>CM060907.1:97488906-107488906 GCA_030737815.1 Allium fistulosum
GTTGACAGTGGGAGCTCTGTAAACATCTTGCTCAAACGGGCTTACGATCTGATGAAGATGGAGACAAAGGATTTGAAACCCTGTTTATCCAGAATCCATGGTTTCAATGGAAGTGCCACGATACCCATCGGAATAACTGAACTCCCAGTCGAATTAGGCGTTGGAGAGCGCCGGAGGGTCCGCATGTTACAATTTGTTGTGTTAGAGATAGATTCGCCATACAATGCGTTTCTGGGACGACCAGCTTTGGCCGAGTTCAGGGCGGCGATCGCCCCATGGTGTCTGACTCTGAAATTTCCCACTGATCATGGGATTGGAGTTGTTCAAGGAGATCAGGCCTCGGGAAGGGCCTGTTATGTTGCTGAGCTGCGCGGGGCGCAACGTAAAGAGAAGGGTAAGGGCGTAGAGGAATCTCTCTGCGTCCGTTCTATCGACAATTGACAATTGGTGCCTGGGCCTCGGCCCGGGCACCACGACCAGTTCCTGAAAGACCTGGACCCCAGGGACGACGAGGATAGAGACGAATCAACGGAGAGCCAAGCCTCTCCAGCCGAACTGACTGTGGACGTCCCAATCAGTGAGGATGATGATTCAAAAATGCTAAAAGTTGGGTCCCAACTAAACAAGCAGACACAGCAGGAGTTGGTCGAATTTCTTCGGGCGAATCTCGACGTCTTCGCCTGGACACACTCTGACATGTGCGGGATCTCGCCGGGCATCGCAAGTCACTCCCTGAATATAGATCCACGACATGTCCCGGTGAAACAGAAAAGGCGCGGTATGGATCCAGAGAGATCTGCCGCCCTTAAAGAGGAAGTTGATAAACTGCAATCGAATGGGTTCATTCGAGATGCCTTGTATCCAGAATGGGTGTCCAACCCTGTACTAGTTCGGAAACCTAACGGGAAGTGGAGAACTTGTGTTGATTACTCTGACCTAAACAAGGCTTGTCCAAAAGATAGCTTCCCACTTCCACGAATCGATCAGCTCGTAGATTCGACGGCCGGGCATGAACTACTATCCTTTATGGACGCTTATTCCGGCTACAATCAGATACCCATGCATCTGCCTGATCAGGAACATACCAGCTTCGTGACCGACCTGGGACTCTATTGTTACAAAGTCATGCCATTTGGTCTAAAGAACGCTGGAGCAACATACCAACGCTTAGTCAACCGAATGTTCGCTGATCAGATTGGGAAAACTATGGAGGTTTACGTGGATGACATGCTGGTAAAGTCCCGATTCTCCACAGATCACGTCAGAGATTTGAATTCAATGTTCAGCATCCTCCGGGAGTACGGGATGAAGCTCAACCCACTCAAATGTCACTTTGGCGTTGCATCCGGAAAATTCCTTGGGTTCATTGTCAACGCTCGAGGAATAGAGGCGAATCCTGAGAAGATCTGGGCTATTAGAAATTTGCAAACCCCTAGAACTATAAAGCAAGTCCAGAGTCTAAACGGGAAGGTCGCAGCATTGAGCAGGTTTATTTCAAAGTCCACCGACAAATGCATTCCTTTCTTCGACCTGATTCGGAAGGGCAAACGAAACTTTGAATGGACCACGGAGTGTGAAGGCGCGTTCCGATCATTAGTTCAACATCTCTCCACGCCTCCGATCTTGTCAAAACCGGTTGACCACGAGCAATTATATCTCTATCTGGCAGTATCAGAACATGCGATCAGTGCTGCCCTAGTCCGGGAAGAAGACAAAGTGCAAAACCCGGTCTACTATGTTAGTAAGCGACTAACAGGAGCTGAAAGAAATTATCCGAGGCTGGAGAAACTGGCTTATTGTCTGGTCATTGCCTCAAGGAAGCTCCGTCCCTACTTCCAGGCTCATCCGCTTACTGTGTACACCGACCAGCCGTTACGACAGGTCCTTACGCGGCCTGAGACGTCCGGTAGGTTACTCAAGTGGAACATTGAGCTAAGCCAATTTGATATCGCATACGCTCCGCGGAGGGCCATTCAAGGACAAGTCCTGGCTGATTTCATAGCCGAATTCACCGTCCCGGAAGACTTACCCGAAACCAGTGAATCTCCCGAATACATCTGGAAGCTGTATACTGATGGTGCGTCAAATGACCGGTGTTCGGGCGCGGGGGTTGTACTTGAGACTCCCGAGGGCCGATCCATATGTTATGCTCTTAAATTCGACTTTCGTGCAACTAATAATGAAGCCGAATATGAAGCCCTCCTGACCGGCCTAAGGCTTGCCAGAGATTTGAGAATTGTCGCTGTAGAAATTTATTGCGATTCGCAGTTAGTGGTATGCCAGGTGCGAGGAGAATACCAGGCAAGAGACCGAAGACTGGCCGCTTACTTGACGCGAGTTCAGGAAATCCTAAACCAGTTTGATTATTATGCCATCTATTATGTGCCTCGGGAACGCAATCAGAAAGCCGATTCACTGGCGAAGTTAGCCAGCACAGGCGAAGCGCAACAAATGGGACTTGTCCCCGTTGAAACTTTGGCCACTCCAAGCATCGATCGGATAGAAATGGACTCTGTATTTGAAATCGCTCCCAATAGAGAGTCCTGGATGACTCCGTATCGGAATTACATTGAGAATGGGGTGCTACCTGAACCTAGAAATGAGAAGAGACAGATTCAGCGAAAAGCCTCGCGGTTCATCATCCAAAACGGAGTCATGTACAGGAGAGGTTATTCCGTTCCTCTCCTCAGATGTATCGCCCACGAGGGAGTCAAGCGAGTGCTACATGACGTGCACGAAGGAGAGTGCGGTGATCATACCGGCGGGCAAGCTCTCGCTAAAAAGATACTCCGATATGGGTACTACTGGCCGACGGTGAACCGAGATGCGGCAAACTATGCCCGGAAGTGCGATAAATGCCAGATACATGCCCGAATTCCGAGAGCTCCGCCAACTGAGATAACCCAAATGGTCAGTCCCTGGCCATTCGCAATGTGGGGCATTGACATCATCGGCGCTTTGCCTTTAGCAAAAGGCGGTGCGAAATACGCCATTGTCGCAGTTGATTACTTCACAAAATGGGCCGAGGCCGAAGCCCTAGCAACCATTACGACAAAGAAGGTGATAAATTTCGTGGTTCGCAACATCATCTGTCGATTTGGACTCCCGCATACTATCATCACTGATAATGGAACCCAATTCGAGAGCGCAGAATTCAAGAATTTCTGTCAACGGTTTCATATCCGCAAAAAGTTCTCGGCTGTCGCACACCCCCAAGCGAATGGACAAGTTGAAGCTGTCAACAAAGTTATAAAATCGATCCTGAAGAAACGATTAGAGAAGGCTGGGGGCAAGTGGGTCGATGAACTTCCTATGGCATTATGGGCCTATCGAACGACCCACAAAACCGCGACCGGACACACTCCGTTTTCCCTATCTTATGGCTCAGAGGCCGTTATTCCGGTCGAGACAGAAGTGCTCTCTCATCGCGTGACTTATTATGATCCAAAAACAAACGCTATACTCCTAGCCGAGTCTTTGGATCTATTGGATGAAAAACAGGAGGAGGCTGATTTGAGAGCAGCCGCACATCGAAGTCGGGTCGCCCGATTGTACAACACCAGAGTTCGACCTCGAACCTTTGAACTCGGCGACCTCGTGCTCAAGAGAATTTACCCAGTTCCTTCACACATGAAACCAAACTGGGGAGGGCCGTATGTAATTACACGAAAGCTCGGAGATGGTACATTCAAGCTGTCGACTGTTGACGGTCTCGATTTACCGAGGGCTTGGAACAGCGAAAGTCTACGCCGCTACTACCAATAAAATGCCATTTCTTCGAGCCAGAGCTGTGATTCATTATGTACGATATGCAACATCACGATGCACGAAGAGCTAAATCCCATCACACAATGGGACTTATTCAAATGGAGAGTGGCTGTGATACGACCGGCCACTCGCTAGGCGAAACCCGAGCTCGGGGGCAAGCCATGACACCGATATTAATAGGATTGACACACGACAATCCTACAACCAGCTCCATATTCCCAGAGTGCGAAATGGAGTATAAACATCTAACTCCATATTCCCAGAGTGCGAAATGGAGTATAAACATCTGACTCCATATTCCCAGAGTGCGAAATGGAGTATAAACATCTAACTCCATATTCCCAGAGTGCGAAATGGAGTATAAACATCTGACTCCATATTCCCAGAGTGCGAAATGGAGTATAAACATCTAACTCCATATTCCCAGAGTGCGAAATGGAGTATAAACATCTAACTCCATATTCCCAGAGTGCGAAATGGAGTATAAACATCTGACTCCATATTCCCAGAGTGCGAAATGGAGTATAAACATCTAACTCCATATTCCCAGAGTGCGAAATGGAGTATAAACATCTGACTCCATATTCCCAGAGTGCGAAATGGAGTATAAACATCTAACTCCATATTCCCAGAGTGCGAAATGGAGTATAAACATCTAACTCCATATTCCCAGAGTGCGAAATGGAGTATAAACATCTAACTCCGTATTCCCAGAGTACGAAACGGAGTATAAACATCTAACTCCATATTCCCAGAGTGCGAAATGGAGTATAAACATCCAACTCCGTATTCCCAGAGTGCGAAACGGAGTATAAACATCTAACTCCGTATTCCCAGAGTGCGAAACGGAGTATAAACATCTAACTCCGTATTCCCAGAGTACGAAACGGAGTATAAACATCTAACTCCATATTCCCAGAGTGCGAAATGGAGTATAAACATCCAACTCCGTATTCCCAGAGTGCGAAACGGAGTATAAACATCTAACTCCGTATTCCCAGAGTGCGAAACGGAGTATAAACATTTAACTCCATATTCCCAGAGTGCGAAACGGAATATAAACATTTAACTCCATGTTCCCAGAGTGCGAAATGGAGTATGAACATCCGACTCCGTATTCCCAGAGTGCGAAACGGAGTATAAACACTTAACTCCATATCCCCGGAGTGCGAAATGGAGTATAAACATTCGACTCCGTATTCCCAGAGTGCGAAGCGGAGTATACACACTTAACTCCATATTCCCAGAGTGCGGAATGGAGTATAGACATTCAGCTCCGCATTCCCAGAGTGCGAAGCGGAATATAAACAGTCAACTCCATGTTCCCAGAGTGCGAACAACCACTTACGAGATGACGCGTATCCCCGGAGTATGGATGGAACGGTTCATAAGAGAACGGGCGTAGTTCGACCACTCGGTCCTCGCTCAGTACCATCGCAAGCTGATCATCACACCTTGACCCCGAAGCTGGGGGCAGAAGCAAATGTTAGTCATTGCCCGAAACTATACGATGTTCAGCTCCGATGCGATTCCCTATCACAACTCGAGTCCGAAAGTTCCATACTTAACAAGTAAAAATGAGCTATTCTTGAAGCAATCAAAAAATGCAAATACACTGGACCAAAGTCCGGACACTGCAATATTCAAGCATAGAAAGGAACGCAAGCTGAAGCTAAAAGACAAAATTTTATTCCAACTAAACTCAAAAACAACGCTTCATACATGAGATCTTTCCTAAAATGTTCCTACTAGCAGGGGCCGAACCCGCATCTAAACACGGCCTACAAAAGGGAAGAGACAGAAAAAATAACAAAAGTCCCTAACTGTCTATGGAAAGGATGTCTACTCCTTCTGCTTCCTCAGCTTCTTCTTCTTCTTCGAGGAACTACTGGAGCCGCCAGTACCCTTCCGCTTGGAGCCTTTCTCCCTAGGCAGGCTCCCCCCGGGTGAAGGCATGATGTCAACGTCCTCGTCTGAGCTGGACTCTATAGGGATGCTTCCCGCAGGAGGAGTGGGAGGAACAGACTCCGCAGCCGGAGGAGGGGCTGGTACACCAGTATCAGTAAGTGTGCCCTCAGGAGACATAGTCATAAGAGGAATGGGGCACTGTGCTGGTGCTCCGTCATCTGCATCACCGCCTCCGTGCGCCGCAGCCGCCATCTCGGCATTGATCTCAGCTAACAACGCCGCTTCCCGCCGTGTCCTGGCCTCGCTAGGAGCCATAGTAGTTTGGGACAGGGTATCAGATGTAGCCGTGAATCCACCCAAGCCAAATGGCAAATCCGCAAAAGGATCACTTTGACGGCCAAGGAGCTCGTTTATCATTTTCTCGTCGAAAGAGAGTGAGCTCCCCTCCGTCACTCCAACTGGTGCCATTGCTGCGACGGAGGTCGCCTCAGAAACGATGGCTCCTGGCGCTCGACTTAGTACTTGGGTGGTAAGAGGCGCGGCTGGTGCAACTCCTGTCACTGATCAAAGAAAAAGACATGTCATTAGCAACATTTCAACACGGGATCTTCAATCCAAATATACTGGAAGTTAGTTCAAAGTACCTTCCTCGGTTTGGCTCGAGGTCGTCTGAACCGCTTCAGAAGGATGTTCCTTAATAGGAGATAAGTGCGGTTGATCTGGGTCGTACGCTGGGATAGGCTGGGAGTAGATCATTGAAGTTGGCTCAGACTGAGATGACACGACAATCTCAGAACTTGTAACATGGTGTTCCACACCAGAGCTCTCTCCGACCTCCGGGACCTGAGCACCAAGCCTCACCTTGTCATGGGAAATCATGGAGTCATGGAGAACCTTCTTTTCGTCATCATTAAGGATGCGGTTCTCCAGCTCGAACTCATCAGGGGCTTCGTCAGGGTGCCCAGATCTCTCCTCATCCACCAGTAGGTTCCAGGCGTTATAGAGATGTGTGGGGTAATCGTCAAGCCATGTCAGGTCTCGGTGCCTTAGCACATTGGCGTTGTAAGTGACGAGTAGCTCCTCCACCTCGGCCTCAATCCTGGCCTCCGCCTGCCGTACTTTCTCCTCAACTCCAGCCTCAGCCTCACGGGCTTGTTGTACGGCCGCCTCTTTCTCCTTTTGAAGTGTCACTGCCTGGTCACAGGCTTCCTGCGCAGAGACATTAGCTGCGTCTTTTTCCTTGGCCATCTCTGAAAATTTTGACTTCAGCTCATTAAGCTCCTTGAGAGCGGCATCCCTCTCGGCCGTAATGGAAGTGTTCCTGTGACCCATGTCCTCAATAGCGGTGTAATGTTCTTGCTTCATCCTGGCCATGGCAGCGGTCACCTCGTCAACTTTCTTTAAGGCCTCCATTTCAGACTTACGAGAAGACTCGGCCTCAGAGTTAAGCGCTTTTATGATTTGGTCGTTGCGACCCAGCTCCTTCTCAAGTTTCTCGATGGTGACGCCCCGCTCAAACGCCACTTTAGATGCCTTCCTCGCGGCCCGTCCCCACTCCCTATACTGGAAAAAGATGTCCGCGACATAATCGTGGATAGTGGTTTCCGCGGTTGGCGGGATTCTCTTCAGGTGCGGGGGAAAGACATATCCATCAAAACAGATGTCAGGAAATTCCTTCCTCATCTGTGCCAATTTGAGTGCTCCCTCGCTAGACGCCTCGGTCGGGACCGACACAGTAGCCGAAGAGGTGGCTATTTCGGTCCTGCGCGGAGGGTCGGACCTCAAAGCTTGGGAAGGCGGCCTAGACCGTGAAGTTTCGGAGGGACGAGTAACGGCGACCACAGGAGGTGCAGAGGTCCTGGGGGGAGGAGAACGAGATCGGGATCGGTAAACATGTCCCCTATCTCTGTCAGACTTCTCCTGACCAGAGTGTCCAGCGTCATAATCCCTCTCGCCCTCTCTCCTGCGTGGCTCGTGATAACGGCGCTTACGCAAACTACCAAGCACGGAACCTTTCCCGGACATCGTACCTGAAAAGAAAACAACAAAGAATCAGTAACCGTTTGCGATGTGTTGATTGTGGTTAGAAAAATGTGTTGTGCCGTGAGGAGTGTGTGAATGTGTAACCCCCCGGACCAACCAGAAGTGTCAGTCGCATCGGCAAACTCAGACTCGCTGACATCGGCGATATGTCGCGGTCCACCCGACCCAACATCGAGTTGCTCCGGCTCGATGTCAGGGACTGGAGGGTCAGTACGCCCTTCAAATTGATCTTCAGCTTGCGGGGAGGACGCCTCCGTAATCTTAACTCCTGACGAAGGGCGGTGCAAAACCACAGACTTCCGCCTCCCAGACTTAGGCTGTTTCGAAGCCACAGCTTTGCCTTTCCTCTTAGCATCGGACTCTGGAGTTGCATTAGCAGGTCCGGCCAATGGTTCTTCGTCAGTGTGGGTTTTCTCGGAGTCGGGTTCCTCGATTATCACGACCCTGGGCTTCATCTGCTTGACCTTTTTCCTGGGGACGGTCTTTAATGCGCCGTCAAGTCTTATGCTCTGCCTCCGACCAATCAGCCCAAGGACTCTGAGATTCCGATCTGTCAATAATAGTTCAATATTCCTTTCTTCGCTAGGAATCTCTTGGAGGACCCGAACTATCTCTTTATAATAGCCACCCTCAGGCCGCTGGATGATAGCTGAAAGAAAAAGAGGAGAAGACGTAAGTTTAATTTCACTCCGAAAATTGCCCTGTCAATTATTTGGGAAAAGAGACGATACTCACGTCTGAATAGCCATCTTCTGGCAAATCCCGGGGGACATCGGACATAGAACCACTCCGACTTAAAATAGCTTAGCCTAGTCCACGACCCCACGACGACTTGGCAGTTCCTTACAGACTCCAAGAACGTATAAGATGGGCTGTCAGTCCGACTCTTGAAGTTAAACAAGTATCTTATATCGATCATACGGGGAGGACGATGGAGGTGCTCCATGAATACAACGAACAAGCTGTTGAGTGAGGCATATCCGTTTGGATGCAATTGAGACGGAGCGATGTCCAGATAAGCCAACACTTCTCTTATATAGTCGTTGAATGGAGGAAGTGTGCCGGCTGCGCACGCGTGCCGATTAAAAGCAGTATACCCCTCCGGGGGATTATGTGGCCTATCATCCGGTCCAGGCAACAATACCTCATCCAAAGATAAACCATGCCTTAAGCATATCCTCCCCAGCATGTCTTCGGAGATATTGGATGGGACGGAATCAGGTGGACTGTTAATGAAGGACGCGTTGGGCAACTCGTCCGGAGATGGGCCAATAACTTCGGCCTCGATGACCGGAATCTCAATTCTAGGAAGGACAGGGTTCTGAATTTCTTGCTGCTGCGAACTTGACGGTTCCATCGCCAGCTAACTCACGAGAAACCATCATTAGATGACAAAAAGCCCGTGCGTTCCCCAGTGTAACGTGCATGAATGTGTTGTATAGTGCGAATGCTGTGCGTGACTTGAGCAAATTCTGCAGAATTAAAGAAAATGTGCAAGCGACGAGATTCTGGAAGTCAAACAAACATGACCGTCATCGCTGACCGTCATGACTGCGCCATCCAGATGATAACGATCGATTCAAGATTGAAGAGTTCGTTGTACTTTTCTGTTAAAAGGCAGTTCCATCGACGAGCTTCGAAAGTCAGTCAAATATGCAATCCTGTAGTCAAGTCCAATTATGCAAGGCAGAAGCTCGTCGGAATCAAATGTAAGAACATACAAAAGTTCGCTAAGTTCGTCAAATTTCAGCATGGAATCGATCGTAGTTCAAGTTCAAATTCATTCGGAGGCATGATGTCTTTTGTATCGATCCAGTTCGAATCGATACTTTCGTATCGATCAAGTCGACTCGATACCTTTCGTATCGATGTCAGTTCGTATCGACCGGAGGAGGAGATTTCGTATCGATCAGGTAAGTTTACTTCGCATCGACCAAGGGTAACGGCTGTGAGACAACCAAATGCAATAACTTCGCATCGATCTGTAGTTATCGATATGGGACCGATGAGATCTCTTGGCCTTCGTATCGATCAAGAGAGATAGATTTTCGCATCGATCACGCTGGCCAAGCGCTTACATCGATCATCTCAGTTCAACACAAGCCCCTACCACCTTAGATCGATGCGAACCTCTGCATCCCCTTTGACCCATCAGTCGATGCGAAATCATGAAAATCTGGATCGAGTCGAATCCTCCTATCCCAGATCGACACGAACTAGTGGTGAAGCAATCACTCCAGAACTCCTTCTTCTCCGATTGAAGCGAGCATGGCCATGGCCATCCTCGACCAAGTTCTGGTCCAGATCTGGCCTTGGCACCACTATAATCGATAATCGGCAAAGGCACGATGGATCTGAGATCTGAACTTCGTCGCTCAAGTGTAGCTGTGATTGCTCGTTTACCTGAATCGAATTGGAGTTTGGGGAAATTATAAGATGATGTTTGATCGATTCGAAGATTGAAATAATTCTTCTCTCCTGCTTGTCTGTGGATCGATACGAGAAGGCAGAAGACGACAGTAAAAGTAAAAGGTAAAAAAGTGAGAAATGGCAAAGTCCCAGATATTTATACAAGGCCTAGGACGGAACCGAGTCGATTCGACTCCCAGTCAATCTGACCGGTCGCAACCAGTCAAGCAGCGCATCGATGCGAGCATTCGTATCGAACCCCATAACCTTTATCAGTTCGAAGCGCACAGGGAGGCTACGTGAAAACGATGGGTAGGCGCACGCGCTTTTCTCGCATCCATCAAGCCGTGCATTCATCGAGACGAAATGTTCACCAGACACCATCGTTTCGAAGCATCCGGGTTTTGAGCCATCGATTCGAAACAGAGCAGATCTGTTGATACGAGTGTCAATTTCGTATCCATCCGTATCTATCGATGCGAACATCCATTTCGTATCCACCAGATATCATCAATTCGAACCGGGATTCGCCACCATTTGTGACCATCGATACGAATGATTGTTTTCGTATCCATCAAGTCAACCCACATCGATACGAAAGAAGGCTTTTTGACTTTGAGCATCGACTCGTAAGCGGACCGATACGAGAGAATGGCTAAGGGGTACGATTTCCAAAGCTATTCGAAGAAGGCCTACAGCTTTTCAAAGCACGTCATGTTTTCACAAGACGTACTTTGGGGGGCAAATGTTATCCCGCCTTTTGGCAAGGCCAGGACATCAAGAAGCCGGCTGGAGAACAAGGATAACACGCCATGGATATCACTGAATTTTGTCCGAGCCCAGAGTGAGCTACAATTGATAGGACACGACAAGAAAGGCCATAGAGATCAGCACCTCAAATGTCAAGTCGATCCGGACTCATACACTCAAGATTATGATCGAGTCGAATTGGAGGGAAAGAGCCCAGATTTCGTATCCATCACACTGGGCGATTTCGTATCCATCACCGAAGCCCCAGTTCGAATCCATCATGCTTCGTATCGATCAGCTCCGGATCCATCGAGGTACCCAGGTTCGACTCGATTTTCTTCGTATCCATCGAACTCGTATCGATGGACTTCACACATACCAGCAATTGAAGGACTTCGTATCCTTCAGCCAGTGTCAGTTTCGTATCCATCAGAAGATGCATACGTCGTATCCATCAGACATTGCTTACTTCGTATCCATCAGCCAGTGCCTACTTCGTATCCATCAGATAGTATTTGCCTCGTATCCCAGGATGAAGTCCTACTCGAAACCATCAGGTCAACCAGCTTGGATAACGTGTCACCTCTCGAAGGAAACGGGGCAAGATACATGGAGTCGAAGCAGTCAACACGGAGCAAATACCGGATCGAGGCGAAGAGCGCACACCACGTCATCCCTCGATGCGAATGCGCCGAGATATATGGAGTCGACGCGGTCAACTCGGAGTGAAGAGCGGATCGAAGCGAGGCGCGCGCACCACATCACCTTGAGAGCGCGTGCAGTCATCGAGACGAAAGGAGGGAGTCGAAGCAATGGAGACGAGCAGAACAGCCAGCGTTAAAATCCATCTCGTATCGACGATATCTCTCAATCCACTGATCCAAACACCATGAAATTTTAACTGAAGGCTGCACACATAACAAGGAATGTCTCCACCAATTTTGAGCTCAATTGGAAGTAATCCTGATCGATACGAAATGATTTCGTATCGATCACAAATTGGCTTGAAACTCTCTGGAAGTGGTCGAATGGGCCCCCTCACGTGTCTGGCCAAGTCTTCCGGAGTTTGAGCGAAATCCAAGCCTCCTACGCCTATAAATAGAGCCCCAGAATCAACGGAAAAAGGATCTTTTTTCTCTGAAGCGCCCAGACTCTGCCGGATTGAGATTTGCATCATACTTTTGCTGTCAATTTCGAATTCCAAACTGTAATCCGCTGTTCATCGCTGTAAACGCTTGTAATCATTGAAAGAGAATCAATAAAATCATCAAAACTTCATAGTGGACGTAGGCTATACGCCGAACCACTCTAAACTGCTTGTCTGTTCACTTTGCATTCATATTTGTTGGAGTTTTTGTTAGATAATCTCTGTTTTACATTTATAATCTTCATTTTATCTCTTCAAACAACTCCCGAAAAGTGTTGTGCCCATTTTTGGTGTAAACATGACTAATTAATTATTAGATTTAATTAATTTAAATAAGATAATTAATTAAGAGTAATTAAGGATCATTAATTAATATAATTAATGATGTAATTAGGAATTGATTAATTAAGATTAATTAATATATAATTAGTGATTAAAGTAATTAATTAATTATAATTAATTAAGGATTAATGTAATTAAATATAGTTAATTAATTAATGAAGTAATTAAAGATTAATTACTGAATGGTTTAAGTTAGTTAATTTGTAAAATTAATTAAGAGTTAATTACTTAAGGTAATTAAAGTATAATTAATCAGGATTGATTAATTAAGATGATACTTAAAGTATGATTAATTAATTGGTTTAATTAATGATTAAGTAAGAAGGATTTATAAAATGAGGTAATTAATTTAATTCACTTTAAATTAATTAGAGATGATATAAATCATTACTTGGGGATGGATGAATAATATAGAATGCTTTGCATTGTTGTTATCTCTAATAAGAGATGTGCTGACCTATGATATGGATGCTTTGGTTAAATTGAAATGATAATATGAATTATCTGTTTGTGATAATGTAGATTATCTGTTGTGAATTGTCTATCCGTGTAGTATAGATAACTGAATTGAATTGTTTTAACCTTAAAACAACTTGGCCCTTAAAAGATACGTTTTGGATTTCGATGAGACCAGGATCGGGTTTGCTACATTACAGCGTGATAGGGGGTTCTCGCTTTGCGTTAGGTGGCGAACGGGAGACTCTTACCCCTACATGTCCCCGGGGGTAGTATAAGGCCTTTTGGGGTTGGTTGCGACTCGAGAGGGTGGCCGTAAAAGCAAACCCGAGGTATCACTGTGAGCCACAGCGGGGCTGGGATGGTTGAAAAGCCTACCGGTCGTGAACCGTTGCTGAAGGTTGAAAAGCCTAGGACGTTACAGTGGTATCAGAGCATAGGTTGAGCGAATGCCAAAAAAAAATGGAATGAAAGCATGTGTTGATATAAGTAAAAATGATTTATTAAATAAAAGAAAAACAAAAATCTAAAGCTTTAACATTTGTCGTTTACATTGGTTTATTAATGTACACATGTTATTTTCAAGCCTTAGGAATTTACACATGTCTTTTTAGTTAGTTTATATTTATTTTAAATATAGATAAAAGCTTTTTCTTTATTTTCTTAAACACTTATTACTTATCTATTTTAAAATAATTTATAAAGGAGATTATAAATTACTACTATTTATTAAATGAATTAACATATCATATGTAAATTAAATACAAACCAAAGCTTTTCTATTTACAATATATACAAATATATATACATTATAAATAGAAATCAATTTATTAGGTTTTAAAAGATAAAATTCACTAATTAAATATTTATTAAATTAGATTATTAAATCAATTCAAATTTTATTATCAAAAATTATCAATCAATTTAATTATTTAAACAGATTATTAAATTGATATTGCCCCAAATTTCCGGGATATTACATTCCTCCCCCCTTAAAATAATTTCGTCCTCGAAATTTAAAACAAAGGTAATTTAATAATCTATTTTAAATCACAAGCATATATTATCATCCATATGCTAACAACCATAGCAAACAATTCATCCAATCAAACAATTCTAATTATCCAAACAAAATTCTGAATACAATCTCCTCGAGTTTCCCCAAGTATAAATATACCGGGATACTCGCTCTACAAAATCCAAACAATCAACAATACTAAGCTATAGAGTTCTTACTCATCTAGATCTATAGAACTAAACAATAGATCTAGATGAGTAAGAACTCTATAGCTTAGTATTGTTGATTGTTTGGATTTTGTAGAGCGAGTATCCCGGTATATTTATACTTGGGGAAACTCGAGGAGATTGTATTCAGAATTTTGTTTGGATAATTAGAATTGTTTGATTGGATGAATTGTTTGCTATGGTTGTTAGCATATGGATGATAATATATGCTTGTGATTTAAAATAGATTATTAAATTACCTTTGTTTTAAATTTCGAGGACGAAATTATTTTAAGGGGGGAGGAATGTAATATCCCGGAAATTTGGGGCAATATCAATTTAATAATCTGTTTAAATAATTAAATTGATTGATAATTTTTGATAATAAAATTTGAATTGATTTAATAATCTAATTTAATAAATATTTAATTAGTCAATTTTATCTTTTAAAACCTAATAAATTGATTTCTATTTATAATGTATATATATTTGTATATATTGTAAATAGAAAAGCTTTGGTTTGTATTTAATTTACATATGATATGTTAATTCATTTAATAAATAGTAGTAATTTATAATCTCCTTTATAAATTATTTTAAAATAGATAAGTAATAAGTGTTTAAGAAAATAAAGAAAAAGCTTTTATCTATATTTAAAATAAATATAAACTAACTAAAAAGACATGTGTAAATTCCTAAGGCTTGAAAATAACATGTGTACATTAATAAACCAATGTAAATGACAAATGTCAAAGCTTTAGATTTTTGTTTTTCTTTTATTTAATAAAACATTTTTACTTATATCAACACATGCTTTCATTCCATTTTTTTTTTCTTTTCAAATTCTTTTTCAAACTTAAGAAGATTTCAGCCTGAGACAAAATATTCTCAAGAACAAACCTGAAACCATTTCCTCTCAAAAACTAAATCCCTGTAATTCATTTCTTCAAAAATCTGTAACCATTCTTCATTTCTCTGAAACCCATTTTCAAATCAAAGTCAAGCCTGTTCTTCTTTCCAAAATCTGATCAAAGCCTGCATTCTTCAAAATCAAACAAAAACTGCAATTTCGTTTCTGGAAGCATTTTCAAACAAGTCTTTAGCCTGTAAACATTTTTTCAAAGCTGAAGCAAGTAATCAAAAGCCTGCAATCTTTTTCCAAATCTGGAATCTAAAGCAACATCACAACAAAACAAGTTAGAGCATGCATGCAAGTATTCAAGTTTTAAAATCAAAGTTTTAAAGTTCTCAAAATCAAAACTGTTTTAAAAGAGGAAGCTCTGTTCTTCATTTGCAATCTGGTGAGTAACTTATATTTTTAAAAACTTAAGTATATCTGTTTACATGCTATAAGTCCTTGAATCTATGATGTAATATGCCTGCATGTTGTTTAGTATGTTTGATATGTATGTATATCTTTATATATGGATGTAAAATTGGAGTGCATGTCTGTTATTGATATGTATATCTATTTCCAGTTTCAAGTTCTAAGTTTAATTTAATCTTGTATCTTTTGACTTTGACATTATTATGGGTTAAGTTAAAAACAATAATTGTTTGTTTAATCAAGGATTTGTGTTTAAAATTTTATTTAAGTTAAAATAAAAAGGAAACTGCTCTGGAAAACATAATGGAACATGAGACTTTAGTTTTGTTAAAATTTGAATATCTTAATTCAAAGGTACAGGCATATAATCTGAAATCATATCCTAAACCATGAATTATAAAAGTAAAATCACAAATTTTAGAGGGGTGTGGTACGAGCAGTTTGGGTTTGACCAGAATTTGAATTCTGGTTGATCTCTGATGATCTAAGCCTTCGGGGAAGTCGTGGTTCATTCTGGAGATAGAAGAATGATCGGAGAGTTCGAGAAAAATATATGTTGGTGGTGAATAGCACTGGGGCAATGGGAATTGATCAGGGAAATCTGTAGACCTAATTTTGGGCATGGACGAGATTTTGGCAACCGGAGCATCTATGGTGAATCGAGTGACATAAGGCATTGGGGAATGATAGCTGGAAGGAAGACGAAGCTTCGACTAAAATTTCGACGTAGCTGGTGGCGTGAGGCGAGCAGACGAGGTCGGTTCTGATGATCGAATGTTGTTCTAAGATGGTTTGACTATCTCGATTTTGATTTTGAGCCTCGGTGGAAATTCTGATGGTCGTAATTTGGTTGGGGTTTGATCATCGATAGGTGGAAGTGGTCGTAGCTGGTCGGAAATGGATGGCTGCTCTGTGCACATGCACCAGGTAGTAGTCAGGTCTGGAAGGAAATTAAGGAAGAAGATGTTGTTCTTGAAGTAGATGGTGGAATAACTCGAAGTCATACTCGAGTATTTGATGTTCTGACTCGGGTTCGTGCAGAGGAACTCGCGAGAGTTTTAAACTGGTTTTAAAATTAAACATAACAAAGTATAAAAAATAAAAGAGGGAAGGAACTCGAAGTTGGTCTCGGGAAAACTGGGTTTTTACTCGGGGGAAAATGGAGTTGACTCGGGTAGATGTAAAATTGCAGTTTTTAAAACAGACAGTGTTTTTAAATTTAAATTGAGTTTTAAACTTTGAAAATAGGATTTAAACCCAGTTTTAAATCAAGTTTTCATTCGAGTTCAAGTTATAATTTGTATCCTAGAATTTGAGATAAATAAAGTTTACAAAACTAAAGGTTTTAACAAATTTAAATGTTTAAAGAATTTTTTTTAAAAAGGTTTGAATAAATAAATTTGTTTAAAAATCTTATAAACTTCTTTTATAAATGTTAAGTGTTTTTCTTAACATTTGAATTTAAAAAGATTTTGTATATTAAAAGTTAAATTTGTAATTATTTTAAATTTGTGATTTAAGATAAATTAAAAGAAAGATTTTAAAGTAAATGTTTTAAAGTCTTTGTTAATAATATAATTAAAGTAATTAAAGGTAAATACTTTATTTTAGATAGTAATTAAGATTTAATGATATAGGAGTCATTAAATTTATAAGATAATTAAAGAATAATTTAATAATTTAATTAATTAATGGTTAGTGTTAATTAATTAAATAATTAGGATTATAAGTTAATTAGTTAAGTGTTAATTAATTTGAGACTTAGAATCATTTGTTAAATAAGTATGAGTTATTAATAGATGATTGGAAATTAATTAATCAAGTGATTAGAAATTAATTTAAGAAATTAATTTAGTAATTATAAGTTGATCTAATGGTGATTAAGAATTTATTAATTTGTAATTAATTAATAGTTGATTAAAGATTTATTACTTAAAGAAGTAATTAAAATGGTTAATAATTAATGAGGGATCATTAATTAGGAATTATTAAATAATTAATAAATGGGATTAATTTTGATAATCAAGTAGATTAATTAACTAATGATAATCTTTTATGAATTGGTTAAGTATAATTACTTAATGGAAGTAATTAAGGTAATTAATTACTTAAGGTAATTAATTAAATAAATTTGATTAAGTTAAATTAATTAATTAAATTAATTTAAGATATCATTTAGAGATGTGATAAATATAATTATTTAAATGTAATTAGTGAAAGTGAAATTACTTAGGAAAGTAATTAAAGTTAATTAGTGGATGTAATTAACTAAGGATGATATAATGAAAGTTATTTGAGTTAATTACTGTAAATAATTAATCAAGGGATTAATTAAAAGATAATTAATTAATGAGTAATTAATTTATGGAAGAGTAATTGAGGGTAGTTAATTACTAGATGTGATTAATCAAAGGTGATTAATAAATGTGACTAATTAATTATTAGATTTAATTAATTTAAATAAGATAATTAATTAAGAGTAATTAAGGATCATTAATTAATATAATTAATGATGTAATTAGGAATTGATTAATTAAGATTAATTAATATATAATTAGTGATTAAAGTAATTAATTAATTATAATTAATTAAGGATTAATGTAATTAAATATAGTTAATTAATTAATGAAGTAATTAAAGATTAATTACTGAATGGTTTAAGTTAGTTAATTTGTAAAATTAATTAAGAGTTAATTACTTAAGGTAATTAAAGTATAATTAATCAGGATTGATTAATTAAGATGATACTTAAAGTATGATTAATTAATTGGTTTAATTAATGATTAAGTAAGAAGGATTTATAAAATGAGGTAATTAATTTAATTCACTTTAAATTAATTAGAGATGATATAAATCATTACTTGGGGATGGATGAATAATATAGAATGCTTTGCATTGTTGTTATCTCTGATAAGAGATGTGCTGACCTATGATATGGATGCTTTGGTTAAATTGAAATGATAATATGAATTATCTGTTTGTGATAATGTAGATTATCTGTTGTGAATTGTCTATCCGTGTAGTATAGATAACTGAATTGAATTGTTTTAACCTTAAAACAACTTGGCTCTTAAAAGATACGTTTTGGATTTCGATGAGACCGGGATCGGGTTTCCGTATACCGGAATTCCAGGTCTGGAGACCCGAATACCACATCGATCCAAATTAACGATAGGTCGTGAATATCAAGTGAAGATGAAGATTCAGAGTGCAAGGGTTATTGTCGTTAACTCTGAGGGTGATTCCAAAACGAGTGTAACGAGATAATGCCTTCGGTTTCGTTCGAACCCGGAACGAACTTGTATGGATTGAATGCTTTCAGCACATCGTCAGGCGGACGATGAGCATTCAAAGTGATATGTTCTGATTAAAGGTAATCGTAACCTCAAGCCTCATCAACCGGGAATGGCTAAAATAGGGGAGGTGCAGCAAGGCTTCGTGGGTAGCACCCACTGAGAGCAAGATAGATCCCTGTCTAGAGGTCCCTTTTCTTTTTATTCGGCTTAGTGTGTGGTTGGTCGCGCCAACTACGGGGTTATCTTGTTCGGAATTATCCAGTAAGGGATGGTTCCGGCTTTGTGTTGCAGGGGAGCGGGCGTACTCCTCGGTACGGTGATCTAGGCCACGTACTGTGACGGGCGGTACCCCAGTAGCCCTGCCATTGTATGGAAACCCATTCTTCCTACGTGCCCTTACGGTTTTGATTGTATAACCCACTTTGTGGCTAGTATGCTGGAATTTAATAATGTAACAATTTCAGCTATTTCATATTTATTTGAAAACCCTAGACCCTATTATAATATAACTGGATTTCCTATCAAATGTTTTGGTTAGCGTAAGGTAAAAACTTACCCATGTTTATTTGTGGGAAGTCTTACGTGATACCTTTTCTTTCTAAAGGTTTTGAAGTTAAGCAAGTTTAACCTGTTACTCACACCAGACCCATGTCTGACCCAAGTGTTTATTTCTGTTTTATAAACTCTTGGGTACTCAAATTTTTACGAGTAGCCAAGGGATTCAGGTTTAGCTTTGACGAATATTCTGGAGGAGCAATGGAGCAGGAGGCTTCGGCGTTCGTAGATATAGTATTCCGCTGTGTTGATATCTATGATAGTGTCTTGTCTTGTATTTGAGTTATAATGTCTAGACAGATATTTATAACTGTCTAGTAAGTGATGTATATGCTGTGTAACTCTGTAAATTGTTGTATACTATGTAATAGTTTATGTTATTAATATAATTTATTCGTTCCGCTGTGAGATCGTTGTTGTTGTTTCTTTCTTTCTTCTCTTCTTTTCTATTTTCTACCCCTTTCTTTCTTCATGATGATGCGACTTTCTGGGCATAGGAAGTCGGGTCGTTACACCCATGATTGACTCGGAGTTTATTTTCTTTTTCCTTTAAACTCTAGGTGCCCTATTTTTCTGGGAAGCCAAGTAGTTAGGAAAGCTTAAAGAATTTTGGAATGGAGCATGAAGCCTGGAGAATTTGAATATTTTGTAGAAGCCACCTATTTATTCCGCTGTGTTATGTATTATGTAGTTACCAGCATATGTAAGGATAGGTAGTTATAACTATCCCAGTTGGATTTGTATTAACTCTGATGGAGCAATTTGAAGTTATAACATGTATTATTATGAATTGAATACGATGTGAGATTCTATAATTTTCTTGTTTTCTATCTTTATTTTTTTTCTTTACCCTATGATAATCTTCCTCTCCAGTACTTAGATTTACGGCATATGAATATCAAGGATGTATTAGTGTCGATTTCTGAGTATCGGGGAGGTGGGTCATCTCAATAACCGTGAGTAATTTATCATAATGAAAATAAATATACTATTTTAAATGTTCCTAGTCAAGATTCACCAAGATTGGATATCGATGTATTCGTTAATATTGGAGTATGTAACGCTCTTCAAATGTTGTGTAGTGTATTACGCATGATTGTTTGAGGCACCTAGGGGTTACGTACTGATAGTTATTGGATAACTATGGAATGACTCACTTGTAGTTTTCAGTTAGTTAATATAAGTAAGGTCAAACAAAAAATATCAACATGATTGATTTACACGGTTCTCTCGATTTGAGAATACTATCAATCTTCAATATGAAAGCTCCGCTTTAATTATAGTCAAATCATTGCACAATGTCCATCAAGTGACTATAGTTGAGTCTAGTGGAAGTATTAGAAGTGAAGCATATTCAAGAGAGGATTCGTCTCCTCGGTTATATGGAGTTAGTGTCACGGTCAACTCAAAGTCAAAATCTTTGGCCAGAGCAATTCGGTTAATAATATTGTTATTATTGAACCAATGACTTTGTTTGGACTATAGAGTTAAGTATGGATGATATTAGAATTTTGACCGTTACCAAATTTCATAAGTCCAAAACGATATAGTACTGACAAAGAGAATTGGTGTAAATAAAAGTCATAACCAAGTAATGCTTAATAAAGTAAAATTAGATTTTACAGAACAAATCAATTGATAAATTTGACAAAAAATGTCACACCACCTGCTAAGTGACATATGAACGTTGATACTCGGATATTGTGATATTAATCATTGACCAAATTTACACTTGACGAGTCACATAATCGAAATGATGAATTCTCTTTTGACCAAACTTTTTAATTAGTTTATAATTGTTATAATTTATTTAAATTAATTAGTATTTATGTAATATTCATTATAAAGTTTCAAATATGATTTACTTCCATGAATTCCTCTAATGTTGACAAGAAGTTGTCCGTGTTTCTTTAATTCGTTAAGGTGAATTTTGTAATGTATGGTTGACAAGTGTATAACGA
The DNA here is from genome assembly GCA_030737815.1 of Allium fistulosum. NCBI lineage: Eukaryota > Viridiplantae > Streptophyta > Magnoliopsida > Asparagales > Amaryllidaceae > Allium > Allium fistulosum. Next base: position 97,510,093 of record CM060907.1, read on the forward strand.
ATTCTCTGATTGATTGTGATGTCATTTTGTAATATTATTTGATAAATTCAAATTTTGATGAATTAAGGTTGAATCTAGGTTTAGAAAGAAGAATGATGATTCTAAGGTTAGAAAATTGAAGATGATGAAAGATAAAGTGTTTCAATTGGAGTTTTGGATTTTAGCTTCTTTTTCACAAATATATTTAATTTTTCTGCAAATGCTATTTAGCAATGGTTTTTTTGAGTGATATTGTGTTTTTGTTAAACTTATTTCGTAAAATATACAATTTATTAGTATTTTGTCTTCTTATCCCATACTTTAAATTTTTTGTACGATACTGTTGCGGTCCCTACTTATGAGAATGCTATATCATCGTCTCTTTTGTAAGTCCCAGTAGGATACCACGTTGATAAATCTCCTCTGCAGATTTACCCTCTACTTATACTATCTACCTCGATAAGTCATCATGGTCTTTTTTATCTATATACTTTCGATCAGTTGTGGTGGCCTACACATGATCCATTTGTTGCCTAACCTTCCTAATTAACATCTAAAACTATGATATATCTTAATCATACTATAGACTACTTTAAGCTTTCATCCAGTGGCGTTGTTTCTCTTTGTTTTCACTATACTTTCGAAAATCTTCAATTTTATCTTTTATCGTGGCAACAGATCGTTTGGACATGGTGATGTGGGACAAAGCATTACGATTTGGGTTACGATCCTCGAATCAGTCTTCTAGGATGGATACTGGAAGTCTAGTAGTCAATACCTCATACAGTTCTCATCAAATGTTAAATTTACTTCTATTCAAAACATTTGATCTTTATTATCGTCTATATTTCCAAATGATGTTTTATCCTATTTTCATTAAATAAATGTCGAGCACATGCATAACAAAATATAAATTCCCAAATCTTTCAAATAAACATAACAAAATACACATTCACATAAATATAAATGTGATATAACAAAATTGTAAATACATATCACTCGTGAAGCACATATCATAACCATTTATTTGTGTTTCTAAAATTAAACAAGTATTTGAAATCACCTAAATTCATTCAAAACATCTACTTAACTTACATTTCATTCTTACTTGCAATTTACTACATTAATATTTAATAAAACAAACTCATATTTTTCCAAAATCTGCACATATCTACTTAGTATTCTCTTTACAATCATGTTATAACCCTTTGAATTTAACTAAGGGGTATTTAATTTTTATTAAAATTAAAATTGCATACTTGTATTTATGAATTTCAAATTCATTTGTAAATTACTTTCAATATTAATATTTCAATTAATTCTCAAAACATTCCTTTTATGGAAAGCTTATGTAATTAAACCATTCATCTTTTTTAGTTTAAATTCAAATTCAAACTATTTCTAAGATAAATCAACTTTATTTTATAACACTTTTTTAGTTTCAAAACCCAAATAAACATTCTTTTCTCATATATGATATAGGACTTTAAATTCAAATTATATTCAAACTCCATTATTTTTAACTCGAAAACAATTAAAACTCAAATTTTAGTAATTCCTAAATATTTCAGAATCATTTTAAAAACTTTTCTAATAATAGAATTCCATAAAATTCTATTACAAAGAATTTGAGTTTAAAAACTTCTTTCTTTCTTTAAATTCAAATAAACTAAATAAACTTGAATTAAATTCAAGTTTAATATTTCATAAATATTCATTATATTTTAAACTTATTTTTAAAAATTAAACTGAGCTTAAAATAATCAAATTTCAATTTTAAAACTTTAAAACCACACTAAAAGTACACTATTACTTGTTACCGGAATGAACACTTTTCAATATAAAAACATAGGGAGTTTTTGCACTTGCAGAATCCTTCAAAAACATTAGATTATGATTTTAGAAAGTTTTAGTATGTGTTTCAAAGTGTAACTGAAGGTTAAAATCATCACTATAGTTCAAAACAAGCAAGAGAAAGCAAAAACACATAGGCTAGTCGATGTTCTGGACATTAATGCCTAGAATTCAACTTTAATGTCATATAATCATCTTCTCTAGTAAGGTGATAATATCTAATATCTTAATATAAATGAATCTACGTAAATCATCCAAATGACGGATTGACGTACCACAACAATGCTTTAGGAAAAAGCTAATGACCACAACCCGTTTTCTACAGTCCATTTTTTACTTCCGGAACTGTGACACCTCTATATCCTTCTCCATGTCATGTACACACTTCAAGACTATGTTGTGCAAAGGTCATGACTCCTACTTAACCTTCATAATTGACTGTTGGCCTTTAATGATGTCTGGGAAATGGCGCTATTTAAAGCAATAACTCTCGACCTCAACCTCATTGACCTCGTCAAATTGCCATCACGGACCCTAGGCACGACCCTACGATTAGGCTACTAGGACGGTTACTAGCCTATCTGACGGGTTTTAATCACACACCTAATATAGTAGCGTGAACCCTATGACATAGATTTCTTACAAATACTATTGACTTGATAAGTCCAAATGAGAGTAAAAAATAACAATCTCGACTCAGTTATTCTAACGAGAGCAGTAACCCTTGACTCACAAATCCTTGGATAGCAACTCAGTATAGCACAAAAAATTCTCAACCACTAGCCCTAGGAGAAAAATAATTCTCTACCAGTAGCCTTTAGAAAAAGAACCCGTACATCCCCAACATAAACCTAACTTGTAGCCCTTGTAGAGGAATGGACCTCTCGACTACTACGCTCTAAAAGAATCACCTCTAGACAATATCAGAAATTCCCAACCCCACATATCGAATGAAAGTAACATTTACTTATGAAAAGTAACCAACAAATATCAGCTCAGGTGGACCTATACTATCTAGTGCTACTTGTTCGTTTATTTAATGCTTGTAAACTACACTTAATCACACAACCGTTTCTATATAATAAGTCCAAGGAATAACCTAAGAAATATTGTTGGATGTCCAATATCAGATGGTATTATAACTCTATTTATTCAAATTCCTTGTTACATAGAAAAATATAATCAAATACTGCACACAATTCATTTAAAAAAGATATCTAATTTATACAAAAAATATATTAATCTTCCAAAAGCCTTTATATTATTGAGAAGTTTAAAAATACAAATTTTCCTATTTTTTAAACCTAAAAACAAGAATTTTAGACCTTATAATTAATTTCTAAGTCTCTTTCCCTTCTTTGAAAATCATATAAATATATTTTAAAATCATTAATTATATATAAAAATCATCCCTTAATTTTATAGAATTAAATACAATTTTTAAATGAATTTATTGACCTTAAAAATCAATTTCTATTTATTTTAACTCATAGGATATATTTCAAAATATCTTCCCCATATTAAAAAGTAATAGAAAACTCTTTTAAAATAAAATAATATTTATTAGAAATCGTTCGATAATTTTTCAAAATATAATAGTATTTTCAAATGAAATTTTAAAGCCAAAAATCATGATATACACGCACAAAAAACCTATAATGAATTTCCAAATCTCTTTTTATATTTAAATCATAAAAATCTCTTTTAAAATCAATTATTATTTATAAAAATGATCCCATAATTTTTTAGACCAAAACCTATTTTAATAATATTTAGGCCTCAAAATCAATTTTTGATTTAATAAATCAATTTCTTTATAAAATGATTAATATTCATTAAAATATATTTTTTCCACTAAATAATTTCATATTTAGAATATGTCAATTTTTTTCTTTTGAACCCATATTTATGTAATTTTTGAAGAATTTTCATTAAAACATACACATACACACATTGCCTTGAGCAGTGCTTAAGGCTTGATCAAAGATTGACCGTTAGAAATGGCCAGAGTATTTCCTTGCCATGAGCCAATACTACCCTTATCTTGTCGATTTGATCACTAATGTATTTCTAAGCTAAAGGAGGTTCATTCCTACTAATTTCTACATCAAATCAACACATGTATGTTCATTAATTCATCACAAAACATTGGACTAAAGTTTGCAATGAATGGATATCAATAGGGAAGCACATATAATAATTCAATAACAACAATAAGCAATGCAATCAAAACATTCAGATATAGATTTCTGAGTGAAGATCACTCACCTTATCTCTAGCAAACCAAATCTCCACTTGCACTTCACTTTAACCTTTGCACTTCATCACTCACTGCCTATTCAAGGTGCCCTCTAAAATTTCACGTTTACGGCTCTTATGGGCATAAATCTTTGTTGAGAAGCTTATATTAATATTTCAGTAGTTTTGAAATTTTATTTAAATTGTTTTTTATTTCTGGAAGGAGAGCTTTAGCGTTATTTTTTGTTTCATAAAGATGAAAATGAGACGCATGAGTAGATTTTTGTAGTAATGTAACAAAGTCTCTAGACCTCTCAAGATGAATGAAGAGAGGGAAGATGAGCCGAGGCTCATTTTGTTGAGTTTGGGCTCAAATGAACCCCTCACTCATTTATTTTCTTTCTTCCTTTTACAAATAGAAAATTATTCTACCTAAACTAAAATAACTTCAAATCGCAAATAAAAATCATATTCACTTCTTACTAGTGTTTATCAAACATTGTATATTGTTACAAAAATTATATTCCCATGATTTATTCACTTTAAAATTAATTATCCCTTAATTGTTTGTTTGGCCCATTTAAGTAAAATCCATTGTTAACCCAAAAATTAAATAACAATTTATTCTTCACCATGATAAAATTTCAAACTCTTTTATTCATCATTAATTAACTTTATAAAAATTATTAAATCATTTTTAGTTCATTTTATAAAATTATTTTGGGCTTAAAAATACAAATATATAAATTCATAGATTTCCCAAAATTACATTAATAATTCATTTCTTCAAAAGTATTTAATACCAAAATCATTCATTTAATGATCAATTCACCAAGTAAATTTCCATAATAAATTTCCCAAACCAATTTTTTGACTTTACTCAAACCTTAACAATAAATATTCTATTATTAAAATCTCCAACTTCATTGAAATACTTCATTATCTAAATCCCAAAAAATATCCATATTTCCAAGTCAGCTTACTTTTGTAATATTTTATAATTTAAACACATTTAATTATTCTATACTTTACTATTAATTTTAATTAATTGCTTCTTAACATCTTGTCTCCCCACTTAACAAAATTGCATCTTCGTAATTTTTTCCTAGGAAAAACCTTAACGAGCTATTAACTTATAGCTTTACTACACTCATCTACAATTTACTACAAACACACAACCATCAACCATCAAAAGAAATCACAACTAATCCAAACCAAACACAGCAATGCAAATAATTCACCCAAACAAAAGCATTCCACATTAGATTATTAGACCCTTCAGTGGCTTTCATTAAATTAAGGACTATCATCCTTGCCTAACTACCAAGGTCATAAGCTATGAATCGAACAAACTGATTGCGGAAGATTCCAAATACTCATAATATAATCAAATTGTTATAACAAATGTTGAAATTTCCAAAAAAACTTTGGAGCTGTCTCCATAACACGAAGTGTATTCCAAAAATTCACAACACAATACTCATAATTACACATATAGCCTTTTACTTTAATCATATATTATTCTACAGTTTGAAAACTAGTTCCTGTCATACTAAAGACAAACACATTATATCCGTTTACAATATGAATGCTCAATATTTATAGATATAATAACTCTTAACTAAGTTCAAGGTGTTAAACCTAGGACAGTTATGGTAATGGTTAACGTTACCATTTTCAAACACCGTTGTCATACTATTTTTACTGGTAACCTAAAACTGCTTACCGTTATCATTACCGACTGTTGGTATACCAAAGACCGGTAAACCGAAAATCTAGTAACCGTCACACTAATAATGGTAAATTATCCTTTTTCTAAAAAAGTCAGCAACTTGACATGTTTTTGCACTATAATAATGCTTCATTTTATAATTTACAGTGTTACTTAATAAAAGACATTAGCATTATCTGATCTAAATTACTGAACTAAATTTAACCATTTTTTGGGTTCTAAATGACTATAAGAAAGCATATGGCATAAATATCCATGTATTATAAATTAACTGGTAAATTAACCGTTATTGCTGGTTTTGAAAAAACGCTACTGATGGTTTACCACAAAAAATGGTAAATTTACCATTACCATAACGATTAAACTGGTTTACTGATTTCACTCAGAAACGATAAACGATTGACTGATAATGGTACGGTAGTGGTAAATTTACCATTACTATAACAACCTTAGTTAAACCTATAACTTATTGATTATTTTTCAAAGACGAGGATATAAAATAATCTATACCATTTCTTTCTTTAAAAATCTTTCTTTTATATACATAAAATGTAGAGGGCCCAAATAAATTCATATTATACAAAACTTCAAATCTAAAATCTTTTATAATTTCACTGAAATATGCCCTCTTCAAATCTAAATTATACCATTTCTTTCTTTAAAAATCTCCTATGCCCAAATAATCATGACTCTACAAACTTCAGCAAAGAATTTTTAATTTCTTCTTACTGTAAATAACACAGTTAGGATTGATTTTCAGGTGTCCATGAGAATGACATGTTTCAAATGTGCAGAGACATACAAATTAATATGTAAGGAAAATTATTACTAGAACTACAGGGATTCTTAGTGGAGGCGAGTTTGTCATTTGGTTTATTTTCTCCCTTTAGTGGTATATGACATTTATACACTAGTGGTTGGTCTTTGGGACATAACAATACATATACTAAGGTTAAATATATTTGTTTTAAGGTAGTTTCCATGCCATCAACTATTTTGTCTCTAGTCTTGTTCTTTAAAAAGAAAGTGACTCTAACTTATTTTGAATTAAGGCAATCTTTGCAATAAATTTATGATACGAGGCTTTGTCTGCTCTTCCTTAAATTTTAGAGCATTGAGTTGGGCAAGCGTTCAATCAACAAGCATAAACAATGAAATTTGCATTTTAAGCTGAAATGAGATTTTACCGAATTAGAACACACATATTTGATTTAATATTGATATTTGGGGTTTATAATGCCGTAAAGGGATCAAATCCATAGACAAATTGATTTAATTTATGTGCCTCTTGAGATAAATTAAGTAGCACTGCATATATAAACATGTAACATAAACAAAAACAAAAAACAATACATCAGACAAGGTAATAAAAAAAATGGTTAAATGATCAAACAGATAAAAAAATCGTGATACTTCTGTTAGTATCAACCCTATACAATAGAAATAACATGAAAACGGGTAAAAATCAATAATTGAATCAATTTTTTTATGTACAACACATATTTTATTTTCAATACAAATATGTACTATCAATTAATATATTTATGTAAAGAAAATATCAAAATCTAAAATGGAATCATAACTGAAATTGAAAGATGAGAAGTCTCTTTTATAGTGTAATCGACTGACTTTAACTGAACGAGGAATTGAAGAATCATATATAAGAGACAGTAATAAGATGCATGCAGCTTTGTTATCAAGCTATTTTAATAATGATATTTAATGTAAACTGCACCACCTACCCAGGGAGTTAAATTGCTCTATATCCTATTTTTTCATGCTTTTTGGTATCGACTTGGGTCTCATATCCTTTCCAATTTAGTCAATGTCTCCTCTCATTTAACTAATATTGGTTTTTGGTAGATGGTTAGGATTATGCAATTGAAAAGTAAAAGTTGTTTGTGCAGTGTTAAAAGATATCATAATTTTTGCTTAGGCACCGAGGTCGGCTGTTATAACTAGACGGTCAATACCATTAACATTGCACTACAATTACATGTCATCGCATTCTGGCCAGAAAAAAGGTAGATATGTAAGATCCACTTAAATTATATTATTTATATGACCTTCTTATAAATCCTTTTTATCAAGTAGGTGCCTTTTAATGTTGTTGATATATAATTTACTAACATCTTTTGAATCTCTTTTGTACTTCCTTGGGTTTGTATAAGACAAATGCTCAAATGCATTTCAGTCTTATCCCTGACTTAATGCAGGTAATCAACAATTTCTAGTGTTTTTTGTGTGTAAATTGTAACAACTTGAAGAATTCTATTCATTTTGTCTCTTACATGTTACAGGCTTCCTTTTATCCCGCTCATACTTGGTTTATGCTAGATTTGGAACTCATTCAATGCTTTGATGACTTAAATTATATTACTACAGTTGACACACAAATAGATAGCCAGCTACTACTCTGTTACCACAAACAAACCCAGAACAAAAATCAATTGACTATTATAATTATATCCACTTTAGCATCAAATTAATAAGTCAACGTCTTTTAGAAAAAAAAATATAGATAAAATAAGTATAAACTAAATCAAATCAAATAACATCTAAAACAAAACAACAAAACAACAATATGATATAATAAAGGATAATTCATAGTAATGAAATACGGTTACCAAAGTATATTATGGATGAATAAACAATTTATCAAATAACATCTAAAACAGAGACAACCAAACAACAATCATAATATAATATATGAAATTTGATAGTAATGAAATACGGTTACCAAATTATACTATGGATGAATAAACAATTTAAATAATGATATCACTAAAATAGATCTATAAACATAACCTATAACCCATGTATTTCTCATGATAAAAATCAAAAGAGAACGAACCTTATTGCTCAATTTGGAACAGTCGAGGGTTCCAACATTTGATTTATAGTCGATGGATTTGCAGTCGCTCAGGTTGATGATGATTTGCAGTCGCTCAGGCCGATGACGATTTGCGCGCGGTTAGGGCAAACGGAGGAAAATTGGGGCGATTAATTAGGGCAAAGTGGCGGAGGAGGGAAATGAAACTAATTAGGGGCGTTTAGTTTTGGGAACGGGGGAGGGGGGTTCTGTACGCAAGTGTTGGTCAACAAATAAAAAAATTAGGAAAACTACTGAACGGCTATTAGCCGTTGCGAAATTAAAACGGCCCATAACCATTCCTAAATCATTTACAACGGCTAATAACCGTTGCTATTTAGCAATGGCTCAGAACCGTTGCGATTCTTCCGCATGGAGGAGTTGCAAAACTGCTAATATGGTGTAGTGTTAACTTCAGTTTTAATACTATAAACTTCAAAATTTTGTAAAACCACTTGAAAATAAAGATATTGCTTAACTCGTAGCTTTCAAGAAGCACGAAATCATTGAAAATGGATTAATGGTTTGAAAGTTATGATCAAAATATTTTAAGGTTTCAACTCAAAAAATTGGATAGGGATGTACTTCGACATAAAACAGAAGTTTAACCCTTGAAAACTTCAAAATCTCAAAATGTGATTAACAAAACGTTGTTCTTTATAGAGATATCTTTTAAAAGAAAGAAATATCACCACAATCCGACCATGAAATCCAAAGTAATGGCTCTTTGACACAATACTTAGAAATTCAAAATTCTACCCAAGTTTTTTGATTTCAACCAAATCGAATTTTCTCTTTGAAACTATTAAAATTAGGCAAAGTCAATCTACACCATAGTTGTTTACTTTCAAATCCACTTTTTGAAAAATAAAGAATTATAAAAATCTAACTTTTAGTCAAAAGTTGAGCACATAAATAAAAATTGGTTTACTTACCGCCATTCTTAAACTCAAAAAATATTCATCATTACTAAACTTCATTTCAAAAATAATTTTTTAAAACCATCTTTTCATACTTATTTAATTCATAATTCATTTTACCACAAATCAATTTATACATCTCTTTAATGAAATTTTTAACCGATGCATGCCAATAAGTAATATAAATACTTTCCTCAAAAAATTCTTTATAACTCCACAATAAAATATTCACATCATTTACTTTATCATATATTCCAAAATATTTGTATCTCCAAATACTCATTTCACCGTATATCACACATCTACTCATCACTTGATGAGAAACCTTTATTAACGCAAGCAAATTGTTTAATACACAAATTCTTTGAAAATTTCTTTTTAATCTCTCAACATCAAATTACAGAATTAATTTTTCCTGCTTTAAGATAAATACTTTTTTATCTCAATCAACATTAATATATTCATTATATTATAATTTTTTCTTAAAAAATTTCCTTTCCAAAATATTTGTTATTCGCCTTGATAACTTCTCAAAATATGTACTTTACTCAATATATATGAATATCGTATTCATTCCAAAATATTTTTGCTCCTTATAAAATATTGAACTAAGTAGAAGTGGGCAGTGGCACTAGGTGGACGGTCTATCCGCCTTTAAGTGGTATTACCAGCCATTCTGGAGGAGCAGTTGATTCAGCCATTTTTAGTCTTCATCTATCAGGTGTTACATTCTTTTCAAAATAATATTTCTCAAAATATTGTTTTCATTTCAAAATATTTTCCCAAAAATGTTATTTATAACTTTTCTCAAAATATTGTACTCCTTTCAAAAATGTTATTTAACTTATCTCGAAACATTATTTTCTTTTCAAAATATTATTTATAAAATTTTCCAAAGCATCAATTTCAAAACATTGATCTTAATATTTATTTGTAATATTTTCCTTCTTTCGAAAGGCATTTAGGAATCCCTAAAGATACGTTGGTATTGCGCATCAACCAGAATTCTTAAAGCACTCAATGGACAAATTAACATGAAATTACAAAAATTTCTTCAAATACACATACACATATACTAATGCGAACCTATGTTGCGCATATGGGGTTCACAAATTTTTTGATCCACTTTTACTTTGCTGATAAATGTTCAATGATAAAGATGCTTAAATTAATTCAAAAGGCACGAAGTATATAACTATAACAATGTTGGGGACGATGGCTTTATACAACAAGCACTCATATCAATTATAAGTTATTCCTAATTTAGAAGCATTAAATTACTAAGAATGATAATTAATTCTTAAATCGAATTGTTAGAAATTAAGTCATTTTATCAGCTACATGATAATATTATTTGATATGACTCTAGTTCATATTGGAACTGAGATGTAAAGCTTAAAATAGTAACTAATTAAAATTAATTGTATCTAACTCCAACTCAAATTTAAAACGGTGAATATATTTATCATGATTTAAAATGTGAAATAATCAATATTATATTCATTTTAATTCTTAGACAATTACTAATGGTGACTAAATTGTGCATAAATTTTTTCAAAGCCAATCAACATAAAATTGAGGACCATGTGAGAATGAATGTATATTCATTGTTACATGCAATGAAGTAACTATGATAAATATATTTATTATTTTAAATTTGAACTCGAAGTAAATAGAGACCTAAATAGAATTAATTAACCTAATTAATTTCCATTTTTATCTCTCTACTATGATTCTAATTGGAATTAGATAGCTAACTATAAATTATTATATAATTAATCCTCATTGATGCTAATAAAATGAATTAATAACCATTAATGGGCGTATTCAGAAACAATTATTTAAGTATATGCCAAATATGAGAAAATATGATAATATTCTTTTATAGTATTATGACTAAAAATAATTTATCATACTTATGGAACTTTACAAATCATGCTGTTACCTTTTTTTTTTGAAAACCCAGGAGAACCCGGGGGCCGGTAAACTCCTGAGGAGGGTATAGTAAAGTCGTCCGCTGATCCAAGCCCCCATACCCCCGCGTAAATTTATATATGATAGGGAAGCGCATGGTAATCATGCTGTTACCTTATTTATGTAAAAAATAATAATTTGATTTTTAATCCTTTGTTACAATTCAATAATTTCAATCTAAAAAAAATTTCAAAAACTAATTAACATAAAAAAGAAATGCAAAAGAAAAATATTCCTAATCAAAGTGTAGTATATTTTTATCCATATAAGTTAATAGAAATTACGAACATAAATAATTAAAATTTTACATTTCCACACAAATTTATTAACCGAAAATATACTACATGTTTGCTAGTTCATACTGACGTCAAAAAAGTGTGACCCAGAGGAATTACAACTATTAATAAAAATAAGGGTGGTACACAACATATTGATTTGTCATTTTAATAATTTACTAGAACAAATAATAAATATTGGTTTTAGTATTTATTTAAGGGTTTAAATTTGAATTTAGGAGAGAGACAAGGGAAGAAGATTGAAAATAAGAAAAGAAAAGGAATCTCTAAAATTAGCATCAAATTTACTTAACTTTTTGCTTTAATGTTATTTAATAGAATGAAATCAAGTCCAGTATAGAATGAAAACGAGGGTGTCATGGTTCAATTTATAATTCAGCGCTAATTACTTCGGCTTTTAAAGAAATATAAGCATAGAAATCTTCTCTTCAATTCACTCGTTTTCCTCGATATATTCACTTTCATATTCCCATCCGATTCCCCTCTCTCTATCTCTACTAGTTGTTTCCATCCAAGTTTATATTCGCGTAAGCTTCTATGACCTGTTACTGTTTTTAGTCTCTTACTGTTTTTGTCAGAAATGGTGCCATATTGATTTTGACATTTTATTGCTTTATAAGAAAGCATACTACATATAAAACACTCATGTTTCAACCTGACTAATTAGTCCAGAATCTAGATTACTTTGTAAATTTGTTTTGATTGAGTCGAAAACATAATTCATGAAGTTGTTTACCATTGTTTGTGCTGTGCTGTTTCCTCCTTGGATAGTAGGTTTGTTCTTGTGTTGTGTATTATTTTTGGCGATTGCAGCCAGGTCATCCGTAGTTATTCTCACTGCTGAGTTGCAATAACTGATTTGATTGTCCACCATGCAGTTGGTGTTTTTGCATTTAGCCACCGTTCTATCATAATACATCACTTCAAAACTCTTTGTTGATCTAGCACGTTATTTTCAGTAAGACTAGTGCTTATTAGAATAAAATGCTATGTTTATTACATTAATTTTAATCCTATCATTATGCTATCTAGCTACTAAGAGTGAAGTTTTCTGTATCCACATGCTATATAGGCCAAATTTCTTTTAGTTTTTATAATTATGAGTAAAATACTGGTTAATTCTATTTGAGCACCAAGATTCATCTCCAACGGACCAGTTCTTTTTTTGTGTATGTTTAGGTAAGAATAAAATATGGTGTATGTTAAGAGAAAAAAAAGAAAAGAATAAACTCGTATATTTGAAGTAAAATATGGTGTATACAAGTTTGCTATATTTTTTGTGTATGTTATGTACGTAAATGTTTGTTTATGGCCAGAATTTGCCTAAAGTAACTTATTACATTTAAGCGCTTTCTTTCTTGTACAATCGTATTCTTTACTAGACATGGTTGTTGTCTTTTCAGTTTGTTGTACTAAACATTGTAATGGAGTGCAATAAAGAAGAGGCTATCAGAGCTAAAGAACTAGCTGAGGAGAAAATGCAGAGCAAAGACTTTTTCGGGGCAAAAAAATTCGCACTCAAGGCCAAACAGCTTTTTGCTGATATCAGGGACATTTCTCAGATACTAACTGTTTGTGAGGTTCATTGCTGTGCTGCTTCCAAACTTAACGGTGAAATGAACTGGTATCGTATTCTTCAAGTAGAACAAACGGCCGATGATCCAATTATCAAGAAACAATACCGCAGGCTAGCTCTTCAGCTTCATCCCGACAAAAACAAATTTCCAGGGGCAGAAGCCGCATTTAAGTTTATTGGAGAAGCAAATGCAACACTATTAGATAAAGCTAAACGCTCTTGGTATGACATGAAAATAAGACCTACAGCACCAGAAGTTGTGTCAAGGCCCCGACCTCACCAAAATTTCACAACACAGTCGAATGTTGATCATAATTCGAAACAAGAGGCTCCGGTTTCAACAAAAAGAAAAGTATGGACAGATTTCGATGACTTTCTTATAAGGAAAGTGAGAAAAAAAGAAAATACACCTAATGAAACAGCATCTATTGGTCATAATTTGAAACAGGAGGTTCCGGTTTCAGCAAAAAGGAAAGTACAGAAAGATTTTGATGACTTTGTTAGTTCTAAAAGAACAAAGAAAGTTGAAGTTGAGAAACAAGTAGCCAAAGAAAATTTAGGTAATGAAGAAGCATCTAATGATCATAATTTGAAACAGGAGGTTTCAGTTTCAACGAAAAGGAAAGCAACGAAAAATGTCGATGATTTTGTTAGGTCTAAAAGGACAAAGAAAGTTGAAGCTGAGAAAAAAGCAGTCAAAGAAAATTTACCTGATGAAAAGGAATCTAATGAGAATGAAGAAGTTCAAAATGCAAGTTCATTTTCTTGTCCTGATTCTGAGTTTTACGATTTTGAGAAAGAAAGAGAACCAAAAAAATTCAAACCTGGGCAAATTTGGGCATTATACGATGATCAAGATGCCATGCCTCGATTCTATGCTCGTATTAGAAAAGTTAACGACCCATTTAGTCTGTGTTTCACTTGGCTAGAACACAATCCTCAATCTGAACTCGAACAACTTTGGGCTAATGAAGGTCTTCCAGTTGCTTGTGGGAAATACAGACATGGCACATCAGAAGTCACCAACAACCTGCAGATGTTCTCTCATGAAATTTCTTGGAACAAAGGAACAAAACGAAATACATTTGATGTATATCCCAGATTGGGTGAAGTTTGGGCCCTTTTCAAAGGCCGGGATGACAACTGGCCTCCAAATGCAAGCAACCATAGCAAATTCAAGTATGAAATCGTAGAAGTCGTTTCAGATTGTTGGAATGGGCCTGAGTTTTCAGTTATACAGTTAGTCAAAGTAGAAGGGTTTGTAAGCTTGTTTGTGAGATCAACAGATAAACCATTTCAAGTACCAGTGTCGAATATACTCATGTTTTCTCACAGGGTTCTTGCCTACAGATGCTCTGAAAATGAGAAAGAAGGCGTTCAAGAAGGTTCTTTCAAGCTCGATACCGCTTCGCTTCCTGAAATCTTCGGATGCAAATCCGTTGAGAATGATTCTTATAACCAATCAACACAAGGTGAAAAGAAAAGTGCAAGTTCAAACACAAAGACCAATAATACCTGCGAATTCTGCAAATTTTCAAATGGTAGGTCCATAGAGAAGGTGAAAAAGGAGCAAATATGGGCACTATACAGCGACAAGTACCCCAATTTATATGCTAAAATAAAGATGGTAGATCGCGTTCATAATGTGATAACCGCATCATGGGTCAAGCTCGAAAGTAGCACAGTGGAAGAGGCAAACTGGACAGAGAAAGGATTGCCTGCTGCATGTGGCAAATTCAAAGTCAGTCGAAAATTTATTACTTTCAATTCTCTTGAACTGTTTTCACATACTGTGGACGTCACATCAGTAGATAAAGACCAGTATGTAATTTATCCAAAAAGTGGTGAGGTTTGGGCAATGTTCAAAGACTGGAGTGTGAACTGGACGATGGAGGAGTTTTCTAAGTGTCAGTATATGATAGTGGAAATTGTGGAATGCTGCTTTTCGCTGACAGTACGTGTATTGACGAAGGTTGAAGATTATAAGTTCGTATTTAAACCTGAAGAGGAAGGTGGTGTTATGGAAGAAATGGTCATACCGTACCAGGAGGGTTTGAGATTTTCTCATCAAATACCTGCTTTTAAGCTAACAGATGAAGCAGGCAGTGCTTTAAGTGGTTACTGGGAACTTGATTCGGCTTCTGTGCCTCCTAACCTCTGACATGAAAATTTATGATGATGGTTTGAGTCGGTAGTTCAGTCATCGTGTATAACCAGCTTTAGGCCTTTTTATTTATCTGGACTACTTTTTTGTAAACACTTTTAATATGAATGTTTAGAGATGCAGTCTTACATTCGGTCTGCATTTAAATGATCAATTCTGGCTTGAGCATTTTGCCTTTTTTTAATCCCTAATGCATACTGTAACAAAATTTCTTGTGAAATATTTGAAGGCTGCTATTTCAGTAAATCAGACTATGTACGTGTCTTTTACTGCTGCTAACTACTGATATAAATCTCTGGGTTATATGTTAGATGGTTGTTTGCTGTTGTTGCATCCCGCTACATTTGGACAATGGGGATCACAGTTGCACACATTTTGCATTGGTTTGAAGGTGAATATATTTTTTCTTCCTTAATTAATATATACTCATTTTACTCTTGCTCTATAGTTTGTCCTAATTAAGCATGTAAATCTCGCTGAGATGATTATCAACATATATAGGGCTCACTATAGATGATAATCAACATTTTTTTTTCTTATATACCCTTTATCATAGTTTTTTCCATCATGCTGTAAGTATAATTCATATGAATATCAACATATCAGAACATTCAACTACCTTATATACAGAATGGACCAATTCTCCCCTTTATATCAAATTTTCATGTATAAGGTTCACCGGATTTGAAAGCTGCTACAGAGGTAGTAGAATATCTTGGTACATTCGACCATGAGGTTTACTTCACAGTGCAGGTATTTTTTTTATTTGTTTAATATAAAACGTCAGAAATACCTGTTATGATTTATTTAAGACTTTGTGAATAACATGCACCATCTGTTGTGTTTTATTCCATTGTTTGAGGAGGGCATTGATGGACTTGAAGAAGTAATTTATCATATAGAGACATACGATGTAACAACCATTCCAGCAAGCACTCCAATGTCGCAAAATCAAGTCATTAGGGGTAAAGATGGTTCTTTCTGAGGAGGGTGCAGATGAAATCTTTGGATGATTCCTTTATTTTTATAAAGCACCAAACAAGGAGGAGTTCTACCAGGAAACATTAGCTTTTTTGAATACATAAAAAGGTGGAACCCAGTGCACGAGGCTCCCGCGTGATAGCAGACTCTGGGGAGGTCGATTGTACGCAGCATTTCCCTTCTTTGCGAAGAGGCTGCTTCCGGACTCAAACCCTTGACGTCCAGATCACCAGCCGGGTGACCTTACCGTTGCGCCAAGGCTTCACCTTTTTTGAATACATATTTTACTTTAATATAAAAGTTGCTTTGAGCAAAATGTACTCTGGAATCCTTGTGCAACACTCACTAGTTTTCCTAGTCACTTGAATTTTCAAGTTCATGCGTATATAATAAAATGGTTCTAATTTTTATAACATGGTATACGAATGAGGGTATCAATAAAGGAGAAATTACAATCAGAGTATCTTTTTTTTAACTAATACAACACGAAGATACACCGATGTTAAAAACTTGATGAAGGGATTATTTTTTGTTTGAGTTCACATTTTTTTTATTTATAGGTAAGCTACCAAAATCTAGGGCCTTCAAACTGGGTTTGTTTGTTGTGAGTTTACATAGTTTGCGTCTAATTAAATATATTATGGAAGATGTTTCTCATAAGCTAGTTGAACTAACTGTTATTTTAGTAGCTTTACTGTACGTACTTGAGACAACTATTGATACAAACTCTCTCTTCCCATGTCGACTTGTAATTTTCTTTAGCAGCACCAATGTTTCATATTTGTTTTCTGTCTTCAACATGAACTATGTAACATTTATTTATTACTATTTTCATTATATTCCATCATTGTTATTGTCATATAGCATTAATTCTATCAAATCATATTATTCCTATTTTCAGATCAAAGCTCTTCATTTATACGATTGCTTGAGAACCAATAAGTCGACACCAGCTCAGGGATTGGAAGCCTGTGTCCCATTTTTGGATAAAGAATTTCTTGATGCAGCAACGTCCATCAATCCTCAATGGAAAATGGTAAGCGTTGAACTTCCTTTTTTTCTCGGCCCATGCATTCCGTAAAGTACACATGTAATTACTATATGTTTTTCTTTTGTATTGAAGCATAAAACATTGGTTTAGCTAATCAGTCTCTCGCTGCATAAATGACAGATAAAGCGAGATCCTGGCCACCTAGAAAAATGGTTTCCCGACAATGCCTTTGATGATGATGAGAAGCCTTACCTTCCCATGGTTTGAGATGACATCTGTTCAGATGAGAACTTATTTTTTAACATTATAAATTTGCTTAAAATATAACTTTTCATGATCATAATTAATATATTATGTTCTTTGTGTGTAGCTGGATCGATTACTTGAAAGATCACGCAAATGCACATGTATATATCCACTACAAGAATTACTGTATATAGCAACGGGGGGAGCAACGGCCTCCAACGGCCATTGACCAACGGCTTCCAACGGCAAGCTGTTTTCCGGAATTTTTTAATAACAAAAAACACATGCCGTTGGAAGCCGTTGGAATATTACCGTTGGCGGCCATTGCTTGCCGTTGGAAAACCGAGACTAACCTGCAGCCTAGACTTCTTCCTCCTCATTTCAATTATACACAAAAATTTCCAATTTTTTTCCCATTTCCCCACCTCAAACATTTCAAACCTCATTTTATCCTCTTCTACACGTTCTAGCATCCCCATCTTCGTTTGAAAGCTCCACAACCTCCAAAATCAGGTATTATTTGCTAAAACTCTAATTTTGATAAATTTTTAATTTAGGTTAAATTAATAATTTTTGTGTATGTATTGTGCTATTGTTTGTGTAGTGTAGTGTATTGGACCTTAATTATTGTTACTAAACTAATTATTGCATGTTTAACTATGATTTGTTAAATTATGTTTATTATTAAATTAGTGTCAAACTTAATAATTGTTACTAACCTAAGCATGAACCTCACTTGTTATTATCACAACACCAGAAAGGCAATTTCCTCACGGTTATAAGCGTGACAAAACTATTTTATCACGTTGGTACCGTGGGAAATTCAGTCACACTTTTGCTCACGGTTATAACCGTGATAAAATAGTAATTTCTCACGCTTATAACCGTGATAGTTTAGTATTTGCTCACGGTTATAACCGTGACAAAATAGTAATTTCTCACACTTATAACCATGACAGAATAGTATTTATTCACGGTTATAACTGTGAAAAAAATAGTAATTTCTCACAGTTATAACCGTGACAAATGCTAATTATATCACAGTTATAACCATTACGAAAGGTTATTTTCTAACACTTATAACCGTGATAACTAAAACAGTATCAAACAAACTATATAGCACCAATATTTTATTACAACTACAAACAATCTATACAAAAAATATATAGTATTAACATTAAGAAAACATATGATCAATAATTAGAACAACACCAAACATTTATGTTTCATTCAAACACCACAAAGGATACTTCATACCAACACCACAAATTATAGCATACAAGCATAATATATATAACAAACTTTAAAACACAGTTTCATTTATAGCTAAACTCATTGTTTTCATCTCTTCACGCATTTCTGTTTTCCATTGTTGATTTGCATTCTCTTTGTAATTGGTAATGGCTTTTGAAGCTTGAGAGAGTCTTACTTGCTTTACATTAGACGTAGAGCTAATAGCTCGGCAATAGCTTCGCTTTTTATCATCCCGAAAAGCTTCGGCAACGGGATCTTTTTCAAAATCTTCTAAACTTCTTATTCCATCTTCTCCATTAACACTAGCTTCCGATTTTTGTCTTTCTTCGGCTGCTTCTATCAATGCCTACACAATTCATAATTTTGTAAAGATGTAAAATTACATAACAGAGGTTAAATATATAATTGGAACTGAAACTGAAATTAGCATATGTCAATTTTCATTTGTAATCATATTCATAAATTACATGTACATTTGATTGTATACAATTGCTTGCATGTGATAAGCAGACTATAAATTACAGGGGTGCCGATTGTTCATAATAGTTGTAATATAACTTGCAGTATGCAATATCAATAACAGAAGGATGAATGTAAAAAAAATTCAATACTTCCAGACTTTCACACACACGCAACATATTTACTGCAGTGGGATGCCACACTAATCTAATTCACTTTGATTATCTTGGTTGATTAATCGTAAACAAACCAACTCTGGGAACAATCAATATTAAATTCGTTCCTGACAATGATTAATTGGCTGTCATCAAATTCACTTAGAAGCATTAACATTTAAGTGACCAGACCCACAATCTTCAATCTCAGCATTCATTTTCATGGTTGACAAACAACCATACTTTAGTCAACATTACGTACTCCTCTACCCAGTTTGATTTATTTTCCATAACCACATAGCTCTACTATTCAATTTGGAACGGTTAGGTTTATAGCTAATACTTAAAAGAACATAATAACCATCTACTTTAGGTAATCCTAATATTTAGCTGGTCCATCCAGGATATATATATCCATCTCGCGATATACATTGAACGTATAACACGTATAATTTCATAAACTGTCAACAAAAGCTAAAAGGGAAGAGGAAAGCAACCTTGAAATTAGACATGAAGAAGAAGACAGCATGCAGCAGCAGAACAGTTTGCACATATGTATCCTTCTTGTTCGTAGCTAATTAACAATGCCAAAATTTATTTTGATGGATGGAGACTAATATGCAGATGTAATGCTACCCAGGCAAACAAATACATATATCGAGGTTACGATTTCTGTTCAGAAATTTTTTTGTCTGACATAAAGAGTGCAGTATCTTTTCTTGCTATTTAATTTGAGATTATCTGACTTTCTCGAATTTAATATGCATATAAAAGAGACAATAGAATAGTCAGTATGATTCTTTTCTTCCTCAACATTCTAAAAAAGAAAGAAAATGTTATTGAAGTCCTTTCTGTCAATATACTGAAGTTTCCAAAGCAATACTAGTTGCCACTGGAATTTCAAAGAACAGCTTATAAAGTGATGAGTTGTGTGCTGATTGTATTATTAAGCAATAGCTAACATTAATCTTAACAATAAACATTGTAAATGCAAAATTGTAAAAGACTTACATATTTTTCAGCGGCGCAAGGAAGCACCTCTCCGGTTTTTTTACTTGTGTGTGCCACTTTCCATGCCTTTGCTCGTGTAATTTTACATTCGGGATTATCAGTTTCCTACATAAATAAATGTAAATATATTAAACAATTATACAATATTATTGCGATTAGTTGTGAAAGACTTACTACGTACCAATTCTTCATATAGTCTACTATAAGATTTTCTTCTCAATGTATGATTTATGGTGTTCTTTCTTTTATTATCAGCATTCGTCTTGCATTGTTTTTTCTTCTTATCAGCATACTCAATGTCGATGAACAACTTACGGTTTGTATAAGATACCAGAAAGCAAGGTGAAGTGGTTAACTCAACCGGATCTGCCTACTAAATTTTTTCATGCCACGATGACAGTTAAAAGAATTAAATCACATAGACGTAATCCAATTGATGAGCATGGGCAGTTAACAGCTGATCCGATCAAACTTGCAGATGAACCAAAAAAATAATTTAACTCTCTTTATAATTCAACCGAGTTAAATAGTCAAAGTCAAAGTGTAATATGTAAAAAAAAAGTTTAGTGACTGAAAATATTAGAAGAAAGCTAACTAAACCATTGCAACATGGGAGGCAAGAAGTGCAGTATTTCAGATAGATGATGACAATAGCCCAAGGGTAGATGGCTTTACTGCAAAGTTCTATAAAATTCATTGGGAACAAATAAAAGAACAGATTTATCAAGCTTTGTCTTCTATCTTCACAATAGGTAATTTTTCTAGAATAAATCACACATTTACTACTTTAGTGCCTAAATCCTGTAGTGTGACTAATATAAGTGATTTTAGACCTATATCATGTTGCAATGCCATTTATAAAATCCTGGCATTGCAATAGGATGAAAGGTATTATGGATGTATTCTCATAATCAAAATGCTTTTATTCCTGGTAGGAATATTCCAAAGAATTCATAATTACTATTCCAAAGAATTATATCTCAATAGAATATAATGATTTTCATAATTACTATTCACGTAAACAGTTGTATCTAGATAGACTTTGCAAACTTACAAAAACGCATATAAGCAGATTTTATAAGATATTGAATAAAGAGGCTATTCAAATTTTATATATCTTACCCACCTATGAAATGAATATCAATTGTCTGAAAAACTTGCAAACTATTATGTACTCCTTATGATTGGCGCTAATCATAGTTGTAATGCAATTGCCGATAAGAAAATAAAGCTGAGATATAAGGAGAAATATGTGTCTAGAATCTGAAACTTTTTTTTTCCTATTCCCAGATAAACAAGCTTTACTTAGCTAAACTAATTGTACATGTATTATATTGAGTGAGATTGCATCTGTGCCTGTACTCATGTGTATTAAATACACGGGAGAGGGTATGTACACATTAAAAATGAAACAATGAAATAACTTGAACCCAACAATATAGGATAGCAGTAAAAGCAAATAACAAAGATAGCTGTAATAATGCACGTCTCAAAACTAAGACTACAACAAAGTAAAAATTATTTCTAGACTGATAAACAAGGTGATAACTTGACTTTTCAAAACTTGGAATCAGTTCAAGGTATAACAAAAGAATCAATGCAAACGCGCTACACATAGATAGCAAAAATCAGTAAAAACTTAAATCCTAGTGCATATAAAATACCATATGATAAGTTTACATTAATTATACTATGAACAACATATAAAAAGAAGCAAAAAAGAGATCTAAGAGTATAAGATATGGTATTGTGGAGCCTACACGGAACCAGCAACCCAACAATGTCAGTTTAACGAACTTCAAATTTCTGTATACTTTATTTAAAACTTTATATATATTAGAAGCTCCATGATTTTTGGTTCTTAAACCGTCGTGCTTTCATTTTAAATTTATACCCCAAAAGTCACTACTTTGATTAGAAAAATTGCTGATGAGGATCCTGATGAGTCGGACAACAAAGAAGTGATAGGTATGTACTTTTTGTTGCTTCTTTGTTTGTTTTCCCCCCACATTTGTTAGTATTCCAACTGATTCTGAGGATGCTTTTTGATCCTGATGGAAAATAGATACAGAAGCAAGTGAAACGGATGAGAAGAAGGGTAAATATGCCAAGTTTTGGAATGAATTTGGAAAATCTATTAAGCTTGGAATTATTGAAGATGCACAAAATAGAAATCGTTTAGCTAAGCTTCTTAGATTTGAAACATAAGTGTACATTGATATTTGACCTTATGAATCTCCGAATTGGAAAATTGTTATTTGCATACTTTTTTTTTGCAGTAACAAATCTGAAGGTAAACTGACCTCCCTCGACCAATACATATCGAGAATGAAATCTGGGCAAAAGGACATTTTTTACATAACCGGAACCAGCAAAGAACAATTAGAGAAATCTCCATTCCTTGAGAAGCTTAAAAAGAATAACTATGAGGTACATTTTGCATTAAAAAAAGAAATCTCAATGTTGGTATATGGATGATAATTTGACTGTTTACTAGAAACATCAGGTGCTCTTGTACACACATGTGACTTAGGGAAACATTCTAATAGTTACACTGTTTTCTCATTAGGTCATTTTTTTCACTGACCCAGTTGATGAGTACCTGATGCAATACCTAATGGATTACGAAGATAAAAAATTCCAAAACGTATCAAAGGAAGGTCTCAACCTTGGTAAAGATTCAAAAATTAAGGAGATCAAGGAGAATTTTAAAGAACTAACCAAATGGTGGAAAGATGCTCTAGCTTCTGAAAATGTGGACTCTGTCAAGATAAGCAACCGACTGAGTGACACTCCATGTGTTGTGGTAACATCAAAGTATGGATGGAGTGCAAATATGGAGAAAATCATGCAAGCGCAGACTCTCTCTGATACTAGCAAACAGTCATATATGCGGGGCAAGAGAGTCCTCGAAATTAATCCTAAGCATCCTATTATTAAAGAACTCCGTGACAGAGTAGCAACAAACCCTGAGGTAACATCTAATACTATCTTGAATTACAGTTTAAATTAAATGCAACTATTTAAAACTGTATTTGGATATTACTTGAAATGATGCAATACAGGATGAAAGTATTAAGCAGACAGCCAAACTAATGTACCAAATGACAAAATGCAATACAGGATGAAAGTATTAAGCAGACAGCCAAACTAATGTACCAAATGACAAAATGACAAAATGCAATACAGGATGAAAGTATTAAGCAGACATCTAATACTATCTTGAGTTTCTCATTGTAATTCGTGATGTTTCAGCTTCACTACTTTGATTCAAAGACCTTTGGAACAAATGACAAAACCCACTGAAATACAATATTGATCGTTGTATTTCTTCCTCACTGTCTGTCATACGAAACCAAATGTATGTAAAAGGTTTAACAAGACAAAACCCTTAAAACATAAAAACCCTAAATAAACAATCTTAAAACATACAAAACCAAATTAAAAACGAAAATTATTACCTGACGATCGGCGGGCGACTCGCAACGAAAGATATAAGCTAATTAAAAACCAAAATATACACGGCGATAGGCGGGCGACTCCTGCGACGGCTTTAACCTAATTAGATTTAAGGAAGAAAGATAGAAGCCAGAAGCGTGACAAACGTATGAAGCAAGGATTGTAACATAAATGACAACTCTGCCCAATGTCTTCTAATTATTTACGAAAAGCCCAAATTTTGTCACGGAAATAACCGTGATAATACAATGTAACAATAATAACCGTTACAAATTCCCAACAATAATAACCATGACAAAATGAAACGAAAAAAGTGTGACAAAATGGCCTGTTTGGTGTAGTGTATATTAGCGATTTCATTGCGTAAAATCGTACGTAGAAAGTGATGATATTGACCTATAAATTGTTCACATTTTACATGTTATGATACGATATATACGTGATACATTTTGTGCATGACTGGATGTGATTTGTGATGCGATTATATGTATAACATTGTTTGTTTATTTTATACGTTGCGCGCACACACTGGATTTTTTTTGTTTTAGGAAAAAATCATTATATATGCGTTGATTCAACATATTGTTTATTGATATATAAAAGTTTAAATTTTATGAAAATAAAATTTAAACTTTTGTATCGCTAATTTTAAAATTTAAACCCTTAGATTGTTTTTGGCCCCGTCTGATAAGTATTGTATACGATTGTTGTGTGGATATTCGTTTTTTTAACAGAACGGACATCTATATTCATCGTATACAGTATTTGTTGGATTTGTCCCTGCATTGGACAAGTTACAAAAACAATAACGTAATTAAATCTCGTAAATCATTTCAGTTTAAACGGTTCGCAAAATTTCGGCAGCGCTTCTCTTTATGTTCCCTATGTACACGCAATTGTGTACTGTTCAGGGAACTAAAGCGAAGTGCTGTCGAAATTTTGTTGAATCGTTTAAATTGAAATGATTTATGCGATTTAATTACGTTATTGTATTTGTAATGGGAGGTAGGATGACCCATCAACAAAGTGTCAATGATCAATTAATATCAAATTCGCTAATAAAATTGTTTAAATAGGATATAATGTTCATTTCAAAATAAGCTTTAAGTATTATTTTAACAGATATAACACAAACAAGAAGAATGTTTATAAAATTGTTTTAATAAAAAATGTCAATGCAAATTTATATCGTACTTTTTAATTATATACGTAGGTAAATGGACAATTATTTTACTGATCGGAGCTGGATGTACAAAAAACGAAGGGTCGATACTGAAGGTTCAACAAGCGAACATTTTAATAATGGTGTTAGCGTATTTATAGATTTTGCTTTACGTAATAACGGAAACTACAAAGAAATCCGTTGTCCGTGTAGTAAATGTAAACTGTTAAAGCATTTGATACCTCAAATGGTTAGAGTTCATTTGCGTCAGTACGGTTTCGTGTCGAACTATTTAATTTGGGATCGTCATGGGGAACAGTTAGCATCTAATCCCGTACAAGATGAGGAGGTGGTGAGTAATGAAATTGGTACGACAAATCTTGTAGAACATATGGTTGAAGATGATGCACGTTCAATGTTTCCTGTTCCGCAATTAACTGATGACGATGGTAATGTTGAAGAAGAACCAAATATTGGGGCAAAAAATATATGATTTGTTAGATGCCGCGAAAAAACCCATTTGGGAAGGCTGCACAAGCGGAACCCAATTATCAGTAACTGCTGAATACATTGCGATGAAATCCAAATACAACCTCACAGAATCTGGATTTACGGCTGTTGTACAAGCTGCGAAACGACATATGCCTCTTAATAATCTAATGTGCGAAAATCATTACGAGTAAAAAAACAGATGTCGGCTTTCGGTTTACCGTATCAAAAAATAGATACATGTCTAAAGGGTTGCATGTTGTTTTGAAAAGAAGATATCAACCTTAGAAATTGTAAAATAAGTAATCAAAAAAGATACAAACCAAGAAAGAAAAAGGGAAAGGAAGTCCCGTATAAGCGTATGCATTATTTACCAATTACTCCTAGACTTCAAAGGTTATATGCATCTTCTGTAACTGCGCAACATATGAGATGGCACGGTGTGAGAACACATGAAGAAGGTACGTTAACACATCCAGCTGATGGGGAAGCATGGAAGCATTTTGATCAGAAATATCCTGATTTTGCATCCGAAATTCGTAATGTTAGACTTGGTTTATGTACGGATGGATTTTCCCCATTCTCTCAATTTGGTCCGAAATATTCGTCATGGCCTATAATTGTCACACCTTATAATTTACCTCCTTGGATGTGTATGAAAACTCCATATATGTTTCTTACAGTTGTCGTACCTGGTCCCGATGATCCGACACAAGGAATCGATGTTTATTTACAACCATTGATTGATGAATTAAAAAAATTGTGGTACGAGGGAGTAGAGACATATGATATTTTCCAAAAAAAGAACTTTCGGATGTATGCTTCTTTATTGTGGACAATCAGCGATTTTCCTGCATATGCAATGCTTTCAGGTTGGAGTACGGCCGGTCGTCTAGCTTGTCCTTATTGCATGGAAGAAACACGAGCAATTTATTTACCTCATGGAAAGAAAGTTTCGTGGTTTGACTGTCATCGATGTTTTCTTCATATTAATCATCCTTTTCGAAGAGATAAAAAAAACTTTACAGCTAATAGACATGAAACTTTGAGACCACCTACGGTTTGGTCAAGCGAAGAAATTTATGAACTTGTAAAGGATTATCCAAAGATACATGAAACCGGAGAACAAATTGAAATTCAAGGTAAATCATCGATTCATAACTGGTGCAAACAGAGCATATTTTGGGAATTGCCTTATTGGAAAAATCTCTTGATTCGTCATAATATTGACGTGATGCATAATGAGAAAAACGTGTTTGATAATCTGTTTAATACAATTTTGAATGTTAAAGGGACGACGAAAGATGATTTGAAATCAAGACGTGATATCGAATTAATATGTAATCGTCCTGAGCTTCATATAAAACCAAATGACACAAAAAAGCCAAAAGCTTGCTATGAGCTAGACAATAATCAAGTTAAATTACTTTTAAAATGGATGGAAGGATTAAGATTCCCAGATGGCATATCTTCTAATCTTCTTAGATGTGTTGACTATAAGAACAATAAACTTAGCGGGATGAAAAGTCATGATTGTCATGTTATGATGGAAAATTTGTTACCCGTAGCTTTTAAAGAACTGTTGCCCGTAAAAGTTTGGACTGTTGTAACAGAACTTAGTCTGTTTTATAAGGAGATTTGTTCAACTACATTAAAAGTTGATCGTCTACGTAAACTTGAGGAAGAAATCCCGATATTGCTTTGCAAACTGGAAAAAATATTTCCTTCAGGTTTTTTCAACGTAATGGAGCATTTACCTATTCATCTTCCATTTGAAGCACGTCTTCGAGGGCCTGTGCAATATGGATGGATGTATCCATTTGAAAGGTATATTAATATTTAGTTTATTACATATTGGTTTAATTAAATGTATAAAAAATTAATTTAAAATAATTTTTGCTAGGTATTTAAATCATCTAAAGAAAAAAGTGAGACAGAAAGCTCGAGTTGAAGGTTCGATTTGCAAATCGTACATCGAAGAAGAAGCTTCGTTTTTTTTCTCTCACTATTTCAGCGACCATGTGAACATATCATTTGAAAGTGCTACGCGTAATGATGAAGGCATTGATGAAGATGACTGTCAAGCGACTTTATCTATTTTTTTTAAAACCGGTCGGCCTACTGGTAAATGTGTGGAAGTATGGTTGGATGGTAGAGATTATCAAGTAGCACACACGTACATTCTTCTCAACTGTGCCGAAGTTGCACCATTTATTAGGTAATATATATACACATACGTCTACACATGCATATCATCTACACATATGTATACACAAATATGCACACATGTATTTTAATCATAATGCAACATTTGTTCTATAATTGCAGTATTTACGAATCACAACATCCAAACGACGATATCGGTAAAGAATTTGCTGCTTGGTTTTCTAACTACGTTTTTGATACAACAAATTGTGTTGTAGATGAAGGATTGAAACATTTAGCTATGGGACCAAAAAGGATAGTCAAGACATATTCAATATTCTTTTTCAACGGATATAAATTTAATACCAAAGATTACGGAGCCGAAAAATCAACTAACAATACTGGTGTATTTGTCAAAGGTAGTGATGATCCAAATGATCACATAAATGACTTTTATGGCGTGCTGACCCAGATTTTGCAGTTGACATATTTCACCCGACCCGCAGAAGAAGTTTTTTTGTTTAAATGCAACTGGTTCAGCAACGTTCCAGGTTCTGGAATAAACGTGGATCCAAAATATAATCTTATAGAAATAAAACATACTTCGAGGTATTATAAGTACGATCCTTTTGTACTTGCCAAACAAGCTCTTTAAGTTTATTATGCTCCTTACCCATCTTTAAGAAGAGATAAAATAGATTGATCGGCTGTTTTTAAAACCAAACCAAGGTTTACATTTGATGGACGGAATATTCCTGAACAACAAGCTTACCAAGCAGATATCGAAGAAAATAGAGGAATAATAGTAACCGATGATCAAATAGATTTTGGACCTCTAAACGATGAATCAAATGCATTAATTGAAGCATTTGAGAGTATAGAGGAACAAAATATAGAGTGCGAAGAAGAGTCTGAATCCGAAAGCGATGATGATTGATCACTAATCAATATTTTGAGAAGGTAATTTTTTTTCATTTTTCTGTTTCCAAAGTAATTTTATATGATATGTATCACATAGTCTCTTTTATGCTATGCCATAATGTATGTTACGCCATTTGCATACTAAATTAATCAATGTTACTCTTGCTTTTCTTTATACTATGATTTCATATAGGTATGTCGGGACGCAGACGTTCACACTCCGGATCTTCCAGCTCACAGAGAGGTGATGATGCTCGTCCTTCACAGCCGGGTGTTCGGCCTACGATATGGCTGAAACCCAAAGCCAATGGCAGGTAAGTATAAAAGTTTCAAAATTAAATTTTATTCCATACAATCTTTTATCAAATATATATAGTAGTAATGGAATATTAAATGCTTTTTTCCTGTTTTACACAGCGGCGGGTTTACGTTGGAGCCTTCCAACATAGTGCTCACGATCTCTCGACGGGCGTATATGGCTCGTATGACCTCGTGTTGGCCGAGGTGGACTGCGATACCAGAGGGGGTGAGGGAGGCTATCTGGCAGGACTTTTTGGTATGTGTGGTATATCAATTATTGCATTATGTGGTCATGTACATTATGTTAATTCATGTTTGCACTATTTGTAGCAACTGTATAACTCATATTTTTTTCAAACGTGCAGGGGGAAGTGGACTTGGCCGATGCTGATGTTTCTGTTGTCCGGCGCCATTGGAGCAGCAAAATTGCTAAAAACTATCGCGAAACAATAAACAGCATCAAAACATCAGGAAAGAGGCCTCATTGGATGAGTGAAGCTGTCTTTGATGAGTTTGCCACCTGGTGGAGCAACGAGGATTTTGTGGTAAATCTATCATATATTTAATTTAAATTGTTTGAGGCAAATATATAATATATAGATAATTAAAACTGTCAAAACAATTTTTGTTTTCAATTTAAATTTGCAGAGGCAGTCTGAGAGGAATTCTGCAAACAGGAGCAGGAACCCCGTTACACATCGCGGTGGTTCCAAGTCTTTCCAGCATCACCGGGAAGATTTGGTATAATTATTAAATAAGATAAATAGTTAATTATTTTAAGTTTTAATTTGTTAAAATATAAATAATGTATATTTATATGTGCATACACTACACCAAAACAGTCATTTGGCAACACTTTTTTTTTTCATTTGGCGACACTTATATGGGTTGCATTTTAGTCTCGCTAATAAGTGTCGCTATCCAATATAAGTGTTACTGAAAATAAAAATTTACACTTTTAAATACGGCGACACTTATTTTCGTTGTAAGCCTTGGTTTAATTGGAGTTAATTAAAATGTACTGGGGCAAAATTGTAATTGAATAACATTTTCACGCTTAACCCTAGCCACGCACTCTCTCCCCTTTCATCACTCTCTCCTATCCCCTTTCACGCTTAACACTGCCCCTTTTTCTCATCCTCAATCGTCCTCCATCGCCAGCCCCCTAAATCATCAATTGACATCTCACACCGATTCGCATTCCAGCGACCTCAACTGCAGCGACGGCAGCGTCAGCAGCGGACGCGACGACGAATTTGTCAGATCCAATAGAAGGCCGAGGACAATATGGACCCATGTCTCAATCTGCATCTCTCTCACTCCAGCTTCTTCACTCTCTCGGAGATGCAGCTCGCCGCGTACCGCCGTCTCTTACCAGTTCCATTTTACGAGCCCCATCTTTCTCGAGTCGATTTGATCCGACGCCCACTCTGTCGCTTGGTTGGAGATAATTTTGGTAGGGGATGCGATGTCGGAGGTAGTGTCATTGTGAGATGCATGAGATGGGGTTCAAGTTTCATGGGTTTGCGGATCAGATCCGGCTACGAGGCGAAGGCAAGTTTGTCAGGCTAGGGTAGTGCAGATCTGGCAGTGCAAGCAAAATTGAAGTAAAGTGTTTTGGTTGTTGACAGATTTGGCAATGTAAGACGCTCCGAGATGGATTTGACTGCGGGAGGAGTTTCTTGTGTTTGTGCTTATCCACGAGCTCTAGATTTTGGGGTAATTTGTCGCTCTATAGTGTTTTCATTCAGTTTCGATACCTTTGAAGGATTAGTTGTGGTTCTTATTATCTAATCATTTAATTAATGATATATATGAATTTAAACTGAAAATGGTTTCCTTCATTTGCTGAATTTAAGGGATTGATCGTTACTGCTTTTAGGGAGAAATGGTTACTGCATTCTTCACATTTAGGAGGATGGAAATGGAAGTATTGGATTATACACTATCAAGTTTAGAAGGTCACGAATTGAGATGTAATACTGACAATCTCTCATATATTTACTAATCAACTATTTGTTATATAGATGGGTTCTACATTCTTCAATTTTTGGTGGACAAAGATGAAAGAAGTAGAGAGAGTGAATTCTCAGTTTAAGTTTTATGTAAGTATTTTCCACAATAATTTATTAGATCATCAACATTTTCATTGAATAATAATTTAAACTATACATGTTTTCGTACTTTACATCAGTAGATTACTAAAAGAGAGACTGCACATTTTTTCATGTAGGTGGGATTTTAATGCAAAAAGACTCTCATAATAGGAAAATAGTATCTTATGGATGCTTGAACATTTCCAGGTACACACTGAAATTAGAAAATTATTGTTTATCGTTTGCTTATCCTTAGAAGAAAAAATAATTCTACAAAAATATAACAGTTTGAATTATTTATAAGCAACTGATTGCCAGCATCATATACAAGTCTTAAATTTTTACGTCAGTCCATAGAAGAAAAAAACACTTGGTGAGACTGCCATCCATGTATTAATTTCCTAAATCATTGATACCAATTAGGTTACCTCATGACACTGTTGTCACATAAGTTATTATTATGATAATACTAAAGCAAATGTATAGATCCAACAATAAATTGAATGTGTCATAAAGTTTTCCATCACAAGGTTTAATTACTTACTGTGATGCATTATCTGTCTGAATGCCTACTAGTCATTTTGAGTTTGCTGCATTAGTTTATGTGCTTACAGATGTGTCCATTGTACATGCTTACTGTTTACAAGAACCATTACCTTAAAATCGAAGCATTTAATATATGATAGACTTTACCTTTTTTAATATAGTTTAGTCAACAACCATTCAAAGTCCAGCAGGTAATAACTAAGGTGTCATAACAGACACGTTTAAGGAGTAGAGTATTTTATAGATTTGATAGAACTTGATATAAATCACTATAAGTATTACTTGCTAAAATATTTGGTATTTAGTCCCAATGAAGACTTTCACGTTTAAAAAGACTCCAACATTTTGATTACAGTAAAATATTTTTACATAGGACATCAAATTGCAGTTTAACTAGACATAAGAAAAAAAATGCATGTATTCAGTCTTAGTAAAAGTTAGCGATGGTAAAGAAAACTTATTACTCCTTTCTTCTTCTTATGGTGCGCAAGAAATACTTTTTGATCGTTTGAGAAGCAAAATCTAGATGGAATATTATACTGCTGAATTTTGTGGCTCATATCCAAACCTGAACTAAACGTTGGTCTTTTAAATATACATTTGAAAATTTTCTTGAAAACACTTTAAAGTAATCTTTTGAAAAAAGAGCAAATAATTTTTCTTTTTATAATAATGGTTTGACGTATTTGAATCCTGAATTTCTATTTTAGATGTTCTGGTTTACCGTATTAGTAGTATTACATTTAACGTTAGGCTTGGCATTTCATAAAAAATTAATTTCAAGGACTTGCTTATAAAATCTAAGCTCAATCTTCAGGCTTAGTTATTTATATTTATACTGGCAAAATTTATAAGCCTTTGTCACTTATTAAGTGTAAAAAATAAGTATTTAGTACTTAATTATACTTATAAAAATGGTACTTAGCTGAAGTTCTAGATTAAGCTTGTATGGTGTTCAAATTTCAGCTTGTCTATATCAAAATTATAGCAATTGTCAGAAACATTCAGTTCTTAAGTGTTCTCCTTCCTTCCTCCTTATGTCACGTTCTCCACCTCTTCTCTCGTATGCCTCATGTAGCCGACCCTACTAGTTCACCATATTCCATCTTCCAAAATGTCTTTTTTATTCGTTTTCACATTCATGGAGTGTTAGCATTTTTGAAAGTAATTTGAGTTTCCCACTTGATGAAATATATGGTTTATACCTTAAAAATTGGTACATGAAATCTATTTAAATTGGCGCAGTGAACTAAACAAACAATCTGATCAAATCATTTTCCTTTTTTTTAACCAGTTTTTAACCAATAATTTTAATTCTGCTGTTGGATTATTCTGTAACCGAGCAGTAATGGTTGGAATTTTTGTGGGAAGTTGAGCATGATATCTTGTATCCATCACATATGTGGCACATGTTAAAATATCATTACTAATTTATTTTCAGACCGAGTGATTTTAGTTTTTTAGATTATCACATCAACATGGTGCTTGAAGTGAAATGATGATTGACAGTATCCTTGGGGTAGGAAGTGTTGCAACTAAGAGTGGGAGGTGGAAAGTAACGTGGAAACTTTGAAGCTCAATATTGACGCCTTTAGTGCACAAATAGGTCCTTCGAAACAGTTTGAAATATGTCAGCTTCTTTTCCAATGCTGAAGTTGGCACAGAAACTTTTATCTGGCCTCCCTATTTATTGTCAAGTACATGTACTTTCAATTTAGGTGTATAATTTTGCTGTAATGTTTAAATCTTAAAATGAGTCTGAACTAGATTTTTCCTAATGAATTACTAGTTAATATGTAAACATGACATTGGGTTTTTAGTTTGCAACTATGCTGCTTATTTTATCCCTTTTCAATTAAGATTCCTTTCTTTTTCAAGATTATCTGTCGGCTTCCCATGCTCATCTATATGTTTATTCTCAAAAACTATAGTTGCAAGGTCACAATATATTTGTGCATTCATCTCAATGTTGCTTCAGGTTCAAATTCTCTCCATTTATTGACTTTACAAATGGTTGTGAAAATATTGGATATTTGATACATTTTTGTACATCATGTTAATGACGAACCAAGATTTATTGTTCATTGAATGTGTTGATCATATTGTATAAGTTATGCATAGAAATTAGCATAACCTCCCAAACCTTATATTTTCTGTCCGAGATTTAATTGTGAATAAATAATGAGGTTCAACAACCATAATATTCTAAGTTGAATGATGGATGACAACCTTATCTTGTTCTTATTTTTTCAGCTAGAAGTGCTACATGGAAAATCCCAGTTTGTACAAGGCCAACCCTATTCAACCAGAAACGAATGATTATATGCCTGCTAGCTTGTCAGAAACTCCCACATTCAATGGAATTGAGAGCAGGCCCAATTCAGTGACCGTACAACCAACGACTCAGATATATGATGATGCAGACGATGATGAGGAAGAAGAAATTGTTTTTAAGCCTGCTGTTGCTGAGAAGTATCCTATCACAAATGAATCCACTTCCATTTCAACTTTTACTCATCCATCAGATGTTACTCAGAAAACAGCTCAACCTATTCAAATTTCTACTGTGGAGCCAATTCAGCCTATTCAAATTTCTGCTAAGGAGATAATTCAGCCTACTCTGCTTTCTGTTCAGGAGACAATTCAACCTCAACCTATGCAAATCCCTTACAAAGGCATACAGACAAACTTAAATGCTCAATTACCAGCACAAGGAGCGCCTCTTAGTAGAATTTCACTATGAAATTTACATTGTCTTTTGTATTCCAATTTGACATTGTTATGAAGTAGTTGATTATGTATTGAATTAACCAACTTAATTATGTATTGTACTTGTTATGAAGTAGTTGACATTGTTATGAAGTAGTTGACTATAAAATTTATGTTGTTATTTGATCATGAATATTGTAAATTTTGGGTTCCTATTGAATGTAGTATAATAATGCATATCATGTTAGTTATTAATTGTTTATTAATGTTAAAATAATTGACTATATTGAGAATGAAAATATTTCAGCGTTATAAGCGTTGGCAATTAAAATTTACCAACGCTTATAAGCGTCAGCATAGAAAATTAAACAATGTTGGATGGTTAATTTTCCAACGTTTATAAGCGTTGCTAAATAATATACGCCAACGTTTATAAGCGTTGGCGAATACAACCTTCCAACGCTTATAAGCGTTGGGAAACTAAACTCGCCAACGCTTATAAGCGTTGGCAATAAATTACGACGCCCCTACAGCGACGCTAATAAGCGTTGCTGAAACTGTTTGCGACAGTTATACTCGTTGGGAATCACCTGTTATGGTGTAGTGATATTTCAGGAGAGACAATGGGGGGGCTGTTAGTTATTGGGATGTGTTTACCCATACACATGCCTTGACTCAGGTTGATGATTCCGGCGCAGTTTCTTACTCTTGGGACCACGATGACAAAGCGCGTGCTGCCTATGTAAGTATAACATAAGTAACTAAAACTTACAAGTTAATTGAAATAACGTTAACTAAATTCAATTATATTTTGCATGACAGCAAAAGTTCCAGGAAGCGCGGACAGCTTTACTTGAGGATACGGGACGAGCTCACTTGACCCCCGATGAGGAGGACGCCATTTTTGAGTCTATCATGGATCCAGTGACCCGCGGCAGACGCTACGGATATGGAAGCCAATCGGTAATTTTAAGTTAAATTTTAAGTTAGTAAATATCCTTATACTAGTGTATTCCATTCATATTTTGAACTATCCTTATACCCGCGGCAGACGCTTCCATGTCCGTAGTTTGTTTTATGAATTTGTTAGTGAATATATATAGGTTAGTTAATTTGCAATTATTTTAATACTAATTTTTTTAGTGTAGTTGATAATTTAAATTTGTTTACAGGCTCAGACAGCGCAAAGAGAATATCAAAAGGCTCAAGATAAGGAAGAGATTGCGCAGCTACGAGCCGAGCTTGCCGAGATGCGGGAACGCAATTTGCAGCATGAAGCAAGGATGGAGGAGATGAACCGGCGTATGGCGGAGTTCATCGCACAGTATGGACAGCCTCCTTCATCTGGTGGTTCTGGTGCGGAGTGATTTAGGTATGTTCTGTTATTGTCATGTATATTTTGGAGTTGGTGAGAATTTGATACATTCTGATGGTTTCTGTGTATATTTGGAGTTGATACATTTTGATGGTTTGGTTGTGGATGTTGGTGTGGATTTTTTTATGTTGGTTATGTTTGGATATTGGTTGATGTTGAAAAATATGCATGATTTGGTTATATCTATATGTTTGGAAATGTTTTGGTATAGTTGTTATATATATATATGCTCGAAATGGAGCTGTTTTGATATAATTGTGGTTGTGTGTGGCTGAAAACAAGCACTGCTGGTTGGATGTAAAAAAATATACCCAGATTTCCAACGGCTTCCAACGGCGAGCAACGGCTAACTGGTCACTTACTTCCAACGGCCTCCAACGGCGACCAACGGCAAATTCCAACGCTTTCCAACGGCTTTCCAACGGCAATTTGATCAACAGGATTTGCCACGTTGGCAAACTTGCCGTTGGAGGCCGTTGGTATAACCCCGTTGGAACCGTTGGAAGCCGTTGAAGCGTATACCAACGACATTTCCAACGGCGAGCAACGGCTTTCCAACGGCCTCCAACGACTTTCCGCCGTTGGAAACAGCCCTTTCTCTTGTAGTGATCATCGCAATATTTAAAGACTTTTAACAAAAAAAACATAAATATTGTCAAAACTTTACAACTGATAATATTTGCTTAAAAAATTCTTACATTTCCAACTGAAAATATTTGCTGATAAAAGAGCATATATGACACATTTAACCACTTCAATGAACACTCATTAAATATGCAGTTAAAAATCGATAAATTTTTAACTGCATAATTGAAATGCAGTTAAGATTGAACCATTAAAGTGTATTTTATAACTGCATATAAGATATGCGGTTAAAAACTGCAATTAACAAATGAAATCTTTAACTGCAAACAACATATGTAGTTAAGAAATGTACTTAAATGCTGCAATTATTTTGAATAATTACAGAAAAAATAGAATTATTTTGAATAATTGCTTACTTATTAGCAATTATTCACTTAAAACAATTTACATTTTTCAACACATGTATGCAATTATTTCAACTCAAAAACCTCTTGAAACTCCAACATACATTATTACATTTCTCACTGAAAAACATTGATAATATTTAAAGACTTTTAAAAAATACATCAAATTGTCAAAATTTTCTGCAATTTTTAAGAATAATTGCAGAGTTATTTGCAAACATTTAAAATCTCTCCATAAAAATAAGCAAATATTTACTTAAAAAATTCTTACATTTTCAACTGAAAATATTTTCTGATAAAAGAGCATATATGATACATTTAACCACTTCAATGAACACTCATCAAATTTATTGAAACAATTGCACACATATATTGCTGCAATTTAGTAGAAGTTTTAAATAACTGTACCCTTTTATGCAATTATATGCGATATTGGCAGACAAATCTGTAAATATTGCAAATCAACACTGTATTACAATTTTTGCAGTGATATCCGCAAATATTGAAAATAAATGCATACAATAATGTAAAAATAATGTTCAATTTTGCAAATAAAAATTTTAAAAATGTTAAACAAATATTTGCTAATTTATATGCAAATATGTTAATTATTTTTAGTTATATGCAAATATATTGAAAAGTTGCAGACATATATGCAATTATTATTAATAGTTGTGTACATGGTTGCAATTACTATGAACAACTGCATTTTTAAATACATTTCACCTATGTAGTTAAAACATCACAATTCATGCATTTCACTTATGAACAAGTCATGCATTTCACTTATGAACAACTACATAAGGTTCTAAACCTTAATACAAATTCACAATTCATGCATGTTCTAAAATATTATAGTTCAAAATTCATTAGATTTTCAACTGCATATTGCAGATGCAGTTAATAAATTAAACACTT
Organism: Allium fistulosum; assembly: GCA_030737815.1. Classification (NCBI taxonomy): domain Eukaryota; kingdom Viridiplantae; phylum Streptophyta; class Magnoliopsida; order Asparagales; family Amaryllidaceae; genus Allium; species Allium fistulosum. The sequence continues at coordinate 97,547,904 of CM060907.1, forward strand.
TTAATACGCTAATAATTCAGAATAAAATTTATTTTATTTATATTAATTGTATTTTATTTATATCTCATTGTTGTATGAATTTTAACTGCATATTTAATACTACAGCCTTAGAATTTTGGGGAATGAATAAGACTTAAAATACTTTAATTACATTTTATGAATCATTCAACTTTCATGTCATTCATGAGTTATAAAAAGAAGATATATCTTTGTTTGTTTGTTATAATAAGACAAAAACATCCCGTATTCGTGTGATTCTTTGAGCTTTTAGTCCAACATCTTGACCAAAGTTATATACCTTGACCAATTATATCTACGGTTGAGATTTCTTTTCTATGTCTATATATTCTATATTTCCTTCTTCTTTGCTCTACATCTTCTTCTTTAATGAAAAATCATATCTTCAGTATTTATTTAATGGCTATTTACAATTATATTTTGTTTTTTCTTATCTTCTTGGCAATCCTTTTTAGTTTGAGTACTGATGGTGATTTTTACAAATTATTCCATCAGTACTCAAACTAAAATGAGTGCCAACTTGATAGTTACCGCACTTAAGAGATGAAGACGAGTTAGAAGATAAAAAAATTCAATACTCTTGTCTCTAATTTCAAATGAAAGATTAAAGTAAAACGTAACCTTTTCGTCCATTCAACACTATGATGGTTGACCAACTTAAAAATTCACACATAAAAATCATTATGGCATTTTCAACAAGTACTGATTGCATTATCCAGATTGTACATAGCTATTACAAGACCACAACTGAAGTCAAACATGATTTTGAGAATATTGTTGAATCATTCTAAAATGATGTATAATAATAGCTTGTTGTATTATTCAGGTTTTACATTGCTATAACTATATGTTGATGTTTTTAGATTTTATTAACTGCAATTGAGCATGATTCTATGTTTGCTGTTAAATTATTATGGCATATGTGAAATGTATTTAAAAATTGCACCAACTAAATACATAAGTGAAACGCACTTAAAATTTGCACCAACTAAATGCATTTTTTAGCTGCATATGTTATATGTAGTTAAAATTTGCACCAACTAAATGCATTTTTTAACTGCATATGTTATATGCAGTTAAAAATTGTATTTAACAACTATAATTTTTACTGCATTCCATATGTTCAGTTAACAAATACATTGAAATGAAGAAATAAATTCATAAGTGAAATATACTTAAGAATACAATTATTAATAATAATTGCAAATATATACGGATTTACTCTAATAATTTCACATATTTATGTAATTATTCTAATTTTTAAGAATAATTGCAGCGTTATCTGCAAACATTCAAAATATCTCCATAAAAATAAGCAAATATTTACTTAATTTTTTTTTAAATTTTCAACTGATTATATTTGCCGATTAAAGAGCATATATGATACATTTAACCACTTCAATGAACACTCATCAAATATGCAGTTAAAAAACCCATAAATTTTTAACTGCATAATGAAATGCAGTTAAAATTGAACCATTAAAATGTAATTTATAACTACATATATGATATGCAGTTAAAAACTGCAAATAACACATGAAATCTTTAACTGCAAACAACATTTGCAATTAAGAAATGTACTTAAATGCTGCAATTATTTTGAATAATTACAGAAAAAATGGAAATATTTTGAATAATTGCTTACTTATTAGCAATTATTCACTTAAAACAATTTACATTCTTCAACACATGTATACAATTATTTCAATTCAAAAAACTATTGAAACTCCAACATATATTATTACATTTCTCATTGAAAAACATTGATAATATTTAAAGACTTTTAACAAAAAAACATCAATATTGTCAAAAATTTCTGCAATTTTTTAGAATAATTGCAGAGTTATCTGCAAACATTCAAAATCTCTCCATAAAAATAAGCAAATGTTTACATAAAAAATTCTTACATTTCCAACTGAAAATATTTGCTGATAAAAGAGCATATATGATACATTTAACCACTTCAATGAACACTCATCAAATATGCAGTTTAAAACCCCATAAATTTTTAACTGCATAATTGAAATGCAGTTAAAATTGAACCATTAAAGTGTATTTTATAACTGCATATATGATATGCAGTTAAACACTGCAATTAACAGATGAAATCTTTAACTGCAAACAACATATGTAGTTAAGAAATGTACTTAAATACTGCAACTATTTTCTATAATTACAGAAAAATGCAATTATTTTGAATAACTGCTTACTTATTAGCAATTATTCACTTAAAACAATTTTTATTCTTCAACACATGTATGCAATTATTTCAATTCAAAAAACTCTTGAAACTCCAACATACATTATTACATTTCTAACTGAAAAACATTGATAATATTTAAAGACTTTTAACAAAAAAACATAAATATTGTCAAAACTTTCTGCAATTTTTAAGAATAATTACAGCTTAATCTGCAAACATTCAAAATATCTCCATACAAATAAGCAAATATTTACTTAAAAATTCTTACATTTTCAACTGATAATAATTTGCTGATAAAAGAGCATATATGATACATTTAACCTATTCAATGAACACTCATCAAAAATGCAGTTAAAAAACCCATAAATTTAAGTGCATAATTGAAATGCAGTTAAAATTGAACCATTAAAGTGTATTTTATAACTGCATATATGATATGCAGTTAAAAAGCCCATTAATTTTTAACCGCATAATTGAAATGCAGTTAAAATTGAACCTCTTAATCCATTAAAAAACTTTAATTCATTTACAATAATTGCAGGAAAATCTGCCATTATCAACAAATCAAAATACAACATATACAATCACACTGCAACGAATAAAATTAGACTTTTTATTATCAACACAAATAAAATTCTACAATAATTTCCCATAACTGCTGAAAAATAAACATTTATTTAGATAACTAAAGATTTTGATAAATATAGCCATGAACGCAATTACTTGCAATAATTGCAACAATGTATGCAGTTATTTAACTGCATACAACTCTGCATTTACATACAATATTAAAAATAAAATTTTGATGCATAACTTAATATAACTTCTACTTGTTTTGCATAATTATACAAAAAACATTGCTAAATTATCAAAAAATTACAAAAAACAATAATACAAAGTCGATTGAAAATTAAATCAAGCGTTTACCTGTAAGATGATGAAGCCATAATGAATCGCAAAAAATAAATCGAACAGTAGATCGAATTAAATCTGATTTTCCTACGAAGATTTCAAATCTTGATCGTCAATAAAATCACACGAGAATAGTCGACATGAAATAAACGAGGCTAATTAGGGAAACAAAATATTTATAAAAAAAATAGAGACCAGATTTATAAGTTTAAAACGGAAGAAGTTTTGGGCTATTAAATTTGATTTTAGGGACGTTGACCTAATTTTCACTTAAAACTAATAGATAACAATAAGGGAAGAAGACAGGACTTTTAGCAGTAGTAATTAGCATAACTGAATCTTAAATAAACCATGAATGAAGAATACATTATTCCGATAAAAAAATACGTAATTGTTTTGTAACAGAACCATCATACAATTTTTTTTGTACTAAAATTATTTTCCAGCCTTTGCATATTTGCAACAAAAAACGCAACATTTTACTAAATAAAGTGAAAAATTATATATTCAAAGACATGGATTATGTGCAAGTTTAGGATGTTCTCATCTAATTTTTGAAAGATTTCTAATTATTGGTATCCCCACATTATTAAGGTCCATTCCACTTTGTACTTTGAATGCCTGTAAATAAATATTTATCAAATTCAATTATTTAATCATATACCTTCATGTTAGAAAATTATGACGAAAACCTTAATTACTATAGGCAATGCAAAAATATTTATTTTACTTAGCAGTGACAGAGTTTGAATTAGGGTTCTTGGGTTAAAATATAAAAAAAAATGTTCTAAAAATTGATTGGGAGTTTTATTCAAAGATCGAGGTACATAAGCGGAACTGATGGATAATTTTATTTAATTTTATAAACCTTAATTAACTTTGTTAATTTTGTTATAACTTAGTTCACTTGGCTAATTTTTATAAACTTAGCTAATTAAACGCTCAAATAACACAACATCATACTAATCTTTTGATCCAAAAGTCTTTAATACCTACAATAAAAAAAATTCAACAATTAGCAATCAAATATAATATAGTATAATATGTAGATTTAACTAAGCTACCTGATTATAAATCTTAGTTATTTTGTAAATTTATTCAAAAAAATTTAAAACTTAGTTAATTTAATTAATTTTTATAAAAATAGTTTATTTTTATAAATTCGGTTAATTTTATAAAACCTAGTCAACTTAGTTAAATTTTGTAAGTCTTTGTAAATTTTTATAATTTTATTTAGTTTTTATAAACCTTAGTTAACTTTGTTAATTTTTATAAACCTTAGTTAACTTTGTTAATTTTTATAAAATTTGGTTAACTTAGTTAATTTTTATAATACATGGCTAATTTTTATGAACTTTTTAAAATTTTCTAAAACTTGATCAACTTAGTTAATTTTTATTAAACTTAGTTAACTTTATTAAATTATATAAAATCAGTTAATTTTTATAAACTTAGTCAACTTAGTCGTATCATAAAACTTAATTTGTTTTTATAAATTTAGTTCTTTTTAATAAAACTTACTTAACTTAGTAAAAGATTCCAAAAACTTTGTTAACTTTTTATCAATTCGTTTATTTTTTATAAAATTTAGTTAACATCATTATTTCTCTATAAAAAATAGTTAAGTTTTATAAATATGGATAACTTTTACAAAAATTCTTCAACTTAGTTAATTTTTATAAACTCATTTAATTCTTATAAAACTTGGTTAATATAGCTACATTAGTTAATTCGTTTGCTCTTATTTAACATATAGCCATTAAATCATCATGTCTACTGCTTAGCATATCTAAGTTATCAAATTATCTGCTTATCATGAACGGACTATGTATAAGCGAAGGTTTCGTTTGCTACAAACTTTGGAAAAATGAACCACAACTGCCTGAAGTTAATCATTAAAACGAAGTCATATGTCAATTACATGTCACTAACTGCTTGAAGAAAAATACTAACCCCGAAAGAATATAACATGTTAACTCTAACTTGTGCAATAATAGATACTGAAAGAATTCATACGATTGCTAATGCAATGAGTGCAACTCTCCATTCTCGCAATATACCCAACAAGAAGGGCTACTATAACAGACCATTTTGTAATATATCAAAATGTATCGAGTCAAAATTGACCCGACCCATTTTGTAACCTGATCCATTTTGTTCATTCATTAAAATGGCCAATATGACCCAACTCTCTTTATATATATAAAAACATAAAAAATTGAAAATACAAAATAAATTGGAAAAACTAGAGGTGAGTATGGATCGAATTGGACGGATGAAAAAGTGTCCGTACAAGCTAAACGACGGACGGAAAATGTTCGAACAATAGAAAAACATCGAACATTTTTAAACGAACATAATTTTATACTTTTTCCTTATTCTAATTCGTGACCTAAATGAGAATCGTATGAACACAAACCAGATGTTTTACAGCCTCGGACCGAGCCAAACGTTGAATAATCATACAAAATTTAAGCCCCAAGAAAAAAATATCCAATGCAACCTAAAAATATTCAAATTGCATAACACAGTAAAAACTGCAAACGCAAAATTGCAACCACCACATACAAATTGCATGAACTATACATTAATAGTTTGATTAACCTAAAATCTACATCTTGTATGAAAACAACTCTAAATATCATGATAACACTACCAAACAACACGAATAATGCAAAACCTGCATCAAATGTTTTAAAACTAAATCAAATACGTTTAAAAACTGAACTAATGACGTTAATAATGCATAGATTACATATTGTTCTCAAATATAAATCCTAAAGCATATTAAAACATGTAAACTAAAGATTACTCTCCTCTTCTTCACAATACGCATTCACATCTTTTTCCAACAGCTGCATGTACAACAAACAATAGAATTTAGAGAGCATGTAAACTTAAAAAAGGATGCTTGTACATTTAACGAATTGAACTTTATATGTAGGCAGACTTGGAAAACACTGATATAAATCATTAAGTCTAGTAATTTCAGATTTCAATCCAGTCATAAAATTAAAATGGGCTGCTTTGGTTCTGAAATATACTGACTTGGGTATGAAGTGTATTTTTTTAGCTTAATTTGAGTATATAATGTAGTAATCTTTTGTTCAATTATGCATGAAATGCATTAATTAGATCACTGTGGACTTTTGTTCCCAAAGAGCAACAAGTATGCATGTCATGAAAGGAGTTAATCAACAGCCAAAGAGAGCAACCACACAACAAGCAACTAAGCTATGAAGCAAGCAAAGGAGAGAAAAGAAAAGAAAAACTCAGAGCAAGCTTACAACTGATGATGTTGCAGCATTCAATATAAGCTCAATCATCAGAATTCTCAAAAGCTCAAATTAAACGTCCACAGATGATAATTTGGAAACCATATATATGACACCATTTATGCATGAATGTACAAAAAAACCAATAAGTAGAAAAGAGGTAGAATGGTACTCAAACTGCAAGTAGGTCCAACACTACAAGTTCACGTCTTTGCATGATGTTAGACTGAATAGGTAAATGCCAACGTGGGCAATAGCAAATAGCGCAAAATAGTGCAAGGCTTGTGCTATGCGCTATAGCACGCACTATTTTGTTCGCTTTTTTTAAATTTTGCATATTTTTACAAGTAACCAAATTTATTATGGCGCCTATTCGAAATTTAATGTTATTCTTTTTTAGATTTTTTTGTCGTGTCCTAACCGTTCAAAACTTCAAATACAAACATCACCATACATCATGCATGTATTAAAAAAAATTGATGTAAAATGCAATTATTAGAAAAAAGTTAATGATTTCATATTGTACATTCAAAAAAATTGATATATATATATATATATATATATATATATATATATGTATGTATGTATATGATATAAGACATAAATATGATATATATATATATATATCATTAGGGGTTTTTCGCCATATTTATGGCGTCCTATGTATAGGTTTGTTGCTTCTTCCTTTTTTTTCAGAAGAAGAATATATATAAACAAAAGGAGAAAAAGCGCCTTTCTCCGGTGGCTTACACAAAAGGCGGAGCATATGAAGGACATATACCACCCATACAGAATAGAGAAGACTAAAAGTAAAAAGACCACAACCAAAGCCATAGCAAGTAGCGACAGGACTGCTAGACCGGAAGATAAAGAAGAAGGAATCCACCGACAACCACCTACCCGCCTTAACCCGAGGGTAAAGGCCAGACCTCCAATCTCAACCAAATAGAAAACAATCCGAGCTGCAGCAGAGGCATCTAAACTGGAAAGCAGTCACTTGAGCTAAAAGCTAATGCAGACACGATAGTGAAACCCGCTATTAAGAACCAAGCAAAGGCCACAGAAGGCGTAGAGCACCGTGAAGAAAACTCCGGGATATCCAAAAAACAAAAAGAGCAATCTCCTCAAACGGGCAAGTCCATCACCTACAGAAGAAAACCGAAGAACTTCGAGCAGTGATGGACGAAGGAGACTAATGCCACCAAACTACCCAAGAAACCGAGAAACCAAGCCAGATCGCAACTAGAAGGTGGAACCAAGAACCTCCACCGATGCCACGGAAGCAAAAACCAGAAGCTGCCAACCTATGCGCCCTCCCGTACCGGGAGGGAACAAAGAAACCTGGAAAAGAAAACTAGTGACCGCATTAAAACAAAAAGGGGGGGCGGGGGAAGGGAGCGATGGGTGAAGGCCAACGCTCGAATGAAGGACTTCAACCAACTCCCTGTCTAGCAGAGGACAGAGCACACGAAATAGACAGAAGACCCACCAACCGACCAGATCGGAGGCTTATGGTTCTCTTGAAAGGTCTACCACGGAACGCCAGGAATACGTCATTCCTCACACGCCGAATAATGGACGGAGGATCCATAGGAGTGTTATCGAAGATTGCCTTATTCCGCGCGCACCACAGTTGCCAGCAGATAAGACAGGGAATCAAGCGGAACACGATAGAACGAAGAGATTTTCCAGAAATTCTAGCCCACCAAGATGTCTGGAGATCAAGAGGAGATCTGTCAATGCGTCGAACACCAACTAGGTTGCCGAAGTAATTCCAGCACGATCTGGCCGAGAAACCACCAAAAAACAAGTGGTTCAAGGATTCCGTTTCCCCATTGCCACAGCAACGGCAACGGGAAACAAAGGGAATGCCGATCTTTTGAAGATTTTCATCTAGCGGCAACCCATCGTGAAGTAGTCGCCACATCAAAATAGAAGCCTTGGGAGGAATACAGGATTCCCAAATGAACGAAAAAACCGGACGGATGGGACTGGAAGTTCTAATCGACGTCCAAGCTCTCAGAATGGAAAACGGAGCGCCGTCCCATCCAACAGACCCACCATGAGAGTCAGATATTAGCTTCACCGTCTGCATGTGCTTCCAGGTTTCGCTAGCATAGGACGGCGAACCTGAGAAATTAGAACTCGCCAGCCTACGGTATTTTGCATGAAGGAAAGATGCCCATAGAGAGTCGTTAGCACCAAACCGGTACCACAGCTTACAGGCAAAAGTAGCACAAAGGTCCTTGGGATTACGAAGACTCAAACCACCTTCATTTTTGGGACAACAGATCGCTTCCCAGGACACCCAGTGGTGACGACGGGTGTTGTCCTTACTGCCCCAGAAAAAAGACGAAGCCAAAGCCCGATACGAACGAAAGAAGGAAGAGGTAGGGGTCGTTGCCGCGAAAACATGAGTTCCCATCGAGTCTAAAACAGACTTGATAAGAACCAGTCTACCAGCTTGGGAAAGCAGAGCTGCATTCCAGCGTAAAATCTTGCCCCTCACTTTGTCTGCCAGCGAGTCGAAAAAAGCATTGAGCTTTCTACCTCTGTAAAGAACAATACCCAGATAAGGAAGAGGGAGAGTAGCTTCTTTGAACCTCGAGACAGTTTCTATCCAGGACGCACGAGAGGCAGACAAGTCCTTCGCATGGACGAAGCTACTTTTGGAAGGGTTAACGAGTTGGCCCGAGGACCTCTCGTATTGATGGAGGAAGCTAAGAAGCCTCCGGACAGAGGATCGACTCCCATTAGAGAAGATGACAATGTCATCAGCAAAGGATAGGGAGGAAATAAGGGGGCAGCCCCTCGGAATCCCGAAGCGTTGGACCTGACCGAAAATAGTTAAAGAGTGGATACCGCGAATGAGAGCCTCCGCCGCAATCACGAAAAGAGATGGCGAGAGAGGGTCTCCTTGACGCAGACCCCTCCCCGCCCTGAAATAACCGTTTGCCGAGCCATTAATGAGCACAGAGAACCAATAGTTGGAGATGAGCCTCCAAACCAAGTCAATTAGGGTTTCCGGAAACCCGAAGGCCCGTAAAACCCTGATGACGAAAAACCAGGACATACGATCATAGGCCTTAGCCATGTCCAGTTTGAAGACAACATTAGAACCCCTAACTTTCCGATCAATCTGGGAAATCAGTTCTTGGGCGAGGAGGACATTATCAGTAATCAAACGGCCTTTAACAAAACCCGCTTGAGAGGCGGAAATAATGCGTTGAAGGAAGGGAGCCAGGCGATTGGCTAAGATCTTAGAGATAACTTTATTCGAAAAGTTGTACAGGCTGATCGGCCGAAAATCCACACACGACCTTGGATTCTCGCACTTAGGTATGAGAATAAGGTTGGTGGATGTCCAACCCGATGGGAGAGTTTCTCCGGAGAAAAAGGACTGAACAGCAAGACAAAAATCAGCTTGAATAATATGCCAGGTGGACCTACAGAAAACACCGTTGAAGCCGTCCGGACCGCTGGAGCTATCCTTGCTCAAGGCATAGACACAAGATCGGATCTCCTCAGCGGTTGGGAGGTCCGCAAGATGGACACTCTCCGGAGATGAAACGATACGGGGAATGAAGGCCAACAGAGCTGGATCAGATACCGAAACAGACTGAGAACCTAGAAATGATTGAAAGTGGTTTAGAATGGTTTCTTTAACTTCCTCAGGTGAGGAAGCCAAAGATAGATCAGGTCGCACAATCTCGCGAATCGATAGTAGGTTATTTTTCTTGCGAATAGAGGAATGGAAGAATTTGGAGTTAGAGTCACCGTCGACCACCCACTTGATCCTGGCCTTTTGACGGAGGAAGTCATTCTCGATACGCAGCTCCGAGGAGAAAATGGTCTGTCGACGTCGGAAACTCGTCTAGCAAGGATTCGGCTAATATAAGAGTCTCTTCAGCCAACCAAACGCGATCGAAAATGTCCTTGAAAACCTGACGGTTCCAGACCTTAAGGCATTCTTTGAGTCGCTTAAGCTTACGACCGAAAGCAGCACAGGGAGAGGCAACAATAGGGACGCTCTAGGAGGTGGAAACCTCTTGAAGAAAGGAATGATGAGATCTCCACATGCTCTGGAATCGAAAGGAAGAAGGACCCGTCAGGGAGAAGGGGGAGCAACGAACAACCAGAGGAGCATGGTCAGAGAAGGACCGATGAAGGTGAGAGATCGAGAAAGAAAAGGGAAGGAGAAACCAACCCTCCGACCCGAAAACACGGTCAAGTCTAGAAAGGATTCGGTTTGGTCCCTCTTGGTTGTTAGACCAAGTAAAAGCAGAACCAGTAAAAGGAAGCTCAGAGAGGCCAGAGCTAACAATGAAAGAGTTGAAATCCTCCATCGCTGCACGGTTGACGGAGGCTCCACCCCGTTTTTCCGCTTGGCAGGCGACAATATTAAAATCGCCGCCAATTACAGAAGAATCCAGCCCCAAAGAACTAAGGGTAAGGATGTCGGACCAAAGATCAAATCTCTCCGACCGATCGCATTTGGCATAGACCGCCGAGAATAAAAAAGGAGAGGAAAGAGAGGGAGACGAACAAGCCAAAGAAAGAAGCTGAGAAGAATCAAAAACGAGGCTAGCCGTCAGGGATTTGGACCATAAGATCCAGATCTTACCCGAATTGTTGGTGAAGCCACCGCCAAAACCTAAGGATAGAACAATATTGGGGATGCCTTCCGGGGCAATAAAAGGCTCCAGAATAGCAACCAAGCCAACAGAATGCTTCCTGATAATGCATTTTAGCCTAGCCAAAGACGCATCGTTTCCAATACCACGGATATTCCAGAAGAGGAAGTTAGCCATAAAGAAATCACAGAGACCGAAGAGACAAGACGAGAGACCAATACAGAAGACAGGGAGAAAAGAGCCAATCAGACAAGATACAACGAAAACTGAGTAGACCGATCGATCTGCTCGGACGCCGCCATAGAGCGTGTGCGAATGGTGCAAGGAGTAGACGGAGCTCTACGAGAGCCACGACGACGCACTCGCTGAGGAGGGGCGGGAGGCTGGGGATAAAACTCAAAAGACACCCCATCATCATTCCCCCTCAAAGGAGACAGAGAAGCACCAGTCGAATGAGACGACGGGGCTGAGTTCCTAGATAAGCAGTCGAGACGCTCGTTGAGGAGCGCAATTTCTGCCTTACTCATTAGAGGAATGGAAAAGGATAGCGAGCAAGAAGAAGCAGGAAGAGAGCAAGCCGATGAACACCAGGAAGAAGAGGGAACCATTGGCTCCGAAGGCTCAAATGGGAATCGAAGGCAAAAAGGGAGGCGGGCCAATCGCATAGCACACCTCCATGCAGACCAAGGTTTGTTGCTATCAAAAGTTTGGATACTAAAAAGTTAAGCAACATCTTGAAAAGTTGCCAAAACTTCAATCTTGCAAAACTACCCCATTTAACCATGATTTTGGACGTTAAAAAGTTTGAAAAATATTTAAATTTAAGAGTTTTATTTTATTCTTTTTACAAGTGTTTACTAACTCATATTAGAGTATTTCAAAAGTGCTTTGAGATATTTATGAATTTTTAAGAACCAGTTGTGAATTTTTAAAGAAATGTTTTATTAAAATATATTTTGGATAAATGTTTAACACCTATTATAACTATTTTTAAGTATTTTAAAAGTACATACAAATATTTTCGAAAAGGGTTAAAATTGCTGTATGGTCAAATGGTTGATTTTTTAATTAATTATTTGAAAATTAGTTAACTATGCTTAATATTAAAATCCGACAAAGTAAGGCTTATCTATTTGTGAGAGTTAAGATTAATGTTGAGCAAGAATGGAGCAATAGAGCTATAAACTACCGGCTTCCCTCTTGACCGAGGAATGATAAGTTGGAAAATGTCGGAAACGTGTTAATCGTATTAATTTCTTACTTGTTTATAAAAATCATTACTATTATACTTAACACTAAAAACCGACGAAGTGAACTTATATATCTCTGAGATTCAAGAATGAATTATCGAGGGCTAGAGCAATAAAATAACAAATAAATATAGAAAACTGAGCAGGCCCCACAACAGTATAACAAAGGCAAAATACCAGCCATAATATAACAAATCCACTAAAAGTATACCAAAGAGATAACCAAAGCTAAAATCCTGCACATCAGCGGAACCAAGCGATGAGGTATAAACAGTAGCATGGAGTACGTAGTGAGAAGATATATTTCCGATCCCAGTCCGAAGCAGCAAGATTCTCTTCATTGTTACAACCAAATTCACCGCCACTGCAGAGGACAAGCTCGCCATCCATCCGTCTATAATATAGTTCCCGCTCATCCTTCTCATCTTATGAAATCCACATAGAGAAGATTTTCCAATTTTAATGGTAGCACAAACCTGTATCCTTATAGGACCAACTCTCAGCCCTCTTGTTCCAAATCAGTTGTGTACCTTCAGCCAATTTTTCAGCAAGCTCTGAAGCAATGCCCTTCGCATTAGAAGGATCAAAAATGATGGTGTGGACAAATTTCTTCTTAAGAGTAGTGATTGAAGAATCAATCACATGGAGGAAGATCAGACTCGACATTGGAAGGGCGAATAAGGGGTCAGATGGGGAATAAGCCGGACAATCAAAGGGGCAATGGGTGGGAGATAGTGATGTGTCGATCGAAGGAGGCAGAATCGAGAGCGAAGCGACATGGGGATGGAGGGAGGGACAAGTGAAAGAGGACGAGACGGAGCAACAGGGTCTGAGGTGGGGATGACCAGAGACTTGATCTTCTGTCGCTTGGAAGGAGCCTTTGGAAGGGGAGTTTTAGTGGGAAGCTCATCAGGCATAACATCGGCAAGAGAACAAGGACTGATAATATGACCATAAGTATGACAATAATTGCAAATGGACAGGCTCCACTTATACGAAACATCCACGAAGGCTACCTTATCATGTTGGCCTAGAGGGAGTGATTTCAATAAGAGCCTTGCGAAGCGGAGAAGCCGCCGATGCTCAGTGGAAATGTCAAAACAGATAAACTGGCCAATATGATTAACGATCCAATTGCTCTCCTCAAACGATTGAAAAACTGCGGGAATATTAAAAATATGGGCTTGGACGGAATAGATAAAACGTGCTCATGAGCGAAGTCAACGGATGGATTCCACTGGGTGATAATAAACACTTTACCTACTGACGCAGCGGATTATACAAAACAATGTAGATCGATGAAAGTAGCGATCGATGGATTGGAAGATACCGAAATGCCCAAATTCGTTGATCCGAAGATACCGAATTCTAGCTATCCCAAACACGTTGATAGCGCACTATTCCGTGTTTAAAGATCTGCGATTCTTCGCACGTTGATTTAGCGCACTAGATTCTGTGAATCGGCTTCAGCTGTCGTTGAATCGAGCGCACTCGATTATTCGAGAGTGGAGATAGGAGATTACACTCAACTACCAATTTGGCGAAAGTACAAAGCTAACAAAACAAAGTTTTTATTTCAAATCAACTAAACTATTACAAATGGCACCACCGGCCTATTTATAGAAGTTACAATTCTCATCACAAAACTGTACAACACTTAGGTCGTTCCCGACCTAACCAAGACCAGCGACTTAACAAAGCACGACCTAAAACACACGACTTATGACTTAACTAAGGTCGTCTGCGACCTAAAGAACAACACAGAAATACAGTACTAAACATAGCAGCACATTACAACACGTAAACCGGCTGCGACCTAAAATAGGCGACTTAACACAGACGACTTAAAAGTAAACGACCTAAAATGAGCGGCATCTGGAGCGAGCGACTTATGAATGAACGGCATCCCCTTTCAGCGACCTAAAAGAAGCGGCTTCAGAAAACTGCTCGACCTAAGTCTTCACGACCTAAGTCTTTGCGACCTAAGTCTTCACGACTTAAGGCCTCGCGACTTATAGTGAGCGACCTATCTTCCCCCATCTTCCCGCGACCTAACTTAGGTCGTTCATGTTTCCTGCGACCTAACATAGGTCGTGACTCGTTAGGTCGTATCACTTTGTTCTCCAACTCGTTAGGTCGTAGTACCCTGTTAGGTCGTTCCAACGACCTATTCTTCCGCTTGATCACACTCTTCTCAACTTTGTTAGGTCGTTCACGACCTAAGTCCCTGTTAGGTCGTCCACGACCTAAGTCTTCAATTTCCCCCGACTCTTCACAAAGTTTTAGATCGTTAGCCTCCTTGCTAGGTCGAACTCGACTCATCAACAAGTTAGGTCGTACACGACTTATAACTTCCTCCTTAAGTCGTGGGTGACTTAAGTTAAGTCGTGGGTGACTTAAGCCTTGTAACTCTGTAGCTCATGCTGCATCATCCTCCCCAGGTTGAGAAAAATTCGTCCTCGAATTTGCACCCTCTTCTTCCACAACAAATTCATCCTCATGATATGGTACGAGATGCTTAACATTGAATACGTCAGACGTGTACATATCCTCCGGCAGCTTCAACTTATAAGCATTTTCATTAATCCGTTTCACGACTTCTACAGGACCAATTTTTCTGGCTTTCAATTTGTTATAAGCGCCCACTGGAAAACGGTCCTTTGTTAACACAGCATACACCATATCTCCTTCATTAAACTCAACACTTCTTCGCTTCAGATCTGCAGAGCGTTTATACTTCTCATTCGCCTTCTCCAATCGTTCCTGGACGATTTTATGACATTCAGTCAACCCATCAACAAATTCAGCAGCCTTTTTAACTATCTTCTTTGGTTGTGGTACTACCGTTAAATCCAACGGTCCCTTCGGTAAGCTTGAATACACTATCTGAAATGGACTGAAACCTGTACTACGGTTTACAGCATGATTATGAGCAAACTCCGCTTGACATAACTTCACATCCCAACTCTTCATATTATCCTTCACAAGGCATCTCAACAAGTTTCCCAACGATCTGTTAATTACCTCTGTTTGCCCATCAGTTTGTGGATGGTAAGCGCTACTAAAATTCAACTTCGTTCCGACCATCTTCCACAAACTTAGCTAGAAATGACTCAGAAAACGAGTATCCCTATTCGACACAATCGATTCTGGCAATCCATGAAGTCAATATATCTCTTTAAAAAATAACTGGGCAACATAAACAACATCCGCCGTCTTCTTACAAGCAATAAAATGTGCCATTTTCGAAAATCGGTCAACTACCACATAAATGGAATCATTACCACGCTGCGTTCTCGGCAATCCCAACACAAAGTCCATACTCACATCAACCCAAGGTTTAGTTGGTATAGGTAACGGCATGTATAATCCCGCATTAGTCGCAGTTCCTTTCGAAACCTGACAGATATGACATCGTCCCACAAACCTTTCCACTTCTTTCCTCATTGATGGCCAAAAGTAAGATTGAGAAATCAATTGTAAGGTCCGGTCTCTACCCACGTGGCCTTCTTCATGTAGCTCCTTCACAATCTTTATTCTCAAACTACAATCAGGTATGCACAATCGATTTCCTTTGAACAGAAAACCATCCACCATCACGAACTCATCCGTCTCCCCATTCTTGACTTTATCTACAAACTTCATAAAGTAAGGATCTTCAACAAATAATTCTGGTAGCACATCAAACCCTGTCACTTCGACCTTCATTGTAGTCAACAAATGATTCCTTCTACTCAACGCATCCGCAACACGATTCGTCACTCCCGATTTGTGTTTCACAACAAACGTAAACTGTTGCAGATATGCAATCCATGATGCATGTCTTGCTGAAATCTTGTCTTTCCCTTGTAAATGCTTCAACGCCTCATGATCAGTGTAAAGAACAAACTCTTTCTGAAATAGATAGTGTCTCCAATGTTTAATAGCTTGTACAACAGCATAAAATTCCACATCATAAGTACTATATCTCATCTTCGCTCCCGATAACTTCTCACTGAAATATGCAATCGGACGTCCCCTCTAACTCAACACTCCTCCAATCCCAACCTTTGACGCATTAGTGTGTAGCTCAAACAACAACTGAAAATCTGGTAATACTAGAATTGGTGCAGACGTCAGCAACTCCTTGACCTTCCCAAAAGCATCCCCGGCTTCCTCTGTCCATGCAAACTGTTTACCCTTCATACAATCAGTCACAGGCGCCATCACACTACTAAAGTGTGGGATAAATCTTCTGTAAAATGAAGCCAACCCATGAAAACTCCGAACCTCTGTTATCGTCTTGGGCTGTGGCCAATCTCTAATCGCCTCTACTTTACTCCAATCCACCTGTATCCCTTCCTCTGATACAACATACCCCAGAAATAAAACACTCCTCGCCATAAAAACACACTTCTTTGTGGCAGCATAGAATTGTTCTTCACGAAGAATAATTAACACTTTCTTCAAATGCTGAACATGCTCTTCTGTACTAGCACTGTAGATCAGAATATCATCAAAGTAAACCACCACAAATTTCCCAATGTACGGCCTGAAAATTTGGTTCATCACCCTCATGAATGTACTTGGTGCATTCGATAGACCAAACGGCATAACCAGCCATTCGTACAATTCTTCCCTCGTCTTGAATGTTGTCTTCCATTCGTCTCCTGGTCTAATTCGAATTTGATGATAACCACTCTTCAAGTCAATCTTAGAAAAGATTACGGACCCACTGATTTGATCCAATAAATCATCAAGCCTCGGCATCGAAAATCTGTATCTGACTGTGATCTTATTCAATGCTCTACTATCTGTGCACATCCTCCACGTTTCATCTTTTTTGGGTACCAATAAAGCTGGTACAACACAAGGACTTAAACTCTCCTGCACACGCCCCTGTTCAAGCAATTCTTCCACCTGCCTTCGCAACTCCTCATGCACTTTTGGACTCATTCTGTAGTGTGGTCTGTGGGGTAACACAGTTCCTGGAACAAGATCAATTTGATGTTGAATGTCCCTCAACGGCGGTAACTCCATTGGCAACTCCTCTGGAAATACATCGTCGAACTCTTCCAATACTGGTTTTACTTCTTCTGGTATTTCCACCACTTCATGACTCTCTCGTCCAATCAACAAAAACACCTCAGGCTCCTCTTCAACTTCTTTAACAAACTCCTTCAAGGATAATAAAGTTTTCAGCTCTTCAATCTCCTCTAGTTTGTTTTCTTCTTGTGGTCGCTTCTTTGGAACTAGAGTAATCTTCGTGCCTTCAAACATGAAACTGTAACTGTTGGTACGCCCATCATGTTGCACCGCCCTATCATACTGCCACGGTCTCCCCAGCAACAAATGACAGACATCCATATCTACCACATCGCACCAGATTTCATCCTTGTATTTCTTTCCAATTGAAAAATTCACACAAGCCCTTCGTCCAACCTTCACCTCCCCGCCTTTTCTTAACCAAGCCAGCTTGTACGGTTTTGGATGTTTCTCAGTCTTCAATGCCAACTTCCTCACAACTTCTGAAGAAATTATATTATCACAGCTTCCAGCATCAATAACAAATTTGCACACTTTCCCCAGAATAGTACATGTCGACTGAAATATATTGCTCCTCAACCAACTACAATCCTCCTCTAGCTTTAGTGTCAAACAAGACCTCCTCATCATCAGATTACAACCTTCGTCTCCTGACACTTCTTCTTCCTCCTCATTAGGTGGTGAATTGGAATATTCAGCTTCTTCATCTTCATCCTCTACCTCCGCTATCATAGCTCTCTTCTTCGGCTTTGGACATTCGCTACTTTTGTGGCCCATTTCTTGGCAATTATAACACTTGAAACCATTATTGACTTTCGTCTTCCCAACCTCATTCACAACTGGTTTTGCAACAGCTTTTGAAACATTAGAACTTCCACTAACACCCTTTACTGGATTGTTGAAATTTGTAAACACACCACCTCCTCGTCTTCCCTGTTTCTCCCAAGCTAACGCCTTCTGGTGTGCTTCAGCAACTGATCTGGGATCAAACATGTTAACCATATCCTGTATCTGCATTCGCAACTCCCCGACAAATCTAGCTGTCAATTGTTCTTCTGTCTCCATAATATCATTTCTTGCAATCAGATGATAAAATTCGTCTGCATAGTCATTCATAGATTTCGTCCCTTGTCTCAAGTTTTGCAACCTCTGATACATAAGCGATTGATAATTATAAGGTAAGAATGTGGCTTTCATCATTTTCCTCATCTTTTCCCATGATTCAACCTTTGACTTTCCCATCCGTTCACGTGTAAGTTTGGTTTGCTGCCACCACGCCAAAGCTCTACCCCTCAACCTCGTAGCAACCAACTTCACTCTACGATGTTCTGGAACTTCCTTGAAGTCAAAAATCTCCTCCACATTAGACAACCAATCCAAAAAATCCTCAGCTTGCATACCTCCTTTGAACTCTAGAATTTCAGTCTTCATCCCAGATTCCCACTTGTGATCATACTCCGACTGATTTCTTCCTTGTCCACGTCCTTGTCCATGAACACTACCACCATCATACTCCTCTTCAAAATCAGATGTATATCGATGTCGATCCTGACCACCAACATCTCTACTACCATCACGTCTTCCACCAACATCCCTTCTATCTACATTCCTCCGTTCACGATCATTCGCATTCCTCCCACATCTTTGATCATCATCAACACTTCTTTCTCGATTGGATTGTGGTGAGACTCTACTTCCCCCATGGTTGGATTTAGGTGAAACCCTTCTCCGATTTTGATTCATCTCTAACATCATCTTCTCTAATCATCTGATCCCTTCGTTAAGCTTTTCACTAAAGTTTTCATTAATTCTTTGCTCCATCTCATCAGCTTCTTCTCTTCGATACAAAGCTTCTACGTTTTGGTGATGATTAGCTCTTCTTGGCGGCATGGTTGATTCTTCAGAACTTTGACTTTCGGCTCTACTCCAAATTTCAAACACCTTTCGAACTTAGATCCAAAATGAAATGGATCGAAAACTCCCTCTTTGTTGCAAATTGCGATGAAAACGATGAACAATAACTTCTCGGCCTTGAATGATATTGCTCGGCTCGACTTGATCTCTTCAAACTTCTTCAAATAATTGGCTCCAAGGACTCGATTTAGCTATGATTGGCTAAAACTAGCTCTGATACCAAACTGACGCAGCGGATTATACAAAACAATGTAGATCGATGAAAGTAGCGATCGATGGATTGGAAGATACCGAAATGCCCAAATTCGTTGATCCGAAGATACCGAATTCTAGCTATCCCAAACACGTTGATAGCACACTATTCCGTGTTTAAAGATCTGCGATTCTTCGCACGTTGATTTAGCGCACTAGATTCCGTGAATCGGCTTCAGCTGTCGTTGAATCGAGCGCACTCGATTATTCGAGAGTGGAGATAGGAGATTACACTCAACTACCAATTTGGCGAAAGTACAAAGCTAACAAAACAAAGTTTTTATTTCAAATCAACTAAACTATTACAAATGGCACCACCGGCCTATTTATAGAAGTTACAATTCTCATCACAAAACTGTACAACACTTAGGTCGTTCCCGACCTAACCAAGACCAGCGACTTAACAAAGCACGACCTAAAACACACGACTTACGACTTAACTAAGGTCGTCTGCGACCTAAAGAACAACACAGAAATACAGTACTAAACATAGCACATTACAACACATAAACCGGCTGCGACCTAAAATAGGCGACTTAACATAGACGACTTAAAAGTAAACGACCTAAAATGAGCGGCATCTGGAGCGAGCGACTTATGAATGAACGGCATCCCCTTTCAGCGACCTAAAAGAAGCGGCTTCAGAAAACTGCTCGACCTAAGTCTTCACGACCTAAGTCTTTGCGACCTAAGTCTTCACGACTTAAGGCCTCGCGACTTATAGTGAGCGACCTATCTTCCCCCATCTTCCCGCGACCTAACTTAGGTCGTTCATGTTTCCTGCGACCTAACATAGGTCGTGACTCGTTAGGTCGTATCACTTTGTTCTCCAACTCGTTAGGTCGTAGTACCCTGTTAGGTCGTTCCAACGACCTATTCTTCCGCTTGATCCCACTCTTCTCAACTTTGTTAGGTCGTTCACGACCTAAGTCCTTGTTAGGTCGTCCACGACCTAAGTCTTCAATTTCCCCCGACTCTTCACAAAGTTTTAGATCGTTAGCCTCCTTGCTAGGTCGAACTCGACTCATCAACAAGTTAGGTCGTACACGACTTATAACTTCCTCCTTAAGTCGTGGGCGACTTAAGCCTTGTAACTCTGTAGCTCGCGCTGCATCACCTACTATAATAATTAGGTTCATTTTCGACAAGCACCATTGTTCAAGTAGTTAAGTGATTCGGCTTTGATGCGAGAGGTCACAAGTTCGAAATTTGCGTAGCGTGATTCGAACGTTTATTGACATGTGATATGATGTCTCAGTAACATGTTGTATATAAAATACCATTTCAAAAAAAATTAGGTCCATTTTCAAAACACACGGGATCTCTCTCGAGTGTCTAAAGAAAAAAAAGTATTGAGTCATCACACCTAGGGCTGTCAACGGATGCAAATGAATCCGGATAATGCTATATCTGCATCTGCAACCGATAATATAAATCCGCATCCGATATCCGCCAATATCGGAGAATTAATATCCATATCCGCATCCGCGGCGCATCCGAAAATAAAAAGCGGGTATTTTCGGATATTCTAAAATATCCAAATATCCGCATCCGAAATTGGATAAGGTTTTTATTAAACTGATATTTTTGAACTAAAACATCGCAGTTAAAACAATCATGTTCTCAAATGACAATACACACAAACTATAATACTAATCAGTTTTTCAAATGAGAAAATAGCAACCCACATAATGTCAAACAAGTTCATACGATATTACAACAATTCAAATAAACATAAACAATAGATAATATATTTTTTTTTTCTTCCATCCACCATAGCTTTTTAACATTTCATGCCAAGAAAAACATAATCGAATCACTAGATTAAACAGATAATTTCGATTAATTTCGAATCATTAGCATGTATAGCAGCAGCTCGGTGCTGTAAATAGCAGCAGCGAACTGCTATTTACAGCAGCTGCCCACTGCTGTAAACAGCAGCTGAACAGCAATTCGCAGCTGCTGTTCGCTGCTGTTTGCAAGATGGAAAGAACTAAGTTAAATTTAATTGCCAATGTAACATTAATGATTATCAATATAATTTACATACTAATGTAATTATGTTGGTATAGATTAGAAACGACATCAAATGCAAGTGGATGTGCCTCTTTTGTAAAAGAAAGGATTTTTCAAGTAAATGGATGTTCCTGTTTTGAAGATCAAATTATAAAGTAAGTGGGTTTTTAAAGATCATTGCTTTCATAAACCATATGATTAGTGGACTGCATATTACAAAATTTATTGTGGATGATAGCCATTATGATATGGGTTTGCAATTCATTTTTGATTTGCTCCAAATTTAGTAATCATAGCTTTTCTGGTTAAAGTAACACTTGCATGATATATTCAT
Source organism: Allium fistulosum (assembly GCA_030737815.1). NCBI lineage: Eukaryota > Viridiplantae > Streptophyta > Magnoliopsida > Asparagales > Amaryllidaceae > Allium > Allium fistulosum. The sequence continues at coordinate 97,569,737 of CM060907.1, forward strand.
TTCTACCTGGTTTGTAATTCAAATGTATGCGTTATAAACAATGGCTTTACTAAGCACAGCGCGAAGTTACTTTTTCCCATGCATTGGTTACCACACATGTGTAGGACCCATTTATTATCCGGAACAGCAGATGAACAACTGAATTAAGCCAATTAGAAGGTGAGCAACAACATACCTTCTTAAAAGGCAGTTGACCCTAGCACTAGTCTATGAACAATATTTCTGCAATATAAGTTTTTATAAGCATTCTAGCTGCCCTCCTTAAATGTTCAATTGTCGATCCTCTTAACCTGTGACGACCGCCCATGACCCCTGCACCGAATCTAGAAACAGAGCGCTGTAAAGTGTGCCAGGCGACCATGGACGATTGTCAAGGTAAGATTTAAAACAACAGAATCTATCGTATTACTCACAGCGCATGGACAAGATACAATAGAACATATATATAGTGAAGCTTCACAGAACAAAATGACATCATATAAAACTCCATAATAGTTGAATACAAGCATCCACATAGTCAATACATCTAGCCTCACTACATATCTCTCAAAGAATACAAAACAGCGGAATATCCAGTACATATAATAAGAAGATAATATGCAACCCTCCAGCTCGTCTTCGATATCAGCATCGTGAGAAGAGAACAGCACATGTCACCTGCTACCTAGTCTGCCCGTCCCAAAATGGACGAACAGCCCAAGGCAATAAGAATTAAAACATAAAGCCTTGAGTCAGACAACAGTCTTAGTGAGCAGTAAATTAACTAACAACATACCAAAAGAGCATAAAGGAAAAGGAATAGGAATACAACCCTCCCACTCCAACCTTATTCTACAGTGACAGCCCCCAGACACACACTAAGCAGAAGCAAACATAGCAGAGCATACAATTTAAAATAAAGCTACTATCACTCGAGTCAAGGGCGATGTTTTCCAAGTACCAAGGCCTAAATCAGATAAGCACCCAGAAAATACCGCTCTTGAGTCCGAATGACGATACAACCAAACATCCATGACTCTGGCTATCACTGTTATCATTGCTTCGATATCACCGTTAATTGAATGACCGGCACATTCTTTCAGCCGTCCGTCAAGGGCTAATGGAAATCCCGGTTCTAGACATAACTCCCGCACGTCGTCGCAGCCCGTGCCTAGGACTATCGAATCTGCCCAGAGTACTCGACCATCAACAGTTAGCCGTTGGGACTATCGAATCTGCCCAAACGTACTCTTGCTTAGAGCATGCTAGAACCTTCAACAACGATGCTATCCAAGCCTCCTAGTCATCCTCCTCGACGACTATTCTCATATCCATTCATTATCCTCAACTCGAATCATATCACCGAGTTATCAACATGCTTGGAATGATCCCGTCTGGATTAGACCAAGTCTTCATCACATGATTGCCTCGCTTCATTACATCCTCGCAAAGCCTCATCTCCACATCACATCATCAAATCTATGCATAAGAGCTTCATCATCCCGCTACATATGCCACGAGCAGCTTTTCCAATTCAAGAGCCTTTCCCTTAGCTTTTGAATCACCTTCGATCTAAATCTAATCATCAATCATCTAGTTCATAATAATCAATCAAATCAAACATCAATCCAAGCAATCAAGCATTCAAAAATGATCTAAGTAGACAATTATAACAATAATGGCATTTTCGTAATTAAAGAGTTGAAAGTCCAATACGCATGAAAACATGGATTATATCTCTACAAACTTGATGAATGAACTTGCATAGGTTAACATATGATAAAATGGAGGTAACATCATCATGAACAATGGATCTATATGGATCTACACTTAGGATGAAGAAAATGCATGGAAATCTCTATTTTAACACCAAATCGGGCCAACAATCCGATATACTCCTTTGGATCCGTGTGAGAGATAATCACCACTCACCAAATCACCTAAACAACCTCAAATCAATACGCTTCAGATCTGGACAGCGAAGGATCAAGCTTGATCTAGCACGAATCCGCTTCAAACGATGAAATCTCTCTTGAAAAGATGAAGATCTTCAACTTTAGCTCTTGAATCTTCAATCTTGATCTTTGATTTGGATGGAAGGAAGCACTAGATTATAGTGGAGAAAAGAAGTGTAGAAATCGAGCTCTCAAAATGGTAGCACTTCGTCGCTTCAAAATCCGGATCCCAAAAATGAAGAGAAACTCTCCTATTTATAGCTGAAATCCCTATCTCGTCTGTCTCCATGAGTCGTTTACGACTCACGACTCAAAGCCCTACGACTCAACGACTTAACACACTTCAGCCTATGACTCACGATAAAACAGCTATCTCCTAAGTCGTCTCCGACTTATAGCATGCGCCTACGACTCACCAGACCCCCTGTCTACGACTTAAATGCGCACGCCTTACTTGGTTAGACGACTCAACTACTAACTCGTATACGACTCATCACAAAGGCTACGACTCATCCACTTGCGCGGGTTATCACCTACGCGCGACTCAACAACTTACGACTCATCAGATAACTGGGTACGACTCATCAGATGACTCGGTACGACTCATCAAACAACAGGAATACGACTCATCAAATGACTCGGGTACGACTCAACTGCTACAACTTAAGCCTTATCTCGCCCAGTCCTTAAGTCGCACCTACCCCTTAAGTCGTTCAAACGACTTATCCTTACACCCTTAACTAGCCAAACCCCTGAGTCGCTCCTATCCCCTAAGTCGTATACGACTCACGACTTACACTAAGTCATCCACGACTCAGGACTTAGCCATTTTCGCCTAAAATCTGAAATGGCTCAAAAACTCTAAAATTCCAGATTTTGTCGAACTTGTCGATCCGTAAAAGTACGGGTCGTTACATTCTCTCCCCCTTAGGAATTTCGCCCCCGAAATTCCAAACAAACAAAGCAATCGAAGACTATTCTGTACGCCTACCAACCATAACAATCAGCAAACCATGCATCCAATTCTAGCTTAGCGTACAGAATTCTAAGACTTAGAACAAGTTACAATGTTGTTAGATGATACGACACCTTAGGGCCATACCTTGAAGAGTTCAGGATGAGCTGCCTTCATCCTCTCTTCCACCTCCCACGTACAGTCGTTATCATCGTCACTCCATTGTATCTTGAGCAACTTAACTACCTTCCTCCTAAGCTGTTTCGTGTCGGTTTCAACAACACGAAGCGGCTTACGAGGTCTTCTATCGACTGGATCAACTTCGAAGTCTTCACAGCTATCAGCAGAAACCACTGTATTCGAGTCGTGCACATACTTCCGTAGATATGATACATGAAAAACATTGTGCACACCCGACATCTTCTCAGGTAACTCCAACCTATAGGCGAGCTTTCTAATTCGCTCAATGATCGGGAATGGTCCAACAAATCTCGGAGTCAATTTTCCTTTCTTCCCGAATCGAATAACATTCTTTAGTGGAGAAATCCTCACAAAAACCATATCTCCTGCGTCGAATTCCAAATCCTTTCGACGCTTATCAGCATAACTCTTTTGACGGTCTTGGGCTGCCTTCATTCGTTGCCGAATGATCTCTATACAATCTGAAGTCTGACGAATCATCTCTGGCCCAAGCATCAGCTTTTCTCCAGTTTCCAACCAACATGTTGGAGAGTTACACGGTCTTCCATACAATGCCTCATACGGTGCCATACCAATGCTTGACTGGTAACTGTTGTTGTACGCAAACTCCACCAAATGAAGATGATCTTCCCATGATCCTCCGAAGTCCAAAACACATTCTCTTAGAAGATCTTCCAAAACTCGGTTGACTCTCTCGGTCTGACCATCTGTTTGGGGATGATAAGCTGTACTCAAACACAACTCGGTTCCCAAGACTTCTTGGAAGCTCTTCCAAAATCCACTAGTGAACAATGGGTCTCGATCGCTCACTATACTCTTCGGAATACCATGGAAACGAACTATCCACTTAACATACAGCTCAGCCAACTTTGATGCAGTCCTAGTCGATCGAACAGGAATGAATCATGCACTCTTAGTCAGACGATCCACAATGACCCAAATCCCTTCATTTCCCGTTCTGGTTCTAGGCAATCCATCGATAAAATCCATCGACACTTGTTCCCACTTCCATGTAGGAACTTCTAATGGCTGAAGCAATCCACTTGGCTTCTTCTGTTCGGCTTTTACCAACTGGCAGTTCATACATTTGGAAATAAAATTTCCAACATCCTTCTTCATACCTTCCCAGTAGTAGGTTCTCTTCATATCCCGATACATCTTATTTCCACCTGGATGAATTGTCAGCTTCGAGTGATGACTTTCCTTCAGAACTTCACTCCTCAATTCATCTATATCGGGAACAACTAGTCGTCCTTGCTTCCGAAGCCAACCCTCTCGATCGACCTCGAATCCTTTATCCTTTTCTGGATCCAATCCAGATTCCAATTCACGGATAATCTTGACAAGCTTATCATCTCGCTTTTAGCTCTCACCAATCCTTTCCACAAGAGTGGGTCTTATTGATAAGTTTGCCAACATCTCAGGTTCCAATTCGCATCTAGGCCTGAAGTCAAATCCAGCTAAATACTCGAGATTCTTCCATTCAGAAAACATGGCTCCCAATCCTGCATGTCTTCGACTTAACGCATCTGCCACTGCGTTACCTTTTCCCGGAGTATAAGCTATACCAAAATCATATGATGCCAAAAACTCTAGCCAACGTTGCTGCCGAAGATTCAAATCCTTTTGGGAGAAAAGATACTTCAACGACTTGTGATCCGTAAACAACTCGAATCGAACTCCCAACAGATAATGCCTCCACATCTTCAGAGCAAATACAATCGCCGCTAATTCCAAATCATGAGTTGGGTAATTCCTTTCATGCGGCTTCAGTTGTCGACTGGCATACGCAACAACTTTATCCTTCTGCATCAGCACTGCTCCAAGTCCCGTACCACATGCGTCGGTGTAAACCACCATCTCATCATTCCCACTAGGAATAGTCAAAACAAGAGCACTCGTCAATCTCTCTTTCAGGATTCCGAAAGCTTGCTCACACTTAGCATCCCAACTGAACACTTGGTTCTTCTTCGTCAATCCTGTTAATGGTGCAGCTACCTTGGAGAAGTCTTTGATAAACCGTCGATAATATCCTGCTAATCCAAGAAAACTTCTCACATCAGATGCATTCTTAGGTCTAACCCAACCCTGGATTGCTGCCACCTTAGCGGGATCAACCGCTATTCCACTTCCAGAAATCACATGGCCTAAGAACCTCACTTCACTCTTCCAGAAGTGACACTTCGAAAACTTAGCCTTCAGCTGATGCTTCCGCAAGATTTCCAAAACCATACGCAAGTGCGTCTTGTGCTCCTCTTCCGTTCTGGAATAAATCAGAATATCATCCACGAACACAAGTACGAACTTGTTCAACTTATCTCTGAACACTCTATTCATAAGATCCACAAAATATGCTGGCGCGTTAGTCAATCCAAACGGCATTACCAGCCACTCAAAGAAACCGGATGGTGTCCTAAAAGCAGTCTTCGGCACACTATCCTTAGCTACTCTCAACTGGTGAAATCCCGTTGCCAAATCCATCTGAGAAAACACCTTAGCTTCGTGAAGCTGATCAAACAAGTCATCTATCCTCGGCAATGGATACTTGTTCTTCTTAGTCACCTTATTCAGCTCACGATAATCGACGCACAATCTCAACGACCCATCAGCCTTGGTTGCAAACACAACTGGTGCACCCCACTCGGACACACTACGCCGAATGAATCCTTTCTGTAAAAGGTCATCAACTTGCACCCTCAACTCCTGCTGTTCCCTAGGCGCCATCCGCCTAAGAGGCATCACAACAGGTCTGGCCCCTTCAACAAGATCTATCTGAAACTCGATCTCTCTATGCGGCGGCAACCCTTTGACTTCGTCAAAGACATCCTCGAATCCATTTGCGATTGGCACTAAAGACAGTCCATCCCGTGGAACAACTAGCGAATACATGAAGCTCATGAAGACGCCTTTCCCATGCTTACATCGTATCACAATCTTTCGCCCTTCCACATTCTCGACTGTCACCTCCAGCCTCTCACAATCAACCTTAGTCGCATACTTCCTAAGCCAGTCCATACCCAAGATAATTCTGAACCCCGCAAAGTTCAGAACAAAGCAATCACAAACAAAAGAGCAACCATGACTCGACACAACTAGACCACGGCATAACATACACAAACAAGACGAACCCCCAACTGGATTAGTCACAACCAATGGCCTATCAACAATATCCGGTGCCAAACCTAACCGGCCTACGAGTTCACTACAAACAAATGAATGCGACGCTCCAGTATCAAACAGAACTCTAACTGGAACACCACATAGGAAAAGAGTACCTTGAACAACCACACTCTTTCCCTTCTCTTCAGCAGTAGGAGCTTTCGAAGATGACGGAACAGCTCCTAAAGCATAGGCTTGCACAATCTGCCTGTCCTTCCTTGGTTCTGGACAATTCTTCCTGAAATGCCCCGGCTGGTCACAGTTATGACACTTCATCGGCACCTTAGGATTCTTACAATCCTTCGAGAAATGGCCCTTCTGCTGACAGTTGTAGCAAGTCACCTCGCCTTTCGGCTTCTTCTGGCCATCCTTACCCTTCTGCTGCTGCTGCTTCCTCTTCTTATTTCCACCCTGCTGGGGTTTAGACTCTTCCCTGGTCACAGCAACAACAGATCCATCCTTAGGAAATAAACTCTCATGCCTGAGAGCTTTTTCCACAAGCTTCTCAAATGAATCATCCAAATGATCCACCAACTGCCTCCCAAGATAACTATCCAAGCCGGTCACAAACTTCTCATTCTTCTGGTAAGCAGACTCAATATATGACCGGGCATACTTGGACAAAGCTTCAAACTCAGAAACATACTCAAGAACAGATCTTCTAGCCTGCTTGAGCTCCACAAACCTCTTGAACAGAACAGACTTCTGAGCTGTAGAAATGAACTTAGCTTCAAATCTGACTTGGAATTGCTCCCAAGTAATCTCTTCTTCCGGAGTAGTGATGGTAATAGAGTTCCACCAATCAGAGGCTCTCCCTTGAAGTTGCCTTGATGCCAACTTCCTCTTAGTTGCATCATCAATTCCCAAATCACCAAAGATCCTTCTACAAGCATCTATCCATCCCTGGACTTCGATAGTTGATTCCGTTCCCAAGAAAACCTTCCCTCCAAGAGCAGTATAATCCTTGCACAACTTAGCAAAATCCACTGGTTTCGGAGCTTGGACTTGAACTCCAACATCTACTGCTGCCCCCGGAACTGGTATCCTTCTCATGATCGAAGTCATCATAGCTTCGAACATGGCTGCATAATCAGCAGTCTCTTCAGTAGCACGGTCTTCCCTAGCAGCTGGTCTCCCTCTTCGACTCATTCTCAATATCTATAAAAAGGAATGATTAGAACATCTAGAGAAACAACTGCATAAAGGACTCAAACTCTACTAAGCTACTATATTATATATAGTAATCATCCATCAAAATACAATTACGTCTCTCATACGTAGTTACGACGGCGAGCGTTGGGTAAAATCGATTAACCAATGCTCTGATACCAAATGTGACGACCGCCCATGACCCCTGCACCGAATCTAGAAACAGAGCGCTGTAAAGTGTGCCAGGCGACCATGGACGATTGTCAAGGTAAGATTTAAAACAACAGAATCTATCGTATTACTCACAGCGCATGGACAAGATACAATAGAACATATATATAGTGAAGCTTCACAGAACAAAATGACATCATATAAAACTCCATAATAGTTGAATACAAGCATCCACATAGTCAATACATCTAGCCTCACTACATATCTCTCAGAGAATACAAAACAGCGGAATATCCAGTACATATAATAAGAAGATAATATGCAACCCTCCAGCTCGTCTTCGATATCAGCATCGTGAGAAGAGAACAGCACCTGTCACCTGCTACCTAGTCTGCCCGTCCCAAAATGGACGAACAGCCCAAGGCAATAAGAATTAAAACATAAAGCCTTGAGTCAGACAACAGTCTTAGTGAGCAGTAAATTAACTAACAACATACCAAAAGAGCATAAAGGAAAAGGAATAGGAATACAACCCTCCCACTCCAACCTCATTCTACAGTGATAGCCCCCAGACACACACTAAGCAGAAGCAAACATAGCAGAGCATACAATTTAAAATAAAGCTACTATCACTCGAGTCAAGGGCGATGTTTTCCAAGTACCAAGGCCTAAATCAGATAAGCACCCAGAAAATACCGCTCTTGAGTCCGAATGACGATACAACCAAACATTCATGACTCTGGCTATCACTGTTATCATTGCTTCGATATCACCGTTAATTGAATGACCGGCACATTCTTTCAGCCGTCCGTCAAGGGCTAATGGAAACCCCGGTTCTAGACATAACTCCCGCACGTCGTCGCAGCCCGTGCCTAGGACTATCGAATCTGCCCAGAGTACTCGACCATCAACAGTTAGCCGTTGGGACTATCGAATCTGCCCAAACGTACTCTTGCTTAGAGCATGCTAGAACCTTCAACAACGATGCTATCCAAGCCTCCTAGTCATCCTCCTCGACGACTATTCTCATATCCATTCATTATCCTCAACTCGAATCATATCACCGAGTTATCAACATGCTTGGAATGATCCCGTCTGGATTAGACCAAGTCTTCATCACATGATTGCCTCGCTTCATTACATCCTCGCAAAGCCTCATCTCCACATCACATCATCAAATCTATGCATAAGAGCTTCATCATCCCGCTACATATGCCACGAGCAGCTTTTCCAATTCAAGAGCCTTTCCCTTAGCTTTTGAATCACCTTCGATCTAAATCTAATCATCAATCATCTAGTTCATAACAATCAATCAAATCAAACATCAATCCAAGCAATCAAGCATTCAAAAATGATCTAAGTAGACAATTATAACAATAATGGCATTTTCGTAATTAAAGAGTTGAAAGTCCAATACGCATGAAAACATGGATTATATCTCTACAAACTTGATGAATGAACTTGCATAGGTTAACATATGATAAAATGGAGGTAACATCATCATGAACAATGGATCTATATGGATCTACACTTAGGATGAAGAAAATGCATGGAAATCTCTATTTTAACACCAAATCGGGCCAACAATCCGATATACTCCTTTGGATCCGTGTGAGAGATAATCACCACTCACCAAATCACCTAAACAACCTCAAATCAATACGCTTCAGATCTGGACAGCGAAGGATCAAGCTTGATCTAGCACGAATCCGCTTCAAACGATGAAATCTCTCTTGAAAAGATGAAGATCTTCAACTTTAGCTCTTGAATCTTCAATCTTGATCTTTGATTTGGATGGAAGGAAGCACTAGATTATAGTGGAGAAAAGAAGTGAAGAAGTGTAGAAATCGAGCTCTCAAAATGGCAGCACTTCGTCGCTTCAAAATCCGGATCCCAAAAATGAAGAGAAACTCTCCTATTTATAGCTGAAATCCCTATCTCGTCTGTCTCCATGAGTCGTTTACGACTCACGACTCAAAGCCCTACGACTCAACGACTTAACACACTTCAGCCTATGACTCACGATAAAACAGCTATCTCCTAAGTCGTCTCCGACTTATAGCATGCGCCTACGACTCACCAGACCCCCTGTCTACGACTTAAATGCGCACGCCTTACTTGGTTAGACGACTCAACTACTAACTCGTATACGACTCATCACAAAGGCTACGACTCATCCACTTGCGCGAGTTATCACCTACGCGCGACTCAACAGCTTACGACTCATCAGATAACTGGGTACGACTCATCAGATGACTCGGTACGACTCATCAAACAACAGGAATACGACTCATCAAATGACTCGGGTACGACTCAACTGCTACAACTTAAGCCTTATCTCGCCCAGTCCTTAAGTCGCACCTACCCCTTAAGTCGTTCAAACGACTTATCCTTACACCCTTAACTAGCCAAACCCCTGAGTCGCTCCTATCCCCTAAGTCGTATACGACTCACGACTTACACTAAGTCGTCCACGACTCAGGACTTAGCCATTTTCGCCTAAAATCTGAAATGGCTCAAAAACTCTAAAATTCCAGATTTTGTCGAACTTGTCGATCCGTAAAAGTACGGGTCGTTACATTCTCTCCCCCTTAGGAATTTCGCCCCCGAAATTCCAAACAAACAAAGCAATCGAAGACTATTCTGTACGCCTACCAACCATAACAATCAGCAAACCATGCATCCAATTCTAGCTTAGCGTACAGAATTCTAAGACTTAGAACAAGTTACAATGTTGTTAGATGATACGACACCTTAGGGCCATACCTTGAAGAGTTCAGGATGAGCTGCCTTCATCCTCTCTTCCACCTCCCACGTACAGTCGTTATCATCGTCACTCCATTGTATCTTGAGCAACTTAACTACCTTCCTCCTAAGCTGTTTCGTGTCGGTTTCAACAACACGAAGCGGCTTACGAGGTCTTCTATCGACTGGATCAACTTCAAAGTCTTCACAGCTATCAGCAGAAACCACTGTATTCGAGTCGTGCACATACTTCCGTAGATATGATACATGAAAAACATTGTGCACACCCGACATCTTCTCAGGTAACTCCAACCTATAGGCGAGCTTTCCAATTCGCTCGATGATCGGGAATGGTCCAACAAATCTCGGAGTCAATTTTCCTTTCTTCCCGAATCGAATAACATTCTTTAGTGGAGAAATCCTCACAAAAACCATATCTCCTGCGTCGAATTCCAAATCCTTTCGACGCTTATCAGCATAACTCTTTTGACGGTCTTGGGCTGCCTTCATTCGTTGCCGAATGATCTCTATACAATCTGAAGTCTGACGAATCATCTCTGGCCCAAGCATCAGCTTTTCTCCAGTTTCCAACCAACATGTTGGAGAGTTACACGGTCTTCCATACAATGCCTCATACGGTGCCATACCAATGCTTGACTGGTAACTGTTGTTGTACGCAAACTCCACCAAATGAAGATGATCTTCCCATGATCCTCCGAAGTCCAAAACACATTCTCTTAGAAGATCTTCCAAAACTCGGTTGACTCTCTCGGTCTGACCATCTGTTTGGGGATGATAAGCTGTACTCAAACACAACTCGGTTCCCATGACTTCCTGGAAGCTCTTCCAAAATCCACTAGTGAACAATGGGTCTCGATCGCTCACTATACTCTTCGGAATACCATGGAAATGAACTATCCACTTAACATACAGCTCAGCCAACTTTGATGCAGTCCTAGTCGATCGAACAGGAATGAATCGTGCACTCTTAGTCAGACGATCCACAATGACCCAAATCCCTTCATTTCCCGTTCTGGTTCTAGGCAATCCATCGATAAAATCCATCGACACTTGTTCCCACTTCCATGTAGGAACTTCTAATGGCTGAAGCAATCCACTTGGATTCTTCTGTTCGGCTTTTACCAACTGGTAGTTCATACATTTGGAAATAAAATTTCCAACATCCTTCTTCATACCTTCCCAGTAGTAGGTTCTCTTCATATCCCGATACATCTTATTTCCACCTGGATGAATTGTCAGCTTCGAGTGATGACTTTCCTTCAGAACTTCACTCCTCAATTCATCTATATCGGGAACAACTAGTCGTCCTTGCTTCCGAAGCCAACCCTCTCGATCGACCTCGAATCCTTTATCCTTTTCTGGATCCAATCCAGATTCCAATTCACGGATAATCTTGACAAGCTTATCATCTCGCTTTTAGCTCTCACCAATCCTTTCCACAAGAGTGGGTCTTATTGATAAGTTTGCCAACATCTCGCTTTTAGTTCATATCCGGTTAGTTAATAACAGTAAAAATGCATATATTTAATTCTTATTGATTAGGCATTTCGGATTTCGGATTTAATTGGGTATTTATGGTATTTTTCATCATCCAGACCCGACTCGAGATTCGATTCGGGTTTGAGTCTTCTCTGATCGCTTCAATTCGAGCTTGCGGTTTTTGGTCCTAATTGTCAGCCCTATGCAAGACTATTATGTCTGCAAAGGGAAAAAGGAAAAAGATAGTTTATATCTATATAAAAGTTAATAAAGAACTAACTTATATTTCTTCTTTGTAACACTCCTCCAATACTAATTTAAGCGGAAAAATGGACCTTATGGACCCAATAAAAATTGCAACACTCCTCCAATACTAATTAAGCGGAAAAATGGACCTTATGGACCCAATAAAAATTGCAACACTCCTCCAATACTAATTTAAGCGGAAACATGGACCTTATGTGTAACAACCCGGAGGTTAGAACAATTAAATTTCGTCAAACGACGATTAAATTGGTTGTAAATTTCTGTTGGGAGTTTAATCGAATTGAAATTCTTTGATAGATATGTTAGATGTTAGACGGGCTTTAAAACTTTATAGTGGCCCATGTTTCTTTTCTTGGTGGCGTGACATTTATCTAGAGCAATCCCGTTCCTTCTTTTATTTTTTTCAACCCAAAACCAAATAAACGAAGAAACAAAAATGGTTGCTAGGGTTTGCTTCGCTCGACTCTAAACTGTTCGATCCGCCTTGCTTCGAGCTTGACAGACGCCATGCGAAGGGGGAAAAAGAGGGATTTCGGCTTTTGGATCTGGGTTCTCGGAATTATGTGAGTGAATTTTCACTCACATTTCTAATTCAAATATGATTCAAGATCTTCGATTTTTGGTTTATTGAATTTGTCACTTGATTTATCTTGGCCATTTTTATGCTTGTGATTGACCTCTCTCTTATTCGAATTACTCGAATAAAATGGTGGCGATTCTAACTTGTTCGGTTTCTTTGCCACTGCGATTGTTTATTTTCAGTTTTGACCACCACTGTTTTGTTAAGTTCTAACTTGCTCCGTGCGCTTCTCTGTTGGCATGGGTCTCGACATTGAATTGTTTTATTGTGACTTAGGCATTTACTTGGTTTTGAACTGTTCGTTCTTGGCATTTGCGTTGGCCGTTGATATTCGTTTGGATGTTTGAGATTTTTATGACTTTAATTTCGTGTTGACCATGGCTTTGATTTTATTACTCCGTGAATTTCATGCTTTACTAGTTGTACTCACGGCTTCGATCATTTTAAAACTTTGTGAATTTCTGGCTTTGTATTATTTCGTCTCTGGCCATCTTCTCTGTTGACTTCGGCATTACTGAATTTGTGATTTCCTGTTGCTTACCACGGTTATCGCTGTTTTGATGGGTTCGAACTAGCTCCATGCATTTCTCTGTTGACTTCGGCATTTTTAGTTGTCTGGTCTGTGGCATACTCGACTTGTTTGATTTACGACTTGTGCACTTCTCTGTTAGAATTGTGGCTGTTGCATTCTTGTACTTGTGACTTGAGTCTGCACCCACATCTGTTCCACTTGAGTTGCATTACAGTTGTGCATTTCACCGTCTTTGTCAATCTTGATTCACTGCTAACACGAAAATACATTCACGTATCACTTTACTGTATTGTTTCACTTGATTAGTTGAGCTTGCACTGGATACTGCATACATGTGTGTTTATATATGTATGTGTGTTCGAGTAGTTCATGCTGCTAAGTGTTTTGTTTATTCATTAGCTTGATATGCTAGCTCAAGTCTGGTATAGATTTGGTTTCACTACTGATGTGTAGTCTGCAATGCTTGGAGATTCTCGGTTTGCATTTGTTCATACTGGGTTCTTGATATTGTTCGAATTGACTTCGGCATGTCACTGATACCTTTTTATAACTGCTGTACATACTTCTTGTGTGTTCATCCCTGAGCACTTTTTGACCTGCTGCATACTTGTAGCTTGTAGTTGATTCTGGTGTAGTTGCACATTTGAACTTCTGTTTCACTGGTCATTACATGTTATACATATGATGTATTTCCTTTTCTTGGAATTTGGCAGCTTCCATTTGAGTTGTACTTGGGTATACACTGCATATTCATGTGTCATTTTTACTTGCATCTGCTCATCCCTGTCGTACTTGTTGTCATGGTGGCTGCACCTATTGTATGTGCAGTCCCACCTGAGCCATGTTGTCTGGTCTTTACTCTTGACAGTTGTATTTGGGTGCAGTTTTACCCTTGCAGTTCTCTGGTCTGTTAGTCGAGTTTGCTTGCATTATTGTAGTGGCGAGGCAGTACACGCGTCCGTGTACTGTAACCCTAACAAAAGTGACAGTTTTAAATTGATGATTTCAATTGTCGTAATTGTCTCGTGTTGTCAAATTCAATTTACTTTGAAGTGTATTCTAATTTGGTTTGAGTTGATGATTTTGTTGATATCTAATTATCATTTAGATAATTAGATTATATGTTATCTAATTGTCGTATCGATAATTAGATTTTTGTTGTTTACGCTGTTTTGTTGACTTGTGTTTCGCTTTGACCTCTACAGTTTTGATTACTGTTAGTATTCATTGTTGTGATGATTTCACGTACTGTAGTGGCGAGGCAGTGCACGCGTGCGTGTACTGCAGCCACACAGAGTTTGGTTATTTTTAACCACTTTGAGATTTTCTAATTATTTATTTAATAGTTAGATTTTGTTATTAATTGCCGTTTAGGCAATCCTGATGTTTTTAAGATTATCTTCATTGATATTCTTTTCACTTATCTTTGTTGATGATTTAAATCTGCTGATTTGTGGTTTAACACTTTTAAGTGTTATATTTTACCGTTATCTGATTCTTTATTAAAAGAGTCGGATAGACGAGAATTATTGGGACTGTCGTCTACCTGATTATTTGATTATAATTGCTTCTATGCACTAATAACTGAGTTTGAATTAGACTGACCCGTGTATTATTTTCTTTTGAATGTAATACTCGGGTCAGACCCGAGTTATTTCAAGTTGTAGATTTCCTGCTTTGAGTTGCTGTTGAGCTTTGAAGACTTTTTATATCATTCGAAGTGGTCTTCGTCTAGTTGTAGTAGTCAGTGTGTCTGTTTTAAGATGATATGTATTCATGTATATTAGTCGATAATATACTTGTATATATAACTTCTTGAGTCGACAGTTGTAGTTGTATCATATGTATTGTGTCAACTGTATTGTAACTGACATCAGTTATATATATATATGAGATCTTTTGTTATCTGTGTTCCGCATTTATATTATCTGTGTTATTATTATATCTAATGTCCTAAACTATTATGAACCATCGTAGCTTGTTTTATACTGATAATTGGGTATGTCGATGGGAGTAAATAAATAAGATGAAAAAATGAAAAGTATATACCACTCCTATCGAGGTAACCAGTATTAGCGTAGGGCCAACTACGGATGGCCGCTCCTATCCAGCCTTATTCTTCGTAATAATAGACGGTATTTCTTTTAATACTCTTTGTTATTATGAGCATAGAGGTGGGGCGTTACAGTTGGTATCAGAGCTTGGGGTTTATGGACATAATATAAAACATAACTTAGATGGAACATATGTTACAACTATTGGTCGATGTTTTATTTGTGCTTTGAGTCAAAAACTAAAGTTTTGAAGTTTTGATGAAATTTTTAAATATCTTTATTTAAAAATAAAAGGGAAATTGTGTTCTGATGATTTGATTGAGTCAAAACTGTTTATCAGAGTGCGCAGCGGAAACAATGAAACTGTCTTCGCTGAGTACAACTGATGATCTTTATGATTTAACAAGTAAGATATGAAATTGAAATAAATTTCATTTGTTGTTTACATAGCTGTATTTATTTTGTTTCTTTGAGAATTTCGAATCTGATTTGAGGATTCGAAACGATTGCAGTAATGTGATTCTTGTTGAGATCTTTGCTGGTTTTCTTTTATGCTAATCATATATTGATTAGATTTTTGCTGTTTTGAATTATCTTCATTGAAGATACATTCGAATGATTTCTTTGTTCATTTTATAGTACGTGCAAATATAAATTGCACGTTACTGCATTAATTTTACGGTGAACCGATGCTTGGTTATGAAACGTATTTTGTTGCCGTTATTTATAACGGGACTTTTACACCAATGCTAAATTTTTGAAGCACGGTGTTTTGTGGCATTTTTGATGAATGAAAATTCATTGATATTACATTTTGATGTAAATTGTTTTGATGTGATTTTGACGTTTTAAAATTACTGTCGCTTTGGCTTCAGTAACCGTCAAATTTTAAAAGCGGATTTTCAAGCGGTTATACCGCAATACTGATTTGTGACCCGTTTTTACGGTATTTTGAGAAGTACAATTTCCTTATCGAAATTGTTACTGATTTGCTGCTTTAATCACGTGATTGGAAAATCGTTTTAAAAATGAAAATTGATTTATAAAAATTTTAACAGTTTGCGCTTTCAAAAGGATGAGAAAGCGACTTAAACTATTCAGCAAAATCGAGGATTATGACCCCTTTCTTTTACTGATTCGCTTAACTCCGGACTTGTCTAGTTGAGAATGTGAATTGTTATTTAAAATAAATAAAATTGTTTTCAGAAATTTTACAGTTTGCGCTTTCAAAAGAATGAGGAAGCGACTTAAACGTTTCAGCAAAATCGAGGACTATGACCCCTTTCTTTTACTGATTCTCTTAATTCCGAACTTGTCCGTTTGAGAATGTAAAGTGTATTTTTACAAAATACACAATTTTGCACTTTCAAGGAAACGATGAAGAGAATCAAACGATTTAGTAAAACACGTGGTATGGGACATGTGCGTTTGCTATTTCGGTTAATTCCGGACTCGTTAATTGAAATATTTGATGATTTCGTGTGCTTTCAAGCCACTATGAGGACCTTCGGGTCATATGAGGACCTTCGGGTCAAATACCAGTACTAGACCTTCGGGTCACTCTGCGGACCTTCGGGTCAATCTGATGGGCGCCAAAATTATGTTGAGTACTTGGTAGGCTTCGGCCATTTGTTGATGCACGTGCGGCGAATTAAAAACTCGTCATCTGATGGGATCGATCCAAGCTTTTATGTTGATTTTCTAGTCTTCTTAATTGATTTCTAGATATTTGTTGTTTCCAATTATCTGCAAGTAATTGGATATTTGTTGATATGAGTTCTGATTATCGTTTTTGATAATCGAATATTTGTTGTTTCTAATTATCACTTATGATAATTAGATATTTGTTGATATGAGTTCTGATTATCGGTTTTGATAATCGGATATTTGTTGTTTCTAATTATCGCTTGTGATAATTAGATATTTGTTGATATGAGTTCTGATTATCGTTTTTGATAATCGGATATTTGTTGTTTCTAATTATCGCTTGTGATAATTAGATATTTGTTGATATGAGTTCTGATTATCGTTTTTGATAATCGGATATTTGTTGTTTCTAATTATCGCTTGTGATAATTAGATATTTGTTGATATGAGTTCTGATTATCGTTTTTGATAATCGGATATTTGTTGTTTCTAATTATCGATTGTGATAATTAGATATTTGTTGATTTGAGATTTAATTATCGATTGTGATAATTAAATATTTGCTGATTTGAGATTTAATTATCGCTTTTGATAATTAAATATTTGCTGATTTAAGATTTAATTATCGCTTTGGATAATTAAATATTCGCTGATTTAAGGTTTAATTATCGTTTTTGATAATTAAATATTTGCTGATTTGAGATTTGATTATCGTTTTTGATAATCGAATATTTGTTGAATTGAGATTTGATTATCGTTTTTGATAATCGAATATTTGTTGAATTGAGATTTGATTATCGTTGTGGTAATCGAATATTTGTTGATTTGAGATTTCTGATTATCGTTTTTGTTAATTAGATATTAGTTGATTGCTGATTTTATTGATAAGAGATTTTCTAGTCTCTAGTTGATTATAGAGTATGCTGATTTTATTGAATTGCTATTTTCTATCCATCTTTATTGATAGTTAGAGTTTGCTGATTATGAAGTTTGTGTTTTCTAGTTAATTGTTGAATAACTAGATATTTGCAGCTTTGCGATTTGCGAATTTTGTTTTCTAATTATCTTTGTTGATAATTAGATTTTGCTGTTTTCTAATTATCGTATCGATAATTAGATATTACTGTCTTGTGATTTCTATATCCTAATTATCTGATTGGAATTTGAATATTGCTAATGATTGCATTTATTCAGTTTTGCTGCTTTCTGATTATATATTGATAATTAGATTTTGTTGAAAATTTGTGAATTTTCCTTATGAAATTAAAAGATTTCTTTGGTGTTTGTGTTCTCGATCTTTATTTTTCTAACTTAACCAGTTTATGTTAGAAGAATAATCGTTATAGACGGCTTTCATTATGAAAATTGCGGGGACGCAATTTTTATAAGGAGAGGAGTCTGTAACAACCCGGAGGTTAGAACAATTAAATTTCGTCAAACGATGATTAAATTGGTTGTAAATTTCTGTTGGGATTTTAATCGAATTGAAATTCTTTGATAGATATGTTAGATGTTAGACGGGCTTTAAAACTTTATGGTGGCCCATGTTTCTTTTCTTGGTGGCGTGACATTTATCTAGAGCAATCTCGTTCCTTCTTTTATTTTTTTCAAGCCCAAAACCAAATAAACGAAGAAACAAAAATGGTTGCTAGGGTTTGCTTCGCTCGACTCTAAACTGTTCGATCCGCCTTGCTTCGAGCTTGACAGACGCCATGCGAAGGGGGAAAAAGAGGGATTTCGGCTTTTGGATCTGGGTTCTCGGAATTATGTGAGTGAATTTTCACTCACGTTTCTAATTCAAATATGATTCAAGATCTTCGATTTTTGGTTTATTGAATTTGTCACTTGATTTATCTTGGCCATTTTTATGCTTGTGATTGACCTCTCTCTTATTCGAATTACTCGAATAAAATGGTGGCGATTCTAACTTGTTCGGTTTCTTTGCCACTGCGATTGTTTATTTTCAGTTTTGACCACCACTGTTTTGTTAAGTTCTAACTTGCTCCGTGCGCTTCTCTGTTGGCATGGGTCTCGACATTGAATTGTTTTATTGTGACTTAGGCATTTACTTGGTTTTGAACTGTTCGTTCTTGGCATTTGCGTTGGCCGTTGATATTCGTTTGGATGTTTGAGATTTTTATGACTTTAATTTCGTGTTGACCATGGCTTTGATTTTATTACTCCGTGAATTTCATGCTTTACTAGTTGTACTCACGGCTTCGATCATTTTAAAACTTTGTGAATTTCTGGCTTTGTATTATTTCGTCTCTGGCCATCTTCTCTGTTGACTTCGGCATTACTGAATTTGTGATTTCCTGTTGCTTACCACGGTTATCGCTGTTTTGATGGGTTCGAACTAGCTCCATGCATTTCTCTGTTGACTTCGGCATTTTTAGTTGTCTGGTCTGTGGCATACTCGACTTGTTTGATTTACGACTTGTGCACTTCTCTGTTAGAATTGTGGCTGTTGCATTCTTGTACTTGTGACTTGAGTCTGCACCCACATCTGTTCCACTTGAGTTGCATTACAGTTGTGCATTTCACCGTCTTTGTCAATCTTGATTCACTGCTAACACGAAAATACATTCACGTATCACTTTACTGTATTGTTTCACTTGATTAGTTGAGCTTGCACTGGATACTGCATACATGTGTGTTTATATATGTATGTGTGTTCGAGTAGTTCATGCTGCTAAGTGTTTTGTTTATTCATTAGCTTGATATGCTAGCTCAAGTCTGGTATAGATTTGGTTTCACTACTGATGTGTAGTCTGCAATGCTTGGAGATTCTCGGTTTGCATTTGTTCATACTGGGTTCTTGATATTGTTCGAATTGACTTCGGCATGTCACTGATACCTTTTTATAACTGCTGTACATACTTCTTGTGTGTTCATCCCTGAGCACTTTTTGACCTGCTGCATACTTGTAGCTTGTAGTTGATTCTGGTGTAGTTGCACATTTGAACTTCTGTTTCACTGGTCATTACATGTTATACATATGATGTATTTCCTTTTCTTGGAATTTGGCAGCTTCCATTTGAGTTGTACTTGGGTATACACTGCATATTCATGTGTCATTTTTACTTGCATCTGCTCATCCCTGTCGTACTTGTTGTCATGGTGGCTGCACCTGTTGTATGTGCAGTCCCACCTGAGCCATGTTGTCTGGTCTTTACTCTTGACAGTTGTATTTGGGTGCAGTTTTACCCTTGCAGTTCTCTGGTCTGTTAGTCGAGTTTGCTTGCATTATTGTAGTGGCGAGGCAGTACACGCGTGCGTGTACTGCAGCCCTAACAAAAGTGACAGTTTTAAATTGATGATTTCAATTGTCGTAATTGTCTCGTGTTGTCAAATTCAATTTACTTTGAAGTGTATTCTGATTTGGTTTGAGTTGATGATTTTGTTGATATCTAATTATCATTTAGATAATTAGATTATATGTTATCTAATTGTCGTATCGATAATTAGATTTTTGTTGTTTACGCTGTTTTGTTGACTTGTGTTTCGCTTTGACCTCTACAGTTTTGATTACTGTTAGTATTCATTGTTGTGATGATTTCACGTACTGTAGTGGCGAGGCAGTGCACGCGTGCGTGTACTGCAGCCACATAGAGTTTGGTTATTTTTAACCACTTTGAGATTTTCTAATTATTTATTTAATAGTTAGATTTTGTTATTAATTGTCGTTTAGGCAATCCTGATGTTTTTAAGATTATCTTCATTGATATTCTTTTCACTTATCTTTGTTGATGATTTAAATCTGCTGATTTGTGGTTTAACACTGTTAAGTGTTATATTTTACCGTTATCCGATTCTTTATTAAAAGGTCGGATAGACTGCAACATAAAGATGGCATTGTTTATCGGCGCTATTATGTATTCTCTAGTGTCTTGATATAGTTTTCATGGAAGCTATATGAATTGCACATACATATAACAAAACTTTCATTTAGCATATGTAAATACTATGTTGAATTTATGCGATTCATATATGTGTTTGATGTGAAGATTCGGTAGAGCTATGCATTGGAAAGCATTGGAGTTGGTTGGAGGAAGAAGAGTTGTCAGAAGAGGGGGAGTTCCTGCACCTGAAACATACTGCAGACGTTTAACCTACCTAGGTGAGTCGTCTGACCCTATTTCAGAATGTTTCCCGAAACATTCTGCAGACGTCTAACCCCCCTGGTCAGACGTCTGAGGCGACGAATGTTATTCTCCCAGTTCTGAATTCTGAAGGGCAATTTTGTAAATTCCGGAGCTTGGTTCTCTAAACTGATGGTGCAGATTCTTTTGACGTGGATGGATGATCTAGATCATTTATGTCATCTATATATTGTCTCCTAATCATCTTCCAAATTATGAGATTAGGTTTTAATCAGATTTCCAATAATTGTAATTAATAGAACACTACGCCATAGATGGCCTACTGCAACGAAATTACATGGTGTTGCTAGCTATAATGTAACGATAGGTATGCTGATTTTTGTCTATTACAACACTCGCTTCAAGATGTTAGCATAGGTATCAACAAGATGTTGCAGTAGCTATAGATGTATTCAAATTAAAAAATTAATAAAATTAGCAATCCGCGTGAATACGATCCAACGGTCTACATTTACTCTGGTTGTTAAAATGGATCACCACTGCAATTTTCCCCAAAATTTCGTTTTCCCGCCTAGTTCAGAGTAGATCCCTTTTGGTTTTCATTCCAATTTGCCTCTTCCCATTCGCCTCCGCCGCCAAATTGTCACCCTCCTCTTCTTCTGCCTCCTCCCATTCGCCTCCGCCACCAAATTGTCACCCTCACCCCCAGCTACTCCCTTACCCATCACGACCATCTAGCTCCAACCAGAGCCCCGTCACGACACCAAAACCCGAAGCCAAACAAAGTTTTCCGTTCAAACCCCTTTTGCCACCGCTGTCGTCGCTATCAGCTCTCACCTCCAACAGAAGACTTGCTCGCCACCAACCCCTCTACCTTTCTCCTTTAGACTACTTCACCTGAAAACCCTTCTAGCGCCTTAATTTCTCCCAAAACCCGAACTGCTGCCCTCGAGATTTTGGTTCACTTCGTACTTTCCATCGCAAGTTCAGAGCAGATCCCAGGCTGATCTCTTCGTACTTTCCCCTATGATTGCGGTTGCTTCACTTGGTACTGGTAATTTCAATAAGATAGTATGCCCCCCATATGTTTGTGCAAATGCTCCTTTAACACTTGTTAATGTTTCAGAATCTGGCTGGGTATGTACTGCTTCTGGATGCCCTGTGCCTCCATCGCAAGTCCATCGCAAGTTCATAATCTGGTTGGTTGGTTCACCATTGAATCTAGATGTAGTTGTATTGGTTGAAGGTTGGTTGGTTGGTTTGGTAAGTTATGGAAGTGATGGTGGAAGTTGGTGATGTAGAGGAGTTTCAGTTGGCAGTGTGATGCCTGAATGTTGGCAGAGAGATGTAGACGGAGTTTGGAGTTTGACAATGGTAGAGTGCTGTTGTGTATTGGTTACGGAGAGAAGCTAATGTGGTGATTGGAAATTGAAAAGAGTTTGCAGTAGAGTTTTGGTGTTTGGCCGTAGGGGATTCAAGCAGATTTAGGCAAGGAGATGGAGGATAGGAATTAAGCTCAGTCTTCATTTGTGCATCATTTTATGTCATAATCAACTAGACCCCCGTCGGCGCTGCGCCCGGACCCGCTTCTCGGCTCGCCTTCGGCTCGGCACTCGACTCGTCATATATTTGTCAGTGTCGGTGTCTGTATAAATTGAAACTGCATATGTAATGAGTGAACTGAGTAATGTAGTGAGGAATATCTGTATATGTGAATATCGATGTTATTTATCATTGAATTGTAAAATAGTGGAGTTAGGAATTTGTACTATTTTAAATGTTGAAATAAAATATTTATTTAAATAAATTACTGTTTGAATATCAAATTCTGTGCAATAGCATTTTATTAAATAAATATTTATTTCTATTAAAAAATCAAATATGCTCTACATTGTGGGCCCCACAAATTCAGAAAGTTAATATCTATAGCAACATTTTGGAATGTTGGTACAGACACCTATGGATGTTGCTATAGACCCAAATATGGTTCTATTGCAACAATATTTCTTATGTTGCCTTAGATAGTCAAAATGTTGCCTTTGAGGTCTGCGGCAACGCGGCAAAATGCATCACCGAGAAAGTGTTGCCTTTGCCCTTTTTTAGCCTACAGCAACATTTTTTGGCACTTCCTGCATCACTTCTTTGGTGTTGCAGCATGCAATCTATGGCGTAGTGGAAACTCTAACGAAATCAAATTGGGGATTTTCTATTTTGAGTGCTCTATTATTAATCTCATCAATTGAGTAATTGATTAGAGAGAGAGTCTCCACCTATTGTATCTCTCTAATCATTGTATTGGCTTGTAATCTCTGGTGATAATAATAAAAGGGTTATTGGGTCTCCGTGGACGTAGGATCTTAAAATCTGAACCACATTAAATCTTCTGTGTCTCTTGTTTTTTCATATTGTTGATTGTGTTCTCATAATTGATATCTTAAGTTGCATTGGTATTCAAATAGACAATACTAGGTCTTGATTTGAAATCGCTTCCGCAGCGCACCGTGGTGTTAAATTGTTATCAATCGCCAATTTTCCACTACAGTTTGGTATCAGAGCTGGTGTTATTGTTCCGTTTGGATATTAATGGCTACTTCAAGTAAATCTATTGGTAGATCTGGGGTCAATTATGGACTTACTCATTTTGATGGAAAGGGAGACTTTGGAACTTGGAAGATGAAGATGGAGGCCGTATTAAAGAAGGAGAAGACTTTTAAGATAGTTTTTGCGCCTGAGAAGATGAAAGAGTTAGATAGTGAAACTTTAGAAGAGATGGAAGATGAAGCCCTAACTACCATCCAGCTAAGTCTTTCAGATGAGGTTCTTAGAGAATTTTCTCAAAAGAAAACGGCAAAGGAATTATGGGATGCATTATCTGATGCATATCAGGACAAGTCTCTCACTAACAGAATAATTTTACAACAACTCTATTCGTACAAGATGAAGCCTGGAGCTGATCTCATGGGGCATGTGGATGCCCTAACCACCTTAGTAATGAATTTGAAGGCAGCAGAAGTTGAAATTACAGATGAGGCTCAAGCGGTAATCCTTTTATGTCCCTTGCCTAAGGAGTACACTGCTTTTGTTAATTCTATGATTTATGGTCGTAGTAAAATTAGCCTATCTGATGTTAAAGCTGGACTTCATAATGAAGTGTTGAGGGGTAGATTAGCAAGCACTAATTTAGACAGTGATACGGAGGGCTCATCTGTTCAGAGAGGTAGAAGCCAAAGCAAGTCAAAATATGGTGGAGGTCGAAATAAATCAAGGTCTCAGTCTAGGGGGCCTAATAAATTGACTTGCAATTATTGTAAAAGGCCAGGGCACTTTGTAGCAACTTGTCCCAAGCTTGAAGATAGAAGAAGAGACCCAAAGCAAGCTTCAGCATCTACCGTTGAGAAGTCAGATACAGAGAGTGATACCGATGTGTTTACAGCTTCTGGCTCTTCTGGAAAGAGCAACCTATGGCTGATTGATTCTGGCGCATCCTATCATATGACACCTAATAGGAACTGTTTCTCCACTTACCGTGAGATTGATGGAGGAGAAGTTCTGATGGGCAATAATGTTTCTTTCCGTATGATTGGTGTTGGTAGTGTGAAGGTTAGAATGTTTGACGGTGTTATTCGTACTATTACAGATGTTAGACATGTACCTGATTTGAGAAGAAGTTTGATATCTATTAGGGCTCTGAGTAGGCTTGGTTTGAAGATTGTAGTTGAAGGAGAGAAGATGAAAATATCAAAGGGTTCTATGATAGTTATGAAAGGAGTAAGGGCAGGAAATCTTTATCTTTTGAAGGGCACTACTGTAGTTGGCGAATCAGCATCTGTTACTTTTGTTGATTCAGACTCTTCCAGATTATGGCATTTACGGATGGTCACATTGGTGAGCGCAGCATGGATGAGTTGAGAAAGCGAGGTTTGATTGATGGTGTTCATCATTCAAGGCTTGGCTTTTGTGAAGAATGTGTTCTTGGGAAGCAGACGAAGATTTCTTTTGGTACTGGAGAGCATAAGGCAAAGGCTGTCTTAGAGTATGTTCACACAGATGTTTGGGGACCTTCCCCTTGCCCCTCCTTAGGTGGAGCCAGGTATTTCGTTTCATTTATAGATGATTTCTCTCGTAAAGTTTGGGTATATTTTCTACAGTCGAAGAGTGAAACTTTTGACAGGTTTCGAAAGTGGAAATCTACAGTTGAGAAGCAGTCAGGAAAGAAATTGAAAGTTCTCCGTTCAGATAACGACGGTGAATTTGTATCACAGGAATTCATCGACTATTGTGAGTCTGAAGGTATCAAGAGGCATTACACCACACCTGGCGACCCTCAGTCCAATGGAGTTGCTGAAAGAATGAATCGAACATTATTGGAGAGAACTCGTTGCCTCAGATTGACTACAAAGTTGAAAAAGGGATTTTGGGTAGAAGCTTTATCTATGGCGGCTTTCCTCATCAACCACACACCTTCTACCGCCATAGACATGAAGATCCCAGAAGAAGTATGGAAAGGAGAGCCTGTTAGCTATTCATTTCTCAAAGTGTTTGGTTGTCCAGCTTACGTACATGAGAGCAGAGGGAAGCTGGAACCTAGAGCTCGCAAGTGTATCTTTCTAGGTTATATAAGAGAAGTGAAGGGATATAGATTGTGGTGTCCTATTAGCAGGAAGATTGTTACTAGTAGGCATGTGACTTTTGATGAGAAGGCTATGTTGAAGGTGGAGCCTTCCTCATCAGATGACAATGAGAGGACAAATGAAGAATACCAAACACAAAGTAAGTCATCTACTGTTCCTTTTCATAGAAGTTCTGAAGGTGTTTCCGATGACACCGTGGTTGATGAGGAAAGTACAGAGATTAGTACAGAGGATTAGACTCAAGGTGGAGCTAGTTCAGAGATCAGACCTGTTAGACAGAAGAAGAAGCCTAATTGGCTTAATGATTTTGTTGGATTGAGCATCGAAGACATTGACTTTGATGACATGGCAACATATGCTTTGAATGTTGTCCATGATGAATCCAGAGATTATAGAGATGCCATTGCTTCAGTTGACAGTTCCAGTTGGTTAGTTGCTATGGAAGAGGAGATTGAATCTTTGCAGAAAAATCATACTTGGGATTTGGTGCCTCTTCCCACCAACAAGAGAGCTATTGGTTGTAAGTGGATCTATAGAGTAAAAGACGGCGGCAATGGAAATTTCAGATATAAAGCAAGGTTAGTAGCAAAGGGGTATGTTCAAAAAAAGGGAGTTGAGTATCATGACATTTTTGCTCCAGTTGTTAGGCATACCTCCATTCGCATTCTATTGGCATTAGTGGCTCATTATGATATGGAGTTGGAGCAACTAGATATCAAAACTGCATTCTTGCATGGTGATCTGGATGAAGAAATTTATTTACGGCAGCCGGAGGGGTTTATTGATAGTAGCAGGCCTGACTATGTTTGTAAACTTAACAAATCTCTATATGGACTAAAACAGTCACCTAGACTATGGTATAAGAGATTTGATAAGTTTATGCTTTCACAAGGATATTCTAGAAGCTTCAAAGACCAGTGTGTTTATTTCAAGAGATGTAATAATGATTTAATATATCTGTTATATGTTGATGATATGTTAATTGCATCTCGGAGTATGGTAAGAATTATGGAGTTGAAAACTGAACTTAGCAAGGAGTTTGATATGAAGGATTTGGGAAAAGCACAAAGAATATTGGGTATGGAGATTTATAGAGATAGAAAGCGGAGAGAGTTGAGACTCACTCAGGCGCAATACATCGAGAAGGTCCTCACTCGATTTGGAATGGAGAAAGCCAAACCGGTTGGTACTTCATTAGGCTCTCATTTTAAATTGTCAAAAGATCAATCTCCCACATCGGAAGAAGATAAAAGGTATATGGCTGATATACCTTATTCCAGTGCTATTGGTAGTCTTATGTATGCCATGGTATGCACTAGACCAGATTTGGCCCACGCAGTGGGTGTTGTAAGTCGATATATGTCTAACCCAGGCAAGGAACATTGGCAAGCAGTAAAGTGGATACTTAGGTATCTTAGAGGCACTTCATCTGTTGGCTTGTTATATGGTGGAGTGGATGGCGACATCTCACTTAGAGGACTCTGTGATTCAGATTATGCTAGGGATAGAGATGCATGGAAGTCAGTGTCGGGCTATGTTTTTACACTTGGCATAGGCTCGATTTCATGGAGATCAAAGCTGCAATCTATTGTAGCTTTGTCAACTACCGAAGCAGAATTGATATCGATTGTTGAAGCAACTAAGGAGGGTTTGTATTTACTTCAGTTATTGGATGATCTTTTTATGGTGCAGAAGACCGTGGAGCTATTTTCAGATAGTCAGAGTGCAATTCATCTTGTTCATAATCAGGCTTATAGTTCACGAACGAAGCACATTGATGTTAGAGGTTTCTTTCTTATGCTGGAGGAAGAACGGAGTAAGATCAAATTGTTGAAAGTGAATATTTCAGATAACCCCTCAGATATGATGACGAAGCCACTTCCCAAGGATAAGTTTGAGCATTGCTCAAACTTGATCCATTTGATTCCAGCTGCTTAGGCGCCATTGGGCGCGAGATCCAATAACCCTATGATACTTTGTTGATTAGACATACATATATTGAATCGAGGTGGAGTGTTGAATTTATGCGATTCATATATGTGTTTGATGTGAAGATTCGGTAGAGCTATGCATTGGAAAGCATTGAAGTTGGTTGGAGGAAGAAGAGTTGTCAGAAGAGGGAGAGTTCCTGCACCTGAAACATACTGCAGACGTCTGACCTACCTAGGTCAGACGTCTGACCCTGTTTCAGAATGTTTCCCGAAACATTCTGCAGACGGCTGACCCCTCTGGTCAGACGTCTGAGGCGACGAATGTTATTCTCCCAGTTCTGAATTCTGAAGGGCAATTTTGTAAATTTCGGAGCTTGGTTCTCTAAACTGATGGTGCAGATTCTTTTGACGTGGATGGATGATCTAGATCATTTATGTCAGCTATATATTGTCTCCTAATCATCTTCCAATTTATGAGATTAGGTTTTAATCAGATTTTCAATAATTGTAATTAATAGAAACTCTAACGAAATCAAATTGGGGGTTTTCTATTTTGAGTGCTCTATTATTAATCTCATCAATTGAGTAATTGATTAGAGAGAGAGTCTCCACCTATTGTAATCTCTGGTGATAATAATAAAAGTGTTATTGAGTCTCCGTGGACGATAATTGATATCTTAAGTTGCATTGGTATTCAAATAGACAATACTAGGTCTTGATTTGAAATCGCTTCCGCAGCGCATCATGGTGTTAAATTGGTGCTCTGATACCATATTGAAATTGTTTCGGCACCCCCTCGCATCTTCCGCTATGCGCGCGCTTCATTCAGTGTATAAGAAGGGCAAGACCACTAAACGAAGCTCATTTGGTGTCAGCGTCATGATTGGATATCCCTACATCCTCCAGAGCACATATATTTTCATGGCAACATTTATTTGTAACAAAAGAAATCTCTTGTTGTTACATGCTACCAATCTCATATATATGCTTATCTGTTAGAATATCTTGCGATGTGGAACTAATCATAATCCAATCTACGCACCCACTCTAATACAATGCGAGCCACACCTAACATACTATACTAATATTTTTTATTTTATACCCGATATATTACTGATATGGTGCATGTAACATTGCCTGGGTATGGAATGAAGAAAAAAAAAGTAAAACAAATGTACTCCATAGATCATCTAAAACACAATTTTCTTCTTGCACCCTATAAATTAAGACTTGAAAGTCTTTGGGAATTTGATAACAATCATACACAATCAGTATTGCACTATGTTATAAATTTTATCACTGTCATCTAACAAATCAAATGTACATCTTCTTTAGCATAATGATAGTTTATGACATGATCTCTTTGGTGTAAAATAATAGTAATCGAGTTAAATTGTGGCTTGGAAAAGGACAAATAACTATCATAACACTCAAAACCTAAAATTTATAAGCTTTGTACTTTGTTAATTTATAACCGTACCAAAGAAATAAATACAACCAATAATTCCTGGAAAAAAAACAACTTTAAACAACTCGTTCTGTATCATTGTGTAGTAAAACAAAAATGATACCCAAATATTAACTCAGAAAAGTATTTTGGATGGACAGTCATGAAACCAACATTCACCGTTATATCAAAGCACTCAATTTCATGATGTATTGATGTCTCAAAACAAAATTAAAATAATCAGCCGTACATATTGTATACTTTGCATAAAACAAAAAATTAGCAAGTGATAGTTGAAACGTACATTGTTTGCCCTACTATATTTTTAGTCTGTTGCAATATGCAGTTATCACCAAAAACATTTGCTTTCAACCAATGTTCTTCTCGCGACATTGAGAGATCATAAATAACCCGAATATCTTCTGATTTCATTTTATTTAACCTTTTCAACTAACAACTCACATGTGGTAGAAACCAAAATAACTTCAAGAGTCACCATAAACATGATTATTATAAATAAGAACCGAGTCTTCTATGGTTGACCGTATGATGATTCCATCTGAAACATATGGAGTCTTCAATTACAAGTTTTATGCCACAAGGCAATGAAGTGTCTCCAACTACCATACCCCTAGCTGACCAAGTCAACTGGCTAAGCTTCCGTCGTACACGCAGCTGAAATAATCTCCACTTAATACCTTTTAGCACCAAAGCAGCTTTCACTTATGCCCCCACCATTGATTGAATTTTTTCTTGCTAATGCATTCATTTCCATCGTGTACCTATGTGTGGGTGTAACAGCTTGAATAACGATTCAACGAGCTAAGTTGCCCATGTGAAGCTAGTATATATGTCTCCATAACCAAAGATTCACCAACTGATGAACACCAGCATCATTAGAACAAACATGTGCCTTTGCTCTAATCCAAAACAAGGTTGCATCATGCCCATGAATGTACACTCTTTTTCTTGATGGATTAAAAGGACAAGGTGGCAAACAAAGCTCAATTGCTATTGGTATCTGCTAGATGTAATATCGTTCTCATAGCATAACCGTATCTCTCTTTTAATGAATTTAATAGTTTGAAGAATGGCAAGAACAAATCATAGTGGTCTAGAATAAACAGTTTGTTACTTTCGATTGCCTCTTAGGCTCAAACCATTAAACTCATGCTCAATGAATTCTTTAGTTATCGCAACTCTGAAGGATCATACACTGTTTAATCCAATTTGCTTACAATAGGAAACTCTCTCAATCTCTCTATGGACACCGCATTCATACCAGCAAGGATCTATCTAGCAAACTCGTTATCATGCAGCCATGAAAACCAATCTTTCGATGTCATAGAAGGAATATCATACTTCAAAAAAAATTCACCTACACTCACAACGTTTGACACCATATATATGTTATAATAAGCCTACCCGCTACCTTTGTTTCATCACTCGTGATAGCAAGGCCTTCTTTGTACAGCCTATATATATATATATATATATATATATATATATATATATATATATATATATATATATATATCAGAAAAGCACTCAAACTGGCCATCTGAGTTCTTAAAAGCAGCCTTCATTGCTGGTATAAAGAATAACAATCGATAAAATAATTACAAACCTTTATGAATATGAAATAATTACCCATAATAGCAGTTGATTCAACATGTACATCGTAGTTTTACCAGCTGCATCAAAACCAACAATCTAAAAACTTAGTCCTCTCCGTTAGGTAAGTCAACCTTAATTTGTTTGATAAAAAACTCGATTGAAAATCAAATATGTTATCATATCAGGCAAAAGGTAAAAACATGATTTCAAAATTCCAAATTCAGCAGGGAATTTTGAAATGGAAATCGAATTTCTTCAAATTGGAATGAATTTCAAA
The DNA here is from genome assembly GCA_030737815.1 of Allium fistulosum. NCBI lineage: Eukaryota > Viridiplantae > Streptophyta > Magnoliopsida > Asparagales > Amaryllidaceae > Allium > Allium fistulosum. The sequence continues at coordinate 97,600,637 of CM060907.1, forward strand.
TTCAAAATTCATTTGAAAACAAAGGTGGAGATTCTTACTTTGAGTTGGAGATGAGGAGCTTTTCATAAGGTGGCAGTAGAGAGCTATTGGCAACTAGCAAAAAGTAGGAATCTTGGTATGGCCTTCTTACAAAACCTTGGGTTGTGGGAAGAAGTAAGGTAGAAAATAGTGTGGAGCTTGAGGCAGAAATGAATAATGCTACAAAGAGATGAAGACAAAAGGAGGAGAAATTATTTTAGGGTTCCACTTCATTTTTCTTTGGGGAAGATGTAAAAGGAGAAAAGCAGCCATTCGCCAAAATAATATTATATCCCACCAAACAAAATTTCATTTACAATAAACACAGTATTTTCCTCACTTTTTTTATTTTGAATTAATCAAAAAACAACAGTTGTATTAATGTGTTGTTATAACTAACTTTTCCTGTAGTGGATGAACGAAGTGAAATATAAATTTATTTAAAGAATTGATTTAGATGATTGTTAAATAAACCTAATAAAGTTATATAGAAGTTGGTAGTGCATATTTAGTAACAAATTTATGTTGAAACTTAAACAATAGATGCAAAGTTAAACTAATTGAATAGATACGAAGATTGCTAAAGGTTCATTGTTCATCTAGTAAAAATAAACATAGTTTTGATAGTGTATTATAAAATATATATACTAGCAAAACCGAAATATTAAACATATATAAATGTTGATAACGATACACTACCTACATGTACATCACTGTTTAAAAATATTCTAAGGACACAAGTATACATCGTAAAAAAATAAATACCCTTTCGGGGTATGTTTGAGAGTCGCAGAATAATAAAATTATCGTCAATTTTCTGAAAAAGGGCTTTGCACGAAAGGTCCCTATTTCTGATAGGGTTATAAGAAAAGTCCCTGTAGAAATAAGTATGTAAATTAAGTCCTTTTTTTTCTAAATCAGAAAACGCAAGTTAGCTTGCGCTTTTTAAAATTTCAAAATTTTCAAAATCAGAAAACGCAAACTAGCTTGCGCTTTTTTGATAGAAAGCGCAACTTACCTTGCGCTTTTCAAAAATTTCAAAATTTTTAAAATTTTCAAAAAAAAATTCAAAATTAGAAAGTGCAAGTTAACTTGCGTTTTTCAAAATTTTCAAAATTTTCAAAAATTTCGAAAAATATTTCAAAATTAGAAAAGTGCAAGTTATCTTGCATTTTCTGTCAGAAAAGTGCAAGACACTTTGCGTTTTTTATTTTTGAAAAATAGAGACCAAATTTACATATTCATTTCTGCAAGGACTTTTTGTATAACAACATCAAAAATAGGGACATGTGACTCTTTTCTTGTTCTGAAAAATCTAACTAGTTGCCTATGAAACATAATAGACTCGCAATTGACATAAGTACAATGGTGGGAAACGTCCACTACACATATCAGCGACATAGTTTTTTCTCTTCCGATTTAAACTACTTTTACAAAATAGTTCCTTCAATCCTATATTATCACAAACCCAAATCAATTTTTCATTAAGACCATACATAATAATATCACATGGGTGCATAACAACTGTTTGCACATAGTACAATAAGATTATTCAAACAAGATGAAGAAATAAAGCGGGAAAATCTTCTATTCAACGGATGATTGTTCCATTCACACATCCCTTTGGGTCAAAGATTTAACTAAACCCAAATCCACCTATAAATGATCCCCCAAACCCGATCCATCCATATCATGATGGCATATTCTTCGGTTAAAGTGGACCATGACTTGCATTACCCCTCCAACCAAAATAATACCAAATATATATATATATATATATATATATATATATAGCATATTCAATTCTAAGCATACAACCAATTTGATTCTCTTCCACAATAAATTTCTTGAATAAAAAATTAATTTCCTTCAATACCCAGCTCCAATAACTAAAAATTTGTGTACGAAGTTTTTCTCCCATTTCATAAGCTTTATGCTTTTTTCAATGCATGAACTTATGTAATTATAAAACAAAAAAAATGCAGATGAAGTGGATCCATATAAACCCAATTGAAATAACATAACTTAATATTACATTTCTACAGTAAATATAGATTTATCTTTAAGGCAAAGGAGGAACATATCGCTAACTATGGAAGTTCATGAAAATAACAAAATAACAACCCATAATAAAGTTACCATTAGGTGCATGTGCACATTAGGTAAAGCATAAATGATATTTTTAAAATTCGTTATGTTGGGTATGAAAATTGAGGCACTAAGATACAAAATTGAATAAGTAAGAGATTAAATATGATTAAAACTGGTAAAGATGTTATATAACTAAATACGGGATACTTTTTAAAATTCGTTATGTTGGGTATGAAAATTGAGGCACTAAGATACAAAATTGAATAAGTAAGAGATTAAATATGATTAAAACTGGTAAAGATGTTATATAACTAAATACGGGATACTGCGAAGCCAAACCTTGGCCAGTCTAAACTACACTTGAGTTGGAAATTATGATAGTTAACTAAAGAAGTGAGAGGAAGGATTAAAGAGACGACTAACATGACAACTAGGTAATGATGGTTTTTGTTGAGGATAGTAAATGATTCTATAAATATGATGGGAGAGAGAATGAAAATCTCTTGGACATTAATATCGATTGATGAAGTATTATTTCATATGTTAGCGCATCGGTTTTTACATCCAAAATAATGACTTTTAAAAATATTATTTATGCTCCACCAAATATATGTATGAACCTAATGGTAACCACTTCCTCCTCTGCCTTAAGACTACAACGAACACAATATTAAGTTATGTTATTTCAATTTGATTTGTACGGATTCAAGCCATTTGTATTTCTTTCTTTATAATTACTATTTTAGAAGGTTCTATATGAATTCATGCATTAGAAAAAAATTGTAGAGCTTTCTAAAAGAGACGAAAAACTTCACATGCAAATTTTTTAGTTATTAGAGTTGGACATTGAAGGGGTGGTTTTTTATTCAAGAAATTTATCATGAAAGATAACAAAATTGACCGTATGCTTAGAATTAGATGCTATATCATTTTTTCGTTTGGATATTATTTCGTTAGAATGCTAAAGCAAATAATGATATACCTCAACCGTAGAATATATCATCACAATATATATGGGTTGAGTTTGGAGAATCATTTGGAAGTGAATTTAAATTTAGTTCAATATCTAACCCAAATAACGCGCAAACGAAATGATCATCCGTTTAGTAGAAAATTTGTCGACTTTTTTGTTCTGATTTTTCATCATGTTTGAATAATTTTTTTATACGATGTGTAAACATATATTATGCACTCAAGTTATATTTTGCCATGTATTGTCTTAATGAAAAGATGGTGCTGGATTTTGTGATAATATTGTATTGAAGTAAGTATTTTGTAAAATTAGTTAAATCGTTAGAAAAAACAAACTAGCAATGTTCATTTTATCTCCTCTCCTGCTTCCTTTGATATGTAGGTTCATTTTTGTCTCGTTCCTAAAACAAAATTTTCATCTTCTCTACTCTCTTCACAAACCATAGTTTTGAGGAGATAAATTCAAATAGAATCCAATTAAATCCCAAATTCAAAACAAAGCATCTCTACCCCGCTCTACATCTTGTCACACAATTATAACTTGGGTTGGCTTGAGTTTTTGGAAGAAAAAAAGGGAACATGGAGTTGGGGCTTAAAATACCCATTTTACAACATAATTTTTGAAACATTTTGTGAAGTCATTGTTAAAAATATGGATCTTTTACCACTTTTATTTCCGAATTGTTGTAAGAGAATTTTTTTTATGATGACATTTTTTCTTTAAATATCAAAGCATACCTGGTTTCACAACATTTCGTAAAATAGTTGTAAAAAACCATCTTAGTCAACACCTTCCGAACATCGTGGTTATACAACCTTCTCATAACATTTAGTAAGTGTTGTTAAAGTTCTCGATTTTACAATGTTTTTCAAACATGGTAAAAGTAATATATTTGACCCCTTTTACTAAACAACGCAGACTTATTTATTTTAGCAATGGTCTTACATTATTGTACACATAAGGTGTCTCGGAACATTTATATAATGTTGTTTAAGTTAGCAATTGTAACAAGATTTCTAGATATTAATAAGGTATAATAAGTACAAACATTCATGTATATAAAAACTATTACACCTTAAAATTACTATTGCACTGTATTTTTAATCTTGTAAGCTTATTTAATAAAACATACTTTTCCCATGAATATTTCAATAGGACTTAGCAAACACTACTAAGTTATGCGTTTTTATGGGGAGTTCAAAAATAAGAGAAAACAAAGAAACGGATAAAGAAGAGAATGAATATTTATTTTAACTTCACCTTTCTCTCTTTAAACATTCAAGATTTATCAATATGGCAATTAACATAATTTAACATACTTATATTAAAATCAAAGTCAAATTACATGTTTTGAGCAATAGCTTTATGCATTCACTACATTGAAGAGCTAAGACTCAATCTGTGATAATGTCATTTGAAATTTATTGAATGTCGAACATAACATTTATAACAAATTGTTATTGTTAGATAAAACATTTATGTTAGTCGATACAATAATGATATTTATAGAAAATGCAATGTGTTAGCTAGGTTTTAATTTTCTTAGCAATATAAATCATAGTTGAAAGCATCACTTGAAGTGTATTTAATTTTGATTTGTAAATATTACTTTAATAGATTATCATTATTGATTATTAAAAATCTACATTATAATTTAAAATCTTAAAAACCCCAAATACAAGATTTAAAGTTTTGATATATTTAGGTTCAAAATTCTAAGCAAAATTTAAAATTTTATGAAATTACTAAATACAAGGTTAAAATTCAAAAGATAATAACGAAGAAGTTATCATTTCAAAATATAAAAAATTAAAATTGTGTAGCTTTGGATTGTAGATTATCTACTCATGTTGACATAATTATCAAGTTTAACCGTTGGATGTTTAATGAAGGGTTACTTAAAACAAGCTTTTATCAATAACATCCATTCACTGTCAAACCATTTTTTTTCTTTTTACTTCTACCCCGATCAATTCGGAAAGGCCCGAAATTTTAATTGGTTGAGTTGTCTAGTTGATTTAACCAATATTTCTTAAAAGTTATTTATTTTCCTCTCTATACATCATCAAATTATAATGTTCAATCTTAATGTTTTTCTAATATTTGTTGAAAGGATAAACAAATTAACACAGTGATAGCTAACTAAAGAGAAAACTAAAAAAAGTTGCCATCTATACCAATTATCAAAGTCTAACTTACAATTTCAATGATTTATTTAATAACTATTATTATTTGTAAAATATTCTTGCTTAAAGGACAAACAAAATGGATATAAGGATGACTAGGTAAGGAAAATAATAAAGAGAAATATGGTTCTTTTTCTATAACTAAATACTTTTTACCTTCTATTTTCACGTACCAGCATGCCTCTGTTAACTACTGATGAATTTTTGTGATCTTTGTGTTTCGCATAACAGGAATAGATCATTTTTTTGAAGTTCAATAATCAGTTTTACTTAACATTTCCAATTTAAGATATTTTGTTATATTGTGTGGTTCCCCATTTGATACACAAGAAAAAAACTGATTTTACAATTCTATGATGTATGCTCCAAATATACAAAATGAACCATCTTAAGAAATCTCACTAATTATAGCAATCAGTGTATAAACACCAACGTTATCGAGGGCAAAAAAACCCAAAAAAAGGCGTCAAGCCAACGCCTTGCATTTTTTGCGCCTAGCACTTTTTCAAGCGCCTTGAGCACCGTTTTTCATGCTTTCATCCAAAAAAAGCTACACCTAAAACAGCTACTAAAATTTAAATTGAATTATGGACTTCATAATAATTTAAAAGTTAAATTAAAGTAAGTTCAAAGACTCTAATATTCAATTTTAAATTATAAATTATAAACAATTAAAAAAATTATATGTTATATTAAAGTCAGTTTACAACTGTATAATCAGGTTTAAAATTTTAAAAGTTAAGCTATAAAATAATTTAAAAGTAACATTAAAATTAGGTTTAAAACTTTAAAATATTACAATTTAAATTTTAAAGATCGGTAACTAATACAATCTATAAATAAGTTCTATTTTAATAATTTAATTAAACTATTTTACTGTTCAAATAAGTTTAAAAATTAAGAATCAGATTTAAATAAGACAACAAACACGTGAAAGGAATCCCTTTTTTCTCTCTCATAATTTTATTCACCTTGTTACTTCCATTATTCATGATTCCCACCTATAAATTGTTGAAAAGTGGAGTCTGACTTCAAGATATTGTACGTGTATCTTTGATTCCTTAATTTTGGATTTTACCAATTTGAGGTAATTCATTATCTTTAGAAGTTTTAACTTAAATTAGCAATATTCCAAGTATAATTTATCTACTAACAAATTTGACTCATATTAATATTCCAATAAGTAACCAACATTGAATTTTATTTGATAAATGCATACCAAGTTTTCAAATTTGTTTTTGTTTAGAATTCAGTTTGTTTATAACTGAGCATGCCATAAATTTTGGGGTATTGCATGTAGAACAGTCTTGCCATCTCGACACTAAATATAACTATGTATGAAATGATGAAATAGTTTGAATTTAGCCTGCAAATAAGGTTAACCGACCTAGTTTTCCTTTTAACAACATGTCTGTAAATAAAGCCATCTACAACTGATTAAAAAATCGCTACTTAATTGCACATGTATATAATCCTTAAGAGTGAACCAGTTGTTGGAGTTGGAGTTGATCCTATTTATAGACTCTTTAATGATGAAAAATAAGTCTGTATAAACTCGCACGTGATTCCGTATCAATGCACAATATCATAATGAAAAGGCTAATGGTATTTTTTAACAGTAGTGAATAATGTATTGAAGTCTTATGCAGTAACTCTAATACCGAAAAAATGTAGAGCTGTTATATTACAGATTTGAGCAGACATAACAAATAAACACACGCTTTTTCTTTCAATATTTTGTTGTACCAAATTATCAAAAAAATCGAAATTATATAGGAATTTGTAACGATATAATATGGAAACTATAAGACATCTGCTAATATTGACATTACCTTGCACTATTAATTGAAACCACCGTAGAGTTAAACAAAAGATCTGATGATTATAAGTTGATTCCAGTACATGAAGGATTATCCATCCTGCCATAATTTTACCACAAAAATGATCAATCAACATCAGAGTCAATGTTAGAACAAATTGTAAAGCATTTGGATGCAGAATTAAAATGAAAAAAAAAACTACCCTACATGAAATCTGCTTATATAATTCAGTGTTGGCAACGTACAGCGCTAACCACGATACTGATCCATCACATTAGAGACTCTAATTTATTGCCAAATCTTGAAAATGGACTTTTTTTTCTTTCCAAAAAGATAATCAATTGAATAACAAAAATATTCTTGAACAAATGTTAAAAACTGACTGACGCTAAGATTAGGCGATTGTTATCATTGATGAAACTGAAGCCCCAGATGGTACGGATATTGCTGCTTCTTCACTGCAAGCAAACACTGGGAATTTTGATTTTTAAGAAAATGAAAAATAAAATATCAAAAGAAATGGAGAGGAAGCTGGAAAAGAAAATGAAAGTGGTATAATACTCTCGTGCTTTGAGAAATATTTATATATGAATGAAAGCCTAGTTGTTGCTGTAATGAATGTTTTGCCCCTGCGTCGCGTGGATTTAATCTTAGATGGTGGACCAGTGATAAAGATCATTTGTTATTCTTCACTACAGAACGCGTCCCGCATGTGGAATATTTTTTCCAGAAATATGCCATATTAAGATATGATTTAAAATTTAATTAAAATATAATTTGTTGACATATGAAAAATTAGTGTTTTAATTAACGGATATTTTGCATTTTAAGACGAGCGGTTTTTAAGATAAAACCGTTTACTCGGTTTTAATGCACATTAATTTACATTTTAATTAAGGTAGGAACAGTTTAGTTTGAAATTTAATTGAGATATAATTAATTGATTTAGTTTTAGTAGATGAAAAAATTATATTTTAATTAAGGTAGAATTAGTTAAAGAATAAGAGTAATCGACCAAGTAATAGGATATAAAATTTCGAACTTTAATTAAAGTGAAAATATATCAAGATATACTGAGACGTAATGTAAATTTAAAAGGTGTTTTTGGAAGGTTTACGTTTACACAAAAAAAGTGTAATATCAAAAATATTACAATTTAAATTTTAAAGATCAATAACTAATACTAATACATAAATAAGTTCTACTTTAATAATTTAATTAAACTATTTTACTGTTCAAACCAGTTGAAAAATTAAAAATCAGATTTAAATAAGACAACTAACACGTTAAAGGAACTCCTTTTTTCTCTCTCATAATTTTGTTCACCTCGTTACTTCCATTATTCATGATTCCCACCATTAAATTGTAAAAAAGTGGAGTCCAGCTTCAAGATATTGTACGCGTACCTTTGACTCCTTAAATTTGGATTTTAACAATTTGAGGTAATTCGTTATCTTTGTAAGTTTTAACTTAAATTAGCAATATTGCAAGTATGATGGCTCTCTTTCCTATTTGAATTTTACTGTTTTGTTCAAATTAATTTCTACAATTGGTTTTCATGTAATAATTTGTTAGATGTATCTTTGTCATGCAGATATAAAACAACTAAAAGTAAGTGGGGGCAAATATACTAAGAGAGAACTTCTGTGAAGTTGAAGTAGCTGGGTATATTTAAATTTTCCATTAATATTTATGAACAATTCATTCTCCATTAATTTCAACTTTGAGTCGGTTTATTTACTAACAAATTTAAATCACATTAACATTCCAAAAAATAACCAACATTGAATTTTATTTGATAAATATGGACTAAGTAACCAACATTGAGCATGCCATAAATTTTCGGGCATTGCATGTAAGAACACTCTGGCCATCTCGCCCCCTTTAAGGATAACTATGTATGAAGGGATGAAGTGGTTTGAATTTAGCCTGTGAATAAGGATAAAAGACCAAATTTTTCACTAACAATGTGTCAGTAAATAAAGCCATCTGCAACTGTCTAAAAAAATCACTACTTAGTTGCAATCGTGTATGAGTGAACCAGCTGGAGTTGGAGTTGATCCTATTCACAGACCCTTTAATGATGAAAAATAAGTCCGTATAAACTAGCACTTGATTGCGTACCCATGTATAATATCAGAGTGAAAAGGCTGATCGAATTTTTTTGAAATCTTAAGTAATAACTCTAACATACTGAAAAATTGCAGAGCTATAATATTACAGATTTGAACAGATATAACAAATAACCGCACACTTGTTTCCTTCTTTAATATTATGTTGTACCAAATTAGAAATAAAAAATCAAAATTATAAAGGAATTTGTAACGAGATAATATAGAAACTATAAGACATTTGTTAATATTGAAATTACCTTGCACTTGGAATTGAAACCACCGCAGAGTTGAACAAAAGAACGGAGAGTAACACAGCAGATCTGATGATTATAAGGTGATTTCAGTATATGGAGGATTATCCATCCTGCCATAATTTTAGCACAAAAAAAATTAAACGACATCAGAATCAATGCTAAAACAAATTTTAAAGCATTTGGATGCAGAATTAAAATGATAAAATTTAACCCTGCATGAAGTCTGCTAAAATTCAATGTTGGCAATGTACAGCGCTAATCACGATATTGATCATCGCATTAGAGACTAATTTATTGCCATATTTTGAGAAAGGACATTTTTTCACTTAAAGATAATCAATTGAATAACAAAAATATTCTTGAACAAATGTTAAAACTGACCGAGACGCTCAAATTAGGCGATTGTTGTCATCGGTGAAGCTGAAGCCTCAGATGGTACGGCTAATTCTTCACTACGAGTAAACATTGGGAATTTGGAATTCAAAGAAAATGATGAAAAATAAAATATCAAAAGAAACGGTGAGGAAGCTGGGAAAGAGAAGGATAGCGCTGGAATACGCTCGTCCTTCGAGAGATATTTATACGCGACTGAAAACCTAGCTGTTTTGACTATTTTACCCCCGCTACACGCGGATTAGAATCCTACACGGCGGATCAGTAGCAACAATTATTTGTTACGAGATTTGCTTGGATGAGCGTATAACCTCCTTCTAAAATTATTGAATTTAATTATAACTAGTATAACCGCACAATGGTAGGGAAACCGACCGTTATGTTATTTGATATGAAAAAAAACATATTTGTTAATTATTATTTTCTTTATTAAAAATTAATGAAAAATTAACTGTATTTAAAATCTAAATACACGATAGTTATGAAAATATGACTATGATGATGTCATTATTTCTAAAAAAAATAGATTATTTTAAAACAAATTATTCACCATCAATCAATGGATTCACTAAAGAACTGAACCATGCTTATTCAAAAGGTCAAAATAATAACAATTTTTCCCATTCAACACTGTAACCACACATTCAAGCCATCAAGGAGACTGAAAACGTGAGTCCAAGATTATTGTCATTTTTAGCAGTTTAAAACAAAACAAAAGTTCACGAGAATTAAATATTCAAAATATACGTAGCAGTATTAGAAATGAAAAACATAATGAAGAAATTAAAATAAATAAATCATGATTCAGGTAAGTGGTTATTTTAAAATTCAGTTTCTAAATTTAGTCTTATTTCTTGAATCAAATGTGTAAAAATTGATAAAATTCTCTCATACTGTGTTAAATTAATTTTCATCTAAGTAATTCTATACTTTGTTAATCTTCCGAGCATATGCTATTTTTCTCAATTAGGATTAGTCAGAATTCAAAGCAACGTCAAAGAAGTTGTTCAACAAATTGACATTCACGCCAAAATCCAGAACCAAACAATTCAATTCAACCTTACGTATACCTACATATCTATAAAATCACAACAAACTGCATCATCATTGCTCATTCCATCTCTACATCAACCAAAAATGTCCCAAAGAACAACCAAATCAAGAAACCTTTCCGCCATTGCAGACGGAGAAGAACCTCCAAAAACCCCGACCACCGCAACACCCAAACCGCTCTCACAAGCCTTAACCACAACCGCGAACTTAGCCAATCTCTTACCAACTGTTGAAATAAGTTTTCATTATGTGCTATATAAGTATACTTATAAGATAATACTGGTTACATCACAGAAGGGCAAATTTACATAGACATACAACTTCACAATCGACAGATCTATCCACTAATTAATGTCTTACCATCCCTCTCACGACTGATGAAGAGTGCTATTGGTGAGGGCATGACTCGTCGTGATCATTCTGATGTGTCAAACCAGTTGTATGCAAATTATGCAATTGGAAAAGATGTTCAAGCTATGAAAGCAGTTGTGGGAGAAGAGGCACTCTCTTCTGAAGATTTGCTCTACCTCGAATTTCTGGACAAGTTTGAGAGGAAATTTGTGGCTCAAGGTGCATACGACACACGTAACATTTTCCAGTCTCTCGATCTTGCATGGACTCTACTCCGAATATTCCCTCGGGAGCTTCTCCATCGTATCCTTGCAAAGACCTTGGATCAATTTTACAGTCGGGAGGCAACCCATTAAGATGTTATGCATGCATGCAGCTATCAATAAATAAGATGCATATCCGTTATTGAATTCTAATCCAACAATTTTGCTGGATGATTACATTCTTTTGTACACCAAATTTTTTAGTTGTTTATTGTGTATCTGGTGTTGTAATTTAAGAACTGTATGGTTGTGCACTGAAATGCTGTGTCCGGGTGCATGAATGACTAATTTTGCATTCATTTTTCAGTTATAATGGTTGGTGTATTCAACTCTTAAGGTGTAAACTTGTATTGGCAACTTGAGCATGGACTTGTTTGCTTTTTTGTATGTTGTGGTTTATAATAAAACCTTTTTTGCTGTTAAAAAAAATACTTATAAGATCATACTGAGTAGACTAAATGGTGCATATATATTATAATAGAAATAAAAATAAAAGTCTCCTGGGAGATTTTGAATGGAAGGTATAAAACAAGTGTTTTATACTTTTTACTCAAACATAAATGACCTTCGAATAAACAGTATGATTCAAAACTCCAATAAATTCTAATCATAGGTTTTAGAAAAAAATTATACTTACATTGACACGAAGAAGAGAAACTGAGTTACCATGATCACGACCATTAGCAATATGAGCCATCTCTTGAACAACACCTCTATTAGAGAGTATATCCTACTATATATAAATCACACAAGTAAAATCAATCGTCAAGTTTCCATCAAAACATATAGCAATTTACATACACTATGGTTAACACTTGGTACCTCACTACGAGAGCTTTCATCACGAAGGAAATCAAAAACTCTTTTGGGAGGAACAAGAAGCCAAAAAGAAGTAGCAGCATTCAGAACAATTCCAGGCGGTTTACCTGGATCATCCACACTCTTTCTAGTCATGACTCGAACATCTTCGGTCCCACTACCTGACAATGTTGTCCATTGATGAGTAGTAGATGCACTCACACCTCCACAAAAACTTATTACCATTCTTTCTGCTAGTTTCAACATGCTTTTTCTGCCTTCTGCTGTTTGTATCACTGCATATATAGTTCATTCACCACATATAGTTACTTTACAGAAAATTTAAGCAATATATGGGACATAATGTTGTCTGCCGGTGCTAAGCAATAATAATATTAATTTTATTACCACCGCCATCTACTTGAGGTATGTTGTTAGCCATGACACTAGCTAGTCGTTCGCACTGTCGATCGAGAGTAGAAACCCATCTTTTGGCACCAAATTGCTTGTGCCAATCTTTCACAACTTCTTCGTCCAAAAGAAAAGCGAGAACAGGTTCACTTGATACAGCAGTTTCATTCACATCTGTAATATCTGTTGATTTTGTTCAAGGCAACACTCAGTACAACAGTACAAATAGTCAAATACCATAAGAAGTCTCAGAACGAAAGGAAAAAAACAACAAAAGGATACAGTGGCATATCAAAGACACTAGATTGTTTTCTAATGCAACATCAAACAATTAATTTATTAATCAGTAACGATTTGCGTTTAATATTTATGTTACTATTAGTATGAAATTTATACCCTTCTGTTTACATTTTGTTAAACCTTATGTTGATCCTGCTGAGTGCTCAAGTCAATAAACTGGTTTTACTTAATATGAATAGATGCCTTTCAACTAAAGTTTCTAGGACTACAAAAAATCATCACATATCAATATTACATGTTAAATAACCTTTGCATCATATATAGCAGTTTTTTGTATTATGAAGAAAAATTCTTACAGCTTTATGAAAATTCCTACAGCTTTCTGAATCTGAGCGTAGGTTCTAGCACCAAACCTTCAACTGCAAACATTAAAATCTGTTAATCAATCTCAACTCCAATTTTACATCTTACATGGAAATCGAGCATCAGAAGAAAGTTTAATCTTACATGGAAAGATCTACACAGGAAAACGAGCTACTAAAAATCGAGCATCAGAAGAAAGTTGCAGTACCAAATACGTAAAAAAAGAGGGACGTCGGTCGATATAGATGGGAAAACACTGGAGAAAACTAAAGCAGCGGTAAGGGTTTTATGTTGCTTTAAGGAGAAATTGTCAACTAGAGATCACTGATAAGAGCACAGAAAATGGAAGGGAAATGGTAAACTAAGGGATCGCGATTAAGGGGAAGATGAGAAAATTTAGGGGAGGAGAAGCATACGCGAAACAAAGAAGAGACATGAGCAGTATTATTTTGGGTTCAGAAAAATTGATTTTGGCCAGTGGAAGTAAGCAAACCTCCCTAACGGTCGGTTTGATAAAAAAACAATTATAATTCTTATGTCGAAATAGAGTTTCGAAATTGTAATCTTATTTAAATTTCAAAACTTTAATTTAAAAATAGATATTAATTTTAGGCTACAAAACATATAAGAGTATTTTACGAATTTTGCGGTCATACCAAAACACCGCGCTTCAATTCCAATTATTAATTCCAATTATTAATAAAGATATATTAAATAATACATGGAAGAATTTACTCCTCTTTTAATAACTCTACGAGTTCTCTTCAAATGTTTTATACTTGATTCTCTTCAAATGTTTTATCCTTCCATAGTTATTAAATATTAACATTTAATAACTTCTACAATCTTTTAATAAATTTTTCTAAGTTTTATTATATTATTTTACATTCAAGTCTATATACTTAAAATAAATAAGTGATCTAAAATTTGAATTTTTAGTAAATCCAATTAATTAATATTTGTTATTTTGTCTTAAATCCTGAAAATATAATTCAATGTATTATATAACATACTTATATTGTCCAAACTAATATTTCATTCAAGTCTATATAGCTAAAATTTCCACAATTATATGTGTAGTTATCTTTAGCTCAGGTTTACTTAGTTTATTTCATTCTAAAATTGGTATTTTACTAGTATAACCGCACAACGGTGGGGAACCGGCCGTTCAATTCTATGATTACAACAAAAAGCATTTATTGTATTTTTTTCAATTAATTTAATTGTGTTGACTAACAATTGTTTACATTGATAGGAAATAAAGATATAAGTATAAAGATTTAAATAGAAATTTGAAAACAAAAATTATGCATTGTAAATAATTGTAGTTTATGAAAGACTAACTACATTAATAATAAGCTTCGAAAGAGTCTTTTCATTTATTAAAACTAAAGAGCCCACATGCACGGTTTTTTCTGTGTGAGTATGGAAAAAAAATTGATTGGGAGATTGGAAAACAAAATATAAAATGAAAGAGATATAAAAAGACGAGTAGTGTTATAATGATCGAAACCTACAGGTATAATTGTGCGAATCAAAATTTGAACGACGGAAAACAGAGGTTCTTGCAAAAATGATGGTTCACATGTCTTTCGCATGAAATAACGAACTATTTTACACTCATAGTAACATTTTTCCAAAAAGATAATTTATTTTTAAATTTTTTTCTCAAAAGTTTCATTTTGCATCGCAAATAAGACCTTTATATCAAGTCCTTCTTATCTTCTCCTGAAAAACATTTATAGTGACTCACTTTGATTATCATCATTTGATACCATTGTTGGTTCAAGCTTTACAATTAATTTGCCTATAGAAAATCTTAAATAAAATCGACGATCATTCTCTTCAACAAGTTGTTAGATCCAGAACAGAACAATGTGCTTGCTCAACACTTTCTTCCATGCTTGCACTAAAAAAACAATGATGATGAGAATATATATAACTGAAGTCCTAAAAGAATCAAAGTCTTAACAAAAAATATTTACCCATATGGTCAAGATTCAAACTAAAATTCAATGAAACCAGAAAAATATTCTGTCAAAATAATCCACAAAAGAAATTCATGTATCATACAGATGGATCAGTTTAGTTTCTATAGCACTACAAACTCATACATCTCATAACTTAAACAAAGTAAAACACAACAAAATTAAAAACAATGCATGCTCAATCAGAATATGAATGCCTTATCCAATTCTAAAATTCAGTATTTTTTATTATTTAAAGGATAGGTATACTTCATGCTTTTATCATGAAGTTAAAACCATTTCACAAAATAACGTAACCCTCAATAAACTAAACCAACATACATATATAAAAGACACATTCAAAAATCACAAATTCTGCAAAGCCATATAAGGAACCACAGCAGCAATAGCAACATTCGAACCATCATCAGCCCAATTCATCTTGCCCCAGTGCCAGAACATACAACCCTTGTTTTTACCTATATAAAACGCTAACTTCACATCCTATTGAAAATTATCCACTTCATCATGGCATCAGTGAAATATTTATATCACGGATGCTAAAATTCATGATAAATAAGTTTCTTTGCTTTGAAATTTAATGATTAATATTTGTACCACATTTCAATTGCTAAAAAATAATGTTTTCTTTGATCTGTTGTATGACTTGAAGTATTATTATCAAGATAGTTGTTTATTTTTGTTACTCCATTTGTTATTTATATCGTATATAAGCTACTTTAATGCTTTAGTATTGTTAATCTAGTTAGTACTTGTAATAGAGCCTTGACTCACAACTAGCTTTAAAAACCAAAACTCCTAGTATCGGCCTAAGTAAGTACAAAGTACAAACCAACAATCAACTAGATATATGAATCATTTCTATGAAGTTCATAAGGCTATAAATGAGAAAGATGTCGTTCTAATATGGAATTAGAAGGATAAAACTGGGGTTCTACGTTTACTATATATGTTAATTAATCCAAATCAGATTTTATAGTCTAATTTTAAAAAAGATAGTTTGCTCTATTTAAATATGTGAAGTAGGAGAACACGTTTAAAATGGAGAATTTGATTTCTAGAGGAAAATACACGTTAAAGGATGAAACTTGGTACAAACATAGCATTGCGTTAGTTTTTGATATGGGTGAATTCTTTTAAGTGTAAAAAAATAAATTAATTTCAACACAAAAATTTCAAAGCAGAAATAAAAGTTATTGGTATGAAAGTAAAGAAACCAAAATGATACTAACAACGTGCAATACATGATTTGTATACATAAAGGCTGCATAAATTACCATAAAAACTTTGTTAATTATCATAAAAAAGTAAATCTACTAACTTGAAGCTTCACTTAGATTGCCAATGACATAAGCACATACTGAATTTGGCAATGTCCAAAAAGATCATCACATTTTAATAGAACTGATCAAAATTTAAATTAAACCTTTCTTCATGATGGTAATTGTGTTCTGCATTTATAACTAAAAAGAAGAAACACAAAATAATTAGATAGTTATAGCACAAACATCAAAAATAAAAATAAAAACATTAGCTAAATTTCGAAGGATTTTAAATCAGTTAAGCCTTTATTACTTTATCATAAGATAGGGGGTATACTGAAGCATTAAGAGTGGAAGAAAGCATTTGTCTTTAAAGAAAACTTGCATATAGAAGCTTATCACATGCCAAATCTTATTCAAAAAAAGAAAAATAGATTCCTAAAGCTCGATTTTTAATTGATTTTATGATGGTAATGACAAATCTAATAATGAGTTAGTGGTGGTGAGGCCAATCATGGCGGTTTGTAGAAGATGAGGCACCAAACTGGAAACCGTGATTACTGATAGCATGTGACGCATCAGATTAGCACTTATGTAACGACCCGCAAATTTATCACTTAGATAATTATATTTATTTTTAAAATATTTAGATATGGGTTTAAAAGTAACAAATAATCATGTTTTAAGTGGTAAATAATAATAGTTATTTTGTTTGGAAAAAATATTTACCGACAAATTGCCAAGTTAAAATATTGATAATTTGTAAATATCGTCCTAGGCAAAATATCAATAAAATTGCTTTTAAAATGTAAGGATTGTGCATGGCTCTGGATACATACACAAATATATGTATTCGGACAAGATAATGAAATGAAATAATTTATTTTATTTTTATGAAAATAAAATGTATTTATGACATCGATGGTTGAATCATCGGTTTTATATATTTCTTCGGAAATTCAAATTAAGTTAATATTAAATAAATTGGTTTTTATTTTGAAATAAACCTATTTTAATTATTTAACAATGAAGGTAAAATAGTTTTTAATTTTTTTTTACCAAAATAGATAGTTCGTAGAAAAATAGAAAATGTGACTGAAGAACGTTTTCCGGAATTTCGACTTTTCGACACCGGAAAGTTGTCGGGAACGTTGTTCGCCTTTATGCACTATATGCACACATATATAAGAGATAATTAACCATATGATAATATACTTAATTATGTATATCTTATATTAATTATGTTTAGCAAGTGATGTGACAAGACATGGTTTTAAAATAATAACTTATATATATATATATATATATACATATATATACATACATACATACATGTATATATATATAAATTATATCATTATCTCTTGTCATTTCCTAAAGTACCATCATCATTGCCCATCATGGCTTAGGGGGTGTGATCAAAGAGGGAGGGATGTGATATATGAGGGGGAGGAAGGTGATGATGTAACATGTCAAAATAATGACATGTTATGATATTTTAAACTAAGGATAAAATATAATTTCCCACTTTCCTTCATCTATAAATACACACCCTCACACACATATTTTCATTTACATTCCAACTTCATTCTTTTCTAAACATTCTTCTCTAAAAATTTCATGGCTTCCATAGTTCAAAAAATTTAGAAAAAGTTAGCTTTTGTGTTGTAACTTGCTTCCATACCTTCTATACTTCTTATACTTTCATTTCAACATCCTCTCTTCCAAAAACCAAGGGCATCACCACCCCACATAGCCCTAGCCAAGCCAAATCACCTCTGGCTGAACCCATTCTAAGGCCTTAGCCCCTCCAAAGTTTCAAATATTTAAGCTAGAGTCGAGCGTAGAGGCGTTGCCGAGTTATAGTCGAAGTTCGGATGAAGTTAGTTAGCATAAAGGTGAGTAAAACTACTTTTTTCTATAAAAAATTTGACTTTATTATGATGTGTTATTGTGGTGATAATCTGATGAGAAAATTAAATGGTTATTATGTTGGCCGATGGTGATTTGATGGATGTAATGTTTGGTGTTGAATTTGAGATTTGAATGTGATGTTGTCGAGTTAGTAAGCATATAACCTTATATTTATATGTGTGTTTCATTGTGATGTTAAGAGTATGGTAGTATGGATGTATAGTTGTGATTTAAGAATCCAGTGTGTTGAGTTGAAACAAAGTTAACAACTTTGTGCGTTGCGACGGACGTGAGATCCGATTTGAAATCAAAACTATGATTTCTAGTTTCAAAGTTTGGAAATGGTTTTAAGTTTTATCTTGGTTTAAGGTTTCAAAAACTTTCTAAATATTATTTTAAGACATGTAGGAGTAAGAAATTAAGTGAAGCATTTCACTTAAAATAAGGTAGAGCAAACTGCGCTCGTAGCGATAGTCGCTATGGAAGCAGTTCGACAAAATTTCACGATTTCCATCTTTAAGTGATCCATTTTGGAATTGATTTGCAAAAGCTTCCAAATTTAATTAGTAGCATAAAAAGAGATTAAGTTTAGATTATTTAATAATTTATTTATTTAATAAAATAATGAATGGTAATTAGTAGTTAATTAGTAATTAAGTAAGTGATTAGGGTTAAGTAACACTTAAGAAAGTTAATGATTAATTAGGTTTTAATTAGTAATTAATGAAGTTAAGAAGTGATTTAATGATTAATTATTATTTAATTAAGTTAATTAGTTAATTAATAATTATTTAATTAAGTGATTAGTTCATTAATTATTATTTAATTAAGTGATTATTTAATTAGTTTTTAATTAATTAGGATTTAACTGATAATGAATTGTTTAAACCTTAACTAAGATACATTAGGAAGTTAATTAGGACTTAACCAAGTTCATTAAGTTAATTAAAGTTTAATTATGAATTAATCTTCATTTAATTAAGATATAATTAGGGTTTAAGCTGACTAAAATATTTAATCTTTTCA
Organism: Allium fistulosum; assembly: GCA_030737815.1. Classification (NCBI taxonomy): domain Eukaryota; kingdom Viridiplantae; phylum Streptophyta; class Magnoliopsida; order Asparagales; family Amaryllidaceae; genus Allium; species Allium fistulosum. The sequence continues at coordinate 97,620,155 of CM060907.1, forward strand.
AAGCTATTTTTAAAATTAATCGGTTATATTTTAAAGAGGGAATTAGGCAAAAGGACAAACTTTGAAAAAAAATTTAGGCTGAAGGACACAAAGTTTTATCTTTGGGCTGAAGGACAAATTTTGAAAGAAAATTAGGCTGAAGGAAAATGCTAAATATAATTAGCATTTTGTACAGTGCAAACATTGTACAAAATGCTAATTATAACTAGCATTATATCCAGTTTTACACTGTACAAAATGCTAGTTGTATTAGCATTGTCCTTCAGCCTAATTATCTTTCAGAGTTTGTCCTTCAGCCTAAAAATAAAACTTATTGTCCTTCAGCCAAAAATTTTATGAAAATTTGTCCTTGTGCCTATTTTCCACTATTTTAAATCCGTCTTCTTTTCAAGTTAATTGATTTTAAATCAAAGGTTCTCTCGTCTGGACCATTAAGTAGCCAAGTGAATTAAAGTAGTGATTATAAAACGTTGACACATTCTATGGGAAGTAAGTGACTTGTGTTTAGGACAAATGTCGAATATCGATAACGTGATAAACACAAGGAAGTAAATTTCAATAAGCGGGTCATGGAAACTTAAGCATATAGAATATATCTCTATGTGCATATTTTTCACCAGTAATGGATGTACCTATATTTATAGCTTGGTCATCTACCTATGATTGACTGTGTATTATGTGTGAATCCCTTTTATAGCTGATGTTTGGCAGAATCTGTGATATAACTTAGATAAATTAAACCCAAATTTAATGATCCATTGTAGATGTTAAGCCTCCATTTGGTTTTGTAAAGTAAATATTTCATTTTCTTTTGGAATGGTCTTCAAAGCTATTCTATTTTGCACAAGATATTTGAAGGATGATTTGACTATTTGTTTGTAAAGTTTTATAAATAATTTTGGGTATTCAGAAAAGGAGTTTTAGAAACGGTTTTTAATGTTTATACAAAGATTTTATAAATGGATTTGAATATCTATAAAGAGAAGTTTTATACAAGGTTTGAAAGTTTATAAAAAGTTATATATCTGGGTTTGAATAATTATTAAGAGTTCATAAATGAGTATGGAAGTTGATAAATATTTGTAAATGGGTTTGGGTTAAAGCAAAGAGGATAACATGGATAAAGAAAATTTATTTAAGATATATAATACGGGAATTTGATGTTTAGGTTTCTCGAGGCTGATCTTTTTAAAAATGGCAGTATGAGATATCCGTTTCACACTTAACACCGAAGGAATAGTGCTTAGAGTTATCCTTTTCTCCAATTTAAATAATGTAGTTCAATCTTTTTTAAGAGATTTGGTAAATGGAAATCTTACAAATTTTTTGTGAATATACGTATGTAAAGGAGATAAGTATATGAATGTTGATAAATGTTTGGGAAAAGAGATTTAATAAATGAAAATGGTTTTGAGGCTTAGTGATTGCTTTAGGTAATTAAATCTCTAGATTTTGTTGTTGTTATTTGATAATTAAATAACCGACTATCAAATTAGGCCTAGTTTGACTTAGGAAGTATGAATGTAAAATTCAACTTTCCGCTAAGGACTCGAATACTTACTTCCAAAAGAATCGGGAATGAGTCAACCAGAAATTATCAGTTGTTGATACGGAGAGGCCGAGATCGGATTTATATATCTGAAAACCACTCCGAACCAACATGTACGTTCGAGTGGAAGACATCTTGATGATGATTGAAGATGGTGCTCTTTGAAGTGCAAGAGCTACTGTTACTAATACTGAGGGTGATTCCAAAATGGATGTAGTAGAGTTAGTGCCTTCAGTTTCATTCAGACCCAGAACGAACTTGTATGGATGAATGTTGGCATTGCATTAATGCCTGGAGGGCGGTGTTAGCATTCCAAGATGTATTGCTATTTCGACAGGTAAAGTGTAGCCTCATGCCTCACAACCGGGAGGAATGGTAAAAACAGGGCATGCAGCAGAGCTATGTGGTTAGTTACCATTAGGAGCGGTCACCCCATTCTATATGTCCCTTTTAGAGTTGGTTTATGCGTAAACACCTTGGTAGTATAAGGCCTCGGTGTCAAAGGGGTGAGGTAATCCAGTCTGCCATGTTAAAGGGGCAGCCGACTCTATGTTAGCATCAATGCATTTTTTAGAGGTGTATCATCGGATGACAGTCCCTTACCTTGACATTGTTGGAATCCAATCTCCAATACATGCCTTACGGTTTTGATTATAGAGCCTAATGCTGGAATGCGAGATGCAAGCATTTCATCTATTTTTATCTATTTACTTTAAACCTAGACACTATGATAATATCATTGGATTTTGATATAAAATGCTTTGGTTATCTTAAGGTAAAACCCGTCCGTTTTTATGTTAAGTGTGGTCCAACGAGATACCCTTTGTTTGAAAGGTTTTCAAATGTAGAAATAAGTTTGATTGTTACTTGTTATCGAGTTTTACTCACGCTGGTTTACCAGACTGACCCGGACGTTATTCCATGTAATGCTCGGGTCAGATCGAGCATGTTTTCCCAGGTTTAGCTGGATACTTTGGAGTTGGAGAAGAGCTGTATGGTCAAGACGTATTCATGTATATTTTTAATTTCGCTATATTATAGTCTGTATGTTTGTCAATGTAAGGACAGGTTTCTATAATTGTCCAAATTTAGGATAAGTCTAGTGTATTCTGATGTTGTATATATAAATAAGGATGTTTCCTTTTTGTAAATATCATTGTTGTGTTATATATTATTCGTTGCATTGTGAGATTCTGTGTTTTTTAGTTTTCTTCTATCTTCTACCTTCTTCTTTCACCCTAACAAATCGGTATTTCTGGCACTTGATTGTTCGGCATGTGATATAGTAGACGTATTATTGTCGATTTTCGAGGGTCAAAAATTCGGTTCGTTACATTTGGTATTAGAGCTAAAGGTTAAGCGAGAACCTTGGCCCTGGTTGGGTATACTCGTTTTGAGATAGGGTAAGTGAGACCCTAGAATGAGCCTAAGTGTATTATAAATATGAATGCATATTTGTTAGTGAGTAAAAAGGTTTTATATTGTGTTGTTCGATCTGTTGAGTGGCTTAAAAATTCTGGTCAATGCGTTTGGCCAACGTTATCGATAGGGATTTCCTTAACACTTGAACAAGTCCAATTGACATAATATTGTTTTAAAATTGGTAAATGAAATAATTTTACCTAGAATATATTTTATATAAAAAGGAATGATTTTCAAAATTCTATATAGTTACCAATGAGATGAAGGGTTAAAATTGGATTTAGAATAGAATGTGTTTAGTTAAAAGAAAATTTTTAGATAACCTTATAAAAAGAAAAGGATTGGTAGAATATTAAATCTCGGTGGCTTTGATAAAGATTTAAATGATTTTTGAAAAGTTGTAGTAATTGTACTTAAAGAGATTTTAAGATATTAATATTTTAAAATGGATTTGAAAGTAAAGTTTTCTTTGGACAGTTCGGGAAGGAGTTTCGATCTGTTTTGTGATGATCAGAATAATCTTATAAGTGACAATCGAATGTTTGCTTAGGCAGATATGATAGTGTACTTAGTAAATTATCCTCTTTGTCATTGTATAATCGAAACGAGTTCGAATCCGAAGGAATCCAAAGCTTGTGGATGATTTATTAAAGAACTATTTATCTATAGATAATATTATTTCAAAAGGGAATTTGTGAAGAAAGAAATATTTTATGATTAACTAGTTTGAATGTCTTGGAAATGAGTAAAATGGATAAGAGACGTTTTCGATGATAAACACTTCTCTTGAGTATTTCCCTACTTATTAAAAGGGATATATAATTTTGTTTGGTAGCGCCCGATTCCTTGATATCATTTTAAAGTTACTCATGCTATACATTATGTTTTCAAAAGGGTTAAATATAAAGTATCATTTCAAAAGGTTTTTAAAATAAAACTCGGGTATTGTGTTCTCGAATCCCTTAAAAGAATGGAGTTTTCAAAATAAAAGGATGCCTTGATTAAGAGTGGGTTAATAAATAAAGTTTTAAATTTGTTGAACATCCTTGGTTAAGTAAAACCAATTCAAGATTTGAAATTGTATATACTCTTTTGGATATAGAAGAGTATCATACTAAAATGAGTTTGAGTTATTGAATGTCAATAAACTTAAGTAAAGTTCCTAAGTAAAATGGTGAGTCTTTAAAAACGGTAATTATAATCTTGGGAAGTAGGAACCGATGGGATTAGTATGTAGGTTGTACATAGATCATTTCTCCTTTTCATATTGTTCCCAATCCAAGATTCGAGTACATGACTCGAGGTGTTTTACACCATTCCGAATAGGGATTTATCGTCTGATTTTTTACGACGAGCGTTGATGAGAGGTTTATGTGCAACCAAAGGTTGTCTATCGTAGTTTATGAATATGCAAGGAGAACAGAGGTTTCTAATTAAGAAGCCTGATCAAAGTCCGCACTAGGAAGTCGAGTGAGCGATACTAGTTCGAAAATGAAGTTATGTATTCGAGTGAGTGATCAAATCAGATTTTACATAGGACTTATCTATGTACATCATACGGATTGATGAACAGTTTTAAGTATTTCTGGGAACAGGGTTGTGGTATATTTTCGGGGACGAAATTCTTTTAAGGGTGGAAGAATGTAACGACCCACAAATTTATCTCTTAGATGATTATATTTTAGGGGAGGGCGCGGGTCGGTTTGGTGCGGTTTGAAGCCCAAACCACTTCCGCACCGGATCAAGCGGTTAATGAAAAATACAAACCATTATGCTAACCATTTAAACGATTCGGTTTCGATTCGGTTTAATGTAATACGGTCCGGTTTTGGTCTGGTTCGGTTTGAACCCATATTAAATATGAAATAAGAGAATTACTTCCATCAATAATCAATTTACGAAGGTAACCGTGTAAAGCTTTTATACTTAAAGATTAAAACACACAATGTCATATAGAAATGAAAGATTAGTTCTTAATTGAATATTTCAATTTAACATTTAGCTATAAGTGAGATTTTTTGAGTAGATTAACCAATCATCAACGTTAACCAATGCATAATCATTAGTAAAAGAACTAGAATAAGATTATAATTAGAATTTATCCAAAAATGAGATGAAAAATATCATACTAAAACTATTGCTTCTTCCTTTATGACAATGATTATTATTGATACAAGCTGAAAATATAATATACATCGTTAGAATATAAAATAAGATGGAGTTGCTTATATTTTTATCATAAGATTACTAGTGTAAATATTCGGTTCGGTTCGGTTTAATATGGTCGGCTCAATCATCCAAACCGCAACCAAACCATATCGATGCGGGTCGGTCCGGTTTAGGGTGTTTGCATTGATTAGAAGATTCAGTGCGGGTTTCCGCACCGTTTTTACGGTCCGGTGCGGTTTATGCCCACCCCTATTATATTTATTTAAAATTATTTAGATATGAGTTTAAAAGTAAGAAATAATCATGTTTTAAGTGGTAAATAATAGTTATTTTGTTTGGGAAAAATATTTGTGGACAAATTACCGAGGTAAAATATTGATAATTTGTAAATATCATCCTAGGCAAAATATCAATAAAACTGCTTTTAAACAATAAGGATTGTGCACGACTCTGGATACATACACAAACATATGTAATCAGACAAGATAATGAAATAAAATATTTTATTTTATTTTTATGAAAATAAAATGTATTTATGACATCGACGGTTGATATCAACGGTTTTATATATTTCTTCGGAAATTCAAGTTAAGTTAAATATTAAATAAATGGGTTTTTATTTAGAAATAAACCTATTTTAATTATCTAATAATGATGGTAAAATCGTTTTTAAAATTTGTTTACCAAAATAGATAGTTCGTAGAAAAATAGAAAATGTGACCGAAGAATGTTTTCCGGAATTTCGACTTTTCAACACTGGAAAGTTGTCGGGAACGTTGTTCGCCTTTATGCACTATATGTACACATATATAAGAGATAGTTAACCATATGATAATATACTTAATTATGTATTATCTTATGTTAATTATGTTTAACAAGTGATGTGACAAGACATGGTTTTAAAATAATGACTTATATATATACTAAATCATATCATTATCTCTTGTCATTTCCTTAAGTACCATCATCATTACCCATCATGGCTTAGGGGATGTGACTAGAGGGGGGAGGTCTGACATATGAGGGGGAGGAAGGTGGTGATGTGACATGTCAAAATAATGACATGTTAGGATATTTTAAACTAAGGATAAAATGGTAATTTCCTCACTTTCCTTCATCTATAAATACACACCCTGACACATACATTTTCATTTGCATTCCAATTTCATTCTTGTCAAAACCTTCTTCTCTAAAAATTCCATGGCTTCCATAGTTCAAAAACTTTAGAAAATGTTAGCCTTTTGTGTTGTAACTTGCTTCCATATCTTCTATACTACTTATACTTTCATTTCAACATCCTCTCTTCCAAAAACCAACGTCATCACTACCTTACAAAGCCCTAGCCAAGCCAAATCACCTCTGGCCGAACCCATTCTAAGGCCTTAGCCCCTCCAAAGTTTCAAATTTTTAAGCTAGAGTCGAGCGTAGAGGCTTGCTGAGTTATAGTCGAAGTTCGAGCAAAGTTAGTTAGCATAAAGGTGAGTAAAACTGCTTTGTTTTTGAAATTTTTTGATTTTATTATGATGTGTTATTGTGGTGATAATATGATGAGAAAATCGAATGGTTATTACGTTGGTCGATGGTGATTTGATGGATGTTATGTTTGGTATTGAATTTGAGATTTGAATGTGATGTCGAGTTAGTAAGCATATAACCTTATGTTTATATGTAGTTTCATTGTTATGTTAAGGGTATGGTAGTATGGATGTATAGTTGTGAGTTAAGAATCAAGTATTTTGAGTTGAAACAAAGTTAACAACTTTGTATGTTGCGACGGACGTGAGATCCGATTCGAATCAAAACTATGATTTCTAGTTTCAAAGTTTGGAAATGTTTTTAAGTTTTATCTTGGTTTAAGGTTTCAAAAACTTTCTAAATATTATTTCAAAACATTTAGGAGCAAGAAACTAAGTGAAGAATTTCACTTAAAATAAGATAGAGCAAACTGCGCTCATAGTGATAGTCGCTATGGATGAAGCTCGACAAAAATTCACGATTTCCATCTTTAAGTGATTCATTTTGGAATTGTTTTGCAAAAGTTTCCAAACTTAATTAGTAACATAAAAAGAGATTAATTTTAGATTATTTAATAATTTATTTATTTAATAAAATAATTGAAGGCAATTAGCAATTAGTTAGTAATTAAGTAAGTGATTAGGGTTAAGTAACACTTTAGGAAGGTTAACGATTAATTAGTTATTAATAATGTTTTAACTAGTGTGAACCCGTGCTTCGCATACGGATTTGACCATATTGTTAGTTCATATGGTTATAAATTTATTCTGAATTATAAATGATGAAATGGGAAAAGGAAACGATGAAAATTTTATTGTATAATAGACTTTTAAAAATTATTATTATTACTACAAAGAGTAGAATTGGTTTACCAAAATTTGTGTCATGTATCATTATGAGAAAATGTCCTTAGAATGAACGAACAAAGATAGTCATGATCAGATTCAATTGTATAGTGCATATAAATTGCCTACTTCTTTTGCACAACCCGATGTTAGGAAACAATCCAAGTTCAGAAGATCGCCATAAATTTGACCTCTTAAAACTGTAGGCAAGCTACAACTTTTTGGTGGATATATGGATATTTTTAAACCAGTTACAACTAAGCAAGAAAGTAGCTAACAATATTAAGCACCTCAAATATTTATAAATTGTGCAAAGCATAACAATGTCAGTAGGATGAAGTAACAACAACTCATTATTTTTACCACAGAAGGTCCATCGTACGGCAGGAAGTATAACAGCTGGCAGCATAATTAAATTTTGAGTAATAATTGGACAAATAGAATTCAACCACAAAAGGCAACAACCCAACAGCAAGTTAAATATTTGTGATAGAACTTGCATTTTATTATGTACAATGCAAAACACAAATGTTGTACTTCAAAATAGTCATCTGGGAATATAATACATAGCCGATCCTGCTCCTAAGTCTGAAGGTAACAAATGTTGAAGCATGGTGCGCAATAGAGTTTTATCCAGAATGGGCAGTTCCTTATCTGTGGGGAGGAAAAAAAAGAAGTTCACATCAGAAGCTGCATAATGTTATAGTAATCATCTAAGTTAAATACATACTAAGGGTAGGTTAAATGACAGACTAAATGATCATAATATTACATGAAAAATGGAGTAAAAAATGTAACAATCCCGATATCCTGCTTCACATGCAGTTGAATCATTGTTTGTTAACATCTAACATGGCTCCGTAATTCATAAGTAAATTAAGTTAGGAATAGGGAATGAAAAATTAAGTTGAATAGATAATCATGCTTGTGTAACTTCAAACTTTCCCATTATTTGTTTTTTTGTGTGCAAATTTTTTGTTCAAAATCCTGTTTTTTGCGTAAGAACCTTTTCAAGACGGTAACCGTAGAATTTTTTTCGGTGAACTGAAAAGGGTATCAAAACTATATTATTTTTTTAATCTGAAGAAGAAATAAAATAAGATAATGGTAAAAAAACATTTCTATTTTCAATCGTAGGCTCGGTCTGTAAAAGAAGTAGCCAAACGATCTCATACCTACCATGTTTTATGCTGTTGTACACTGTTTCTTATATTGTGGAGTATGATTTGCATATTCTGCTGTTGTTTCTTAAATAGGGACTAATCCGAAATCTACTGAAGTTGTACTTACTCTCACAGGGTAAGGGTAAGGATCAATACGAACCAAAAATACATAAAATTTGTTATGCGAGGTTGCCTTTTGGTGAATTCATATTAATATTTGAAGTATATGCTTTACTGTAAAAATGATGAAGCTTTGTACTGCTAACATAAAATCCAAGGGCTCCTATGAATTCTCTACATTAAATGCTACCACTTAACGGTTATAACTTGAAATTCAGTAGTGTATTTGATTACTTTGAATTCTGGATTATTCACTTGATGTCCACTTTCAAAAAAATTCGGACACTACTTAGTTGTATGCTTGCTGCAAATTCTCATAATTTTTTTAATTTCCTTCATCAGATAAAGGTCGAATTTGTACATAGTATAACTATAATATTTTTCTTGCTCGTGTAGTTGATGTTTCTAAATCAGTGTGACTTAGGCACTTGCCGTTTAATTCTAATTTTTTCATGAAAGTGGTAACTGAATTAATTAAGATCACCCATTATCCGAATCCAGATCAAAATTTTCGACGTTCCTGTCAATTTAAATGTAATATCTATTTATTCTTCGTATGCCGATCTCCGCTAAGTTACACCTTGCCTAATCTGGTATGAGATTTAAGAAAAGTTACTTATTCAAGTTTGCATTCTGCTTTTGAAAATTGTCCAACCTTCTAGAATAAAAACAGATTCAGGTTTGTAACATTCATGCAAAGTGGGTGATAATCAAGGGTTGAGCTTAAATGTTTCACCGTCATCTAGTTCAACTCATGGTGACTTACTGAGCCATCATTACTTAAATTTTCAGATAATCCCATAGTAAGACTAAAGGAGGTGCATAGAAAGATAAGTAGAACTAAACAAATAGCAAATGGAGTACTAACACAATAGGGTGCAAACAATAGAGGCACGCATGTGCAAACACACGCGCACACATATAATATATTTATTTCCTACTTCAGTTGGATAAAAAGATACTTGCACCAATCACAGGTGCTAACTATGGTAAAGAAAGAATACAAAAGAAATTTATGCAACATCAAAGAATTACTTGTTTATGGATGATGTCCATGGTTGATGATTTACGTACATCAGACAGTCAATTCAGAATCGCTAGATTTGTCAGTATGATAATCAGTGAACATGATTCTTAGCAATTTGTATTCTTAACTAATTGAACCCTACAATGTTAAACTTTGTAAAAATAGCAGGGTTTTACTCCAATCTTTTGTAAGTTTATAATACCTTTTCACAAATATAATAGTTAATTTTGCATTAGTGTCATACTATATATAACAAAGCCATAGTGCTAATAAATTACCTCTTATTGCTTCAGTTGCTTCGTCTAGTATAATGCTGAGGAGCATAACATTTCCCTTCCAAGTTCCTATGATTGAAAACAAAAGGAAAAGCGCAAAAATCAGGATATAAACAAACAATATTATGTATAAATTAAGGATCTACACGAAACAAACAAATCAAGATTGCAATAAATAGATAAAGGTTAGTGCATTTCAGTTCTAGCATTTTCTTTTGGTTGTATAGATCAAAGTACAAATATCAAGGGAAGAATGATATGAATATACTAACCTAACTCATTTTATGAAGCAGAAAAAAAATGTTGAAAAATTCCAAGTTTTTTTACGCGGTTTAGTCACCATCATTGGTAACTTGTATGTAAGATGATGAAATAGAGTTTTATGTGCCTTTACACAGTCAAGGGTATACATTATGCTCACCTTGTTATCATAAAAACAGGAAACCTAGAATAAATAATAGAGTTAAAGCCAAAACTATATGTGCATAAAGTAATATTAAAAAACAGTTGCATTAGTATTAGGTTGCATATAATTATATTTAGTCTGGTGGTGCTCGGTTAATACGTAGGATATGAAGTGTATTTAAAGATATGATTTAGTTTAATCTTGAATATAATACTTATATGTTCAACTGTATATTTTGTACATATAAACAGTTACACTTTTTTTCAAATCAGTAATAAATTTTGTACATAAAGGCAAAAATTATCTTCCAATCAGTTTTTACCTGTAAACCGTTTGATTTATCTGATCTTTAGGAGTTTGATTTCAAAAAAATTTAGACTGGGATTTGTATATTACAATGCCACAGAAATCAGATTCCACATTTCATGCTATAACTATTACAATGTTATAACATAAGCTTTTAGTACAATTAATTGCACTACACTAACAAAAGGTCAAAATTTCATATTCCACATACAACCCCAAACGAAGAGGAAGCAAATGAGGGCACAGAAATTACCTTCGCTGGAAGAGATGGGGATGAGAGATCGGCAACCCAGAGTCGGAACTAACAACCGAACAAACCCCCAAAACAACAGCAGTACTCAAAGGTGGCCCAGAAACAGCCCAACACTGGACGGCTCAGAACTCTCCACCTCGGTAGAGGCAACCTTAGATGACCGCACGCCAGAAATAGCCGACTTCATAGCCCCATGCTCCAAAACCTAATGAGATCTAGCTTAAGCGACGTTTAAGGGAATACACCAAATCGTAGTTATGGATCAAACTTTCTCGATAGAGCAAAAATTAAAAGTCCCAAACACCCAATACACTAATTTTTAGCTTACAGCAAAGCGAACAGAGCAAAAAAAATTGTTTACGACAACGGAAATCGGTAACCGTGAAGATGGTAGGCCAGCAACAGGGTGCCAAGCTACAGCTATAGCCTTGAAAGTAGGAAGTTGATCCACATCTGGAAGGAGGACGTCGTCTGGTGGGGGGAGAAAAAAATTCTAGGGTTTTTGAGAAAGGAAAATGGGCTGTGGAGTAATTTTTGGGGGCGAAAGTGTTTGGGATACGGGAGGATGAAAAGGCGAGAAAGGAAGAGTAATGACAGAGGGGAAAGAATTTCGTGACGCTGCTTGGGATAGGCGAGACTCTTCAGTTGCCAAATTCCAAGGAGGCCTGTGTGAGCTTGAAAGTGAACTCACTAATAATAATATAGTATAGATTAGTGATTAATGAAGATAAGAAGTGATTTAATGATTAATTATTATTTAATTAAGTTAATTAGTTAATTAATAATTATTTAATTAAGTGATTAGTTCATTAATTATTATTTAATTAAGTGATTATTTAATTAATTTTATTAATTAGGATTTAACTAATAATGAATTGTTTAAACCTTAACTAAGATACATTAGGAAGTTAATTAGGACTTAACTAAGTTCATTAAGTTAATTAAAGTTTAATTATGAATTAAACTTGATTTAATTAAGATATAATTAGGGTTTAAGTTGATTAAAATATTTTAATCTTTTCAAAGCTATTATTAAAGTTAATCGGTTATATTTTAAATCAACCTTCTTTTCAAGTTAATTGATTTAAATCAAAGGTTCTTGTTTGGACTATTAAGTGGCCAAGTGAATTAAAGTAGTGATTATAAAACATTGACACATTTTATGGAAAGTAAGTGACTTGTGTTTAGGACAATTGTCGAATATAGATAACGTGATAAACACAAGGAAGTTAATTTCAATAAGCGGGTCATGGTAACTTGAGCATATAGAATATACTTCTATATGTACAATTTTCACCAATAATGGATGTACCTACATTTATAGCTTGGGCATATACCTATGATTGATTGTGTGTTATGTGTGAATCCCTTATATATCTGATGTTTGGCAGAATCTATGATATAACTTAGATAAGTTAATGCCAAATTTAATGATCCATTGTAGTCGTTGAGCCTCCGTTTGGTTTTATAAAGAAAATATTTCATTTTCTTTTGAAATGGTCTTCAAAGCTATTCTATTTTTAACAAGATATTTGAAGAATGATTTGATTATTGGTTTGAAAAGTTTTATAAATAATTTTGGGTATTCAGAAAAGGAGTTATAGAAACAGTTTTTAATGTTGATACAAAGATTTTATAAATGGATTTGAATGTCTATAAAGGGAAGTTTTATACAAGGTTTGAAAGTTTATAAAGAAGTTATAAAACCGGGTTTGAATAATTATAAAGAGTTCATAAATGAGTATGAAAGTTGATAAATATTTATAAATGGGTTTGGGTTAAAGCAATGAGGAGAGCATGGATAAAGAAAATTTATAAAAGAAAATTTATTTAAGATAAATAATACAGGAATTTGAGGTTTGGGTTTTTCGAGGCTGACCTTTTAAAAATGGTGGTATGGATATCCGTTCCACACTTAACACTGAAGGAATAGTGCTTAGAGTTATCCTTTTCTCCAATTTAAATAATGTAGTTCAATCCTTTTTAGAGATTTGGTAATAGGAAACCTTACAAATGTTTTGTGAGTATGCTTTTGTAAAGGAGATAAGTATATGAATGTTGATAAATGTTTGGGAAAAGAGATTTAATAAATGAAAATGGTTTTGAGGTTTAGTGATTGCTTTTGGTAATTAAATCTCTAGATTTTGTTGTTGTTATTTGATAATTAAATAACCGACTATCAAATTTGGCCTAGTTTGACTTAGGAAGTATGAATGTAAAATTCGACTTTCCGATAAGGACTCGAATACTTACTTCCAAAAGAACCGAGAATGAGTCAATCGGAAATTATCGGTTGTTGGTACGGAGAGACCGGGATCGGATTTATATATCCGTAAACCACTCCGAACCAATATGTACGTTCGAGTGGAAGACATCTTGATAATGATTGAAGATGGTTCTCTTTGAAGTGCAAGGGCTACTGCTACTAATCTTGAGGGTGTGATTCCAAAATGGATGTAGTAGAGTTAGTGCCTTCGGTTTCGTTTAGACCCAGAACGAACTTGTATGGATGAATGTTGGCATTGCATTGACGTCTGGAGGGCAGCGTTAGCATTCCAATATGGATTGCTATTTAGACAAGTAAAGCATAACCTTAACCCTCACAACCGGGAGGAATGGCAAAAACAAGGCATGCGGCAGAGTTATGTGGTTAGCTACCATTAGGAGCGGTCACCCCATTCTAGATTCCCCTTTCAGAGTTGGTTTGCGTGCAAACACCGTAGTAGTATAAGGCCTCGGTGTCAAGGGGGTGAGGTAATCCGGTCTGCCATGTTAAAGTGGCAGCCGGCTCTGTGTTAGCATCAGTGCATTTTCTAGAGGTGTATCATCGGAAGGTAGCCCCTTACCTTGCCATTATTTTCTCCAATACGTGCCTTACGGTTTTGATTGTAGAGCCTAATGTTGGAATGCGAGATGCAAGCATTTCAGCTATTTTATCTATTTACTTTAAACCTAGACACTATGATAATATCCCTGGATTTTGATATAAAATAATTTGGTTATCTTAAGGTAAAAACCGGTCTATTTTTATGTGTCGTGTGGTCTAACGAGATACCCTTTGTTTGAAAGGTTTTTAAATGTAGAAATCAGTTTGATTGTTACTTGTTATCGAGTTTTACTCACGCTGGTTTACCAGACTGAACCGGCGTTATTGCATGTAATGCTCGGGTCAAACCGAGCATGTTTTCCTAGGTTTAGCTGGGTACTTTGGAGTTGGGGAGGAGCTATGTGGTCGAGACGTACTCACGTGTATTTTTAATTCCGCTGTATTATAGAGTCTATATGTTTGTCAATATGAGGACAGGTTTCTATAACTGTCCAAATTTAGGATAAGTCTAGTGTACTCTAATGTTGTATATATGAATAAAGATGTTTCCTTTTTGTAAAGATCATTGTTGTATTATATATTATTCGTTGCGTTGTGAGATTCTATGTTGTTAAGTTTTCTTTTATTTTCTACCTTCTTCTTTCACCCTAATAAATCAGTATTTCCGGCACTTTATTGTTTGGTGGACGTATTAGTTTCGATCTTTGAGGGTCGAAAATTCGGTTCATTACAACTTATTACTGTTGGTGGTTATTAGTGGGGTCATGGTGTTTAGTGCTGGAAGGGACATTAAGATAGGATCTCATTTTGATTTGAGAGTCGGTATCTATGATCAAACCTAGGGTTTGAAGATTAAAAGCATCACTTTCAGCGAAAGATAGGAGAGTAAGTTCAAAGAAGATGACAACTAGTTTCAATAAATTGCAATTTGAACGGGTGGTGGGGAGAAAATTGATAGAGATAGGGGTATGCTCTAGGGGCAATTATGTAATTTGTTACATATATCTGACTCGTTGACCAATCTTGTTCGAAATAAAGGTATTTTCTTTTTATTATATACTTGATATGATGAGGTTATATTAATTAATCAATTTGATTAAAAAGTTTATTTAATAGAAAATCCATAAATGGTATATTTTGTGATAGTAGTGACAAAGTGTTGTAACCGTGAGTGATTTATCATAATGAAACAAATATACCATTTTAAATGTTCCTAGTCAAGATGCATCGAGATTGGGTATCGGTGTATCCGTTAAGACTAGAGTACGCAATACTCTCCAAATGTTGGGCAGTTTATTACTCATGACTGCTGGGGGTACCAAGGGGTTACGTATTGATAATTATTGGATACCTGTAGAATGACTCACTAGATAGTTTTTTGTTGGTTAATATAACTAAGGTCAAGCAGAGAATATCGATGTGACTAATTTACACAGTTCTCTCGACTTGAGAATACTGTTTATCTTCAATATGAAAGCTCAGCTTTAATTATATTTAAATCATGGCACGGCGTCCATCGAACAACTATAGTTGGATCGAGTGGAAGCATTGGAAGTGAAACACAATTCAAGAGAGGATTCATCTCCTCAGTTATATGAGGTTAGTATCACGGTCAACTAAAGTCAACTCAAAGTCAAAGTCTCTGACCAAAGCATTTCGGTTAATAATAATTGTTACTACTGAACCAAGGACTTTGTGTTTGGATTATAAAGTTGAATGTGGATGACATTGGAATTTTGACCATTATCAAATTCCATAAATCTAAAGTGATATAGTTTTGATGAAGAGAATTGGTGTAAATAATTGTCACTATTAGGTACCGCTTATAATAAGTAAAATTGGATTTTACCTAAAAGATGTGTAAGCGATAAATTTGGCCAAAATGTCACACCACCAGCTAAGTGACGTATGAACGTTAATATGCAAATAGTTCGATATTAATCGTCGGTTGAATTTACACATTTGAGTCGCACAACCGTAATGATGAATGCTACAAAAACCACACGATTTGATTAATTTATAACCGTTATAATTTAATAAACTAATTAATATTTATGAAATATTAATTTTTTATTTTTTTATTTGATTTGTTTGAATCCATTGGTATTTAATAAAGTACGTACATAAAAGTTATGTATGTACGTATCGATATATGATATTGATAAAATATTTAAATCGGATTTAAATAGATTAATTACTAAATGGATTTGGGAATATTTTGAGGCCCATATAGCCTTATTCATAGAAGTCCATAAGAAAAAGTGGCTTAAAATCCAATGCTTAGATATAGAAAATGAAAGGAGGAGGTTAAGGAATGATCCCTCTATAAATATATTATCTTCCATTCACTGACCTCCCTTAAATCACTCTCCTTCTAAACCCTAGCCTCCATCTTCATTTTTCTACCATCTTGGCCGAAATTTTTATGGCTTCTAAGCCACAAAAATTCCAAAAACAAAATCAAAACAAATAAAATAAAATAAATTCAAAAGCGGTGCTTCAAATTGTTGCATTTCTGGAGGTGATTCAATCAGATGTAGAAGCATTTATCATTCAAGGTACGAATCATAGGCAACATCAACAAGGTAAATTCCATTAGTTATTTATTTATTCCATTATATTATAGATTTAGTAGTTAATTCATTTTGAAAATTCTGTATATGCATTTGGTGTCCCTTATAAGCATACAATTATAGATCTTAATGTAGTATAACTTTTTATCATTAGAATTGGTTTTCATTTGAAGTTGATAACCTTTATTCATGATTTTAAATGAGTATGTAAATATATATATGTATGTGTATGTTAAACTAATTTCAAAATATTTTAAAAGGTTTTAATAATTTTTTTTGTTAACATATACATATAAATTATATTTAGATTTGTTGGTTAAGATCTGTTATCAGATTGTTTTACTAAATTAGATTACTGCATATTTGGTAATAAATCTTAAATTGATTACAATTGATTTGGTTGAGTTGATTTATTAATTTTAAAGGAATCATTAACAATACATATATAAATATTTTTAAACATATATATGTGTGTGTGTATTATGTATACATGCGCACAAATACATATTTGTACACTGTATTTATGTATAAATAAAAATGAATCAACATAATATTATTATTATACAAAATATACTTTGGACAATTTTTTTTACAATAAATATCTATGTTTAATTCTACATTAAATTATTAACATATATATATTGGTTACATTTGAATTTATTGATTAAGATCTATTTTCAAATTGATTTACTAAATCAGATCACTATATGTTGGGTAATAAATCTTGAATGGATAATAGTTGACTTGGCTGAATTAATTTAGTATATTCGAAAGATTCATTAAACAATAAATATATAAACATATACACACACAATTAGTTAACAATACATACATACTTTTGTTGTTGACTGTTTATATCCTTTTATCACGATGCCAATTGATTATCATTTATATGCTGCATTAATTAAGTTTACCAAATGTGAAATTAAATCAATCATCTTTGTTACTGGTTATCTATTTCCCATATTTCCTTTATGTGTTTAACTATCCATTTATTTCTAGTTATATGTCTAACATTGTCATCAATTAATAGCACCTATCATATGTTGCTCTTATAGAATTTACAATATAATATAATATATTTTTTATACTCACATTTATGCCATATATGCATGTTGCTAATTAATGACTTTCATATAATTAATCAATTTAATTAAAGAGAGATAAATGAAAGGTTTCTCTCTTCGTATAAATAATTTTCCCTTCATCAATTAAATAAGTTAAGACAAGGAAATGAAAAGTTTCCTTCTCTAAATAAATTTATGAACCCTCGTTAATTCAATAACTTAAGAGATATGAAATTAAAAGTTTCTTTCTCTAAATAAATTTAATAAGTTACTGTTACACACAAATATGTACATAATGTTAGGAACTAAGATGTTGGTTTTGATGACAACAACCTTTTTAACTTATCTTATTATAAAATATATACTAACACTATTGTCTAGATAGATATGCATATGCAGGAACTATGTAGGATATATATAAATATATATGCAAGTATTGATTACTGAAGACTGATCAGTATAAAGACTCAAGATTCAAAATGGAGATATCAAGATTGAAGACTCTAGAGTATCAAGATCAAGATTTCAAGATAAGTGTCTAGTTTTTGTTAAAACTTCATAATAGCACGGAAATCTTCATTCCAAATTTCATTTGGGATGGAACCCATTTCTATCTTCTTTGTGGCTTACAAACCCACGACAAGTAGCTTACAAACCTACGACAAGTGGCTTACAAACCCACGAACATCCTGGTTTTGTACAAGTTCTCAAGTCCTGATGTGATGAGATATTCTACAGGAAGAAGCTTGCAAAACTACTTCAAAATGGTTTTTCAAAATGATTTTCAAAACTGCTTTTCAAAATGTTTTAGCCTTAAAAATTATCTTTTCAAATGATTTTCAAAAGGATGTTTTAGCCTTAAAATATTCTTTGTTTTTGTTTTTAAATAAACTCTTGTTTTAAACTTCGTTTGTTTTTCAAACTATCTTCTGATTTATAAATATTCTTTTATAATATATATATATACACTTGAGATTTAAAATCAAATTTATATATACATTTTAATAATATATTTTTCTACTCTTCTTTATTTTAAAATAAAGGAAAATTAGTTTATTTTACTCCAGAATCATTTCATCTTGTTTTCCTTTCAATACCATTTTCAAAACAATTTTTACATTGTTTTTAACTAAGGGATGTCGATGTCATTGGATACCCCATGTCGACATAGTGGCCGTTAAATTCAAAATTTTCAATTTTCAAAAGAAGTGTCTATTCGTTTAAATCTCTTCACGAATGGTTATGACCATTACTGGTCTATAAATAGCCTTCACAAACGAATTTTTTAACTAACTGTTTTCTTATTTTCTTCACTCCTTCTTCTCCACAAATCCATATTCTAAAATTTTCATATTTTTAAGATCGTGCCGAAATTCTGTCGAATTCTCAAGTAAATCAAATTAGAATCTCATTCTTGTTTGATTCTCTGCCCTCTCTCGAAGATCAAAGTGCTATTCAGAGTTATAGGATCAATTTGTAATCAAAAGTTTACCGAGTCTCTCTATATGGTGTGGTTGTGCCTAGAAATCAATTGGGTGATCTTGTGTCCCATAAATCAAGAGAGGTTGCTCCGGACTCTAAGACAGGAGGGTACCTCAAGGCCTTTAGAAATTGAGGATTGTAATCTCGACATTGGTATAATAAAAATCTATATGAGGTGTTTGCCTTGGTGCAGGACTGGACGTAGGGTAACTCCGAACCAGTATAAAATCCGGTGTGTTCTTTCCTTTTATTGCTTTTTATTTACTTTCTGCATCTGTGTTTGTTTCTGTGATTAAGTTCTGCATTTGTTTATATCATAATTTTTAAATTAGTCCATATAAGTCTTAGAATCCATTAAACACTATTCATCCCCCCTCTATTGTTAAATTAACCTTAAGATCCTTAATCCGCACTCCCTTTCAATTGGTATCAGAGCATTGGTTTTCATAGTTTTCATAATCTGAAACTTGAAAATTATTTTAATAGCTACCAACAATAGTAATGTCAACTCTGGCACTAGTTCATTTGTAGAAGGTCAGTCTACTGTCAGACCACCATTTTTCAATGGCAGTAATTATGCATATTGGGCTTGTAGAATGAAAATTTATTTACAATAAGTAGAATTAGACACTTGGAATATCAGATAAACTGATTACGTTGAACCAACTACCGATTTTTCCTAGTGGACTGCTGAGCAAAAGGGTGTTGCACAAAATAACTCAAAAACCATGAATATATTATTTTGTTCACTATATAGGAATGAGTTTAATAGAGTGTCTGTTTGTAAGTCCGCATTTGAAATCTGAAGAACTTTGCAAGTTACTAATGAAGGAACAAGCAAAGTTAAACAGACTAAAATTTCCATATTAACTAATCAGTTTCAATTGTTTAAAATGCATGCAAATGAGTCCATTTCCGACATGTATTGTCGATTTCAAGATATTGTTCATTCACTAATTGCACGGGGAAAAAGCATTTCGGAGGAAGACCAAGTCAGAAAAATTCTAAATTCACTCACTCCAGAATGGGATCAAAAGACACTTGCAATCGAAGAAGCAGATGATACCAGTCTAATGAAAATAGAAGAATTGATTGAGAATCTGATGTCTTATGAAGTTCAACTGCAAGGAAGAAGAGAAAACAAGGCTACAGAAAAGAAGTCATTAGCATTCAATGCAACAACTGAAGATTCGGAACCAGACAATGATGAGGAGATTGCTTTCATGACAAGAAACTTCCAGAAATTCCTAAAATATAGAAAAACGAATAATACAAAAGAAATGATCAAAGGAATTCCAGAAATAATACGGAGAACGTCAACAATAATAGATACTACAATTGCAATAAAGTCGGGCATCATAGGAAAGATTGTTCGTATCCAGATAAACAGTTGTTCCCTCCAAACAATGATTCGTCAAGGAAAAGAAAGAAAGCATACACAGCAACTCTTGATGACTCAAACTCATCATCCAGTGACGATGAAAAGAAGATGGATAATTCAAATCCGTGTTTCACTGCTATTCATGAATCAGACGACGATGGGAGTATGGATCTAAAAATAGTATTATTATATTTAATGTTATCATAGGAATTATATAAGTAGAATATAGGATATAATATATACATTTATTAGAAATAAGAAATAGACGCTTGTCCTTTGATTCAATAGGCACATGTCGACTTACCTGGATACCCCATGTCGACATGCCCCTCAGAAATTTGATTTCAAAATTTGAATTCAAACTTTTGAATTTCTCTCCACCTTTTCACCAACTTCAATGCTCTGGAAAGATGCCTCTTGACCAGAGAACATGTCTATAGAATCTCTATTTAATTCACTCTCCTTATCATCACTTTTCACTTTTATTTCAAATTTATTTTCATATCTTCAACTCCTCTAAAACTTCTTCAATGGCCCCTTCAAGCACTCCTAACACCATTAGGCTTCCAAAAGCTATCAAAAAATTTCTTTTAATGACCCGGAAGCTATCAAATCTTACATCAACTACGTAAACTTGGGTAAAATTCATATGAGGAAATTTGCTATTTTTGAAGATTTTCCTTCTTATGAAATTGAAAATCTTTTTCAACAATGTTCTATTCTTAGTGTAGTAGATAACAAACAAAATGGTTTTGTATGTTATTCAAATCTTGTTAAGATGTTTTATCCGAATTTGAATCGTGGTTTTTATGATGGGCAAGATGGACAAATTTGGAGTAGTGTTAAAGGAACACAAATAGTTTTGGATTGTGAAATTTTAGAAAATATTTTGGGATGCAAGTATACCGGAATGAATCTCTTGGAATTTCAAATAAATGAAATTGATCGAGAGACATTTCATCACATCTTTGAAGGGGATGACAATTTTGAATTCAAAAATCGTTATTTTCGTCCAAAAGCAAGAATTGTTAACCTTCTTATTCAACACACCCTTATACCAAGGTCGGGAAATTACAACAACCCAACTTTGAAAGTTTGAGAAGCTCTTTTTGCAATTTTTGGAAATTATGATATCAATTGGGCTCAAGTTATTTTGGATGAGCTAAGGCCCAAGAATTTTACTATGGGTGAAAACACATTATATCATGGAGTTTATCTCACTCAGATTTTTAATTACTTTGGAGTTGATTTCAAAAGGGAAGAATGTATAACTAGAAAAGTGTTCAACCATGGAAACATTTCCCTTATGAAAATTCCATTAGTGTTTCAACCATATGAAACACTTACGGAAAAGGAAGAAAGGCTTGCTCACGAAAAGATGGAAGAAATGGAGGAAGAAGAAGAAGAAGAGGAAGAGGAAGGATTGGAAATTGAAGAGGAGGAAGAGGAAGATCAAGAAAATTCCTTAAAGAGTATTGAATATCCTACTAATCCTGCTAATCCATCCAATAAGACCATTCTCAATAATCAAAGAATTAAAGTGGAAAATCAAAAGACACTCAAGATCAATGAGTAAGAAAATAGATAAGATTTCCACTAAAATCAACAAGTTCATCGGGAAAGTTAGTAGAAAGCTGGGACTATCATCTTCTTCATCTTCATCTAATTAGTTTTAGTTCATGTTATCTTGTTTGCTTCAAGTTCTATCCATGTATTTTCCTTTATTTTAGTTAATATTATATTATTTTATGTAATGTTGACTAGAATCATTATGGAAATATTTTATTTCCTGTTATTCAAGTTCACTTGTCTCTGTAATTGCTTGTTTTTATATTATACAAATTTTAGTTGCATAGATTTGTTCATAAAATTCAAAACAAAGCAAATTGTCACTTTAGGCAGAGGCATGTCGACATTCCCCATCCCTCTATGTCGACATGCAACGGGCAGAAAGTAGTTACACTTTCAAATTTTAATTTCATGTAACTAACTCGTGTCTATTCATTTTAAATGACTTTCTACCCCTATTTATACCTGTTTCTTCCAGAATAAATTATCAAACTTCATTTCTAATCACTCCCTTTCATATTTCTTCCTATTTCTTGAATTATGGCTTCTCCGATTAAGAATCTAAGTGATAATCTTGAGGAAACTCTCACTTCATTCAAGAATATCCTTACATTCATATTTCGTAATCAGCACCACTTAGAATTGAGTCAAATGCAGATGATCAAGGAGCACGAGAGACATTTCGACACCCTTCGTTGGATGATCTCAGCCCTTAACAAGGACGATCTCAAAGGAAATCCACTAGTCACTCTCGACAAAGATAAAGAAGAATGGGATGCCATCAAAGCAGACCCTATCTTTGGAGAAGATGGATTGGTGGAAGTACCAAGGAATGTCTAGTCATTCTGTATGTTATTTGTTTGATTTGATTGGTGTGTTTTAAACTTGATTGACTTGACTTATTTAAAACATTTGGTGTGGTTTGTATATATGTCTGGATTGAATAATTACTGTAAATATGATTTGATGATGATTGATTTACTTCTGGATTACACTTATTATCACACTCATGATCACATTTCACATTTATGATCCCATTTCATACTTATGATCACACTTAGCACTTATTACACTCATATATGGATTACTCTATTGTATTATGGTTGATTATCTTATATCAAGTTCAGGGAATTTATTAGTAAGAAGTTTTTGTTGATGACAAAGGGGGAGAAGTTATAAAATAGTAGTTAGCTTGGAGTAAGGGGGAGTTATGATTGGAGTAAGGGGGAGTCATGGAGTAAGAGGGAGTTATGATAGGAGTTATGGTATGGTAAGTATATTTTATAAATACAGGTTCTCATCATCAAAAGGGGGGAGATTGTTAGGAACTGAGATGTTGGTTTTGATGACAACAACCTTTTTAACTTATCTTATTATAAAATATATACTAACACTATTGTCTAGATAGATATGTATATGCAGGAACTATACAGGATACATACATACATGCATATATATATATATATGCAGATATTGATTACTGAAGACTGATCAGTATAAAGACTCAAGACTCAAGATTCAGAATGGAGATATCAAGATTGAAGACTCTAGAGTATCAAGATCAAGATTTCAAGATAAGTGTCTAGTTTTTGTTAAAACTTCATAATAGCATGGAAATCTTCATTCCAAATTTCATTTGGGATGGAACCCATTTCTATCTTCTTAGTGGCTTACAAACCCACGACAAGTAGCTTACAAACCTACGACAAGTGGCTTACAAACCCACGAACATCCTGGTTTTGTACAAGTTCTCGAGTCCTAATGTGATGAGATATTCTACAGGAAGAAGCTTGCAAAACTACTTCAAAATGGTTTTTCAAAATGATTTTCAAAACTGCTTTTCAAAATGTTTTAGCCTTAAAAATTATCTTTTCAAATGATTTTCAAAAAGATGTTTTAGCCTTAAAATATTCTTTGTTTTTGTTTTTAAATAAACTCTTGTTTTAAACTTCGTTTGTTTTTAAAACTATCTTCTGATTTTTAAATATTCTTTTATAATATATATATATATATACACTTGAGATTTAAAATCAAATTTATATATACATTCTAAAAATATATTTTTCTACTCTTCTTTATTTTAAAACAAAGGAAAATTAGTTTATTTTACTCCAGAATCATTTCATCTTGTTTTCCTTTCAATACCATTTTCAAAACAAAATTTACATTGTTTTTAACTAAGGGATGTCGACATCATGGGATACCTCATGTCAACATGGTGGCCGTTAAATTCAAAAGTTTCAATTTTCAAAAGAAGTGTCTATTCGTTTAAATCTCTTCACGAATGGTTATGACCATTACTGGTCTATAAATAGCCTTCACAAACGAATTTTTTAACTAACTATTTTCTTCACTCCTTCTTCTCCACAAATCTATATTCTAAAATTTTCATATTTTTAAGATCGTGCCAAAATTCTGCCGAATTCTCAAGTGAATCAAATTAGAATCTCATTCTTGTTTGATTCTCTGCCCTCTCTCGAAGATCAAAGTGCTATTCAGAGTTATAGATCAATTTGTAATCAAAAGTTTATCGAGTCTCTCTATAAGGTGTGGTTGTGCCTGGAAATCAATTGGGTGATCTTGTGTCCCGTAATCAAGAGAGTTTTCCCCGGACTCGAAGACAGGAGGGTAACTCAAGGCCTTTAGAAATTGAGGATTGTAATCTCGACATTGGTATAATAAAAATCTATACGAGGTATTTTCCTTGGTGCAGGACTGGACATAGGACAACTCCGAACCAGTATAAAATCCGGTGTGTTCTTTCCTTTTACTGCTTTTTATTTACTTTCTGCATCTATGTTTGATTTTGTGATTGTTCTGTGATTAAGTTCTGCATTTGTTTATATCATAATTTTTAAATTAGTCCATATAAGCCTTAGAATCCATTAAACACTATTCACCCCCCCCCTCTAGTGTTAAATTAGCCTTAAGATCCTTAATCCGCACTCCCTTTCACATAAGAGTATATTTGATATACTCTAATTTACATACACACTAAATTAAATTTTAAACGTTATTTCTAAATCTAAATAAAATAATGATTTTATTTAAAAGAAAACTTAGAAAATTTCTAAGTATGTTTAGACTTTATAGGCCCGTAATGATCCAAAATGGTACATTTTTTGAAATTCACCCATTTCTTCCATCGCGGGCTGGCCCAGTTCCATCAATGGTATCGGAGCCCAATAGCCTGTGCGGTCTTAATTAGTCATGTTAGGGCTAACTAATTAAGCTTGCGCACTTAGTACGGTGTCTAGAAAGGTGATGTCTAGGATTGGAATTGGGTAATCAAGTACCATGTCCTACCTGGTTACCTGCATGGGTTGAAAGGTGAAGTGAGCCCCAAGGTTGATCCTAACAAAAAATCCCCAATTTAAATTGAGCCTTGGGCTAATTTTCAAATTAGGTTTGAAAATTAAGACTAGATTTTAAATTTAAAGTTAAATTTAAAATAAAAACATGTTTATTATAAAAGGTTGTGATATAACATAAATTTTCAAAATGTTTGAAAAGGTAATGAAAATTTCAAAATGTTTGAAACTATATAAATATTAATTTCAAAATTTAAAATTTATAAATAAGATTAATAAAATAAATAAATTAAATGAGTTAATTAATTAATGCTTATATATGCATGTATTATATATGTTGATATGTGTTATGCTATTTAAAAGTGTTTAAGATAACATAAGCATACATGTATATATGTAAGACAAATTTTGAAATTGATATAATTGATTAAAATCATTTAATTAAATAAATAAATTAAAGGTTAATTAATTAAACAAAAATACACATATATAAGATATATGTGTTACAATATAAAGGTTATAGTATACACTATAAAGATTATAGTAGATATGTCCAATATAAAAGTTGTATTGGAATACCAATATAAAATTAATTAAAGAGTTAATTAATTAAAATCAATTAAATAAGATTTAATTAATGAAATATTATACATAAGACTATCATAAAAGTAATATGAAATATAAAAGTTATATAACAACAAAACTTACATGATATGAATGTATAAACTAAAGGTGGAACATTAAAGAAACCAAAATAGGCTTAAGGAATAAATACATACGTAAATGTACGTATACTGTGACTTTTGATGTATCTAACACTTGAATCGCGACGGTATTTCATAAGAAATACATTATTCCATAAGTCAATATCACTCAATATAATATATTAAGATTATGAATCTTCAATATAATGTTGTCATCTACCATATTTATATATTACTTGCATACTCCTTAGTTATTGTGCAAACTCAAGCTGGGGATGTTATGTGCAGTATTAATAATATATTGAACAAAAGAGGTTAGATAACTATATGTATTTATTGAGCAAACTCAAGGTACATATACTATACTTAGGCCATCACGATATGGTTGGTACGAGTGAGTAATCTCTTACGATTTGTTGAGAAAACTCAAGGTCAAAATGAGATTGGGACAAGTAAAATGGGTTAGGAGTTGTATGTGATACAACCGATAAGGAGTTATCCATCATTTGTGGGGCTATGATTTATTGAGCAAACTCAAGGTCAGAATACCAAGACAGACGAGCCCTAACACCCAATAGTGAAGTCACTTCTATGTTTCATTTTAGGTTTGGAGAAACATTAAAGACTAGTGGGAACCTTATTAAAAAATGAAACAGTAACATTTAACCTTTCTAATATTGTAAGAACATATGCTTAAATAATGTTATAATTATCTACAATGATAAATTTGTTCTTTTAATATGATTGATAAAATGTTTATCAATTAACATATACAAACGAACCGAATTGAAAGTTGACAAATGGAAATATAATACCCACTATTAAATGCCTATTGCATGTAAATGTTTTCTATACTCATGCAAGTGTCTAATTTTTACAGCTACTTAATACATTCGTAAACGTGCTTATTTGTTTGAGATCATATATTGCACTCTATGAGTTTCGAACTCTAAAAGCAACACAAGACTATAGATATTTGGTCCATATATTATCATTTATAAATGTTATATGGTGAACGGTCATAGTTCGTAATGTACGATACTTCAATGAATATAGCTCGTTGGAAAGAACCAAATAAACAGTATTTTGAGATCATGTATTCAACTTGATTGATTACAAAAGGGATCATATTGTGTTAATGTAACACAGGACCAAAAACTACAAAATAGACCTAAGAACTCGATCGCTGAAATGTCATTTTGATCAGTTTACGTAAAGTATAACATATTGATGTCCTTAAATGTTAATGATAATTGAATGTGTTTTTGCAAAGAGGTTGTTATGATGTAGTAAGGTTTTATTTTGAATAGTTTGACCATTTGAAAGGAAAACGAATGTATAAAAATAGATGTAATTTAAGATACTGTTTGGATGAAGAGAATGAATAGTCACTTCTGCTTCATAGAGAAACATTGAAAATGGGAATAATAATAATAATTGATACTTAATTTTGGAATAAGAAATATGATTTCTATTCCGAAATGTATTTTCATATAGAAAATTGTTTTCTATGAGATTTATTTCTTTAAGCTCAAGAAGATATTTGATCAACGAACTCTCCACTGTAAATAGTTGCAGTGTACGGAATAAACAAATTGTATTAATTTATTGATGGTCCTCCGAATTTAGTACACTATTATAGAAATGGTGGAAATAGTGGGAGCATGCCATATAGCACTTATTAATTGCATCATAGTACGAAAATTGTTTTCGTAAAACTTACCATACATTATTTCATAAATAATGATTATTGTTCGGTATCGACTGAAAAAATAGACATAGCTATATTTCAATATGAATATTATGAATATTCTTTGTGAAATAAAACTATAATGTGGTATTATATTTTTATAACAAAATTAATGCTTTGGAAAATACAAAAGTATCTAATATTATTTACAGTTGTTTTGGAATTATAGACTAAGCCGTAGTTTTTAGAAATAATTTTATTGTATGATTTTTAATCATATGATACTTGTCAGTTATATTTCAAACAATAAAGGGTTACGTACCTATTTAATGGGAGTATCATGAGAGTTGATAAACCCTTCGGATTGATACATATAGATGTATGCAATCGTAATTCTATGAATACCAAAACAGTTCCACATACTTCGTCATATTCACCGATGAGTTATCGTCGATATGGACATGTGTATTTGATACGCATGTAGTATGTCTATGGTAAACTTATAGAATATAAAACAAAAGTAAATAAAATAATATGCGATAGAAATAATTTGATTTGATCAAATGAGTGAGTATACTAGAAAATGTTTCGAACGTAACTAAAATGAATAAAGATTCAGTCTCAAAATTACTCCTCCATGTGATACATAATGACGCATCGATATAGAGTAATCGAACTTTATTGGACAATGTATGGTTGATTGTGAGTGATGTTTGGTTATTGGACAACATATCCTAGGCCAAAAAGTTGGCAGGTTGTGTGAGTCGAAAGATTGCACGTAATAATTGTTCATACGGGATCTTGTATGAATCTCCCCAAATGATTTATTAGGAGACTGTCATTGAATGACGTATTTATATTTTGTAAACTAGAACTAAATCAGTTTTATAAATAAAGAAATTCATAAAACATTTATGAATACCTGTTCTGTTGCATTGAGAAATAATTATTGTTTCAAGAAATACCAACTTCATCATGAAGAAATTTCTTTGAGGAATTACTGGTGGTAAAATGGAATTGGATACGATCCATGGATAATATTGATTAGCTGAGATGAAATGAAATTAACTAATCTAAATGAATACAATGCATTAGAGTGTCCAATAAGTATTCTCGCACATTAAAGAGAAACTATGAGTTTCTTATTAATGTCGAAAATATATAATCCTAGATTGTTTAATTAATCCATTGAGAGTGTTGACCTTATATGGTATGATGAAAGAATATTAAGTATGCTAACAAAATATAGATTTTGGTGGTCGTAACTAAAGGGATATGATCCATCGACCACGATTATGTCTTTATGAGTAAGACTAAGTCGGTTGGAATTAAATGAGCAATGTTGAAAATAATAATATCGCAAATTTCAATAGTTGAAATTAGCATAATAGATTCGATATTCAACATGTTTAAGTCAATTCGGATTTACTCACAAAATTATCGCTTGATATTTCTAAACTATAAGTTAACAACACGTTGTTTATTTTAATGATGTACTTGTGTCAAAATTAGCCTTGGTTGTTTTAATACTCAACGTTGGATTAATAAATAATGTCTTTTATAGTAAGTATAAAAGACGTCGGGAATGTCCCAAATGATATGAACAAACGTCTTATTAAAATGTTTAATATGGAACATGTAAGTTGATTCCTTGGCATTGACAATAGGAATTATCATACATGTTATGTTGTCTATGATATCATGATTTGTTTATGTATTTAATATATGAAGAAAATATCAAATCCAAATTGATATAACTAAATGGTTGTTTGAAATGTTCTCATGTATCTATGAAATATTAGAGAATTGTTTACGGAAATAATAAATTCCTTATGAAGGAATGTTCATACTCAAACTTTCACAAGTAATATTGAGTATAATATGTAAATAACAAATCTTTTAGTTGGAAATGTTTCAAATGAAAGACCATGGCTGATTCAATGAAAAAAGGCTAAGCACATCACCTTGAATAGCGCCGCAATAAAAACAATGTATATAAAAATATAAGTGCACAAATTTATAGCTAAGCCGATTCCAAATGTTGAGAATCTCATAACATTGTTATATGATAACAATGTCACGATATGGTTTATAATAGAACTTAGAGCTCATTAGAGGTCGAAAGACATACTTCGAATTGTTCCACGTGATAAAGCAGTTTATCACCATCAGAGAGTTGATTGACAGAGTAGATAATTAAAACATAACAACATACCAGTTCACAAAGGTGTTGACCTAATTGGTTTTGAGAAAACTGATTGGATAAGTTGGAATAAGATTCCATAATTGACCCAAGTGCAAGTGGAAGATTGATAGAGTTAGGGGTATGTCCTAGGGGCAATTATGTAATTTGTTACGTATATCTAACTCGTTGACCAATCTTGTTCGAAATAAAAGCATTTTCTTTATATTATATACTTGATATAATGAGGTTATATTAATTAATCAATTTGATTAAAAAATATATTTAGTAGAAAATCCATAAATGGTATGTTTTGTGATAGTAGTTACAAAGTGTTGTAACCGTGAGTGATTTATCACAATGAGACAAATATACCATTTTAAATGTTCTTATTCAAGATGCAACGAGACTGGATATCGATGTATCCGTTGAGACAAGAGTACGTAACGCTCTCCAAATGTTGGGCAGTGTATTACTCATGACTACTGGGGGTATCAAGAAGTTACGTACTGATAGTTATTGGATAATTATGTAATGACTCACTAGATAGTTTTCTGCTGGTTAATAGAAATAAGGTCGAGCAAGGAATATCCATGTGACTAATTTACACAGTTCTCTCGACTTGAGAATACTGTTGATCTTCAATATGGAAGCTCCACTTTGATTATAGTTAGATCGTGGCACGAAGTCCATCGAACGACTATAGTTGGGTCGAGTGAAAGCATTAGAAGCGAAACACTATTCAAGAGAGGGTTCGTCTCCTCAGTTATATGAGGTTAGTATCACGGTCAACTGAAGTCAACTCAAAGTCAAAATCTCTGGCCATAGCATTTTGTTAATTATAATTGTTATTATTGAACCAAGTACTTTGTTTTTGGGCTATAAAGTTGAATTTGGATGATATTGGAATTTTGACCATTACCAAATTCCATAAATCCAAAGTGATATAGTTTTGACGAAGAGAATTGGTGTAAATAATTGTCACTATTAGGTACCGCTTATAATAATTAAAATTGGATTTTATCTAAAAGATGTGTAAGCGATAAATTTGGCCAAAATGTCACACCACCTACTAAGTGGCGTGTGAATGTTAATATTCAAATAGTTCGATATTAATCGCTGACTGAATATACACCTTTGAGTCGCACAACCGTAATGATGAATGCTTCGAAAACCACACGATTTAAGTGATTTATAAACGTTACAAATTAATTTAATTAATTAATATTTAAGAAATATTAATTATTAAATTTTTATTTATTTATTTGATTTGTTTGAATCCATTATTATTTAATAAAGTACGTACATAAAAGTTATGCATGTACGTATCGATATATGATATTGATAAAATATTTAAATCGGATTTAAACAGACTAATTACTAAATGGGTTTGGGAATATTTTGAGGCCCATGTAGCCTTATTCATAGGAGGCCATAAGATAAAGAGGCTTAAAACCCAATGCTTGGATCTAGAAAATGAAGGAAGGAGGTTAAGAAAGGATCCCTCTATAAATATGTTATCTTCCATTCACTGACCTCTCTTAAATCACTCTCCTTCTAAACCCTAGCCACCATCTTCATTCTTCTACCTTCTTGGCCGAAATTTCATGGCTTCTAAACCACAAAAATTCCCAAAACAAAATCAAAACAAATCAACTAAGATAAATTCAGAAGTGGTGCTTTAGATTGTTGCTATTCTTGGAGGGGATTCAATCAGATCTAGAAGCATTTATCATTCAAGGTATGAATCATAGGAAACATCAAAAAGGTAAATTCCATTAGTTATTTATTTATTCCATGATATTATAGATCCAGTAGTTAATTCATTTTGAAAATTTTATATATGCATTTGTTGTCCCTTATAAGCATACAATTATCGATCTTAATGTAATATAACTTGTTATCATTAGAATTGGTTTTCACTGGAAGTTGATAACTTATATTCATGATTTTCTATGTTAATTTCTATTCATTTTGATCTAAATATAGATCTGGCAATTAACTTGTTATTCTAATTAACTTTATTTTATTTAATTGTTAACAATAGTTTACGTTGATTCCAATTTTGATTTCTACTTTAAGATTCATACATATACATAAATGCATGTGTGTGTGTATGTATACGTTAAACTATTTTCGAGATATTTTAAAAGGTTTAAAAAAAATTTGTTAACATATACATATAAATTATATTTAGATTTGTTGATTAAGATCTGTTATCAGACTGTTTTACTAAATTAGATTACTGCATATTTGGTAATAAATATTAAATTGATTACAATTGATTTGGTTGAGTTGATTTATTAATTTTAAAGGATTCATTAACAATACATATAAAAATATTTTTAAACGTATATATATACACATATGTGTGTGTGTGTTATGTATACATGCACACACATACATATTTGTACACTGTATTTATGTATAAATAAACATGAATCAACATAATATTATTATTATACAAAATATACTTTGGGCAAATTTATTTTTACAATAAATATCCATGTTTGATTCTACATTAAATTATTAACATATACATATTAGTTACATTTGGATTTACTGATTAAGATATATTTTCAAATTGATTTACTAAATCAGATCACTACATGTTTGGTAATAAATCTTAAATGGATAATAGTTGACTTGGCTGAATTAATTTAGTATATTTGGAGGATTCATTAAACAATATATATATATAAACATATTTATACATATACACACACACAATCAGTTAATAATACATACATACTTTTGTTGTTAACCGTTTATACCCTTATATCATGATGCCAATTGATTATCATTTATATGCTGCACTAATTAAGTTTACCAAATGTGAAATTAAATCAATCATCTTTGTTACTCTTTATCTATTTCCCATATTTCGTTTATGTGTTTAACTATCAATTTATTTCCAGTTATATGTCTAACATTGTCATCAATTAATAACACCTATCATATGCTGCTCTTATAGAATTTACACTATAATATAATATTTGTTTCTACTCACATTTATGCCATATATATATGTTGCTAGTTAATGACTTTCGTATAATTAATCAATTTAATTAAATAGAGATAAATGAAAGGTTTCTCTCCATATAAATAATTTTCCCTTCGTTAATTAAATAAGTTAAGAGAAGGAAATGAAAAGTTTCCTTCTCTAAATAAATTTATGAACCCTCATTAATTCAATAACTTAAGAGATATGAAATTAAAAGTTTCCTTCTCTAAATAAATTTAATAAGTTACTGTTACACACAAATATGTACAAAAGAGTATATTTGATACACTATAATTTACATATACATTAAATTAAATTTTTAAACTTTATTTCCAAATCTAAATAAAATAAAGATTTTATTTAGAAGAAAACTTAGAAACTTTCTAAGTATATTTAGACCTCATAGGCCCGTTAATGATCCAAAATGGTAAATTTTTTGAAGTTCACCCATTTCTTCCGCTGCGGGCTTGCCCAGTTCCAACAAAAAATTAGAGATATTTGTACGGGAATAAAGGGGACGAAACATTTTATTTGAAATCGCGGATTCCAAGGAAGCGCTGACTGTGGGCTTATGTTTTGGGCATCACAATACTTTATTTTGGCTAAGTGACAGTGAGCAAACCTCCCTAACGGTCGGTTTGATTAGAAAGAAAAATATACATAAATTTTCTCTCTAAAGTTGTTATTTTGTTACAAATAAATGTATACACAAGTTTTGTTTCTAAAATAGGTATGATAATACAAACATATATAACATTTTATCTTTTAAAATTGGTACATCAAGGAATTCTTTATCATTAATAAAATTTATTTTTGTTAAGGATGACATTAAGTTAATGATAGACGATGAATGCTTTAGTTTGTAATTTTGAAAAATAATGAATATATTTAGTTAATATGTTTTGTAAAAAATTTAAATTTTAGTTATGTATAACTATAACTTAAGTTAATTAATGGATAAAAATATATGATATATTAATTAGAAATATTTTTCTTTTGTAATTTTTTTCCATTTTTAGGCAGATATTAATTATTATTTTAAAAGTTTTATTACAAATTAAGATTATTGAGGTATGAAACTATCGTTTAAAAAACAAGTTATAATTTTACATAATTAAATTAATAGTATGATTTGTAATGTTTCTTTTAACCATTAAATTAATAGTATGATTTTTTAGGTGACCGTCCACTTCCACTAAACGAAGAAGCACAAGTGTGAGGCAGAAGTGCCTCAATAGTTATTGATCATAAAACTACAAGCATGGAAACACAAAAGACTTGACATAACAAACATACATGCCTATGGACTGAAATTTCAAATGTAAGAAGGGCAATATTGCAAAATTCCCAATTTTCATAGGTAGAACGCTAACTACCTGAATTTCCCGCTAGCACCAAAGGATGCCAAAAAATTCCAACAGAAGATGATCTCCAAGCAAAGAAATATATCACAACAAAACCAATCCTATAAAATGATATACTAAAGAAAGAGACAGAGGAAGATGAGCTCCAACAAGCACATCAAATCATCAACCGAGATGCACAAGAAGTATAATAAGCACACACCCAAAAGCTCACATCGGCTGCCCATGACAGTCCCATGGAGCAAAAAGGTGAGTATGAAAAGAAGTAAGGCGAATACTAGATGTAACTCACTTGAAGTAGAGAAACAACCCCATCCTACTAGCTAGACTAAACATCACAGCGAAGGACCTATAACCCACACAAAATGATACCCGAACAGGTTACAAACTCAATACACGTGCCCAAACAATATAAACAGAAAATAACTAATTGCACACAACACATTACAAGCACAGACTCATAAACACTAAAAAATATTGCCCATAATAACGATTTAAGCACAATAACGCTGAAGCTCCCAATATTTCAATACGGGTAGTGAAGATAAAATAGAGAGGATGCAATAAATGGCTACAGACCACCCATATGCCTAAGTAAGCATTGCAAGCTCCTATAACTTGAAAATTTAGTTGCCAAAGCAAATACCAAGCGAGTTGGATGTGGGAACTAAAGAAATGACAAAGAAAGGCTCATAACTAAAACAAATACACCCAGCAGTTGACACAACACAACCTTGCAAATGACATAGGCAAGATAACCATTGTCAAATATCAGAAGTGAACACCCATCATCCAAAAGATGGAAAACCCAAACTGCAAGTCCAAGTTATACTGCTGTTGAAGCACAAAGACGTCGCTTCAACATCCCTGCCAACCAACTTACGTAAGAATTCTAGATTAACTGTATAAAGGAACAGAGAAATTAGCGAGACTTCGACAGTGGATCTGGAGAGGTAAAGTGGTAGACGACCGAAGCAATAACTGCAAATACAAAGGAGATGGCATTCGTGATATGTAGGATTACATCAAAGGGAAAAGCTAGGGTTGGGGAAATGGTAGAAGAGAAGAGGTTGGATGTGAAATAAAAAGAAACGATTGATAAAAAGGATGGAGATGAGGAGGAAAAGTGGCTGTTGAAAAGGGGACACTAGTCCCTATTAATACACTTTATTTTTAGGTATTTTTGTCATTCTCTAAATAATACTTAAAAATACTTGTGATGTAACGACCCGTAAATTTTAGTAGTTTATTAATTTAATTAATTGAATTTTGTGAAATTTTAAACAATAAAATTTTAAAATATAAACTTGATATTTGAAATACGTCTACTTTAACATAGCAAATGGTAAATTTTCATCTGATAATATGAAAGTTTATTTTATTGTGTAATTCTATTTCAATTTAAATCAGTTAATATTTGATGATAATAAAATGTTTTCCAAACTTGAATATTTTTATATAATAAATTTGTAAATCATATTCTGAGTGAGACGTCATCTTTCGTTTCTTCAAATTTGGACTGTTGTTGCCTCGTTTATCTTAATTCTGGCGTTTTAGCAGCATTTCGGTATTGATATCGACTTTTGATAGGATGATCGTACCACTGATATCTGTATACCATTTTGATCGTCTCGTTATACTGATTTCAGCGGTATATTTATTTCTGTTTTAAAATTCGAACCTTGGTAACTCATATAAATAAAGTATATATGAGTTTATGGGATGTTGTTACAGTTAGTATATATATATATGTTAGATTTGTTAGAAGCCTGTATATATTAGTACTCGTAAAGTAAGTCTAAACGGTGGTCTTTGAAGTTACATGCATTCATGTGTGAAGTTATAGCCTATAAAGGCTACAAGATGCAGCACTCCTATTCTAGTATATAAGTATAATATATGTTACTGTATATTTATAGGTATTTACAGGTTTTTACAAGTTTATTTCATATATTTTGTTGCAGCATGATATTTTATACACAAATTGTTTATAATTATGATTTCATATATTTTGTTTACAGTATGATTTTATATATAAGTATGTATATAAATATATGTTGTTTTGATTGTAGTTGATATGTTAGTGTATATATTTTAGTCTTACTTGTTTGTTACAGTAAAGTATGTTGGTTTATGATAGATTATTTATATATACAAGCTGCAAACTTCTTTTACATAGTTGGTTATATATATATATGATGTTAGTATGTAAGCTATATATATATACATATAAGTAGCTATCTCAAATTGTATGATGCATATATGTTGAGTTTGATACATGTGTTTTAATTTAACTAATGATTTTTGAAATATATATATATATATTTAATTTAAAAATGTGTTTGTATTTAGAATATGATTTGGTATATACATAGTTATATATAGTGTATATATAAAAATTCACTTATACTATCTATCATCATCGATCCAGTTCTGATTTGATTTCATCAATTCCTTATCTATTAGCTTGTCCGTCGAATCTGTATTCATCTAGCTTTGCTTTGGATTTCGTGCTTGGATTCGTAGCTCATCTCAGTCTCGTTCATCTCTAACCTCGAAAGGTGAGCATTCACTCATGATTAACGTTCTTATATTTAGTAATTTGATTTCAATTGGAACGACAATTGAAATATG
Source organism: Allium fistulosum (assembly GCA_030737815.1). NCBI lineage: Eukaryota > Viridiplantae > Streptophyta > Magnoliopsida > Asparagales > Amaryllidaceae > Allium > Allium fistulosum. Next base: position 97,656,993 of record CM060907.1, read on the forward strand.
CTGCTATTAGTTATTTACATTGCTATATTTATGCTATTATCTGTATCTGTTCACCTGTGACATCTGACACCAATATTTGTTATTTATATTGATGATATATATTGTTATATTATTATCATATCTTTTCTCACTCTGCAAGTTCCCTGTTAGTTTAGAATTCCCTATGGGTTGAAAGGATACATACCCGAATGATCTGTAGAATAGGAGAAAATCGTTATGGGTTGAAATGATAAACCCAAGCGATTTTTCATTGAATTGAATTTAGGATTGCGGGTTGAAAGGATATATACCCGTATATATTTAAATTACAGAATTAAATAATAAATATCTGTATCACTTGACTATAGGATAGAAAACTATATACAGACACCGTTGGTATATATATATATATATATATATATATTTTGAAATGATTTCCATGGTTTTGAAGGGAAATATATGATTTTAAATAAATATTGATTTTAAGATATTATATATATAAATGTTATCCTATAAATGTTTAAATTTTATATTTTTAAATCTATATGATTGGAATTTTAAGTTTATAAGTTAGTTTTGAAATTATAAATTATAAGAATATACTTATAATTTTACTATTTTAAAATATAGGTAAATTAAGTTTAATATAAATTTGTTTTAAATACTAAGCCTTAATTTATTAAAGATTGATTTAATAAAAAAAAGGTTATGTATTTATTTAAAATTATATTTTAAAATAGATTTTATAATGATTTTTATAAGTTAAGGTTGGGAAGATAAATTTGAATTTATTTGAAATTGTATTTTATAAGGATTTTATTTAATTAAATCGATTTGAAACTTATTGAATTTGAGATTTTTAAAGGATATGATATTATAACTTGGTTTTGGCTTAAGGTGATTTAAATGAATATTTCAAGTTTAAATAAATTGAAGGAAGTGTTTAGTTTATTTGTAATTTGGGGTTTTATTTAGACGATATTGGATTTATTAAGTGAGTAATTTAAAACCAAATAATAATGAAGTTAAATTAAGATACAAATGAAATTATCAAATTTAGTTTTGAAAATGTGGATATTTAAAGCTTTGAAATATATTGAAATTGAAATGGTTTATTTTGTGGTTCAAATCTGTATTTGAAATCGATATAATTTGAAATAGTTTATTGAGAAACTGAGTTGAAATTTATGAATTGAGATTGAATTAAATTTTGAATTTTGGAATTCGAGTTGATTTGAATCGATTTATGAAATTTGAGGAAAAACTATTTTATTATATAAAGTATTTTTAAATTTTATTTAAAACTATTTTATATTTTACTTTATAAACTATTTTAATATACGAATTATTTTAATATAAACTATTTTACTTATAACTATTATAATATATACTATTTTATTTTATAAACTATTTTATTATTAATATCTAAACTGTTCGAGTGGGAAGTTATGATTTCAAAGTTATGAATTTCAAAGTATTATGTTATCAAGTGTTATGATTTCCAAAGTGTTATAATTTCTAAGCTTTATAATTTCGAAAGTGTTATATTATTTTAAGTGAGAAATGATATCGTATTGATATGGTTTTGAAATGAATATGATATTTTGGTTTTGAAGTATGATATTTTGAAATGACCACGGTGTTATAAAACGTTTGGTTGTTAATAGCATATATTACTGCATAGTAGATAGTTCCACGGATCCTTAGAGGATGTTTATCCCAAACATCCTTTGAGTTACTTATATTTCAGTTGATATTTCACTTGAGTTGGATTTATTGATATAAGAATATTAATCCTGACTCGAGTGTTTTGCTTTACGCTCGGGTCAGACTGAGAGCCACAGTATTCGACTCACCTTTGGAGTTGGAGCTTTGCTTGGAGATCCATCTATCGATCCATCTTGCAGATCTTCAGTTGACTTCTATGATATAATCTGATCTTGTATTTGACTATTTTATTCGAGACTTCTATTGTATCTTGTTTTACTCTGTTATATATATAGTAGCTTCATGAACTACTATTCATTTATTTCCGCTGCTTATTATTGTTAATACTCTATGTCTGTGATTCTGTGATTTATTTATTTACTGTATTTGCTGAGTTTTGCCAAATTTAAATTAACAATCCGATATTTTGAGCAATTCAAGTCCGACGTGTGTGGATGCGAATGGTTGAAAATATCGGGATGTTACAGTTGGTATCAGAGCTCTGGTTTTAGGCAAAACTTAGCATATAGAGTAAATTTAATTACAGAATTACTTTCGTTCGAGCTTGAATCTCTTCCTATTTGGTTTGGATCTCCTTTGAATTCCGGGACTCCCCTTTTTTTTGGAATCCAACTTTGTCTTCCAATTCATGTTCTTTCAATTTTGGAGTATCCCATAACTCTACTCTTGTTGATTTCTATAATGAATCGACAGTCCCGCCAATCTTAGAATGATTTGTAAAGGGGTGAAACTCCTTTACAATTAGCATTGATTAACCGGAGATTTCGATATCCTCGGTTTAGATGCTACCGTCTCTTGCTATGCTTGAATTCTATCTCTTGTGATCGAATGTCGATTTGCCTCAGAATTCTGCATAGATCTTATTCTTGAAGTAACGGTTGACCCGGTTAAGGTCACCCGCGATTAATATAAGGCTATCCATCTTCATCTTTTGTTATTTAATTATCATATCTTCCTACCGATTCTGTTTTCGTGATTTGAGTTCTCTTCGATTAGGACTCCTCTAATTTTGAATCTCATATGGCGTTTCATATAGCGAATTTGATTTTGGGAAAAAAATTATTCTTGTATAAGACGGGCTTTATATAAGTATAAGGTGATTTTCAAGACTGTTGATTTTGGAAGGTATTCGATTTGAAGAGATAAACCTTATATATAATGGAATTTATATAAGTGTGATATTTGAAGCTACGATTTTGAAAGGGTAGTATATATGGTATATTATATTTTGAAGTAAGAGGTATGAGGAAGTACCCTCCATGAAGAAGTATAATATGATATGCTTCGACCCAGATGGACTTGGGGAATCCAGGAATGGATTCGACCGATAAACCCTAATGAACTTGGGTGAATTCAGAAATGGATTCGAACCGATATGGTTGTCCGGACTTAAACTCATGAGTTCCTCGATTTTTTTCAGGGTAGATGGTTCTTTAGTTTACCCAATGGAGGCACTTTCGATCCTGGGATCTGTTGTTTATGGATCTTCCGGGAAGGAAGTGCACCCATAGCGTAAATCATTGAATCAACAACGTACAATTGCAGCAGGGGTCGATGGTCCCTTGTTTACGAAATGGCTACGATATTTTTCTGGAATCCGGAAGGTGGAAGGATCTTCTGGAAAGTTTTGTGTCCATTGCGTAAATACTGGATCAGCAGCGAGCCGCTGCTATTGTATCATCATTGTTTGACATTAGATTTTGAGCGGTACTTCTCATGCCTGTTATTAAGTATTTTCACTGGGTGTTGAAACAGGTCTACTAAGTACTTGAAGATTTCTAGTCTTACGCCTGATCAACGTACGACCAGAGTCTGCAAGAACGAGGATAAACCTGATAAGACATCGAGTTATAAAAGTATTTTGATAAAGTATTATATAAAGGATATTTTGGTTATTTTTTTTCTTTTCTAAATACTTTAAATGTTCTAAATATTGTCTATTTATGTACGGCATGGTTTATAAATTGGTTTGGAATTTAAATGAATATAAAGTAAGAATTTGAGAATTTAATTTCCGGTGACAAACTTTGGTTTTAAAGTGTTGAAATGCATATTATTTAAAGTATTTTCGAATAGAAATCGTTTCCAAAGAATTTTTAAATGTTTAAATCAGTACTCTTCTCTTTTGTCGCTGGAAAATAATTTCGGTGATGCCTGCCGCATCATCGACATTTATTTTCGAGTTTCAGAGTGGAGAGACCATTTTGTAGCTTTGTTACACTTTTGCTTTGGAAAATAAATTTGATTTGAATTTCTTAAATATGATTTGATTTGTATAATATATAAGTATATGATTATATATTTGATTTGATATATATTGTATATATATATATATACATTATCCCTAAATTGTTTGAAGTTAATCGAAAATTTAATTCTTAAATTTATGTTAAAGGATGTTTTCAATTATACATGAAATCCAAAAATTTTGAATAAATGTTTAACTTGAAATAATTGAATTGATAAAATTTTCTTGTATAATACTTAATTACATTCCAATATAACTTACCTAAATTATTCAGAAGTTGAATATGTAATTGAATAGTATACAGTATAAATGGTGGTAATGAAATTTTAAATAAAATTTGAGTGGTTATAATAAATGATTTTACACTAAATCTATGATTATAGTAATGTTAATTAAGATAAATTGAATAAAATAAGTTAATTGAATAATAAATGAGATAAATAAAATAAATTTGTTTTGAAAAAATTAATAAATTGAAATTAAATCAACTTAATGAAATACTTTGAATTTAAAATCAATTGTTGAATATAAATTAATCTAAATTGAAATTATATGGTTTGAACTAATTGTTTTATTTTGTTTTTCAATCTATTTTCCTTTTTGGTTGTTTCTATTCTCTCATCTCCTTCCTTTTCGGGGACAAAAAGTTTTGAGTGAGGGAGAGTGTAACGACCCGTAAATTTTAGTGGTTTATTAATTTAACTAATTGAATTTTGTGAAATTTTAAATAATAAAATTTTGAAATATAAAATTGATATTTGGAATACGTCTACTTTAACATAGCAAATTGTAAATTTTCATCTGATAATCTGAAAGTTTATTTTATTGTGTAATTCTATTTCAATTTAAATCAGTTAATATTTGATGATATAAATGTTTTCCAAACTTGAATATTTTTATACAATAAATTTGTAAATCATATTCTTAGTGAGACGTCATCTTTCGTTTCTCCAAATTTGGACTGTTGTTGCCTCGTTTATCTTAATTCTGGCGTTTTAGCAGCATTTCGGTACTGATATCGACTTTTGATAGGATGATCGTACCACTGATATCTGTATACCGTTTTGATCGTCTCATCATACTGATCTCAACGGTATATTTATTTCTGTTTTTCGAACCTTGGTATGTCGTGAAATCAGTAAAATGATTTCTGCATGGGTATCCATATTTGTGCCTTTTGGTTTCTCTTTGATCATTTAGCTGCCTAACTGTTGAATACGAACAACCAATAGCCATTTGTCTTTTTGTTTCCTCTTCCTTTTCGTTCACGCTTCTTATTTATTTGTGAAATATTGGTATCATTTTTTTTCTCTGCAACCTTTCTTCTTTTGCTTCGCTCGTCTTCTATATAATATATATATATATAGGTGAAACATTTTGTTTTGCCTGGATACCACGCAGCCGAAACCCATAAGATCTCCACCACCATGTATCGCTTTCCTCCACCTTTGCCCTCCATCCGAGCTTGCACCACCATCCACCTCGTCAGCCCAAGACTTCCCACAACCCGAGACTCTAGCCTATTGTAGAGCACGTCTCCTTCCTCCTTCGCTGCTTGGCCCTAACACGCAACACGCCCCACTTCCATCTCCGTCTTACCGAGCCTCCTCCTTTGGCCTCCCTCCTCAACCTCCGACTAGATCTCCACTGCTCTCCACCATTTCGCCATCTCTCTCCACCCCATGCTCGACCTGGCGCAACTCGGCCTGCCCTCCGTTGCATCTTCTTCTGCTATATTGAGTTTATATATATAGGTAATATATTATCAAATATTTTGTTGGCAAGTTTATATACTAGCTAGTTAATATATATATATATATATATAAGTATGTTATTTATATATGTTCGAATATTGTTTTGCGTCAGTAAGTACATATGTTAGGTTTTATAAAGTAAGAATGTTAGTTATATATCGGTTTGTGGAAGTGTATATATATTTGAAAAAGAAATTATATGTTCATGTTTACAATTTAACGGTATAAAGGTTTTATATATATTTGAGTGAATATATATGTTTAAAGGTATGTAAACTATATATTGGTTTTATATAAAATCTGTTGCTTTTATATATAAGAATTTATACAAGTTCTATATCATTTTGTTGGTCATGTATAGATTTATATATGTCGTACATCATCTGGTCAGCAAATGTTGTTAGTTTATAACATGTAATATATATATAAATTATATTATCTGTATATCTTTGTGTTTATGTGTCAGTCTTCATGTTTTTTTTATACCGAGATATATATGCGTATGTGGTCACATATGTAGTTATATAAACTTTTATATATGTCAGTTCATAAAATTTGTGTTTCAGAGTTAGTTGTATGCCAAAAGTATATATGAGTTTATGGGATGTTGTTACAGTTAGTATATATATATATGATAGAATTGTTAGAAACCTGTATATATTAGTACTCATAAAGTAAGTCTAAACTGTATTCTTTGAAGTTACATGCATTCATGTGTGAAGTTATAGCCTATAAAGGCTATAAGATGCAGCACTCATATTCTAGTATATAAGTATAATATATGTTACTGTATATTTATAGGTATGTACAGGTTTGTACAAGTTTATTTCATATTTTTTTTTGCAGCATGATATTTTATACACAAATTGTTTATAATTATGATTTCATATTTTTTTTACAGTATGATTTTATATATAAGTATGTATATAAATATATGTTGTTTTGATTGCAGTTGATATGTTAGTATATATATTTTTAGTCTTACTTGTTTGTTACAGTAAAGTATGTTGGTTTATAATAGATTATTTATATATACAAGCTGCAAACTTCTTTTACACAGTTGGTTATATATATATATATGCTATTAGTATGTAAGCTATATATATAAGTAGCTATCTCAAATTGTATGATGCATATATGTTAAGTTTGATACATGTGTTTTAATTTAACCAATGATTTTTGATATATATATATATATTTAATTTAAAATTTTGTTTGTATTTAGAATATGATTTGGTATATATATATTTATATATAGTTTATATATATATATAAATTCACTTATACTATCTGTCATCATCGATTCAGTTCTGATTTGATTTCGTCAATTCCTTACCTATCAGCTTGTTTGTCGAATACGTATCCATCTAGCTTTGCTTTGGATTTCGTGCTTGGATTCGTAACTCATCTCAGTCTCGTTCATCTCTAACCTCGAAAGGTGAACAATCACTCACGATTAACGTTCTTATATTTAGTAATTTGATTTCAATTGGAACGACAATTGAAATATGCTGTTGTTAGTTATTTACATTGCTATATTTATGCTATTATCTGTATCTGTTCACCTGTGACATCTGACACCAATATCTGTTATTTATATTGATGATATATGTTGCTATATTATTATCATATATGTTCTCACTCTGCAAGTTCCCTGTTAGTTTAGAATTGCCTATGGGTTGAAATGATACATACCCGAACGATCTGTAGAATAGGAGAAAATCGTTATGGGTTGAAATGATAAACCCAAGCGATTTTTCAATGAATTGAATTTAGGATTGCGGGTTGAAAGGATATATACCCGTATATATTTAAATTATGGATTGAAATAATAAATATCTGTATCACTTGACCATAGGATAGAAAATTATATACGAACACCGTTGGTCTATATATATATATATATATATTTTGAAATGATTTCCATGGTTTTGAAGGGAAATACATGATTTTAAATAAATATTGATTTTAAGATATTATTATATAAATGTTATTTTATAAAGGTTTAAATTTTATATTTTTAAATCTATATGATTGGAATTTTAAGTTTATAAGTTAGTTTTGAAATTATAAATTATAAGAATTTACTTATAATTTATAGTTAATTATTTTGATTTCTTAGATTGGTTACTATTCTTGTCTTGCATTTTTAAAAAGAGATAAAATGGGATATTATGTTCTGTGATTTCTTGTTATTTTAGTTACTTCGATTCGATATTTTTTAGTGATCAAATACTATTTTAAAATATAGGTAAATTAAGTTTAATATAAATTTGATTTAAATACTAAGCCTTAATTTAATAAAGATTGATTTAATAAAAAAATAAAATAGGTTATGTATTTATTTAAAATTATATTTTATAATAGATTTTATAATGATTTTTATAAGTTAAGGTTGGGAAGATAAATTTGAATTTATTTGAAATTGTATTTTATAAGGATTTTATTTAATTAAATCGATTTGAAACTTATTGAATTTGAGATTTTTAAAGGATATGATTTTATAACTTGGTTTTGGCTTAAGGTGATTTAAATGAATATTTCAAGTTTAAATAAATTGAAGGAAGTGTTTAGTTTATTTGTAATTTGAGGTTTTATTTAGATGATATTGGATTTATTAAGTGAATAATTTAAAACCAAATAATAATGAAGTTAAATTAAGATACATATGAAATTATCAAATTTAGTTTTGAAAATGTGGATATTTAAAGCTTTGAAATATATTGAAATTGAAATGGTTTATTTTGTGGTTCAAATCTGTATTTGAAATCGATATAATTTGAAATAGTTTATTGAGAAACTGAGTTGAAATTTATGAATTGAGATTGAATTAAATTTTGAATTTTGGAATTCAAGTTGATTTGAATCGATTTATGAAATTTGAGGAAAACCTATTTTATTATATAAAGTATTTTTAAATTTTATTTAAAACTATTTTATATTTTACTTTATAAACTATTTTAATATACGAATTATTTTAATATAAACTATTTTACTTATAACTATTATAATATAAACTATTTTATTATTAATATCTAAACTGTTCGAGTGGGAAGTTATGATTTCAAAGTTATGAATTTCAAAGTATTATGTTATCAAGTGTTATGGTTTCCAAAGTGTTATAATTTCTAAGCTTTATAATTTCGAAAGTGCTATATTATTTTAAGTGAGAAATGATATCGTATTGATATGGTTTTGAAATGGATATGATATTTTGGTATTGAATTATGATATTTTGAAATGACCACGGTGTTATAAAATGTTTGGTTGTTAATAGCGTATATTACTGCATAGTAGATAGTTCCACGGATCCTGAGAGGATGTTTATCCCAAACATCCTTTGAGTTACTTATATTTCAGTTGATATTTCACTTGAGTTGGATTTATTGATATAAGAATGTTAATCCCGACTCGAGTGTTTTGCTTTACGCTCGGGTCAGACTGAGAGCCACAGTATTCGACTCACCTTTGGAGTTGGAGCTTCGCTTGGAGATCCATCTATCGATCCATCTTGCAGATCTTCAGTTGACTTCTGTGATATAATCTGATCTTGTATTTGACTATTTTATTCGAGACTTCTGTTGTATCTTGTTTTACTCTGTTATATATATAGTAGCTTCATGAACTACTATTCATTTATTTTCGCTGCTTATTATTATCATTACTCTGTGTCTGTGATTCTGTGATTTATTTATTTACCGTATATGTTGAGTTTTGCCAAATTGAAATTAACAATCCGATATTTTGAGCAATTCAAGTCCGACGTGTGTGGATGCGAATGGTTGAAAATATCGGGATGTTACATGTGAGAATTGAACTAAATTCTAAAAAAATACTTGAAAATAAATCTATATATCAATTATCTTTTAAACAAATGTATTAAAAGCTAAATGTTAAACAAAAAATACATGAATTACATAACAAAAGTTACATACTTAAAAATAATAATTTCAATACATAACTCATATATCTTAACAAACTCATTATATATATTGCATAATAAATTCAATTATGTAGAAGTATTAATATAAATATTTTTCTAAAACCTACCGTGTGCAACACATAGGTTTCACACTAGTTCTTTATTGTAATGTATATGACTACAACATATTTGGTTTCTAACGACATAAATATTTTCGATGCAACCTTATATGTCATGAAAATTTTATATTTGTAAAGTTTCTTACATAATCCCTAATATCGGTAGGGAATGATCCATGACATCAATTCATACTACCTACGACTGTATTATATGTCATAAATAACCATATACATGAAAATTGTTAATATTCGATCACATTTATACTCATATGCTAAAGCTTATTGGTGTCACAAAAGAAATAGACTTATGTTACAACTGTTGCTTTATCATGAGCAAATGCTACATTACGTTACCAGCATTTAATACTCATGATTGTTTTTCGATTTTCATTTGTAGTAATAGTTGTAAAGTAATGAGATTATTTTTCATCGTGAATAACTGCATATTAGCAATAACATTTTATTTGTTATGTTGGTGCGAACGCATAAAAGAGAACAATAAGTTATGCACATGTTAACTGTTGATGCTTTGGTTAGTTTTATTTTTAATATCATCATCGTACCTTAACTATTTTATCACGGTTCTTTAAATATCTTAAATTGTAAAATATATTTTACGAATAATTAACTTTCATTAATTAACCTTTTCAAACTTTATAAAGATTAAACTTTTGCTTGTATGAAATGTAGAATTCATGTACTAATCATTAAAATGATGCAAACGTATTCAAAAGAACATGTAATAACTGTTGTTATAAGGATTGACAAATTGATTTTTAGAAACATGTTATTAACTTTGTGTTAAACTTTGAAACATATTGGCACAAAACTAAATGAATATTTCTAAATATTTAATGTTTCAAAAAGTAGCAGTTCTGTAAAATTTGTACGGGGCTACTGAATCTATGCACAAGAACATTTCATATTTACTTTTTCATTCTGACGCTGGATTTACTAATTTACCTTTGCCATTTTGATCCTCCCACAATCGAAATTCTTGAACCATCATCACCAAATCTAGTTACAATCGATGATTTTCCTCTTTCACTTTTAGTCTCTCAGTGAATTCTTCCATCGATTTCCCCTCGTAGATAAGTTTAGATTTCTCGTTGTATTAGAAGTTGTGTCTTCATTATATAAGAAGTTGATTTCTCCTTATTTCTTTCAGTTTTCAATAGCAATAGCTACTACAGGAAGATGTTATTTTCGACTTTTATTTTCTGATGATATACCAATGACATTTTGCCAAGCTTCGATATGTAGTCCAAAATAGGGTAAAGTTGAAAAATTAGTAGTATGTCATTTGTACGATGTTGTTGGAAATTTCTAACGACAACTTTTATCAGATATTTTCATTTCAAAAATAACCATCCATCATTGCACTAATCACGCTCATGAAATAAACAAAAAACCCTAAAACCACAATTTCTAGCGTTTCACCCAAAATTTATTTACGTACTATCGATATACGATATAAATGAATATTTAAATTTGATTTAAATTAATTAATTACAAAGTGGTTTTGGAAATTTTCGTGGGCTCATTGTGCCCATAGTATGGCGGGCTATTGGAAAGAGGGATTGGGATATTCAAATTTTCAAAAAGTGGAAATTGGATCTAGGAGTTGTGTTTATCTCTAGCCTGCTGAATTTTTTTGAGATGGTTTGATTTAATCTAGGAGTTGGCTCTTCATTCATGGTGCACTATTTCGGTAATATTTAAATTTCAACGATAATTATTATTGTATATGTTGATCATCGTATTCATGTTGTTTATATTCCAGTTATTATAATGAATTTGTATATAACTTTTTTGTCCAAACTTATGTATATATCTAAGTTGATTTTAACAAACACAAGGAAGCGTCATTGAAACACTTATATTATTTTTAGCCATACTATAAATATTTAATATAATTTTTTAAATTTAAAATTATATTTAAATTAGCTTTAATAATTTTATAGTGTAATTTATGTAAATATATACATATAAAATAAGTATATTATATATATAAATATATTAAGTTATTTAAAACTAATTTATAAATATATGTATTTTCAAATTAAAAAAATATTATTTCTATATAATAATTATTGATATATATTAAATTCTTTTAAATAAGCTAATGTTGTATTTGAAAAAAGTTTATATCAATATAGTTAAAAAAATTAATTCTTTTTGATAGGATGTTAAAAGAATTAAATTTATAATACATATGCCTATTTTCTAACTAATAATTTACAAATGTATATTTTTTAAATTAAAAAGTATATTTGTATGTACATTCCAATTTTTTTTAAGATTATATATATATATATAATTTGAAATTTAAATTTGAAATTTAAGATCGACATTTATTATTATTATTATTATTATTATTATATATACATAATTGGGTATGTGTATGTGTGTGTGAGTTTGCATCAGAAGTGGGACACACACCTATTCAATTAACAATTGAAAATTAAAGAACTAAAGAATTAAAATGAGGTAAGAATACAAGATTTATGGTGGTTTAGGCAAAATCAATAGTTTACGTCCACTGTCAACTTTGTTACCGATTGTTTCTTTCTTTTACAAGGATGTTCTTACAACTCTGTTGCTTACAACTCGACAAGTATCTAACATAGTTTCGGGGTAAAATCAAATAATAAAGAAAGAAAGGAAAAGGATCCCCTTTCCTTTGCTCCTCTTCTCCTATTTATAGATAAAGACCATCAAAATAATTGCCGAAATGTGCTCCCCACATTCTCCACTTCCGGCATGAAGCTTAAGGCAAGAGATTGTGTCCAAATCAGCAAACATTGATAACTTAGTACCGAGTTGTGCTCATAACTCGGTATAGAGTTATGAAAGTCTTTGTCTTCATGCGCTTTTCTTTATCTTTGATCTCTCAAACACATGTTTTTGCTGATGGGCTATAAGACTTGGTACCGAGTTATGACTTTGAGTTGTATTTTCACCTTTGCTTCTTTTCACTTGATATTTCTAGAGAATGGCTAAGTATTTTCCCATTACAAGCAAGGTTCAACGCTGATTTTTGAGATTCCATCTAAATTCTAGAGCCAAACTAGTCTTATAGGCTTCTAGTTTATTTCACGACCATTCAATGGTTCTGATTCGTTGAGATATTGCTTGGTTCAAAAGTGGAATAATACTTGCCCCCTAAAGTAAGCCTTATGTTAACAAGGCAGGTTTTGGATCAAGAAACTCAAAATTCAAAAGATTTCTATATCCTCTGAATTGTCTTCACAAAGCAATACATCCTCTCTGGATGAACATGTCATATTAAACAGTTGTGGATTCATATCCATTGGATGATATAAAAGTAGAAGTATCCCATTCTGACTCGTTACTCGATTCTGGAAAAATATGAAAGTTTCTTCTTTCATTGGTCAATTAGGATTTGTCTTCTCCCATCTTTCCTTTTCCATTATCTTTGCTATTAATTCTCTGTTCTTTTTCCCTTTTCTTTCTTTTAAATTGGTAGCAAGTTAAGAGTTATAACTCGTTTTTTTGCAAGCCTTATGTTTAAATAACACTTAGTTTATTACTTTTACGTTTGCTTGGCTGTTGTTTTTCCGATTTTGAATTTTAACCCTTATGACGTCCCATTCTTCATACTTTATAGCGCCGCCGCTAACCTTAGCTCTACCACTGGATTGCGATCGTAGATGCCTACCTAAGCAACCTAGCCCCCCATTTATACAAACTTGCTGCCAATTTGGTCGAGTTTCAACTCGACTTCCTTATTTTGATGCCACCTCTTACATCATCTTCGATCTAAGGTAGGTAGTAGCTGGTGATTTAAAGTTATTTCTATTTGATATAGGCTGCTAGCCATACCTGACGTCAACTCCTTTTCCTTCATTGCACTTGGCCATAACGCACAAAGTACATAGGTTTGGGTGTCTTTGGAAAACTCGTGTTCGACTCTAAGTCTTCCTAGGTTTTTCCCAAACGCGGCTCCAAGCTCCTTTATTCCCTCACATGCTTTGTAACGACCCAAATTTTGACTAACATTATTTAGGACATTTAATTATGTAAATTAAATGAAATAATGTAAGTGGTTAAGGGATTGAGATTTGTATAACTAGAGGGTAGCCGTGCCTAATTAACAAATGAACCAAAGGGAATTAAAATGAAATAAGTAAGGGTAATATATAAGGGGAAAATAGGAATAATTATATTGTTATACCCGAAAACCTCATGCCACTTTTATTTTCCACGTTCATAAACAAATATTAAACCAAGCTTGGCCGGCCACCATTAGAGGAAATCTTAAGGAAAATAAGCAAGGATCAAAGGAAGAAGCTTAATCAAATTAATCCAAGAGCAAATCTCAAACTCCTTAACAACAAGCTAAGGTGGATAATAGATTACCTCTCATATTTCTTATTTTCGGTTCTAGATCAGATCCGAATATATTTTGCAAAGTATTATGCCATATTTTGAATGTTAAATAGATATATATGTGTGCTTGTTGATGAATTTTGTTTATTCATATAGATTTTATGATAAGAACTGATTTGAAAATTTTATCAAATGAAATCCAAATGCCTTGCGATTTTGATATAAGGTCGGAAATATTATTTTAGAGAAGGGTTTCAAGTTTCATAATTTTCTGAATTAATGTGGACATTATGAATTTTCTAGTGAAGAAAATGGTTAAATGGCTATTATATGTTTGCTTTGGGCTAGAAATTTAAATATGTTAGAAAACATATTAAAAGTGATTTATGTGAATTTTTGAAGAATTTTCCTAAGTATTTTATTAAAGATATAAAATTATTTAAGGTATGGGATTTAAATGTTTTATATGTTTATAAAAGGAGAAGGGGCTATTTGTAAATGTTTTAATTTGTTAATTGCTGAAATTCAACAGCACTTTTAGAAAAGATTTTGAAAAATAATTAGAAACCAATCATATGTTGATAAACAAAGCAAGTTAGTTGGAAAGAAATTACTTTATAAAGTTAAAAACCAGTTTTGTTAGGATTTACTGCTTCGCCACTTATAGCAGCCACCTTTTGACCTAATACTGCCGCTTTCATCTAAGTCAAAACCAATACACATGGTATCAGCTTCGGTACGTAGTGGATTGGAGTTAGGCGACAGGTATGAAGTCAAAATAGTCTTTTGAAGGGGTAGAAGTAGCATTTGTAAACTTAGAATCATTTTGCTTACAAAATAAGCTTTCGACTTGGTCAATTGTTCTAAAGAAAAGAACTTTCAAAAGAGGTTGCCGCCTTTATTTTAAAAAGAAGCTTTCGAAGGGGTCGAAACCCCTACTGCCGCATTCAACCTTTCGAAGCAATGCTTTCTAAAGGGTTTTTCTATTTTAAACTTAGATACTGCTTCTCCATGCTTTCAAAGGGGTTGGTTTCGGCACCATCCACTTTCTTTTATTTAGGAAAAATTGCTTTTGAAAGAGATGCTTTCGTCCCAGTTCTTTTAAGACTCTTTGATATTTTGAAAGTGAAACCCAAAGGTTTCGAAAGGAATTGTTTTAAATGGTTTCAAAACTATGTTCCACAAACTTCTACAGATTACCCAATGTTTTCGAAAGGTTTACCTTTAGTGTTTGAATGGAAGATTTCCAATGTTTTTTAAAGGAAAATTTGAAGTGTTTTAAAAGAGGATGTCTATGATTTTATAAAGCTTTCCAAATGAAACTTTCAATGGTTTTGAAAGGTTTATTTTAAATGATTTCGAAGGTATGATTTGGCCTTTCGGCCTTGTGTTTCAAGGTTAAGTAGTTAACTGGTTTTGAAAGGGGTACTTTCAAAGGTTTCGAAAGAGGTTGTTTAAATTTTTTAAACATGGGTTTCAAAGGTTGTCATCAATAATATTTTGTGTAAAGCATATATCATGGCATATAGATTGAGTAAAGCAAATTTATGTTTTCCTTGTTTAAGTATGATTTAAAGGGTTCAGCCAATTTAAAAGATGTTTTCAAGGAAAATTTGAAGGGTAGTTAACCCTAAGTAAATGACTCAGATATTTGAATACCAGATGGGAATGGGTTAGGGTTGCGCCTTATACATAGCTATAACCCTAGCTAATTTGGTCCAAAATTCCAGTGTGTAGGGCTTAGTCACTGGTAAGACTTAAATGATGTTACACACAGAAAGGAATATATAGTGAAGGAGGATATGTTATCGGTGAGCCCGCAAAACCGTTAGGATCAGGTGACCTTGGGAGGAGTAAGTTAAGGACAGACCATCCAGAAGTGTGTCTAACAGATGTTAGATTGTTTATTTTATCTGGTAGGCCCCAGTCAGCCAATGGTTAGTAGTTAGCCGAATAAACTATATTGTTTGGACAGATAGTCCATTTGTTACCTGATTTACGAGCATATATGATATTGCTATTATTGTTTTAATCAGTTTGATTGCATGATTCTGATTTGCAAAAAGATATGTTTTAAAAGGTATTAGTGAGGGGAAACCCATTCTACTAAGTGGCGTGGTCTCACTTAATATCAGTAAACCGAGGTGTAATAGTATCATTCACACCAGACTTTATGTCTGACTTGAAGTTTATGTTTTCCCCTTAAACTCTTTGGTGCTCAAAATTGATTTGAGTAAATTGAAAGTTAAGGATTTACAAGTTTAGTAGGTGGACGAATATAGCTTCCGAAGACTTATAAGAGGCAAAGTTAGCTATTTAGGAGTTGTTATTTTCATTTCCGCCGTGATGTATTTAGACTGTTTTGTCTATTAAGTACTCTAATCATCCAAGGAGGCATCTTCATATGTCGCTCTTGGCGTAGTTTGTAATAATTATATTTGATCAAAACTTGGGAAACGCTTGGGATTGTGTAATGAATATGAAACATGATTTTGAAATGTAATTAGTAAAGTTATTTTTGGAATATGTGATATTGTTTCATATTCATGTGCATCTGATATTATGGATACCTTTAACATTACCGTATTTTGTCACCGGAAGTTAATACTATAGATGGCTGCAGCATCTGTAGCTCTTAGCTTCGGGCCTTAAGACAGGGAGTGTTACAACTTGGTATCAAAGAATATGTTTATGAAAAACTTAAAAGAAATTTCAAACTTAAAATGATTTTGAAAACATAATCCTAAGGAATTAAAGAAAAGATCGGGGTATGGGATAACGTTAGAGTAACGTACTAGTATTTGCTATATATAAGTATACGCTTTATCTCTTCTCCCATCTATCTTAGGCTATTCTTTTGTAACTTACAAACACTTGAATTCATATTTTATAGACGTAAGATATGGATGCTAGAAGTTGAAAAGTTAACATTGGTAGGGGAAGCACCAGAACCAATGGGAATGCTAGACCAAATACTAGGAGGAATCAAGGTCAGGCATAAGCTTCTAATGTGGGTGCTGGAGTCCCGTAAGCCAATATGGGAGCAGTGTATCAGTTCTTCATTAACATGATGCAAGCAGGAGTTGCTGCGGGGTTAGCTGGAGGGAATGTTGAAGGAGGAAATCAAGGAGCTCCAATGGTTAATAACTATGCTGTTTGGAGTAGAGATTATGCTCGGCTGGGAGGAAAGCCGTTTATTGGTACTAAAGACACAATCGAAGTGGAGAATTGGTTACTTCATTGCGAGAGGATTTTTGCTGATTCGGGACTCAATGATGAGCAGAAAAGGAGACTCACTTCTAGATAGCTACAAAGGGCAACACTGTATTGGTGCAACAGTGTTACTGTTGGAGTCAATGAGGGGACTATGACTTGGGCTGAGTTCAGGAGAAGGTTCGAAGAAAGATTCATATCACATATTGATAATTATACTCTATTAAGGAAGTTTGCTGAGTTGGAGCAGGGAGATATGATAGTACTTGAGTATGCAACCAGATTTGAGGAGCTAGCAAGATACGGATACGCTACAGTTGATACTATCATCAAAAGGAATGAAAAGTTCATTCATGGGTTGAAGCCTAAGCTTGCTAAGGCTACGTTATCGCATAATAGAGATCCATGCGATGTTGTAATTGAGATGGCTTTGAGGCAGGAAGAGAATTAGGACCTCTCATATTTCTAAGCATAAGCTTGCTAATTTTGACTAACATTATTTAGGACATTTAATTAGGTAAATTAAATGAAATAATGTAAATGGCTAAGGGATTGAGATTTGTATAATTAGAGGGTAGTCGTGCCTAATTAACTAATGAACAAAAGGGAATTAAAGTGAAATAAGAAAGGGTAATAGATAAGTGCAAAATAGGAATAAGTTATATTTTTATACCCTAAATCCCCATGCCACTTTCATTTTCCACATTCACAAACAAATATTAAACCAAGCTTGGCCGGCCACCATTAGAGGAAATCGAAAGTAAGATAAGCAAGGATCAAAGGAAGAAGCTTAATCAAATTAATCCGAGAGCAAATCTCAAACTCCTTAACAACAAGCTAAGGTGAATAATAAATGACCCCTCATATTTCTTATTTTTGGTTCTAGATCAGATCCAAATAGTTTTGCAAAGTATTATGCCATGTTTTGAATGTTAAATAGATATATATGTTTGTTGATGAATTTTGTTTGTTCATATAGATTTTATGATAAGAACTGATTTGATAAACCTATCAAATGACATCCAAATGCCTTGCGATTTTGATATAAGATTAGAAATATTATTTTAGAGATGGGTTTCAGGTTTCTTAAATTTTTGAATTAATGTAGACTTATTATGAATTTTCTAGTGAAGAAGATTAAATTGGGTTTAAATTAATTATGGCTATTATATGTTAGCTTTGGGCCAGAAATTTAAATCTGTTAGAAAACATATTAAAAGTGATTTATGAGAGTTTTTGGAGAATTTTCCTAAGTATTTTATTAAAGATATAAAATTATTTAAGTTATGAGATTTAAATGTTTTATATGTTTATAAAAAGAGAAGGGACTATTTGTAAATGTTTTAATTTGTTAATTGCTGAAATTTGACAGCACTTTTAGAAAAGATTTTGAAAAAGAATTGGCAACCAATCATATGTTAATGAACAAAGCAAGTTAGTTGGAAATAAATTACTATATAAAGTAAAAAACCAGTTTTGTTAAGATTTACTGCTTCGCCACTTATAGCAGCCACCTTTTGACCTCATATCACCGCCTTCTTCTAAGTCGAAACCAATACACATGGTATCGGCTTCGATACATAGTGGATTGGAGTTAGGGGAAAGGTATGAATTTGAAATAAGCTTTCGAATGGGTAGATGTAGCTTTTGTAAACTTAGAATCATTTTGCTTACAAAACCTGGGAAACGTTTGGGATTGTGTAATGTAGGATGAAACATGGTTTTGAAATGTAACCAGTAAAGTTATTTTTGGAATCTGTTATATTGTTTCATATTCATGTGTATTTGATATTATGGATACCTTTAACAATACCGTATTTTGTCGCTGGAAGTTAATCCTATAAATGATTGCAGCATCTGTAGCGCTTAACTTCGGGCCTCAAGATTGGGGATGTTACATGCTTGGTGCCAATCTCAAGTTTTCCTAGGCCATACTTTGGTTTTTTTGTATGACCGCAAAGTTGCATCCTTTTTTCTGGCAAATTTATTTAAGTGCAAAGTAGGAGAATTCAAATTTCGTCAATACTTAGTCGAGTATTGGTTGGTGGCATGGTTTCGTTGAGATGGTTTCAGATAACGGTCAGATCAAACTCATCTCAGTGTTTAATGGAGTCATACATCAATACTTTGGGTCAACATTTAACTATTGTGTCCCTCTAAAAGAAGGTTCTTTGTTGTTCCTAATAACGGTTCTGTTATCGTATGTCATATGATAATGGGTAAAATATGACATACAGTTCCATAGTGCGACGGAGCTCGTTTGCCAACACGAGAGAGTTATCTATAAAGAGTGTTCGTGTTCACCGTGCTTCGGACATAGAACACACACTGCATAAACTGAATTGCATGTTATTGCCCACGTCAATTTATGAGATCTGATTGGTCAATACACATTGACATCTATTGGGTCTTATACATCGACTACACAGGGCATAATTACAACACGAAGATCAAAGTTAAATCTTACTTGACCTTACTCATCTGTCGAGTTTTTAAGTAGGTTATGAACCATAGACACTCCTCGCATCTCTCTACCATGGGCGCAGGTCCATCCAGTTTAGAGTTCATCCGACCCACAATAACCTCAACATCTACTTCATCGTCTCCTTGGCCTTGACCGTCCCATCATCAAGCTAGACAGTCTCTACAAGTAGTTCCCTTCATAATGGAAGATCGATCAACCTTACCCGTGGATTACCCCAAATATCAATCTTGAGGGTGCTATGATTCTTGACAACCCTCCAAGTTCTTTGGCATCTACTTTGACCGAGGTGGATAGTAGAAGAATCCATGATCATCACGACGTTCCTTTTGAAGATGTTTTAACTCTTGTGCCCTTTTAGCAAGCCCGTCCAGCTAGCTTCGCTCAGAAGTAGCTATCGGGATGTAAATTCTTTCATTATTCATTAACTTGGTAGAGTTCATTCCACTCAAATCGTTAACTCCATCATTTCTTAAATTTGCAGATATTCCAAAGAGACTTGGTAGCGTAGTTGGCACACACGGTCTCAATTTTGAAAAATATCCCGTTTGAAAAACAAAAATGAAATTTCTTTTGACGGATCCTAAGATGCAAAAATTCCAACTTTTACAAAACGATCATTGTCTTGGTATCATTTATGTTACTTAAAGGGTTGTCCAGCCTGCTGAAGAGGCTGAGGCCATACCACCAGTTGTTGTGGATCAAGAGACCCTACCTGCAACATAGGATCCTCCTATCGATCAAAAGGAAGATGAGGGTGGTGATGAAAATGAAGATAATGATAAAGGTGATGATGGTGAGGATAGGGGCGATGATGACGATGTTAATCTTGGATACAAGTCTACAGGAGAAAAAGGTGGAAATGGACGAGCATCGTCTCCCACTCGTAGTCTAATGTCAATGATAGTATCACTCTGTCCTTCTTCACAACCATAGCAAACACTTATAGGGGAGAAAACTCTGGCTCCCAGAATGATGATATCTTCAGTTCTCTTTGAGAGTTTCCTAGATCTTATCCTTTATATGACTTCGGTAATCTCAGGCTTTTGAACCTTGATCCTCCTATTCATATGGTTATAGACCAGTCTTTAACAATTGCATGAGAGATAACTTGGCACGGCCGACTGCATGAGCAAGGTTTGTAGGGTCATTAGGGAGCACTGACACTCCACACGATATCTAAAGTCATAACATCTTCACACTGCACACGTTTTTCCATGATTTCCAGACCTTAATTCGATTGTATTTCCATTTTAGGTACAATGAGAAGCCCAAATCTTTATGATGTTTTGTACGACCAATATACTGATTATTGCGGATACTAATCTTCACGTCGAAATCATGAATCATCTTATGAATCTAACTAAACGAGGCACTAAAAGAAAGAGCAGGAAAGGCAAAATGAGGAGGGATGTAGACGTCATGATGATCATGAGCGAAAGTGTCACGATCACTCTAGATCAGGCAGGATATCTACCTCTCAATGTCACGATCATTCTCCCTTCCTAGAAAACCAAGATCCACACTCCAAGGCCTGATCATGTCCCTTCTTCTAAGGCTCTAACTATCCTTAATTCAGTGCCGCCTTCTACACAAATTATGGTATTCTTCTAAATCCAAACAAGTTGTTCGACCATCTGGTTCTACGACCTTCGAGCATATCAAATAGAGATCTGGTGAAGAGCATACTTTTGCTCATGTTTCTACATCAGCCATAGAATCTGCCTGCTTTGAGGGGGTTAAGTTTTTGTATACCTAAAAGGATATTCCTCCTAATGGAGCCACAATGTCAAAGCATGTGTGAAGGATGCTTATGATCAATACTATATATGGAGGAAGTTTGCTCAAGTTTTGTCCGACACTAACAAAGCTAGTCAATTACTCCTTAAGGAGAACAAGATCAAGAAAAAGGATAGTGATCAGATCATCACTCATTATGATAAAGAGTTAGAAGAAGCTAAGAAATCCCTCAAGGTAATGGAAAAGAAATTGTTGGACGAGAGAAAAGCCTTCGATGACAAATTTAAGATACAACAAGAGAAACTCGAGGTTGCATATCATAGGACTTGCACTTTTACCATAAAAAAGGAGGCTCTCCAGAACACTATTGATAAACGGACTCTAAGGATTCTAAGTTTGGAGACTGCGATAGAAGTTGAGAAGAAAGAAAATATTGAGGCTTCACCATGGCCGAAGAATCCATGAATAAAATGCTTGAAATTGAACGAGAACAAAGGGATTCCGAAGCATGCGCAACCAATATTAAAAAAAGTAAGTCTGAAATTGAGTCCACTTTGGTTCGCTTCTACGAAAACATTATCAAGTTCGGAGACCTACGATGCCTTAATGACAAATACCCAAGAGCGCTTACTATGGCCTAGAAAGAAATCCTTAGATAAGAAAGAGAACATTTTGGTGAGGTCAAGAAGGAAGAGCTGAAGGTTGATCTCTTTGATAACAATGATTTAGATGCTCTTGTTGTGGGTCATGTGATGTAAGTTTTTGAAGCTTTTACTATTGTCCTAGTGCATGTTGGGGCTCTTCCCAAATTCTACTTTAAGGATTTTGGGGAAAGTACAACTCCCGTTTCTCAAGGACTCCATATAGAGGCTACTAACTTAACGGCAGCCACCTCTAGTGCCATCACCTTTTCTACATCCAGGCCTTTTATCTCTTTACCCATTATTCTATGTTCTTGGGCTTTTGGAACGTCTTTTGCCATGATGACATTGGTGGTAGAGACTTTGTCCTTGTCTTCAACTCATGCTCAATATAATCTGAGGACCTCAGCTACACACTACCAAAGTATGTCCTGAAACTCATCGCTCTATCGCCCATCATAGAGGAGAGCTAGACTAGGACTCCTCCTCAACCTTTGTCCACTCTCCCAGAGGTATATTGTTAGTTTCTCCTATATTCAAGAAGGCTCAAATGACACCCGTGGATGTTTTTAATCTTCATTTATCTTTCTCTATCATGTTTTAGGCCTGTCTGCTTTTTCTCCCTACCGAATGTGGTCCTTGCTTCAGGTCATCAAGCTTCAATAACTGACTTTGTCATCGTCTCTGCCCCCACCTTTGATTCCAACCTCTTTAGGCGAGTCTGCTCTAGGTCTCGATGTTGAAAAGACTCTTGTACTGAATGAAGAGGCTACGAATGATCCTGACATGACATAGGGCGACGAGGACTTGACTATTATAGGGACTAAGGACATGACATAGGTATAGGAGCCTCCGTCGGTCGATCCAAGGTCATTCCCGCAACAGGTGGAAGCTAACCTTAGATGAAATGATCTGGGTTGCACTAATAGATCAATTGAATACAGTCCCGCGGCGTCGGTGGCCAGTCTGACGATGAGGACGGAGAACCGTTCTTCGTAGAAAAAATGGATGCCTATTTGGGCTATAACCAGATCCCCATAAATGGCCCCGATCAAGAACACACCTCTTTCATCACCAAAACCGGGCTGTATTGTTACCGGGTCATGCCTTTTGGTTTAAGAAATGTAGGGGAAACCTACCAGCATTTAGTCAACCAAATGTTTTCAGAACAACTGAGTCATTCGATGGAAGTGCAAGTTGATGACATGCTAATAAAATCGGAGAGGGCCGATGGCCATGTACTTAACCTCGTTGAAACTTTCGGCATCCTGAGAAAGTACAACATGAAATTGAATCCTAAGAAGTGCTCATTTGCGGTCTGATCTGGCCGATTCTTAGGGTATGTCATGAGCGCTAAAGAATCGAGGCCAACCTAGACAATATTTAGGCTTTTCAAGAAATGCATGTTCCCAAAATGGTGAAGCGGATACAGAGCCTCAACAGGATGGTGGCCACTCTAGGCCGTTTTGCTTCAAAGTATACATATCAGTGCTTGTAGGATCGAATTAACCCTATAGGGGGGTGAATGGGGTTTATAAAAAAAGTTCTCAGATAAATAAAAATTGTGGCACAGATAATAAAAGAGTAAATGCGGAAATTAAAAATGACACACAAGTTTACCCAGCTCAACAAAACCCGCCTACTACTACCCCAAAGGTTTCCAGTAGAAATTAAACAATCTAACGCTTACAGAGCCTGTAAACTCGTGACCCTCGCTAACCTGATTGTTCTAACCCTATGCCCAAAACCCTGCTACAACTCTTCCATCGAGTTGCGAATTCTCGAACTATGCCACGTAGCTCATAACATAGTTAACACTAGAGTTTAACAATTTAAAAATAAAAATACAATAAAAATAAAAGGAACCCTAAACACAATTTGACTCTAGCTATAGCTAAAAAGAAACACGGCCCAATAAAAAACTAAAGCAATCTCCTTTTTCTCTGTTAGCCTATATTCATTATCTTCATGCCTTCTTCCTTTTTTGCTTCATTTTGAAATTTGGATTTCCATAAATTGAAGCTACTGATCTAAATTTTTTTGTCGATCGAAGAGAAATTGTTGCCTTAAAGCTTTGTCGAATTGCTTGCTTAATTCCTCTCGGTCACTTCATCATCAAGTTTGATGATTTGAAGATTGGTACGTGATTTTTTATGCCCTTCTGATTTTGCTCAAACTCGATCAATCTAAATGGCGGTGATGATATGGGATTTTATAGGAATTGATTTTCTATATTTTTATTTGTACATTTCATTTTGAAATTTTCAATTGCTTTTCTCGGCCATGGTTTTTTAATCGAAGGCCTTGATATATTTTGACTTGTTCAATTTTGATATATACTACGATATATTCCCTTATATACCTTGAGCAAATTGGACCCTTGATTTTGATATTTTGATTTTTTTGCCTTACTCGATCAATTTCACTTCATCAAGTTGTTCAAATCTTTTCTGACTTGTTCACTACTTCATTTGGAATTCTGATATACTTATTTGTTCAAAAACTGTTTTGTTTGAAATAGAGTTTCAATCCGCGACTGCTTAGTTTGAGTTTTCTGATAATTTCTGAAATGCCTTTCCACTTGCATAAACTTACGCACACTTGCCCTAGAACTATGCACTTTATGATGATTGCACTGTGTATACATATGCATGTAGATATGTGTCACATCATTTCTTATTTTTCTGTATGGCTATGTGTGATGCTTTGATACATGTTTGCTTGCCCATGTTTGTTTATCTGCACTTGTACTCGTTTCATGTTGAACTGCTTTGTTGCTCTTGAACATGTCTTATGCACTTCCTTGATTATCCTTGTTTGAATTTGGTTTCTATGTGCAAACTTGTCTGATCTAGCTTGTACATGGTGCTATTTCTTTTGCGTGTATCTATCTTCCTACGTGCTACTGCTATGTTCATGCCTAAGCTTCTATTTTGTTGCACTCTTTTATTCCTGTTGTGTTTGTACCCTACTTTGATCTGGACCTTCTGGTCTTATCTTAAACACTGCCCTTCCTTACTTTGTACATGTATACATGTATATACATATATGTATATATGTGTGAAATTTTGATGCTTTGTACTTTCTTTTGTTGCTTCTGATATACTACCTTTGCTTTGATATTTGCCTTGTATGCTCTACTATACCGCATTTTAATGTGTTGAGCAACTCACTGCATTAAGTTCATTGATGTGCATCCCTTTTGTTGCTTGCTTGTGCACTGGTCATTACTTTGCCTACACATGTGCACTTGTATATTTGTTTTATGATACGTGCACTTGAGTTGAGCACGAGACGACTTAGGCTTGACCTTGTGCACATTTGCCATGTGATTGGATTGAGGCTCGACCTTGTGATATTCATAGTAATTCACTGTATATATAATGAGTTGTCCATGTGCCTATATTTTTTCCTGTCTAAAATATGAAGAGAAACAACCCATATAACTGAGGCAATATTGAATCACAATTATAATTTTATTTTTCCAATTTTGGTTTGTTTCTTTTTCTATTTTACTGCTTTATTTATTTAACAGGTATAGTAGATGACTAGACACAAGCTGGAGCAAGCAAATCAAGATCAAAATCGAGTGTGAGTGAGTGAGAAAATAAAGCGTTGTATATGAATGTGTAGAGAAATTATGTACATGAGAGTATGGAAATTTGTATAATGATAGATTGTATTCTAAATATAGTGGAAGTAAATAATGTGTACTATTTGAAATTGAAATAAAATATTCATTTGAATAAATATTTATTTAAATGATATTCTATTCGTTTATTTTATTCAACAAATATTTATCCCATTCTATTAAATTGCAGTAGTATTATAACACAATCAACGAGTATATATACGTTTATTATCATCAAACAAAAATCGTAAACCATTGTATTCTACAATCTCCCCCTTTTGATGATAAGAAACATATACTAAGATTTTGAATTTCAAATAATTGTGTTTGGTATGATGTGTTCAAGCTCCCCCTATTTAGATGCTCCCCCTACAATTAAACCCCCTATACAAATGTGTGCAATTGAAAAACTAATTTTTCGTTTCATAGAATGAAATTTTTTCTAGATACTATAGATGCATGGGATATAGTTGAAAATGGATATAATCTACCTATGCTAATTATATGTGGTCATGAATTTCCTAAGCCAAAAAATAAGTGGAATGAGCTTAGTTTACATCATTCTAACGCTAAGGCTATGAATTCTATTATTTGTGCTTTAGACAAAATTGAATACAATCGTGTTTCTCACTGTGAAACTACGCAAGAAATTTAGCATATTCTTGAAATAACTCATGAAGGTACATCGTAGGTCAAGGAATTTCATCTTGCCATGCACGGCAATGAATACGAGATTTCATGATGGTGAAAGATGAAAATATATAAGAGATGTATGGTCATTTTCAATGTATTATTCAAATTCAAAACTCCTGGAAAAACTTATATAGAATTGGAGATGGTCCAAAAAATTATGAGAATCCTTCCAAGAAATTTCGAAGCGAAAGTGACTGCAATTTAGAAATCCAAAGATTTGAAAAAACTTAAATTGGAGGAGCTAATAGGAAATCTCATCACTTACGAGATGGAATTGAAGGTCGGAGAAGAACGTGAAAGCGGAGAATCGAAAAAGAAATCATTTGCTCTAAAAAAGTACAACCGATAGTGATGACGATAAGGATGCGGTGGCTAAGCTAGCACTATTGACGAAGCAATTCAAAGAGTGGACTCGAAAGCATGGAAATCCAGCAATAAACTAATGGAAAAAAACCAAAATCGTCAAAGTTCTAGATTATTCTAAAGAGGAGGAAATCATGTCATAGATGTAAGAAGCTGGGTCACATTAAGCCAAACTATCCGTAGAATCGATTTGACAAACGAAAGAAGAAGCAAATGAGTTTCGCAGCCATTTGGGATGATAGCGAAGGAGAAAAGGAGAATACTGATAGTGAGAAAGAAGAAGGAAATACATGTATTATGATAGGAAAATTTAGCGACGGCAACGATGAACTGAATGAGGTATCTAAATTATCACATACTAATTTATTATTATCATATCATGATTTAAACTCAAAACTCTATAGATTTCAACAACGATATAATAAACATGAATCAAAGAAAAATAATCTACTTTGGATAAATAATGAATTAGAATGTATGATTGAGTATATTAAAAAGTTTAACTCAAACTATGAGAAATATCAATCTTTAGAAGAAGAAATTAATAGGCCCAAAACTAAAATTGAAACTCTCGAAAATGAAAAATTGATTTTTCAAAAATAATTTCAAAACAACTCTTGAATAATAAAGACTCTCTTGAATATCAGTAAAGTTATTCCTCAATCAACAAAATCTTAACATCTCTCCTCCTTTTGTTATCATCAAAAATTAAAAAAATAGTAGTAACTGAAATAGTTAAGAATTTTGATTAAAATTGTAACATCGAATTAAGAGAGGAATATATATTGCAAATTCCAATTAATCAAACAAAAATCCTAATATTCTATTTAGTAGAAACAAATTACACTTTAGATAAATGATAGGATTATGGTTTAGGGAAAATTTTATACAGTGACATTAGTTTGGTATTTTCAATAAAAGAGTAATTTGTGAATCTTCCTTTTAAATATTATACCAAAAAAATATTAAGCATTTTCTAACCATGCATAACCATTAGGATTTTTAAATGAGGTTAGTAGTTACTTAAAATGAATGTCAAGTATTTTCTAACCATGCATAACCATAAGGACTTTTAAATGAGATTAGAATTTACTTGAGTATTTATCCCTTTCTTATATGAGTCCCATCCTGCATAACTGTAAGGACTTTAGAATGAGAATGGAAGCACATATATGGAAATTAAAGTGATTCACCCATGCATAACCGCGATGCCTTTTAAATGAGAGTGAATACTTTGGGATATGATTATTTTACAACAAAAATATTTCCTTGTTCTGAATTATCAACTTCTACACACTATATTAAATTGCGATGCATGGATTGAAAGAAAGGTGATAGTGATAGAAATGATTATGGATTAAGTGTTAAACTAAAAAATACTATAAAATTTGTTTAATTTTCTTGAAAATTTAAATTATACTTCCTCTTGTTATGAAATATAATTTAATCACTATCCATTACTTTGTCAAACACTATTAATAATTTTAATAATTTTCAAGAAAGGTTTAATTAGTCAAAGATTATCTTTTCTAGTGTAAATTCCTTATCAAAATAAACAAGTATATTTTCATCAAAGTAAAAACCCATGTTATTTTTTAAAATTTATTTCTAAAATATGTGATAATTAATTTTCTACAGGGGGTTTTATGAAAATGTGTGCTAGTTGAAAATCATTTTAAAATAATCAATCAAATGCAAATATGATTTCAACATGATGTTTGTTACTACTTGTATTTGGATTGACCAAGGTGACATATAGTGGTATATAATAACATAAGCAAAAAATTTACTTCTCAAAATCAGTCGAATTGATTTTCAAAATTTTTAGCAAGACCATTTATATCAATCAAAGCAAAGGCATTTATATTGAAGCAAAAACAAAAATATTTCTCCAAGCATTACTTTGTTAGTCATGAACAAGACAATGAGAGATAACAATTCTACCAAAGCAATTGAAAATTCCTGTTTTGAAAATTTGGTCCATTTGAAACCACTAAATGAAAGCTTTAAGTCGATAATTTGGTTTAGCACAAAATATGAAAGTTTTAGATACTCAAAAATGCCACTTATCAAAATTAGTTTCAAGTCAAAACAATAAGTCAATCAAAAGTCATGAATGAAATACTACAACTTGTTTGTGTAAATCAGAAATACTTTTTAAGTAATGTGCCAAAAAGATTGCTGTTTTCCAATACCTTCCGAAATAAATCAGCAAAAACTCAAAACAACAAATTATAGCACTATTTGTTAGATTTCCAAAACTTCAAAAATTTCTAAAATTGGAGTAAAAATTTCCAAGTTACGATCTAAATATTTTAGATGTGTCAAGAAGTTCTGAAACTGTTTTCAAATACCCCAAATGATTTGCAGTTTTTCGCTTGTTTAAGTTTAGATTCTGGAGAAACAAAAAAAAACTTATAACGTTTTCAATCTACCTTCTAGAAAATCTTGAATTTTGCAAATAAGAGTTAAGAAGCTTAAGATATGGCAATTTTACTACAACAATGTTAACTAGAACATAATTAACAATAAGAGAACAAAACAAAGTATAGAAATCATACCTTACTTACCTTTGATGTCATGATATCCAAAATGTTTAGATCTCCACCTCATATTTCTAGACTAAGGAACATTTGAATTTTATCTCATAAACTATACAGAACAACTTGAATTCACTTTATCGAAGTTGATCCTTCGCCCGCTTTTGTATCTAAATTTTAGAAGAAGCGAGTGGCCTAACGAAGGATGAAGGACCACTATCATTTTCAATCAAAATTTTTGTTACCTAAATTTGTTTATATGGAAAACCATTAATTTTAACAATCATACCCTTAGGAATCCAAACTTGCTTAAATTTAGGAAAATTTATATTTGTACCTTTTGGAATCCATATTTGTTTAACGGTTTTATGTTTGTTTTTATTCCGACAATTGTTATGTCCCATACTTCCACACTTTACACATTTGGGTATCACATTTCTCTCCCTAGCGATATTATTAGTCGTTTTTTTATATATTGACACCTTTTCAAATCCAAGCCCTTTCTATTATCCGCAAAGAGTTGACTTCCTAACAGCATATTAAAAGATTTTCACCATTGGAAAATTTTCGAAGAGTCAACTCAAGATCATTGACTTTGGATTTTAAAAGTTCATTTTCGCTTATCAGCTTTGAACACCGACTAATAGAGTTTTCACTCTATTCAAAATTATTCCTCTTTAAGACCATATTTTCATTTTCAAACTCATTTATTTTGGTCTCAATTTCTAGCATCTCGGTTTCAAAGAGTTGGCATTTTTCAAATTCAAGTTTTTCAAAATCCTTGATTATTTCAATCTCTTTTTCAAATTCATGATTTATTCAAATAATTTTAGTTTTCCTATTTTTCAAAATCATGTTTTCTTTTTCAAGGGTTTTGAAATTTTCTTTGACCTCGTTTAACTCCCTTTCAAAAATCGCACATTAGAATTTTATGCCCTCTTAAAACTATCCAACTCCTTTTGTAATACGTTATTTTTGCAAATCAACTTGGTTTCGTTTTTCTTCAATATTAGAATTTCCTTTTCTAGCTTTTGAAAATTTTCATGAAAATGAACAAATTCTTTTTCATAGTCTAAACACCTTTCACAACTAGAATTTTTATTCTTCTCAATATTTTTAAGCTCAATTTCCAAATCATTATTTTTCTGATGCAATTTAGATTTTTCTCTTTTTAAATTGTTGTTTTTCATCTCAAGATCATCATTATTTTTAGTTAATTTTAATATAAGGGAACTATATCTTTAAATGAAAAATTACTTGTCTTGTTAGCTGTTCGATCTTCGTCACTGCTGTCTTTTATAAATCCTGTCAAACAAATTTCTTTAACCGAGTCGATTGTGAAGAGTTTCTCACCGTCGTTAGCTTTTCTACCATATATTGCATCGAGAGTATTCCAGATTTCCTATGCAATTAAACAATGAGAGATAAAATTAAATTCAACTCAATTAATTTGAGAATAGAGTATATGTATTGCAAGAGCGTTAATCGAAATATTTTTTTATCTATCATGTCACATCCATTTTCAATAAATCCTAACATTTAAAATCAACAGATTTAAAATAAAATTCCATTTTTGATTTTCAATTTAAAAAATTTGTTCCATCAAAAATTGGGGGACTAACACTGGACTGATTCTCGCTAGAGCTGCAATTATGGTTAGACATCTATTAACCAGGCTATGATACCACTTGTAG
The DNA here is from genome assembly GCA_030737815.1 of Allium fistulosum. NCBI lineage: Eukaryota > Viridiplantae > Streptophyta > Magnoliopsida > Asparagales > Amaryllidaceae > Allium > Allium fistulosum. The sequence goes on from CM060907.1 coordinate 97,688,093, forward strand.
GATCGAATTAACTCTAGAGGGGAGTTAATAGGTTTTATAAAAAAATCATAGATTAATAAAAACTGTAGCATAGATAATAACATAGTAAATGCAGAAATTAAAAGTGACACATAAGTTTACCCAGCTTCGGAAAAACCCGCCTACTGCTGCCCCCAAGGTTCTACTAGGAATTAAACAATGTAATGCTTACAGACCCTGTAAACTTAGACCCTCGCTAACCTGATTGTTCTAACCCTATGCTCAAAACCCTACCACAACTCTACCACAAAGTTGCGAATTTTCGAACTATGCCATGTAGCTTATAACCTAGTTAAACTAGAGTTTAACAATTTAAAAATAAAAAACATAAATCTATTACTATGTATCATTAAGATTTTAAGTTTTAAATCAACTAATAATTTTAACTAAATACATTTAGAATGATAAAATCAATCAAGAAGGAACTGAAAAGACAAATCAAAAAATAATGAAGTTTATTTCGACTATAAAAAAGCCATTTTATAATATTTTTTATAATAAAAATAAAAGGAACCCTAAACACAATTTGACTCTTGCTATAACTAAAAAGAAATGCGGCCTAATAGAAAACTAAAATAATCTCATTTTTCTTTGTTAGCCCATATTCATTATCTTCATGTCGTCTTCCTTATTTTTGCTTCGTTCTAAAATTAGGGTTTCCACAAAATGAAGTCACCGATTCAATTGCTCTGTCGATCAAAGAGAAACTGTTGCCTTGATGCTTTTTTGATCGCCGCGTGCTTGATTCCTCTCGATCACCTCGTCATCGAGTTGGATGATATGAAAATCGGTATATGATTTTTTTTATGCTCTTTTGATTTTGCTCAAAATCGATCAATCTAAATGTCGGTGATGACATGGGATTTTATAGGAATCGACTTCCAATATTTTGTTTGTATATTTCAGTTTGAGTTTTTCAATTACTTTTCTCGACCATGGATTTTTTATCTAATGCCTTGATAATGTCTGACTTGTTCAATTATGATATATACTATGATATATTCTCTTATATACTTTTAAAAAAAAATTGACCCTTGATTTTGATATTCTGATTTTTTGGCCTTACTGGGTCAATTTCACTTCTGCGGCTTGTTCGAATCTTTTCTGAATTGTTCACTGCTTCGTTTGGAATTCTAATATATTGATTTGTTCAAAAAAAATTAGTTGAAATTGAGTTTCAATCTGTGACTGCTTACTTTGAGTTTTCTGATAATTTCTGAAATGCCTTTCCACTTGCATAAACTTGAGCACACTTGCACTAGAACTATGTACTTCATGACGACCGCACTGTGTATACATATGTATGTATATATGTGTCACTTCATTTCTTGTTTTTCTGTATAGCTATGTGTGATGCTTTGATACATGTTTTCTTGCCTATGTTTGTTTATCTACACTTGTACTCGTTTCATGTTGAATACTTAGTTGCTCTTGAACATGTCTTGTGCACTTCCCTAATTATCGTTGTTTGAACTTGGTTTCTATGTGCAAACTTGTCTAATCTAGTTTGTACATGGTGGTATTTCTTTTGTGTGTACCTGTCTTCTTTCGCACTACTGCTATGTTTATGCCTAAGCTTCTATTTTGTTGGACTCTTGCATTCTTGCTATGTTTGTGCCCTGCTTTGATTGGACCTTCTGGTCTTGTCTTAAACACTATCTTTCCTCACTTTGTACATGTATAAATGTATATACATATATGTATATATGTGTGAAATTTATGATGCTTTGTATTCCTTTCTTTTGTTGCTTCTGATACACTGCCTTTGCTCTGATTGTTGCCTTATATGCTCTACTATACTACATTATGATGTATTGAGTAACACATTACCTTGAGTTCATTGATGTGCATCTCTTTTGTAGCTTGCTTGTGCACTATTCATTACTTTTTCCTACACATGTAAACTTGTATATTTTTTTTATGATATGTGCATCTGAGTTGAGCCCGAGACGGCTTGGGCTTGACCTTGTGCACATTTGCCATGGAATTGGATTGAGCCTCGGCCTTGTAATATTCACAGCGATTCACTGTGCATATCATGAGTTGTCCGTGCACCTATATTTGTCCCTGTCTAAAATCTGAAGAGAAACAACTCAAATAACCGAGGCAATATTGAATCACAATTACAATTTTATTTTCGCAATTTTGTTTTGTTTCTTTTTCCATTTTACTACGTTGTTTATTTGATAGGTATAGTAGATGACTGTACACAAGCTGGAGCAAGCAAATCAAGGTCAAAATCGAGTGTGAGTGAGTGAGGAAACAAAGTGCTGTTTATGAGTGTGTAGAGAAATTATATGTATGAGAGTATGGAAATTTGTATAATGACAGATTGTATTGTAAATATAGTGGAAGCAAATAATACGTACTATTTGAAATTGAAATAAAATATTTATGTGAATAAATATTTATTTTAATGATATTCTAATTCATTTTTTTTATTCAGCAAATATTTATCACATTCTATGAAATTGCAATAGTACTATAACAAACACATTTAACAAATATACACACACACACGCACACACACACACATATATATATATGTTTATTATCGTCAAACAAAAATCGTAAACCATTGTATTCTATAGTGCCTGCCCTTCTTCGACCTCATCAAGAAGGGGAAAACCTTCGCTTGGGACGACGAATGCACCAAGGCCTTCAAAGAGATGAAGCAACACTTGGCCTTCCCTCCAATTCTGCCAAAACCTGTTGATGGGGGAAATCTTTCCCTATATCTGGCAGTCACCAACCATGCAATCAGCGCCACACTCGTCAGGGAGGAGAAAAAGGTGCAACGACCTATTTACTATGTAAGAAAGCGAATGATCGAACCTGAGATAAGGTACACGGAGATCGAAAAATTAGCCTTCTGCCTCATGATGGCGGCTCGGAAATTCCGACCGTATTTCCAAGCTCATCCTATCAAAGTTCTAACCAACCAACCACTTAGACAAATCCTGAGTCACCCTGACACATTGGGGAGGATCCTCAAATGGTCCGTCGAGCTGAGCCAACACCACATCCATTTTCTCCCATGACCGTCAATCAAAGGATAAGCGGTGGCCGATTTCATAGAAGAATGTTTCGACCTAGGTAATGAAGGAAGGAAGGAGAACCTCCCGAAACAAACTTGACACTTGTATGTGGATGGTGTATCCAACGAGAAGGGGGCAGGAGTAGGAACACTCCTACTTAACCTTAAGGGGAAAGAGCTCTGCTTTCCCATTCAGATTATCTTCAAGGCCATGAACAACGAGGCTGAATATGAAGCCCTCTTGGCTGGCCTAAAGATGGTGAAAGAACTTCACGTGGAATCACTACATGCCTACAGTGACTCTGCCATCATCTTCAACCAAATGAACAACCACTTTCAGACAAAGGGAAAGGTTCTAGCACTTTCGTCACTGAAGCCCTGAGACTTACCAAAGCCTTCGAAGAATTCCAACTAAAACAAATCCCAAGGGAGCGAAATGGTAAGGCAAACCAATTAGCAAAAGCAATAAGCGACCCGAGAGAAACTCTTCCGTGGGTACCACTAGGGCTTCGAGCCGGGGCAACCGTTATGGAAATTGATCGGCCTTCTAAAGGAAATTGAATGATGACCATATACAGGTATATCATGAATAACGAGCTACCAGCTGACCATAAAGAGGCTGGTAAAAACTTTGCATCGTTCGTCGCATTACACGATCAATGAAAGGAAGCTTTACAAGGGAGGAAACTCAACCCTGTTGCAACGTTGTGTGTCTGAAGATGAAGCTACAGCCTAGATTTTAGAGGAGTTGCATGAAGGCTTCTTTGGAGGTCACGCCGGGGGGAAAAGTCTGGCAAAAAGGGCCGCTCAGCAGGGGTACTACTGGCCCACCTGGTAAAGGATTCTATGTACAATGTGAAGAAATGCAACCGGTGCAGTGATTCTCGGAAGTCCCCAGGGCTTCCCCGGCCCCTTTGCTCTCTATGACGTCCCATTGGCCGTTTGATACATGAGGGATTGATCTGATCGGGAAGCTCTATAATGCCAAAGGTGGATACGACCACGCAATCGTAGCTATTGATTATTTCACAAAATGGATTGAAGTAGAACCTCTGACCAGTGTCACGGCTCCAAAGTACTCAACTTCATTATCAAGAACATCGTCTGTTGCTTCGGCCTCTAGAAGAAAATTTTGTGAAGAACGGGACCCAATTCAAAAGCACAATGTTCCAAGAGTTCTGTGACAGAAATGGAATAGAAAAGAACTTCTCCTCGATTGCTCAGCCATATGCCAATGGACAGGTCGAGGCAGCCCATAAAACCATCAAGTCTACTCTCAGGAAATGGCTTGCCAAAGCGAAAGAGAATTGGGTGGAGGAGCTGCATCTTGTACTGTGGTTGTATCACCCCTCCACCCGAACTTCTACTGGCCACACACCCTTCTCCCTTTCATACAGGCACGAAGCCATGCAGCCTATCAAGGTGGACGTCTCGTCCCCTTGCAGGGTGACCTACGACCGTGAGCAAAATGACGAGCTCCTCAGGATCGGCCTGGAAACACTCGACAAGCGGAGAATGGATGTGAAAATCTGCATCGAGGCTTATAAGAGAAAAGCAGCAAAACATTATAATGTATGGGTGAAGCTCCGACAGTTCACCATCGGCGACTTGGTTTTACATCGTGTGTTTGCAAACACCAAAGACCCGGCCGGTCGGGTGCTCGGTCCAAATTGGGATGGACCATATGTTATTAATTTCATGCTAGCTAACGATGCATACCGTCTATCCCGCCCTGAAGGGACCCATATGTCTCGGACCTGGAGCCAGAACACATACAGGCTTACTTTATATAACGAAAGTACTCCATAAATAAGAACATGGAATATAATCGTTTCTTTTTGCAGGGATCAATGAAAGGTCATCTCTCTTTGCCAAGACAATGTCGGCCTTACAAGTTTGGGATACATGGACAGGGATGAGTTTTTACATGCTCATTTACCCGGTCCGGAGATAGCCCACATCCTGTCAAGGGACCACGCGAGCTACCGCTCCCCTCCCTGATAGAAGGATGCGCTCGATGAGGGTTGATTACCATGCACCCACTCCGCCGAGGCACGTCAGGGATGCCGAGCAACCTGTAGGTCATATCGGAGCTACTCGACCACTCTGGCAGGCAAACACGAGATATAACTCTTGCCTCTTGGGTGCACTGACGAGCTGGATGGTGACTGCAACGGTCCAATTCCCCTCGCCTGTGATGCTCCTCGTCTCGACAGGACGTGACACTGTTGTCGAGACTGACGTATGATAACTTAACACAATGCCATGATAGTATCTCCGAGGTCTGACATCCATAGTGTGCCCGCAAGCAAATAATTATGGCTTCATTTTAACCCATGGATGTCTAAAAGGGCGCCCGCAAGTAAATAAGTTGAGTCCTTTCGTGAAAACCCCACGGGCCTCAACTCCAACCCCTGGGTGTCGAAAAGGGCACCCGTAAGCAAATAAGCCGGGTCCTTCCATGCAAACCACACGAATCACACTAAAGCCTCAACCCCCCTAAGGCAAAACATACTCACAGCAACATACCTTGTGATTTTCTTTTATTTGCGGGTACAATAACGGAAATGAGAATCTCAAACACCATATGATGCAAAAAAGAGAGTTCGTAACAAATAAAGGGCACGACATACGGCTGTCGTGCTAGGCGCAATCAACCTATAACAACCAAAAAAAGAGGAAAAAAAGGGAAGGAAAAAGAAACAACAAAGACAACCAGGCTAAACCAACAACATGCAACAACCTCCTTACTCATATGGTTGGCTCAAAGAGTCAATCTACTCGACCGTCAAGATGGCCGGCACAGGCTTACCCTTTCTAGTCAACTTGGCAGCTGCCTCCTCTCTGTACCTTTGGGCCAAAGCGGGCGTCACCCCAGAGATCACAATAGGAAGGTGCAATTTGTTCATGAAAGTGCCCACCGCCATGTTAGTCAAATAAGCGGACTAGTGAGCATCCCTTTCCTGATGGATCTCTCTTTCAACCCCTAAAGTTGTCTGGGGCAAGCAAGTCCGATGAGCAACCAAAAGCACTTGAAGACGCTCTGCCTCCTACTCAAATCTTTTCTCCACCCCCTTGAGCCATGTAACCTCTTCATTAAGCGATCCCCGGTCGGCAACAGCTTGGTCTCTGACAGCCTCGGCGTCGGCCCTATGGCAGTTGACTTCTACCACTTCTTTCTCAGCCAATTTCCTTGTTGAGGTGCATGTATAAATGTATATTTTTTACTCCCATGATTAATCTTCCTTTGTTAAAATAAATCAGCATATTAGGGTATTTTACATGTTTAAACCCAAATCTAATTATTTTAAAATCATCATTCATCCATCTTCATTTGGGGGCAAAATGGTAATTCTACGTATGAATTAATTTTGAGAAAATTTATTTGCACATTCATTTTATTTATAGGAAATGGAGTGCAAATATGAAGAGGCTTCATGGATGTATGCATGCACATATGTTGAAAGCAAATGAAAGGAAATAAAAGAATTCATTCAACATGCAGGAGCCAACATGCCCACTCACTAATGGTCCATAATTAAAATCACATGCTCGTGTTAATGGAGACTTAAAGACATGTTAATGGGGATTAATTAATTCCCTAATGATTACTTAGAGGTTACACTATCTCAAGGGCATTTTTGGTAGTCCCCTAAAAATGAATTAGGGATTTAAGCATGTATAAATACCCTTTATGTTTCATGTAACCATCTTCTTCTTTTTTATGCAATATTATAGCACAAAATTAATGATAAATAATATATCTCTTTAATTGATTCTTAGCCTTGTTCCTTCCTTTAATGCAATTTTTATTTCATGCTTTCTCTTATTGCTATTTTATTTTATGCTCTCTTATTTACTTTATGCTCTCTTATTTCATGTTAGTAGCATAGATTTAATTTTTGCAATTAGTTTAGTTTTATTTCATACAAGTAGTTAGCTCTCTTTTCTTTTAATTAGCTCTCATTTTCTTTTTTTTAATGTTGAAATCACTTTATGTTAAGACATGTTCAAATATGAGAAGCTAAACCCCTTCAATTTAGGGGTAATGAAGCTCTCATGAAACATGTTAAATTAACATAATGATTTCATTTGTGATCTCTCTTTTGTGCTTAATGGAAATTATGAATGATGGTGGTTTATGTTTTTCTTTTACTGAATTTGATAGTCTATATGGACATCTCAAATAGGTCATCCTTAATTTAACATAACATAAACTATTTGATCATTTGCCTAAGTGATTTTGATGATGAAAATCAAACTTGAATCAAAATTTGATGGTCTATGTTACTAATTCATAGTGAATAGATCATGCTTAAAATAGATTTTATTTTTAATTTCATGTCGTTTTTATGAGAATTGACAAGTGAGTTTGAATGGTGTGTTAGATTTGATGGTTTAAATTATGCTAATTAAAAGCACAAATAAACCATAATTATAATAAACACATCAATCATTTCTACTTAATATTTAATGAGAGATTATAAATGAATTTTATGTTGATTTATATGAATAATTGGAATTGGATTTGCCTCTAAATTGCTCCTTAATCTCATGGTTTTATTTACTTTTGCTCTAGTTTATTTTCTATAATTTTCTATTTTAAAACAATTTCAAAAACTTTAGGCTAATTTGATTGAGAAATATTAGAATTTAATTCTTTCCCTATGGATTGGCTGTACTTACATACACACTACGATTGTATGTCATGCGCTTGCGGTTTTTATAACGATTTTTATTTTCGACAATTTTCTAATCGACAGAAAATCCATCGTTTAACACTAGCCCAAAGTGCATCTGCTCGAAGCGTGATCTCTGACTCATGGTCCTTCTCGGCCATACCTTTGGCCGCAATAGCCGAGTCACTCTCATCAGCGGCCAACTCAACTGATACCCAGGCCACTTCAACCTCTTCCCTCGCAACTCTCAACTCTTCCTTCAATTGGGAAACAACGTCATCTCCATCCAACAAAATGGCTATGACTGCTTCCAGCTCTGTCATCTAATCCACTGTGCGGGCCCTATTCTCTTCCAACTCCTCCCTCAAAGGAGTCAACCTATCATGACCCTCCCCCTGTTCATCCGCTGAGACCACCACGAGATGACTCCTCCTCTTCCTCTATGGCCTACACCCGGTAGGTCGCACTTGCAAATTAACAAGCTTATCGCGGACCTACATTGTGCACGCGCCCGCCTGAAAATAAGGCAGTCCGAGTTATTGGAAAAGGGAGATGGAAAAAAATGAGAAGGTAAACAGGTCTTACCATGGCCAGTTCCTTGCACAAGCTATCAACAATAGTCAGTAATCCGTGACCTGGCCATTCAGAGCATGGTCGGTGGGAAATCCCTAAAGAACGAGCAACGACCACTTGGAAGGTTCGCATGAGTCTGCCTAAGCCCTCCCTGTCATATCTCGGACTGATCCGCATGGAAATCATCCTAACTTTCTCTTCATCCTCTGCATTAGGCCTACGATACACGGAAACATCAACATCATCTTCATAAGCTTTGCCGCGAATCACTCCTGTTTCATCCACCACAGGCTCCTCACTTCCTACGCCTAGGGGTGTAAATCGGTTGGACCGGACCGGACGGAGGTGTGTTCAGTTTATGTCCTAAATAAAATCGAACCGGACATAGACCGGACGGGATTTATGTTCGTACAAATTTTGTTGTCCTAGCTCGTGTCCTAAATGAAATCGGACGGACTCGTACATACATTTTTCGGACACGGACCCGAACGGACACGGACCCGAACGGACACGGACGGACAATGCTATTTACATCAAATTTTATGTTGTTTAATAGAATTTTCATCAAATATACTGAACTATAAGAAATTCGGACGAATTCGAACGAACTCGGACCGGACAATATTTTTTCTCGTACAAATTTTCTTGTCCTAGCTCGTGTCCTAAATGAAAATCGAACGGACTCGGACGGACGTATTTCGGTTACGGACATGAACGGACATCGGACACTCGTACAAAATTTATAGCCCTACCTACGCCCCCCATTGGTCCCTTATTCTCTACCACTCCAGTCCTCACCATTTGCTACCTGAGGACTCCTTAGCACTGGATTCTTCATCAACACAAATCACAGAGTAAGAAGCATCGACCTCCACTTCGGGGGAAAGGGAGGGGAGACAACAAAGGAGAGACCATCATGGCATTCCCCCCGGCATCTTGCTCTGGAAGATTCACAGGGGGATCGTTCGCATCATCCAGCTCCTCAAAATTGATCTGGCCCACTGAAATAAGGAAACGCAACAAGTTAGAAAACAGGGAACTAGTCGTGGCAAAGATAAACATAATTAACAACCGGGCGGAGTACCTCGATTCCGGTTCCTAATCAGAGATGCACAAGGTTCAGAATCATCTCCTTCAGAGTCTATAGGCCCCGCTCTTCCTATACCCGACGGTCCAGCATCAAAGACCCCTATTTTCAGTAGGAACATTACTTTAGGAAGACCAAGTCACACTTTCTCTAAGGATCGGGGATAGAGACTGGCCATAAGTTCCATCATATTTCACCGGATCATACTCTTGCCATTCCGATGGCACATTATAAAGGGGGGTCCACATCAACTATGGGCTAGCCCTCGACATCCCTCGGGCAAGCGTAATTGTCCATACCAATGCATCCCTTGCCAAACCTAGGCAACAGTGTGAATACGTGTAAAGGAGATAAAACGAGGTGACTACTTGCGGGCTTCTTTGTAACCGTCTCCTTCTTCATTCTCTTTCAACTGGTTTTTATGCCTTTCTTCATCTTTGAGGGAGCACGAACGGACTGGCCCTCTGATAGTAGCCCGACTTTTCAGAGCATCTCGTCAATTACTAGGTTGTCCAAATCTCGGAGGGTATTATCAGTCCCTCAAAGGCCCAGCACTTGCCTTTCCATTAATGTTGCCTCAACCTGGCTTAGCATTAGGGACTCTGCAATGGGAAAATTAAAAGAACGTTAAAAAGGAAGAAGAGAGTGAGGGGGGATAAAAATCACAAAGACGGTCTCACTAAAAGGTCGAAACGACCGAAAATGCAACCCCTCATTCACAGCCCATGGGAGAAAGAAATACCGAGATTTCCAACCGGAGAAACCATTCTCTGAAACCCCAGTAAAGACCACTTCTCTCTTCGTCTTCATTTGGATGTGGTAATAGGTCTCGGGGCGATAACCAGGCTCTTTGTTAATATTAAAGAGGCAGGCAATAAGGCCCGCAGATGGTATCTCTAACTCTAAGCGATTGCACGCTATGCAAAGGCCCAATAGATAACGATAGCTGATCGGAGTAAGTTGACCTGGAGTGAGGTCGAGCTTGTTGAAAAGGGACACGATGGTTGGATGCAGGGGCAAGGCCACTCCAACTTTCAAGTAACTCAAGGAGAATGTGTAGTTGTTTGGGGGAGGGGGCAATGTCAGCTCGTTCGTGGGCTTTTGGAAATTGGATCAAGCCAGGGGTATAACCAAATAGGTTCTACTCTCGGATCACGCTGTCTGGTCCACCCACGAAGTCGGAAGGGACCATAAGAGCAAAAATCGAAGCACTATTGGAAGCAGCCATCTTGTGACAAGATCATAGCAAACATTAGAAAACAAGCACGATGGATGCTTCCCCCTCAAGGACTGATTGGCCTCAAAGCATGGTCGAATGAGGAGGGACGCCATCAAAAAATAACAACCGGAATCGACATTGCCAAGGGGCACCCCTTGCTGGAGAAATGAGTCATTTACGACCTGGTGATAATGATAAATGATAAAGGAGAGAAGGACGTATCTGTTAATAGAGAATTTTGAAAAGTGTCAGATGATTTACAACAATAGCAGAAGAAATTTGGAAACGGTAAAAGGAGAAGAAGAGGTAGCTGTGTGACCCTTACTGGCCAAACTGCAACCCTTGATCTCGAAAAGACAACCAAATCTAGCCCGTGCGAGGAGATGTGACGTTCGGGTCAATTCGGATCCTTTGGCTTGGAAGTTACAGGGAAAAATGGACGCCAAAGACACCCATAGAAAGACACGTGATAGTAGCATTAATTAGACTACAAGCATCCATCAAATCACGTCATTCGTATCTGCAATCTTGCCTCCGCCCACGAGGGCAGGCTTGGGAAGCAAAATGTTGCTCAAAATTTTCGCAAAAGTTTAATAGGGCATGGCGGCTGCCCGTAGGAAGATAAACGAATCAGCCAAGCTAATTCGGGCTTCCTTGGGAACCGACCAACCCAAGGGTCGACCGATTTATATGCTCGGGTTCCTCTCACATAAGGAAAGAAAACCGACCGAAGTGGCTCTAAGGAGAGAGAACAGTCAGACCGACAGAGAAAAGCATACATACTAAAGTCCTTACACCGTGGAAATGTGATAATATAGCCGCCTTGTCCACCAACTGCTCCCATCCGACGTGGAAAGCAGCAACAAACTCTGAGTTACGCCGCTTAACATCCTACAAAAGAAGCAGCCAGAGTACGGAAAGGCAGTTTGTCACCATATATGCATGTATCGCTACTAACCCTCCAACTGGCAACCATCCCACGGTCCGATATGCCGTACGGATCGCGAATTCCTCAGGAAATCTCAACCGCGGATCAAAGGAGGCTGGCTCATATAAATACCCCAAGCATTTCACCGGGCAAGGGGTCGGATTCAGAAAACTTTGAAGGACAACGCTTCCCACCATACTCTTATCATCTTCAAGCATTTTCATCATCTCCATATATCCATTGTAATAATTATATATATATATATATATAGCGAGAATAATATATACAGTGGACGTAGGCATTCATTTTGGCCGAACCACTCTACAATCTGTGTCTCTTTATTACTAGCATTCCATTATTAATTCACGATCATATACTGCAAAGCTAGCAGCATCATTAAAACCCCACTCTCTCATAATTTCCGAGGTTGATCAGTTATTCTGTCTCGCTAACGGAATTTTAACTCAACAACATTGTATTGGCATAAAGCAATAAACACGTATGGTTTCCTGAATGGAACAATATACAATATGGAAGTAATAAATAGATATCATAGAATTAGAATACAACTATAAAATATAATACATCAACAATACAAGTCTAAGTAAGCAACAAAATGGTATTCCAATGCTTACTCTATCAAATGTACATAACATAGCCATAATAAATACACCATCATGAATAAATAAGGCTGCAAAATCATATAAGGAAAACATCACCCAAAAATATATACTAGCCTCCAAAAGGCATCCCACAAGTCATGCAAGCTATTGAGTACCTAGACCTAAACTATTTCAGACTGGCCCAAATATTATAAAATAACACATGGGTCATACTATGCCTAAAGAGTATGCCAGAGTATACAAGGTGAGATATAAATAAAATATCATATACATGTCCCCACAAATAAACATTACCCAACAACATCCATGCCATAATAGGACACTACCACCTCGACCATCAATCCTAATGAGGGGCAAAGCTCTTGAATGATTGGCCTTAAAAGGGGAGTGTGTGTGTGTATTTGTATACACATACACATATATGTAGGAAAGATATGCAGACTCTATATGAAGTAACGTACAAACATCGAAGCAATACTATACAACACAAAAAAAGTACTAGGGGAATGGGCATTCGAGTGATAGGTTAACATGCAGCAAGCCTCTAGTGTCTTGTATAATCTTGGCCCTCTAATAAGGTCATAGATAAGAACTATCATTAAATGTGAATCTACTTAAGTCATCCAAATGGGAAACTAGTGTATCGCAGCATTGCTCTAGAAAACTCTAATTACCATATCCTGTTTCAAATGGTCCCATAGTTACTCCCAAAATTGCGACACCAAAATTCATCTGAATGTCAAAAAAAAGCCGCTAGACTACATTGAGCATTGGTCATGATTTTTGCTTGCCCTTGGTAACAGACTGATGGTCCCATCTTTTGTCTGGGCAATAGCTCTAATGAAGGAAATATCCTTCGGTCTCATCACTCACATGATTGACAATACAGATCTGGGGCATGACCCCGCAATTAGGATCATTAAAATTGATACTAGCCTATCTGGTTGGTTCTAATCACGCGCTCTCCATAGTGGCGTAAGCCCTTCGATGTAGATTCAAACACTCTTGACACAACATGTCCCAATGAAAGTGTGATATAATTTGTATACTTACACATACTTATCCTATAATCCATAGAGTAATGACATCACTTGACTGTCCAAATAACTAAATCGCCCCTTGATGATTCCCGATGCACTTAACCCTTATTAAGTGACATTTACTTACAAATAGTATCCAATCAAATATCACTTAAGCATCCCATACCACTTAGTGTTATCCAATCATTTACTATAAGCTCATACACTACACTCACGTCACAATTGATATTCCATATAACAAGTCTAGAGAATAACTGAGGGAATAATACGAAAAGTCCCACAGCAGACAGTTTTATAACCCCATTTATTAAAATTTCTTACTATACAGAAATGATAACCCGACATCTAATATTATAAAAAGCGTATAAAAATATATTCATTTATTTATAAAGTGTTCACATAGTTTAATTTAATGAAATGATACTCTTTATTTATTTTATTATAATTAAAGTACGTATTTTAACTTTCTTTCTTAATTTTAAAAATAACCACATTTGTATAATCATAGAACTTCATATTTATTTATTTACTAGCATTTTATATCATATCCAAACATAAATTACATTTTTAAATAATTTTTTAAATCTTCAAACAATTTTATTTCTACTTTTAATCTATCTTCTTCTACTTTAAAATATGTTATTATCCAAAAACTAATTCCCATTATTAAAAACGTCCTAAATTACCATTACTAAAATATAATTATAGAATTAAAACCATTTTTTATATTTTATTTCATTTTCTTTCATTTAAAACCATTTTTTAACTAAATATGCATGGGCCTGGAAACCACGTCCAAGCCTTGCGTCACCATGACCGGTGCATTGGTCATGACCAAGAATGGTAAATTTCCAGGTCATACAACCTATTTTTCACGACTCCGGCCACCTTATGCCCCTCCACCCGAACCTCATTTCGACTCTAAACCCTACGCTATATTCTAGAAATCCAAAGCACATCCATATCACTCAAATTCAATCACAAAAGTTCAAAGCAATGGGTTCAAGTGGACCACATAACACACATTTCAATTACATCAACATTCATCATGAAATGCATATATTTAGACATAGGTTGTGTGTAGAGAATCCTCACCTTGAAGGAGCCAAGCTTTAACAATAGAGTTACTCCTTCTTTCTCCTATTTTCCTCTTCTTTACAAATTTCAATGCAAGTCAAACAGTATTAAATCATAACTTCTTCTTTCGTAGAGGTGTAATAATGTGTTGTAAGTGATATATTTTAATTTTAGAATTTTTTAAAGAGGGGTTATGGTTTTCATAGTTGTGTTTATGAAGATGGAAGCAAAAGTGGTATACGGGAAGTGATTTTTGTATGCAAGATGGAGTGTTATAGACTCATCATGAAATGTAAAGAAATAGATTTTTTTCCTAAGTGCTAAAATGGGCTAATTGGCTCACCTATTCATTTGTCTTTATTCCTTTTCTTTTTTTTTCTTTGCTAATCTTTTTTTCTACCATGTAAAGTTAGCTTATATCTCTAAAGAAAATTCATATTTATTCTCCATAAATATTTACTATCATTTCATAATTTTTATAATAACTATTATTTAAAATATTTACCAATTAAATAATTATTTTCACATCTATCTTGTAAATTCCATTTTCAAAAAAATTAAATTTTAAACTCCTTTATCAAGTGAAATAAAAATTCTCTTCCTTTGAAAATAGTTTCTTTGTCTTATTTATTTCTATGTTAAACTTTACAAAAATTACTTAAACGATTTTAAATATATATAAAATTATTTTGACCCTTTTAAAGATATCTGAACCCATTTTAAAATCATAATTTTGTCAAGTAAATTATTATATTATTTTATAGTATATTTTCCAGATAAAATACGTTTATCCACATTTACTGTTAAATCCCTTTTTTAATGAATTTAATTTCCTCTCAACTATGGGTTGTTATAGAGCTCCCTTGAGAAAATTGCGTCCTTATAATTTCTCCATTGGGAAAATCTATAACTAAACTAATGACTTCTAGATTAACTACACCATTAACTACTTAAACAAAAAGCAAACAAAGTAACAAAACATTCCATGCCTGTGTGCATTAGGAGATAACTCAGGATAGGTTTGTGCCATATGCTCTCTGGACTTCTAGGTATAATCCAATAGGTTGTTGGACCATAACACCTTCACTGACAGGGCCTTCTTGCTCCGAAGTTATCAAACCTCCAAGTTGACTATACAGATCAAATGCTTCATATAAGTCCAGTCTGCAATATATCGAGCTCCTTAATGTGTCTCGCCTTCAAAGCTGTCTCAACATTACCCAGCCACTTCCCCAAGTAGGAAATATGGAAGACATCATGAATACCAGAGAACTGATCAAGAAGATCAACTCGATAAGTTACACGACCAATGCGCTCAGTAATCGGTAATGGACCAACAAAGTGAGGTGTAAGCTTCCTCAACTTACTGAACCTCATAACACCATTCAAAGAAGATATCTTCACAATGACAAGATCGCCAACCTTAGACTCGATATCCTTCTTCCTATAATCTACATAAGACTTATGTCGGTCCTGGAGTTCCTTCATCCTCTATCTAATCAACTCTATCTTCTCACAAACCTCTATGATAGACTATGGAACAAGAACAAACTGATCTCATACCTTAAGCCAACAAGATGATGAATGATAGTCTACCATATAGAGCCTCAAATGGTGCTATGCCAATGTTGGACCGGTGGCTGCTGTTGTAAGCAAAATCCACCAAATAGATATGATCCTCCCAGCTACCTCCCAAATCTTGAACACAAGAACAAAGCAGAACCTCCAACATCTGATTAACATACTCTGTCTAACCAATGGTCTATGGATTATATGCACCACTGCATTTCAGCTTCATTCCCAAAGCTAACTAAAGACCCTATTAGAAACCTATGGTGAAAATGGATCATGATCACACATAATGCCACTAGTAAAACTAAAAAGTCTCACTAACTCCTTCACATAAAGCTTATCCAAATATAAGGTAGTCTTACTTGACTTCATCGGTATGAAGTATGCCAATTTAGTCAAGCGATCAACTACTACCCAAATGCTACCATAGCCACTCCTAGAATGAGTAAGACCATCAACAAGGTCCATCAAAACATGAAAAGAATACAACATTAAAGGAATCCTTACTAGCTTTCATATTGGGCTTTATATAAGTGAACTACTATGAAATATCAAATTCACTTATACCTAGTCCAATATCCATAGCGGGGTCTCCAGTGGTTGAAGAAGACCGCTAGGCTTTTGATGTTCGGTTTTATTGAGCTGATAAGTCATACACCCTTCAAATACTTGCCAATGTCATGCTTCATCCCTTTATAATAATAAAGATAGTTCATATCCATATACATTGTACTTCATCCGTAGTGAATGGTACAACACGAATGATGGCAATCATCCATCATTTCCTTATAGAGACCATCCAGACCAGGAACAACAAGTCTACCACTTCTCCATAAGCAACTACGAGCATCAAGAGAATAACCAATAAAATCATCACCTACTTCACCGGACTCTAAGCTTTAAATAAATGCAAAAATAGTTGGATTTGAAAGTGACTATGCTATAGGATCGTGTAATATGCATAAACTACTTGTGCAGAATATAAACTAGGTAAGTAAATAATTAAAGCAGTAAAGTAAATAATACCAGAGATTTTTATACTGGTTCGAACTCCCATTCTACGTCCAGTCCCAGACTCCTTCTGGAATTAAACTAGCAACCCTCACTTAACCTAGTGGAAAAGGTTTACACCGTCTGAGCAACCGAATAGGACTTCTACTGCCTAAGCAAACGAATAGGACTTCTACTGCCTGAGCAACTGAACATGACTTCTTTTACAAATAAACAAAAGTATTTGACTGTAGTATGCACTTCAAATAGACAGATAAGTCAATTAAGTACAATATTCCTATAATCTTCTCCTTTATGATATATAGTGTAATGTGCTTAAGAAATATGGAAGATAGAGTGATCATCGATCAGAGATTGTATGCAGTTTGAGTGCAAATTGAAAATAGAGAATAAGAGATAAGAATTTAAGAATACTAAAATCTGTTAGGTGAATTGTTTGTTGAATTCTAAACTCTATTTATATAGATAAAAAGGTTGCAATCTTTGATGAAAGATAACGTCGAAAAGAAACAAATGCAAATATTGATTTTAAGATGTTTCTCTTCGTTGAAGAAAAGCGTCTTTTCTTAAAAACTAGCCGTTATAATTAATCAGCCGGCTGAAATTATAATTCAGCCTTCTGAATTTGTTAAATTCGAAACAGCAAAGAAATAGGCATTTTTGGCCTAATTCAGACCGCTGAATGAACTCATTCAGCCGGCTGAATATTATGAAATATTAAAAATATTTCAGCAAACAGACGGCTGAATGAGGTCATTCAGCTGGCTGTTTTAGCCTGAGTTGTGCATATGTGTGCATGTGTGCGCATGTTAATATATATACCATATCGGAGAGATTTTAACATATTTCTAATAATATACAGACTCTAAACAATAGACTAACAACTTCAAAACATTCTGAATCTGAATCTATAACAATTCTCCTGCATAAATGATTAGTACATAGAAATATTGATTTATATAGTTGTCACAATCAAAACGATGAAAATCGAGATTCTAACATTCTCCCCCTTTTTGATGATGATGACTATATAAGTATAAATAATATATGACTCTGAAACTTACATGAATTCTCCCCCTCTCAATATGCACACTTATTTAAACAAATTTATACCAAATTTCTCCCCCTTTGTCATCGACAAAAAGGAAAGATATGCAAAAGTAATATTGGAAATAGAAACACATAGAGATAAATTGGAACATAGTGAAAGCAAACACATACTGGAGATAACATTACGAAATAAAGTTAGAACATCCATACCACATTACGTACACAACCAAAATAGAACCATAGAAGTTTTTGAAACAATATTACAAACCAAAATGCTAAAGTTCATAGATCACAGAAAATTAAACTAGATAGAATGAGAGGGGTCATCGCTACCATCATCATCATTTTCCGAACTTGAAAATGTCCATTGGAAAGGAGATGGGTTGTAAGCTTCGGTAGATGTTGAACTCGAGCAAGAGATCTTATCCCAAAACCTATTAAGAAACCCTCTTATAGAACTGAATTCCTTCTCCGTCTTCTTTTCAAGAGTTTTAATTTCTCGATAAAGTTTAGATTGATTTCGGGAGAGGGTGATGATAGCTTGTATAGAGGAGGTGTCAGGACTAATAATTTGAATGGACTCATCTTCCTCTTCTTCTTCTTCATGCCAGGTTTGTGAAGAGGAGGCAATATTAGTGTCACGAGGTTGTGAAACACCTCGTTCAACATTTTGAGCCCATTCTTAAAAAGAGATAATTTGTTGAGGAGGAGGCCGTTGAGGAAGTCCCATCAATCCCAAGGTTTTTGCACCTAACTCGCTAATGGTTGAATACTCGAAATCAGGCATTGGAATACAAAAATTTAGTAGAATGCGCATAATATAGACGCCATAATGAATTGTCTTATATTTCCTTCGGATTGTGACATCTTGAAATTCATCTAAAATTATTTTACCCCAATTTACTTGTTGATTAGAGTAGATGGCATAGAGAGCTTGAAAACCTCTTTTGTAAACTTTTTCATAGCTTCCCGTACGGGGTTGCAAGGATCGAACGAAAGCTTGGTGGATGAGACGTGCTTGCTGCCTTAAAGCACTAGACTTCAGCTCATTTAAGTTGACAAGGTGATCGGACAAGAAATGATGTGAAACTTCATCTCTATGAAGCACATCAACTTGTATATCGTCTATAACGACCCCTTGATAGGGACAATTCAAAATATTGCATAATCTTTGCAAAGGTAAGAAAATTTTGATACCACAAACTAAAGACCAAACACAATCTTCACGGTTTTGAGGATTATGGTGGTCAAGATTAAAATTTGCAAGGAAAAGTTTAATCAAAAGATGATTTAATTTAATATTATTGGGAGCATACCCTATAAGATTATCAAAATGGAATTACTTGGCCATTTCTCTAATTCGATATGCTGCGAAATCCGGGAATTTCATGAAGGCCCCTTCAAAAATGTTGGAGTTTTTCATGGAGTTGTAGCGGGAGACAGCAACATCATTCCATAGCCATCGACGAATTTGGTCTTCGGAAGGACCGGAGGTAGATTCCCTTGACCTTTTAGTTCTTGGAAGCATTGTTGAATAAAAATTTGAAGTTGAAACTTGAGTTTATGAGGGAGTGGAGGCTAGGTTTCTGAAATGAGGTTGTAAAAAGTGAAAAGATGTATATATAGGTAGGTTAAAAGTAAGGGTAGAATGGGTAGTAGAAATGCAGGGCCATATAAAAAAATTCTTCAGGGGTGATTCAGCCGGCTGTTTGACTGTAAACAGCCGTCTGAATTCATTCCCACAAGAAAATAGGCATAAAATTAACCGATTCAGCCGGCTGTTTCCAGTGTATTCAGCCATCTGGATCTGGGAAAAGTTATTCCAAGCATAATATTCAACCGTCTGTTTCTATATGTTCAGCCAGCGGAATTTCTTGTAAGAATATGGTTACCCTATTTTTTAAACAACTAACATTTTTTTAGGAAGAAAATCATATATATTCATATGAAAAATTAATAGAATATAGTAGACATTAGATATATATATATATATATATATAATTTAAACAGATTTTGATGAGGAACTTGGAGTGTGATATTCCGTCGGTTCAACCTTGGTATTCTCCTGTAGTGGACGGAGAAGGGACCAGCCATTTCCACGTTCCCAAGAGTTCGAAGATACTGGAGGACGTTGTGGCAATGGTTCCCAAGGATTGTGCCATGGAGAACACGCATAATTTCAAGGCGACTTGCTCCAAAAAGCTTAAATGCTTGGCATTAACTTTTTGTTCGTAATAAAGTTCGCGTTGTAATTTCGGTGTTTCCCTTTGGTAGTGATGAATATCATCTATCTTTTCTTTAGTAGACGGTGAGCCGAAGAATAGAGAGCGTTTGGTTCATTACCGAGTGGAGTATAACCCGTGTGAATAGAATGAGGAACAATCTGGACCGGTTCATAAATCGGTGTGGGAGTAGGTAAATTTACTGATCCCGAACTTGGAGAAGTATATAAAAGTGAGGAGGAATCAAAGTTGTGTTGTGAAGACATTTTTATGAGTAAAATATTGGAGGAAAAACTTGTACAAATAAATTGTTGAAAAGATAATGTATAAAGACTTGGTTGAAGAGGTGTTTATAAGGCATAAGAGGTCAGAAATGGGTATTGGATTTGAGATTAAAAGAATGTTAACCTGAGAAATATTGTCTAGTTAAAAAAATTGTGTGGTTAAAGATGTATGGTAGGAAAAATTTGATAGGAATAGAAAGAAATAACAAAAAATTAGAGTATGGTTCTTTTGTGAATTATATTGTAATGAAGTGGTAGTGCATCAAACTTACAAGCAAGAGACCATAGTTCAAATCCTAGTAACTTCAATTTTTTTGTAAAGAATTAAAAAATAATTATAAATCTTTCAAAGATAAAATTCCTAATTCTCTTCTTAGTTTTATAAAAATATTTTCATTTAAAGGTTTTGTAAATATATCTGCCAACTGGTTTTCTGAGGATACAAATTCTAATCTGACAAAATCTTTTTCAATATTATCACGAAAAAATGATGGCGAATGTTAATATGTTTTGTTCATGAATGATTTACAGGATTTTTAGATAAGTTTATAGCACTTGTGTTATCACAAAAAATAGTTGATTTAGATAAATTTATACCAAAATCTTGAAGCGTTTGTTGCATGTAAATGACTTGTGCACATGCTAAAGCAGCAAAAATATATTCTGCTTCACACGTCGATAGTGAAACACAATTTTGTTTCTTCCTAAACCAGGAGACTAAGGATTTTCCAATGAAGTGACAACTCCCGCTCGTACTTTTTCGATCCATCTGACATCCTCCAAAGTCGACATCACTATATGATACTAACTCGAAAGGACATTCTTTGGGATAGAAAAGTCCGAAATCTTTGGTTTTGCTTAGATAACGTAATATTTGTTTCACTGCTTGCATATGTGATTCTTTAGGATTTACTTGAAATCGAGCACATAAACAAACACTCATCATTATGTCAGGTCTACTAGCAGTTAGATAGAGTAATGATCCAATTATACTTTGATATAATTTTTGGTCAACACTTTTGTCATCTTCATCTCTATCGAGATGTATTATTGTACTCATTTGAGTTGGTTTGGCAGAAGTATTTTCCATACCAAAGCGTTTAATTAGATTATTACAATATTCTTCTTGATTAATAAAAATTCCATTATTTAATTGTTTAATTTGTAAACCAAGAAAATAAGATAATTCTCCCATATTTGACATTTCAAATTCTTTAGTCATTATATTAGAAAATTCTTAACATAATTTTTCATTTGTAGAACCAAAAATAATATCATTTACATAAATTTGAATAATTAAAATATCCTTTTTAGATCGTTTAATAAAAAGAATTTGATCAACCTTCCCAATTTCAAAACCTGAATCTAGAAGATAGCGTTTAAGACGTTCATACCAAGCACGGGGTGGTTGTTTTAGACCTATAAGGCTTTCTTAAGTTTATAGACATGGTCTGGAAATTCTTCATGTGCGAATAAAGGTGGTTGTTCAACATAAACATTTTCTTTTATATATCCATTTAAAAAGGCACTTTTAACATCCATTTGATAAAGTTTAAATTATGAAAACATGCAAAAGCCAGTAATATACGTATTGCTTCTAGTCGTGCGACTGGAGCAAACGTTTCTTCATAGTCAATTCTTTCTTCTTGATTATATCCTTGTGCGACTAATCTAGCTTTATTCCTAGTTATATTTCCTTGTTCATCTGCTTTATTTTTAAAGACCCATTTAGTACCAATGACCGTTTGATCACTGGTCTAGGAACTAATTCCCAAACTTTGTTTCGTTCAAATTGGTTTATCTCTTCTTGCATAGCTATAATCCAACAGTCATCAGTAGAGGCTTCTTTGGCATTTTTAGGTTCAATATTAGAAAGAAATGCTACATGGCCCATTTGATTAAGTTGATTTCTAGTTCTGACATGTGATAATTTCTCCTATGACATTTTCTACTGGGTGATCTCGTAAAATCCTAGGAGGAGATCTTAATTCATTTTCATTATGAACAATGTTTTCATCTTCTTCGAAATTATAAACAATGTTTTTATCTTCTTCAAAATTATTTGAGTAACCATATTTGTGACCGTCGTAGTGATTATCCCATTATTCTCAAAAAAATTGTTAAATTTAAAATTTTCGTCGAAGGAAACATGAAGTGTTTCTTTGATTGTTTTAGTTCTTTTGTTAAAAATTTGATAAGCCTTGATTCGTTCCGAGTATCCTAGGAAAATTCCTTCATCGGATTTTGGATCGAATTTACCAAGCTGGTCTTTTGTGTTTAGAATAAAACATTTTAAACCAAAAACTTTAAAATAAGAAATATTTGGTTTTTTTGATGAAATAGTTCATATGAATTGTGTTTAGTTAGTGGTCGGATGGAAACACGATTTAGAACATAGCAGGCAATTGCCACAGCTTCTGCCCAAAAATGTTTTGGTAAAATGCTTTCGTTTAACAAAGTTCTTGCACATTCTTGTAAAGTTATATTTTTCCTCTGTACAACTCCATTTTGTTATGGTGTTCTAGGAAAAGAAAAATTATAGTAAATTTCCTTATTATTACAAAAATGTTCAAAAGCTTCATTTTTGAATTCACCTCCATGATCACTTCTAATATTTTTAATTTTTTAATTTTTGAGATTTTGAATTCTTTTAGCAAAAATTTTGAAATTTTCAAAAGTATCACTTTTATTTTTCAGTAAAATAGTCCAAGAATATCTTAAAAAATCGTCTACTATAACAGACACATATTTGCTATGGTTTATAGATTGAGCTTGAGTTGGACCAAATAGATCCAAATGCAATAGTTCAAGTGGTTGTATAATAGAAATATTTTTCTTTGATTTAAAGAATGATTTTGATAATTTTCCTAATTGACATGCATCACAAATATTGTTTACTTTAAAATTCGTTTTTGGTAAACCTTTTACTAATTCATTTTTAGATAATTTGCTTAGAGCTTTGAAATTAATATGACAAAATCTCTTATGCCATAGCCAAGGATCATTTTCTTTGGCTATTAAACACATATTAGTATTGTAATTTTTATTCATATTTAAAAAAATAAAATTTTATCTCTAAAATCTTCAAAAATAAGATTTTTATTTTGATAAAAAATGCTACACTTATTTTCAGAAAAATATATATTGAATCCTATGTCACGGAGTTGGATGATGCTAAATAAATTGTGTTTTAAATTTTTGACTAACAAAACATCTATAATAAGAGGTAAATTAGATATACCGTTATTGCTCACATCGCCTTTGCCGATGACATATCCTTTGGAATTCTCTCCAAATGTGAAAGAACCTCCATCTGAGTAGATAATGTTCATTAGCATCCCTTTGTTTCCTGTCATGTGTTTCAAGCAACCACTGTCTAATATCCATTTTCCTCTCTTTTTAGGTGGTACCTGCAAAATACAGAATTAACATTGGTATCCACCGTTTTATTTGGGTCCTAAAAGTTAGTCTTAGGAAACCAAACCCAAGAGGGTTCAGAATTCCTTTTAAAAATAAAGTCTTTGTTTTTATGAATAGTTTTTATAAAAGAGTTTATATATTTATCTCTAATTAAAGAATTATTTATTTTAGGAACCCAAATCTTAATTAATTTAAAATAATCTGTACATTTTGAACTAGGTTTTTTGATTTTATTATTATTCCTTTTAAAATTGCTATGTAATGAATTTTTTTTCTTTGGAATAACTTTAGAAGCTTGCTTATATCCTAGTCCTCTTTTATTTGAAACAGCCTGAGAATTTTCTATAATTTTAGAATGATTTTCCCTACCTTTGTTAAAATTAGAGACATTTTTTGTAATATCATCTAATTTTGTTTCAAGACTAGAGATATATAATTCCAAAATTTTAACATCAGCTTTAAGATCATGGTTTTCAATTAATAGGGCATCATTCTTTTCTTTTCGAGTTTCTATCTCTTGACTTAGCATAGTGAGTTGAGATGTCATATTAGAACAAGACTCTTGAGTAACTTCAAGTTCCTCTTCCAAATTTTTTTTCTCATCTCTTAACATATCTACTTCAATTTCAGTTCTATTTAATTTTTCAGAAGTTTCTTTATATTTTCTTTTGATGTCTCTTAGTTTGTCAACTAATTCAAAGTTTATTTCCAATAAATCAACAAAAGTTAGATCACTCACCTCGTTATTTGTGGCCATAAAACATACATTGGCTTGTTCCGTATCACTGTCTGAGTCACCATCTGATGATGAAGATGATTCTGAATCGTTCCAAGTGATAGAGAAGGCATTCTTTTTGAATCTGTCTTTCTTGTGCGTATATTTTTCTTTCTTTTTATCAGGATAGTCTTTCTTGATGCGGCCTTTCTTGTGACACTCATAACATTCTAGAGCAGATGATGATGGTTTGGTGCTGATGTTATTGTTGTTGGAGCTGTTCTTGTTATTTCTGAATTTGTTGCTCTTTTTAAATATCAAAAACCTTTTGAAATTTTTAGCAATGAATGCCATATCTTCTTCATCTGAATCCGATTCATCCTTTTCTGCTTGGAATGTTATATTCTTCTTATCTTGAGCTTGTACTCGTTTTTCCTGGAGATTAACTTCATAAGACATTAGATTTCCTATCAACTCTTATGGTTTAACTATTGAAATGTCGTTAGCTTCTTCGATTGCTAAGACTTTTTGTTCCCACTCACCCGTTAGAGAGTTGAGGATTTATGAAACCATATCGAAGTCTGTATAAGTTTCTCCTAATGCTATAAAAGAATGATATATATATCTTGGAATTTAGAGTACATTTTATTTATTGTTTCATCTTGCTTCATTTTGAAATTGTGGAACTGATTTTTGAGCATAGAGATTTTACTTTGTTTTACTTTGTTAGTACCTTCATGTGTAACTTTAAGTGTACGCCAAATTTCATAAGACATTTTACACATGCTTACTCTATTAAACTCATTCTTGTCTAATGCACAATATAACATGTTCATGGCTTTATCATTTGCAATAGCATCCAGTTTTTGTGTGTTAGACCATTATGAATATTCTGTAGTAGGTATGTCATATTCAGTTTGAGTAATATTCCAAGTTTCATAACTATTTGCTTGTATATAAATTCTCATCCTAATAGCCCAATAGTTATAGTTCAATTCATTAAATAGAGGCGGTCATGCAGTAGATTGACCTTCAAGAAAGCTAGTGTTAGTTGCAGTGCTAGTGTTGTTTTCCATATTAAAATATCAGATAACTATGTTACTGTTATAAGATTACCTTGCTTTGATACCAAATGAAAGTGACTATGCTATAGGATCGTGTAATATGGATAAACTACTTGTGCGGTATATAAACGAAGTAAGTAAATAATTAAAGTAGTAAAGTAAATGACAGCAGAGATTTTTATACTGGTTCGAACTCCCATTCTACGTCCAGTCCCAGACTCCTTCTAGTACTAGCAACCCTCACTTAACCCGGAGGAAAAGGTTTACACCGCCTGAGCAACCGAATAGGACTTCTACCGTCTAAGCAACCGAATATGACTTCTACTGCCCGAGCAACCGAACAGGACTTCTTTTACAAATAAACAAAACTATCTGACTGTAGTATGCACTTCAAATAGCAATGATAAGTCAATTAAGTACAATCTTCCTATAATCTTCTCCTTTATGATATATAGTGTAATGTGCTTGAGAAATATGGAAGATAGAGTGATTAACAATCAGAGATTGTATGCAGTTTGAGTGCAAATTAAAAATAGAGAATAAGAGATAAGAATTCAAGAATACTAAAATCAGTTAGGTGAATTGTTTGTTGAATTCTAAACTTTATTTATATAGATTAAAAGGCTGCAATCTTTGATGAAAGATAACGTTGAAAAGAAATAGATGCAACTGTTGATTTTAAGATGTTTCTCTTCATTGAAGAAAAGCGTCTTTTCATAAGAACTAGCCGTTATAATTAATCAGCCGGCTAAAATTATAATTTAGCCTTTTGAATTTGTTAAATTCAAAACAACAAAGAAATAGGCAATTTCTGGCCTAGTTCAGACGGCTGAATGAACCCATTCAGCTGGCTGAATATTGTGAAATATTAAAAATATTTCAGCAAACAGACGGCTGAATGAGGTCATTCAACCGGCTGTTTTTAGCCTGAGTTGTGCATATGTGTGCATGTTAATATATATATATACCATATCGAAGAGATTTTAACATATTTCTAATAATATACAGACTCTAAACAATAGACTAACAACTTCAAAATATTATGAATCTGCAATAATTCTCCTGCATAAATGATTAGTACACAGAAATATTGATTTATACAGTTGCCACAATCAAAACGATGAAAATCAAGATTCTAACAGAATCTCTCCTATGAGCATCAGAGATTCAATCAATTAAAGATGATCCGGCGAGAAGACTAGTCAAAATCGCACTGGAACCAACAATGGAACTTCTGTCTCAAATATCACGCATAAAAAGTTATTCCAAATCCTTCCACTCAGTTATCATCATAGAAATAATCACCTAATGCTTCCCACTCAATGCATCGGCTACTCTATTCCCCTTCCCATAGTAATACTGAATCACAAATTCATAGGAAGGAAGAAACTCAAGCTAATGCTACTGACTCATGTTAAGATCCTTCTAAGTGAATGGATACATCAAAGACTTATGATTTGTATAAAGAATAAATCTCTCACCAAGAAAATAATGTCACCATATCTTCAATGCAAAAACGATGGCAGCGGGCTCCACATCACTAGTGGCATAATGTACCACATTAGCCTCAGCTGTCTAGAAGCATAAGCCATCACTGTACCTCTCTGCACAAGAACTGCTCCCAAACCAGAACCACATGCATCTATATAAACATCAAGTTCTTGGTTATCCTCCGGTACAATAAGAATAGGTGCATAAGTAAGTAACACCTTCATCTTATGAAAAGTTTTCTCATGTCTGTTTGTCCACTGAAACTTACTCCCTTCTTGGTAAGCTTAGTTAGAGGTAGCACAATCTTCGAAAAATCTTTATGGAGTGTCGATAATAACCGGCTAAGCCTAGAAAATAACGGTTCTCGGTAACTATCTCAGGCTGCTTTCAATTCTAAATAGCTTCACTCTTAGCTGGGTTTACAAAAATACCATCCTCTAACACTATGTGGCCTAAAAACTTCACCTCTTTCTTCCAAAGTGGCATTTGGAGAATTTGGCCTTCAACTGGTTTTGCCTAAGTGTCTCCAAAAAAACTTTGAGGTGCTACACATGCTTTGTCTTTGACTTGGAGTAAACCAAGATATAATCAATGAATACCAGAACAAATATATCAAAGTAGTCTCTGAAAATCTTGTTCATCAGATCGACGAAATATGCGGGGGCATTCGTCAATCCGAATTGCATCACAAGCCCCTAATAAAAGCCATATCGAGTCAGAAAAGCTATCAATAAATGCTATCCACTGTAATACAAGTTGATGGAAGCTGGTTGCAAGGTCAAGTTGAGAAAAGACCTTAGCACCACCAAGCTGATCAAACATATTATCAATCCAAGGCAAAAGATATTTATTTTTTATGTTAAGCTCATTTAGCTTTACGACCTAAGGGAGCCATTCACTTTCTTCACAAACACAATTGCGGTGCCCTAAGGTGAACTATTAGAGTAGACAACATGCTTTTCTTTCAGTTTAGACAACCACTTCTTTAATTCCTCATTCTCTTTGGAGGACATCCTCATAGAAGGACGACTAATTAGCCGAGCTTCGATAATAAGATCAATTTGGAACTCTATGGCTTACCTCAGAGGAAAACCAATAATATGCTCAAAATTATGATAATCTCTAACAATGGGGATTCTGGTAACATCATATTTTTCTTGAGACTCAAGAGCAAATAGAGAGCCACTCGATCTTTGACTAAGGTTTCCAAGAGCTAGGTTGAGATGCTTTATTGAATCTAGATGGCTAAGAGTGACTACTCTTTTAGGACGTAAAAGATGAGCCTCGTAATCCATACCAAAAATAATGCCAAATTCCAGAAATTCGAATACATGCAAGTCACACAAGAAAGAGAATCCATATAAATCCAAAACAACATCTTTATATAACATCCCAAGGGTTGCATAACCCCCTACGAGACTAGCCATTCTCAAAGATGTAATCAAGCAAACAACATTAAGAACAAATCCGTCAACCAATTCCTTCGACACAAATAAATGAGACACATCCATGTGGAAAATAAATATAATGGAAGAATCTCTGAATAAGATAGTACCTTCGAGGATATATAAAGCTTTCCACTCGGTCAAAAAGGGTCCATAAGAAATCTCTAAAATATATAAAGTCCTACTCTTCTTCCCGTTCCTACATGTTAGGCAAGAGTAACTGAAATGACTCATCTCCTTATAAATTTTGCACTGCTTAGTCCTATTATTTTCCTAGGCATGTTGGATTCTGGAGTAAGGACCTGCTTCTCCCCAATTATAGCAAAAAACCTAAGTAGTATCAATTTTGGAGTGAACCGTGCCTTTTTTCTAGCTGGCTTCTTATTCTAGAAACTAGGCCTTTGCTTCTTAAAGGGGAGCTTCCTCTTGTGACCAATACTAGACTTTCCCCTCTACCTCTCATCTCTACTCTTCCTCTCAGCCTTCTTTAGTCTCCATGCAGTATCCACCAGCTTCTCAAATGTATCCTCTAGCTTGGGAAATAAGGCTCTTCTCAAAGCCTTGGTCAAACCATAAACAAATGAGAGAAGTTTTGATGAGATTGGTTCTATACTTCGAAAGAGTCTTAAAGGTAGCCACATACTCTACCACTAACATCCAACTCTACTTCAAATCAATGAACTTTCTGGCCATGGTTTCTTTTTCTGCCTTGGGGAGAAATTTCTTCTCAAAGCAAAGCTTGAATTGATCCTATGTCAGTTCGCCCCCCTCAACCTTAGCCATTAAGAACTCATACCAATCAAGTTCTCTTTCCTAAAACTGGCTAGAAGTAATCAGTACCCTTTGCTGATAGGTGACTCTTATGCGAGTAAAGATGTGCTCGCATATCTTAAGCCACACTTGAACTCCAATAACTCCATCTATTCCCTTGAAGGTCTTCCCTTCAAGGCTAGCATAATCACTACACATCCGAGCAAAATCAAAGGGGAGAGTATGACCAGATCGAAGTTTCTGATTGATGACTTAGGTGTTTATTGTAGTTTCAATACTAATGCTTTAAAACTCGGATTTGGGAATCGATATATAGAATCCAAAACTGATGATAAAAGACCTGAAATTCAAATTTAGGCATTAGAAAGTTATAAAGTCTAAACCTAGATTAGGGCATCATCAAGTGAAATTTAGAAGTCAATAGTAAGATGTCTAGAACCCAGATTTAGGTTTTAATAAGTGAGATTTAGAAATAGTCTTCAAAATAGGATTCTCAAACCTAGATTCAGGTATTAGTGGTGAATAATAAAAAATTCATAATAATTGTCTTCATGACAAATCTCTAGCCCAGATTAGGGCATATGTCGAATAATCAGAAATTCACAATAATTATCTTCGTAATAGGAATTCCAGCCCAGATTAGGGCATATGTTGGATAATCAGAAATCAAAAATAATTATCTTCATAATAGGAATCTCCAGCCCAGATTAGGGCATATGTTGAATAATCAGGAATCCACAACAATTATCCTCATAATAGGAATCTTAAGCCCATATTAGGGCATTAATAATTGAATTCGAATAATAGCTTCAAAACCCAAATTCGGGTATGAGGAAGATCATAAATGATTAGAGAAGACCCGAAACCCATGTTCGGGTATTAAAGTATAAAGTCCAGAAGTGAGAGTCCCGAAACCCAGATTCGGGTATTAATGAGCGGAGTTCTGTTCTACTCAGTTTCCGTCTTCGTCGACATGTGTAAACCTTTTAGGCCTCATATATAGTTGTAGTCTGGTTCGCTGCTTCTCGAGCTTGGACGTCTTAGTCCATCATTTGATATGCCACTTCTTATGCTTGGACATCTTAGTCCCTTTTAGATATGTCGCTTCTTAGGCTTGGACGTCTTAGTCCATTGTTTGATGAACCGCTTCTTGTGCTTGGACATCCTAGTCCATTGTTTGATAAGCCGCTTCTTGGGCTTGGACGTCTTAGTCCATTGTTTGATGAGCCGCTTCTTGGGCTTGGACATCTTAGTCCTTTGTTGTGTGGTGCTCTTGGTTAGCTCATTATTAGAGGCTAGAACCAAGGACTTACCCAACCTCCCTCCAGGAGGCACCTTAACCTGACCAGAGACGCGGTCAAGGTCTTATCGATGCTTTAACCCGACCATAGCATGGCGCGGATAAAGGCTTACACTCCTCCCTCCAGGAGGTGCCCTGCCCTGGCCATAGCGTGGCGTGGACAGAGGCTAATCGATGCTTTAACCTGGCCATAGCATGGCGTGGATAAAGGCTTACACTCCTCCCTCCAGGAGGTGCTTTGACCTGACCAGAGGCGCGGCTAAGGGCTTGGCGATGTTGTACCCTGGCCATAGCGTGGCGTGGATAAAGGCTTACACTCCTCCCTCTAGAAGGTGCTCTGCCATGGCTAACTCAGCCCAGACATAGGCTTTGACCGTTAATGGTAGTGTCTAAATGCAAGGAGAATTCTACTCCCAGCCATGCAGATTTTTCTTTTGAAAAAAAAGATGCTTTATTCATTCATCTTAGGAAAATGTAGTCTCAAATGTTCGGCGTTCCATGTTCTTGGAAGCATATCGCCGTCTGGTCGGCATAACTTGTAAGCTCCTTGGGGGATTGCTTTGCAAATGATTAGGGGTCCTTCCCAATTTGGTCCCAGAGGTCCACCCATTGGGTTTCTTGTATTTTCCATTACTCTTTGAAGTACCAGATCTCCTTCTTGAAATGATCACGTTCTTACTTTTGAGTTGTAATACTTTGAAATTCTTCTTTGATACTCCGATGTTCTTATTGCCGCTTCGTCTCTCAATTCATGTATCAAATCTAGTGATTCTCTTTTTAGTTCATGGTTTAAATCGAATGCATATGTGATTCTTCGGTGTGAGGGTATTTCAATCTCAATTGGTAACATCGCTTTACACCCATATGTCAATGAGTAGGGAGTGTGTACCGTTGGTGTTTTGGTAGATGTCCGATAAGCCTATAATACAAGTGGCAGCTCTTTTACCTAGTTTCCTTTATCTTTGTTCAGCCGTTTTTTCAAAATATTTTTTATGGTTTTATTTGCAGCCTCAACTGCCTTATTTTCTTTTGGATGCGCAACGGAGGAAAAGCTCTTAATGATTCCATTCTTATGACAAAATCGAGAAAATTCTTCACTCTTAAATTGTGTTCTGTTGTCGAAAATTATCTTCTGGGGAATTCCGAATCTGGTTATAATATTTTTTATGACGAATCTGAGTACTTTCCCAGAAGCGATCTTAGAAAGTGGTTCCGCTTCAACCCATTTAGTGAAGTAATCTATGGTAACTACGGTGTATTTGCTTCCCTCTTTTAAATTGGCAATGAGCCGATTAAATCTATTCCCCATATGTCAAAGGGCCATGGACTTGGAATTGAAGTTAATTGACTCGGGAGTAACCTAGGAATTTTTGAGTACTTTTGGCATTTCTCGCATCTTCTCACATACTCAATGGCTTGGCTTACCATACGAGGCTAATAAAAACCTTATCTCATTATCTTTTTTGCCAATTTTGTTCCGTTCGAGTTGTCCACACAGAATCCCTCATGTGCTTCTGCTAACAATTTTATCCCATCATCCAGACTTACGTATCTTAAATAAGGAAGTGCATCCTTGCTTGTAAAGAATTCCATCCATTGTTGTGAAAGTTGGAGCTTGTCGCCTGATTTTCCTTGCTTCACCCTTGTCAGATGGCAGTATTCCTTTAGCAGATATTTAATGATTGGTGACATCCAAGTGTTATTATACGGGTCATTTTCTCTTGATTGATCAACCCTCTCATTTGATATTTCTCTACCAATTTCTCTTCCCTCTTTCTCTTGTAGCATAGCTCGGGACCTTGTCGGAACTGACAGTTCCTTTTCTTGTTTGGATGTTCCCTCCTTAATACTCGGAGTTTCTTGATATCCTACTGGAATAATCCGTGTTTTCGGGGCTCCCCTTGAGCTAGCTAATTTCGCTAGTGAATCTGCCTGTTAGTTTTCCGCACTTGAAACTTGATGTGTGGAAAAGTCTTCAAACAAAGCAAGCATTTTTAGTATCTTATTTACATATAAAGATAGCTTGGAGTCTTTTGTTTGATATATCTACTTCACTTGATTTACCGTTAGTTGTGAGTCACTAAAGATTTGAATCCGTGGGATTTTGAGCTCTAATGCCAAAGTTAACCCCACCACCATTGATTCATATTCAGCCACATTGTTCGTTGCGGGGAATCCTAATTTCAAGGAATAATGTAAGCGGTGTCTGTCCGGTGTTATTATCACATACCCCTCATCGGCCCCTTATTCATTTGATGCACCATCGACGAAGACTGCCACATAGGCTTCTTATCCCTTTCTTTTTTTGATTGCTCTTTAATGAAGTTAATGCATTCGTTGATGAAATCTGCTAATGGTTGCCCTTTGATTGTGGCTCGCAGCTGAAATTCTATATCATATTGGCTGAGCTCAATTCCCCATTTTACCGACCTTCCCGAAATTTCCGACTTACTGAAAACTTATTTAAGGGGGAAATTGGTCAATACCTTGATCGAATATGCTTGAAAGTATGCTCTAAGTTTTCGTGCTGTGAGGATCAAGTAGTAAGCTAGCTTTTCTATCACTGGGTATCGAACTTCCGCATCCTTCAATCGTTTTCTTATATAATACACAAGAAGTTGAGTTCCATTTCCTTCTCTAATCAATACTGAACTAACTGCAGAAACTGCCATGTATAAATATACGATCTCTCCATTCTCGGGACTAGAATGTATCGGTGGCTTTTCCAAGTGGCTCTTTAATTCCTGAAAAGCTTTCATACAATCTTCCCCCCATTCAAAATTATTCTTTTTCTTAATTACGTCGAAGAAGGGGATACACTTATCAGTAGCTTTAGAAATGAATCTACTTAGAGCGGCTACCCTCCCATTCAAACTCATTACTTCTTTACTGGTTTTGGGCTCGACCATGTCCTTAATGGCTTGAATTTGGTTAGGACTAGCTTAAATCCCGTGGGCACTTACAAGGTAGCCTAAAAATTTCTCCGAATGGACTCCGAGGAGTATTTATGTGGGTTCAATTTCATCTGATATTTTCATAGTATTCTGAACATCTCTTCTAGATCCTCAAGATGATTCTTAGCCTCGCCAGACTTCACTAGCATGTCATCCACATAAACCTTCATATTTCGGCCAATCTGCTCTTTAAACATTCTATTGACCAAACTTTGATAAGTATCCCCTGCATTCTTTAGTCCAAAAGGCATTGCTTTGTAGCAGTATATTCCCCATTCAGTAATGAAACTAGTGTTCTCTTAATCTGGCTTGAACATGAGTATTTGATTGTATCCTGAATATGCGTCCATGAGAGATAATAATTTGTGTCCACTAGTTGCATCGACTAACTGATCAATCGCCGGTAGCGATAAATAGTCATTCAGACATGCTTTGTTCAAGTCTATATAATCAATGCAAGTCCTTCATTTTTCATTTGATTTCTTTACCAACACTGGATTTGCTAACCATTTTGGGTAGTATATTTCCCGAATAAACCCATTTTCGAGGAGTCATTTAACTTTTTCTTTCAATGCATCAAACCATACTTTATCTAATTGTCTCCTTTTCTGTCTACTAAGGGTTGCTTGTGGATTGATGTTAAGCACATGATACAAGACCGTCGGATCAATCCCCACCTTATCAAAATGTGACTGGGCAAATACGTCCTTATTGACCTTAAGAAATTGGATTAAATCTTCCTTCAAGTCGCTATCCAATTCTTTTCCCACTTTGACTACCTTAGCAGTATCATCTGAATCTATGCATGCCTCCTCAATGTCTTCTATGGGTTTTATTCTTTCTATATCCTTTCGGCAATCATATTCAGTGATGATTGGGCTTTCTTCAGTGGAATTAGCATCGACTCTCTTCTTTTTGCCTCCAGGAGGAATGTACCTTTCATACATGCGCTTGTTAGACATATTAGATTTAATTTTTTCTTCGAATGTTGGATGTAAAAATCCATCACTCGAAGGTTGAAAAACAGTGGAAGAATCAAAGTAAGTAGAATACTCCCTTTTATATTGATCGATTGTAGCAAAATACATCTCTCGAGAGCTAAACTGCTCTCCTCAGACTATGCCCCAGCCCCTCTTTGTCAAAAACTTTACCATCAGGTACTTTGGCGAGACAAATGGATCTATTTCATCAAGCGTGGGCCTGCCAAAGAAGGCGTTGTAATAAGATGGCTGGTTGATTGATGCAGCTCAGGATGAAGGTCTAAGTCGTACACGACTTAAGGGACTAAGTTGCACACGACTTAAAGAAGTAACTATAGGTCGTCTTCAACCTAAGGAGGCATGTGAAGCATGTGAGCAGGAGCTACGACTTAACTGGAGACCAGGGGAAGGAGTTAACTCGAGTTTACGACCTAAGGAGAAGGTTCTGGGTTGTCTACGACCTAACGAGATACTGGAACGACCTAACTTGTTTTTAGGTCGCATACGAGCTAACGAGTTAAGGTATAGGTTGTGGGAACGACTTAACATATCACCAGGGAAAGAACTACGACCTAACGGGTTTGGGGATGCCGAGTTAAAACAAGGAGATAGGTCGCTGGAACGAGCTGAGAAGGTGCTACGACCTAACAAATCACGACCTATGATAGGTCGCAAGAAAACGGAACGAGCTAAGTTAGGACGCGAAGGCTTAGGTTGCAAAGTCTTGGGTCGTGGAGACTTAGGTCGCGAGGCCTTAGGTCGCGAAGAATTTCTGAAGCCGCTTCTGTTAGGTCGCAAACGAAAGGATGCCGTTCATTCTTAGGTCGCAAAGCTCTGGATGCCATCGATTTCCTTAAGTCATTGATCTGGAATGCCGCATATTTTTAAGTCGCTGAAGCTTGTGGACGTTGATTCTTCTACCGAGTTAATCTCTGCCGCTGATGGAAGCTTGTGTCTTGTGTACATACTGTTAAGTCGTCAAGTCAGTGTGTTGTAACTGTTTGTAGTTAGGTCGCTGCCGACCTATGCTAAGTCGCGTATATTCTTAGGTCGAACCATTATAGGTCGTAGGTCGCTCACGACCTAAGTACTTGTATTTTCTTTGAAGTTTTTGTGTGTATTGAGTTGTAACTGTTTGGGCTTAAGTCGTGTACGACTTATGTTAGGTCGTGACTGTTAGCTCGGAACCGACCTAGGAGATGTAAATTTTTGTTGTTTTTTTTGTGTGAGTTGTAAAACGCCTATAAATAGGCCGGGTCTCTCATTTGTAAAAGGTTGTTGAATATTGAATAAAATTCTCTTTTGATTTCTTTGTGCTTTCATTCAAATTGGTAGTTGAGTATAATCTCCTATCTCCTCTTTCAGTTAATCGAGTGCGCTCGATTCAACGATTGTAGAAGCCGATTCGCGGAATCAAGTACGCTTGATCAACGCTTGAAGAATTGAAGATCTTCGAACCCGGCATCGTGCGCGATCAACGAGTTCGAGATAGCTAGAGTTCGGTATCTTCGGATCAACGAATTCGAGCATTTCAGTATTCATCAATCCATCCATTGCTACTTTCATCGTATTATCTTGTGTTTGTAATATCCGCTGCGTCAGTTTGGTATCAGAGCTTGTTCTAGCCAATCATAGCTAGATCGAGACTTGGAGCCTAATCATTTTGAAGTTGAAGTTGTTTGGCCGAAAGGAAGAAGTGTTCGACTTGATATCGAAGATTGATTGATCGAATTTGTATTGGAAGCCGAAACTTTGTCCATCGTGTTCATCGCGATTTGCTACAAAGTGGAAGTTTTCGATCCGTTTCATTTTGGATCAAAGTCCGAAAAGTGTTTGAATTTGAAGTATTGAAGAGTTTTGTGAAGTTTCAAGTATGCCGTCAAGAAGAGCTAATCGCCACCAAAACGTAGAAGCTTTGTGTCGAAGAGAAGAAACTGATGAGATGGAGCAAAGAATCAATGAGAATTTTAGTGAAAAGCTTAACGAAGGAATTGGCCGGTTAGAGAAGCTTATGACGGAGATGAATCAAAATCGGAGAAGGGTTTCACCTGAATCTAATCATGGAGGTAGTAGAGTCTCACCACATTCAAATCGAGACAGAAGTGTTGAAAATGATCAAAGGCGTGGGAGGAACGTGAATGATCGTGAACGGAGGAATGTTGATAGAAGGGATGATGGTGGAAGACGTAATGGTAGTAGAGATGTGGGTGGACGAGATAGACAACGATATACATCTGATTTTGAAGAGGAGTATGATGGTGGTAGTATTCGAGGACAAGGAAGAAATTACTCTGAGTATGATCACAAGTGGGAGTCGGGGATGAAGACTGAAATTCCTGAATTCAAAGGTGGTATGCAAGCGGAGGAGTTTCTAGATTGGGTAGCTAATGTTGAAGAAATTTTTGACTTCAAAGAAGTTCCAGAAAATCGGAGAGTGAAGTTGGTTGCTACAAGGTTGAGGGGTAGAGCTTTGGCGTGGTGGCAACAAACTAAACTTACACGTGAACGAATGGGAAAGTCAAAAGTTGAATCTTGGGAGAAGATGAAGAAATTGATGAAAGCAACATTCTTACCTTACAATTATCAATCTTTGATGTATCAACGTTTGCAGAACTTGAGGCAGGGCACGAAGACAGTTAATGACTATGCTGATGAATTTTACCAACTGATTGCTCGAAATGATATTATGGAGAAGGAAGAACAACTGACAGCCAGATTTGTTGGGGGATTGAGAATACAGATCTAGGATATGGTTAATATGTTCGATCCAAGATCTGTAGCAGAAGCACATCAGAAAGCGTTGGCTTGGGAGAAACAGGGTAGACGAGGAGGTGGTGTGTTTACTAATTCCAGCAATCAAATGAAGGGTGTTAGTGGAAGTTCTAATGTGTCTAAACCTTTCAGTAAACCGGTGGTGAAGGAGGCTGAGAAGGCAAGGGTTAACAATGGTTTCAAATGTTACAATTGTCAGGAATTGGGTCATAAAAGCAATGAGTGTCCAAAGCCGAAGAAACGAACCATGATTGTAGAAGTTGAAGATGAGGATGTTAATGAGGAGTGTTCTAGTCCAGTTGAGGAAGATGAACAGGATATTGCGTCAGGAGATGAAGGTTGTAATCTAATGTTGAGGAGATCGTGTTTAACACCGAAGCAGGAGGAAGCTAGTTGGTTGAGAAGTAATATTTTTCAGTCAACATGTACTATTCTGGGGAAGGTGTGTAAATTTGTGATTGACGCAGGAAGCTGTGATAATATTATTTCAACCGAGGCTGTGACAAAGTTGAAATTGAAGACAGAGAAACATCCGAGTCCATACAAGTTAGCATGGTTGAGAAAAGGAGGAGAAGTGAAAGTGGATAGACGAGTTCGTGTTCCATTCTCTATCGGGAAGAAATACAAGGACGAGATCTGGTGTGATGTCGTAGAGATGGATGTTTGCCACTTATTATTGGGAAGACCATGGCAGTATGATCGAGCAGTACAACATGACGGTCGGACCAATAGCTACAGTTTTATGTTTAAAGGCACGAAGATTATCTTAGTTCCAAAGAAGAGACAACCGGGAGAAAGTAAGTCAGAAGAAATTGAAGAGCTGAAAACTTTATTGACTTTAAAGGAGTTTGTTAAAGAAGTTGAAGAAGAGCCGGAAGTATTCTTGTTAATTGGGCGTGAGAGCAGTGAAGAAGTTGAAATTCCAGAAGAAGTTAAACCAGTTTTGAAAGAATTTGACGATGTATTTCCAGAGGAGTTACCAACGGAGTTGCCACCATTGAGAGATATCCAACATCAGATAGATCTTGTTCCAGGTGCTGTGTTGCCACACAGGCCACATTATCGAATGAGTCCGAAGGAACATGAAGAGTTGCGGAGGCAGGTAGAGGAATTGCTTGAACAGGGGCGTGTGCAGGAGAGTTTAAGTCCTTGTGCTGTACCAGCTTTATTGGTACCCAAAAAGGATGGGACGTGGAGGATGTGCACCGACAGTAGAGCATTGAATAAGATTACTGTGAGATATAGATTTCCAATGCCGAGGTTGGATGACTTGTTAGATCAAATAAGCGGAGCTACTATCTTTTCGAAGATTGATTTGAAGAGCGGATATCATTAAATTCGTATCAGACCAGGCGACGAGTGGAAAACTGCTTTTAAAACCAGGGAGGGTCTATACGAATGGTTGGTCATGCCATTTGGTTTATCAAATGCACCGAGTACTTTTATGAGGGTGATGAATCAGATTTTTCGACCGTTCATTGGGAAATTTGTGGTGGTGTATTTTGATGATATTCTGATTTACAGTGGGAGTCCAGAGGAACATTTGAATCATCTTAGAGAAGTGCTGATGGTATTGCGACAAGAACAATTTTATGCTGCAATGAAGAAATGCGTGTTCATGACGCATAGTGTTTTATTTCTGGGGTATGTTGTGTCGGAAAAGGGAATACAGGTTGACCAAAGTAAAGTTGAAGCTATCAGAGATTGGCCGCAGCCCAAGACAATGACGGAAGTTCGTAGTTTTCATGGGTTGGCTTCATTTTAGCGAAGATTTATTCCACACTTTAGTAGTGTGATGGCGCCTGTGACTGATTGTATGAAGGGTAAACAGTTTGCATGGACGGAGGAAGCCGGAGTTGCTTTTGAGCGAATCAAAGAAATATTGACGTCTGCACCCATTCTAATATTACCAGATTTTCAATTAGTGTTTGAATTACATACTGATGCATCCAAGGTTGGAATTGGAGGGGTGTTGAGTCAGAAGGGACGTCCAATTGCATATTTCAGTGAGAAGTTGTCAGGAGCGAAGATGAGGTACAGTACGTATGATGTGGAATTCTATGCTGTTATACAATCTATTAAACACTGGAGACACTATCTATTTCAGAAGGAGTTTGTTCTGTATACTGATCATGAAGCATTGAAGCATTTGCAAGGGCAAGATAAGATTTCAGCAAGACATGCATCGTGGATTGCATATCTGCAACAGTTTACTTTCGTTGTTAAACACAAGTCAGGTGTGACGAATCGAGTGGCTGATGCTTTAAGTAGGAGGAGTCATTTGTTGACGACAATGAAAGTTGAGGTGACTGGTTTTGAATTATTGCCAGAGCAGATTGCAGAAGACTCTTATTTTAAGAAATTTGTTGAAAGAGACAATGAAGGGAAGACTGATGAGTTTATGATGGTTGATGGTTTTCTTTTTAAAGGAAATCGATTGTGCATACCGGAGGGTAGTTTGAGAATGAAGATTATCAAGGAGTTACATGAAGAAGGACATGTTGGAAGAGACCGCACCTTACAGTTAATTTCACAATCCTACTTTTGGCCATCGATGAGGAAAGAAGTGGAGAGGTTTGTTGAGAGATGTCATATATGTCAAGTTTCGAAAGGAACTGCGACTAATGCTGGTTTATATATGCCGTTACCGGTACCAACTAAACCATGGGTTGATGTGAGTATGGACTTTGTTTTGGGTTTACCTCGAACTCAACGGGGAAACGATTCCATTTATGTGGTAGTGGATCGATTTTCGAAGATGGCACATTTTATTGCTTGTAAGAAGACGGCGGATGCTGTTCATGTTGCTCAATTGTTTTTCAAGGAGATCTATCGACTTCATGGATTGCCCGAATCTATTGTGTCGGATAGAGATACTCGATTTCTGAGTCATTTTTGGTTGAGTTTGTGGAAAATGGTGGGAACGAAGCTGAAATTTAATAGTGCTTATCATCCACAAACGGATGGACAGACTGAGGTGGTTAACAGATCATTGGGAAACTTGTTGAGGTGTCTCGTGCAAGACAATCTGAAGAGTTGGGATGTGAAGTTATGCCAGGCAGAATTTGCTCACAATCATGCTGTAAATCGAAGTACTGGGTTCAGTCCATTTCAGATAGTATACTCAAGTTTACCAAAGGGACCATTGGATTTAACGATAGTACCACAATCAAAGGGGACAATTAAGAAAGTTGCTGATTTTGTTGAAAGGCTGACGGAATGTCATAAAATCGTTCAAGAACGATTAGAGAAAGCAAATGAGAAGTATAAACAATCTGCAGATTTGAAACGAAGGAGTGTTGAATTTCATGAAGGTGATTTGGTTTATGCAGTGTTAACAAAAGATCGTTTTCCAGTATGCGCTTATAACAAATTGAAAGCAAGAAAAATTGGTCCTGTGGAAGTCGTAAAACGAATTAATGAAAATGCGTATAAATTGAAACTGCCAGATGATGTGTATACGTCTGACGTATTAAATGTTAAGCATCTCGTACCATATCATGGGGATGAGTTTGTTGTGGTGAATGCAGAAAGTGCAAATTCAAGGTCGAATTTTTCTCAACTTGGGGAGGATGATGCAGCTCAGGATGAAGGTCTAAGTCGTACACGACTTAAGGGACTAAGTCGCACATGACTTAAAGAAGTAACTATAGGTCGTCTTCGACCTAAGGAGGCATGCGAAGCATGTGAGCAGGAGCTACGACTTAACTGGAGACCAGGGGAAGGAGTTAACTCGAGTTTACGACCTAAGGAGAAGGTTCTGGGTTGTCTACGACCTAACGAGATACTGGAACGACCTAACTTGTTTTTAGGTCGCATACGAGCTAACGAGTTAAGGTAT
Source organism: Allium fistulosum (assembly GCA_030737815.1). Lineage (NCBI taxonomy): Eukaryota > Viridiplantae > Streptophyta > Magnoliopsida > Asparagales > Amaryllidaceae > Allium > Allium fistulosum. The sequence goes on from CM060907.1 coordinate 97,729,266, forward strand.
AGGTCGTGGGAACGACTTAACATATCACCAGGGAAAGAACTACGACCTAACGGGTTTGGGGATGTCGAGTTAAAACAAGGAGATAGGTCGCTGGAACGAGCTGAGAAGGTGCTACGACCTAACAAATCACGACCTATGATAGGTCGCAAGAAAACGGAACGAGCTAAGTTAGGACGCGAAGGCTTAGGTCGCAAAGTCTTGGGTCGTGGAGACTTAGGTCGCGAGGCCTTAGGTCGCGAAGAATTTCTGAAGCCGCTTCTGTTAGGTCGCAAACGAAAGGATGCCGTTCATTCTTAGGTCGCAAAGCTCTGGATGCCATTGATTTCCTTAAGTCATTGATCTGGAATGCCGCATATTTTTAAGTCGCTGAAGCTTGTGGACGTTGATTCTTCTACCGAGTTAATCTCTGCCGCTGATGGAAGCTTGTGTCTTGTGTACATACTGTTAAGTCGTCAAGTCAGTGTGTTGTAACTGTTTGTTGTTAGGTCGCTGCCGACCTATGCTAAGTCGCGTATATTCTTAGGTCAAACCATTATAGGTCGTAGGTCGCTCACGACCTAAGTACTTGTATTTTCTTTGAAGTTTTTGTGTGTATTGAGTTGTAACTGTTTGGGCTTAAGTCGTGTACGACTTATGTTAGGTCGTGACTGTTAGCTCGGAACCGACCTAGGAGATGTAAATTTTTGTTGTTTTTTTTGTATGAGTTGTAAAACGCCTATAAATAGGCCGGGTCTCTCATTTGTAAAAGGTTGTTGAATATTGAATAAAATTCTCTTTTGATTGCTTTGTGCTTTCATTCAAATTGGTAGTTGAGTGTAATCTCCTATCTCCTCTTTCGGTTAATCGAGTGCGCTCGATTCAACGATTGTAGAAGCCGATTCGCGGAATCAAGTACGCTTGATCAACGCTTGAAGAATTGAAGATCTTCGAACCCGGCATCGTGCGCGATCAACGAGTTCGAGATAGCTAGAGTTCGGTATCTTCGGATCAACGAATTCGAGCATTTCAGTATTCATCAATCCATCCATTGCTACTTTCATCGTATTATCTTGTGTTTGTAATATCCGCTGCATCAGTTTGGTATCAGAGCTTGTTCTAGCCAATCATAGCTAGATCGAGACTTGGAGCCTAATCCTGCATTTCCTGTAGTTGCTGATCAAGTGGTTGATTTTGGCGGTGTTTTCATCCTATTGAGCAGATGATGAAGGCTGCCCAACAACCCCATCCAAGCTGAAGGTTGGAGCTATGTTCTCTTCGAGGGTTGTAGTGTGGATGACCTCTTCATCCATTCCATTGATTCTCTTAGATTTCATTTTCCTACGTCAAGTCAAACGATCCATAATTAGTCTATAAGATAGCAACAAGGTTGGAGGTTCGAGCCCTCCTTCTAGTGCCAAAAATGTTAACAAGAAAACTTGTTAACATCCCCAAAGCTATGTGAATGACAAATAAAGTTATTTAAATAAGGTTATCAAAAAAGATTACTTCCTTCGAAACCCTCCTTTCGACCGGGTTGATTTGGTCGAAACAGTTTTGGAAGATAATTTAGAAATGCAGGCAATGGAAGAAGCATCTTACTCGAAACCTCTCTTTCGAATGAGTTGAATACAACTATTCATATTGAATATCCATCCCTTTCGATTATGTCAAAAGGTCCACTTTAACCATTTCGACCATGTCGAATGGAGCGCTTGGCCTATTAAAGTGAAGTAACTGCTTTCGACCTCATTGGTTTCGTTTCTTCAGTGGAGGAACCCCATTCAAAAGGGTTGTTGATGTAGTTGAGTGTTGGTTCCTTTCGAAAGAACTCCTCCACTCACGATTGCTTGCCAATTACAAATAAGATTTCCTTTATGACATCCCTTTCGACCAGGTCGAAAGGGATTTTGTCATTTTGAAACAGATCCAATTTTCAATTGCTCAAGCTTTATTCAGTATACTTGATATAAGATCGTCTTGGATATTTGTAAGTTCTATAAACTTATCAGTGTCGAAACATCATCATCATCCTTATTGGTCATTATATAATATTTGTCATGATGATGATGTGTTTTGCATGTATATTATCCAAGTCGACCCTATTGATTTGCATAGACAAAAAGAAGTTAAGAGAATAAGATAACATCATGTGCAATTGATCATTAGTCTAGCTAATGATTGTAATGATCTTTCTCATAATCGAAACCCTTAATGAATCCGCGCATCTCTCCATTATTATTAATCCAAAATGAGTTATAATTTTGAGAGCTTTCCCCAAATTGATTTACAGTTACAAAGATTTTGGTGTTGCAAAGAAGTACAAGTAAAAGAAATGAGCTTTTAATTCCCCAAATATGGTCCCCAAATCGGACCCTTTGGGTCTTATTTATAGATGCAGGTCGGCCCCTTCTGTGCCAATGATTTCTACCTAGTCGAAAGGTCATTTTATCCTCCGCATCATTCCTTTCGACACGGTCAAAAGGCCTAGCCTGCCTTCGATGCAGTCGAAAGGCTTCTCTTTCGAGTCCTCTACCTCATCCCCGTGCTTCTCATCTTCTCATTCCAGACCTTCCGACCTTGTCGAAAGGGTCCTTTATCCACCTTTCGCTGTCGTCAAGTTTTAAGCGTTCCTTCTCTCTGCTTTTCCCTGAATTGCTTTCGACATCGTCAAAAGGACCACAAATGCGCTTTTCTCTTCATGCTACTTTGTTGTCATCTGAAGTAAAGATAGGAGCTTTCGACTCTGTCGATAGGTTGTTTACTAGGGCTTCGAAGATGTTGAAGTGCCAATGGGTTTGATGCAATAGGTAGCTTCCAAATGCATGCTTGTGGATTGATGCAGAACCTTCTCCTAATGTTGTTGGTTTCGACTGGTTCGAAAGGCCTGACTATGCTTTCGAAATGGTTGTCTTTAGTGATTTGAATGAAGGCGAAACCTTAGGTTTCAAAAGGTTTGGCGTGCGTATCAAAAGTTATTATTCATTGTCTTCGAAAGGGGTTCCAAGTCCATCCTTGCTTCTTCTATATTCACAAACCCATCTGTATCGAAAGGCTTGAATGAGGCGGAAGGGTGACCACCTTTCTTTTTCATCTTTTTGAAAGCTTTTGCACTGCTTATCACTTGTGAGGGCGCCTGATGCTTGTGACTCCTTCAAAAGCCTTCTCAATGCCTTCGAAACATTCTTTAATGACCTTTGTCGAAATATGTGCTTGTAATTTCAATAGAGCCCGACATTTTCATTAATCTTCTTTCATACCTTTGTTCTTGAGTGGATAATATGGTTAATAGAATTTGTAGCCGATAAAACTATAGTTGAGATGAAGAAGGCTGCGATGATAGCAAATTATCTGGAGCTCTAGCATACTTTTGACTGGAAGATGGAGAAACTAGACACGGCGATCCTGAATTTTTACGTCAACTCTATACCGCATCAGGGGAACCTTTGTTATCTTGGCCCTAAGTTCCCATGCACTCTTGCCCTCATTTAGGAGGAAATCCTATCTCGTTTTGCCGAGAACGGCGACGTATATTCGTATCAGGAATTGCGGGATGCTTATCTTAATGAGAAATCCAAGAAGGCGCTGCTTGAAGGCCAAGAAACTCTTTGAGTTGAACGGGAGATGGAAACGCCGAAGCAGCTTTGATAGTTGCCATAGATGTGTATACCAAGTCTTTAATCTCTGATGCGGGCGAACCTTTGGGACAGCTCCAGGATCAGCCAATGAGCTCAGGGCTCGATGTCATTCCTCATGTGGTGGAGCCTTCCAAAAAAGGCGAAGGAGATGAGTTTGAGGTTTCCGTTCACGACCCTTCCTTCGGCGCAGATAACACTCATGCCTCTCCCGATTTCGGGGGCCTCCATCTTACGCCACAGGAGCTAGAGGAGTTTAATGCTTTACTTTTTGATCTTATAGGTCCATCTACTCTTCCTATTGGTGCGCCAGTTACTTCGGCGCTTGTGCATGCTGTTATCTTTACATCTTATGAAATTGTATTCGTTCATGCTCCTGTCCCTATATCTACACCTAGCTCACAACCGGGACTAGCGGACGAGAAGATTGAGGCGCTTCATGGCCTGGACGATCCCTCGGCATCTATGGAAGGTGATACGACTGCCGCTGAGGCTAAGGAGCAAGAGACACAGATGGAGTAACCACAAAAGACTCCACACGACGTGGTTGCTGTTAAGAAGGAGAGAGTGGAGGCGGTTAAGGCCTCGAAGAGCTCCTGGAAGCTGAGAAAGCGTAAGGGGATGTGAAGCTCTTCTGGAAAACATTCGGAGGAGGAGGAGATCGCTACAGAGATATAGGTTGACATTATTGGCAGCTACACCTCTCCTTAAAAGAAGCAGAAGCTGCCAACCAGAGGTGGGAAAGGAAGTGGTGGCAAAAAGTGTTGATTGGCTGATACAAGGATGGACTGTGTTTTGCAATATAGTTTGCGGGGAGCTTGACTTGTTGTGTTTCCTTTTGAGTTCTTATGCCCAAGTGCAGAGTCTGCACTTTGTGTCTTGGTTGTAGAGTCTGTAATTTTTCTTTGTTGGCCGCTGTTGTGTGGGTACGGCCCCCACATTTTGATTTTATGTTCATAAGATTTCAAGCAATACAATGGTATCTTGACTTTATTTTCGTCTATCTTTTCATATATACTCTATGTGCATGTGTACATTTCATTTCATACTTTGCTAGTCCCGCGGCCATGGCCGAAGTCCTTCATTTGAAGTGATAGAACTGTAATGGAACTTAGGGATTAACAGCACTTAGTGGATTTTTGTTTAGAAGTTCATAAAACTTTTGACACTTTTCAAAACTGCTTAATCCTGCTTAGAAGTCCATAAGGCTTCAATGATTTCCTGAAAGTTGGAAGTTTTGCTTAAGTTAGAAATTTTGCTTAGGAAGTTAAACTTTTGCTTGGGATCTCTGTTAACTTTTGAGATAGAACTTGTGAATTTATTGTTGTTTGGGGTGACAGGGCTTGTGGACTCTTTGCATTCAAGTGATTCTGTCTTCGTATAGATATATGCCCCACAGTTCACAGGGTTGTTCACTCCAAACAAACTTCAAGTATTCGATATCTCCAAGCAACGCGAGAAGTTTTTACTCGAGTGCATGGCTTTTGGGGTTCCTTGGCACTGCCTATCTCCGGGCAGTGCAAGGAGTTGGAATTTGGGGTTCCTCGGCATTGCCCATCTCCGGGCAATGCGAGGAGTTGGAATTTGGGGTTCCTCGGCGTTGCCTATCTTCGAGCAACGCGAGAAACTTGAATATTGAGTTCCCCGGCGTTGCCTATCTCCGGGCAAAGCGAGAAATTTGAATTTGGAGTTCCCCGGCGTTGCCTATCTTCGGGCAACGTGAGAAACTTGAATCTGGAGTTCCCAGACGTTGCTTATCTCCGGGCAACGCGAGAAACTTGAATTTGGAGTTCCTCGGTGTTACCTTTCTAAAGGCAACGCGAGAAACTTGAATTTGGAGTCCCTCGGTATTGCCTATCTCTGGACAACGTGAGAAACTTGAGTCTGGAGTCCGTCGGCGTTGCCTATCTCTGGGCAACGCGAGAAACTTGAGTCGGAGTTCCTCGGCGTTGCCTATATTCGGGCAACGTGAGGAGTTGGAATTTGGGGTTCCTCGGCGTTGCCTATCTACGGGCAACGTGAGGAGTTGGAATATGTGGTTCCTCGGTGTTGCCTATTTACGAGCAACAAGAGAAACTTGAATTTGGAGTTCCTCGGCATTGCCTCTCTCCGGGCAACACGAGAAACTTGAATATGGAGTTTCTCGGTGTTGCTTATCTCCGGGCAACGCGAGGAGTTGGAATTTGGGGTTCCTCGACGTTACCTATCTCCGAGCAACACGAGAAACTTGAATATGGAGTTCCTTGGCGTTACCTATCTCTGGGCAACACGAGAAACTTGAGTATGGAGTCCCTCAGCATCGTCTATCTCCGAGCAACACGAGAAACTTGAGGCTGGAGTTCCTCGGCGTCGCCTATCTCCGGGCAACGCGAGAAACTTGAATCCGGAATTTCTCGGCGTCGCCTATCTCCGGGCAATGCGAGAAACTTGAATCTGGAGTTTTTTGGGGTCGCCTATTTCTGCGCAACGCGAGAAACTTGAGTTCGTGGCCCTCCTTATGCAGCCGGGGCAGCATCATTTTTCAGAGGGCCAGGATCGGGTTCCGCCGATCCAACGATTTGAGTCGGTTTACTTCCGCCGGCACGTCGAGTAATTATTATGAACACAGTTTGGATGATTTAAAAAGCAAACTTTATTAAGAAAAGCATGGCAGATTCTTTGCCTATTTACAATGCCATCGGCATTTCCATAATGGCTTATTTGTTGAAAATTAGAAAATACATAAGGTTGCTTATAAATGAAATATCGGCGGAGCGATCGCTGTTCCAGGCTTTGGGAATTGCGATTCCGTCGATGGTCGTCAGCTTGAAGGTCCTGTCACCGAGTTTCTGATGAATGACAAATGGTCCTTCCTAATTCAGTCCGAAGGCTCCCGGGACAGGGTAAACTCGCTTGAGCATGAGATCGCTGACTTCAAAGGTTTGACTGTGAACTTTGGAGTTGAAGTATCATGCGACCATCTTTTGGTGGGCGGCGATTCTCAACTCTGCTTCCTCTCTCTTTTCATCGACCATGTCTAGCGATTCGAGTAGGAGTTGCTCGTTTTTTTTGGTCAAAATTCAGCCTTCGGTGAGAGGGGACTTCTAGTTCGACAGGAATCATCGCCTCTGAACCATACGCCAATGCGAATGGGGTGTGGCCGGTTGTAGCTTTGTGTGTTGTTCTGTAAGCCCATAGTGCGAGTGGAAGCTCATCAACCCAGTTTCCGTTTGCTTTTGTCAGTCGCTTTTTGATGGTGGATTTGATGATCTTGTTTATTGCCTCCACCTACCCGTTTGCCCGAGGATGAGCTACTGCAAATGATATTTTTAGTAACGAAGTTAATAACTTTCTTTGTGGTTATGGTGGCCAGCGGTTCCGATTCGGGCCATTTCTTGAAATAATCTACGGCTACTACAGCATATTTGGCTCCTCCTCTTGCCATCGGAAGGACGCCAATCAAATCGATCCCCCGTATCGCAAACGGCCACGGGCCGACCATTTGCATCAGTTCTGTTGATGGAGTTCTCTTGATTTTGCTGAATCTCTAATAGTGGTTGCATCTCCTGGCATGATCTGTGGCATTGCGGTTTACTAATGGCCAGAAGTACCCATACCGAAGAACTTTATTTGCCAGTGTCTGCCCCCCAGTGTGGTCTCCACACTCGCCTTCGTGCACTTCTTCCAGGATTCGGTGTGCTTCATCATCGGTCATACACCTAAGAAGAGGAGTCGAGAATCCCCTTCGATAGAGTATTCCGTCCTGTATCATGAATCGCGGCGCCTTCCTGAGTAATTTCTTTCGTTAGTTTCGATCTATTGGAAGAGTTCCTGCCATAAGACAATCTTTTATTGGTGTCATCCATGTGTCTGGTTCCACAGTGGTCTCGAGAATTCATTCTACGTCCATTTCAGTAATGCTTGGAGTGGTTAGAGTTTCGACTGTGACCACACCCAGCGACTGGGCTTCTCCAGAGCGGAGCTTGCCAACTTGGCCAAGAAGTCTGCCTTAGTGTTTTGTTCCCATTGTATGTGGGTTATGGTGTAGTGTTCGATGTCGCTCAGCAGCTCTTGAACTTTGGACAGGTACGGGGCCAAATATTCACCGCGCGCTTGATACTCCCCTTTCATTTGACATACAACCAGCTGGGAGTCGCTATATGTATATGAACGGACTTTATTTTGAGTTCCTTTACGACATTCAGCCCTACGATCAGCGATTTGTACTCCACCTCGTTATTCGTAGCTGGGAACTCTAGACGTAGAGCATAGCTAATAGATCGCTCCTTGGGGGTTTCGAGCATTACCCCTGCGCCCGAGCAGGAGTTGTTTGATGCTCCATCGACGAAAATCTTCCATTGTACGTCCACTTACGGCTGAACTTCCTCTTCATCATCTCTTATTGTGAACTCAGCAATAAAATCGGCTAGCGCTTGACCATTGATTGCTTTCCTTGGGTGGTAAGTGATATCATATTGACTCAATTCTATGTTCCACTTAAGTAATCGTCTGGACGTCTCTGGCCGGTACAAAACTTGATTTAATGGCTGGTCGGTCAACACCTTAATCGGATGAGCCTGAAAATACGGCCGCAACTTTCAGGATGCGATCAAAAGGCAATGCGCTAGTTTCTCTAGTTTCGGGTAATTCTTCTCAGCCCTGGTGAATTGCTTGCTAATGTAGTACACAGGTCGTTTGATTCTCGCTTCTTCCCGCATGAGAGCCACGCTCAATGCATGTGGGGTTGCCAAGTAAACGAGTAAGTCTTCTCCATCGACTGGTTTCGATAAGACTGGCGGAGTTTCCATGTGTCGCGGTAGTTCTTCGAAGGCCGTTTGACAAGCTTCGCTCCATTTAAAGTTTTTCTTTCCCTTCTTTAGCGCGTTGAATAAGGTATACACTTGTTTGTAGCTTTTGAAATGAATCGACTTAGTGCCATGACTTTTCCATTCAAGCTTTGAAGTTCTCTCTTATTCTTAGGGGCCTGGACTTCCCGTAACGCTGTTAGTTGCTCCGAATTCGCTTCAATCCCCCGAGCACTCACTATGAACCCCAAGAACTTCCTGGAGGCCACCCCAAAGTGACATTTAAGTGGGTTGAGCTTCATTCCATACTTACGGAGTATCTCAAACATTTCAGCATGATTATCTAGGTAGTTAGCGGCTACTCGGGATTTGACTAACATATCGTTCACGTAAACTTCCATAGTTTTCCTGATATGGCGCTTGAACATAGTATTCATTAGTCTTTGATATGTGGCCCCTGTGTTCTTCAGACCAAACGACATTACTTTATAACAGTATAATCCTAAATTAGTGAAGAAGCTAGTATTTTCTTGATCTGGTTCATGTATTAGAATCTGGTTATAGCCCGAGTACGCGTCCATAAATGACAGCAATTCATGTCCCGCCGTTCCATCCACCAGTTGATCAATTCTGGGCAGCGGGAAGCTATCCTTTGGACAGGCTTTGTTGAAGTCTGAAAAGTCAATGAAGGTTCGCCATTTTCCATTAGACTTCTTGACTAGTACCGGGTTTGACACCCATTCGGGGTAAGTTGCATCTCGGATGAAGCCGTTGGCCATTAGTTTATCCACCTCTTCTCTCAATGCCTTGGACCGCTCAGGGCCCAAGCTACGCCTTTTTTTGTTTGACCGGAGTGAATTTGGGGTCAATGTTAAGGGCATGACAAGAAATTTCGAGTGATACTCCACACATATCGGCATGCGTTCAGGCAAATACGTCCAAGTTGGCACGGAGAAATTTGGTCAACTCCGACCGCATCTTGTTTCTAAGCTATGACCCGATTCTCAGGACCCGCGTGGGGTCATCTATACTAACTGGGACAGACACCGTCATTTTAGCTAGTGTCGCTCGATCCTCCCCTGAGCTCTTCTTCCTAGGGTCCAAAGCCTTATCGAATCGGCTATGGTCCCCAAGCCAGGAGCGGCTCTGTAGTTGCTATTCAAAGGGCTCACGGATGTGGAGAGCTTTTCCCCACATCCTTTCCTTTCTCCTTTCTTCTAGACTCACACAATTCCGCAATATAACATTCTCGAGCAACGCTTTGGTCTCCTTTCAATATTCTGATTCCATGCTCGGTAGGGAATTTCATCGTGAGGCACCATTGAGTCAAAGTTATCTTGAAGTCGGCTAACGCGGGCCACCCTAGAAATGCATTGTATGTCGACATCTTATCCACAATCACAAAAGTCTGAATGAGGGTCACTCGTCGTTCACCCTCTCCAAGTTCTACAGGTAGGTCAATGGTTCCCACCGGCTGCTTAGGTTCTCCGGTAAATCCCTGAATCTTCGTTTGGCACGCAGATACGCTTTTCGTACCTATCTTCATCTGATCGAAAAGTACGTTTGAAAAGTATATTAACTGAGCTTCCACTATCAACCAACACTCGTCGGACAACCGCGGGCCTGATTCCTACTGTTACCACCATTGGATCAAGAGTTGGAGCCTCAATTCCTTTAGTATCACGGTCACGAAATACTATATCGTTGCTCAGCACCTTCTGCAGCTTGATCGGAGTTTCACCATCTATTGTCAAACACGATCCCTTCGGGGCATGTTTTAGCAAGCTTGCGTATCTCTCCATCTCCCCCCAACTCCTTTGTACAGGATGCGGTCCCCTAGATATTGTTCCGATAATGAGCCTTTGGTCAGTTCGTTTCGACCCTTGGTCACTAGTTCCAGCCCGATTTCCTTGCTCCCTAGGTGGTTGAGGGACTATAGCTTATCTGGGCTTTCATGGCCCTTTTACATATTGCTGAAGCTTATTCTTGCAGATAAATCCTTCAATGAGGTCCTTAAGGTGGCGGCACTTGTTTGTGTTGTGCCCGTGCGTCTCATGGAAGCGGCATAATTTCCTTGAGCACTTCTGTTGTTATGTTGCCTCCTTTTGAGGGGTTTCCTGTACTCCTCGGTTTCTTGTGTCGCGAGTTAAATATTTTCCGGAGTATCATTCAGGGGGTATAGTCTCCTGGTCCAAACTCTCTAAACCTTTTGTTGCGACCACCACCATTTTTCTTGTCATAGTTCTGATTTCCTCTCTTCCGGTTCCCATTCTTCCCTGTGGCCCCTTGGTTATTCCCGGGGTTGCATGTGTTTTGATTAGCCGTCGTGCCATTCTGTTCAGTGTTTGTCTGTTGCACTCCAGCAGCCTTTCTTTCCAGCTCCTGCACCTCTTCCAACCTCAAGTACCGGCTTTCCTTGTGGTTGAAATCTTTCCTGTTGGTAGGTTGCTTCATCTTGATCCATTTTCTGAACTCCGTCTCCGGATAAATAGCGCGGACTAGGGCCATAAAAATCATGTCTTCGTTAGAATTGCTCCCCTCTGTCACTGCTATGTTGAATCTGGTCATAAACGATCTTAATGACTTGCTGCGCCCTTGAACCGGTCCGGATAGAGACATGACATCCTTTGGTTGTGCGGTATGAAGTTTGAACTGGTCAAAGAATTTTGTCGCAAGTTGATCAAAGGTAGAGATAGATCTTAGGGGAAGTCTGGTGAACCACATGGATGCAATGCCTTTTAGACAAATGGGAAAACATCGGCAGCGTACGGCTTCCGGAGCATTGGCTCCGTCCATATACCAACTATATTTGTACAAATGGGGTTTTGGATCCTTAGTTCCATCGTAGGAGGGAATGGTTGGCATGGTAAATTTGTTTAGGTATCTTTCATTCAAGATCTCATCGGAAAAACGGGTCCGACTTGGGGTAGATCACCACTCATCATCCTTTTGACTCTTACTTTCATCCATCAGCCGCTTGACCATGTCTGCTATATATGCCTCTGATGTACGGTGGTCCTGAGGGCGGCAGTTAGTCACTGTGCCAAGTGTATGGTTCAGTAAACGATCTTGGCGCGTGGGTTGATGCCTATGCTCTTCTGTCTTCGGGAGAGCCATTCTCGTAGGACCCCGTTGGCTTGCATTTGGCATAACTAGGGCGGTCTAGACGTTTCTAACGTTGTCAAATGCATTGGCATCCTCCTCTGCCTGATCACCCTGCTCTCCGCCTTCCGAATCGGAGAGGTTTACACCCACATCCTCCAGTGGGGTTTTAGCCCCTTGATTCAAATTCAAATTTGGCTGCCTTGCGTCCAATAGGGTATTCTCATTTTCCTCTAAGTTACACCCCATGGTTACCCTTCTCAATGGCTACTTTCCGTTTCTCCTATGCAAGCCGGAAACATAGGAGTTTTCCTGCTCTATGGCAGTAGCTAGTTCAGGGATGGTTCTTTGAGCAGGGTTTGATTGTAGAGTTATCAGAGCGTTGAGTTTTTCCATTAGAGCCTTTTGACTATCTTCCATTCTTTGATTGATTTCTTCAACCATCTTATTCAACTCATCCCTGGTGACAACTTCATGCTGACTAGAGGACCATGGTGCTTGATTTCCTAAGTTAGCATCATTTACTTCAGCCTGTTGGAGGCTAATGTTAGTCCTTGAAAAGAATGGTTTTTGATGACAACAACCTTAGGACTTGTTATAAAATATAAATACTAACATTATAGTTTAGATATATATGTATATGCTGGATATAAACATGCAGGTACTGAGAATGAAGACTGTACAGTATAGAGACTCAAGATCGAAGACATCAAGATTCAAGACTAATGAGTATCAACTATCAAGATATTAAGAGTTCAAGATTTCAATAATACAAGACAAGTATCGAGTCTAGAATTATGTTAAAACTCCTAGAAAAGCACTGACATCTTAAAATCCATTTTATTCGTGGAATGGGATACACTTCGAGCCTATTAAAGGGATGTAACCCTAAGTAGGATGGAACCTACGAAAAATCTAGTGGAACATCGTTTTGTATCCACTAACTTTTATTCAAATGTTTTACAAAATTATATCTTGTTTTCAAAATGATTTCAAAATCTTCCTTTTTAAATCAAAAACATATATCTTGGTTTTAAATACTTTTAGCCTCAAATAATCTTTATTTTCAATATCAAAATTATCCTTGGTTTTAAACTATCTTTAATTATAATGTACTTAACTTTTAATATTTATATTTAAGATTTAAATATGAAATTATAGTAAAATTTTATATATACCAAAATATTATTCTCTGTACTTATTTATGTATTTTAAACTATAGTATATTTATAAAGTTTAAAATAGTTTTAATATAAGATAAAAGTTATTTTCAAAAGAAAATCGAATTATCAAAAATACCTTAGGCATGTCGACAACCCCTAGGTACCTATTTCGACATGATGGCAGTTGATTCCAAAAGTTTGAATTTCAAAGGAAGTGTCTGTTCGTTATATCCTTTCCCGAATGGACATGGCTGTTGTTCTACTATAAATAGGGGATGTTTTAAATGAATTTATAATCATAATTTTCTGATTTCACTCCTCTTCTTCTTCCACATTTCTTTATATACACTTTTACTATTACTCTACCGAAATCACCATTGAATCTAACTAGATCATCTCTGGTTTGATTCTCTATCACTATCTCAACAAGATCCCAGTGCTATTCAAAGTTATAGGCTTCTTTGTAATCAATCAAGCGAGAAAAGGTGTGATTGTTGCCTGGAAAATCAATCAAGTGAGAGAAGGTGTGATTGTAGCCTAGGAAATCAATTGGGTGAACTTGTTACCCCTAAAATCAAGTATCTCTACCCAGAGGATTGTGAACCTGGAGTGGTGTACCTCGTGGCCTTGAAATCGAGAGTGTAATTGTAAGAATTGATTTTGAAAGGAAATCCGTACTTGTGTTGCAGGACTGGATGTAGGGTAACTCCGAACCAGTATAAAATCCGGTGTGTTCTTTCCTTTACTGCTTTTACTTTATATTTGCATCTGTGTTTGATTCTGTGATTATATCTGTGTCTGAATATTGCATACATTTGTGTTCAAATTAATATAAACTCAAAAAGAATTTGTAAATTCTTAAAACACTATTCACCCCCTCTAGTGTTTATTCTAGCCTTAAGATCCGTATTCCGCATTTCTCACATTTGGCATCAGAGCAAGGTTTTCAAAGTTTCATAATATGAATTTTGAATTTTTTTTAAATGGCTATGTTTGAAAAACTTGTTAATACTAGTTTACAAATATTCAAATCATCATTGCATCATGAGTCTGCATATAATCTATATACAAATTCAAGTTGTCTACAAAATCTTTATGATGTGCAGGAAACATGTTTTATGGATGTTGAGGAATCAATCCACAATGGACAAATTGTGCAGATCAAAAGGAATAAATGGATACTCGATAGTGGATGTTCTAGACACATGATTGGTAATCCGGTTATGTTGAATGATGTAATATACAAAGACGGAGGACTGTTTAACTTTGGAGACAATTCAAAATGATATGTGATTGGCATCGGCAATGTCGGTAACCCTAAAACTCCTATTATTACTAATGTTTTGCTAGTTAAGAATCTAAAACATAATTTGCTAAGTATTAGTCAACTTTGCGATAAAGGATATAAAATTAAATTTGAAAAAGATAAGTGTCACATTGAAGATAATAATTTAACCATAATATTTGAGGGAATTAGGAAAAAGAATATTTATATTCTTAGTATGAAAGTTTCAAATGATAACATGTGTCTTTTGGCTAATACAAGTAACTTGGATTTGGCATAAGAGATTTAGGCATTTGAATTTCAAACTCTTATCTAGACTGTCAAAACATGATCTAGTAAGAGGTCTCCCTAAAATGAATTTTAAAGTAGATAGTTTATGTGATGCATGTCAATTAGGAAAACTTAGAAAAAGTTCCTTTAAATTAAAAGATATGATTTCAACTTCAAAACCTCTTGAATTACTTCATCTTGATTTATTTAGTACATCTCAAATTCAGTCAATAAATCACGGTAAATATGTTTTTGTAATTGTAGATGATTATTCAAGATTTACATGGACAATATTTTTAAAACATAAAAGTGATACTTTTGAATGTTTTAAGAACTTTACAAAAAGGATTCAAAATCAACTTTCTGTAAAAATTATAACCATCCGTAGTGATCACGGTGGTGAATTTGAAAATGAAAAGTTTGAGGAATTTTGCAATAAAAAGGGGATAACTCACAATTTTTCATTTCCAAGAACTCCACAACAAAACGGAGTAGTAGAACGTAAAAATAGGACGATTCAAGAGTATGCGAGAACTATGCTTTCAGATGGTAATTTACCAAAATATTTTTGGGCAGAAGCAGTTGCTACCGCCTGTTATATTTTAAATAGAATTTTAATTAGACCTTTAACTGATAAGACATCTTATGAACTTCTTCACGGAAAGAAACCTAAGGTATCTTATTTTAGAATTTTTGGAAGTAAATGTTTTATTTTAAATACAAAAGATGACTTAGATAAATTTGATCCTAAATCCAACAAAGATATCTTTATCGAATATTCTAATAGAAGCAAAGCATACAGAGTGTTTAATTTAAGAACTAACACCATTAAAGAAACAATGTGTGTTTCATTTGATGAAAATCTCAAAAATTTTGAAGAGACAAATGATGAAGAGGATTTAATTACTCAAAATCAAGAGTCAACAGAAACTAATAATGAATTTAATCATCCTAATAAAAGGATTAAACTTTTAAAAGATCATCCCATAGAAAATATACTAGGAGATATGCAATCTGTTGTTACAACTAGAAATCAACTAAGTGAAATGAGCAATGTAGCCTTTATATCAACTATTGAACCCAAAGATCCAAAAGAAGCATCAACTGATGATTCATGGATTTTGGCTATGCAAGAAGAACTAAATCAATTCACTAGAAATGATGTTTGGGAACTTGTTCCTAGACCAGAAAATAAAACTATAATTGGAACAAAATGGGTTTATAAAAATAAAATGAATGAACAAGGTGAGGTCGTTAGAAATAAAGCCTGGTTAGTCGCTCAAGGTTATTGTCAAGAAGAAGTAATAGATTGTGATGAAATCTTTGCTCCCGTAGCAAGATTAGAAGCAATTAGGATTCTACTTGCTTTCGCAAATCATAATAATTTCAAATTATTTCAAATGGATGTTAAAAGTGCCTTTTTAAATGGATTTGTAAAAGAGGAAGTATATGTTGAACAACCTCCACTTTTTGAAAATGAAAAATTACCAAATCATGTTTACAAACTTAAGAAAGCTCTATATGGTCTAAAACAAGCTCCTAGAGCCTAGTATGATAGACTAAGATCTTACTTATTACAATCAAATTTTGGTATGGGTAAAGTAGATAATACTCTTTTTATTAAAATAAATAAAAATAATATTCAACTAGTACAAGTTTACGTAGATGATATCATTTTCAGATCAACTAATTTTGAAATGAATAAAGAATTTTCCGAAATAATGACAAAAGAGTTTGAGGTGAGTCATATGGGTGAATTAAACTTCTTTCTAGGATTGCAAATAAAACAATTAGATAATGATATCTTTATCAGTTAAGAGATATATGCTAAAGACCTAGTTTGTAAATTTGGTTTGACTACTGCAAGTGGAAAACTCACTCCCATGGCAACCAATAAGTACCTAAGTAAAGAAGATCTCTCGAAAGATGTAGATCAAAAGTTATATAGAGGAATGATTGGATCACTACTCTATATCACTGCTAGTAGACCTGATATCATGCTTAGTGTTTGTCTCTGTGCAAGATATCAATCCCAACCTAAAGACACCCACTTAAAAGCTGTAAAACGTATCATAAGATACATTAGACACACCAATGATTATGGCTTATTTTATCCTAAAATGATTCTTTTGAATTAATATCTTACTGTGATGCTGACTATGTTGGTTGTAAATCAGACCGAAAAAGTACAAATGGAACTTGTCACTTTTTGGGGCATTCTCTGATTTCCTGGTTTAGTAAAAAGCAAAACACAGTTTCTTTATCAACAACCGAAGCAGAGTATATTTCTGCTGCTTTGGCTTGTTCTCAAGTAATATATATGCAACAAACTTTAAAAGATTTTGGTTTATATATCTCAAAATCACCAATTTATTGTGATAATACTAGTGCAATAAATTTATCCAAAAATCATACTCATCATGCTCGAACTAAACATATTGATATCAGACATCATTTTCTCAAAGATAATATAAGTAAAGAAGTAATTTCTCTCGATTATATTAATTCCGAGAATCAAATTGCTGATATCTTAACAAAACCCTTAAATGAATCTATATTTACTAAATTAAGAAGAGAATTAGGTATTTGTTCAATAACTGAAATATAAAATATAAATATATAACAAGAATAATTAAAATTAAATTAAAATAAATCAAATAAGCAAAACTACAAGTACCTTGTCGACATCTCCCCTACACCCCTGTCGACATACAACGTTTTTTTAATTTAAGTTTTTTCCCACCAAAATTCAAAATGAATGGTTATATATTCTTCCTATTTCGAAATTTTGTTCATTCCTTCTGTTCTTTCTCCAATTCTAACTTTTGAAAAATTAAAACAATGACCTCCTCCTCCAAATCAAACAAAAATTCAACCTTTTCGTTCCCGTCTCCTTCTACCGGACCATTTCAACGTACTACGCTTGCACGGGTGATGAAAATGGAAGATTCCTTAAAGGATGCACTGCAACTTATGACTGAAATTCAAGTGGTGCAACTCAGAATGGCCAAAGAACAAGAAAGGCAAGGCAAAATCCTTAGAAACCTGCAAAAGTTTCCAATGGACAATCACGCCAATCCCATCTTGATTAATGAAGAATCTTCAGATGTTCAAGTGCAAGAGGACATCAAGGAAGAAGAAGAACAATTCCCCATGGAAGAAGAGCATGCTGAAGATGACGACAAAGTCATTTGCGTTGGCGAAGTGTGCTTTGACAAGGATGGAAATCTAGTCGAACAAAATGGAAATTTATGTTTCCGTTACCCAAATTGCTCGATTCATAGATCTCCCATTGTCAAGAATACACATTAGTTTCCTTTCGTTCTTTCTTATTGTTATTTGTATATAATCTTACTTATGTTTTCTACACAAATGTAAATATAACATTATATAATTAATAAATGATTTGTGATTATCACATTATCATATATATTCTTAGTTAGGAGAGTTAGTTATTAAGGGCTAAGTTTTAGTTTCAAAATTAAGTGTTGATTATTTATGATAACACTATCATTATAATCACATGTCATATAGTATTAGAATAAGGGGGGGTTATATAGTTTGGAGTAAGTTTGTTTTTGTTGATGACAAAGGGGGAGAAGTATAAAATATGATAGTTAGGCATAGATTAAGGGGGACTTATTAGGATAGAAGTAATATTTTATAAACAAAGGTTGTCATCATCAAAAAGGGGGAGATTGTTAGTCCTTGAAAAGAATGGTTTTTGATGACAACAACCTTAGGACTTGTTATAAAATATAAATACTAACATTATAGTTTAGATATATATATATGCAGGATATAAACATGCAGGTACTGAGAATGAAGACTGTACAATATAGAGATTCAAGATCGAAGACATCAAGATTCAAGACTCATGAGTATCAAGATATCAAGAGTTCAAGATTTCAATAATACAAGACAAGTATCGAGTCTAGAATTATGTTAAAACTCTTAGAAAAGCACTGACATCTTAAAATCTATTTTATTCGTGGAATGGAATCCACTTCGAGCCTGTTAAAGGGATGGAACCCTAAGTAGGATGGAACCTACGAAAAATCTAGTGGAACATCGTTTTGTATCCACTAACTTTTATTCAAATGTTTTACAAAATTATATCTTGTTTTCAAAATGATTTCAAAATCTTCCTTTTTAAATCAAAAACATCTATCCTGGTTTTAAATACTTTTAGCCTCAAAATAATCTTTATTTTCAATATCAAAATTATCCTTGGTTTTAAACTATCTTTAATTATAATGTACTTAACTTTTAATATTTATATTTAAGATTTAAATATGAAATTATAGTAAAATTTTATATATACCAAAATATTATTCTCTATCCTTATTTATGTATTTTAAACTATAGTATATTTATAAAGTTTAAAATAGTTTTAATATAAGATAGAAGTTATTTTCAAAAGAAAAACAAATTATCAAAAATACCTTAGGCATGTCGACAACCCCTAGGTACCCATGTCGACATGATGGCAGTTGATTCCAAAAGTTTGAATTTCAAAGGAAGTGTCTGTTCGTCATATCCTTTCTCGAATGGACATGGCTGTTGTTATACTATAAATAGGGGATGTTTTAAACGAATTTATATTCATAATTTTCTGATTTCACTCCTCTTCTTCTTCCATATTTCTTTATATACATTTTTACTATTACTCTGCCGAAATCACCATTGAATCTAACTAGATCATCTCTGGTTTGATTCTCTATCACTATCTCAACAAGATCCCAGTTCTATTCAGAGTTATAGGCTTCTTTGTAATCAATCTAGAGAGAAAAGATGCAATTGTAGCCTGGAAAATCAATCAAGTGAGAGAAGGTGTGATTGTAGCCTAGGAAATCAATTGGGTGAACTTGTTGCCCGTAAAATCAAGTATCTCTACCTAGAGGATTGTGAATCTGGAGTGGTGTACCTCGTGGCCTTGAAATCGAGGGTGTAATTGTAAGAATTGATTTTGAAAGGAAATCCATACTTGTGTTGCAGGACTGGATGTAGGGTAACTCCGAACCAGTATAAAATCCGGTGTGTTCTTTCCTTTACTGCTTTTACTTTATATTTGCATCTGTGTTTGATTCTGTGATTATATCTGTGTTTGAATATTGCATACATTTGTGTTCAAATCAATATAAACTCAAAAAGAATTTGTAAATTCTTAAAACACTATTCACCCCCTCTAGTGTTTATTCTAGCCTTAAGATCCGTAATCCACATTTCTCACAGCTAACACCTTCCGTGGCTATTGTTGCCCCTATAGACCTTCCAGAGGCAGTTCTTTTCCTTCTGGGAGCCATTGACTTTTAAAACAGAGAGTTCTTTAAGCAAAGAATGGAGATTTAACTTCTAGATCTACACAATCTAAAGTAGATAGCTAGATTTGGATCCTGAGTTGAAAATGGAGATCTAACTTCTGGACCTATGCAATCCAAAGTAGACAACTAGATCTGGATCCTGGGTTGCAAGTTTCTCAGTGAAAGCACCAAAATGTTGGCCCAAGAAATGGACCAACACCCTGGTTTGGTTTTGAAAGCACCAGCCCTGTTTTTACAGATCAATATCACAAATCACAGATATAGGAAAGAAGCAGTAAAAGAAAATAGGCAGAAATTTTTTATAGTGGTTCGGCTGTTAACAAAGCCTACGTCCACTTTATAGTTTTATTATAAGCCGATTGCTATTACAAAAGCTGTTTGATTACAAGGCTTTGGCTAATTCCTAATTAGATTGGATCTCTAGAGTTAGAATCCACCGGAGAATCACAATGTATTCCTTTTGAGATTGTTGTGAGGGAGGTTGGAAGTGAAGAATAATCCCAATAGAGTTTCAGCAATCAGTTTCCAGAAGAAGATCCTCTTTAGGTTGCAGGTGGCATGCTATTTATAGAGGTTGGAGGTTTCTGGGCCAGACCCATCATTGTCAGCTCCCAGATCGACTACAGGTGACCTAGGAGGTTTCTGTTTACGAAATGAGCCAACACCATGGGTCGCTGGCGATCCATGGGCCATGGGTCGTTAGCGACCCATAGACTTAGCTTATTTCACCGACCGAGTTTTGCCTCCTTTCTTCGTATTCCATAACTTGCTCATTCGCGGTTTTGAAGAAGTGTATGGGTTGCCGACGATCCGACCACCGAGGACTATCCTGAATTCTGAATTTGGAGATGTTTTCTCAGGCATTCATCGTTGTCGTCACGTGTCGATAGCAAGTCACTAGCTGCCTACGTCCAAACATTTTTTGGGCTGTAGGGATGCTGGTCTCTTGGCTTCATCGACTCCAATCATCGCCTTAACCGTATAGCTCGGCCCTCATCAAAGTTTAGTCGTAACTTCTCTAGTTAGTTCTTGAATCATCTTGTTAGCTTAAGGTTGTCTTGTTTTCTGTTGGTATCTGTTGGGTTAAAAACCCGGATAACATTATATGTATGAGAAACTTAATGAATGGAAAAATAGATTTAAGGGAAGAATAATAAAATGCTGGAAAGTGGAATTAATAAGCATGAATTTGTATAAATTCAATAATACCGTTATTATATCAATTTACTATACCATCTAACAAGTGGCTGATATAATGTTATACAGTTATGAGAATAAACGTATAGCAAAATTAAGGGCAACAAGCATATAGCGTTATACAATTATCGATAACAATCATATAACGTTATACAATTCTATTTATAAACTGAAAATTATAACATGTATATGTATAGCAGTGATATTGCTCTATTAACTTTTCAATAAAAAACATGTTATAATATTTATGACCATTAGATATCACTCGATAGCGTATACCATGTATAATGTTACATAATATTTGATTATATCAGTCAGTTAAGATTTCTATAGACTGTAATTTTATTCAATAAAAAACATATTAGAGTATTTATCCACTCATATTCCTCTTCCACTTCTCTCTCATGTCATCTTCATTCAGATCTTCATTCTTCATTGAGTTGCTCGCAGTAGTTAATCTCCGATATCACAACTTCAAGTTAATGTAATTATACCACTGAAACTGTGCTTTATAGTGGAGCCATATCTTGCACTTATATATTTCAATCTGATTCTACAGGAAAAAAATTATTTCTACAACTACAACTTCTACACTTCTGTTTTATATTAAAAGGTATTTTGCACTTTTTAGAATTTGTCTTTACTGTTTATTTAAATGCATTGCTCCGTGTATTCTCAAAATAATTTCATGATTACATATTATTTACGGACATAAAATCAACCGTTCGATGAAAAATTTATTCTTTCATTTTTTATTTTTGACTATATTTCAATCGTATTCTATAGAAAAAACCATTTCTACGACTACAACTTCTACGCTTCTGTTTTATATTAAAAAGATAACTTGCACTTTTTAGAATTTGTTCGCATTGTTTATTTAAGTGCATCGCTCTGTATATTCTCAAAATAATATCATAATTACACGTTACTTACGTACATAAAATCAACCGCTCGATGAAAATTTATTCCTTTTTATGTTATTTTTAATTTTTAATTATGCGTAAAGATTATGCTTTTTATAAAAAATGTTCAAAAGTACATGTCAGTCACCACGTTATTATTACTTTACTGTTTATATTAAAAAATTAAAATCGGCATACAACACAATTTATCAACCAACCAATAGATATTAAACACTCTGAAAAGCAAAGGTCGATTCAAAAAGATATATATTTCCATAAGTCTTCAATGAAAGATAATTTACATATCCAAAAATCTGCATATGATGATAAAAAATCTCCCTCAAAAGATGATTATGGAGATGATGATAAATTTACTTCTGAAGTGGTGCACATTCAAAAATTAAAAAAAAAAAATAATTAAATTTTATTATCTTATTGGTTTTCTCTTCCTGTTTTTGCTGTCAGCTTAAACTTCCACAAACGACTCTCTGTAGATATTATCAAATGTTGTATCACTTAAAAATATGATCTATCAACTATATTTTTTTACAAATTCAATACGGTCTCCTTCATATGTTACCAAACTTAGTACTACTTAAATATACGATCGGACAATTAAACTTTATAGACGTTTTCGCTCTTTATTAATTGATAACAAAAACAAAAATGCAATCTAACAAAAAATTAAATGTTCTAACTTAGAAGTGAAATTCAAACTGATTACACATGATTTCAACGCAAAACATTGCTATATATATTTAAAAAAATTATTTCTCTTAAATATGTTAAAACACATAAAAATTTTAAAAATAAAAAAACCAATTTATTCGCGAAGCTCGTGCTATCGTAACGGGAAACGCGTGCTAACGTAATTTATAATTTTAAGATGATATTGTGAAGTGCAATGTCTAGTTTTGAACATTGCACATCACAATGTGAAGTATTAGACCTAAGTACTTATTAACAAATTATGTAAATTATTTTAATTTTCTGCAAATGACAGAATGACACATATGCAAAGAATGATCATATTTTACATTTGCATTGAAGAGAAATTGTAAATATCATTGTCATCTATGCAAATATTGAATTAACATTGTCTACAACCTATTGACACATAAGCTTTAAATGACATTATTTGTGAAATGGGATGGAGTTCTAAGCTATCAGCTTCCCATTCCTTCTATCATGTACAGACGCTTTTCTCCTCAAACCCTAGAGAAGAACATCTGTGTGCCCGACGTCTAACTCGAACCCTAGAAAAGAAATTATTTACCCCTCCTTCCTTTGTCGCCGCTGTCAATTTAGGAGATTCCAGATTGATCCGCCACACTGCCTCAGTTAGTCCGTCGTCCGCTGTTTACATCATTTCAATAGCCGACAGATATCTAATACTGTTGCTATTCATGGGGGTAACGTTTCTAATTTGCAGTTTACGAATTTTACTCCCTCCGATTGAATGTCTAAGTTCGTTTTTCTTTCCGTCTACCCCCTCTGCTGTACATTTTTGTTATCTGTAAAATCATCGACTGTTGTATCCTATATTTGGTTGGTCTATGATAGTTTTTTAATAAACACGATTGTAAATGACTTCTCATATTTATTTCTACCTTTCTACCTACATTTCTTATTGGTAAATCATAATGGAAGAGCTGTTGAATAGCTAATGTTTGATATATTAGAACCGCTGTATGTATTCTGTAGGTCCGTTTTGCATGATGCTAACTAGATCCAACCAAACATTACATTTTATTCACCAATGTTTCCTTTTAAAGCACACGTCAGTTAAATCCATTATGTCCGTGATCTACACGCTACAAATAAATAAAACATGTTCAATTCCTTTTATATATAACCCTGTTTAGAAACTTTTGAATTGTCTAAAATGCGAATTGTCTAAAATGTCGTTCCAATTTTGAGTTAGTGGGAAAGGATACTTTTGTCATTCACTCATGTCTCTCTCTATTATGCGGAACTACCCAGCGATTCTCTTCTAGCATGATATTTCCACGCCATCCTCTGCCATGTAATTTATTCCCCATTTTGAAACTTCATCACAACACAGGGTCATCAAATCCAAATTTCAAGCAAAAGTAAGTGTTTTCATCGGTTCACGTTCTTCACCTTCCCCCCTGTTTGCATAATCACGTCTCTATTTTTCAGATATGTCAACTTTCTTACGTAAGGTGGGTTTACAAGGTATGCTTTTCATATTTCTAATCAATTATTTCGTTTAATGTTTAAACTTTTATTTCGGTTAATTTTTTTATGTTATTATTCTAATTTATAAATCCATGACATAATTGGTAGGCTAAACAATTAAGAGTTTGTGTTTTTTTTCCCTAAATTATGGTTCTACTTGTGTTCAATTTGATTCAGAATCAAGCATTGATATGGCAAAGTAATATATCTTAATTTATTATAAAATTATTTGATTGATTAATAAATTGTTATTTCTAATCACACAAGGTTTTCCAAGAATTGCAATCGTTGCTCATTCACCTTAAGCACACAAGTATTGGTTTTGACCATTTCAATATTTTGTCTATTTTTAAATGTTCATCTTGTTATACTTTCTAATTCATCATGACAGAGAGTTATCTTATACTGGTGGGAATTGTTTTAGAATAAATAGGTTTGTGAATTGTTTAAAAATTAAAGATCTTGGAATAAGTGCATTTATTGCTTGAGTCCCACACCATAGAGATTATTGAAAGATACTCATATATATATGAATTTCTTAGCTCCTAAATTGGACCCTTTAGGCATCCAAATAATGCTTTTGTGTTGAGGAGGAAACACATGCATGACCATCACATGTGCGCGCCGACCAACTCGACCCGGGCCGGGCTCTGGCTCGTTGTGGTGTAGCACTTATATTTTTGGACGAAATTTGTTCTGCGTTTTCTGACCGTTATTTTACTTGAAATGGTAAAATTTCAGACCCGAATTTTGAGCCAACGTCATCCTATTGTTCAGTAACACGTTCGATTTGGTATTCCGTCTATTCTTAATTAGTTTTTAGTCGAGACCAAAGTAGAGCGACTTTTTTTTCCTATCTTCTTCTCCATAAAACTATCTTCCTAAAATCATAAGACGAGCAATTGTTTTTGAGTGCAACCGAGTCGTTTCGTATGTGTAAGCGAATCGATACCAAATCAGAAAGAAGAGCCTGTTTTATTCTAGAGACGACGGCGTTAGTTATACTGCTTTGCACCCTGAGCAGAACGTCGAAACGTTTTCAAGACAGTGACCTAGTACACAGCTCAGCCGAGGATCATTTGTTCTTACATATACCATAGGCCTTTTTTTGAGAATAACATGATTTTAGTTTGGAGAACCATAGTGATATTTTGCAGTGAGTAAAAATCAACCTGTAGATTAATAAAAGTGTGTTTTTCAAACCGATTACAATGGTGCATGTTTATGCAAGCATGTATTCGATCCTTTTCCTTTTCCGTTTTACAGTATTTTATGTATATTTTATATTTGAATTAATGATACACATAGATATGATATCGATACTGAACAGTAAATCCATGACACAATTGTTGTTTACTCTGATTATTTGCCTGGGATTTTTATATTATGATGTGTCAAAGTGTTAAAGCTTGCAAATTACTTAGTAGTAGTTTAACCAATGCTACACTTTTAGCAGGCAAGGCATAAGGTAAATAGTGTATATTTCAGCGATTGTTATGTATTTATATGTTTTATTAGTTTTACTTAACAGATTGACTGTACCATATTATATTGGATCCATTACATTTCATCTTGCTTTCATTGTCATTGCTGACTATTAAACTTTTATGGTGTAACGAAGAAAAGATATCATGTGCATATATATGTGAGGATTTTGAGCTGAAGGTGCAAGACATTATTGCTTCATTCATTTTCTATTATATTTCTTTAGCTTGAATATTGGAAATACGTACAATTAAGGGAATACTTAACAATATATGCAACAAATACACACATAAAAATAGCATATCAACATAAATTGATACAGGAAACAATTCAAAATTTTCACATTAAGACCGCAACATGTAATTATCTGAAGTTTAATATATTACTTGAATATGCACTTTCCTTTTATTTTCCTTCAAATTAGGTAGTTTGTTTCCTTTTTTGTTGGATTCTAAAATCTGATTTTGCTACAGTTTAATTTTGGTTGTTCATGTTTCCTTCTTTTCAAAATTGGTTAATTTGTTTTATTCAATTGCGTACTTATAGAATGTCAAACTCATTTAAGATATGACTTTTTTTGGATAGAAATAGGATGGGTAGGCGAAAAGCCTACACAGCCTAGATATATATAAAATACTTAGGATAGAGGGGATACCCCCCATGATTAACAAGCCTGTTCGCTAGCCAACCCTTATATTAACTTATAAAGTGATTATACTTCTACAAATCATACATTCTTGCAAAATATTTAGAGGGACGTGATATATAAAAATATTTTATTTATTTATAATGATATGTTTCTCCTTAAAAAACACCTATATTGTATAGGAAACTTTCTTACATTTAGAGTTCTAAAAGTTTATACATCATTACATATATCGTTTTTCTTATTTCCTTTAAACCAGTAGTGTACAAAATAAGTCATTTCAAAAGTTTGAGTTGGTTCAGTGTTTTATCACATTATATAGATATAACACTTGTTATCCCAACTTTTGGCGAAGTCGAGATACCCAAAGATTAACTGAAAATCAATGATTATTAGTCATGAACATCGATTGTGCATCACAGGTTCACCATGGATATCGATGAATTTTGTCCGAGTCCGGATCGGGCTGCAATTGATGAGACATGTCAAGCAAGGCCAGATGAAACAACGTTCCAAGTTTCGAGTCAATCCGAGTTCGTATGCTCAAGATATCGCCAAAAGAAGATGGATAAGGTGGTATAAAGTCGAATCCATCAAACATACGTTGCCTCGAATCCATGAGAAGTCAGCTTACTTCGAATCCATCTATCAAGCCTTTGCCTCGAATCCATCACGACGAGCCTTGCCTCGAACCCATCGGAATACACCTTGCTTCGACTCCATTGAGCAAGCATTAGTTCGACTCCGATAGTTCGAGTCCACCCTCACATTCTCACCTTCGAATCCGTTAATGAGAAACTCTTCGAGTCCATATAGTTAAAAAGCTTCGACTCCATCCCGCGAGTATCTTCGAATCCATTCAAGCAAGAAGCCTTCGTATCGATTAACCTACCTTGATCGATTCGAAGAGAACGTTCATCCAATCGATTCGATGAAGTCATAGCTTCGAATCCATTACATCGAATCCACCAAGTTATAACAGCTGAAACCACAGAGTCGACCCAGTCAACTCGGCATAGAAGTAGGATCGATACGAAGAAGGCGCTCCACGTCATCGCAGAAGCGTGCGCTGGATCGATTCGAACGAATCGATTCGAACTAGATCGATTCGAACCAGGCTAGTCAACCAGAAATGCAACCTTGAATCGATCATAACTTGAGATCTACACATCCAAATGCTATGAAATTTTCACAGAAGCTTGAGCACATGTTGAAGAATGTTCACGCCAAATTTTAGCTCGATTGGACACTTTCTTGATCGATTCGAACCAAGAGTCGAATCGATCCCAGAGTGGGCCCGGATTTTCATAAAGCGGGCATGTGGGTCCCCTGACGTACCAGAACTGGTCTCCCTTCATTTTAGGCGAAATATCAGCCTCCTACACCTATAAATAGAGCCCCTGATCATTCAGAAAAGAGGTCGGACAATTTTGAGAGCTAAGGAGCGCCCAGATTCTGCCAGATTTATTCCAGATCACCATTGCTGCCTTAGATTCAGACTTAGTTCAGCAAATCAGTTGTAATACAACATACGAAATTGTAATCTTCAAGCATCAAGCAATAAAATCATAAAAACCTTGAAGTGGACGTAGGCCGGAGATAGCCGAACCACTATAAATTGTGTGTCACTGTTCATTATTTCTTGATTGTTGCTTGCTACTTACTTAAGATCTGTGATTTGTGTGTGAATACTGTTGATTCGTATTCATACGCTGGTGCTTTCATTACACTTGGGGTTTGTGACCATTTTTGGTGCAAACACTTTGGTGCTTTCACCGAGAAGAACTAGCACCCGCTACACCAAATTCAAAATTTAGATTTGGAATTTTAAGGATTCAGATCTGACTCTACAATGACTCGACAAACTAGACAAAGAACTGAGAGGAGCCAACAGGCAGGAAGTCAAGAGGCATCCTCTGGCGCTAGAGAAGGACAAGCTTCGATCTACATTACTAGAGATGAGATGGAAGCGATGAATAACTTAATGCAGGAAAGAATGATGAAAAGCCAACAAGAGATGCTACAGAATTTCTTCGAGCAGATGAGAGCTGCAGGGACGCAGAACCCTGGACCAGCTACAGCGGCTGTGAATATGGAACAAGGAGCTAGGGCTATGGAACCCAACGGAGGACAGAATGCAGAACCAGAAGGCAATCAACAAGGGCTTGGGGGAAGGCCCGCAGGATCCAACGCAGAAGTACCTTTGGAAGGAGCTCAACCGGTTAGGGCCAACACAAATGCTAACGAGCCACCCGAAGAGTACGTACCAGAATTCCCTACAAGGCTCGGAGGGCAAGACAGAGACGTGACAAGGGGGCAACCCCTGGATGGAGATGAAAGAATGATCGGCCTAGTGAGACGACTCATGAGAGGAGGGTTTTCAGGAGGAGGATTGGAAGAAGTTAGTCGGAGTCCGTTCGCTCCAAATATCAGGAATGCAAGGAACCCTCCGAAGTTCAAACTACCAACGCTGAATCCTTATGACGGAAAGTCAGACCCGACCATGCATATTACCAGATATATCAGACACATGGAAGTGCTGGGAGCATCCGAGGAAGTGATGGCACGATGTTTCCCCTTATTCTTATCAGATTTGGCTGTGCTTTGGTTTAGGCAGCTAGAAACCGGATCAATCAGGACATGGGGCGAGCTTGTGGATTGCTTCATGAAGCAGTTTAGGGTTCACGTGACGCGACCTAAGAGCGTGATGACTTTGGCATCAATAAAACAAAGGACCGGAGAATCCATAAAAGATTTTTTGTTACGATTTAATGCGACGGTGACTTCTGTAGATCGCCCGGACCCATCGATGATTTTGATGGCGGCGGTGGCAGGAGTTGGAGAAGGCACCGAATTCAAAGACTCTTTGACTAAAGATCCACCGCAAGATCTTGGAGAGTTTTTTCATGAAGCTGAAAAATTCATTCGATTAGAGGAATCACGGGCCGAAAGGCAGGAAATAAATGTTGCACAAGGCGAAGGAACCGCCAGGGAACAGTCCAGGGCAGACAAAGGAAAGAGAAAGCAGGATGGCGTACATGATGGTCCTGACAAACGGAAGAAATTCCGAGAGCCTAGATTCAGGCAGTACACAGACTTGGTGGCAGGACTGGAACGAATTTACACCGAAACTCGGGGGCAACTCCCCTATCGAAAACCACCAAGGAGAGATCCCACAGAGCGGGAACGCAGAACCGGAAAATACTGCCTATTCCATGAGCTGGATGGGCACACTACCGATGAATGCCGCCACTTGAAGGATGAGGTGGAAGAACATGCCAGGAGTGGTAGATTGCCACAATATGTCAGAGAACGTACGACGGCGGTTAGACCCGAACAACAACCGCATCAACCAAACAGGAATGATCCCGGATCGGGATCACGACTCGTCATCAACTGATTGTGATGGCAAGGGCCAAGTCCAAGATTTGGACTCTGGTCGATTAGTTTTCTTAGATTTAATTTCCAAAATAAAACGGCTATCCCACTTACTCATGTACGGGAACCGGAGAGATCCCTAGGCATGCTCTGAGATGGAAATAGACCGCTCCGCCCGGAGAGGCATTATCTTGTTTTTCCTGGTGTTTGAGATTGAACATCTAGGATTTGAATTTAATAAAGAAACACTTATTAAAATAAACCTTTGACCGGAGAGTTAAAGGATAAACATTAAATATCAATATAAACATGATCGCTTTATGATCCTACCCGGAGAGGTAGGATCCGGAGTGCAAGAAGTGAGTTGCTTCGCCGGAGAGCGACAGGATCAACTCACTTAAGCATCGTTTCCTATTCACCGGAGAGTGATTGGATCAGGATTTGATAAGAGCCCGGAGAGGCTGTGATCGACCGACGATTCAGGTCATGACATCGCTTAATGTTCAGATACACTGAACCGGAGTGCAGGAGGTGAGTCGCTTCGCCGGAGAGCGACAGGATTGACTCACTTAACGTTGTTTCCCCTTCACCGGAGAGTGACAGGATGGGATCCAGCATGAGCCCGGAGAGGCTGTGATCGATCGACGATTCAGGTCATGATATCGCTTAATGTTCAGATACACTGAACCGGAGTGCAGGAGGTGAGTCGCTTCGCCGGAGAGCGACAGGATTGACTCACTTAACGTTGTTTTCCCTTCACCGGAGAGTGACAGGATGGGATCCAGCATGAGCCCGGAGAGGCCATGATCGGTCGAGAACGACCAAGACATCGCTATACGCCCTAGCTGGGGCCAGAGTGCAAGGGATAGAAAGCAACGCCGGAGTGCAATAGGATCTTTCTATTCAATCGCTAAATCTAGAATGGGTTTGACAGGGGTCCGGAGTGACCATCAATAGTACGGAGAGACCGTAGAATTTCATTCTTAACTTCCACTGGAAAAAATTGATAACAATTCGGCTTCGAACAGCCATGGACTTGATTGAAAATGCTATAAGCTATGAGTAAAACATGAACTCACTGCAACCAACTTAAGACTGATCAAAACACGCCTTTTACCAAAAAGGCATGTTTTGGGGGGCAAAATGTTATCCCAACTTTTGGCGAAGTCGAGATACCCAAAGATTAACTGAAAATCAATGATTATTAGTCATGAACATCGATTGTGCATCACAGGTTCACCATGGATATCGATGAATTTTGTCCGAGTCCGGATCGGGCTGCAATTGATGAGACATGTCAAGCAAGGTCAGATGAAACAACGTTCCAAGTTTCGAGTCAATCCGAGTTCGTATGCTCAAGATATCGCCAAAAGAAGATGGATAAGGTGGTATAAAGTCGAATCCATCAAACATACGTTGCCTCGAATCCATGAGAAGTCAGCTTACTTCGAATCCATCTATCAAGCCTTTGCCTCGAATCCATCACGACGAGCCTTGCCTCGAACCCATCGGAATACACCTTGCTTCGACTCCATTGAGCAAGCATTAGTTCGACTCCGATAGTTCGAGTCCACCCTCACATTCTCACCTTCGAATCCGTTAATGAGAAACTCTTCGAGTCCATATAGTTAAAAAGCTTCGACTCCATCCCGCGAGTATCTTCGAATCCATTCAAGCAAGAAGCCTTCGTATCGATTAACCTACCTTGATCGATTCGAAGAGAACGTTCATCCAATCGATTCGATGAAGTCATAGCTTCGAATCCATTACATCGAATCCACCAAGTTATAACAGCTGAAACCACGGAGTCGACCCAGTCAACTCGGCATAGAAGTAGGATCGATATGAAGAAGGCGCTCCACGTCATCGCAGAAGCGTGCGCTGGATCGATTCGAACGAATCGATTCGAACTAGATCGATTCGAACCAGGCTAGTCAACCAGAAATGCAACCTTGAATCGATCATAACTTGAGATCTACACATCCAAATGCTATGAAATTTTCACAGAAGCTTGAGCACATGTTGAAGAATGTTCACGCCAAATTTCAGCTCGATTGGACACTTTCTTGATCGATTCGAACCAAGGGTCGAATCGATCCCAGAGTGGGCCCGGATTTCCATAAAGCGGGCATGTGGGTCCCCTGACGTACCAGAACTGGTCTCCCTTCATTTTAGGCGAAATATCAGCCTCCTACACCTATAAATAGAGCCCCTGGTCATTCAGAAAAGAGGTCGGACAATTTTGAGAGCTAAGGAGCGCCCAGATTCTGCCAGATTTATTCCAGATCACCATTGCTGCCTTAGATTCAGACTTAGTTCAGCAAATCAGTTGTAATACAACATACGAAATTGTAATCTTCAAGCATCAAGCAATAAAATCATAAAAACCTTGAAGTGGACGTAGGCCGGAGATAGCCGAACCACTATAAATTGTGTGTCACTGTTCATTATTTCTTGATTGTTGCTTGCTACTTACTTAAGATCTGTGATTTGTGTGTGAATACTGTTGATTCGTATTCATACGCTGGTGCTTTCATTACACTTGGGGTTTGTGACCATTTTTGGTGCAAACACTTTGGTGCTTTCACCGAGAAGAACTAGCACCCGCTACACCAAATTCAAAATTTAGATTTGGAATTTTAAGGATTCAGATCTGACTCTACAATGACTCGACAAACTAGACAAAGAACTGAGAGGAGCCAACAGGCAGGAAGTCAAGAGGCATCCTCTGGCGCTGGAGAAGGACAAGCTTCGATCTACATTACTAGAGATGAGATGGAAGCGATGAATAACTTAATGCAGGAAAGAATGATGAAAAGCCAACAAGAGATGCTACAGAATTTCTTCGAGCAGATGAGAGCTGCAGGGACGCAGAACCCTGGACCAGCTACAGCGACTGTGAATATGGAACAAGGAGCTAGGGCTATGGAACCCAACGGAGGACAGAATGCAGAACCAGAAGGCAATCAACAAGGGCTTGGGGGCAGGCCCGCAGGATCCAACGCAGAAGTACCTTTGGAAGGAGCTCAACCGGCTAGGGCCAACACAAATGCTAACGAGCCACTCGAAGAGTACGTACCAGAATTCCCTACAAGGCTCGGAGGGCAAGACAGAGACGTGACAAGGGGGCAACCCCTGGATGGAGATGAAAGAATGATCGGCCTAGTGAGACGACTCATGAGAGGAGGGTTTTCAGGAGGAGGATTGGAAGAAGTTAGTCGGAGTCCGTTCGCTTCAAATATCAGGAATGCAAGGAACCCTCCGAAGTTCAAACTACCAACGCTGAATCCTTATGACGGAAAGTCAGACCCGACCATGCATATTACCAGATATATCAGACACATGGAAGTGCTGGGAGCATCCGAGGAAGTGATGGCACGATGTTTCCCCTTATTCTTATCAGATTTGGCTGCGCTTTGGTTTAGGCAGCTAGAAACCGGATCAATCAGGACATGGGGCGAGCTTGTGGATTGCTTCATGAAGCAGTTTAGGGTTCACGTGACGCGACCTAAGAGCGTGATGACTTTGGCATCAATAAAACAAAGGACCGGAGAATCCATAAAAGATTTTTTGTTACGATTTAATGCGACGGCGACTTCTGTAGATCGCCCGGACCCATCAGTGATTTTGATGGCGGCGGTGGCAGGAGTTGGAGAAGGCACCGAATTCAAAGACTCTTTGACTAAAGATCCACCGCAAGATCTTGGAGAGTTTTTTCATGAAGCTGAAAAATTCATTCGATTAGAGGAATCACGGGCCGAAAGGCAGGAAATAAATGTTGCACAAGGCGAAGGAACCGCCAGGGAACAGTCCAGGGCAGACAAAGGAAAGAGAAAGCAGGATGGCGTACATGATGGTCCTGACAAACGGAAGAAATTCCGAGAGCCTAGATTCAGGCAGTACACAGACTTGGTGGCAGGACTGGAACGAATTTACACCGAAACTCAGGGGCAACTCCCCTATCGAAAACCACCAAGGAGAGATCCCACAGAGCGGGAACGCAGAACCGGAAAATACTGCCTATTCCATGAGCTGGATGGGCACACTACCGATGAATGCCGCCACTTGAAGGATGAGGTGGAAGAACATGCCAGGAGTGGTAGATTGCCACAATATGTCAGAGAACGTACGACGGCGGTTAGACCCGAACAACAACCGCATCAACCAAACAGGAATGATCCCGGATCGGGATCACGACTCGTCATCAACTGATTGTGATGGCAAGGGCCAAGTCCAAGATTTGGACTCTGGTCGATTAGTTTTCTTAGATTTAATTTCCAAAATAAAACGGCTATCCCACTTACTCATGTACGGGAACCGGAGAGATCCCTAGGCATGCTCTGAGATGGAAATAGACCGCTCCGCCCGGAGAGGCACTATCTTGTTTTTCCTGGTGTTTGAGATTGAACATCTAGGATTTGAATTTAATAAAGAAACACTTATTAAAATAAACCTTTGACCGGAGAGTTAAAGGATAAACATTAAATATCAATATAAACATGATCGCTTTATGATCCTACCCGGAGAGGTAGGATCCGGAGTGCAAGAAGTGAGTTGCTTCGCAGGAGAGCGACAGGATCAACTCACTTAAGCATCGTTTCCTATTCACCGGAGAGTGATTGGATCAGGATTCGATAAGAGCCCGGAGAGGCTGTGATCGACCGACGATTCAGGTCATGACATCGCTTAATGTTCAGATACACTGAACCGGAGTGCAGGAGGTGAGTCGCTTCGCCGGAGAGCGACAGGATTGACTCACTTAACGTTGTTTCCCCTTCACCGGAGAGTGACAGGATGGGATCCAGCATGAGCCCGGAGAGGCTGTGATCGACCGACGATTCAGGTCATGATATCGCTTAATGTTCAGATACACTGAACCGGAGTGCAGGAGGCGAGTCGCTTCGCCGGAGAGCGACAGGATTGACTCACTTAACGTTGTTTCCCCTTCACCGGAGAGTGACAGGATGGGATCCAGCATGAGCCCGGAGAGGCTATGATCGGTCGAGAACGACCAAGACATCGCTATACGCCCTAGCTGGGGCCAGAGTGCAAGGGATAGAAAGCAACGCCGGAGTGCAATAGGATCTTTCTATTCAATCGCTAAATCTAGAATGGGTTTGACAGGGGTCCGGAGTGACCATCAATAGTACGGAGAGACCGTAGAATTTCATTCTTAACTTCCACTGGAAAAAATTGATAACAATTCGGCTTCGAACAGCCATGGACTTGATTGAAAATGCTATAAGCTATGAGTAAAACATGAACTCACTGCAACCAACTTAAGACTGATCAAAACACGCCTTTTACCAAAAAGGCATGTTTTGGGGGGCAAAATGTTATCCCAACTTTTGGCGAAGTCGAGATACCCAAAGATTAACTGAAAATCAATGATTATTAGTCATGAACATCGATTGTGCATCACAGGTTCACCATGGATATCGATGAATTTTGTCCGAGTCCGGATCGGGCTGCAATTGATGAGACATGTCAAGCAAGGCCAGATGAAACAACGTTCCAAGTTTCGAGTCAATCCGAGTTCGTATGCTCAAGATATCGCCAAAAGAAGATGGATAAGGTGGTATAAAGTCGAATCCATCAAACATACGTTGCCTCGAATCCATGAGAAGTCAGCTTACTTCGAATCCATCTATCAAGCCTTTGCCTCGAATCCATCACGACGAGCCTTGCCTCGAACCCATCGGAATACACCTTGCTTCGACTCCATTGAGCAAGCATTAGTTCGACTCCGATAGTTCGAGTCCACCCTCACATTCTCACCTTCGAATCCGTTAATGAGAAACTCTTCGAGTCCATATAGTTAAAAAGCTTCGACTCCATCCCGCGAGTATCTTCGAATCCATTCAAGCAAGAAGCCTTCGTATCGATTAACCTACCTTGATCGATTCGAAGAGAACGTTCATCCAATCGATTCGATGAAGTCATAGCTTCGAATCCATTACATCGAATCCACCAAGTTATAACAGCTGAAACCACGGAGTCGACCCAGTCAACTCGGCATAGAAGTAGGATCGATACGAAGAAGGCGCTCCACGTCATCGCAGAAGCGTGCGCTGGATCGATTCGAACGAATCGATTCGAACTAGATCGATTCGAATCAGGCTAGTCAACCAGAAATGCAACCTTGAATCGATCATAACTTGAGATCTACACATCCAAATGCTATGAAATTTTCACAGAAGCTTGAGCACATGTTGAAGAATGTTCACGCCAAATTTCAGCTCGATTGGACACTTTCTTGATCGATTCGAACCAAGGGTCGAATCGATCCCAGAGTGGGCCCGGATTTCCATAAAGCGGGCATGTGGGTCCCCTGACGTACCAGAACTGGTCTCCCTTCATTTTAGGCGAAATATCAGCCTCCTACACCTATAAATAGAGCCCCTGGTCATTCAGAAAAGAGGTCGGACAATTTTGAGAGCTAAGGAGCGCCCAGATTCTGTCAGATTTATTCCAGATCACCATTGCTGCCTTAGATTCAGACTTAGTTCAGCAAATCAGTTGTAATACAACATACGAAATTGTAATCTTCAAGCATCAAGCAATAAAATCATAAAAACCTTGAAGTGGACGTAGGCCGGAGATAGCCGAACCACTATAAATTATGTGTCACTGTTCATTATTTCTTGATTGTTGCTTGCTACTTACTTAAGATCTGTGATTTGTGTGTGAATACTGTTGATTCGTATTCATACGCTGGTGCTTTCATTACACTTGGGGTTTGTGACCATTTTTGGTGCAAACAACACTGCTAAACATTTATTCAAATTACTACAGATTTGTTTTAAACTCGTCATTCGAAGTAAAATATTTATGCACATGAAATAAATACTAATAGCTAGAAAAGAATGAGTGAGCATTCCAAAAAAATTATAAGACATTCTTAATTCATAAGAATGTACAGTCACAATAAAAGTCATCTATATTAATTAATTGATTTAATTACCAATTCGATAGTATCAATGATATCAAAATTCGAACAATAAATGTCATCTCTAATATTGGAGGCTATACCAGAATGAAACATCTCATACCATTTAGGCATTTACTATGAATATTAGCCGCTAATGAAATTTCTCCACTGGAATAATTACACAACCAATAAATAAGTTGCATTTCTTACATCAAAACAATTGTGCACATTTAATTATACCATTTAACTAGTACGAACCCGTGATACACATATAGATTTATCTCAAAAATTTAGTCTGCTAATAGTTATTGATTCTCTTTTCTTTAACATGAAACTATTTCTAGCAGAGTATACTTTTCATCACATCAAAATAGCTTTTCAGTTTATACCTAACGACATAAAGACAATGTTTGATGTTATATTTTTAATTTATCTTTTTAAACAATAAGGGTGTCAAATATAAAATAGATTAAAAACATTCACAATAACCAATATTTAGTAAATCAGTCTCCATGCTTGTTGGGTACACAAAATTCAATTACCTTTCGACCCGTCAATAATTTAATCTTTTTTCACTATATATCATTTTGGCATGCTTTATATATAAGTTCTACCACATTTGCATAATGCTTGAGCTTCATGAAATTAATAAGCAACATAGCTACTAAAATGCTCAAGATTGAAGAAAATCATGAGTCACATCAAAGCTTAGGAATTATTGTATCCCAACTTTTCAATAGCTCGTGATTTTCTTGAATCTCGGGTTTTTCAAAGTATGGGTGAACCATGAGCTCTGGGAGCAAATCTCCTGGACCCTAAACATTAGTGTTCCAGTGTACCCAACCAATCAGAATGTTTGAAATTTTGCATAAAACTCTAACATACTTTTGTTTGAGGACTTATGTGCAAAATTTCAAGCGTTGTGATTGACTGGGCACACCGGGACATCAACGTTTGAGTCCAAGTGATTTTCTCCCATGAGCTCAAGCTTTGATGTGATTTTTCAAACAAATATAATCAATTATGACTAAGAACAAAATAGTTGATCTAAGACATATCAGTGGTATTAGTGGAATACCAATATAAAAGGTAACAATCTTATATTATAACAGTCCATGTATTTTGGAGATAAAGCAATTTAAGAATATATGAATACACCAACTACATATTAAAGAAAAATATTATTTGCACCATTAGTTTGTAAATATAGATAATATTATTTGTACCAGAATCATAAGGTAGGAGTTTTTTTTGCTTAGGGTTGGTTTAGGGGTAGTATTATAAATTTTAGATTATACGACTAGTGAATAAGAGCCTAAGACGCAGTGTTTGGTTTTCGGTCCCTGTTACTATTACTACTACTATAATTATTATCATGGTTTTTTTTAATTTCTTTGTATATTTTTATTTTATTTATATCTTTATTTTTATTCTATTTATTATTATTAATATTTGTATAATTATTTTACTTTATTTTATTATTATTATTATGGTTTTTAAATTGACTTTTAAATTGATTTTGTCGTTTAGTTTTGGGTTCCATCTCTATCTGACCCCAACTTGCTTGGGAATAATGGTTCTATTGTTGTATCAAACATTGAGTGATGTACAGTAAATACACCATGGGAAGAAATATATTCAACAAAGAATTAAATTGAACCCCTCAAGAACTATTCAGAATTTATATTTGCATTTTACACCATTAACTCACAAAAGAAAGTATGTGCACCCTCTGGGTTTGTAAGTTATGCATGCTTTCTCTGTCAACACTAGCTTTTAAACAGCATTAGTTTTTTGAGGGAGAGAACTTTATTTTGATACCAATAAAACATTGGAAGGCTATTTTAGATCTCAATCCTTGTATTAGATGAGAGAAGCAACAACGGATGCACAATATAAGAATAACAAAAACCCAAAGAGAATGATTATGTAACATTAGAATAACCGATATTTATATTGGTGTTTACTGAAAATAAAAGACATGCACACTTATGTCATCATATCTTGTTGGCCTTCACCCCAAAATGAATAGCCAGACGTAACCATCAAGAAAATTCATGTAAAAACAAACACTATAGTTGGGGCTGCTGGAAAGACTAGTTTTTCGATGTTTCCTTGATAATTATTGTGTGACACTTCTTTCTGCAACTGACAACACTCAATGCATAGTTGAATAGCATTTGCAGCAAATTATCCTATCCTACCTACAATTTTAAAACATGAAATGAAATCTTATCATGTCGGCAACCTATAAAATATAATTAAATGAGATGACGTGTAACTCTCTACCTCTTGGTGATAGACGAATTGTTTTCCATGTCTTTCATATCCTTATAAGGAATTAATATGTAATAATATGGGTTTCACGGGTTGACAATAATAAAAAAAGAATGAAAACCTACAATTTTTATCTTATCTACTGGTAACTTGCAATAAGAAGCATCTAAGTCTAGTGTAGTAAGTCTCTCCATGAAGAATATCAAGTCTGTATCTAAT
This sequence comes from Allium fistulosum, assembly GCA_030737815.1. Taxonomy (NCBI): domain Eukaryota; kingdom Viridiplantae; phylum Streptophyta; class Magnoliopsida; order Asparagales; family Amaryllidaceae; genus Allium; species Allium fistulosum. The sequence continues at coordinate 97,768,042 of CM060907.1, forward strand.
GCCCACTCATTGTTTTCCATGCATTAGTTCTGAATTTATCTAAAATAATTAATGGTTTGTTACTTTAATGAACTTTTTGATACTATAAATTTTTTTAGAATAATTTGAAATTTTATGAATGTTTCCGAAAAAAACATATTTTCTGAAATTTTTTTAACTTAATTAAAAAAAAGTGATTTGGACTTTCTGATATTTCTGAACCTTTTGATATGTTTTCGAAAGTTCTTAAGTTTTCAAACGTTTGAATATTTTCAATTTTATTATTATTATTATTCCTAAATTTTATATATATTAGAAATTTTATACTTTTGAACTTTTTGAAAGTTTCTTTAAGCTTTTGAAAATTTCCAAATAATTAAAATTTTCATTTTGTCATATTTTTTTTAAAATTTTCAAACTCAATTTTTTTTTCATCTTAAGTTTATAACCTTTTGAACATTTTTAAAATAATTAAATTCTTTGAATAATTTTTTAAAATGAAACTTTAAGTATCATTTAATTTTTACCTCTTTTGAAGCAACATTTTGCATATTTATGTTTTTTCTTTGATTTTCTTATAAAAAGCGATTTTTTTGAAAGTGTTTTCTTTTTGCATTTCTTTTTGATGTCTTAAAATGGTTTATTTTCGCAAATTCCTTTGAGTTTTTGAAATTCTTTGTTTCTTAATAAAAGCTTGAAACATCCTGGAAATTTTAAGTTTTACTGATTTTTAAGGATTATTGAATGTTTTTTTTTAAGAGGTTTTGAATTTTTTCAACATAAGTATTCTAGTTTTCCAATTTAAATATTCTTAGTAGAACATTTGAAGATACATTCACTTCATTCCCATGATTTAATATTTCCAATTTAATTCATTATATCTAGGCTAAGAAAAAATTAGAAAAGGAACACATCAAATTTTTTCTAAGCCTTGTATAGATGTTATGCTTACATTGTTAACATCACTCATAACAAATTTGTATGGTACAAACGACATTGGCTTTGTCTCATATCCCCACTCATTTGATGTGTTAGAATTTTGCATGTGATAAAAGCTATTTACTTTTCTGTCACTATCTAGAATCAAAATAAATTTGAGCACTCAATTAATTAATATGCACCTATGTTTATTATAACATGCTTGCCTCCTGTGCGCCTGACTTCGTAATCAAAGAAAAACATTACATAAAATTTATAATTGAATAGCGTAATTACTTTACTAAATGGTACTCTTTTTCCCCAATATTCTTTTTCAAAATACCAACTAACCATTCCATCTTTTTCCCCAATATTCTTCGAACTGACCACCTCACTTCCATTTTTACTTCCATTTCCAAACATTTTCCCACTTCCTCCCAATATCTAATCACCCGATTTCATTTCCACTCTCCTCTGTCGCTGATGAGGAGAAAAAGTAATTTTGCCCTAATTTACGCTCGAAAGAAAATTCCTACATTCATCCACTGTCATATCAATTGATTTCTATTCCAATTTTTGCTTTTCATCCATAGATCTGCTTCGATTGCCGTTAATCCATTACCTACTTCGTACGATGTTTTGCAAGTGAAGTTATTGTTCAGGTATTCCCTTTTTATCCCTAATTATACATATTGAAGTTTAGAATCCCCAACTTTTCCTCTACGTTGCTAGAAATCTACCAATGTTTTCCCCTTAATTTTCTACTATTGATGTCGAATATATGATTTTCCTAAACTTTTGACATGATTCTTATGATTTATACAATTTGAACCATCATATGGACTACACTTTGTGAACTTCAGCAAACTGCTGTTATATTGCAATTTATTGCCACAATAATTTTTCTGTCTTTCAGTTTACTGCTTGAAATTTTTTATTGCAAATTGTTTGTTACTGATGGTTAAATAACCATGCTCATCTTTATAAATCATTATCTTTTTTAAATTTGTTATAACCTATTTGCAATATGATTACCAAGATCCGCGTTTTAGTAGGGAGGCCACCGATTTTTGCTATCTTTTACAAATGATTATTTCCTGTCGTGTCAAATAGAACCTTCTATGCACGTAAAAAAGTAAATTAAAGAATCAATTCATGTGTTTTCAGTTTTACATGTATCAGCCCTATTTACTGTTCAACTTCGTTTTCATGTTCTATTTTTTATTTAATGTCATTTATAATGCAAATTTTTTCCAACTGTATACGGTGGCTAACTGTTTTACATATCTGACCTTCATTTTGACCAGCATATCTGACCTATATTAGAGGATGTTACAATTCAGCTATTTTCCTCTATGCTCTTTTGCTTTCTTAAACATCTATTTCTTATATTACAAGTTGACACCCACACATACATATGTTATTCACATTATTTTATTCCTCCAATCCTTTCAATGTACAATATTTATCATGATATCCTAAAAAAATGGACATATTTTTATTTTGACCGCCGTATCTTAACTATATTAGAGGATGTTATAGTTCAGCTATTTTCCTCTATGCTCTTTTGCTTTCGTTAACATCTATTTCTTATATTAAAAGTTGATACATGCGCGCGCGCACACACACATATACATATACATACATATATTATTCACTTTGATTTTTTCTTTCCTCCAATCATTTCAACATATAATATTTATCACGATATCCTTAATTCACATTGATTTTATTTCAACATATAATATTTATTCACTTTATCCCAAAAAATTGGACATATGCAAAACTATGGATATAAATAATTTAATGAAACGAGGAAGAAGAAAAAAATTATCTGACTGAAACAAAAGCCGAGTAGGATAATTGAGGAAAGCCAAAGAGCCTCCATGAGACCCAAACATATGCAAAACTACACACACCTGCACAAATGTGAAGTACAAACCATTTCATTAAATATCACACACAGTCTTGATGGATGTAGTGCTGCAGCTGTAGAATGTGAAATTATAAATAGTGAAAATAAAATTGATGTTAATGAGTTTTGACTGAAGGCGTACCATTTTTAAAATTAGACAATAGACTTATTTTTAAAGCTTTGTATAATTTGTAACTTTATACCATATCATTCATTAACTTAACATATATGGTGTATTGGTGTAATAATCATTTTCCATGTTTAATCTTCTTTCAAGAACATTCACTCAAGAATGTGTACCTTGAATAATTAGTGTAAGTCTTATGTGAATTCGTTTTAAACAATATGTTAAGTTATAATTACACACACACGTATGTATGTATGTAAAGTTTGGTTGTGATACTTCATTATGCACTAAAAAAGAAAGTAACTCACGTTTTTCTTTATATAGGTACTGGTAATTTTAAAAGGGGAACAGGGACTTTGTGAAGTTTGAACTAAGCGACCGATCCTAAAGAAAACTCTAGAACATATTGTAGCACAGCTCTCTTCCTTTCTGGTTTTTCTCTTGGTAATAATAATGGCTTCTTCCAGGCGTCTATTTCAGCATCTATTGTTTAGAAGATTCAGCCCTTCTCTAACTCCTTTCGCTTCCGAGCTGTCAAAATTGCTTCCGCTTAATCGTACTACCAGTCCATTCAGATTTGTGTCACCGCTCGATTCTTTTTCCTCGCTTTCCAGTGTTTCATTTTCTTCTAATGCCTCGAATGTTAACGAAAGCGAAGGACCCACTGCTAAAGATTACAGGTTTTGTGTTTTTGTTTTTCCTATTTAAACTTTGATGAAAATAGGTTTGTTTATTTATTTACTTGCGTATTTAATCATGATTCAGTGTGAAGCAAATGACTACGTTAAGGAATATAATGCTTGTTTTGCTTGCGAAGCAAAATACATGCTTAATTAAATTTTGCTTTTAAATTTGGATCAGTATCTATTTGTTGGTCTGGGAAGTGAATAAAAGTAGTTTGAGTTGAAGAAGTGAACCCTTTTTTTTAGCATATCCAGAATTTATTTAGAAATAGCAAAATAGTTTTTTTTTTTTTTAAAATTGTGATATAGAAGTTCTTAATTTCATCACCTCAACAATTAATTGCCTTTAGTCCTCCGTAGAAAAGTTGCACCATTGCTGCAATTTTGTAAACGTGTGGCATTATTTATTTTTTGATATCAGTTTCAGTTTTTTCTATAAATGCGATTTCATTTTTCATTTTTCATTTTTCTTTTTCAATACAAAAAATGTCTAACAAAGTTGACAAAACTGTTTTAGATATTTTTTCTAAGTGCGTTTCATCCATGGTATTAGGTTCCGGCCGGAATCACGAGATTTCGACCATCTCGGTTCAGTTTCGGCTGGAGGTGGGACGAATTATGTCAAAATCCCGTTCCGTTATTCTCGATGAAAAAAAAACAAAAATAAAATCGGAATTGCTGTAGTTAGTGGTAAAGAGGGGTAAGCGGCAGAAAAAAGAAACAAGAATCGAATCTAGCCAAAAAACAAAAACAAAACCTACTTTGAGCAAGCATCAGTGAGCAGCTTCCGAAATTTGAGCATCATCGAGCAGCTTCGACCATCAGCGAGCATTGTCGATGAATGTTTTTTCATTCCTTTTCGTTTTTTTTGTCGATTGTAGTTTTGAGGCAGTAATAAGATTTTAGGGGTTAGGTTAAGTTGAATGGGTGGGCTGTTAAATGTTAATGGGCTTTGAGATTTTAATTTATTTCGTTGACTTGGACTGAATGATATTTTTTTAGGATTAATTTATGTTTAATTTAGGGTTAAATAGACCTAATTCGAGCATCATTTATAACTAATGAATGTGTGGACTGAACGATAATTATTTAAATCCGAGTGTTGTTTTATTTGCAACGTTTATTACATTTTCATTAAAAATATAGAAATCCGATATCGGGACCGAAACTAAAACAGAAACCGTAACTTTTGAAACTTCCAAAATTGACCGAAACCTAGAAAATTTTAAATGACCAAAACTGAGTTCTCGAATCTTGGTTTCATCTATATGAAAACGAAAACGAAAATAGATATTGTCTTGTGAAATAAATAAAAAAGGAACGAAGATCCCACGATAAGGAGAGTTCTTAAAACAACTGAATATATGCTTGGGTTAGGAGTAAACACCTAATGCAAACCGGGTTGCACATTCATATTGATTATCATTTAGTATAGAAGGACAAAGTAAGATATGTACTGCCCTTAATATAAGGCTTAGATCAACCTCAACATCAGTCTTGCTTTCTGCATGAAACTTCTTTACTTGTGGTTTCCTTAATTCCATTGAAAAACAAGTAAAACAAAATGATCACATAACTATTTTAGCTAACTTTAGGACATCTAATAAATCATGTATATTTGTCACTTTTTCAACCCTTCTTACAGATCGATCATTTCAGAAGATGAATACCATAAACTAGCAGATAAAACATTACATGATCTACAAGAGAAGTTTGAGGCAAGTTTTTTCTTCGTTACAAGTTGACATTAAAGCCGTGTGCACAATCTTCTTCGGTATATAATGCTACCATTTCTTCCGACTATATTTTTATGGACCCGTTTAATGATCCACAGGAATATGGTGACGAGGTCCAGTTTGACGGTTTCGATATTGATTACGGGGTAAGACGAATGATGTATGACAGTTTAATCAATTATCAGTCTGATTAAATCCATATATGCATTAGTAGTAATATTGTTTCAACTGACTGCAGAATAATGTTTTAACATTGAAACTTGGGAATAAGGGAACATATGTTATGAACAAGCAAACTCCTAACAGACAAATATGGTTGTCTTCACCGGTGAGGTATTTTTGTTTCCATTAGTAATGTAATTTTGAGTAATTTAACTACAAACTTAAGGCTTGTTTACTATAATCAGATGATTTCATCACCTCTTTTCTGTCAATGTATCATCAATGCATTGTTCATGTTAAGGTTGTAATATTACCCACAATGTTAAACATGTGTGTTAGATAATATAATATGACATCGATAAAAGTTAGTACACATTATATGAGATTTAAATAATGGTTGAAGATAGATTAACAAAGTTTTAACCAATGAAACATTTCAAAGGGCTTCCATGGACTATCACATATCATATTTTTAAATCATTTTCCCTCTCCAAAGACTTAGGTGTGTCTGAATTAACGGTCAGACTTCATTTTCAATCTGGATCATTATTTCTTATCTTCTCCTTCTTCTTCTTTGATTAATTGTGAAGAGTTCTTTATTTTATTGTTTGTCAAAAAATCACGGATAAGTTAAGCCAAATAAGTGAGATATTGGTAGTTTAGTTGATAGTGAGCTGACCTTATCATGTCTTATTCAATTCTGTATCATTGCATGGTTGACTATTTTTTATTTTCTTGAAGAATGAATAATTCGTGCTCGTGCCAATGGGATTTGATCTCAAGATCTTGACATACTACTGTTATCCCGCCTTTTGGCAAGGCCGTGACACCAAGAAACTGACTAGAAATCAATGACAATCCGTCCTGGAAATTAGTTACATCACAAGTACACTATGAATATCAATGAATTTTGTCCGAGTCCGGATCTGGCTACAATTGATAAGACACGTCAAGCAAAGTCATGAAAGCCAAAGTTTCAAGTTTCAAGTCAATCCCAGTTCGTACGCTCGAAATATGGTCGATGCAAGTTAGTGAACGACGTTGTTCGAATCCATCGGACTCGGAGGGACCTCTGTTCGTATCCATCAGCCACGTATCAATCAGAGCGGCGGCAACTTCGTACCCATCCTCATGCCTCAGTTCGACTCCATCTAGTTCGCACCCATCAGCGAGCAATAGTTCGAATCCATTAGATAACCACTCTTCGAATCCATTGGGTGACTTCACTTCGCATCCACTAGATGATCTCACCTCGCATCCATCAGATGACCTCACTTCGCATCCATCAACAGATAGTGTGCTTTGTATCAATCAGCCAATGCCTACTTCGTATCCATCATAGAGGCGATTGTTCGAATCCATAGATAAAGACTTGTTCGTATCCATCGAGTTGACGTGTTAGTCTTGGATGCGAACGCGGCGAAATACTCGGGGCGACTCGATCAACTCGGCGAAAAAGGCGGGTCAATGCGAGGAGTGCGCGCCGTGTCATCACGAAGCCACATGAGAGGATCGATTCGAAGAGATTGATTCGAAACCATGGATTCGAACCAGACAGCATTCCGAAGATCACCAGCTCGTATCGATCATATCTCCTAAACCACATGTCCAAATGCTATGAAATTTTCACGGAAGCTTACATGCATGTTGAAGAATGTTCTCATCAAATTTCAGCTTCATTGGATCATTTCTTGATCGATACGAAATTGCTTCGTATCGATCCCGGATCGGGCCGATATTTTCTGAGGCCGGTCGTGTGGGGCCCACTCACGTGCCAGAAGTAGTCTCCCGAAATTTAGGCGAAATATCAGCCTCCTACACCTATAAATAGAGCCCTAGGTCATTCAGAAAGGGGGATCTTGATTCTGAAGCGTCCAGACTCTACCAGATTCTACTTTGCACTTCACTACTACCGTTGTACTCGAATTACAGAGCTAAAATTCACTGTAACCTGCTGTAATCGATTGAAATCATCAAGTGAATCAATAAATTCATAAGCTTCAGAGTGGACGTAGGCAAGATCGCTGAACCACTATAAAATCTGTGCTGTTTACTGCTATTCTTTTCAATTTTCTGAGTGCTCCTCATTTTTGTTTCTCTACATATTTGTTATTTGTGAATTGTGATTGCGTACTGGTGCTTTCAACGACTATCGGGTGTTTGTGACCAAATTTGGCGCAAACAACTACTGTCTCACATAAGACATTCTTAAGTGAATTTTGATTTTTAGTTTTTGAAAGACTGACTAGAACCAGTCAACCAATTTAGATTGTTTATGTTGGTTGGTGAAAATCTTATTTGTTACTTCAATGTTAGATGCTAAAATGATGTTACTCCTATTGAATAACTACGGTAATACTAAAAGTTTTTCCTCGTCTTATGTGTGTAACCCTTTCTTTCTTCATGATGTTCTTGGAGTTTCTTCGTAGTTAGTGAGGAATTGTTGGATAACTGTAACAAAACTCCTAAGTCTTTTCCACTTTCTAATCTTTTTGCTTCTACTTCCTATTATTTATTAATGGGCAACCATTTACAATTTAGAAAGGCTATTTATTGGCACTAATTATTTTGAGAGGGGGGGGGGGAAATGTTCATTCATTTTCACTTTTTATATAATATAGATAACTTATGCAAAACAAAATGCATCTTCTTCACCTTTTTCTTTCAACAAAGTTCCTCTAAAATAATTAGAACCGATGGACGGTGGTTTCTGTGAATCTCGAAATCTTCCAACTTGTGTATAACTTTGAAGAATCATTGTGTTTGGGGTTCAGACGGCTGTGACGTATCTGTGTATATGTATATATATGTTTGATTGCTGTTCTGTGATCCGTTATATTTGTTTGTTGTTGTATTTTGTTCTGATAGATCCGTTTGCCACCGTAGTTTTGTATTAAATATTTATTGAGTATGTCGATCCACTTGAGAAAGAAAAAATTTAGAGCATCCAATCGACGTATTCAATAGATGTTAAAGACAAAGCTATGGATGGTCGCTCCTAACCAGCCCTATTCTCCGCATTAACAGACAGTATTACTCCGTAATACCGTTTGTTAATGTGGGTCTCGGGGTGGGGCGTCACAGCTTGGAGGTGCGTATTGGATTTCGCTTTCAAAGGAGTGATCTACTCACTACACAACCTTTTATCTCTCACTTTGAACAACCTTTTATCTCTCACTTTGAACAACCTTTCATCTCTTACTCCCATCATGTTCCAACAGCTCATCACGTGTTTCTTTTTCTTCTTCTAATCCTTCAAAGCCGTCCCCGTTCTACTCCTAAAATTTTTAGACTAAGGATACAGTTGGTGTGGGTGCGATAGCACGTATAAACTATAAAGCACCAAATTTGCTAGAATAAACCATATGTGGTGTGCTACATACACCAAATATCTATGCATAAATTTTTTAAGAGTAGGTGCCCCAACTCTCTTGGATTACAATTCCAACTTATGAGTTAAAAGACCCTTAAGTTATACAGCATATGAATTTGTATGAGTTTATTCACTTTGAACTTTAGTATGATATGTACAACACTTTGGACAAATACCTCAACACAAATATTTTTGAATCATGAATAAATAAATATGAACACCCTCTAATAGCACAAAAAATTAAGTAAACATCAACAGTCAGATTATGCTTTTAAATATATAACGTTCATAGCCCTTTTTAATTAAAATCGTTAATTTAAGAATGGTAGGAGAATAGATTTAAGACTTCACTCATCAAAGTCTCGTTCATTTCCTTTTTGTAGTGGCCCTTCTAGGTTTGACTGGGACATGACAAGTAGATCTTGGATTTATAGGCGAACAAAAGCAAACCTGATTCAACTTCTCCAAGAAGAAGTAGCACAGCTATGTGGCAAACCAATTTATCTTTCTTGAAATAGGGGGAGCTGAAAGTTAAAACACATCTCTGTCGAACGTGAATGTTCTTTAAATATTGTATTCTTTTTTATCAGTGTAATGCAATATTTATAAAATCAAAAGGTGCAGTTTTGGTTAATTTCTGAGTGAGTGTTCCTGCTTGCAAGCTTGTATCATATGGGCATAATAATATTACAAAGGACCTGTTGTTTTGTTACATACTATTTTTTGTGTTTAGTAAATAAATAAGATTTGTGGGTAATATTAAAAATGTGAACATCACGATTTTTGAGTTTGAAGATTGATATTCACTTCTGGGTATGTCCCTTGTTGCATGTTTGTTCTCCAATGTTGGAAATACGTCATTTTATGTGTTGTTTCATGCTTGTGAAAATGATGTTTCTTGCTAGTCGTGAAATGCCTTGTCTTTTTTTTGTTACTATTAAGAGGCCTGTCCTTCACATACGGGAAGATGATACTTAGTTAATGATCTAAGTTGCAATTATTTTTAACAGTAGATTTTACGGTTATATTTTATATAGGATAGGAAAGTTAGCTTTCACTCGTCAAAGTTACTCGAGATGCACATGGTAATGTTACATTAAAGTGCGTACGATAAAGAGTTTAGTTGAGACTATTGTTGCGGACATGTGACAGTTGTAAAGTAGAATAGAGTGGACTACCAAGTTGTAAAGTAGAATGGAGTGGACTATCAAATGTGCATTAAATGTTAAACGTTTGTTCACATGATCGATGTTTGATAACGGTGTATATATGTATATCAAAGGGATTGATTAAGACAGTTGTAGTAAAAATAAGCAGAGCAGCAGCAACAGGTTTGAAAAGTCTGTGAATTGCTAAATTGACTCGGGGAATAAAAAAGCAAAGTACGTCAATGCATGCACGCTTCAATAGTTCTGAACATAGTACGCGAACAAAGAGTGAATAATAATATCGTATGAAGTCCATTCATTTCAGGTATTTGTTAGCGATATTTAATCGGAAACGACGATCAGAACAATCTTTTTCTAATAAGAAATAAGTATGTCACAAATTACTGGTTAAGATAGCACATGTTAATGTACAAATATAGGAAAAAAAAAATAGAGTAAAAGCACACTTGTTATTGCAGCAGTAGTAAAAGTGGTACAGTTAGTTAAGTTGTACAATAACAGACCGACTGAAAATGGAAGCAAATAAAAAAGAAATCATTCACATTTGTACATGTAGTTGATGATAACACAGAAACCATGCCACTTTCTTAAGGGCATTCCCAACCGAGTGGTTGGGAAGTGGTTGAGCTTTTCTGGATTGTTTCTGGCAAAAATAAAGCCGGCTAAGGCAACAACTATTATATAGCCGTTGAGCCGTTGGCATTTAGCCGGCTATATAATAGCCGGCTAAGTGCCAACGGCCACATACTAGACCGTTGCCTCTTAGCCGGCTATTATAAAGCCGGTCAAGTGCCAACGGTTACACATCCGTTACCACACGACCGTTGTCTATCCCTCTCCATCCCCCTCTAGGTAACTTCTAAATTTTAAAATTTTATTTACACCATTTCAATTACAATTTTTACTCTCATCAACACACTTTCTTCAAAAATATTAGTGATGTCGAAAAGTTCAAAAGAAAATTCTAAGAAATCTGCATCTCTCCTACATTTCTATTTCAACTGAGATCAGATAATCAGAATCTGACTCAATTCAATCATCGTATATATAATTCTCAACACAGTGAGAATCAATTTCAATCTCAACAAGCGCCAAATTCGTATCAGCCGCAACAAAATTTCTTTTATTCTCATACAAAATTCGAACCATTACCGAAATTCTCAAAATGCAAATTATTCGCAGAATAGTTCGTTTCAACAAAACTTTAACTATGATCAAAACTACGTATCTCTCAATAGCCAACAACGGTCAGTATTGCCTTATCGTTCACAAAATTTATCAAGAAATCTCAATAATCAATTTGGAGATAACAGATTGAAAATCCAGAAACCGAATTCGATGGCAATGAAATAGTCGAAGAAGAAGATGTTTATAGAAATTCTAATTTGTCTCCTGCTCAAACTTGGGAAAATCAACAAACGAGAATCAACATTATTGAATCTTCAAATGCGGAACCAAAAACCGTAAAAATGGTTAAATGGTCGCCGGACGAGCAAGCTGAATTAACATTCTGTTGGGTTAAATGTTCTAGAGACAATAAAAAAGGTACGAGCCAAAGTGAAACTTCCTTTTGGAATTCTGTACTCAATTTGTTCTTCGAAGTCCAAATAGTCTTCCACGAACGGTTAATTCTTTGAAGCAGTCTTGGAAAAAAATAAATGCCGCTTGTCAACATTGGAAAGAAATAATGGCTGGTCTGCATTCATGACAACAAAGTGGGGCAAACGACATGGATCTGGTAATGATTTTAAATTTGTAGATCAAATTATCAAGTATTATGTTATATTCTTCTTATAGTACTTCATCATCTACAACTCAATCAAGCAAATGCAGTGTATATGTCGTAACATAATAATCAACCATTCAACTTGTACCATTGCTATGACATACTCGCAAAAGAGGAAAAATGGAGTCGCGTGTGACAAGAACATTCAGTAATGCGCTTTCTTCCTAGAAAGGTGAGCGATGAATCTGGCCTTGGTAGTTCTGATCCACATGAAGACACCCCCTTCACAACTAGTACAGGTAGTAGGCTGCGGGGAAGGTTCAAGGGTAAGAAAAAAACCGTCCCCGATTACAACGAACATTATGAACATATTGGAGAGCGTATGGCGGCTTCTGAAGATGCAAACAAATTATACACGGAAATAAAAGAAACAAAGAGACTTGAAAGGGCAATGGAAAAACAATGGCGGCACGATGAAAAACAGAAGTTAAGAAATGACAGGCTAGAGTTAAGAAAACAAGAATTAGCTCGACAACAAAGAGCTGATGATATGACTCTTTTAACTTGCAACTTAAACGAACTCAATCCAGTGCAGATGATGCATATGGAGAAGCAACTTAAGGAGTACCATAAACGTCAAGGGGGTTGTAAGAAATTAGATTTCTACAATGTATCTTAGCATTGCATCGATTATTTGATCTTGTAAGTGTTGGTTGTAATATTATTGTTAGTGTTGTTGTTAATGTGATTGTCGCTGTATTAGTTGGAGTTATTGGTAATGCCATTGTTTTCAATTTTTTTGTTATTGCTATCGTTATAGTTTCAAGCTCATATTGACTTGGCAGTCTCACTGTTATTATTACTTTTAATACGTCAACAACAACTTAGTACAGTAGATATAACAAATTTAAACACAAACATTAGTACAAAACGTCAACAACAACTTAGTACAACAGATAAGTGAAACATAAACACCATCTAAACATCACTTCTACTGATGGTTTCTTGTATGTTCCCAGTAGTGTTCCGCTAGTTCTTCTCTTAGATCAAGATGAGCTTGTGGATCTCGAATGTCCTGTATTCTTTGCTAGTATTCGGCAAAAGTATTTGGGTCCTTAAAAGCTTTTTTTTTGAAATGCTACAGCAACATCTGGATAGTTTCTCAATTGAAGCTCGTACCCACCACGTTCTTTTTTGACAATCATATTATGTAAAATAATACAGTAGTATATGATATCAGATAATACCGTAGGATCGTGGTAGCATACATCTTTTCTTAATATATGAAATCTACCTTAAAGCACTCCAAATGCTCGTTCCACATCTTTCCTCAAATTCTCTTGTTGTTTGGTGAACCTGGCTTCTTTTGCGTTATTCGATCTTTTGTAAGCTTGCACAAGTGTTTTTCATTTTGGGTAGATTCCATCTACCAGGTAAGAACCCATGGAATGACCTTTGTCTCTTATTTTGTAATTGCATGGAGGTGATATGTCATTACATAAGTCATTAAATAAATATGTCTGTTGTAGAATGTTAATATCATTCAGTGAACCTGGTGCTCCAAAAAAAGAATGCCATATATACAAATCGAACGAAACAACATCTTCCAAGACCAGAGTTGCCTTTTTGCAATGTCCTGTGTATTGGGCCTGCAATGCACTAGACATTTTTCCATCTTCAATGCATACAATCTAAGCTACCTAACATACCTGGAAATCCACGTTGAAATCCCATTGCTAGTAATCTGTCAATGTATTGAGGGGTAGGGGATCGAAGATATTCTTCACCAAACATACAAACAACGGTTTTGCAAAATTCTTTCATACATAATATTTCGTTGAGTCTCCAATCTGCATTTTCTCATCTGGTGAATCACCAGAAGTTCCATATGATATCATGTGAAGTGCAGCCGTAACCTTTTGCAGTGGAGAAATTCCAAGTTCGTTGATTCCATTTCTTCTGTGGGTGAAAAAAATGTTTGTTCGGTTAATTTGTCGAGAACCCGATTAAAGATATTCTTCGACATACAGAATCTTCATCTAAATCCACATCCCCATATGCGAGGTTTGTTGTAAAATAATCCTTGATCAATTGATTATGACCGCTAACATAGTCACGTCCATAATTCAAGTCTTTTCTTCCAACAACGCTACCTCCTTGGGATGACGTAGAGCTTTCAGCAATTTCATGGGCCATTAAATCCCTCGTTTCAGTAGTAAACGTTCTTTGTTAAGTAATGCAATAATGGGACCTCTAAGGCTGAAGAAGACTAGAAGGGCGCCGATGCTTGGCTTTGATGAGTTGACAAGTCATGCAATTACTCACATAACTTTCCACATCACGCTTCATGCCCTCCCAATAATAAAGGCGACGCATATCGGCATACATCTTGCTACTGCCGGGATGAATGGTATACTTAGAACGGTGACAATCATCGAGAATGTACCGTCTAAGTCCAGAATCAGAAGGCACGACTAAATGGTTCTTCTTATGAAGACACCCATGAGAATCAATGCTGAAATCCCTCAACTCCTCGTTACGGGATTCGGACTCACAAATTTGAATAAGGTGCACAAGATCTGGATCTTGCCTCTGAGCATCGGCAATACGATCCAATAAGCTGGGTCGAGCTTCCAAACTGAATAATAAAATAGGCGAATCAGAAGATGGAGCATGTGACGACCGCCCATGACCCCTACACCGAATCTAGGGAAAGTGCGCTGTAAAGTGTGCCAGACGACCATGGACGATTGTCAAGGTAAATTAAAACAACAAAATCTATCGTATTACTCACAGCGCATGGACAAAATACAATAGAACATATGTATAGTGAAGCTTTACAGAATAAAATGCCATCATATAAAACTCCATAATAGTTGAATACAAGCATCCAAATAGTCAATACATCAAGCCTCACTACATATCACTCAGAGAATACAAAGCAGCGGAACATCCAGTACATATAGTAAGAAATAATATGCAATACTCCAGCTCGTCTTCGATATCAGCACCGTGAAAAGCAAGATCAGCACCTGTCACCTGCTACCTAGTCTGCCCGTCCCAAAATGGACGAACAGCCCAAGGCAATAAGAATTAAAACATAAAGCCTTGAGTCAGACAACAGTCTTAGTGAGCAGTAAATTAACTAACAACATACCAAACAGAGCATAAAGGAAAAAGGAATAGGAATACAACCCTCCCACTCCAACCTCGTTCTACAGTGATAGCCCCCAGACACACACTAAGCAGAAGCAAACATAGCAGAGCATACAATTTAAGTAAAGCAATTATCACTCGAGTCAAGGGCGATGTTTTCCAAGTACAAACCCCCAAGGCCTAAACCAAGATCAGATAAGCACCCCAGAAAATACCGCTCTTGAGTCCGAATGACGATTCAACCAAACATCCATGACTCTGGCTATCACCGTTATCATTGCTTCGGTTTCACCGTTAATTGAATGACCGGCACATTCTTTCAGCCGTTCGTCAAGGGCTAATGGAAACCCCGGTTCTAGACATTACTCCGCACACCGTCGCAGCCCGTGCCTAGGACTATCGAATCTGCCCAGAGTACTCGACCATCAACAGTTCGCCGTTGGGACTATCGAATCTGCCCAAACGTACTCTTGCTTTGAGCATGCTAGAACCTTCAACAACGATGAGACCCAAGCCTCCTAGTCATCCTTCTCGACGACTATTCTCATATCCATTCATTATCTTCAACCCGAATCATATCACCTAGTTATCAACATGCTTGGAATGATCCCGTCTGGATTAAACCAAGTCTTCATCACATGATTGCCTTGCTTCATAACATCCTCGCAAAGCCTCATCTCAACATCACATCAACAATCTATGCATAAGAGCTTCATCATCCCGCTTCATATGCCACGAGCAGCTTTCCCAATTCAAGAGCCTTTCTCTTAGCTTTTGAATCACCTTCGGTCTAAATCAAACCATCAATCATCTAATTCATAACAATCAATCAAATCAAACATTAATCCAAGCAATCAAGCATTCAAATATGATCTAAGTAGACAATTATAACAATAATGGCATTTTCGTAATTAAAGAGTTGAAAGTCCAATAAGCATGAAAACATGAACAATGTCTCTACAAACTTGATGAATGAACTTGCATAGGTTAGCATATGATAAAATGGATGTAACATCATCATGAACAATGGATCTATATGGATCTACACTTAGGATGAAGAAAATGCATGGAAAACACTATTTTAACACCAAATCGAGCCAACAATCCGATATACTCCTTTGGATCCGTGTGAGAGATAATCACCACTCACCAAATCACCTAAACAACCTCAAATCAACACGCTTCAGATCTGGACAGCGAAGGATCAAGCTTGATCTATCACGAATCCGCTTCAAACGATGAAATCTCACTTCAAAAGATGAAGATCTTCAATCTAAGCTCTTGAATCTTCAATTTGATCTTCAACTTGGATGGATGGAAGCACTAGATTAGAGTGGAGAAAAGAAGTGAAGAAGTGTAGAAGTCGAGCTCTCAAAATGGCAGCACTTCGTCGCTTCGAAATCCGGATCCCAAAAAGTGAGAACAACCCCTCCTATTTATAGCCAGAAAATCCTTAAGTCGTAACTCGTCCGCCTCTATAAGTCGTTCACGACTTACGACTTATCACCCCTATGACTTAACTTCTGGCTTCAACGACTTAACATACTTCTGCCTACGACTTAATGCGCACGCGCCTTAACTGGTTAGACGACTCAACTACTAAGTCGTCTACGACTTAACACAAAGGCTACGACTCAACTAGGCTACGACTTAACCTATAGACTACGACTTACGACTTAGTGAACTCCTAAGTCGCTCACGACTCAACAGCTTACTGGGATACGACTCATCAGACAACTGGGATACGACTCATCAGACAACTGGGATACGACTCATCAGATAACTGGGATACGACTCATCACCTTAACTCGGTCACGACTTAACTGTTACAACTTAAGCCTTATCTCGCCCAGTCCTTAAGTCGCGCCTACCCCTTAAGTCGTTCAAACGACTTATCCTTACACCCTTAACTAGCCAAATCCCTGAGTCGCTCCTATCCCCTAAGTCGTATACGACTTACGACTTACACTAAGTCGTTCACGACTTAGGACTTAGCAAATTTCATCCAAAATCTGCAACAACTTAAAATGCTAAAAATTCCAGATTTCAACGAACTTTTCGATCCGTAAAATACGGGTCGTTACATTCTCTCCCCCTTAGGAATTTCGCCCCCGAAATTCCAAACAAACAAAGCAATCAAAGACTATTCTGTACGCCTACCAACCATAACAATCAGCAAACCATGCATCCAATTCTAGCTTAGCGTACAGAATTCTAAAATTAGAACAAGTTACAATATC
Organism: Allium fistulosum; assembly: GCA_030737815.1. Classification (NCBI taxonomy): domain Eukaryota; kingdom Viridiplantae; phylum Streptophyta; class Magnoliopsida; order Asparagales; family Amaryllidaceae; genus Allium; species Allium fistulosum. The sequence continues at coordinate 97,785,226 of CM060907.1, forward strand.
GCGAGATGACACGACACCTTAGGGCCATACCTTGAAGAGTTCAGGATGGGCTGCTTTCATCCTCTCTTCCACCTCCCACGTACAGTCGTTATCATCATCACTCCATTGTACCTTGAGCAACTTAACTACCTTCCTCCTAAGCTGTTTCGTGTCGGTTTCCACAACACGAAACGGCTTACGAGGTCTTCTATCGACTGGATCAACTTCGAAATCTTCACAGCTATCAGCAGAAACCACCGTATTCGAGTCGTGCACATACTTCCGTAGATACGATACGTGAAAAACATTGTGCACACCCGACATCTTCTCCGGTAATTCCAATCTATAAGCGAGCTTTCCAATTCGCTCGATAATCGGGAATGGTCCAACAAATCTCGGAGTCAATTTTCCTTTTTTCCCGAATCGGATAACATTCTTCAGTGGAGAAATCTTCACAAAAACCATATCTCCTACGTCGAATTCCAAATCCTTTCGACGCTTATCGGCATAACTCTTCTGACGGTCTTGGGCTGCCTTCATTCGCTGCCGAATGATCTCTATACAGTCTGAAGTCTGACGAATCATCTCTGGCCCAAGCATCAGCTTTTCTCCTGTCTCTATCCAACATGTCGGAGAATTACACGGTCTTCCATACAACGCCTCATAAGGTGCCATACCAATGCTTGACTGGTAACTGTTGTTGTATGAAAACTCTACCAAATGAAGATGATCTTCCCACGATCCCCCGAAATCCAAAACACAAGCTCTGAGGAGATCTTCCAAAACTCGGTTGACTCGCTCGGTCTGACCATCTGTCTGAGGGTGATAAGCTGTACTCAAACACAACTCGGTTCCCAAAACTTCCTGGAAGCTCTTCCAAAATCCACTAGTGAACAATGGGTCACGATCGCTCACTATACTCTTCGGAATACCATGGAATCGAACTATCCACTTAACATACAACTCAGCCAACTTCGATGCAGTCCTAGTCGATCGAACAGGAATAAATCTTGCACTCTTAGTCAAACGATCTACAATGACCCAAATCCCTTCATTTCCCTTTCTGGTTCTAGGCAATCCATCGATAAAATCCATCGATATCTGCTCCCACTTCCATGTAGGAACCTCTAATGGCTGAAGCAATCCACTTGGCTTCTTCTGTTCGGCCTTTACCAACTGGCAATTCATACACTTGGAAATAAAATTTCCAACATCCTTCTTCATGCCTTCCCAGTAGTAGGTTCTCTTCATATCCCGATACATCTTATTTCCACCTGGATGAATTGTCAGCTTCGAGTGATGACTTTCCTTCAGAACTTCACTCCTCAATTCATCTATATCGGGAACAACTAGTCGTCCTTGCTTCCGAAGCCAACCCTCTCGATCGACCTCGAATCCTTTATCCTTTTCTGGATCCAATCCAGATTCCAAATCATGGATAATCTTGACAAGCTTATCATCTCGTTTTTGGCCCTCGCCAATCCTTTCCACAAGAGTGGGTCTTATTGATAAGTTTGCTAATATCTCAGGTTCCAATTCGCATCTAGGCCTGAAGTCAAATCCGGCTAAATACTCGAGACTCTTCCATTCTGAAAACATGGCTCCCAATCCTGCATGTCTTCGACTTAACGCATCTGCCACTGCGTTACCTTTTCCCGGAGTATAAACTATACCAAAATCATATGATGCCAAAAACTCTAGCCAACGTTGCTGCCGAAGATTCAAATCCTTTTGGGAGAAAAGATACTTCAATGACTTGTGATCCGTAAACAACTCGAATCGAACTCCCAATAGATAATGTCTCCACATCTTCAGAGCAAATACTATCGCCGCTAACTCCAAATCATGAGTTGGGTAATTCCTTTCATGCGGCTTCAGTTGTCGACTGGCATACGCAACAACTTTATCCCTCTGCATCAGCACTGCTCCAAGTCCAGTACCACATGCATCGGTGTAAACCACCATCTCATCATTCCCACTAGGAATAGTCAACATAGGAGCACTCATCAATCTCTCTTTCAGGATTCCGAAAGCTTGCTCACACTTAGCATCCCAACTGAACACTTGGTTCTTTTTCGTCAATCCTGTTAACGGTGCAGCTACCTTGGAGAAGTCTTTGATAAACCGTCGATAATATCCTGCTAATCCAAGAAAACTTCTCACATCAGATGCATTCTTAGGTCTAACCCAATCCTGGATTGCTGCCACCTTAGCGGGATCAACCGCTATTCCATTTCCAGAAATCACATGACCTAAGAACCTCACTTCACTCTTCCAGAAGTGACACTTCGAAAACTTAGCCTTCAGCTGATGTTTCCGCAAGATTTCCAAAACAATACGCAGGTGCGTCTTGTGCTCTTCTTCCGTTCTGGAATAGATCAGAATATCATCCACGAACACAAGTACGAACTTTTTCAACTGATCTCTGAACACTCTATTCATAAGATCCACAAAATATGCTGGCGCATTAGTCAATCCAAACGGCATTACCAGCCACTCAAAGAAACCAGATGGTGTCCGAAAAGCAGTCTTCGGCACACTATCCTTAGCCACTCTCAACTGGTGAAATCCCGTTGCCAAATCCATCTGAGAAAACATCTTGGCTTCGTGAAGCTGATCAAACAAGTCATCTATTCTCGGTAATGGATACTTGTTCTTCTTTGTCACCTTATTCAGCTCACGACAATCCACACATAATCTCAACGATCCATCTGCCTTGGTTGCGAACACAACTGGTGCACCCCACTCGGACACACTACGCCGAATGAATCCTCTCTGTAAAAGGTCATCAACTTGCACCTTCAACTCATGCTGTTCCTTAGGCGCCATCCGCCTAAGAGGCATCACAACGGGTCTGGCTCCTTCAACTAGATCTATACGAAACTCGATCTCTCTATGCGGCGGCAACCCTTTGACTTCGTCAAAGACATCCTCGAATCCATTCGCGATTGGCACAGATGACAGTCCATCCCGTGGAACAACAAGCGAATACATGAAGCTCATGAAGACGCCTTCTTCATGCTTACATCGTATCACAATCTTTCGCCCATCCACATTCTCGACTGTCACTTCCAACCTCTCACAATCAACCTTTGCCGCATATCTCCTAAGCCAGTCCATACCCAAAATAATTCCGAACCCCGCAAAATTCAAAACAAAGCAATCACAAACAAAAGAGCAACCATGACTCGACACAACTAGACCACGGCATATCATACACAAACAAGACGAACCCCCGACTGGATTAGTCACAACCAATGGCCTGTCAACAATATCCGGTTCCAAACCAAACCGGCCTACTAGTTCACTACAAACAAACGAATGCGACGCCCCAGTATCAAACAGAACTCTAACTGGAACACCACATAGGAGAAGAGTACCTTGAACCACCACACTCTTTCCTTTCTCTTCAGCGGTAGGAGCTTTCGAAGACGACGGAACAGCTCCCAAAGCATACGCTTGCACAATCTGCTTGTCCCTCCTCGGTTCTGGACAATCCTTCCTGAAGTGCCCCGGCTTGTCACAGTTGTGGCACTTCGCCGGCGCTTTCGGATTCTTGCAATCCCTGGAGAGATGACCTTTCTGCTGACAGTTGTAGCAGGTCACTTCGCCTTTCGGCTTCTTCTGGCCATCCTTACCCTTCTGATACTGCTGCTGCTTCCTCTTCTTGTTTCCACCCTGCTGTGGTTTAGACTCTCCCTTGGTCACAGCAACAACAGATCCTTCCTTAGGAAACAGACTCTCATGCCTGAGAGCTTTCTCCACAAGCTTCTCAAATGAATCGTCCAAATGATCCACCAACTGCCTCCCAAGATAACTATCCAAGCCCGTAACAAACTTCTCATTCTTCTGATATGCAGATTCAATATATGATCGGGCATACTTGGACAAAGCTTCAAACTCAGAAACATACTCAAGAACAGATCTCCCGCCTTGCTTGAGCTCCACAAACTTCTTGAACAGAACAGACTTCTGAGCTGTAGAAATGAACTTAGCTTCAAATCTGACTTGGAATTGCTCCCAAGTAATCTCTTCCTCCGTAGTATTGATGGTAATAGAATTCCACCAATCAGAAGCTCTCCCTTGAAGCTGCCTTGATGCCAACTTCCTCTTAGTTGCATCATCAATTCCCAAATCACCAAAGATCCTTCTACAAGCATCTATCCACCTCTGGACCTCAATAGTTGATTCTGTTCCCAAGAAAACCTTTCCTCCAAGAGCGGTATAGTCCTTACACAACTTAGCAAAATCCACCGGCTTTGGAGTCTGAACTTGAACTCCAACATCAACTGACGGCCCTGGAGCTGGCATCCTTCTCATGATCGAAGTCATCATAGCTTCGAACATGGCTGCATAATCAGCAGTCCCTTCAGCAGCTCGGCCCTCCCTAGCAGCTGGTCTCCCTCTTCGACTCATTCTCAATATCTATAAAAAGGAATGATTAGCACATCTGGAGAAATAACTGCATAAAGGACTAACTCACTTCTAAGCTACTATATTTATATATAGTAATCATCCATCAAATTACAATTACGTCTCTCATATGTAGTTACGTCAGCGAGCGTTGGGTAAAATCGATTAACCAATGCTCTGATACCAAATGTGACGACCGCCCATGACCCCTACACCGAATCTAGGGAAAGTGCGCTGTAAAGTGTGCCAGACGACCATGGACGATTGTCAAGGTAAATTAAAACAACAAAATCTATCGTATTACTCACAGCGCATGGACAAAATACAATAGAACATATGTATAGTGAAGCTTTACAGAATAAAATGCCATCATATAAAACTCCATAATAGTTGAATACAAGCATCCAAATAGTCAATACATCAAGCCTCACTACATATCACTCAGAGAATACAAAGCAGCGGAACATCCAGTACATATAGTAAGAAATAATATGCAATACTCCAGCTCGTCTTCGATATCAGCACCGTGAAAAGCAAGATCAGCACCTGTCACCTGCTACCTAGTCTGCCCGTCCCAAAATGGACGAACAGCCCAAGGCAATAAGAATTAAAACATAAAGCCTTGAGTCAGACAATAGTCTTAGTGAGCAGTAAATTAACTAACAACATACCAAACAGAGCATAAAGGAAAAAGGAATAGGAATACAACCCTCCCACTCCAACCTCGTTCTACAGTGATAGCCCCCAGACACACACTAAGCAGAAGCAAACATAGCAGAGCATACAATTTAAGTAAAGCAATTATCACTCGAGTCAAGGGCGATGTTTTCCAGGTACAAACCTTCAAGGCCTAAACCAAGATCAGATAAGCACCCCAGAAAATACCGCTCTTGAGTCCGAATGACGATTCAACCAAACATCCATGACTCTGGCTATCACCGTTATCATTGCTTCGGTTTCACCGTTAATTGAATGACCGGCACATTCTTTCAGCCGTTCGTCAAGGGCTAATGGAAACCCCGGTTCTAGACATTACTCCGCACGCCGTCGCAGCCCGTGCCTAGGACTATCGAATCTGCCCAGAGTACTCGACCATCAACAGTTGGCCGTTGGGACTATCGAATCTGCCCAAACGTACTCTTGCTTTGAGCATGCTAGAACCTTCAACAACGATGAGACCCAAGCCTCCTAGTCATCCTTCTCGACGACTATTCTCATATCCATTCATTATCTTCAACCCGAATCATATCACCGAGTTATCAACATGCTTGGAATGATCCCGTCTGGATTAAACCAAGTCTTCATCACATGATTGCCTTACTTCATAACATCCTCGCAAAGCCTCATCTCAACATCACATCAACAATCTATGCATAAGAGCTTCATCATCCCGCTTCATATGCCACGAGCAGCTTTCCCAATTCAAGAGCCTTTCTCTTAGCTTTTGAATCACCTTCGGTCTAAATCAAACCATCAATCATCTAATTCATAACAATCAATCAAATCAAACATTAATCCAAGCAATCAAGCATTCAAATATGATCTAAGTAGACAATTATAACAATAATGGCATTTTCGTAATTAAAGAGTTGAAAGTCCAATAAGCATGAAAACATGAACAATGTCTCTACAAACTTGATGAATGAACTTGCATAGGTTAGCATATGATAAAATGGATGTAACATCATCATGAACAATGGATCTATATGGATCTACACTTAGGATGAAGAAAATGCATGGAAAACACTATTTTAACACCAAATCGAGCCAACAATCCGATATACTCCTTTGGATCCGTGTGAGAGATAATCACCACTCACCAAATCACCTAAACAACCTCAAATCAACACGCTTCAGATCTGGACAGCGAAGGATCAAGCTTGATCTATCACGAATCCGCTTCAAATGATGAAATCTCACTTCAAAAGATGAAGATCTTCAATCTAAGCTCTTGAATCTTCAATTTGATCTTCAACTTGGATGGATGGAAGCACTAGATTAGAGTGGAGAAAAGAAGTGAAGAAGTGTAGAAGTCGAGCTCTCAAAATGGCAGCACTTCGTCGCTTCGAAATCCGGATCCCAAAAAGTGAGAACAACCCCTCCTATTTATAGCCAGAAATTCCTTAAGTCGTAACTCGTCCGCCTCTATAAGTCGTTCACGACTTACGACTTATCACCCCTACGACTTAACTTCTGGCTTCAACGACTTAACATACTTCTGCCTACGACTTAATGCGCACGCGCCTTAACTAGTTAGACGACTCAACTACTAAGTCGTCTACGACTTAACACAAAGGCTACGACTCAACTAGGCTACGACTTAACCTATAGACTACGACTTACGACTTAGTGAACTCCTAAGTCGCTCACGACTCAACAGCTTACTGGGATACGACTCATCAGACAACTGGGATACGACTCATCAGACAACTGGGATACGACTCATCAGATAACTGGGATACGACTCATCACCTTAACTCGGTCACGACTTAACTGTTACAACTTAAGCCTTATCTCGCCCAGTCCTTAAGTCGCGCCTACCCCTTAAGTCGTTCAAACGACTTATCCTTACACCCTTAACTAGCCAAATCCCTGAGTCGCTCCTATCCCCTAAGTCGTATACGACTTACGACTTACACTAAGTCGTTCACGACTTAGGACTTAGCAAATTTCATCCAAAATCTACAACAACTTAAAATGCTAAAAATTCCAGATTTCAACGAACTTTTCGATCCGTAAAATACGGGTCGTTACAGAGCATGATCCCGAATATCATAAAGATACAAGGTCTCTAGAACATCCTACTCGGCTAGCATCATAGAAACAACAGCCGAATGTTTGCGACTAAGCGCATCAGCAACACGATTCCCCTTTCTAGGGGTATACTCGATATCAAAGTCATAGGAGGCAAGGAACTCGAACCAACGCTGTTGCCTCATATTGAGCCCCTTTTGAGTGAACAGATACTTCAAAGACTTGTGATCGGTATAGAGAATGAAGCGCTCGCCTAATAGATAATATCGCCAAATCTTCAAGGCGAAGACTATGGCGGCTAACTCGAGGTCGTGAGTGGCGTAGCGAACTTCATTCGGTCGTAGTTGCCTAGAAGCATAAGCAACTACCCGATCCCTCTACATAAGCACAGCACCGAGGCCACATCTACTAACATCGGTGTAGACAACAAGATCATGATTCCCTTTGGGAACCACTAGAATAGGAGCATTAGTGAGAAGCTCCTTCAACTGCTAAAAAAAAGCTTTACACTTGTCTGACCAAACGAACCGAATGCCTTTCCGAGTAAGGCTGGTGAGAGGAAGCACAATACGAGATAAATCCTTAATGAATCGACGGTAATAACCCGCCAATCCGAGGAAACTGCGAATCTCATAAACATTCTCAGGCCTCTTCCGATTCTGGATGGCTTCGATCTTCGAAGGACCGACCGAAATGCCCTCGGAAGAAACAACGTGGCCTAAGAACTTAAACTTATTCTCCCAAAAGTGGCACTTGGAGAATTTCGCTTTGAGTTGATGCTGACGAAGAGTACTCAAAACAAATCTCACATGGTGAGCATGATCGGCTTCAAACTTTGATAGACAAGGATGTCATCAATAAACACAAGGACGAACTTATCGAGATATTCCCGGAATACTCGATTCATAAGATCGATAAAGAAAGCAGGAGCGTTCGTCAAACCGAACGGCATAACGAGCCACTCAAAAGAACCATAACGAGTGCGGAAAGTTGTGAGAGGAATGCTGTCCTCCGCAACTCATAGCTGATGAAAACCAGTGGCAAGGTCGAGCTGAGAAAAGACCTTAGCACCACTCAATTGATCGAACATATCGTCGATTCTAGGCAACATATACTTATTCTTGATGGTTACCTCGTTAAGCTTGCGATAATCGATGCAAAGCTTAAGAGTGCCATCGGACTTCTTCACGAAGACGAACACTCAAAAAATAATAGCATGTCGATTTTTTCTTATTGAAAACGAAGTTTGACTGAATGTATGAACATAATGTGTTAGTAAAAGTATAATGCAAAGAAGTTAGTATGAAATTTAGGTAAATTTGACTAGAAAACGCATAAATCCATCAATCATACACCCAAAAAGTATAGTAATCAGCGTAGTTACGGAAACGTAAAGCATAGAGGTAGTAAATTAGGGCAGTGAGGGAGGTAGTTAGAATAATAATTTAGACGCAACTATTTCTCAACATTGACGAAAATATAACACAACTTTGGAGGTCGAAGGTATTTGGAAATTAGCGAATAGCAGTGGTTTTGCATGTATAAAGGATGTCAGGGGATGAACCATGAAAATGTTTAACTTAGGTTCGTTTTATCTGAAACGTAAGTGACCTTGTTTATATATCTACCGTCAAAAGAGTTGTATAAATTTCCATGAAAAAACACATCTCAACAACCAACAAAATGATCCTTATTTGAGCCATTATAAAAAACACAAGCTATTAAAAACAAATCTCCTTAGCAACAATTCTTTATGTCCTTCTTTGGACAGAAGACACTTAACATAAGAAACATGAGTTTAACACTAACTTTTGAATAAATAAATGTCTCAAAATTTACATTGAAATAAGGCATTATATACTATCTCGTTTTACCAATAACGATTTAATTCTCAAGTCTTGAACAAAGTTGCGGTGATTAGTCAACTCCGCATGTGAAAAGTCTATCTCAGTTTCCAAAATTTAACATTGAAACTTAATTTAGTTAAACTTTAACCCTGAAAAACAAAATCTATTTGTACTTCAAACCCAGCAAACCCAAAAAAATATATATAATAAGATGTCAAAAATGTAGCAGGAAAAAATTACGCTTCTCAGCAATTTCCATTAAAAGTGTTGGGTTTAATATTCTCAACGGAAGGTATACTGCCATGAATCGGGTTTATAGAAAGAAAAGTATTTTAACAGCTTTACGTTTGGAAAAATATGGACTAAAATACACTTTAAAAAACAAACAAATGAAGTTATTGATCTGCACAGGACTATGAGTCTTTTACATGGGTGTTAGGAGCTACAACTTCTCTATGCATGGGCTCTCACTTCTAGTTACGTCTAGAGGTATTAACTGTATCAGTAAAATCACTCACCAAGTTCACACAGAATTTTAGCTGCATTGGCGATGGAAATCATGTAACATCAAACAGCGATGAAGGATACAACTATCAATAAGCATCGTAAAAACATTCAAGATGAAGAATCTGATGTCAATTGATTCACTGAACATTATCTTTATTAATAGTTGTAATACCTTTGGTGTCACACTTTTTTGGTATCATCGTGAACTACCTAAAATGCCCCTCTACCGATATTACCAAATTTTTTTAGCAAAGGCTAGCGGGGTTAACAGGGCCCTTACCTGATTTTATTGCAACAAAACAATAAAATAAAAATAGCTTGTAACGCATACAAGCTACAAAATACACACAAGGAAAAAACTATAAAAAATAGGCACACTTAGAATACAAAGCAGGAAAAGAAAAGGGAAAACAGACAAAACCCGAAGCAGACCACTAGCTACCTCCAAGCATAACCCAAAGCAGTAGAAAAAACAGGCAGTCTCATCAATGCATCATAAATTTCATGCTTAAGAGCCTTCTATAATACATCCCCATCCCTCCTCTTCTTTTCAAAACAGATCATATTTCGTTCAAACCACACAATGATCAAATACATCTTGAGGCAAATAGAAAGAAATCTAGCTTTCATGGTTCTCCACCTTGTAGCTTTGTATATCATGTCCATATCAATAGGGCTAAGAGTTGACATAAAATTACTACCAGCAAGCTGCATCATTTGTCTAAAAAGCATCAGATTAAAGCTGCATTTCGAACAACCTTCCATAGCATTAAATTTTCTTTGGGCACAAAATCAGAAGACCAAATGATTTTTCTCCACTTAAAAGCCTGGATACTACCAGAAAGAATCAGGTGATTGTACACATAAGAGACAGAATGGGGTTTGGCACTCCATTGAACAACATCAACCTCAACTGGAGGGTAGTTATTACTTTGTAATTCATTCCAAACAGACCTGATATATTGATTGGAGGAGTATGATAACTGTAATTAGCCTTAACATATAAAATCAACTGCCTTAGCAGAATTGGAAACTGCAGAGTGAATTACTTGTTGATAGTTGAATAGTTTTTGCAATATCACACCAGAGGCTACCCACGGGTCAAACCAAAACTTCACTTCAGAAGTGGTAGCCATCTTATGAACTATCATGGGAAGTAAGGTGTTACGCAAGCCAAGCAACTTTCTCCAAGTCCAACTACAAGTTTGTGGAATAGGCACACTCCACAAGCTTTTCCTTCCTATTCTATGGGCCCAAAACCAATCAACCCACCCACTATTCTTCCTGGCCATTATTGAATTTAAATGTGTACTGAAAGCAACAACATTCCATTTCATGATGTTTATAACTCCTAGTCCTCCAGAATTTCTATCTTTCTCAAAAAGACTGAAAGAGCAAGGCAGAGGTTTCCTGTTATATATGGAACCAGTCCAAAAAAATCTTAACATGGCACCTCTAATCAGATTCAAAGTTTAGCAGGCAAAAGAAAAGCTTTAGACCAATAAACGACCATAGAAAAGCAAATCGATTTGATAAGAACTAGCCTTCCTGCCTGAGATAAATATCTGTTTTCCCACCTGTCTAATAATAAAACAATTTTGGTGTACAGAGGTAGACATTCAGAGAGCTTTAATCTAGAGGTTAAGAGAGGGAGGCCAAGATATGTCATATTTGAGTCCATAAGCTGAAGCCCAAAAATTTGCAGTAGAGAAAAGGAAAGTTGTGCTGAAATACCAGCAAAAGTAATACTAGATTTGGTACAATTAAGCAGCAAACCAGTCATTTTGTAGAAATCAGTCAAAGAACTAATAACACACTGAATCGATGAAAGATGTGGCTTAGTGAAAATCATTATATCATCAACAAACATTAGAGTAGTAACATTTGTAAGCTTACACTTAGGGTGGTATCTAATCTGACCAGAAGGGTACTTGATATTCATGAATCTGGTGAGGACCTCCATCACTAGAAGAAATAGATAAGATGAGATGGGGTCACCCTGCCTAATTCCTTGCCTGCTCTTGAAATACCCAACAAGCTGACCATTCAGAACAATAGAGTAGCTAGGAGTTGATATACATTCATATACCCATCCTACAAAAGGCTTAGGAGATTTCATTAAAGCCATAATACACACTATAGAGGACCAGTGTATCGAGTCATAAAGTTTCATGAGATCAAGCTTTAACATTGCTGATAGAGTTGCATTAGATCTCCCATACCCACATAGAAGCTCTTGGCCAAGAAGAATGTTGTCAAATATACTTCTGTTAGGTAGGAAAGCAACTTGATTTTGTGATATAATTTGAGGGAGGACTCACATTAGTCTTGTGGCAATGAGTTTGGAAATACATTTGTACACCACATTACAACAAGAAATAGGTCTGTATGAAGATACAGAACAAGCATCACGAGATTTTGGGATTAAGACAATGTTTGTAGAGTTAACTTCAGATAGAAGAGAGCATTTATTAGAAAAGTTATGTACAGCCTTGCAGAAATCATGTTGAACAATGTCCTAGCATGTAATGAAGAAAAGAACATTAAAACCATTGGGACCACCACTCGATTTTCTATTCATGGAAAATAGAGTATGTTTAATTTCTTCATCAAAAACCTTTTCAAAAAGCAAAGAAGACTGCAAACTGGAGATAGTTGGTAATGGAATTTCGTTAAACATATCTACGTCCGGATTAAAGTCAGAGGAGTTACCAAATAAATCCTCAAAATAACTAAGAAAGGCTGCATCAATTTGCTCAGGTGAGGAGGCTAGAGAACCATCAAGAGTACGTATCATATGTATATTTTCTTTAGCTTGCTTAATTTTGATTGAAGAATGAAAAAACTCAGTGTTACGATCACCATAGTGAAACCACTTATAGCGCAACTGCTGTTGTTTCATCCCACTTTTAATATCAAGGGCTTTGTTAAGTAATGTGCAGAGCTTTCCTTCCTCCTCAGCAGCTATGGGGTCCTGAGGGTTATTCATCATAAATTCTTGAGCTTGTTTATACCTAGTCTTCAAAAGAGTTGACTGCTTTGTTCCATCCCCATGCAATTCAGCAGCCCAAGTTCTCAATAGATTTTTAACAAGTTTGAGCTTCCAGCAAAGAATAAACATAGGGTTACCATAACAATGTGAAGACCATGCATTACCAACAATTGGTTTGAATTCAGAGGATTGAGTCCAATCATTAAAAAATTTGAAACTTCTTTTTTCTTTTTTCATGGAGGGACCAGAAGATAGAATCAATAGGGAGTGGTCAGAGAGGATTGGATGTGGAGATTGAAAGAAAGATTAGGCCAAACGGAGAGATATTTTAAGTTGCAGAAAGCATGATCAATAGTGGAGAAAGTTCTAATTCCACTCATGTTTCTATTATTCCAGGAAAATCTTGCACCAGAAGTTTGAATTTTGAGGAGATCAGAATCAAATATGGCAATGTTTAAAGGAAGGATGTGCTTGGGGAATAAGGGCTGACCACCATACTTATCATCAAGCTAAAGACAGCTATTAAAGTCACCCATGACCAACCATGGATGTGATTCTTGCCTAAGATAAGGTAAGAAGTCAAAGAGATTTTGTCTTGAAGCAGAGGAGTTATCTGCATAAATAAAAGTAATGTAGAATGAAGTTTGAGTTTGCTGACAGATGACTTTAGTGTGAATGAATTGCCTAGAAGAAAGGATGGAGGATAAGGAGAATGTGGTAGGATCATAGAGGATTAAAATCCTACCAAACTCAGCATCAAAAAGATTATGGAGAAGTTTCCAATTAGGGTTAATGTATTTAGCAGCCCTAATAGTGAGAGTGCGGTTGAGTTTTGTTTCAAGAATAGCTATTAATTTAAGATTATGAGAGAGAATGAGATTTTTAACTTTATCCAGTTTCAAGTGGCAATGAGCACCTCTTATGTTCCAAACTCCTATATTTTGCATCATCATAAATCTAGAGAGATTGGTGGATTGTGTTTTTTCTGCTCCTAGTTGCAGGAGAATGTGGATCAGCAGGACCAGATTTGAAATTTGGATTTTTCTTTGATGCTGTTCTTTTATTACTATCATTTTTACCAAGGGTTGTGTCTTCACACACCTGTTTTCCTTTGTCAATCCATCCTGGAATGATAGTATTATTAACATATGGAAACTGAGCTGAAGTTGAAGGTGGAGGAGATGATGAGAGGATGTGAGAGATAGGGGGATCTGTAATAGGAGTAGAGGAAATTTGAAGAGTAGGATTGGAGGAAGAAGCAGTAGTGTCATTTTTCCTGGAGCAGGCAAGTTCAAATATGTTATTAGCGTAAGAGCTTATGATGTATGTTTCTGAAGTTTGAAAACCTTGCATATTTGTGTCATTTGTTGCTACCATTTGATTTTGTTCATTTTCAGGTTGAAAAAGAGAAGATTCTTGATTGTTGCATGCAGAGGAGGTGTGCACGTGCACAGGAGAATCACTGTGCACTCTTGTTATGGCATGTATTTTACCACTACCAGTAACTTCGGGGCAAACTGTGGAATTTACTATGCCTTCTTTGAGAAACTCTCCCTCCTCAATGCCTATGTCAATTCCTTTTGCTTTTTCCTTATCCACCAGATCTGGTACCCCAAAATCCTCATTTTGGTCATTTGTTAGCACTTGAAAACTATTCACCGTACTATTAACCGAGACATGATAGGAAACTGGATTTTGATTAACTTTATCAGGTTTGTCCTTGGTACCCACCCCATCATTACCATTAGCACACTGAACAATCCCAGTGCCTATTACCTCCCTTTGGTTTTCACTAACTTCATTTAGACTGATTCCTTGTAACGACCCGTAAATTTCAACTGTTTTAATAACGTAATTAGTTGAAATTTTGTGAAATTTTAAACGATAAAATCTTGAAATATAAATTTGATATTTGTAATGCGTTTAGTTAAACATAGCAACTGGTAAATTTTCGTCCGAAAATATGAAAGTTTATTTCGCGCGTAAATTTACTTCAATTCAATCAGTTAAAAAGCGATGAAAATAAAATGTTTTCGAAACCTAAATATTTTTACATAGAAAAATTCTAAATCATCTTCTGAGCAAGATTTCAGTTTGTCGTTTTTCCAAATTCGGACATCTTTGGCTCCGTCGATCTTATTTTTCAGCGTTTTTCTTGCATTTTCCGCTATTAGAAAATTCGAATTTTTAAATCGTACTGCTAATATCTGTGTACCGTTTTGATCGTCTCGTCGTGCTGAGCACTGCGGCATATTCAATTCTGAATTTTGAAGTCAAGTACACAGCGGAATCCGCAAAAGCAATTTCGTATCGGTACCGGTTTTATAATCTTTTGGCTTCTTTAGTCCTTCAGTTATCCACGTCTGTCGAAGAGCCATCAGCTATTATAATGTCAGCCAGCTGTTTGATTATGACTTTTGCTTTTCCATTTCAAATCTGATTCATTTCCATTCGGTCCTCTCTTCTTTCATTTCAGCATATACGTTGTATATAAGTTTATATTTATATTTCTTTTGTCTGACTCCTTCTTCTCTCATCTATCCTGCTTTTCCCTTCTCCTTTGAAACCCACAAACCCACGTTCATCCCAAAACTCAACCTCCTACCCACCAACACCACCGCTCCGGCATCCCGCCGCCAACATCGTCACCCTCCTCCACCAAATCACGGCCTCACGTGTTGGCCCTTGCTCGCATCCTCCTTTGCACCGCCATCTCCAAACCCATGCACCCCGCAACCACCTCCACGTCATCCGCCCCAGCCCATAGCTCGACCATCCCCTGCGCCTCCTACCTGAACGAAGCCAAGCACCATACTCAGCCTCGGCAGTTGCCTCCTACACCCGAGTTTCCCGTCCAAGCACCTTCACATGACAGCCGATGGCCAACCCAGAACCGTACACCGAGTTCATCCCCAACCTCCACTTGCCAGCCTCGGCTCTCCCACCGAAACCCACTCCCTAGCCACCGTGCTCCACCTCCTTTGTAATTGCCGATCCACCTCTTACGACAAACTCACACCCGAACAGCCTGGCCTCTACTCGTCCATGGCAGCTACCACGGACCCGCTTACTCTCCGCCACGACCAGTTTCCCTCCTTTACCTCCGATGCAAGCGCAGCCCGCAACCCATTGTCTGCGCCTCTAGTCGAAGCTTCCTCCACTTCAAGAACCGATGCCTCGCACTGCCACCATCGGCGAGCAGACCTTTTCCCTCTCGGTTGCTTGTGCCTGCGCCCTTTGTTCGATGCTTCTTCCACTCTCGTTCATATGCAGGTACCCATATTCGTTTTGCATGTTGTTAGTGTATATAGGTATGGGTTCTTATTTATATATATATATATATATATATATATATGTATACATTAAGTTATATTTGTAAGTTTGAATTTTGTTTTGTCATTCTCGTAATAAGATGTTCTACTGTATATAAGTTGTATTATATTAGTCTACTATATAACAAGTACATTATTTATAAAAGTACATCAGTTTGTATGTTGATGGTCAAGTAGTAGAGAATAAATTAAAAATAAATAAAATGGCTGTGACTTCTATTGTAGCCATGGGTACATGTTGTGTCCAATGTATGCATGCTTGTATATAAGTGTTTCCGTTCTATATTTTATAAATGTCAGTTTTCATTGTATTTTGTTTGTTTAGTTCATACACATTATCTATTTCTGTTGGTTTACGGCAAGTGTATTTATGCACATCAGCTTATATGGTAGTATGGGTTTTATATAAAGTTTATATGAGTTATATTATAAGTTTAAATTAAATGATACCTACTATATATATGTGGTTCATACGTTAGTTTATGTTTATAATTTACATAAGTTATATATGGCAGGGTATTCATATATTTATATTAGATATACAAATTTGTGGACTACTAGTTTTAGGAATGTTGATAAATAATATGTTTAAGTATTTATTTAATATCTATATTTTCAAATATAGAGTTTATAAATATAGTTTTCTTTTCTTTCAACAGTTTGCAGTTGATAAGGCTTCAGATTTTATATCATCTATTTCAAATTTTGCTTTTTATATGTTTGCGTATGTGATAACATGAGTTTATATGTATAGTTTTCGAAATAACAGCAGTTAGACTACATGTTCACGATATCATATCTCACTCATGTTTTATCGGAATGGGTTGATTTTATTTTTAAAAAAGAGTCGAAGTTACCTAGTTTATGCCTGTCAAATTTCAGCAAAATCCGACATCGTTTGATTAGTGGTCGAGGATCTGGAAGTTAGACCCAGGCAGCTGTTCTTTTGTACTTGAAATTATTTTACACTGCTGCAAACACGACCTGAGTTCATGTTTGACGCATCGTATCTCTTCTGTCTTACGTTGGAATGGGTTGATTTTATTTTTAAAAAGAAGTCAAAGTTACCTAGTTTATGCCTGTCAAATTTCAGCCAAATCCGACATCGTTTGATTAGTGGTCGAGGATCTGGAAGTTAGACCCAGGCAGCTGTTCTTTTATACTTGAAATTATTTTACACTGCTGCAAACACGACCTGAGTTCATGTTTGACGCATCGTATCTCTTCTGTCTTACGTCGGAATGGGTTGATTTTATTTTTAAAAAGAAGTCAAAGTTACCTAGTTTATGCCTGTCAAATTTCAGCCAAATCCGACATCGTTTGATTAGTGGTCGAGGATCTGGAAGTTAGACCCAGGCAGCTGTTCTTTTGTACTTGAAATTATTTTACACTGCTGCAAACACGACCTGAGTTCATGTTTGACGCATCGTATCTCTTCTGTCTTACGTCGGAATGGGTTGATTTTATTTTTAAAAAGAAGTCAAAGTTACCTAGTTTATGCTTGTCAAATTTCAGCCAAATCCGACATCGTTTGATTAGTGGTCGAGGATCTGGAAGTTAGACCCAGGCAGCTGTTCTTTTGTACTTGGAATTATTTTACACTGCTGCAAACACGACCTGAGTTCATGTTTGACGCATCGTATCTCTTCTGTCTTACGTCGGAATGGGTTGATTTTATTTTTAAAAAGAAGTCAAAGTTACCTACTTTATGCCTGTCAAATTTCAGCCAAATCCGACATCGTTTGATTAGTGGTCGAGGATCTGGAAGTTAGACCCAGACAGCTGTTCTTTTGTACTTGAAATTATTTTACACTGCTGCAAACATGGCCTGAGTCTATGTTCGTGACATCATAACTTTTCTTGTCTCTTGTCCAAATCAAGTGATTCTTTTGCAGTTTAAAATACAAGTTTTGATCTTTATTCATACCAAATTTCAGACCATTTCGATCTCGGTAGCACATAGAATTATATTGTTAAACTTTGACGCAGGACATGTTTTATTTGTTGCTATGTTGAACGTTTTGATTTGATTTCATCGATTTCTGTTATCAGCTTTGATCGTTGAATTCGTGCCGATTTGTTTTGCTTGGATTCATAACTCAATCTCTATGTCCGTATCAGTGTGCGTATCTGTGTCATCTTCTCGTGCATCTCTAGCCTCGAAAGGTGAGCAATCACTCACGATTAACGTTCTTATATTTATTAAATTTGATTTCAATTGAAACGACAATTGAAATATGCTGCTGTTAGTTATTTATATTGCTATATCTATGCCATCATCTGTACCTGTTCACCTGTGACACCTGACATCATTATCTGTTATTTATATTGATATATATATATATGCCATCATCTATATCTGTTCACCTGTGACATCTGACACCCTTATCTGTTATTTATACTGATGATATATGCCTGTTACCGCTGTTATATTATTATCTTACCTGTTATCACTCTGCAAGTTCCCTGTTAGTATAGAATCACTATGGGTTGAAATGATACATACCCGAACGGACTTTAGAATAGGAGAAAATCGTTATGGGTTGAAATGATAAACCCAAGCGATTTTCAAATTAAATTGAATTTGGGATTTCGAGTTGAAAAGATATATACCCGAATATATTTTAAATTGCGGATTGAAATGATAAATATCCGTATCACTTGACCATAGGATAGAAAATTATATACAGACACCGTTGGTCTATATATAAATGTTTTTGAAAAACACTTCTACGGTTTTGAAAGAAATATATGGTTTTAATAAATAATGATTTTAAAGATTTATTAAAGTTGATTTAATAAAGTTGATTTGAATCAATATGAAATATGTTTAAGTATTTATTTATCTATATTTTCAAATATAGAGTTTATAATGATTTGAAATTGATTTGAAATTATATTTATTTAAGAATTATACTTAAATAAAGTTTGATTTGAAATTTATAAAATTTGAAATTCTAAAGATATGTTTTAACTTGAATTTGATTAAAAGTGACTTTAATGAATATTTCAAATGATATAAATTTAAATGGGATATTTTGTTTATTTGAATTTGTGAATTGAAGTTGTATTAGATGTTATTGAAATGTTAAATATTTAAAGCTTTGAAATATATTGAAATTGAAATGGCTTATTTTATGGTTTAAATATGTATTTGAAATCGATAGATTGAAATGGTTATTTAGAAACTGAATCGAATTGAAATTGATGATTTGAGATTTGATTAAATTAAAATTTTGGAATTCGAGTTAATTTGAATCGATTTGTGAATTTTGAGGAAGCTATTTTATTTTATAAAGAAATTTTAAATTATATTTAAACTATTGATATTTTACTTTATAAATTATTTTAATATAAAATATTTTAATATAAATCATTTTAATATAAATTACTTTATTTATAAACTATTTTATTATATATACTAATTTTAATATCTAAACTGTTTAAAAGAAAAGTGTTATGATTTCCAAAATGCTATAATTTCAAAGTGTTGTGATTTCCGAAAATGCTATGATTTCAAAGCTGTGATTTCCAAAGTGTTTTGATTTTTAAAAAGACTATGATTTCAAAAGCGTTATAACCTTGGAAAAGTACTATGATTTTGGAAATGAATTTATTTGAAGTAAAAGTGATATCGCATTGATATGGTTTTTGAAATGGCAATGATATGTCGGTTTTGAAATATAACTATTTTGAAATTTTATTAAATGACCATCAGTGTAATAATACGTAGTTATTAAAGAAACCGGGATCAGATATGGACATACTCTCTGTCGATACCGAAACCACTTTAATAACTAATATACGCGGAGTGTTGATCCAGAATGAAGTGGATGGTTTTGATGAACGCGTTGACTGAAGAAAGAGAACGATTTTGGATGACCCCTGACATGACTAAAACAGGAGCCGCGCCGGGCCATTGAGGTTCGCCACCTCTAGCGGACACACTTCTTCGTTACCATATCTATTACTTTTGTGATTCGAAATTGGGTGCACCCCTCGATTATGGGAGTGTTGTTTCGCGGTGTTGGGGTAGTAGCTGCTATGCCCAACATCAGTCTGGATCACGCAACTACTAGTATCCTAGTTGGTATTGCCTCATGTACCTTGTCATGCTGATTATCCTATTCGCGACCACTACGTTTTGTTTTGTACCTTTAGTATATGGATTGCCCTCTGGTGACTTCCGGTTTTGGGGAAACTACGGTCTTGTATATGCTCTTGGGAATAAAAATGTGTTAAGGGTGGAATGGGCCATGACTTAACGCTATTTTGATATCGTACTTTACTGATTAGACATTATCTACTTAGTGTATTCTACTGTATATATAGATAGTTTAATGGATCCTTAGAGGATGGTTATCCCAAACATCCTTTGAGTCACTTGTATTTCAGTCGTTATTTCACTTGAGTTGGATTTATTGATATAAGAATGTTAATCCTGACTCGAGTGTTTTGTGTTTCTTTACGCTCGGGTCAGACTGAGTGTACCAGTATTCGAGACTCACCTTTGGAGTTGGAGCTTCGCTTGGAGATCCAGCTATCTATCCAGCTTTCAGATATTCAGTTGATTCCAGTGATGTATTCTGATATTGTATTTGACTATTATAATCGAGACTTCTGTTGTATCTGGTTTAACTCTGTTATATATATAGTAGCTTCATGAACTACTATTCTTTTGTTTCCGCTGCATTATTGTTACATTACTCTGTGTCTGTGTCTGTGATCTGTGATTATTTTATTTACTGTATATGTTTAGTTTTGCCAATTTAAATTAACAATTCGGTATTTTGAATTATTCAAGTCCGACATGTGCGGATGCGAATAGTCCAAAATAGCGGGTCGTTACATTCCTTTATTCTTCTTTTTATTATGAGTGACCTTTTTCCAAACCTGCTTCTGGTTTCTAGTCTTGCTCAACACCTCTTGTTTATCTTTTCCTGACTCATAAACAATGACAAATTCAACCATTTAATACCGCTTAAACATAGGATCTAACAAAACTCATTTACAAATTCAACGCCCCTCCATAAATATTATTAATATCACTTAAAAATAGGATCTAACGAACAAACCTTTTTTACAAATTTATTTATTATTTTTATCTTTAATAATAGTTGTAATACCTTTGGTTTTTTGGTATCAACGTGAACTACCAAAAATGCCCCTAATACCAAATCTTAATATCACTTGAACATAAGATCTAACAATTAAATTTCTTTAACAAATTCAAAACGTCCATCTATAAATATTATCTAATCTTAATATCACTTAAAATTATGATCTAACAAATAAAATTCCTTTACAAATTTAAAACATCCATCTACAAATACTATCAAATCTTAATATCACTTAAAAATAGAATCTAACGAATAAATTATTAATTAATAACATAAAAAAAATTCAAACTTAAAAAAAAATTTGATGTTCCAACTTAGAAATAAAATTTAAATTAACAAAAATGATTTCAACACAAAAATATGGTTAAATATTTTTGTAAATCATTTTCTCTTGAATGTGCTAAACATATTCAATTTGCAGAAAAATAATTCACGCGCAAAGAGCATGCCATAATGCTCGTCCTTAGAATAAAAGTTACAAGTGAACAATGTTAGATTTAGAATGTACCAATAGCAGTGGTCATTTTCCACTGTTGCCTATTTAGATAGTAGTTATCGACCACCCCAATCTAAACTATAGTCGTTGCAATAATTCCAAAAGTGCCAAACGAAATACCTGATCCACACTATTGATATTGATATAAGTGTAGAAATAGTGTCGAAACTTTAGTTAAGCATATGAAAACAAACCCTAATCTACCTGATACCAAAATACTAGACCATCGAAAATAGCCCCTCAACTCTCCCAAGTTGTTGAAAAGCCATGAAACCAACTCCAATCTAACATTTTCCTCATAACAAATGATCAGGAAATCAGATTAAATATTTATGATACGATAGTTATTTGAAAGCACAAAGAAATGTTAGTAAGAGTATGAAATTTGATATTACATTACCTCCAGAAATGGGAAAAGTGAGTTAAACTTTCCAAAGTGGAAAATTTTCGCATTACTAATTGATTTATTCCTTACATAAATTAAAGAAGTAAAAAAGAAGATGGAGAGGCTGTTGAATTTGGGATGAGTCGAGACGTGCATGAGGTAATGAGATCTAGGTAGATGTGGTTGAATGGTGGAAAGTACATAAGTACCTTTTAATTTAGTTGCACACAATCTAATATGCAAGGGCATTTGCGTAATTTAAAAAGCTTCAAACTAAGATTTTGTCATTATAGCATAGATTCTTTAAATTCAGGAACGCATTACAACGGAGCTTAAATATTGATCGAAAAGGTGGTTAAAGTAGTTATATATAATGTAAATGATTAATATGAACGAATACTGCATACCCGTCGATAGAATTGTTGGTAGCGGTTTGACATATTGGCCAAAAATAGACCATCTTTTTTCCAAACACTTGACTTGCAAAAAGTACAAGATACGCAGCTTTATTATGCTGACCCCTTCGCTTCATGAAGGCATCATGATGATATACTGTACATGTAATCAGCAATGTGAATGGGATTAAAATGAGGGACAGTTTGGCTAAAGTCCCTATTAAATTTCAAAAAACACCAAACATCCTTGCCAAAAAAGTATGTAAATTAGGTCCCTAGAATTAAATTATTGGATAATTGCATACATTTATGCAATTATTCAGTGAATAGTTTTAGACATTTATGCAATTATATCCAAAAATTGCGAAAAGTTCCGCAATTATTCATAAAAAAAATTGCGGAAATTTCTGCAATTATCTATTGAATAATTGCAGACATTTATGCAATTTTTGGATATAATTGCATAAATGTATGAAATTATTCAGCAACTTAATTCTAGGAACCTAATTTACAATCTTTTTTTGGAGGAGTTTTCGTGTGTTAAGTTTGATTTTAAGGACCTAAGCCTAATATTCACTTAAAATAACTACATTGCTCAATGCATGTCAAACTAAAATGTTGAAACCAAGAAAGGTTTCTGAATGGGCTATCCAAAGGTTTGCTTTACATAGATCATTCATTAGATGTGTGATATCAGCTTCAGCTTTCTTTATCACCTCATAGCTTTCTCTACTTGCACTATTACTGTGGACTGTAAGTTTTGAATAGGTTGGAGCTTGCGATCCGGTAGTTTTAAAGATGGGGTTTTGCATAGAAGATCTCTATTTCTGATGTTGTTACAAGAAAAGTATCTGTAGCAATGAATATGTAAATTAGATCCCTGTTCTTTCTAAATCAGAAAGCGCAAGTTAACTGGCTCTTTTCAAAAATTTCAAAAATTTTAAAGAAAATTTCAAAATCAAAAAGTGCAAACTAGCTTGCGTTTTCTCGATAGAAAGCGCAAGTTTACTTTTGCTTTTTAAAAATTTCAAAATCAGAAAGCGCAAACTAGCTTACGTTTTCCTGATAAAAAGACAAGTTATAATGTGCTTTTCAAAAATTTCAAAAAAAAATTCAAAATCAGAAAAGTGCAAGGCACCTTTCGTTTTCTATTTTTCAAAAATAGGGATCAAATTTACATATTCATTTCTTCATGGACTTTTCTTATAACAACATAAAAAATAGGGACCTGTAGCTCTTTTCTTGTTTAAAGATTGTGTGGTATTTCAGCAAAATATGTTGAATATAAAAAGAATAAATGCAGAATATTTGCAAATATGAAGAAATCTGCATTTACAGGAAATAGGATCTTCAAAATATAGACTTTCTATATATACAAAATTATGTTTCCTTACGTCCAAGCATGTTGTAATACTATAAAAAGAGTATCTATTCTATCATCATAAATGATCTCTTTGAATAAAAATAGAAAACTATATTCTCCTCAAATCTCTTATTCTTATATATAATTTCTACATGGTATCAAAGCAGGTTCGAAATTTGAATCAAATCAAACTCCACTGCAAATCTTGAATCCCTAATCCAAACAAATCTCGAATACCAAATATCATAATGAATTCTGATAGTGAAACAACAATGACATCAACCTAAAACCTTAATCCACACATTGTTCACAGTTACATTGATGCTCAAAAGTGTTATGAAATTATTATCTAGAATGTTGGGATTTTTCAAAGAGACCAAAAAGAACTTGAATGCAAAGAAGGATGCTGCTAAAAATTCTCCTTCAGTGAATATTGTCCAGTCAGGTATGAAAACTACAGGTTGTGTATCATCTGTAAATTCATTAAATAGTGCTTGGTTAATTGATACTAGTTGTAACATCCCTTATCTTGAGGCCCGAAGCTAAGCGCTACAGATGCTGCAGTCATCCATAGTATTAACTTCCGGTGACAAAACACGATAATGTTAATGGTATCCGTAATATCAGAAGCACTTGAAAATGAAATAAAAATAGCACATATTAAAACAACTTTTTTGATTACATTTCAAAGTAATATTTCATATTCAAATTACATAATCCCATAATCGATTCTCATGTTTTGATCAAATATAATTATTACAAACTACGGCCAGAGCGACATATGAAGATGCCTCATCGGATGATTAGAGTACTAAATAGACATATCAGTCTTAATACATAACATCGGAAATAAAACTAAGTAGCTTCTATATATAGCTAGCATTGCCTTTTGCATGTCTTCGGAAGCTTTATTCGTCCAACTTACTAGACCTGTAAAACCTCAACTCTCAATCTACTCAAATCATATTTTGAGCACCCGAGAGTTTAAGGGGAAAACATAAACTTCGAGTCAAACATAAAGCCTGGTGTGAATAATACTATACATCTCGGTTATTTGATATTAAGTGAGACCAAGCCGCTTAGCGTAACGGGTTTCCCCTCACTAATATCTCTTTTCAAAACATATCTTTTGCAAACCAAAATCCTGCAATCAAACCGATTAAAGCAATCAAAGAAATATCATATATGCATATAAATCAGGTAATAAATGGACCATTTTTCAAAACAATATAGTTTTGTTTGGCTAACTACTAACCTTTGGCTAACTCGGCCTACCAGACATGACAAATAATCTAACTTCTATTAGATGCACTTCTGGACGGTATGTCCCTAACTTACTTCTCACAGGGTTAACTAATCCTAATGGTTTTGCGGGCTCACCAATAACCTATCTTTCTATGTATATTCCTTTCTGTGTGTAACATCATTTTAGTCTTTCTTGTGACAAAGCCCTACACACTAGAATTTTAGACTTATATTAGCTAGGGGCTACTAGCTAAAATATAGGGCGCGCCATATAACAATCCCATCTGGTTCCTAATATCTGAATCATTTACTTAGGGTCAACTATCCCATCAAAATTTTCCTTGAAAACATTCCTTGCAAATTGGTTTAACCTTTTAAATCATACTTAACCAAGGAAAATATACTCTTTGCTTTACTTAAATCTCTTTGCCACGTTATATATACTTTACCCAAAACAATGTTGATGAAATATATTGAGGGTTATCTATCCCTCCAAAGTAAGTTAAAATTCTTTTAAACTTAAAAGATCTTAGGCCATAAAGCCATGGTAAACCATTCGAAACCTTTGTTTAAAAATTTAAACAACCCTTTCGAAACTATTGGAAGTACCCTTTCGAAATATTTTAACTACTATACCTTGAAACACTAGACCAAAAGGCCAAAATATACCTTTCGAAACCTTTATAACAACCTTTCGAAATCATTGAAGGTATCCCTTCGAAACCATTATAAACCTTAAACATCCTCTTTTCAAAACTCATTAATCTTGCCTTTCCAAAGCATTTGGAAATCTTGCATTTAAAATACTTTAAGTACCTTTCGAAACCATTAGGGAACCTCCCCTTCGAAACCTTAGTTTAAACCTTTCGAAAGCATTAAAGTCCTTTACTATAAATAAACCTTTCGAAATCATTGGGTTCAAGTAAAGCCTGTGGAACATAGTTTCGAAACCATTTAAAACCATTTCATTCGAAACCTATGGGTTTATCTTTCAATAGAACAAAGGGTCTTAAAATAACTAGGTCGAAAGCACTCTTTCGAAAGCAATTTTCTAAGTAAAAGAAAGTAGATGACTTCGAAACCATCCATTTCCAAAGCATAGAGAAGCGGCTCCTTATTTAAGAGCGAAAGCATCCTTTCGAAACATATATTCAATTGGGTCGAAAGGTAGAATGCGGTAGCAAGTGCTTCGACCCTGTCGAAAGCTTGTTTAAATCAAAAGGCGGCAACCCCTGTCGAAAGCTATCTTTAAACCCTTTCGAAAGCATTCATTTAAAAGCAAGCAAGCGGCATTTCTTTTGAAAGCAAAACAAGATCTCGACCCCTTCGTAAGCACGTTTCGACCTTATACCTTTCGCCTAACTCCAATCCACTATGTACAAGGCATTGATACCATGTGTATTGGTTTCGACTATGATGAAGGTGGTAGTATGAAGTCGAAAGGTAGCTGCCGATAGTGGCGAAACAACAAACCTTGACCAAAACTGTTTTCTTTCTCTTTAAAGCAATATTTTTATAACTAACTTTCTTATTTGTCAACATATAATTGGTTGCAAATTTCCTTTCCAAAATCTTTTCTAAAAGTGCTGCCGAATTCAGCATTTTATAATTTAAAACATTTAGCAAATTGCCTCTTCTCCTATTTTAAACATATAAAATATTTAAGTCCTATACCTTAAATACTTTTATATACTTAATAAAACACTTAGGAAAATTCTCCATAAATTCCCATAAATCACTTTTAGTATGTTTTCTAACATATTTAAATTTCTGACCCAAAGCTAACATACAATAGCCGAAATTAATTAAAACCCAATTTAACAATTTTCTTTACTAGAAAATTCATAATAAATCCACAATAATTCATAAAATTATGAAACTTGAAACCCATCTCTAAAATAATATTTCTGACCTTATCACAAATATGCAAGTCATTTGGATGTCATCTAATGGGTTTTCCAAATCAAATCTCATCATAAAATCTATATGAAATAACCTAAATCATCAACAAGCATATATGTCCATTTAAACAATCAAAACATGGCAAAATCATTTGCAAAATAACACGGGTCTTATCTAGAAACCGAAAACTATAAAAATGAGATGTAATTTATTATTCACCTTTAGCTTGTATTAAAGAGGTTGAGATTTGCTCCAGAACTAATTTGATTAAGCTTCCTTCTTGAAATCTTGCTTATTTTCTCCTTGTTATCTTCTAATGGTGGTCGGCCAAGCTTTGGTTTAGTTTTAATTTGTGAATGTTGCAAATGAGAGGGGGATAAGGGTTTAGGGTATAAGAATATAACCTATGCCTATTTTGGCCCTTACCTTATTATATTTAATTTTCATTTGCTTACTCTCTAAGGCACGACTATCTTATGATTTTACAAATCTCAATCTCTTAACCTTTTAACCTTTACATTATTCTATTTAGTTTATCTAATTAAATTTCCTGAATAATGTTATTTAAAATTAGGGGTGTTACATATTCCTCTTCTTAAAGAGTTTCATCCTCGAAATTACAATAAGGTACTCATACAAATCAATCATAAAGGTAAAACATACCATGAAACAAGTAAGGATAAGTGTCTCTAATCCTGCTCTCTATTTCCCAAGTACAGTCTCTTTCATCGTCACTCCACTGGACTTTAACTAATCTGACTGTCTTATTCCTTATCTTTTTCTCATCTCTCGGGACTATACGAACTGGCTTTCTAACTATAGTCAAATTCGACTCCACTACTAGGTCATCTAACACAGTCGGTGCTATAGTAGTCTCTGGATCTCGGATACACTTCCTTAGATGAGAAACATGGAAAACATTGTGGACTCTTGCCAAACAGTTCGGTAACTCTACTCTATATGCGAGTTTCCCGATCCTTTCTACAATAGGAAATGGTCCAACGAATCCCGGTGCCAACTTTCCCGATTTCCCGAATCTGATAACACCTTTCACTGGTGATACCTTAACGAAAACGTGATCTCCAACTAAGAACTATAAGTCTTTTTGTCTTTTATCAGCATAACTCTTCTGCCTAGATCGAGCTTTCTTCATCCTATCTTGAATTAACTCAATCTTTTCTGCAGCTTCCTTAACCGAATCTAAACCAAGAACTAACCTATCCCCGGTATCTAATCAACAAACGAGAGATTTGCATGACCTTCCATACAAAGCTTCAAACGGTTCCATCCCTATGCTAGTCTGATAACTGTTGTTATACGATAACTCAACTAAGTGTAGATGGTATTCGCTTGATCCTCTAAAATCTAGCACACAATCTCTTAACAAATATTCTAAGATTTTGTTAACTCTTTCCGTTTGCCCATCTGCCTGCGGATGGTAAGCGGTACTCATCTTGAGCTTGGTACCTAAGGTATTATGTAGACTCTTCCAGAACTCACTATAACCCATATACTTTCATTTCCTCTATCTGACCTTGGCAAGTCTTCTATAAAATCCATTGAGATAGAATCCCATTTCCATACTGGAACATCTAAAGGCTGAAGTAACCCACTTGGTTTCTAATGTTCGGCTTTTACCTGTTGACAGTTCAAACACTGTTTCACCCATAAGTCTACATCTCTCTTCATACCTTCCTAGAAGAAAGTTTTCTTCATATCCTGATACATCTTAGTTTTTCCCAGATTAATGGTGAACTTCGAACGATGGCCTTCTTCAAGCACTTCCTTCCTAATGTTACCCACATTCAAAATACATAGTCTTCCTTCCTTTCTTAACCATCCATTTTGGTCAAGACTGAAAATTTTCAAGTCATCGCTCTTTGTTCCATTTCTTAACTTCCTGATCCGCTCAGCTAATACTGATCCTCTCCTTGCTTAGAAGAAATCCTTTCGATCTTCACCGGTCAAACTTATAAACATGACAACATAGCAGTTTCTTTACTAGAACTACTCTTAGGTCTCCATTGTACTCTACATGCAGTCAACGCTTCTAAATCTTTCCACTCAACTATCATTACCAACACTACATTCTGATGTTTTCTGCTAAGTGCATCTGCAACCTTATTGCCCTTTCTCGATGTGTATTCAACACCAAAGTCATAAGCGGCTAAAAACTCTAACCACCTCTGTTGTCTCATATTCAACTCCTTTTGAGAGAATAAATACCTCAGAGACTTATGATCCATATACAACTCGAATCTTTCTCCCAACAGGTAACGTCTCCACAACTTCAATGCAAAAATTACCGCATTTAATTCCAAATCATGTGTTGGATATCTAACCTCATGCGGTCTAAGCTGTCGAGAAACATAGGCAATCAATTTACCTCTTTGCATTAACACAGCTCCTAACCCTATTCCACATGCATCTATGTACACCACTAAGTCCTGATTCCCCTCTAGAACAACCAACATAGGTGAAGTTGTCAATAAGTGTTTCAGCTTTTGGAATGCTTCCTCACACTTATCGGTCCAAACGAACTTCACATCCTTTCGCGTTAGCTTGGTCATCGGTGCCACTATCTGCGAAAAATCCTTAATGAATCTTCTATAGTAACTAGCTAATCCAAAAAAACTCTTTATCTTAGTCACTGTCTCGGGTCTCTTCCAATTACTTACCGCCTCGATCTTAACTGGATTTATAGATAACCCATTTTCTGAGACTACATGACTAAGAAACTTCTCTTCTCTCTTCTAGAAATGACACTTCGAAAATTTTGCCTTCAGTTGGTGCCGTCTCAACGTCTCAAGCACCACTCTAAGATGAACTACATGCCCTCTTTCATCCTAGAGTATATCAAAATGTCATCTATGAATACCAACATGAACCTATCCAAGTGCTCTCGGAAAATTCGATTCATCAAATCTACAAAGAATGCTGGTGCATTAGTTAGTCCGAATGACATCACTAACCATTCGTACGATCCATATCTGGTCCAAAATGCCGTCAAAGGTATACTATCCTCTATCACTCTAAGCTGATGGAATCCTGTCGCCAAATCCAACTAGGGAAATACTTTGGCTCCACTCAACTGGTCGAACAAATCGTTAATTCTAGGTAATGGATATTGATTCTTTGTCGTATTCTCATTGAACTTACGATAATTGATACATAACCTAAACGATCCGTTCGGCTTCTTTGCAAACACCGCGGCTGCTCCCTAAAGCGAACTGCTTGGTCTGATAAAGTTCTTGCCTTCTAAATCCACCAACTGCACCTTTAGCTCTCTCACTCGGTAGGTATCATTCTACTTGGTGGTCCGCTCAATGGTTCTGCTCCTGGTACGAAATCTATCCGAAACTCAATAGCTCATTTCGACGGCAATCCTACCACGGGTTCAAAGACATCTGCGAATTTTCTTACAACGAAACTTGATTCAACTCGTCTTCTACCTCCACAACACCCAACAAAGCATTAACATCAAAACTAGGGTTTTGTACAGAATATACAATCCGATCACTACAGTCACGGTGTCTCAGCGATATTTTCCTATCATGGCAAAATATCCTAGCATCATAATTACTTAACCAATCCATACCCAAAATAATTCCCAGCCCTACGAAATCAAACATATGCAAACTGCAAACAAATGTATGGCCTAACAATTCAAACTCTAAATGGTCACATCTTATCGCAAGAGTCGCATAACCTCCTATCGGATTTGCAACCCTTAAGGAAGTAACTAGGTATGAGGGTTCTAGGTTAAGTTTATACACCAAACAACGAGATATAAAAGAATGTGATGCACTGAATCAAATAGAACTCTAACTGACATACCATGAATCAAAAGCGTACCTCCCAACACAGCTTTTCCTTTCTCTTCTGCTGTTGGTCTCAAGGTAGCTGGTTCCAATGCAAACACTTTGCCTTTTCCATCTTTGGCTGTCTCCTTGCACTGGTTCTTATAGTGTCCTATTTGATCGCAGTTGAAGCATTTGATATTCTTCTTTCCGATCACCTTCTTTCCATCTCTTGAGCGACATTCATTTGCGAAATGCTCTTTCTTGTCACATTTATAGCAGACTGTTAGGAACTGGAGATAGTGGTTTTGATGACAACAATCTTTGTAACTTATTTTATTATAACTTACATACTAACACTATTGTCTAGATATATATGAATGTTATTATGCAGGATATATATATAAGACATGTACTAATTATTGAAGACTGTACAGTATAAAGATCAAGGATGAAGAAATCAAGTTTGAAGACTCATGAGTATCAAGATCAATATTTCTAGATAAGTGTCTAGTTTATTTTAAAACTTCATAATAGCACGAAAATCTTCATTCCATATTTCATTTGGGATGGAATCCATTTCTACCTTCTTAGTGGCTTACAAACCCACGACAAGTAGCTTACCAACCTACGACAAGTGGCTTACAAACCCACGAACATCCTGGTTTTGTACAAGTTCTCGAGTCCTGATGTGATGAGATATTCTGCAGGAAGAAGCTTGCAAAACAACTTCAAAATGGTTTTTCAAAACTGCTTTTCAAAATGTTTTAGCCTTAAAATATTCTTTGTCTTTGTTTTTAAATAAACTCTTATTTTAAACTTCGTTTGTTTTTAAAACTATCTTCTGATTTTTAAATATTCTTTTATAATATATGTATACTTGAGATTTAAAATCAAATTTATATATACATTCTAAAAATATATTTTTCTACTCTTCTTTATTTTAAAACATAGAAAAATTAGTTTATTTTACTCCAGAATCATTTCATCTAGTTTTCCTTTCAATACCATTTTCAAAACAAAATTTTACATTGTTTTTAACTAAGGGATGTTGACATCATGGGATACCCCATGTCGACATGGTGGCCGTTAAATTCAAAAGTTTCAATTTTCAAAAGAAGTGTATATTCGTTTAAATCTCTTCATGAATTTCTATGACCGTTACTGGTCTATAAATAGCCTTCACAAACGAATTTTTAACTAACTAATTTCATATTTTCTTCACTCATTCTTCTCCACAAATCCATATTCTAAAATTTTCATATTTTTAAGATCGTGCCGAAATTCTGCCGAATTCTCAAGTGAATCAAATTAGAATCTCATTCTTGTTTGGTTCTCTACCCTCTCTCGAAGATCAAAGTTCTATTCAGAGTTATAGGATCAATTTGTAATCAAAAGTTTATCGAGTCTCTCTACAAGGTGTGGTTGTGCCTTGAAATCAATTGGGTAATCTTGTGGCCCATAAATCAAGTGAGTTTGCCCCAGACTCGTGAGACAGGAGGGTACCTCAAGGCCTTTAGATACTGAGGATTGTAATCTCGACTTTGGTATAATAAAAATCTGTATGAGGTGTTCTGCCTTGGTACCGGACTAGATGTAGGGTAACTCCGAACTAGTATAAAATCCGGTGTGTTTTTTCCTTTTACTGCTTTTTATTTACTTTCTGCATCTGTGTTTGATTCTGTGATTGTTCTGTGATTAAGTTCTGCATTTGTTTATATCATAATTTTTAAATTAGTCCATATAAGTCTTAGAATCCATTAAACACTATTCACCCCCTCTAGTGTTAAATTAGCCTTAAGATCCTTAATCCGCACTCCCTTTCAATTGGTATCAGAGCGTAGGTTTTCATAGTTTTGATAATCTGAAACTTGAAAAGTTAAAAATGGCATTTTTAGGAAATTTTGTTAATACTACTTTGAGTTTATGCATTTCATCAAAGTATCATAGGTCTGCATATAGTTTTTATGAAAAATCAAGTTATCTATCGAATTGGTTTGTTATGCAGGAGCAGACATGTTGCATGGCTTTTGAAGAATCAACAACCAATGGACAAACTGTGTAAATTGAGAAAGATAAATGGATACTTGATAGTGGCTATTCAAGGCATATGACTGGAAATCTCGAGATACTCAATGACATTATATATCAAGATGGTGGATTGGTCAACTTTGGAGACAACTCAAAAGGATATGTGATTGGCATTGGAAATGTCATTAATTCTAAAACTCCTCTTATTTCTAATATTTTGCTAGTTAGGAATTTAAAACATAATCTGCTTCAACTATGTGATAAAGGATTTAAAATTAAATTTGGAAAAGATAAGTGTCACATCGAAGATAATAAGTCAAATATTATCTTTAAAGGAATTAGGAAGAAAAACATTTACATCCTTAGTATGAAAGTTTCAAATGATAACTTATGTCTTTTGGCTAATACAAGTGACCCTTGGATTTGGCATAAAAGATTTGGTCATTTAAATTTCAAACTGTTATCTAGGTTATCAAAACTTGACTTAGTTAGAGGTAAGTAGATAATATATGTGATGCTTGCCAATTAGGAAAACTTAAGAAAAGTTCATTTAAATTAAAAGATATGATTTCTACTTCTAAACCTCTAGAATTACTTCATTTAGATTTATTTGGTCCATCTCAAGTTCAATCAATTAATCACAATAAATATGTTTTTGTAATTGTAGGTGATTATTGTAGATATACTTGGACAATTTTTCTTAAACTTAAAAGTGATGCTTTTGAATTATTTAAGAATTTTTCTAAAAGAATTCAAAATCAATTTTCTTTAAAAATAAAAACTATTCGTAGTGATCACGATGGAGAATTTGAAAATGAAAATTTTGAGAATTTCTGTAATAAAAAAGGAATCACTCATAATTTATCTTTTCCAAGAAATCCACAACAAAACGGAGTGGTAGAACGTAAGAATAGAACGATTCAAGAGTGTGCTAGAACAATACTTTCTGATAGTAACTTACCTAAAAACTTTTGGGCTGAAGCAGTCGCTACAGCTTGTTATATATTAAATAGGATTTTAATTAGACCATTAACTAATAAAACACCATATGAATTACTTTACAATAAGAAACCCATAGTAGCTTATTTTAAAGTTTTTGGTAGTAAGTGTTTTATCCTTAATACAAAAGATAATTTAGATAAATTTGAACCTAAATCCGACAAAGGTATCTTTATCGGATATTCTAATAGAAGTAAAGCATTTAGAGTTTATAATTTAAGAACTAACACTATTGAAGAAACAATGCATGTATCTTTTGATGAAAATCTTAAAGATACTGTACAAATAGAAGATGAAGAAGATTTTGTAACTTTAAATAATGAACCTAATGAAACTAATTGTGAAATCATTCAACCTAATAAAAGAATTAGACTATTAAAAGATCATCCTGTAGAAAATATACTAGGAAATATTGAATCTATAGTTAAAACAAGAAACCAACTAAATAGTATGAGTAATGTGGCTTTTATATCAACTATTGAACATAAAAATCCAAAGGAAGCATCATCTGATGATTCATGGATTCTTGCTATGCAAGAAGAGTTGAATCAGTTTACCAGAAATGATGTTTGGGAACTTGGTCGTAGACCTGAGGATAAAAGTATAATTGGAACAAAATGGGTTTATAAAAATAAAATGAATGAACTGGTGAGGTCATGATAAATAAAGCTCGTTTAGTCGCGCAAGGTTATTCTCAAGAAGAAGGAATTGATTATGACAAAACCTTTGCACCCGTAGCAAGACTAGAAGATATCAGGATTCTACTTGCTTTCGCAAACCACAATAATTTCAAGTTATATCAAATGGATGTTAAAAGTGCTTTTCTAAATGGTTTTGTAAAAGAAGATGTTTATGTTGAACAACCTCCACTTTTTGAAAATAATGAATTTCCAAATCATGTATATAAATTAAAGAAAGCTTTATATGGTCTGAAACAAGCTCCTAGAGCCTGGTATGAAAGACTAAGATCTTATTTACTACAATCTGGTTTTGAAATTGGTAAAATAGATACAACTCTTTTTATTAAAAGAAACAAAAATGATATTCAATTAGTACAAATATATGTAGATGATATAACATTTGGGTCAACTAATAACATAATGAATAAAGAATTTTCAGATATAATGACTAAAGAATTTGAAATGAGTCATATGGGAGAACTAAGCTTCTTCTTAGGACTTCAAATCAAACAATTAGATAAAGGAATTTTCATTAGTCAAGAAAAATATGCTAAGGATTTAATTAATAAATTTGGATTGACCACTTCTAGTGGGAAACCAACTCCAATGACAACTAATGTAGCTTTAAGTAAAGAAGATAAATCAAAAGATGTTGATCAAAAATTATATAGGGGAATGATTGGTTCGCTGCTTTATATAACAACAAGTCGTCCTGACATCATGCATAATGTCTGTCTCTGTGCAAGATACTAATCTCAACCTAAAGAAACTCACTTAAAAGCTGTTAAAAGAATTTTAAGATATGTAAAACATACTTTAGATTATGGTTTATTTTACCCTAAAAATGATGTATTTGGTTTAATTTCATATTGTGATGCTGATTACATTGGTTGTAAATCAGACCGAAAAAGTACAAGTGGAACTTGTCACTTTCTAGGACATTCTCTGGTTTCCTGGTTTAGTAAGAAGCAAAACACTGTATCCTTGTCAACAACTGAAGCAGAATATATATCTGCTGCTTTGGCTTATTCGCAAGTTATATATATGCAACAAACTTTAAAAGATTTTGGATTAACTATAACTAAACCACCAATTTATTGTGATAATACTAGTGCAATAAACTTATCTAAAAATCCAACTCATCATGCTAGAACAAAACATATTGATATTAGACATCATTTTCTTAGAGATAATATAAGTAAAGAACTCATAACTCTTGAATATATTAATACTGAAAAAAAATTGCTGATATATTAACCAAACCATTAAATGATCAAAACTTTACTAAATTTAGAAGAGAATTAGGTATATGCTCATTAACTGAAATATAAATTATAAATAATACAAGTATAGTTAATAACTAATATAAATAATATTTCAGACCTTATCACAAATACACAAGTCATTTGGATGTCATCTAATGGGTTTGCCAAATCAAATCTTATCATAAAATCTATATGAAATAACCTAAATCATCAACAAGCATATATGTCCATTTAAACAATCAAAACATGGCAAAATAATTAGCAAAATAACATGGGTCTTATATAGAAATCGAAAACTATAAAAATGAGATCTAATTTATTATTCACCTTTAGCTTGTGTTAAAGAGGTTGAGATTTGCTCTAGAACTAATTTGATTAAGCTTCCTTCTTGAAATCTTGCTAATCTTCTCCTTTTTATCTTCTAATTGTGGCCGACCAAGCTTTGGTCTAGTTTTAATTCATGAATGTTGCAAATGAGAGGGGGTTAAGGGTTTAGGGTATAAGAATATAACCTATTCCTATTTTGCCCTTATCTTATTATCTTTAATTTTCATTTTGCTTATTCTTTGAGGCATGACTACCTTATGATTTTACAAATCTCAATCTCTTAACCTTTTAACCTTTACATTATTCTATTTAGTTTATCTAATTAAATCTCTTGAATAATATAATTTAAAATTAGGGGTCTTACACTGGTGCATCAGACCATGTGGTAAACAACTCTAGCGTATTATCATCCATTACACCTTCAACCAAAACCTCTTTATGCATAGCAAATGGTGGTTCCTCTCCTATAATTAGAGAAGGCTCTACTGAGGTATCTAATACCTTGACATTAAATTTTGTTCTTCTTGTCCCTGCCTTAGAATATAATATACTGTCTGTTAGTGGAATCACCGTTGCACTCGCATGTACTGTGACATTTTGGCCACAATTCTACATTTTTCAAGACATAGTGATTCGAAAGGTTCTTGATTATGGTGTTAGAATAAACAATCTCTGCTATTTAGACCTAACTAATAGTGGAGAGTAGAAAATTCATTAGGTAAATAAAGTTGTAGGAATTGAAGAAGAAAATGCTAAGGTTTGGTTGTGGCATCTTCGACTTGGCCATCTCTCTTTTGGATATCTTAAAAAATTAAATTCTGCATTATTTACTAGATGTAATATTTGAGATTTTAAGTGCATTATTTGCAAACTTGCTAAAAGTCATCAAATTACATACTCTCCAAGTTATAATAAAAGTACAAAACCTTTTAGTGTCATTCACTCTGATGTTTGGGGTCCTGCACCTATTCCTTCATTATCTGGAGCTTGTTATTTTATGATATTTATTGATAAATGTACTCATATGATATGTGTATCTCTTATTACTCATAAAAGTGAAGTCTTTGAAGTATTTGTATTTTTTCCAAATGGTTTTAACTCAATTCCAAAGAAAGATACCAGTGTATAAATCTGACAATGACGGAGAATTTACTGGTAATGACATGTCAGAATTTAGGACAAATAATGACATTCAGCATGAAACCTCTAATGTATATACCCCACAACAAAATGAGTTAGCTGAACAAATGGATATACAATTATTAGAAGTTATTCAAACATCTCCTTTTGGTTTGAATATGCCATTAAATTATTGGGGAGAAGCATTAAAATCCACTGCATACTTGATAAACCATACACCATCTAGGGTAACTGAGTTTCAGACTCTTTTCAAAAAGCTTACAATGCCAAACTTAGAACCACATGTGTTTGGGTATGTTGTCTTTGTTCATATACCTAAACATCAACGAGAAAAATTAGATCATTATGCTCAAAAGTGTGTGTTTCTTGGATATGCTGAATTTCAAAAGGGTTGTCGATGCTATGATCCTACAGAAGGAAAAATGTATGTCTCCTTAGATGTTTCATTTAGAATTAGAAGCATATTTTATAGGATCTTCCTTTCAGGGGGAGAAACCTAATGATGGTGAAGGAAAGTTTCCTATTATTTGGAATATATTTCTAGAGCTGGAGGAACTGACAACTAACTTGAACAAACACATAACTAGTGAGGGTAATATAGCTGGTAATGAACAAGAAATTGAAGAAGGCCAAGATATTGATGGAGAGGGTCAATTGACAGGGGAAGATCATGCTAAAGCTGTTGAAATACTAGGAGAAGAACATGCTGAAACTATCGAAATCAATGATGACTCAAATGTTGTAGCGCCATATAGAAGAAATGCTGTTTGATCACGAACCACAAATGAATAATAAACTACAGACCACTATTGGTATTCAACCTAGACGATCAGAAAGGCTTAATAAAGGCATTCCAAAACTCATGTATGAACTAGATATTAAGTCTAAAGCAAAATATCCAATTTCGGAATATGCATCTACACATAGGTTGTCCGAGTCACATACATGCGTAATAAATCAGTTATCATCTATTTTCATCCCTAGCAATTTGCAAAAAGCACTATTAGATCCACGATGGAAGAAGGTCATGAATGAAGAGATGAATGTGTTAAAAAGAATTTCACTTGGGAACTTATTGATAAACTCCAATATGTTGAACTATTGGATGTCGATGGATATTCATTGTTAAAATAAACTCATATGGAAGTGTTGATAGGTATAAGGCCAAACTAGAGGCAAAAGGTATACAAAGACATATGGCGTGGATTATGAGGAGACATTTGCTCCAATAGCAAAGATGAACACTATTCGTATACTCATTTCTCTTGCAGCAAATCAAGACTGGCCAGTACAATAGTTTGACGTAAAGAATGCACATCTTAATGGAGACTTAGATGAAGATGTGTACATGGAATTACCACCTGGAACAATGAAATCTGAAGAAGGAAAAGTACGCAAACTGAAGAAGGCGTTATACGATTTGAAACAATCACCACGAGCATGGTTTGAAAGGTTTACAAAGAGCATGAAGGCATTTGGATATAGACAAAATAATTATGATCATACTTTGTTTATAAAAAGAAAATCTAGTAAACTTACTGCTCTTATGGTTTATGTTGATGATATGGTTATTATTGGAAATGATACAGTAGAAATGGAATCATTAAAGAAGTATTTGTCAACAGAATTTGAAATGAAAGATTTAGGACAGTTAAAATATTTCTTAGGCATTGAAGTTTCAAGATCAAGTCAAGGAAGTTTTATGTCTCTGAGAAAGTACACATTAGATCTTCTTGCAGAAACTGGAATGCTTGATTGTAAACCGATAGAAACTTCAATTGAAGTGAACCATCACCTGAGAATGTTTCCAATCTAAATCCCATGTAACGAAGGAAAATACCAACGCTTGGTAGGCAGGCTACTATATCTCTCCCATACTCGACCTGATACTACATATGCTACAAGTGTAAGTCAATTTTTTCATAACCCAAGTGAAGAACATATGAAGGTTGTCATTCAAATACTTAGATATTTGAAGAAATCTCCAGGAAAAGGTCTATTGTTCCAGAAAGGTGGTGAAATCGAAGTAACAAGATATACTGATGCAGATTGCGTTGGAGATATAACAAACAGAAGGCTAACTTCAGGTTATTTTACATTTGCTACAAAAATATGGTAACATTTAGAGCCAAGAAGCAGAAGATGGTTGCTAGATCAAGTGTAGAATATGACATTCGAGCATGACTCATGGAGTATGTGAACTACTATGGATAACAGATGTATTGAAGGATCTTGGTTTTAATCTCAGAAAATCAATGGAGCTGCACTATGATAATAAAGCAGGAAATATGATTGCACATAATCCAATTCAGCATGACCGTATGAAACATGTTGAAGTGGATCGTTATTTTACCAAAGAAAATTATAACAAAGGGTAAATATGTTTTCCATTTGTGAAGTCAGAAGATCAACTTGTAGATATTCTTACAAAAGGAATTTGTGGACGAATATTTAATAATGTAATTGACAAGCTAGATATGATTGATATTTATGTTCCATCTTGAGGGGGAGTGTTGAATATAGAAAGAATAAATACAGAATATATATGCAAATATGAAGAAATCTGCATTTACAGGAAATAAGATCTTCAAAATATAGACTTTATATATATACAAAATTAGGTTTCTTTACGTCCAACCATTTTGTAATACTATAAAAAGAGAATGTATTCTATCATTATAAATTATCTCTCTGAATAAAAAAACTATCTTCTCCTCAAATCTCTTAACTTGTATTTAATTACAACAACATAAACATTAAATTATTCAGAAATATGATCATTTATGATTAGTCAATATTTTTCAACAAAAGGTCTGCTATTCTAAGGTTAAATTCATGTAAAATTTGTAAGGTTGCATGATCATAGACATTGGATTAGGTAGTTATCTGAATTAGTTAGTTATTTAAGTTCAGTGAGTATATCCACCCTCCCAATTTAAAATGTGAGGTTAACCTGATATTAGCATTTGCCTGGTAACAATAGCTTTTACGGACTATATGGGTATAACTTTACTGGAACCACTTAAAAGTTGTTTTAATTTGTAACTTAAAGTAGCTCTAAATGAATAGTAAAAAATAAAATAAATATCCTATTTTATTTATCTTAGACAGAAGCACTACCACGAAGGGTGCTTTCAGGATTAATCTTTTCATAAATACTTACAAAGTGTTGTTAAGCTGCAACGTTTTTGTAGTTTCAAGTCAGTACTCAAGTGTTTTTATAGTTTAAGTTGAAACTTTGGTAAAAGTTTGTCATTGAAGATGAAAAAGAATACACTTACTAGTTTTCAGATTAATTTAAGTTGTTAAAGAACAAATCTAAGTAACATCCATAAAGTATTTTTTTCCTTTATCTATACTATATCATTTACATATAGCAGCTGTTTGAACCAAAAATGGCACAAACATCCAAGAGATTGTGTAGAGAATAAAAAGTAAAGAAAAATAAATTAAAATAAGCAAGAAAAGAATACACAGCATTTTATTGTGGTTCGGCTAATCTTGGCCTAGATCCACTTTGTGATTTTATTGCTTAGATCAATGGATTACAAGCATCAGTTCTTACAGATCGGTATAAATTTGTAGATGATTACAAGAGATTAGAATAAAAGGACACTAAAGCAAAAAATATACTTAAAAACGAGTCGTGTCCTCCTATTTATAGCGGTAGGAAGCCTAGTATCTCGCCATCATGATCTTCACATAGTTCTCCATGCCAAGACCAATTCCTCTAGAGATAATTATTATCCAAAGCTTTATCTTTTCTAAATTCTTATCACTTTACTTTGTTTCAGGCTTAGCTTTATTGCTAACATGCTAGTTGAACATTGACAAATATATATATATAAGCATCCAAATTTCATATAAAATACATTGACTCATCAGAACTAAGATTTTGGTTGCAATTGATTTGTAGCTGACCGAGTTGCAATTTTGTTAAAACTCAAATTTTGCAACCGAGCTACTTTAACTTAGTTGCTTGCAACTTAGTAGGCTGCTCAATTGAGTTTGCAACTGCGTTGTTGGAACTTAGTTTCAACCGCAACTCATTCCTTGCAACTTAGAAATCAATTCAGTTTCAATTGCAAATCATTCCTTGCAACTTGGAAATCAACTCAGTTTTGTTGCTTGGAACTTATTTGAGTTGCTTGTAATAACTAAGTTGCAAGTTGTTGTAAATCAGTTTGTAATCGAGAGCTATAACAACTTTGTTGTATGTTTTTGCAACTGAGTTACAACAACTCAAATGTAAGCTGTCGCTACTCAGTTTGCAAAAAATTTGCAGGTTCAACAGCACCTATTGCAACATGTGCACAACTACGAATCTCTACTATCTCCACACACACTCTACATTTTACCTACCACAGGAAGTAACTCGTAGCAGTTTATTTAAATTCTTTGTATATCAATATATATGCAAATATTGGCATATACTTTAGAAAAAAATTCCGAAGAAGAGAAATTCACAAGGATACTTGTATTTGTATGTATGTATATGTAACACCTCACTTCTATACCAATACTACCAAAGAATATTATATAGTAATACCATCTGGTAATATGGATAATAAGGCTTCTTAGGAGCGATTGAACATGAATATTCCCTTGGGCCAACACCGATACTTATTCTTACCTCATATAATACATTACATATATGTACATGGTATCAGCAAGTATCCTACCTCATATAATACATCACATATACGTACATGGTATTGGCACAAAGCAATAAACATGTGGATTTTCTAAACAGAACAATATATAATATAAACAGAGAATACAAAGTCCTAGAACGTAACACAATATATAATATCATACATATATATTACAAAATAATACAAATTTTGTTTTCTTGTAATGATACACAACAACGTCCATATAATTACATCATACAGTACACATGGTATCACTATATATATCAAAGTAACTAGGTATAAAATATCTAGAATCACTATCATCTTCTATCCCATCACCAACTCGAGTCCCAATAGGAATACACAACCACGATACATATCCTATCAAAAACAACCTCGGTCTGACCTGAGGTTGTTAAACAAATAACGTCATGTCCCGAAAATCCAAGTAATATTTTAATTAAATATTAACAATAGGAAAATATGAAAATTTATGGAATTAATGAATTAATTAAATAAATTAAATGTAAAGAGGGGCAAAATATTTATTTTAAAAACTTTATAGTTTGACAATGAAAGCAGCGCCATAGTGACCGTCTCGTCTTTTTGGTTCACGTGGCATATTTGTTTATGCCGTTTGGAGCTTTATGAAAGAGATATGGCCGAAAACGTCGTGGAGTCAAACGAAAGCAACATGGGTTGAATTTGAATTTTGGTGGACATACACTTATTTCCCTCCTTTGACTCAAAACTGAAGTATGTACCCCATTATTTCTCATTTCGGAAACCACTCCTTAACTTCTTCTTCATACTTCGTTCTCCAGAAAACCACTCCACTAAAACTAAAATAACTTATCTATTTCTCAACCAAATTCAACAGAACTAAAAGCGATTTGAAGCTAGAAGGTGGGGATACTCAAAGATGATTTGAAGGTGGAAAATTAAAAATAGGAGGTGCAGCAACTCTGGATAGCGAGAAGTTGGCTGGATTTCGCTATTTAATGAGTGATCTACACTTTACTCCTCCTATAATGCAATCTTTACTCTATAAACTAATCTATAGACTATGCTAGAGTAGTATTTCATAATTACACAATAAAATTTCGAATTTAACATGGTTTTGGAGGGATTTGGTTAATATAAAGATTAGAAACTAGGATTAAGCAATTTTTGGAAACCTGAAGTATAACACTAAAATCCATGAAATAATTGACATAACTGGACTTAGGAATCTAAAACTAGAGTCTAGTAACATTTTCTAATGATCTGAGATGAAGCAGTGGCGGAGGAAGCAAAAACGACATTGAAATCAACAAAACTTGAACTCTAAAAGTCGGGAAAAATTGCGTACATTAGTGGACATATGGCCTTGACCGGTGCAGAAGTGCACGTTAATTTTTGGCAAATTGAACCTCGACCAAATGACCCAATTTAAATATATAATATATAATTCGATTCGTGCTTTCTCTTATACTTTGGAAGGTGATCAAAGATGAGATGAGTGATGGTGCTATGAAATAAAGTGGTGTATGGAGTGTGATGGTGATACAAAATGACCAGATATATGGAATGAGAAGAATAATATGAAATGAACGAATATTGAATAGTTTGGGTTATGGTATAAAGAAAATGTAAATATATATGTATGTATGTATTTGTGTGCGTGTGCTATGAAATGATAATGTGAAGTTATGGTGAATGTAGATGGGAATGAGTCTGAGAGATAGGATATACGCCCTTGAATGTGTATGTGATGCGAATGCGGTCCCGTGACACTTAGTAAGTGGTCCAAGTTTGATGATTTTTGCTTCCCTATAGTGCTTCGACGGACTAGTGGAAGGGAGTGGATGGTAAGCAACCTTGTAGGCTACAAGCATTCCAGGGCATGAGTCCAAGTAGGTAGCATTAAGGCAATAGGCGACCTTGTAGGCTACGAGCAGTCCAGGGCATGAGTCGTATATGAAATATTGGGAGATAGGCAACAAGCGACTTTGTAGAGCATGGGTCCGGACCAAAGCATGAGTCTGTATATGTGTTATATAATTAGATATGCATGACATTTAGATATGACGTGATGACAGAATGTATGATGGTCGGATGATAGACTCATATCATGTTATAATATTAATTTTGTAGTATATGTAGAGTAGAGTATAGTTAACTCACCAAAATTATGTCTGACCCACTCCTACTTTATTTTTTTATACATGTATCCAAGTTGATGGAATTCAGTGATGAGGCGATGTCAGAGGTGGAGATTTATTTATGTGCTGTATATATTAAGCTATTTAGCATTGTATTTGGAGTTGATTCTGTATGTAGGGGATTGGGT
Source organism: Allium fistulosum (assembly GCA_030737815.1). Classification (NCBI taxonomy): domain Eukaryota; kingdom Viridiplantae; phylum Streptophyta; class Magnoliopsida; order Asparagales; family Amaryllidaceae; genus Allium; species Allium fistulosum. The sequence goes on from CM060907.1 coordinate 97,829,164, forward strand.
TGTATCTATATTTGTCAAGCATGTTTATTTGATAGTTTTAGACATGTTATGGTGTTGTGACTATGATATTGATCATGTATTATATTTTATTCATTCCGCTATGTGACTTTGAAAGTAGTTAGTGTTAGTTATAATTTATATTTAATATCTAGTATCAATTGTATCTATCCTTGTAAGATCCTCGGTTAGTTAGTTTTACTTTTTATTCAAATGATTCACTCATTTGGTTCTTAGGTCTCAATGTTGGGTTCGAGCATTGGACATGGGGGTTGAGAGGGCGATTTGTTACATTTGTATCAGAGCGTAGGTTAGGAACTAGGATAAGAATTAGAAACATATTAAGAGAGCATATTGTATTTTCTATTAGATACACACACACAGATATATATATATATATATATATATATATATATAAACGAAAAAGGTACATATGCACACACCATTTACTGCTATAGTTTTATTCACTATCTATTTTGGGATTTGCTAATGAATCCCAATTTTCTTTTTAGATAGTTGAATATGAGTAATTCATTTAGAACAGAGACCAACAACCAATACTGGTGGGGTAGAAACTAGAGGCGGGACTAGTAATCGTGTAGATATACTAGATATTCCTAATGTTAACATTCCAGTATGGTTTAGACGCTACCTTCAAACGACGAACCAAAATAGTACCGTCCCTACTGAACTCCAGTCACTAACACCACTGCTAATCAAAGTGTGATTCCAGCCCTAGCACCACCAACTGTTGACTTTCCTAAGCCGTGTAAGGATTTCTCCAACCTTGGTAGGAAACCATTTCATGGGATGGAACCATACTCAGTGACTTGGGCTTGGCTTAATGATTATGAAAAGATTTTCAACCTATTGGGACTAAATTATGCGATAAAGTGGTAGTTACCTACTTGGCATTATAAATGTGAAGCGGCTTATTGGTGGGAAGTAGTAAAGACTAAGGTGGTGAGAATGTTATTTCATGGAGGATGTTTAAATCCAGATTCAAGACAAAGTTTCTTTCTGGTGCTAAGAAGGATTCATTATTGGAGAAGTTTATTCATTTGAGATAGGGAGAAATCATAGTTGGAGAGTATGTTAATCAGTTTAACGAATTAGCCTGGTTTGGATTTGAATTGGTGAATACTCCAGGCATTGAAGTTTGGGAAAGATCTGAATTCACTTTTGAGAGAATTAGCATTGAATCAAATACCGTATGGAGCGACATTTGAAGGATTAATAGAAGCAGCATCATTAAATTCTTTGAATGGAAACTTAATGAAGGAAAAAAGTAAGGAAATGGAAGGAAAGCAGCGGAAGCAAGGAAAACATAAAGGAAATGGACCCTAAGAAGGACAAGGCAAGAAGTAGGTAGTTACGTGTCATAGATGTCAGAAGGTAGGAGATGTAGCAAAGAATTATAGGATGAACCTTTCAAAGGGCAGTTGTTATAATTGTAATCAAGTTGGACACATGGCTAAAAACAGCAAGGCGACCCCATCTCAGAAAAAGTTGAAGTGCTACAATTGTGATTAGATTAGGCATATAAAGAGAGATTGTCCAGCTTTGCGGAATAAGGGTCAAATCGTGAAGGCATATGCTCTGAATGTCGTTCCTACTTCCAGTAAGGAATCATCATCAACGTAAGAGAAAGGAAAACAAGTTGCGATGGAAGGTGTGTTGACCTTATCCAATTCTCCTATTTGTATTTTGTTTGATACTAGTGCGCTTCATTCATTCATAGCAACTGCATTAGTTGACTGCTTATCTCTTAAACCCGACATCATGCACAAATTCGTTATGGTATCAAATCCTATTTGGGGATCGACCCATCTATCTATGTTATGTTATAATATAAAGTTGGTCATTCGTGGTGTGGAGTTCCTTTATGATGTATATGTACTAAAATTTTCGAGGTACGAACTGATTTGAGAATGGACTGGATGTCTCGCTATCGGGTTGTTTTAAACTATGATAAGGGGATGGTTTGATTGAGGAAAGCTGAACGGTTTGATTAAACTTTATGTTGTAAGCCTGATATTTCAGTTAAGGGGACTTATCTGTATTCGCTTAGCCTGTCACATGAAGAGCTATCATTTATACCTACAGTAAAAGACTAACCCGATATATTCAAAGAAGTTTCCTGTCTTCCTCCCCGAAGAGAAATCGAATTTTGTATTAACCTCGAGAAAGATGTTAGACCAGTTGTAATGCCTCTTAGGCATATGGCTTCGAAGGAAAGACGAGAGTTGGATAAGTAAGTGTCTAAATCATTGAAGAAGGGTTTTATTCAAAGAAGTATTTCGAAATGGGGAGCGCATGTCGTTTTTGCTACTAATTAAGGAATATGGTTCCCTGAGGTTATGCGTCGATTATCGAGAATTAAACAAGCCAAGAAGAAAAACCTTTGTCCACTGCCTCGTATTGATGACCTCTTCGATTAGTTAGTCAGTGCAAAGGTTTTCTCATGGCTTGACATTACAATTGGATTTCATTAGTTGAGAGTTGCACAAGATAGTATTCAGAAGATTGCTTTTCGTACGCCCAATGGACTATTTGAGTGGCTGGTGATGCATTTTGGATTCACAAATGTTCTGGTTATTTTGTGGATTTGATGAGTAAAGTATTCCAGGTGCAACTGAGCAGGTTTGTAGTGGTCTTCGTTGATGGTATACTTATTTATTCTAGAAGCGAAGAGGAGCATGAAGTGCATCTGAAGAAGTGATGGGTGTTTTGAGAAGGAATCTGCTAAAGGCTAAAATTTTGAAATGTCATTTCTGAAGAGATAAAGTTCATTTTCTTGGGGATGTTGTATCAACAAATGGATTGGTAGTAGACCCATGGAAAGTAGCGGCAGTTAGGGATTGGAAAACACCGAAGAATGCTTTAGAGATCCGTAGCTTTTTGGGTTTGGCTGGATTTTACCAAAAGTTCATCAAAAATTTCACGAAGATATCAGCACCTTAGACTCCTTTACTAAGAAGAATTTAGCGTATATTTGGAGTTCAGAATGTGAAGTGCCATTTGTAAGACTGGAAGAGTTATTGACAAGTGTTCCTATTTTAGTTATCCCAGATGGTACCAATCCATTCACTATGTATACCGATGCATAGGTACTGGCCTTGGTGATGTACTTATGCAAGAAGGAAGAGGAGTAATGTATGTGAGTAGACAACTGAAGAACCACGAAAAGAATTATCGTACACTCGACTTGGAGTTGGCTATTATTGTATTTGCTTTGCAGTCATGGAGACATTTTTTGTTGGGTGAGAGATTTGAACTATTTACAGACCATAAATCTCTTAAGTAATTATTTTCTCAGAAGGACCTAAACCTAAGACACCAGATGTGGATATAATTCTTATCTACTTATGTTTTTGGTATTTCTTATACTCCCGGGAAAGGAAATGTGGTTGCGGATGCTTTGAGTAGGAAACATGTGGAAAGAATGCTATGTTAATGGAATGGAAAAATATGGAATTTATAACGAAATTTGATTTTAAGCCGATATCAGGGTATGCAACTGGATTGTTAGCAGCAATGGAGGTTAGTCATTACTTATGGATCGTATTGGTGGAAGTCAAGAACAAGATATATTGTTAGTTAATATTATGGAGCAGTTGAAATGAGGCGAATAATCGAGTCACTTGGATCCTTACTCCATAGATTAGAAAGGTTACTTGAGGATAAATGGGAGATTATGCATGCCACTGATTAAGTAGTTGATGGACGAGGTCTTGGGCGAATGTTATTGTTCAAAAATGATAATTTATCTAGGAGGGGATAAGATGTATAGGGATGTGAAGAGAGTATTATATTGGTCGACAATGAAGAGGCCGGTAACTGAGTACGTAATGAAGTGCATGACATGTCAAAGAGTGAAGGTGGAGCAGACAAAGACAAGTGGGCTATTAATGTGCCACAGTGGAAGTGTATATTCATGGACTTTATAGATGGATTACCCCATAGTAGAAGAGGGAAAGAATGTATATAGGTGATAGTAGATTGTCTTATGAAGAGTGTTCATTTTATTCCAGTGAAGAGTACGAGATCCATAGTGACTTTGGCAATACAGTATATTAAAGAAGTGGTTAGGTTATATATAGTACCAATTAGTATTGTGAGCGACTGAGATCTCCTTTTTATGAGTGAGATTTAGGGGAGTATATAGGAGACTTTAGGTATAGAGTTGAATCTGAGTACTGTATACCACCCATAGACAGATGGATAGACAAAGAGGGTAAATGGAGTATTGGAGGATCTATCGAGAGCATGTATATTAGATTTTGGAGGATCTTGGGAGGACCATTTAACCTTGATGGAATTTGTGTATAATAATTTCTACCATGCTAGTATAGGCATGGCATCTTTTGAAGCTTTGTACGAAGGCAGTGTAAGTCACCTTTGTGTTGGTGGGAGTCAACGGATAAGAGTATTTTGGGTCCGAAAATGGTTGGAGATACCATGGTGAAAGTAGAACTCATAAGGAAAAAGATGAAAGCTACACAAGACTGACAGAATTCATATGCAGATAAAAGGAGAAAGGATTTAGAGTTTGAAGTGGGGAATTTAGTTTTTGTCAAAGTTTCTCCGTTGAAAAAGGTAGTAATATTTGGAAATTCAAAGAAGCTAGTACTAGATTTGTTGGCCTGTTCCTAGTTTTGGAGAGGATAGGAATATTGGCCTATGGAGTTGAGCTACCACAGAAGATGGCAGGAGTCCATAACGTATTTCATGTGTCACATTAGCGAAAATGTGTACACGACCCGACGACCATAACAGTGCCCAGCCAATTGGAGGAAGTGGAGTTGAAGACTGAGCCGAGTTCATCCTGTGGTCCAACCCGTATTATAATGTTGTGTGAAATGACTTAGAAATAAGATGACGAAATTGATTAGAGTGCTATGGGGGTAACGATCCGGTAGAGAGCACTCAGGAGCCTAAAGAGAAGATGAGGGCCACACATCCATTGCTCTTTTTTGGTATGTTCCTTGGTATTTGTTTGATTTCTTCAGTTAGATTATTCTAGGATTAGGATGCTTTGGAAGATTTATGGTTGAATTTATGTATATATGATTGATTTGCATTCGTATAGATTATATATTTGTTCTATACTAAGATGTTTTGCATCTTGCCTTATGTGCCATATTATCGCATTCATATAGGATCAATTAGCTGCATTTACGCATCCTAGATCTAGAAACTACAAGTTCATGGCATGCCTACCTGCATATGCTCATATCATGATATATTATTTGGTTTCTATAATTTGGCTATTATAACTTGGTTGATATATGTTGACGAATGAGCGCTATATTATATTCTCTGTTCCTTAGGAATTTCGAGGATTAAACTCTTTTTAGGGGGAGAATGTAATACCTGGAAATCCAAGTAATATTTTAATTAAATATTAATAATATGAAAATATGAAAATTTATGGAATTAATGAATTAATTTAATTAATTAAATGTAAGGAGGGGCAAAATAGTCGTTTTAAAAAATTTGGAGTTTGACAATGAAACCAATTCCATTGCAACCGTCACTTTTTTTAGTTCGCATAGTATTTTTTTTATGTCATTTGGAGCTCGTTTAAAGGAGATATGGCTGGAAACGTCATCATATTGGACGAGCGCAACATAGGCTAAATTTGAATTTGAATTTTGGTGGACATACGGTTTCCCTCCTTTGACTCAAAACTGAAGTACGTACCCTATCTTTTCTTATTTCAGAAACCACTTCGTAATGTATTCTTCCTCCTCCTTCATTCTCCAGAAAATCGCTCCACTAAAACTTAGATAACTAAACCTTTTCTCAACCAAATTCAACGATACCAAAGGCGATCCAAAGCTAGTAGGTGGGGCTACGACCCAACGATGATTTGGAGGCATAAACACAAAGATAGAAGGTGCATCGACTCCGAACTGTGAAAAGTTGGACTTGATTTGGCTATTTTGCGAGTGGTATACACCATACTCCTCATATAATGCAATCGTAATGCTATAGACTGATCCGTAGACTATGTTAGAGTAGAATTTCACAGTCACACTCTTAAATTTCTAATTTAACATAGTTTGGGAGGGATTTGGTTAAAATAAAGGATTAGAAACTAGTTTTAAGAAAGTTCTAGAAATCTGAAGTATAACACCTAAATCCATGAAATAATTGGACTTAGGAATCTAAATCTATGGTCTAGGAATGTTTTCTAATGATCTGAGATGAACAGTGGAAGCGGAAGTGAAAATGACGTTAAAAATCAACAAAATTCGAACTTTGAAGGTCTGGAAAAATTGCATACACCAATGGACCGGCACACTTGACAGATGCATTAGTGCACGCGTGTTATTGGCAGATTGAACCTAGGCCAAATGGCCCAATTTAAATATATAGTATATAATTCGGTTTGTGCTTTCTTTTATATTCCGAAAGATGATCTGAGATGGGATGAGATGAGTGATGGTGCTACGAAATGAAAGGGTATATGGAGTGTGATAGTGATACGAAATGAGTGGATATATGGAATGTGATGAATAATATAAAATGAATGAGTATTGAATAGTTTGAGTTGAGGTATAAAGAGAACTTAAATATATGTAGGTACATGCTATGAAATGATATTTTGATGCTACGATGAATGTACAAGTCTGGGACGTATGATAGACACCCTAGAATGTGTGTGATGCGAATGAGGTCTAATGACACTTAGTAGGTGGTCCAGGCTTGACGATTTTTGCTTCCTTGTAGTGCTTCGGTGGACTAATGGAAGGGAGTGGATGGCAAGTGACCTTGTAGGCTACGGGTGGTCCAAAGCGTGAGTCCAACTAGGTAGCATGTGGGTAATAGGCAACTCTATAGGCTATGGACAGTCAAGGGCGTGAGTCCTATACGATATATTAGGAGACGAGAAACATGCAACATTGTAGGGTATGGTGTTGGAAAAAAGCATGAGTCTGTATATATGCAATATGGTTAGATATGTATGATATTTAGGTATGATGTGACGACAGAACGTATGGTGGCTGGACGATAGACTCAATTTATGTTATAGTATTAATTTTGCAGTATATGTAAATTAGAGTATAGTTCACGCACAAACTTATGTCTAACCCACTCCTACTTTATTTTTTTACACATGTATCTAGCTTGATAGAGTTCAGTGATGAGGTGATATCAAAGATAGAGATTTATTTATCTGTTGTATATATGGATTTGTTTAGTATGGTAAGTTGAGTTGATTCTGTATATAGGGGATTAGGTTGTATCTATATTTGTCAAACATTTTTATTTGAGATTTTAGACATGTTACAATGTCATAACTATGATATTGGTCATGCATTATATTTTATTCATTTTGTTGTGAGACTCTAAAAGTAGTTAGGGTTAGTTAGAATTTATATTTAATATCTGGTATCAATTTTATTTATCCTAGTAAGATCCTCAGTTAGTTAGTTTTACTTATTATCCCAACGATTCACTCTTTTGGTTCTCGGTTCTAGGCATTAGGTTCGGGCATCTGATGCGGGGGTCGAAAAGGTGGGTTGTTATAAATAACACACCCCAGGTCAGGCTAGAACCAGCTATGAGTGTATTCATATGCGATACAATAGCACGATGATAACATATGTAAGTAAATCTGGGTAATTGTCACACATTGGATAACTACCCATCCCATGTCATGTCTCCATAATAATTTGACTCACAATCACAAATCTACTCAACTATGATTCACTCCTAATCATAATTATTTACTGTCACATTTATTATTAAGCACACGTCGCTTTATGTTTGTTCGATATGTGTCGATATATAAATAACTAGTACACCATAGTCATTTTCTCATTTTTTGATTAATTTCTAACCCAAATTCAAGTGTATAACAACATGCACATGATATCTTACACTACTGCATTCATTTGTAAACAACCAATCAAAATCATCTCAATTTCATCACAACAAAGTTCATAAAATGGCATGCAACTACTTTCAACCAATTTAATTATTATCAACTAAGAATTCGTCACATAAAGAAACAAAGATATGCATTCTAGAACACAAATGTGAGTTGAGAAATACTCACCAAAATGATGATTTCACCTCCCCAAAGACAATAATGATTCAGCCATGAACCCAAGCTTATGATGACCCCTCCGATGAAAACGCCAGCCTGAAATAGCAACACCCATTCAACGTTAGACTCCACATCGCTACTCTTGATTCGCAAGCTAAGCCTTTAACCTCGCCTAGAAAAAGAACCGTGCCAGACTCGCCATGCCAACCCTTCATGTCACCCCTTGGCGCTACCTAAGCGCACACACCGCCTTGGCCAGCCACCGTAGAACCCACCCCCTTCGGCAATTTAAGCTACGCAAGCCACGTATTTCCATGTGCAACTTATTTTTTTCTTTCGTTGTGATTTTGGGAACTAGGGTTAGAAGATAGAAAACTGGAAAGGAGGGGTGGGGAGGAGGGTTCGGGCTTTGATTTAGGACTGCAAATAGAATAAGATGGGGCTTAAATGGGCTAGAGTCTACTTCTTTGGGCTTTCGTTTTTATTAAGGGCTAGCTTCATTTTTTATATTTTGGTCCATTCGTTTATTTTTTATTCTTTAATTTCTTTTAAATAATTCTTTTCTTTATTTGTAAAGAAATTCCAATTTAATTAAACTTATTTACACTTCATTCTATAAGATATATTTCAATAATTGGACAATTTCATTCACTTTGTTATTTTTTATTTTTGTTCAATTATTCATTATATTAACATAAAGTTAATTTATTTCTAAACTGTTTTAAAGATATAAAAATTATACCCATTTAAATCAAATTAATTTGTTAAACAATTTATTCAATTTCCATATATTATCCAAAAAGAATGTATCAATTTCCATAAAACTTCCTACCGTAATTCACGGATTATCAAAATGTTAACTACACTATGAGTTATGAGACTGTTCACAAAGGCAATGAAATTTGGAATTGTTATATAAGTGCGGGCCCACTTAAGAAATTTGGGTTTTTACCCTAGAAAACCTTAAAATTTTACAAGCGCTTAAAAAAAGCTTCTTCTTATTTACTAGCTTTCTAGAAAGTACAAGATCGTCAAAATAGGACAAACCGTTTGAAAGTTATGATCAAATGAATTCAATGATATTATGTGGAAGTTACATTTTCAGGACAACGACGTACTTTCTTTCTAATTTATGTTTTAACCATAGGTATCTTCAAAATTTTGCATTGTACTTCAAACAAAAATGGTTCTCTAATTGCATGGCATTCTAACGAATTCAATATCGTCGAAAATGGACCCACAGTTTGAGATTGATGAGTAAAACATATCGTAGTTTTAACCTAAAATTTTCTGTGTTTATTCAAAGTCTGTCATTCATTTTAAGCAACCCTTTACCAAAACTAATTTTCAATTATTTTTTAAAACCTCAAAATTAGTGTTTATTACAAGCACTTCTTATTAAAGAACTCATGTATTTTTTTCCGCTAATATTTCATTTTCTTTATAACTTCTTCACATACAATTTTTTTTTCAAAATAATATTTTACTAGTAAACCTTCCTTTTCAAAAATATTCCACATAAACGGGAACATCTTTTATTTAAATTTTTCTTTGAATTCACTTTTTCACTTTATATTTTATTTTCTAGAATAGTATAAGATTTATTTTCCAAGAATCAAATATTTTATGCAAAATTCAAAACTGACCAAAATAATTCATTTCAAATTATCAAACATTACATGAATTATTATTTTAAATCATTCAAAAACCTTTACCAACATATTAATTCACTTTTAAAATTAAAATTTCAATTTATCTTTTTTTTTAAATCTCCTTTCATTCACCGAATTATAAACTTCATTCATATATATATATTTCAAATCTATTGCTTCATATTTGAAAAGCTTACTTTTTAAATTTATTTTATCAACACTCATATAAAATATTTAAAACAAGGAAAATTATAGTTTCACTTTCTAAAATAACACACACACACACCATTCAATGAAATACAATTCTATGGAAAACATTACTAATACAATTTCCAAAAATATTGTGTCATCTTTGTCTCGTTAAAGTATTTAGAAACTCTTATCGAATACGTTAGCTACTTGCATCGACTAGAATATATAAACCAATCAATGAAATAATTAACACAAAATGAACCATTAAAATTATTTTATAAAAAGGCTTTGATATATAATCCATCTTTACCATTCAAATTCAAATGAATCAATTTATCTAAATATAATTCAAGTTATATATATTATATCTTTATACTTTAAACTTATTTTAAAAAATCTAAATAAGTTCGAAGTAATCAAATTGAATTTTAAATCTTAAAATTAACAATAAAGATTTACTATTTTTCTTCAGCAACCAAAACAGATGTACATGGTGCTTTGAAACCTTTCAAGGATTATTGAAAAATCTTATACTGTGACTTCCATAGATCTCAACTTGTTTTTTGAAGTATAAAACTAGTTAATCCAAATTTATTTGATTATTCGGTATTTAATCCAAATTCAATCAATGTTTCAATATTTATTCAACTCAATATCGATAATATATCAATTTATTTGATTATTTGGTATTTAATCCGAATCAATAGATCAACACATTTTGTTTATAAATATTGATCTTTTATCTATGGATCTTTAACGTTTCGAATAGGAATATTTAATTTATTTAAATATTCAGATTTGATTCATATTTAATAAATAATAAGAAAATTTGATTTTTAATGACGTATTTTTAAAATGAATTTATATGATTTTTCCATAAATTTTAATTTGAAAATATTTAAATTATCGTTTGACGTATTTTTTGGCAAACGCTTGTATTTTTGAAATTTCACAAAATAAGATAACCAGTGTATTTCATTATTATTTTGTGATCGTATCACATTGTTGTGAGCAATCATATTTTTATAACTACCGTTCACGGTTCGTACGTGAACGAAATTCTTTGCAGTGAAGTGCTGGAAGTTGTAAAATAAACCAAACCCCTACTTGGACTATTCTTCATTCCTTTTCTTTTCCCTTTCATCTTTTTCATTTTACCTCCCAGTAAAAAAAGACAAAAAAAGCAAACCTCCACCTTCAAAAATCTAAATCTAAAGCTACGGTTCACAAAAAAATATAAAACCAGATCTGTTGCACTTATATGAGCGAGGTCTACGAATCCATACCCATTTCAAAGCGTGCGGTGGTGATTTGTAACGGCCCACCTTTTTGGACAGTTTAAACCGGCGATCAAACACACATGCCGATTCCAAACCATTCAAAAGGGAGGATTGTTAATAGGGTAAATAAGAAAAGAAGAAGGAACAAGAAGCAATCATAGAATCTCGCAGCGGAAAGATAAAATATAATAATCAAATAAACAGTTCATGAAGCTATTTAATATACTTTTGATTATCATTTATACAACATTTATCAGAGTTATACATATACAACAGAACAAATAAAATAATGCAGCAGACAGCATGATGCAGAGATAATAATAGTAATAGTATACCAAATCTTCGTCTTCGTCCTCCAGAATAGATCTTCAAAAATCTGAAAAACTCAGGACTGACCCGAGCGTAATGAAAAGACAAACACTCGAGTCAGGACTAAAATATCCTTATGCAAGTTAAATCAATCGTGAATAAATATGGGTGTATCGGCATCAGAGATGTTTACGGGGTTTGACATCTCCTATCCAGTGTCAACGTGCGTGCAATAACTCAAGAGATGTTACGGGATTTTCCATCTCTTAAGGATCCGTTAAACTATCTACTATGTAGTACAATACGCTATATACAATAATGTCTATCATAAAGTAAAATATCAAACTAGCGTTAAGCCATGGCCCATTCCACCCTTAACACATTTTTATTCCCAAGAGCATATACAAGACCGTAGTTTCCCCAAAACCAGAAGTCACCAGAGGGCAATCCATATACTAAAGGTACAAACCAAAACGTAGTGGTCGCGAATAGGATAATCAGTATGACAAGGTACATGAGGCGATACCAACTAGGATACTAGTAGTTGCGTGATCCGGACTGATGTTGGGCATAGCAGCTACTACCCCAACACCGCGAAACAACACTCCCATAATCGAGGGGTGCACCCAAATCGAATCACAACAGTAATAGATATGGTATCGAAGAAGTGTGTCCGCTAGAGGTGGCGAACCTCAATGGCCCGGCGCGGCTCCTGTTTTAGTCATGTCAAGGGTCATCCAATATCGTTCTCTTTCTTCAGTCAACGCGTTCACCAAATCATCCACTTCATTCTGGATCAACACTCCACGTATAATAGTTATTAAAGTGGTTTTCGTTATCGACAGAGAGTATGTCCATATCCGATCCCGGTCTCTTTAATAACTACGTATTATTACACCGATGGCTCTTTTACATTTCAAATTGATTCAAAATTGATATCAAAATATCATATTCGCTTCAAAATCAAATCCATTTCAAATATCATCATATCTATTCAAAATGTAAGATTCTGTTTCAAAAATCATTTTTTCTCCTCAATATCTCATTTCGATTTCAAAATCATTTCGAATTTCAATTTAGGTTGCAACTTCATTTAACCTAGTTCGTATTTAAATTCAAGATTTAAACATAAACATTTCACCTTATTGACCAGCTTGAAATTTTTAGAAAATAGTTATAAGTAGTTTAAAAGCAGTTTTAAATAATTAAAATAGTTAAAATACTTAATATCTTTAAATTGATTTCAAATAGATAAATTAGTTTAAAATAATTTAAATTGGGTTAAGTAGATTTAAAATAGATTAAAATAGTTTATTTAAAGATGGTTTATATAACAGAGAAATTTGGAAACAAAACTGAAACATCTTCAAAACCAAACCATTTCAATTATAACTTCCCAATTCAAATCAATTTCAATTTCCATTCTACCGATTTCAATTCAAATGAATGTCAACTTTGACTTCAAATTAATTCAATTCTACATTCACCTTCAATTAATTCAATTTCAATTTATATCGATTTGGAGCTTGATTTTTCAAAATATCAATTTATAACACTTAACAAAATTTATCCTTCAATATTCATATTTAAATCCAAATTCAAATATGATTCAATTTCAAGCTCAATTTCGAAATATCATTTTTATATCACTTTTACTTAGTAATACTCAAAGCTCGAATAATGTTCAATCTTTAAAGCAAATAAAATTTTGAAATTCAATCATATCCCAATTTTAAATTTCAAAGTCTCAACTTAAATTATTAAGCAATTTCTTTTAACCAAAATTTATTTCAACATTCCAAACTCAATTTGCGATAAATTCGATTTCTATAAATTGATTTTATTTATAACTTTTAAATCAAAACATTTTAATGAATTTCAAATCAATGATTTTTAAAATTATTAATTTAACCAATCCGGTGTCCATATATAATTTTCTATCCTATGGCCAAGTGATTATTTATTTCAATTAAATGTTAGGGATGAATATATATCACTTAAACCAAATCACAGTGTCATATGTATGTATAACAGGATATATAAAAGCAAATAAACATCCAAACATCTAAATATCAACCAATAGCATCCATCGAAATACATCATCCAATAGACAATATAATTCACGGCAATTTCATAGTAATATCCATGTCTGGTAATTTAATCGCAATTCAATTTTAATTTCAATTTGACTGAATTTAACTTTCAACGGTGAATTCAAATGACAATCTATATGACAATTAAATTTTATCAAACAACGAAAAATAAAATTCATATCACTTCATAATATCAAATTTAACTACCATAAAGATATTCAGTACATTGTGAGCGTTATAAAACACTCACCTTGATATCCTGTTGTCACCGAGACGTTCCGGTTTGGAACTAAACGGACGACGCCCAATTTTAGCCCAAATTTCCACTGTCTCCAAATCCATCCAAGTCAGCTTCATTTCGAAGCTCTCGTCATCGTGATCGCAACGCAAAAAGTTTCGTTCCAATCGGACCTCGTATGCACAAGTTATACATTTTATAAGATATCAATCATTTTATTCTATAAAACAATTTATATTATATTTAAATTAATTCATACCCCAAAGAAAAAGAAGCCCACTCAACATCTTCATCCCCAAAAGCTTCCTGTAGCCTGAACACGCACAACGCACCATAGCCGTGCACCATCCTTCCAATGATACAGAGCTAGGCTACATAACTCAACGAACCGACAATGCCATCCGACTTCTCCCCGAAATCTCCACCATCCCCCATCACCAACTCCAAGCTCGACGTCACCTTGGAAGTCGCGACCGGTGCCCCTCCACCCGCACAGTAAAATGTCGCCCCCTTCTCTATGCGACCGCATGCTCCAATATCCCAACCACAGGTGCTCTTCTGCCTCGGGAATCCATATACGGCCTCCAATCCACCAATCGACGATTCAATCTCCACTAAATGCCAACCCTAGTTCATGGCCTATTCGACCTTCATAGTCGAGCAACCCAGATCGAAGCCGCACCTTCCAACGAGCATACCAAAATGAAGCTGACGAAGAATCTTGATTTTTAAAATTTGTTTTGCGATTTTTACTTGAGTAGAAATAGAGTTATGATTTTTTTAAAGTTCCCCCTTTTTCTCTTTCTATTCTTTATTTTCCTCCATTGCGTGTAGAATAAAGGAGAGGGAGACGGGAATGAAAAGCTACAGGGACAAGGTAGAATTTACAGCTGAAAAGAAGGGTTGACCAGTCAAAATATATTTTAAATTTCAAAACGTCTTGATTTTCGTAGCTTAAAATCTCGAACCCCTTTCGAGGCATGCTACTAGGCGTTTATAATGTTATACTCACGCTCTGAACACAATGGGACATGTTTCAGGGCCTAATTCGATCGTCTGTGTGAGTTATGGAAATAAACGATCGATTTTAAATTAAACCGATTAAATGAATTTCTAAGTGTTTTCAGCTGCCATGGTCAAATGGCAACTCCGATCGCTACGAAATTTGAAATCCGATAATAATACACTATTACGGATCCAATGAAACTAGTTTCGTCGAATTCCGAGACTGTGCCTCGGAAGGCTATTTTTACTCGTCGATTAAATCGACGACTTTTCAAAATTTACAGAATTGCTAAAAATTCCAATTTTAAAATCTTATTAACTCTATTAAAATTCCAATATAACTTACATTCACTTTGAAAACCAATATGAATCATATTAAATCAAATTTCAGTTATTCACTCTATTTTCATATATTAAATTTCAATATCAATTTAATCATATTAAATTCAAAATTTAATTATTCAAACATTTGTAATATTAAATTTAAACAAATTTGATTATTCTTAAATCACTATCTTTTGAAATATTCAAAACGAACTTATAAAATTTAACCTTTAAAACAAATTCAAATTATAGAACAACCATTTCCATTAATCAGTTATTCAATTTCCGTTATTCAATTATTCAATAAATTCCAAATATTAAATTTAAACAATTTTGATTATCCAATAATTCATTATCCTTTGAAATATTTGAAATTGAACTTATAAGATTCAACTTTTAAAACCAATTCACATCTTAGAACACTATCTCTATTTTACAATTATTCAATTATTCAATAAGTTTTAAATATTTACTTTAAACAATTTACCTGTTCAATATTCAATTATTTGATTTTTAATAGATTTTACTTATCAATCAATTACTCTATTATACCCAATGAATTCAACATTTATTATCTTATCCAACTATTGATTGCAAAGGCATTCACTAAGTAGCATTTATTTTTCAATACTTATTACTATTCAAATCTTCGAATCCAATCTATTAAAATTTGTATTTCTACCTAAATAATTCACAATTCTTATTCACCTATTTACATTTGTTTTTCCATATATTCCCTTATAACCAAGTTATAACATTTGAGTCAATTCAATTAGATTGGAACTCCATTCAATCTATTAATAATTACTTGGATAATTATTGTTGCAATTCATTCCAGTTATTTTTATAAATAAATAAATTACAAATTTTTAATTCTTCCAACATTAAACCATGAAATCTTATTAAATTAGATATTTTAATTATCGAAAATTTACAGGTCGTTACACTCTCCCCCACTCAAAACGTTTCGTCCCCGAAAAGGAAAAAGAAGGGAAAAGGAACTAAGTAAAGAATTCAACTTTTGATATATTTTATTCAAAATCATCAACTTATAAAATAATGAAATCCCATTTATAAATCGTTACTACACTTCCACTAAGTTACTCCGAACAGCTTTCTAACTTTAAAAGTTAGTTATCAAAACAAGTTATAAAATTTTAAAACTTGAAAAAAATTTCTAACACCCGGATTTACGAAAAATTTCGGCAGAGTCTCCTTTGCGTGGCTCGATCGGTACAGCTACAAAATGCCTGTACGGGCCCCAAATCAACAAAAGAAAACAAAAGCCAAGTGGCTCCAATCAAAAATCACCAAATCCAATGACAAAATAAACATGTACCTTTTTGTCGGGCAATCCAATTTCCTTGATTTAAATACCTGCATCTTATTTATCAATGATATCGAATCATATAAGTTAAAATCAATTTATAATTTGCATTTCAATTTTCAATTTTAGCTTTACTTAAACCTGTACGAAGTACATATACCATCCGTACGCAATATCAAATCTGATCACTCATTTGATCACACAATTTCGCTTCCAAACTAGTATCGTTCACGCGACTCTCTAGTGCGGACTCGGATTTGGTTCCTTGATCGAAAACTGTTATTCTCCTTGCATGGCCATATACTATGATAGAGAATTCCAGAATCAAATCAAAAATCCATATCCAGGGTTCGCCGTCAAGAATCGAGTGAAAAATCCTAACTTGGATCGATATAAATTATCTCGAAATTCTGTGCTCGAATTCAGATCAAATTGTTATGCGAATAAAATAATATACGTACAACTTACGTATTAACTTTCAATAGATTCCTATACAATTCATCTATACTAAATTATTTTACCTACCTTTATTTCATTTACAATTTATTATTCACAATCCATTATTCATATCCCTTATTTACTTAGTATATCCATTTCTTTACAAAGCATATTCTTTTATACTATCATTTCTTATGCATCATTTCATACAATTTGCTTAGTTAAGTTCATTTTAAACACTTCATGTAATTTAATTAAATTCAATTTCATTCTTAAATTGATTCTTAGCTACACCAAATTCTTTTGTTTACATTTACTTCATTTTCATAATTTCAGTTAATAATGTAGTTCATTTTCATAATTTCAGTTAATAACAAATTTATTTGTGGAACATCTTATTAACCAACACTTTAGTTTATTAACCATCCTATAAAAGTCATATATAAGAAGTTGGACTTAATCTAAGTTTATAATTACCTCAAAAGCTACAAATTTCAATTTCACAATTTCTTTGCAAATTTATATTCAATTCTATAAAAATTTACAAAGATATTATTTAGTTCATTTGTCTGCTTCCTTAAATTCTACTTACTTATTCCATTTAGCCATTCATCATTTCATATTATACTTAAGTATATAACATTTTTATCACAACCAAATTTCCATTTATATACATTTTAATTACTTTTAAGTTTTGCTTACTTGTATATTTCAATTACTTTTAGGTTTTGCTTACTTGTATAATATCTCATTTCATATCTAAAACATCATTTTAACTTTTAGCATTTGTAAGTCATATTATATGTTATTAGAATGCAATTTGATACAATACAAATTTATAGGATTCATTTTACTAAATTAGAATGTTCACAAATTTTTACTTGTTTTAAATTTTCTTTATTTTTCAATACCTTTCAATTTTTTTAAGAGTTACACTTCAACTCTAAAGTTTCTCAAAACCTTTAACTTAGAGTTTTTAATCCTCTTATTATATAAGTTCTGATTATTCACATTTCATTTAGATAATTTGAAAAATATTAATTAACAGAACTTAGAAATTTAAATGCCCAGTTCATTTTAAATCATTTGAAATAAAATAAAATCATTTGAGATGTATATATATATCAAATCATACTTTCTAAGTTTAAACCAAAATGCATTTTTCAAAACAGTTTCGAAGCAAAGCAAAGCTTCGCATAAGTCTTCTTCACTTTGAGACTTGAAAATGAACGTCGATGATGCTGCGCAGTCATCACCGAAATTATTTTCCAGCGACATAAGAGAGGAGTACTGAATTCATTCCTTCTTAAAAATCCTTTCAAAAATATTTCCCAGAAATATTTTCAACTAATATTGCTACATATTTTTCTTCAAAGTTTTGAAAAACCATTTTCAAAATCCCCGGGTCTTAAATTCAATATTTCTCAATTTAAATCTATCTTGATTTATAAGTCACATTTATAAATTATTCTTACAAAATTTTACTTTCTTAAAACATTCTATAAATTGTTTTATCATTATTTAATTTGTAATAAACCTTATTTATTAAAACACAATATCCCATTTATGATGACCATCCATATTATCCTTTCTAACAACCAAACAAACTGGATGAATCATAATAATTTCTAAAATTATTTCTTTATATATAAAATATAATTAGGGCAAAATTATTTCATTTATCCAATTTCAAAACAATACTATGTCGAATTGTTCTGTTCAAGTGTTTAGAGACCCCTATCAATGACGTTAATTACTCGTATTGACCAGAATCCATAAGCCACTCAACAAATCAACCAACACAATATAAAATAATTTTATGTCACTAACAAATACGCTCTCTCATACATACACTCAACGACTCATCATAGGGTATTACTACCCTATTCATAAAGAGTCAGACCCCACAAAGCTAAGGTTATCGCTAAACCAAAGCTCTGATACCAACTGTAACGACCCACCTTTTTGGACAGTTTAAACCGGCGATCAAACACACATGCCGATTCCAAACCATTCAAAAGGGAGGATTGTTAATGGGGAAAATAAGAAAAGAAGAGAAAAGGAACAAGAAGCAATCATAGAATCTCGCAACGGAAAGATAAAATATAATAATCAAATAAACAGTTCATGAAGCTGTTTAATATACTTTTGATTATCATTTATACAACATTTATCAGAGTTATACATATACAACAGAACAAATAAAATAATGCAGCAGACAGCATGATGCAGAGATAATAATAGTAATAGTATACCAAATCTTCGTCTTCGTCCTCCAGAATAGATCTTCAAAAATCTGAAAAACTCAGGACTGACCCGAGCGTAATGAAAAGACAAACACTCGAGTCAGGACTAAAATATCCTTATGCAAGTTAAATCAATCGTGAATAAATATGGGTGTATCAGCGTTAGAGATGTTTACGGGGTTTGACATCTCCTATCCAGTGTCGACGTGCGTGCAATAACTCAAGAGATGTTACAGGATTTTCCATCTCTTAAGGATCCGTTAAACTATCTACTATGTAGTACAATACGCTATATAAAATAATGTCTATCATAAAGTAAAATATCAAACTAGCGTTAAGCCATGGCCCATTCCACCCTTAACACATTTTTATTCCCAAGAGCATATACAAGACCGTAGTTTCCCCAAAACCGGAAGTCACCAGAGGGAAATCCATATACTAAAGGTACAAACCAAAACGTAGTGGTCGCGAATAGGATAATCAGTATGACAAGGTACATGAGGCGATACCAACTAGGATACTAGTAGTTGCGTGATCCAGACTGATGTTGGGCATAGCAGCTACTTTCCAACACCGCGAAACAACACTCCCATAATCGAGGGGTGCACCCAAATCGAATCACAACAGTAATAGATATGGTATCGAAGAAGTGTGTCCGCTAGAGGTGGCGAACCTCAATGGCCCGGCGCGGCTCCTGTTTTAGTCATGTCAGGGGTCATCCAATATCGTTCTCTTTCTTCAGTCAACGCGTTCACCAAACCATCCACTTCATTCTGGATCAACACTCCGTGTATAATAGTTATTAAAGTGGTTTTCGGTATCGACAGAGAGTATGTCCATATCCGATCCCGGTCTCTTTAATAACTACGTATTATTACACCGATGGCTCTTTTACATTTCAAATTGATTCAAAATTGATATCAAAATATCATATTCGCTTCAAAATCAAATCCATTTCAAATATCATCATATCTATTCAAAATGTAAGATTCTGTTTCAAAAATCATTTTTTCGCCTCAATATCTCATTTCGATTTCAAAATCATTTCGAATTTCAATTTAGGTTGCAACTTCATTTAACCCAGTTCGTATTTAAATTCAAGATTTAAACATAAACATTTCACCTTATTGACCAGCTTGAAATTTTTAGAAAATAGTTATAAGTAGTTTAAAAGCAGTTTTAAATAATTAAAATAGTTAAAATACTTAAAATCTTTAAATGGATTTCAAATAGATAAATTAGTTTAAAATAATTTAAATTGGGTTAAGTAGATTTAAAATAGATTAAAATAGTTTATTTAAAGATGGTTTATATAACAGAGAAATTTGGAAACAAAACTGAAACATCTTCAAAACCAAACCATTTCAATTATAACTTCCCAATTCAAATCAATTTCAATTTCCATTCTACCGATTTCAATTCGAATGAATGTCAACTTTGACTTCAAATTAATTCAATTCTACATTCACCTTCAATTAATTCAATTTCAATTTATATCGATTTGGAGCTTGATTTTTCAAAATATCAATTTATAACACTTAACAAAATTTATCCTTCAATATTCAATTTTAAATCCAAATTAAAATATGATTCAATTTCAAGCTCAATTTCGAAATATCATTTTTATATCACTTTTACTTAGTAATACTCAAAGCTCGAATAATGTTCAATCTTTAAAGCAAATAAATTTTTGAAATTCAATCATATCCCAATTTTAAATTTCAAAGTCTCAACTTCAATTATTAAGCAATTTCTTTTAACCAAAATTTATTTCAACATTCCAAACTCAATTTGCGATAAATTCGATTTCTATAAATTGATTTTATTTATAACTTTTAAATCAAAACATTTAAATGAATTTCAAATCAACGATTTTTAAAATTATTAATTTAACCAATCCGGTGTCCATATATAATTTTCTATCCTATGGCCAAGTGATTATTTATTTCAATTAAATGTCAGGGATGAATATATATCACTTAAACCAAATCACAGTGTCATATGTATGTATAACAGGATATATAAAAGCAAATAAACATCCAAACATCTAAATATCAACCAATAGCATCCATCGAAATACATCATCCAATAGACAATACAATTCACGACAATTTCATAGTTATCCATGTCTGGTAATTTAATCGCAATTCAATTTTAATTTCAATTTGACTGTCAATTTAATTTTCAACGGTGAATTCAAATGACAATCTATATGACAATTAAATTTTATCAAACAACGACAAATAAAATTCATATCACTTCATAATATCAAATTTAACTACCATAAAGATATTCAGTACATTGTGAGCGTTATAAAACACTCACCTTGATATCCTGTTGTCACCGAGACGTTCCGGTTTGGAACTAAAACGGACGACGCCCAATTTTAGCCCAAATTTCCACTATCTCCAAATCCGTCCAAGCCAGCTTCATTTCGAAGCTCTCGTCATCGTTATCGCAACGCAAAAAGTTTCGTTCCAATCGGACCTCGTATGCACAAGTTATACATTTTATAAGATATCAATCATTTTATTCTATAAAACAATTTATATTATATTTAAATTAATTCATACCCCAAAGAAAAAGAAGCCCAGTCCACTCAACATCTTCTTCCCCAAAAGCTTCCTGTAGCCTGAACACGCACAACGCACCATAGCCGTGCACCATCCTTCCAATGATACGGAGCTAGGCTACATAACTCAACGAACCGACAATGCCATCCGACTTCTCCCCGAAATCTCCACCATCCCCCATCCCCAACTCCAAGATCGACGTCACCCTGGAAGTCGCGACCGGTGCCCCTCCACCCGCACAGTAAAATGTCGCCCCCTTCTCTATGCGACCGCATGCTCCAATTTCCCAACCACAGTTTCTCTTCTGCCTCGCGAATCCATATACGGCCTCCAATCCACCAATCGACGCTTCAATTTCCACTAAACGCCAACCCTAGTTCATGGCCTATTCGACCTTCATAGTCGAGCAACCCAGATCGAAGCCGCAACTTCCAACGAGCATACCAAAATGAAGCTGACGAAGAATCTTGATTTTTAAAATTTGTTTCGCGATTTTTACTTGAGTAGAAATAGAGTTATGATTTTTTTAAAGTTCCCCCTTTTTCTCTTTCTATTCTTTATTTTCTGCCATTGCATGTAGAATAAAGGAGAGGGAGACGGGAATGAAAAGCTACAGGGACAAGGTAGAATTTACAGCTGAAAAGAAGGGTTGACCAGTCAAAATATATTTTAAATTTCAAAACGTCTTGATTTTCGTAGCTTAAAATCTCGAACCCCTTTCGAGGCATGCTACTAGGCGTTTATAATGTTATACTCGCGCTCTGAACACAATGGGACATGTTTCAGGGCCTAATTCGATCGTTTGTGTGAGTTATGGAAATAAACGATCGATTTTAAATTAAACCGATTAAATGAATTTCTAAGCGTTTTCAGCTGCCACGGTCAAATGGCAACTCCGATCGCTACGATATTTGAAATCCGATAATAATACACTATTACGGATCCAATGGAACTCGTTTTGTCGAATTCCGAGACCGTGCCTCGGAAGGCTATTTTTACACGTCGATTAAATCGACGACTTTTCAAAATTTACAGAATTGCTAAAAATTCCAATTTTAAAATCTTATTAACTCTATTAAAATTCCAATATAACTTACATTCACTTTGGAAACCAATTTGAATCATATTAATCAAATTTTAGTTATTCACTCTATTTTCATATATTAAATTTCAATATCAATTTAATCATATTAAATTCAAAATTTAATTATTCAAACATTTGTAATATTAAATTTAAACAAATTTGATTATTCTTAAATCACTATCTTTTGAAATATTCAAAACGAACTTATAAAATTTAACCTTTAAAACAAATTCAAATTATAGAACAACCATTTCCATTAATCAGTTATTCAATTTCCGTTATTCAATTATTCAATAAATTCCAAATATTAAATTTAAACAATTTTGATTATCCAATAATTCATTATCCTTTGAAATATTTGAAATTGAACTTATAAGATTCAACTTTTAAAACCAATTCACATCTTAGAACACTATCTCTATTTTTTACAGTTATTCAATTATTCAATAAGTTTTAAATATTTACTTTAAACAATTTACCTGTTCAATATTCAATTTTTTGATTTTTAATAGATTTTACTTATCAATCAATTACTCTATTATACCCAATGAATTCAACATTTATTATCTTATCCAACTATTGATTGCAAAGGCATTCACTAAGTAGCATTTATTTTTCAATACTTATTACTATTCAAATCTTCGAAACCAATCTATTAAAATTTGTATTTCTACCTAAATAATTCACAATTCTTATTCACCTATTTACATTTGTTTTTCCATATATTCCCTTATAACCAAGTTATAACATTTGAGTCAATTCAATTAGATTGGAACTCCATTCAATCTATTAATAATTACTTGGATAATTATTGTTGCAATTCATTCCAGTTATTTTTATAAATAAATAAATTACAAATTTTTAATTCTTCCAACATTAAACCATGAAATCTTATTAAATTAGATATTTTAATTATTGAAAATTTACAGGTCGTTACATGATTGGCAGAGACTGATGTTTGGAGGCATGAGCTAGGATTTTGGATAGGCGAAACTAAGCGATATTAGGAAAATGGCAGTGTACAGTTGTGTGTTCGAAGGGGCATCGGTAGTCGGATTTTGGTGAACTTCGATCATCAATAACAACCTGCGACATTTGTACAGTCACGGCTAAGATGCCAGGTCACTTTTTATTGGAGGGGTGCGGACATGAAGTTGATGGCTGGAGCATGGAGTGGAGGCAAAGGGAAGTTTGTAGCATTCGATGGTTCGTCGATTTGTGTATAGTAGTGGGAGAAATTGAAGAGAGCAAGGGAGAAGAGATGGGTTTGTGCATGTTTTTATGCGTAGGCACATTTGGGGAAGAAGTAACTTTGAATGGGGATTAGGGAAATGATGGTAATTAGTTAAGAAATTAGTGAAGTAATTATTTAATTTAATTTCAAATCTTATAAAATGAATAACTTCTTCATACGAGGTCCAATCGAGACGCGGTTTTTTATGTTGTGCTCATAGGAGAGTTATCTATGCATTGGAACTAGTTTCGTTAAGTTTGGAGCAAGTAGGATTTTGAAATAAAATCGGATGTCGTTCGATATTAGATCGAACTGGAACGCTTAAGCTACAATTGGAATTTTGGTGAGTTATCTCACATCTAGATGAATACTATAATGATATATAGTAGATTTAAATTATTGCTTTTATGTTTGATGATTTATTGATTTGGTCTAGTTGAATTTCCGCTTTGAAAAGCGAATGACATATAAAATGAAATAATGGAATTTTGTAAAGGAATCTAGATTCCTCGCCATTTTGATTTTAAATTTCAGTTATATACTTTTTGCATCAATTGTTTAATGCTAAATTTTTTGTAGTTGGCCATATTAGATATGACATTGATATATGTTAAAAAGTTGAACCTTTTTAGTGAAAAAGGTGGCAGTAGCATTTGTTAAGTGCTAGGGTAGCTCTAAGTCTCATTATAGTATTATGGAAATACTATTAATTTTTTTTTTTCATTTGGAAATGGTTTTGACTTAGGGAATAATTTTTTAAATGTGACTTTTGGAATTTCTATGGTATTTTATTTAGAAATGGTTTTTGAACTTTCCTATTTTACTTCAACCTTTTGATAGTCTCTTCTAATTTATGTGAAAATGTTTTAAATTATTTAGGGAAGTATTTATTTTATAGAAAAGTAAATATAATAATGGATGTTTAATTTAAATAAAAGGGAAGTTTATCTTTTATAATAAAGTAATTCTGTTTTAAAAGAAGATAGCAATATTTTGGAATAAATATTGGTGAAATGTTTCATATCAGATGTGGTATGGAAAGATAGATTTACAAATGGTATTTTATTAATAAAAGAATAGATTTTTAAATTCTGTTTTATTAAAAGTTAAAATTATATTATTTTGATAAATTAAAATAACAAATCACATTTGTGAGTTTATAGTGATATATGGAATGATCATTTATGGAAAGTATATGAGATTTATATCAAGGAGTTTGGTAAATAGAAATGATATTTTATAAAAGAAGTTTTATAAAGGAAATTTATAAATGATATTTTATAAAGGAGTTTTAAATATAAAGGAAATTTATAAAATGTAGTTGTATAAAAGGAATGAGATTTAATTTCGAGGTAGGGAAACTTGGCCCTATACTAAGAATGTATATTGAGGCAATGATAGTACATTAACTTATCCGACTACATTGTTGATTGAGGAATAGTATAAATTTGAAATCGAAAAGTGGTGGTAAGTATCTTTGGTCTAATTTCTACACGATCCATTTACTTACACCAAAAGGTGTTTCGGGTTTACTGTTAGCAATGTTTTAAATGACATTTTTTTTAATCCAATTAAGTACGGTTTTGGAAATGAAATCTTTCTTAAGAGTTGAATATACTTATACCGTTGAGATAAGTATATGGATACATTTTTTATGTATTGGAAATGTAGTGTTTTGTGAATATACTTATACTATCGAAATAAGTATATGAAATTTTTTTCTAAGTATTGAAATTGAAATATTTTTTGTGTATACTTATACGGTTGAGATAAGTATATCAATATTTTTTCAAGTATTGAAAAGAGTAAATAGGGTTTGTGAATATACCTTTTGTAAAAGGTATTTTAATACAAATAATTGAAAGGTGATTTTTAGTTAATGAAAAGATAGATTAAAAAGGCTTAGTGGTTGCTTATGTGCTTAAACCATGCCTGGCTTTTTATGAAATTAAATCCCTAATTTGATTGTTTTGTTTATTTAATAGTTAAATAACCGACTATCAAATCTTGACCAAATATAGCTTTGGAAATATCTAGAAGAAACATGGAAATTATAAGGTATAGTTTAACTATTAATATATATTGTCTAAGCTATATTAAGAGCGGAGATCACCTCCTAACAGTTAGGAAATATAGCTTTGTCTGATTACAATATATAAGAGCGGAGATCACCTCCTAACATGGAAATTATAATATATATTGTCTTATTTTTTTACAAAAGAACCAGAGTTGAGTTTACCGGAATCTATCGATTGGTTTTGGAGTGCGCGGAAACCGGGGAAGTGTACTTAAATGAGATGACTTGAAACCGCAACCTCCAAAATCATATGCATGTTCTGCGCTTTGAAAAAGGTTCGTGATTGGTTTGAGATGATGGAATCGAAGATGGAGTTCTTTGAAGTGCAAGGGCTACCTGCTACTAATCCTGAGGATGATTCCAAAAAGAATATAGTAGAAGTAGTGCCTTCGGTTTGTTCATGTCATGAACATATTGTATGGATGAATTTTGACATTGCACTGTTGCTTGAAGGGCAGTGTTAGCATTCTAAGTGAGATTTGCTAAGAGAGGAAAAAGGTAATCATGACCTCACAAGCCTCACAACCCAGAAATGACTAAAACAGATGATATGTAGCAGAGCTATGTGGTTTGCTACCATTATGAGCATCATTCCTCAATCTTATCGATATTTATAGATTTTGGTATACGTGAGCATGGAAAGGATGGGGCCAGGTGCAATAGGTTTGCAGCCTTGATGCTTGGGGATGATGTAATACAGCTTGTCATGTTAAAGGGGCATGTCGGCTCTGTATTGGTAGGGAGTCATAGGTTGGCCCTCAGTACATTTTCCTATAGATGTACCGTGATGAGCGGTACCCTAGTAGCCTTGTCATTGATGGAATCCATTCTCCAATACGTGCTTCATAGACTTAGTTGTATACTGAATATGCTGGAATGTAATTAATGTAACCATTTCGGCTATGATTAAATGTAACACCCTTAATTTTAGATAACATAGATAAATTAAATAGAATAATGTACAAACTAGGGCGATAAGGGGATTGAGATTTGAAAACTAATTAGGGTCATGCCTTAATTAAATGGATTTATAAAATGGCTCATAAGTAAATTCATAAGAATGGTTTATAAAATGAAAACTAAGTTAAGTAGGGCAAGGGTAATATGAGAAATAACCATATACCATAATCCCATAACCCCTAAACCCTCATTTTTCATTCATATGTTCATAAACCAAAAACAAAAACTAAGGAGAACTAAGGCCGGTCATAACCCTAGGAGAAAAGAGGATCAAAATCAGTTAGAATATAAGGATTTAAGTAAGGAAGAATTAAGCAAATAAAAGCTGTAGCAAGAATGGTGACCGCGCCCCCCCATCCCCTATTCCCGCTCATCTGTCTTTTCCCAGACAATCCAATCAACCTTGTCCCTCCTCTCCCTTGCTTGTTCCGCCAGCTGCTTCCAGTCCCTTGACAGATCCATCCAATCCACCTTCACCTAGTCTTCCTTCTTCGTTGCCATCTCCCCCCTCGTTGGTCAGCCCCCTTCCTCCTTCTTCACTGCCATTTCTTCCTAGTTCTAATCCTATTCCTGTTCCTATTCCTCCTCTTTCGTGGAACTCGCTTTTCAAAGCCAAACCGAATAATGCTGGGAAGTTTGTCCCTCGTGAAATTCAACTGCAATTCAATGGTGAAGCTATCGTCCCACCTGCTGACGTTGTTCAAGCTGGTAATGATATGTGGAGAGATTATCTTGTAGGTTTCTTTTTAGACACCCCATTGCCTTATGCTACTGTGTTATACTACCTTAAGAAAGTCTGGAAATTAAGTGGTTCGATCTCAGTCAAATCTGATGGGTTTCTATTTCTATTCAAATTCACAAATGAAGATGATAGAATCAGAATATCAGAGGCTGACCCTGTTGTGATGAGGAATAAATTATTTATTGTGAAACCGTGGGATGTAAATATTGGAAATAACTGTAGTAGCATTAAAACAGTTCCAGTATGGATAAAATTAACAAACATTCCTTTGTTTGCCTGGTCATCGTTGGGAATTAATTGGTTAGCATCTAGAGTAGGTAAGCTGCTATGTATGGATGCTTCAACTGAAAAATTTGAGCGTATTTCTTTTGCCAAATGTTTAGTTGAAGTGTATCCAAACAAAGAACTGCCAGATAAATTTACTGTTCAACTGCAAAATGGATCGGTGCAAGTAGTTAATGTAACTTACCTATGGAAACCACTGATATGTACTTTGTGCAAGGAGTTTGGACACCAGCTGAGTAATTGCAAAAATGTAGAAAATGGAAAGAAATTAGATAAAGAAACAATGACTGAACAACAGAAGAAAGTATATGATGGTAGGAAAAATGTGGTAAAGGGTCAAGGCAGTGATAAACAGACCAGTTTTAAACAAAAATGGCAGAAAGTCACCAAAACCAATGGTAATAGGAACAACAACTGTGTAATAAATGATGAGGTTGAATTGTTGATGCAAGGTGAAAATCAAAAAACTATTGGAACAAGTGCTGGAGTTAACAGTGGTGTGATAGAAACAGTAAATGCAAAACAAAGAGATACTGTTAGTGCAAGTAACATGTTCACCTTGCAACAAACTGAAGTTGAAGTTCAAGAAATAAATATGGTGAAAGAGAAGGAGAATGTCGAAATATTAGATCAGAGAATAAGATCAGTACAAATACCAAAAACTACTGGAAAAATAAATGTGCAAGTGTGTGCAGTAAGTACTAATAACATGTACACATTGCTACAAACTGATGAAGAAGAACACGAAGCAAATAATATGCAATTTATGGAAGAAGGTGAAATAACTGACCAGCTTACATGTACAGAGCAACAATCAATTATGACTGAGAAAACAAACCATTCTGCAAAACAAATTCCCACTGACACACTTGATCAGCCAATAACAAAAGAACAACAAGCAACAAAAATGAAAGAAAAGAAGGAAAATGGAAGTAACAAGCAACATAGAAAAGAAACTGACAAAGTATGTACATCAACTGATACATCTTCTTCTGATTTTGACAACAATTGGTGCAAAACATTTGAAACCCAGATAACTCAATTAGTAACATCCAAGCAAGGTGATCAATCCCCAATATCTTCTCATTCTCACTACAAATTTTCCATTTCCATCCCTGGTTGGCCTGACCCCAGCACCCCCACACCTGTCTCTCTCAACCAACCTACCACATCATCTCCTGTCTCACCCAACCAACCTCCCACACCCCCTACAAAACTAAAAAGGAAGATTCAAACAAGATCCAGATCTCTGTCAGCTCAGAGAAGAAACAACTCCCTCACTTCTCAATAGTTTTTTTAATGCATACAAAAATAGCAACTTGGAATCTCAGAGGGGCTCATAACAATTTGAAACTTGATCAAGTTAAGTATTATATCTCTGAATATAACCTCTGCCTCATTGGCCTTCTTGAAACTAAGCTAAATCTTCCCCTATCTCAAAAGGCTGTCAACTACATTAATCCAACCTGGTCCTTCCATCATAACCTTGATTCAGCTTCTTATGGTAGAATTCTTGTTTTGTATAACCCCTCTGAAATAATTCTTTCTCCCATTCTTTCGAGTAGACAATCTATACATTATCACTTGCTTCTTACTCAAACCCAAACCTCTTTCTACTTAACAATTGTGTATGCTGACAATTCTACCATATCAAGGAATGCTTTCCTTAAAACTATTCCTCCTTTAAGACAAGCTTCTCATCCATGGCTGGTGATGGGTGACTTCAACTCTTGTTTTAGTTTTAATGACAAGTTCGGTGGCAACCCAATTACTCCTAGGGATCTTGATCCAATCAATCAATCTGTTATTGATTCTGAGTTACTGTTGGTGAATAAATCTGGTGCCAAGTACTCTTGGAATAATAGAAGCAGAAGTGGAGTGCGTACCTCTACAACTATTGATCATTCTTTTTGCAATTTCCAAGCTCTATCTCTTTGGCCTTACCTTACAGTTTTCCTCCCACAACCTATCCTATCTGACCACTCAGCTCAAATCCTGTCCCTTGGTAACCATTTGCGAAGAGAAAAAAGAAGTTTCAAATTTTTTAATGCTTGGGCTAAGCATGAACACTTTCTAGTTCTGGTATCAAAAGCAAATGCAGAATTTTTTTGTTTTGGTAACCCCATGTTTAAATTTTGCAGGAAACTCAAGTACATTAAGCAAGCTATCAAACAGTGGGTCTCTACAACCTTTGGTAGAGGTGGTCTGCTGTCTGCTACTCTTACTCGGCAACTTAAAATAAAGCAAGATTTTATGATGGAACATCCTCTTGACGTTCAAGCAGCTGATGAAGAAAGAAAATTACTTTTAGAAGTTAACTCTGCTTTGGAACTTGAAGCCAACATGAAGAGACAGCAACTACACAAAAAATGGCATGATGAAGGTGACAAAAACATGAAGTTTTACCATGATTCTATCAAACTTAAGCAGGCAAGAGAAAACATTCATAGTATAACTGATGACCAAGGCATATTGCACTCTTCTCCTGAAACTGTTGACAATGCATTTATACAATACTTCACCAAGCAGTATGGTAATATAGATGGCTTTACTCCAGATCTTGACTTAATTTCTGAAACTGTCCTCCCAAACATCAATAATTTGGAAGCTTCATTTCTTGTCAGTCCTATTACTGATGAAGAAATCAAGGCAACCCTTTTCTCTATGAACAAACACTCATCTGGTGGCCCTGATGGTCTAAATGTAGTTTTTTTTATAAGCTCTTGGAGTATTCTTGGAAGTGAATTTTGCAAGGCAATACACAACTTCTTTAATACTTGCAAGATTCTTGGAGAAATCAACTGTACCAATATTGCAATAATTCCCAAATGCTCTCCCGCTTCCTCTGTTAGCTCTTATAGGCCCATATCTTGTTGTAATGTAGTGTACAAGTGCATATCTAAAATTCTAGCAGCCAGATTAGTCTCAGTACTTCCATCTGTTGTCTCTAATAATCAATCAGCTTTTCTTCCAAACAGAGACATCATTGATAATGTTCTCTTGGCTCAAGAACTTCTCAAATGTTATGGTAAAAGCAATAGCACCCCTGCTGCAGCTCTGAAAATTGACATAACTAAAGCTTACGACTCTATCCATTGGGAATCCATAGTTAGGATCATGGCTGTTATGGGATTCCCCAAAATATTTGTGTCTTGGATATATGTATGTATTTCCACACCTTCCTACTCTATTGTGATTAATGGCAGACCAGTAGGAAATTTTAGAGGAAGAAAAGGTATCAGGCAAGGAGACCCGTTATCATCTTACCTGTTTCTGATAGTTATGGAAGTGCTAACTGTTACCCTAAGAACTGGTTACAACAGAAAAATAATAAAGTATCATCCCAAGTGTTCTCATCAACAAATTACATCCATCATGTTTGCTGATGATGTCATGATGTTTACAAAGCCTGAGTTGCCTTCTCTGAATGGAATTAAAGAAGCACTGCATAAATTTAACAAAATGACTGGCTTATCCATAAACCAAAATAAATCTTCTATGCTAGTCTCTGGTATCAGTAATGAACAAGCTGCTTTCCTTCATCTGCGGTCTGGTTTTGCAAGTATGGAGAATGACATGAAGTACCTTGGTCTGCCTCTTATAACTAAAAGAATTACTAAGAATGACTGTTATCCATTATATCACAAAATAACTTCAATTATGACAGCATGGGAAAATAGGAAATTAACTCAATCTGGTAGGCTTGTTCTCATCAAATCTGTTGTCTTCTCTTCTATTGTTTACTGGGCTCGCACTATAATTCTTCCTATCAAGTTATTACATTTACTCAGATCTGCTATGAGTAGGTTCTTTTGGACAGGAAGCATTCACAACAGGAAAATTGTCCCATGTGCTTTTTCAAAATTTTAAGTTCCCTTTAAGTCTGGTGGGCTTGGAATCTTAGACATAAGGAAGTGGAACATAGCGGCTATTAGCAAACAGTTTGATGCCATCATAAACAAAAGGGATAGTTTATGGGTGGAATGGACATGGCATCACAATATCAAGAACAAGGATTTCTGGGTAATGGAGATACCTCAACTTAGTAGCTGGACTTGGAGAAGCATCCTTAAGTATAGAGAAGTCTTTCTGCCATTTATTCAATACCCAGTTAATGCCAGTTCAAAGGTGAAGTTTTGGAACGAACCATGGGGTAGACAAGGCCTAATTTTATCTAAATTATTTTCCTTCTCGCAAATTGTGCAAACAGGTATTTCCTTAACTGCTGATGCTAATTCCTACTTGCTTAATGGAAATATACAGTTGCCTACCACCAGTAATCAAGAAATCCAGCAAACTTGGGATATAATACAACAAACTAATTTCACTGCTATACAATCCAACTCTGTTAAGTGGAATGGCAAACCACATTCTGTTATGGGAGTTTATAATTCCCTGACAAAAAGTGTTCCATTGCCTGCAGCTCTCTGGCATGAAGTTATATGGTCTACTGATACTGTCCCTCAGTACAATCTTATGATGTGGAAAGTGATCAACAATGCTTTGCTTACTAGATCTATGTTACATAAGGTTGGTATGATCTGTCCCATGCAATGCCTATTCTGTGAAATTGAAGAGGAAACATCCGAACATATTTTCTTTGAGTGCCCTACCTTGCACAACTTGCTATTCCACTTAGGTGGAAAAACTGGTACTTATCTTACTGGTCGCACTACATCATACAGTGGAATATAATACACAAAGCAACCAAATGGAGAACAGTTGAAAGTAGAGTGTTAACTGTGTGTTTGAAGGTCTTCGTGGCTGTGATTTGGAGGGAAAGAAACTTAAGAGTTTTTGAAAATGTTAGAAGGAATGACATGGTCTTATGGAAAGATATGAAATGCAGTATACACAAGCAACTGAAGCACTATGCTAGTAGCATCCCGCTGTCTATGTTACAAGCTTGGGCTTGATTTTGTAGTTTCTCTTCCTTGTGTTTTCTTCCTCTTTTTTTATTTTTCAGTTTTCTTCCTCTTTGTTTTTTCTCTGTAACTCTTTTTTATTGTTTGTTGCAATAAAACTGGTAGGGGCCCAGTTAACCCCGCTGGCTTTGCCAAAAAAAAAAAAAAGAATTAAGCAAGATCAAATCTCAAGTTCCTTATCCAAAGAAGGCGAATAATAATCTATACCATCTCATATATGTTTTATTGAACATTTTGATTTCAGATTAAATGTTTAAAACCATTTGGTTGGGTTGAAAGATGATATGCTTTGATTATATGTTTTATTTGGCCAGGTGCAACCATTTTATTGAACATTTTTGAATGGAAGAAATAAACAATTTGGGTTTAAATTATTTACGGCAATTATATATTGATTTTGGGTCTAAAATTTATATATGTTAGAAAACATATTAAAAGTGAATTATGACAATTTTTGGGGATTTTTCCCAAGTGTTTTACTATGGTTATTAAATTATTTAAGTTGAAGGACTTAAATGTTTAAATGTTTTATGGAAGGGAATGACTTATTTGTTAAAATAATTTCAATTATAAATTAGTGAATTTGGCAGCCTTTTTAGAAAAAGGATTTTGATAAAGAAATGGCAACCAATTACCTTTTGACAAATAAGGCAAGTTAAGTGAATATAAAGGCCAAAACTCAATTTTGCTTGGATTTACGACTTTGATACTTCCATCTAATGACTTTCGACACCATGCCTCCACCAAAGAACCCATTCGAAACCAATACACAGGGTACTAAGTATTTGGTACGTAGTGTATTGGAGAAAGGCAGAAAGGATGGTGTCGAAGGCTTGCTTTTGAAGGGGTTGAAGTTATTCTTATAAGCTTTCGAAGGGGTAGAAGCTATCCTTATTAACTTTGAATTACTTTTGTTTATAAATGATGCTTTCAAAAGGGTTGCCACCTTTCTGTTTTAAAAAATCTTTCGAATGAGTTGCCACTTATTTAAGTTTTGAAAAGGAGCTTTCGAAAGGGTAGTTGCTTTTGAACCTAGTCGAAACCTAGCTACCGTTTTCATACCTTTCGAATTTGGTTAAAGGCCACATTTCTTTATAGCTTATAACAATGAGTTTGAAAGGGAAGCTTTTGTTTTATTAAATTTTGAAGCCACTTCCCAATGCTTTCGAAAGGGTTCTAGTAGCCGCTTTTATCAATGTTTTTGAAATGGTTGTTTCGAAGCCATTTGTTCACCAAATTCTTTTACTTGGATATTAATGTTTTTGGAAGGGTTACTTTCGCTTATGTTCACTTTGATCTAGAAGTTATATTTAAAACCCAATGATTTTAAAAGAGATACTTTCGAATGGTTTCGAAGCTATGCTTCTATGAATTCTACTTGAACTAAGTGGTTTTGGAAGATACGATCTAATACTTTCAAAGGGTATGTTTTAATGGTTACGAAAGGAAGGTTCCAATGCCTTCGAAAGGAATGTTTTAAGTGTTTCAAAAGGAATATCTTTAAGTGTTTTGAAAAGAAGGTTTGAATACTTTCGAAAGGTATGTTTAAATGATTTCAAAAGAGAAGGTCTAAGGTTTCGAAAGCCTTAGTTTTCAAAACAAGGAACCCAATCTCAATTTTTAAGATAAACCCATGGCAATATGAAACAACTTTGAAATGGTATTTAACTTTGGAGTTTTTGGAGAAGCTTTCCTTGATAAAAATATTAGGTTAAAGGTATTAACCATGTTCCATTTGAAAATGATTACAAGGATATTAAACCATAGATGTTTGTATTATTATGTTATGACCAATTATCATGTGTGCTCTTCTATAGACATATTTACTTATAATTAACCCATGACTGCATTTTGGGGTGTTAAGGGCAGAATAACCGATTAGGTTGACCTAGTAGTGAATATATATTGAGTTAACTTGTGATAACCCTGATTTTTGTGAGTAATTTCATGATTTAATTTAGCTTGTATTTGTTTGAAATTGCATTGGGAAAAATAGGAATAGGAAATTGATTTGCAGATACAAAGTATAAAACATGTACATGTGCACAAGACAGTGTACACATGCACACAGATTTCTGTGTAACAAAATTTGGCAGAAATTAATAGATAAAATGAAATAACTGATTTAGAAATACATATGCATAAAAATAGAATTTTGTCTTTAAATAAAATATAGTACAAAGAAAATAAGAGCTAGGCTGAAATAAACTTAAAATTATTTAAAGAAAGAAAAATAAAAGGCTTAAGTATACATAGGTTATACATGTATACAGTCAATCAGTCTCTGGAAGAAAACAGAAGTTGCATGAAAATGGCATGAGTCCCTAAACCAGCACTTTATCTATTCTCAGTAATCTCTTTTATTAAGAAAATAATAATAATAATAATAAGAAGTCATGCATATGACATGACCAGGGAAAATTAAAAGAGAGGGACTTAATTTCTGGAAAGGAAGACAAGGACCACATACCCTTTCATTTTCTTGAATCAAACCAGAGGCAGGCTATGTTTGGGATGGGGTAGAACTGACATTGGGTAAGTCCATAAACCCTAGTGACAGCCAAGATTTATATAAAAGGCCTAGTATAGTAAGACCATATATTTTTGTTCTTCATTAACCTAAAGAAAAATATACAAGGCATAAACCAGAGAAAATAGGAGAAGGCAGAAGACTAAAAAGGGGTTCATAAGGCATAGGAAGAAGAAGGATTAAGGTGAGTAACCTCACTGAAAACTTTGGCATTAAGACCTGAATATTGAGGCAGCCAGTTTGAACTAATTTTCTTTTACAAGTTATGTTTTATGATTGGATGACTTTGGTGTGTTAATGATTTGTTTAAGGGTAAAAACCTCTATCTGATTTACCCAGAAAAATAAGAGTCATGGATACATGAACTAAAATGTTTGTCTGAGATATGGGTTAGCTTTGAGATTAAGTGTTTTCTTTTATAAGTTTTCTTTATAAGTTGTTTATAAA
Source organism: Allium fistulosum (assembly GCA_030737815.1). Taxonomy (NCBI): domain Eukaryota; kingdom Viridiplantae; phylum Streptophyta; class Magnoliopsida; order Asparagales; family Amaryllidaceae; genus Allium; species Allium fistulosum. The sequence continues at coordinate 97,865,184 of CM060907.1, forward strand.
AATCCCCGGATTCAAGTAGTGGGTATATGGTCTGAAGGTAGAAAGAAATATGGGCTGTAACATTGTATTGTTGCTTATGTCTCATATTAAGTAAAACAAAAGAAAATGTAGAAGTGCAATGTTGTACATGTGCTGAGCTTCTATGTTTTATGAAATACCCAAATCAAATATACTTGTGGTTTAGCCAGATCATGAATCTGATTGAACCAGAGGTAAGGGAAAATATATATATATCTAGCAAATTACTCAGGACCATATGCTTACATCTGGATCCAGTGAAACCCATAGGCAAAATAATGTGCTAAGAAGTCACCTCCCTCTTTCATGATAAAATGTTTGCTTCTGAGAATATAACTTACCAAACTCTGGATGAATACATGTTGCTTGCATTATTTATATTTCTCTGATTAAGAAGTGAGATGCAGAAGGGATTAGCACTGCTATGAAAAATAATAATAACACTTAGTAATTTAACTAAGGACTTGGGATCTTAGGGCTACCAAAGTAAAACTTGGCAAGGGGAATATTGCAAGTTCACACATGGTATATTTATACCCAGGGGCCTGAGTGTGCTGGGTTAACAGAGAAATGTCCCAGGCAGTGTGTGTTTAAAAAGGAGAAAGTAGCTAAAGACCCTGTTATATGTGATAATGAATTCTAGGAATAGGTTCAGGAGAGGCCTGGGCAAAATCCCTGATGGCCAGTAAAGTTGAAGAGGGGATGATAACTGAATTGATGTTTGTATTTGGTTGTTTTGGTGTTTTTTTTATGGATGAATCTTATGATTGTTTTCTATAAATCAAGTCATGATGATTATATGTGTAAATAATCTGTTAACACTGAGATGAAGGAACATGCTTCACCAAAACAAGCATAAGGAAGATTCTGAGTTTCTTATTCATGTAAAGTTTGTTTATAAAGAGAATTGAATGAGATCATGTTTTCAGTTGGATTATTCATACCAGATAAATAGTCTGACCCTTTTGTGTTTATGCACCATTGGGTGTCTCATATTCATATGGGGCAGTTCATGGTGGTTTTGCAGGGAAATAGGAATTGCTTTGATCAGGCTTGGATGTTAAACTGCTTAAGATTTGGATGCTATGTTTTTAAAAGACTTTGCTGAAGTAAACTACACCTTCATGATGAACTAGATTAAGACCTATTGTTAAAAATTACTTTGAGAAACCAATGTATGGTTAATTGCTGTTTTGTAGATGTTGAACTTATATGTCTCAGCTGAACTATGTGCTTTGTTTTGCTAAATGCTTTGCTATGGAAAAAAAAATGGATTTTAAGCTTCAAGAACAGTTAGGCTATAATGGTAGAAAATCTGAGATTGAAAGAATTTGTGGTTTGTATGTATATCTATAGAACTGGCATAAGAAAATCCATGTTCAAGTCAAAATAAAATCTGATAGAAAGGGTTGAGTTGCTTTGAAAAGAAAATAGTATAGTAGGTATTTTGTAACAAAGTAGTGCAAACCAGAACAGGGCTAACATAGCCATTTTTCTTGAGCCTGGGTCAAGCCAGCAACCAAGAATTGAAATTAAGTTTTTAGATCTGTTTCATAGCCAAAGTATATAATAGGTTCAGACAATTGTGTTCACAGGAGAGAAATAAAAAGGAAAAAAAAAAGCAAAAATTGGGTTTGAACCGACCAGCATAGCACTCGAACTCGTGACTTCTCATGTGTATGTTAGGCGCGTTTCCATTACGCCTAGATGTTGCTTGTGTTCACTTAGGATCCACTTTCTTTTAGCCTGAGTTTGACACTATGCAGACTTTAACACAATCATTCATATTAAAAGCTTGCTTTCCACTGATTATTACTTGATCATTCCTTAATTAGAATAACAGACTAAAGTACATGTTTCCAGTGGATTCTATGGTCAAAAATCAGATTACAATAATTAATCATTTTTTTCAAGGAATTATCACATTTTAATAGATTTAAAAGGAATTCTACTTACATAATAACATGCTCTGATTCTAGTAGAATATAACATAGATATCTTCATATATGTATGTTAGGGATGATTTAGATTTAAAACAATATTTTTATATTGTGAAAGATCCTGGATACATTTTGTTTATTGGAGAAAGAAAATGACCCTGCGAAAGGTATTTGTAATGAATGATATATCTATATATCATTTCTTTAAAAAAAAAAAATCCTTATGAAATTAGGGTGGAAATAGGAGGGTCATTTCAGTTGGTATCAGAGCCAGGTTGTTAAATATCATAGCAAAAATTTTTGTATGAATTTGTTTGCATTGGATGTATAGAAGTGTTTACTGCTTTGGATGTTATGTTTTTTTTTTATACTATTGATATCTATTATGACAGAATAAGTGATAAATTAAAATGAATTAATCTATAGAGCATTAGGCAAAACAGACTAACCTAAGTGTTATATCCATAGAGCTATGGTAGGACCCAGACATCAAAATGTAGGAACAAGTGAACCACCAATGGTGAATGTGCAAGAATTCATGAGGGCCATAAGAGATGGAGTAGGCAACAGGCAGGAAAATCCACATGAGGAACTTTCCAAGCTACTCAAGACTTTTACCAATCTTGGAGGCAAAACCTTTGATGGCACAGAAGGAGTTATGGGGGTTCAAAATTGTCTTAGAATTTTGGAAAGAATCTTTGCAGACATGCAAGTTGAAGACCAAAGGAAGAGGCAAATTGCATCCAGGCAATTGAGAGGAGCAGCTTTGGATTGGTGGGAGGTTATCATAGCTGGAAGACCTGAAGGAGAAGTAACATGGGATCAGTTTAAAGCAATGTTGGAAGGTAGATTTATCCCTGCATCAGCTAAGGAATCTTTACTGGAGGAATTCATCAAATTGAGGCAAGGGACTATGAGTGTCACTGAGTACACTCAGAAGTTTGAATCATTGGCAAAGTATGGTGCAGTGCTCATCACTACTGAGGAAGCTAAGAATGGCAGATATATCCAAGGGTTGAACTCTAGCCTTAGTAGAGCCATGCTACCATATAAGGATAAAACTTTTGATCAAGTTTTGGATTTGACTCTGAGCATTAACAACATGATAAAGCTAGAGAGAATTTCAGGGCATTCAAAAATAATCAAAACAAGAAGGGAAAGGGTAAATTTCACCCTTATGATAAAAAGAAAACAGACATAACTTCCACCAAGAAACCAGAAGAAGCCAGAACCGCTGAAGTTAAGAAGAGGATCACTTGTTACAACTGTGGACAAGAGGGGCACATGAAAAATAGGTGCACCAATCCTAGACCAGCATCCTTCAATTGTCACCATTGTGGGAAGGAAGGTCACATAAAGAGGAACTGCCCAGATTTTAAGCAAGGAAAGTTAGGGGCTTTGGAAGGGAAAGGCAAGGCAGCTGAGGGATCAAATGTTGAAAGGCATGGTCAAGTTGAAGGTACTTTGCTTATCCATTCAATACCTTTAACAGTAGTATATGATACTGAGGCTACACACTCATTGATCTCTCATGATATTGCACAACAATTAAAATTGAACTGTATGATTGTTGATAAACCACTGCTAATTAGAAGCCCTATAGGTAGTTCATGTGTCATGGGTATGATGTGCATGCAACTGGGATTAAATATAGGAGGACATGTGTTTGAGTCAAACCTATATGTGTTGCAATATCCAGACATAGGAATTATTTTAGGAGTTGATTGGTTGAGTAGATATAAGGCTATCATAAATATGGAGACATCCACCATATCATTGAAGGTTTCTGATGGACAAAGAATAATCGTTCTTTGTGAGGCAAACAAAAATAGAAGTATAGCCAACCTTTCTGCATTGTCAAATGAAAAACCCATGCCTGCATTAGAAGAGATCTCCATAGTTAATCAATATGATGATGTGTTTGGGGAAGTAAGAGGAGTTCCTAATCACAGGCCAGTTGAATTTTCAATTAGAATAATTCCAGGAGCTAGCCCAGTGGTTAAAAGACCAACCAGAATGGGGCCTAAGGAATTGATGGAGTTGAAAAAGCAATTAGTTGAACTAGAAGAAAAAGGTTTTATTAGACCCAGTAGCTCATCATGGGGAGCACCAGTAGTCTTTGTTAAGAAACATGATGGATCCCTGAGATTATGTATTGACTATAGGGAATTAAATAAAGTCACAATTAAAAATAAATACCCCTTACCAAGAATTGATGATCTCTTTGATCAATTGAGTGGTGCAAAGATATTCTCCAGGCTTGATTTAGCCTCAGGCTTTCATCAGATGAAAGTAGAAGAGGAAAGCATTAAGTATACAGCCTTTAACACTAGATATGGACTTTATGAATTTTTGGTGATGCCATTTGGCTTAACAAATGCTCCTTCCTATTTTGTTGATTTGATGAATAGGATTTTCAGAGAATACTTGGATAAGTTTGTATTAATATTTATTGATGATATACTAATTTATTCTAAGTCAGTTAGAGAGCATGAGAGCCATTTGCATATACTATTTGAGAAATTGAGACAGGAAGACTTGAAAGCAAAGTTTTCAAAATGCACTTTTTGGCAGAATGAAGTGAACTTTCTAGGCCATATTATATCAGAAAAAGGAATAGCTGTGGACTCCAATAAAGTCATTGCAGTGCAAGCTTGGAAAAGGCCTACTAATGTCACTGAAGTCAGATCATTCATGGGAATGGCTGGTTACTATAGAAGATTTATAAAAGATTTTGCAAAAATCTCAATTCCATTAACCAGATTGACTAGGAAAAATCAAGTGTTCGCTTGGACTGAGGAATGTGAAAATGCCTTTGGGAAATTAAAAGAAGCACTGGTACAAGCTCCAATTCTTAAAGTACCTGAGGGAAATGAAAACTTGGTGGTGTATACTGATGCAAGTGGACAAGGGCTTGGAGCAGTATTGATGCAACAACATCAGGTAATAGCTTATGCTTCTAGGCAGTTGAAATCAAGTGAAGTAAGGTATGCTACTCATGACCTTGAATTGGCTGCTGTAGTGTATGCCCTTAAGCTATGGAGACACTACTTGTTAGGGGCAAAATTTGAAGTATATACAGACCATAAATCACTCAAATATTTGTTTTCACAAAAAGAATTAAATATGAGGCAGCAAAGATGGATTGAACTCTTAGCCTCATATGATTTTGAAATATTATACACACCAGGTAAGGCTAATAAAGTAGCAGATGCCCTAAGTAGACAACATGCTAAAGTGGCTAGATTAATGATAGAAGAGTTCAACACTTTATCATTATTAATTGATTCAGAGATAAAAAGTGATAACATAGAAAACATGAGCTTATGCAGTGGGAAGGTAGAAATGGGAAAATTAAGTTTTATTACTCTGGGATCAGAATTGAAAAATAAAGTTGCAATGCTACAGAACCAAGATGCATTTTTATTTGGAAAGAAGACACAAATATTAAATGGTGAGACAGTAGAAGGTTTTCAGTTGGATGATCAGGGCCATCTGAAGAAAGGAGAAAGAATATGTGTTCCAGCAATGGATGAGTTGAAGCAAGAAATTTTGGATGCTTACCACAAAAGCAAATATACTATACACCCAGGAAGCACAAGAATGTATCAAAACCTCAAGAGAGATTATTGGTGGAGTGGTATGAAGAGTGCAGTGGCAACCTATGTATCAAAATGTATGGTTTGCCAGCAGGTGAAGGCTGAGTATCAAAAACCTTCAGGAATGCTTCAACCTTTACAAATACCACAGTGGAAATGGGAAGACATATCAATGGATTTTATTGATGGTTTGCCTAGAACTAGGAGGGGAAATGATAGTATTTGGGTAATGGTTGATAGGTTAACCAAGTCAGCCCACTTTATACCAGTGAAATCAGAAAGAAATGCTAATACCCTAGCCCAGTTGTTTATTAAAGAAGTAGTCAGACTGCATGGTATACCAAAGACTATAGTGAGTGATAGAGATACCATCTTCACTTCAAAATTTTGGCAGAATTTTCACAAGGCAATGGGGACTGATTTATGTTTGAGTACAGCATACCATCCTCAATCTGATGGTCAAAAAGAAATTGTGAACAAATTGCTTGAAGACATATTGAGAGCATGTGTATTGGATTGGGGAGGAAGCTGGGAAGATTACATATATCTAGCTGAATTTGCATACAATAACACCCATCACAGTAGCATAGGCATGGCCCCCTTTGAAGCTCTCTATGGAAGGCCATGTTTATCACCTTCAAGTTGGCATGAGTCTGGAGAAAAAGTGGTCTTAGGACCAGAAAATGTGAAGGAAACTTCTGAAAAGGTAGCCTTGATCAGAAAAAGAATTGCCTCTGCCCAAGATAGACAAAAGAAATATGCAGATCAAAGAAGGAAGGCAGTACAATATGATGTTGGGGATTATGTGTTCATCAAGATATCACCCATGAAAAAGGTTCTAAGGTTTGGGAAACAAGGAAAGTTGATTCCTAGATATATAGGACCATATAAAATTCTAGAAAGAATAGGGACAGTAGCCTATAAATTAGAATTGCCAGAAGAAATGAGAGCAATGCATGATGTCTTTCATGTGTCTCAACTAAGAAGATGGGTTCATGATAAGGAAGCAATACTAGAATCCTCTAAGGATGTGCAGATTGATCCTAGAATGATTTATGAAAAGGAACCAGTGGGCATAGTTTCTAGAGAAACCAAGAAATTGAGAAACAAAGAAATTAAATTAGTAAAAGTACAATGGAGTCTAGACCCAAATGATTGCACATGGGAAGTGGAGGATAAAATCAGAAATGATTATCCCCAGCTGTTTGATTGAAGAAAAGGTAAATCTATATATACCTACTAATGAATGTGTTGGTTGAATATGCATTGTGATTTTTTTTTATCTTGTGTTGATATGCATAGTGCTTAATAGGTGATTGGTTTGAAAAATGGTTTTGAAATCAGAAAAAAAAAATTCATTTTTCTGAAGAAAAGATACTTGAGTTAAGTATGAAAGAATTGTGGGACACAATTCCTAAAAGGAGGGGTATATGTGATAACCCTGATTTTTGTGAGTAATTTCATGATTTAATTTAGCTTGTATTTGTTTGAAATTGCATTGGGAAAAATAGGAATAGGAAATTGATTTGCAGATACAAAGTATAAAACATGTACATGTGCACAAGACAGTGTACACATGCACACAGATTTCTGTGTAACAAAATTTGGCAGAAATTAATAGATAAAATGAAATAACTGATTTAGAAATACATATGCATAAAAATAGAATTTTGTCTTTAAATAAAATATAGTACAAAGAAAATAAGAGCTAGGCTGAAATAAACTTAAAATTATTTAAAGAAAGAAAAATAAAAGGCTTAAGTATACATAGGTTATACATGTATACAGTCAATCAGTCTCTGGAAGAAAACAGAAGTTGCATGAAAATGGCATGAGTCCCTAAACCAGCACTTTATCTATTCTCAGTAATCTCTTTTATTAAGAAAATAATAATAATAATAATAAGAAGTCATGCATATGACATGACCAGGGAAAATTAAAAGAGAGGGACTAAATTTCTGGAAAGGAAGACAAGGACCACATACCCTTTCATTTTCTTGAATCAAACCAGAGGCAGGCTATGTTTGGGATGGGGTAGAACCGACATTGGGTAAGTCCATAAACCCTAGTGACATCCAAGATTTATATAAAAGGCCTAGTATAGTAAGACCATATATTTTTGTTCTTCATTAACCTAAAGAAAAATATACAAGGCATAAACCAGAGAAAATAGGAGAAGGCAGAAGACTAAAAAGGGGTTCATAAGGCATAGGAAGAAGAAGGATTAAGGTGAGTAACCTCACTGAAAACTTTGGCATTAAGACCTGAATATTGAGGCAGCCAGTTTGAACTAATTTTCTTTTACAAGTTATGTTTTATGATTGGATGACTTTGGTGTGTTAATGATTTGTTTAAGGGTAAAAACCTCTATCTGATTTACCCAGAAAAATAAGAGTCATGGATACATGAACTAAAATGTTTGTCTGAGATATGGGTTAGCTTTGAGATTAAGTGTTTTCTTTTATAAGTTTTCTTTATAAGTTGTTTATAAAAATCCCCAGATTCAAGTAGTGGGTATATGGTCTGAAGGTAGAAAGAAATATGGGCTGTAACATTGTGTTGTTGCTTATGTCTCATATTAAGTAAAACAAAAGAAAATGTAGAAGTGCAATGTTGTACATGTGCTGAGCTTCTATGTTTTATGAAATACCCAAATCAAATATACTTGTGGTTTAGCCAGATCATGAATCTGATTGAACCAGAGGTAAGGGAAAATATATATATCTAGCAAATTACTCAGGACCATATGCTTACATCTGGATCCAGTGAAACCCATAGGCAAAATAATGTGCTAAGAAGTCACCTCCCTCTTTCATGATAAAATGTTTGCTTCTGAGAATATAACTTACCAAACTCTGGATGAATACATGTTGCTTGCATTATTTATATTTCTCTGATTAAGAAGTGAGATGCAGAAGGGATTAGCACTGCTATGAAAAATAATAATAACACTTAGTAATTTAACTAAGGACTTGGGATCTTAGGGCTACCAAAGTAAAACTTGGCAAGGGGAATATTGCAAGTTCACACATGGTATATTTATACCCAGGGGCCTGAGTGTGCTGGGTTAACAGAGAAATGTCCCAGGCAGTGTGTGTTTAAAAAGGAGAAAGTAGCTAAAGACCCTGTTATATGTGATAATGAATTCTAGGAATAGGTTCAGGAGAGGCCTGGGCAAAATCCCTGATGGCCAGTAAAGTTGAAGAGGGGATGATAACTGAATTGATGTTTGTATTTGGTTGTTTTGGTGTTTTTTTATGGATGAATCTTATGATTGTTTTCTATAAATCAAGTCATGATGATTATATGTGTAAATAATCTGTTAACACTGAGATGAAGGAACATGCTTCACCAAAACAAGCATAAGGAAGATTCTGAGTTTCTTATTCATGTAAAGTTTGTTTATAAAGAGAATTGAATGAGATCATGTTTTCAGTTGGATTATTCATACCAGACAAATAGTCTGACCCTTTTGTGTTTATGCACCATTGGGTGTCTCATATTCATATGGGGCAGTTCATGGTGGTTTTGCAGGGAAATAGGAATTGCTTTGATCAGGCTTGGATGTTAAACTGCTTAAGATTTGGATGCTATGTTATTAAAAGACTTTGCTGAAGTAAACTACACCTTCATGATGAACTAGATTAAGACCTATTGTTAAAAATTACTTTGAGAAACCAATGTATGGTTAATTGCTGTTTTGTAGATGTTGAACTTATATGTCTCAGCTGAACTATGTGCTTTGTTTTGCTAAATGCTTTGCTATGGAAAAAAAATGGATTTTAAGCTTCAAGAACAGTTAGGCTATAATGGTAGAAAATCTGAGATTGAAAGAATTTATGGTTTGTATGTATATCTATAGAACTGGCATAAGAAAATCCATGTTCAAGTCAAAATAAAATCTGATAGAAAGGGTTGAGTTGCTTTGAAAAGAAAATAGTATAGTAGGTATTTTGTAACAAAGTAGTGCAAACCAGAACATGGCTAACATAGCCATTTTTCTTGAGCCTGGGTCAAGCCAGCAACCAAGAATTGAAATTAAGTTTTTAGATCTGTTTCATAGCCAAAGTATATAATAGGTTCAGACAATTGTGTTCACAGGAGAGAAATAAAAAGGAAAAAAAAAACAAAAATTGGGTTTGAACCGACCAGCATAGCACTCGAACTCGTGACTTCTCATGTGTAAGTTAGGCGCGTTTCCATTACGCCTAGATGTTGCTTGTGTTCACTTAGGATCCACTTTCTTTTAGCCTGAGTTTGACACTATGCAGACTTTAACACAATCATTCATATTAAAAGCTTGCTTTCCACTGATTATTACTTGATCATTCCTTAATTAGAATAACAGACTAAAGTACATGTTTCCAGTGGATTCTATGGTCAAAAATCAGATTACAATAATTAATCAATTTTTTCAAGGAATTATCACATTTTAATAGATTTAAAAGGAATTCTACTTACATAATAACATGCTCTGATTCTAGTAGAATATAACATAGATATCTTCATATATGTATGTTAGGGATGATTTAGATTTAAAACAATATTTTTATATTGTGAAAGATCCTGGATACATTTTGTTTATTGGAGAAAGAAAATGACCCTGGGAAAGGTATTTGTAATGAATGATATATCTATATATCATTTCTTAAAAAAAAAATCCTTATGAAATTAGGGTGGAAATAGGAGGGTCATTTCATAACTCTTGTATGAGTAGAATTGCATCCAGGAGGTTAGGTAGACTAGAACATAGGATGTCCGAAGATTGATCAAAGAGTAGTTAGTTTAGACAAGTTCATAGTAAGACCATGAAAACTATGTATAGAAATTGTTATTGGCAGGGGCCAATAGGTTCTTAGTGATTCCAAGAAAACTATATCCGGATTAAGTTATTAACAAAGATCAATAGGTTCATAGTTAACCCATGAAAACTATGATAAGAGAAAAGTTATTGGAGAACTCAATAGGTTCATAGTGAACCCATGAAAGCTATAATTGGATGAAGTTATTGGTAGATACCAATAGGTTCTTAGCAAACCCATGAAAACTATGAAACCGAGCAGATAGTCTGTAAGCTTTAAACATGTTATTAGTCAGCCCATGAAAACTAATAGGTTAATAGCGACCCTAGAAACTATGACTTGAAACAGATATTCAGATAAATGGAGAATGGAAAATCAGAATGTATTGCATGTTTGCATACCATCATGATATATTTTATTGTGTTATGTCTTAACCATTGTGGATGTAGGTGCATAGTATATGGTTATTATAAATTGAGTTAGGATACTAGTGAGAGGAAAGCCCATTCTGCTAAGCGGCGTGGTCTCACAAGATATCTATATGGTTCGAGATGGTAGGTTATTATTCATACCAGACTTTTTGTCTGACTTGAAGTTTATGTTTTCCCCTTAAACTCTCGGGTGCTCAATTGATTTTGAGTAGTTTGAGAGTTAAGGTTTTCAGGTTCTCCTTTAGACGAATAAGCTTCCGGAGACGTGCAGGAGACAAGCTAGCTATTAGGAGTTCTTTCTGTTTGATTCCATTGTGTTTGGATGTAATGGCAAAGTTATTTTATTGTCTATATTTAGACTCTAATTGTCCAAGGGGCATCTTCATATGTCGCTCTTGGCATATTTTGTAATAATTATATTTCTCTAAACATGGTTTACGATATGGGATTATGTAATGAATCTGATATGCAATTGAAAATGGAATGAGAAATTTATTTTAAAATTTGAGTTTAAAATTTTGCATATCCATGTGTTTATGGTATATCAATGTATCCAAGATTACCGCATTTGGTCACCGAGAATTAATAACTATAGATGATTGCAGCATCTGTAGCGGTTATTTTTGGGCCTCCAGATGGAGGATGTTACATTAAATATCTATTTTAAATCTTATACATTATTATAATATCACAAGGTTTCCTATGAAATGGTTTGGTTATTATATGGTGAAAACCCATTCATGTTTATTTATGACGCGGTCTTATGAGATACATTTATTTTTGAAAGGTTTTACAAAATTAAAAATCCATTTGATCTGTGTTTCTCATGCTGGTTTACCAGACTGATCCGGGCATTATTTTCTTATAATTCATGGGTTAGTTCGAGCATATTTCCAGATTTAGTTATGGATGCTTTGGAGCTTCAGGAGATGAGCTGGATGCCTCCAAGACATATTCACATATTTTATTTTCTGCTACATGCCTTGTTTGTGCTTATCAACATTTGTGAGGACATGTTATTATAACTGTCCAGGCTAATGATATGTTAGTATACTCTGATTGATGTTTGTATATTGCAAATTTTCTTTTGTGAAGATCATGTGTGTATTATATATTACTCGTCACGATGTGAGATTTTGTTCTGTCTTTTCTTTTCTTTCACCCTAAAAATCTGTCTTTCCGCCACTCGAATATTCGGCATGTGAATACCGTGGATGTATTAGAATCGACATTTTATGGTTAAAAAGGCCGGTCATTACAGATCTATAACTCATCTCATCCGCTTCCGCAATGCAATTCTAATGACTACCAGATCCTTCAATTTAAACTTACTTCATCATAATATAGAGTGTGAAGTATTCATATTGCAAAATTCAGATTAGGGTTTTTTACAGCTTCCCTAACAGAGCTACTTCGTTCTCATTTCCAAGCCACACAAAGGTTTATGCAATATCACAAATGCTAACACTGCTGGTCTGGCAAACAACCCCTTATTTCATTAACCACCCTCACCTCACATAGGGAAAAATATTCAAATGGGGTAGAAGTAAAGATATTGTATAATACATAAATTATGAATACGTCCCCTGATGATTACCCCAGTAACCATAGTTTACTCCTATTATCATTTCTGTATAGGGTAACTACCATAAATCCAAGGGGATAAGGGACTCTAAGTCTTATCTAAGTTCAATACTCATGTTCTAAATATATTCTATATTATTCCGAACCTACTTTGATTCCAAACTGTAACACCACATCCTTATATCCATACCACCAAAGAATATTACATTGTTATATTGTCTGGTAATACGGCGAATAAGGCTTGTTAGGGGAGACCGTACATGAATATTCCCTTAGGCCAACATCAGTACTTATTTTTATCTCATATAATACATCATATATACGTACATGGTATCGGCAAAAAGCAACAAACACGTGGGTTTTCCTGAACAAAACAATATATAATATAAACAGAGAACACTAAGTCTCAGAACATAGTAAAACATATAATATCATACAAACATACAATTTTTCTAAAAGGAAAAGGTTCTTTATTAATGAACGAAATAGAACCATATGATAGGAAGATTCGCCTCCTTAAAAGACCTTACCATTGTGGTAAGGAAAAAGAGCACAACATCTGCTACATCATAATACAACTCTTGCACAGTTAAGAATACACTTCAAAACAAGCTAAAAAGAAAGACAATCGGACCCAAATTGGGTAAAATATGACACACCTCCACCTGCGTATAAGATGAACCAGCCCAGCCCAAACATAATTAAACAAATACCCATAATATCTTCGATCAGCTCAAGTCGACTATCCAGAGTCCTCCAAATCGATACCCCATTTCAAAAGCTTTTCTCTCTCCACCGAAGATATATTTTGCCGTTGGAAGCGGCGAACCAGTTGCAAGCGTACATCAATTTCAATTAACTCCATTCTTTGTTCCATCAAGCATGCCTTCTTTTCGAATCGACGACGGACTCGATCTAGCCATATGTGGTTGGTCAACGTAGAAGCCGCCACATATGCTAGGTGCCGAGCAACTGATTTAAGTGGGAAACTCCGCCTCAAGCTCGAAAGGTGTCGGTTCAATGTGGTTACAATGACATGCTGTAGATCTAAATTCTGGAGCAGCCTTCTCCACAGATAAGTACTAAATTTGCAATTTGAAAATAGATGGTCATGAGATTCATTGTCGGTGTCACAAAGTAAACATTTTTGCTCAACATTCATGCCCCAAATGTCAAATTTATCAACTGTAGGCAAATGTTTGATGTATGCTAGATACGTAGTAAAAGAAAATTTCCTTGCTGTCATGGTATGCCATATTGATACAAAATTGTGTAGGAATATGTATATTAAAAAAAAGGTTGGAGACTAGAGAGAAGAAACTTGTTCTCACTAATCCACACAACTCACACACAAAGAGAAGAAACTTGTTCTCACAAATAATACTTTATTATTTTTTTTTCTTTGCTTGATTACTTGATTGCTTAATTGCTACATTTACAAGTGAGGGGAGAGCTCCTCTATTTATAGTCCCTAATAGATCATTCTAGAATTACTTTTACTTGATTACAAAGAAAACGTAATTCTAGAAACGCCTTTACTTGATTACAAAGGAAACGTAATTCTAGAAACGCCTTTACTTGATTACAAAGGAAACGTAATTCTAGAAACGCTTTTACTTGATTACAAAGGAAACGTAATTCTAGAAACGCTTTTACTTGATTACAAAGAAATTGTAATTCAATAAATCAAGTTTATATTCCAACACCCCCCTTGAAACTTGATTTGCCTCCCTTTGGGCTAAACTTATTACGCATACCAAGTTTTTCTTTAACTCCTTGAAAATCTCCAACTTTAAAGGCTTCGTTAAAATATCGGCAATTTGATCTTGCATCTTGCAATGCTTGACAACTACTTCTCCTTTTCCAACCAATCGTGCCTTATGTTTTTCAACTTCACCTTGTGCATTCAACTTTGTCTTGTAAACCCATTTGACTCCAATGGGTTTCTTCCCTTCAGGTACTTCAACCAACTCCCATGTTTGGTTCCTTTCAATTGCATCAATTTCTTGATCCATGGCTTGTCTCCATTTTTCTTCCTTGGCGGCTTCTTCAAAATCAACCGGATCCGCAGTTGCATATAAAGCAAAATCAACAAATTCATCTTCTAAAATTCTTCTTGTTTCTCCATAAATCTCCGCAAGAGGTCTTGTCCTTCTAGGTGTTGATTCTGAACTTGAAGATGATGAGGTTGGAGGAGAATTAGATGGTGGAGTGGGTGGAGTCGATCCTTCTTCTTCAATTGGCTCAAATGCATCATTATCAAGCAAGATACTTGTACTCATTTTCTCATTTTTCCATTCCCATGCTTCTTCCTCATTGAAAATTACATCACGACTAATAATAGTCTTCTTTGTGATGGGGTTATATAATTTATATGCCTTGGATCTTTCACTATAGCCAACAAAGATGCACTTTTCAGATTTGTCATCAAGTTTTCCTCTCTTTTCATCCGGCACATGAGAGTAACAAATGCTTCCAAAAATTCGGAAGTGGGAGACACATGGCTTGTGACCACTCCATGCTTCTTGTGGAGTCTTTCCTTGAACACTTTTAGTTGCCGCACGGTTGAGAACATAGCATGCACATGCTACAGCTTCGGCCCAAAATGTTTTAGGCAATCCTTTTGTCTTCAACATACTTCGAACAAGTTCCATGATGATACGGTTCTTTCTTTCGGCCACCCCATTTTGTTGAGGGGTTGAGCGGACCGTTAGTTGATGATGAATGCCATGATCCTTTAAGAAATTTCTGAATTCTTCCGCCATATATTCTCCACCACGATCGGATCGGAGTGTCTTTATAGAAAAACCACTTTGCTTCTCCACAAGTGCTTTAAAATTCTTGAACACTTCAAATACTTGAGATTTTTCTTTGAGAAAGTAAATCCACATCTTGCGACTATAGTCATCAATAAAAGTGAGAAAATACCGATTACCTCCAAGAGAGTTTGTGCGCATAGGTCCACATAAATCCGAATGCATTAGCTCCAAAGGATTCTTTGCTCGCCATGCCTTTTCTTTTGGAAATGGATCTCGATGGTGCTTGCCAAAAACACAACTTTCACATACTTGATCTTGTTTGCTAATATTTGGAATGCCTCTCACCATATGATCTTTGCAAATCTTGGATAGAGTGCTAAAACTCAAGTGATTATAACGAAGATGCCAAAGCCATGACTTGTCATTAACAATATTAGCAAAACATGGAAATGCTTCATTTTTAATTTGCAACGGAAACATTTTTGTTGGTGTCATCTTCACTTTTGCAATAAGAACACCAGTTTTGTCTTTGATCTCACATAAATCATTTTTGAAATTCACATTATGTCCCTTCTTTAAAAGTTTCCCAACACTCAAAAGATTGTGTTTAAGATCGGGAACATAATAAACATTAGAAATATAATTTTTACCTTGCTTTGTCCGTATCGGAATATCACCACTGCCTTTGACAATGAGCCTTTTGTTATCACCTGTCTTGACTTCTCGTTGGACACTTTCATCAAAATTCACAAAGCAACTTTTATTTCCGGTCATGTGGTTACTACAACCACTATCAATATACCATATATCATCAAAAGAAGCTTCTTGAACATTACAAGCAAGAAGCATACTTTCATCTTATGTCTCCAAATTCTCATGTAGAAAATTAGAATTATCCTTTTCATCATTAATTCTTTTAAAACTATCCTTTATCATATGCCCATATTTATGACAATAATGACATTGAATATTATAAGAGTTACCTCTTCCTCTTCCACTATATCCTCCACGACCTCTTCCTCTTCCTCCTTGAGATGGGCTTGAATTTTCACTTTGAATTTGGCCTCTTCCTTGTCCTCTACCATGGGCTGATCTTCCACCTCTTCCTCTAAAACCACCACGGTTGGTGTCTCGAATTTGAAAAGCTTGCTCGGAAGGAGAGGAATCAAATTGTTTGATGCGAAGCTCATGAGATTGTAGTGAGCCCAACAATTCTTCAAGAGAGAAAGTATTCAAATCTTTTGATTCTTCAATAGCAACAATAACATGCTCAAATTTCCTTGTCATACTTCGAAGAATTTTTTCAATAATTCTTTTATCCGAAATTTCTTCACCATTGACTCGAAGTTGATTAGCAATAGAAATAGTTCTATTATAAAATTCTTCCACCGATTCACTTTCTTTCATTTTGAGTAAATCAAACTCACCTCTTAGAGCTTGAAGTCTTACCATCTTTACCTTTTCTTCACCTTTGTACGCCTTGTTGAGGATGTCCCATGCCTCCTTTGATGTTGATGCCGAAGAGATTCTTTCAAAAATTGCTTCATTGTCCTTCTTTCGAATCTCTTTCAAAGTATTCAATTGTTGTGTTGAAAGTGTTGCTTGATTCTCCGGTTCTTCATATCCATTTTCAACAATCTCCCAAAGATCTTGAGAGCCATACAAGACCTTCATTTGAATGCTCCATTGATTGTAATTCTTTCCCATCAAACGAGGAAGTTGAGGTTGCAACATATTGTTGGAAGTCATCCCTAAACCTTGCTCTGATACCACTTTGTAGAATTATGTATATTAAAAAACAGGTTGGAGACTAGAGAGAAGAAACTTGTTCTCACTAATCCACACAACTCACACACAAAGAGAAGAAACTTGTTCTCACAAATAATACTTTATTATTATTTTTCTTTGCTTGATTACTTGATTGCTTAATTGCTACATTTACAAGTGAGGGGAGAGCTCCTCTATTTATAGTCCCTAATAGATCATTCTAGAATTACTTTTACTTGATTACAAAGAAAACGTAATTCTAGAAATGCCTTTACTTGATTACAAAGGAAACGTAATTCTAGAAACGCCTTTACTTGATTACAAAGGAAACGTAATTCTAGAAACGCTTTTACTTGATTACAAAGGAAACGTAATTCTAGAAACGCTTTTACTTGATTACAAAGAAATTGTAATTCAATAAATTAAGTTTATATTCCAACAAATTGTCATCCCTTTGTTGATGTTGACGAATGTTGTTCCAAGCCGAAGCAAAAATAAATTTCCTTTGGTTGGCAATAGTCCAGTAGTCAGTAAGGCCATCAGTACTTAAATTTACTTACATGATCTGTGAGGAGACTTCCCTGCTCTCTGATAAGAGCTGCGGTTGTAATTGTCTATTAGGTATGATATAGCTCACCTTATTGTTAACTGAATTACTCAGGTAAACCATGTTCCAGCCAATCAGGTCAACTAAAGATTTATGATTAATCCATGGGTCAAACCATAGCTCGGTTTGCTCCCCATTAACAATAACTCAATTCATAAGTTTTGCAGCTATGCACATTGTCGTAAAATAGATTTAAAAGTTACAGAAGCATTGTTATTGATAGGCAACACCCAGAAATTTGTCTTCGACAAATATTTAGCTCTCATCCATCTCGACCAAAGACAGTTAGTGGTTAACAAATTCTATAGCAACTTAATCCTGGTAGTAGTAGTAAGATCAGTAAGCTCTCCAAGGCCAATACCCCTTTCAATTTTGGGCATGCATAAGGTATCCCATGATATCTATGTAGCTTCCCTTTCTAGAAAAAGTCTGCGCATAATCTACAAAATTGACACTGGCAAATGATATATTAATATCCAATACATAGCTTTAGGAGTTATAGTACTATGAATGAGTTCAGCACGCCTAGTTGTTGTTAAAAAAATTACTGTCCCAGCCATCTAAAGATCTTCTATAACAGGGGGACACATTGAGCAGCATGAATATAATCGGAGGTCAAAGGGACGCCAAGGTATTTAACAAGTAAATTCTTCTTTGGTATATGTAAGATAGTATAAATTTCAGTTTTATTCTCAGTCCCCATACTGAAAAATAACCGAGACTTAGTTTGATTGATGCATAAACCAATAGTATCCTCTAGTTTAGAAAAAATGAGATTCATATAGTTCACATTTTCTATAGTAGCGGCTAAGAAAATCATAACATCGTCAGCATATAAAAGATGCGTTATAACAAGCTATATTGTAGTAAAAGGCTGTAAATGTTTGTCAATCACACCTTCTTCCATTAATAAAGTGAAATATTCCATAGCTATGCAAAATAAGTAAGGAGATGATGGGTCACCCTACCGTAGACCTCTATTGGAAGAAATAAAACCATGTGGTCGCCCGTTAATCATTATGCAAAAAGTAGGTGTAGAAATGCACTCATGAATTAACTGTACGATGGATGTAGGAAATACCATACACATAAGCATATGGCAAACGAAATTACGATTCACCATATCATAAGCCTTTTGCAAGTCAATTTTTAAGCACATTTTTGGTTTACCCTTTCTAGTGAAGTCGTGAATTTGATCATGAGCAAGTAGCACATTCTCACCGATATTTCTGCTGGGAATGAATGATGATTGATTGTCTGCAATCAGCAAAGGCAGGAACCATTTAATACAATTACACATAATCTTAGAAATAATTTTACAGAGAACATTAGTACATGAAATAGGTCTATAATTTGAGATAGATTGCAACTTATCTTTTTTGGGAACTAGAGTGATGAAATTGTGATTTAATTCATGTGGCAGTTTTCTCGTTTGAAAAATTTCTGACACCGAATTAAAAATGTTTTCATGCAGGTCATCCCAATGCAATTTGTAAAATTTGGCTGAAAATCCATCAGACCCTGGGCTTTTGGAATCATCAATAGAAAAAACTACAGCTCTTATTTCCTCTAGTGTGATTGGTGAAGATAAGTATTGTTTCCTAGAATTATTAATTTGCATTCTAGTTGCAATAGATGGATGAGCAGTTGTTGTGTCTCCATTGAACAAAAGTTGATAGTATTCAATGGCTTCATCTTGAATATTGTTGCTGTCGTAAATATAATTTCTTTGTGAATCAAGTAAAGCATGTATTTTATTTTTATGCAGTCTTATAGACATTTTAGCATAGAAATATTTACTGTTACGATCCACTTTTTGTAACCAGCAAACTTTGCTTTGCTGCTGCAAAAATTTGTGATGCTTACACATTTGGTCAAGAAGCTGCTGGCCCAAATAATACATATTATCATATAGAAGTTCATTCTCTGGTTGTTGGTCTAGCTGATAGAAAATTGAATCAAAGTCAGTCTATAGTGTAGTAATAGATTTACCAGTTGCTCTTGATCTATGCCATGCCTTCAATACTGCCTTCACTGTCTTTAGTTTGTTTAACAGTATGTATGTTGAGGAACCCCAAGTAGTAGCTGACAACCCTTTATGTATACAATGATCATACCCTTCAATATAACACCAGTTATTAATGTAGCGAAAAGGAACTCTTTTCTTTTGTCCAAAAAATGTGCTGAAAGAAATCAAAATAGGGGTGTGGTCACTCTATAGAAGAGGGCAAGGCAATGGTGCTGAGTTGTGGGAACATAGACATAAAATCAAAATCAGCAAGGACTTTGTCTATGTTCGTTACAATTCCCCACCGTCGCCAAGTATATTTGCATCCCTGCAATGTGGATTCAATAAGACCATAGTTATAAAGACAGTTTTTAAACAAATTTAAGTAGGAAAAAGGGATAGGCAAACCTCCCTTCTTATCCTGTGGATTAAAAGCATTATTAAAATACCCCACGACAAGCCATGGAGACTCTATAGTTGAAGCGTCGATGCGAATCCCATAGTTTTTGACGCTCAGAAAAAGCATTGCTCGCATATACACTAGTACAGTAGCACTGAAAACCTCCTTTATTTGTTAGCAAATAAGTAATATGTTGTTAAGATTTAGTGAGCACGTCATAATCCCAAACTGATATGTCAAGTAAAATTAAGGTTCGGCCCTTGTTGCCAGTGTCATTGTTGTGAATTAAATGCCATGTAGAAAATTTGTCTTTAATTTTTTGATACTATCGGAAGACAATTTAGTCTCAACTAAGCTCAGCAGGGTAAGCTTATGAGACTTTAGAAGTGTGAATACCTGACTAACTTTGTCGTCAGTATTCATATCTTTATTATTCCATGTCATAATATTCATTTACCTACCGACGTGCTCTGAGTATATCTTTTAGGAGGAGCATGAACTGGGTTTTTGGGATTCGCGGACGTCTCCCGCTTCTTCAAATATGTAGGTTTCTTCGATCCCATGGGGGAGAAATTAATGGTTGGATTAACTTTGTTGCCAGTTTATTGAATTTGATTTGCTATGTTATGAATGAAATGTACACTGTCTTCATTATCTTCAGATTTACTTTCAGTTTCTTCTAAAGTACATTCTATTATTACAGCTTCAATTGCAGGGATCTTAAACTTTGATGATGAGGCTACAATCCTGGAAGCAGTACATGGTTCACTTTGTGGTAAAGTACTTTCTGATGCTACACCTTCAGTTGTAGAGATCTTAGACGTTGATGAAAAGGCTGCAAGCCCGAAAGCAGTGCAGGATGCATTAGAGTCTGTAGTCATGTGTAATTGGGGTTCTACTTGCTGTTGTAAAATGGAAAATGTATTATGAAGGGGGACAGTTGAAATGGATTCACTAGTACAAAAAGTGCATATTGCTTCGCCTCATTTGCATCAGTTGAAGTAAAAACTGATGCAAATAGAACTATTTGCATCAGTTCTATCTTAATAACCGATGCAATTGGTACGTGGAAAACAATAGCTAATAAAAAATCAAATTTGCATCAGTTGTCACCAACAACCGATGCAATTGGGACGTGCAAATAGTTTTAGTCGCATCGGTTTTAAATTCAACCGATGCAACTACGGTAAATTTTGTTTGCCGCCGAATCATTTTTCTTTGCCGCTAAAATTTTTGTTCTTAAATTTTCGTTCCTCCATCAAATTTTCATTCCGTCCCCAAATAATTTTACAGCCCCCCTTAAACCAGATCTCCTTTTAATCTCCACCTTCAGTATTAATTCCAATCTCAAATAAAATACAGGCAATAAGCCTTGCGTACGTCGTCAGCGGCTATTGTGAGGAGGCGTGTTTCAAGCATGTTAGGGCAAGGCGAGGTCGAACGACATCAACATCTTAAGGCGATAAGGAAGGTCGCATGCGCTTCGAGGTACGTTCTAGTGATGCGAGTTATGGAGGTGTGAATCTAGGTGCGATGGAGGTGCTCAACAGCGATGGCAGGTGGCATACTTCTTTTTGTCATTAAAATTATCATTAATTTCTAGGGCAAGTGAAGTCTTCCACTTTCGTCATTTAAATTTTCTTGCATTGAAAACTCATTAAATGTTTGTGAATATTGGACGCCTTTATGCTTACATGTCTCAGTTTTCCAGTGAAAATGATGCATTAATCAATTCTGCATGCACCATCTCTCTGCTCTCATTAAACGAGAAGAGTTACCAAATATCATGCGTTACTTCAAAAGTTCAAACCATGCGCTCTTAGTCTCATTTATGATTTATTAAATTCTTTGTTCGAAACCACCATTATTAATGTGATCCAATTAGACAGATTTTATATGTCATATTTCATTTTATGTGCCATTTAATTTTAAGAATTTTAAATCATTAAATTTCATTACATGCATATTTACCTATGTTGATATTTGAATATTGGGACTGCTATCTAACCATCAAATTTAACATCATAAAAGCAAATTTATTTGTGATTATTGTGCCATTTATATTGCAAGGATTAGATGCTTACTATTTATTTGGAAGTTGATTTTTTATTGATCTTTGCTGATAGTCCAAGTGGCTCTGTTTTTCTATAGCACTTTAACCTTATCAAGTTCTTGGCTATGCTTAGTATACCTTTTCTGTTCCTTTTTGTTAAGTGTAGAAAACAAAGTTTCCGTCATAAACCTTAAGAACTGTATTATGTACCATGTATGCATCTGTCGTTCTTGTTTACAGTGATATTAGACAATAACTAATATGGTTATGGTTAGCATATGCTTTTGATTATGGTTATGCGAATTGTTTATTATTTAGAGTTCATTTCTTATTGTTGTCTCGTTTGTCCCTTGTATTGCTGTTAAAATTAATTTTAACCCACCTCTATTTTCCATAGCACATAATAGCCTGATTAGACTTTACTAGGAGCTGCACGGTTCAAACACTCAGTTGTCTCATTTGTCAGGTGACAGAGTTTAGACAACAACTCAAACGTGAGGGAATAATCTTGTTTGGCTTTTCTCTTGCAGTCTGCAAAAAGAACTAAGCCTTTCTTAGTTGTAGTAGTCAAAGCCATAAACCTTGTAATGCTTACCACAATTTGCATTTATTGCCATAGAATGTTCCATGCGATTGTTTCCTGCATTTATAGTGAGACAAATTTAGGCTTAGGGACAACAATTAGATGCATGTAAACTTATGTAATTGTATGTGACAGATTAATGAATGGTTCATGTTGCAGCTAGGAATTATATTTTGCATAATTAGTCTAGTAACAATCAGAGACTGGGTTTAATTTTCTTATATATGTATACATCACATGCTTGCTACCATGAGCTACAATTTTGCAGAAAATGTATGATTGTTGTATTTATATGCTACAGTGTCCAATAAATGTGATTTGGCCCAAGTTATCTCTTTGTATACGAAACTGGGCCGCACCTTTGTTGAGTTTCAATGAATAAAAGTAGTATTTTTTTTTGCTCTCAAGGATTTTAATCGACTTTGAATGCTAGATCATCATCTATTTACTTCTATTATAGTACATTTATACACACATAACCTATGTGTGTGTGTTCTTATTCAGGGGAGATGCAGGCACTATGATGGGCAGTAGATGCAAGTCAGTGAAGTTAAATGGTATGACTATTCCTGATTCACGTTTGAGTTGTTGTCCTAATTCACTGTGATGGGCAGTAGGTGCCATTCACGTTGAAGTTAAATGGTTTGAGTTGTCGTGAGCTTCAGAGCATTATACTGAGTGAATAGGTTACTATTCCTGAGCATAATTATATGACTATTTTTTGAAGCATTTTGAAATGTAAGTCTCTAAACGTGCTTCTTTTAGGGGCCATTTGTTAATGGTGAGAACATACCTGCAGTAGACTGAAAATTATCGCTAAATTGCTTCTTTCCATTTTTAGTAAATTATCTCTAAATTACCAGTAGTGCATGTATTTTCAAATGAAGTTACTTAGAAGTTATAATGGATGCTTCAAATTAATTTCTTAGCAAACCTTACTGATCTTGTCACTTGTATGAGTTTTACCTTGTGAATTATTGCATTTAGACATTCTAATTATTTTGTATCATATATCAACTTTTAGCAGTATGCTATCTTATAACAGTTATTTGCAATGCCTGAAATAGAATTAGGCTTACCTCCATAATATATATATGTGCTTCATATTTTCTATTAAGGATCCCTGGACATTAAGGTATACATGATATACTGTCATCAGCACATTATCATGTTTATATCCTGACTAATTACAACATTCATCTTCAGTCACGAGCATGTACAAATTATTGTTTATGTGCATAATACATTTATAATGAATAGTAAAGAGTATGTTGGTTTAACTAATCAAAGACTGAATGGCTTCGAAATGCTTACTTGTGGCCTTGCAACTCACTTTGTTACTTCAGAGGTATATACACTTATTATATAACTGTTCTGAAGTTATATAAATTTATCATAGGCCGTGTTAATTCATATAAATTGGATATGTTGGAGGAATCTCTCGTTGGAAAAAACACTTCTGATTCTTCTATTTTTCATGGAATTATCAATCGATTTTCTCATAAATTGCCTTTAGAGAAAATGGTGATATTAACATTTGAGCCACCAGTCTTTGACATGTTAAATTAGCTAGTGTTGATAGTTGCATTTCCACAATCTATGTATTAAAATTTAGGCATGAAATATGAGAACCATAAATGTTACATGCAATAAGTTCTAGTGTAAATGTGAGGTATCCAAAATGGATGGATAATGAATAATGAGATGTCTCAGAAAAATAGTAATGTGGTTGTGCTAACCTTTTAAATTTATTTTATAGGTTGACAGCCAATGCAACCAAAATCTAAACCAAATACAGATCACAATGTTTAAATACCAAGGAAAAATCAACCAAAGAATTCCTCAAATGAATGCGCGATTCAACACTCAGAAAATCTCTATCTTCTACCGAAATCTAAGAAATATAATTGCTAGTCATATCTTATCAACCAATGAGCATTATGTTCAGGAATCTGCTATGGAAAAAGAAAGAAGCTTTGAAACATCATTTGTACAAAAACATTGGGCCCTTCAGCAGCTTAAGAGAAACGAGCATCAGTCCTGGAGACCCCAAAGAGGCTTTCCAGAAAAATCTGTTTCTGTATTAAAGGCTTGGATGTTCCAGAACTTTCTACATCCGTGAGTTCAACTAAAACTAAAATCACAGTCGTTTCTTGAACACTCCAAAATTCCAGACTATTAACATAGGAAGTTATCACTGTTGAGAAATCACAGTAGTTTTTAAAGGTTTTAGTTTTTAACTACAGTAGAAACACATAGTCAAACGTGTTTTTGTTAGTCTAATGCTGAATTTAGTGACCAACTGTAGAAAGTAACAGGTGTTTGGACTAATAAAGAATTTATTTATTTTTTCAATTCAAGTATCCAAAAGACAGCGAGAAGCATATTCTTGCCATACAAAGTGGTTTAACACGGAGTCAGGTAGTCATTTTTGGAACTCCATTTATATACATTTTTCGTTTTTTTTCCGAACATACAAATAATATGTGCTATGTACTACTCTTTTTATATGTTACACTTAGGTAATACTAATTTCTTAGATTGTGAATATGGGATAACATGGTATAGGTATCTAACTGGTTCATAAATGCTCGTGTTCGCCTATGGAAGCCTATGATAGAAGAAATGTATGCAGAAATTCATAAAAGAAATCAAGCAGAAGAAGGAACTGCTGGTTAAGGAAGAAATCTTGCATATACTGGAGGTTAGAAAACCCGAATGAACTAAAGCTTTCAGCCTCGTGGAGCATTTTGTGAGCATTGTATCAGCTCTTGTTGTACATGAAGCAGTAGTGTGCAATAGTGCATAAGTTGCAGAGTTAGCAATTATATTTTGTTTTACTTCATTAAGCATGCTTATATCGTTAACTCCAAATTTCAAGTACAGTAATATATTATCCGTTGAATAGTAGAATGGCATGTCTGCACTTATCAATCTATAATGTTGTATTGCAGTTCGAACTGCTGTAATATATCTTATACCAGGATTTGGCGGTGGCATCCTCTCAAGTCTCAACTCTATTTACCGGAAACAACATTTCGGTTGGTGCATCTTTTCTTATTGATGCTTTTATAGAGTAAGCATTTAATTTCCATTTTTTCCCCTAAAACAGAGAGGGTGGACTGGAAGGAAACGCCTCAAGCTCATGTCATCATATTGGATGTGCTAGGTACATTACAAATTTGCATTCAAACCATATACATTTATATATAACTGTGTTTGCACATGATCACAATATAACGGCTGTGATTTGTGAAATGATGGGAAACAGGGGTGGAGAAGAAAGATATAAAGATAGAGGTGGAGGACAACATATTGCTAAGAATAAGCGGGGAGAGGAAGACAAAAGAGGAGAAGGAAGGGGATACATGGTACAGAGCGGAGAGAACAGAGGGCAAGTTCTGGAGACAGTCTAGGATGCCTGCAACTGCGAATTTGGAGGTGATAAAAGCACATTTGGAGAACGGGGTGTCGAAATTGTTCCAGTGGTATAAGTAGTGACAGGAAGTTGTATGAGCAGTAACAGGGATTGGTGGAGCAGATGTTGGTGATTGAGGAGAGTTATATAAGTGGGGTTGTTGGAAATGTGACTATATGCTGAATGGAAAATTGTTGTTGCTGTCAGGTGGAAGAATGCAGCAGGCATTGAAGGTGATAGTGTAGAAGAGGAGCAGGTTGTGGTTGTTTTGGATGGAACAGCTCAACTTCAGGTAGCTCATGTACAATATAGGATGAAAGTTTGTGCATTTAAAGACCAATATCGGCTTAATTTATCCATTGTCAATGATACATTCTCTTCTTGGTATATTATTTATGTTTTTCATTCTATTGTAGAATTATTAAATCTGATTATGTATTTGTCATCAAATTTAATTTTGAATGATTGTAATATTGCATGCAATAATTGTTTGTTATAATCAATAATATACATATAGTCTATTTGAGTACTGTAATAATGGTTTCTGAGAATGGCTCTTTTGCATCAGGTATAAATAGCTGATGCAATAGTGGGATTAGTTTGCATTGGTTGTTATAAAAAACTGATGCAATAGAGGGATTAGTTTGCATCAGTTTTCAACAACAACCTATGCAACAAGTTCCTTTGTTGCATCGGTTTTCATTACAACCGATGCAACATGGGGGCTGTGTCCAAGCAACCAACCATGATATTTTGCATCAGTTGTTAGTAACAACCGATGCAAAAAGGACCTTTTTGCATCGGTTTCAAAACTGATGCAAAAGTGTTAAGCCTGTTGCATCGGTTGCATATGCATCGGTTGTTGAACTGATGCAAAAAGGGGGTAAACAACCGATGCAAATGGCCTGTTTTGTAGTAGTGATTCAACCGGTGCTTTTCCATAATTAAACTCTACTTCAGAGCTTTGTAATTTAGGTGTATCGTGCGATGATGTCTGAGTTGTATTATCCACTGGAGTTATAACGTTTTTTGCTTCCATTTCTTTTTGAATGATCTGTTACATGTATAATCTGAATAGTCGAAAACTTTGCACACTGAACAGGGCCTAAATTTATGTTCATATTCTACATTTATACTATCTGTATTTCTATTATATAACTGCAGTTGAATTGTTAAAGGATAATTGAAATCGACATCAACTTCTACCAGAACACGCGCATAGTTCAACCTATTTTGCAATGCTATTGTGGCATCCATAAAAATTGGTCAACCAAGTACGCTCGCAATCCTGCTAATGCCTTCATTGTTCCAATATTCGAGTTTAAGATCCATAAACCATGCCCATATAGGAATGGTAGAGAACGAATCCTTAGTAATTTCAATACCTGTCTTCCATTTTTTGATTATCAATATTCTAGATCCAATGGTATAAGGGACTAATCGAATGATTTTAGAACAGTCTTCCGAGTTATAGAGTTTGATAAAAATGAAACCATTCTTCTTATAAAATAACTCAAACATTCCATTAGGCTTCCATGTTTTCTCAATAAAACCCTTGAAATTATCGTACAGAGGTCGTCGCCCTAAGATATAGACAACCAAGGTATTCTTCCACTTATCTAGAGCGGAGGTAAAAATGGTTTCAGGCAAAGTACCTTTTGGACCATCTCCATCTAGAGATGGGGCAAAATAAGATAGGTTAGTGACATCCACCTCTTTATTGTTAATACAAGCCCTAACCGTGTCTGCCCACGAACGACTCCAGGCAAAACTGCTCCCTGCCGCCGGCGATCTGGATTCGTGGCTAGCAGAAAGGGAAGTAACGGACGAGTTGCTACTGTCCGACTGGGGTAAGGGTCCTTCGGTTACTATGGAATTCCATGGACATGTAAATACATGACTCTCCTCAGTAGTTCTTGCGGCCTGTAGAGGAGGACCGGCCGGTGTGGATGAGGGTATGTCTGGTGTTTGGGGGGAGGAGGTAGTGTAACCGTTCCCGCCTCAATGTCGTTGTTCACCATTTTTTTACTATTTTTCTCCTTTCACAAAATATACAAACAAACATACATACATATACATATACATATACATAAACATATACATACATACATACATACACATACATACATACATACATATACATATGTATATATCACAAAATAATAAAAATTGTGTTTTTCCACAATGATATACAACAACGTTCATATAAGTACATCATATGGTACACATGTGTTCGTACGGCTAAATGTCTATCGAGTTAGAAATTAGCCGAACGAATTTCTAAATAAAATAACCGCAAGCGCACGGCATACACTTGTAGTACGTGGCGAATACGGGTAGATCCGTAGGGAATTGATGATTTTAAAAAATTCTATTCAATCAAATTAACCAAAGTTGAAAGTGTGATTAGCTAAAAATGTAAGAAACTAACAAAAACTAGCAAAAGAAAAATAGATAAAAATATGAGAGTTAAATGACAATTTAGAGATAAATCCACTCTCTAGATCATATAATTCAACAATTAAAGAAATTATGATCTCTTTTTTGGTCATAAGTGAGTTTAAATGATGTGTTTATCATAAGTATGGCTCATTTGTGCTATTAATTAGCTCAACATAAGCCATCAAACTATAACACAACCTTTAAACCACTTACTAACTCTCATGAAAATGACAACAAAGTTGAAAATTAAATCTATTTTAAGTATGGCCTATTAACTATTAATTAGAAATATAGACCATCAAATTTGAATTTCAAATCACTTTCTTATGCCATAATCATATTTTGATGAAGAGGCATTTGTGTTAGTGATTGTTTAAGCATAGCCTATTTGGTGTCAACAATATAGGCTATCAAATTCAAAATAAAAACAACAAATTAAACCACTTCAAGCATTGTCATTAAGAACAAAAAGAGAGCTATAATTATCAAAAGGTTGAAGCTACATGATTAGAGGCTTCATTACCCCTAAATTGAAGGGATTAGCCTCTCATATTTGTTATCAAAACAACAAAAGTAGCTAGCAACATGAAAGCAAAAAAAGAAAGGAAAATGAAAGCTAATGGAAAAGAGAACTACTATTATACTTGCATGAAAAATAAAAGAAATCTACACTACAACATGAAAGGAAATAAACAAAAAAAAGAAGAAAAAAGCATGTATTTATAGTTGCATAAAAAGAAATTACATGAAATAAAAATGGCTAAGTAGCCATGAAAAGAAAAGAGAAGCTTTCTTTTATTTTGAGCCTAAACTAAAGAGAGACTAAGAAGAAGTTACATGAAACATAAGGGGTCTTTATACATGTATGAAACCCTAATTCATATTTTGGGGAATGCCCAAATTGCCTTTGAGGTAGTGTGGTGGCCAAGTAATCATTAACATCCACTAATCCCCACTTAAATGTACATGAAGCTTTAATGTCCTTTTATCATGTGCTTAGCTCCTAATTTGAAAATCAAGGTAAGTGGGTGGGGTCCTCCATGATCACCACTTTGAATTATTTCCATCTTCATTTGTTCTCTTCACTCTTGTGCATGCATATATTATCATGAAGCCACTTGTAAAATTTACCAAATTATCTACAAAACAACATAGAAAATTCCAAGTAAATTTTCACAATTTAATAAATGCACAAAAATGACCATTTTACCCCTATATGAAGATGAATATGTGACAATTCGAAAATAATTTGAATTTTGGTTTAAACAAGTTAAAATACCCGATATGATTATTTATATAATTTAAATAGATTAAATATGGTGGTAAAAACATGCACATTTACGTGCACATCAACATGATATCGTCATATATAAAAGTAACTAGGTACAAAATATCTAGCATCACTATCATCCTTTGCTCCATCATCAACTCGAGTCTCGAGAGAAATATATAATCATGATACACATCCTATCAAAAACAACCTCGGTCTGATTTGAGGTTGTTAAATAAATAAGACAACCTGGGTTTGGCTAGAACTAGCTGTGAGTGTATTCATGTGCAATACAATAGCATGATGATAACATATGTAAGTAAATCTAGGTAAATGTCACACGCTGGATAACTACCCATCCCAGGTCATGTCTCTATTAAAATGCAACTCATAATCGCAAATCTACTCAATTGTGATTCACCCCTAATTAGAATTATTTACTATCACATTTATTACTAAGCATATAACTTTATGTTTGTTCGATATGTATCTATATATAAATAACTAGTACACCTTTGTCATTTTCTCTCTTTTTGATTAATTTCTAACCCAATTCAAGTTGTATAACAACATGCACATTATATCTAACACTAGTGCATCCATTGGTGGACAATCAATCAAAATCATATCAATTTCATCACAACAAAATATATAAAATGGCATGCAACTATTTTCAACCAATTCAATCATTATCAACCAAAAATTAATCACACAAAGAAATAAAAACATGCATTCTACAACACAAATGTGAGTTAAGAGATACTCACCAAACGCTGATTTCACCTCCCCAAAGATAAAATAGATTCAACCATGAACCCAAGCCCCATATCACAAAGCTTCGCTCTAGTATGACAACTTCTGCCATGCCAGACGCCAGCCCTAAATAGCAGCACCCATCAACGTCAGACCCCACATCGTTGCTCTCGATTCAAAAGCTAAGCTTTCGGCATCATCCAAAAAGAGCACCACGCCAGACCTGCCCTGCAGCCCCTACGTCTCCCCTTACATTGCTTGAGTGTGCACACACCCCTCCTCTAGCCACCGCAAAAGCCTCCCCATCGTCAATTTAAGCTATGCGAGGCCACGTATTTCCATGCACAACTTATTTTTTTTCTTTCGTTGTGATTTTTGGAACTCGGGTTAGGAGACGGAAAACTGAAAATGGGGAGTTTTTTAGGCTTTGATTATGGATTGCGAATATAAAATAAGATGAGGGCATAAATGTGCTGGAGTCTAATTCTATGGGCTTTAATTTTTATTAAAGACTAGCTACATTTTTTTATATTTTGGTCCATCTGTTTATTTTTTATTCTTTCTTTTCTTTTAAATAATTCTTTTATTTATTTATAAATAAATTACAGTTTAATTTAAACTGATTTACACTTCATTCTACAAGATATATTTCAATAATTGAACAGTTTCATTCATTTTAATACTTGTTTATTTTTATTTAACTATTTATTATATTGACATAAAGTAAATTTATTTTTTAACTATTTTAATGATATAAAAATCACCCCCTTTTAAAAAATTATATTTGTTAAAACATTTTATTCAATGCAATATATTATCTAAAAAGAATTTATTAATTAGTTCAATTTATTAAAACAAAATCTTTTATTAAATTGACTAAAGTTAAGCGAAAATTCATTTCAAAAAATAATACTTATGAAAAAAATTCAAATTTGAACACTTTTATTTCATTAAACTTATTTATTATTTTGGCGCAGAAAGCATGGTTATTACAATATGCGAGTATTCAAAGATATATGGGTTTCAAAGATACTTATACAGATTTAAACACTAACGTAGAAATTATGAAAATCACTCACAAATAAACCTATACCTCATCATTGGAGGTAGCTCGAATACTAGTGCTATTTAACTTCTTCTCACTTCGAACAGTGTGAATTTTAGTGTCAGGTAAGGAAATATTTTTTGAATAGGCTCGTCAAAACAACTAATTACATAAATAAACCTGCTTCCAAACTAATTACAAAAATAGGTCTGTTTTTGTTTCAGACTATATACACTTGCACATTCTGTAAATTCATATGTGTTTTAGCACTTGGGCATTTATAGAATGCACAAGTGTTAATTTTTTTAAACTATTTCCTACTTGCACATTCTGTAAACGCGTAAGTAGGTTTCATGTAGCCAAAAAGATAGTGAGCCATCATCTTCCCCCATTCACTTCTTTTCTCTACTTTCAATCAAAATCCCAACTCCAAGTCCCTAAATTTTGACCCATCTACCCCTTAAAACATCAAAAATTAGATCAAATTAGCAACAACTTCATCTTCTAATCCATAAGATATTAAAGGTACATTTTTTGGTTTTTATTTCAACAATTTTTTGATGTTTCAAATTATTTGTATTATAGTACATCATTTTCAGTCTCTTACTTTATTGTTGTTTTTTTATTGATAAAAGGTATTTTTGTTTGAAACTTATTTAGGTAATGTCAAAGGTTCCAATTATGTATTACTATGATGGGGAATTAGTGATTGTAGATACTGATAAACCTAAATATATTGGTAGGAACAGAAAAGGATAAAAAATTAATGAAGGGAGGTTCAACATTAATTTCCCATTATGGCCATTATTGTTTATTCATGGAGGGTAGCTTGAAATTAGCTTGCAATTATGTAACATCCTCCTACTTGGAGGCCCAAAATTAACGGCTACGAATGCTGCGGTCATCCATAGTTATTAATCTTCGATGACCAAATACGGTGATATTAGATATATTGATACACAGAAACACAAGTATATGAAAAAAAATTAAATAGCAAACAAATTATACATTCCATTTCAAAATATTCTAAATTGATTACATAATCCCTGTTCGCAGACCACATTCAGATAACATATAATTATAACAAATTACGCTAAGAGCGACATATGAAAATGCCCCCTTGGTTGATCAGAGTATATAAATAGGCAAGATAACAAATTTTCCTTTACAAACAAAACACACAGCGGAAATAAAAGGACTCTCATAACAAGCTTGCCTCCTGCACGTCCTCGGAAGCTTTATTCATCTAAAAGAACACTTGGAAACCTTAACTCTCAACCTACTCAAAATCAATTGAGTACCCGAGAGTTTAAGGGGAAAACAAAAACTTCGAGTCAGACATGAAGCCTGGTATGAATAATAATTTACCATCTCAAACCATTTAGATATCTAGTGAGACCACGCCGCTTAGCGGAACGAGTTTCCCCACCCTAGTATCCTAAATCATTTATAAAACCATATACTGTCCTTCTGCATCCACAATGGTTAAAATATAGTATTTCAAAAACATTATAATGATATGCAAAGCAAGTAAATCAAATCTGGATTACTCATCCTCGTTCATTTTGACTATCTATCTCACTTATAGTTTCTAGGATTATTGTTAATCTGTTAAAGGTCTATGGACTATCTGTCCAATATCATAGTTTTTATTGGACCACTAAGAACCTATTGGTAACTCCAATATCTTATCCCTTATCCTAGTTTTCATGGGCTAACTAGGAACCTATTAACTGACTGTCAATACCTTAATCCTGATATAGTTTTCATTGGCTAACTACAAACCTACTGGCCCTTGCCAGTATCAAATCATAGTTTTCATGGGATGACTATGAACCTATGGGCCTCTGCCAATATCATTTGTTATATACAGTTTTCATGGGCTTACTGCAAACCTATTAGGCCCTGCCTATACCTTTAATTAAGATTTTACATTTCTTAAGTTCTATTCACTACTGGATCAACCTAACTAGTTATTCTGCCCTTCCCTAAAGTACTGTTATGGGTTAATTACAATGTGAATAAGTATATGAAGACTAATACTACTAAAATCTTTAGTTATGCCATGGTATTTCCTCTTTAAAAGTGAGAGTGGGTTATTTGTTTTGAAACTTTAAAACATCATTTTCGAAAACTCTAGATGACCACCTTCGAAAACATAAGATTCTTTTCAAAACATAGTAAACATACCTTTCGAAGCCCTTGTTAAATGTTCACTTTCGAAACCAATAGTACCTTTCAACAGTATCAAATTACTCTTTAAAACATTGCTTCGAAATAAATAATAGTACTCCATCGAAAGCATTGGGTTTACTCTTTAAAAACATCCTTTGGGTCAAAATGATTATATACGAAAGTATCTCTTTTGAAACCACTTATAAAATTGTTTTGGGTAAAAAGTTGATGGTGTCAAAACTATCTAGTCGAAAGCATAATCCTTTAAATTAAAACTTGTAAGGATTGAGGTGAAACCCCCTTCCGATTGCATTGTCTTCAAAACCCTCAACCCCTTTCAAAAGCATTCAGGAAAAATGCGTAGTTTACGTTAAAACAGAGGTAACCCTTCGACGGCATAGATGGCTTCAATACAGTCGAAAGGTAAATTAGCAGCTTGGTCTCGACTTAGTCGAAACCAATCCTTTCGGAAGCTCTTATTTAAGGAAAAAGTACCCCTTCAAAAGCTTATTTTATAAAGTCCCTTTCAAAAGCATGGCTTTCGACTATGTTGAAAGCTTTAAGTAAAACAAGGCAGGAATTTAACTTTAGAAAACAAACTAAGGTTTCGATTTTATAGGGTTTCGACTCAGTCGAAAGCTCTTCAAAAACTAGGAAGGCTCTTATCTTTTAAAAGTGAACCTTAGTTTCGACCCTGACGAAAGCATTGCTTTCAACACCCTACCTTTCGCTAGTTACCAATTCACTTCATACCAATTTCAGTGATACCATGTGCATTGGTTTCGACTCTAATGGTTTCGACTGAGTTGATGCGGAAGTAAAGGAGTCCTATCTAATAGAAGGAGGTTCCTCAACATGATGTGTAGAAGGTCGATGTAATTTGTTTCTATCTAAAATTCTATCGAGTATTTTTTTTATGTCCAAAGCATTTCATTTTCACTTTATCAGGCTCAAAACGATTGAGTTCACTATCATCCACTATCTTTATTGCACTATATCCCACTAGACACATCACACTATAATTTTGCTCGAGAAATGTAAGCAACTAGGCGTCTTGAAGAATGTTGCAATACAAAATGATGAGTTATTTTCCAATATTAATAGTCATATTCACCTAAGGAGATTGGAGGATTTCACTTAATAACCATGTATTCAAGTATCGTATTCCATAAGAGTAAAGTTTCTTTTTATCAACTCTCCCCATTATCGAGGAATTTCATTTATTGGAACAACCAGATTAGGAATATGTCGAGAAAGATATCCAAATTGTCTCGTTACTTGATCCGGACAATAGTTTTCAAAACCCAAAAATCAAATCAACCAAGTCTTACACAACAAACCTCTATGTTGATTATACAAATATCCCGTTGTTCCAAGGGTCAAGGCATATGGATCCCATGTCACACTTTCATATGGTAGTATGTCTAGCACATTGCGATAAAATTGAACATTTTTATGAGTCTCGTGGCAATGTTTTGTAGTATTCTATCTATAAGGGATATTTCATATTAAATTAAGCACAATCATGCTAATGTACTTTCTTCAAGTAATGAATCATCCTTACCTATAACCATAAGGAAGGTTAAGATCCAAATCACGCGGGATTAATACATTTGGTCGTCCGATCACTAAGTATCTCCATGACCATAGCTACAAAATTTGATTAAACATTTTAATACAATATCAAGCAATAGAAAATTATTATAAAATAAAAACTAAGAACGTGACATACCTATAATAAAGACATACAACTACCTAATGATATGGACTTCTATAGCGCAACATCTGACAATTCCCTATATAAATAGAAAAGCACCACACTACCTCAAGAATAAAGACCACAATCCTGAAAATCCCTTAAAAGCGACAAATACTTCAAACTACATTATCCTTTTGAAAGATCCGCAAAAATTCAAGAGTTTAAACAATATAAGATTACAACACGGGTTCGTCATTCTATCTCAGCATCTGTTGCTTCTGATGGAAGGGGACTCCAAATTCAGTTCTAAACCAACTCATGGTAATATCACATTTGGATCTAATTTCATATGAAGGAGGGACTACACCTAATAAGTCATGACATAACTAAATATAATCGGTTTCGGAGTCATCGAAATATACTAGAAAACCGTTAACACTAAGGCTAATTAGCTTCGTTACATCAAATAAAGTTATAGTCATTTCCCCAACTCTAAAATGAAATGTATTTGTCTCTAACCTCCACCTAGCACACAACGTGGTAATAAGACGATGATCTAATCCAAGATGCTCGATTTGAAATATTTTCCAAAAACAAGCCATTTTTAAGTTTTTTCTTCGAGTCGATGACTTTATAATCCGTAAGTTTTAACTTGTTTCATAAATTAATAGCAAAAACAGTGGAAGTTGCCTATTCAACTAAATTCAATGTAGAACAAAATTACATAAATTTGATTTTCAATATTTGTTGGGTAATAAATTAAGGTTGGGGAGTAATATATCTCCATGAGTAATTGGTTTTCACTTGTATGCTCATCTTGGCGATAAAGAACACTTCCATCAATTAGTCCGGGTTCTAAGTCTAATCACCAAGATTTATTCCAATCAATAACTACACAAAATTCCAGTACATATGTACAATAATCTACATTGTAATCCCTAACTGTAATATAAAAATTTCCAATCATTACAATTCATCTACAATAACACTAAACATAATAGAAAATAAATTTGCCAATAAAAGTTAATTTTTTTTGGATTTTACATCTTATTTGAGAAAATTTAGAGGAACCTTCAGTTTATTTAAGAAGCTATGGAAATTTGATGTTTTAAGTGGTAGAGGGGTTGAGATTTAGGGATGGAAAAATTTGAATTAGGGATTTTGGTTGCAAGTAGCGAAAGTGGGAGAAATGGGGAAGATGTCTATTAGTGAGATTTTTCATCTCACAACACCAAAATGATCACCGAGTAATTATAGTGCTAATTACTTCCGCAATTATGAATCATCAAATTTAAGTAATATTAAGTTTGTCTTAAGATATTAATTATGCTGCTACATGCTTACATAATTAAGAAGTTGCATTCTAACTGTTTGTTAAAATGTCAACCCCAAATTATATTCAATTAAGGTAAAAATAGAAAAGAATTTAATACTATAAAAAGCAAGTAAAGTGCAAAGAAAGTAAAAGACATAGAAATTTACGTGGTTTAGATTTTAAAGAAGTCCTACATCCATGGGATAATTCTTTTCCATTATTCTTTTTTCAATTCCACTTACATCCCTTTCATGGCAGAGAATATTTCATAAAATATATGTTGTTTCGAAAAAAATAAATTGTCTTCCTTCATTGCTGCTACAGTGCCTTTTCCTTTATAGTGGGGCTTTCTCGTGGATTGATGATGTTATCCTCCAGTGCTCTTCATCCTCTATTAGATATTAACACGTGTCATTCATCCGCTGCCTGCTTTAAGCATGTGTGGATTAGTGACATGCCTCTAGGTGGGAAATCTTGCTTTTGGCGGGAAGGTTTGGATTTAGGCGGGATGATTTGAATTTGAAATATTGTGTCTGGAATTGATGAACTGATTGGTTCATTTTTGCTTCGATACCTTATGCAGCCCAAGGGGTTAGTACCGTACTTCGTGCTTGGATTGTTTAGGCCTCGTTCCAATATGAAATGGTGATGCATTCCAAAGTTGTTGTGGTAGTGCAGTTCATACTGGGTGTTGTGATCCAGTTTCCACATGGTGGTGCAGTCTAATTTCGAGGTGGCTACGCAGTCTCATTTTGGAACGGCGGTGCGGTTTATTTTTATTTTGGCTGCTGTAGTGCAACATGTCTTCAGGTGTGCTAGTTCAGTTCGGATGCAATGAAATTAGACTTGTATTATTTGAAAGTTACCAAGGATCGTGCAATATGGAATATTAAATAAACTATCTACTTATGCAGAATGTAAATGTAAAAGTAAAGTAATAAAGTAAATGACAACAGAGATTTTTAAACTGGTTCGAACTTCCCGTTCTACGTCCAATCCCAGACTCCTTCTGGAATTTAACTATCAACCCTTACTTAACCTAGAGGAACATGTATTACACCGCCTGAGCAACCGAACAGGACTTCCACCGCCTAAGCAATAGAATAGGACTTCAACCGCCTGAGCAACCGAACAGGACTTCAATAATACATAAAATATCTGACTAAATGTGCTCTTTTAATAGTATGGATAAGTCATTAGAGTACACTCTTCCTATAATCTTCTCCTTTGTGGTATATCGTGTAATTCGTGAAGACAGGAAGTTTATTAGATCACCAATGAAGTATTCTTGAATGAATAAGTGATCAGAATGAAGTTTTTAAGTTTTAGGTATAGACTCAGACTCTATACCTGACATAAATATTGTAGCAACATTTTGGAATCTGAATCTGGTCTTCATATGTCTTTGAGTATCTTCTCCTCTAATCTTGGTTAGTTCATATAATATTCACTTATATAGTTGTCACAATTAAAATATCAAAATTCAAGTATCTAACATTCTCCCCCTTTTTGATGATAACAACTATGTAAGTTATATAAAAACAGATTTATACTCCCTCTGTCTTAATACTCCCCATATCGGTATGACGTACCTTTTTCTCCCCTTTTGTCATCGACCAAAAGAAAAAATTAACAGATAGGAGAAATATTAAAAAATATACATAAAAGGTAGAATAATATAGTTTGAAATAATGTTCATATGTATAGAATAATATCGTGTTCAGAAATAGTAATAATATGGTTTGAAAATTGTACTTAGTTTGTTTAAGATTATTTGAAACAAAAACAACAAATATGAAAATATCATTGTAACCATTTTTCTTGTTAGGGTCTTAAGAGTATGATCTTAAGAAGCCAAACCCATAAGGGTTTAGAATTCCCTTTATATACAAAGTTATCACTTTTATGAACAGTTTTTATAAATGATTGTATAAAATTATTTCTAATCGAATTATTATTAGTTTTTGGCACCCAAATCTTTATATTTTTTGTGTTGCAAATGTCCTTCTTTTGCGTGAAAACCTTTGGTTTTGGTTTTACAAAATTCTTATGTATTTTGAAATTTTTATATAGTGAAACGTTCCTCTTTGAACTAGATTTTGAGGAATTTGAATATCCTAAACTTTTCTTATTGAAAGAGGTTTGAGCGTTATTAATAATTCTAGAAAGATTTTCTTTACCTTTATTAAAGTTAGAAACATTTTTAGTAATATTTTCTAACTTGGTTTTGAGACTAGTATTGTCTAATTCAAGAATTTTGACATTAGATTTTAAATCGTGATTTTCTGCAGCTAATGTCATATTCTTTTCTTTTTGAACTTCAATCTCATTTGATAGCATAGTGAGTTGAGAAGATACATTAGACAAAGATTCTTGTGTTTTGACAAGTTCTTCTTCTAAGATTTTCTTTTCATCTCTGAGCATATCAATTTCCATTTCACTCCTGTTTAGTTTTTCTAAATCATCTTTATATTTTCTTTTAAAATCTTTTAGTTTATCTAATAACTCCGAGTTTATATCAACTAATCGTCAAAGATTAGATCACGTACTTCGTTAGTTGAAGCCATAAATCACACATTGGCTTGTTCTGTGTCACTATCACTACCACTGTCTGATGAAGAAGACGATTTTGAATTATCCCATGTAACAAATAATGCTTCCTTCTTCTTATATTTGTCCCTTTTATTCTTGTACCTATCTTTCTTTCGATTAGGACATTACTTCTTTATGTGAACCTTTTTGTGACATTCATAACATTCGAGATTTGAAGCTGATGGTTTGTTGGTGTTCTTGTTATTTCCAAATTTATTGTTCTTTCTAAATTTCAAAAACTTGTTGAAATTTTTAGCTATAAACACCATGTCATCTTCATCCGAATCTGATTCTTCCTTTTCTGCCTGGAACGCTATTGTCTTTTTATCTTGTGCCTGAGCTCTTTTTGCTTGTAAATTTACTTCATATGACATTAGATTTCCTATCAACTCTTCTGGTATTATGATCGAAATGTCATTAGCTTCTTCAATTGCCAAGACTTTCTGTTCCCATTCATCCGTTAAAGAGTTGAGGATTTTTGAAATAATATCAAAATCTGTGTATTTTTCTCCTAATGCCAAAAGTGAATGATATATATCTTGAAACCTAGAATACATTTCATTTATAGTTTCATCGTGCTTCATTCTAAAATTCTAGAACTGGTTCTTAAGCATAGAAATCTTGCTTTGTTTAACATTGTTAGTACCTTCATGTGTAACTTTAAGAGTACGCCAAATTTCATATGCCGAAGTACACATACTAACTCTGTTAAACTCGTTTTTTTCTAATGAACAAATCAACATATTCATGGCTTTAGAATTAGCAGTAGCATCTAATTTTTATGTGTTAGACCATTGTGCATATGGTGTAGTAGGTATGGTGTATTCATTATGAGTGATATTCCAAGTATCATATCCATTTGCTTACATATAAATTCTCATTCTAGTTGACCAATAATTATAGTTTAATCCATTAAACAGTGATGGTCGTGCAGTGGATTGACCTTCAATAAAACTTATGTTAGTGTTATTTTCCATATTATTTGAATACAAAATAACTGTGTTATGGTTATATAATGACCTTGCTCTGATACCAATTGAAAGTTACTAAGGATCGTGCAATAAATAAACTATCTACTTATGAAAAATGTAAATGTAAAAGTAAAGTAATAAAGTAAATGACACCAGAGATTTTTATACTGATTTCAACTTCCCGTTCTAGGTCCAGTCACAGACTCCTTATGGAATTTAACTATCAACCCTCACTTAACCCGGAGGAAAAGGTATTACACCGCCTGAGCAACCAAATATGACTTCAACCGCCTAAGCTACAGAATTGGACTTAAACCGCATGAGCAACCGAACATGACTTCAATAATATAGAAAATGATCTGACTAAATGTGCTATTTTAATAGCACGGATAAGTCTTTAGAGTACACCATTCCTATAACCTTCTCTTTTGTGTTATATCGTGTAATTCGTGAAGATAGGAAGTTTATTAGATCACCAATGAAGTATTCTTGAACGAACAAATGATAAGAATGAAGTTTTTAAGTATTGAATGGTTAGAGTTCAAATAGCAAGATATATTAGAAATAAGAATAAGAACTGACTATCAAAACAATGGAATTCATGGCTATTTATAGAGATTAAGATTTGTATTCGTTCATGAAAGATAGCCATGAAAAGATATGGAAGCAAATCTTGAATCAAGAGTTGTTTATGTTCATTAAAATGAAGTGTCTCTTCGAAAACTAGCAGTTATGAAGATTCAGCCGTATGAACTAAACGTTTCATCCAGTTGAATTGATTGAAAATCAAAACAGTAAAGAAATAGTGAAAAAATGGTATAATTCAGCCGTCTGAATGTTCCAAGTCAACCGGCTGAATGTTCTTATTGTTTTTTGAACATGCACAGCATTTAGTCGGCTGACAAGGGTCATTCAACTGGCTGAATGCAGTGTTTTCATGTAGCTCCTTTGATTTGCCAATGTTTTTATTTTGTGTGCATGTATATACCACTTCGGAGAGATTTTAACAGCTATCTACATCTAGACTCAGACTTTATGCCTAACATAAATATTGTAGCAATATTCTGGAAATGAATCTAGTCTTTGTATGTCTTTGAGTATCTTCTCCTACAATCTTGGTTAGTTCATATAATATTTACTTATATAGTTGTCACAATCAAAACATCAAAATTCGAGGTTCTAACATGATTATGTTAGTGTAGTTCTATTTGGTCAAGGTTTGGCAGAATTATAGCCGTGTAGTTTTGCATGTTGAAGTGGTTTCTATCTTTGGAGTTGCTGATGCATGTGTGCTTTAGGCTATGAATATAGCGCAGTTCCTCTGTTTTGACACATCTTTGTGCATTTGGTTCGACCTAGGTACCGCGTAGATTGTTGTATCCAGTCGACCTTCTTCTTCGCTTAGTATTTGGATGATCAAGTGGATCATGAAATATAACTATGTTAATGTAGAGCAGTTGGCTTCGTTTGACTGAGGTTGATCTACTACTGCATATTTTAGTTTGGACTGACATATCTTATATCGGTATGTTGGTACGATGCGATATATTTGATGACAAAACAATTTTACAAAAAGGAGGCGCAATAGGCGGTACAACGTGAAGTGTTCTATTGTTTCAATGCTGTCTTATAACTTAGAACACCTTCTTGTAATTAACGTGGTATAAGTGTGGTATTTGTTGTTTGGTTGGATTGGAGAGTGTATTATTGCCTATTTCGTTTATTTTGATACGTCTCATTTTCAAACTGGCACAGTTGCTAGTATGGAAAAATGACCCGAGTTTGCTTCGGAGTTATGTTGTCTATTGTTTACAGTGTTGTGATTATTCTAAGTATTTTGGATATGTGCGGTCCATTTCATGATATAGCTAATGTGTATGTCCTAAGAAGACCACTACGTTATAGGTTTGGCCAATTTTCTAGTTATGTTAACTTTATTTTACCGGACTTCGTGTGCGGTGTCTTATGGGGTTCGCACAGTCCTTATATGGTTTTAGGACGTTTTATTCTACTATGTCATTCTTTAGTCAGGTAGCTTGCGCATATCGAAAAATGGGTGTAACACTTGCCCTCCAAGTCTACGCTAATGTATATAGGGCAAACTTGTCAATTCCTACCCAGCTTTTCAAATCATCTACTCAATCATTTCACAATTAATACTTGTTACACGTATCCTACCTTGATTGGTTGCCTTTTCTAGTCGGATCACTTCGTATCCAGAGAAATATATCTAGTTTTTTGTGAATAACATATGCCATCATAATATCTAATGGTTGTGGTCTTTTATGTCTTTAGGATTTTAAGGCTAAGATCCCACCAGCCAACTTATAAATATTTTCTCTTCTTCCACAATTACTCTTTTACTTGTTCAAACAAAAGAAAACCCATACAAGATATCTCAATTTCGCATTTCCCCTCTTTCCAGGCTTTGATTATACATTCCCATAAATTAAATCTTTCTATTTATTAATTATGTGAAACTAATTTTTGCTAATTCGCTTTTCATTTTGTTTTAAGTATGGGTAACCACATACATGAATTTGCCTTTAAGTTGCTAGATGAAATCCCCAATTGAAATTGCTTTGTTAGTCTATTAATAACGCAACTAGAATTCCATTCTCTATTAACTCAAGGTTGATTTGTGAAATTTAAAAGTAATTCATCTTTATTTAGCTTAGTATTAGTGGCATTTGATGATCGTCCTTGATCATCCAACCGCGACTCATCTTTCACTGAGTTGACTACAACTATTTGTAAGAGAAGTCGTATGGAGGGAATTTTGACTAATTTTGGAATTTGTGATTACAGGTTTAGGTTTCCTCCACCCTCTGGATGTATTCCTTTGCTTGCTGAGGGGTATATTTTTATATCGTCAAAGCACATCAAATGCAGCCTTTATTTGCCTCTTCATCCGCCACTTTAAGAAAGGCTAGCAGCATTTAGCTTATCCCCTATCCAGTTAGCCCATTTCTTATTATCTCCTAACCTATACTTATATTTTATACACTGAACATTTGACTCCCCCTC
The DNA here is from genome assembly GCA_030737815.1 of Allium fistulosum. NCBI lineage: Eukaryota > Viridiplantae > Streptophyta > Magnoliopsida > Asparagales > Amaryllidaceae > Allium > Allium fistulosum. The sequence continues at coordinate 97,908,442 of CM060907.1, forward strand.
TTACCGAGAATTAGCCTATTTATATTCCGTATAAGAGAACCCTTCTTCTGTTTGTGCTGGATTTTATTTTTTTCAGACTATGAAATCCCTTTTCTCCTTTACTTCTCGTAAAACTTATCAATGGGCATATCAATTCTTTTTATTTCTAACCTAAATGGTGTTATTTCTTCCTTCCAAAACTGGTACTGCTCCCACTTCTCTCTCATATTCCTATTCTTTTAACTTTCTCTCTTGCACTTATTTGCATCTTCTTCGCTTTTAGCTGGTCATCCTGAATTCACTAAAGCTAAGAAGGAGCTATTTATACTACATAGAATAGATGCACTAAGGCTTACTAGTGACTTCCCCAAGGGCTCAAATCTCTTTACAAAAGCTATACTACACAAACATAATTTTCTACGCCAACATCATCACTTTTCTAGATCCATTTTTACATATATTTTTGATATTTCTGCTCTATGTGGCATACCTTTAGTTATTCATCCTTCACTTAGATTTATCGGTGTTCTAATTTATATGTGTTAGCTTTACTGTACATGTTACCGCACAGGTTTAATGTTGAGGCTTGCCGTTGCTTTCAGCTTGAAAAAATTGGTTAGAAGAAAAGTCAAGGAGAGTAACTTACTGCACACGAAAATGCAAGCAAAAAGTTGAAGATAAATGATCCTCTTCCTCCTTCCTTAAGTTCTTTAACCGCTACTATGGTTCATGTGTCGTCTAACAACATGCTTCCGCCTTTCTCTTGCTTCTTGGTTATTTCATGAGAAGGCACAGTTTCTAACCTGATAGAGAAGATGGGTTGACTACTCATTGATGACTTTACTGCTCTGACTCCTTCTCCATTATCCTCTCCTAGTTCATCATCCGAGGAGGTTTTCTCTAACTTGCATCATCGTGGCTTTCAGGTTAGTGTATTATAGTGTTATCTTTACTAGGTTATGATTTAGGTGCATTCTTACTCATTATAACCTTAATATTTTGAGTTTATAGCTCTTAGGATGGAGCTACACAACCGACTCAGAGTTCTATAGTCGGCGCTAACTAGTGCTCAAGAGGAAATTTCAAAATTAAAATAAGGCAATCTACAGTGGAAGCGAAATTTGGATGCCACTTCCCTAGACATTGAAGTATGGGATAAGAGGGAGGCAGATTATAAAGCACAATTGGATGTGACCTCTAAAAAAGTTAAGGAGGTGGAGCAAAATACCGTAATACTAACGAAGAGTGTGAGAAGATTGGAACTGAAGCTTACCAAAGTATAAAAGACTTAAAAAATCTACCTGCAACGTCCTTTATAAGTTTTACGCTTAAGTAAAAAACAGTTCTTTACATCACGGCATTGTAAGTGGACGTGAAAGTTAATTTGGATTACTTGGAGGACCCTAAATTAATTAGAGATGCAAATGGATGCTACAAAAAAATGGGTTCAAGTGCGTAGTGGCCTACCAGGTACCCCTCCGAGACAAAGCAGGTTAAAGATGTTTCTGATGATTTTGATGAAGACAGGGACCCCACCAATCCAAAAGTCAGTCCAAGGCTGTCCCATCTGGATCTATCACTATCGTGGAAGTAAATACCCAACCCTCTAGCTTTAGGCTACTATGTTTTTTAGGAGTTTTTTTTACCTTTTGTATTGGATTTTTTTTATGTTGTGCTCTTAACTACAGACGGTCTGAATATTACTGCGCATATCTTTATTCTCATCATTTTTGATGATACTTTGTAAATGCTGGGGTTTATGAATGAAACCATTGTTTTAATGTTTCTAAGTTTTGGTCTTGTTGAGTTGCTTTTTTTATGCAGTATCTTTAACTTCTGCTTCATTATTTAGTTAAAGATTGTAACTATTAATAAACCCCTTTTATCAAAGTCGTATAAAGAAAGTAGTTTAATCCAACAAAAGGGGTTTGAATAGCAAGCCATGGAGAGATTATCAACAAGAAGAGTCTTGGCAAGTAGGAGGGAATATGAACTCGAAAAGACTATGACTCAATTAAAGAAGGACACTCAAGGGCTTTTATTTAAAATTACACAAGTTATTCATGAAAGAGATGCATTATGTGATCTTGTACAACACAAGTGGGACTCCATCTTAGGAGATGAATCACTTCCTTTAATACATCCCCACTTATTATGGTTTAAAGATAGACTTAGACATGGACAAAAATATCACTTCTTTTTTTATATTTTTTTTTTGATTGAATAAGTTATTTTCACTTGTTATGCACACTTTTTTTGTTTGATTTTCCATTGATTTCTTGCCTGATTATCTCATATTCATAGACTACGCTCATTTCCCTATTGAAGTGATCATATATGGTCTTCCCAAAGGCAACCGCCCCATATGCATCCTTCATTCTTTTCATTTGAAAGAACCAACTTCTTCAATCATTATGGAAGATTATGGAACCTGGATTAATGAACTCGAGGCCGCTATTGTAGATCTTATTAAGGAAAAATAATTGATTGCTGATGATATTCGAGAGGAATTGCATGTGCAATATAAGGAACAAGCATGGTAGTTGGAAGAATCTAAGAAAGCTACTCTTCAGCAGTATGTTTATATTACTAAACAACGCTCAGACATAAAAGAACTGGAAAAGAAACTAAAATTTACTCAGGCTTGCATCACTGAACATAAGGGATTGTTGAAAGATGCCGAAGGTGTATATAGGGTTTTGTATGAAGATGAGATCATGGTTCTGAATGGAAAAATTAACGAGTTGTCTCTAAAGGTCGTTAAGAGATTCAGTGTAGAAGATTACATATATGGCCTTGGCTCCTATTGCAGTATCTAGGCCCGATGCTACTTTTGTGCCTCCATCTGGAGCAGACCTTGATGTTGTTTCCCGATGGAAGGAAGACTTAATGAACTATTATGAGGCTGAGTTTTATGAGTTGAAACTTTACTATAAAAAGGAATCACCGACCCTAGGAGGTAGTTTTTCACATGTTATATCTATTGCACATGAGTATTTCGGCTCCTATTATACAACAACAAAAAGGACTAAAAATCAACTGTTGGACGAAACTGAATGAGTTAGGTAGGAGGCTTTAACACCCCCTACTTGGAGGCCCAAAACTAACAGCTACGGATGCTACAGTCATCCATAGTTATAAATCCTTGGCGACCAAATACGGCAATGTTAGATACATTGATACACAAAAACACATGAATATGTAAAAAATTTCAAACAGCAACCAAAGTCAACATTCTATTTCAAAGTATTTCAAATTCATTACATAATCCCAGAGCGCAGACCACGTTCAGATAAAATATACTTATTACGCCAAGAGCGACATATGAAGATGCCACATTGAATGATCAAAGTAAATAATAAGGCACTAAGACAAATTTGCCTTTACAATCAAACACACAGCAGAAATAAAAGAACTCTAATAACAAGCTTGCTTCCTACACGTCTTCGAAAGCTTTATTCGTCTATAAGAACACCTGGCAATCTTAACTCTCAACCTACTCAAAATCAATTGAGTACCTGATGTGCACGTAAACATGCATATTTTTACATCCATATTTGACCTATTTTATTTTAAATAAATGTCATAAGTGGGTATTTTTACATGTTTACAACCAAATTTCAAATATGCTTTCAAGTCATCATTCATATATCAATGTGGGAGTAAAATAGTAATTTTGTACATGAATTTATTTTGAGAATATTTATTTGCACATTTTCTGTTTAATTATAGGAATTTTAGATGGAGATATGAAGGTGTTTTCATGAAGATATGCATGCACAAGGAGGGAAACAGAGGAATGCAAATGGAAATAATTCAAACCACGCATCATGGAGGACCCCACCTACCCACTTACCTTAATCTACAATTAGAAGCTAATGGAAAAGTTAGTGGAGGTTAAAGTTTCATGCATACTTAATGATGGATTAATTAGAGACTAATGATTACTTTGTGGCCACAATTCCTAAAGGGTATTTTGGGAAGCCTCCTAAAAATTGGATTAGGGTTTTGTGCATGTATAAATAGCCCTCTTATGTAAATGTTCTTCTTCTCTTTTAATTACTTAGGAAATTAGAATGCAAGTTGTAGCCTGAAAGTTATATGAAATAAAAATGGCTCCCTAAGCCTTTGGTTCTTTTACTTATTCCTTGTTCTTATTTTATTTTTCTTGTTCATTTTTATTTACATGCTCTTTCATTTGATACTAGTAGCTTAGTTTTACTTTTATGCAAATAGTTTAGTTTCTCCTTTATTCTAATTAGCTCTTACCATCTTTGCTTTTGTTTTAATGTTGAAATTTACATGAGTTGATATGATAACACAAATGAGTAGCTAAACTCCTTCAATTTAGAGGTAATTAAGCTCTCTAATATAATGTAAATTCAACATTTCTTATGATTTATGGTCTCTTTTATGCTTCATGAGAAGTAAATGTTGATGTAAGTTTATAAAAATGAATTTGATAGCCTATGTTGTATTTACAAATAGGCTATTCTTATTCAAACATAAACACAAGTTACATCATCATTTTACTAATTGATTTTTGATTATGAAATTAAGGCGGAAACAAAATGTGACGATCTATGTTACTAAATACAATAGTAAATAGATCATACTTAAAATAGCTTTTGCTTTAACTTCATTTACATGAGAATTGATAAGTGGCTTTGGTTGTTGTATTATAGTTTGATGGTTTAAGTTATGTTAATTAATAACATAAATAAACCACACTTATGATAAATACATCACTAATGTTAGTTTCTGAGATGATGGTTTTGATGACAACAACCTTATGACTTGTTATAAAATATAAATACTAATATTCTTCTCTAGATATATATGTATATGAAGGATATATATGCAAGTACTAAAGAATGATGACTGTATAGTATAAAGATTCAAGACTGAGTATAGAGATTCAAGACTGATGAATTCAAGATTGAAGAAATCAAGACTGAAGACTCATGAGCATCAAGAGTTCTAGAGTTCAAGATATCAAGATAAGTAATAGAGTCTAGATTTATGTTAAAACTTCATAATAGCACTAAAATCTTTATTCGAATTTTAATTGTGGAATGGAATCCACTTCTCACTTTATTAGTGGGATGGAACCCACGACCTCTTTAGTGGGATGGAACCTACGACCTTCTCTAGTGGAATGAAATCCACGAAATTTTCAAAATGATTTATTTTAAATATTTTTCCAAATTTTTTTTATAAGTCATCTCTCTTAGTTTAAATATTTTATCCTTAAACTATTTTTATTATCTTTTATATTTAAATTTCAAAATCATTTCTTGTTTTTAAACTATCTCCTGGTATTAATATTATAGCTTTAAATTTCAAAATATATTCTATACTTAGTTTTTAATATTACTTTTATATTATAGAATATATATTTTTAAGATTACTTTTTAAATCACTTTTATAAGTTTAAACTATATTCAGAATGGTTTAAAAGCTTCCGAAATTGTTTTGACAAGTTTTAGAAAGAAAATCTCTTTTAGAAACAAAAATCAATTTTCAAAATTCACTAGGGCATGTCGACATACCCCATCCCCCCATGTCGACATGGTGACCGTAGAAAATCAAATTTCAAATTTTCAAATGAAGTGTCTATTCGTCATAACCTTTTGCAAATGGACATGACTTTTGTTCTTCAATAAATACCGATTGTTTTCAACGAATTTTAAGTTAGTTTTTCTTCATTTCTTCACTCCTTCTCCACTCAAATATTCTCTTATATTTTAACAAAACTCTACCGAAATTCTAAGTGAATCAAACTCGATCATCTCTAGTTTGATTCTCTGCCACTCTCTCTCAAAGATCTCAGTGCTATTCAGAGTTGTAGGATCATTTGTAATCAAAGAAGTGTATTGAGTCTCTCTGTCTATCAAAGTGATATTGGAAACGGTGTGATTGTAGCCTGTAAATCAATTGGGAGTGATTGTAGCCCGTAAATCAATTAAGTGATCTTGTAGCCTCGTTAAATCAAGAGAGTTTGCCCTGGACTCGAAGACAGGAAGGTGTATCTCATGGCCTTGAAATCAAGGTTGTAATATCGACATTAAATTTGAAAAGAAATCCGCACAATAAATTGTGTGAGATTGGATGTAGGGTAACTCCAAACCAGTATAAAATTCCGGTGTGCTCTTTCCTTTACTGCTTTTATTTACCATTTGCATCTTTGTCTGATTCTGTGATTGTTTCTGTGTTTGTGATTTGCATATGTTTGGATTTAATTTGAAAAGATTTCAAAAAGATTCATAAAATTAATTCAACACTATTTACCCCCCTCTAGTGTTAATTCTGCCTGAAGATCCGTAATCCGCATTTCCTACATTTGGTATCAGAGCATTGGTTTTCAAAGTTATCATAATCCGAATTTTGAAAAAAATTTAAAGTGGCAATTTTTGGAGATTTTGTAAACACTAGTTCAAAACTATCCATATCATTATTTCATAAGTCTGCATATTGTTATTATAGAAAATCAAGTTATCTACTGAATTGGTGTGTTGTGCAGGAACATATGTGTTATATGGCTTTTGAAGAATCAACACTTAATGGACAAATGGTGCAAATTAAGAAAAATAAATGGATACTTAATAGTGGATGTTCGAGACACATGACTGGAAATCCAGAGATATTGAATGACATAATTTATGAAAATGGAGGACTGGTCAACTTTAGAGACAACTTAAAAGAATATGTGATTGGCATCGGCAATGTCGGTAACTTTAAAACTCCTACTATTTCTGATGTTTTGTTAGTTAGGAATCTAAAACACAATTTGCTTAGTATAAGCCAAATTTGTGATAAGGGCTACAAAATTAAATTTGAAAAAGATAAGTGTCACATCGAAGATAATAAATTAAATATTATCTTTGAAGGAATTAGGAATAAAAAATATTTATATACTTAGTATGAAAATCTCAAATGATGACCTATGTCTTTTGGCTAATACAAGTGGCCCTAGGATTTGGCATAAAAGATTTGGGCATTTGAATTTCAAACTCTTATCTAGACTTTCAAAACTTGATCTAGTAAGAGGTCTTCCTAAAATGGATTTTAAAGTAGATAGTATATGTGATGCTTGTCAATTAGGAAAACTTAGAAAGAGTTCATTTAAATTGAAAGATATGATTTCAACTTCAAAACCTCTTGAGTTACTTCATTTAGATCTGTTTGGTTCATCTCAAATTCAGTCAATAAATCATAGTAAATATGTTTTTGTAATTGTAGATGATTATTCTAGATTTACATGGACACTTTTTCTGAAACTTAAAAGTGATGCTTTTGATTTATTTAAAACTTTTGCAAAAAGAATTCAAAATCAACTTTCTTTTGAAAATCAAAACTATTCGTAGTGATCACGGTGGAGAATTTGAAAATGAAAATTTTGAGAATTTCTATAATCAAAAAGGAATAACTCATAATTTTTCCTTTCCAAGAACTCCACAACAAAACGGAGTGGTAGAGCGTAAAAATAGGACGATTCAAGAGTGCAAAAACTATGCTTTCAGATAGTAAATTACCAAGAAATTTTTGGGCTGAAGCAGTCGCTACATCTTGTCATATTTTGAATAGGATTTTAATTATACCTTTAACCAATAAAACACCATATGAAATTCTTTTCAATAAGAAACCAAAGGTATCTTATTTTAAAAATTTTGGAAGTAAATTTATCATTTTAAATACAAAGGACAATTTGGATAAATTTGATCCTAAATCCAACAAAGGAATCTTTATCGGATATTCTAATAGAAATAAAGCATACAGAGTTTTCAATTTAAAAACTAACACCATTGAAGAAACAATGCATGTATCTTTTGATGAAAATTTCAAAGATTTTGTTCAAATAAATGATGAAGATGATTTTGTTACTTTACATAATGAATCAAATGAAACAAATTGTGAAACTGTTCATCCTAATAAAAGGATCAGTCTTTTAAAAGATCATCCTGTAGAAAATATACTAGGAAATATTGAATTTGTTGTTAGAACTATAAATCAACTAAACAAGATGAGTAATGTAGTTTTTATATCAACTTTTGAACCCAAAAATCCAAAGGAAGCATCATCTGATGATTCATGGATTCTTGCCATGCAAGAAGAACTGAATTAATTCACCAGAAATGATGTATGGGAACTTTTTCCTAAACCTGAGGACAAAACTATAATAGGAACTAAATGGGTTTATAAAAATAAAATGCATGAACAAGGTGAGGTCGTTAGAAATAAAGCTCGGTTAGTCGCGCAAGGTTATTGTCTAGAGGAAGGAAGAGACTATGATGAAACCTTTGCACCCTTGGCAATATTAGAAGCCATTAGAATTCTACTTGCTTTCACAAACCACAATAATTTCAAATGGATGTCAAAAGTGCATTTTTAAATGGTTTTGTTAAAGAAGATATTTATGTTGAACAACCCCCACTTTTTGAAGATGAAAAGTTTCCAAATCATGTTTACAAATTAAAGAAAGCTTTATATGGTCTGAAACAAGCTCCTAGAGCTTGGTATGATAGACTAAGATCTTACCTATTACAATCAAATTTTGAAATTGTTAAAGTAGATAATACTCTTTTTATTAAAAGAAACAAAAATTATAACCAATTATTACATATTTATGTAGATGATATAATTTTTAGATCAACAAACAATGAAATGAACAAAGAGTTTTCTGAAATAATGACAAAAGAGTTTGAGATGAGTTATATGGGTGAACTTACTTTCTTTTTAGGATTACAAATAAAACAATTAGATAGTGGTATTTACATTAGTCAAGAAAAGTTTGCTAGGGATCTAATTAATAAGTTTGGTATGACCACTGCGAGTGGAAAATCCACTCCTATAGCAACTAATGAAGCCTTGAATAAAGAAGACATGTCAAAAGATGTCGACCAAAAACTATACAGGGGAATGATTGGATCGCTACTCTATATAACTGCGAGTAGGCTTGGTATCATGCATAGTGTTTGTCTCTATGAAAGATACCAATCTCAACCCAAAGAGACCCATTTAAAAGATGTGAAACGTATCCTAAGATATGTTAAACACACTTTAGACTATGGCCTATTTTAGCCTAAAAATGATTCATTTGATTTAATCTCATACCGTGATGCTGACTGTGCTGGTTGTAAATCAGACCGAAAAAGTACAAGTGGAACTTGTCACTTTTTAGGACATTCTCTGGTTTCCTGGTTTAGAAAAAAGCAAATTACTGTCTCACTACAACAACTGAAGCAGAAAATATCTTTGCTGCTTTGGCTTGTTCTCAAGTAATCTATATGCAACAGACCCTAAAGGATTTTGGATTAAATATTTCAAAATCACCAATTTATTGCGACAGTACAAGTGCAATAAATTTATCCAAAAATCCTACTCATCATGCTAGAACCAAACATATTGATATCAGACATCATTTTCTCATATATAATGTAAATAAAGAGATTATTTCTCTTGAATTTATCAACACTGAGAATCAAATAGCTGATTTTCTGACCAAACCCTTGAATCAATCAACCTTTACTAAATTTAGAAGAGAACTAGGTATTTGCTCTAAAACTGAGATATAGAATATAGATATAGTAATATATATTTAAATAAATAAAGAAAAATAAAATTGTCAAAATTTCCATAAGGATGTCGACATCCCGCTACCCCCCATGTCGACATACAACGATAAAATTTGAAAATTTGATTTTCCCTCTAAAATTAGTTTGGTAGTTATATATATTCTCTATATTTCGAATTCTTCTGTCTTCCACTTCATTTCTCTCTATAATAAACTTCTGAGAATATAAAATAATGGCCTCCTCTTCCAAATCAAATCAAAATGCGACTTTTTCTTTCCCTTCTCCCAATGCTAATCCATTTCAAAGAACTACACTCGTCCGAGTCATAAAGATAGAGGAAACTTTGAAGGACTCTCTGCAAATGATGACTGAGTTGCAAGTCATGCAAACAAAGATGGCTAAGGAACAAGAGAAACAGGGAAAAATCCTTAGAAATTTGCAAAAATTTCTAATGGATAATCATGCGGACCCGATCATGATTATAGATGACTCCTTTAACATTCATATTCAAAATCCACTAGAGGAAGACGACAAAGATGAAGACAAAGAAGAAGAAGCGCAAATGGACGAAGATGATAAAGTTATTTGCGTTGGAGAAGTCTGTTTTGATAAAGATGGTAATTTGGTCAAACAACATGGAAACTTTTGTCTCCATTACCCAAATTGTTCGATTCACAAGTCACCAATTATCAAAGACTCTCATTAGATTGTTTTTATGTTAATGTTTTTATATATTATGTGTATTTGTATATATTTGTGTTTATATGTGTAATATAAATATATAATAAAATTATATTTACGTTTCGCTTAATTATACTTCGTTATTAGTATTTAGTTCCATAAGGATTAGTTTAAGGGGGAGTTATGTAGTTTAGGATTAGTTTTTGTTAATGACAAAGGAGGAGAATTATAAAATAGGTTAGATAGACTTAGATTAAGGGGGAGTTAGTAGATTAAAGGAGAGTTGTTGGAATAAGGGGGAGTTAGAGTAGAATAAGAGTTTGGTGGAGTAGATTTTATAAACAAAGGTTGTCATCATCAAAAAAGGGGAGATTGTTAGTTCCTGAGATGATGGTTTTGATGACAAGAACCTTAGGACTTGTTATAAAATATAAATACTAATATTCTTGTCTAGTTATATATGTATATGCAGGATATATATGCAGGTACTGAAGAATGAAGACTGTACAATATAAAGATTCAAGACTGAGTATAGAGATTCAAGACTGACGAATTCAAGATTGAAGAAATCAAGACTGAAGACTCATGAGTATCAAGAGGTCAAAATATCAAGATAAGTAATAGAGTCTAAATTTATGTTAAAACTTCATAATAGCACTAAAATCTTTATTCGGATTTTAATTGTGGAATGGAATCCACCTTCTCGCTTTAATAGTGGGATGGAACCCACGACCACTTTAGTGGGATGGAACATACGACCTTCTCTAGTGGAATGGCATCCACGAAATTTTCAAAATGATTTATTTTAAATATTTTTCCAAAAACTTTTTAAAAGTCATCTCTCTTAGTTGAAATATTTTAGCCTTAAACTATTTTTATTATCATTTATATTTAAATTTCAAAATCATTTCTTGTTTTTAAACTATCTCCCACTTTTAATATTATAGCTTTAAATTTCAAAAATATATTCTATACTTAGTTTTTAATATCAGTTTTATATTATAGGTTATATATTTTTAAGATTACTTTTTAAATCTCTTTTATAAGTTTAAACTATATTCAAAATGGTTTTAAAACTTTAGAAATTGTTTTGACAAGTTTTAGAAAGAAAATCTCTTTTAGAAACAAAAATCAATTTTCAAAATTCACTAGGGCATGTTGACATACCCCATCCCCCCATGTCGACATGGTGACCGTAGAAATTCAAATTTTCAAATGAAGTGTCTATTCATCATAACCTTTCACAAATGGACATGACTATTGTTCTTCTATAAATATCGGTTGTTTTCAACGAATTTTAAGTTAGTTTTTCTTCATTTCTTCACTCCTTCTTCTCCACTCAAATATTCTCTTATATTTTAACAAAACTCTACTGAAATTCTAAGTGAATCAATCTCGATCATCTCTAATTTGATTCTTTGCCACTCTCCCTCAAAGATCTCAGTACTATTCAGATTTGTAGGATCATTTGTAATCAAAGAAGTGTATTGAGTCTCTCTATCTATCAAAGTGATATTGGAAACGGTGTGAGTTTAGCTTGTAAATCAATTGGGTGTAATTGTAGCCCGTAAATCAATTAGGTAATCTTGTAGCCTGGTTAAATCAAGAGAGTTTGCCCTGGACTCAAAGACAGGAGGGTGTATCTCATGGCCTTGTAATCGAGGTTGTAATATCGACATTATATTTAAAAAGAAATCTGCACAAGAAATTGTGTGAGACTGGATGTAGGGTAACTCCGAACCAGTATAAAATTCCGGTGTGTTCTTTCCTTTACTGCTTTTATTTACCATTTTCTTATGTGTCTGATTCTGTGATTGTTTCTGTGTTTGTGAATTTCATCTGTTTGGATCTAATTTGAAAAGATTTCAAAACGATTCATAAAATTAATTAAACATTATTCACCCCCCCTCTAGTGTTAATTCGGCCTTAAGATCCGTTATCCGTATTTCCTACAACTAATTCCATTTAAAATCAAAATAGAGATCATAGATTATTTTTGTGTTGATATACAAAAATATGAGAGTGTATTTGCCTCTAAATTATTTTCTAATTTCGTATGTTCAATCACTTTTGTTCTAGATAGTTTTACAATTTTTAGCTTAAAACAATCACAACTTCAATTTTTGGTTTAATTTAATTGAATAGAAATTTTAGAATCTATATAATTCCATGCGGATCGACTCGTATTCGCCATGTACTAAAATTGTACGCCGTGCACTTGCGGTTAATTTCTATTTAAATTTTTTCGGCTATTTTCTAAACCGATAGGCAAATAGTTGTCAAACAAATTTTTGGCACCTTTGCCGAGGAATTTATTTGATTTTAATTTTCTATTCTTCAAATTATTATCATTTGATTTTATTGCGTGTTTATTTTACGTGTTCTTTAGTATTAAAAAAAATTATGTTGTGTATTTATGTTTGTGTGCTTGTGATTTTCTAGTTGCTTTTTCATTTATATTAACAAGACATTAAAAAAAACTTTTCATTTCATCACTTTCTATTTACATTCACAGTTTTACAAGTTTGTTCACATTATTGTTTACATTTAAATTCACTGTTTACATTTACATTACCTTGCATTTCAATTCCCCATCTCTCTGTCTACACCATAGCATCTACAACATCCCATGTTACAATAACTTCTCCAACCATTTACATACATTTACAGTGCCTCCCCATTCATCAAACAATACTTCACCCTGCCTTAGTGTTGCACTTCATATCCTTAATTTCACTGTCCGCTTCTTCCCTCATTCAATACAAACTCAATTGCAGTCATCATCCTCATACAAATCTCCTCCACTTCCACCACAAAAACTGACCATACCACAACCATTCACAACTATCCCTTCCCACTTCACATACCCCTACTGAACTAGCCTCATCAACCAACTTCATCCCCCTGCTTCGAGTAATCACCGCCTCACACATATCAAACTCACAACCATCACCCTCCACATCATACAAAACCACATCATACAAAACTATCAACCACCATACTTCACATCAACTTGCCGCTCCATTGCCTTCATTCAGCATACCCACCCACTACTACTCTCTGTTCAACATCACTTCCTTATAACCTGCGCCCGATCAGTGCCTCCAGCCATCATACCACCAGCAAACTGTCAACTTCCTATCACCTCATTGCAACATCATCCCCCTGTAATTCCCTGTACTGTCAACTACCACCATACTCTTACCTCAAACCAACCTCTGACTTCATTCATCACTGAAATCTAGACGAAGCCACAACCAACTCCATCAACTCTGTCACATTCATCCATTCCTTGCTACATAACCATCAACTGAAACCATCCACTTCAACATAACATTGTTCATTCAACTGACTTGCCACAAACACCTCGATACAATTCAATTGTCATCAATTCACCAAAATATAAGTATGTTGTCTAGAGTTATTACTCACCTTCTTTGGTTAGAGAAGTGATTCCAAACACAACACAACGACTACAACAAGCACGACAATTATGGACAAGCTTGAGTGGGAAGAGAATCCAAATCCAAAGCTTTGAAAAAATAAAATAAATTTCATATGTAAACAAATAGAATTCGCATAGAAAATAAAAGTGGAAATTTTTTTATATTGGTAAACATATGAAAAGGCTTGTCAAAGGGACACATAGGTTTGGTCTAGGGTTTGTTTGGGTTCGGTCTAGGCTAGATTTGGGTGGGGTTTGGTTCGGTTAGGGCTAGGGTTAGGGTTTGGGTTCAGTCTAGGCTAGGGTTAGGGTTTGGTTGTGGAGAAGGTGGTCACGGCCAAGGCAAAGCAAGGGAAAGGGTGAGGTGATGGCTCGGCTATAAGGTTTGTGGTGGGAAGAAGAGGAGTGGAGGCCGAAATTTGTTGAAGAGGAAGGGAAAAAGGAAGGAGGAGAAGTGGTTTTGGCTAGGTTTTTTTTGTTGGAGGAAGAGGAGATGGGTGTGGTGATGAGCATGGCCGAAATTTAAGGAAGGAGGAAGGGGAAATTTTAGAGGAGAAGTCTAGGGTTTTGAGGAGGAAGATCAAGAAGAAAAACTTACATTAATTTCTTTCAACGGAGGCACAAATGAAAATTAAGAGCCTAGCAAAACCCTAGGATATTATATAGTCATCTCAATCATGTGGCTTCTCATCTACTAAAGAAATTCCTAGCCCAATAGTACAAGCCCAAAATCAAAATGTAAATAAGATAAATGTTATAGGAAAATAACCGCGTGTAATACGCCAAAATTTGTAAATTTTGATAAGTAGAAATCAAAATTTTACAAAACGAAAATGTTAGAATTAAATCCATCTTCATAAAAAAAAGTAAAAGTTCAAAATTCAAATTTTAAAAATTTCACAGAAAGTCAAACTTTACCGATGTTGACCAAAATTTGCATTTTAAGAAAAATCTTTATTTTATTAATGGAAGAACATTTCACATCAAATCCCAAAATATTACATTAAATTTCCAAATTTATCAAATTTTAAAATAATTATATTCAAAATTTCAAATGAATTTTCATTTAAAATATTTTCAAAATTTGCGGGTTGTTACACTCTCCCCCACTCAAAACTTTTCGTCCTCGAAAAGGAACGAGACCCAAAAAATAAAGAAGGATAAGGTAGGATAACAAATAGTACCTGGAACAAACAATTCAGGATTTGAAGCACAAATGCTCTCCTCCGTTTCCCAAGTATAATCTCGATCATTAGTGCTCCATTGCACTTTGACCAGGTTGACAGATTTTCTTCGTAGCTGCTTCGTACCTCTATCGATAATACGAAGTGGCTTCCTCTCGACAGTAAGGTTCGGCTCAACATCCAAACTCTCGAGAGCAGAAGGCTGGACAATCAAAGATGGATCATGAAGATACCGACGAAGATGCGAAACATGGAACACATTATGCACTCTAGAAAGCTTCTCAGGAAAATCCAAACGGTAAGCTAAGGAACCAACTCTCTCTAAGATGCGAAAGGACCAATAAACCTAGGAGCGAGCTTCCCTCTCCGACCAAAATGAATCACATTTCTTAATGGAGAGACCTTAAGGAAAACCTGATCACCAACAGAAAATTCTAAATTCCTATTACGCCTATCAACATACTTCTTCTGTTTATCCTAAGCAATCCTCATCTTTCTCCTAATCTCCTCAAACTTCTCAGATGCTTCTAGAATCATATCAGGACCAAGAACCAAACGATTACCGGATTCAATCCAACAAGATGGAGATTTGCAAGGGCGTCCATAAAGAGCAGCAAATGGAGCCATTGCGATGCTAGCCTGAATTCAAAAAAAATGGGATAAGATAGATAAATGTTTAAGACAACCTTAAACAGATATTTGAGATTATACCTATTAACTATTGTTATAGGTGAATTCCACAAGATGGAGCTTTCCAAGATCCTTCATAATCAAGGACACAGGCACGAAGAAGATCTTCCTGAGTCTGATTCACTCTTTCCATTTGATCGTCGGTATGCGGATGGTAAGCAGTGCTCAGATTCAGACAAGTACCTAAAGATTCCTGAAAAGCTTTCCAAAACTGACTGGTAAAGATGGGATCTTTATCACAAACAATACTGACCGGAACACCATAAAGACAAACAATCTCTCTCATATATATCTCAGCTAAACTCGAAGCAGAACGGTTGGACCTAACTGGAATGAAATGAGCTGACTTGGTCAATCTATCCACAATTACCTAAATACTCTCATTACCTCTTCTAGTCGTCGGTAATCCATCAATAATATCCATAGAAACTTGTTCCCATTTCCAATTGGTAACCTCAAGGGGTTGCAATAATCCAGCGGTCTTCTGATGATCAGTCTTAACCTGCTGACAAGTTGCACATCTACTAACAAAAAGGGAGATATCCCGCTTCATACCACCCCACCAATACAGCTTCTTCATATCATGGTACATCTTCGTCACACCTGGATGAATAGAAAATCTAGACCGATGATTTTCCCGAAGTAACTCTTGCCTCAATCCATCGACATTCGGGACGCAAATCCGATTATTAATCCTTAAATTCCCTTTATCATTGATCTGAGCTCCACTACCATCTTGGCTACTACCACCAACCCTGCTATGAACATTTTCCTTAATAAGCCTAATTATCCTATCCTCATCCTTCTTAGCAACAATACGATCCATAAGAGGAGAAAAAACAACAAGCTGACATAACATCGCCTTTTTCCTACTCAAAGCATCTGCTACAACATTAGCTTTCCCGGGGGTATAGTTGATGTCAAGGTCATAAGAAGCAAGGAACTCTAGCCACCTAACTTGCCTCAAATTCAAGTCCTTCTGGGTGAAAATATATTTCAAAGACTTATGATCCGTAAAGAGCTCTAACTTAGTTCCCAATAGATGATGTCTCCAAAGCTTCAAAGCAAAAACTACGGCAAGCAATTCCAAATCATGGGCTGCATAATTGGCTTCATGAGTCTTCAACTGACGACTGGCATAAGCGATAACCTTCCCATCCTGCATCAGAACGGCTCCCAAACCTTCACGACTGGCATCAATGTATACCGTTAATCCCTTATTTCCATTTGGAACGGTAAGAACTGGCACGAAAGTAAGATCGCGCTTCAACTCATTGAATGCAGCTTCACACTTATCATTCCATCTAAACTTAGCATTCTTACGAGTTAGAGCGGTGAGAGGTGCAGCAATCCGAGCAGAATTCTCAATGAATCTCCGATAATAACCGGCAAGGCCCAGAAAACTACGGATATCAGATGGAGTCCTAGGACTTTCCCAATTCTAAAATAGAATAGGGGGAATAAGAACCGAGAAAGAGATAGAATAATAAATGTACAAAGGAAAGAAGAGAAGATAGACTTACATTGATCGCAGCGATCTTAACTGGATCAACAGAAACTCCATTACCAAAAACAATATATCCAAGAAATCAGACTTTATCTTTCTAGAAATGGCATTTCGAGAATTTAGCCTTCAATTGATAACTGTTAACGATAAAAAGTGAACGCTAACACCCAGTGTGTGTAATAGAATCGTGAAAGCACCACCCGTTGGTACGGGAACAGAATATAAGCTAAAAATAGCAGAAAAGCAGTAAATGAACAACAGGTTTATAGTGGTTCGGCCCGTAATTGAGCCTACGTCCACTTTATAATCTTTTATTGCTGATTCGGTTTCAAATCGATACAAATCACTTGCCAAATACAATATAACTTGATCACACAACAATCTAGACTACTAGCTCAATCTTCGGTGATGAATCCTGCTAAATCCGTATCGGATGAATGAAGTTCTTCACGAAGTTTGTTGTAGTTCCTTGAGTGTTGGAAGATCTTTACTTGTTGAGTGAATTTTCAGTGCAGCAGAGCATGGACGCTTGAAGAAATGAATTTCCAAAAGTCCCTAAAATGTTGGAAGTGATGGGGTATTTATAGGAGCAGCTCTGAGTTCTGGGTAGAAAACACGCTAAGTCCTAGGTCGCGTACGACTTAAGCTAGGTCGTAAGTCGCGAGCGACTTAGGAAATGCAGTGAAGAAGTCCGCGGTTTGCTCCAAGGGGTAAGTCGTAAGTCGGAATTGAGAGAGTTGTAGTTGTTCCTGATCTGGTCCTCTCCAAGTCTTAAGTCGCTGGCGACTTATAGCAAACCATGAGTCGGCAAGTTCTTAACCCGTATACGACTTACTCCTAAGTCGCGTATCCCTTAAGTCGTAGATCTTTAGGTCGCAACATTGCTAGATCGCAATGTCCCTCTAGCAGTTAGGTCGCAAGGTTCTTTAAGGTAGTTAGGTCGCTGGGCAAGTTAAGTCGCTGAGTCCTAGGTCGTAGGCATTTTAGGTCACAGACTCCTTAACTCGCAGGCATTTTAACTCGTACATTGTTAGGTCGTGAAGACTTAAGATATACTGAGTCCCTTAAGTCGTAAGTTATCTAACTCTTTAAGTCGTGGATCCCTTGAGTCGTAAGACCTCATGAGTCGTAAGTCCTCATGAGTCGCAAGATCACATGAGTCGTAGAGCCTTTAACTTGCTGAGTAGTTAAGTCGGAAACCTCTTGATTTCTTAAGTCGCAGGCAGCTTAACTCGTTGAGTCGTGAAGCTCTTAAGTCGTATATCCACTGAGTCGTAAACTTGTTAAGTCGTAAACCACTGTGGGTTGTAGTCCGCTAACTCGTGAAGCTTTTAGGCCGTAAGCTCTCTTCAGTCGCTAGGTCGTAAGTCGTCATGACCACTTAGGTCGTAGGCTTTTTAACTCGTTAGCTTCTTGAATCACGGCAATCTGAGTCATCCATTTCTTAACTCGTAGGTCGTTGCTAAAGAGGAGTTAACATTTGCCCCTCGAAGTACACGCCTTAAGTCGTAAGTCGTGTGCTTCGATTTTCTCTCGCGCTCGTAGGTGTTATGTCGTGAACGACTTAGCAAGGAATTAGGTCGTAAGACGCCGGTTCGCATTTCATTGCCCTGGGGTACAAATATCTTAGGTCGTTCCTCCTTCATTTCATCTGACTTAACTTTCATTCTGCCATTAACAAGATTTCAAGCTCTCAAAGGCGAATCCAACTACTCGTTCATCGATCATCTTCAATTTCATATTGCGTAAGTGATCCCATTCTCTATTCAATCCTCAGCTTATCACCGAACTATCAATTTCGATTACCTCATGCCTTGCTTCACGATTTTCGTTTCAATTGATCGTCGAGGAAATCGAAGTGGTTTGATTTGGCTTTCGGTGACTTGTGAGAAGAAGGGGAAGAGTTTCAGTGCATTAGGTTGGCTGATTTATGAGGAATGGGATTCTTAGTGGAGGAAGGGATTTGAAGAGAGGAACTGATGTCTTGGTTTGAGTCGGAGATAGCTCGAGATCCCTTGAGAATGACCTAACACTTTCTCAGCTTAGATCGCGCACGACTTAACTTTTCTGGTTGCTCACTGCAGCATTGGGTTTAGGTCGTTGCCGAGCTAGAAAAATGTTATTTTGACTTTTCTTTTGTGCGACTTACGACCTAAAAAGTTAACGACCTATCTTATTGCGATTTCTCGTGGACCGTTGGCGAGTTAGCACTTAATCCTCAACTTGCGAGCACATGTGAATGACTAGGTCGCGAACGAGATAGTCCTTAACTCGTAACTCGCGAATTTATTTGAACGACTTAAGAACTTAAGACTCCATTGCTTCGAATTCTTGGACTTGAATGATCTGACTTAAGAGAACATGCCTTGGACACTCGCGAAGCCTTGGGTTCAAACTCCTTTTAAACCGTGAACGAGCTAGAACTTAGGAAATTCTAGCCCATGCTAAGTCGTGAACGAGTTACAACTTGAACAAATCTTCAACTGCCTCGAATGTTGAGACTTGAGTTGTTTGAACTTTGGTGCATTCTTTTGTAGATTGTCAATAATTCTAACTGCCTGTTATAACATTTACGAAAAACTGGGACGAATATACTGCCACCGACTGCCCACATCGAATGACAGATTAGTTGATAAAGATTAAATTAAATTAAATGAACTGTATGAGTAAGATGCTATACAATAACCAATTCAAGTGAAGTATTAAAGCAAAACCGTAATGGTAAACTAAAACTGATTTGTCTGTATTAACACTGCACTTGAGTATTAACAAGTTCTGAAATCTCGTAATTGACTGATTGTCAGTTAGTTTAATTCCAGTTATACTTGCTTTTTCTTGTTTTCATTAGTTTTGCACAGCACTTCACACTTTTAGGAAACATGCACCTTCACTTTTGAACATTCAGCTGATTGTGTAGAATGGCGTCTCAACAAGAAGACTTGGAATTAGCTGGAGAAACTTTTCCAATTGCTACTCCATTGAATGATCCCCCGGAAAGGACTCCTACCACTCTGAGTCATAAAGTCTTCCGTCAACTATGCGCCCAGTTTGGCATTGCTGAATCTGACGCTTTGCTCCCTGGAGTAAATGACACTGCTGATAGGCCGTCCCACGGCTTTGTCGCAGTGAACCGCCAAATGTGCTTGAGTGGAGCGATTCCGCCGTTTAATGACTGTCTTCGAGAACTTCTCCTTTGATTGTTTATCTCCCCTTTTCAACTACACCCTAATGGCTATGCCATCTTGTTGGGATTGTGTGTGCTTTTTAGGAGAACGCTGGACCGTTTTCCCAGTTTTGGAGAAATTTGTTTCCTGTGCTCATTTGCAAAGAACAAAGACCATCCCTCTATCATAGTTGTAAGGAGTGCCAGGAATCGTAAACTGATTATTGGTCTTCCCGAAAGCGTTCCTGGGTTTCTGAGCCAGTTCTTCTTTGTTCGCTGTTCCCCGGGATTTTACGCCATTTGGAGAGTGGGAAGTACGATTATCTATCTTCTCCCTGTGTTTTCTAAATTCTTCTAAGTCCAAATTGTCAAGTGTTAACTTCTTTTTCTTCTGTTTCAGCGCTCCCTCCCCCCTCTAGGGAACCTCATCACAAATCTACCTTCGAGAGGCTTATGGCCGTGCCGGTTGAGGAGAGGAGTGTTCAATTTCTATTGAAAGATGAGTTCCTCCATGAATTTGGACTCTTACATCCTTCCCTCTCCACTCAGCCACATGAAGTCCCTGATTCTCCAGCTGAGGAGTCAGATGCCCCCGTTCCTGCGGAAGAACCTTCACCGAAAGAACTTACCGTTGAGACTTCATTGGTAAAGTGTTCTACTCTTACCGACATTGCGGGGTCGTCCAGTAAGTTAGCACTTGCCCCGGTTATTGAAGAGGAGGAAAATCTTCACACTCTTGAAAAGACGGCTGAGGTGGAAGTTGAAAAAGATAATTCTCCCTTGCACCATGGCGATGATACTTTTGACAGTCTGAGCGACATCATGATAACCTCTCAGGAGCTCTTTAAAGATGATGTTTCTAAAGTGGTCCCTCCTGTTATCGAAGCAACTTCTTCTTTGCAACCAACCACAACGCCTTCCACACAACTTATTGCCATTTCCACACCCAAAAGTGGTTTATAGTCTGACGCGCGTAGTTTGCACATCACACACACTTAGGATTTTGGCACTTAAATGCACTTAGCTTTTTCAACTTGAGGATTTCTAAAACTCGTCTTTTTCTTCAATTTCAGGTTCTCTGATGGGGCGAAGCGGCTCTTACTTCAACAAATTCCAGCGTTACGGAAGCCGTGAGGCTTATGACTTTAGGAGTTATATCGGTGCCGTGAAGGAAACTGATGAGGAGAGGGCTGCCAGAAAAGCTCATGAGAGGCGAGCTCATGAAGAGCGTCGTCGGAGGGAAGATGAGGAATACTATGGGAGTAGGGACGAGCGACGTGACTCTTCCCGCAGAAGCGACGATCCTTACAAGAGGAAATCTTACGATGACAAGGGGAAGAGTCATACTTCCGATGATTCCAGCAAACGGATCAGACTTGGCGAGAAAGATACGTCTAATATCTCGGAAAAGACTACCGCTTCTATTCCTCCTAATACATCTTCCGGTTCTCCTGCCCTTAAGGAGTCCGACATCCAGACAATCATTAATAGGACACAGTACCAAGCTGGAGATGGTCCTCCCACACTCCAGAGCCGATATTCGAATTAGTGTCTGAAAGGAGTGCGTTTTGATTTGGATTTGGTCCCCATTGATAAGCAGGCGATGCTGAAAAATGTCGACGCTGTGAAGCTTGACATCGAAAGAATGTCTGGATGGCAGAAGCTGGTTGATGAACTTCAAAGGGTCAACCATATGAACCTTGAGGCGATGATGACCATGGAGAATGATAAAACAGAATGGGACAAATGGCGTAAGCAGCATGACGCGGAGATGAAAAGCATTAGCGATGGTTATGGGAAGCTCGAAGCTGAAGTTGAAAGACTTAAAAATGAGCTTGCTACTTCCTCCACTTCTTATTCTCAGAAAGAAGAAATGCTTCAAAAACAAGTTCGAGACGCCCATGCTGCTCAGAGAGATATTGAGGTGAAACTCGAAGCAGAACAGCAGGTTACGAGAAAATACCGCGATGATGCTGTTCAGCTTCGAGAGAAAGTCAGCTCTCAAGACTTAGAAATTATAAGACTGCAATCTCAGCTACTGAAGGCTGAAAGAGAACGTGATGAAGTTCTCTCTGGTAAAGCTGCAGCCGAAGAATCCCATAAGGCAACCATAGCCACCATTGACGCGACTCTGTTCGACTTTTATATGCATTGCGTCCTGGGGCGTGGGAGCCTTTCCTTTTTGGGACCATAATATGAAGTCACCTTAGCGGAAGTATGGGAAGCAATCATTGACTTATTTGGCGGTGCCGGATATTCTGAAACAGATCTTCAAGCTACCTACTTAGGTGAGAGCGATCGTGCTGCCCTTGCCAAAGGAAAAGAGCAGCTTATCCGAGTGCGGGCCGAGGCGACGGGAGAGAATCTTCCTGAGAAAGAAATACCTCCTATTGCTCCTGCTTATACTTCGGCTTTAGCTTACGCGAACATTACTGGCTCTAGTTCTCATTCCACACCTCCCACTAAGGTTGACAAAGAAACTGTAACCACCCCTACAGAGGAAGAGGCAATGAAGGACTTCCAAGCTCGGGAATTTGAGATTGATCTCGCTAAACCGGCTTCTCCAGGTAACTTTGACGATTCACGGTCTTCTTTTTTCTCGGAGAATACTGATTTTGATTTCTTTTATTATGCAGCAGACGTGCCGGAAACTGCACCGATTCCTCCTTCTTCAGCTGCCGTTCCTCCTCCTTCTCAAGTTACTCCTCTTCCAGCTTCTCAACCAGGTTCACAGGAAGAACCGATAGCGGCCCTTCGAGGTTTGGATAAACCACCTGCTTCCGAGGAACAGAAAGCAGAAGATCTGGAAGATAGCGAGAAGACCCCGGAGCGGTCTTTTGACTACGACACAAAGCTTTCTACATTTCTTGCTCCGGGGAGTGAGTCTTCTTCCAAGAAGAAGGGGAAACGTGTGGCTTCGAAGAAAGGAAAGAAAAGTTCTTCTGCTGCTGGGGATGAAGCAGAGATTGATCCGGCTGAGTCTCTTTCTCCTTCTTCTCCGATACGGCCTTCGAAACTAATTACCAGGCCGGGTAAAAGCTCCAAGGGTGGGAAGAAGGAGAAATGAGTTTGATTTTGTCTTTTCTGCTTTTTGTATTGACCGGAGATTGTGCGGATACCGGTCTCCGCTCCCTTTTGTAATCTGCATAATGTAAAAAGCTTCCATAATATTGAATAAAATAGCTATTTTACTTGTACAAATTCTTGTGTATGTAGGAATACATCTATTTTTCATTTGAAGTGTAGAGTAAACGATTCTTTCTACTTGTACAAACTTTTTGTCTGTGTTTTAAGAACGCATTTATTCCACATCTTCTTTATGTGATATTGTAATGAACTTGTGGTGTGTCGCTTGTATATTACTTTTATTAATGCAACTGAATTGCATAATGTTGCCCCCACACCACAAGTGCATTGCAATATTTCTCGCTTTTACAAGACTGATACTCTTATATTAGAGAATAACTATTCCATTTTTGAGGAAGGAATCATTCTGCTTTTAATAGAGTATATCTCGTTTCTGGAGAAATTTTTACTTTCTCTTTCTGTCAGAAGAACACTTCGACTTTTGGGAATGATCACTTTTATTTGTTTAAAAATGAATTTTCCTGCACAATGAAATGAGCTTCTGAAGAAGGTTTTGATTTTTGTGCCCCAGTAAAGGGTTTATTTTTGGTACTTCAAGCAAGGTGAAGTACGCCTCTGCAGAGGTCTTTTGGTCTCTGAAGAGAAGCAATTTTGGTCTCCGAGGAGAAGCAGTTTTGGTCTCCGAGGAGAAGCAATTTTGGTCTCCGAGGAGAAGCAGTTTTGGTCTCTGAGGAGAAGCAGTTTTGGTCTCCGAAGAGAAGCAGTTTTGGTCTCCGAAGAGAAGCAATTTTGGTCTCCGAAGAGAAGCAATTTTGGCATTTCAGCTCTGGTGAAGTGGGTCTCCGAAGAGAAGCATTTTGCACTTCTACACGGGTGAAATGTGCCTCCGAAAAGGGCTTTTTAGCATTTCATCACTGGTGAAGTGGGTCTCCGAAGAGAAGCATTTTGCACTTCTACACGGGTGAAATGTGCCTCCGAAGAGGGCTTTTGCCTCCGAAAATGGCTTTTGATTTTGTGCTTCAAGCATGGTGAAGCGTGCCTCCGAAGATGGCTTGTGCCTCCGAAGAGGGCTTGTGCCTCCGAAGAGGGCTTGTGCCTCCGAAAAGGGCTTTTGAGTGCCTGGAAGTTACTTTCTCATGGTCGGATGGGTCCGCAGGGCAGGCGTAATTTGCTTGATTGGATGTTTGTTTGTACAAACGACCGCAATCAATTAATAAGGTGCCCCTTCGGTGGTCCCACCGATCTTTTTGATTGAGGAAAGTACTCCCATTTATTGGCGTGCCTCGTTAGAGGGCTTTGTTGACCTTTGGGAAGGAGCATCGGTTGGTTGGTGTGCCAGGAAGGTTGCTTCTCAGGGGCGAGTAGATTCACGGGACGGACGAAAGCTGCCTAATCGGATGCATCACGATCAGTTAGCAAGTGCCCTTTGGTGGTTCTACCGGCCCTTTTATTGAGGAGCAATATTCCTTTTGGTTGCCTCCGTGCTTGCTTGGCCATGTTCTCCCATCATCTGCCCATTAGCGGCCTTTTATTATCATTTCCAAGCGTATCTTCGTTCCTTTAGTAAGTAAATTGCCTTATCCGAAGAAGTGTACTTCACTGTTGAATAACTTCATGGGACAAACGCGAGTTACCTAGCTGGATGTCTGTTCATATTGACAATCACAACTAGTTAACGAAGGCTTGCCCCAGTGAAGTTGCCAACTTTTTATGTGAAGTTCTTCTTGTATAGGATTTGAATATGGAATTTTTTGTTGCTTGGTATTTGCTTTAATGGATGATTTGTAAGGTTCGCTTAGCTTTGCGATGGGTGAGCTTTGCTTTAATGACCTGCAATATTAGATCGACATTTTAGCAATACATTTAGAGTATTTAAGCATCGAAATATAACAGGCATTTTATAATAGAAAACACAGAATGCATAGTTTTTCATTATTCAGTCAGACTGATTTCTCAGCGGTTTACAATGTAGAAGTTATACACCCATTATTATTTTTACAAATTCAAGCAATGCTGCTAAGTAAAAGATGGATGCTAGTTATTGTTGTTTCAGAATCTCCAAGCTGGATTTCCATTTGTGCTTGATTCATAGCTTTTGGATTTATGTGCCAGAGAAAGTGAAAGATGCCCCAGTTGCAGCTTTGTGGACAATTAGCAGTCGTCCCAACTTCTGCCTGCTGGGTGTGGACCTCCTGTGACAACATTAATGATAAGCTTTTCTGAATCTTGTGCCGCAGCGTTGTTGTGAGAATCGGATTGATGGGTAGGACGTTGTTGGTCCCAAGTGGATGAGGTTGGATTGACTCCGCTTCTCTTAACGTATTGTTGGAGTTTACCCTGCTCCAGCAATTCTTCAATCACGTTCTTTAATTGGCGACATTGGTCAGTGTCATGACCAGGTTGATTGTGAAATTGGCAGAATTTTCCATTGTGCTTTGCACCTCTCGTCATCTCGGGTGGCTTAGGATACCTGACAACGTCCTTTGTTGCAAAAAAGATATTTCTTGGTGTATCAGTTAAAGGAGTATAATCCGAAGGATTAAAGCGGCGAGGTTTCTTTTCATTTCCCTGGCTCTTTCCTCCTTCATTCTCTCTTTTCTGACTTTCAGATTCTCTTTTATTAGATGAGACATTGTTATTATTAGTTTGGGCAGCAACCACTTTCGATGTCGTAGAAAGGCTTTCAAGGCGAATGAACTCGTCGGCCTTTTTATAAAACTTATCGAGTGAGTTCGGTTCCTTCATCTTTAGCCATATTCCAAACTTACTCGATTTATCAATGGCTCGCATCAAATAAGTCAGGATCATGCGTGGTTCCGCATTTTCTACTTCGGCTAAAGCTATATTGAAACGGCTCAAGAAAGATTTGATTGATTCTCCGGGCGCTTGTTCCAGGTTAGACAGTGACATTATATCCTTAGCTTTTGAAGCATACAATCTGAACTGTTCTTTAAACTTTTGCGTTAAGTCGGAGAACTTATCTACAGACCGAACTGGAAGCTTTGTGAACCAAAGTAAAGCCACGCCTTCGAGGTATACCGGAAAGTATCGACACTTGATCTCGTCTGATGCTCTTGCACCGGTCATATGCCAATCGTATTTGTATAGGAAATGATTAGGGTCAGTGGTTCCCCTATAGGCTTGGATAGTAGGAGGTGCAAATTTCCTTGGAAACTCCGCTCTCAGGATCCTTTCGGTAAACGGAGTTCTGCTTGGCGCGAATCCCCAGTCAGCCTCATCTTCTTCCCTTTGCATGCTCTCTTTCATGATGCGGCCAACCATTTCAGACAGGTACTCTTTATTGTTCAAAGACACCTCCGGGCAAGCACCAGTTCTTCCCTCGGAAGTTTGCCTGGGCATATGTTCATGACAAGTTGGTTGCGGCATAGAACCATTAGCTTGGAAAGGTGGCATTTCAGGAAGGGTGGTTTGATGGTTTTCTGGTTGACGATTTGCCCCGAGCAGGGCAGTTATTCTATCCATCATCAAAGCATTTTGAGTTTCAATTTGTTGGTATAATCCAGAAACTGCGTCATCCAATTCAGCCCTGGTGACTCCAACGGTTGGAGTTGCTTGGTCTGTTATTGGGGAAGCGGAAGTTCCTTCGTGAGCATTTCCGGATCTGATAGGTCTACCTCTTCTTCCAGGAGCCATTATTTCGGATCTGGTTTTTAAGAGAGGTTCTTTTTATGAATCTTTGCGAAGCAACGGTGGATGATCGCCTGAGTTGGGTTCTCAGTGAAAGCACCAAAATGTTAACGATAAAAAGTGAACGCTAACACCCAGTGTGTGTAATAGAATCGTGAAAGCACCACCCGTTGGTACGGGAACAGAATATAAGCTAAAAATAGCAGAAAAGCAGTAAATGAACAACAGGTTTATAGTGGTTCGGCCCGTAATTGAGCCTACGTCCACTTTATAATCTTTTATTGTTGATTCGGTTTCAAATCGATACAAATCACTTGCCAAATACAATATAACTTGATCACACAACAATCTAGACTACTAGCTCAATCTTCGGTGATGAATCCTGCTAAATCCGTATCGGATGAATGAAGTTCTTCACGAAGTTTGTTGTAGTTCCTTGAGTGTTGGAAGATCTTTACTTGTTGAGTGAATTTTCAGTGCAGCAGAGCATGGACGCTTGAAGAAATGAATTGCCAAAAGTCCCTAAAATGTTGGAAGTGATGGGGTATTTATAGGAGCAGCTCTGAGTTCTGGGCAGAAAACACGCTAAGTCCTAGGTCGCGACGACTTAAGCTAGGTCGTAAGTCGCGAGCGACTTAGGAAATGCAGTGAAGAAGTCCGCGGTTTGCTCCAAGGGGTAAGTCGTAAGTCGGAATTGAGAGAGTTGTAGTTGTTCCTGATCTGGTCCTCTCCAAGTCTTAAGTCGCTGGCGACTTATAGCAAACCATGAGTCGGCAAGTTCTTAACCCGTATACGACTTACTCCTAAGTCGCGTATCCCTTAAGTCGTAGATCTTTAGGTCGCAACATTGCTAGATCGCAATGTCCCTCTAGCAGTTAGGTCGCAAGGTTCTTTAAGGTAGTTAGGTCGCTGGGCAAGTTAAGTCGCCGAGTCCTAGGTCGTAGGCATTTTAGGTCGCAGACTCCTTAACTCGCAGGCATTTTAACTCGTACATTGTTAGGTCGTGAAGACTTAAGATATACTGAGTCCCTTAAGTCGTAAGTTGTCTAACTCTTTAAGTCGTGGATCCCTTGAGTCGTAAGACCTCATGAGTCGTAAGTCCTCATGAGTCGCAAGACCACATGAGTCGTAAGACCTTATGAGTCGTAGAGCCTTTAACTTGCTGAGTAGTTAAGTCGGAAACCTCTTGATTTCTTAAGTCGCAGGCAGCTTAACTCGTTGAGTCGTGAAGCTCTTAAGTCGTATATCCACTGAGTCGTAAAATTGTTAAGTCGTAAACCACTGTGGGTTGTAGTCCGCTAACTCGTGAAGCTTTTAGGCCGTAAGCTCTCTTCAGTCGCTAGGTCGTAAGTCGTCATGACCACTTAGGTCGTAGGCTTTTTAACTCGTTAGCTTCTTGAATCACGGCAATCTGAGTCATCCATTTCTTAACTCGTAGGTCGTTGCTAAAGAGGAGTTAACAATAACTCTTGAGAGTTCCCAGAACAAAGCTCAAATGAGATTCATGCTCCTCCTCTGACTTAGAGAAAACAAGAATATCTTCGACGAAGACTAGAACAAACTTATTTAGAACATCACAAAAGACCCGATTCATAAGGTCAACAAAGAAAGCTGGGGCATTAGTCAAAC
Organism: Allium fistulosum; assembly: GCA_030737815.1. Classification (NCBI taxonomy): domain Eukaryota; kingdom Viridiplantae; phylum Streptophyta; class Magnoliopsida; order Asparagales; family Amaryllidaceae; genus Allium; species Allium fistulosum. The sequence goes on from CM060907.1 coordinate 97,937,030, forward strand.
CAAAAGGAATAAATTAGCAATCAAAGAAACCATCCCCAGAACGGAAAGCAGTTTCGGGAATACTTCCCTCGGCAATTCTGAGCTGGTGGAAACCGGTGGCAAGATCGAGCTGAGAGAATACAGTAGCTCCATAAAGCTGATCGTACATACCATTAATACGAGGCATTGGATATCTGTTTTTCATAGTGAGCTTGTTCAACTCCCTATAATCAACACACATCCTCAAAGAACCATCAGACTTAGTGACAAAAACCACCGCTGCTCCCTATTCGGAATGACTAGGTCTGATCAAACCTTTGGAGAACAAATCTTCAATTTGGTTCCACAACTCAACCTTCTCGAGGGTGCCATCCTTTTGGGAGGAAGAACTACGGGTCGAGCTCCAAGAATAAGATCAATATGAAATTCAATTTCCCGTTTAGGAGGTAAAGAAGTGACTTCACCAAACACATCGGAGTAGAGTTTGACCATAGGAGTAGAATCAAGATCACTAGGGGATGAATTAAGAGAATAGATAAAACTGCCTGCATACTACTGAGGCATATGGCATTGAATCACCAAAGGGTTTCCAAAATCATCAACAAGAGAAACAGTCTGGGTTTTACAAGAGATAACAACTTCATGCATCTTCAGCCAATCTCCTCTAAGTAATATGTCAAAAGCATCGAAACCAAGAACATAGAAATCACCAGAAAAGCGATGGTCGGAAAAGAAGAGTTTCACCCTTTACAAATCCTACTAAGGTTCGCGGGACCACCAATAGGATTAGAAACACACAAAGGTACAATTGCATACTCAGGTGAAAGGATATTCTCAAAATTATCACAAAGATCTACAGAAATGAAACTATGGGAAGCTCCAGTGTCAAATAAAACATGAACAGGAAAATTAAACAAAGTAAAGGTGCCCTGGAGAGTACCTTGGGTATCACTAGGAGTAGGTGGAGTAGGCAGAGCACGAGTGGAAGAAGTCTTGCCCTTCGGATACAAGGGACAATCATTCTTGAAATGGCCAGGTTGCTAACAGACATGGTAGAGGTTGTTCCTGGTATACTGAGGTGGAGGAATGGTGGCACTGGCAGGTGCTGGACAACTGTTGGCATAGTGACCCTTCTGATCGCACTTGAAGCAAGTGATGGAAGAAAGATCAATAGGCTGCCCCGGGAAGAAGAAAATCCTAAACATAGATTCTTAAGCCAGTTCTGCTTCTGTCGATGGAAATTAGACTTCCTCTTCTTAGAGTTGCCAGAAGAAGGCTGTGATGAAGGTGCACGAGCAACAGATGCTTCCTTAGAAGTGGGGTTCTCATATCTAATGGCCATATCCATCAATCCAGTAAAAGGGCTGTGCACATGAGAAATCAAACGATCATAAAATTCTGGGCGAGCTCCAGCTATAAAATCTCATTCTTCTTAAGAGGGGTATCAATCAAGTTAGGACCAAACTTGAAAAGTTCGTTGAACTTCCGCTCATACTCAGAAAATGACATATCTCCTTGCTTAAGATCCATAAACTCCCTGTATAGCTGAGACTTCCCAGCTTCTAGCATCCACTTCGCCACAAAAGCCTCCCAAAACCGCTCCCAAGAAAAATCTGCCTCAATAGTGTTGGCTGTAACTGACTCCCACCAATCCAAGGCTGCCTGCTATAACTGCCAAGTTGCTAACTGACGCTTCTGAGCGCCGGTGATCTCCAAACCAGCGAAAATCCTTTCCAAACTCCTCAGGCACTGCTGAGCCTCAATGATGGTCTCTGATCCTGTAAACTTAGTACCACCTAGCTGAGTGAACTCCTTACAGAGAATGGTAAACCTAATGGGTGCAACTGGTGCTGGAACTGGGGCAACACCACGAACCTGACCTCTGGCATTCCTACGATTCATCTTGGAAATTCAAGAATGAATTTTTTTAGGACCAAGATAGAGGAGAAAGACAAAAGACAAGATTCAACTAGAATGGAAATCCTAATCATAGAATTCTATTAAACAAGGTGGATTCGAAAAGAAAGGAAATTCTAAGAAAAGGAATTTGATTTTGAAATAAGGAAATTTTATATCCAAAATAATCCTTGAAAAATCATTTGGAAACCATTTTATACTTGAAAATACGTTCTCTCGCAAAGAATGATTCTAAGATTGATTTTACTCATTCTAGGGTATTTCTATCCTATCTCTAATGAGTTTTTGCCCCGTAGGCTAAGGTTTGCCTAAAACCAAAGCTCCAATACCAACTATAACATCTTGCCATTTTGGACCATTCAAATCAACAACACACATGTCAGACTTGAATAATTCAAAACAACAGATTGTTAATAAAATTTGGGGCAAATAAAATCAGTCACAGAATCACAGACACAGAATATCAGAATAACTCGCAGCGAAATAAAATAAACATAGGAGTTCATGAAGCTCCTAGATACATAGTCTCAAACTAATACATAATACCCAAGTCTGAACACAAATAAAATGGAAATATCAGGTAGACATCTAAATCTCCGGCGGATCTCTAGCTCCAAAAAGATGAATCCAAATCTGTGAAACTCAGGCTGACCCGAGCATATAGCAAAACACAAAACACTCTAGTCAGGACATACATACTTATAAAATGTAAACCAACTCAAGTGAACTGCAAAGGAAATGCATCAGTAACTTAAAGGATGCTTGGGACCGCCCATCCTTTAAGGATCCATTAAACTATCTACTATGTAGTAATATACGCTATTATAATAAAGTCTAATGTAAAGTAAACTATTAAAATAACATTAAGGCGTTACCCATTTCCCCCTTAACACATTTTATATATTCCCATAGTCTATACAGTACCGTAATCCTGCTCGTACTAGATGTCGTCAGAGGGCACTCCATAGGTATGGTACAAAACAAACTCGTAGAAGGCGCGCTAGGGTAGGTGACACGGCACAACTAGGCAATGCTAGGGTAGATACACCAATTACACTTTTGGACTATTGGTAATGCATAGCCGCAACTACCGCCCAACTCGATCCACACTCCCGAATCAAAGGTGCGCACCAAATCAATCACAATGTAATAGAATGGCTAACGATGAAGTGTGTCCGATCGGAGGAGCTACCTCACTTAGCCCGTCAGTTGCTCCTATTTTAGCCACCTTATGCTAACTCACGGGAGTTAGGTCCACGTATGTATACCTTTAGGATCATCGCCACCATCCTACTTCATTCTGGAATCTCCACCGCGTACACAGTTGTTAAAGTGGTTTTCGGTATCGACAGAGAGTATGCCCATTTCTGATCACGGTCTCTTTAACAACCAAACGTTATTATAACCCATGGTTATTTCAATTTCAAATGGTTTATATTTCATATCAAACATATTCATTTCATAACCTCATAAATCCAATATCATTATTCTTTAAAATATTATTCATTTTTCCAAAGTTGCAACACTTCCAAATTTCATTTAATTATAACCCCTTGAAAACGTAAAAATTTAGAGATCATAGCACTTTAAAAATGTAACCTTTAGAACCATAACATTCGGAACTATAACCCTTTAGAAAATTTTGTAGCATTCTGGAAATGTCACCTTTAAGAAAACGCTACAGTACAGAAATGTTACTATAAGCATTCGCAGCAGTGCAGAATTGTTACTGTAAGAAATCGCAGCAGTGAAGAATTGTAACTGTAAGAATTCGCAGCAGTGCAGAATTGTTACTGTAAGAATCACATCAGTGCATAATTGTTACTGTAAGAATTCACAGCAGTTCAGAAATGTTACTGTAATACTTCGTACTACAATATTTTATAAAATCAAATAATATATATATATATAGTTACAGTTTTTATCATAGTCATTATATCATTCCTATTATATTACTCTAATTTTATCTATTTGGTCATTAAAGAAACCACACCTTTAGTTAAATAACTTTGTTACTATAATGTCAAAATTTAAAGCTGAAATCCTTATGCTAAGTTAAAAGTACGTTATTAACTTACACTTTATTTTCTTTTCAGTAAATAACATTTATCATTTTTATTACCCAAGTTATACCATTTACATTAGTTAAAACTTACATGTCAAATGTACGTTTTAACTTACATTTTTTTCCACAAAAAAAAACCATTTATCATTTTAATCACTATCACATGAATTAAAATTTACAATTTATAGGTTAGAATAAAATACCATTATTAAGTCAAATTGGATTATTAAATTTCAATTAACCTTTATTCTGTAAATTATATTCCAAAATTTACATTTCCAACTATTTATTTCTTATAAAATTTTTAACTCATGTAAACAAATTCACAGAAATTATTACATTAAATTTTAGTTGAGATTCATATATAGAAATCCAAAATACTTAATAATTTTTAGAAAATCATTTTAAATCAACCACGGAGTCTGTATAAAATTCTCTACCCTCGGGTCAAGTAAATACGGACATATATCATTTCAATTCGCAATTTATTAATTTTTCGGGTTTTATATCATTTCAAACCCGCAATCCCAAGTCAAATAAAATTGCTCAGGCCTATCTTTTCAGCCCATAACAATTTTCCTTAATCTAAAGATCATTCGGGTATGTATCATTTCAACCCATAGTGAAGGAACTTGCAGTGTGAGAATAGAATATGAAATAAACAGAACAATAACTAACATATCATGGCATATGATCACAACATGTTTAATATCATAGGAAATAACATAATAAAACATAGGTGAAATTTCTAACTTGCATATACATATCCATACAATTCAATTGTCGTCAATTCACCAAAATATAAGTATGTTGTAAAGAGTGATTACTCACCTTCTTTGGTTAGAGAAGTGATCCCAAACACAACACAACGACTCCAACAAGCACGACAATTACGGACAAGCTTGAGTGGGAGGAGAATCCAAATCCAAAGCTTTGAAAAAATAAAATAAATTTCATATGTAAAAAAATAGAATTCACATAGAAAATAAAAGTAGAATTTTTTTTATATTAGTAAACATATGAAAGGGCTTGTCAAAGGGACACATAGGTTTGGTCTAGGGTTTGTTTGGGTTCGGTCTAGGCTAGATTTGGGTGGGTTTTGGTTCGGCTAGGGCTAGGGTTAGTGTTTGGGTTCGGTCTAGGCTAGGGTTAGAGTTTGGTTGTGGAGAAGGTGGTCACTGCCAAGGCAAAGCAAGGGGAAGGGTGAGGTGATGGTTCAGCTATAGGGTTTGTGGTGGGAAGAAGAGGAGTGGAGACCGAAATTTGTTGAAGAGGAAGGGAAAAAGGAAGGAGGAGAAGTGGTTTTGGCTAGGGTTTTTTTTGTTGGAGGAAGAGGAGAAGGGTGTGGTGATGAGCATGGCCGAAATTTGAGGAAGGAGGAAGGAGAAATTTTAGAGGAGAAGTCTAGGGTTTTGAGGAGGAAGAGGAAGAAGAAAAACTTACATTAATTTCTTTCTGCGGAGGCACAAATGAAAATGAAGAGTCTAGCAAAACCCTAGGATATTATATAGTCATCTCAATCATGTGGCTTCTCTTCCTAGACCAATAGTACAAGCCCAAAATCAAAATGTAAATAAGATAAATGTTATAGGAAAATAACTACGTGTAATACGCCAAAATTTGTAAATTTTGAGAAGTAGAAATCAAAATTTTACAAAATGAAAAATAAAGAAAATGTTAGAATTAAATCCATCTTCATAAAAAAAAGTAAAAGTTCAAAATTCAAAATTCAAAATTTTCACAGAAAGTCAAACTTTGACTAAAGTTGACCAAAATTTGCATTTTAAGGAAAATCTTTATTTTATTAAATTTGGAAGAACATTTCACATCAAATCCAAAAATATTACATTAAATTTCCAAATTTATCAAATTTTAAAATAATTATATTCAAAGTTTCAAATGAATTTTCATTTAAAATATTTTCAAAATTTGCGGGTTGTTACATGTTTTGGTTATTAAATTGAAATTTTTGAAAATTTACTTTTCTTAACAAAAATAAAAATAAAGTTCGATTACAAGTAACGATAGTTTAACTGGTATATAGGAAGGTTCATGGGTGATAATTATGAAGTATATCCTAGTTGAAATCTTTGTTTAATAAGTGGTTGATTTAAAGTAAAGGCGATAACATTTTAAATCTTTTAAGTTAAGTAATGCCAAGATGATATTATAAAACTCGCTCTTCATAAAAAACAATAATTGTTTTTGTATATATGTATATATTTTTTATTAACACCTAGAGTCATGTGTTCACACGCAAGTGTGTACACTCGCCATGCTCTGTACCCTTCTCATGTAAGCCCGAAAGGCAGTGCATGATCGGTATATTTGGCCTCGGTTTATCTGAGTTAGGTGTATGTATATAAAAATTCTTTCATTAATAACACCTACAGTCGATAGGTGTACACACTTGTGTGTTCACTCGCCACGCTCTGTATTCCCCTGACATAAGCCCAAAAGGCAGTGCATGGGTGATATATTTGGCCTTAGTTTTCTGAGTTAGGCATATGTAAATACTGTTAATATCAATAAAGTTTTCAAATAAAAAGAGAGTAAGCAATTGAAATCCAAGCACTATTTTTACTTATTTGATTTGACTTGTTATTCAAAAGAAATGAAAATACCACTTTGATCAACTTTGAAAATCAACTAAGGATCCATTTCATAGTTGCACTATGTTATTAACCAAAACAACTAGCCAAACTATAGTCTATTTGTCATGATAACTTGGTTTTTGTTGGAAATTTTGACAAGTAAAAGGACTTAAATTTCTTGATAATGACCAGAACTTATATTTAACTTATTCATGTCGATTTGAAAGTAAATTCTTCATTCGTAAATATTTTCGAAAACTTGCATCCATCTCTTTGTAAATAAATCTTACATTTAGGAAATTTACATTTCGCATTTGGATTTTGTGGGTAGTATCCACTGAAAACCCTCTCGAGACAACACTCGTCCTAGTAGGGACACCTAGAGGTTTAACGACTTGTTGCATACACTCAATGCAATCATGTTTCCTATGAAAACGGATTTATCTTAGTTTTTCTTTATTCGAGGACGAATAAAAAGATAAGTGTGGGGGTATTTGATGTGCACGTAAATGTGCATATTCTTACATCCATATTTAATCTATTTTTATTTTAAATAAATGTCAAAATTGGGTATTTTTACATGTTTAAAACCAAATTTCAAATATGCTTTCAAGTCATCATTCATATATCAATGTGGGGGTAAAATAGTAAATTTGTGCATGAATTAATTTTGAGAATATGTGCACATTTTCTTTTTAATTATAGGAATTTTGGATGGAAATATGAAGGTGTTTTCATGAAGATATGCATGCACAAGGATGGAAACAAATGAGTGAAGATGGAAATAATTCAAACCATACATCATGAAGGATCCCACCTACCCACTTACCTTAATATACAATTAGAAGCTAATGGACAAGTTAGTGGAAGTTAAAGTTTCATGCATACTTAATGATGGATTAATTAGAGATTAATGATTACTTGGTGGCCGCACTTCCTAAAGGGTATTTTGGGAAGCCCCCTAAAAATTGGTAGGGTTTTATGCATGTATAAATTGTCCTCTTATGTACATGTAAATGATCTTCTTCTCTTTTAATTACTTATAAAATTAGAATGCAAGTTGTAGCATCAAAGTTATATGAAATAAAAATGGCTTCCTAAGCCTCTTGTTCTTTTACTTCTTCCTTGTTCTTATTTTAATTTTTTTCTTCATTTTTATTTACATGCTCTTTCATTTCATGTTAGTAGCTTAGTTTTACTTTTATGCAAATAGTTTAGTTTCTCTTTTATTCTAATTATCTCTTACCTTCTTTGCTTTTGTTTTAATATTGAAATTTATATGTGTTGATATGATAACACAAATGAGTAGCTAAAACACTTCAATTTAGGGGTAATGAAGTTCTTTAATATTATTTAAATTCAACATTTCTTGTGATTTATGGTCTCTTTTATGCTTCATGAGAAGTAAATGTTGATGTAAGTTTATAAAAATGAATTTGATAGCCTATGTTGTATTTACAAATAGGCTATTCTTATTCAAACATAAACACAAGTTACAGTATCATTTTACCAATTGATTTTTGATTATGAAATTAAGGTAGAAACAAAATTGGACGATCTATGTTACTAAATACAATAGTAAATTGATCATACATAAAATAGCTTTTGGTTTAACTTCATTTTCATGAGAATTGATAAGTGGCTTTGGTTGTTGTATCATACTTTGATGGTTTAAGTTATGTTAATTAAAAACATAAATAAACCATACTTAAGATAAATACATCACTAATTCAATTTAAATTAAAAATAGAGATCATAGATTATTTTTGTGTTGATTTACAAAAATATGAGAGTGGATTTGCCTCTAAATTGTTTTCTAATTTCATATTGACAAACTAGGAACCTATTGACTAACTAGGAACCTATTGACTAACTGGGAACCTATTGCCTCTAAATTAGAGATCATAGATTATTCCTAGTTTAAATGGAATAACTAGGAACTTATTAACTAACAGTCAATATCTTAATCCACATATAGTTTTCATAGGCTAACTATAAACCTATTGGCCCCTGCCAATATGAAATCGTAGTTTTCATGGGCCGACTATGAACCTATTGGCCCCTGCCAATATCTTTTACTAAACACAATTTTCATGGGCTTACTATGAACCTATTGTCCCCTACCAATATCTTTAGTTAAGATATAAACATTTCTTAAGTTATATTCACTACTGGGTCAAACTAGCTAGTTATTCTTCCCTTCCCCAAAGTACCATTATGGGTTCATAACAATGTGAATAAATATATGAAGAAGCAATTATAACAATATAGTAATACCAACACCTGTGGTTAAATATCCCTGAAATCATTTCATATAACACTTGGTTAACCCTTTAACCTATTAATCAAGGAAAGCTTCTTCTAAACTTCATTTCAAAAATCTTTATTTATGCCATGGTTTTCCTTTAAAATGAGATTGGGTTTATTTGTTTTGAAAACTTTAAAACATCTCTTTCGAAATCTCTGGATAACCTCCTTCGAAAGCAAAGAAATCCTCTTTTCAAAACACAATAAAAATACATTTCGATGGTATCAAAACGTTCTTTATAACATAGCTTTGAAACAAATGAAAATACCCTTTTTGAAAGTATTAGGTTTACTCTTTAAAACATCTTTTGGGTCAAAGTGGTTATATACGAAAGTACCTCTTTCGAAACCCTTATAAAATTGTTTGAGGAAAATTTGATGGTGTCGGAACTACCTATTCAAAAGCTCAAGACCTTTAAGTTAAAACTTCGAAGGGTAGCGTCGAAACCCCCTTTCGACCCCATTGCCTTTGGAACCCTCAACCCCTTTCGAAAGCATTTAGGAAGTGGCTTTGCTTAGGTTAAACCAGAGATAACCCTTCAAAAGCATTTATGACTTTAATACACTTGGAAGGGAAAACAGCAGCTGCGCTTCGACTTGGTCGAAACCATTACTTTCGAAAGCACTTATTCAAAAACAAAAGGAACACCTTCGAAAGCTAATACTTTAAACATAATACGGCAACCTTCTTCGAAAACTATTTATAAACTCCTTTCGAAAATATAGCTTTTGACTGGGTCGAAAGCTCTAAGCAACACAAAGTAAATACTAAACTTTTGAAAATCAAACAGAGTTTCGACCCCATCGGAAGCATTCCTTTCGACACCCTGGCTTCCATCTTTCCGCCTTTCCTCCAATCCACTACGTACCATCTAAGTGTAGGATCGATTTCACCCTAGAGGGGGGTGAATAGGGTGATACTAATAATTATAAATATTTAATGCGGAAGTATATAAAATAATTGCAGGGCAGATATTGCAGAATAATAGCAGCACAGATAATAGCAGAATATAAAAACAGAAATAGAACAACACAGATTTACCTAGCTTCGGCAAAAGCCTGCCTACGTGCTGCCCCCAAGGTTTCTACTAGAAATTAAGTAGTCAGACGCTTACACACATAAACTCGCGACACCCGCTATCGACTAACCTAACTCTACGCTCAAAACCCTACCACAACTCAGCCACTGAGTTGCGAATTCTCGAACTACACCACCGTAGTCCGTCCCTTAGTCACACGACTAGAATTTACAAAAGTTTTAAAAGAGAAAATACAAATTTAAAAACAATTTAATAGCAAAACCTTAGTTTTAAATAAAGTAAGCCAAAGCAATTTAATCTAGCCCAAAATAGTGGTAAACAAATATCCCTCTTTTCCTTTTATAATTTCGGCCCGTATCATATTTTTTCTTCGTTCGTTCCTCTTTCAGATTTAGGGCTTTGCGAATTTGAAGAAGCCGACTTTGTTGATCGATCTACTGTCGAACTTCAATTGATGCTTCTTCGATCTTGTTCTTTGGTCAGCTTCGGCTGCTTCAAAATTTGGCGAGCATGTATACTTGGTTGAAAAATTGGTAAGTGATGTTCCTCTTCGATTTTGATTACGCTCGACTTTTGATTCGAGTTACTGAATTTATTTTGATTTAAGAGTATACCCTAAATGTTTGTCTTGAACTCGAATGCCTTTAATGCCGATGATGTTCACGCGTTAAATAGGGTTTAATTCCCTTAATTTCCATTCGAATATATTTATTTGAATCTGTCAATTAATATGCTTGGCCGTTCGATTTAACTTGAATGTTGGTGATTTCTCTGACTTTTTCAATTCGTATATCCTCGTTGCTTGATTACCATGGCTTCATGATTTTTCTTTAGATTTTGGCTTGTTTGACTTTTTTTCTTGGTCACCACGGCTTTGATTCTCTATTGACTTCAGTTACTTTGATTCTTAATTGAACAGGTTTTGATTTTGACCTGTTTCTTGTTTGATCACTATCTTTTTGTCCACTGCATTGGTGCAGGATACATGTGCACTATATATACAAGTACGTAGGAACGTCCGATGGACGTGTGCGTAGATAACCGTGACCAAAGCTGGATTTGAGTTGTAAGTTGGATTGTTGCTACCATTATCTTCGATTTGTTCCTTTGCTTGTTTGTAGTTGCAGTGATGATAAATATAATTTGTATTATTTAGTGTGAAGAGACATCAATAGTAATAGACATTGAAATTGTACAACATATATATTTTTAGTACTCGTCATAACAAAATGATATGTTATAAGTTTGCACATATTAAAAGAGTTGTATTGGAAGGCGGAAGTACAATAGTTGACTTGGATGAAGTACAATAGTTGACTTACAAAAGATGAAACAACTTCTTTTTTAATAATGTACTATGCACTAAAATTGAAAATATATAGACAAATAGTGGTTGCATTAATCACATTCCAACTTGTCTTACGTATTCACTTCTCTTCATTAATGATCGCCTTCAATATTAAACAAAAATATGGAAAGCAGAACATAAGTTTGACCATTTTTAAAGGAAGGATGAAAATTACAGTGGTTAATTTGAAAAAAATTCATAACTTTGCGGTAGGTTACAAATTAATTTAAATAGATTCCGAAAGATGAAAAGTGAGAAAAAAAGATGCATGCAGTATGAGCATTAGTGTGAACGGTCTGCAAGAAAAAGCTCAAAAACCCAATCATATTCTTCAATCTACAAGTGAAAAAAAATTATGGTAGGTATAATAACAACATATACAAAGAGACACATGTGTGTGTAGACACACACACACTTCTGTACATGTAGCATAATTGCACATGAATCTCAGTTTATAATATATGACTGAATTAGAAGCAAATATAGTAGGAAAAATAGTTGTACATATCCAAATATTGAAACCTAGTAGGTTGAGTCGTTGAGGATGGTAAAGTTTTCGTGCATGTTGGCGAACCTCTATAAAAAATTGATACTGAAGTAATCTTCATCAAAATTTCACATAGAATTTCTTATTATTCAGAATATAAATGCATAATTTCCTGAATACTTTAACAAATACACCTTTTAACATGCACTTTATAAAAGCTTATTGTCCTAGTTTCAAGACATATTAGTGCCTTCAGTGGTCATGACATGACTTCTAACACATGCATCCACCTCCAAGTTTATATTCGGGCTGATGTCAAGCAGCAACATATGAATTGAATGATAATGCAGCCTTGCCCATCAATGGTTCAACTTCTTTACCATGTCTAGCTAGGCTGCAGTTAAATTAATTATTAGAGGAGGAAAGAATGCAAACAGTAAATTATAATTCTAGTGTCAATATCAACCCAAATATATTATTAAATTCTTTATTTTTGTGATTATTTCACATCATTAGAATTTAGCATAACAATATGATGGACGCATAACATTATATTTGATCATTATTCCTGTACAGATTAAGCTGGATTAGTTGTGCATGCATATCCATTTGCATCTCAGTTGCAAAAATCTGTATTTATTATTATAATCAGTATCTAGTTTTATGAAATTCACAACGCCCTATAATTTAACATGTGATCATTATATTATAGCATAACTTTACAGCTATAGATGAATTTAAACAAATCATTTCAAGTTATATATTAAGATGAATGCATCTCTAGTATTCTAAAAGAAACATCATTGGATAAGGTATTTTATTCTCGTCTTCATCTGGCAAGGGAAGCATAATTTTTAATGTTAGAAATCTTTAACATATCGAATATTACTCATGCAATAAACTGACTAAATCAAAGCTAAATCACAGCTAAGCTTATGTAATAATTGCAATGAGATACCTCAATGATAAAAGTTAAAGTAAACAATAGAAAAGAGCTGTATAATAATGCATTGCTATCTTATAGTTACGCCGTTTCGATCCATTATATATATAGACATACAGATAGAGAGAAGGATGGAAATGCAGAAAATACAAATAAAAAAAGATGCAAAGAATTGATAGAACAAAAATATATAGGTTCAGATTCATGAATCGAGTAAAAGAGAAAAAATAGAATATAGAATTCCAGTACCTCAAATCCATCACCGCAGGTAGTCTACATCTTGATCTTGTCCAATTTCCCCTGTATAATAATAGCATAATGAAAAAGTAATCGGGACATATATGATTTGAATTTTCAAAAAATATTTCATTACTTTAGACCGAGGGAGAACATAAAATATATTGAAAATTAACCATGAGTGGTATAAACAAAAAACAAAAGAAAACCTAACATAAAAGATTGAATACAGTGTGTTTTTAATATATCGAAACCAATCTTTAATATCAATTTTAAGTGGAAAACTAATACGCATAGGTACTAACATTCAAATTCAGTTAGAGTTCACTATATTATGAATTTAAGAAATGGAAGGAAAAAATGCTACCTTCTTGTTCAGGTTCGAAGTATATAGTAGTAGGTTCTCCTCCCAAATCGATCATTTCCTCAACGCTTTCCTTTTCCTTTTTACCCTTGTTGTTCTTTAAATAAATAAAACAAAAAATTACAACATAAAGATGGAATACAACATCCTTTTTTTCAATACTGAAACTATACTTTGATATCAATTTTAAGTGAAAATCAATTTTTTTATTCTTGTGAAAACCAAATGGAAATCGGCTTAATCAAAAATCAAAATATATACGTGTCTGTCAAATTGATAGCTGATCGCCTCGAAGAGATAGTGTTATAAAAATTAAAGTATATAAGATTTTGATTCAATGGTTAGATGGAAAGGAAAAAAGTACATAATCATCTGGTTCAAAAAGTGCAGTAGGTTCTCCCACCATATTTTTTACTGAAACAATACTTTAATATCAATTTTAAGTGGAAATCAACTTTTTTATTTTTGTAAAAACCAAATGGAAATCATCTTTATAGATACTGTAATAAAAAATCAGAATATGCACGTATGTCTCTCAAATTGATTGTTAATCACCTCAAAAGATAGTGTTATAAAATTAGATGTACAAAAGTATATAAGATTTTGATTCAATGGTTAGATAGCAAGTAATAATGTACAAAACCTTATGGTTTAGAAAATACAGTAGGTTCTCTTTCCATTTTAAGCACTCTCTCTTCAATTCTTTTTTCTTGTTCGTCCTTCTTGCTCTCTGAATGGTAAATTAACAAAGTATAATATTAAGAACTGATATAGTGTATATAGCATTCAATTTTTATGGCAGTGCCATCTACATTAATCTCATTTTTGATAGCGTTGCAGACTTTAAAAGATAATAATCCTTTTCTCTCAGCTTCCTTTACCCACTACTGTCCTATAAGTACAAAGATTGCAGAGAATACAAAATATAAAACCATCCCATTAAGATTGAATTATACTTGAATTACTGTAAATTAATCTCCAATTTTAGAATGATATCAGCTTTAATGATAGTGTTATCTAAAATTAGAATACCTATATATTTCTCTCAAAATTTAATAACAGATCACAATGAAAATATAGTTTACAGTAAACAATAAAAACACAAAAGTATAGCATTTTATTTCAACATAGAGTTAGTTTACTATAAGTTTCATGATAGGAGAAAAAGGGGGGTAAAAACAACACCTTAAATCGGTTTGAAGAACACAGTAAGACCTGTCTATCACAACCAAATTTAGCAATATGAAGTATGAATACTCACCTTTTAAGTGGAATGGATGAAATTTGAATGAATTATTAGTAAGGTCCTACTTAATAATAAACGGAAAAGAAAATTAACAAAAAGTAAAACTAATAAAAAATGAATAAACTTCATAACTTAATGCAGCACAAACTTACATAGTTGCTTAATAATGACTTCATAAATCACATTATAACTTTCTGAAAAAATTAATGATTAATTACCGTTTTGAGCTTTTGGTAATTTTCATAAAGCATCTTCGAAGGAGACTTTTTATTGTAGAGCAGACTCTCCTTTTGTTACTTCAATTTCTGTACATATCAAATATTCCAAATTAAGCATGAAATAACAGGAAAAAAACCAATTCTACATATAGATGAAGTTGGAACTGCAAAATGATATGACTTCTCTTATAGAACTTATTTTATATTGTACTTATACCGTGATTAAACCTGAACCTGCAAGTTAGTTCGCCTACCAGCAGATCCGGACCTGAGAACGCGACAGCGGGAACGGAATGATACCCGAGTCCCTACGGCGGCGAAGACAAAAAAATCTATGGTCGAATTAGGTCCACGGGAGGAGGTAGACGTGTACGTGGAGAGAAACAGTGGAAGGAGATAGTGGGGAGAGGAGGTAAAGTAGTTTGGAGAAGAGCAGTGCGGATTAGGGTGTGGAGGGAAGGGAAGAAAGAGAAGAAGTTAAAGGCGGCTGAGGGGGAGTAGGGTTGGGGAAAGGCGGTTGACATGTTTGGGGGAGTAAAGGTAGTGCGGAGAAAGTGGATAGAGGAGATAGAGGGGAATGAACGAAAACGGCCGATATTTTAGTGGGAGTAAAAAGTGGATATGAGAAAAGACGGATATGGCCTCTGTCCTGTATTGGTACGTACATGTGGCTGCAGTAGGAGGAAGGGCTTGGTCGGAAGTTCGAAAAAGCTTCACCATAACAAAGTATTTGTATTATTAGTAGAGATATATATATGTGTGAGTGTGTATTTGCATATGTATATATGTATGCTTGTTGTACTGTGTCCTTTTGAGATCCTGTGTACATTGTTATGTACCGTGCTCTTGCTCTGTTCACTTTGAGTTGTTTATGTATATACACGGTGCACTTGTCTTGAACTTGTGAGCATGTTATGTTGTTATTTAAAATCTGGTTCAAGTAAAACTGAGTTATGATAGTCTGATTCCATTTGTCATTGTTAGACTTCATGTAGTCTTGTGGCTTCACTTTGGTATTTGCAGTCTTCATTTCTGTTTGTTTGCCACTGAATTTTGATGTTGTTACCATTCACTTGTGTACTTGCATTTGTATACAGTTGAGTTTGTGTGGCCTTTTTGGTTGGACCTATACACGTCTGGTGATAGCTCTGACCATGTCTTTCATGTGTGTCTATCTGAAAGTCTGGCATACTCAATGTTGTTGTCTTGCATGACTTGCATATTGAACTATGTTGAGTAATGGCTTGTTCTTGAGTCATGTATCATGTGTACTTAGTTCTGTCTTTGTACATTTGTCTGCACTGCTTCATCGATATATATATGTGCATGTCTGGTTTTGTTGAAGCTTCATGAAGTCACAACTGTTGCATGTGCATTTTGACCAGTCTTCTGATTTCGGCACTTATGATCTGATCATTTGGTTGAGTCTGATTGTGTTTGTTAGTCTGGTTTTATGTAGAGCTTGATTGAGTTGTTGCTTCGAGCTATATACATGTTGACATTGCACATATATGTTGTTGAGCTATTGAGTTGTATGCATGCATATAAATGTCAGCGTTGCATTTTCTTGTAGTATTTGTGAAATATTGGATCTTTTCTTTGTTTCACTGGTGCATGTGCTTATGCCTTCATCATTGGTGTTGCTTCATTACTTTTTGTGCTGGTTCATTATTGATTTTGGAATTTTTCTTCATGTGTACCTCACTTTATACTTGAGTTGAATCCAGCTTATAGCTCGGGTTTGACCTTGTGCTCATGTTGTGATTTTATTTTTATTGCACTTGAGTTGAACCTAGCTTTTGATTGGGTTTGACCTTGTGCTCACCTATCCCTACAATTTTATCAAGTGTATATCGGTGTGCACGGCCTTGTGGCATGTACAGTGATACACTGTGCATGTCACAAGCTGTTCATGTATGATGAATTCAAAATAAATATGATGACGAACAACCCAAATAAATGAGGCAAATAACAATTTCAAAATACACATTTCATTTTACACTGCAAAATATTTCTTTTTCAATTTTACTACGTCAGTGTTTTCTTTGCAGATAATTCAGATGCTAGATTCAATCTGGAATAGAGTTGAAGATAAATACGAGTGAATCAGTGATATGTAGTGAGGTGCTGATGTAAATTATAATTGTATAGTGAGAAATTGTATTGTAATGTGAAATGTTGTATATATAGTGAGAGCTCAAATTTTGTACTATTCAAAAATTTTAATAAAATATTTGTTTGAATAAAATATCTGTTTTAATTTTAAATTCCGTGTTATTTATTTTATTCAGCAAATATTTATTTAATTGTGTGAAAATAAAATAGAATATTAACAAATACATTTAAATGAATATATATATATGTTTATTATCATCAAACAAAAATAATTTACTAGCATATTCAACAATCTCCCCCTTTTGATGATAACAAACATATATTTAAGAATTTGAATTTATTAAATGTATTTTATCTTTCAATTTGCTCCCCTATTTGAATGCTCCCTCTCTACACAAAGCTCCCCTTTCATATATGCATGAAAATAAATAAAAATATGCAAATGAAACTAGATGCAAATAGAAAATACAAAATTAAATATTTGACCTTTATTTTCCAAAATCTTAACTTTTCTCTCCCCCTTTTGTTATCCGCAAAAGTGTAATAGAGATAAAGTGATTGACATTAATACAATATTAATATCCAATCGAGTTTTAATATTAAATTCCAATAAAAAATCAAACAAAAATCATAAATACTCTGTTAGGCGCATATTCCACTTTAGAATGATAAGTATGAAAAACCATATAGTTGTGTCTATTTGTGGTATATTTATATCAGGGATTTGAATATCTACTAACCATGCATAACCGTTAGGACTTTTAAATGAGATTAGTAGTATTCCAAATTTTTATAAAAAAAATGAATTTCAAGCATCTTCTAACCACGCATAACCGTAAGGAATTTTAAATGGGATTAGAATCAACTTGTCCATTTAATAATCAATTTTGTTATGTGTTCCATACATGCATAACCGTGAGGACTTATTAATGAGCATGAAAGCACATAATCAAAAATTCTAAGTAATTCACCCATGCATAACCGTGAGGACTTTTAAACGAGAGTGAATACTTTGGATGTTTATATTGCTAAAAATATAATAAATTGAAAACCGAATAATTTCCTGTTTAAAATACCACATATTGACATACTATATTGGATTATGATGAGTGATGGTCGTTATAAATATGATAGAAATAGAGATGGTCATGAAATTTTTACCCATAATTTTTTTTATAACTCTTGTTTGAATTTCTAAAGAAATTTACTAAATATACTGTCTCAAGTTATAATATATGATTAATATCAACACTCATCAATTTTTTCAATCACTATTTATGTTTTTGATAATCAGTAAGGAGTCAGATTAGTTAATGTAGTCATTTAAGATCAAATCCAAAAATAATTATAAAATCAAAATTTCTAAAATGACTAATCTGAAACAAGGTCAACAGAAACTATTTTCTGGAAGGGGTTTTATAAAAGAAAATGTCTGCTAATTGAAAATTATTTGAAATGAAAAATATGCAGATGTTTTCTTTGAAAATGTGATGCAACTAATAAATGTCTCAACATAAATCACGTTCCACTAGTAATTTTTCTATCAACTAGCTTACTAGTGTAATCTGCATCCGAATTTTCCTTTGACTCAAGATTATCGTTATAGTCAAGACTATGATTTGTGCAACACATACCTTGAAATCATTTTTACAGTTTTTAAATGAAATTCTTTTGAATTTGAATTGAAACCATCCAAATAAACAAACAGTGAACATAGTGTCAGATAAGATAAACAAATATATCCACTTGTATCATGAGTAATCAACAATCAATAGACCACCATCATTAGTCCAAACACATCTATATGAACTAACTTAAAGTCTCTAGAAATACTTATAGTATTCTCGACATAAAAATATAATTGGCCAACAATTTTGAATAAGTCAAAATCAAAATCAACATTCATTTCTTTATCACATAACTGGCTGATTTAATTCAGATTATGGTGCAGATTTTCACATTTAATAAATCATTCAAGATGAGTATACCGTTACCTATTTTACCTTTACCGATAATATTTCGTTGTTTCCCATTGTGATTCTACCACCTTTGCATTAGGCTAAGGAACTTTGTTTTGTCTCCCTTCGTGTACCTGGAACAGCCAGAATCCAGATCGTACTGTTGCTGTTCCTTAGCTTGCCACCATACCTACACGAGAAAAGATTTTTGTGACCTATTTGTTTTTATAGGTCCATGGTTGTTAGTGGCAAATGATTTTGAAGAATATGTTTATGGAGACCCAAAACTATTTATATTTGTTCCTTTTGGCACCCAGATTTGTTTGACTTTAAGGGATTTTATATTTGTGCCTTTTGGAACCCAAATTGATATGGTTTTCATGTGTTTAGGTATCACACTTTTCCTTTTAACAGTGTTATTAGTTGTTTGTTCATATTTTGACACTTTTGCAAATCCAAATGCATTCCTTTTATTCTCGACGAGTTGATTTTCTAAGAGTATATTAAATGATTTATCTCTAGTGAAAAATTTCTGAGTAACCAACTCAAGTTTATTAAATTTGGATTTTAAAAGTTTATTTTCATTTATTAGCTTCAAACAACAACTAATGGTACTATCTCTCTTTTCAAAACTAATCATTTTTAATTGCATATTTTCATTTTGAAGCTCTCTAATTTTATTCTCAATGTTAAGCATCTCAATTTCAAAGAGTTGGAGTTTTTTAAATTCAATTTTTGGAAAATCCTGGAGTTTTTCAATCTCCTTTTCAAACTCATGATTTAATCAAATAATTTCAGATTTGCTCAAAATCACGTTTTCTTTTTCAAAGATTTTGAAATTTTCGTTGATCTCATTTAATTTCTTTTCAAAAATCGCACATTTAGAAATTTCTGACTTCTTAAAACTATCCAACTCTTTTTTAAATATGCTGTTTTTACAAATCAACTCAGTTTTGTTTTTCTCCTACATTAAAATTTCGTTTTCTAACTTTTGAAAGTTTTTATGAAAACGGTCAAATTCTTTTTCAAGTTCCAAACAATTTTTGCAGTTAGAACTTTTATGTTTCTTAATATTTTTAAGCTCATTTTCCAAATCATTATTTTTCTGATAAAGTTTAGCTTGTTCCCTTTCCAATTTATTATTTTTCAACCCAAGGGCTTTATTATTTTCAATTAATTTTCGACACAAGGGAACTAAATCATTGAATGGAAAATCACTTATCTCATCGGCTATTGGATCTTCATCACTGCTGATTTTTGCCAATCCTGTTAAGCACATTTCTTTAACTGAGTCGATTGTGGAGGATTTCTCATCGTTGTTGACTTTTGCACCATATATTACATCAAAAGTATTCCAGATTTCCTATGCATTTTCACAATGAGAGATAAAGTTAAAATTATCTTGATTAATATGAGAATATAGTATATGCATAGCAAGAGCATTAATCGAAGTATTTTTCTGATCTATTATATCACACCCATTTTCAATAATACCCCAACATTTGGAATTAACATATTTTAAATAAAATTCCATTTTTAATTTCCCATTTAAAAAATTTGTTCCGTCAAAAATAGGAGGAATAATTCTAGACCGACCCTCAGCAAAAGCATTATTAAAAGAAGTCATTTTAAAAATTCAAATTTGTAAAACAAAAATTGGTTTTTGAAAAATCAAAATTTTAAAACGAAAATGGCTTTTGTTCCTAGCTCTGATACCACTTCTAGGAACGATTTCACCCTAGAGGGAGGGGGGTGAATAAGGTGATACTAATAATTATAAAATTTTAATGCGGAAGTATATAAAATAATTGCAACACAGATATTGCAGAATAATAGCAGCACAGATAATAGCAGAATATAAAAACAGAAATAGAACAACACAGATTTACCCAGCTTCGGCAAAACCATGCCTACGTGCTGCCCCCAAGATTTCAACTAGAAATTAAGTAGTCAGACGCTTACACACGTAAACTCGTGACACCCGCTATCAACTAACCTAACTCTACGCTCAAAACCCTACCACAACTCAGCCACCGAGTTGCGAATTCTCGAACTACACCCCCGTAGTTCGTCCCCTAGTCACACGACTAGAATTTACAAAAGTTTTAAAAGAGAAAATACAAATTTAAAAACAATTTAATAGAAAAACCCTAGTATTAAATAAAGTAAGCCCAAAGCTATTTAATCTGGCCCAAAATAGTGGTAAACAAATATCCCTCTTTTCCTTTTATAATATCGGCCTGTATCCTATTTTTTCTTCGTCCGTTCCTCTTTCAGATTTAGGGCTTTGCGAATTTGAAGAAGCCGACTTTGTTGATCGATCTACTATCGAACTTCAATTGATGCTTCTTCGATCTTGTTCTTTGGTCAACTTCGGCTGCTTCAAAATTTGGCGACCATGTATACTTGGTTGAAAAATTGGTACGTGATGTTCCTCTTCGATTTTGGTTATGCTCGACTTTTAATTCGAGTTACTGAATTTATTTTGATTTAAGAGTATACCCTAAATGTTTGTCTTGAACTCGAATGCCTTTAATGCCGATGATGTTCACGGGTTAAATAGGGTTTAATTCCCTTAATTTCCGTTCGAATATATTTATTTGAATTTGTCAATTAATATGCTTGGCCGTTCGATTTAACTTGAATGTTGGTGATTTCTCTGACTTTTTCAATTCGTATATCTTCGTTGCTTGATTACCACGGCTTCATGAGCTTACTTTAGATTTTGGCTTGTTTGATTTTTTTCTTGGTCACCACGGCTTTGATTCTCTGTTGACTTCGGCTACTTTGATTCTTAATTGAACTAGTTTTGATTTTGACCTGTTTCTTGTTTGATCAATATCTTTTTGTCCACTGCATTGGTGCAGGATACATGTGCACTGTATATATATATATATATATATATATATATATATGTGTGTGTGTGTGTGTGTGTGTGTATTTGCATATGTATATATGTATGCTTGTTGTACTGTGTGTTTTTGAGATCCTGTGTACATTGTTCTGTACCTTGCTCTTGCTCTGTTCACTTCGAGTTGTTTATGTATATACACGGTGCACTTGTCTTGAACTTGTGAGCATGTTATGTTGTTATTTAAAATCCGGTTCGAGCAAAACTGAGTTATGATAGTCTGGTTCCATTTGTCATTGTTAGACTTCATGTAGTCTGGTGGCTTCACTTTGGTATTTGCAGTCTTCATTTCTGTTTGGTTGCCACTGAATTTTGATGTTGTTGTCATTCACTTGTGTACTTGCACTTGTATACAGTTGAGTTTGTGTGGCCTTTTTGGTTGGACCTATACACGTCTGGTGATAGCTCTGACCATGTCTTTTATGTGTGTCTATCTGAAAGTCTGGCATACTCAATGTTGTTGTGTTGCTTGACTTGCATATTGACCTATCTTTAGTAATGGCTTGTTCTCGAGTCATGTATCATGCGTACTTAGTTCTGTCTTTGTACATTTGTCTGCACTGCTTCATCGATATATATGTGCATGTTTGGTTTTGTTTGAAGCTTCATGAAGTCACAACTGTTGACATGTGCATTTTGACCAATCTTCTGATTTCGTCACTTATGATCTGATTATTTGGTTGAGTCTGATTGTGTTTGTTAGTCTGGTTTTATGTAGAGCTTGATTGAGTTGTTGCTTCGAGCTATATACATGTTGACATTGCACATATATCTTATTGAACTGTTGAGTTGTATGCATGCATATAAATGTCAGTGTTGCATTTTATTGTAGTATTTGTGAAATATTGGGTCTGTTCTTTGTTTCACTGGTGCATGTGCTTATGCCTTCATCATTGGTGTTGCTTCATTACTTTTTGTGCTGGTTCATTATTGATTTTGGAATTTTTCTTCATGTGTACCTCACTTTATACTTGAGTTGAATCCAGCTTATAGCTCGGGTTTGACCTTGTGCTCATGTTGTGATTTTATTTTTATTGCACTTGAGTTGAACCTAGCTTTTGATTGGGTTTGACCTTGTGCTCACCTGTCCCTGCAATTTTATCAAGTGTATATCGGTGTGCCCGGCCTTGTGGCATGTACAGTGATACACTGTGCATGTCACAAGCTGTTCGTGTATGATGAATTCAAAATAAATATGATGACGAACAACCTAAATAACTGAGGCAAATAACATTTTCAAAATACACATTTAATTTTACACTGCAAAATATTTCTTTTTCAATTTTACTGCGTCAGTGTTTTCTTTGCAGATAATTCAGATGCTGGATTCAATCTGGAATTGAGTTGAAGATAAATACGAGTGAATGAGTGATATGTAGTGAGGTGCTGATGTAAATGATAATTGTATAGTGAGAAATTGTATTGTAATGTGAAATGTTGTATATATAGTGAGAGCTCAAATTTTGTACTATTCAAAAATTGTAATAAAATATTTGTTTGAATAAAATATCTGTTTTAATTTTAAATTTTGTGTTATTTATTTTATTCAGCAAATATTTATTTAATTGTGTGAAAATAAAATTGTACATTAACAAATACATTTAAATGAATATATATTGTTTATTATCATCAAAAAATCATTTACTAGCATATTCAACACTAAGTGATACCTTGTGTATTGGTTTCAACTTGGTGGGTTTCGGTAGGGTTGGTTTCGACTGAGTCGAGGCAAAAGCATTGGGTTGCAGGCCACTTCCAAAAGAGGCGGAACCAACATTTTATTTAAATGGCTGAATTAATGCTAAGTATAGTAAATGTTTTATAACTAACCTGCCTATTTGTAAAAACTTGATTGGTTGCCTTAAAACTTTTTGAATACTTTACAAAATAACTGCCGCGTTTATCAGATCTAAATCAAAGGAAAATTAACGTTTTAGCCCTTCCATTTAACAAAACCAACATTTACAAGAAAGTCCCTCTTTTAAAATAATTTATTTTCCATAGCAAATCAATTTGGAAAAATCCCCAAAATTCACATAAATTCATTTTCGTCATGTTATCTAACATATTAAAATTTCAGACCCAATTTCTTCCTGAAATACTCGAAATTAATTTTAAACCCAATTATATCATATTTTCCTTTAGAAATTCATAGTAAATATTCCATAGCTTGGAAAATTACAAAAATTGAAACCCATCTCCAAAATCATGTTTTACTTTACATAAAAAAATTCCATGGCATTTTAGAATCAATAACACTCGTTTTACCCTAAAACCGTGCAAATTCACTTGTAAATGAATTGTTTAAATAAAAAAATAATAGTTCTAGCATATCATCATTCAAAACATCTCGAAAACGAATTTAATCTTAAATCCAAAAATATGTGATTATAAAACAATATAGAGATGGAATGAATTATTATTCACTTTAGATATGATAAGGAATTTGAGACTTGTTGATTAATCCTTCCTAGCTTTGATCCTTAGCTCTAGATTGAATTTTCCTCTTTTCCTCCTTGTTAATGGCCGGCTCTTATTTAGGTTTTTGATTCGCGTTGTGAAAAATGAAAAATGAAACGTGAATGGACAATTACAAAAGTGTATAGGCATGAGTATGAGGAGGTGCTGCTATTTACTAATATGCCCATGTGTATATTAATTAGCTTACAAACCAAATTAATCCCATTTATTTTATTATTAAGAACAACCCTATGTGTTTTATCCAAACCTCAAGCCCCTTATCATTATATTCTATTTAATTTATCTAATTAAATTTCTTGAATAATGTTATCAAAAATTAGGGATGTTACAGGCTCCCTACTTAAAGAATTTCGTCCTCGAAATTGAGGAAGGACTAAATACTAAACATGGCAATCATTTGTAACAACTCCTAACAAACATACTAGCCTATCTGACTAGTAACTATCTATATAAATCTAATATAGACATACCCTCAATGCAATTCAGGATAAGTATCTCTAATCCTATCCCATGTCTCCCAAGTACAGTCCTTCTCGTTGTCCCTCCACTGAACTTTCACCAACCTGACTGTCTTGTTCCTCAATCTTTTCTCATCTCTCGCTACAACTCGAACTAGTTGTCTAACAAAAGTCAAATTAGGCTCTACTACCAAGTCTTCCAACCCTGTCGGAGGAATAGTAGTCTCTGGATCATGCACGTACTTATGAAGATGAGATACATGAAATACATTATGGACACCTATCATACTGCTCGGTAACTCTACTCTGTAAGCGAGCTTTCCAATCCTCTCTATAATCTAGAATAGTCCAACATATCTTAGGGCTAATTTCCCTGACTTTCCAAATTGTACCACACCCTTCATCGGTGATACCTTAATGAAAACCTTATCTCCAACTGAGAACTCTAGGTCTTTACGCCTCTTGTTTGCGTAACTCTTCTGTCTGGACTGAGCTTCCTTCATCCTTCCTCAGATCAACTCAATCTTTTTTGATGCCTCCCTAACCAAATCTGGACCTAAGACTAATCTGTCTCCTGTCTCCAACCAACATATTGGTAATTTGCTTGGCCTTCCATACAAAGCTTCAAAAGGGGCCATTCCTATACTAGTCTGGTAACTATTATTATAGGAAAATTCAAATAAATGTAGGTGATCCTCCCAAGATCCACCAAAGTCCAATACACAAGCTCTCAATAAATTCTCGAGTACCTTATTGACTCTCTCTCTGTCCATTTGTCTGAGGGTCATATGCGGTACTCATTTTAAGCTTGGTACCCAATACCTCCTGTAGACTCTTCCAGGATTCACTAGTGAACAAAGCATCTCTGTCACTAACTATACTACTAGGAACTCCATGCAGTCTAACTATGTTCTTCATGAACAACTTAGCTAAAACAAGTGCCGTCCTGATTGACCTTACTGGAATGAAATAGGCACTCTTGGTCAACCTGTCCACTATAACCCATATACTTTCATTACCTCCATTTGACCTTGGGAACTCGTCTATAAAGTCCATGGATATCGAATCCCGTTTCCAAACTGGAATCTCTAAAGGTTGAAGCAACACACACGGCTTCTGATGTTCATCTTTTACTTGTTGACAATTTGCACATTGCCTAACCCACAAGCCAACATCCTTCTTCATATCTTCCCAATAGAAGCTCCTCTTCATATCTCGATACATCTTGGTTCCTCTAGGATGAATCGAAAACTTGGATCGATGACATTCTCTAAGAACTTCTTTCCTCAAGTCCTCCACATTCGGAACACACAATCGTCCCCTCTTTCTCAACCACCCTCTTTGGTCAAGACTAAATTCCTTTAGATCATCGATCTATGTTCCAACTTCAAGTCTCCTAATCCTCTCATCCAATACTGGATCCTCTTTCTACTTAGAAGCAATCATTTCGATCAGCAGTGGTCGAACTTCTAAACAGGACAACATGGCAGTACTCTGACTAGAACTAGCAGGCGATCATAACTACATACCACAACTGGCCAAAGCTTCTAATCCTTCCATTCCGCCAACATTGCTAACACCACATTTTTATGTCTTCTACTAAGAGCATCCGCTATCTTATTACATTTCCTAGGTGTAGACTCTATACCAAAATCGTAAGCAGCCAAAAGCTCCGGCCACCTCTGTTGTCTCATATTCAACTCCTTCTTAGAGAATAGGTACCTTAAATACTTATGATCCGTGTATAGCTCAAACCTCTCCCCTAAGAGATAATGTCTCCAAATCTTCGATGCAAAGATCACCGCAGCCAAGTCCAAATCATGAGTAGGATATCGTACTTCATGTGGTCTAAGCTCTCTGGACGCGTAGGCAATAACTTTACCCTTCTACATCAATATCGCTCCTAATCCAGTTCCGCATGCATCAGTATACACCACCAACCCCTGGTTTCCATCTAGAACTACTAACACTGGTACATTGGTCAACAAATGTTTTAACTTAAGGAAAGCTTCCACACATTTGTCGGACTAGACAAACTTCACATCTTTTCTGGTTAACTTAGTCAAGGGTGCTACTATCCGTGAGAAATCCTTGATGAATCTCCGGTAGTAGCCAGCAAGTCCAAGAAAACTTCTAATCTCAGTCATTGTCTCTGGTCTCTTCCAATTATTCATAGCTTCGATCTTATTAGGATCAACTGACAAGCCTTTCTCTGAAACCATATGACCAAGAAACTTAACCTCTTTCTTCCAGAAATGACACTAGGTAAACTTCGCCTTCAGTTGATTCTGCCTCAGCGTCTCTAGCACCACTATAAGACGATCCTCATGCTCTCTTTCATCCTTAGAGTATACTAAAATGTCATCTATAAACACTAGCACAAACCTATCCAGGTACTCTCGAAAAACTCGATTCATCAAATCCACGAAGAAAGATGGTGCATTCGCTAATCCAAATGACATCACTAACCACTCATACGAACCATACCTAGTCCAAAATGCTATCAGAGGAATACTGTCCTCTACCACTCTTAACTTATAGAAACCTATTGCTAAATCCAACTGGGAAAAACACTCTGGCTCCACTCAACTGATCGAACAGATCGTTTATTCTTGGCAAATGATACTTATTCTTAATCGTCCTTTCGTTCAACTTATGATAATCGATACACATTCTCAACGACCCATCTGGTTTCTTCACAAACCCCGCGGCCGCTCCCCAAGCCGAACTGCTTGGCCTGATAAAATTCCTTCCTTCAAGATCCACTAGCTGCACCTTCAATTCCTTCATCTCAGTCGGTGTCATCCTACTAGGTGGTCTACTCATAGGTTCAGCTCCGGGCACATGATCTATACGAAACTCAACTGCTCGTTTCGGTGGTAGTCCTATGACTGGCTCAAAGACATCTACAAACTCTCTTGCTATCCGAATCTGACTTAACTCATCTCCTATCTCCATAGCTCTAAGCAAAGCACTAACACTTCGGTCAGAGTTCTCCACTAGAAATATTACTCGGTTATGACTATCAGGATGTCTCAGTGATATCTCCCTATCCTGGAAAAATATTCTAGCCTCATACCTACCCAACCAATCCATTCCCAAAATGATTCTGAAATATACGAAATCAATAATGTACCAGCTGCAGGAAAACTTATGACCTAACAAATCAAGTTCTAACTGGTCACATCTTAACCCTAGAGTTGCATACCCTCCTACTGGATTCGCAACCCTTAAGGAAGTAACAAGGTAGGTTGGTTCTAAGCATAATCTATCACTAACCAATGAGATGTAAATGAATGTGATGCACGGGTATCAAAAAGTACCCTAACTAGTATACTCTGAATCAAAAGCGTGCCTTCCATCACAGTCTTTCCTTTATCTGCTGCAGTTGGCCTGGCTGGTGCAATAGCAAAACCTTTCCCTTGTCAGCCCTGACTGGCTCTGGACACTGATTATTATAATGCCCTACTTGATCGCAGTTGAAGCACTTTACATTCTTCTTAGTTGCAGCCTTCTTCCCTTTACCTGACCGACATTCATTCGCATAATGACCCTTCTTATCACACTCATAGCAAACTAACTCCGCCTTTGCCTTCTTGGCAGTATCTCCCTTCTGGGCTCCCTTCTTCTTAAAGAAATTTCTCTTCTTCCCTTGAGAACCGTGAACTTCCACCGGCTTCTCTCTAACACAATTAGCAAGCATCTCCTCATGGAAAATGGCTATCTCCACAACTAAATTACTAGGATCGCGAAGATGTGGCAGGGTTGCCCTAGCAATCTCGGGCCTCAGTCCCCTAATGAAGCTCTCGTTCCTTCTGATGTCAACGTCTATAATATTATGTCCATAACGGGATAGCTCCTCAAACTTAGTGGCATACTCAATGACCAACATCTCTCCCTACTCCAGATCCATAATCTTCCTCATCAGCACTGACTTAGCAAACTCAGACGCAAACTTTGCTCAAATCTCCTTCTAAAATCCGCCCAAGTCAACTGCTCCTTTGGAACTTCAGTAATAACACTATTCCACCAATGAAGCGCTGACCTTTGTAACTGCTTAGAGGCTAACCTTCTTTTTTGTCCGTCATCTAAACCCAAATCAACAAATATACGCTCACAATGCAACAACCAATTCTCTACCTCAATAGCATCCTCCGTCCTCATGAATGGCTTACCACCCAAACTGGTGTAGTCTCTACTCAGCTTAGCATAGTTATTTCCAACTAGAGCTACGGGATTAGCTCCTCCTACATTTCTGTAACAACCCTAGATTTTACATATAATTTAAAATTTGATTTTATTTTTTTTGAAATTATTTTTAAGCTTTTTCATTTCAAACATTTCATTTTTAAAAATAAATGTTGATTATTATGTGAGTTATAGTTTCAAACTGATATAAATTGAATATTTTACTGAAAAGTGAAATTCTGGTCAAACTGTTCAATCTTTGACTTTTAAACTTCAAATTTAAATTATATAAAATCTTAAATTTTATCTTTTATTATGAAAATAGATGTAATAACTTGAACACTGCTTTTTGTTTCGTTGAAAACGGAGTTAAACTGTAAAAGTTATGTATATTTCAATATTGAGTGCAATTTGTTTTATTCTGCAATTTTGTTATTTTAAATTGTATAAATTATATATTCTTTGTCATATTTTATTTTTATATGTGTTAATATGTTATTTTATGTATCTTTTTATCTTTTAATAATTTTAAAGTGATAGTATAATTTTTCTAAAGTTTACTTGAATTTATTTCATTTATGAAACCTAGTTTCCATTTTCTTTGCTATTTTCTTAATTTAATTATATATAATTAAAATTTATTTATTTTTTTATGCATTCACTTTTATTTGCTGTTTTTACTTTATTTATGTTCATTCTACATGTATTTAAATTAAAATAGATTTTTCCAAAGTGTACTGAAGTTATTTCTAATTTTTAAAGCCTAGTTTGCATTTTTAAGCCATTTTCTTAATTTAAATTCTATTTATTCAAAATTTAATTATTTATTTTATATATTTATTTTTATTTCTGAGTTGTTATCTTTATTTCTCAGTTTTTTATATGTATTTATAAATTACAAATATATATAAAAGAAATTTGAAAGGTTTGTGTCTCTTTAGTTGCTTTTGTCCTTTTGTTTTCCCGTCTCTTCATTTTCTTAACTCTTGCATTCATTTCTTTTGGCCGACCTCTTTCTTTATTTCAGCTGATCATTTTTCACTTCATTCACGTAAATAAAACATCTCATTCACCAAAATAGCCGGCCTCCATTGCTTGAGAAAATTTTGGGTAAAACTTTCTTCTTCTTATCTTGTTTTTCTTGATTTTCTTTATGTTGTTTTGCTCTTGTTCTCAATAGATTAGTATGGCTCCTCCTCAACCAGATCTGACCTGACCTCCACCACTTCATAGCCTGATCACCAACCACCCTAGATCACCACCATTGCAGGTCGAGCAACCCCAAGGCAAGCCTCACCACCAAAATGCACAAAAACCATCACCTATTTGCAAACCAAGCCTAGAATTGCAACATCACCTTCCATCACCTTCTACCACCTTTAGCCGCCACTTCCACCACCACCACCACCTCTGACCTGACCTGACACCACTGCCACGTCATCCCCTGACCCCACCTGTACCTGGCCGTGCCTTGTTGCCTTTGGCCGAGCCCATTTGTGGCCTAGAACATTGTGTGTTTGCCTTATAGTTGTATATGTGTGCACCTAGATCTTCACCACTTTGTTAACACATGCTAGGCCGACCTTTAGGAACCCAAACCAGATCCAAACCATGCCTTTAGCCGTGCCATTTCAGATCTGGAGCTGAAGCATAGATGGTAGAAAGCAAGTGCAACCACTTTGGCTTTGTTTCATGCATTCAGTTCTAACATTGTTTTATTGAATTTTTGGGTTGAAAACTCATGTTGTCTATATTTGTTTTGTTTGAATGTGACAAGGCAATTAGTTTTGGCTCTTCCAATCTCAAATCATTGTCGTGCTTTCGTGCCTCTGGAAATCCTTGTTGTGTGTTCGTGGTTGTCATCTCCAGCTTATACAAGTGAGTAAATCTCACCAGACTAATATGTACTTATATATTTGATAAACTGACATCACTTGAATCTGTAAATTTATATCATCCTGTTATAACTGTTGTATTATGATTATATGATGTTCATCCCTGTTTATACACATGTTATATCATCTATTACTGTTATATGATGTTATTCTGTTCTTTTTATCAGTTTATCACACTGCAAGTTCCTTGTAGATTAGGTTCACTATGGGTTGAAATGATACATACCCGAACGGACTTTAGAATAGGGAAAGATCGTTATGGGCTGAAATGATAAGCCTGAACGGTTTTTATTTATTTATTTATTTAACTTGGGATTGCGGGTTTGAAATGATAGAACCCTGTTTTTCTTTGTAAATTTCGGATTGAAATGATATATATCCGTATCACTTGACCTAGGCTAGAAAATTATATACAGACCCATGGTTTATATATTTTTCTGAAAATTTTAAAATATTTTAAAAATGTAAATATTATGATATTTTTGATTTAAACTTTATTAAAATGATTTCTATAAAATATTTGTGATTTTCTACAAATTAAATAAGTGAATTAAGTAAATGGCAAAGTAGAATTTGAAATATAAGTTAATTTCAGAATTTATGATTTTGGTTATAAATGGAATTTATGTAAAGTAAGAAAATATGACAAATTTGATTTAAAGATGAATTTAATGATTTTATTAAGTAATAATAATTTTTAAAAGTGTTAATGATTTGTACAAATAAAATATGAAATAAATGAATATTTAAGCTGAATTTGGAAATATAACTTAAATTGAGAATTGTGAAATTTGTTTAAAAGTGAATTTTTAATTAAGTAAAATAAATGGAAATAAGTTATATTTTGGAAATTTAAACTTAAGTGTTAAGTTAAATTTTTAAATAAAGAAATGAAAATTTAATTGTTAATTAATTTGAGTTTTGTATGGAAATTTGACTTTATAAAATCATAGAAATAAAGGTATTTAAATGATTGTTTTTTTTTATGTAAAAATATATGATTTTATAAGTTAAAATGATTTATATTAAAAGTTAATTATGTGTGAAATTGTAAAAAAAACTCTGAATTTGATTTGACAGCATTTTTGAAATGTAATGTAAAGATATTACAGCATTGGAAAATGCTGTAGTTGTTTTAAATGAACCAAATAGCAAATTTGAACTAAGGGTTATTATAGCACTTTGTTAGTGCTATAGTTGTTAAATTTAACTAAAATTTTAATTGAAACTAAATTAAGATATTACAGCATTTTAAATGCCGTCCTTTGTTAATGAACTATTTTTAAACATAACATTTCGTAGCATTTTCTAAGTGCTGCGAAAGTTGAATTTTCTTTGTTTAATAAATTCAAATGAATAAATGATCTTTGAAAAAGATTTAAATTTTGGAAATTAAATATTTAATTATTAGATATAATGAATTGACTTTAAATGATTTAAATGGAATAGTTGATTTGGGAAATACAACCATTTTGAAATGTGATTAAATCGTATTTAAATTTAAATTAAATAGATGATGTTTTGAAATGATATTTTGATATTTTGAAATGAATTTGAAATGATACTAAATCTTGGAATAAATAATTGAAGTTTATATTTGTATGAAAAATATTTGGTTTACTTGTAATTTGAATCTATTTAAAAGACATTGGACTTATGAAATATAGGATAATAAAGCTTTGGAATTTATTTTATAATTTGAATAGTTACTTTGTGGATTAAATCTATATTTGAAATTTATAAGATTTTAAATGGTCTATGGAAATTTATTTGAAATAAATGATTGAATTGAATTGAAACTTGGAAATTGAATACTTGATTTGAAATATAATACCTACACTTTTAAATGAACTTAAATGAATTAATTTGTTGGAATATAAATTATTTAAAGGTGACTTGAAATGATAATAAATGAAGGATATCTTTGAATTTAAAAAAGTATTTAAAGTTGAATATTTAGATTTGTACTCAAATGGTATTTTGGTATATTAAAATGATTTGAAATGAAGTTTGAAGGGATATGATATTTTGATATATTAAAATGATTTAAAATGAAGTTTTGGAAAAATATGATATTTTGAAATGATTTGAAATGAAGTTTTGAAATGATATGATATTTTAAATATATTGAAATGGTTTGGAATTGATTTAATCTTTATTTTGATAAAGATTTGGATTTGAAATTATATTTTGAAGTATAAACTGTTTTTAAATTATAACCACGGGTTATAATAACGATTGGTTGTTAAAGAGACCGGGATCGGATATGGACATACTCTCTATCGATACCGAAAACCACTTTGACAACTGTGTACGCGGTGGAGTTTCCAGAATGAAGTAGGATGGTGACGACGATCCTAAGGTATATACGTGGACCCAACTCCCATGAGTTGGCATAAGGTGGCTAAAACAGGAGCGATCTCGGACCAGTGAGGTAGCACCTCTTATCGGACACACTTCTTCGATACCATTCTATTACTTGTGATTGATTTGGTGCGCACCCTTGATTTGGGAGTGTTGTTCGAGGTGGAGCGGTAGTGGCTGCTATGCGTTTCCATCAGTCCATGTGCGTAATTGGTATATCTACCCTGGCATTGCCTTGTGTACCGTGTCACCTACCATATCGAGCTTTACTACGATTTGTGATTTCTCCCGTAGCCTGTGGAGTATCGAGGGTAGCCCCCATTTTGGGAGTATGCTAATACTGGATAGACTACTGGGACTATACGTGTTAAGGGGAATATTGGGTCACTCCTTAATGCTATTTAAAAGTATGTTTATTTTATATTAGACATTATTATAATAGCGAATATTACTACATAGTAGATAGTTTAACGGATCCTTAAAGAATGGGCGATCCCAAGCATTCTTTAAGTTACTTGTACCTTTATTACAGTTCACTTGAGTTGGTTTATATTGTATAAGTATGTATGTCCTGACTCGAGTGTTTGTATTTTTATTTACGCTCGGGTCAACTTGAGTATTCATAGATTTGGATTCCACTTTCTGGAGATTGGAATCGCTGGAGTTTATCTGCTTATCTAGTTTTATCTATCTCAGTTCTGTTGTTCTATTCAGCTTGTACTTGGTTATCATATTGAGATTTTTGTGTATTTTATTTCTTCTGTTATATCTTATGTAACTCTGATATATTTATATAGTAGCTTCATGAACTACTATTTCTTTTACTTCCGCTGCATTATTTTACTCTGTGTCTGTGATCTGTGATTATATTTATTTACTGTATATTCTGAGATTTGCCAAATTTTATTTACAACGCGGTATTTTGAGCAATTCAAGTCCGACATGTGTGGATGCGAATGGTTGAAAATATCGGGTCGTTACAGTTGGTATCAGAGCTTTGGCTTTGAGGCAAAACTTAGAATGTATGGTAAATTTAGTTACAGAATCACTTGTCATCCGAGCTTGAATCTCTTCATTTTTATTCGATTCCCTTTGAATTTTTGGAACGTTCCCCGCGGTTCCAAAATTCATTCTTGTCCCTCACTATTCATCTTCTTTTGATTTGGTGTATCACATAACTCCACTTCGAATGAGCTTTATAGTGAATTGGTGGCCTCGCCAATATTCTAATGACTTGTAAAAGGGGGAAAACTCCTTTACAATTTGCATCGATTCCCTAGAGATTTATATCTATCCTTGGTTTAGATGCTAATATCTTTTGTTATTCCAAACTCTATCTCTTGAGATCGAATGTAGATTTACCCCAGAAAATCCACATTGAACTTATTCTTTAAGTCACGGTTGACCCGGTTAAGGTTGTCCGCGATTTATTTAAGCTTATCCATCTTCATATTTTGTTACTTAATCATCTTGTCTTTTGTTTCCAAAATATCTCCAAACATTTTTGAATTTTTACTTGTAAATCTATGTTTCTTTTATATATTGTGTTGTTTGAGTTGTTGATGTTGATTTGGGCTTCCGATCGATTCGTCTGATCAACGCTATCAATATGATTTCTAAAACACTTTGACAGAACAAACTGACACTATATTATTTTAAAATTTGGTTAATGAAATAAATTTTGATATAAGTAAATATTATGGAACTGAATAAATTGATTTAAATTGATTATTTGAAATGATAATACTTGATTTATCATTCTATAAATGAATTTATAAATAGTTGTTTATAAATTTGATTTGGGAAATGAAATGAATTTAAATCAAGAATTTGAGATTTTAATTTCTGATGGTTTCGAACTTTGTGTTTAAAGCTTTAAAAGGATATATTATTTAAAGTATTTTTGAATAGAAATTTGTTTCCAAAGAATTTTAAAGTTTAAAAATCAGTGCTCTTCTCTTTTTCGTTGGAAAATAATTTCGGTGATGACTGTAGCATCATCAACGTTCATTTTCGAGTTTCGAAGCGAAGAAACCATTCTGTAGTTTTGCTACAACTTTGTTTTGGGAAATTTGATTGATTTGAATTTCTAAGAGATGATTTGGTTTATTATATATATAGATATTGATTTAAATTTGATTTGACAAATTATGTACATACATTTATTTATCTCTAAATGTTTGAAAGGAATCGGAAATTTTATTCTTAAATTCTATCTTAAATAATAACTTCAAGTATAAAAAGAAAATCAAAATTTTGAATAAATATTCAAGCTTGAAATGATTGAATTAGAATGTTTATAGTGTATATTAATTTTAGAAAGTTTTATTTGTATAATTCTCAATTGCATTCCAATATAACTTACCTTAATTTTTAGAAGTCAACAATGTAATTGGATAATATACAATATAAAAAGATTTTTATAAATAAAATTTGAGTGGTTATAATAAATATTATACACTTAAATTTTAGTTATAAAAAGATTAACAGAGGTAAATAGACTAAAAGGTTAATTGAATAATTTACAATACAAATGATGTTAAGGGAATTAGGAATAAATTAAAACAGTTATAATAAGTGTAAGTATATTTAACATAGGTGATAAAATAGATTGAGAGGGATAAATTTAATTTTAATTAGGAATAAAGAGGAATTAATCTTATTAAGTACATTATGAGTATAAATGTTGATTTTGAAATTCCATGATTTTTGAAATTGTTGGTTTTTTTTAAAAAAATTGGATGATAAGATAATGAAATTAGAGATAATTAAAGATTTATTTAACTTGTGTAAAATTAATTATCAGTTTAAGCTGAAACCATAGAAATTTCAAACCTATTATCTTATATTTTTTTTTCAAACTTATTACCTAATTTTGTTTTTCAAACTATCTTTTGGTTGTTCTTATTTTTCCTTATCTTGAAACAGACTGTTATAGGCCTCTTCCTATAATCTTTCTGTTTAGAAATCTTTCTATAATCTTTAATAATCTTTGCTACTCATTTTGAATCTGAGCACAGCTTTCATCCGTAGACCGTCGGTCAAGCGGAAAGAGTGAATCAGATTTTAGAGGATCTTTTCGTGCTTGTGTTCCTGATTCTGGAGAATCTTGGAAAGATCACAACCACCTTGTTAAACTTACCTATAACAACAGTTATCCGGTATAATTTCAATCTCCTTGTCATCTTGCCTTAATCCTATTTCACGCTATCCTTTCTGTGCTTTCCCGTACCTCATTCTTTTTCGGGGACGAAAAGTTTTGAGTGGGGGAGAGTGTAACAACCCTAGATTTTACATATAATTTAAATTTTATTTTATTTTTTTTGAAATTATTTTTAAGCTTGTTCATTTCAAACATTTCATTTTTAAAAATAAATGTTGATTATTATGTGAGTTATAGTTTCAAACTGATATAAATTGAATATTTTACTGAAAAGTGAAATTCTGGTCAAACTGTTCAATCTTTGACTTTTAAACTTCAAATTTAAATTATATAAAATCTTAAATTTTATCTTTTATTATGAAAATAGATGTAATAACTTGAACACTGCTTTTTGTTTCGTTGAAAACGGAGTTAAACTGTAAAAGTTATGTATATTTCAATATTGAGTGCAATTTGTTTTATTATGCAATTTTGTTATTTTAAATTGTATAAATTATATTTTCTTTGTCATATTTTATTTTTATATGTGTTAATATGTTATTTTATGTATCTTTTTATCTTTTAATAATTTTAAAGTGATAGTATAATTTTTATAAAGTTTACTTGAATTTATTTCA
The DNA here is from genome assembly GCA_030737815.1 of Allium fistulosum. Lineage (NCBI taxonomy): Eukaryota > Viridiplantae > Streptophyta > Magnoliopsida > Asparagales > Amaryllidaceae > Allium > Allium fistulosum. Next base: position 97,973,925 of record CM060907.1, read on the forward strand.
ATTTATGAAACCTAGTTTCCATTTTCTTTGCTATTTTCTTAATTTAATTATATATAATTAAAATTTATTTATTTATTTTATGCATTCACTTTTATTTGCTGTTTTTACTTTATTTATGTTCATTCTACATGTATTTAAATTAAAATAGATTTTTCCAAAGTGTACTGAAGTTATTTCTAATTTTTAAAGCCTAGTTTGCATTTTTAAGCCATTTTCTTAATTTAAATTCTATTTATTCAAAATTTAATTATTTATTTTATATATTTATTTTTATTTCTGAGTTGTTATCTTTATTTCTCAGTTTTTTATATGTATTTATAAATTACAAATATATATAAAAGAAATTTGAAAGGTTTGTGTCTCTTTAGTTGCTTTTGTCCTTTTGTTTTCCCGTCTCTTCATTTTCTTAACTCTTGCATTCATTTCTTTTGGCCGACCTCTTTATTTCTTTCAGCTGATCATTTTTCACTTCATTCACGTAAATAAAACATCTCATTCACCAAAATAGCCGGCCTCCATTGCTTGAGAAAATTTTGGGTAAAACTTTCTTCTTCTTATCTTGTTTTTCTTGATTTTCTTTATGTTGTTTTGCTCTTGTTCTCAATAGATTAGTATGGCTCCTCCTCAACCAGATCTGACCTGACCTCCACCACTTCATAGCCTGATCACCAACCACCCTAGATCACCACCATTGCAGGTCGAGCAACCCCAAGGCAAGCCTCACCACCAAAATGCACAAAAACCATCACCTATTTGCAAACCAAGCCTAGAATTGCAACATCACCTTCCATCACCTTCTACCACCTTTAGCCGCCACTTCCACCACCACCACCACCTCTGACCTGACCTGACACCACTGCCACGTCATCCCCTGACCCCACCTGTACCTGGCCGTGCCTTGTTGCCTTTGGCCGAGCCCATTTGTGGCCTAGAACATTGTGTGTTTGCCTTATAGTTGTATATGTGTGCACCTAGATCTTCACCACTTTGTTAACACATGCTAGGCCGACCTTTAGGAACACAAACCAGATCCAAACCATGCCTTTAGCCGTGCCATTTCAGATCTGGAGCTGAAGCATAGATGGTAGAAAGCAAGTGCAACCACTTTGGCTTTGTTTCATGCATTCATTTCTAACATTGTTTTATTGAATTTTTGGGTTGAAAACTCATGTTGTCTATATTTGTTTTGTTTGAATGTGACAAGGAAATTAGTTTTGGCTCTTCCAATCTCAAATCATTGTCGTGCTTTCGTGCCTCTGGAAATCCTTGTTGTGTGTTCGTGGTTGTCATCTCCAGCTTATACAAGTGAGTAAATCTCACCAGACTAATATGTACTTATATATTTGATAAACTGACATCACTTGAATCTGTAAATTTATATCATCCTGTTATAACTGTTATATTATGATTATATGATGTTCATCCCTGTTTATACACATGTTATATCATCTATTACTGTTATATGATGTTATTCTGTTCATTTTATCAGTTTATCACATTGCAAGTTCCCTGTAGATTAGATTCACTATGGTTTGAAATGATACATACCCGAACGGACTTTAGAATAGGGAAAGATCGTTATGGGCTGAAATGATAGGCCTGAACGGTTTTTATTTATTTATTTATTTAACTTGGGATTGCAGGTTTGAAATGATAGAACCCGGGTTTTCTTTGTAAATTTCGGATTGAAATGATATATATCCGTATCACTTGACCTAGGCTAGAAAATTATATACAGACCCGTGGTTTATATATTTTTCTGAAAATTTTAAAATATTTTAAAAATGTAAATATTATGATATTTTTGATTTAAACTTTATTAAAATGATTTCTATAAAATATTTGTGATTTTCTACAAATTAAATAAGTGAATTAAGTAAATGGCGAAGTAGAATTTGAAATATAAGTTAATTTTGGAATTTATGATTTTGGTTATAAATGGAATTTATGTAAAGTAAGAAAATATGACAAATATGATTTAAAGATGAATTTAATGATTTTATTAAGTAATAATAATTTTTAAAAGTGTTAATGATTTGTATAAATAAAATATGAAATAAATGAATATTTAAGCTGAATTTGGAAATATAACTTAAATTGAGAATTGTGAAATTTGTTTAAAAGTGAATTTTTAATTAAGTAAAATAAATGGAAATAAGTTATATTTTGGAAATTTAAACTTAAGTGTTAAGTTAAATTTTTAAATAAAGAAATGAAAATTTAATTGTTAATTAGTTTGATTTTTGTATGGAAATTTGACTTTATAAAATCATAGAAATAAAGGTATTTAAATGATTGTTTTTTTATGTAAAAATATATGATTTTATAAGTTAAAATGATTTATATTAAAAGTTAATTATGTGTGAAATTGTAAATAAAACTCTGAATTTGATTTGACAGCATTTTTGAAATGTAATGTAAAGATATTACATCATTGGAAAATGCTGTAGTTGTTTTAAATGAACCAAATAGCAAATTTGAACTAAGGGTTATTATAGCACTTTGTTAGTGATATAGTTGTTAAATTTAACTAAAATTTTAATTGAAACTAAATTAAGATATTACAGCATTTTAAATGCCGTCCTTTGTTAATGAACTATTTTTAAACATAACATTTCGTAGCATTTTCTAAGTGCTGCGAAAGTTGAATTTTCTTTGTTTAATAAATTCAAATGAATAAATGATCTTTGAAAAAGATTTAAATTTTGGAAATTAAATATTTAATTATTAAATATAATGAATTGACTTTAAATGATTTAAATGGAATAGTTGATTTGGGAAATACAACCATTTTGAAATGTGATTAAATCGTATTTAAATTTAAATTAAATAGATGATGTTTTGAAATGATATTTTGATATTTTGAAATGAATTTGAAATGATACTAAATCTTGGAATAAATAATTGAAGTTTATATTTGTATGAAAAATATTTGGTTTACTTGTAATTTGAATCTATTTAAAAGACATTGGACTTATGAAATATAGGATAATAAAGCTTTGGAATTTATTTTATAATTTGAATAGTTATTTTGTGGATTAAATCTATATTTGAAATTTATAAGATTTTAAATGGTCTATGGAAATTTATTTGAAATAAATGATTGAATTGAATTGAAACTTGGAAATTGAATACTTGATTTGAAATATAATACCTACACTTTTAAATGAACTTAAATGAATTAATTTGTTGGAATATAAATTATTTAAAGGTGACTTGAAATGATAATAAATGAAGGATATCTTTGAATTTAAAAAAGTATTTAAAGTTGAATATTTAGATTTGTACTCAAATGGTATTTTGGTATATTAAAATGATTTGAAATGAAGTTTGAAGGGATATGATATTTTGATATATTAAAATGATTTGAAATGAAGTTTTGGAAAAATATGATATTTTGAAATGATTTGAAATGAAGTTTTGAAATGATATGATATTTTAAATATATTGAAATGGTTTGGAATTGATTTAATCTTTATTTTGATAAAGATTTGGATTTGAAATTATATTTTGAAGTATAAACTGTTTTTAAATTATAACCACGGGTTATAATAACGATTGGTTGTTAAAGAGACCGGGATCAGATATGGACATACTCTCTATCGATACCGAAAACCACTTTGACAACTGTGTACGCGGTGGAGTTTCCAGAATGAAGTAGGATGGTGACGACGATCCTAAGGTATATACGTGGACCCAACTCCCATGAGTTGGCATAAGGTGGCTAAAACAGGAGCGATCTCGGACCAGTGAGGTAGCACCTCTTATCGGACACACTTCTTCGATACCATTCTATTACTTGTGATTGATTTGGTGCGCACCCTTGATTTGGGAGTGTTGTTCGAGGTGGAGCGGTAGTGGCTGCTATGCGTTTCCATCAGTCCGTGTGCGTAATTGGTATATCTACCCTGGCATTGCCTTGTGTGCTGTGTCACCTACCATATCGAGCTTTACTACGATTTGTGATTTCTCCCGTAGCCTGTGGAGTATCGAGGGTAGCCCCCATTTTGGGAGTATGCTAATACTGGATAGACTACTGGGACTATTACGTGTTAAGGGGAATATTGGGTCACTCCTTAATGCTATTTAAAAGTATGTTTATTTTATATTAGACATTATTATAATAGCGAATATTACTACATAGTAGATAGTTTAACGGATCCTTAAAGAATGGGCGATCCCAAGCGTTCTTTAAGTTACTTGTACCTTTATTACAGTTCACTTGAGTTGGTTTATATTGTATAAGTATGTATGTCCTGACTCGAGTGTTTGTATTTTTATTTACGCTCGGGTCAGCCTGAGTATTCACAGATTTGGATTCCACTTTCTGGAGATTGGAATCGCTGGAGATTATCTGCTTATCTAGTTTTATCTATCTCAGTTCTGTTGTTCTATTCAGCTTGTACTTGGTTATCATATTGAGATTTCTGTGTATTTTATTTCTTCTTTATATCTTATGTAACTCTGATATATTTATATAGTAGCTTCATGAACTACTATTTCTTTTACTTCCGCTGCATTATTTTACTCTGTGTCTGTGATCTGTGATTATATTTATTTACTGTATATTCTGAGATTTGCCAAATTTTATTTACAATGCGGTATTTTGAGCAATTCAAGTCCGACATGTGTGGATGCGAATGGTTGAAAATATCGGGTCGTTACAATTTCCAGCCACTCCCTCTGCAACTCCTTCTTGCATCATATTGATGAAGAACATATACATCGCCCCTATATCTATCGGTAAATTTCCAGCCCCCACATTGGCATCAGCATTTTGGTTATTAGCATTAGCCGGTCGACCCGGGTTCCTCCTGGTAGTGGGACGAGCATTTCCATTAGTTGTGGTGCTTCCTCCACCTTAATGTCCTCTTCCGTCTCCTACTTCCATATCTCCTTTCTCATAAATCTACATACGAGCCTTAGTAAGATATAGAAGAACGGTCTTAGAGAGCAGGGAATACATACTTATTTATATATAACTATATATCAAATACAAGTATGTTACTATAACGTTAACCCAAACCCCAATTATGTTGTCTGATTCACCGGATTATGTTTGAAAAATCCTTTAGGTTTAAGTTTCATTTAAAGTTTCATAAACTATGCTCTGATACCAACTTGTAACATCCCCCTACTTGGAGGCCCAAAACTAACAGCTACGGATGCTATAGTCATCCATAGTTATTAATCCTCAACGACCAAATAAGTGAATGTTAGATACATTGATACACAAAAACACATGAATATGGAAAAAATTTCAAACAACAACCAAAGTCAACATTCTATTTCAAAATATTTCAAATTCATTACATAATCCCAGAGCTCAAACCACATTTAGACAAAATATACTTATTACAAATTACGCCAAGAGTGACATATGAAGATGCCCCTTTAGATGATCAGAGTATATAATAAGGCACTAAGACAAATTTGCCTTTACAATCAAACACATAGCAAAAATAAAAGAACTCTAATAACAAGCTTGCCTCCTGCACGTCTTCGGAAGCTTTATTCATCTAAAAGAACACTTGGCAACCTTAACTCTCAACCCACTCAAAATCAATTAAGTACCCGAGATTATAAGGGGAAAACATAAACTTCGAGTCAGACATAAAGCCTGGTATGAATAATAATCTACAATCTCAAACCATTTAGATATCTAGTGAGACCACACTGCTTAGCGGAACGGGTTTTCCCCTCACTAGTATCCTAAAACATTTATAAAACCATATACTGTGCTCCTGCATCCACAATGGTTAAAACATAGTATTTCAAAACATTATATGATATGCAAAACAAGTAAATCAAATCTGGGTTACCCATCCCCATTCATTCTGACTATCTGTCTCAATTATATTTTATAGGGTTACTATTAACCAGTTAAACATTTATGGACTATCTGTCCAATTTTATAGTTTTCATAGGATCACTAAGAACTTATTGGTAACTCCAATATCTTTTCTGTTATCCTAGTTTTCATAGGCTAACTAGGAACCTATTGACTAACTGTTAATATCTTAATCTGGATATAGTTTTCATAGGCTAACTAGGAACCTATTGACTAACTGTCAATATCTTAATCCGAATATAGTTTTCATAGACTAACTATAAACCTATTGGCCCCTGCCAATATCAAATTGTAGTTTTCATGGGCTAACTATGAACCTATTGGCCCCTGCCAATATCTTTTGCTAAATACAGTTTAATGGGCTTACTATGAACCTATTGGCCCCTGCCAATATCATTAGTTAATATTTTAATATTTCTTAAGTTATATTCACTACTGGGTCAATATAGCTGGTTATTCTACCCTTCCCCAAAGTACCGTTATGGGTTCATAACAATGTGAATAAATATATGAAGAAGCAATCATAACAATATAGTAATACCAACACCTGTGGTTAAATATCCCTGAAATCATTTCATATAAAACTTGGTAAATCCCTTTAACCTATTAATCAAGGACAGCTTCTTCAAAAACTTCATTTCAAAAATATTTATTTTATGCCATGGTTTTTTCCTTTAAAATGAGATTGGGTTTATTTATTTTGAAAACCTTAAAACATCTCTTTTGAAACCTCTGGATAACCTCCTTCGAAAGTAAATAAATTCTCTTTTCAAAACACAATAAAAATACCTTTCGATGGTATCAAAATGTTCTTTATAACATAGCTTCGAAACAAATGAAAATACGCCTTTTGAAATTATTGGATTTACTCTTTAAAAACATCTTTTGGGTCAAAGTGGTTATATACAAAAGTATCTCTTTCGAAACCCTTATGAAATTGTTTGAGGAAAAGTTAATGGTGTCGGAACCACCTATTCAAAAGCTCAAGACGTTTAAGTTAAAACTTCGAAGGGTAGCGTCGAAACCCACTTTCGACCCCATTGCCTTCAGAACCCTCAACCCCTTTCGAAAGCATTTAGGAAGTGGCTTTGCTTAGGTTAAACCAGAGATAACCCTTCGAAAGCATTGATGTGTTCAATACACTCGGAAGGGAAAATAGCAGATGGGTTTCGACTTGGTCGAAACCATTACTTTCGAAAGCACTTATTCAAAAACAAAATGAACCCCTTCGAAAGCTAATACTTTAAACATAATACGACAACCTTCTTCGAAAACTATTTATAAACTCCTTTCGAAAACATAGCTTTTGACTGGGTTGAAAGCTCTAAGCAACACAAAGTAAATACTAAACTTTTGAAAATCAAATAGGGTTTCGACCCCATCGGAAGCATTCCTTTCGACACCCTGGCTTCCGCCTTTCCTCAAATCCACTACGAACCATTTAAGTGATATCTTGTGTATTGGTTTCGACTAGGTGGGTTTCAACAGGGTTGGTTTTTACTGAGTCGAGGCAAAAGCATTGGTTCGAAGGCCACTTCCAAAAGAGGTGGAACCAGCTTTTTATTTAAAAGGCTCAATTAATGCTAAGTTTAGTAAATGCTTTATAACTAACCTGCCTATTTGTAAACACCTGATTGGTTGCCTTAAAAGTTTTCAAATACTTTACAAAATGACTGCCACATTTATTAGATATAAATCAAAGGAAAATTAACGTTTAAGCCTTTCCATTTAACAAAACCAACATTTGTAGGAAAGTCCCTCTTTGAAAATAATTTATTTTCTATAGCAAATCAATTAGAAAAAATCCCCAAAATTCATAGAAATTCACTTTCATCATATTATCTAACATATTAAAATTTTAGATACAAATCCTTCTTGAAATACTCGAAATTAATTTTAAACCTAATTATATCATATTTTCCTTTAGAAATTCATAAATTTTTTTCCATTGCTTGCAAAATTACAAAAATTGAAACCCATCTCCAAAATTATGTTTTACCTAACATAAAGTTTTTCCATGGCACTTTATAATCAATAACCCTCGGTTTTACCCTAAAACCATGCAAATTCACATGTAAATGAATTGTTTAAATCAAACAAATAATAGTTCAAGCATATTATCATCCAAAACATCATAAAAATGAATTTAATCTTAAATTTGAAAATGTGATTATAAAACAAAATAGAGATGAATGAATTGTTATTCATCTTAGATATGATATGGAATTTGAGACTTATTGTTAATTAATCCTTCCTATCTTTGATCCTTAGTTCTAGACTGAATTTCCTCGTATCCTCCTTGTTAATGGGAGGCTCTAATTTAGGTTTTTGATTTGTGTTTGTGAAAAATGAGAAATGAAACGTGAATAGGCAATTACAAAAGTGTATAGCCGTGAGTATGAGGAGGTGCAGCGATTTACTAATATGCCCATGTGTATATTAATTAGCTTACAAACCAAATTAACCCCATTTATTTTATTATTAAGCACGACCCTACGTTTTTTATTCAAATCTCAATCCTCTTATCATCATTATTCTATTTAATTTATCTAATTAAATTTTCTGAATAATGTTATCAAAATTAGGGATGTTACAGTGACTATGGAGCACATGAATGCCCTTAAGAACAAAATATCTACCTTAGAGTCTTAATCCAATTCGCAGGTCCTTAGACGAATTCTCATTGCTGCATCGTCTAGGGTTTCTACTGCTTCTCTTGAAAATTTGGATAAGGCTTCCTTGATTGGGAAACTTCATAAGGAGAGTGTTAGGCATGTCATGGCAGATATTATTGTGAAGCGTGCGATCGATGTTTTTTTCTCACTTCTAGCCTAAACTCGACTTAGCCTTTTTATATAATCATGTGGGTTTTGTCTCCGATCCGTAGGGCTTTAGCGACATTTAGGCCGGCGTGAATTATGATCCACGAGTTAATTTCGGCGACGTCGCTCCACGTCGTTCATTGGTTATTATTAAAGTTAAATGATCCATTCCTTGCTTCTCAACTTAGAGATGGTTCTACTTAACATTCGATGTTGGATGTTCGTAGACCTCATAATTATAAAAGAATCCTAATTGATGGCTCTTTTGAGTCTGAGTCAGACTCATGATGTAGTTTGTCCTACTACAAGCTATAGTTTTAATTTTTAATGTAATTTGTTTGATGATCATTTTATTTTTACTTATGTTGTATATGTAGATGTGTAGAACATGCAAATACAAGTAGATTTTGGTTTTTTAATATTTACCTAGCAAGCATTTCGTAGTATCTAAAATTGCACCTGACTTGTAATGACCCAGAATTTTATCACTTTAATTTATGAATGTTTAAATTATTTTAAATATTCAATTAATGGTTTTAAGAATTGAATAACCCTCTTTTAATTTATAATTAATGACAGAAATTTTATTTTGAATTTTTTTTACAAAAATAGGTAATTCGATGAAAAACAGAAAATGTGACGAAACCCGCTTTTCAGATTTCAGTTTTTTATCGAACGACAAGTTGTAACAAGTCGTTTACCTTAGCTTATGTCTTGAAACAACATTTAAATGTTTAAGTTAAGTTAAGAAACATATTTTGAAAATATGGAGACGAATAATGGAAAATAAAAATAATAAATATATTCAAATTTGATTTTTAAGTGAAGATTTGATGGCTTTAGTGTTTATATTGAGAAAAGTACATGGATCATCCTATGATCCATTATATTTTCATATGATTGACATATTGGTTGAAATTGGTAATGATGGTAGGAAGGAAAATGAGGTATGGGCATTTGTGTCATTTACATATCCATTCATTTATAAAAGTAAGCTTATTTTCATTCTTACTCTTCATTTTTCATTTCAATACTTTCTAATTTCTTTTTCTACCACTTCTACTCTTTAAAACAAAGATCTCCCCTTTTAAAAAGCATAAGTTTGAATTAAATTGTGTAAGTGATTTTGGGTTGAGTTACCGAAGAAAAGTTTAGATTTCTTTTGCTTGCATTTTCAATAAATTAAAATGGTAAGAATCACTAACCCTTGTTTATACATTTTGAAGAAAATATAAATGTTATGAGATCTAAAACTTTTGTTTGAAAAGTATGCTGAATATTTTGTAAATAGCTTGATTTAAAGTAGGACACATATGCTTATGTAATTGTTCAATAAAAAGAAAAATAGGTTTGCTTGATGTAAATGAAGAAAAAATACACTAATGTTTGCAAAACAACACTTACAAGCAAAAATCGATATCTTTGTTCTTGGTTTCAAATAAAATGAACATATACCCTCTCAACGATCAAAAATCAAGCTCTCTCAAAAATTAGAGAATTAGTAAGTGGGACCAGCTAAAGAGTTATTCGTCATAGTCAATAGCAATTTTTAAAAATAATTGCCGGAAGTTTCGTTGTCTATGGTGGCCGCATTGCTCAATTTCAGTAAGAAATAAGATAAGTGAAATTTTGATGAGCATAAAAAGGCGAATGGATTGTGCAGTCTTGTTTGTCTCGACATTTTAGGATTTTTAGAACCGTTCGTATGATTTTAAGGTTTGGGATTGAGACAAGGGTATGAGATGGATTTTTTGGGTAATAATGGGATTTACGACAAGCTAATCGACGAGGGTTTGAACTACGGTGGCTGGAGTAGCCTTGGGACTTGGCGGAGGCATTGGCGAAGGTCGCAGGGTCCTTGGTGCGGTGTGGTGCTTGGACGAGATCTATTTAGGGTTTTTGGGGTTCGAATGACATCAGCGGTTGTGGTTGGAGGTGGATACAAGCACGATAGTGGTTGAGAGAATGAGGCAACCTCATTGTTTTGGGTTCTTGGAGCTTGCATTTTCGAATGGCTTCAGTGGGTTTATTTTTATTTAAGGCTTGAGAGAGGGTGCCGTGGTGGTCGAAGGGACGTGTGAAGCAAACAGAGTTTGGTGGTGAGGTTGATGAGGCGGTCGACGATGATTGGGGGAGGGGGTGCAATTGCACAAGCGTGCACGTCGTTTATGGTTCTAGGCAAAATTGATTTGGGCTAAATGGTTTTGAATTTAGGAAGGAGAGAATTTTTTTTTAGTTTGGGTTTGGGTTGGGTTGGGTCGAGTGGTAATGTGTTTTTAATTATTAAAATTTTTAAATCAAATAAGTTTTAAAACTTGAAATTGAATAATGCATTCAATTTGGATCCGTTCAACCCACGGATTTTGACGTTAGGTTCATATTACCTAGTAGATCACATTTGTAAAGTTATTTGGAAGAATTGTTGAAGAGTAAAACATTTATAATTTTATAGGCATAGAAAACAATTATGTCGACTGGTAATTATATTTTATGACTGACATCCTAATAGCAGAATATAACACTATTATGCTATATTTATATTGAATAGATCTTATGGGACATCAGAATAAATCCCCATTCTGCTTTTATATTAGTTTGGACCTTTAATTGTGTGCCAGTTGACTTGGATAAAGTGATGTATTATCTGTTGATTTATAATCATAGTTTTATTTACATATATGTTGCTTGTGTAAATACTAGTGATATGATGAACTGTAATAAATGGCAGCTTGTTTAAGTGCCATTGTGGTCGCGAAGCCTCTTCCCAATTATGAAAAGAAATGCATTTAAAATTTACTTAAACTCTCTATTATTTCATAGTAAAGTGTTTTCTACTTTTAAAATGGTTAAATTAATATTATTTGAATTATAATATTTTAAAGTTAATGTTTTTAAATAATAATGTATAATTATTTATTTATAAAAGGGGTTTTTAGGCTCAAGGAAAAAGTTGAAGAAAAATTTAGTTTTAGGGACAAGAGGTTTGCTTTTTAGGATGAAGGACACATTTTAGTGTAAATCACAGAATGATAGTCGTAACTATCATTTTCTGTTTACACTAAAAAGTGTCCTTTAGACTGAAAACCAAACTTGTTGTCCCTGAGACTAAATTTTTTTTTCAACTTCTTCCCTGTGTCTATTTTCCTGTTTATAAAATGTATAAAGTTAATAAGTTATTTTATTAATTAATTGTTTTACTAATAGTGTTTTAAGTTAATTTATTTATTTAATGATGGTGTTCAAGTTAATTTCATAATGTGTTTTAAATAATAATATTTTTATAAAAAGTGTTTAAAAAATAATAAATTGTTTTATAGAAGCAAATTATTTTAGAATAAAGGGTTTGTTGAAGTTATAAATTGGAAAGAGACCTTGGCTTTTGGAAAGAAGTTTTGGTGTATAAAAATTTGATTTTATATGAATTGGATCACTTATGAAAATCAAGTTTATGAAAAAGAAATAAATAATCCCTTTTAATTTTGGTGGTATGGAAGCACTTTCCATACTCAACACCGAAGGAGAAATGGTTTGGGTTTGCAGTAAACAATGTTTAGAATAGCAATGGTTTTAATCTAGTTAATATGATTTTGAAAAATAAGAAACCTTTCTTAAAAATGTTCTAAGAATATACTTATACCGGTGAGGTAAGTATATCAATATTTTTCTAAATAATTTAAGTGTTTTAATTAATGAAGATTAGTAAAATTGAGGCTTAGTGGATCCCGCATGGAATTAAATCTATGTTTGATTGCTGTTTATTTGATATTTAAATAACCGACTATCAAATCTTGGCCAAATAAACTCTGAAATATCTAGGAGAAACATGGGGATTATATGGCACAGTCATCTTTGACGATGATGTACTGTGCATGTAAATCTCGTTTTGTTCTCCTTGGTCAAATGATAAGAAAATCGATTCACTTAACCGGTTAGGAGGAGGTCTCCGCTCTTAGGTATTGTCTGATTATTTTCGAAAGAACTGGAGTTGAGTTTACTGGAAATTATCGAATGTTAGTTTGAAGAGACCAAGATCGGATAACTACGAATTATTCGAAAACCACTTCGAACCAACTCAAGCGTCATACCGAAGACATCATGAAGATGATGGAATCGAAGACGGAGCTCTTTGAAGTGTAATGGCTACTTGTTACTAATCCCGAGGGTGATTTCAAAATGGGAGTAGTAGAAGTAGTGCCTTTGGTTTGTTCATATCCGGAATAACTTTTATGGATGAATGCAAGCATTGCATTGGTGCTTGGAAGGCAGTGTTAGCATTCCAAGTGGGATTTGCTAAGAGAGGAAAAAGGTAATCATGACCACACAAGCCTCACAACCCGGTAATGACTAAAACAGGGGATATGCAGCAGAGTTATGTGGTTTGCTACCATTAAGAGCGGTCATCCCTCGACCTAGAATCGATATTTATGGATTTGGTATGCGCGCAAAGAGTGGGGCCATGGCTGCTGCACATTGTTTTTGGAGTCTTGGTCCTGGGGAACGGTGTAATCCGGCTTGTCATATTCGAGGGGCAGGCTGGCTCTGTGTTGGTAGAGGGTCTATGTGAGGCCCTTAGTATATTTTTCTAGAGGTGTACTATGGCAGGCTACCCCTGTAGCCTTGTCATTGATGGAAATGCAATCTCCAATATGTGCCTTTGTGGACTTAGTTGTATCCAACTATTTTGAAATAAGTGATGTAAGCATTTCGAAAATTTTATATATTTATTTTCCCCCTAGACATTATTATAATATCACAAGATTTCCTACAAAATAGTCTGGTTATTGTAAGGTAATAACCCATCTGTGTTTATATGTGGCGTGGTCTTATGAGGCACCTTTATTTTGAAAGTTTTTTAATATTAAAAATACATTTGATTGTGTTTCTCATGTTGGTTTACCAGATTGATCCGAGCGTTATTTTTCTGATCATGCTTGGGTCAGCCCTAGCATATTTTCTAGATTTTGCTGGACACTTTGGAGCTTTAGTAGATGAGTTGGATCCTCCAAGGTGTATTCTCGTATTTTATCTTCCTCTATTTTGTTCTTATTGTATTCATCAGAAATTGTAAGGATATGTTGTTATAACTTTACAGGGTCTGATGATAGTATAATTGTACTCTGATTAATGTATGTATTTAAAATTTTCTTTTTGTAAAGATTCATTGATATATTATAGATTAATCATCATAATGTGAGATTGTATTTTGTCGTTTTCTTTTCTTTCACCCCAACGATATGTCTTTATGGCACTTGAATGTTCAGCATGTGAATACCGTGGATGTATTAGTGTCGACTTCTGAGGATCGAAAAGGCATGTTGTTATATGACTCGTAGGTCACATTGACTTCCATGCATTGTCTTTCCTTACCATTTTGATTGACTCCTTACGTCGATATTCATTTTATCCAGTTATTACTTTCTGAATTTGGTCTTTGGCATTCCTACTTTGTCATGCACTTGGCATGGTCTGCTCCTTTAATTCGCAAACTTTTTGAGTTTTGACCGAGAAGCCAGGTCATGTATTTACAACCTTTTGTTGTTCATGCGCATGTCTTTTAATAGCTGGTTTGAGCCATCTAATATCCCTACGTCCGACGTAGTTTATTTGCAACTAAATTGGTCGCAAACACCTAAGAATAGATTTATATAAAGAAATAAATAAAGAAAGTAAAATTAAAATAGAGGAATGGAATAAACTAACAAGCAAATCAAAACAATAATCAAGAACACGAGGATTTATAGTGATTCGGCGTTGTATGCCTACGTCCACTTTGAAGTTTCTCTTTATTGATTCACCAATAGTTTGACTACAGTAGAAAACAACAAAAAATTAGGAGAAAACTTGATTACAATTAAGACTAATGTAACCAGCAACGTAAAGATCCCCAAAATGGCCACCTAGGCCAGTATTTATAGGTGAAGGCGACCATTAATCTCTCTGTAACTTCGACTATAGGACCTTCTTATCCATATGGGCCCACCATAGGGATGGCTTGGCCCAAAACCCAATGAAGAGGGTTCGGTACCTATCCCTTCATTGGTTGATTCTTGGGCAGTGATCCCTATGGTGGCTTCTTCATGTTTAGATGTGTTGGCTTTTCAAATATCGTGTTGATTGGACCAGCAGAGCTCATGCTTTTGATCGATCTTTGATTCGACTCCACTTGCAAATTACCTTCTCCCGAACCCTCCAAATGAATTACGCCGATCCATTACTGTTTCCTGGAGATTTGACCAGGCAACTAGTGCTCGGCATCAGGTAGCACTCGGCATCTCATGGTACTCGGCGTAGCGCTTGGCATCTAGTAGTACTCGGCATCAGATAGTACTCGGCATCTAGTGGAACTCGGCAACAGGAGTACTCGGCATCAGATAGTACTCGGCATCCAGTGGAACTCGGCAACAGGAGTACTCGGCATCAGATAGTACTCGGCATCCAGTGGAACTCGGCAACAGGAGTACTCGGCATCCAATAGCACTCGGCGTCCAGAAGCACTCGGCATCTAGGAGTACTCGGCGTAGTACTCGGCATCGAATAGCACTCGGCGTCCAGAAGCACTCGACATCTAGGAGTACTCAGCGTAGTACTCGGCATCCAGTAGCACTCGGCATCAAGGAGTACTCGGCGTAGTACTCGACATCCAAGAGTACTCGGCATTAGAAGGCGTTTGGCGTATATGATTACTCGACATGGCAGTATCGTTCGACCAAAGGGATCGTTCGGCTAAAAAGCATCATTCGGCCAGAAGGCACGTTAGTCCAAGGAGGATCGTTCGGCCAAAGGTATCGTTCGGCCAGAATGCATCGTTCGGCCAGAGAGCATTGTTCGGTCAAGCGCTTCGGACAGAGGCACGTTCGGCTTCGACTGACAACTATTCTACACTTCCCACACATCAAACATACCGTTCGGCATAGGAAGGGTGGTTCGGCATCATTGTGTTCGGCCTACCTGGTTCGGCATGCAGCGACCACTATACTTGGGCTAGAGTGTTCGGCTACCGAGCCCATCTGGGAAGTCCAGCCCATCTTTGTCTATAAATAGAGGGGCAGGGTCACAGTGAAAAGGACCTTTTTTTGGAGAACACTGGGAGACTCTGCCATTTTTCAGACTCATCTTCTCTACTTAGTAACTCCATTCAAGTATTCGATCTACGAATTGTATTTGTAATCAACCATTAAAGAAGATCAATAAAGTTTAACCTCAAAGTGGACGTAGGCAATTACGCTGAACCACTATAAATTTGGTGTTCTTACTTTCTGCATTTAGATTAGCATTCTCTTCCTTGTTCAGTTTATCTTCATCACTTATATCTCTACACAATCTTTCTCTACGAGGTTAGTGACCAATTTTGGTGCTAACACTTTGGTGCTTTCACTGAGAATTGAATTCTCAGACCTCAAGGATCTGCTTTGAAGCTACTGGATTGAACAAATCCCCCAAAGAAGATCCGACTCATTGATAGGACATCCGTTGATTCTACTCAGAGTTCCAACCAATAACTCTATAATGGCGAGACCACGTACCAGGTCAGCTTCTCATAATGCGGATGCCCATGAAACTGCTAGCGTACAACAAGCAGGACCTAGCAATCAACCAGCGATTCCGGATGTAGGAATTGCCACCCAGGACCAAACTCCAGTTGTCACCAGAATAGAGTTCAATGACTTAATGAGAGAACTCAGGGAAAGCAGGAGACAACTAGGAGAGCAGAAGCAAGCTAACGCCATCCTGATGGCACAACTCACTCAACAGCAGCAACAGAATGCTGGGGGCAATCCCGCTCCCTATTCCTCATCCGACAGCTCAACTTCTTCTGATGAACCTCCCAGGTGCAGACGCCGTAAGACTGAATCTGCGCGGACGGGTGCCGCTGCTCAAACAGCTGGAAACCGTGACCAAGTCGGAGCTAGAAACTTAGGAACTGGAGTACAGATGGAGGCTGGAGGCCCAGACCATCAAAACGCTAATGATGTCGAACCTCAAGACGCACGATTGGCAGATCGCCAGGAGAGGAGGCATCAACATGGACAGTCACGTAGAACGCACTCTAACCTTCCACCTTCCATACAGACACCAGACCTAACAGCCATGGTCAGGCAATTGATGAAAGAAAATCAGGGCTTGTCGAATGACGATTGGGGAGTATCAAGGAGTCACACTCCGTTCACAGATGTTGTGTTACAGGTGGCGTACCCCAGAAAGTTTAGTATGCCAACTATCCCTGCGTTTGAGGGAAAGACTGACCCCAGACAGCATGTCATGAGGTACGAATGGATGATGGATTCAGCTAGAGCAAATGATGCCACCAAGTGTAGATGCTTTCCAATTACTCTATCTAGGATCGCTACTATGTGGTTTACCCGACTCCCTCCACGGTCTGTATCCAATTTCGAGGAGTTGGCGAAGAAGTTTATTGAGCAGTTCAGGATACACACTACTCGTCCAAAGGACGTAATGTCTCTGTCAAGTGTAATCCAAAGTCCCGGGGAGTCATTGAAGGAATATTTACAAAGGTTCCATGTTGCGGCTACCAAAGTCAGTAATCCCAACGATCATGCAATCCTAATGGCTGTGATGAGAGGTGTGGATCCGGATTCTGAGTTTGGAGACTGGTTGGCAGGAAAACCTCCGACTACGCTAGAGCGTTTCTACTCAAAGGCACACCAGTTAATAAGGAGAGAGGAAGCTAGGTGGGTAAGATGAGATAAGACACCAGGGCCAGTCCAAGAGTCCATGAAAAGCAACGTTGCTGTGAAGCATTTCGGGGACAACTCGGGAAAGGTCCAAGTCAATGTCCAGAATAAGTCCGGGCAGCCTAAGGAGTCCGGAGGAAGAAATCAAGGGAAGAAAAGAGAAGCGGGGAAGTGGAAATCTAGAATTCCAAGCTACAACGAGTATACCCCGCTGAATGCGTCTCTTGAGAACATTTACCTATCAACCTGCAATGCCTTTCAGTACAGAAAGCCACGTCCAAAAGAATCAATCGAGGAACAGAAACAGACCGGGAAATATTGCCGCTTCCACGAGACTTATGGGCACAATACGGAAGAATGCAGACACCTGCACGACGCTATCGAGAAGTTGATTAGGCAAAAGAAGTTGCAAGAATTTGTGAAGGATCCACAGGAAGGAGGACAGGGAACGTCCAACCCAGGTCGTGTACCGGCTCCGCGTCATCCCGAGGAGCCTGCCCGAACTATGGGTAGGCTAGTCATAAACACGATCATCGGCGGGCCTCACCGCGTGGATAAAAATTGGCAGGAGATGGAGCGGTATGCTAGTGCCCTGAAGCATGCAGATTTCGAATGTTGTTCGAACACGGAGGATGGGACCCCTGCTAAGCAGCAGCGCATAATGACAGACGATATAGTGTTCAAAAACAGAGATGTTGATCAAATAGAGGCTCCAACCATCGACCCGATGGTCATATCTGCGACGATCGGACCGGTATATGTGAAAAGAATTCTGATTGATTGCGGAAGTTCTGTCAGCATCATCTTCAAGAAGGCTTATGACCAAATGAAAATGGAAACAAAGGACTTGAAACCGTCCAAGGCTCGTATTCACGGCTTTAACGGCGCAGCGACCGATGCAGTGGGATATGTTGAGTTACCAGTTGAACTGGGACAAGGCGAGCGTCGGAGGGTGCGAATCCTACCCTTCGTAGTTTTGGATGTGGATTCTCCGTATAATGTTTTCTTGGGCCGACAGGCCCTGGCTGAGTTTAGGGCAGCGCTAGCCCCGTGGTGCTTAACTTTGAAGTTCCCGACTGACAAAGGAGTAGGTATTGTTCATGGCGACCAAGCAGTTGGTCGTTCCTGTTATGTGGCTGAGCTCCGAGAGGCCCATCGGAGGGAGAAAGGAAAGATTGCGGACAATCCCGTCCGCATCCTTAATACGGATAATTGACAAGTAGTGCCCGAGCCCTGGCTCAGGCATAATTCTCGGATCTTCAGAGACATAGATCCGAGAGACGACGATGAGAAACCCAGGGAAGAAAAGGCAGCGCCGGCTGAACTAACGGTTGACATTTCAGTTAGCCGAAACGACCCTTCGCGGATACTGAAGATCGGATCACAGCTTGGCCCCGCAATGACTGAAGACCTTAGTGACTTCCTCCGGGCGAATCTTGATGTTTTCGCCTGGACGCATTCTGATATGTGTGGGATTTCTCCCGCCATCACGAGTCATATGTTGAACATAGACCCGAAATACGTCCCGGTTAAACAAAAGAGGAGAGGAATGGACCCGTAGAGGTCCGCTACTCTCAGAGAGGAGGTGGACAAACTCAAAGCCAATGGGTTCGTCCACGACGCCCTCTATCCTGAATGGGTATCGAACCCCGTACTGGTGAAAAAGGCAAACGGGAAATGGAGAACTTGCGTAGACTATTCCGATTTGAACAAAGCATGCCCCAAGGACAGTTTCCCGTTACCAAGGATCGATCAGTTGGTCGACTCCACCGCAGGACATGAGCTGTTATCATTCATGGATGCGTACTCGGGATACAACCAAATCCCGATGCATATTCTGGACCAAGAACACACCAGCTTCGTTACGGATGTTGGGCTATATTGCTATGTAGTAATGCCCTTCGGATTAAAGAACACAGGGGCGACTTATCAGCGTTTGGTGAATCGAATGTTCAAGGACCAGCTTGGTAGGACGATGGAAGTCTATGTGGATGACATGCTCGTGAAGTCACGACAGTCAAACGACCACATTCGAGACTTGGCTGAAATGTTCGACATACTCAGGTACTACGGGATGAAGATCAACCCTCTGAAGTGTTCCTTCGGCGTTTCGTCGGGGAAGTTTTTGGGATTCATCGTCAATGCTAGGGGAATTGAAGCTAACCCTGAAAAGATCCAAGCTATTCGAGATGTGCAAGTACCCAGGACTATAAAGCAGGTACAGAGCTTGAATGGAAAAGTAGCTGCACTAAGTCGATTCATATCCACGGCAACTGACAAGTGCATCCCTTTATTTGATATAATAAAGAAAGGGAAGAGGAACTTCGAATGGACGTCTAGTTGTGAGGAAGCATTCCGGGATCTGGTGAGGCATTTGGAGAGTCCACCAGTGCTGTCAAAACCAGTAGACCACGAGATGTTGTACGTATATTTAGTTGTATCCCCACATGCGATAAGTGCGGCTTTAGTTCGCGAGGAGGACCGAATCCAGAAGCCGGTGTATTATGTTAGCAAGCGTTTAACGGGGGTAGAAAGAAATTACCCTAAAATCGAGAAATTGGCCTATTGCTTGGTGATTGCATCACGTAAGCTACGCCCATATTTTCAAGCACACTCAATCAGTGTTTATACCGATCAACCCCTGCGGCAGGTACTCCAACGACCAGAAACTTCCGGAAGATTGCTAAAATGGAACATCGAGTTGAGCCAGTTCGATATCGCCTACTTGCCACGGAGGTCCATACAAGGGCAAGCATTAGCAGATTTCATCGCTGAGTTTACCATACCCATAGAACCAGATAATTATGACGTCATTCCCCCCGTTCGTTGGAAATTATACACTGATGGGGCATCAAACGACCGTTGCTCCGGCGTGGGTGTAGTTCTTATAACTCCGGAAAATCGATCAATCTGTTATGCTTTGAAGCTTGATTTCCCAGCTACAAATAACGAAGCAGAATATGAAGCACTGATCGCTGGCTTGAAGCTCATCGGAGAACTCGGGATCAAATCAGTTGAAATCTTTTGTGACTCACAGTTGGTGGTTTACCAAGTGCGGGGAGATTACCAAGCAAAGGGACAGAAGCTGGATCCGTACCTTGTTCAGGTCCAAGAACTACTGTCAAATCTTGAGCGTTATGACATTTCACATGTCCCGCGCGAACAGAATAAAGAAGCCGACTTGTTGGCTAAGTTTGCAAGCACAGGCGACGCGCAACAAATGGGATTGTATCCCGTTGAGGCCTTGCATGCCCCGAGCATAGACGAGATGAAAGTTGACCGCGTGTTGGAAACAGAAATCGAAAAGGAGTCGTGGATGATCCCGTTCAGACTGTACCTGACAACCGAGGTTTTACCAGAAAAAAGGAGCGAAAGGCGACAGGTCCTTCGAAAGGCCGCGCGATACATGATGCAGGATGGATTAATGTATCGAAAAGGGTTCTCAGTCCCCTTATTACGGTGCATCGCTCATGACGAGACAAAGCAGGTCTTGAAAGAGGTTCACGAACGGGAATGTGGCGACCATACCGGGGGGCAAACGCTAGCAAAAAAGATCCTCCGCTATGGATACTACTGGCCGACCGTGAATCGGGACGCTGCAGACTACGCAAGGAAATGTGACAAGTGTCAAAGATATGCAAAAATCCCGAGGACTCCATCAACGGAACTCACACAAATGGTTAGTCCCTGGCCATTTGCAATCTGGGAAATCGACATAATCGGCTCTTTGCCTATATCCAAAGGTGGTGCGAAATACGCAATAGTTGCAGTCGACTATTTCACAAAATGGGCTGAGGCAGAACCCTTGGCCACAATCACCTCTAAGAAGGTCATTAACTTCGTTGTACGAAGCATTATATGCCACTTTGGCCTTCCTCGCACCATCATTACGGACAACGGGACGCAATTTGAAAGCAGAGAGTTCAAAGAGTTCTGTTTAAAGTATGGCATCGAGAAGAAGTTCGCCGCCGTTGCACACCCGAAAGCTAACGGACAAGTCGAGGCCGTTAATAAAATAATCAAGTCAATACTGAAGAAGCGTCTGGAGAAAGTCGGAGGCAAGTGGGTAGATGAACTCCCGACAGCATTATAGGCTTATAGAACTACCCACAAGTCCGCGACTGGCCACACTCCATTTGCCTTGGCATACGGCTCTGAAGCCGTTATACCCGTGGAACTTGAAGTTCCATCGCACCGGGTGACATATTATGATCCCAAGACGAATCAGGACCTCTTGTTGGAATCACTGGATTGTATCGATGAAAAACGTGAAGAGGCCGAATTAAGGGCGGCAGCACATAGGCAGCGAGTCAAGCGTTACTATGACGGCAGAGTCCGCCCAAGGATATTTGATGTGGGTGATCTCGTTTTGAAACGAGTTTTCCCAGTACCTTCGCGTATGAATCCCAGCTGGGAAGGTCCGTACGTCATTGAGTGGAAGCTTGGAGAGGGAACATTCAAGCTAGCGACCGTTGATGGCGTGACACTCCCCCGGGCGTGGAACAACGAGCATTTGCGACATTATTACATTTAGTATGGTTCTTTCCTGTTTTAGGCACAGTTATTTCCTGTATGTTTTCATTCAGTCGCAACTTAGTTTCCTTTTAACTATGTAATCAAGCAGTTTAGTTGTTTTTCATTAATAAAGGCTTGAATCCATATTTTCCACGAATTACTAATGTTTCTATATCCCATAGTCGGGTGATGAATTACTAGAACTACATTATCCTGTACGATGCACGAACTCGTATAAACGGTTTCAAATCTCCGAATCCCCAGAGCGCGGATCGGAGTACTCTAAGTCCCCAGAGCGCGGACTAGAGTATAAACGATTTCAAATCTCCGAATCCCCAGAGCGCGGATCGGAGTACTCTAAGTCCCCAGAGTGCGGACTAGAGTATAAATGATTTCAAATCTCCGAACCCCCAGAGCGCGGATCGGAGTACTCTAAGTCCCCAGAGCGCGGACTAGAGTATAAATGATTTCAAATCTCCGAATCCCCAGAGTGCGGATCGGAGTACTCTAAGTCCCCAGAGCGCGGACTAGAGTATAAACGATTTCAAATCTCCGAACCCCCAGAGCGCGGATCGAAGTACTCTAAGTCCCCAGAGTGCGGACTAGAGTATAAACGATTTCAAATCTCCGAATCCCCAGAGCGCGGATCGGAGTACTCTAAGTCCCCAGAGCGCGGACTAGAGTATAAACGATTTCAAATCTCCGAATCCCCAGAGCGCGGATCGGAGTACTCTAAGTCCCCAGAGCGCGGACTAGAGTATAAACGATTTCAAATCTCCGAATCCCCAGAGCGCGGATCGGAGTACTCTAAGTCCCTAGAGCGCGGACTAGAGTATAAACGATTTCAAATCTCTGAATCCCCAGAGCGCGGATCGGAGTACTCTAAGTCCCCAGAGCGCGGACTAGAGTATAAACGATTTCAAATCTCCGATTCCCCAGAGCGTGGATCGGAGTACTCTAAGTCCCCAGAGCACGGACTAGAGTATAAACGATTTCAAATCTCCGAATCCCCAGAGCGCGGATCGGAGTACTCTAAGTCCCCAGAGCGTGGACTAGAGTATAAACAATTTCAAATCTCCGAACCCCCAGAGTGTGGATCGGAGTACTCTAAGTCCCCAGAGCGCGGACTAGAGTATAAACTATTTCAAATCTCCGAATCCCAGAGCGCGGATCGGAGTACTCTAAGTCCCCAGAGCGCGGACTAGAGTATAAACGATTTCAAATCTCCGAATCCCCAGAGCGCGGATCGGGGTACTCTAAGTCCCCAGAGCGCGGACTAGAGTATAAACGATTTCAAATCTCCGAACCCCCAGAGCGCGGATCGGAGTACTCTAAGTCCCCAGAGCGCGGACTAGAGTATAAACGATTTCAAATCTTCGAATCCCCAGAGCGCGGATCAGAGTACTCTAAGTCCCCAGAGCGCGAACTAGAGTATAAACGATTTCAAATCTCTGAATCCCCAGAGCGTGGATCGGAGTACTCTAAGTCCCCAGAGCGTGGATCGGAGTACTCTAAGTCCCCGGAGCGAGGACTAGAGTATAAACGTTACGAACCTCCGAATCCCTTGAACGTGGATCAACTTACTCTAAATCCCTGGTGCACGGATTTAGAAAAAAGTCCAAGTACTCAAGAAATGTGGGACAAGAAGTATGCCACATCTGGAAATGTTTGAACAACACGAGAATGGACTGGGAAATAATGCAACTCCGAAAAACTTGAGTTATGACCACGGTCAGTCAGCAAACCAAAGAAAAGTAAGAGAATTATTCAAGCGAAAAAGAAACTAAAACTTCGTTCAATAGTTCAAAATGGGGTTGCACAGTTATCCCTCCAAAGCTTGGAGTCAAGGACCTATCTATACAAACTACAGAGACAAAAGATAAAAGTAATTACAAGACTTAAGCAAGGAACTCGTTGAACGAGTGTAGCGATTATTTCTTCGGTTTCTTCTTCTTGTCTTCTTTTGTTTTTTCCGACGACTCCTCTCCCTCACGCTTTTTCTTGGATTTCTTGCTCACTAAAGAAGCGGAGTCAGGAGTAGGAGACAGAACATCCAGTGGTTTAAACCTGCCTGGGAGAATGATTTTCAGAGGTCTGTTCCGTGGGTCGGTAAGTTCGAGTATTTCAGGTTCGACTTTGACCTCGACCTTTTTCTTCTCCTCTTCGGCGAGGCGTTCCTTCATGCTCATCTTTGAGGTATGCTCAGAGGCGCCAGTGATCTCGATTTCATCACTCCATTCGGCAGGAGACGAAGTGTCAAGCTTGTCATCATCTAGCGCCCCGATCACTTGAGCGTCAGGGCCAGGAGTTACTCCTGCATGAGCAACATCGCTTGTTTTCTCTGCCTCCTCCTTGGCGCCATCGCTCCTCGGAGTTGGCTCGGGATCAGAGCAGCCTACATGAAAACATAAAGAATGAACATTAGAACGAATAACCAATGCTGGAAAATAACAAGATCTTTCGACTTCTAGAAAAGAAGAGTTTCCTACCGGGTTCTGGTTGGCTATCGGTTGCGCGTGGGGTTTCACCCTCCAGAATAGGAGATAGCACGTGAACGCCAAGCCCGGGATCTTCAGGATCATAGCCGGCATGCTGCTCGAACGGGTCAAGTGTCGGCCGACCGGCCGGCTGAGCAGCGGGAGGAGCAGCAATATGAGGAGCCGAAGTCTCAGCCCCAAACGGGCCAGCTTCATCACTTTTCTCTTTTGGAAGGGGAGAGCCTTTGTTATAAAGCGCCAAAGCTGCGGATAAATCCGCTGGCTCATTCCCCCTAAGAAACTCCTTCACCAAGGCATCCTCATCGACCTCTTCAGAGCCCGACTCGATTTTCCTAATCTTCACCAAAGTTTCCCAGGCCTCAGCTAGGGATTCGAGATAGCCATCGCCCAAGAATGTCAAGTCGCGATGCATAAGGACGTGAGCTCCATACTCAGCAATCAACGGGTCAAACATGCTCTTGACCTCTTCCCTGCCGGCTTCTGCGGCCGCCTCAAGGCGAGAATCAATCTCCTCCGCAGTTTTTCTTTTGCCCTCCTCACGGGCTTCGTCCTTCATTTTTTCAACCCCAGCAAGTTCGTCATCGAGCTTTGTTTTCAGGAGCCGAGTAGCAACGATTTCATCACAGTATCTTTGTGACTCTTCTTGAGCAGCTACTTTGTCCTCTTTCTCCTTGGAAAGTAATTCCTTCAACTCTTTGACTTGTAAAGCGAGCGCGTCCATTTCTTTTTGGATGGAATCTTTTTCTAGGGCAAGGGCACCGCTACGCTGGACTGCTTCATCAAGTTCCTTCTTGTGAGCCACCTCTAAACGAGCGACTGCCTCAGCAGTATCTTTTGCGCTTTGCTCAGCGGCTTCCAGCTTCGACTTGTACGAAGCGAGCTCCTCATCTTGGTGCTTGATGATGTTCTTGTCACAGCCAGCCTCCAATTTCAGACGATCAATCTCATATTGTCGCTCAACAGACACCTCCTAGATCTTTTCAACCAAGTGAGCAAACGCGTCATGTTGAACATAGACGTCGTTGTTACAGGCAATGGCACTCTACTTCACGTGCCCAGGAATATGATGGATAGCTGGGAGGAATTTCAAACCATCAAAGCAAATTTTTGGAAATTTGGCCTTAAGATCGACCATCTTTTCTGCTACAGTTGGGTCAACCGCGGGAGTAGGGGGAGGAGGCCTTGGAAGTTCTGCTCTTTTTCGTTGCTCCCGAATTTGCCTCGTACTCGACGAACCGGAGTGTTGTTCTCGAGGAGCATCGGGTTGGAACCCCTTCTGTAAAGACTTCTCCCTATCCGGCTCAGTTGGAGGAAGAGGATCACGGGACTGAGAAGATTGGGAATATGCCTTCTTACGATGAGACGAATCACGGGGACGGTTGTCTCTATCTTCATAATCGTCTCTGTCCCTGCATCTGTACGAACCTGAATCCCGTCTGGAATGATGAAATATGGAAGAGCCGTGAAGGCAATCAAATCCGTGAGAGCGCCCCATGTCACCTACAAGGAATAGAGATAACAACGAGTTAAGAAAGATCCGGGAAACAAGAAAAAACTTGAAGTGTATGATGGAATGCGTATGTGCGTGTGTGTCCTAGTGTTCCCCCCGATGGACCAGTTCTTTTGTCTTTACTAATCGGAGTATTGTCTCCCTGGACTGGGAGTTGAACTCCCGCATTGCCTCTAGCGGGCGAAGAAAACTTGAGGGCTTCAGGATCGTCAAACCCGTAATTAAGTATATCGTCGGGGATAGAAAGATTCGACAAACCCTTTAGAGAACTCTCCAGGTGCTGTGAGGAAGCCTCTTTCTCTGGCGGGATAGGCATATCTTTTGAAGTGCCGCCAACTTTCTTCTTCCGAATATTGTATTTTAACCTCTTCTTTCCCTTCGAAGGGGAGGATGACGTTTCAATGTCATGAACTTCGACCGCCGGATTCCAAGCGGGACCCACATTCTCGCCTTGGGTCTCAGGAGCTTTGTCCTCTTTGCGCTCACCTTCTTCGTGCGTATCGGGAGTGCGGCGTGATGACGATCCGGCCTGTTTTATCCCTTTACTGGATGCTGGCTTAGGAATGGAGACGCCCTCCGGGAGGCTAATCCGACGACCTGGGGCTAGCAAGCCGAACCTTGACAATGATTCATTCAAAATGATGGTTCAGATGTCGCGTTCCTTGGCAGAAAGAGCTCTAATAGCCTCAACGGCCTCAGAATATCCTCGGCCCTCCAGACGCGGGTTGATACCTGGAAAGACGAAACGAGGAGTTAGAAAAAGCACGACTCCAATTAAACGCGAACGATGACTCAACGAAGAGACTTACTGCCTTCAACCCATCTCCTCGCAAAACCAGGAGGGCAACGCACGTAGAGCCATTCCTGTTTGTACATGGCGAATTTACTGCATGCTCCTGTCAAGATTTGGCATTTGTGGTACGGCTCGAGGAACATGAAGGAAGGGCTATCTTTCCGTTTCTTGATCATATAGATGTATCTGATGTCGCCAGAGGTTGGAGGTCTAGAGAAGACGACCATGAAGAGTAGATAGGTCCCATATAGAAACGCGTGACCGTTCGGATGCCGCTGCGACGGAGCAATGTCGATGTACTGCAACACGTCCCGGAGGAATAAATTAAATGGAGGCACGCTACCCATCCAACACATGAACTTGTTGCAGGTGGTATATCCAACTGGGGGCAGGTGAGGACGATCATGTCGCGAAGGGACAAACACATCGGCGAAAGGAATCCCATGAATGGAGCATATCCGTCGAAGTGCGGCTTCATTGATCTTCAAAGCTTGTGAATCGATCGGGTTGTCTAAAAGAATTGTTGCCTCCAGGGCATCGGGTGCTAAGTTATGGGCAGGGGAAGTCGACAGATTTGAAGTATCAGTGGCTTCTTGCCTTGATGACGGCCCAGGCTTGTCAGATATGGTGGTGGAGCTAGACTTCATAGACATCCCTAATAAATAATGAATCTGTTTAAGTGCCTGCGAAAACTATACTTGAAAAAACGTTGAATGTTAGAGTTAACAACACGAATATTCCCCCCCGTGTGGTGTGTGATCAAGTGCAAGCAATCATGTAAAAGCGTTGAAAGTTTGAAAGTCGCAAAGCTGTTGATATAAAACTGAGCGTCAAGACATCGCCTTCGAAGACCGTCATCGCTGACCGTCCCCAGAAGCCTGCCTTTTGGTGATTGCAATTCCAGATCCAGAAAACGTATGATAATCTAAGTTCAGATTTCCGTTTACTGAAGCTAAGAAGTTAGCGATCCGGGTCGGCTTCACGTATGCTAGAATGCTTGGGCCCTGTTTCTTGTTTTGATATACGGGAAGATATAGTTAATGAGTGTTCGGCTAAGATTTTGGTTCGGCTAAAGTCATCGTTCGGCTAAAGTCATTGTTCGGCTAAAGTCCTGGCTCGGCTAAAGCATTGTCTAGCTAAAGTCTTTGTTCGGCTAAGTCATTGTTCGGCTAAGTCATTGTTCGGCTAAGTCAATGTTCGGCTAAGTCATTGTTCGGCTAAGTCACTGTTCGGCCAAGCCTGTGTTCGGCTAAATTCTGGTTCGACTAAGTTGTTGTTCAGCATGTTTTAGCCTGAGTATGGTACGGTGTTTTGTGACTGTTCGGCTAAGATGACCATCGGCACGTTGTCCTTAACATTGGCCTCATCTTCTCCTCCATCCACACCGAACCACGAGGGCATATCGTTCGGCAAGTCGTACCAGACCGTACCGCCCAATGCCCCCAGTCATCTCCTACTTCCTCCATGTTTCTCCTTCCTCCAACCTGGTCCGGCATGAAATACTTATGTCGAACCACGGTATGTCTACCAGCGACTTCCTACTCGACATCGATTTATCCCATAAATTAAAGGAGTTCAAGCGTGAAGGCTGCATTTAGGTGAGAGGATCAGTACCTAGTGGGAAAGATAAAGACTTGGGAGGAATCGGCTTGATTGTATGCTGGCTGGTAGCTTCGGCAGGAATAGGGCAAAGGTGTTAGAAGTGTGAAAAAGGAAAGAAGGGTAGAGGTGCTGGCTTTTATAGGGAAAATGGGAGAAGTCGAAAAGGCCATATCCGGTGGAACCGGTCAAGGTCATATCATTCGGCATCGGCGCATAATGGTGTCCGGCATTGAAGTATCGTTCGGCAAGGAAGCATCGTTCGGTTACAAATGTCTCGTTCGGCATTTAGCACACGCTCGGCACACATCTAAACCGCTGGAGTTCACAAAAGGGCATCTCCATTCGAGGTTAGACAAGGGTTTAAGACGAGACGAAAAGGTTACATGATTCAAAGCGTACCACGTTCGGCCACGCGATACACTTTGGGGGGCAAGTGTTTCCTGGAGATTTGACCAGGCAACTAGTGCTCGGCATCAGGTAGCACTCGGCATCTCATGGTACTCGGCGTAGCGCTTGGCATCTAGTAGTACTCGACATCCAGTGGAACTCGGCAACAGGAGTACTCGGCATCAGATAGTACTCGGCATCCAGTGGAACTCGGCAACAGGAGTACTCGGCATCAGATAGTATTCGGGATCCAGTGGAACTCGGCAACAGGAGTACTCGGCATCCAATAGCACTCGGCGTCTAGAAGCACTCGACATCTAGGAGTACTCGGCGTAGTACTCGGCATCCAATAGCACTCGGCATCCAGAAGCACTCGGCATCTAGAAGCACTCGGCGTAGTACTCGGCATCCAGTAGCACTCGGCATCAAGGAGTACTCGGCGTAGTACTCGACATCCAGAGTACTCGGCATTAGAAGGCGTTCAACGTATATGATTACTCGACATGGCAGTATCGTTCGGCCAAAGGGATCGTTCGGCTAAAAAGCATCGTTCAGCCAGAAGGCACGTTAGGCCAAGGAGGATCGCTCGGCCAAAGGTATCGTTCGGCCAGAATGCATCGTTCGGCCAGAGAGCATTATTCGTTCAAGCGCTTCGGACAGAGGCAG
Organism: Allium fistulosum; assembly: GCA_030737815.1. NCBI lineage: Eukaryota > Viridiplantae > Streptophyta > Magnoliopsida > Asparagales > Amaryllidaceae > Allium > Allium fistulosum. The sequence goes on from CM060907.1 coordinate 98,003,262, forward strand.
GTTCGGCTTCGATTGACAACTATTCTGCACTTCCCACACATCAAACATACCGTTCGGCATAGGAAGGGTGGTTCGGCATCATTGTTTTCGGCCTACCTGGTTCGGCATGCAGCGACCACTATACTTGGGCTAGAGTGTTCGGCTACCGAGCCCATCTGGGAAGTCCAGCCCATCTTTGTCTATAAATAGAGGGGTAGGGTCACAATGAAAAGGACCTTTTTTGGAGAACACTGGGGAGACTCTGCCATTTTTCAGACGCGTCTTCTCTACTTAGTAACTCCATTCAAGTATTCGATCTACGAATTGTATTTGTAATCAACCATTAAAGAAGATCAATAAAGTTTAACCTCAAAGTGGACGTAGGCAATTACGCTGAACCACTATAAATTTGGTGTTCTTACTTTCTGCATTTAGATTAGCATTCTCTTCCTTGTTCAATTTATCTTCATCACTTATATCTCTACACAATCTTTCTCTACGAGGTTAGTGACCAATTTTGGTGCTAACAATTACTAACCATCAATCTTTGCCGACTCCTCCTATGCTTTGCCGATCACTAGCTTACAAGTTGAAACATAGCTTTACAAACCAATAGACTATGCCGACCCATGCACCAACATCTATGCCGAACCCTCCATTGCTTCTTCTATGCCGAACCTTCGTCTTACCAACCATGCCGATCCATACACCTTCATTCATGCTGATCCCTTGAGTTTCACTATGTCATGCCGATCCCCTAAGTTTCACTTTGTCATGCCGATCCCTTGAGTTTCACTATGTCATGCCGATCCCTCTGATTCTACTAATCTATGCTGATCCCTTGCTTGTCCAATCTAATTTCCATATTTCTAGCATCTTGCATCGCCTATCTACCAACTCCGTTCAATCCTGGCTTCATATAACCAATTCAAATATACTTTCGGGTCCTACGGCCATTACTCCATGGTCATCCTTCTTGATAACAGTCGAATCTATCTTGCACAATCAGTCCAATATAGCCGGGTCTGGATACCGGGTAACACTTGCCCCCCAGAGTACGTCTTGTGTGTAACATGATGTGCTTCGAATCGAAACAGGTTTGAACAGTCGAAAAGAAGTCCATCTAGCTTCTTGATTGATTGCTATTCCTTTGTCGAATCGTTTTCCAAGATTGAATCCTCCATTGATTGATATGATGCTTCATGGATTTCCAATAATATAAGTTCAGTGCCATATTCCATCAGCATATACAAATCTGGTCATGCGAGACTAATAAACTTTTTATTATCTGGTCCAGCCTTGAACTTGAAGGTTTCAAGTTTGATTTCAATTTCTGTTGATTTCAAAAAGGTTGAACTTTTAAATCGCTCATGTGTATATTCATATACACGTTTCTGTCGTTGGCTCCCGGACGTGTTCGAACGCTCATGGGTCGTTGCCAATTTTTATAGTATGTTGTATGTTCGTGTTTACAGTCAAACCTTCATGATCACTATCACCATTCATTTTTTACTCATTTATTTTTTCATTTTTTTGGTTGATTAAATTGCCCCCTAGAATTTGGGGTTTTGATTTAGCGAGCAATCGGTCGAATTTTGGTTGCTTTGACTTCTGTTTCAGTCCCACAGTCCGGGTAGGAATTATTAAACGAACAAGTTGACTGAGCCCATCTTGTTTGATCCCAGCGGGAGTTAGCATTGTTGATCGATTCCAAACACTGCGGTATTAATCAATTTCGCTATGTAATTATCTTGCAATGCAATAGCAAACATAAATGCTGAGGAAGCCTGAAACTTTATTCATTAAATGGAAGGGAAACACATAAACTGTCTTATTACATATTCGGAAAATCAAATGCTAAAGAAAATTCTGAAAATAAATACAACTGAAATGTAAAAGAAATAGGTTAATTGAAATAGCGTCGTAGATGTTCGCAATTCCATGCTCTTGGAAGTGTAATGCCATCGACAGTCGCTAGCTTGAAATTTCCTTCTCCAAGTCTCTGTTCAATGACATATAGTCCTTCCCAAACCAGATTCATGTGTGACGGGATAGGAAAAACCCGTTTCAAGATGAGATCGCCAATTTCGAAGGTTCTCGGGCGAACTTTAGTGTTGTAATACCGAGCAACTCGACATCGGTGTGTGGCTGCCCTCATCTATAAAGTCCAAAGATTCCAAGAGGAGATCTTGATTTGTTTTGGGATCATAGTAAGTTACTCAATGAGAAGGGACTTCAAGCTCGACAGGCTTAATGGCTTTTGAGGCGTAAGCGAGGGCGAATGGAGTATGTCCAGTCGCGGACTTGTGAATGGTACTGTAAGCCCAAAGAGAAGTAGGGAGTTCATCCACCAAGTTGCCTCTAGCGATCTCCAAATGCTTCTTCAGAATTGACTTGATGATTTTATTTATAGCTTCAACCTATCCATTTTCCTGAGGGTGAGCGACCACAGCAAATCTCTTTTCAATTTGGTATCTTCGACATAAGTCTTTAAACTTAGTACTATCTAATTGAGTCCCATTATCTGTTACAATGGTTTGTGGAAGACCAAAGTGGCATATGATGTTTCAAACAATAAAGTTGAATACTTTCTTTGTCGTGATTGTAGCTAAAGTTTCCTCCTCGGCCCATTTGGTAAAGTAATTAACCGCCACAATTGTGTACTTCGCGCCATCTTTAGAGATGGGTAATGATCCGATAATATCTACAACCCACATAGCGAACGACCATGGGCTGACCATTTGCATGATTCCTGTCGGCGGAGCTCCCGAAACTTTTGCATATATTAGGCATTTATCATTGTCTCTTACATAATCAGCCGCATCTCGATTTACGGTTGGCCAATAATACCCATAATGGAGTATCTACTTTACTAGAGTTTACCGACCACTGTGATCGCCACATTCTCGTTCATGAACTTCTTTCAAAACACATTTTATCTCATCATAAGCGATACACCGGAGTAGAGGGACCGAGAAACCTCTCCTATACATGACTCCTTCTTGCAAAATATATCTTGAAGCTTTGTGAAGTACCTGTGGTTTTTCATTTCTTTTATCAGGCTGGACCCCGTGCAGTAAATAGTCTTTAATTGGGGCCATCCACGATTCTGCTTCCAATACTTGATCGATTTCCGTCATGTTTATACTTGGGGTATCTTACACTTCGATAGGTGCCAAACACATCTGCTATGCATCGCTTGTACTAGCAAACTTTGCCAACAAATCAACCTCTCTATTTTGATCGCGTGGGATATATGAAATGTCATAGTATTCAAATTCTGTCAACAGCTCCTGGACTCGGGTAAGATAAGGGGCAAGTCATTGTCCTTTAGCCTAGTAGTCTTCTCTAACTTGATACACCACCAATTGTGAATCACAAAAGATTTGAAGAGATTTAATTCCAAGTTCTTTAGCAAGTTTAAGTCCAACAACCAAGGCTTCATACTCAGCCTCATTGTTTGTCACTAGAAAATCAAGCTTCAGAGCATAACAAATTGACCAATTTTCAGGAGTTACGAGCACAATCCTAGTTCAGAGCAATGATCATTAGACACTCCATTAGTATATAACTTCAGTCTTACAGTTGGGATTTCACTTCCTTCTGGAAGATCATCCTGCACAGTAAACTCTGCTATAAAGTCCGCCAAAGCCTGTCCCTGGATAGCTCTTCGAGGGAGATAAGTAATGTTGAATTGGCTTAGCCCAATGTTCCACTTGAGTAACCTCCCAAACATCTCAGGTCATTGTAGGACCTATCGTAACGGCTGGTCGGTGTAAATATTGATCGGATGTGCCTAAAAGTATGTGCCTGAAAGTACGGACGAAGCTTCCGTGATGCAATTAGCAAGAAGTACACCAGTTTCTCTATTTTCAGATAATTCCTTTCTGCTCCTATCAATCGTTTACTGACATAATACACCGACCTCTGGATTCGATTGTCCTCACGAACCAAGGTGGCACTTATAACGTATGCTGATACAACCAAATAAATAAACAACTCCTCATGATCTACTGGCTTTGGCAAGATAGGGGGTCTCTCCAAATGATTCACTGGAGCTTGGAATGCCTCTCTACTATCCTTCCCATTCAGACTCTGCACTTGTTTAATGGTTCTTGGTGCCTGGATATCACGGATAGCTTGAATCTTCTCTCGATTAGCTTCTATTCCACGAGCATTGACAATAAAGCCCAGAAACTTTCCTGATGCAACACCGAATGAAAATTTCAAAGGATTAATTTTCATCTTGTAATATCAGAGGATGTCAAACATTTCTACCAAGTCTTGGATGTGGTCGCTTGATCATCGTGACTTCATGAGCATATCACCCACGTACACTTCCATTGTCTTTCCAATCTGATCCCTAACCATCCTATTAACCGAGCGCTGATAGGTTGCTCCGGCATTCTTCAATCCAAACGGCATTACTATGCAATATTACAACCCAACATCTGTAACAAAACTGGTGTGCTCCTGATCGGGGATATGCATCGGGATTTGGTTATATCCTGAATACGCATCCATAAATGATAACAACTCGTGTCCTGCAGTTGAATCAACTAGCTGATCAATCCTGGAAAGGAGAAAACTGTCTTTTAGAAATGCTTTGTTTAGTTCTGAATAATCAATGCACGTTCTCCAATTTCCATTTGCCTTCTTCACAAGTATGTGATTAGATAACCATTCCGGATAGAGGGCATCGCGGATAAACCCATTAACTTTTAGTTTATCCACCTCCTCTTTAAGAGCGGCAGATCTCTCTAGATCCATGCCTCGTCTTTTTTACTTCACTGGAACATACTTCGGATCAATATTCAAGGCATGGCTCGCAATGGCTGGCACATGTCAGAGTGAGTCCAAGCGAATACATCTAGATTCGCTCGGAGAAAACTAGCAAGTTCTTTCATCATCGAGAGGCTGTGCTGTGACCCAATCTTCAGGACTCGTGATGGGTCATCATGGATAACTATAATATTAATCATCAGCTCAGCCGATGCAGCCTTGGTCTCGTTGGGCTCCTCTTCGTCATCTCTCGGATCTATATCTCTATAGAATCGACTTTGGTGCCCGAGCCAAGGCCCAGGCGCCGGTTGTCAATCTTCAGTGGTTTGGATGCGGACAGCTTTGTCCACACCCTTTCCCTTCTCCTTACGCTGAGCTTCCATCAACTCAGCTACATAACATGGTTGTCCAGTCGCCTGATCGCCATTAACAACTCCTACACCATTATCCATTGAAAACTTCAGAGTTAAACACCATGGGGCAAGAGCTGCCCGGAATTCAGCCAGGGCCGGTTGGCCTAGAAAAACATTGTACGTATAGTCAACGTCCAAAACAATAACCGGTAAGATTTGCACTCTCCATCGTTCACCTTTGTTTGTTGTGTGTTTAGTGTTTGATGATAACAAAATATATATATCGAATTATAGATGGGTTTGCAGATTTTATTTTACACATTTACAGATATTATTTTACAAATACAGGAATAAATATTTATTTTGAGTAATAATACTATTGCACAGAATTTAACAAATTCAATCAGTATTTTATTCAATAGAATATTTTATTCAGTACAATGTTTTCAGATCATACACTGATTTTTACATTTCATAATTTCATACATTACACTGATTTCATATTTACAGTTCACTCTCATTCATACAATTCATTGCTACATTTCTGTCCTCACTACATCACTCATACACTTGGTCTTCTACATCTGCATTGTCCAGCTCCAGTATTTGTCTTGTCTCCTGTGTATCTGTATAATTAACAACTACAGCAGTAATCTGAAAAGAAACAAATTTGATTTGCAAAAATATAAAATTTATTTTTTAAAGCTGTCTCAGATATATGGGTTATCGTCATCATCTTTGATTGTGTAATATCTGTGCATATCAGTATACATATCAGGGACAGGTAATTACGAGTGGCTGCAGTACACACGTATACACGTGTGCACTGCCTCGCCAACTCGAGTGTACAATGTCAAATCAAAATCAGATTCAACACAAGTGCAAATGGACTCGACCAACATCAAAGTGCAACTCAAGTTAGTCCAACATGCAAATGAAACTGTACATGAAGCATAACCACAGTAACTCAAATGACAAGACTAGATGTGCAATACCATACAAGGCAATGCATCAGAAAACTCAAGTGAAGCTATACTTCAGAATAAATGTATGCACATATATGAAGGCTACACATGAATACTTTGGAGCAATGCAACAGTTAAACATCACAGTCAATATGGCAGTGAACAAAGCAAGTGCACTAGTACAAAAGGTCAAACCCAAATTTCTGGATTCAACTCAAGTACTTGAACCAATGATCATGACAGTGGACACAAGCTCAAGACTGGTCAGGCACAAAGAAGACAAAACCATACATACAACAATTACACATAAGGGTCAAAGTGAAGTAAAAGCAAAACTCAAACAATGCCAACATGATCAAGTTCAAAGCAATCAGGTCTCAAACCAGTATGTATGCACATATATGGTCTTGAGTAAACAGGTGAATGTGCAACAGGGAACAAAGGTCAGAAAACTAGATCGATCAAGTGATACAAATGCACATATGGATGACCAAATGAACATGTACAAGTGAAACAGAGGGAACTAGTAAGTACAACAGTGATGAACTACAAATGGTCCAAGCTACAACATGCACATATAACCAAAACAACAGTGCAATGACTACAGAAATGAACAAAACAAGTTCAACATCACAATGTCAGAGTATATGCAGTGGCAACAAGGTCATGAACAAAGTCAGACCGAAGTCAATACCCAAGTAGTTTGACAAAGAAAAGAATATCACATAGAAAAGTCAGATGATCAGAGATATGAATTTACAGTGAAGTCTAAAAGAAGAGAATATCACAGAGATGGTCAGAGAGTACAAGTGCAACGGTGTTGCATGAAGAAGATTCAAGTCGAAGCCATAGCATAAAAGTCAACCCAAAATAAGGTCGCAGAGTTTACAAATTAAAAGAAGAAGTCAAAGTCAAGTGATCATCAACAATGAACAAGTGAAGGCCGTGATCAAAGAAAAAAGTAGGAGACGTGGTGAAGAGAAAAGAAAATATATCACAAATTCTAAACCGTATGTTTTTATCACAAATTGAAACAGTCAAAATTAAGTTATGAAAGTTTCTGGAATCGAACGTTGTAAAATCAAGGCCATGTGAACAAAGCAATTACCAAAAATATCAAAGCATAAAAACAGAAAGTTTTAACAGCGTGGAGATCACGAAAATTAAATAAGGCAAGTATTAGGGTTTCGAAAACCCTATATAAACAACCCAAATTCATCATCGACAATGGGGGGAAGAAAAGTGGTGATTCAGAGCAACAAAAACAGAAACCAAAATCATCACTGACATTTATCATGCTCAAGCAATCAAGATAAACAGAACGAAGAATAACTTACTAATTCCAGAGTCGCCACAAACGAAGCCGTAGCTTCAAATCAGAATCGCCAGAGGCAATAGGGATAAACCCAAATTCCAGAATCAAGAGAAGCTGAAGTATCAAGTCACCAGAACAACAGAAGATCAACAATTCCAGAATCGTCTTAAGAATCGACGAAGCCGAAGTTCAGTTTGCCAGTGGAACGAACAAGGGCAAAGCCATAATTCAATCGAGCAAGTAGTAAAGAGGATCGAACCAGAGAATCGCCGAAGCCATCTCCATTTTTATTTCTCAAAGGGATCGGGTCAACAATAACAAAGAGGAACGAGATAAAGAAGCGGGCCGGCCTAGTTTATTAAAAGGGGTTTTAAAGTTTTAATTTTTTTAATTAGTTTTAAATTTGGGCCGGGTTTAGTTGATTTATTTTTATGCCTAGTTTATTTAGGGCAAAAGTGGTTTTAAGTTGACGATTTAAATTTTTCCCTAGGTTTTAAATCTGTATCTTGTTTTTCAATTTTGTACTTTGTCAAGTCCAGTCAGGGTTAATCACTATAGGATCTAGATTAACCCTAGAGGGGGGGGTGAATAGGGTTATCGCAAATTTTCTCGAATCAAACACAGAAACAAAACGCAGATAAATAAATATGTAGTAAAGTAAATCACACACAAAATTTACCCAGCTTCGGCAAACCCTGCCTACTGCTGCATTCCCAGATTTCTATTAGAATTAAACAGTCTCCCGCTTACAAACACTCTCACAGACTCGCAGACACTCGCTCCGCTCACAAACACTCTACTAGACTCGCAGACACTCGCTCCCGCTCACAAACACTCTAATAGACTCGCAACCCCTGCTCCCGCCTATAGAGCTTCGCTTACTCGCGAACTCTGCTCCCGCCTATAGAGCTTCGCTTACTTGCAAACTCTGCTCCCGCCTGTAAAGCTTTGCAAACTCGCAGCTCCCCCTGCTCACTGAACTAATTCTAACTAGACAATCTGCCAACACCTAAACCCTAGGTGGTGATTAACCCTGCTTTTGATTTGAAAAATTAAAAACAAACTGCTGATTTAAAACTGGAGCAAAAATTTAAATATAGACTTGATTAAACAATTTTTTGCTCGATAAAAATTCGATTTGAAAATTTAAAAGTAATGAAAAATATTAATCAAAATTTTCAAATCCTAAATTTAAAAGCTTTTAAAACCTTTTTAAAATCAAACCCTTTTGAAACTTTAATTAATTAACCCTTTAACCCTAACTAATACACCGGCCGGCCCTATTTCTTTTATTCTCTAACTCGTTCCTTTTTGCTCTGAAAAGAAAATGGCGGTGATTATTTTTCTTCGATCTGAGAAATTTAGGGCTTGGCCTCGCTCGTTCTTTCGATGCTTGCTAGGGCTTTCGTTCCTCTGTTGCCTTCGAATCTGGAATTGAGGCTTGTACAAATTGAAGCGCCGCTCGATAGTAGGCTTCAATATTCTCTGATTTACTCACGGTTCTTCAATTTGGATCGAGTTCCTCTGTGATTTCGGTATGTACTTTGCTCCTTTTGCTTTGCTGATTTTGGCTTACTTGAACTCGATTGCCTTGGATGCCGATGATGATTAGGGTTTTTGCGTTCGAATGATTTGTCGTTTTAGCTCATAGCCGATGATGATTCCCTTGGGTTGCTTTTATATGGGTTCGAACTTTCCTGATATAGTGATAACTTGATTGTCACGGCTTTGACTGATTCAAATGCGCGTATATTTTGAAATACCCTCGGTCGACTTGGTTTTGAAATTATTGGCCTGTTTATCTCCGTGAATATACCTTTCTATTGACTTGTTCAACTTTGATTAAAAACATGGTTTTGAATTCCTTTGACTTTGAGATGAAAGATGACTTGTTCATTCTGTCTAGAGTAGGTTCTGCATTCTGTAGATTTGCTCCACTTTGTCACTGCTGTCATGTTTGATGTGATGTTGTTGATATTCACTGTTATCTCTTCTCTATTGTTGTTGCATGTTTGATAGTAGCTATGTTGTCATTCATGTGTACTTGTTTGACCAGCTGCAAGAACTTGTTCATACTGAATCATTCATTGTTTCTCTATGGTATACTCGAATTGACCTGTAGTTGTATTCATGTACACACTTGTGTTGTTGTAGCTGTTGTTGATATAGTGCTTCAGTACTTTGCAGTGTAGACTTGATTGAATTTGTAGACTAAAGCCTTGTGATGCTTATGCACTTCTCTATTGAACTGTCTGCATGCATTTGCCTTGTTGAACTTGGTTGATCATTTTGTATGTAGCAGTTGCTTGGTGGCACTGTGCACATTTCATCACTTGGTAGCAACTGTAGTTTCTGATGTTGGAGTTGCATTTGTGATATTGTTGTCAGTAGTTCATCATGTTGCTCTGTCCAGTTTTGGTTTGTGAGTTGCATATGCTAGTTTGGATTCTGTTGCCTCTTGTACATGCTTGCTTTTGATCGAGACTATTTGCATCTGTGTCGAATCTTATATTGATTTGACCTTGTGCACTCGAGTTAGCGAGGCAGTGCACACGTGCATACGTGTGTACTGCAGCCACTCGTAATTCCCTGTCCCTGATATAAATACTGATATGCACAGATACTACACAATTAAAAATGATGATAGCAACCCGTATATCTGAGGCAAACAATGTTTTCAACATCATAGTTTATTTTGAATTTCAGAAATATTTCTTTTTCAATTTTACTACGTTTGAAAATATTTTTGCAGATTTCTCAAATGTTGGAATCCGGACTGTAATATAGTTGAAGATCAAATATGAGTGTGAGCGAAATGTAGTGAGGAAATGATGTAAAATCGAGTTGTGATGTATTCAGAAAATTGTACAGTTATTGTGAGAGTGTGAGTGTGTACTATTCAAAAACTTTGTAATGACAATGATATGAATAAAATTTCTTTTTGAATTCCAAATTCCGTTGTTATTTAATTTTATTTAGTATATTGTCATTTATTCTGTGAAGTATGAAATAGTACAATATCAAATACATTTGTATGAATATATATGTTTATTATCATCAAACAAAAACTATATAACGATCATATAATCGCATATTCCACAATCTCCCCCTTTTGATGATAACAAACATATATTTAAGATTTTGAACAAGTGAAATGTATTTGATCATTCAATTTTGCTCCCCCTATTTGAATGCTTCCTATTTTCTCAAAACTCCCCCTTTATAAATGCATAGAAGCTCCCCCTTCATCAATGCATAGTCAAATAAATAGACAAATAAAATTTGACTTCTTTGCTTGATTTTATTTGACAAAATCTTAACTTTTCTCTCCCCCTTTTGTTATCAGCAAAAGAATAACAGTGTTATAAAAATAGAGATGAAGTGACAGACATAAATCTAACATTAACATCAATTGAATATAAATATCAAATTTCAATAAAAATCAAACAAAAATCATAATTATTCTCGTTAGACGCATATTCCACTTTCAGAAATGGTGGAGATAAAATCATCAAAAATCATACAGTTTTGTCTATTTGCGGTATATTTATTTCAGGAAATTTGAATATCTACTAACCATGCATAACCGTTAGGACTTTTAAATGAGATTAGTAGTATTCACATTTTTAAAAAAAATTCAAGTATCTTCTAACCACGCATAACCGTGAGGACTTTTAAATGGGATTAGAATCAACTTGTCAGTTTAAAAACTCAATTTTGATACGCGTTCCATACATGCATAACCGTGAGGACTTTTAAATGAGTATGGAAGCACATAATCAAAAATCCAAGTAATTCACCCATGCATGACCGTGAGGACTTTTAAATGAGAGTGAATACTTTGGATATTATTTTTATTAAAGCACAAATGACTTCTTTCACAAATCTGAAGATATTGTAAATTGAAGAACAAATGATCTCCTTTGTAAACTACCACAAATTTACATACTATATGAAGTTTTGATGAGTTATGGTCGGTAGAAAAGATGATAGAAATAGAAATGGTCATGGAATTTTTACCCAACGAAAATTTTTTATAACTCTTGTTATGAAATTCTAAAGAAATTCTTCTAAATATACTGTCTTGAGTAATGTATGAAAAATATCGACACTCATCACTTTTTCTATTCACTATTGATCTTTTCGATAACCATTAGGGAGTTTGATAAGTCAACATAGTCATTTAAAATCAAATTCAAGAATGATTATAAAATCAAATTTTCAAAATGTCTGCTCTGAAAATATGAAAAAGAGGTGATTTTCTCAAAGGGGTTTTATAAGATGAAAATCTGCTAAAATAAAAATTATTTCAAGTAAAAAATATGCAGATATTTTCTATGAAAGAAATGATGCAATTAATAAGAATCACTTTCAACTCTTACTTTTTCTATCAACTAGATTACCAGTGATCCTCATCCGAGTTTTTCAATTTTATTCCAAATTATCACAAATTCACTTTGATAGATCAGACCATGAAGTGAGTACCATAAACAGAGTTAGCAACATTTTTGAATTTGAATTGAAGCAGTGTAAATAATCGAAACTCGTGAGTAAAGCCAAAATCAAAAGTATTATCATCCAAAAAAAATAATTCGGAAAGGATTTTCAAGCATAGTGTTATTGACATGATTGGCCAACAGTTTTGAATAAATCAGAGTCAAAAATTATTATCTCAATATTGACTGATTTTGATTCAATATTATGGTGCAGATAATCACCTTTGATATACCGTTCAAATATACCAATACCTGTTTTACCTTTACGATATTTCTCAAAGTTGTTCATGGTGATTCTGTCACCTTTACATTGGGCTGAGGATCTCGCTTAGTCATCCGTTGTGTCCTTAGAACAGTCTGAGTCCGAGTAACACTATTATTGTTCCTCTGCTTGCCATCTCACCTGCACGAAAAGATTTATGTGACCTATATAGGTCCATGATTGTTAGTGGCAGAAAAATAATGAATAGTTTTGTGGAGACCCATTTGAACAAGTTTTGTACTTTTTGAATAATCAAAAATTCAGACTTTTTGGTTAAGAGATAAACCTATGTAAATCAAGAAGAATCATCAATCAACAATAACGAATTCCATTCAAGCTTGCAAATTCATTTGGTTCAAGTAAATCTATGTGAATTGACTCAAGGACCCTTGATGTGCTAGCAAAGTCTTTATCAATTATACTTGCGGTTGTCTTCCATGATCACAATTCAATTCTCTAAAATTCTCTAGGCTAAGGAGCTTCAAATTATCACCTGTTATATGTCTAGAACAGCCAAAAACTTGAAACCATTCTAGTTACTCCCTAGCCTGCCAACAAATCTATATAGAGAGAGGGTGGGAGGACCTAGAGTAACTCGTAGGTCCAATGACATTAGTAACAGAAGCATTGTGAATATACACTCCCTTTGGAATCCAAACTTGTTTTGTATTTTTATTCTTGTTCAAATAGATATTGAGTTTGTTTGTAAAATTCTTAGGAACCCAAACTTGTATAAATTTTGTGTTCTTGTTCCTATGACTATAATTATCATCACGAAATCCAGCTAATTCACTTCTAGCAAAGATACCCTTACCTTTTGCATTATCATCAACTTGTGTTTTTCCAAAACCTAGTCCTTTTCTGTTGTTAGCAAAAAGTTGATTGCCCAATAACATATTAAATGATTTTTCTCCTCTAGAAAAGTTATTCAAAGATTTCTCAAGATTTTGGACTTTGGTTTTAAGTGATGTATTTTCAGTTACAAGTGAGGTACATCGATTTATAAAATCCTTTTTCCTAGTGTCGATGGTTTCCTTGAGATTCAAGTTTTCCTTTTCAATTTTCAAAGTCATTCTTCAGTTTTGATAATTCTGAATCTAAAATCTTACACTTTTTACAGTCTAGGTTTTGAATGTTCTCAAATTCAGTTTCTAACCTAGAATTTTCATGAGCGAGTTTCCTCCTATCAGATTTTAGTTTTTCAATTTTTGATTCAAGACTATCAACTGTTTTAGTAAGATCTAAGCACATATAAAAAAGATCTCTATAGGAATACTCACCTGCCTCACTAGATTCCTCAGAGTTTGCTTCTGAATCTGATTTTGCCATACAACACAAGTTGACATCCTCTGAGCTGTTATCTGAAACTTCCTCTCCTTCTTCATCATCCCAAGTTGCTGCAAAAGCCTTCTTCTTCTTTTTCTTTCCTCTGTTGTTTTTGAGAAGTGGACACTTATCTTGGAAATGGCCTGACTTTTTGCAGTTGTAACACGTCAATTCATTGTCGGAGTTGTCAGAATCTTTTGACCAATTTCCACTAGTTTTCTTCTTCCGTGGCTTGAATTTTGACCATCTTCTGAAATTATTGACAGCCACTTTAAGGCCTTCAATTGGATCAACTTCTTCTTCATCACTCTCTTCTCTACTCTTTAAGGCAATTGTCTTCTTCTTTGGTTCGGAATTGATGCGTTCCTCTTTTGCTTTCAACTCAAGCTCATACGTCATTAGATTTCCGATCAAATCCTCCATGCGTAGTTTACTCAAATCTTTCGATTCTTGTATTGCCGTGACTTTTGCCTCAAAGTTCATTGGTAGGACTCGTAGTATTTTCCGCACAAGCTCTACCTCTGTGAAGACCTTCCCAAGCGCTTTAGCATTGTAAACCAGAGTAGAAAAGCGTCCAAACATGTCCTTGATGCTCTCGCCTTTGTCCATCACAAAATTTTCGTATTCATTGCTGAACAGGGCTAGACGAGACTCCTTAACTTGAGAAGTTCCTTCGTGTGTCACCTCCAGAGTGTGCCAAATTTCCTGTGCTGTTGTACAATGAGAAATTCTATTAAATTCATTTTTATCAAGAGCACAAATTAAAGCGTTCATTGCTTTGGCATTTGTAGTTTTCAATTTCTTATCATTAGCATCCCACCTATCCTTGGGTTTCGGAATCTCAGTATCACCAACAGTTATAGTGGGAGGTTTATATCCGGATTCGATAATATCCCAAACATCATAATCAACAGAACTAAAATAAATACCCATCTTAACCTTCCAATACGCATAGTCACTCCCATTAAACATTGGTGGCCTAGCAATAGATTGCCCCTCAGAAAAAGCATTATTTGATAGATTCATGACTCTAGAGTTAAAGAAAAATTACCTTGCTCTGATACCACTTGTAGGATCTAGATTAACCCTAGAGGGGGGGGGTGAATAGGGTTATCGCAAATTTTCTCGAATCAAACACAGAAACAAAACGCAGATAAATAAATATGCAGTAAAGTAAATCACACACAAAATTTACCCAGCTTCGGCAAACCCTGCCTACTGCTGCATTCCCAGATTTCTATTAGAATTAAACAGTCTCCCGCTTACAAACACTCTCACAGACTCGCAGACACTCGCTCCGCTCACAAACACTCTACTAGACTCGCAGACACTCGCTCCCGCTCACAAACACTCTAATAGACTCGCAACCCCTGCTCCCGCCTATAGAGCTTCGCTTACTCGCGAACTCTGCTCCCGCCTATAGAGCTTCGCTTACTTGCAAACTCTGCTCCCGCCTGTAAAGCTTTGCAAACTCGCAGCTCCACCTGCTCACTGAACTAATTCTAACTAGACAATCTGACAACACCTAAACCCTAGGTGGTGATTAACCCTGCTTTTCATTTGAAAAATTAAAAACAAACTGCTGATTTAAAACTGGAGCAAAAATTTAAATATAGACTTGATTAAACAATTTTTTGCTCGATAAAAATTCGATTTGAAAATTTAAAAGTAATGAAAAATATTAATCAAAATTTTCAAATCCTAAATTTAAAAGCTTTTAAAACCTTTTTAAAATCAAACCCTTTTGAAACTTTAATTAATTAACCCTTTAACCCTAACTAATACACCGGCCGGCCCTATTTCTTTTATTCTCTAACTCGTTCCTTTTTGCTCTGAAAAGAAAATGGCGGTGATTATTTTTCTTCGATCTGAGAAATTTAGGGCTTGGCCTCGCTCGTTCTTTCGATGCTTGCTAGGGCTTTCGTTCCTCTGTTGCCTTCGAATCTGGAATTGAGGCTTGTACAAATTGAAGCGCCGCTCGATAGTAGGCTTCAATATTCTCTGATTTGCTCACGGTTCTTCAATTTGGATCGAGTTCTTCTGTGATTTCGGTATGTACTTTGCTCCTTTTGCTTTGCTGATTTTGGCTTACTTGAACTCGATTGCCTTGGATGCCGATGATGATTAGGGTTTTTGCGTTCGAATGATTTGTCGTTTTAGCTCATAGCCGATGATGATTCCCTTGGGTTTCTTTTATATGGGTTCGAACTTTCCTGATATAGTGATAACTTGATTGTCACGGCTTTGACTGATTCAAATGCGCGTATATTTTGAAATACTCTCGGTCGACTTGGTTTTGAAATTATTGGCCTGTTTATCTCCGTGAATATACCTTTCTATTGACTTGTTCAACTTTGATTAAAAACATGGTTTTGAATTCCTTTGACTTTGAGATGAAAGATGACTTGTTCATTCTGTCTAGAGTAGGTTCTGCATTCTGTAGATTTGCTCCACTTTGTCACTGCTGTCATGTTTGTTGTGATGTTGTTGATATTCACTGTTATCTCTTCTCTGTTGCTGTTGCATGTTTGATAGTAGCTATGTTGTCATTCATGTGTACTTGTTTGACCAACTGCAAGAACTTGTTCATACTGAATCATTCATTGTTTCTCTATGGTATACTCTAATTGACCTGTAGTTGTATTCATGTACACACTTGTGTTGTTGTAGCTGTTGTTGATATAGTGCTTCAGTACTTTGCAGTGTAGACTTGATTGAATTTGTAGACTTCAGCCTTGTGATGCTTATGCACTTCTCTATTGAACTGTCTGCATGCATTTGCCTTGTTGAACTTGGTTGATCATTTTGTATGTAGCAGTTGCTTGGTGGCACTGTGCACATTTCATCACTTGGTAGCAACTGTAGTTTCTGATGTTGGAGTTGTATTTGTGATATTGTTGTCAGTAGTTCATCATGTTGCTCTGTCCAGTTTTGGTTTGTGAGTTGCATATGCTAGTTTGGATTCTGTTACCTCTTGTACATGCTTGCTTTTGATCGAGACTATTTGCATCTGTGTCGAATCTTATATTGATTTGACCTTGTGCACTCGAGTTGGCGAGGCAGTGCACACGTGCATACGTGTGTACTGCAGCCACTCGTAATTCCCTGTCCCTGATATAAATAATGATATGCACAGATACTACACAATTAAAAATGATGATAGCAACCCGTATATCTGAGGCAAACAATGTTTTCAACATTATAGTTTATTTTGAATTTCAGAAATATTTCTTTTTCAATTTTACTGCGTTTGAAAATATTTTTGCAGATTGCTCAAATGCTGGAATCCGGACTGTAATATAGTTGAAGATCAAATATGAGTGTGAGCGAAATGTAGTGAGGAAATGATGTAAAATCGAGTTGTGATGTATTCAGAAAATTGTACAGTTATTGTGAGAGTGTGAGTGTGTACTATTCAAAAACTTTGTAATGACAATGATATGAATAAAATTTCTTTTTGAATTCCAAATTCCGTTGTTATTTAATTTTATTCAGTATATTGTCATTTATTCTGTGAAGTATGAAATAGTACAATATCAAATACATTTGTATGAATATATATGTTTATTATCATCAAACAAAAACTATATAACGATCATATAATCGCATATTCCACAATCACCACCTAGGGTTTAGGTGTTGTTAGATTGTCTAGTTAGGGTTAGTTCAGTGAGCAGGGTGTGCGAGTTTGCAAAGCTCTATAGGCGGAGCAGGGTGTGCGAGTCTATAGGAGTGTTTGTAAGCGGGATACTGTTTAATCCTAATAGAAATCTGGGAATGCAGCAGTAGGCAGGGGTTGCCGAAGCTGGGTAAATTTTGTGTGTGATTTACTTTTTTGCATATTTATTTATCTGCAGTTTGATTTCGGTTTTAATTCGAGAAAATTGCGATAACCCTATTCACCCCCCCCCTCTAGGGTTAATCTAAATCCTACAAGTGGTATCAGAGCGAGGTAATTTTTTCTTTAACTCTAGAGTCATGAATCCATCAAATAATGCTTTTTCTGAGGGGCAATCTATTGTTAGGCCACCAATGTTTAATGGGAATGATTATGCGTACTGGAAGGTTAGGATGAGTATTTATCTTAGTTTTGTTGATTATGATGTTTGGGATATTATTGAAACTGGCTATACACCTCCCACTATAACTATTGGTGATACTGAGATTCCTAAACCTAAGGAGAGGTGGGATGCTAACGATAAGAAATTAAAAAATACAAATGCTAAAGCTATGAATGCTCTGATCTGTGCTCTTGATAAAACTGAATTTAATAGAATTTCTCATTGTAAAACAGCACAGGAAATTTGGCATACTTTGGAGGTGACACACGAAGGAACTTCTCAAGTCAAAGAGTCTCGTCTAGCCCTATTCAGCAATGAATACGAGAACTTTGTGATGGACAAAGGCAAGAGCATAAAGGATATGTTTGGACGCTTCTCAACCTTGGTGTACAATGCTAGAGCGCTTGGAAAGGTATTCTCTGAGGTAGACCTAGTGAGGAAGATTCTACGAGTCTTACCAATGAACTTTGAGGCAAAAGTCACGGAAATACAAGAATCGAAAGATTTGAGCAAACTGAGCATGGAGGATTTGATCGGAAATCTGATGACGTATGAGCTTGAGTTAAAAGCAAAGGAGGAACGCATCAATTCTGAATCAAAGAAAAAGACGATTGCCTTAAAGAGCAAAGAAGAGAGCGATGATGAAGAAGAAGATCCAATTGAAGTGCTTGCAATGGCTGTCAATAATTTTAGAAGATGGTCGAAATTCAAGCCACGCAAGAAGAAATCAAGTGGTAATAGGTCAAAAGACTCTGACAACTCTGAAAACGAATTAACCTGCTATAACTGCAATAAGCCTGGCCACTTCAAACAAAATTGTCTACTTCTCAAAATCAACAAAGGAAAGAAAAAGAAGAAGAAGGCATTTGCAGTGACTTGGGATGATGAGGAAGGAGAGGAAGCTTCGAGTTATAGCTCCGAGGAGGCTAACTTGTGTCTTATGGGAAAATCAGATTCAGAAGCAAGCTCAGAGGAATATAATGAGGTAAAAACTATTCTTATAAAGACCTTGATTATTTGTGCATCGATCTTACTAAAACAGTTGAAGCTCTTGATTCTAAAAATGAAAAACTGAAATCTGATAGAAAAAAACTTGTTCATGAAAATTTTAGGTTAGAAACTGAACTTGAAAAAATTCAAAACCTAGAAAGTAAAAACTGTAAATCTTTAGATTCAGAATTATCAAAACTGAAGAGTAGCTTCGAGGATCTTGAAAAAGAAAACTTGAATCTAAAAGAGACCATTGAGACTAGGAAAAAGGATTTTATAAATAGATGCACCTCACTTGTGTCTGAAAACTCAACACTGAAAACCAAAGTCCAAGATCTTGAGAAATCACTGAATAACTTTTATAGAGGAGAAAAATCATTCAATATGTTGTTAGGAAATCAACTGTTTGCTAACAACCGAAAAGGACTAGGTTTTGGTAAATCACAAGTTGATGATAGTGCAAAAGGAAAGGGTATCTTTACTGAATGTGAAATAATTGGACATCATGTTGAAAACTGTAGTCATAGGAATAAGAACACGAAATTTATACAAGTTTGGGTTCCTAAGAATTCTACAAACAAATTTCAAGTCTATTGGAACAAGAATGAAAGGACAAAACAAGTTTGGGTTCCAAAAGGATTGTTTATTCAAAATTATTCTACCACTAACAACCATGGACCTATAAAAACAAATAGGTCACATAAATCTTTAACCGTGTAGGATTGGTGGCAGGCTAAGGAACAACATTAGTGTTATCTGGATTCTGGTTGTTCCAGATACACAACGGGTGACAAATCAACGTTCCTTAGCCTAGTATAAAGGTGACAGATTCACTATGGGCAAACAACGAAAGAGCATCGTACAGGTAAAACAGGTAGTTGTATTTATTTTCAAACGATAGATAACCGGTAAGAATCTGCACCATAATTTGAATTAAATCAGCCAGTTATGATTGATGATGTTAATTCTGATTTTTTAACCAATCATCTTACTCGAAGTAATTGTGATGTTTGACAGAATCCAACTTGCTTGATTTATGATCTTATATGATTTTAATCTTTGCTTGAAAATTGATCGACCATTTTCTTCTTAAACTTAATCTGTTTGGTCAAACTATGATTGATTACTGATTTCTCATGCTCTAAAAGGTATTTTAGAAACTGTTGACACTTTACTGATAAAAACTACAAATTGCTTTTGAGATAATCATGATATTTTAACTGTGATCATACGAAAGGTATACACACTCGCTCTTCATTTGATAAAAGTTTGTGTGCGTTTTGTTGTCACAGTGGTTTGTTTCTGAAATTGAATCTGATTCTGTTCTTAATAATGAAAGTTGGATTTGAGAGATGCAAAATTGAACTTAATTAATTTGAAAGAAGAAATTTCGAGGGATAATCGATTCACTTCTATATCTTACTACTTCCAGACCTGATATTATATTTTCTGTGTGTTTGTGTACACGTTTTCAAACTCTTTCTGATTTTGGCTTAATTTTTAAACTAGTTCCATTAAAATGTGATAGTAAAAGTGCAATAGACTTGTCTAATAATCCTGTTCATCATTCACGCACACATTTACAGATATTATTTTACAAATACAGGAATAAATATTTATTTTGAGTAATAATACTATTGCACAGAATTTAACAAATTCAATCAGTATTTTATTCAATAGAATATTTTATTCAGTACAATGTTTTCAGATCATACACTGATTTTTACATTTCATAATTTCATACATTACACTGATTTCATATTTACAGTTCACTCACATTCATACAATTCATTGCTACATTTCTGTCCTCACTACATCACTCATACACTTAGTCTTCTGCATCTGCATTGTCCAGCCCCAGTATTTGTCTTGTCTCCTGTGTATCTGTATAATTAACAACTACAACAGTAATCTGAAAAGAAACAAATTTGATTTGCAAAAATATCAAATTTATTTTTTAAAGCTGTCTCAGATATATGGGTTATCGTCATCATCTTTGATTGTGTAATATCTGTGAATATCAGTATACATATTAGGGACAGGTAATTACGAGTGGCTGTAGTACACACGTATACACGTGTGCACTGCCTTGCCAAATCGAGTGTACAAGGTCAAATCAAAATCAGATTCAACACAAGTGCAAATGGACTCGACCAACATCAAAGTGCAACTCAAGTTAGTCCAACATGCAAATGAAACTGTACATGAAGCATAACCACAGTAACTCAAATGACAAGACTAGATGTGCAATACCATACAAGGCAATGCATCAGAAAACTCAAGTGAAGCTATACTTCAGAATAAATGTATGCACATATATGAAGGCTACACATGAATACTTTGGAGCAATGCAACAGTTAAACATCACAGTCAATATGGCAGTGAACAAAGCAAGTGCACTAGTACAAAAGGTCAAACCCAAATTTCTGGATTCAACTCAAGTACTTGAACCAATGATCATGACAGTGGACACAAGCTCAAGACTGGTCAGGCACAAAGAAGACAAAACCATACATACAGCAATTACACATAAGGGTCAAAGTGAAGTAAAAGCAAAACTCAAACAATGCCAACATGATCAAGTTCAAAGCAATCAGGTCTCAAACCAGTATGTATGCACATATATGGTCTTGAGTATATAGGTGAATGTGCAACAGGGAACAAAGGCCAGAAAACTAGATCGATCAAGTGATACAAATGCACATATGGATGACCAAATGAACATGTACAAGTGAAACAGAGGGAACTAGTAAGTACAACAGTGATGAACTACAAATGGTCAAAGCTACAACATGCACATATAACCAAAACAACAGTGCAATGACTACAGAAATGAACAAAAAAAGTTCAACATCACAATGTCAGAGTATATGCAGTGGCAACAAGGTCATGAACAAAGTCAGACCGAAGTCAATACCCAAGTAGTTTGACAAAGAAAAGAATACCACATAGAAAAGTCAGATGATCAGAGATATGAATTTACAGTGAAGTCTAAAAGAAGAGAATATCACAGAGATGGTCAGAGAGTACAAGTGCAACGGTGTTGCATGAAGAAGATTCAAGTCGAAGCCATAGCATAAAAGTCAACCCAAAATAAGGTCGCAGAGTTTACAAATTAAAAGAAGAAGTCAAAGTCAGGTGATCATCAACAGTGAACAAGTGATGGCCGTGATCAAAGAAAAAAGTCAGAGACGTGGTGAAGAGAAAAGAAAATATATCACAAATTCTAAACCGTATGTTTTTATCACAAATTGAAACAGTCAAAATTAAGTTAGGAAAGTTTCTGGAATCGAACGTTGTAAAATCAAAGCCATGTGAACAAAGCAATTACCAAAAATATCAAAGCATAAAAACAGAAAGTTTTAACAGCGTGGAGATCACGAAAATTAAATAAGGCAAGTATTAGGGTTTCGAAAACCCTATATAAACAACCCAAATTCATCATCGACAATGGGGGGAAGAAAAGTGGTGATTCAGAGCAACAAAAACAAAAACCAAAATCATCACTGACATTTATCATGCTCAAGCAATCAAGATAAACAGAATGAAGAATAACTTACTAATTCTAGAGTCGCCACAAACGAAGCCGTAGCTTCAAATCAGAATCGCCAGAGGTAATAGGGATAAACCCAAATTCCAGAATCAAGAGAAGCTGAAGTATCAAGTCACCAGAACAACAGAAGATCAACAATTCCAGAATCGTCTTAAGAATCGACGAAGCCGAAGTTCAGTTTGCCAGTGGAACGAACAAGGGCAAAGCCCTAATTCAATCGAGCAAGTAGTAAAGAGGATCGAACCAGAGAATCGCCGAAGCCATCTCCATTTTTATTTCTCAAATGGACCGGGTCAACAATAACAAAGAGGAACGAGATAAAGGAGCGGGCCGGCCTAGTTTATTAAAAGGGGTTTTAAAGTTTTAATTTTTTTAATTAGTTTTAAATTTGGGCCGGGTTTAATTGATTTATTTTTAGGCCTAGTTTATTTAGGGAAAAAGTGGTTTTAAGTTGACGATTTAAATTTTGCCCTAGGTTTTAAATCTGTATCTTGTTTTTCAATTTTGTACTTTGTCAAGTCCAGTCAGGGTTAATCACCACCTAGGGTTTAGGTGTTGTCAGATTTTCTAGTTAGGGTTAGTTCAGTGAGCAGGGTGTGCGAGTTTGCAAAGCTCTATAGGCGGAGCAGGGTGTGCGAGTCTGTAGGAGTGTTTGTAAGCGGGAAACTGTTTAATCCTAATAGAAATCTGGGAATGCAGCAGTAGGCAGGGGTTGCCGAAGCTGGGTAAATTTTGTGTGTGATTTACTTTTTTGCATATTTATTTATCTGCAGTTTGATTTCGCTTTTAATTCGAGAAAATTGCGATAACCCTATTCACCCTCCCTCTAGGGTTAATCTAGATCCTACAAGTGGTATCAGAGCGAGGTAATTGTTTCTTTAACTCTAGAGTCATGAATCCATCAAATAATGCTTTTTCTGAGGGGCAATCTATTGTTAGGCCACCAATGTTTAATGGGAATGATTATGCGTACTGGAAGGTTAGGATGAGTATTTATCTTAGTTCTGTTGATTATGATGTTTGGGATATTATTGAAACTGGCTATACACCTTCCACTATAACTATTGGTGATACTGAGATTCCTAAACCTAAGGAGAGGTGGGATGCTAACGATAAGAAATTAAAAACTACAAATGCTAAAGCTATGAATGCTCTGATCTGTGCTCTTGATAAAACTGAATTTAATAGAATTTCTCATTGTAAAACAGCACAGGAAATTTGGCATACTTTGGAGGTGACACACGAAGGAACTTCTCAAGTCAAAGAGTCTCGTCTAGCCCTATTCAGCAATGAATACGAGAACTTTGTGATGGACAAAGGCGAGAGCATAAAGGATATGTTTGGACGCTTCTCAACCTTGGTGTACAATGCTAGAGCGCTTGGAAAGGTATTCTCTGAGGTAGAGCTAGTGAGGAAGATTCTACGAGTCTTACCAATGAACTTTGAGGCAAAAGTCACGGCAATACAAGAATCGAAAGATTTGAGCAAACTGAGCATGGAGGATTTGATCGAAAATCTGATGACGTATGAGCTTGAGTTAAAAGCAAAGGAGGAACGCATCAATTCTGAATCAAAGAAAAAGACGATTGCCTCAAAGGGCAAAGAAGAGAGCGATGATGAAGAAGAAGATCCAATTGAAGTGCTTGCAATGGATGTCAATAATTTTAGAAGATGGTCGAAATTCAAGCCACGCAAGAAGAAATCAAGTGGTAATAGGTCAAAAGACTCTGACAACTCTGAAAACGAATTAACCTGCTATAACTGCAATAAGCCTGGCCACTTCAAACAAAATTGTCCACTTCTCAAAATCAACAAAGGAAAGAAAAAGAAGAAGAAGGCATTTGCAGTGACTTGGGATGATGAGGAAGGAGAGGAAGCTTCGAGTGATAGCTCCGAGGAGGCTAACTTGTGTCTTATGGGAAAATCAGATTCAGAAGCAAGCTCAGAGGAATATAATGAGGTAAAAAACTATTCTTATAAAGACCTTGTTTATTTGTGCCTCGATCTTACTAAAATAGTTGAAGCTCTTGATTCTAAAAATGAAAAACTGAAATCTGATAGAAAAAACATTGTTCATGAAAATTTTAGGTTAGAAACTGAACTTGAAAAAATTCAAAACCTAGAATGTAAATACTGTAAATCTTTAAATTCAGAATTATCAAAACTGAAGAATAGCTTCGAGGATCTTGAAAAAGAAAACTTGAATCTAAAAGAGACCATTGAGACTAGGAAAAAGGATTTTATAAATAGATGCACCTCACTTGTGTCTGAAAACTCAACATTGAAAACCAAAGTCCAAGATCTTGAGAAATCACTGAATAACTTTTCTAGAGGAGAAAAATCATTCAATATGTTGTTAGGAAATCAACTGTTTGCTAACAACCGAAAAGGACTAGGTTTTGGTAAATCACAAGTTGATGATAGTGCAAAAGGAAAGGGTATCTTTACTGAATGTGAAATAATTGGACATCATGTTGAAAACTGTAGTCATAGGAACAAGAACACGAAATTTATACAAGTTTGGGTTCCTAAGAATTCTACAAACAAATTTCAAGTCTATTGGAACAAGAATGAAAGGACAAAACAAGTTTGGGTTCCAAAAGGATTGTTTATTCACAATTATTCTGCCACTAACAACCATAAACCTATAAAAACAAATAGGTCACATAAATCTTTAACCGTGTAGGTGTGGTGGCAGGCTAAGGAACAACATTAGTGTTATCTAGATTCTGGCTGTTCCAGATACACAACGGGTGACAAATCAACGTTCCTTAGCCTAGTATAAAGGTGACAGATTCACTATGGGCAAACAACGATAGAGTATCGTACAGGTAAAACAGGTAGTTGTATTTATTTTCAAACGATAGATAACCGGTAAGAATCTGCACCATAATCTGATTTAAATCAGCCAGTTATGATTGATGATGTTAATTCTGATTTTTTAACCAATCATCTTACTCGAAGTAATTGTGATGGTTGACAGAATCCAACTTGCTGGATTTATGATCTTATATGATTTTAATCTGCGCTTGAAAATTGATCGACCATTTTCTTCTTAAACTTAATCTGTTTGGTCAAACTATGATTGATTACTGATTGCTCATGCTCTAAAAGGTATTTTTAGAAACTGTTGAAACTGTTGAAACTTTACTGATAAAAACTACAAATTGCTTTTGAGATAATCATGATATTTTAACTGTGATCCTACGGAAGGTATACACACTCGCTCTTCATTTGATAAAAGTTTGTGTGCGTTTTGTTGTCACAATGGTTTGTTTCTGAAATTGAATCTGATTCTGTTCTTAATAATGAAAGTTGGATTTGAGAGATGCAAAATTGAACTTAATTAATTTGAAAGAAGAAATATCAAGGGATAATCGGTTCACTTCTATATCTTACTACTTCCAGACCTGATATTATATTTTCTGTGTGTTTGTGTACACGTTTTCAAACTCTTTCTGATTTTGGCTTAGTTTTTAAACTAGTTCCATTAAAATGTGATAGTAAAAGTGCAATAGACTTGTCTAATAATCCTGTTCATCATTCACGCACGAAACACATTGATGTGAGACACCACTTTCTTAGAGATCACATTGCTAGGGAAAACATTTGCATTGATTTCATTTCAACTGAGAATCAACTTGTTGATATTTTCACAAAACCCCTCCCCGAAGACAGATTTTCCAGATTACGTTTGGATTTGGGGATTATGGAAATTGACTAATCATTTTTCAATTTTTGGTTGAAATATTCTTGGATATTTATTTTCAATTTCAATTTCTAGAATTCAAACCTGTTTTTGGATATCATTCAAAGATTGATTCGAATATGGTATTCAGTAGTGGAAATACGTTTGGTTTATGAAATTTCATAATATGATTAATTTGGTAACTTATTCCACGACCATTTCTATTTCTACCATCTTTCTATCATTCGTAATGGTTTTTGAAAAATGAGAAGAGTGAATTACTTTTTAAATTAAAAAGGAAAATAAAGAAAAATTTTAAAAATATTTCTCATGCATCCATTCTCATTTAAAAGTCCTTATGGTTATGCATGGATGGATCATGTGAGGTTATCATCACTCCAGTCTCATTTAAAAGTCCTTATGGTTATGCATGGATGGAGCTTGATAACTACTGAGTAACTGCTAATCCCATTTAAAAGTCCTTATGGTTATGAGTGGTTAGTAAGTGCTTATTTTTTTGTGCTTAAATGTCAAATCTTTTTAAAATTATAATAAATAGAATAAAACATCTCTCTTCTCATTATATAAAAACCAAATCATCGATCCATTCTCTAAAGTGTGGAAATAGTTATCTTGTTATGATATATTATGGTTTTTCACTGTTTTTTTTCCATTTGTTTTCCCCTACTGTTTCATTATTTTTTGTCAGTCTTTTGATGATAACAAAAGGGGAAGAAGGAAGAGATTTTGATAAGGAAATAAGTATTTCTGGAATATTTATTTACCAAAGTTGTTAAATGTTGTTAGTTATTTTCTATAGTTCTTTTATTCGTCTGTAATTTCCTAAATCTTCTAAGGGAGTAGTCTCAGTTGTAGGGGGAGCTAAAATTTTTCATGATTAAACACATCTACTGGAATTTCAAAATCTTTAATATATGTTTGTCATCATCAAAAGGGAGAGATTGTTTGTTGTGTGTTTAGTGTTTGATTATAACAAAATATATATATCGAATTATAGATGTGTTTGCAGATTTTATTTTACACATTTACAGATATTATTTTACAAATACAGGAATAAATATTTATTTTGAGTAATAATACTATTGCACATAATTTAACAAATTCAATCAGTATTTTATTCAATAGAATATTTTATTCAGTACAATGTTTTCAGATCATACACTGATTTTTACATTTCATAATTTCATACATTACACTGATTTCATATTTACAGTTCACTCTCATTCATACAATTCATTGCTACATTTCTGTCCTCACTACATCACTCATACACTCGGTCTTCTACATCTGCATTGTCCAGCTCCAGTATTTGTCTTGTCTTCTGTGTATCTGTATAATTAACAACTACAGCAGTAATCTGAAAAGAAACAAATTTGATTTGCAAAAATATAAAATTTATTTTTTAAAGCTGTCTCAGATATTTGGGTTATCGTCATCATCTTTGATTGTGTAATATCTGTGCATATCAGTATACATATCAGGGACAGGTAATTACGAGTGGCTGCAGTACACACGTATACACGTGTGCACTGCCTCGCCAACTCGAGTGTACAAGGTCAAATCAAAATCAGATTCAACACAAGTGCAAATGGACTCGACCAACATCAAAGTGCAACTCAAGTTAGTCCAACATGCAAATGAAACTGTACATGAAGCATAACCACAGTAACTCAAATGACAAGACTAGATGTGCAATACCATACAAGGCAATGCATCAGAAAACTCAAGTGAAGCTATACTTCAGAATAAATGTATGCACATATATGAAGGCTACACATGAATACTTTGGAGCAATGCAACAGTTAAACATCACAGTCAATATGGCAGTGAACAAAGCAAGTGCACTAGTACAAAAGGTCAAACCCAAATTTCTGGATTCAACTCAAGTACTTGAACCAATGATCATGACAGTGGACACAAGCTCAAGACTGGTCAGGCACAAAGAAGACAAAACCATACATACAGCAATTACACATACGGGTCAAAGTGAAGTAAAAGCAAAACTCAAACAATGCCAACATGATCAAGTTCAAAGCAATCAGGTCTCAAACCAGTATGTATGCACATATATGGTCTTGAGTATATAGGTGAATGTGCAACAGGGAACAAAGGCCAGAAAACTAGATCGATCAAGTGATACAAATGCACATATGGATGACCAAATGAACATGTACAAGTGAAACAGAGGGAACTAGTAAGTACAACAGTGATGAACTACAAATGGTCAAAGCTACAACATACACATATAAACAAAACAACAGTGCAGTGACTACAGAAATGAACAAAAAAGTTCAACATCACAATGTCAGAGTATATGCAGTGGCAACAAGGTCATGAACAAAGTCAGACCGAAGTCAATACCCAAGTAGTTTGACAAAGAAAAGAATATCACATAGAAAAGTCAGATGATCAGAGATATGAATTTACAGTGAAGTCTAAAAGAAGAGAATATCACAGAGATGGTCAGAGAGTACAAGTGCAACGGTGTTGCATGAAGAAGATTCAAGTCGAAGCCATAGCATAAAAGTCAACCCAAAATAAGGTCGCAGAGTTTACAAATTAAAAGAAGAAGTCAAAGTCAGGTGATCATCAACAGTGAACAAGTGAAGGCCGTGATCAAAGAAAAAAGTCAGAGACGTGGTGAAGAGAAAAGAAAATATATCACAAATTCTAAACCGTATGTTTTTATCACAAATTGAAACAGTCAAAATTAAGTTAGGAAAGTTTCTGGAATCGAACGTTGTAAAATCAAAGCCATGTGAACAAAGCAATTACCAAAAATATCAAAGCATAAAAACAGAAAGTTTTAACAACGTGGAGATCACGAAAATTAAATAAGGCAAGTATTAGGGTTTCGAAAACCCTATATAAACAACCCAAATTCATCATCGACAATGGGGGGAAGAAAAGTAGTGATTCAGAGCAACAAAAACAGAAACCAAAATCATCACTGACATTTATCATGCTCAAGCAATCAAGATAAACAGAACGAAGAATAACTTACTAATTCCAGAGTCGCCACAAACGAAGCCGTAGCTTCAAATCAGAATCGCCAGAGGCAATAGGGATAAACCCAAATTCCAGAATCAAGAGAAGCTGAAGTATCAAGTCACCAGAACAACAGAAGATCAACAATTCAAGAATCGTCTTAAGAATCGACGAAGCCGAAGTTCAGTTTGCCAGTGGAACGAACAAGGGCAAAACCCTAATTCAATCGAGCAAGTAGTAAAGAGGATCGAACCAGAGAATCGCCGGCCATCTCCATTTTTATTTCTCAAAGGGATCGGGTCAACAATAACAAAGAGGAACGAGATAAAGGAGCGGGCCGGCCTAGTTTATTAAAAGGGGTTTTAAAGTTTTAATTTTTTTAATTAGTTTTAAATTTGGGTCGGGTTTAATTGATTTATTTTTAGGCCTAGTTTATTTAGGGCAAAAGTGGTTTTAAGTTGACGATTTAAATTTTGCCCTAGGTTTTAAATCTGTATCTTGTTTTTCAATTTTGTACTTTGTCAAGTCCAGTCAGGGTTAATCACCACCTAGGGTTTAGGTGTTGTCAGATTGTCTAGTTAGGGTTAGTTCAGTGAGCAGGGTGTGCGAGTTTGCAAAGCTCTATAGGCGGAGCAGGGTGTGCGAGTCTATAGGAGTGTTTGTAAGCGGGATACTGTTTAATCGTAATAGAAATCTGGGAATGCAGCAGTAGGCAGGGGTTGCCGAAGCTGGGTAAATTTTGTGTGTGATTTACTTTTTTGCATATTTATTTATCTGCATTTTGATTTCGCTTTTAATTCGAGAAAATTACGATAACCCTATTCACCCCCCCCCCCTCTAGGGTGAATCTAGATCCTACAAGTGGTATCAGAGCGAGGTAATTTTTTCTTTAACTCTAGAGTCATGAATTCATCAAATAATGCTTTTTCTGAGGGGCAATCTATTGTTAGGCCACCAATGTTTAATGGGAATGATTATGCGTACTGGAAGGTTAGGATGAGTATTTATCTTAGTTATGTTGATTATGATGTTTGGGATATTATTGAAACTGGCTATACACCTCCCACTATAACTATTGGTGATGCTGAGATTCCTAAACCTAAGGAGAGGTGGGATGCTAACGATAAGAAATTAAAAACTACAAATGCTAAAGCTATGAATGCTCTGATCTGTGCTCTTGATAAAACTGAATTTAATAGAATTTCTCATTGTAAAATAGCGCAGGAAATTTGGCATACTTTGGAGGTGACACAGGAAGGAACTTCTCAAGTCAAAGAGTCTCGTCTAGCCCTATTCAGCAATGAATACGAGAACTTTGTGGTGGACAAAGGCGAGAGCATAAAGGATATGTTTGGACGCTTCTCAACCTTGGTGTACAATGCTAGAGCGCTTGGAAAGGTATTCTCTGAGGTAGAGCTAGTGAGGAAGATTCTACGAGTCTTACCAATGAACTTTGAGGCAAAAGTCACGGCAATACAAGAATCGAAAGATTTGAGCAAACTGAGCATGGAGGATTTGATCGAAAATATGATGACGTATGAGCTTGAGTTAAAAGCAAAGGAGGAACGCATCAATTCTGAATCAAAGAAAAAGACGATTGCCTTAAAGAGCAAAGAAGAGAGCGATGATGAAGAAGAAGATCCAATTGAAGTGCTTGCAATGGCTGTCAATAATTTTAGAAGATGGTCGAAATTCAAGCCACGCAAGAAGAAATCAAGTGGTAATAGGTCAAAAGACTCTGACAACTCTGAAAACGAATTAACCTGCTATAACTGCAATAAGCCTGGCCACTTCAAACAAAATTGTCCACTTCTCAAAATCAACAAAGGAAAGAAAAAGAAGAAGAAGGCATTTGCAGTGACTTGGGATGATGAGGAAGGAGAGGAAGCTTCGAGTGATAGCTCCGAGGAGGCTAACTTGTGTCTTATGGGAAAATCAGATTCAGAAGCAAGCTCAGAGGAATATAATGAGGTAAAAAACTATTCTTATAAAGACCTTGTTTATTTGTGTCTCGATCTTACTAAAACAGTTGAAGCTCTTGATTCTAAAAATGAAAAACTGAAATCTGATAGAAAAAAACTTGTTCATGAAAATTTTAGATTAGAAACTGAACTTGAAAAAATTCAAAACCTAGAATGTAAAAACTGTAAATCTTTAGATTCAGAATTATCAAAACTGAAGAATAGCTTCGAGGATCTTGAAAAAGAAAACTTGAATCTAAAAGAGACCGTTGAGACTAGGAAAAAGGATTTTATAAATAGATGCACCTCACTTGTGTCTGAAAACTCAACACTGAAAACCAAAGTCCAAGATCTTGAGAAATCACTGAATAACTTTTCTAGAGGAGAAAAATCATTCAATATGTTGTTAGGAAATCAACTGTTTGCTAACAACCGAAAAGGACTAGGTTTTGGTAAATCACAAGTTGATGATAGTGCAAAAGGAAAGGGTATCTTTACTGAATGTGAAATAATTGGACATCATGTTGAAAACTGTAGTCATAGGAACAAGAACACGAAATTTATACAAGTTTGGGTTCCTAAGAATTCTACAAACAAATTTCAAGTCTATTGGAACAGGAATGAAAGGACAAAACAAGTTTGGGTTCCAAAAGGATTGTTTATTCACAATTATTCTACCACTAACAACCATGGACCTATAAAAACAAATAGGTCACATAAATCTTTAACCGTGTAGGATTGGTGGCAGGCTAAGGAACAACATTAGTGTTATCTGGATTCTGGCTGTTCCAGATACACAACGGGTGACAAATCAACGTTCCTTAGCCTAGTATAAAGGTGACAGATTCACTATGGGCAAACAACGAAAGAGCATCGTACAGGTAAAACAGGTAGTTGTATTTATTTTCAAACGATAGATAACCGGTAAGAATCTGCACCATAATTTGAATTAAATCAGCCAGTTATGATTGATGATGTTAATTCTGATTTTTTAACCAATCATCTTACTCGAAGTAATTGTGATGTTTGACAGAATCCAACTTGCTTGATTTATGATCTTATATGATTTTAATCTTTGCTTGAAAATTGATCGACCATTTTCTTCTTAAACTTAATCTGTTTGGTCAAACTATGATTGATTACTGATTGCTCATGCTCTAAAAGGTATTTTTAGAAACTGTTGAAACTGTTGAAACTTTACTGATAAAAACTACAAATTGCTTTTGAGATAATCATGATATTTTAACTGTGATCCTACGGAAGGTATACACACTCGCTCTTCATTTGATAAAAGTTTGTGTGCGTTTTGTTGTCAAAGTGGTTTGTTTCTGAAATTGAATCTGATTCTGTTCTTCATAATGAAAGTTGGATTTGAGAGATGCAAAATTGAACTTAATTAATTTGAAAGAAGAAATATCGAGGTATAATCGGTTCACTTCTATATCTTACTACTTCCAGACCTGATATTATATTTTCTGTGTGTTTGTGTACACGTTTTCAAACTCTTTCTGATTTTGGCTTAGTTTTTAAACTAGTTCCATTAAAATGTGATAGTAAAATTGCAATAGACTTGTCTAATAATCCTGTTCATCATTCACGCACGAAACACATTGATGTGAGACACCACTTTCTTAGAGATCACATTGCTAGGGAAAACATTTGCATTGAATTCATTTCCACTGAGAATCAACTTGCTGATATTTTCACAAAACCCATCCCCGAAGACAGATTTTCCAGATTACGTTTGGATTTGGGGATTATGGAAATTGACTAATCATTTTTCAATTTTTGGTTGAAATATTCTTGGATATTTATTTTCAACTTCAATTTCTAGAATTCAAACCTGTTTTTGGATATCATTCAAAGATTGATTCGAATATGGTATTCAGTAGTGGAAATACGTTTGGTTTATGAAATTTCATAATATGATTAATTTGGTAACTTATTCCACGACCATTTCTATTTCTACCATCTTTCTATCATTCGTAATGGTTTTGAAAAATGAGAAGAGTGAATTACTTTTTAAATTAAAAAGGAAAATAAAGAAAAATTTTAAAAATATTTCTCATGCATCCATTCTCATTTAAAAGTCCTTATGGTTATGCATGGATGGATCATGTGAGGTTATCATCACTCCATTCTCATTTAAAAGTCCTTATGGTTATGCATGGATGGAGCTTGATAACTACTGAGTAACTGCTAATCCCATTTAAAAGTCCTTATGGTTATGAGTGGTTAGTAAGTGCTTATTTTTTTGTGCTTAAATGTCAAATCTTTTTAAAATTATAATAAATAGAATAAAACATCTCTCTTCTCATTATATAAAAACCAAATCATCGATCCATTCTCTAAAATGTGGAAATAGTTATCTTGTTATGATATATTATGGTTTTTCACTGTTTTTTTTCATTTGTTTTCCCCTACTGTTTCATTATTTTTTGTCAGTCTTTTGATGATAACAAAAGGGGGAGAAGGAAGAGATTTTGATAAGGAAATAAGTATTTTTGGAATATTTATTTACCAAATTTGTTAAATGTTGTTAGTTATTTTCTATAGTTCTTTTATTCGTCTGTAATTTCCTAAATCTTCTAAGGGAGTAGTCTCAGTTGTAGGGGGAGCTAAATTTTTTCATGATTAAACACATCTATTGGAATTTCAAAATCTTTAATATATATTTGTCATCATCAAAAGGGGGAGATTGTTTGTTGTGTGTTTAGTGTTTGATGATAACAAAATATATATATCGAATTATAGATGTGTTTGCAGATTTCATTTTACACATTTACAGATATTATTTTACAAATACAGGAATAAATATTTATTTTGAGTAATAATACTATTGCACAGAATTTAACAAATTCAATCAGTATTTTATTCAATAGAATATTTTATTCAGTACAATGTTTTCAGATCATACACTGATTTTTACATTTCATAATTTCATACATTACACTGATTTCATATTTACAGTTCACTCTCATTCATACAATTCATTGCTACATTTCTGTCCTCACTACATCACTCATACACTCGGTCTTCTGCATCTGCATTGTCCAGCTCCAGTATTTGTTTTGTCTCCTGTGTATCTGTATAATTAACAACTACAGCAGTAATCTGAAAAGAAACAAATTTGATTTGCAAAAATATAAAATTTATTTTTTAAAGCTGTCTCAGATATATGGGTTATCGTCATCATCTTTGATTGTGTAATATCTGTGCATATCAGTATACATATCAGGGACAGGTAATTACGAGTGGCTGCAGTACACACGTATACACGTGTGCACTGCCTTGCCAACTCGAGTGTACAAGGTCAAATCAAAATCAGATTCAACACAAGTGCAAATGGACTCGACCAACATCAAAGTGCAACTCAAGTTAGTCCAACATGCAAATGAAACTGTACATGAAGCATAACCACAGTAATTCAAATGACAAGACTAGATGTGCAATACCATACAAGGTAATGCATCAGAAAACTCAAGTGAAGCTATACTTCAGAATAAATGTATGCACATATATGAAGGCTACACATGAATACTTTGGAGCAATGCAACAGTTAAACATCACAGTCAATATGGCAGTGAACAAAGCAAGTGCACTAGTACAAAAGGTCAAACCCAAATTTCTGGATTCAACTCAAGTACTTGAACCAATGATCATGACAGTGGACACAAGCTCAAGACTGGTCAGGCACAAAGAAGACAAAACCATACATACAGCAATTACACATAAGGGTCAAAGTGAAGTAAAAGCAAAACTCAAACAATGCCAACATGATCAAGTTCAAAGCAATCAGGTCTCAAACCAATATGTATGCACATATATGGTCTTGAGTAAATAGGTGAATGTGCAACAGGGAACAAAGGTCAGAAAACTAGATCGATCAAGTGATACAAATGCACATATGGATGACCAAATGAACATGTACAAGTGAAACAGAGGGAACTAGTAAGTACAACAGTGATGAACTACAAATGGTCAAAGCTACAACATGCACATATAACCAAAACAACAGTGCAGTGACTACAGAAATGAACAAAAAAAGTTCAACATCACAATGTCAGAGTATATGCAGTGGCAACAAGGTCATGAACAAAGTCAGACCGAAGTCAATACCCAAGTAGTTTGACAAAGAAAAGAATATCACAGAGAAAAGTCAGATGATCAGAGATATGAATTTACAGTGAAGTCTAAAAGAAGAGAATATCACAGAGATGGTCAGAGAGTACAAGTGCAACGGTGTTGCATGAAGAAGATTCAAGTCGAAGCCATAGCATAAAAGTCAACCCAAAATAAGGTCGCAGAGTTTACATATTAAAAGAAGAAGTCAAAGTCAGGTGATCATCAACAGTGAACAAGTGAAGGCCGTGATCAAAGAAAAAAGTCAGAGATGTGGTGAAGAGAAAAGAAAATATATCACAAATTCTAAACCGTATGTTTTTATCACAAATTGAAACAGTCAAAATTAAGTTAGGAAAGTTTCTGGAATCGAACGTTGTAAAATCAAAGCCATGTGAACAAAGCAATTACCAAAAATATCAAAGCATAAAAACAGAAAGTTTTAACATCGTGGAGATCACGAAAATTAAATAAGGCAAGTATTAGGGTTTCGAAAACCCTATATAAACAACCCAAATTCATCATCGACAATGGGGGGAAGAAAAGTGGTGATTCAGAGCAACAAAAACAGAAACCAAAATCATCGCTGACATTTATCATGCTCAAGCAATCAAGATAAACAGAACGAAGAATAACTTACTAATTCCAGAGTCGCCACAAACGAAGCCGTAGCTTCAAATCAGAATCGCCAGAGGCAATAGGGATAAACCCAAATTCCAGAATCAAGAGAAGCTGAAGTATCAAGTCACCAGAACAACAGAAGATCAACAATTCCAGAATCGTTTTAAGAATCGACGAAGCCGAAGTTCAGTTTGCCAGTGGAACGAACAAGGGCAAAGCCCTAATTCAATCGAGCAAGTAGTAAAGAGGATCGAACCAGAGAATCGCCGAAGCCATCTCCATTTTTATTTCTCAAAGGGATCGGGTCAACAATAACAAAGAGGAACGAGATAAAGGAGCGGGCCGGCCTAGTTTATTAAAAGGGGTTTTAAGGTTTTAATTTTTTTAATTAGTTTTAAATTTGGGCCGGGTTTAATTGATTTATTTTTAGGCCTAGTTTATTTAGGGCAAAAGTGGTTTTAAGTTGAAGATTTAAATTTTGCCCTAGGTTTTAAATCTGAATCTTGTTTTTCAATTTTGTACTTTGTCAAGTCCAGTCAGGGTTAATCACCACCTAGGGTTTAGGTGTTGTCAGATTGTCTAGTTAGGGTTAGTTCAGTGAGTAGGGTGTGCGAGTTTGTAAAGCTCTATAGGCGGAGCAGGGTGTGCGAGTCTGTAGGAGTGTTTGTAAGCGGGATATTGTTTAATCCTAAAAGAAATCTGGGAATGCAGCAGTAGGCAGGGGTTGCCGAAGCTGGGTAAATTTTGTGTGTGATTTACTTTTCTGCATATTTATTTATCTGCAGTTTGATTTCGCTTTTAATTTGAGAAAATTGCGATAACCCTATTCACCCCCCCTCTAGGTTTAATCTATATCCTACAACCTTCTCCCAATTCGATAGGTAATTCCACGTATCTTACAGCCTCAGTTGCAACTCCATTAAAACCATGAATACGAGCTTTAGATTGTTTCAAATCTTTGGCCTCCATTCTCATCCGATCATACGCCTTTTTGAAGA
Organism: Allium fistulosum; assembly: GCA_030737815.1. Classification (NCBI taxonomy): domain Eukaryota; kingdom Viridiplantae; phylum Streptophyta; class Magnoliopsida; order Asparagales; family Amaryllidaceae; genus Allium; species Allium fistulosum. The sequence continues at coordinate 98,039,743 of CM060907.1, forward strand.
TTATATTCACTGAACTTCCACAATCAATCAAAATCCTTCTTACCAATGCAGGACCAATCATAGGTGAAATGATCATCGGGTCAATTGTTAGAGACTCTGCTTTGTCTGCATCCATGCTTCTAAACACAATATTATCCGCCATGGTGCGCTGCTATTTTTCCAGAGTTCCATCTTCCGTATTCGAACAACATTCAAATTCTACATGCCTTATCATGCTAGCATAACGCTCCATCTCTTACCTACTCTCGTCTACAAGGTGTAGTCCCCTAACTATCGTATTAATCGCTAGTCTTCCACTGGTCCGTGCAGGTTCCTCATCCCTACACGGAGTTTGTCCTCGATTGGGGTCGGATGTTCCCTGTCCGTCATCCTGCAGAGTTTTCACAAACTGTTGCAACTTGTTTTCCCGAATCAATATTTCTATGACATCCTGGAGGTGCCTACATTAATTCGTATTGTGGCCATAATATTCGTGAAATTGACAATACTTCCCATTCTGCTTCTGTCTCTCTGAAGACTCTTTTGGTTGCGGCTTCCTGTACTGCATGGTATTGCAAGTGGATAGATAAATGTTCTCCAAGAATGTGTTTAGCGGCATGTAATTTTCATACAATAGAATCCTAGGCTTTAGTCTCCCAAAATGCTACTTCCACTCTCGATTCCTGTCTCCATCTTTCTTTTGTTGATTCGTCTTATTCTGAACATTCACCCGAACTTTCCCGAAACTGTCATCAGACTGTTTTATTGCAATATTACTCTGACTACTTCTCCATTCGGTCCTGCAACGTTCTTTTTCCTTGAGGACCTGGTGCTCCAACATGGTAGGTGGTTTTCCAGCCAGCTAGTCGCCAAACTCAGATAACAGATCAATCCCTCTCGTCACAGCCATGAGTATGGCATGATCATTCGGTGTACTGACCTCCGGGGTAGCGGTATGAAATCTCTCCAAATAATCTTTCAATGATTTCATTAGGGCCTGGATCACACTGGAAAGGGACATTATGTCTTTAGAACGAACTACGTGCATTCGAAATTTCTCCACAAACTTGGTTGCCAGCTCACCAAATCTCAAAATTGACCACAGAGGTAGTCTCGTGAACCACATCATTGTTATCCTGCAAAAGGTTATGGGAAAGCATCTACACTTGGTTGTGTCATTAGCTCTCACAGAATCCATCAACCATTTGTATCTCATAATATGCTGCCTGGGGTTGGTTTTTCCCTCGTAGGCAGGCATTGATGGCATGTTGAACCTCCTCGGGTATTCTGCATGTAGAACATTTTCAGTAAACGGAGTATGGCTTCTCAAGATTCCCCAGTCATCATTTGTCAAGCCTTGCTTTTCTCTTACCAACTATCTGACCATTGTTGATAAGTATGGCATCTGGATGGGTGGTGCCAAGCGGTGGTCAGGCTCCACCTCACACGAACGGTCCGGTCGATGTCTATGGGCCGTTTCATGCCTTCTTGGTTCACCATCCTCTTGATGTGCACCTTAAACATTTATCTCGTTGTCATTTTGGCGGTGTACCTGGTCAGCATTCGATCGAGCTCCAGCATCCAAGCTTCCGGGAAGAACTCCAGCATGATTTCCTAAGTGTAGTGGGGGAATCCGTCCTCTGGAGGAGGGATCGGTATTGATCTCCAGGGAGGGATCGACACCAATCGGCCTTGACAGACCATATCGGTCTGCCAAGCGGTACTCCGATGTTTCTGTGTGATCTCCTTCAAGCCTGCGATGCCTAAGCCTCCAGTATTCATCCGATGAGCTTGAACTTTCCAATGCCAAGAAGGGAGTGGGATCCCTCCTGGCCTTCCCACGTAGTTGTTGGGTAATCTGGTTCATCAGGCTAATATTGGTCTGAATCTGCTCATTTATTTGTCGATGGCTTTCCATCAACTCTCTCATCGGATTATGAAATTCAGCTCGGGTTATAGAATCAGCAGGATTTTGAACTTCAACCGGATTTATAGTGGTTCAGCATTGTATGCTTATGTCCACTTTGAAGATTCTCTTTATTGATTCACCAATAATTTGATTACAGTAGCAAACGATAAGAAATTAGGAGAAAACTTGATTACAATTAAGACTAACGTAACCAGCAGCGTAAAGATCCCCAGAATGACCCCCTAGGCCAGTATTTATAGGTGAAGGCGACCATCAATCTCTTTGTAACTTCGGCTATAGGACCTTCTTATCCATATTGGCCCACCATAGGGTCGCTCGACCCAAATCCCAATGAAGAGGGATCGGTACCGATCCCTTCATTGGTTGATTTTTGGGCAATGATCCCTATGGCGGCTTCTTCATGTTTAAATGTGTTGGCTTTTCAAATATCATGTGAATTGGACCAGTGGAGCTCATGCTTTTGGTTGATCTTTGATTCAACTCCACTTGCAAACCTTCTACTGAACCCTCCAAATGGATTATGCCGATCCATTACTAACCATCAATCTTTGCCAACCCTTCCTATGCTTTGCCGATCCCTAGCTTATGAGTAGAACATAGCTTTATAAATCAATAAACTACGCTGAACCGTGCACCAACATCTATGCCGAACCCTCCATTGCTTCTTACACGCCGAACCCTCGTCTAACTAACCATGTCGATCCGTACACCTTCATTCATGTCGATCCCTTGAGTTTCACTATGTCATGCCAATCCCTTAAGTTTCACTATGTCATGCCGATCCCTTGAGTTTCACTATGTTATGTCGATCCCTCTAATTCTACTAAGCTATGCCGACCCCTTGCTTGTCAAATCTAATTTCCATATTTCTAGCATCTTGCATCATCTATCTACCAGCTCCGTTCAATCCTGGCTTCATATAACAAATTGAACTCTACTTCCGGGTCCTATAGCCGTTGCTCCGTGGTCATCCTTCTTGATAATAGTCGAATCTATCTTGCGCAATTAGTCCAATATAGCCGAGTCATGATACCGGTAACACAGTCATTGGTTAAAAAGCCGAATTACGTGTATGTAGTTCCATAAATTGGGGGTTATCGCCTTTTGTAGTTTGTTATGCATGCCCCCTCTTTTGTGCAGTCCATTTTTCTTTTAGGTTTGGGATATGATTGGAATCGAGGTCTGTTGGCTTGTTTTAGGCTCTATCCTTAAGTCATTGCCCTCCATGTGTTTGCATTCAGTTTCACTATTCTCGGTGTTGATATTATAGTTTTTATTTGCTACTCGTGCATTTTGTTTAGCTAGTGAATATTGGCGATGAACTTGGAGGTGCAGGAGAAGGTTTTCCTTGATGGATTTAGGGACTTACACCTATTTTAGTCCATGTTATCTTTTGGCATATGTGGAATTTGAACTGTATTGAGAACCCTTGGCTTTAAGTCGTTAGTGATTTCTTCTAAGGTGGTTCCTCTTAATTTGGAACTAGGGTAAATAGATGTGATATTATTTTGGTTTCATTTCAAGTCTTCAACCTCCGCGTATCTGAGTCCAGTACCACAGTTCTCAATATTGAGATTGCCGTTTTGGCTTACCAGTAGTGTAGTCAGCTGAGCTGGTGAACGTTGGTGGTGATCTACAGAGCGATGGGAGAAGGTTCACATTAATGGACATTAGATCCATATATTCTCAAGGAAGCTAAAGGAATAGTGTATGTAATCAGAGACATTAGATTAAATGTAGAAATAGATGCATGTTATAATTTTGACATGATACGTGAATAATCTTAAATGTCTTAAATGTCGTGATTTGATTAAGACGTTAAGTGTAGAATCCATAAGGTTATGTGGGCATTAGAATTATAGGTTGCTGCATGTGAAGTAAATTTTAAATGTTCAAGGTAACAATTTTTTATAATAAAAAATTTATATCACATTCGTTAGTAATGAACTGTGATAACCCTGATTTTGTGAAGTAATTTCATGATTTAATTTAGTTTGTATTTGTTTGAAATTGCATTGAAAAAAAAATAGAGATAGAAAAAACTGATTTGCAGATGCATAGTTTAAAAACATGTACATGTGCACAGGACAGTGAACAAACATGCACACAGTTTTCTATGTGATAGAATAGGCAACAGTCAATAAAAATGATATGATAGATAAATTACAAATATATATATATGTAGGCAGAAATGATCAAGTCTTGGAAAAAAAGAGAGAAAGACTTAGGCCAGGATAGGCATACATGTATTATACATGTGCACAAAACAAATGCTTGCTGAAATAAAAATTAACATTGCATGAAAATGGTATGAGCTTTTGAACAAACACTTTATCCATTTTTAGCAATTCCTTTTGCTTTAGAAAACAGAAATCATGCAAATGACATGACCGGGGTAATGAGGTATATTTTCTGAAAAAATAATAAAAAAATGCCAGGATTACTTACCCATTTTCTCTAAAAGTAGAATGAGAGGTAGATCATAATTGGTGAGGTAAAATTGGAATTGGGTAATTTCCTTAAAACCTAGTAGCAGCCAGAGTTTATATAAGAAGACCTGGTGTAGTAAGGTTTTTGCTCTGCCTCATAAAAGAAAAATATATAAATATATATATAACAGAAGTTAGAAAAGAAAATGTGGAACACCAGTCATTAGAGTAGGAAGAAGGCAGAAGATCAAAGGAAGAAAAAGCTTAGAAAAGAAAAAGAAAAAGGGATTAAGGTGAGTAATCTCACTGGAAATATTGGCAATAAGTCCTGAATATTGAGGCAGCCTAACTAAAATTCATATTTCATTTGTTTGCAAGCTAGATTCATTTTTATGATTTAGTAACTTTGACTTGCTTTATGATCTGTTTTAACGGAAACCTCTTTACATTGATTTACTCAGTATGAAAGAGTCATGGATCTAATGTTTAAATAAGTTTTTCTATGTTATAATTTAACTTTAAGGTGAAGCAGTTAATATGGGTTTTCTTTATACATTTATTAGTTTAAAACCCAGGATACTTAATATGGATATATGGTCTAAAAATGAGAAAGGATATGGGGCTGCAACATTGTGTGTTTGCTTAGGTCTCATATTAATAGAAAAATTATAAAAAGGAAAAATATAGAGGTGCAATGTATACATGTGCTGAGCCTCTACATTTATAAACTATCCAGTAAACCTTATACTTGTGATTTAGTCAGATTTGAAGATCTACATGGATCTGACTGAATCAGAGGTAGGAAAGAAAAAAAGAAAAGAAAAGAACAAATAGAAAATGATCTATGACCATATGTTTGTATTAGGATCTATTGAAGCCCATAGGAAAATAATATGTTTAAGAGACCACCTCTATTGTTATGATGAATTGCTTGTTCATGAAAATATGTCTTGTTAATCTTTGGATGTATGCCTGTGACTGAATGTATATCCACTGCTTGAAACATGTGATGCAGAGAGAAAATTAACACTAAAGGGTAGTGACACTTAGTAATTTAACTAAGGATTTTGGATCTTAGGGCTACAAGATATAGCTTGGCAAGGTGAACATTGCAAGCTCACACATGGTATGTTTATACCCAGGGGCCTAAGTGTGCTGGGTTAACAGAGAAATGTCCCAGGCAGTGTGTGTTTGAAAAGAGAAAGTAGCTAAAGACCATAACATATTTGATATTGAACATTAGAAATAGGTTCATATGAAGGCTTGGGAAAAATCCCTAAAGGCCAGAAAAATCTATGGATGAGGAATGATGATTTAATTGATGATTGGGTTGACTGTTTTAGGATCTTCTATGGATGAATTCTATGTTTGTTTTCTCTGCAATAAATCATTGAGTTATGTATCATTTTGTTGTGCATGCCCAGGTTGCACAGAAATGGGTATAAGAGTAATATTGCATTCCTTTATCTATCTTAAAGTTATTGGAATATGGAAAAAAAACTATATGAAAATTATGTTTCCAATTAGATTACTCATGCCAGACCAAGTCTGACCCATGTGTGTTGATGCACTATTGGGTGTCTCATATTTAATGAGGCAGTCCATAGTGATTATGCAGGTAAATAGGCATTTCTTTGATCAAGCTTTGGATGGGTTGGCTGCTTAAGGAATTGGATGCAATAGTTACAAATTTACCGAAGTTAAATAGATGTATATGCCAAATTTATGTTAAGCTATGTTGTTTAAGTTGCTTAGAAAAACCAATGTATTGTTATTTACTGTTCTGTAAGCATTGGACTTAAATAGGTGTTTCATCTGAAACTTATGGATTTTATTTTGAAAATTTTTTACTAAGTAATGAAGTTTTTAGGCTCTTTGATTAATTAATTTATGATGATAGGAAACCTGAGATTTTGAGGATTTATAAACTAAAAGAATAACTAGATACTTGACATGAGAAATTCATGTTTAAGTTAAAGAAAAATCTGGCAGAAAGATTTTGAGTTGCCTTGATAAGATAGAACAAAATAACATGTATTTTGAGAGGAAATAGTTCAAAGTGAATATGGCTAACATAACCATTTTCTTGAGCCTGGGTTAAGCCAGCACTAAAGGTTTTCTAAACTAAACTTTCAGTTATGATGTTACAACCCAAGTACAAGGTAGACTCAGACTTTTTACTAACAAGAAAAGAAAGAAATTAGGCGCATGTAAGAGCACAGGAACATGCACACACACATGCACGGGCAAAAGCCCAGTTCATACAGTAATACAATTATGGGAAATACATACATAGTGTTAAAGCTATAACTCATGAAGTCAATAGTTATGAAGAAATAGACATGACTGGAAAATTTGAAAAAAATACTTTTGCTATGTGGAGAATCACTTGAAAATCCCCAAATAGATTCTCTGCTTCCAAACCTCTATACTTTGACATAAAAACATAAAGTATTATATATATATATATATATTCATATATGAAGGTTTAAGATAATTTGAACACAACAATATTTTTATATTGGTTTTAAGATCCTGGTTAGAAGGTGAATCAGAGAATGATATTCTCTTGACTAGGTGACCACTGGGATTAATTGTAAAAAAAAAGGTTTGAATTTTAGGTAAAAGAAAGTGGGTCATCTCATTTGGTATCAGAGCTATGTTGTTAAATAACATAGCAAAATGTTGTATGAATTTGTTTGCATTGGATGCATGGTGTGTTGACTGCTTTGGATGCCTTGTTTTAATTAATGCTTATACTAATAATAATTACTGGGATTGGATAGAGATAAATTAAATGAGTAAATTTATAGAAAATAAACAAAAATGGACTAACCCAAGTGTCATATCCATAGAATCATGGTAAGACCCAGACAACAAGAGGTAGGATCAAGTGAACCACCAATGGTGAATATGCAAGAATTCATGAGAGCTATAAGGGAAGGGGTAGGCAATAGGCAAGAAAATCCACATGAGGAGCTTTCCAAACTACTCAAGACCTTTACTAATCTTGGAGGCAAAACTTTTGATGGAACAGAAGGGATCATGGGAGTTCAAAATTGGCTCAGAATTTTGGCTAGGATTTTTACAGATATGCAAGTTGAAGACCAAAAGAAAAGGCAAATAACATCCAGACAATTGAGCGGAGGGGCTTTGGACTGGTGGGAGGTTATCATAGCTGGAAGACCTGAAGGAGAAGTGACATGGGATCAATTTAAGGCAATGCTAGAAGGTAGATTTGTCCCAGCATCAGCCAAGGAATCTTTGCTAGAAGAATTTATTAAATTAAGGCAAGGGGCTATGAGTGTTACTGAGTACACATAGAAGTTTGAATCACTAGCCAAGTATGGTGCAGTGCTTATCACAACTCAAGAAGCTAAAAATGGAAGATACATTCAAGGACTGAATGCCAGCCTTAGTAGAGCTATGTTGCCATATAAGGATAGGACATTTGATCAAGTTTTGGATCTGACTTTGAGCATTGAACAACATGATAAAGCCAGAGAAAATTTTAGAGCATTCAAGAATAATCAAAATAAGAAAGGGAAGGGTAAGTTTCATCCTTATGATAAAAAGAAAACAGATGTAGCTTCCACCAAGAAACCAGAAGAGGCCAAGACTGCTGAAGTTAAGAAGAAGATCACTTGTTATAATTGTGGCCAATTAGGGGCATATGAAGAATAGGTGCACCAATCCTAAACCAACATCCTTCAAGTGTCACCAGTGTGGAAAGGAGGGTCACATAAGGAGGAACTGTCCAGATTTTAAGCAAGGAAAAGTAGGAACCTTGGAAGGGAAAGGTAAAGCAACCGAGGGACCAAATGTTGAGAACCATGGCCAAGTTGAAGGTACTTTGCTCATTCACTCAATACCTTTTGTAGTAGTATATGATACTGGGGCTACACACTCCTTGATTTCCCATGATATTGTACAACAACTAAAATTGAATTGCATGATTGTTGATAAGCCATTGCTTATTAGAAGTCCTTTAGGTAGTTCCTGTGTTTTGGGTATGATGTGTATGCAACTGGGATTAAATATAGGTGGATGTGTGTTTAGTGCAGACCTATATGTGTGGCAATACCCGGGCATATGAGTTATTCTAGGAGTTGATTGGTTGAGGAAATATAAGGCTATTATAAATATGGAAACATCTACCATATCACTAAAAATTTCTGATGGAAAAAGGGTAGTTGTTCTGTGTAAGGCAAACAAGAGCAGAAATATAGCTACTCTTGTTACTTTGTCTAGTGAAAAGCCCATGCCCACATTAGAAGAAATCTCTATAGTAAATCAATATACTAATGTGTTTGGTGAGGTTAGAGGAGTTCCAAACCATAGGCCAGTAGAGTTTTCAATTAAACTGATTCCAGAGGCTAGCCTAGTAGTTAAGAGGCCAACTAGAATGGGGCCTAAGGAATTGATAGAGCTGAAAAAGCAATTGGTCGAACTAGAAGAAAAAGGCTTCATCAGACCCAGTAGCTCATCATAGGGAGCACTAGTGGTTTTTGTTAAGAAACAAGATGGATCTCTCAGATTATGTATTGATTATAGGGAGTTAAATAAAATCACAGTTAAAAACAAATACCCCTTACCAAGAATTGATGATCTCTTTGATCAATTGAGTGGTGCAAAAATATTCTCTAGACTTGATTTAGCTTCAGGATTCCATCAAATGAAAGTAGAAGAGGAAAGCATTAAATACACAGCTTTCAACACTAGATATGGACTTTATGAATTTTTAGTAATGCCATTTGGTTTGACAAATGCTCCCTCTTACTTTGTTGATTTGATGAATAGAATTTTTAGAAAATACCTGGATAAATTTGTATTGATATTTATTGATGATATACTAATTTATTCTAAGTCAGTTGAGGAGCATGAGAATCATTTGCATATAGTACTTCATAAACTGAGGCAAGAAAATTTGAAGGCAAAATTTTGAAAATGCACTTTTTGGCAAAAGGAAGTAAATTTTTTAGGACATGTGGTATCAGAAGAAGGTATATCTGTAGATCCCAACAAAGTAATTGCAGTTCAAGCTTGGAAAAGGCCTACTAATGTCACAGAGGTTAGGTCATTTATGGGAATGGCTGGGTACTACAGAAGGTTTATAAAAGATTTTTCAAAGATTTCAATCCCATTAACCAGATTGACTAGAAAGAATCAGGTATTTGCTTGGACTGAGGAGTGTGAGAAATCTTTTGGGAGGTTAAAAGAAGCACTGATACAAGCTCCAATACTGAAAGTACCTGAGGGGAATGAAAATTTAGTGATATATACTGATGCAAGTGGACAAGGGCTTGGGGCAGTATTGATGCAACAACACCAAGTGATAGCTTATGCCTCTAGACAGTTGAAACCCAGTGAGGTAAGGTATGCTACACATGACCTTGAATTGGCTGCTATAGTGTATGCTCTTAAATTATGGAGACACTATTTGTTGGGGGCAAGGTTTGAAGTTTACACCGACCATAAGTCACTTAAATATTTGTTTTCACAAAAAGAATTAAACATGAGGCAGCAAAGGTGGATTGAACTCCTAGCCTCATATGATTTTGAAATATTGTACACCCCTAGCAAAGCTAATAAAGTAGCAGATGCTTTAAGTAGACGGCATGCTAATGTAGCTAGGTTAATGATAGAAGAGTTTAACACTTTATCACTATTGATTGACTCAGAGGTAGAAAGTGAAAGTGTAAAAATATGAGTATATGCAATGAGAATGTAGAAATGGGAAAGTTAAGTTTTGTTACCTTGGGGTCAGAATTAAAGAATAAAGTTGTACAATTATAAGATCAAGATCCATTTTTAATTGAAAAGAAAACTCAGATATTAAATGGAGAAGTAGTGGAAGGCTTTCTGTTGAATAAACAAGGCCATTTGGAGAAAAGAAAAAGAATATGTGTCCCTGCTATTGATGAGTTGAAGCAAGAAATCTTAGATGCTTATCACAAAAACAAATATACCATACACCCAGGAAGCACAAGAATGTATCACAACCTTAAAAGAGAGTATTGGTGGAGTGGTATGAAGAGTGCAGTGGCATCTTTTGTGTCTAAGTGCATGGTTTGTCAACAGATAAAGGCTGAATATCAAAAACCCTCCGGAATGCTTCAACCTTTACCAATACCACAGTGGAAATGGGAAGACATATCAATGGATTTCATTGATGGTTTTCCTAGAACTAGGAGGGGAAATGATAGTATTTGGGTTGTAGTTGATAGGCTAACCAAATCAGCCCATTTTATACCTGTGAAGTTAGAAAGAAATGCATGCACATTAGCTCAGTTATTTATTAAGGAAATAATCAGACTACATGGAATACCAAAGACTATAGTAAGTAATAGAGACACCATCTTCACTTCAAAATTTTGGCAAAGTTTTCACAAGGCAATGGGGACTGATTTATGCTTAAGCATAGCATATCATCCTCAATCGGATGGCCAAACAGAAATTGTAAATAAATTGCTTGAAGACATGTTGAGAGCATGTGTATTGGATTGGGGAGGAAGCTAGGAGGATTATATATATCTAGCTGAATTTGCATACAATAACACCCATCACAGTAGCATAGGCATGGCCCCCTTTGAAGCTCTTTATGGAAGGCCATGTTTATCACCCTCAAGTTGGCATGAATTTGGAGAAAAGGTGGTCTTAGGACCAGAAAATGTAAAAGAAACTTCTGAAAAGATAGCTTTGATTAGAAAAAGAATTGCTTCTGCCCAAGATAGGCAAAAGAAATATGCAGATCAAAAGAGAAAGGAAGTACATTATGATGTTGGGGATTTTGTATTTATTAAAATATCACCCATGAAAAAGGTTCTAAGGTTTGGGAAACAAGGAAAGTTGATTCCTAGATATATAGGGCCATATAAAGTTTTAGAAAGAATAGGAACTGTGGCCTACAGGTTAGAGTTTCCAGAGGAAATGAGAGCAATGCATGATGTTTTTCATGTATCACAGTTAAGAAGATGGGTTCATGACAAGGAAACAATTCTAAAATCTCCTAAGGATGTACAGATTGATTCTAGATTGGTGTATGAAAAAGAGCCAGTGGACATAGTTGCCAGAGAAATCAAGAAATTGAGGAGCAAAGAAATAAAATTAGTGAAAGTGCAATGGAGTCTTGATCCAAATGATTGCACATGGGAGGTGGAAGATAAAATCAGAATTGATTATCCACAACTGTTTGATTGAATGAAAGGTAAATTTATATACATACTGATGAATGTTTTGACTGAATTGCATTGTGATTTTTTTGTTGTTTTGATATGCCTAGAGTTTAATCAAATGATTGATTTGAGAATGATTTGAGTTCAGAAATTGATTTTCTAAAGTAATGATACTTAAGTTAAGTATGAAAGAATTGTGGGGCACAATTCCTAAAATGAGGGGTATATGTGATAACCTTGATTTTGTGAGTAATTTCATGATTTAATTTAGTTTGTATTTGTTTGAAATTGCATTGAAAAAAAAATAGAGATAGAAAAAACTGATTTGCAGATGCATAGTTTAAAAACATGTACATGTGCACAGGACAGTGCACAAACATGCACACAGTTTTCTGTGTGATAAAATAGGCAACAGTTAATAAAAATGATAGGATAGATAAATTACAAATATATATATGTAGGCAGAAATGATCAAGTCTTGGAAAAAAAGAGAGAAAGACTTAGGCCAGGATAGGCATACATGTATTATACATGTGCACAAAACAAATGCTTGCTGAAATAAAAATTAACATTGCATGAAAATGGTATGAGCTTTTGAACAAACACTTTATCCATTTTTAGAAATTCCTTTTGCTTTAGAAAACAGAAATCATGCAAATGACATGACCGGGGTAATGAGGTATATTTTCTGAAAAAAATATATAATAAAATGCCAGGATTACTTACCCATTTCTCTAAAAGTAGAATGAGAGGTAGATCATAATTGGTGGGGTAAAATTGGCATTGGGTAATTTCCTTAAACCCTAGTAGCAGCCAGAGTTTATATAAGAAGACCTGGTGTAGTAAGGTTTTTGCTCTGCCTCATAAAAGAAAAATATATAAATATATACATAACAGAAGTTAGAAAAGAAAATGTGGAACACCAGTCATTAGAGTAGGAAGAAGGCAGAAGATCAAAGGAAGAAAAAGCTTAGAAAAAAAAAGAAAAAGGGATTAAGGTGAGTAATCTCACTGGAAATATTGGCAATAAGTCCTGAATATTGAGGCAGCCTAACTAAAATTCATATTTCATTTGTTTGCAAGCTAGATTCATTTTTATGATTTAGTAACTTTGACTTGCTTTATGATCTGTTTTAATGGAAACCTCTTTACATTGATTTACTCAGTATGAAAGAGTCATGGATCTAATGTTTAAATAAGTTTTTCTGTGTTATAAATCAACTTTAAGGTGAAGCAGTTAATATGGGTTTTCTTTATACATTTATTAGTTTAAAACCCAGGATGCTTAATATGGATATATGGTCTAAAAATGAGAAAGGATATGGGGCTGCAACATTGTGTGTTTGCTTAGGTCTCATATTAATAGAAAAATTATAAAAAGGAAAAATATAGAGGTGCAATGTATACATGTGCCGAGCCTCTACAATTATGAACTATCCAGTAAACCATATACTTGTGATTTAGTCAGATTTGAAGATCTACATGGATCTGACTGAATAAGAGGTAGGAAAGAAAAAAAGAAAAGAAAAGAGCAAACAGAAAATGATCTATGACCATATGTTTGTATTGGGATCTATTGAAGCCCATAGGAAAATAATATATTTAAGAGACCACCTCTATTGTTATGATGAATTGCTTGTTCATGAAAATATGTCTTGTTAATCTTTGGATGTATGCCTGTGACTGAATGTATATCCACTGCTTGAAACATGTGATGCAGAGGGGAAATTAACACTAAAGGGTAGTGACACTTAGTAATTTAACTAAGGATTTTAGATCTTAGGGCTACAAGATATAGCTTGGCAAGGTGAACATTGCAAGCTCACACATGGTATGTTTATACCCAGGGGCCTGAGTGTGCTGGGTTAACAAAGAAATGTCCCAGGCAGTGTGTGTTTGAAAAGAGAAAGTAGCTAAAGACCATAACATATTTGATATTGAACATTAGAAATAGGTTCATATGAAGGCTTGGGAAAAATACCTAAAGGCCAGAAAAATCTATGGATGAGGAATGATGATTTAATTGATGATTGGGTTGACTGTTTTAGGATCTTCTATGGATGAATTCTATGTTTGTTTTCTCTGCAATAAATCATTGAGTTATGTATCATTTTGTTGTGCATGCCCAGGTTGCACAGAAATGGGTATAAGAGTAATATTGCATTCCTTTATCTATCTTAAAGTTATTGGAATATGGAAAAAAAACTATATGAAAATTATGTTTCCAATTAGATTACTCATACCAGACCAAGTCTGACCCATGTGTGTTGATGCACTATTGGGTGTCTCATATTTAATGAGGCAGTCCATAGTGATTATGCAGGTAAATAGGCATTTCTTTGATCAAGCTTTGGATGGGTTGGCTGCTTAAGGAATTGGATGCAATAGTTACAAATTTACTAAAGTTAAATAGATGTTTATGCCAAATTTATGTTAAGCTATGTTGTTTAAGTTGCTTAGAAAAACCAATGTATTGTTATTTACTGTTCTGTAAGCATTGGACTTAAATAGGTGTTTCATCTGAAACTTATGGATTTTATTTTGAATTTTTTTTACTAAGAAATGAAGTTTTTAGGCTCTTTGATTAATTAATTTATGATGATAGGAAACCTGAGATTGTGAGGATTTATAAACTAAAAGAACAACTAGATACTTGACATGAGAAATTCATGTTTAAGTTAAAGAAAAATCTGGTAGAAAGATTTTGAGTTGCCTTGATAAGATAGAACAAAATAACATGTATTTTGAGAGGAAACAGTTCAAAGTGAATATGGCTAACATAACCATTTTCTTTAGCTTGGGTTAAGCCAGCACTAAAGGTTTTCTAAACTAAACTTTCAGTTATGATGTTACAACCCAAGTACAAGGTAGACTAAGACTTTTTACTAACAAGAAAACAATTCAAATTTTGAAGAGTTGTCTTCTTCACCAACAGTTGCACTCCTTCTAATGGTTGCAACTATTGAATTAAAACTATTCAATACTATAAATAGAGATGAAAATCCACTATTTCAATAACCAATTCTTTCTATCTATTCTGATCTTATATTGTTATAATATCAAGTGATTTTCAACTCTCTACTTCCTATCTTTGCACATTCAAATCATCATATCAAGAAGATTATAGGAAGGGTGTACTACATTGACTATATTCGTGTTATTCAAAGAACACACAAGTCAAGAAACAATTTACCAAATTGTATTTGAAGTCCTATTCGGTTGCTTAGGCGGAAAAGTCCTGTTTGGTTGCTCAGGTGGTGTAATACCTGTTCCTCCGGGTTAAGTGAGGGTTATTCGAGAAATTCCAGAAGGAGTCTGGGACTGGACGTAGAACGGGAAGTTCGAACCAGTATAAAAATCCCTGGTGTCATTTTTATTACTGCTATTTACTATTATTTATAATTCCGCACTTGCTAGTCGTAGTTTAACTATATTATCGATCCATATACACTTTCATTTGGTATCAGAGCAAGGTTATCACATAACTATAACACAGTTATCTGATTTTTTTAATAATATGGACAATAACACTAGCAACAGTTTTACTGAGGGACAAGCCACTACACGACCACCATTGTTTAACGGATTAAATTATAGTTATTGGTCAACTAGAATGAGAATTTTTATGCAAGCTAGTGGATTTGAAACCTGGAATATCATTCAAACTGAATATACTATTCCTACTACAGGGTATGCTGCTTGGTCTAATACACAAAAACTAGATGCTACTGCAAACGCAAAAGCAATGAACATGTTATTTTGCGCATTAGACAAAAATGAATTCAATCGAGTCAGTATTTGTAAAACTGGATATGAAATTTGGAATACTCTTAAGGTTACACACGAAGGAACAAATAAAGTAAAACAAAGCAAGATTTCTATGCTTAAAAACCAATTTCAAAATTTTAGAATGAAACAAGGAGAAAGTATTAGTGAAATGTACTCTAGATTCCAGGATATTTATCACTCACTTTTAGCTTTAGAAGTTACTTTTACTGAATCTGATGTTGTATCAAAAATCCTTAACTCTTTAACTGATGAATGGGAACGAAAAGTCTTAGCTATCGAGGAAGCTAATGATATTTCAACCATAAAAACAGAAGAGTTAATAGGAAATCTAATGTCCTATGAAGTAAATTTACAGGCAAGACGAGCACAAGCACAGGACAAGAAAACTATCGCTTTTCAAGCAGAAAAAGAAGACTCTGAATCAGAAGATGATATGGCATTTATAGCTAAGAATTTCAAAAAGTTCTTAAAATTCAAAAAGGGTAATAAATTTGGAAATAACAAGGGTTTCAATAAGCCATCAAGCTCATCTCTTGAATGCTACGAATGTCACAAGAAGGGCCACATAAAGAAAGATTGTCCTGATCGGAAGAAAGAAAATAATCTCAAAAAGGACAAATATAAAAAGAAGCAAGCCTTCTCAGATACATGGGATGATATGAAATCTTCTTCGTCAGACAGTGATAGTGACAGTGATTCAGAACAAGCCAACGTTTGTTTTATGGCAACAAATGATGATGTAAGTGATCTAACTTTTGACGATTTAATAGAAATAAACTCTGAATTGTTAGATAAACTTAGAATCCTAAAGAGTAAATATAAAGATGCTTTAGGAAAATTAAATAGAACTGAAATAGAAACTGACATGTTAAAAGATGAAAAGAAAATATTAGAGGAAGAGTTAGAAAAATCTCAAGAATCTAATGTTAATATAACATCTCAACTCACTGATTTAAGCAGTGAAATAGAAAGACAGAAATATGAGAATGTTAAATTAGCAAAAGAGAATTATGATTTAAAATCTAATATTAAAACACTTGATATAGATGTATCACATCTTAAAACAAAACTGGAAAATATTTCTAAAAATGTTTCTAAATTTAACAGTGGAAGAGAAAGTCTCTCTAAAATAATTGAGAATTCTCAAACCTGTTCAAATAAAAAGGGGTTAGGATATAAAAAACCGATACAAAGTCATTCTAAAAATAATGGTTCATTATATACTAATTTTAAGAAAAATGAATCTATATCTGCTCAAGTTGTTCATCCAAAATCAATTATGATTTGGGTTCCAAAGACAAATAATAATTTGATTAGGAATAACTACATTAAATCATTCATTAATTCCGTACATAAGAATGAAAACTTTATTTTTAAAGGGAACTCTAAACCCAACTGGGTTTGGCTTCCTAAGATTTAACCCTTTGGACCCTAACGGAGGAAGTGGGTACCAACAGAATTTCAATATTTTTTGCAGGTACCGATTAAGAAAAGAGGAAAATGGATTCTAGACAGTGGTTGCTCAAAACACATGACAGGCGACAAAAATATGTTAACTAACATTATCTACTCAGATGGAGGATCTGTCACTTTTGGAGATAATTCCAAAGGTTACATCATCGGCAAAGGCGATGTGAGCAATGACGGTACATCTATTTTACCTCTTATTACAAATGTTTTATTAGTTAAAAATCTAAAACACAACTTACTAAGTATTAGTCAATTATGTGATAAAGGTTTTAACATAGTATTTTCTGAAAATAAATGCAATATTTTTGATCATATCAAAAATCTTATTTTCGAAGGAGTTAAGAGATCGTAATATTTATATTCTGAATATGAAAATTAAACCTTTTGACGAATTAGACAATGAAAAGTCTCCAAAATCTCCAAAATATCCGAAGACTTCAAAATAAAGTATATATATATATATGAGATTTATGATTGTAATTTTTTATGCATGTCTTTTAAAAATTATATGTATATGGTTATTCTTACATATTAGATATCTTAAAAGGGTTGAAATACAGCCTAACAGACGTCTAATAAGTATTAACAGACGTCTGAGATTAATACAAAAGTCTTAAATTCTCTGTTCCTATTTGAGCCGTCTGGAAATTATGTCATAGACGTCTGTAGTATAATTTAGACGTCTGTAACAAAAAATTTAGACGTCTAAATTTAGTTCAAAATGTTTTTTACTCTTTGTTCAAAATTGAGACCTCTGAGTCGTCCGAACAAAATACTTCAGACGTCTGTACTCAAATATAGACGTCTGACAACAAAAATTGAGCCGTCTGATTCTAGTCCATAAAGTCTAAATCTCTGGTTCTTATTTAGCCGTTTGTCTATATTATCACAGATGTCTGTCATTACGCATAGACGTCTGATAATATATTTTCAACAATCTAATTTCAGTCCTATATCACTGTTTCTCTTTGTTTAGTATATTAAGATGTGGAACCTGTTCAAACATATGTTCAAATCTTTTTTTATACTCCAAATATTCTGACTCTTCCACAACAAAATTTTATCATTGGTATGTTCTGAACAAAGTTCATATTGCTATTCAACAATGTGTTTTATCATCACATTTCTAACAAAACCCCTTACAAATTCCTTTTTGTTAATGACAAAGGAGGAGAAATATTAATCATTTTGCTATATAATATGGTCATGTTGACAGGGGGAGTAAAAGGTATGGTTTATACTAACCGTTGAATTATATAGTTGTCATCATCAAAAAAGGGGAGAATGTTGGAACCTGCCTTCTTCGATTTTAATGTGACAACTATATATTTCAAACTATATACTATGATGACAAATATTCTTGCATGAATCTACAAAGAAAAGCTATTATCATATCGTCAACAAACTAAGCTCAAGCTCTCTAGTTTACTGATTATTATTTCCGGTTAGATATTTTTGTACAATCTCTGATATGATGATAACACACACACAAATAGTTTTTGGAAAACATGTTCTACAAATATAAAATATCTTTTTATAGACATAAAAGTATTTTCAAAAATTTCTCAAGTTCAGAATCACTAAAATAAAGAAGAGGAACAAATCAGTACAAATTCAGACATCTGAACTTTTATTTAGCCATCTGTCATCAATGACAGACGTCTGATAATTTAAGACAGACGTCTGTCATAAAAACAGACGTCTAAATTAAATAAACAGACGTCTAAATTCACTGAAATTTGTTTCTTCTGCCTATTTGAGTTTTTAAACTTACTTAGCCATCTGAATATTTTTCTCAGACATCTGAACTTGACGAACTGAAGCATCTCTTCATGAAAATTCAAATTTTGAAGAGTTGTCTTCTTCACCAATAGTTGCACTCCTTCTAATGGTTGCAACTATTGAATTAAAACTATTCAATACTATAAATAGAGATGAAAATCCACTATTTCAATAACCAATTCTTTCTATCTATTCTGATCTTATATTGTTATAATATCAAGTGAGTTTCAACTCTCTACTTCCTATCTTTGCACATTCAAATCATCATATCAAGAAGATTATAGGAAGGGTGTACTACATTGACTATATTCGTGTTATTCAAAGAACACACAAGTCAAGAAACAATTTACCAAATTGTATTTGAAGTTCTATTCGGTTGCTTAGGCGGAAAAGTCCTGTTTGGTTGCTCAGGTGGTGTAATACCTGTTCCTCCGGGTTAAGTGAGGGTTATTCGAGAAATTCTAGAAGGAGTCTGGGACTGGACGTAGAACGGGAAGTTTGAACCAGTATAAAAATCCCTGGTGTCATTTTTATTACTGCTATTTACTATTATTTATAATTCCGCACTTGCTAGTCATAGTTTAACTATATTATCGATCCATATACACTTTCACAACCCACTAGCACGTGCCTGGATCGATTAGAAGAGATCGATACGAATGTATCGATTCGAACCAAACAGCCAATCGAAAACCTGAATTTGCATCGATCATAACTCACAATCCACAAGTCCAAATGCTATGAAATTTTGACAGGAGCTTACGTACAAGCTGAAGAAGGTTCATGCCAAATTTCGACTCCATTGGAGAAAATCTTGATCGATACGAATTACGTTCGTATCGATCATGGATCAAGTCAAAATCGCTTGGAATCGATCGCGTGGGCCCACTCACGTGCCAGAAGAGGTCTCCCGAAGTTTGAGCGAGATATTTGCATGGAGCGCCTATAAATAACATCCTAGAGCCTACATAAAAGGGACTTTTGGGGGTTTTGCTACGTCGAGACTTTACCGGATTCACCATTAGACTGAAATTCTATTGTTGTACTAAAAAATTACTGCTATAATCCGCTATAGCCAGCAAGGAAAGGCAATAAAAGATTATCTTCTGAAGTGGACGTAGGCCGAAGATACCCGAAGCACTATAAATCTTGTGTTTCTGTTTGTTATCTTTCAGTTGTTGTTCTCTATGTTGTCTGGATTTGAGATTTGTGTTAGAATACTACTGATCTGTGTTCATACGCTGGTGCTTTCACGATATTCAGGGTTTGTGACCAATTTTGGCGCAAACACTTTGGTGCTTTCACTGAGAGGGCCTAAATCAGGAATTCTACCACATAGATATTTGATTTGAAAGCTTAAAGGATTCAAATTTGAGAAGCAATGGCACGAAAATCAACGAAAAGGCAGAGAGGAGAAAGGAGCCAGCAAGAGGGAAGCTAAGAGGCCTCTTCTGGAGCTGAAGCCGGACAAGGTTCGATCTACATCACCAGGAACGAGATGGAGGCTATGATGGATTCAATACATGAAAGATTGCTGAAAAGCCAACAGGAAACGATGCAAAACTTCTTTGAGCAGATGAGAGCAGCCGGAGCACAGAACCTTGGACCGACTGTAGTGGCTGCTAACACAGGACAAGGAGGTAGAGTCACGGAGGCCAATGGAGGTCAGATCCAAGGTCAGAATGAAGAACCTGAAGGCAATCAACAAGGACTTGGGGGCAGACCCTCGGGATCTGACGCTAGAAGACCCATAGATGGAGCTCAACAGGCAAGAGCCAACGCCAACATGAATGAGCCACACGAAGAATATTACCCAGAATACCCTTCAAGACCTGGGGGGTAGGATGGAAACATGCTAAGGAGACAACCCCTAGATGGATATGAAAGAATGGCTGGACTAGTGCGGTGGATTATGAGGGAAGGATTACCAAGCAGAGGCTTAGACGAAGTTAGTCGGAGTCCGTTCACTCCGAATATCAGAAATGCAAGGAATCCTCCAAAGTTCAAATTACCCACACTGGACCCTTATGATGGGAAATCAGACCCAACCATGCATATTACCAGATATACCAGGCATATGGAAGTGCTGGGGGCACCCGAGGAAGTGATGGCACGATGTTTCCCTCTATATTTATCAGATTTGGCTGCGCTTTGGTTTAGGCAGCTGGGGAATGGATCAATTAGAACATGGGTCGAGCTAGTGGAATGCTTCATGAGGCAGTTTAGGGTCCACGTGACACGACCCAAGAGTGTGATGACCTTAGCATCGATAAAGCAGAGGACCGGAGAGTCCATAAAAGCAGAGGACTGGAGAGTCCATAAAAGATTTTCTATTGCGATTCAATGCAACGGTGGCTTCAGTAGATCGCCCAGATCCATCTATGATTTTGATGGTGGCGGTAGCAAGAGTTGCGTAAGGCACAGAGTTCAAGGATCTTTAGCAAGAGATCCCCCACAAGACCTTGGAGAATTTTATCATGAAGCTGAAAGATTCATTCGGCTAGAAGATTCACACGCTGAATGGCGAGAAACAAACGCTGTGCAAGGCGAAGGAGCCTCCAAAGAACAGTCCAAAGCAGACAAGGGAAAGCAAAAGCAGGAAGACAGATACGATGGTCCCGACAAACGAAAGAAGTTCCGAGAACCCAAGTTCAGACAATACACGGACTTGACAGCAAACCTGGAACGAATTTACACGGAGACTCGGGAGCAGCTCCCCTATCGAAAACCACCAAGGAGAGATCCCATGGAACGAGAGCGTAGAAGTGGAAAGTACTTCCTATTCCATGAGCTGGAAGGGAATACTACCAATGAATGTCGCCATCTGAAGGATGAGGTGGAAGAGCATGTCAGAAGTGGTAGATTGCCACAATACACCGGAGATCGAACAGTGGTCGTAGGACCTGAGCAACTACCGCCTCCACCTAACATAACTAATCCTGGATCAGGATCACAACTCGTCATCAATTGATCATGATGGCAAGGGCCATGTTCAGGATTTGAACTTTGGTCGATTAAACTCCTTGGATTTGATTTCAAAATAAAACGGCTACTCCACTTACACATGTACGGGAACCGGAGATACCCCCATGCATGCTCTGAGATGGTGGTAGACCGCTCTACCTAGAGAGGCAATATCTAATTTTTCCTATTGTTTGAGATTGAACATTTGGAATTCAAATTTAATAAATGAACTTGAATTTTACAATACAAACCTTTGACCGGAGAGTTAAAGGATGAATATTGAAAGTCAACTTGAAATTGATCGCTTTATGACCCTACCCAAAGAGATAGGGTCCGGAGTGCAAGAAGTGAGTTGCTTTGCTAGAGAGTGACAGGATCGACTCACTTAACATCGTTCCCCATTCACCGAAGAGTGATTGGATCGGGGTCCGATAAGAGCCCGGAGTGGCTATGATCGGCCTAGGATTTAGGCCATGACATCGCTTAATGTTCAGGGACACTGAACCGGAGTGCAGTGGGTGCTGCTGCTTCGCCAGAGAGCGACAAGATTAGCTCACTCGACGTTGTTTCCCCTTCACCGGAGAGTGATAGGATGGGATCCGGCAAGAGATCGGAGAGGCTATGATCGGTCTAAAAGGACCAAGACATTGCTATATGCCCTTGTTGGGGCCAGAGTGCAAGGGATAGAAAGCAACGCCGGAGCGCAACAGGATCTTTCTATTCGATTGTTAAGTCTGGAATGGAATTGGAAAGGGTCCGAAGTGACCGTGGATAGTCCGGAAAGGCTGTAGAATTTAATTACTGACTTCCACAGGTGGAAATGGACGCTGATTCGGCTTCGAACAACCATAAACTTGATTGACGATACTATAGCTATGGATAAAACATGAACTCACGGCATTTGATTTGAAGCTATGCAAAACACGCCTTTTACCAAAAGGCATGTTTTGGGGGGCAGAATGTTATCCCACCTTTTGGCAAAGCCGAGATATCAAGAAATTAACTGAAAATCAATGATTGTTCATCCTAAATATCGATAATAGATCACAGGTTTACTATGGATATCAATGAATTTTGTCTAAGTCTGGATCGAGCTACAATTAACAAGACAAGACAAGAAAAGCCGTGAAAGCCAACGTTTCAAATTTCAAGTCAATCGGAGTTCATATGCTCGAGATATGATCGATGCAAGCTAAGGAAATCAACATACTCGTGTCCATCTATTCGTATCCATAGAATGCACTATTCGTATCCATCAGGAGGGTTGGTCTTCTTCGTATCGAGCTGTTCGAGTCCATTTGTAAACGAGTCCACTTCGTATCGATCAGCAACTGTCTTGTTCGCATCCATCAAAAGACAAACACACTTCGTATCCACCAAAGGTAAGGCTTCGTTCGTATCCATCTGCCAATCTTGTTCGTATCCATGAAAAACTCCGCTTTGTACCCAGCATCTTCTTCGTATCGATCGAGTTTGCACTCCACTCTCATCACCTAAGGTTAACTCGTATCGATTGACACGTATAGAATCAATACGAAGTACACAACATGCATCGATACAAACAAGGCACATCTGGATCGATACAAACAGAACAACCAGATCGATATGAACAAGATATGTTGCAATGAATGACTCGATCAACTTGGCATAAAAAGTGGATCGATCCGAAGAGTGCACGCCACGTCAACCCACTAGCACGTGCCTGGATCGATTCGTAGAGATCGATACGAATGTATCGTTTCGAACCAAACAACCAATCGAAAACCTAAATTTGCATCGATCATAACTCACAATCCACAAGTTCAAATGCTATGAAATTTTGACAGGAGCTTACGTACAAGCTGAAGAAGGTTCATGCCAAATTTCGACTCCATTGGATAAAATCTTGATCGATACGAATTACGTTCGTATCGATCACGGATCGAGTCGAAATCGCCTGGGATCGATCGCGTGGGCCCACTCACGTGCCAGAAGAAGTCTCCCGAAGTTTGAGCAAGATATTTGGATGGAGCGCCTATAAATAACATCCTAGAGCCTACATAAAGGGGACTTTTGGGGTGTTCTGCTACGCCGAGACTCTGCCGGATTCACCATTAGACTGAAATTCTATTGTTGTACTCGAAAATTACTGCTATAATCTGCTATAGCCAGCAAGGACATGCAATAAAAGATTATCTTCTGAAGTGGACATAGGCCGGAGATAGCCAAACCACTATAAATCTTGTGTTTCTGTTTGTTGTCTTTCAGTTGTTGTTCTCTATTTTGTCTGGATTTGAGATTTGTGTTAGAACACTACTGATCTGTGTTCATACGCTGGTGCTTTCAAGATATTCAGGGTTTGTGACCAATTTTGGCGCAAACAACTTCAAAACTTTATAAATAAATAATTATTATTAACTTCAAAACATTAGTTTATACTAATAATTATTAATAGCAAAACATTACTAATAAATAATAATTATTAATTTCAAAACATTATAAATATAATGGTTAATAATTCCAAACCTTGTTAATGAACCAATAATAATTAATCTCCAAACTTTATTATATAAATAATTATCATCTTCCAAAACATTACTATAAATAATAATTATAAATTCTAAAACGTTATTAATAAATAACTGTTATAAATTCCAGAACATTGTTAATAAATAATTATTTACTTCAAAAAATATTAATTATTAAATAAATAACTTTTCATAATGTAAAATATTGATAAATAACTTTAAAACAATATTAAATTTAAATAAATAAACAACTTTTAAAATACTATTGAAGCGAACAACCACCACATCACTTAACAAATGTTGATATTGATTTTTATCACTATAGAGGTTAAGTTTTCAACATATAACAATATCATATCTCATAGGGCCAAACAATCAGGTTTGATATTTCATAATTCATATAACAAGAATATTATGGAAAATCAATCAACAAGGGCGAGGAATCCCATTGGAATCCTCTACAAATTTCATGTACATCAGATAGGTCCCTGCAATTAATTTCGTATATTGACCGCTTAAGAGCGTCAATTCATCCAAACCAAACAATCAACCAAACAAAGCATCCAAGCAAATAATCAACAATTTTTATCTACTATAAAGCATTACTGATTAACCAAAAGGATGAGTTAAACTCACCTAAATTCCTGTTGGCACTGAAGCGTTTCTGGTTTGAACAAAATCAAACGGACGTCCAATTTTAGCCCAAATTTCGACTTGCTCTAAATTCAACCAAACTAGTTCCATTGAGAAGCTTTTTCCATTATGAGCCGTATGCAAAAGGTTTCGCCTCGATTGGACCTCGTAAGAGAGAGTTATTTCATTTATAAGTTACATACTTCCAAATTAAAATTAGATTTACTAATTACACATTATTTAAATCTAATTACCCATTTAAACTTACTCCTTCTTCCCCTCCAAAATACTTTGCCTACACATGCCATATCCAAAGAAACCTAAACTCGACCCTTTTCCCTATCTGTTTCTCCTTCTTCAACCAACGAAATGATGATCCGCCACCACCGATGAACCACCCTTCACGAGCTCTTTCCGACGAACCCCATAATGACTCGACTGCACCCTCCTCCCGATTTCAGCCCTGAACCTCCCACCACGAACACTGTAGCGATGCTTTGCATCACATGTTCGAACACCTCAAAAATCTCCTTCCCCGTGATCTTCAGCTTCGCGAACCAAAATACCATCTCCAATTTGCCTAACGACGACCATAGCCCGCCAAAATTCAAACCGTGGTTCAAACAAGCACTGCTCTTCAAATATTCCAACACTCCAAACATTGGCCGAGCCTACGCATTCCTATACCATCTTGAAGATCTTAACAAAGCAAATCCAAATAATATTGTTTTAGAATTTTTCATTGAGTATAATTTAAGTTATGAATTTTTAAAAATAAAAGAGGTTGCTTCTTTTTTTTCTTTGTTTCAGCATGTAATGAATTCGAAAGTGCATGGGGAAGATAATAAGGAGGCTAAGCAGAGAAATGTTTGGGGTAGTGAATGCTGACTTATATTTATTTTTAATTTTTGGCATCTCATTGCATAGATCTATGTTCGCATACGGACTTCGAACGACCAAACAAAAATATGGTCATGCTCAGAGCAGCGACACAACCCCAAAACAATAATAATATACATTGGTTATTAAGTTCTGCAACATCACAAAAACACCGCTGTTTGCCAAAAATCGTCAAACGACAATTTAAATATTTTCCATATTAAGAATCATGGAAAAAAAAATTAAAAATACGTCAACAAAAATCGAGTCGTAAAAATAAAAGTAAATTTTCTAATTTTTTATTTGAACCATTTATTACTGTAAATAAATTTACAAATTGAATTTACCGTTTTACTTATAATTTAAAAGGAGTTGAACAAGTCCATTTAATCAATTAAAATTAACATTCAATTGTAAATCCCGTTAATTGAAAACACTATTCAAATATTAATTTTCAATTCAATATTTTAAACTATCCTTATATTTGAATTACAGATATTAACTTTTAAAATAACCCCTATATTAAACCTTTTTAAACCAATATTTTAATAATTAAAATTTAATTAAATATTCAAAATCAAATGACTAAAATTCTCGGTTGTTATAGTCTGGTTGAAATTGCATGCCAGTAAATGACATGAAATTTTCATAAATCACTTCATGCAAATATCTTTTATTTATACCCGTTTAAAATTACATCGATATTGTATATCAACGCCTGTAAATATAACGTTTATATATGCATTCAAATAATTACAAACAACTCCAAAAAATCAAGTAAATTAAATAATAATTGATATCGGAGCTTAAGTTGAGCGAACACCTAGACCTTGTGGGGGTAAACTCATTAGAGATAGGATAAGTGACACTCTAGAATGAATTTGAGTGTATTATATATAAGAGCGCGTCTTTATTGGTGCTATAAAAATGTTTTATGTTGTGTTGATTGGTTTATAGAGTGTTTATGAATTCTGCTCGATGCGCCTGATCAACTTTTTTGGTAGGGGTTTCTAAACATTTAAACAAGACCAATAATCACAATATTGTTTTACTATTGATAAATGAAATAATTTTACCTAGAACCATATTTTATTTATAAAAGAATAATTTCTAAAAATTTATATAGATTTATGATATGTTTGTTTGTTAAGAAATGATAATATCCAATTAGTATCATTTACAGTTTATTGGTTGTGTTCGGCCAGTTTATGAGCAGTTTTACCTTTTCACTGCATGGGTGGGGTTGATAATAATTGTAGGAACATTGAAACGAACACCTTATGAATTAAGTTTCACAGTTTGCTATAAGGTATTCGGTGATAATGTTGGGTTGAAATTTAATTTGAATAATAGTTTTTATTTTAATCAAAATAAAGATGTACATTGGTGAAATGATTTTATATAAGAAGGTGAAACTATATAAGTATGGTTTATAAACATGGTTTTTAAATAAAAATGATTTAAAATTGAGAATTTGAGAAATTAAATCCAGATATTTTTTAAAATTGTTTTTCAAAGTTTTGGGGAAAATAATAATAGTATTATTTGAAAGTATTTATGAATTGAAATATTTTAAAAGAGGTAGAAAGCATTGAACTCACTTCTGTCGTTGGAAAATAATTCTGGTGATGACTGCAGCATCATCGGCGTCCATTTTCGAGTTTTTAAGTAGGGAAATGCTACCATAGTAATTTGGTATAGAGTTGTTTTGATAAAACAATTTTTTTTAAATTCCAAAAGTATGGTTTGATATACAAAATATATATTATTATTTCAAAAGATTTGAAATAAAACCCGGTGATTAGTTCTTCAGTTTCTATTAAGATATAGTATGGACACTTGTATCCTATGTAGTAGGATAGTTTGGCTTGTACATCTCATTTTGTTATGTTGTCTGGTAGTTTTCATTTGTTGAAATGAAATTGGATTTTTAGCGATTTTGGACAGTCAAAAGTTTTTGAATTAGCTGAGAACTGTGTAACATCATCGTTTCGATATTTTTTATTTGACCTTAGTTATATAAACCAGTAAACAACTCTTGAGTTAGTCATTCCATAGTTATCAAATAACTATCAATACGTAGTCCCTTGGTGCCCTCAGCAGCCATGAGCAATACACTGCCCAACATTAGGAGAACGTTATGTACTCTAGTCTCAATGGATGAATCGATATCCTTTCTTGAAACATCTTGACTAGGAATATTTAAAACAAATACGTTATTTTCAATGTAATAAAATTCTCATGATTACAACACTTTGTATTTACTATAACATAACATATCATCTAAGGATTTCCATCAACATACTTTAAATTAATTACTTAATTATTTATATCACTATATACAAATATATAATAGAAAGGAAAACCACTTTTATTTTGAACAAGATTGGCTATCGAGTTAGATATATGTAAAAAATTACATAATTACCTATAGAGCATAACACTAACTCTATCAATCTCCCACTTGCACTTAGGACCAATTATGGAATTTCTATCCTATCCCTTCGATTAGTTTGATGAGAACTGATTGAGTTAGACCCTTCATGAATGGATCTGCTATGTTGTTTTAATTATCTACTCCGTAAATAATCTCTTCGATGATGATAAACTACCTTTATCATGTGGAACTCGTCGGAGTATGTTCTCGACTTCTAGTGAGCTCTTATCATTGCATGGTTATCATATAACAATAATTTAGTATCCTCAATACTTGGAATCACCTCTAGCTCAGATATAAAAATTTATGCATTTATATTTATACTTGTTTTTATCCTGGTGTTATTCAAGGTGACTTACTTAGCCTTTTCATTGAATCAACCACATGTTTCGTTTGGAACATTTCCAACTTAAAGTTTCTTAATTAAGATTTGAAGTTGAATATAATATTGACATATTATACTCGATAGCACTTATGAAGTTCAAGTTCAAACACTCATTAATAAGGAGTTTGTTGTTTCTGGAAACAATTCTCTAGTACTTCGTAAATACTCGAGAATGCTCTAAACTACCATTTAGTGATCTTAATTTGGATTTGATATTTGCTTTATGCATCAAATACATAAGAAAGATGCGATATTGTATACAATACAATATGTATGATAACTCATATTATCATTACATAAGGAATCCATCTTACATGTTCCATTTTAAACATTTTAATATGGTGTATTTGAATATTGTTTGGGACATTCCCAAATCCTTTATACTTATTACAAAAGATATAATTTAAAAATTCAATATCTAGTTTTAAATAAACAAACTGTATCTGATTTAGTACATTGTTAATAATCAGAAATATGTTGTTTACTTATAGTTTAGAAATATATATGTATCTTTTAGTGGTTCTTTCTTATGGACACACACTTCCTCTTCATTTTGACTAAAAATCAAACTATTTGATACTTCTGTCAAAATACTTACTCAATTCTGATGCTTATTGAGTAATACCTTCGTATCATTTATTGGATTATATCCAATAAACCTACAAATATCGCACCCACTGACTTCGAGACATTTTTCTTGTTATGTGCAAATAGTCTATTCAAAATCATTATGTAGAATTTTCCATTTCAACACATATGTATCAAAGCACAAAGTCATACCAAGTGAAAATATTGTGAGTAAATCTAAATTAACTTGAGCGCATTAAAAAACAAACCTATTACTCTAATTTCTTTTGAGTTTTCTCGCATGTTTGATGGAGGAACGACGGTTCAGATTTGGAAAGTCCAACATTGCTAAATAACTTGGAGAATTGGTGTATAAATATGGGTTGGTAGGCACGTAACATTGGTAATTCCTTTTGTTACAGCAAAGTGTGTGCCAATCCATATGTGTATGCCACGTGCTGGAGATATGGAGCTTGGTCTAACCGCCGTTACACAACAGTGGTAATAGAGCTGATGGTTACAGACTAGGCCATGCAGACACGGCAGTGCTCTCAAAGGTTATCGCAAAGGGATGCGAGTCAAGGGGGAGACGGTTAGGGTTGTCTTGCATGTTTAATGAAGGAACGACGGTTCGTATTTGGAAAGTTCCACATCGCTAAATAACTTGGAGAAGTGGTGTATAAATATGGTTGGTAGGTACGTAACATTAGGGATTCCTTTTATTACAACAAAGTGTGTGCTAACCCATATGCATATGCCACGTGCTAGAGATGTGAAGCTTGGTCCGACCGCCGTTACACAACAATTTCAACAATTGAAATTTACGGTGTAATTCTTATCAATGTTGTTTGTTTTATTCCAACCGCATTAGTCTTGTTCTTGAAGACCCATTCACGGCCAATGGACCATATCCTTTTGGGTACGACTATCAAAATCATATTTCGATACTATACTTGGAATCCATTTCGAATTTGTGCATCATACCAAATCATAGAGTCAATACGCTTAATGGTTTAATCGACTTCTGAGGATTATATATTCTTGGCATCGATAAGAAACTCATAGTTTCTCTTCAATGTGCGAGAATATTTATTTGACATTCTATTGCGTTGAGTTCATTTAGATTTGGTAAATTCCATTTCAACTGTGGCGACCCATAATTTTTTTGGATATTTGGAATTGGGATATTTAATTGATTTTAAATATTCAAAAGTAAAATTTTAACTTGAATTTCAAATATCACTATTTATGGGGTAATTTAATTATTAAACTAAATAATTTGAAGTTGGGTAAAATTTTGAATCTGGAGTTTTAAGCCTGTTAAAAATAATTTGAAGGCTTGGAAAATTTACATTGATAATACTGAAGGTGATGGAACTTTTAAAATGGGATTTAAAAGTGTTTTGTTCAATTTTAAAAATATATCGTTTAAATTGATTTTTAAAAATAGCCTTTCGAGGCACAGTCTCGAAATTAGACGAAACTAGTTCCATTGGATCCGTAATATTGTATTATTATCGGATTTCAAATTTCGAAGCGTTTGGAGTTGTCATGTGATCGTACGATAGATAAACGTGCTGAAATTTATATCGAAGGTTTAATATAATAACTGAGTTCAAAAAGCTATCTTCTTCATACGATCGAATTAGAACTCGAAACCTTTTCCATTGCGTTCGGAATGGGGGTATAACCTTATAAACGCCTAGCGGCACGCCTCGATAGGAAGTCAAAATTTTTAAGTCACGATTTCGTGACGATTCAAATTCAAAATTTAAATATAATATATATATATATATATATTTCCTTCAATTTACTGTAGGCCACATCCAACACCTGTCCACCCTGAGAACACGTGTCTCCTACCTTCTCAATCGTGCACCAGATGTCCCCTTCATTTAAAAAAATAAAAATAAAAGATATACAATGCCGAACTAAAAAAAAGAAATGGGACTGCTTGTAAAAAGAATAAAACTTCCTCTTTTACTTGGAAATCAAAATCGAGTTCGTATAAAAATTAAAAAAAAATATAAACAGATGAACGAGAATTCGTTCGAATTAGAGGCGATCGAATTGAATCACTTGGATGCCTAAGATTGAATCGCGATTGGAAATCTCGAAGGCACTTCTGAGTCGAGGCATGTCAACAGCGGGATGGTTTCGAGCTCGAGACGCGTGAGCTCAGGCGTGGTGTTTGCGTGGGCGTACACGTGACAGAGGCGGTGGAGTGTGGGAGGACTTGTTCATGGTGACAGCCTGTTTCGAGCATGCACAACCCAAGGTGGCTCGAGGTGATTCGATTCGATTGCAGTTGGCTAGGGTTTCGAACTCGAGTTCGATGAGGTTGGCATCGGCCGTTCTCGATTTTGGGGGTATGGTTTCTTTTCTTTTTTTTCGAATTTATATATATTTAAAAAAATAAAAATAAAACTATGGGAGTTTTAAAATGATTCTCAGTAAAGGATTTCTGTTTTGTTTTTGCAAAAAGGTAAAATATAAAATAGGTATATCTATATAAAACACAAACACATATTTTAATATATTTATAGATAAACAATAAATATATATATATATATATAAGATTTTGAGAAATTAGATTTTTTTAAAACCTATATAGACTATTTTTATATGTAGTTTGGAAAGGGAAAAAAATAAAATACTATTTACTATTTTATTTTAAAATAATTTATTAAGGTGATTTATTTGTTAAATTAACTTATTTAATTATTATAGGAAGGTTAGTTTAAATTTAAATCATTAGTTAATTAAATTTATCAAATGGAAAATTAATTGTTCGATTAGTTCAAATATTAATAAAATCATATAAATGTTTATACAAGGTCAAAAGTCGTGAAAACAAGGCAAGATTGAAGTGGATAGCAAATAAAAAGCAAAGGTGAGTTAATCTCACTCTTCTGGATTGATATTTAAATTTAAATATTTGGTTGAATGATTGAATTGATTGGATGTGGTATATTATATATAGTAGTATATATATATTGGATTGATTGGTATTCCCGCATTATATAGCGGATGAGACCCTATGCGTCGCATAATAGCGGATGATATTATATAAACCCATATACCGCGATATTCCACCTTGAAGTGGAATTGGTATTGTGCTAACATCTGTGGATGCAGGGAAACAGGTTGGAGGGATCCAACTGGATTCCTCAAAATTATTTAGATTTGTTTAATATTCTGTGTTATGATTATTAGACATTCTGTGATGAATTATATTGATAATTGGATGGTTTGATTGGATATATTTGGACATTCTGAGTTATCAAAATTGTATAGATTTGGATTTTAAAAGAAAATAAAAAGAGAGAATTTGAGTAAAATGATTATAGAGAATTTGGGATAAATTAAAGAATGAATGGGAAAAGGATAAAAATGGATTTTAAAATTGTTAATAAATAAATTCCAAGTATGGGAAATGAGATTTTTGAATAAATGGGAATAAATGAAATTTAAAACTTAAGAGGTATTAACTAAAGGAATAAAGGATTTATTTTTAAATTTAGAATTTAAATGGTTTAGGATGCAATAAAAGGATTTTTTATGAAATTGGTATTCCCAGTTTAAAATCATAATAAAGAAGTTAAATCCGGAATTTATGAAATTAATGGATTTTGAAATAAAATTGGATAAGTAAAGAATTGATTTTTAAATGGAGTAAAATTTTGAAATCAATTTGAGAATTGATTAAGTACTTGAAATTGGGATTTTAAAAGGAAGTTGAAACCATGAAATTTATAAACTGGGTTTATAAAAGTGAAGTAATATATCAGTGGATATATGGAAGGATAAATTCAAGGTGGAAATTTATAAAAGAAATGGGTAAATTTGATTAAAAATAAATAGTGATTTATTTTTAAAGATGTGAAAGAGAAGTATATTTCCCTGGATAGCCGAGTACGTTTCCAAAGCAAATCCTTAAGTATAAGTTAAAGTTTCAAAGTTGTTTTAAAAGTATGTTTTGGAAAATCTATTATTTTTAAATGTTTAAAGGTTAAAGTAAGTATTTTTTTCAAATTTATTTCAGTAGTAATTATTTAAAGTTGACTTGGTATTATGTTTTGAAAAGATGAAAATTTAGTTTTGTAAAGTAGCTTTATTTAAACATTCTTAAAGTATAAACTTTTGAATAAAGTATTAAAGTAGTTTTTAATTTAAAGTATATTTATAATAAAGTGTTTCTAAATTATTCTTAAAATCTAAAGTGTTTGTGCTTGGTGATTTCAGTGGAAATAGAAATATTTGGGAAATTTATTCCATGAGAGAAGGACGGTTTGAAACTATTTTCAAAGGGTTGAAAAGTGGAAATATATCTTGCGAAGATATTTTGAGGTTAATAAATAATTTGGGAGAAATTATTTAAAGGTCAGATGGTTGTTTGTGAATGTTATATGATAGTTAAATAACCAACTATCAATATTGGCCAATGTGTTGATTGTTTCGAAGAGACCGGGATCGAGATTTATTTTCCGAAAACCACTTCGATCTGGTTTGTACGTTTTCGTCGGGAAAACGAGTTTAGAGTAGAAGATGGAGCAATGAAGTGCAAGGGCTAATCGCTACTAATCCCGAGGGTGATTCCAAAATGGATGTAGTAGGAATAGTGCCTTCGGTTCCGTTCGGACCCGGGACAGACTTGTATGGATGAATGCTTTCGGAACATCGTCAGGTGGACGGTGGGCATTCTAAGTGATATGTTCTAAAAAGGTAACGCTTAACCTCGAGCCTCATCAACTGGGAATGACTGTAAATCAGGGGTTATGCAGTAAGGCTATGTGGGTAGCGCCCATTAGGGTGAGGTCATCCCTGTCTAGATGTCCCTTTTATTTTGGCTTAGTGGTGCGGTTGCTGATCCCAACCGCGGGGTGATCTTACTCGGGATTATCCAGTAAGGGGTAGTCCCGGTCTTATGTTGCAGGGGATTGGGCGTGATTCTCGGTACGCTGATCTAGACTAGGTACTATGACAGGTGGTACCCCAGTGCCTAGTCATTAGTTGGAAATCCATTCTCCCTGCGCGCCTTTTATGGTTTTTGTTTGTATAACCCACTTTGTGGCTGGTATGCTGGAATTTAATCATGTAACAATTTCATCTATTTGAATAAGTATTTGTAAATAGACACTATTATAATATCAGACGGATTTGATAAGAAAGTGTTTTGTCTATCGTAAGGTAAAAACCCGACATGCTTATTTGTGGCGCGGTCTTACGAGATGCTTTTGATTTCAAAGGGTCTGGAAAACTTTAATAATCCAATTGAGTGTGTTTTCTCACGCTGGTTTTCCAGACTGACTCGGTTGTTATTTTATTATAATGCTCAGGTCAGACCGAGTATTATAGGTTACATGATATGATGCTGTGGAGCTCAGGAGACGAGCTGAATGATGAGACGTATCACACGTATATGATGTATATTCCGCTGTGTTGTGTATGTTGAGTATTTTGTGTGGGACAGGTTAGTATAACTGTCCTGAATCGTGATGTTGATTGTGTTTGTACCAAAATTGGGCACAATACTCTTCGGAAGTTTTTGAAGAGATAAAATGAAGAAATTAAATGGAAAAAGAGGATTATCTAACAAAAACTCCAAAAAAAGATAATGAGAGTAATTAAAATGCATAGAGACACGAGAATTTAGAGTGGTTCGGCGTATTGCTTATGTCCACTATGAAGTTGATTGCTTTATTGATCTTTCGATGATTACAATTGATTTCAGCAGGTTACAGCAAATAACAATGATTTATAGCAGTGAAATTTGTTAGTAGCAGCAGCAATGGAGTTTAGATCTAGCTCCGGCAGAGTCTGGGCGTTGGAGGATTCAAAGAAGAAGAAGATACTTTTTCTGTATACCCTGGGCTCTATTTATAGGTGTAGGAGGCTAATATTTCGCTCAGATCTCGGGAGACTCCCTCTGGCACGTGACTAGGCCCGCGCGCCCAAGCCCGTGAAGTTTCGGCCCGATCCGTGATCGATACGAATGGATTTCGTATCGATCAAGATTTCATCCAATGGAGTTGAAATTTCGCGTGGACATTCTTTAGCATGTACATAAGCTTCTTTGAAAATTTCATAGCATTTGGACTTGTAGATTAGGAGTTATGATCGATACGAATTAGGACTTTCGGTTGGCTGTTTCGTTCGACTCCATTATTTCGACTCGATCCCGTTCGACTCGATAGCTGCATGTGATCAAGTGGTGACGTGGCGAGCATTCTCCGGATCGAGTCACCTTCTTCGTTGAGTCGATCGAGTCGTTCTAAGACTTTCGCTCTGTTCGTATCGAGGCACTTGTGTTGTTCGAATCGATAGAAGGTGGCCCTTGTTTCGTGTCGATGGAGTGCACATGGAATAACTCGACTGCGTGGCCTTGTTTGTATCTATTGGAAATGGCTCCATTTGATCGATACGAAGTTGACGTGGCCAGGTGGACTCGAACACTGTTAGCTATCGATCGATACGAATAACCATGACGTGGATCGATGCGAACAAGTACTTCTTGATGGATACGAAGTAAGGTCAACTGATGGATACGAACTATAGAAGCCTGATGGATTCAAACATGGCTCTTCAGGCGATGGATGCGAAGTAGACTTTGGTGATGAATGTGAAGTGGTCACTGGCTGATCGAGTCGAACAGAGGCTTCCCGATGGTTACGAACTTGATCGAGTCGAACAGAGGCTTGGTGGTGGATGCGGAGCTGATCGAGTCGAAGTAAGCTTTCTGATGGATACGAAGTGCACTTACCTACTGATGGATACGAAAACGACGGATGCGAAATGATGGGTTGCGACTCCAATCGATTCGTAACGATGGATACGAATAGATGGGTTTTCCAACTTGCATCGATCATAACTTGAGCATATGAACTCGGATTACTTGAAATTTGGAACGTTGGCTCTCATAGCTTCGCTTGCCGTGTCATATCAATTTTAGCTCGATCCGGACTCGGACAAAATTCGTCGATATCCATAGTGAGCTTGTGTATAACCGATCTCTAAGACGAACCGTCATTGGTTACTAGTCAATTCCTTGGTGTCACAGCCTTGCCAAAAGGCGGGATAACATTTGCCCCCCAAAGTATGTCTTGTGGAAACATGATGTGCTTTGAAATGCTTCAATCTTCATTCTGAATAATTATCGTCTTTTCGATGAAAACTGTAATCTTCGACTGATTTTCTCGATAATGTAAACTGTTGACTGTCAACTGCTGTACCTTGTATTGTTGCAACTGATTGTTGTATGCTGGTGATTAGCCGTTTGTTGTTGTAATCGTTATCAAATGAGTTTCCAATTCCTGTAAATCTGGAATATTGAAGATTAGTCCGACATATACGCATATATGCTAATCTGACTCTCGCTGACGTTCACGAGTCGTTGTCAGTTTATCTTATATTGAATTCCATATCGATCCTCTCCTGAACCGACGTGAAATTCGTTGTAACAACGCTCGATGGTTGTTTTTGAATGTTCCTTCGTAACGATTCTCTCCTGAATCAATGTGAAGGGTTGAAACATTGTCCTTGCATCGATTTTCATTGCATTGATGGATATGAAATGAGCATTTCGAATCGATGGATGTGGGGTTCGATGGATACGAAGTAGCTGTTCGTATCGATGAAGTTCAATGCCTTCAGAACAGCCCCTGTTGTGTATTTCGAATCGATGTACCTGATGTTTCTGGATACGAATAGATAAATCATATTGATGGGCATTGGCTTCTGGAAGCTGCGATTTGATGGATTCGAACTGCACACTTCATGTCGCTAAACTGGGGATGGATTCGAAAATGATCGATACGAACAGTGGTTTCGTATCGATGGATTTGGGTGACTCGGGAAAGCTTTCGTTGGCAACTTCGCTTCGACAAAGGCTCAAGTTGATGGATTCAAATGGCTTGTTCGAATCGATCCCGTGGTGATGTCTTGTAACCGATCGAATCCACCAGGATACGAACCGTTTTTTACCTGCGCTTTCGATTCCATATAAATACTGTGGACTTAGCTACTTTTAAGTTTTCACTTTTTACTTTTGTGCTTTGCTTTCGTATCGCTTTAGAGACCAAGAAAGGAAACTGCTCGACTTCGAATCGAACCAAAAATCTTTAAACCCTTTAACCAGTTGTCGAAATCAGGTAACCAATTGAACAAAATCAATCCTAACACGATGAGATCCAGATTCTCATGCCATTCCATTCGAACTTGTGTCCGAATTGTTGCTTGAGAAAGTAGATAACGTGCAAGGTCGAGGAAGGATAAAGTGGAGTTCGAATCGATTTGGGGAAGGAGTGTGGAGATAAAATGGTTTTTTGGTCCTCGTTTTCGCATCGATCTGGAGCCAGGGCTTCGAGATGATGAGATGGAGGCCTTCGTATCGATCGATGGCTAAGCTGTTGCATCGAGTTGGGATGATCGATGCGAGTGTCTCGAGTAGGTTGATCGATACGAAGGGGTTGCGTCTGATTTATTCGAAACCCGGGGTATTCGATCGATTCGAATTATGCACCAGGGATCGATACGAAGGCGACCCAATTGATGGATGCGAAATAATCACTCCGGATCGATTCGAAGTCTCCAGTCTTTTGACCGAGTCGAACTCGCACGCAGATGAACATGAGTTATCGATGCGAACAAGGTTCTCGTTATCGATACGAATTGAACATTAAAGAATTTGTAATTCCTTGCACACTTGAACAACTGACTCCGACGAGCTTAAAACTTGCATAATTGGACTTAATCGTTTCACCGCATATCTGATTGCTTATCGAAGCTCGTTGACGGGACTATAATTTTAACAAAATATGAACAAACTTTAACTTGGATTGATCGCTAATAACTGGATGGCACGGTTGTGACGGTCAGCGATGACGGTCATTCCGACTGAAATTTGAAGTCTTATCGTTCACATGCTTTCTTCAATCCTGTAGAACTTCTCAAGTGATATACAGTACTGCACTGCACAACACACTCACACACTTTACACTAGGGGATGCACGAGCGTTATTATCTGTTTAACAATGATTTTTCATAAGCTAGTTAGTCATGGAACCTTCAAGTTCACAGCAGTAAGAACTCCTGAGTTCAATTCCTTCAACCATCGAGATACCGGTTATTGAAGCCGAAGTTATAAATCCAGCTTCGGACGAGCTTCCAGGCTCCCGGTGCATCTGCAATCCACAAGATTCTGTGCCATCCGGCATCTCCGAAGATATGCTGGGACAGATTTGTTTAAGGCACGGCTTGTCACTTGACGACGTGTTACTGCCTGGGCTAAATGACAGGCCACATGTTCCCCCGGAGGGGTTTACTGCTTTTAACCGTCATGCTTGCACGGCGGGAACACTTCCTCCTTTCAATCAATATATAAGGGAGATGTTATCATTCCTCGGAATAGCTCCATCCCAGCTACACCCTAATGGATACGCCTTGTTGAATAGCACCTTCATTCTGTTTATGGAGATTCTCTTTCGACCACCAAAGCCGATCGAGATTAGATATCTATTTAACGTTAAAAGTCGTGGACACAGCCCTTCTTTCACCTTCTTGGAAGCGGTTAGGAACTGTCAAATAGTAACTGGGTCCTGGGGAAGGCTGAGTTACTTCAAGACTGAATGGTTCTACGTCCAATGCCCCCTAGATTCGCTAGCCGTTGGTTGGATAGACGTAAGCGTTGCAATCTTTCCCTTGAATTATCGAGATAATAATAACCGACCTCAAAACTGACGTACTTCTCTTTTTTCACAGCTGCAATCTCCTGACCTAACGGGGGATACTTCAGAGAGCTAGTTCGGATCCTCCAAACGCTTCCGGGTGAAGAGAGGCACATTGAATTGGTTCTAACCGACAGAAACTTGAGAACTGTCAGGCTGATTGAACGTAAGCAAAGCATACGGCTGGAAGGGACGCTTAGAGCGGTCTCGAAGAAGCGGTTGAAATGCAAGGCGCCTGGAGTCGTAATAGCTGAAGAAGTTGACCGGGAGAGAATGCCTACTGATAACGATCTCCAAGATGGGCCTTCTTCCGATGTCCAGGATTCAGGAGGAAGGAGAAAAGGCAAGGCAGCTGCTTACAAGCGTTCTAAATCCATGAGATTGAAATCCGTGGTTATGTCTTTGCCTGTTCAGGGGATTAGAATTTCGGAGGCTCCTCCCTCGCAAGTAGAGAATCCTTTTGAAGGGCTTGCTGATATCCTGATTCCAGATTATGTGTCGTTTCAACACGACACCGAGATGGAGGAGCTTGATAATGCTCTTGAACTGAGCGGGTCGCTTGCTATGAGTGCGGCCGACATTTCCGGTTGGTCGGGGGTTGCAAATACATACACTTCACTGCACTACATGATTCATAACTGTAAATCCTCCGACCTAAGAAATCACTAACTTTTCCTTCGTCTCTCATTTTCAGGTACGACGTCCGGAAGAGGATCAATGCTCGGGAATCTTCGCTCGGCCCGAAAGTCTTCTACCTATTTAGATTCCTGCAGGAGGGACTCAGATAGAGACCGCGATCGCGAGTACTCTAACCAAGATAGGTATGGGCGTGACAGGGACAGAGAATACAGACATCGGTCTAGATCATGCTCTCCTCCTCTTAGACTTCCATTTCCACCTCCCATTCTTTTTCCACATCCACCAGAGCCTCCACATCACAGGCCATCTTCTCACACTTCTAGTCCGAGATTCATCTCCAGAAAGTCGAAACCACGGCCTCCATAATTGCAGAGCAGGTCCCAACTGAGCCCATAGGAGAAGGGGCCATTAAATTGGCTCAGATGAGGAAGGATTTTCTGAACATGTGCTTCGATGGCTACGTCTTCTCACCTCACTTAAAGAGAATCCCATCTGGAGTGGAAAACACGATGCATGATTACGTTCATGACATCTACACCCAATACAGAGAGTGGGTAAAGGCTGCAGAGAAAGCTTCTAAGGTGGCCTTTGAGCAAGCCAAAGCGATTGAGAAAATGGAGATGGAACTCGCTCAAAGGGACCGGATCATTCAAGTGCTCACTGCTGAGGCCGAGTCTTCTCGGAAATCAAAAATCGAGGCCACCAGGAAAGCTGATGAAGCGAACGTGGCCATGGAGAGGTTGAGGCAGACACATGTTGCCTTGGTGGAGGAGATGGGACATCGGAATACTACAGTCACCGCCGAACGGGATGCGGCGGTCAAGGAACTCAACGAGCTTAAGGCTAAATTCTCCGACATGGCCAAGGAAAAGGATGATGCGAATAACGCAGCCCAGGAGGCGTGCGAACAAGCGGTTCTGCTTAGGGGTGAACGGGATGCGGCTGTGGCTAAAGTCCACAAGGTGGAGACTGAGGTCGAGGAGAAAGTGAAGTCGACAGAGTCGAGGCTAGAGGTTGATATCGAAGACCTTCTCATTGTTTACAACGCTAAAGTGCTGAGGCACAGGGGTCTAGCCTGGCTCGATGATTATCTGGCGCATCTGTACAACTCCTGGGGCCGATTAGTGGAGGAAGAGAAGGAGGCGCATTTGGGTGAGTCTGTGGATGAGTTTGAACTCGAGAACCGCATTCTGAATGAAGATGAAAGGAAGATTCTTCATGAGTCAATGATTCTGCACGAAAAGGAAAGACTCAGCGCCTAGCACTTCGAAGTAGGAAAGGGTTCAAGGGTTGACCATCATGAGGCGAGTCTTGAAGTTCCAACGTCAACCCAGCCCGAATCCTTGTTTGCGATCGATCCCCAAGCTGTTCCTGCCCACAATCCGGATTAGCCGCAGATGTCTTCGGCTACAGTGCAAGTTACTGAAGCCGTTCTGCCACCTACAAGTCAAACTGAGGAAGGTATTCTGAACATTCCACATATCTGCCTTAAGTCGGAACCTTTATTTGAATTAAATTCTGACAGTTCTCTTATTTTTTGTCCGGTGATCGATGCTGCACCGGCCATGTCTCCTGCTAATCAAGAATCATATCAGACGCAGGAGGCTATCGTGACCGAAGCGATCACAGTGACTACAACTGCCCCACTTGACGATACATAGGGAAGCACGCTTGTTTTTGATGAGCAGTTGATGGAGGAACTCTTTCGCCGTCATGGCGATCCTTTAGCTGACTTACCATTTGTCATGGGCGGAGGCGTTCCTGCTACAAGCTTTTCGATGCCAACTGCCGGTGCTCTCGGCGAGGCCCGAGTGACTACTGAAGAGGAGATTTTGGCCGAAATCAACGCCGAAATGGCAGCAGCGGTTCGTGGTGGCAGTTTCGGAGGTGGAACGGCGGCACTTGGTCCAGCTCCGTTTAGAATAATATCGCCCGGCGGTACATTTTCCGACACTAGTGCGGCCATTCCATCTTCCACATTTGATCCTGTCCCTCCGACTCCGCCGGCAGGAAGCATCCCCGATCATTCGAGTTCGAAGGAGGATGTCGAAATCATGCCCCCGCCCAGAGACCGTCCACCGACAGGCAAAGGCTCAAAGAGGAAAGGAAGTGGTGGCTCCAGCGGGTCTACAACAAAAAGGAAGCCGAGGAAGAAGAAAGATTAGACATGCTTACTCAGTGTATTTTGACTTTCATTTTGTTGGCCGTGTATAGATGCGGGTTCGGCCCCTGCTAGTAGGGATTTTTTGGTAGCAAACTTGTACATGAATTTCTTTCATAAATAGTTGAAATGAAACTTTCCTTTTTGAGCTTCTTGTGTATTTGTTTAAGTGTTTCAATGTTTGAAATGCACTTGTAAAGTTTCAGCTTTCGAGTCAAGTTTGTCTTTTTGCACCAAGTCTGGAAACTGCGGACATGGTTCGCGATTGGGAAGCGAGTCGAATTTTGACATCGCACCGCTTCAGTCAATGGTCGATGCTTAAGTCCTGCCTCCCAGTCTCGGGGATGAGTTGTAGAACATCAGTCAGCGATTGCTTTTTACTTATAACGTGTTGAGTCTAGTGCCACTGATTGGATGTTTGAGACAAGCGGAGATTGAACGGTTTATTCACGCTTGTTCGATTGTCGATGATCATATCCGCACTCTGGGGATTCTCATTTGTTTATTGGCGGTTGGTCACGACGATTTAAGTTTAAATCATACGTCCGTGCTTTGGGGACTCGGAATCGACATTTGTACTCCGACTCTCACTTAGGGAGTTCAGAGTTGATATTTATACTTCGATTCATGCTCCGGGAACTTGAAGTTGATGTTTACACTCCGTTTCGCACTCTGGGAATCTGGAGTTGATGTTTATACTCCGACTCGCACTCTGGGAGTTCGGAGTTGTTGTTTATACTCCGAATCGCACTCTGGGAGTTCAGAGTTGATGTTTATACTCCGACTCGCACTCTGTGAGTTCGGAATTGCTGTTTATACTCCGTTTCACACTCTGGGAATCCGAAGTTGATGTTTATACTCCGACTCGCACTCTGGGAGTTCAGAGTTGTTGGTTACACTCCGTTTCGCACTCTGGGA
Organism: Allium fistulosum; assembly: GCA_030737815.1. NCBI lineage: Eukaryota > Viridiplantae > Streptophyta > Magnoliopsida > Asparagales > Amaryllidaceae > Allium > Allium fistulosum. The sequence continues at coordinate 98,082,112 of CM060907.1, forward strand.
ATTCGGAGTTGGTAAGCAGACGGTCAGTCACATCTGCTGTATGTTTTTGGATTTTGCTCGTGCTCTGGGAACGAAAGGTGTATCAGGATCGTGGATGGTCGGATCACGTCCACCCTGAGTTAACAAGCGAGGTCGTTAGATGGACGGGTCCACCTTCCTCAAACTTGGTTCAGATACGGACGAAGTCCTTAGGCAGACGGATCCACCCTCTTCGTAGACGTATTTTAATACTCCAGTTCGCACTCTGGGAACCGGGAGTTAAGCGAGAGATTGTCGAGTATCAATCCAATTTTGACTTTGATGTGATGGCTTGTCCCCGAGCTCGGGTTTCACCTAGCGAGTGACCGGTTGCATCGCAGTCACTCCCTATTTGAATAAATTCCACCGTAAGGTGAAACTTAGCTCTCCGTGCATAGTGATAATCATATGAAGCATTTCAAGTAAATCACAGCTCTGGCTCGAAGGGATTGCATTTTATTACTGAAATAAGAAAATATGGCAAAGTCAATTGCCTTATTACAACTTCCAATTTCGAAATGCAGAAACAAATTGCAAAATGGAAAATAAACTAAATGGATAAACATAGCCTATTATGTGTGGTAGCAACGAAGACTTTCGCTATTCCAGGCTCTTGGTAGAGTAAGACCGTCAACGGTCGATAATTTGAATGTGCCATCTCCGAGCCTTCGTTTAATAACATACGGTCCTTCCCATGTCGGCTTCATATGCAAAGGAACCGGATAGATTCTTTTCAAGACGAGATCGCCTAGTTCAAAGGTTCGCGGATGGACCTTGGCGTTGTACACTCGGGCGACTCGACTTCGATGCGCAGCTGCCCTAAAATCAGCCTCTTCACGCTTCTCATCTAGTAGATCGAGAGATTCAGCAAGTAATATAGCATTTGTCTTTGGATCATGGTATGTCACACGATGAGAAGGTACTTCTAGCTCGACTGGAATAACGGCTTCTGAACCATAAGAGAGAGAGAAGGGAGTGTGACCGGTCGCGGTCTTGTGGGTTGTTCGGTAAGCCCATAAAGCCATAGGAAGTTCTTCGACCCACTTGCCCCCGACCTTTTCCAGTCGTTTTTTCAGAATGTATTTTATAACTTTATTAACCGCTTTGACCTGTCCGTTCGCCTGAGGGTGTGCAACTGCAGAGAATTTCTTTTGGATGTGAAATTGTTTGCAGAAATCTCTAAATTCAGCACTGTCGAATTGGGTTCCATTGTCCGTAATAATGGTGTGTGGAAGACCGAATCGACAGATGATGTTGCGGACTACAAAGTTGATTACTTTCTTCGTTGTTATGGTAGCAAGAGCTTCAGCTTCAGCCCACTTTGTAAAGTAATCAACTGTGACGATGGCGTATTTCGCACCACCTTTTGCCAGGGGTAGAGTACCAATGATGTCGATGCCCCACATTGCAAACGGCCATGGGCTGACCATTTGCATTATCTCGGTAGGAGAGGCTCTAGGAATTCGAGCATACTTTTGACACCTATCACATTTCTTTGCATAATCCGACGCATCGTGATTCACAGTAGGCCAGTAATATCCATATCGAAGTATTTTCTTGGCAAGTGCTTGCCCCCCAGTGTGATCGCCACATTCACCCTCGTGTACGTCGTGCAATACTCGTTTAATTTCATCATGAGCGATACACCGAAGTAGAGGAACAGAGTACCCTCTTCTGTACATGATTCCATTCTGGATAGTGAATCGTGAGGCCTTCCGAAGGACTTGTCTCTTTTCACTCCTGCGCTCCGGCAGAGTTCCGTGCTCGATGTAATTTCTGAGTGTAGTCATCCATGAATCCTTTTCTTAGACGATTTCGCATACCCAGTTTATTTTTGCCCGGCCAATGCTTGGGGAAGATAACGTCTCTACGAGAATGAGTCCCATTTGTTGAGCTTCACCTATGCTGGCTAACTTCGCCAATGAATCGGCTTCTTGGTTGCGTTCTCGAGGTGTACAATAAATGGCATAATAATCAAACTGATTTAGCACTTCCTGAACTCGAGCTAAGTAAGCAGCCAGCCTTCGATCTCTCGCTTGATACTCCCCCCGTACCTGGTACACAACTAACTGTGAATCACAATAAATTTCCCCAGCGATAATTCTCAAATCTCTGGCAAGCTTTAGTCCAGCTAAGAAGGCTTCATATTCAGCTTCATTATTGGTTGCATGAAAATCAAACTTCAAAGCATAGCATATAGATCGGCCTTCGGGGGTTTCAAGTACAACACCAGCGCCCGAACACTGGTCGTTTGATGCACCATCAGTATACAGCTTCTAGACGTATTCTGGGGGTTTACTGGTTTCAGGCAAGTCCTCTGGAATGGTAAATTCAGCTATGAAATCGGCTAGGACTTGTCCTTGAATGGCTCATCTTGGAGTGTAAGTGATATCAAACTGGCTTAGTTCGATGTTCCACTTGAGTAACCTACCAGACGTCTCTGGTCGCGAAAGGACCTGTCGTAACGGCTGGTCGGTGTAAACAATAATTGTATGTGCCTGGAAATATGGTCGGAGCTTCCTTGATGCAATAACAAGGCAATAAGCCAACTTCTCTAGCTTCAGATAATTCCTTTCAGCTCCAGTCAATCATTTGCTGACGTAGTATACTGGTTTCTGTATCCTGTCTTCTTCTCGAATTAAGGCAGCACTGATAGCGTTTTCTGATATCGCCAAATATACGTACAACTTCTCAATCAATAGGCTTTGACATGATAGGTGGTGTGGATAGATGCTAAAATAGTGCTTGGAAAGCTCCCTCACACTCTGTGGTCCATTCAAAGTTTCATTTTCCTTTTCGGATCAGATCGAAGAAGGGAATGCATTTGTTAGTGGACTTTGAAATGAACCTGCTCAATGCTGCTACTTTCCCATTGAGACTCTGGACTTGCTTTATAGTTTTCAGAGTTTTAAGATTTCTGATAGCCCAGATATTTTTAGGATTAGCTTCAATCCCTCGAGCGTTGACGATGAACCCAAGGAACTTTCCGGATGCAACTCCAAAGTGATATTTCAGTGGGTTAAGCTTCATTCTGTATTCTCGAAGTATGTTGAACATAGTTTCCAAGTCTTTAATATGGTCAATGGAAAATCGTGATTTCACAAGCATGTCATCTACATATACTTCCATTGTTTTCCCGATTTGGTTGGCAAACATCCGATTGACCAATCGTTGATAAGTAGCACCGGCATTCTTGAGTTCGAATGGCATAACTTTGTAGCAATAAAGTCCCAGATTGGTTACGAAGCTGGTATGTTCTTGATCAGGTAAATGCATCGGTATCTGATTATAACCAGAATACGCGTCCATGAAGGATAAAAGCTCGTGCCCAGCTGTTGAATCTACTAGCTGGTCAATTCTGGGAAGTGGGAAACTGTCTTTGGGACAAGCTTTATTCAGATCGGAGTAATCGACACATGTTCTCCATTTTCCATTCGGCTTTCAAACGAGCACGGGATTCGAAACCCATTCGGGGTATAGCGCATCTCGAATGAACCCGTTCGCTTTAAGCTTTTCTACTTCTTCTTTAAGGGCGGCAGATCTCTCTGGATCCATACCGCGCCTTTTCTGCTTGACCGGGACATGCCGCGGGTCAATATTCAGAGTGTGGCTCACGATGTCCGACGAGATCCCACACATATCAGAATGCGTCCAGGCGAATACGTCAAGATTTGCCCGTAGAAATTCAACCAATTCCTCTTAAGTTTGTTGGCTTAGCTGGGATCCAATCTTTATCATCTTCATATCATCATCATGGTCAATTGGGACATCGATCGTCAGTTCGGCCGGGGATGCTTGACTTTCTTTAGATTCTCCTTCGTCTTTAGTTTCTCTTGGGTCAAGATCCCTTTGGAATTGGCTGGGGTGCCCGGGCCTAGGCCCGGGCGTTAATTGTCAATTATCAGCAAAGTGGATGCAGAGAGATTCCTCTACGCCCTTTCCTTTCTCCTTTCGCTGCGCATCTCGCAGTTCGGCAACATAACAGGCTCTTGCAGTGGCCTAATCTCCTTGAATGATTCCCACTCCACGATCAGTGGGAAACTTTAAAGTCAAACACCATGGGGAATTGGCTGCCCTGAATTCAGCGAGGGCATGTCGGCCCAAGCACTACAAGAAAACTAGCCTTTAGTTGCATAAATTGGTGGCATTTATTTGTGAATGCAACTAAAAACATTTCACCCTATAGTCAAAACGCGGCGAAAATTATTTTACCTTTCGCGCCTTACCAAAATCTTTTCGCCTAAGTCTAATAAACGTAACCAGTACATTCCCTATCATTAAATTATCTAACACTTATAAATTTTCTAAACCTAAGGAACAAAATTTCCCAAATCGCTTCAAAATAATTTCCCAAATTGCTTTTTGATTCAACCGTTCCTCTCCACATAACTCATCTCCACATCGTCGTTTATTCTCATCGTCGCATCTACTCCTCTCCACATCATCGTGGTAGCTCTCCAGCACGACTTTCTCCTTGTGGTGCCCTAAATAGGTACATTTAGGTTGAATTTTATAAATCGATTTTCTATTGTGATTAAAGCTTGCGCATAAAATTGTTTGTGATTATTTCTGGTTGTTCGTTATGTTTACTATTCTATTGATACTGCAAGTTATTATAGATTATATTGCAAGTTATTTTGTGATTGTGTGTGATTACTGTAGGTTTTATTTTGTGATTGTTTGTGATTACATCTTAGAATGTAATTATACAGTTTATTGTTTTGATATTTTCAATAAAAAATAGAATTTTTACTGAGAAATTTTGTGATTGTTTGCATTGTAATTACTGCAAGGGTATCTCAGTTATTTTGTGATTACTGACGTCATTACTGCAAGGGTAGCTCAATTATTTTATGATTGTTTGCATTGTGATTTATTAGTTAACGAAACCGGATGAGCAATCTATTACTGGTTGGAAACATGTGTTTTTCTGGTTCTACAAATAGTAAAATTTGATAGAAATGATACAATACTACTTAATAAAGAAAGCAATTTTTCTGCCTTTTATTTTACAAGGAAATAACAAATAAAAATATGTATTACCATATATTCATTCACAGTTTGGACCTTGTACACCATTTCTGTTCCTCAAAAGTTATAGGTACTTTCATAAACTTCAATGCCAAGAAAAGCTTTCACTCATGAAAGCTTTTCTTACTTAGTTCTTAAAATAAATCGTTCAACATGGCTAGGAGAACAATTTTTAATGCAAAAAGAAATAAAATGATACTGTCAAGTAAACCTTAGTAGTGGTTGTCTTTGTAATGTGGACCTTAGTGATGGACAAGTAGAGCTATATGGATGCAACAACTAATAATACAAGCAACCAATGTTAACACACACTTATAAAATTCATACTAACATCTTTGGTATTTTTGAAATAAAAATAAAGGATGTGTCCATATATATTTTGCAGTAACAGCAAACTCTCAGTAATTTTAATCAACTTTAGTCTTAATTGATCTAAATCAGTTTACTTGAGAACATTTTTATTAGCACATACATATCACAATACATGCATTAAAGAGTGTTAACTTTACTTTTTTTTATCGAACCCAGATTTTCTCTGCTGTCAGTACTTCAAGTCAATGTTTAAGTGTGTGTCTTTTGTGGATCATTTTTCTGCAAATGCATAAATAATGTTTCATGTCAATGTTTATGCTCAACGTTCATGGACTAAAAAGGAATTTGAAACCATTCTATGGTCACATTCCCATCTTAAATATTATCTATACATAGAAAGGGAAACTTGATATCAAAAATTTCATAATGAAGGACTAATTAGCTATAAATTCACTACGATAGCCTGAATATATTGGTGTTGTGTTGTTTTTATAACAGAATATCATTTTTGAAACCAGTTTTTTTTCTAGAAAATGTTGGATTTGATTGGGTTCATGTTTGATAACTAGACACACTAAGATTGCACTGACAGTCAAATCACCTTTCTTCAAAACCTTGCACTGATATATCGATTACAAAACATAACTAAATGAAACAACAATAGAAAAATACTTAGAAGAAACAACAATTATTGAATTATAAAATGTATTACCGAATTATAAAATACACTTGCTGATGTGATATTCTACTATTTCAGTATTATTTTCACGAGCTTGAAATATTTTCTTAGTTTCAGACTAGAAATTTGAAAGATAATATTTTGATTTTTAAACATTCGTATATTTTCCAACCAGTACGACTTCATTTAAGGCAGTATGGAAGATCCACACCCGCATTCGCAAATGTATGGATTACTCATGTTTAATATGTTCTTTTTATATGCAATTTTAATTACCATTTGCTGAATGGCTTCACATTTTTGCGCGTTCACAATATAAATAATTTTCCGGCAGATGCGTTTACATGGTCACATGGAGTTATCTCACTGATACATATCTATATGCGTTATATTTTCAGCAAATGCATCATAATTTCAGTCACCAAATGAAGAAAAACAAATCTATGTAACCTTGTGAACGAGGTTTGATTCATGTGTGCAATATCCTAAAAATAAAAACTATCTCTGTTATTTCATTCACTGCAGCACATGTTATCTCTGTTATTATTCATTTTATGTGGTTTATTGTAGTTTATTATCCTTATTATGGGCGTGTTACCAATGTTCTAGATAGTGCATTATTTATAAGATGCTTGGATGTTTTTTTGGCTAATAACTTCAACGTCTAGTTATTTTTTTGATTACAACAGATAACCAATTTATACGTCAAAGATTGGAAACTTATTTGCCTTCATATGTCGAAAATGGAAAAAGACTGGGTTTTTTTAAGCAGGTGATAAAACCTTGATTAACTTAATATGTATTTTGAGAATTATAACATATAATCTAATATTAAAGCTCAATTTTTTTATTTGTTTTACTTTTTTCATAGAACTAGTATAGAGTACCGACAAGGAGCAATGAATTTTGTGAATGCTGCAAAGAGGAATGCAAGAAGTGTAGAAAAAATTTTATGCCCTTGCAAGGATTGTCAGAATCTTAGTCGTCATGATGAACAAATCATCGTTGAACATTTAATTATAAAAGGAATGGATCCTAAATACATGGGTGGCATATGGTTTAACCATGGTGAAGAGATAAATGTAGAGAAGAAAACAAATACGTTTGATGTATATGATCTATTCAAGATGATTCACTATGAAGATGAAGATTTTTTGAATCAAGATTTTTTTGATGATGATAAAGATAATGTTAATTCTCAAAGAAAAGAGGATGAGTTACTCAAGAACTTGGAAGATGCAGAAACTCCATTATATCCTGGTTGCATAAATCATACAAAATTATCTGCTATCACCGTCTTGTATAATCTTAAATGTGAGACTGGCTTGTTTAATAGTGGGTTTGATAAGCTTTTAACTGTGCAACATTTATTTCTGCCGAAGGATAACGTGCTTCCCAAAAACTTATATGAAGTAAAGAAATTTCTTAGAGCATTCGACATGGGTTTTGAAAAGATACATGCTTGTGAGAATGATTGTTGCCTTTACAGAAAATAATACAAAGATTTAGAAAGTTGTCCAAAGTGTGGTTCTTCAAGATGGAAGAAAAATCAAGATACTGAAGAGGTTATACAAGGTATTCCAGTTAAAGTATTGAGATACTTTCCAATAATTCCGAGATTTAGAAGAATGTATAGATCTCAAAAGATGGCAGAAGATTTAAGATGGCATTTTAATAATAGAAGCAACGATGGAAAAATGCGTCATCCCGTGGATTCTACGACATGGAAAATGGTGGATGAAAAGTATAAATCTTTTTCATCTGATCCACGCAATCTTAGGCTTGGTCTTGCTACAGATGGATTCAATCCATTTTCCATGTTGAGTTCGGAATATAGTTGCTGGCCGGTGATGCTTGTGACATACAATCTCTCGCCTATGTTGTGTATGAAGAAGGAAAATATTATGTTAACTTTACTTATTCCAGGCCCAAAGCAACCTGGGAATGATATTGATGTATATTTGGCGCCTTTGGTGGAAGACTTGCATCATTTGTGGTGTAATGGAGTTGATGCTTATGATGCATTTAGTAAAACTTTGTTTAAACTAAATGCAATTTTGCTATGGACGATTAACGATTTTTCGGCTTATGGAAATCTTGCTGGATGTCGTGTGAAGGGGGGAAAAGGTTGCCCATTATGTGGTGTCAATACCCATTCTCGTTGGTTGAATCATAGTCGAAAGAGCGTCTACATGGGTCATATAAGATTTCTACCTGCTTCAGATTCACGGAGGAAACAAAAGGCATTGTTTGATAACACCATAGAGAAAGATAGTGCTCCTAGAATACTAACTGGGAGAAACATTCATGCATTGTTGAAGGATTATCCAAATGATTTTGGAAACGAAAAAGAAGAGAAAAGTAAGAAGAGAAAGTGTGTTTATGATACAGAAGATGAAGATGATAATACTAACGATTCTACAAAAAAGGAGCTATCGAGGTGGAAAAAAAGATCAATTTTTATTGATTTGCCTTATTGGAAGGTTAGTGGTTAGTTTATTTAATTTTCATTGTTTTAATAGAAGAAAAACCCAATAATGCGTTATAGTTTTGGTTTTCGCAGGAGCTTCCATTACGCCACAATATAGATGTGATGCATGTGGAGAAAAACATTGGTGAAAGCCTATTGGGCACGATGTTGCATGGTAATAAATCAAAAGATGGAACCAACTGTAGAAAGGATTTAGATGATTGGGGAATTCGAAGTGAGCTTCATGCACAACCTCGTGGGAATAAAACATATCTTCCACCGGCTCCATACATGTTGTCAAAATCCGAGAGAAAAATATTTTGCAAAAGATTGTACGATTTCAAAGGACCAAATGGCTACTATTCAAATTTGAAAAATCGGATTTCGTTGCAGGATTGCAAAATTAGCGGATTGAAGTCACATGATTACCATGTATTAATGCAACAGTTATTGCCAGTAGCATCGAGAGGATTAATGGCAAAGAAGGCAAGAAAAACAATAATTCGCTTATGTTCTTTTTTCAACAAATTATGTCAACGTGTTCTTGTTAGAGAGAAGGTAGAACAAATCAATGTTGAGATTATTGAAGTTTTATGTGAGCTTGAAAAATATTTCCCACCATCTTTTTTTGATATAATGGTACATTTTCCATTCGTCTTGGAAAAGAAGCACTAATGTGTGGACCGGTTCATTTTCGTTGGATGTACCCATTCGAAAGATACATGAAGACACTTAAAGACTATGTCAGAAACTATGCACGACCAGAGGAATGTATTGCAAAATCCTATCTTGCAAAAGAATCCATGATGTTTTTCGATGAATTTTTGAAAAAATCAGGACATATAGAGGAGAAAGAAGCTCGAAATGAAGATTATGAAAGCAGTGTAATAATCGAGGGACGTCCGATTTCAATATCCAAGACAGTTAAACTGTCAGTTAATGACAAAGAAAGTGCTCATTTAGCCGTGTTAATGAATATGGCTGTGGTGGAACCATTTATACAGTAAGTGTATGTTATATTGTTTTAATTATTTTGATGTGTTTGTAATGCTATATATAACTTATAATCAATTATTCAATACTAGTTTGCATTTGGAGGAATTAGAAAAGTCAGACCCACGCATGACAAAAAATGCGACCTTACTTTGGGAAACACATACAAATTTTTTTGCCGATTGGATTAAAAGAAAGGTTAGTTAGATTTCAAATATATTATCTTTTGACTATTAATCTTACTATAAAATATACATGCTAAATAAAATTTGTTGTAGATACCTATTACCTCCAAGGATCATGATGACATGTTAAGATGGATTGCTTTTGGTCCGAAGGATGATGCCATGTCTTACAATGGATATATCATCAATGAGCAACGTTTTCATATAAAAGATGTAGGGAGAGAAACTCAGAATTGTGGGGTGACTTTTGGTGCGACTACTATGTGTAGAGCAAGTGTAAAAGATATGTCCCAAGTGGTTGATGTGGTCACTTACTATGGAATATTGACAGATATAATTTTATTAGATTATTATACGTTTTATATTCCAGTTTTTAAGTGTCATTGGGCGTATAAAGGAAATGGAGTAAAAGTTGATGATGATGGGTTCACTCTTGTTAATTTACAGCAAGCATCATTTTCACGAGATCCATACATACTTGCATCTCAAGCAAGACAAGTATTTTATTCAAGGGAGAATGATGTTTCTAATTGGTATGTTGTAATGAAAGCACCATCAAGAAGTTTTAATGATTTAGAGGATCACGATTGCATCGAGGAAGATATCCAAGTCGTGGAAGATAACGAAATAACCGAAATGGATGATGAAGATGTTAGTTATGTTAGAGAGGATTGCGAAGGCATACTTGAGTAGATTATATGTTCAAACTTTAGTAGATTATAAAATTTGTTGTACTATCATTTGAAAAATGTATTACAATCAAGTAGTTTCTTTTCCTTGTTTCATGACAGCTTTGAGATTTACCACCTTTGTTCTGTCTACGACTTCTTTTATTCGTGCACAATGATTTGATAACATTTCTTTTTTGTCTGACTCTATTTGGATTTGATATGTCAAATCAAATTTAATATTATGTTTATGTTGAATTTAATTCCATTCCTATGCCAAGTTTGTTCCCTGTTGCATAATTGTCAAAAGATATCTTAATTGTCAAAAGAATCAGAACTCAGAAGACAGTGAGTGATAACTAGAGGATAGTGACTGATAAGGTAAGTGGGTAGTTAGTCTACATATGTGTTTGTGTGTACTGTGTTTGTGAGGGTTGTCTGACTGTCTGTAGGGTGAGTTGGGTTTGTGAATATGTTGTGTACTGTGTGCTTGTGTGAGTTAGCATTGCTATGTTTTGTGTTTGTGAGAGGTTGCAAATTTTGTTAAGTGTGTTGTGCTTTTTTTATTAGATGTTAGGTGCCTTCATTTGTAAATGCAAGCATAGAAAACATATTAATATACATTTACAGAAATTACATGTTTTGATTATTCCATTATTAAGTATTAATGTGATTATTTACAGAGTTTACATTACAGAGTTCATATACATGTATTAATAACTATTGTATTCAAGGTTACATAATAGATACTGTTAACTGTCCTTTATATGAAGTATTCTCAAAATAAGTTACTGTTTTTTGTTTCATTTGCAGAAAAAAGATGCATTCAAGCTTTGTATGTACTCGCAACCAGAGAAAGGCCAACGAGGAATCTCAGAAGTATAAGTCAAAGCAGAAGTATAATCCAAAGAAAAAGGTTAAGTTTCCAGCTGGTGCTTGCACCGACAGTGAAGAACCAACAGTCAATGCTAAGAAACAAGCTATTGTTTGCAATGAAGACAAAGAACAAGAGCCACCTGTTACCCCCTCCCACCCAAATGAAGGACTTCGCTTAGAAAATGAAATCCTTCCTGAACAAACTGATGATGATGAGAGAGAAATTGGGAGAGCAAGTGAAGCTGAATCCAGAATTACATCTCGGAAAAGAGGCGGTAGAGGTCCAGCAAAAACAAAAAGACTCCCGTTAAGCAGTCATGATCGAATTGAAGTTGAGTTCAATGATATAGGTATACCAATAGGGAAAGGGTCAGTACATTTATCCTCTTTTCTTGGACCGCTTGTGCGGGAGCTGTTTCCAGACACACTTGATGATTAGAGGAATCTAAGTGATGAGTTAAAAGTTGTTTTGTGGCAATCGATTCGGGTATGAGTTAAAAATTGTTTTTGTTGTTTATACATCTGTTTGCAAGTAGCTACATTGCTACATTGTTACATCACGTATTATAGTTTTGGCTGAAAAAAATTGTTTGATGCATACATATGGCTGTTGTTTGATTTTAATATCATGTTTTCATGTATTGTTGCAGATTAGATTTAAACTGGAAGAGGATTGGCAAAGAAAAGCTGTATTTCAACAAATGGGAATAATTTGGAGATCGTCAAAAAGTAAATTGGTTTGAAAATTAAATAAAGTGGAGAACGAAGAGGAAAGACTAAAACTGAAACCTACCAACATCAAAAGCATGAACGAATGGAGAAGGTTTGTGAAGGCGAAAACAAGTCCGGAGTTTAAGGTAACACTATTTACTATTTTATTTGCTAGAACACTTTAAAAGTTAATGATTGGGATCCAATAACACATATGGTTATTTGCACAGCAGAGTTGATTATCATTTTCAAAAGAACAATTTTATTATCCAATAACACATATGGTTTTGTTTTAGTCTCAAAAAAAAGAAAACATTTTGCATTAAAAAAAAGAATACATATGGTTTTGTATTGTGTTATCTTGCATTAAAAAAATTGTTGGATTTGTTTTCATCTTGCATTGGAATTTTCAACTAGTTTGCTATATGATTTCATTTCCTGGCTTTTGCGTTTCGTTTTCTGTTTTACATTGCTGTTGCATTCCATACTTCAACAAGCTTGCATTGCATATACCCAAAAACAAAAATAAAACAAAAAACATTGCATTGTATCTTAGATTTTAGTTTTCATTTTTACATATCTGTTTCTTGTGCTCACTGTTTTCACTTGATATTATGTTCACTGTTTTATTTCATTTGTCTTTTAGTTTCTGATACATTGAATTTTCCTCTACTACAGGCAACTGTTTTCAAGTTTTTGTTCTCTATTTACAAAACAAAATATCCATGTTTCTTCTTTACATTGCCTTTACCAAACACTTCTCAAACAACTTCTCTCTGTCACTCTTCACTTCCTCAACCAAGCTGTCGTTATCCTATAACAATATATCAACTTCTCTCTGTCACTCTTCACTTTCTCAAACAACGAAGCTGCCATTATCCTATAACAATATATCAACAATATATCTTTCTATTTTACAGAAACGAAGTGAGAAATATTCGGCCCTTAGGGATAAACTTCCACACACAACTGGTCATAAGGGAATGGCTAGATTGACCGAAGACATGGTTAGTTAATTAAGTATAGCTTTATTTAATATTATTTTATACCTTTCCGGTTTTTTATTTAATGTTATCCTAAATTTAGAAAAAAGAAAGTCCAAGTCCATCGTCCATAACTAGAGCTGATGTTTGGATTAAATCTCACATAAAAAAAATGGTAAACCGGTGACCGCGGAAGCTGGAAATGCTATTGTAAGTTTTTTTTAATTTTATCTGTATATAAAAAATTGTCCGAAACTACGATAATTTTACCATTGTACATTATCTATTTGTATTTATTTATGTAGGAGGAGATTAAAAAATTTGGTAGCCTATCACATTCCGGTTCGTCATATAATGTCAGTGGAGATGCTCTTGTACATGTACTCGGACAAGATAAACCAGGACGGTTAAGGGCATTGGGAAGGGGTTGCACTTTAACCAAGCTAGCTATGGCCCAGGCCAAAGATAAACAGGTATCACAGTGTCGAGAGGAAATAGCAAAAATGAAGAGTATGCTGCAGGTTCTGATGAACCAGAAGGTAAACTATTAAAAGTAATTTATATATGTAAAATAAAAAATTCAAAGCGCCGTATAATTTAAAATACTAAAAAGAACAAATTTATTCTCTCTCACAAACTTATTATATGTTCTCTGCCATTTTAAGTATGGTCATTTTAATTTTAGCAAACTTATTACATTAACCGATCAAAGTCCATTTAGTAGTTTTCGATAGTCAATTAAACGCCTACATTACATTTAATTGAGTGCTTTTACGATTAAAATATTCTGATATTAGAGCTTTGCTGCAGGGTGTAGAAAGTTCGAAAAGGAGCACATCTGAATTGGTAAAAATAATAATTATATTACTCAAGAAATAACATTTAGATTTTAAATTTTGATCCAGTGATTGCTATAATTTTTGGTTGAATAATTGCAGAGCAATGACGATGTATGTTCGATGTTGAATTGGGATGGAAACTGTGAAGTTGTTGCCAATGGGAGGGTGTTGTCCAGGGACCCAACTGCGGTTGTCAACGGCATTCGTCTTGGACCAAATGCTGTGAGCGTTATTGTAGATATCGTGGACAAACCAGATACTTATTTATGGAGGCCTACACCTAAAATGACAGTATTAGCAGACGCTGTGAATAAGGTAGTAGCTTGGCCATCAACTTGCATTAAGATGGTGCTGCGAGTAAATTTGAACGACGTCAGTACGGTAAATTTTACACTTCTCATACTAAACTGTTGAATTACACTTCTCATTGAAACATACTAAAGTTTTAGTTTTAGTTTTTAGATATTAGTACCCCGAATTAATCCATTTGAATAATTTTTTTATTTTAACAGCACTGTCCACAATATTATGGTTGGAATTACACTTCTCATTTTATAACCTGTGAATGAATTGCTAAGTAATTTGCTAAGTAGAAATTTATTTGTTTGTTAAAATAAACCATCTTTATATTTATTTGTTTGTTAAAATTACACTTCTCATTTTATAACCTGTGAATGATTTGCTAAGTAATTTGCTAAGTAGAAATTTATTTGTTTGTTAAAATAAACCATCTTTATATTTATTTGTTTGTTAAAATTACACTTCTCATTTTTAGAGTAACAACACTGTCCAAGACGACAAATGCAAGATTTATGGTTGGAATGAGGGTGAAGGGGTAGTTGCCGAAGGAAGAGTCTACTCAAGAGAGCCACAATATGTTGTTAATGGTATTCCGCTTGGTCCGTCTGCCGTTGTGATTTCGGTCGACAAAGTAATAAATAAAGATGCTTATTTGTGGCGACCCACATGTGATATGTTGTGCATTGGAGATGCATTTGGTAGGAAAGTAGCATGGCTAAAATCAAAAGTTGAAGTTGATAAAGAAAATGGAAATGACAGTGTAAATTGTGCGACTTCTCCCATGAAATCTACACCCTTGGTCATGAAGAAATCAGAGCATGTAAGTATTAATTTTCAAAATTGAAGAAATTACCTGTGTATGAAAGTTTATTTATTATGTGTATGTATATATTCTGCATAATAATCTCTTTTTTTCCAGCCAATTGCAAAGTTGACAAAAGATAGCAAACGCCAGTTGATCGATTTGGGTGGAACAAACGTAGTGGCTGAAGGAACTGTTGCATCAACTGATCCGATAACGATGGTCCATAGTCGTATATTGGGACTTAATGCTGTAAAAGTTTGGGTTGATATTGTGAGAGATGCAAATGCAGAGCTATGGAGACCAACATCGGAGTTGACGTGCATGGAAGATGCACTTGGCGTTCCCATAGCTTGGCCAACGGAAAAAGTCATTCTGAAAACAAACTGAAAGGTATATAACTTGTTCATCATAATTGTTTTCAAGCTTTGATTCTAATACCCTGACAATATTCCTAGATAATCGACTATAAAAATTAGTTATATTACTCAATAAATATTGGTTTAGAGCTAGAGTTTGTGTGGCTGTTGATAGTGGATGGAACAGAGTTTGTGTGGCTGAAGTGTTGAATTTATATAACCAATTTTAACACATTCACTGTGTACTAATAAAGGTTATTGGAGCCTAGTACAACTTTGATAGAAAAGTATATCCCTAGTTGATGTAACAGAACCAGTTTTAACACCTTCAGTGTACTCACTGCGTAGCCTGATAAGCTATCACATTATCAACAACATATTGTTCTAGAAATAATGCAATACTTTGGTAAATTAACTACCAACTTGTATTCAACATCCACCAACACAGTGAAACTGCGTTGCCTCAACTGTAGGTGCTATGAGCCAACAGGGTCGCGTTGCTCGCTAAAACTAAGGCGAACACACGTTCATTCTTTAACATATCTAAACCCCTAGTAGTCAGTTAAATATCATTCTACACTTAAGCACTGAATGGTCACAATCTGCCATATGATAAAGATATTTATCTTTGTCATAAGTTCATCTGCTAATGTGCAAGTCTAGTGCACTGACTTCACAAATATGATGTAAAAGTTGTTGGACGATTACAATGTGCTCACATCAGTGGTTAATACGCAGAGGCATATTTGTTTGATGTATTATAGTCTAAGGACTTCTATATTTGTCCATTTTTGATCTTTGATACCTTCACCTCACAAATATTTAGTAACATGATTATTATTGTTTACAGGTAGATAAATGTTTGTGAAGAATTCAAGCAGCAGCACTGGTTTTTGTTATGGTAGCAGCACATGTATGTAGTTAGGTTGATTAAAACTGTTATGAAACTATGATGAAACTAGTATATATGGTAGCAGCACTACTTTAGCTGCATGTACTATTATGAAACTGTTTATGGTAGTTTGGTTATGTAAACGTATGGTTAACCTTTTGTCTTGACACTAATGTTATGATATAGTTGTGATTATGTAATTGCTTTTGTTTGTGTTATTGTGGTTCATTGAATGTGTATGTGTTTATATATTACGTTATTGTATAAGTTTGAAAGTAATTGAATTGGAGGCGAAATCAGATGCAGTCGTGGAACAGCAGGCAGTAAAATCGAAACATACGGTGGCGGAGAAAAAACGCCACCAAAAATAGTAACTTGGCAATTATAGTAACTCAGATAATCTCCGTGGCGTTCAAAAAATGCTGCGAAAAATAATATTACGTGCAACAAAAAATAAGATAGTACACGGCACCTTTTCGGTGGCGTTTCTTAAACGCTGTAAAAAAGATCTTTAGTAACGTTTAAAAAACGCTGCCAAAAATTCATTTACAGTGGCGTTAAAATAAATGTAACAAAAAATCATGGATTTTTAGTCGCATGTTTTCTAGCGGCGTTTATCAAAACGCCACCAAAACTTTTTGTGGCGTTTTTCGTGCGCCACTAAAAATCAAATTTCCTGTAGTGAAGAAAGCATTATAAGGGGAGTCTATGTCCAACACAACGAACTATAACATCCATACTCTTCGGCGTTCCCCAACTCCCAACTCCACTGGCAGTTCCACCATTCCAGTGGGTATAGCAGCACTTCCGTTGAAACCATGGATTCGAGATTGACAAGGTTTCAAGTCCTTTGCTTCTATTCTCATTTGATCATAAGCTCGTTTAAACATGATATTCACAGAACTTCCACTGTCAACTAAGATCCTCTTCATCCAAGCAGGACCCACTTGAGCTGAGAACACGATGTCATCTGGCATCGTCTTTTGTTGCTTGGCCGGAGCCCCTTCATCAAAACTACTATAACACTCGAAGTCCGCATGCCTAATAGAGCTGGCATACGACTCCATTTCCTTCCAGCTTTGGTCTGCTGGATGAGGACCACCACTTATTGTATTGATAACCAACCTCCCGCCAGTACGAGCGGGTTCCTCCTGTCTTTCCTGATTTGGCACACGATTCTGATTCGATGGGCCCGCATTTCCTGACTGCAGCGCCCGCACATAATGATCCAACTTTCGTTCACGTATCAACTTCTCAATGAGGTCTTGTAAATGACGACACTCATTTGTATTATGGCCATAACTTTCTTGGAATCTGCAAAACTTTCCCGTTTGGACTTGTCTTTCCGTTGATGGTTTCGGGGCAGGCTTCTTGTATTGCATGGTGTTGCAAGTCTGCAAATACAAATTTTCCAACGACGTATTCAATTCAAACATGGGAGCTCTACGTCGTGGACCATGGCTCTGATCTCGCTTCTTTCCTTGATTTCCATTGTCCCTTTGCTGATTCTGTTTATTTTGTATGTTCAACTGAACTTTTCCAGAACTATCTCCGGACTGTTTAACAACGATGTTACTCTGGATTCCTTCGATGTTGGGCCCTGCATCATCCTGCTTCCTAGACTATTTCGCATCCTCTCTTCTCAAGAATTGGGCTGCCTTGGAATAGAAACGGTCCAATGATGCAGGTGGTTTCCCAGCTAACCAAATTCCGAACTCGGAATCAGGGTCAATCCCTTTAGTCAATGACATCAGGATAGAGTTGTCATTGGGATTGCTTATTTCTGCACACGCGGCATGGAATCACTCCAAGTAACGTCTAAGTGTTTCTCCGGGAGCTTGTGTAACACTAGACAGAGTGTTAACATCTTTAGGCCTCGCTACGTGCATACAGAATTGTTCAACGAACTTGGTGGCCATCTGGTCAGAATTAGAAATGGATCATGGTGGCAAACGAGTGAACCACATGGTTGGAATGCCCCCTAGGGAAATGGGGAAACTACGACATTTTACTACATCATTAGCTCTCGCGGCATTCATCAGCCATTCGTACTTCAGGATGTGTTGATTGGGATCAGAACTCCCTTCGTAGACTGGCAAAGTTGGCATCCTGAAGCGCCGAGGTGGTTCAGCATATAATATGTCATCGGTGAAAGGAGTATGACTCCGGGAGATTCCCTAGTCGTCATTACTGAGACCCTGACTTTCACGGATCATTTGACGAATCATCGTTGGTATATCCGGCATCCGGATACTAGGAGCATGCTGGGCCAAGGTGTGGTCAGGTTCCACAGCGCGAGTCTGGACCGGACGCGGTTGACGGACCGTGCCTCGCCTCCTTGGTTCAACATTTTCCAGGACATCTTTGGAGTCTGCTCTTGTTGACTACATTGAGGATCGGCTTGATTTCTAGCATCAACCCCTTGTTCGATAGTGGTGGTAGTAGCAATGTTGCCTGTGACATGGTAAGGAGCAGCACCTCCTCAGGATGACGGTCATGTATGATGACTAGCGGATGGTACAGTTCTGGGTTGTCCTAGGTTTGAGGCAGGTTGGTGTCCTGTGGCCTGGGTGTAGCTTACATCTAGCCGTGGGCGCGAGGATCTATGATGACCGTCAGATGAGGCTGAACTCTCTGTGGAAGAATAAGAACCTTGGTCTCTTCTGGATCTTCTTCGCCTTTGGCAATTTAGCTAGTTGGACAACTTTGTGTTGGCGCGCAGTTGTTCAATTAGCTGTTGGCGACTCTGGGTCAATTCTTGAAGCAGCATCTGAAACTCTTGTCTGGTGACCAGGCCTGATGGATCTGAAGGTCTGGCGGCATCTTGGTAGGATGGAGGCAACTGTGCGGGATTCTGCCTGTCCCGTCCTCCCTAATAAGCAGCTATAGAGGTAGTTCGTGTACTTACCATGGTGACTTAATGAAAGTCCTTTCCTAGATTTGATGCAAATCTGAATAGAATGGAAGGGCTTCAAAGTCTGAGATCTGGATCTTCTTCTTGGACTTATGCAATCCAATATAGATAGGAGATCTAAAGAGTAGGAGAAAAATTAGGTTTTTCTCAATGAAAGCACCAAAGTGTTTGTACCAAAATTGGGCACAACACTCTTCGGAAGTTTTTGAAGAGATAAAATGAAGAAATTAAATGGAAAAAGAGGATTATCTAACAAAAACAGATAATGAGAGTAATTAAAATGCACAGAGACACGAGAATTTAGAGTGGTTCAGCGTATTGCCTACGTCCACTATGAAGTTGATTGCTTTATTGATCTTTCTTTGATGATTACAATTGATTTCAGCAGGTTATAGCAAATAACAATGATTTAAAGCAGTAAAATTCGTTAGTAGTAGCAGCAATGGTGTTTAGATCTGGATCCGGCAGAGTCTGGGCGTTGGAGGATACAAAGAAGAAGAAGATCCTTTTTCTGTATGCCCTGGGGCTCTATTTATAAGTGTAGGAGGCTGATATTTCGCTCAGATCTCGGGAGACTCCCCCTGGCACGTGACTAGGCCCGTGCGCCCAAGCCCGTGAAGTTTCGGCTCGATCCATGATCGATATGAACAGATTTCGTATCGATCAAGATTTCATCCAATGGTGTCGAAATTTGGTGTGGACATTCTTTAGCATATACGTAAGCTTCTGTGAAAATTTCATAGCATTTGGACTTGTAGATTAGGAGTTATGATCGATACGAATTAGGACTTTCGGTTGGCTGTTTCGTTCGACTCCATTATTTCGACTCGATCCCGTTCAACTCGATAGCTGCGTGTGATCAAGTGGTGATGTGGCGAGCATTCTCCAGATCGAGTCACCTTCTTCGCTGAGTCGATCGAGTCGTTCTAAGACTTTCGCTCTGTTCGTATCGAGACACTTGAGTTGTTTGAATCGATAGAAGGTGGCCCTTGTTTCGTGTCGATGGAGTGCACATGGAATAACTCGACTGCGTGGCCTTGTTCATATCTATTGGAAATGGCTCCATTTGATCGATACGAAGTTGACGTGGCCAGGTGGACTCGAACACTGTTAGCTATCGATCGATACGAATAAGCATGACGTGGATCGATGCGAACAAGTACTTCTTGATGGATACGAAGTAAGGTCAACTGATGGATACGAACTATAGAAGCCTGATGGATTCGAACATGGCTCTTCAGGCGATGGATGCGAAGTAATCTTTGGTGATAAATGTGAAGTGGTCACTGGCTGATCGAGTCGAACAGAGGCTTCCCGATGGTTACGAACTTGATCGAGTCGAACAGAGGCTTGGTGGTGGATGCTGAGCTGATCGAGTTGAAGTAAGCTTTCTGATGGATACGAAGTGCACTTACCTGCTGATGGATACGAAAATGACCGATGCGAAATGATGGGTTGCGACTCCAATCGATTCGAAACGATGGATATGAATAGATGGGTTTTCCAACTTGCATCGATCATAACTTGAGCATATGAACTCGGATTGACTTGAAATTTGGAACGTTGGCTCTCATAGCTTCGCTTGTCGTGTCATATCAATTTTAGCTTGATCCGGACTCGGACAAAATTCGTCGATATCCATAGTGAGCCTGTGTATAACCGATCTCTAAGACGAACCGTCATTGGTTACTAGTCAATTCCTTGGTGTCACGACCTTGCCAAAAGGCGGGATAACAGATTGTATTATACTTTGATTCTGTACTCTGATGATGTAATGTATAAACAGATGTATTTTCTTTTGTGTAAAGATCATTTATTATCTATTATATTTTATTCCATTGCGTTTGTGAGATTCTGATGTTGTTTCTATTTTCTTTTCTTCTACCTCTTTCTTCTTTAACCCAAATGGTTCGTATTTCCGTTCTTCTTGAGTTGATTTGATGGAGATTAATATCAATTCAAGGGGCACGGGTTTGCGGGTTGTTACAGTTGGTATCAGAGCTTAGGCTGGCGATAACTTTGGCTCTGGTGGGAATTACTCACTAGAAACAGAGTCCGTAGTACTCTAGAATGAGTTGAGTGTATTAATAGATATGAGCACGTATTTGTTAATGAGTATAAATTGTTTTTACGTTGTGTTGACTTATCGGTTGAGAGCTTATGGATTATGGTCGATATGTGGGACGCCATGTCATCGATAGGGGTTTCTCAACTCTTGAATGAGATAAACCGACACAGTATGGTTTTCAAATAGGGTAAATGAAATAATTTTACCCAAATTATTTTTGTATATAAAGGGAATAATTTTCAATAATTATTATAGTTATATATGATTGCTTGGTTGTTTGAAAATGATAATAATAAATTATTATCATTATTGTGTAGAAATTGAATAAGAAATTGAAAACCATAGCTAAAAGTTAAGAAATAAATTCATATACAAATGAAGTTTATAAATGTGAATTATAAATGTGATTTATAATTGGAAATGTGATAAAAATTCCAGAGTGATAGTTGAATGTGAATTGAAGGGATTTGGAATTTGAAATTTTCAGAAAATTTAATTCCTTTGGGTTTGAAATGATTTTCAAAGATTTTGGAGGAATAATAGGGATATTATTCGGAAAATATTTTGAATTGGAAATGAAATCTGGTGAGATTTGAAATTTAAAATTGTTTGAAATAGTTTTGAAAGAAGTAAAAGCACTAAACTCTTTCGGTCGCTGGAAAATAACTTCAGTGATGACTACAGCATCATCGATGTTCATTTTCGAGTTTCCAAGAGAGGAATTGCTACCTGGATGTTTTGGATTGGTGTTTGTTTGCAAAACTGGGTTTTGGTTTTGAAATTCAAAGAAATAGTTGGTTATACCAAAGGATTTTGGATATAATTGATTTTAAAGGTGATTTTGAAGTGTTGAGAAATTGCTTAAAACTCTGGAAGTTAATTTAAAATGTTTATGGAATAATAAATGGGTTTGAAAAACTTATAAAAACTTGAAATTTGTTTAGAATAAAATTTAACTTGGAGAATAGTTAAATGAAAGTGAATTTGGAAATTGTTAGTAAATTAGAAATAACTAATTTGGAATAAATCAGTAAGTCGAATTTGTTAATGGGATTTAAAGTGGTTAAATAAAAGTTGAATTGTGAGTTATTAATGGAGTTTGGAAATGAACTTGGGTTTCAAGTAAAAATTCAACTCGAAGTGTTAATAAATTAAAATATGATTGAAGTGTTGTCAAATGAAATGAAGTTGGATTAGGATAAAGATGGTTTGAATTGCAAATAATATCCAAGTGAGTAGAAATAAATTGAATGGCCTAGTTATTTATAAAATGAATTCAGAAATAAATTATGAATGCAAATTAGAATTTATAATGGATTGAATGAGTATACTAATTGAATTAAATTAGTAAAATAAAATGGAATTGAATAAAATTCTATGAATTGATAGAAGTAAACAAAATTGGTTTTTGAATCAATTGACATGAATATGAGTTGTTTGGAATTATAAATGAATTGGAGGTAAGTGAGTGAGTTGTACATCACTTAAATTGAATGCAAGGGTAAGAAAAGCGAGTGAAAGCAATTGAATTGGTGATTGAAACCTTATTAATTACTTATAAGTGTTGTTTGGTATGTATGGCTTATGAAATCCATGTGTTAGCTATTGAAAATGAGTGAAATGTGAATAAATTTTCTATATATGGCACTTACATATTTGAATTGAGTAAGTACAGGTACAGGGAAGCCGTGTGATTGGTTTTGATCGTGCAAAATGCTAAATAAATAAGCCGCTTGCTTAAAAATGCTAAATAGAGGTACGCCTACGCAATAAAAGATAGGAAATATGAACTGTTGTTTATTTCTTGTTTTCCGACCGTGTGGGTCGATGTATATATATTTATATCTCTTGTCAAATTGCAAAAGCTTCTCCGTACAAAGGAGACTCTGCCAAAATTTTCCGAAATTTTGGGAGTTAGAAATTTTTTAAAATTTTCACTAACGACAAATGATTTAAAATTTGTAAGCAAATAGAATTGAAATTGAATATTGAAATCTAATTTAAAATTGTGTATGTGAAGTAAGGTGAAATCGAAGAAATTGTTCGAAGAAACTAGAGGAAGAAAAAGTTTGCAAATAAACTTTTATTTGAGATTTTAAATAAATTAGTAAGTGAAACTAATAAAAGGAAATGGTTAATTAAATATGGGTTGAGATAAGGTGAATAAAATTCAATATTCAAATTTTGAAGGCAAATTGAATTCAAGTAGAATTGAAATTGGAATTCTGAATGGAAATTGGGAAAAAGTATTGAAGTTTGAAAATAATTAATAAATTGAAGTAAATTGATTTTATATGGAATTGGAATTCAATTTGAATATAAACTTCAGTAGTGAAGTACTGAAAATAAATATAAGAAATATTTATATTGGACTTAAGAAATGTGTAAGTAAATTTGGTATTGAGAAAATTATTCTAAGTGAATAATTGAATGAAGATTAAAACTGAAAGTTGTGAAATGGGATAATTGCGGATAAGTGAATAGAAATCAAAATGAATGTGAATAAAGAGAGAATTGAGATATGCAATGATCCATTGAAATAAATACGTAGGATGTACGTATATTATTTTATTCGCATAACGATTTGATCCAGATTCGAGCATAGAATTTCGAGATAGTTATATCGGTCCGAGTTGGGATTTTTCACTCGATTTTCAACGGCGAACCCTAGATATGGATTATTGATTGACTCTGGAAATTCTCTATCATAGCTGTGACTATGCAAGGAGGATGACGGTTTCTGATCAAGAAACCAGATCTGAGTCCGCACTAGGAAGTCGGGTGGACGATACTAGTTCGGAAGTGAAATTGTGTGATCGAGCGAGCGATCGAATTTGGTATTGCGTACGAATGATATATGTGCATCGTACGGGCTTAAGTAAAGTAGATATTGAAAATTTTGTAAAGAAATGAATAAAATGATTTTGGGACTTTGTGATTGGATATTATTGCTAAGTAGGATATACAGGTATTTAAAAGCAAAAGAAAAATTGATTTTTGATTTCAGAAGATAAATTTAAATTGCCCGACAAAAGGTATGTATTTAATTTCTGTATGAAATTTGATGATTTTCCAATCTAGCCACTTGGCTTTTGTTTTCTTTTGGAAATCTGGGGGCCTGTTGAGGCATTTTGTAGTTGTTCCGAGCTAGCCGTGCAAAGGAGATGCTGGCGAAATTTTTCGAAATTTTAAGGAGTTAGAAATTTTTGAGAAAATTTTGATAATTCAAAATTTGGTTTCAAATTTAAATTTGAATAGTTAAGTAAGTAATATTGTTTGGGACTTATGGATAAGTTTGAAAAGTTAGAAAGAGGGTTAGTGTGTCTATGAAAAAAAAGATTTGTTTTGGCAAGTTGTTAAAAACTATTTGGGCTGAGAAAATAGTAACGGGTATTGGACCATTCTTCTTAACTAGCAATTTCGGGGACGAAATTCTTTTAAGGGTGGAGGAATGTGTCGACCCATAATTTTTGGATATTTGGAATTGGGATATTTAATTGATTTTAAATATTCAAAAGTAAATTTTTAACTTGAATTTCAAATATCACTATTTATGGGGTAATTTAATTATTAAACTAAATAATTTGAAGTTGGGTAAAATTTTGAATCTGGAGTTTTATGCCTGTTAAAAATAATTTGAAGGCTTGGAAAATTTACATTGATAATACTGAAGGTGATGGAACTTTTAAAATGGGATTTAAAAGTGTTTTGTTCAGTTTTAAAAATATATCGTTTAAATTGATTTTTAAAAATAGCCTTCTGAGGCACAGTCTCGGAATTCGACGAAACCAGTTCCATTGGATCTGTAATATTGTATTATTATCGGATTTCAAATTTTGGAGCGTTTGGAGTTGTCGTGTGATCGTACGATAGATAAACGCGCTGAAATTTATATCGAAGGTTTAATATAATAACTGAGTCCAAAAAGCTATCTTCTCCATACGATCGAATTAGGACTCGAAACCTTTTCCACTGCGTTCAGAATGGGGTATAACCTTATAAACGCCTAGCGACACGCCTCGATAGGAAGTCAAAATTTTTAAGTCATGATTTTGTGACGATTCAAATTCAAAATTTAAATATAATATATATATATGTTTTTCCTTCAATTTACTGTGGGCCACATCCAACACATGTCCACCCTGAGAACACGTGTCTCCTACCTTCTCAATCGCGCACCAGATGTCCCTTCGTTTAAAAAAAATAAAATAAAAGATATACAATGCCGAATTAAAAAAAAGAAATGGGACTGCCTCTAAACAGAATAAAACTTCCTCTTTTACTTGGAAATCAAAATCGAGTTCGTATAAAAAAAATATAAACAGATGAACGAGAATTCGTTCGAATTAGAGGCGATCGAATCAAATCACTTAGATGCCTAAGATTGAATCGCGATTGGAAATCTCGAAGGCACTTCGGAGTCGAGGCGTGTCAACAACGGGATGGTTTCGAACTCGAGACACGTGAGTTCAGGCGTGGTGTTCGCGTGGGCGTACACGTGACAGAGGCGACGGAGTGTGGGAGGACTCGCTCATGGTGACAGCCTGTTTCGAGCAGGCGCAACCCAAGGTGGCTCAAGGGGATTCGATTGTGGCGGCCACGTTCGATTGCAGTTGGCTAGGGTTTCGAACTTGAGTTCGATAAGGTTGGCATCGGCCGTTAGCGATTTTGAGGGTATGGTTTTTTTTCGAACTTATATATATTTTAAAAAATAAAAATAAAAATATGGGAGTTTTAAAATGATTCTCAGTAAAGGATTTCTGTTTTGTTTTTGCAAAAAGGTAAAATATAAAATAGGTATATCTATATAAAACACAAACACATATTTTAATATATTTATAGATAAACAATAAATATATTTTTATATATAAGATATTGAGAAATTAGATTTTTTTTAAACCTATATAGACTATTTTTATATGTAGTTTGGAAAGGGAAAAAAATAAAATACTATTTACTAGTTTATCTTAAAATAATTTTATAAGGTGATTTATTTGTTAAATTAACCTATTTAATTATTATAGGAAGGTTAGTTTAAAATTAAATCATTAGATAATTAAATTTATCAAATGGAGAATTAATTGTTCGATTAGTTCAAATATTAATAAAATCGTATAAATGTTTATACAAGGTCAAAAGTCGTGAAAACAAGGCAAGATTGAAGTGGATAGCAAATAAAAAGCCAAGGTAAGTTAATCTCACTCTTCTGGATTGATATTTAAATTTAAATGGTTAGATTTAAATATTTGGTTGAATGATTGAATTGATTGGATGTGGTATATTATATATAGTAGTATATATATTGGAGTGATTGATATTCCCGCATTATATAGCGGATGAGACCCTATGCGCTGCATAATAGCGGATGATATTATATAAACCCATATACCGCGATATTCCACCTCGAAGTGGAATTGGTATTGTGCTAACATCTGTGGATGCAGGGAAACAGGTTGGAGGGATCCAACTAGATTCCTCAAAATTATTTAGATTTGTTTAATATTCTGTGTTATGATTATTAGACATTCTGTGATGAATTATATTGATAATTGGAATGTTGGATGCTATGGTTTGATTGGATATATTTGGACATTCTGAGTTATCAAAAATGTATAGATTTGGATTTTAAAAGAAAATAAAAAGAGAGAATTTGAGTAAAATGATTATAGAGAATTTGGGATAAATTAAAGAATGAATGGGAAAAGGATAAAAGTGGATTTTAAAATTGTTAATAAATAAATTCCAAGTTTAGGAAATGAGATTTCTGAATAAATGGGAATAAATGAAATTTAAAACTTAAGAGGTATTAATTAAAGGAATAAAGGATTTATTTTTAAATTCAGAATTTAAACGGTTTAGGATGCAATAAAAGGAATTTTTATGAAATTGGTATTCCCAGTTTAAAATCATAATAAAGAAGTTAAATCCAGAATTTATGAAATTAATGGGTTTTGAAATAAAATTGGATAAGTAAAGAATTTATTTTTAAATGGAGTAAATTTTGGAAATCAATTTGAGAATTGATTAAGTACTTGAAACTGGGATTTTAAAAGGAAGTTGAGACCATGAAATTTATAAACTGGGTTTATAAATGTGAAGTAATATATTAGTGGATATTTGGAAGGATAAATTCAAGGTGGAAATTTATAAAAGAAATGGGTAAATTTGATTAAAAATAAATAGTGATTTATTTTTAAAGATGTGAAAGAGAAGTATATTTCCCTGGATAGCCGAGTACGTTTCCAAAGCAAATCCTTAAGTATAAGTTAAAGTTTCAAAGTTGTTTTAAAAGTATGTTTTGGAAAATCTATTATTTTTAAATGTTTAAATGTTAAAGTAAGTATTTTTTTTCAAATTTATTTCAGTAGTAATTATTTAAAGTTGACTTGGTATTATGTTTTGAAAAGATGAAAATTTAGTTTTGTAAAGTAGCTTTATTTAAATATTCTTAAAGTATAAATTTTTGAATAAAGTATTAAAGTAGTTTTTAATTTAAAGTATATTTATAATAAAGTGTTTCTAAATTATTCTTAAAATCTAAAGTGTTTGTACTTGGTGATTTCAGTGGAAATAGAAATATTTGGAAATTTATTCCATGAGAGAAGGACGGTTTGAAACTGTTTTCAAAGGGTTGAAAAGTGGAAATATATCTTGCGAAGATATTTTGAGCTTAATAAATAATTTGGGAGAAATTATTTAAAGGTCTGATGGTTGTTTGTGAATGTTATATGATAGTTAAATAACCGACTATCAATATTTGCCAATGCGCTGATTGTTTCGAAGAGACCGGGATCGGGATTTATTTTTCGAAAACCACTTCGATCCGGTTTGTACGCTTTCGTGGGGAAAACGAGTTTGGAGTCGAAGATGGAGCAGTGAAGTGCAAGGGCTAATCGCTACTAATCCTGAGGGTGATTCCAAAATGGATGTAGTAGGAATAGTGTCTTCGGTTCCGTTCGGACCTGGGACGGACTTGTATGGATGAATGCTTTCGGAACATCGTCAGGTGGACGGTGGGCGTTTTAAGTGATATGTTCTAAAAAGGTAACGCTTAGCCTCGAGCCTCATCAACTGGGAATGACTGGAAATCAGGGGTTATGCAGCAAGGCTATGTGGGTAGCGCCCATTAGGGTGAGGTCATCCCTGTCTAGATGTCCCTTTTATTTCGGCTTAGTGGTGCAGTTGCTGATCCCAACCGCGAGGTGATCTTACTCGGGATTATCTAGTAAGGGGTAGTCCCGGTCTTGTGTTGCAGGGGATTGGGCGTGATCCTTGGTACATTGATCTAGACCAGGTACTGTGACAGGTGGTACCCCAGTGCCTAGTCATTAGTTGGAAATCCATTCTCCATACACGCCTTCTACGGTTTTTGTTTGTATAACCCACTTTGTGGCTAGTATGCTGGAATTTAATCATGTAACAATTTCAGCTGTTTGAATAAGTATTTGTATATAGACACTATTATAATATCAGACGGATTTGATAAGAAAGTGTTTTGGCTATCGTAAGGTAAAAACCCGACATGTTTATTTGTGGCGCAGTCTTACGAGATGCTTTTGATTTCAAAGGGTTTGGAAAACTTTAATAATCCAATTGAGTGTGTTTTCTCACGTTGGTTTTCCAGACTATCTCGGGTGTTATTTTATTATAATGCTCGGGTCAGACCGTGTATTATAGGTTACAGGATATGATGCTGTGGAGCTCAGGAGACGAGCTGAATGGCGAGACGTATCACATGTATTTGATGTATATTCCGCTGTGTTGTGTATGTTGAGTATTCTGTGTGGGACAAGTTATTATAACTGTCCTGAATCGTGATGTTGATTGTATTATACTCTGATTTTGTACTCTGATGATGTAATGTATAAACAGATGTATTTTCATTTGTGTAAAGATCATTTATTATCTATTATATTTTATTCCGCTGCGTTTGTGAGATTTTGATGTTGTTTCTATTTTCTTTTCTTCTACCTCTTTCTTCTTTAACCCAAATGGTTCGTATTTCCGTTCTTCTTGAGTTGATTTGATGGAGATTAATGTCAATTCAAGGGGTACGGGTTTGTGGGTTGTTACATCAACCCACGTAATCAATTTCATCTTTAGATCATATCCAAATTCATACTACCAATAATTTCTAAAAATTCCTTCGCTGTGAATTTGATATTTCTTGGAACACTAATTGTTTCTCAATGCGACAGAATAGATATTTATAAACACTTTATGATTTTCCTTTTATTTAAAATTTATTTGGTTTTGGTTTACAATACTTATATACAAAACATAAATTGGTCATCCAACGACAGTTGTTCCCAAAATCCTTTCGGGGTGACTCATACAAGATCCCTTATGTACAAATTTTATGTGTAGCCTATCATCTTGCACAACCTGCCAACTCTTTGGCCTAAGATATGTTGGGGTTTCTTATAAACCCCTATCTTGTATGATTTTGTAAACCATTCTTTAGATGAAATTAATTTTAACCTTATGTACTAATTCTAAGTACACGACCTTTAGAAAGAAGTTAACTTAACTTCAGTCACAATCAATTTTGCTTCATTCAACAAAGTTTGATTACTCCTTATAGATACATCATTAGGTATCATTGGGAGGAGTGATTTTTGAGATTGAATTATTCATTTTTAGGTACGTTTAGAACTCATTCCAATATATTGACATATTCAATCAAATCGAATCATTTTATTTTCTATTGCACATTAATTTATTTACTTCTGTTTTGTATTCTATGAACTTGTCATTAGCATATCACACATGTTTCATGTACACATGTTCATGTTTGTGATAATTTATCGGTAAATACATCTATATGTATCAATATGTAGAGTTCATCAACTTTTATAATTCTTCCAGTGAATGAGTGCTTTGCCCTTAATTATCTAAAATTTAATTTACTAGTACCATATGATTCATAATAATATAATCATTAATTATTTCTCAAAACTATGGCTGAGTCCATAATTCCAAAATAATTACAAATAAATTTAGATACTTCTGTATCTTCCAATGCATTACAAATACCACTATTGTAGTTTTATTTTATATCGAATATTCATAATAGTCATATTGAAACAAGACTATGTCTATTTTTCAGCCAATACTTGAAAAATAATTATTATTTCATAAATAATGTTTGGTAAGTTTTACAAAATTAATTTTCGTAAATTGATGTGACCAATAAGTGCTATATGGCAAGCTCCTACTATTTCTATCATTTTTATAATAGCATATGAAATACGGAGGTCCATTTAACCACTTAATATAGGTTATTTATTCCATCTACTAACCATTTTACATTCGAGAGTTTTCAGATCAAATATCCTGAACTTAAAAGAATAATTCTAATATAATACAATATTCCAGAAAAAAATATTCTAAAAAAATATATTTTTGGAATAGAAATTATATTTCTCATTCCAATGCTAAGTATCAATTATTATGTTACAATTCTCATTTTGGGTGTTTCTTTATGAAGCAGAAGCGACCATTCACCCTCTTCATCCAAACTGTGCCTTAAGTTACATCTACTCTCATGCATTCGTTTTCCTTTCTAAATGATCGAACCATTCAAAAGAAACCTCGCTACAATATGTGTATTGAACCTTTTACACAAGTGCATTTGATCATCCTTAACATTTATGGATATCAAATATTGTAAATCGGTCAAATTGGTATTTCAGTGATCTAGTTCTTACACCTATCTTGTAGCTTTCGGTCTAATGTTACATTTAACACAAGTAGATTATTCAGTTGTCAATTTTTAATCTTTCGACATCGAAGTCCCACAGTATTTTCAAGTCGAGAGAACTGCGTAACATCGTCACTTCAAGATTTTTTGTTTAATCTTAGTTATATTAACTAGTAAAGAACTCTCGAGTAAATCATTCTATAGTTATCGAATAACTATCAATACATAATCCATTGATGCCCCCAGCAGCCATGAGAAATACACTGCCCAACATTTGGAGAGCGTTATGTACTCTAGTCCCAATGGATGAATCGATATCTTTTCTCGAAACATCTTGAATAGGAATATTTAAAACAATCGTTATTTTCAATGTGATAAAATCATCATGATTACAACACTTTGTAATAACTATCATATAACATATCATCTAAGGATTTCCATCTATATACTTTAAATTAATTACTTTCTTATTTATATCGCTATATAGCAAATATATAGAAAGGAAAACACATTTTATTTTGAATAAGATCGATTACCGAGTTAGATATATGTAAAAAGTTACATAATTACCTCTAGGGCATACCCCTAACTCTATCAGTACTGTAGAGCAATTAATCAAGTAATTTATTTATCAACAAAATGTACCTTTTAATGTTATTCCGTTATTCTTTATATATATTTTATTTAATTTCAATAACTTTAACATGGTATCAGAGTTTGATTTGATGTAATAACCTTAATTTTGGTTACATATTATTTGAGCTATTTAATTAAGAAATAATTAATAAATAACGTGAGAGGATATAAATATATCTATAGCTTGGATAATTGCTATATAAATATGAATTTGAATTTCAAACTTTAAATGAAGAATTAGTTTATAAAGAAATAAATTAAAGGCCTTAATTATGTAAGAAAGGAATAAGGCAATAAAGATGACACACATGATTTATTTTAGCAAAGCAAGCCAACTTTATTATGAGCTGTCCATATATATAAATGAATAAGATACATGTGTTTGGCACAAGCACCAAAACGAATTTATGAAAATAAGGCACAGGTAGTTGGCAAAAAAGAGTCAACTTACTAAGGACATAATTAAAACCCTAGTCTCCTTTTGAAGAGGAAGATCCACTCCCATTATCAGAAGATTCAAGACTTATGACATGATAATAACCAGAGAATAATAACAACAAGTTAGGAATGGAGTCCACTAAGTCAGAGCAGTATAGATGTTTCCTATCCTAAGAATCATCTAATACCACGGTGCGATTCATATCACCAATAGATCCAGAATAATGAGTACTAATCCTTCATTCTTAACATGGTAAAATAATCGCCCATATTCCTCATCTTCGCCCATATACTTATAAAACCAGCTACCCTTAAGCATACCTTATAGCAGAAGGTTCATGAATCCAAGCCTACTCAGACATATCCCAAAAAAGTCACCAGAGGAAGGAGGAGCCACATCTGCCTTATTCTGTGATAAATCATCAATAACAGTAGTAGGGGTATTAGTAGACTCCTTAGTCTCAACCAAGGAAGGAATAACAACAGGGCGTGACAGCGAAACTCACTTCATAACTGGACGAGGAACAGGGATCCTATCGGAAAGCAGAATGGGGGAGACATTAAGAAGATGTTTATTTGTTTCAATCTAGTGAAAAGAGTGACATGACGTGCAAATTTAGGTTTCCAACTATAATGGACGTCTACAATCGCAATGTGCCCTTCAACTATACATGAATTTTTCCCCTAATGCGCACCCCCCTTTCATATTTTCACCACCCTATTCATGTCATAAGAAAAGAAAAGGAAACCTAAACATCAAGAGCTCACCATTTAAAACAAGTTCAACAAAGAAGAAAAGGAGGAAGATAAAGCTAGAAAAGGAAACTAATGCAATTATCTCCAGATATAACTAATCAAAGTGAGTAATACTATTTGATTCAGATTCAAGGGTAGATCTAAATTTTCACTGATTTTTGCTATGCATATGGATTAGATAATCATTTTTAGGAGTTATGATTATCATTTGAGATTTTATGGAATTTTCTTAAAGGTTTTTAAGTGTAAAAACTAAGTTTTTGATATTCAAATGCTTTGGATTTTTGATATTATGTTTAGAAGGATATTTTTGATAGGGTTTTTTATTTTCATAACTTTTGGATTAATTACGATTTAATATGAATTTTTTAAGTTGAGAAAATGAATAATGTTGGGTTTAATTATTTAAAATGTAGAAATAATTATTTTGATCTAAAAATTTTGTATGACACTAAAAATGTAATGAATTTTGGGGATTTTTTTCCAAGTGATTTCAAGCTAAAAGGAATTATTTTATGCAAGAGGGATTTAATTGCAAAAAGGTAATTATTGACGAAATTAATAGAAAATTAATAATTTGGAAAATAGGAGAAATTTTCTCTTTGTTTGGCAACAAATTTCTGGAAGGCTTTTGATTTACTAGTAGAAATTTGACAAAAAAATTGGTTTAGTAAAAACATATTACTTTTAAAGAAAATAAATCGGTTTCGTAAGAATTTATGGAAATGCCATAAGTCAACTTGCAACAACCATGTTTTATCAACTTGCGATAACCCTTATTTATCAACATGCAATACCTATGTCATGTCAACTTATGACACCAGTTATTTTACCAACTTACGATAGCAAATTTCATCAGCATGCGATAACATGTATTTACCAACTTGCGACAGCTGTTATTTTATCAACTTGCGATAGAAAATTTTATCAACATGCGATAGCATGTGTTTGCCAACTTGCCATAACTGGCATTTTATCAGCATGTGATATCTAATTTTATCAACTTACGACAGCTAGTTTTATCAACTTCCAATAGATATTGGTTTTACCAACTTGCGACGGCTGTCATTTTTATCAACTTGCAAAGGGTATAGATTTTCAACTTGCGATGGCTATGAATTTTCAATCTATGATTGATTATGGTTTTCAACTTGTGACAGCTAGTTATTTTCAACACACGACAGCCTATGTTTTGACTTGCGATAGCATGAAAATTTTAAGAATACAAAATAACATATTTTGTGACACTTGATAGTTTTTACTCTGTATTTTCCTTGGAAAAAAAATATAATTTTTGTTGAGTGTTTTGACAAGGGTTTAAATTGTAATGAAAAGACATTTTAATCCATTTTTAAAGTGGTTTTGTGAAAGAAAGTATTACTTTGTTACAAGTAATCTTGTATATAAAATTAATATCATATGAATACATATTTATGAAGAATGATGGTTTGTTATATGTTTAATTTTGTATCTTGATATGTTATTATTTCCTATGCTAAATTATTGACATGCTCACTTATATATTTGTTATCATGCAACATTTATGACCTTGTGGATTAGGAACTGATAACTAGTTAGGGTTGTTCCAATAGTAAGTATGGTAAGACTTATAACCCTAAGTGAGTAGAATTTCATCCACGAAATTAGGAAGATCACATTGTGTTAGAATGCCCTGAATTGATCAAAAGGCATGACTCATGGATATTTTCAACCTGATTTTTGGGTGGAGACTAGGATAGGATCGTGCCCTATCCTCCAACTGTTGGGCCCCCGGTTGGTTATGTCCGTGATTCCAATGCATAGGGGTTTTCCAACATTTGGGCTAAGAATTTAATTGGGAATTACACAAAGAAAGGAACTAGTAGTAGAGACGCTCACCATCGTTTTTCTTTTGTTGAAAAGAAGCCGAGGTTATTAACTCTTGTTGGACAAGAGATTTTGGATTATCTAGTTACATTTTTAGCTCGAGTCAGCCCAATAGGTTTTTAGTTGGTTTGAGACAACTAATATAGATTCATACCGACTATGGGGAAACTATACCATGGACTATATTATGGGAGTAGACAGTTATGGAAATGTAATCCTTTTTTACCATAGTGAACAAACTATTCATTTTAATGCATAATAATAATGTTGGCGTTACGATTGTGTTCTAATTATTATGGTTGCATGTATATGTTGTGATTGATACGTTGATTGTAAGGATACTAATGAGTGGAAAACCTGTTCCGCTCAGTAGCATGGTGTCACTAAGTATCCATATTTTTTGTTTGAGATGGACCACTATTATTCACACCACACTTTTTGTGTGACCTGAAGTTTTTGATTTTCCCTTATAAGCTTGGGTCCTTGATTTGAATTAGGTAGGTTGAGAGTGGGGTATTTTAGGTTTAGGCGAATAAGCTTCCGCGGACGTATTGGACCGCGTGTAGTTTAACTGCTTTTGTTTATTGTTGAACGTACGTACATAATGATGGGTGTTGAAACCGTTTGGTAGTTAAGACTCGAATCATCCAAGGAGGCATATTCATATGTCGCTCTTGGTACTGTATTTGTATTTATAATATTTTATCAGAACGATGTAATCATGGGGTTATAAGATGTAATGAAATGTAATGAATTTGCAAATTAATGAATGAGAATGTTTTGTTGAAATGTGTAAATACTTATTTTTGAAACTTGTCGATATAGAGGACCTCTGGGAGGGACGGCGGACCGATTAACTCCAGGGGAAATTAAGTTGTGTCTGTCCGCTTCAACTCATGACACCTATAACCCCCAAGGTACTGGTTTTTGCGAGAAGTGTGTGCAAGGTAGGGCTCGAAGTTGGGTCTGTTAGCAGACTTAGGCACTCCTTTTCCATTGCACCATACATGCGGACAATTTGTAAATACTTGTGCTCTTAACGTTAATGTCACAACAACTGATCCCATTTATCACTAGAAAATAGTGCTAAGGATGACTACAGCATTAATATGTAGTATCTACACTACTAGAAAAGGCTAATATTCTGACAGTACCTAGCGATGGCTTCCGACGGGCCATCGGCGGCCGTCGGAAATTCACGAATATTTGCTCAGGCCGAAGCCTTTCTTCCTCATTTGGCTGCACGGTTTTCTTCATCCATTAATCCCCAAATCTCTCCTCCAAGCTTCCAATCACCAATTTCGAGCTTTCGGATCCTCTCCGGCTGCGTGATCAACGTCTATTACTCTCTAACTCAAGTATAATCTCTTATTTTCGCCAAAAATCTAATTTTTACCCTAAATCTAGATTTGCATAAGTTGATAAATTAAGGCTAATTAGCGATTGCAATTATTTCCAATAGCGGAATAATGGTTTATAGCATCCCATGGTATACCTATTTCATATGTTATTGTGAAATTGTAAAGAGTATTTATAATTTGTGATTGTATGTGTATATGTAAACCATTGTATATGCGTTTTTTCTACCATTATATTGTGTTAATTGGAATAAGACATGAGTCGTATAACATCTTGACTTGTGCAACAATAATGAATGCACGAGTCTAAAAGAAATTTGACTGTATTGAAAAATGACAACAATATTAAAGCAACCTTATTGATGGAATACGCGGAATAAATGTGGTTAATTAATAATTTTTCAAATGTATAAAATTAGTAAATATATATTCTTTTTTATAAAATACTATTTTTACGCCCCTTAGAGAGTTTTTAGCCCCGTCTGACGAGTGTTGTACATGATCGTTATATAAATAGCTGTTTTTGTCACAAAACAGCCATTTATATTCATCTGGTACAATGCTTGTTGGATTTGTCCATGTATTGAACAAGTTATAAACACAGTAAATAATTACATTTCGCACATTATTTCATTTCAAACGGTTCATAGAATTTCGCCATCACTTCTCTTTTTTGTTTCCTACGTACACGCATTTGTGTACAATGCAGGAAACAAAAGGGAAATGCTACCAAAATTTTGTTGAATCGTTTAAAACAAAATAATGTATGAAGTGCAAGTGTTTACTGTGTTTGTAATGGGAAGTAGGATGACTGACCAGAAAAAAAGATAACCATAAACCAACATTTCTATATTGTATTCTTAAGTGGGGTAAAATTGACGCGTATAAGTTTTTGTATCGATACATTGAAAAATAAAATGTGAATTCGTAAAATGACCAATATTTATTTTTGAATTTGTGACATATTTTTTCAAATAGGAAAAATGATCGATTATTTTGTTGATTGGAGGAGATGGATGTATCAAAGAAGGGGGTTGAGAGGCTCAATAAAAGAAGATTTTTATAATGGTATAAACGTATTTGTTGAATTTGCTTTAAGTAATAACGGAAACGATGCAGAAATTCGTTGTCCGTGTAGTAGGTGTAGACATTTGAAGTATTTGTTACCCAATACTATGAAAGTCCATTTGTGCAAAAACGGTTTCGTGCGGGAGTATTATGTTTGGGATCGTCATGGAAAAGTTGTAGCAAATACTTCTGTAGAGTCTGAATTAGACATTGCAGGTAATGAAATTGTTACGACGAACCGTATAGAAAATATGGTTGAAGATGCAGCACGATCAATGTTCCCTACGGTTGAAGTTGATGACGACGATGAAAATGTTGAAGAACCAAATATTGAAGCAAAAAAATTTAAGATTTACTGGATGCTGCTAAGAAACCTCTTTGGAATTGTTGTAAAAGCGGCACCCAGCTATCAGTAACCGCAGAATATATTGCAATGAAATCAAAATACAACATCCCAGAAGCCAGATTTACAACCGTTGTACAAGCTGCAAAAAGACATATGCCGCCCGATAATTTAATGTGTGAAAATCACTATGAAGTTAAAAACTTATGTCGGCTTTTAGTTTACCTTATCAGAAAATAGATACATGTTTAAATGGATGCATGTTGTTTTGGAAAGAAGACATAAATCCTAGGAATTGTAAAATATGTAATCAGGAAAGATACAAACCAAGAAAAAAGAAAGGAAAGGAAGTTATGTACAAGCGTATGCATTACTTACCCATCACTCCTAGGCTTCAAAGATTATATGCATCTTCTGTTAACTGCATCTCATATGAGATGGCATAGTGTGAGAATGGAGGAAGTGCGTACGTTGACACAGCCAGTCGATGTAGAAGCATGGAAGCATTTCGACAAAACTTATCCCAATTTTGCAACGGAGAGTCGTAATGTTAGACTTGGATTATGTGTGGATGGTTTTTCACCATTTTCTCAATTTGGTGCTAAATAATCATCTTGGCCCATTATCATCACACCTTATAATTTACCTCTGTGGATGTGTATGAAAACGCAATATATGTTTCTTTTTATTGTCATTCCTGAGTCCGACGATCCGACATAAGGAATCGATGTTTATTTACAACCATTGATTGAGGAGTTAAAAACACTGTGGAATGAAGGAGTAGAAACATATGACTTTTCAAAGATTTTTTTTTCCGTATGTTTGCTTCTTTGTTGTGGACTATAAGTGATTTTCCTGCCTATGCAATGCTTTCAGGATGGAGTACATCCGGTTATCTAGCATGTCCATATTGTATGGAAGAAACACGGGTGTTTTCTTTACCAAATGGTTAGAAAATTTCATGGTTTGATTGCCATCGATGTTTTCTCCATGTCAATCATCCCTTCAAAAGAGACAAGAAAAACTTTTTAGCTAATAGAGTAGAAACCAACAACCACCAACGATATGGTCAAGCGAAGACATATACGAACTTGTAAGGGACTATCCAAAGATATATGAAACTGGAGTGCAAACAGAAATTGAAGGAAAATCGACTATTCATAATTGGTGCAAACAGAGTATATTTTGGGAGTTGCCTTATTGGAAACATCTTTTGCTTCGTCATAATATTGATGTGATGCACAATGAGAAAAATGTTTTTGTTAATTTTTTTAACATAATTTTGAATGTCAAGGGGAAGACTAAGGACGATTTGAAATCAATATGCGATATACAAGAATTATGCAAACGTCCCGAGCTTCATACGAAACCAAATGACAGTAAAAAACCCAAAGCATGTTACGAGTTAGATAATAATCAAGTTAAAGTTGTGTTAAATTGGGTGGAAGGGTTAAGATTTCCTAATGGGATTTCATCAAACTTTTGTAGATGTGTTGACTTTAAAAACGGTAGATTGAGCGGAATGAAAAGCCATGACTGTCACATAATGATGGAAAATTTATTATCTATTCTATTCAAAGAACTATTGTCGTTAAAAGTTTGGAAGGTAGTAATGAAGCTTAGTCTATTTTACAAAGGGCTTTGTTCGACTACTTTAAAAGTGCAACATTACGTAAACTTGAAGTAGATATTCCCATATTGCTCTGCCAATTGGGGAAAATATTTCCGTCAGGTTTTTTTAATGTAATGGGACATTTACCTGTTCATCTCCCATCTAAAGCACGACTCTGAGGTCCTGTGCAATATGGAT
The DNA here is from genome assembly GCA_030737815.1 of Allium fistulosum. NCBI lineage: Eukaryota > Viridiplantae > Streptophyta > Magnoliopsida > Asparagales > Amaryllidaceae > Allium > Allium fistulosum. The sequence goes on from CM060907.1 coordinate 98,121,190, forward strand.
GGATGTATCCATTTGAGAGGTATGTAATATGTTACCTATTAACTTAATTACATTCGGAAGTTAAAGTTAATGTAAATTAATTTGCATAAATACTTGAATCATCTGAAGAAAAAAGTGAGGCAAAAAGCACGAGTTGAATGTTCGATATGTAAATCTTACATCGAAGAAGAAGCTTCATTCTTTTTCTCTCATTATTTCAGTGACCATGTGAACTTATCATTTGAAAGTGTTCCTCATAATAACGAAGGCGACGAACAAGAGTCCTCTCAAACAATGTTATCTATTTTTAGACAACATGGTTGACCTTTTGGGAAATGTGTAGAAGTATGGCTGGACAATAGAGATCTTCATGTAGCACACACTTATATTCTTCTAAATTGTGCCGAGGTTGCACCATTTATTAGGTAATCTGAAATAATAATTTATGATTTATTCATTTCCATAATGCATGTGCATGTAGAATTTAATGCAATATTTTATTCATATATGCAGTATTTATGAAAGTGAACATCCGCACGGAGAACTTAGTAAAAAAATTTCTGATTGGCTTTCAAATTACTTTTATGAACCGACAAATTGTGTGGTTGACGAAGGTTTGAAACATCTTGCGTTGGGACCAAAAAGAAATGTCAAGACATATCCAATATATTTCGTCAATGGATATAAATTTAACGACAAAGAATACGGTGCAGAAAAATTAACTAATAATACATGTGTATTTGTTAAAGGTAATGATGATCCAGAAAATCACATAAATGATTTTTATGGCATTTTAACACAAATTTTGCAACTGACATAATTCTCACGACCCGCGGAGGAGGTGTTTCTATTTAGATGCAATTGGTTTAGCAATATTTCAGGTTTTGGAATTAATGTGCACAAGGATTATAATCTTATTGAAATAAAGCACACATCACATTATCACAAGTACAATCCTTTTGTACTAGCCAAATAAGCATTGCAAGTTTATTACGCTCCTTATCGTCTCTAAAAGGAGATAAAGCAAATTGGATGGCAGTTTTTAAAACAAAGGCCAGATTTACGTTTGATGGGAAGAATATTCCAGACGAACAAGCTTACCAGGCAGATCTTGAGCGAAGCAACGAAATAATAATTACAGACGATCGTATTTTGGACCTCTGAATGATGAATCAAAGCGTTCGAGAGTATGGAGGAAAATAACGTAGAATATGAGACAGAATCTGAATCAGAAGACGATGATGATCGATGTAAATGGTGAGCTTTATTTTGGTAGTTATGTAATTATGTAATTGATGTAATTGATGAGATTATGCAGCTGATGTAATTATGCAATTGATGTAACTATGTTGAATTCTTAGTGTATTACGAAATTGATGTAATTGATGAGATTAATTTTGCTAGTTATGTCATTTATGAAACCGAATCTGTTTATCCTTATTTACATCTTTTATGGCATTACCATTTCTGTTATTTATTTAGCAATTTATGTTAAAAATGCAATGTATTCTACTTATCGTTGGAATATGAGACCCAATCTGAATCAGGTATATTTTACACTTTATGTACTTTATATCATTTATGTCATTTAACTATAAAATATATTTCATTATCATGTTATTGTTGTCTTTTAAAATGATGTGTCTGTGACAGATATCATGTCATCCAGAAGGAGGAGTTCTTCCCACTCTTCAGGAGGCGATGGTAGCGGTCCATCGCAACCGCCACAGTGACCTGTCGTGACTCTAGTACCTAGAGCCGAGGGGTAAGTATTAAACTTTTTTCAGCATCTTAAATATTTTGTGTACAATATACTAATCTGTATCATATTTAACATAGGGGGTTTGAGCTACAACCGTCAGTTGTAGTTCTATCGGTTTCGAGGGAGGCGTACAAGAGTAGGATGTCGGCTTGTTGGTCGAAGTGGGATAACATCCCTCCCCACATCCTCGAGTGTATTTGATAGGATTTCATTATAAGTATAATCTTCTGTTTTCCATTCTTAATTTGTTTTTGTCGCTTATTTATTGTTCACCTTTTATTGTTTAATTTTTGCTTGCTTGTTTATCATGAAAAACAAGTCGTCGTGGACATACAGTCAGATGACCTAGAGATGGTACGACATTATTGGATGCAGAAGATGAGGAAGAACTACAGGGATTCCATGTCGACAGTGAAGCATAAAGGGCAGAAGCCAAACTGGATGGGGACGAGCGTATGGGAAGGGTGGCTGAAACAATGGGATAGTAACAAGGCGAAGGTAATTGTACTAAACTTTTATTAATTATTTGATTGATACGTAAATATCAAAAAATATTTGGTATGTAAATAATGTATTAAATTTAAATGTACAAGCAGAGTCGGAAAGAAACTCTGCAGATAGGAACAAAAATCCTGTCACTCATCGAGGAGGGTCGAAGTCGTTCCAGCAATATCGCCAGGAGTTGGTAAATTTATTAAATGTGAATTGTAAATAGTTATTGCGCTATATAATTTTGAATATACAATAACAATACATAATAATCAATTTCAGAATGCTGAGGCGCAGGGTCCTGTGTCGTATATGGATGTGTTTACCCATACGCATGCCATCGAGCATGTAAATTCGGACGGGAGAGTTTCATATACATGGCACGACAATAAATGGAGAAAGTGCCATGTAAGCATATTTTAGTTTATGTACCATTAGTAATTGTTTTAATTGTTAAATTATAATGAATTAAGATATCATGATATTAATTTTAATTGCATTTTATTTGTTCATGCAAGCAAGGTTTATGGAACAACGCCAGAAACTCCTGGAGGATACCGGTCGAGAGCAGCTCACGACGGATGAGGAGGACATTATTTTTGAGTCAGTCATGGATCCACCATCATGGAATAGGCGCTACGGCTTTGGCAATCAGGTGGTAATGATTAATATATTAAGATATAGCAAATAATCTTTTAGTTCTAAAGAACTTCACATCGGTTTAGTTTTAGTAATAAGTTTATAGATATAACAATTAACACATTATGTTGTAACTTTGATAGTAAGATTGTAGACTAAATTAAATAAGTGTTCCAGGCCAGCAGACAGAGGCGAACCAGCCAAACGGCCAAAGCTGATATCGATCTAGCAGAGATTGAAGAGTTGAGAGCTATAGTGGCGCAGTTGGAAGAGCAGAACCGTCGCCAGGCTATCGAGATGACATAGCTGCTGGATCAGCGTATTGCTGAGTACATGCAGCAGTATGGTGGCCGCGATCCATCCTCTGCTGGTTCGGGAGGTTCTGGAGCTGATTGACCGGAGTGATAGGTATGTTTTTATTGTTTTGTGTCATTGTTTTGTAAGTTTGGATGATACATTGAGTTGGTGGATTTGAATTTGAACTGTTGTCTATATTGTTTGATGATACACTTGATGGTAGTGATTCTGACATTTGGGAGTTGATTGTGAGGAGTTGGTGAAACATTGATGTATATATTGTACAATTAGATATATGTGAATTATGGTAGTGAAGTTTGGTTTGATTTTACATGAAGTGGGTTGGATTTTATATGAATTGGGTTTGATTTATGTATTTATGATATTTGATTATCTTTCTATGGTTTGATTTCATGTTGAATATCTGAGTTGGATATATTAAGTCGGGTGAAAGATATTGCATTTATGAATTGTGGATGGAAGGCCAAATCGCAACTGAAATGCAGAATTTTTTTTACAGTTTTTCCGATGGCTTCCGACGGCCTGTAGATAAAAATTTACCGACATGTTCCAACGGCTACAGGCAGCGAAATTCCGACGGCTACAGGCAGCGAAATCCCGACAGCTTCAGCCACAAAGTGTAACCGTCCACGTCGCTTCCGATGGTTGTCGGAAGTCATCGGATTGTCGTCGAAATCGTCGAAAACACTGTCGACGGACGGTGTCAGGACCCGTCGGAAAATCTGTTCACCGACGAGTTAATTTGTGGCGGCATTTTCCGACGGCTCTGACAGCTTTCGACGGCCGCCGACGGTCGGGAGCCATCGAAAAATGCTCTGTTTCTTGTAGTGCTATTTTCGAGCCTTAGAATAAAGAATGTTAATTTGATATTTCAACATAATCTCAGCAGGATTGAAACCTACTCCGATACCATATTGAAATAAGTCAATTACATAGAAATGAAGAAAAAATTGGCAGACCTACTGATAAAGAATCTTCCAAAAGTAATGGTTTCTATAAATTCAAAAGAGATGAGATTAAGGTTCGTAAATGATGGTTAAGCATTCTTAACAGAAACTCAACCTATGTTTTGAGGAGAAACAATGTTTAGTGTTAGCAAACAAGTTAAAAAAATGATTATGGAACGGAAAAACAAATTACCTATTTATGAATTAGTGTTGGATTCTATATAAACTTGAAAGAATGAAAATCCTTAATAAGTCTATATAATTAACAAGGTGTAACACCTTGAGCGACTTACTATGCGAGTGTGGAAATCATGTCGTTTTCTAAGAAAGTAAGATCGCTTTTTGACGTAGACTCATAAACCCATAATTTAAAGCACATGGCCATTAATGTGCCCAGCATGCATAACACTCTATTTAAAGGAACTCAATATGTGTGATATTTCCTGTCTTATCATAGGGTACTTTATTCAAGACTAGTTCACTATAGACCTTGATTTTGAAGAAATTTACACTAAGTGAAAGTCCAAATCCAAAAGATCCTTATTGTTTATGTATTAGTTCCATGAGAATGCAATTTTTTGTCATTGAACTATGTGGGCTTGATCCCACTTGGGAATGTTGGCAGTCACTTATGTGATGCAACTATCCTATTTATCTCGTTAACTTAAAATTGCTTATTTTGAAAATAGGGGGATGTTGAATATTTTCAAAAGAAATTTGGTTTGGACTGGAAAAACTTCAGCGGACGTATTTATAAAAATGAAAAATTATGGCCTTTGAAATGAACAGTCGTGACTACTGCTAGCAACTAGAAGCGAGAACCGCAAACCTTAATTAAACCGACTCGAGAAGACTCGAACCCGAATCGAACCCTATAGGTCTCTGGTCGGGTGGGTGAAGAAAAATACCATACCCGATCAAACCCGATCTGAACTGACCCGACCCGAAAGACCCAACTAAAAAACATTGAAATATATGCATTTTTAGTATTATTACACGATTGGATCTGAACCGACCTGCTCGGGTCGGGTCGCTCTAGGTATTAAAATGTATAGTTTAAAGCCGACAAAACCCGATCCGTCTAGAACCGAGACCCGTCGGATCGGGTCATTCGGGTTGGGTCTAATTGTCAACCCTAGTTGTGATCATTGGAATATGACCGTTGGAGTAAACAATTACGGTCGTTGGAATGAACAAATATGTAACGGACATGACTATTTGTTGCTTATAAACATGCATACCATCCCAAAATGAAATATATTATTCTTTTCTCGTTCCTGACGTTGTTCTATCTTAAAAATTACCGTGCTCTTGAGCAAATCAAAGTAGTACAAACTTTGAATCTGAATTCGTTGTCTAAAACTTCAGTGAATCTTAAAGTCAAATTTTGATGGATAACCCATTTGTACTGCAGGGTTAAATTATTGTTTAAAAAAATCTTTTATAATGATCCTTGAAGTACAGTTCGTGGCATCATCATGCCGAAACTGTAAGTTTCCAACAGATACACTACTAACTGCTTTTCATTTTAGTTTCAATTATGAAAAGAATACGAGTACAAATAAATAGTACAAAATCAGTGCATTAATTTACAATTGAACCTTTTATTATACGTTAATTATAAAGAACACATGCAAAGCGTTATATAGATCAATATGAAATATCAAGAGAAAAGGTTCGTTGAACTTCAGTAACCAGTTCTTCTACACTAAGTTGGCACTCCAGCCTAATCTGCAAGACATCGTGACAAAGAAAAATGTATGAATATAGCAAAAGAAAATGTACGAAGACAAAAAATTTATTACAAGATTATTATGGTATTATTATATAAGATTAGCAAGATCCATTGTAGCTAGTATTATACAAAGAGTTTGAGCTACTAGAAACGAGATTAAGCAAAACAATATTAATAGATCAAAAGAAAAAAAGAAAAAGAAAATATCTACACGTTTCAAAATACACTTCCATCAATTTCAAAAACAAATTTCCCGAAACACCATCGAATTATTTTCAATTTTTTTTATAGTTTTAAGCCAAATATCTGAAGTGAAATCTGCAAATAATTGCAACAAAAAAAAACAAATGTCTACTTTTCTTTTTAATGTAAAGATTTGCACTTTTGATGATTTTGATGCAAATATTTACAATTTACAAAAAATAAAAAATATAAATATTTGAACTAAAAACTGCATGTCTTGCTGAATATAAGGATATTTCATAAATTAATTTGTTTTTGAGATAGTATGAAAGTGGAATAAGTAATAATGACATGTCCCTGATTTTCACTATTATATTATTTGTTTGAGCTAACTATATTTCAGAGATGCATTTGATGAAACCATTATTGGTTTATTGTACCTCATTGGTAACGACTAACGAGTATCTAGTATAAATAAGAGGATTAAATTAATTAAAGCCAAATTTAAATAGGAAGATAAAATATGAAAACCAAAATTTATATAATAAATGATGTTTAAAATAATCAAACTACCGATTTTTTTTACATTTTACAAGAAGCCATCTAAGTGTCATTAGTATTAATAGAATAAATAGACTTAATTATAGCTCATTTATAGATGAAAATGTGAAATCAAAGTTATTTAGTTGGCTTTGAAATATTTGAATTTTTTTTAGAGATGGCAGATTAAAAAACAAAAACAAAACTAAACAAAAATTGTTTTGAGAGATTATATGAGAACTGAAAAAAGATTTGATATGGAGTCCACGAAGTGATCAATTGAATTGAGGCATCTGAAAGACTAAAAATAACACACGTTTTTATGTCTTAAGAATAATTTTTATTAGCTTCACTATAGTAAAAGCAAATCAGCCTATGACAAAAAGCTTTCATTTGAATATAATGAGAAATCCATTTGAACAAATATAAATATGGAAAAAAAATATTTGACATTCAAGTTAATTATGTAACTAGGTACTTAATCATAATTTTGACAAAAGAGTAGTTTACGAAGATAAGTACTTGGAGCTGTTAAGAGAAAATACCATGTCCAAGAATACCAAATGTTTTAGACACTTATAACAGTTGTTTAGTTCATTTCACCTTTTTTCCCAACCACTATCCCCATAACATAATAATAAACATTTTACCTTTTTTTCTATAATGTAAAATGGCGTAATGTTTGCCTTTAAAAAAGTTTGCTAGCAAACACATTATCGTTTTGATTTATTTTTTAACTTAAAACGGCAAAAAAAAATCTAACAAATCACACATATAGGTGCTCGGTGGCTTGGTCACTGAAAAAGTCATTGTTGTGTGTTAATCCAGATGAATACACAATGAAGATGAGAGCCAAAAAACTTAAACTTCTTATTCCATACCATACGCCTTATATACAAATAGAATTGGGCTGATAACATTCAAGCCCAAAAGAACTAAAAGATTACAAAAGAAAGAAAAGTAAAACACAAGACGAATAAACGTGTACAAGCATGTAACAAAACCATCAGCAGAGACAAACCAGACTACACAGCTTCACAACACTCCCCCTCAATTTGGTGCATACAAATTGTTCATGCCTAGCTTGTTGCATAAGAAACCAATTCTGTTTCCAGATAATGATTTGGTTAGAAGGTCTGCTAGTTGCTCCTCTGAATTCACATGACCAGTGCAGATAATTCCTTGTTGTATCTTCTCTCGTATGAGATGACAATCCACCTCAATGTGTTTGGTTCTTTCGTGAAATACAGGATTATGTGCTATGTGTAGAGCAGCCTTGTTATCACACCATAACTTCATAGGCTTGTCACATTGCAACCCAATTTCATCCATAAATTGACTAACCCATATCAACTCACAAACTGTGTTAGCCATTGCTCTATACTCCGACTCAGCACTTGATCGAGCCACCACATTTTGTTTTTTGCTTTTCCATGAAATCAGATTACCACCCAACAATACACAAAACCCTGAAGTCGATCTTCTATCTAATTTTGAACCAGCCCAATCAGCATCCGCAAATGCTTCAACTCTGCCATGTCTTTGATTTGTGTAAACTATGCACTGTCCAACAGAACCTTTCAAGTAGCACAATATTTGCCTCAATGCATTCCAATGATTCACAGTAGGTGATTCCATGAATTGACTAACAACACTAACTGGATAAGCAATATCAGGTCTTGTCATGACTAAATAATTCAGTTTACCTACCAATCTCATGTATCTTTCAGGGTCTTCAAATAAATCCCCTTCTTTTGTAAGTGATGTATTAACAGACATGGGTACATTACAAGGTTTAGCACCCATCATCCCAGTTTCTTTCAACAAATCAAGAACATATTTTCTCTGTGACAAGCATGTTCTATCTTTATTTCTAATGACTTCAATACCTAAAAAATATTTCAAATTTCCCAAATCTTTTGTATGGAACTGTGAATGGATATATGCTTTTAGATCAGAAATTCCCTTTTCATCATTACCAGTGAGTATAATATCATCTACATACACAATTAACAGAATTAATGTACCTTTCATGTTCCTGTAGAATACTGAGTGATCAGCTTTGCTTTGTGATAGGCCAAATTTGATAATTGCTTGACTAAATTTACCAAACCAAGCTCTAGGGCTTTGCTTCAAACCATACAAGCTTTTATTTAATTTGCACACCTTTCCTTGCTCCCCCTGAGCAACAAACCCAGGTGGTTGCTCCATATAAACCTCTTCAGCTAGATCCCCATGAAGAAATGCATTCTTGATATCCAGTTGATGTAGTCTCCAATTGTGTTGTGTTGCTAATGAAATGAATATTCGTATTGAAGTCATTTTAGCTACTGGTGAGAATGTTTCAGAGTAGTCAATTCCATATGTTTGTGCAAACCCTTTTGCAACTAAACGAGCTTTCAACCTTTCAAGTGATCCATCTGAATTTAACTTGACTGAATATACCCACTTACAACCTATTGCCTTCTTATTTTCAGGTAAATGGACTAGATTCCATGTATCATTCTGTTTCAATGCATCTATTTCCTCTAGCATAGCCATGTACCACTCTGCCCTTGATAAAGCTTCTTTAACTGTTTTTGGGATGGAAATTGAATCTAGTGTGGAAATGCAAGTATAAGATTCTGGTGATAAATTGTTGTATTTTACAACAGAAGATATAGGATAAGTACACTTTCTCTTTTCTTTCCTTAGTGCAATAGGTAGGTCAAGATTTGGAATTGGTTGCTGAATATCTTGTTGATCAGGATCAGACAAAGATGAAGTATCAGACGTTGGTAACTGAATATCTTGCTTACCACTATCTTGTGTGGAAACATTAGGATATATCAAAAATTCATCATCTACATTTTCTACTAACTGTTCTTCAGATGACTATTGAATTGAAGGGATTGTTTTTGATGAATAAACGGGCTCATTTTCAACAAAACTAACATCAATTGATACAATATACTTGTGAAGACTGGGACAAAAACACTTATAACCTTTTTGTTGTCTCGAATAGCCAACAAATATGCACTTTAGGGATTTTGGATCTAACTTTGTTAATTGTGGGTTGACATCTCTCACAAAACAAGTACAACCAAAGATTCTGGGTTTTATTGGGTAGACTTGTTTGTTTGGACATAAAACTTGATAAGGTACTTCATAATTCAACACAGTAGAGGGCATTCTATTAATTAAGAAACATGAAGTACTCACTGCATCAGCCCAGAAGCTTTTTGGAACATTCATTTGAAAAAGGAGAGCCCTAGCAGTTTCAAGTAAATGTCTGTTCTTTCTCTCAGCTACTCCATTTTGAGCTGCTGTGTCCACACATGATGATTCATGAATAATACCATGTTGTGCCATGTACGAGTTGAATTGATTGCTTGTGTACTCCTTTGCATTATCACTCCTCAATATTTTAATAGAAGTATTGAATTGATTTTGTATTTCGTCATAAAAAATACAAAATATAGAAAACAACTCCGATCTATTTTTCATTAAAAACAACCAAGTTACACGTGAGTAATCATCAACAAATGTAACAAAATATCTATACCCTTGTTTAGACACAACTGTTGATGGACCCCAAATATCTGAATGTACAATTTCAAAGATTGAACTAGCTCTTTTATTCACCCTTGGATATAGACTAACACGATGGTGCTTTGCATATTGACAAGACTCACAATGTAATGTTGATAAGGAATTAAACTGTGGACATAGCTTCTTGAGCAGGGGCAAGGATGGATGACCCAGCTGACAATGCATTTGAAAAGCAGATGAAGTAACACTTGAACAACTTACAGATTTGGGCAGCACATTATTAAGAACATATAAACCTCCACATTCTACACCTCTACCAATAATCTGCCTCGTTGTTAGATCCTGAAACTCACAATGATCAGGGAAAAAGGATATGCAACAGTTCAAATTCTTAGTAATTTGACTCACAGAGATCAAATTAAATGATAGATTTGGCAAGTATAAAACTGAGCTTAATTTAAAATTTGAGTTCATTCTCATGTTCCCAGTTCCTTGAACAAAAGCTTGTGATCCATCTGCTAATGTGACAGCCCGAGTTGAATTTGTATATTGCAATTCTGAAATTAAACTACTATTACCTGTCATATGATCAGTAGCTCCAGAATCTATGATCCACTTAGACTGGCTCGTTGAATTAGCAATGGTTGAAACAGATGATGTTGAACTTTTATCAGTTGATTCCTTCTTCAACAATCCCTGAAACTTCATATACTGATCATAATCTTGTGCTGACATTAGAACAGATTTCATATCCTTATTCAACTGTGAATTCTTGTATTGGAATTTTCTACACTCAAACTTCATATGCCCTGGTTTCTTACAGTACGTACAAAATTTTCCCTGATTTGAAGGTTTAAACTCTGGTGTATTTGGCCGTGGTGAATTGTAATTTGGCCTTGATGGATTACTCCATGGAGATTTAGATTCAAATTGATTACTATAACTCTGGTTCCCCTGAGTATTACCCTTGTTGTTACTTATCAATGCACTTTCTACTTTTGTATTTGGTGATTGTACATGAGCAGTGTCAGATCTAAGAATTCTACTAAAAACTTCTTGTAAAGAAGGAATTTCTGAACCAGATAAAATTTGAGACTTAGCAACTTCAAAATCAGGAGTTAAACCAGCTAGAAAACTCATGCTTGCCATTTGTTCTCTTTGTTGATGCTGAATTTTAACATCTGAACTTATTGGAAGAAGCATATTGAATTCCTCATAAGTCTTCTTAAAATTCATAAAATAATTCATAAGTGTTTGATCTTGTTTTTCAGCCCGATAAAATGATTTGCACACTTCATACATTCTTGTTAAATTTCCCTTTCCAGAATATAAGAATTCTAAGTAATCCATCAGTTCTTTAACAAATTCACAGTGATTAACTAATCCAATTACCTCGTTATCAATTGAATTTCTGATTTGTAAGAATAGACGAGCATCAGATCTAAGCCACAGCAAGTCCTTTTCATCCTTTGAATCTGAAGCAGGTGGATCTTCAATCAGATGGTTATCCTTGTCTATACTTCGAAGATATAATCGGATCGTCTTGCTCCAATTCAGAAAATTCGTGTTATTCAATTTATGATCTGTGATTTTAGGCATCAATTGCATTGCATCCATCGCGATTTTGTTTTCTCCACTTCTTACGGTACTCTCTGCAGTACTATCTCCCATCTTGATTGAATTTTGATAGATTTTGTGATTTTGTTAAATTTGAATTTGAGATTTTCGACGCTCTGATACCATGTTAATCCAGATGAATACACAATGAAGATGAGAGCCAAAAAACTTAAACTTCTTATTCCATACCATACACCTTATATACAAATAGAATTGGGCTGATAACATTCAAGCCCAAAAGAACTAAAAGATTACAAAAGAAAGAAAAGTAAAACACAAGGCGAATAAACGTGTACAAGCATGTAACAAAACCATCAGCAGAGACAAACCAGACTACACAGCTTCACAACATTGTGAATGACCTTACAACTCTTAGATCATCAAATTATCATTTGCAACGTGTGGATGAAAAAAGTCAACATACGTTCAATGGTTCGAATCGTATGTACATAATTCTAGCCAGTAACCTCATTAACCAAGTCCGAACGCCTAACCAGAGAGATAGTTGTGTGGATATGATGATGATATCATAAACAAGAGATTATATCATTTTATAAATAAAACATAGGTGCATATATATAAGGTACCTTCAAGACAAAGGAGTAAAGAAAAGTATCATCACTACAACAAAACAGTCTTTTTACAACGGGCATTGCCCGTTGTAATATGTGTTCCACAACGGGCAGCGGACCGTTGTAATAGGCGATGTTGTAATAGGTCACCCATATTTTACAACGGGCAATGCCCGTTGTAATACACCTTTTTACAACGGGCAATGCCCGTTGTAATACACCTTTTTACAACGGGCAATGCCCGTTGTAATATGGAATATTGCAACGGTTTCTGACCGTTGCAAAATAAATGCAAATTTTAAAAAAAATTATAGCAGCATACCTTCATACCAATAATGAATAATTTAACGAGTAATAAATAATATCATAAAACAACCAAAATCACATTCGAAAAGACTAAAAGCTAGAGTCATAAAATTCCAAGACATTCCAAAAAGTTAAATAAGTTTACATTGACATAGTTCTAATATACACTATTTTTCATTTATTTAGTTCTCTACCTAATTCTCTACCTAGTTCTCTGCACCATTTCACATTTACAAACAAACCACCCACAACAGTCATTCACTTCCTCCATATTTAACTAACTTCTCCCTCATACAACTGTGCATTTCCCTTCTGCACACTTTAGCTGACTGTCTTACATAAATGTAGCCAATTGTATTCAACATATCGACTCCATAAGCTGTAACAAAATCAAATTATGATATTATCCCATATACAGAAAGGACATTGACATGAAAGACCTGCATAATTTAGATGAAATAGTTTAATTAAGGATAATTTATCTAATGATGAACAAGGGAGCACCAACAGGAAAATTAAGAGGGATAAGCTGATTCCTCTAAATAAAACCGAAAATCCTTTTTGGCAAGTAATATGCAAATTAGGTATCTATTATCATTAAACCGAAAATCCAGGTTGACTCGTATTTTTGGAAAGTTTTCCAAAAATGAACATTTTGGTGGTTTGAATGTAGTGGAAATGTAAACATACGCATACCATTAGCTTCTATATTGTCATTTGCATCTTCAGTCATGAAAGTGTATTCAAGTTGATCTGCTTCCATGTCCTGTACCAAATATAGAAAAACATGTCAGTATTACAGATACTTCAAAATAATGCACTGTAATTTCGATAAAATTTTATACAGACGGAACTTTGTATTTACTGACCAATGCATGAAGCAAGGCCTTATGTGCTTCGTGGATGCTTCTCAACTGCACAAATTGACAGGTAGAATGAAGATTAGTACTTTACCATTTTCTTCTGTTAGAAATAATTTTCTTATGACTCCATGTTTGGAACTATATTTTCAGTAAATCATGCATGTTATACAGCAGGAATTAGGGAAAATGACAAACTTTGAAAAAAAAATCAAATTAAAGGATATGGAGTTTTATTTTTAGGCTTAATGACAAATGCTAGTTATAATTGGCATTATATTCAACTTTTACATTATACAAAATGTTAGTTAATTATATCTAGCATTATATTCAGTTTTACACTATACAAAATGCTAGTTATAACTAGCATTGTCGTTCAGTGTAAAAAAAACTTTTTGTCCTTCGGACTAAAATTTTTTCTAAATTTGTTTTCGTGTCTATTTTCCTGTTATATATATATATTCAGAGCAAAACTGTTTCCGAGTCACTGTCTAGGTTTGAACCTGAGTCCGTGCTAGTTTGTGCTTGTAGAGCAGAGTATCAATTATAATAGCAATATAGGTACAGTATATAGAATATAGAATAATAATTGGATATTGTGGACATACCTTCTTTTTGTATGTTTCTATCTACATAGCTATAACATGGTACTGCAACACAATATATGTGTTAACAATCTAAAACCAAATATGTCTTTTAATTTTGATCACAACAAGAGAATATTTTGTGTTTTACAAAATGGAAGTTTTTTCTTTTTCTTATTTTTTTTCCTTTTCTTTTCTTTTTGATATTACCAACAGATAATCATTGAATATATTATGGTTATTAATAAAAAAATCAAACACTTGTTTTGGTTTGAAATTCCTTGACATGTCTGAATTATTCAAAAATTAATCAATAATAATGCTCCTTTATATCATTGTCATTTGAGACCAAAGCTACATATGACACCTTACATCTGCATTTATTTGATAGTTTCCTGACTAATTTCAAAATTTATGATTTACCGATAAACCAAAACTTGAATCCTACTGCAATCAATGATTAGATGTTTGAGGTTCCAACATGTACTAAAATCCCATAAACACTCGAAGCCCTACGGATTTTTTTTTTCAATCATGAATTGCAAGTAGGAAATAAATTCTTAGAAAAATTGAAACAGACTATTACTGACAGTGCAACATACATGAAATTTGATATAGCAACATATGAAATATGATTCCATTGATGTTATTTTTAACTATGTGACCAACAAACAGTAACACATAGTCCTATTCGTATTGTATTCCTCTCCTATTTGATGTAGCAAACAAATATACAATCATTCATGAAATTTAAAGTATCCATATTATGCATAAAACTTACTTTCCTTTGACGAACATGCATCAGTGTGTCATCCAAACTTTGCTCAAGCCCCCACAATTCATTGATGCTCATTCCATCAAGATCTTCTCCTATTCTCTGCCTACATGTAACAAAATTGTTTGTAATAAAATCAGTGATAAAACTGATATAATTTCACATGCATCTTGAATTATAGTCACCTTATCTCTTTTCGCAGTTTCTGGTTATCTTCCTCAAGGCTCCTCAATGTACTTTGCATCCTCTACATCAAACCAGACATAATTTTACATGCACACAAAAATTTATAGACTATTGATAAAGAAAATACGTACATTTTCAGTTATCTCATACAAATCATTCCACAAATCAATGCCGGTTTCCTTTTGATATCTATCCACAATCTTCTTGGTGATGTATCACATCATATAATCAACCACATTGACCATTTCATATATAACAAAAACAAACCTATATAGTACCAAGAGAATAATATGTGTTAATAACCTGGTAGAAGGGCTGCAGTATTCTGCAAACTTGCCAGTGCTGGAAAACATGATGACAGATACTTGAGCATCACATAGAACAGTGAGTTCTTTGGCCTTTTTCATAACTCCAAGCCTCCTTTTTGAATAAGTGACTTGCCTATTAGTTGGGTTTTCTATTTTCTTTATCTCTATTCTTTTATATTGGATGGATCACAAATTAAAACATGCATTATATGGATGGAATCTTGGGTGGTAGTATACCAGAAAGTTATGTTCCAACAATAAAAAAAGGCTTACGTTGAGATGCCTGATTTTCCATAAGAATCGTAAGCTTGACGCTGCGTTGGATCACTTAGAACCTGGTAAGCTTCACCTAACACCTGAAATGAGATCAAGTACTTCAGTCCATATGAAAAAACAAGGTTACAAATTTTTTTATATCCCCAGCTTTTGTCCAACTAAGTTTGGTACAATTATCAGAAATTTGACTGTTTTTTTTTGTTTGAAGGTGTGGTCCAAGGTTACTAAAATGGAATTCAAAATTTCAAATTATAGACCGTAATTTTTTAAAATAGAATTCAAATTATAAATCATAAAGTTTAAACTCTAGATCGAAATCAGATCTGATTCACAAATCGTGGATTCAGAGAGTTTATATTTAGTTATTGTATATGTCTTATGCTAGAAATTTTTCTCTAAATAAAACCAAAAACATAATTTATCTTGTTTTATGTTTATTTTCCATAGAAAACTATCAGTCAATTGTAGATACAAAGTATTACCTGAGGAACAGATGTGTTGGTGGTTCGATCCTCAACGGGTGATTTAGGTGATGTATCCGGAGAACTTCCATCATTAAACTGCTCGTTTCCATTCAACTTGTGAACACCACCTGATGCTTCACTCTCTCCATTATATGACTTAACCCTCTGAAACACTCAATTCATTATAAGAACATAACTTGTATAAACAAATATCCAAATAAAGATGGAAACTAACCTGAAATATCCTTCCTAAAACTTTCAACCCTTTCGCCCGGGCCCTAAGCTCCTCTTTTTTCACGGTATTATCTTGAAGTACCTGCGATTAATGTGACATATGTTCAATCGGTTTTGCAGAAGGGCTGTTGAACGCTAAATTTTATATGAGATAGGACCTCCTACAAATGGCGGACCACTTGATATTCTCCAACTTCTTCAACTGTTGGCTATCCCAACAAGACCGCAACCTCACCCAGCTCTACTCCGCTGTCGACTCTGTCGAAAACGAAGCCGACACCCGCCTGCTCGTAGACCAAGTCATCGGCAACTACGAATACTACTACCGTGCCAAAACCGCCTTCGCTCGCCAAAACGTGCTGCCCATGTTCACACCCACCTGGACCAGCCGGACCGACAATCTGTTCATTTGGGTCGGCGGGTGGAGGCCCACCACGGCCTTCCACATACTGTACTCCAAGTGCGGGATCCATTTCGAGCAGCAGTTGGTGAACACGGGAGCGATAGGCTTCCTGGGCCAGAACCTGGGCGGGCTTTCGGTCCAGCAGATGGAAAGGGTGGACGCTTTGCACAGGGAGACGATTAGGTTTGAGAAGGACGTTTCTGAGAAAGTAGCAGGGTACCAGGAGACGGTGGCGTCAGCGCAGCTGGTGGGGATATTGCATGAGTTGACCGAGGCGCAGAACAGGGGGGTGCTGGGATGGAGAACGGGGGTTTGGTGGAGCATGCCATGGCCGGTGATATGGAGGAGAAGAGGAATAAGATGAAGGATTGGAAAGGGAAGGATGGAAGAAAGGCGATAGGAGAAAGAGAGGAGGTCAGATAGGGATTCGATTTGGGATTTAGGGTTAGCGATAAATAAAGTTTTAGCAGCGAAGGGAAGAAAGCAAACAGATGGGGGCTGAGTGGACCGATAAAATAAAGGCTAAGGCTATTACAACGGGCATTTTTGACCGTTGTAAAGCTGGCATCTATTACAACGGGCCTGAGTGGACCGTTGTAATAGTCATCTATTACAACGGGCAAACAATGCCCATTGTAAAAAGGGGTTGTATATGGCATATTTTACAACGGTCCTGAATGGACCGTTGTAATAGCCTTCTATTACAACGGGCAACCAATGCCCGTTGTAAAAAGGACGTTGTAATAGGGTAAGCCATCTTCTCAAGCAAAGTTATGATCCTCACAACCTGACCACACTATTAGAAAAAGGCTTAAAACCGGCAGCATGGGGCGACGACTTCCGACGGCAAATTTCCGACGGTTTCCGACGGGCCGTCGGCGGCCGTCGGAAGCCGTCGGAAATTTGCGATTATACCTCCAGCCGAGAGCCATCTTCCTCCTCTTCATACGAAAATCCCCCCAAAAAACCCCCAAATTCAACCTCCAAACTTCCAATCCCTAATTTCTAGCTTCCGGATCTTCCAAGGCTCCCTAATCAACCTCCGTTACTCTTAATCTCAGGTATAATCTCTTATTTTTGTGAAAAATTCAGTTTTTACCCTAATTCTAGATTTGCATAAATTGATAAATTAGGATGAATTAGTGATTGCAATTGTTTCCAATAGCGTAATAACAGTTTATAGCATCACATGGTATACCGATTTCATCTTTTATCGTGAAATTGTGAAAAATACGTATAATTTGTCGTTGTTCATGTATATGTAAATTGTTGTGTATGCCTTGACTCGACGATTGTATACGTTATTTGGAATAAGATAAATTGATTGAATGAACTAGGAGTATTATATTGTGCGCGTATTTACTTATGAAACAAAAAAAAATGCATTACTCTAAATTATATTGTGTGTATTGAAAAATGACAAAAATGTTAAAACAGCCTTAAGTTGATGTAATACGTTGAATAAATGTGTTAAATTAATATATATTTTTGTAAATGTGAACATTGAGTAAAACTGTATTTTTTGTAAAATGCGCGCATGTAACTGACAAATGTCCCTTAGAGAGTTTTTGACCCCGTCTGACGAGTGTTGTACATGATCGTTGTATAAATAGTCGTTCTTTTTGAAAAACGACCATTTATATTCATCTGGTACAATGTTTGTCGGATTTGTCCCTGTATTGGACAAGTTATGAACACAGTAAGCATTTATATTTTGTATACTACTTCGTCTCAAACGGTTCATAAAATTTCGGCCTAACTTTTCTTTTTTGTTTCCTGCGTACACGCATTTGTGTACAATGCAGGGAACAAAAGGGAAATGCTGCCGAAATTTTGTTGAATCGTTTGAGACGAAGTAATATACGAAATGTAAATGCTTACTGTGTTTGTAATCGGAAGTAGGATGCCTGACCAATGAAGAAAAAAAATTATATATATTTTTAAATCGTTACGTTAAAAAATAAAATGTGCCCTATTTGAAAATATTTTTAAATTTGTGACGCTGTTCTTTAAATTCAAAATATTATACGACCATGAAAATAATCTTTTTCGAATTTGTATTCTTCAAAATAAATATTAAATTTTGAACTTCTCATTTTGTCAAATAGGAAAAATGATTGATTATTTTGTTGATCGGAGGAGATGGATGTACCAAAGAAAAGGACTGAGGGGCTCAATAAAAGAAGATTTTTATAATGGTATAAACGTGTTTGTTGAATTCGCTTTAAGTAATAACGGAAACGATCCAGAAATTCGTTGTCCGTGTAGTAGGTGTAGACATTTGAAGTATTTGTTACCAGATGTTGTGAAAGTTCATTTGTGCAAACACGGTTTCGCACCCGAATATTATGTTTGGGATCGGCATGGAGAAGTTGTAGCAAATACTTCTGTAGAGTCTGAAAGTGTCGTTGACGAAATAGTTTTAACGACCCGTATAGAAAATATGGTCGAAGATGCAGCACGATCAATGTTTCCTATGGTTGAAGTTGACGACGATGATGGAAATGTTGAAGAACCAAATATTGAAGCTAAAAAAATTTATGATTTACTAGATGCAGCTAAGAAACCTATTTGGGATGGTTGTAAAAGCGGCACTCAGCTGTCAGTAATCGCAGAATACATTGCGATGAAGTCAAAATACAACATCACTGAAGCTGGGTTTACGGCTGTTGTACAAGCTGCAAAAAGACATATGCCGCCCGATAATCAAATGTGTGAAAATCACTACGAAGTTAAAAAACTTATGTCGGCTTTTGGTTTACCGTATCAGAAAATAGATACATGTTTAAAAGGATGCATGTTGTTTTGGAAAGAAGACGCAAACCTTAGAAATTGTAAAGTTTGTAACCAGGAGAGATACAAACCAAGAAAAAAGAAGGGGAAGGAAGTTCCATACAAGCGTATGCACTACTTACCCATAACTCCAAGACTTCAAAGATTATATGCATCTTCTGTAACTGCGTCTAATATGAGGTGGCATAGTGTGAGAACAGAGGAAGAGGGTACGTTGACACATCCGACCGATGGAGAAGCATGGAAGCATTTCGATAAAACGTATCCAAATTTTGCAGCGGAGAGTCGAAATGTTAGATTAGGATTATGTACGGACGGTTTTTCTCCATTTTCTCAATTTGGTTCTAAATATTCATCCTGGCCCATTATCGTCACACCGTATAATTTACCTCCATGGATGTGTATGAAAACGCAATATATGTTTCTTACCGTCAAGACATATCCAATATATTTCGTCAATGGATATAAATTTAACACCAAAGAATACGGTGCAGAAAAATTAACAAATAATACTAGTGTATTTGTTAAAGGTAGTGACGATCCAGAAAATCATTTAAATGATTTTTATGGCGTTCTGACACAAATTTTGCAACTGACATATTTCTCACGACCCGCGGAGGAGGTGTTTCTATTTAAATGCAATTGGTTTAGCAATGTTCCAGGTTCTGGAATTAATCTGCACAAAGATTATAATCTTATCGAAATAAAGCATACATCGCACTATCACAAGTATGATCCTTTTGTACTAGCCAAACAAGCATTGCAAGTTTATTACGCTCCTTATCCGTCTCTAAAAAGAGATAAAGCAGTTTGGTCTGCAGTTTTTAAAACAAAGGCCAGATTCACATTTGATGGGAAGAATATTCCGTGTTATTTTCAATGAGATAGAAATAAGATTTGAGAAATAGAAATATAAGCCATTGAAATTGTTATTTCATCATACTCAATAATCGGCTGTACATGTTTCAATTTATACTTAGGTAGATTAGAAGATAATAACAACAGGCAACACTTAGCAGGCTCTTAGATAATTGGGCTTTCACTAATCAATAAGCCCAGCACCTCAATAAAGACTAAATCAATATAACCAGGCTATCTCGTGCACACCGGATTTCAACTTCATGCACACATGATTACACTCACTCTCAAGTTGGAGAATATGCATTTTTCATTCCCAACTTGTTACATAGATATGTCATTCTAGAACCAGGCAAAGCTTTAGTGAATAGGTCAGCCACTTGTTCTCCAGTTCGCACATACCCAGTTTCAACAATTCCAGCTTGAAGTTTTTCTCTGATGAAGTGACAATCTACTTCGATGTGCTTAGTTCGTTCATGAAACACGGGGTTAGACGCTATATGAATTGCTGCCTGATTATCACACCATAGTTTTGCTGGCAAGCCTCTGTACATATTGAATTCTTTCATTAAATGGATCACCCACATAACATCACACACACCATTAGCCATTGCTCGATATTCAGACTCTGCTCTAGAACGAGACACCACTGTTTGTTTCTTGCTTTTCCATGACACCAAGTTTCCACCAACGAATACACAAAATCCTGAAGTTGATCGTCTATCAACCTTTGAACCTGCCCAATCAGCGTCACTAAAACATTCAATATTCATTTGTCCATGGTCCTTATATACAATGCCCTGTCCAACAGTACCCTTTAGGTAATGTAGAATTTGATTCAGTGCACCCCAATGATGTGCCTTCGGTTGAGACATGAATTGGCTAACAACACTAACTGAAAAAGCTATGTCTGGTCTGGTCACACACAAATAATTCAACTTTCCTACTATACGCCTGTATCTTTCAGGATTTTCAATAGGATCCCCATCATCACTCAACCCACTATTAGTATACATGGGTGAACTACATGGCTTGGCTGCTAGCTTTCCAGTTTCTCTTAACAGATCAAGAGTGTATTTCCTTTGTGACAAAAGTATCTCTTCAGTGTTTCTTGTAATCTCCACACCTAGGAAATATTGTAATTCACCTAGGTCCTTAGTATTGAACTGAGTATGAATAAATTGTTTGAGACTACATATACCAGCTTCATCATTACCAGTGATGACTATATCATCAACATACACTACTAACAAAATTATCCCCCTATTAGAATGTTTGAAGAATACTGAATGATCAGCTTTACTTCTATTCACACCAAACTTCTCCATAGCTGAGCTAAACTTGCCAAACCATGCTCTAGGACTTTGCTTGAGTCCATATAATGATTTGTTAAGTCTACACACCAAACCAGTCTCCCCCTGAGCAACAAAACCAGGAGGTTGCTCAAGATATACTTCTTCAGTGAGATCCCCATGCAAAAATGCATTTTTAATATCTAATTGATGAAGTCTCCATTTATATCTTGCAGCCATAGAAATAAACAATCGAATTGATGTCATTTTTGCCACAGGTGAAAAAGTTTCAGAGTAGTCAATGCCATAAGTTTGTGCATAGCCTTTAGCTACTAACCTAGCTTTTAATCTAGCTACTGTTCCATCAGCATTCATTTTAGTTGAAAAAATCCACTTACTTCCTATGGCTTTTTTGTTTGGAGGTAATTTCACTAAGTTCCAGGTTTTATTTTCCTCGAGTGCCTTCAGCTCTTCCATCATGGCATCATACCATTCTGGGGATGCCATGGCTTCACCTACTGTCTTGGGAATGATGACTGAGTCTAAAGTTGTAATAAATGCATGTATGTTATGTGGGATCTTATCATATGTCACATATGAAGAAATAGGATATGTACAACTTCTTTTCCCTTTTCTAATAGCAATGGGTAGATCAAGACTTGTATCTTCTTCACTCTGCTGTATTTCTTGTGCAGATGGGTCAACAGAAGATTGCTCACTAGTTTGTGTAGTATCAACATGGATTTGGTCATTCCTGTGTGCATCAACACCACTGTTTAAAGGAGAGGTCACACCAGGTATGGTGGAGTAAACTATCTTCATCACCTTCTAGATTTTGAGTCCTACCAGTTTGATAAAATGGTATGTCTTCCATAAATGTCACATCCATGGATACAATATACTTCTGTAGCTTGGGGCAATAACACCTATAACCTTTCTGTACTCTAGAATACCCCACAAAAATACACTTCAATGACTTGTGATCAAGTTTACTTAACTGTTGACTCACATCTCTCACAAAACAGGTGCATCCAAAAAACCCTTGGCCTAACTGGAAACATGTTCTTGTGTGGTTGTAAGACCTGTTGTGGTACTTCATTATTGAGTACAGTAGATGGCATTCTGTTAATAAGAAAGCAAGCTGTGGAAACAGCATCTGCCCAAAACACCTTAGGCACATTCATCTGAAATAATAAAGCTCTAGCTGTCTCTAATAAATGCCTATTTTTCCTCTCTGCTACACCATTTTGGGAAGGTGTATCAACACATGATGTCTCATGAATAATACCCTATTGTGCTAAATAATTTCTAAACTCAGTTGACACATACTCCTTTGCATTATCACTACGAAGTGTTTGTATAGCTGTGTTGAACTGTGTTTGGATCTCAGCATTCAATTTACAAAATATAGTGAACAATTCAGATCTTGATTTCATCAAAAACAGCCAGGTAACTCGAGTGTAATCATCAACAAAAGTAACAAAGTATTTGAAACCAGGTTTAGAAGTTACAGAGGCAGGTCCCCAAATATCAGAATGAATTAAAGAAAATGGATTACTTGACCTTTTATTGATTCTAGGTGGCAAGTTACTTCTCTGATGCTTTGCATACTGACAAGCTTCACAATTTATTGTTGATAGGTTGCTATACTGAGGACACACCAGTTTGAACAATGTGATGGATGGATGACCAAGTTGGCAATGCATTTTGAAGGCTTGATTTGTAATAGAGCATGCTATAGATTCTGGATTAGTGTCAAGAGTATATAAACCACCATATTCGGTTCCTTTACCAATAATCTGTCTCGTCACTAGATCCTAGATCAAACAGTGGGAAGGAAAGAAAGTAACACTACAATTGAGCTTATGTGTAATTTGACTTACTGAGAGCAAATTGAATGATAGTGAAGGTAAGTATAATACAAAGTGCATTGATATTGAAGTGTTTGGCTTAACTTCACCTATTCCTTTTACTACAGACTTAGAGCCATCAGCTAATGTAACCCATTGAGACCTGTTATTTGCCTTTAAATGTGTAAACAAAGTGTGGTTACCTGTCATATGATCTGAAGCTCCAGAATCTATTATCCATTTAGAAGTTGAAGATCCAGTACTTGTGTTTGCCACTGATGTGGTAGTTGATGTATGTGCAGGTTCTGGAAAATTAGTATGTAGTGCATTTTGAAATTTGGAGTACTTATCAAATTCTTCAGCAGTCATGAGCACAGTCTTAATGTTTGATTGGTTTGTGTTTCTTTGATTCCATTGCAAGCTTCTGCATTCAGAAATAACATGACCAATTCTTTTGCAATAATTGCAGATTTTGTTTTGGTTGGGTGGTGGTCTCCATGATGGCCTCTGTGATCTCCCTGGTTGTCTTAGGGTTCTCCATGTTTGATTAGGTGGTCGCCATGATTGTGGACAAGGTGGTCTAGGTCTCCAATTCTGTATATGTTGCTGTGCACTTCCCTTATCTATGCTTGATTGATTATTAAAGGCAGCATTGCCACTACCACCAACAAAAGCACTGCTCCCAGTATTCTCGTTTGTGCCACTCACATTTGTTACAATTTCAGTTCTAAGAATCCGGCTATATACTTCATGGAGTGAATTCAATTCAGTATTAGCAAGTATCTGTGATTTTGCACCATCAAACTCTGAAGGTAGGCCAGCCAAAAAACTCATAGTAGCCATTTGTTCTCGTTGTTTCTGCTGTACTTTTATATCAGTGCTCATTGGCAACAAAAGGTTGAACTCCTCATATGTTTGTTTGAATGACATAAAATAATTCATCAAACTCATTTCCTTCTTTTCTGCCCTATAAAATGCCTGACATACATCATACATCCTTGTTAAGTTTCCTTTACCTGAATATAAAAACTCTAAATACTCCATCAACTCTTTTACTGTCTCGCAATGATTAACTAACCCAATCACTTCATTCTCAACCGAATTTCGAATCTGTAAAAACAATCTAGCATCATCACGAAGCCAATTCTGATCATCGTTATCCTTTGAGTCAGACTGTGGTGGATCTTTGATTAAGTGATCAATCTTATCTATACTCCTAATATACAAACGAATAGTTTTATTCCAATCGAGATAATTGGTGCTATTTAATTTGCGATCTGTAATTTTTGGCATCATTGACATCACATCGACGCTCTTAGATTCTGCCATAATCGAATCAGATGACAATGCACACAGGAACACCTGATTGTTGAGCGGAAAAAGAAACAGATCAAATTTACGTTGTCAAAACCCTAGATCGATTCATCGCTCTGATACCATGTTATTTTCAATGAGATAGAAATAAGATTTGAGAAATAGAAATAGAAGCCATTGAAATTGTTATTTCATCATACTCAATAATCGGCTGTACATGTTTCAATTTATACTTAGGTAAATTAGAAGATAATAACAACAGGCAACACTTAGCAGGCTCTTAGATAATTGGGCTTTCACTAATCAATAAGCCCAGCACCTCAATAAAGACTAAATCAATATAACCAGGCTATCTCGTGCACACCGGATTTCAACTTCATGCACACATGATTACATTCCGGATGAACAAGCTTATCAGGCAGATCTTGAGCAAAATAATGAAATAATAATTACAAACGATCATACAGATTTTGGTCCTTTGATCGATGAAACAAATGTTTTGGTAGAAGCGTTTGACAGTGCGGAAGAAAATATCGTCGAAAACGAGACTGGATCTGAATCAGAAGACGATGATGACTGATATAAATCTGATTCTGTTTTTTGCAATTGATGTAACTATGTTGAATTCTTGATGTATTATGAAATTGATGTAACTATATGAAACCAAATCCGTTTACTATTTTTTGCATGTTTTATGTTATTTCCATTTGTCATTTATTTAGCAATTTTTATTGAAAATGCAATGAACTCTGCTTATCGTTGGAATAGTACACCCATTATGAATCAGGTATAACACACTTCCATTTCTATTTCCATTTCAGTTATTAATTAAGCAATTTATACCGTTGATATCATTTTCATATGAAATATATTAATTATCATGTTTTTATTCTCTTATATAATGATGTGTATATGTCACAGGTTTATCAATATGTTATGTAGAGGTAGGAGCCCTTCCCGATCGTCAGGAGGCGATGTCATTGGCCCATCGCAAGAGCTCATGGCCCATCGTAAGACTGGATATCGATGTATCCGTTGAGACTGGAGTACGTAAAAACATGCAAGTCTATATATTAATTATCGTTTAAAGTGTAATCTTTTTTTTAACACAGGCTGAGATAGACATCCAGACAGATGATATGATGCTGGCACGAGCATACTGGATGAAGAAGATGCGCAAGAACTACAGGGATACGATATCTGAGATTAAGAAATCTGGTAAGAAACCACGGTGGATGGGAGAGAGCGTGTGGCAAGCTTGGTTGATATACTGGGAGACGGACGAGGCGAAGGCAAGTATACTAATTTTTTTTGAATTATTAATTTGACGTGATCGAAAATTAACGTATAAAATTTTGAATGTACAGGCAGAGTCGGATAGAAACTCTGCAAATAGAAATAAGAATCCCGTCACTCATCGCGGAGGATCGAAGTCGTTTCAGCAGTATCGACAGGAGTTGGTAAATTTACTTAATAATAAATGTAAATAGTTTATACTATATGATTTTAAATGTATAATAATTGTATGTAACAATCAACTTCAGGAAGCCGAGTCACATGGTCCTGTCAGCTATATGGACGTGTTCACCCGTACGCATGCTGTCGAGCATGTTAATCCAGACGGGACTGTTTCGTACACATGGCAGGACGATAAATCCAGCAAAAGCCATGTAAGCATATTTTATTTTATTCAGTATTAGTAATTTTTTTAATTGTTAAACTATGATGACATAAGATATGATATTATTAATTTGTTAATGCAGGAGAAGTTTATGGAGCAGCGGCAGAAACTCCTTGCTGACACGGGTCGAGATCAGCTGACGACCAATGAGGAAGACGTTATTTTTGAGTCCGTTATGGATCCAGCAGAGCATGGTCGACGATACGGATTTGGAAATTTAGCGGTAAATAATTTACTTTTTCTTAAAATATGATATTTTCACTTTTTCAAAACAATAAACTTGGATTTTATTTATTTTTCAATTATTGCAGTCCAGTAGTCAGAGTAGGGGACGGCGGCGTAGACATCAGAGCGATCTTGCAGATATAGAAGAATTGCGTACTAGAGTTGCCCAGTTGGAGGAGCAGAACCGCCAACAGGCCATGCACACCGCACAGTTGTTAGAGTACATGCAGCAGCAGCAGGGTGGTGGTCACTTTCCTTCCTCGGCTGGCTCTGGATCTGCAGGAGATTGATTCATTACTTGCTTTCTTGTTCGTTCAGGTATGTTTTGTTTTAACTTAGAATGATTTGATAGACGGCGTAGGTAATTGTTGATTTATGTATAATTATGTTTGACACATTTGGTTCTATGGTAGTATGAGAACGTGTATGAGAATATTGATGAATTTGTGTATTAACAACATGGTAGAACAGTTATTGTTAAGATTATGTTAATGTTGGAATGGTTATTTATATTTTGATGTAATTTTATTTATTTGTGTGTTTATTAAATATTTTGTGGTTTGGGTTTGAATATTTGGTTGGACTATTGTATATTGGATTGTGCAGTATTAATATTCTAAAGTTTGGAAGAGAAATGTGGTTGGAAGGCTAAATGTGAAGCAAATGTAAAAAAAAATAGCAGATTTCCGACGACTTCCGACGGCTACCGACAGCTTATTGGTCAAAATTCCCGTCGGTTTTCGACGGATAACAACGGCCTGTTTCAGACGATTTCCGACGGATTCCGACGGATTCCGACACCCGTCGGTATCCGTCGGAATCCGTCGGAAACCTTCTGGATCCGTCGGGAATGTATACGGCAGCGTCCGTCGAAAGCCGTCGGAAATACTGCTTCCCGACAACGCCATATTGAAATAAGTCAATTACATAGAAATGAAGAAAAAATTAGCAGACCTACTGATAAAGAATCTTCCAAAAGTAATGGTTTCTATAAATTCAAAAGAGATGAGATTAAGGTTCGTAAATGATGGTTAAGCATTCTTAACAGAAACTCAACCTATGTTTTGAGGAGAAACAATGTTTAGTGTTAGCAAACAAGTTAAAAAAATGATTATGGAACGGAAAAACAAATTACCTATTTATGAATTAGTGTTGGATTCTATATAAACTTGAAAGAATGAAAATCCTTAATAAGTCTATATAATTAACAAGGTGTAACACCTTAAGCGACTTACTATGCGAGTGTGGAAATCATGTCGTTTTGTAAGAAAGTAAGATCGCTTTTTGACGTAGACTCATAAACCCATAATTTAAAGCACATGGCCATTAATGTGCCCAGCATGCATAACACTCTATTTAAAGGAACTCAATATGTGTGATATTTCCTGTCTTATCATAGGGTACTTTATTCAAGACTAGTTCACTATAGACCTCGATTTTGAAGAAATTTACACTAAGTGAAAGTCCAAATCCAAAAGATGCTTATTGTTTATGTATTAGTTCCATGAGAATGCAATTTTTTGTCATTGAACTATGTGGGCTTGATCCCACTTGGGAATGTTGGTAGTCACTTATGTGATGCAACTATCCTATTTATCTCGTTAACTTAAAATTGCTTATTTTGAAAATAGGGGGATGTTGAATATTTTCAAAAGAAAATTGGTTTGGACTGGAAAAACTTCAGCGGACGTATTTATAAAAATGAAAAATTATGGCCTTTGAAATGAACAGTCGTGACTACTGCTAGCAACTAGAAGCGAGAACCGCAAACCTTAATTAAACCGACTCGAGAAGACTCGAACCCGAATCGAACCATATAGGTCTCAGGTCGGGTGGGTGAAGAAAAATACCATACCCGATCAAACCCGATCTGAACTGACCCGACCCGAAAGACCCAACTAAAAAACATTGAAATATATGCATTTTTAGTATTATTACACGATCGGATCTGAACCGACCTGCTCGGATCGGGTCGCTCTAGGTATTAAAATGTATAGTTTGAAGCCGACAAAACCCGATCCGTCTAGAACCGAGACCCGTCGGATCGGGTCATTCGGGTTGGGTCTAATTGTCAGCCCTAGTTGTGATCATTGGAATATGACCGTTGGAGTAAACAATTACGGTCGTTGGAATGAACAAATATGTAACGGACATGACTATTTGTTGCTTATAAACATGCATACCATCCCAAAATGAAATATATTATTCTTTTCTCGTTCCTGACGTTGTTCTATCTTAAAAATTACCGTGCTCTTTAGCAAATCAAAGTAGTACAAACTTTGAATCTGAATTCGTTGTCTAAAACTTCAGTGAATCTTAAAGTCAAATTTTGATGGATAACCCATTTGTACTGCAGGGTTAAATTATTGTTTAAAAAAATCTTTTATAATGATCCTTGAAGTACAGTTCGTGGCATCATCATGCCGGAACCGTAAGTTTCCAACAGATACACTACTAACTGCTTTTCATTTTAGTTTCAATTATGAAAAGAATACGAGTACAAATAAATAGTACAAAATCAGTGCATTAATTTACAATTGAACCTTTTATTATACGTTAATTATAAAGAACACATGCAAAGCGTTATATAGATCAATATGAAATATCAAGAGAAAAGGTTCGTTGAACTTCAGTAACCAGTTCTTCTACACTAAGTTGGCACTCCAGCCTAATCTGCAAGACATCGTGACAAAGAAAAATGTATGAATATAGCAAAAGAAAATGTACGAAGACAAAAAATTTATTACAAGATTATTATGGTATTATTATATAAGATTAGCAAGATCCATTGTAGCTAGTATTATACAAAGAGTTTGAGCTACTAGAAACGAGATTAAGCAAAACAATATTAATAGATCAAAAGAAAAAAAGAAAAAGAAAATATCTACACGTTTCAAAATACACTTCCATCAATTTCAAAAACAAATTTCCCGAAACACCATCGAATTATTTTCAAATTTTTTTATAGTTTTAAGCCAAATATCTGAAGTGAAATCTGCAAATAATTGCAACAAAAAAAAAACAAATGTCTACTTTTCTTTTTAATGTAAAGATTTGCACTTTTGATGATTTTGATGCAAATATTTACAATTTACAAAAAATAAAAAATATAAATATTTGAACTAAAAACTGCATGTCTTGCTGAATATAAGGATATTTCATAAATTAATTTGTTTTTGAGATAGTATGAAAGTGGAATAAGTAATAATGACATGTCCCTGATTTTCACTATTATATTATTTGTTTGAGCTAACTATATTTCAGAGATGCATTTGATGAAACCATTATTGGTTTATTGTACCTCATTGGTAACGACTAACGAGTATCTAGTATAAATAAGAGGATTAAATTAATTAAAGCCAAATTTAAATAGGAAGATAAAATATGAAAACCAAAATTTATATAATAAATGATGTTTAAAATAATCAAACTACCGATTTTTTTTACATTTTACAAGAAGCCATCTAAGTGTCATTAGTATTAATAGAATAAATAGACTTAATTATAGCTCATTTATAGATGAAAATGTGAAATCAAAGTTATTTAGTTGGCTTTGAAATATTTGAATTTTTTTTAGAGATGGCAGATTAAAAAACAAAAACAAAACTAACAAAAATTGTTTTGAGAGATTATATGAGAACTGAAAAAAGATTTGATATGGAGTCCACGGAGTGATCAATTGAATTGAGGCATCTGAAAGACTAAAAATAACACACGTTTTTATGTCTTAAGAATAATTTTTATTAGCTTCACTATAGTAAAAGCAAATCAGCCTATGACAAAAAGCTTTCATTTGAATATAATGAGAAATCCATTTGAACAAATATAAATATGGAAAAAAAATATTTGACATTCAAGTTAATTATGTAACTAGGTACTTAATCATAATTTTGACAAAAGAGTAGTTTATGAAGATAAGTACTTGGAGCTGTTAAGAGAAAATACCATGTCCAAGAATACCAAATGTTTTAGACACTTATAACAGTTGTTTAGTTCATTTCACCTTTTTTCCCAACCACTATCCCCATAACATAATAATAAACATTTTACCTTTTTTTTCTATAATGTAAAATGGCGTAATGTTTGCCTTTAAAAAAGTTTGCTAGCAAACACATTATCGTTTTGATTTATTTTTTAACTTAAAACGGCAAAAAAAAATCTAACAAATCACACATATAGGTGCTCGGTGGCTTGGTCACTGAAAAAGTCATTGTTGTGAATGACCTTACAACTCTTAGATCATCAAATTATCATTTGCAACGTGTGGATGAAAAAAGTCAACATACGTTCAATGGTTCGAATCGCATGTACATAATTCTAGCCAGTAACCTCATTAACCAAGTCCGAACGCCTAACCAGAGAGATAGTTGTGTGGATATGATGATGATATCATAAACAAGAGATTATATCATCTTATAAATAAAACATAGGTGCATATATATAAGGTACCTTCAAGACAAAGGAGTAAAGAACAGTATCATCCACACTACTAACATTAAGGTGAAGCACCTCAAAAGCCATCTTCTCAAGCAAAGTTATGATCCTCACAACCTGACCAGGAATCCTCTTACAAAGGGTTCTCAACATCACATTGCACCCCGAAATCTTCGCTTCTACATCAGCTACAGGAGAGTTAGAGCTCGCGCTCAGCTCCTTCGAGTTGTTATACTCGACCACTTCTAATTTTGGTGGTTGAATTCGCGGTGTGGGACTTGGTGTAGGGCTCAAGCTCATCCTTCGCTTCTTCGCCTCTAGTGATGTTGCTATTTGGTGCAGCTCTTTTATGAAGTCTATTGCTCCTCCTATGATCGATGCTTGGTCTCCCTGAGTAGCCACATTAACAATGTTATGTTATGATGAATAAAGGCTGTTTATACTTCAGTATTCCAGTTCATGCTTATTCTTGTGTAAAAGATTATGCAAAGTATGTATCTCTACCTCGCATATAATTCAATACTGTTTAAAGGTTTTTCAGTACATGATCATAAGTGATGTTTTATATGTATGTATTGGAAAGAAGAGTTTTTGTTTACTCTTTTGATGTTTTAAGGAGACAGGGAGCATATATAACCGCCATATATGAGATTTAGTTATACAAGCCAAGTTGCCTGAATTAAAACATTGCCATAGCAGAAACAAATTTTACTTTGCCATAGCTTGATTCAAACATGCTCTACCGTCAGCAGATTAGCAATAAAATAAGCATTTATTCAGAGATTTGGTAATATAAGCCAAATTACATGAAATTCTCTACTGTGAGCAGATTTAGCCATAAAAAAGCTTTTTCTTTTTTTCAATAAAATATGATTAGTTCTCAAATTTTAGCAGTTAAGAATGTAGTTTATTTGTCAATCCTCATGATAAATTCTTGCCCTACCTCAATAAATTTGTAAGCTCTGCTATTTTCCATGTTATAATACACACACACATACAATATGATGAACAAAAAAAAAATCATAAAATAGGGTTTTGCTTACTCTTTTGATGTAGAAGGAAGGAGTCAAGGAGCGTAAAACCTTGAGATGCTCATTCATCTTCCTTCTTCGGTTTCTTTCAATGGCAATGTGAGACATAGTTGAAATTTTCTTCTCTTGATCTATATCTGTGTACTGAAGTACATATTTTTGCATGAAGTGGATGATAGATATATACGAGAGAAACCATATGTATATACATATAAATATTAATGGCTGTGGCTGCTCACTCGTGAGCTGTTTGCTACGCAAAGTTTTGTTATATATACGATGGTGACTTGTTATAGAACTTAAGTTTAAGTCACATATTTTGGGCAGCCTTATTGATTTAGAGCGGGAAAGGAAGCGTGTCTAATTTATTACTTACCTTGGATGTGTAACTGTTTAATGTACCACAGATTTTTGGTTCGTGAATTTGTTCTTTCATTAAATGATTTTCATCTCTCTCTGGTTGCATGTGGGTTTGGGTGTTTGTAGAATTGTACTTCACGCATCACCAACTAGGCATCTTTAATTAATTTGATTTTAGTTTGATTACATTTCTTTAAAAAGAAAAATGGACTTCATTGCCATTGATAAAATAATTACCTACGTTTTTAAACAATTCTTTCAATTTTATCACATATGGACTTGAAATATATTAAGATTGCATATGGACTTGAAATATATTAAGATTGGACTTGGACATTTGTAAACTCTAACTTGTCAATCTTATTCACTATTATGCCTTATAAGATGTGTATTTTTATACATGTACGATAATCATTAAATTAGGATATGATTTCACTCACAATCAATATATTTAACTCTCAATATTAAGATAATGAATTGTTTTAATTGAATTAAACAACTTAATCAAACGAATGACTGAAAAGGTAAATTTTAAAAGATTAATGAAACAAAAATTCATACCTATTCTATTGCGTTTGTTATATCGTTTACATATGAAAAACATATAAAATTTGTTAAAATCGAATAACATGATAAAAAGAGACGAAAAGAGAAGTATTGAGCACAATGGTTATAATTATACATACATACATATGTGTGTGTATTGTACATTGCAACTAAATGCTAATGGGTAAAAATCGTAATAACCTCAGTTGGGAAAGCCATGTATTATATCTATCCTATCATAAACGTACCCATGTATTTGGGATATGTCATATATCCTGTATGTTGCGGTTGTTTGCTTTACTATGCTTTATGTAACAAAGGCCAACACAATTCATTGTTAGTTATGATATTACATATTTCTCATTGTTTAAGGTTGAAATTCTCGACAAAAGACATGGGATCACTACAATGGCATGAAATAGGCATTCTTGGGAAAGTTCAGTGTTAGTATATGGTCTTTACTCAATAAACTCAAACAGATCTCACAATGGTTCCACTAGTGCCTCTCGAAAGTATTCTAACATCACTGAAGACCCATGAGGTTTCATACAAGTAACACATCATTCCATGTGTTAACTCTTTTTTCGTGTAGTTCATATTTACCAATTCTATAATTAGGACACATTAATTATCATATTTAAGTACGCCTTATTATTGTATACATGATAAATACTTCTCATTTGTATATAAAACAATAAATTATATATGGGTAACTAGTATATTGGGAAAATTTGTGGATTCATATATGAGTATGTGTAAAAGTGAATTATGATAGAATTGTAATAAATGGATTTCTATAGGGACACATTTATCATTGAGAATTATATGGAAATTCTATAAAACAATAAGAGCTCATTAAATTATATAGAAGTGAATAACGTATGAATTAATATAAATAATTATTATCGTAATATCTTTATAAACTTATTAAACCATAACATGTCAACATATTATTGAAATGAATTATATATATATATATATATATATGATATAATGTATAATACGTTATAATACACGTAGACACATATAAAGCAATAAATAAGTATATGAATAAAAATTTATTACATATATGTGCGTGTAATAACTGCAATATCTTAATAAACTTATTAAACTATAGAATTCATATACATCATAGAATTATATGTATGAATTGATATATAATAAATATTAATATATATAATAAATAAATTTATAAATAAATATAAATTATAGATTTAAATTCTATATATGTGTGTGTGTGTGTTATCCAACCTTTTGACCAGACAATATTCAAATAGATTGAATAAATAGAGCTTGGAAGTTATAAAGGTAGACAACCTAGAGAGATAGCCCCACAAAAAGCAAGTAAAAATGGAGCCACGGGATGAAGACCAAGCCACTTTAAGAATTCAACAACCGGAATTCAACCACGTGTTGGATCAGTACCGATCCGACCCATGGATCGACACCGATCCACAACATTTCCTCCAATTTGGCCCAGTCTACTCATACATGCAAGTCTTGATCCTAAGAGCCTATTTCAAGTTCATTCCATCGATTCCATGCAATCCTCTATCGATCTACTAGAACACCTGAAATTATTCAACTCCATTCTTCCAGCAACCTTTTGTTTGGACACAGAAACCAGCTAATAATGATGTAAATAAGATGGGAATCATGAAGCTAACCACGAATTGAGCGAACACAAAGCATTCAGAGTGATCCATTTGATAATCATATGCATCGGTACCGATCCAAGTTCATGGATCAGTATTGATCCACGATTATTGATGAAGTAGTTGTGGTTCTCTCAGCGAGAATGGTTTGGAGGTGGAAAACTATGTGGAGATCATGAGGGTGAGATTCTAGGCCTCCTATAGCTATAAATATGGGGGCAAGACTCATTTTTAAGGATCATTTTGGCTCCCTTGCTCACTTACTCTATTCTTTTGTAATCATCCACAGATTTATACCGATCCTTAAGAACTTTTACTTTCAAGTCAGCAATCAAACCAATAAAATATCTAAGTGAACATAGGCCAAGTTTAGCTGAACCACTATAAAACG
Source organism: Allium fistulosum (assembly GCA_030737815.1). Taxonomy (NCBI): domain Eukaryota; kingdom Viridiplantae; phylum Streptophyta; class Magnoliopsida; order Asparagales; family Amaryllidaceae; genus Allium; species Allium fistulosum. The sequence continues at coordinate 98,156,328 of CM060907.1, forward strand.
TCGTGTGTTCGTTTGTTGCTCTTTTTAATTTACTTTTTTTCACTTTTTATTCTCTACACAATCTCTTATGTGTTTGTGTCATTTTGGTGCTTTCACCGAGAAAGATATTCTCAGTTTACTTGAGTCCATTGTCTATTATTGGATTGCTTAGATCTGAGGGATAGATCCAATCTTCCTGTTCAACTATTCATATTTTCAACAATCTATAAGAAGCTATTCATTATGGCTTCAAGGAGATCTACAAACTCCAAAGTTGCTGATGATGCTGAGAACCAGGATACTCAGCATATAGATTAAGTTGCCCAGCAAAACCAACCAGAGATCCAGAATCCAACTGATGTGACCAAAATGGAAATGGATCGTATGATGAAGCAGATGGAAGACAGGTTCTAGGAGAGTCGCAATGAGATGAACCAACAAATGCAGCAGAGCTTGAGACTGTTGAATAAGCTAACTCAAAACCACCATAGAAGAAGCAGAAGGGAATTAGCATCTTTTGATTCAGAATCTAATAGTTCCTCATCATCCAAGCAGAGGCAGAGGAACAGAAAGTAGAAAATGGCTTAAAAAGTGGTTAGAACATCAAATCAGGAATCGAGAATGAGAGTTTTTTGATCGGTATTGATCCAAGAGGATGGATCGATACCGGTCCAGCAAATATTAGATCTAGAGCTTGCCCCATGTATGGCGGCGTGGATTTGACCTTTGGTCATGCTGTAGATGATCAAAATCTGGAATATCAGGATACTGCTAATGATCTACTGCACAGGAATCAAACAAGGGGGACTATTGGACGAACGGATCTCCCAAAGTATGGAGAACCTAGGTATCAAGGGTATGCCCAAGAGCTTTCGTTGGGTCAAATACTCGAATCGGATCCCAACTACCGCTATTCAGCCAAACCTATAGAACTGAAGTACTTGGCCGAGATGGTCAGAAAACTTATGAATGAAAATCCGTTTAGAAGTAATAATGAATGGGGTACTTCTCCTAGTTTGAACCAATTTACTGAGAACATCCCACATGAGAAGTATTCGTGGAGGCTTGTAATGTCGACGATGTCGTTGCATAGTGGAAAAACGGATGCAAGGCAGCACTTGATGAAATACAAATGACATATGGACTTTGCTAGAGCATCTGATGCCGTGAGATGTCATTGATTCCTAATCTTCCTGGAGGGAATAGCGAAGATGTATTTCACCCGGCTCCCACCGAGATCCATTTCGTCTGTTGCTGAGTTGGCACGAAAGTTCCTGGAGCAATTCCGTCTACATTCTTCTTGTCTAAAAACCATGATGTCGTTATCGAACCTCTTACAGAGAGCGTGAGAGTCATTGAAGGATTTCTTAAATAGGTTTCATACAGCTGTGATGGAAGTTACAAATGCTAAGGATGACATAGTACTGATGGCACTAATTAGGGGGGTTCATCCTAAGACTGATTTTGGGAGATGGTTGGAACTGAAACCCCCGTTGACCATGGATATCTTTTATGGGAAGGCTAATCAGTAATTGTGCTTGGAAGAGGCACACAATCATCCCCAAAGCGGTGATGCTAGGAGTTCAATTGAAGTTATACAAAGCAATATTTTTGTAAAACAGTCTGGAGGGAGTTTCGAAAATGTTGATGTAAACATTGGCAATAAGAATCATGGTCGGAACAGAATGATAGTGGGGCCAAGAATAGAAAGTCTAATAATAGGAATCATCCTAGGAATCCTTAGTATGATAACTATACTGAGTTGAATAACTCGATAGAGAATATCTACCTGACAACTCTAGGTACAGAACAGTACAGGAAGCCGACTCTGATAGAGTTGACTGAGAAGGAGAAGAAATCCGACAAATTTTGCAGATTTCATGAGACACATGGTCATAACACCAATGAGTGCAGACACTTGTGTGATATGATCAAGGAGTTGATTCAAAAAAAGAAGCTGCAGCAATTTGTGAAAGCCCTATAGGATGGCGGGCAAGGAAATTCCAACCCCCTTGGGTCGACATCCCAACGGAGGCAAGCCGGGCCTAGTGGTAAGGAGCCTAGGTGGCTTGAAAAACGTTTGGTGATCAATACAATCATTGGTGAGCCACATCCAGCCGATAAAAGTTTGAACGAGATAGATAGGTATGTTGGTGCTTCAAAACATATAGAGAGTGAGAGCTGCTTTACCGTAGAGGATTGAGCTTCGGTGAAACAATTCAGAACCATGACAGATGACATTATCCTCCGAAACAGAGATGCTGATGGGGTGGAAGCCTCAATGATTAACCCGCTCGTGATTGTGGCTACAATTGGCCCCACGGTTGTACGGAATGTGCTGGTTGACTGTGGGAGTTCGATCAACATTTTATTTAAGAAAGCCTATGACTAGCTGCTTCTAGAGGGCAAGGACTTGAAGCCGTGTAAATCTTGGATCCATGGTTTTAACGGGATGGCTAAGGAGCAAGTCAGATATGTAAAACTACTGGTGGTGCTTGGCGAGGGGGACCGCAAGCGAGTGCGGGTCGTGCCTTTTATGGCGTTGGATATTTACTCTGCTTACAACTCATTTTTAGGCCGATCGACCCTATATGAATTTAGAGTGGCTATAGATCCATGGTGCTTGACAACAATGTTTCTTATAAAGAATGCTGTGAGGTAGCCCAAGGAGATCAGGGACTAGGTTGCAAATGTTATGTCATTGAGCTGAAGTAGGTGAGTCGAAGAGAGAAAGGAAATAGTGTAGGGGATAACTTCTACCTCAAGGCTTTGGACGAATAGCAACCGCTGCCTAAGCCCTAGCTCAGGCAGCACAGTCGGTTCCATAAGGATATGGATCCATGAAAAGAGCCACTGGATGAAAGAACAACTGCAACCGAGTTAACGCTCAATATTCCGATCAGCCAAGATGATTCGAATCGGGTCCTAAAGTTGGATCACAATTCGGCCTGAGAATGATGAAGGAGTTGGTTGGTTTTCTCTGAGAAAACCTGGATATGTTAGCTTGGACTCACTCAGACATGTGTGGGATCTCGACGAAGATAGCGAGCCATGCATTGAGTATCAATCCTAAATGCATTCCTATGATATAGAAACATCGTAGCCTGTATTCGGTTAGATCCCTTGCACTTAAAGAAGAGTTGGATAGGCTGAAGGACAATGGTTTCATCCATGATGCCTTATACCCGGAGTAGGTTTCCAATCCGGTCTTGGTGAAGAAAGCTAACTCGAAGTGGAGGACATGCAATGACTATTCTGACTTGAATAAGGCATGCCCGAAGGATAGTTTCCCACTTCCAAGGATTGATCAGTTGGTGGACTCAACAATCGGACATAAGCTACTTCCATTCATGTATTAATACTTTGGGTAGAATAAGATTCCAATGTATATCCTAGAACAAAAACACACCAGCTTTATAACTGATTTGGGACTGTATTGCTATCTGGTCATACCTTTTGGATTAAAGAATGCCAGAGCAACTTACTAAAGGCTGGTAAATAGGATGTTCAAAGATCAAATTGGGCATTTGATGGAAGCCTATGTGGAAGACATGCTCGTGAAGTGATGGGTTTGGGAAACCAGATCGACAATTTGGCAAGGATGTTCGGTGTTTTTCGAAAATATGGGATGAAGCTCAACCTTTTGAAATCCTTGTTTAGTGTTGCATTAGGAAAATTCATGGACTTCATTGTGAACTTTCGTGGGACTGAAGCCAATCTGGAAAAGATCCAAGCAATGAGAAACATCAAGGCCCCAAAGATGATCAAGGAGGTCCAGAGTTTAAATAGGAAGGTTACCCCCTGAGTTGATTCATCTCCAGAGTAATAGAAAAATGCATCCCTTTATTTGATATGATTAAGAAGGGAAAAAGGAACTTCGCTTGGACACAAGAGTGTAAAAATTCATTCTAGGCTTTGGTGAATCACTTGGAGAGATCCTCTGTCCTTTCGAAGCCGTTGGATGGCAAGGACTTGTTTATATATCTAGCAGTGTCGGTGCATGCTTTGAGCGCCACACTCGTACGTGAGGAGTCTTGCATCCAACGGTCAGTCTACTACATCAGCAAGCGATTGATAGGAGAAGAAAGAAATTACCCAAAGCTGGAAAAGCTCGTATACTGCCTATTGATCGCTTCAAGAAAGCTCCGCCCCTGCTTTTAGGCTCATCCGATCAAAGTTCTCACCGACCGGCCTTTGCGATAAGTCTTGCAACAATCTGAGACTTTTGGAAGGCTATTGAAATGGAACATTGAATTGCGCCAATATGACATAACCTATCACCCTCGGAGAGCAATCCAGGGTCAAGCTTTGGTGGATTTCATAGCTAAATACAATATGTGTTATCCCGCCTTTTGGTAAGGCCGTGACACCAAGGAACTGACTAGTAACCAATGACGGTCCGTCCTAGAGATCGGTTATACACTGGCTCACTATGGAATTCGACAAATTTTGTCCGAGTCCGGATCGAGCTAAAACTGGTTTGACACGACAAGCGAAGCTATGAGAGCCAACATTCCAAATCTCAAGTCAATCCGAGTTCATATGCTCAAGTTACAACCAATGCAAAATTGAATAAAAACAGCCTCGCGTTCGACTCGCTCAGTTCGAATCCATCAGAAGTGCCTACTTCGACTCGCTCCGCTTCACATCCATCTCAGAACCACTATTCGACTCGCTCCGCTTCGACTCCATCTCAGAGCTTCTGTTCGACTCGCTCCGCATCCCTCAGAAAACAACAGTTCGACTCCATCGATACGAAACCACAGTTCGTATCGATCACCTTCAACTCTGTCTCCTATGCAGTTCATATCCATCGTGGATCTTCTGATCGAATCCATCGAGTTGCCATATTCGAATCAATCGACCGGAGTTAAGTTTCTATCGATACGAACAAGGCAAGGTCCAAGAATGACTCGATCAAAGCGGCATCAAAGGCGGAGTGATCCAAAGGTTCTAATGCCACGTCATCGAGTCGAGCATCGACTTGAACAAGACCGAGTCGAACAGCGATGTGAACGAGAGTGAGTCGAAAAAGAGCAAGTCGAAATAAGGGAGTTGAACGAAACAGCCAACCGAGAATCCCATTTCGTATCGATCATATCTCCTAATCTATAAGTCCAAATGCTATGAAATTTTCACAAAATACTGCGTGCATGTTAAAGAATGTGCACGCCAAATTTCGACTCCATTGGATGAAATCTTGATCGATACAAAATCCGTTCGTATCGATTACGGATCGGACCGAAACTTCACGGGCTTGGGCGCGCGGGCCTGGTCACGTGCCAGAGAGGGTCTCCCAAGATCTGAACGAAATATCAGCCTCCTACACCTATATATAGACCCCCAAAGCCAACAGGAAAGGGGTTCTTCCTCTTCTTTGAGATCTCCAACGCCCAGACTCTGCCGGATCTAGATCTAAACTCCATTGCTGCTGCTACCAACGGATTTCACTGCTGCAAATCATTGTTATTCGCTGTAATTTGCTGAAATCAATTGTAAACATCAAAGAAAGATCAATAAAGCAAACTACTTCATAGTGGACGTAGGCAATACGCCGAACCACTCTAAATTCTTGTGTCTCCTTGCATTTTAATTATTGTCATATCTGAAATTTGGAGTTTTTGTTAGATAATTCCTGTTTTTCCATTTAATTTCTTCACTTTATCTCTTCAAAAAACTTCCAAAGAGTGTTGTGCCCAATTTTGGTACAAACACTTTGGTGCTTTCATTGATAAGAAACCCATTTTTTCTCCTGCTCTTTGGATCTCTTATCTATATCGGATTGCATAAATCCAAGAAGAAGATCCAGATCTAGAACTTTGAAGCCCTTCCATTCTATTCAGATCTGCATCAGATCTAGGAAAGGACTTTCACTAATTCACCATGGTAAGTACACGGACGACCTCTACAGCTGCTGATCAGGGAGGACGGGATAGGCAGAATCCCGTGCAATTGCCTCCATCCAACCAAGATGCTGTCGGACCTTCAGATCCATCAGGCCCGGTTACCAGATAAGAGTTTCAGATGCTGCTTCAAGAATTGACCTAGAGTCGCCAACAGCTAACTGAACAACTGCGCGCCAACACAGAGTTGTCCAACCAGCTAAATCGCCAGAGGCGAAGAAGATCCAGAAAAGACCAAGGTTCTTATTCTTCCATAGAGAGTTCAGCCTCCTCTGATGGCCAAACCAGATCCACACGCCGACGGCTAGGTGTAAGCTACACCCAAGCCACGGGACACCAACCTGCTTCAAATCTTGGACAACCCAGAAATGGACCATCCACTAGTCATCATACAGGACCTTCATCCCGAGGAGGTGCTGCTCCTTATCATGTCACAGGCAACATCGCTACTACCACCACTACCGAATAAGGGGTTAATGCTAGAAACCAAGCTGATCCTCAACGTAACCAACGCGAGTAGACTCCAGAACCTTATGTCCCAGAAAATGTTGAACCAAGGAGGCGAGGCATGGACCGTCGACCGCGTCTAGTCCAGACTCACGCTGTGGAACCCGACCACAACTTAGCACAGCATGCTCCTAGTATCCGCATGCCGGATATTCCAAGGATGATTCGTCAAATGATCCGTGAAAGTCAGGGTCTCAGTAATGACGACTGGGGAATCTCCCGGAGTCATACCCCTTTCACCGATGATATATCATATGCTGAACCACCTTGGCGCTTCAAGATGCCGACTTTGCCAGTCTACGAAGGGAGTTCTGATCCCAATCAACACGTCCTGAAATACAAATGGCTGATAAATGCTTCTAGAGCGGATGACACAGTAAAGTGTCGTAGTTTCCCCATTTCCCTAGGGGCATCGCTACCATGTGGTTCACTCGTTTGCCACCGCGATCCATCTCTAACTTTGACCAGATGGCCACCAAGTTTGTCGAACAATTCCGTATGCATGTGGCGAGGCCAAAGGACGTTAACACTCTGTCTAGTGTTACACAAGCTCCCGGAGAAACGCTTAGACGTTACTTGGAGCGATTCCATGCTGCGTGTGCAGAAATAAGCAATCCCAACGATAACTCTATCCTGATGGCTTTGACTAAGGGAATTGATGCTGATTCCGAGTTCGGAAATTGGTTAGCTGGAAAACCACCTGCGTCATTGGACCGTTTCTACTCCAAGGCAGCCCAATTCTTGAGAAGGGAGGATGCGAAACAGTCTAGGAAGCAGGATGATGCAGGACCAAACATCGAGGGAATCCAGAGTAACATCGTTGTTAAACAGTCTGGAGAGAGTTCTGAAAAAGTTCAGTTGAACGCATAAAATAAACAAAATCAGCAGAGGGACAATGGAAATCAAAGCAAAAACGCGATCAGAATCGTGGTCCACGGCGTAGAGCTTCCATGTACGATAATTACACTCCATTGAACACGTCGTTGGAAATGTGTATTTGCAGACCTGCAATACGATGCAATACAAGAAACCTGCTCCGAAACCACCAACTGAAAGACAAATCCAAACAGGTAAGTTTTGCATATTCCACGAAAGCTATGGCCACAACACCAATGAGTGTCGTCACTTACAAGACCTCATTGAAAAACTAATATGTGAACGGAAGTTGGATCAGTATGTGTGGGCGCCGCAGTCTGGTGGTGCGGGCCCATCATATCAGAATCGTGCGCCGAATCAGGAAAGACAGGAAGAACCCGCTCAAACTGGCGGGAGGTTGGTTATTAATACAATAAGTGGCGGTCTTCATCCAGCAGACCGAAGCTGGAAGGAAATGGAGTCGTATGCCAGCTCTATCAGGCATGCGGACTTCGAGTGTTATAGTAGTTTTGATGAAGGGGCTCCGGCCAAGCAGCAGAAGACGATGACAGATGACATCGTATTCAAGAACAGAGACGCTGATAAAGTCGAAGCCCCCCTGTCGATCCACTGGTCATCTCAGCTCAAGTAGGTCCCGCTTGGATGAAGAGGATCTTAGTTGACAGTGGAAGCTCTGTGAATATTTTGTTTAAATGAGCCTATGATCAATTGAGAATGGAAGCCATGGACTTGAAACCTTGTCAATCCCGAATTCATGGTTTCAACGGAAGTGCTACTATACCCACTGGAATGATGGAACTGCCAGTAGAGTTGGGAGTTGGAGAACGTCGGAGAGTACGGATGTTACAGTTCATTGTTTTGGACATAGACTCCCCTTACAATGCTTTCTTGGGCCAACCGGCCCTCGCCGAATTCAGGGAAGCCATCGCCCCATGGTGTTTGACTTTAAAGTTTCCCACTGATCATGGAGTGGGAATCATTCAGGGAGGTCAGGCTGTTGCCAGAGCCTATTATGTTGTTGAGCTGCGGGAGGCGCAGCGAAAGGAGAAAGGATAGGGCGTGGAGGAATCTCTCTGCATCCGTTTTGCCGATAATTGACAATTAACGCCCGGGCCTAGGCCCGGGCACCCCAGCCAATTCCTCAAGGATCTTGACCCAAGAGAAACTGAAGACGAAGGAGAATCTAAAGAAAGTCAAGCATCCCCGGCCGAACTGATAATCGACGTCCCAATTGACAATGATGATGATTCGAAGATGATAAAGATTGGGTCTCAACTAAGCCAGCAAACTCAAGAGGAATTGGTTGAATTTCTACGGGCGAATCTTGATGTATTCGCCTGGACGCATTCCGACATGTGTGGGATCTTGCCGGACATCGCGAGCCACACTCTGAATATTGACCCGCGGCACATCCTGGTCAAACAGAAAAGGCGTGGTATGGATTTAGATAGATCTACCACCCTTAAAGAAGAAGTAGAAAAGCTTAAAGCGAACGGGTTCATTCGAGATGCGCTATATCCTGAATGGGTGTCGAATCCCGTGCTCGTCCGAAAGCCGAACGGAAAGTGGAGAACATGTGTCGATTATTCCGATCTGAATAAAGCATGTCCCAAAGACAGTTTCTCGCTTCCCAGAATTGATCAGCTAGTAGATTCAACAACTGGGCATGAACTCTTATCCTTCATGGACGCGTATCTGGCTACAATCAGATACCGGTGCATTTACCCGATCAAGAACATACCAGCTTCATAACCAATCTGGGACTTTACTGTTACAAGGTTATGCCATTCGGACTCAAGAATGCCGGGGCTACTTATCAACGATTGGTCAATCGGATGTTTGCCAATCAAATCGGGAAAACAATGGAAGTATATGTAGACAACATGCTTGTGACGTCACGACTCTCCACCGACCATGTTAAAGACCTGGAAACTATATTTAACATACTTCGAGAATACAAAATGAAGCTAAATCTACTGAAATGTCACTTTGGAGTTACATCCGGAAAATTCCTTGGGTTCATTGTCAACGCTCGAGGGATCGAAGCTAATCCTGAAAAGATCTGGGCTATCAGAAATCTCAAAACTCCAAAAACCATAAAGCAAGTCCAGAGTCTTAACGGGAAAGTAGCAGCATTGAGCAGGTTCATTTCAAAGTCCACTGACAAATGCATCCCCTTCTTCGATCTAATCCGAAAAGGGAAACGAAACTTTGAATGGACCACGGAGTGTGAGGGCGCTTTCCAAGCACTAGTTCAACATCTATCCACACCATCTATCCTGTCGAAGCCTATTGATCATGAGAAGTTGTTCGTATATTTGGCGATATCAGAAAACGCTATCAGCGCTGCATTAATTCAAGAAGAAGACAAGATACAGAAGCCAGTATACTACGTCAGCAAGCGATTGACTGGGGCTGAAAGGAATTATCCAAAATTAGAGAAGTTGGCTTATTGCCTCGTTATTGCATCAAGAAAACTCTGACCATATTTCCAGGCGCATCCGATTATTGTTTACACCGACCAGCCGTTACGACAGGTCCTTTCGTGGCCTGAGACGTCTGGTAGGTTACTCAAGTGGAACATCAAACTGAGCCAGTTTGACCTTACTTACACTCCAAGATGGGCCATACAAGGACAAGTCCTAGCCGATTTCATAGCTGAATTCAACATTCAGAGGACTTGCCCAAAACCAGTGAATCCCCCGAATACGTCTGGAAGCTGTATACCGATGGTGCATCAAACGACCGGTGTTCGGGCGTTGGTGTTGTACTTGAAACTCCCGAAGGCCGATCCATATGTTATGCTTTGAAGTTCGATTTTCATGCGACTAATAATGAAGCTGAGTATGAAGCCCTCTTAGCTGGCTTAAAGCTTGCTAGAGATTTGAGAATTATCGCAGTGGAAATTTATTATGATTCACAATTAGTTGTGTGTCAGGTGCGGGGAGAGTATGAAGCAAGAGATCGAAGGTTGGCTGCTTGCTTAGCTCGAGTTCAGGAAGTGCTAAATCAGTTTGATTATTATGCCATTTATTGTATACCTCGAGAACGCAACCAAAAAGCCGATTCATTGGCAAAGCTAACCAGCACAGGTGAAGCTCAACAAATGGGACTCATTCCCGTAGAAGCGTTATCCTCTCCAAGCATTGACTGGGCAGAAATGGACCGGGTATGCGAAACCATCCTCGAAAAGGATTCATGGATGATTCCACTCAGAAATTACATTGAGCACGGAACCCTGCCGGAGCGCAGGAGTGAAAAGAGGCAAGTCCTTCGGAAGGCCTCACGCTTTACCATCTAGAGTGGAATCATGTACAGAAGAGGGTACTCAGTCCCTCTACTCCGGTGTATCGCTCACGATGAAATTAAACGAGTATTGCACGATGTGCACGAGGGAGAATATGGCGATCGCACCGGGGGGCAAGCACTTGCCAAGAAAATACTTCGATACAGATATTACTGGCCGACTGTGAATCGTGACGCGTCGGATTATGCAAAAAATGCGATAGGTGTTAGAAATATGCCCGAATTCCTAGAGCTCCTTCTACCGAGATAACGCAAATGGTCAGCCCATGGCCGTTTGCAATGTGGGGCATCGACATCATTGGTGTTCTACCTCTGGCAAAAGGTGGTGCGAAATACGCCATCATCGCAGTTGATTACTTTACAAAGTGGGCTGAAGCCGAAGCTCTTGGTACCATAACAACGAAGAAAGTAATCAACTTTGTAGTGCGCAACATCATCCGTCGATTCGGTCTCCCACACACCATTATTACGGACAACGGAACCCAATTCGACAGTGCTGAATTTAAAGATTTCTGCAAACGATTTCACATCCAAAAGAAATTCTCTACAGTTGCACACCCTCAGGAAAATGGACAGGTCGAAGCAGTTAATAAAGTTATAAAATCCATTCTGAAAAAATGACTGGAAAAGGTCGGGGGCAAGTGGGTCGATGAACTTCCTATGGCTTTATGGGCTTACCGAACAACCTACAAGACCGCGACCGGCCACACTCCATTCTCTCTCTCATATGGTTCAGAAGCCGTTATTCCAGTTGAACTAGAAGTACCTTCTCATCGTGTGACATACTATGATCCAAAGACAAATGCTATATTACTTGCTGAATCTCTTGATCTACTAGATGAGAAGCATGAAGAAGCTGATTTGAGGGTAGCTGCGCATCGAAGTCGAGTCGCCCGATTGTACAACGCCAAGGTCCGCCCGTGAACCTTTGAACTAGGCGATCTTGTCCTCAAAAGAATCTATCTGGTTCCTTCGCATATGAAACCGACATGGGAAGGACCGTATGTCATTGAATGAAGGCTCGGAGATGGCACATTCAAATTATCGACCGTCGACGGTCTAACTCTGCCAAGAGCCTGGAACAACGAAAGTCTTCGTCGCTACTACACATAACAGGCTATGTTTATCCATTTAGTTTACTTTCCATTTTGTAATTTGTTTCTGCATTTCGAAATTAGAATTTGTAATAAGGCAACTAACTTTGCCATATTTTCTTATTTCAGTAATAAAATGCAATCTCTTCGAGCCATGCTTCAAATGACCATCACTATGCACGGAGAGCTAAGTTTCACCATACGGTGGAATTTATTCAAATAGAGAGTGACCGTGATGCACCCGGTCACTCGCTAAGCGAAACCTAAGCTCGGGGACCAGCCATCACATCAAAGTCAAAAACGGATCGATACACGACAATCCCTCACTTATCTCTCGGTTCCCTAAGTGCGAACTGGAGCATTAAAAATACGTCTGCGAAGAGGGTGGATCCGTCCGCCTAACGACTTCGTCCATATCTGAACCAAGTTTGAGGAGGGTGGACCCGTCCATCCAACGACCTCACTTGTTAACTCAGGGTGGATGTGATCTGAACATCCATGATCCTGATACAACTTCGGATCCCCAGAGTGTGAGGCGGAGTATAAACATCAACTCCGAACTCCTAGAGTGTGAGTCGGAGTATAAACATCAACTCCGGATTTCCAGAGTGCGAAATAGAGTATAAACGTCAACTCCGAACTCCCAGAGTGTGAGTCGGAGTATAAACACCACCTCCGGATTCCCAGAGTGCAAAACATAGTATAAACATCAACTCCGAACTCCCAGAGTGTTAGTCGGAGTATAAACATCAACTCCGGATTCCCAGAGTGCGAAACAGAGTATAAACGTCAACTTCGAACTCCCAGAGTGTGAGTCGGAGTATAAACACCAACTCCGGATTCCCAGAGTGCGAAACGGAGTATAAACATCAACTCCGAACTCCCAGAGTGTGAGTCGGAGTATAAACATCAACTCCAAATTCCCAGAGTGCGAAACGGAGTATAAACATCAACTCCGAACTCCCAGAGTGTGAGTCGGAGTATAAACATCAACTCCAGATTCCAAAGTGCGAACTGGAGTATAAAAATACGTCTACGAAGAGGGTGGATCCATCCGCCCAACGACTTCGTCCGTATCCGCACCAAGTTTGAGGAGGATGGACCCATCCATCTAACGACCTCACTTGTTAACTCAAGATGGATGTGATCCGATCGTCCACGATCCTGATACACCTTTCGTTCCCAGAGTGCGAACAAAATCCAAAAAAAAACATATAGCAGATGTGACTGACCGTCTGCTCATCAACTCCAAACTCCCAGAGCGCGAGTCGGAATATAAACATCAACTCCAAGTTCCCAGAGCGTGAGTCGGAGTATAAACATCAATTCCAAGTCCCCAGATCGCGGACATATGATCGAAACTTGAGTCGGCGTGACCAACCGCTGATAAACAAATGGGAATCCCCGGAGTGCGGATATGATCATCGACAATCAAACAAGCATGGATGAATTACTCAATCTCCGCTTGCCTCAGACATCCGTTCGGTGGCACTAGACACAACATGTTATAAGTAAGAGGCGATCGTTGACTGATGATCTATAACTCACCCCCAAGACTGGGGGGCAGGACTTACGCATCGACCATTGACTGAAGCGATGCGACGTAAAAATTCAACTCGCTCCTCGGTCCCAAACCATGTCCACAGTACTCGAACTTGGCAAACAAAAACAAACTTTACTCGGAAGCTGAAACTTCACAAGTGCACTTCAGATATTAAAACACTTAGGCAAATACACAATGACAGAAAAGAAGTAAAAAAAGAGAGGTTTCATTTCTATTGTTTATAAAAGAAGTTCGTGTACAAGTTTCCAAAAAATTCCTACTAGCAGGGGCCGAACTCGCATCTATACACGGCCAACAAAATGCAAGTCAAAATAAACCAGGGAAGCATGTTTAATCTTTCTTCTTCCTTGGCTTCCTTCTCGGTGTAGACCCGCTGGAGCCACCGATAATCTTCCTCTTCGAGCCTTTGCTTTTCGGCGGTTGGTCTCCAAGCGAGGGCATTATATCAACATCCTCCTCCAAACTCGAGTGGATAGGAATGCTCCCTGCGGGCGGAGTCGGAGGAACATGATCAAGTACAGAAGGTGGAATGGGGATGCTGGTAATGAAAACAGTACCACCAGGAGATATCATTCTAAGCGGAGCAGGTCCCGGTGCTGCCATCCCACCTCCAAAACTGCCACCGTAAGCCGGTCCTGCCATTTCAGCATCGATCTGAGCGAACATCTCCTCTTCAGTTACTGCTCGAGCCCCGCTGGGGGCATCAGTAGTCGGCATTGAAGAACTTGTAGCAGGATTACTTCCACTCATGACAGATGGCAAGTCGGCAAGAGGATCGCGTGATGGTGAAAGAGTTCATCCATCAGCTGCTCATCAAACACAATCGTACTCCCCTACATATCATCAAGCGGGGCAGTTGTAGTCATGGTGATCGCTTCGGTAATGATAGCCTCCTGTGTCTGATGTGATTCTTGAGTAACAGGAGGCCCGACATGTGCAGCATCGATCACTGGACAAAGAATAAGAGAACTGTTAGAACTAAACTCGATCGAAGATTTCTACTTAAGAAAGATATGTGGAATGTTCAGAATACCTTCCTCAGTTTGACTCGTAGGCGGCAGAGCGGCATTAGTGACTTGCGCTACAGCCGGAGACATCTGCAGCTGATCTGGATTGTAAGTAGGAACAGTCTGGGGATCGACCGCAGACGAGGATTCGGGCTGAGTTGACGCGAGAACTTCAAGACTTGCTTCATGGTGGTCAACCCTTGAACCCTCTCTTACTTCAAAGTGCTGGGCGCCAAGTCTTTCCTTCTCATGCAGAATCATTAACTCATGAAGAATCTTCCTTTCATCTTCATTCAGAATGCGATTCTCGAGTTCAAATTCATCCACAGACTCACCTAGATGCGCCTCCCTCTCTTCCTCAACCAATCGGCCCCAAGCATTGTAAAGATGCGCCAGATAATCGTCGAGCCAGGCTAGACCCCTGTGCCTCAGCACCTTAGCATTGTAAACAACGAGGAGGTCTTCGATGTCAGCCTCTAGCCTGGACTCGGCCGACTTCACTTTTTCCTCGACCTCAGTCTCCACCTTAAGGACTTTAGCCACAACTGCATCCCGCTCACCCCTAAGCAGAACAGTTTGTTCGCATGCCTCTTGGGCTGCGTTGTTTGCATCATCCCTTTCCTTAGCCATGTCAGAAAATTTAGCCTTGAGCTCGGTAAGTTCCTTGACCGCCGCATCCCGCTCGGCGGTAACTGTAGTATTCCGATGGCCCATCTCCTCTACCAAGGCAACATGTGTCTGCCTCAACCTCTCCATGGCCACATTCGCTTCGTCAGCTTTTTTGGTGGCCTCAATTTCTTATTTCCAAGAAGACTCGGACTCAGTAGTGAGCACTTGAATAATTCGGTCCCTTTGAGCGAGTTCGGTCTCCATTTTCTCAAGCGCTTTTGCTCGCTCAAAATCCACCTTAGAAGCTTTCTCTACGGCCTTTACCCACTCTCTGTACTGGGTGTAGATGTCATGAACGTAATTATGCATCGTGCCTTCCACCCCTGATGGAATTATTTTTAAGTGTGGTGGGAAGACATAGCCATCGAAGCAGATATTCGAAAAATCCTTCCTCATCTGAGCCAATTTAAGGGCCCCTTCTCCTGTGGGTTCAGCTGGGACCTGCTCTGTAATTATGGAGGCCGTGGTCTCGACTCTCTGAAGATGAATCTCAGATCTAGAAGTATGAGAAGATGGCCTGTGGCGAGGAGGCTCCGGCGGGTGTGGAACAAAAACGGGGGGTGGAGATGGAAGTCTAGGAGGAGGAGAGAGCGATCTAGACCGATGTTTGTATTCCCTGTCCCTATCACGCCCATACCTATCTTGGTTAGAGTACTCACGATCGCGATCTCTATCTGAGTCTCTCCTACGGGACTCATAATAGGAAGAAGCCTTTCGGGCCGAGCGAAGATTCCCGAGCATCGATCCTTTTCCAAACATAGTACCTGAAAATGAGAAACGAAGAAAGAGTTAGTGATTCCTTAAGTTGGACGATTTATGGTTATGAATCATGTAGTGTAGTGAAGTGTATGCATGTGCAACCCCCGACCAACCGGAGATGTCGGCCGCACTCATAGCAAGCGACCCGCTCAGTTCAAGAGCATTATCAAGCTCCTCCATCCCGACGTCGTGTTGAGACGAGACAAAATCCGGAATCAGAATATCAGCAAGCCCTTCAAAAAGATTCTCTACCGGTGGGGGAGGTGCCTCCGAAATTCTAATCCCTGGGACAGGCAAGGACACGACCATGGATTTAAACCTCTCAGATTTAGAACGCTTATGAGCAACAACCTTGCCTTTTCTCTTTCCTCCTGAATCCTGGACATCGGAAGAAGGCACAGCTTGGAGCTCAGTATCGGTAGGCGTTCTCTCCAGATCAACTTCTTCAATTATCACGACTGCGGGCGCTTTGCGCTTCACCCGTTTCTTCGAGATCACTCTAAGTGTCCCTTCCAGCCGTATGCTCTGCCTCCATTCTATTAACCCGACAGTCCTCAAATTTCTGTCGGTCAGGACCAAGTCGATATGCCTCTCTTCGCCCGGAAACGCTTGGAGGATCCGAACTAGCTCTCTGGAGTATGCACCGTCGGGTCGAGAGATTGCAGCTATAAAAGAGGATAAGTATGTCAGTTTTGAAGTCAGTTACTAATATCTCGATGATTCAAGAGAAAAATGGCAACACTTATGTCTATCCAACCATCGCCTAGCAAATCCAGGGGGGCACCGAACGTAGAACCATTCAGTTTTGAAGTAACTTAGCCTTCCTCAGGAGCCCATTACAATGTGGAAGTTCCTGACCGCTTCTAAGAAGGTGAACGAAGGGCTGTCCCCATGGCTCTTAACGTTAAATAAATATCTGATCTCGATCGGCTTCGGTGGTCGAAAGAGGATCTACATAAATAGGATAAAGGTGCTATTCAACAAAGCATACCCGTTGGGGTGCAGCTGGGATGGAGCTATTCCAAGGAATGATAACATCTCCCTTATATATTGATTGAAGGGAGGAAGTGTCCCCGCTGTGCAAGCGTGACGGTTGAAAGCAGTAAACCCTTTTGGGGGATCATGCGGCCTGTCATTTGGCCCAGGCAGTAACACGTCGTCAAGCGACAAACCGTGCCTTAAGCAAATCCATCCTAGCGTGTCCTCGAAGATACCAGATGGCATAGAATCTTATGGACGACAAATGAACCGGGCACCTAGACGCTCGTCCGGAGCTGGGTCTATAACTTCGGCTTCAATAACTGGTATTTCGATGGTTGAAGGAATTGAACTCGAGAGTTCCTACTGCTGAGAACTTGAAGGTTCCATGACCTGCTAGCTTATGAAATATCATTGTTAAGTAGACAATAATGCTCGTGCATCCCCCAGTGTAAAGTGTGTGAGTGTGTTGTGCGGTGCGGTACTGTATATCATTTAAGAAGTTCTATAGAATTAGAAGAAGCATGTAAACGACGAGACTTCGGAATTCGGTCAGATGGACCGTCGTCGCCAACCGTCACAACTGTGCCATCTAGTTATTAGCAATCAGTCCAAGTTAAAGTTTGTTAAAATTTTGTCAAAGTTGCAGTTCCATCGACGGCTTCGAAGGGAAATCAAATATGCAGTCCAAAGGTCAAGTCTAATTATGCCAAAAATGAAGCTCGTCGGAGTTAGATGTTCAGATGCACAAGGTTTTTTCAATATCATCGAAGTTAGGTTCAAGTTCGAGTCGATCACTCAGGTTCAAGTTCGAATCGCTCGCTCAGGTTCAAGTTCGAATCGATCGCTCAGAGACATGTTCGTATCGGTCCCAGGGCTGCGTAGTTTGACTCGATTCAAAGCCTCTAGTTCGACTCAATCCAAAGCCATCCACTTCGACTCGATCCAAGGGCTACGCAGTTCGAATCGGGCCAAGGCCTCCACTTCGACTCGATCCAAGGCTGCCGCTTCGACTCGATCCAAAGCCATCCACTTCGAATCTATCCGAGGCCGCCATTTTGAATCGATCAGACGCAACCCCTTCGTATCAATCCACATCTTCGAAGCATTCGATTCGATGCGAAGCTCAGCCATCAATCGATACGAAGGCCTCCGTCTCATCATCTCGAAGCCCATATTCCAGATCGACACGAAGCTAAGGCCAAGGAATCTTCGATCGACCGCGACTTTAGATAATTAGATGTTAAAGATCGAGTCTCATCGTATGCGTTGGCTTCGCTTAGTGGATTTGTTATTCCACCTTTTGGCAAGGATGAGATACCAAGGAACTGACTGGAGAGTAAGGATCATACATCTTCAGCATTGAATAGCTATTGGATAACCACGGATACCGATGAATTTTACTCGAGTCCGGATCGGGCTGCATTTGATAAGACACAACAAGCAAAGCCATGAAAGCCAACGTTCCAAATTTCAAGTCAATCCGAGTTTGTGTGCCCAAGTTATCATCGGTAAAAGTTAGAGGAAATAGCCCTGAGTTCGAATCCATTGCTGGGACACATGTTCAAATCCATCAAGTTTCTCTTGCTTCGAATCCATAGGTGTCACTGTGCTTCGAATCCATCCAGTGATCTTGCTTCGAATCCATTCCATTGTGGCGGCTTCGTATCGATCAACTACTATCCACAACAATCGATACGAACCAACTTATGATCGAATCAATTCCTTCGAACCCACTAAGTCAAAGCGGCGAAATTCGTGGAGTCGACCCAGTAAAACTCGGAGCAAAAACTAGATCAACCCGGGAAGCACGCGACACATCAACGCCTTCGCTCACTAGGCCATCGATTCGACTATATCGATTCGAAGAGGATCAATTCGAACGGAGCATATCAACCGGAAATATAATCTTGAATAGATCATAACTCGAGATCCACAAATCCAAATGCTATGAAATTTTCACAAAAGCTTAAGCACATGTTGAAGAATGTCCACACCAAATTTCAGCTCGATTGGACAATTCCTTGATCGATTCGAATGGATTTCGAATCGATCCTAAAGTGGGCTCGGATTTCCTGAAAGCGGGCATGTGGGCCCCCTCACGTGCCAGAACTGATCTCCCGAAATTTAGGCGAAATATCAGCCTCCTACACCTATAAATAGAGCCCCTGGTCATTCAGAAAAGGGGTCGGACAATTTTGAGAGCTAAAGAGCGCCCAGATTCTGCCAGATTTACTCCAAATCACCGCCACTGCCTTAGATTCAGACTTAGCTCATAAAATCAGTTGTACTACATTATAAGAGATTGTAATCTTCAAGTATCGAGCAATAAAATCATCAAACTTCATAGTGGACGTAGGCGAAACACCGAACCACTCTAAATTATTGTCTTATGTGCAATTTACTTTCTGTTATTTGGAGTTTTTGTTAGATAATCCTCAGTTTTAATTTTCTTTCTTCACTTTTATCTCTTCAAAAACTTCCGAAGAGTGTTGTGCCCATTTTTGGTACAAACACTTTGGTGCTTTCATTGAGAAAACCAGCTTTTTCTCCTGCTCCTTGGATCTACCATCGATACCGGATTGCATAAATCCAAGAGGAAGATCCAGATCTCTAATCCAGAATCCTTCCATTTTATTCAGATTTGCATAAAGTCTGGGAAAGGAATCCACCACTCAAGATGGTTAGCAAAAGAACCACTTCTACAGCTGCTGACCAAGAAGGTCGGGATAGACAGAATCCTACGCAGCTGCCTCCATCCAACCAAGACAACACTGCTCACTCAGATCCGTCAGGACCAGTCACCAGGCAAGAGTTCCAAGTGTTGCTTCAAGAACTGACTCAAAGTCGGCAACAATTAACTGAACAGCTACGCGCTAACGCTGAATTGACCAACCAATTAAACCGCCGAAGGCGCAGGAGGACCAGGAGGGATGATGCTTCCCACTCGTCCACTGGAATCTCTGCTTCATCTGACTATCACAGCAGATCTACACGACCCCGATTGGACGCAAGTCACACACAAGCTACCAGATATCAACCTGCCTTAACTGTAGGACAATTGAGGGTTGGACCGTCAACTAGCTTCCAGGCCGGGCCCTCGTCACGAGGAGGTGCTGTTCCACAGTATACCACAGACAATCGCACTACAACCGCCGCGGTAGAAACAAGGGTTGATACCCGAAATCTGTCAGATCCGAATAATCAGCAACGTGGGCGTACTCCTGAACCATACGTCCCAGAAGATGCCGAGCCAAGGAGGCGAGACTTGAACCGTCGACAACGTCCGGTTCAAACTCGCAATGTGGAACCCGACCACACCTTAGCTCAGCATGCACATAATGCGACAATGCCCGATATTTCCGCCATGGTACGTCAGATGATTCGCAAAAGCCAGGGCCTTACCAATGACGACTGGGGAATCTCCCGCAGTCATACTCCTTTCACCGATGAAATATTATACGCTGAACCTCCTCGGCGATTCAGAATGCCAACTCTCCCTATGTACGAAGAAAATTCCGACCCTAATCAACAAATTTTGAAATATGAGTGGTCAATGAGCGCCGCAAGGGCTGATGATGCAGTAAAATGCCAAAGTTTCCCCATCTCTTTGGGAGGAATCGCAACAATGTGGTTCACAAGGTTGCCACCTAGATCTATCTCTTCGTTCGATCAACTGGCTAAGAAATTTGTCGAACAGTTCCGTATGCATGTTGCTAGACCTAAAGACGTTAACACCCTATCTAGCGTCACCCAAGCTAAAGGAGAGACACTCAGACGTTATTTAGAAAGATTCCACGCGGCATGTGTAGAGATTAGTAATCCTAACGATAACTCAACCTTGATGGCATTAACCAAAGGAATCGATCCCGATTCTGAGTTTGGAAATTGGCTAGCTGGGAAACCACCCGCATCGTTGGACCGTTTCTACTCCAAAGCCGCTCAATTCTTACGGCAAGAGGACGCGAAACAGTCTAGGAAGCAGGACGATGCGATGCCCAGAACTGAAGGAATACAAAGTAATGTAGCAGTTAAGCAATCCGGTGAGTGTTCCGGAAAAGTTCAGTTGAATATACAGAATAAACAGACCCAACCGCGAGGCAACAATGGTCAGGATAAAAAGAGAGATCAGAACCGAGGCCCACGACGTAGGGCTCCAATGTTTGATAATTGCACGCCATTGAATACATCATTGGAAAATGTATATCTAAAAACTTGCAACACTGTGCAATATAAGAAGCCTGCTCCGAAGCAATCATCGGAGAGGCAGATTCAAACCGGGAAGTTTTGTAGATTCCACGAGAGTTATGGCCACAATACCAATGAGTGTCGACATTTGCAGGACCTCGTTGAGAAGTCGATCAGGGAGAGAAAGTTAGATCAGTTTGTGCAGGCGCCGCAGCCTGGTGGTGCGGGCCCGTCGAATCAGAATCGTGCATAAAATCAAGAAAGACAAGAGGAACCCGCTCGTACGGGCGGAAGGCTAGTTATAAATACAATAAGTGGTGGTCCCCATCCAGCAGATAGAAGCTGGAGGGAAATGGAGTCGTATGCCAGCTCTATCAGGCATGCGGACTTCGAATGCTGCAGTAATTGTGAAGATGGAACTCCAGCTAAACAACAGAAAACAATATCTGATGATATCATATTTAGAAGCAGAGACGCTGATAAGATTGAAGCCCCAACAATCGACCCACTGGTCATATCCGCCTAGGTAGGTTCTGCTTGGATGAAGAGGATCCTGGTTGACAATGGGAGCTCCGTAAACATCTTGCTTAAACGAGCCTATGATTTAATGAAAATGGAAGCAAGGGACTTAAAACCTTGCCAGTCTCGAGTTCACGGCTTCAACGGAAGTGCTACAATACCCACTAGAGTGGTGGAACTGCCAGTGGAGTTGGGAGTTGGAGAATGCCAGAGAGTCCGGATGTTGCAGTTTGTCGTTTTAGATATTGATTCACCTTACAATGCGTTTTGGGCCGACCGGCCCTAGCTGAGTTCAGGGCAGCCATTGCCCCATGGTGTTTAACTCTGAAATTCCCCACTGATCACGGAATTGGGGTCATTCAAGGAGATCAGGCAGTAGGAAGAGCCTGTTATGTTGCTGAACTGCGCGAGGCACAGAGAAAGGAGAAAGGAAAGGGCGTAGAGGAATCTCTCTGCATCCGTTTTGCTGATGATTGACAATTAGTGCCTGGGCCCCGGCCCGGGCACCACGACCAATTCCTTAAAGATCTTGATCCTAGAGACAACAAAGATAAAGACAAGTCTAAAGAGAATCAAGCATCCCCAGCCGAACTGACTGTGGACGTCCCAATCAGTGAGGATGATGATTCGAAAGTACTAAAAGTTGGATCTCAACTAGGAAAACAGACACAACAGGAATTGGTTGAATTTCTCCGAGCAAATCTCGACGTTTTCGCCTGGACACACTCTGATATGTGCGGGATCTCGCCAGACATCGCAAGTCACTCCCTGAATATTGATCCGCGGTATGTTCCGGTCAAACAGAAAAGGCGTGGTATGGATCCAGAGAGATCTGCCGCCCTTAAAGAGGAGGTTGATAAGTTACAATCAAATGGGTTCATCCGAGATGCTTTGTATCCAGAATGGGTGTCAAATCCAGTATTGGTTCGAAAACCGAATGGAAAATGGAGAACTTGCATCGACTACTCAGACTTAAACAAGGCTTGTCCAAAAGATAGTTTTCCACTTCCTCAAATTGACCAGCTCATAGATTCAACGGCTGGACATGAGTTATTATCTTTCATGGATGCTTATTCTGGCTACAATCAAATACCTATGCATTTTCCTGATCAAGAACATACCAGTTTCGTGATCGATCTGGGACTCTACTGCTACAGAATCATGCCTTTTGGTCTAAAAATGCCGGAGCAACGTACCAACTCTTAGTCAACCGGATATTTGTCGACCAGATTGGGAAGACCATGGAGGTCTATGTGGATGACATGCTAGTAAAATCTCGATTCTCCACAGATCACGTCAGAGATCAAGATTCGATGTTCTGCATCCTTCGAGAATATGGAATGAAGCTCAATCCATTAAAGTGTCATTTCGGTGTCGCATTTGGAAATTTCCTCGGGTTCATCGTTAACGCTCGAGGGATAGAAGCAAATCCCAAAAAGATCTGGGTGATAAGGAACTTACAAAATCCAAGAACCATAAAACAAGTCCAGAGTCTCAACGCGAAGGTAGCAGCATTGAGCAGGTTCATTTCAAAATCCACCGATAAATGCATTCCTTTCTTCGATCTGATCCGGAAGGGAAAGCGAAACTTTGAATGGACCATGGAATGTGAAGACGCATTCCGATCACTGGTTCAACATCTTTCCACACCACCGATCTTATCAAAACTAGTTGACCACGAGCAATTGTACCTTTATCTAGCAGTATCAGAGCATGCAATCAGCGCTACTTTGGTTAGGGAAGAAGACCGAGTTCAGAAACCAGTCTACTACGTCAGCAAACGATTGATTGGAGCTGAGAGAAATTATCCGAAACTAGAGAAGTTAGCTTATTGCCTTGTCACCGCATCAAGAAAACTCTGGCCATATTTCCAGGCACATCCTATTATTATTTACACCGACCAGCCGTTACGACAGGTCCTTACGCGGCCTGAGACGTCTGGTAGGTTACTCAAGTGGAACGTCGAACTGAGCCAGTTTGATATTACTTACTCTCCAAGATGAGCCATTCAAGGACAAGTCCTAGCCGATTTCATAGCTGAATTTACTGTTCTAGAAGACTTGCCCGAAACCAGTGCATTCCTCGAATACATCTGGAAGCTGTATACTGACGGTGCATCAAACGACCGGTGTTCGGGCGCTGGTGTTGTACTTGAAACTCCCGAAGGCCGATCTATATGTTATGCTTTGAAGTTTGGTTTTCGTGCAACCAATAATGAAGCTGAATATGAAGCCCTCTTAGCTGGACTAAAATTTGCCAGAGATTTGAGAATTATCGCTGTGGAAATTTATTGTGATTCACAATTAGTCGTGTGTCAAGTACGGGGAGAGTATCAAGCGAGAGATCGAAGGCTGGCCGCTTACTTAACTCGAGTTCAGGAAGCACTAAATCAGTTTGATTATTATGCCATTTATTATATACCTCGAGAACGCAATCAAAAAGCCGATTCATTGGCGAAGTTAGCCAGCACAGTTGAAGCACAGCAAATGGGACTTGTCCCCGTCGAAACTTTGTCCTCCCCAAGCATCGATCAAATAGAGACGAATTTTGTGTTTGAAACCTCTCCCAGTAGAGAATCGTGGATGACTCCGTATCGAAATTACATTGAGAATGGGACATTGCCTGAGCACAGAAATGAGAAGAGACAATTCTACGAAAAGCTTCACGATTTGTCATTCAGAACGGAGTCATGTATAGAAGGGGTTATTCTGTTCCTCTCCTCCGGTGTATCGTGCACGATGAAATCAAACGAGTGTTACATGACGTAAATGAAGAAGAGTGTGGTGATCACACCGGTGGACAAGCTCTCGCTAAGAAAATACTCCGATATGGATACTACTGGCCAACGGTGAATCGAGATGCATCAAATTATGCCAGAAAGTGCGATAAGTGCTAGAAACATGCCCGAATTCCAAGAGCCCCACCTACCGAGATAACTCAAATGGTCAGTCCCTGGCCATTCGCAATGTGGGGCATCGATATCATCGGCGCTCTACCTCTGGCAAAAGGTGGTGCGAAGTACGCCATCATCGCCGTTGACTACTTTACAAAGTGGGCTGAAGCCGAAGCTCTCGCAACGATTACGATGAAGAAAGTAATAAATTTCGTAGTTCGCAACATCATCTGTCGATTTGGACTCCCGCATACCATCATCACCGATAATGGAGCCCAATTCGAAAGTGCAGAATTCAAGAATTTCTGTCAACGGTTTCATATCCATAAAAAATTCTCAGCGGTTGCACATCCTCAAGCAAACGGTCAAGTTGAAGCTGTCAATAAAGTTATAAAATCCATCCTAAAGAAACGACTGGAAAAGGCCGGGGGCAAATGGGTTGATGAACTCCCTATGGCTTTATGGGCTTATCGAACGACTCACAAGACCGCAACCGGACATACCCCGTTTTCCTTATATTATAGCACAGAAGCCGTCATTCCAGTCGAGACGGAAGTGTTTTCCAATCGCGTGACTTATTATGATCCGAAAACAAATGCTATATTGCTTGTTGAATCTTTGGATCTACTGGATGAGAAACGGGAAGAGGCTGATTTGAGAGCTGCTGCATATCGGAGTCGAGTCGCCCGATTGTACAATGCTAAAGTTTGACCTCGAACTTTTGAACTCGGCGATCTCGTCCTCAAGAGAATCTATCCGGTACCTTCACACATGAAACCAAATTGGGAAGGACCCTACGTGATTACACAAAGACTCGGAGATGACACATTCAAACAATCGACCATTGGCGGTCTTGATTTGCCAAGGGCCTGGAACAGTGAGAGTCTCCGTCGCTATTACACATGACAGGCTTTATTTATTTCATTATGTTTTTCCATTTAGCAGTTTAGTTTTGCATTTCTAAATTAGAACTTGTAATAAGGCAACTGACTTTGCCATATTTTCTTATTTCAGCCATTTCTTTGAGCCAGAGCTGTGATTCATTGAATACAATGTATGACATCATGACACACGGAGAGCTAAATTTCATTATGCAGTGGAATTTATTCAAATAGGGAGTGGCTATGATACGACCGGCCACTCGCTAAGTGAAACCCGAGCTCGAGGGCAAGCCATCACATCAAGGCTAAAAATGGGCTGATACACGACAATCCCTTAAACAACTCCGTACTGCCAGAGTGCTTGGCGAAGTATAAACATTAAACAACTCCGTACTCCCAGAGTGCGAGATGGAGTATAAACATTAAACAACTCTGTACTTCCAGAGTGTGAGATGGAGTATAAAGATTAAACAACTCCATACTCCCAAAGTGCGAGGCGGAGTATAAACATTAAATAACTCCGTACTCCCAGAGTGTGAGATGGAGTATAAACATTAACATCAACTCCGTACTCCCAGAGTGCAAGGCGGAGTACAAACATTAAACAACTTCGTACTCCCAGAGTGTGAGACGGAGTATAAACATTAACTTTAACTCCGTACTCCCAGAGTGTGAGACAGAGTATAAACATACATCGACTCCGTACGTATCTCCAAGGGTGGGGGAAGAACCAAAACAAATATTGAATTGAAGACAAAAGATAATATGTTTTCATTTCAATTATCAACAAAAGAAATTCAATCACAAGCTGGTTCAAAAAATTCTTACTAGCGAGGGCCGAGCCCGCATTTATACAGGGCTATGAAAAATCAAAAAGACAAAGCAAAACACTACCCCCGAACCTAACAACAAACTAAAGGAAGCGCTCAAACTTTCTTCTTCCTCGGTTTCTTTTTCGGGGTAGACCCGCTAGATCCGCTACCCAACTTCTTCCTCAATCTTTTGCTCTTCTCCGGTTTGCCCTCCGATTGCGACATAATGTCAACATCCTCCTCGGAGCTTGAGGCAACAGATATTCTCTTGGAGGATGGAGCTGGAGGCATAGGAGCTGTAACAGGAAGTGGGGCAGGAGCGCTTGCAATAACCACAGTGCCGCCCGGCGATATCATCATTAGTGGGGCAGGGCCAGATGGATTCATGCCCGCTATCGCTGCTGCCATCTCAGCATTCATCTCGGCCAAAATTTCATCCTCACGAGATGCTTGTGCCGCACTGGACGTACTAGTGGCTGGCATAAAGGAGCTAACGGCTGGAGCAACCCCACTCATGGCAAAAGATGGATCTGCGAAGGGTTCGTTGGGTTGACTAAGGAGTTCCTCAATCATCTGAGCATCAAAAGATAACATGCTCGCTTCTCCCTCTTCGCTGACCACAGAAGATGTCATGATAGCCTCGGTGACAATGGCTCCTTGCGCCTGATAAGGAACTTGAGATGCAGGAGGCGCAGAGATAACAGCTTCGGTCACTGAATGAGAAAAGGCAAAAAATTGTTAGCTAAATGAACCGCTTCGAATTCACCACACTAAGTGTTTATGGGAGACGTTCAAATACCTTCCTTAGCCGAACCCGAAGTATGGGCAGGTACAAAGGCATGAGCATCAGCGGAGGACAATTGCGACTGATCGGGGTTATAAGCGGGGATAGACTGGGGATCGACCGCGCCAGTGGCTTCGTGCAATGTCGGAATTACAGCTCCAACACTTGCTTCATGATGCTCGATCCCCGAGCCCTCTCCGGTCTCTATTTTCCGAGCACCGAGCCTCTCTTTCTCCACGGAAATCATCGCCTCATGGAGAACCTTCCTCTCTTCCTCAGAAAGCAAGCGCGTCTCATGCTCGAAATCATCCAATGCTTCATCCGGATGCGCTGCTTTCTTCTCCGCCACCAGCCTAGTCCAGGCGTTGTACAGAATCATAGAGTCATCTCCAAGCCAAAATAAATTTCTATGCTCCAGCACGTTGGCGTTATAGGTAACCAAGAGATCATCGAAATCAGCTTCCATCCTGGACTGCTCCACTGTAATCTTTTCCTCAACTTCTGCCTCCACAGACTTAGTCTTGGCCACCGCCGCAGCAAGTTCAGCTCGAAGTGATACGGCTTGGTCGCATGCCTCCTGAGCGGTGGTGTTTGTGTCATCTTTTTCTTTCACCACCTTAGCGAATTTAGCTTTAAGCTCATTCAGCTCTTTAACGACGGTGTCTCGCTCAGCTACGACCGTGGTATAACGGTGGCCCATCCCTTCTACTAAGGCACAATGTGCCTGCTGCATCCTTGCCATTTTTGCCACAGCCTCGTCATGCTTTTTAAGTGCTTGGAGTTCAGAGTTTCGAGATGACTCCATCTCAGATTGAAGAACCTGGATGATGCGATCTTTCTTGACAATGACAGCATCGCGCTCCCAAATAACCTTTGCCCGGTCAAAAGCTACCTTTGAAGCTTTTACAGCTGCTTTGTACCACTCCTTGTATTGAGCATAAAAGTCGCGGATATAGCTATGCGCAATATTTTCGGCATCCGGAGGAATCCTCTTGAGATGGGGAGGGAAGACATATGCATCCAGAAAAATTTCTGGAAAGTCCTTTTTCATTTGAGCAAGCTGGATGGCTCCTTCACTTGTCAATTCAGCCGGAGCCTGTTCAACAATGGCAGCTGCCTGCGGTTCAACCCTTTGCCGCTGAGTTTCGGGCCTGGAAGATTGAGAAGGTTGTGGTTGCTGCGAAGACTCAGGAGGATCTATATGGGCCCTAGGAGGCGGAGGAGAACGAAATCGCGGTCGGTACTGATAGCTCCTATCTCTGTCAGTACGATCTTGACTAGAGTGGCTACGCCAATAATCTCGATCTCTATCATAGCGATCCTGATTAGTATAGCCTCGTCCATGATCCCTATCCGATTCCCTCCAACGGGACTCATGGTATGAGGAAGATCGGCGTACATTACGGAGCCTATCCAAAGTGGATCCACGGCCTGACATCTCACCTACGATAAGAAGAAACTGCAGTTTAGAATCCTACAAAAGTGACATTCAATATGCGGAAATCATGTAGTGCTGTGGAAGTGTGTGTAAATGTGTAAACCCCCAGACCAACCGGAAGTGTTGACCGCACTCAAAGGGAAGGGCTCGCTCATATTTAAAACATCTTGAAATTCCTCCAACCTGGAATTGTGATGAATCGATATATAATCCGGGATGGGAATATCATCAAGCCCTTTGAAAGTATCTCTCGAATGAGAAGGGGCGGCCTCAGAAATTATAGCTCCGGAAGTGGGAGAAGACACATCTACAGACTTCCACCCTTTAGATTTAAGTTTTTTAGAAATGACGGTTGCTTTTCCGTCTTTCTCCCAACTCTTCAAAATTTCCCGAAAGATCCACCATCGGCTCTACGTCTGTGTGAGTCCTTTCCTCATCACTCACTTCAGTTATCACGACCCCGAGCGTTTTCTTCGCCATTTTCTTTTTCTTCTTCTTCTTTCCTTCTTCTTTTTTTTTGAGTTCATGGGAAACCTTAAGATCATGGTATTCATTGATACTCACTTAAGTAACCCACGTCGTGTGTCTACCCCGCTTTTATTTAGTCGTCGCACACAGATGCTTAACGTTGAAACTCCCACTGATGGTTTGGCGCTGGGATTCGAACCTGCCCGGACGCAGTCCTTTGGTTCCCATCTCCCAGCTCCCAAACCAACCGAGCTATGAACGGCGGGTTCTTTCCTTCTTCTTTGAGATGGGCTTTAGCATCCCTTCGGTGACTATGCTCTGATTCATTTCGATCAAGCCAAGAGTCCTTAAGTTATAATCAATCAACACCGAATCGATGTGTCTCAACTCGCTCGGGATCTCTTGAAGGCTCCGAATCATGCCCTTGTAATACCCGCCATCGGGTCTGGAGATAATGGCTATAAGAAAAAAAGAATGTCAATACCTATGCCAAAAAGCTATTAGTCAAAGGAATCGTCAACAGGTTACGACACTTACGTCTAGACAACCATCGCCTAGCAAAACCAGGAGGACACCGGACATAAAACCATTCATTCTTGAAGTAACTAAGTCTAGTCCAGGCTCCGGTACTTGACAGTTTCTCACTGCCTCCAAGAATGTAAAAGATGGACTATCGCCTCTGCTCTTGAAGTTAAATAGATATCTAATTTCCGTCGGCCTTGGAGGGCGGAAAAGGTGTTCCATAAATACAATAAACGCACTGTTCAGCAGCGCGTGCCCGTTGGGGTGTAAGTGAGAAGGAGCGATTCCAAGAAATGATGGCATCTCCCTAATGTATTGATTGAATGGAGGGAGTGTTTCGGCCGCACAAGCATGTCGGTAAAAGGCAGTATACCCTTCGGGCGGACAGTGAGGTCTGTCACTAGGTCCCGGCAATAGTGCATCATCCAAAGAGATGTTATGTCTCGTGCATATCCTACCCAATAAGTTTTTGGAAATATTGGACTGAACAGAATCTATAGGGTCTTCAATAAATATAGCCTCTTGTAGCTCGTCAGGAGCTGGATTTACTACTTCCGCTGGGATGTCTGGAATTACAAGAACCGGAGGAGGAGAACTCTGAATCTCCTGCTGTTGGGAGCTCGAAGATTCCATAACCGACTAACTTATCAGAAAGCAATGTTAAGTTCATAGAAAACTCGTGCATTCCCCAGTGAAGTGCGTATGAATGTGTCGTGCAATGAAAGTGCTGTGCATTACTTAAGCAGATTTTACGGAATGAAACGAAATGTGCGAACGACAAAACTCTGAAAATCAGACTGGAAATGACCGTCATCGCTGACCGTCACAACCACCCCATCCAGATGCTACCGATCGATTCAAGCATAAGTCCATTATATTTTTGGTTAGGCCACAGTTCCATCGACGAGCTTCAAAAGGCAGTCAAATGTGCAGTCCTACTGTGAAGTTCAATTATGCAAGGCCGAAGCTCGTCAGAATCAAATGTTC
The DNA here is from genome assembly GCA_030737815.1 of Allium fistulosum. Taxonomy (NCBI): domain Eukaryota; kingdom Viridiplantae; phylum Streptophyta; class Magnoliopsida; order Asparagales; family Amaryllidaceae; genus Allium; species Allium fistulosum. The sequence goes on from CM060907.1 coordinate 98,186,462, forward strand.
GAGTGCGCTAAAATTCATCAAGTTCGTCAAATGTCAGCTCGAAATCGGTCATGGTTAAGGTGTTGGAGCAAGTCAGAAATATTGCATTCTTTGAATTGAGGACGATTGAATCGATCACCTCGAATCGATACAGGTCGACTCGATGTGCTTCGAATCGATAAGGGTTGACTCAATGCGCTTCGTATCGATATGGCCCTTGGAATGATGTCTATAGTCTCAATTGGAGGAGCACTTCAAATCAACCAGGAGAGCATTCATACCAACCAAGGAAAACGGCTTTGTATCGATCAAGCTCGATACCTTCGAATCGATCGTGGGGTTATGGGATCGAATCGATCGATACGAACCACTTCACCTCACGAGCATCGATTCGAGGCCACACAATCAAGACCGACTCGAACTGCTCCATCCCGGATCGATACGAGGCAAAGAGAAAAGCAATCCCTCAAGATCTCTCCTTCTTTTCCAAGAAAACCTCAACACTTTGTTGCGCACCATCCCTCGATTCGATCAATTTCGCTCAGATCTCAAAACCCTTCGAAATTGATCTCAGAAGGATTCAAGAATGATGGCGAAGATTTCCAGTTCCATCGTTCTTGGCATGGCCTTATCCATTAGTTACCTGATTTGTTACGATTATGATTGAAGGATTGAAGGTTTTCGATCGATTCGGAGAAGTGTCTCTCTCAAGTCTGGAGAAGGCAGGGTAACAGTAAAAATAAAAAGTGAAAATGAGCCAAGTCTCACGTATTTATATGGATCCTAGGGAGGAAACGGGGCGTTTCGCCTCCTGGTCAACCTGACCGATCGCTACCAGTCAAACACCAATCGATTTGAACGATTACGTTCGAATCCGTTGCACTTCGAATCCATCAAAACAACGTTGCCATGAGGCTTCATCGATATGAAGCAACTCACAGTGTTTTGAGCGCATGTGCTGAAGTCGCAAAATCCCATCGATTCAAAGTGCCAGTTTCACGACCATCGGCTCACAGCGATTCGAAGACTATCGATTCGAACGGATACTTCGAATCCATCGGAAGCCATCGATGAGAATGGACGCATCATATCCACCAATTTGACCCACACCGATATAAAGATTACTTGTTAACCTTTTACATCAATTCAGAAGAGGATCGATACAAGAGGATAATCATTAACAATCAACAAAACGATGTTTTAACTCGAATTACAAATCGATTCAGGAGAGGATCGATACAGAATTCGATAAAAAACTGAACTGGCAAAGGCTTGCAAACACACAACGTTAACTAAAGTCAAAGTAACACATATATGGCCATATGTCTGACTAATGTTTGATCTTTGACATTCACAGGGATCAAATGCTCATCTCGTCATGATTTCGACGACAAACAGCTAATCACAATCATACGACGGTCAACTACAGCAATACAGAATACAGCTTTCAACGAAACATGTAATAGTTGTCCAACATGAAATTGCAGCTTTTCAAAGCACGTCATGTTTACATAAGACGTACTTTGGGGGGCAAATGTTATCCCGCCTTTTGGCAAGGACGAGTTACCAAGAAACTGACTGGAGAGTAAGGATCATACATCTTCAGCATTGAATAGCTATTGGATAACCACGGATACCGATGAATTTTACTCGAGTCCGGATCGGGCTGCAATTGATAAGACACAACAAGCAAAGCCATGAAAGCCAACGTTCCAAATTTCAAGTCAATCCGAGTTCGTGTGCCCAAGTTATCATCGGTAAAAGTTGAAGGAAATAGCCCTGAGTTCGAATCCATTGCTGGGACACATGTACGAATCCATTAAGTTTCCCTTGCTTCGAATCCAAAGGTGTCACTGTGCTTCGAATCCATCCAGTGATCTTGCTTCGAATCCATTCCATTGTGGCAGCTTCGTATCGATCAACTACTGTCCACAACGATCGATATGAACCAACTTCTGATCGAATCCATTCCTTCTAACCCGCTAAGTCAAAGCGACGAAATTCGTGGAGTCGACCCAGTAAAACTCGGAGCAAAAACTGGATCAACCCGGGAAGCACGCGCCACGTCAACGCCTTCGCTCACTAGGCCATCGATTCGACTCTATTGATTCGAAGAGGATCGATTCGAGCGGAGCATATCAACCGGAAATACAATCTTGAATCGATCATAACTCGAGATCCACAAATCCAAATGCTATGAAATTTTCATAGAAGCTTGAGCACATGTTGAAGAATGTCCACACCAAATTTCAGCTCGATTGGACAATTCCTTGATCGATTCGAATTGATTTCAAATCGATCCCAAAGTGGGCCCGGATTTCCTGAAAGCGGGCATGTGGGCCCCATCACGTGCCAGAACTGATCTCCCAAAATTTAGGCAAAATATCAGCCTCCTACACCTATAAATAGAGCCCCTGGTCATTTAGAAAAGGGGTCGGACAATTTTGATGGCTAAAGAGCGCCCAGATTCTGCCAGATTTACTCCAAATCACCGCCAATGCCTTAGATTCAGACTTAGCTCATAAAATCAGTTGTACTACATTATAAGAGATTGTAATCTTCAAGTATCGAGCAATAAAATCATCAAACTTCATAGTGGACGTAGGCGAAACGCCGAACCACTCTAAATTAATGTCTTCTGTGCAATTTACTTTCTGTTATTTGGAGTTTTTGTTAGATAATCCTCAGTTTTAATTTTCTTTCTTCACTTTTATCTCTTCAAAAACTTCCGTAGAGTGTTGTGCCCATTTTTGGTACAAACAGGATTACCTAAATCTGGCAGTTAGTTCGAGTAATTGAAGATCTGAATTGGTTCAAAGGCAAGAACAGTTCCTTATTTTCCCGAGTTTCAGAGCGATACGAAAGCGAGAGTGCAAGAGTAGAAAAGTAAAAAAGTGAAAAAATGGCTAAGTACAGAGTATTTATATGAACTCGAGCACAAAGGTAAAAAACGATTCGCCTCCCTAGTGAGTTAAACTGGCTACGAAGTGCCACCAAAAGATCGAGTCAAACAAGCAGTTCGAATCCATCATCGAGTCGAACAAGCGCTTCGTATCCATCGAACCCCGTGTCCATCGGTAAGAAATCCTTGGTCATATCGATCGTTCCCAACTCCTTCCCTAGAGCATCGATACAAACAGTCAGTTCGAATCCATCAAGCCAAGGCATCCAGGGGCCAATATTCATCGATGCGAAGGCGCATTTCGAATCCCTTCTTATGGTCCACATCGATTCAAAAACGAAGACAGTTGCATTGGGGCCCGCTGAAGTCCATAACTATCGATACGAATGATCGTTTCGTGTCCATCAAAGCTCATATTCATTAATGCAGGCTGCTCATTTCGTATCCGTCGATGCAATGGATACCAATGCGAAAACAATATTTCAATCCTTCACATCGATTCAGGAGAGAATCATTGTGAAAGAACATTAAAAAAACAACAATACAAACAACCATCGAGCGTTGTTACAACGAATTTCACGTCGGTTCAAGAGAGGATCGATACGGAATTCAATATATGATAAACTGACAACGACTCGTGAACGTCAGCGAGAGTCAGGAATTGAGAACTCATTTAATAACGATTACAACAACAAACGGCTAATCACTGGCGTACATCAATCAGTTGCAATGATACAGGGTACAACAGTTGACAGTCAACAGTTTACATTATCGAGAAAATCAGTCGAAGATTACAGTTTTCATCGAAAAGACGATAACTATTCAGAATGAAGACTGCAACACTTCAAAGCACATCATGTTTCCATAAGACGTACTTTGGGAGGCAAATGTTATCCCGCCTTTTGGCAAGGCCGTGACACTAAGGAACTGACTAGTAACCAATGACGGTCCGTCCTAGAGATCAGTTATACACAGGCTCACTATGGAATTTGACGAATTTTTTCCGAGTCTGGATCAAGCTAAAACTGGTTTGACACGACAAGCGAAGCTATGAGAGCCAACGTTCCAAATCTTAAGTCAATCCGAGCTCATATGCTCAAGTTACAACTGATGCAAAATTGAATAAAAACAGCCTCGCGTTCGACTCGCTCAGTTCGAATCCATCAGAAGTGCCTACTTCGACTCGCTCCGCTTCACATCCATCTCAGAACCACTGTTCGACTCGCTCCGCTTCGACTCCATCTCAGAGCTTCTATTCGACTCGCTCCGCATCCCTCAGAAAACAACAGTTCAACTCCATCGATACGAAACCACAGTTCGTATCGATCACCTTCAACTCTATCTCCTATGCAGTTCATATCCATCGTGGATCTTCTGATCGAATCCATCAAGTTGCCATATTCGAATCAATCGACCGGAATTGAGTTTCTATCGATACGAACAAGGCAAGGTCCAAGAACGACTCGATCAAAGAAGCATCAAAGGCGGAGTGTTCCAAAGGTTCGAACGCCATGTCATCGAGTCGAGCAGCGACTCGACAAGACCGAGTCGAACAGCGATGCGAATGAGAGCGAGTCAAACAAGAGCGAGTCGAAATAAGGGAGTCGAATGAAACAACCAATCGAGAATCCCATTTCGTATCGATCATATCTCCTAATCTACAAGTCCAAATGCTATGAAATTTTCACAGAAGACTACGTGCATACTGAAGAATGTCCACGCCAAATTTCGACTCCATTGGATGAAATCTTGATCGATACGAAATCCATTCGTATCGATCACGGATCGGACCGAAACTTCACGGGCTTGGGCGCGCGGGCCTGGTCACGTGCCAGAGAGGGTCTCTCGAGATCTGAATGAAATATCAGCCTCCTACACCTATAAATAGTCCCCTAAAGCCAACAGGAAAGGGGTTCTTCTTCTTCTTTGAGATCTCCAACGCCCAGACTCTACCGGATCCAGTTCTAAACTCCATTGCTGCTGCTACCAACGGATTTCACTGCTGCAAATCATTGTTATCCGCTGTAATTTGCTAAAATCAATTGTAAACATCAAAGAAAGATTAACAAAGAAAACTACTTCATAGTGGACGTAGGCAATACGCCGAACCACTCTAATTCTTGTGTCTCCTTGCATTTTAATTATTGTCATATCTGAAATTTGGTGTTTTTGTTAGATAATTCCTCTTTTTCCATTTAATTTCTTCACTTTATCTCTTCAAAAACTTCCAAAGAGTGTTGTGCCCAATTTTGGTACAAACAATATGCCAGACGATACTCCTTAGAGTTGTGGTGAGCAGAATGCTACGTGGAAGATGTACACGAATGGTGCATTAAATGAACGTTATTGCAGTGCTGGAGTTATACTTGTCACTCTCGAGTAATATTCAATATGTTATGCCTTGAGGCTCGATTTTCTTACAACGAACAATGAATCGGAGTATGAAGCATTAATTGCAGGACTCAAGATTACCAAAGAACTGGGAGTTAAAACTTTACACATCTTCCGTGATTCACAGCTAGTGGTATGCCAAGTACAGAAAGTGTTTCAGGTGAAAGGGGCGAGGCTAGCTCCTTATCTAAACCATGCCATAAGCTACTTAGTGGCATCGAGTATTACATGTTAAAACGTATACCCAAAAAGGGAAATGCAAAGGCTGACTCACTGGCTAAGTTGGCCTGTTCTGGAGATGCATAGCTTATTTTCCTGGTTTCGATATAGGTCTTGTCGGCTCCGAGCATCAACCATATGGATGTCGATTGGATCTTGAATTCGGAGCATGAGAAGGAGTCATGAATGACTCCAATAAAGGACTACTTGCAAAGAGGAATCCTTCCGGACAGAAGGAATGGGCGACACAAGCTCCTTTGCCAAGCTTCAAGATATATATTTCAATAGGGAACACTTTACATGAAAGGGTTCTCCGTTCTAATGTTATAATGTGTTGCCAATGATGAGGCCAAACGAGTCCTGAGCGAGGTTCATGAAGAGGTCTATGGCGACACACTAGGGGGGCAAACCCTAGCGAAGATGATTCTCCGCTATGGGTACTTCTTGCCAATTGTCAATCGAGACGCAGCTGATTACACTAGAAAGTTTGACAAGTGCCAGAGATTTCCTAAGATTCTGAGAGCCCCATTAATGAAGATTTCTCAAATGATCAATCCTTGTTCATTTGCAGTTTGAGGAATTGACATCATTGGTGTGTTGCTAATGTATAAAGGTGGCACGAAATACCCCATCGTCACAGTTGATTACTTCACCAAATGGGCTGAGGCATAGCCATTAGCCACGATTATCACAAAGAAAGTAATCAACTTCATGGTTCAGAACATCATCTATCGCTTTAGTGTTCCACAAGCAATTGTTACCGATAACGAAATCCAATTCGACAGCACCGAGTTTAAAGATTTAAGCCGCCGACATCGCATAGAAAAGAGATTTGCTATGGTGGTGCACCCCAGGCGAATGGATGAACTGAAGCCATATACAAGATTATTAAGCCCATTCTTAAGAAGCGATTGGAAAAGGCTAAGTGTAAGTGAGTCGATGAACTTCCATTGGCACTTTGGGCTCATCAAACGACCCATAAGTTAGCGACTAGCCATTTTTCGTTCGCCTTAGCCTACAAATTGTAGGCTATGATTCTAGTAGAACAGGAAGTGACTTCTCATCGAGTGACTCACTACAATCCATGGATAAATGAATAACTCCATTTGAAGTCTCTTGATATGATTAATGAGAAGCGCGATGAACCTGACTTAAGAGCAACTGCAAGTCGAAGCCGAGTCACCCGATATTACAATGTCAAAGTCATGAATCAGAACTTTGAAATTGGTGACCTCCTTCTCAAATGAATCTTACCAGGCCCAAGGAACTTATGCCCGAGTTAGGAAGGTCCGTACGCAATTGAGCAAAAGCTTGGAGATGGCACATTCAGGCTAGAAATGATTGATGGGATCTCACTCTCGAGGCGTGGAATAACATGCACTTACGATGCTATTTCACCTAAAAATATATTTGTACATAATTAAAGGTATGTAATATGACAGAATCTATCATTTTTCATCTTTTATAAAGTGAAATGACTTTCTGAATCTGTGACTCTATCTTTACATAGCTTAAGAGTTGTGAAATATGACCGACTCGAATGAATCTACATGTGTATAATGTAGGTACCCGGAGATAGGTTCCAACCAAACTTCTACGGTCCATGTTTGGGCCATTGGAGTTCAACCGTTCTTGGCGTCCAGAGAGGAATGCTAGCTAACTCTTGTCCTGGATATGAGGGCAGGAGTATAAAAAAAGGATGTAACTTGACCGTCCATCCGCTAACTCTTGCCCTTGATGTAAGGATAGAAGTATAAACAAAAATGGACATGAAATGACTGTCCATTTTCTCACTTTACCTTGGATGTGGTGGCAGGAATATAAACCAAAGTGGACGTGACATGACCTCCAATCGTTAACATCATGCCTGGAGTAGGAAAGACATAAGGTCCATGCCTGACCTAAAGTGAGATCTTACTTACAAACTCTAATCGATGCCCAGAATTAGGTGCGGTTGGGAGTAAACATCCTAGATGAGGTTGCACAAACTATGGTCTTGAGTAGTTAGCTCGAACTAGCGCCCAGAGTTTGGCATGATCGAAGATTACTATCCTAGAAAAGGATACCTGAGCCATTATCCTAAGTGGTTTACCTTGACTAATGCCCTAAGTTTGGCATGGTTGAGACACGCATCCCCGAAAAGGATGCCCAACTTTCTATTCAAGGCACTTCACTACGATCGATGCCAAGAGACAGGCGCGGTCGCATTCAAAGTTCCTACAGGAGGAATGTTTAAATCATCCTTCTAGGCGATTGAAATTTGGCCGGGTTCCAGAATTGAATAAGGTAAGTTACAAATGCCCAAAATTTAGCACTTCAACGATTGCTTTAAGTTCACTAGAATGATGAAAGGCCTATATATCATAGAATGGGCTAATGACCTAGTTCGGCAATAATCATGAAAAGAAATGGATCGCGAGTACATATAATGGAAAGTGCATTTCTTAAATACTCAAACAACTTCACACAAAGATTTGACAAAACAAAATCCTTTGTTATTCACATTCGAAATCGAACCTGGAAAGAAAAGAATAAGTTTTATTTACACCTAAGCTGAAAACAAAAGCGGGGGCCGAACCCTCACAACGCCAGCTGTTTGCGCCAAAATTGGTCACAAACCCCAAATGTTGTGAAAGCACCAGTGTATGAATATAAATCAACAATATTCACACACAAATCTCAAATATAAGCAAACAGAGTATCACAATTCAGAAATAATGAACAGAAACACGAGATTTATAGTGGTTCGGCGATCTTGCCTACGTCCACTCTGAAGTTGATGATTTTATTGATATTCGCTTGATGATTACAATTTCTTCTGATGTAATACAACTGATTTTAAGATTAGAATCTGAATCTAGGGAAGCAGTGGTGATTCTGAGTAAATCTGGCAAAGTCTGGGCGCTCTTTAGCTCTTAGAATTGTCCGACCCTTTTTCTAAATGACTAGGGGCTCTATTTATAGGTGTAGGAGGCTGATATTTTGCCCAAAATCCGGGGAGACCACTTCTGGCACGTGAGGGGGCCCACATACCCGCTTTTAGGAAATCCGGGCCCACTTTGGGATCGATTCGACCCTTGCTTCGAATCGATCAAGATTTGCTCCGATTGAGATGAAACTTGGTGTGAACATTCTTCATCATGCGCTTAAGCTTCTGTGAAAATTTCATAGCATTTGGACTTGTAGATCTCAAGTTATGATCGATTCAAGTGATGATCTTCGTCATATGGATTCGATCGAATCGGTAGGGTCGAATCCATATGTTTGGCCTATGGATTCGAACTGAGGCTTGTTCTATGGATTCGAACTAAGGCTTGTTCTATGGATTCGAACTAAGGCTTGTTCTATGGATTCGAACTAAGGCTTGTTTTATGGATTCGAACTAAGGCTCGTTCTATGGATTCGAACTAAGGCTCGTTCTATGGATTCGAACTAAGGCTTGTTTTATGGATTCGAACTAAGGCTCGTTCTATGGATTCGAACTAAGGCTCGTTCTATGGATTCGAACTAAGGCTCGGCCTATGGATTCGAACTAAGGCTCGTTCTATGGATTCGAACTAAGGCTCGGCCTATGGATTCGAACTAAGGCTCGGCCTATGGATTCGAAGCAAGGTCATAGGATGGATTCAAAGTAAGGTCATAGGATGGATTCATAGGATGGATTCGAAGTAAGGTCATAAGATGGATTCAAAGCAAGGTCATAGGATGGATTCGAAGTAAGGTCATTTTCTCTATCTTGAATTGATCATAGCTTGAGCATACGAACTCAGATTGGCTTGAAACTTGAACCGCTGGTTTCTACGGCTTTGCTTATCATGTCTTGTCAATTGTGGCTCAATCCGGACTTGGGCAAAATTCATCGATATTCATGGCGAATCAGTGTATAACGATCTTTTACGACGAACTGTCTTTAGTTTTCCAGTCAACTTAAAATGTCACAGCCTTGCCAAAAGGCGGGATAACATTTGAAAATATGGTGATTTTCGTATCCATGTATTTGTTTCCAGAAAGTATGGTGATTTTCGTATCCATGTCTTCGAATCCATGAAAATATGGTGATTTTTGTATCCATGTATTTGTTTCCAGAAAGTATGGTTATTTTCGTATCCATGTCTTCGAATCCATGAAAGTATGGTGATTTTCGTATCCATGTCTTCGAATCCATGAAAATATGGTGATTTTCATATCCATGTATTTGTTTCCAGAAAGTATGGTTATTTTCGTATCCATGTCTTCGAATCCATGAAAATATGGTGATTTTCATATCCATGTATTTGTTTCCAGAAAGTGCAAACACTTTGGTGCTTTCACTGAGAAGGCTGAACTCAGGATTTGAAAATTTGAAAGACAATGACTCGACAACCAAGTAGAAGGCAAAGAGCTGAGAGAAGTCAGCACGAAGGAAGTCAAGAGGCTTCCTCAGGAGCAAACCAAGCTTCAGCCTTCGTCACCAGGGATGAGATAGAGGCAATGATGAGAAGATAAGAAGAAATGATACAGAACTTGCTTCAACAGATTGGGCAACTTGGAGCGCAAAATCAAGGAACAACCAGAGTCCAGAATGAAGCAGGACCATCCAACGCAGCGCCGGAGCTGGGGGGCACACACTTAGGACATGTTGATCCGAACCCGGGAGGAGAGACCAGGACATCCGAGCAACCTGGCAGCGATAGAGGGATGAACCACTACACCAAATACTGAGATTTGCAACTAACCATCCGCACATTTGGCAACGGTTAATAACCGTCTTGGTTCAGTTAGCAACGGGTTTTTCTTGTTGCTAATTGGGAACGGTTATTAACCGTAGCTTCTTTGAAGACAAATGATGGCGGTGAATTTCATCCTTTCGCGCCATAATTTTTGGCGCGCTTCGTTCCAATTAGCAACGGTTTTCAACCGTGGCTAATTAGCAACGGTTATTAACCGTCCCAATCTTTTAGCCGGCCCAGTGGTAAGCCCACCAAGCCCCTGGGATGGGGCAACCAACTAAGCCGGGCAACACCCAAAATCTGTTTTACTTCACAGTTACAGCTCAATAGCAATCTCCATGTTGGCGATCTGCTCGAACCCAAAAAAAAACTAGGGTTTCAAAAACCAACGCTTTCTAAATAATCATCGCTGCATACTCGGCTATTCCATCAGCCATCGTCGGCTCAAGCTTGCCTCCTACGTGATATTTTCTACTGCTGATTTGAAGTCCTGCTACAGTCTCTATACTGCCACTGCTAATTAAGTATGCGAATTTCTTGTTTTGAGTTGTCTAATTTTCTAAAATTGAGTCGCCCTTATCTGTTTTACTTCACAGTTACAGCTCAATAGCAATCTGGCGATCTGCTCGAACCCAAAAAAACTAGGGTTTCAAAAATCAACGCTTTCTAAATAATCATCGCTGCATACTCGGCTATTCCATCAGCCATCGTCGGCTCAAGCTTGCCTCCTACGCGATATTTTCTACTGCTGATTTGAAGTCCTGCTACAGTCTCTATACTGCCACTGCTAATTAAGTATGCGAATTTCTTGTTTTGAGTTGTCTAATTTTCTAAAATTGAGTCGCCCTTTTACTGCTTTAGATTTCATTAACCTTGAAAACGCCTGAAGCTAATTAGAAAAATAGGGTGAACACGGAACCAATAAAGCTAGCCGCTTTGTTCCTACCTCTATCTCGACTCATATAATGGTTTCTCATATCATAGACAACTTAGAATAATAGCCATACATGTAATAGGTTCACCATATGTAATGATTTCTCATGATTTATACTGGGCTTAAATTATGTTTAACCTTGCTTGCGCACAACACAAAAATTCAAGCTTCACATATAATAAACTTCAACTAGTCAAATTAATAACACCACATTGATTTGTTTTACAAATTGTAATGTACTGTACTGTACTGCATGCTAGTTAGACATAGTTGCTTATAGTGACTGCTAGGGTATAAGTTGATGCAATGAATTTTGTTTTACTAAATATGAGACCATATTTAGTAAGTGGATAAAATTGTTGTTAATGGCGCAAACCAAGTATCAGGAGAGGGGTAATGCATAGACATTACTCTGGTGCTACAAAATGGCGCTATTGTAATGGCAAATTTTTTGGAAACAGTTTGATGCTAATGTTAAATGTCAAGTGAAATCAAAAGAATATTCATCTGTTTAGTTAATATCAGAGTTGAACTTGGTGGAAAGCCATAAGATATTGTTACCCATGTTTTATTATTAGCTCTTGTTATTTTCTTTCAGTATGTCTTTTAGTATAGACAAACAATGGATGAATCAATCTAATCGAAGAAATACAGAATATGTGGAAGGTGTGAGAAATTTCGTTAAATTTGTTGCTGAAAACGGTGGCAATAAGGAAATGTATTCGTGCCCTTGCACGCGGTGCAAAAATGAAGATACATTCAAATTAAATGACATTCATTTTCATTTGCTTAGATATGGTATTGTTCAATCATATACCGTGTGGTGTTTTCACGGAGAAAGAATACCAGAGAAGCCAAAACAACAACCGGTTAGTCATGCCACAAATACTGATGAGTCCAAACATATTAGGATGGAGGATTTGATCAATGATGCAGATAGATTCCATCATTTTCAACCTACAAGTCAGTTTCATGATAATGCTAATATTGGTGAGCAGTTTACAGATAAATCATTTTTTGATAGTGCAACTACAACAGAGCCATTGTATCCTTCTTGTCCAAAAGAGATTACAAAGTTGTATGCCATTGTGAAACTGAATAGCTTGAAGACCCAATACGGCTTTTCAGACAATGGTGTGACTACAGTACTCGAATTCATAAAGGAGTTACTCCCCGAAGGTAACACGCTACCTTCAAAGTACCCCGACGTGAAGAAGATCATTAAGCAAGTTGGGATGAATTACATAACTTATGATGCATGCATTAATGACTGCATCTTGTACTGGAAAGATAATGCGAACAAAGTTTCATGTACAAATTGCAACGCACCAAGATACAAGACATCATTCGACGAAGAGAGAAAAGCTACCACAGTACCTCAAAAGACCTTAAGACATTTTCCTTTAATTTCTAGATTGAGAAGACTGTATACTGTACCATGGATAGCAGAAGCCATGACCTGGCATGGTCGTGCCAAGTCCGGTACAACCGTAATGCGTCATCCGCGTGATACTTCTCAATGGAAAACTACAGATTCTTTTGATTCTTCGTTTGCTGCTGAACCACGAAATATCACGCTTGGAATAGCAACAGATGGTTTCTGTCCGAATGCTTCTTTAACTAACCCTTACAGCTGTTGGCCAGTAATTGTAGTACCATATAACCTTCCTCCGTCTTTGTGCATGAAAAGAGAGTTCTCAATGTTAACACTGTTGATTTCTGGGCCAAAACAACCGGGGAAGGATATTGATGTTTATTTAGAACCTTTGATAGACGAGTTAAAGCAGTTATGGGAAGGAGTCATTACATTTGATTCATTTATGAAATCTGAGTTCACAATGAGAGCTAGAGTGTTGTGGGCAATCCATGATCATCCTGCTCTTGGGACTTTATCGGGATGTACAACTCACGGCTACTTTGTATGTCCTCTTTGTGGAGAAGAAACTACATCTGTTTATCTCCCTGAAAGTAAGAAGATTTGTTACATGGGACATCGTAGATTTCTTCCGTCCGGACACAAGTTTCGATACGATAAGACAAATTTCAACAACGAGCAAGAACTTAAGCGTCCTCCAAAACCACTGACTGGTTATCAAGTTGAAAAAAAGGTAGCGAATATAAAAATGAAAGTTGGTAAAAACATACCGGAAATTGGTCGAAAACGGAAAAAGACAATCGATGAAGAAGTTCCTGCATGGTATAGGAGGTCGAAGTTCTTTGATTTGCCATATTGGAAAACAAATTTGACTCGACATAATATTGATGTTATGCATACGGAGATGAATGTCACGAAACATTTGATCAACACAATTATGAACCATAAAGACATGTCAAAAGATGGGATCAATGCACGGAAGGATTTGAAAATCATGGGTATAAAACAAAAGTTGTGGGTGATAGAAGATCCTGAAACAAGTAAAGTAACCATACCAAATGCGACTTTCACTTTGAGCAAAGAAGAAAAGATATGGTTTTGCACCGTTTTGAAAAATTTGAAAGTGCCGAGCAAATTCTCTTCGAACTTCCATAACAATGTGAGCATCAACCCTCCTGAACTAAAAAATATGAAGTCACATGATTACCACGTCATAATGCAACATTTACTTCCGGTATTGCTTCAGCATTGTTTTCCGCAACATAAGGATCTACGGAATGCTATTCACCGCATTAGTCTCTTTTATAACATTTTGTGCTCAAAGGTGATCAACAGGGAACATCTTCTAAAAGCAAAGGCTAGTTTGGTAGAAGCAATGTGTGTTATTGAAAAACATTTTCCGCCTGCATTTTTTGATATCAGCATTCACCTTATGGTTCATTTAGCCGATGAAGCATTGATTTCTGGTCCTGTTAGATATAGGTGGATGTACCCATTTGAACGGTAAATTACTAATTTTAGTTATGTACATAATTATTCGATTTAAATAGCTATTGATGTCTACATTTTACAATTATTCATCTTCATAGGTTGATGAAAACATATAAAGGATATGTGCGCAATAAAAGATATATTGAAGGGTGTATTGCAGAAGGATATATTGTACAAGAAGCTAGTCTTTACTGCATGGAGTATATGCCAAAAGGAGGTGCTGGCACTCATAAACATACCCGTGAAGCGTTTTTAGACGAGGATGATGAGTTTACTGATGAAATAGCACTAGATAATGGTAAAGATATAACGTTAACTCAAGTGCAATTTCAACAAGTGCGTAAATGGGTCCTTGATAAATACGACGGATTGGATGAATGGAAGAAGTAAATTCATGAATTTGTTCTGAATTCTTATTATTGTAAATCAATTCATATATATAGTATTTATTGTGTGTTTTTCGTAGGAGGTATAACTCCTATGTTCAAAGCACCAAATCTCAAACTCGAGGCGGGGGTACATCTGGGGAAGCTATTAAAAATTTCACTTTTTGGTTACGTGAGGAGGTATATGTATTAAATATTTAACGTATTTTCGAGTTGACCATACACCTCCTTGACAATGTTTTTTTACTTATTGTGTTTGTTGTAGTTGTTGAAGACCGTCGATCTTGACTCAACTCTTTGGCGGTTAGTTAACGGGCCGAAGTTTGATGCCCGTAGTTATATGAAGTACCAAGTGAATGGGTTTTTATTTTCTCCGAAGAGTTATGAAGAGCGAAAGCTAACACAGGATAGTGGTGTATGCATGAGAGCAATTACACAATTTAGAGCGAGTGGGAAGGATAAAAATTTTAAGGAAGCAGAAACAACTTATTACGGAGTCATTCAACAGATAATTGAGTTGGATTACATTGACTTCAAACAAACAGTTTTTTATTGTGATTGGGTAAAGGTCGAAGATAAGATCAATGGTTGTAAAATAGATTCTGTTTCAAGCTTGATCACAGTTAACTTGGGAAAATTGAAGAATAAAGATAGCGTGAATGATGAGCCATTTATTCATGCATCGGAAGCGAGTCAAGTGTTCTACTCAAAAGATTTAAAAAATAACGGATGGTTTGTGGTTTTGCATACACCAAAACGGTTGACCATAAATGTGGATGGCACTGAGTTTCCCACCGTTTATCAATCAGCTTTTGAAGACAATGAAAAATTAGAAGATCTTATCAAATGCATATGTTAACTTTGTATTTCAGAGCAGTTATTGTACCGTAACAAAATATTTATTTAAAATGGTGTAAAATGTAAAATATAGCGTGAATGATAGTAATAGATGCATTATATTTTTTATTAGTGTCATTATAATATTCTGATGGATCCATAAGGATGGATATATTGCAAGAGTTCATTTTGTGTTTGTAGTTGTAGGTACTTACATATGATCACATACATACACACATGTACACATACATACATATGATCAGCTTGACTATTCTTTCTTTCTTTCTTTGTGTTTGTAGGTAGACAGGCAGTTCAAGATATTGTATTTGCACCCTTTAGTTCAGCAGTGCTAAGGTAATATATTTTTGTATTTGCATCCTTTATTTCAGTCAGTATTTTAGATATTGTTTTGAATCCGCTTAAGTTTAAAATTCTGGTGATGCAGGAAGACTTTATCACTGCCGCATTAAAGTGAATGTTCCCCTTCCTGTCCATCCCTATGATCCCCGATTGATGTTAGCCACATTATTGCATGGACTTCCCTCCATAACAAGGTCAAACGCATTATATGACTTAATAAAATTGCTCCAAGCGATTACTGGTAAGCTGCTGTACAGCTGATATAGTAAACAACGTCCCCTTCTGATTTGTCTGATCCCACCATTCTCTCACCACATTACGATTATTGTCAGTCGGACTGACAAAAATCATAATGTGGTGAGAAGTTGGTGGGATCAGACAAATCAATAAGGGGATGTTGGTTCATATATCAGATGTACAACAGCTTAACTGTGATCGCTTGGAGCAAATTTTATTAAGACATATAAGGCGTTTGATCTTGTTATGGAGGGGACTCCATGCAATAAGGTGGTGTTATCCCGCCTTTTGGCAAGGCCGTGACACCAAAAAATTGACTAGAAATCAATGACAGTCCATCCTGTAGGACGGTTATATCACAAGTTCACCATGGATATCGATGAATTTTGTCCGAGTCCGAATTAGGCTACAATTGATAAGACACGTCAAGGAAAGCCATAGGAGCCAGTATTCCAAATCTCGAGTCAATCCGAGTTCGTACGCCCAAGATATCATCGATGCAAGTGAAGGACATAGCCTTGTGTTCGTCTCCATATGGTTCGTATCCATCAAGGTCGACTCCATCAAGATTCACTCCATCCCCTTCGTATCCCTCAGAGCAAACCCTTAGCTCGAATCCATCGTCCCTGCATTACTTCGAATCCATGCAGTTGAAGCCTTCGAATCCATCAGACTGGCTCCCTACTTCGAGTCCACAAAGGAAGTATTCTTCGAATCCACACGGTTGAGAAAGCTTCGAATCCACCATCTTCGAATCCGTCCCGTTAACACAGTTCCATACCCATCAGGCTACGATACAACCTGATCGATTCGAATAGCATTCCATTCGATCGATTCGAAGGAACATTCCTTCGAATCCCTCACTTCGAATCCATTAGGTTGAAGCGCCTGAAACCCAGGGATTTGGCCCAGAATACTCGAAGGAAGTGGAGGACTGACTCGAAGCGCACGCATGTAAAGAGAATCGATTCGAATGAATCAATAAGAACAGATCGATTTGAACGAATCGATTCGAAGGAATCGATTCGAACGACTTCAGGTGGCGAAAGACTCCAACTTGAATCGATCATATCTCAAGATCTACAAATCCAAATGACATGAAATTTTCACAGAAGCTTAAGCACGTGATGAAGAATGTACACACCAAATTTCAGCTCGATTGAACTCTTTCTTGATCGATTCGAACCAAGGGTCGAATCGATCCCAAAGTGGGCCCGGATCTCCAGATTTCGGCCATATGGTCCCCCTCACATACCAGAACTGGTCTCCCCTCATTTTAGGCGAAATATCAGCCTCCTACACCTATAAATAGAGCCCCTGGTCATTCAGAAAAGGGGTGAGACATTTTTGAGAGCTAAAGAGCGCCCAGACTCTGCCAGATTTACTCAGAATCACCACCGCTTCCTTAGATTCAGATTATAATCATATAATCAGTTGTACTACATTAAAAGAAATTGTAATCATCAAGTGAACATCAATAAAATCATCAACTTCAGAGTGGACGTAGGCAAGATCGTCGAACCACTATAAATCTCGTGTTTTCTGTTCATTATTTCTGAACTGTGATACTCTGTTTGCTTAGATTTGAGATTTGTGTGTGAATATTGTTGATTTATATTCGTACACTGGTGCTTTCACAAAATTCGGGGTTTGTGACCAATTTTGGATTGGAACACTTTGGTGCTTTCACTGAGAATTGAACTCAGGAGTTCTATCATTTGAAAGTTGAATCGGAAGGCTAAGAGATTCAGATCCGAGGAATCATGACAAGACAAACAAGTAGAAGGCAGAGGCCAGAGCGAAGTCAGCACGAAGGGAGTCAAGAGGCTTCCTCGGGAGCAAACCAAGCTTCAGTTTTCATCACTAGGGATGAGATGGAGACAATGATGAAGAGACAAGAGGAAATGATCCAGAATATGCTTCAACAGATTGGACAACTTGGAGCACAAAATCAAGGAGCAACCAGAATCCAGAACGGAGCATGACCATCTAACGCAGCGCCGGAGCCGGGGGGCACACATTTAGGACATGTTGATCCGAACCTGGGAAGAGAGACAAGGACATCCGAGCAACCTGGCGGCAATAGAGGGATGAATGCTCAGCCAGGTGGGCAGACACCCGAAAGCTCGAACGGACTCGGGGGGCAGATCGAAGGAAGCGAACAAGAACTACAGCTTGGAGACAATGATAGATTGGCAGAGATGGTCAGGCGAGCCATGAGAGGCGGATTAGTAAACAAAGATCTTGAAGACGTGAACAAGAGTCCCTTTTCTCCTGCGATTAGGTTGGCTAGGAACCCACCAGAATTCAAGCTGCCAACAGTAGAAATGTATGATGGGAGGACAGACCCTGCGGTCCATCTAACGAGGTACAGAAATAATGCATAGGAATTCAAGAGACTACCAGATCCCCGCCTTTTGAATGAAAAACTGGCTACCTTGCGGAGCAAACAAAACAAGGCACATGGAAGTGCTGGGGGCATCACAGGAAGTCATGGCCCGATGCTTCCCATTATATTTGACAGACATAGCAGCTTTATGGTTCAGACAGCTAGAGAGCGGCTCCATTGGGACATGGACCGATTTGATTGAGAAATTTATGAGGCAATTCAGGGTTCACATTTCAAGACCCAAGAATGTGATGAGTTTGGCAACGCTAAAACAGAAAGCTGGAGAGTCTTTGAGGAATTTCCTGACACGATTCAATGCGGCAGCAGCATCGGTGTATCGGCCAGATCCATCCATGGTTATGATGGCAGCTGTGTCCGGAATAGCTGACGGCACAGAGTTCAAAAATTCATTAACTAAGGATCCGCCTATGGATCTAGGGGAATTCTATCATGAGGCAGAAAAGTTTTTGCGATTGGAAGACGCTAATGCTGAAAGAGAAGAAGGAGAGGGAATAGAAGTTTATGCACTTAAAGACAAAAAGCCTCTCGAAAATGATTCAGGCAAGGATAAAGGAAAACGAAAGGCTGAGGACAATGGTGATAGGTCAAAGCGACTGCGGAGAGAGCCACGATTCACCACTTATTCAGAGCTGAATGAGAGTTTGGAGCGAATCTACCAAGATACATGAGAGCAAGTTCCCTACCGTAGGCCAATACGAAGGGATCCCACTGTTGATGAGAGGAAATCAGACAGATACTGCTTATTCCACGAACTGAGTGGTCATAACACTAACGACTGTAGACATCTGAAGGATGAGGTGGAAGGGTACATCAGGAACGGTATGCTACTTCAGTATGTGAGAAGGCGAGCTCCAGCAGTGGAGCCAGAGCGACCACCATCTACATCAGCTAGGGGTGCCCCCGAGCCGGGACACCGTATGATTATCAATTAATTGAAATAACGATGAACAAGTCGTGAACCTCTCACCAACACGGGTAAGTCATTTACACATGTGCGAGATCACGAACGGTCCATAGGCATGCTCTGAATGACTACTAACCCTATCGTTGTGGGAGTTTATACTTCGACATCCTTGCTTTGCTTTTGTTTCAGCTTGATTTGAATATTTGAACTTGATTTTGTTTAACATTTCTGCTAAAGACTTATTTTCAATGAAAAAATGCTACTTGTGATTTCATAACGGCTAAGCCACTTACACATGTACGGGATCACGAATGGTCCCTAGGCATGCTCTGAGATGGCGATAAACCATTGCAACAAACAATCCGGGAATTCACCCGAACGTGAAACCTGGTATTGATGATACTAAGTCCCTCCTCGGGCACACTCAATTCGCCTCGAACGGCACCCGACCGCAAACGGTCACAACTCGATCACGAACGATCACACTTCGCCACGAACGGCACCTGACCTCGAACGGTCACCATTAGCCTCGAATGGCACTCGACCACGAACGGTCACAATTCACCTGATACGGCATTCGATCGCGAACGATCACATTTTTTCTTCGTACGGCACACGATCGCGAATGATCACGTTCCTCTTTCCACGTCGCTCGACCATGAACGGTCACAACTCGCCTCGAACGGCACCCCTCACCTCAAATGGCTTGATCACGAACGGTCGTCATTTGGGGCCATGTAGAAATGCTAGATCGCAAACGGTCGCATTCCACCTCAAATGGCTAGATCACGAACGGTCGTCATTTAGGGTTACACAGAAAATGCTACATCGCGAACGGTCGCATACCACCTCAAATGGCTAGATCGCGAACGGTCGTCATTTAAGGTCATATAAAAACTGTCAAACTCTTCGCAGGTTGTACCACAGGTCATCAACAGGATATGAACATTCAACTTATGGAACTACAAAACACACCTCCCTATCACAAGGCATGTTTTGGGGGGCAAATGTTATCCCGCCTTTTGGCAAGGCCGTGACACCAAAAAATTGACTAGAAATCAATGACAGTCCATCCTGTAGGACGGTTATATCACAAGTTCACCATGGATATCGATGAATTTTGTCCGAGTCCGGATTAGGCTACAATTGATAAGACACGTCAAGGAAAGCCATAGGAGCCAGTATTCCAAATCTCGAGTCAATCCGAGTTCGTACGCCCAAGATATCATCGATGCAAGTGAAGGACATAGCCTTGTGTTCGTCTCCATATGGTTCGTATCCATCAAGGTCAACTCCATCAAGATTGACTCCATCCCCTTCGTATCCCTCAGAGCAAACCCTTAGCTCGAATCCATCGTCCCTGCATTACTTCGAATCCATGCAGTTGAAGCCTTCGAATCCATCAGACTGGCTCCCTACTTCGAGTCCACAAAGGAAGTATTCTTTGAATCCACACGGTTGAGAAAGCTTCGAATCCACCATCTTCGAATCCGTCCCATTAACACAGTTCCATACCCATCAGGCTACGATACAACCTGATCGATTCGAATAGCATTCCATTCGATCGATTCGAAGGAACATTCCTTCGAATCCCTCACTTCGAATCCATTAGGTTGAAGCGCCTGAAACCCAGGGATTTGGCCCAGAATACTCGGAGGAAGTGGAGGACTGACTCGAAGCGCACGCATGTAAAGAGAATCGATTCGAATGAATCAATAAGAACAGATCGATTTGAACGAATCGATTCGAAGGAATCGATTCGAACGACTTCAGGTGGCGAAAGACTCCAACTTGAATCGATCATATCTCAAGATCTACAAATCCAAATGACATGAAATTTTCACAGAAGCTTAAGCACGTGATGAAGAATGTACACACCAAATTTCAGCTCGATTGGACTCTTTCTTGATCGATTCGAACCAAGGGTCGAATCGATCCCAAAGTGGGCCCGGATCTCCAGATTTCGGCCATATGGGGCCCCTCACATACCAGAACTGGTCTCCCCTCATTTTAGGCGAAATATCAGCCTCCTACACCTATAAATAGAGCCCCTGGTCATTCAGAAAAGGGGTGAGACATTTTTGAGAGCTAAAGAGTGCCCAGACTCTGCCAGATTTACTCAGAATCACCACCGCTTCCTTAGATTCAGATTATAATCATATAATCAGTTGTACTACGTTAAAAGAAATTGGAATCATCAAGTGAACATCAATAAAATCATCAACTTCAGAGTGGACGTAGGCAAGATCGCCGAACCACTATAAATCTCGTGTTTTCTGTTCATTATTTCTGAACTGTGATACTCTGTTTGCTTAGATTTGAGATTTGTGTGTGAATATTGTTGATTTATATTCGTACACTGGTGCTTTCACAAAATTCGGGGTTTGTGACCAATTTTGGCGCAAACAGGTGGCCAACATAAATCGGGCATCACATGGATGGGCTGGAAGAGGAAGAACTGTACGTCATAATGTTGTTGGGATTATTTTAGGATTTGAGACTTTGCAGGACATAATGTCACAAGATGCCACACCACCGTCAAATGATACAACTTCTTAATCATCCACTTTAAAACGGGAGAAAATTGATATAGACAACTACGGTTCTCCAGTCGGAAAAAATGGTTCGAAGGTCGCTACGAAGATTGGTAAACTAGTAAGAAATCATGTGCCAATCTCATATCCAAGTTGGAAAAAAGTTCCGCCAAATTACAAGGAAGACGTGTGGAATCAATTGGAGGTAATAATGAGCTCCGTTCATTTATAATGCTTTCAATACAGAAATAAAAAATGGTTTACATGCATTTTTTGTTATGCAGAAATATTATGAGCTCGATCCTTTATCAAAGGACCTTATTATGAAAAAAATGTCCGACGCTTTTAGGAGACACAAGAATGATTTGCGCAAGAATCATTATAACCTTTTCATCACTGACGAAGAAAGAATGAGAAATTGTCCACCGAAAATTGCTCAAGATGATTGGGATGAGTTCATAAGAAACGAATCAAAACCCGAGGCGAAAGAAAAAAGGAAGCGAGGCAAACAAAATAGATCAATGCTCGAATATGGTCATCATTCGGGACGTAAGAGTCACGCTATGATTACTCAAGAAATGGTATGTGTCATTGAATTGGTGCATCACATTGCATATACCGTTAGTTCCAAATATAATTTTAGGTCATTATATGCAGGTCGATTCAAGTAGTCCGGGAACAGAAGTATCACGTCTTCAAGTATGGGAGAAAACGCATAAGAAAAAAGATGGCAGCACGTCAGATGCGACATCTTCCTACTTTGTAAGTTAAACAAATAACAACGCCTCTAAATTAAATTTTCATTATTAATATATATGTATTTACTTTTTAGGACAAAATTGAAAAAGAAAAGGAAACGACGAGTGGTGGTGATGAAGCCGTCTTTATATCAGTGTTTGGTAAAGATGTAAAGGGCAGGAGCCGAAGTATACTGCCTGGTCTGTCGTAGATGTATACTTGTAGTTTCTTTTACTGGTCTGCCTTTGATCTTGTTTACAGTCTGGCATAGTATCCATACGCATTTGGTCCAACCAGTTTGTTCTTGTATATCATGTGATGGTTAGTTTGCATCAGTTATTTATGCATTTCAGTATAGTTGCATTCTTGTGCTTTGTCTCTGCATTCACTTCAGATATACTGACTTTTGTTTTCATCCCCTGGTTGCTTGGTACATTTCTGTAGCTCCACTGATGGTCTATATTGTGTTGAGCTTCAAGTCTGCACGGCAAATCATTTTGCCTCGAGTTTGTAGCTGCACTTCAAATCATTTCTGTAGCTCCACTGATGGTCTATATTGTGTTGAGCTTCAAGTCTGCACTGCAAACATTAAAGTCTGAAAATTGGAATGCTTTGCCCTGTAATGAACCATGTAGACTTCACTGCTTGCAAAACAATGTAGTGTAATTAATGAAATCTTTGTACTGTAGTGTAATAAACAATGCAGTGTAATAAGTATGATATTCCGGCACGGTAGTATTCTGTTTGCAAAACAATGAGTGTAATTATAAGTTTGATAATAATATTATATGTATGGAATATGTGCGATATGTTTATAGTGCTTGTGTACAATATTTTGATATTCTGGCATATTTTGATATATATTGATATTCTAGTATATATACTGAGATATACGCAGTAGTGAGTTACAGATGTGATTTTGTAGGAGCAGGAGCAAACACTATGTGCAACGGTTGTTAACCGTTGCTTTATGTGTAACTTGGGCATAAAGCAACGGTTTTAAACCGTTTTTTACTGGACATAAAGCAACGGTTTATACCCGTTGCTTATTGTCCATAAAGCAACGTTTTATACCCGTTGCATTTTTCCCAATTTGCAACGGTTAATACCCGTTGCCTTTGATCCAATTTGCAATGGTTTATACCCGTTGCCTTTGACACAATTTGCAACGGTTTATACCCGTTGCCTTTTGGACATAAAGCAACGGTTTTATCCCGTCGCTAAATTCAACCACTCCTGTAATGAAGACGGTTTTTACCCGTTGCTTTTAGACTTAACAATGGTTTATACCCGTTGTTAATATCTTATAATGGTGTAGTGAACGCTCAGCCAGGGGGGCAAACACCCGAAAGCTCACAAGGACTCGGGGGGCAGATCGAAGGTAGTGAACGAGGACTACAGCTTGGAGACAATGATAGATTGGCAGAGATGGTCAGGCGAGCCATGAGAGGAGGATTAGTAAACAGAGATCTTGAAGACGTTAACAGGAGTCCCTTTTCTCCTGCGATTAGGTTGGCTAGGAACCCACTAGAATTCAAACTGCCAACAGTAGAAGGGTATGATGGGAGGACGGACCCTGCGGTCCATCTAACGAGGTATATAAGGCACATTGAAGTGCTGGGGGCATCACAGGAAGTCATGGCCCGGTGCTTCCCATTGTATTTGACAGATATAGCAGCTTTATGGTTCAGACAGCTAGAGAGCGGCTCCATTGGGACATGGACCGATTTGATTGAGAAATTTATGAGGCAATTTCGGGTTCACATTTCAAGACCCAAGAATGTGATGAGTTTGGCAACGCTAAAACAGAAAGCTGGGGAGTCTCTGAGGAATTTCCTGACGCGGTTCAATGCGGCAGCAGCATCGGTGTATCGGCCAGCTCCATCCATGGTTATGATGGCAGCCGTGTCCGGAATAGCTGACGGCACGGAATTCAAAAATTCATTAACTAAAGATCCGCCTATGGATCTAGGCGAATTTTATCATGAAGCCGAAAAGTTTTTACGATTAGAGGATGCTCGTACAGAGAGAGAAGAAGAAATCGATGTTTACATAATTAGAGGCGGTAATTCACCTGGAAAGGGTGCAGAGACTGATAAAGGGAAACGAAAAGTTGAAGAAAATGACGATAGGTCAAAGCGGCAACGGAGGGAGCCGCGATTTACCACCTATTCAAAACTAAACGAGGGTTTGGAGCGAATCTACCAAGACACCCGAGAGCAAGTTGCCTATCGTAGGCCAATACGACGGGATCCAACTATCGACGAGAGAAAATCAGACAAATATTGCTTATTCCACGAGCTGAATGGACATAGCACAAATGATTGCAGACACCTGAAGGATGAAGTAGAAGGGCATATCAGGAACGGTAGGCTACTTCAGTATGTGAGGAGGCGAGCTCCAATGGTGGAACCAGAGCGACCACCGTCTACATCAGCTAGGGGTGATCCTGAACCAGGACACCGTTTGGTTATCAATTGATTTGAATAACGATGAACAAGTCATAAACTTCTCACTAACAACATCAAACCATTCACACATGTATGAGATCGCGAACGATCCACAGGCATGCTCTAAATGATTATTGATCGTCTCGTAGTGAGAATTTACACTTTGACATCCTTGCTTTGCTTTTGTTTCATGTTGATTTGAACATTTAGACTTTGTTTGTTTGAATATTTCTGTGAACGTTAATTTGATATTGGCAATTCTGTAGAAGAAGTTACTCGCGTATGCTTTGGATCGCGAACGGTCCACAAGCACACCTTGTGTGGCGACGAACCGCCACGATCGCTGATTCAGAAGTTCACCCGAACGTGAACCTGACATTGATAATACTAAGTCCCCCTCCCGGGCACACTCATTCGCCTCGAACGGCACTCGACCTCGAACGGTCACCATTAGCCTCGAACGGCACCCGACCTCGAACGGTCACCATTAGCCTCGAATGGCACTTGACCTTGAACGGTCACCATTTGCCTCGAACGGCACCCGACCGTGAACGGTCACACTTCATCTAATATGACATTCGATCGCGAACGATCACATTTTTGCCCCGTACGGCACGCGATCGCGAACGATCACATTTCTCTTTCCACGTCACCTGACTGCGAACGGTCATAGTTCGCCTAGAACAACACACGATCACGAACGGTCGCAACTCGTCTAGAACGACATCCGACCGCGGACGGTCCCATTTCATTATTTTCCATGAACGACAACTGACCTCGAACGGTCACATATCATCTCAAATGACATATGGTCGTGAATGATCGTCATTCATGGTCAGGAAAGACTATCAATTTCTTTACAGGTCATCAACAGGATATGAACATCCGGCTTATGGCATTACAAAACACACCTTCCAATTGCAAGGCATGTTTTGGGGGGCAAATGTTATCCCGCCTTTTGGCAAGGCTATGACATTTTAAGTTGACTGGAAAACTAAAGACAGTTCGTCGTAAAAGATCGTTATACACTGATTCGCCATGAATATCGATGAATTTTACCCAAGTCCGGATTGAGCCACAATTGACAAGACATGATAAGCAAAGCCGTAGAAACCAGCGGTTCAAGTTTCAAGCCAATCTGAGTTCGTATGCTCAAGCTATGATCAATTCAAGATAGAGAAAATGACCTTACTTCGAATCCATCCTATGACCTTGCTTCGAATCCATCCTATGACCTTACTTCGAATCCATCCTATGAATCCATCCTATGACCTTGCTTCGAATCCATCCTATGACCTAGCTTCGAATCCATAGGCCGAGCCTTAGTTCGAATCCATAGGCCGAGCCTTAGTTCGAATCCATAGAACGAGCCTTAGTTCGAATCCATAGGCCGAGCCTTAGTTCGAATCCATAGAACAAGCCTCAGTTCGAATCCATAGAACAAGCCTCAGTTCGAATCCATAGAACAAGCCTCAGTTCGAATCCATAGAACAAGCCTCAGTTCGAATCCATAGGCCAAACATATGGATTCGACCCTACCGATTCGTTCGAATCCATATGACGAAGATCATCACTTGAATCGATCATAACTTGAGATCTACAAGTCCAAATGCTATGAAATTTTCATAGAAGCTTAAGCGCATGATGAAGAATGTTCACACCTAGTTTCATCTCAATCGGAGCAAATCTTGATCGATTCGAAGCAAGGGTCGAATCGATCCCAAAGTGGGCCCGGATTTCCTAAAAGCGGGTCTGTGGGCCCCCTCACGTGCCAGAAGTGGTCTCCCCAGATTTTATGCGAAATATCAGCCTCCTACACATATAAATAGAGCCCCTGGTCATTCAGAAAATGGGTCGGACAATTCTAAGAGCTAAAGAGCGCCCAGACTTTGCCAGATTTACTCAGAATCACCACTGCTTCCCTAGATTCAGATTCTAATCTTAAAATCAGTTGTATTACATCAGAAGAAATTGTAATCATCAAGCGAATATCAATAAAATCATCAACTTCAGAGTGGACGTAGGCAAGATCGCCGAACCACTATAAATCTCGTGTTTCTGTTCATTATTTCTGAATTGTGATACTCTGTTTGCTTATATTTGAGATTTGTGTGTGAATATTGTTGATTTATATTCATACACTGGTGCTTTCACAACATTTGGGGTTTGTGACCAATTTTGGCGCAAACACCAGCCTAAAACAAAACCAGACTCCTACAAATGAAAACAAAAAGCGAGTCTATTTACACAAAACAAAATAACGGTTACTTCTTATGCTTTTGCTTCTTGGACTTTTTCTTCTCTTCTCTGGAGGGAGGTGTAACTTGATCATGTTTCTTTCTGCTTCTTTCTAAACCCTGGGATGGAGTGCTCTCTGATGATCTAGCAGGCATACTCTGGGTGCTCCCAGGTGGAGGAAGTGTAACTGGAATGTAGAAATTTTAGCCAGGAAAAGCTATGGACAAAGGAGGAGGGATGAACTGTAACATCCCCTATCTTAATGTCCGAAGCTAAGCACTACAGATGCTGCAGTCATCCAGGTCCCTCTAACGAATTCCATCTACATCAGTATTAACTTCCCATGACAAAATACAGCAATGTTAATGGTATCCATAATATCAGAAGCATGTGAATATGAAATAAAATCAGCACAGATTTAAACAACTTTTCTGATTACATTTCAAAGCGATATTTCATATCCAATTACATAATCCCATGATCGATTCCCAAGTTTTTATCAAATATAATTATTACAAAGCACACTAAGAGCAACATATGTAGATGTCCACTTGGATGATCAGAGTACTAAATAGACAAACAGTCTTAATACAACACAACAGAAATAAAGCAAAATAGCTTCTATATAGCTAGCATTGCCTTCTGCACATCTTCGGAAGCTTATTCGTCCAACCTACTAAACCCATAAAACCTTAACATTCAATCTACTCAAATCACATTTTGACCACTCGAGAGTTTAAGGGGAAAACATAAAGTTCGAGTCAAACATAAAGCCTGGTGTGAATAATACTATACAACTCGATTATCTGATATTAAGTGAGATCACACCGCTTAGCAGAACGGGTTTCCTCACATTAATATCCCTTTTCAAAATATATCTTTTGCAAATCAAAATCCTGCAATCAAACTGATTAAAGCAGTAATAGCAATATCATATATGCATATAAATCAGGTAATCAGTGGACCATCTGTCCCAAAAATATAGTTTTGCTTGGCTAACTATTAACCATTGGCTCACTCGGGCCTACCAGACACAATCAATCATCTAACATCTGTTAGACACACTTTTGGGCTGACTACCCTTTACTATCTTCTTCTAAGGTCAACAGAACCTAATGGTTTTGCGGGCTCACCAATTCTCTTTGTATATTCATTTCTGTGTGTAACCTCATTTTATTTCTACCTGTGAGAAAGCCCTACACACTGGAATTTTGGACTAATATTAGCTTGGGGCTTATTAGCCAAAGTATAAGGCGCGATCCTATACCAGTCCCATCTGGTATTCTAATATATGGGTCATTTACTTAGGATTAACTACCCCATCAAATTTTCCTTGAAAACATTTCTTGAAAATTGATTTAACCTTTTAAATCATACTTATACGAGGAAAATATACTCTTTGCTTTTCTCAAATCTCTTTGTCATGTTATATATACTTTACACAAAACAACGTTGACAAAATATAATGGGATTAACTATCCCTCCAAAGTAAGTTAAAACCCTTTTAACTTAAAAGCTCTTAGGTCATAAAACCAAAGTAAACCATTCGAAACCTTTCCTTAAAACTTTAAACAATACCTTTCGAATCTATTGAAAGTACCCCTTTCAAAAAAAATTAACTGATATACCTTGATACACTTGGGCCAAAAGGCCAAACATACCTTTCGAAACCTTTAAAATAACCTTTCGAAATCATCGAAGGTATCCCTTCGAAAGCTTTATAAACCTCAGACATCCTCTTTTCAAAACTCTTAAAACTTGCCTTTTGAAAGTATTGGAACCCTGCATTTAAAGACTCAAGTAAACTTTCGAAAACATTGGGGTACCTCCCCTTCGAAACCTTCATTATAAACCTTTCAAAAGCATTAAAGTCCTTTTCTTAAAACAAACCTTTCGAAAGCATTGGGTTCAAGTAAAAGCTTGTGGAACATAGTTTCGAAACCATTTAAAACATTCCTTTCGAAACCTTTAAAATAGCCTTTCGAAATCATCGAAGGTATCCCTTGGAAAGCTTTATAAACCTCAGAAGTTCTCTTTTCAAAACTCTTAAAACTTGCCTTTCGAAAGCATTAGAACCCTCCATTAAAACACTCAAGTAACCTTTCGAAAACATTGGGATACTTCCCTTTCGAAACCTTCATTATATACCTTTCGAAAGCATTAAAGTCCTTTACTTAAAACAAACCTTTCAAAAGCATTGGCTTCAAGTAAAAGCTAGTGGTACGTAGTTTCGAAACCCTTTAAAACATTCCTTTCGAAACCTTTGGGTCTATCTTTCAATAGAACAAAAGGGTCTTAAAACAACTAGGGCGAAAGCAACTCTTTCGAAAGCAATATTACTAAGTAAAAGAAAGTGGGTGGTTTCGAAACCAACCCTTTCGAAAGCATGGAGAAGTGGCTTCTTAGTAAAAACAAAAGCATCCCTTCGAAACCATTGTTTAAAGGCAGCCTTAACCAGGTCGAAAGGTAGAATGTGGCAGTAGGGGCTTCGACCCTGTCGAAAGCTTGGTTAAAACAAAAAGGCGGCAACTTATGTCGAAAGCTATATTAAACCCTTTCGGAAGCACTCTTTTAAAAGCAAGGCAAGTGGCATCTCAAAAAAGCAAAGGATTCGACCCATTCGAAAGCATGGTTTCGACCCTATACCTTTCGACTATCTCCAATCTACAATGTACCAAGGTATTGATACTATGTGTATTGGTTTTGACTTGATCAAAGGTGGAAGTGTGAGGTCGAAAGGTAGCTTCCGAAAGCGGCAAAACAACAAATCTTTACAAAACTAATTTTTAACTCTATAAAGTATATCTTTCCAACTAACTTGTCATATTTGTCAAAATATGATTCGTTGCCAATTTCTTTTCCAAAATATTTTCTAAAAGTGCTGCCGAATTCAGTAATTATTAAATTAAAACATTTAGCAATTTGCCCCTTCTCCTCTTATAAACATATAAAACATTTATGTCTCATACCTTAAATAATCTTATATACTTAAAAAAGCACTTAGGAAAATTCTCCAAAAATTCCCATAAATGACTTTTTAATATATTTTCTAACATATTTAAATTTCTGACCCTTTGCTTAAAACAAACCTTTCGAAAGCATTTGGCTCATGTAAAAGCTTATGGAACGTAATTTCGAAACCATTTAAAACATTCCTTTCGAAACCTTTGGGTTTATCTTTCAATAGAACAAGGGTCTTAAAACAACTATGGCGAAAGCTACTCTTTCGAAAGCAATATTCCTAAGTAAAAGAAAGTGGGTGGTTTCGAAACCATCACTTTCGAAAGCATGGAGAAGTGGCTTCTTAGTAAAAACAAAACATCCCTTCAAAACCATTATTTAAAGGTAGCCTTAACTAGGTCGAAAGGTAGAATGCAATAGCAGGGGCTTCGACCCTGTCGAAAGCTTGTTTAAAACAAAAAGGTGGCAACCTCTGTCGAAAGCTATATTAAACCCTTCGAAAGCATTCTTTTAAAAGCAAGGCAAGCGGCATCTCTTTTGAAAGCAAAGCAAAGGCTTCGATCCATTCAAAAGCATGATTTCGACCCTATACCTTTCGTCTATCTCCAATCCACTATGTACCAAGGTATTGATACTATGTGTATTGGTTTCGACTTGATCAAACGTGGTAGTACGAGGTCGAAAGGTAGCTGCTGAAAGTGGCGAAATAGCAAACCTTTACAAAATTGATTTTTAACTTTATGAAGTAATATTTTTCCAAGTAACTTGCCTTGTTTGTCAATATATGATTGGTTGCAAATTTCTTTTCCAAAATCTTTTCTAAAAGTGCTGCCGAATTCAGTAATTATTAATTTAAAACATTTAGCAATTTGCCCCTCCTCCTTTTATAAACTTATAAAACATTTAAGTCTCATACCTTAAATAATTTTATATACTTAAAAAAGCACTTAAGAGAATTCTTCGAAAATTCCCATAAATCACTTTTAATATGTTTTCTAACATATTTTAATTTCTGACCCAAAGCTAATATATAATAGCCGAAATTAATTTAAACCCAATTTAACCATTTTCTATACTAGAAAATTCATAATAAATCCTCAAAAACTCATAAAACTATGAAACTTGAAACCCATCTCTAAAATAATATTTCTGATCTTATGTTAAAATGCAAGCCATTTGGATGTCATTTAATAGGTTTTCCAATTTAATTCTTATTATAAAATCTATATGAAATAACATAAATCATCAACAAGCATATATATATATATATATATCCATCTAAATAATCAAAACATGGAAAATCATTTGCAAAATAAATTTGGAACTTAACTAGAAATCGAAAATCTTAAAAATAAAATGTAATCTATTATTCACCTTTAGCTTGTTGTTTAGGAGGTTGAGATTTGCTCTTGAATTAATTTGGTTAAGCTTCCTTCTTGAAATCTTTCTTATCTTCCCCTTGTTATCTTCTAATTGTGGTCGGCTAAGCTTTATATTTAGTTTTAGTTTGTGAATGTGGAATTGAGAATGGGTTAAGGGTTTAGAGTATAAGAATATAACCTATTCCTATTTTGCCATTATCTCTTTACTTTTACTTTCATTTTAAATTTTCCATTTGCTTAATCATTACCTTAGGCACGACTGCCTTTTAATTTTACAAATCTCAATCTCTTAACCACTTTAACCTTTTCCGTATTTTATTTAATTTATCTAATTAAATCTCCTGAATAATATTATTAAAATTAGGGTGTTACATGACTTCTATCTTCTCTTGATTGATCTCTTTGGCTAGGAGAAGTTGTTGCTCAAGCTCACTCATAGTGGGACCTGATAGGGGCTCGAAGAATCTAGTGATAATAACATTGTCTTTGGTTTGAACTCCTTGAATCCCACCAGTCCTCTCATCCTATAAAGCATCTATCATCCGCTCGTCAAACCTAGAAGTCTCGCCAGCTGGAATAATCGGAACCATCGTTGAAGTAGTCACAGTCACCAATTCTGTTATAGACGCTTGTTGTACCGACTGAAGAAATTTTCCAGGAAGAGGGATGACCTGGGGCTGAATTGAAACTTGAGAGACATAAAAAGAGTGGTTATCTATGTCAATCGGTGGCATGTTGACTCTTTGAAATATAGGCGAATTCAACGAGATACCTCCTTTGGTCTGGGTTCTGTATGGGCCGGTGTGCCATTGGAATTCCCTTCCAATATGAGAGAAAGGATGGTAGACTTGTGCATTTGAGGTATCTCTGGATCATTCAGGGACGGAATATGAATCGGGAGTAGCTTTAGGTCCAGGTATATGGCCAATGGTGACATCTTGAGGTGACGATCCAGAACCTTCACCTATGTGATTTTGCACTATAATGACTAGCTCCGGATGGAGAATAAGCTCACCCTCTCTTAGCACCCTGTGCTCATCTCCTGTCAACACCTCCCAACTATGCAAGGTCTACTTCATCGCCTTTCGGAAATTCCTTCTCCTCCTTAACAACTTGCTCTCAGGCTAGAGCCAGAGCCTTGGGATAATCATCACTGAGCCATTCTAGGTGGTGGAACTTAAGCACATTAGCATTGTAATAAATAATCGATGGCTTAAATCTCTCCATCGTCCGCTTCTCAATAGCTTCAACTTCCTTTCTAATGAGCTCATCCACGTCCCTGCATGTGCGACCGTGTAACATCCTTTACCTAGAGGCCCAAAACTAAGCGCTACAGATGCTGCAGTCATCTATAGTATTAGCTTTCAACGACTAAATACGGCTATGTTAATGGTATCTATAATATCAGAAGCAATTGAATATAAAACAAAACACAGATTTCAAAACAACCTTCCTTCATTAAATTTCAAAACAGATGTTCCATATTCTTAATACATAATCCCAAATACGTTCCCAAGCACTGATAAAATAAACTTATTACAAAATTTGCCAAGAGCGGTATATGAAGGTACCCCTTTGGTTGATTAGAGCATATAGTCATAATAGACTTAATACAAACACAACGGAAATACAACAAAGCATAAAACTGAAACTCCTAAATAGCTATCCATTAGCCTCATGCCTGCCTCTAGTAAGTTTATTCGTCATCCTACTGAAACCTAAATGACCTTAATCCCTTGGCCTACTCAAATCAATTTTGAGCACCTGAGAATTTAAGGGGAAAACATAAACTTCGAGCCAGACATAAAGCCTGGTGTGAATAATACTATACATCCCGGTTATTAATGTTAAGTGAGACCATGCCGCTTAGCGGAACGGGTTTACCCTCACTAACATCCATTTAAAACGTATCTTTGCAAAACCTTTTCCTACAACCAAAACTGGTTAAACACTGTAAAGCATCATTATGTAAACATGCATAAATATTAGGTAATAAATGAACTATTTGTTCAAACACGTAAGTTTTTTTTAGCTAACTTTTAACCTTACGCTGACTCGGTCCTACCGGACAATATAAAAAAAATTTAATCTAACATCTGTTAGATACTCCTCTTTTGGACGGTCTGTCCTTAACTATTGTTGAATACTTCTCTGGACGGTCTATCCATAACTATCTGTTAAATACTTCTCTTTTGTACGGTTTTTCCCTAACTTACTCATCTCCCAGGTCTTCCTGATCCTAATGGTTTTTTGGGCTCACCAATAACCTATCCGTGCACTAACATATATTCCTTACGGTGTGTAATCATAATTTTAGTCTTACCTGTGACCAAGCCCTACACACTGGAATTTTGGACAACAATTAGCTGGGGCCAATAGCTAATGTACAACGCGCAACCCTATACTAGTCCTATCTGGTATTCTAATATCTGAGTCATATTCACTTAGGGATCCCTTCCCATAATTTTCCTTGAAAATTTCTTTAAAATGATTTAAAACATTTAAATCAAACTTACACAAGGAAAATATATATATTCTTTATGCTTTACTCAAATCTCTTTGCCATGTTACATATATAGGCTTTACTCAAACTTTAATTGACGAAACATTTAAGCATTTGAAAGTGCCCCTTTCGATTCCATTGAAAGTGCCCTTTCTAAACTTTTGAAAGCATCTCTTTCGAAACCAAGTAAAACCCCTTTACTTATCTAGGCCGAATAGCCAAAACCTTTCCTTTCGAAATCGTACTTCAAACCCTTTCGAAACCTTTGAAATCTTACCTTTTGAAAGCAATAAAACATTAGACATCCTATCTTAAAATACTTTAAAACATTGCCTTAGAAAACCTTGGAAAAATCTTGCATTTCAACCCTTTTGAAACCATTCAGAAAATAGGACCTTTCGACTAGGACCTTTCGACTCCTTCAAAACCAAACTAACTACCTTTCAAAAGCATTAAACCATTAAAACATAAACCTTTTGAAACCATACAAATCATCTCTTTTGAAACCTTTTATAAAATAGGACCTTTCAACTCCTTCGAAACCATTCAGTAAATAGTACCTTTTGACTCCTTCGAAACCTACCTTTCGACTCCATCGAAAGCTAATTTGCTTTTGACCCTTCGAAACCTACCTTTCGACTCAATCGAAAGCTTTGCTTTCAACCTCTTAGAAAGCTTTAAAACGTATCTTTTAAAACAATAGGCTCTAGCCTTTTTAATACTTTAAAACACCTCTTTTGAAACCTTGGGTTATACTTTAATTAGAATAAAAAAGGGTAAAACATCAAAGTCGAAACCTTCCTTTCAAAACCTTTTCCTAAGCAAGAAGTAATGGTGTCGAAACCATCCCTTTCAAAGCATGGAAGAAGCGGCTGATTTTAGAAGACAAGTTTACCTTTCGACCCCATCGAAACCTATTGACTTCGAAAGGTAGAAAGGCGGCAACTAGGGGTTTCGACCCCTTCGAAAACATGTTTACCTTTCGACCCCAACGAAATCCAATGACTTCGAAAGGTAGAATGGCGGCAACCAGGCGTTTCGATCCCATCAAAAGCATTAAACCTTTATTTTAAATATTTGACCCAGTTGAAAGCAACTGAGTCGAAACCATCTCTTTCGAAAGCAAAGCAGGCGTTACTTTTGGTTTATAAAACAAACATACCCCAACCTCTTTGGAACCTAAGGTTTCGACCAAGTCCCCCTTCGACCTTGTCCAATACGCTACGTACCAAGTAGCTTGGTACCATGCACATTGGTTTCGAAACCAATGATGTCGAAAGGTCTCGGTCGGAACCCTTAGTACCAGAAGTGGCTGAACATGCTAAAAGAGTGATTTTCTTGTTTTTAACTTAAAAGAGAAAACTTCTCAACTAACCCGCCTTTGTTTGTCAAATTCTTATTGGTTACTAAATACTTTTCAGAAAAGTGCTGCCAATAATTTCATAAATAAACAATGATTTTATTTTATAAAATGCCTCTTCTCCTTAATTAAATATATAAAATATTTAAGTCCCATACCTTAAATAATTTTATATATTCATCAAAACATGTAGGAAAAATCTAGAAAAATTCCAGAGAATCTATTTTGATATATTTTCCAACATATAAAAATTTCAAACCTAAATAATTATTTATTTAGCCGTAAATAATTTATAACCCAATAAATCATTTTCTTCACTAGAAAATTAATATAAAATCCACATTAAATCAAAAAATTATGAAAATTGTTACTCATCTCTAAAATATCATTTCTGATCCACATTTAAATTTTCAAGGCATTTGGATGTCATTTAATGGGTTATCATATCAAACATATCATAAAAACTAATATGAATACGTATAATTCATCAACAAGCATATATATAACTTTAATATTCCAAAACATGCATAAACTTGAAAAATCATTTCGAATCTAACTTAAAACCGAAAACCATAAGAAAATGGAATGTAGTAATCATTCACCTTATCTTTGAGATTAAAAGATGTGGGATTTGATGTTGAATATGGTAATTAACTTCTTTCACTTGAATCCTAGCTTTATCTTCCATTGAGAATGAAAATGGTGGTTGGCCTTGATGTGTTTTAATTTGAGTGAATTGAAATGAACGTATGTTACATTTCCTAAGGGTTTAGGGTATAAGTCCCTCCTATTTCCCATTTTGCCCTTCCCTATTTCCTAACACATTAATTCATGTTATTTCATTTTGATTTTCATTTAAAATGGCATGGCTACCTTTAAATAAATCAAATCTCAACCTATTAATCTTCACATTATTTTATATAATTTAACTAGTTAAATATCCCAAATAATGTTATAAAAATATGAGGTGTTACAGACTCCCCTCCTTAAAGATTTTCGTCCCCGAAATTACGATAATGTACACAACAAAACAATCAAGGGTAAAACATATCATCAAACAATTCAGGATTAGTGTCTCTAATCCTGCTCTCGGTCTTCCAAGTATAGTCGCTAGCATCGTCACCCCACTGGACCTTTACTAATATGACCGTCTTGATCCTCAACTTCCTCTCATCTCTTGCAACTACCTGAATCAGTTTTCTAACTATAGTCAAGTCCGGCTCTACTACTAAATCTTCTAACGCTGTAGGTGCTATAGTAGTCTTCGGGTCTGTAAAACATTTTCTAAGATGAGAATCATGGAAAACATCATGGACTCCTGTCAAACTATTCGGTAACTCTACTCTATAAGCGAGTTTCCCGATCCTCTCAACAATACGAAAAGGTCCAACGAACCTATGTGCTAACTTTCCTGACTTCCTGAATCTAATCACACCTTTCATCAATAAAACCTTAATAAACACATAGTCTCCAACAGAGAATTCCAAGTCTTTCCTCCTTCTATCTGCATAACTTTTCTGCCTAGACTGAGCTTCCTTCATCCTAGCTCGGATCAACGCAATCTTCTCCGCGGCTTGTTTCACTAAATCCGAACCAAGAACCAATTTATCCTACGTCTCTACCAACATACGGGAGATTTACATGGTCTACCATAAAAGCTTCAAACGGTTCCATCCCAATACTAGTATGATAACTATTGTTATACGAGAACTCGACCAAATGGAGATGGTCTTCCCATGATCCCCCAAAATCCAATACGCAAGCTCTTAACAAATCCTCCAAGACTTTGTTAACTCTTTCCGTTTGCCCATTAGTCCGTGGATGGTAAGCGGACTCATGTTGAGCTTGGTTCCTAAAGTTTCTTGTAGACTCTTCCAGAACTCACTAGCAAACAAAGAATCTCTATCACTGACGATAATACTAGGAATCCAGTGCAATCTAACCACATTCTTCATAAATAACTTCGCCAAAATAGGTGTCATCCTAGTTGACCTTACTGGAATGAAATGAGCACTCTTGGTCAGCCTATATACTATGACCCATATGCTTTCATTTCCTCTACTAGACGTTGGCAACCAATTGATAAAATCCATAGAGATAGAATCCCACTTCCACATCGGAACATCTAACGGTTGAAGCAATCCACTTGGCTTCTGGTGTTCAGCCTTTGCCTGCTGGCAATTCAAGCATTTCTTTACACATAAATCAATGTCCCATTTCATACCTTCTTAGAAGAAACTTCTCTTCATATCCTGATACATCTTTGTTCCTCTTGGATGGATAGCGAACTTCGAACAATGACATTCCTCCAAAACTTTCTTCCTCGTTTCTCCTACATTTGGAACACATAACCATCCCTTCTTTCTCAACCACCCTTCCTGGTCAAGACTGAAACCTTTTAAGTTATCGCTCTTTGTTCCTTCCCTTAACTTTCTGATCCGCTCGGCCAAAACTGGATCCTCCTCCTGTTTAGAAGTTATCTTCTTAATCATTACTGGTCGAACCTATAAACAAGACAATACAACACTTCCTACACTAGAATCCGCCTTGGATCTACACTGCACACTACAAGCTGACAATGCTTCCAAATCTTTCCACTCAGCAATCATTGCCAATACTGCATTTTGATGTTTCCTGATAAGTGCATCTGCAACCTTATTTCCTTTTCTGGGAGTGTACTTAATTCCAAATTATAAGCAGTAGTAAACTCCAACCATCTCTGCTGTCTCATGTTCAGCTCCTTTTGAGAGAATAGATACTTCGATGACTTATGATCTGTATAAAGCTCAAATCGCTCTCCCCAAAGATAATGCCTCCACACCTTTAAAACAAATATAACGGCAGCTAACTCCAAATTATATGTTGGATACCTAACTTCATGCGGTTTGAGCTATCTAGAAGCATAAGCAATCACTTTACCTCTTTGCATCAACACAGCTCCCAATCCAGTTCCACACGCATCAGTATAAACAACTAAACCCTATTTCCCCTCTGGAAGCACCAACACCGGTGCATGGGTCAATAAGTGTTTCAAGCTCTAGAATGCTTCCTCACACTTATCGGTCCATACAAAATTCACATCTTTTCGCGTAAGCTTAGCCATCGGTGCAGCTATCTATGAAAAAACTTTTATAAACCTTCGGTAATATCCAGCCAGTCCAAGGAAGCTGTTTATCTCGGTCACTGTCTTGGGTCTCTTCTAGTTATTTATCGCTTCAATCTTAGTCGGATCTACAGACAGCCCTTTCTCTGAGACTACATGACCAAGGAACTTCACTTCCTTTTTCCAAAGTTTGCATTTAGAAAATTTTGCCTTCAGCTGATGCTCCTTTAGCGTCTCAAGCACAACTCTAAGATGACCTTCATGCTCCTCCTCCTTAGAGTATATTAGAATATCATCAATGAAGACTAACACAAATCTGTCCAAGTGCTCTCGGAAAATTCAGTTCATCAAATCCACCAAGAATGCCGGTGCATTAGTCAGTTCGAACGACATAACTAAGCATTCGCACGATCCATACCTTATCCTAAATGTCGTCAAAGGAATACTATCCTCTGCCACTCTAAGCTGATGAAATCCCGTCGCCAAATCCAACTGAGAGAATACCTTGGCTCCACTTAATTGATCGAACAAATCGTCAATTCTCGACAATGCATATCGGTTCTTTATTGTCTTCTCATTCAACTTATCGATAATCGATACATAGCCTCAATGGTCAGTCCGGCTTCTTAGCAAACACTACCGCTGCACCCCAAGGTGAACTACTAGGTCGAATAAAATTCTTGCTTTTCAAATCTACCAACTACACCTTTAGCATCTTCATCTTTATAGGTCTCATTCTGCTTGGTGGCCTACTCACTAGTTCTGCTCCAAACACTAAATCAATCTGAAACTCAATGGCCCATTTAGGTGGCAATCCCACTACCAGCTCCAACACATCAGCAAATTCTCTAACCACAAAGCCTCGATGCAACTCATCCTCCAACTCCATAATACCCAGTAAATCATTCACTTCAGAGCTAGAGTTTTCTACTGTATAAACTATTTGATCACTACAATCAGGGTATCTAAGTGATATTTTCCTATCGTGGCAAAATATCCTAGCATCATATTTACTTAACCAATCCATCCCAAGGATGATCCCAAACCCCAAAAACTCAAACACATGGAAATAGCAATCAAAAGTATGACCTAGCAATTCAAATTCTAAATGGTCACACCCATCCCAAGTGTCGCATATCCTCCTATCAGATTTGCATCCCTTAAGGAAGTAACTAAATATGAGGGTTCTAGGTTAAGTTTATCTACCAAACATCGAGAAATAAAAGAACGTGATGCACCAATATCAAACAGAAAGCTAACAAACATACCAAGAATCTGTAGTGAGCCTCCCAGAACAGCCATTCTCTTCTCTTGCTCCACTGGCCTTGAGGTTGCGAGCTCCAATGCATATACTTGCCCCCTTCCATCTCTAGCAGGCTCTTTGCATTGGTTTTCATAATGGTCGATCTAGTTGCAATTAAAGCACTCGATATTCTTCTTTCCAATCACCTCCTTTCCCTTTTCCTTTTCCAGTTCGACACTCATGAACATAGTGTCCTTTCTTACCACATTTATAATAGATCACTTCAAATTTTCCCTTCTTCTGTGCTCCTCCCTTTTGAGCATTCTTCTTATGGAAAATTTTCTTTTCTGGCCTTTTCCCACCTGAACCTCCTTCTCTTTCTTGTTCGCCAAACAAGCTAACGCCTCTTCCTGCCTTAGCGCCATTTCTACCACTACATCCATGGATCCCTTATGTGCGGTAAGGTAGCGCTTGCCAACTCCGGCTTCAAGCCTCTTATAAATTTCTCATTTCTCTTTATCACCGTGTCAACCATGGCGTACCCATACCGGGCTAACTCTTCAAATCTTCTAGCATATTCTAGAACGGACATCTCTCCTTGTTCTAGTTCATCAAACTTCCTAACTAATACCGACTGTGCCATCACTGACATAAACCTTTCTTTAAACCTTCTCTTAAACTCTGCCCAAGTCATAGTATCTTCATCAACACTAGCTGCAACAGTATTCCACCAAAACAGAGCAGCTCCCTGAAGCTGTCTTAAAGCTAGTCTCCTTTTCTGCTCGTCATTCAGTCCTAAGTCAGCGAAAATCCTCTCGCAATGCAACAGCCAGTTTTCTACCTCAATCGCAACCTCAAATCCAATGAACGGCTTCCCTCCAAGCCTAATATACTCTTTGCTTAAGTTAGCATTGTAGTTGACCATCGGAGCTTCCTGAAAACCTCCAATAGCATTCCCTCCAACAACTCCAGCTACAATTCCAGCTTGCATCATGTTTACAAAAAACTGATACATGGCTCCCATGTCCACTTAAGGAACCTCAGCACCTACATTTTCAGCTTGTGCCTGAGCTGGACCTTTTCTAACATTTGGTTGGGCATTTCCATTAGTGGTGGTGCTATCTCCTCCAAGATTAACTCTGTCTCTTCTTCCTTCCCTATCTGTATTCAAGCCTCGTGAGATACAGATGAATAGCCTAACTAAGATAGGAGTCTAGAGATATAGCGTATACTTATATATAACAAATACAAGTATGTTACTATAGTGTTATCCCATACCCCAACCTTAACTCTAATACCTAAGGATAATGTTTTCAAAATAATTTTTAGTTAATGTATTTCTTAAACCATGCTCTGATACTAAGCTGTAACATCACCTATCTGGAGGCTCAAAACTAAGTGCTACAGATGCTGCAGTCATCTATAGTATTAGCTTTCGGCGATTAAATATGGCTATGTTAATGGTATCTATAATATCAGAAGCACTTGAATATGAAACAAAACATAGATTTCAAAACAACCTTCCTTCATTAAATTTCCAACAGATGTTCCATATTCTTAATACATAATCCAAAATACATTACCAAGCACAGATAAAATATACTAATTACAAAATACGCCAAGAGCGGTATATGAAGATACCCCCTTGGTTGATCAGAGTCATATAGTCATAATAGACTTAATACAAACACAACGAAAATACAACAAAGCATAAAACAGCAACTCCTAAATAGCTATCTGTTAGACTCCTGCTTCCCTTCGGTAGCTTTATTCGTCATCCTACTAAAACCTGAAAAGACCATAACCCCTCAGCCTACTCAAATCAATTTTGAGCACCTGAGAGTTTAAGGGAAAACATAAACTTCGAGTCAGACATAAAGCTTGGTGTGAATAATACTATACATCTTGGTTATTAATGTTAAGTGAGACCACGCCGCTTAGCGGAATGGGTTTCCCCTCACTAACATCCATTTCAAAACCTTTTCCTACAACCAAACTGGTTAAATACTGTAAAGCATCATTATGTAAACATACATAAATATTAGGTAATAAATGAATTATCTGTTCAAACACGTAAGTTTCGTTTACCTAACTTTTAACCTTTGGCTGACTCGGGCCTACTAGACAGTATAAACAAACTTAATCTAACATATGTTAGATATTCCTCTTCTGGACGGTCTGTTCTTAACTATCTATTAAATACTTCTCTTCTGGACGGTCTATCCTTAACTATTTGTTAAACACTTCTCTTTTGGATGGTCTGTCCCTAACTACCTATTAAATACTTCTCTTCCGGACGGTATATCCCTAACTATCTATTAAATACTTCTCTTCTGGACGGTCTGTCCCTAACTTACTCATCTCCCTGTTCTTCCTGATCCTAATGGTTTTTCGGGCTCACCAATAACCTATCTATGCACTAACATATATTCCTTTCGGCGTGTAATCATAATTTTAGTCTTACCTATGACCAAGCCCTACACACTAGAATTTTGGACAACAATTATCTGGGGACACTAGCTAATGTATAGGGTGCGACCCTATACCAGTCCCATCTGGTATTATAATATCTGAGTCATTTTCACTTAGGGATCCCTTTCCATAATTTTCCTCAAAAATTTCTTTAAAACGATTTTAAACTTTTAAATCAAACTTACATAAGGAAAAAATATATATTCTTTATGCTTTACTCAAATCACTTTGCCATGTTACATATATGCGCTTTACTCAAACTTTAGTTGATGAAAACATTTAAACATTTGAAAGTACCCCCTTCTAAACCTTTGAAAGAATCTCTTTCGAAACCAAGTAAAACTCCTTTATTTATCTAGGTCAAAAGGCCAAAACCCATTCGAAATCATACTTCAAACCCTTTCGAAACCTTTGAAATCTTTCCTTTCAAAAGCAATAAAACATTAGACATCCTATCTTAAAATACTTTAAAACATTGCCTTAAAAAACCTTGGAAAAATATTCCTTTACAACCCTTTCGAGACCATTTAGAAAATAGGACCTTTCGACTAGGACCTTTTAATTCCTTCGAAACCAAATTTACTACCTTTTGAAAGCATTAAAACATTGAAACATAAACCTTGGAAACCATACAAATCATCTCTTTCGAAACCTTTCAGTAAATATGACCTTTCGACTCCTTCGAAACCATTCTGTAATAGTATCTTTTGACTCCTTTGAAACCTACCTTTCGACTCCATCGAAAGCTTTACTTTCAACCCCTTCGAAACCTACCTTTCAACTCCATCGAAAGCTTTGCTTTCGACCCCTTCAAAAGCTTTAAAACATATCTTTTAAAACAATAGGCTCCAGCCTTTTTAATACTCTAAAATACCTCTTTCGAAACCTTGGGTTATACTTCAATTGGAATAAAAAAGGGTAAAACATCTATGTCGAAACCTTCCTTTCGAAACCTTTTCTTAAGCCAGAAGCAATGGCGTCGAAACCATCCCTTCGAAAGCATGAGAGAAGCGGTTGATTTTAAAAGACAAGTTTACCTTTCGACCACATCGAAACGCATTGACTTCGAAAGGTAAAAAGGCAGCAGCTAAGGGTTTCGATCCCTTCTAAAGCATGTTTACCTTTCGATTCCATCGAAACCCAATGAATTCGAAAGGTAGAAAGGCGACAACTAGGAGTTTTGACCCCCTTCGAAAGCATTAAACCTTTATTTTAAATATTTGCCCAGTCGAAAGCAAATGAGTCGAAACCATCTCTTTCGAAAGCAAAATAGGCGTTACTTTTGGTTTATAAAACGTACCCTAACCTCTTCGGAACCTAAGATTTTGACTAAGACCCCTTTTGACCTTGTCCAATATGCAACGTACTAAGTAGCTTGATACCATGCACATTGGTTTTGAAACCAATGATGTCGAAAGGTCTGGGTCGGAACCCTTAGTGCCAAAAGTGGTTGAACATGCTAAAAGATTGATTTTCTTATTTTTTAACTTAAAAGAGAAAACTTTTCAACTAACCTGCCTTTGTTTATCAAATTCTTATTGGTTACTAAATAATTTTCAAAAAAGTGCTGCCAATAATTTCAGAAATAAACAATGATTTTATTTTATAAAATGTCATTTCTCCTTAATTAAATATATAAAACATTTAAGTCTCATACCTTAAATAATTTTATATATTCATCAAAACACTTAGGAAAAATCTGGAAAAATTATGGAAAATCTATTTTGATATATTTTCCAACATATAAATTTTTTAAATATTAATAAATATTTATTTAGCCGTAAATAATTTATAACCCAATAAATTATTTTCTTTACTAGAAAATTAATATAAAATCCACATTAAATCGGAAAAATTATGAAAATTGAAACTCATCTCTAAAATATCATTTCTGATCTGCATTTAAATTTTCAAGGCATTTAGATTTCATTTAATGGGGTTTTCATATCAAACATATCATAAAGACTAATATGAATATGTATAATTCATCAACAAGTATATATATAACTTTAGTCATCCAAAACATGGCACAAACTTGTAAAATCATTTTGGACCTAACTTAAAACCGAAAACCATAAGAAAATGGGACGTAGTAATCATTCACCTTAGCTTTGAGATTAAAAGCTGTGAGATTTGACGTTGAATATGTTGATTAACTTCTTTCTCTTGAATCCTAGCTTTATCTTCCCTTGAGAATGAAAATGGTGGTTGGCCTTGATGTGTTTTAGTTTGAGTGAAATGAAATGAACGTATGTTACATTTCCTTAGGGTTTAGGGTATAGATCTCTCCTATTTCCCATTTTACCCTTCCTTATTTCCTAACACATTAAGTCATGTTAATTCATTTTGATTTTCATTTAACATGGCACGACTACCCTTAGATAAATCGAATCTCAACCTATTAATATTCACATTATTTTATTTTATTTAACTAGTTAAATATCCTAAATAATGTTATAAAAATATGGGGTGTTACAGACTGCCTCATCCCCTTCTTCGCAAGCAGTGAATAGCTCCTCACAATACCCTTGGGCTTCTTGGAGAGCTTCGTCCTTTATTTTTGTCTCGCTCTCAAGTTTGGATGACAGCTCATTCGCCCTCTTGGTCAAAGCGTCTCTCTTTAGTACTAAATCATGATTTCAATAGTGCATAGTTTCAATCTCATCATGATGC
This sequence comes from Allium fistulosum, assembly GCA_030737815.1. Classification (NCBI taxonomy): domain Eukaryota; kingdom Viridiplantae; phylum Streptophyta; class Magnoliopsida; order Asparagales; family Amaryllidaceae; genus Allium; species Allium fistulosum. Next base: position 98,231,253 of record CM060907.1, read on the forward strand.
TTAGTCCACTCAATTTCGAGTGCCTTGACAGCATCATCGGCTCTTTTTCGGCCTTGGCTTATGATGTTTTCAAGTTAGTGGCCCTAGCATCTAGATGAGTAATGATCCTTTTATCTGTGCCTCCATAAGTTTTAGATTATCGATCTCGAGCTTCCTTTCCCTTGAAAACCTTAGAGATCTTCTTAGCTATCCACCTTTATTCATTAAATTGATCATAAGCATCAACTACATAATCAATTGTTACCTTTAACCTCTGGTGGGATGCCCTTCAAATTGGGCAAGAACATGACTCCATCGAAGCAAACCTCCAGGGAACTATGCCTTTAGTTCGGCCTTTCGGGCATCAGTGATAAGTTGTTGCTCCATAGTGATGATTGGTGCTTCAAACGGTTTCTTGCCGGCCTTCTGATCAGAAATATCAGAACTGCCTTTATGGTTCTTACGGTCAGAAGGTCGACCGATGTGAGTCAATGTTGATTGTTGGACGGGAATGGAAGCCGGAGGTAGCGTATGAGATGCATCACCTGATGGTATGTTGTTGCAACGGTCAAAATGCTTGTCTGAGCCTCTTGGCGGTGGTGGCTGGACCTAGAATGGTATCTAGAAGCAAAGTCATAAAAGGATAGTCTCTGTGATGACCTCCTCTGTCATGGTTGGACGAATGGCCAGATTCCGAGTCTCGGCCACCACCTTGATGATACATGCTTGGGCAATGCCTGTTGTCGGGATACATTTTCCTCTAAAGGCTGAAACATGTATTTCCTCTCCATGGATCCTACAAATGAAACAGGAACAACTTAGTTTCAATAAGTAAGGACATGAAATAGGTGTAGTGTGGTGCACGTGTGCGTGAGCGTCCTAGTGTCCCTCGATGAACCGTGTGCTGGAGCTTTGCTGATGGGAGTGATCTCTCCGACACTGGTGGGAGGCATGTCATCGTGAAATTGGATAGGGGAGTCAAGACCATCAAGATCATTGTTTCCAAGGCCAAAGGATTTGATCTCAGTTAGAATCAGCTCCAAACTAGTGAATATGTTTTCAAAAGGGAGAGAAGGAGTTTTCTCCATGGTTGTGATTAGTGGAGGCTGTGTAAAAGTCTGCCTTTTGGAAATCTTTACAACCAATTTTTTCTTCAAGATGAACTACTGGTCATCTTTGGGTTCCTCGATTAAAGTCTAGTGGCATAAACCAACATTATCGTGGCTAGCTTTATCCCCTTCACCTACGATTTCGCCTTCCTCGACATGTTCTTGCACTACTTCTATATTCTCTTCAGCTTCAGTCCCTGGACTTGGGACTGGGGGCACATCAGGATTCACATCGCTACCTCAATGCAGGTTATCGTAATCGTCGTCGTCGTTATCGGTGACTATTTGAATTTGATCGATGCTACGGCCCGCTTCCAACTAGTTATGGGCTAGGAGATTCTGATCGGAAAGAACTCCAATATTCTATCCTCTTCCGGAAGCGCCATAAGAGCTCTAACCGCATCTGCAAGTGCCACACCACTGGGTCTTGAAGAACACCTAAAAGAATAAAAGAAATATGAGTTAATTGGAAAGAATTAAGCAAGCTCATACGGTCTATATGAAGTGAAACTTACGTCCAGATAGCCATTTTATGCAAATCAAGGTGGACAGTGAACATTGAATCATTCACTCTTGAAGTAGCTCAGTTTGTTCCACATACTGAGTACTCTACATTTCTTAGCTGGTTCCAAATAAGTCAAAGAAGGGCTTCCTTTCTGACTCCTGAAGCTATATATATACAAAAAAAATTCAACATTGGGTGCTCGGTGCAAATTTTAAGCGAATATAATATATGTGCCATAAAGGAAGGCATTGCTATTTGGATTTAGTTGCATCAGAGCTTTTCTCATGAAGTTCATAATTCGACGAATGAATTGATTGAATGGTGGGATGCATCCTGTTAGGCACGTGTATCTATTACAAGTAGTATAACCCTCTAGTGGATTGTGAGATCTTTGGTGACGAGAAGAGACTAATACATCCTTAAATGGGATTCCATGTTTATCGCAAATTCTACGGAGTGATCCTTCTTCAATTCTTTGAAGCAATGGAATCGATTGGATCATCTAAAATAACAGCATCCTCAAGGGTGTTAGGAGCAGCTTCTTCTTTAGGGTCTTCTACAGGCATTTAAGGAACCTCCGGATGAGGTTAATCTGCTTGTGGATTTTCAATGGGAGGTATAAAACTGTGTCGGTGTATGTTGTGCAAAGGGAGTCACAGTCGAACTTGACTTCACATCAGATTCAACGTATTTAGAAGTCGACGGACCTAAAGCTAAAGTGGCAAGATGCTTAGAACATCTACGGTCCATGTCTATATAAACTCAACAGATAATCAACATCAGATTAGTTATAGTTGTACCCTCATGCCAAAGTGGAACCTAGTGTAGTGTTGCGCAATGTCGTGCAATGTGGATTTTTGATATTGTGCAACAATTCATTTTAAACTCTAGATATCGCCTAGAGTGATCGTCATCGCTAACCATACTAATGGACTTCACGACGGGAACCATGAATTGGATATGCTTTGGAATTCAGGAGAAAGTGTTTGGCATAGCTCAAGTGTTAAAAAATGAAGTTTGATAGGAAGTTGAAAATTGAAAATCCACCAAGGGTTGGATCAGCACCGGTCTAAACCCTTGGGTGGATTTCGACCTCCTCTTCCATTTTCTCTCCCAATCCATGTCACAGCCACCAATGTCAATCCATCCATGTCCATGTCGCTACCACCCACCTTGAAGTGTTTAGACTTAAGGGCAGTTGGCTTAAGTCCTGGTTTGGTGAGGCTATGGACTGCGTTTATAAGGGTGGAGGAAGTGCAAAAATGGCAAGGCGGGCAGCGTCGTGGTTAAGCAAAAGGGTGGTGACGGTTCAGTGGTCAGGTGATGGAGCGGAGTTTAATCACAAGGTTAAAGTTCTTTAATGGTGGATTAAGCTTTGGTTCGATGACAGGATAAAGTGAAGAGGAGATAGAGTGAATCGGATTAATATAACCCTAGAAACCCTATTTTTTAAGCAAAAAACTAGAAGACTTTTCCAAGTCCTGGGTCGGTACCGATCCAAGGATCGGTATTGAGTCTAGAATTATTATTATTATTTAAAAAGGAAGAGAAAATGTGATGACCATTCATATCTACATAGATATGTCCACATGCTTGAGATTCAACAAGGAGACGTTCATGTGCTTGTATACAACAATTGGGATTAAAAGAATGCAACTCATACCTGGAAAGTCCATAGAGGAACCAGTTCGAAATTATCGAAGCTTGGAATGAAAGATCGCGAGCATATTCCCATTTTATAATAGCTAGACACATCTCTTCATAAAGTAATCCAAAGGAAGGATAACGACCATTCAAAACAGAGAGTGGAGTCCTTCACAACAATCCCAACTTGCCTCGATTCAAAGCACATCATGTTCGAAGCAAGATGTACTTTAAGGGGTATGTGCTATCCAGCCTTTTGACCAGGTAATATTCAAATAGACTAGATGAATCGAACTTAGGAGTTATCAAGGAAGACAACCAAGAGAAATAGTCCCAGAGTCCAGAAACCAAGTACAAATGGAGCCACGGGATCAAGACCAAGCCACATCAAGAATTCAATAACCCAAATCCAACCATGTGTTGGATCGGTACTGATCCAACCCATGGATTATTACCAATCCACAACATTTCCTCCAATTTGGCCCAATCTCCTCCTACATGCAAGTCTTGATCCCAAGAGCTTATTTCAAGCTCCATTCCATCAATTCCACGCAATCCTCTGCCGATCTCCTCAAACACCTGAAATCATCAACTCCATTTTTCTACTAATCCATCATTTGGACTTCGAAACCAGCTAATAATGATGTAAACAAGATGGGAATCATGAAGCTAACCACGAATTGAGCCAACACAAAGCATTTAGAGTGATCCATTTGTTGATCTTATGGAACGGTACCGATCCAAGCTCATGCATCCATACCGATCCACGAGTATTGATGAGGTGGTCGTGATTCTCCCAAGGATAATTGGTTTAGGCAAGGAAAACTATGTGGAGATCATGGGGCGAGATTCTAGGCCTTCTACAGCTATAAATAGGAGGGCAACACTTACTTTTAAGGATCTTTTAGGCTCTCTTGCACTCTTACTCTAATCTCTTATAATCATCCACATATTTATACTGATCTGTAAGAACTTGTACTTGCAAGCCAACAATCAAAGAAATAAAATCACTAAGTGGATGTAGGTCAAGTTCAACCAAACCACTAAAAAATGCTATGTGTTCTTTTCTTGCTCTTTTTAATTTACTTTTCTTCACTTTTTATTCTCTACACAATTTCTTTGGTGTTTGTGCCATTTTTAGTTCAAACAATACACACACATATATATATTTCATATAAATAGTAACGATAATAATAATAGTATGAGGAGGATTAATAATAATATCTTGATAAATTTAGCGAGTGCATGCAAAAGTATTATAGAATTATGCATATCAATTAATATAAACTATATATGAATTAATATATAACAAATTATATAATTTACGAACTACTATATTACATATATATGTATATATATATATATATTTAAAGGAAGGTAATTTTTATTAATATTGGCAAGATATATAAATACACACACACACACACATGTAAATCATAAAAACTTGCTATCTTGATAAACTTATTAAGCAAACGTGTCAGAAAATTATATGTATGAAATAACACTAATTATATATGAATTATTATATAATAAATTATAATAATATATATTATAAATAATTTTATGAACTAATAAAAACTAAGTCTATAACGTGTCTTTTTGAAAAACGATTATTAGCAGCCTTGTGCCTAATAATTGCATGGCACTACTTGGCTATGGCTAACAAATTAGATGCATCTAGGTCTTTATAAGTTCTTAACACTACTTGGCCATGGCTAACCAATATAAAAGGTTATAACTGTAGCAGCTATGTGATGTCATATGGCTTTAGTTTTTTTGCCACCCATGTTCTATGAATCAAATTATCATACAGTCATTTCAATTGTTGTGTACCTAGAGCAATAACATCATGAATGACGACAGTCTTTCCCAATTTGGGCCAAGAGGTTTTGTTGGATCCTTTGTATTCGGTATTATCTTTCAAAGTATGAGATCCCCTTTCTCAAACTTTTAGGTCTAGACCTGTTGATTATAGTATTGAGTCATTCTTTGAATATATTCTGTTGTTATCATGGTAGCTTGGTCCCTAAGTTACGGTAGAAAGTCCAATGGATCTTCTTGGAGTTTATCATTTTGTTGAGCATAGTAGTATAATCTTCGATAGGAGGCAATCTCAAGCTTTATCGGAAGCATGGATTCATAGTTTATACTAAAGAGGAGAGGGTATGCCTTATAGATGTCTTTGAGCTTGTTTAGTAAGCCCATAATACAAAATTCAGTTCTCCTACCTAAGTTTCTTTGGCTATTGTTAAGCACTTCTTTAAGAAATTTTTGATTGTCTTATTTGTAGCCACTACGACACCTTTGACTTGTGGATGAGCCACTGATGAAAAGCTTTTAATTACATCATGACCTAAGTAGTGTTTAGTAAAATCTCGACTTTTGAATCGAGTGTTGTTATTAGCAATGATTATGTATGGCAGATCGAACCTCGTGGCTATGTTTTTCATAACAATTTTCATGACTTGATGTGACATAATGGTGGCATGGGGTTCAGGTTCGAACCATTTGGTAAAATAATTGATGACCATAAGGACATAGTATCCCCCTCCTTTTGCAGTTGGAAGAGGACCTATAAGATCAATTCCCCGTATGTCGAAGGGCTATGGGTTCATCATAGGAATTAGCTTACCAAGTGGAGCTCTAGGTACTTAGCTGAATTTTGGCAATGATCGCATTTCTTAGCATATTCTAGAGAATTTTGATTCATTATTGGTCAGTAAAAGCTCTATCTCGATATTTTATTAGCTAATTTAGGTCATCCACAATTGTCTCCGTAGATACTATCATGGGCTTCTTTAGGTCATCATGTACCTTCATCGGTAGTTACAATCCAGGAATAGAGGGTTGCATATCCCCATCTATAAAGAATTCCATCATTTATTTTCCATAAAAATGAACTTCATCTAAAATAATAAAGTTGGCAACATTGTACTTAATGTATTTGACTTTATAAAAATCTGAAGGCAAAGTATTATTAATCAGGTAACGAATGTATGGAGTCATCCAGCTATTTTTGGCACTGTCAATTGAGGGATTTCGTTGCAAACTGCTTGAGCTTGAATTATTACTAGGACCATATTAGTTACTTGTATGCTTGGTTTCTTTAAAACTTTATTGGAAAGAATTTATAATCTCAAACATCTCATGGACTTGCATATTTGGCTAAGGCATCAGCTCTTGCATTTCGCTCCCATGGAATACTTTTGATATTATAACTTCAAAAGGTAACAAGTAATTTCTTTACTAGCTTTGAATATAGAGCAAGCCTCGGGTATCTTATTTGATAGTTTCAATGATTTGATTGATGGTTAGTTAAGAGTCGCTATAAATTCTTATTTCCAAGACATTGATTGAGATGGTCATCTTTAATCCTACAATCAAAGATCCATATTCGACCAAGTTTTTAGTAGAAGAAAAGGCAAGCTTCATTGCACGTTAAATTTGATGATTATATGGAGTGACTTGTACATACAATGCTCCTGGCCATTTTCACTGGAGGCTCCATCAACAAAGAGTTGCCAAGAAAGCATTTTTGGATTTTCTATCCCTGGCAGCTTCGGCTTTATAACTTATACGTTCCAAAATAAAATCAGCAAGTATCTGCCATTAAATAGCAATTCTAGGAAAATAAGAAATATCATATTCATTAAGTTCAAGTGCCCGTTTGATAAGTCTCCATGACGTTTCAGGTTTGTTGAAGATCATTCATAGTGACCGATCTGTAAGGACTTTGCTAGGATGAGCTTAAAAATATGGTCATAGTTTTCTTGCTATAAAAACTAAAAACGTCGGCTTTTCTATGGCCTGATAGTGCCTCTCTAAAGGGTTAAGCCTTTTCCTTATGAAATAAATTGGTCATTGAACTCCTTCATCGCCCTGGACTAAGGCCCATCTAATTGCTTGCTATGAAGCATCTGATTAAAGAAATACAACTTTTTTCTATCAGTTCTGAAAATGGTAGAGGCTTGCTAAGATGGTTTGTAGAATCTCGAAACCCTTTTAACATTCCAAGTCCATATGAAATCTATATGCTTTTTTATCAGTTGAAGAATTAAATGTGTTTATTAGTAGATTGGCTTATGAACCTCTTAAGGGTTGCGATCTTTCTGTTTAAGCTCATCAATTCCTTCTCATTATTAGGTGCTTTCACCTCTGTAATAGCGTTAACTTATTAGGATTGACTAATATCCCTTAGGAACTTAGCGTGAATCCTAAAAAAATTTGGATTTTATTTCAAAAGAACACTTCTATAGGTTGATCTTCATGTTATACTTTCAAAGAACTTCAAATATTTCATCCAAGTTCGAAACATGGCTTTGAGATAGTTTCGACATAACAAGCAAGTCATCAACATAAACCTCTATATTTTGGCTTATTTATTTAACAAACATTCGATTGACAAGCCTTTGATAGGTTACTCCATCATTTTTCAAAACCGTAGGGTAGAACTTTGTGGCAAAATAAACCCACGTTGGTTATGAAGCTAGTATGCACTTAATTTGGTTTAAACATTGGAATTTGATTGTAATCCGTAGTACACATCCATGAAAGAAACTAATCGATGTCCACTCATGGCATCAACTAGTTAGTCTATTCTTGGAAAAGGAAGCAGTCTTTCGAGCAAGATTTGTTTAAATCTGTAAATTAAATACACATTCTCTACTTGCCATTCGGGTTCTTTACAAGCATTAGACTAGCAATCCATTTTGGGTATAGGAATTCCTGTATGTTATTCCTCAAAAACTTTAGAGGGGGTGCAGTGACCCTTACATCTTTGCACAGATATATAGTCGAGTATAGGGAAATGGATGAGATGCACACCCATGTCACATGTTCCATCATATTATATGTTTCTAGTTCCATATTTTTTGAACAACAAGGACACCATTAGATTTGGATATCTAGCTGATTTGGTTAATGTCAATGCACTTTACGTTTACGATTATGGTACTACCATCCTTGATATATATATATAGCGTTGGGCATATATGCTCTACGGAATCCAAATAGTTGTTTAAATTTTGTACATTTTTCCATACTTGAACTATGAGTATACCGCCAACATATGCCCATGACTTATTGATGAAGCAAGCATTGCTTTATATATCAGTACTTATGGAGACGAACAATGCTAACTATGCAAAATAATGGAGATGCATAGCAGTATAGGATAGCCAGGAATGTTGGGTGGTATCGACTATATGCATTGGAAGTGGAAGAACTCTGTAATGGCATATGCATGAGCTTATCAAGGTAAGTCATGTAAATCGAAAATTATTCTTGAAGTCATGGCTTCATATGAATTATGGATCTGGCATGTTTTTCTGGATGCCAAGGTCTAACAATGGCCTAACTGTAGTTGAACAATCTTTATTATTTAACAAAATAGGAAATGGTACATCAACTCCATATTCGTGCACACTAAGGGGAAATTCTTATGACCGTGAGTATTATCTTGGTGATGGTATATGTTCAAAAAGGAGTGCCATTGTTAAAAGCATTCTTAATCCAACAACCAACAAACAAGCAAAATTTGTGGCAAAACAAGGTGGACATAGGAAAGATGCAGAGAGAGCATTTCATGTTCTTCAATAAGATTTAATTAATCAGCAATCCATGTAGACTATTGTCACATAATAAAATGAAAAAAATTCTTGTACACTTATTTAATTTTACACAACATGATACTTGAAGGTGAGAAATATATGCAGTAGGATTTTGACTACGAGGGTGCTACCCCTACACCAGGGCATGAAGATATGATAGAAAGTGGGCATGATTTTGAGTTTCATGTTTCTTAATAAATGACATATCGTAGTATTCACTTGCACTTAGATTTCAAAATGATCTAGCAAATCGTATTTGGAACTTTGTGGCGAACAATAGAAGATTATTGTTTCTATAAAAGATAGTTGTTGTTGTAATTGATTTTTATTGTGACGACTACCCTACATATCTGATACCTGGATATAATAAATAGTGCATGCAACGGTACCCAACCAATGTAAAGTGGTAGTCACGGTAAATAGAAGCAATCCAAAGCGGTACATGTTATATATCTCATAAAGCTTAAGATAAAATATAATAATCACACGAATATAAAACATGTAAGGTAGTAATATAACTAAATGAATCAATAGAATCAAAGCATCTGGTCCATCATAGTTATACATAGAAAAATGGATTAGAGTTTATACAATAAAATAATTAACTTGAAATAGAACTATCTCTAATAAATAATCAGGTACCGATACTGTGCAATTAAAGCACTTAGCAGTTTTATAGTGGTGGAGGTGTAAATAGTTACAGTGGGGATTTAGTGGAAAATAACAGAGGTGCAAAAAATTTCATTAGATATAAAACCAGATATTTAAAGTTAATTTATTGTCATTCTTACATCACTTGTGTAGGAAGAAAGAAATAATGGTTAACCTCATAAAACAAAATCAAAGAATATCATAATTTATGCAGGCTAGATTTAATGACTACAATAGATTTTTAACATACATTGAGCACTTATGCCTTAAAATTAGGTCGTTACCCTAACTTGGTTGATTTAGTTTAAAAGATAACTAGTAAAATCAACCTTTGTATATTAATGTTGCTAAAGCATGCACTAAAATATAAAGAGCACTATGCGCTATAGCAGGGATCTTGTGGGGCTTTAGCTGGGCTTTAACTGCGTAACACTGGTGTGATGGTTTATTATTTCTAAAATTTAAAATTAGTGACAAATGCCATCGAAACACGATTGTAACCAAAAGGATTTTCAACGGCTTATGCATATTTGGAGTAAGCATAGTTAATTCAACTACAAGTTATAAACATAAAAGATATCATATACATTTGCACACGTAGACCGTTGTGTAGTAGAATCTCTTATAGGAAGATGGTGGCCTGATACACATATATTTCAGTTTTTAGATTTTGGATTAGGTGTGACACCTTTTTACTTTTATATGCTCACTGGTATAGAGGTTAGTCGATTGGACTGTGAGCCGGTGACATTTAACAGTGGATATTGATAAAGTTAGGGATATGCCCTAAGGGAAATTATGTAATTATATATATATATATATAACTCGATAACCAATCTTGTTCAAAATAAATGATATTTTCTTTTTATTATGTACCTGCTACATTATAATGATATTAATTAAATAATTAGTTTGAAGTATATTAAATGGAAAACCCTAAAATAATATGTTATGCGATATTAACCACAATGTGTTCTAATCATGAAAAATTTATAATGTTAAAACAATATATTATTTTAAATATTCCTAGTATAGATGTTGGGTAGTATTTGAAATAGGATATATTTGAGACAGGATGTTGATACATCCATTGAAACTAGAGTACATAATGCTCTTCAAATGTTGGGTAATATGTTACTTATGGTTGTTGGGACACCAAGGAGTTACATACTGATTATTATTGGATAACTATGTAATGACTCACTCGAGAGTTTTTTATTGGATAATATAACTAAGGTCAAATAGAGAATCTTAAAGCAATGATATTACACGGTTCTCTCTACTTGAAACTTAATGTGGACACTCCACTTTGATTATAGTTAAATCATGGCACGACTTCTATCGAACGACTAAGATGGAACTAAGAATTCGAGCCATCGGACTTGTCTCTGGTTCAAATCCTTCTGAGAAAAGATATATCTCAAGGACTTATGATCGGTGAATAATTCAAATTTAATTCCCAAAAGATGATGCCTCCACAGTTTCAAAGCAAATACAACTGCAAGAAGCTCTAGATCATGAGTTGCATAGTTTACTTCATGGATCTTCAACTGGCGGCCAGCATAAGCAATAACCTTTCCGTTTTGCATAAGAACAGCGCCTAAACCTTCTCGGCAAGCATCTGTATAGACAGTTAATCCTTCACTTCCATCGATTACCGCAAGAACTGGGGCTGAAGTTAACTTACACTTCAACTTATTAAAAGCTGATTCGCACTTCTCACTCCAAATAAACTTGACATCCTTTCAGGTTAAAGCAGTGAGTGGGGCAGAAATCTGGGCAAAGTGCTCAATAAATCTACCATAATAGCCGGCCAAGCCCAAGAAGCTACGGATATCAGTAGGAGTTTTGGGAGTCTCCCAATCCTGTAGATAAATTTCAAATTAGAAAGGGATAAGGGGAATTGAATAGAAATAGCGAATAGGATAGAACTTACATTGATTACGGCGATCTTAGCTGGATCGACCGAAATCCCATTTTCAGAAACTATGTGGCCCAGGAATCTCACTTCGTCTCGCCAGAAGTGGCATTTAGAGAATTTGGCCTTAAGTTGATGATTTCGGAGAGTTTCCAGAACATAAGCAAGATGTGTCTCATGCTCCTTCTTGTCTTTGGAGAAGACGAGAATATCATCAATGAAAACAAGAACAAATTTGTTAAGAACATCGCGGAAGACTCGATTCATTAAGTCGACGAAATAAGCAGGTGCGTTGGTCAAACCGAATGGCATAACCAACCATTCATAGAATCCGTTCTCGGTACGGAAGGCTGTCTTATGAATACTATCTTCTGCTACCCTGAGTTGGTGGAACCCAGTGGCTAGATCAAGTTGTGAGAAAATTTTAGCTCCATGGAGTTGATCGAATAAATCGTTGATGCGAGGCATCGGATAACGATTCTTGAGAGTGCGTTTGTTCAGCTCCCTGTAATCAACACACATGCGAAGAGACCCATCCGACTTGGTGACAAATACAACTACGGCGCCCCATTCAGAACAACTTCTCCTAATCAAACCTCTAGCAAATAGATCATCAATTTGAGTTTTAAGTTCAGCTTTTTCTTTAGGAGCCATCCTTCTGTGAGGGAGAACTACGGGAGTAGCTCCTGGAATAAGATCAATACGGAAATCGATTTCCCGTTTAGGCGGTAGAGAGTTGACCTCTCCAAATACATCGGGAAATTTCTGAACAATAGGGGTAGTATTAAGATCATCCGGATGAACATCAAGAGAAAATATGAAGCTTCCGGCATATTTCTGAGGTGATTTGCATTCAATGATAAGTGGCTGATCCATGTCGCTTACCAAAGAAACTGAACGAGTTTTGCTGGAAATATCAGCATCGAATTTGCTTAACCAATCAGCTCCTAAAAGAAAGTCGAATGCATGGAATCCAAGTACATAGAAATCCCAAGTGAATCGAGAAAAATCATACATAAGTGCAACTCCCTTGCAAACACTTCGGAGATTAGCGGGTCCTCCAATAGGATTTGAGACACATAAGGAGGTAGTAGCAAGAGTAGGTTCTAATTTGAGTTTATTACAAAGGTCAACTGATATAAAGCTATGTGAAGCACCAGTATCGAATAATACCCTAACAGGTGTAGCATGTAAGTGAAAAACACTTCGTAAGGTACCTTGGTCATCCTGGGTGGGTGGTGCAGAGGGTGCAGGTGTGGTGATAGCAAATACTCCAGATGGTGTGCCACGCTTATGCAGTGGGCAGTCTTTCTTGAAATGACCCGGCTGGAGGCAGACATAGCATAAATCTTTCCTAGTCGAAGAAGGTGGTGGAACAGCAGCTCCGGTAGATGGACAACTATTAGCATAATGGCCCTTCTTATCGCATTTGAAGCAAGTGATATTAGCAAGGTCGATTGGGCTTTTCTGAGCATATCCCAATCCTGTAGTCTTCTGCCAAGCTTTCTTTTGTTAATCAAAGTTCATCTTCCTCTTCCCGAGCTGGCTAGAGGAGGGCTGAGTAGGAGCAGCCTTGGCAGTAGGTCCCCTAGGCTTTGCCTCATATCTAAGAGCATAGTCAACAAGCTCTGTGAAGGTGCAGTGAGTGTGGCCAGTAAGCAAGTCATAATACTCTGGTCTAGCTCCCAAAATGAACTTCTCGTTCTTTAGAAGCGGTGTATCAATCAATCCCGGGCCGAACTTGGAGAGTTCGTTGAATTTCCTCTCGTACTCAGAAAAAGTCATACTGCCCTGCTTAAGATCCATAAAAGCTCTATAAAGTTGGGTTTTCCCAGCAGCGGTCATCCATTGTGCCGAGAAAGTATCCCTAATCAAAAGATAGACTAGATGAATAACATTCCAAAGATTAAAAGAAGAATTTAGACTACGAAATCCAAATAATTTTATACCTAAACTGGGCCCAAGTGATGGTGTTCTCCTCGATACGAGAAGTAACTGATTCCCACCAATCTTGCGCGGCATCCTGAAGTTGCCAGGCAACAAGCTGACGCTTCTGAGCATCAGTGATCTCTAGACCCGAAAATATCTTCTCTAAGCCTTTAAGCCATTGCTGAGCCTCAATAATGTTCTCGGATCCAGAAAACTTAATACCTCCCAGATGTGTATACTCCTTACTAAGAATGGTGAATTTGACAGGAGCTGGAGCGACAGGTGCAGCCTGAGCAGGACCATGGCCCCTTCCTCCCCTATTGTTTCCTCTGGTACCCATCCTGAAATACCAAAGAGATTGTTAAAACCAAGGATAGAAATCATACAATTTTTAAGGAAAGTCTAATCAACGAATCAAAGAAGTTTGACATGGAAGGATTTGGATATTGAATCGATTCTCCTCATTCTAGGGTATTGCTACCCTATCTCTAATGAGTTTATATAAAATCCCCACTAAGGTTTTTAGGGAAACCGAAGCTCCGATACCAACTGTAACAACCCGTATATTTGGACAATTTAAATTGACAATAATCCACACATGTCAACTTAAATAATACAAAACACGAATCATTATGGGATTATAAATACATAAATGAAAATGAGAATCAATACAACATCACAGACACAGAACAGTCACAGAATAATGCAGCGGAAAATACATCGTCATAATAGCAGTTCATGAAGCCACTACATAATATACAACAATGTCTTAACATCAAGTGACTAATACAAAAATGTCCAACAGACTAGGACATCGATACAGGAATAGAAATAGACTGATAAAGATAAATGCTAAGCCTTCAGCATCTTCAACCAACCTTGATCAGCAAACTGGATAGCTTCAGACTGACCCGAGCATATACAAAAGAAACACTCGAGTCAGGACTCAAAATCTTATACAATTAAATCAAGTGCAAGGGAATAGTTCATAACTTAAAGATGGATAAAATAACATCTCTAAGGATCCGATAAACTATCTATATACAATAGAAAATGATAGGTAGATAATGTCTAATCAGTAAAGTACGATATTAAAATAGTGTTAAGTCATGGCCCATACCACCCTTAACACATTTTTATTCCCAAGAGCATATACAAGACCGTAGTTTCCCCAAAACCGGAAGTCACTAGAGGGCAATCTATATACTAAATGTACAAAACAAAACGTAATGGTCGCGAATAGGATAATCAGTATGACAAGGTACATGAGGCGATACCAACTAGGATACTAGTAGTTGCCTGATCCGGACTGATGTTGAGCATAGCAGCTACTATCTCAACACCATGAAACAACACTCCCAAATCAAGGGGTGCACCTAAATCGAATCACAAAAGTAATAGATATGGTATCGAAGAAGTGCGTCCGCTAGAGGTGGCGAACCTCAATGGTCCGACGCGGCTCCTGTTTTAGTCATGTCAGGGGTCATCCAATATCGTTCTCTTTCTTCAGTCAACGCGTTCACCAAACCATCCACTTCATTCTGGATCAACACTTCGCGTGTAATAGTTATTAAAGTGGTTTCGGTATCGACAGAGAGTATGTCCATATCCGATCCCGGTCTCTTTAATAACTACGTATTTATTATCCGATGGTCTTTTAAGTTAAAGTTTAAACAAATCAAAGTCCAAAAGTCAAGGTGCAAATTTGACTTCCAAAGTTTGACATTCCACGATTCAATTTATTTCAGATATTTAAAATCATATTTCCAAATGCAATCTTTTAGTTCATCATTTGAGTTATCAATATAATTAAGTATTCAAATTTAATTTAATAAATCTCACTTATTAAATTTAGTTAATACTCCAATTAATTCGGTTTAATGGTAAATTTTAGTTCACATCATTTAAACCAAATTCTTTTTACTTCAATTCGTATTTACATTCATCGATACATTAACCATAATCATAAATTTGACTAAATCAATTTTATTAAATTTAAAATCATTTTAAATTTAAACTATCACTAAATTAAATCCATAAAACTTTAGTTAGTTTCGTATTCCACTTAAGTCAAATTTTCTAAATCTCAAACTTAATTTATGTCAAGTTTCAAATCCATTTAATTAAAAACCGATTTTATATCTAAATCTAACAACCTAATAAATTTTCAAATTATTAAATTCTAACTTCCTTGTTTTTAAGTCTCATTTCAAATAAATTTGCCAATTCATTTTATTCAATTAAATAGGTTTATTAATCCGTTTCAATTAAACTCCATTAATTTATTCCTTATTAATTTATTTCGATTTAATCCATAAATCAAATCCATTAAGTTCATTACTAAATTTCCAAACAAATTGTTAAGTTCATTCCTTAATTTTGAATAGATTTCTATTTCAAAAATAATTTTTGTTGACCAATCGGGTTTCTTATTTTTGATTGTCTATCCTAGGCCAAGTTGGTTAAGTGGGTATTTATCATTTCAACCCGATATCATTCAATATAAAACAAAGCATAGCAAAGGGAACTTGCAGTGTGATAACTCGGATGGTGTCAAAGTAAATAAACAAGCAATAACAAACATACATAACAATTTAACAATTTATTCAAATAATCCCGAAATAATCATATTAACTCACATTTGTTATTATGCAAATTAATACAATTATTCCTAGAATCCTACGGATTAAAGATTATTACATTATGATTTTTACTTGGTGTCCGTTATCAAATTTCTACATCAATCGTACATATCAATTTTAATGTCACTATTATTTACCCTAATTAACATCATATTATAGTTCAACATGTTTAATCAACTTAAACAATACATGGCGTCAAATTTTAGAACTTAACAGTTTATTTCAACCAAATTTTAACAATCAACAATTTAATATCCAAATTTAATATTAACAACAATTATCACTTGATTATCATAGCATAATAGATTGAGTCGTGAATAAAATATTCACCTTGCGTGGTTAGAGAAGATGGCGCGGCACGAAGACGAATAGATAAAATAGACCCCAATAGGCACGACGCAAAATGAACATAAACAAAACACAGAAACTAGATAGATCTGATAAGCTGAACGGAAGCCTACGTCTCCGGAGCAATAGCTGATACAAACACAGTAAACACTGTATGTAAGCAACTAGAATTTCAAAAGTTATATACTGCTATATACTAAGACTTCTATCATATATATATAAAACTATACAGAATCATAACTGATGCTAACTTATACTGTATATTACAAATAAACAATTCAGAGGAATAACTTATGCTAACTTATATACAGCATATGAAGCTAACTATTCATCACAACCAAGGTTGAGTGGGCGGCGCAGTGGGGAGGGACGTGGCGGAGGCCAGGGTCGTGGCGCGCGTGGGTGGCAGTGGGTAGGGACAGAGGCGGCTATGGGTGTGGGGCGGAGCGGGGCTGGGCGGAGCAGGGGCTGGGCGGAGGGAGGGGCTGGAGGCGACGTGGGTGGGGCCGGGGAAACAGGGGCTGAGGGGGAGTCCGGGCAGGTGGCTCGGCTGCATGGGGTAGTGGGGGACGGGGCGAGTGGCGGGGGAGGCGGAGCTGGGGAGTGGGCGGGCGGAGCTGGGAAAGTGGGGCAGTGGAGCTGGGGTGGGCTGCATGGGCAGTGGGGCGGAGGTGCAGGAGAGTGATGTGGGGCAGTGGAGGCGGAGACGGTAGGGTGGCGGGGAAGTGGGGCACTGGGGCAGCGGGGACGGGTGGCGGCTGGGTGGGTCGTGGTCGCATGGGGTGGCCGGTAGTGGGCGGAGGGGGAGGAGAGGCTGGGGCGGAGGGAGAGGACTGGGGCTGGGGACGGTGGGTGGTGGCGGGGCTGGCATGGGGCGGAGGCGAGTGGCGGAGCAGGCATGTAGCATGGGGTGGAGGCCGAGCATTGGAGGGTTGCGGGCCCGTGTGGTGGCTGCGTGGTCGCGGGAAGGAGAGGGGAAATGGTGGAGGGTTGCATGGGAAGTATGGGGTCTGTAGTGGGAACGTGGAGATTCATTTGCAGTAAGCAAAATAAATGAGGAGAGAGGAGGAAGGGAGGAACTGGGGAAGAACCGCGTTTCATATTACAGTGAACGAAAAACAAAAGAGAAAGAAGAAAGGGAGGAGGGAGAGAAAGAAAAGGCAGAGGAGTAAAGTAACGTACCAATTTCTTTCTTCTGAGGCGAAGTGAAAAGTGATGCAGCAATAAATGTGATAAGCTGTGTACAGTGTCATAATGGAGAGGGATATATACACGAGATTCAAAGTGTGCAGAGGACAATGCAATGATGATTTCTTAAAATGGAGGCTATTTGGCTTCCCAAGGCAGCTGGAAGGCTCCAAGATTTTAAATGTTGAAATGTTGGGTACCGGTTTGTGCTGCGTAACGGACCGGTGTGCACTCCGTTAACAATTATAGTTTGCAACGCCGAACTCCGATTGACACAAGTAAATATACCGCTGTGATCTGCGTGTCAAGACGGACACAACGGTATAAAGATATTGATGGTTCGACACTGTTTGCAAAGTGGTAAACCTTATTGAACCATGTGCACAAGCGAACATTTTAGCTAGCAATTAAAAGCGAAATTTGACGAAACGAAATGCGCCATCTTGATCAGAATATTTTTCTTATGCAACATTGTGAAAAATATTTGAGTTCGGTCGATAGAAAATTTTCACATAGAATTTAAACTAATAGGTAAACGCGACGAACGAAATTGACTTCAATATTTTTCGATGAAATTTGGCGTACACCTATGTCTATCTAGGCGCATTCCAAATGTGAAGTTTGAACGACAACGGAAATTGTTTGTGAATATTTGAAATTTCTATTACGGAGAATGCAGTAAAACACCGAAGAATAAGATCGACGGAGCTAAAGATGTCCGAATTTTGAAAAACGAAAAATGACGTCTTTGTCAGAAGATGATTTAGAATTTTTCTATGTAAAAATATTTAGGTTCGGAAGATAAAATTTTTCACGTTTTAAAATGAACTGATGTGCAGTAAAATGCGCACGAAATTTACTACGGTATTTACCGACGAAACTTTACCCATATCTACAATCATCTAGGCGCAATTTAGAAACAAAGTTTGGACGTTGATTGAAATCGTATGTAAGTTTCACATTTTTAATTAAAATAACGGTTCTAAAATTTTAAAATTGGGTCGGAATTTCAGGGTCGTTACATTCTCCCCTACTCAAGACTTTTCGTCCTCGAAAAGGAACAAAGTAAAGAGTGGAAGAATAGATAACAGAGATACAATGGATTCAGAATAGATTATTGAATATAGTAAAGAGTATAGAATGGAATTTACCTTCAACAAACAATTCTGGATTAGAGTCTCGGATACTCTCCTCGGTTTCCCAAGTGCAATCACGACCATCGGGACTCCATTGGACTTTGACTAGGCTAACCGACTTCCTTCTAAGTTGCTTTGTATCCCTATCAACAATACGAAGTGGTCTCCTCTCTATAGTCAAATCCGGCTCAATATCAACCTCTTCTAACTGAGAAATAGGAATGGTCATGGATGGATCATGTACAACCTTCCGAAGATGAGAAACGTGGAATACGTTGTGCACGCCCTCAAATTTCTCCGGCAATGCAACTTTGTAGGCTAGTGTACCAATTCTCTCAGTGATAGTGAATGGTCCAACAAATCTAGGAGCGAGCTTCCCTCTACGACCAAATCGAATAACATTCTTCAAAGGTGATACCTTAAGGAATACCTCATCCCCAACCTGGAATTCTAAATCTCTTCTACACCTATCAGCATAGCTCTTCTGCCTATCCTGTGCGGTCTTCATCTTTCTTCTGATTTCATTAACCTTCTCGGATGCTTCTATGATCATATCAGGGCCAAGAATTAATCGATCACCAGGCTCAATCCAACAAGCTGGCGATTTGCATGGCCGCCCATATAAAGCTTCGAACGGTGCCATATCGATACTTGCCTGAATATAAAGGTGGTTAAATTTCAATTCAAATTTACTTATTCAAATTGAAATTCTGATTTACCTGATAACTGTTATTATAAGTGAATTCAACCAAATGGAGATGGTCTTCCCAAGATCCACCGAAATCAATAATGCAGGCTCGGAGCAGATCCTCCAAAATCTGATTCACCCTTTCAGTTTGGCCATCTGTTTGAGGATGATAAGTTGTGCTCAGATTCAGTTTAGTGCCCAAGACGTCCTGAAATGCCTTCCAGAATTTACTAGTGAATAAAGGGTCTCTATCGTACACAATACTAGATGGAACTCCATAAATTCTAACAATCTTTTTTATATATATCTCGGCCAAACTCAAAGCAGTACGAGTGGTCTTAACATGAATAAAGTGAGCAGATTTGGTCAACCTATCAACGATCACCCATATACTCTCGTTACCTTTTCTGGTCCTCGGTAATCCAGCAATGAAATCCATAGAAATCTGATCCCATTTCCAACACGGAATCTCTAGGGGTTGAAGTAATCCTGCCGTCTTCTAGTGATCGGCCTTAACTTGTTGGCAAGTGGTGCATCTACTGACATATATAGAAATATCCCTCTTCATCCCACTCCACCAATATAAACGCTTCATATTTCGGTACATCTTAGTGACACCAGGATGAAATGAAAGTGATGACCGATGGTTTTCTCTAAGCACTTCTTGTCTCAATCCATCGACATTAGGAACGCAAATACGGTTGTCAATCCTCAGAACTCCATTACTATCTATCCGTGCTCCCACTTTACTGTCGGCATTTCCAACTCTACCAAGAACTAACTCCTTCATGCGATAGAGCAAGGTGTCCTCATATTGCTTAGCTTTGATGCGGTCCACAAGAGATGGGGAGATGACAAGCTGAAATAGCATGCCTTCTAAAAGATTACAACATGACAATGCTTTGCTACGTCTTAAAGCATCAGCTACAACATTTGCTTTCCCAGGAGTATAATTGATGTCGAGATCATATGCAGCTAAGAATTCGAGCCATCAGACTTGTCTCTAGTTCAAATCCTTCTGAGAAAAGATATATCTCAAGGACTTATGATCGGTGAATAATTCAAATTTAATTCCCAAAAGATGATGCCTCCACAGTTTCAAAGCAAATACAACTGCAAGAAGCTCTAGATCATGAGTTGCATAGTTTACTTCATGGATCTTCAACTGGCGGCCAGCATAAGCAATAACCTTTCCGTTTTGCATAAGAATAGCGCCTAAACCTTCTCGGCAAGCATCTGTATAGACAGTTAATCCTTCACTTCCATCGATTATCGCAAGAACTGGGGCTGAAGTTAACTTACACTTCAACTTATTAAAAGCTGATTCGCACTTCTCACTTCAAATAAACTTGACATCCTTTCGGGTTAAAGCAGTGAGTGGGGCAGAAATCCGGGCAAAGTGCTCAATAAATCTACGATAATAGCCGGCCAAGCCCAAGAAGCTACGGATATCAGTAGGAGTTTTGGGAGTCTCCCAATCCTGTAGATAAATTTCAAATTAGAAAGGGATAAGCGGAATTGAATAGAAATAGCGAATAGGATAGAACTTACATTGATTACGGCGATCTTAGCTGGATCGACCGAAATCCCATTTTCAGAAACTATGTGGCCCAAGAATCTCACTTCGTCTCGCCAGAAGTGGCATTTAGAGAATTTGGCCTTAAGTTGATGATTTCGGAGAGTTTCCAGAACATAAGCAAGATGTGTCTCATGCTCCTTCTTGTCTTTGGAGAAGACGAGAATGTCATCAATGAAAACAAGAACAAATTTGTTAAGAACATCGCGGAAGACTCGATTCATTAAGTCGACGAAATAAGCAGGTGCGTTGGTCAAACCGAATGGCATAACCAACCATTCATAGAATCCGTTCTCGGTACGGAAGGCTGTCTTATGAATACTATCTTCTGCTACCCTAATTTGGTGGAACCCAGTGGCTAGATCAAGTTGTGAGAAAATTTTAGCTCCATGGAGCTGATCGAATAAATCGTTGATTCGAGGCATCGGATAACGATTCTTGAGAGTGCGTTTGTTTAGCTCCCTGTAATCAACACACATGCGAAGAGACCCATCCGACTTGGTGACAAATACAACTACGGCGCCCCATTCAGAACAACTTCTCCTAATCAAACCTCTAGCAAATAGATCATCAATTTGAGTTTTAAGTTCAGCTTTTTCTTTACGAGCCATCCTTTTGTGAGGGAGAACTACAGGAGTAGCTCCTGGAATAAGATCAATACGGAAATCGATTTCCCGTTTAGGCGGTAGAGAGTTGACCTCTCCAAATACATCGGGAAATTTCTGAACAATAGGGGTAGTATTAAGATCATCCGGATGAACATCAAGAGAAAATATGAAGCTTCCGGCATATTTCTGAGGTGATTTGCATTCAATGACAAGTGGCTAATCCATGTCGCTTACCAAAGAAACTGAACGAGTTTTGCAGGAAATATCAGAATCGAATTTGCTTAACCAATCAGCTCCTAAAAGAAAGTCGAATGCTTGGAATCCAAGTACATAGAAATCCCAAGTGAATCGAGAAAAATCATACATAAGTGCAACTCCCTTGCAAACACTTCGGAGGTTAGCCGGTCCTCCAATAGGATTTGAGACACATAAGGAGGTAGTAGCAAGAGTAGGTTCTAATTTGAGTTTATTACAAAGGTCAACTGATATAAAGCTATGTGAAGCACCAGTATCGAATAATACCCTAACAGGTGTAGCATGTAAGTGAAAAACACTTTGTAAGGTACCTTGGTCATCCTTGGTGGGTGGTGCAGAGGGTGCAGGTGTGGTGATAGCAAATACTCCAGATGGTGTGCCACGCTTATGCAGTGGGCAGTCTTTCTTGAAATGACCCGGCTGGAGGCAGACATAGCATACATCTTTCCTAGTCGAAGAAGGTGGTGGAACAGCAGCTCCGGTAGATGGACAACTATTAGCATAATGGCCCTTCTTATCGCATTTGAAGCAAGTGATATTAGCAAGGTCGATTGGGCTTTTCTGAGCATATCCCAATCCTGTAGTCTTCTGCCAAGCTTTCTTTTGTTAATCAAAGTTCATCTTCCTCTTCCCGAGCTGGCTAGAGGAGGGCTGAGTAGGAGCAGCCTTGGCAGTAGGTCCCCTAGGCTTTGCCTCATATCTAAGAGCATAGTCAACAAGCTCTGTGAAGGTGCAGTGAGTGTGGCCAGTAAGCAAGTCATAATACTCTGGTCTAGCTCCCAAAATGAACTTCTCGTTCTTTAGAAGCGGTGTATCAATCAATCCCGGGCCGAACTTGGAGAGTTCGTTGAATTTCCTCTCGTACTCAGAAAAAGTCATACTGCCCTGCTTAAGATCCATAAAAGCTCTATAAAGTTGGGTTTTCCCAGCAGCGGTCATCCATTGTGCCGAGAAAGTATCCCTAATCAAAAGATAGACTAGATGAATAACATTCCAAAGATTAAAAGAAGAATTTAGACTACGAAATCCAAATAATTTTATACCTAAACTGGGCCCAAGTGATGGTGTTCTCCTCGATACGAGAAGTAACTGATTCCCACCAATCTTGCGCGGCATCCTGAAGTTGCCAGGCAACAAGCTGACGCTTCTGAGCATCAGTGATCTCTAGACCCGAAAATATCTTCTCTAAGCCTTTAAGCCATTGCTGAGCCTCAATAATGTTCTCGGATCCAAAAAACTTAATACCTCCCAGCTGTGTATACTCCTTACTAAGAATGGTGAATTTGACAGGAGCTGGAGCGACAGGTGCAGCCTGAGCAGGACCATGGCCCCTTCCTCCCCTATTGTTTCCTCTGGTACCCATCCTGAAATACCAAAGAGATTGTTAAAACCAAGGATAGAAATCATACAATTTTTAAGGAAAGTCTAATCAACGAATCAAAGAAGTTTGACATGGAAGGATTTGGATATTGAATCGATTCTCCTCATTCTAGGGTATTGCTACCCTATCTCTAATGAGTTTATATAAAATCCCCACTAAGGTTTTTAGGGAAACCGAAGCTCCGATACCAACTGTAACAACCCGTATATTTGGACCATTTAAATTGACAATAATCCACACATGTCAACTTAAATAATACAAAACACGAATCATTATGGGATTATAAATACATAAATGTAAATGAGTATTAATATAACATCACAGACACAGAACAATCACAGAATAATGCAGCGGAAAATACATCATCATAATAGCAGTTCATGAAGCCACTACATAATATACAACAATGTCTTAACATCAAGTGACTAATACAAAAATGTCCAACAGACTAGAACATCAATACAGGAATAGAAATAGACTGATAAAGATAAATGCAAAGCTTTCAGCATCTTCAACCAACCTTGATCAGCAAACTGGATAGCTTCAGACTGACCCGAGCATATACAAAAGAAACACTCGAGTCAGGACTCAAAAACTTATACAATTAAATCAAGTGCAAGGGAATAGTTCATAACTTAAAGATGGATAAAATAACATCTCTAAGGATCCGATAGACTATCTATATATACAATAGAATACGATAGGTAGATAATGTCTAATCAATAAAGTACGATATTAAAATAGTGTTAAGTCATGGCCCATACCACCCTTAACACATTTTTATTCCCAAGAGCATATACAAGACCGTAGATTCCCCAAAACCGGAAGTCACCAGAGGGCAATCCATATACTAAAGGTACAAAACAAAACGTAGTGGTCGCAAATAGGATATCAGTATGACAAGGTACATGAGGCGATACCAACTAGGATACTAGTAGTTGCCTGATCCGGACTGATGTTGAGCATAGCAGCTACTATCTCAACACCATGAAACAACACTCCCAAATCAAGGGGTGCACCCAAATCGAATCACAAAAGTAATAGATATGGTATCGAAGAAGTGCGTCCGCTAGAGGTGGCGAACCTCAATGGCCCGGTGCGGCTCCTGTTTTAGTCATGTCAGGGGTCATCCAATATCGTTCTCTTTCTTCAGTCAACGCGTTCACCAAACCATCCACTTCATTCTGGATCAACACTTCGCGTGTAATAGTTATTAAAGTGGTTTCGGTATCGACAGAGAGTATGTCCATATCTGATCCCGGTCTCTTTAATAACTACGTATTTATTACCCGATGGTCTTTTAAGTTAAAGTTTAAACAAATCAAAGTCCAAAAGTCAAGGTGCAAATTTGACTTCCAAAGTTTGACATTCCACGATTCAATTTATTTCAGATATTTAAAATCATATTTCCAAATGCAATCTTTTAGTTCATCATTTGAGTTATCAATATAATTAAGTATTCAAATTTAATTTAATAAATCTCACTTATTAAATTTAGTTAATACTCCAATTAATTCGGTTTAATGGTAAATTTTAGTTCACATCATTTAAACCAAATTCTTTTTACTTCAATTCGTATTTACATTCATCGATACATTAACCATAATCATAAATTTGACTAAATCAATTTTATTAAATTTAAAATCATTTTAAATTTAAACTATCACTAAATTAAATCCATAAAACTTTAGTTAGTTTCGTATTCCACTTAAGTCAAATTTTTGAAATCTCAAACTTAATTTATGTCAAGTTTCAAATCCATTTAATTAAAAACCGATTTTATATCTAAATCTAACAACCTAATAAATTTTCAAATTATTAAATTCTAACTTCCTTGTTTTTAAGTCTCATTTCAAATAAATTTGCCAATTCATTTTATTCAATTAAATAGGTTTATTAATCCGTTTCAATTAAGCTCCATTAATTTATTCCTTATTAATTTATTTCGATTTAATCCATAAATTAAATCCATTAAGTTCGTTATTAAATTTCCAAACAAATTGTTAAGTTCATTCCTTAATTTCAAATAGATTTCTATTTCAAAAATAATTTTTGTTGACCAATCGGGTTTCTTATTTTTGATTGTCTATCCTAGGCCAAGTTGTTTAAGTGGGTATTTATCATTTCAACCCGATATCATTCAATATAAAACAAAGCATAGCAAAGGGAACTTGCAGTGTGATAACTCGGATGGTGTCAAAGTAAATAAACAAGCAATAACAAACATACATAACAATTTAACAATTTATTCAAATAATCCCGAAATAATCATATTAACTCACATTTGTTATTATGCAAATTAATACAATTATTCCTAGAATCCTACGGATTAAAGATTATTACATTATGATTTTTACTTGGTGTCCATTATCAAATTTCTACATCAATCGTACATATCAATTTTAATGTCACTATTATTTACCCTAATTAACATCATATTACAGTTCAACATGTTTAATCAACTTAAACAATACATGGCGTCAAATTTTAGAACTTAACAGATTATTTCAACCAAATTTTAACAATCAACAATTTAATATCCAAATTTAATATTAACAACAATTATCACTTGATTATCATAGCATAATAGATTGAGTCGTGAATAAAATATTCACCTTGCGTGGTTAGAGAAGATGGCGCGGCACGAAGACGAATAGATAAAATAGACCCCAATAGGCACGACGCAAAATGAACATAAACAAAACACAAAAACTAGATAGATCTGATAAGCTGAACGGAAGCCTACGTCTCCGGAGCAATAGCTGATACAAACATAGTAAACACTATATGTAAGCAACTAGAATTTCAAAAGTTATATACTGCTATATACTAAGACTTCTATCATATATATATAAAACTATACAGAATCATAACTGATGCTAACTTATACTGTACATTACAAATAAACAATTCAGAGGCATAACTTATGCTAACTTATATACAGCATATGAAGCTAACTATTCATCACAACCGAGGCTGAGTGGGCGGCGCAGTGGGGAGGGACGTGGCGGAGGCCGCGGTCGTGGCGCGCGTGGGTGGCAGTGGGTAGGGACAGAGGCGGCTATGGGTGTGGGGCGGAGCGGGGCTGGGCGGAGCGGGGCTGGGCGGAGCAGGGGCTGGGCGGAGGGAGGGGCTGGAGGCGACGTGGGTGGGGCCGAGGAAACAGGAGCCGAGGGGAGTCTGGGTAGGTGGCTCGGCTGCATGGGGTAGTGGGGGACGGGGCGAGTGGCGGGGGAGGCGGAGCTGGGGAGTGGGCGGGCGGAGCTGGGAAAGTGGGGCAGTGGAGCTGGGGTGGGGTGCATGGGCAGTGGGGCGGAGGTGCAGGAGAGTGATGTGGGGCAGTGGAGGCGGAGACGGTAGGGTGGCGGGGAAGTGGGGCACTGGGGCAGCGGGGACGGGTGGCGGCTGGGTGGGTCGTGGCCGCATGGGGTGGCCGGTAGTGGGCGGAGGGGGAGGAGAGGCTGGGGCGGAGGGAGAGGACTGGGGCTGGGGACGGTGGGTGGTGGCGGGGCTGGCATGGGGCGGAGGCGAGTGGCGGAGCAGGCATGTAGCATGGGGTGGAGGCCGAGCATTGGAGGGTTGCGGGCCCGTGTGGTGGCTGCGTGGTCGCGGGAAGGAGAGGGGAAATGGTGGAGGGTTGCATGGGAAGTATGGGGTCTGTAGTGGGAACGTGGAGATTCATTTGCAGTAAGCAAAATAAATGAGGAGAGAGGATGAAGGGAGGAACTGGGGAAGAACCGCGTTTCATATTACAGTGAACGAAAAACAAAAGAGAAAGAAGAAAGGGAGGAGGGAGAGAAAGAAAAGGCAGAGGAGTAAAGTAACGTACCAATTTCTTTCTTCTGAGGCGAAGTGAAAAGTGATGCAGTAATAAATGTGATAAGCTGTGTACAGTGTCATAATGGAGAGGGATATATACACGAGATTCAAAGTGTGCAGAGGACAATGCAATGATGATTTCTTAAAATGGAGGCTATTTGGCTTCCCAAGGCAGCTGGAAGGCTCCAAGATTTTAAATGTTGAAATGTTGGGTACCGGTTTGTGCTGCGTAACGGACCGGTGTGCGCTCCGTTAACAATTATAGTTTGCAACGCCGAACTCCGATTGACACAAGTAAATATACCGCTGTGATCTGCGTGTCGAGACGGACACAACGGTATAAAGATATTGATGGTTCGACACCGTTTGCAAAGTGGTAAATCTTATTGAACCATGTGCACGAGCGAACATTTTAGCTAGCAATTAAAAGCGAAATTTGACGAAACGAAATGCGCCGTCATGATCAGAATATTTTTCTTCTGCAACATTGTGAAAAATATTTGAGTTCGGACGATAGAAAATTTTCACATAGAATTTAAACTAATAGGTAAACGCGACGAACGAAATTGACTTCAATATTTTTCGACGAAATTTGGCGTACGCCTATGTCTATCTAGACGAATTCCAAATGTGAAGTTTGAACGGCAACGGAAATTGTTTGTGAATATTTGAAATTTCTATTACGGAGAATGCAGCAAAACACCGAAGAATAAGATCGACGGAGCTAAAGATGTCCGAATTTTGAAAAACGAAAAATGACGTCTTTGTCAGAAGATGATTTAGAATTTTTCTATGTAAAAATATTTAGGTTCGGAAGATAAAAATTTTCATGTTTTAAAATGAACTGATGTGCAGTAAAATGCGCACGAAATTTACTACGGTATTTTCCGATGAAACTTTACCCATATCTACAATCATCTAGGCGCAATTTAGAAACAAAGTTTGGACGTTGATTGAAATCGTATGTAAGTTTCACATTTTTAATTAAAATAACGGTTCTAAAATTTTAAAATTGGGTCGGAATTTCAGGGTCGTTACAGTTACAGTGGGGATTTAGTGCAGAGGTGCAAAAAATTTCATTAGATATAAAACCAGATATTTAAAGTTAATTTATTGTCATTCTTACATCACTTGTGTAGGAAGAAAGAAATAATGGTTAACCTCATAAAACAAAATCAAAGAATATCATAATTTATGCAGGCTAGATTTAATGACTACAATAGATTTTTAACATACATTGAGCACTTTTGCCTTAAAATTAGGTCGTTACCCTAACTTGGTTGATTTAGTTTAAAAGATAACTAGTAAAATAACCTTTGTATATAAATGTTGCTAAAGCATGCACTAAAATGTAAAGAGCACTATGCGCTATAGCAGGGATCTTGTGGGGCTTTAGCTGGGCTTTAACTGCGTAACACTGGTGTGATGGTTTATTATTTCTAAAATTTAAAATTAGTGACAAATGCCATCGAAACACGATTGTAACCAAAAGGATTTTCAACGGCTTATGCATATTTGGAGTAAGCATAGTTAATTCAACTACAAGTTATAAACATAAAAGATATCATATACATTTGCACACGTAGACCGTTGTGTAGTAGAATCTCTTATAGGAAGATGGTGGCCTGATACACATATATTTCAGTTTTTAGATTTTGGATTAGGTGTGACACCTTTTTACTTTTATATGCTCACTGGTATAGAGGTTAGTCGATTGGACTGTGAGCCGGTGACATTTAACAGTGGATATTGATAAAGTTAGGGATATGCCCTAAGGGAAATTATGTAATTATATATATATATATATATAACTCGATAACCAATCTTGTTCAAAATAAATGATATTTTCTTTTTATTATGTACCTGCTACATTATAATGCAATTAATTAAATAATTAGTTTGAAGTATATTAAATGGAAAACCCTAAAATAATATGTTATGCGATATTAACCACAATGTGTTCTAATCATGAAAAATTTATAATGTTAAAACAATATATTATTTTAAATATTCCTAGTATAGATGTTGGGTAGTATTTGAAATAGGATATATTTGAGACAGGATGTTGATACATCCATTGAAACTAGAGTACATAATGCTCTTCAAATGTTGGGTAATATGTTACTTATGGTTGTTGGGACACTAAGGAGTTACATACTGATTATTATTGGATAACTATGTAATGACTCACTCGAGAGTTTTTTATTGGATAATATAACTAAGGTCAAATAGAGAATCTTAAAGCAATGATATTACACGGTTCTCTCTACTTGAAACTTAATGTGGACACTCCACTTTGATTATAGTTAAATCATGGCACGACTTCTATCGAACGACTATAATTAGGTCTGAGTTGAAGTATTAGAAGTGAAATACTGTTTAATTGGGAATTTGTCTACTTTGTTACATGAATCACGGTCAACTATAGTCAAGTCAAAGTCAAAGTCTCTTGCCAGAACAGTTTGGTTACTAATAATAGTAATTATTGAAGAAAGGACTTTGTGTTTGAATTATATAAATTGAATGTGGACGATACTAGAATTTTGACTGAATCCAAATTCCATAACTCCCAATGTGATACAGTTTTGACGAAAAAAATTGATATAAATTGTCAATACTATGGGGTACTGCTTAAATATTGAAAGTGGATTCTACTGAAAAATGCGTAAGTGATAAATTCAGATAAACGTTACACTACTAGCTAAGATGACATGTGAATGTTAATATTCGATTTATGAGACATTAATCACTGACAAAATTTACACCTGCAAGTCGCACAACTGCATTGGTAGATTCTCTAATATACCAAAAGTTTGATTGCTTGTTAATTTATTTTAAACTATATTTAGACATTTGAAATTTTTTTCCAGATGTCTAAAAATACCCTATTTTAAACTAGAAACTTTTTGGAAAATTTTATAACAACTAGAGGTCAGAAAATTATCTCAGCCGTCTATTCAATTGTTAAAACTACTTAGTTAACTAGTCAGACACATTTTCCCTTGCCACTTACCCCTTTTTCATTCGTTTAAACAACCCCCCTCCTTCTCCTACTTCTTTTATTTTTTTTGAAAATGCTTTTCAACCTTAAACCTTATCCTTCAAATCAATTTAACTTTTTCAATCAACCTCAAAACCTACATATAAGAAGAGGATACTCGAAGAGGCTTCCTTTATTCAGCATCCCGACATAAATCAAGAACAAATTAAAGGGTAGCTTCATCAAGGTAGAGATGCTATTGAAAGATTCAAATCTCTATCTTCCATGAAGATCTTTTCGAGCACTTTTTACAGATTGGATGCTTTTCCCACTTGTAATATCGAAGAATTCACCAATAAAGCTAAAGCCACTTCCTTAATTAAATTTGATGAAAATATTGTCAAAATTGTTACTTTTACTATTAAAATTTTCATAGCCAACCTTAATGGAAAATGTATTAGGCTTCATAATGATGAAAGTTAGCTATGGTCAAGTGTTAATGAAAAAATCATCAAATATCTTATAACTATAGGAAAAATTCTTAAATGTGGATATAGAGGAATTGACCTAGATGATGTTGAGATTCACGATAGGCAAAGAGAACAAAGTAGCTATCACATTTGGAATAATAATAAAGGTAAAGGGATTGCAAAGGATCTTAGGCCAAGAGGTAGTTTATTGGAAAGAGTGATTGTTAATATTGTTATACCAAGAACCGGGAGTCATGAACTTATTTGTGATATGGATTATAAAGCGTAGTATGTTCTATATAGTGTTTGAAGCAAAAAATGGCACAAACACCCAATGGATTTAGCACAGAATAGAAAGTGAAGAAAAGTAAATGAAAACGAGTAAAAACAATGCACATGAGGTTGATAGTGGTTCGGCCAATCGATGCCTGCGTCCACTTAGAGTTTTCAATGATTTTATTGATGACATAACTGATTTAGAATTGTTGTTCCTATGGTTCGGTACCACTCGGTAGCCGACTATAAGAAATGTGAAATAGTATGCAAAGAAGTAAAAAGTCCACCAAAAACGAGTCCCTACCCCTCTATTTATAGCTATTGACCACCAGATATGCTCTTCCATGATCTGTATCACTTCTCCCACGTTCCAACATCAACTCCCCACTAACAAACTTGGCCACATCATCGTCTGTTATGGATCATTACCGATCCATAGGCATGGATCGGTATTGATCCATAAGACTAGTTTACGGATTGGTTTGAACTCTTTGTGATGAAGTGACTGACTGATTACTTTGTATTTCTCATCTTGTTTGTGGTGCTTGGAGCTTGCTTCTTGGTTAAAGTGATGGATCGGTGGTGGAATGAAGTTGCTAGTTTTAGGTGTCGAGGAGATCGATAGCAAATAGCATGAGATCGATGGTCTGAAGCTTAAAGAGGGTTATTGGCATGATTATTGATGAGCATAGAAAGTTTGAGACGAATCGGGCATAAGTTTATTGATCGATACTGATCCATAAGGATTTATCGATATCGATCCATCACTTTGTGATTTTTGAGGTAGCTTTCTTTTTGCCTCGTTATTCTAGTTCTGCCTAGTTTTTAGGCTTTGTAGTTATCTCTTTGGGCTTCCTGCCTTGATAACTTTTGAGTTTGACTTGTCTAGTCCATCCAAATACTGCATAATCAAAAGGCTGGATAACACTTGCCACCAAAAGCATGCCCTGCAAATGGAAAGTATGCTTTGTACAAGAACAATTAACGAAGTTGATGGAACATCAATAGTTGAATTTTTTTGTTATCTTAGAAGTTGCATCATGAATGAAGATCGTTCCATGTTTATCTGGGAGTTAGCAATCACATGTTGAAATCACTATTTCGACTCAATAATGTCTAACGAATCGTTTCAAGGTCCAGTGGCACTCAAAACCAAAGTCTGCATTTTGAGGTCTTCGGGTCATGGATTCGATGATGATTCGATCCCTAATCACTCTGGATCCTTAGTTGAAATCCCGATCATTTCAGATCGTTAATAAAATCCATAGCCGTTCGAGACCAATAAGCAAATCTGTGATCTCTCTAGGACATTAATCAGATCCATGGTTGTTCGAGGCCGTGATCTCTTCAGATAGTTAATCAAATCCATGCCCATTCGGGATTGATAAGTAAATCCATGATCTCTCCGGATCATTAATTAAATCCATGGTCGTTCGAGGTCGATAAGTAAATCCACGTTCTCTCCAGATCTTTTAATCAAATCCATGGTTGTTCGAGGCCAATTAGTAAATCTGTGTTCTCTCCAAAGCATTAATTAGATCCATGTTCATTCGAGGCCGATAAGTAAATCCACGATCACTTCGAATCGTTAATTAAATCCTTGGCCATTTAGGGCCGATAATCAAACCCATAATCTCTCCAGATAATTAATTAAGTTCGTGGTTGTTCTTGGCCGATAGTTAAGTCTATGATCTCTCCAGATTGTTTATTGAATCGATGGCCCTTTGGGGTCAATAATCAAATCCATGTTCTCTCCAGACCCTTGCTGAGCCTATTCCACTTGCTTTCCAGGGAGGGGACTTAGCGACCAAAGCATGCCCATTCGCTCGTGCTCTGGCAAGATGACTTACTTTCCGTACAAGTCCAATCCACTCGCTCTCCGCAACGGAACTAACTTGCACTTCAGTCCTAGTTCTTTGGTTGGGACTTAATATAATCAATATCGTACAGTTCCATCTACTCACTCTCCGGTGATGGGACTCGCACCTTGTCCCGTCCCTCCGAATGGGACTACCACGATTAATATCGGTCATCACAATTAAGTGGATAAAATAAAGCATTCATTTACAGGGTTCAAACATAAACAACAAAAACATATCATGACATCCATCAAGGTATTGTAGCCTTCCATCCAACTTAGAGTGTCTCTAGGGATTGATCGATATCCCATGTACGGGTAAGCGGTTCAATTGCAATACCGCATTGTTTATTGGGAATAGAAAAGAAAAATAAGAGAAACGAATCCGAGTCCCTGC
This sequence comes from Allium fistulosum, assembly GCA_030737815.1. NCBI lineage: Eukaryota > Viridiplantae > Streptophyta > Magnoliopsida > Asparagales > Amaryllidaceae > Allium > Allium fistulosum. The sequence continues at coordinate 98,264,219 of CM060907.1, forward strand.
CATCCTAATTAGGATATGACTGTCCTCAACCTCGATTCGAGATCGTTTCCATTCGCGGTGGATGATGGCTGCTCTTTTTCTACCACCGTAGTTTGACTTTTAACATATTGCTGTAATTGGTTGTTTCTGACTTGTTCCTAGATCAGATCACGCAAGTGTCTGCGGTTAATTTTGTGATGCCCATCCAACTCATGGAATAAGAAATATTTTCCAAATGACCTTTCATGGTCCGTAGGCTCTCTCCTTACCGGTTTTCAATAGAGGATTTGTCCTCTAGTATCTAGGTAAATCGGTTCTGGGGTCTCGTTCAAATTTGTATAAGAAGAGAACTTCGGTCCCCATCTTTGTCGCTTTAGTCCTCCAAAGCTATCATCCATTTTTCATTTTCCTTTATCCTTACCAGATCCTACGCTGGATGTTCCTCCGCCTCCATAACATTGACTTCTTCCTACGCAGGTTCGACGACTTCTTGACATAGGTATCTCTCGGTCTCATGATAAAATTATGCAACATCCATTGAAGGATCCCATTCCAAAGCAACCTCAAAATCTATCTTACTAGCCACTCTAGAAACTGCCACCATCAGAACCAATGATGGATTCGGCCTATCAACCATGGTAGTCGTTGCATTAAATCTTGTTAAGAAACTCATGAGGGACTCTCCGGTCCTTTGCTTCACACTTGATTGTGTCATAACATTATTGGGTCATGAAATATGGACCTAAAATTGCTTCATGAATCTATTCACCAACTCTGTCCATATGCTAATGGAACCATTCTCTAGCTGTCTAAACCATAACGCTGCTAAATCCATCAGATATAAAGGGAAACACCACCCCATAAGCTCTTTAAATGCACCAATCACCTCCATGTGTCAGATGTACCTCATTAAATGGACTGTTGGATCCGTCTTTCCATCGTACATTTCCAATGTTGGCTGCTTGAAATCAGGTGGATTCCTAGCATACTAAATGTTTAGAGTGAAAGGACTCCTATTACATCATCCATGTTCCGGTTAGGCAACCCACCTCTCATGGCTCGTCTAATTATCTCAACAAGCCTATTGTTATCATCGTTATTCAAAGGAATTCTCAAGTTCACATTCTTAGTTTTCCCTTTGATTCCATGAGGGAATTTTGGCACATACTCCTCTGGCCGTGCATCAACATTTTGATTCACATCCACGTGCTCAGCATTGTTCCCTAGATGCGCACATTTATTCTTAAGTCAACCTGGGGCATGCTCCCGAGTTCGATAGTGAACAGTCCTTGGGGATCGGTACCGATCTGTACAAATCCTTCGGAGGTTGTCCCAGGTTGTTCCACTCTGCTTCCATGTGCCTGCACTTCAATTTCAAGTCTTCAATTTTGGTTTGTAGTAACTCCGGATGTTCCTGTTTGTTCCATCCTTTTGAAGAAATTTTCCACCATCTCTTCCTAGCGAGCAGTCATCCTTCCCTGCATCTCGTTTATCATAGTCTCCGTCTCATCCCTAGTTATGTAGATGGAAGGGGTTAGCTCCTGAGGACGCCTAGTGGCTGCCCCTTTGTTGATTTCCTCTAGCAACGGTCTTCCCAGCGGATTGTCTTATCATTTTGAATGTTTTCAAATCTCAAATTGGCAAATTTAAGTGTTTCTAAGTGAATGCACCAAAAATGTTTGAACCAAAAATGACACAATCACCTAATGAATTTAGTAGAGAATAGAAAATAAAGAAATACAAATGCAAATAGGTAAAAACAATACACAAAAGGTTTTCAATTGATGCCTATGTCCACTTAGACTTTCCAATGATTTTATTGATGATATAGCTGTTTTACAAGTGATGTTCTTATGTTTCGGTACCTCTTAATAGCCAATTATAAGAAATGTGAAAAGTATGTAAAGAAGTAAAAGGTCTCCCTAAAATGTGACCCTAACCCTCTATTTCTAGCTGTAAACCGCCGAAATACACTCTCCCACGATCTCCATCATTTCTCCTACATTCTAGCATCAACTCCCCATTGATAAACGTGGCTACATCATCAGCTGCTACGGATCGCTACCGATCCATAAGACTTACTTATGGATTAAATTGAACTCTTTGTGATGAAGTGAATTACCATTTGCTTTGTGTTTCTCATTTTGTTTGTGGTGCTAGGAGCTTGTTTCTTAGTTAAAGTGATGGATTGATGGTGGAATGAAGTTGCTAGTTTCAAGTATTGGGAGATCGACAGCAAGTAGCATGAGATCGATGGTCTGAAGCTGGAAGAGGGTTATTGGAATGATGGTTGATGAGCATGGAAAGGTTGAGGCGAATCAGGCACAAGTTTATCAATAGGTACCAATCCATAGGGATGGATTAGTACTGATCCATCACTTAGTGATTTTTCACTTTGGAATTAATGAGGTAGCTTTCTTTTTGCCTTGTTATCCTAGCTGTGCTTGGTTTTTAGGCTTTGTAGTTATCTCTCCGGGCTTCCTGCCTTGATAACTTTTGAGTTTTATTTGTCTAATCCATCCAAATACTACTTGGTCAAAAGATTGGATAACATTTAGAAATATAGAAGATAATTGGGCTAGCTTTATTTACATCAAACTAAGGATTTTCTTCATTCAAAAGAGGAAAACCATTATTTTTGCTCCTTTCATTATATATCTTCTCAATGACTCAAGAATACAAGGTTATGAGGACACTCCTCTTGAAGTAATATTTGAATTGAAATTCTTTAGTTTAATGAAACCCTTGGAATTGTTCCTAAGTATGATTCATTTTTGGTGTATATGCAAAAAGTCAACACTCCTTTACCACTTAAACAACCATCTACTTCTACTTCAAAAGATAGAGGGATGAAAGCGGCACATGAGATAGAAGAAGAAGAATCGAGTAATAAAGATGAAAGTGGTGATGAAGAAGAAAGTGGACTTAGTGAGACTTCATCCATCAAAGTTATCTCATCCAATATGACACAATTTGAATGGAACCAAACTTATCAATCTGCCATTGCCTCTAAAACTGAAAAGAATTTAGAAAGGAATATGTCTAAAGCTTTTAAATCACTTGAACCAAGTGTCGATAAAATTTAAAAAGACATGAGTATAATCAAATCTTTTTTAGCCAAGATATGGATGAAATTGAGTGAAAAATATAGGTCTCTGACTCCCGTGCCTTCTAACGATCTGGATGTTGATTATTATGCCTTGAAAAAATAAAGATATAGAAAAAGATGGAGGCCGTAAGAATGAGGTAAAAAGAACTTCACGTATCTACTTTTCAAAATAACAATTTTAACTTTCTAGATATACTTATAATCATTGGTAAGAGAGTTATAGACATATTTCAAAAAATGGCGACTTCAAATTCAAAAAATGCCAACTTTGAAAAAATTCAGTAAATGGCGTTTTCAAATTCTAAATCTCTCTCAACTACTTCGGAATCGCTTCCACCAGCCTCTGTTCTTCCTGTGCATGCTCTCTAGATTTGTCTTTTAATGCTTGGTCAGATTTTTTGTCCTTGCCACTCGCTTTAGCCACTCAATGTCATTCGACTTTGTTCGTCCCAGATCTCATATCCTTCCTACTCGCAATTCTAGATCTCAAGGTTTTGGCCTTTATCCAAGCTTTGTGCTGCCATTTGCATGGCCGTTTTTCTTGGAAGTAGATCTTCTTTGGATCTTTTAGAGTTTCCCCTGTTACCTTCCAAAGCAGCCCAGTCAGCCCCAAATTCTATTCTGCAGTCTCATGCCTTCTCGAGTCCTTTGTGTGTTGGTGACGTGGGGATGTCAGGCCCTCTTGATTTTTCTATTCCGATATTGCATAACCCATCTTCTGAGCTGCTTTTAAAGGTACCTCCTTTATTAGCTCCTCATCCTACTTTTCCTAACCTAAAGGTAGCTGATAATATATCTAATCCCCAAGTTATTGTTGGTAACCCTAATTCTGCTGGTAGTTGGCCGTCCCTCTTCAAAAAGAGGCCTGGAAATGCAGGCTCGTTTCCCTCAAACAAAACCAAGTTAATTTTACTAATAAGCCTGTTCTACCTCCAAAGGAAATTCTAGATGTTGGTATTACTTTCTAGAAAGATTATCTCATTGCTTTCTTTTTGGATGGGGACCACCATATTACATTACGAAAAAGCATTTAAAAGTGGCGTAGAGGTTGCGTGGTTCGATTGACGTCAAGTGTGACAACTCATTGTATTTTTTTTCAAATTCTCATGGCTTTACGAGAGAATGCATATTTTGGAGTATGATCCTACTATTATTGATGGAGAAGTATTTATCATTACCCAATGGAGCCTTTATGTAGACCTTGCCTATGAAAGTCTTTTCCATCCTCGTCTAAGCGCATATCTTGAATATCCCTTCAATTTTCTAATCGCTTAAGGGAGTTAATTGGATCGCCAATTATATTGGTTAGTTGATTTGTTTTGATACACCCAGCGAATGTAGACAATTCCTCCGATATGCCAAAGCTTTTGAGATTACCCCCTTTAGGCAGTTACCATCCCGCATCCCCGTCTCCCTAGCTGATGATAGGATATTTTACATTGATGTTTCATACCAGTGGAAACTGCTTATTTGTGACCTCTACCACTCCTTTGACCATGAATGTCAATCTTCCCCGTATTCTAGTACTACTTTAGACAATCTTCCCTTAAAAAACCTGTCTCACAGCTTTCAACTAAGCACTAGAAGATCAAAGCTCCCTTGGACTCTCGATCTACCCCTATTGATCCTCCATGTCTTTCTTCCCCATCCTCTGACCTGTCAGTTGTTCCCCTTTCCTTAAGGACACCCACAGCATCTCCTATTCCCATCTAGCATCCTCCAGTGCACTCTAATGTTCACCTGGCTTGCCCTGTCCCTCCTCTTGGTGTATCCCTTATTGCTACTCTCCATTCTGATTCACAAACCGATGGGTCCACGTCTCCTTCCTACGATTCTTCCCCCTTATTCATGTCATCTTCGATTTCAGAACCTGCTGCATCTACAAACATTCACTCACCAATTACTTTCCTTAAAGAGCATCTTTTCACACCCTTATTTTCGATCTTCCTAGCATGGAGCTCATTGCTCAGGTGTTAGCGGATAAATTTGCAAAAAATATTCCTCTAGTCTCGTGTGAAAAGGCTAGGACATGGACTCACCTGGATAGTGGCCTTTTCTTTCACGCAGAATGGAAGATCTTCTTGAAGTGGATTTCATGCAATGAAAAGGATGAGCGGGAACTTTCCTATAGGCTCCTAGAGGTTGAGTTGGTCTTGTGCAATGACGGGGAGTTTGGTGCTAACAATGAAGAGATCTTAGCTGCAACAGACTGGGACTGCAAATTTATTTTCTCCCCATGCACACCACGTTTTTATCTGAGTTTTTAAGAGGGTTCCATGAATGCATTGGAATTTAGTTTGCCTTGTACTATGCAGGCCTGTCATATGTGGTGGTTATTAGCCATTTAGTTTTCATGTTATTGCATCATTTTATTGCTATTCCGCCGGGCATGTTGGCCTTGTTTGTTTGTTTGTGATTTGTGCTATTTGGCCAGGCATGCTGGATATGTATTTGTTGGGTGGACCTTAAGGCCTCTACTTCTGTACCTTTTTTATCAATATATAAACATCAAATACGGCTTTACGATTCTCGCATCATATATCCTTTATATTAAAAAAAAACTTTCTTTTACAACCTTAGGCACTCTAAATTCAAGAGTATATGAAGATGCATGGAATATTTTAGGGTCTACATTATGGCTTGATTTATTTTTCTTAATATCATCTTTTGTTATTTCATTTGTATGAGTATAAATACATTTGGATGTTAAGTTTGTTTGGGACATTGTGGTGACTTTGTGTCTTGTTCGTGCCTTTATGAAATGTTGTGTGACATTGTAATTATTTTTTGAGTTTTAGTATGTTATGAAGTATGTGGCACGATTATCTTTGTGTTTCTATCGTTCTCTTTACTCCTTTTTGCATATTTATTCTCTCATTCTCTCTTGCTTTTGATGTTAACAAAGAGGAAGAAAAACCGGGCATATCGATAGGGAGACTAAAAATAATTTTTATAATTCTATATCTTTATGTAAACGTATAGCTGCCATCATCAAAAACAGGGAGAATGTTAGAGCCTCCTTTTATTGCTTTAAAGTGATAACAATACATTTCAAAATATATTGTACAAGTTGCATTTTTAGGTATAAAAATCTTCGAAGACTATGATGTATTACTTAGACAAAGCGCTCAAAGATTGAAGATCAAAATAGAGTAGAAAAATGTTGTAAGTCTTAGATATAACTTATACAATTTTCTTTGACAGTAAACACATATATTTTTATTCAAATTATTTTTCTACAAAAAATATTCTTTTTTATACCAAGAAATTTTCTAAAAATCTTATTGTTGTTTCAATAGGGTATTCAGACATCTGAAAATTAATCCAAACGTCTGAAATATATTAAAATTAAACTAATTCTTTTCTATTTCATATCCCTCTATGAAACAGACGTTTAAAAGATTATTCAAACATTTGAATGAATATTCGAACGTTTGACTAATTATTTCAGGCATCAACATACCTGTAACCTTCTTGTAAAATCATTGTTTAGATGCCTAAATGTTCAACCATATGTCTCTGATTGAAAATTCAAAAGTCTGGAAGAGGGCTTTTTTTGAACTAGTTCCTTTTTGTTTTAACTCTATAAAAATCCAGATGTTCTAATTTGACCAGACGTTTGGATACATGTAACGGGAAAATTCTTGTTCAATAGACAGTTTTGATCTTGAAGGTCATCTTCTTCAATCAAAGGTTGTATCTGTTTTAGTGGTTATTTCTCTTCAAAAAGGACCTTTCAAACACTATAAAAGGATTGTTTTTTTTGAATCTTTGAACATACCTTGCTTATAGTACTTTCTATACTCTATTTCTCTAAGATTTCAAATGCTTTCAAAAACAGTCTTTTACTTACTATACTCTGCACATTCAAATCACAATTATTAAATGAAATTATAGGAATGATGTAATGAAAATAGGCTTATCAATATCATATAAGAAAGTATCAAATCAAAGATAGAATTATTCTTTTTGAGTGAAGTCATGTTGGAGATTTTCAAGAAAAGTGTCAAAGTCCGTTCGATTGTTTAAGCAATCTTATAGAAACCTATTCCTCTCGTCAAGAGAGGATAGTTTAGTGAAATTCAAGAAGGAGTCTGTGACGGCATGTAAGACGAGAAGTTTGAACTGTATAAAAATCGATGGTGCAATCTTTTACTTTCTGTTTTTACTTAGCTTACTTATATATAATTAGTTTATTCATATTATTGGATCCTTAGTGTACTTTCAATTGGTGTTAGAGCTAGCTTTTCAAAAAACCGTAACAAAGTTTATGAATATTTTTTAATAATATGGATAACTCTATTGCTACTTTTGTTGATGGTCAATCCACAGCATGACCAGCACAATTCACTAGGTCTAATTATGCTTATTGGTCAACTAGAATGAGAATTTATATGTAAGCAAATGGATATGAAATTTGGAATGCTACACAAGTACAAAAAAATATACCCACAACTGAGTCTTCCACATGGTCTAACACTCAAAAGATAGATGCAAGCAATAATGCTAAAGCTATAAATATCCTATTTTGTTCAACAGACAAAAATGAGTTTAATAAAGTTAGCGTGTATAAGACTGCATATCATATATAGCAAACACTAAAATTTACACATGAAGGAACTAATAAAATAAAGTAAAGTAAGATCTCCCTGTTAAAGAATCAATTTCAAAATTTAAAATGAAGCAAAACAAAAATTTTGATGATATATACTCCAGATTTCAAGACATTACTTATGCTCTAATTGCTTTAGGTGAAAGTGTTTCAGGTTTTGATATAGTCCTGAAAATCCTTAAATCTTTGATGGATGAATGGGATGAAAATTCTTGGCTATTGGAGAGGCTGATTATCTTTCGAACCCTCATACTCGAAGAGTTAATTGGAAATATAATGTCCTATGAAGTTAATTTGATCGCTAAGAAATATCAAGCTTAGGTAAGAAAGAGGATTTCCTTTAAAGCTGAAGATGAATCGGATATGTATGTAGATGATTTCATTTTTCTTGCCAAAGTCTTTCAAAAATTATTGAAATTTATATAAAACAAAAGGTTTGGATACAATAACAACTTGTCTTCATCATTGGAATGTTATGAGTGCAACAACATGGAACTTATGAAGAAAGACCGTCCTAATCCTCAAAAAGAAAAGAACAGCTACAAATTCAAAAATGAGAAGTCGTTCAAGAAGACGAAGCAAGCATTTCAACTAACATAAGATGACTTACATTCCTCCTCATCTGAAAGTGAAAGTGATTTGGAATAAGAAATTATGTGCTTTATAGCCACAAACAATATTGTAAGTTTTGGTATTTCTTTTGAAGATCTTATTGAAATAAATTCCAAACTTCTTGAAAAACAAGGCTCTACTCATAAAGACATCATAGGAAAATTAAATCGAGTCGAACCAGAATTTGATATATTGAAAGATGAAAAGAATATTTTAGAGGAAGCACTTCAAAAATAAATAAAAAACTCATGATAATTTGACTTCTCAAATCACCACTTAAGTGGTGAAATTAAAATCTATGAAGATGAGAATATCAAATTAGAAAAAGAAATTTGTGATTTAAGTTCTACCATTGACACCCTTAGTAAGGAAATAAAAGAGATTTGACTAATTTTGAAAATCTTTCTACAAATGTTTTGAACTATAATGAAGATAGAGAAAATTTATCTAGAATTATTAAAACCTTAAAATCCTCTTCTAAGAAAGGTTAGCATTAAGTATTTATAATAAAAAGAAATCAACTCCTAAGCAATATAGTTCATTATATACTGATTCAAAAGGGTAAGATTGTTAGTCAAGCAAAACACAAAATAAAAATTAATAAAACTACAAAATTATGTATTCTACAAAATAGCGATAGCCCTATCAGATATAAGTTATAAAAAGTTTCATATCAAATGTGCATAATATCTAAAAACCTAATAATCACCTTATTTGACACTGATTGCTCAAAACACAAGACGAGAAACAATGAAATGCTCACTAATATATTCTACATGGATGGAGGCACTATCACTTTTGGAGACAACTACAAAAAATATGTGATTGACATAGTTGATGTGTGCTACGATGGTATATCTACCATGTTATCCAGCAAATTTGCCGCCATCCTCAAAGAAGAAATTAAAGATTTACTTCCTTATTTCCTTGCATTTATTACCTCAAATAATTAATAAAAAGTAGTCATATCTCCACCATAAATACCAATTCATCAACCATCAAAGTCGGATTTAATGCCCAAAAAATGCCATGATAACCTGCTTATTTATTATTAAGTAATGCCAACCATTTCCATATCAAATATTCCTTAATTCCCTTTATCCTTACCTTAAATAAGAAGATTATGGTGCAATTAATATCATCCTAGTCAGTGTCACTACAATTCCACACCATCACCAGGTTAAGGCTTACAACTATAAATTCACCAAGTATTGCAAAAGAAAAAGGGAAGAAAAATGAAACAGAAAATATGACTTCTCCTCTTCTCCTCAAAAATTCTTTAAAGGTTAGCATTTGGGAAGCGAATTACTCATGTAAGTGGTCCAATGCTTTGATTCCTTCCCAGGAGCGACACCTAATAAAAAAATGATTTCTTGCATAAAACCAGTTTTAAAGGTTAGTGCTTAGAGAATGACTTACACATGTGATGAGCGACCTCGAACGGTCTATAACAATGCTCTGCTTTGTTCCTAAGGGCGACATCTTTCAAAAAAATTTACAACATCGTTCTTGCTTTCAATTAAAGGTTATAGAAGCGACCTGAGAACTGCTCTCTATAGTATCTCTTGAATATGAATGCTCTTAAATAGGAATGATTAACTCTATCTCCTTATGCAGGAATGGTCTCATGCTTAACATCTGTCAAACATCCAGAGAGATGAGAATTTGATGCCAACAAATTTGCTTTCACCAACACAAGTTCTTGAGCGAAGCATACCTCGTTGCAACCAAGGCATACTTCGGAGGGCAAATGTTATCCAGCAAATTAATCACCATCCTTGAAGAAGAAATTAAAGATTTACTTCCTTATTTCCTTGAATTTATTACCTCAAATAATTAATAAAAAGCAGTCATATCTCCGCCATAAATACCAATTCATTACCCATCAAAGCCGGATTTAATGCCCAATAAATGCCATGATAACCTGCTAATTTATTACTAATTAATGCCAACCATTTCCATATCAAATATTCCTTAATTCCCTTCAGCCTTACCTTAAATAAGAAGATAATGGTGCAATTAATATCAGCCTAGTCAGCATCACTACAATTCCACACCATAACTTGGTCAAGGCTTACAGTTGTAAATACACCTAGTATTGCAAAAAAAGGGAAGAAAAATGAAACAGAAAATATGACTTCTCCTCTGCTCCTCAAAATCTCTTGTAATACGAAACTACAAATGATAAATAAATTATACAGTGGATGTAGGCCATAGATTTTGCCGAACCACTATAAAAATTCTATGTCTCTTTTCTTACTTCTGCTCTTTATTTTTGTTGTTCATCTAAGATTTGTGTTGCTGATTATCTACACTGGTGCTTTCACACTTGATCCAGGATGTTGATTCATTTTTTGGGTTAACATTTTAGTGTTTTCACTGAGAAGAACAAGGGAATCTTAGATCTGAAGCTTATTCTATGTTAGGAAGAAATGCTATGGAAGGAACTCATCAAGGGAGCAACCAGGAGACGTCCTCTCATCCAAGCTTTCCTTCTACCATGAAGAAAATAGCTAGGGGGAACCAGCAAGGACCAGAAATAGGGAGCATGCAAAGCCCCTCACTCACATAAGTATCGGACTCTAGGGTCTGCTAATCAAATAGAAATTATCATCAACTGAACTGAACTAAAAAAAATGAGAACTAGAATTTAGATTCCTTTCTGCATTTGAATTGTGCATCATCAAAAAATGCTTTAAAGTTTAGCATTTAAAAACTCTTTTTCATTCATTAAAATCACTTCTCTCAATTCTCTTACTTCTTTTTAAAAAAACCCTTTTCAACCTTAAACCCTAAGTCCCAAAATCAATTTCACTTTTTTGATTAACCCCAAAATCCACATTTAAGAAGAGGAGATCAGAAGAGGCTTCCTTTACTCAGCATCTTGACATAAATCGAAAATAAATTAAAGAGTGGCTTCATCAAGATTGAGATGTTATTAAAAGATGCAAATCTCTATCTTCCATGAAGATCTTTTCTAGCAGCGTTTTAAAAATTGGATGATTTTCCCACTTGTAATATCGAAAAATTGACCAACAGAGCTATGGTCACCTCCTTATAAATTGAGGAAAAAAATGTCAAAATTGATACTTTTGCGGTTCAAATTTTCTCAGCCAACCCTAGTGGAAAATGTATTAGACTTCATAATGATGAAAGTTGGCTATAGTCAAGTGTTTATGGAAAAGTTATCAAATGTCTTATAATCGATATAGGAATAGTTATTAAACTTGGATTCAAAGGAATTGACCTATGATGTTAAGATTCACGATAGGCAAAGAGATCAAATTATCCATCACATTTGGAATGATAATAAAGGTAAAGGGAATTCAAAGGATTATAGGCCAAGAGCCCGTTTAATGGAAAGTCTATTTATTAATATTTTTAGTCGAAGAACTGAGAATCATGAACTTATTTACGATATGGATTATATAGCTTTGTATGTTATATTTAGGAATGTAGAAGAGAATTGGGCTAGCTTTGTTTACACCAACCTAAGGGCATTCTTCTTTCAAAAGACGAAAACCATTATTTATGCTCCATTCATCATGTGACTTCTCAATGACTCAAGAATACAAGGTTATGAGGACACACCTCTTGAAGTAAGTTATTTGGAAAGAAATTCTTTAGTTCAATGAAACTCCTGGAATTGGTTCCAAATCCTAAGTACGATTCAATTTAGGTGCTTATGCAAAATAGTCAACACACTTTTACTAAAGAGATGAAAGTGGTATATGAGGTAGAATAAGGAGAATCGAGCGATGAAGATGAAATTGGCGATGAAGAAGAAAGTGAACCTAGTGAGACTTCATTCGTTAAAGTTATTTCATCCAATATGACATAACTTTAATGGAACCAAATTTATCGATTTTCCTTATAACCTCTAAAAATCAAAAGAACTTAGAAACGAAAATTTCTAAAGGTTTTAAACCACTTGAATCTAGAGCAAATAAAATTGAAAAAGACGTGAGTGGAATAAAATCTTTTTTAGGAAAGATATGATAGAAATCGAGTAGGAATCTAGGTTTCTAACTCCTTTGCCTTCTAGCGATCTAGATGATGATTATTATTTGAATAATCATGATGTAGAACAAAATTGGAGCCATATGAATGAGGTAAAAAATAATTTTACATATCTCCTTTTAAAAATTAAAAACCTTAACTTTGTTTACACTTTTAAGCACTCAAAATTCAAGAGTTTGTGAAGATGCATGCAAGATTTTGGAGTCTATGTTGTGGCTTGTTGTGTCTTTCTTAATATCATATTTTGTTATTTCATTTGTATAAGTATGAATACATTTGGATGTTAAATTGTATTGTGACATTGGTGACTTTGTTGTTTGTTCGTGTCTTTATGAAATATTGTGTGACATTAAGTGTTTTTTGACTTTTAATATGTTATAAAGTATGTGGCTTGATCATTTTTGTGTTTGTATCATTCTCTTTACTCCTTTATTCTTCCATTATTTTTATCTCATTCTGTCTTGCTTTTGATTTTAATAAAGTCGGAGAAAAACTGCGCATATCGATAGGGGGAGTAAAAATAATTTTTATAATTCTATATCTTTATGCAAATGTATAGTTATCGTCATCAAAAAGAGGGAGAATGTTAGAACCTCCTTTCATAGCTCTGAAGCGATAACTATATATTTTGAAATATATTGTACAAGTTGCTTTTTCGAGTATAAAAATATTTGAAGACTATGACATACTACTTAGACAAAGTGCTCAAGATTGACGCTCACACTTATGTTTTTGAAGTATTTTTGGAAAAAAATCTTCATTATTGTACTTAGAATTTTTTCAGAAATCTTATTTCTATTTCAGCAGAGAATTCAGACGTTTGAAAATTAATCTAAACATCTGAAATATGTTAAAATTACACTGATTCTATTCTTTTTCGTATCCCTATATGAATGGGAAATTTGAAAGATTATTCAAATGTCCAAATGAATATTTTGACGCTTGACTAATATTTTCAGACATTTGAGTACTTGTAACTTTTTTTAAATCTTTTCTAAAATTCTGAATAATAATTCAGAAGTTTGATAGAAAATTTTGATCTCTAAAAGGGAGCTTTTTCGAACAATTTTCTTTCTTTTTTTAGTTTTGTAGACATCCAGATGTCTAGATTTGAGTTCACACATCTAGATACTTGTAACAAGCAAATTCTTGTTCTGTAGACAGTTTTGTTCTCAAGTGTCATCTTATTTGATAAAAGGTTGTGTTGACTAGAAATTTAACCAACCTAGAAATTAGTCTAATTCATTGTGAAAGCAAAGGTTACTTGCTAATCACTAGGCTTGAAAATGTAAAATGACGATGAAAGCAAGAAAAGTAAAGTAATGACACCAAATATAGGGTAGTTCAACAAGTTTGCCTTCGTTCATAATGAATATCACTTTCTATATTTCTCTCTTACAATCACTGGGAATTACAAGAGAATAATAAGAAATAAATCACTTAAGACTAAAAGGTTAGCTAGTTTTATTACTTAGGGCCTTGATTTGCCGTGTTAAGAGCTCTGGAATGAAGATAATAGCCAAAATTCTACTAATTTCCAACCCCTTTGAAGTGGTAATGCAAGCGGTATTTATAGTGGCTGAAATGGATGATGAATTGTTGAGATTGCATAGTAAAATAAGCTAGAAGCAGGTCTGGCCATTGATCTGGTCACATGGGCTTATGGGAGACTACTGTAAAGGTATAAAGGAATGAAGGGCTGATATGCATTCTAATTGTTCTTTTGTACCTAGCACAGACTTTGCATTCATTTAATGCGCATGAAATGCTAACAGCTTGCTACAGAAGCACGGGTGCTTCTGGCCGCTTTGCTACCATTGACACCAAAAATGGGCATCAACACCTATAGAATCTCATGGATATCAAAAAATTAATGGAATCTAAAGAACAAAGCATAAAAGTAAATAAACACGAAGATTTTATAGTGGTCCGGCAATCTTGGCCTACATCCACTTCATATTTTATTAGTCTTTCACTCAATTACAATTACATAAGCTGTTGGATTAGCTAAAATCCATTGATACAAGTTTATAAGAAAAAATAGCCATGGTAGAGCTTCAGGAGTAGCAAGAAGGAGAAGATGAAGAAGTCCTCCTTTCTGAAGCTATGACTGCTATATTTATGGTAGAAGACGCGTACAGATCGGGTTGAAACTTTACGAGAAGGTTCCTCAAGCCCAGTGGAGCCCCCTATATCGATCGGCCATACTTATTTCAATGTTCATAATTATCGGAATTTCCATGATCGAACATTTTTGCTTGCCCTTTACAACCTACGATCATTATTGGAGAATCCTGTAGGCCTTCTGGCATTAATTCTAGAATATGGGTCCATGCTGGGTTGTAGATTGTAAGTTATCAGCTGTTTTAACTTGAAGGTAGAATATACCAAACACATCGATCGTTAGGTCGCAACCATTAGGAACGATCGGCCTATATCGATCGGCCTTCTCCTTATCTCCATTTTGAGATGCGTGATCGTCATGATAACCTCCGCTTGCTACTCCGTTGATGTCACTGAAGTCTTACATGGATTGGACTCTTGGTTGCTAAGATATTAGCAATTCTTCAATGGTTCGAGCTATCTTCCATGATTATTATCTGCTTGATCCAAACAAATCATTATTTAATCCACAGCTTGTTTATATGAAATTCAGTCAATTCCAAACTTGAGATATAACTTTACGGGGTCAGGCTAGTGACTTCATGTTTGCCATACTTCAACTTGGTTTTGGTTTGAATCTCTTCGACTATCATCTATAGTAATATATACAACTGATTCTTAAAGCTATCGACTATTCATCCCTGGTCGAATCGATGATATCACGACTTTGCCAAAAGACGGGATAACATTTGCCCCCAAAGTACGTCTTGTGATCAACATGATGTGCTTTGAACTGAAAAGGCCTGAATTACTGTAAAGATATCCATTCAGCTTCCTGATCGATTACTATTCCTCTACTGTCTGTCGATAGTATAAGTCCGGAGTCATATTCTGTTTGCACATACAAATTTGGTTATGAGAAATCTACAAGCCCTTATTCACCTGATCTTGCCTCAAACCTAATAGTCCCAGGTTTATTTGCAATCTTTTACTGATTACGGAAAACAGAACTTTTAAACCTGTTTTCATGCACTCTCATACACGTGTTCATGTTGTTAGCTCCAGGTTGTGCTCGTGTCCATAGGTCTTTTTCCAACTTTTATGATATTCTAACTATTCTTTTATGTAATCGAATTTCTATGAACATTTGTTGTTCTTCTCATCCACCATAGTTTTCACATCCTTTATCACCTTTCCATTTACCACCAAATTTAATATTTTATTCTACCATCTTTTAAAATGTCTTCGATTATGGAGCCGAGTGTTGTAGGTTAGGAAATAAAACAACCATGCGAAGGCTTAAATAAATGAGAGACAAAAACGATCGGCACTAGGATGGTTCGGCGTATTTAGCAGATTGGATTCGGATTGGATTGGCAGGCATGTTATTTTGGGATGTATCGGCACGTGATAGGATGGTTGTAGATGGTCAATAAGAGGATCGGAGAACATAAATTCCAAAGATGGATCAGAATAGCTCTCGAGCGTCATACGATTGGCTCGTACCTTCGAAGGGGAAACGATCGGCTAGAATTTCCAAGGCAAAAACAACCGGCATGAACCATCTCCTATATAATTCTCTACACTTAGTCATTTTCCTCACTTTATTACCCATATCTATTTCCTTAAGTTTAACAACAAGATGACTTTTCTCCCTTTTCTCCTGTCAAACTTCACAACAACTTCATCTTCCCCCATGCCCGGGCTTTGAATCGACTTCGAGCTCCTCTCCTTTTCAGATCGCAAGTATAGTTAGAACAATTTCTAAACTCACTGTACAATTGTAATAACAGCATAGAAAACCTAATGGCAATCGACTTGATACATGAGTCTTCCCCTTTTCTCTTACATACGATCGTGTAGGAAGGGGGAATAGATCGTTTCAATGGGAGTCAACTGATTTACTAGGATAGCCGGTCGTTTTCTAGAGGAGATGAGATATTGGGACGGAGGACTTGCAAACGATTGATGAGATTCTGGTTTGAAGATAGAGGATTTCGAAGATTAAGGGGCAATGAACGATCGAACATGTTAGCTTGAACAACGATCGGTGGGGAGGATCATTGTTGGACAATCGGTTGACCCTGCCTTAGGAGACGACCGAAATACTCGAGACGTTCGGCCCTTTTTAATATACTTTGAACGCCTAGACCATACAATGCCACTGCTACTCATTTACACTTGGACTTAACTTTTTTTACCAGTGCATAAGTATATAACCTATAGCTTGAATATGAACTCGGACCAAATAACTAGTTCCATCCCCTTGTAGATATTTGAACATAAACATGGCCACATATATAGCATGACCTCTGCGAATAATGACATGTTACCTCGGAATAAGTGCCATAAATGAAGAACTCCAACTACTATGCTTAAATTCACACGTAGCTCGGCCATCATTTTTCTTTCCATTAGCTGATGACTGTCTTTTAAATGAATTTCTATGCCTTGACATTTTTTCCTTGTCCTCGTTTAACCCATTATTGCTTCAACTAGCACTTTATCATACAACAATTACACTTACACTGCATTGGGGGGGTACAAGCAATTTTTTTCTCTAACTATGGCTTTTACTAAGTTTGTTAGCAAGGGAAATCTAGGTGTTCCGGATACTTCACAATCATGCCAGTAGGATCTTCCTCTCGTAGGACTAACTCGGATGTAGAGTCCACTTCAGCAACCGAATCCGATAGCCCGCCACTCAGTTAAGTCTAGGGCAACCTAAAAGCTCGGGTTCTCAACTTGAACTTTCTAAGATTGTTCCCATCTTTCCGTCGGAAGTTATCGAACCGGTGTCTGACACTTTAGAGGATGCAATCATTATTGATAATCCTCCTGATTCGGTAACTTCAAAGATCAAAGAAGATGCTCTCCAGAGGATTTGCGCAAGGCACGGGATCCCTTTTGATGACGTATTAGCGCCATTACAAGGTGATAGGCTCACAGGCCTCCCGAAGAGTACACAACCTGTAATAAATTCATGTGCTGGGCGGAATGAATCCCACCATTCAATTCGTATATTCAGGGGATTTTACATTATCTACGGATTGCACCTGCATAGCTCCATCCAAATGGTTATGCACTTCTCAACGGTACATACATGATATCCATGGAGCTTCTGCACCATCCGCCCACTATCGAAGACATTCGACTTCTCTTCGCTTTCAAACGGCGGACAAGGAGCCTATCAGTCACCTTTCTTGAATCGGCGAACAAATGCATGATTCTAATGGGCACTTGGAACAAATTAAGTGCTTTTAAGAGCAAGTGGTTCTTTGTTCATTGTCTACCCAGCTTCGCTCAATTATGGCTAGAGAGACGTGAGTGTTCCTCACTAATTTCATAAATATACCAAGAAAACATATCCAGGCTGCATTCTAACAATGTTATTCATTTTTAGGTGTCGTTGCTCGACCCAATGGCGATGTTTATGAAAAAGCAGTGCCTAATTCGAAGAACGCTCCAGCCGAAGACAGAAACATGGAACTTTTGCTCAGTGACAAACGTCTTTTCACTTTTGGCTTGATGGAGAGGGCCTTAGCATAGAGCTAACCAAAACTGCCTGGCCAGCTAGAATAGAATGCAGGTCGCAACCGGTCAAGGAAATGTTCAATTCTTCCTTATGGTGCCCCCATAAAGGAGCACCCATAAGACTCCCGATGTCAATGCCGAAGGGCATAGTGAAGATGCAGCTGGTCATCGTGATGATAGATCTGATCTCAGGGTTGGCATCGGACCTTTACAAGTTCCACAACCCCCAATCATGACTAAATGAAAGGGGAAAGCGACTGTGCATAAGCCTTCAAGAAGTCATCGTTCCAACCCAACTAAGTCGTCGATGTGCCTATCAATATATCCTTTACTTGATCTACCAATTCCACCCGATATTGACGCTTATCAACTCACTGACGTGAGCATTGGAGGATTACAGTCTCCTGTCAGAACAAGCTCAGAAATCCCCACTTCCGGAGGGGAGGCTACACCAATGAGAAAGGCTCCTGCACCTGGTCTGTTAGGGGGATGCACTCGGATACTCACACACATTCACGTGTTTGCACTGTACTTAATTTGTACTCCTAATACTCAAAGTTGATCATTATCCATTTCTCTCTGTAGGAATGATGGTGAGGAAAAGGAGTCGCGACTATTATGACATTAGCCATTGCCCCGACCGTAGTCTTTGTTACCAAGAAAGGGAGGACAGGGATTGGCCTGCTCAAGGCATTCACAGATCGAGATCGAGATCGAGATTTCCTCCTCATAAAGGTCCCGAAATATCAACAGAGCATTGGGACTTGCCCACCGATCCTCCTTGTAACCCTCTGACAGTTCCCATGCCTCCAAAGTCCTTGGTCTCATCTCAGTCTCAACGGTCGATCGATCGTTGCCATCATGGCGAACATGCTATAGTGCATAGGCATGTCAAGGAAGGTGTGGGGGTTGAAATTATTTTTGAAGATCCCTCAGTCGACCCGAATGTTCGCATGGCAGAGCTTCGAAAAGAATTCGAACTTATGCTTCGATGGGTTCTACTTTCCCCCCAATCCGAAGAAGGTTCCGGACGATGTTCAAAAAATGACTATCAACTGTGTCGCCGACATCCACATGCAATATCAAGAATGGATGAAAGCCGTGGAAAAAATATCAAAGGTTTCCTTTGAACGCGCGACAGAAATAGAGAAACTAAAGCGACAAGAGGCCCAAGATAAAAGGATTATTGAAGCATTGACAAACGAACATGAGGCCTCTAGAACTGCCTTGACCGCAGCTGAAGAGAAAGCCGACATCGCTTTAAAATCTATGGAGGAGGTGAAAGCTAGCCATCTCGATATAGTTCAAGTGTTGCACCACCGGAACCAAGAGATAACGCTTGAGCGAGACGCGGCTCGAGACAAAGAATATGCAGCCTTGAAGGAAGTGGCCGACCTCAAGGCCAAGCTTGAAGATGTGATAAAAGACAGGGATGAAGCTCAAAGAATCGCTCAAGATTCTTGTGAAGAGCTAGTTCGTGCTAGGCTTGAGAGAGATGAGGCCATCGAAAAAGCTAAGAACGTTGATACGTTCATTCAATGTGAGACAGAATCGGTCACTAACAGGGTAAGAGAGGACGTGATGAATGAGCTCGACCCACTTCTCACCCTCTACTACGCTAATGTACTCAAACATAGGAATTTAACATGTCTTGGCGAAGACTATCTCTACCAACTCCATTGTTCCTGGGAATTACTTGTGCCGGGGGAGAAAAGACTTCATGGCACTGAGAATGTCGATGTAACCAAACTTGAGAGCGAAATACTGATGGGCGATGAACCCAAAATTCTACACGATGTTCAGTCTTCTCTCCAAAAAGAGTTCATGACTGCTCCTTCACATGAAACGAGGAGTTTGGTGCTAACAATGAAGAGATCTTGGCTACAACGGACTGGGACCGCAAAATTATTTTCTCTCCTTGCACACAACGTTTTTGTCTGAGTTTTTAGGTGGTTTCCATGAATACATTAGAATTTAGCTTTCCTTGTACTATGCAGGCCTATCATATGTGGTGGTTATTATCCATTTAGTTTTCATGGTATTGCATCATTTTATTGCTATTCCACCAGGCATGTTGGCCTTGTTTGTTTGTTTGTGATTTGTGCTATTTGGCCAGGCATGTTGGATGTGTATTTGTTGGGTGGACCTTAAGGCCTCTACTTTTGTATCATTTTTATCAATATATAAACATCTAGTACGACTGTATGATTCTCGCATCATATATCCTTTATATCAAAAAACTTTCTTTTACAACCTTAGGCACTCTAAATTCAAGAGTATATGAAGATGCATGGAATATTTTGGGGTCTACATTGTGGCTTGATTTATTTTTCTTAATATCATCTTTTGTTATTTCATTTGTATGAGTACAAATACATTTGGATGTTAATTTTGTTTGGGACATTTTGGTGACTTTGTGTTTTGTTCGTGCCTTTGTGAAATGTTGTGTGACATTGTAATTATTTTTGGAGTTTTAGTATGTTATGAAGTATGTGGCACGATTATCTTTGTGTTTCTATTATTCTCTTTACTCCTTTTTTCATATTTATTCTCTCATTCTCTCTTGCTTTTGATGTTAAAAAAGGGGAAGAAAAACCAGGCATATCGATAGGGGGACTAAAAATAATTTTTATAATTCTATATCTTTATTTAAACGTATAGCTGCCTTCATCAAAAACAGGGAGAATATTAGAGCCTCCTTTTATTGCTTTAAAGTGATAACTATACATTTCAAAATATATTGTACAAGTTGCTTTTTTAGCTATAAAAATCTTTGAAGACTATGACGTACTACTTAGACAAAGCGCTCAAAGATTAAAGATCAAAATAGAGTAGACAAATGTTGTAAGTCTTAGATATAACTTATACAATTTTCTTTGATAGTAAAACACATATATTTTTATTCAAAGTATTTTTTTGCAAAAAATATTCATTTTTATAACTAAAAAATTTCTAAAAATCTTATTGTTGTTTAAATAGTGTATTAAGACATCTAAAAATTAATCCAAACGTCTGAAATATATTAAAATTAAACTAATTCTTTTCTATTTCATATCCCTCTATGAAACAGACATCTAAAAGATTATTCAAACATCTGAATGGATATTCGAACGTCTGACTAATTATTTCAGGTATTAACATACTTGTAACTTTCTTGTAAAACCTTTGTATAGATGCCTAAATGTTCAACCATATGTCTCTGATTGATAATTCAAAAGTCTGGAAGAGGGCTTTTTTTGAACTAGTTCCTTTCTGTTTTAACTCTATAAAAATCCAAATGTTTTAATTTGACCAGACGCCTGGATACATGTAACGGGCAAATTCTTGTTCAATAGACAGTTTTGATCTTGAAGGTCATCTTCTTCAATCAAAGGTTGTATATGTTTTAGTGGTTATTTCTCTTCAAAAAGGACCTTTCAAACACTATAAAAGGATTGTTTTTTTTTTGAATCTTTGAACATACCTTGCTTATAGTACTTTCTATACTCTATTTCTCTAAGATTTCAAATGCTTTCAAAAACAGTCTTTTACTTCCTATACTCTGCAGACTCAAATCACAATTATTAAATGAAATTATAGGAACGATGTAATGAAAATAGGCTTATCAGTATCATATAAGAAAGTATCAAGTCAAAGATAGAATTATTCTATTTGAGTGAAGTCATGTTGGAGATTTTCAAGAAAAGTGTCAAAGTTCGTTCGATTATTTAAGCAATCTTATAGAAACCTATTCCTCTCGTCAAGAGAGGATAGTTTAGTGAAATTCAAGAAGGAGTCTGTGACGGCATGTAGGACGGGAAGTTTGAACTGTATAAAAATCGATGGTGCAATCTTTTACTTTCTGTTTTTACTTAGCTTACTTATATATAATTAGTTTATTCATATTATTGGATCCTTAGTGTACTTTCAATTGGTATTAGAGCTAGCTTTTCAAAAAACCGTAACAATGTTTATGAATATTTTTTTAATAATATGGATAACTCTATTGCTACTTTTGTTGATGGTCAATCCACAGCATGACCAGCACAATTCACTAGGTCTAATTATGCTTATTGGTCAACTAGAATGAGAATTTATATGCAAGCAAATGGATATGAAATTTGGAATGCTACACAAGTACAAAAAATATGCCCACAACTGAGTCTTCCACATGGTCTAACACTCAAAAGATAGATGCAAGCAATAATGCTAAAGCTATGAATATCCTATTTTGTTCAACAGACAAAAATGAGTTTAATAAAGTTAGCGTGTATAAGACTGCATATCATATATAGCAAACACTAAAATTTACACATGAAGGAACTAATAAAATAAAGTAAAGTAAGATCTCCCTGTTAAAGAATCAATTTCAAAATTTAAAATGAAGCAAAACAAAAATGTTGATGATATATACTCCAGATTTCAAGACATTACTTATGCTCTAATGGCTTTAGGTGAAAGTGTTTCAGGTTTTGATATAGTCCTGAAAATCCTTAAATCTTTGATGGATGAATGGGACGAAAATTCTTGGCTATTGGAGAGGCTGATTATCTTTCGAACCCTCAAACCCGAAGAGTTAATTGGAAATATAATGTCTTATGATGTTAATTTGCTCCTAAGAAATATCACGCTTAGGTAAGAAAGACGATTTCCTTTAAAGCTGAAGATGAATCAGATATGTATATAGATTATTTCATTTTTCTTGCCAAATTCTTTCAAAAATTATTGAAATTTATATAAAACAAAAGGTTTGGATACAATAACAACTTGTCTTCATCATTGGAATGTTATGAGTGCAACAAGACAGAACTTATGAAGAAAGACCGTCCTAATCCTCAAAAAAAAAGAACAACTACAAATTCAAAAATGAGAAGTCGTTCAAGAAGACGAAGCAAGCATTTCAAGTAACATAGGATGACTTACACTCCTCCTCATCTGAAAGTGAAAGTGATTTGGAACAAGAAATTGTGTGCTTCATAGCCACAAACAATATTGTATGTTCTGATATTTCTTTTGAAGATCTTATTGAAATAAATTCCAAACTTCTTGAAAAACTAAAGGCTCTACTCATAAAGACATCATAGGAAAATTAAATAGAGTCGAACCAGAATTTGATATATTGAAAGATGAAAAGAATATTTTAGAGGAACCACTTCAAAAATAAAAAAAATCATGATAATTTGACTTCTCAAATCACCACTTAAGTGGTGAAATTAAAATCTATGAAGATGAGAATATCAAATTAGAAAAAGAAATTTGTGATTTTGGTACTAACATTGACACTCTTAGTAAGGAAATAAAAGAGATTTGACTAATTTTGAAAATCTTTCTACAAATGTTTTGAACTTTAATGAAGATAGAGAAAATTTATCTAGAATTATTAAAACCTTAAAATCCTCTTCTAGGAAAGGTTAGCATTAAGTAGTTATAATAAAAAGAAATCAACTCCTAAGCAATATAGTTCATTATACACTGATTCAAAAGGGTAAGATTGTTAGTCAAGCAAAACACAAAATAAAAATTAATAAAACTACAAAAATATGTATTCTAAAAAATAGCGATAGCCCTATAAGAGATAAGTATATAAAAAGTTTCATATCAAATGTGCATAATATCTAAAAACCTAATAATCACCTTATTTGACAGTGATTGCTCAAAACACAAGACGGGAAACAAAGAAATGCTCACAAATATATTTTACATGGATGGAGGCACTATCACTTTTGGAGACAACTACAAAAAATATGTGATTGACATAGTTGATGTGTGCTACGATGGTATATCTAATTCTCTATGTTATCCAGCAAATTAGTCGCCATCCTCAAAGAAGAAATTAAAGATTTACTTCCTTATTTCCTTGCATTTATTACCTTAAATAATTAATAAAAAGTAGTCATATCTCCACCATAAATACCAATTCATCAACCATCAAAGTCGGATTTAATGCCCAAAAAATGCCATGATAACCTGCTTATTTATTACTAAGTAATGTCAACCATTTTCATATCAAATATTCCTTAATTCCCTTCATCCTTACCTTAAATAAGAAGATTATGGTGCAATTAATATCATCCTAGTCAGCGTCACTACAATTCCATACCATCACCGGGTCAAGGCTTAGAGCTATAAATTCACTTAGTATTGCAAAAGAAAAAGGGAAGAAAAATGAAACAGAAAATATGACTTCTCCTCTTCTCCTCAAAATATCCTGTAATATGAAACTACAAATGATAAATAAATTATAAAGTGGATGTAGGCCATAGATTTTTCCGAACCACTATAAAAATTATGTGTCTCTTTTCTTACTTCTGCTCTTTATTTTTGTTGTTCATCTGAGATTTATGCTGCTGATTATCTACACTGGTGCTTTCACACTTGATCTAGGGTGTTGATCCATTTTTTGGTTAACATTTTGGTGCTTTCACTGAGAAGAACAAGGAAATCTCAGATCTTAAGCTTATTCTATGTTAGGAAGAAAATCAAACTCCAGAACCGAAAGGAAAAATTTAGATCAAGAAAACAAGTTCCTAGATCTACCTTTTAGAAGATGAAGAAGCCTCATACAAGGAAAAGTGCTATGGAAGGAACTCAGCAAGGGGGCAACCATGGGGCATCCTCTCATCCAAACTTTCCTTCTATCGTGAAGCATATAGCTGGAGGGAACCAATAAGGACCAGAAACAGGGGGCACGCAAAGCCCCTCACTTAGATAAGTATCGGACTCTAGGTTCTGCTAATCAAATAGAAATTATCATCAACTGAACTAAACTAAAAAAATGAGATCTAGAATATAGATTCCTTCATCATAAAAAAATGCTTTAAAGGTTAGCATATGGGAAGCGATTTACTCATGTAAGTGATCCCGAATGTAAGAGGTCCAATGCTTTGATTCCTTCTCAGGAGCGACACCTAATAATAAAATGATTTCTTGCATAAAACCAGTTTTAAAGGTTAGTGCTTAGAGAACAACTTACACATGTGATGAGCGACCCCGAACGGTCCATAGCAATGCTCTGCTTCATTCCTTAGAGCGACATCTTTCAAAAATCTTTACAGCATCGTTCTTGCTTTCAATCAAAGGTTATAGAAGCGACTTGAGAACTATTCTCTATAGTATCTCTTGAATATGAATGCTCTCAAATAGGAATGATTAAGTCTATCTCCTTATGAAGGAATGGTCCGACGCTCAACATCTGTCAAACATCCAGAGAGATGAGAATTTGAAGCCAATAAATTTGCTTTCACCAACACAAGTTCTTGAGCGAAGCATACCTCGTTGTAACCAAGGCATAATTCGGGGGGAAAATGTTATCCAGCAAATTAATCACAATCCTTGAAGAAGAAATTAAAGATTTACTTCCTGATTTCCTTGCATTTATTACCTCAAATAATTAATAAAAAGCAGCTGTATCTCCACCATAAATACCAATTCATTACCCATCAAAGCCGGATTTAATGCCCAATAAATGCCATGATAACCTGCTTATTAATTACTAATTAATGACAACCATTTCCATATCAAATATTCCTTAATTCCCTTCATCCTCACCTTAAATAAGAAGATTATGGTGCAATTAATATCAGCCTAGTCAGCATCACTACAATTCCACACCATCACTTGGTCAAGGCTTACAGCTGTAAATACACCTAGTATTGCAAAAGAAAAAGGGAAGAAAAATGAAACAGAAAATATGACTTCTCCTCTGCTCCTTAAAATCTCTTGTAATACGAAACTACAAATGATAAATAAATTATAAAGTGGATGTAGGCCATAGATTTGCCGAATCACTATAAAAATTCTATTTCTCTTTTCTTACTTCTGCTCTTAATTTTTATTATTCATCTAAGATTTGTGTTGCTGATTATCTACACTGGTGCTTTCACACTTGATCCAGGGTGTTGATCCATTTTTTGTATTAACATTTTAGTGTTTTCACTGAGAAGAACAAGGGAATCTCAGATCTGAAGCTTATTCTATGTTAGGGAGAAGATCCAACCCTAGATCTAAAAGGAAAAATTTAGATCTAGAAACCTAGATCTAGCTTTTAGAAGATGAAGAAGCCTCATACAAGGAAAAGTGCTATGGAAGGAACTCAGCAAGGGAACAACCAGAAGGCGTCCTTTCATCAAAGCTTTCCTTCTACCATGAAGCAAATAGCTGGAGGGGAACCGGCAAGGACCGGAAATAGGGGGCATGCAAAGCCCCTCACTCTGATAAGTATCGGACTCTAGGGTCTGCTAATCAAATAGAAATTATCATCAACTGAAGCGAACTAAAAAATGAGAACTAGAATTTAGATTCCTTTCTGCATTTGAATTGTGCATCATCAAAAAATGCTTTAAAGTTTAGCATTTTAAAACTCTTTTTCATTCATTCAAACCACTCCTCTCCATTCTCTTACTTCTTTTTTAAAAAACCCTTTTCATCATCAAACCCTAGTCCCTAAATCAATTTCGCTTTTTTTATTACCCCAAAATCTACATTTAAGAAGAGGAGAGTAGAAGAGGCTTCCTTTACTCAGCATCCTGAAAAAAATCAAAAATAAATTAAAGAGTGGCTTCATCAAGATTGAGATGTTATTGAAAGATGCAAATCTCAATCTTCCATGAAGATCTTTTAAAGCAGCTTTTTAAATATTGGATGATTTTCCCACTTGTAATATCGAAAAATTCACCAACAGAGCTATGGTCACCTCCTTATAAATTGAGGAAAATAATGTCAAAATTGATACTTTTGCAATTCAAATTTTCTTAGCCAACTTTAGTGGGAAATGTATTAGACTTCATAATGATGAAAGTTGGCTATAGTCAAGTGTTTATGGAAAAATTATCAAATGTCTTATAATCGATATAGGAATAGTTATTAAACTTGGATTCAAAGGAATTGACCTATGATGTTGAGATTCACGATAGGCAAAGAGATCAAATTAGCCATTACATTTGGAATGATAATAAAGGTAAAGGGAACTCAAAGGATTTTAGGCCAAGAGCCCGTTTAATGGAAAGTCTGTTTATTAATATTTTTTGTCCAAGAACTGAGAATCATGAACTTATTTTCGATATGGATTATATAGCTTTGTATGTTATATTTAGGAATATAGAAGAGAATTGGGTTATCTTTGTTTACACCACCCTAAGGACTTTCTTCTTTCAAAAGAAGAAAACCATTATTTATGCTCCATTCATCATGTGACTTCTCAATGACTCAAGAATACAAGGTTATGAGGACACACCTCTTAAAGTAAGTTATTTGGAAAGAAATTCTTTAGTTCAATGAAGCTCTTGGAATTGGTTCCAAATATAAGTACGATTCATTTTTGGTGCATATGCAAAATAGTCAACGCTCTTTTACTAAAGAGATGAAAGTGGTATATGAGGTAGAATAAGAATAATCGAGTGATGAAGACGAAATTGGCGATGAAGAAGAAAGTGAACCTAGTGAGACTTCATTCGTTAAAGTTATTTCATCCAATATGACATAACTTTAATGGAACCAAATTTATCGATTTTCCTTATAACCTCTAAAAATCAAAAGAACTTAGAAACGAAAATTTCTAAAGGTTTTAAATCACTTGAATCAAGAGTAGATAAAATTGAAAAAGACGTGAGTGGAATAAAATCTTTTTTAGGAAAGATATGATAGAAATCGAGTAGGAATCTAGGTTTCTAACTCCTTTGCCTTCTAGCGATCCAGATGTTGATTATTATTTGAATAATCATGATGTAGAACAAAATTGGAGGCCATATGAATGAGGTAAAAAATAATTTTACATATCTCCTTTTAAAAATTATAAACCTTAACTTTGTTTACACTTTTAGGCACTCAAAATTCAAGAGTTTGTGAAGATGCATGCAAGAATTTGGAGTCTATGTTGTGGCTTGTTGTATCTTTCTTAATATCATCATTTGTTATTTCATTTGTATAAGTACAAATACATTTGGATGTTAAATTGTGTTGTGACATTGGTGACTGTGTCGTTTGTTCGTATCTTTATGAAATATTGTGTGACATTAAGTGTTTTGTGACTATTAATATGTTATGAAGTATGTGGCTTGATCATTTTTGTTTTTGTATCATTCTCTTTAATCCTTCATTCTTCCATTATTTTTATCTCATTCTGTCTTGCTTTTGATGTTAATAAAGTCGGAGAAAAACTGGGCATATCGATAGGGGGAGTAAAAATAATTTTTATAATTCTATATCTTTATGCAAATGTATAGTTATCGTCATCAAAAAGAGGGAGAATGTTAGAACCTCCTTTCATAGCTCTGAAGCGATAACTATATATTTTGAAATATATTGTACAAGTTTCTTTTTCGAGTATAATAATATTTGAAGGCTATGACATACTACTTAGACGAAGTGCTCAAGATTGAAGATCAAATTAGAGTAGTCAAACGTTGTTACCTTAGATATAACTTTTACAATTCACTTTGATAATAACACTCACACTTATGTTTTTGAAGTATTTTTGGAAAAAAATCTTCATTATTGTACTTATAATTTTTTCAGAAATCTTATTGCTATTTCAGCAGGGAATTCAAATGTTTGAAAATAATCTAAACATCTGAAATATGTTAAAATTACACTGATTCTATTCTTTTTCGTATCCCTATATGAATGAGACATTTGAAAGATTATTCAAATGTCGAAATGAATATTCCGACGCTTGACTAATATTTTTAAAATTTGAGTCTTGTAACATTTTTTAAAATCTTTTTTAAAAATCTAAATAATAATTCCGACGTTTGATAGAAAATTTTGATGTCTAAAAAGGAGCTTTTTCGAACAATTTTCTTTCTTTGTTAGTTTTGTAGAAATCCAGATATCTAGATTTGAATTCACACATCTAGATACTTGTAACAAGCAAATTCTTGTTCTATAGACAGTTTTGTTCTCAAGTGACATCTTATTTAATAAAAGGTTGTGTTGAGTAGAAATTTAACCAACCTAGAAATTAGTCTAATTCATTGTGAAAGCAAAGGTTACTTGCTAATCACTAGGCTTGAAAATGTAAAATGACGATGAAAGCAAGAAAAAGAAAGTAAATGACGCCAAATATAGGGTAGTTCAACAAGTTTGCCTTTGTTCATAATGAATATCACTTTCTATATTTCTCTCTTACAATCACTGGGAATTACAAGAGAACAATAAGAAATAAATCACTTAAGACTAAAATGTTGGCTAGTCTTATTACTTAGGGCCTTGATTTGCTGTGTTAAGAGCTTTGGAACGAAGATAATAGCCAAAATTCTACTAATTTCTAACCCCTTTGAAGTGGTAATGCAAGGGGTATTTATAGTGGCTAAAATGGATGATGAATTGTTGAGATTGCATAGTAAAACAATCTAGAAGCATACCATGGCCATTGATTTGGTCACATGGGCTGATGGGAGACAACTGTAAAGGCATAAAGGAATGAAGGGCTAATATGCATGCTAATTGTTCTTTTGTACCTTGCATTGACTTTGCATTCATTTAATGCACATGAAATGCTGACGGCTTGTTGTAGAAGCATGGGTGATTCTGGCCGCTCTGCTACTGTTGACACCAAAAATAGGCATCAACAACTATAGAATCTCATGGATATCAAAAAATTAATGGAATCTAAAGAAGAAAGCATGAAAGTAAATAAACACGAAGATTTTATAGTGGTCTGGCAATCGTGGCCTACATTCACTTCATATTTTATTAGTCTTTCACTCGGTTACAATTACATGAGCTGTTGGATTAGCTAAAATCCATTGATACAAGTTTATAAGAAAAAATAGTCATGGTAGAGCTTTAGGAGTAGTAAGAAGGAGAAGATGAAGAAGTCCACCTTTCTAAAGCTATGACTGCTATATTTATGGTAGAAGACGCGTACGGATCGGGCTGAAACTTTGCGAGAAGGTTCCCCAAGCCAAGTGGAGCCCCCCATATCGATCGGCCATACTTATTTCAATGTTCATAATGATCGGAATTTCCCTGATCGACCATTTTTGCTTGCCCTTTACAAACTACGATCGTTATTGGAGGATCCGGAGGCCTTCTGGCATTGATTCTAGAATATGGGTCCATGTTATGTTACAGATTGTAAGTTATCAGTTGTTTTAACTTGAAGGCAGAATATATACCAAACACATCGATCATTAGGTTGCAGCCATTAGGAACGATCGGCCTATATCGATCGGCCTTCTCCTTATCTCCATTTTGGGAAGCGCGATCATCATGACAACCTCCGCTTGCTACTTCGTTGATGTCACTGAAGTCTTACATAGATTGGACTCATGGTTGCCAAGATATTAGCTATTCTTCAATGATTCGAGCTATCTTCCTCGATCATTATCTGCTTGATCTAAACAAATAATTTTTTATTCCACAGCTTGTGTATATGAACTTCAGTCAATTCCAAACTTGAGATATAACTTCACGGGGTCAGGCTAGTGAATTCATGTTTGCCATACTTCGACTTGGTTTTGGTTTGAATCTCTTCGACTATCATCTATAGTAATATATACAACTGGTTCTTCAAGCGATCGACTATTCATCCCTGGTCGAATCGATGATATCATGACTTCGCCAAAAGGCGGGATAACATTTACCCCCCAAAGTACGTCTTGTGATCAACATGATGTGCTTTGAATCTGAAAAGCCCTGAATCGCTGTAAAGATATCCATTTAGTTTCCTGATCGATTACTATTCCTCTACTGTCCATCGATAGTATAAGTCCAGAGTCGTATTCCGTTTGCACACACAAATTTGGTTATGACGAATCTACAAGCCCTTGTTCACCTGATCCTGCCTCAGACCATATAGCCCTAGGTTTGTTTGCAATCTTTTACTGATTATGGAAAACTGAACTTTTAAACCTGATTTCATGCACTCTCATACACGTGTTCATGTTGTTAGCTTTAGGTTGTGCTCGTGTCCATAGGTCGTTGCCAACTTTTATGATATTCGAACTATTCTCGTATGTAGTCGAATTTCTACGAACATTTGTTGTTCTTCTCATCCACCACAGTTTCACATCCTTTATCACCTTTCCATTTACAGCCACATTTATTATTTTATTCTACCATCTTTTAAAATACCTTCGATTATGGAGCCGAGTGTTGTAGGTTAGGAAATGAAACGACCATGCGAAGGCTTAAATAAATGAGAGACAAAAACGATCGGCACTGGGATGGTTCGGCGTATTTAGCAGATTGGATTTGGGTGGATTGGCAGGCATGTTATTTAGAGATGTTATTTAGAGATGGAACAGCTCTCGAGCATCATACGATCGGCCCGAACCTTCGAAGGGGAAACGATCGGCTGGAATTTCCAAGGCAAAAATAATCGGCATGAACCATCTCCTATATAATTCTCGACACTTGGTCATTTTCCTCACTTAACTACCCATATCTATTTCCTAAAGTTTAATAAAGAGATGACTTCTCTCCCTTTTCTCCTGTCGAACTTCACAACAACATCATCTTCCCCCACGCCCGGGCTTTGAATCGACTTCGAGCTCCTCTCCTTTTCAGATCGCAAGTATAGGTAGAACAATTTCTAAACTCACTGTACAATTGAAATAATGGCATAGAAAACCTAATGGCAATCGACTTGACCCATGAGTCTTCCCCTTTTCTCTTACTTACGATCGTGTAGAATGGAGGAATAGATCGTTTCAATGGGAGTCAACTGATTTACTCGGATAGCCGGTTTTTTTCTACAAGAGATGAGGTATTGGGATGAAGGACTTGCAAACGATCGATGAGATTCTGGTTTGAAGATGGAGCAGTTCGAAGATTAAGGGGCCATGAATGATCAGACATGTTAGCTTGAACAACGATCGGTGGGGAGGATCATTGTTGGACGATCAGTTGACGTTGTCTGAGGAGACGATCGGAATACTCGAGACGTGCGGCCCTTTTTAATATACTTTGAACGCTTAGACCATACAATGCCACTGCGACTCATTTACACTTGGACTTAACGTTTTTTACCTGTGCATAAGTATATAACCTATATCCTGAGCATGAACTCGGACCAAACAACTAGTTCCGTCCCCTTGTAGATATTTGAACATAAACATGGCCACATATATAACATGGCATCTGCGAACAATGACATGCTACCTCAGAATAAGTGCCATAAATGGGAATTCCAACTACTATGCTTAAACTCACACGTAGCTCAGCCAACAGTTTTATTTCCATTAGCTATCTTTTAAATGAATTTCTATGCCTTGTCGTTTTTTCCTTGTCCTCGTTTAACCCATTATTACTTCAACTAGCACTTTATTATAAAACACTTACACTGCACTGGGGGGTACAAGCCGTTTTTTCCTCTAACTATGGCTTTTACTAAGTTTGTTAGCAAGGGAAATCTAGGTGTTTCAGATACTTCATGATCATGCCAGGAGGATCTTCCTCTCATAGGAATAACTTGAATGTAGAGTCCAGTTCAGTAACTGAATCCGACAACCCGCCACTCAGTTATAGTCCAGGGCAACTTGAAAGCTCGGGTTCTCAACTTGAACTTTCTAAGATTGTTCCCATCTTTCCACCGGAAGTTATCGAACCGGTGCCCAACAATTTAGAGGATGCAATCGTTCTTGATAATCCTCCTGATTCGGTAGCTTCAAAGATCAAAGAAGACGCTCTCTAGAGGATATGCACAAGGCACAGGATCCCTTTTGATGACGTATTAGCGCCATCACAAGGTGATAGGGCTCACAGACCTCCTAAAGGGTACACAGCCTGCAATAAATTCATGTGCTGGGCAGGATGCATCCCGCCGTTTAATTTGTATATTCGGGAGATTTTACATTATCTACGGATTGCACCTGCATAGCTCCATCCAAACGGTTATGCACTTCTCAACGGTACATACATGATATCCATGGAGCTTCTGCACCACCCGCCCACTATCGAAGACATTCAATTTCTCTTCGCTTTCAAACGGCGGACAGGGAGCCTATCATTCACCTTTCTTAAATCGGCGAAGAAATGCCAGATTCTGATGGGCACTTGAAACAAATTAATTACTTTTAAGAGCAAGTGGCTCTTTGTTCGTTGTCTGCCCAGCCTCGCCCGATTATGGCAAGAGAGACGTGAGTGTTCCTCACTAGTTTCATAAATATACCAAAAAAACATATCTAGGCTGCATTCTAACGATGTTATTCATTTTCAGGTGTCGTTACTCGACCCAGTGGCGATGTTTATGAAAAAGAAGTGTCTATTTTGAAGAACGCTCCAGCCGAAGAAAGAAATATTAAACTTTTTCTTAGTGATGAACGTCTTTTCACTTTCGGCTTGATGGAAGAGGGCCTCAACATAGAGCTAACCAAAACTGCTCGGGCAGCTAGTACCAGAATGTAGGTCGCAACCGGTCATGGAAATGTTCAATCCTACCCTATGGTGCCACCATGCAGGAGCACCCATAAGTCTGCCGATATCAATGACGGAGGGCATAGTGAAGATGTACTTGGTCGTTCTGATGATAGACCTGATCTCGGGGTTGGCATCAAACCTTCACAAGTTCCTCAACCCCCAATCGTGACTAAAAGAAAGGGGAAAGCAACCGCGCACAAGCCTTCAAGAAGTCATCGTTCCAACCCAACTAAGCCGTCGATGTGCCTATCAATAGATCCTTTGCTTGATCTACCAATTCCACCCGATATCGACGCTTATCAACTCTCTGACGTGAGCATTGGAGGATTAGAGTCTCCCGTTAGAACTGGCTCAGAAATCCCCACTTCCGGAGGGGAGGTTACACCAATGAGCAAGGCTCCCGCACCTGTTCTGTTGGGAGGATGCACTAGGACACTCACACACATTCACGTGTCTAACACTGCACCGTGCTTAATTTGTACTTCCTAATACTCAAAGTTGATCATTATCCATTTGTCTTTGCAGGAACGATGGTGAGGAAAAGGAGTCGCGATTATTATGACATTAGCCATCGCCCCGGCCGTGGTCGCGGTTACCAAGAAAGGGAGGACAGGGATTGGCCTGCTCAAAACATTCACAGATCAAGATTGAGATCTCCTCCTCATAAAGGTCCCGAAATATCAGCAAAGCACTGGGACTTGCCCACCGAACCTCTTCATAGCCCTCCAACAGTTCTCATGCCTCCAAAGTCCTTGCTCTCATCTCAGTCTCAATGGTCGATCGATCGTTGCCATCATGGCGAAAATGATGCAGTACCTAGACTTGGCAAGGAAGTTACGGGGTTCGAAATTATTTCTGAAGATCCCACAGTCGACCCGAATGTTCGCATGGCAGAGCTTCGAAAAGAATTTCCAAACTTATGCTTCGATGGGTTCTACTTTCCCTCCAATCTGAAGAAGGTTCCGGACGATGTTCAAAAAATGACTATTAACTGTCACCGACATCCACATGCAATATCGAGAATGGATGAAAGCTGTGGATAAAATATCAAAGGTTTCCTTTGAATGCGTGGCAGAAATAGAGAAACTAAAGCGACAAGAGGCCCAAGATAAAAGGATTATTAAAGCATTGACAAACGAACAGGAGGCCTCTAGAACTGTCTTGACCGCAGCTGAAGAGGAAGCCGACGCTGCTTTAAAATCTCTGGAGGAGATGAAAGCTAGCCATCTCGATATGGTTCAAGTGCTGCACCACCGGAACTAAGAGATAACGCTGGAGTGAGACGTGGCTCGAGACAAAGAATCAGTAGCCTTGAAGGAAGTGGCCGACCTCAAGGCCAGGCTTGAGTTTGCGATAAAAGACAGGGATGAAGCTCAAAGAATCGCTCAAGATTCTTGCGAAGAGCTGGTTCACGCTAGGCTTGAGAGAGATGAGGCCATCGAAAAAGCTAAGAACGTTGATACGCTCATTCAACGTGAGACAGAAACGGTCACGAACTGGGTAAGAGAGGACATGATGAATGAGCTCGACCCACTTCTCACCCTCTAGAACGCTAATGTACTCAAACATAAGAATTTAACATGGCTTGGCGAAGACTATCCCTACCAACTCCATCGTGCTTGGGAATTACTTGTGTCGGAGGAGAAAAGACTTTATGGCACTGAGAATGTCGATGTAACCAAACTTGAGAGCGAAATACTAAAGGGCGATGAACCCAAAATGCTACACGACGTTCAGTATTCTCTCCAAAAAGAGTTCATGACTGATCCTTCGCATGAAACGGGCGAAGGATCTGGGTCGGCACATTTGATATTGCAACTGAGCTGCCCCCGGTGTTTCAAATCACGACTGGGCCCGCGACTAGCTCCTCGACTATCCCCGGGTATGATTTGGATAAACCATGACTATCTTCGATCCTTGAGCCTGGTTCTGAGGACGCTTCGGTCCAACCCGAAATCTATAGTGCAGAAGGTATCTCGTCGATTTTCCTTTTACCTTGTAAAGTTGGGATGTTATTAATCAATCTTTCTAATATTTTCTCCTTTTTCTTTTTTAGCCTTAGACTCACCAAATATTTCTTCTCTCCCTCCTGAAGGACCTCAGCCGGAGTCTCAAATGACCGTGACAGAATCTGTTACGGTTACAACTTCGGTCGCCACTCAGAGTGTCCACGAAGAGGCCTTATTTTTCGATGACCAGCTCATGGAAGCATTATTTAAGGAGGGAGGAGACCCACATCATGAAATCCTATTTGACGCAGAAATTGTAATGACGGGCTCCTCTGATCACGCTTGCGGGCCTAGTATGAAAGAAAGGATTGCGCGAGAGGAGCTCGAGAAAAGGAAGGTGAAGGGAGAGCCAGTCGAACAAGTCTCGGAAGAGCCAATGCCTTCCCCTCTTCAGATGATTCCTCACGAAGGTGCGACTCCTCCGAAAAACGTTCCTCACACTTCTGGTGCGAAAGATGCCCCCATCCTCCAACTTCCAAAGACGATACCGTCTCGGTCCACACGACTGAAGAAACTCCTTCCAAGAAAGGTCAAGGTGGCAAGGGATCGAAGAAGGGGCCTAGCAGTAGTTTAGAGGGGGCAACCACGAAGAAGTGAAGAAGGGGCAAGAAATCTAAAGAATGATCGTTGGACATGCAATTAATTTAGATAGCGGCCTCTCTTTTTGCTGGTTGTATATGTTTGGGCATAGCCCTTTAATTTTGTTTTGTATTCTGTACAACCAGATTCTAAGTGAATAACAATTCTTCTGCTCATGTGTATGATCTTTGTATTTACTTATTTAAATGTTTGAATCGCAACATCTCTCATTTCATATACTTGCAATTTGTCGTTTCATGAAACGAACACTAATTTCATAAACACATCTCGCGGCCTTTCTATGGTCATAGCCTCGAGGCATTGTGAACAAGAGATATGAGCCGCAGTGTTAGGCCATCACAATCATTCTCTAGACAACTGCATTTCTATCCTTGTTATTCGGGTCGGCAAATGCATTGCTTGGATGGCCGAATCTCGTCCTAGTGGTGTTAATATTCCAACATAATCCCCAAGAAACTTAAGGTCGATCGATGAATGGCCAATTCACATACATCATGTTTTCCTCGTGCCCCCAAGTCTGGGGCATACTTCAATAAGTAAGAGAACATGTCATGCTTACTTTAGCTTTTGCACTTTGTCCCGTCGTATCGTGGGATCGAGTTAATGGATAATAAACTAGGTCGAACATAATCTAGCCTTTAACGGTTTGCATTTCCCCACCGATTCTAGGTTGGAATTGCTGGAATAGGGAATGGTCGAGACCCATTAATCGGTTCATGGAATTTGCATTCTAGTCCGCATTTTGGGAACTCAGAGACGTTCTACGAACGGTCGACTCGCGCTCAATTTGTATTCATACTTCGGTCCGTGCTCTGGGGACCTCGATTTTTTGTGAATCGTTCATACTCTCATCCGCGCTCTGGAGACTCAGAGTATTCTAATCCGCATTTTGGGGATTTAAAGATTTTTGTGAATCGTTTATACTCTAGTCCGCGCTCCGGGGACATAGAGTCTCTAATCCGCACTTTGGGGATTTAGAGATTTTTGTGAATTGTTTATACTCTAGTCCACGCTTCGGGGACTCAGAGTACTCTAATACACACTCTGGGGATTTAGAGATTTTTGTAAATTTTTTATATTCTAATCTGTGCTTCGGGGACTAAGAGTACTCTAATTCGCACTTTGAGGATTTAGAGATTTATGTAAATCGTTTATACTCTAGTCCGCGCTCTGGGGACTCAGAGTACTCTAATCCGCACTATGGGAATTTAGGGATTTTTATAAATCGTTTATACTCTAGTCTGCATTCAGGGGACTCGGAGTACTCTAATCCACACTCCGAGGATTTAGAGATTTTTATAAAGGCAGTTGTATTTTCCCCATTTTGATCTGTACCTGATTTACCGTGTTGAGGAAAAAGTTTTCGAATGAATGGTCGAACCACGTTTGTTTATAGAATGGGATTCTGCCCCCAGCATCTAGGATGAAACTTGGCAACAGGTGGTCAATTCTCACCTACTTGGTAGTTTTGGCTCTTCCCATTAAATCGAGGAAAAAGGCATGTGATGAATGATTGGATCATATCAATGCTGGGGACAGATGATTGAGCCTTGCTCTTTTTATTTAGTATTTCTTTCCAGCAAACGAGGATAATGGATTATTGAGGAGATAACTTAAGACGCATCCGCTTCAAGTTGCAATCGCATCTATTCATTGAAACTTGTGGCTAACAAGTAGGTTGTCAACGTCAGTTGCTTTAAGTCTAATACGATGGTTGTCGAACGAATGGCTAGTGGCATCCAGGTTCTGTGGGGCTACGACCTTGTCAAGTCTTTTCAATTCTATACTTCGACGTCCCAAGTCAGTGGCATATGGTAACTGATGAACGGTCGAATCACGCTCATCAATGTAGGAGCTCCCACAGGTTCTGTCACGATTTACGGAGATTGGTCAACGCCCAGCCCTAGGCATTCAGCTACCTGCATCGTATGCGGGTTGATTAATTCAAGTTGATCATAGTTCACACCATAATTGAAATGGAAATTAATGAAAAAGGGATCGGAATAAGTCTCATCAATAAGTGTAGCATCATTGCACGCTCGCTATTCGACTTTGCTCCTGGCTTCTTTTAGCAAGGCATCGACTGTTGTCGATCCGGTTGATAATCAGGGTTCTTCATTAATAGGGTTATGATGTTTCTGCCGTCATCGAGCTGATATGTTCCCTGGCTACGGCTACTCATTTTGCTCGCCAATAACATCTTCATGTCCAGGACGTGCACAAGGCTAAGTGGTCCGGGATCGATGGTTAGTGCCCCATCACTTAGGGTCGGACCTGGGAAAATTTGATGGCTGCTTCGGGTTTCCCTTCGGGTTGCTTGGGGTTGTACACCGATTTACTTGGAGGCTGAAATTTTCAAGGCTTGAGAGTAATCACCCAGGATTTGCTTCGGGTCTTGCTTAGGGGAAAACCTTGTTTTCCCCCAATCCTGCTTCAGGTCACAGCCCAAGTCGTGAAGTCTTCCTTGTACTTGTCAAAATTTACATGCCACTTCTGCACACCTTTCTCCGACCAAGATTAAATATACCACCTCTAGCCTTTAATAACTCAAAGCATCTCGTTTAAAGAGGTGCTAAGTCTGCTTGCTTAGAGAGGTGAAGGAAGTTCATGATATTGCTGAATCAACCCTTGGAACGATTATACTAAGATCGATCGTATAAGAGCAACCAAAGTTCCTTTTGCAGGTAGGTAGAGAGGCTGATAGGGAACGATCGGCCAAAAAGATGAGAGTTGAACGATCGTGTTTAAAATGATCATAGTGAAGCCTTTACACATGATCAGTCGCTAGTAATCTACTTGGAATGATCATGCAAAAATGATCACATAATGACAATGGATTATCCTCAGCAAGCAAAGATAATGATGAGATATGGACGGTCATACTCGAGCCAAATCGATCGTTTCCTAAAGATGAAGCTGGGACGATCGTTCAAAGAATAAAGGCATAGGAACGGCTGGAGATAAATGATCGTACAAGAACGTGACTGGCCACATTCATGTGGTTGAAGCGATCAACACTGTCCATTTTGAAGAACGATCGGATATGGTGATGGTGCACATAGATCCATGGAGAAACTATAAGGATGGGATTGGAGATGATCGGATGGAGGGCTTATCGAGGATGATCGTACATGGAGTGAACGTATGGATTCAATTGGCATGGGTATAAGGCCAAATGTCAATCGTCTTTTTGCCTTAGAATCTTGAGAATGCTAGGATACTCACGAGCCACATGGCTACTTGGTTGTTGATCTCACCATTTCCTCCTTCGGCCAAGATAGTAGGCATGATTTCATGGCTATGTAAAGTAAGTTCCACCTAGAC
Organism: Allium fistulosum; assembly: GCA_030737815.1. Taxonomy (NCBI): domain Eukaryota; kingdom Viridiplantae; phylum Streptophyta; class Magnoliopsida; order Asparagales; family Amaryllidaceae; genus Allium; species Allium fistulosum. The sequence goes on from CM060907.1 coordinate 98,303,460, forward strand.
TTTTTTCAAATCTGAATAGGGTAGAAAACTTATCAATCAAACGCTGGATCTATTTCGCGAACATGGGAATTCACCAGTAGAGAATGAGATCCAATCTGACCGAGAAATCATTTCTCAGTGAAAGCACCAAAATGTTGACACAAAAAATGTGCATCAACACCCGTAGAATCTCATGGATATCAAAAAATTAATGGAAAGAACAAAGCATAAAAGTAAATAAACACGAAGATTTTATAGTGCTTCAGCAATCTTGGCCTACATCCACTTCATATTTTATTAATCTTTCACTCGTTTACAATTACATGAGCTGTTAGATTAGCTAAAATCCAGTGATACAAGTTTATAAGAAAAAATATCCATAGCAGAGCTTCAGGAGTAGCAAGAAGGAGAAGATGAAGAAGTCCCCTTTTCTGAAGCTATGACTGCTATATTTATAGTAGAAGACGCGTATGGATCGGGCTGAAACTTTGCTAGAAGGTTCCCCAAGCCCAGTGGAGCTCCCCATATCGATCGGCCATACTTATTTCAATGTTCATAATGATCGGAATTTCCCTGACCGATCGTTTTGCTTGCCCTTTACAACCTATGATCGTTATTGGAGGATCCTGTAGGCCTTCTGACATAGATTCTAGAAATGGGTCCATGCTGGGTAGCAGATTGTAAGTTATCAGCTGTTTTAATTTGAAGGCAGAATATATACCAAACACACCGATCGTTACGTTGCAGCCATTAGGAACGATCGGCCTATATCGATCGGCCTTCTCCTTATCTCCATTTTGCGACGCGCGATCGTCATAATACACTCCGCTTGCTACTTCGTTGATGTCACTGAAGTCTTACATGGATTGCCTCATGGTTTCCAAGATATTAGCTATTCTTCAATGATTCGAGCTATCTTCCTCGATCATTATCTACTCGAACCAAACAAATCATTGTTTAATCCGCAGCTTGTGTATCAGTCAATTCCAAACTTGAGATATAACTTCATGGGGTCAGGCTAGTGACTTCATGTGTGCCATACTTCGACTTGGTTTTGGTTTGAATCTCTTCGACTATCATCTATAGTAATATATACAGCTGGTTCTTCAAGCTATCAACTATTCGTCCCTGGTTGAATCGATGATATGACGACTTCGTCAAAAGGCGGGAAAACAGCTACAATATCTTATACAATTGGTTATATGGCTTGTCATTTACTTTTACATGCCTATGTGGAAAGACTAATGAGTGACTTTGACTAGTTGCAGATGATACTAGAAGTTAAATTAAGCTTAGGACCAAGGTGCAAGGAACATATCGCGACGAGTATGATATGAAGGGAGTAGCAATGGTGAGACGAGCCAGGGATAGGTCATACTTGAGCTGGTATTATCATATGAGTTTAAGATTGATGCCGGCTTGAGTATGTTAATCAGTTATGGAGCCGGTCTTGATGGGCAGGACTGAAGCAAGAATGGATGCATACTACCATTAGTGGGCTGGTTGCTTAATCCCTATGTTTGCTGAGGATAGTTGACTAGTGCAAAGGACCAAGTTACAAGAGAGGTGCCAGGTCGGCTACGATATGAAAAGTTAGGCTGCTTAGGACCGGTCGAAGGCGGCTGTGATGAATCCGAGCCAAAGATGGGTCATAATAAGCTAGCATTTTCTAAAGAGTGGGCTGGAAATTGACTTGGAGTGATGCTGGGTAGATGGGTTGACCTAGAGCTATACCAAGTATAGGCCGACATAAGAGGACCAATCATAGGTGAACAGGGCTGGTTCGGATCGGACTAGGCGGTGCTTAGTTGTCTACTTTCAGAAAGATGACCGACCATCAACCTGAAGTGCTAGTGAATATGGGATGGATTAGGGCCATATTGAATTAGGGCGGACATGAGTGGACCAATCGAAGATTAGTTAGGCCAGCTTTGACCGGCTTGCAAATTACATGCGAGAAAAATGAGCAACATTTTGCCCTCCTCCAAGCTCGTCTCTTTAAGTACGAGCGGGATTGTTATTTCTCAAAAATATTATTATCTAGCCCCTTTATTGTGCATTTAACTCATGCCTCACATGGTGTAGTACCATTGGCCATGATGGTATTAATAGAGTTAGGGGTATGCTCTAGGGTAATTATGTAATTTGTTACATAAGTCTAACACAATAACTAATCTTATTCAAAATAAACGGTCTTTTCGTTCTGTTATATACTTGTTATAATGTGTTATAAATAATTGATTGTTCAATTTAAGTATATTTAATAGAAATCCATAAATTGTATGTTTTGTGATAGTAGTTACAATGTGTTGTAACCATAAGAAATTTGTGCAGTGTATTACTATTAAGACTAGAGTATGTAATGCTCTCCAAATGTTAGGCAGTGTATTACTCATGACTGCTAGAAAGCATCAAGGAGTTATGTACTAATAATTTTTGGATAATTATGTAATAAATCACTCGATAGTTTTCTGTTGGTTAATATAACTAAGTTCACATAGAGAATATCGATGTGACAATATTACACAATTCCCTTGACATGAGAATACTGCCGATCTTCAATACGGAAACTCTACTTTGATTTTAGTCAAGTCTTGATATGGCGTCCATCGAACGACTATTGTTGAGTTAAGTCGAAGCATTGGAAGTGAAACGCTGCTCAAGTGAGAATTCGTCTCCTCGGTTTTATAGGTTAATATCATGAGTTAACTAATTAAGTCAACTAAAAGTCAAAGTCTCTAGCCAGAGCATTTTGGTTAATAATAATTGTTATTATTGAACCAAGAACTTTTGTATTTGGACTATAAAGTTGAACGTGGATGATATTAGAATTTTGACCACTGCCAAATTTCATTAGCCCTAATGTGATAAAAAAAAATTGATGAGGAGAAGTGCTGTATCAACACTGGGTCATGCTTAGGTAAGTAAAATTGGATTTTACCGAAGTAATATAAGTGAAAATTTGACCAAAATATCACACTGCTAGCTAAGGTGACGTGTGAATGTTAATATTCAAATTGTTCGATATTAATCGTTGACCGATTTTGCACCTAAAGAGTCAATACAACCACAATGTTGAAACCTCCATCCATCAGCCAATTTAATTAAATTATAAATGTTACAAATAATTAAAATAATAAATATTTATGAAATATTAATTATAATTTTTTTTGAACTGTGTTGATCAGTATTAAAAATCGTGCATATATAAAAGTTATATACACACTTATCGGGATATACGATATCGATGTATGTTTAAATTTGGTTGAAATGTAAAATATCTAATCTTGCTTGAAGTGATTTGAGGCCTAATAAGGAGAAATTTATGGTCTGATAGAGCTAAGGGTATGTCCTAGCAGCAATTCTGTAATTTATTATAAATTATAAACTCTCTAATCAATTCTTGTTCATATTAAAGGTGTTTTTTCTTTCTGTTATATATCTGTTACAATGCAATACAAATAATTAGATGTTTAATTAAAATATATTTAACAGAAAATTGCATAAATGGTGTGTTTTTGATAGTAATTACAAATAGTTGTAACCATAAGCATTGTATCATAGTATAACAAACACATCCTTTTAAATATTCCTTATAAGGTATCCATTTAGATTAAGGGGTTGTAAAGTTTTGATGAGACATATTATTGAAGTATATGAATAGTTGTTAATAAAGTACCAATTTTCAAAAAAAAAATCCTAGTCAAGATGCATCGAGGCTAGATATCGATGCATCCGTTAAGGCTAGAATATGCGAAGCTCTCTAAATATTGGATAGTGTATTATTCATGACTACTCGGGGCACCAAGGGGTTATGTACTGATAATTATTAGATCACTATGAAATACTTACTCGATAGTTTCCTATTGGTTAATATAACCAAGGTCAAATAGAAAATATCGATGTGACTAATTTACACATAATACTTATGATTTTCAATATGAAAGCTCCACTTTGATTATAGTCAAATCCTGGCACAGCATCCATCGAATGACTATAGCTGGGTCGATTAGAAGTATTAGAAGTGAAACAATATTCATGAGAGGATTTGTCACCACAGCTATATGAGTAGTTAGATTAATAATAGCTATTATTATTAAATCAAGGACTTTGTATTTGGACTATAGAATTGAATATGAACGATATTGGAATTTTGACCATTACTAAATAACATAAGTCCAAAGTGATACAGTTTTGACGAAGAGAATTGGTGTAAACAATTGTCACTGTTGGGTAATGATGTTAAAGTAAAGTGACGAGTGAACGACAATATTCAAATAGTTTGATATTAATCGCTGACCAAATTTACGCCTAAGAATTATACAACCAAAAAGATGAATACTCATTTTACGACCTGATTTAATTAATTTGTACTTACTATAAATTAATTAGACTAATTAATATTTATGAAATGTTGACTATAAAAAAATTTAGTTGATGTTGAACAATGTTAAAAAGTGTATTTATAATAGTCACAAATATATTGATAGATATACGATATCAATATGCGTTTAAATTTAGATTTAAATGCAACAGATATTGTTCGGTTCTGGAATTGTTTTTTAGGCCCAAAGGGGGTTAGGAAATTTTGGCCATGATGCTTTCATAGGGAGGCTAGCCATATATGATGTGGCTTGGTGGTTTTGATTGGAAAAGGAGTGGAAATGGTAAAAGAGATATTAGGAATTGTGATCCACTTTTCACTCTCTTATCTTCCTTTAAATAAGTCATTCTCTATTCATTCGAGATAAACATTTTGCTCCCCCTCTTACCTTCGTATTTCGACCAGACTTCCCCTTTTCAAACAATACAATATCCAAGCACAAATCATATCAAAACACTCTAATTCGGTCATCGGTGGTAAAGCAGTTTGGGAGCCAACAACTCTAGAACTTGGAAATTGATTCAAGGAGCCATTTCATCATTTCGAAGTGTGATCTTTAAGCCTTGGTGAGAAGTATACTTCTAATTTATTAACACTCTTAATTGTTTAGTTGATCAATAAATCATATGATAGCAAGATAGACTTTACCACGAATCAGTATATACATGTCAATGATTATACATATAATGTGCATAAAAAAATTCCTTAGTTTAGATGCCTACTTGTTGCTCACGGCTTGATAATAAAAAAAATTATTATTAAATTATTATTAAATGATTTTATTTTAAATTTTTAAGGTAAACGAGTTTTTATACTGGACTCTACCAGATCTGAATAAAATATTAGAAATTACGAAAATATGGTGCATACACAAGGATCTATACATGTACAAGCATACAAAATAGCATATATGCAGTAATTAAAATAGGGTCTAGACCCATAATAGCCCAAATACCATTATAATTAATGCGCAGCGAGTGTAATAAGACCAACAGATCGCAGCCATCGCATATGTTTGAAAATAGCACCGTTCATCTCTGCCAATAACTCCCACCTGGATTTACTCTTTTGCTCAAATATGCGTTTGTTCCTCTCACACCAAATAGCAGAGACAAAACTCCTGAGAACCACAAGCATATGTTTTCCCTTCTCGTCGCGCCATCTCGATCGTTTAAATATCTCGAACCATTGTTTCTCGCGTCGCGCGTTGCTGTAATATATATCAGCAGCCAGAATAACAGCCTTCCATAATTGATATGTCACAGTGCACTGGAAAAAGATGTAATCTTTGCTCTCGGGGTGATTATTGCAGAAAGCATAGTTATTTGAATCTATGAATCCCCTCTCCACTAATTTATCTCTAGTCAGCAGCGAGTTGTGTATAGTTTTCCAGAGAAAGAAATTGTCTTTTTCAGAACCAAGTCTATTCCATATACGTCGATACCAAAGATTATTACAGGAATTATTATCAGGAAGAATAGCTTTGTATATAGTTGAAATGGTGTGTTAAGAGTATTTGTCAGTCCATTGGATAGAGTGTTTAGTGTTACTGTGTTTAACCCGAGTTATCTTCATCCAGAGTTCACGAACCACAGTGGATGCAGCAGTAGGAAAGTTTATCTCACCGTGATTGATGAAGTGTTTTATATTTGCTCTGTTTGGAATGCCCATGGATATCTTTTCCATATTATTAAGCACATCGTTAAGAATGATACCAGAGGATGACCATGGGGAGTGCCAGAATGATATGGGGTTATCACCGAAAATATTATATTTAATATGAGGCAGAATGATATCACGAATGCTAAGGATGTTCCTCCAGAAACACCTAGAAGTGGCAGTGGGACACATATTCCCGAATTGCTTACCGTATAGGTAGTTCGTTCTAATCCAGCGAATCCACAAAGTATGTTTGTCGGAAAGGATATCGTTGATGTGTTTGGAGGCCGCGGCAATATTCCAGTATCGTAAATTTATTATACCAAATCCTCCTTTTTTCCTTGGTCTGCATATCTTCGAGAAGGCAATCGGAATAGGCTTGCGAGAATGGCAATCACCATGCCATAAGAAATGGTTTATTTCCACATTTATCATGGATATTAATTTCTTTGGCAAAATAAAAACACGAGACCAGTATGCTGTCATGCCAAATATTATCGATTTAACAATTGAAATTCTACCTACCTACGAGAGAAGGTGTGTAGGCCAATTTCAAAGTTTGGCAATAATCTTCTTGTACATAGGGATACATTGAGTAGTACTAATCCTAGATTTTGTGAGTGGGATACCCAAGTAAACATCATTATTTGGCATGGTCTGGAGACCCGATAGTTTAGTGATACGGCAATTGTCACTCTCATTAAGCCCCGCGATCAGAATATGAGATTTATTCTTGTTTATGTGTAGCCCAGTCGCGTCATGAAATTGTATAAGTGCAGCATTGATGGTAGATATGGTACCAAAAAATGACAATATCGTCGGCGAACATGAGGGAGGTAATTAGAGGATTCTTACACTTTGGGTGTGTCTTTATAGCCTTATTTAATGCATGGTTAGTGAAGATAGAATTAAGTAGCTCCATCACCATGATAAATAAATACGGGGAGTTCGGGTCCCCTTGACGAATCCCCTAGACGATATGAAATACCTAGCCGAATGGCCATTGATCTTAACAATGTACGAGGCAGAGGATATGCAAGTGTAAATCCAAGCGATGTACGATTCCGGGAATCCCATTCTAGACATTATAGCAACAATAGAAATCCATTCAATAGAGTCGAATGCCTTCTGTATATCGAGCTTCATCATACATCTCGGGGATATATTCTTCTGGTTGTATCCTCTAAGTAATTCGTGCGTCAGCAGTATATTGTCGGTGATATTTCTATTGTGAAGAAAAGCGGTTTGGTTTGGTGATATAATCTTATTCAAAATCGGCTTCAATTTGTTTGCAAGGATTTTTGTGATGCATTTGTATATCACATTACAACACGATATCGGCCTGAAATGTGTGACAGAAAGGGGTGAATCGATTTTTGGAATTAAAGCAATATTTGTGGCATTGATACCCCCGAGCAAAATATTTGTGGAGAAGAAGTATTGTATTGCCTTGAAAAAAATGACATCGATGGTAGACCGCGTAGTTATAAAAAAATTTGTATTGAAGCCGTCAGGTCCGCCTACACTACTAGGATTGAGATCGAATAAGGCCATCTTGATGTCATCATATGTAACTGATTTGATAAGGCAAATAGCATCATCCTCGGTTATCTTCGGAATTTTGATATTTGTAATGTCTGCAAGGTTTAGACTTTTGTCAGTTTTAGTAAAACAAGCATAGAAGTAATTTATGAAAGTCTCGTCAATAAGTATATTGTCAGTTTGTAGCTTTCCGTCCATGTCTACAATAGATGTGAATTTTTGTGTTGATCTTTTGATGCTGAGTGCTTGATGGAAAAAGGAGGAGTTTTTGTCACCATGGAAAAAATTATCTTTACCAAACTTTTCTTTATTCATCTCAAGTTCATAATTAAGTGCTTGCCGAAGTTGATTATTTATGTACTCCTCTTTTTCAGATAGTTCAAAATTTTCGGGGGAGGCTAGCATTTCCTGTTGAGCCTTATTGAGTTTGATGCACAGCTGATCAGATTTGGATGTTCCTTTGCCAAAAGTGGATTTAGCCCATAATTTCAGACATTGTTTCACATTCTTAAGCTTTGAATGTAGAATATACATAGGGTTGCCATATGTACAAGTGTTCCATCCCTGCAAAAAAATATCATAGAATTGTGCATGTTTAGTCCAAAAATTAAAAAAAATTAAACGAGGCATGGTATTTCATTGTTTTCGATCCCTATGAAAGAATAAGAGGGTTATGGTCTGAGATTCCTGGGTGGAGAATAGTGGATATGAGGTTAGGCCAGGTGGAAAGGGCTTGGATATTGAAGAGATAATGGTCTAAAGTGCAAAAAGTACGTCTGCCACTACGATGGTTATTCCATGTATACATAGGGCCGATAGAAGGAATCTTGTGCAGAGTCGCGAGCTGCATAGTTTGGGACAGCGGCCTAATGTCGTGAATGGAAAGGGGATTTCCTCCATATTTCTGAGACGATGCGTACATGCAGTTGAAATCGCCAATGAGAATCCATGGGTAATTGATATTTATCTGGGATTGAATGAAGTTGTGTAAACGAGTTCTGGTATTTTTGCTGCATGAAGCATATATAAAAGTGATATTGAAACAGGTGGAGGTTGGTATGTGGGTAACAAGAAGGTGGATATATTGATCAGAAGCTGAAATGGTGACGGTGTTGTATGTATGAGGGTTCCATAATACCAACACACGGCCATATTCAGCATGGTATAAATTGTGAGTGAATTTCCATTGTGGGTTGATATAATTACACATTTTCAGAGTTTGAGCCTCGTTGAGTTTTGTTTCCAAAATTCCAATCATATGCAGATTGTTGTTTTTGATCAGTTCTGTTACTTCATGTTGCTTTAAAGGAAGGTGTGCTCCCCTTAAATTCCATGCACCTATGTTGTCAAGCATTTGAGACGCTGCGTTTCTTTTTCCTACCTGATTTCCTCTGCCCTATGAGATTTGTCTGTTTAGTTTGTATTTCATTATCATCCAAACTCAGGTTGTTATTCTGTATATCTTCAGTTTGGTATGTATGCCCATCGTCATTATCCTCGACTTCATCGATGTCTTTGGTTACCTTGTTTTTATAAGTTTTCTTGTTTTTCTTTTTCTTTATCTGTGTTATATATGGGGATGAATTGGCAGAGGGTGATTTCGATGTGGTTGGCTGGCTGTTGAGTTGAAATTTTTGATGGCTGTGTCAGGGAATCCTATTGAAAAAGAAGCTTGAGTCCAGTATTTTGATCATGAAAAGTATCGTGCTGAATGATGTTGTGTTCGACGAGCTTCTGGTTAATGTTAGGGGATAAGTGGATGTGTTCGTATGGAAGAGCATGCGATTCATCAGCTAGTTGTTCATCAGTAGTTACAGGTATAGGAGGTGTGCTAGTAGAGTGTGTAGGATTGGTGAAGGTAGGAAGGTGGGCGGGTAGAGAAGCAATGGGGAGGGTAGATATTGATGTGTCAGGTATGGTGCTAATATCATTGAGTAAGTCAGAACAATTTGATATGTGGATATTTGTGTAAGGTTGAACATGTTCATTCGATTGGTCGGTGGGAACAAGATGTATGACAGTGGATAGTGTGTCAAATAGCGAGGTATTTGTTGGGTTTGAGGATAGAACAGTTTTATCTTGTTTGTCTTGAGCATTCAACTGTGCATGTATCTCAGTGATATCCATCGTTTTGTTAACTTGTGTTTTATGTATCTGGTGTTCAGAAGTAGTTTCTGTTTTTTTCCTTGTCCATTGTTTGTGTGTTCTGTTTTTCCACATATCCTTCTCATCTTTTTTTGGGGATTACCGTGTGTATCACCTTTCCCTATAGCACACCGCATATGCTGAGAAGCAGAGTTGTTATTACCGTGTCCAGCTTGTTCCTGACCCACAGTTGCATTGGATAGGAGTTGTTTCATGTTGATGCATGTTGATATGTCGTGTCCAAAACATCGACAGTGCACACATATTTTTGGTCGCCAGTCGTAATATACTTCGACATACACAACATCATCACCATCCCCACATTTAATTACATCAGGAAGTTCCTTATCAGGTGTAATTTCGATAAGGCATTTGGCATATTCAAAATGTTGCATCTTCTCTGTTGCTTCATTATAACATACCAAATTACCCAGATGACATGCCAGCCAATTAATACCCATAGAGTCCGAGCAATAGTCGGGATTTTGTGAAAGTGGACCCAAATTGGAACCGATTTAATACTCGACTGCGCATGTCTGAAAGTGGGTTTCCAAGAGGATATAATAAACATTTTTCCACGTATAAAAATTGGATCACTCTCAAGTATACGCTGTCTATCAGAATCATCATAGAATTCAAAATAAAAACTTGAGCGATCAGATTTAACCGGGTAAGAACCCTTGAGGCGCCAAATTCTCTTCAAATGGTATAGAACCACATTGTATGGCAGATATTCATCGAGGAAGAAATCGACCAAATGTTTGTACCACGACGTCGTTCCAGCCTCATGGACTTCCGATGGCATCTTTAGAGCCTCGCCCTTATATGTCAAGTCGAAAAACTTTGGAGTGTACCGGCCCGCATTCCTAGGTTTGGTTTTGAAAAGGGAGACCCATGGAGTAGGGGAAGGAGTAGGCAGTGTGTCGATGTGTGGAAATGAAGCTATGGATGGTAGAGTTATATTACTAGATGTAGGCAAGAATAACGAACAGGGAATGGTTGTCGTAGAGTCTGGTGGCTCAGGTAAAGGCGGCAACGATGTAACAGCGATGGGTGCCGGGTCAATAGGGGGTATGGATAGAGAAGGTGGATAGGGGGCAGTCTGGGCATCGATGGTGGTAGGAGGAATGACAGGACTAGATACGATACAGTGAACATGAGCAGAGGAAGTGATGTGGGTATGGTCGATTGGAGCAGAGGAAGTGAACATGATTTTATTGATTAAACCTAATTATAAAATATTAATTCGTATGATATTTGTATTTAAAAATTTATAAAAAAAATTTACGTTCCTAAAAACAATTCAGCAATAAAGATTATTTGTTTATTTTTTAATATATATAAATATTTTAAATTGATTTATAATTAGTTAAATAAACAAAATATATTTATAACACATTTATAAATAGTATAAAATTTTGGAAACTTTTTATAATATAAAATATGCATTTCAAAAACAATTTTATATAATTTTTATTAATAAATCTGTATGGATTTTGATTTTTAAAATATATTTTCTTTAAAAAAAATTAAATTGAAAAGAAATTTACCTGGCCATAAGCAGCAGCAAATATGTATTTAATAAAAAATTATATATATGTATAACTAGTTAAATGTTTATATATTAAAAAAAATTGATTTTATATTATATGATAATATTTTACAAATTAATATTTAAAATAATTTTGTAACCTAATTATACATACATACATATATTTCATAAATGATTTATACAAATAATTAATAACTAATATTTTATAATAAATATACAATTATATATACACAACAATTTGATGCACGTATATGTATATTAGACAATACATTTGTAAATGGATAACATGTCTATTGCGGTGTAAATCCTAGTACATGTACGCATGCATGTCAAACCATGTACACAATTTCCTGTTGCACGTGCACGCACACACATATGTATATGTGATACACATATATGAAATATAATACAAATTATATAAAATAATTTTTCTTATAAATTCAAATAAAATATTGATTTTCCTTAACATAAAATTTAGGATAGTTCTAAATGAATTAGACTACATAAGCCCATTAAAGATTCAAATAGGTAAAAAAAATTGAAATTTACCCAATTCATCCATCGCGGGTTGGTCCAGTTCCAACAATAGTATCAGAGCCCAATAGCCTATGTGGTCTAAATTAGTCATGTTATGGTTAACTAATTAAGCTCACAACCCAAATACAAAGGTAGTGCCAAAGGATTGGGTTTGAGTAATCAAGTACTATTCCCTACCTAGCTACCGACCTTGGTCGAACATATATGTAAGTCCAAAGGTTGACCCTGATAGAAAAAGCCCAATTTGAATTGGCCTTTGAGCTTATTTTCAAAATTGTTTGAAAATTAAAAATATAGATCTTAAATGTAAAGGTGAAATTTAAAATAACACACAGACACACACACACACACATATATATATATATATGTATATATATATATATATTATAAAGTTATAGTATAATAAAATTGATCAAAAAGTTTGAAAATAAATATAAGTTTGTTTCAAAATTAAATTTATTAATAAGGTTAATAAAATAATTAAATTAATTAAATGAGTTAATTAAATAAAACATATATGCATGTATAATATATATTGATATATGTTATGTTGTCTTGAAATGTTTAAGAAAATATAAGTATTCATGTATATGTATAATTTAATTTTTGGAATTAATAAAATTTAGTTAAAATATATTAATAAAAATTTAATTGATTAATAAATATATATATATATATACATGATATATTTTTTTCTAAAGGTAAAGGCTAAAGGGAGCCTAGTCCATATATTATATAAATATGAACTGTATAAAAGAGAACGGTTCAGAGAACAAAAAGTCCCTGAGAGACAAACAAAAATAAAGCAGCCCGGGGACAAAAATAGCAATTAACACAAGGCTAAAAGTTATCCAACATCTGTTCTAACAATAGGATGAAACACACGATGAAGCTTTCTCAAATCTCTTGTAACCTGGCAGTGGATGATGCGCAGTAGAACTGGCTTAGTTCTAATATTACCAGAAAATATCCATGCATTACTCTCTGACCATATGGCATATGAAAATCTATTAAAATTGATAGGAGAGTGAGAGCCTTAGGAGATTTGCATCTCGTTTCTCTGAAAATGCTAACCCATTTGATGGTCGAATTCCGAGATGATCTATGAGACCCTCCATTAAGAAGGAGTGCAAACCAAATTGCATTAGTGAATTTGCATGCAAAGAAAATGTGCATATTTGATGAAGACTCAGCATTACATAGGACACATTGAGCATTATCAACAATCCCAAACATGAGAAGTTTGTCTTTGGTCTGAATTGCATTAGAAATTATCTTCCACAATGTCAAGTTATTTTTCATCACTCCACCAGAGTTCTAAATTCTCGAAGACCATGGGAAAATAGGGCACTGACCAATGAGGCAATGATATATGGCAGCAGTGCTAAAGTTTCTATTTCTCATAGGCCATAGTACATCATGAGCCAAGTCAATAAACTGAATAGATTCAATTCTATGCCACAGCTCTCGAACAAATGGATTGCTTGAAATGGCAGGTTCGGGAAGCCATTAGTGATGTAATCAACGGCTTTAGCATTGGCTGGAATGGTAGAGAGGTGTTGGAGGTTAGGGTGTAAAACATTTCTAAGGATTAAACCAGACGCAGCCCAGGGGTCATCCCAAAATTTTAATTGCGGAAGGTTAACTGGATTGCATTGAATTAAGTCAGGAAGATTGGTCTGTGTTTGAGAATTGTACGCCACATGCAGCTTGTTGATGAGGGGGTTGTGACTAACCAGAAAGACTTAGACTTTAATTGGTTGCAACGGACCCATGTGGCCCATAGGTTGTTGTTATCAGCCAAAATAAGGTCATAGAGCCTTGCTACAGCTTCCATGTTTACATGCTTAAGATTGAGGATACCAATGCCACCATTAGCTTTAGGTGGTTGGATTTTGCTAAAGGCAACAAGGATTAGTTTTTTTGAGAAAGCATCACTGTGCCAGAGGAATCTGTTGAGTGCCCTGGAAACCATAGAGATTAGTTCAGTAGGAAGCAGAAAGTGCATACACCAGTATGTTTCCATGGAATTTGCAATTGATTGGATAACAGTCAACCTTCCTGGCTAAGTTAGAATAGTATTCGGCCATGTGGATAGTCTTGCTATGATTTTCACATACATAGGGAGGTAATCTGCAATTCTGATGCATTTTGTTATTAAGGAAGCCCCAAGTAGTATGAATTAGAAGGCATTTCTTGTAGGGAAGAGCAAGCTATTATGTCTTGTTTCTGTTGATTATCCAAACTAGCTATCAGAATCTAAGATTTGGTTTGGTTGATTGATAAGCCAGTTATCTCACAGAACTCTTCCAAAGTCTTGGTGATGCAGGATATGTTGGCACGAGTTGGTTCCAGACCAAATCATCTGCAAATAATAGGCTTGTGACATGCAGTTCTTTGCACTTAGGTGCAATTGGAGGAGCCTAGAATCAACCTTCTTATTAAGTAACAACCTTAAGACCTCCATTGTCAATACAAAGAGCAGAGTTGAAATTGGATCACCTTGTCATACTGTGACACCCCTAATTTTAAATAACATTATTCAAGAGATTTAATTAGATAAATTAAATAGAATAATATAGAGATTAAACTGATAAGGGAATTGAGGTTTGAAAACTAATTAGGGTCGTTCCTTAACTAAATCGATTTATAAGAATGGTTTATAAGTTAAATACTTAAGAGAATAGGGCAAGGGTAATATGGGAAATAGCTGAACCCCATAACCCCTAAAACCCTAAGAACCTTTTCATTCTCATTATATTCTTACAAAAACAAACACATAAACAAAAGAAAACAAGACCGTCCATAACCCTAGGAGAAGAGGAGCTCAAAAATCAATTAAAGGCTAAGATTCAAGCTAGTAAGATTAAAGTGAAGAACAGATCTCAAGTTCCTTATCTAAACATGGTGAGTAATTATCTAAACCATCTCACATAAGTCTTGTTCAGCGTTTAATTTCAGGTTTAAGGTTCAAAACCGTTTAGATGGATGAATGATGATATGCTTTGATTTATACGCCATGTTATAATTTAAATAAGGATTTTTGAGGGATGATATAATTCAATTTTATGGTTAAAATCATGCAAATTGATTTCTGAATGCCATGATGTTTGAATATGTTATGTAAAACATTATTATGGAGATGAGTTTAAATTCCCATAATATTCCAAGCTATGGATAATTTATTATGAATTTTAAATGGAAGAAATAGATAATTTGGGTTTAAAATTATTTAAGGCAATCAAGTATCGGATCTAAAATTTATATATAATAGAAAACATATTAAAAGTGAATAAGTGTGATTTTTAGGGATTTTTCCTAAGTATTTTTCTGTGACTATTTAATTATTTAAGTTAGAGGACTTAAATGTTTTAAATGTTTTGTTTAAGGGAATGGCTTATTTGTTAAATGATTTCATTTGTTAATGGATGAATTTGGCAGCCTTTTTTGAAATAAATTTTGATAAAGAATTGGAAACCAATCATGTTTTGACAAATTAAGAAAGTTAGGTAAAAAGGAATTACTTTGAAAGGCATAAAACTCGGTTTTGTTTCAAATTACAACTTCGCCACTTCCACTTGCTTGCTTCCATCGTAATACTTCCGCTAATAACCTTTTGCACGCATTCGAAACCAATGCACATGGTATCAAGCAATTGATACGTAGTGCATTAGAGAAAGGCGGAAGGGACTATGTCGAAAGCATGCTTTCAAAGGGGTTGAAGCCGTTTTTATAAGCTTTCGAATCAATCTAACTTGCCGTTGTTTTTAAAGAAGCTTTCGAAAGGGTTGCCATATTTTGAATTCATTTGATACCTAGCTGCTGCATTCATACTTTCGAATTGGTTAAAGGCCGCTTTTCTTTATAGCCTTATAACAATGAATTCGAAAGGAAGGCTTTCGTTTTATTAATATTGAAGCCGCCTTCCCAATGCTTTCAAAAGGGTTCTTGTAGCCACTTTTATCAATGGTTTCGAAGGCAATGGTTTCAAAAGGTTGGTTTCAAAGCTATCCTTTTCCCAAATTATTTTACTTGAAATCAATGCTTTCGATAGGGATACTTTCGCTTTTGTTCTCTTTGACCAGGTAATTATTTTTAATGTTAATCCAATGATTTTGAAAGAGATACTTTCAAATGGTTTCGAAGCTATGCTTCCATAAATTCTTACTTGAACTAAATGCTTTCGAAAGGTATGTTTTAAGTGTTTCGAAAGGTATATCGTTAAGTGTTTAGAAAGGAAGGTTTCAGTGCTTTTGAAAGGTATGTTTCAAGTATTCAGAAGATGTGTTGGATGGTTTTGAAAGAGAACATCTAAGGTTTTAAGTAATAATACAAAGGATATAGTCGAAATAGTTTTCAAATATGAGAACCCAATCTCATTTTTAAAGTAAATACATGGTAATATGAAAGAATTCGGGAATGACATTTAACTTTGTATTTAAAGGAAGTTTTCCTTAATAAAGATAGTGGTTAAGGGTATTAACCATATTTCATTAGAAAAATGATTACAAGGAATTAAATCATAGATGTGTATATTATCATGTTTTGATCAGTTATTATGTATGCTTCTACAAATATTGTCACTTCATAATTAACCCATAACTGTATTTTGGGTGCTAAGGGTAGAATAACCAGCTAGGTTGACCCAGTAGTGAATATACATTGAGTTAACTCATGTATGAGTAGAATTGCATCCAGGAGGTCAGACAAACCAGAATATAGGATGCCCAAAGACTGATCAAAGGATTATTGGTTTGGACAGGTTCTTAGTAAGCCCTTTAAAACTATGTATGGAAACTGTTATTGGCAAAGGCCGGTAGGTTCTTAGTGATCCCATGAAAACTATGTCCAAAACAAGTTATGGATAGAGTTCAATAGGTTCATAGTCAGTTCATGAAAACTATGAGGATGTTATTGTTAGAAACCAATAGGTTCACAGTGATCTCAATAAAACTATGATTGTATGATTATATTGGTAGAAATCAATAGGTTCATAATGATCTCATGAAAACTATGATTGGATGATAGTATTGGTAGAAACCAATAGGTTCATAGTGATTCCATGAAAACTTTGAAAGTGGATAGGAAATCCATAAAGAATTAACAGGTTATTAGTCAGCCATGAAAACTAATAGGTTAATAATGACCCTACAAACTATAACTTAAGACAGATAGTCAGGTAAATAAGGATGGGAAATCCAGAGTATATTACATGTTTGCATATCATGGTGATATATTTTCTTATGTTATGTCTTAACCATTGTGGATGCAGGTGCACAGTATATTGTTATTATAAATTGGGTTAAGATACTAGTGAGGGGAAAACCCGTTCCACTAAGTGGCGTGGTCTCACTCTATATATATATATATATATATATATGGTTTGAGATGGTAGTTTATTATTCCCACCAGATTTTTGTCTAACTTGAAGTTTATGTTATCCCCTTAAACTCTCGGGTGCTCAATTGATTTTGAGTAGTTTGAGAATTAATGTTTTCAGGTTCTCCTTTAGACGAATAAGCTTTCGGAGACGTGCAAGAGGTAAGCTAGCTATTAGGAATTCTTTCTGTATGGTTCCGCTATGTTATTAGATGTAATGGCAAAGTTGTTTGATTGCCTATATTTAGACTCTAATCTACCAAAGGTTCATCTTCATATGTCACTCTTGGTGTATTTTGTAATAAAATGTATTTCTCTGAATATGGTTAATGAACTGGGATTGTGTATCGAATTTAAAATTTGATTTGAAGTGGAATGAGAATTTCATTTTAAAAATTGAGTTTAAATTTTTTCATATCCATGTGTTACTGGTATATCAATTGGTCTAACAATATCGTATTTGGTCACCGAGAATTAATAATTATGGATAACTACAACATCCGTAGCGGTTACTTTTGGGCCTCCCCAATGGGGATGTTACATGTACTCCTTGCGTGCCATTAAGATAAACAAAGGAACAACCATTCCTGATAATAGAGTAGGGGGGAGTGGATATACAAGTATATATCCATGCTATGAATGGGAGAGGAAAATTCATCCTAGAAAGGACAACAACAATTGATTGCCAAGATAAGGTGTTAAAACCTTTTTTAATATCATGCTTAAAATACAATGAGAGGAAATGTTAATACTGCTATAGCCATTCAGGAGTTCTCGGGTTAATAAGATGCTATCACTAATCGATCTATTAGGAATAAAAGCAGATTGATTGAAGCTTACAATAGACTGAATGACATATTGAAGCCTTATGATACGGACTTTAGAAATAATCTTATAAATAACATTGGCACAAGATATCGGCCCTAAGTGGGAAACACATTCAGGAATATTAATCATATGGAGTAGAGTTATATTAGTCGCATTGTGTAACGATTCGTAAATTTCAACTGTTTTAATAACGTAATTAGTTGAAATTTTGTGAAATTTTAAAACGATAAAATTTCGAAATATAAATTTGATATTTGGAATGCGTTTAGTTAAACATAGCAACCGGTAAATTTTCGTCCGAAAATATGAAAGTTATTTCGCGCGTAAATTTACTTCAATTTAATCAGTTAAAAAGCGATGAAAATAAAATGTTTCCGAAACTTAAATATTTTTACATAGAAAAATTCTAAACCATCTTCTGAGCAAGATTTCAGTTTGTCGTTTTTCCAAATTCGGACATCTTTGGCTCCATCGATCTTATTTTTCAGCGTTTTTCTTGCATTTTCCGCTAATAGAAAATCCGAAATTTTATAATTCAATCATACCACTGATATCTATATACCGTTGTGTCCGCCTCGTCGTGCTGATCAAAACGGTATATTTGTTTGTGTCAATCGAAGTTCGGCGTTGCAAGCTATTAATTGGTTAACGGAGTACAAACTGGTCCGTTACGCCACACAAACCGGTACCCTACTTTTTTCCGCTCAGAATTCAAATGGCCCTTCAGAAACCCAATAGCCACTGTGACAAATCATCATTTCATTTGCACGGGGACTCTAAGTTTCTCTGTTTATATCTGCTATTCTCTGCTCTACAGCTCACTTCATTTACTGCCCACTGCATTTCAGCTTCTCTCTGATACGTAACTCTTCTTCTCCTCTGCATATTTTATTTTCTTCTTTAAACTCACCCTTCCCAACTCCAAAATGAAACTCCTCCCTCCCATGCTTCATGCATTGCCGTCCCCTCCGACCCACCCTGCACCCCGCCTCCCCGCAGCCCGTCCACTTTCCCCTCCATCCCTCCGCCCCACCTCCCCACCCGCTCCGCCACCAACAGCTCAGCCCGCCTGCTCCGCCCCATGCCAGCCGCCTACCCCGCCCATGCCAGCCCCACCTCCAGCCCCGCCTGCTTCGCCCCAGCCTCCCCTTCGCACGCCTCCATCCCTCCGCCCCAGCTCCGCCGCCCACTCCCCAGCTCCGCCTCCCCGTCACTCGCCCCGTACCCCACTACCCCATGCAACCGAGCACAGCCTGCCACACTTTACCGTCACCGTTCCCCACGCCATCTCTTGCTTCACCTCCGCAGCCTTCGCCCCTCCCTCGCCTAAGCAACCGTGAAACCAACACCCAAGCCCAGCATGGCCGGAGCAGCTTCACCCATCGTCTCCATTCCCGACCACTTATCCTCAACCTCCAACTCGAGCAGAGCCCCACCTTCCGCACGCCGCAGCCGTACATGCCTCGGTCAAACCCACGGCAATCTCCTCCCTCTGACCGTGCAGCCTTGCGCTGCCCATCTCCACTACCCGTGTCGCCTGTCCTACGCCACCTCATCCCTCTCTCCCTCCACCAGTGCCGACAACCGAGAACGCAACAGCCGCCATAGCGTCGCCACCTTGAGTTGCATCCGTATGTTATTAAGGTATATATTAGTTTATATCCTATGTTCGCTATTTCGTTATGTGTATCTAGTTATATTACTGTTGTGTATATATTTTTATACGGATGCTATATATTAGTTACATGTGAGATGAGTGATGTGTTTACAGTATTGTTTTACTTTTGGTTTTAAAACATAAGTAGTTATGTGTTTTGTAAGTTTACATATATATGTATGATGTCTGCATCTTTATATTTCGTTATATATATGGTCTGCACATATATAAGTGTGTTGATTTTATTTTTAAAAAGAAGTTAAAGTTACCTAGTTTATGCCTGTCAAATTTCAGTAAAATCCGACATCGTTTGATTTGTGGTCGAGGATCTGGAAGTTAGACCCAGACAGCTGTTCTTTTGTACTTAGAAATTATTTTACACTGGTGCAAACACGACCTGAGTTCATGTTTGACGCATCGTATCTCTTCTGTCTTACATCGGAATGGGTTGATTTTATTTTTAAAAAGAAGTCAAAGTTACCTAGTTTATGCCTGTCAAATTTCAGCCAAATCCGACATCGTTTGATTAGTGGTCAAGGATCTGGAAGTTAGACCCAGACAGCTGTTCTTTTGTACTTAGAAATTTTTTTACACTGCTGCAAACACGACCTGAGTTCATGTTTGACGCATCGTATCTCTTTTGTCTTACGTCGGAATGGGTTTATTTTATTTTTAAAAAGAAATCAAAGTTACCTAGTTTATGTCTGTCAAATTTCAGCCAAATCCGACATCGTTTGTTTAGTGGTCGAGGATCTGGAAGTTAGACCCAGACAACTGTTCTTTTGTACTTAGAAATTATTTTGCACTGCCGCAAACATGGCCTGAGTCTATGTTCGGGACATCATAACTTTTCTCGTCTCTTGTCCAAATCAAGTGATTCTTTTGCAGTTTAAAATACAAGTTTTGATCTTTATTCATACCAAATTTCAGACCATTTCGATCTCGGTAGCACATAGAATTATATTGTTAAACTTTGACGCATGACATGTTTTATTTGTTGCTATGTTGAATGTTGTGATTTGATTTCATCGATTTCTGTTATCAGCTTTGATCGTTATATTCGTGCCGATTTGTTTTGCTTGGATTCGTAACTCAATCTCTATGTCTGTATCAGTGCGCGTATCTGTGTCATCTTCTCGTGCATCTCTAGCCTCGAAAGGTGAGCAATCACTCACGATTAACGTTCTTTTATTTATTAAATTTGATTTCAATTGGAACGACAATTGAAATATGCTGCGGTTAGTTATTTATATTGCTATATCTATGTTATCATCTGTATCTGTTCACCTGTGACACCTGACATCATTATCTGTTATTTATATTGATATATATATGTCATCATCTGTATCTGTTCACCTGTGACACCTGACATCATTATCTGTTATTTATATTGATATATATATATGCCATCATCTGTATCTGTTCACCTGTGACATCTGACACCCTTATCTGTTATTTATACTGGTGATATATGCATGTTACCGTTGTTATATTATTATCATATCTGTTATCACTCTGCAAGTTCCCTGTTAGTATAGAATCACTATGGGTTAAAATGATACATACCCGAACGAACTTTAGAATAGGAGAAAATCGTTATGGGTTGAAATGATAAACCCAAGCGATTTTCAAATTAAATTGAATTTGGGATTTCGGGTTGAAAAGATATATACCCGAATATATTTTAAATTGCGGATTGAAATGATAAATATCCGTATCACTTGACCATAGGATAGAAAATTATATACAAACACCATTGGTCTATATATAAATGTTTTGAAAAACATTTCTACGGTTTTGAAAGAAAAATATGGTTTTAATAAATAATGATTTTAAAGATTTATTAAAGTTGATTTAATAAAGTTGATTTGAATCAATATGAAATATGTTTAAGTATTTATTTATCTATACTTTCAAATATAGAGTTCATAATGATTTGAAATTGATTTGAAATTATATTTATTTAAGAATTATACTTAAATAAAGTTGATTTGAAATTTATAAAATTTGAAATTCTAAAGATATGTTTTAACTTGAATTTGATTAAAAGTGACTTTAATGAATATTTCAAATGATATAAATTTAAATGGGATATTTTGTTGATTTGAATTTGTGAATTGAAGTTGTATTAGATGCTATTGAAATGTTAAATATTTAAAGCTTTGAAATATATTGAAATTGAAATGGCTTATTTTATGGTTTGAATATGTATTTGAAATCGATAGATTGAAATGGTTATTTAGAAACTAAATTAAATTGAAATTGATGATTTGAGATTTAATTAAATTTTAATTTTGGAATTCGAGTTTATGTAAATTGATTTGTGAATATCTAAACTGTTTAAGAGGAAAGTGCTAGGATTTCAAAGTGTTATGAATTTCAAGTTTTGATTTCCAAAGTGTTATGATTTTAAAAGACTTATGATTTCGAAAGCAATATAACTTTAGAAAGTAATATGATTTTGAAAATGGATTTATTTGAAGGAAAAGTGATATCGTATTTATATGGTTTTGAAATGGCAATGATATGTCGGTTTTGAAATATAACTATTTTGAAAATTTATTAAATGACCATCGGTGTAATAATACGTAGTTATTAAAGAGACCGGGATCGGATATGGACATACTCTCTGTCGATACCGAAACCACTTTAAATAACTAATATACGCGGAGTGTTGATCCAGAATGAAGTGGATGGTTTGGTGAACGCGTTGACTGAAGAAAGAGAACGATTTTGGATGACCCTTGACATGACTAAAACAGGAGCCGCGCCGGGCCATTGAGGATCGCCATCTCTAGCGGACACACTTCTTCGATACCATATCTATTACTTTTGTGATTCGATTTGGGTGCACCCCTCGATTTGGGAGTGTTGTTTCGCGGTGTTGGGGTAGTAGCTGCTATGTCCAACATCAGTCCGGATCAGGCAACTACTAGTATCCTAGTTGGTATCGCCTCATGTACCTTGTCATACTGATTATCCTATTCGCGACAACTACGTTTTGTTTTGTACCTTTAGTATATGGATTGCCCTCTGGTGACTTCCGGTTTTGGGGAAACTACGGTCTTGTATATGCTCTTGGGAATAAAAATGTGTTAAGGGTGGAATGGGCCATGACTTAACGCTATTTTGATATCGTACTTTACTGATTAGACATTATCTACTTAGCGTACATTACTACCTAGTAGATAGTTTAACGGATCCTTAGAGGATGGTTATCCCAAACATCCTTTGAGTTACTTGTATTTCAGTCGTTATTTCACTTGAGTTGGATTTATTGATATAAGAATGTTAATCCTGACTCGAGTGTTTTGTGTTTTCTTTACGCTCGGGTCAGACTGAGTGTACCAGTATTCGAGACTCACCTTTGGAGTTGGAGTTCGCTTGGAGATCCAGCTATCTATCCAGCTTTCGGATATTCAGTTGATTCCAGTGATGTATTCTGATATTGTATTTGACTATTGTATTCGAGACTTCTGTTGTATCTTGTTTAACTCTGTTATATATATAGTAGCTTCATGAACTACTATTCTTTTGTTTCCGCTGCATTATTGTTATATTACTCTGTGTCTGTGTCTGTGATCTGTGATTATTTTATTTACTGTATATGTTGAGTTTTGCCAATTTAAATTAACAATTCGGTATTTTGAATCATTCAAGTTCGACATGTGCGGATGCGAATGGTCCAAAATAGCGGGTCGTTACAGTTGGTATCAGAGCTTTGGTAGCTCTAGGCAAAACTTAACATATAGGGTAAATGTATTTACAGAATCACTCTCATTCGAGTTTCAATCTCTTCCTTTGACTCAATTCCTTTGAATTTTGGAACGTTCCCCTCGGTTCCGAAATTCATTCGTGTCCTTCACTATTCGTCTTCTTTCAATTCTGGAGCACCCCATAACTCCATTTTTGAATGATATCTATAATAGATCGGCGGTCTCGCCAATCTTCGAATGATTTGTAAAGGGGTGAAACTCCTTTACAATAGGCATTGATTTACCGGAGATTTCTGTATCCTCGGTTTATGATGCTATCTATCTCCTGCTATACCTGAATTTTATTTCTTGAGATTGAATGTCGATTTACCGTGGAATTCCACATCGGTCTTATTCTTGAAGTCACGGTCAACCCGGTTAAGGTTGCCCGCGATTTATATAAATTTATCAATCTTCCTATTTGTTACTAATCATCATATCTTTGTTTCGAACTTATCTTCGAATCAAATTTCTCTTTGATTTAAGTCCATCAAAATTTGAAACCCTATCCTTATTTTGAAAATTCATTCATGTATCATCGAGCAAAGAAACATATGTGTAAATTAATCTATATAAATGCTTTTAATATATACTGTGTTGTTTGAGTTGTTGATGTTGATTTGGGTTTCCGATCGATTCGTCTGATCAACGCTATCGATAGGATTTCCAAAACACTTGAATAGAGCAAACTGACACAATATTGTTTTCAAAATTTGGTAAATAAAATAATCCTGTAAAATTATATTATATATAAGTATAAATTTTCTGAAATTGAATTGTTAACTGAATGGGTTGTCAAAAAGGTAATATTGGATTTTCACAATTTGTTTTGTAAATCATTGATTATTCCAACATAAAAATAAATGGAATTATAAAAGTTGGTTTATAGATTTATTTAGAAATTTAAATGAAATTAAAGTAAGAATTTGAGAATTTAGATTCCTAAAATTTCAAGCTTTGGTTTCTAAATTTTTAAAATGTATATTATTAAACGTATTTTCAAATAGAAACCGTTTTCAAAGAATTTAAATATTGAAATCAGTACTCTTCTCTTTGTCGCTGGAAAATAATTTCGGTGATGGCGGCCGCATCATCGATATTCATTTTCGAGTTTCGAAGTGGAGAAACCATTCTGTAGCTTTGCTACGGTTTTGTTTAGGAAATGTTTTAAAATTTGAATTTCTTAAGTATGACTTGATTTATATATATATATATATATATATATGGAAATATTATTTTAAATTTAATTTGATTCAATATATATGGTATATACATAATTATTTCTAAAGGTTTGAAATTTAACGGGAATTTAATTCTTAAAATTATGTTAAAAGATGTTTCCAATTATAAATAAAGCTAAATTTTGGATAAATGTTTAAACTTGAAATAATTGAATTTGAAATTTTATTTGTATAGTACTAAATTGCATTTCAATATAACTTACCTAAATTATTCAGAAGTTAAAATGTAATTGGGTAATATACAATATAAAATGATTTTATAAAATTTGAGTGTTTATAATAAATGTTATACACTAGATTTTAATTTAAAAAAATGCTAATAAAGATGATAAAATAATTAATTGAATGAGTTGAATATAATAAATTTTGGTTCTGAAAGAATTAACAAATTGAATTTGATCAACTTATGAAAATACCTTGAATTTAAAAGCAATTAGTAAGTATAAATTAATTTAAATCGAAACTTTTATGGTTTAAATTAATTTATATGTGTTAAATATATGTGATTAGATATATTAAGTAGAATAAATTTAACAACAATTTGGAATAAAAAAAGAATTTAAAATTGTTGAAGAAAATATGATTATAATAAAAGACTATTCAAATTTATGGTTTTAGAAATTGTAAATTGAAGAAAATGGGATAATAAGATAATGAATTTAGAAATAGTTGAGATTGATTTTAGTGAAATCAAATGGATTAAATCAATTATTGAATATCAATTAATTTAAATTTGAATTTATATGGTTTAAATTAATTGTTATTTTGTATTTCAAATCTGTTTTTCTTTCTGGTTGTTTCTATTCTCCTACCTCGTTCCTTTTCGGGGACGAAAAGTTTTGAGTGGGGGAGAGTGTAACGACTCGTAAATTTCAACTGTTTTAATAACGTAATTAGTTGAAATTTTGTGAAATTTTAAAACGATAAAATTTCGAAATATAAATTTGATATTTGGAATGCGTTTAGTTAAACATAGCAACCGGTAAATTTTCGTCCGAAAATATGAAAGTTATTTCGCGCGTAAATTTACTTCAATTTAATCAGTTAAAAAGCGATGAAAATAAAATGTTTCCGAAACCTAAATATTTTTACATAGAAAAATTCTAAACCATCTTCTGAGCAAGATTTCAGTTTGTCGTTTTTCCAAATTCGGACATCTTTGGCTCCGTCGATCTTATTTTTCAGCGTTTTTCTTGCATTTTCCGCTAATAGAAAATCCGAAATTTTATAATTCAATCATACCACTGATATCTATATACCGTTGTGTCCGCCTCGTGGTGCTAATCAAAACGGTATATTTGTTTGTGTCAATCGAAGTTTGGCGTTGCAAGCTATTAATTGGTTAACGGAGTACAAACTGGTCCGTTACGCCACACAAACCGGTACCCTACTTTTTCCCGCTCAGAATTCAAATGGCCCTTCAGAGACCCAATAGCCACTGTGACAAATCATCATTTCATTTGCACGGGGACTCTAAGTTTCTCTGTTTATATCTGTTATTCTCTGCTCTACAGCTCACTTCATTTACTGCCCACTGCATTTCAGCTTCTCTCTGATACGTAACTCTTCTCCTCCTCTGCATATTTTATTTTCTTCTTTAAACTCATCCTCCCAACTCCAAAATGAAACTCCTCCCTCCCATGCTTCATGCATTGCCGTCCCCTCCGACCCACCCTGCACCCCGCCTCCCCGCAGTCCGTCCCCTTTCCCCTCCATCCCTCCGCCCCACCTCCGGCCTCCGCCTCCCCACCCGCTCCGCCACCAACAGCTCAGCCCGCCTGCTCCGCCCCATGCCAGCCGCCTACCCCGCCCATGCCAGCCCCACCTCCAGCCCCGCCTGCTTCGCCCCAGCCTCCCCTTCGCACGCCTCCATCCCTCCGCCCCAGCTCCGCCGCCCACTCCCCAGCTCCGCCTCCCCGTCACTCGCCCCGTCCCCCACTACCCCATGCAACCGAGCACAGCCTGCCACACTTTACCATCACCGTTCCCCACGCCATCTCTTGCTTCACCTCCGCAGCCTTCGCCCCTCCCTCGCCTAAGCAACCGTGAAACCAACACCCAAGCCCAGCATGGCCGGAGCAGCTTCACCCATCGTCTCCATTCCCGACCACTTATCCTCAACCTCCAACTCGAGCAGAGCCCCACCTTCCGCACGCCGCAGCCGTACATGCCACGGTCAAACCCACGGCAATCTCCGCCCTCTGACCGTGCAGCCTTGCGCTGCCCATCTCCACTACCCGTGTCGCCTGTCCTACGCCACCTCATCCCTCTCTCCCTCCACCAGTGCCGACAACCGAGAACGCAACAGCCGCCATAGCGTCGCCACCTTGAGTTGCATCCGTATGTTATTAAGGTATATATTAGTTTATATCCTATGTTCGCTATTTCGTTATGTGTATCTAGTTATATTACTGTTGTGTATATATTTTTATACGGATGCTATATATTAGTTACACGTGAGATGAGTGATGTGTTTACAGTATTGTTTTACTTTTGGTTTTAAAACATAAGTAGTTATGTGTTTTGTAAGTTTACATATATATGTATGATGTCTGCATCTTTATATTTCGTTATATATATGGTCTGCACATATTTAAGTGGATTGATTTTATTTTTAAAAAGAAGTCAAAGTTACCTAGTTTATGCCTGTCAAATTTCAGTAAAATCCGACATCGTTTGATTTGTGGTCGAGGATCTGGAAGTTAGACCCAGACAGCTGTTCTTTTGTACTTAGAAATTATTTTACACTGCTGCAAACACGACCTGAGTTCATGTTTGACGCATCGTATCTCTTCTGTCTTACATCGGAATGGGTTGATTTTATTTTTAAAAAGAAGTCAAAGTTACCTAGTTTATGTCTGTCAAATTTCAGCCAAATCCGACATCGTTTGATTAGTGGTCGAGGATCTGGAAGTTAGACCTAGACAGCTGTTCTTTTGTACTTAGAAATTATTTTACACTGCTGCAAACACGACCTGAGTTCATGTTTGACGCATCGTATCTCTTTTGTCTTACGTCGGAATGGGTTTATTTTATTGTTAAAAAGAAGTCAAAGTTATCTAGTTTATGTCTGTCAAATTTCAGCCAAATCCGACATCGTTTGTTTAGTGGTCGAGGATCTGGAAGTTAGACCCAGACAACTGTTCTTTTGTACTTAGAAATTATTTTGCACTGCCGCAAACATGGCCTGTCTATGTTCGGGACATCATAACTTTTCTCGTCTCTTGTCCAAATCAAGTGATTCTTTTGCAGTTTAAAATACAAGTTTTGATCTTTATTCATACCAAATTTCAGACCATTTCGATCTCGGTAGCACATAGAATTATATTGTTAAACTTTGACGCATGACATGTTTTATTTGTTGCTATGTTGAATGTTGTGATTTGATTTCATCGATTTCTGTTATCAGCTTTAATCGTTGTATTCGTGCCGATTTGTTTTGCTTGGATTCGTAACTCAATCTCTATGTCTGTATCAGTGCGCGTATCCGTGTCATCTTCTCGTGCATCTCTAGCCTCGAAAGGTGAGCAATCACTCACGATTAACGTTCTTTTATTTATTAAATTTGATTTCAATTGGAACGACAATTGAAATATGCTGCGGTTAGTTATTTATATTGCTATATCTATGCTATCATCTGTATCTGTTCACCTGTGACACCTAACATCATTATCTGTTATTTATATTGATATATATATGCCATCATCTGTATCTGTTCACCTGTGACACCTGACATCATTATCTGTTATTTATATTGATATATATATGCCATCATCTGTATCTGTTCACCTGTGACATCTGACACCCTTATCTGTTATTTATACTGGTGATATATGCATGTTACCGTTGTTATATTATTATCATATCTGTTATCACTCTGCAAGTTCCCTGTTAGTATAGAATCACTATGGGTTAAAATGATACATACCCGAACGAACTTTAGAATAGGAGAAAATCGTTATGGGTTGAAATGATAAACCCAAGCGATTTTCAAATTAAATTGAATTTGGGATTTCGGGTTGAAAAGATATATACCCGAATATATTTTAAATTGCGGATTGAAATGATAAATATCCGTATCACTTGACCATAGGATAGAAAATTATATACAAACACCATTGGTCTATATATAAATGTTTTGAAAAACATTTCTACGGTTTTGAAAGAAAAATATGGTTTTAATAAATAATGATTTTAAAGATTTATTAAAGTTGATTTAATAAAGTTGTTTTGAATCAATATGAAATATGTTTAAGTATTTATTTATCTATACTTTCAAATATAGAGTTCATAATGATTTGAAATTGATTTGAAATTATATTTATTTAAGAATTATACTTAAATAAAGTTGATTTGAAATTTATAAAATTTGAAATTCTAAAGATATGTTTTAACTTGAATTTGATTAAAAGTGACTTTAATGAATATTTCAAATGATATAAATTTAAATGGGATATTTTGTTGATTTGAATTTGTGAATTGAAGTTGTATTAGATGCTATTGAAATGTTAAATATTTAAAGCTTTGAAATATATTGAAATTGAATTGGCTTATTTTATGGTTTGAATATGTATTTGAAATCGATAGATTGAAATGGTTATTTAGAAACTAAATTAAATTGAAATTGATGATTTGAGATTTAATTAAATTTTAATTTTGGAATTCGAGTTTATGTAAATTGATTTGTGAATATCTAAACTGTTTAAGAGGAAAGTGCTAGGATTTCAAAGTGTTATGAATTTCAAGTTTTGATTTCCAAAGTGTTATGATTTTAAAAGACTTATGATTTCGAAAGCAATATAACTTTAGAAAGTAATATGATTTTGAAAATGGATTTATTTGAAGGAAAAGTGATATCGTATTTATATGGTTTTGGAATGGCAATGATATGTCGGTTTTGAAATATAACTATTTTGAAAATTTATTAAATGACCATCGGTGTAATAATACGTAGTTATTAAAGAGACCGGGATCGGATATGGACATACTCTCTGTCGATACCGAAACCACTTTAAATAACTAATATACGCGGAGTGTTGATCCAGAATGAAGTGGATGGTTTGGTGAACGCGTTGACTGAAGAAAGAGAACGATTTTGGATGACCCTTGACATGACTAAAATAGGAGCCGCGCCGGGCCATTGAGGATCGCCATCTCTAGCGGACACACTTCTTCGATACCATATCTATTACTTTTGTGATTCGATTTGGGTGCACCCCTCGATTTGGGAGTGTTGTTTCGCGGTGTTGGGGTAGTAGCTGTTATGCCCAACATCAGTCCGGATCAGGCAACTACTAGTATCCTAGTTGGTATCGCCTCATGTACCTTGTCATACTGATTATCCTATTCGCGACAACTACGTTTTGTTTTGTACCTTTAGTATATGGATTGCCCTCTGGTGACTTCCGGTTTTGGGGAAACTACGGTCTTGTATATGCTCTTGGGAATAAAAATGTGTTAAGGGTGGAATGGGCCATGACTTAACGCTATTTTGATATCGTACTTTACTGATTAGACATTATCTACTTAGCGTACATTACTACCTAGTAGATAGTTTAACGGATCCTTAGAGGATGGTTATCCCAAACATCCTTTGAGTTACTTGTATTTCAGTCGTTATTTCACTTGAGTTGGATTTATTGATATAAGAATGTTAATCCTGACTCGAGTGTTTTGTGTTTTCTTTACGCTCGGGTCAGACTGAGTGTACCAGTATTCGAGACTCACCTTTGGAGTTGGAGCTTCGCTTGGAGATCCAGCTATCTATCCAGCTTTCGGATATTCAGTTGATTCCAGTGATGTATTCTGATATTGTATTTGACTATTGTATTCGAGACTTCTGTTGTATCTTGTTTAACTCTGTTATATATATAGTAGCTTCATGAACTACTATTCTTTTGTTTCCGCTGCATTATTGTTATATTACTCTGTGTCTATGTCTGTGATCTGTGATTATTTTATTTACTGTATATGTTGAGTTTTGCCAATTTAAATTAACAATTCGGTATTTTGAATCATTCAAGTTCGACATGTGCGGATGCGAATGGTCCAAAATAGCGGGTCGTTACAGTTGGTATCAGAGCTTTGGTAGCTCTAGGCAAAACTTAACATATAGGGTAAATGTATTTACAGAATCACTCTCATTCGAGCTTCAATCTCTTCCTTTGACTCAATTCCTTTGAATTTTGGAACGTTCCCCTCGGTTCCGAAATTCATTCGTGTCCTTCACTATTCGTCTTCTTTCAATTCTGGAGCACCCCATAACTACATTTTTGAATGATATCTATAATAGATCGGCGGTCTCGCCAATCTTCGAATGATTTGTAAAGGGGTGAAACTCCTTTACAATAGGCATTGATTTACCGGAGATTTCTGTATCCTCGGTTTATGATGCTATCTATCTCCTGCTATACCTGAATTTTATTTCTTGAGATCGAATGTCGATTTACCGTGGAATTCCACATCGGTCTTATTCTTGAAGTCACGGTCAACCCGGTTAAGGTTGCCCGCGATTTATATAAATTTATCAATCTTCCTATTTGTTACTAATCATCATATCTTTGTTTCGAACTTATCTTCGAATCAAATTTCTCTTTGATTTAAGTCCATCAAAATTTGAAACCCTATCCTTATTTTGAAAATTCATTCATGTAAACATATGTGTAAATTAATCTATATAAACGCTTTTAATATATACTGTGTTGTTTGAGTTGTTGATGTTGATTTGGGTTTCCGATCGATTCGTCTGATCAACGCTATCGATAGGATTTCCGAAACACTTGAATAGAGCAAACTGACACAATATTGTTTTCAAAATTTGGTAAATAAAATAATCCTGTAAAATTATATTATATATAAGTATAAATTTTCTGAAATTGAATTGTTAACTGAATGGGTTGTCAAAAAGGTAATATTGGATTTTCACAATTTGTTTTGTAAATCATTGATTATTCCAACATAAAAATAAATGGAATTATAAAAGTTGGTTTATAGATTTATTTAGAAATTTAAATGAAATTAAAGTAAGAATTTGAGAATTTAGATTCCTAAAATTTCAAGCTTTGGTTTCTAAATTTTTAAAATGTATATTATTAAATGTATTTTCAAATAGAAACCGTTTTCAAAGAATTTAAATATTGAAATCAGTACTCTTCTCTTTGTCGCTGGAAAATAATTTCGGTGATGGCGGCCGCATCATCGATATTCATTTTCGAGTTTCGAAGTGGAGAAACCATTCTGTAGCTTTGCTACGGTTTTGTTTAGGAAATGTTTAAAATTTGAATTTCTTAAGTATGACTTGATTTATATATATATATATATATATATGGAAATATTATTTTAAATTTAATTTGATTCAATATATATGGTATATACATAATTATCTCTAAAGGTTTGAAATTTAACGGGAATTTAATTCTTAAAATTATGTTAAAAGATGTTTCCAATTATAAATAAAGCTAAATTTTGGATAAATGTTTAAACTTGAAATAATTGAATTTGAAATTTTATTTGTATAGTACTAAATTGCATTTCAATATAACTTACCTAAATTATTCAGAAGTTAAAATGTAATTGGGTAATATACAATATAAAATGATTTTATAAAATTTGAGTGTTTATAATAAATGTTATACACTAGATTTTAATTAAAAAAAATGCTAATAAAGATGATAAAATAATTAATTGAATGAGTTGAATATAATAAATTTTGGTTCTGAAAGAATTAACAAATTGAATTTGATCAACTTATGAAAATACCTTGAATTTAAAAGCAATTAGTAAGTATAAATTAATTTAAATCGAAACTTTTATGGTTTAAATTAATTTATATGTGTTAAATATATGTGATTAGATATATTAAGTAGAATAAATTTAACAACAATTTGGAATAAAAAAAGAATTTAAAATTGTTGAAGAAAATATGATTATAATAAAAGACTATTCAAATTTATGGTTTTAGAAATTGTAAATTGAAGAAAATGGGATAATAAGATAATGAATTTAGAAATAGTTGAGATTGATTTTAGTGAAATCAAATGGATTAAATCAATTATTGAATATCAATTAATTTAAATTTGAATTTATATGGTTTAAATTAATTGTTATTTTGTATTTCAAATCTGTTTTTCTTTCTGGTTGTTTCTATTCTCCTACCTCGTTCCTTTTCGGGGACGAAAAGTTTTGAGTGGGGGAGAGTGTAACGACTCGTAAATTTCAACTGTTTTAATAACGTAATTAGTTGAAATTTTGTGAAATTTTAAAACGATAAAATTTCGAAATATAAATTTGATATTTGGAATGCGTTTAGTTAAACATAGCAACCGGTAAATTTTCGTCCGAAAATATGAAAGTTATTTCGCGCGTAAATTTACTTCAATTTAATCAGTTAAAAAGCGATGAAAATAAAATGTTTCCGAAACCTAAATATTTTTACATAGAAAAATTCTAAACCATCTTCTGAGCAAGATTTCAGTTTGTCGTTTTTCCAAATTCGGACATCTTTGGCTCCGTCGATCTTATTTTTCAGCGTTTTTCTTGCATTTTCCGCTATTAGAAAATCCGAAATTTTATAATTCAATCATACCACTGATATCTATATACCGTTGTGTCCGCCTCGTCGTGCTGATCAAAACGGTATATTTGTTTGTGTCAATCGAAGTTCGGCGTTGCAAGCTATTAATTGGTTAACGGAGTACAAACTGGTCCGTTACGCCACACAAACCGGTACCCTACTTTTTCCCGCTCAGAATTCAAATGGCCCTTCAGAAACCCAATAGCCACTGTGACAAATCATCATTTCATTTGCACGGGGACTCTAAGTTTCTCTGTTTATATCTGCTATTCTCTACTCTACAGCTCACTTCATTTACTGCCCACTGCATTTCCGCTTCTCTCTGATACGTAACTCTTCTTCTCCTCTGCATATTTTATTTTCTTCTTTAAACTCACCCTCCCAACTCCAAAATGAAACTCCTCCCTCCCATGCTTCATGCATTTCCGTCCCCTCCGACCCACCCTGCACCCCGCCTCCCCGCAGTCCGTCCCCTTTCCCCTCCATCCCTCCGCCCCACCTCCGGCCTCCGCCTCCCCACCCGCTCCGCCACCAACAGCTCAGCCCGCCTGCTCCGCCCCATGCCAGCCGCCTACCCCGCCCATGCCAGCCCCACCTCCAGCCCCGCCTGCTTCGCCCCAGCCTCCCCTTCGCACGCCTCCATCCCTCCGCCCCAGCTCCGCCGCCCACTCCCCAGCTCTGCCTCCCCGTCACTCGCCCCGTCCCCCACTACCCCTTGCAACCGAGCACAGCCTGCCACACTTTACCATCACCGTTCCCCACGCCATCTCTTGCTTCACCTCCGCAGCCTTCGCCCCTCCCTCGCCTAAGCAACCGTGAAACCAACACCCAAGCCCAGCATGGCCGGAGCAGCTTCACCCATCGTCTCCATTCCCGACCACTTATCCTCAACCTCCAACTCGAGCAGAGCCCCACCTTCCGCACGCCGCAGCCGTACATGCCTCGGTCAAACCCACGGCAATCTCCGCCCTCTGACCGTGCAACCTTGCGCTGCCCATCTCCACTACCCGTGTCGCCTGTCCTACGCCACCTCATCCCTCTCTCCCTCCACCAGTGCCGACAACCGAGAACGCAACAGCCACCATAGCGTCGCCACCTTGAGTTGCATCCGTATGTTATTAAGGTATATATTAGTTTATATCCTATGTTCGCTATTTCGTTATGTGTATCTAGTTATATTACTGTTGTGTATATATTTTTATACGGATGCTATATATTAGTTACACGTGAGATGAGTGATGTGTTTACAGTATTGTTTTACTTTTGGTTTTAAAACATAAGTAGTTATGTGTTTTGTAAGTTTACATATATATGTATGATGTCTGCATCTTTATATTTCGTTATATATACGGTCTGCACATATTTAAGTGGGTTGATTTTATTTTTAAAAAGAAGTCAAAGTTACCTAGTTTATGCCTGTCAAATTTCAGTAAAATCCGACATCGTTTGATTTGTGGTCGAGGATCTGGAAGTTAGACCTAGACAGCTGTTCTTTTGTACTTAGAAATTATTTTACACTGCTGCAAACACGACCTGAGTTCATGTTTGACGCATCGTATCTCTTCTGTCTTACATCGGAATGGGTTGATTTTATTTTTAAAAAGAAGTCAAAGTTACCTAGTTTATGCCTGTCAAATTTCAGCCAAATCCGACATCGTTTGATTAATGGTCGAGGATCTGGAAGTTAGACCTAGACAGCTGTTCTTTTGTACTTAGAAATTATTTTACACTGCTGCAAACACGACCTGAGTTCATGTTTGACGCATCGTATCTCTTTTGTCTTACGTCGGAATGGGTTTATTTTATTTTTAAAAAGAAGTCAAAGTTACCTAGTTTATGTCTGTCAAATTTCAGCCAAATCCGACATCGTTTGTTTAGTGGTCGAGGATCTGGAAGTTAGACCCAGACAACTGTTCTTTTGTACTTCGAAATTATTTTGCACTGCCGCAAACATGGCCTGAGTCTATGTTCGGGACATCATAACTTTTCTCGTCTCTTGTCCAAATCAAGTGATTCTTTTTCAGTTTAAAATACAAGTTTTGATCTTTATTCATACCAAATTTCAGACCATTTCGATCTCGGTAGCACATAGAATTATATTGTTAAACTTTGACGCATGACATGTTTTATTTGTTGCTATGTTGAATGTTGTGATTTGATTTCATTGATTTCTGTTATCAGCTTTAATCGTTGTATTCGTGCCGATTTGTTTTGCTTGGATTCGTAACTCAATCTCTATGTCTGTATCAGTGCGCGTATCTGTGTCATCTTCTCGTGCATCTCTAGCCTCGAAAGGTGAGCAATCACTCACGATTAACGTTCTTTTATTTATTAAATTTGAATTCAATTGGAACGACAATTGGAATATGCTGCGGTTAGTTATTTATATTGCTATATCTATGCTATCATCTGTATCTGTTCACCTATGACACCTGACATCATTATCTGTTATTTATATTGATATATATATGTCCTCATCTGTATCTGTTCACCTATGACACCTGACATCATTATCTGTTATTTATATTGATATATATATATGCCATCATCTGTATCTGTTCACCTGTGACATCTGACACCCTTATCTGTTATT
Organism: Allium fistulosum; assembly: GCA_030737815.1. Taxonomy (NCBI): domain Eukaryota; kingdom Viridiplantae; phylum Streptophyta; class Magnoliopsida; order Asparagales; family Amaryllidaceae; genus Allium; species Allium fistulosum. The sequence continues at coordinate 98,339,283 of CM060907.1, forward strand.
TATACTGGTGATATATGCATGTTACCGTTGTTATATTATTATCATATCTGTTATCACTCTGCAAGTTCCCTGTTAGTATAGAATCACTATGGGTTAAAATGATACATACCCGAACGAACTTTAGAATAGGAGAAAATCGTTATGGGTTGAAATGATAAACCCAAGCGATTTTCAAATTAAATTGAATTTGGGATTTCGGGTTGAAAAGATATATACCCGAATATATTTTAAATTGCGGATTGAAATGATAAATATCCGTATCACTTGACCATAGGATAGAAAATTATATACAAACACCATTGGTCTATATATAAATGTTTTGAAAAACATTTCTACGGTTTTGAAAGAAAAATATGGTTTTAATAAATAATGATTTTAAAGATTTATTAAAGTTGATTTAATAAAGTTGATTTGAATCTATATGAAATATGTTTAAGTATTTATTTATCTATACTTTCAAATATAGAGTTCATAATGATTTGAAATTGATTTGAAATTATATTTATTTAAGAATTATACTTAAATAAAGTTGATTTGAAATTTATAAAATTTGAAATTCTAAAGATATGTTTTAACTTGAATTTGATTAAAAGTGACTTTAATGAATATTTCAAATGATATAAATTTAAATGGGATATTTTGTTGATTTGAATTTGTGAATTGAAGTTGTATTAGATGCTATTGAAATGTTAAATATTTAAAGCTTTGAAATATATTGAAATTGAAATGGCTTATTTTATGGTTTGAATATGTATTTGAAATCGATAGATTGAAATGATTATTTAGAAACTAAATTAAATTGAAATTGATGATTTGAGATTTAATTAAATTTTAATTTTGGAATTCGAGTTTATGTAAATTGATTTGTGAATATCTAAACTGTTTAAGAGGAAAGTGCTAGGATTTCAAAGTGTTATGAATTTCAAGTTTTGATTTCCAAAGTGTTATGATTTTAAAAGACTTATGATTTCGAAAGCAATATAACTTTAGAAAGTAATATGATTTTGAAAATGGATTTATTTGAAGGAAAAGTGATATCGTATTTATATGGTTTTGAAATGGCAATGATATGTCGGTTTTGAAATATAACTATTTTGAAAATTTATTAAATGACCATCGGTGTAATAATACGTAGTTATTAAAGAGACCGGGATCGGATATGGACATACTCTCTGTCGATACCGAAACCACTTTAAATAACTAATATACGCGGAGTGTTGATCCAGAATGAAGTGGATGGTTTGGTGAACGCGTTGACTGAAGAAAGAGAACGATTTTGGATGACCCTTGACATGACTAAAACAGGAGCCGCGCCGGGCCATTGAGGATCGCCATCTCTAGCGGACACACTTCTTCGATACCATATCTATTACTTTTGTGATTCGATTTGGGTGCACCCCTCGATTTGGGAGTGTTGTTTCGCGGTGTTGGGGTAGTAGCTGCTATGCCCAACATCAGTCCGGATCAGGCAACTACTAGTATCCTAGTTGGTATCGCCTCATGTACCTTGTCATACTGATTATCCTATTCGCGACAACTACGTTTTGTTTTGTACCTTTAGTATATGGATTGCCCTCTGGTGACTTCCGGTTTTGGGGAAACTACGGTCTTGTATATGCTCTTGGGAATAAAAATGTGTTAAGGGTGGAATGGGCCATGACTTAACGCTATTTTGATATCGTACTTTACTGATTAGACATTATCTACTTAGCGTACATTACTACCTAGTAGATAGTTTAACGGATCCTTAGAGGATGGTTATCCCAAACATCCTTTGAGTTACTTGTATTTCAGTCGTTATTTCACTTGAGTTGGATTTATTGATATAAGAATGTTAATCCTGACTCGAGTGTTTTGTGTTTTCTTTACGCTCGGGTCAGACTGAGTGTACCAGTATTCGAGACTCACCTTTGGAGTTGGAGCTTCGCTTGGAGATCCAGCTATCTATCCAGCTTTCGGATATTCAGTTGATTCCAGTGATGTATTCTGATATTGTATTTGACTATTGTATTCGAGACTTCTGTTGTATCTTGTTTAACTCTGTTATATATATAGTAGCTTCATGAACTACTATTCTTTTGTTTCCGCTGCATTATTGTTATATTACTCTGTGTCTATGTCTGTGATCTGTGATTATTTTATTTACTGTATATGTTGAGTTTTGCCAATTTAAATTAACAATTCGGTATTTTGAATCATTCAAGTTCGACATGTGCGGATGCGAATGGTCCAAAATAGCGGGTCGTTACACATTGAATCCAGGATGGAGCTTATTTGAGTGAAAGAAGTGCTGGACAACTTCAACAACATCATGCCCACTAATATCCAATGACTTTTTATAGAAGAAGGCATTGTATCCATCAGGTTCACTAGAACTATCAACGTTAAGGGAGAACAGAGCTTTTTAATTTCTAGTTCAGTAACCAAAGCAATCATGATATATGTATATTGCTATAAAGGTTATAGTATATGAATATTTAATATAATATGTTAAATTAAATAATAAAAGATCAATTAAAATGTTAATTAACTAATATTTATTAAATATGATTTAATTAATATAATGTTATACATGAGATTATTATAAAAGCTAATAAAAAATAAAAGTTATATAATAATTGAACTTATATAATATGATTGCATAAACCAAAGGTGGAATATTATAGAAACCTAAATATACGTAAGGAATAAATACATACGTAAATGTACATACATCATGGTTCCCGATGTGTGCAACACTTAAAACATGATGGTATTTCATAAGAAATACATTATTCCATATGTCGATATCACTCAATATAATATATTGATGATTATGAATGTTTAATATAAATTTGTCGTCTACCATTTATATATTAATAAATTACTTGCACACTCTCTAGTTGTTGAGCTTTCCTCAAGCTAGAGATGTTATGCGTAGTATTATTACTATATAGACTAGACGAGGTAAGATACTCATACGTATTTGTTGAGCTTTCCTTAAAGTATGTATATTATACTTAGCCCGTCGTGAAATGGCGTGTAATGACCTGGAATTTTCAACGTTTCGAATAAGAATATTTAATTTATTTAAATATTCAAATTTGATTCGAATGTGATAAATAATAAGAAAATCAATTTTTAATAAAATGACTTGATTTTATAGACGTATTGTTAAATGAATTTATAGGATTTTTCTATAATTTTTAATTTGGAAATATTTAAATTATCCTTTGACGTATTTTATGGCAAACTTTGGTATTTTTCAGATTTTGCAGAATAAGATAACCAGTGTAATTTATTGTTGTTTTGGAATCGTGTCGCATTGTTGTGTGCGATCATATTTTTGTTTTTGTCGTTCACGATTCGTACGCGAATAAAATACTGTGTAGCGTCACATCAGAATTCGTAAATAAATAAAACCTAACTTTTCCTTATTTTCTTTTCCCTCTTCTCTCTGTTCTATTTTCCCTCCCTGTAAACAAAGAAAATCAACCTCTTCCTCTGAAAATCAAAACCAAAAGTTTTACTTAACTAAAAATCACCATACTGGATCCGTTGAATTTGTATTGATGAGATCTTCAAATTCATGTGTTTTGTGATGGTTGCGGTAGTGATTTGGGATATCGATGTGATGAAGGGCAAACTAGGTTAGCTTTTGTCGTCGATCGAGGAAGAGTTAGGGGATGGCATTGGTGGCAACGCATTTTTCATGTCGAAGAGCTTCGGTGGTGTAAGCATGGAAGGGTGCGGCTTGGTGTGATGGAATGCAACATTTAGGGTTATTGAACGAGAAGCATCAGGTCGCGACTGGTAGGGCTTGGTCGAGCTCGATTGTGAGGTGTGGGTTGCATGGATATTTTGTAGTGGAGTTCATCGGCGAAGTCTATTCATCGATTCATCGATTGGAGTGGAAGTATCATGTGCGTGCACAAACGAGAAGGTAGTTTTGGTGCACGGTTATGTGTAGGTCGATTTGGGGAAGAAGGGTGTTTAGGCAGGGTAATTGACCTAAACATGTAATTAGTAAATTAATTATATTGTTAAAATTCTCAAATCTTATAAAATTAATATCTTTCTCATACGAGGTCTAATCGAGACGCGGTATTTTGCATTCTCATAGAAGCGTTATCTACACATTGAAATTGGTTTTATCGAGTTAAGGAAAGTGGAATTTTGAGCTAAGATCAAAATGGAACGTGTAAGCGTCAACTGGAATTTTGATGAGTTAAATCACCTTTGGATGAGTATTATATGATATATAGTAGATATAAATTATTGTTTTTGTGCTTAAATTATTTGTTCTTTGGTTTGGTTGAATTTTCGCTTTAAAAGCGAATGACATTTAGAATGAAATAAATGGAATTTTATAGAGAAATCCGAATTTCTCGCCGTTGTGATTTTTAATTTTAGTTATATACATATTGATTTTAGTTCCACTTATATACCAATTGTATAAATTGTTGAATGTCAAAGCTTTGTAGTTTGGCCACATTGGATGTGACATTGTTTTATGTTAAAAGTTGAACATTTTTAGTGATAAAGGTAGTAATAACATTGTTTAAGTACTATAGTAGCTATTGGCCTCGTTATAGTATTTTGAAATACTATTAATTGCTATTTTGATTTGGAAATGATTTTGATTTGGAAAATGATTTTTAAACCCGACTCTTTTGGATTTTCTGTAATATTTTATTTAGAAGTAGTTTTTTAACGTTTTATATTTTACCCCAAACTTTTTGGAAATGTTTAAAAGTATTTTAGGAAGTATTTATTTTACATAAAAGTTAATATAATAATGAATGTTTATTTTAAAGGGAAAATGGGGGAATTTATCTTTTATAATAAAGTGATTATATTTTAAAAAGAAGAGGAATATTTTAGACTAAATATTTATGAACGTTTTATATAAATTGTTGTATAAAATCATAGATTTGTAAATGTTATTTTATAAATAAAATAATAGTTTTATAAATGGTATTTTATAGATAAAAAGAGCAAATTTATAAATGATATTTTATAAAAGGAAAATGATACCATTTTGATAAATTGAAAAATAAATCACATTTGTGAATTTATAGTGATATATGAAATGATCATTTTATGAAAGGTATTAGGTCATGTTTCGAAAATGAAAATTTGTATTAAGTATAAAAGGAGTTTTATGATTATATTTAGATATTTATAAAAGTAGTTTGATAATTATATTGGAGATTTAGAAAAGGAGTTTTATAAATATAAAGGAGATTAATAAATGAAGTTTCTAAAGGAGGTTTATGAATGATGTTTTATAAAGGAGATTTATAAAAGGATTTAGTAAGTATAAAAGATATTTATAAAAAGGAATTTTATAGAAAGAAAGAGATTTGATTTCCAGAAATGATCTTTTTAAAATTATGGTTGTATGGAAAGTATTCTTTTCATACTTAACACCAAATTTCGAGGTATGATACTCGTCTCTATCTTGAGAATTAGGAACGTATGTCGATGCAACGATAGTTTTCTAACTTGTCCAATTTCATTATTAATCGAGGGATGGTACTATTTGCAATTGGAAAGTGGTGGTGAGTATATTTGATCTAATTTTATACGATGCATTTACTTACACCAAAAGGAAAGTGTTTGGGTTTATTGTTATTAATGTTTTTAAATGACATTTGTTTTAACCCAAATAAGTATGGTTTTAAAACTTCAAATCTTTCTTAAGATTTGTAAATATACTTATACCGTTAAGATAAGTATAGGGTTACATTTTATAAATATTAGAAATGTAGTGTTGTGTGAATATACTTATACTGTTGATATAAGTTTACAGAATAGTTTTCTAAGTATTGGAAGTGAAACGTTTTGTGAGTATACTTATTCAGTTGAGATAAGTATATAAATATTTTTCAATTATTGAAAAGAGTTAAGAGGGTTTATGAATATATCTTGGTAAATGTATTTTGATACAAGTATGTACAAAGTGGTTTTAATTAATGAAAGAATTAATTAAAGAGGCTTAGTGGTTGCTTATGTGCTTAACCATGCTTGGTTTCCATGTGAAATTAAATCTCTGATTTGATTGTTTGTTTATTTGATAGTTAAATAACGAACTATCAAATATTGGCCAGTTTTGAAAACTATCATTTGTCAGTTCGGAGAGACCAGGATTGGATACATTATCCGAAAACCACTTCGAATCAGTGTTTGAATGTGAGACATCTTGAAGATGACAGAATCGAAGGCGGAGTTCACTACAACAAAAATGGCCTTTCGCAGCATTTTAAAAACGCTGTGAAATGCTATCGCAGCGTTATGAAGAACGCTCTCTTTCAACAAGTTGTAATAGGGTCGGAATATATTGCAGCGTTTTGAAAACGCTGTAAGAAATATTCCATATTGCAGCGTTTTGCCTTTTTGCAGCGTTTCAGAAATGCTGCAATATGTCCTAACCCTACTATAGTTCGTTGTTAAACAACATTCTTCAAACGCTGCGAATGTGTTTCACAGCGTTTTTAAAACGCTGCGAATGTGTTTCACAGCGTTTTTAAAACGCTGCGAAAGTAAATTACTACGTTTTTAAAACGCTGCAAAAAGATTTTTCACAGCATAGATAAAACCCTGTAGAAAGCCATATATTTTTATTAATTTTCTAGAACAGACCCTTGAATTAGCTGAGATGTATAAAACATATTCAAATGAAACAATAACATTAATCATATAAACACATTTAAATAGTTCAACACATTATATATAATAAACATATCCATATTTACATAATATCTTTATAATACTTTGTTCTTATATTCTTTACCATGTTAAACATAATGCAGAAAATAATAAATTATGGCCAACAAAATTACTTATTGGGATAAAAATCGTTGAAGTTTATATCAAAACCTTCCAACAACACCAAATATTTTTCCAAGATTTTGCCTTGAATAATCCTTTGTTCGAGAATGGAGCAGGTGGGCTGAGGAGATGAATGAAGCAACCAATTAACAATGGTGACCAGTTCTGTCGTATCCAGCTGAATATAATGCAAAAAAGGATTAGACTGTTGTATTGGCAGTATGCATTGACATATGCAATTAGCTGAAACAAAGACTAATACAACTGCAAGAAATGACTTTCACAAAGAAATTGAATAGAAAATGAAGCAATAAAATAGCGTTTAACAATAATGACAACTGGAGCAGCAATATTCTAAAGCCAACGGACTATGAACTGAATATGAAATGTGAACTGAATATCATGATGATCAATCAAACTACTGAACTAAAGAATGCTAACTAAGTGACATAAGATGGAAGCAACTAATTAGCATGTATGGAATGGCATGACGATAATTTGAGTGAGAAACATAAGGATTAGTCAGGGGTACCAGATTAGATAGAACTGAAGAAATTATTAAAATGTGCAATTGTCAGTTATGCACATGCACAAAACTGCAAGATTATTACAATCCCATTTGAGCCAGCAATATGCATTTAGATTTAAATAATGAATTTCAGTTGTAAGCTGTTAAGCTCGTGTACCTGTAAGTGTGAAATTTTTGAGAAATAAATTTTTTTCTTCCAATACAAAGTTCATGCAAACAAGTACAATCAACATGGAACTAGAGAGTACATCTTCTTATGTCGAGGAATTGAAGACAACGTTTCTAATGGATGGGACAGATTATCAAAGGAAGAGTATTGCTTTACAGGACTTGTGCCAGGAGTTAAGCAACATATTCTATGAAATTGAATGCAGCTTGCAGTTACCTTTCTCAAAAGGTGGAACTAATCAGGTATGTGGGTTATGTTTTGACTTGTTTATTGTGATAATAAAGTATATGTGTCTGTGCGTTCATGTTTCAAATTATATCATTCCTTTTGTTTGATATATTTTGACATGTATCATATAATTGAGGTCGAGGTCAAATTTCTACCTTTTTGTGATCATAATTCAAATTACACATTCCTTTGCTTAATTATTATTATAAACTTGTTGATTTTTTATTATACTTAGTTAATTTTTATACACTTATTATCTTTTATATATCGTACTTAATTTTTATAAAATTTAGTTAACTTGGTTAATTATTATTATAGATTTAGCTATATTTTATATTTTTATAATACTTAAATAATTTTTATAAACTTATTTATTGCAATTATTATATACTCGTTTAATTTTTCTAACTATAATCATCGTCGTCGTCGTTATTATTATTATAAACATGATAATTTTCATAAAACTCAATTAACTTAGTTCAATTTTCATAATACTTGGTTAATTTTATATACTTATTTAATTTTTATAAATTTTAGTTTATTTTTATAAAATTTAGTTAACTTAGTTAAATCTTTATAATAATTAGTTCATTTTCATAAACTTATTTAATTTTTATAAAATTTAGTTAACTTAGTTAAATTATTATTATTACTATTTTAAATTTAGTTAATTTTTATAAAACTTAATTAGCTTAGTTAATATTTTATAATCTATTATTATTATAAACTTAATTAATCATCATTATATTATTATAAACTTATTAATCCTTATAAAACATAGGTAATTAGTTAAATTAGTTAGATTATTATTATAGATTTAGTTGTATTTTATTTTTTATAATACTTAGTTAATTTTTATAAACTTAGATAGTTTATTATTATTATTATTATTATAGAAAATATAACAAAAGCAAAAAAACATCACTTGCTTACTACAAAAAGATGCAGATAGATGGCATTACTTATGGGAGTTAGTTGCATGGTTAATACCTTAAGAGCATGCAGTGCATCAGTGAAATCTATAGTGATAAAGTAAATTTATCCACTATAAAGCATTAGTTTTTAGGTCCTGACATCTGCACATATAAAGCATCTAGTCTTCAAATAATCAACCTAAGCAAAAAAAAAAAAAAGAATTTATCCACTCTGCTTACTATTCCATTACGGAATTCTCCAGCAACACCTAATTGCACCCACAAAGCTCTTGATATCAGAAAAAGGACAAAAAACACCCCCAAATACAATGGATTTCTGCCCAAAAAGAAGGTAAAATAAGCACTTATGTACTTGTAAGCTTGAAATAATATAACAATATAACTTACTTCAAAAGCACCATGAATTCATTGAACCCAAGGATTGCAATCATCGCGATTGCCCATGGTGGAGGTAACCAACTGTTGCCGCGCTTATGAGCTTCCTACAAAACATAACATAATGCAATGAAATAAAAGTGATAAAGTAAATTTCAATATCGATAAGAGAAGGAGAAATGTACATGTACCTGTGCAGATATTGCTTGAGAAACTGTATATTCGGTTTCTGTTTTAAACTGTCTCCATACCGACTTGCATTGTACTGGAGTTATCAATGTATCTTTTGGAGATATCTGAACACATGAACATAACTCATGAATTTATAATTTGATTTTCAGGCTATATACTTTGCAAAATATACCTCTTCCCAAGAACTGGAAGCAAGACGATCAGTGTTTGCTGTGATTTCTCTTCCTTTAGCAGTGGGAGCATCAGTAAGCGCTGAACTGAGAATATTTTCGATTCTATCTGATTTTTCTTCTAGTCGAATTGCAGCCAAAACAGCTAAAAGTTTAAGTGCCTGCAGAAATATTTTGAAAAAAACTATTCAAATTTCAAATTTATATTAGTACATAAATCAAGCAATTTTAATCTGAAATTTTGTGGTACCGTAGCACGAGCTTCCTTTGTGATTATTCGGACATTCTCCTTTCCTGTCCAAACCCTTGGCATTGAATCTTCATCATGATTGAAAACTGTAGAAAACCTGTAAATAGAATTAGATTGATTGTTAGTATGTATGATATAAACAAATGAAATTTGGAGATAAATAAAGAAGTACCTATCTTTCATGTGCATCAAAACTTTGCCGGCTTCTTCTCTGGATTTCTTTTCAATTATACTCCTTGCGTAATCTTTCAAATTTGAAATCATTGTTTCAGATTGTGCACCAACAAGTTCAAATCCAGAAAGTGCGGTCGTAAATGTAGAAATTGCATTTGCAACTTCTTGTCTGTAAATTTTTCTTATAGAAGCCCATGTATCAATTCCAGTAGCATCAAATAATGACTCCACAGGCTCAGATAATGATTCTGTTAGTTGTTTCTGTTTAACAACACAATTTCTTTAGGTTAAACAACATTAACTAAATAAATTGGAAAAAGATAAAGAAAGGTTGAAAATATTGAACCTCATAAGCAGCTGTAAGCTCAGATAATTTCTCAGTACGAATAGACACGGAGTATTCTTCAATATCACGACGAAGCTTGTCCCTAACTTTGGAACTGTCCCAGTCTGTTTGCTTGATTACAATATCTACAAAAATAAATAAATAAACATATAATTTTCAAACTTCAAAGCAGAAAACAAGAAATTTTATTTTGAAAAAAAAACTTAAGAGTTACTTCAATAATTTCTTGAAAATTTACCTGTGCATTGTTCATCAAAATCAACCATTGCAGACTGTGTACATGTATTAACGGCTTCTGCAAAACCTTCCCCACATTTTAAAGAATTTTCTAAATTAGTTTTGAATTTGTCTAATGATCTTGCACGAATATGTCCTAGCATTGCTTGGAATGCAGGATGCACAAGCTGTAAAAAGTACGAAAGCAAACAAGAAATCAAGCTTCTTAATTACGAGCAATGAATAACTAAATGTATGTTGCTGGAAGAGTTACTTGCAATGTTCGTGTTTCTAACTGCTGTCTTTTTGCAGCCCTAACAGTTTCATCGAAGTACGCTGCTTCAGCATCATACCTGTAAGAAAAATCAATGTTATTCAAATTAGTTCATTTTTATAAACATCATTATGACTGTATAAATGAAAGATTTGCATTTGAACATTAAGAGTTATAACATAGAAAATTACCAATTCATATAACAGTTCAAGCATAGTTTTGGATATTTATACAATGTTGTATTATAGCACAAATTCAGTACAATTTGTACTTACTGAGACAAATACATATCAAGGACGGAACCAAGTCTTTTACCAAACTCAGACACAGGACCAGACTGAACCGCTGCCTCCAACTCAAGCCACCTCTATCACAAATTCAACATCAAATTATTGATCATTTATACTTCTCACGATGAAATATATCATAAAATCCACAGCAGTTAAAACAATTTAAAAGTACCTCGTCTGAGTGATAAAGTAAATCTATAGTGATAAAGTAAATCTATACTTACCTGATCTATATTATCCTCATCTATAGTGCCTTTAATATTCCCTAAAAACTCAGGCAATTGACTGCCTTTTTTTCTATCAGCAAGGGAAGTAGCTACACTTGCATAGATCTCAACCGCTTGAAAATTGTAAAGTAAAACACAACAACAGATTTGGGGACCATGTAAAAGGAAAATAAATACATAATAATTGAGTCCAACATATTTAAAATGGAGATGTGTGTGGGTCAAATGATGAGGTTACTTGGAATAAATATGGAAGTAAAGACAATGCAAACTTCCAAACCTGAAAGTTTCTGGATCGGTTGGATTCCCAAAAGGAGAATGCTTCCATTGAGGCCTATCTGCATCATTGAGTGATTTCACAAACTCAACCTACAGTTTATCAAGCTATTTTATGAAATTTATAAGAGACAACATGATGTATTGCTTAAAGCTATTTCATTTTTTCATCTTTCAGAACAACATCCTTAAAACTATCATATGCCCATGTCAATGTCAGCTCAATCTAAAGTTTGGATACCGATACCACTTACACTAGGTTATTGTAATGATAAACTCCAAAATGCATCCCCTTTTCATTTTTCATCGCCTCATTTATCAGGGCCTTATCATCGTGCCCTTTCAAAACTACCTGTTTTCATGAGATCAGTAGTTACCAACTGAAGCCTTTCCTTTGCTCCTTCTAGCTCCCATAAGTGTGCTACTTTTTTGTGATCTCCTGTATAATAATTAACATAATGTAATATGAAGGTCAGTTTAGAAGCTTTTGGTCGATGTTTGTACAAAAGAAGAAAAACCTGGTAATCACAAATAACTAAAATTAACAAGAGGAATATAAGGAAACCTGGATTTCTAACGGTTCCTTTGACGCTATACCTAGATTCGTGAAGTCTCTTTATGAGCCATGAAGCTACGAAACCAGAGGCTCCTGTCACACAAACAGTTCACTTTTCACCCATTTTGTTTTCAAGAAAAAAAAAACTAAAGAAGCTCTAAATATATAAGCATACATGCAGACCGAGCTTCGAAAATATTGTGGGTCATTCATTCCATGTTTATGAATAAATTATCTCTGGAGGTAGATTGTAGACTTGTAGTTAACACCCTTAAACTAAAGGTCATAAATTTGTTAGATAACAATATTGGTGAGTCATCTAATGTGAATGAATGAATGTTTTTTTTTCCTGAAAAAAATTCAACTTAGTATTCAGCAGTTTCAAGCTATAGAAAAGTTAAGAATGATAATTATTTTCCAAAAGACAAGAAAATTGAGTTAAATACCAAAATACAAGAATGGAATAAGATGTGCCGGAAAGGAACATCTCCTTTCCAATCGATGAAGTCTGAATGCTATTTAAGGTAAAATAAAAAGGTGAAACCACACAACAAATCATTACCGACCCTTAGTATAGAATGCACTTATAGATACAAATGGTCACTAGATCAAAACACAAAAAAGTTCCCTCTCGAAAACAGTTAAAAAGAATGGTCTACCTTCGTTATAAAGTTTATAAAGCTGAGCGATAAAATAAAATAAGAAACTAAGAAAAATAAAATAAAATAAGAAACCATGATGAGTTTTTCTAACATGTACAATTAAACCGATAGCATTTTCCAGTCAAAAGCCAAGAAAAATAATTTTAATTAACTTATCATAAAGTTGCAGAGTATGCGAACTTAATGTAAAGAGTACCTGCTTTTCAAGATCCTCCGAATAATCCTCAAAAAGGTCTTTTGGTGTAGAACCTGAAGTATTTGATGCTACTGCCAGATAGGGTGTTGAATTCTTGACCTTGAAAATCATAATACACAAAAAGATGTTTCCAAATAAAGGAATATATTTGAATACTAATTTCTATGTTATTTCTAACATACCTTAACACAATAATCACGCCAATGCATTTTAGTTGTAAGCCAACCAAACAAAACATCTTCTTCCATTATTTTGCGGAATGCGTCGCGGTTTTTACGCTCTTCACGCCTTAGTTGCACCTTAATAGAATTTTAAGGGTTAATGAGAACATTCCAATTATATTCAGAACTGAAAACAAAATATAGCTATCCTTTTTTGTAATCACCATTTTGTTAAAATATTAATAATGATATAAACTTACTTTTTTGTACTTTTTTGTGCTGCTCCTCTTCTTTCTCAAGATCATATATGTACTCCTGAAAACATATGCAAGTTAGAGGAAGTATCACATTATAAGTGATATTACAAATGAAAATAAATAAATTTGGCTTACTTGGAAAACATCCAATTGGTCCAGTAATTCAAGTTGACGACATCTATCATTATCCTCATCCATCATGTGAACCTGAACTTTCCTCCATGTAGTGTTGAACTAAGCATGAAAGTGAAATAATCAGTGCTATAATATAAAAAAATACAAAAATAAAGAATAACTATGGTCTATGTTCAGCACCTTAATGAAATCACATGACTCGAGAAACGATCTGAATTCAGCAATACATTGCTTGTGTTCCTCTGCTATTTTCTCTCTCTCCTACAACAGTTTTAAAACTGTGACCAAATATTTATAATCTAAAGTTAATCTACACCATAACTGATGAGATACAAGTTCACAGCTAGTGATTGAACTTCAAAACTTCAATATTCATGCCACTTATAGATTTTATGACCAATCTCTCTTCTGATAATCATTTTCGTTTGGGAAGGAATAACTCCTATAAGCGGTGAGAGATATGCCAATCTAACACCCAACTGCTTAATGCCCCATATCTCAAAGAGTTGCAATATTGATTAAAGAGAAACCAAAAGGTAAAATATGAATGACAAAAAGTTCATCAGAGGCACATGACAATGGCATATTCAATAATATGAAAAAAAGTGTTTAATTTTAATCCATTGTTTGATAATTTTTGTTAATTTATGTTTTTGAAATAATCATGGGATTGGAAGCTGGAATATTTTGACAGTAATTGAGTGAAATACCAAAATCAGTCATTCCTAATTTGGACAAAATTTCAAACATTTAGTCTGAAATATTGGACTTCATCTCCCAAATTCTGAACATGCATTTTTTTGGAGGATCCCATGAGACTAAAATAATATGACAATTTCATCTAAACTAGGATATGGTAACAACATAAACTCTTTTAAAGAGTTTGACAATAATATAATGAATCCTACCACTGATAACTATTTAGTGAAGAATAATATCATGTAATAACTGACTAGCAAAAACATAAACCTAATTTATCAAGGGAAATGAATTTGAAAAACATTAATAGAGAAACATCAATTAGAAAAAGTAAACATGAATTATTCATTTGCCTACATAATAGTCGGATTCCTTAACAGTACAATAGTAAACCTAACAGTACAATAGTAAAAAAAATTAATTCTGAATTGAGCAGAAAGAAATTCACAAATTCTAACCTAAAAAAGGATTGCAACTGAGAACTCGTAGCGACGTGAGTGGACCGAATTCAAGATTATGGATGGAGCTTTTACACGAATCTACGAAGTGTCATCGATGTGATGTGGAGGTCGGAGAAGCAATTAACAGTGCGAGCTAACGTATCTGAGGAGGGAGGGTAGGTCGGCAATGAAATGAAGGAAGCAATTAACAGCGTGAGCGAAAGTATCTGAGGAGGGAAGGTATTTCGTTTGGAAATGAACAAGGAAGGGTTTGGGAGGGGAAATGAAAAAAGGCCAAAAACATGGAGCGAAAATTTGCAGACGCCCCGCCAAATCAATAAGGCAGCGATTTTTGTAATTAAACAGCGATTTTTATTGTATATAATAGAAGTAAAATTGAATAATTACAGCTTTTTAGCTTAAAGGCTGTTATATAGAGCTGTTAAACACAATTTTTCTTGTAGTGGTTCTTTGAAGTGCATGGCCTACTTGCTACTAATCCCGAGGGTGATTCCAAAAAGGATGTAGTAGAAGTACTGCCTTTAGTTTGTTCATATCCTGAACAACTTTTATGGGTGAATGCTGGCATTGCATTGCTGCTTAGAGGGCAGTGTTAGCATTCCAAGTAGGATTACTATATAAAAAGGTAAAACGTTACCTTAAGCCTCGCACCCAATAAAGACTAGAATATGGGATATGCTTCAAGGCTATATGGTTCGCTACCATTAGGGTATGGTCATCACCCGATCTTGATCGATATTGACCCATTTATGTATGCTAGTGACTCGGTGTGGTTGTTGGCCGGCGACCGAGGTGGCGATCATACTCGGTATTATCCAGGAAAGGGTGGGCTTATTCTAACTCATAGGGGTTGATTGGTTTTCAACTTCGATGCGTTTTTTAAAGGTATACAATGACAGGCAGTATCCCAGTAGCCTTGTTATTGTATCGAATCCACTCGCCAATACGTGCCTTTACGGACTTAGTTGTATACTTAATATGCTGGAATGTAATTAAGGTAACCATTTCGATTGTCATTAAATATTTATTTTAAACCCTAGACATTGTTATAATATTAGAAGATTTCATATAAAATGCTTTAGCTATCATAAAGTAAAAACCCGTTTGTGTTTATGCACAACGTGGTCTTAAGAGGTACTTTTATGTTTGAAAAGTTTTATGACATTAAAATCCATTTGATTTGTGTTTCTCATGCTGGTTTACTTGACTGATCCGGGCGTTATTTTCTTATAATTCTCATGTCAAACCGAGTATATTTTCATATTTAGTTTTGAATGCTTTTGAGCTTCCGGAGACGAGCTGGATGTCTCCAAGACATATTCATGTATCTTTTATTTCCACTGCTTTTCTTGTTTGTTTTTGTCAGCATTTGTGAGAACATGTTGTTATAACTATCCATTTGGTAATCGTGGCTAATGGTTCCGCCTCAGCCCATTTGGTGAAGTAATCAACTGCGACGATGACATATTTCGCACCACCTTCATATATCAACAATACACCAATAACATCGATTCCCCAAACAACAAATAGCTAGGGACTGACCATTTGAGTGATCCCCATCAGTAAGGCCCTTAGAATCTTAGTAGACCTTTGGCACTTGTCACACTTTCTGGTGTAATCAGCTGTGTCTCGGTTGACGGGTGGCCAGAAGTACCCATAGTGGAGAATCTTCTTCGCTAGAGTTGGCCCCATAGTTTGGTTGCCACAGGCCCATTCGTGGACTTCTCTCAGAAATTGTTTGGCCTTGTCATTGGCGAAACATCGTAGCAGTGGGATTGAGAATCCATTCTTGCAAAGTGCTCCTTGCTGAAAGATGTATCTAGAAGCTTAGCGAAGGAGCCTCCATTGCTCATTCTTCCTGTCTGTAAGGATTCACCATTGTAGATAATTCTTTATTGGGGTCATCCAAGACTCTTTCTCATGCCCGGCCTCTTAGATCTAATCGACATCCATATGGTCGATGCTTAGAGTCGATAATACCTCATTATGGCGATTTTCTAAGCAACTTTCATATATAAAGTTTCACGATCGGATTTCAAACGGGCGAAACTTTATATGTGAAAGTTGCTCAGAAAATTGCCACAAACACAATGGTGTAACTTTCATGGTCAAATTATGATGATTACAAAATTCTATTTTTTCGTATTATTAATTAATTAATTAATTCCTTATTAATTTTTTCGTAGTGTTACATGAGTATTTATGGGTTTCTTACAAAAGAAATTGTGATAAAGCCTTGTTTTGTCAATACAAAACAAAAGCCTGTATGTATATATGAATCTTCAAAGAAAATGTAACAAATTGGATTCGAAAACAAAGAAATATATTTTTGAAAACAGTACACAATAAGGGACGTTGGAAGTAATTTATTCTAAAAGATACATTACAAATTTATTTTCCAATATAATCAGACATTATATGTTATATAAAATTTATTTTAATATTATGTTAATTAATATATATGTATAAATATATTAATTTGTATATAAATACACATACATAATTCATATAAAAGCATATATGATTATATACTATATAATATTGATTCAAAATATTTCTTATACTTTTTTACATTTATTATGGATTATAAACACCGAAAATTAAGTTTATATTATATTTTATATCAATATTTAATGATTATATGGATTGATTATTTTATGTAAAATAATTAATGATTCTAAAACTTGATGCCATATTTATAATAATTACTATATCATAACAGAAACTGTCGAAAAAATATCTAGAATTTTTTAACGTTATTTTATATTTTTAATAATTAATATAAATATTGGCCGAATAGTGATTATTTTATCAAAGATAATATTTTAATTCAGAAAAATCTCAAATTTATTTGCAACCCTATGATGTGGTCCTAGATTTTCAAAAAAAAATTAATTTTAATTTTTGTCATACAATTATTTTATATCAATTTATTATGGCAAAAACTAGCAATTAATTCATAGAAATATGTATTAAAAAATTAAAATTATAATATCTGAAAATCTAAGTTAGTTTCGAACTGGAAGAAATTTTAAAATTATATATCTCTAGTATTAATAAACAGAATTTAATGAATAGATTTACACGGTGTCATTTAGAGATTCCAAAAATACTCTCATCCATCAAAACAATCTCACTAACGGTTTGCAATCTCCACCACCATCCTCTTTCCGTCCGTCCATCAATGGAATTTTACTATCAATCTGCCATCAACACCAACAAAAATGATTGAAATACAAGTGTTGTGACTACCAAAGGTTTTGCACTTATAGTGCACATCCGTCCATTAATTTTTTTATTGAATAAAAATTAAATATCTTTAACTATTAGATACACGTACGTGCGTTTTATGCTAGTATATATATGCGTGTGTTTTACATTTATGTATATATAATAAATCATGAAATTATTTACCTTTAATTATGTGTATGTGTAATCAAATAGTTAGTTTATATTTCGCATATGTTAAAAAATATATTATATATATGCATTAATTTATTTGTATATATAGATAAATGATTTAAGTTATTAATTATAATATTATATAATTATATATATAAATATATTTTGTAACATTTTAATAATGAAACATATTTATAATACACACACATATATATACACACATTCACATATTTGAAGAACATACAATACATATAAAATAAGTTAATATGTCAGTTTCGATGTAAATCTCAACATCTATATACGGGCATGTTATACACTCCACATATTATTACGTTACACATGCACGTGCGCACATATGTATGTATGTATGTATGTATGTGTGTGTGATAAATGTATATAAATTTAATCAAAACAATATATTACAAATATATAAATTTAAATAAAATACATGATTTTATTTAAACTAAATTTAAAAATATTCTAAATAAATTAAACTTCATAAATCCAATAATGATCTAATAAGGTAAAATAAAATTTTTAATTCACTCATATTTTTCATTGTGGGCTTGCCTTGGGTCCTAATAGAAAACAAATCCAAAAAGCATTCAGAGGGAAAACAAAAAAGGAAGGCATAGGATGTCTCTCATTCTCCTTCAACCGATGAGGAAAGCGATGTGAAATAATGAAATCAACGGGTTTCTATTTGATGTTAATAAATATACGTCTTATTTAATGTGTTTGTTAGGCAGATCGACCAGTGACTGTGACATCCGATCCAAACCGAAACACAAATTCCATACCAGACAACATCAACGATGGTACCTAAAACATTGGCGGCAGCAACTCAGGAGGTGGCACCAGATCTGAAAGCTTGAGCAGTGGCAGATTCGGGGTAGGCGATGTAATTTTCTTAGCAGATGCAACTCACGACGTCAGCAACTCTTTATGGCGGCAGCATCTCTATCAATTACGGTAGCTTCACATATCGACGACGATGATCTCTCTTTCAACCATGACAGTATCATACTTCGGCGGTGGCAACTCGGAAACCAGCGTCAGATCTGAAAAAGAAAACTCAAACGTTGCCAGCGACACCTCCAAACAAACATGGCAGCGGCTACGTGACCTTCCAGCGGTGACATGATTTTGAGTGCGAGGTGGTGACGAAGGTTTTTTGCCAGCGGGAATTTATTTTCTGGTAAAGTCGATGTTGGGTAAAGTCGATTTTTTGAGGAAGAAACATAAAGGGCTGAGGTTTTATTTAAGGAAAAAATATAATAGTGGACAGCACGTGAAGAGAGAAATGGGGGAGTATTTGTTTGTAATTTGATTTTGTTTAATTTTTATTTTTTTGTTATTCGAACTCTAGATTGTGATTTAAGGACTGTGTGTTTCAGTTTTGGGAGTTTGATGCTAGGGTATTGAGTTGAGCCAGAGTTATTAAGCATAAAATTAGAATATTTGTTAGCAGAGTTTGCGAGTTTACCAGTTATTAGCATTCAGATATTTAACTCTAGCAATAACTTCAGATATTTTTCCGCATTTACGTCTCCCTACTTTATTTTATATTTTATCAATAATTTTTGCAAAATGTTTTTTAATAGCTTATTCATCATTCCCTCCAGAGTATTTTGCACGATCCTACAGTGACTTTGAGCAAGAAAATTTATGTTTCATGGCATTTGATGATGAGGTACACTAATATACTCTTACAAGGATATGTTTAAAATTAATAAAGGTATTTTAGAAGAAAAGAAAATTAAAAAGAAACATATGTGGAACTAGAAAGAATAGAACCAGATATGTTAAAAGATGAAAAAGTAACTCTCAAAGAAGAATTACATAAAACACACGAGCCTAATGTACTTCTCAAATTCAAGATTTTGCAATAGGAACTCAAAATTTATATGGTTGAGAATATTAAACTTTCAAAAGAAAATTATGATTTACAATCATCTCATGATATGTCTAAAAATCACAAAATATTTCAAATTTAACAAAGGCAGGGAAATCTTAACAAATTTAATAACTATTTCAAAACCTGCCTTTAATAAAAATGTTTTGGTATTTAAAAATTTCAATGTCAGTAAATCTTGATCTAGAAAGAAATCTGCATTTTATTTTTGTAAACCAAAAAATAAGGGAGTAAACCATCTAGATAAAATATTGTTTGAAAGAAATGTGCATTTTTGTATACTATGTTTAGCAAACTCAAAAATACTAAATGTCAAACAAAACTAGAAAATTCCAAGACTATTAGTATTTAGGTTCCAAAAACCAATAATTCACTTAATATAAATAAATATATAAATAATTTTATATCTAAAGTGCATTTAAATTCAAATTTCATTTTCAAAGGTTCAACAAACCCAAACGCGTATGGTTACCTTCAACCTAACCCACTTCAACCTAACGTAGGAAGCGAGTACCAAAATAAATTCTTGTTTTTGTAGGTACCTAGAAAAGAAAGAGAGATGAGATGGATTTTTGAATAGAAAATGTTCCATATATCCAATGGAGAATAAGCATTCATGGTAATTGAACTACAACAAAGTCATATCTAACTCATTTTTCTATTAATATTTTATGGTTGGCATATTAAATTTTTAAGAATATCATTAAGCAATATGTATTGTCATTAGCTAGACAACCTTTTATAAATGACATTACTTCAAAAAGTGCTAGAAAATTGCATAAAACATTTATTATCTTTCAAATGTTGAATTCATGTAAAAAACTATTTCTTGTTAAGGAAAAATATTTTGAAAGCAATAAATTTTTAGGTATAGCTATGCTTAAAATGATAAAAATCATTTTTATACCTAACATTAGAGAATATTAAGATAATTTGTTAAAATTTGAAAATTGGCTAACAGCTTTGGAAAAACCGAAATAATGAACATCATTTTTTACTAGATCATGTTTTTAAGGAAACTGTCATTTTGGATTTCATAAATACATAAAATCAAATCGTAAATATATTTAAGCCAAGGCTTGGGTATTTGTTCTTTGAAAAATTTAGTTTAGTAATGTCTTAATCTTTTGTTACTAAAAATTTACATATCTGTGTTTTGATTAAAATCTCCAACAAAAAGCCTATTAGCATGTTTATATAAAGATTAGAATGAGGTGTTTTTGAGTTGGTTTACAGGTGAAGGTCGATCAACCAATTTAAGGAGAAAATAATTTTTGTTGTTTTATATACATAGAGAATAAACAGAAAAGTCTAGGGTAAGATAAAGTTTTAAAACATTAAAGTCAATTTTGCATAAAAATATTATATTTTACTGAACATTGGCTAAGCTAAAATACATACAACCCTTATGATTTAAATTGTTTTTTGACCTTTTTATTGGTGTTAAAGGGGGAGAAAAATAGGCATATTGATAGGGGAAGTATATGAGTAAGTTGGTAAGGGGTGCAATGAGCAATATAATATTATAAAGTTTTATTATGTAAAGTCGTATGGTTGTCGTAATAAAAAAGGGGGAGAATGTTAGGAACACACATCTTGTGCTTTGATAATAACAACCATATGACAATAACGATGAGTTGTTTTAGGTACGCTAGACAAAGAAATATAAACATTGATTTAATGTTGACAACCGATGAAATAAATATTTATATATTTGGAGTATACATATTACATAGATAATGGAGTATGGAGTGAAGCTACAAATAATCAAGTAGAGTTGACAAATCATTAAAGATCCGCAGCAACACTTGAATATGAGCTTCAAAGTCAAAAATAGAGTATGTGTTGTTTTTGTCGGTTATCGAGCCTTGTAGTAGAATTTTGTTAAAGCCACTCATACGATCTCCAAATTTCTCCAATCTTGACCATAACCTTCTTCATATATCCAAGTATTTTTGAGAATTTTTTGAGAATTTTTTGAATTATTTAAGGATTTTTAAATACATATTTTACATAAATATAAAATTTGAAATTAATTGTGATGCTTCTTAACATATTAAAATACCTTTAGTAATTTTTTGGGATTTTTATAAGTTAAGGAAGGGGTGAAATGTGTAATGGACATAAAGAAAATAGCGTAGAAAATTAATACAAGCAAACGATGCACATAATGGCACTACCAATGCCACTGATGGCCCCCCACCAGTCCAACTTTGGTCACACTAGTCCATCGGTGGAGAAGCCACGAGTACGCCGATGGGAGGCCGAGGTGCGCTATTTTTTGGCTATGGAGGTCATGTCTTTTCACCGTTTGACCATTGCTTATGTTTCCTTTTTAGTCACATCCTTTCTCCATTGATTTCCACAAAAATCATAATCTTCAAATGCGTCTACTCATTAATTATAAATCCATAATCACTTGATCAGAATGTGCAACTTTCCTATGCTCTTTATTTTTTGATTTCCGAAGGTGGCTTCTACAATCAAACCGTGAAACCCTAGAAATCATTTGAGCATTGAATCCCATATTCATTACATCCAAATTTTATATCCAAACCATGTTTATTCAACTTTAGATTATTCGAGTGGTTGTATGATTACTAACGAATTATTAGTGTAGCCAAGGCACAAAGAGTCTGAAGAGGAAACTCTCATTTGTTTTACTGTTCAAGTCCTGTTTGGGAAGTTCAGGTAGAGTGAAGTCATGTTGCATTGTCCTCGGACAATCTATTGAAGTCCAGTTCGGTTGTTCTAGCAAGTTGTAAACATGTTCATCTAGGTGAACTAAGTGTTGTTTTAGTGCAATACCAAAAGGGAGTTCTTAGATTTAATGTACGATGGGGTCTAAACTAGTATAAATATTCATGTTTGCATTTATTTTTACAGCACTTACTTATATTATTCTACTTAGCTATATATATATATATATTATAGATCATTCTGCATTAAATCACTAGCTTAAATACTTAGCGAGTTTCACTGAGCTCTAGATATCTAAATGGTAAAGTAACAATGAAGAGAAAAGGTGCATAATATATTGTTACTTAAGGGTGTCACTTAAATAGATAATAAATTGAATTTCACCAAGATAACTTGTAAGCAACTGATTTTGTGTCCACTGCCGTGCTTCAGGAAATTTCGTACATTAATATTTAAATTGTTAAATATTACTAATGGTTATGTTCACACCTAGGAGTCACACAATTACATCTCCTAATTCTTGATCGAAAATAATTTATTTTAATAATTTGTATAAGCTATAAATTATTATTAAAGAGAAATTAATATAATTGTTATATTAATTAATTTATTTTTATAGGGCAAATTAATTAACAAAATATATAATTATTATATATTTATTTAATTATATTTTGGGCCAATATAATAAATAACACACACATATGAATAATTTTATTTTCATAGTCGAAAATTTTAAGTTGTTTTGAAATGAGACAGACCAAAATATAAGTTGTGTGAATTAATTAAATGGGCTTAACTAATTAAGATAAGATCTAACTTATAATGTGTTATACTTTGAATAGTGAATTTGGGTATGATATCTTATATAGCCCATAAGTGCAACTATAAATATACTTAGATGTCTTGTTATACATAAAAAATAAAAATTTATTCTCTCTCTCTCTCCATAAAATAAATTATGTCATAATGATGGACTTTACAACTCCACCATTAAGGAAAAGATGAGTATGGATGGCAATGGGGTGGGTCTAGGGTCTAAACCCAGTAGACACATGCCAGTTTTGGCCCACCTAGACCTGGCCCATTAGGTCATCGGTGCGGGTAGACCCATGACCTGTACTTGGGAGCTCCGGGTCTAGGGTCAGGTTGGGGCTCAGCTGACCCGCTCCAACCCGACCCGTAGCATTGATATCTCATGAAATCCTTTTTTTACTATAGCAATGACTAGTTAATATTTTTATATATTAATGATTATGACATGGATATTATAATATTCCAATCAATAATCTATAAAAAAAATTATAGTATTAAGTTGCATCATGATAATTATACCATAACAAATGCATATTTTTGGAACTCTTATTGTACATTTCATTATCTTCCTTTATTATTCTAAACTCATTGTTGTTTGTATTTATCGTATCATTTAGTGACAGAAAATATAAATAAATATATGTCATTACTTCACAAATTTGAATCAATACATAGACCCTCACCAGGTCTTGGGGCGGGACGGGTCTACCTTGATCTGTACTGGTTCCGGGTTCAAGGCTAAATTATGGACCCACAATAGGTCTATAGGGTGGGGTCTAAAAGACCTAGGGCGGGTTTGGGGCACAAGAAACCTGCCCTATTGTCATTCCTAGAGATGAATTCTCTCAAAGGAAAAATTGACGAGTCAAGATGTAATAGACCAGCATGGTTATCGCGGATTTTTTTTAATGAAATTCATTAAAAAATTATTTAATTTGAATATTGTTTCCTTTTACTCCTTGTGTATGTGCATAAAGATAACCATGCACAACTGACCACCATCACACAGCGTCCGATGAACGTTATCATGGTAGCCATTCCAATGAGTGAAAGAGTGTTAAAGCATGGAGATTCATTTGCGAGTATCGATGGAGGCTCAACTGCATTGTACGACAACACAAACAAGGTAAACGTCGAAGGTAATAAAATTAGGGCTTTAGGTAATCATCGTCGGAGTCAACAACAGCGTTATCAAGTAGCAGCTATAACCATGACAAGCATGATAGTGATAGCGGTGATGCCTCTGGTCAATTGTGGCGGGGGTTGAAACTGGTAAAAGGTTATCATCATGGTGATTTCTTTATTAAGGAGGTATTTGATCACTATTGAGAGTAAGTAATTCAAACTATTCTTAAGTCAACAACCGATACTCAAACTCAATACACATATATACTATTTACCTACTTGCTTTGCCCAGTATATTAATTAGTTCAATATCATAGTATTTCATTGCTACAAATATGTATTATTGATAAAATAAGACATGTTTTTCTAGGGTTTCATAGAGGAAATAGTAAAAATTTGAATAAGTCCTCATGTTTTATCTATTTACATTGAAGTCCTTGTATTTTGAACATGTATAAAAGTTACGTACAAGCTCCAATTCAAGCGCAACTTTCGTCGATGAATTCACAATTAAATTCTTGACACATTGGTATTATTTGACACTGGATTATATGCTTATTTCCAATATTGTAGATTAGATATTTTAATATTTAGATTACCATTTAATATTTACATTAACCATATTTAGAAATATTAATATGTTAAGACATTATTCGTTTGATTCATATATGTGATATGTGAATTAAAACGAATTATAATCATTTAAATGTTTAACATCAATTTATGAAACATTAAATTTAAACAAGTACTATTTAAATTTAAATAATATTATTTTATTAATTATTATTATTCAAATATTTTTTATTTAAAATTTAAAAAATATACAAATATCATTTTTGTGATAAATTATTTTACTAGTTTGAATATATATAATTTAAATTTATAATAAGTTATATCATTAATTAGTTTTAAATAAATAAAAACTATTGATTGAATCAGTATTGTTATTATAAAGGCAATATGAACATACTATAAGCTTTTTGAGTGAAATAAGGGAAGATGTAGTTTAATGATGAGTTATTCAAGGATCACTAGCTCAACTGGTTGTAGTCCGGGATGAGATTCTAAAGACCATTGATTCGAAATTTCGAGACATGAAAATCAATGCTCTGCTTAAATAAAAAAATGTACCAGTTTTGTTTTAGCCACCTCTTGGTCCCTTCATTTTTAGTCTCTTCACTAAACTCTTTCGTCTAATTTCCATGACCTTTTCCAAATGCTCCCATCATCACTCTCCTTTTCTACTTCCTCTATCCCTATTTCTTATTTTCCTTTCCTCATCTTTGGGCTATATCTATCACCAGCATCCCTCTCATTTGCACTTCAATTTTTTGACTCCAGATCTGCTTCCTTCCATAAACTAGGGTTATTTTTCTTTAAATGTTGGTTTCTAGCCCCCATTTCTGATCAATTTGCGAGAATCTTACTGCCCTCTTCATGTAACATCCCTAATCTTTGATAACATTATTCAGAAAATTTAATTAGATAAATTAAATAGAATAATGATGATAATGGGATTAAGATTTGAATAAATTATATATATAGGGTCGTGCTTAGTAATAAACTAAATGGACTTAAATTGATTTATATGCTAATCGAATTTACACGTAGGCATATTAGTAAATAGCTACTTTATTATACATGACTGTACTCCTTTGTAATTACCCATTCACATTTCATTTCTCACTTTCACAAATGCAAATCATAAACCTAATATAGAGCCGGCCATTAACAAGGAGGGAAAGAGGAAGAATTCAATCTTAAGCTAAAGATCAAAGCTATGAAGGATTAGTCAACATCAACTCTCAAATTCCTTATCATACCTAAGGTGAATAATAATCTTATACCATCTCTATTTTATTCCATGATTATATGTTTTTGGATTTATGATTAAATTCATATTTATGTTGATATGGATGATGATATGCTTGAACTATATTATATTTGATTTACTTTAATTCATTCACATATGAATTAGCATGGTTTTAGGGTAAAATCAAGAGTTTATGATTTTAAAATGCTATGGAAAAAATTTATGTTAAGTAAAACATGATTTTGGAGATGGGGTTTAATTTTCAGAATTTTCCAAGCTACAGAAAATTTATTATGAATTTCTAAAGGAAATATGATATAATTGGGTTTAAAAATTTATTTCGGGTATTTCAGGAAGAAATTGGGTCTGAAATTTTAATATGTCTGATTACATGATCAAATTCAATTTCTACGACTTTTGGGGATTTTTCCTAATTGACTTACTAGGGAAATTAAATTATTTCAAAAGAAGGACTTATCTGCAAATACTGGTTTTGAATGGAAGGGTTTAAATGTTATAACTTCTTTAATTTAGACTTGATTAAATGCGAAAATTTTATTTGTAAAGTATTTGAAAAGTTATACAGCAACCAATCAGTGGTTTACAAATAGGCAAGTAGTTATAAAGTAATTGCTAAAAGTTGCTACATTTCAGCCTTTAATTCAGAAAAAGTGGTTCCACCTCAAATAGTAGTGCCTTTCGACTCCATTGACACCGCACCTTCCCAGTCGAAACCCACACGGTCGAAATCCACATAGTCGAAACTAATACACAAGGTATCACTTAGATGGTACGTAGTGGATTGGAAGGAAGGCGAAAGCCAAGGCATCGAAAGGATTGCTTCCGATGGAGTCGAAACCTTGTTTTGTTTTCAAAAGTTAAGTTCTTGCCTTGTTTTACTTAAAGCTTTCAACATAGTCGAAATATATGCTTTCGAAAGGGTTTTTATAAATAGCTTTCGAAGAAGGTTGCTATACTATGTAAAAGTGTTAGCTTTCGAAGGGGTACCTTTCTCCTTAAATAAGAGCTTTCGAAAGGATTGGTTTCGACCAAGTCGAAACTCAGCCTCTACTCTTCCTTTCGACTATATTGAAGCCATTAATGCATTTGAAGGGTTATCTTTGTTTTACCCAAGCTAAGCCACTTCCTAAATTCTTTCGAAAGAGGTTGAGGGTTCCGAAGGCAATGGGGTCGGAAGAGGGTTTCGACTCTACCCTTCGAAGTTTTAATTTAAAAGTTCATGCTTTCGAATAGATGGTTCCGGCACCATCAATTTTTCTCCAAATTTTTTTTAAGGTTTCGAAAGAGATACTTTCATATATAACCACTTTGACCCAAAAGATGTTTTTAAAGAGTAAACCCAATACTTTCGAAAGGGATACTTTCATTTGTTTTGAAGCTATGTTTTAAAGGACGTTTTGATACCATCGAAAGATATCTTTGATTTCGAAAGAGAATATTTATTAAGGGCTTCGAAAGGTATTTTTATTATGTTTTGAAAAGAAGTTTTTGCTTTCGATGGAAGTCATCCAGATGTTTCTAAAGAGATGTTTTACGATTTCAAAACATAAACCCAATCTCAAATTTATTGGAATAACCATGGCATAAATAAACAAAGGGTTTTAAAATGAAGAGGTTTTCATTAGTTATAAAGGTTAAAAGGTTTAACCATGATATATATCGAAGATAATAAACCACAAGTGTTGGTATTATATGTTGTATACTTCGTCATATACTTATTCACATTGTTATTAACCCATAACAGTATTTTGGGGAAAGGGCAGAATAACCAGCTAGGTTGACCCAGTGGTGAATATAATTTAAGAAATGTTAAAATCTAAATTAAAGATATTGGAAGGGGCCAATAGGTTCATAATAAGCCCATAAAAACTATGTTTAACTAAAGATATTGGCAGGAGCCAATAGGTTCATAGTCAGCCCATGAAAACTATGATTTGATATTGGCAGGGGCCAATAGGTTTATAGTTAGCCCATGAAAACTATATCCGGATTAAGATATTGACATATGGTCACTAGGTTTCTAGTCAGCCCATGAAAAATAGGATAAGAGAAAAGATATTGGAGTTACCAATAGGTTCTTAGTAATCCCATGAGAACTATGAAATCAGATAGGTAGTCCATAAACATTTAACAGGTTAATGGTGACCCTAGAAACTATAATTGAGACAGATAGTCAGAATGAATGGGGATGGGTAATCCAGATTTGATTTACTTGTTTTTCATATCACCGTAATATTTCTGAAATACTATGTTTTAACCATTGTGGATGCAAGAGCACAGTATATGGTTTTATAAATGTTTTTGGATACTAGTGAGGGGAAACCCGTTCCGCTAAGCGACGTGGTCTCACTAGATATCTAAATGGGTTGAGATGGTAGATTATTATTCATACCAAGCTTTTTATCTGGCTCGAAGTTTTTGTTTTCCCCTTAAACTATCGGGTACTCAATTAACTTTGAGTTGGTTGAGAGTTAAGGCTTCCAGGTGTTCCTTTTGATGAATAAAGCTTTCGAGGACGTGCAAGAGGCAAGCTTGTTATTAGAGTTCTTTTATTTCCGCTGTGTGTTTTGATAGTAAAGGCAAATTGTTTTAGTGCCTTATTATATATACTCTGATCATCCAAGGGGGCATCTTCATATATTGCTCTTGGCGTATTTTGTATTAATATATGTTATCTGAACGTGGTTCACGTACTGGAATTATATAATCAATTTGGAATATTTTGAAATGGAATGTGGAATTTGTTGTTGTTTAAAATTTTTCCATATTCACTACACCAAAATAGTTATTTTGCAACATTTTATATTTGTTAATTTCTAACACTTATAAGTGTTACAGCCAAGTGACAATAAAACAGTGTTAGGATACCTGAATAAGTGTTGGGAAATATAAATAATGTTTTTTATAAACTTTCCAACAAATCGGTTATAATTTACAACACAAAAAAATGTTAGAACAGCTGGTAAATTTGTAAATAACTCATTAAAAATTGGATCCTTTTGTAATCTTCTATCCGTAGCATCTTTCTAACGCTTTCCCTTCCATCTCCACTATCGGCCACCTAATTTTTAATTTAATTAGGGTTCCCGCGTTCCATATATCACCATCTTCTACCGCTTTCCCAATCGCGCATCCTCCATTTCTTCTCGCAACTCATTTGTTGACAGGTGCTTCATCTCTACATCCTAATAACGATTTCCCATTCCATCCCGCGCGTCATCTCCAGGTACATTGACTAAGTTTCGATTTTGATTTTGAATTTTTATATTGGTTCAGAACTAATTTTGTATTGTTGTTTGATTTCATACCTTGAATCATGTTTTTTCTTTTAGTTATGATTATTTACCTTGAATCAGGTTTTTGATGTTTGTGAGGAAAATGGCTGGTTATAAGTTACTCCTCTTCTTGTTCTTTGAAGTATCTGTTCTAGTATTTTGTTTAATTGATTACTGCCAAATCTCTGTTTTCTTGTTCTTTTTCTCACCATGATTTGCTTGCTTTTGTGGTTCCTTTGTTTTCATTTGTAAGTATGTATGTATTGTCATATTTTCCCTCTACCTTTAAATTGTGTGACAGTGGATTTTTATTGGAGCTGTATATAAAGATCTATAAACAATATATAAATCTCCAGGTACAAGATCGCCCAAATTAATGAAAGAACCTGCAACAAACACCAAAGTAGATAAATAAATAGATATAAAAAAAATCATTACATCACTTGCATTGGTGTTTCCATTTTTTTATTGGAGCTGTATATAAAGATCTATAAACAATATATACTTCATATGTAGCTTGCATGAGTAGCTTGTGTCCTTGTATTTGTTTGCTGTTACTAAGTGTTTAAACTATATTTATATATTTTAAATCTTGTGAATATACATAGCTAATTGGAATTGAACATTTGCAAGTGTGTAGTGTGTGTCATTTATATATTACAAGTTCAATGACTTACCTGCAAATTCTAGGATTTTGTTCCATTTAAGTATTGATGCCTCTCCATAGGTTTGTTATTCTTATCATGATGTATGTGAGGATTTCAACTGGGTTAGTGTAGTGATTGTTTATATGGTACATAAGCATTTAATAGTTAAAGGCTAATGCATGGGTGAGTATTCAATGAAGTATTTTGTAAACCAATTCAGTTTAGTCCATTGCTATTTGAACTAGTCGACAAATTAAACTAGCATACAAGTTGTTCCAATTCAATTTGTTTCCAACTAGTTTTTTGGATCATAAAATTCACATAAATCCTTCACCCTATGGACCATTTTCGCTATAGGAAATCTGATGATCTCCTATATCCTGCCATGGATTTTTAACTAAAACCTCCCTACCGGTCTAATTGATAACCGCTAATGTCATAGAATTGTTAGTAATCAACTCGTCCATCACTGAGAGCTTAACTACAAACATGCTCACTGATGTAATAAGCAGCCCCATATTTTCCAAATTAACCGTTAATATTCAATTTTATAATTCATACGTACACCACACTGCTTGCCGACAAAAAAGAGCCATAAGATCCATGAGTTGTGGTACTGTTGGTATTGTGGAATGATGTTGTGCTTGTTTGGGTATGTAACTGTTTTGTGAATGGTTGTGGGATTGGTAGAGAAGTTTTGTGATTGAAGTTCTAGCGATGTTTGAGTTTGTGAAGAGAGTTAGTTGATAGTTTAGTTGTGATTATGGTCGAAGTGAATAGTATGGTGAGGAGATGTGATGGACTAGGCAAATGTGCTCTGCACATATATGTTTTTGTGGATGTGCAATGAAGTTTCGTTTGGCCGAAGTTTAAATAGCACTGATAATGAACTGCAGTTTTGAGAATTAAAGTAGTTAAAGGTGGAAGTCAGTGGCAGTAATGCTTGTAGCAGATTTTTATATCACTGTGCACAGGTGATGGTCGATAGATGAGGCAGTGGGGAGGTTATGTGCAAATAAGGGATGTTGATGAGGTAGCAAAGTGATGTTAGAGAAGCATGTGATATATTTTGTTGATAGAGTTGCGGGGTAATGTGAGTGCAGCACTGTGATGGTAGTTGTCGGTTAACTAGTGGTTAGGGAGGACCATGCACTGAAGGGATGTGGGGATGTATGTGGGATTTAAACAGGGAGGAAGAAGTTGCTATGTGCAGTGAGTATGAAGGAGAAATGACAGTGGTTATTTTGTTCTGTTGTTTGAGCTATTTTGTAATGATTGTATGATTTTATAAATAGAGTTTTCAATCCCTTAGTCTAATGTATATATAACACGCATATATTTATAAAATTGTTTTTTTTACAGAAGTTATGAAGTCTAGGGTAAGTATAACACCCTAAATATATAGCTTTCTTGTCTTTGTTTACGTTTCATCTAAATGCACCTGACATATACTTAAATACCTCATCTTTTTCAAGATAAAAATGGTTATAAGTGTTTTACTTCTTGCTCTTGATTAACAATTTTTTCCCCTCTTGGTGTCTACTTACTGTAATCCTTTTTTCATAAGCAGAAATTTGATGGTGCTAAATGAGAAGATGGAACTGCTATGTCTTCATCTGTTGAATGCTTTGCTGCGCCTGAAAATCAAATAAAAGTTTACCAGAACACTTGAATGGAAACTAGCTTTTGTAAATAAAGAACTATTTCTATTGCCTATTTTCAAGTTGTAAGCTTATCTATGACTTGTGTTTGATGTTAGTTTCATTTCTGCATTAACCGGTTGCTCTGTTATGCCTTTTCTTTTCAGTTTAGAATCTTCTTTTAGTATCCTTCAAAATGTATCTAGTTGTTAGAAATGTATTTCTACAATCATCACTAAACAACTTTAGTTTAATCATATGGTAAATCATCTAAACTTTTGTTTTTCAATTTGATATTTCAAAAATGTTAGAAAAAGGATTTCTAAGTTGTGCTAATCACTATCTGGTATTGTCTTTTTTTTGTTAATTATTTTATTGTGCTAATTTTCATAAATTCATTTGATTATAAATTGGTTGAAATCATTGTTCTCGTTCTTTTGTTATTCTAGTGGGCGACAGGTAGTTGTTAGATAGACGACTAAATGCAAAGTATGCTAGAGATAAAAATAAACTCACAAGGGTAAACAACTGTTTCTGCTACAAACCCGAGTTTCCATAAGAATCAAAACTGTTTGACTGGTCCTTTGTAGTTGACTGTTGGGTTTAGGTGACATTACTACTTTGTAATATACTATTTTTCAAATAAATACAAGGATTTATTTAATGTATGCTTTCTTTATTCAAGATGGAAAGTGAATGTTTTAAATCAGCTTATTCTTACCTTGAACGGTTCAATAATTTGAAGTTTTCAATTAGTTTATCACCAATTTGAACTGTGCAGTAATTTACTTAAACACAATCCATCAGCAACTTTATTCTAATAATTTTTTTATATAAATGATAATCTATATATGAATGATATTTAAGATCATTTATGTATAAATCGATATGTTATTAGATTATCTAACGTAATATTATATATTATTTTTCTTTGCAAATCTATATGGCACTAACGTAATATTATATATTATTTTAGTTATGACAGAACAAACGTCAAGAGGGTGGATTAAAAATCCACGTAGAAATGAGGATGAATATAAGCAAGGTGTTCAGAACTTCATCAACTTTGTAAAGCAACACTCACCACAAGATATCCAGTTATGTGTGTGTCCCTGTAAGAAGTGTAAAAACTCCAAAAAAATCTCAATAGAAACAGTTGAGAAACACTTGATAGTTTTTGGTATGCTTTCGACATATGATGTGTGGTTCTTTCATGGAGAGAGAAACAATGATACAGTACAAATGACTCGTGCATCAGATTCCGCCCAAGAGTTACCTATTCAAGACCAAATGCAAGTAGAAGAGCCTATTAAGGGCGCTCTTGGAAATCTCGTTAATGATGCATTTAGAGTGGATGATATGCCACAGGCTAGCGGTGAAGTGAACTTTGAAGAGATACATGTTCAGAAAATGTACCATGAATACAAAAGCAAAGCAAATGAGAAAATATATCCTTCTTGTGAAGATGGACTTACAACTTTAGGTGTAATGGTTGAGCTTCAGAACTTGAAAAAAGAATTTAACTGATCAGGAAATAGAATGACGGAATTGTTGAAATTATTTAAAAAATGTCTTCCAAAAGACAATACATTACCCGACAAGTATCCCACCATGAAAAAAATGTTAAAAGATTTGGGAATGAAGGTAAAAAGAATTCATGCATGCGAAAACGATTGCATGTTATTTTGGAAAGAGAACGCCAACATAGTAGAATGTCCTCATTGTCATACACCAAGATTTAAAGATAAGGCAAATGCGTTAGGCATAAAAAAAATGACAACCCAACCGAGGAAAGTTCTAAGACATTTCCCTATAATTTCAAGGCTTACTAGATTGTACACTGTACCGTGGATAGCTCGTAAAATGCAGTGGCATAAGCATGCCATCCTTCTTGGAATTTCATGCGCCATCCCGTTGACTCGGCCGAATGGAGATCAATCAAATGTAAGTGGCCAGAATTTGTAAATGAAGGACGTAATATATGGCTTGGTATCGCTAGTGATGGATTTAATCCGAATGGGGTTCTCTCCAATAGTTACAGTTGTTGGCCCGTATATATGATTCCTTATAACCTACCCCCTTCATTATGCATGAAATCACAATTTCAAATGCTAAGCTTATTAATTCCTGGACCGAAAGCACCAAGTCAAGACATTGATGTATACTTAGAACCTCTTGTTGATGAGTTGAAGAAACTTTGGACGGAAGGAGTGGCTTCTTTTGACATGGACAGGGAAGAAATGTTTACAATGAAGGCAATACTATTATGGGGAATCCATGACTTACCAGCATTTGGAAATTTATCTGGTTGTGTGACACATGGTTATAAAGCATGTCCAGTTTGTGCTATGGAGACCGAGTCAGAGTACATTGGTAACAAGGTTGTTTATCCAAAGTATAGAAGATTTTTGAAGGATGACCATCCATATAGATTAATTAAACATGGATGGTATAAGGATACCGAAGATAAAGAACCGCCAACAAGGTTAAGTGGACCATCCCTTTTGGAAAAGCTTAATTGTATAAAATATTTTCTTGGAAAATTACCAAAGAATAAGAAGCGAACGATATATGAAGCTACCGATAAAAGTTTCTTTACAGTTGGAGATGGTGACATAGAAAAATTGTCTTGGTATAAGAAGTCAATTTTCTATGACTTAATTTATTGGAGTAGTCATAAAGTGCGACATACTATTGATGTGATGCATACGGAGAAGAATGTTGCAGAGCATCTTATCAACTTAATGTTTGACAAGGGAAATCAATCATCTAAGTTTGCATGGGACAAGATTCATAAAATGAAATGTTGTCAAGTTCTAAAAGATGCCAAACTTCCATCGTGTCTTGGGACAAGATTTGGTAGCCTTGTTACCATTCAACCACCTACTTTGCACATAAAAAAAAATATGAGTATCATATTTTTATGCAATACTTGCTTCCTATAATGGTTCAACATGCATATCCAAAGCTTCGTGAGTTACGACGAGCTATTTTACAAGTGAGTTTGTATTTTAACATAATATGCTCGAAAATTTTAGTTCGAGAACATGTTCAAGCCGCCAAAGATATGATTTTCGAGGCATTGTGTGTGCTAGCACATTATTTTCCTATAGACTTCTTTGATATAAGTGTTCATCTTATGGTGCATCTAGCTGACCAAGCTTTGCTATGCGGACCTACAAACTATATATGGATGTATCCATTTGAAAGGTGAGATATTATTTTTACAAGGTTTGTAAACATTATTTCAAAATGACAATTTCTAAATATATGTGCATGTGTACATGTGTGTAGGGCTATGAAAGAATGCAAAAATATACCTAGTAATAAACGCTATATAGAAGGATCAATCGCTGAAGCATATCTTGTTTCAGAATCAGTTAGATATGCAATGGAATATATGCCGAACCCACGTGATGGAAATCATAGTTCTACACAAGCATCCTTTTTAGACGATGGTGATGATATATATGAATGCCCCATCATTGAAGGCAAATATATTAAGCTAAGTAGGATGCAACGTGTTCAAATTCGAAGGTGGATACTTTTTAGAATCGATGTTCCCGAGAGAGATGAATATTATAGGTATGAATTTTTCTCCATATTATGATAAATACCGATGACATAAAATAGCGAATGTATTCACATTATAATATCTAATTTGTAATGCATATCGCTCCTCTTTAGAAGGTGTGTCTTGTGGTAAAAGAAAAGTTACCACAATGGTAGAAGTAGTTGTACAAACTGAATTTATTGATTGGTTGCACAAAAAAGTAAGTTATTTCAATATGAAAATTGTAGGTTTTGTTCCTTTTATGTTAGTCATGCAAATTTGTTTGTTCCTGACAGCTACTAGAAAAAAAATGCATGAACACGATGTTGTCGCAATATGTTAGTGGTCCAAAGTGGGAAGCCAAAAGCTATCTCAAGTATAGAGTGAATGGATATATATTCTCTCCTCAACATTACGACGACACTCTTTTGACCCAAGATAGCGGTGTTTGCATGGATGCAATCACCACATTTGTTGCAAGTGCAAAAGATATAAATCCTACAGACGATGACACTACTTGGTATGGTATCATTAAAGATATCATAGAAGTTGATTATTATGATTATCAACATGTAGTATTCTATTGTGATTGGTTAAACATCGCGGATAAGACAAATGGTTGTAAGATTTGTAC
This sequence comes from Allium fistulosum, assembly GCA_030737815.1. Classification (NCBI taxonomy): domain Eukaryota; kingdom Viridiplantae; phylum Streptophyta; class Magnoliopsida; order Asparagales; family Amaryllidaceae; genus Allium; species Allium fistulosum. Next base: position 98,375,412 of record CM060907.1, read on the forward strand.
TGATTCACATTTGTTGATGGTGAACTTGAAAAAGCTCAAAAATTCTAATTGAGAGTATGATGAGCCAGCTATTCTACCAACCGAAGCAGGTCAAGTTTTCTATGTAAAAGACACTCAAAATCATGATTGGTCCGTTGTTCAACATTCTCCGAAGCGCATGACAGACAACATAGATGACTACATAGTACCGACCGATTTTAAGTCTGTTATGAAAGAACAAGCCAACTTAGGACCATTATTGAAATGTGTTGAAATGAAATAGATATCATTTTGAAATGAATATTTGTGTTGTTTGATATACTTGGTACTTTGTAAACTAGCATATGAGTTTATGAACATACATGCTCATGTTATTTGATATATTTTTGGATGCTTTCAGATTGATTTGTGAGCATATGGGCATCTTTTCTTCTGTAGATTTATATAAATCAAATCTGGTATCCTAGATAGATTTTTAACATTATACACGTTCTACTTTTTTCCCTTTTTTCCTGTTTATTGTAGCATTCATTTACATTTTATTTTTCTTTCCTTAAATTGAATTTATTCACTATACTAGATTTTGAATGTATAATTGCATGGTTAAAAAAATAAAAATCCTCTAAAGGTACAAACACAGAGCTTGAAGCATGTTTTTTGAATGAATTCAGCGAAGATGTCATGCCTATACTTTGAAATGACATTTTAAGTTTCATTGTATACTAAAATCTTTTTTATGCAGGTCTAAATGTCGAACAATTGCAATGCTAGTGCATCTAAAGGTACAAATGCAGAGCTTGAAGCATATAATCCTCCTCATACAAGTGATAAAAAATACTTAATAAGTGTTGATCTTGAGGGTGTTAAAGGTAAAGATGAAGTTAAATGGAGCTCCAGATGCGGAGCCCTAATTTGTTGTCATATACCGATTGGCTATGACGAGTGGAGAAATGTAGATGATTATTACAAGAATATTTTGTGGAAAGAGCTATTGGTATGTCACGAATTCATCTTATTTAGTCATTTATGTTTTGCACAAGATTTATCATTAGTACTAAAATTTCTTTGTTAAACAGAATGAATTTGACATGGATATAGATCCCGATCTAGCTCAGCCAATTTTAGAAAAAACTTTTCCACGATATTATCGTACGGTAAAGTCTACTTTGCGGAATAAATTGCTCAGAGTCGGAGGAACCACCATACCCAAGAATATTGCTATTACTAAATGTCCCGCAGACATTGATAGAGTATGGTAGGAAAAGTTTATAGATAATGAATATTCAGATATAAAAAAAGAGCAATGTAGGAAAAACGCCGAAGCCAAAGCTAAAAATACTATCACTCATACACTAGGAAGAAAATCATACCGTAGAGTTTACGACGAAATGGTAAGAAATAGTATAAAAAATATTTCTTATAAATATTAATAATGAATAGTTAATTAGTTTAAAAATATTTGTTCGTGCAGGTCAAGGAAAATCCGAAAGAGAAAGTTACGCGGACAATGGTTTGGAAGGCGGGACATATAAATAAGAAATTTGGACAAGTTCTTCCATCTACGGCAAAAGCCTATGTAAGTATTTTTACTTTAGTACGAATTACTGATCAATTGTAAAAATTTCGGTAAAGCTTTATATGTATACATTGGCATCTTCTTTGCACTTAATTTATTCCATATAATAGAATGCCAGTCAACCACTTGATCAATCGAATTCCATAAAAATTTCGGTAAAGCTTTATATGTATAAATTTTGGTAAAGCCTATGGAAGCTGGTCGGTAATAACAGTTATATTTAAGTATCATCTGTGATGACCAAGTATGCTGTTCATACCGTGTCAGCAACTATCATCTGAACTGTGCAAATAAGATATTCGAAGGGTACACGTTATATTTAAGTAATATAATAGGATTGGATGATTTTTTTTCTATTTGTTGTCAATATGGCAGTATACAGCGTGCATGTTGACACTTCGTATGGGCGTGTAGGTGCTTAGACTTGAAGAACTGTCCCTTGTCAAACCAATTTAAAAATATTGGTTACATTTAATTGACTAAACCCAATATCTCTAACATTATTTAATGTTCAGTTAGCCGAATAGCAGCATATAAAACACAATATTACAGGAGCAGCAGGTATGCCATCAATTATTAAATATGCATTATTCCACACTTCCAATTCAGTTAGCAGGTATGCTATTAAAATAGTAATGTTGGCCCCTGTAAGGTTGGCATTCCAAACATCAATAATATTCAGTATACGATGCGAGCATGAATCACCTTTCTTTATGTATTCAGTATTTAAAACTAATTAGACCCACTTTGAATGAATAGCAAGTGAATTAGGTAGGAAACACTATCCCTTGTCAGCGACTCACTTATTCAAGTTATCCTGACATCCTTTAAATTGACTTCCATACATCCAAGCTACATGTCGTCACCACGTAGGTGTTATTCATACCATATCAGTAGGTATGTATCGTTTCAGCTCAGTTTCTCTATTTCCGTATTATTGTTTAGATGTGCCCAGTTCAATCCCGATTCTTTATCATATTATATAATTGTTGAAAGTATCCGATCGTACTACTAACATAATGAATTGATACAAAAATAAATAGTTGAGATGAACATAGAATGGAAGACGGATGAAATGGAGACAGAGCATTTCGACCCATATCAAAACTTTGCAAGTAATATTTGAACGTTACTCGGTATTAGTTTGAATACTTTGTGAGTAATATTTGAGGGGTACACGTTATTAGTACTATGGTTGGGCTGGGCCTTTGTTATTTTGTTTATTTACTTTATAAGTATTGAGAATCGAACTTTGGATCACTTATTATGTCTACGCAGCATATAAAGTAATGTTGGCACTTGTGCGACATCAAAAATATCAATAGTGTTCAAGTTGAATGCGATTGGTAGCAAGGCATGGTTTGCACTGTGTGATATGAATATGCACAGTGATTAGGTAGCAATGCAGTGAGGCATTGTAATGCTTGATGATGGTTTGTCGTATTGGTGCCAAGGCAGAGGCAATAACAGTTATGGTGGCAGTGGCAAGAACTAATGATAGTATGAAGTTAGTAGATGATGTAGGGAAGTTGCAAGGGGGACGTGTGAAGTGCAGGTTGGAAGTAGTTGGTGGTTACGGTGATGAGAAAGACAGTCTTGTATATTTGAGAGAACTAAAGTTGGTGGTTATGATGTTGTGCAATTTTTTTCTCTTACTTTTTGGCCGAGAAGTAGTAATGCAGAAGTTTGCAGAAGTTTGTGGACATAAGATGTATGGAAATGGAAGTGGTGGCAGTTGGTTATGATGACTGGGTAAATGGTGATAGTAGATATTTGATTGAAATATTGGTAGGCAAGTTGATAGTATGTGCAGATATGCACAATCTAGCTAGGAAGTTATATTCTAGTAGGTAGTATATATGCAGAAGAGCAATTTTATGGCTGTAGCGGTGAGGTGTAGGTTTGAAATAGTGCCATTGTGATCATAGTATATGTATTCAGATTCACTCATCTGATAGAGTATAGAATCGTCTCATTTATATTCATTGCTTGATTCACGCTTCTGAAATTTATAAATTGTAGGATTGCCTTATCAACATTATCTTTTAACAAAATAAAAAGCTAATATCATCTTCATCTGAAACATTAGCTCGCCTGGTTTCTAAAACATGACGTGAATACAAACTTATGATAGGTAAATGTTACAGTATATGCTTACAGTATATGCATGCATCCAGTTCTTATGATAGGTAAATGTCCTGGTATCAATTTATTGTGTGCGCCCCCCTCAAATTATTACAAACTTTTATGTCATTTGATATAATCCCAACGTGTCCAATTGTTTATTATTTATCTTATTGCTTCTCAACCACTAATCTTCTGTACGTATTGAATGCAGGCACTTGTGGAGGAAGAGGAAGAAAAACAGAAGTTGGAATGTAGCGGTAACGAGGAAGCAAACACATACGACCTTGACAACGATCCCATCTCTAAAGTTTTTGGGTCTGATAGAAAGAAAAACTATTGTCGTGCAATTAGCTTCACTTCCTTTGCAAAACAAGTAAAGTTGATGCAAGCTTCAAAAGCGATTGCCGATAAGAAAAAAAAGGAAGATTTTCGTCAATGGTCATCGGAATTACAAAACCAAGTGGCAAATCAAGTTGCAAATCAAGTGGCGAATCAAGTGTCGAGCCAAATCAATGAGGCTCTTAAATCATTTGCTTCATCTTTCTTAACTATGGTACCGGGGTTACAACATAATCTTAATGGTGGTAATGTGACGCCTATGACTGAAACCGCTTCTAACTTGAATAAATCTCCTTCGAATATTAGAGTTGCTAGTATTCCGTCAAATGATGTTGGATCATCTACAAGAGGTAAACAATTTGTAATGCTACTATCACAGGATACGAAGAAGGATGTAGCAAAAGTTTATATTGGAACACAAACTATGTGTCATTTCAGAGAGATAGTTCCAAATATTGAGAAAGTTGTTTGGATAACAGAAGTTTTAGAACCGGAAGCACTAATTTACGATGGTCCTCAAAATGGGCACCACAAGCTTTGTGAATTTTCAGATGGGGGCTTTGTGATGTGGCCTGTGTTTCGTCTTCGCAGTATCTAAAATTCTATTTATTAATAGCTCGTATTATATTGCATATTTAAAATTAGATATGAAATTGCATTTTTGTAATTTGGATATGATATTGTGGTATTTTGAAATTGGAAAGTTTGTAGCTCATATTATAGTATTATCTAAATATGATATTGTTGCATTTGAGATATGGAAGCATTTTAGACTTCATATTGAATTGATATGATGAATTATATATGATATGGACATCATCATTTATGAGATATTATATTCATTTGTTTTAAGAATTTAATATTAATTGTGTATAAAATAGTGTAAAAACATAATTTCAATTAGTAATGCATATAAGTGTTGCCAATATTTTGGATAACAACACTTATCTACGTCACAAACCTAAATGATAAGCAAAGCATTTTATGTGTAACAACACATATATGTGTTACTAAATAATCATTTTATGTGTAACAACACATATAAGCGTTACCGTATATTTCTGTACCAACACTTATAAGCGTTACCGGATATTTCTGTACCCAACACTTATAAGCGTTACCGCATATTTCTGTACCAACACTATAAGCGTTACCGCATATTTCTGTACCAACACTTATAAGTGTTAGTAATACGTATGTTTGTAACACTTATAAGTGTCACAAATTTGGCCGCTTCATTCCTCACAGTCCATTAGTAACACTTAAAAAGTGTTGCTGAAATTATTTGTAACACTTATAAATGTTAGGATTTGCCTGTTTTGGTGTAGTGATTCTTGTGTTTCTGTGCATCAATGTATCTAATTTCGCCATATTTGGTCGCCGAGGATTAATAACTATGGATGACTGCAACATCCGTAGCCGTTAGTTTTGAGCCTCTTAGTAGGGGATGTTATAAGTTGGTATCAGAGCATAGGTTTATGAAACTTTAAAAGTGACTTAAACCGAAAAGATTTTTACATAATCCAATGAATCAGATAATAATAATAGAGTTTGGGTTAACGCTGTAGTAATGTACTTGTATTTGATATATTTATTTATATATAAGTACGTATTCCCCGCTCTCGACTGTTCTTCTGTATCTTACTAAGGCTCGTATGCAGATTTACGAGAAAGAAGATATGGAAGCGGGAAATGGAAGAGGAAATCTCAGTGGAGGAAGCACCACAACTAATGGAAATGCTCGACCCACTACGAGGAGGAACCCGGGTCGATCGGCTAATGTTAGTAATCAAAATGTTGATGCCAATGTGGGTGCTGGAAATCCACTAGTAGATATGGGGGCGATGTATCAGTTCTTGTTGGTTTGATGCAAGTAGGAGCTACTGCTGGTGTTGCTAGAAATGTAAGAGGAGCTAATCCTGTGGCTACAGTTAGGAATAATTATGCTTTGCTGAGTAGAGATTACACCAGTTTGGATGGGAAGCCATTCTTAGGAACAGAGAATGCCATAGAGGTTCAGAATTGGCTGTTGCATTATGAACGTATATTTACTGACTTGGGTCTGAATGATGGGCAAAAGAGAAGGTTGACCTCTAGACAGTTGCAAGGGTCAGCGACACTGGTGGAATAGTGTTACTGCCGAAGTTCCGGAAGAGCGGTTAACTTGGACTGATTTTAAAATGAGATTTGAGCAGAAGTTTGTATCCGAGTTTGCTAAGTCAGAGCTAATGAGGAAGTTTATGGATCTAGTTCAGGGAAAGATGTCAGTAGTCGAGTATGCTACTAAGTTTGAAGAGCTGTCTCGATATGGATATGCTACTATAGCTACTGACATTAGAAGGAATGAGAGGTTCATTCGGGGATTGTGGCTCGAGCTTGCTCGAATGACCATGACACATGTCCGCGATCCTTGTAATGTGGTATTGGAGATGGCCATTTGCCATGAGGAGTTACTTGCTAATTTTGATAAGGAGAAACCGATGGAAGTTCAGGGTTCTCGGGGGAAGAAGAGAAAGTTCTTTAGAAAGAAAGGAGCCTAGGAGGGAGATACTGCTAAGAAGTTAAAGGCTGAGGTAGTTTGCTATAAGTGCGACAAGAAGGGTCACTTTGCGAATGAGTGTCGGTCAGGAAATGGGAAGAAAGATGCAATAAAGAAGAATGTGAAGTGCTTCAACTGTGATCAAGTTGGGTATTACAAGAATCAATGTCCAGAGCCAGTCAGGGCGGATAAAGGGAAGGTCTATGCTATCGGACCAGCTAGGCCAACTGCAGCGGATAAGGGAAAGACTGTGATGGAAGGTACGCTTTTGATTCTGAGTATTCCAGTTAGAGTACTTTTGATACCGGTGCATCACATTCATTTATATCTCAGTGTTTAAGTTATGCTTAGAACCCACCTACCTTGTTACATCCTTAAGGGTTGCGAATCCAATAGGAGGGTATGCAACTATAGGGTTAAGATGTGACCATTTAGAACTTAATTTGTTAAGTCATAAGTTTGCATGCAGTTTGTATGTTATTGATTTTGTAGATTTCGAGATCATCTTGGGTATGGATTGGTTGGGTAGGTATGAGACTAGAATTCTTGCCAGGATGAAGAGATATCACTGAGACACTCTGATAGTAATAACCGAGTGATGTTCTCAATAGAGAACACTGACCAGAGTGCTAGTGCTTTGTTTAATGCTATGGAGGTAGGAAATAAGTTAAGTCGGGTTCGGGTAGCAAGAGAGTATGCAGATGTCTTTGAGCCAGTCACTGGACTACCACCTAAAAGAGTCGTTGAGCTTAGAATAGATCTAGTACTAGGAGCCAAACCAGTGAGTAGACCCCCTAGCAGGATGACACCCACTGAGATGAAAGAATTGAAGTTGCAGCTAATGGATCTTGAAGGAAGTAATTTTACTAGACCAAGCAGTTTGCCTTAGGGAGCAGCAGCGGTGTTCGTAAAAAACCTAGATGGGTCATTGAGAATGTGTATCGACTATTGTAAGTTAAACGAAAGGACGATTAAGAACAAATATCCTTTTCCAAGAATAAATGATCGATCAGTTGAGTGGAGCCAGGATGTTTTCCTAGTTGGATTTGGCGACAGGTTTCCATCAGTTAAGAGTGGTGGAGGACAGTATTCCTTTGACAGCGTTTCAAACTAGGTATGATTCCTATGAGTGGTTGGTGATGTCATTTGGATTAACAAATGCACCTGCTTTCTTCGTAGATTTGATGAACCAAGTTTTCTGAGAGTACTTAGATAGGTTTGTGCTGGTGTTTATAGTTGACATTCTAGTCTACTCTAAAGATGAGAAGAGCATAAAGTTCATCTTAGAATGGTACTTGAGACGCCGAGACATAATCGACTAAAGGCGAAGTTTACAAAGTGTCATTTTTGGAAGAAAGAGGTTAAATTTCTTTGTCACGTGGTTTCAGAGAAAGGATTATCAGTCGATCTAGATAAGATCGAAGCCATGAATAATTGGAAGAGACCAGGGACGGTGACTGAGATCAGGAGTTTTCTTGGACTTGCTGGCTACTACTGGAGATTCATTAAGGATTTCTCGCAGATAGCAACACCCTTAACTAAGCTAACCAGAAAGGAGGTGCAGTTTTTTTTGGTCCAACAAATGTGAGGAAGCATTCCTTAAGTTAAAGCATTTCTTAACCAATGCACCCGTGTTAGTAGTTCTAGTCGGAAACCAAGGGTTGGTGGTATATACTGATGAATGCGGAACTGGATTGGGAGCAGTATTGATGCAGAATGGTAAAGTTATTGCCTATGGTTCACGATAGTTTAGACCACATGAAGTTAGATATCCTACTCATGATTTGGAGTTGGCAGCAGTGATCTTCGCATTGAAGATATAGAGACATTATCTCTTAGGGGAGAGGTTTGAGCTTTATAACGATCATAAGACTTTATGGTATTTATTCTCTCAGAAGGAATTGAATATGAGGCAGTAGAGGTGGCTATAGTTTTTGGCTGCATATGATTTTGGTATAGAGTATACCCCAGGAAAAGGTAATAAGGTAGCAGATGCTCTTAGCAGAAAACATCAGAATGTGGTGTTAGCTATGTTGGTAGAGTGGAAAGATTTAGAAGCTTTAGTCAATTGTGATGTGCAGTTAAGATCGACTTCTAGTTCTAGTTAGAGTTTGCCAGTTTGTCTTGTTTAGAAGTTCAACCGGTATTGATTGAGAGAATTGCTTTTAAGAAGAAGGAGAACCCAGTGTTGGCTGAGAGGATCAGAAGACTTGAGGTTGGAACAGAGATCGATGATTTAAAGGATTTTAGCCTTGACTAGAAAGGATGGCTAAGAAAGTGGGGATGTTTATGTGTTCCGAATATTGAGGACTTGGGGAAGGAAGTTCTTGGAGAATGTCATCGGTCCAAGTTTACGATTCATCCTGGAGGAACCAAGATGTATCAAGATATGAAGAGGAGTTTCCATTGGGAAGGTATGAAGAGGGACTAAAGTGTTTGTACCAAAATTGGGCACAACACTCTTCGGATGTATTTGAAGAGATAAAATAAAGAAAATAAATGTAAAATGAGGCAGATCTAACAAACACACCAATCAACAAATAAGAAAATGCACAAAGACACTTGGATTTAGAGTGGTTCGGCGTATTGCCTACGTCCACTATGAAATGACTGAAGTTTATTAAATTTCACTCGCTGTTTACAAGAAATTACAACCGTACAACTGAAGTTTGATCATGATTTCGGCAGAGTATCAGCGTGAGAAGCCAAAAAGTCCATTTTCTGTAGGTCTAGAGTCACTATTTATAAGTGTAGACATCAAATATCTCACCCAAATCTCGGAAGACTTCTCTCACGTGAGTGGGCCCACGGGATTAAGTTCGGGTGATTTCGACTCAATCTGGGTGCGATACGAATTGAGTTCGTATCGATCCATAAATGGTCCTTTGGGACTGAAATTGTCAGGTACATTCTTGAGGTTGTAGGCATGCTCCTATGAATATTTGGTGCCATTTGGACTCGTAGATCTCGAGTTATGATCGATGCAAGTTTAAGTTTGCAGAGCATTGTCGAGCTCGTATCGATGTCGTTCATAATGGTATCTTCGTATCGGTTGAAGGCACATGCTTGCTAGGTGAAATGGCGCTATCTTCTAGGATCGATCCACTTTTCATGCCGAGTGACTGAATCTTCCTCTCTTCTAGGCTTCCTTCGTATCAATCTAAAATCTTCCCTTTGTATCGATTAACCGTGCTCCACTTCGTATCGAGCTTTGTAGCTGTTTCGTATCGATGGTTCTTTCCCCCCATTTGCATCGGTTTCAGGAGTGACTTCGTGTCGATGGATTCGTATCGTTGCACGGCTTCTTCCATCGTATCGATCGATTGAATGATTGATACGAGCTGGTTACTCTCATTTGATGGATACAAACAAAGTGGACATGAAGGAGATGGCTGTTAATGGATACGAACTCTATGGGTACAAATGAAGTGGATACGAACGTGGGTTCTTCCTTTGGGATACGTTGGAGCGGTTTCGCATTGATACGAACGCGACGTTACTTGGCTATGGCTACAAAGTGGATGGAGACGAATGAGGTCGCTATCTTCCCATGGTTACGAACCATTGCTTGCTCGGATGGACACGAATGGGAATTTCTGACTCGATGGATACGAAGTAGGTTGGATACGAAGGAGAGCAAGTGATGAATACGAATCAGTATTCATGTTGATGGATATGAATTGTAGTTGTTATCCTTAACTTGCAACGATCATATCTTGAGCATACGAACTCCGATTGATTTGAAATTTGAATGTTGGCTTTCATAGCCTTGCTTGTCGTACCATATCGATTATAGCTTGATCCGGACTAGGACAAAATTTACCAGTATCCATAGTGAACCTGCGTATAACCGATCTTCGGGACGGATGGCCCTTGGTTGCCAATCAAGTCCTTGGTGTCACGGCCTTGCCAAAAGGCGGGATAACAGTTGGCTTGGGGGTTAGGCAGTGTGCAAACTATCAACAAGTGAAAGCCAAACATTAGAAGCCAAGTGGGTTGCTTCAGCCTTTAGAAATTCCAGTTTGGAAATGGGATTCAATATTCATGGATTTTATAGACGGGTTGCCAAGGACAAATAGTGGTAATGAAAGTATATGGGTTATAGTGGATAGACTGACCAAGAGTGCCCATTTTATTCCAGTAAGGTCGACCAGGACGGCACCTGTTTTAGCTAAGTTTTTCCCGAAGAACATAGTTAGACTGCATGGAGTTCCTAGTAGTATAGTCAGTGATAGAGATGCTCTGTTCACTTGCAAATTCTAAAAGAGTCTACAAGAAGTGATGGGTACCAAGCTTAACATGATTACTGCGTATCACCCTCAGACAGTTGGGCAGACAGGGAGAGTTAATAAGGTACTCGAGGATTTATTGAGGGCTTATGTATTGGAATTTAGTGGATCTTGGGAGGATCACCTACATTTGGTTGAGTTTTCCTATAATAATAGTTATCAGACTAGTATAGGAATGGCACCGTTCGAAGCTTTGTACGGAATACCATGCAAATCAACATCATGTTGGTTGGAGACTGGAGACAGATTAGACTTTGGTCCAGACTTGGTTAGAGAGGCGTTAGAAAAGATTGAGTTAATCCGAGGAAGGATGAAAGAAGCTCGGTCCAGACAGATGAGTTACACAAATAAGAGGCTTAAGGACCTAACTCAGTTGGAGATAAGGTTTTCATTAAGATATCACCTATGAAGGTTGTGGTGCGATTTGGAAAGTCTGATAAGTTAGCCCCAAGATATGTAAGTCCATTCTAGATTATAGAGAGGATTGGAAAGTTCGCATACATAGTAGAGTTACCGAGCAGTATGGCAGGCGTCCATAAGTATGTGCATGACCCAGAGACTACAATTCCTCCGACAGGGTTGGAAGACTTGGTAGTAGAGCCTAATTTAACTATTGTTAGACAACCAGTTCGGGTTGTAGCAAAAGATGAGAAAAGATTGAGGAACAAGACAGTCAGGTTGGTGAAAGTTCAGTGGAGCGACACGAGAAGGACTGTACTTGGGAGACGGAGGACAGGATTAGAGATACTTATCCAGATCTACTTTGAGGGTATGTCTATATTAGATTTATATAGAAAGTTGCCGGTCAGATAGGCTAGTATGATTGTTATGGTTGTTAGGAGTTGTTACAGATGATATGTTATGTTTAGTATTTAGTCTTTACAGAATTTCGAGGACGAAATTCTTTAAGGGGGGAAGCCTATAACATCCCTAATTTTCGATAATATTATTCAGGAAATTTAATTAGATAAATTAAATAGAATAATAAAGATAAGGGGATTGAGATTTGAATAAATTATATATATATAGGGTCGTGCTTAGTAATATACTAAATGGGCTTAAATTGGTTTGTAGGCTAATCGAATTTACATGTGGGTATATTAGTAAATAGCCACTTTATTATACACGGCTATACTCCTTTGTAATTGCCCATTCACGTTTCATTTCTCACTTTCACAAATGCAAATCATAAACCTAAGATAGGGCCGGCTATTAACAAGGATGGAAAGAGGAAGAATTCAATCTTAAGCTAAGGATCGAAGTTAGAAAGGATTAATCAACAACAAATCTCAAATTCCTTATCATACCTAAGGTGAATAATAATCTTAGACCATCTCTATTTTATTCCATGATTATATGTTTTCGGATTTATGATTAAATTCGTATTTATGTTGATATGGATGATGATATGCTTGAACTATATTATGTTTGCTTTACTTTAATTCATTCACATATGAATTAGCACGGTTTTAGGGTAAAACCGAGAGTTTATGATTTTAGAATGCCATGGAAAAACTTTATGCTAAGTAAAACATGATTTTGGAGATGGGGTTTAATTTTCAGAATTTTCCAAGCTATAGAAAATTTATTAATGAATTTCTAAAGGAAAATATGATATAACTGGGTTTAAAATTTTATTTTGAGTATTTCAAGAAGAAATTGGGTATGAACTTTTAATATGTTTGACTACATGATAAAATTGAATTTCTATGATTTTTGGGGATTTTTCCTAATTGATTTACTAGGGAAATTAAATTATTTCAAAAGAAAGACTTATTTGCAAATACTGGTTTTGTAAATGGAAGGGTTTAAACGTTATAATTTCTTTAATTTAGATCTGATTAAATGAGGCAGTTTTATTTGTAAAGTATGAAAAGTTATACAGCAACCAATCAGAGGTTTACAAATAGGCAAGCAGTTATAAAGTAATTACTAAAGGTTGCTACATTTCAGCCTTTAATTCAGAAAAAGTGGTTCCGCCTCAAATAGCAGTACCTTTCAACTCATTGACTGCGCACCATCCCAGTCGAAACCCACACAGTCGATATCCACATAGTCGAAACCATACACAAGGTATCACTTAGATGGTACGCAGTGGATTGGAAGGAAGGCGGAAGCCATGGTGTCAAAAGGATTGCTTCGGATGGAGTCGAAACCTTGTTTTGTTTTCAAAAGTTACGTTCTTGCCTGGTTTTACTTAAAGTTTTCGACATAGTCGAAATATATGCTTTTGAAAGGGTTTTTATAAATAGCTTTTGAAGAAGGTTGCTATACTATGTAAAAGTGTTAGCTTTCGAAGGGGTACCTTTCTCCTTAAATAAGAGCTTTCGAAAGGATTGGTTTCGACCAAGTCGAAACCCAGCCTCTAATCTTCCTTTCAACTATATTGAAGCCATCAATGCATTTGAAGGGTTAACTTCTTTTTACCTAAGCCAAGCCACTTCCTAAATGCTTTTGAAAGAGGTTGAGGTTTCCGAAGGCAATGGGGTCGGAAGTGGGTTTCGACTCTATCCTTCGAGGTTTTAATTTAAAGGTTTGTGCTTTCGAATAAATGGTTCCAACACCATCAATTTTTCCCCAAATAATTTTGTAAGGGTTTCGGAAGAGATACTTTCATATATAACCACTTTGACCCAAAAGATGTTTTTAAAGAGTAAACCCAATACTTTCGAAAGGGATACTTTCATTTGTTTTGAAGCTATGTTTTAAAAGACGTTTTGATAGCATCAAAAGAAATGTTCGATTTTGAAAGAGAATATTTAGTAAGGGCTACGGAAGGTATGTTTATTATGTTTTGAAAAGAAGTTTTTGCTTTCAATGAAAGTCATCCAGGGGTTTCGAAAGAGATGTTTTAAGATTTCAAAACATAAACCCAATCTCAAATTTAAAGGAATAAACATGGCATAAATAAACAAAGAGTTTTAAAATGAAGAGGTTTTCATTGGTTATAAAGGTTAAAAGGTTTAACCAGGATATATATGGAAGATAATAAACCACAGGTGTTGGTATTATACGTTGTATAATTCTTTATATACTTATGCACATTGTTATTAACCCAAAACAGTATTTTGGGAGAATGACGGAATAACCAACTACGTTGACCTAGTAGTGAATATAATTTAAGAAATGTTAAAATCTAAATTAAAGATATTGGCAGGGACCAATAGGTTCACAGTAAGCCCATAAAAACTGTGTTTAACTAAAGGTATTGGCAGGGGCCAATAGGTTCATAATCAGCCCATGAAAACTATGATTTGATATTGGCAGGGGCTAATAGGTTTATAGTTAGCCCATGAAAACCATATCTGAATTATGATAGTGACAGATAGTCAATAGGTTCCTAGTCAGCCCATGAAAACTAGGATAAGAGAAAAGATATTGGAGTTACCAATAGGTTCTTAGTAATCCCATGAAAACTATGAAATCAGATAGGTAGTCCATAAACATTTAACAGGTTAATAGTGACCCTAAAAACTATAATTGAGACAGATAGTCTGATTAAATGAGGATGGGTAATCCAGATTTGATTTACTTGTTTTGCATATCATCGTAATATTTTTTAAATACTATGTTTTAACCATTATGGATGTAGGAGCACGGTATATGGTTTTATAAATTTTTTTGATACTAGTCAGGGGAAACCCATTCCGCTAAGCGGCGTGGTCTCACTAGATATCTAAATGGGTGGAGATGGTAGATTATTATTCATATCAGGCTTTGTATCTGACTCGAAGTTTTTTCCCTTAAACTCTGGTACTCAATTGACTTTGAGTAGGTTGAGAGTTAAGGCTTCAAGGTGTTCTTTTTGACGAATAAAGCTTCCGAGGATGTGCAGGAGGCAAGCTTGTTATTAGAGTTCTTTTATTTCCGCTGCATGTTTTGATTGTAAAGGCAAATTGTTTTAGTGCCTTATTATATATACTTTGATCATCCAAGGGGGCATCTTCATATGTCGCTCTTAGCGTATTTTGTATTAATATATGTTATTTGAACATGGTCTACGTACTGGGATTATATAATCAATTTGGAATATTTTGAAATGGAATGTGGAATTTGTGGTTGTATAATTTTTTTCCATATTCTTGTGTTTCTGTGTATAAATGTATCTAATATCGCTATATTTGGTCGCCGAGGATTAATAACTATGGATGACTGCATCATTCATAGCCGTTAGTTTTGGGCCTCCAATTAGGGGGATGTTACACTTCATTCTAATTGTCTTTATCCTCTTACCATTATCCCTTCACAACATCTTCTAGGAGTTGGCGATTACTCATTGCTCCAGATTCGCATTGCCATTGGAACCCCTTAATTCTTCCACTTTTGGGTAAACATTTGCAGTATCGTTTGCTTATGATTTTGGTGATGTTATGTCTTGTTTTTTTTAAGGATTGAAGTATTTGTTTTTGTGTGCCTTACTCTGATGATAAATCAACGATATGCGAGTTCCTTTAGTGTTATATGTCTTGCTTCAAGGGCGCCTTGGTGGCTGGTGTAAGCTTATTGAATTTTTTTATGATAACACTATAATAGTTCTGGTTCATAATGAATCAAAAATTATTTTTTGTCCATTTTACCTCATTTCCTGATGCACCTGATCCAACAATGGTATCAAAGTTCGCATTGTGTTATTATGAATAACATATAAATTATAAAATTGTTTTAAATTTATAATCATAAAAGTTATAAATGAAAATTTTTAAGTTTCAAATTTGGATTTATAAAAGTTATAAATAATTATGAAATTGTTATAAATAAATAAATTCAAAATGATTTTAAATGATAGTAGTATGAATTATAAACGTTATAACTTATAAAAGGTTACAATAACGTTGTAATATTAATTAACAATAAATTAATAATAATATGTACATAAATATAAGATTTAGTATCATATTATAAATGCTATAATTAAAAAAGAAAATCTTATATAATGTAAATAAAATAAATATACGATCTTCAAAGTCAAAATAAAAATAAAACCCGTAATAGTTATAAAGAATAAATACATACGTATATAATTGTGTATATATAAAATAATAAATGATGCCATAGTGTGTTGTGAATACTCATTATTCATTACAGGCAATAATACTTATTAATATTATTTTGAGATTATAAATATGAAATAATGCTGCTATCTATCCTTTACAATATAAATAGGGTACTATGCGTACTTATGAAGACCCACTACTCCCGACACCCTTTCAGTAGTCCAATTCAGAAGTACTGACACGACATTCCTTCAGGTAACAAAAATTATCCATCATGCATTGTCACCTGCAAACACACAGCGGAAGGAAAAACATATAATGACAAATGGTTTAGTGCAACATGATAGATATAAATTATGAGATACATCATAGTACTAGAGATATGGCAGTTCATCTCAAACACACACGTGTGGTTTATTATTATATAATATAAATCCTAAACTTGATAATACCTAAAGTGTCTCCAAGGTCGATTAACTACTCCAAGACCCATTAGAAATTACTCCAACACATTACTCTCAGTCTACTCATGAGAGTACCTAAGAGTTGCTAAAGAAAATGAAACAAAGATAAAATGAGGCCAGACATAGTGCTTGGTGTGAGGAGGAAACTAGCCTAAGATATCAGGCACATAAATGTGCATTTACTAAATATATGAAATACTAGATAAGAGACATTGGGGGTGCATGGAACCATATCTTAAACCATCTTACCTGTATCCAACAAGTTTGAACATTTACATATTCAATTGTAAAGGCATAATAAAGTATGTGGTCTCTATAACTATATCACTGGGTAAAGTCCAATCCATCTAATTAGGATGTATGAAACCTACACCTGTATCTATATGTCCCAAGTGCTATGTGTGAAGAGTATGTCCCCGTTAACCACACATTTCAAGTACTAATTTATCATCCCCACGGATTACAAACTGTACCTAGTATAGTGAAACTCTATACTATAGGGAAAATGTGTCCCGAGACATTTTCACCAACAATTTGTAGTTAGGTATGGTTTACCTTCGATTTCCATTCCATGGACCCACATTCTCCCTTTTCGTCCATTAACCACTAGCATATGGTCAGAGTCATCGACACATCATCCCAGAGCCTCTCGATATCTTGCTTTCACACCCTTAACACCAACACAAGAGTACATGAGAGTTTTCTTGTTAAGAACCTTAACTCCATTGTCTTTCTGAAGATGAGCGCTACTAATCCGGTGCCCATCGACTCTCAATTTGATGTCCTTAACTCTAAGGTATGCATTTACGCATAATATCCGGATCATAGGACTTAGCACCCTATTCCTTGCCCTTTTGACTGTTACTACATAATTAGTGAGAAATTGCATGGATCCCAAATTGATAGTATTACATCTGCAGTCTGTTTGTTGTACGAATCGACCCATTATTATACTACTCAACTGCCCGTGGTTCAATATCAGTGTTTGTTTGCATCGAAAATTTGCACAAACACCCAAAAATATTTTAGTAGAGGAATAAATGAAGAAGATTAAATTGAAACAGAGAGAATATAGCAATAGAGTAATTGAAACTAAGCAAATAATGAAGACACAACAATTTATAGTGATTCGGCGTTGATTGCCTACGTCCACCTTGAAGAGTTAGCTTTATTGATCACTTTGGAAACTGAGTACAAGAGAAATTGGATTAGAATTCTTAGTTACAAAAGAGAGCAAAGTAACAAGTAGTGTAAAGATCTCAAAATGAATAATCAAGTCTGTATTTATAGGGGATGATGGCGAAATATCTTTCTGAAATGTCGGCAGCCGAGTCTCCAGATCCAGAAGAAGTCACAGTATCGATCGCGGATCCTACATCATTTGTAATAACAACCAGCGCTGATTGTATTTTGAGCTTCTTTTGGCGTGTGATCGATGTGGTGGGCTCCACTCTTTAATATATTGATGTTCCCAAAGTTTGATGTGTAGTTGACTTGTAGATTTTGAGATAGTGCTGGGTTGAACTGTAATATCGATATGGTATGATCCATAATTGGTGAATATGGATCGTATATGATCCATTTTTAGTAAATGGTATATTTTCATATTTTTATCATTCTATTGAGTCTGTCTTCTGCTTTCGCTTTGCCGCTGTTTCATATTATCATTTGTGCCTAATCTTTGGGCTTTGTGATTGTTAATCTACTTGGCGGTCCCGATGACAGTCGAGTCTAACTTGTCTAGTCAGTTCGAATGTAGCAGGGCCAAAAGGCTGGATAACACTTGCCTCCCAAAGTATGTCTTGTTTTAACATGACATGCCTTAAATCGATGCAAGTTAGTGTCGCCAGAAAGGAATCCATCCAGTTTTTTGAAAAGTAGTTATCCCTTCGATGAATTGCTTTCCTTGAAGAGTCGCATCGCTTTCCATTTGACATGACGATTGGTTGATTTCTAATAGTATAAATTCTAGGTCATGCCTTGATGGTGATCATTTAAGTCTTCATTTTAGTGAGTTAGTAAACCTCGGTTGACTGGTTCAAATTTTCCTCCGATTAATACAGGTGAAAATTCAATTTCTGCCAATTTCAAGAAATCGAATTTTTTAAGACGTACACTTGCACGTATACGTATGCATCCCTGACTTCCGATCATGATTGCACGTTCACAGGTCGTTGTCAACTTTTCACATATATTTTAGATGGATCGGCATGAATCCATCAATAGTGGATCTTACTTGATCTATTTTTTATATGGATCGAGTCAAATTCATTCAAGATTAGATCATGTCTAATCATTGTCCTCTCTCCCTTCTTATTTATTTTGGAAAAATAATGGATCTGTCCAAATCCATTAGATATGGACCGTATATAACCCATATTTATGTTGAAAAATTCCAATTGCACCGTGATCTAAGGAGAAGGGTTGTTATATCTCCACCATAGAATGATCGCATCCGATCGTTTCTCGGTTTGGCCAATTAATTGAATTACGGGTTAAGAAAGATGGATCGGCGTAAGACCATCATAAAACGACCGTACCCGATCGTTGATCGGTTGGATTCTACGTTGAACTGCAAACTTCGATGATTTGTATTTCTTCCTTCATATATATACTTCGACACTTAGATTTTCCCACTTTATTTCATTAGCAGGAGTATACTAACCAAACCAAAAAGAAAATAAACTCCATCTTCTTCCTCCCCTTTAGTTTCGATCTAAATTCTCGAATCCAAAATAATTTCCCAAACTTCATCCATCTCTTAATCGATCAATTCCTTCACTATATCCGCCATCACCGCCTCCATCTCCTCAGAACTTTCTTCATAATCGAATCCAAATCGCTTCCGCTTTTTTATTTTTGACATTGGTAGGTTGAGCTTCTCTTACTTGTAATAATTTTGTGACAAGATGATGGGGATCTTGTTCTAGTTTGCATGATTTAGTCCATGGTGATTCGATTAGTCAGAATGGAGGGGGAGATCATGACGTGGTGTTGAGATTGGATGGAGTGTGCTTGTTTAAGGTCGAAGGTGGAAGATCGACTTTATCCGATCATTCCTGGGGTTGTAAAATATGGACTGTTACCGGTCGTTCCTAATGAAATTGATGTGGTAAAGTTGTTAGCATAGGGGAATGAAATGGAGTTCGACCGGTCGTTTGATGGATTGGTACTTGAAAAAATAAAGAGAAATTGGACCGATCATTTTCCGGTAGAGTTTTGGCCGATTGTTTTTTGGATTGGTGATTGTAGATTTGAATTGTAGCGAAGTGTGGAATCGGAGTCGAAAGTTGGATCAATCGCAACTGTCAGTACGGGATAACGGTCGATTAGAGTTGCTAGGACAATCGGTTGTGAAATGATCGTACAAAAACGATCGGTTATTGGAAGTTAGGATTTCGTAAATAGACCGGTCATGTGCATTGGGATAGATCGGTTGTAACATCATTTTGGATCGGCTATTGGATCAACTTTGATGAACACACTTAAACCCTCAAATCTTAATTTGAACTTAGTGATGAGCTTCGGCCTTGAACGCTTGAATAGTCGTATATGACAATCGAACTGTGGAATGAACTTGACTAATCTTCTGCATATTTATATTTGTTGCCTATGCCTTAACAAATTTATGAAGCTAATCCACTTTTGAACGCATAATTCGAACTTTAACATGCCAACAACTGATCCTGATGCTTAGACTAAATCATCAGCCAGTGATGTAGAGAATCAGTTGAGATGGTTAGCAATGACTGTCACTCTGATCGAACCCTAGAGTCTCGTCATAGTCATAGTCTTTAATTTTAAACTATTTTCACTGCATAGCATGACAGTGCACCATACTGCGCTAACACACACTTTGCATAGAGGAAATGGGTTAATTTTTTTAATGATGATTATCTACTGAGTTTGTAGTTATGGGTTCAAGACCCTCAGAGCGTTGAGCTGGTATGTCTTCTAAACAGCCTTCATGGCACAATGATACAAGTGTCGAATCGAGCTCCCACAACTGCTTTTTATTGACTCTCCCCTGGAAATCAAGCTGAAAAACTGGAAAGTTCCTGTCCATTATTGACCTTTTCACTGTCGTTCCTGGCCTTCTAGCAGAAGAAATAGACCTGCTCCTAACACTCTAGAAGATGCGATATTTTTGGATGATCTGGAGGATTCTGTGGCTTCAAAAATTAATGAAGCCTCTCTTTGTAGAATTTGTGCCAGACACAGGATTCCGGTCAATGACATGCTAGACTCGACTCAGAATGAGAAAGCTCATATGCCCCCTAAGGGGTTTACTACATGCAACAAGTTCATGTGTTGGGCAGGATGTGTCCCACCTTTCAATTCATTTATCCGAGAGATGCTACATCACATGAGGTTAGCACCAGCACAACTGCATCCAAATGGCTATACCTTGCTAAATTGTACCTACATGGCATTCACGGAGTTTTTATTCCGTCCTCCAACTCTTGAATACATTCAATTTCTTTTCACCTTCAAGCGACGAAAGGGAAGCCTTTTGTTCACATTTCTCGAGTCGGCCAAGAAGTGCTAGATCCTGACTAGTACTTGGAACAAGTTGAGCGCTTTCAAAAGCGAGTGGTTCTACATTCGTTGCCTGCCCGGCTTTGCCAGATGGTGGTTAGAAGGACATACGTATTACTCCTTACTTAATTTCATGAGTCCTTGTATCCAGATTGTATCCTGAATTAAGCAACTTTTTTTCTTTGTATAGGTTCTTATCCACGACCTGATGGAAACCAATACACATGCACAGTCTTGACGCTCAAAAGGGTTCCATCAGAAGATAGAGACATCAAGAATCTCCTTACCGATAAATGCATTATTACCTACTGTCTTATGGAAGAGGGTCGTAGCATGGGGCTACCATTCACTTCTAGAGTTACAGTGACTAAGCAGCGGGATGTGGACGATGATGAAGGCCATCAAGCTGATCCTGTCATGCCCCCAGTTAACGGGGCTCATGAAGTTATCGATAAAGATGCACCAGGAAATGAGGGTGGCGACCCTAGAGGCGATGACGCTAGTTCTAGTTTCGGGGCTGCAGTCGGATCCTCGCAAACCTCACAGCCCTCCACTCTCGAAAAAGAGAAAAGGAAGAAACTCGTTTGTAGATTCCCAAAGAGTAACCTCTTCAAACAGCCCAAGCTACCATCACTCCTCAGGTTATTCCGAATCAATTCGTTTCTCAACCTTCAGAGCACTTAGATGAAACATTTGAGGCATTATCCGATCTTTCGATATCAGATGACGTTGATGCCTTTCATTTTACTAACATGGGCGTCGACGGATCAGAATCTCCTTCCAAAGCTGGGGCTGGAATCCCTTCTACCACTAGTGGAGAGGTTACTTCTGCCAGTAAAGCTTTAATAACTGGTCCATTAGGGGGACACAAGGATACGCACATTCACACACGCTTCACAATATTGCATTGCACTTATCTCATGTCCTTAAATACTTAGAGTTGATTCATTCTTTGTTTTTTCTTGTAGAAACAATAGGGAGAAATAAGCACATGTTTCAGTCTCTACAGGAAATATCACACCAGACTCCTGGTTCTCTTTTGGGCTCATACCGCTAAGATAGTAGTCGTGAACACGACCTTAGCTATCACTCCAACCAGGATTGGGATTACCAGAATAGAGGTGACAGAGACAGGTCTTCCCATGATAAATGTCGGTCCAAGTCTAAATTTCCTCCTCCTAAAGTTTTGAAAGGCAACAAGATCACCGCAACGACGATCCTCCTATTGACACCTCTCGTGGTCCCCTTCCCATTTTAGTTTCTTCATAGTTCATTGTTCTATCTCATCCTCAGCGACCCAGCGATTGCCAATGCCATAGTGAGCATAATGTTCACCAAAAAAGGCTAGGCAAAGAAAGCACTGACACCCAAGTTGTCATTAAAGCTCAACAAGTTAATGCCACTGCTCGTATGGCCCAACTTAAGTCAGATTTTCCAAATGTATGTCTCAATAGACTTTTCTTTGTACCTAATCTTAAGAAAGTTCCTGAAAAAGTCCAGCAAATGACTATGGATTGTGTGCCACAAGTAGTATAATGAGTAGATGAGAGCGGCGGAGATTATTTCTAAAGTATCTTGGGAGAGGTCGGTAGAGATTGAAAAATTGAAACGTCAAGAGGCCCAGGTCAAGCAGATCATCGAAACCCTAACCAATGAGTTAGAATCTTCAAGGAGCTCATAGGCAGAAGCCGAGAAAAAAGCAGCAACGACCATCAAGGCACTTGAGGATGGGAAAGCTAGGCACTTAGCCGAGGTTGAAGCGCTTCATCATTGGAACCATGAACTTCTATTAGAAAGGGATGCGGCTCAAAGAAGCGCAGCTGAGTATAAAACCAAATTTGAGCGCGAATCCAAAGATAAAGAGGAAGCGCTGAAAATTGGCCTGGATGCCTATGATGAATTGGTTACCATTAGGCTTGAAAGAGATGCGGCTGTTAAAAAGGCCAAAGACATTGATGCCCTTGTTAAATGAGAAGTGGAGGCTGTGAAAGAAAAGGTCGTGGAGGAGATTATGGAAGAACTAGATCCACTGGTTATTCTTTATAATCCCAACATCCTGAAGCATAGAAACTTGGAGTGGCTCCAGGGTGACTACCCTTATCATCTTGTACTTGCTTGGGAGCATCTTGTCCAGGAGGAGAGAAAGGCTCTCGGCACTGAAGAAATCGATCTAATGAGTCTGGAAGGCAAAATTCTATTGGGTGACGAACCCAAGGTTCTACATGAAACCCAGCTTATACTCCAAAAAGAGAACACCAGGACCTCTCAACATGAAGCTGGTGAAGGTTCCAGATCCATGTCACACAATGTCGCAGATGACCAAAATTCAGTGACCCAAGCTATTCCCAGCTCCACTATGGATTCTTCTATCGAGCCTATTTACAATCCGGAGAAGCCGTAAATCGACATCTAGTAGGCGCTCCTCGATTATGGAAGGAGGTTTCGGTGGCACTCCGGCTCACGTGGGGGACCACTCTGAAGAAGGTATTTCACCAACCTCACCCGTTCTTCAGAAGGCTGGAGTGTCCCCGGTCGATATATCTAATCTTTTTAGTTATGTTTCCTTAGCTTTAAGTCAGCCGGCTGCAGTTCCACCTCTTCCTCAAGAATCTCAACCAGGACCTCAGGTGCCTACGACGGAGTCCGTTACCATCAAGGCTTCGGCAACAACCCAAGATGTCATGGAAGAGGACGCTTTTGTGATCGACGAGCACTTAGTGGAGGTTTTATTGAGGGAAGAAAGCGATCCACGTCAAGAGATTCCTACTGATGACTTTGTGATTATTGGAGCTTCCCAATCCTTATCAGGCCCTTATATACAAGAAATTGTCATAGAAACTCGGGGCGAACATTGCCCTTGAGACGGAAGTCAAGTAGGAGAAAATAGAGCTTGTTCCCCTCCCATCTCCATCATTTTGCCTGGAGAAACTGTGCTTGCTTCCGTCCTTTAGCCAGAACCTACTCAAGATGCACTTACTGGGTTAACCTAGACTACTTTGGTGAAAGGCCAAGGAAGCGGGAAGAGAGGAGAGAAGAGGAGTGGGGAAAGTTCGAGTGAAATCTCTCCCGATTCCAAGAAGAAGAAGAGGAAGCCAAGGAGGAAGTGATTCTTTGTGTGTACTCATGCTCCAAAGTCTTTTGGGTTTTCTTGGCTAAATTTGTACGGGATCGGCTCTCTTTTTTGATTCTTTTGCTGTAAATACTTGTACTTGACTTTCCAAACTTATGTAAATAAAGTTCTTTCACTTTTGTTGTGCTTTTGTGTGAATTTGCTTAATTAGTATTGCATTTTCCATTCAATGTACTTGTAATTCGTCATTTATTGATTTATATGATAATCCGTTAATTTTATCCCAAGGTCTTCATATGGTCGTGGCCTCATGTCATACTGGACACTAGGCTCAAGCACTAGTGCTACGCTGTCGGATTCAACGATTTAAGTGATTATACTCCTGCCCCCAATTCTCGGGTTAAAGGAGTTAGATAGTAAATGGTTGAATTCCATCTTTAGCGAATTTATACTCCTCCTATCGATTTCAGGCCAGAGTTAACGGAATAGTGAGTGGTCGAATCACACTCATCTATTTTTTTATACTCATATCCGCACTCTTGGGATAAGAGTTCGTTGGCAGATTGTCGGATCGCACCCAATTTGTGTTTATACTTCGGTCCATGCTCTGGAGACTTAGACTTATTTCAGAAAGTAGTCGAACCGTATTTTCCTTGATTGATTGACTTGCCCCCAAGCCTGGGATTTAACTTGGAGAGCGATCGGTCGTGTTATGATCACTTTTTTATTCACATTTGTCCCATTGCTTGGTGGGATTAATTTGATTATCGGATGGTCAAGTCACATCCTATTCTCGTTAGGTACTCATCGGGTCATGAGCGTGAACCATCGAATGAACGGTCGGACCATGTTATTTTATTTAGTACAATCGTGAACTTGCGTAATCAGTTAGCTCCAAACTCTAGGAACCTACTCGGACATGTCAATATTAGTTAGTCAAGTATCATAACTAACATGTAATACTACAGCAATCACATATATAAAGGAAATCTCTAATTTTATTTGCCAAATGGAAAGAAATGATATAATTTGTCTTATTACATATCTGGAAATCAAATGCTAAAGTAAATTCGAAAATTAAACATAACTGAATGAAAAAGAATAAACTAAGTTAAATAGTGTCATAAATGCTCGCTATTCCATGCCATTGGGACTGTGACGCCATCAGCAGTCACTAGCTTGAAAGTTCCTCCTCCAAGCCTCTGTTTAATGATGTACGGTCCCTCCCAAGTAGGATCCATATGTGACTGGATAGGAAAAACATGTTCCAAGATAAGATCACTGATTTCAAAGGTCCTAGGTCAGACTTTAGTGTTGTAGTATCGAGCGACTCAATATCGATGTGCAGCTTCCCTCAAATCAGCTTCTTCACGCTTCACATCTACCAAGTCTAGAGATTCCAAGAGGAGATCTCTATTCGTTCTGGGGTCGTAGTAGGTCACTCGATGAGAAGGGACTTTGAATTCAACAAGAATGACGGCTTCAGAGCCATAGGCAAAGGCGAATGGAGTATGTTCAGTCGTAGACTTGTAGTTCTGTAAGCCCATAATGCTGCTAGGAGTTCATCCACCCACCTGCCTCTAGCCTTTTCCAGACATTTCTTCAGAATAGACTTTATGATTTTGTTCATAGCTTCAACTTGACCATTTGCTTTAGGGTGAGCAACTACAGCAAATCTCTTTTCAATATGATGCCGACGGCAGAAGTCTTTGAATTCTTTGCTGTCGAATTGGGTTCCACTATCAGTTACAATGGTTTATGGAAGGCCAAAATGACAGATGATGTTCCGAACAATGAAGTTGATTGCCTTCTTCATCGTGATCATAGTTAAAGGTTCTGCTTCGGCCCATTTAGTGAAGTAATCAACTGTTACGATGGCATACTTCGCACAACCTTTAGAGATCAGTAAGGAACCGATAATGTTTATGCCCCATGTGGCAAACGGTCATGGACTGACCATTGGTGTAATTTTCATTGGTGGAGCTCTAGGAACTTTTGCATACATCTGGCATTTGTCGCATCACTTAGCGTGATCAATAGCATCTTGGTTGACAGTTGGCCAGTAATATCCATAACGGAGTATTTTCTTTGCTAGGGTTTGCCCCCCAGTGTGATCGCCACATTCGCCATCATAAACTTCCCTTAGGACTCGTTTTACATCATGAGAAATAGGGGAACGAAAAAACCCTTTCTATACATGACTCCCTCCTGAATGATATACCGTAAAGCTTTGCGAAGGATTTGTCGTCTTTCATTCCTTCGTTTTGGGAAGGAATCCCTGTAGCAAATAATCTTTAATCGGAGTCATCCACAACTCCTTCTTAGGCTTCGTCTCTAGTACCCGATCAATTTCCATCTGGTTTATGCTCAAATCGTCTAGTACTTTGATTGGAACCAAGCCCCTTTGTTGTGCATCCCCGGTGCTAGTAAACTTTGCCAAAGAGTTGGCCTCTTTTTTTAAATCCCAGGAAATGTGTGTGATGTTATAATACTCAAAGTTAGTTAATAGCTTTTGGACTGGGATAAGGTATGGAGCGAGTCGTTGTCCTTTAGCCTGGTAGTCTCCCCTAACTTGGTATACCACCAACTGGGAATCGCAAAAGATTTCAAGATATTTTATTTCTAGTTCTCTAGCAAGTTTGAGTCCAGCAATTAGAGCTTCGTACTCAGCTTTATTGTTCATTGCAGGGAAGTCAAGCTTCAAAGCATAGCAAATTGATCAATCCTCTAGAGTTACCAGCATGACTCTGGATCCAAAACAATGATCATTAGATGCTCCTTCCGTATACATTTTCCACCGAATGTTAGGGGCACCACCGCTCTCTAGGAGATCATCCTGTGTAGTGAATTCTACTATAAAGTCCGCCAGTGCCTATCCTTGGATGTTTATCCGAGGGAGATAAGTGATGTCGAATTGGCACAGTTCGATGTTCCACTTCAGTAACCTTCCAGATGTCTCAGGTCGCTGTATGACTTGTTGTAATGGCTGATCGATGTAAACGTTGATGGGATGAGCCTAAAAATAGAGGCGGAGCTTTCGTGAAGCAATCAACAAGCAGTACACCAATTTCTCTATCTTCGGATAGTTCCTTTCAGATCCTATTAATCGCTTGCTAACATAGTAAACTGGTCGCTGATTCGATTCTCCTCATGAAGCAGTGCGATACTTATAGCATGTACGACACGGTCAAGTAGATATACAAGTCTTCGTCATCCACCGGCTTTGACAAGATGGAAGGTCTCTCTAAGTGGTTCGCCAAAGCTTGGAATGCGTCTTCACACTCCTATATCCATTCAAAGTTCCTCTCCCCTCTTTTTCTATCAATTCGAAGAAAGGAATACATTTATCAACGACTCTGGAAATAAACTGGCTTAGGGCGGCAACTTTCCCGTTTAGGCACTGTACTTGTTTGATAGTCTTTGGCACCTAGATATTGTGAATTTCTCGAATCTTCTCTGGATTAGCTTCGATTCCGCGAGCATTGACGATGAAACCCAAGAATTTTCTTGATGCAACGACAATAGAACATTTTAGAGGATTGATATTCATTTTGTAATATTGCAGGATATCGAACATTTCTGCCAAGTCTCTAATGAGGTTGCTTGATCGTCGTGACTTCACGAGCATATCATCCATATATACCTCCATCGTCTTTCAAATCTGATATTTAAACATTCGGTTGACTAAGTGTTGATAGGTTTGCTCCAGCATTCTTCAATCCAAATGGCATTACTACATAGAAATACAGTCCAACGTCGGTAATAAAACTGGTGTGCACTTGGTCGGGTATGTGCATCGGGATTTGATTATATCCAGAGTACGCATCCATGTGTGGTTGAGTCCACCAGTTGATCTATCCTCGGAAGGGGAAAGTTATCTTTAGGGTGTGCCTTATTTAGGTCTGAATAGTCAACGCATGTCCGTCATTTTCCATTTGCCTTTCTCATAAGTACAGGATTTGATACCCATTTCGGGTAAACTGCATCGCGAATAAACCCATTGCTTTTGAGCCTATCCACCTCCTCTTTAAGGACGACATATCTCTCCGGATCCATGCCATGTCTTTTATTTTTACCGGGACATTCCTCAGGTTGATATTTAATGTGTGGCTCGCAATGGCAAGCGAGATCACACACATATCTGAATGAGTCCAAGCGAACACATCAAGATTCACTTGGAGAAAAGTGGCAAGTTCTTTCATTGTCGGGGGGGTGTGCTGTGATTCGATCTTTAAGACCCGTGATGGGTCATCGTGGCTGACCGCGATGTCAATCATTAGCTCAGCCGGTGCAGCCTTGGCTTCTTTGGCCAACTCATCATTTCTCGAATCTATATCTTTGTAAAACCGACTATGGCGCTCGAGCCAAGGTTCAAGCACTGATTGTCAATCTTCGGTGGCTTGGATGCAGAGAGATTGTCAACACCCTTATCTTTCTCCTTCCAAGCATCCCTAAACTCAGCCACATAGCAGACACGTTCAGTCATCTGATATCCATGTACAACTCCCATGCCATTAACAGTTGGAATTCTAAGGTAAGACACTAAGGGGCAATGGCTACCCAGAATTCAGCAAGGGCCAGTCGGCTCAGAAAAACATTATATGGAGAGTTCACATCCAACACAACAAATGGAAACATCCGTACTCTCCTACGGTCGCCTTCTCCTAACTCCACAGGTAGCTCGACATAGCCTACCGTTTCTGTTGCAACACCACTAAAGCCATAAATGCGAGTTTTACACGGTTTCAAATCTTTGGCTTCCATTCTCATCTAGTCATGCGCCTTTTTGAAGATAATATTCACCGAGCCGCCACTGTCAATCAAAACTTTTATCACTAAGGAGGGGCCGATCATGGCCAAAATGACCATTTGGTCGATCGTTGGTGCTCTACCTTATCTTCATCTCTGTTTTTGAATACAATATTGTCTGCCACTGTACGCTACTGTTTGGCCAGAGCCCCATCTTCTGTATTTGAACAATACTCAAAATTCATATGCTTGATTATGCTAGCATAGCGCTCCATCTCGTGCCAGCTCTTATCTGCTGGATGTGGTCCTCCAGCTATTGTATTGATCATTAATCTTCCACCATCCCACCCAGGCTCCTCAGCTCTGTCCGATGCTTGTCCTCGGTTGTGGTCGGATGTCCCATGACCGCCATCCTGCAAGGCTTTAACAAACTGCTGCAGTTTTCTTTCCCGAATCAGTTTCTTGATAACATCTTGGAGATTCCTACACTCATTCATGTTATGACCATAACATTTATGGAACCGACAATATTTTCCAGTCTTCTTTTGTTTCTTCGTTGATTCCTTACGGAGGTGGCTTTCTATACTACATGGTGTTGCATGTAGACAAGTAGACGTTCTCTAGAGATGTATTCAGTGGTGTGTAGATATCATAAATTGGAATCCATGACTTTCCTCTTCCAGAATCCATCTTTCATTTATGGTTCCTATCACTGCCTTTCATTTGCTAATTCGGTTTATCATAGACATTTACTTAAACTTTTCTAGAACTCTCCCCAAATTGTTTAACTGCAATGTTACTCTGCACTCCTTCTCCACTCGGTTCCACAACATTCTTCTTAAAGCATCTAGCTTCCTCTTTCCTCAAATACTAAGCTGCTTTTGCATAGAAACGCTCCAATGTTGCGGGTGGTTTTCCAGTTAACTAATCGCTAAAGTCAGATTCTCGATCGATCCCTCTTGTTTTCGCCATCAATATATAGGCATTTGGATTACTGATTTCTGTAACGGTTGTATGAAATCTCTCCAAATAGTCTTTCAGCAATTCACTCGGAGCTTGGATCACGTTTGATAGAAACATTACATTTGTGGGGCGAGTTGCATGCATACGGAACTGCTACACAAATTGTTTTGCTAAATCATCAAATCTAGAAATTAACCTTGGGGGAAATCTCATGACCCACATCATTGCTATGCTAAAAAGAGTGATGGAAAAACATCTGCATTTTGTGGCGTCATTCGCTCGTGCAGAGTCCATCAGCTACATCTCATGATGTGCTGCATGGGGTCGGTGTTTCCCTTGTAGGTAGGCATTGACGGCATGCTAAATCTTCTCGAATATTACGCGTGTAAAACACTGTCTGTGAACAGGGTATGGCTTCTTGAGATCCCCAATCATCATTGGTCAAACCTTGGCTTTCCTTTACTAGTTGCTTGACCATAGCTGACAAGTTCGACGTTTGGATAGCTGGAGCCAAGCGGTAGTCGTGCTCCACCTCATGTGAATGGTCCGGTGAATGTCTATGGGCCGTTCCACGCCTTCTCGGCTCTAGATCCTCTTGATGTACGTTCACATCATTATCATTCCAAAGAGGTATCTGGTCTGCTTTTACTTGAACTCTAGCATCCAAATCGATTGCAGCATAACTAGTGTGTGTTCTTCCCATTATCTAACGTAAACTACCTCTAAGAGATGGATCAATGCTGACCGTTCCAGATGGATCGGCACCGAACGTTATTGGTCTATCTGGATTGGTCGGGTGATGGCGGGTCGATGTTTCAGCGTGGTATCTGTCGGTTCTACGAAGTCTGCGCCTGTGATAGTCATCTGATGAAGTTGAGCTCTCTGATGCAGAATAGGGAATCGGTTCCCTTCTAGTTTTCTCGCGTTGTTGATCCTTGAGCTGATTCATTAGTTTGATATTTTCTTGAATCTGCTGGTTCAACTATCGACGGCTATCCATGAGCTCTCTCATCAGATTTTAGGAATCGGCTCTTGTGATGGAATCAGCTGGATTCCAGACATCAACTGGATTGGTAGCATTAACATCTACTAGTAGATTGCTCTGGCCTCCTTGCTGGATGATGCCATTGTCATTCCCTTCTACATTTTGAGAAGTAGATCTAGTGTTTCTAACCATTGTTGATAGTTTTTATTATAGATTTCTTCTCCAAATCTAAGTTGAAATGGAAGCTTGTAGGTAGAAAGCTGGATCTATATCGCGAATATGGGAAACAACAAGTAGATTGTAAGATCCAGTCGAGTTGATAATTCGTTTTCTCAGTGAAAGAACCAAAATGTTTGCACCGAAAATTGGCACAAACACTCAGTAATATTTTAGTACAGGAATAAATGAAGAAGATTAAATTAAAATAGAGAGATTGTAGCAATAGAGTAATTGAAACTAAGCAAATAACGAAGACACAACAATTTATAGTGGTTCGGTGTGGACTGCCTACGTCCACTTTGAAGAATTATCTTTATTGATCACTTTGCAAACTGAGTACAGGAGGAATTGGATTAAAATCCTTAGTTACAAAAAAGAGCAAAGTAACAAGTTGTGTAAAGATCCCAAAAATGAACAATCAAGTCTGTATTTATATCGGAAGACAGCGACATATCTTCCTAAAATGTCGGCAGTGGGGTCTCCAGATCCAAAAGTAGTCACAGTATCGATCGCGGGTCCTACATCATTTGTAATAACGATCGACATCGATCGTTTTTTGAGCAACTTTTTGCATGCGATCAATATGGTGGCTCCACTCTTTAATATATTAATGTTCCCAAAGTTCATGTGTAGTTGACTTGTAGATTTTGAGATATCGATCGTTTTGTGCTAAGTTGAATTGTAACATCAATACGGTATGATCCATAATTGATGAATATGGATCGTACCCGATTCATTTTCAGTAAATGGTGTATTTTCATTTTTTTATCGTTTTATTGAGTTTGTCTTCTACTTTCGATTCGCCACTACTTCATATTATCATCTGTGCCTGATCTCTGGGCTTCGTGATTGTTAATCTGACTTGTTGGTCCTAATGACAGTTGAGTCTGACTTGTCGAGTCAGTTCGAATATAGCCGGGCCAAAAGGCTGGATATTAGTGTCTAAGTCTAGACCTTTAGATTATGGATAAAATCAAAATTATATGTATTCTTCCCCAAATTTCACATAATATAGACCACGTCATTCCAAGAACAATGTTTGAAGTTTCATACAGACTTTGTATGAGGGAAGTATGCTACTTTGAAGATTGATTAATACCACCTCTAACGTACTTTGGGCTTTCCTAGCAATATCATGAAGCCAGTCTCGAAGTTCCCCAAGTATTGATTGATGCCAATACTGATCGACACTCCTTTAGGGTTTCCTTAGACCAACATCAAGAACCCTTGCTACTTTTGTCAAGCTCCTTTTGAAGCTTCATGGATTAGTATCCGTCCATGATTTAACCAAAATATTCCATTTGGACCTTTGTTTTACACTACTAATCTATCACTAAAAATCCATGCATAAGCATGTTTCCATGGAGTTGGCTTTGACCTTCTCGAGCTAAGTCTCGTGTCTAACAATTGTTTCCTCAAAGTACTTCACCATAGATCCATAATCCTTGCTTCCTAACCTTTGTCGTAATCATCGAGGTAACATGGATCGATCAGTACCTATCCATGATGGATCGGTACCGATCAATGTCCTTATCATTTTGCCTTGCGTCTTTTGTCTTCATGTGACACTTTGGCACCTTGTAGCATACCCATTTCAACAGTTGATTTCGATCGTATTGCACACTCTAACACCCTATCATTCTTAGGTGTTCCATCAAACACCTCCATGATGCTATCCATTACGCCAAATTTCCGTAAGAAAAATTCTCATAAACACAAGCATCAAATCCAAATAAACAAGCGTTCATATCCTATTTTACATTTGAATTGAGACTAGACATTCATATATACATACCCTAAACTCTAACATTCAAATTTGTACTATGGTACACGTTTATTGGTTCTAATCACATATATAGGGGGTTTAGGTGATATTTAATCATCGGCTAATCGTATAATCAATATATAATTCGTTAGGTTGCAATTTTAGCAATATCCCTAAGGAAAATTCATATACATAAGCATATACACAAATATTGTTCATATTACCATTTGCAATAGTCTCCCACTCACCTAGACCTTCCTTGCAAGCAATAAGAACCCCTAAACACATCCAAACCTATTCTGACTGTCTCGAAATGAACCTTCCATAAAACGTGATTTGCATATATGGATGTATTGCTCTTGACTTGATTTGAATTAATATAATTTTAGAGATTTTACCTTGGCTTAGAGATGGATTTCTTTATGGAGAAATTAGTTTAATGGAAATAAGGAGTTTGCAGTTATGATTAGTGATTTGAAAAGTGATTCTCATAGCAAACTAAGGGCTACCCCAAATTAGCTTAAGTGGGTTGGGTTAGATTAATTAATTTTTTAAAATCTGTGTCGTTTTATTAAATTCTTATTTTGGTCGTAATCTCTCTCTCTCTCTCTCTCTCTCTGTAACTCTAAATATAGCAAGTCTATAGTCCGTTTCAACTGCAAAATCTTCTGTACGCAGTGGTTATAGGTTTAAGCCTTAATTATTTAACTTGCAAATATTCCCCTTTTTACCTTTTGTTATTTAACTAAAGATTTTATACTATTAAATTAACTACTTGGATGGCTAGGTATAAATTTACGAGTTGTTACATTTTACCTCCATAAAAGAATTTCGTCCTTGAAATTCTGCATCGGAAAAACATAAATGAACTAACCTAACAAATATAACAACCAACTAGCATGCATAAACCACAAATATGTAACCAATACAATCAATCATAGTAATCATATCAACCCTAGAAACCAAGTATCTAGACCATATTAAACTAGCATGTAAAAACATGCAATCGAACATAACCAGTAAAACATACCATGAAAGGTTTTGGATAGAAAGATCCCATGGTGTCTTCTTGCTCCGAATTGTAATCATCCTCACTATAACTCCACCAAACTCGGACTAGTTTGACACTTCATCCTTTAAGTTGCTTCGTACTTTGTTCAACAGTATGTTACACTTTCATAGTCGAGCTACTTCCTATTCAATCTGTACTTCATCAAGTTGATTTAGTTTTATTATCTACTTTAACCATACACACATCTCCGCAAATTAGATCCATAGAAGATGGTTGTGCACAACAACCATCTTCTTAAGCAAGTCGATCTTAACACTAGCTTTTCGATCCTCTCAATTATTAGAAATGGTCCACAAATTATCATTC
The DNA here is from genome assembly GCA_030737815.1 of Allium fistulosum. Classification (NCBI taxonomy): domain Eukaryota; kingdom Viridiplantae; phylum Streptophyta; class Magnoliopsida; order Asparagales; family Amaryllidaceae; genus Allium; species Allium fistulosum. The sequence continues at coordinate 98,409,387 of CM060907.1, forward strand.
CAATTTTCCTGACTTACCAATTCTAACCACATTCTTGAATGTGATACCTTAATCAATATCAAATCTTCCATGGAGAACTCTAAATTCATGTGTTCCTATCAGCATGAATCTTCTGGCGATCTTTAGTCGCTTCTATTCTCTCACGAATAAGTTTAATCTTCTTAGTAATCTTCTTTATCATATAAGGCCCTAAAATATACCGATCAATAGATTTGCACAAACAAGACTGTGGTTGGCATGGTATAAAAGGTTTCAAAAGGTACCATGCTTATACTAGCATTATAACTATTGTTGTCTGTGAACTCTACTAAAGGTAGATGATCCTCCCATGTGCCACAAAAATCGAGAATGCCGACCCATAACAAATTCTCAAGTATACGGTTTACCCTCTCTATCTGACCATCCGTTTATGGATGGTATGCGACACTCAAGTTAAGCTCTTTACTTAACCATTGCTGCAAACTATACCAAAACTCACTTGTGAATATGGGTTCTCAATCACTAATGGTATTATTAAGAATACCATGAAGTCACACTATCTCTTTCACATACAACTTTACTAATCTTGTAGCTGTTCTTGTTGTCCTCAAAAGAGTGAAATGAACACTCTTCATCATGTGGTCTACTAAAATCCATCGATAAGTCCATCGATATTTTCTCGCCTCCATTTAGGAATCTCTTGAGAGAGGAAAAGACCACCAGACTTCTTTTGCTTAAATTTAACGCACTAGCAAGTCCAGTGTTTGGCAATGAACTTTATTGTATCTCTCTTCATACCTTTGTAATAAAATGTATGCATAGCATCGTTATACATTTTATCTCCTCCAAGATGTATAGTCAATCTAGAGTGATGCAACGTCCATCCACATTTGGGGAAAATAGCCTATTGTCCTTAAGAAGCTAACCTCTATGGTCTTTATGGTATTACCTCATATACACTGACTCTACCCCTTCTCCTAAGGCATCAATTACTTTCACTAGCTTTAAATCCCATCTTTGATAAACACTTATTCAGTCAATAATAGGTCAAACTTCTAAGATTGCTAACATTTCTGGTTCAAGCTCGCATCTAGGTCGAAAATCAAAACCAGTAATGGATTCCTACGTTTTCCATTCTATGAACATAGAACCCAGTGTAGCATGTCATTTACAAAGTGCATCTACTACTACATTTCACTTTTCAAAAATATAGGAAATGTCGAAGTCATAAGAGGCTAGGAACTCTAACCACCAATGTTATCTATAGTTGAGACCCTATTGGGAGAAAAGATATTTAAGAGACTTATGATAGGTATAAAACTTAAATATCTCACTTAATAATTAATTCCTCCATTTTTTGAGAGCAAACACAATCGTTGCCAGTTCCAAGTCATTAATAAGGGAATTCTTCTGATGTGGCTTTAATTATCTGCTTGCATAAGCAACATCTTCCCCCTTTGCATCAATACAGCTACAAAGCCAGTACCACACCCATATAAAATGTAACTCCTCCATGACGACCGTCCTATACCTCTGATGCTCAGATAACGGAATAGTGCACTACTGGAGCATCCGATCAATGTAGGACGATTTTCCAGGGAAAGAAAAAGAAGTAAAGAAGAGGAATAGAAAAGAAGAGAAGAGAATGGAAGAGAACAAAAAGTGATAAAACATCACACAATCACATAACATGTCGTATATCTCACAGCGCATCAAATAAAATATAACAGTCATCATAGATATAAAATAGGCGAGATAGTAAAAACTATATAAACCACAAAATGAAAGTTCATATGCTCATACAGTTATACAAAACAATAATAGAGTTTATACAATCAATAAATAAACTCAATTGATAAACTATCTCTAATAATAGTAAGTCAACACTATTAAGGCTCCACGGTGTCAGACAACGGAATAAACAATAATAAACTCAAAATATAAATATGAGAAAGCGTCGCCTTCTACTAGTCCATATACACAGCTCCAAGTGTTGTTTACACCTGCTATCTAGTCTACTCATTTAAGAGTACCCAAGATAATATGAAGAAAAACATAAAACCTTGGGTTAGACAACAGTCTGGTGTGAGCGATTAATAATCTCAAAACACCATAAAAGTCGGCATAGTATATGGAACAGAGGGTATGAAAAATCATACCTGACCAGTCTCTGCATTCACAGAGTTAGGACATATAACAAGTATATGCTACTCTATGATAGTCATCATGGGTGTACTATACATCAAAGTACAAAGGGTGTCAAGATATTGGCATCGGTAATATGTACATCGTGTGACATCCCTAAGGTGATAAAAACAGTCAAACAAACATAACATCCATCATGTATCCTCACATCACTCACTTGGTGCATTTGATATATGATATTTGTATACCTCACCACCCAGTCAAGGACTACTCAACATCTGGGTTTCTCGGTACTCGAATCCATGCCACTCGATCGGCCAACTAGACCACCACCATAGTCCAGGGTACAATGTATCTAAACAACGTGCAATCTAGGGGCTGCCACCACCCTAAGTGAGCGTCCTCACATACCCTGCTTTGAAACCTATGAATATCAACAATCACTTTGCACATGTCATCCATACCAAATCTTATCTCGGAACTATTCCTACGACTCCCATCTAAAGTCATCATGGTTGGGAACTACTCTAGACAAACATCATAAGTCATAGAGTGTCATCATGCATCCTATAATCTTCCTCTAACAGTTCCTCAATATGACTCATAGTCTACAACTCTACGTCTCGAAGTACAGCTTGTGAGGAATGCAGAATATGGATCTTAAGGCTAGGAATAACACTAGAGGGGGGTGAATAGTGTTTATAAGAAATTACTAAATCTTTTTGAGTTTATGTTAATTAGTACAAAGAAGTATGTAATATTCAAACACAGATATAATCACAGAATCAAACACAGATGCAGAAATAAAGTAAATGCAGTAAAGGAAAGAACACACCGGATTTTATACTGGTTCGGAGTTACCCTACATCCAGTCCCGCACAACTAAGTATGGATTTCCTTTCAAAAGCAATTCAACAATTACAACCCTCGGTTTCAAGGCTACGAGGTACACCCTCCAGAATCACAATCCTCTAGGTAGAGATACTTGATTTCCGGGGCAATAAGTTCACCTAATTGATTTCCAAGGCTACAATCACACCTTTTCTCGCTTGATTGATTTCCAAGGCTACAATCACACCTTTTCTCGCTAGATAGATTACAAAGAAGCCTATAACTCTGAATAGCACTGGGATCTTGTTGAGATAGTGAAAGAGAATCAAACTAGAGATAATCTAGTTAGATTCAATGTTGATTTCGGCAGAGTGATGATAGGATTTTGAATAAGAAAATGTGGAAGAAGAAGAGAAGTGAACAACCAGAAAATCTGATATAAAATTCGTTGAAACTAACCCCTATTTATAAAAGAAGAACAGTCATGTCCATTCGTGAAAGGTTATGGCGAATAGACACTTCTTTTGAAATTCAAATTTTTGGTCCTAACTGACACTATGTCGACATGGGGTACTAGAGCATGTCGACATCCCAAAGCATTTTTTGATGATTTGATTTTCTATGAAAATAACCTTTATCTTATATTAAAACTATTTTAAACTTTATAAATATACCTGACTGTAGATAAAATACATAGATAAATGTAGAGAATAATATATATATATATATATAATTTTACTATAAGTTTATATTTAAATCTAAGTATAAAGATAGTTTAAAACAAACGAAGTTTAAAAACAAGAGTTTATTAAAAACAAAAACAAAGAATATTTTAAGGCTAAAACATCTTTTTGAAAATCATTTGAAAAGATAATTTTTAAGGCTAAAACATTTTGAAAAGCAGTTTTGAAAATCATTCTGAAGTAGTTTTGAAAATCATTTTGAAGTAGTTTTGCAAGCTTCTTCCTGTAGAATATCTCATCATATCAGGACTCGAGAACTTGTACAAAACCAGGATGTTCGTGGGTTTGTAAGCCACTCGTCATAGGTTTGTAAGCTACTTGTCGTGGGTCTGTAAGCCACTAAAAATGTAGAAATGGGTTCCACCCCAAAAGAAAAATGGAGTGAAGATTTCAGTGCTATTATGAAGTTTTAACATAATTCTAGACTCAATACTTATCTTGAAATCTTGAACTCTTGATAATCTTGATATTCTTGATACTCATGAGTCTTCAATCTTGATATCTTGAATCTCTATACTGTACAGTCTTCATTCTTGGTACCTGCATGGTTAAATCCTGCGTATACATATATATCTAAACTATAATGTTAGTATTTATATTTTATAATCTTATTCTAAGGTTGTTGTTATCAAAACCATCATCTCATGGACTAACAATCTCCCCTTTTTTGATGATGACAACCTTTGTTTATAAAATATTACTTCTATCGTAATAACTCCTCCTAAATCTAATAACTCCCCCTTAATCTATGCCTAACTCTCCTATTTTATATTTCTCCCCTTTGTCATCAATAAAAACAAACTAACTCCAAACTATATAACTCTCCCTCATTCTTGTACTCAAGTACCTGCATTAATAAACTATATAATAGAGTATATTAAGAAATAACTATAGTTATAGACATGATATTCAATCAACGATTATAAATATATCAATGTCTATTTATACATTCATCAATCCACACCAAGTGTCAATCAAATCAATGAAAACAAACAATTTCAATCAAAGCAATCAATTCAATCAAAGTAATCAAATTAAATAAAGCAATCAAATTAAACGTTACGAGGAACTTCCACCCATCCTTCTTCTCCGAAAATAGGGTCTGCTTTGATGGCATCCCAATTTTCATTGTCATTTGTGAGAGAGACAGGAGGATGTGCTTCGTTATCATCCTTGTGCAGGGAAGAAATCATCCATCGAATTGCCTCGAAATGCCTTTCTTGCTCCTTGATCATCTGCATTTGACTCAATTCTAAGTGTCGCTGGTTACGAAGAATGAATGAGAGAATATTCTTGAATGAATTAAGAGTTTCTTCAAGATTCTCGGATAAGTTATGAATTGGATTAGCCATTTTTGAAATTGTGAGAAGAATGAGAGATAGAATAGATAAGAAATAATATTCAGTAATGAATTCTGGAAGAAATGGGTATATATAGGTGTAGAAATTTGTTTGAAATGAATAGACATATGGTAGTTATTCAAATTCAAAATGAAGTGTCATTTCTGACCAGTATATGTCGACATGGTCAAGGGGAGGATGTCGACATGAGGCAGTGAAATTTGATGGTAATTTTGATTTTGTGAATAATTGTGTATATATATTTATATAATATACTAACATTTATTCAAGAGATAAGATAAGCTAGATAACAGAAAGGAAATTTAATTTCATTGCATAGAAGAGTGATACAATGATTAATCATAAACAACTACATAAACACTCAAATTAAAACAAACTTAAACTAATTTAACATGATATGAAAATATAGAACTAGTTAGAGGATGATGAAGATGAAGATAATCCAAGTTTCTTGCTGACTTTGGAGAAAATCTTATTCATCTTGGATGATATTTTGTCCAACTTCTTACTAACGGATCTTTTAAGAACCCGTTGATTCTCAACAATAATCTTTTGGTTTTTGAGAAGGGTTTTGTTGGTAGGATTGGAGGGATATTCAATACTTTCTAGGGATGTTTCACCTTCTTCTTCTTCTTCTTCTATTTCCATTTCATCCCTTTCTTCTTCTTCTTCCTCTTCCTCCTCTTCCATTTCTTTATGAGCCAAACGCTCTTCCTTTTCGGCAAGAGTCTCATAAGGTTGAAAAACATATGAGATTTTCATGAGATAAATGTTAGAGATGTTAAAAACTTTTCTTGAAATAAATTCTTCTCCTTTGAAATTTACTCAAAAATAGTTGAAAATTCGAGTAAGGTAAATTCCATGATATAAAGTGTTTTCTCCCATTTCAAAAATTTTAGGACGAAGTTCATCCAAAATAACTTGTGCCCAATTGATATCATAATTTCCGAAAATAGCAAAAAATGCTTTGCACACTTTTGAAGTAGGATTGTTAAAATTTCCCGATCTTGGGGTCAAAGTATGTTGTAAAAGAAGATTGACAATTCTTGCTTTAGGACGAAAGTTTCGGTTTTTAAATTCAAAGTTTTCATCTCCTTCAAAAATATGATGAAATGTCTCACGATCATGTTCATCGATTTGAAAACTAGAAAGATCCATTCCCGTGCTTTTGCAATTGAGAATGGTACCCAAAAGATCACAATTCAAAACAATTTTAGTGCCTTTGACACTACTCCAAATTTCATTATCATTTCCTTCATAAAATTCTCGATTGAGATTTGCATAAAAATTTTTAACAAGATTTAGGTAACAAACAAAATCATTTTGAGAAGAATCAACAAGACTAAGAATTTGATTGTTTGCAAAAAGAGTATCAATTTCATAAGAAGCAAAATCTTGAAAAATAGCAAACTTTTCGGGATGGACTTTTCCATAGTTAGCATAATTGATGTATGCTTTTATTGCCTCCGGATTATTGAGGAGTTGCTCTTTCAAGTTTCTGGAAAGTCTCATGGTAGAGGGGTTACTTGAAGAAGCCATTAAAGTAGAGAGTAGAGAGCTTGAAGTTTTGAAGAGAGAGTATGAATTTGAAAATGGAAGTGAAAAGTTGTGATAAAAGATAGTGAATAAATAGATTTTTGAAAGACATGTTCTCAGGTCAAAAGATGCCTTTTTAGAGTATTGAATGAAGTGAAAAGGTGGAGGGAAATTCAACCATTTGAATTCAAATTTTGAATTTCAAATTCTGGTGCCTATGTCGACATCAGGGTAGGGACCATGTCGACATATGCCTATGAATTTCTATGATTTATTTTTCTTAAGTATTCTAATATATATACATACTTATTATTTTAATGTTTATATATATATATATATCTGAAATATTATTAGAATTATAGTATATTCCAGAAAATATTATTATATTATTAAAAAATAATAAAAATAAAATTATAATAAAAATAAAAATAAAAAATAAATTTAAAATTCAATCAACACAACAATTCAAAATCAATCAATCAAGCAATCAATCATCTAATTCTAAGCATGCAATTTCAATCAATTGTATTGTAAATGTGTACCTTTTTCTGAGTCCGTTTCCTTGAATTTGTTGAAGTCGTGAACTACCGTGAAACACAAATTTGAGTTATCTGTCTTCTGATCATCATCGCTTGAGGACAAGTCTGAGTCATCTAGAGTAGCAGTAAATGCACGCTTCCGTTTCTTTACTGATTCATTGTTTATAGGAGGATTCTGCCTTTCTGGATACGGACAGTCTCTTTTGATATGGTCTGGTTCATCACAGTTGAAACATTTGACATTGTTTGGCACTGCATTCTGATTTCCAAAATTCTTATAGTTGTTTCTCTTGAGATTATTCATCTTTCTGTATTTCAGGAATTTCCGAAAATTCCTGGTCATAAATGATATCTCTTCATCATTATCACTGTTTGAGTATGATCCGTCGGTTAATGCATTGAATGCCATTGATTTCTTTTTAGATGCTTTGCTTTCTCTTCTCCCGATCATTTGGACTTCAAACGACATTAGATTTCCAATCAATTCTTCTATCTTTAAGGTACTGATGTCATTTGCCTCTTCAATTGCAAGTGTCTTTTGATCCCATTCTGGAGTGAGAGAATTTAAAATTTTTCTGACTTGATCTTCTTTCGAAAATTCCTTTCCCAAGGATATTAAAGAATGCACAATATCATGAAATCGACTATACATATCTGAAATAGACTCATTAGTTTTCATTTTAAATAACTGAAACTGATTTGTGAGCATGGAAATTTTGGTCTATTTAACTTTGCTTGTTCCTTCGTGAGTCACTTGCAAAGTTTTCCAGATTTCATATGCAGACTTACAAACTGACACTCTATTAAATTCATTTCTATCAAGTGAACAAAGCAGAATATTCATTGCTTTAGAATTATTTTGTGCAATAGTCTTTTGCTCAGTGGTCCATTGTGCAAAATTAGTTGTGGGTTCAGAATATTCAGTTTGTGTGATATTCCAAGTATCTAATCCTACAGATTGTAAATATATTTTCATCCTACATACCCAATATGCATAGTTACTGCCATTAAAAAGTGGTGGTTTGGCAGTAGACTGACCTTCTACAAATGAACTAATGACAAGGATACTAGTGTTAATAACCGTACCAGTGTTGGTAGCCATTTTGAAAACTTTTCAAAAATCAGATTATGAAACTTTTGAAAACCTCGCTCCGATACCAAATGTGAGGAATGCGGAATATGGATCTTAAGGCTAGGAATAACACTAGAGGGGGGGTGAATAGTGTTTATAAGAAATTACTAAATATTTTTGAGTTTATGTTAATTAGTACACAGAAGTATGTAATATTCAAACACAGATATAATCATAGAATCAAACACAGATGCAGAAATAAAGTAAATGCAGTAAAGGAAAGAACACACTGGATTTTATACGGGTTCAGAGTTACCCTACATCCAGTCCTGCACAACTAAGTACAGATTTCCTTTCAAAAACAATTCAACAATTACAACCCTCGGTTTCAAGGCTACGAGGTACACCCTCCATAATCACAATCCTCTAGGTAGGGATACTTGATTTCCGGGGCAACAAGTTCACCCAATTGATTTCCAAGGCTACAATCACACCTTTTCTCGCTAGATAGATTCAAAGAAGCCTATAACTCTGAATAGCACTGGGATCTTGTTGAGATAGTGATAGAGAATTAAACCAGAGATAATCTAGTTAGATTCAATGTTGATTTCGGCAGAGTGATGATAGGATTTTGAATAAGAAAATGTGGAAGAAGAAGAGAAGTGAAAAACCAGAAAATCTGATATAAAATTCGTTGAAACTAACCCCTATTTATAGAAGAACAACAGTCATGTCCATTCGTGAAAGGTTATGGCGAATAGACACTTCTTTTGAAATTCAAATTTTTGGTCCTAACTGACATTATGTCGACATGGGGTACTAGAGCATGTCGACATCCCAAAGCATTTTTTGATGATTTGATTTTCTTTGAAAATAACCTTTATCTTATATTAAAACTATTTTAAACTTTATAAATATACCTGACTGTAGATAAAATACATAGATAAATGTAGAGAATAATATATATATATATATATATAATTTTATATTTAAATCTAAGTATAAAGATAGTTTAAAACAAACGAAGTTTAAAAACAAGAGTTTATTAAAAACAAAAACAAAGAATATTTTACGGCTAAAACATCTTTTTGAAAATCATTTGAAAAGATAATTTTTAAGGCTAAAACATTTTGAAAAGCAGTTTTGAAAATCATTCTGAAGTATTTTTGAAAATCATTTTGAAGTAGTTTTGCAAGCTTCTTCCTGCAGAATATCTCATCATATCAGAACTCGAGAATTTGTAAAAAACCAGGATGTTCGTGGGTTTGTAAGCCACTTGTCATAGGTTTGTAAGCTACTTGTCGTGGGTTTGTAAGCCACTAAAAAGGTAGAAATGGGTTCCATCCCAAAAGAAAAATGGAATGAAGATTTCAGTGCTATTATGAAGTTTTAACATAATTCTAGACTCAATACTTATCTTGAAATCTTGAACTCTTGATAATCTTGATATTCTTGATACTCATGAGTCTTCAATCTTGATATCTTGAATCTCTATACTGTACAGTCTTCGTTCTTGGTACCTGCATGGTTAAATCCTTCTTATACATATATATATAAACTATAATGTTAGTATTTATATTTTATACTCTTATTCTAAGGTTGTTGTCATCAAAACCATCATCTCATGGACTAACACAGCTATCCATCATCGAAGTCGTCACTTCCTATCATGAAATCATCATCGTCAAATCATGAAGTCGTCGCATTGAAGCGTCACATCCTCATTTCACCGCTAAAACCACTCGTCGAAGAGCAGTAACACCAAAATCAAACATCAAACGCACGAACAAACCATCATGTCGTGCTCCTCAAAGTCTCTCCATCGTGCATGTCGAAATTGGCCAAATCGGCCATCATCAATAGTGGTAGATATCGATCGCTCCAGAGTAGTCGATAATGACCACTTTGGTTGTGTACTTAACCAAAAGTGGTTAAATAGAAACCAGATGAAAACATCTGTCATCTTCCTTGAAGTCCGAAGCGCAACCCCAAGTCCTTCCTTCCACTTTCTGACTAATCGGCATGCACGCAACTTCTATGCATGGAACCCTATCCTATGGGATATTTTCTAATCCTATATCGCCTTCGAACGACGTTTTCAACCAACTAACTAACAAGCAGACATGTAATCTAAAAGCATAGAAATGTCTATAGCAGCCTACATACATCTATAATAACATGATACAATACATCCAAGCAACCAATATGGGATAAGTATCAGTAATGACCTGAGTCTATCAGTATCATCAAAATAGTGCATCAATGGGGGGAAAGTGAGATATTTAATTTAAAATCATTTTAAAACACTTTTAATTCTTTTTATAAAATAATATGTAGGTTTAACTATTTTAGAAATCACGTTTTAAAGTTAGAAAACATTTAAAAACATCATTTTAATACTATACTAACAATCATAGTATGGTGAGAGACAATATCACTCACATCAACCAATTATGTCCAAACCATCGCCAAGTTGTAGAGCTTTCTATCTTAAGCGCAACGCAAGAAACCGCATTCAAACGAACCTCGTATGCAAAAGATATGCATTTTATAAGATAACGGATTATATAAAGTATTAACTAAATTAAATAATTATTAATTAGTCATAATTACCTCATTAGCCACTAACCCATCTTCTTTTCCAAATTGGCCATGCACAACTTGTACATGAAATCCACATCCATCCACAACTTCTCTCCTCTCTAACTCAAGCTATGGTCCACGAAACGACGAACGGGTTTCTCCTACGTGCTCCACTCTAAAATCTCCTTGCCCCGGACCCGAAGAGACAGAGTTCGGCTCCCTATAGAAAGACATGACCCAAAGCATGCTCTCGCCTAGGCATATGACGTGTTTCGTACCTCTCGACCGCATGCGTTGAAATTTCAAGTGATGGTGTTATTCGCCATGAGAAACCAATCGCGATCTTCGTTTTGCCTATCGTTGCGTACAGCTACGCCTAGACCAAACCCTAGTCATTGCCATAAATGGGTCGATCTCATCAAATTCTACCATTTCAAAATCATCCACGGTCAATAAGAAGATCTCTTCGATATGAACCCAATGAAACTGGATTCGTGATTTTTAGTTGAGAGGATTGGTTGATATTATTTTTTGAAGGGGATTAAAGAAGAGGCGGCCATGTTTCCTGGAAGTGGGAATGGAACAGTAAATTATTAGAGAGAGGGAGGATTTTGAATATTATTCAAATAATACTATATTTCTTCTATTTGATTTCTCAAATAAAACTGTGACGCCCCACCCCGAGACCTACATTAACAAAGAGTATTACTGGGTAATACCGTCTGCTAATGTAGAGAATAGGGCTGGATAGGAGCGACCATCTATAGCCTTGTCTTAAATATCTATTGAATACGTCGACAAATGCCATATTTTTTTATCTCAAGTGGATCGACATATCCAATAAATACTTAATACAAAGCCATATGTGGCTATAGGATCTATTAAAACAAAATACAACAACTCGAATGCAAAACACATCACAGAACAGTAGATCATCACATACATATACACATATACAGTTACATCACAGAGTATACAAAATGATACATGTCAAGTGGTATAGCAATCACAATATACAGGCGAGTCAAAAGAATATACATATCAGAGTTACAACCAAAAAGGACTACACAAAAAGCTATATAGGTCGAAATGAACTGAAATTTGGTTTACTTATTGTACAAAATTTATCTTTCAAACAAATAAAGAATCACGCAATTTCAGTAAGAAATGAAAGAGTTATGCTATCTCAAACATGGACTCAAGCCATGTTTGCAGCAACTCAGAAAACACAATTTCTACAGGTAATTTCCAGGCTGTGCATTGATTTTGCAGCAAGGTTTTCAGGTATCAAACGAAAGTGTTTTGCTATGAAATTTTGCACATATAAACTACAATACATGAACTATCAATAGAAGAAAATCCGGCAGCATTTCATTGCCGGTGTTGAGAGAAAATTACATGCAAAGTGACACTCAAACTCAATTTTTCAGAAACAAAAACATCAACAAAAAAATAATATTTTGATGCTATTTTTGCATATATTTTTGGAATTTGAAGCTTTGCTTTAGCTAGCATTATATGAGCGGCAACTCACCTAGTTTTTGAAGTGCAAAAATCAGATTTTCAGCTAAAAGATTGGGGCTTTGAGCTAATTTGACCTTGTAGAACCTATAGAAAGAAGAAACATATGCATGCAAAGAAGAAATTCATTGTTAACAAACAATCTCTTCAAAAGTTAAGATTTTGATGAAATATTTAGGTTTTTAAATTGGATTACCTGTTAATTTCACTTTAGATTGATAAAAATCACAACTTTTTGAAGATAATTTGAAGATTGAAAGCTTAGGTTTTGAGAAAGATGTTTTCTTTTACTGGTTTGAGGAGGAAGAAGATGAGAACAATTTTGTACGTACAGTAATTGTTTCTCACTTCTTTTCTTATTTCTGACTTTAGTGCACTAATGGGCTTTTGGACCCAAAAAGGAATTAGAGAAAATAAATTAGGCTAAATGAATTAACACAACACTTAAATCCAATATGTACATATACACTAACTTATATGAAAACAATGTATTTTCTTCAAATTTTTTACACAAATAAAATATGTAAATTCACATACATATTAAATAAAATATTTTACGTCATATAAAAAGATAATTTTAGTTTTTAAAACATTTTTATTATTAAAATCCCTTATTTTACAAAAATACACAATTTACACAAATAAATTCATAAATCCGTATTTTTAACTTCAAAAATTCCACATAAATTCTTTTCTTGCATATAAAAATATGACAAACCATTTCAATCTTAATTTTATAATCAAAACTCATTTTTAAACCAAATTTTCTCCCTTTTTATTTCAATAAACTACCTTTAAAAATTACATACTTCTTTTAAAAGTTATTAAAAGAAGCAAATGGGCAATAACAAATATAATTATTACATTTTCTCTAAAAAAGTCATTTTTCACTCATATTTCTCACAATAACTAAGATAAAGTTTTTAAAACTTTATTTTCACATTTTATTTCCAAAAACCATTGTTTATTTAAAATAAACAATTTAAATCTCCAGTTTATTTTTAATTCACAATATTAAATTATAACCACCGTTATAATTTAATATTTACAGGTAATCACCAAAACCAGGGTTGTTACAAAAACGGTCGTACGTTTCGAGCTCGCATGATCAAACGGTGCGTCCGATCGTCACGAAACTCATCTACGTGCATCACCTCATTTTTTGGTCCTGATGGTATAAATATTATCGTTATTCGAAATAGCACTCATGGATGATAATATTGTGGTTTTCGAGACCGTTTCGACCATTGAATAATCCTATCTCCAAATATAGCGATCCTTATACTCATTTCAATTCGCAATGTCAGTACTAACTCAATGGAAGTAGTCTTGAGTCCTAATTCGATCGTATGTGAAAAATTATTTTTTTGGAACCGCCAATTTTAAATATTTAAATCAATTATTTAAATATTCTATCGTTAAAAATATGGATCGTTACATTCTCCCCTCCTTAAAAAGAGTTTTGTCCTTAAAATCCCAAGGATGAAGCAACACAACCCAACACCCTCACATAAGCAACGACACAAGAAAAATTGTCGCTTGTCAATTCACAACAATAATCACTGAAAGCAATCACAACAAAGAGAATAGACTTGGAATTAGAATGGAGCAATCACCGTCATCCCTAAGTACAATCACTATCAAATCTGAAATCAACATGGATAATCCAAACGTCTAGGTTATGCACTTATTTCCAAATAAACGGACAATGGAAAACAAAAGTGTCAACTCACTAATCGAAAGGCAAGTCAACAAAATATTATACATTACCGACTCTCTCAACTATCGATAACGTCTAACATCCTATACATTGACTTTGCTCTCAATTTTGGCTTATGTCAAGGAAAATATTAGCAGCACCTCCTTTGCGCGGCTAGGTCTGGGAAAAATCCTAATATAATACACACAAAAATCTCATATTTAAGGCATCTCATATCTGAGACATCTCTTTTTCGATAACAACAAAGCAAACGTAGCCAAATCAACACTACATATGTTACATACCTCTTTTATAGCAAGAGCATACCATTTAGATGCGAATATTAGCGGGAAAGCATTCAAATAGTCAACACTTTCTTCTATGTATTTACATATGCACTCAACAAAGAGGATTAAGCACATGAGTAATATCATCATGTAAATAAACATACTAAATCGTATATATGGGAATCATTTCAAATAAATATGCTATATCAAATCATAACTATCCTGCATGCCTAACAATCATATAGGCATAAGTAATCATATCAAGCGCCAACAATCAAACATCAAACAAGCACCTATAAGATCAAACATCAAACAGTAACATCTATGCCTATTCTAGCATGTAGGATACTAAAACATCTAGTATAATACATCAAACATGATATTCAATATGAAATCTGGCGATAAAATGGAAATCTCATCAAGTGAAGAGCTCCGGACAAGCGGCCATCATGCTCTTCTCGGTCTCCCATGTGTAATCACCTTCTCTTTCGCTTAACTAAACCTTTGCTACTCCAACTCCTTCCTCCTAACTTGTTTTTTATAACGTCTATTGGTACAAATATGACTATTAGGTCTTGAAGTTTTTGGTTCAGTATCGATATCATATAATCGATTAGGTGCCAAATTTCCAAATGCCTCTTGTAAGTTCTTCCAAAACCCACCAGTGAACAATGGGTTTCAGCCACTTACAATGCTCTCGGCACATAATGGAATCACACTATCCATTCCATATACGACTCAACTAATTTAGATGACGTTCTACTGGAATTAACGAATATAAATTTAGCATTCTTCATCAATCCATCAGTTGTGACTCAAATGCTATCATACTCTCTTCTAGTACTTAGCATTGCATAGATGAGTCTTATCTATATCTATTCCAATTTCCACCTGGGAATTTCAAGTGGTTATAGCAACCACTTGGCTTCTTTTGTTCAGCATTTACTAGTTGATAATTCATTCATCTCGAAATGAATGCCCAACTTCCTTTTTCATCCCTTCCCAATAAAATATATTCCTCATATTACGGTGCATTTTATTGTCACCAGGATATATAGTCAATCTCGAATAAGAGCACTCTCATGGTGCCTCATCCTTCAACCCATCGGCATCGAAAAAACAATATCTCATATTTATAGAGCCAACCGTCTCGGTCGAGTCCGCACTACATCACCTCTATAGACACTACTTGTTCCTCTAATTTGGCCATGATCTCTACTTGTCTAGCTTCATGCCTTTGACTAGTACCAATCTGCTAAATCAAAGTAGGTCAGATAGTCAAACTAGCCATCATCTTTGGCATTAGCTCACATCGAGTACTGAAGTCATAACCAGTGATAAACTCGATCAATGCCCACTCTAGGAATATCGATCCTAAACCGATACATCTTTAACTCAAAAAATTAACAACTACATTTCCCTTATGGACGCATAGGAAATGTCAAAGTCATAGGAGGCTAAGAATTTCAACCATCGCTACAAGCGAAGGTTGAGATCCCTTTTGGAGAAGAGACACTTCAATGATATGGGATCAATGAACAACTCAAACCTCTCTCCTAATAGATAGAGCCTCCAAATCTTCAAAGCAAATACTATCGCTGCCAACTCCTATCATGAGTCAAATACTTTATCTTGTGCAGTTTCAGTTATCGACTAACGTATGCGAAAACCTTACATTTATGCATCAATCTGCACCTAGTTAAGTACCACAAGCATGTGTGCACTATCGACTCCTCATCCCCAGTCGAAATGAGTAACATCGTTGCACTCGTCAACCTCTCTGTCAGACTCACAATCGCAGTCTACACCTCTCGTCCCAAATAAAAGTATGATTCTTCTCGTCAAGTTGGTTAATGGTGTCGCTACCTTTGATAAGTCCTTGGTAAAACGTATATAACATCTCGCCAATCCAAGGAAACTTCTAATATGTAGCACTCTTGGGCTTATTCAAATCTTGGACCACCGTAACCTTCGTAGGATCTATAGTGATGTCCTACTCCGAAAAAAACATGACCCAAGCATCTCACTTCCTTCCTGCAAAAGTGATACCTCGAAAATCTCATCATCGGTCGGTGTTTTCTCAACACCTACAATACAATCATCAATCGTGTCTTGTGCTCCACTTTTGTTCATGATTAAACGAAAGCATCATCAATGAACACAAGCACGAACATACTCAAATGATCTCTCAAAATACGGTTCATGAGATCAACATAGCATGCCAACGCATTGGTTAGCCCGAATGGCATAACCAATCAATCAAAAATCAAAGTAGCTTACGAGATGCTGTGATCGTTACATCCTCCATCCCATTAGAATGACTAAGATAGCTGCATGGGTCAATAGGTCCTTTAATCTAGTAAAACCACCTTTGCACCATGCACCTCATGCGAAATGCAATGACCTGCAAATTTGATAAATTTAATATTAACTAATTTTCAATAATCGTTAAATTTAAAAGGGTGATAAAATATAATTTAGAACAGAATTATCCTTTTAGGAATATTGATAAATCCATTGCATTCAAAAATTTCGAGAAATAAATTTCAATATATAATATGTCAGAATTTGGATATGTTGACAGAATTGGTTATTTTTCGACCTAGGACAACCTTAGACCCAAAAACTTGAATATTCACTATAAACATGTGTTGTTCTTAACACTAACTGCTATAAAATCCACATCTTCTTAATCCTAAAATCCTTCCTAATCACACCTAAATGACATTCAACTTTCTTTAGTCATAAATTAATCAAAAAATTCAAATGTCTAAACCACATCAAATTATATATCAGATCGTTCATTTTAACGAGACGAATAGTAAAAAACAAATCATGTTATGATACAATGCACCAATTCATTGGAAATCATGATCGAAATCATATGGTGAAACCCTAGAATTCCAAATTAGGAACTTTTGAACGACGGCAAAAGCGGTGGCAATCTGTAGCTCTCTTTGCATGAAGTTAGATGGTGGTGCCAATTTATTGAATCGAAGTCAGAGGCTAATAGAATTTAGGACTGAAGCTAATGGTAGAGTTTTCATTTTGGGTGATTGGCAATGTTGTAGGTGATAAGACTGACAGGGCTAAGCAAGGTTGAGGGAGAGATTCTCGACGGTGATGGCCGAAGTGCATCAGAGGCATGGCAACATGGTGGTTTGGGATGAATTCTCGACTTGAATGGGACGATGAAGAGTACTTTTTTTAATTTAGTCCTTGATAATTTCATATTTATGAACTAGACACAATAACTTCTAATCACCATATCTTTTGTATACAACCGATGTTTCATGTGTGGTTTGTTTCATTCGGTTCTTGGCAAGATTCTAGATCTTTTGGCATATGTTTTTAGATTTTTGGAGTTTTTTCTAAATGTCCTTTGGAGAGATTCAATGGTCATATGTATTTATGTTTTAAAATATTTAATTGGTATTCATTGATGCATATACACACCTATTGAGATACATTATACCCCCTTTTGATGATCGTTTGGTTGTTGTGATGTTTCTAATATAGTACATGTTCTGGTCTGGTTGTTTATTTGGTTAGTTGGTGTATTGTTGGATGATGATAGTTTATGGTAATTATTCGTAGATTTGAGAGAAAAAATTAGTTGATTGAAAATAAGTAAAAAGATGTAATTATGGAGAAAATAATATTAGTTAATAAAGTTTGGAGTAGTATCTATAAATAATCAAAGCTGATAGATGACACTGAAACTAATGTGTAAATTTTACTAAAATTGTTGTTTTTGAATTTTTTTGGAGAAATTCAAAAATAATAATGAAAAACCTATTGTAAAGCGAATTTGAGAAAACATTACTATTTATATAGTGAATTTTAATAAATATTACTATGATATTTAGTATACTATAGTAATTTTTTGAGTTTTGCAATAATAATTAAATATAAGAGAATTTAGGGATAAATTGACATTATTTGAGATTAATAGTAATATTAAGCTTTTTGGATATTTGAATGAGTATTATTACTATTTTTGGGTAAATTATAATGTGACTTCTTTCATGGGTATTATTGGGAAATTATATTATTATTTAAAGTAATGAGAGATGTTTGGGAAAGTTGTAAAGAGATAACATTCAAAAGCATTTTTGAGTTATTTTATTATTATTATTAAGATAGATAGATAGATAATAGTGTTTGAGTATTTTATAAGAGGAATATTATATATTTCCAAAAATAACTAATTTGGGTTATTATTATTTTGGATTGAAAGGAATAACGTGATCTAAAAAAAGCATTTTGTGAAAAAAATGACTACTTTGGGATAAACAATAATAATATGCTTTGAAAGAGAGTTTTGCAATATTTACTATTATTTTGAAGAAAATAGTAATGCAATGCTTTAAGGTATTTAAAGTGAATCGAAATTATTTTTTGGGGTAAAAAAGTATACAGTGACCTTCAGATACATGAAATAAAATATTATTATTTTAGAGTTAGTAAATAATAGTTAAGTAATTTACATTACCAAAGTAAATTAACTATGTTTGAATAAATAATAATAGAATTATTTCACTAGATTAGGAATGCAGTAATATCATCTATTATTGGTTATTTGTTGTGTGAGCAGTGTTTACCTTTATTGGACATGCTTTTAGATGGATATTTACTATATGTGAAGTTATATGCTTTTGTACTCACTAGTGGGTAGGCGACTAACATTGGAGTGGTAATTGCTATTTATTTGTATTTACTCGGTGTTGGTGTGTGTCTGTGTGTGTGTATGTGTATAGAGTTGTCAATATCTACCATTTGTTAGCATGTGTGATTGACGTGGTCTTCACTTAAAGTTATATTACTATTTGATGTACAACGACTACTTTTATTATTGCTCGGGAATTGGTGTGTTCACTATTATGTTAAGCGTTACTGTTTGTTCAATACTTTTAGTTAGAATATTGGAAAATAAGGATTGGATGACTTTTGGTTGGGTCTGTGTATTGGATTATTATTCCATATTTTTTATTATCAAATTGTCTTTGATAAGACATATATGTCTATATACGCTATGATAAATGTTATCCCATCCACATATGGAAATAGAACTACATAGGCTTAATCCTGAAATGGTACTTAGGAAGTGTTTGTTTACATGATAGCCACTGGATCCCTTAGGTTGGGTCAGGGTATGTAGTGTTAGGCATAGTACAAACTAGTTGACACCATTTTTCTCTTTTACTTTTATACATATAGGTATTCCTAAAGTTTGAAGATGAAAGAGGTAGAAAGAGAAAGGGAGGTTGATTGTAAGTTGCATCTATAGGGTAATTATTTAATACGTCTATGTCATATCATGTGTGTATAATTTGTAAAGATAGTGATGGTTGGTGTAATTCAATACACAGATAATTGTTTATATTTTATTTTTTGTATTTGTTCTTGTATATTGTACAATTTTTTATTAATATATTATGGTCTAGTTCCGTTATAAGGTAAATTTGAATTTATTAGATAGTTTGTTCTAGTTTATTCATCCAATGACTCACCATCTTTTAACATTTGAGATTAGTGTGCAAGCATGTTTTAATGGTGTTTGATGCAAATTTAGGCATTATGAATAGTGAGGCATTTTTACAAATCATTTATTCTTCTTAGTTAGTTGTGTCAATGGTGTAGGTACCTTAGAGAAGTCCTTAATGAACTTCCTATAATATCCAACTAGTCCGAGAAAGCTACGAATGTCGGTCACGATCTCCGGATCCTTCCAGTCTTGTACTACCGCTACCTTACTAGGATCATGTAACACCTCACTATTTTTAATGCTCAAAATTAATGTCAAACTCCATCTTTAACGTTTGTATAGTTATCTTAGACGTTGATAATAATGGGTCATTAGGTGAAAAATTTAAAACAACTATTTTACACAATTAAATATATCTCATGATGGAATTAAACAATAATATATTACTTCAACGTACATATTAAATGCAAGGGCCAATAATGCAAATGACACATCTTCTATTATCCATATACATAGTACAATCATGGATTCTTTACTATGAAACAGAGGAACAAGTACCAATAAAAATGAAAGAGAATGTGCAACTTAAAAGCATGAGCCATAAAATCACCTCATTCAATTTCCCTTGTCCTTACCTATAAACCTGAAAAATCTATATATACATGCATGACAGATATAACTGTACAGAAGAAAAAGGAAATAGGAAAAAGTTTCAACTAGCTTGGTTTATGCCATAACTCTATGCATCCTAGCCCAACCAAAGGGATCTAGTGTTTATTGCATAGAGAAACCCTACCTTTGTACCCTTTTAGATTAAGCCCACGTAGTTCTACTTCCATACATGAACCTTCTCTTCTCCTGCAGTCATAAAAATTATCACATGGTAACATTTATTGTTAAGCATCCACACAATGATATAGGTATATATATCATATCAACCATAGTATGATAATACAAAATAGGGAACAATACTTCAACAGATAGACTTAACTAAAATTCATCCAATTTGTATTCCCAGCAATGCCAATAAAAAGTATCGAACAAATGCTGATGCTCAACACAAAAGTGGATGCACTAATCCTTAAGAGGTAACAACACTAGCCGCACATCAAACAACAGTATCAACTTCCTTTGAAAAATAACAGTCACACATGATAGCAAATGATAGATACTAACAACTATATATCCATACCAATACTAAGTAAATACCACTAAATAACAATTACCACTCCAACGGTAATTGCCTCCCCACATTGTAAATACAAAAAGGTATAACTCCATAAATATTAATTACACATCCGAATAGCATGTCCCATAATGGTAAACACTGACTAACACAACAAATAAACAATATTAGATGAAAATATATCATTTCCAATGTAGTAGGTTTAATCTATTATTATTTATTGAAATACCATTAATTTTCTTCAGATAATATAAATTATTTAATTACTATCCACTGACTTTGAAATATTAATATCCTACTTCATATATCAGATGCTTACCATATAGTTATTTACCCAAATAATAAGATCAATTCACTTTAAATACCTCAAAAGTATTGTATTACTATTTTCTTTAAAATAATAGTAATTATTACAAAACTCTTTTTCAAAGCATATCTTTTTTCTTAAAATAGAGAAGTTTTCATAGAAACCTTTTTATAAATCATTTTCCTCCTTCCAACCTAAAAAAAATCCATATTAGCTTTTTACAAATACAATATTCAACTTTTAAAGTATTCGAATATATTATTATCTATCTCGAGTATAGTAATATTTTGACTCAAAATATTTTTGAAAGCATCTCTTTATTATTATTATTATTTCAAATCTCCCTATTATGATTTACCTTAAATAAATAATAACAATATCATTTTCCAATAAACATTGTTGAAGCAGTTATATCATTATCATATAAAATTTCAAAAAGTGTACCATTGTTATTTATCCGAAACAGTGCTAATTTATTCCCATATCCTCTTATATTAAATTATAATTATAAAACTCAAAGGTAATAACAGTTTACCAAAAGTCACATTATTGTTCATTAAATTCCACTTTACTTTATAAATATTAAAAACTTTGTCAAATTTGCTTTAAAATATATTTTTTGTTATTAATTATGAATCTTCTTAAAAAGCCGTAAATAATAACTTAACTAAAATTTACAAACCAATTTTTGTATAATGTTTATCAATATTGATTATTTATAATATTACCCTATAATTTATAAATAATCTTATTAGTTTCTAATTACATGTTTTACACTTATTCTCTAATAATAAGCTGTTTTCTCTAAATCAACAGCTAATTACCACAAAATATTCATCATCTAACAATGTAAAATTTACTTGATGAAAAATCAAATTGGGGTATGTATAACCCAAAACATCCAAATAATGACAAAAACAATACACTTGTGTCTCAACAGGTATAATTATATTAGTAAATATCTGTTTGATATTTTAAAAATAAAAATACTTACAACCTTTGAATCACGCATAGTCACTTTCACAAACAATCTCAAAAATAAGCAAATCATATGCTAAAATGTCCATAAATTTTTCGATACGAATCTAAGCTCTTATGTGAAAGAAATAGCAATTAGAAATTATAGGGTATAATTTGCAAATATAAAATTTTCAAGGACTAAATGAAAAGTACCCTTCTTCGTCCTGACCAGTCACTAGTTCACCCAAACTGCTGCCTTTGACCACTATTTGTTGCCATTGTCGACCTTAAGATGTCGTGTGGCCATTGTCATCCTTCTTATCTTGTCACCCCTTGCAACATTAACCAAGTCCGACATCCTCTAGTATCGTTGTCGATGTCGATGCCATTGAATTAGGGTTTATCGAAACCTAATTCGCCAGTTCCGACCACCATATTACCACAATCGATTCCTTGCTTTGGGTGCTACCAGCACCTCATTTTAATTTCATCAATCATTATCGGTATCAAAAACATCTAAATTACCTTAGCCGTAATGGCTGCCATCGCCCATGACTGTGATTTTGTGTCAACTCATGCATCATACCATAAAAGGAATTATGGTTATCTGTTTTTATCGTCGAGGTGAACAAATTGGTATATAATTCTATAAGGTTTGGATGTTGTGAATTTCTATAACAATTTGTGATTAGGGAAAGATTTTCGCTATTACAAAGTAATTAAGAAGGATCTAGGGATTGGAGAGGAGCAACTAATCCTATAATGACTAGGATTAAGAACAACACATATTTATAGTGATTATTTTGGTTTTTGGGTCAAAAGCAGTTATAGGCCCAAATCTGATTCGGTCATTGTATCCAAAACCTAACATATTATATATCAAAAGTCATTTCTTAGATATTTAGATCGTAATGGATTCATCAAAATTCACAAAAAGACAACTCTACTTAAAATTATATTTTTACACCCCTTTAAATTTAATACCTATTAATAATTAATTAAAATTAGGTATGTCAAATTTGTGGGTCGTTATAGATCAACTGAGATTTCATGCTCAAATACGACATGTCCTAAGAAGCGCACTTCTTTCCTCCAATGTGACATTTATCAAACTATGCCTTCAACTAGTGTTGTCTCAACATCCCTAACATCATCTTAAAGTGATTCTTATGTTCTTCCTTGGTCTTATAGTAAACTAGGATAAATCTACGAACACAAGAACAAACTTGTTCAACTAATGCCTAAACACCTGGTTCATAAGGTCCACAAAGTAGGTAGGTACACTGGTTAGCCCAAATGGTATAACTAACCACTCAAAGAACCCTTTAGGTGTTCTAAACGATGTAAGAGGAACCCTCTCTTTAGCTTCTCGAAGCTGATGGAAACCCATGGCTAAGTCTAACTGATAGAGTAACTAAGCTTCTGTGAGCTGATCAAATAAGTAATCTATACGGGGTAATGTATACTTGTTAAACTTTGTCAACTTATTTAATTCTTGATAGTCCGTACAAAATGGCAAAGATCCATCCACGTTCGTAGTAAATACTATTGGTCCTCCCCGCTTAGAAGTAATCTCTTGATTAAAACCCTTCTTCAATAGTTATTGGGTTTGCACCACTAACTTGGGTCGTTCCCAAGGCACCATCACTTAATAGGCATAACTAATGGGTTTACATCCTCAAAAAGATCGATGAAAAATTCGATTACTCGATAAGAAGGTAAACTAGAAACCTCTGTAAATACATTGAAGAATTCTCAGACTATCGGTACTAACGATAACACGTCTTGAGAGAGGTCTAAAGAATAAAGGTAGCTCATCATCATTGAGATCTTAGGGTCACATATATATGGATTCTACTCCCATTACTATCCATCATTGTAGCCACACATCCTTTGCAATCTTAAACTACTTCGTATTCCCTTATCCAAATCAATACAAACCATAGATGAAAAACCAATAACAAGTGCATTTAGTATTAAGTCCTTACCACCATTGACTATCCATGTATTTCAAAAAATAAAACTAACGCTAATTGACCTACCTACAGGATTAGTGGCCACAAAAGATTGTCTATAACGTCGATTTTAAGGTCAAATCCATCTACCAAACCACTAGTAATAAATAAATGTGAAGCTCTAGTAAAAAGAACATGTATAGGTAAATCAAAAATAAGAAATGTACCTTCCATAACAACGTTCTTGCCCTTCACAGTGTCTATCTACTGAGTAGGAACTATTGGAACCGGGCCAACCCACGGCAGAAGAAATGGGTGAATTTCAAAAAATTTAACCATTTTGGATCTTTAATGGGCTTATGAAGTCTAAATTCATTTAGAACTTTTCTAAGTTTCTTTTAAATAAAATCAATATTTTATTTAACTAAATAACATAAAGTTTCACTTTAATTTAATGTGCATGTAAGTTAGAGTATATCAAACATACTCTTATAAACAAATTTGTATGTAAAGTTTACTTTTAGAATTTATTCAGAGAAGGAAATATTTCATTTCCTTTCTCTTTACTTATTCAATTAATGAGAGGTCATAAACTTATTTAGAGAAGGAAACTTTTCATTTCCTTTCTCTTAAATTATTCAGTTAATAAGGGATCATAAATTTAGTTAGAGAAGGAAACTTTTCATTTCCTTCTCTTAATTAAATTAAATAATTGATTAACAAAATAACATTAATGACTAATCTAAATATGACATGAATTGTAAATATATAATAATATTGTGCAAGTGCAACATATAGGGAGTGGGCATAGTTAGTGGTAACTGATATGTATACAAAAATAAACAAGAACAATTTGAATGGTTATTAGAATTGAAATGGAAATAAATAAGGGATGACAATGGTGATTGATACAGTTTCCCTTTTAGTAAACTTAATTAATGCAACATATTAATGACAATCAATAGGTACCATAATGTAAGAATATGGAAGGTAAACAATGAATTTTATGTATACATTATTGTCTTAATTAAAAAAGAGAAATGATTTCATACTATGACAATATACGTAAAGAAAATTAAATTTTATATGAACACATACAAATAGATCCAAATATGTATATATGGAATTCAACCAAAACTTTCTAATAAATTAGATAGTTATTATAGTCAATTTCAAAACTTTGATTTGTTGTTAAAATTCCTTTTATTCATATGTAAATATCTAATGCAATAAAAAGTGCAAGTAATACATGTAAACATACATACATACATGTGTTAAAATTCAAAACTAAAATTACACTAAGTTATGAAAGGTTAAAACATAGATCTACAATTGAAACATTGTATTGATTCCATATAAATTTCATTTTTAACATTAAATATAATTCAATCAATTAACATGAAAATGTAAATTTTCAGATTTAAAAAAATGGAATTTAAATCAAATGTTAAAACATAGAATAAAAATAAAACATTGTATTTTAAAATATATAGATTTAGTTTCAATTTAACAAAGTAAAGAAAAGCAGCTAATCAATTCAAACATGTAAACATTCAGATCTGAAGAATTACAATTTAATTAGAATGTTTAAAAACATAGATCTACACTTAAATGTGGTTTTAAAACATAAACGAATTGAATTTTAATCTATCAAATTAAAACTCAATCATACCATTCGGCAAATAATTCAATCTTCATAAACAATTTTTAATTAAGCAAGAAAATAATACATCATCCAAATTATGAAAGTCAAATTAAATTTCCATCAAACATTGCAAAATCACTATCTATATATAGAAAATGACATACCTTGCTACCAAATCCTCAAAATGCACCTTGTTGATGTTGCATTTGATTTGCACCTCGAATGAAGAATGCTTCTAGATCCGATTTAATCACCATAGGATGCTGCATAGAAATCACACCTTGAATGATGATATCTCCTCAGATCTTCAAGATCCACATCCTATCCTTGCAAGAGATGGATGACCACTTTTGTTTTGTTTATTTTTTTTATGTTTTTATATAGAGTTGAAAGAGTTTTGGAAATTTTAATTTTTTTGTTTTCTGCCATGAAAAGTTAGGAGCATAGAAAGAAACAAACTGAATGAGAAAGAATGAATTGTACGTATAGAAAGAATTAGAGAATATGTTTTATTTGAAAGAATGAAACTTTTCCCATTCTTTAATTAAAACTTCCCTAATTAATTCTCTTGATTGTTTCTCTCTCTCTAATCCTTTCTTTACACGTATGTTATCAAATGACATATAATTTCCACAAATTATTTAATGCAATTATCTTTAAATTACATCAACATCCTATATCAATGCACGCAAATATAACTTTTATTAATGCATTAAAATAATTACAAAAAACTTCCAAACATCAAATAAATAATAATTAATATTTCTCAAATATCAATTAATTTAATCAATTAACAACATTTTATAAATTAATAAATCATGTGGTTTTTCAAAGAATTCATCATTACGGTTGTGCGACTCAAAGGTGTAAATTCAGTCAGCGATTATTATCGAACTATTTGAATATTAACGTTCACACGTCACTTAGCAGGCGGTGTGACATTTTGGCTGAATTTATTGCTTGCGCATCTTTTGGTAAAATCCAATTTTACTTATTATAAGTGGTACCTAATAATGACAATTATTTACACCAATTCTCTTCGTCAAAACTATATCACTTTGGATTTATGGAATTTGGTAATGGTCAAAATTCCAATATCATCCACATTCATTTTATAGTCCAAACACATCGTCCTTGGTTCAATAATAACAATTATTATTACCCGAAATGCTCTGGCCAGAGACTTTGACTTTGAGTTGACTTTAGTTGACCGCGATACTAACCTCATATAACTGAGGAGACGAATCCTCTCTTAAATAGTGTTTCACTTCCAACGTTTCCACTCGACCCAACTATAGCCGTTCGATGGACGCCGTGTCACGATTTAACTATAATCAAAGCGAAGCTTCCACATTGAAGATCAATAGTATTCTCAAGTTAAGAGAACTGTGTAAATTAGTTACATCGATATTCTCTGCTTAACCTTAGTTATATTAACCAACAGAAAACTATAGAGTGAGTCATTCCATAGTCATCCAATAACTATCAGTACGTAACCCCTTGGTGCGCCCAGTGGTCATGAGTAATACACCACAACATTTGGAGAGCGTTACGTACTCTAGTCTCAATGGATACATCGATATCCAGTCTCGATACATCTTGACTAGGAACATTTAAAATGGTACATTTGTTTCATTATGATAAATTACTCACGGTTACAACACTTTGCAATCACTATCACAAAACATACTATTTATGGATTTTCTATTAAATAAGCTTTTAATTAATTGATTAATTAATAAACCGCATTATATCATGTATATAATAGAAAGGAAATATTTTTATTTCGAACATGATTGGTCAATGAGTTAGATATATGTAACAAATTACATAATTGCCCCTAGTGCGTACCCCTAACTCTATCGATCTCCCATTTGCACTTGGGATCAATTATGGAATCTTATTCCAACTTCTCTAATTGGTTTTCTCGAAACTAATTATGTCAGTCCCTTTGTGAATGGGTATGATGTTATGTTTTAATTATCTACTCTGTTAATCAACTCTCTTAGATGGTGATAAACTACTTTATCATGTGTAATAGTTCGGATTATGTCTGTCAATATATAGTGAGCTATAAGTTCTGTTAAAACTATATCGTGATATATTGTTATCATATAACAATGTTATGAGATTCTCAACATTTGAAATCGCCTCAGTTATAAATTTGTGCACTTATATTTTTATATACATTGTCTTTATTGTGGCGCTATTCTAGGCGATGTACTTAGCCTTTTTCATTGAATTAACCATGGTTTTTGATTTGGAACATTTCCAAATTAAAGATTCTTAACTTGAATTTATTATTGACATATTATACTCAATATCACTTATGAAGTTTGAGTCTGAACAATCTTTCTAAGGTGTTTTTGTTTCTGTAAATAATTCTCTAGTATTTCATAAATACATGAGAACACTTCAAACAACCATTAAGTGATATCAATTTGGATCTGATATTTGCTTCATGTATCAAATATCGAAGACAACATAACATGTATGATAATTCCTATTTCCAATGCAAAGGAATCAATCTTACATGTTCCGTATTAAACATTTTAATAAGGTGTCATTGCAAATCATTTGGGACATTCCCAACATCTTTTATATTTACTATAGAAGTCATCGTTTATTAATCCAATGTTAAGTATTAAAACAACTAAGGCTGATTTTAACACAAGTACATCATTAAAATCAACGTGTTGTTTACTTATAGTTTAGAAATATCAATGTACCTTTTAACGTTCTTTCTTATGAACACACACTTCCTTTGCACTTTGATTGAAAATCAAACTATTTGATATTTCTATCAAAATACTTATTCAATCTTGATGCTTATAAAATGATACTTTCATATCATTTCTTGGATCATATCCAAAGACTCACAAACTCAATATCGCTCCCACTGACTTCGAGACATTTTTGGTTAAAATGTGTAAACATCTTATTCTAAATCGTTATTTAGAATTTTCTGTTTCAATACGTATGTACCAAAACACTAAGTCTTATCAAGTGACAATTTTGTGAGTAAATCCAAATTGACTTGAACATGTTGAATATCGAATCTATTATGCTAATTTCAATAACTGAAATTTGCGATATTATTCTTATCAACATTACTCATTTAATTCTAACAGCATTAATCTTACTCATAAAGACACAGTCGTGGTCAATGGATCTTATCCCTTCAATAACAACCACCAAAATCTATATTTTGATAGCATACTTGGAATTCTTTCGGATTTGCGCATCATACCATATAGAGTCAACACTCTCAATGGTTTAATTAAAAAATCTAGGATTACATATTTTCGACATTAATAAGAAATTCATAGTTTCGCTTCGATGTACGATAATACTTATTAGACGTTCTAATGCTATATGTTTGTTTAGGCTAGTTATTTTCATTTCATCTAATATAATCAGTTCTATCCATGGATCGTATCCAATTCCATTTTACTACCAATAATTCCACAAAGAAATTTCTTCATAATGAAGTTGGTATATCTTAAAACAACAATTGTTTCTCGGTGCAATAGAATAGGTATTCAAAAACAATTTATGAATTTCTTTATTTATAAAATTGATTTAGTTTTAGTTTACAAAAATTATGTTCAAAACATAAATATGTCATCCAATGATTGTCTTTTCAAAATCCTTTTGGGGAGATTCATACAAGATCTCTCATGAACAATTATTACGTGCAATCTTTCGACTCGCACAACTTGCCAACTCCTTGGCCTAGGATATGTTAGAGTTTCTTATAAACCCTTATCTTGTAAAATTTTATAAACTGTTATTCAGATGAAATAATATTAACCTTGTGTACTACCCTAAAGTACATTACCTTATAGAAAGAAACTAACTCAACTTCACTTATAATTAATCGTACATTGTCCAACAAAGTTCGATTATTCCATATCGATGCATCATTATGTATCACATGGTGGAGTAATTTTGAGATTGAATCTTTATTCATTTTAGGTACGCTCGGAACATTTTCAAATATACTCACTCATTCGAAATCAAATCCTTTCTATCACATGTTATTTTATTTACTTATGTTTTATATCCTATAAGTTTACCATAGACATGCTACATGTGTATCAAATACACATGTCCATGTCGACGATAACTCATTGGTGAATATGGCGAAGTATGTGGAACCATTTTTGTATTTATAGAGTTACATTGCATAAATCTATATGTATCAATCTAAAGAGTTCATCAAATCTTATGATACTCCTACTAAATGGGTGCATATTATTGTTTGAGATATAATTAACAAGTATCACATGATTCAAAATCATACAGTAAAATTATTTCTCAAAACTACGTCTTAGTCTATAATTCCAAAACAACTGTAAACAATATTAGATACTTTTGTATTTTCCAATGCATCACTTTTGTTAAAACAAATTACCACATTATAGTTTTATTTCACAAAGAATATTCATAATATTCATATTGAAATATAGCTATGTTTTTCTTCTTCAATCAATACCGAAAAATAATCATTATTTCATAAATAATGTATGGTAAGTTTTAAGAAAACAATTTTCGTACTATGATGCAATTAATAAGTGATATATGACATGCTCCCACTATTTCCACCACTACTATAATAGTGTACTAAATTCGAAGGTCCATTATTCACTTAATACAATTTGTTTATTTCATACACTGCAACTATTTACAGTGGAGAATTCGTTGATCAAATATTTTGAGCTCAAAGAAATAAATCTCATAGAAAATAATTTTCGATATGAAAATACATTTCGGAATGGAAATCATATTTCTTATTCCAATATTAAGTATCCATTATTATTACAATTCCCATTTCCAATGTTTCTCTATAAAGCAGAAGTGACTATTCATTCTCTTCATCCCAACTGTACCTTAAATTACATCTATTCTTATACATTCGTTTTCCTTTCAAATGGTCAAACTATTCTAAAGAAAACCATACTACAATATCATAACAAACTCTTTACAAAAGCGCATTCGATTATCCTTAACATTTAAGGACATCAAATATGTTGCACTTTACGTAAACCGATCAAAATGACATTTAAGCGATCGAGTTCTTATATCTATCTTGTAGTTTTTGGTCTTGTATTACATTAACATAATATAATCCCTTTTGTAATCAATCGAATTGAATACATGATTTCGTACTAAGGTTTATTTGGTTTTTCGGATGAACTAATTTCGTCGAAATATTGTACATTACAAACTTTGACCATTCACCTTATAACATTTGTATGCAATTGTATATGGATCAAAAATCCATAGTCATGTATTGATTTTAGAGTTCGAAACTCATAGAATGCAATACATGGTCTTGACCAAATAAATGCGTAAGTGGCCAAACCACGAATGTATTAAGTAGTTGTAAAATCAGGCACTTGCATGGGTGTTGAAATGTTAACATGCAATAGGAATCTAATAGTGGGTATTATATTTCCATTTGTCAACTTTCAATTTAGTTCGTTTGTAATTGATAAAAAATTTATCAATCATATTAAATGCACAAATTTATCATTGTAGATAATTATAACATTATTTAGCATATGTTCTTACAATATTAGAAAGGTTTAATGTTACCATTTCATTTTTCTACTAAGGCTCCCTCTAGTTTTTATGTTTCTCCAAACCCTAAGATGAAACATAGAAGTCTTTCGACTTCACTGGTGGGTGTTAGAACACGTCTGTCTTGGTATTCTGACCTTGAGTTTGCTCAACAAATCATAGCCCCACAAACGATGGATAACTTCTTACCAGTTGTATCATATACAACTCCTAACCTATTTTTATTTGTCCTGATCTCATTTCGACCTTGAGTTTGCTCAACAAATCGAAAGAGATTATTCACTCATACCTACCATATCATGATGGCCTAAGTATAGTATATGTACCGTTAGTTTGCTCAACAAGTACATATAGTTATCTTGCCTCCTCTGTTCAATATATTAATAAGACTACACATAACATCCCTAGCTTGAGTTTGCTCAAAAACTAAGGAGTATGCAAGTAATTTATTATATATATATATATATATGGTAGAGGAAAACATTATATTGAAGACTCATAATCTTCAATATATTATATTGAGTGGTATCAACTTATGGAACAACGTATTTTTTTTGAAATACCCTCGTGATTCAAGTATTAGACTGTCACAGATCGGATATTCGACGCTCGAAAATCGACATCAATACGTTCACTGTATATCATGTTGAGCAATCGAGTGCCAGAAAATACCAGATCGTTAGAGGAAAAGAAGAAAAAGGTAGAAGAAAATAGAAATAACAACACAGAATCTCACAATCGCAGCGGAACAATATATAATAGATAATAACATGTCTTTATACAAAAAAGACTATAGCTGTTATTTATACATTACATCATCGGAGTACAACAAATTAATAACATGTCCTCACTAGTGCTGAATATACAGCCTACAATACACGGTGAAATATAATCAAATACGTGAAATACGTCTCTATCATCCAGCTCATCTCCTAAGCTCCATAGCACCCTAACCTGAATCTGTAATACTCGGTCTGACCCGAGCATTATAATAAAATAACACCCGAGTCAGTTTGGAAAACCAGTGTGAGAAAACGCACTCAATTTGAATTATTAAAGTTATCAAAATCCTTTGAAAAACAAAGGTATCTCGTAAGACCACGTTACACATAAACACGACTGGTTTTTCCCTTACGATAACCAAAACACTTTATATCAAAATCGTCTTATATTATAATAGTGTTTAAACAAAGTAAATAGAAAATAGCTGAAATGCTTGCATCTCACGTTTCAACATAGTTGGGAAAAATCAAAACTATATGGCGCTTATTGGAGAATGGATTCCATATAATGACTAGGCACTAGAGTACCACCTATCACGGTACACGTCTAGAAAATATACCGAGGACCTCGCCAGGATCCCCTACAACACAAGACTGGCCCTATCCATAACCTGGATAGAACCGAATATGTTATCACCCCGGGTGTTCCCATCCTTATCGAGAGCTCTTTTGCATGCACCACCGTATCCATAATTTATAATATATCCAAGGATATCTAGAAAGGTGATAACATACCCTAATTGGGTATGACCCACTTAGCCTTGCTGCATATCCCCTGATTTTCAGTCATTCCGGTTGATGAGGTTTGAGGCTGCGATTACCATTTTAGAATAATTTCACTTAGAATGCTCATCGTCCTCCAATGATGATGTTCTGATAGCATTCGTCCATACAAGTTGTCCTGGGTATGGACAAACCGAATCACCATCTTCATCATCTTTACGGTATCCATTCGTAACGCTCAAATCGGATCAGTGGTTTTCGGAAATTAAATCCGATCCCGGTCTCTTCGAAACGATCAACGAAATTGGCCAAATACTTGATAGTTGGTTATTTAACTATCAATATAACATTCATAAGCAGTCACTAGGCCCATATTATAATTTTCCAAAACTTGTTTTCAAAATATCTTTATAAGATATATATTCAAATCCCTTCTAGATTTTCAATATTTGAGACGACTCAAATACTTATATCCATATCATGATATTTCAAACCATCTCTTATTTCAACACTTAGAAAAATATTTAAAAATATATTTTCTAACCCCTTACTTCCCAACACTTAGGAAAGTTCCATTTATTTCTCTTTTCTCAAAACCCTTCACAATTTATATTGTACATTCCTTAACTCGTTTATAACGAATTCTATAAGTTCCGAGGTTCCTTAATTTAATCTCTTTATTCAAAAGTATATACTTATCTCACCGAAATAAGTATATTCACAAACCATTCCTTTCAAACATATTTGAAAACTTTTCAAAATAAATATGGAAAGCACCGCGCGGTATCAACCATGGATTCACAGCTCAATGATTATGTCTCTAT
The DNA here is from genome assembly GCA_030737815.1 of Allium fistulosum. Classification (NCBI taxonomy): domain Eukaryota; kingdom Viridiplantae; phylum Streptophyta; class Magnoliopsida; order Asparagales; family Amaryllidaceae; genus Allium; species Allium fistulosum. Next base: position 98,443,139 of record CM060907.1, read on the forward strand.
CCCAGAGAAATCCAAACTAAACTGCAGGCAATCTCTGCTTTCGATTTCACCATGAAATCATACCATTACTTTTCGAAAACTTATTTAATAATTAAATATACTTTTAAACAATTAAAATAATTACATAACTTTGAAACAATAATTAATTCTAATTTATTAATAAAATTTTAATCGATTTACAAGACTTGTTTATAAAACTTATAATTCATTTTGATAATTTAAAAATATTTAAATAACTAACTTTCTAAAATATTCTTATGCTAAAACATTTTTAAATTACCTAGTTTAGTAATTCAAAATCCTCCTTTTAAAACAAACTTTACTTCTTGATAAACATATTTTTTTTCAATCCCAATATAACCAATCTAATATTTATAAATCTCTCTCGATTTATCACTGATTGATTTACATCTCAATTTCGTAAATCCCTTTTTCACATTTATAAAAGTAAATCTATCATTTATTTTTAAACTGATTTACCCATCTCATTATAAATTCTTACCGTGAATTTATATCTTCGATTTATCAACTGATAATCACTTCACTTTATTTATAAACATTGTTTATAAATCTCACAGTTTTCGATTCCAGTTTATAACGGTTTCACATCACTTAAATTCCATTTATAAATCAATTTCTAAATTATTTATAAATCAATTTCTTAAATAACCCAAAACTATATTCCAAAACCAACCAAATCTAGATTCTACTCCCACTTTGAAATTTAGAAATCTAGAAATCTTATTTAAGATTCAGTATAACCAATTTTATCTCTACCAAATTCACTTTTATTTTCTTAATCTATTAAAATCTCGATTTTTAAACCCTTTTACATTTAAAAAAGTATCGCTTAAGAATTATTATTTAAAATCCTTTATATACTTTTTTCCAAAATTTCTATTTACAATAACACGTAATAGTTAAGTACAAATTTAAAGTCCAAACATTTATTTTATCTCAATCAATTTCCTTTAACTAGTTCAAAAACTCTATATAAACACTTCACTTCCAAAATCACTTTTCAATTCTTTTCAAATTCAAAACATATATTATTGGTATTTAAAAATACCAAAATCTAGGCCAAAACTACCATAGCATCCAATAAATTCAAATCACACTATAATCTATCACAGAACATTCAAACATATCATATGTCCCTATATATGAAATTAAATTCAACATTTTTGAGGAATCCAGTTGGATCCCTCCAACCTGTTTCCCTGCAACCACAGATGTTAATACAACATAAATATACCAGTCCCGCTTCAAGGCGGGATATCATGGTAATATAGGGTCATCTGCTATTATGCGGGGCGCATAGGGTCTCATCCGCTCCAATAGCCGGGAATATATCCAACTACCAATATATATACTACTATATATATAATATCACATTCAATTGATAATAATTTATCAAATTCAACCAGGCATACAATAATTAATTTTTTTCTGTTTTAAAATTTTAAACCAGAAATCCAAAAATGAGTGATTAACTCACCCTGATTTTTATTTTGCAATCCATTCCAATTTTTATTTCTATCTCGTAGATTCTGCAGCAACGAACTAGACTCGATTTGTTTCATCAATCTTAAACCTCGTATGCAATTTTTTTCCCTTTTTTTAAAATTCATAATTTAAAGAACTGAATGTATTGTTAAATTCAATTTATAGTAATACCTTATCCCCTACCAAGCAACAATCCCTTGACTCAGGCTCAATCCCACCATCGCAGGCCTTCCACCCCTACTCTCTGGCCATCGAACGAACGGCCACCCATGTCACCATCGGTTCGTGTGCCATCACCAACCTCCAGCTCTCTCTCAGGCGAACTTCTCATGCTAGCACCTCATCGTTCACCGCCTCCAACCCCTCTGTGCTGTCGCTAGCCCACCAGAATAAAGCCCACATTCCGTCGAAGATTCAGCCAACATCACCTCCTCCGTTACCTTTGCCGTTAGCGACCAAACCCACCCCATGTTGTGTCCCTTTGAACGCAAATTCCGGCCGCAGTCGGCCACCGGTTGTCACTGCACTGATCCCTAAGCATGCCCGGACAACCCTGCTTCCTTTAGCCACCACCCACGCCCTCAACGACACACCGTTACTATCCAAATCGAACCCAAACCGCCGAACTTCTTTCACTTGCTGCCACCACCATGCGTCCTCGAAGAAGATCTCCACCGTTCATGGAGTCCATCACCTCGAGACGAGTAAATCCTTAGTTGAACGCTTCGACTGGAATGACGCGAAAGAGGGTTGACGAACCTATGCCGTTGGATGGGCTTCGAAGATGAATGTGAATATACATTTTTTTCTTTTCTTTTTATAAGTTCGGCCATATTTTTTTCTTGCTTTTCACTATACTGTTGCATGATGTTTTTAAAAAGTAGAGGGATTGCATGAGGTTAAAGAGAAAGGCACATCTGATTGGAAAGAATACGGCTGTGATTGACCTTAAACAATTTAAATTATTATTTAATTACAAATATCTCAATTTACCCAGCTCAAAATTTCAAACTCCTATCGAGGCGTGCCGCTAGGCGTTTATAATGTTATACACCTATTTCGGATGCAATGGAAAAGGTTTCAAGTCCTAATTCGATCGTATGGAGAAGATAGCTTTTGAACCCAATTATTATATTAAATTTTCGATATTAATTTCAGCGTGTTTCTATCCCATACGACCAAACATAACTCCAAACGCTACGAAATTTAAAAATCGATAATAATATACTATTACGGATCCAATGGAACTGGTTTCATCAAAATCCGAGACTGTGCCTCGGAAGGATATTTTTACTCGTCAATTTATACAAGTTATTTTTAAAATCGAACAAATCACTTTTTAAATCCAATTTAAATTTTTTATTATCTTCATTCTTATAAATAAAAATTAAATAAGCTTTCAAATTATTTTTATCTAGCCTAAAACTCAAGATTCCATATTTAAACCAATTTTATTTTAAATAATTAAATTAAACAATAAAATTATACAAAAATCGTTATATTTGAAATTCAAGTTAAAAATTAACTTTTAAATATTTAAAAATAATTAAATATTCAAATTTCAAATAGCCAAAATTTTGGGTCGTTACATTCCTCTCCCTTTAAAAGAATTTCGTCCCCGAAATTTCAACGGTAAGAAGAATGGTCCAAAACCCATTAACTTTCCCCATACTCAATCAGTTGAAACAACTTCCCAAAATCAATTTTTTGATACCACATTATAACTTTTACTAATTTCCAAATTCATTCATAGATTCCAAATAATATTATTTACTCAACCATTTCAAGTTATAATCCAAAGTCACATTTTAGTTATTTAAAATTTTCTTCAAAATTTTCTAACTCCTTAAATTTTCGAAAAATTTACCAGCGTCTTCTTTGCGCGGTTAGATCCAAACAACTTCCAAATGCCACTATGGGCTCAAACCATCAAAAGAAAACAAAATCGAAGTGGCTCTATCAAAGAATCATCAAATTAAAACACCATCTTAAACATGTACCTTTTTAGTCGGGCCATCCAATTTTTCTTGATTTTAAATGCCTGCATCTTATTCACCAATAATATACAATTATATTATTCAAAATTTATATCATTTTGCCAATTTCCATTTTCAATATTTGCTTTACTTAAGCCCGTACGATGTATATATATCATCCGTACGCAATATAAAAATGATCGTTCACTCGACCACACAATTTCCCTTCCGAACTAGTATCGTTCACACGACTCTCTAGTGCGGACTTAGATCTAGTTCCTTGATCAAAAACCATCATTCTCCTTGCATAGCCATACATTATGATAGAGAATCCCAGAATCAATCAAAAATCCATATCCAGGGTTCGCCGTCGAGAATCGAGTGAAAAATCCTAACTCGGATCGATATAAATTATCTTGAAATTCTATTCCCGAATCTGGATCAAACCGTCATGCGAAATAAATAATATACGTACACTTATGTATTTATTTCCATTGATTCTTAGCTATATCAAATTCTTTTTATTCACATGCATTTTACTTATAATCAATCATCCATAATTATTATTCTCATTGCTTTATTCACATTCGTTATTCACTTAGTACATCCTTCCCAAATTGATATCATTTAAGAATTATTCCACATTCATTTCATTTTAAACCAATTATCAACATTCACTATTTTCTTAGTATATTTCTTTAATACCAATTTCACTCAAGGACTTTACCATCAATTTTCTTAAGTCCATTATAACATTTTATTCAAATGTTCTTAGATTTATTTCCACTTCACCACTTAAGTTTATATCCATTTATATTCAAATTCAAGTCTAATTTTCCAATTTAAAATTTGATTTTTATCAATCAACATTCCAAACAATATCCAAATAACTAATAGATTTAATTAGTTCATTTATTCATTTATCCCACATCTTAATCAATTCTATTTCCAAGAATTTATTTCATTTAGTCCAACTTAGGCTAAATTTTCAAAATTCACTTTATTTAACTTAATTCAAGTTAAATTCCATTCCATAATCAAATTTCAAATTTTTACTTTTCTTGCATTCTTAATCAACAATTTTAAACATTGTTATAACTTGCTAATTTCCAAATTATATAGGTTATCAAACTTATTTCTCCTATCTCCAAATAAACATGAAAATCCCAGAGTTTAAACACTTGTTCTTAAATATTTCAAAATCATTTTTGAAATCATTTATATACACACACAAGATCCCTTGGTATATCAAATTATTCCTTTGGATTCCAAACCAAAACCAGTTCTCCAAAACAAAATCCAATTGTAGCAATCCCTCCCTTGGAAACTCGAAAATGAACGTCAATGGTGTTGCAGTCATCACCGAAATTATTTTCCAGCGATCGAAGTGAGTTCGGTGGTTTTATTTCTTTTTAAACCATTTTAAATATTTTTATTCCAAAAATACTCTCCAAATAATATCACTATTAATTTCCAAGACCTTGAAAACATTTCAAAACCAACGGGAATTAAATTCCCAAATTCCCAGCCTTCAAATCCTTTTAACAAATCATATTTAAATATACTTTTGGAATTTCATTTCATTTCAAATTATAAATCACATTTACAAATTCACATTTACATAATTTCATTTCACTATATGAAATTATTTCTTGACTTTTGATTATAATATCAACATTTATTCAATCTCCACAACAACAAAAGATAATAGTTTAATATTATCATTTCCTAACAACCAAGCACACCATATATAACTATAATAATTTATGAAAAATTATTCCTTTATATATATAAAAATAATTTGGGTAAAATTATTTCATTCACCCCTTTCCAAAACAATACCATATCAAATTGCTCTATATAAGTGCTTAGAGATCCCTATCAATAACGTTAATTACTCATATTGACCAGAATCCATAAGCGACTCAATAGATCAATCAACATAATATAAAACACTTTTTATATTCACTGTCAAATATGGGCTTATATCTATTAATACACTCAAACTCATTCTAAGGTGCTACTGACCCTATCTCTAATGAGTTACCCTATCAAAGCCAAGGTTCTCGCTTAACCTTCAACTCTGAAACCAAAATGTCACAGACCGGATATTCAACGCCCGAAAATCGACACCAATACGTTCACTATATATCATGCTGAGCAATCAAGTGCCGAAAAATACCAGATCGTTAGAGGAAAAGAAGAAAAAGGTAGAAGAAAATAGAATAACAACACAGAATCTCACAATCGCAGCGGAACAATATATAATAGATAATAACATGTCTTTATACAAAAAAGACTATAACTGTTATTTATACATTACATCATCGAAGTACAACAAATCAATAACATGTCCTCACTAGTGCTGAATATACAGCCTACAATACACAATGAAATATAATCAAGTACGTGGAATACGTCTCTGTCATCTATCTCGTCTCCTGAGCTCTATTGCATCCAAACCTGAATCTGTAATACTCGGTCTGACCCGAGTATTATAATAAAATAACACCCGAGTCAGTCTGGAAAACCAACATGAGAAAACACACTCAATTTGAATTATTAAAGTTATCAAAATCCTTTGAAAAACAAAGGTATCTCGTAAGACTACGTCACACATAAACACGATGGGTTTTTCCCTTACGATAACCAAAACAGTTTATATCAAAATCGTCTGATATTATATAGTGTCTAAAAAAGTAAATAGAAAATAGCTAAAATGCTTGCATCTCATGTTTCAGCATAGTTGGGCACAATCAAAACCATACGTCGCTTATTGGAGAATGGATTCCATACAATGACTGGGCACTGGGGTACCACCTATCATGGTACACGTCTAGAAAAATGTACCGAGGACCTCGCCGGGATCCCCTACAACATAAGACCGGCCTTATCCCTAACCTGGATAGAACCGAATATGTTATCAACCCGGGTGTTCCCACCCTTATCGAGAGCTCTTTTGCATGCACCACCGTATCCATAATTTATAATATATCTGAGGGTATCTAGAAAGGTGATAACATACCCTAATTGGGTATGACCCACTTAGCCTTGCTACATATCCCCTAATTTTCAGTTATTCCAGTTAATGAGGCTTGAGGCTACGATTACCTTTCAAGAATAATTTCACTTAGAATGCTCAACATCCACCAATGACGATGTTTTGATAACATTCGTCCATACAAGTTGTCATGGTATGGACAAATCGAATCGCCGTCTTCATCATCTTCACGGTATCCATTCGTAACGCTCAAATCAGATCGAAGTGGTTTTTGGATAATTAAATCTGATCCCGGTCTCTTCAAAACGATCAACGAAATTGGCCAAATAGTTGATAGTTGGTTATTTAACTATCAATATAACATTCATAAGCAGTCACAAGGCCCATATTATAATTTTCCAAAACTTATTTCAAAATATCTTTATAAGATATATATTCAAATCCCTTCCAAAATTTTAATATTTGAGATAACTCAAATAGTTATGTCCATATCAGGATATTTCAAACCATATCAGGATATTTCAAACCATCTCTTATTTCAACACTTAGAAAAATATTTAAAAATATATTTTCTAACCCCTTACTTCCCAACACTTAGGAAAGTTCCATTTATTTCTCTTTTCTCAAAACCCTTCACAATTTATATTGTACATTCCTTAACTTGTTTATAACGAATTCTATAAGTTCCGGGGTTCCTTAATTTAATCTCTTTATTCAAAAGTATATACTTATCTCACCGAAATAAGTATATTCACAAACCATTCCTTTCAAAAATATTTGAAAACTTTTTAAAATAATATGGAAAGCACCACATGGTATCAACCTTGGATTCACAGCTCAATGATTACGTCTCTATCCCAAAGAAATCCAAACTTAACTGGAGGTAATCTTTGCCTCCGATTTCGCCATGAAAGTATACCATTACTTTCCGAAAATTTATTTAATAATTAAATATACTTTTAAACAATTAAAATAATTACATAACTTTGAAACAATAATTAATTCTGATTTATTAATAAAATTCTAATCGATTTGCAGGACTTGTTTATAAAACTTATAATTAATTTTGACAAAAAATATTTAAATAACTAACTTTCTAAAATATTCTTTTGCTAAAACATTTTTAAATTACCTAGTTTAGTAATTCAAAATCCTCCTTTTAAAACAAACTCTACTTCTTGATAAACATATTTTTTTTCAATCCCAATATAACCAATCTAATATTTATAAATCTCTCTTGATTTATCACCAATTAATTAACGTCCCAATTTCGTAAATCCCTTTTTCACGTTTCTAAAAATAAATATATTATTTATTTTTAAACCGATTTACCCATCTCATTATAAATTCTTACCATGCATTTATATATTCAATTTATCAACTGATAATCACTTCACTTTATTTATAAACATTGTTTATAAATCTCACAGTTTTCGATTCCAGTTTATAACAGTTTCACATCACTTAAATTCCATTTATAAATCAATTTCTAAATTAAATTCCATTTATAAATAAATTTCTTAAATAACCCAAAACTATATTCTAAAACCAACCAAATCTAGATTCTACTCCCATTTCAAAATTTAGAAATCTTATTTAAGATTCAGTATAACCAATTTTATCTCTACTCCCAAATTCACTTTTATTTTCTCAATCTATTAAAATCCCGATTTTTAAAACCTTTTACATTTAAACAAGTTGTGATATCCCGGAAATTTGGCAACATCAATTTAATAATCTTTATTAATAATTAAATTGATTAGTTGATTTATTTTATAAATTGACAAGTTCAATTCATTTTAAAAGGTTAATAATATTTTAAATTGGGAAGTTTTATCTTTCTAAAACTAATATAAGTGTTTATATTTATAATATATATATAGGTATATATATTATGAATAGGGAATCTTTTAATTTAATAAAATTATGTTTTCAAATTATAATATATATGAACATATATATTGTTATTTGAAGTTATGTATTAAATTCAATATGATAATTATCAAGCTAATGTTAAAAGTATTTTCATTTAGAATATATATATTTGCATATGTTGGAATAAAAAGAATATTGAATTTGAATTTAATAAGATGTTTTCAAACTCTTATATATATATATAAATTGTAATTTGGTTTAATACTTTTGAAAATGATATTTATGATTTAAATAACAAGAATAAGATTTAAATAAGAAGTTCATTTTAATAATCTTTTCTCTTTTTAAAATTCAATTGTTTTTAACATTCTTTTCTTTTTATATATATATATAGTCAAAATAGTTTGTAAAAATGGTTTGTAAAAATATATATATAGTTAAGCTCAAACATTTATAAATATGTTATATATATATTTGATTAAAGTATAAGTTATTTTAAATAATAGTTTTCACATTTGTAAATTTATATAGGAATGTAAAGCTTAATTATAAAAGATAAATACATTTTTATATACATATAGATATTTATAAATACATAAATGACTTAAGTAAATTAATTAAAATAAGAATTAACACTTGTAAATATGGAGGCTTGGTTGGTATATGTGTAAGCTAAGTAACAACATAAGAAGACAAGTGGCTATTTTTCTCTTTAAATTAAAGTAAATAATAAATTAATATGAAAGAAGAAAAATATGTTTTCACTTTTCAGTTTAAGATTATCCATCCTTCACTTCTTTCTCAAAAATACAATTCGAATCTAAAATCAAAAGAGAATGAAAACCTGGAAATTTAAATTGAAAGCAAAGCAAAAATCTGGAAGCAAACAACTCTGTAAATCAAATGCAAGCTGGGAATCTAAGATCTGAAATAAGAAGATCAAAGGCAAATTAAAACAGCAGTTTCAAATCTTCAATTGCAATTTGAAGACATGCAATCAAATAAGGAAATCAACAGCAAGTTTATCTTCAACTAAGCAAAAGAAAAGCCAGTTCAAAAATCAACATGCAAACCTGGAAACAGATCATGTTATCTGTTCTCTGTTTCAAAATGACAGGTGAGTAAATATTATTTTAAAAACAGATTTAAACCTTTGACATATGATGATTTATCTGAAATGATTGTAATATATGAATGTTTGTATATGAGTGTTTGAAATGCCTGTTTGAAATGCCTGTTTGAATGCCTGTATGGAGATAACTTAGTCTCTGTAAAGTGATGACAGTTTTTGTTTTCCTTTTAAAATCTATATCTCATCACTTAATCTCTAATAGCTTAGGATTTGTAAATGAAAGATGTTTGAAAACGTATGATATCATTACTAAAAATAAGTTCTGGAATTTATATACATTATTTGTCTGGAAATTTATAAATAACAGTAATATATGTATATTGGGTCAAAAATTGTTAGATTAAATATTTAGTTTTGATTATATAGTTGAATTCAACATAGGAAACCATGAATTTTAATGGATATATCATGATTTTTAGTTTGGAGATTGATGGGTATTCTCGTGTAGATTGTTTGTGATGTTTTGATCGATTTAAATCGATCAATGACGAACTGGTTGACGTGTTTCATTCTGAGGGTCAAAGGGAAGACGATGATCACCGGAAAAATACTCCGGTGATTTATCAAGGGTCGTGATGACCAGAGATTGTCGAACTAGGGTTTAATACCCTGGTTTTGACGTTGATGTACAAATGGGTTTCGAGATGTCGAGAGACGATCGAAGGGGATCGCGAGGCTTGCGATAGGAGCTGGAAGGCGTGGCGTAGCTACGGCGAAGATGGCGAAGTTTCTCGTGGCATAGATCGTCGGAGACGAGTGAATTCTGGTGATATACGTTTTCCAGGTGATGGGTTGGATAGCTCGATTCGAATTTCGTTCAAATCGTGGAAGTTTGGATGGTCGATCGTGATGTCGTGGTTGGAGGCGACTTGTCGGAGGCCAGGTCGTAGATCGTCGTCGATCGGTGAAGGTGTGTACGTGCACGAGCACGTTTTTGTGCATCTGGGTGGATTGGTGGTTTGGGGAAGAAGGTTGAGATCAGGGTCTTTCTCGGGATTTTGTTCGCGTGACTCGAAGCAGAAGTGTTGTGGGTTGTCTCGAGAGTTACTTCGAGTTTTGGATCGTTTTACTCGGGTTCTGGTGAGAGCAGGTATAAAGATTTTAAAGGGAATGTTTTTAAAGTTTTAAACAAAAGAAGTTTTGCTTTGTGATGTTCTGAGCTTTAAAAACAAAGGCAAACAAAATTGTAACTATTCAATCTAAGTTGATTTCTAGAAAAATCATTTAAACAAGTTTTAAATAATTTAAATATATAAGTTTTAAAAGATTAAGGAAGTGGATTTGAAAATAATCTTTGTATTAAAATTTATTTAATACCTTTGAAAAGTTTTAAAGATTTTAAAGGTTAAAATTTAAATGTTGTAATTGTTAAATTTTAAATAAGGAGTTATCTTAAGTAATTAAGAGTTTTGATTTATTAAAGGAAATTAATATGTGAAATTAATAAGGATAATTCATTTATATAAAATGATTTAAGAATAGATAATAATTTAATTAAGATAATGGTTTTCTTAATCAAGATCTTTTATAGTTAAGAAATTATTTAATTTAGTTAAATAATTAACCAAGTAATTAATTAATGATTATTTAAAGATAATCATTATAAATTAATTTAGTATAATTACTTGATGAAGTAATTAAGGAATAATTACTGAATGTAATTAAGTAAAAGGGGAATTATTTAATAAAGTAATTAAAGGATAATTATTTTATTAAATGAAAATGATTAAGAGTTAATCACTTGTCATAAATAAATAATTTATTAAATTAAATTAATTAAAGGATTAGATTAATCAAAGATGATAATAATTGTGGTTTAATTAAGGTTAATTAATAATGAAATTAATTATTTATGAAGGTAATTAATTAAAGTAATTAATTAATGGAAGTAATTAAGGGAAGTTAATTTCTGGATTAGATTAATCAAAGATGATTAATAATTATGGATTAATTAAGAATAATTACTTAATGTAATTAATAAATAATTAAAAGTGTAATTAGGGATCATTAGTTATAATTAATTAATGATTAAGAGTTGATTAATTAAGATTAATTAATAAAATGATAAGTGATTAATTGTAATTAATTAAGGCTTAAAGTAATTGATTATAATTAATTAATTAATGAAGTAATTAAAGGTTAATTACTGTATTTGATTAAGGATAATTAATTTGTGAAATTAATTAAAGATAATTACTTAAATGTAATTAAAGAATGATTAATCAAGGTGATTAATTAAAGTGGATAATTAGAGAAAGATTAATTAATTTATTGGTAATTAATTAATGATTATATAAGTAAGATTTATGATGAAGTAATTAATTTAATTTATTTGAATAAAGTAATTAATTTAATTCACTTTAAATTAATTAAAGATAGAGATAGTTAATTTAATTCATTTTAAATTAATTATGTTGTGATTAAGTAAATCATTGCTTATATAAGAATGGATGACATTAATTGTCTTGAATGGATGTAATCTCAGAAATGAGATTGAATGTATTTCATTGTTTGATATCTCTGATGAGATATGATTGATATATGATATGGATGTTTGGTTGAATTATAATGATAATGTGAATTATCTGTTTGGGATGATAATGTAGATTATCTATCGAATTATCTATCTTTGTGTATATAGATAAATGGAATTGAATTGTTTTAACTTTAAAACAACTTGGCCTTAAAAGATACGTTTTGGATTTCGATGAGACCGGGATCGGGTTTCCGTATACCGGATTTCCAGGTCTGGAGATCCGAATACCACATCGATCCAAATTAACGATAGGTCGTGAATCTCAAGTGAAGATGAAGATTCAGAGTGCAAGGGTTATCGTCGTTAACTCTGAGGGTGATTCCAAAACGAGTGTAACGAGATAATGCCTTCGGTTTCGTTCGAACCCGGAACGAACTTATATGGATTGAATGCTTTCAGCACATCGTCAGGCGGACGATGAGCATTCTAAGTGATATGTTCTGGTTAAAGGTAATCGTAACCTCAAGCCTCATCAACCGGGAATGGCTAAAACAGGGGAGGTGCAGCAAGGCTTCGTGGGTAGCACCCACTGAGAGCAAGATAGATCCCTGTCTAGAGGTCCCTTTTCTTTTATTCGGCTTAGTGTGTGGTTGGTCGCGCCAACCACGGGATTGTCTTGTTTGGGATTATCCAGTAAGGGATGGTTCCGGCTTTGTGTTGCAGGGGAGCGGGCGTACTCCTCGGTACGGTGATCTAGGCCACGTACTGTGACGGGCGGTACCCCAGTAGCCCTGCCATTGTATGGAATCCAAACTCCAATAAGTGCCGTACGTATTAGTTGTGCCCAACTATGTTGGAATGTGAGATGTAAGCATTTCAGCTATTTCTGTATTTTACTTGGAAACCCTAGACCCTATTATAATATAACTGGATTTCATATCAAATGTTTTAGTTAGCGTAAGGTAAAAACTTACCCATGTTTATGTGTGGGGAGTCTTACGTGATACTTTTGTTTTCAAGGGTTTTCAAAGTTAAGCAATTTAAACCGTTTACTCACACCAGACCCATGTCTGACCCAAGTGTTTATTTTCTGTTTTATTAAACTCTTGGGTACTCAAATTTTTACGAGTAGCCAAGGGATTCAGGTTAGCTTTGACGAATCTATGGAGGAGATATGGAGCAGGAGGCTTCAGCATTCGTAGATAGATAGTATTCCGCTGTGTTGGTTTCTCTGAGTCGTTTGTTTGAGTTGCATCTTGTGTTGTATAATAGACAGAAGTTTATAACTGTCTATTCTGTGATGTATAAATAGTGTACTCTGATGTAAAGATAATGTATTAGTTATGTGATATAATATATTTTTCGTTCCGCTGTGAGATTTCTGATGTGTTATTGTTCTTTCTTCTTTTCTTTTCTTCTTCTATCCCTTTCTTTCTTCATTAACGATGCGTCATTCTGTAGAATGAGTGGCGGGTCGTTACATATGGTATCAGAGCTAGGTTGAGTGAATACCTAGACTCTGAAGTGGTGTCTATCTTGAGAGCGCGTAATTGTTAGTTATATAAAAATGGTTTTATATTGTGTTAATTGATCGGTTGAGTGGTATATGGATTCTGGTCAATACGAGTAGCTAACGTTATTGATAGGGATCTCTAAACACTTGAACCAGGCCAACGGACACAATATTGTTTTAAAGAGGTAGATGAAATAATTTTACCCAGAAATAATTTCTATATAAAAAGTATCATTTTAAATATATATATATGTATTTCTACCTATTTGTTGGGTTACCTGTTCGGGTTTTCCAATATAAGTTATAAAGGTAGATAAGGTAGGTAGTGTGAGTAACACGACTACCAATAGTTAGAATTCGAGTGTTGAGGTTGGAAGTATATCTGACGAGACTGTAGACCTAATACTGTCTCGAGTGAACTTTGTTGTGGTGTAAAGATTTCACCGATCTCTGAAGGAAACCAGTTATGGTTTAGAGTTTATCTTTGAAGTTGGATAAATAGAGTAGATCTATTGGATGAGCTGAAGCGAGTTATAGTATCTTGGTAACTTCAAGAAGAAGTAGCTGTGTGGTGAGACAAGGTGGCTATGGACGTTTCTGAAGATGTTTCTTCTGGAACAAGTTTGAAGAAGTGAGTCTGTTTCGGTGTTGTGGCTGAGTTCAACATGGTGTTTTTGTTTGTTTGAAGTCCGAGTTCCTCGAGGAGTTTCGGATAAGAAGTCTTTGGCATCTGTGGAAGTAGTGCAGCTCGGAGTATTCTGTGATTGGCAAGAAGTTTCTGTCTGAGCAGTTTTTTCTAGAGATGGAGTCCAGAAGCAGCAGAGTGAATCCATTTCTTCGATGAATTGAATAGTTAAGTATAAGCTGTTCTGATTTGTGAAGAGAAAACAGTATCTGTGGAAGTTAGATCGAGTTGATCGCAAAAGAGACTTGCGATTGTTTGAGTGTTCTCTTGGGTTATTGGAGATTGAGATTCCATATCGACTTGATTCGTGGAGTTACCGGAAGTTCAGCTTAGTAGAAGGATGTCACCGAGAGAAAAATTTGGTGAAGCAGCTCAGAATTCTTTGGAGAGGGATTGATCAGTTCTAATTTTCTAGAGGGGATTCTGCTAGGATGTTTTGACCAAATTGAATGGAGTCGCTAAGATTTTATGGTATGGTAAACTGTGGATGATCAAGTTTGTGCTCGAGTTTCTCCGATGGCATTCTCATCTATTCCAGATCAGAGTTGTGCAGCGGAAGAAAGATAGCAGCTATTCTAGAGTGGAAGCAACCGAGAGTTGTAATTTTCTTCGAGTAGAGGATTTCTATAGGAAATTCAAGTGTATCTCTAAGTTGAAGGAATTTTCAGGATTTGGAGATAAGGTTGTCAAGTGCAACTGTTTTGGCTATTCCAGATAGGAGAAGTAGTTCATAGTTCTCTAATGTTTGTGGAGTAGAATTGTGTTCTGGATTTCGGTGATTTTTGGGAAACCATTTTGTTGAGAAGGATCCGGAAATTGGTTTGATGTTGGTCTAGATTGTTCCAGGAAGCATCAGCAAGAGCTAAGCAGATCAGGAAGGATGAAGTTGAAATTGGATATTGTTTAAGTTTTCTTCAATTAAAGGAGATACAAGATTTGGTAAGATTGGAGAACTAGCTCTAGAAGTATTTTGAGATTTTCTTGTGTTCTCAAAAGGATTAGTTCTTTGATCTACAGGATTGAGTTTCCAGTTCGGATAACTGGAATTCATTGTATTTCACGTATCTCTGAGGGAATACGTGTTTGATCTGTCATTGGTTGTGGGATCAGCAGTTCAGAAGGATTTGGTAGTTGAGATAGTTTTGAGTTTAGTCTGATATTTTGTTCAGATTTGTAATCTAGATGGGAAGGAGTTCTAGATTATTGTAGATAGTTAGTTAAGATCCTGTAGAACGAGTATCCCGGTATATATATACTTGGGGAAACTCGAGGAAATTCTATCCAGAATTTGTCTGGATAGTTAAATTTGTTTGATTAAATTGTTTGCTATGATTGTTAGAATATGATTGATATGTATGGTTGCTGTTTGAAATTAAAATTAAAAAATTTTACTCGGTTATTAAATTATCTTTGCTTTTAAATTTCGGGGACGAAATTATTTTAAGGGGGAAGGAATGTGATATCCCGGAAATTTGGCAACATCAATTTAATAATCTTTATTAATAATTAAATTGATTAGTTGATTTATTTTATAAATTGACAAGTTCAATTCATTTTAAAAGGTTAATAATATTTTAAATTGGGAAGTTTTATCTTTCTAAAACTAATATAAGTGTTTATATTTATAATATATATATATAGGTATATATATTATGAATAGGGAATCTTTTAATTTAATAAAATTATGTTTTCAAATTATAATATATATGAACATATATATTGTTATTTGAAGTTATGTATTAAATTCAATATGATAATTATCAAGCTAATGTTAAAAGTATTTTCATTTAGAATATATATATTTGCATATGTTGGAATAAAAAGAATATTGAATTTGAATTTAATAAGATGTTTTCAAACTCTTATATATATATATAAATTGTAATTTGGTTTAATACTTTTGAAAATGATATTTATGATTTAAATAACAAGAATAAGATTTAAATAAGAAGTTCATTTTAATAATCTTTTCTCTTTTTAAAATTCAATTGTTTTTAACATTCTTTTCTTTTTATATATATATATAGTCAAAATAGTTTGTAAAAATGGTTTGTAAAAATATATATATAGTTAAGCTCAAACATTTATAAATATGTTATATATATATTTGATTAAAGTATAAGTTATTTTAAATAATAGTTTTCACATTTGTAAATTTATATAGGAATGTAAAGCTTAATTATAAAAGATAAATACATTTTTATATACATATAGATATTTATAAATACATAAATGACTTAAGTAAATTAATTAAAATAAGAATTAACACTTGTAAATATGGAGGCTTGGTTGGTATATGTGTAAGCTAAGTAACAACATAAGAAGACAAGTGGCTATTTTTCTCTTTAAATTAAAGTAAATAATAAATTAATATGAAAGAAGAAAAATATGTTTTCACTTTTCAGTTTAAGATTATCCATCCTTCACTTCTTTCTCAAAAATACAATTCGAATCTAAAATCAAAAGAGAATGAAAACCTGGAAATTTAAATTGAAAGCAAAGCAAAAATCTGGAAGCAAACAACTCTGTAAATCAAATGCAAGCTGGGAATCTAAGATCTGAAATAAGAAGATCAAAGGCAAATTAAAACAGCAGTTTCAAATCTTCAATTGCAATTTGAAGACATGCAATCAAATAAGGAAATCAACAGCAAGTTTATCTTCAACTAAGCAAAAGAAAAGCCAGTTCAAAAATCAACATGCAAACCTGGAAACAGATCATGTTATCTGTTCTCTGTTTCAAAATGACAGGTGAGTAAATATTATTTTAAAAACAGATTTAAACCTTTGACATATGATGATTTATCTGAAATGATTGTAATATATGAATGTTTGTATATGAGTGTTTGAAATGCCTGTTTGAAATGCCTGTTTGAATGCCTGTATGGAGATAACTTAGTCTCTGTAAAGTGATGACAGTTTTTGTTTTCCTTTTAAAATCTATATCTCATCACTTAATCTCTAATAGCTTAGGATTTGTAAATGAAAGATGTTTGAAAACGTATGATATCATTACTAAAAATAAGTTCTGGAATTTATATACATTATTTGTCTGGAAATTTATAAATAACAGTAATATATGTATATTGGGTCAAAAATTGTTAGATTAAATATTTAGTTTTGATTATATAGTTGAATTCAACATAGGAAACCATGAATTTTAATGGATATATCATGATTTTTAGTTTGGAGATTGATGGGTATTCTCGTGTAGATTGTTTGTGATGTTTTGATCGATTTAAATCGATCAATGACGAACTGGTTGACGTGTTTCATTCTGAGGGTCAAAGGGAAGACGATGATCACCGGAAAAATACTCCGGTGATTTATCAAGGGTCGTGATGACCAGAGATTGTCGAACTAGGGTTTAATACCCTGGTTTTGACGTTGATGTACAAATGGGTTTCGAGATGTCGAGAGACGATCGAAGGGGATCGCGAGGCTTGCGATAGGAGCTGGAAGGCGTGGCGTAGCTACGGCGAAGATGGCGAAGTTTCTCGTGGCATAGATCGTCGGAGACGAGTGAATTCTGGTGATATACGTTTTCCAGGTGATGGGTTGGATAGCTCGATTCGAATTTCGTTCAAATCGTGGAAGTTTGGATGGTCGATCGTGATGTCGTGGTTGGAGGCGACTTGTCGGAGGCCAGGTCGTAGATCGTCGTCGATCGGTGAAGGTGTGTACGTGCACGAGCACGTTTTTGTGCATCTGGGTGGATTGGTGGTTTGGGGAAGAAGGTTGAGATCAGGGTCTTTCTCGGGATTTTGTTCGCGTGACTCGAAGCAGAAGTGTTGTGGGTTGTCTCGAGAGTTACTTCGAGTTTTGGATCGTTTTACTCGGGTTCTGGTGAGAGCAGGTATAAAGATTTTAAAGGGAATGTTTTTAAAGTTTTAAACAAAAGAAGTTTTGCTTTGTGATGTTCTGAGCTTTAAAAACAAAGGCAAACAAAATTGTAACTATTCAATCTAAGTTGATTTCTAGAAAAATCATTTAAACAAGTTTTAAATAATTTAAATATATAAGTTTTAAAAGATTAAGGAAGTGGATTTGAAAATAATCTTTGTATTAAAATTTATTTAATACCTTTGAAAAGTTTTAAAGATTTTAAAGGTTAAAATTTAAATGTTGTAATTGTTAAATTTTAAATAAGGAGTTATCTTAAGTAATTAAGAGTTTTGATTTATTAAAGGAAATTAATATGTGAAATTAATAAGGATAATTCATTTATATAAAATGATTTAAGAATAGATAATAATTTAATTAAGATAATGGTTTTCTTAATCAAGATCTTTTATAGTTAAGAAATTATTTAATTTAGTTAAATAATTAACCAAGTAATTAATTAATGATTATTTAAAGATAATCATTATAAATTAATTTAGTATAATTACTTGATGAAGTAATTAAGGAATAATTACTGAATGTAATTAAGTAAAAGGGGAATTATTTAATAAAGTAATTAAAGGATAATTATTTTATTAAATGAAAATGATTAAGAGTTAATCACTTGTCATAAATAAATAATTTATTAAATTAAATTAATTAAAGGATTAGATTAATCAAAGATGATAATAATTGTGGTTTAATTAAGGTTAATTAATAATGAAATTAATTATTTATGAAGGTAATTAATTAAAGTAATTAATTAATGGAAGTAATTAAGGGAAGTTAATTTCTGGATTAGATTAATCAAAGATGATTAATAATTATGGATTAATTAAGAATAATTACTTAATGTAATTAATAAATAATTAAAAGTGTAATTAGGGATCATTAGTTATAATTAATTAATGATTAAGAGTTGATTAATTAAGATTAATTAATAAAATGATAAGTGATTAATTGTAATTAATTAAGGCTTAAAGTAATTGATTATAATTAATTAATTAATGAAGTAATTAAAGGTTAATTACTGTATTTGATTAAGGATAATTAATTTGTGAAATTAATTAAAGATAATTACTTAAATGTAATTAAAGAATGATTAATCAAGGTGATTAATTAAAGTGGATAATTAGAGAAAGATTAATTAATTTATTGGTAATTAATTAATGATTATATAAGTAAGATTTATGATGAAGTAATTAATTTAATTTATTTGAATAAAGTAATTAATTTAATTCACTTTAAATTAATTAAAGATAGAGATAGTTAATTTAATTCATTTTAAATTAATTATGTTGTGATTAAGTAAATCATTGCTTATATAAGAATGGATGACATTAATTGTCTTGAATGGATGTAATCTCAGAAATGAGATTGAATGTATTTCATTGTTTGATATCTCTGATGAGATATGATTGATATATGATATGGATGTTTGGTTGAATTATAATGATAATGTGAATTATCTGTTTGGGATGATAATGTAGATTATCTATCGAATTATCTATCTTTGTGTATATAGATAAATGGAATTGAATTGTTTTAACTTTAAAACAACTTGGCCTTAAAAGATACGTTTTGGATTTCGATGAGACCGGGATCGGGTTTCCGTATACCGGATTTCCAGGTCTGGAGATCCGAATACCACATCGATCCAAATTAACGATAGGTCGTGAATCTCAAGTGAAGATGAAGATTCAGAGTGCAAGGGTTATCGTCGTTAACTCTGAGGGTGATTCCAAAACGAGTGTAACGAGATAATGCCTTCGGTTTCGTTCGAACCCGGAACGAACTTATATGGATTGAATGCTTTCAGCACATCGTCAGGCGGACGATGAGCATTCTAAGTGATATGTTCTGGTTAAAGGTAATCGTAACCTCAAGCCTC
Organism: Allium fistulosum; assembly: GCA_030737815.1. Taxonomy (NCBI): domain Eukaryota; kingdom Viridiplantae; phylum Streptophyta; class Magnoliopsida; order Asparagales; family Amaryllidaceae; genus Allium; species Allium fistulosum. Next base: position 98,463,075 of record CM060907.1, read on the forward strand.
ATCAACCGGGAATGGCTAAAACAGGGGAGGTGCAGCAAGGCTTCGTGGGTAGCACCCACTGAGAGCAAGATAGATCCCTGTCTAGAGGTCCCTTTTCTTTTATTCGGCTTAGTGTGTGGTTGGTCGCGCCAACCACGGGATTGTCTTGTTTGGGATTATCCAGTAAGGGATGGTTCCGGCTTTGTGTTGCAGGGGAGCGGGCGTACTCCTCGGTACGGTGATCTAGGCCACGTACTGTGACGGGCGGTACCCCAGTAGCCCTGCCATTGTATGGAATCCAAACTCCAATAAGTGCCGTACGTATTAGTTGTGCCCAACTATGTTGGAATGTGAGATGTAAGCATTTCAGCTATTTCTGTATTTTACTTGGAAACCCTAGACCCTATTATAATATAACTGGATTTCATATCAAATGTTTTAGTTAGCGTAAGGTAAAAACTTACCCATGTTTATGTGTGGGGAGTCTTACGTGATACTTTTGTTTTCAAGGGTTTTCAAAGTTAAGCAATTTAAACCGTTTACTCACACCAGACCCATGTCTGACCCAAGTGTTTATTTTCTGTTTTATTAAACTCTTGGGTACTCAAATTTTTACGAGTAGCCAAGGGATTCAGGTTAGCTTTGACGAATCTATGGAGGAGATATGGAGCAGGAGGCTTCAGCATTCGTAGATAGATAGTATTCCGCTGTGTTGGTTTCTCTGAGTCGTTTGTTTGAGTTGCATCTTGTGTTGTATAATAGACAGAAGTTTATAACTGTCTATTCTGTGATGTATAAATAGTGTACTCTGATGTAAAGATAATGTATTAGTTATGTGATATAATATATTTTTCGTTCCGCTGTGAGATTTCTGATGTGTTATTGTTCTTTCTTCTTTTCTTTTCTTCTTCTATCCCTTTCTTTCTTCATTAACGATGCGTCATTCTGTAGAATGAGTGGCGGGTCGTTACACAAGTATCACTTAAGAATTATTATTTAAATTCCTTTATATACTTTTTTCCTAAATTTCTATTTACAATAACACGAAATAGTTAAGTACAAATTTAACGTCCAAACATTTATTTTATCCCAATCAGTTTCCTTTAACTAGTTCAAAAACTCTATATAAACACTTCACTTCCAAAATCCCTTTTCAAATTCTTTTCAAATTCAAAACATATATTATTGGTATTTAAAAATACCAAAATCTAGGCCAAAACTACCATAGCATCCAATAAATTCAAATCACACTATAATCTATCACATATCATTCAAACATATCATATATCCCTATATATGAAATTAAATTCAACATTTTTGAGAAATCCGGTTGGATCCCTCCAACCTGTTTCCCTGCAATCATAGATGTTAATACAACATAAAAATACCAATCCCGCTTCGAGGTGGGATATCGCGGTAATATAGGATCATCCACTATTATGCGGGGCGCATAGGGTCTCATCTGCTCCAATGGACGGGAATATATCCAACTACCAATATATATACTACTATATATATAATATCACATTCAATTGATAATAATTTATCAAATTCAACCAGGCATCCAATAATTATTATTTTTCTGTTTTAAAATTTTGAACTAGAAATCCAAAAATGAGAGATTAAATCACCATGATTTTTATTTTGCAATCCATTCCAATTTTAATTTCTATCTCGTAGATTCCGCAGATACGAACCAGACTTGATTTGTTTCATCAATCTTGAACCTCGTATGCAAATTCTTAATTTAAAGAACTGAATGTATCATTAAATTCAATTTACAGTAATACCTTATCCCCTACCAAGCAACAGTCCCTCGACTCAGGCTCGATCCCACCATCATAGGCCTTCCACCCCTGCTCTCTGGCCATCGAACGAACGACCACCCATGTCACCATCGGTTCGTGTGCCATCACCAACCTCCGGCTCTCTCTAAGGTGAACTCCTCATGCCAGAACCTCATCGTTCACCACCTCCAACCCTTCTGTGCTGCTGCTCGCCCACCAGAGTAAAGCCCACCCTCTACCGAAGCTTCAGCCAACATCACCTCCTCCGTTACCTTTGCCGTTTAGCGACCAAACCCACCCTATGTCATGTCCCTTTGAACGCTAATTCTGGCAGCAGTTGACCACCGGTTGTCACCACACTGACCCTCAAGCACGCCTGGACCACCCCGCTTCCTTTAGCTACCACCCATGCCCTCAATGACACACCGTTACTGCCGAAATTGGACCCAAACCGCCGAACTTCTTTCACTTGCTGCCACCACCACGCGTCCTCGAAGACGATCTCCACCATTCACTGAGTTCATCGCCTCGAGACGAGTAAATCCGTAGTTGAACGATTCACCTGGAACGGCGCGAAAGGGGGTTGATGAACCTATGTCGTTGGATAGGCTTCGAAGATGAATGCGAATATACATTTTTTTCCTATTTATAAGTTCGGCCATATTTTTTTTCTTGCTTTTCATTGTACTGTTGCGTGATGTTTTTAAAAAGAAGAGGGATTGCATGAGGTAGAAGAGAAAGGCACATCTAATTGGAGAGAATACGGCCGTGATTGACCTTAAACGATTTAATTTATTATTTAATTACAAATATCTCGATTTACCCAGCTCAAAATTTCGAACCCCTATCGAGGCGTGCCGTTAGGCATTTATAATGTTATGCCGCTATTCCGAATGCAATGGAAAAGGTTTTAAGTCCTAACTCAATCGTATAAAGAAGATAGCTTTTTGAACCCAATTATTATATTAAATTTTCGATATTAATTTTAGCACGTTTCTATCCCGTACGACCAAACAATAACTCCAAACACTACGAAATTTGAAATCCAATAATAATACAGTATTACGGATCCAATGGAACTGGTTTCGTCAAAATCCGAGACTATGCCTCGAAAGGCTATTTTAACTCGTCAATTTATACAAGTTATTTTTAAAATCGAACAAATCACTTTTTAATTCCAATTTAAAAAATTTATTATCTTCATTCTTATAAATAAAAATTAAATAAGCTTTGAAATTATTTTTATCTAGCCTAAAACTCAAGATACCATATTTAAACCAATTTTTTTTTCAAATTATTAAATTAAACAATAAATTATACAAAAATCATTATATTTGAAATTCAAGTTAAAAATTAACTTTTAAATGTTTAAAAATAATTAAATATTCCAATTTCAAATAGCTCAAATTCTGGGTCGTTACATAGACACATCAGAAATCACAGTATACGTACATTTACGCATTTATTTATTCCTTAAGTCTATTTGGGTTTCTTTAATGTTCCACCTTTAGTTTATACACTCATATTATATAAGTTTCATTATTATATAACTTTTATATTTTAACTAACTTATACAATAATTTATGTATAACATTTTATTAATTAATTCTTATTTAATTAATTTTAATTAATTAACTCTTTAATTAAATTTAAATTAGTATTTCAATACAACTTTTATATTGGACATATCTATTATAACCTTTATAGTGTATACAATAACCTTTATAGTATAACACATATATCTTATACATGCATATTTTTTATTTAATTAATTAACCTTTAATTAATTAATTTAATTAAACAATTTTAATTAAATTATATCAATTTCAAAATTTATCTTACATACATGCATACTTATGTTATCTTAACACTTTAAAATAACATAACATATATCAACATATATAATACATGCATATAAGTATTAATTAATTAACTTATTTAATTAATTTATTTTATTAATCTTATTAATAAATTTTAAATTTTGAAATTAATATTTAAACAGTTTCAAACATTTTGAAATTTTCATGACCTTTTCAAACATTTTGAAAATTTATGTTATATCATAACTTTTTATAATAAACATGTTTTTATTTTAAATTTAAAATCTTGTCTTAATTTTCAAAACTATTTTGAAAATCAGTCCAAGGCCTACATCAAATTGGGCCTTTTCTATCAGGGACAACCTTTGGGCTCACTTCACCTTTCAGGCCAGGTAGGTAACCAGGTAGGATAGGGTACTTGATTACCTAATTCCAATCGTAGACATCACCTTTCTAGACACTGTACTAAGTGTGCAAGCTTAATTAGTTAGCCCTAATATGACTAGTTTAGACCTCATAGGCTATTAGGCTCTGATACCATTGTTGGAACTGGGCCAGCCTGCAGTGGAAGAAATGGGTGAATTTCAAAAAATTTAACCATTTTGGATCTTTAATGGGCCCATGAAGTCTAAATTCATTTGGAACTTTCTAAGTTTCTTTTAAATAAAATCAATACTTTATTTAACTAAATAAAATAAAGTTTCACTTTAAGTTAATGTGTATGTAAGTTAGAGTATATCAAATATACTCTTATATACAAATTTGTGTGTAAAGTTTACTTTTAGAATTTATTCAGAGAGGGAAATATCATTTCCTTTCTCTTAAATATTCAATTAATGAGGGATCATAAATTTAGTTAGAGAAGGAAGCTTTTCATTTCCTTCTCTTAATTAAATTAAATAATTGATTAATAAAATAACATTAATGACTAATCTAAATATGACATGAATTGTAAATATATTATAATATTATGCAAGTGCAACATACAGGGAGTGTGCATAGTTAGTGGTAATTGATATGTATACAAAAATAAACAAGAACAATTTGAATGGTTATTAGAATTGAAATGGAAATAAATAAGGGATGACAAGGGTGGTTGATACAGATTCCCTTTTAGTAAACTTAATTAATGCAACATATCAATGACAATCAATAGGTACCATAATGTAAGAATATGGAAGGTAAACAATGAATTTTCAGTATACATTATTGTCTTAATTAAAAAGGAGAAATGATTTCATACTATGACAATATATGTAAAGAAAAATAAATTTTATATGAACACATACAAGTAGATCCAAATATGTATATATGGAATTCAATCAAAGCTTTCTAATAAATTAGATGGTTATTATAGTCAATTTCAAAACTTTGATTTGTTGTTAAATTCCTTTTATTCATATGTAAATATCTAATGCAATAAAAAGTGCAAGTAATACATGCAAACATACATACATATATGTATTAAAAGTCAAAACTAAAATTACATTTTGTTATGAAAGATTAAAACATAGATCTACAGTTGAAACATTGTATTGATTCCATATAAATTTCATTTTTAACATTAAATATAATTCAATCAATCAACATGAAAATGTAAATTTCATATTTAAAGAAATGGAATTTAAATTAAATGTTAAAACATAGAACAAAAATAAAACATTGTATTTTAAAATATATATATATTTAGTTTCAATTTAACAAAGTAAAGAAATGCAGCTAATCAATTCGAACAAGTAAACATTCAGATCTGAAGAATTACAATTTAATTAGAATTTTTAAAAACATAGATCTACACTTAAATGTTGTTTTAAAACATAAACAAAATTAATTTTGATCTATCAAATGAAAACTCAATCATATCATTCGACAAACAATTCAATCTTCATAAATAATTTTTTAATTAAGCAAGACAGTAATACATCATACAAATGATGAAAGTCAAACTAAATTTCCATCAAACATTGCAAAATCACTATCTATATTTAGAAAATGACATACCTTGCTACCCAATCCTCAAAACGCACCTTGTTGATGTTGCCTTTGATTTGCACCTTGAATGAAGAATGCTTCTAGATCCGATTGAATCACCTTAGGATGTTGCCTAGAAATCACACCTTTGAATGATGATATTACGTCAAATCTTCAAGATCCACATCCTATCCTTGCAAAAGATGGATGACCACATTTCTTTTGTTTATTTTTTTGATGTTTTTATATGGAGTTGAATGAATTTTGGAAAATTTTTTTGTTTTCTGCCATGAAAAGTTAGGAGCAGAGAAAGAAACAAACTAAATGAGAAAGAATGAATTGTACGTACAGAATGAATTAGAGAATGTTTTATTTGAAAGAATAAAAATTTTCTCATTCTTTAATTAAAACTTCCCTAATTAATTTTCTTGATTGTTTCTCTCCCTCTCCCTCTCTGATCCTTTCTTTACACGTATATCATCAAATGACATAAAATTTCCATAAATCATTTCATGCAATTATCTTTAAATTACATCAACATCGTATATCAATGCACACAAATATAACTTTTATTAATGCATTAAAATAATTACAAAAAACTTCCAAACATCAAATAAATAGTCATTAATTTTTCTCAAATATCAATTAATTTAATCAATTTACGACATTTTATAAATTAATAAATCATGTGGTTTTTCAAAGAATTCATCATTACGGTTGTGCGACTCAAAGGTGTAAATTCAGTCAGCGATTAATATCAAACTATTTGAATATTAACGTTCACACGTCACTTAGCAGGCGATGTGACATTTTGGCCGAATTTATCGCTTACACGTCTTTTGGTAAAATCCAATTTTACTTGTTATAAGCGGTACATAATAGTGACAATTATTTACACCAATTCTCTTCATCAAAACTATATCACTTTGGATTTATGGAATTTGGTAATGGTCAAAATTCCAATATCATCCACATTCAACTTTATAGTCCAAACACAACGTCCTTGGTTCAATAATAATTATTATTATTAACCAAAATGCTCTTGCCAGAGACTTTGATTTTGAGTTGACTTCAGTTGACCGTGATAATAACCTCATATAACTGAGGAGACAAATCCTCTCTTGAATAGTGTTTCACTTCCAATGCTTCCACTTGACCTACTATAGCCGTTCGATGGACATTGTACCACGATTTAACTATAATCAAAGCGGAGCTTCCACATTGAAGATCAACAGTATTCTCAAGTCGAGAGAACTGTGTAAATTAGTCACATCAATATTCTCCACTTAACCTTAGTTATATTAACCAACAGAAAACTATCGAGTGAGTCATTCCATAGTTATAAAATAACCATCAGCACGTAACCCCTTGGTGCACCCAGCGGTCATCAGTAATACACTACCCAACATTTGGAGAGCGTTAAGTACTGTAGTCTCAATGGATACATCGATATCTAGTCTCGATACATCTTGAATAGGAACATTTAAAATGGTACATTTGTTTCACTGTGATAAATTACTCACTGTTGCAACACTTTGTAACTGCTATCACAAAACATACCATTTATGGATTTTCTATTAAATATACTTTTAATTAAATTGATTAATTAATATAACCACATTATATCAAGTATATAATAGAAAGAAAATACCTTTATTTCAAACATGATTGGTCAACGAGTTAGATATATGTAACAAATTACATAATTACCCCTAGGGCATATCCCTAACTCTATTAGGAACTATATCCAATGTGTAAGATTTGACTAAATGTCCACCTTTTGCCGAGATTGGACAATCTCACTTCATGCGACCTTACCGATTACATATGAAACATTGCATCTTAAGCTTCAAAGCAGTGCACTCACTAATAATGTGTCCCTTCAAGCCAAAAGATCTGTAGAAACTTTTCCCTTTTTTTCTTGGAAATGTTCTCCTTTTTGCCTTGGCCTTTTTGCTTTCTAGACTATTTCAGTTTGCCTTCCGCTTTAGTCACTACCTTGACATCCACTTATCTAGTCTAAGAATTTTCATACCTAATTTCCATATCGAAAATCTTCTCAGAAGGCACATATAAATAAACATGGCTAAGCACATTGTCGCGTATAAAGGAATGCAGACCATTAACAAATATTTTAGTTTTCACCGAGGGAGTATCTATCCACCCAATGCCAAACCTCACCAAAGATCTGAACTGAGCAATACACTTTTTTCACAACCATCTCTTTATGCTACAAATTGATGAACTTAGTCAAATATACATCTCTTTTAGCAATAGAGATGAAATGAGTCTCAAACCATCGTTTAAACTCCTACTATGACATAACATTCTCATCAAATTCAACTACTACCAAGTCCTACCAATCAAGGGATTCACTATAAAGCTAATAGAGGTGAAACTCCTCTTTATCATATCATCAAGATTCATGTTATCGAAGATTAGAACACATATGTGTAGCCATGTCTTTGTTTTAAAATATGACTCAGTACAAAGGCTTACTGCCTAAATTGGCGTAACTCTTACAAACTCTATCAAAGATAACCCTAGAAGTTAGGAAGACTATTGCTTCTACCATATTTTCACTACCCACAATTTAAGGAGCTCCACTTGTAGTTGTTTGAGGAGTCACTTGGTGCATGGTTTGCAGAAACTATATAACCCAAGGAGGAATTACTATGTCCTCTTTTGCCTCAGAGCTAGCCTAGCTTGTCTTCGTCCTTTTCCTCTTCTCGTACTCATGTCGTTAATCTTTAAAAGGGGTCAATCGACAACCTTAAGAGAAATGAGAAGTGATATAATTTGGCGTAACATTTATGCATATACTATAGTTTTAAAATTATAAATAAGTTCTCCCATACGTTTGGTCACCATAATCTTTTGTCTTATTCAAGTGTCTTGGCTCTTATGTGTACTTTTCTCTTTCAAACAGTCATAATGACTTTTACTTGAAGAAACATGCCCGCATCTTGCTTCCTACTATACACTTGAGTCGGACCTATCACTCGACTTATCCCTAGTGTTGAACCTACGCATGAAGACCCGTCTCTCCCGATACACTGGATCGACGCACTTTCAATAGCCAAATTTGCCTTTGGGTAACAAAAACCAAAACTATCCAGCATGCAACGTCATCTGTTAACTCATGATGGAGGAAAAAACATATAATAGCAATTAGTGAAGCACAACATAGAAGATATAAATTATAAGATACATCAAAGTACCACAGATATGACAAATCATTTGTATATGCATACATGTTGTTTATTATAATGTAAAAAAAACCTGAACTGGATAATAGCTAACATCATCTCAAAGCTCCAATGGATCCTCCAAGACCTGTTAGAAAGTACTCCAACACCCGACTCTTTTCCTACTCATAAGAGTATAAGAGAGTTGTCAAACAAAACAAAACAAAACAAAACATCTCGGTCAGATATAATGTCTGGTATATAGAGGAAACTATCCCAAGAAATCTGGCATATAAATGCACATATACTAAATATATGAAATATTGGAAAATAGACATATGAGTACATGGAACTACACCTCAACTATCTCACCTACATCGAATAAGTTAGAACAATAACTTGATCAACTGTACAGGTATAGTAAAGTATGTGGTCACTACTACTATTTCACGGAGTAAAGTTTGGTTCATCTAATCAGGGTGTATGGACCTACACCTATATCTATTGGTCTTGAGTGCTTTGTGTGAAGAGAATTACCCTAACAACCACACATTTCATGTACTCATTTATCATCCTTGTGGATTACCGATCGTAGCAAGTATAATAGAACCCTATACTTTAGGGAAAATGTGCCCTGAGTCATTTTCACCGTTAATTTGTGGCCAAGTACTAGTTACTTTCGATTTCCTTTCTAAGGATCCGCTTTTCCCATTTTCATCCATTGCTTACAGGTGTATAGTCCAGGTTACCAACAGATCGTCTAAGAGCCCCTCAGTGTCTTACTTTCACATCCTTAATACAATACACAAGAGTACATGAGAGTTTTCTTTCTAAGCACCATAACTCCAATATCATGCTAGAGATGAGTGCTTTCCATTTGGTGGTCATCCACTCTTAAGTTAACGCCCTTTATATGTAAGGTAAGCATTTATGCATAAATTAGGATCATAGGATAATCACCCTCGTTATTAGTCCTTTTAATATTTAGTATGTAACCAGTGCAAAGTTGGTACGTTCGATGTTTTGTTGAATTCGAGCTCCATATTAAATAGATATGCCACTTTTAAGATTGATCAATACTGCCCCTAGCCTACTTCAGTCTTTCCTTGCAAAATTCTTGGATCATCCTTAAGTTTCCCAGGTATCGATTAATGCCAATACCGATCAATACTCCTCCGAGATTCCCTTAACCTACTCTAAGACTCCTTGCTATTTTCCTTGAACTTCCCTTGAAGCTTCATAGATCAGAATCGATCCATTATGAAACGGTATAGGTCCATGACTTAACCAATAAAATTCATCTTGAACCTTTGTTTTACACTACCGATCTACCACCACTGATCCATCCCAAAGCCTGTTTCAGGGCTTCTCGGGTAAAGTCTCGAGTCTATCTAGTATTTTTCCCAAAGCTTCTTCACCATCGATCCATGATCCTAGCTTCCAAACTATTGCCATAACAATCAAGGTACCATGGATCAATGGGTATTGATCCATGTTCTTATCATTTTTCCTTGTTTTTTTCCTATAGTTCGTGTGATGCCACACTCCGAGACCCACATTAGCAAATAGTATTACTAAGTAACACCGTTTGCTAATACGGAGAATAGAGCTGGATAGGAGCGATCATCTATAACCTTGTCTTAATTATCTATTGAATACGTCGACAATGCCACTTCTTACTTAAATGGATCGACATCTCCAATAAATACTTAATACAAAGCCATAGGTGGCTGAAGGATCTATCAGAATAAAATATAACAACTCAAATGTAATACACATCACAGAACAGTAGATCATCACATACATTTACACATATACAGATACATCACAGAGTTTACAAAATGATACATGTCAAGTGGTAAAGCAAACCATAATATACAGGCGAGTCAATAGAGTACATATCAGAGTTATAGATAAAAAGGACTACACAAAAAGCTATAACAAAAAGGAGCTAGTAGAATAGTCCATGCGGAAGCAAAAGAGGCTAAGTCTAAAGTACCTAACCTGAAACATCTCGGTCTGACCCGAGTATAAAATACACGGGTCAGTCTGGCTAACTAATCAGTTAGATAAACTTAATGATAATGAACATACAAGATCATAAAGTACCACAAATATCTCCAAAAGAGATAACCAAATCATCTAACCTTAGATGAGTCAAAACAAGCCTCATATCATAGGCAACTCAAATAAACAAAGGACATACATGCCCAAAACAAGCCAAAAGGCAAATAACAATTACCAACAAAGGTAACACAAGGTAATCGCTATATATCGTGTGGTTCAAAGAACCTACCCCAAAAGGCGATACACTAGGGAAATATAATTGTCAAAGAAACAAAAGATGCTCGAGCTCAGTACTGTATAACAAGGATCCATACGCCCGAAGGCAACGCCCGAAGGCAACGCCAAAAGGCAATGCCCGAAGGCAACAAACAGTAGTGGCGGTACTGGACACCACTGTCCGGCGGAATGTGTCACAACTCTCAGAAAGGAACCCGAAAAATGTTAACGTAAGTCTCATACCACACGTTCGCACTAAACGGTTTACTAACCGTTATTCAAAATCACACTCAAAGTAGTACAAAGTTTACCTCATCTCATCGGTAAACCAGACCCAAAGGTCAAAACGGTCAAACGAATAGATTAGGAATTAACTGAAAAGATAAACACACGTGTTCATAGCACGCGTTTTATTTAATCATTTAATTCTCCTCCCTCTTCGCTCGAAGTGCAAAATTGTGTGTGTATTTTAAATAGAAATTATAAATTGGAGAAATGAGCTTTTAATATAATTTGAAAAGATCGTTTTATAAAAACCCGTGTATGAATCAAAAAGGAATCATCAAAGTCAAATATGTAATAACAACTAATTGGAATCGATACGAATCGATTGTAATTGGAAACCAAGCAAAATAGGCAAAAATAGGCAAAGACAAGAAGGTCAGTCGACTGACTGCAGAGGCCAGTCGACTGATCCAGAAACCCGAAAGTTTCATTTCCTGCAGTCAGTCGACTGACTGCAGAGGCCAATCGACTGACTGCAGAAAACAAAGACTTCCAGTTTCAGCAGACAGTCCTAGGAACTTTCATTTGCTACAGCCAGTCGACTGACTGCAGAGGCCAGTTGACTAACTAGCACTGGGACTGTTTTTCAGCCTATCTAAATAAAGAGCAAACTCTTCCAAATTGCGATCGGACGAGCAATGGGCGCTAGGGGTTTATGCCAATCGGCAACCCAGCCTTATTGGCTCTTCAATACACCTCCAAAAGCATGATCAAACATCAAAGCTAAGATTTTTAGAGTTTTAGACTTCGAAACACCAAAAATTGAAATGTTCACCAAATCAATTCAAACCAAAAGCAAATGAACATGAATAAGTGTTAGGAATTCATACCTAACATCAATGATATCAAGAGAAGTAGATGCGAGTTCAAAACTCACCTTTTTAACATAAAACAAAGATAAGAAGCTCAAACACAAAGAAAAGATCAACCACTCTTCACTTCTACTCTACAAGCTTCAATCTAAGATCAAAACAAGTATTTCCTAAATTAGGATTTAGGAATTTTCTGAAATTGAAGAGGAAATGAGATGGAGAAGATGAAGAGGAGGCTTACCTTAGCTTTTCTTTGAATTTGGGGCAAGAATTTGGAGTTTGCAAATGAATTTAGGGTTTTGAATTTTAATTTCCCATTCCTCCCCCCATTTTCAGTTGTGCTAGAGAAAAAGAAATGAAATGAGAATGAATGGAGAGGAGAGGGGGCTGAGTTAAGGTATAGAATGAGTTTGGTGAAACCCAAACCCAAAAGCCCACTAAGAAAATAGCAAAATTCAACTTACTCCAAACATATCGAAGCTTATACTCAAAAAAGTCGCAAACGCCATTTTGGACTCAATAGAAGTGGTCCCGAGTCCTAATTCGGCCGTTTGCAAAAAGTGACATTTCGGACTTAAATCTGATTAACGACGCTATATTTAAATAAAAATTTTAAATATAAAATCGTAAAATATGCGGGTTGTTACAGATCTCCCCTCCTTAACAAAATTGCATCCACGCAATTCATAGAGAAGAATTTGCAACAACTACATACTTACATCCAAGAAGGCAAGAAAATAAGATTGAGATAAAAAGTTATTCTCACCATTGCAAAGCAAAGATAGAAAACCCAAATAGGATCGCTCGATAAACTCTCTGGTTTCCCAAGTACAGTCATTGGGATTAGCGGACCATTGAACTTTAATGAGCGGCACGTCCTTGTTTCGAAGGTGTCTCACCTCCATGGCAAGTACGCGAATAGGTTGCTGTACAATAGATAAATCTGGTGAGATCTCAAGCCCTTGCAAATCAGGAGAGTCGATAATAGAATCCGATTCTCGAAGACGCTTCCGAAGCTGAGAGACATGAAACACGTTGTGAACTCCGGATAGATGAGCTGGAAGTGAAACTCTATAAGCCACAGGGCCAATACGTTCAATAATAGGAAATGGTCCTACAAAGCGAGAAGCCAATTTTCCTGTCTTACTGAAGCGCATAACCCCTTTCAAAGGAGAAACACGAATAAAGACGATATCACCAACCGAGAACTCGAGAGGCTTCCTACGGTTATCCGCGTAGGATTTCTGGCGGCTTTGTGCCTCTTTCATTCTCTGAAAAATAAGGCAATCTTCTCAGAAGAATCATGAACAAAATATGGGCCAAGAATAAGCTTCTCCATAGATTCCAACCAATAAGAAGGTTGTTATCCCACCTTTTGGCAAAGCTGAGATACCCAAAAACTGACTGAAAATCAATAATAACTAGCCATGAATATCAACTATGCATTGCAGGATAACCATGGATATCGATGAATTCTGTCCGAGTCCAAATCGAGCTGCAATTGACAAGACATGACAAGCAAAGCCATAAGGGCCAGCGTTCCAAATTTCAAGTCAATCTGAATCTGTATGCTCAAGTTATGATCGACGCAAGTTGGAAGAGAATACCCTAATTACGTATCCATCGCGGAGCCACAGTTCGCATCGATCAGAGTAACCTCAAGTTTGTATCCGTTGGCATGCCATCTGTTCATATCAATCAGCTTCGTATCGATCAGGTTGTCAGTATTCGAAACCATCATCTTCGTATCGATCGACTTCGTATCGGTCAGCCGGTGTCTACCTCGCATCCATCATAGAACCCCTGTTCGAATCGATCTAGACAGAGCTATTCGTATCCATCAGGAAACTGCTCTTCGCCTCCATCATGGGACCATTCGAATCCATGTGCGAAGACTTATTCGTATCCATCGGGTCAACGAGCCTGGATGACGTGTTATTCATCGATACGCGCAAGGCGAAATGCATGGAGTCGACCCGATCAACTCGGAGAAAAGAACGGATCGATGCGAGGTATACGCACCACATCACCATGGGAGCACGCGCAAGTGATCGATTCGAGAGAATCGATTCGAATCTATCGATTCGAACCACGCAGCTAGCCGAGAAAACTCATTTCGAATCGACCATAACTCATGAACCATTGATCCAAATGCAATGAAATTTTCACAGAAGCTTGAGCACAAGGTAAAGAATGTTCCTGCCAAGTTTCAGCTCGATTGGACTAATTCTTGATGGATATGAAATCAATTCGTATCGATCACAGATCGAGTCAAAACTTGGTGGGACCGGTCGCGTGGGCCCACTCACGTGCCAGAAGAAGTCTCCCGAAATTTGAGCGCGATCTCAGCCTCCTACGCCTATAAATAGCCCCCTGAAGCCTACAGAAAAGGGATCTTTTTGGCCATTCAACGTCCAGACTCTGCCGGATTCAATTCTACTTCTTTCCATTGCTGTTATACTCGAATCCATTCATTATATCTGCTGTAATCATTTCTAACCAGCAAAGAACATCAATAAAAGATAAAAATATTGAAGTGGACGTAGGCCGGAGATAGCCGAACCACTATAAATTGCGTGTCACTGTTCATTATTTCTGGATTGCTGTTTGTTGCTAGCTTAGATCTGAGATTTGTGTTTGAATATTGCTGATATGTATTCATACACTGGTGCTTTCACAATACTTGGGGTTTGTGACCATTTTTGGCACAAACACTTTGGTGCTTTCACTGAGAAGAACTAGCACTCGCTACACCAGATTCGAAGTTCAGATTTGAAAGCTTGAAGGATTCAGATTGACTCGACAATGACTCGACAAACAAGACAAAGAGCTGAGAGAAGCCAACAAGGAGGAAGTCAAGAGGCATCCTCTGGTGCTGGAGGAGGACAAGCGTCGATCTACATTACTAAAGATGAGATGGAGGCTATGAATAACCTAATGCATGAAAGAATGATGAAAAGCCAACAAGAGATGCTGCAGAATTTCTTTGAACAGATGAGAGCTGCAGGAATACAGAACCTAGGACCAGCTACAGCGGCTATGAATGTGGAACAAGGAGCTAGGGTTGCGGAACCCAATGAAGGTCAGAATGCAGATCCGGAAGGCAATCAGCAAGGACTTGGGGTAGACCCTCAGGATCTGATACTGGAAGGCCTACAGACAGAGCTCAACAAGCTGTAGCCAACGCTGATGCTAACAGGTCACACGAAGAGTACGTACCAGAATACCCTTCAAGACCAAGAGGGCAACCCCAGGATGGAGATGAAAAGATGGCTGGATTAGTCCAACGACTGATGAGAGGAGGATTGTCCAATGGAGGACTAGAGGAAGTTATTCGGAGTCCATTCACCCCGAATATCAGGAATGCAAGGAACCCTCAAAAATTCAAACTGCCTATGCTGGATCGTTATGATGGGAAGTCAGACCCAACGATGCATATTACTCGATACATCAGGCACATGGAAGTGTTGGGGGCATCCGAGGAAGTGATGGCTCGATGCTTCCCTCTATACTTGTCAGATTTGGCTGCACTTTGGTTCAGGCAATTAGAAACTGGATCGATCGGAACATGGGGCGAGCTTGTAGATTGCTTCATGAGATAGTTTAGGGTTCACGTGACGCGACCCAAGAGTGTGATGACTTTGGCATCAATAAAACAAAGGACCGAAGAGTCCATAAAAGATTTTCTGTTACGATTTAATGCAACGGTAGCTTCTGTAGATCGCCCGGATCCATCGATGATTTTGATGGCGGCAGTGGCAGGAGTTGGAGAAGGCACCGAATTCAAAGACTCTTTGATGAGAGACCCGCCGCAAGATCTTGGGGAGTTTTACAATGAAGCTGAAAGATTCATTCGATTAGAAGAATCACGAGCCGAGAGGCAGGTAATAAACACTGTACAAGGCGAAGGAACCGCCAGGGAACAGCCCAGGGCGGACAAAGGAAAGAGAAAGCAGGATGACGCACATGATGGTCCTGATAAGCGGAAGAAATTCCGAGAGCCCAGATTCAGGGAATACATAGATTTTGCGGCAAGCCTGGAACGAATTTACACTGAAACTCGGGGGCAACTCCCCTATCGAAAACCACCCAGGAGAGATCCCACAGAGCGGGAACGTAGAACCGGAAAATATTGCCTATTCCATGAGCTGGACGGGCACACAACCGATGAATGCCGCCACCTAAAGTATGAGGTGGAAGAACATGCTAGGAGTGGTAGATTGCCACAATATGTCAGAGAACGGGCAGCGGCGGTAAGGCCTGAACAACTACTGCCTCCACCTAATAGAAACGATCCTGGATCGGGATCGCGACTCGTCATCAACTGATTAAGATGGCAAGGGCCAAGTTCAGGATTTGGACTTCGGTCAAATAATCTCATTAGATTTGTTTTCAGAATAAACGGCTACTCCACTTACTCATGTACGGGAACCAGAGAGATCCCTAGGCATGCTCTGAGAGGGAGATAGACCGGTCTGCCCGGAGAGGCAATGTTTAGTTTTTTCCTGATGTTTGAGATTGAACATCTAGGGCCTGAATTTAATAAATAAACTTGAATTCTTTGAAATAAACCTTTGACCGGAGACTTAAAGGATGAATATTAAATACCAATATAAAAATGAACGCTTTATGACCCTACCCGGAGAGACGGGGTCCGGAGTGCAAGAAGTGGGTTGCTTCGCCGGAGAGCGACAGGATCAACTCACTTAACGTCGTTTCCCATTTACCAGAGAGTGATTAGATCGGGATTCGATAAGAGCCCGGAGAGGCTATGATCGGCCCACGATTTAGGCCAGACATCGCTTAATGTTCAAATACACTGAACCAGAGTGCAAGAAGTGAGTCGCTTCGCCGGAGAGCGACAGGATTGACTCACTTAACGTTGTTTCCCCTTCACCGGAAAGTGATAGGATGGGATCCAGCAGGAGCCCGGAGAGGCTACGATCGGTCCAGAACGACTAAGACATCGCTTTACGCCCTAACTGGGGCCAGAGTGCAAGGAATAGAAGGCGACGCCGGATTGCAATAGGTTCTTTCTATTCGATCGCTAAGTCTGGAATAGACCTGGCAAGGGTCCGGAGTGACCATCGATAGTACAGAGAGGCTGTGGAATTTCACTCTTAACTTCCACTGGAAGAAATTGATAACGATTCGGCTTCGAACAGCCATGGGCTTGATTGAAAATTCTATAAGTTCTGAGTAAGACATGAACTCGCTGCATTCAGTTTGAGACTGATCAAAACACACCTTTTACTGAAAGGCATGTTTTGGGGGGCAAAGTGTTATCCCACCTTTTGGCAAAGCTGAGATACCCAAAAACTGACTGAAAATCAATAATAACTAGCCATGAATATCAACTATGCATTGCAGGATAACCATGGATATCGATGAATTCTGTCCGAGTCTGGATCGGGCTGCAATTGACAAGACAAGACAAGCAAAGCCATAAGGGCTAGCATTCCAAATTTCAAGTCAACCCGAATCCGTATGCTCAAGTTATGATCGATGCAAGTTGGAAGAGAATACCCTAATTACGTATCCATCGCAGAGCGACAGTTCGCAGAGTAACCTCAAGTTCGTATCCGTTGGCATGCCATCTGTTCATATCAATCAGCTTCGTATTGATCAGGTTGTCAGTATTCGAAACCATCATCATCGTATCGATCGACTTCGTATCGATCAGCCGGTGTCTACCTTGCATCCATCATAGAAGCCCCTGTTCGAATCGATCTGGACAGAGCTATTCGTATCCATCAGGAAACTGCACTTCGCCTCCATCATGGGACCATTCGAATCCATGTGCGAAGACTTATTTGTATCCATCAGGTCAACGAGCCTGGATGACGTGTTATTCATCGATACGCGCAAGGAGAAATGCATGGAGTCGACCCGGTCAACTCGGAGAAAAGAACGGATCGATGCGAGGTATACGTGCCACATCACCATGGGAGCACGCGCAAGTGATCGATTCGAGAGAATCGATTCGAATCGATCGATTCGAACCACGCAGCTAGCCGAGAAAACTCATTTCGAATCGACCATAACTCATGAACCATTGATCCAAATGCAATGAAATTTTCACAGAAGCTTGAGCACAAGGTAAAGAATGTTCCTGCCAAGTTTCAGCTCGATTGGACTAATTCTTGATGGATACGAAATCAATTCGTATCGATCACAGATCGAGTCGAAACTTGGTGGGACCGGTCGCGTGGGCCCACTCACGTGCCAGAAGAAGTCTCCCGAAATTTGAGCGCGATCTCAGCCTCCTACGCCTATAAATAGCCCCCTGAAGCCTATAGAAAAGGGATCTTTTTGGCCATTCAACGTCCAGACTCTACCGGATTCAATTCTACTTCTTTCCATTGCTGTTATACTCGAATCCATTCATTGTATCTGTTGTAATCATTTCTAACCAGCAAAGAACATCAATAAAAGATAAAAATATTGAAGTGGACGTAGGCTGGAGATAGCCGAACCACTATAAATTGCGTGTCACTGTTCATTATTTTTGGATTGCTGTTTGTTGCTAGCTTAGATCTGAGATTTGTGTTTGAATATTGCTGATCTGTATTCATACACTGGTGCTTTCACAATACTTGGGGTTTGTGACCATTTTTGGCGCAAACAAAGGTGATCGACATGGCCTTCCGTATAAGGCTTCGAAAGGAGCCATACCGATATTGGACTGAAAACTATTGTTGTAGGAAAACTCTACAAGGGGTAGATGATCCTCCTAACTACGTCCGAAATCAAGAATACAAATATGGAGAAGATCCTCTAAGATACAATTCACCTGTTCAGTCTGTCCATCAGACTGTGGATGATAAGCTGTGCTGAAATTAAGCTTTGTTCCCAAAGCTTGCTGAAGACTCTGCTAGAAATGACTAGTGAATAAAGTATCACGGTCACTCACAATCGAACTAGGAACATCGTGAAGTCTCACGATTTCCTTGATATATAACTTAGCCAAATGAGAAGCAGTCCTATTAGATTTAATAGGAACAAAATGAGCTGACTTGGTGAGGTGATCAACAATAACCCAGATTCTAGAATGGCCCGATCTCGTACGAGGTAGGCCATCAATGAAATCCATCGAAATCTGATCCCATTTCCACAATGGAATCTCTAGAGGCTGAAGGAGACCAGAAGGGCGCTGATGTTCGGCTTTAATACGTTGACAAGTCATGCAATTACTCACATAACTCGCCACATCGTGCTTCATGCCTTCCTAATAATAAAGACGATGCATATCGGCATACATCTTACTACTGCCAGGATGAATGGTATACTTAGAACGATGACAGTCATCAAGAATGTCATGTTTAAGTGCAGAATTAGAAGGCACAACAAGACGGTTCTTCTTGCGAAGATACCCATGAAAATCAATGCTGAAATCCCGCAACGCCTCATCACGGGGTTCAGTCTCACAAAGCTGAATAAGATGCACAAGATCAAGATCACGCCGTTGAGAATTGGCAATACGATCCAATAGAGAGGGTCGAGCTTCCAAACTGAATAATACTATTGGAGAATCAGAGGATGGAGCTCGATCACAAATATCACAAAAAGATAGAGTCTCAAGAATATCCCATTCGGCAAGCATCATAGAAACGACAGCCGAATGTCTACGACTAAGCGCATTAGCAACACGATTACCCTTACCAGGGGTATACAGGATATCAAAGTCAAAGGAGGCAAGAAACTCGAGCCAACGCTGTTGCCTTATATTGAGTTCCTTCTGAGTGAACAAATACTTCAAGGATTTATGATCGGTATAGAGAATGAAGCGCTCGCCTAATAAATAGTGTCGCCAAATCTTCAAAGTGAAGACAATCGCAGCTAACTCAAGATCATGAGTGGCATAGCGAACCTCATTCGGACGCAGTTGCCTAGAAGCTTAAGCAACTACCCGATCCATCTGCATAAGCATGGCACCGAGACCACTACCACAAGCATCGGTGTAGACAACAAGATCATGATTCCCCTCGGGAACCACAAGAATAAGAGCATTAGTGAGATGTTACTTTAATGTCTGAAAGAAAGCTTAACACTTATCGAACCAAATATAACAAATGCCTTTCCGAGTAAGGCTAGTGAGAGGAAGCACAACACGGGAAAAATCTTTAATGAACCGACGGTAATAACCCGCCAATCCAAGGAAACTACGAATCTCATGAACATTCTCAGGCCTCTTCCAATTCTGGATAGCTTCGATCTTTGAGGGATCGACTGAAATGCCGTCGGAAGATACAACATGCCTAAGAACTTAACTTTATTCTCCCAAAAATGGCACTTGGAGAATTTGGCTTTAATCTGATGGTGATGAAGAGTACTCAAGACAATTCTCAAGTGATTAGCATGCTCGGATTCAGACTTAGAATAAAAAAGAATGTCGTTAATGAACACAAGGACGAACTTATCGAGATACTCCCGGAATACTCGATTCTAAGATCAACAAAGAAAGTAGGAGCGTTCGTCAAACCGAATGGCATAACGAGCCACTCGAAAGAACCATATCGAGTGCAGAAAGCTGTAAGGCATATGCTATCTTCCGCGACTCGGAGCTGATGAAAACCAGTGGCAAGGTCGAGCTGAGAGAAGACCTTAGCGCCACTCAATAGATCGAACATATCGTCGATCCTAGGCAATGGATACCTATTCCTGATGGTCAACTAGTTAAGCTTGCGATAGTCGATGCAGCGCCTAAGAGTTCCATCGAACTTCTTCACGAAGACGACCGCGGTACCCCACGGTGAAAAACTGGACTGAATCAACTGTTTGGACTCAAGATCTAAAAGCTGCTTCTTGAGTTCCTCATTTTCTTTTGTAGACATCCTCGTGGGAGGACGACTAACTGGCTTCGCGCCTGGAATGAGATCAATGCGGAACTCGATTGCCCGCTTGGGTGGCAAACCTGAAACCGGCTCAAAAACATCAAAGAAGTCACAAACAATGGGGATACGAGATATACCATCATCATCTCGTGAGTCAAGAGAATATAAAGCCATTTTGGAATTATCCACATTCCCGAAGAACAAGTGACAGCTGAGTAGACGAATCCGGGTGTCGAAGACTTAAAATTCTTTCAGAACAAATAATCCTGGCATCGTATCTCACTAGCCAGTCCATACCCAAAATCATATCAAATCCCAGATAAGAAATAACGTGCAGATTCGCACGAAAAGAAAAGCCACATAAAACAATCTCAACATCATCACAAAGCATGCTAAGGGTTGCAGATCCCCCAATAGGATTCACAATCCTCAACGAAGTAACCATACAAGAAACATCCAAAGACAAATCATCGACGAGCTTTTTCTGTACGAAAGAATGCGAAGCACCCGTATCGAAAAGAACTCGAATACTACGGTCATGAAATAAAATAAAACCTTCCAAAATAGATGGAGATATACCTCTGGGCTGAGAAGAACCTCCAAAAGCCTTAGCAACATAAAGCTTGCCAGACTTGGCACTAGCAGGAGCAGTAGGGCAGGTGGAAACACGGTGACCTTCTTCTTGCAATAATGGCAGAAGAGAGGCTTAGAAGAAGCTCGAATCATATGATCAGGAGAACTACAATTGAAACACTTCTGAATGGAAGGTGTTCCAGCAGATTGAGAGTTAGAACCAGATTCAACAGGCGTTTTCTTCTTAGAAGGGAGAAATCCCTGCTTATGAAATGGAAACTTCTTCTTATTGGGGTTCTTGCGAACCTCAACATCATCACCACTATCACACTCCTTCTCGATGGCATCGAGATGAAGTGCTGAATCAACCAACTCCTCAAAAGAAAGCTTAAGCTGGAGCATTAAGGACTTCTTAAGATATTTCTTAAGACCGAGACAAACTTCATATTCTTCTTATAAGAAGTGCTAATGAATTCAAGACCATACTTAGATAAGGCCTCGAATGATGCAACATATTCAGAAACGGAGGACTTCCCTTGCTTCAACTCAAGGAAGCGACAGGCCAATAAAACTTTCTCAGATTCAGGAACGAATTTGAGTTCGACTCGCTCCCGAAACTGAGTCCAAGAAAGAACAGACTCATCAAGTTTGGCTATAAGAAGCTCGTACCAATCAAGGGCATGCTCTTGCAATAAGCTAAAAGTTACAAGAACTCGATCGTGGTCAGAAAGATCCATACAAGAAAAGATACGCTCGCATGTGCGAATCCAAGCTTGGACCTCAAGAACAGACTCAGAGCCTTTGAATGGATTTCCTCCAAGATGAGAAAAATCACTGCACAGGCGTGCAAAGGCAGACTTGCGTGGAGGAGATGCACGAATAGGAGCTGGAGGCTGAGTGCTCCTAAATAACTCCAAAAACTGATCGGTAGACATATAAACGCCGTCCGGATGCAAGCCGCTGGATTGCCCAGCATCCGAGCGTCGTCCTCTTCCTCTTCCGGCCATTAGCTGAAAGTTAAGATAAGATAAAGATTATTCACAAGGTAGATATAATTAATTCAAATATGGAATACTACGGAATAAAATGCATTCCTAGACGTATTCCCAAAATTCTATCTACCCCGAGGGCACGGAAAGAAATAAGGCACGATGATTCAAAGATTTGTAACATTCGTAATACACTTTGATGTATTGTAATATGTGTCTCTTTGTTCTATATTCATAATATTTTGTTCTGAACTCAGCTCTGATACCAAGCTGTGACGCCCCATTCCGAGACCCACATTAGCAAAGAGTATTACTAAGTAACACCGTCTGCTAATACGGAGAATAGAGTTGGATAGGAGCGACCATCTATAACCTTGTCTTAATTACCTATTGAATACGTCGACAATGCCACTTCTTACTTAAATGGATCGACATCTTCAATAAATACTTAATACAAAGTCATAGGTTGCTGAAGGATCTATCAGAATAAAATATAACAACTCAAATGTAATACACATCACAGAACAATAGATCATCACATACATTTACACATATACAGATACATCATAGAGTTTACAAAATGATACATGTCAAGTGGTAAAGCAAACCACAATATACAGGCGAGTTAATAGAGTACATATCATAGTTACAGAAAAAAAGAACTACACAAAAAGCTATAACAAAAAGGAGCTAGCAGAATAGTCCATGCAGAAGCAAAATAGGCTAAGTCCAAAGTACCTAACCTGAAACATCTCGGTCTGACCCGAGTATAAAATACACGGGTCAATCTGGCTAACAAATCAGTTAGATAAACTTAATGATAATAAACATACAAGATCAAAAAGTACCATAAATATCTCCAAAAGATATAACCAAATCATCTAACATAAGATGGGTCAAAACAAGCCTCATATCATAGGCAACTCAAATAAACAAAGGACATACATGCCCCCAAAACAAGCCAAAAGGCAAATAACAATTACCAACAAAGGTAACACAATTTTCCACAAGGTAATCGCTATATATCGTGTGGTTCAAAGAACCTACCCCGAAAGGCGATACACTAGGGAAATATAATTGTCAAAGAAACAAAAGATGCTCGAGCTCAGTACTGTATAACAAGGATCCATACGCCCGAAGGCAACGCCAAAAGGCAACGCCCGAAGGCAACAAACTGTAGTGGCAATATTGGACACCACTGTCCGGTGGAATGTGTCACAACTCTCAGAAAGGAACCCGAAAAATGTTAATGTGAGTCCCATACCACACGTACGCACTAAACGGTTTACTAACCGTTAGTCAATTTCACACTCAAAGCAGTACAAAGTTTACCTCATCTCATCGGTAAACAAGGCCCAAAGGTCAAAACGATCAAACGAATAGAATAGGAATTAACTAAAAGGATAAACACACGTGTTCATAGCACGCGTTTTATTTAATCATTTAATTCTCCTCCCTCTTCGCTCGAAGTGCAAAATTGTGTGTGTGTTTTAAATAGAAATTATAAATTGGAGAAATGAGCTTTTAATATAATTTGAAAAGATCATTTTATAAAAACCCATGTATGAATCAAAAAGGAATCATCAAAGTCAAATATGCAATAACAACTAATTAGAATCGACACGAATCGATTGTAATTGGAAACCAAGCAAAATAGGCAAAAACAAGCAGGTCAGTCGACTGACTGTAGAGGCCAGTCGACTGATCTAGAAACCTAAAAGTTTCATTTCCCGCAGTCAGTCGACTGACTGCAGAGGCCAGTCGACTGACTGCAGAAAACAGAGACTTCCAGTTTCTGCAGACAGTCCCAGGAACTTTCATTTGCCACAGCCAGTCGACTGACTGCAGAGGCCAATCAACTGACTGGCACTGGGACTGTTTTTCAGCCTATCTAAATGAAGAGCAAACTCTTCCAAATTGTGATCGGACGAGCAATGGGCGCTAGGGGTTTATGCCAATCGGCAACCCAGCCCTATTGGATCTTCAATACACCTCCAAAAGCATGATCAAACATCAAAGCTAAGATTTTTAGAGTTTTAGACTTGAAAACACCAAAAATTGAAATGTTTACCAAATCAATTCAAACCAAAAGCAAATGAACATGAATAAGTGTTAGGAATTCATACCTAACATCAATGATATCAAGAGAAGTAGATGTGAGTTCAAAACTCACCTTTTTAACACAAAACAAAGATAAGAAGCTCAAACACAAAGAAAAGATCAACAACTCTTCACTTCTACTCTACAAGCTTCAATCTAAGATCAAAACAAGTATTTCCTAAATTAGGGTTTAGGAATTTTTTGAAATTGAAGAGGAAATGAGAAGATGAAGAGGAGGCTTACCTTAGCTTTTCTTTGAATTTGGGGCAAGAATTTGGAGTTTGCAAATGAATCTAGGGTTTTGAATTTTAATTTCCCATTCCTCTCCCCATTTTCAGTTGTGCTAGAGAAAAAAAATGAAATGAGAATGAATGGAGAGGAGAGGGGGCTGTGTTAAGGTATAGAATGAGTTGGGTGAAACCCAAACCCAAAAGCCCACTAAGAAAATAGCAAAATTCAACTTACTCCAAACATATCGAAGCTTATACTCAAAAAAGTCGCAAACGCCATTTTGGACTCAATGGAAGTGGTCCCGAGTCCTAATTCGGCCGTTTGCAAAAAGTGATATTTCGGACTTAAATCCGACTAACGACGCTATATTTAAATAAAATATTTAAATATAAAATCGTAAAATATGTGGGTTGTTACAGTTCGACTCAATCTTCCTGCAATGCTTTGGCACTTTTTTGCATGCCCATTCAACAAATGACTCTGATCATATTTCACACTCTAACACTCTATCGTTCTTAGGTATTTAGTCAAACACCTCCAAGAAGCTATCTAATGTGCCTAACTACCTAACGTAAAAATATCACAAACACAAGCATCAAATCAAAACAAACAAGCATATAATATAAGCAATAATACGAACATTCAAGCATTCATATACAATCTAATATTTGAATTAAGCTTAGACATTAATATGTACATTCCTTAAGTCAAAACATTCAAATTTCTAGTACACTTCACATTTATTGGATCTAATCACATATACGGATGTTTTAGGTGATGTCTAATCATGGCTTAATCATATATCCACTGTATAAATCATTGAGGGTGTAACTATAGCAATATTCTTAATAAAATTCATTTACGTAAGCATATACACAAATATAGACCATAATACCATTTGAAATAGTATCCTACTCGCCTAGACCTTCGTTACAATCAATAAGTATCCCCAAACACATCCAATCTGATCTAGATCTGATCTTACCAAAATGAACCTCTCAAGAATATGATTTTCTTATATGGATATGTTGCCCTTGACTTAATCTGAATTAATATGATTTTACTTTGATTTTAGAGATTTTATTTTGGCCTAGGGATGGATTTCTTTCTGAGAAGTTAATTTAATAGAGGTGGGGAGTTTAAAGCTATAATTAGTGATTTGAAAGGAAATTCATGTAGAGTGCTAAGGGTTTCCCGAAATTAGCTTAAGTGGACCGGGCTGGATTAGTTAATTATTGAAATTTTATCATGTTTCATCAAATTCTTATTTCGACTATAACTCTTTCTATAACTCTATACATATCAAGTCTATAGTCCATTTCAATCAAAATCACCTCTACGCAATGGCTATAATTTCAGGCTTAATTATATAATTTGTGAAAAAAATTCCCTTTTGACCCTTGTTATTTAATTAACGGTTTTAAATCATTAAATTAACGACTTTAATTGCCAGTTGTATATTTATTGGTCATTAAAATACTTATGGTTGCTAGCATCCTCAAACCTTAAAGTATTTATGGCGATGCTTATATTGTCCTTAGATTTATAAGAATATTTTATAACTTTGTTGAGCAACCTGAAGTGTTAAAATTTTCCTTAGGCAATCACGAAATAGTGCGTTATGAGTATCTAATATATTTTATGACTTGTTGAGCACCCATGATGTCACAAAGGTGATTAGGAGCAAAGAATGTATGGTTAGGAATTATATATGAGATAAAAATAATAATGTTTTGCTTACCATATATTGGACTA
Organism: Allium fistulosum; assembly: GCA_030737815.1. Taxonomy (NCBI): domain Eukaryota; kingdom Viridiplantae; phylum Streptophyta; class Magnoliopsida; order Asparagales; family Amaryllidaceae; genus Allium; species Allium fistulosum. Next base: position 98,489,682 of record CM060907.1, read on the forward strand.
CAATTCGTTGAGCACTCTCAAGGTTGTAGTAACATGATAAATGTATCCTAACAATGAGGAATTTTCAAAATTCCTATATCTCGTTTAGGGTTTTAAGAGATATAAAATCCAGTGGATCCTATTAGAAAAATATAATAAACCAGTATAATAAGTATAAGAAGATATGTAATATTAACATAATATACTTTAATACACTTTCATAAATAATATAATTGATAGGATTGTTTATCGATTAAATTATACTAAACAAACTAAAATATGGATTGACAAAGAACTGTAAATATTAACTTACCAATAATTAATCTATTTACATGCTATTGCTTCAATACCCATGCAATAGAAAATACACAACCTTAAAAATTTAGGGCCGCGATCACTTTAGTGTAATTTTTCCTAAGGTTGTGTATTATCTTTTACGAGTTGTAAACTCTAAAACAATACAAGAGTATGGATATTCGATCCAAATTTGATCATATATAAAAAGTGTATGGTAAATAATCACATTTCATAATATACAGAATTTTGATGAAATCATTTCATTCGAAATGAGCAAGTAAACCACAACACAAGATCTTATATTCAATACGATTAAATACAATGAGATGTTGCAAAAAAAACATTAGAACAAGGACTAAAGACAAACCTAAAAAATCAATCACTGATATATCATTTTTGATCTTATACTAAAGTTTAATTTTTTTGATCTCCTTAACGGGTTAATATGGACTGAATGCATTTTTGTAGAGAAACCTATGCAATCTTGTTATAAAGAGTTTCTCTTTTAAATGATTCGACCATTTAAAAGATTAAACGAAAGTCTGACCGTGATAATAGTGTTGGCACAGTTGGGATGAAGAGGCGGTGAATGGTCAACACTGCTTCATGAAGGGACATCAGAAACAGAATTGCATAGAATATCCGTAGACACTTAATAAGAAACAAGAAATATGATTTTTGTTCTAAATGTATTTTTCTAAGAGAAAATTATTCTCTATAATATTTATTTTTTTAAGCTCAAAATACTTGATCTAAAACTCTCGATTGTAAATCAATCATGGTAGAAGGAATAATAGCCGATTATAAGTAATTGAATGAAGCTTCGTAATTTGATGTTATTATTGTAACATCGGAAATAACAGGAGCATACCGTATAACAAGTGCTAATAGACATATCACGTTTTGAAAAAAATTACTTTCATGTATACCAAATATTATTTATGAAAAAAATAACATTATTTGGTTTGACTAAAAATAAATGCATGTTTGTTTTAATATGAATATCATGAATATTCATTATAAAATAAATCTATTTTCAATTATCAATGACGATATCAGTTTTCATAACAATTATGGTGTGTTAGCTAGGAAATATAGAAGCATCTAAAATATTAACAATTATATTTTGGAATCATAGACTAAGCCATATCTTTGAGAAATTATTATTTAATTGTATGATTATGAATCATGTGGTAATTGAGAATTATAGCTCAAAAAATTAATGGTAATCCAGCTATTCAATGGGAGTGACAAAAGACATAATGAACTCTTCATATTAATATAAATGGATGTATGCAGTTTAATGCCCAATGACATCAAATGTAGATCCACTTACTTTGTTAAATTCATTGATGAATTTTCTCAAGTATGAACATGTGTATCTGATACACAAGTTAGATATCTATGATAAATTTATAGAACATAAATCAAAAGTAGAAAAAATGATAATGTAAAAGAAATATAAAAAAATTCAATTCGATCAGATAGTTGAGTATCTTGGATAAGAGTTCCAATTGCACCTAAAAGAAAATACGATTCATTTTGAAAAGTCACTCCTTCCTACGCTACATAATGATGTATTTATAAGTCGTAATCAGGCTTTGCTGGACAAAATACGATTAATAAAGACTAAAGTTGAGTTATATTTTTCTAAAAGAATATTTACCTAAGAGTAAGCACATATCTTGAATTTGGTTTTATCTAAAGCCGAGGTTGTGATTCCATATAAAATATTAATTGGAAAAAAACGCATCTTAAATAGTTTAAGTTATGTGGTTGTCCAATCATCATTATGAATATAAGTTTGGTGAACTCAAGGCTATATTTATTTTATGTAAGTTTAATAGGAAATTCATAAAATATTTTGAATGCCTATCCCATCACACTGAAAATGAATTGTATTTTCAATATATGCCACCTTCTTGTCGTAGGAATTTTTCCTACAGAAACGAGTAGTGGTGATGGAACTAGGCCAACCCACAGTAGAAGTTATGGGTGAATTTCAATTTTTTTACCATGTTAGATCTTTATTGGGCCTATGAAGTCTAATTTATTTATAACATTTTTAAATTTAATTTAAATAAAATCTCTTATTTCATTTAAATTTATAAATTATAGATATAATTTTATTTAATTTATATTTAATTAAATATAATAATACACATATGTATCATATACATATATGTATATGTATTCCTGTGTAACATAATAATCTGTGCAAGGTAATAACATGCCCGTATATAAATGTTGGGATTTACATCGCAACGGACATATTAGCTCATCCTATATGTATTGAATGTTATGCAAATATATGTATGTATGTAAACTTCTTCTTTATATAAGTATTAAAAACTATATAAATATATGTATATATAAATAAGAATATATGAACGTGCGTGTGTATATCTTATATGTAAAAATATTAATGATTTATATATACATACATACTATTGCATTAAATGTTGAATATATATATGTGTGTGTATGTGTGTGGGTGTGTGTGCGCGCGCGCGTGTATACATAATTTATAAAGATTTTTTTAAATCATTTTACACATAAATATATATATGTATGAATGACAATAAAAAAATTATTATTATAGTATATTTGAATATATATATATATATATAATATCTAAATGTATGTATGTATTTATACACACACACACACACACATATATATATATATATATATGTATGTATGTATGTATGTATGTATGTATGTATATTAGTTATGTATTTAAAAAAATATTTAAACCTTTCCAGATTAAATGCATAGCACAACAAAAATTTATTTATAATTTATTACATTAAAATATATACATATATATATATTAATTATTTGAAATAAAATAAAATAATAATAAAATTATTTTCATGTTATATTATTCAAATTTTATATTTTTAGAAAATCAAGCATGATATTTTAAAGTTACGAACAATTTTCCAGAATTTTATCGGTCAAAATAATATTTTTAATTGATTGGTTGATTTTGGTCGTTTATTAAATTGATCTTTAAGAAATATAAAAAATGATTTTTAAATTCAGAATTTTAGGCCGAGAGTTTATATAATGATAAAAATATTTTATAAATTTTACAATTTAATTTTTGAAATAAAGTTTATTTATATGATTTATTTAATTAGTATATTAATTTAAATAATATTAGATAATAGTAAACAATTATTAAAAATTAAATTACCGCCATTGAAAAATGTAATCCACGAAGATATGCATTTATAAAATATAAGTTCAGCTATTAACATGATACGATGATATAACTAAATGCAAGTCATATAATTAAAATTAGGTAATATATTAATACATATATATATATATATTAATAAAATAATAATAATTAAAATAATATTTATCTTCCTATGTAGATCGGATCTATATATAATGTTTTTTAATAAATTAAAGCATACATGTACCAATCTAATATGTGACAACATTAATGATACCTATAAGAATCTCACCTAACTATCGATATAATGATATATATATATGAATAATATAATGTTATCCAAAAATTAAAATCATATAGTATAGTAAATACATAGCTAATACTAATGCCTTAGAGCACACCTTGTAATGATGAATTCTTTCTCCTTTGAAATCTTCTCGATTTGGCAGATTGCTAATCCTTGAACTATGGACCTTTAGCTATCCAATAGTTGTCCCCTTTTGAATTGATTTGAGATGAATTCATTCGAGCTCCTAATTAATGAGATTGGCCAGTAATAATGGAGAAATGGCAGTCAAAACATTTTAAAACATTTAAGGTTAGAGGCCTTTTTATAGTGGATGAGATAGAGAGAAATATGGATCACATCTCATACTAATTCTCGCTAGATCTAAGCCTCCATCTCAAAGCACCTCTAGCCTTTTTAGCCATCGTTATAAGCCAAATTGCTACCGAAATTATCATCTCATTATCATAGGATAATATCCCATTTAATCCCAAATAAATGTTATTAATTAAATCTAATTTAATTGCTTGTCGATATCGCATATTGATCGATATATTTATAACTATTATAAATATATATATACAATACTACTTATTCCTTAGATCATATTCAAACTTTTTATAATTAATATTTCAAAAAAAATTAATTAATTTATATCAATTATAAACCAATTAAATTGTTTGGTCTAAAGAGAATTCATCATTTCGATAGTGTGACTTGTCAGGTGTAAATTTGGTCAGCGATTAACATCTAACTATTCGAATGTTAATGTTCACACATCACTTAGCAGGTGGTATGACATTTTGGCCAAATTTATCGCTTATTTAGTTTCGGTGAAATCCAATTTCACTTTATCAAGCATTACCCGGTTGTGATTTTTATTTACACCAATTCTCTTTGTCAAAACTACATCACTTTGGACTTATGGAATTTGGTAATGATCAAAATTTCAATATCGTCCATACTAAACTATATAGCCCAAACACAAAGTCCTTAGTTCAATAATAACAATTATTTATAACCGAAATGCTCTTGCCAGAGACATTGACTATGAGTTGACTTGAGTTGACCATGATACAAACCTCATATAACTAAGGAGACAAATCCTCTTTTGAATAATGCTTCACTTCCAATAATTCCACTCAACCTAACTATAATCACTCAATGGACGCGCTGCCATGATTTGACTATAATTAAAGCGGAGCTTTCATATTGAAGATTGATAGTATTCTCAAGTCCAGAGAACTGTGTAGATCAGTGATAGTGATATTTTCTATTTGACCTTAGTTATACCAATAGAAAACAATCGAGTGAGTCAATCCATAGTTATCTAATAACTATTAGTACATCAACCCTAGGTGCCCCAGTAGTCATGAGTAATACATTGCTCAGCATTTGGAAAGCATTACGTACTTTAGTCTCAATGGATTATCGATATCCCACCTCGATGAATCTTGACTAGGAACATTTAAAATGGTATATTTGTTGTCATTATTATAAATTACTCATGGTTACAACACTTCGTAACTACTATCATAAAATGTATCGTTTATGGATTTTCTATTAAATCTTCTTTTAATTAAATTGATTAATTAATATAACACTTTATATCAAATATATAATAGAAAGAAAATCCACCTCTATTTCGGACAAGATTGGTCAACGAGTTAGATATATGTAACAAATTACATAATTGCCCCTAGGGTATAACCCTAAATCTATCAGATTGTGCGATGGATAAGATAAAATCTAAGAATCTAACATGGAAACCGGTTATGTAGATGATGTAAAATTTACCAAGCTCAAAAAGGACACAACTCGTTATAATGTCTGATAGAAAATCTCACACATTAAGCTGGAACTATGAATTTCCTACCAGTGTTGAGAATATGGATTATCCATAAGTCTCCTTAGTTGTCAACAAGCCACAGAGAGTATAAATCCTACCACATGGCATATACTTTATATCCAAAATGGATTCCTAGTATATTGGAAAATATTGATAACCTAAAAGATTTTGATCCATCGATCACAAGTGAGTCTTCGAAAATAAGATCGATGTAGTTAGAAGCAAATTGATGGGAAATGACATCGTCAATTTCAAACATTGAAATTATGGAGCAACTTTGCCAATTAATATGCTCAAGTCTGTTCGGATTCTACTCGCAAATAATCGCACAATATGACTATGATTTTATCATATTATTGTTGAAATAGAACTTCTAAATAATGATTTGGAGGAGACTGCTTGCATGTCATAACAAAAGTGTCTCGAAGTCAATGAGAGCAATACCAAAGCTTATGGACTTCTAAGATATGACATTGAACAAGCATCTAAAAGTTAGATGGTATTTCAACAGAGAAATAAAATAGTTTGATTGTAATCAAATGTAGAGGAAGTGTGTGTTTATAAGAAAGAAAAGCGAAGGTACTAATACATTTATAAGTAAACAATAGGCTAATGATTAGTAATGATGTACCCAAGTTAAAATCAATTAAAGTTTGGTCTTTTAATTCTCGATAGAGGATTTAAAAGAGGCATACTTTTACTTGGTATAGGAGGATGTTGGGATTGTTAGATTTTGGTGATAAGATATTCCATATTTAAGTAGATTTTGGACATATTTGAGTTAAGGTGGAATTATGTCTCAAATACATTACCTCTTTTTTAGATTTTATAGATTATGAAGATAATTAATTGTCTCTTTTATTGCATTAAAACGGAAAAGAATTATCTACATGGGAAGGATTTATTTTGGAAGATAGAAATAATCAATGGTTGATTAAAGAAGGCATTTAATCAAGACTATTATAAATAGGCATGTATATGGTTCATTAGATGTGTGGAAAATGTTATTTTTTTGGGTTTTGGGAATTGAGATATCTTCTTAATACTTTAGGCTTTCTCTAGTAATCATTTAGTGAATTAATAAAGGTATTGTTTGAAGAATTTGTTTGTCGTTGTTTTTCTTCACTTCTTGTCTCCTAGCAGTTGGTATTAGAGCCTACTACATAAATTTTTTTGAAGAGAGTTTTGGTTATGGAGAATATAAGTATTGAAAAACATAATAGGATAAATTGGGAGTTATGGAAGGCGGAGATGGAGGATTTTCTATATCACAATGATCTTCACCAACCATTGGAGAAAAAAGGGGAGAACCTACTAATGTATTTGAAGCAAAATGGGAGACTTTTTATAGGAAGGCTGCAGCGGCTATTCGGTGTTTTCTAGAGAATACGATGTTACATATTATTGCTAATGAAACATATGCTTTTGGAATTTGGAAAAAATTAGAAGGAATCTATGCAAAGAACTCTTCAACAAATAAGACACTTCTTATGAGAAGATTGGAAAATCTCAAGCTTAAGGAAGGTGGGTCAATTGGAGAGAATTTCAATAATTTTTAGGCAATTGTGAACCAGTTGGCAGCTCTAAATTACAAGATGGATGATGAGACACAAGCCTTGATGTTAATGAGTTCGTTACCGGAGAGTTGGGAAATGATTGTGGTTGCATTGAACAACTCAAATTCGGATGGAGTTGTTTCAATGGGATTGGTGGTTAGTAGCCTTCTTAACGAGAAGATGCGAAGGATGAATCTACTGGAAGAAAAAGTTAAGGAAAAAAAGGAAATTGGAGATCCAATAGGAGAGGTTCATCTTGCAAGGAGGGGTAACCGACCAAAAATGAAAAGGTGATCAAATAGGTCAAGCATGGAGAGGGAATTTATTTGCTATTACCGCGAAAAACCCGGTCACCGACTAAAATTTTATAACAAGCTTAAAAAGGACAAAGAAAGGATGAAAGCATTAGAGGAAGAGAAATACAAGCTTAATGAAAGTAGCGATGATGAGGTGAATTTTGGTATTAGTAATGACATTCTCTATGTGGATGGAACAGAAGGAGATGAGTTGGTGCTTGATTCAGGTGCATGTTTTCATATATGTTACCAAAAAGAAGCATTCATAGATTATAACGGGCAAGAGAGTAAAGTGGAGTCCACTGGTGGTGGGGATGTTGAGGTAAAGGGTACCGGTTCGGTTAGGCTGAAGTGTATGATGGTAGAGATGTGAAATTCATGGAAGTTAAACATATCCTAGAAACTAAAAAGAATCTTATTTCGGTGGGATGGTTGGAAGGAAAAGGCTACAACTTTTCAATTCGAGGTGGAGTTACAAGGGTTTGGAATAGCAATAGGGAGGTGCTATGAGCAAAAATGGGAAGCGACAATGTGTTTCAAGTTGCTTGGAAGAACGATGGAGAATGAAGGGCCTTCTCAAAGTGGTTTTGGAGAGGCAAATTGCTAGAATCAAGGTGGAGTATGCAACGGAAAACAACGAAGTCTGCTTAGAGACCTTTGTAGTGTTACAAGCAATTTTGATTTATTGATGTTATGCATGTTCAACTAGGGGACATGCATATTTAGGTGGTTTGGAGGTTGGTTATGTTTTTTTGGATGGAGATATTTGTTTTCATTTAATATTGGAGATTATTTGGAGTTTGAGATTCTAGGTGAAGCTTGGATGAAATTTATGGAAAGGTGGAGATTGTTAGATTTTAGTGATACAATATTCCATATTTAAGTATTTTTGGAGATATGTGATTTAAGGTGAAATTATGGCTCAAATACATTGCCTCTTTTATGGATTTTGAATATTTTGGAGGTAATTAATTGCCTCTTTTATTGCATTAGAAAGGGCAAAGAATTATCTACATAGGAAGGATTTATTTTGGAAGACGGAAATAATCAGTGGCTGATTAAAGAATGTACTTAATCAAGACTATTATAAATAGGCATGTATATGGTTCATTAGATATGTGGGAATTTTGTTTTGGGTTTTGGGGATTAAAATATCTTCACAATTTTTTAAGCTTTCTCTTATAATCATTTGGTGAATTAATAAGGTTTGTTTGTAGGAATTTGTTTGCCATTGTTTTCCTTCACTTCTTATCTCTTCTAGATGTAATTGTGTGGGATTCCTAAGAAAAATCCTAACAGGGATTATCCTAATCAGTATACACATATACCATATTAAAATGTCCAATATAGTGAATATGAGATAAATTCATTATGCATCGACAATAGGAATCATCATATTTTCTATGTTATGTACTAGATCGGAATTTGCTCATGCACTTGGTGTAGTGAGCGAATATCGAGTCCGACTAAAGTATTAATGAAATACTGGAGTCTTGTTTATGAAAACAATGAACTCTTTATGAAGGAGTATTCAAACTCAAAATTTATAAGCGGCGTTGAAATAGTAAGTAAATGATAAATTCATGTCCACCCTTGATAATGTAGTTTTTATTAGGTCTGATCAATTAGTCGATAAGTATATAGGGTAAGTTTCAAAAAAAAATCCCTAAGTGGATTTTAATGGGGCTATATAAATAGGTAGTTAGCATTTAGATCTAGTCTACTTTTAAATTAATATTTCATATTAACTTTAAATGTGTTTATGTGTTTTCCATTTTGGCACTTTAGGTATGTGATGTGTATATTATGAGACGTTTTATGTTTAGTGATTTCAGGTATGTAAAGACTGTTACTGGCATATAGCTGTATATTGCAAAGGGTGTGTGTGTGTGTATATATATATATATATATATATATAATGTGACAAAATAACATAAAATTGATATAATATGTGTACATGCAAAAGGGGAAATATGTATAACATGATAAAATAAAACTGATGTAACATTTATTATATATATGCATACATTTTTAAGTATTGGTTGTATATCTATTACATATATATACTGTACTGCTACGTATATATAAATTATGATATTACATATATATTGTGCAACTTTGAACATATATTTTACGTATATACTTAAATATAAATTTGTTATATAACATTAATTGATTTGATTAAGTAAGAGGAAATTTTCTTTTAGATTTACAAATATTTTGATAATTTCAAAAAAAAATGAAATTCAAATGAATTAAATTTAAAATATAATTACTTAATTTAATTTTCTCCAAAATATTTTATGAATAGAATATACATGATTTACACAATGTTAATTTATCATCAGCCAAAATAACTTTGTTTTAATATGTAAATCTATTAGGTTTGAATTGAAAGATGTATTTGATATTTTAAATGATAGGTATGTGTATATAACATAATTTTGTATTATTTCATATAAGATAATTTTCATAATGTTACTTTTATTAAAAGCTGAAATATATTTGTTATAACATACATATCAAATTTAAAACTCATTAATTTGTATACACAATTCATATCAATTTTTTATAAATTTTATAAATATTAATTAAATCAAATATATGGCAAAATAATCACATATATAATGGTTCAGGCATAGCATATATGTATATATAAAGACAACATTATCTCCTTCAAGTTGTTTGGGCATAGCATTCACACATACATACATACATACATATATGAAAAGTAGCATATTACCTTAAATGGTGTTACCACTCGTTACACGTTGATATATGCTTACCTCTTAGGATTTTGAATCTGCTTACTTGATCTTGCGAGGATAGAAGAATTATTACCATTGAATAGGAGAAGAGGATTTTGGAGTTAATGAAGATGAGAAAAGGGGCCGACCATGGGTGTTTAGTTTTAAAAGAATGAAAAACCATTTTTCATGAAGAAGTTTTGGATGCTTTTGTAAAAGAGACATTGGACTAGGTAATTTACCACCAATTGCTCCTTTTAAAGCCAAAATCAAAACCTCTCTTACCGATAAGACCAACAAAACCTAAAAGGCAATATTGGAACATTATCATCGATGAAGTTAGCAAAAGACTACCTTCTTGGAAAGTAATTGTCTTTCGAGAGATGCCTGAGCGGTTCTTATTAACTCTATTCTGTCGGCAATCCCAATTTATTGGCTTTCCTACTACAAATTCCCTAAATGGGTAACTAGCAAAATTGACAACATCAGAAGGAATATTTTATGGAAAATGGGCTTAAAAGGCTCCAACTTAAGATGTCATGTTAAATAGAATCTAGTGTGTAAGCCTAAATCACAGGGCAGCCTAGGCATCCCAAATCTTAAAATCCTTAACCTTTATCTTCTGAATAAATGGCTTTGGAAATTTCTAGACAATGATACAACAATATTTATAGAAATAATTAGCAGCTTCTATATAATGGATCCAAAAATCATTAATATAAACCCAATACAACACGTTTATCATTTTTTTGGACAAATATCTCTAACCCATACAACATATTCAGATTGGGACTTCGATTTATCACTCATTCAGGGAACAAAACATTCTTCTTGAATGATCCCTGGGCTTCCCCAATTGCCTTGAAGCATGAATTCCCCGAGCTTCATTTAGCATCGAACAATAAGAATGATCTTATCGTAGATGTCTTTAGGCCGCATGACATTTTTAACTGGAATATCTCGTTTAACCAAAATCTAATAGGGAACGAGTTTGGGTAATTTCAAAGACTTATTATTACGATTGATAGTATTAATATAACCGAACATCACGATCACTTGATTTGGTGTAGGAATAGAACAGAAAAATACACTTCTCAGTCAATCTATAGGTTTTTATCTTTTTCTAGAAATTTAACCTTATGGTACATCAAACCTATATGGAAAATTAACGCACCGCCTAAAGTTAAAATTCAGATATGGATAGCTTCACATAATAAACTAAACACTATTACTAGGCTAAATACTGAACTTATAAACAACCCCAACAATAACCTTTGTTATTTTTGTAATTTGAAACTTGAAACTTCCTCACATTTATTCTTTGAATGGCACTTCACAGGCATATAATAACAATATTAATTCATATTTTTGACCTTGAAACTAACTCTACTATCCCATCCCCACATGAATATTGGACATGTTTTAGATTTGGCTTCAGTCACGCGCAGTGTTTTAAATCTCGGATTTTGGCCAATATCTCGGGAAAATATCTCGGCTATCTCGGGCGATATTTAAAACACTTATAACTAAATAGGCTGCCAAATCTCGGATTTTGGCTGATATCTCGGATTTTTCATCTCGGCCATCTCGGGGAGATTTAAAAGCCTGGTCACGCGTATATGAAATTTTTAGATTCATTCTTTTCTATCACTTGTTGGAGTCTTTGGAAGAAAAGAAACTAACGTCTGTTCAACAACTCCCATAGAAACTCAACTGCTATTTTATACTTTATTTCCTAACATATTTCTCTTTGGGTAGGGGCATGTAAAAATCATTCAGACTGGAGATCGCACCTTGATCAAATTACGAGCAATTTCCTTCTCTCCAACGTACCTCCTCCCCTTCTTATCGATAACCAATCAGGAGTTTAGTGGAGACTTAATTAACTTCAGTCCCAAGCATATGTTCAATGGCTCGACTGATTCAACACCTCTACATGCATCCAGGTCATGCTGATCTTTAGCCACAATCTTTCATGCCAACCACCAACAACTTCAACCATGCCAACCAACCTTTCATCCATCAGTTTGCACAAGTCCATCTTGCTTTAGCTTGGCACAACAGTCTTTTCATGCTCTAGTCCGTGATTATTGTTTCATCATCAACAGGTCCAAGAACGAGTACCAACAGTTTGCACAAGCACGACTTGCCGGTTAGCTTACATAAGCACCCTACCATGTTATTTGAGGTTACTTTCTCTCTTGTGTGTCAAACAACATTCATGTGTCAGACAGTTCACATCCATCATTATATGTTTCCTATTATTATACGTTTTTCATGCATTCTTGCGTGTGCACCTCTACAGCCACTCAGGCATTATTCCCTTCAAGCTACGCACGTATAACCATGCAGCCCTTTGCATTTTTGTGAACATTCATCATTGCAGCCCTTTGTATGTATTTTTGTAGCTTGAGCTCTTTTATTTTGGATGATCATCTAAGCGATGATCCTACTCATTTAGTTATAATCACCGTTATCATTTGGACACTTGTATGCTTTTGTTTTTGTTAATAAAATGTCGAGTGCTCTCCTTATACGAGAACCACTCTTTTATCAAAAAAATCAAAACCACTCCTCTTTATGTGGCCCGCCATGTATGGTGACTTTTCACCTTTAAACCACATGCCCCTTTTAATATTTGCATTATTAAACTAATTTTAAATATGTATTAACATCACATATATTAATACGTGTTATATAACGCTCATGTACAAGCATAATAATTATGAAATGCACCCAAAAATCCCAAGAGCTACCAAAATTTAATGGCTCTCCAACTATAGAAAAACACAAATAATTCATATATCTTATATATTAATTAATTTAATAAAATTATAATAAATTATAAAATAATTAAATCGGGTGATATTTTGAAGATTGTGCAGTTTTAGTTGTGTGACTTATAGGTGTGGATTCATTTGGCGATTAATATTGAACAATTCATGTGTTACCTTAACTGATGGTGCGACAGCTTGGTTGAATTCATCATTCATAGGTCTTTTTAGTAAAATCATATTCTATATCGATTTAAGAACACCTTTAAGCAACGATATATTATGCGCATGTTCTTATCATCACCGCTGAATCACTTCTGATAACGGGAGTAAGGTCATGGTCAAAACTCCAACAATATCCATACAAAAATGTATAATCCATCCCCAAAGTCCTTAGTTCAATAATAACATTTATTATTTACGTGTATGCCCCGATCAGATACTTTTGACTTTGAGTTGACCACAGTTGACTGTGATACTAACCTCTCATTATAATGGAGATGAATTCTCTATTGAATAGTGTTTCACTTCTTACGTTCAACTCGGACCCAACTATTATCATTCGATAGTCGTCATGCCATGATTCAAGTATAGTCAAAATGGAGTATTCGCGTCGAAGTTCCATAGGATTCTTATGTCGAAAGAATTGTGTAACATCATCACATTGAGATTTTCTATTTGACCTTAGTTATTATCAACCAATAGGAAACTCTCGATCGAGTCATTCTGTAGTCATTCAATAACTACAAGCATGTAACTATTGGTGCCACCAATAGCCATGAGTATTACACTACCCAACCTTTGGAGAGCGTTAAGTACTTTGTCATCAACGGATGTATCGATATCCTTTTCTAAAGGCATCTTGACCAGGAATATTTAAATCAACATATTTTGACAAACAATTTGATATTCATGGTTACAACATTTATAATTGTAGTCATATAATACTTTATTTATGGATTTTCTATTTATATACATACATACACACATACATATATATATATATATATATATATATATATATATTAAAAGATTATTTAACCATTTGTTTATATCAAAATATAACATTATATAGAATAGAAAACAAATACCAAAAGCATACTTTATTTTAAATGATATTGGTTTTAAAGTAAGGATATGCAACAAATTGCATAATTACCCTTAAGGCATACCCCCTTAACTTCAATCTCCTACTTGCACTTGGGGCAATTTTAGATCCACAATCCACTAACTTCTCGATCAGTCATCCTAGATCAGACCGAGAGATAATCCTTAGTGAATGAATATGTATTATTATATTATATCTACTATATAAGTTTAGTTTTATCCATCCATTCGATAAACTATTTATCATGTGGTAGTTATAAACAATGTGTTTTATCTTATCATGAGTTTTGATTCCTTTCACAATTCCTATTGCACTATTGATGTCACATCATTGGACACTTAATCGAGGAAACCATCTTTATCTCATCTACAAATTTGATTATACATATATTATTGCTGCACTATTCTAGGCGATGCATTACTTCTACTTGACTTGCTACAACTTTCTCATTTGGAACTCTTTCCATCATCAGACCTGTTGAACCTATCAAAATTTCAAGACTGTCTTACTACGCTCGATGTTTCCAATGAATTTTCAGTATGAACATCCTTTACAAGAGTTTCATTATTTCATAAACAATTCTTAGTACTTCATAAATATCCGAGAATACCTTATTAGGCAAATTTTCGGACCTGATTTCATTTGCCTGCTGTATCAAATACATATGTAAATCTAATTCACTGCACAACAAATGCAATGAAACTTACTTTCAATACATAAGGTATCTCATATACCTCATTCCATGAGAACATTTCTTATTTGGAATTTATATTAAGTAACTTTAATACTATTTTGTGTACTACATTATGGATAATCCTAATACCGTTATATTATATATATGGATATCACTGTCTAGTCTTTTATCATCAACAATCATACTATTTATTTATAGTCTTAGAAATGATTTATCACCTTTTCCAATCTATATTTATTATAGGGACATGTTTCCTCTGCATCTTAACTCTGATCAAACATTTTTGATTTTTCGGTCAAAATTCATGTTCCACTTTATATGTTTGATTTAAGATTATAATTTAACCTCAAATTCATAAGATCTTCATCGCTCCTACATATCCTAAGACACCTAATGTTCACATCAATAGATTCAATAACTTATAGGTGAATTCCTAATGGAATCAAGAAAGGTTATTAGTAAAATCGATTTTAAATTCAATATTTGAATTGACCAAATCATTTTCCAACCATATTTTTTTAGTAAGTGTAACTTTCCAATTACAATTGTTTGCATCTGGTGGAATATATCTCATAAGATATACCTTAAAAATCGTATTTTTTGGTATAATTGGATTCCATTTTAGACCTTATCAATATCTACCCAAGTGGCAAAGTCTATACTTTCACGACTTACGGGCAACTACAGAGATTAACATTTAATCTTCACTTCTCGTATTAAAAAAATCACATTTTCTCTTTGACATAGAACATTCCATATCAAATAATCTAATTTGCTATGTTCTTATTTGGATAAACTAAGTCTGTATTATTTATTTATTTTTATTCATTATCCCGGATCTTATCTAAGTCATCCACATTACCATTAATTTCAATTGTTGGTCGGTCTCAAACTCATTTAGGATGGTCCACATAAGATCCCTCATGAGTGAATCTTATGTGCAGCCTCTCAACTCATATAATGTTTTATTTCTTGAAACAGTGTTTATTTCTTAATGTGATTGAATAAGCTTCCAAAAACTTGAATAATTTTCATTACAATAAACGAAGATTTTAGTTTAGATGATTTACATTCTAAATGTATATTAGAAATTTGTATCTTAATCTTCTAAAACGCAACCTTTCTTATATCATATCACATATGAAATCATATACTTAGCTCTAGTACCAGTTTAATATACGTATCAACTAATAGATAAATATCCTTTAAGAGAGTTTTATCTTGTAATACCCTACCACTGTACACATACTACTAAAGAGTATTTCTAAGTAATATTGTCTGATAATACAGAGAATGATGGATATTGGGTTGTCACAAGTAAATATTTCATTGGTCTAACATCGAAACATACTTGAAATCATATACAACTTACTTATATGTACTCGGTATCAGCACAAAGCAATAAACGTGTGTGTCCGGCATAGAACAATACATAATATATAAAAGAGATCATAGAGTCATAAACATAGTGATAAAATGTAATACATCAATAACACATAAGTCATAGTGGGTCTACATAATATAAGTCTACAACCCACTATCTCCCAAAATATACATGTTATAGTCTAGTGCATATCATCATAGATCAACATACATAAATGAGGCTACAAAAATACATAAAGGGATCATAATCCTATTATGCAGACTGGCCTCCAAAAGGTACCAAGGTAGATCTAGCTGGCTACTTCGTCCCTGGTCCTGAAAAGACTCAGGTTGATCCGAGTATTATAGAAATAATAAATAGGTCAGATTGTATCTAAAATGTAAATGACAATATATGATAATAATTGGGATGGTATATAAGTTATCTCACAAAGTAACATATGATCATGAAAATATAAAGGCATATCTCAATCCATGTACATACATCATCACCTATACCAATATACAACAAATAATACATCAAGTGGAACATTAACATAATGGGTGAATCAATCATACATCCTATCATCAACCGACACAAAAATGTCATCTAAGTAGAAGTATGGCGTGATATTTTCTAAGCCACAATTAGCTCCCAACTAACTGCATAATGATTACGGGGTCTAATGTAACATCCCCATTTTGAGGCCCGAAACTAACCGCTATAGATGCTACAGTCATCTATAGTATATATTAATGGTGTCAAAACATGGACATGCTAATGGTATCCATAATATCATAAGCATAAGAATATGAAATAAATTTAAACACCATTTCAAAGCAAACTTTCACATCACAGTTCAAATATAATATTTCATATTAATTACATAATTGTAACGACCCACAAATCCGCACTATTTAAGCTTACAATAAACCACCCATGTCCAACCCAAATTGAATGGAAAGACGGATAGTTATGGGATAGAACGAAGAAAGAACAGAATCTTACTCGAATGGAATAACATATATTATTTCAATATAAAATCTATACAGTGGAAAATTTTAAAATACATATATCAGAGTCTAACCTAGATTCAGCTTGGATAGTTATAACCCTTGTCCTTACACTTGCGAGGCCTGAGGTAACGATTACCTTTCACATAGATAATCACTTTCCACTTTAAATGCTACATTTCCATTCGATAATCACATAATTGATTTCTACAAACATAACTCCTGAGCTCGTACGTCTCAGGAAAGTGTGTTAAGCTAAGAGAAGTTGCCTTCTCCACCACCCAACAAATGATATGTTTATGGAGATCAATCAATGTGATTTTAAAATGCAATGTCAAACATTCGTCCATACAAGTTGTCCAGGAATAGGACAAACCGAAGGCACTTCTCATACCACATCCTATTGGGAATTACCCCTAGAATTAGTATCGATTAGACCTTGCAAATCAAAGATTTTCATAACGGAGCACTACAGCCACCATAAGTATATGATATGGTAATTTCCCTGAGGGTCTAGTGACAAGTAGCCCTACATCATGAAGATCTTCGTCTTCAATGATCCTTATCTTCAACATGTTTTACTTCGAAAACGTAAATTGGTTCGAAGTGGTTTTCAAATAGGAATCACCCAAATCTGATCCCAGTCACTTTGAAATCCAATCATCGATAAAAAATGTAATGTGTATATAGGATTTGTTACGCCTCTTTTCATTTTAACTTTTTGCCGGTTAATCGAAACCCTTTTACTTTGGAAATCTTCAAGTCATTTACTTAGGAAATTTAATCCCTAATCTAATAAAATTTCATCTTTCTGGAACATGTCTTAACTGGGTCAAAAACAATGTTATTTAAGATATCATTTACTGTAAACCCAAATAATTTAATATTGAGTAGAAAACGTACATTATTTAAAACATCTTATTTCCAAAATGTTTATTAAAATTTTAACAAAGATTTCTTATTTTCCAAATCATATCCTTTTTTATAAGTTGAAAACAATGTTATATAAATTGGTAAATTCAAATTAGTATTCTAGTTAAATGGATTCATAAAATTTATATCAATTTATACTCAATACTAATTTCCATATTCGATAAGTACTATGGGCAGAATAATGGCGAAATCACCTTTTAAATTCACGTGGATAATACTAGTTTCCTCCTTGGACCTTAATACAGAGTTTGACCAGAATATTCCTTATACTATTAAAAAATCTAGTTTAATCTACTCTTTTGAAAATTCCTTACTTTTGGAAAAACTTAAATGAGATCTTTTTAGAGCACCCAAGCTTTCCCCTCGATCTGTTCCAACCCTCGCCTAGAAAGATAAACAGAGGCCAGGTAAGTTCGGGGCACTAATTGCTCCATTCCTAACCTTAGTTACACACCTTATTTTATCTTTCCAAATCTCACAGGCGGGACAAATGTACTTTTCGTTTCCGCATACTCAGTTTATTATTACATTCAAGGAAATGGTTTCAATTATATTATTTAAGTGTTGTAAAAAATTTCTCTTAGCCCTTTATTTAAACACTTATTAAAACTTTCAAATTATCTTTAAATACTAAATTGTTTATTTAAAGACATTTATAAAAGATTCGGGAAATAATATATAAGTTTAAATCAATATTTCTAAAGTTTATTAAAACAGTTGTAGAAAAGTGCCATGGATATTGTTTTAAAAGCTTATATGATTAAAACAACTTTTCTATCATTTAGAAATCCATATTTATAACTCAAATCTCTTTTAAAACATTTTAACATATTTATCAAATTTATGTCATATTTTCAAACATTTACCACGTGTAACGACCCAGGGTGATGACATATTCAGTACTATCTAGGAAGAGGTAGTCTGGTCTTCTTTTGGTAGAAGTGCAGATGTTCGGTAGCCTCAGTACATTCCTCTAGAGATGTACTGCTGGAAGATAGTCCCTTACCTAGTCATAATTTAGGTTGGAATTTTGGACTTATATTAGCTAGGGGCAACTTGCTAAAGTATAGGGCACGACCCTACACCAGTCTCATCTGGTTTTCAATATCTAAGTCAATTCATCCTATCACAATTTATCTAAAGGTGATAAAAGCACTAACCATTTTAGTAAAATTCTAGGCTAAATACACTTTCTTATTTCCTTGAAAATATAACTCTTTATAAATGATTTAACCATTGAAATCATACTTTTAAAACAAGGAAAATATAGCCCTTTACTTTATTTAAAATACTTATGCCATGACATATGCTTCTATAAAACACTATTGATGAAGTTCGAAATCATTTGAGGTCATCGCCTCTCAAGACATAGGCTATAGAGCCAAAACAATATAAATTTTTTATATTGATAAAACACATCAAGGCTATAGCCGAAGAGGATCTTCACCCCTCAAAATTTATTAAAATCTTTTATTGGTAAAACATAAGGTCGTAGGGTCGATGGCATGGACTTCGCACCTCATAGGGTGTCTACGTCTTCGGATATAAAATTTGGTTTGCATATTAATAAGCCTTAAAATAATAGGGTCGATATGGCTGTATCTCGGCATCGTTGCCTTTAGGAAAATAGGCGGCTTCATTAAGGCTGAAGTCAATAGTAAGGGAACTCTAGCACTCTTAGAAAATAAGCAATATGGAATAAAGTCGACAAGGGATATAGCCGTAGTGATATAATGTGGCATCGTTGCCTAAGTTAAAACAAAGCATCCTACCTTTTGGAGTCATTGTGAGAAACATAGGGCATCGATATCGCCGTTATAAACCTCTTCAAAAGCAATGGGGTCGACGATGTAAAAATAGGCGGCACTAGGCCATTTTATATAAAATGCGACAATTAAGCCATGCGACAATGACCATGTCGAAGACCATAATACCGCCTTCGACGTTACGCACTTCGCTTCGGCCACATCGATCCATTCCACATCGACTGTCGTTAATATTATATAACGCCTTTGATTGACTTCGGAGACCATAGTCGCGGTAAGGAGAGGAGTGGCATCATGACTTCGGCATAGCAAAACCATAAATAACTGGAAAACTATTTAATTGCTAATTAAAGTAATTTCTTTTCACCAACTCCAAATATTTATCAAATTCTTATTGGTTAATGCTTCCTTTACCAAAATATTTTCTAGAAAACGGATGTAGTGCAGATTTTACATTTCCAAAATAATTTGCAAATCACACTTTTTTATATTAATATTTAATAATAATAATTAAGGTTTTCTAGCTCAAATAATTCATAATAAATCATAAACACGTGGAAAAATCCCAAAAAATACAATAGATCAAATTAATCGTATTCTTCAACACATAAAAATTTCGGGACCAAAAACATAATTTATTTATTTTAAATAAGTAAAACCTGAAATATCTTATTTTCCAACATTAGAAAATTCACCAAATATTCTCATTAAATCGGAAACTTATGAAATTAAAAGTCCACTTCCTAAATAACATTTCTAATATCATATTAAAATTTCAAGGAATTTGGGTGTCATATGATAGGTTTTCTAACTCAAATATATCACTAAATTTCATAAATAAAATCTATGAATTCACCAATAAGAAAGTAATCATTCAAACTAACATAGCATGTCATAATATAAGCCAAAGAAATGGATTTATGCTTAAAATCAAAAATAACATTTAAAACATGAGATGCACAACTATTATTCACCTTTAATAACTAAAGAAGGTTGAGATTTGTATTTTGATTCCCCTAAGCTTCCTTAGACTTTCCTAGCTTTTCTTCCCTTGAGACCCTTGTTAATGGCCGGCCTAAGCTCTCTCTACTTTCATTTTTGTGTGAATGAACTTTGAGAGGAAATGAGAATGAGAGAATATGTATTAAGGAAATATGCTCTTCCCCTATTTTACCCTCCTCATATGCTTCTTATTAATGTTCTAATCTACCTTATAAATTCATTCATTAAGACATGGCATATTTATTTATCAAATCTCAATCTTCTTATCATTCTATACTATTTAGTTTAATTTTTCTAATTAATACCAAAATAATGTTAATCAAAATTAGGGTTGTTACATCTAACTACTCAATATAACATGCTCTTAGCAATGTCGTAGATTATGTCGAAGATAATCATATAACACACTTGTATACAGGTTGGCTACCTCATGGACTCTTAGCCTAAAAATTGATAGAGTTAGGGGTATGCCTCAGGGGCAATTATGTAGTTTGTTGAATAAATCTAACTTGATAACCTATCTTGTTCAAAATAAAAGACGTTTCCTTTATGTTATATACTTGTTATAAAATATTTTAATCAATTAATTAGTTATCAGAAAGTCCATAAATGATATGTTGTGTGCATATAGTTGTAAATATGAGTATTATATCATAATATGATAAGCACATTATTTTTAATATTCCTAGTCAAGATGTATCGAGACTAGACATTAATGCATCCTTTGGGACTAGAGTACGTAAAGCTTTTCAAATGTTGGGTATTGTATTAATCATGGTTGCTATGAGCATAAGGGGTTATGTACTGATAGTTATTGAATAACTATGGAATAACCTACTCGATAGTTTTCTATTCTTTAATGTAACTAAGGTCAAATAGAAAATATCGAAGTGACTAATTTATACAGTTCTTTTGACTTGAGAATATCGTTGATCTTTTATATGAAAGCTTTGCTTTGATTATAGTTAAATCGTGGCACGATGTTCATCGAACGACTACAATTGGGTATAGTGGAAGTATTGGAAGTGAAACACTATTCAAGAGAGGATTTGTCTCCTTAGTTATACGGGATGGGTATCACATCAACTGAAGTTAACTCGAATTCAAAATCTCTGATCATAGTAGTTTGATTAATAATAATTGTTATTATTGAACAAAGACTTTGTGTTTGGACCATAGAGTTGAATATGGATGATAATGGAATTTTGACCATTACCAAATTCTATAAGTCCCAAGTGATATTGTTTTGAAGAAGAGAATTGGTGTACATAGTTGTCACTAATGGGTAACACTTATAATAAATAAAATTGGATTTTACAAAAGGACGTGTAAGCGATAAATTCAATAAAATATCACACCATTGGCTAAGTTGACGTGTGAACATTTTGAACTGTTCAATATTAATCGTTGACTGAATTTACACCTTTAAGTCATACAACCAAAAAGATGACTATTCTGAGTAAACCAAACGAGTTAACTATATTTATGAAAATTAATTATAAAATTTTATTTAATTTGTTGATGCCATTAGTGTTTAGTAAAGTGTGAATATAAAAGTTATAAATGCACATATAGGTACACAGTATTGGTAGAATGTTTAAATTCGATTTAAATAGAATAAATATTGAAATGAGCTTTGAATAAATTTAATTAATCAATATTTGTGAAATACTAATTTTCAAAATATTTCTTGTTTGATTTTCATTAGTATTTAATAACATATATAAAAGTTATGAACATGCGTACCTGTATACCATATTGATAGGAAATTTAATTGGATATAAATAATGTTAATACTAATTGAATTTTGGAAATTTTTTGGACCAAAGCCCACGCATGGTGGTTACCTTGATATTGAGAAGTGTATGGGTTTTTGAATTTGACATGAAAGGGAAATCTTGATTAAAGGTGATAAAAAGACCATATCTTTATTACACAATCATTTCCTCCTTTGGATAGATATTGCTCTATCATTTTCTTTTCTCTCTATACAAAAACATCAAGGGGCAAATTCTAGTGGTTGCTAGAGCTTTAAAATTCCAAAACTTAATCAAGTAAAATTAAATCGAAATAGGTGGTTATCTCTTAAATGTTGTAGATCTTGAGATCAATCTATTGGATCTAGGATTTATTCTATCATTCAAAGTGTTTCTCCTGGCTTCATCCCAAGGTAATACCATATTTGCTTATATATCCTTTAGTTTTGTTTACATCATTCTAATTCTCTATCTCTTACTTTTGTTCATATGTGGGAATTTGAATTATGATATGAATATCTCAATTTCCCCTTTTTGATTCAACTGTATACTCTTATCATGTTGATTTAATTAAAAACCTATGCTATGCTATCTGTTATTTGTTTGTTATGAACAATAATAATTTTACTCATCTCTGTTCTGTGTGTTTATTTATCTTGTACGTTTAACCTAGATCTAGACTTTCTTATCACGAATTTGTATATTCCTTTGTCGTTTGATTTTATTATTGTTTAAATAAAAATAAATATTTTTTTAAACAATTTTTTTAATAAGTCAGTTTTATACAAAAATTAGATTTGAATGTTTATATATAAATTGCTATGTGAATAAAATTTTGAAATAATTTCAATAATTAATTATATTTGACAACATAATACGATGACTTAATTGTCTTATGTTTAAATTATTCTAAAACAAAATTTTCTAATTAAAACAAAAGGAGAAACACTAATTTAATGATTTAATTCTAATTTTACAATTGTATCTAGACTAGTACGAGATCTTTGTTTAAACGGCAAACATTCTAATTCACAAACTATTGGGATATAATTTTTATTTTGTTTTATTTCATTTTTTTTTTGTTTTTGTGTGTGTGTGTATGTAGTGTGTGTGTATCAACTTAAAGTTTCAAAAGGAGTTTTATGTAAAATATAGTAGTAAAATTTTATACTACTTTAATTAGGTATTGTATTCATTGATTTATTACATATAATATAAATAAAGTCTATTTCAATGTAAATCACTATACAAGATATTTATATATGTATATATACATTCATGCATACATACATACACACACACACACACACAATACACATACACATGCCAACACACACATATATCTATTTATTTAATAAAAACAACTTTCTTATTTTGGACAACAAAGGCATATATAAAGGGGAAATGTGTCTGTTGTGGTGTAAATTCCAACACCTAAACAACGTTCACATTAATTACATTCACTTCTCATATGTTGCACTTGCCCTTTTACCCATGGGTGCATTTGATGCGCTTGTCAGATTACACAAACAATTTAAAAATTAAATTAAACTAATTTTAGACAATTGTAATAAAATGAAGATTTATTCAAAAGAAAATATAGAAAAGTTCTAAATGGACTAGACTTCATAGGTCCATTAAGTATCCAGTAATGGAATTATTTTGAATTTACCCTTTTAACTCCACTACGGGCTGGCCTGGTTCCAATAGAAATAGCCATATCAGCTCTCAGCCATATACTAAATTATCTCACAAAAGTGAATAAGTGTAGTCTATTTCTTCTCATCAATAACTAGATGGGAGACCGATAAGCTCTCAACTCTGCTCTAGGGACTTTCCTATAGCATCCTTTATTCCAAAATCTAAAGATGGAATCCCAATGCATTGCACTCACCTTAGAATTATATTTCGAAGATAGAGATTAGATCAGTTAAGTAAATAGTGTAGAAATAATCAAAATAAAGCATAGCATTATAGATTTAGTTTAAGAAATTGCACATCCTAAAGTCGTGCCCATGCAAGATCAAAAATATAGTACAACATAGCTATTAATGTCGCGCACCACATATGAAGATGTAGCCATGAACACTTCATATAGTGGGACTAAAACAACATAAATAACACCTAAGCCTCCCGCTTTGTCTTCGGCTTGCATTATTTGACCATCCGAAAAGCAATATGTCTAAGCCCATAAACTCAGCTTACTCAAACGAGTACCTATGAGTTTACAGGGAAAATGAGAACAACAACACGGGTTAGACATAAAGTTTGGAATGAGTAACATATTACCCTTAACAAGAAAACAGTAAGACCGCTCCGCTAATATGCAGGACAAGTTCTCCCTTACTATTCCAAAGCAATAGATTATCATATTCACAAGCAAGCCTCTCAGTTTGTTCCACAGAAATACAATAGTATTTCGAATAACTGAAATACCCTACATTGACTGCCCCTAAGCCCTTACATACTTTTGCGGTAGATATATATCATTAAAGTCTAATTATTTAGTTGCCATAAAGGTGTAACGACTCAAAATTTAATCACTTTAACTGTGGATATTTAATATATTTTTAAACAATTTATATATGGATTTTATTACCAAATATACCTATTTTTAATAATAACCAGTGATGGGAAAATGGTTTTCAAAATATGTTTACAAAAATAATTAGCTCAAAAGAAAATAGAAGATGTGATCGGAAAGTTTTTTCAAATTTTCAATCCTTCATTATCTAAAAGTTGTTTAAGATGTTGTGAACACCTTAGTAAAACATATACACACATTTTTGTTGAATATGCGTCTACGTGATTTTTGTTTGATGATAATAAACATATATACATTCATTTAAATGTATTTGATATTGTACTATTTTATTTTTCACAGATAAAATAAATATTTGCTGAATAAACTAAATAACACAGTATTGGAATTCAAACGAATATTTTATTCAAACAAATATTTATTACAATTTTGATAGTACAATTTCAAGCTCTCACTATAACTATACAATTTCAGTCACAATACGATTACATCACAATTTCATAGTTACATCAGTTCCTCACTACATATCACTCACACTCGTATTTATCTTCAACTTCATTCCAATGTGAATCCAGCATCTGAGCAATCTACAGAAATATACATTGACGCAGTAAAATTGAAAAGGAAATGTTTTGCAGTATAAAACAAAATATGAATTTTGAAAATAATGTTTGCCTCAGTTATTTGGGTTGTTCGTCATCATTTATATTTGAATTCATCATTCACGAACAGCTTGTGACATGCACAGTGGATCACTGTACATGCCACAAGGTCGTGCACACCGAAATGTACACTTGATAATGTTACAGGGACAGGTGAGCACAGGTCAAACCCAGACTATCGGATTCAACTCAAGTGCAATATAAATAAAGTCAAGTCATCAGCACAAGGTCAAATCTGAGTTCTGAAACTGGATTCAACACAGGGCAGTTATACAGGATACGACTTCAAGCATGAGAACAGGCAAGCCCAAATAAATGCACGGTTCAATTATAAAGTCAAACATGCACAGGCAAAGGCTACTCAAGCATGAAGGCAGCAAATACAACAAATTCAAGTCAAGCATGTTACAGAACTGACCAACATAACACAAGAATGAACAACATCAAGTGAGACCAGAAGTGAGACCAGACTCAAGTGAAACCAACCAACCAACCAACAAACTCAGTGATATCAATGCTCAAATGTGCAACTACACCAGAATCAACTACAAGCTACAAGTATGCAGCATGTCAAAAAGCAACTACAGGGATGAATACAATGTCAAAGATCAAAGACCAGACTACTACAGCAATATACTCAAGTGATTCAAACTACAAGAGAAATCCAATGCAATGCTGATGCCAACATAGATGGATATATGAAGTGGCAGAGAAGCAAATTTCAGAATTCTCGAGAAAAAAAAGGAAATCAAGTTCGTATCTTTGAAATGGTCAGAGCAAAAAGAAATTCAAAGCCGTGTTTTAAAAACCAAGTTAATGCCATGGTAATCAAATTCAAGCCAAGTCGAAGTCAACAGAGAAATTCACGGAGATAAACAGATATCATCGAAAAAAATTCAAAGCCGATAATTTCAAAACCAAGTCGACCGAACATCTCAAGAATATACGATTGTGAATCAGTCAGGAATAAATCGCATCATCCAACATTATATCGAACGGCCAAAGAAAAATTCAAACATGTCAATACGAACGAGAAAACAGGGATTCGAACCCTATATAACAACCCAATCATCATCGGCATAAAGGTGTGAGTTCGAATACGAAAATCGAAGAGGAACAGAGCTAAAAATCTTACCTGAAGCAAAATCGAACTCACCGAAGAAAAGCCAAAGCCAAGTAGATCAAAATCACAAGCAAAGGCGAACGCTCAAGGGATAATGCCCCAAATTCATCAGTTTGGAGAAAAGGGAACGAAGCCCTAATTTGCGCAAAGTCGAAGCCCTAGCAAATCTCAAAGAAGCAGAAGCAAGGCTGAAGCCCTAGCAAGCCTCATAGGAACGACGCGATTTAGTCGATCGGAGGAAGAAAGGAATCACAAAGTCGCCATTTTTTTTCTTTCTCAAAAGAGAACTGAATCGGGTGAAATAAAAGAAGGGGCGGCCGAGTTTTAGTTAGAATTAGGGTTAGGTTAATTTTAATAAAGGTTAAGTTTTTTTTAAAGGGTTGGTTGTTTTTTAAATAGAGTTTTATTTTAAAAACAAGTTTTCTATCTTGAGCAAAAATCGTAGAGTCAAGCTAAGTATTTTAATTTTTGCTCCGGTGTTAATTTTAAAGGTCTGTTTTTTCTTTTTTTCAAAGTTTGGTAAATCACCACCTAGGGTTAGGTTGTGTCAGATTGTCTAGTTAGAATTAGTTCAGTGAGCAGGGGTTGCAAGTTTGCAAAATTCTATAGGCGGGAGCAGAGTTTGCGAGTTTGCAAAGCTCTATAGGCGGGAGCAGGGGTTGCGAGTCTAGTAGAGTGTTTGTGAGCGGGAGTGAGTGTTTGCGAGTCTGTCAGAGTGTTTGTAAGCGTGAGACTGTTTAATTCTAATAGAAATCTGGGAATGCAGCAGTAGGCAGGGTTTGCCGAAGCTGTGTAAATTTTGTGTGTGATTTACTTTTCAGCATATTTACTTTTCTGTAGTTTGTTTCTGTGGTTGGTTCGAGAAAATTTGCTATAACCCTATTCACCCCCTCCCCCACTCTAGGGTTAATCTAGGTCCTACAAGTGGTATCAGAGCCAGGTATTTTTTCTTTAACTCTAGAGTCATGAATCTATCAGATAATGCTTTTTCTGAGGGGCAATCTATTGTTAGGCCACCTATGTTTAATGGGAGTGATTATGCTTACTGGAAAGTTAGGATGGGTATTTATCTTAGTTCTGTAGATTATGATGTTTGGGATATTATTGAAACTGGCTATACACCTCCCACTATAACTATTAGTGATACTGAGATTCCTAAACCTAAGGAGAGGTGGGATGCTAATGATAAGAAATTAAAAACTACGAATGCTAAAGCCATGAATGCTTTGATCTGTGCTCTTGATAAAACTGAAATTAATAGAATTTCTCATTGTAAAACAGCACAGGAAATTTGGCATACTTTGGAGGTGACACACGAAGGAACTTCTCAAGTCAAGGAGTCTCGTCTAGCCTTGTTCAACAATGAATACGAGAACTTTGTGATGGACGAAGGCGAGAGCATAAAGGACATGTTTGGACGCTTCTCAACCTTGGTATACAATGCTAGAGCGCTTGGAAAGGTATTCTCTGAGGTAGAGCTAGTAAGGAAGATTCTACGAGTCTTACCGATGAACTTTGAGGCAAAAGTCACAGCAATACAAGAATCAAAAGATTTAAGTAAACTGAGTATGGAGGAATTGATCGGAAATCTGATGACGTATGAGCTTGAGCTAAAAGCAAAGGAAGAACGCAACAATCCCGAATCAAAGAAGAAGACCATTGCCTTAAAGAGCAGAGAAGAAAGCGATGATGAAATAGAATATCCAATTGAAGTGCTTGCAATGGCTGTCAATAATCTTATAAGAAGGTCAAGATTCAAGCCACGCAAGAAGAAAACCAGTGGTAATAGGTCAAAAGATTTTGGCAACTCTGAAAATGAAATAATCTGCTATAACTGCAACAAGCCTGGTCACTTCAAACAAAATTGCCCACTTCTCAAAATCAACAAAGGAAAGAAAAAGAAGAAGGCCTTCGCATCGACTTGGGATGATGAAGAAGGAGAGGAAGTTTCGACTGATAGCTCAGAGGAGGCTAACTTGTGTCTTACGACAAGATCAGATTCAGAATCAAGCTCAGAGGAATCTAATGAGGTAAAGAACTATTCTTATAAAGAACTTGTTTATTTGTGCATTGATCTTACTAAAACAGTTGATGCTCTAGATTCTAAAATTGAAAAACTGAAATCTGATAGGAGAGAACTTGCCCGTGAAAATTTTAGGTTAGAAACTGAACTTGAAAATATTCAAAACATAGACTGCAAAACTGTAAAACTTTAGATTCAGAATTATCAAATCTTAAAATTAACTTTGAGAATCTTGAAAAAGAAAACTTGAGTCTTAAGGAAATCATTGACACTAGGAGAAAGGATTTTGTAAATAGATGCACCTCACTTGTGACTGAAAACACAACACTAAAAACCAAAGTCCAAGATCTTGAGAAATCACTGAGTAACTTTTCAAGAGGAGAAAAATCATTCAATATGTTATTTGGAAATCAATTGTTTGCTAACAATAGAAAAGGACTAGGTTTTGGAAAAACACAAGTTGATAGTGCTAAAGGAAAAAGTGTCTTTACTGGATGTGAAATAAATGGACATCATAGTCATAGGAACAAGAACACAAAATTTATACAAGTTTGGGTTCCTAAAATTTCTACAAATAAATTTCATGTCTATTGGAACAAGAATGAAAGGACAAAACAAATTTGGGTTCCAAAGGGATTGTTTATTCACAATTATTCTGCCACTAACAACCATGGACCTATAAAAACAAATAGGTCACATAAATTTTTAACCGTGTAGGTGTGGTGGCAGGCTAAGGAACAACATTAGTGTCATCTGGATTCTGGCTGTTCCAGATACACAACGGGCGACAAATCAACGTTCCTTAGCCTAGATAAAGGTGACAGATTCACTATGGGCAAACAACGAAAGATTATCGTACAGGTAAAACAGGTAATTGTATTTATTTTCAAACGATAAATAACTGGTAAGAATCTACACCGTAGTCTGAATTAAATCAACCAGTTATGTGAAAGGATTGATGATGATTAATTTTGATTTCATCTTTAAATGGATTTACTCGAAGTAATTATGATGGTTGACAGATTCTAATTACTTGATATGATCTTACATGACTTGCTCTTATCCATGACTTTGATTTGTGCTTAAAAGTTGACCAACCATTTTCATCATTGAATTTAATCTGTTTGGTCAAATTATGATGTTGATTGATTACTCATGCTATAAAAAGGTTTTTGAGAAATTGTTGAAATTGTTGAAACTTTGTAAAATTGGTGAAACGTTAAGAAATTGCTTTGAAATGATGGTGATGGTTTTATGACGGTTGATCCTACGATTCCTAAATCTGACACTATGATATTTGTTTAATGGTTAACACGACTTCAATTCAATTTCAAGAGAATTTCATTGTTGAACATTTTTCTGAAAGAGTTTGTTGAAATTTCATAATTTGGTCTATGACTTCATTCGAGTGATTACTGAGTGAAAGTAAAAATCAGATGTAGATTTCACTGGCAATGTAGTTGTTAGAAAAATTACTAGTGAAATGTGATTATTTATTGACTTTCATTAGCTGCATCATTTTTCAAAGAAAATATCTGCACATTTTTCATTTGAAATAATTTTTCAATTCAGTAGAAATTTTTTTTAAACCCCTTCTAGAAAATAATTTCTATTAACCACTCTTTTCAGATTAGTTATTTGATTATTTTTGAAATTGATTTTAAACTAATCTGATCCCCTAATAATTATCTAAAAAGATTTGTAGTAATTGAAAATAAGATAAGTGTTGACATTAATTATATATTATATCTTGAGAAAGTATAATTAGAAAATTTCTTTAGAAATTTAAACAAGAGTTATAAAAACTTTTTGTTGATAAATATTCCATGATCATTTCTATTTCTATCATTTTTCTATCGACCATCACTCATCAAAAAGACAATATAGTATGTCAATATGAGGTAGTTTAAACGGGAAATCATTTGTGCTTCATTTTTTATATATTTCTAACAATAAATAATAATATCCAAAATATTCACTCTCATTTAAAAGTCCTCATGGTTATGCATGGGTGAATTACTTGGATTTTTGATTATGTGCTTCCATGCTCATTTAAAAGTCCTCGCGGTTATGCATGTATGGAACGCATATCAAAATTGATTGATTAAATAGACAAGTTGATTCTAATCCCATTTAAAAGTCCTCACGGTTATGCGTGGTTAGAAGATACTTGAATTCATTTTTAAATTAAAAATAAAAATTTAGAATACTACTAATCTCATTTAAAAGTCCTAATGGTTATGCATGGTTAGTGGATATTCAAATTTCCTGAAATAAATATACCACAAATAGACACAACTATATGGTTTTATTCGATGAAATCATTCCTATCATTCTAAAGTGGAATATGCGTCAATTAAAGTATTTATGATTTTTGTTTGATTTTCTTATTGAAATTAATAATTACACTCGATTGAGCTTTAATATTATATTAATGTCTATCACTATATCTCTATTTTTCTATTACTATTATTCTTTTGCTGATAACAAAAGGGGGAGAGAAAGGTTAAGATTTTGGAAAATAAAATTCACATATTTTATATTTGCATATAGTTTCATATTGCATATTTTATTTTCATCCATATATGTAGGGGGAGTATTGTGTAGAAAGAGAGCATTTAAATAGGGGGAGCAAATTGAATAATCAAATACATTTACAATAGTCAAAATCTTAAATATATGTTTGTTATCATCAAAAGGGGGAGATTGTTGAATATGCGTCTACGTGATTTTTGTTTGATGATAATAAACATATATACATTCATTTAAATGTATTTGATATTGTACTATTTTATTTTTCACAGATAAAATAAATATTTGCTGAATAAAATAAATAACACAGTATTGGAATTCAAACGAATATTTTATTCAAACAAATATTTATTACAATTTTGATAGTACAATTTCAAGCTCTCACTATAACTATACAATTTCAGTCACAATACGATTACATCACAATTTCATAGTTACATCAGTTCCTCACTACATATCACTCACACTCGTATTTATCTTCAACTTCATTCCAATGTGAATCCAGCATCTGAGCAATCTGCAGAAATATACATTGACGCAGTAAAATTGAAAAGGAAATGTTTTGCAGTATAAAACAAAATATGAATTTTGAAAATAATGTTTGCCTCAGTTATTTGGGTTGTTCGTCATCATTTATATTTGAATTCATCATTCACGAACAGCTTGTGACATGCACAGTGGATCACTGTACATGCCACAAGGCCGTGCACACCGAAATGTACACTTGATAATGTTACAGGGACAGGTGAGCACAGGTCAAACCCAGACTATCTGAATCAACTCAAGTGCAATATAAATAAAGTCAAGTCATCAGCACAAGGTCAAATCCGAGTTCTGAAACTGGATTCAACACAGGGCAGTTATACAGGATACGACTTCAAGCATGAGAACAGGCAAGCCCAAATAAATGCACGGTTCAATTATAAAGTCAAACATGCACAGGCAAAGGCTACTCAAGCATGAAGGCAGCAAATACAACAAATTCAAGTCAAGCATGCTACAGAACTGACCAACATAGCACAAGAATGAACAACATCAAGTGAGACCAGAAGTGAGACCAGACTCAAGTGAAACCAACCAACAAACTCAGTGATATCAATGCTCAAATGTGCAACTACACCAGAATCAACTACAAGCTACAAGTATGCAGCAGGTCAAAAAGCAACTGTAGGGATGAATACAATGTCAAAGATCAAAGACCAGACTACTACAGCAATATACTCAAGTGATTCAAACTACAAGAGAAATCCAATGCAATGCAGATGCCAACATAGATGGATATATGAAGTGGCAGAGAAGCAAATTTCAGAATTCTCAAGAAAAAAAAGGAAATCAAGTTCGTATCTATGAAATGGTCAGAGCAAAAAGAAATTCAAAGCCGTGTTTTAAAAACCAAGTCAATGCCGTGGTAATCAAATTCAAGCCAAGTCGAAGTCAACAGAGAAATTCATGGAGATAAACAGATATCATCGAAAAAAATTCAAAGCCGATAATTTCAAAACCAAGTCGACCGAACATCTCAAGAATATACGATTGTGAATCAGTCAGGAATAAATCGCATCATCCAACATTATATCGAACGGCCAAAGAAAAATTCAAACATGTCAATATGAACGAGAAAACAAGGATTCGAATCCTATATAATAACCCAATCATCATCGGCATAAAGGTGTGAGTTCGAATATGAAAATCGAAGAGGAACAGAGCTAAAAATCTTACTTGAAGCAAAATCGAACTCACCGAAGCAAAGCCAAAGCCAAGCAGATCAAAATCACAAGCAAAGGCGAACGCTCAAGGGATAATGCCCCAAATTCATCAGTTTGGAGAAAAGGGAACGAAGCCCTAATTTGCGCAAAGCCGAAGCCCTAGCGAATCTCAAAGAAGCAGAAGCAAGGCTGAAGCCCTAGCAAGCCTTACAGGAACGAACGCGATTTAGTCGATCGGAGGAAGAAAGGAATCACGAAGTCGCCATTTTTTTTTCTTTCTCGAAAGAGAACTGAATCGGGTGAAATAAAAGAAGGGGCAGCCGAGTTTTAGTTAGAATTAGGGTTAGGTTGATTTTAATAAAGGTTAAGTTTTTTTTTAAAAGGGTTAGTTGTTTTTTAAATAGAGATTTATTTTAAAAACAAGTTTTCTATCTTGAGCAAAAATCGTAGAGTCAAGCTAAGTATTTTATTTTTTGCTCCGGTGTTAATTTTAAAGGTATGTTTTTTCTTTTTTCAAAGTTTGGTAAATCACCACCTAGGGTAAGGTTGTGTCAGATTGTCTAATTAGAATTAGTTCAGTGAGCAGGGGTTGCGAGTTTGCAAAATTCTACAGGCGGGAGCAGAGTTTGCGAGTTTGCAAAGCTCTATAGGCGGGAGCAGGGGTTGCGAGTCTAGTAGAGTGTTTGTGAGCGGGAGTGAGTGTTTGCGAGTCTGTCAGAGTGTTTGTAAGCATGAGACTGTTTAATTCTAATAGAAATCTGGGAATGCAGCAGTAGGCAGGGTTTGCCGAAGCTGGGTAAATTTTGTGTGTGATTTACTTTTCAGCATATTTACTTTTCTGCAGTTTGTTTCTGTGGTTGATTCGAGAAAATTTGCTATAACCCTATTCACCATCCCCCCTCTAGGGTTAATCTAGATCCTACAATATTAATATTAACCTAAGTATGGTTAGTATATAATAAGTTAAATATATACTTACTTAAGAAAAGAAATAAGATGTAACACTTCTTAAAGATAAAATAAATGAAAATATATAATATGTAATGCCACATTATCATTTCACATCATAAGTACAAGGGAAAGTGCATTCTATGGTGGTCACAAGGGGGAGCCTTGTGCCTTGTGTGAAGTGGAGGAAGGGGGTGGATGTGGTGATGTGTCATTATATGAGTGGAAGGTGGTGTACTTGAGGGTATTTAGGTAATTTTCTAATTTCAATTTATATAAAAATAATTTCAAATTTTCTCTCTCATTTCCATTTCATTTCTCACTTTTTCAAAAATCCATCTTCTTCCTTAAGCTTTTCAAAAGTTTTAATGGCTTTCATTTCTTTTTCTAAATTTTAAAATCACTTCTTTCTTCCCTTTTAATTTTTAAAAATCTTTAAAACCGCTTCCTTTTCTCTTATTATACCTCCACTTAGCCAAAACAACACCTAAACTCCCCTTTACAACATTGGCCATGCCCTATTGACCCTAGGTCGAGCCCATTTTTCAAAATCCAAGACCAAAAATCAAGTTTTTACTAATTGAAATCCAATACCAAAGGCCTTTTCAAGTTATAGTGATAGTTTGGTTTGTTTTCATAGATTTTGGTGAGTAAATTTTGTTTCTTTTTGGAAAAGACTTGACTTTTATTTTGTTGACTATTGTTGTGTGATGTATTGGTTGATTTGATGGATTATTATGTTGTTTGGTTATATAAGTGTATACTTGTATGTGATAGTGGGTTAGATTCGAAAATCGAAGTCTAAGTGTCGTGAGTATTTTGGAAAGATGTGATCTTTCTTATGTTTGCGGTTGTGGCATGTAAGTTTATGTTATAATTATGTACATGTATTGTATATGCTAAAAAGTTAGCACTTTGACTTGTTAAAGCGACTTGAGATCCTTTGGAAACTAAATCATGTTTTATTAGTTTAATTTACAAAAAAGATTTTAAAAGTTTCAAACTTTATGTTAATTTTCAAAATCTCTTACTATGTTTTATAAAGTAAGTAAAGTTGTTAAGAATTAAAGTTGAAATGTTAACTTAGAAAGTAAGTTTAAGTTATGGCATCCACAGCGATAGTCGTTATAGATGCAGTTCAAAAAATCAAATGTTTTTCTAAATTTAAAGTGTTTTCTTCTTAAATATTTTTGCAAACCTTTTTCAAACTATTAGTTAAGTGCGAAGGTAATTATTATTTACTTAATTAAGTATGAGTTAAATAATTATTTAATTAATTAAAGATAATTAATATTCAATTAGGGATTAAGTAAAGGTAATTCGTACTTAAATATTAATAAATAAGTTAATTAAAATTAGGTAATTAAGAGAGTTTTAATTAGTTATTAATTAAGTGAAGAGTTAATTAAGTTTTAATTTTTATTTAATTAAGTCTAATTATTTAATTAACTATCAATTAATTAGGGTTGATTATTAGTTAATTATTAATTAGGTAGGGTTTAGTTATTAATTAATTAGTTAACTAAGTTTTTAAATTAAGATTTTATTAATTTTTAATTAAGGTTTGATTAGTAATTAAATTAAGCTTTAATTATTTTAAATAAAGCTTTATTTTAAACTCTGTCATATTTATTTAAAGGCAATCTGCTTTTATAAGTAAGTGTATTTTTAAACAAGGGATCTTTTGTCCTTGCCATTAAGTAGCCAAACAAATATAGATAAGTTATACTAAACTTTGATATCTGTTTAGCAAAATAAAATACCGTTCTCCTATAATTTAATTGGATAGAATATTGATAACATTCCTTTAGCAGAATAAATCCCCATTCTGCTACTATATTGATTTGAACATTGAATTATATGCCAGTTAATTATTATTGGATAAGTGATGGATTAGATAGTGATTGCTAATTGAATTTATTTACATATATGTTGACTTATGTAAGTACCAGTTGGGTGACTTGAAAAGTCAAATTTAATTAAATGGTAACTTGATTTAGTACCATTGTGCTCGCTAAGCCTCTTTCCAAATTTGTAAGTTTTGGTTTTAAATTAACTCCAAGTTTATTAACAATTTGAGGTTAAGTGTTTATATAATTATAAAATATTTTTAGAGTTAGTTAATTAATAATTTTATTGGGAATGTTTTAAAGTAAGTTGATTAATTTTATTATTAAAGATGTTTTAAAGTTAATTAATGATTTGGTTAACGATGTTTAAAGTTAATTACTTATTTTAAAATAATGGTTTAGAGTAAATTAATTATTAAGTTATGATGTTTAAAGGAAATCAATTAATTTAATAGGGTGTTTAGAAAGGATAAATTGTTTTATAAAAGGGATTTTACTTAGAAAAAGGATTTATCAAAGGAGATTTATAAATAATATTTTGTAAAGGAAATTTTAAACGATACTTGGCTAAGGAGTTTATAAATCATTTTAGAGTTTTATAAGGAATTTTTATAAATTAATTTGGAGATTTATAAAAATATTTATAAATACGAAATGGGCTTAGGAAAAGTGAATTTTATAAAGGAATGAAATTTGTTTTGAATGTTAATCCTTCTTAATTATGGTGGTATGGAAACATTCTTTCCATACTTAACACCGAAGGATAATGGCTTGGTTTATAGTAAGAAATGTTTTAAATAAAATTTGTTGGCCCATTTAAATATAAATTTGGAAAAGCAGAAATCTTCCTTAAGTTTATAAATATACTTATACCGTTGAGATAAGTATATGGGTATCTTTTCTAATTGATGAAAGTATAATGTTTTGGTAATATACTTATACCAATGAGATAAGTATACGAATGTTTTTTCGAGTATTGAAAGAAACATAAGGGGTTTGAAAATATCCTTTGTAAAGGTATTTTGAATCAAAGATTGTAAAGTGAATTGATTTATGAAAAGATTACTTAATAGAGACTTAGTGGATTCCACATGGAATTAAATTTATGTTCGGATTGTTGTTTTATTTGATAGTTAAATAACCGATTATCAAAATATGAACTTTTTTTAACTCTGGAAATATCTAGGAGAAACACGATAATTATATGGCATAGTCATCTTCGATGATGTTGTACTATGCATATAAATCTCGTTTCATTCTCCTAGGACAAATGAAAAGGAGATCTATCTACTTTGGGGTGATCCCCGCTCTTATCTTGTCTGTTTATTTCCGAAAAAACCAAAGTTGAGTTTATCGAAAACTGTCGAATGTTGGTTCGAAGTGACCAGGACCAGATAAGTATAAATTATCTTAAAACCACTTTGAACCAACTCAAGCGTTCAAATTGAAAGTATTGGAAGATGATGGAGTCAAAGATGGAGCTCTTTGTAGTGCAAGGGCTACTTACTATTAATTCTGTCGGTGATTCCAAAATGGATGTAGTAGAAGTAGTGTCGTCGGTTTGTTCATATCCTGAACAACTTGAAAGGATGAATGCTGGCACCATATCGCTGCCTGGAGGCAGTGTTAGCATTTTAAGTAGGATTACTATATAAAAGGTAAAATGTAGCCTCAAGCCTCATCAATTGGGAATGACTAAAATAGCGAATATGCTTTAGAGATATGTAGGTCACACCCTTTAGGGTATTGTCATCGCCCTTTCTAGATATATACGTTTATGGATTTGGTTGTGCATGAGAGCTCTGGGGAAAAGGTTGTAAAGCAACTAGGGTGGTGACATATTCGGAACTATCCAGTAAGGGGTAGGCTCGGTCCTTATTCATAGGGGTCGATAGGCTCGACCTTGCATTTTTCTAGAAGTGTAATGTGGCAGGCGGTACGCCAGTAGCCTTGTCATTAATGGAATCCATTCTCTAATAAGTGTCATATGGACTTAGTTGTGCCCAACTATGCTGGAACGTGAGATACAAGCATTCCAGCTATATTCATAATTTATTTTAAAATCCTAGACATTATTATAATATCACTGGATTTTCTATAGAAACGTTTTGGTTATCGTAAGTTAAAAACATGTTTGTGTTTATATGCGGCATGGTCTTATGAGATACCTTTATTTTGAAAGGTTTTATAAAACATTAAGTATCCGGTTGATTTTGTTTCTCACGTTGGTTTTACCAGACTGATACGGATGTTATTTTTCTTATAATGCTTGGGTCAGCCCGAGCATATTTGCCAGATTTAGTTGGACACTTTGGAGCTTTTAAAAGATGAGTTGGATGCTTTAAAGACGTACTTCCATATTTTCTTTTATCTTCTGTTGTTTGTTCTTGTTGTAGTTATCAGCAATTGTAAGGACATGTTGTTATAACTGTCCAGGATGAGGATGGGTTAGTGTTGTACTCTGATTTATGTATGTATATTAAAGTTTCTTCTTTTTGTAAAGAATTGTTTAGTATTATATATTACTCATCACGTTTTTGTTAGATTCTGTCTTCCTTCTTCTTTTCTTTTTCTCCAACAATCTGTTTTTTCGACACATGGATGTTCGGTATGTGAATACTGAGGATGTATTAGTGTCGACTTCTAAGGGCCAAAAAGTATGATTGTCACACTTGGTATCAAAGCTGAAGGTTAACCAAGAACCTTAGCCCTAGTAGGTTGAAATCAGTAGGATAGGGAAGTGATGCCCTAGATGAATTTAAGTGTGTATATATTAGAGCGCACATTTGTTAGTGATATAAAAATGTTTTATATTGTGTTATTTGATCGGTTAATGGGTATATGAATTATGGTCGATGCGTTTGGCCCACGTCGTCGATGGGGATTCCTAAACATTTGAACAAGGCCGAACAACGCAGTATTATTTTAAAATGGATAAATGAAATAATTTTACCTAGGAATATATTGTATATATAGAAGAATGATTTTCAAAAAATAAATATAGTTATTTTTATGTGCTTGTTTGTTAGGAAATGATAATATTCAATTATTATAATTTAGGGTCTGTTTAGTTATGCTCGTCCAGTTTGAGCATTAACTATTGTTGAGTGTTTCATAAGTAATTTCCTTTTTAAAATATGTGTTGGGTAAATATAATTTGGAGAAAAAATGAAATGAACCCTTGTGAATTAAGTTTCATAATTTTACAATAAGGCGTTCGATGTTAATGTTGAATTAAAATTTGATTTTAGTAAGATGTTTATTTAAAGGTTCGAATACTTTAGAATAATTATTTGAGAAATGATTTGTATAAAGAAGTCATTTTATATAACTTGGATTATAATTTAAAAGAAATTTGGTTTAAAATAAAAGGCATTGAGGATTTAAAATCCCAGAGTCTTGAAGAAGATTTCAAGTGTTTTATGGAAAAGGGTAGTAATATTTTACTTGAAGATATTTTTTATGTATAAATATTTCAAAAAAGAAATTTTTAAGTAAGGTGTATTTTCTTTGGGTTGGTTGGGAAAATGAGTCTCGATTTGTTTTTTGATAATCAGTATAATCTTCTAAGTGACAATCAGACGTTTGCTTAAGCGAATGTTGTAGTGTACTTAGTAAATTATCCTCTTTATCATTATACAACTGAAATAAGTTTGAATCTGAACGAATCCAAAGCAAGTGGGTTATAAATATTTTGTTAAAACTATTTGTTTAGAAATCTGTAAAGTATTGTCTCAAAAAGGGTAGTTTTGAAATAAAAGAAATATTTTTATGTTAACTAGTTTGAGTGGCCCAAAAATAACTAAAAATAGGAAAGAGTTATGTTCGAATGGTAAACATTTCTCTTAAGTATTACTCTTTTGGTAAGGGAATGTATGCTGCTATATGGTAGTACCCAGTTCCTTAGTATCATTTTGGGGTTACTCAAGCTATATGTATGCATTTTCTTGGGTTAAATATATAGATTCATTTCAAAAGGGATTTTGGAATAAAATCGGGTATTTGGATTTTGAGTTTGCTGAATAAATTCAAATTGAAAAGTTTGAACCAGATACTGGTATATACTTTCAGGATGTAGTAGGGTATTATACAAGTTAAACTTAAGTTTAGTTTTATGAAAGGTGTTCATAAATAATTTTAGCAGAAATAGAATTGGTATAAGTGAGAACCAATAAAACAAGTGCGTAAGTTGGACATTGATCATTTCCCTTTTCCATATAGTTTTGATGCAAGATTCGAGACTTTGAGGTGTTTCACATTGTTCCAAATAAGGATCCATTACTCGATTGTGATGGCGATCTCTTGGTGAGGGTTCTTGATACGGAACAAAAGTTTTCTATCATAATATATGGCTATGTAAGGAGAACAGAGGTTTCTAATTAGGAAGCCGGATCAGAGTCCGCACTAGAAAATCGGGTGAGCGATACTAACTTGGAAGAGAGGTTATGTATTCGAGTAGAGATCGAATTAGATTTTTGCATATGGATGATCTATGAACATCATGCGGACTTATGAATAATTGTGGGTACTCATAGGGTGTAATCTAGGGATCGAAATTCTTTTAAGGGGAGAAGAATGTAACGACCCAGAATTTAATTACTTTAAATGTGGATATTTAATATATTTTTATATAATTTATAAATGGATTTTATTACCCAAATATACCCCTTTTTAATAATAATCAGTGATGGGAAAATGGTTTTCAAAATATGTTTACAAAAATAATTAGCTCAAAAGAAAATAGAAGATGTGATTGGAAAGCTTTTTCAAAATTTTCAATTCTTCATCATCTAAAAGCTGTTTAAGATGTTGTGAACACCTTAGTAAAACATATACACACATACTAATACTAATCTAAGTATGGTTAGTATATAATAAGTTAAATATATACTTACTTAAGAAAAGAAATAAGATGTGACACTTTTTAAAGATTAAATAAACGATAATATATAATATGTAATGTCACATTATCATTTCACATCATAAGTACAAGGGAAAGTGTATTGTATGGTGGCCATAAGGGGGAGCCTTGCCTTGCATGTGGGGGTGGAGGAAGAGGGTCGATGTGGTGATGTGTCATTATATGAGTGGAGGGTAGTATACTTAAAGGTATCTAGGTAATTTTCTAATTTCAATTTATATAAAAACAATTTCGAATTTTCTCTCTCTCATTTCCATTTCATTTCTCACTTTTTCAAAAATCCATCTTATTCCTTAAGATTTTCAAAAGTTTTAATGGCTTCCATTTATTTTTCTAAATTTAAATATCCCTTCTTTCTTCTTTTAATTTAAAAAAAAATCCTTAAAACCACTTCCTTTTCTCTTCTTATACTTCCACTTAGCCGAAACAACACCTAATCACCCTTTACAACCTTGGTCGTGCCCGACTGAATCTAGGCAGATCCCCTTTTTCCAAATCCAAGGCCAAAAATCAAGTTTTTACTAATTGAAATCCAAGATCTAAGGCCTTTTCAAGTTCTAGTGATAGTTTGGTTTGCTTTCATAGCTTTTGGTGAGTAAACTTCATTTCTTTTTGGAAAAGACTTGACTTTTATTATGTTGACCATTGTTGTGTGATGTATTGGTTGATTTGATGGATTATTATGTTGTTTAGTTATATATGTGTATATTTGTATGTGATAGTGAGTTAGATTTAAAAATCGAAGTCCAAGTGTTGTGAATGTTTAGGAAAGATATGATCTGGCTTATGTTTGTGGTTGTGGCATGTATGTTTATTTTATGACTATGTACATGTGTTGTATATGCTAAAAAGTTAGCACTTTGACTTGTTAAAGCGACTTGAAATCATTTGGAAACTAAATCATGTTTTACTAGTTTAATGTACAAAAAAGATTTCAAAGCTTCGAACTTTATGTTAATTTTCAAAACCTCTTACTATGTTTTATAAAGTAAGTAAAGTTGTTAAGAGTTAAAGTTGAGATGTTAACTTAGAAACTAACTTTTACTTTAAGTTATGGCATCCACAGCGATAGTCGTTATGGATGCAGTTCGAAAAATCAAATGTTTTACTAAATTCAAAGTGTTTTCTTCTTAAATATTTTTGAAAACCTTTTTCAAATCATTAATTAAGTACAAAAGGTAATTAATATTTACTTAATTAAGTATGAGTTAAATAATTAATTAATTAAAGATAATTAATATTTAATTAGGATTAAGTAAAGGTAATTAGTACATAAATACTAATTAAGTTAATTATAATTAGTTAATTAAGAGAGTTTTCATTAATTATTAATTGAGTAAGGAGTTAATTAAATCTTAATTTTTACTTAACTAAGTCTAATTATTTAATTAACTATTAATTAATTAGGGTGGATTATTAATTCACTATTAATCAAGTAGGGTTTATTAATTAATTAATTAATTATGTTTTAAATTAAGATTTAATTAAGTTTTAATTAAGGTTTAATTAGTAATTAAATTAAGCTTTAATTATTATTAAACAAAGGTTTAATTTAAACTCTATCGGTTTTATTTAAAGGCAGTTTGCTTTTAAAAGAAAATGAATTTTTTAAACAAAGGATCTTTTGTTTAAGCCATTAAGTAGCTAAACAAATATAGATACGTTATACTAAACTTTGACGTCTGTTTACCAGAATAAAACACTGTTCTACCATAGTTTAATTGAATAGAATATTGTTGACATCCATTTAGCAGAATAAATCCCCGTTCAGCTATCATATTGATTTGGACATTGAATTGTATGCCAGTTAATTATTATTGGATAAGTGATGGATTAGCTAATGATTGCTAATTGATTTTATTTACATATATGTTGGCATATGTAAATACCAGTTAGTTGACTTGAAAAGTCAAATTTAATTAAATGGTAACTTGATTTAGTACCATTGTGGTCATTAACTTTCCGAATTTGAAAGTTTTGGTTATAAATTAACTCCAATCCTATTAACAATTTGAGGTTAAGTGTTTATATAATTATAAAAGATGTTTTAGAGTTAGTTAGTTATCTATTTTATTGGGAATGTTTTGAAATAAGTTGATTAATTTTTTACTAAGGATGTTTTAAAGTTAATTAATGATTTGGTTATCGATGTTTAAAGTTAATTACTTATTTTAAAATGATGGTTTAGAGTTAATTAATTATTTAATTATGATGTTTAAAGGAAATCAATTAATTTAATAAGGGTGTTTATAAAGGATAAATTGTTTTATGAAATGGATTTTACTTAGACAAAGGATTTATCAAAAGAGATTTACAAATGATATTTTATAAAGGAGATTTTAAACGATATTTGGTTTAGGAGTTTATAAATCATTTTAGAGTTTTATACGGAAGTTTTATAAATTAATTTGGAGATTTATAAAAAGTATTTGTAAACATAAAATGGGCTTATAAAAAGTGAATTTTATAAAAGAATGAGATTTTTTTTGAATATTAATCCTTCTTAATTATGGTGGTATGGAAATATTCTTTCCATACTTAACACCGAAGGATAATTGTTTGGTTTATAGTAAAAATGTTTTAAATGAAATTTGTTGGCCCATTTAAATATAAATTTGGAAAAGAGGAAATCTTCCTTAAGTTTGTAAATATACTTATATCGTTGAGATAAGTATATGGGTACCTTTTCTAAGTATCGAAAGTATAATGTATTAGCAATATACTTATACCAATGAGATAAGTATACGAATGTTTTTCCAAGTATTGAAAAAAACATAAGTGGTTTGTGAAAATATCCTTTGTAAAGGTATTTTGAATCAAAGATTGGAAAGTGATTTGATTTATGAAAGATTAATTAATAGAGGCTTAGTGGATTCCACATGGAATTAAATCTATGTTTGGATTGTTGTTTTATTTGATAGTTAAATAATAGATTATCAAAATATGAACCTATTTTTAACTCTGGAAATATCTAGGAGAAACATGAGAGTTACATGGCATAGTCATCTTCGATGATGCAGTACTGTGTGTATACATCTTGTTTCGATCTCCTTAGACAAATGATAAGGAGATCTATCCACTTAAATGGTTATAGGATGATTCTTGCTCTTATCTTGTCTGTTTATTTCTAAAAGAACATGAGTTGAGTTTATCGGAAACTATCGAATGTTGGTTCGAAGAGACCGAGATCGGATAAGTATGATTTATCCGAAAACCACTTCAAACCAACTTTGAATTGGATGCATACGGAAGATGATGGAATTGAAGACGGAGCTCTTTGAAGTGCAAGGGCTACTTGCTACTAATTCTGTGGGTGATTCCAAAATGGATGGAGTAGAAGTAGTGCCTTCGGTTTATTCATATCCTGAACAAGTTGTATGGACAAATATTTGCACTGCATTGTTGCCTGGAGGGTAGTGTTAGCATTCCAAGTGGGATTGCTATATAAAGGGCAAAACATAGCCTCATGCCTCATCAATCGGGAATGACTATAAGAGGGGATATGCTTCAGGGCAATGTTGGTCGCACCCATTAGAGTGTTGTCATTACCCTTTCTAGATATATATATATAT
Organism: Allium fistulosum; assembly: GCA_030737815.1. Taxonomy (NCBI): domain Eukaryota; kingdom Viridiplantae; phylum Streptophyta; class Magnoliopsida; order Asparagales; family Amaryllidaceae; genus Allium; species Allium fistulosum. The sequence goes on from CM060907.1 coordinate 98,534,168, forward strand.
ATATATAATTATGGATTTGTTTGTGCATGCGAGCTCTTGTGAAAAGGTTGCAAAGCAACCAGAGTGGTGACATATTCGGAACTATCCAGTAAGGGGTAGGGCCAGTCCTGATTCGCAGGGGTCGATAGATTCGACCTTGATACATTTTCCTAGACGTGTACTGTGGCAAACGGTACCATAGTAGCCTTGTCATTGATGGAATCCATTCTCCAATAAACACCGTACGGACTTAGTTGTACCCAACTATGCTGGGACATGAGATGCAAGCATTCCAGCTATATTTATAATTTATTTTAAAACCCTAGACATTATTATAATATCACTGGATTTTCTATATAAATGTTTTGGTTATCGTAAGGTAAAAACATGCCCGTGTTGCGGCATGGTCTTACGAGATACCTTTATTTTGAAAGGTTCTATAAAACATTAAGAAGATTGTGTTTCTCATGCTGGTTTTACCAGACTAATCCGGGTGTTATTTCCAGTTTTAGTTGGACATTTTGGAGCTTTCAGGAGATGAGCTAGATGCCTCCAAGACGTCCTTCCATATTTTCTTTATCTTTCGATGTTTGTTCTTGTTGTAGTTATCAGCAATTGTAAGGACATGTTGTTATATCTGTCCAGGCTAATGATGGGTTAGTGTTGTACTCTTATTTATGTATATATATTAAAGTTTCATCCTTTTGTAAAGAATTGTTTAGTATTGTATATTACCCGTCATGTTTTTTGTGAGATTTTGTCTTCTCTTATGTTTTCTTTCTCCCTAACAATCTATCTTTCCAACATTTGGATGTTCGGCACGTGAATACTATGGATGTATTAGTGTCGACTTTTGAGGGTCGAAAAGGCAGATTGTCACAAAAATCCTTATGCCTTTCATGAACAAAGAGATAAAATGTAACCTTCGGCTACCACATAGGCCTTATGTATTTATACTATACAAAAATTTAGATTTAGCTCTCGGCTCCAACTAATGCCTTATGCCTCGTCATTATCAATTGATACTCAAGAACTTACACATATGTTTTCGTTTTTCAGCTGCCACCCCAGGCCTTACACATACTCCACTTATGGTTCCTAGACTACCACTCATGGCCTTATGTCTTCCACTGTTCCCTTGGTTTCCACTCTAGGTCTTACACCAATTGCTTTCGTAGTCCGGACGCTTGTCCCTTTAAGCCTTACACCGACGTTTTCAGTTTTGATTGCCACACTAGACTTCACGTCTATGCTATTATATTTTGGTTGGTACATAAAGCCTTACACTATCGTTCTTGATTCCAATGATTACCACTCATGGCCTTACGCCGTCTACTAAATATTCTACCTAACCATTCATTATTAGGCTTTTCACTTAGCTGTTTACTAAACTGATATTTCAACTAATTGTCTTTTGGTTATTAATACTACTTATTACATTATTGTCAATGTCATTACCGAGAGTCTCCGGAAGCATTGTCTTCGCACTTCTTAATCCTTAGCATATACAATATAATTGCTTGTACATAGTGTATAATATATAAGTGGATCTTATTACTACTTAATACTACTTATTACTTAGCTTGTACTACAATATAATATTACTTAGCTATTTACTACAATATAATATTACTTAGCTATTTGCTGCAACTAAAGCCTTCTGCCTAATATAATCTCTTCTGCACTCGGTTATTAATGCTACTTATTACTTTTTCGCACATTTATACTCTGTACTCGCCTATAAACAACTTCTTGCATATACAATATAACTGCTTGTACTGCAATTTATCCATATTATATATGCTTGTTTCCGAGCAAAGCTTTTACTTAATGTAACTCTATACATACAAATAAAATCCCTGTAATTACTTTAGTTATATTCTATTACTTAGTCCTATTTTTTGCTACCAAAGTGCTCCGCATGGCTAAACAAAACTATGATTTTTAACCAACTCTATGGTTATTCCTGTTTATATTAGGTCGAGTTTTCTTCGATAGTTAATGAGTTATGAATAATCCAAATTTTGAGCTATTCCCAATTTCTAGGGAACACTAACTTGAACGTCTATCTCCTGACATTCCTAATTCCACCGATAATCGGGCGCGATTGGTGCCATCCATAAGTTCACATTATTAGACCTTGGCAAAGCTTATCCTACTAAGTTGCAAGTGAAATCGTAGTCTTTATGTTGTTTTGTCGCATATTGAGTCCTATTTTCGGGACTCATAACTCCAAATGCGAAAGTCCAAGCACTATTCACTGACCTTGCCTATTTTCGGGCATTCGTCGGTGATTAATGATGTGGGGAATATTATTCGATTACCCCCAAATCTACTTACGAATAATCTTGGGCCGGAGGAGTTCAGCCATTTTTGTTTTCGTTTTTCAATGACTGTCCTTGCTTATCGTCAGCTAAGCGTGTCCTGCTAGGCCGCAAGCGCAGTCATGAATATCGCAATCGTAGATCGGTTGATATATCCAACAATTTATGCCTCCGGATGCCTATCTCTAGACATTCGCTTTCAACTCCCCTATCTCGGGTGTTGGCCGAGAGTATCTGTTGACCGTCCTCGCTTATCCTAAGCCTAACATATCCTACCAGGTCGATAGTGTGGTCGAGAAATTTCTATCCGTGCATAAATTTATATCTCCAAAATATGGCACTTTAGTTGCCTTATCCTCGGCGTTCCTTCTTGATGCTTCCTAATTCGTGGCAATAGTCAATACCTGAAGGTAAGGGTTGAATTATCTTATCAACCCCTATGTTTACTCTCCCCAGTCCTAATCCTGGACCAAAGGAGTTAGTATCGTTTTCCAAGTACCTAAGCATATAGGGGTTAATTATCCGATCAACCCTTGAAATTACACTCCTCGGACCTAATCTTAGGCCCTAGGAGTTTGTTCCAGACTATATTACTAATCGCGCAGTATAGGATTTTGCCTATAAGAACATGATTCTATTGGTTCAAGAAGCTAATTTTTATTTATGAACAGAAAATATGGAAAGTCCCGCCTTATTACATTGCCCCCAGAATCTTTGAGTGGCTTATTTGTAGAAAGTAAATAAAGTAAAATGAAGTGGCAACGTAGCAAGTCACTATTCAATGCACGTAGAATCGAGATTCGGTCAGCAGCGGTTAGCTTGACATCTCTAAGCTTTTGCTGGACTACATAAGGACCTTCCTAATTTGGACCAAGCGCCTTATACCCGGGAGAACCTGTTTCAAAACGAGATCCCCTACCTCGAAAATATGGTTCTGGACCTTGGTGTTAAAATGTCATGCTACTCTTCTCAACTGAGCAGCTTTTCTTAATTCCGCTTCTTCCCTTTTCTCATCAACCAAAATCGAGGGACTCAATCAAGAGTTCCTCGTTTACCTTTGGATCATAAAACCTTTTACGATGAGAAGGGACCTCCAATTCTATCTGGATCATAGCCTCTGATCTATATGCTAAATCTAATGGCGTATGTCCATTCGCAAACTTGTGGGTCATCCTCTAAGCCCATAATGTCAGTGGAAGCTCAATGAACTAGTTGCCTATGGCTTTTGTAAACTACTTCTTTAAGGTGGACTTGATGATTTTATTCACTGCCTCCACTTGTCCGTTTGCCTATGGATGTGCTACCACTAAAAAACTATTTTCAGTCTTGTACCGGTTGTAGAAATCCTTGAACTCGGTACTTTCAAACCGAGTTCCATTATCTATTATGATTTTCCTAGATACTTGGAAGCTAAAGATGATGTTCTTCTTCGTGAAGTTGATTACATTTTCCATTATAATTGTACCAAACTGTTCCGCTTCAGCCCACTTCATGAAACAATCCATGGAAACTATCGCATAATTAGCTCCTCCTTTTGACATTGGTAGCACACCGATAATATCAACTACCCTAACCGCAAATGGTAATGGGCTGACCAATTCTGTAAGTTCTATCGATGGGGCTTTTAGTATATTGGCAAACCTCTGACAATGATCGCATCATTTTGTGTAATCAACTGCATCCGGATTTACTATTGGCCAGAAACATCCATAGCGAAGTACATTTTTTGCTAGTGTCTGCCCCTCGGTGTGGTCATCATAGTTACCCTCATGGATCTCCATGAGGATTTTCCTACCTTCATCCTTGGTTACACACCTAAGTAAGGGGGTAGAGAATCCTCTTCTGTATAGTACTCCTTATTGCAGTCTCTTAAGAGAATTCCCTTAAGTAATCCACGGTCTCCAAAATCCATTCGACGTCCATTTGGTCGATACTTAGAGCCGTCAAAACATCCAGTGGAACCGAACCCATCACATGTTCCTCCCCAGAACTAGCTAGCTTGGGCAACAAATCAGCTTTTGCATTTTCTTCCCTTGGGGATGTGTGTAATCGTATAATACTCTACATCATCCAACAGTTTCGGTGCTTTGGTTAGGTAAGGAGCAAGTCTCACACCCTTATCTCGATATTCCTTCCTCACTTGACAAACCACCAATAAGGAATTGTTGAACGTTCATAGCCTCCTTATCCCCGGTTCATTTGCTATCCTCAACCCCACAATCAACACCTCGTACTCACCCTCGTTATAGTTGCAGGAAATTCCAACTTCAATGCATAACAAATCGATCGTCCCTTCAGAGTTACAAGCACTACTCTACACCTGAACTATGTTTGTTCGAAGCACTATCCAGAAATAATTTCTAATGAGGAAGTGTGACCGCATCGTCCTCCTCTTTACCATCTCGTTTGGTAAACTCAGCGACGAAGTCCACCAATGCCTGCCCATTTGTCACTCTCATTGGATGGTAAGTGATATCATAATTAGGCCTGTCAATGAATACCCGAAATATCCGAAATCCGTCTGCATCCGTATCCGAAAAGCGGATAATTATCCGATATCCGAAAAGCAGATGTGGATATCCGATATCTGAAACATATTTCGGATACGGATACGGATATGGCTATATCCATATCCGATAAATATCCGTCCGGTTCGAAGTTATTTTATTATTATTTTAATATGTTATTTTATATCCATAATAAATATCCATCCATCCAAATATCCAATTTCTTTCCACTTAAATTTGGCCCATATCTATACCAAATACCCTACCCGTATTAAAACCCTACCCGTATTAAAACTAAAACAAAACCCTAGCAACTAGAACTTCAGCCGCGTTTAATTTATTTCACTCGCGATACCATTTCCAGTTTTCCACACAATCGACACCGTTCCTCACCGCAACTAGAACCTCACCGCTCTGCCGCTCGCCGCTCTACCGCTCGCCGCTCCGCCGCTCGCCGCTCCTCATCGCGACGCCGCTCCTCATCGCGAATCGCGAATCACTGGTACGTATTTGACTTCAATATTTAATTAGATGTTTTTTAATATTATTTAATATTTCGTTAGATGTTGTTTAATATTGCAAAGGATGCTCCTACAGTCCTACATTCATGTTGGTTGTAATCCCTGGTACTGTATTTACGAATTTCAGCAGCAGTTAAACAAAAGTTTGCAAAATTTCAGCAGCAGTATTTACGAATCCCTGGTACTGTAGTAGGCATAAACTTGTGCAATGGTTTGTAAATTTTTGGTTAACAAAAGTTAAACAAGACTAACAAGAAAGTAATTGTATTTTTGCAATGAACAGATTCAAGTCTTAAAGTAATGGTAAATCCTAACATTTTTCTTTAAAACTGTTAACAAAAGCGATAGCTGAACAGCACATTTAATACTACACATATTATAATAAATCGAGCAAAAATACAAGTATATTGTAATCCAATGAACATTTGCAATAATTTTACATCTGGGTAAAATACTTGTCGGAACAATAAACAAAACATTTTGTTCTATATACAAAAATTAAAACAAATAAAATCAATGGACTCCGTTTTTGCCCCATTTTGAGTTTATTCAAGTAAATAATTTTTAGGGATTGTGAATTGTGAATTGTGATAAAATGACTTGTTTGATACAAAAATTAAAACAGTATTTGTGAATTGTGATAAAATAAAATCAAAACAGTCTATATACAAAAATTAAAACAAATAAAATCAATGAAATTTATTTATTTGTGAATTATGATAAAATGACGTATTTGTGATAAACTTAGACAGTAATGACATATATTTTATTTGGTATTGTAGAGTTTTGAAAATGACGAAAGCCTCCTCAAGCTATAGTAACAAGGATATTTGTGGTAAAACTGAATCATCATTTAGTAGTGGAGGAAGATTGATTTCCGAAAGTTGATCTTCATTATCTTCGGATATTGTAGAAGCTTTGAGTTGTATAAAGGATTGGTTGCCATCCGATATTGGTAAAACTATTATATTTTTCTACATGTTTTCAACACAATAACCATCCCATATATGATTTAATTTTTTTGTTTTTAAACTTTTAATAGGTCACAATGTCGAGTTTGTTGATGATGTTATGGTTACGTTATAAACACGCTTCGCATGCTTCGCAAAGGGTAATGGTAAGTGTTCTTGATTTACAAATTACAAACAACTTAATTAAAGCAAATATATTTATAAATATTCTTAGCTTGTGGTTAGGATGGATGGGATGGAGGATTTCTTGGTTGTTGCTGTGTTTGTGAATTGAAGCAAATATATTTTTAAACTGTTCCATACTTCCATTGCTTCAAGCAGTTTGTGTTTGCTACCTAAACTGCTGTGTTTGCTAAGTTATAAACATGCTGTGTTTGCTACCTTTAACTATCCCCATGGGTACAAACTTATCTTCCCTTCACTTGCATTTTTTCCCATTACCGTATTCTTTATTTCCAGTAAACAAGGCCTACGGCTGCATGCATTTTTTTTCATTGCAACTTTAACCCTCCTGACATAACAATGTTTTCCTAATGCATTAAATTTTTAACCAATGACATCTTATGTTGTGATCCTCTTATTTTCTTGCTGTTCGTTATTTACTACTTTGACCGTAGCTTGATCACCAAACTACCCTTCCCTTAATTGGTTATCTGCACCACATCTTTTTGTCCGTCAATTTTGTGATTTCTTCGTTGATTTTCTGGCTATTTTTACTTTGTACATACCTATTTAGACATGTAATTATTGATTCAGGTAGGGAAGCAACTGGAGTTGAAGAACTTGACATTTCAGTTACATTCTATCAGGTAACCGTCTATTAATCTACATCCAGTTTAGACATGTAATTTTGATATTTTTACTTTGATGTGTTTTCCCACATCCAGTTGGCCCACATTCCTTGATTGTTAATTAATCTCCAAATTAATTTAATTCTAACAGCTAGGTTAAGATCCTCCAATTTCCATAATCCTATCCCTCCTCCTTCTTTGCACTTGCATAACATGTCCCATGAAATTTTACTACACTGGCCCTTCCATAAAAAGTTAAGGATAATGTGTTTTAACAGGTAATAGGTTGATAGTAGATACAGGAGCTCTAAAACTATTCATCTACAATTGAATTATCAGATATATGCTTGATTTTATTAATTCAATTCTTCATGCGATACTTAGTAGTTTGGCTTCTCACTCATGCGATTTCATTTCTTTTCTATTTTTAAAATGGTTGGTCTTCATTCATTGCATGGTACGTTTGTTTATAATTGACTAAATATTCTTCAATGCTCCCTCCACTCCACTGATATAAACAACTATTCACAACTTCAGATAGCTGCAGCCTGCAGGTAGTTAGTTAGTGTAACTTGTATTTAGTGTAACTTGTATTTAATTGTTTATAAACTAATATTAAGTACACATGCAGCCTGCACCCTGAATGTGTATATTTAGTGTAACTTGTATTTAGTGTAACTTGCAAATTGCTGATAGCTGCAGCCTGCAGGTAGTTATTTAGTGTAACTTGTATTTAATTGTTTATAAACTAATATACACATTCATATTTTTCTGTAGGGTCATCTTTTGAAGCTTCAACCACTCGATGGAGAAAGAACACAATATTTTAGTTTATATGTGTGCTATTAAGATAAATTATGGTATTTACTACAATTTAAAACATGTATGACGCATTTGCTTTATGTTTTTTATTATTTTGTGTGATTGAATTAGGCTATGGTCCTATGGATTATATGATGAATTATGAAACATTATCGTATTCGTATGGATTTTATGTGATCGAATTAGCTATTGTTAATTTGATGTATTATTACAATTTTTCATCTTTTGTTTAAAACCAAATTAAATATGCAGTATATTGAGTTAAATTTCAGTTACATTTTGAAGTTTGAATGCGGATATTTTCGGATATTTCAATATCCGGAAATATCCGTATTCGTTAAGCCGGATACAGATATTTTCGGATATCCGAAAATATCCGCGGATACGGATACAGATATTATTTAATAGATATTCGCGGATATCGGATACGGATTCGGATACGGATTTTTTTTTTCGGATACGGATACGGATACAGGACTATCCGTATCCGATTGCATCCGTTTACAGGCCTAATCATAATGGCTTAATTCAATATTCCATTTTAGTAATCTCCAAGAGCTCTCGGGTCGATACAACACTTGTTTCAAATGTCCACCAATTAGCACCTTAATCGGATAAGCTTGGAAATATGGCTGTAACTACCTCGATGCAATCAACAAGTAATAGGCAAGTTTCTACAACTTCGGGTAATTATTCTCATCTCCAATAATCCGCTTGCTGATATAATAGACTGCCTTTTGAATCCTCGCCTCCTCACATACCAGTGCTACAACTAATGCGTGAGCAGATACCGCTAAATAAACGAACAAGTTTTCTTTGTCCAACATTTAGATAGAATCGGTGGTGTTTCCATATGCCTTAGTAACTCCTCAAAGGTGTTTTGACAATCCTCGTTGCATTCAAAATTCTTTTTACCATTTTTAGGGCATCGAAGAATGGTATGCATTTGTTTGTTGCCTTTGAGATAAACCGACTTAAAGCAAAAACCTTGCCATATGAACTCTACAACTCCTTTTTTGTGGTCGGGGCTCTTACGTTCCTTAAGGCATTAACATGCTCCGAATTAGCCTCAATGCCCCTCGAATTCACGATTAATCCTATGAACTTCCCTGATGCAACACCAAAAGAGCATTTCAATGGATTAACTTCATTCCATACCTCCACGATACGTCGAACATCTCCGAAAGATCATCCACGTGATTCCTCAATAGTCGGGACTTCATGAGCATATCATCCATATGCACTTCCATCATTCGTCCGATTTGTTTTATGAACATAGAATTCACCGACCTTTGATAAGTAGCTCCTGCATTCTTTAAACCGATTGGTATTACTCGGTAATAGTACAATCCTAAATTTTTTATAAAGACAGTGTGCTCTTGATCTAGTACAAGCATCGTTATCTGTTATAGCCTGAATAGGCGTCCATAAATGAGAGCAAGTCATGCCCTGCAGTCCCATCTACCAACTGATCGATCTTAGGAAAAGGAAAGTTTTCCTTCGCGCATGCTTTATTCAAGTCAAAATAGTCAATCATGTTTGCCACTTTCCGTTTAATTTCTTGACCAACAAGGGTTCGATACCTACTTCGGGTATAAAGAATTGTAGATAAACCCATTCACCATTGGCTTATCCACTTCTTCCTTTAACACAACGGATCGCTACAGACCCAGACTACACCTTTTTTGCTTTATCGATGGAAACCTTGGATCCATATTTAGTGTGTGACATGCTGCTTTCGGTGATATCCCACACATATCTAAATGCGTCCTAGCGAATACGTCCAAATTCCCTCGTGTTAGGAAATCAATTCTATGGTTTCGATGATAACAACTATACAATGGAAATCGAATGTACATATATATCTATATTTATAGATAGTTGATAGAGTAACGTCACCAAAGAGACTAAAGCAACACTCAAGACAAGAATCAAAAGACGTCAAATCAAAAGAGATTGAAGAGAAATGGGACATGCACAAGATAAAGCAACATGCACACTTTCAGACACTTTCAGACGTTTGAGAGCACAAGCCAGACGTCTGAATGATTCCTCTGGTTCATAATTCAGAAGCAACCAGACGTCTGGTTGCCAACACCAGACGTCTGAATGATTTCTCTGGTTCGTAATTCAGAAGCAACCAGACGTCTGGTTACCAACATCAGACGTCTGAAAAGTATCCAGACTTATAACAGATATGAAGACCAGACGTCTAAGGTAACTTTCCAGACGTCTGATTCAAGACTCGATTGTGCATTTTCAAAGCTCAACTATCACATTCGAAAAGACACATCTACTTCTCTATGTCGCAACTCTTCATCATCATCAGAAGCGACTTTACAAAGATTACAACAGATGCAACTATACAAGAAAACTCTTCATCACTATAAATAGCATCAGGAATTCAAGAGAAGATAACAACCTGACTTACTTACTCTCTTATCTCTTGTACTCTATTTATTCCTGATCTACAAGCAATCAACTTCCTGTAATCAACTCTTCCATATATATAGAACTCCTCATTCAGATATTCTCTAGATAAATATATATTGGAAGCATTCTTGTACTCAATAGTCAACATCCGTGTTACAGAACACATTCTTGACAAAGAAACTCTTTTATTGTAAACCTGTTCCTCCGGGTTAAGCGAGGGTTAGTTGAAAGGAAATTCCGAAGAGGAGCTTCGGGACTGGACGTAGGATGGGAGGTCCGAACCAGTATAAAATACCAGTGTGATCATTTTCATTTACTTTGCTACTATCATTTATCAAGTTATATTATATAGTTAACTGTTTATACTTGCATATATCCTATACGATCCACTCATATAGATTTTCAATTGGTATCAGAGCAAGGTTCGTTTAGAAAAACAGTAACACGTTTTTTAAATCATTATAATATGGCAAGTATTTTTCAAGAAGGACAATCCACAGCACGACCCCCACTTTTTAATGGTTCTAATTATTCATATTGGTCTACACGTATGAGAATTTTTATGGAAGCTAATGGTTTAGAAATTTGGTCAGCCACTCAAGATAGATATGAAGCTCCAACTACTGCTATAAACACATGGACCGATGCACAAAAAACCTTAGCATCAAATAATGCTAAAGCTATGAATGTTCTGTTTTGCTCACTTGACAAAAATGAATTTTCACGTGTCATGTTATGCACTACTGCATTTGATATTTGGCGTACCTTACAAATCACACATGAAGGTACAACAAAGGTCAAACAAACTAAAATTTCAATTTTGCAAAATCAATTTTCATTATTTAAAATGAAACAAAATGAAACAAAATGAAACTATAGTAGACATGTATTCAAGATTTCAAACTATTCAACATGATCTTATGGCATTATGAGTTAAGTTTACTGATTTTGATTTAGTTTCATGAATACTCAACTCTTTAACACCTGATTGGGAAAGAAAAGTATTAGCTATTGAAGAAGCTAATGATCTCTCTACTCTCAAAGTTGAAGAGTTGGTAGGAAATTTGATGTCCTATGAAGCTAATTTGCAGGCACGTAAAGAATTAAATTCAGAGACGAAGAACATAGCATTTCCATCAATAAAGAATGATGACTCAGATTTAGATGAAAATGAGATAGTATTCATTGCCAAAAACTATAACAGATTCAAGAAATTTAGAAAGATGACCAAGTTTCAAAAAGAAGGAAAAACCAATTCAACAAATCTATCTCAAATCAAGTGCTATGAATGTGATCAATACGGACACATGAAGAAGGATTGCCCAAAACTTAACAATGATAAAAAGAAGAGCAAATTTGAAAAACTCAAAAAGAAGAAAGCTTTCAAGGTAACGTGGGATGATTCCGAGTCTTCATCTTCAGAAAGTGATAGTGATAGCGATGGAGAACAAGCTAATGTGTGTTTTATGGCACAAAAAGATGAGGTATGTCCAAAACTTAGCTATGAAGAATTACTTGAACTCAGCATAGAATTAGATGATAAATTTAGACAAATAAAAAAATTGAACAAAGAATATATAGTAAAAGTAAATAGATTAGAAATTGAAGTAGGAATGTTGAAAGATGAAAAAACTATTTTAGAAGAAGAACTTGAAATATCTCAAGAAAAATTAAAAGATAATGTGATAGAAAGTGAGAACATTACTCTAGAAAAGGAAAATTTGCTAAAAGAAAATGTTGATTTTAAAAAGGATATTGAATTATTAAAAATAGGAAATAGAGAATTAAAAGAAAAATTAGATAGAATTACCAATAATGTGTCAAAATTCAACAAAGGAAAACAAGATTTGGAAAATCTTATCAAAGCTTCAAAACCATCAAGTAATAGAAATGGAATAGGATTTGAAAAAGGCTCTAAACAAAGAGAGAATAAGGCTAAAAATATTAGTTATATAAAAACTAGAAGTTTATCTAAACAAAAATTGAATACCAAAAATATGAAAATTTGGGTTCCTAAAACAAATAACAAATTGATTAGACAAAAGCATATCAATAATTACTTAGAAAATGTAGTTTATAATAAAAATTATGTTTATAAAGGTACCAAACCATCTTGGGTATGGCTACCTCTCTCTAACAATTAGGACCCTAATCAAATATGTGGGTACCAATTAAAATATTTTTTATCTTGCAGGTACCCAAAATAAAAATTAAGGAGAAATGGATACTAGATAGCGGATGCTCCAAACATATGACTGGAAATTCAAAAATGTTATCAAATATAACATACATCGATGGTGGAACGGTAACATTTGGGGACAATTCAAAGGGATTTGTCATAGGCATTGGAGAAGTCATCAACTCTGGTATATCTAACTCTCCTGTTATTACAAATATTTTACTAGTAGAAAATTTAAAACACAACTTATTAAGCATTAGTCAATTATGTGATAAAGGTTTTCAAATAAATTTTGAAAAAGATAGATGTAACATTTTAGATAATAACAAACAACTTATTTTTGAAGGTTTTAGAAACAAAAATATTTATATATTTAACATGAATATTAATAAAGATTCAAGCTTATGCTTAACTGCCAAACATGATGATCCATGGTTATGGCATAAACGATTTTGTCATATTAATTTTAAGAACGTTAATAAGTTAGCTAAATATGAGTTAGTAAGAGGGTTACCTAAAATGAGTTACAAAGTAGAAAATTTATGCGATGATTGTCAAATTGGTAAACTAAAGAAAAGCTCTTTTAAATCTAAAAATAATATTTCTACAAAACAAGCGTTAGAATTATTACATTTAGATTTATTTGGTCCAACACAAGTAAGATCTATTAATCATAACAAATATGTTTTTGTAATAGTCGATGATTTCTCAAGATATACATGGACTTTATTTCTAAAACATAAAAGCGATACTTTTGGTATGTTTAAAATATTTGCAAAACGGATTAAAACTCAAATGAATTTAAAAATTAAAAATATTAGAAGCGATCATGAAGGAGAATTCGAAAATGATCTTTTTTCAAATTTTTGCAATAAAAAGGGAATAACTCGTAATTTTTCCTTTCCTCGTACACCCCAACAAAATGGTGTGGTAGAAAGAAAAAATCGTACATTACAAGAATGCGCACGAACATTATTAAATAGTAGCAGATTACCAAAACACTTTTGGGCCGAAGCTATTGCTACATCCTGTTATGTATTGAATCGAGTAACTATTCGCCCAATGACTAAACAAACTTGTTTTGAAATATTTTTTGGTAAAAAACCTAAAGTATCATACTTTAAAACTTTTGGCTCAAAATGTTTTATATTAAATACAAAAGACAAATTAGGAAAATTTGATCCAAAAGCCGATGAAGGTATCTTTGTTGGATATTCAGATCGTAGCAAGGCATATAGAATCTTTAATAAAAAGAATAATACTATAGAAGAGAGTCTACATGTCTCGTTTGACGAAAATCCTTTCAAACAACAAACTAATGATGAAGAAGAAATTATTCTACCAACAAACTCAACAAATTCTAGTAATAATGAAACCAATATACAAAATAACACTATTTTATCATCTCCTAGGATCCTTAAGAATCATCCAATAGATAATATCATTGGAGATCTTAATTCAAGAGTTACTAGAAATCAACTAAATCAAATAAGCCATATAGCGTTTGTATCAAACTTTGAACCAAAGAATTATAAAGAAGCCTCAAATGATAATTTTTGGATAATGGCTATGCAAGAGGAACTACATCAATTTGAATGTAATAATGTATGGGAATTAGTACCAAGGCCTGAAGATCAATCAGTAATAGGAACAAAATGGGTATTTAAAAACAAGGCGGACGAAAATGGAAATATTGTTAGAAATAAAGCACGACTAGTTGCTCAGGGCTACAATCAAGAAGAAGGCATAGACTATGATGAAACTTTTGCACCGGTAGCAAGATTAGAAGCCATTCGTACTTTACTCTCTTTTGCAACTCATAACAATTTTAAACTATTTCAAATGGATGTAAAAAGTGCCTTTTTGAATGGTTTTATCAAAGAAAATGTATATGTTGAAAAACCACCGCTTTTTGTTCATGAGAATTATCCCGATCATGTTTTTAAATTACATAAAGCACTATATGGATTAAAACAAGCACCTCGTGCATGGTACGAACGTCTTAAAAATCACCTAATAACATCTGGTTTTCATATAGGAAAAATAGATACAACTTTATTTATTAAAAGAGAAGATGACGATATTTTAGTTGTACAAATTTATGTTGATGATATCATTTTTGGTTCGATAAACGAAAAACTATGTAATGATTTTTCAAATATTATGACAAATGAATTTGAAATGTCACACATGGGAGAATTAAATTTCTTCTTAGGATTACAAATAAAACAACTAGAAAATGGAATTTTTATTCACCAAGAAAAATATTGTAACGATTTATTACATCGATTTAAAATGGATAAAACTTCAAGCAAACCAACACCAATGAGTACCACTATTCACTTAGAAAAAGATGAAAATGGAAAAGATTTTGATGAAAAGTTATATCGAAGTATGATTGGTTCTTTACTATATTTAACGGCTAGTCGACCAGATATTATGATGAGTGTATGTCTTTGTGCCCGATTTCAAGCCAAACCAAAAGAATCTCATCTACGATCTGTTAAGCGCATTTTACGTTATTTATCTAGTACTAAAGATTATGGTTTATTTTATCCTAAAGGATCACCTTTTGAACTTGTCTCATATAGCGATGCGGATTTTGGTGGTTGTAAAACAGACCGTAAGAGTACTAGTGGAACATGTCATTTTATTGGACAATCGTTAGTTTCGTGGTTTAGTAAAAAGCAAAATTGTGTTTCTTTATCTACTTGTGAAGCTGAATACATTTCCGCAGCTCTAGCATGTGCGCAAGTAATATACATGCAACAAACACTAATGGATTTTGGTAAAATCATAAAAAATTCACCAATATATTGTGACAACACAAGTGCTATAAATTTGTCAAAAAATCCTGTAAATCACTCACGCACCAAACATATAGATATACGACATCCTTTCTTACGAGACCATGTTGAAAAAGGAACTATATCCTTAGAATATGTAAGTACCGAAAATCAAGTAGCCGACATATTTACAAAACCATTAAACAAACAAACTTTCATAAAACTCAGACGAAGTTTAGGAATTTGTTCACTTCAAGATCTTGTCTAAAGCTTTGATATCTCCCTCATATATCTCCTTCTTATTATTAATGCAAATTTTCCTTTTTGACTTGAACTTTTATGTATTCTTTTTGATAATGTCAAAGGGGGAGAAATATATATATATAATCTTATGAACAAAACTAAGCACATATTCAGGGGGAGATTTGAAATATATATATAAGTACATTGAATAGTTGTCATCATCAAAAAGGGGGAGATTGTTAGGAAATCAATTCTATGGTTTCGATGATAACAACTATACAATGGAAATCGAATGTACATATATATCTATATTTACAGATAGTTGATAGAGTAACGTCACCAAAGAGACTAAAGCAACACTCAAGACAAGAATCAAAAGACGTCAAATCAAAAGAGATTGAAGAGAAATGGGACATGCACAAGATAAAGCAACATGCACACTTTCAGACGTCTGAGAGCATAAGCCAGACGTCTGAATGATTCCTCTGGTTCATAATTCAGAAGCAACCAGACGTCTGGTTGCCAACACCAGACGTCTGAATGATTTCTCTGGTTCGTAATTCAGAAGCAACCAGATGTCTGGTTACCAACATCAGACGTTTGAAAAGTATCCAGACTTATAACAGATATGAAGACCAGACGTCTGAGGTAACTTTCCAGACGTCTGATTCAAGACTCGACTATGCATTTTCAAAGCTCAACTGTCACATTCGAAAAGACACATCTACTTCTCTATGTCGCAACTCTTCATCATCATCAGAAGCGACTTTACGAAGATTACAACAGATGCAACTATACAAGAAAACTCTTCATCACTATAAATAGCATCAGGAATTCAAGAGAAGATAACAACCTGACTTACTTACTCTCTTATCTCTTGTACTCTGTTTATTCCTGATCTACAAGCAATCAACTTCCTGTAATCAACTCTTCCATATATATAGAACTCCTCATTCATATATTCTCTAGATAAATATATATTGGAAGCACTCTTGTACTCAATAGTCAACATCCGTGTTACAGAACACATTCTTGACAAAGAAACTCTTTTATTGTAAACATGTTCCTCCGGGTTAAGCGAGGGTTAGTTGAAAGGAAATTCCAAAGAGGAGCTTCGGGACTGGACGTAGGACGGGAGGTCCGAACCAGTATAAAATACCGGTGTGATCATTTTCATTTACTTTGCTACTATCATTTATCAAGTTATATTATATAGTTAACTGTTTATACTTGCATATATCCTATACGATCCACTCATATAGATTTTCACCTCGAAGGAAATTAAAACAATTCCTTCCTTGGTCTAATAGCGAGCCTAGATCTAATTTTAAGAGTCCGAGTAGGATCATCCATATCGATCATAACGTCAACCATCAATTCTGCTAGAGCCGCCCGCACTTCCTCTAACTTCTTCCAATGATCCATAGACTTATTAAACCTTCTATGCTTTCCAAGCTAGGGCTTGGGCTTTAATTGTTACACTTTCGAGTTCTTAATGTGGAGTCTTCTATACATTCTTGACTTTCTCTCATTGCTTTGTTTCTCTTATCTCAGCAACATAACATTCCCTTCTGGTGCTCTAGTTTCCTCTTACTGATCCGACCCCATTATCTATGGAGAATTTCATCATTAAGCACAAAGGAGCCGATGCTATTCTAAAATTTCCCAAGCCCTTTGACCTAGAGAGGCGTTATACGCCATTACTCATCTACTATAACAAACTATTGGACCCACACAACCTTATGGTCTCCATCACCCAACTCAACCGATAAATCAATCTTCTTGATTGGCTGTTTCGATTCGCCAGTAAATCCCAAAATCCTGGATTTACAAGGCTTAACATCCTACATATTGATTTTCATCTGGTCAAATGTCCTTTTAAATAAGATATTCATCGAGCTTCCATTATCCACCAAAACTCGACGCACTACAACAGGGCCAACAATAGCTGAAATTGCTATAGGGACAAAGGTTGGTGCTTTGACTCCATTAGATCCCTATTCATGGATATAATGTCATCGTTGCCATCCTTTGTTGCTGAGCCGAAGCTCCATTATCTATGACTAAGGAAATTTCCTGTGGTGCGTGCTTCAGTGAGCACGCCTACCGCTCCATTTCTCTAGCTTTTCTCTGCTGGATGAGGTCCTCCTGTTATGATATTTATGACTAACCTTCCATTAGTGCACCTGGGCCCTTCTCCATTGGGTCCAAGCTGGTTCCCTTCGGCATTCAGCCCTTGGGGTCTAGCTTTTTGTCCACTATCTTATGGATCTCTGACATATTATTGCAATTTTTTCTTCTTTATCAATCCCTCAATAAAATCTTTAACATGTTCCTCCTTCCTAGGCCGCCTTTTATATCATTTTGTTCCCTGCGTAGCAAGGTACATATATTCTACAACGTATCGTTTAGAGGCACGTACCTATCTGACTTATATTCCTCGGGCAATTTTCCGATTCATTCCACCTACCACCAAAGCCCGGATTCCTTTTCTTTTGATTATTCGAATTTCCAACATTTATAGCCACATTACCAAAACTCTCATCGGTCTGTTTAAATACTATGTTGCTTTAAATCACCTCTTTTGACTGTCCACCATAAGCCTTTCTAGCAACTAACTCTCTTCTTCCAATCACAAGAACTGACTGGATTTTTAATGGAATTCCTCCATAGTCGTTGGTTGTGTCATCTTAAACCATTTACCAAAGTCCATGTCCAAATGTATGCCCCGAACAAAAGCCATAAATACCAAATCTTCCTTTTGATTGTTAACCTCTATTACAACAACATTAAACATGTTTAAGAACCCCTTCAAAAACTCCTTAGGCTCTTGAGAAAGACTAGACAAGGACATCACATCCTTAAGCCTAAAGGTATAGAGCCTAAACTGTTTCATAAACTTCTTTGCCAACTTATCAAAAGTCGATATCAATTTCGGCACGAGCCGAGTAAACCACATCGATGTAACACCTTCCAAAAAGATAGGAAAACATGTACACTGTACCACATCTGTTTCCCCGATACTATCCATGTGCCACTCATACTTAAACAAATGCCGCTTAGGATCAGTTGTTCCGTTGTATGATGGCATCGTTAGCATTGTAAACCTCATGGGTTACTCTTCCTTTGGAATATTCTTTGTGAATGGAATCTTGCTTGGTGAGAAATGCCCTTCCTTATTCTTTATCCATTTATTTTATTCCACCAACCGCTTAATCATATCTGCTATATATTCCTCACTAGCTTGGAATTTTAAAGGTCGACCGTCGGGAGTTGTGCCACGTGTTTGAATCTGCAAATGGTGTCTTGGTTTGCTCGTTGACATCTAGGTTTTCCAGTCTCTGGGAGAACCACTCCTTTAGATTTTCTCTATTGCATGATGACCCAGTAGCGGTTGCTTCCACTCTAGCATCTCAAACAGCAACATCATGTTGCAGATCATCCTTTGAGTTAGACAAGTCTACAGCCTCAGCTCCTTATCCTCCCAAAATGCCAAAATTCTTCTTCGTGCCGACCTCATTTTGGTCAACACCGAGTTGAATTCCTTTCTAAGGGACCTTCTGACTTCCTCCAGCAACTCCCTCTGTTACCCCAGTAGCCTTTTCTTTCTCCTTCTGTTTTCCATATCTTATGTTTTGACCAGAAATAGATGAGTTCTCTTCCTTGAATCTGGTAGGTGAAATCTCCCTCCTAGTTCTCTACGACTGCTAGGTTAGCAGAGCTTATGCTAGCATCCATCTTGTCCAAGAGAGCATTCTTACTATCAGTCAATTTCTAATTTGGCCCTGGCATCATTTTATCAAACTCCACTTTGGTAACCATCTCTTGATGAACAGATGGTCCTGCCAATGCCCACTAGTTGCTAGCCTCCATGTGATGAGAACCTCCTTCATCTGCACCAACTACTGCTCCAGATGATCTTCCGGATCTCCTAGGTGTCATTGATTCTTGTATGCAAATTCTTCAAATCCTTATTGAAAATCTTCTGAATCTAACCTTTGGACACTCCAATACAAAATAGAAAGTTAGATCTATGCCTAAGAATCTCCTTTCTAAGTGAAAGCATCGAAATATTTAGCCTAAGAATGGCATAACGCCCAAAGTTCTATAGAAAACATTGAAATCTAGTAGAAAATATATGAAGAACAAAGAGAACATGAAGATTTTTAAAGTGGTTTAGCAACCCGTTGCCTATGTTCACTATAGTTTATTGATTTATGGATTATAAGTCACTATTACAAGAGATTGACAGGTTCTTACAGCCTAGAACAGCCAACAATGAGTTCCTTTGTCACTATGGTGACGAGAGATAGAAGATGAAGAGAATAAAAGGCCAAAAGTCCTTTTCCAAATGTCAAAAGTGTTATATTTATAGGGAAACCATCCAATAGATTCGTAAATCTAGGAAATACTAGGTCCAGATCCAGATCTGAGAATGCAGAAGGGGAATACGGATCCTCTGGGCTATAAAATCAACTTGGTACCGAACAGAAGTTGGTCGATACCAACTAGAAGTTGGTCGGTACCAAACTGATTTTTGGAAAGGGAGTTATTCCCTCTTCCATCCTTTGGTCTTCTATCTTTGTTCCATCATACTCCAAGTGCTTTTCCTTAGAGATCATGTTGTATGAGGTTCTAATATCACTTGTACTTGTCTTCTTTCCTTCATAACTTCTTTGTAGTTGTTTTCCTATTCCTTTAGAAAAGCACCTCAAGACAATCATACAAGCCATCTATCTATGAACAATAACTTCAAAGTAGCATACAAGGCTTAATGTGATCGATACCGAGTGTATTGGGTCGGTATACTACTCTTTGCTCCCATTGCATTGTAATTTCTTGAGCCACTCCTATAGTCCATTCAAGAATGTTCCCAAGTTCGTGAATTGTTTTGTCTTTATCCTAATGTTCAAATTCGAATGTAAGCCTGCTTGGTTAAAAAGCTGGATAAAAGTCATTTCTACTTCATAAAAAAATTCGAAAATGAGAATTCGAAAATAATAATAGATACTTAATATTGGAATGCGAAATATGATCTTTGTTCCAAAAAGTATTTTCACATAAAAATTTGTTTTCTATTTTATTTTTTTCTTTGAATTTAAGATACTTGATCTGAAAATTCTCGACTGTAAACTAGTTACATTAAACAAAATAAATAGCCTATATTAAATGGTTGAATGGAGCTTTGTATTTCATACGCTATTAGTGATGGTGGAAATAGTAGAAGCATGCCATATAACACTTATTGATCGAATCAATTTATGAAAATTATATTCGTAAAAATACCAAACATTATTTACAAAATAATATTTGCCATTTAGTATTGACTGAAAAACAAACGTAGATTTGTTTCAATATGAATATTATGAATTTTCATTATAAAATAAAACTATAATGTAGTATTTGTTATTAGAACAAATATGATGCATTGGATAGTACAGAAGTATCTAAATTTATTTGCTATTATTTTTGAATTATAGGCTAAGTTGTACTTTTGAGAAATAATTTGATTATATGATTATGAATAATATGATTCTAGCTAATTATATCTCAAAAAATTAAGGACAAAGCACTCATTCAGTGAGAGCGTGATAAGAGTTGATGAACTCTTTAGATCGATACATATAGATGTATGCAATCACAAGTCTATTAATACCAAAATGGTTCCTTTCTTTATATTCACTTATGAGTTATCAGCGACATGGACATGTGTATTTGATACACATGTAGTATGTATGTCTATGATAAGCTCATAGAGTAAAAAATAGAAGAAAATAAAGCCGGTCGGGCACTACTAATATAGATTCAGGTACTCGTGGTTGAGATAACGGTGTTGAATACTTCACTCTTAATGTCATTGATTGATCGTTTTCACTTTTGAAGATAGCTGGGCTATAGGGGAGTTTCGTTCCATCCACCTTAGTCACTGTGGTTAGGGCGACGAAGCCTGTATTAGATTAGTCCCTCCCATGCAATAGAAAATAAAACTAATTCAAATTGATCGAATATGTGAGTATGTTGGAAAAAATTTCAAACATACTTAAAAATGAATAAAGATTCAATCTCAAAAATCACTCCTTCTTATGATCACAATGATGTATCAATAAGAAGTAACCGAACATTGTTGAACAAAGTACGATTAATTGTGAGTAAAGTTGAGTTAACTTCTTTATATAAGATCGTGTACTTAAGAGTAGTACACGAGGTTAAAATTAATTCCATCTAAAAAATAGTTTACAAAATCATATAAGATAACGGTTTACAAGAAACTCTAACATATTCTAAGTCAAGGGGTTGACAAGTTATGTGAGTCAAAATGTTGCATGTAATAATTGTTCGTTAGAGATCTTGTATGAATTAAGTTTGGGAATGAAAGTCACTTGATGACCAATTTATGTTTTGAACATAAGTATTGTAAACTAAAACCAAATCGATTTTATATACAAGGAAATTCATCAAATTTTTAATTATAAATACTTATTCTATTGGATTAAGAAACGATTGTTGTTTTCAGAAATACCAACTTCACTGTGAAGGAATTTCTTTTAGAAATTGGTGGTAGTAAAATGGATTTGGTATAATCCAACGATAAACTGACTACGAGGGATAACGTGAAATTAACCAAACCTAAATGAACATACCGCATTAGAATGTTTAATAAATACTCTCGCATATTGAAGAGAAACTATGATTTTCTTATTAATTGAGAAAGCTAGTCCTCAGATGTCAACTAAAACGTTAAGGGTATTGACTCCATGATATGGTATGATGCAAAAATCCAGAGTGGATTCCAAGTATGTTATCCAAATATGATTTTGGTAGTTATAGCCGAAGGGTTTGATCCATCGGCTGCAATTGTGTCTTCAAGAACAAGACTAACATAGTTGGAATTTAATGAGCAACGTTGATAAGAATAACATTGTAAATTTCAATCATTGAAATTAGCTTAATTAAGGTTATCAATTTCCAGCATGACTCGAAGATTACACGGAAATTAGCAGGTTAACCTGGCCTGTTTGTGGGCGGGTCATTTTCGGGTCAACCAGAATTTGACCTGTTTATAAACGACTGGGTTTTGGGTTGACCCATGAACCCGAATTTGACCCGTTTATAACCTGTTTATACTTATATGAGTTGACCCGACCCGATTATAACCCAACCCGACCCGTGAACCTAAATTTGATCCATTTATAACCCGTTTATGACCCGTTTAGAACCCATTTATACCTTATACGGGTTGACCCGACCCGTTTACGACCCGACCCGACCCGTTTACGACCCAACCCATTTATAATCAGGTTACACAGGTCGGGTCAACCCATTTATAATTGGGTCGGGTTTGGTTAAGCTATTTTTGACCCGTTTAATAAACTGGTTGACCTGACCCATTTAAAATCAACCAGAACCCGATTGACCCGACCCGAACCCGACCCGACCCAATGACGGCCCTAGTGTAATAGATAGGTTATTCAGCGTGCTAAAGTTAATTTTGATTTACTCACAAATATTGCTTGATATGACTTTCTGTTTTGATACATATATGTTGAAATATAAAATTTTAAATAATGATTTAGAATAGACTGTTTACACATGACAACCAAAGTGTCTCGAAGTCAGTGGGAGTGATATTGAGTTTGTGGTCTTATGATATGATCCAAGAACGGATATGAAGATATCATTCGACAAGAATCAAAGTTGAACAAGTGTCTTGATAAAAATATCAAATAGTTTGATTTTCAATAAAAAATGCAAATGAAGCATGTGTCCATAAGAATGAGCATTAAAGGTACACTGATATTTCAGAACTAAAAGTAAACAACATGCTGTTGACATTTAACGATGTACTTATGTTAAAATCAATAATAGTTTGATGTTCTAATACTCGATATTGGATTTGTAAATTATAGCTTTTATAATAATTATAAAGGATGTTGGGAATGTCCCAACATATGCAAAGACACCATATTAAAATCTTTAATATGGAAAATGTAAGATGGATTCCTTATGCATTGACGATAGAAATTATCATGCATGTTGTACAGTCTACAATATTGTAATTTTTTTATGTATTTGATGCATAAAGAAAATATCAAATCCAAATCAAGATCATTAGTTTGTAGCATTCTCGAGTATTTACGAAATACTAGAGAATTGTTTACAAAAACAACAAACTTTTTATGAAAGAATGTTTGGACCCGTACTTCACAAGTGCTATCGAGTATAACATATCAATATTAAATTCATGTTCAAACCTTAATTAAGAAGCTTTAAGTTGGAAATGTTCCAAACAAACCATTGTGGCTGATTTAATGAAAAGGCTAAGTACATCGCCTTTAATAAGGCCACAATAAAAGCAATGTGTGTATGCATAGATTTATAGTTGAGCTAGGGGTAATTCCAAGTATTAAGCTTACTAATTATTACTAATTATTGTTATATGATAACAATGTAATAATAAGAGCTCGCTAGAAGTCAAGAAACATGCTCGGAATAGTTCCACATGACAAAAGTAGTTTATCAGCATAAAACAGAGTTGACTGACAGAGCAAATAATTAAACCAAAATAGCAGATCCATTCACGAAGGGTTTAACTTGGTCAGTTCTCATCCAACTAATTGAAGGGATGGGATTATATTCCATAATTGATCCCAGGTGCAAGTGGGAGATTGATAGAGTTAGGGTATGCCCTAGGGGCAATTATGTAATTTGTTACATATATATAACTCGATAACCGATTTTGTTTGAAATAAAAGGTGTTTTCTTTCTATTATATTTTTGATATAATGTGTTACATTAATTAATTATTTAAATTCAGTATATATTTAATAGAAAATCCAAAAATGGTATGTTTTGCGATAGTTGTTACAAAGTGTTGTGACCATAAGTAATTTATCACAATGAAATTAAAATATCATTTTAAATATTCCTAGTTAAGACGTACCAAGACTGGATATCGATGTATCCGTTAAGACTAGAGTATGCAACGCTCGCTAAATGTTGGGCAGTGTATTTCTCATAACTACTGGATGCACTAAGGGGTTACGTATTGATAATTATTGAATAATTATGGAATGACTCAGTCGATAGTTTTCTGTTGGTTAATATAACTAAGGTCAAACAGAAAATATCGATGTGACAATATTACATAGTTCTCTTGACTTAAGAATATTATCGATCTTTAATGTGGAAGCTCTGCTTTGAATATTGTTAAATCATGGCACAACGTCCATTGAATGACTATAGTTAGGTCTAGTGGAAGCACTGGAAGTGAAACACTATTCAAGAGAGGATTCGTCTACTTGGTTATATGAGGTTATTATCACTATCAACTAAAGTTAACTCAAAGTCAAAGTCTTTAGCCACAGCAGTTCAGTTAATAATAATTGTTATTATTGAACTAAGGACTTTGTGTTTGAACTATAGAGTTAAATATGAACGATATTAGAAATTCGACCATCACTAAATTCCATTAGTCTAAAGTGATATAGTTTTGACAAAGAGAATTGGTGTAAATAATTGTCACTACCAAGTAACACTTAATAAGTAAAATTAGATTTTACCAAAACCAAGTAAGTGATGAATTTGGTCAAAATGTCACACCACGGGATAAGTGACATGTGAACGTTAATATTCAAATGGTTCGATATTAATCGCTGATCAAACTTACACCTAAGAGTTAAATACTTTTATCGCCACCACATTAAATCAAATTATAATTGTTATAAATTAATTAAATTAATTAATATTTATGAAATATTCATTATAAAAATTTATTTGACGTGTATTAAAAAATAATAAATAGTGTGCATATAATAGTTATATAAACACTAATTGATATTCGATATTGATACACGTTTAAATTGGATTTAAATGCAAAAATATTATTGGAACTTAAAATAGTTTTATGGCCCAATTAGAGCATGCTTAGGTTTGCTATAGGGAAGAAAATAGAGTGTAGCCATATGATAGTTTAGGAGAAGGAATTTTTAATTCAAAAGGAGAGAACTAGTAAGAGAAAAACAAGGATCTTGATCCATATTTCACTCTCTCACCCCTCCTTTATTTATTCCCTCCAACATTCACTTCTTTTGGAACATTTTACTCTCCATTCCTACTGCATATATGAGGTTGATCACATGATTAATAGCTCCAAAACTCTAAAGCACAAATTCATATCAGATTAATTTGATTCGATCGTCGATGTTGAAGCAACTCGAGAGCTAGCAACTTCGGAATTGGAATTGGATTTAAGGAGTTCGTTCTTTGCTTTAACATGTATGTATTAGGCATCGGTTAAAGGTATACACTAATTAGTTAATGTCTAATTCAATTATTATATCACAATTTTGGTAATCAGTAGTTATTACGAATCCGTATATCGATATGATGTCACATAGTTTGGATTTTTGTTTATGTGTGTATATACAAAAAAATTAATACTTAATACGCTCACAGCTTGGTAATTAAAAAAATTATTATTTCAAAATTAAGATCATATGTATATTTAATCAATTTCTAATTTAGTTAAAACACTTATACATTAAATATAATACTTTAATATAAATATATGATTTATATTTTATAAATTTTTAATAACATTCACATGCTCACGGTTTTAATTTTGTTAAATTCATATATATAATTTAAATACATTTATTTAATTTAAAACTAGTTTATGTAATTAATAAATATGTGTGTGTGTGTATTATAAATAATATAAAATACAAATATAAAATCAAATGCAAAGTATATTGTCATTTTGATTTCGAATTTTATAAAAAAAATTAATTTTAATATTATTTGACTTTCCTTTCCGAAAATTCAAAAGCAAATAAGCTGATTGTTTAATTGTTTAAAACGTAAAAAAAATTAACAAAGCTAGCGAGGTTAACAGGGCCTCTACCAGATTTTATTGCAAGAATACAATAAAAACTTGAATCAAAACATACTTTGAATCAAGGAAGGAAGGTAAAAAGGAAAAAAAACGAAAAATACAAAAGCAGGCAAGGCAAAAGAAGAAGAACCATAAAGTCAAAGACAAATCAGACCCATTCAAAAGCATAACCAAGAGGAAACTTGGACGTAGTCTTCAATTGCATGTTTTTTCTTTTTATAATCTCCACCCAAAACCTTTCCAGATTCCTACCTTTCTTCTCAAAAATTCTATCATTCCGGCACCTCCATATTACATCTATGTAAGTCTTGGTGCACATAGCAATTAATCTTGATCTGTGGGTCTTCCATCTCGTGGATTTGTAGACTATGTTCCATTTAGTTTCATGATCAATATTAGGGGGCTGCCTTCCACATTTTATCATGAGTCTCTTCCAGAGAGGGAAGAGAGTAGGGCATTCAAAAAACAAATGATTTGTTGTTTCATCATGCATAAGACAGAAAATACATCTTAACCCATAGTGCATCCTATAGCCAGAAAGGACTGCCTTGGTCATCAAAGCAGATTTTAGAACTTTCCACAACATTAAGTTTTCCCTGTTAAATTTTGGCGACACTATATGGGGATTTGTAGAGGTCGAAAGTAGCTTCGCAATGGAGAAAACGGTTCGCAAATCGGAGTTCGAAGGTGGAAGTTATAAGAGAAAATGTGAAGTAGGCGAAGTTGGGGCAGAAACTTCTTTCAGACGTCTGACCTATTTTTCAGACGTCTGATTTGGTTCAGAAATGCTTCTAGAGCATTTCGTCAGACGTCTGACGAAATGGGTCAGACGTCTGATCTGAAGGAAAGTCACTCCAGTGACTTTAGCCAGACGTCTGACCTTTTGGTCAGACGTCTGGAATGACTTTTGCCTGTTTTCTCGTACGGACTCGGCGTGAAGATTTGTGTCAACTACGGGGGAATTTCAGAACATTGCCTAGGGTTTCTATTCTCCTATATAAGCTAGCCTCTAGTTTCAGATCTAATATGCAAGCGACTGCAACAGATTAGCCTCCACTAATTAAGGTTTATCAAAACCTAATTTTCTTCAATTCTCTTCTCCACAAATCAATTTCTAATTAGAAATTCGATCATTGTAATCAATCTCTTGTACCTCTTCTCATCAATAATAATAAAGCTCTCTCTTAAAGTGGATGTACACTAACACAACGTTAGTGGAACCACTATAAATCGCTGTGTGATTTATTTTTCGTTATTGCTTTAATTTCTGAATTGCTTATTTGGGATTGTGATTGTCTTTGGATTGGTTGAGATTAGATTTGAGTTATTGGTTGGTTGTTTTTACACTTCTTATCACGATCCCGTCTTCCGCTGTGCTCAGGGGATTTCGATTCGAGTGGTCTCAAGTTGGAATCTCGTAATAACATTTGGTATCAGAGCATTGGTGTTGGTAGGTGGTTGTAGAAATGCCAGAAACAGATAATACCTCAAGTAGTTCCTCAATGGGTAATCCAAGTGGTGTAGCGCCTTATGTACGTGGATCGTATGTAGCTTCAGGATCACAATTGGTAATAGACAAGTGGAATGGCGATAATGATTTTGAAAAATGGAAATGGAAGATGAAAGCGGTTCTAAGGAGGAATCGGGTACATCGGGTAGTGTTTGACACACATTTGTTGCCAGCGGACATCTCGGATGTTGAGAGAGAGGAGATGGAAGAGTGGGCATTCACTACACTTCAACTTGCTATGGGAGAGAATGTTATCTCTGAAATTAGTGGTGAGACAACCGCTAAGGGTATTTGGGACAAGTTGGAGGAGTTATATGACAGATGATTTAGAATATATGCATTTGAATTAATTAGTTTTTGCATTTGTTGAATTTTTGTATACTGTTATATTAGAATTGAGTGGTTATTTTATGATTAAAGATGAGTTAATTATTATACTTATTGTAATTAAAAAATGTTACTTCTCATACATTGAATATAAATTACTAATTATTAATAGTTTAAAAGACTATTTAAATAATACAGACTTAATTAACAAAATACATAATATACACAAAAATTGCTTCCAACCAAACATCTAAATAGGCTAACCTGCCAATTCCACAAACCATATACGTCAGACGCAACGTCAACTTTACCTGATCAATTTGTGTTCGTGAACGCTACATAAAAGTCAAAGTCTCATGTTGTTTACCTGCTCTAATTTGAAAAGGAAGAAAAAAATGCACCCGGTTATTTGCAAATATAAACCCATTAATTTGACACAGTGAAGCGATGCGTGTTCAGGAAAATCAGTGCATAAGCGCAGTCATGAATTGCGTCCATGTTACCTAATGCTGATGCAACTGACAGATGCATGGGGCCGACAATAAGAACCGAGACCCGCAAACTCGATCTGAAACCGATCCGAAAAGGACCGAACCCGATGTGTCTCAATTAAGGTCTAAGTGATGAAAAAGTATCATTTAGACCCGATCAAAGCTGATCTAAACCGACTCTACTTGAAAGACCAGACAAAAAATAATGTAATTAACCAATCAGACTCGACCAGACCTGACTCGATGCAACTCGAACCAAACCCGGATCTGGTCTAAGTTTCAAAATGTATAGTTTGAACCCGATAAAAGTCGATCTGCTTCGAACCGAGACCTGTCGGGTGTGGTCGGGTCTGATCCAACGAGTCTAATTGCCACCCTTATATGCCACTATGCACATCCTACAGAGGTAATATATCGATTTCTCCAATATAAATAGTGTGCTACTATTGGCATTCAAAAAATTGCTACCGGCTGCCATGAAATTTTTAGTACATATCGATTTTTTTATATGCTACTTAACACCAAATTCAATTTTTTCGTTCGGCCTTAAACAGTCTTGTGTCTTTGATTTTCAATGACTGTTCATAGTCGTACGGTGATAAGCAACCGTGTGTCTTGATTTTCGACAATTGTTTACTGTCGTATGATGATAAACAACCAAATAGTATTTGAATGTCTATTTGATAAAACAAAATAATACATAGTCTAAGCAAAGTTGGTATGATAACCATTAGTTATGAGAGCCATGAGAAATTTTAAAGATGCTCACGATTTAACCTAAAACCTGAAATACATTTTGAAAATAAACAATGAAAATTTGTACATGAAAAGAAAAGGCCCATCCAAATAGAGCTTAGTTCAACTTATAAATCTCTAAACCCTGCCAGCATGCATTTAACACAGCTAATTAATCCCGAATGCTTGATTAATCACTCATTGGATTTTTTAAAATTGCTTTTTAAAAGGGGTAGAATAGAGCGGATGCTAAGGGTTTTGATCAAGACCAAAGTTGTTGACGAAGACGTAAGTCACCAGCGATCCTTTGATTAAGATAACAATTACATAAATTTTCGAAATAATCTACTTTTAATTTCAGTTAAGTCCTTTCGTTATTCACACCAAGAAACCGTTGAATGGTATCGGATTTTGATGATTTTCTACAAATATTGTAGTACTCAGGGGTTTAATTTGCACATATACTCCTTAGCCATTTTCATTTTCCGCGTTATTGAATTAATACGTCGCTGATCTTGGAAAATTTGGAATTATTTTTCTTTTTTTGATTCTGGGGTTTGTTTCTGGGATCGGTCAGTTTCTTGATTTTATTTTTGCCTACAGGACAATGAAAAGGCGACTACATGGAGAGGATCAAGCCAATCTTATACCAAAAAGTCCTCATCCTAATGGATTTGGCTTTTGGAATAACTGTTATGAGCATCAGAAACAGTTGACTAATTTTGGGAACAATTTCTATCCAACTGAATACCATGACTTCCCCTGTGATTCCAATAAGCTATGTAATGGGAACCCAAATGAACTTCGATTTCAAGATTATGACTTTTTTGTTGTTATTGATTTTGAAGCAACTTGTGATAAAGATAAAACTCCTAGCCCTCAAGAGATTATCGAATTTCCATCTGTTCTGGTTGACTGTGCAAATGGAATGATAGTGGCTTGCTTTCAAACATATGTTCGACCTTCACATCACTGTAACCTTAGCGATTTCTGCAAGGAACTCACTGGTATTCAACAATGTCAGGTAATGATGAATTTACATTTTTTTTCTCTTTCTGTTTTATACCTTGCATGGTTGTTTTACGTATTCCAGTTTAGTATGAACTTAGAAGCAAAAGACCGTTGACCACTAGCAGTAGCTCAAGCTAGTTCTGTAACGTTTTGTCAATGGTTTCCGCATCTCGCAAGATTACTAGATAGCATTTCCAGCTTTTCATAACACACTCATCAAACATTTCGAAGTGAAAAAGTTTGTGTCTACTGTTTCAAACAATTTACGGACACCTTCAATAAGGTTGCAATGCAACATACCAATGAAGAAGTGGAATGTATAGAAACTTTTGTGTTTGTGTTTATTTATGAAATGGGTTGCATGAATTAACCTGTAAATTTGTTGAGACTTGAAAATGCACACAAACTTTGATTCACAACAACAACAACAACTAAGCCATTATTCCCAAACAAGTTGGGGTCGGACAGAGATGGAACCCAAAACTAAATGAAAAAAATCAATTTAAAAGTTATAACAATAACAACAATAAAATAAAGTCAAATAAGTCAATTAATAATAATAACTAAGTAAAATAAAATAAAATAAAAATATATATGTATATGTATATATATAAGAGGAATGATAATAATAATACTAGCGATAATGATACTAATAGTAATATTGGTCAAAGGTCAAACCTACGTCTTAGGCTCATGTTCCCTAGTCCTATAATCTAAAACTTATAAAACTCAACGCTCATGGTTTTGGTACGTGAATTGCCAACTTCCACTCGCTCTGATCCGTCACCAGCTCTTCGGATATACCGCAATCCTTCAAATCTCTTTTTACTACTTCCTTCCATGTCAACCTTGGTCGGCATCTACCTCTCTTTAAGCATTCAACACGGCCTATAATTCCAACACGCACGGGTGCCTCGGGCGGCCTTCGTTGAAGATGTCCAAATCATCTTAAGCGATGTTGAATTAGTTTCTCCTTAATTGGTGCTACTCCAAGTTTATCACGTATACAGTATATCATCATTTCTAATTCGGTCTCTTCTTGTATGACCGCAGCTTCATCGTAGCATATGCATCTCTACTACGCTTATCTTTTGGACATGTTGGCTTTTAGTAGACCAACATTCTGCACCATACAACATCGCAGGTCTGATTGCCGTTTTGTAGAACTTTCCTTTAAGCTTTTGTGGGACCTTCCTGTCATAGAGAATCTCAGACGCTTGTCGTCATTTCACCCATCCCGTTTGAATTCTAAAACTAACATCTTCATCAATCTCACCATTATACTGCAACATTGATCCTAGATATCGAAAAGATTCCTTCTTGGAAACTATTTGTCCAGCCAGAGTGACATCTCCATCCTCCGACCTGACACCGCTGAACCCACACTTCATATACTCTGTTTTAGTTCTGCTAAGCCTAAATCTCTTTGATTCTACAGTCTGTCTCCACAGCTCCAGTTGTCTATCAACCTCAATCTTACTTCCAACACGCACACAAACTTTGATTGAAATGAAAAAAATGTTAATGTTACGTGCACAAAAAAAAGTAAGAAAAATATATATTGATGGTAAATTTAACCAATGGTATGATTTAGAACCTAAACCATCTGCACTATTCAAACAATGATAATTATAAAATCAATTGTGATTATGTAGCTAATTTTTGACAATATCGTGATGATATTATCGATGTATAATGTCTTTGATTTTTTTATTTTGTTTATTTAAATAGTAGCTGCGGTATCTGGAAAGTAAACTGAACATACATATGATGCAAACTGTCGAAGAAATTATCATAATGTTGGACAAATTGGAAAAAAAAACCCTTCAATTTTTGTTTTTATCATGATCATTTTTTTAGTCTGCCATTCATTTGTTTCATAAAATAATTGCATTTGAATTTGTTGATCACACACTGTAATAAATACTGAAGGAGAAATTTTCCCTCTAAAACAATAGATATAAGCCGGTGAGAAAATTGGAATGCTCTATGTTGACATAAAATGTATATCCATTATTTCTTACTATTTCTTCTTCTTCTTTGGCTTCTACTTTTAACTTTTAATTCATTTTCTTCAGAAGAATATTCAGAAATATATCTTTGTTTAATTTCCAATTTTGTAATAATGTACATCCCTTTTTTTGCGCTTTCAATGATTAACCAGATTATGATACAACAACAACAAAAATCTTGAAACAAGCCCATTTTAGATTTTACTACATTATAGAGCTATTTGATATATATTTTCACAAATGTAGATCTTTTTTCTCGGCGCGACTCTAAACCATCATTTTGCATTCGCTCGATTTGAAATCACACCCAATGTAAATTTGAAAATTTGATAATTACGCTGGCTTGATTTGGAGTTATGCTAATGTAAATTGTTAACAACAAAATACAGTGACACGATTTGAAATCCAACCAGTGTAAAGTCATGACTTAATGCCAACCAGGAGTGGTTACTTGACCATGCTAGAGTTCTTCTATAGGCAAAGAAAGTCGTTTACTTTTTAACAAAACAAACCCCAACCATACCATTACTCCAAAGCTCGTCACGGTGGTCTCTGGAATCATGCTTAAGCCCACTTTTCTTCAATCAAAAATTATTTCAACTTGGCACAAATTCATTTTCATCCAATTTTTTTTTTTTGAAATTCAAATTCCAAATTTATAAAGTAGAAATCTTGTTTGAACTGAATTTAAAATTGAATTAGTTGAATGAAATGCCTACTCAAATTGCTTGAATTGAAATAACTATGAATTTGCTTGAATTGAAATGAATTGCTAAATTGAATTAAACGAGTTGTTGAATCAAATTGAAATACTTATTTATGAAATTGCTTTGAATTATCATGCTTGAATTAAAAGAAAATGCTTGTTGATTTGAAAATTTTGATCGAAGATGAAGTGCTTTAAATTAATTGAATTTCTTGAATTTGAATACTATTGATTTGAATGATTGAAATGCTTGTTCAGCCTGAATTATTTGAATGCTTTGCTTGGTTGCTCAGTGCTTGCTGTAACAATCGGAATGCTTGCTCGGTTATTGAATGCTTATTCTCTTGCTCAATGCTAGCTGAATGTGAAGTTATGATATCAATTATTTATTCAGTTCAGATTTACAAAAATATTTGAAAAGAACATTGCAATATTTCAAAAGATCTATTTGAATCACCGACAATGGAATTTTTTTTGGGGGTTATTCCCTCAGAACACCCAAACCTTTTCAAGTCTTGACCCCATTTTTTTCTCTACAGTCTTTTTGAAATGAAACACAGTTTTGTAGTTATAATATGTTTCCTTTCAAGGTCATCTACTTAAAAATCTGGACTGTTTCAAAACTTTCAACTTCATCCAAATTACATTTTCAATCGAAGGTAAAATAAACATACTTGAAATTTCATATTGGTTTATGATTTCAAAGGAGTTAAAAGTCTCTCCCTCTCTCTCTTTCTCTCTTCCACTCTCTCTAAAAGATGATCTCAATAATGAATGGATGTTGTCTGCAAAATTTTGTTTCATTTCGAAGAATATGAATTCAAAGAAAATGAAAGGTGGATTTTGACGAGCTATAAAACGTGGAAGATGTTAAACCCTCCCCGTTTATTGGGAGTAATTTAATAGATGACAAATTGAAGTTTTATAAAGTCATGTTTTCCATTTTTTGCTTGTTCAATTCTCCACATAAGTTTCAGATTTCGTTTCGTTTCTTTTTCTTTAATTAACTTGCACTTTAATATTTCCGTTAATTTGCTTATTCATAAAAAATTTTGATGTCTTTTAGGTGGACAGGGGTGTATCACTACATGATGCTCTGGCCATGCATGATAAATGGCTGCAAGAGAAGGGAGTAACGAAAACAAAATTTGCAGTGGTTACTTGGTCTGACTGGGATTGTCGTGTGATGTTAGAGTCCGAGTGCAGTTTTAAAAAAATCAAAAAGCCTTCCTACTTCAACAGGTAATAATAAATTTTGAACCTATGCTTTATTCCGCTATACATTCTGCTTTATTGGCTTTGGATGTCATATGTATAATTTTACTGCTCTGTCAACTTTTTCAGAAATATAATAAATTTAGCCCATTCAGAAAACTCGTTTCCACTTTCCAATAGGCTGCATTTGTTTTTCTTAAAGAGTTCTTAGTTGAAGTTCTTCTGATTTGAATTATTTATTCAGAAATAAGTGTTTTCAACACTTTCTTACTGCTGAATGCTAGTTCTGAAATTTGAATAATAGTTTGTTCTGTTTATACCCTCGTTAACATTTACATATTATAATAAATTCGGATTTTAAAATTAACTTGCGATATTTCAAAAAAAAAAATCAATCTATAAACATCAAACTTGTAAAAATCCAAAATTTTGAAAATTTCAAATTTGAGAGTTCAATTGTTTTGAATTTTGTTTTTAGAATTTAATGATTTGGAAATTAATTTTCTCTTAAGATCCAAAGTTGCAAAATTTTGAAACTAGTTATTAAACTAGAAGTTCCAAAAATTTAAAAATTAAATTTAGAACACATTACTTTTGAAAATTAGAAATTCCATAATTAATATTTAGAACATTTAATCTTCCAAAAGAAATATTGTTCAACTTTTCTAGTATTCAAATTTCTCTTAATTCAAAATGTTGTAAATTTTAAATTTTACCACACTTATTCTCAAAAAGAAAATACAAATAAATAAAATTTTTACTTTTTACTTTTCTAATTCCTCCTTTTGATAATCATTATTTAGAAGATCAATTAAAGAAGAGGGTACTTTAGATATTAAAGAAATACTATTTAGAAGTTTTAAAATGCAAACTAACCTGTGATTATACAACATTCAAAATTCGGACTTCAGCGATCGGCATTTTAAACAAACAATGGGCAGTTGGCGTTAAGTCAAGTAGTTTGTACTTATGCGATTTTAAATCGTGCAAATACAACTTCATATACACTGGTTCCATTTTGAATAGCTAGTGTTATTTTTTACGTATACAAATTTGCTACTGACTAAGCACCAATTGGTTGAAATTAACCTAAATTGGTAAGTGCTTTTAGAAATTGTCTAAAGTTACTATATTGTTGAAAAAATGGGCTGAATTGAGAATTCTTCCTTTTCTTGCTCCTTGCTTCATTTTGTGGAAATGCTCCAAATTTGTCGCTTTCAAGTAAGGAAGGCCCCTTTGGCTGAAAGGTCTTTTGCTTTTAAAAAGTTGAAAGTTCAATTTGATGAAGTATTTCTGCAGAAGTTTTTTTTTTCTTTTTTCCCCCTTTACTATTTCAGCCAAATCAACTTTCATGTCAAAAAAAAAAGTTTTGTAAATTAAATTCAAAAGTAACTATTAACTGTCATTAATTTTTAATTATCCAGATTGACTTTTTGTTTTTTGCTTTTAAAAGGCTAAAAAGGTTTTCAAAGGACCTCGGACCAAGTAAACAGATTAAAGATTTGTGACTAAACCCCAAAATTGCTTCTAACGGTTGATTCTGTGGTTTAATATTGATCTGGATCAAGATATTTACAAATGTAATTTCACGAGGGGCCTATTGAAATATACTTGCGCCTCAATCTTTGTTCAACAGACACATATATGCTGAAAATTTGAAATTCCCAACATTTTGAGGGTGCCTGTTGAATCGGCATCCCCTCTAATTTGTATTTTGGTGCATGTTAAACACACGCCTTGCTTATGATCTGTATACTCACTTTTTGAGGGAATCCAATATTACAATTGTAATCGGTTGTTGGAAATGCTCTTACAACCGTACCGAAAGCATAACTAATGAGAGCGGCTATTAAGAAAACATAACACAAAATTCGGCACAATGACCAAAATTTCTTTGCCTTTACATGAAGAAGGAAATCATGGGAAAATCTAATGGTTGAGATCACTTGTGTGTGAGCTTTTGTGTCGCATATTTGTTTCCAAATAGAATTTCCCATAATTAATTATATACATATATATTTCCGTTCAGTTGGATCAACCTACAAATTCCATTCAAAGCGCATTTCAAACTTGACCGCTGCAAGCTACACGAAGCCATGAGCCTTGCCGGCCTTAAATGGGAGGGTCGACCCCATTGTGGTCTAGATGATGCCCTTAACACTGCCCGCCTCGTTATCTACCTAATGTTTTGTGGGATCCGCTTGTCCATTACATCTTCTCTTCTAGAACCTTCTCCATCGGTGGTAGTTCCAAATGCAAATAAGGAAACAATTCGAAATCCGACGGTCGCTCCTGTGCTTTACCACCCGTGTCACCATTACTACCATCCTCATATGCATTGAATGGTGCATAATACAGTAAGGTGATGTGAATATAACAGTGATATGCATTTGGTTAGCTGTACATGATTAGTTGGTTATCTAAATAAATCTAATTTATGATACTGGAAGCATGACATATATAACTTGTGTTTTTCAACTGAAACTCTTTTGCTTGTTGGGGAAACTCTAACTTCCTGAACTGAAAGTTTTTATTTTTATATTTTATGTTCATAAATCTCCAAGCTTGATTAAATGCAAGTCATTAGTTAGCTGTTTGTTCCTCTTTTATGTCCACACTTATTAACTGTTTGATTTGGCTCTTTTGATTGCGTAATTTTTCTTTTTCTTTTTGTGAAAATTATGTTATTAACTGCATTCGATATATTAGGAAGTGGTGGTGGTTATGAAATAAAAAAGAAAAACAACGTTGGATTGCACTTCATTGTGTGAAAAGAAGGAAAACAGTGAATCAAAATAAAAATCAAATGAAAATGAAAATGAACAGCTAAGAAAATTAGAATAAGGTTAAATCATCATCAGTTTGTGTATATTAAAGCTCTGTGACGTTAGTCGTTAAAGTTAAATTTAATGGGTTCATCAAGTTCATCGTCTGGGGCAAAATGTAGAAAATAGTAATTAATGTATTTTATTCAGTGTATTGTTGTGTTTTATTCATGAACTGTGTTATTCTACTTATTTCTTGTATTAATCTAGTGTTTTATTTCTTTTAGTATGTTGTTATGTAACGTTATGTTGTGCTATGGTTCATTAATGATTTAGTTTATTTGGCACTCTTTCTTTATTTATATATATATATATATATATATATATATATATATATAGATATATATATATATGTATATCTTTAGTAATAGTAGTAATATCTTTCGTGTTACACTTTTTTTGATGTAAATGTAAACTTTTCAAAATGTCATTTAAATTCAAATTACATTTCAATATATCTAAATACACCCTCACCTTAATAAAATTCAAAATTTTATATTCTATTACTTGATCAGTTGTTCTTATCATTTAACTAAATCCGCTCATGCCTTAATTAACATGCAAGTATTTCGTCTGTTAAAACCGAATTAGTCGGTTATATCTCAATTAAATTTTAAAATAAATTGTTTTTACCTTAATTAAAATTCAAATTTACGTACACTAAAACAAGATCAATCGGTTTTATACCTAAAATCACTCAAGCCTTTTTTAGAATGCAAAATTTTCGTTAGTTAAAATACTAGTTTTTCATATACTATAACTGAGTCAATTAATTATGTTTTAATTAAATTTTAAATTATATCATATCGTGCATTTGTAGAAAACAAAATCCATACGTGAAGCACGTGCCATAATGTTTGTGTATATATATAATGAGGACTCATTTAAAACTTTTGAATTGTTTAAAACATCCTTTCTAATATTTACTACACATAGTGATTATCTGTCATTGTATTCGCTATATTCTTATAGCACTTTCAAAAATTGAGATCTATGCATCTAGCATCTAAAGGTGTAATTTTACTACATATAGGCATACACCTCTACATAGGAAGAGACATTTTTCTAAATCTTCTTCTTCTTAAATATCTTTGTAAATCGAAAAATTTGTAGTAGCTCAATTGGGAGTTTCATTGCCGTTTAGGTCGGATTAAGATTTGTGAATTGTGATCAATGACATATGAAATTTGTATTTGCATGCATGACCACGAGGATTACCTCTTCCACTAGTATCCTTTAACTTCTTCTCTAATATTTGACAGTTAGACCAAATTTCTGGCTTTACCGTCTTTATTATGTGTAGATGGGATCATAAGTTCGAATCCTAATCATGAAGAAACTATATTTCAACCTTATTAGAATAATTTGTAATATCATTAAGGTCATAACTTCAAATCTTGATGACGATATTCTCACATAATTATATTATCTCCTTTTGTAATGTTTCTTATGTTGAATGACACTCTTTATATTGATTTTATTAGGTTACATTGTGAAAAGGACTATCTAATTTTTTTAGAAACAAATGAAAATTTAATAAACTCATAAATAAAATTATTATTTAAATAGCATTTTTTCATGACTTTCACGTGTTTCTTAAATGTTACAATTGTTTAATAAAAATTATTATTACAACTCAAAACCATGAATACACACACATGTGTGTGGGTGCACGTGCGCACGAGTGTCTGTTTATGGTTTTTTCAATTCAAAATTTCAATGTTTAAAATCTTCTAACCAAACACTTTTTACCAAAAATTTAATCAAATATTTTTAAAGAATATGTTGTAACTCACAATGCTAGGTGGGCCACATCTTTCTGGGTGGGCCCATTTGAATGCCATAGGTTCCAGTGGTGGTTTAATCACCCTCTGGAATGAATCCACTTGGGCTCATTGTCAAACCATCCTTCATCCTTCTGCCCTTCATGTTTCACTTCGCCATATCCAAACCAACACCATTTACTTCTTTTCCAACATCTACGGCCCTCAAAACCCCACCGATAGAAATACCCTATGGAACAACTGCCTCACCTTCGCCACACACCTTAATGGCCCCTGGTTACTCGGGGAGACTTCAACACCACCAGAAACACCCTCGAAAGAAACTCCGGAAACGCCTCCCAAGACTCAGATTCATTCAATTCCTTCATCAGTTCCGGCTCTTTAATTGACCCACCAATTAACAACAGACTTTATACCTGGTCAAACCGTAGATCGGACCCGTCACTAGCTAAGCTCGACATATTCCTTTTCAATATCAATTGGGATGATCTGCACCCCCTTTCTATTGTTTCCGGCCTAGCCTCGACCATCTCAGACCATTGCCCCCTTATCTTGGACTCGGGTTCATCCTCCAACCCAAATCGCCCCTTCCACTTCGAACGCCTATGGACCCTGGAACCCTCCTTCGACAATTTTATCCAGTTAGCTTGGTCCCAACCTGTGATGTCCAATTCCGCAATCGCCAGGGTTGTCTCCAAACTCCGTTCAATCAGAAAGCTCATCAAACCTTGGGCCAAAAATATTTGGGGTTCCCTCCGCTCGCGCATTTCCTCCACTCAAGATGCTATCCTAGAACTCAACATCCTCGAAGAATCCCGACCCCTCACTCCAACCGAACATTCTCAACTGAAGACTTTAGAAACCGAGCTCGATAGACTAATCAAACAAGAGGAAATTGGATGGAAGCAAAGATCCAAAGCCAAATGGTTAGAGGAGGGAGACAGGAACACCTCCTTCTTCCATCGTATGGCCAACGGTAGACGCAGATCTATCAACATCTCGGAACTAGTGTTCAACAACTCTAGCTTCACCGAATCGTCTGACCACCTCCGCCTCTTCACCGACTACTACCGTAGCATTCTAGGCCAAGCTTCTCAGGCACTACCCCCTATTGAATGGAACCTCCTATACCCATCCTGTCTCCCAATTTCTGTCGACCACCCTTTTTCCGAAGAGGAAGTGTGGGTCGCGCTTAAGGACTTGTCAGACGATAAGGCCCCGGGCCCGGATGGTTTCGGCCCATATTTTTTTAAACGATATTGGGAAACCATCAAAACCGACATACTAGATATGTGCGAAGAATTCCAAGCCAACCCCTCTTCAATTGCTCGCCTCAACTACGCCAACATCATCCTCCTCCCCAAATCCCCAGGCGCCAACACCCTACCCGCTTTCAGACCAATCAGTCTCCTAAACACCACTTTCAAAATCATCACAAAGGTTCTTGCCAATAGACTCCAAGCAGTCATCGACCCTCTGGTTGGGGCGGAATAGTCTGCCTTCATACAAGGCAGAAACATTTTAGATTGTGTCGCTGCCACCCAAGAAGTTGTCTCCTACTGCCATAGAACATCAACCCCTGGAACCCTTCTAAAATTAGATTTTTCCAAAGCCTTTGACACGGTACACTGGGACTTCATCTTGGACCTTATGAAGCATAGGGGTTTCCCGACAAAATGGTGTGGGTGGATTGAAGCGATACTCAACACAAGTATCTCATCCATCTCAATCAATGGCTCTACTGGTGGTCACATTAAATCAGCTAGGGGTCTGAGACAAGGGGACCCGCTCTCTCCCCTAATCTTTGTCTTGGTAGCGGATGTGCTCAACCAGATGATCAAGCTTGCCTCGTACAATGATCTTTTTAAAGGTATCCAGCTTCAAAACTCAGATTTAGCTGTGTCTAACCTTCAATTTGCAGATGACACGATCCTATTCGCTTCCACCGACATCAACCACATCCATTGCCTCAAGGTTGCGCTATATGTCTTTGAAACAATTTCTGGCCTCTCTATCAATTTCAACAAAAGCTCCGTCACCATGCTCGGCAACTCCGCTAACCTCGGTCCTACAATCTCATCCCTGCTCAATTGCAACCTAGCTCTATTCCCCATTTCCTATCTAGGCATCCCCATCCGCCCATCCAATCTCCACCGCGCCGACTGGCTTCCCCTCATTTCCAGAATTGAATCCAGACTCTCAACCTGGAAGGCACACTCGTTATCCTCTGCAGGTCGTCTTGTCCTAGTCAAATCGGTCCTATCAGCTATCCCCTCATACTGGATGTCCTTCCTCAAGCTTCCATCCTGGGTTATCAAGAAAATTGACTCAA
The DNA here is from genome assembly GCA_030737815.1 of Allium fistulosum. Taxonomy (NCBI): domain Eukaryota; kingdom Viridiplantae; phylum Streptophyta; class Magnoliopsida; order Asparagales; family Amaryllidaceae; genus Allium; species Allium fistulosum. The sequence goes on from CM060907.1 coordinate 98,575,566, forward strand.
TCAGACGCTCGTTCCTTTGGAACGGAGGCAACGCAAAATGCTTGGTCAACTGGAAGACGGTGTGTTTACACCGCAATCATGGTGGGTTAGGGATTACTGACCTTCGCACATTCAACCAGGCGTTGCTGTCCAAATGGCTTTGGAGATTACTTACACCTGGAAATTTTATCTGGAAATCGTGGATCTTATGTCAGCATTATCATTCAAACCCTCACTTGGCACTCCACCTCACCACCCGGTCCCATCCATCCCCTTTCTGGTCGGGGGTCCTTCAAACCCTACCTAGAGTCAGAGCACTGTTTCAGGTCAAAGTCGAAAGCGGCAACAAGTGCTTATTCTGGTTAGATACCTGGTATGGACAATTGCCCCTCGCTAAACTACTACCCAACCTCTTCTCACACGCCGCCCTCCCTAATGCAACAGTTGAAGACTATCTCACCCTAGGACCCGAACACCTTTGCCCACCTTCCATCTTCGACGCAGATCTTGTTCCTGAACTTCTCTCCGCTACAAATATCCTCCTGTCGATCCGCCCTTCCAACAGTCAAGACCTCTTTCTCTGGGCCCTTGCACCTTCCAAAGGATTCTCAGTCGCCTCCTGTTATCAATACCTAATTCACCCCGGTCGCCTTTTCTCCTTCCCCAGGGTTTGGCATTGCAACCTTCCACCTCCTATAGCCTTTTTCCAATGGTGCCTAATTTCTGGCAGAATTAATACCAAAGACAGACTCAACATCCCCATTGATCCGCGCTGCGTCTTTTGTTCAACTCAGAACGAATCAGTAACTCACCTTTTCTTCGAATGTGATTTCTCTTACTCAATTTGGGCTGCAACTAGTGCCTATCTTCTGGGGTTTATCCCCAGCGTGATCTCTTACTTCGAGTATTGGCAGTTTAATCAGCAGAGTTTGCTGATGGACACCTTCATATCAACCTTTAGCTGGTGCATTTGGAAAGAGAGGAATGCCCTTGTATTCGGGAAACCAACACGCCATTTCGAGGGAACCTGTAGAACTATCACTCACATTTTCTCCTCTATAACAGGTCAATGCCACTCTGCGCCTTTCCGCCTGAGTCTCCCACAGTGCAGCGTCCAACCAGTAGAATCACAGGGAAGCACCACTGCATCTCCGGAGAGGTAGTCTTAGTCTACAGGGGGATATCACGTACTACAGTTAATATGTAATAGTCTATGATACTCTAGTATTTCTATTATAGTTTGTTGCTTCGCACCTATTTTTTTGCCATCGATCGGGCTTGTCGATCGACCTCTTCAGTACTATATAATATAACTATTTAACCGGCTGTGTAGTTTCACGCTACACACCCGTCACTCTCAAAAAAAAAATAGCGGTCCGGGGCACAGTCTCGGAATTCGACGAAACCAGTTCCATTGGATCCGTAATAGTGTATTATTATCGGATTTCAATTTTCGTAGTATTCGGAGTTGTTGTGTGAGTGTACGATATACAAACACGCTGAAATTTATATCGAAAACAATACTTATACTGACTGTCAAATAAACTTAACATCAAAACTTTTACAAAATTTCTGTAGCCTTCTTCTACACGCCATCTTCTATTTCAACACTTGTCCTTCATTTTGAACACGTGTCTGCTCTAAATTTATCAACAGGTCGATTGAAAAAAAATAAAATAAAAGGAAGTCTTCGTTCAAAACAATTGAATGGCCACCCCTCTTTCTATTCAACTCAAATCAAATTTTAACTAAACGAAAGCATCTCGTTTTCAAAAATAAAACTAAATCAAAGCTTGTTTAAAAGAAAATCGCGAGAGCCTGGGAAGGTGATGGCAGCGATTTCGCGTGCGCACTCGCGAGCTTGGTCAAGGGTGGAATCGAGTTCGACGAAGGGCGGAAGCGCATGTAATGTCGAGGAGGGTTCATTGGTGGGCGCGAGGTCGATGTCGCATCGAGTGGATTCGAATGGTGCTCGTGATTTCGAGGATTTGGGCTCGATTTTTGTTTCGTGCGGCTGCCTTTTTGTCTAGGGCTTAGGTTTGAGCTAGTTGCTGGAAGCTTGGAGGCTGGCATTTGGCGAGGTGCGGTGGAGATTTGGGGTGTTTCGTCGATGTCAGATCGAGTGTGGAGAGGATGATGTCGTGTTTTGGGAACAGAGGTTAAAGGTCGACGAGTGGCGTGGTTGTCTTGGACCATCGAAGGAACACTGCAGTGGAAACGATCGCGAGTTGGTTTGTCATCAATGAAGTCGTATCTGAGTGTAAGAAGATGGTATCGAGGTCGATTTGGGCGCAGCAGTTCGTGGCGAGGCCACTATTGTTAGATAGAGGTAGCGATAGGACTTGGTGGTCGGAGCTACAGGCGCGAGGAGGAGGAGCTCGTGAACAGTTCGACAGTGAAGGTATAATGTTATCTCTAGTTCAATGTAATAGACTGCAAGGTGAAGTTTTTATTAAACTGTTTTAACTTTTAAGTTAAAAGAAAGAATTGGGTTTTTATAAAACTGAAAATAGATATATATCTATATATACAAGATTTCTGGAAAAAAGAATATAGGTATGAAATTATGAAGTTTGATTTGGTAACATATGTATATGTATATGTGTATTAAAAGAAAAGTTACAAATATATATATATTTCAATTAGAAACCATTTTAAGGAAATTAGATATATACAGTAAGTTTGTAAAATGTTGATTTACATATGTATATATATTATACAATAAAGGAAAGTTATTTTAAAATTAAGATGCTTAGTTAAACAAATTTAATTTTTGGAATTGGTTTAAAACAAAACCATTGAATAATTAAAATTACCAAATGAAAGTTGATTGTTCGATCACTTCGAATATTAATGAATTGTATAAAATTATTTATACAAGGTGAAAATTGCAAAGAAAACAATCTGGAAGGGAAAATGGGATTGCAAAATAAAAGCTAAGGTGAGATCTTCTCACTCAGATTTAAATTTGAATTGCAGTTATTGATTGTTGTTTGGTTGTGATATTAGATATAGTAGGATATATCTATATATATAGCAATATATACATATTGGCATATGTATATATTGGATTGATTGATTTCCCGCATTGTATAGCGGATGAGACCCTATTGCGCCGTTAGTAAGCGGATGATATTTTATAAATCCTATATACCGCGATATTCCACCTCGAAGTGGAATTGGTATTGTGCTAACATCTGTGGATGCAGGAAAACAGGTTGGAGGGATCCAACTGGATTCCTCAAAATTATATGAATTTGTTTCATATGTTATGTGTTGATTATTTATAATCTGTGTATGATTATATCTGTGATTGTATTGTTGAAGGCTAAATTTAGCCGAATGTATTTTTGGTATCGTTGGATACCAGAAATAAATGAAATTGGATTTTTGAAATTTAAGTAAGAAATTTCAAGTAAATTCTTTTGAAAGAATTGAATAAATTTAAAAGAAGTAATTTTTAAAAGTGTAAAGTTGATTTTTGAAATGTTATCGAATTATTTCAAAAATATGGAAAAAATTGTTATAAATGGATTTTGAATAGTATTATTCGAAAGTTGGAATATTTATTGAAAATGGAATTTTAAATGGTTTGGAAGAGAATAAAGGAATTTATTCTAAATGGTGATAAATTTGTTTGAAATCAATTTAATAATTGATGTGGTATTTAAAATAAATCCTGAGAAATCCCTTTTTTTTCTTTCGATTTGGTGTTTGGAACAAATGTTTGGAAAATCAATTTAGGAATTCGAAATAAACTTAGAAATCGATTTGCAAAATGATTTTTGTGTTGAAATGAATTTTGAAATCAATTTGTAATTGATTCGATATTGAGATAAAATTATAAATTAATCTGAAATTTGATTTTGGGATTAAAAATGTAAATTTGGAAATGTAAATTCAAAATGGAATTTATGAAATGGAAGTGAAATTTGTTTAAAAATAAACGTTGATTTATTTTTAAAGTGTGAGAAATATGATTTGGAATCGGTTTTCAAAGTGATGAAGTGTAGAAATAAATTTACAGTTTTGGAATGTAAATTTGAGATAAATCGATAAGGATTTATTAAATTGGTTTAAATGGACCGTTTTGAAGTGAAAGTGTATTTTCACTATAAAGCTGAGTATATTTTCCAAAGTGGCTTTTAAAAATATAAATTAAAAGTTCTAAGTGGATTTTTAAAAGATATATTTGGAAGTATATTCCGTGTAAAGAAATTGATTTGAAATTGATTTTCAAAAGTTGAAAGGTGAAATTATGATTTGAAATTAATTTTCAAATGTGAAGTGTGGAAAATATATATCTTGTGAAGATATTTTGAAAATAAATAATTTGGGAAAATTATTTGAATCTGATGATTGTTGTGAATATTGTTGATAGTTAAATCACCGACTATCAATATTGCCTTTGAAATGGCATTTGAATTTGTTTTTAAAACAAACGCTTATTATTCGGTTTAGCCGGGAAAGAACCTTTGTGTCAGAAAACCCATTCCGAATAATAATACGACGATATGGATCGTATTGAAGACCGGTGGTGAAGACCGGGTATTTGTGAAAACGATAGGATGACCTATCGATTGTCTCTGCACCGTTAGCTACGGTATAAAGATTTCCTTTGTGATGGGAAGTTTTATCGGGATTGTGAATATCCGGATTGCAAGGGCTTCTTTTGGAAGTGCCTTCGGTTCTATTCGAACCCGGAACAGACTTGTATGGTTACGTGTCTGACATTACATTTTGAGATATAGAGCTGATTTATTTCAAATACATTTCTGTTGGTGGCGGAGAATTTATTCTCTTAGCTTAACACCCTTCTCTGATACGTACGAGCTCAGAGGTTATGTAGTTGAAATTTATCAGCAATATATTCCCAATATGGTAATGTGGCATGCTGAGTGTTGCTGTGATGATGATCATTTATTTGATCATTTGTGATCAAAGCACGGCTTTGTGAAAAAGCGTAGCTTTGTGAAAAAGCGTAGCTTTGTGGACGAGACTTCGTCAGGGCCTCAACAACCCGGAAATGGTTGAAACAGGAATGTTGCGGCAAGGTTATGAGGGTCGCGCCCTTTAGGGTATGTCATTTCCTTCTGGAAAGGGGTGGTATCATGGTATGGAGCCCAGATACTTACTCATGTGGACACACTTTATTTATTATGTGTGATGATGGTTACCGAGCGCTCGGATAAAGGTCCCAAAGGACCGGGTGATGACATATTCGTGAGTTACCTAGTTACAGGGGTAACCCGACCTTGTTTGGCAGAGAGCAGTTTGTCTCTCGGAGCGTCCAGCCAGAGGCGTTTCCTACGTGGTATAGGAAGTTCCTTAGCCTGACCATTTGTTGGAAATCCAAAGAAACAATACGAACCTTTACGATTGCAATTGTATTACCTGCTATGGAATGTGGCGGTAACCTGCTATTGAACATAGTAGCTATAGTAGGCATAAGTGCGAAATGCCTATGCTGGCTAAGATTAATATTATACTTTCGAAATGTTTTCTACACTAGACATTAATAATAATAATCCAATGATTGGCGTAGTAAGCATCTTTGACTATCATAAGAAGAAATCTCCTCCAATTCTGCGTTTGCATTGTGTGTGTGGTGGGAGGTCTTATGGTAGTTTCATTTTCCAAAAAGCATTGCGAATCTATTTTATTTTCTATATGAAAATAACTGTTTTACGATCTCACACCAGTCATCATGACTGACTCGGAGTTTATTGTTCCCTTCTAAACTCTGGGTGCCCATAATTTTCCATACGGGCAGCCTAGAGTTATTTTTATCAGGATATTCTGGATATTCTAGAGCTTTGGTGATAAGCTGGATGGCGAAGCGTACTACCGTACTTGTTATTTATTTCCGCTGTGTATTCTGTATGAGGACAGGTTCCTATAACTGTCCATTGTTTTGTATTGAGTTGTACATTGACTCTGATTGATGTATGTATAAACTGATATAGTCTTTGTTGTAAAAATTATTGATTTATCTATTATATTTTGTTCCGCTGCGAATGTGAGATTCTGTTGTTGTTTTTCTGTTCTTTTTCTTCTTCTGTCTTCTTCTACCTCTTCTTTAAACCCTAATGGTTCGGTTTTTCGGCATTTGATTGCACGACATTTGATACAGTGGACGTATTAATGTCGACTTTCGAGCGTTGAAAAATCGTATCGTTACACTGAGTGTGCTTTTGTAATGACATTATAAAATTATCTGCAAATTACCTCATATGTTCATTGAATTTGCACAGGTACGAGTAATACTGCAAGTTTGGTGAAACATCAAGCAAATCCTAAGGTATCTCCTGTGATTGCAAAAATGATGGGAAAGATGGATGCCTGGGCTAAGTAATATGCTTATGTTTTCTTCATACTTGTATTAGTATATTATGCTAGATAATGTTGTTATTATGTAATGTTGGAGGCAAACTGCTAATTATGACCAAGACTGTTATTATGTAATGTTGGAGGCAAACTGCTAATTATGACCAAGACTGTTATTATGTAATGTAATGTAATGTTATTATTATGTAATGTAATGTTGTTATTATGTAATGTTGTATATACATATATCTATCTGTGTGCATATATATATAATATAATATAAAAAAAAAAGAAAATTGAAACAAATGCTGAAAATTAATATTATATAGGATAGCGTTTGAAAAACGCTATTGATTCATCAAACGCTATCGCAAATCTATATGAGATGTAAGATTTATGCATCAAAAACGCTATAATAGAATCAAAAACGCTATAGTAGAAAATAAAAAACGCTATACAAGAATGACAAAAAATGCTAACGAAAAACATTGTAACGCTATAACATGGTTTGATGAAACGCTATAAAATGTGCACAAAAACGCTATAGAAGTTAAATGAAGGATTAAATTCCCTATAGCGTTTAAGTTTAATAACAGAGAAAAAACGCTATGGTAGGGTGCAAACGCTATGCACTTTTGTAAACGCTATTAGTTATTATAGCGTTTTCCTTCCTGCTATGTAATGTTGCCGGCCTACCATAGCTTGTGGTTCCACGACGTTCTCTGAAACGCTATGGTAGCCTGTTATAGCGTTTTTAAAACGCTATGAAACCCATAAACTGTTGTAGTGCACTGAATGGGTGCATGGCCATTAATTGTTTGAGATATAATTAACTTGTATCATATGATTCATAATCATATAGTAAAATTATTTCTCAAAACTACGGCTTAGTCTATAGTTGCAAAACAACTATAAATAATATTAGACACATATGTATTTTTTTGTTGCATCACTTTTACTATGAAAACAAATTCCATAATATAGTTCTATTTCATAATGAATATTCATAATACTTATATTGAAATATAGATATATCTATTTTTCAGTCAATACCAAAAATAAACATTATTTCACAAATAATGTTTGGTACATTTTACGAAAACAATTTTCGTAATTTGATGCAATCATTAGGTGCTATATGGCATGCTCCCACTATTTTTACCATTACTATAATAGCGTACTAAATTTAGAGGTCCACCATTCACTTAATATTGTTAATATTGTTTACTTATTTCATATACTGCAACTAGTTTACAGTGGAGAGTTCTTTGATAAAATATCTTGAACTCAAAGAAATAAATGTTATAGAAAACAATTTTCTATATGAAAATACATTTCGAAATAAAAATCATATTTCATATTCCAATATTAAGTATCAATCAGTATTACAATTCTTGTTTCCAATGTTTCTCTATGAAGTAGAAGTGGCTATTCATTCTCTTCATTCCAACTTTACCTTAAATTACATCTATTCTTATACATTCGTTTTTCTTTCAAATGGTCAAACTATTCAAAAGAAAACCTTACTACAATATCATAACAAACCTTTTACAAAAGCGCATTCGATTATTCTTAACATTTAAGACATCAAATATGTTGCACTTTATGTAAACCGATCAAGATGACATTTCAACGATCGAGTTCTTAAATGTATCTCATAGTTTATGGTCTTGTGTTACATTAACACAATATGATCCTTTTGAAGTCATTCAAGTTGAATACATGATCTTAAAATACTGTTTATTAGCTTACTTCGAATGAACTAACTTCATCAAAATATTGTACCCCACAAACTATGAATGTTCACCATATAACATTTATATGTGAAAGTACATGGATCAAATATTCATAGTCTTGAATTACATTTATAGTTCAAAAACTCATGAAATGCAACACACGGTCTAAACCAAATAAACATATAAGTAACCAACTTACGAATGTATTAAGTAGTTGAAATTAGGTACTTGCATGGGTATAGAAGCATTATATAACATGCAATTAGAATTATTAGTAAGTATATATTATATTTCTATTTGTCAACCTTCAATTCAGTTTGTATATATATGTTAATTGACAAATGTTTTATCAATCATATTAAATGCACAAATTTATCATTGTAGATAATTATAAGTTTATATAGCATATGTTCTTACAATATTAGAAAGGTTAAATGTTACCATTTCAGTTTTCTAATAAGGCTCTCACTAGTCTTTTATGTTTCTCCAAACCCTAAGATGAAAAGTAGAAGTATTACAACTTCACTAGTGGGTGTTAGGACTCGTTTGTTTTGGTATTCTGACCTTGAAACGATGGATAACTTCTTATCAGTTGTATCACATACAACTCCTAACCCATTTTTCCTTGTCCTAGTCTCATTACGACCTTGAGTTTGCTCAACAAATCAAAAGAGATTATTCACTCATACCTACCATATCGTGATGGCCTAAGTTTAATATATATACCTTGAGTTTGCTCAACAAATACATATAGTTATCTTACCTCATCTGTTCAATATATTAGTAATACTACGCATAACATCTCTAGCTTGAGTTTGCTCAACAACTAAGGAGTATGTAAGTAATTTATTAATATATATATGGTAGAGGACAACATTATATTGAAGATTCATAATCTTCAATATATATATTAAGTGATATCGACTTACAGAATAATATATTTCTTATGAAATACTCTAGCGATTCAAGTGTCAAACACATAAGAAATCACGGTATATATACATTTACATATGTATTTATTTCTCAAGTCTATTTGGGTTTCTTTAATGTTCCACATTTAGATTATACACAAATTATATAAGTTTTATTATTATATAACTTTTATATTTCATATTACTTATATGATAGTCTTACGTATAATATATCATTAATTAAATCTAATCTATTAATCAATTAACTCTTTAATTAATTTTAAATTAGTATATCAATATAACTTTTATATTGGACATATCTACTATAACATTTATAGTATATACTATAACCTTTATAGTGTAACACACACATATATATGTGTGTATTTTATTTAATTAATTAACCTTTAATTAATTTATTCAATTAAACAATTTTTATTAATATTTATTAATTTCAAAATTTATTTTGTATATATACATGTATACTTATGTTATCTTAAACATTTTAAAATAACATAACATATATCAACATATATAATACATGCATATATGCATTAATTAATTAACATATTTAATTAATTTATTTTATTAATCTTATTAATAAATTTAAAATTTAAAATTTAAAATTATTATATAAATATTTTCAAACATTTTGAAAATATCATTATCCTTTCAAACATTTTGAAAACTTATGTAGTATTATAATTTTTATAATAAACATGTTTTATTTTAAATTTAAAATCTTTAACATTAATTTTCAAAACGATTTTTAAAATTAGCCCAAGGCCCAAATTAAGTTGGGCCTTTTCTATTAGGGGCAACCTTTGGGCTCACTTCACCTTTCCGGCCAGGTCGGTAACCAGGTAGGATAGGGTACTTGATTACCCGATTCCAATCCTAGACATTACCTTTCTAGACACCGTACTAAGTGGGCAAGCTTAATTAGTTAGCCCTAATACGACTAATTTAGATCGCATAGGCTATTGGGCTGTGATACCATTGTTGGAACTGGACCGGCCCGCAGCGGAAGTTATGTGTGAATTTCAAAAAATTTACCCTATTGGATCATTGTTGGGCCTATGAAGTCTAACTGAATTAAAACATCTCTAAATTTCATTTAAATAAAATCGTTTATTTTATTTAAATTCAAATATATTAAAATATGAAATTAATTTTATTTGATTTAGTTTATGAATAAATGTATCGTATACATATATGTGTGAGTGCATGTGTAACATAATAATCCGTGAAAGGTATAATATGCCCATATGTAGATGTTGGGATTTACATCGCAACAGACATATTAGCTCAATTTGTATGTCATGTATAGTGTCCAAATTATACACCACAGATAGGATTTTGGCGCAACCGTAGGCGGGGCATTTGATACGGCTATAAGCCGTATCAAATTTTAATACGGCTTATAGTCGTATCTATATTATTTAATACGGCTGTAAGCCATATTAAAATTTGATACGGCTTATAGCCGTATCAAAATTTGTGCCTCTTTTCGTGGGAAAATTTTCCCCAAAACGCACACCCTCTCCCTCCATTTTTTTAAATTTCCAGATTTCCTTTTTTCCCCGTACGCTTACTTAGGAGTTAAATCGCCAGAGCTTCCACCTCGATCGCCAGAGCTTTGACGTCGTCCATCAGAGCCTTCCACGTCTTCCACCCCTTCCACCTGCAGGTAATTTTGTTATGAAATTGCGTGCTTAATTCCATTGTTTTTGTTATCAATTATTATTGTCAAGGAGTCATTTCTCATGTGCTTCAATTATTGCGTGTTATCTCTCTGAATATCAGACTGGATTTGAAATATCACGTTAGTTGTTTGTTTAATTGCTTATGTAGCCAATATAGTCTGGAAGTTAAATGTAAAATTCTGATTTCCTTTTTGGTTCCTTTCGCTTTCTCTTCCTAATGTGATTGTAATTTTTATTTCAAGACCATTCAGTTTAAATGATATGATGTACTTGTTTTTTTAAGTAAAACGTGGAAATGGCTTTTTAGCTAATGGTAATTTTACGTGTGAATCTCTTATTGTACTGTTCCATGGCTTCAGTGGTGTTCTGATCTTTTGAACTTATCAATTATTAAGCTGCCAAAGAGTTATCAGATGTCCAAATAACTCTTTGCTGAATGATATGATTACCAAATTTCTTAGTTATCAGATGTCATGGCGGTAGTAGATTGGGTGCCCATGGCATTACCAATCCAACCAAATATACCTTTAACATGTTGGATTTTTTCATATGAAGTTAATTTTTTGTAAATACTTTCTACTATGATCCGTTTGCATAAAGTATAATAATTTTTAATTATCACATATCATGTATATTAACTTGCAAGTCATTTAAGATAAAAGAAACCGCTGCCTGTTTTTAATATGAAATCGTTTACGAACTTAGTAGTGTAAATGTATATTTGTATAAGTTTTTATATGTTAGTAAATATGTTGTTCTGACATTGTATATGGTTTTGACATTGTTGTATAAGTGGATAAAATTATTGTTAATGGCGCAAGCCAAGTATCAGGAGAGGGGTAATGCATAGACATTACTCCGGTGCTACAAAATAGCGCCGTTGTAATGACAAATTTTTTTGGAAACAGTTTGGTGCTAATGTTGTATATTGTTCTGACATTGTTGTATAATGTAAATATCATTTCATGTATACGTCATTTTTTTGGTTGGATAATATTCTGAATCATAGAAGACAAATGTGTTATAAGAAATTTTTGACCCAATCAGACTTTGCAGTTTTTTTGTTGGTGTTTTAATATGCATCTTTGAACATTGAATTTTCATTTCTTCTACATTGTTTGAGAAACCACATTTCTACTAATTTTGGTAGGATGATCGTGTTTGAATTTGCTTTTATGATGCGCGAGCTTGAACCAAATTTTATAGCAGTAGCATAAACCTATGCCTGATAAGATTGATCTTTTAAGTATTAAGACAACTGAACCTTTGTATTATCTGCATTGAGCTATGATTATTAGGTAAAGGATACTTACAACAAAGACGACTCATCTTTTCGATCCTCAGAACTATTGTAGTAGTAGTAGCTTCAATTTGGTAATATATATCCACTAATAATCAGGTTGTTCTATCCTTTTGTTTTATCTTTACGAGTACTTTGGCACGTGCGATGCACGTACGAAGGAGGAATTGGTATTATAAAACACCGTTTGTATGATTTTTTTAATCTTACGAAATGACTTGACATGTACGTAATGTTGCATTTTTATGTACATACATACACAAATTAATCATTTATCAAAACATGAATGAGACTAACTTATTTAACAAAATAATTAAATGGATAAAGAAAGTAATCGACTATTACATCAATGTATAAAGAAATGTAACATATATTAAAATTAGCATTTTCAATAGTTTGGAACTTAAAAAACTTGCATCATCTCTATTTTAGTAAGTAATAACTCAGCACTTTTATGTTTTTTTGAACTCTAACTTTTATATTTCTTTTAATAAAAAGGTAAATTTGTTGGAAATCTTGGAAACAGAATTTTTTTGGTGAATTAACCCAACCTTACAATTCTGTGTTGAAAATGATAAAATATAGAAATATTCATCACTATTTTTCAATTTCTTTAGAAGTTGAATATCGACCGTATATATAATCAATTGAAAAACAGTTGATCAATTCTTTAAAATAATTACAGTATAATTGTACTGCTATCATTTTCTAAATATGTAAAATATGAGAGAAGGTTTACATGCGGAAAGAGGAAAAATGGACTTGATAGATGCTAGTGGGAATGGAACTTAGGACCACAAAATTACAAATACCATGCAATTGAAGGTAACTGCGATATTGAAATAATATTTTCTTACTCGGAGTTTGTATATACACACATATGCATGGTATAAAAGTATATTTCTCTCTTCGTATATCGGTTGCTCAAACCCAGTGGCTTGGTGGGCTTGCATCTGGGCCATGCCCACCTGCCTAGCCATTGAAGATCTTTTCGTGTCTTTTAACTCTGCCACACTATCATATATTAGTTATGATGGCATGTTGCACACATAATTAAATGTCCTGACATATTATTACTTAGCTCTTGGAATATCTGAATATATGTGTGCAAGTTTTTATCTTGTTGTTACTTAATAGTATAAATAAATAAAGTAATGGTACATGAGTTCTGTAAAGTAGCGACTTGGGAGTAACTAATGCTTATATTAAGTATGACAATGAATATCATACTGGTCTCATCTTGAATAAGTTAAATATCACAATTCGGTGGTATGTTCTTTTCAAAGTTATTTGAATGCATTCTTTGCCTAAAGAATGACTTAAATCCTTGTGCATATTATGGTCATGACTCTATAGATATTGTTGGATGCCCTAAGACATGGTTTCATGACTTTCTCTATGATACAACTATTGATATTTGATGAGTGTCAATGCGCGTATGCAAGATTTTGATAAACCTTGCGAAAACCATTTTATATATTTTGCTTCTTATTATTTCTCTTCTATACGAATCATGCAATGTCCTTTTTTTGCTACTACTGTTGTCGATGTAGGGATATTGCCACAGGCTGAAGAAGAAGTCCATCATTTTTGGGATGACCGCTTTACCTGCAATTAAAAAAGGTTCTTATTATGAGCTACAGTTAAATCGTAGCAGGGCCATGTAACCATTTTGCTATTTTTTTGTATTTTGCAGTATTTGCACATCATTTTATTGTACTACTCCAGTTTTCCTTTAATCGGGTGTTTCATCAATCAAAAATTGTAAATTACAAATTTTAGAACTTGAAAGCATCTTAGACTCAAAGATGAAAATGAATAGTGTCTTGCTTTGCTAAGACAAAATGTTCATCTCTTATCAGAAGTCATGGGATGCAACAAAGATATTTTCGCAAAACCTTTTAATCTAAAGCTACTTTTGTAAGAAAGTTGCAACTCCTAAGTTATGATGTAGCCTCCTTTTAAAAAAAGCGCAGGTACTGCCTTCTAAGCTTGCTCAATAGAAAAGGTTTCAACCTCCAAGTCATTTTTCCACTTACTATTTTCAAATATGCTTATCATATTATCATAATCTTGCATTTCAAGACGCACGCAGCACGGTAGGAAGAAAATGCTGAATCAACAATGTACTCATTCTGACAAATTTGAGATAAGACAGTTGTCTGATTTTAAAATTGGGTAATGTTTTAGGTATAAAAATGTATGAGAAAATAATGATAGTGCTACAACAGAACAATTGATTTCTTGATTACTCTTTCAAACTACAATAAAAATTGAGAACAACTAATGATGCAATAAGTACATTCATCCAAAAAAAACTACTGCTAAACAACTCTATAAATTTAATCTACCAATGATCAAAATACAAAATCTTTAGAACTAACAATTGTACCACTAATACATAACATAAAATATAGAAATTCACTAAACAAATACTTGAACCTAGTAAAATAAATAAATAAATATAGTATCCACTACATTTTGTTGGGGGTCTTCTACTAGAGAATGAGGTAGTTCCTTGTCAAGGAAGTTCAGTTGGTCATGATGTTCTGTACCATCTTCATGAGTGTGAGATGTTTCATCCATTTCATTGTGGGTTAAAACATTTTCGGTTACATCAAAGAATTCTTCTACTTTCTGGTTTTGCTGCTTTCGTTGTTTATCTTTTGATAACTCACTTTAATTTATGTCATTCTTCCCATAGCACTCTCCAGTTTCTTTGGATGTCTTTTAAACAAAGTGCTAATGATTTCATCCATTAATAAAAATGGCTAGCGTGTGTAAAAGAAAGTTGAAATATTGTATTGTATTCACATTTTTATCATTGTACAGACTTGTGATGTATTTATACAAACAAGTCTCATGTTCTGTTAAATATGATATAGGACGGCAGTATGTCGTTAAGCATAGACAAACAATGGATAAATGAATCAGATCTAAGATCTACGTACTATATAGACGGGGTGCAGAAGTTCATTAGTTTTGTTGAAGAAAACGATGGTAAGAAAGGATTGTAGTTATGCCCTTGCACCCGGTGCAAAAATATGAAGACGATCAAATTAGATGACATTCATTTTCATTTGCTTAGATGGGGTATTATCCAATCGTATACAGCGTGGTATTTTCATGGGGGAAAAAGGGCGGAGATGGAAAAACAACAACCAGTTAGTCATGGCAGAACTACTGCTGAGTCTGAACATATTAGGATGGAAGATCTGGTCAATGATGTAGATAGATTTCATCATTTTCAACCTACAAATTCATTGCCTGATCATGCGAATGTTGGAGAGCAGTCTACTGATTATCCAGATTGGTAGGCCAATGAAAGTAAGAACTATAAATCGCTTTTTGGTAGCGTAAAAGAGCCACTGTATCCTTCATGTTCAAAAGGGATTACGAAGCTGTATGCCATTGTGAAACTGAATAGCTTGAAGACCCAATACAGCTTTTCAGATAATGGTATGACTGCACTTCTCGAACTAATAAAGGAGTTACTCCCCGAAGGTAACACGCTGCCGACAAAGTACTCCGACGTGAAGAAGATCATTAAGCAAGTTGGGATGAATTACAAAACTTATGATGCATGCATCAATGATTGCATATTGTACTGGAAAGATGATGCGAACAAAGTTTCTTGTACAAATTGCAATGAACCAAGATATATGACATCATTAAACGAAGAGAGAAAATGCACCAAAGTACCTCGAAAGACATTAAGACATTTTCCTTTAATTTCTAGATTGAAGAGACTGTATACTGTACCATTGATGGCAGATGCGATGACCTGGCATGGTCGTGCCAAGTCTAATCCAACCATAATGCGTCATCCATGTGACACTTCTCAATGGAAAGTCGCAGATTCATTTGATCAAACTTTTGCTGCCGAGCCACGAAATGTCACACTTGGAATAGAAACAGATGGTTTCTGTCCACATGCTTCTCTCTCTAACCCTTACAGTTGTTGGCCAGTAATTGTAGTACCATATAATCTTCCTCCGTCTATGTGCATGAAAAGGGAGTTCTCAATGTTAACATTGTTGATTTCTGGGCCAAAACAACCAGGAAAGGATATTGATGTTTATTTACAGCCGTTGAGAGACGAGCTAAAGCAGTATGGGAAGGAGTAGTTACATTTGACTCGTTAAATAAATCTGAGTTCACAATGAGAGCTAGGGTGCTGTGGGCAATCCATGATCACCCTGCTTTTGGGACTTTATCGGGATGTACAACTCATGGTTATTTTGCATGTCCTGTTTGTGGGGAAAATACTTGTTCTTATTATCTTCCTGAAAGTAAGAAGATGTGTTACATGGGACATCGAATGTTTCTTCCTAACGAACACAAGTTTCGATACGATAAGACAAATTTCAACAACGAACAAGAACTTCGTCGCCCTAAATGGCCATTGACTGGTTTTCAAGTTGAAAAGAAAGTAGCGAATATCAAAATGAAAGTTGGTAAACAAAAAGAAGAAATTGGTCGAAAACGGAAAAAGTCAACCAATGAAGATGTTGACAATATTTCTAGATGGTATAGGAGGTCTATCTTTTTTGATTTACCATATTGGAAAGCAAATTTGGTCCGACATAATATTGATGTTATGCATACGGAGAAGAATGTCACGGAGCATCTCATCAGCACCATTATGGACCATAAAGATAAGTCAAAAGATGGCATCAATGCACGCAAGGATTTGAAAATCATGGGTATAAAACAAAAGTTGTGGGTGATGGAAGATCCTGAAACAAATAAAACAATCATACCAAAGACAACTTTCGCTTTGAGCAAAGAAGAAAAGATACGGTTTTGCACCGTTTTGAAAAATCTGAAAGTGCCTAACAAATTTTCTTCTAACTTTCACAACAATGTGAGCATCAATCCTCCGGAACTAAGAAATATGAAGTCACATGATTACCATGTCATAATGCAGCATTTGCTTCCGGTATTGCTTCAACATTCTTATCCACAACATAAGGATCTACGAAATGCTGTTCATCGTATTAGTTTATTCTTTAACATTTTGTATTCAAAGGTGATCAATAGGGAACATCTTTTAAAAGCAAAGGCTAGCTTAGTAGAAGCAATGTGTGTATTCGAAAAACATTTTCCACCTGCATTTTTTGATATCAGTGTCTACCTTATGGTTCATTTAGCCGATGAAGCGTTGATTTCACTACGCCATAAATGACCTTCTGCAACATTTTTGCAAGGTGTTGCCAGCTAAACTGTTGCGATAGATATAAAATTTTGGTCCTACTGCAACGTTGTATTTATGGTGTTACCTTAGCCATAAAAATGTGTTGCTCTATATAAAAAAGTGGAACACGATGCAACATTTTTATATAGTGTTGCTATAGATGTATTCAGATTAAAAAATTAATAAAATTAGCAATCCGCGTGAATACGATCCAACGGTCTACATTTAATCCGATTGTTAAACTGGATCACCACTACAATTTGCTCCAAATTTTCGTTCTCCCGCTTTACTTTCATATCATTTTCGTTCTCACCCCCAATTTCCAAATCCCTAATTTTCAAATCATATTTTCGTTTCTTTTTTTTCTTCCAAAAACAAAATCTCGTCCTTTTTTCAAAGGTTGGTAGTGATCTCAGACAAGCTTCGTTCCCCATTTCGTTCTCACCTCCAATTTCGCTGCTGTTTGCCTACATGTCGAGCCCCATTTGCTTTGCTGTCGAGATCTGGAAATGTCTGTTCGGCTTGTGAATCGGCGATTGTTGTTGGAGTTAGGTCATGATTGGACTGGGTTACGGTAGTGGGTGATTGCGATTGAAATTTCAAGCGATGGAGGTGAGGCCAATGGTGATTTAAGGTAGTTCTGGTCCATGGGTTGCTGAAATTGCGGTTGGTGAATTTGATATGGGAGGCGCTGGTGGGTTCGCGATTTGGAGGAGTTTTTAACAGGTTGGTTTTCAGTTTGATTGGTGAGGAAGTTAGGGTGTAGGGGTAGTTCGGGTTGTCAGAGAAGGCAGGTAGGTGTTTGTTGTGATGGTGAAGGCATAGGGTTAGTGAGGAGATGCGAATTGGTTGTGACAGATTGTAGAGGAAGGGATTTGTTGTGCTATGTGCAGAAATGGTTTGAGTTCGTTAGGTGATAGGGGCAGGAGTTTGTGGCTGATTGTAGCTGGATGGTGAATCTGGTTGTCGCAGTTTGTAGAAGTTGGATATGAAGGTGTGATGGAGGTTGAAGTATATGAAGTGATAGGTTAGAGCTTTGTTTGTTGTTGCGCGTTTGGGATGTTTTGGTTGTGAGATGGTAGTTTGGAAGAAAATGCAGTTTGCTGGTAGGGGTTTGGATAATGAAGTATGCAGTGGTTGCTTGAGAAGGTTGTTGTTGCTTGAAATGTAGCAGGGAGGAGTTTGGGTTAAGGCAGTTTGGATTGGTGAAAGAAAGCTGGTGGTGGAATGGTAGGTTGCTGTTACTGTTTTGTGGAAGGAAGGAATGGGTGGTTATGCCAGCGATTGTGATTAGGTGATTAGGCAACATGTTCGATGAAGGGTAATGTATTACTTATTAACATGCAACATGTTCGATGAAATGTCAATTTTTATTTATCATGGTTTCAGGTCTTTTACCAAGGCAGAGCTAAGAATGATGGCTGGAAAAAGGTCGGATGATTCAGAAGAAGCCATGAAAGAGTTGCAAAAGTCAATCATCGAGGAGGTGTTCAAATTCGCAGGAGGTGTTCATTTGTGCATCATTTTACGTCGTTTCAAAGAAGGCTCGATCTTCCGAAATCGGATGAATCGGGCGGTGCCCACTTGTTCGATCCCCGCCGGGACTGCGGTGCCCCGGACCCCCGCCGGCGCTGCGCCCGGACCCGCTTCTCGCCTCGCCTTCGGCTCGGCACTCGGCTCGCCTTCGGCTCGTCATATATTTGTCAGTGTCTGTATAAATTGAAACTGCATATGTAATGAGTGAACTGAGTGATGTAGTGAGGAATATCTGTATATGTGAATATCAGTATTATATATCATTGAATTGTAAAATAGTGGAGTCAGGAATTTGTACTATTTCAAATGTTGAAATAAAAAATTTATTTAAATAAATTACTGTTTGAATATCAAATTCTAATAGCATTTTATTAAATAAATATTTATTTCTATTAAAAAATCAAATGTGCTCTACATTGTGGGCCCCACAAATTCAGAAAGTTAATATCTATAGCAACATTTTTGAATGTTGCTACAGACACCTATGGGTGTTGCCATAGACCCAAATAGGGTTCTATTGAAACAATATTACTTATGTTGCCTTAGATAGTCAAAATGTTGCCTTTGAGGTCTAAGGCAACGGCAAAAATTGCATCACCCTAAAAGTGTTGCCATAGACCTATGGCAACATTTTTCGGGCCTGAGCCAACATTTTTTTTGTGTTGCAGTAGGCCATTTATGGCGTAGTGTTTGTGGCCCTGTCAGATATAGATGGATGTATCCATTTGAACGGTAAATTTCTAATTTCAGTTATGCACATCATTATTTCATATAAATAGCTACCGTCTATAGTATATAATTGATCACATTTATAGGTTGATGAAAATATATAAAGGATATGTGCGCAACAAAAGATACATTGAAGGGTGTATTGCAGAAGGATATATCGTACAAGAAGCTAGTCTTTACTGCATGGAATATATGCCAAACGGAGGTGATGGCAATCATAAACATACCCACAAAGCGTTTTTAGACGAGGACGATGAGTTTGCTGGTGAGATACCTCTGGATAATGGTAAAGACATAACGTTAACCCAAGTGCAGTTTGAACAGGTGCGTAGATGGGTCCTTAATAAGTACGATGGATTGGATGAATGGAAGAAGTAAGTTCACGAACTTGTTTGGAATTTTAATTTTTTTAATTCAATTTATATATACATTTTGATATGTGTTTTTCGTAGGAGGTATAACTCCTATGTGAAAAGTACTAGATTTCAACCTAGAGGCAGGGCTACCACCGTGGAAGTAGTTCAAAGTTTTAATCTATGGTTACGTAATGAGCTGTTAAAGACCATCGATGTTGATCCAACTCTGTGGCGGTTAGTGCACAGGCCAAAGTTCATAACGCGTAGTTATATGAAGTACCAAGTGAATGGATTTTCATTTTCCACGAAAAAGTACGAAGGCCGTATGGTAACACAAAATAGCGGTGTATGTATGAGAGCAATTACAAAATTTAGAGCGAGTGGCAAGGATAAAAATTATAAGGAAGCAGAAACAACGTATTACGGAGTCATTCAACAGATACTTGAGTTGGATTACATTGACTTCAAACAAACAGTTTTTTATTGTGATTGGGTAAAAGTCGAGGATAAGGTCAATGGTTGCAAAATAGATCCTATTTCAAACCTCATCATGGTAAATTTAGAGAAATTAAAGAACAAAAATAACGTGAATGACGAGCCATTTATTCTTGCATCAGAAGCGAGTCAAGTTTTCTACTCCAAAGATTTAAAAAATAACGGATGGTCTGTGGTCTTGCATACACCAAAACGGTTGACTACAAATGTGGATGACATTGAGTTCCCTACCGTCTATCAATCAGCTTTTGAAGACAATGAAAAATTAGAAGACCTTACCAAATCCATATGTTAACTTATTAGTATTCGTACATCACATGATTGTGTGTCTGTATATTTTTAATTGCACGATTGTCTGTATGTATGTTTTGAATATTTTATACATTCCAATGCAATTTCAGGTGTTGTCACTTAATAATTTTGTATGTGCAAGTGTGTTATGTTATGGAGTGTTGACATTGATACATTGATACATCTATAATTATTATCGTGACTTATTAAAATAATTAGCAATATTATATTTTGCAGAAAACTATGTCAGAAAATCCACCATCTTCACATTCATCATGTTCAGAGGCGAAGAAAGTTGATCAAAACTTACTTAGTATTCCGGTCTCAGATAACGCTGGAAAAATCGCTACTATGCTCGGTAAACTAGTAAGAGCTCATGTGCCGATATCATATATAAGTTGGAATAAAGTACCTGCAATATACAACGACAACGTTTGGAACGAATTGGTGGTAAGTATCCTTATCTGTTTGACAACAACTATTTCATTCAATAGCCTTATGGTTTCAACTCTTTGCACAACATTTAATTTAATATATTTTTTGCAGAAAATATATGAGCTCGATCCGCTTTCAAAGGATATGTTTTTAAAGAGAATGGCCGAGGCTTTTAGGAGATACAAGAAAAACTTGAGAGTAGTTTATTATGACACTTTCAACAATGACGAAGAACGGTTGAAAAATTGCCCACCTACGGTTGCTCAAGAAAATTGGACAGAGTTCGTAAAAAATGAAGCAACGCCTGAAGCGAGCGGAAGAAGGGAGGTAGGCAAAAAGAACATAGCATTGCTCAGTTATGCTCATCATGTAGGACGTAAAAGTCATGCTAAAATAGAACAGGAAATGGTAAATTATATTCATTTTCATTCAAATGATTTACACATTGTGATTGGATATTCATGTCGTTGCATCAACTTGTATTGCAGATTGTTGCTAGTCCATCAACAAATATCAGTCGTCGTCAAGTATGGGAGAAGACATACAGGAAAAAAGATGGTAGCATATCAGATGCCACTTCTTCATACTTTGTAAGTTAAACAAATATTAACTTGCATATTCTTTAAAATTCCTTATTCATGAAAGTATTATCATATTACAGGATCAAATTGCGAAAGCGAAGGAAAAGATCACTGATAGTGATGAAGAAAAATTGACAGTGGATGAAGACATCTTATCACAAGTGCATGGTAAGGATGCAAGAGGTAGGAGCCGCGGTGTTGGGACCGTTATACCAAAGACTAAAGTTAAGGCTTGTGCCATTGCACAGAAACGACTCCGACATGTTCATGGCGAGCAGGATGAGTTGAAAATGAGGGTGGGAAGTTTGGAGAGTACGGTGGGAAATTTGTCTGGGCAAATGGAGGTTTTGATCAACATGGTGGGAAATATTGAACAGGGAATTCGTGCACCGGTCAATTCTTCTGATGGAGGACGCGCCACACAATTTAATGCTCCTGAATTCATTGCTTCACAGTTCCAGGATTCGACCAATGTTACGAACAATCAAAAATGTGAAATCCTCAACTCTGATTTAGAATTAATAGGAACAGGTATTTTTAACATTTAAACATTTATGACATAATAAGTAGAAAACTTAAATAATAATAAATATTCTCTTTTATTGCAACAGGTAGTATATGCCGAGATTCTACATTGTCCAACATCCATGGGAATTCTGTACCATCCACACACGAAAAAGTAGTGTTGGACAGTATACTGCTACCAGATGAGAGAACCAGCAAAATGAATCATCAATTTACAGAGACCTTTGTTGATGTTGGAGTGGGTGGATATGTGTGCCATCCGAAGTGTCTTATTCGATATCTCTAGATGATGGAGCAGGTATATATGCAATTTCTTTAATTAATTTTAATTAGTTTTCAAACACTAGTTATAAATTAAATAACAATTTAGATTTTAAAGAGTATCTTAAAAAAACAAAATCTCATATTGACTTTTTTAAGAACAAAATATAAATTAAGTTTTAAGTAATTTTATAATTAATTCTTTTTAAATTACATTGGGTAATTATTCTAAATTAATTATATTAATTAATTAATCCTTAATAAATTAATCCTAACCTCTTAAGTAGTGAGTGATTGCTTAGTTGTTTTTACTTGAGATTGATTGTAACGAAACTAAAGGAGAAGAAAAAATTGAAGGAAAGAAAAGCAAGTGAAAGAAAGAGAAACAAGGCTGAAAATTAAGTTTTTCAAATATGAAAGCTTGTTTTGCTACCCATTTCATTTATAAATTTGTATCATGACTTTCAATTTTCTAGTACTTAACAATTTTCCATTATCTTTTATATCCATCAAGTTTCACTACAAAAGAAATGTGATACAGAATTTTGTAATACCATTATTAATAGTTGGCCGAGTTTAGAATATTTAGTGGGTTATGAAGTGGAATTGCTTTCTTATTTTATAAAATTTATTTTCTATGCTCTTGTATTTAGCATGTTTACTGTGAATCCGTGAAATTATCAAAAGCTGAAATATCAATAAACATTACGTTTTCCAGTCGCATCGTTATCTTATTTTATTTTAAATTTTGAGAGAAAAAATAATGTGTGCATGCTTGAATGTTGTATGGACAAAAGAAACTAGGATAAACTTGTGTATCAAAATATCGATATAAATCATTTCAAATTTTAACGTGTGCGCTACATATCATAGTGCAAAATGCAAATGTGCACCGAGAGTAAAGTAGTGAAGGATATGAAAAGCCTTCAACTTGGTGAAGCTGAAGTGACAATGAATGAAGTTATTTCTGAATTTATGTCTCCCATTTTTGCATACCACCGTTCATTCTCCACTCTAACCATCTTTGTGATTCCTGGATTGATTTCTAGTTCGCATTTGATTTTATTTGATTGGATTGGATTGGATAGGATTGGATTAGACTACTGTAGTAATCTTGCCATCGTTTCATTTCTTGTTTTCATTTTTATTCTACAGTAGAAGGCAGTTTAGTACCCAACAATGGCTGTTGGCATTGAATGTTGTAATGATTTTCTAGCGGGCCTTATGCCCGACCCAAATTTTAATGTGTGTGTGTGTGTGTGGGGTGGAGGGGGGATGATAAAATGAGTTGACCGGAGGGAGGAAGTTTAGGGGGCATTTGCAGTGTTTGTCTCCCCCTCTTCACCGTTCCTTCCACATCTCCTACTGAAATACCAATCCAGATCAAAGATGTCGCGGAAACAATGAAAAAGTCCAAAAATCTTGTTCACATGCAGTAGGATTCATTGCAATCTCAGTTATTGCTGCACAACACGATGAGTCACGTCAATCTCAGTGCATCGTACGGCCATGATGGAGTCCACCAGGCCTAGACGACTGGATTGAGGCGCACACCGTCGGTATTTGGCAGTTTGATGCACCGCAGCACCCTTTCAACGTCATTGAAAGAATGATGAAAGCCGAAGGAGGTAAGACTGTATACTATAGTGCAGCTAAATAATGGAATGGGTGGGTGGGCCACGTTTGAGCCCTTTAGGAACTATGAGGTCACTACAGCTGCTTGGCTTCTTTTCAGGTTCTCTGATCCGCTTTATCGTGCTAGGGGCGATGGCAAAGTCCTCGTTAAGTTGAAGTATTTCGCTAGCAGAGCCAGTTTGAGGGATAAAACTGTGTTTCCTACTACTAGGACTTTGGTCAACGATCAAAACAGCTTCCCATTCTGCATTCAGTAGTCATTGCTTGGAAAAAACTTTAAATTTTATTGCTATATTTTCTCTTGTCTTCTTGTTTGTTGTCATTTGCATTGTGCTATGTTTGTTGTTTGCATTTCATGATTCCAAAAGGCTGTCGTTGGCATTCCTAGTCACCAGCTTTAAGTTTAATAATTTTGCCACCGTTGGTTTAAAACTATTTTGTTATTCCAATCTTTTTTTCTTCTGCTACTGGTACCTAGAATTCCAAATAAGGTTTCATTTTGATTTTGATTGTTGGAACATAAATCAAATTTATTGAAATCGGGATCTGGTTTTTACAGTTGGTTCTTATATTTTTAGTTTGGTATCAATTAATTGCAGGAAAAACCCGAATAATAGAAAACATAACGCTGTCATTAGCGTTTATTTTTTTGGTATCAGCAAATATACTTCTCAAATAGTCATTAGCGTTTATTTTTTTGGTACGACACAAACTTCTCAAACTGTCTTTTGTACTACTATAATTTATACCCATTTTTATGTTTGCAGATTGAATCAGGAATGATCTTTATGCAATCTTTGGTGCTAGCTAATTTTATTTGGTTTAGCAAGAAGAGTAGCAAGAGACTTGGAGTAATTCATTTGCAAAAGGTTTAGCCAGAGACACTGTTATAAATGTTATACTCTGGGTTCCATTGAACATCTTAAGGTTTTGTATTGATATTGTGACTTGTGTAGCTCTTGTTTTGAGCTTAACTTCATATTTGTCCTAAATGCTAGTATGTACTATTTTTCGTGTTATGTAATGATATTGTTAAGTTATTATGCACTGCAATGAGGATTATTGAATCATCTGAATGTGCACTGCCTATAATATTATTTGTTTTCTAATATCATTTGAGTGCGGAATTTTATATATGTATGTGTAATTGAGTACTTAGATACGGCTACTGGCCGTATCTAATGGGACGATTAGATACGGCTTAAGGCCGTATCTAATTGATACATTAGATACGCTATTAGCCTTATCTAATTGATACATTAGATACGGCTAATAGCCGTATCTAATTGTCCCATTAGATACGGCCAGAAGCCGTATCTAATGTATCAATTAGATACGGCTTAAGGCCGTATCTAATTGTAGAGTTAGATACGGCCTTAAGCCGTATCTAATTGTCCCATTAGATACGGCTAGTAGCTGTATCAAAATAATAAGCTCGCCATATTTTGATACGGCTAAAAGCCGTATCTAATTCGATTAGATACGGCTTTTAGCTGTATCAAAACATCGTTTATGGTGTAGTGAAATATGTGCATGTATTTGTGTTACAAGACACACACACATATGTATGTATAAATATATTATATATAATATATGAACATAAAACATTTATATATAGACAAATATTTATATATAGAAAGAGAGAACACACACAATGTATGTATAAATATATTATATATATATAATATGAACATAAAGCATTTATATATAGATAAATATTTATATATAGAAAGAGAGATAGAACAATTACTAAAAATTATTTATAATTCAAAATTAACTTAGTTTTGCAAACATAATTAGTAGTTTAATTTGTATATATTATGAATAAAATAATGTTTTCATCCATAAATAATTAACATAAAATAATCTATTGATGAAAATTCAAATTTTATAATTTTCAAAAATCTAAGATCATAAAATAGAGCTTAGGAAAAATCTGAAGATTTTTCAAAGTTGAATATTATTTTTAAAAACAAATACATTGATTTCGGAAATAATTATTTAATATAAAATAATATATTATTAAAAATTTTAAATTTTAAATTTCAGAAATTCGAGGATCATGAATGAAAGGTTATGAAAAATTTTTAAGAATTTTTCAATTAAATTATTATTTTTAATAAATCATAAACAGTTTTTCCGAAATAATAAATTAATAAAAATAATAAAATTTATTGAAAAAATCCTAAATTTTTTATATACGTTTCTAGAATGATATAATATTTTTTTTAAATATAAAATTGAATTTTGAATGTAATAATATTTTTATATATTAATTGAATGATTATAACTCCAGAAAATGTTGAAATGATTTAGAAATGGATTTAATATTCAATAATACTGTCAAGTTCTAGTGGTCCAGTGGTTAAGACATAGTGGAGTTGCTACATTGTGTTGTAGTGGCACCAGTTCGATACCCAGCGGCCACAATAATGAGACATAGTGCACAGCCACTTATAAAACCGGTCTAACCGAAGGCTATGGAATACAAATGTATCCATGGCCCCAAAGTTTAATAACTCAAAACTGATTTTCCTCAAAAATGGTGCCATCTTCTCCTTTCCCTCCCGTACCTGTTCCATCCTTTCCCGTACCTACCTCTCCTGTTACACCATCTCCTGTCCTTCCAATCCCTGTTCCTCCTCCTACCATACTTTCTCCCTCATCCGAGTCAAACCCCCTTCCCATCAATGTTAGTTCTCCAAACCTAGCTGTAGGCCTTCTTCCTGCCAAGCTTAAACCTCCTCCTTTCCCACCTGACCCTCCTCCCCAGCATCTTCCATCCCATTCTTCTCTGCTGGGAAGACCTCCTCTACCATCACCCAATGCCATACCGCTCTCCGGCCCTCTTGCTGATCCATCTCCTTCCCCTCTAGGTTGTAGTCAACAAGCTTGGACTTCCTTATTCAAACGCAAACCTCTCAATGCGGGGAAGTACAAGCCTGTTGACCTTGTCCCTTCTTTCTCTGACGAAGTGCTCAACTTGGTAGACGACGTGGTTCAGGCAGGCTCATCAGTACGGAAGGATCACCTGGTGGGTTTTTTCCTTGACAATCCTTTGTCATTCTCTTCTGTTGTTGCTAAACTGAAAAACATTTGGAAACTAAAAGGATCGGTGCAAGTTAAATCTGATGGAGTGATATTTATTTTCTTGCTTTCGTCTGAAGAAGATAAAAGCAAAATTTTACTTGGAGACCCCATCATAATGAACAATAAAGTTTTTATCATTAGGCCATATGATTCCACTGTTAGCAATGTATGTGGATCTGTTCCCTCAGTGCATGTGTGGGTTCAACTTCGTAATATTCCACTTTTTTCCTGGACTCACCTTGGCATTAACTGGATAAGCAGTCGAATAGGTAAAATGCTCTGTATGGATGAAAGAACTGAGAGACTTGAAAGACTGGAATTTGCGAAATGCATGATTGAAATCAAGCCAAACAGGGAGTTACCTAATGATTTCCTAATTAGCCTGGCTGATGGGGGTGTTCAATGTATTTACGTTGAGTATTTATGGCAACCACTAATTTGTGTCCAGTGCAACTCCTTTGGGAATGTTAAGGAATCGTGTGACAAGAAGGTAGAAACTGTTAATACTATGAATGGCAAGGAAACAGGTAATAAGCACAAGGAAAAGATATCAAAAAACAAAGTAAAGTCTAATAAGCAAGTTCAAACATGGCAAAAGGTGGGGTATAACAGGAAAAATATGGGAATGAATAGGAGTTTCAGAAGGGTGATTAATAAGGAAAATATTCAGGAGAGTATAAAAGGAAGTGAGAGATCAAATGGAAATGAGGTTGTTGTTTTAAAGGAAAATACTAAGATGAACACAGTTAACGAAGTGATATCTGATAAGGAAGGAAATCAACAGCAAAATGTGGTGTATGTTTTGGATATTAACAATCCAGAGGCTGTTACTGAAGTCATTCCTGTAATAGCTTCTGATTTCAAGTTACCTATGAGCAACATGATAGAGGAAGTAGAATTAAAGGAAAATTCTGAGATGAACACTGTAAACGAAGTTAGATCTGATAAGGAAGGAATTCAATTACAAAATATGGTGTATGTTTTGGATACTGACAATCCAGTGGCTGCTACTGAAAGTATTACTGTGGTTGCTTCTGACTTCAAGCTTCCTACGAGCAACAGTTTTGACATTCTTCAAACAATGGAAGGTAAAAGTAATAATGTTAACGCTCAAATGTATGAAAATCATAAACAAGAAAAGGACCATTCTCAAGAGACTGAGGTTTTGCCAGTGGAAAACTTGCATGCAACTCCAGTTTGTGATACATCAGGTTTAACTGGTTCTGGTTCTACTCATATCCAAAGCAATGCAACTGCTGCCACCTTTTCTGAAGCTTTTTCTTCGGGAGGAACAAAATGTAGTGAGTTTGCCACTGATGATTTACTTTCTTCTCTACCACTGTCTATAAATTTGGGAACCCGATCTATGAACTCCAATTCATCCAACTCTCTAGTCGCAGTTAATCCACCAATCCAGCAAAACTTCAACTCTTCTCAACAACCATCTTCATATGCTAATTCCATTGTGCACAGTGTGCATGTGCACGAAAATCTCCTCTACATTCCACCTCCTGTTCCATCTAACATTATCAAACCTGCTCAATCCACCTCTTCAACAACTAATTCAAATATCCTCAACATAGGCACTGAACATTCTCCATCTCTACACATTTCCCCCAAAAAAACATTGCCATCGCTGATTAGTATCCCTCAGCTTCCTATTGATTCCCCATAGTCTCAAAAAACAAGACTAACTAAGAATCTACCTCCCTCTCCTCTCCACAACAGTGCCTCGAACATGGTCCTTCGAAGCAAGAAATCTATCACCCAGTCTGATAATTTGTCTGCTCAATGATGCAAACCATTGGAGCTTGGAATGTTAGAGGGGCCCACCAAGAAACCAAATTATCCCTATGCAAGAATATTATATCTCAGCATAATCTATGTATGTTAGCCATTCTCTAAACTAAATTAAACCTCGTCCACTCAATCAAAGCTGCTAAATACATTAACCCAAGTTGGGACGTCATTCACAACCTGGATGAGGCACCATATGGTAGAATCCTCATTGTATTCGACCCAAACCTGATCCTCCTTTCCAAAGTCTTCGCTAATTCTCAAATCATTCACTGCTATGCCAAAAATATCATCACATCCACCACCTTCTACATTTCTGTTGTCTACGCTGCTAATAATAAAGTTGCTAGAACTTCTTTCCTCCACGACCTTCCCATGCTTCGACAAAATACTCATCGTTGGATCATTTTTGGTGATTTCAACTGCTGTAACAAACTTGCTGGTAGACTTGGGGGCAATCCGCTCTCTCTTAATGAAATAGAACCTCTGCAGTCTGCTATTTCTGATTCTAACTTAGTGGAAATAAAGACCACTGGCATGAGATTCACTTGGAACAACAAACGAAGACATGGGAGTAGGACCTATACTAAGATTGACCACGCTTTTGGTAACCAGCTTGCCCACTCCAAATGGCCTACCTTATATAACCACCTTCCTCCTCCACTTCTTTCCGACCACTCTCCTCAAATTGTTCACCTTCGGGAAGATGGCATCAATAGCATTTCAAGTTTCAAATTTTTTTAATACATGGGTCAATGAACCTGATTTTATTGACTTAGTTAAAGATGTTTGGGCTAAACCTGTGTATGGTAATCCAATGTCTATTTTGCAGGTCAAGTTGAAAAGTACCAAGCTGGCTCTCAAGCAATGGTCCAGAAACAGATTTGGAGAAGGAAGTAAACAAAGTTCGTACTGGAGGAATAAACTGGAAGAAATTCAAATTACTTTCCAGGATGATCCCCTCAATATTTCTACCAGTGCAATGGAGACGTACATATCTACTCAGTATCACGTTGCTCTGTCCAATGAGATTTCTATGATGAATCAAAAAGCGAGACTTAAATGGAGAACTGACGGCGACAGGAACAGTGCTTTCTTCCATGCTAACTTAAGGGCCAAACATTCCAGAGAAAATATAGTTTCCATCCAGGATGACGAAGGTAATGTTCAGAGTACTAAACAGGGTGTGGACGAGGCTTTCATTAATCACTTCACCAATCTTTTCAACAACTCCGACAATTTCGAACCTGGCGTTAACCTCATTGCTCCCTCATCCCTTCCCAAGCTGTCTGACAACGAACATGCCTCCTTGCAACTTGTTGTGACTAACGAAGAGATCAAATTGGCTATGTTTTCTCTTAATAGGAAATCAGCGGGAGGACCGGATGGGTTTAATGCTACTTTCTATTTTGTATGTTGGGACATTGTCAAATATGAAGTGCTGCGTGCTGTGAAGAACTTCTTCAAAAATTCCAAACTGATTCCTTCTTTTAACAACACAAATATTGCACTAATTCCCAAAGTTCACAATCCTAACATGGTGTCCTCCTTCAGGCCTATCTCGTGCTGTAATACAATCTACAAATGTATCTCTAAAATTATTGCGACCAGGTTGAAATCTGTTATGAACAGCATTATATCGCCTAATCAAGCTACATTTTTGCCAGGTCGTAACATTTTAGATAATGTCCTTTTGGCTCATGAACTGCTGTGTGGGTATAACAATAAGAACTCTTCTCCTAAAGCTATGCTGAAATTGGACATCATGAAGGCTTTTGACATGCTTCGGTGGGAAGCCATTGTAAAAGTTATGCAGTGTATGAATTTTCCTGCTTCATTCATTGCATGGATTGTTGAGTGTCTCTCCTCCGTTCGTTTCTCGGTCAACGTTAATGGCTCCAGTGTTGGTTTCTTCGGAAGTAGGCATGGTATCCGTCAGGGGGACCCAATATCACCATATATATTCATCCTCATCATGGAACTTCTCACGCAACTGTTTAAAAATAAAATGACTTCTGGACATATCAGTCTCCACCCAAGATGCACTAACCCGGAGATCTTTTCATTAATGTTCGCTGATGACCTTGTTATATTCTGTTCTTTTGACAACTCTACTATGCTCGCCATTATGGATGTTCTTCATGTCTTTCATGCAATAACTGGTCTATCTGTCAATCTCCGCAAATCTGAAATGATAACTTCTGGCCTCACATCAACCCAAAACAATGCTATTAGGGATATCACTAGTTTATAGTTCAGTAACAACACAATCTCTTATCTTGGTCTTCCCCTTACTTTCGCCAAAATTACTGTCAACCAATGTTTACCCATATATGAAAAGATCATCTCTAAACTCGAATCCTGGTCAAGCAAATTGTTGAGCCAAGCTGGAAGAATTACTCTATCTAAGTCAGTTATCTTCTCTATACAAGTCTATTGGGCTAGAACGTTCATACTACCTCAGAAACTCATCAACATGATTCGTTCCGCTATCATGAGATTTATTTGAACTGGCAAAACTCTGGGACGATATATAGCCCCTATTAGTTACAAGAAATTAGAAAGGCCTATTGCTAATGGTGGCCTTGGAATTATCAACATGCTACACTGGAATCGTTCAGCTATGGCTCGTCTAATTTTCGACTGCATTACTGCCAAAAGTAACATATGGGTTAAATGGTCCACTGTTCATGTTCTTCGCGGTGGCAACTTCTGGAAAATGGCTAATCCTACTAAGATCAGTTGGACATGGAGATCTATTTTCAAGCTTAAGGAAGCTATCCTACCTCTTGTTCGATACCCACTTAACCATAGTGCAGCCATCAGTTTTTGGGACGATCCCTGGATAGGACGTGGGGTTATCTTAAGGCGTGTTCTTTCTTACGCTGAGTTAGTGCAATCTGGTGTGAGACAGGAAGCGACTGTTCAGAGCTTAATCCAAGGCAATACCATTCGTCTCCCCAGGACTTCCAGCTTTAGAATACAACAACTTTGGAATAGGGCGGTTCAGTGTGATATTACTAATGATAGTAGCAGCTATGTCCAGTGGGGAAAAAACGTTAACAGCTTCAGTATCAAGGAAACATACTCTTTCCTGTCTGGGCCTTTTGGAGAGAAATGTAAATGGAGGTGACGCATATGGAGCACTGATAATGTTCAGACAGACAACCTTCTTCATTGGAAAGTGATGAACAGGGCGCTCAATACTAAGATTAAGCTTCTCACCAAAGGTGTTCCTGTTACTGTTGGTTGTGTCTACTGCCATCATTCTCCTGAGACGGTAGAGCATTTGTTTTTTGAGTGCGCCTATCTGAATGCTCTTTGGAAGTCTTGGATCAGGAGAATAGGTAGAAACTGGAAAGGTAATAACAATGTGGTGCAGTGGAAGTACATCTACGATAACACTGGAGGTAAAGGTGATTCGAGTAGACTCTTCCTATTCGTCGTCAAAAGATTCATGAAAGTGGTATGGGACGAAAGAAACCGTCGTGTTTTCCAACCGGAAAAGAGCTTCACCCCTGTCTTGTTCGAGAAGCATATGCTGAGGGAAATCAGACGTGACCTTTGCCATGTCTCTTTTGCTTTTGACCCTGGCATTTTCTGTTAGTTTCCTTTTAAAATTTCTGATCTTTGTTGTGTTTTCTTTGTCTTCCCCAGTGATTGTTGCACTTTGTTTTCCCTTGTATTTCTTGCAAGTTTGACTTGTGTTTCCACCTACTTTCGAGTGTAGCAATAAAATGGTAGGGGACCATTTAACCCCGTCGGCTTTGCCAAAAAATATTCAATAATACTATATATGGAAAAAATGAATGTTCAAAAAAAAACCTATTAATGGTGAATTAAATTGTAAAGAGGCCTACATAATAATGGATAATCTAATAATTGAAATGGAAATAACTTATGTAAGCAGTGAATGTTAAGTAATGAAAAGAGAAAAATGGCATTGTATAAATGAATGGGAAATTAATTTTGTAAGTAATGAATAGAAATAAATGAAAATAAGTATTGCATGAATGAATGAAACTGAAGAACAGTAAATGATGTGAAACGAGATTAATAAGAACAAACTTAAATAATATTTGGAATTCTTGGTTGTTTGGCTTATAGATGTTTGGGAGGTGATACTTTAAATTGTTTAGATGTATGAATAATTTACTAAGTTTTATCTAAAACTATTGAGTGTATGGTATATTTAGTAGTTTATTTATCATTCTACACAATTAAAACTTTCTAAACTCGAACAAACCATTTATTTCAGTTGTTATGAATGGATGGTTGATTTCTTTGATTTCATATGATGATTGTATTGTTTTGTTTACATGTGACTATTGTTCTGTTGTGTTGATTTGTTTGTTGTTAATTGAAACAACATAAGTATTCCTCTTTTACTTAATTATTAACCTCTTTGGATTTTATAAGTGAAATACAGGTTTATGGAAGCAATAGCTACTGCTTTGGTTTCATAAATAAGCGTTGTTTGCCTGACAAATAGGTACGTTTTCGGATTACGGTTTTCTAGCGATATTATATTGTTCTCCCATGGTTTGGAATATATTATTTTGTAATATGATATATATGGTCATTATTGATATTATTATTTCTTCCAAACCTCTCTGTACAAAGGAGACTCTGCCGAAATTTTTCGTGAATTTTGGACTTAGGAAATTTTTGTGGAAGTGTAATGTTTTTCAAACTTTTATTTGACCTTGAATATGAAAGGATTTAATTGTTTATAAATTGATATATTTTATTTAAAATTATTTAATTATGTAAATTAATTGTTTATAAATTGAATACGTTGAATAAGATATATTAATCCCTTAATTCCTTCTTTTCCCTTTTCGAGAACGAAAAGTTTTGAGTGGGGGAGAATGAAACGACCCATATTTTTCCGATAATTAAAATATTGAATTAATAAGATTTTGTAATTTAATATTGGAAGAAAATAAAATTTATGATGTAGGAATGAGAAAACTAACTAGAATGAAGTTTAATAATGTACATTTAATGTAATAGATGACTAATTGAAGGTAATCTCAAGTAATTGTAATAATTGTAAAGTTACATTGGTTAGGAATTGTAAATAAGAAAATAAAATCAATGTGGTGTGTAATGGTGAATTGTACATAATAAATTAAAATTGGTTAATATAGAATAATTAATCAATATGTGAATCTATTAGTTTGTTTGTTAACAACAAACATAGAAATGTGTTTGAAATCATAAGTTGTAACAATTGTTGATTATCAATTCACTATTAAATTCGTTGAAAATAAAATAGAAATCAATTGCAATTAATCCAATTAAATATGGTAGTTAATGGGAACTAAGAGGATAACTGTAAAATATTGGTGTAATAAAACGTAAAACAATGTTAATTATATCCATTAGATAATGATTGATTGAATAAAAAGATTGAAATCAAATTTAACCAATATATTGGAATTTAAATTATAATTAATGGGCTTATTGCAATTGAAATTAAACACTTCAATTAGTGAAATAATTAACATTGAATTTGACATGGGAAATTGGTTTTGAAAAGCTTATTTGATTTCTGTGTGATTAGAAATGATAAAAATTATTAGTTGTTAAAATTGATATTAAAAAGTGATTTAATCAATTTAATAATAACATATTTAATTAACGTGAAAATAGCCATTTTGGCCACTGTCTCTGATTTCGACGAAACTAGTTTCATCGGATCCGTAACGGTGAATTATTGTACGATTTCAAGTTTCGTAGCGATCGGACTTGTCGTTTGATCATGCGGGCTCGAAATGCGTAGAAATCAATTTAATTGAATTCAATTGAAATAAGATGATTTTAAAAGCTAACTTCTTCATACAATGGAATTAGGACTTGAAACCTGTTCCATTGAGTTTGAAAATATCGAAAACATCTATTTCGATATATTGGATGACCCATTTTCGTTACAGGAATGAAATGGGCTTTTCGGGTCGTTGTTATCGTTTCAATCCAAATCGATCCAGTCCATTCTTTCTATTTCAGCTCTGCCCATATATAGACTGTTATAAACCCTAATTGTTTCTCATTTCTTATTTCTATATGTACTATTACTTCTACCAGTTCTTCCTTCTTAAACGACAGAATATGAAACCCTAAATCCCAATTCAATTTCAAATCAAAATCAATTTCAAAAATTCAAACTCCTCAAAGCATAGCAAATTTTATATCGTTGGAAAGATCTCGACGAGCGCAATCTACCGTAGTGATTTGTTTTTCGATTCAGATCAAGGTATGGCCAAAAATTGGTCATTAATTCTCGACCGTTCATCGGGTTTTGATCAACGCCAATGGATCGTCGATTCGATAGTGCTGCGGTGTAGAGATGGATAAGGGGAGTGCATTGGTGATGGTCGTTCGTCAGTTCAACGACTAGATCACCTCGAACAATTCAATCAAGGTTGAAACCCTATAGCGGCGGCTGCTTCTTTTCGTGAGCATGGGTGTTCGAGCGATCGCAAGGTGGGGTCGCGGGTGATTGGGGAGGTCAGCCATGGGAGCGGAGGTGATCGGCGACGTTAGTTTTGGTGGTCGTGGCTTCAGGCACATGCGGCAAGGGACGATGTGGGAGGCGGTAGGGTTTCAGGAGATTGAGCATGAGATAGTTGTAGGGTTTCTCGAAGTTTCGAAGGTGATGACGTGGCTAATCAATTTGTTAATTTAATTGTTTTATATTATATATCGTTTAACTTCTAATGATAATAACTTTTGTATACGAGATCGGATTTACGCGCGGTTTGTTCCATTGGAATCGTATCAAAATTTCAGAAATTTTAAAACTGATTTGCATGAATTTTGAAACTGTTCAATTTTGGGCCTTATTTTGGATTTCAAGTCGATTTGAAATCAAAGGTGAGTATTTTGACCCACTCACAACTACTAGATTATCTTATGTTAGTTAAATTGAATTTATGATGCGATTAGAAATTGATTGGTTGATGTTTAGGTATATTTAAATTGTCATTCCAGTTAAATCTGGCTTTTATTGAATTTAATCGCCATTTGATTTAATATAGAATTTTAAAATTTCTAGCTAATACCTGTTATTGATAATCAGTAAATTGTTGTTATTTATTGGTAGATTTGGATGATGATTGTGATGGATGTTTGATTGTTGATATTGATGACTGAATGTTATATTTTTATATTGTTATAACATTGCAAGTTCTCTATGGGTTGAAATGATACATATCCGAACGATATGAAAGATTAAGGAGAAATCGTTATGGGTCGAAATGATAGACTCGAGCGATTTCATGGAATTGAAATTAAATTTAGGATTGCAGGTTGAAATGATATATACCTGTAAATGTAAAATATTTGCGGATTGAAATGATAAATATCCGTATCACTTGACCGTAGGGTAGAAAATTATATATGGACACCGGATTGGTTAAGTTAAATGATTTTAAATCCTTAAAATTGGAATTCAGTTAAACGATATTTTGAAATAAAATTTGACTTGTATAAACTGAATTATTTTCGAAATCCAAGCTTTAAATGTTGAAATTGGAGTGGTTTAATGAATTGTTTAAAATAATAAAAATGGAAATTTCGAAGTTGAATTTGAAATATAACTAAAATTTATCAAAATGGAGTTATTTGAAATGTTTAAAGATTTAAACTTTGAAATCTATGAAATTGAAATGGTTTAGAATTGTAGTTCAACCATGGATTTATAATCAATATAAATTAAGATGGTTTAATGAAAATTGAATTGAAAGTTTAAATTCGATTTGGTGATTTTAAAATCTTGATTTTTAAGATTTTCAAACTATTAAACTAATATAATCTATTTTCAACTATTTTCAAATATTTTAATCTATTTAAACTATTTTAATATATCTTAATCTATTTTTATCTATTTTAACCTATTTTAAGCTAATTAACCCATTTTAATTTATTTCAAATCTTTTTAATTTATTTTAAATCTATTTTATCTATTTTAAATTTATTTAATCTATTTTAAATCTATTTAAACTGCCTTAAATCCACCTAAACTATTTTAATCTATTTTAAAAGTATTTTAAACTATTTTAAACTATTTTAACTATTTTAACTATTTTAAACTATTAAAACTATTTTAAAACTATCCAAACTATATTCTAAAAAAAGGTGCAAGGTTGGACTGCTATATTTAAATCCTTGATTTAAAAGCGAATATGGTTAAATGATGTTATAATGTAAGTTGGGACTTAAATGATATTTTATGGTGAAATGGCATACTTGATTGAATATGATGATTTTGAAATGAGATCTAACCTATTTTGTCGGTATGATTTCGAAAGTGAATATGATTTTGAAAGTGATATGTTTGAATCAAATATGATATTTTAATATCAATTATGAATTGACTTTTGAAATGTAAAAGAACCATCCAGTGTGAAATAAGCGTTTGGTTGTTAAAGAGACCGGGATCGGATATTGTCATACTCTCTACCAATACCGAAAACCACTTTAACAACTGTGTATGTGGTGGAGATTCCAGAATGAAGTAGGATGGTTTGGCGAACGATTCTGTATGAGGTATTTACGTAGCCCTGACTCCCGTGAGTCAGCTTGATGTGATAAAATAGGAGCCACGCCGGGCTAAGTGAGGTCGCACCTCTGATCGGACATGCTTCTTGGATACCATATTATGACTTTGTGATTGATTTGGTGGCCACCCTTCGATTTTGATTATGGGAGTGTGTTTCGAGGTGGGCGATAGTAGCTGCTGTGCGTTACCACTAGTCCGAATCCGCAAAACGGTAGTATCCTACCCTGGGCATTGCCTCACGTTCCTTGTCACATGCCTTATCGCGCCTTCTACGAGTTTGGTTTGTACCGTACCTATGGAGTGCCCTCTGATAACCCTCTAGTTTACGGAGGAATTACGTTACTATATAGACTACGGGAACATATAAAATGTGTTAAGGGGGATATGGGTAATGCCTTAACGCTATTTTAATACTTTACTTATTGTAGACACTATTATAATAGCGTATTATACTATGTATGTAGATAGTTTAACGGATCCTTAGGAGATGGAAATCCTGAACATCTCTTAAGTTATTACACTCACGTTAGACACAGGATAAGAGATGTCAAAACCTGTAACATCTCTGACGCCATTACACTCATATTTATTTACTGTTGATTTAACTTACATAAGATCTTTTAGTTCTGACTCGGATGTTTTGTCTTTTCAATTCGCTCGGGTCAGTCTGAGCTTTTCAGTGTATCGAAGACTGCCTTTCTAGAGGACGAAGACGGAGATTTGTATACTATTATTATTTATTATATTTTATTCCCCTATATCATATTGTTCCGCTGCATTATTTATTTATTGCTGCTGTATGTACTCTGATTCTGTATTGTAAAAGTGTAATCAAATGTTATTTGTAAAACAGCTTCATGAACTGTTATTTGATTATTATATTTTGTCATTCCACTGTGAGATTCTGTGTTTGTTGTTTTCTTTCTTTCTCTGCTTTTCTTATTTACCCCATAACAATCCTCCCTTTTGAATGGTTTGAGTCTGACGTGTGTGGTTTATCATCAATTTAAACCGTCCAAAAAGGTGGGTCGTTACAGATTATCATCATACTATTCTAATGTTAACGTTCACATGTCACTTAGCAGGTAGTGTGACATTATGGCCAAATTTATCGCTTACTCATTTTCGGTAAAATCTAATTTTAGTTTAATGAGCGTTACCCGGTTGTGACATTTGTTTACACCAATTCTCTTCGTCAAAACTATATCACTTTGGACTTATGGAATTTGGTAATGGTCGAAATTCCAACCTTATCCACATTCAACTTTATACTCTAAATACAAAGTCCTTGGTTCAATAATAATAATTATTATTAACTAAAATGCTCTGGCCAGAGACTTTGACTTTGAGTTGACTTGAGTTGACTGTGATACTAATCGCATATAACTAAGGAGAGGAATCCTCTGTTGAATAGTGCTTCACTTCCAATACTTTCACTCGACCCAACTATAGTCACTTGATGGACACTGTGCCATGATTTGGCTATAATCAAAGCGGAGCTTTCATATTGAAGATCCACAGTATTCTCAAGTCGAGAGAACTGTATAAATCAATCACGTCGATATTTTCTATTTTACCTTAGTTATATTAACCAACAGAAAACCATCGAGTGAGTCGTTTCATAATTATCCAATAACTATTAGTACGTAACCCCTAGGTGCCCCTAGCAGTCATGAGTAATACACTGCCTAACATTTGGAGAGCGTTACGTACTCCAGTCTCAACACATACATCGATATCCAGTCTCGATGCATCTTGACTAGGAACATTTAAAATGGTATATTTGTTTCGTTATGATAAATTACTCATGGTTACAACACTTTGTAACTACTATTACAAAATATACCATTTATGGATTTTTCTATTAAATATACTTTTAATTAAGTTAATTAACTAATATAATCACATTATATCAATTATATAATAGGAAGAAAATGCCTTTTATTTCGAACAATATTGGTCAACGAGTTAGATATATGTAACAAATTACATAATTTCCCCTAGGGCATACCCCTAACTCTATCAATGTCTAACTCGATAACCAATCTTATTTTAGCAAAGCTAGCCGGCTTTATTGTGGGCCATCCATATGTTTAAATGAAATAGGAATAGGTGTCTGGCATAAGCATAAGAATATTGCCAACTTACTAGAGACAAAGACCTAGTCCCCGTCCGTAGAGGAAGAATCACTCCCCTTACTACCATTAGCCGAAGATTCAGACCCAATAACATGAATATATCCTGAAAAAGAGACACTAAGGTAGGATAGTAGGCCATAAAGTCTGAGCAGTAAAGAAATTTCCTATCCCAATATTCATTCGGTGCTAAAATGCGATTCTTGTAAACAATCCACCTAAGAATAGTGAGAGCTAATCCTTCTTCCTCCACTCGATAACGAACCTTGTTCGAAATAAAAGATATTTTCTTTTTATTATATACTTGATATAATATGTTATATTAATTAATTAAGTTAATTAAAAGTATATTTAATAGAAAATTCATAAATGGTAAGTTTTATGATAGTAGTTGCAATGCGTTGTAACCATGAGTGATTTATCACAATAAAATAAACATACCGTTTTAAATATTCCTAGTCAAGATGTATCGAGGCTGGATATTGATGCATTCATTGAGATTAGAGTACGTAAGGCTCTCTAAATGTTAAGCGGTGTATTACTTATGATTGCCAGGGACACCAAGAGGTTATGTACTGACGGTTGTTGGATAACCATGGATTGATTCACTAATAGTTTTCTGTTGGTTAATATAACTGAGGTCAAATAGAAAATACTGATGTGACAAGATTACACAGTTCTCTTGACTTGAGAATACTATTGATTTTCAATGTGCAGGCTCCACTTTGATTATAATTCACATGATAAAGGTGGTTTATCAGTATCGAGGAGAATTTATTGATAAAGTAGATAAATAAACATAATAGCATACTCGTTCACTTAAGGACTGGCCCAATTGGTTTTGAGGAAACCGATTGGAGAAGTTGGAATAAGATTCCATAATTGACACCAAGTGTAAGTGGGAGATTGGTAACTGGAGGTATGCCCCAAGGGCAATTATGTAATTTGTTACACATATCTAACTCGTTGACCAATCTTGTTTGAGATAAAGGTGTTTTCTTTCTATTATATACTTGATATAATGTGTTATATTAATTAATTAATTTAATTAAAAGTATATTTAATAGAAAATCCATAAATGATATGTTTTGTGATAATAGTTACAAAGTGTTGTAACAGTGAATAATTTTAAATATTCCTAGTCAATATGTATTGAGCATGGATATTGATATATCCGTTGGGACTAGAGTAAGCAACACTCTACCAATATTGGGTGGTGTACTACTCATGACTGTTAGGGACACTAAGGGGTTACGTACTAATAGTTATTGGATTACTATGGAATGATTCACTCGATAGTTTTCTGTTGGTTAATATAACTAAGGTGATACAGAAAATATCGATGTGGATAATTGACACAGTTCTCTTGACTTGAGAATACTGTTGATCTTCAAAATGGAAGCTCCGCTTTGATTATAGTTAAATCGTGGCACATGGCTCATCGAATGAGTATATTCGGGTCGAGTGGAAGCATTGGAAGTGAAACACTACTCTAGAGAGGATTCGCCTCCTCGGTTATATGAGGTTAGTATCATGATCAACTAAAGTCAACTCAAAGTCAAAGTATCTGGTCAGAGCATTTCAATTAATAATAATTGTTATTATCGGACCAAGGACTTTGTATTTCGACTATAGAGTTGAATATGGATGATACTGAAATTCCGACCATTACCAAATTCCATAAATCTAAAATGATATAATTTTGATGAAGATAATTGATATAAATAAACGTCACTACTAGGTAACACTTAACAAAGTAAAATTGAATTTTACCTAAATCAAGTAAGCGATAAATTTGGCCAAAATATCACACGACCTGTTAAGTGACGTGTGAACGTTAATATTCGAATAGTTCGATATTAATAGTTGATCGAATTTACATCTAAAGAGTCATACAAGCGAAATGTTGTATAATCCTTTGACCACGTAATTTAATTAATTTGTAATTGTTATAAATTAATTAAATTATTTAATATTTCTGAAATATTAGTTATAAAAAAATTATTTTTATTTGTTGAACAATATTAATAAATATATATTTATAATAGTTATAAATATATTAATCGATATATGATATCGTCATACATTTAAATTGGATTTAAATGCAATAAATATTGTTCGAGCTTGAAGTGGGTTTGACGCCCATATGGGGCACTGTATTTTCGGCCATAATTTGACCACATAGTGAGCTCGGTCATATAATAGCATAAGAGTTGGTTTTGATGTATTAAAAAGGTGGAGAATTAGTAGTAGAAAATTAAGGATATGGATCCTAGATTTACTCTCTAGTTTCTCCACTATATAAACACTCTAACCCTCATTCTAAAAATAGTTATTTGAACCTCTATTTATGTAATGACCGCACCACTATACCCATATTGTTAAAGAACATTACTGTGAGAAATGCGGATTACGGATCTTAAGGATGGAATAACACTAGAGGGGGAGTGAATAGTGTTTTATCGATTTTTTAAATCTTTTTGAATTTTATTCAATTTAAACACCAACAAATCCAATTCATAAACACAGATACAATCACAGAATCAGACACAGATGCAAATACTAAATAAAAGCAGTAACGGAAAGAACACACCAGGATTTTATACTGGTTCAGAGTTACCCTACATCCAGTCCCGTACAATCGTACGGATTTCTTATCAAAAATAATCTCGCAAATTACACCCTCGGTTTCAAGGCTACGAGGTACACCCTCCTGTATTCGAGTCCAGGGCAACTATCTTGATTTAAACAGGCTACAAGATCACCTAATTGATTTCAGAGGTTACAATCAAACCCAATTGATTTCAAGGCTCAACCGCACCTTTTACTCAACAATTTTTTTTACAAAAGATTCTATAACTCTGAATAGCACTTAGATCTTATTGAGAGAGTGGCAGAGAATCAAATAAGAGATAATCAAGTTTGATTCAATTGGTATTTCGGCAGAGTATAGTTTAGGATTCTTTAGAATAAATGTGGAAGATGAAGAGGAGAGAAAATAAAATGAAATCTGGTTAAAAATTCGTTTAGAACTTACTGGTATTTATAGTAGAGCAACAGCCATATCTATTCGTGAAAGGATACGACGGATAGACACTTCTTT
This sequence comes from Allium fistulosum, assembly GCA_030737815.1. NCBI lineage: Eukaryota > Viridiplantae > Streptophyta > Magnoliopsida > Asparagales > Amaryllidaceae > Allium > Allium fistulosum. Next base: position 98,618,257 of record CM060907.1, read on the forward strand.
TGAAAATTTAAATTTGAAAATAATGGACACTATGTCAACATGGGGGGTTGAGGGATGTCGACATGCTTAAGGAAAAAATTGATGTTTTGATTTTCTTATTAAAATTGGTTTCTAAAATTTGTTGTAACGACCCGATATTTTCAACCATTCGCATCCATTATAAGTGTATAGGTAGACACTCATGCCAGAGTTGAATTGCTCAAAATACCGCGTTGTAATTAAAATTTGGCAAATCTCAGAATATACAGTAAATAAATATAATCACAGATCACAGACACAGAGTAAAATAATGCAGCGGAAGTAAAAGAAATAGTAGTTCATGAAGCTACTATGTAAATATACCAGAGTTACATAAGATACAACAGAAGAAATAGAGTACAACAGAAGTATCAATAAGATAACCAAGTACAAGCTGAACAGAGCAACATAACTGAAGTAGATAGAACAAGACTAGCAGATAATCTCCAGCGATTCAAATCTCTAGAAGGTGGAAATCCAAATCTGTGAATAACTCAGGCTGACCCGAGCGTAAAGCAAAACACAAAACACTCGAGTCAGGACAATATATACTTATATAATGTAAACCAACTCAAGTGAACTGTAATAAAGGTACAAGTAACTTAGAAGATGCTTGGGACCGCCCATCCTCTAAGGATCCGTTAAAATATCTACTATGTAGTAATATTCGCTATTATAATAGTGTCTAAATAAGTAAATTATAATCATATCGGAAAATAGCGTTAAGGGGATGGAGAACCTTAACGCGGTCGGATCTTAAAATCATAATCGTAGTAAAGCTCGATATGGTAGGTGACACGGCACAACTAGGCAATGCCAGGGTAGATATACCAATTACGCACACGGACTGATGGATACGCATAGCAGCCACTACCGTTCCACCTCGAACAACATTCCCAAATCGGAGGATGGCCATCTAGTCAAATCACAAGTAAGAGTATAATATCGAAGAAATGTGTCCGAGAAGAGGTGCTACCTCACTGGTCCGAGATCGCTCCTGTTTTAGCCACCTTATGCCAACTCACGGGAGTTGGGTCCACGTAACATACCTTAAGAACGTCGCCACCATCCTACTTCATTCTGGAATCTCCACCGCGTACACGGTTGTCAAAGTGGTTTTCGGTATCGACAGAGAGTATGTCCATATCCGATCCCGGTCTCTTTGCCAACCAATCGTTATTATAACTCGTGGTTATAACTTTTAAAAATAGTTTATGTTTCAAATCAAAATACATCCTTTAAACCATTTCAAAATCATATCATTTATTTCAAACTAATACATACTTTCAAACCCAAAACATATCTATTCAAAACCAATTCAAAAATATATCATTTCCATTTCAAAACCAATTCAATAATATATCATTTCAATAAAACCCAAATTTCAAAATCACTGAATATTTCCTTTAATTTATTAAACTTGAAATCTTCCTTTAAATTATCATAGCATTTTGGTAATGTAACCTTAAGGAATCATAGCATTTTTGGAATGTAATACTTCCCAATTTAACATTTTATATAATCAAAGTATTTATATACTTACAAATTTTTAACATGGTCATTTTATCATAGCCTTATAGTTAAATAAACTTTGTTACTGTAATATCCAATTTAATGCTGAAATTCTTATGTTAAGTTAAGAGTACCTTATTAACTTACATTATCATTACAATAAAGAAACTTTATTATTTTAGTCATTAAAATATGTCATTTACATTAATTAAAACTTACATATTAAATGTACTTTTTAACTTACATTCCTATTACAGTAAAGAGCATTTATCATTTAATCAATATTACACTAATTAAACTTACATTATCGAATGTACGTTTTAATTTACGTTTTATTACAAAAGGGGCATTTATTATTTTAAATCAATATTACACAAATTAAGACTTACATGTTTCTTTCATTAATTAAGACTTTACATGTTTCTTTCAGTAGGTAAAACTTTACATATTTCTTTCATTAATTAGAACTTTACACGTTTCTTTCACAATAAATTTCTTATAATTAACTCTAATTTTCAACAATTTACTTAATAAGTTTAAGTGTAAAAGTTCCAATTCTTCACATTTCAACAAATAGACTTAACACTTCAAATTTAAATTACCATTTCACAATTTAACAAAATTTCCAATTTTATTTAATTAACTTAAACCTTTAATTAAAACCAAATTTCACATTTCCTAGTCAAGTTATATTTTAAAAGATCACTTTTAAACATTCATTTATTTAACCACTTAAATTCATAGAAAAATCAATAATACTTTAATAAATCACTTAAATTCAAATTTAATCAAATTGTCATATTTACCATTCCCAAATAAAATTTAATATCCATTTTATTTATATAACTTAAATATCATTTTTAACCAAAATTCCAAATTTCCAACTTAAGTTATCTTTCAAAAATCCAGTTAAACCTTCATTAATTACATTTTTAACATATAGAAAAATCATAATTTCTTTATTTTAAAACATTTCAAAATCTATCTAAATCAAATTTCATAAATTTATAATTTTTAAATTACTTAAAAATATCCAAAGCACTTTATAAAATAACCACGGGCCTGTATATAATTTTCTAACCTAGGTCAAGTGATACGGATATGTATCATTTCAATCCGCAGTTAAAAAAAAAGAAAAATCCGGGTTCTATCATTTCAAACCCGCAATCCCAAGTTAAAATAAATTAAATAAAAATCGTTCAGGCCTATCATTTCAGCCCATAACGATTTTTCCCTATTCTAAAGTCCGTTCGGGTATGTATCATTTCAACCCATAGTGATTCTAGTCTACAGGGAACTTGCAATGGTGATAACAGATATAAATAATAGAATAACATTAAATAACAGTAACATATGATATAATAGGTGTAATAACAGGTGTGAACATCATATGATAATAATATAAGCATATATAACATGATAATCTATTTCTACAGATTCGCAGGGTGTCAATTTACTAGTTATATAGGTACATATTGTCTGGTGAGAATAACTCACCTGTTTGTGCTGGAGATATCAAAACCAATGACATAATGGAACAAAAGCACGATGACAAGACTACGGACTTGAGTGGAGAGCAAGATCCAAAGCTACAACTCTTGTATTACAACCCAAAACATACATCAAAACAAACACAATTTGAACGCACTTGAAATGGAATAACTTTTAAACGAAAAGAGATTTGAATGTCAAATCTTTTGCCTTGCTTCCTACACTTGCTAGCATGGCTTAGGGAATGTTTGGTTCATGTTTGGAAATGGTTTGGGTCTGGTTTGGACCAAGGGATACACGGCTACAAGCTAGAGATGATGGGGAAGTTATAACATAGGTATGTGAAGAGGTTTAGGCACACTAGCATGGTTTTTGGTCAACAAAAGGGTTCGACCATAGGGGTTTGGGCTTGGCCATTCAAGTTCAGATCTGGACAGAGGTTGGAGTGGTGTGTAAGGGTGTGGTCAGAGATGGTGGTGGTGGCTATGGTGGTGGTTTGGGTGGTGGTTGAGGTGGGTGATCATGTAGAGGTCAATAAACATGGTTTTTAGGCATCTAGGTTGAAATTTGGGGGGTTTTACCATCAAAATGGTTCGGCTATGGTCAGATCTGGTGGAGTGGGGGCTGGTGCTACTATAGATGGTGGTGGGGCTGAAGTTGGAGAGGATGGTGGAGATGAAGGTGGTAGAGGCCAAGCAAAGCTAGAAGAGGAGGAAGGCAAAATCAATGGAAAAAGAAGAGAAAAAGAAGAAAAAGAAGGAGAGGCCATTACCTATTTTTGGATGAAGCCATGAGAAATGAGGAGCTGATTTGTTTTCACGTGAAAAGATGAGAAACAAAAAGTGGCGGCTACACTAGGGTTTTAGATGGCTAGGGCAAAATTTGAGGAGTTAAAGAAAATGAAGGGTTTGGACAAAAAAGGGCTTAAGTTTCAAAGTGTTTTACAACCTTTCATATTTCTTTTCTTTTTAATCTTTATATAAACAAAATATTCAGAAAAATACTTTACAAACCGAAATCAATTATAAATATGAGAAAACAAATAATAAATTTTGGAAAAATATAAAAAGAATGAAGAAAATTACTTAAAAATACCAAACAGTGTTCAAAAATTATAAATAAATCACTGTCAGTCTTGAAAAACTATACACTTCATTATAAAAATATTATGAAGTGAAAATTTGAATTAAAATAATTTATTTATCATTTTCAAAATAAAATAGATAATTAAATTGGAGAAAATAGAAAAAGGATTAAAGAAAAATGTTTAAAATTTACAAACAGGGCATGGAAATTTGCAAGAAAAATACTACTAACTCTGGAAAAAATTCCTACCTTACTTTAAAAATATTTAAAAGCCAAAATATATTTTATATAACATAAATGTACAAATTAGAATAAAATATATCAAATAAAAATGTCATTTATATAATTTTAAAATAAAGAATATTGCTGAATAACCCAATATACACACAAAATTGAAAACAGTATAACTTTTGCAATTTAAATCCGTTTTCAACGAAACGAAAAGCAGTATTCAAGTTATTAAATCTATTTTTATAATAAAAGATAAAATTCATAAATTTCAAACTTTTAAATTTTCAAGTTAAAAGTCGAAGTTTGACTATTTGACCAAAATTCACATTTTCTGGAAATATTAAATTTAGTCATATTTGGAATTCAAATCCACATACAAAATCAAAGTTTTTATATTTACAATAACAAAATTTATTCTTTTCATAAATAAAGCTTTTAAATCTGGAAAAATCTATTTAAAATTAATTGTAAAATACAGGGTTGTTACACTCTCCCCCACTCAAAACTTTTCGTCCCCGAAAAGGAACGAGGTACGGGAAAGCACCTAAAAAGATAGAATGAATAGAATTAAGACAAGATGATAAGAATATTGGAATTACACCTGATAACTATTGTTATAGGCAAGTTTAACAAGTTGGAGGTGATCAAATCAAGAACACAAACACGAAAAAGATTCTCTAGAGTCTGAATCACCCTTTTCACTTGAGCGACGGTCCATGGATGGAAAACAGTGTTCAGATTCCAAAATGAGTAACAAAGATTTCAAAGATTATAAAAAGATTTCTAAATAGACTGGTATAAGCAATAGCCTTCCCATTCTGTAACCAGATAAGAGAAATAAGGACAACCAAAAGATAGTTTGAAAAAAAAATAAGATAATAAATTTGAAACAATAATGCTTTGAAATCATAACAATTTAGGGATGTTTATCATTTGGAAATCATACTACTAAAAATCATAACACTTTGGAAATGTTATAAAAAAAACATAATACTTAGAAAATCATAACACCTTTTAAAAATAATCTTCATTTAAACCATTTTAATCCAAGATCAAACAATATTCATTTTAAAGTTGTAACATTTCTAAGTTCATTCAATTTTAAAAATTTCCAAAACACTGTATTTTCAAAACAGCATCACTTATAAAATGCTACAGTAGGTATATTAGTACTTCAAATCAGTTTAATTCCAGAAATATTCATTTGGATATCATTTAACTTATGACTTATTAAAACAAACTTTTATGAATGGAATATCCAAATAAACTATACTACATTTATTAAGTCAAAAGTTCATTATTTTACTTAGCTCTTAATTTAACACATAACCTATCACTTTATTTAAAATACCCATTTCATAAATAGATATTCCTTTAATAAGTTACACTTAAAATTCCATTTAGAAACCAAATTTTCAATTATCAAATTTTAGTGATGTTAAAATACATTTTAACTATTTAAATCATAATTATTCATTTTCCAAGACATATCTATTTCATAAATAAACATTTATATAGCAAATATAACAATCAAATTTCTTTACACATTTATTCATTTAGACATCAATTAAACTATGAATTCAAGTTAAATAAACTTTATTACCAAAAGTCCAATTCAAATGTATTTTATTTTATCTATTCAAAGATACATTATTTATTATACAACATATTCAATTCAGGAAATAACCTTTATTAAAATTCCTAGGTTAGACTTAAGGTTCCATATTAAATCAATTTGATTATTAAGTTATTTAAATAAAATCTCTTTAAATTCCTTTTTTACTATTTACCTCTGTTAATCTTTTATAACTAAAATTTAAGTGTATAAAATCCTTTTTATATTGTATATTATCCAATTACTTTGTTAACTTCTAAAAAAAATTTAAGGTAAGTTATATTTGAATGCAATTGCAATATACAAATAAAACTATCCAATTCAATTATCTCAAGTTTGAATCATTTACCCAAAATTTTGATTTTTCTTTTTATAATTTGAAATTATTCTTTAAGAAAAAAATGTAAGAATTAAATTTCCGATTTCCTTCAAACCATTTAGAGATAAATAAATATATGTACATAATATGTCAAATCAATTTAAATCATTTATCTATATATATTTTAAATCAAATCATATTTAGAAATTCAAATAAATTAAATCTTTCAAAACAAAGCTGTAGTAAGACTACAGAACCGTCTCTTCAGTTCAAAACTCGAAAATGAATGTCGATGATGCTGCAGTCATCACCGAAATTATTTTCCAGCGACAAAGAGAAGAGCACTAAATTTTTAAACTTTAAAATCCTTTAGAGACAAAATTTTATTCAAAAATACTTTAAATAATATCCTTTTAAAAATTTTAAACACAAAGTTTGAAATCCATCGGAAATTAAATTCTTTAAATTTCTTATTTTATATTCATTTCAGTTCCCAAATAAATTTATAAACAACTATTTATAAATTCATTTGTAGAACAATAAATGATAAATCAAGTATTATCATTTCAAATTATCAATTTAAATCAATTTATTAAGTTCCATAAAATTATATATCCAAATTTATTTCATTAACCAAATTTTAAAATAATATTGTGTCAGTTTGTTCTGTCAAAGTGTTTTAGAAATCCTATCGATAGCGTTGATCAGACGAATCGATCGGAAACCCAAATCAACATCAACAACTCAAACAACACAATATAAAACAAAACATTAATTTACAAGTACAGTTCACAATGTTTGGAAGATAGATTGGAACAAAAGACAAGATGATTAAACAGAGTAGAGAGATGGGTAAGCTTAGATAAATCGCGGACAACCTTAACCGGGTCAACCGTGACTTAATGGATAAGATCAAATGTGGATTTTCTTGGGTAAATCTACCTTCGATCTCAAGAGATAGAGTTTGGAATAACAAAAGATATTAGCATCTAAACCAAGGATAAATATAAATCTCTGGTTAATCGATGCTGATTGTAAAGGATTTTCACCCCTTTACAAGAAAATTAGAATATTGGCGAGACCGCCAATTTACTATAAAGATCATTCGAAGTGGAGTTATGTGATACTCCAAAATCAAAAGAAGATGAATAGTGAGGGACAAGAATGAATTTTGGAACCGTAGGGAACGTTCCAAAAATTCAAAGGAAATTCGAATCAAGAGGAAAAGATTCAAACTCGAACGAAAGTGATTCTGTAAATAAATCTACTCCATATGCTGAGTTTTGCCTCAAAGCCAAAGCTCTGATACCAACTGTAACGACCCGATATTTTCAACCATTCGCATCCATTATAAGTGTATAGGTAGACACTCATGCCAGAGTTGAATTGCTCAAAATACCGCGTTGTAATTAAAATTTGGCAAATCTCAGAATATACAGTAAATAAATATAATCACAGATCACAGACACAGAGTAAAATAATGCAGCGGAAGTAAAAGAAATAGTAGTTCATGAAGCTACTATGTAAATATACCAGAGTTACATAAGATACAACAGAAGAAATAGAGTACAACAGAAGTATCAATAAGATAACCAAGTACAAGCTGAACAGAGCAACATAACTGAAGTAGATAGAACAAGACTAGCAGATAATCTCCAGCGATTCAAATCTCTAGAAGGTGGAAATCCAAATCTGTGAATAACTCAGGCTGACCCGAGCGTAAAGCAAAACACAAAACACTCGAGTCAGGACAATATATACTTATATAATGTAAACCAACTCAAGTGAACTGTAATAAAGGTACAAGTAACTTAGAAGATGCTTGGGACCGCCCATCCTCTAAGGATCCGTTAAAATATCTACTATGTAGTAATATTCGCTATTATAATAGTGTCTAAATAAGTAAAGTATAATCATATCGGAAAATAGCGTTAAGGGGATGGAGAACCTTAACGCGGTCGGATCTTAAAATCATAATCGTAGTAAAGCTCGATATGGTAGGTGACACGGCACAACTAGGCAATGCCAGGGTAGATATACCAATTACGCACACGGACTGATGGATACGCATAGCAGCCACTACCGTTCCACCTCGAACAACATTCCCAAATCGGAGGATGGCCATCTAGTCAAATCACAAGTAAGAGTATAATATCGAAGAAATGTGTCCGAGAAGAGGTGCTACCTCACTGGTCCGAGATCACTCCTGTTTTAGCCACCTTATGCCAACTCACGGGAGTTGGGTCCACGTAACATACCTTAAGAACGTCGCCACCATCCTACTTCATTCTGGAATCTCCACCGCGTACACGGTTGTCAAAGTGGTTTTCGGTATCGACAGAGAGTATGTCCATATCCGATCCCGGTCTCTTTGCCAACCAATCGTTATTATAACCCGTGGTTATAACTTTTAAAAATAGTTTATGTTTCAAATCAAAATACATCCTTTAAACCATTTCAAAATCATATCATTTATTTCAAACTAATACATACTTTCAAACCCAAAACATATCTATTCAAAACCAATTCAAAAATATATCATTTCCATTTCAAAACCAATTCAATAATATATCATTTCAATAAAACCCAAATTTCAAAATCACTGAATATTTCCTTTAATTTATTAAACTTGAAATCTTCCTTTAAATTATCATAGCATTTTGGTAATGTAACCTTAAGGAATCATAGCATTTTTGGAATGTAATACTTCCCAATTTAACATTTTATATAATCAAAGTATTTATATACTTACAAATTTTTAACATGGTCATTTTATCATAGCCTTATAGTTAAATAAACTTTGTTACTGTAATATCCAATTTAATGCTGAAATTCTTATGTTAAGTTAAGAGTACCTTATTAACTTACATTATCATTACAATAAAGAAACTTTATTATTTTAGTCATTAAAATATGTCATTTACATTAATTAAAACTTACATATTAAATGTACTTTTTAACGTACATTCCTATTACAGTAAAGAGCATTTATCATTTAATCAATATTACACTAATTAAACTTACATTATCGAATGTACGTTTTAATTTACGTTTTATTACAAAAGGGGCATTTATTATTTTAAATCAATATTACACAAATTAAGACTTACATGTTTCTTTCATTAATTAAGACTTTACATGTTTCTTTCAGTAGGTAAAACTTTACATATTTCTTTCATTAATTAGAACTTTACACGTTTCTTTCACAATAAATTTCTTATAATTAACTCCAATTTTCAACAATTTACTTAATAAGTTTAAGTGTAAAAAGTTCCAATTCTTCACATTTCAACAAATAGACTTAACACTTCAAATTTAAATTACCATTTCACAATTTAACAAAATTTCCAATTTTATTTAATTAACTTAAACCTTTAATTAAAACCAAATTTCACATTTCCTAGTCAAGTTATATTTTAAAAGATCACTTTTAAACATTCATTTATTTAACCACTTAAATTCATAGAAAAATCAATAATACTTTAATAAATCACTTAAATTCAAATTTAATCAAATTGTCATATTTACCATTTCCAAATAAAATTTAATATCCATTTTATTTATATAACTTAAATATCATTTTTAACCAAAATTCCAAATTTCCAACTTAAGTTATCTTTCAAAAATCCAGTTAAACCTTCATTAATTACATTTTTAACATATAGAAAAATCATAATTTCTTTATTTTAAAACATTTCAAAATCTATCTAAATCAAATTTCATAAATTTATAATTTTTAAATTACTTAAAAATATCCAAAGCACTTTATAAAATAACCACGGGCCTGTATATAATTTTCTAACCTAGGTCAAGTGATACGGATATGTATCATTTCAATCCGCAGTTAAAAAAAAGAAAAATCCAGGTTCTATCATTTCAAACCCGCAATCCCAAGTTAAAATAAATTAAATAAAAATCGTTCAGGCCTATCATTTTAGCCCATAACGATTTTTCCCTATTCTAAAGTCCGTTCGGGTATGTATCATTTCAACCCATAGTGATTCTAGTCTACAGGGAACTTGCAATGGTGATAACAGATATAAATAACAGAATAACATTAAATAACAGTAACATATGATATAACAGGTGTAATAACAGGTGTGAACATCATATGATAATAATATAAGCATATATAACATGATAATATATTTCTACAGATTCGCAGGGTGTCAATTTACTAGTTATATAGGTACATATTGTCTGGTGAGAATAACTCACCTGTTTGTGCTGGAGATATCAAAACCAATGACACAATGGAACAAAAGCATGATGACAAGACTACGGACTTGAGTGGAGAGCAAGATCCAGAGCTACAACTCTTGTATTACAACCCAAAACATACATCAAAACAAACACAATTTGAACGCACTTGAAATGGAATAACTTTTAAACGAAAAGAGATTTGAATGTCAAATCTTTTGCCTTGCTTCCTACACTTGCTAGCATGGCTTAGGGAATGTTTGGTTCATGTTTGGAAATGGTTTGGGTCTGGTTTGGACCAAGGGATACACGGCTACAAGCTAGAGATGATGGGGAAGTTATAACATAGGTATGTGAAGAGGTTTAGGCACACTAGCATGGTTTTTGGTCAACAAAAGGGTTCGACCATAGGGGTTTGGGCTTGGCCATTCAAGTTCAGATCTGGACAGAGGTTGGAGTGGTGTGTAAGGGTCTGGTCAGAGATGGTGGTGGTGGCTATGGTGGTGGTTTGGGTGGTGGTTGAGGTGGGTGATCATGTAGAGGTCAATAAACATGGTTTTTAGGCATCTAGGTTGAAATTTGGGGGGTTTTACCATCAAAATGGTTCAGCTATGGTCAGATCTGGTGGAGTGGGGGCTGGTGCTACTGTATATGGTGGTGGGGCTGAAGGTGGAGAGGATGGTGGAGATGAAGGTGGTAGAGGCCAAGCAAAGCTAGAAGAGGAGGAAGGCAAAATCAATGGAAAAAGAAGAGAAAAAGAAGAAAAAGAAGGAGAGGCCATTACCTATTTTTGGATGAAGCCATGAGAAATGAGGAGCTGATTTGTTTTCACGTGAAAAGATGAGAAACAAAAAGTGGCGGCTACACTAGGGTTTTAGATGGCTAGGGCAAAATTTGAGGAGTTAAAGAAAATGAAGGGTTTGGACAAAAAAGGGCTTAAGTTTCAAAGTGTTTTACAACCTTTCATATTTCTTTTCTTTTTAATCTTTATATAAACAAAATATTCAGAAAAATACTTTACAAACCGAAATCAATTATAAATATGAGAAAACAAATAATAAATTTTGGAAAAATATAAAAAGAATGAAGAAAATTACTTAAAAATACCAAACAGTGTTCAAAAATTATAAATAAATCACTGTCAGTCTTGAAAAACTATACACTTCATTATAAAAATATTATGAAGTGAAAATTTGAATTAAAATAATTTATTTATCATTTTCAAAATAAAATAGATAATTAAATTGGAGAAAATAGAAAAAGGATTAAAGAAAAATGTTTAAAATTTACAAACAAGGCATGGAAATTTGCAAGAAAAATACTACTAACTCTGGAAAAAATTCCTACCTTACTTTAAAAATATTTAAAAGCCAAAATATATTTTATATAACATAAATGTACAAATTAGAATAAAATATATCAAATAAAAATGTCATTTATATAATTTTAAAATAAAGAATATTGCTGAATAACCCAATATACACACAAAATTGAAAACAGTATAACTTTTGCAATTTAAATCCGTTTTCAACGAAACGAAAAGCAGTATTCAAGTTATTAAATCTATTTTTATAATAAAAGATAAAATTCATAAATTTCAAACTTTTAAATTTTCAAGTTAAAAGTCGAAGTTTGACTATTTGACCAAAATTCACATTTTCTGGAAATATTAAATTTAGTCATATTTGGAATTCAAATCCACATACAAAATCAAAGTTTTTATATTTACAATAACAAAATTTATTCTTTTCATAAATAAAGCTTTTAAATCTGGAAAAATCAATTTAAAATTAATTGTAAAATACAGGGTTGTTACATTTGTCAAAACAATTTCTAAACTTTGTAAATATATTTGAATATAGTTTAAACATATAAAAGAGTTTAGAAAATAATTTTTAATATATATAATCTTAATCTATAAAGTGATTTAAAATCTGAGTATATAAATATTTTAAAGCTAAATATTTAAAACAAGAGATAGTTTAAAAACAAGGACAAATTTGAAATCAAAATATTAAAAATGATAAAAATAGCTTTGAGGCTAAAATATTTCAAACAAGAGAGATGTCTTTCTGAAAAGAAAGTTTTGAAAACATTTTTAAAAAACAAGAGATATATTTTTGAAAAACATTTTTATAAAATTAGTGGATATCAAAATAGGACCACTATATGTTCCACTAGATATTGTCGTGGGTTCCATCCCACTAGGGTTCCATCCCTTTAACAGGCTCGAAGTGGATTTCATTCCACGAATAAATTTCAAATAAAGATGTAAGTGCTTTCAAGAATTTTTAACATAATTCTAAGTTTTAACATAATTCTAGACTAACTACATTATCTTGTACTATTTGAAATCTTGATAACTTGATTTCTTGATACTTATGAGTCTTCAATCTTGATATCTTCGATCTTTAAATTCTTCAGTCTTTTAACTCTATACTGTACTGTCTTCATTCTTGGTACCTGCATATTTATATTCTGCATATACATATATATCTAAACCATAATGTTAGTATTTATATTTTATAACAAGTCCCAAGGTTGTTGTCATCAAAACCGTCATCTCAAGAACTAACAATCTCCCCTTTTTTGATGATGACAACCTATGTTTATAAAATATACTTCACCTTGACTATAACTCCCCCTACAACTAAAAAATCCCCCTTAATCTAAGCCTAACTACTATATTTTATACTTCTCCCCCTTTGTCATCAACAAAAACTAATTATAAACTAATATAACTCCCCCTTAATCTAATACTATCCAAACTAAATACTAATAAGGAAGTATAATAAGCAAAACAGAAATTTTAGTATTTACGATGTTATATTTATATATATATATATATAGAACATAAACACACAAATATATTCAAGTACATAAATTATAGAATAACACTACTAACAAGAGTTTTTGACAATTGGCGTTTTGTGAATCGAACAATTTGGATAATGAAAACAAATGTTTCCACGTTGTTCGACCAAATTCTCATCTTTGTCAAAACAACTTCGCCTAGGCAGACCACGTTGTCGTCTTCTTCCATAGGTGCTTCTTCCTCTTCTTCTTCTTCCTCTTCGCTGTGCTCTAAGGGGTTTTGCACTTGAATGTTGGGAGAATCTTCTTTAATCACAATAGGATTTGCATGATTATCCATTAGGAATTTTTGTAAATTCCGAAGAATTTTGCCTTTCTTTTCTTGTTCTTTTGCCATCCTTATTTGCACAACTTGAAGTTTAGTCAACATTTGCATGGCATCCTTCATAGATTCTTTAATCTTTATTACGCGTGCCAATGTAGTGCGTTGGAATGGACCAGAATGAGGAGAAGGGAAAGAAACGATGTCATTTTGGTTTGATTTAGTGGAGGAGGCCATTAATTTAATTTTTAGAAGTTTATTACAGAGAAAGAGAAGTGAGAAGACAAAAAAAATTCGAAATACATAGGTTTATATAAGTGGAAATTAGCCATAAGGGCCTCTTTAGCAAGTGCAATTAGTTTCTAGGACGCACAACTGAAATAATTACTTTCAAGGACAAAACGTAAAATAATTAGTTTCTAGGGCCTAAAAACCTATAAAATTATGTCCTTGAAAGTAATTGGACTGCTGACTTTGTCCTTGAAAGTAATTATTCTGCTGATTTTGGCCTTGAAAGTAATTTCTTTGAATGTATGTCCTACAAACTAATTGGACTGCAAAGTTTGTCCTTCTGGTGTAATGCCCCTTTATATAACTACCAAACTGATTTTAGAGGGAAAATCATATTTTAAAATTTTACCGTTGTATGTCGACATGGGTTGTAGGGGTATGTCGACATCCCTATGAAAAATTTGGTTTTCTTGTATATCTATGTTTATTAAAAAAATTACTATATCTATATTCTATATCTCAATTATTGAACAAATGCCTAGTTCTCTTCTTAATTTAGTAAATATAGGTTGATTTAAGGGTTTGGTTAAAATATCAGCAATTTGATTCTCGGAGTTGATAAATTCAAGAGAAATAATCTCTTTACTTATATTATCTCTGAGAAAATGATGTCTGATATCAATATGTTTAGTCCTAGCATAATGAGTAGGATTTTTAGATAAATTTATTGCACTAGCATTATCACAATAAATTGATAATTTTGAAATTGTTAATCTAAAATCTTTTAGGGTTTGTTGCATATAAATGACTTGAGAGCAAGCTAAAGCAGCAGAGATATATTCTGCTTCAGTCGTTGATAAAGAAACAGTGTTTTGCTTTTTACTAAACCATGAAACCAGAGAATGCCCCAAAAAGTGACAAGTTCCACTTGTACTTTTTCGATCGTATTTTCAACCAGCATAGTCAGCATCACAATAAGAGATTAAATCAAATGAATCATTTTTAGGGTAAAATAAACCATAGTCAGAAGTATGTTTAACATATCTTATGATACATTTCATAGCTTTTAAGTGAGTCTCTTTGGGTTGAGATTGGTATCTTGCACAGAGACAAACACTATGCATGATATCAGGTCTACTTGCAGTGATATAGAGTAGTGATCCAATCATTCCCCTATATAGTTTTTGATTTACATCTTTTGAAAGTTCTTCTTTATTTAAAGCTTCATTGGTTGCCATGGGAGTAGGTTTTCCACTCGCAGTAGTCATACCAAATTTACTAACTAGATCCCAAGCATATTTTTCTTGAATAATAAAAATACCATTACCAAATGTGAGAAATGCGGATTACGGATCTGAAGATTGGAATAACACTAGAGGGGGGTGAATAGTGTTGATTCATGAGTTTTGATTCATGACATAAGCTTCAGAGATCATACGATGAGAATACTATACGAAAGCAACAAAAAGGAGAATAACCATATATTGCACACTACAAAGGAGACAAGACTACAATCTAGATATTAGTATGAATATTTTATTTCATTGAGTCTTAGAATATTGTTAAAATCATTCCTCAAGTAGTCACACATACACACAAATTGATTTATACAAAAATTAGTGTACACTGTGCAAATAACAGCAGGTCGGCCGACCGACCAGAATCTTCGGCCGACCGACTCTGTGTCCAGTGCACAGATATGCATCGTTTTATTTATATCTATAAACTCAGCTGACCGGCCCAGGCTTCTCGGTCAACCGACCAGAACATAATGGCTAGTTTTCTGAAGAGGTGCAATTGTTCATGAAGAGGAATGTTCTTTAATCCAACAGATATGGACACAACTCTTGATTGAAACTCTTCATGAAAGATTGTAACTATTCTACAACTATATAAACATGTTCAATTCACTTCTACAATCACCGATTCTTGTTTATAATTCTGAAATCTATTCTCTATTCATTTCTGCAAATAAAAGCATTCATTCTTATTTAATATCACTAGAATCCTTGATTTAATTCATATACTTCGATTCTACGTGATTATCTTCCTTCTAAATCTTCACACACATATATACTTTTGAGGATTTGATTATAGGAAAGTTGTACTATCAAAAGACAATCAGTGTTATTCAGAACACATTCGTCAACAAACTATTTGTATTAAGTTGAAGTCCTCTTCGGCTGTTGAGGCGGAAAAATTCCTGTTCGGATGCTCAGGTGTCGTATACCTATTCCTCCGGGTTAAGTGAGGGGTTTAGTTTAAATCCAGAGGGTATTCTGCGACTGGACGTAGAACGGGAAGTTCGAACCAGTATAAAAATTCCTAGTGTGCTTACTTTAATTTTTATTTTACTGTTATTACCAGTTTCCGCATTTATATACCATATTACACGATCCTTAGTACTACACGTACACTTACATTTGGTATCAGAGCCTGGAAATCCTATAACCGTCACAAAGTTATTTGATATCTATTTCTAGTAATATATGCAAGAAACACTACAAGATTTTAATTGTCATCTTGAAAAATCTATAATTTATTGTGATAATACTAGTGCAATAAATCTTTCTAAAAATCCGGTTAATCACTCACGAACAAAACACATCGATATTCGTCATCACTTTCTTCGTGATTGTTTGGAAAAAGGATTAATAAATTTAGAATTTATCAATACTGAAAATCAAATTGCTGACATTTTTACTAAACCACTAAATGAAAATATTTTTATAAAACTTAGACGTGATTTAGGTATAATGTCGTTTAAAGATTTATAAATAAAAATATGCAAAAATATCGAAAAATAAAAATTGTTTTATTTCTGACCAAAGCGGAACTCGAACTCATGACCTCTGACTTGCTTGTTAGATGTTGTGTTATAGCTACTTGAGCTATGGGTGTTTCTTGTTTCAGTTCTCTTTAAAGTTTGTTTTATCTGTTTTGTTTTCGTAAAAACTATATTTAGCTCTTATGTTATAAATCGTACATTTACAAACAATTTTATTCTTAAACTTCTATGATCATATTTAAAGTTAGTTCCTATCCACCAAATTTTCAGCAAATAGATGTTTATATATACTATGCTTATATTTTAAAACATATACTAAGAAAATTTTAAAAACAAAGCTTGAAAAATATCTTCAAACAATGACTACCATAATTCCGAAAACTCCCATCTATCATACACATCTCCGGACGATGATTGTTCCGACCACATCCCTGAAAATGGCCCCTATCCTACCTTTCCCATGCCTAAACGTGTTCTAGACTTCTCCTCTCCAAATAAAGACCCCCGACATGGGTGGAAACCATGGGAAGACTCCCATACAGGCTATACACCTGAAAAGAAAAAAGGGAAGAATACGATGGTAATATCTCCAACCACTGAACAAAAAATTGATGAAATACATCACTACCAACGACAACAAATGGATATGCAATGGGAACTCTACTATGAACAAAAATTCACGGCCAGACGTTTAAGTTTTCTAGAAAAGATTGCCATGAAAATTTGTTCATCAAAGAAGGATGATGTTGCTGAACCTTCTTATAGACCCTTATCCTCGTCAAATCCTGTTCAAACTCCAATAACTCCAAGATGGTCACCAATAGAAGACGTTCCATCCCAAACTCATGGGAACGTAGATTTTAACGAACGGTGGCAAAAAAATTTATATATATGTTGTTGTTATCAATAAGATGTATAAATATAATGATATGATAATATAATTTATATTTCTATAATTTTCTGTTGAAAAACAGCAAAAATATACATTTCTACCAGGGTCGGTCGACCGGAAAGCCTGAGTCGGTCAACCGAACCCTTCCCGAGAATTTCAAAAACACATTTATAACAGGGTCGGTCGACCGAAGACCCTGAGTCGGTCAGCCGAACCCTTCCCGAGAGTTTCGGCAACTTTCAGATTACCAGTTCGGTCAGCCGACCCAGTGCCTTCGGGCGACCGAATGTATATTCTGGCTGTCTTTTGTTTCAGATTTATACCCCATCCTTTCACCTTTTCAACTTACCTCTTCACTCTTACTTTCCCAATTACAGTTTTTAACCTAGCCCCCATTAAAACTTCTCAAATTTTTAATCTTTTCACCAAAAACAAATGGCTCCCAAGAAGAAATCAAAGACAACCGGTGGCTCTTCTTCATCTACTCCAGTGGATACACAAATTGCTTTATGGCTAGTTAATGATATAGCTCTTCAAAGATGGATACAACTTCAAGATGCCAAAATCTTTGAAGAATCATTTGTAAGTTATCCTGATTTTGCTTCCTACGGTATTGAAAATGCCGCCCTTGAGAGTGGTCTTGATACATTCCTTGACCATAGGAAAAATAACTTGAAAATCAATCATATAATGGTCAAGTTATTTCTAGCGAACCTCAACCTTGTAAATCCGCCAAGAAACACTAAAAATTGTATTTGGACATCGGTTTGTGGCACTTCGATTTTCCTTTCCATTGATCGAATTAATCACATTTTGGAAGCTAGACCGGGTGGTATCTCATTACACGATGTAGATTGTAACATATCAACTCGTGACCGAATAAGCCATCTATTTTTCGAAGATGATGCACCGGATTTTAGACAAACATCATCGCTTAGGCCAAAAGCTTTACTCCTTCATCGATTCATGATGAAATCTTTAGTTCCTAGAGGTGGTTCATATCATCTCGTATATCCCGAAAATTTTAAAGCATTATATGCTATTTGTAGGAAAATACGAGTTAATTGGTCACAACTTCTTATGGATGAATTTCTCTCTTTTAACCAAGGAAAGATGCTCCATATTTATTATGGAGAATACATAATGAGATTGATCAATAGTTTCGTCATCAATGCTCCGGAATTCGAAACCTCCAAAGTCCATATGTTTGATTCATGAACCATAAAGTTAATGAAATTACCTGATGTTCCACCTCGATTTATTAGATTTGAGCAATGGAGTGATACTCGGAGAGAACAACTACGTCGTAGCTATTCTACACCTCAACCATCTACTCATGCTACGGAACGTATAACTCGCCAAACCTCAATTCAACGACCAACTCCCGGAATGAGTACGGAAGCGGCCATTGATATTTTGGCACAAAATCAACTAGCCTTGGATAGCCGACTATGAAAAATTGATGGTCGTTTCAAGAAAATCAAGGGCTTCTTCGTAAATTTATGGGATGCCTTATCATGTACTTCCGAAGCCGGTGCCTCTTTTGTTGCTCCCGGAAAAAGACCCGCACCAAATTTCTCTTGGTCTACTTCAGATAACACAAGTTCTGGTACATCTGGAACTCATGCTCCTCACACTCAAAGACGTGGTAAGGAACATATTCCTCCAGAAGAAAATATTCGTCCAGAATTTTGGGATTCCGATGATGATGAGGAGTAATCGTATTGTTTTACAATTTAATTTCAAGTATTTCTTTATGAACAATATGTTTTTATTAAATGTTGTGTACTAAGCAAACATCTTTAATTATTCCTATTTTAGTTTGAAAATGTAATGCTTAAAATTCATTGATTCACATTTCTTTTTCATCTAGTAAGTATTCCTTTTTGTCGATGACAAAGGGGGAGAAATGTATGTAAGCTAACAAATTTTTTTGCAAAAAAGTCGCCATATATTCAGGGGGAGAATTATAATATAGATAAATTCTACTTCGTCACATAAGTATTGTCATCAATCAAAAATGGGGAGAATGGTTATTCATGAGTTTTGATTCATGACACAAGCTTCAGAGATCATACGACGAGAATACTATACGAAAGCGACAAAAAGGAGAATAACCATATATTGCACACTACAAAGGAGACAAGACTACAATCTAGATATTAGTATGAATATTTTTTTTCATTGAGTCTTAGAATATTGTTAAATCATTCCTCAAGTAGTCACACATACACACAAATTGATTTATACAAAAATTAGTGTACACTGTGCAAATAACAGCAGGTCGGCCGACCGACCAGAATCTTCGGCCGACCGACTCTGTGTCCAGTGCACAGATATGAACCGTTTTATTTATATCTGTAAACTCAGCTGACCAGCCCAGGCTTCTCGGTCAACCGACCAGAACATAACGGCTAGTTTTCTGAAGAGGTGCAATTGTTCATGAAGAGGAATGTTCTTTAATCCAACAGATATGGACACAACTCTTGATTGAAACTCTTCATGAAAGATTGTAACTATTCTACAACTATATAAACATGTTCAATTCACTTCTACAATCACCGATTCTTGTTTATAATTTTGAAATCTATTCTCTATTCATTTCTGCAAATAAAAGCATTCATTCTTATTTAATATCACTAGAATCCTTCATTTAATTCATATACTTCGATTCTACGTGATTATCTTCCTTCTAAATCTTCACACACATATATATTCTTGAGGATTTGATTATAGGAAAGTTTTACTATCAAAAGACAATCAGTGTTATTCAGAACACATTCGTCAACAAACTATTTGTATTAAGTTGAAGTCCTCTTCGACTGTTGAGGCGGAAAAATTCCTGTTCGGCTGCTCAGGTGTCGTATACCTATTCCTCCGGGTTAAGTGAGGGGTTTAGTTTAAATCCAGAGGGTATTCTGGGACTGGACGTAGAACGGGAAGTTCGAACCAGTATAAATATTCCTGGTGTGCTTACTTTAATTTTTATTTTACTGTTATTACCAGTTTCCGCATTTATATACCATATTACACGATCCTTAGTACTACACGTACACTTACAAATAGTGTTTTATGGATTTTTTAAATCTTTTTGAATTTTATTCAAATTAAACACCAACAAATGCAATTCACAAACGTAGATATAATCACAGAATCATACACAGATGCAAATACTAAATAAAAGCAGTAAAGGAAAGAACACACCAGGATTTTATACTAGTTCAGAGTTACCCTACATCCAGTCCCGTACAATCGTACGGATTTCTTATCAAAAATAATCTCCCAAATTACACCCTCGGTTTCAAGGCTACGAGGTATACCCTCCTGTATTCGAGTCAAGGGCAACTCTCTTGATTTAACCAGGCTACAAGATCACCTAATTGATTTCCGAGGCTACAATCACACCCAATTGATTTCAAGGCTCAACCACACCTTTTACTCAACAGTTTGTTTTACAAAAGATTCTATAACTCTGAATAGCAATTAGATCTTATGGAGAGAGTGGCAGAGAATCAAACAAGAGATAATAAAGTTTGATTCACTTGGTATTTCGGTAGAGTATAGTTTAGGATTCTTTAGAATAAATGTGGAAGATGAAGAGGAGAGAAAATAAAATGAAATCTAGTTAAAAATTCATTTAGAACTTACTGGTATTTATAGTAGAGCAACAGCTATATCTATTTGTGAAAGGATACGACGAATAGACACTTCTTTTGAAAATTGAAATTTGAAAATAACGGACACTATGTCGACATGGGGGTTGAGGGATGTCGACATGCTGAAGGCAAAAATTGATGTTTTGATTTTCTTATTAAAATTGGTTTCTATAATTTGTCAAAACAATTTCTAAACTTTGTAAATATATTTGAATATAGTTTAAACATATAAAAGAGTTTGGACAATAATTTTTAATATATATAATCTTAATCTATATAGTGATTTAAAATCTGAGTATATAAATATTTTAAAGCTAAATATTTAAAACAAGAGATGGTTTAAAAACAAGGACAATTTTGAAATCAAAATATTAAAAATGATAAAAATAGTTTTGAGGCTAAAATATTTTAAACAAGAGAGATGTCTTTTTGAAAAGAAAGTTTTGAAAACATTTTTTTAAAAACAAGAGATATATTTTTGAAAAACATTTTTATAAAATTAGTGGATATCAAAATAGAACCACTATATGTTCCACTAAATATTGTCGTCGGTTCCATCCCACTAGGGTTCCATCCCTTTAATAGGCTCGAAGTGGATTCCATTCATTGAATAAATTTCAAATAAAGACGTAAGTGATTTCAAGAAGTTTTAACATAATTCTAAGTTTTAACATTATTCTAGACTAACTACATTATCTTGTACTGTTTGAAATCTTGAACTCTTAATAACTTGATTTCTTGATACTCATGAGTCTTCAATCTTAATATATTCTCTTTTTAAATTCATCAGTCTTGTATCTCTATACTGTACAGTCTTCGTTCTTGGTACCTGCATATTTATATTCTACATATACATATATATATATATATCTAAACCATAATGTTAGTATTTATATTTTATAACAAGTCCTAAGGTTGTTGTCATCAAAACCATCATCTCAAGAACTAACAATTACAAGTAATTTGTCTAATAACACGGAGAATACGACTGGTTAAAGGCGATCGAATGTGAATATGTCTTTATATTAACACCGACACGTCATTATTACCTTTAGAGGATCTGAACTGAAAATTTTGGACATGTGCAGTATTATTGCAAAGTAATAAACACACCGATTAAATATTCAGAACAGTATACAATATAAATAAATAAGAATCAGAATCACATATCACAACAGAATAATATAATCAAATACATAATAGAACATGAGTCTACAAAGTATTAGTACTAAACCCACATAAATATATACATCATATCCAAAATGTTGTATCAGGTACAAAGTCACTACTAAATAATATATATGACATAAACTCCTAACAGTCAATATATACAAGTATGAAGTAAACTAAAACTGTTAAAATAGTCTACTTCAATGCTAGCAAAATGTCCATAGTTAATGAGTCCCGGTACCTGTAGAGGCTCGGCCTGACCCGAGTATTAACATAGTAAATGGGTCAGACAATATCTAAATAAAAGATGAGATGTTGATGATATGAATATATAACTTAAAATAATAAGCCATAATAAAATATGAAGAACAAACAATCATAATAAGGCATATTAATTAAATTTACCACTTTATATATCCATAAATGACTTAACTCTAAAATAAGTCATCTCAAAGTATGCCTAAAACCCGAAAATCCATAAAAGACATATCAAACCAATAAATACTGATATCACAATTATGGTGATAACTATCATTTAACAAATCACCATTTCATAAATACATATCAAGTCCCAATAGACTATCATCTCAAAATATGGTGATAACTAAAAATCTCTGAAGAAATAATCATCAATAATGAAATAATAATGGTAGTCAACTATCAGTATAAAATATGAAAGATTGTATGGATCGTATATTTGAAAGTGTAGTAAAATATTAACTTCTGATTAACAGAGTAAAGTAAATAATAGTAAAGCAACAATCACGCCAGAGTTTTTATACTGGTTCGGACCTCTCGTCCTACGTTCAGTCCCGAAGCTCCTTTTTGGCTTTAACTAATAAACAACCCTCGCTTTGCCTAGAGGAATAGTCTCGATAAAAAAGTTCTTTCTAAGGCAAGTATGTGTTCTGAAAAACACTGATTTTGACTACAATGTACAAATCTTCCTACAATCTCCTTTGAGTAGTGTGTGTACGTGAAGCTTTGATTTTAGAAAGTAATAAAGGCTAATTTTGTTTGCTTTTTAGAAATCAGAATATACAAAGAATGTAGATAAGAGATTCAGAAAATTCAAGTTAGTTAATTCTTGAAATCTTTGCATATATATATATAATGAAAAGTTTTTGTGAAGAGTGATATCCCTAGGAGTTTTCTGGTTCAATCTAAAGGTTGCAATTATTGAGAAGGAAGAGATGCAGTGAAGAGTTATGGAAGCAGCCATTAGATTGAAGCAAATGACCTTTCATTGTATTAGACCGTTACTCGGTACAAACGTCTGGTAATAAGTTCAGACATCTGAGCTTATATCTGTTAGCGCCAAAATTGGTCGCTAACACCCAAATCCAGATGAAAACACCAACCAACAGTCACAGATCACAGATAGAAGGTATGTAGAGAGTATAAATATGAAGAACAGTAAAAATTAAAAGGAAAGCCATAATAACAGAGGATTTATAGTGGTTTGGCTGACTCCGGCCTACGTCCACTCTAGAAATTTCTTTTTTATTGATGTCAGAATCAATTACAGTTACAATCCAGAGTTTTTAGAACAACAATGGCAGAGCATCCTTAGTACCGAAGACGAAGAGAGACAGAATGAAGATCCACTTTTCTGAATCTCCATCTGCTATATTTATAGGCAAAACCTGAGTTACTAGGCTTCCTAAGTGATACAGGCCCACTAAGACCATAGCCGAGCCAACATCCTTCATCACGACCGAACCCAAGTCCTCAATAAGCCGACCCGAAGTAGCCAGGGTACTGACTCGAAGGAGACTTATCCAAGACTCGAAGTAAACTAGGCCAGAACCCGGAGCAAAGCTAATGCCAAATCAAAGCTCCATATGCCGATCTGATCCCCTTTTCCTCAATGCTGATCCTATCCACCCGACCGACCTAGGGAAATGTAAATACCGACCCCATATTTGCCGAACCACCATAGGCCAAACCACATGACCTAATCCCTTCGAAGCCAATCCCATCCAAACCGAACCATCACAGCCGATCCCATCGAGGCCAAACCACCAATGCCGACTGACTTATGCCGACCCACCTTGACACTACCATATTCATACTCCAACACCAAGCCACTTATGACCGAACGACGTGTCCTTCCTTCCTTTGTCTGACTGACCCCCCTTGATCGATCCACTATGACCTATCTACTCTAACCGAGCCTACATGACCGATCCACTCTATTTCCAATCCACTCCAATATGCTGGTCCACACCATCCTGACCGAACCATGCCTCCCAGACCAAACCACACCATCCTGACCGAACCATGCATGATCTCCACTCCTCGACCGAGCCATGTATGACCGAGCTACCTTGACCGAACGGCCGACCCACGTGGCCGAACTCCAATGACCAAACCATGTTATGCCGAACCCCAGCTTTGTAATCATATATAAATATCATCCGTGATTGATCTCTATCCATCCAATTGACTCAAACCCATCGTATTCCAACCTCGATAAACGAGCAGTCAATTTAGTTGAATCCGCCTATCCACGGCCTTGCCAAAGGCAGGTTAACATTTTTCCCCCAAAACATGCCTTGCTATTGGAAGGTGTGTTTTGAATAGCCTCAAATCCAATATCCGAAGTCCATATATTATCCATAGCCATACTTTCCGATTCATAATCCAATCCATTTTATCCAAGTGCCATTGCCGTATCCTTATCCAAATCTACGACTGCTCTGAGTCGATATCCAATTCCTATATAGTAACCAAATCCTCATCCAATTCCACATCCATCCGAAATCAACTAACTGAATCCACGATCTCTCTGGATCATTTTATCCGAGTCCGGGACCTCTCCGGGTCCTGTAGTCCAAATTGGGGACCTTTCCGAGTCCAAATCCTAAACCAAATCCGAATCCAATAGCCGAGCTCCAATCCATCCATACCCAATAACCAATAACCGAATCCATGACCTCTCTGAGTCGATATCCAAATCCGGGACCGCTCCGGGTCCATGCCCAAATCCTTAGCTGTTCATAGTCAATATCCAAATTCGTAACCTCTCAGGGTTCTTGCCAAGCATAATGCACACTCGGAGACCTGTGTCTAGCGATGCCTTGGTGTTCTTGGTTCAGTGTCCCTGAACGCTGAGTAATGCCGTGGCTCAAATCCTAAGCCGAATCATGGTCGCTATGGATCCTTGCCGAGCATAGTCCATACCCGATGACCTAAAATAGTAACCGATAGATAATAAAGGGCCTAAATCCTAGGTCGAATCCTGGTCTCTCCGGACCCTTGCCAAGCATAGTCCATGCTCGACGAACTGAAACAACAAGTGATAGATAATATGGGGCCTAAGTCCTAGGCCGAATCCTGGTCTCTCCGGACCCTTGCCAAGCATAGTCCATGCTCGACGACCTTTTAGCCAAAATCCAGAGGAAAATCCAATCGAAATCCAATTCGAAATCCAAATCCAACCAGAAAATCAGAAATCAATATCAAAAATCCTAATCAAAATCCAAATCAAAAATCAAGCATCCAAACCAGAAAACCAACAAAACCGGGAGTTCAAACCAAACTCCAAAACCAAAGCGGAAAAAGAAAGTGTCCAAGCAAAAAAGAAAAAACAGGTTTCACAAACCAGAGCGTCATGGTTTACCATCATCTCAGAGCATGCCTACGGGCTGTCTCCGTCCCCGTACATGAGTAAGTGATTTAGCCGTTTGCCCAGAGTTTGCTACTTATTCCAAACCATCATGATTAGTTGATGACCAACCGACCACCATTCCTGGGCCTTGCGCCATCGTCGTTCAGGGTAGGCGGTGGCTGCTCCTATTCCACCGCCACATTCCGAGTTTCGACATATTGTCGCAACTGACCTTTCCTTACATGCTCCTTGATAATATCCTTTAGATGTCGACAGCTGTTAGTATCATGCCCGTCCAGGTCATGAAAGTGACGGTGGCTTCCCAATGCCCTTTCTCGTTCCGAGGGTTCCCTCCTTGCCGGCCTTCGATAAAGAAGGCGATCCCGAGTATCCAAGAATATCCGCTCCAATGTTGCATTCAATCCTGTGTAAGTGGAGAATTTTGGTTCTTCCCAGCGCTTCCTTTTCCCTTTATCCTTGTCTTTACCCGAGCTTTCACCGGACGGTTCTCCATCCTTAACCATATTTACTTCCTTCGACCTCATATCCAAACATGCATCCTCCTTTCAAAGAAATCTCTCAGCTTCATGAAATAATTCCCCAAGATCCACTAATGGGTCCCGTATCAATGATACTTTGAAATCCGAATTATCCTTGACTCCTGATACTGCAGCCATCGGAACCATTGATGGATCCGGTCGATCCACCGAAGCAACTGCTGCATTAAACCGAGTTAAGAAAGTCTTAAGCGATTCATCTGCCCTTTGTTTAACTGACGTCTTTGTCATCACATTCTCCGGCCTTTTGATGTGAACTCGAAACTATTTCAAAAACATGTCCACTAGTTCTGTCCATGTTCCAATTGATCCATCTTCCAGCTGTCTAAACCACATAGCAGCTATATCGGTCAAGTACAGAGGAAAACCCTAGGCCATAACCTCCTCTGATGCCCCCAGCACTTCCATATGCCTTGTGTACCTCATTAAGTGGTCAGTGGGATCCGTCTTACCGTTGTATACTTCCAGAGTGGGCAGCTTGAAATCGGGCGGATTCCTAGCTATCCTAATGTTATGGGTAAACGGACTTTTGTTGACTCCTTCCAAATCTCTATTTGTCAGACCTCCGCGAATGGTTCGCCTGATGATGTCAGTCAATCCAGTGTTACCTGCCAAGGGTTGCCCCCATCTACATTTCCTAACTGCCCTCCAAGTCCACGAGGGAATTCTGGCGCATACTCCTCGTCACGTACTCCTGTATTCCTATTAGCGCCGGGCTACACAGCGTCATCTGGTATCCTTCCATGGATTGGTCCAGCATTACCTGATGGTGTGCCCCCGAGTCTAGGTCCATCCAGATTGACAGTTGTTTGCTGATTTGGTGCTGCTCCCTGCTAAACTACTCCATCTGCTTGCCTGTTGAGTCCTTCTGATCCAACTTCATGGATCCGAGCTCCTACAGCTCTTGCTGTTCCTGTCTCTCCAAATTGCCAAAGAAGGGTCTGCATCATTTCTTCTTGCCTTTTCATCAACTGCTCCTGCATAGAATCCATCATAATCTGCATCTCATCCCTAGTGATGTAGATGGATGCCTAATCTAATCCAGTCCCAGAAGTTGCCTCTTGATTTCCCTCTTGATTGTTCTTTCTTTCACTTGTCTCCTTGTCGATGGCCTAACCATTGTTCCTCTCAGAATCCGAGTTGCTAAGCCTTTAAATCCAAAATCCAAGCTTCAGAATCCCTGAGTGCTAGCGTTCTCAGTGAAAGCACCAAAATGTTAGCGCTAAAATTGATCGCTAATACCCAAATCCAGATGAAAGTACCAACCAACAGTCATAGATCACAGATGGAAGGTATGCAGAGAGTATAAATATGAATAACAATAAAAATTAAAAGGAAAACCATAATAATAGAGGATTTATAGTGGTTTGGCTGACTCCGGCCTACGTCCACTCCAAAAATTTCCTTTTTATTGATGTCAGAATCAATTACAGTTACAATCCAGAGTTTTTTAGAACAACAATGGCAGAGCAGTACCGAAGACAAAGGGAGACAGAATGAAGATCCACTTTTCTGAAGCTCCACCTGTTGTATTTATAGGCAAAACCTGAGTTACTAGGCTTCCTGAGTGATACGGGCCCACTAAGACCATAGCCGAGCCAACGTCCTTCATCATGACCGAACCCAAGTCCTCAATATGCCGACCCGAAGTAGCCAGGGTACTAACTCGAAGCAGACTTATCCAAGACTCGAAGTAAATTAGGCTAGAACCCGGAGCAAAGCTAATGTCGAACCAAAGCTCCATATGCCGATCCGATCCCCTTTTCCTCAATGCCGATCCTATCCACCCGACCGACCCAAGGAAATGTAAATACCAACCCTATATTTGCCGAACCACCATAGGCTGAACCACATAACCTGATCCCTCTGAAGCCAATCCCATCCAAACCGAACCATCACAGCTGATCCCATCGAGGCCGAACCACCAATGTCGACTGACTTATGCCGACCCACCTTGACACTACCATATTCATACTCCAACACCAAGCCACTTATGACCGAACGACATGTCCTTCCTTCCTTTGTCCGACCGACCCCTCTTGACCGATCCACTCTGACCTATCTACTCTAACCGAGCCTACATGACCGATCCACTCTGTTGCCGATCCACTCCAATATGCTGGTCCACACCATCCTGACCGAACCATGCCTCCCAGACCGAACCACACCATCCTGACTGAACCATGCTTGATCTCCACTCCTCGACCGAGCCATGTATGACCGAGCCACCTTGACCGAACGGTTGACCCACGTGGCCGAACTCCAATGACCGAACCATGTTATGCCGAACCCCAGCTTTGTAATCATATATATCATCTGTGATTGATCGTCTATCCATCCAGTTGATTCAAACCCATCGTATTCCATCCTCGACAAATGAGCAGTCGATTTAGTTGAATCCGCCTGTCCACGGCCTTGCGAAAAGGTAGGTTAACAATATCTATTTTTAAATCAGAAGCTATGCATAGACGTCTGAACATTTTAATAGACGTCTTATGTTAGTTTGTTTTTAAAACCAGAAGCTTTAGTCAGACGTCTGATATGTAATGTCAGACGTCTGACATATGTTGTTTTCTATTCTTCGGCCTTTTTGTTATATAAAGAATTGAAAGAATATTTCCGTGCAATGTTTAAGTTTAAAAGCAACTGCTAAAGGAGATTTTACAAGTTATATCTATAACAATAATAACACTATATTAACTTTTCTGATACTGATGATTCTTCTCCTTTGTTAATTGTCTTCAATTTGATCTCTGAAAGCTTTTTCCTGCAAGTAGTTAGAATATATATTGTATGTGTATGATTGTATAGTTGTTATCATCGAAACCACAGAATAGTAGTTCTAACATTCTCCCCCTTTTTGATGATGATAACTATACAATTGCTTTATAAACATATAGCTCTCCCTGAATGTGATTCCTCCTCCTATATACATGTAATATGATATTTCTCCCCTTTTGGCATAATAAAAAAGAATATAGATGTAGTAGAGGATGAAAACAATCCAATATATAAGTCCATAGAAACTTTAAAGAATTTTTTTTAACCAGTTATATAGGAATCCAAAACTAGAAGAAAAAACAGAGATATATAAATAAATATGATCGAACGTAATAAAATCTTACTGATAGTTATAATAACCCCAGAAGCTTGACGAGTCTTCATCATATGTACCTTGTTGCCATTGAGACTGGTAAACATACTCCTCATCTTCCTGGATAGATAGACCCTGGAATGACGTGTGGTAGTTGTAGTCCTGGGTGTCGTGTGAAGCGTGAGGATCTTTTGAAGGAAACGATAAACCTTCACTCTCTTTGGTGTCAAGACAAATAGGCGCTTTGCTAGAACGAGATTGTTGTGGAGGTTCCTATGAAGGCCCTGCGCCTAAAGAAGAGGCTGTGTGGAAAACTGATGGCGGTGGTGGTGTAGGAGACGGAGAAGACGACGACCGTGATGAAGAACGACGATGATCTTTTCAGAGAACTTTTCCCAAAGTTGAAACAACCTTATCTAATGTCTTTTCTACTTTGGTCATACGAGTAGAAAAAGACCATTCCAAATATGACATTTTTTATCTAGCACCTGTTGGTTTAAAGAGAGAAGACGTTGGTTTTGTAGTGCAATATCTCTATAGTTCTCTCATGGATCCGCTGCTATCCTAGCTTCCTGTATTTCAGAATTAGAGTAATACTCTGTAGTCACTGAAGCTCTGGTAGGTTGGGAAGGTCGAGTTGTAGGTGCTTGTTGATGTTGTTGAGGAGGTTGATATTGGAAAAAAGGAATTATGTTCGGCGGCGTTTCTGGGAGATGCATTAAGGAGAGAAATCTAATGCCACTATCTTTGACAGATATTTCTTCATAGTGGGAGAGATATGAAGGAATTCCTAATGACCGTAGAATTCTCATGATGTATGGAGCATAAACAATGCTACGATGGGTTGGAGTCCAAAAACTTTTAATTTGATCAAAAATGTATTGTGCCCAATTTACTTTTATTTGATCAAAAATATCATATAAAGCTTTATGATCATCATCGTAGACTTGTTCATGAATTCCTAATCTAGGGATGACAGTGTTTATTAACATTCGGTTAAGAAGTCGTGCTTGTGGACGGAAATTAGATGGTTTTAATTTCCGAAAGTCTTCTTCCCAAATTAGATGAGTGATAGCATCTCCGAGGGCATAACGTTTATCGGGAACTTCTTGTAATCGAATTCCCTCATAAGAAAAGTTAAGTATTTGCCCAACCATTTCAACATTAAGTTTAATCAATTGACCATAAACACTAGTCCATATCCAGTTATCTTCATCCGAAGGATTCCAAAGAGTTAATGAACAAAGATTAATCAAAAATAGAAATACCACTAGTTGGTCAATTTTTTCGGCATTGTCGTCATAATTGACCAAGTGGTAGAGCCCAGCATCTTGAAGCAGTTCACCGACATTATAGTGGATGAATTGGTGAATAGGATAGAAAGGTCTGGTGTGGAAGGGCTTCTTCTCCAATTCCT
Organism: Allium fistulosum; assembly: GCA_030737815.1. NCBI lineage: Eukaryota > Viridiplantae > Streptophyta > Magnoliopsida > Asparagales > Amaryllidaceae > Allium > Allium fistulosum. The sequence continues at coordinate 98,649,283 of CM060907.1, forward strand.
GAAGCTGTTGTTTTCCATTTTGCTTCTCGACGATCCATTCCTAAATATGGTGATTGGTTACAAATTGTTGAGAGGGAGGTTGGGAGCTTTGTCCTGAGGATGGCTTGCGACGTTTTGGTACTGGATTCTTTTGTTTTGGGGCCATTGATTTGAGAATTTTGAGAGAAAATAGATTTGGGGTTTTAGGGTTTTCTTGGGAGTTTGGCAAAAATGAATGGTGAGAGTGAAGGAGGATGAAAAGATAATTTATATGAGGGTGAAATGGTGGGGCAGAATATACGTTTAGACATCTGGTGTTATGGGAATAGACGTCCGAGCATGGTATTGTTCATAGTTAGAGAAGTTTTTCAAATGTCTGGATAATAGTACAGACGTCTGTCTTTGTGATTGTAAATTTTCCAGAGCATAAAGACAGATGTCTGATGATATATAAAAACGTCAGTCTTTGTGATTGTAAATTTTCCAGAGCATAAAGACAGACGTCTGATGATGTATGCAGACGTCTGTGTTGAAACAATCATGTTTTTTTATTTAACAGAGGGTTCAAACAGACGTCTGACCGTCTGTTCAGACGTTTGTGCTGAAACATTCTATGTTTTCTTTTCTTCCAGAGAGTGTGAACAGACGTCTGGTCATTTTGACAAACGTTTGTGCTGAAAGAAAGTAACAATATTGATTTTCCTGTTTCCTTTTTATACGTCTGACTTCAATTGTTAGTAGATATCCTTGTATACGTTCAGATGTCTGCCTTTTCCTTTCAGATGTCTGGTTGGAGAAAAAATTTATTTATATAAATATTTTATTGAAAAATAAAGAAAATACAAATAATTGAAGCATATTTATATTATATACACGTGTATATTAATCCTCGATAAATTCTTCTTCAGTGTTAGCTGGTGAGTCAGAAGATTAATTGTTTTGTTTTTCCCAAGAATTCGATTCAATCTTGGTGTGCTCGGTTGATGGACGAAGTGGTGACCAATAAGGAGGCATAGGACTGCGTTGTTCTTGCGATTTCCCTTCACCCCATAATTGTCGTGGAGTGATCCTATGCGCACTTGGAGGAGTTTCCCTCAAACGCGGAGACCTTGCATGGACATAGTCCTTTGTTGGTGAATGGCCACATATGGCGAGGATGCATTTCTCAAGGAAATTCAAGTGAGCTTGTTGATGTCGTTGTTCTTAGTACATCTCTCTTTGAACTCCTATCATTTCCTGTTGGTAATGATGGATATCGTCAAATTTGTCATATAGTGAGGCTGATTGAAGATCAATTTCATGTTAGGCTTTCTTTCCTTTTGGAGAGTAGCCAGTATGGTATGTTGGTGATAGAATGATGTTAAGGGGTGAAGACGACTTAGGCATGACTTTAGACGGAGAAGTATAAGTACTTTCAGAAGAGGGTGAGGCGTAGTCGATAGCAGAGTATGTAGAATCATGATCCAGAGACATTTTTGATATACTAGTTTTGAAAGTCGTTTCTTCGGCTAAAAAAATTAGATAAAATTTTGATGAAGTTCTCATATATATATATATATATATGTATGTATATGTGTGTGTGTGTGTGTGTGTGTGAAATTATATATACTATTTTAAGAGTAAGTTCTGTTTATTTTTTGGAAAACAATGTCAGCCATAAGACATTGGTTGGTAAAAAATAAGTGGTTAAGAAAACAGTCAGGCAGTAAAAAATATAACTTTAAGTAGAAACAATATATCTTATTATAGATCATGTAACGATACAATAATTAGGTCACGTCGTAATTTAATAAAATTTTGTTCGCTTAGAGGTTTTGTAAAAACATTAGCAATTTGATTTTCGGTGTTTACAAATTCTAGAGTTATTATTTCCTTTTCGTTATTATCTCGTAAAATGTGATGACGAATATCTATATGTTTCATTCGAGAATGATTTATTGGGTTTTTTGGCAGGTTTATTGCACTAGTGTTGTCTCAAAAATTGGAGATTTGTTTATAATTTTTCCGAATCTTTAAGGGTTTGTTGCATATATATTACTTGAGCGCAAGTTAAAGCGGCAGCAATATATTTTGGTCACAAGTTGAAAGTGATGCACAATTCTTTTTTTACTAAACCATGAAACTATAGATCGACCGATATAGTGACAAGTGTCACTCGTACTTTTCCTATCACTTTTACAACCACCAAAATCCGCATCGCTATAGGATACAAGTTCAAAGGAGCTATCTTTAGGATAGAAAAGACCATAATTCGTAGTTCCGGTTAAGTAACGAAAATACGTTTGAACTGTCCGATAGTGTGAATCTTTAAGTTGTGCTTGAAATCTTGCACACAGACACACACCCATCATGATATCGGGTCTACTGGCCGTTAATTATAATAGTGATCCTATTGTACTTCGATATAAATTTTGATCAAAATCCTTTTCTTTTTCCTTTATATCTACATGTGTAGTTGTGCTCATAGGGGTTGGTTTACTAGATGTTTTTTCCATTCCAAATCGCTTTAACAAATTGTGACGGTATTTTTCTTGATTTATAAAAATACCATTTTCTAACTGTTTAATATGTAATCCTAAGAAAAAAATTAATTCTCCCATATGTGACATTTCAAATTCATTTTTCATGATCTACAAACTCGTTACATAGATTTTCATTTGTTGATCCAAATATTATGTCATCAACATATATTTGAACAACTAAAATATCATTTTGATTTTTTTTATAAATAAGGTTGTATCTATTTTTCCAACTTGAAAACCAGAATTTATTAAATGAGTTTTTAGTCTATCATACCAAGCACAAGGTGCTTGTTTTAAACCATACAGAGCCTTTTTTAGTTTATATACATGTTCAAGGAAATTTTCATATACGAACAATGGGGGTTGCTCAAAATACAATTGTTCTTTTATAAAACCATTTAAAAAAGCACTTTTTACATCCATTTGAAAAAGTTTAAAATTATGATGAAATGCAAAAGCAAGTAACGTTCGGATGGCTTTTAGACGTGCAACTGGAGCAAACGTTTCTTCATAGTCAATGCCTTCCTCTTGATTATATCCTGGTGCTACTAACCTTGCTTTATTACAAACAATGTTTCCATTTTCGTTAGTTTTATTTTTATATACTCATTTAGTTCGATTATGGATTGATCCGTGGGTCTTGGTACAAGTTCCTACACTTCATTTCTTTCGAATTGATTTAATTCTTCTTGCATCACGATAATCCATGATTCGTCTTTTGAAGCTTCTTTATAATTCTTAGGTTAAAAATTTGACATAAATGCAACATTGCTCATTTTATTTAATTGATGTCTTGTAGAAACTCTTGTATTTAAATCACCAATTATATTGTTAATTGGATGGTTTTTCAAAATACGAGGTGGTGATCTTAATGAATTATTATAATCAATCATATTTTCATCATTGTTATGTATATTTGTGTTTTTAAGAAGGTTTTAGTAGAAACTCATCATCTTCATTGTTTTTGGTAATGGAAAAATTTTCATCAAAAGAAACATGTAGACTTTCTTCAATGGTACTGGTACGTTTATTAAATACTCTATAAGCTTTGCTACGATCTAAGTATCCAATAAAGATACCTTCGTCGGCTTTTGAGTCAAATTTTCCAAGATTATCCTTAGTGTTTAGTATAAAACATTTTGAGCCAAATATTCGAAAATATGATACTTTGGGTTTTTTTTACCAAAAAGCATCTCATAACAAGTATTTTTAGTTAAAGGACGTAATGTAACACAATTCAATACATAAAAAGCAGTAGCTACAACTTCTGCCCAAAAAACTTTTGGTAGATTACTACTGTTAAGCATAGTTCATGCACATTTTTGTAGTGTACGATTTTTTTTTTCCACAACACCATTTCATTACGGTGTTCATGGAAATGAGGAATTATGTGTAATTTCCTTTTTGTTACAAAAATTTTGAAAATTTTCATTTTCAAATTCACCTCCGTGATCACTTCTTATACTTTTTATTTTAAGATTCATTAAATTTTTAATTCTTTTAGCAAAAATTTTAAACATTGCAAAAGTATCACTTTTATGTTTTAGGAATAGTGTCCATGTATAATGTGAAAAATCATCTACAATAACAAAAATATATTTGTTATGATTTTTGGTCATATTTGAGTAGATCCAAATAAATCAAGATGTAATAATTTTAAAGGTTGTTTGCTAGAAATTTCCTTCTTTGATTTAAAAGAACTCCTTTTCAATTTTCCATATTGACATGCATCACATAAATGTGTAACTTTATAATTTATTTTAGGGAGACCTCTAACCAAATTGTGTTTAGCTAGTTTGTTTAAAGACTTAAAGTTTATCCATCACATCTTTTAATAGTCTTATTTCAAGTTCCATACGATTAATTTTGGAAACATACTCTTTATTTAGCTTTTTAGTTTCTCTATATTTGTCATCTAATTCCATGCTAAGTTCTAAAATTTCATCGTAAGTAAGATCAGTACAAACCTCCTCAGTGTTTGCCATGAAACAGACATTAGCCTGCTCAAAATCACTATTGTTGTCGTTGTCTGATGATGAAGACAAATCTGAGTCATCCCAAGTTACTTGAAAATCCTATTTTCTTTTCTTGAATTTCTCGAACTTGCCTTTATTTTTTTCATTATTGAGTTTTGGGCATTGTTTCTTCAAGTGTCCGAACTTGTCACACCCAAAGCATTTGCTTAAAGTTTGGTTGGATGAATTTGAATTTCCTCCATTTTGTGATCTCGTCATCCTTTTGAATTCTTGAATTTCTTGTAATTTTTGGCAATAAATACAATTTCATCTTCATCTAAGTCCGAGTTATTATCGTTGGCATGGAAAGCTATATTTTTCTTTTCATTTATTTGTTCTTTTCTTGCCTGCAAATTTGGTTCGTACAAATTTGGTTCGTACGACATCAAATTTCCTATCAATTCTTCAACTTTTAGTTGAGATAAGTCATTTGCTTCTTCAATGGCCAAAACTTTTCGTTTCCATTCATTTGTTAAGGAATTTAAAATACATGTAATAAAATCAAAATCTGTAAATTTCACTCCAAGTGTCATGAGATCATGTTGGATAGTTTAAAATCTAGCATACATATCACCAATAGATTCAATTGCTTTCATTTAAATGAAGAAAACTGATTTTATAAAATAGAAATCTTTGTTTGCTTAACTTTGTTAGTGCCTTCATGAGAGATTTGTAGTGTACGCCATATATCATATGCAGTAGTGCACAACATGACACGGGAGAATTCATTTTTATCAAGTGAACAGAATAAAATATTCATAGCTTTAGCATCATTTATTGCTGTGTTCTTTTAGGCATCAGTCCAAGTGCTTATATTTGTTTCTGGTGCTACATATTTAACTTGTGTTGCTTGCTAAATTTCTAAATCATTTGCTTCCATAAAAATACGCATACGTGTAGACCAGTAAGCATAATTTGATCCAGTGAACAGTGGTGGACGTGCAGTTGATTGTCCTTCTTGAAATGTACTTGCCATATTAAATATGTTTCAATTACGCGGTACTGTAAATTGAAATAACCGTGCTCTAATACCAAATGAAAGATTGTATGGATCGTATATTTATGTCTAATATGCAAGTGTAGTAAAATATTAACATATGATTAACAGAGTAAAGTAAATTATAGTAAAGTAACAATCACACCAGAGTTTTTATATTGGTTCAGACCTCCCATCCTACGCCCAGTCCTGAAGCTCCTCTTTGGCTTTAACTAATAAACAACCCTCACTTTGCCTGGAGGAATAGGTGCGATACAAAAATTCTTTCTAAGACAAATATGTGTTCTGAAAAACACTAATTTTAACTGCACTGTACAAATCTTCCTATAATCTCCTTTGAGTAGTGTGTGTACGTGAAGCTTTGATTTTAGGAAGTGATAAAGACTGATATTGTTTGCTTTTTAGAAATCAAAATATACAAAGAATGTAGATAAGAGATTCAGAAAATTCAAGTTAGTTAATTCTTAAAATCTTTGCATATATATAGATGATGAAGAGTTTTTGTGAAGAGTAATATCCCTAGGAGTTTTCTGGTTCAATTGAAAGGTTGCAATTATTAAGAAGGAAGAGATGTGGTGAAGAGTTGTGGAAGCAGTCATTAGATTGAAGCAGATGACCTTTCATTGTATTAGGTCGTTACTCAGTACAGACGTCTGATAATAAGTTCAAACGTCTGAGCTTATATCTAGTTTTTTATCAGAAGCCATGCACAGACATCTGAATGTTTTAATAGACGTCTGATGTTAGTTTGTTTTTGAAACCAGAAGCTTTAGTCAGACGTTTGATATGTAATGTCAGACGTCTGACATATGCTGTTTTCTATTCTTCAACCTTTTTGTTATATAAAGAATTGAAAGAATTTTTCCGTGCAATGTTTAAGTTTAAAAGCAACTAAGCAACTACTAAAGGAGATTTTACAAGTTATATCTATGACAATAATAACACTATATTAACTTTTCTGATACGGATGATTCTTCTCCTTTGTTAGTTATATTCAATTTGATCTCTGAAATCTTTTTCCTACAAGTAGATAGAATACATATTATATGTGTATGATTGTATAGTTATTGTCATCGAAACCAAAGAATAGTAGTTCTAACAAAATAGTGCGACATGGAGTCTAAACCCAAGAAATAGACCCCGCCACATACCTAACCACAAGAAATAAGATACGGTCTAACCCTAAGAAATAGATTGGCTATGTGGATTTACCTAATCCCAAGAAATAGGTGAACATGGTCCACTGTAAATAAACTGATAGGGTTGCAATATAAAATCTGTCCAAACAACAAAAAGGACGGCTATGTTATACCAGAACTGACCAAACCCCTAGTTATCATCTTAAAATATGGTAATAACTAAAAATCTCTGAAGAAATAATAATCAATAATGAAATAATATTGTTAGTCAACTATCAGTATAAACGTGTGCGACATGGAGTCTAAACCAAAGAAATAAACCCCGCCACATACCTAACCACAAGAAATAGGATACAGTTTAACCCCAAGAAATAGATTGGTTATGTGAATTTACCTAACACCAAGAAATAGGTAAACATGGTCCATTGTAAATAAACTGATAGGGCTGCAATATAACATCTGTCCAAACAACAAAAAGGACGGCTATGTTATACCAGAACAGACCTAACCTCAAAAAATAGGTCTGCCTACCCAAATCTAAAAAGGAATCGACTCTCAGGTCGATGAAAAAAGAATCATAGTCTCTTGGGGATCCATCGGACTCAAATAAAATCCAAACACCCCAAGATAATACAACTCTAAAGTATTAATTACTGCCACTCTAGTAATCACAAGAATTTAACTAACTGTCCCATACCAGATAGTAAATTCAAGTATTTACTAAAAGCAAGTAATTTTCACTCAAACTCTATTTAACAAATTATAATAATAAGCAAAAGAATTGTACGAAATGTCCCATACCAATCTGACAATTCAATCATTTATTAAAATTCTTTGTTTCATAGAAAAGCACAAAATCAATAGAAAGTTAAATCAAAGCTTATTCATTTATATTTAAAAGAAAGGAGTTAAAAGATGTTATTTTACAATTAGAATTTCTATACTAAATTTTTCAATCAAAGCAATACTTTTCATAATTGATAACTTAATTTATTTGAAAATATATATATAAAAAAACCTTTCCAAAGGCTTTCAAACTCTTTCTAAAATCATTTAAACAGCTTTTATGAGTAAAGTTACTTGAAATTGAATTTATTACTTTTATAACCACTTGTCTAAAATCATACCATATTCCATCTTTTGCCTCTAAAGCATTTCCAAAATTATATACTTATATATAATAATTTTAAAAAGATTTTGTAAATAAATATTACTTATCTTTAAAAGTTTTAATTGGAAATTTTGAAATAAACAATAAGTTAAGAAGATAACATAATTTAACTATATATTTTATAAACTAAATTCCAATAAGGATCAAAATGGATAATTTTGAGATCTTCTAAAAACATTTAAATAATTCAAACAATAAATCCATAAAAATGCAACTTTTAGAGCCAACGATGTTATATAAAATATCATTTTAGAATACGAAATTATTTTATCAATCCGAGTTGCTTTCTGGCAAACTCCGATTATACAACAATGTATGCAATTTCAGCCATCGATCAAACTTGCAGTGAACAATATAGTCTTAACATGCAACTTCATTTCAATCATTTAATTAATTTTCAATTATAACTTCAATCCAATATTTTAAACTTATAATTCAACCAATTCATCCATCGAGCAATTTAAACCCATAGCATGCAATTTATTTTAATTATTTCATCCAATCACTACTAAAATTTCAGGCAATTCATAAGTTATTCCTAAGCTAAGCGAAGCGTACAAGAAGGATATAATATAGTTATTTAGACATAGTAGTGTGAGTTGAGGATGACTCACTTTAAATGGTACTTGTATTATCAAATCAACGATTATACTCAGCTCAGGACAAATCACCATACGGTGCCAATTATTGCACACTACCTTCATCGCAGATAGCACATCACCTACATTGTCTACCTAAACCACCTCCACTGTGCAGTTAGACATCTGTTAGTCCCTGAGGAGTTGGTTTTGATGACAATAGCCTTACTTAGAATTAGATTATAAAATATATAATACTAACATTATTGTGTAGATATATATAGATATGTTTACAGGTACTAAAGAATGAAGAACTATACAGTATAAAGATTCAAGATCAAAGATTGAAGATATCAAGATTCAAGACTCATGAGTATCAAGAATTTCAAAAGTTCAAGTTTCCAAGATAAGTTATATAGTTAGGAATATTGTTAAAACTCATAGAAAGGCACTGACATCTTAAAATCTATTTTATTCGTGGAATGGAATCCACTTCGTGCTCGTTAAAGGGATGGAACCCTAAGTAGGATGAAACCTACGAAAACTCTAGTGGAACATCTTTTTGTATCCACTTACTTTTATTTCAAAATGATTTTCAAAATATATATAGCTTGTTTTTCAAAATAATTTTAAATATTCCTGTTTAAAAACGAAAATCATTTGTCCTGGTTTTTCAATATATTTTAGCCTCAAAAATATCCTTAGTTTTAAATATCCTTAAATTTAAATATCTTTGATTTTAAATTATTATCCTAAGTTTTTAAACTATAATTCTGATATTAATATATTTAGCTGTTTTATATATTTATACTTAAGAGTTAAATATAAAAGTATAGAAAATTATTATATATATTTTAATATTGTTCTCTATAGCTATTTATGTATTATAACTATATATAAGTATATTTTAAAGTTTAAATATAAGTATAATATAATATAGAAATTATTTTCAAAGAAAAACAAATCATCAAAAATTACAAGGGCATGTCGACATGGTCACATGTACCCCTGTCGACATGGTGACAGTTAAATTGTTTTTTAAAAAGAAGTGTCTATTCGCCACATCCCTTCACCAATGGACATGGCTATTGATCTACTATAAATAAAGGGTGTTTTCAACGAATTTTAATCACTTTTTTCTCTGATTTAACTTCTCTTCTTCTTCTCCACTTTCTTATTTGCAAATTACACCATTACTCTGCTGAAATCAATATCGAATCTAACTAGATAATTTTTGGTTTTGATTCTCTCCACTATCTCTACAAGATCCAAGTGCTAATCTGAGTTATAGACTTTTTTTAATCAATTGAGCGAGAGAAGGTGTGATTGTAGCCCTGGAAATCAATTGGGTGAACTTGTTGCCCCGGAAATCAAGTATCTCTACCCAGAGGATTGTGATTCTGGAGGGTGTACCTCGTAGCCTTGGAACCGAGGGTTGTAATTGTTGAATTGTTTTTGAAAGGAAATCCGCACTTGTGTTGCGGGACTGGATGCAGGGTAACTCCGAACCAGTATAAAATTCGGTGTGTTCTTCCCTTTACTACTTTTACTTTATATTTGCATCTGTGTTTGATTCTGTGTTCATATCTGTGTCTGATTAGTGTATACATTGTTAACAAATTAAGATAAACTCAAAAAGATTAAAAAATTTCTTAAAACACTATTCCACCCCCCCCCTCTAGTGTTAATTCTAGCCTTAAGATCTGTAATCCGCATTCCTCACATTTGGTATCAGAGCTTTGTTTTCAAAAGTTTCATTATCTGAATTTTGAAAAATTTCAAAATGGCTACTAACACTAGTACTGCTATTACCACCAACACTAGTTCATTTGTAGAAGGTCAGTCTACTGCCAGACCACCACTTTTTAATGGCACTAACTATGCATATTGGGCATGTAGGATGAAAATATATTTACAATCTGTAGGATTAGATACTTGGAATATCACACAAACTGAATATTCTGAACCCACAACTAATTTTGCACAGTAGACCACTGAGCAAAAGACTATTGCACAAAATAATTCTAAAGCAATGAATATTCTGTTTTGTTCACTTGAAAGAAATGAATTTAATAGAGTGTTAGTTTGTAAGTCTGCATATGAAATCTGGAAAACTTTGCAAGTAACTCACGAAGGAACAAGCAAAGTTAAACATACCAAAATTTCCATGCTCACAAATTAGTTTCAGTTATTTAAAATGAATACTAATGAGTCTATTTCAGATATGTATAGTCGATTTCAAGATATTGTGCATTCTTTAATATCTTTAGGAAAGGAATTTTCGGAAGAAGATCAAGTCAGAAAAATTTTAAATTCTCTCACTCCAGAATGGGATCAAAAGACACTTGCAATTGAAGAGGCAAATGACATCAGTACTTTAAAGATAGAAGAATTGATTGGAAATCTAATGTCGTTTGAAGTTCAAATGATCGGGAGAAGAGAAAGCAAAGCATCTGAAAAGAAATCAATGGCATTCAATGCATTAATCGACGGATCAGACTCAAACAGTGATAATGATGAAGAGATAGCATTTATGACCAGGAATTTTCGGAAATTCCTGAAGTACAGAAAATTGAATAGTTCCAAGAGAAACAACTTTAAGAATTCCGGTAATCAGACTACAGTACCAAACTTTATCAAATGCTTCAATTGTGACGAACCAGGTCATATCAAAAGAGACTGTCCGCATCCAGATAAGCAAAACCCTCCTACAAACAATGATTCTACAAAGAAATGGAAACGTGCATTCACTGCTACTGTAGATGACTCTGACTCATCCTCCAGCGACAATGAACAGAAGAAAGATAATTCAAATCTGTGTTTCACAGCAATTCTCGAGTTAGTCGATACCAAAGACACGGACTCTGAAAAAGGTACACGTTTACAATACATTGGCTGAAATTGCATGCTTGAATTGATTGATTGATTGGTTGTTTTTGAATTGATGTGTCGTTTGAATTTTAAAATTTTTATTATATTTTTTATTATTTTTTTTATTTTTATGTTTAATAATATTATAATATTTTATGAGTCTTAGTAATATTCCAGATATTATATAGACATTAAAATAATAGACATATATATAAATATTACATTAAAAGTATCTAGTCATCAAAATTTACGGATACCTGTCGACATGGGTCCATCACTACCTGTCGACATGGTACAGAAAATTTGAAATTCAAATTTTGAATTCAAATGCTTGTATTTTCCTTCACTCTTTCACACCATTCGAGACTCTTAAAGGACACTTTTTGACCAGAGAAACTGTCCATTTAATTTCTATTTATTTACTATCATTTATCTCATCTTTTCACTTAACTTTTCAAATTCAAACTCTTTCTTCATAACTCAAGCTCTCTCCTCTCTACATCAATGGCCTCCTCAAGTACCCCATCAACTATGAGACTCTCCAAAACCTTAAAAGAACACCTCTTTTATGATCCGGAAGCAATCAAAGCCTATATTGGCTATGCTAATTATGGAAAAGTTCATCCCGGAAAGTTTGCAATTTTCGGCGATTTCGCTTCTTATGAAATCAATTCTCTTTGAGTTAGCAACAACATTTTAAGTCTTGTTGACGATTCTCAAAATGATTTTGTATGCTACCCAAATCTTGTGAAAATGTTTTATGCAAATCTTAATCGTGGCTTTTATCAAGGAAACGATGATGAAATTTGAAGTAGTGTAAAGGGCACTCAAATTGTTTTAAATTGTGATGTTTTGGGAGCGATTCTAAATTGTAAGTGTACGGGTATGGATCCTTCAAATTTCAATTTTAATGAAAGTGATCGTGAGACTTTCCACCATATTTTTGAAAGTGACGAAAACTTTGATTTTATAAACCGCAATTTTCGTCCAAAAGCAAAAATTGTGAGCCTTCTTTTGCAACACACTTTGACCCCGAGATCGAGAAGTTTTAATAATCCTACTTAAAAAGTTTGTAAAGTTCTTTTCGCTCTTTTTGGAAACTATGATATTAATTGGGCTCAAGTTATTTTAGATGAATTTTGGCCTAAAAACTTGGAAATGGGAGAAAAGATTTTATATCATGGAATTTACCTTACTAGAATTTTCAACTATTTTGAAGTGAATTTTAAAGGAGAGGAATTCATTTCTAGAAAAGTTTTCAATCATTCCAATATCTCACTTATGAAAATTCCATACATCTTTCAACCTTATGAATCCCTTGTGGAAAAGGAAGAGCATTTAGCTCACGAAGAAATGGAAGAAGGAGAGGAAGAAGAAGAAGAAGAAGAAGGGGATGAAATGGATATTCAAGAAGGAGAAGAGGAAGGTGAAACATCTCTTGAAAGTATTGATTACACCTCCAAACCAACCAACAAGATGATTATCCAAAACCAAAAGATAATTGTGGAAAATCAACGGACACTTAAAAGATCCGTTAGTAAAAAGTTGGATAAAATGTCTTCTAAGATGAACAAGTTCTTCTCAAAAGTTAGCAAGAAGTTTAATCTTTCATCATCCTCATCATCCTCCAATTAGATCTATCTTTTCATACCTTGTCGTAGTTGTTTAAGTTTGTTTTAAGGTTGAATGTTATTGTATTTCATGTTGTTTAATCCATGTATCATTCCAGTTTGAATTAATGTTGAAGTTCTTTCTGTTATCTAGCTTATTTCATCTCTAGAATAACTGTTAATATGATATATATATATAAATATATATATATATATATACACATTTATTCAAAATCAAAAACAAGTCATCAAAACACTGATGACCCTGTCGACAACCCCCAAAGGCACCCTGTCGACATGCTTAAAATCTGAAGTGTCTTTTCATTTTAATTTTTGAATTTTGAATAACTAACTTGTATCTATTCATTTCAAACGAAATTTACACCTATAAATACATGTTCTCTTCCAGAAATATTTACTCAAAATCATTACTTATCTATTCTATCTATATTTCTTCTCTTTTTCACAAAAATGGTCGATCCTATTCACAATTTATCTGAAAATCTTGAAGAAACTCTTAAATCCTTCAAGAATATTCTCTCTATCATTCTCCGTAATCAGCGTCACTTAGAATTGAGTCAAATGCAGATGATCAAGGAGCAAGAAAGGCATTTCGAAGCAATTCGATGGATGATTTCCTCCCTGCACAAGGATGATAATGAAGCACATCCTCCCGTTTCTCTATCTGTTGATAATGAGAATTGGGATGCCATCAAACAAGACCCTATCTTTGGAGAAGAAGGATGGGTTGATGTTCCTCGTAATATTTGATTAACTTTGTTTGTTTGCTTGCTTAATTAGGATTTGGTTTGATTTACTTGAATTCGACTTAGTATGGATTGATATTATGTGTGTAAAATATAACATACATATGATTAGTATTAATGATATATGATCTTTTATGTTATCATGATTATCAGTTTAATTATCTATTTTTATCAATCATTATAATCACAAGTAATGTAGTCTTGGTTTCAGGGGGAGTTATATAGAGTTATATAGTGTTATCCCGCCTTTTGGCAAGGCCGTGACACCAAGGACTTGACTAGATACCGGTAACAGATTGTCTCGGAAGTCGGTTACACGTAAGGATCACTACGGATATCGATGAATTTTGTCCGAGTCCAGTTTGGGCTGCAATTGATAAGACGCGTCAATCAGAGCCATGGGAACCAACGATCCGAGTTTCAAGTCAATCCGAGTTCGTATGCTCGAGGTATCATCGAGAAAAGATGGAGTAGGGCACCCTTAGTTCGAATCCATAAGTTTCGCCTATGTTCGAATCCATTGGCCAGGAAATAGTTCGAATCCATCGAACTTCCAGTGCCTCGACTCCAGCAGCTCTCCCTTGCTTCGACTCCATCAGCATAGGGGCTCTCGTTCGAATCCAGCCGGACCAAGTAGTTAGTGGTACTTCGAGTCGATTCGAACGATACCTTAAGTTCGAATCGATTGGAGCTTTCTACAATTCGAATCCATCAAGAGAGGGAACTTCGAATCCAGAAGACATTGCTTCACTTCGAATCCACCATCTTCGAATCCACTCAACCGGAAGTCCTCGAGTCGACCATCTTCGAATCCACTCAACCGGAAGTCCTCGAGTCGAACGTCTTCGAATCCACTCAACTGGGAGTCCTCGACTCCACTATCTTCGAATCCAAGTCATGGATTCGACCCAGTCAAACAGGAGTACAAAACGGATCGAAGCGAGAGACACGCGCCACGTCGCAGCAGGCATCGAGTCGACCGAATCGATTCGAAGTAAGATCGATTCGAAGTATCCCTGTTCTCCAGAAATGCAACATTGAATCGATCATATCTCGAGTTCTACAAGTCCAAATGCCATGAAATTTTCACAGAAGCTCAAACACATAATGAAGAATATGCACGCCAAATTTCAGCTCGATTGGATGCTTTCTTGATCGATTCGAACCAAGGGTCGAATCGATCCCAAAGTGGGCCCGGATCTCCAAATTTCGGCCATGTAGGCCCCCTGACGTACCAGAACTGGTCTCCCCTCATTTTAGGCGAAATATCAGCCTCCTACACCTATAAATAGACCCCCTGGTCATTCAGATAAGAGGTCGGAGAATTCTAAGAGCTAAAGAGCGCCCAAATTCTGCCAGATTTACTCCAGAACACCGCCGCTACTTTAGATTGACACTTAGCATTCACATTCAGTTGTATTACATTATAAACTACTGTAATCTTCAAGTAATCGAGCAATAAAATCATCAAACTTCATAGTGGACGTAGGCAAAACGCCGAACCACTCTAAATCGCTTGTCTTTGCAATTTATTTTCTGTTATTTGGAGTTTTTGTTAGATAATCCACAGTTTTAATTTTCATTCTGCGCGTTTATCTCTTCAAAGACTTCCGAAGAGTGTTGTGCCCATTTTTGGTACAAACACTTTGGTGCTTTCACTGAGAGAAAAAAAAACCAGCTTTTTTCTCCCACTCCTTGGATCTACCATCGATACCGGATTGCACAAATCCAAGAGGAAGATCCAGATCTTCGATTCACAGTCCTTCCATTCTACTCAGATTTGCATAAAATCTAGGAAAAGGATTCATCATTCAAAATGGTTAGCACGAGAACCACTTCTACAGCTCCAGGACAAGAAGGTAGGGATGGACAGAATCCTGCTCAACAGCAGCCATCCAACCAAGACAACACTGCCCACTCAGATCCGTCTGGGGCAGTCACTAGACAAGAATTCCAAGTATTGCTACAAGAACTGACTCAGAGTCGGCAGCAATTAGCTGAACAGTTGCGTGCCAATATCGAGTTGACAAACCAACTGAACCGCCAGGACCGTAGGAGGTCCAGAAGGGATGATGTTTCCCGCTCATCCACTGAAAGTTCTGCTTCGTCAGACTACTATCACAGATCTACCCGTCCTCG
The DNA here is from genome assembly GCA_030737815.1 of Allium fistulosum. Classification (NCBI taxonomy): domain Eukaryota; kingdom Viridiplantae; phylum Streptophyta; class Magnoliopsida; order Asparagales; family Amaryllidaceae; genus Allium; species Allium fistulosum. The sequence goes on from CM060907.1 coordinate 98,665,071, forward strand.
ATTAGACGGGAGTCATGCACAAACGACCGGATATCAACCCGCTTTAACTGTTGGACAGTTGAGGGCAGGACCGTCTACCAGCTTTCAGGCCGGGCCCTCCACACAAGGAGGCCCTACTACCCAGCATACCGCGGACAATCATGCCGCAGCTGCCACAATAGAAACAAGGGTTGATACCCAAAATCTTTCAGAGCCAAATAATCGGCAACGTGGACGTACTCCTGAACCGTACGTCTTGGATGACGCTGAGCCAAGGAGGCAAAATTTGGACCGTCGACAGCGCCCGGTCCGAACTCGCGCTGTGGAACCCGACCACACCTTAGCTCGGCAAGCTCAAAATGTAGCAATGCCAGACATCTCGACTATGATACGTCAGATGATCCGCGAAAGCCAAGGCCTTACCAACGATGACTGGGGACTTTCCCGTAGTCACACTCCCTTCACAGACGAGATACTGAGTGCTGAACCTCCCCGGCGATTCAGAATGCCAACCCTTCCTATGTACGAAGGAAATTCTGATCCCAATCATCACATCTTGAAATATGAGTGGTCAATGAGCGCCGCAAGGGCCGATGACGCAGTAAAATGTCGCAGTTTCCCCATCTCTCTAGGTGGAATTGCAACGATGTGGTTCACGAGATTGCCGCCTAGGTCTATCTCTTCATTTGATCAACTGGCTAAGAAATTTGTGGAACAATTTCGCATGCATGTCGCTAGACCCAAAGATGTCAACACCTTATCCAGTGTTACCCAGGCTCGAGGGGAAACGTTAAGGCGTTACTTAGAGAGATTCCATGCGGCATGTGTGGAGATTAGTAATCCCAACGATAACTCAATCTTAATGGCATTAACAAAGGGAATTGACCCTGATTCTGAATTTGGAAACTGGTTGGCGGGGAAACCGCCCGCATCATTGGACCGTTTCTACTCCAAAGCCGCGCAATTCCTACGACAAGAGGACGCAAAACAGTCTAGGAAGCAAGACGATGCGGGACCCAAGAGTGAAGGGATACAGAGCAATGTAGCAGTAAAACAGTCAGGAGACAATTCCGGAAACGTTCAGTTGAACATACAAAACAAGCAAACGCAGCCAAGAGGAAACAATGGTCAGAATAAGAAAAGAGATCCAAATCGGGGTCCACGACGTGAGGCCCCAATGTTCGATAATTACACACCATTGAATACATCGTTGGAAAATGTGTACCTACAGACTTGCAATACTATGCAATACAAGAAACCGGCTCCGAAGCAATCGTCGGAGAGGCAGATTCAAACAGGAAAGTTCTGTAGATTCCACGAAAGTTATGGCCACAACACCAATGAATGTCGACACTTGCAAGACCTCGTTGAGAAGTTGATTAGAGAAAGGAAGTTAGATCAGTTTGTGCGGGCACCGCAGTCTGAAGGGGCGGGCCCCTCAAATCAAAATCATGTGCATAATCCAGAAAGACAGGAAGAACCAGGTCGTGTCGGAGGAAGACTGGTAATTAATGTGGTAAGTGATAGTCCACGTACAGCGAAGCGAAGCTGGGGAGGCTGGGGAGAAATGAAATCATATAACAACTTGGTTAGACGAACAGACTTTGAGTACGATGATAACTTAGACAATAAACCTTCGACCAAACGAAAGAGAGCGACAATTAACGACATCACTTTCCGAGACAACGATACTGGTTATGTCGGAGGCCCGACTACGGACCCACTCGTGATATCGGCACAAGTAGGTCCAGCTTGGATGAAGAGGATACTAATTGACTGCGGGAGCTCCGTGAATATCCTTTTTATACATGCTTATAATCAAATGAGGATGAATCCCAGGGATTTGGAACCTTGCCAAACTCACCTCCATGGATTCAACGGTAGCTCTACCGTACCTATTGGGGTGGTGAAGTTACCAGTTAGGTTGGGATCTAAGGAACATTGGAGAGTTCGAACATTACAGTTCACTGTGTTGAACATAGTCTCGCCATACAACGCCTTCTTAGGACGACCTGCCCTTACTGAATTCAGAGCTGTAATTGCCCCATGGTGCTTGACCTTAAAGTTTCCCACTGTCAACGGAGTTGGAGTCGTCCAGGGCGATCAGGTTGACTTGAGAACAGTCATACACCGAAAACGAATCGCCCGATTACGCGATGCCAAGGACCGACTAAAAACTTTTGAACGCAATGAGATCGTCATTAAAAAAGAATACCCAGCACTGCTGCATATGAAACCAACATGGAAAGGATCACATGAGATTAAGCAAGAGCTCGGGGATGATGTATATGAGATGACGACCGCTGATGGTCTAGCTTCACCAGAGGCCTTATATAGCGAAAGACTTCATCGCCATTGCGCATAACAGGCTGTGTTTATCTATTTAGTTTCAATTCTGTTTTAAAATTTGTTTCTGCATTTCGAAATTAGAATTTGTAATAAGGCAACTGACTTTGCCATGTTTTCTTGTTTCAGCAATAAAATGCCATCTCTTTGAGCCAGAGCTGTGATTCATTAAATACAATGTACAACATCACGATGCACGAAGAGCTAAATTCCATCACGCAATGGAATTTATTCAAGTAGGGAGTGGCTATGAAGCAACCAACCACTCACCAAATGAAACCCGAGCTCGGGGGCAAGCCATCACATCAGGCCAGAAATGGGTTGATACACGACAACCTTTTTCCTTAACTCCAGCTTCCGAGAGCGCGAACTGGAGTATAAACATTAACCAACTCCGTACTCCCAGAGTGCGAGGCGGAGTATAAACATTTTCCTAAATCCCAGAGTACTCCGGGAGCGCGAGCTGGGTACAAACTTTTTAACTAACTCCGTACTCCCAGAGTGCGATGCGGAGTATAAACATTTTCCCTAAATCCCAGAGTACTCCGAGAGCGCGAGCTGGGTACAAACTCTTTACTCAACTCCGTACTCCCAGAGTACGAGGCGGAATATAAACATTTTTCTAAATCCCAGAGTACTCCGAGAGCGCGAGCTGGGTACAAATATCAACAAACTCCAGCTTCCGAGAGCGCGAACTGGAGTATAAACATTAACTAACTCCGGATTCCGAGAGCGCGAACCGGAGTATAAACATTAACAAACTCCAGCTTCCGAGAGCGCGAACTGGAGTATAAACATTAACTAACTCCGTACTCCCAGAGTGCGAGGCGGAGTATAAACATTCTCCTAAAAATCCCAGAGTACTCCGAGAGCGCGAGCTGGGTATAAACACTAACAAACTCCAGCTTCCGAGAGCGCGAACTGGAGTATAAACATTAACGAACTCCAGCTTCCGAGAACGCGAACTGGAGTATAAACATTAACTAACTCCGTGCTTCCAGTACGCAAGGCAGAGTATAAACATACATCAACTCCACACTAATCCCCAATACTGGGGGCAGAACCATAACACATAGCAAGTTGGAGACAAAAGTGAATACATTTTCATTTCCATTATCAACAAAAAAGAATCTGACTACAAAATGGTTCAAAAAATTGCTACTAGTGGGAGCCGAATCCACATCTATACACGGCTATAGAAGAATCAACAAAATGCTACCCTACACAACAGAGATTTAAAGAAAGAGTTCAGTCTTTCTTCTTCCTTATCTTCTTCTTCGGGGTAGCTCCACCCGATCCGCTGCCCGATTTCTTCCTCAATCGCTTGCTCTTTTCAGGCTTGCCCTCCGACAGCGATATAATGTCGACATCTTCCTCAGAGCTGGAGGCGACGGAAGTCCTTCTAGGAGGACGAGCTGGAGGCATAGGAGTAGTAGCAGGAGGAGGGGCAGGAGCGGTCTCAATCATTACAGTACCGCCCGGTGAAATCACCATTAACGGGGCAGGCCCGGGCGGATTCACACCAACATTCCCTGTTGCCATCTCGGCAGCAATCTCAGCAATAACATCATCCTCCCGAGATACGTGGGCCGCATCAGATGTGCCAATAGCTGGCATAGATGAACTAACAGCCGGAGCAGCCTCACTCACGATATCGGACGGGTTGGCAGAGGGGTCGATGGGTTCATTGAGAAGCTCCTCAATCAATTGAGCGCTGAAAGAAAACATATTCGCATCTCCCTCCTCGCCAATCAAAGTGGAAGTCGTGACGGCTTCAGAAAAAACAACCCCTTGTGTTTGATGAGGAACTGATAGAGCAAGGGGCGCAGACACAATAGCTTCAGTCACTGAAATGCGACAAAACGAAGATTGTTAGCCAAGTGTGTTGCTTAAGGTTTTTTCACGACTAAACTACGAGAAGCGTTCAAATACCTTCCTTGGTCTGGACCGAAACATGGGTGGAATCATCGGCAGAAGATAATAACGGCTGGTCAGGATTATATGCAGGAACAGATTGAGGGTCTACCGCACCAGTGGTTTCGGGCAATGTTGGGAGTACAGCTTCAACACTTGCCTCGTGATGCGCAGTCCCCGAACCTTCGCCTGTCTCTAGAGATTGAACGCCAAGTTTCTCTTTCGCCATGGAGACCACCACCTCATGAAGGGTCTTCCTCTCATCATCGGTGAGCAAACGCATCTCCAGCTCAAAGTCGTCAAATGTTTCATCTGGATGCATTGCCTTCTTCTCATTCACCAGCCGGGTCCAGGCATTGTACAAGATCATGGAGTCATCTCCCAGCCACGCTAAATTTCTATGCTCCAGCACATTAGCGTTGTACGTGACAAGAAGATCGTCGAACTCAGCGTCCAGCCTGGACCTCTCCTCCAAAATCCTTTCCTGGATTTCTGCTTCCGCAGACTTAGACTTGACCACCGCCGCAGCAAGTTCGACCCTAAGAGATACCGCTTGGTTGCAAGCCTCTTGTGCAGTGGCGTTTGTGTCATCCTTCTCCTTCACCATTTTAGCAAATTTGGCCTTGAGCTCGTTCAGCTCTTTAACGGCTAAGTCTCGCTCAGCTGCAACGGTGGTGTTACGGTGGCCCATCTCTTCTACCGTGGCGCAATGTTCCTGTTGCATCCTAGCCATTTTGGCCACGGCGTCCTCGTGTTTCTGGAGAGCTTGAAGTTCAGAATTCCGGGACGACTCCGTTTCAGATTGAAGAACTTCAATGATGCGTTTCTGTTTAACAATTTCAGCATCACGTTCAGCAATAATCTTCGCCCTCTCAAAAGCCACTCTAGAAGCCTTCACGGCTGCCTTGTACCACTCCTTGTACTGAGCGTAGAAGTCGTGAATATAACTATGAGCGGTGGTCTCAGCTTCCGGAGGAATCCTTTTGAAGTTAGGAGGGAAGATATAGCCATCCATGCAAATTTCCGGGTAGTCATTTTTCATTTGGGCAAGTTTAGCAGCTCCCTCGCTTGTCAACTCAGCCGGAGCTTGTTCAATTATAGCGGCTGCTGTCGGTTCCGTTCTTGGCCGCTGAATATCAGGCCGAGAAGATTGGGAAGGCAACTGTTGCTGATGAGATGGCCCTGGGAGATCTACTGGAGCCCTGGGAGGCGGAGGAGAACGAGATCGGGGTCGGTACTGGTACCCCCGGTCTCTGTCAGAGTAATCGTAGCCAGAACGGTTACGCGAATAATCTCTGTCTCTATCATAACGTTCCTGACTCGAATAGCCTCGCGAATGATCCCTATCCGTCTCTCTCCTACGAGAATCATAAAATGGAGAAGATTGGCGCACATTCCGAAGCCTATCTAGGGTGGAGCCACGTCCTGACATCTCACCTGCGATAAGAAAGAATTACGGTTTAAAATCCCATAAAGCAATGTTTACTATGCAAAAGTCATGGAGTGCCGTGGAAGTGTGTGTAAATGTGTAAACCCCCAAAACCGACCGGAAGTGTTGACCGCACTTAAAGGAAAGGGCTCGTTCACGTTTAGAACATCTTGAAATTCCTCCAACCCGGGATCATGAGAAATCGATATATAATCTGGGATAGGAATATCGTCTAGCCCTTTGAAAGAATCTCTCGGATGAGAAGGGGCGGCCTCAGAAATCATGACCCCGGAAGCGGGAGGAAACGCATCTACCGATTTTCCCCCCTTAGACTTAAGTTTCTTGGAAACGGCGGCCTTGCCTTTCCGTTTTTCTCCCGATTCTTCAAAGTTTCCCGAGAGATCAGCCATCGGCTCTGAATCTGTGTGGGTTCTTTCTTCATCACCCGCCTCAATTATTCTGATTCCAAGTGACCTCTTCACTTTTTTCTTATTGGTCTTCTTCTTATCTCCCTTCTTGGAGGCAGACTTTGCAAAGCCTTCAACGACTATGCTTTGATTGATGTCGATCAAACCAAGGACTCTTAAGTTGTAGTCGTTCAGCACCGAGTCAATATGCCTCAGCTCACTTGGGACTTCTTGAAGACTCCGGACGGTACCCTTGAAACGCCCTCCATCGGGCCTAGAGATAATAGCTGAAAAAGGAATGAAATGTCAATTTTAACACCGAAGAGCTATTAGTCAAAGAAACAGGTTAAGGCGCTTACGTCTAGACAACCATCGCCTAGCGAAACCCGGAGGGCACCGAACGTAGAACCATTCGTTCTTGAAATAGCTCAGACGCGTCCAAGCTCCAACTACAACTTGGCAATTTCTAACTGCCTCCAAAAATGTAAACGACGGGCTATCACCCCTGCTCTTGAAGTTAAATATATGTCTGATTTCAGAGGGACTCGGCGGGCGAAAAAGACAGTCCATAAATATTACGAAGACACTATTCAGCAGCGCGTGCCCGTTGGGATGAAGTTGTGAAGGAGCGATCCCTAAATATGATAGCATCCTTCGGATATATTGATTGAAGGGAGGAAGAGTTCCAGCCGCACAAGCATGACGGTAGAATGCTGTATATCCTTCAGGCGGATTGTGCGGTCTATCGGTGGCGCTGGGCAATAATACGTCACCCAGAGATATGTTATGCTTTAAGCATATTCGTCCCAACAAGGATTCAGATATGTTGGACTGAACCGAATCAACAGGGTCCTCAATAAATATCGCCTCCGGCAATTCATCTGGAGCTGGATCGATTACATCGGCAGGGATTTCAGGAATCTCAAGAACCGGAGGAGTCGAGCTCTGTACTTCTTGTTGTTGGGAGCTCGAAGATTCCATAATTAGCTAACTCATCAGAAAGCAACATTAAGTTCATAACTAGCCCATGCATGCCCCAGTGTAGTGTGTATGAACATGTCGTGCAGTGCAAGTGCTGTGCATCACTTAAACAAATTTAACAGAATAAAGCGAGATGATCGTACGACATAACTTGGGGATTTGAGAATGAAAATGACCGTCATCACTGACCGTCACTTCCACACCATCCAAACGCTACGAACCAACTTCAAGTATAAATCAGTTGTATTAATTGGTTAAGTCATAGTTCCATCGACGAGCTTCAAAGGAAATTCAAGTTCAAGTTTTTCAGTCAAGTTCGATTATGCGAGGCCGAAGCTCGTCGGAGTCAAGTATGCTAAAATTCTTTAAGTTCGTCAGAGAATAACTTGAAACTGGTCGTAATTCATATGATGGAGCAAGTCATAAACATTGGGTTCTCAAAACTGAAAGCGTTCGAATCCATATGGATCGACTCGAGGTGCTTCGAATCCAAATAGGTCGACTCGATATACTTAGGGATGGAGAAGCGCCTCGAATCCATAGGCACTGAGTGACTTCGAATCGATCGACCTTCGATACCTTCGATTCGATCAAAGCATAGTTACATCGAATCGATTGACACGAGGCTATTTCTTCCTTTACAAGAATCGATTCGAAGCTATGAATCAGAAAACGATTCGAGTCACTTGTTCCTGGAATCAATGCCCACCGAGTCGACCCACTCCATTCGGATCTCGTCACTCAGAATTCTTTGAGGCGAAGACAGTTCTAACATTTTCATCTCGAATCAATCCTTTAGTTACCTGACTCGATTGCAAGTGGAAGCGGGGACGAAGTCAATCGTTTCGAGGAAAGCCCGTTAGTTTTTGCTCTGAAAGATCGATTCGAAGAAACGGCTAAAGCAATGGTAAATGGTAAAAAGTGAGAAGAGAATAGTACCCCGGTATATATAGAAGAAAATAGACGATTCGCCTCCCGGTACAACTGACCGGCTTTAACAGGTAAAGGCATCGACTCGATTCGTTACGGCAACTTCGAATCGATCGTAACCCACCACTTCGAATCCATCTCCTGCGAATCTCCTTATATGTTCGAATCCATCTCAACAACATCGATGCGAGACAACATCGACTCAAAGCACGAGCCCCACGAACCATCATTTCGAAAATACATCGGTTCAAGCATTCACAACTTCGACTCCACCAACTCAGAGAACTTCGAATCCACACAGTATCGATTCGAAGGGACATCGATTCGAAGCAGTCGACAGAGAATGAACGTGAGTCGCTATGCCCCATCGATTCGAGGTATCTACTTCGAAACCATCAACTCGAAGCGGATCCAGGAACCTTGCTTCGCATCCGTCAAATACCACCGGTCAAATGGACGAATCGTTTCCATATGAAAAATTGCTTGTTCACTCTTGTACCGATTCAGGAGAGGATCAATACGAGAGGATGATCATAGACAATCATAAAAGCAATGTTTTAACTCAAATCTCAAATCGGTTCAGGAGAGGACCGATGCAGAGTTCGATAGCGAACCGAACAGACAACAACTTGCGATCACGCAACGTTAACCAAGGTCAAGATAATACACGTATGCACGTATTTTTGACTGCTGTTTTGGTCTTTATCATCAGCAGGAATCAAATGCTCATCTCGTCATGACTCAAAAGCCCAACGGCCAGTCACAATTATACGACAGTCGATTACAGCAATACAGAAGGCAACTTTCGATAAAGCATGATGTAGCTATCCAATGAGAGACTGCAGCTTTTCAAAGCACGTCATGTTTACACAAGACGTACTTTGGGGGGCAAATGTTATCCCGCCTTTTGGCAAGGCTGTGACACCAAGGACTTGACTAGATACCGGTAACAGATTGTCTCGGAAGTCGGTTACACGTAAGGATCACTACGGATATCGATGAATTTTGTCCGAGTCCAGTTTGGGCTGCAATTGATAAGACGCGTCAATCAGAGCCATGGGAACCAACGATCCGAGTTTCAAGTCAATCCGAGTTCGTATGCTCGAGGTATCATCGAGAAAAGATGGAGTAGGGCACCCTTAGTTCGAATCCATAAGTTTCGCCTATGTTCGAATCCATTGGCCAGGAAATAGTTCGAATCCATCGAACTTCCAGTGCCTCGACTCCAGCAGCTCTCCCTTGCTTCGACTCCATCAGCATAGGGGCTCTCGTTCGAATCCAGCCGGACCAAGTAGTTAGTGGTACTTCGAGTCGATTCGAACGATACCTTAAATTCGAATCGATTGGAGCTTTCTACAATTCGAATCCATCAAGAGAGGGAACTTCGAATCCAGAAGACATTGCTTCACTTCGAATCCACCATCTTCGAATCCACTCAACCGGAAGTCCTCGAGTCGACCATCTTCGAATCCACTCAACCGGAAGTCCTCGAGTCGAACGTCTTCGAATCCACTCAACTGGGAGTCCTCGACTCCACTATCTTCGAATCCAAGTCATGGATTCGACCCAGTCAAACAGGAGTACAAAACGGATCGAAGCGAGAGACACGCGCCACGTCGCAGCAGGCATCGAGTCGACCGAATCGATTCGAAGTAAGATCGATTCGAAGTATCCCTGTTCTCCAGAAATGCAACATTGAATCGATCATATCTCGAGTTCTACAAGTCCAAATGCCATGAAATTTTCACAGAAGCTCAAACACATAATGAAGAATATGCACGCCAAATTTCAGCTCGATTGGATGCTTTCTTGATCGATTCGAACCAAGGGTCGAATCGATCCCAAAGTGGGCCCGGATCTCCAAATTTCGGCCATGTAGGCCCCCTGACGTACCAGAACTGGTCTCCCCTCATTTTAGGCGAAATATCAGCCTCCTACACCTATAAATAGACCCCCTGGTCATTCAGATAAGAGGTCGGAGAATTCTAAGAGCTAAAGAGCGCCCAGATTCTGCCAGATTTACTCCAGAACACCGCCGCTACTTTAGATTGACACTTAGCATTCACATTCAGTTGTATTACATTATAAACTACTGTAATCTTCAAGTAATCGAGCAATAAAATCATCAAACTTCATAGTGGACGTAGGCAAAACGCCGAACCACTCTAAATCGCTTGTCTTTGCAATTTATTTTCTGTTATTTGGAGTTTTTGTTAGATAATCCACAGTTTTAATTTTCATTCTGCGCGTTTATCTCTTCAAAGACTTCCGAAGAGTGTTGTGCCCATTTTTGGTACAAACATATAGTATTAGGGAGTTATATGGTTTTTGTTGATGACAAAGGGAGAGAAGTATAAAATAAGATAGTTAGGCATAGATTAAAGGGGAGTTATTAGAAGTATTAGGATAGAAGTGATATTTTATAAAAAAAGGTTGTCATCATCAAAAAGGGGGAGATTGTTAGTCCCTGAGGAGTTGGTTTTGATGACAACAACCTTACTTAGAATTAGATTATAAAATATATAATACTAACATTATTGTGTAGATATATATAGATATGTTTGCAGGTACTAAAGAATGAATAACTGTATAGTATAAAGATTCAAGATCAAAGATTGAAGATATCAAGATTCAAGACTCATGAGTATCAAGAATTTCAAGAGTTCAAGTTTCCAAGATAAGTTATATAGTTAGGAATATTGTTAAAACTCAGAGAAAGGCACTGACATCTTAAAATCTATTTTATTCGTGGAATGGAATCCACTTCGTGCTCGTTAAAGGGATGGAACCCTAAGTAGGATGGAACCTACGAAAAATCTAGTGGAACATCTTTTTGTATCCACTTACTTTTATTTCAAAATGATTTTCAAAATATATATAGCTTGTTTTTCAAAATAATTTTAAATATTCCTGTTTAAAAACCAAAATCATCTGTCCTGGTTTTTCAATATATTTTAGCCTAAAAAATATCCTTAGTTTTAAATATCCTTAAATTTAAATATCTTTGATTTTAAATTATTATCCTAAGTTTTTAAACTATAATTCTGATATTAATATATTTAGCTGTTTTATATATTTATACTTAAGATTTAAATATAAAAGTAAAGAAAATTATTATATATATTTTAATATTATTCTCTATAGCTATTTATGTATTATAACTATATATAAGTATATTTTAAAGTTTAAATATAAGTATAATATAATATAGAAATTATTTTCAAAGAAAAACAAATCACAAAAAATTACAAGGGCATGTCGACATGGTCACATGTACCCCTGTCGACATGGTGACAGTTAAATTGTTTTTTAAAAAGAAGTGTCTATTCGCCACATCCCTTCACCAATGGACATGGCTATTGATATATTATAAATAAAGGGTGTTTTCAACGAATTTTAATCACTTTTTTCTCTGATTTAACTTCTCTTCTTCTTCTCCACTTTCTTATTTGCAAATTACACCATTACTCTGCTGAAATCAAAATTGAATCTAACTAGATAATTTTTGGTTTTGATTCTCTCCACTATCTCTACAAGATCCAAGTGCTAATCTGAGTTATAGACTTTTTTTAATCAATTGAGCGAGAGAAGGTGTGATTGTAGCCCTGGAAATCAATTGGGTGAACTTGTTGCCCCGGAAATCAAGTATCTCTACCCAGAGGATTGTGATTCTGGAGGGTGTACCTCGTAGCCTTGAAACCGAGGGTTGTAATTGTTGAATTGTTTTTGAAAGGAAATCCGTACTTGTGTTGCGGGACTGGATGTAGGGTAACTCCGAACTAGTATAAAATCCGGTGTGTTCTTTCCTTTACTGCTTTTACTTTATATTTGCATCTGTGTTTGATTCTGTGTTCATATCTGTGTCTGATTAGTGTATACATTGTTAACAAATTAAGATAAACTCAAAAAGATTAACAAATTTCTTAAAACACTATTCACCCCCCCTCTAGTGTTAATTCTAGCCTTAAGATCCGTAATCCGCATTCCTCACAACATCATCATTTCCCAATTCATGAGTCGCGAACTTCGTTCCAGGTCGTATCGACCTTGCCTCGGTCAGCGCGGTTCATCGTCGTGCCTTCCCCTCAATCGCTAAAGTCGCCAGCATGAGCACGCCACCAGATCACGCTCGACCACTGCTACCATCACCAACCACGCACACCTCCACTTGCAGCGTCGCCGCTCAGCCATCGACGTGCTTACTTCCGGTCGCCGTTGTGGTGTGGTTCGATCGTTGATGTTGTTTTTTTTCTTTCTTGAATTTGATTTTGTGAAATTAAGGGAAAAAAGATCGGTTTGATTTGGATGGAGGAAACGGGTTTTGGGAATATGGTTAAAGAGTGGCTTGAGTTTGGGGGGAATGTATATGAAAAGAAATGGGTTGGTTTAGCTTTAATTATTTCCCTTTTGTATTTAAATTTAACTATTAATCCCTATTATATATTTATAAATATATATCGGTTTAACTTAAATTGGTTTACAGTTCATTCGACAAGATATATTTTTAAATTGTACAATTTCTTTCGATTCGATATTGTCCCATTCTATTCAATTATTCGTTGTATTGATATAAAATAGATTTATTCATCTTAGTCAACTTATTGATTTATTGAATATCGAATAGAATTTCATTTCATCTATTTCAATTATATAAAATTATTTACACTTTAAAATATTTTGTCATAATTCATTCAAATATATTTATTTTGTTTTAACCCCATTCAGGGTTGTTACAATTTATCCCCACTTAAGAAAATTGCGACCCCGTAATTTCCTTAAAGAAAGAAATCTATAATATAAATTTCTTCTTAAAACAATTATTTACTAATTGAGATCTAATTTCATTCCAAAAGTTCTCAAAAAAAATTCTAATGCTTTAAATTTACGAAAAATTTCGCCAGCATCTCCTTTGCGCGGCTAGCGTTTCGAAAATTCACAATAGAGATAAAAACATAATATACATCTCATCTCAATGATGAGGTGTCCCGTAGGGAACAAAATATAAAATACGATATGTAATCCGAGATACGTACCTTATATTTGAAATATTGGCGAGTCCGCTAATATTTCTTAACCAAACAATTTATAATCTCTTAGACGATGTCTATTTAACTTCAGATACCTGCACCTATCTTAAAAATTCACATTAGTATCCTAAATCAAATTCGTATCATATATTACTATATGTTTAAAAGATGCAAGCACTAGCAAAGTTAACAAGTTAAGCAACTAAATATGTACAAGTAGTTATTTCAGTTTTATAGCAAGGTTATAAAGTGAAACATGTTGTACAAGCAATGACAAAATCAGTGCAGCAAAATGACTTGTAAAGTAACTCAAACAACACAATAAAGTGTTGGGACGAAATTATTCAATGCAAGAATACTTACATGAGGATGTGAACTTTAAAGCACCAAAACATGTACAAGCCATAGAAAATCAAAGCAAAAGTAATACAATGCAATGTATACCCATATTTCAATGCAAAGCTATGCTATTTATACATATACAAATTATCAGGAAAATTTCGAAATTCAAGGCAAGGGAAGGCTTAGGTGTGAAAGAGAAGTACAACGATCAAAGCAAGTACACTTTAAAGTGCATGTGTGTGTAATTAGACAATACTTTTTCATTCAATTCCCTACCTAACATGAACGAAATCAAAGACCGAGGCTTATAAAGCCGACATGTTTGGTCATGCAAGGGACACTTGATTATATTAATGCGTAGGCAAGCAAACATATATATGTTTACAAAGTGATGTAGGCTACAAAATATGTACATGAAAGTTGCATAGTAAAGGAAATGAAGCATGTTTTAAAAAATTTAAAGTACATGCTGTTTGCGCAAAAAATGGGCAAACACCTCCAAGTCGTATGATTTAGTTGATTTTATGTTGTTTTTAGTGATCTGGGTAATCTATGCAAATATATAAAAAGCAGGGACTAAACTGTAAAAGACACACAGATTTATAGTGGTTCGGCCAGAATGTGCCTACGTCCACTTTATATGTTATTCTCCTTTTACTGTTCAGATTACAGGTACAAAGCTTTTATACAAGTATATGAAAGTTGTTTGAAAGTTCTATCCGTGCTTGAGCTCTCAAACTTGTCTGCCATTGTTGTACCCCTACCCCTCTATTTATAGAGTGAGGCTGGGGGTAGGAGTCTTGGATGTATATAGCTGCTGGCGGGCCTGGACTGACGTGATCTGGCCTGGCAAAGTTGGTTCGACACGCCTTGGTTCGGTGAAGGTTGGAGTAGCTTTGGTTCGGCAATGGTTGGTTCGGTAGTGGTTGGTCCTGTGAGGGTTGGAGTAGCTTTGGTTCGGTAATGGTTGGTTCGGTAGTGGTTGGTCTGGTGAGTGGATGACCTTGATTCGGCAGTGCCTTCCTAGCCTTGACTCGGCAGTGTTGGTCCGGTGGCCCTGGTCTGGTGAAAACACGTCCAACATTTGCCCCCCAAAGTGTGGCATATGGTTGCATATGTTGCGCTTTGTTTTCCTCAGTTTGGATACTCCGTTCGGCTTGAGTGCCGAACCAACAGGTCCGGTAGTCCCCTGTGTACCTATAAGTATGGGCTTCAAGCTTCTGTTATTCATAACTATTCGAAAGAGCCGGACCAAGCCTATGCCTGCCGAATCAGGTGAGTTCCCCTTCTACCGAATGGACTTTTAGGGAGTGTGATAGCCGAATGAACCTTGAGACTCGGACTACCGAATGTCACTTAGGGAACATGAGTGCCGAATGAACTCCAAGACCGGGACTACCGAATGGTACTTGGGGAACATGGATGCCGGATGAACTCTAAGACCGGGACTACCGAATGGTACATGGGGAACATGGATGCCGGATGAACTCTAAGACCCGGGATACCGAATGATATTTTTTATGTGTTGAATTTGTCTGTCTATATCCCTTGTTCTGACGATGTGTTTTCTCGTGTTGCAGATAATGTCTCATAAAGTAGAAACTCGTTCTGACAGGAAGAAATCCAAGGATAAAGGAGAGTCCTCCATGGTGCCCCCAGTCCAGGCAGAACCAGAACGACAAGGACCAACCCCGAGATCGCTAGTAGACGGGTATGGTCCTCAAGAGCTCTTAAACTCACAGCCTGACTGCTTCCCTAGCTCCCTCAAAGATGAGCAGCTTGATATTATATCTAGGTCTTTTGGGATCGATAGGGCACATATGATGCTGCCGTGGAAAGAAGTGATGCCGTATAACCCTCCTGAAGGATATTTTGCTTATAGTAGGTATCATTGCATGTGCGGTGCTATCCCACCTATTAACGCTTGAATAGTCGGTTTCATCACATACTTGAAGGTGGCTCCTTTCCAGCTTCAGCCCAACTCCTATGTCATCTTGGTGAGTCTGTTCCTTATCTTCCAGAGGAGATACGGGCGTCCTCCTTCCAACCGGGAAATCCGGTACTTGTACAACTTGAGAGGCTACAAGAAGGGGTCTCCATATATTAGCTTAGAGTCGGCTGTGTCCTTCAAGCCAGTCTTGGATTTATATTCGAAATTCAGCATGTTCAAGAAGGAATGGTTTTTTGTCAAGGATGACTCCGTTTCTTTCCGCCGCTTCACCTCTGGCTGTAAGTTGAAACTCATTTATAATTTTTGTTCTGACCGCAATACTCCTCCTTACGTGCTTTATTTCTTGCTAGCGACAGGTGGCTTTGCGGTTGTAGGGAACGAACGTCTGGTTCGGATGGCTGAGGAAATAGAAGCTATTCCAGAAAGGGAGAGGGCGGCTTCTTATTTGATCAGGAACGCTACTCTTCTGGGGCACAACCTGATTCTGCCACGTCAGTCTGTGGTCAAGCAGAGAGACACAACTAAGGAGAGGGCCGCCAAAGCTAAAGGAGGGGCTACGGCGAAGAGTGGTAAAAGGAAACCCTTCTCACATCATCCAATTGCCGGGGGGAAGAAACTTAAGAAATCCGATGGACCCTCCCCCAGCACACGTCCAGACGTTCCGGAGGAGGAAGATGAGGAGGAGAAAAGAGGCGAGGGTGAAGGAGGTGAGGCGGAGAGTGGTAGTGGTGGAGAAGGCGATGGACAGAGTGGTGATGGTGCTGGGACTTTGTCTTCTAAGCAAGCGGGTGTGATCCAGGAGTGGACGGACGATGCTTTCCACCTGGCTTTCGTAGGGCTGGAGGGAGAAACGGCTCTGGTAGAGGGGCCTAAGAAAGCTGACAAGGCCGGACCCGGCGCCGACTCATCTTCCAAGAGTGTTCTAGTTGAGGCAACCCCCGCAACTCAAGGTAAACTTTTGACTTCTGCAGACTCCATTTATGATAAGGACTTAGGAATATTTTATGGTCAGCTCCCGTCCTGGAATGAGATCCAGGACTTATTGCAGTATCCTACTCCTTCCCAGGGTTTGTATAACAAAAGTGTCTCCTTACTTTTCCTATCTTGATATATCTCTTGAATTTTAGTTCAACGTCTGCTTGTAACACTTGGTTTTTGTCCCAGGAATGGGTAAAGTGGCCAAGACATCGGATGTTCGGCACCGCCTTGAACAATATAAGCTTCTAAGGGCTTCTACTAAGCCAAAGCCTCCGACTAACCGCCATGGAGATGTAGTCGGCTACCGTCCTCTTCTTGGAGTTATCAAAGAGGATATCCAAAAGAAGAAGAGGAGTCGCTCCTTGTTGGAATCTCCACCTGATCCTCATCCCCCAACTCAGCCTCTTTAGGATACCACAGAGGAGAATACTGAGCTTATTTTTTCCCCGCACCCGTCTGAGAATCCTACCATCACCCCGATAGACCATCCTAGCTTGGATCGTAATCCGTTTGCGGGTCATCCGGATCTGGATCCGGGTTCTCACGATATTTCCTTTGATGAGGCTACTGGTGAGCACCTTCTCCCTCGTAATCCCATGGTAAGGGTGCTTGATGAGGCCAAGTCCCTGGACCTTGATTTGCTTACCACTCGGGTTGTAACCTTGGGGGACGAAGCTAAGGCAAACATTGACCGGGTTGTTGAGGAAACTAGGAAGCTGATGGGGCATCATGCTCGACTGGTTAAGGCTGGAGAGGAAATCGACAGTGCTAACATTCGACTGCGTTTAATGGTTTCCGACCAAACCAAACAACTCGCTGATCAAGCCATCCAGATCTCTCAACATGAGACCGCATCTAGGCAACTAAAAAAGACCATGGAAGAGGTCAGCAGGGCAGAGATGCGGAAAATGGAGGTCGTTTGTAAGGAACGGATTGATATGGCTATTGCAACGGTGGATGAGGTTCGGAAAGCAGATCTCGAGCGGGTGCAGAAGTTGTCCGGGAAACTTGAGGCTGCGGAGCTTGCTCAAACCAAGCTGAAGGAGGAGATGGAGGTGATGAGAAAAACCTTCCAAACTGACTGATCGCGGTACCAATCGGAGAGGGACGCCATCATTGCAAAGCTGCTGGCTTCTGAGGACCGAATAAGGGAGTTCGAGGAGAATGAGGGGATAATGGATAAGATGCTTCAGGATATGTACTTTTGCACTTGGAGACAGGGCAACTTATCTTGGATGGATGATTATCCCCGAGTCATGGCTAGGATTTATCTCAGGGCCCTGGAGGAGGTTAAGGCCGAAGCAGATAAGGAGGCAAGCGTGGCATTCAGAATGGATGTGGTTACGGCTCAATTAACCAAGGAGGAGAAGGTGGCGGTGAGAGAGGGTATGCGGCTGCTTGCTGCTGAGGAGGTTGGTGTGCAGTTGGGAGATGATGATCAAGGAGCGGATGCTGGTAAGTCTTCTCTTTTTAGCTTTCCGTAACTTGGTTGCTTATTATTAATGAATTCTTTCCTTGATCGGACAGGCGGGACCTTCGGAGCACCAACTTCCTCTGGTCAACATGCCGAGAGTTCCCACTCCATAGTTAAAGAGATCCCAGAGGGCCAGCAGGACAAGGGTAAAGCTCCGATGCAGCCGACTCCATGACTTGACCTGGATATTTTTTGTTTACTTGACATTTCTGTCTATGTTAGTCTCAAATTAGCAATGTAACTTTTAGGCTGTAATTATGTTACTTGTAACAAACGACTTTATTCTTGGCCTGTAATTTTTTAACTTAAGCTGATTCTGTCGTATTTTAATGCTTTCGTTATTTTGATGTGTTGCATAAGAAGTATAGCTGTGCATATGCCTGTGATTTGATCGTGTTTGATGTCAAGTTCTTGCTTATACCTTGCAATGTTAATGTGATGTGCGAATAAATTATAGCTACGTATTTATACACAAAAGAAGAAAGTACCGCCCTTCATGTTTTAGTTGTAGACGGAAGCTTTGAATATCTTGTGTGGCCGAGTATGGAATGCAGCCGAGTGTCCAGTTGTGAGTTCCTATTCCCATTAGCGAGTGTCTCCTATTCTATGTCCTGTACTTTAGGGATCGTTATAGAGGATAGAAGGAAATTTCTTTAAATAAAATTGAAATATGAGAAACAGTAAAACTTCCAATCACGGAAGGCCTTCGATGTGCTTAAGTTCATGGCAAACGGATTTTGTAGTCACTTTCCCTAGCTGTGGGTCTTGGAGACATTTGTCACCCATCTTACGCCTCCGCGAGGAGTTTATCTTTTTTACCACAGCCGTACTTAAGACACATCGGAGCCGAGATCGCGCACAGTAACTACCCGGGCCATTATGGCCCATAATTGTGGGTATTATTCGATTTACCGTGGCCGGCTAGCGTGGTTGCCAATCGTCAACCGTGAAATACCCCTGGCTGGCCACACCTTATGTTGGGGCTTAAAGTAGGTTCACGGCTGCCGGTGAGCGAACGCCGTAATGAGCTGCCTCGGCTATAGTCGGCCTTCTCGGTGGCTTATAATCGGCTCATTACAGTTGGCTTTAAGGGCCGTCGCGAGCAATGAGTTAACCCGCAGCAGAGAGATGCCGGAGCAAAAGTGTCTCATTGGCGAGGGCATAGATTCGTATAGTACCTGTTAGGTCTTGTCCAGGAGAAGTCACGCTATGGAGTGCCTTGAATGGAAATGCTATTTGCATAGGATTTCGTTCAACAGAAAAGGATAAAGTTAACAAGTAGCCAAGATACAAAGGAACAAGTTAAAAAAGAGACAAGTTTTTAAAGTGGTTCGGCACGAAAATGCCTACGTCCACTGATTCTCTTTGTTAATTCACTTCATATGGGCAGTACAAGTTAAGAAAAGTATCGACGAAGGTGTTGGATGTTCCATGCCCTCTAGAACACCTCTCCGTCCACTGTTGACAAAATATAAGCCCCATTGTGGAGATCTTTATGGATTACATACGGCCCGTCCCAGATTGGATCTAGCGCTCCGGGGCGCGGGAAGATTCGCTTGAGGACAAGGTCTCCTTCTCGTAAGCTACGGTGCTTGACTTTGGGGTTGTATTGCGCTGCTACTTTTTGCTTGTGAGCTACTGCTTTGAGTGCTGCATCGTTTCTTCTCTCTTCAATTAGATCCAAAGATGCGTAGAGGAGTTCTTCGTTTTCTTCTGGGTTATAGTGGATCCTACAGTGGGAAGGCACCATAGTTTCGACTGGGAGCATGGCCTTCGATCCGTATGCCAAAGAGAAAGGAGTGTGCCCCGTTGATGTTCTGAAAGATGTGCGGTAGGCCCAAAGTGCCGTAGGAAGCTCATCCACCCAAGCGCCTTTTGACTTTTTGAGTTTCTTCTTGATTAGAGTTTTGAGAATTTTGTTGACAGCTTCGACTTGCCCGTTTGCCTGGGGGTGAGCTACAGATGAGAAGCTTTTGTGAATTCCGTGCTCTTGGCACCAATCGGCGAATTCCACGCTGTCAAACTGAAGTCCATTGTCCGATATGATTTTGAGTGGAACTCCGTACCTGCATAGAACATTTTTGATCAAGAAGTTAATAACTTTCGCCGAAGATACTTTATTTAGAGGTTCTGCTTCCACCCATTTGGTGAAATAGTCAACTGCCACTATAGCATATTTGGCTCCGCCTCGGCCCATTGGCAGTTCGCCAATCAAGTCGATTCCCCATACTGCAAAGGGCCAAGGGCTGGTCATTTGAGTAATCTCATTGGTTGGTAGTCGAGGAATCTTAGCACATTTCTGGCATCTGTCACATTTTTTGACGAAGTCCATGGCGTCTTTGTTTAAGGTGGGCCAGAAGTATCCATATCGGAGTATCTTCTTTGCCAGAGTCTGCCCTCCAGTGTGATCTCCGCAGCTTCCTTGGTGGATGTTGGATAGGACTTCTTTGGCTTCCCTTCCAGCGACACACCTTAATAAGGGGTTAGAGAAGCCGCGCCGATAGAGGATGCCTTCTTGTATGGGGGGCGTTTGTATTTAACATCGTCCTGGGTGGCCAGGAAGATGTTTTCGATCGTTTCATTCAAAGGGGTGTAAGCGTCAAATCTCAGTCCTGGCCGATATAGACGCTTTTCTCCCTTCTTGCCCCCAGCATTGTCTCTAGAGTCATTTCTTCGAACGTCCTTTGCTACAGCGGGTGCGTTGCCATGAGCTATCTTAGTTTGTTGACTTGTCTGCCTTTCAGTGGCAGCGTCTTCGAGTCTCATATACTTCCCGGCTTCATGGAAGAAATCGAGTAAGGTAGCTGGTTTTTCTTTTGTTAATCTTCTGGCAAATTTAGTATCCGGGTGCACACCACTACAGAGGGCCATTAAGATAAGTTTTTCATCGACATCTTAGACTGCGGCCGCTGCGGCATTGAATCGGGTTAGATATTGTTGCACTGTCTCTCCAGGCTTCTGTTTGATATTGGATAAGGAATAAGCGTCTTTGGGTTGTTCCACATGGATGCGGAACTGGCTGATGAACTTTTCTTTCAACATTTCCCATGAGCTGATGGATCCTTGGGGTAGATGGCAGAACCAGGAGGTAGCTAGATCTGCCAAGAATAGTGGAAAGCATTTGCACAGTACTCCTTTTGTTGCTCCGCTCATGAGCATATGTTGTGTGTATCTCTGCAAGTGTACAACGGGGTCAGAGGTTCCCTTGTAAGGTTCCATTGTTGGCATTTTCCATTCTCGGGGGGTGATGGCAATTTCGATATTGCGGGTGAAAGGGCTGGTTACCCTAGCGCCTATCCCTCGATCTCTTTGATCTCGTTGGACGCATTCTCTGAACAAGCGTGCCATCCTTTCATCAGAATTTGGAGCAGATAGAAACGAGTTTGGTTCTTCCCTGCGGGGTTGATTCCGTCCTGATGACCTGTAGGAATGGTATCGTCTATTACTCCTAATATTTTCCAGTGGCTATCTTTGGTCTTCTGGGAGCATGCCAGGGTCAGCTACAGTTGGCCCTTGCCTTGATCTTCCCCCGTTGGGTTCTGTTCTAAGCACTTCCTCGGGTCCAACTTCGGGCTGGGCTCTAGCTCGGCCCCGTTCATCGGCGTTTCCATGGTCAGGCAGCATGACAGGCTCGGCTACAGCCGACCCCCGCCTGGTACCTCCCCCGTTGGGTTCGGTTCCAAGTGTTTCCTTGGGTCGGAGTTCGGGCTGAGTTCGGGCTCGGCTCCTACCATGGCTGTTTCTGTCGTTAGCTTTTTCGAAGAAGGAAGACCTTTGTCGCCTCTGAGATCCCCCAGACTGGGACTCACCCCATGATTCAGTGTTGCGGCTGGACTCTTCGGCATCCCTTAAGCGTGACACGAGTTGGTTCACCAAGGCTTCTTGTTGGGATGTGAAGCGGTTAGTTACTTCAGCCACAACCCTGTCTAGATCTGCCCTAGTAATTGCTACCGGCTGTCCCATGGCAGGGGCTGTCGGATTTGCCTGATCTCCATTTTGTACTGTTGTTGGAATGGGACGATTCACTTGATCTGTGACCATTGGATCTGGAATACTGCTGGTCGCGATGTTTTTTCCTCTGTTAACATCTTTTTTCTGCCTAGGAGCCATGTCTCTCAAGCAATGAGTGATGTTGTTAGGAAGAAGGTTAAGTGGGAGAAGCTGAAGCTCCGAGCCCGCTCTCAGTGAAAGCACCAAAAATGTTTGCGCAAAAAATGGGCAAACACCTCCAAGTCGTATGATTTAGTTGATTTTATGTTGTTTTTAGTGATCTGGGTAATCTATGCAAATATATAAAAAGTAGGGACTAAACTGTAAAAGACATACAGATTTATAGTGGTTCGGCCAGAATGTGCCTACGTCCACTTTATATGTTATTCTCCTTTTACTGTTCAGATTACAAGTACAAAGCTTTTATACAAGTATATGAAAGTTGTTTGAAAGATCTATCCGTGTTTGAGCTCTCAAACTTGTCTGCCATTGTTGTACCCCTACCCCTCTATTTATAGAGTGAGGCTGGGGGTAGGAGTCTTGGATGTATATAGCTGCTGGCGGGCCTGGGCTGACGTGATCTGGCCTGGCAAAGTTGGTTCGGCACGCCTTGGTTCGGTGAAGGTTGGAGTAGCTTTGGTTCGGCAATGGTTGGTTCGGTAGTGGTTGGTCCGGTGAGGGTTGGAGTAGCTTTGGTTCGGTAATGGTTGGTTCGGTAGTGGTTGGTCTGGTGAGTGGATGACCTTGATTCGGCAGTGCCTTCCTGGCCTTGACTTGACAGTGTTGGTCCGGTGGCCCTGGTATGGTGAAAACACGTCCAACACATGCCATTTATTTTATCAAATTTTTTCCCAAGTACGATAAAATTGAATAATTTCAAATTATATTTAAAAGAAATTTTCTTTTTTTCCTTTTAATTATTTTAAAACAAATAAAATAATTTTAAAAACACTTTATTTTATTTACTATTGATTAGGAATTAATTATTTACATTCAATAAGGGTATAAAACATAATTGAGAAACTTTGACATGTGCCCAGTGGACACCTATTAACATTTCTCAGGAAGAATAAGTGAAGGAACCCCATAAGATTTTGAAACATTTACCACTTATTTATAGTTCATGCTCATTAATTATAAAAAAAATGTTTCAATTATAAAACCAAAATTTCCTTGTATTACAAATATAATTGTTATTTGTGTGACATATACTACTCTACTAAACGAAGTGCATGATTAAAATTTAAATAAGTGACTTGTAAGAATGTAGAATTTCTTGAATAAAAGGGAGAGAAAGAAAATATGGTAGGCAAATTTTCAAAACATTGGCCAATGGAGTGCATGATGATAATGCATAAATTGTAGTGAAAAAGATTTAGACACAGGAAGATAAAGAAAATACATAAGCTATTTGATAGTAAAACAGTAAGCTAACAACCATATCAAACTCTTCAAATAAATGACGGGCTCAAATTTACTATCACCTCGTTAGTTAGCGTTTAACTAATGATATCACATGAAGGTTGTACCCAAGATTATTTTAAATGATATTTATCACATATTTCATGTGTTGTTAAAATTTGATA
Organism: Allium fistulosum; assembly: GCA_030737815.1. NCBI lineage: Eukaryota > Viridiplantae > Streptophyta > Magnoliopsida > Asparagales > Amaryllidaceae > Allium > Allium fistulosum. Next base: position 98,688,405 of record CM060907.1, read on the forward strand.
CTCTGACATACCCAAAGGTTCACATCTTATAAATCACAGTCAACCAATGAATTAGTTTGGCAAAGATTATAGTTTTTGTTCTTATGGTAACTTCATTTCTTTGTACGGCATCCCAAATAGGTTAGCAACCATAACAATTGAATTCCTAAAGCAACACAACAACCCAAATCTACAGGTTGCCAAAAAAAGTTACAGAGACACTAAAATACATAATACTCGGGCAAATAAAACAACATACATACATGCAATGGAGCATCACCCATGTATACAAACAAGTAAAACAATACCCAAGCACACAAGCAAACAATAAAATTCTAAAACCAACACAACAAGAATTTTCTCAGGGTCAACTCAACAAAGACAACAACAAAGAATTGTCTCAGGGTCAACATAGTTGAGACACAACAAAGAATTATCTATGGTCCATCAATATTGAACACAACACCCAATTTATCATTCAAATTTCAGAAATTAGATGCGGAAAACAATAACTTCAACTCATTAAATATTTTCTAATTAAGGATGTAAAAAGTTTCCACTTGTATAAATACTATTACTTCACACTCTAAATTACCTTAACACAAAATTCATTTTAAAAAAAAATCATTTTCTATAGAAATGAAAAATCAAGAAAATCCAATCATTGTTTTTCTTTAAATTAAATTCTTGTTTTTAAAATTTAATAACTTGGAAAAGATAACTTTCTAGCAATAAGTTATACATATAAAACCAAAAAGAATCCTTTTCACAAAATTTCTCTCTTATCTTAGCTTTATAAAAGTACTTTTAAATCTCGTTTATTTTGCAAAGTCATACATGAGAAAATATTTATCCACTAAATCAAAGTGTTCGGATGATTAATAACTTATTACAGTCGTACTTGAAATCTAGTTTCATTTCAAACTCTTACTAAAATGGAATTTCATATAAAAATCCTAATATTTATTATAACCACAGTACCATATTCATAATCATTTAAAAGTACCATACCCAATTTATTTAACATGCATCTTTATTATTGAATATATAAAATTTTACAAATGCCAAATTTATTAAAAATATAAATCCTACTCTCTTTTTACATACTTTATTTTATTTATCAAAATACCCCAAAGCATCTCCCTCAAAAATATAATTTATACACTTCACAAAATTATTTTACCTTCAAAACAATATTTTTTTATAACTTGTTTCAAAATTCTGTCTTTTTTACAAAAATATTATATACTTACTAAATATTATTACTGGAAATATTTTATTATCCAAAACACTGTGTCCAAATGTCTCGTATTAGTGTTTAGGAATTCCTATCGATAATCTTGATCAAGCACATCGACCGGAATCTTTAAAGCACTCAACGGGCAATTTAACACAAAATTATTTTCAATAAAATATACATATACTATTCAATACCTTATGCATATTCAAAATATTTGATTGTCTATAATAAACATAATCAAGTTCCAAATTTATGCATATCAAATACCAAAATATTTTAATTCAAATAGATGCTTGCTTTTATTCAAATCTTTCAATCAATCTTAATGTTATCATAAAAATAACAATTTCATAGCACACACATTCATTAATATATACATCAAAAAAACATCAAAAAAATTTCTTAACATTTAATCAGTCATACATATTAATTAACATTTCATTTTATATAAATTTATATTTTCAATATTTCTTGCGGTACTACACTACTGAAGACACCGCAAGTCCTTATTGTTATTATTCAGCAGGTTTCAACTCTCAATAGTGATTCCTATTTAATACTAATTTTGCATAATCACTTATAATTTTAAAACAAAGAAGCATCCATTACCTAATAGATTTTCATTATATCTAATTTTATTTATGAAGTATAATTTTCAAATACCAAATTTAATTAGATACATATTATTCATCATTCTATATTTTATAACTATTAATTGCTTAGACATTTTTATTATTCCCCAACGATTCTATTTTGGAGAAACCACTGGCTTTTATTAATAATTGGGTTTATAAATTCTTTGAGTGAACTTATTATTTAAGTTCATAAACGAAATAAACATTTATGCAAACAACATACATTTTTATCAAACAAACATTTATATCAGAACAGATTAATTAATATGCTCAGCGAAAATAGTCCATCTGTTTCCGTTGTGCCACTTTGATCGTTAGAAGATTAGGACACAACAATTTAATTCTAAGCCATCTAAGGTCTCATTTATGTTATCTAAAGAGTTCCAAATTTAAAAATCACTTTCATGATAATAATTTGTTTGATTTAAAAAAATTCAAATACATCCCAATAATCATTTATATTCCTATTCTTAATAGTTAATTAACTTACTAATCACCATATACCCAAGAGACGATACTCTAAGTCCATTTAGATTCAAATCTCGACTCTATGTCAATTATATTATATAATGTCCTGAATTCAGCTCCGATACAAAGCTTTAACGACCCCACCGCTATACTCATATTATTAAAAAACATTACAAGTAATGTTCTCTTATAACACGGAGATTATGGCTGGTTAAGCGCGATCGAATGTGAATATGTCTTTATATTAACAGTGATGCGTCATTATTACCTTTAGAGGATCCGAATTGAAAATTTTGACGTGTACAGTATTATTACAAAGTAATAAACACACCGATTAAAATATTCAAAACAGTATATAATATAAATAAGTCAGAATCACAGATCACAACGTAATAATATATATCAGATATATAATAGAACACGAGTCTACAAAATATCGATACTAGACCCACATAAATATATACATCATATCCAAAATGTTGTATCAGGTACAAAGTCACTACTAAATAATATAGATGACATAAACTCCTAACTGTCGATATATACAAGTATGAAGTAAACTAAAACTATCAAAATAGTCTACTTCAATGCTAGCAAAATGTCCAGAGTTAATAAGTCCTGGTACCTATAGAGGCTCGGCCTGACCCGAGTTTTAAAATAATAAACGGGTCAGACTATATCAATAAAAGATGAGATATTGATGATATGAATATATAACTTAAAATAATAAGCCATAATAAAATATGCCGAAAAAACAATCATAATAAGGTATATTAATAAAATTCACCACTTTATAAATCCATAAATGACTTAACTCTAAAATAAGTCATCTCAACATATGCCTAAAACCCAAAAATCCATAAAAGGGATATTAAACCAATAGATACTGATATCACAATTATGACTTAACAATAACCAAATAAATCATAAATAAAATACGCCCAAAACAAATACTCAAATAAGGCATATCTAACAAATCACCATTTCAGAAATACATCTCAAATTTCAATAGACTATCATCTAAAAATATGGTGACAACCAATTCAAAATTCCTCAGAGCTATAAATGATACAGAATATCCATACTAAAAATCTCTGAAGAAATAACTATCAATAATGAAATAATACTGGTGGTCAACTATCAGTATAAAATAGTGTGACATGGAGTCTAAACCCAAGAAATAGACCCCGCCACTTACCTAACCACAAGAAAAAGGATACAGCCTTACCCCAAGAAATAGACTGGCTATGTGAATTTACCTAACCCCAAAAATAGGTAAACATGGTCCATTGTAAATAAACTGATAGGGCTGCAATATAACATCTGTCCAAACAACAAAATTGACAACTATGTTATACCAGAACAGACCTAACCCCAAAAAATAGGTCTTTCTACCCAAATCTAAAAAGGAATCGACTCCCAGGTTGATGAAAAATGAATCATATCCTCTTGGGGATCTATCGGTCTCAAATAAAATCCGAACACCCCATGATAATACAACTCTAAAGTGTTAATTACTATCACTCCGATAATCACAAGAATTTAACTAACTTTCCTATACTAGATAGTAAATTCAAGTATTTACTAAAAGCAAGTAATTTTCACTCAAACTCTATTTAACAAATTATAATAATAAGCGAAAGAATTGTATGAAATGTCCATACCAATCCGACAATTCATTGTTTATTAAAAAAATTATTTCATAGAAAAGTACGAAATCAATAGAAAGTTAAATCAAAGCTTATTCATTTATATTTAAAAGAAAGGAGTTAAAAGATGTTATTTTACAATTAGAGTTTCTTTACTAAATTTTTGAATCAAAGCAATACATTTCATAAATAATAACTTAATATATTTGAATATATATATATATATATATATATTTGAAGATATAATTTTCCAAAGGCTTTCAAACTCTTTCTAAAATCATTTAAATAGCTTTTATAACTAAAATTACTTGAAATTGAATTTATTACTTTCATAACCACTTTTCTAAAATCATACCATATCCTATCTTTTGCCTCTAAAGCATTTCCAAAATTATATACTTATAAATAATAATTTTTAAAATATTTTTTAAATAAATATTACTTATCTTTAAAAGTTTTAATTGGAAATTTTGAAGTAAGCAATAAGTTAAGAAGATAACATAATTTAACTATATATTTTATAAACTAAATTCCAATAAGGATCAAAATGGATAAAATCTCATTTTTTAGATCTTTTAAAAACATTTAAATAATTCAAACAATAAATCCATCAAAATGAAAATTTTAGAGCCAACGACGCTCTATAAAATATCATTTCAGAATATGAAATTATTTATCAATCCGACTTGCTTCCTGGAAAACTCCGATTATACAACAATGTATGTAATTTCAGCCATCGACCAAACTTGTAGTGAACAATGTAGTCTTAACATGCAACTTCATTTCAATCATTTAATTTATTTTCAATTATCGCTTTAATCCAATATTATAAACTCATAATTTAAGCAATTCATCCATCGAGCAATTCAAACCCATAGCATGCAATTTATTTTAATTATTTCATCCAATCGTTACTAAAATTTTAGGCAATTCATAAGTGATTCCTAAGCTAAGCAAAGCATACAAGAGGAATATAATATAGTTATTTAGACATAGTAGTGTGAGTTGAGGATAACTCATTTTAAACGATACTTGAATTCTTAAATCAGCGATTATACTCAGCTCAGCAGAAATCACCATTCGGTGACAATTATCGCACACTACCTTGATCGCAGATCGCACATCACCTAAATTGTCTACCTGAACCACCTCCACCACGCAGTCAGACATCATCGTTTCCCAATTCATGAGTCGCGAACATCATTCCAGGTCGTATCAACCTTGGCTCAGTCACCGCGGTTCATCATCGTGCCTTCCCCTCAATCGCCGAAGTCGCCAGCACGAGCAAGCCACCAGATTGCGCTTGCCCACTGCTATCATCACCGACCACTTGCAATGTCGCCGCTCAGCCATCAACGTGCTTGCCTCCGATCGCCGTCGTAGTGTGGTTTGATCGCTGATGCTATTTTTTTCTTTCTTGAATTCGATTTTGTGAAATTAGAGGAAAAAAAGGTCGGTTTGATTTGGATGGAGGAAACGGGTTTTGGGAATATGGGTAAAGAGTGGCTTGGGTTTGGGGAGAATGAGTATGAAAAGAAATGGGCTAGTTTAGCTTTAATTATTTCCCTTTTGTATTAAATTTAAGTATTAATCCCCATCATATATTTATAAATATATATCGGTTTAATTTAAATTGGTTTACAGTTCGTTCGACAAGATAGATTTTTAAATTGTACAATTTCTATCGATTTGATATTGTCCCATTCTATTCAATTATTCATTATATTGATATAAAATAGATTTATTCATCTTCGTCAACTTATTGATTTACTAAATATCAAATAGAACTTCTTTTCATTTATTTCAATTATATAAAATTATTTACACTTTAAAATATTTATATTTAATAATAACATTTTATCCAGTTTATTACCCAACCATTCCAAAATCTACATTAATTTCTCAAAATTCATTCAAATATATTTATTTTATTTTAACCTCATTTAAGACCATTACAATTTATCCCCACTATTGGCCGAAATTCTTCCCCTCCTCTTATCTATTTCCAAGTTCAAATCAAATAAAGATATTCGATAGCCGGTGGTCAACAATTCGAAGCTAGTACGTTCTAGATTGGAATAGGATTCAAAGGAGCTCGTATCTTCATTTCAATGTGTATTTGATAGGCTTTGGTCAAGGTATGTTTCTGATTTACAAATATAAATTAATGTTATATTTCATATCATATGATGTTTTGATCAACAGGTGACGAATCTGGCATATCGATATATCGTCACATTTAAGATGGTTGTTTACTTGTGTGCTAAAATAATTTAAAAAAATAATTATTTAATACATACATACCTAATACTCACGGCATAAAAATATTCTTTTTTAATTTAGAATTAATTTAACATTATTTAATTAATATAAGTTTCATAGATTTAAATATTAAACATTATATTATACAAAATATGTTTTATATTTCTTATTTAAATAGTTTTGGACTTAAAAGACTTTCAAGAAAATATTTTTTACATATATATATTATTTAAATCAAATCAATTAAATAAATCTATAAAAGAAATAAATATATCATATAAAATATAATTTAAATTTTATAAAATAAATGTCACATTTAATAAGTTTTTAGGAGATAAGAAAAATTAATTTTTCCTTAAATTAAATATATAGATATATATATATACTACGGAAATTAATAATTAACTTTAAAAATAATTTTAAAATTACAATATATATAGGTAAATATTTTAATGTTAAAATATTTTTCAGATATTTATAAAAATATATTAAAATACAAAATTTTATTTTTTGAAAATATTCTATGTAATATTATTCATTTCCATACGAAATTTAAATTTAAAAAAAAAATAAAAAAAATCATTTTTTTCCCGCGAGCATTGTCTGATGTGTGTGTGTGTGTATTATATAAATTATATATACATATATATATATATATATTACTAGTAGATTATTTATAAGTATGTTTATATATTTCATACGAAAAAAATAAAATTTTGTTTTCACTTTCTATAAAAAATGAATAAACAAATTTTAGCATTCTATATAAAATGATTTTGCATTTATTTACATTTGTATATACATATATAATTATAAACATATTTTTTAAATTCATTATATATATATATATAAATTATTCAGAATTATATAGATATATATATATATATATATATATTTGTAATATTTTCTTATATATAAATTAAAGCACATAAGCATATATTTGGATGATATATTTGTATACTAGAGGGGCTAACATGTCTGTTATGTAAATTCCAGCACTTATACACGGGCATATTAAACCTTGCATGGATTGCTATGTTACACACGCACACGCACACGCACACGCACACGCACACACGCACACACATATATATATATGTATATGATACACACAAATATATATATATATATATATTATAGTAATTACATTATATAAAACTATACTATAAATTTAAATAAAATAATGATTCTATTTAATAGTAACTTAGAAATATTCTAAATAAATTAGACTTCATAGGCTCAATAAAGATCTAAAATGATTAAAAAATTTGAAATCAACCATTTCTTCTACTATGGGCTGGCCCAGTTGCAACAACCAACGGGTTAAACTTCGAATTTCAAATTTAAATGTTTGATCTTCCATAAGTGAGCATGTATCGTTTGCACTATTATTACGTCTTCCACATAAGAGCACATGTTATTTGTACATTTATTTTACTTTTTATATGTTGAATGATTACTGATTGTATTAATTATTTTGTTTTGTACATAAGGAACATGTGTCTTATTTACTAATCATTTTATCTTGGATGCGTGCGCATATGTGTGTAGACAATGATCGACTATACACCTCATTTCTACTACATCTCTATTCCCCTTGGTTTTAACCACACATTCTGATTTAAATAATTATAGTTTCTCCCAACTATCACTTATATAATTTTTTAAATCAGAATGTGTGGTTGATAACAAGGGTAGAGGTGGACCAAACCAGAGCGATATATATATATATAAGCCGCAATAATTTTCTTAATCCTTCAATTTGGCTAATTTTTGTACATGTGGTGTATTTATCTAGTCGGTCAATTTCACAAATTTTCAAATCATTCTACATGTCTAACCTGCTCATACCATAAGTGAATGTGACTAAAATATATATTTTGACCGATAATTTATAATGTTGTTTTAATAGGGTTACAAGTTTCAGAATGATCTTAAAATTTATTGATGCTCTTAGCTAAATAAATAAGAAATATAAAAAAATGACTAAAATTATGTTTTGGCTAATTATTATTACTACTGTAACAACTTTTTTGGCTATATATGAGGATGCTTGTCATAATCATATAATATATAAAATATCATATATAATCAACACCATAATACATCCTCACAACACAAAACTCACCATAATATAATATATGTACGACTCAAGACATAGATATAAATAATATGTAACACCTCATCCAGCCTTTATATCATCGTTAGGCCTAGTCGCATATCTACACATGTTCGTTCGACTTACTCATTTAAGAGTATCGAAGAGGTTACCGTAGAGGATAATTTTTTATGATTTTTGTTTGATGATAATAAACATATATATATTCATTAAATTAAATGTGTTTGTTATAGTACTATTGCGATTTCACAGAATAAAATAAATATTTGCTGAATAAAATAAATAAATCAGAATTTTATTTAAACAAATATTTTATTTCAAAGTCAAATAGTATTCATTTTAAATTCCACTGTACTTACATTTTCAATACAATATACAACACATTCATATACAACATTTTGTTTCGTCACTCACTCACACTCGATTTTGATCTTGATTTGCTTACTCCAGCTTTTGTCCAGTCATCCATTATACCTATCAAATAAACAATGCAGTAAAATGGAAAAAGAACCAAACCTGAATTGCAAAAATAAAATTGAATATTAATATTGCCTCAGTTTATGGGTTTGTTTTTCTCTTCATATTTAGACAGGGACAAATATAGGTGCACGGACAACTCATGATATGCACAGTGTATCACTGTGAATATCACAAGGGCGAGCCTAGATTCAATCACACGGATTGTTGCAAAGGTCAAGCACGAAGGCTCAACTCAGTGCAAATGTGCACAAGGTCAAGCCTAAGTCATCTCGGACTCAACTCAGGTGCACATATATAAGTACAAACTAGCCAGCAAAACAAGACAGGGTAGATCAAGCAGGCAACAATCAGAGCAAAGGCAATATATCAGAAACAACAAAATAAAGGAGTACAAAGCATAAAAAATTCCACACATATATACTTATATGTATATATATGTATACATCTACACAGTGAGGAAAGGCAATGTTTAAGACAACAACAAAATGGTGCAAAGCCTGAAACAAGTACATAGTACACAAATAAGTTCAAATGCAAGTGCAACAGCAAGATCGGCAAGATAAATGCATAATCATATGGTTAGGCAAGGTATCAGTACAAAGTAAGACATGCACAAAAGGCAGCAAGATAAGACCAGATCAAAGCAGGGTGCAAACACAGCAAGAATACAAAAGTGCAGCAAGGGTACAAGGGTGCAAGATTGCAACAAGGCATAGGTGGAAAAGTTCAACAAATACTAGTGCACACAAACAAATCAAGGCATGCACATATGTATTTGATACAACACACTTCAGGCATCGAGAATTGTAAACCCAAAAAAAGCTAAACCGAGTTCATCATTTTGTTCAATCATCATCGTATAAAGATACAAATTGTTAGAAATCAAAGCAGTCAAACAAAAGCAAACAGCACAAAAGCTCAAAGACCGAAATAAGAAAATCAACCGATAGAAAATATATAAGAATATATATATATATATATATTCGTACGCTGACCAAGTCAGAACCCAGTGAACCATTCGATTAGAGTTCAGCAATTGAAGTGTCGAAAATACAGAGAATCGATTCCTATAAATACCCATATAATTATTGGCAAAAATTAAGTCGAGTTAAAAGCAATATAACCTAAATCAGAAAATTCGAAACTATACCAAAGCCTCAATCAAAGAATTACTTGACTCATTGAAGCGACCAAGTGCACTCAAAGCAAGGCGATCGATCGACGAAGCAACCAAGGTGAAAACATCTCTTTAAACGATCAATTGGAATCGGCGCTTCAATCAGAAGGAAACCCTAATTTCTGAAGAACAAAGAAAAGAAAATCGGCCAGATTGAACAAGAGAACGAATATCTCATTTTACTATGGACCGCTAAATTTTAGCTGGGCCATGCTTTTCCTTATTTAATCAAGTTTATTTTAGGCTAAAATTGTATTTAGGGTTTCCATTTTATTTTATTGTAATTTTCCTTTTAAAACTTGTTAAACTCTAGTGTTAACTAGGTTAGAGTTACAGGGCATGGTTTGAGAATTTACAACTCAGTAGCTGAGTTATAATAAGGTTTTAAGCATAGGGTTAGAAAAATCGGGTTAGCGAGGATCGCGAGTTTACAGGGTCTATAAGCGTCGGATTTTTTAATTCCTAGTAGAAACCTTGGGAGCAGCAGTAGATGGTTTTTGCCGAAGCTAGGTAAACTTGTGTGTCATTTTTATTTCTGCATTTATTCTGTTATTATTTGTGCTGCAATATTTATTTATCCATGAATTTTTATAAACCCTATTCACCCCCCTCCCCCCTCTAGGGTTAATTCGATCCTATAGTTACAAATGCAAAACACGAATGTCAAATATAGAGTTTGGCATGGGTAATCCTCAAGTATCCATAGACACCCGCTCCCATCTAGTTAGCATTTAATAACATAATAAAGTACAAACACTCCAAATGTAAAATTACATCATAAAACACCTTAACACTATAGAGTGTCCAAACACAATCCACCGACCTCTGATTTTTACACACTAAGGATAACTCATACTCCTTGCTTTTACATCAATTGCACGATGAGCATGCGATAAAACAACGAACATACACCATACAATAAATACCAAACACCATATCCAACACTAACCATAAATCACTAAAATACCAACTCACCAAAATCCATACAGGGTCGCATTTCCTTCCATCAACATAGATTACTAAAACACCCACACAAAAATACCATGTCATCGTCATGCTTTCTAGTGCGACCATGATAATCACACTTCCAACTATGATCATGGATCACAAACACAACACACCATGCAATGGTCCCGCTTTCCACCTTGACCATGAATAACTAACGTGCAAAACACCAAGCCAAAGTTACAATTTCAACCATGACCATAAATGATCAACACACAAAATACCATGCCATTGTTGCACTTTCCACCGTAACCACGGATAACCTAAACTAAGCTATCACATTATTATTCCTCACGTTGATGTAACACATTCCCATATTTATTGTCACATTTTCCATTGAAATTAACTATCACGATTACACAACGTGAAAAACAATCCTAAATCACATATACACTTATCGTTGTGATTGTTCCTTAGTTACATTTCCCTCTTAAGTCCACCGAGATCATTGTTGCAAATATGTCCATGCATTCACCAAGACTCACCACAAAACCATCCCACCCATTTCAGGTAAAACTCATAGTGCAAGAACTCTTCATTCTGATACTCATGATCGACACATGATATTCTCTTCTAGTACTTATGTGTGGATACTTCAGAAGTCAGATGCACGATCATTGGATTAAATGTAAACTGAATTTGTAGATATGTTTATATGTGTGTATCTAAGAGTTGTTGACAAATTGTCATAAATTCAAGCATTCGTATCAACGGCAATCATATAACACCCTGTCTATAGACTTGAAGTATGTCTCGTTAGTATGATACATATTTTATAGAGTTCACAAGAAAACCTTACTGCATTTGAGGTGTGTGTGTGTTTCGGCGATGGTTATAATAAAAATGTTAGCGATTGGTATTGACTTATCATTCTGAACATGTTAGAAGTTTTGAAATGGTTTCAATTTTTTGAGATATGATGTTCATTGTGTATTTGACAATCCCCAAATTTTATCCCATTTCGAATTTCATTTCTACATTTTTTGGATGTGATAGGATACAGTGAAAGAGGGAATGAGGAATCTAAGTCTTCCTCTTATTCACCCAAAAAAAAAATTCATTGTTTCTAATGCAAAAAAAAATCGAAAAGTGAACATTTGTAGATTTGTTGCTTTCATTAAAAATTAATAAGATCATCTATGTCAAATTTGAAATTGTTATGGAAATTTTATCCACTTCAATGTTATTTTGAGTTGATAGTTAAAATAAATATCTTCGATGATTCATATTAACTTGTAATCTTGAAGGGTTTAATTTATATTGTAAGTAAATAATTTTGCTAATGAATATTACATGTCTACAGATATTCACTTCGATCCTGAAACTTTCGCAGAAGATGCTAAAGGTATTCGAGGGAGAGCATACCTATGTATGTATGTGTCAAGCCAATGGTAGCATGGTTATTTTGTTGATATTATTTCGATTTGGATGCATAAGAAAAGAAGCTTAAATTCGATAAATTATATAACCCCGCATATACGAGCCAAAGTTCACTAATATTTTTATACTATAAATCGTATATAGTTGTGGAAATTATGTTTTCACCCTCAATTTTTTTTTAAAAATAAAAAAATATCTTTAACCTTTTCAGGTTATTAAAAACACACTTGAAATTTATGGAAATTCAAAGTAAACCTCACTTTTAAGCATTATTTAAATTGAAACATTAAAACATGTTGACTTACGTAAGTAAAATAACATTTAAAATAAAAATAAATGTTATTAACAACATTACGTTCATAATAATATGTTTATATGCAATTTAGTTGCTTTTACTGTATGTTGCATTGTTTATAGTGCAACAATATGTCAATACTTCATTTTATTGCATTATTATAGTACAATGCCCATAATGATTTGAAATTTGTGTGTTTTTTTTTAAAATAGCTTAAGTATAGTTATAAAACTGTTATATTTCAGTCAATGACCACTAGCTCAACCGGTTAGTGGTATGAAGCTGTAGGCATAGGTTTTAGAGATCATGAGTTCGAACCCTTGGAATATCAAAATAAGTGGTCTGTTGGAATAAAGTATCACTCTTACAATAAAACTGTTATATATATAATGATAGTACATAGTCATATTATAAGCCTTAAATAATATATAACACACTTCATGTCAAAATATGTCCAATGTTACAAATCACACCTAAACGAGATTCGAACATGTGATCTTATGGACCAACGCTAAAGCGCCTAATCACTGAAACAGTGGTGTTGGGAAACGATATAAATATATTACATATTCAAAACCTAGTTTTTTTATTGTTACATTGAACGTTGAATTTTAAATGGTGCAATACTTGATTCGTCTTTTTTGCACTTGAATTCAAGATTTTTTATTTGAAATTTTGATTTAAATTACTAATTTTTTGTTATAATGAATTTATACATGATTTATTTTTGTAAATCCTAGGGGCTTAATTTACAAGGTGAAAAATTAATGGTTTTTTTTCTATCATGATAACTAATAAGGGCGTTTTTCAAAAATTCTCATATAAAGTTTCCATTCAAAAGCCTAAGGTTCCGTTTGGCTTGCCATTTTTAGTTTTGTGTTTTCGTTTAAAAAACGTGCACACGACGCATGTATTTTTGGAAAACAATCAACTTCGAAAATGATGCTACCATATAAAATGGAAAATAAATTTATTTTGTTTTTTGTAGTTTGAGAAATAAAAAAAATAAAAAACAATTCATCCCCTCCACCGTCCCTCCATACCCTCCGTCGTTCTTTCATTGTCGTTGTAATGGTCTAAAATTTTAAAATTTTCTTTCATCATACTCATATTTCGTTATGATCGTTGAAAACAGAAATACAAAACTCAAAACGAAACCAAACATACTTGAAATTTTGTCAACTATCTTAACCGCATATTTTTAGAGTCCAGTCTATTTTAATATTTGATTGAACCCAATTAATTGTGTCATTTGGAACGAATCCTCTGCAATAATATTTTAAGTGTATAAAAATGTTTACGAGCCAAGGACAATAAAAAAAATTAATTTTAATTTTTGTAGTTTACTGGCTAAAGACCAATCTTATTATGTTTTAAATATGTTCTTTTATTACATGAACTAAAGCCCGTCTTCTAGTTATTTAACTAGGCCTAATGTAGAAAAAAAATATTTATCTGATTACTTACAAATATCTTAGCCTAGTTGATGATATACGGACCAATACAAACAAACAAACAACAAACAAACAACAACTAAGCCATTATTCCCAAACAAGTTGGGATCGGTTAGAGATGGAACCTAAAACTAAATGAAAAAATCAATTTAAAAGTTATAATAATAACAATAGCAATAATAAAATAAAGTCAAATTAAGTAAATTAATAATAATAGCTAAGTAAAATAAAATAAAAATATATGTGTGTGTGTGTGTGTGTGTATATATATATATAAGATGAATAATAATAATAATACTAATAGCGATAATGATACTAATAGTAATATTGGTCAAAGACCAAACCTACGTCTTAGGCTCATGTTTCCTAGCCCTATAATCTAAGATTTATATACTGGCCAATGTAAAAAATAAATGAAAACTTTCATTTTAATTGTTTAGTTTATGTACGGATGCAGATGGAAGTCCAAAGTTACGTACACAAGTACAAAAAGGAATATAATATCAATTTTCTAAAAAGCAAAAGTACTGAAAACAAACTTTCACACATGAATACGTGGCGTACATGGGCCTAACCAATAAAAGCCCTATTAGTACTTTCAAGCAAACAGATTAATGGTGCAGGAAAGCTGAGACTTCTATCAGCAGACCTTGTAATTGCAGAAAGAAAATCGTGAAGAATTCTATATTATCCTCTAATCAGTCCACTCATTTAAAATTTGAATTTAAAAATATATAAAAACTCGGATTGAATTAAGAAAACCATTTTTGAACTCAATAACATAATTGTGAGTGAATGAAAATGGTGTACATGCTTCATTTGACGCGTCAAAATATATAATTTATATAACCTAAACAAATCATTTACCATTTTTGATAAAATGATTGAAGAATTCTATAATTATATAATTACAATTAATTACATGATTAATCAAAATGAATGAAAGCTAGCCTGCCTGCATCCAAATCAAGCTTTTAAAAATGGTATCATCATTTCAGAACATGAAACTACAGGTAAAGCAAATGCAAATTCATTTTCATTCAAAATTACAACAAATGCACGATATTTTAAACAAAACAAGTACAATTTCCTTCTTACAAAACATTATTTTTCATTCTGAAAGGGTCTTAACACTTTCAATGACTTTCACAAAGAAGAAATGTTAATGAAAAGTAATTAACCAGCCATGGGATGATTTGCAATGTACTCGATGGCAAGGGCGGTAGAGTCGATCTTATCAGCCTCTTTATCGGGTATCTCCAGCTTGAATTCCTCCTCTAGTGCTACCACGAGCTCCACGCCGTCCAAGCTATCCAGCCCTAGATCCTTCTGGAAGTGCGCTTCCGGTGTCACCTGAATACAATGCAAAACGTTCAAAACGTAAAGTCAAAAATCAATCTTTAAAACGTTTATTTTAACTGTTGAATGAAATATTATTTGAATATGTTAAGAGTACTTAAATTAATCAAAATTTTGTGGACAATGGTCTTGAGGCATGGATAGGTCTGTCAATGGATACCCAAAAAATCCGAATCCGTCCGGATCCGTATCCGAAAAAACGGATATTATCCGATATCTGAAAAGCGGATGCGGATATCCGATATCCGAAAAGAAAATCGGATGCGGATATGGGCATATCCGTGGATATGGGCATATCCGTATCCGAAAAACATCCTTCCGATCGAAATTCTATGTGTGTTGTCATTTTGTCATTATGTATGTTGCTATTTTATCATTTGAATTGATGTAATATCGTGTAAACTTGTTTGATACTTTGATATTATGTGTGTTGCCATTTTGTCATTTGAAAAACTGATTAGTATTGTAGTGTGTGTATTGTCATTTGAGAAAGTGATTGTTTTAGTTCAAAAATATTAGTATAATAAAAATCTTATTCAATTTCGGATGCGGATATTTCGGATATTTTCGAATATCCGAAAATATCCGCTTTTTATTTTCGGATATCCGAAAAATATCCGCGGATGCGGACAGATATCCGCGGATATCGGATGCGGATGCGGATTTAAATTTTCGGATGCGGATGCGGATACAGCCATATCCGCATCCGTTTGCATCCGTTGACAGCCCTAGGCATGGATGAACATATCCACAAATTTTTTGTTCGAATTAAAATAGTGTAGCTCAAAAATGGAAGGTATGCGTGAATAAGGTGTAGCAGGGAGGGTTGTAGTGCAACTCTTCCCGTACATAACACACATAATGTATATTTAAGTACGTATATATGTATCCATATGGGCAGATGTACATAGGTATATAGGAGCGGCTATTAAGACAAACGTATTGGTGATACAATGGATTTCACTCAGCGAATCTCCATTAGATCTAAGACATAAATAAAAATATTAAGATCTAACGGTTGAGATACGTTTGTGTCAACGGTTGTGTACCTATTTGTGCCCGGTATATATTGAAAATTATACACACACATGGAGGTTCAATGAAATCTCTCTTTAGTGGCACCTCTTTAACAACCATACTATATTTTGAGTTGCTTTTCAAAAAGTTGCAAAATTTTCGAAAATCTATGTAGTGAGTGCCATCTCTACAAAGATGAAATTGCTTTAAAATCTCTAGCATCTTCAAAATTATAAATCAATATGTACCGTTAAAAAATATATTTTACCCACTAATTTGAATTTCAATTTCGTTGTCTTCAAAATAATTAAACAATTCCATTTTCTTTTTTACACGAATAGTTTTAAATATTACATAAATGTTTTTGAAAAGTTTAGTGCCACTGGAATCGTGTGACTCAAAATATGTTAGAAGTGCTAAAGGATACTACAAAAGAGTACCACTGAACATTACTATACATTGAAGACCCACGATACATCAAGTAATTCACAGGGAGTTTGTGCACATCATCATTACCAAAGTTCAATCTTGTGATCCCTTTGCACCAGTCTCCACATTATACCAACTAGGCCACCTTATGGATTTGAACCTTCCTGTATGTGTGTAAATGTACATCCATATATGCATACATGCATGTACGTAAACATATATATTTGTTACCAATGATGATATGGTCAGACAACGTGGTGTGGTGTGATTGACAAACTATGGAGCACCGTTAACAATTTTTTGTCGAGAAAAATGATGAAGCCATGTGTATCAAATCAATAAAGGTTATCGAGGATGATGGTTAATCTTGCAATAAGTAAGAATTTAAAACCAAATAAGGTTACCCTCCTTTTAACGAAAACTCACTATACTTCACACGTGCAAACCACATTCTCGTTCTGAAATTTTCATACATCAGTTAAATAAGTTTTATTATGTGTTTTCACCTTTGTTTTTGTATATAAAGTCTACAAAATTATGTATCTTAAACTCTAATACATACATGTATGTATAATTTATGCAAATCTTTTAGTTTACTCCAGTTCTCTTCATTGTCTTTTTAAGTATGCCTTCATTTAGGACCTATTTCGCATGAAACCGTCATTATCTGGTATGGACACTTAATTTCTTAATTACTGTTTTATCTCTCTCTTAGATTCATTGTGTGACTAATTAGTTTACTTCCTCTTTCACTACAATATCTTGTACACCTCTTTTATCCTGAAATATTTACATCTATTTATGCTATAAAGCTCTTATTCAGCTCGTTTGATATTTTTCCCTTCTACAAATATCTTTGCTAATGATTTCCATATCCTTATAGCTATAAATATATATTTGAACCTGTTAGCTTTTTTCTTTTCTTTTTTCATATTTTTAATTTGTTCTAATTCTTCCTGTTTCGTGGATCATCATTCATCCATATGTTTATTAACACGTTCTGCTTTCAACTTAGGGTTCTTATAAAGAAATCGTTCAAACCTTTTTTCCTCATATTTAGTATATCTATCTCTTTAACTAGTATATCATTGTTTTCGTCTTTAATACATTTAATTCGTTTCAAATCTTGAGTTAATTTTCCTATATTCGTTTTTGATTTATAAACATCACCTTCTCTTTCTTTTGTACTTAATTTATCATATATTTAGAGAAAAACTTTGACTGGATATACTGACCACTTTTTTGGCTTATTTTTATTTATTTTTTATGCTTTTCCAACTTCTTTTGTTGTCTAATATTTTATCTTGCTTTAAAGTATATAGCATGCTGTACTTTTTCCACCACCATGTTTTAAATTTTACCAAAAAGAATTCCTTTCAGTTTGTTTCTAAATTTTCTTCACCATTTCCTTTTATGTCATTTGCTACATTTTCTTACAGTGCATCTATATCATTGTTTCAATCCATTTTATTTCTTTTGTTGTATATTCATCATACTTTTTCATATTGCAATATTTTAATTCTTCCCTACTTAACGTTTTTTATGGTTCATTACTTGCATTTCTCTTCTTAAACCTTTATTTTAGAAAACCGAAAATTAATTTATACCTAAAAGTTTTATGTCATCCATCCGCTAATAGCAAAAGCGAGTGAAGGAAAACATTTGTGATATTGGTCCGAAATTCCAATGTATGGGACAATATTGTTGTGGCTTAAGAGCATCCACACTCAAAACTAAATTTTAGGCATTTTCAATCTTCGCTTGTAGACATAAAATTAATATGTATACTAAAAATTTAAAATAAATTACTATTCCGAAACCATGAATAAAAACATCAAACAAAAAACATACGATATTTCTTTTCGAAACAAATAAATTTGAAATAATAATGATATACTATTCTACAGACATCCTAAATATTAACGTAACTAATCTAATGTTTTATTTGCGAAAAACTTAATTTAATATACTAAATTTATAGATACAAGTTACATGCAAGGACTTTAAGTTAACAATATTTCGATAAGAGGTAGCGGAAGAAGTTTTTTGTAGATACGACATTTTTGGAAGAAGCTTAGTTTAGAGGAGACAGAATTAATGAAATGAGGAAGTGTAATTGCTGGAAGTTCCGATATACATGGGAGGTTAAGATATTTAGTTGAGTAGTTCGGCCGGGTCTCTTAGCATTGTTAAACAGGCCTGAAGTATTTTGTTATAGTTGTACTTGTAAACTTGCTTTGCACATATTTGAAGAAATAAAGTATTGGTACCAAATTAAAAAACCACAGGTGAAATAGAATATAAATTGGAATTATAACAAAAATATATGCATGCAACGTTTTAAGTGAATAAAGGAATCAAATAATAATATTTAAATGAATAAAGTTTGCTAGTGTGAAAATTATGAGAGAAATATACATAGCCAAGTTAGGTAATATAGTTATCCAATATATATTAGCAGTGTGATAAAAGAATTCCTTGTTTTCAAGGTCTGCAAAATAACCAAACAGGGTAAATCATGCTCAAATAGATGTAGTCGCATGCCATCTACACAATCGTATTTTGAAACCTCCAACAGTTGTTAATAACCATTTCTGTGTATATGGTACAAACAGTTAAAAATAATTTATCATCGCTTGGTAGTTTGTGGTTGCGGAACTGCAACGGCGACAAAATCAAGTTACGTCTTTGAGCGATCTACGAGGAGAAAATGTAGAAAGGGTATTATGGATATTTCAAAAAGATACGGTTGATTTTCTATTCATTGAATTCTTATTATTGGTGGTGTGTAGATATATAGATATATATATATCCATTTTTTAGCAAAAAGATATTGTCTAATGTTAAGGAGTAGACATTAAATTCATGGTTATGTCTTGTCAATCTTGTTGTTCGAGGGATAAAATCTCAAATGAGATTAGAATCCTAAATTTTGTATGAAGTTGCTTTTCGTTTACAAACTTTGTAAATTTTTACATGTATCCAAAAATATATTAATATTATTTTTACCTTTTATTCAGACGAGTCGGAACAAAAGACGCCATTCTTTTCAATGTTCAAATAAAAAATCACCAAATCAGTTACTTAACTACTAGTATCTTGAAAAAAAAATTGTTTCCTTCTTGTCCAACACCTCCATCTCCTTACAAATCAAGTATGTTACCACTGTTTATTTTTACCTTTTTGATAGCAATTACTAAGAAAAATCATTAAATGCCAATTGAAAACACATAAGTTACTCCACGAATGTCCCGATATATACTTTAAGTTCTGAGATACAAGTATATAGTCATCTCGTACAAGCTCCCAGCCGATATACGATAGCGAGAATGAAAGTATCGTGATGCGATCGAAATACAAGATTTAAAACGCTGATTTAATTTTTGAGTTGTTATGTGTATTACTTAATTCCCTAACATTTCATTTTTGATGCCCTGAAATGTGGAAGCCCTGATTATTTCAATTGTTGATGTGAAGTCTTTTACAGAAACTTCAGCAGGTAAGATCTTCGCTACAACTTGATTACCATCAGCCATGTTTCCTTTATTTACAAGACTATTGCCTCCGTTTCAAATCAATTTATCTAACATTATACAAAGTACAAAGATTGATAAGTCAACTCAAGTAAACTGTGAAGAAACACAGTTTTAGTGTAGGTGAATAGCCAACAAACTGATGCATTCCCTAGGTTTGCGCTAGTAATTCGAGCATCAAGCTAGGGAAGATTCAGACCCTAACTAAAGAGATGAAGATGAAATTTGAGGATTTTTTTTTTCTTAAAGAAATGTAATTGGTGTGGGAAAAGTGATTTCAAAGCAGAATTAAGATCTACCATCCATCTAGGTGATAGTGATAATGATAACCTGATCTACGAAACTGAGGCTTTTAGGAAAAAGTACCTTAGACGGATCATCGATTTTCGGGAAGCTTTTGATGACATCAAGAACGCGTTCTATGACCTCGTCTCTGGTGAGATGGTCGTCGTGGGAAGAGAATGGCCGGAATAGGGGGATTAGGAAATAACTAGGGTTGTTTTTTAGAGCAATAGTTCGGATCGGAATTCTAATATGACGGAGAATCGAGGGTTTCAAAGCCGCCGCCATTTGAATCCTTGTTTCTTTTACTCTTCTGTTGCACTCTGAGCTTGCAGATGATTTACCAAAGATAAAAAACAAGAGGGACGCAGTTTATAACACACTGTTCAAACCCGACCTTTTAACCCCTTTTAAACCATAATTAACCATAATTAAATTAAACGATGAAATATAATTCAAAAACCCACTCTGAATATAAAATAATTTGAAAATAAATCATAATCGAACAACATATGAATAATAAAATTTAATACTCGAACATAATTATTTTCAATATGTTAATCATGAATGACAAAAGAAAATAAGATAAAAATGTGAATAGATTTGCATTTATGAATTTTAAATTAAAAGTTGATTAGTTAAGATATTTAATTATATTTAGAATATAAATGTAAATCAATATTTTTGTAAACTTTTTAATTTTTTAATGATTGGATTATCATAATTAAATATTTGACTATATCATATTATTTTCTACTATATTTGGTTTCATTGTTTTTCCCTTTTTTTTCCAACAAACAATAAAAACAATAATAATTGAATATTTTTGATAGAAGTGGTAATGAATGTGGTTTAATATATCATATCGTAACGTCTGATTAGAGCTGCAAATTATTCTTTAATATGTTAACCTTAATTAGAGTTACATAGTAAAAAAAATAAAAATTCTACTTACAATTAAAGTAACAACAACTTAACAGTAACGAAATTAGTTGGATTTATATACCCAGTAAAACATTAAATTAAAAAAAGATCGTCTATGAAGAAATTGAATGGAGAAAATTTGATTATGTTGTTTGAAGAAAGATTAAAAGAAGTTGATTTATGCTTTTGAGAAAATAAAAAGGTTATGAAAAGGTGGGATAGGTGGGTGAGTGAAGATGATAAATGGATAAGAGAATAGGTGGGTGAAAGAAGAGTTTAGGTAGGTGTAAATAGTAACACTCTTAAAAAACCTTACTTACTTTTCATATTGTAAACTAAGACCTTAACAAAAACAAAATCACATACAAATTCATTGTAACACAAACATAGTAATCTAAATCAAAATTTCAAATCAAAAATCTTGAGATCAAATTCAAAAATAACGAATCAAATAGATTGCACTGTTTAAAATGCAACATTTAGTGTAATAATTAAAAAATAAAAAATAATAGAATTTTGAACATGTAATATGTTTATATCAACATGTAATATGTTTATATAATTTAATTTCATGAAATATAACATTTACATAACCATATCTTCAGTTATTTTAAAAAATTTACAAATTTAAAATCATTATGCACATTGTACAATAATAATGCTGTAAAATAAAGTACTAGTAGATTGTTGCACTATAAACAGTGAAGTGCAATATGCAGTAAAAGCAATTAGACTGCATAAATATGAACACTTTATTGTTAATCATTTTTATTTTTATTTTAAATGTTATTTTACTTACTTTACTCAACATATTTTAACTTTGTATTTTAAATAAACTTGAAAACAAGTGTCTGCTTTGAATTTCCATAAATCTAGAGGTGCTTTCTATAACTTGAAAAGGCTAAAGGATATTTTTTGTATGTTCAAAATATTCCGAGGGTGAAAATATAATTTCCACTTTTATTTTACCACCCATCTCTGTTTTGGTAGATAATTTCATATTACCTAATATAACTAATTTTGTCAAGTGAATAAATTAATAGTCAATATTACTGATTTTAAACATTGTCGACATTATGTTGTTAGTATTATAACTAACTTTGTCAACTAAATAAATCAGTAGTCATTCAATATTACCAAGCTAATAGGTTGTTAGCACTACGTTGTCAGTATTTTATTACTTCTTCATTTTACGATTTTTAGTAATCATTTATACCGTACCGATTGATAATATGTCATCGATCAGTTGATTTTATTTTATTTTTTTTATTTCGAAACTCGGGCAAAAGGAAGTAGATGTTGGAGTGCATTTAGCACAACTCAAAAATAAATTTTGTGTTGTAAATACAATTTTCTCTTCTGGCATTTTTCAGAGTTATGTCATAACTAAAAAATTTTATTATATGAACAAAGTCAAGGTAAGAAAGAGGGAAGTCTAACTCTTTATGGATTATCTGTCATGTTCTATTTCATTTTGTTTGCAATACACAAATGACTTTTTCATAGCTAAAATTATATAGGAGGTGCAGAAGCAGGCAAGTAAAATATATTAGGATAAAAGCTTTGAATAGATGCCCACATGTTAACCGACCTACAACGCTTCCCCTTGGACATCGTGTTGTGGTAGTTGGCTCAATAAAGCCTTGGTAGGAAAATCCAATGAGACAAATCCTAGATGAAGGAGAAAGAGTCCAATTGTTAGCCTTTTTACCGGACTAACACCTAATTTGATTGAATCACGAATTATAAATATAAAATATAAGAAATCAATAGAAAAAGAAGAATAGACACAATTTTTTTATAGTGATTCGGCAAAAACTCTTATATATGTCCACTTAGTTGTTTTTTGATTAACTCTCCCTGGAATATTCAATTTACAATGAAATTTCGAATTACAATTATTATAGCTCGGAGTTTCTCAAAGACTAATAAGAAAAAAGAATAATATCCAATAGTCCTCTTCTAGTTGATGTAAGCTCTCTATTTATAGATGAATTCCAATATGAGAGCCGCTATATCTCATTTAAATCACTCAAATAGTCATAATGTAGTTTTCACCATGAAGATCGATTCAATCTGCACATTTTCCAAAATTTAATCGATCGGTGCCTATCGATCGAGAATTCTCAAACTTGTCTTTTTCTTCATGATAGCATATAGGACTATTGCAGGAATTGAGATGGACCAAAATCCACTTCTTGATCGACTAGTACCTATCGTTGGATCGATCGATACCTATCAAACAAGTTTGTTCCATACTTTTACTTTTCTTTTGGCGACTTGTGTGTATTCTCTTCCAAGCTTCTTAATCCATTCTTTCATCATTTTGTAGTCAAATTCCGATTATTTGAGTTAATTATAAGACCATGGAAAATTTGTCAGTAACACTTACCCTCCAAAGCATGCTTTTGTGGATATAAAGTGTGTTTTGATCAAGAATACATATTGATGCTGGTAAATTGTCAGTTGTGTCTTCATGTTATGTATCAAATCGGTTGTGGTCTATCATTTAGTTCCATTGGATTCATGTAACATCCCCCATTTTGAGGCCCGAAACTTAGCGCTACGGATGCTATAGTTATCCATAATATTAATTTTCGATGACAAAATACAATTATGTTAATAATATATAACATCAGAAGCACATGAATATGAAACTTTCAAAACTCAATTCATTAAATCAACTTTCACTCTTCATTTCAAAAATAAGATTTCATATTTATTATATAATCTCATTCGCAATCCCATGTTCAGAGAAAATATAATTATTACAAAATACTTTAAGAGCGACATATGAAGATGCCCCCTTGGTTGATCAGAGTCTGGTACTTAACCGTTATAATTTTTCATTACATTCATTCAAGCAAAATGAACTGCACAGTTGAATAAAACTCCTAATATAGCTATTTTCCTCTTGCACATCTTCGAAAGCTTATTCGTCAAATTGGAAAACCTAACAACACCACTCCCGGCCTACTTGAAATGAGTACCCGAGAGTTTACCGGAAAAAAACTTCGGGTCAGACAAACAGTCTGATGTGAATAACAACCTACCATCTCAAACTAGATTAGATATCCAGTGAGACCACGCCACAGAGTGGAACAATTTTCCCCCTCACTAGTATCTTAGCCAAGCATATTAATCATATACCGTGCTCTTGCATCCACAATTGTTAGAATATGATAAAATAATTATTTGCAGGCATGTAACATAGGTAATTGACTAATCCGTCTTTATGGTGTTACCCACTTCCTTACCATATCCAAAATCATATAATGGATTACTCATTCCAATTTAACTAACTATCAATCTAAATTCAAATGACTGTCCGTCTCATTCTAATCTAACCATCCATCCTATATTTATTTGGATTGCCCATCTCACATATAAGCGTTATATGGATTATCTATCTCAGGCCATATGGACTATCCATCATACATGGTTTATTTAATTAAAATCATGTGGACTATCCATCACACATGTCTCATTTATCTAAATATTATGTGGACTATCCATCGCACATGTCTCATAGTTTTCCTAGGATGACTATGAACATATCATGTACCATACAATGACTATCTATCTCTGGCATTATGTGGACTATCTATCACACCTCTCATAGTTTTCCTAGGATGACTATGAACCCATAAAATATCTATTTATAATTAGGTTATAACATTATTTTCCAAGTGCTCAACCTATGTCTATTGATATCCCAATTAGGCTGTCAAACCCTATGACATATAGAAAATAAGAAACATTGGTATCCCCAACGAAGTAATCTAACTTATCAAATATATGGTTTATCGAACCAACAATATAACAATTCAAAATAAAAGGCTTACGACATCCATGCCGTTATAAACAATATCAAACCTCTATCTAAGATTTAGAAATGAAATTTTGATTTTATAAATCCTACGTCTAACTACTGAAATCATAAGGTTATCGACTTCCTTAGAACATAGGCTATCTCGCCTTTTTTAAAACATACTTTTAGTTTGCATAAACAAGGCCTCACCGTCATCGAAACAAAGAGTTACGACATCAATGCCGCAATAACGATGTCGAACCTCTATCTAAGATCAGAAAACAAAATTTAAATTTTATTAAGTATACAAAAATTTCATGTCGAAATACAAGGTTGTCGACATACTTAAGATATAGGCTATCCCGCCCTTAAAACATAGCTTTAATTAATGTAGGAACACGATAACTCAGCCTACAAGGCCTTAATGTCAACGTAAAAGAAATACGACATTGTTGCCAAAGATAATGAAACATAGGATGCCGACATTGATTAACCTCGGCATCAAAACCTTAAGTTGAAAACAATACTTGCGGCATTAATATTAGAATACCGAAACATGGCACTTTGGTTATTATGTTGTAAAACATATGATGTTGGCATTAAAATTTACGACATCAATATCTCATATACCCATGAGATGCGGTTTCCCATAATGATGATGTTGGATGCATGGCTTAATGTATCACATACTTATGATTTAAGTATCACATGCATTGCTTCATGTCAATGCCGCCTATTTCGATATCGCTTTCTACTGTAGAGTGATACGCGCGTATTGTTGATGTCGAACGTCATAGGGAAGCCGCATATTGGTGGCATTGTTATAATTATTATAAAAACTGATTTATTTTTATTAAAAGCATTTTTTTCACCAACTCTTATTCCTTGTCAAATTTCTATTGGATAATAATATAATTTACCCATATCTTTTCAAAAAAAGTGACGCAAGTCGATTTTATATTTCCCAAAACATTTATTAACTTAATTAATTAATACCCTTAATTAATATTAAATTAAATGTTTTTCTAGCATAATAAATTCATAGAAATTCATATTCACCTGTGAAAAATCCTCAAAAGTCAAAATAAATCTAAATTGACATATTATTTCATATATAAAAATTTCAAGGTCAAAATAATTATTTAATTATTTTTTAATAATTAAAACTCGAAATAAACACTATTTCCTCTTTAGGAAATTCATAAAATATATTTTTTAACTTGGAAAAGTATGAAATTAAAAAAATCATCTCTAAAATAATGTTTTACACAACATACTAGAAAATCAAATAAATTGGAGATTAAAAACAAAGATTTTATCCTTAAAACTCATCTAGATATTTTCATAAAAATTCCATAAATTATTATTCTATCCAAACAATGATCACACATCCATAACATGGCAAAACAACCAAGAATAATTCAAAAATTATTCATAACCAAATTGAAACACGAGTAATAAAGATGATTAACTATTATTCACCTTAGATTAGATGATGAGATTGAGATTTGATGGACTTTAGTTTCTCTAAGCTTTTTCCCTTTTGAATCCCCTGATTTCTTTTTCTTCCTTAGTAATGACTGGCCATGATTGTTATTTTTACTTAGTGTATTTCAAAAATGAGAATGGATGAGTGGGAAGAAGGGATTAGGGATGAAATAAGCTCTTTTTCCTAATTTTACCTTCTTATTCATTCTTTTCTTTTATAAGTTTAAAGTAATCTTATCACTTGATTTATTAAGGCACGACCTAATTAAATTATCAAATCTCATTCTCCTTATCCCTCTACATTATTCTATTTAATTTATCCAATTAAATTTCCTGAATGATGTTAAACTAAAATTAGGGATGTTAAGGCTCCTCTCATTAAAGAATTTCGTCCTCGAAATTCAATAAGGACCACACAATAAGCCTACCAATATGCAACCAACTATAACAAACAATGCTAGTATATCGTACTAACTATAAAGTCTATATAATAAATATAGAACATACCATCATAACAACTCGGGATAAGTATCCCTAATCTCATCCTCTATCTCCTAAGTATAGTCTTTCTTGTTGTCGCTCAACTGGACTTTCGCCAATCTATCTGTCTTATTCCTTAACTTCTTCTCAGCTCTCACTACAACTGTAGAATATGCTAGTATATGATTTTTGTTTGATGATAACAAACATATATTAAGATTTTGACTCTATTAAATGTATTTGGTTTTGATGAATTCTATTAGCTCTCTCTATTTGAATGCTCCCCCTACAACAAAGCTCCCCCTACACAGATGCGTGTAGTTAACTGAAAAATTAGTTATAAAAACACTCTCGAATATTAGTAAGGATATCGCTCAAAAATCAAAATCTTAACATTTCTCCCCCTTTTGTTATCATCAAAAATAACAATAGTAATTGAAATAGCTACGATTTTGATTAAAAATATAAAATCAAATCAAGAGGGAAATATTAATTTCAAATTCCAATTAATCAAACAAAAATCATAATATTTTATTAATTAGAAACAAACTCCACTTTACAGAAATGGTAGGATTATGGAATATTTTATAGTGACAAGAGTTTGATATTTTCAATAAAGGAATAATTTGTGCATTTTCCTTTTTAAAATATTATAAAAAATGTAAAGCACTTACTAACTATGCATAACCATTAGGACTTTTAAATGAGGTTAGTAGTTACCCTTTTTTTTTTAAAAATGTCAAGTATTTTCTAACCATGCATAACCGTGAGGACTTTTAAATGAGATTAGAATATACTTGATATTTATCCCTTTCTTATATGCGTCTCATCCATGCATAACCGCGAGGACTTTTAAATGAGAATGGAAGCCCATATATAAAAATTCAAGTAATTCACCCATGCATAACCATGAGGACTTTTAAATGAGAGTGAATACTTTAGGATATAATTATTTTACAAAAAATATTTCCTTATTTTGAAATACCAAATTATGTACACTATATTATGATGTATGGATTGACAGAAAGGTGAAAGTGATAGAAATGATCATGGAATAAGTACTAATCTAAAAATATTATAAAATTTGTTTAATTTTCATGAAATTATAAAATTATACTTCCTCTTGTTATGAAATATAATTTAATCACTATCCATCACTTTTCAAGCACTATAATAATTTTGATGAGTTCCAAAAGATTCAATTAGTCAGTGATTATCTTTTCTAGAGTACATCTCTTACCGAAATAAACTAGAGTATTTTTAACATGATGAAAACCCAAGTTTCAAATATTAAAATAAGTGAAAATTAATTTTCTGCAAGAGGGTTTTGTGAAAATGACTTCTAGTTGAAAATCAATATAAATAATTAAATAATTGCAAAAATGATTTTAACATGAGATGATATCAGATACCACTTGTATTTGAGATATTCATGGTGATATATAGTGGTATATAAGAAAAACGTGTACTCCTCAACAATTGAATTGTTTTTTTTGAAAATTTCAGCACGTCCATTTATATCAAGCACAAGTAAAGTAATCTATATTGAGCAAAAACACACATTCAAAAAATTCATCAAAGCAGTTTTTCATGACATTCCAAAGTGAATCAATAAAAACTAAAAAACAGAAAAGTTATAGCATTATCGGTTAGCTTTCCAGAACTTCAAGAATTTCAAAAATCAAAGTTGAGATGTTCAAGATATGGCAGAAATACTTCAATAATGTCGAAGAAAACATAATTAACAATATGTGAACAAAATTGAGTTAAGAGATCATACCTCACTTTCCTTCAATGCTGTGATATCCGAAATGCAATGATCTCCATCTAATCTTTATAGGCTAAGGAACATTTAAATTTTAGTTTATCAATCACCTAGAACAGCTCAAAATCTATCTCCATCAAATTTGCTCCTTAGCCCACTTATGTGTCTAAATTTTGGAGAAGGCAAGTGGTCTAACTAAGGATGTAGGACCACTATTATTATCTATCGAAATCTTTGGTACCCAAATTTATCTATATAACAAACCATTAGCATTTACAATTGTACCCTTGGGAATTCAAATTTGTTTGAATTTCAAACCATTTGTATTCATATCTTTTGAAATCCATACTTGTTTAACGGTTTTGTGTTTGTATATATTTTGACAATTATTCTTGCCATGACCAATATTTCCACACTTTACGCATTTGGGTATCACACTTTTCCCCTTGACAGTGTTATTAGTCGTTTGTTCATATTTTGACACGTTCGCAAATCCAAATCCTTTCCTTTTATTCATGAAGAGTTGATTTTCTAAGAGCACATTAAATGATTTTTCTCTAAGGAAATTTTTTCGAATAATCAACTTAAGTTTATTAACTTTGGATTTTAAAAGTTTATTTTCATTTATTAGCTTCGAACAACAACTAATGGTACTATCTCACTTTTCAAAATTATTCATTTTCAAGCCCATATTTTCATTTTCAAGCTCTCTAATTCTAGTCTCAATTTCTAGCATCTCGGTTTCAAAGAGTTGGAGTTTTTTTAAATTCATTTTTTTCAAAATCCTTGATTTTTTCAATCTCCTTTTCAACCTCGTGATTTAATCGAATAATTTCAGATTTGCTCAAAATCACGTTTTCTTTTTCAAGGGTTTTGAAATTTTCGTTGACCTCATTTAATTTCTTTTCAAAAATCGCACATTTAGAACTTTCCGACTTCTTAAAACTATCCAACTCTTTTTACAAAATATTATTTTTACAAATCAACTCAATTTTGTTCTTCTCCCGAATTAAAATTTCGTTTTCCAACTTTTGAAAGTTTTCATGGAAATAGGCAAATTCTTTTTCATATTCCAAACACCTTTTGCAATTAGAATTTTTATTTTTCAATATTTTTAAGCTCATTTTCCAAATCATTATTTTTCTGACGCATTTTAGATTGTTCCCTTTTCAACTTATTATTTTTCATTTCAAGAGCTTCAATATTTTCAATTAATTTTTCGCACAAGAGAACTAAATCATTGAATGAAAGATCACTTATATCATCGGCTATTGAATCTTCATCACTATTGTCTTTAGCAAATCCTGTCAAGCACGTTTCTTTAACCGAGTCGATTGTGGAGGATTTATCACCGTTGTTGACTTTTGCACCATATATTGCATCAAAAGTATTCCAGATTTTCTGTGCACTTTCACAATGAGAGATATGGTCAAAATTAACTTGATTAATACGAGAATATAGTATATGCATAGCAAGAGCATTAATCGAAGTATTTTTCTTATCTACTATATCACATCCACTTTCAATAATTTCCCAACATTTAAAATTAACAGATTTTAAATAAAATTCCATTTTTAATTTCAAATTTAAAGAATCTGTTCCATCAAAAATAGGGGGAATAATACTGGACTGACTCTCGCTAGATTTGCAACTAGTGTTAGACATCCTTGCTATTAACCTGGCTCTGATACCACTTGTAGGATCGTTTTAACCCTAGAGGGGAAGTGAATATGGTGTACTAATAATAATAATAATTAACGCGGAAATAAAACAATAGCAGAAAATAATGCAGTAAAAAATACACACAGATTTATCCAGCTTCGGCAATAACCTGCCTACGTGCTGCCCCCAAGGTTTCTACTAGAAATTAAGAAGTCAGACGCTTACACATGTAAACTTAAGACACTCGCTACTTGACTAACCTAACTCCATGCCCAAAACCCTGCCACAACTCAGCTATTGAGTTGCGAATTCTCAAACTACACCCCGTAGTTTGTACCTAGTCACACGACTAGAAAGTTACACAATTTATAAAGAAAATTATGAATGAAAATAAAAAACTAAACAATATCTAAACAAAACCCTATTTTTAACAATTTAAGCCCAAATAAATTATAAAGGCCGACCCAAATTTAATAGAAGAAAATCTGTTTTCTTTTCACTTCATAGCTCTGTAGCTCTGGCCGCCTTCTTTCTTCGTTCCTCTTCAACAATTAGGGTTTTGTAAAATTGAGGCGTCGCTTGATATTGATCGATTGAATTAAAGTATTCACTTCACTTTCCTTCGTCAATCGTCTCTGGCTTTGATTGATAACTCGGCTTGTATTACACTTGCTTGATAAAACTGTAGGGACATGTGAGCACAAGGTCAAACCCAAGCCACATGCTGGATTCAACTCAGGTGCAATAAAAAACATCACGAAATGGTCAAGTACAAGTTCTCATGCAACAAGAATTCAGAACTCAATAAGATCACATCAAAATGCAGACCAGACTTACAAAGAAAACCACACCAGTTCAAAACATGGATGTGTACAGACAAAAACACTTCAAACATGCTCAAGCGAGTCAACATGAAGAACCAGTAACATGAAACCAGACCTTCATAACCTAAGCACCTGAAAACAATACAGACCTCAAGTGGTGAACAAGTGACAAACAGATATGAACCCAAACCAGTGAAACAAAATCTCCAAACAGACTGAAGTGGAACTCAAAGCAAACCATGGACAATTAAACCAGAAAAGCAACAACTAGATCAACAACACAAGTCTAACCACAACAAGTAACAAGTGAACAAGAACAACAAGACCTCAACTGCCCAGTTAACTCAAAGGCAACTCAACACAAAGTGAACCAGACTCAATTGCAACAGAGACCAGGTGGCATACAAGTGAAGACTCAACCAAAACCAGTAATGTAACATGAAGATGGATTCGGTGGATGTATACATATGCATTTAACATGACTACAGTTCAAAGTACCAAATGCATTCATGCATATACAAGACTCAGCTACAAATGGAGCATGCAACTACATATAGTTCAAGTCTCGACCACAATAAGCTACAACATGAACATGACTTCAAAATGAAACATATGAGACTGAACCAAGACCAGACTCAATACCACAGAGAAGACTACATGAAGGCAAACACACTTGAACCAAACATGGTTCTAGAGGCTTGTACACAAGCAAAGCATGGAACAAAATGCATAGAACATGAAGTAACAAACATCAACTGACCAGAACAAAGCACACAATGTAACCAGACAATGCCAAGTCACATGAACATGTACATACCAAACTACAACATCAACATGAAGTCTTATATGAACATATATCAAGCCATGTATGCATTATAGATGAAGTCCAGACCAAAATGCAAGACAAGAGTGTGTACAAACAAATCCAGGGCAGTGCACATGTAACCAGAACCAAATTCAACATGCTCAAATGTATCAAGGACAAAGGGAAGAACAGAGATATGTACAATGATTCAGACATGTACAAAGCAGTACAAACAAGACATGTACAAGTTCAATACACAGGGGCTCAAAGCAATGCAAGTGTACAGACTAACATAAATAACAAGAACATAACACATATTCACATGACAACAAGCCGGTGGAACCAAATGTACAAAAGCTCCAGCCTCCAAAATGAACCAAGCACAAGTGCAGACACACACACACACACAACACGAAATGCAGACCAGTCGAAGTCAACATGCAAAAAGACTTCAACACATGTACAAGACTCCAGCAACATGAAAATATTCGAACTAGTCAAGGAATAGGAAAATACTGCAGTGAAGTCAATCAAAGAAATTATCAGTTTGAACAAGTTAGTGAATTGAACAATGATAAACACGAATTTAAAAGTCAAAATATTATCTCAAAAATTAAAATACCGAATTCAAAGGAGAAAAGAAGGGAACCGACTCAAGCAAGTGCAAATTTATCAGTAACGTGTAATCAATTGAACCAGTTAGAATAAATCACCATCGTTCAAGCACAAAGCAACGCAAGAGATAAATTCATGAAGAATTCAAAGCAAATTATACGAACATATATTTAGGGATTTCGTTCCCTATTTAAACCCAACATCATAATTGGCAGAAACTCATGAGTTCGAGCCCAAGCAATAAACAGAGCACAAATCGAAAAGGGGCAAAAAAAATCACATACCAAATTCAAACCATTCGAACTCATCATTGGACTAGCCGAGTGAGCAATCAAAGCCAGAGACGATTGACGAAGAAAAGTGAAGTGAATACTTCAATTCAATCGATCAATATCAAGCGGCGCCTCAATTTTACAAAACCCTAATTGTTGAAGAGGAATGAAGAAAGAAGGCGGCCAGAGCTACAGAGCTACGAAGTGAAAAGAAAAAGGATTTTCTTCTATTAAATTTGGGCCGACCTTTTTAATTTTATTTGGGCTTAAATTGTTAAAAATAGGGTTTTGTTTAGATATTGTTTAGTTTTTTATTTTTATTTTCATTTGTAATTTTCTTTTTAAATTGTGTAACTTTCTAGTCATGTGACTAGGTACAAACTACGGGGCATAGTTTGAGAATTCGCAACTCAGTGGCTGAGTTGTGGCAGGATTTTGAGCGTAGAGTTAGGTTAATCAAGTAGCGGGTGTTGCAAGTTTACGTGTGTGTTATCCCGCCTTTTGGAAAGGCTGTGACACCAAGACCTTAACTGGAAACCGAGGATAGTCCGTCTCCAAGATCGGTTATACGCAGGCTCACTATGGATGTCGATGAATTTTGTCCAATTTCGGATCAAGCTACAATTGACAAGGCACGACATTCAAAGTTCTAAAAGCCAACATTCCAAGTTTCAATTCAATCGAAGTCCATGTGCTCAAGATATGATCGATGCAATTCAAGTAGTCACCTTGTTCGTATCCATCAAATCACCAGGAAGAAACCATGTTCGAATCGATCTAATGCAATCCATCTGGCGTGCGCGGTTTTGTATCGATCAGGAGAGCAGTGTTCTTCATACCCAACAATTATATGTCATTCGTATCCATCAAGCCTCAGCTGTTCGTATCCATCGAGTGCACCACTCTCTTCGTATCCATCAACTGGTAAAATCATTCCTAGTCCACTCAGTCAACTGTTGCCATCTTCGTATCGATCCCTTTTGACCCGTTTTATTTTGGTCAGTTGAGGGGAGCGATACAAAATCAAGGCTTTCCATCGATACGAAGTGGCCCACAGTAATCGATGGGAATACACAAATGCCATCAATACGAAGTTGTATCCAGAGGATCGATACGAGAGCTTACATAAGAATGGATACGAAGCAGCCTCTGATGATCGATACGAAGTGGCCTATGATCATCGAAATAGAAGCAGTAATGATCGATACAAACAGAGCAGTGGATCGATGCGAACAAGGCTAGCCCGGGTCGACGCGAACAAGGCGTATCCATAAAAAAACTCGATCGTTCGTCATGGAATGTGGATCGATCCTAAAAGCAAGCGCCACATCAACTGGCATCACGTGCAGACTTATCGATGCGAACAACATCGATACGAATAGCATCGATTCGACGAGAATAGCAATCGGAAAGCCCAAACTTGTATCGATCATAACTCAAAATCTACAAGTCCAAATGCCACCAAATTTTCACAGGAGCTTGCGTACATCCTCAAGAATGTTCATGATCGATTTTGACTCGATTGGACCAAATTACCATCGATACGAACTCATAGATCAAGCGCACACCGCATGGGATCGATTGCGTGAGCCGACCTACATGCCGGAAGAGGTCTCCTGAGATCTGAGCGAGATATTTGCAACCTACGCCTATAAATAGCAGCCCAGAACCTACAGAAAAGGGATCTTTTGGCTCTTTGACGTCCAGACTCTACCGAAACCATTGTTGCACTCAAAAATCACCGTTGTACTCAAAAGTTACTGTTGTAATCCGCTGTAACCAGCAAGCAAAAGTTAATCAAAGTCAATCATTTCATAGTGGACGTAGGCAACACGCCGAACCACTCTAAATCTCTGTGTTCCTTTGTTGTTTTTCTGATTATTGTTTGGAGTGTTTGTTAGATAATCCTCCTTTTACATTTACTTTCTTCATTTTATCTCTTCAAACACTTCCGAAGAGTGTTGTGCCCAATTTTGGTACAAACACTTTGGTGCTTTCACTGAGAAAACACAGATTTTCTCCTGCTCATTGGATCTATTGTAGATATCGATTGCACGAATCTACGAAGAAGATCCAGATTTCAAAGATTAAAGTTCTTCCATCCTATTCAGATTTGCATCAAGTCTAGGAAAGAGCTTCGCTATCCATCATGGTTAACACAAGAAATACTTCTACAGCTGCAGATCTAGAAGGACGGGATAGGCAGAATCCCATACAACTGCCTCTGACTGATCAGAATGCTGCCGGACCATCAGATCCGCAAGGCCCTGTCACTAGGGAAGAATTCCAAATGCTAATGCAAGAACTGACTCAGAGCCGCCAACAGCTCACTCAACAGCTCCGTGCTAATGCGGAACTGACCAACCAACTAAACCGTCAACGACGGAGGAGATCCAGGAGGGATCAGGCTTCCCATTCCTCCACTGAGAGTTCAGCCTCTTCCGACTATCATCATAGATCCATGCGCCCGCGACTGGATGGAAGTTACACTCAGACTACTGGACATCAGCATGCATTGAACCTTGGGCAACCGAGAGTTGGCCCGTCAACCAGCCACCAGACTAGACCCTCCTCCCGAGGAGGTACTATTCCATATCATGTTACAGACAACTGCACTAACACCACTGCTACTGAACCGGGAGTTGACGCCCGAAATCGGGCAGATCCGAACCATCGCCGGCATGAACATACTCCCAAACCATATGTCCCAGAGAACTTCGAACCAAGGAGGCGAGATGTGGACCGTCGACCACGACCGGTCCAACCTCGCATTGTGGAACCCGACCACACCTTGGCCCAACATGCTCAAAATATACAAATGCCGGACATTCCAACGATGATCCGTTAGATGATCCGAGAGAGGTAAGGCCTCACTAATGATGACTGGGGAATCTCCCGGAGTCATACTCCTTTTACTGATGATATACTTTATGCCGAACCACCTCGGCGATTCAGGATGCCGACTTTACCGGTTTATGAAGGGAGCTCTGATCACAATCAACACGTCTTAAAGTATGAGTGGTTGATGAATGCTGCACGAGCTGATGATGCAGTTAAATGTCGAAGCTTCCCGATCTCTCTAGGGGGCATAGAAACTATGTGGTTTACCCGTTTACTACCTCGATCTATCTCTTGTTTTGATCAGTTGGCAACAAAGTTTATTAAGCAATTTCACATGCATGTCGCGAGACCGAAAGATGTTAATACTTTGTCTAGTGTCACTCAAGCTCCTGGAGAGACACATAGACATTATTTAGAGAGATTTCATGCTACATGCGCTGAGATCAGCAACTCTAATGATAACTCCATTCTAATGGCATTGACTAAGGGGATTGATCTCGATTCTGAGTTCGACAACTGGTTGGTCGGAAAGCCCCCTGCACCATTGGACCGTTTCTATTCCAAGGCAGCCCAATTCTTGAGAAGGGAGTATGCGAAACAGTCTAGGAATGAAGATGAAAACTAAAGACTTGAAGCCGTGTTAGTCCCGTATTCATGGCTTCAATGGAAGTTCTACGATACCCAATGGAGTGGTGGAATTGCTAGTAGAATTGGGAATCGGAGAACGCCGGAGAGTCCGGATATTACAGTTTGTTGTATTGGACATAGCCTCGCCATACAATGCTTTCTTGGGCCGGCCGACCCTGGCTGAATTTAGGGCTGCTATTGCCTCGTGGTGTCTGATTTTGAAGTTCCCTACCGACAATGGGGTCGGAGTTGTACAGGGAGACCAGGCTGTTGGGCGAGCCTGTTACGTTATTGAGCTGCGAGAGGCGCAGCGAAAAGAAAAAGGAAAGGGCGTAGAGGAATCTCTCTGCGTCCGCTTTGCTGAAAATTGACAATTGACGCCTGGGCCCAGGCCCGAGCACCCCAACCAATTCCAAAGAGATCTTGACCCGAGAGATACCGAAAGTGAAGACGAAAGTAAAGATAGTCAAGCTTCTCCGGCCGAACTGACGGTCGATAACCCGATCGATGTCTCGATCAATGTCCCGATCGATGATAGCGATGATTCTAAAATGATAAAGGTTGGATCTCAATTGAGCCAACAAATGCTAGAGGAATTGGTTGAATTTCTCTGGGCAAACCTTGACGTGTTTGCCTGGACGCACTCTGACATGTGTGGGATCTCGCCGGACATCGCGAGCCACGCATCGAATATTGACCCACGGCATGCCCCGGTCAAACAAAAGAGGCGTTGTATGGATCCAGAGAGATCTGCCGCCCTGAAAGAAGAGATAGTTAAGCTTAAGACGAATGGATTTATTCGAGATGCATTGTACCTGGAATGGGTATCCAATCCTATACTTGTCTGAAAGCCAAATGGGAAATGGAGAACATGTGTTGACTACTCAGACTTGAATAAAGCATGCCCAAAGACTGTTTTCCACTCCCTCGAATCGATCAACTTGTAGACTCAACGGCTGGACACAAACTCTTATCCTTCATGGATGCGTACTCTGGCTATACCCAAATACCCATGCATTTGCCCGACTAGGAGCATATCGGCTTCGTAATCAATATGGGACTCTACTGTTATAAAGTTATGCCTTTTGGACTCAAGAATGCTGGGGCAACTTATCAACGGTTAGTCAACCGAATGTTCGCTAACCAGATTGGAAAAACCATGGAGGTATACGTGGACGACATGCTAGTCAAGTCACGATTCTCTATTGATCATATCAGAGCCCTGGAGTCAATGTTTAACATCCTCCGAGAATACAGAATGAAGCTTAACCCACTGAAATGTCACTTTGGGGTCGCATCAGGAAAATTCCTTGGGTTTATCATCAACGCTCGAGGAATCGAAGCAAATCCCGAAAAAATCTAGGCAATCGGAAATCTTGAAACTCCGAGAACTATAAAGCAAGTCCAGAGCCTCAATGGGAAAGTAGCAGCACTGAGCAGGTTCATTTCAAAATATACTGACAAATGCATTCCCTTCTTTGATCTGATCCGAAAAGGGAAACAAAACTTTAAATGGACTATGAAATGTGAGGGCGCATTCCGAGCACTAATTCAACACCTCTCCACACCGCCAATTTTTTCAAAGCCTATCGATCACGAGAAATTGTACATTTACGTGGCGGTATCAGAAAACGCAATCAGTGCTACCCTAATTCGGGAGGAAGACCGAATACAAAAGCCGGTCTACTATATTAGCAAGCGACTAACCGGAGCTGAGAGAAATTATCCGAAGCTAGAGAAGTTGGCTTACTGTCTTGTTATTGCCTCAAGGAAGCTCCGTCCGTATTTCTAGGCTCACCCAATCACCATCTATACCGACCAACCGTTATGATAGGTCCTTATGCGTCCCGAGACGTCTGGTAGGTTACTCAAATGGAACATCGAGTTAAGTCAGTTTGACCTTACTTACACTCCAAGGCGAGCCATTCAGGGACAAGTCATAGTAGATTTCATAGCTGAATTTACCATCCCAGAGGACTTGCCCGAAACTAGTGAA
Source organism: Allium fistulosum (assembly GCA_030737815.1). Lineage (NCBI taxonomy): Eukaryota > Viridiplantae > Streptophyta > Magnoliopsida > Asparagales > Amaryllidaceae > Allium > Allium fistulosum. The sequence continues at coordinate 98,727,278 of CM060907.1, forward strand.
TCTCCCAAGTATATCTAGAAGCTGCATACTGATGGTGCATCTAATGACCGTTGCTCCGGTGCAGGGGTTGTGCTTGAAACTCCTGAAGGTCGACCAATATGCTATGCTTTAAAGTTCAACTTTCGTGCAACCAACAACGAAGCTGAATATGAAGCCCTACTGGCTGGATTGAAACTTGCCAAAGATTTAAAAATCATTGCTGTGGAAATTTATTGTGATTCACAATTGGTCGTGTGTAAAGTTCGAGGGGAGCACTAAGCCAAAGATCGAAGACTGGCTGCTTATCTTGTTCAGGTTCAGGAGACATTGAATCAATTTGATTATTATGCCATTTATTACATACCACGAGAGCACAATCAGAAAGCCGATTCGTTAGCAAAGTTAGCCAATATAGGTGAAGCACAGCAAATGTGACTCATTCCTGTGGAGACATTGTCTTCGCCAAGCATTGATCAGATGGAAACCGATTGGATATGTGATGTCGTTTCCGAGAAGGAGTCATGGATGACTCCGTTTAGAAATTATCTTGAGCACGGACCCTGCCAGAGCGTAGGAGTGAAAAGAGATAGATTTTTCGAAAAGCTTCGCGGTTCACTATTCAGAATGGAGTCATGTATAGGAGAGGATACTCTGTTCCTTTACTCTGGTGTATCGCTTACGATGAAATCAAACGAGTGTTGCACGACGTACACGAAGGAGAATGTGACGATCACACCGGGGGGCAAGCCCTTGCCAAGAAAGTGCTCAGGTATGGATACTATTGGCCAAATGTAAATCGCGTTGCATGGGATTACGCTAGAAAATGTGATAAATGTCAGAAGCACGCTCGAATTCCAAGAGCCCCATCTATCGAAATAACTCAGATGGTCAGTCCATGGCCATTTGCAGTATGGGGCATTGACATTATTGGCTCTCTACCTCTAGCCAAAGGTGGTGTGAAGTATGCCATCGTAGCAGTTGATTACTTTACCAAGTGGGCGGAACCTGAACCCCTTGCTACAATCACAACAAAGAAGGTGATCAACTTTGTAGTGCGCAACATCATCTGCCGATTTGGTCTCCCACATACTATCATTACTGACAACGGGACCCAATTCGACAGTGTTGAATTTAAGGATTTCTATCAACGATTTCATATTCAGAAGAAATTCTCCGCAGTTGCACACCCTCAAGCGAATGGACAAGTCGAAGCTGTCAACAAAGTTATAAAGTCTATTCTAAAGTAACGACTGGAAAAGGCCGGGGGCAAATGGATAGATGAACTTCCTATAGTCTTATGGGCCTACAGAATAACCCACAAGTCCGCGACCGGCCACACTCCGTTCTCTCTTTCTTATGGTTCAGAAGCTGTTATTCCAGTCGAATTAGAAGTGCCTTCTCATCGTGTGACATACTATGATCCAAAGACAAATGCTATATTACTTGCCGAATCTCTGGATTTATTGGATGAGAAGCATGAAGAGGCTGATTTGAGGGCAGCCGCATACCGAAGTCGAGTCGCCCGATTATACAATGCCAAGGTCTGACCCCGAACCTTTGAATTCGGCGATCTCGTCCTTAAGAGAATTTACCCGGTCCCTTCGCATATGAAGCCAACTTGGGAAGGGCCGTATGTTATTGAACGAAAGCTCGGAGATGACACATTCAAATTATCGACCGTTGACGGTCTCACTCTTCCGAGAGCCTGGAACAGCGAGAGTCTTCGTCGCTACTACACATAACAGGCTCTGTTTATTTATTCATTCTATTTTTTATTTGCAATTTGTTTCAGCATTTCGAAATTTGAATTTGTAATAAGGCAACTGATTTTTCCACATTTTCTTATTTTTGCAATAAAATGCAATCTCTTCGATCCAGAGCTGTGATTTATAGAATGCCTCATACCACTATCACTATGCACGGAGAGCTGAATTCCACCTGACGGTGGAATTTATTCAAATAGGGAGTGACTGTGATACGACCGGTCACTCGCTAAGTGAAACCCGAGCTCGGGGGCAAATCATCACACTGAAGTCAAAAAAGGATTGATACACGACAATCCTTTAACCAACTCCAGATTCCCAGAGTGTGAACTGGAGTATAAACTTACAAATACGGTTTCGAAGAGGGTGGATCCATCCACCTAACGACTTCGCCCGTACCTTGACCAAGTTTGAGGAAAATGGATCCGTCCATCTAACGACCTCGCTTATTAACTCGGGGTGGATGTGAACCGACCATCCACGATCCTGATAGATTCGTCGTTCTCGGAGTGCGAACGAAATCCTAAAGCCTGAACTGATGTGACTGACCATCTATCGGCAAACTCCAAGTTCCCAGAGTGCGAACGGTAGTATAAATGTCAACTAACTCTGGATTCCCAGAGTGTGAACCAGAGTGTCAACATAAACACCAGCTCCAAATTCCCAGAGTCCAAATTGGAGTATAAATGTTGACTCAAAATTCCCGGAGAGTGGATTTGAGTTTGAACACAAACCAGATTGGGATCGACCGTCCGTAAAACAACTCTAAGTCCCCGGAGCGTGGTAAGAGTGTAAATGCAAATCGGGTGTGACTGACCACCCGCGAATCCATCTAAAGTCCCCAGAGTGTGGACATCATTACAAACATTAAACGGGTGTGACTGACCACCCATGAAAATGACTTAAGTCCTCGGAGCGTGGACGTATCCTTGAAACTCAAGCAGGCGTGCCCGATCGTCGACATACGAATGCAAATCCCCGGAGTGTGGATGCAATCGTCGATAAATGAGCAAGTGTGATTCGACCACTCGAGTTTCCTTGTTTCAGCATCAACTCAACGACGTTAAGCTCGATGTGTTGAAGGTGAAGTACAATCGCCACCTGATCTTTACAATTCATCCCTGAAACTGGGGGCAAAACTTAAGCGCCAATCGCTGATTGAGACAGTGCAACATCAGAGTCCGGCTTAACATTCGTTCATAACTCATAGTCGTGATTTCAGAACTTAACGAGTAAACTTAGGTCCAATCCAAAGGGTGAAACTCAACAAGTGTACTGGACCGGAGTTCAAATGCTGAAACACTTAAGCAAATAAACGAAAATTGAGATAAAGACAAAATGGAATTTCATTTCAACTATTTGTGGAAGAAAACTAAGTACAAGTTTATCACAAAAATCCTACTAGAAGGGGCCGAACCTGCATCTATACACGGCCAACAAAAGCTAAAGAAATTCCTATCTACTCAAAAATGAACCAAAGAAATGTATCTATTCTTTGTTCTTTCTCGGTTTCTTCTTCGGTGTGGACCCGCTGGAGCTGTCGCTTGGTTTTCTCTTTGAGCCTTTTCCTTTCGGCGGCCGATCTCCAGTCGAGGGCATTATATAAACATCCTCCTCCGAAATCAAATGTATTGGAACGCTTCCTGAAGGTGGAGTCGGAGGGACATGATCAACAAAAGGAGGTGGGATAGGCACGCTTGTCTCAATGACCGTTCCTCCCGGAGATATCATCCGCAAAGGGGCTGGACCAAGTCCCGCCATTCCACCACCAAAACCACTGCCCCGCGTGGCTGCCTCCATTTCAGCATTGATTTTAGCTATAATTTCCTCCTCATGAAGTGTTTGCGCATCGTGGAGACTCCTGTTGTTGGGGCCGAGGAGCTTGTCATTGGAACGCTTCCACCCATAACGAACGACAAGTCTGCAAAAGGGTCACTGTGATGACCGAGGAGTTCCTCCATCATCTGCTCATAAAAAATAAGTGTGCTCCCCTATGCTCCATCAGTCGGTGCCATGGTCGTTGTGGTGGTCGCTTCAGTTATAATGGCCTCCTGCATATGATGTGGTTCTTGAGTTGTAGGAGGCACAACCGGTGTAGCTTCAGTCACTGGATAAAAGCAAAAGAAGAACTGTTAATAATTACTTCAAGTGACGCTTCCGATTTCGGATAAGCATAAAGAATGTTCAGAGTACCTTCCTCAGTTTGGCTCACGGGTAGCGGAACTGCCTCAGAGACTTGCTCGCGAGCTGCAGATATCTGCGATTGATCCAGATTATAAGCAGGAACGGGCTGAGGATCAACCGTAGGTGTGGATTCGGGCTGAGTCGGCATGGGAGTTTCAGAACTTGTATCATGATGCTCGACACCAGAGCCTTCTCCAACTTCCAAACGCTGAGCGCCAAGCTTCTCCTTTTCATATGAGATCATTGCATCATGGAGAACTTTCTGTTCGTCTTCACTCAACACCCGGTTCTCAAGCTCAAACTCGTCAATTGATTCAGCTTGGTGGGCAGCCTTTTCATCTCCTACTAATCGGCCCCAGGCGTTGTATAGATGTGTAGGATAATTTTCGAGCCAGGCTAGATTCCTATGCTTCAAGACGTTAGCATTGTAAGTGATGAGGAGATCTTCAATATCAGTTTCTAGCCTGGACTCCACCATTTTAACTTCCTCCTCAACCCTGGCCTCGACCTCCCGAACTTTAAGTACGGCCGCATCCTTCTCATCCCAAAGCACCACCGCTTGCTCACATGCCTCCTGAGCTGCTCTATTTGCATCATCCTTCTCCTTGGTGATTTCAGAAATTTTGGCTTTGAGCTCATTAAGTTCTTTCAGAGCAGTCTCCCGTTCGGCTGTGACAGTGGTGTTTCGATGGCCCATCTACTCCACCAAAGCGAAATGCGTCTGTCGCATTCTTTCCATGGACTGAGTCGCCTCATCAGCTTTTTGGGTGGCCTCTATCTCAGATTTCCGAGAGGACTCGGCTTCATCATTAAGCATTTGAATAATACGGTCTTTCTGGGCCAGATCAGTTTCTAAATTCTCAATCGTCTTCGCCCGTTCGAAAGCCACCGTAAAGACCTTATCAGCAGTCTTCATCCATTCCCTATATTGGCTATATAAATCGTGAATGTAGTCATGCATGGTCCGTTCAGCCTCAAAGGGAATTTTCTTCAAATATGGGGGAAAACAAAGCCGTCAAAGCAAATATTGGGAAAGTCTTTCTTCATCTGGGCGATTTTGATTGCCCCTTCCCCCGTAGGCTCAGTAATGGCCTGTTCAGTAACAGTGGGAGCTATAGCTTCTTCCATGCAGTGTTGAGACTCAGACCTCGAAGCATGAGAATATGGTTTTTGGCATGGAGGCTACGGGGGATGTGTGCCATGAGTAGAAGGTTGTGTAGGGAGTCGAGAGGGTGGATAATGCGATCGAGATCGATATCTGTAGTCCCTATCCCTATCTCTATCCCTCTCATAACGATCTTGGCTGGAGTAACCGCGATCGCAGTTTCTATCATCCTCCCCCCGGCGGGACTCATAATACGAACTCGATGATTGGCGCGCCGAATGGAGACTGCCGAGCATAGAATCTCACCTATTCATCGTATCTGCAAAGTAAAAGAAAAATGGAGTTAATGATTTCCCAAAACAGGCAACTTGAGACTAGAAACCGTGTAGTGCCGTGAAGTGTATGTGTGTGCAACCCCCGACCAACTGGTAATGTCGGCCACGCTTGTGAGAAGAGACCCACTTAAGTCTAGAGCACTCTGGAGCTCCTCCAATCCAGTGTCATGTTGAAGTGACACGAAGTTCGGAATCGGAATATCAGCAAGTCCGTTAAAAGGATTCTCTACTGGCGAGGGAGGAGCCTCCAAAATTCTAACGCCGGAGGCTGGCAGGGACACAACTACAAATTTCCATCTCGAAGATTTATGACGCTTGTGTGCAACTGCCTTGCCTTTTCTCCTTCCTTCTGAACCCTGAAAGCTGTCAGAAGGCCCAGCCACAGGTTCGTCGTTCGTAGGCGTGTGTTCTTCATCACCTTCCTCAGTAATTACAACCCCTGGCGCTTTGTGCTTTACCCGCTTCGTCGGGGTTGCCCTAAACACTCCTTCAAGTCTTATGCATTGTTTTCGCTCGATCAGCCCAACGATCCTCATGTTTCTGTCTGTTAGCACCGAGTCAAAATCTCACATTTCATTCGGCACTTCTTGGAGAATTCGCACTATTTCATTGAAGTGAGCGCCTTTAGGTCGCGGAATTTCCGCTGTAAATAAAATACGATATTAGGTTCAACATCGACTACGGCTATCTTGTTAACTACTGAAATAAGTGCAGCACCTACGTCTGGCTAACCATCGACTAGCAAACCCTGGTGAGCATCGAACATAGAACCACTCAGTTTTGAAGTAGCTCAATCTGGTCAAAGCACCAGTCACAACTTGACAGTTCCCGACCGCCTCCAGAAATGTGAAAGAAGGGCTATCTCCCCGACTCTTAACATTAAAAAGGTATCTGATTTCGATCGGAGTCGGGGGTCTGAAAAGATGCTCCATGAATATAATGAACAGACTGTTCAGCAATGCGTATCCATTGGGATGTAGCGTTGATAGGGCAATTCCAAAGAAAGACAACACTTCCCAAATATATTGATTGAATGGAGGAAGCATCCCGGCTGTAAATGAATGCCTGTTGAAGGTAGTAAACCCTTCCGGGGGAGCATGCGGTCTGTCATTCGGTCCCGGTAATAAGACATCATCCAACGGCAGACCGTGCCTTAGACATATCCATCCCAACATATCTTTGAAGACGTTGGATGGCACAGAATCTTGTGGGTTCATGACAAACCTAGCACCAGGCAGCTCGTCCGGAGCTGGATCTATAACTTCGGCCGCGATGACTGGTATCTCTATGACTAAGGGAGATGAACTCTGAAGCTCCTGCTGTTGTGAGCTTGTAGACTCCATAACTAATTAACTTATTAAAAACCATCATTAGATGATAATAACCCCGTGTGTTCCCTAGTGTGAAATGCATGAATGTGTTGTGCAGTGCTACATAATACTCAGAAATTCTACGAGATTAACAAAGTGTTCGAACGACAAGACTTCAAAATCCAACCGGAATGACCGTCATCACTAACCGTCACAACCATGCCATTCAGATTTTGGAGACCGATTTGAGTTTTTTTTTTGAAATTTCGTCAAGTTGCAATTCCATTGACGAGCTTCGAAGGGCAGTCAATTATGCAGTTTAGTGGTTATGTCCAGTTATGCAAGGGGAAGCTCGTCGGAGTCAAGTATTTAAGTATGCGAGAGAGCTTACATCGATTGAAAATTCGAATTCGAATTGATCACCGAAATTCCCTTCGTATCAATCCAGACACCATCGATTCGTATCGATCATAGTGCAACAGTTCGTATCGATCATAGTGCAACAGTTCGTATCGATCGCACCAGGTCATTTCGTATCGATCAAAATTTCTTACTTCGTATCGATCATCAGCGGTGTTTTCGTATCGATCATCATAACAAAGATTTCGTACCGATCGATCAGTACGAAGGTACCCCATTTATCGATACAAAACAGAACTTTCCCATCGATACGAGATCACGCTGTACCAGGATCGATACGAACTTCCCCGTGCCATCCATCAGTTCCAAAATCGATACGAATCCTTCGTCCCAGATCGATACGAGGGTGTTTCTTCTTTCCTTCTCCCCATCGATGTGAGATCAAGGCAGAGCATCTCTTCCATAAGTACTTTGTATCCATCCGTACTTTACCTTCTCCAATCTACACCAACGCCATTACCGTTCCATTAACCTCACTCTAACCCAATTCCGGCATCGACGACACCGGAATCGACCACCATCGTGGATGAGGTGACGTCAAGTTTCAAACCTCGTCGTTTTTAGATGGATTTGGTTAGTTAATTACCTAGTTCGAATGGTTTGAGTTAAAGACTAAGCGTTGAATGCTTTGGGACGAAGGCAGTTATTGTTTCTCTTTTGCACTGATCGATACAAAGACATAAAATAGAATGGAAGCAAGAAGAAAATTTAGCTAAGTCCAAAACATATTTATATGATCTCGTATCCAAGGAAGAAATGATTCGCCTCCCAGTAATAGAAACCGATTGAAACAGTAGCGAATTCTATCGACACGAAGAGACTCGTTCGCATCCATCAGTCTAGAACAATACAACAGTTAACACTTCGTATCCATCAGCAAGTTACCCCTAGCTTCGTATCCCTCAATTCAAGTTTCATCGATACGAAACTCCCAACGAAGTCTTGCTTGAGTCACTGGATTTCATCGATATGAAGTGCTATTTCGTATCCATAAGCTTGGATGCCTAAGCTTCATATCATCGATACGAAGTGACAACTTCACGTTCATCATTTTGAAGACCATCTGAATTCGTATCCATCGATACGAAATGATTTAAAGAACCAACTAATTCGTATCGATTGCCATGGATACAAAGAACGACTTTTTTAACTCTTCACATCAATCCAGGAGAGGATCGATACGAAGGGACACTCCAAAACAACCGTCAAGCGTTGTTACAAATCGAATTTCACATTGATTCAGGAGAGGGTCAATATGGAATTCGATACAAAAAAAAAATGAAAATGACTCATGAACGTGCGAACGTTAACGGGAGTCAGGCTAGCATATATTCATGTATAATGGACTAACATCTAATTTTTAAAATTCACGGGAATTGAATACTCGTCTGGTGACGATTACAACAACAGACAACAAATCACTATCACACAACACTCAGTTACAACAGTACATAGTACAATAATTGGTATTACTGAAGAATCAATCAAAGGTAACATCTTTCAACGAAAAGACAACAACCATTCAGACAAGTCGGATAAAACTGTCTAGGATGAAGATTGCAACTTTTCAAAGCACGTCATGTTCTCACAAAATGTACTTTGGGGGGCAAAATGTTATCCCGCCTTCTAGAAAGGCCGTGACACCAAGAACTTAACTGGAAACCGAGGACAGTCTGTCCCGAAGATCGGTTATACATAGGCTCACTATGGATGTCGATGAATTTTGTCTGATTCCGGATCAAGCTACAATTAACAAGGCACGACATGCAAAGCTATGAAAGCCAACGTTCCAAGTTTCAATTCAATCGGAGTCAATGTGCTCAAGATATGATCGATGCAATTCAAGAAGTCACCTTGTTCGTATCCATCAAATCACCAAGAAGAAACCATGTTCGAATCGATCTAATGCAAATCCATCGGGCGCACACAGTTTCGTATCGATCAGGAGAGCAGTGTTCTTCATATCCATCAATTATCTGTCGTTTGTATCCATCAAGCCTCAGCTGTTCGTATCCATCGAGTGCACCACTCTCTTCGTATCCATCAACTGGTAAAATCATTCCTAGTCCACTCAGTCAACTCTTGCCATCTTCGTATCGATCCCTTTCTACCCGTTTCGTATCGGTCAGCTGAGGGGAACGATCAAACTCAAGGCTTTCCATCGATACGAAGTGGCCCACAGTAATCGATGGGAATACACAAATGCCATTGATACGAAGTTATATCCAGAGGATCGATATGAAGAGCTTACATAAGAATGGATACGAAGTAGCCTCCGATGATCGATACGAAGTGGCCTATGATCATCGATACGAACAGAAGCCGTAATGATCGATACGAATAGAGCAGTGGATCGACGCGAACAAGCCTAGCCCGGGTCAACGCGAACAAGGCGCATCCATAGGAAAGACTCGATCGTTCGGCATGGAATGTGGATCGATCCTAAAAGCAAGCGCCACGTCAACTGGCATCACGTGCAGACTTATCGATGCGAACAACATCGATACGACGAGAATAGCAATTAGAAAGCCCAAACTTGCATCGATCATAACTCAAAATCTACAAGTCCAAATGGCACCAAATTTTCACAGGAGCTTGCGTACATCCTCAAGAATGTTCATGATCGATTTCGACTCGATTGGACCAAATTACGATCGATACGAAGTTCGTTCGTATCGATCACAATCGAGCGCACATCGCATGGAATCGATTACGTGGGCCCACCCACATGCCAAAAGAGGTCTCCCGAGATCTGAGCGAGATATTTGCAGCCTACGCCTATAAATAGCAGCCCAGAACCTTCATAAAATGGATCTTTTGGCTCTTTGACGTCCAGACTCTACCGAAACCATTGTTGCACTCAAAAATACCGTTGTACTCGAAATTTACTATTGTAATCCGCTGTAACCAGCAAGCAAAAGTTAATGAAAGTCAATCATTTCATAGTGGACGTAGGCAACACGCCGAACCACTCTAAATCTATGTGTTCCTTTGTTGTTTTTCTGATTATTGTTTGGAGTGTTTGTTAGATAATCCTCTTTTTACATTTACTTTCTTCATTTTATCTCTTCAAACACTTCCGAAGAGTGTTGTGCCCAATTTTGGTACAAACAGTGTGTAAGTGTCTGACTATTTGATTTCTTGTAGAAACCTTGGGGGCACGTAGGCAGGTTATTGCCGAAGCTAGGTAAATCTGCGTGTATTTTTTACTGCATTACTTTCTACTATTGTTTTTATTTCCGCATTAATTTTTATTATTATTAGTACATCCTATTCACCCCCCCCTCTAGGGTGAAAACGATCCTACAACAATATGAACTAGTTGCCTAACAAAAGTCAGATACAGTTCCACTACTAAATCTTCCAATGCAGTTGGAGTAAAAATAGTCTTTGTATCATGCACATACTTGCTAAGATAAGAAACATAAAATACATTATAGACTCCTACCCAACTACTCGGTAACTCTACCCAGTACGCAAGTTTCCCGATCCCCTCTATAATAGGAAAATTCCCAACATATCTAGGTGCTAGTTTCCCTGACTTTACAAATCGTATCACACCTTTCATTGGTGATAGCTTAATGAAAACTTGATCCCCAAGTGAGAACTCTCAATCCTTACGCCTCTTATCTGCGTAACTTTTCTACCTTGACTGAGCCTTCTTCATCCATGCTAGGATTAGCTCAATCTTTTCTGTGGCTTCTCTCACCATGTGTGGACCAAGGATCAATCTGTCTCCATTCTCCTACCAACATGCCGGTGATTTGCACGGCCTTCCATACAAAGCTTCGAAAGGCGTCATTTTTATACTAGTCCGATAACTATTATTATAGGAAAACTGTAACAACCTGGAATTTTATCGCTTTGACTTGTGAATATTCAATTTATTTTAAATATTCAATTAATGGGTTTAATAATTAAATAACTCTCTTTTAGTTTATAACTAATGGTAGAAAAATCATTTTTTATTTTGGTTTACTAAAAAAAGATAATTTCGTAAGGAAACTCCCCCCTTATGAAACCCCCCTACTTCCTGGCTATACTCCTTCTTTGGTCTCGAAAATAGAAAATGTGACCAGAAACCATTTTCCGAATTTTCGACTTTTCGTCATTTAAAAATTATCAAAAATGTTGTGTAAATTTTCATATTATATACACACATACAAATAATACCTGCATGGTTAAGGTAATATATGGTAAATATATATTTACTTAAGTAAAATGAGAATGAGATGTGACTTTTACCCCAAAAATTAAATTAAAATAAAATGTAATGTCACCTTTCACATAACATCAAAGTACAAGGAAGTGGAAAATATGGTGGAAAAAGGGGGGCTCTTGGTGACTTGCATGTGTAAGAAGGGGATGGAGGTTGGTGGTGATGATGTGGCAAAGAATGAGTGGAGAATATGTACTAAAAGGGTAATTTGGTAATTTGTTTATTTCACTTTGTATAAAAACAATTTCTTATTTTCTCTCTCTCTCTCTCACACATTTTTCATTTTCAATTCTCATTTCCCAAAACTTCATCTTCTTTTCTAAGTTTTAAAAACTTCTTAGTGGCTTCCATGGTTTGTCGAAAGTTTAAAAATAATTATTTTCCTTTTTAATTCTTAAAAAATCATTTAAACACCTTTCTTTCTCTTCCTACACATCCTCTTGTCCAAAATCTAGCCCAAAACCTCCCCTACAACCCAAGACCGAGCCCACCCTCCTCTAGGCTAAGCCCAAAATTTACTTTCCAAGGTCCAAAATCAAATTTTTACTAAGGAAAATCTAAGATCTAGGATCAAAGTTGTAGTGGTAGTTATAGTTGATTTGGTTAAGCTTTGGTTAATAAAGCTCACTCCTTTATGCAGGATTTAAACTTTATAAGCTAGTAATAATTCTTGTTGGTTGTATGGTTTAAAGTAGTATTATTGTGGTGTACTTTTATATGTTTATTATTGTATTTGTTGTCGAGTTGGAAATGAAGTCAAAAGTGAAGCCATGATTTAAAGTTATGATCATTTCCTTATATATGTTGGTTATGGCATTTGTTGGATGTTTAAGCTTATGTTATAAATATGTATGCTAAAGAAAGTTAGCACTTGAACTTGTAGAAGTGTGAAATCGAGATCCCTTGTTTTAAACTTGGTTACTTATTTTATTTTTCTAAAATAGTTTTACAAGTTTTCAAACTTTTGCTTTTTAGTTTTTCAAAAACTTTAAGTTTATAAAGAAATTTAAAAGTAAAAAGGCAAGGTTTTTAAGGGCTATTGAATATATAAACTAGTTTAAAGTTATGGTATCCATAACAACGGTCGCTATGGACGCAGTTCGTTAAAATGAACACTTATAGAAAACTAAAAGTGTTTTCACTATTATTATTTTTGAGAAGTATTTTCAAACATATTTTAAGTATTAAAAGGTAATTATAATAAGGGTTTTAATTATTATTTATTTAATTAATCAATTAATGATTATTTAAATTAGTTAATTAAGTAAATGTAATTAGTACTTAATTAATTAATTAAGATAATTATAGTTAGTTAATTGAGTAAGGGTTAATTAATTATTAATTAAGAAAAGGTTAATTACGTAACTAATTATTACTTAAGTAAGGTTTAATTATTATTTAACTGCTAATTAATCAAGGTTTAATTATTAATCAAGTGGAGTTAATTATTAATTAAGTTTTAATTAAGATTTAATTATTATTAAATAAAGGTTTTATTTTTAATTGTTTTATTTCCAAGGATCAGTTTGTTTACAAAGCGGCTTCCTTTTATAAAGAATAGTTTAAAACCAGGGATTCTCTTTGTTTGTATCATTAAGTAGCCAAACAAACATGAATAGATTATTGATGACATCTGTTTAGCAAAAGAAATCCCCATTCTACTATAACTTAACTGAATAGATTATTTTGGACATCTGTTTAGTAGAATAAATTTCCGTCCTACTATAATTAAATTGAATAGATTATTGATGACATCTGTTTACCAGAATAAATCCCGTCTACAATAACTAAATTAAATAGATTATTAATGACACCTATTTAGCATAATAAACCCTCATTTTGCTATTAAAGTAATTTGAGCATTCAATTTTATGCTAGTTTATTTATATGGGATAAATGACACATTTACTATGGAAGGTTAATTATGGATTTGATTTACATACATGTTGCTTATGTAAATACCAGTTATGTAACTTGAAAAGTCAAATTGAGTTAAATGGTAACTTGATTTAGTACCATTGTGGTCGCTAAGCCTCTTTTTGAATTTGTAAAATTATGGATTTAAAATAACTTCAATTGTTTAACAATTTGAGATTAAGTGTTTTTAAATGATGTTTTAAAGAAAGTTATTTAATTATATTACCAATGATATTTTAAGTTATTTAATTATATTATTAATGTGTTAGTTAATTGGTTTAGTTTTGTTTAAAGTTAATTAATTATTTAATTAATATATATTTAAAGTTAATCACTTATCTTATCAATGTTATTTTAAAGTTAATTAATTAATTATTTATGATGTTTGAAAGTAATTAATTAATTAAATAAAAGTGTTTATAAATGATAAATTGTTTATAAAAAGGATTGTACTTAATAAAAAGGATTTATTTAAGGAGATTTACAAATGATATTTTGTAAAGGAGATTATAAACGATTTTTGGTAAAGGAGTTTTATAAGGAGTTTATAAATCATTTTAAGAGGTTTTTAAAAGAAATTCTATAAACTATATTGGAGATTTGTAGAAATGTGAAATAGACTTACAAAAAGGGAGTTTATAAAAGGAATGAGATGCAATTTTCGACAATAATCCTTCTTAATCATGGTAGTACGGAAACATTCTTTCCATACTTAAAACCGAAGATGGTTTGGTTTTTAGTAAGAAATATTTTAAATAACATTTATTCTGGTCCATTTAAATATGATTTTGGGAAAAAGAAAATCTCCCTCAAGTTTTGTTAATATACCATTGAGATAAGTATATGGATATTTCCTAAGTATTGGAAATATAATGTTTTAAAATATACTTATACCGCTGAGATAAGTATATAAATGTTTTCCCAAGTATTGGAAAGAGTATAAGGGGTTTGTGAATTTATCTTTTGTGAAGGTATTTTGAATCACATAATTGGAAGAGAATTTAATTGATGAAAGATTAATTAATAGAGGCTTAGTGGATTCCATATGAAATTAAATTTATATTTGAATTTTTTTATTTGAATGTTTTACAAAATTATATTTTGTTTTCAAAATGATTTCAAAATCTTCCTTTTTAAATCAAAAACATCTATCCTGGTTTTAAAATACTTTTAGCCTCAAAATAATCTTTATTTTCAATATCAAATTATCCTTGGTTTTAAACTACCTTTTAGTTATAATATATTTAACTTTTAATATTTATACTTAGATTTAAATATAAAATTATAGTAAAATTTTATATATACCAAAATATTATTCTCTATACTTATTTATGTATTTTAACTATAGTTAAGTATATTTATAAAGTTTAAAATAGTTTTAATACAAGATAGAAGTTATTTTCAAAGAAAAACAAATTACCAAAAATAACTTAGGCTTGTCGACAACCCCAAGGACCCCTTGTCGACAAGGTGACAGTTTATTTCAAAAGTTTGAATTTCAAAGGAAGTGTCTATTCATCATATCCTTTCACGAATGGACATGGCTGTTGTTTTACTATAAATAGGGGCTGTTTTAAACGAATTTACAATCATATTTTCTATGATTTCACTCCTCTTCTTCTTCCACATTTCTTTATATACATTTTTACCATTACTCTACTGAAATCACCATTGAATCTAACTAGATCATCTCTGGTTTGATTCTCTATCACTATCTTAACAAGATCCTAGTGCTATTCAGAGTTATAGACTTCTTTGTATTCAATCGAGCAAGAAAAGGTGTGATTGTAGCCTGGAAAATCAATCGGGTGAACTTGGTGCCCGTAAAATCAAGTATCTCTACCTAGAGGATTGTGAATTTGGAGCGGTGTACCTCGTGGCCTTGAAATCGAGGGTGTAACTGTAAGTGTTGATTTTGAAAGGATATCCGTACTTGTGTTGCGGGACTGGATGTAGGGTAACACCGAACCAGTATAAAATCCGGTGTGTTCTTTCCTTTATTGCTTTTACTTTATATCTGCATCCGTGTTTGATTCTATGATCATATCTGTGTCTGAATATTGCATACATTTGTGTTCAAATTAATATAAACTCAAAAAGAATTAGTAATTCCTTAAAACACTATTCACCCCCCCTCTAGTGTTAATTCTAGCCTTAAGATCCGTAATCCGCATTTCTCACATTTGGTATCGGAGCAAGGTTTTCCAAGTTTCATAATATGAATTTTGAAAAAGCTTTTAAAATGGCTATGTTTGAAAAACTTGTTAATACTAGTTTAGAAATATTCAGATCATCACTGTCTCATGAGTCTGCAAATAATCGTTATTCAAATTCAAGTTGTCTACCAAAATTGTATGATGTGCAGGAAACATGTTTTATGGGCGTTGAGGAATCAATCCACAATGGAAAAATTGTGCAGATTGAAAAGAATAAATGGATACTCGATAGTGGATGCTCTAGACAAATGACTGGTAATCCGGATATGCTGAATGATATAATATACAAAGACAGAGGACTGGTTAACTTTGGAGACAACTCAAAAGGATATGTGATTGGCATCGACAATGTCGATAACTCTAAAACTCCTATTATTACTAATGTTTTGCTAGTTAAGAATCTGAAACATAATCTGCTAAGTATTAGTCAACTTTGCGATAAAGGATATAAAATTAAATTTGAAAAAGATAAGTGTCACATTGAAGATAATAATTCAACCATAATATTTGAGGGAATTAGTAAAAAGAATATTTATATTCTTAGTATGAAAGTTTCAAATGATAACCTGTGTCTTTTGGAAAATACAAGTGACCCTTGGATTTGACATAAGAGATTTGGGCATTTGAATTTCAAACTCTTATCTAGACTGTCAAAACATGATCTAGTAAGAGGTCTCCCTAAAATGAATTTTAAAGTAGATAGTTTATGTGATGCATGTTAATTAGAAAAACTTAGAAAAAGTTCCTTTAAATTAAAAGATATGATTTCAACTTCAAAACCTCTTGAATTACTTCATCTTGATTTATTTGGTCCATCTCAAATTCAGTTAATAAATCACAGTAAATATGTTTTTGTAATTGTAGATGATTATTCTAGATTTACATGGACAATATTTTTGAAACATAAAAGTGATACTTTTGAAAGTTTTAAGAACTTTACAAAAAGGATTCAAAATCAACTTTCTGTAAAAATTATAACCATCCGTAGTAATCACGGTGGTGAATTTGAAAATGAAAAGTTTGAGGAATTCTGCAATAAAAAGGGAATAACTCACAAATTTTCATTTACAAGAACTCCACAACAAAACGAAGTAGTAGAACGTAAAAATAGGACGATTCAAGAGTGTACGAGAACTATGCTTTTAGATAGTAAATTACCAAAACATTTTTGGGCAGAAGCAGTTGCTACCGCCTGTTATATTTTAAATAGAATTTTAGTTAGACCTTTAACTGATAAGACATCTTATGAACTTCTTCACGGAAAGAAACCTAAGGTATCTTATTTTAGAATTTTTGGAAGTAAATGTTTTATTTTAAATACAAAAGATAACTTAGATAAATTTGATCCTAAATCCGACAAAGGTATCTTTATCGGATATTCTAATAAAAGTAAAGCATATAGAGTGTTTAATTTAAGAACTAACGCCATCAAATAAACAATGCATGTTTCATTCGATGAAAATCTCAAAAAAATTGAAGATACAAATGATGAAGAGGATTTAATTACTCAAAATCAGGAGTCAACTGAAACTAATAATGAAATTAATCATCCTAATAAAAAGATTAAACTTTTAAAAGATCATCCTATAGAAAATATACTAGGAGATATGCAATCTGTTGTTACAACTAGAAATCAACTAAGTAAAATGAGCAATGTAGCCTTTATATCAACTATTGAACCCAAAAATCCAAAAGAAGCATCAACTGATGATTCATGGATTTTGGCTATGCAAGAAGACCTAAATCAATTCACTAGAAATGATGTTTGGGAACTTGTTCCTAGACCTGAAAATAAAACTATAATTGGAACTAAATGGGTTTATAAAAATAAAATGAATGAACAAGGTGAGGTCATTAGAAATAAAACCTGGTTAGTCGCTCAAGGTTATTGTCAAGAAGAAGGAATAAATTGTGATGAAACCTTTGCTCCCTTAGCAAGATTAGAAGCCATTAGGATTCTGCTTGCTTTCGCAAATCATAATAATTTCAAATTATTTCAAATGGATGTTAAAAGTGTCTTTTTAAATGGATTTGTAAAAGAGGAAGTATATGTTGAACAACCACCACTTTTTGAAGATGAAAAATTACCAAATCATGTTTACAAACTTAAGAAAGCACTATATGGTCTAAAACAAGCTCCTAGAGCCTAGTGTGATAGACTAAGATCTTACTTATTATAATCAAACTTTGAAATTGGCAAAGTAGATAATACTCTTTTTACTAAAAGAAATAAAAATGATATTCAACTAGTACAAGTTTACGTAGATGATATCATTTTCGGATCAACTAATTTTGAAATGAATAAAGAATTTTCTGAAATAATGACAAAAGAGTTTGAGATGAGTCATATAGGTGAATTAAACTTTTTTCTAGGATTGCAAATAAAACAATTAGATAATGGTATCTTTATCAGTCAAGAAAAATATGCTAAAGACCTAGTTAGTAAATTTGGTTTTACTACTGCAAGTGGAAAACCCACTCCCATGGCAACCAATGAGTACCTAGGTAAAGAAGATCTCTCGAAAGATGTAGATCAAAAATTATATAGAGGAATGATTGGATCACTACTCTATATCACTGCTAGTAGACCTGATATCATGCATAGTTTTTTCTCTGTGCAAGATATCAATCCCAACCTAAAGAGACCCACTTAAAAGCTGTAAAACGTATCATAAGATATGTTAAACACACCTTTGATTATGGCTTATTTTATCCTAAAAATGATTCTTTTGAATTAATATCTTACTGTGATGCTGACTATGCTGGTTGTAAATCAGACCGAAAAAGTACAAGTGGAACTTTTCACTTTTTGGGGCATTCTCTGGTTTCCTGGTTTAGTAAAAAGTAAAACACAGTTTCTTTATCAACAACTGAAGCAGAGTATATTTCTGCTGCTTTGGCTTGTTCTCAAGTAATGTATATGCAACAAACTTTAAAATATTTTGGTTTAAATATCTCAAAATCACCAATTTATTGTGATAATACTAGTGCAATAAATTTATCCAAAAATCCTACTCATCATGCTCGAACTAAACATATTGATATCAGACATCATTTTCTCAGAGATAATATAAGTAAGGAAGTAATTACTCTCGATTATATCAATTCCGAGAATCAAATTGCTGATATCTTAACAAAACCCTTAAATGAATCTATATTTACTAAATTAAGAAGAGAATTAGGTATTTGTTCAATAACTAAAATATAGAATATAAATATATAACAAGTATAATTAAAATTAAATTAAAATAAATGAAATAGCAAAAATATAAGTACCATGTCAACAACCCTCCTTTACCCCTGTCGACATATAACGAATTTTTTTCTTTTGAAAATTTCCCACCAAAATTCAAATGGGTGGTTATATATTCTTCTTATTTTAAAATTTTATTCGTTCTTTCTGTTCTTTCTCTATTCTAACTTCTGAAAAAAATAAAACAATGGCCTCCTCCTCCAAATCAAACAAAAATTCAACCTTTTCGTGTCCTTCTCCTTCTACCAGACCATTTCAACGAACTACGCTTGCACGAGTGATGAAAATGGAGGTTTCCTTGAAGGATGCACTGCAACTTATGACTGAAATTCAAGTCGTGCAAATCAGAATGGCCAAAGAAGAAGAACGACAAGGCAAAATCCTTAGAAACTTGTAAAAGTTTCTAATGGACAATCACGCCAATCCCATCTTGATCGATGAAGAATCCTTAAGTGTTCAAGTGCAAGAGGACATCGAGGAAGAAGAAGAAGAAGCCCCCATGGAAGAAGAGCACGCTGAAGATGACGACAAATTTGTTTGCGTTGGTGAAGTGTGCTTTGACAAGGATGGAAATATAGTCGAACAACGTGGAAATTTCTGTTTCCACTACCCAAATTGCTCGGTTCATAGATCTCCCATTGTCAAGGATACACATTAGTTTCTTTTCTCTCTTTCTTATCGTTATTTGTATATGATCTTACTTACATTTTCTACGCAAATGTAAATATAACATTATATAATTAATAAATGATTTGTGTTCTCATATTTGAATTCTCACATTATCATTATTATAAATATTATCATATATGGATTTTTAGTTAGGAGAGTTAGTTATTAAGGGCTAAGTTTTAGTTTCAGAATTAAGTGTTGATTATTTATGATAACACTATCATTATAATCACATGTAATATAGTATTAGATTAAGGGGGAGTTGTATAGATTTAAACTTTGTTTTTGTTGATGACAAAGGGGGAGAAGTATAAAATAGGATAGTTAAGCATAGATTAAGGGGGAGTTATTAGTTTTAGGGGGGGGTTATTAGGATAGAAGTAATATTTTATAAACAAAGGTTGTCATCATCAAAAAGGGGGAGATTGTTAGTCCTTGAGAAGTTGGTTTTGATGACAACAACCTTAGAATAAGATTATAAAATATAAATACTAACATTATTATTTAGATATATATGTATATGCAGGATATATATACAGGTACCAAAGAATGAAGACTGTACAATATAGAGATTCAAGAACTGATGAACTCAATATCGAAGATATCAAGATTCAAGACTCATGAGTATCAAGATTATCAAGAGTTCAAGATTTCAAGATAAGTAATTTAGTTAGGAATTTTTTTAAAACTCCTAGAAAAGAACTGACATCTTAAAATCCATTTTATTCGTGGAATGGAATCCACTTCGAGCCCGTTAAAGGGATGGAACCCTAAGTAGGATGGAACCTACGAAAAATCTAGTGAAACATTGTTTTGTGTCCACTAACTTTAATTCAAATGTTTTACAAAATTATATCTTGTTTTCAAAATGATTTCAAAATCTTCCTTTTTAAATCAAAAACATCTATCCTAGTTTTAAAATACTTTTAGCCTCAAAATAATCTTTATTTTCAATATCATATTATCCTTGGTTTTAAACTACCTTTTAGTTATAATATATTTAACTTTTAATATTTATACTTAGATTTAAATATAAAATTATAGTAAAATTTTATATATACCAAAATATTATTCTCTATACTTATTTATGTATTTTAACTATAGTTAAGTATATTTATAAAGTTTAAAATAGTTTTAATACAAGATAGAAGTTATTTTCAAAGAAAAACAAATTACCAAAAATAACTTAGGCTTGTCGACAACCCCAAGGACCCCTTGTCGACAAGGTGACAGTTTATTTCAAAAGTTTGAATTTCAAAGGAAGTGTCTATTCGTCATATCCTTTCATGAATGGACATGGCTGTTGTTCTACTATAAATAGGGGCTGTTTTAAATGAATTTACAATCATATTTTCTCTGATTTCACTCCTCTTCTTCTTCCACATTTCTTTATATACATTTTTTTACCATTACTCTGCCGAAATCACCATTGAATCTAACTAGATCATCTCTGGTTTGATTCTCTATCACTATCTCAACAAGATCCCAGTGCTATTCTGAGTTATAGACTTCTTTGTATTCAATCGAGCGAGAAAAGGTGTGATTGTAGCCTAGAAAATCAATCGGCTGAACTTGTTGCTCGTAAAATCAAGTATCTCTACCCAGAGGATTATGAATCTGGAGCGGTGTACCTCGTGGCCTTGAAATCGAGGGTGTAATTGTAAGAATTGATTTTGAAAGGAAATCTGTACTTGTGTTGCGGGACTGGATGTAGGGTAACTCCGAACCAGTATAAAATCCGGTGTGTTCTTTCCTTTATTGCTTTTACTTTATATCTGCATTTGTGTTTGATTCTGTGATCTTATCTGTGTCTGAATATTGCATACATTTGTGTGCAAATTAATATAAACTCAAAAAGAATTAGTAATTCCTTAAAACACTATTCACCCCCCCTCTAGTGTTAATTCTAGCCTTAAGATCCGTAATCCGCATTTCTCACAGTTACCATCGGTGGTGTTATACTATACGTATAAACTTGTTTTGCTCTTCTAGAATAGATGATAAAGAAATCCATCTGCTTAACCAACTAGGAGGTGATCTCTCTTATGTACTATCTGTTGATTTTCCATAGAACTAGTGTTGAGTTATCTGGAAAAATCGATCGTTTGGTTTTGGAGCGCTCGATAAGCGGGGGAGTGTATTTATATGGGATGACTAGAAACCGTAACCACTCCAAAACCATATATGGGTTTTATGCTTTGGAAGAGGTTCGTGATTGGTTCGAGATATTGGAATCCATGTTTGATTCCAAGAACCACTGAGGTATGGAAATCCATGTATAATTCTGATATCCATTTTGAAATGTGGGAATACATGTATGATTCTAGGACTTGCTGAGGTATGCGAATCCATGTGTGGTTCCGAGAGCTGTTCGTGTGGAGACTCATGTGCTGGAATGCAGACATAGCGTTACCAGCGGATATGAGTTAAATAAGAGATAGGATGCATAACCAGGAGTTTAGCTAACCCATAAGGCTATAGCCGATTCTATCCTAGAGTTACCTACGAATTGTTATGTATGTGAGAGAGATGCACTCGGCTCAACCGATGGGGGCCAGCTATGAATTTCCTATGGTACATCAACTAGGGATATATGCTGGTTCGGAAAGATATCTTTGATCTCTTTGCAGGATGATCGTTCTCGAGGAACTGATGGAACATCTGTGGAATCCTGCACAATGAGCAAACGCACCTTGGTAGTTTTGATTATATACCTATTATTGTTATGTTGTACACTCACACACAACACAGCTATTACTTATTTATATTCATTCCTTAGATATTATTATAATATCATTAGATTTTCAAATAGAAATGGTTTGGTTATCGTAAAATAAAAGCCTGTCCGTTTTTATGTGTGGTGTGATCTTACAAGATACCTTTATTTTCGAAAGGTTTTGAACATTAAAAATCCATGTTTCTCACGTCGATTTACCAGACTTACCCAAGCGTTATTTTCATAAAATGCTCGGGTCAAATCGAGCATATTTTCCAAATTTAGCTGGATGCTTTGAAGCTTCAAGAGACGAGATGGGTGCCTCCAAGATCTATGCACGTATCTTTTTATCTTCCATTGTTTTGTCCTTCTTTATATTTATCAGCGATTATAAGGACAAGCAGTTATAACTATCCAGACTGATAATAGGTTAGTTATTCTGATTGATGTGTATATTGTGAGGAATGTGGATTACGGATCTTAAGGCTAGAATAAACACTAGAGGGGGTGAATAGTGTTTTTTAAGAAATTACTAAATCTTTTTGAATTTATCTTAATTTTTTAACAATGTATACACTAATCAGACACAGATATGAACACAGAATCAAAAACAGATGCAAATATAAAGTAAAAGCAGTAAAGGAAAGAACACACCAGATTTTATACTGGTTCGGAGTTACCCTACATCCAGTCCCGCAACACAAGTACAAATTTCCTTTCAAAAACAATTCTTACAAATACAACCCTCAGTTTCAAGGCTACGAGGTACACCCTCCAGAATCACAATCCTCTGGATAGAGATACTTGATTTACCGGGCAACAAGTTCACCCAATTGATTTCCAGGGCTACAATCACACCTTCTCTCGCTCAATTGATTACAAAAAGTCTATAACTTAGATTAGCACTTGGATCTTGTAGAGATAGTGGAGAGAATCAAAAGCAGAAATTATCTAGTTAGATTCGATATTGATTTCGGCAGAGTAATGGTGTAATTTGTAAATAAGAAAGTGGAGAAGAAGAAAAGAAGTTAAATCAGAGAAAAAAAGTGATTAAAATTCATTGAAAAAACCCTTTATTTATAGTAGATCAATAGCCATGTCCATTGGTGAAGGGATGTGGCGAATAGACACTTCTTTTTAAAAAACAATTTAACGGTCACCATGTCGACAGGGGTACATGTGACCATGTCGACATGCCCTTGTATTTTTTGGTGATTTGTTTTTCTTTGAAAATAATTTCTATATTATATTATATTTATATTTAAACTTTAAAATATACTTATATATAGTTATAATACATAAATAACTATAGAGAACAATATTAAAATATATATAATAATTTTCTATACTTTTATATTTAAATCTTAAGTAAAATATATAAAACAGCTAAATATATTAATATCAGAATTATAGTTTAAAAACTTAGGATAATAATTTAAAATCAAAGATATTTAAAATTAAGGATATTTAAAACTAAGGATATTTTTTAGGCTAAAATATATTGAAAAACCAGGACAGATGATTTTGGTTTTTAAACAGGAATATTTAAAATCATTTTGAAAAACAAGCTATATATTTTGAAAGTCGTTTTGAAATAAAAGTAAGTGGATACAAAAAGATGTTCCACTAGATTTTTTGTAGGTTCCATCCTACTTAGGGTTCCATCCCTTTAACGAGCACGAAGTGGATTCCATTCCACGAATAAAATAGATTTTAAGACGTCAGTGCATTTCTATGAGTTTTAACAATATTCCTAACTATATAACTTATCTTGGAAACTTGAACTCTTGAAATTCTTGATACTCATGAGTCTTGAATCTTGATATCTTCAATCTTTGATCTTGAATCTTTATACTGTACAGTTCTTCATTCTTTAGTACCTGCAAACATATCTATATATCTACACAATAATGTTAGTATTATATATTTTATAATCTAATTCTAAGTAAGGTTGTTGTCATCAAAACCAACTCCTCATGGACAAACAATCTCCCCTTTTTGATGATGACAACCTTTGTTTATAAAATATCACTTCTATCTTAATACTTCTAATAACTCCCCCTTAATCTATGCCTAACTATCCTATTTTATACTTCTCCCCCTTTGTCATCAACAAAAAACCATATAACTCCATAATTATAATACTATATAACTCTATATAACTCTCCCTGAAACTAAGACTACATTACTTGTGATTATAATGATAGTGTTATCATACATAATCAATACTTAACTTTAAACTAAACTCTTAATAACTATTTTTCCTAACTAATAAACTATATATTCAAAAGATAAGAGAATATATGAATAAGAGAACACAATTTATTATATAATGTTATATTTACATGTGTGTAAACTATGTAAACAGATATACATGTGTTTTTAATATAAACAACTATATATACAACGATACGAACGAAAGAATGAAAGAAAGAACACTAGGGAGTATTCTTGACAATAGGAGACCTATGAATCGAACAATTAGGATAGTGGAGACAGAAGTTTCCACGCTGTTCGACAAGGTTTCCATCCTTATCAAAACACACTTCACCAACGCAAACTACGGTGTCGTCGTCTTCAACTTGCATTTCATGAACATGTGCCTCCTCTTCTTCCAAGGGTGCTTCTTCCTCTTCCATTGGCTCTTCTTCGCTGTCCTCTTGTGTATGGTCACTAGAAGACTCTTCTTCGATCAAGATCGGGTTTGCTTGGTTATCCATTAGAAACTTCTGCAAATTTCTAAGGATTCGACCTTGCTTCTCCTGTTCTTTACTCATCCGAATTTGTTTGACTTGAAGCTCAGTCACCATTTGCAGAATATCCTTTATAATATCCTCTAATTTATCACACGAGCGTGAAT
Organism: Allium fistulosum; assembly: GCA_030737815.1. Classification (NCBI taxonomy): domain Eukaryota; kingdom Viridiplantae; phylum Streptophyta; class Magnoliopsida; order Asparagales; family Amaryllidaceae; genus Allium; species Allium fistulosum. The sequence continues at coordinate 98,752,224 of CM060907.1, forward strand.
GGAGCGTTGAAGAGGGCCGGGAGTAGGAGAGTGAAATGAGAAAGTTGAGTTTATGTTTGAATTTGATGGAGAAGCCATTATTTTCTTTGTTTCAGAAGTTAAACCAGAAGAAAATGAGAGAGAATGAAGAGAATGTCAAAATATGGAAGAATATATAACCAACTTTTCAAATTTTGGTGGGAATTTTAATTTTCAAAAAATACCGTTATATGTCGACATGGTGGGATATGGGGTTGTCGACAGGGGTATTTTAATTTTGGCTTCTAATTTATTTTTAATTTATTTAATTATACTTGTTATATATTTATGTTTTATATTTCAGTTATTGAACAAATACCTAATTCTCTTCTTAATTTAGTAAATATAGATTCATTTAATGGTTTTGTTAAGATATCAGCAGTTTGATTCTCAGAGTTTATATATTCGAGAGTAATTACTTCTTTAGTTATATTATCTCTAAGAAAATGATGTCGAATATCAATATGTTTAGTTCGAGCATGATGAGTAGGATTTTTAGATAAATTTATTGCACAAGTATTTGTTATCCCACCTTTTGGTCAAGGCTGGAATATCAACAAATTGGCAAGGAATGATGGATATCAGGATTGGAGATCAATTGGAAACAGGGCTGCAATGGATGTCGTCAAAATTTGGCTGAGCTCCGATCTGGATGAAATCAATCGGAGAAGATGATCAAGGCTAGGAGAAACTATGTTTCAATTTTCAGACCAATCGGAGGTCGTATGCATAAGATATGGATGGATTGAAATGCACAGGGCACGGTTCGTATCGATGCAGTTCGCATCGATCGTCATATGGTGGATCGAATCGATACCGCTCGTATCGATCAGAAAGCAAGGACTTCGAATCGATACCGTTCGTGTCGATCGGAATGGGTTCGGTTCAGTGAAGTTCACATCGATCGGGTTCTGGTTCGACTCGATGACTTCGTATCAATGGGATGGTGAAGGATGACAGCATGTTCGTATCGATCAGGTAGGAAGGATAAATGGGTTTCGACCCGATAGCAATGGATCCAAAATGGATAAGTTCGAATCAATCAAGAAATAGCTTAATACTTTGAATCCATACTATTCGTGTCGATTGGCATGGGCTCGACCCGATAGCTTTGCATCAACAGATGGATATCGTTCGTATCCATCAGGTCAAGGTACATTCGAATCCATCAGGTTAGGGTATGTTCGAATCGATCGGTGGATGCGAGCGAGAAGTATGCATGAGTCAAGGAGGGAAAACGTCAACATGGCAAAATATCCGGAGTGATTCGATCAACAAGGCGACAAAGGTGGATCGATCCTGAGAATTCGCAACACGTCATCACAAAAGCATGTGCTTTGATCGATTCGAACCGATCGATTCAAACCAGAGTGCCTGCAGAAATACTACAACTTGAATCGATCATAACTTGAGATCTACAAGTCCAAATGCAATGAAATTATCACAGTAGCTTGCATACAAGGTAAAGAACAATCCTGCCAAGTTTCAGCTCGATTGGATCATTTCTTGATGGATACGAAATTCCTTTGTATCGATCGCAGATCAAGTCGAAACTTGGTGGGGTCGGTCGCGTGGGCCCCCTCACGTGCCAGAAAAAGTCTCCCGAAGTTTGAGCGCAATCTCAGCCTCCTACGCCTATAAATAGCCCCCTGAAGCCTACAGAAAGGGGATCTTTTTGGCCATTGGACATCCAGACTCTGCCGGATTCAATTCTACTTCTCTCCATTGTTGTTATACTCGAATTCATTCATTGTATCTGCTGTAATCACCTGTAACCAGCAAGGATAATCAATAAGAGATAAAAACCTTGAAGTGGACGTAGGCCGGAGATAGCCGAACCACTATAAATTGTGTGTCACTGTTAATTATTTCTGGACTGCTGTTTGTTGCTTGTTTAGATCTGAGATTTGTGTTTGAATATTGCTGATTTGTATTCATACACTGGTGCTTTCACAATACTTGGGGTTTGTGACCAATTTTGGCGCAAACACTTTGGTGCTTTCACTGAGAACAACTAGCACCCGCTACATCAGATTCAGAGTTCAGATTTAAAAGCTTGAAGGGATCAGATTTGAAAGACAATGACTCGACAAGCAAGACAAAGAGCCGAGAGAAGTCAACAAGGAGGAAGTCAAGAGGCATCCTCCGGAGCTGGAGAAGGACAAGCTTCGATTTACATTACCAGAGACGAAATGGAAGCTATGGCAAATTCATTGCATGAGAGGTTGATGAAGAGTCAACAGGATATGATGCAGACCTTCTTCGAGCAGATGAGAGCTGCAGGAACACAGAACCTTGGACCAACTACAACGACTGCAAATGTGGAACAAGGAGCTAGGGTTATGGAACGCAATGGAGGACAGAATACAGAACCAGAAGGTAATCAACAAGGGCTTGGGGGCAGACCCGCAGGATCCAATACAGGAGGACCTTTGGAAGGAGTTCAACAGGCTAGGGCCAACATTGCTGCTAGTGAGCCACATGAAGAATATGTGCCGGAGTTCCCTCGGGAGCACAGGGGGCAACCCCTGACAAGCAATGCTGGATTAATGGAAATCATTAGGAAGACTATGCGCAGAGGTTTGACCAATAGAGACTTGGAAGGAGTGAACAGGAGTCCGTTCGCTCGGGAAATCAGGATAGCTCAGAATCCACCTAAATTCAAGTTACCTAGCGTAGAAGCATATAATGGCAAGGCTGACCCAACTGATCATTTGATGAGATACACTAGACACATGGAAGTGCTGGGGGCATCGGAGGAAGTGATGGCCAGGTGTTTCCCGTTGTATTTTATAGACCTAGCTGCAATGTGGTTTAGGCAGCTGGGAGAAGGATCTATCAGGACTTGGAGGGAGTTGGTGGACAGGTTTTTGGGACAATTTCGGGTTCATATCAAGAGACCAAAGAACGTGATGACGCTAACATCGGTAAAGCAAAGGTCGGATGAATCGCTTAGGGCTTTTCTAACTCGGTTCAATGCGGCGGTAGCTTCGGTGGATCGGCCGGATCCATCAATGGTTTTGATGGCGGCAGTTTCAGGAGTCAGAGAGGATTCAGATTTTAAGGTATCTTTAATACGAGACCCACCACTGGATCTTGGGGAATTCTTTCACGAAGCTGAAAGGTTCCTTCGGCAAGAAGACGCATGTATGGACTTAAAGTTAAAGGAGGTGAATGTGACTGAGGGTGGAGGACGATCCAACGGAAACTCGGATAAAGATAAAGAAAAAAGGAAGTTAGACGACGATTCAGGAAAAGCCAGGAAGCGATGGAGGGATCCAAAGTTTTCCACATACACAGGATTAAACGAGACACTAAAGCGGATATACATGGAAACCCGGAATCGCCTTCCTTACCGGAGGCCAGCTAGGAGAGAACCCTCGGAACGAGAAAGGGCATCAGGAAAGCACTGTCTCTTCCACGATTTGGACGGGCATGATACCAACAGCTGCAGGCACCTAAAGGACATAATTGAGGAGCATGCGAGGAATGGACAATTGAGGCAGTATGTTGGGACTCGGAATGCAGCCGTGGAGCAGGAGCAACCACCGCCTACCTCAAGCCATGAGGATATGAGACACAGGAATAATGGTCGATTGGTCATCAATTGACCGGGATAATATGAAATAAGTAACAAACCATTGGCAAGCAACCAAGTCATTTACACATGTATGGGGACGGAGATAGCCCCTAGGCATGCTCTGAATGATGATAAACCGCAAAGCCATGGTTTGCGAAATCTATCTTTTGTTTTTGGATTGGACACTTGGTTTTCTGGTTTGGTTTTTGGAGTTTGGATTGAACTCCTGATTTTGCTCGTTTTTCTGGTTTTGGCATTCATTCGGCTGATTTTTCTCCATTTTGGATGATGATTTCGATTTTTGATATGGATTTCTGGTTTTCCGATTTGATTTGGATTTTGAATTGGATTTTGATTGGATTCTTTTTGGTTCTTGATAAACGGTCGTCGGGTATGAATTACGCCTGGCAAGGGGTGAGTCTTTTTGCCCGAACGTGGAAAATTGACTCATTCAGGTCGTCGAGTATGGACTATGCTCGACAAGGGTCCGGAGTGACCAGGATTCGGCCTAGGACTTAGGCCCCCTATTATCGATTATTGTTTCAGGTCATTGAGTATGGACTATGCTAAACAAGGGTCCGGAGTGACCAGGATTCGGCTTAGGACCTAAGCCACGGCATTACTTACATCCAGGGACACTGGACCATGGTCGTCAGGTGTGGATTGCGCTTGGTAGGAACCCAGAGAGGTTATCTCAACGTCCAAGGACACTGGACCACGGTCGTCAGGTGTGGATTGCGCTTGGCAAGAACCCCGGAGAGGTTAGCTCAATGTCCAGGGACACTGGACCACGGTCCTCGAGTGTGGATTGCGCTTAGCAAGAGCCCAGAGAGGTTATGGACTTGGATATCGACCCGGAGAGGTCTTGGATTCGGTTATTGGATAAGGAGGGACTAATAACTCAGTCTTCGAGTTTGGATGGGCATGGAATTGGCTATGGGCTTTGGATATCGGATACGGAATTATTCAAAACACGCCTTATTATCATAAGGCATGTTTTGGGGGGCAAATGTTATCCCACCTTTTGGTCAAGGCTGAAATATCAACAAATTGGAAAGGAATGATGGATATCAGGATTGGAGATCAATTGGAAACAGGGCTGCAATGGATGTCGTCAAAATTTGGCTGAGCTCCGATCCGGACGAAATCAATCGGAGAAGATGATCAAGGCTAGGAGAAACTATGTTTCAATTTTCAGACCAATCGGAGGTCGTATGCATAAGATATGGATGGATTGAAATGCACAGGGCACGGTTCGTATCGATGCAGTTCGCATCGATCGTCATATGGTGGATCGAATCGATACCACTCGTATCGATCAGAAAGCAAGGACTTCGAATCGATACCGTTCGTGTCGATCGGAATGGGTTCGGTTCAGTGAAGTTCGCATCGATCGGGTTCTGGTTCGACTCGATGACTTCGTATCAATGGGATGGTGAAGGATGACAGCATGTTCGTATCGATCAGGTAGGAAGGATAAATGGGTTTCGACCCGATAGCAATGGATCCAAAATGGATAAGTTCGAATCAATCATGAAATAGCTTAATACTTCGAATCCATACTATTCGTGTCGATTGGCATGGGCTCGACCCGATAGCTTTGCATCAACAGATGGATATCGTTCGTATCCATCAGGTCAAGGTACGTTCGAATCCATCAGGTTAGGGTATGTTCGAATCGATCGGTGGATGCGAGCGAGAAGTATGCATGAGTCAAGGAGGGAAAACGTCAACACGGCAAAATATCCAGAGTGATTCGATCAACAAGGCGACAAAGGTGGATCGATCTTGAGAATTCGCAACACGTCATCACACAGGCATGTGCTCTGATCGATTCGAAGAGATCGATTCGAACCGATCGATTCGAACCAGAGTGCCTGCAGAAATACTACAACTTGAATCGATCATAACTTGAGATCTACAAGTCCAAATGCAACGAAATTTTCACAGTAGCTTGCATACAAGGTAAAGAACAATCCTGCCAAGTTTCAGCTCGATTGGATCATTTCTTGATGGATACAAAATTCCTTCGTATCGATCGCAGATCAAGTCGAAACTTGGTGGGGTCGGTCGCGTGGGCCCCCTCACGTGCCAGAAAAAGTCTCCCGAAGTTTGAGCGCAATCTCAGCCTCCTACGCCTATAAATAGCCCCCTGAAGCCTACAAAAAGGGGATCTTTTTGGCCATTGGACATCCAGACTCTGCCGGATTCAATTCTACTTCTCTCCATTGTTGTTATATTCAAATTCATTCATTGTATCTACTGTAATCACCTGTAACCAGCAAGGATAATCAATAAAAGATAAAAACCTTGAAGTGGACGTAGGCCGGAGATAGCCGTACCACTATAAATTGTGTGTCACTGTTCATTATTTCTGGACTGATGTTTGTTGCTTGTTTAGATCTGAGATTTGTGTTTGAATATTGCTGATTTGTATTCATACACTGGTGCTTTCACAATACTTGGGGTTTGTGACCAATTTTGGCGCAAATAGTATTATCACAATAAATTTGCGATTTTGAGATATTTAATCCAAAATCTCTTAAGGTTTGTTGCATATATATTACTTGAGAACAAGCCAAAGCAGCAGAAATATACTCTGCTTCAGTTGTTGATAGAGAAACTGTATTTTGCTTTTTACTAAACCAAGAAACCAGAGAATGTCCCAAAAAGTGACAAGTTCCACTTGTACTTTTTCGGTCTGATTTACATCCAGCATAGTCAGCATCACAGTATGATATTAAATCAAATGAATCATTTTTAGGATAAAATAAGCCATAATCAGAGGTGTGTTTAATATATCTTATGATACGTTTTACAGCTTTTAAATGAGTTTCTTTAGGATGAGATTGATATCTTGCACAGAGACATACACTATGCATGATATCAGGTCTACTAGCAGTGATATAGAGCAATGATCCGATCATTCCTCTATATAACTTTTGATCTACATCTTTCGAGAGATCTTCTTTACTTAGATATTCATTGGTTGCCATGGGAGTAGGTTTTCCACTCGCAGTAGTCAAACCAAATTTATTAACTAGTTCTTTTGCATATTTTTCTTGACTAATAAAAATACCATTATCTAACTGTTTTATTTGCAATCCTAGAAAGAAGTTTAATTCACCCATATGACTCATCTCAAACTCTTTTGTCATTATTTCAGAAAATTCTTTATTCATTTCGAAGTTAGTTGAACCAAAAATGATATCATCTACGTATACTTGAACTAGTTGAATATCATTTTTATTTCTTTTAATAAAAAGAGTATTATCTATTTTACCAATTTCAAAATTTGATTGTAATAAATAAGATCTTAGTCTATCATACCAGGCTCTAGGAGCTTGTTTTAGACCATATAAAGCTTTATTAAGTTTGTACACATGGTTTGGTAATTTTTCATCTTCAAAAAGTGGTGGTTGTTCAACATATACTTCTTCTTTTACAAATCCATTTAAAAATGAACTTTTAACATCCATTTGAAATAATTTGAAATTATTATGATTTGCGAAAGCAAGTAGAATCCTAATGGCTTCTAATCTTGCTACAGAAGCAAAGGTTTCGTCACAATCTATACGTTCTTCTTGACAATAACCTTGGGCGACTAATCGTGCTTTATTTCTAACGACCTCACCTTGTTTATTCATTTTATTTTTATAGACCCATTTAGTTCCAATTATAGTTTTATCTTCAGGTCTAGGAACAAGTTCCCAAACTTCATTTCTAGTGAATTGATTTAATTCTTCTTGCATAGCCAAAATCCATGAATCATTAGTTGATGCTTCTTTAGGATTTTTGGGTTCAATAGATGATATAAATGCTACATTACTCATTTTACTTAGTTAATTTCTAGTTGTAACAATAGATTGCATATCTCCTATTATATTTTCAATAGGATGATCTTTTAAAAGTTTAATCCTTTTATTAGGATAATTAATTTCATTATTAATTTCGGTTGATTCCTGATTTTGAGTAATTAAATCTTCTTCATCATTTGTAATTTCAAAATCTTTTAAATTTTCATCAAATTAAACATGCATTGTTTCTTCGATGGTGTTAGATCTTAAATTAAAAACTCTATAAGCTTTACTTCTATTAGAATATCCGATAAAGATTCCTTTATCGGATTTAAGATCAAATTTATCCAAATTATCTTTTGTATTTAAAATAAAGCATTTACTTCCAAAAATTCTGAAGTATGATACCTTAGGTTTCTTTCCATGAAGAAGTTCATAAGGTGTCTTATCAGTTAAAGGTCTAATTAAAATTCTATTCAAAATATAACAGGCGGTAGCAACAGCTTCTGCCCAAAAGTGTTTTGGTAAATTACTATATGAAAGCATAGTTCTCGCACACTCTTGTATCGTTCTATTTTTACGTTCAACTACTCCGTTTTGTTGTGGAGTTCTTGGAAATGAGAAATTGTGAGTTATTCCCTTTTTATTGCAGAATTCCTCAAACTTTCCATTTTCAAATTCACCACCGTGATCACTACGAATAGTTATAATTTTTAAAGATAATTGATTTTGAATCCTTTTTGTAAAGTTCTTAAAACATTCAAAAGTATCACTTTTATGTTTCAAAAATATTGTCCATGTAAATTGTTTGTACCAAAAATGGGCACAACACTCTTCGGAAGTTTTTGAAGAGATAAAAGTGAAGAATGAAAATTAAAACTGTGGGTTATCTAACAAAAACTCCAAATAACAGAAAGTAAATTGCAAAAGACAAGCGATTTAGAGTGGTTCGGCGTTTTGCCTACGTCCACTATGAAGTTTGATGATTTTATTGCTCGATTACTTGAAGATTACAGTAGTTGATAATGTAATACAACTGAATTCAAATGCTAAGTGTCAATCTAAAGCAGCGGCGGTGTTCTGGAGTAAATCTGGCAGAATCTGGGCGCTCTTCAGTACTTAGAATTATCCGACCCCTTTTCTGAATGACCAGGGGGTCTATTTATAGGTGTAGGAGGCTGATATTTCGCCTAAAATGAGGGGAGACCAGTTCTGGTACGTCAGGGGGCCCACATGGCCGAAATCTGGAGATCCGGGCCCACTTTGGGATCGATTCGACCCTTGGTTCGAATCGATCAAGGAATCGTCCAATCGAGCTGAAATTTGGTGTGCACATTCTTCATTATGTGTTTGAGCTTCTGTGAAAATTTCATGGCATTTGGACTTGTAGAACTCGAGATATGATCGATTCAATGTTGCATTTCTGGAGAACAGGGATACTTCGAATCGATCTTACTTCGAATCGATTCGGTCGACTCGATGCCTGCTGCGACGTGGCGCGTGTCTCTCGCTTCGATCCGTTTTGTACTCCGGTTTGACTGGGTCGTATCCATGGCTTGGATTCGAGGTAATGGATTCGAAGGACCTCTCCCTTCGAATCGATGAAACTAATGCTCGTTCGAATCGATTTAGACTTGTAGCTATGGACCGGTTCGAAGTTGTCTTGGCCTGGGGATTCGAATGCATGGATTCGAAGGTTCCTTCCTTCGATGGATTCGAACTACGGTGTATGCGAGGGTGGATTCGAACTCAAGGCACACGAAGACTAGCTTGACGTAGTCGAACGTGGTGAATGCCTCAATGGATTCGAACCTACCAGTTCCGCCTGATGGAGTCGAAGCAATTCTCTTCTGATCGATTCGAACTACTCTCTTTTTCATGGATACGAGGCAATGCTTGCCTGATGGATTCGAACATAGGGTTCGCCTATGGATTCAAACTAAGGAAGCTCTACTCCATCCTTTGTCGACAATATCTCGAGCATACGAACTCGGATTGTCTTGAAAATTGGAACGTCGTCTCCTCTGGCCTTGCTTGGCATGTCTTATCAATTGCAGCCCGATCCGGACTCGGACAAAATTCATCGATATCCGTAGCGATCCTTACGTGTAACCGACTTCCGAGACGACCTGTCACCGGCATCTAGTCAAGTCCTTGGTGTCACGGCCTTGCCAAAAGGCGGGATAACATTTGCCCCCCAAAGTACGTCTTGTGTAAACATGACGTGCTTTGAAAAGCTGCAGTCTCTCATTGGATAGCTACAACATGCTTTGTCGAAAATTGTCTTCTTTGTTGTTGTAATCAATCGTTGTACGATCATGATCGACTGTTAGGCTTTTGAGTCATGACGAGATGAACATCTGATTCCTGTCGATGATAAAGACCAAAACATTAGTCAAAAAATATGTGCACACGGGTATTATCTTGACCTTGGCTAACGTTGCGTGATCGCAAGTTGTTGTCTTCTTCGGTTCGCTATCGAAATCTGCATCGGTCCTCTCCTGAACCGATTTGAGATTTGAGTTAAAACATTGCTTTTATGATTGTCTATGATCATCCTCTCGTATTGATCCTCTCCTGAATCGGTACAAGAGTGAATAAGCAATTTTTCATATGGAAACGATTCGTCCATTTGACCGGCGGTATTTAATGGATGCGAAGCAATGTTTCTGGATCCGCCTCGAGTTGATGGTTTCGAGGTAGACACTTCGAATCGATGGGGCGTAGTGACCCAGGTTCATCTCCTGTCGACAGCTTCGAATCGATGGTTCTTTGAATCGATACTGTGTGGATTCGATGCTTGGATGGATTTGCAATTGAGGGATTCGAACTTGACTGTTCGAATCGATGGAGTCGAACGTTCCCCCTGGCTCCTCTGACGCCGTGCTTCGAGTCGACGCTGCAGATTCGAAGGAAAAGTCTCGAAGTTGTCTGGTGTTAGATACTTGAGTCCGAGTCGACGAGGTCGCCTAGTCAGTTTCGAATCGATTTAGACTTGTAGTGATCGATTCGAAGACACTGCTTCGAATCGATGGGCTAGACCCGTTATTCCCGGTTGCGTTTGACCGGGAGACGAATGGTCTCGTTTCCCCTATATATACCGGGGTCCTGTTCACTTTTAACTTTTTACTTTTTGCTGTTACGAGAGCTTCTTCTTCGAATCGATTTCTCCTAGGCCAGGACAAACGTGCTTTCCTCAAAACGATCGATCCTTTCTACGCCTTCACTCGAAATCAGAACAGGTATTCAATGGATCGATTCGAGATGAGAAGAATAAACTATTCTCGCCTTAGAAATTCTCTAAGGAGTGACAAGATCTGAATGAAGTGGGTCGACTCGAAGGAGTCGAGGAGTGATGTCTTTTGGGTTCCAGCGATTAAAGTGTCGTTTCCCGTTGCTTTGCATTGATCTAGGAACAAACGATCTTCGAATCGATTCCATGGGCAAGGTTCAGAATCGATGACTTGAAGGAAAAGGGCATCGATTCGATCGATTCGGAGTAACGCTATCCAGATCGATTCGAAGGAACTCTATATTGATCGATTCGAAGTAACTTGGAGCTCACGGATTCGAAGGGCTCCTCCATCATAAGGTTACATCGAGTCGAACCATGTGGATTCGAAGCGCCTGGAATCAAACTTCATCGATTCGACCCTCATCAATTCGTGTCGATGGATTCGAAGGCCTTCATCCCCTGAGACCATTGTTCTTATGATTTGCTCCATTATCCGAACTACGACCAACTTCAGGTTGTACTCCGACGATCATAATGAACTTTAGCATACTTGACTCCGACGAGCTTCGGCCTTGCATAATCGAACTTGACCAACAGATATGAACTTGAATTTCCTTTGAAGCTCGTCGATGGAACTATGACTTAACCAATAATACAACTGATTTATACTTGAAGTTGGTCCGTAGCGCTTGGACGGTGCGGAAATGACGGTCAGCGATGACGGTCATTTTCTTTCTCAAATTCCCAAGTTATGTTGTACGAACACCTCGCTTCATTCTGTTAAATTTGCTTGAGTGATGTACAATACTTGCACTGCACGACACGTTCACACACACTGCACTGGGGCATGCACGGGCTTGTTCATAAACTTAATGTTGCTTTCTAATGAGTTAGCTAATTATGGAATCTTCGAGCTCTCAACAACAAGAGGTACAGAGCTCGACTCCTCCGGTGCTTGAGATTCCCGATATCCCTGCCGATATAATTGATCCAGCTCCAGATGAATTGCCGGAGGCGATATTTATTGAGGACCCTGTTGACTCGGTTCAGTCCAACATTTCTGAATCCTTATTGGGACGAATATGCTTAAAGCATAACATATCTCTTGGTGACGTACTATTGCCCAGCACCACCGATAGACCGCACAATCCTCCTGAAGGATATACAGCATTCTACCGTCATGCTTGTGCGGCTGGAACTCTTCCTCCCTTCAATCAATATATCAGAAGGATGCTATCATATTTAGGGATCGCTCCTTCACAACTTCATCCCAACGGGCACGCGTTGCTGAATAGTGTCTTTGTAATATTTATGGACTGTCTTTTTCGCCCGCCGAGGCCCTCCGAGATCAGAGACATATTTAACTTCAAGAGCAGGGGTGATAGCCCGTCGTTTACATTTTTGGAGGCAGTTAGAAATTGCCAAGTTGTAGTTGGAGCTTGGACGCGACTGAGCTATTTCAAGAACGAATGGTTCTACGTTCGATGCCCTCCGGGTTTCGCTAGGCGATGGTTGTCTAGACGTAAGCGCCTTAACCTGTTTCTTTGACCAATAGCTCTTTGGTGTCAAAATTGACATTTCATTCCTTTTACAGCTATTATCTCTAGGCCCGACGGAGGGCGTTTCAAGGGTACCGTCCGGAGTCTTCAAGAAGTCCCAAGCGAGCTGAGGCATATTGACTCGGTGCTGAACGACTACAACTTACGAGTTCTGGGTTTGATCGACATTAATCAAAGCATAGTTGTTGAGGGATTTTCAAAGTCCGTATCCAAGAAGGAAAACAAGAAGAAACCCAAGAAGAGAAAAGCGAAGAAGTCACTCGGAATCAGAATAATCGAGGCGAGTGACGAAGAAAGAACCCATACGGATTCAGAGCCAATGGCCGACCTTTCGGGAAACTTGGAGGAATCGGGAGAAAAACGGAAAGGCAAGGCCGCCGTTTCCAAAAAACTTAAGTCAAAGGGGGGAAAATCTGTAGATGTGTTTCTTCCCGCTTCCGGAGTTATGATTTCTGAGGCCGCCCCTTCTCATTCGAGAGATTCTCTCAAAGGGCTTGACGATATTCCTATCCCAGATTATATATCAATCTCTCATAATCCTGGGTTGGAGGAATTACAAGATGTCCTAAATATGAACGAGCCCTTCCCTTTAAGTGCGGTCAACACTTCCGGTCGGTTTTGGGGGTTTACACATTTACACACACTTCCACGGCACTTCATGACTTCTGCATAGTAAACATTGCTTCATGGGATTTTAATCCGTAATTCTTTCTTATTGCAGGTGAGATGTCAGGGCGTGGCTCCACTCTAGATAGGCTTCGAAATGTGCGCCAATCTTCTCCATTTTATGATTCCCGTAGGAGAGAGACAGATAGGGACCATGGGCGAGGCTACTCGAGCCAAGAACGTTATGATAGAGACAGAGATTACTCGCGTAACCGTTCTGGCTATGATTACTCTGACAGAGACCGGGGATACCAGCACCGACCCCGATCTCGTTCTCCTCCACCTCCCAGGGCTCCAGTAGACCTCCCAGGGCCATCTCATCAGCAACAGTTGCCTTCTCAATCTTCTCGGCCTGACGCTCAACGGCCAAGAGTGGAACCAACGGCAGCCGCTATAATTGAACAAGCTCCGGCTGAGTTGACAAGCGAGGGAGCTGCCAAACTCGCCCAAATGAAAAATGACTACCCGGAAATTTGCATGGATGGCTATATCTTCCCTCCTAACTTCAAAAGAATCCCTCCGGAAGCTGAGACCACTGCTCATAATTACATCCACGACTTCTATGCTCAGTACAAGGAGTGGTATAAGGCAGCCGTGAAGGCTTCTAGAGTAGCTTTCGACAGGGCGAAAGTCATTGCCGAACGTGATGTTGACAATGCGAAGCAGAAACGCATCATTCAAGTTCTTCAATCTGAAGTGGAAACGTCCCGAAAATCAGAGCTTGAAACACTTAAGAAACACGAGGGTGTCGTGGCCAAATTAGCGAGGATGCAGCAAGAACATTGCGCCACAGTGGAAGAGATGGGCCATCGCAATACTACCGTTGCAGCTGAGCGAGACTTAGCCGTTAAAGAGCTGAACGAGCTCAAGGCCAAATTCGCTGAAATGGTGAAGGAGAAGGACGATGCGAACGCTACTGCTCAAGAGGCTTGCGACCAAGCAGTATCCCTCAGGGCCGAACTTGCTGCGGCGGCGGTCAAGGCTAAGTCTGTGGAAGCAGAAATCCAGGAAAAGATTTTGGAGGAGAGGTCCAGGCTGGACGCTGAGTTCGACGATCTCCTTGTCACGTACAACGCTAATGTGCTGGAGCATAGAAATTTAGCGTGGCTGGGAGATGACTCCATGATCTTGTACAATGCCTGGACCCGGCTGATGAATGAGAAGAAGGCAGTGCATCCAGATGAATCATTTGACGACTTTGAGCTGGAGATGCGTTTGCTTACCGACGACGAGAGGAAGACCCTTCATGAGGTGGTGATCTCCATGGCGAAAGAAAAGCTTGGCGTTCAATCTCTAGAGACAGGCGAAGGTTCGGGGACCGCGCATCACGAGGCAAGTGTTGGAGCTGTACTCCCAACATTGCCCGAAACCACTGGTGCGGTAGACCCCCAATCTATTCCTGCATATAATCCTGACCAGCCGTTATTATCTTCTGCCGATGATTCCACCCATGTTTCGGTCCAGACCAAGGAAGGTATTTGAACGCTTCTCGTAGTTTAGTCGTGAAAAACCTTAAGCAACACACTTGGCTAACAATCTTCGTTTTGTCGCATTTCAGTGACTGAAGCTATTGTGTCTGCGCCCCTTGCTCTATCAGTTCCTCATCAAACACAAGGGGTTGTTTTTTCTGAAGCCGTCACGACTTCCACTTTGATTGGCGAGGAGGGAGATGCGAATATGTTTTCATTCAGCGCTCAAATGATTGAGGAGCTTCTCAATGAACCCATCGACCCCTCTGCCAACCCGTCCGATGTTGTGAGTGAGGCTGCTCCGGCTGTTAGTTCATCTATGCCAGCTATTGGCACATCTGATGCGGCCCAAGTATCTCGTGAGGACGATGTTATTGCTGAGATTGCTGCCGAGATGGCAGCAGGGAATGTTGGTGTGGATCCGCCCGGGCCTGCCCCGTTAATGGTGATTTCACCGGGCGGTACTGTAATGATTGAGACCGCTCCTGCCCCTCCTCCTGCTACTACTCCTATGCCTCCAGCTCGTCCTCCTAGAAGGACTTCCGTCGCCTCCAGCTCTGAGGAAGATGTCGACATTATATCGCTGCCGGAGGGCAAGCCTGAAAAGAGCAAGCGATTGAGGAAGAAATCGGGCAGCGGATCGGGTGGAGCTACCCCGAAGAAGAAGATAAGGAAGAAGAAAGATTGAACTCTTTCTTTAAATCTCTGTTGTGTAGGGTAGCATTTTGTTGATTCTTCTATAGCCGTGTATAGATGTGGATTCGGCTCCCACTAGTAGCAATTTCTTGAACCATTTTGTAATCATATTCTTTTTGTTGATAGTGGAAATGAGAATGTATTCCCTTTTGTCTCCAACTTTTTGTGTGTTATGGTTCTGCCCCCAGTATTGGGGATTAGTGTGGAGCTGACGTATGTTTATACCTCGTCTCGCGCTCCGGAGTTCGGAGTAGGATGAATGTTTATACTCCGTCTCGCACTCTGGGAGTACGGAGTTAGAAGGATGTTTATACTCCGCCTCGTGCTCTGGGAGCACGGAGTTGGAAGAATGTTTATACTCCGCCTCGCGCTCTGGGAGCACGGAGTTAAGAAGAATGTCTATACTCCGCCTCGCGCTCTGGGAGCACGGAGTTAAGAAGAATGTTTATACTCCGCCTCGCGCTCTGGGAGCACGGAGTTAAGAAGAATGTTTATACTCCGCCTCGCGCTCTGGGAGCACGGAGTTAAGTAAAAAGCTTGTACCCAGCTCGCGCTCTCGGAGTACTCTGGGTTTTAGGGAAAATGTTTATACTCCGCCTCGCACTCTGGGAGTACGGAGTTAAGGAATGTTTATACTCCGCCTCGCACTCTGGGAGTACGGAGTTAAATAAAAAGCTTGTGCCCAGCTCGCGCTCTCGGAGTACTCTGGGGTTTAGGAAAAATGTTTATACTCCGCCTCGCACTCTGGGAGTACGGAGTTAGTTAATGTTTATACTCCAGTTCGCGCTCTCGGAAGCTGGAGTTTGTTGGTATTTATACCCAGCTCGCGCTCTCGGAGTTCTCTGGGATTTTGGAAAACGTTTATACTCCGCCTCGCACTCTGGGAGTACGGAGTTGATTAAAAAGTTTTGTACCCAGCTCGCGCTCTCGGAGTACTCTGGGATTTTGTAAATGTTTATACTCCGCCTCGCACTCTGGGAGTACGGAGTTAGTTAATGTTTATACTCCAGTTCGCGCTCTCGGAAGCTGGAGTTAAGGAAAAGGTTGTCGTGTATCAACCCATTTCTGGCCTGATGTGATGGCTTGCCCCAGAGCTCGGGTTTCATTTGGTGAGTGGTTGATTGCTTCATAGCCACTCCCTATTTGAATAAATTCCATTGCGTGATGGAATTTAGCTCTTCGTGCATCGTGATGTTGTACATTGTATTTAATGAATCACAGCTCTGGCTCAAAGAGATGGCATTTTATTGCTGAAATAAGAAAACATGGCAAAGTCAGTTGCCTTATTACAAATTCTAATTTCGAAATGCAGAAACAAATTCTAAAACAGAATTGAAACTAAATAGATAAACATAGCCTGTTATGTGTGATAGCGACGAAGTCTTTCGCTATCCAAGGTCTTTGGTGAAGCGAGACCATCAACGGTCGTCATCTCATATACATCATCCCCGAGCTCCTGCTTAATCTCATGCGATCCCTTCCATGTTGGTTTCATGTGCAGTAGTGCTGGGTATTCTTTTTTAATGACAATCTCATTGCGTTCAAAAGTTTTAAGTCGGTCTTCGGCATTGCGTAATCGGGCGACTCGTTTTCGGTGTATGACTGTTCTCAAGTCAACCTGATCGCCCTGGACGACTCCAACTCCGTTGACGGTGGGAAACTTTAAGGTCAAGCACCATGGGGCAATTACGGCTCTAAATTCAGTAAGGGCAGGTCGCCCTAAGAAAGCGTTGTATGGCGAGACTATGTTCAACACAGTGAACTGTAATGTTCGAACTCTCCTATGTTCCTTAGATCCCAACCTAACTGGTAACTTCACCACCCCAATAGGTATGGTAGAGCTACCGTTGAATCCATGGAGGTGAGTTTGGCAAGGTTCCAAATCTCTGGGATTCATCCTCATTTGATTATAAGCATGTATAAAAAGGATATTCACAGAGCTCCCGCAGTCAATTAGTATCCTCTTCATCCAAGCCGGACCTACTTGTGCCGATATCACGAGTGGGTCAGTAGTCGGGCTTCCGACATAGTCAGTATCGTTGTCTCGGAAAGTGATGTCGTTAATTGTCGCTCTCTTTCGTTTGGTCGAAGGTTTATTGTCCAAGTTATCATCGTACTCGAAGTCTGTTCGTCTAGCCAAGTTGTTATATGATTTCATTTCTCCCCAGCTTCGCTTCGCTGTACGAGGACTATCACTTACAACATTAATTACCAGTCTTCCTCCGACACGACCTGGTTCTTCCTGTCTTTCTGGATTCTGTTCATGATTTTGATTTGAGGGGCCCGCCCCTTCAGACTGTGGTGTCCGCACAAACTGATCTAACTTCCTCTCTCTGATCAACTTCTCAATGAGGTCCTGCAAGTGTCGACATTCATTGGTGTTGTGGCCATAACTTTCGTGGAATCTACAGAACTTCCCTGTTTGGATCTGCCTCTCCGACGATTGCTTCGGAGCCGGCTTCTTGTATTGCATAGTATTGCAAGTCTGTAGGTACACATTTTCCAACGATGTATTCAATGGTGTGTAACTATCGAATATCGGAGCTTCACGCCGTGGACCTCGATTTGGATCTCTTTTCTTATTCTGATCATTGTTACCTCTTGGCTGAGTTTGCTTGTTCTGTATGTTCAACTGAACTTTTCCGGAATTGTCACCGGACTGTTTTACTGCTACATTGCTCTGTATTTCTTCGCTCCTGGGTCCCGCATCGTCTTGCTTCCTAGACTGTTTCGCGTCCTCTTGTCGTAAAAATTGCGCGGCTTTGGAGTAGAAACGGTCCAACGATGCGGGCGGTTTTCCAGCTAACCAGTTTCCAAATTCAGAATCAGGGTCAATCCCCTTTGTCAATGCCATTAAGATTGAGTTATCGTTGGGGTTACTAATCTCCACACATGCCGCGTGGAATCTCTCTAAGTAACGCCTTAGCGTTTCCCCACGAGCCTGGGTAACACTGGATAAGGTGTTGACATCTTTGGGTCTAGCGACATGCATGCGAAATTGTTCCACAAATTTCTTAGCCAGTTGATCAAATGAAGAGATAGACCTAGGTGGCAATCTCGTGAACCACATCGTTGCGATTCCACCTAGAGAGATGGGGAAACTTCGACATTTTACTGCGTCATCGGCCCTTGCGGCGCTCATTGACCACTCATATTTCAAGATGTGTTGATTGGGATCAGAATTTCCTTCGTACATAGGAAGGGTTGGCATTCTGAATCGCCGAGGAGGTTCAGCATTCAGTACCTCGTCTGTGAAGGGAGTATGACTACGGGAAAGTCCCCAGTCATCGTTGGTAAGGCCTTGGCTTTCGCGGATTATCTGACGTATCATAGTCGAGATGTCTGGCATTGCTACATTTTGAGCTTGCCGAGCTAAGGTGTGGTCGGGTTCCACAGTGCGAGTTCGGACCGGGCGCTGTCGACGGTCCAAATTTTGCCTCCTTGGCTCAGCGTCCTCTAGGACGTACGGTTCAGGAGTACGCCCACGTTGCCGATTATTTGGCTCTGAAAGATTTCGGGTATCAACCCTTGTTTCTATTGTGGCAGCTGCGGCATGATTGTCCGTGGTATGCTGTGTAGTAGGACCTCCTTGTGTGGAGGGCTCGGCCTGAAAGCTGGTCGATGGTCCTGCCCTCAACTGTCCAACAGTCAAAGCGGGTTGATATCCGGTCGTTTGTGCATGACTCCCGTCTAATCGAGGACGGGTAGATCTGTGATAGTAGTCTGATGAAGCAGAACTTTCAGTGGATGAGCGGGAAACATCATCCCTCCTGGACCTCCTACGTCCCTGGCGATTCAGTTGATTTGTCAATTCAATATTGGCTCGCAACTGTTCGGCTAACTGTTGCCGACTCTGAGTCAACTCTTGGAGTAACATCTGAAATTCTTGTCTAGTGACCGCCCCAGACGGATCCGAGTGGGCAGTGTTGTCTTGGTTGGGTGGCTGCTGTTGAGCAGGATTTTGTCCATCCCTACCTTCTTGTCCAGCAGCTGTAGAAGTGGTTCTCGTGCTAACCATTTTGAATGATGAATCCTTTTCCTAGATTTTATGCAAATCTGAGTAGAATGGAGGACTGTGAATCGAAGATCTGGATCTTCCTCTTGGATTTGCGCAATCCGGTATCAATGGTAGATCCAAGGAGCAGGAGAAAAAAGCTGGTTTTTTCTCAGTGAAAGCACCAAAGTGTTTGTACCAAAAATGGGCACAACACTCTTCGGAAGTTTTTGAAGAGATAAAAGTGAAGAATGAAAATTAAAACTGTGGGTTATCTAACAAAAACTCCAAATAACAGAAAGTAAATTGCAAAAGACAAGCGATTTAGAGTGGTTCGGCGTTTTGCCTACGTCCACTATGAAGTTTGATGATTTTATTGCTCGATTACTTGAAGATTACAGTAGTTGATAATGTAATACAACTGAATTCAAATGCTAAGTGTCAATCTAAAGCAGCGGCGGTGTTCTGGAGTAAATCTGGCAGAATTTGGGCGCTCTTCAGTACTTAGAATTATCCGACCCCTTTTCTGAATGACCAGGGGGTCTATTTATAGGTGTAGGAGGCTGATATTTCGCCTAAAATGAGGGGAGACCAGTTTTGGTACGTCAGGGGGCCCACATGGCCGAAATCTGGAGATCCGGGCCCACTTTGGGATCGATTCGACCCTTGGTTCGAATCGATCAAGGAATCGTCCAATCGAGCTGAAATTTGGTGTGCACATTCTTCATTATGTGTTTGAGCTTCTGTGAAAATTTCATGGCATTTGGACTTGTAGAACTCGAGATATGATCGATTCAATGTTGCATTTCTGGAGAACAGGGATACTTCGAATCGATCTTACTTCGAATCGATTCGGTCGACTCGATGCCTGCTGCGACGTGGCGCGTGTCTCTCGCTTCGATCCGTTTTGTACTCCGGTTTGACTGGGTCGTATCCATGGCTTGGATTCGAGGTAATGGATTCGAAGGACCTCTCCCTTCGAATCGATGAAACTAATGCTCGTTCGAATCGATTTAGACTTGTAGCTATGGACCGGTTCGAAGTTGTCTTGGCCTGGGGATTCGAATGCATGGATTCGAAGGTTCCTTCCTTCGATGGATTCGAACTACGGTGTATGCGAGGGTGGATTCGAACTCAAGGCACACGAAGACTAGCTTGACGTAGTCGAACGTGGTGAATGCCTCAATGGATTCGAACCTACCAGTTCCGCCTGATGGAGTCGAAGCAATTCTCTTCTGATCGATTCGAACTACTCTCTTTTTCATGGATACGAGGCAATGCTTGCCTGATGGATTCGAACATAGGGTTCGCCTATGGATTCGAACTAAGGAAGCTCTACTCCATCCTTTGTCGACAATATCTCGAGCATACGAACTCGGATTGTCTTGAAAATTGGAACGTCGTCTCCTCTGGCCTTGCTTGGCATGTCTTATCAATTGCAGCCCGATCCGGACTCGGACAAAATTCATCGATATCCGTAGCGATCCTTACGTGTAACCGACTTCCGAGACGACCTGTCACCGGCATCTAGTCAAGTCCTTGGTGTCACGGCCTTGCCAAAAGGCAGGATAACATAAATCTAGAATAATCATCTACAATTACAAAAACATATTTACTATGATTTATTGACTGAATTTGAGATGGACCAAATAAATCAAGATGAAGTAACTCAAGGGGTTTTGAAGTTGAAATCATATCTTTTAATTTAAAGGAACTTTTTCTAAGCTTTCCTAATTGACATGAATCACATAAACTATCTACTTTAAAATTCATTTTAGGGAGGCCTATTACTAGATCATGTTTTGACAGTCTAGATAAGAGTTTGAAATTCAAATGTCCAAATCTCTTATGCCAAATCCAAGGGTCACTTGTATTTGCCAAAAGACATAGGTTATCATTTGAAACTTTCATACTAAGAATATAAATATTCTTTTTCCTAATTCCCTCAAATATTATGTTTGAGTTATTATCTTCAATATGACATTTATCTTTTTCAAATTTAATTTTATATCCTTTATCACATAGTTGACTTATACTTAGCAGATTGTGTTTCAGATTCTTAACTAGCAAAACATTAGTAATAATAGTAGTTTCAGAGTTACCGACATTGCCGATGCCAATCACGTATCCTTTCGAGTTGTCTCCAAAGTTAACTAGTCCTCCGTCTTTGTATATAATATTATTCAGCATATCCGGATTACCAGTCATGTGTCTAGAGCATCCACTATCAAGTATCCACTTATTCCTTTTGATCTGCACAGATTGTCCATTATGGATTGATTCCTTAATACCCATAAAGCATCTTTTCTGCACATTATAAAATTTGGGTAGACAACTAGAATTTGAATAACATTCATATGCAGACTCATGGAACAATGATGATTTAAACAATTCTAAACTAGTTTTAACAGATTTTTCAAAAATAGCCATTTTAAAACTTTTCAAAATTCAGATTATGAAACTTTTGAAAACCTGGCTCTGATACCAATTGTGAGGAATGCGGATTACGAATCTTAAGGCTAGAATAAACACTAGAGGGGGGTGAATAGTGTTTTTTAAGAAATTACTAAATCTTTTTGAATTTATCTTAATTTGTTAACAATGTATACACTAATCAGACACAGATATGAACACAGAATCAAACACAGATGCAAATATAAAGTAAAAGCAGTAAAGGAAAGAACACACCAGAATTTATACTGGTTCAGAGTTACCCTACATCCGGTCCTACAACACAAGTACAGTTTTCCTTTCAAAAACAATTCTTACAAATACAACCCTCGGTTTCAAGGCTACGAGGTACACCCTCCAGAATCACAATCCTCTGGGATCTTGTAGAGATAGTGGAGAGAATCAAAACTAGAAATTATCTAGTTAGATTTGATATTGATTTCGGCAGAGTAATGGTGTAATTTGTAAATATGAAAGTGGAGAAGAAGAAGAGAAGTTAAATCAGAGAAAAAAAGTGATTAAAATTCGTTGAAAACACCCTTTATTTATAGTAGATCAATAGCAATGTCCATTGGTGAAGGGATGTGGCGAATAGACACTTCTTTTTAAAAAACAATTTAACTGTCACCATGTCGACAGGGGTACATGTGACCATGTCGACATGCCCTTGTATTTTTTGGTGATTTGTTTTTCTTTGAAAATAATTTCTATATTATATTATATTTAAACTTTAAACTTTAAAATATACTTACATATTGTTATAATACATAAATAACTATAGAGAACAATATTAAAACATATATAATAATTTTCTATACTTTTATATTTAAATCTTAAGTATAAATATATAAAACAGCTAAATATATTAATATCAGAATTATAGTTTAAAAACTTAGGATAATAATTTAAAATCAAAGATATTTAAAATTAAGGATATTTAAAACTAAGGATATTTTTTAGGCTAAAATATATTGAAAAACCAGGACAGATGATTTTGGTTTTTAAACAGGAATATTTAAAATCATTTTGAAAAACAAGCTATATATTTTGAAAGTCATTTTGAAATAAAAGTAAGTGGATACAAAAAGATGTTCCACTAGATTTTTCGTAGGTTCCATCCTACTTAGGGTTCCATCCCTTTAACGAGCACGAAGTGGATTTCATTCCACGAATAAAATAGATTTTAAGATGTTAGTGCCTTTCTATGAGTTTTAACAATATTCCTAACTATATAACTTATCTTGGAAACTTGAACTCTTGAAATTCTTGATACTCATGAGTCTTGAATCTTGATATCTTCAATCTTTGATCTTGAATCTTTATACTGTACAGTTCTTCATTCTTTAGTACCTGCAAACATATCTATATATATCTACACAATAATGTTAGTATTATATATTTTATAATCTAATTCTAAGTAAGGTTGTTGTCATCAAAACCAACTCCTCAGGGACTAACATATATATATATATATATATATATTGTAGTTTTCTTTTGTAAAGATCAATGGTATATTATATATTACTTGTCACGTTGTGAGATTATGTTCTATCTTATCTTTTCTTTCACCCCAATAACTCATCTTTCTGGCACTTAAAATGCTCGGCACGTGAATACCATGGATGTATTAGTGTCGACTTTTGAGGGTAAAAAGGATGGGTCGTTACAAAAACTCAACTAGATGTAAATGGTCTTTCCATGACCCACTGAATCTAGTACACAAGCCCTCAACAAATCTTCGAGTACCTTATTTACTCTCTCTATCTGCCCATTCATCTGTGGGTGATAAGCAGTACTCATCCTCAGCTTGGTACCTAACACCTCTTATAGACTCTTCTAGAATTCACTAGTGAACAGAATATCTCTGTCACTGACTATACTACTAGGAATCGAATGCAGTCTGAAAATATTATAAATAACTTAGCCAATACAGGTGCCATCCTAGTTGACTTAACGGGAATGAAATGTGCACTCTTGGTCAGTCTATCCATTATGACCGAAATGGTTTCATTTCCCATATTCAATCTTGGCAGTCCGTCAATAAAATCCATTGACATTGAATCCCATTTCCAAACCAGTATATCTAAAGGCTGAAGCAATCCACTTAATTTATGATGCTCGGCTTTCACTTGTTGGCAATTCAAACATTACTTTACCCACAAGCCTACATCCCTTTTCATACCTTCCCAGAAGAAACTCTTCTTCATATCATGATACATCTTAGTTCCTCCAAGGTGCATCGATGACACTCCCTAAGAACTTCCTTTCTTAGGTCACCAACATCTGAACACACAATCATCCCCTCTTTTTTAACCATCCATTTTGATCAAGACTAAAATCTTTCAAATCATCAATCTCAGTTCCAATTTCCAATCTTCGCATCCATTCAACTAATAATTGATCACCTCTTCGGATTACTGTATCATACGTAAATAATAATTCTTGGTATCATGCAATATAATTCATAGTGGTATATTACCTTCGATTGGAGAATTGCTTATAAATCGTCTAATATCTCCTAACAGGCCATTATAAGTATATCCAATTGTATCAAGTGATGTACACGTAAATGTGCATATTTTTACCACCATATTTAATCTAATTAAATTAAATAAATGATCATATTGGGTATTTTAACATGTTTAAACCAAAATTCAAATTATTTTCAAATCATCACATATTCATCTTCATACAAGGGCAAAATGGTCATTTTTGTGCATATATTAATTTGTGACAATTTACTTGGAAATTTCTATACTATTTTGTAAGAATTTGGCTTCAAATGGAAGAGGGTTTTATGGAAAATATGCATGCACAAAAGAATACAAAGGAATGCAGATGGAAATAATCAAACTCATGATCATGGAGGACCCCACCTACCCACCCACCTTAATGTAAAAATTAGAAGCTAATGCACATGCTAATGGCCATTAGAGTTTCATGCACACTTAAAGGATGATTATTTGATGCTAATGATTACTTGGCCACCACACTTCCTAAGAGGGTAGTTTGGGGAGTTCCCAAAAAATTGGATTAGGGTTTCATACATGTAAAAATACCCCTTATGCTTCATGTAATCTCTCTTCCTCTCTTAGCTCATTAGTTTAGGATAAAAATAAAACAATGCTCTTCTTTCTTTTCATGGCTACTTAGACATTTCTTTTCATGTAATTTTACGTTCATGCAATTTTAATTCAAGTCTTTTCCTGTTTATTTATTTCTTTTCATGTTAGTAGTGTAGATTTCATTTTATATAACTAGATTAGCTTAGCCTTTATTTCATTTAGCTCTCCTTTTCTTCTTGTTTTGTTCTTTGTTGCATGGTACAATTGTTGATATGATAATAAAAATGAGAGACTAAACCCCTTTAATTTAGGGGTAATGAAGCTCTTTTAATATGTAGCTTAAACATTTTGATCATTTATGTTCTCTTTTTGTGCTTAATGGAAGAATGAATGCTGATGTGATTTATTGTTTCATATTGAATTTGATAGTCTATGTTGTTCATAACAAATAGGCTATGCTTAAACAATCACAAACAAAAATTACCTCTTCATTTACATATGACTATGGTAATGAAGTGATTTTAAAATAAAAATTTGATGGTCTATATTTCTAATCAATAGTTAATAGGTCATGCTTAAAATAGATTTTATTTTCAACTTGATTGCCATTTTCATGAGAGGTTAAACAGTGATTTAGTGGTTGTGTTATAGTTTGATGGTTTATATTCAGCAAATTAATAGCACAAATATGACATACTTATAATAAGCACATCAAAGGATTTCACTAATGACCAAATGAGAGATCATAATTTCATTTTGTTGATTTATGTGATCATAAGAGAGTGGATTCGCCTCTAAATTGTCATTTTATTCTCATAGTTTTCTTTCACTTTTGTAGTTGTAGTTTTTACATTTTTCTAGTTTAATTCACTCTCGACTTTGGTTTAATTTGATTGAATAGAAATTTAAAATCTAACAATTCCTTGCGGATTGACCCATACTTGCCACGTACTAACATTTGTACGCCGTGCGTTTGCGGTTAATTTTATTATTAATTCGATCGACGGTTTTCTAAACGATAGAGAATTGGTCGACGAACAAATTTTTGGCGCCGTTGCCAGGGAATAGTTTTGATTTTATTTTATATTCTTCGAATTATTGTTGTTTGATATTTTTGTGTATTTTAAGTTTTGTGTGTTAAATTAAAAAAAATTATGTGTATGTTTGTTGTGTGCTTTTGTTCTTTTGCATTTCTTGTTTGCAATTAGCATTTGCATTTATTATTTTAAAAAAATCACATCACAATTGTTATCCCGCCTTTTGGCAAGGCCGTGACAGCAAAGACTCGACTAGAAACTAAAGACAATCCACCCTGGAGATCAGTTGTCTACAGGTCCACGATGGATACAGACAAACTTGGTCCAAGTCCGGATCGAGCTACAATTAGCATGGTACGGTAAGCAAAGCTATTAAAGGCAACATTCCAAATTTCAGGTCAATCAGAGTCTGTATGACCAAGTTATGGATCAATCAATATCCATGTGGAACACATCAATTTCGTATCCATCAACCTGCATCTATCATTTCATATCAATCTAGATCGATACGGAATGAGCTAAAGCCCATCACTCAACATCCATCCACTTCATATCCATCAAGCAATAGCACCTCCCGGATCGATCATAGTTCATTTACTCAACAACTACCCATTTCGTATCGATCCCACTTCAACATATTTCATATCGATCAACCGATTGATCGATACGAAGCAATGGGCCAAGCATCGATACGAAACCACAAACCGAGCATCGATATGAAGGGCAATGTGCCAGGTGGATACATGAGGCATGATCAAACCAAAGAAAACAGTCTATAGGCGTGACACATGGATCTCCACAGAACACTCGCGCCAAGTCGTCGACACGCAATTGATGTGCACATAAATGTGTATATTTTTACCACCATATTTAATCTATTTAAATTAAATAAATGATCATATCGGGTATTTGAACTTGTTTAAACCAAAATTCATATTATTTTCAAATCGTCACATATTCATCTTCATCCAAGGGCAAAATGGTCATTTTTGTGCATATATTAATTTGAGAAAATTTAATTAGAAATTTCTATATTTTTTTATAGGAATTTGGCTTCATATACAAGTGGTTATATGATGATATATGCATGCACAAGAGTGAAGAGAACAAATGAAAATGGAAATAATTCAAAGTGAAGATAATGGAGGACTCCACCTACCCACCTACCTTAATGTACAAATTAGAGGCTAGTGCACATGCTTATGGAATTAATGGCTTCATGTACATTTAAGTGGGGGATTAGTGGATGTTAATGATTACTTGGTCACCACACTACCTCAAGGGCAATTTAGGCATTCCCCAAAAATATGATTAGGGTTTAACACTTTTATATATACCCCTTATGTTTCATGTAACCTCTCCCTTGCTTAGTCTCTCTTTAGTTTAGTTTAGGCTCAAAAATAAATCAAGTTCTCTTCTTTCTTTTCATGGCTACTTAGCCATTTCTTTTATGTAATCTTTTCTTTTTTCAATTTTCAATACATGCTCTTTTCTTCTTTTGTTTATTTCCTTTCATATTAGTAGTGTAGATTTGTTTATTTATGCAAGTAGTGTAGATTTTCTTTTATGCAATTAGAATAGTTTTCTTTTCCATTAGCTTTCATTTTCCTTCTTTTTTAGTTTCATGTTGCAAGCTACAAGTGTTGATATGATAACACAAATGAGAGGCTAATCCCTTCAATTTAGGGGTAATGAAGCCTCTAATCATGTAGCTTCAACATTTTGATGTTTATGCTCTCTTTTTGTGCTTAATATGAAGTGGTTTAATTTCTTGTTTTTGATGTGAATTTGATAGCCTATATTGTTGATACCAAATAGGCTATGCTTAAACAATTACAAACAATGATTACCTCTTCATCTACATATGATGATGGTAATGAAGTGATTGTTGAAATTAAAATTTGATGGCATATATTTCTAAACAATAGTTAATAGACCACGCTTAAAATAGATTTTGCTTTCAACTTTATTGTCATATTTCATGAGTGTTAAATGTGTAATAGTGGTTGTGTTATAGTTTGATGGTTTATATTGTGCTAATTAATAGCACAAATATATCATACTTATGATAAGCACATCAACTAATTACACTAATGACAAGAAAAGAGAGATCATAACTTCATTTTGTTGATTTATGTGATCTAGAGAGTGGAATTATCTCTAAATTGTCAATTCATTCTCATAGTTTTCATTCACACTTGTAGTTGTTAGTTTGTTAGTTTTCTCATTTTTCTAGCTTGACAATCTCTCGACTTTGGTATAATTTGATTGAATAGGAAATTTAAAATCAACAATTCCCTGTGGATCGACCCGTATTCGCCACGTACTACAAGTGTACGCCGTGCGCTTGCGGTAAATTTTATTTCTAAATTCGTTCGGCTATTTTCTAACTCGATATACATTTAGTCGTCCGAACAAGTTTTTGGCGCCGTTGCCGGGGAATTGTTTTGATTTTGATTTTCTATTCTTCAAATTATTTTTCTTTTGATTACATTGTGTGTTTGTTTTGAGTGTTGAGTGCATTTGAAAAAAAATTGTTGTGTGTGTTTGATTTGTGCTCGCATTTGTTAGTGTGTTTGTAGTTTTTCATTTTGCATTTACATTTGCATTTCTATTTCCATTTTAAAAAAATACACAAACAAAATTTCAAAACAAAAACAAAAATATTTTATTTCCTATTCATTTTCTTTACAATTTCAGTTACAATTTACAGTTCAATTCTTTTTTTTCTTTACATTTACAAAAAAAAACAACACAGTTCACTGTTCATTTCACTGTGCAGTGCCATTTAACCCTCTCTGTTACTCCCTTGAATTTCTCTGCAACCATTTTCACTTCTACTAACTTGCACACCCATTCTTAACTGTAGTTGCACAAATTTCTCACTTGACTGCCCACCAGTATTCAATTCATCTCTGCCACCAACTGATCAACCCAGCAAACAGTGCCACTCTACTTCACAAAACTGCACATCACCATCAATATTCAACATACTGCACACTTCATAAGACCACCACTGGCAGGGTGTCACACTCCCATACTTGCATTTCCTCTTCCATCCACAATATCTTCACTGCCAACCTTCCATTCACTTCTGCCAAACATCACTCAACTCCCACTTCATCACTACCGAACTGCTTCTTCATATCACATATCACCAAAACCCCCTTGCCCTCACATTTCTCACCACAAGCTACAACTCAAACTGACATTCCACCATAAACTGCTCACTGATCACTACCAAACTACAATTCACTTCACCAACCATTTCAACTGCAAACCACGGTGCACATTCCCCTAGCACGTACCATTCACCTTAGCCGATCGACTATTTCACTTCATCTGTTCACTCCATCCTTCAACAAACTACTACAATCACATACAAATACAACATCACCATTGCTTAAATCAACCACAACAGACCATTCACACTTGCTTCTACCATATTCACCTCTGACACACAGTCCTTATACACTACAACAGTCCCCTCCAACCATCATCCCCGAACAAGTGAAATCTGTGCTTCTACAAGATACAACTGTGCCCTGTATACATAACATCTCTGTTTGCATATTCCCTCTCTGTCAACATACAAAACTGTACACACTTCTCCACTTACCCAAACATCACAATACTATCTCTAACAACCATCCCTGACCAGACAGTGCATAAATCGCTGCTGCTTCAACTTCAGACTCCACCCCACACTTCTCAAATAACAACCGGACCACACTTCAACACTACACTTCTGACTACAATTCCATACAGTTCAACTTTATACAGTTCAACACTGCACTTCAGACTCCTCTATCACAAATTCTTCCTACCACATACTTGCAACTGCAGAAACATTCTCCATTCATTTCCACCAACAGTAACCCAATCTCCATTTCTGCCAACATCAAACTGACCATTTCAGTGCTTTTACCCAACTTCATTCACCAAGACAACCAACTTCAACACCACATTGATATCACACTGCCCTTCCCCGACCTCCTTCAAACTCTTCTGCTATCACCTGAACACACGCGTGACCCAAATCCGCTCGAACCCGAAACCACGAACCGACAGCGACATCATCTCCAGTACCACCCCCTACAATTCACCAATAACTGCCATCGATATCATCTCCAGTACCACCCCCTACAATTCACCAATAACTGCCATCGACTTCTCCATAACTCCAAACTTCGAAATTCAAAAGCTCCGAAACCCAATTCACCTTCACTTCAAAACCAAATCAACTACTGTAAACCCACAACGACATCGCAATCACAAAATCGAAACCCAAAATCACCATATCTCTCACTCTTGAGTACTTTGGAATTGTTTTCGAGCACAAGTTTGGAAATCGCTAGATTTAAAATTGGAATCGATTTAGTCAATTGTGTGTGGCTTTGTTTTGAATTTAGAAACAAAAAAATAATATTAAGATGAGAGGGACTCGGGTTTGCAAACTGTAGTGTTTGGGTTGGTAATTTTTAGTGGGTCGGAGTTGAGTCTTTCTTTCTTTTCTTTTACTTTTTGTTGAGTTTAATTTGTTTAAGTTTTTTTATTTTGTTAAGTTAAGTCTCTCATTTCGATTTGTTTTAGTTTAAATTGTTTTGTTTTTAATTTGTATATGGTTCTTCTTTTTGATAAACATACACAAAAAAAAATTGAATTTTTTTTAAGCAAAACTCTACTTTTAAGTTTCCTTTCAAAAAAGAAAAATAAATTACAATTTAAAAAAAAAGGGGTTGTTTTGAATTTATTTTCATTTAGTTTGTTCTAGTTTTTCATTTTTCTTTGATATATATATATATATAATCTGTGTATATATCTTTGGTTTTTTACTTTTCAGGTTGCCAAAGCAGATAGGAAAAGTGCTTGCTTCACAGTGCTTGCCAAAAAAAAAATTTGCCTGCTTGCTTATAAATAACTTTTGTTGCTTTTTACTCCTATTTATTGTTTTAAATTTCTTACATTGTTGATTGCTTGCATTTGCATTTGTATAAAAAAAATCAAAAAAAAAGCATCAAAAAGAAAAAAAAAGAAAAATCCATTCGTAGTTGCATTGTTAATACACGTTTAATTTGTGCTTTGCATTTCATCCTAGAATTTTGATTAGTAATAACGGTTAGACATCAATAACACTTAATTGTATATTGACAAGTTGCCTTCTTTGAATAATTTAATTTCTTGGTGTCTAGGCTACGGCAGAGTAATAACCATTTATAAATATTACGGTGATTCGTAAATATTATAGTGGTTGTTCCTCTGAAGGTACTTAAACCTTCGGCTGCATTGCTACGGTGATTCGTGGTGCACCGATAACTCCTGCCCGTTACCTGGCTGAGAACTATCTTGTTGATTTAAGACAATTTGTAATTATACAATTTTGGGTTAACTTAGGATAAATCATTTGTAATTAACCACTGCATTCATTTAGTTGCATTAGCTCATGCATATTTTTTTTAAAAAAAAATTCAAAATTCAAAACTCAAAAAATTGTCAATATTCCTTTTCTTTTTCTTTGAAATTTTTAAATCCTTTTCCTTTGAAAATTCAAAAATCCAAAAAAATTTAGAAAATCAAAAAAATAAAATAAAATAAATAAATAAATAAATAAAACCTTCTCAAAAACAAAAAAACAAAACAAAAATCAATTTTCCTTTTGAAAAATAAATTTTATTTGTAAATATTTTTCCTTTATAAAAAAAACCAAAAACATTCTTGAAAATGTCCGAATTTCCATATTCACTTGAATTTTACAATAGTTGGGAAAATCAATATAATCCATATGATTTCACTCAAAATTCTTATGGATATTTCAACAACAACTATTGTTTAAACGATTTGAGTTTTGAACCACAAAATTTTCAAAACGATGACCAACCCTCGAATCTCGAAAATAGCATTTCATCTCTACTTGAAATCTCTACACAGCAAAATCAAATAATAAATGAGTTGTGTAATTCATATTTGTGCGATAACTCAAATCAAAGTTTTCAAAATAATCAAAATTTGAATTCACTTCAAAATTCAAACGATTTCGAGTATAACCCATGCCAATTCAATTTTGAAATCCAAAATGAATTTCAAAATCAAAACGAAAATGTGATCCACTTTTCAAATAATTTTGGCAATGGGAATCATCTCGACTATGATGCAAGTGAAAATCTTTGTTCTTAACAAATCCAAATCGAAAATTCTCAATTTAATAACTATAAATTGGATTTTGTTGAGCTAATGAACGAAATTTACGATGATCACACGGATTCGTTGTTTGAAACATATATGAAACAACGTGAACAACAAAACCAAATCCCAACGTGTGACGAGTTAAGTAATAATCCATCTTTTACCCAAATCTACGATTTTCAAATAACAACTTTTGAAATTGAAAATAATAACCTTAATGAAGTTGTTGAAAACATGGTAATTGAGTTGGATTTCAATTCTTTTGAGGGTGTGGAACCAAATTTAAAATTTGATCTTCCTTTTCTCAACTTCGAAAATTTGAATACAACAACTTTGGATTTTGAACTTGAGATACGCAATGAAGTTGTTAATAATCCAACAAAGGAAGTCGAATTTAATGAATACGAATTCTGTGGACTTTTTGAAAACGAGTCGTTAAACTCTGATGGAGAAGATTTAAATCACCACTTTGATTTTGAAAACAATAATTTTGAAGAAGTTTTCAATGATAAGTTTGAATTTCAAATTGGTGAAAATGAACTTGAATTTCAATCAATTGTTTCATGGACCCCAAAATCATCGAAAATAAAACAACTCGTACGATTTTTAATAAAACGACATTCGTTTTTCCAAATCAACATTCAATTTTGAAATCTTTTACGGTTTGGTTTTTCGAGCTTAAGCTGTGTCTCGTATACTTGACGAGACAAATGAATCGGTCTTTGGAAGACCGTTTCATTTACTTTTTGACGATATACTTTCTGAACTCTTGTAAATAATAATCTTTTCGTTTTCATGTAAATATAGGTCATCTTTTTATTTTTTTTATTTTTCCCCTTCCACTTGGGTTGACTGTGGGGACATAGTCAAAATCAAGTGTGGAGGGAGACTCATCATCATTTTTCAATTTTTCATGGTTTATTTTTAATTTTTCTTTCCAAGATTTAAAAAAAATCTCAAAAAAAAACATAATTTTTTTAAGCATTTTTGATTTATTTTTAAAAAGAAACACTATAGGATAAATATATGGTTTTGGTTAATTAAATTGAAATTTTTGAAAATTTATTTGTCTTAACAAAATTAAAAATGAAGTTTGATTACAAATAATAATGGTTTAACTAGTATATAGAAAGATTCATAAGTGATAATTATGAAATATATCCTAATTGAAAATCTTTGTTTTAAAAAGTGGTTGATTTAAAGTAAAGGATATAACATTTTTTGTCTTTTAAGTTAAATGATGCTAAGATGATTTTGCGAAACTCTCTCCCTAAAAAAAACAAAAAAAATATATTTCTTGTATATATGTATATATTTTTTAATAAACACCTAGAGTCATGTGTTCACACTCGTGTGTTCACTCGCCATGCTTTGTACCCTTCTCACGTAAGCCCGAAAGGCAGTGCACGATCGGTATATCTGGCCTCATGTTATTCTGAGTTAGGTGTGTGTATATAAAAATTATTTTACTAATAACGCCTACAGTCGATAAGTGTTCACACCTGTGTGTTCACTCGCCATGCTCTGTATTCCCCTCACATCAGTCCGCAAGGCAGTGCATGGATAATATATCTGGCCTCAGTTTACCTGATTTAGGCATATGTAAATATTATTAATAAATTTTCAAACAAGAGAGAGAGTAAGAAAATGAAATCCAAGCACCATTTAAACTTATTTGATTTGATTTGTTATTGAAAAGAAATGAAAATACCACTTTGAAAAAATTTGATAATCAACTAAGGATCCATTTCAAATTACACTGTGTTATCAACCAAAACAACGAGTTAAACTATTGTCTATTTGTTATGATAACTTGATTTTTGTTAGAAATTTTGACAAGTAAATGACTTAAATTTTCAAGATAATAACCAAACCTATATTTAACTTATTTGTGCTAATTTAAAAATAAATCCTTCATTCGTAAATATTTTCAAAAACTTGCATTCATCTCTTTGTAAATAAATCTTGCGTTGTGTAAATATTTTTCATCCTGCATTTGGATTTTGTGGGTAGTATCCGCTGAAAACCCTCACGAGACAACACTCATCCTACTTGGGACATGTAGAGGTTTAACGGCTTGTTGCATACGCTCAATGCAATCGTACTCCCTACAAAAATGGATTTATCTTTTCCTTTATTCGAGGACGAATAAAAAGATAAGTGTAGGGGTATTTGATGTGCACATAAATGTGTATATTTTTACCACCATATTTAATCTATTAAATTAAATAAATGATCATATCGGGTATTTTAACTTGTTTAAACCAAAATTCATATTATTTTCAAATCGTCACATATTCATCTTCATCCAAGGGCAAAATGGTCATTTTTGTGCATATATTAATTTGAGAAAATTTAATTAGAAATTTCTATATTTTTTATAGGAATTTGGCTTCATATACAAGTGGTTATATGATGATATATGCATGCACAAGAGTGAAGAGAACAAATGAAGATGGAAATAATTCAAAGTGAAGATAATGGAGGACCCCACCTACCCACCTTCCTTAATGTACAAATTAGAGGCTAATGCACATGCTTATGGAATTAATGGCTTCATGTACATTTAAGTGGGGGATTAGTGGATGTTAATGATTACTTGGCCACCACACTACCTCAAGGGCAATTTGGGCATTCCCCAAAAATATGATTAGGGTTTAACACTTGTATATATACCCCTTATGTTTCATGTAACTTCTCCCTTGCTTAGTCTCTCTTTAGTTTAGTTTAGGCTCAAAAATAAATCAAGTTCTCTTCTTTCTTATCATGGCTACTTAGCCATTTCTTTTATGTAATCTTTTCTTTTTGCAATTTTCAATACATGCTCTTTTCTTCTTTTGTTTATTTCCTTTCATATTAGTAGTGTAGATTTGTTTATTTATGCAAGTAGTGTAGATTTTCTTTTATGCAATTAGAATAGTTTTCTTTTCCATTAGCTTTCATTTTCCTTCTTTTTTAGTTTCATGTTGCAAGCTACAAGTGTTGATATGATAACACAAATGAGAGGCTAATCCCTTCAATTTAGGGGTAATGAAGCCTCTAATCATGTAGCTTCAACATTTTGATGTTTATGCTCTCTT
Source organism: Allium fistulosum (assembly GCA_030737815.1). NCBI lineage: Eukaryota > Viridiplantae > Streptophyta > Magnoliopsida > Asparagales > Amaryllidaceae > Allium > Allium fistulosum. Next base: position 98,787,054 of record CM060907.1, read on the forward strand.
TTTGTGCTTAATATGAAGTGGTTTAACTTCTTGTTTTTGATGTGAATTTGATAGCCTATATTGTTGATACCAAATAGGCTATGCTTAAACAATTACAAACAATGATTACCTCTTCATCTACATATGATGATGGTAATGAAGTGATTGTTGAAATTAAAATTTGATGGCCTATATTTCTAAACAATAGTTAATAGACCATGCTTAAAATAGATTTTGCTTTCAACTTTGTTGTCATATTTCATGAGTGTTAAATGTGTAATAGTGGTTGTGTTATAGTTTGATGGTTTATATTGTGCTAATTAATAGCACAAATATATCATACTTATGATAAGCACATCAACTAATTACACTAATAACAAGAAAAGAGAGATCATAACTTCATTTTGTTGATTTATGTAATCTAGAGAGTGGAATTATCTCTAAATTGTCAATTCATTCTCATAGTTTTCTTTCACATTTGTAGTTGTTAGTTTGTTAGTTTTCTCATTTTTCTAGCTTGACAATCTCTCGACTTTGGTATAATTTGATTGAATAGGAAATTTAAAATCAACAATTCCCTATGGATCGACCCGTATTCGCCACGTACTACAAGTGTACGCCGTGCGCTTGCGGTAAATTTTATTTCTAAATTTGTTCGGCTATTTTCTAACTCGATATACATTTAGCCGTCCGAACAGCAATTAATCGATACATTGTATCGATACAAAGTCGATCGATACGAACGTATCGGTACAAAGCCTTCAGCCCTACTTGCAAACTCAACCTTGGATCGATCATATCTCTCAAACTTTAGGTCCAAATGCCATAAAATTTTCACAGGAGCTTGCATATCAACTCAAGAGCTCCCCTGATCGATCGCATCTCAAATGGAGCCAATCTTGATCGATACGAAGACAATAGGAATCAATTAGGGATCGATCCCAAGCAACCCTAGATCGATCTGGTGGGCCCACGTACGCATGAGAAGGGGTATTCCGTGTTTAGGGGCAGATATTTCCAAATCTACTCCTATAAATAGCACCCCTACGCCAACTAAAAAAGACTTTTGGACTCTTCACGCTGCTACTCTGCCGAAACTCCATTGTAACTTGAGTGCTAGTGATTTGTATTGTTGTAATTTAGTTGAGAATCAACAATAAACAGCAAACTCTTCAAAGTGGACGTAGGCTACAACGCCGAACCACTATAAATTCTTGTCTATTTCTATTTCTGCTTACTTTTCTTGGTGTGATTGTTAGATTAGCCTCGTTTTCCATTTAATTTCTTTATTCTAATCTCTTCAATTACATCTGGAGAGTGTTGTGCCCATTTTTGGTACAAACACTTTGGTGCTTTCACTGAGAAAACTCTATTTTTCTCTGGTTTCGTGGATCCCCTGCCATTGTTGGATTGCTAAAATCTAAGGAGGAGATCCAGATTTGTCTTCTAGTAGTTCCTTCCATTCTACTCAGATTACTCCAAATCTAGGAAGAACTACCTTCAAACATGGTGCGCACAACCAAAACTGCTTCAAATGATGTAGATCCAGAAGGAATGGATAGGAAAAATCCCACGCAGCTGACCACAGCAGGCCAAACATCAACTGGAGCTCCAAATCCACTTGGTCCAGTGACTAGAGAGGAGTTCTTGACTCTTATGTAAGAGCTAACTTAGAGCCGTCAGGAGCTCAATCAGCAGATTCATGCCAACATGGAGCTCGCAAACTAGCTGAATGAAGAAAGGCAAGGGAGATCTAGAAGAGAGCATGCCTCTTATTCCTTGTCTGAAAGCTCAACGTCCTCTGATTTCAATCACAGATCTACATGCCGTCGGTTGGATGAAAACTATGCAGAAGTCTCCGGGCAGCTGTAAATGTCGGACAGGCTGGGATTGGTCCTACTACAGGACATCAAACTGGACCCTCCTCTTAAGGAGGAGCACTTCCTTATCATACCATTCATGACCACGCATCTACCGCCGCCATAGATCTGGAAGCCGAGATCCAAAACCAACCAGGTCTAGCCCCTCGTCAACGCATTCATGCTTAGGATCCCCATTTACCTGAAGATCGGGAGCCAAGGTGGTGAGGAACGGACCGTAGACAGCAACTGAACCGTCCCCGTAACATGGAACCCGACCATGCCTTGGTCCGAACATCCAGATGCTTGACATTCCAAGCATGATACGCCAGATGATGAGAGAAAGTCAAGGCCTTACAAATGATGATCAGGGAATCTCCTGAAGTCACACTCCCTTCACCAATGACATTCTTTATGCAGAGCCACCCCGTCGATTTAGGATGCCGACCTTGCCGGTGTACGAAGGAAATTCAAATCCTAACCAACATATCTTGAAATATGAATGGATCATGAACGGCGCTCGAGCCGACGATGCGGTTAAGTGTAAAAGCTTCCCTATCTCCTTAGAAGGCATTGCGACTATGTGGTTCACTCATTTACCATCCAGATCCATCTCATGTTTTGATCAATTGACTACTAAGTTTGTCGAGCAGTTCTGCATGCATGCTACAAGACCGAAGGATGCCAATACCTTGTTCAGTGTTACTCAAGCTCTAGGAGAGACTCTTAGGCGCTATCTGGAAAGGTTCCATGCTGCTTCTGCTGAGGTCAGCAACCCCAACGACAACTCTAGTCTAATGGCATTGACTAAAGGGATCAATCCTGATTTCGAATTTGGCGATTGGTTTGATGGGAACCCCCGCATCGTTGGATCATTTCTATGTTAAGGCAGCCCAGTTCTTGAGGAGAGAAGATGCTAGACGATCTAGGAAGCAGGACGTTACGGGGCCTAGTGGCAAAGGCATTCAGAGCAATGTTGCAGTAAAGAAGACCGGTGACAATTCTGGTAAAGTACAGTTGAACATATAGAACAAGCAAGGTCAATAGAAGGGCAATGGAGGTCAAGGGAAGAAGAGAGACCCACATCGCAGGAGTCCTAGAGCTCATGTGTTTGACCGATATACTCCCTTAAACACATCATTGGAAAATGTTCACCTTCAGACTTATAACACCGGACAGTATAAGAAGCCAGTTTCGAAACCATCATGAGAAACAAATTCAGACCGGGAAGTTCTGTAGGTTCCACGAATGTTACGGCCATAACACCAATGAGTGTCGTCATTTGCAAGATATCATCGAGAGGTTGATCAGATAAAGAAAGTTAGAACAGTTTGTTCGGGCACCGCAGGATGGAGGTGCGGGCCCATCTAATCCAAATCAAGGTTAAGGCCAAGCTAGGCCTGAAGAACCCGCGCGTACTGACAGGAGGTTGGTAATAAAACTGTGAGTGGTGGTCCTCATTCGGCTGATCGGAGCTGGAAGGAAATGGAGTCATATGCCAGCTCGATTAGGTATGTGGACTTTGAATGTTGTAGTAATACTGATGACGGGGCCCCGACAAAGGAACTGAGGACGATGATAGATGACATCGTTTTCAAAAACTGAGATGCTGATAGAGTAGAGGCCCCCACTATTGATCCGTTGGTTATCTCAGCCCAGATAGGTCCTGCTTGGATGAAGAGGATCTTAGTCGACGACGGAAGCTCTATGAACATTCTTTTCAAGCGCGCTTACGACCAAATGAGAATGGAGGTGAAAGATCTGAAACCGTGTCAGTCACTCATACATGGTTTTAACGGAAGCGCAACTATACCAGCTGGGATGGTGGAGTTGCCCGTTGGGTTGGGTATTGGAGATCGTCGGAGAGTCCGGATGTTGCAGTTTGTTGTGTTAGACATACATTCCCCCTACAATGCTTTTTTGGGCCGACGGACCCTCCCAGAATTCAGGGCAGCAATTGCCTCGTGGTGTTTAACTCTGAAGTTCCCTACTGATAATGGGATCGGAGTGGTACATGGTGATCAGGCGGCAGGACGCGCCTGTTATGTTGCAGAGCTGCGGGATGCGCATCAAAAGGAGAAAGGAAAGGGCGTAGAGGAATCTCTCTGCGTCCATTTTTCATAAAATTGATAGCTAACGCCTGGGCCTAGGCTCGGGCGCCACAACCAGTTCCTTAAGGACCTCGATCCCAGAGACAATAATGACGAGGGGGAAGTCAAAGATTATCAAGCTCCCCGGCAGAGTTGACGATTGATGTTCCAATCCATGACGATGACAATTCCAGAATGGTAAAAGTCGAATCTCAACTCAGCCCCCAGATGAGACAGGAATTGGTTGATTTTCTCCTAGCAAACCTCGGTGTGTTTGCCTGGACTCATCCAAACATGTGTGGGATCTCGCCGAACATCACGAGCCATGCATTAAATATCGACCCGTGGCACGTCTCGGTGAAACAAAAAGGCGCGGTATGGATCCAGAGAGATCTGCCGCCCTAAAGGAAGAAGTAGATAAACTCAAGTCAGATGGGTTTATTTGTGATGCTTTATACCTGGAGTGGGTATCGAATCCGGTGCTTGTCAGAAAATCGAATGGGAAATGGTGGACATGTGTGGACTACCCAGATTTGAACAAAGCCTGCCCTAAAGACAGTTTCCCTCTTCCCAGAATTGATCAACTGGTGGATTCAACAGTCGGACACACGCTCTTATCTTTCATGGACGCATACTCCGCTACAATCAAATCCCAACACATCTTCCCAACCAGGAACATACTAGCTTCGTCACTGATCTGGGACTTTATTGCTACAAGGTGATGCCGTTCAGATTCAAGAACGCTGGAGCAACTTATCAGTGGCTCGTGGACTGAATGTTTACTAACCAGATCGGAAAGACCATAGAGATGTACGTGGATGATAAGCTCGTGAAGTCACGACTGTCCATCAACCATGTTAGTGATTTGGAAACGATGTTTAACATACTTTGACAGTACAGAATGAAGCTCAATCCTTTGAAGTGTCATTTCGGAGTTGCATCAGGAAAGTTCCTTGGATTCATCGTCAATGCCAGAGGAATCGAAGCCAATCCTAAAAAAATCTGGGCGATTCGGAATCTCAAAACTCCCAGAACCATAAAGCAGGTGCAGAGCCTTAACAGGAAGGTGGCAGCCTTAAGAAGATTTATTTCCAGATCTACGGACAAGTGCATTCCCTTCTTCGATCTGATCAAAAATGGAAAAACGGAATTTTGAGTGGACAGAAGAGTGCAAAGGCGCATTCCAAGCGTTATTTCAACATATGGCAACACCTCCTATCTTGTCGAAGTCGGTTGATCACGAGAGATTATATGTCTATCTAGCGGTTTCAGCGAATGCAATCAGTGCTGCGTTAATTCGAGAAGAGAATCGGATCCAACGACCAGTCTATTATATCAGCAAAAGGTTAACTGGGGCAGAAAGAAACTACCCAAAGGTGGTAAAGCTGGCTTATTATCTCATCATAGCCTCGAGGAAGCTCCGTCTATATTTCCAGGCTCATCCGATCACTGTATACATCGACCAGCCATTACGACGGATCCTGACATGGCCAAAGACATCTGGTAGATTGCTTAAGTGGAACATTGAGTTGAGTCAATTTGATATCGCTTATATGCAAAGACGAGCTATTCAAGGACAAGTTCTGGCGAATTTCATAGCTGAATTCACCATACTTGAGGATTTTCCCAAAGCCAGTAAATCTCCCAAGTGTACATGGAAGCTATACACTAATGGTGCATCAAACGACCATTACTCAGGCGCTGTAGTGGTACTCAAAACCCCAGAAGATCGATCCATATGTTATGCTTTGAAGTTCGACTTCCACGCAGCTAACAACGAAGCCAAGTACGAAGCTTTGCTTGCTGGACTTAGGCTTGCCAGAGATTTGGGAGTTATTGCTATGGAAATTTACTATGATTCACAATTGGTGGTATGCCAGGTTTGAGGAGAGTATCAAGCCAGAGACTGGAGATTGGCTGCTTACCTTACTCGGGTTCAAGAGACGTTGAATCAGTTCGACTATTATGCTATCCATTGTATACCCCGAGAGCAAAATCAGAAAGCCGATTCTTTAGCAAAACTGGTTAGCACTGGTGAAGCACAACAAATAGGACTCGTCCCCATAGAGACACTTACCGCTCTGATTATCGATCAAATAGAGACAGACTGGGTGCATGAGGCAACGCCTGAGAAGGAGTCGTGGATGACTCAATTTAGGAACTATGTTGAGCATGGAGCTTTATCCTAGCGTAGGAGTGAGAAAAGACAAGTTATCCAAAAAGCTTCAAAATTTATTATCCAGAATGGAGTCCTGTACAGGAGGGGATATTCTGTTCCTTTACTCCGGTGTATCGCCCATGACGAGATCAAATGAGTGTTACATGATGTGCACGAGGGAGAGTGTGGCGACCACACCGGAGTAAAAGCCCTTGCAAAAAAGATACTCAAATACGGATATTACTGGCCAACCGTGAATCGAGACGCATCAGATTATGCCAAGAAATGTGATAGGTGCCAGAAACATGCCAGAATTCCAAGAGCCCCGCCTACCGAAATCACTCAGATGGTCAGTCCATGGGGTTTTTCCATATGGGGCATTCATATAATAGGGTCCTTCCTCTAGCCAAAGGTGGTGTGAAGTACGCCATCATTGTCGTTGACTACTTACTAAATGGGCGGAAGCTGAACCCGTGCTACTATCACGATGAAGAAAGTAATCAACTTTGTTGTGCGTAACATCATCTATCGCTTTGGCCTCCCACGAATGATTATAACTGATAACAGAGCCCAATTCAACAGTGTCAAGTTCAAAGATTTTTGTCAATGCTACCACATCCAGGAGAATTTCTCAGCAGTAGCTCATCCTCAAGCGAATGGACAAGTCGAAGCTGTCAACAAAGTTATCAAGTCTATTATGAAGAAACGACTGGAGAAGGCCGGAAGCAAGTGGACTTACTTGATGAGAAGCGTGAAGAGGCTGATTTGAGGGCAGCCACACATCGTAGTCGAGTAGCCCGATTATACAATGCTAAGGTCCGGCCCATAACCTTCAAAGTTGGAAATCTCGTTCTTAAGCGAATTTATCCGGTCCCTTCACACATTAAGACGATATGGGAAGGACTGTATGTCATTGACCGTAGACTTGGAGACGACACATTCAAACTATCAACTGTTGACAGTCTTACTTTACCCAGGGCATGGAACGACGAGAGTCTCCGCCGCTATTACATGTAACTGGCTTTTATTCATTTAGTCGGCTTTTCCTTTTGAAATTTGTTTATGCAATTTTGAAATTTGAACTTGTAATAAAGCAACTGACTTTGCTGCACTTTCTTATTTCAGTAATAAAGCGCAGACTCATCAAGCCAGATTGGCGAATCTTGAAGTACATTGTACGACCGTCATGATGTGCTAAGAGCTAAGTCTCATCCTACGGTGGGACTCATTCAAATAGGGGGTGATCATGATCCGACCAGTCACTCGCTAAGTGAAACCCTGAGCTCGGGGACAAGTAACGATAAAGTAAATAAGGATTGAAACACGACGATCCTTTAACGAACTCCAGCTCTCAGAGTGCAAGCTGGAGTACAAACTCCAAAATCTAGGCTCGAGAAGGATAGATCCGTCCAATCACAACCTCGCCTTTATTCCTTCTAGGCTTGAGGAGGATGGATCCGTCCATCCACGACCTCGCCTATTTCTAGGCTCGAAGAGGGTGGATCCGTCCACCCACGACTTTGCCCTTGTTTAATCTGGGCTTGAGGAGGATGGATTCGTCCATCCACGACCTCGCTCTTATTCCTTATGGGCTTAAAGAGGGTGGATCTGTCTGCCCACGACTTCGCCCTCGTTTAATCTAGGCTTAAGGAGGATGGATCCATCCATCCACGACCTCCCCCTCAATCCGGGCTCGAAGAGGGTGGACCCGTCTGCCCATGACCTCGCTTTCATTCTTCCAAGCTCGAAGAAGATGGATCCGTCCATCTATGACTTCGCTTCCCAGATCAAGGTGGATGTGATCCGACCATCCACGACCTCAACCAACTCCTTATTCTCAGAGTGCGAACGGAATCCTAATACTTAAACAGATGTGATTGACCATCTGTCAACTGACTCTAGATTCCTGGAGCGTGAACTAGAGTATAAACATTAAACGGTGTGACCGACCGCCCGTAAATTAACTTATGTCCTTGGAGTGAGGATATAATTCCGAGCATTAAACGGGTGTGATCGACCGCCCGTAAATTAACTTATATCCCCTTAGCGCGGATATAATTCGAAACATTAAGCAGGCATGACCGACCGCCGGCACACAAGTTCAATACCTTGAGTGTGGATATTAATACCAGCAAATGAGCAAGTGTGATCCGACCGCTCGAACTCATCTCACTTTAACTTTGTTCCGACTAAGTTAAATTAAAGTTAGTAAAGGCGGAAAACGACTGTCAGCTGACTACTTCAATTCTCCCTGGAACTGGGGGCATAACTCAAGTACCAGCCGCTGACTTAGATAGCGCAACATTGGGACTCGACTCAACGTTTGATTTTGACCCGAAGCCATGACTTTAGGACTTAACGACCAGACTCAAGTTTGACTCAGAGGCTGAAACTTCACAAGTACATTGAATGAAAATGTGAGTGCTAAAGTACTTAGATAAATGAACACAGGGTTATGCTAAAGAAAAGAAATTGTATTTCCACTATTCTTTGAGAAAATAAGTACAAAGTCTGTTCAAAGAATCCCTACAAGTGGGGGCCAAGCCCGCATCTATACATGGCCTACAAAAAAGTAAAAGAAATGCTTATTCCAGCCATCTACAAAAGAGAGGAAACAAAAATGTGAATCTACGCCTTCGGTTTTTTATCCTTCTTGCTTTTCTTCGGCATAGACCCGCTCAAGCTGCCGCACAGAACCCTCTTTGAACCTTTACTTCCCTGGCCTGCTCCAGCTGGCTTGTCTCCGGTCAGGGGAATTGAAGCAATCTCCTCTTGAGAGCTCACAGGGACCGGAATATCCTCTCTGTATGGAATTGGAGGAATGGTGGCACTCTCGATGTTAGAAGGAGGAGGCACGCTGGTCTCAATGATGGTGCCACCCGGAGAAACAACAAGTATCAGAAAAGGACCGGGACCTGCCATGCCTCTGCCAGCTCTACGAGTCTACTTGGCTTGCTCCATTTCGCCTTTGATCTCCTCCATTATCTGCTCAGCCCGGTCCATGCATATACCCATTGGAATGCTACTGGTTGGGACCGAGGAGCCCGTGATGATCACGTCTTCATCAACGTTGAAAGGCACTTCAATACTTGGGTCGCTTTGATGACTGAGGAGTGCTTCTATTAATTGTTTGTCAAGCACGTAGCTACTATCGTGCATCTCCTTAACCGATGTGGTGATCATCATGGTTGTAGCCACCGTCATTAATGCCTCTTGCTCGTAATGTATTTCTTGAGTTGCACGAGGATCAGTCGGTGCAGAATCTAGGGCTGAACGAAGATAGGGGAAAATATTAGTAATATCTTCTGACAGTGTTTCTACGTTTGGATGAATGGGAGAAGTGTCCATAATACCTTCCTCGGGTTGGCTCCCATGCTGAGCTGACGTGCCTTCCGAGCCGCGCTCGATTATTAGGGAGAGATGCGACCAATCAGGGCCGTATCCCGGGACAACTAGAGGATCGATAGAAGAAGTAGGCTCAGATTGGGATGCTGCAGGCACTTCAGAACCTACTTCATGATGTTCACTTCCAGATCCTTCCCCAGCTTCTGGATACTTGGCGGCCAGTTTTTCTTTCCTAAGAGAAATGATTGTTTCGTAGAGGACTTTAGGCTCATCTCCGAGTAGCACTTGAGTTTCTAGTTCGAAATCGTTGATGGTTGCAGTATTTCGGATCACCTTCTTGTCCTCAAGCAATCAATTCCAGGCCTTATATAGTTGGAAAGGATAGTCTTCGTCGAGCCAGTTTAAATGCAGTTTCTCAAGATGTTGGCATTGTAAGTGACCAGGAGATCTTCAAATTCGCTTTCCATTTTGGACTCAACCGCTTTAATTTCCCTTTCAATCCTGGCATCAACTTCCTCGGCCTTCAGATTCGCTGCATCCCTCTCTCCCCTAAGCCTTACCGTCTCCTCACATGCCTCTTGGGCCACCTTGTTAGCTTCATCCTTCTCTTTAAGGGCCTCAGTCTGCTTCGCCCTTAGCTCCTCGACTTCTTTCTGTGCATCATCCCTCTCCTGAATAGTAACAGTGTTACGGTGACCCATCTCCTGCACCATGTCAATGTGAGTCTTTCTCATGTTTTCCATGGACTGCCTAGCCTCTTCGACTCTTTGGTCAGCCTCCTTCTCGGTTTTCCTCGAAGATTCAAGCTCATTGGTGAGCGCCTCTATTATGTTACCTTTTTTAGCAAGGCCGCCCTCCAGTTTTTCAATCGTTTTGGCCCGCTCGAAAGATACCATCGAGACCCTTTCTGTAGTCTTAACCCACTCCCGATACTGGTTGTACACATCATGCATGTAATCTTATACCAGTTTTTCTATATTGTTTGGGATTTTTTCAAGTTTGGAGGGAAGTGGAAGCCATCGAAACAAATATTTGGGAAGTCTTTCTTCAACTTGACGATTCGGGTGGCTCCCTCACATGTGGGTTCTATAGCAGTTTGTTCTATGATGACGAAGGCTTCTGTTTTAGTTCTACAGCGCTGATCGCCGGATTTCAGAGCGTGAGGTGGCGCTATTTGATGTGCAGTTTCGGAAGATGGCCTACCGAAGCCAGATGATTTCGAAGGTCCTTTTGATGGTGGAGATCACGACCGAGAGCGGCGCCTGCTTTGATATGACCTTTCCTTCTCCCTGTCATGGCGTTCGCGCTCTTGGCTAGAGTGATAGCCACGACCGTAGTCCCGCTCAATTTCATGCTGATGTGATTCAGAGTATGAACTGGAAGAATGGCGTGAAAAGCGAAGCTTGCTGAGCATAGACCCTTGTTTCACCATCGTGTTTGTAAAATGAAAAGAGAAGCAGAATTAGTTATCTCCAGAGATTAAGAAGCATGTGATTAGAAGTCGTATGGTGCTGTGAAGTGTGTATATGCATGTGCAAACCCCCCAACTGACCGATTGTGGTAGCCTTGCTCGTAGGACTTGGCTCCCTTATGTCTAAAGAAGTTAAGCCTGTGCCAGTTTGTGATGGGGAGTGGAGCCCCTCTAACCCAAGATCCTAGAACGAAGATATGTCATCTAGAATAGGAACATCTGACAATCCTCTCAATGAACCTTTTGTTTGCGGAGAAGAGGTCTTCGGACCTATAGAAGTTGCAACCGGCTTAGTTATTACAATGGTCTTATGCCTCTTGGCTTTGTATATGAGAGTCTTGCCTATTATTTTTCATTATAATGATCAAAGGCCCTACAGAGGCACGACTTCGGGCTCATGTCTAGTCGCCATACTCTAGTCATCGCCCAGTTCGATGATTGTAACTCCAGGTGCACTCTGAGCTTCCCCAACCGAGGGCACAATAGGAGCCTTTCTTCCTCCTTGCCTTACCAGAGCCACTCTGGGAACCCCAGTTAGCCCAATGCTCCGACCTCTTTCCATGAGTCCAACGGCGATCAAATTATCATCGCTAAGAACTTCGTCTATTTCTCTAAGTTCAGCGGGCACCGCCTGTTGCATTCTCACTGTCTCCTTGAACTGTGCTCCTTCAAGCCATGGAATGGAAGCTGTAAAAGAAGTGCAATGATGGATTCAGCATCGACTTATATTGCCCATTTAATCAACGAAGAAGTTAAAGCACTTACATCTGACCAACCACAGTTTAGCAAACCCCGGTGGGCATCTCACGTAGAGCCATTCAGTCTTGAAGTAGCTCAAATTACTCCAAGCACCTACCACCACTTGGAAGTTCCTGACCGTTTCTAAAAAAAGTAAACTATGGATTATCCCCACGACTCTTGACATTGAATAAGTATCTGATTTCATTGATGGTCGGGGGTCGAAGAAGATGCTCCATAAAGATGATATATAGGCTGTTAAGAAGCGCATATCCATTGGGATGTAGTTGAGAAGGGGCGATCCTCAAGAAAAATAGCACATCCCGAATGAATTGGTTGAACGGGGGCAACGTTCCAGCCACGCACATGAATCTGTTACATGCAGTAAACCCTTCTGGCGGATTGTGCGCTCTATCTTCTGGCCCCGGTAATGGAACGTCTTCCAAAGATAGTCCATGCCTGAGAGAAATTCTGCCTAGCATATTTTCAGAAATCTTGGAACGGACTGAGTCCTCCGGATTCAAAACCAACACTACACCTGACAGTTCATCCGGAGCAGGACTTACTACGCTAGCCGCGATGTCGGGTCTTTCTATTCTAGGAAGTGGCAGACTCTAAACTTCCCGCTGCTCAAAGCTCCCGGGATCCATAGATATTGAACTCAGTAAAAACCATTATTAGTTGGCAAGAAACCCATGTTCCCCCAGTGTAAAGTGAGTGATCGTGTTGTGTAGTGAAGTGCTACATAATACTCTGAATTTCTACAAGTTTAAAATATGATAAAGCGATAAGACTTCGAGATTCGACCGGAGTGACCGTCATCGCTGACCGTCCCAACGGTGCCATCCTAACTTCGAAGAATGATCCATGTTAAGATTTGTTGTGTTTATCGAGTTATAGTTCCATCGACGAGCTTTGAAGGGTGGTCATATATGTAGTTTTTCAGTCAAGTCCAAGTATGCAAGGCTAAAGCTCGTCAGAGTTAAATGTTTAAGTATGCAAAAGGCAATTGATTTTGTATCCATCATGGATTGAATTGGATCGTTCCCCTGAAGCTTGAGTTCGTATCGATCCAAGGCACTGATCGATAATCTTTTCGTATCGATCACATATTTCATATCGATCACCCCATGTATCAACCGCTTCGTATAGATCCAAAATGAATAGGTTTCTTATCCATCGACCTACATCGATACGAAGTGCTTCCATCTCCGATTGATCGATAAACTGTTGCATTTCGTATCGATCAAAAGGACTGCCCTCATCCATCTCCAACATATTTTGATCGATCCACCTTGCCATCGATACGAATACGAATTTGACGCAAAAGCTTGAAGTCAATGACTCCATCAGCTCCTTCCAGTGCTCCCTTCCTTCTTCTCTTCTAAGACGCCATTAAAGCCCTTCCTCGACCTCACTCCAGCCATACTCCGGCACCAGCGACGCCGGAGTTGGCCATTGCCTTGGACAGAATGACATGAAGGCTCGAGTCTCATCGTTTTAGGAATGGTTTTAGCCAATCATTTACCTAGTTTGAAGAATTGAATAAAGGGTTAACGGATTGGCTGTTTTGAAGACGAAGTTTTCTGCAATTTTTCTTTCTTCGAATCGATACGAAAAGTAATAACGAATGCAAGTGGAATTTTTCTAAGTCAAAAATCTATTTATATGGCTTCGTATCCAAAGGAAAACGTTTCTTATCTCAGTCACTAAACCGAGAGAAATGGTCAACATCCATTGATACGAAGATTGACTTTCATATCCATCAACACGAGTCGATCCAGAGCCTAGCATTTTGTATCCATCAATGGGTAGCCATCCACTTCGTCTCCATCGATGTAGATCAATCCCAAGCTCAATGTTTCATATCCATCAATACGAAGCAAGCATTTTTAAATTTCGTATCCATCGATACGAAGCACTCCAAAGTCATATCCATCTCGTATCGATAACCATCAATACGAACCTTGTCTTTATACATCCCAGATCGATCCATAAGAGGATTGATACAAAGGAATGAACTAAAACGATCATCAATCGTTGTTATAGCTCAAATTTTACATCGATCCAGGAGAGGATCGATATGAAACTCGATCCAAATAAAAAAAGGAACTTGACAATGACCCGTGAACGTGCAAACATGAATGGGAGTCAGGTTAACATACGTGCATGTATGCCAAACTAATATTTGATTTTCAAAGTTAACATGAATTGAATGCTTACCTGGTGACAACCAGAACAATGAACAACAAATTGGTAGCACTCGACCTTCAGTTACAAAAAAACTACATGATCATCGGTAGTCTACAACTCAACATTTATACTACTGGAAATTAATCGAAGGTTAAATCTCTTGATAAAGAGACAACAACTATTCAACGAATCAGATAGAACTTTTTCAGAATAAAGATTGCAGCTTTTCAAAGCACGTCATGTTCACACAAGACGTACTTTAGGGGGCAAATGTTATCCCGCCTTTTAGCAAGGCCATGACACCAATGACTTGACTAGAAACTAAAGACAATCCGCCCTGGAGATCGGTTGTCTATAGGTCCACGATGGATACAGGCAAACTTGGTCCAAGTCCGGATCGAGCTACAATTAGCATGGTACGACAAGCGAAGCTATGAAAGGCAACGTTTCAAATTTTAGGTCAATCGGAGTTCGTATGCCCAAGTTATGGATCGATCAAGGTCCATGTGGAACACATCAATTTCGTAACCATTAACCTGCATCCATCATTTCGTATCCATCCAGATCGATACGGAATGAGCCCAAGTCCATCACTCAGCATCCATCCACTTCGTATTCATCAAGCAATAACACCACCCAGATCGATCATAGTTCATTTGCTCAACAACTACCCATTTCATATCGATCCCACTTCAGCATATTTCGTATCGATCAGCTGATCGATCGATACGAAGCAAGGGGCCAAACATCGATACGAAACCACAAACCAAGCATCGATACGAAGGCAAAGCGAAGCATCAATATGAAGGGCAATGTGCCAGATGGATAGGAGAGGCACAGTCAAACCAAAGGAAACAGACTATAGGTGTGAAACATGGATCTCCACAGAACTCTCGCGCCACGTCATCGACACGTAATTGATCGATACGCATTGTATCGATAGAAGTCCATCTATACGAACGTATCAATACGAAGCCTTCAGCCCTACTTGCAAACTCAACCTTGTATCGATCATATCTCTCAAAGTACAAGTCCAAATGCCATGAAATTTTCACAAGAACTTGCATATCAACTCAAGAGCTCCCCTGATCGATCGCAGCTCAAATGGAGCCAAACTTGATCGATATGAAGACAATAGGGATCGATCCCAAGCAACCCCAGATCAATCTGGTGGGCCAACCTACGCATGAGAAGGGGTATTCTGAGTTTAGAGGCAGATATATACAGATTTACTCCTATAAATAGCACCCCTACGCCAACTAAAAAAGGACTTTTGGACTCTTCACGCTGCTACTCTGCCGAAACTCCATTGTAACTTGAGTGCTAGTGATTTGTATTGTTGTAACTCAATTGAGAATCATCAATAAACAGCAAACTCTTCAAAGTGGACGTAGGCTACAAGGCCGAACTACGATAAATTCTTGTCTCTTTCTATTTCCTGCTTACTTTTCTTGGTGTAATTGTTAGATTAGCCTCGTTTTCCATTTAATTTTCTCATTCTAATCTCTTCAATTACAACCAAAGAGTGTTGTGCCCATTTTTGGTACAAACAACAATTTCAAAACAAAAACAAAATTTATATTTCTTCTTCATTTACAAATTTCATCTTGTTTACAGTTTTTTTTCCTTGCTGCCATCACATTGCCTACTAACACTCCACTGCCTCCTTATAAACAGTTCCACCACTGCTACATTTCCGCTCATCCCCTGCACCATCCCCACTTGATAACATCCACCCATCTAACCACTTACACACATTCAAACAACACTGCTTCACATCAGTTCGCCACACTTGCCAAACCTCCACTGTCAATACTTGCCACCATACAATTGCAACTCAATTCCTCAAACCTGACCATATATCAACTTACTTCCTGTCATAACCATCTGCTGACAACAGCAATATCCTCTCCACCAATTCACTGTTTCCACCCATTCCAGTTACACATTCAACCCAATACAAAAACTTCACAAGCTTCACTACCGACCAACATTGCAACAGCCACATTATCACTTGACTCGTCAATATTCAAACAAATACCATCCATCTTTCACAAACATCATTGCCACTTCACCAATACTTTTACAACATACATACTGAACAAGTCTGTTACCTCTCCACCACACACAGTGAATAGCCATGTTTACTTCATCACTTTCCCCTATTTCCTTTGTCATATACAGTGCATCTCCA
Source organism: Allium fistulosum (assembly GCA_030737815.1). Lineage (NCBI taxonomy): Eukaryota > Viridiplantae > Streptophyta > Magnoliopsida > Asparagales > Amaryllidaceae > Allium > Allium fistulosum. The sequence continues at coordinate 98,803,081 of CM060907.1, forward strand.
CCATCGCTTCACTCTGCATACACAACCACCAGCCTCATGAACACAATTCAGACCCACATCTCATTACACTATCAACCATCAGCTTTATCTCCAATCCACCACTCCTACTACAAAACAGACTTCCCCTAGCACTACAACAAAACAACCACAATTGCAAGCCATCAACACACTTCTACTTCACAACCACTGACCACCCCTCTACCACCATAAACAATTCAAACAGCAACTTACAGCATCAGAATGCTATCCCACTCACCTTAACATTCTCCTTGCTTCACAACATCATTCCACTCACCTTAACATTCTCCTTGCTGCCAAACCACTTTACATTGCCTCCGATCATCCGAAACTATGCAAACCACACACAACTTCCATATTCCCACATACAAAACTTCTTCACAGCAACCATACACTACGGCCATCTCCTCCAACACCCATACATCCACCACCCAACTGTGCATATCACCATCACTGCCCTAAACAAAACAGCAGTGCAACTTCTCCACTCAACCACCACAACCAACATCACTGCAACAGACAATCCTACCAGTGCAATCCATCGAATTCCTACCATTTCAACAACACTTCCAACATTCAACCAAAAAAAGAGAAACTGCACTTCCTCCAATCGAGCCACATATCTGCTGTTCATCCTCTTTCATACAACCTACCATCAACTCCTCACCTGTCTGCATCTTTTCAAACCACATAATTCACCCAACAACTTGCTAGCACACTTGAACCTTCCATTCACAGCTCCTTGTCTTCAACCATTCACACCTCACTACACCTCAAAATCCTTATCTCATTCTTCACTGCATACCCCTCTTCCACCATAATCACCGCCTGCTGCCTTCAACTTTTCCCCCACACTCCATTTCATACACCATCATGACAAACGCAACCTCCAAATCGCCGCATTCAACCTCCTCTAATTGCACTGCTCCTCCAATCACCATCCAGTATCACCCACTACCCATAGCCGAAATCATAAAACTTCACAACTCCACCTTCCCCTGCCACTTCGGCAACCCACGATTACAATCAACTCGATTCGCCCATCGAACCCAAATTCACTAGAGCCTAATTCACGACTTCAGCACCTCGACAAATCACCTTGCGACCACCTTAGAGCATCAAAAATTGAATCACGATTTCCTTTCTTTTTTTCGTGTTTCCTAAATTTGGTTCCGTTAAATTGAATCACAAATTGAACCGCGTTCTGCTAAAAATAGAGAAAAGGTAATAGGCTATTGTGATTGTTTTGGTTATTGGGCTTTTAGAAACGTTTGGGCTGAAGCTTAATTTTTTCTCTTATTCTTCATTTTCTTCCTTTGGGCTGAAGTTTGACCTTGAGAAATTGGGCTTAGCTTCTTGGTGTTAATTATCTTTTGCTTTTAAGTCTGCTTGTGTGAGTGTTTAGTTAAAATTTTATTTTCTATTTAATTCTTTTGTTTTTCATTTCTTCTTCCTTATAAAAACATCTATTAGGGTTTGGGCTGAGTTATCTGGTTTTGTTCATGTTGAGTAGAAGTTATTTGTTTCGTTTTGTTTTAAAAGTTGAGTTGTTTTTGTTAGTTAAATTTTCATTTTCTATTTAATTCTTCTCAATCTAAAAAATCAATTGTTATATCTTGTTTTTAATTTTCAGGTTGCAAGAAATAAGAAGCAGATTAGCTTGCTAAAAAAAATAACTGCTTGCTTGCTTATAAAATTTTTGCTGCTTTTAACCCCTATCTATTGTTTTTATTTGCCTTGCATTGTTGTTTGCTTGCATTTTTTTATAAAAAAAAATTCGAAAACCAAAAACAAAAACACAAATTTCATTGTAGTTGCATTGTTAATACCGGTTTAATTTCAGTTTTGCATTTCATCTTAGATTTTTGATTAATAATAACGATTAGAAATTGATAACGTTTAATTGTATATTGACAGTTTGTCCTCTTTCGACAATTTAATTTCTCGGTGTCTAGGCTACGGTAGAGCAATAATCAGTTATAAACGATGATTCGTAAATATTATATTGAATTGTTTCTCTGAAGGTACTTAAACCTTCGACTGTATTGCTACGGTGATTCGTGTGGCACCGATAAATCCTGTCTGTTACCTAGTCGAGAAATATTTTGTTGGATAAAACAATGTGTGATTATACAATTTTGAGTAAGGAGCTACTTAGAATAAATAATTTGTAATTAAATCCTTGCATTCATTTAGTTGCATTAGTTCGTGCATATATATATATATATATATAAATAAAAAAAATTTCAAAATCCAAAACTAGAAAAAATTGTAAATATTCTCCTTTGCAATTTTTAAATCCTTTTCCTTTGAAATTTTTCAAAATCAAAAATCCAAAAAAAAATAGTTAGTTTTTTTTGAAAAACGAAAATCCAAAAAAAAATTAAACATCTTTTCAAAAAAAATGTAAAACCGTTTCAAAAACAAACAAAAATTGAAAAAAATCCAAAAATCAAATTTCTTTTGAAAAATAAATTCCTTTTGGTAAATAGTTTTCCTTTATAAAAAAAATTCAAAAAAAAACAAAAAAAAAACCCAAAAGCATTCTTGAAAATATCCGGGTTTCCGTTTTCTTACTCACCAGAATTTTACAATAGTTGTGAAAATCAATATAATCCATATGATTTCACTCCAAATTCTTTTGGAATTTCAACAACAACTATTGTTCAAACGATTCGGATTTTGCACCATAAAATTTTCAAAATAATGACCAACCCTCAACTTTTGAAAATAGAATGAAATCTTTACTTGAAATTTGTACACAACAAAATCAAGTAATGTATGACTTGTGTAATTCATTTCAAAATAATCAAAATTTTAATTCACTTCAAAATTCTAATGATTTTGATTTTAACCCATGTCAAAACAGTTTCGAATTCCAAAATGAATTTCAAAATCAAAATGGAAATGTGAACCACTTTTTAAATAATTTTAACAATGGGAATAGTTTCAATTTTGGTGCAATGGACAATATTTGTTCTCAACAAATTCAAATTGAAAATTTTCAAATTAATAATCATGATTTTGATTTAGTTGAGCAAATGGAAAAAGATTATGAGGATTTGTTGCGTGAAACCTACAAAAAATTTCGTGAGAAACAAAATCAAATCCCAACTTGTGAAGAATCAAATAATAATCCATCATTTATTGAAATCGATAGTTTTTGTCCTCAACAAGTTCAAAGTGAAAAATTTCAAGTTAATAATTACAAACTTGACTTTATTGAGCAAATGAACAAAATTCACAATGATCATACGGATTTGTTGTTTGAAACATATATGAAACAACGTGATAAACAAAATCAAATCCCAACGTGTGATGAGTCAAGTGAAAATCCACCTTTTACCCAAATCGATTTTCAAATAAACAAAAACGAGTTGTCGAATTCTGAAGGGGTAGATTTAAATCACCATTTTGATTTTGACATCGATAATTCTGAAGAATTTTTCAATGATAAGTTTGAATTTCAATTTGGTGAAAATAAACTTGAACTTCAACCAATTGTTTTATCAACCCCAAAAATCATCGAAAATAAAACAACTCAAAAGATTTTTAATAATACGACATTCATTTTTCCAAATCGACATTCAACATCGAAATCTTTTACGGTTTGGTTTTCCGAGCTTAAGCTGTGTCTCTTCCACTTAAAGAGGCAAATGAATTGGTCATTGGAAGACCATCTCATTTACTCTTTGACTATATATTTTCTGATCTCTTGTAAATAATAATCTTTTCATGTAAATATAGATCAATTTTATTTTATTTTCTCCTTTCACTTGGATTGACTGTGGGGACATGATCAAAATCAAGTGTGGGAGGAGTCTCATCTTCTTTTGATTTTTCATGGTTTCCAAAACTTTAAAAAAATTCAAAAATTAAAAAAAAACAAAAACAAAAAATCATCAAATTTATAATAAAATTAACCACAAGCGCACGACATACAAATGTTAGTACGTGGCGTGTACGGGTCAATCCGTAGGGAATTGTTAGACTTTAAATTTCTATTCAATCAAATTAAACTAAAGTCGAGAGTGAATTAAACTAGAAAATTGTAAAAACTACAACTACAAAAGTGAAAGAAAACTATGAAAATAAAATGACAATTTAGAGGCGAACCCACGCTCTTATAATCACATAAATCAACAAAATGAAATTATGATCTCTCTTTTGGTCATTAGCGAAATTAGTTGATGTGCTTATTATAGGTATGACATATTTGTGCTATTAATTATCCCAATAAACCATCAAACTATAACACAACCACTAAATCACTGTTTAACCTCGCATGAAAATGACAATCAAGTTGAAAATAAAATCTATTTTAAGCATGGCCTATTAACTATTGATTATAAATATAGACCATCAAATTTTGATTTTAAAATCACTTCGTTACCACAATCATATGTAAATGAAGAGGTAATTTTTGTTTGTGATTGTTTAAGCATAACCTATTTGTTATGAACAACATAGACTATCAAATTCAACATAAAACAGTAAATCACATCAACATTCATTCTTCCATTAAGCACAAAATGAGAACATAAATGATCAAAATGTTGAAGCTACATGATTAAGAGAGCTTCATTACCCCTAAATTGAAGGGGTTTAGCCTTTCATTTTTGTTATCATATCGAAAATTGTAGCATGCAGCATAGAACAAAACAAGAAGAAAATGAGAGCTAAATGAAATAAAAGCTAAGCTAATCTAATTGCATAAAATAAAATCTACACTACTAACATGAAAAGAAAGAAATAAACAAGAAAAGACTTGAATTAAAATTGCATGAAAATAAAATGACATGAAAAGAAATGGCTATGTAGCCATGAAAAGAAAGAAGAGCTTTGTTTTATTTTTACCCTAAACTAATGAGCTAAGAGAAGAAGAGAGATTACATGAAGCATAAGGGATATTTATACATGTTTGAAACCCTAATCCACCTTTTTGGGAACTACCCAAACTACCCACTTAGGAAGTGTGGTGGCCAAGTAATCATTAGCATCAAATAATCATCCATTAAGTGTGCATGAAATTCTAATGGCCGTTAGCATGTGCATTAGCTTCTAATTTGTATATTAAGGTATGTGCATAGGTGAGGTCCTCCATGATCATGAGTTTTAATTATTTCCATCTTCATTCCTTTGTATTCTTTTGTGCATGCATATTTTCCATGAAACCCTCTTCCATTTGAAGCCAAATTCCTACAAAATAATATAAAAATTTCCAAGTAAATTTTCACAAATTAATATGTGCACAAAAATGACCATTTTGCCCTTGTATGAAGATGAATATGTGATGATTTAAAAATAATTTGAATTTTGGTTTAAACATGTTAAAATACCCAATATGATCATTTATTTAATTTAATTAGATTGAATATGGTGGTAAAAATATGCTCATTTACATGCACATCATCAATGTAATGATATTCATCAGTCATTTGGCAATCATAATTAAATCATTGCAAATCAGAAGGTGTTCATACCTTGAAGTCAAGTTCTAATCTTTAAAAATTAGGTAATGGTAAACCTACATTGTGCCTATCCTATCCGCTTGCTCTCCAACGAGGGGACTCAAGTTTTAAGCAAGTTCAACCGTGCACTACCTAGTTAGGGGACGTGTTATCCTACACAAGTCCATCAACTCACTCTCCAATTAAAGAACTTGTATTTCATGGTTCATCGCTTTGTCTTTATGGTCAGGGGAACCATAATTCATTAGTTTACGTATCAGATATAAAGGATAATCATATCCCATTAATATCACACAGTAATGCCAAAGTCAAATATCATGTTCATATTATTTCATAGCAAAATATCGATCAACGGATTGTTCATAGAATCAAAAACAAAGTGCATCAAACATAAATTTAAGTAAATAGTTCAATGAAAGATTACTCTTGGGTTTTAATTCAAAGCAAGCATGTAAGATCGATCAAGGTCTTACACATGTGGAAAAAGCCCAATGGTGAACCTTTGTAGTTTATTCAAAGCAAAAGCAAAAATAAATGGAAAAAATAACCTAATTCCAATCCATCTCGATCATGAGATAACCATGTCCGACCTACATCCTCAGTTTGGCCCGAGGTTGTCTACAATAGTTGGTGATTTCTCCTTGTGACGACCGCCTATGACCCCTGCACTGAACCTAGAGATAGGGCGCTGTAAAGTGTGCCAGGCGACCATGGACGATTGTCAGGGTAAATTAAAACAACAGAATCTATCGTATTACTCACAGCGCATGGACAAAATACAATAGAACATATATATAGTGAAGCTTCACAGAATAGAATCTCATCAATAAAACTTCATAATAGTTGAATACAGACATCAGAATAGTCAATACAACAAGCCTCACTACATAACACTCAGAGAAAATACAAATAGCGGAACACCCAGTACATATAATAAGAAGATAATATGCAACCCTCCAGCTCGTCTTCGATATCAACACCGTGGAAAGCAAGAACAACACCTGTCACCTACTACCTAGTCTGCCCGTCCCAAAAATGGACGAACAACCCAAGGCAATAAGAGTTAAAACATAAAGCCTTGAGTCAGACAACAGTCTTAGTGAGCGGTAAATTAACTAACAACATACCAAGAGAGCATAAAGGAAAAGGAATAGGAATACAACCCTCCCACTCCACCTCTTTCTACAGTGATAGCCCCTAGACACACACTAAGCAGAAGCAAACATAGCAGAGCATACAATTTAAAGTAAAGCAATTGTCACTCGAGTCAAGGGCGATGTTTTCCAAGCACAAACCCCTAAGGCCTAAACCAAGATCAGATAAGTACCCAGAAAACACTGCTCTTGAGACCGAATGACGATACAACCAAACATCCATGACTCTGCTATCACTGTTATCATTGCTTCAATATCATCGTTAATTGAATGACCGGCACATTCTTTCAGCCGTCCGTCAAGGGCTAATGGAAACCCCGGTTCTAGACATAACTCCCGCACGTCATCATGACCCGTGCCTAGGACTATCGAATCTGCCCAGAGTACTTGACTACCAATCAGTAGCCTTCAGGGACTATCGAATCTGCCCAACGTACTCTTGCTTTGAGCATGCTAGAACCTTCAACAACGATGAGATCTCAGCATTCTAGTCATCCTCCTCGACGACTATTTCCATACTAGCTCAAGCGCCTCTCGAGCAAACCATTATCCTCAACTCGAACCATTTCACCAAGTTATCAACATACTTGGAATGATCCCGTCTGGATTAGACCAAGGCCATCTCATATCATGCTTCGCTTCATCACATCCTCGCAAAGCCTCATCTCAACATCATCATCAAATCTATGCATAAGAGCTTCATCATCTACTACATATGCCACAAGTAGCTTTCTCGATTCAAGAGCCTTTCTCTTAGCTTTTGAATTATCTTCGGTCTAAATCAAATCATCAATCATCTAATTCATAGCAATCAATCAAATCAAACATTAATCCAAGTAAACAAGCATTCAAATATGATCTAAACAGACAATTATAACAATAATGGCAATTTCGTAATTAAAGAGTCAAAAGTCTAACAAGCATGAAATCATGAGTAATGTCTCTATAATCTTGATGAATGTACTTGCATAGGCTAACATGTAGTAAAATGGTTGTCAAATCATCATGAACAATGGATCTATATGGATCTACACATATGATTAGGAAAATGCATAGAAATCACTACTTTAACACCAAATCAAGCCAACAATCTGATATACTCCTTTGGATCCATGTGAGAGATAATCACCTAAACAACCCAAAAAATAACACACTTCAGATCTGGACAGCGAAGGATCTAACTTGATCTATCACAAATCCTCTTCAAACGATGAAATCTCTCTTCGATGGATGAAGATCTTCAATCTAAGCTCTTCAATCTTTGATTTGATCTTCGATATGGATGGAAGGAATCACTAGATTAGAGTGGAGAAAAGAAGTGAAGAAGTGTAGAAGTCGAGCTCTCAAAATGGCAGCACTTCGTCGCTTCGAAATCCGGATCCCAAAAAGTGAGAAAAACCTTCCTATTTATAGCTGAAATCCCCTTAGGTCGCACACTCTTAGGTCGTCCACGACCTAACAAACTCTCCGACCTAACTCTATGCGACCTAACACAACGCAGGCGCGCGACCTATCACCACGCGACTTACGACCTATCGAAACTCACCTGTCTACGACTTACGACTTAGCAGCTCAACTCCTAAGTCGCTCGCGACTTAACAACTCCTAGGTCGCTCACGACCTAACACTCAGGCAAAACCCAGCGACCTAACGCAGATACTTCCTCGCGACCTAACCTCTCAACAGAGTTACGACCTACGGCTTAACTAAGACGCGACCTAACTAATCTTAGGTCGTCTACGACCTAACAAACCTGCGACCTTACTAACTTAGCCAGGATACGACTTAACTCCTTAAGTCGTCTAACGACCTAACTACTAAGTCGCTCCACTCCACTAGGTCGTATACTCCTTAGCTCGCATCTCCCTTAGGTCGCTAACATCCTATAAGTCGCTCCAAACTAGCACACGACCTAAACCACTATGCGACCTAACTGCTAGGTCGTTCCTATAGGTCGTTCCAATACTTAGGTCGTTCACTCGACCTATCCTACCTCACGACCTAAGCTTATCACACGACCTATCTCCTATACGACCTATCCCAAACTCCTTAGGTCGCCAGTTTCTATAAGTCGCCTATTCCCTTAAGTCGTCTACGACCTAAGCCTCAACATATGACTTATCTATCATACGACCTAACTCCAAATCCTTAGGTCGCCAACCTCAACTTCCTTAGGTCGCCTATCCTTCTTAAGTCGGTCAATTCTCTTAAGTCGCTCTCGATCTAATTTTACTCGACTTAAGCTTCGAACGACTTAAACCCTAGACGACTTAACAACATTACGACCTAATGACAATAGTTCTACGATGTTTCGATCCGTAAAAATACGGGTCGTTACATTCTCTCCCCCTTAGGAATTTCGCCCCCGAAATTCCAAACAAACAAGAGCAAACAAAGGCTATTCTGCATGCCTACCATCCACAGCAATCAACAAACCATGCATCCAATTCTAGCTTAGCATGCAGAATTCTAAAACTTAGAACAAGTTATAATGTCGTTAGATGACACGACATCTTAGGGCCATACCTTGAAGAGTTCAGGATGAGCTGCTTTCATCATCTCTTCCACCTCCCACGTACAGTCGTTATCATCATCACTCCATTGTATCTTGAGCAACTTAACTACCTTCCTCCTAAGCTGTTTCGTGTCGGTTTCCACAACACGAAGCGGCTTACGAGGTCTCTTATCGACTGGATCAACTTCAAAATCTTCACAGCTATCAGCAAAAACCACTGTATTCGAGTCGTGCACATACTTCCGTAGATACGATATATGAAAAACATTGTGCACACCCGACATCTTCTCCGGTAACTCCAATCTGTAAGCGAGCTTTCCAATTCGCTCTATGATCGGGAATGGTCCAACAAATCTCGGAGTCAATTTCCCTTTCTTTCCGAATCGAATAACATTCTTCAGTGGAGAAATCTTGATGAAAACCATATCACCTACGTCGAATTCCAAATCCTTACGACGTTTATCGGTATAACTTTTCTGACGGTCTTGGGCTGCCTTCATTCGTTGCCGAATGATCTCTATGCAATCCGAAGTCTGTCGAATCATCTCTGGCCCAAGTATCAGCTTTTCTCCTGCCTCTAACCAACATGTCGGAGAGTTACACGGTCTTCCATACAATGCCTCATACGGTGCCATACCAATGCTTGACTGGTAACTGTTGTTATACGAAAATTCCACCAAATGAAGATGATCTTCCCATGATCCTCCAAAGTCCAAAACACAAGCTCTAAGAAGATCTTCCAAAACTCGATTGACTCTCTCGGTCTGACCATCTGTTTGAGGGTGATAAGCTGTACTCAAACACAACTCGGTTCCCAAAACTTCCTGGAAGCTCTTCCAAAATCCACTAGCGAACAATGGGTCTCGATCGCTCACTATACTCTTCGGAATACCATGGAATCGAACTATCCACTTAACATACAACTCTGCCAACTTTGATGCAGTCCTAGTCGATCGAACAGGAATGAATCTTGCACTCTTAGTCAAACGATCTACAATGACCCAAATCCCTTCATTTCTCGCTCTGGTTCTAGGTAACCCATCGATAAAGTCCATCGATATTTGCTCCCATTTCCATGTAGGAACTTCTAATGGCTGAAGCAATCCACTTGGCTTCTTCTGTTCGGCTTTTACCAACTGGTAGTTCATGCACTTGGAAATAAAATTTCCAACATCCTTCTTCATACCTTCCCAGTAATAGGTTCTCTTCATATCCCGATACATCTTATTTCCACCTGGATGAATTGTCAACTTCGAGTGATGAATTTCCTTCAGAACTTCATCTCTCAATCCATCTATATCGGGAACAACTAGTCATCCTTGTTTGCGAAGCCAACCCTCTTGATCGACTTCGAATCCTTTATCCTTTTCTGGGTCCAATCCAGATTCCAAATCTCGGATAATCTTGACAAGTTTATCGTCTCGCTTTTGGCTCTCGCCAATCCTTTCCACAAGAGTGGGTCTTATCGATAAGTTTGCCAACATCTCAGGTTCCAATTCGCATCTAGGCCTGAAGTCAAATCTAGCTAAATACTCGAGATTAGGGGTGGGCATTTAACCGACTTAACCGATTTAACCGATTTAACCAACGTCGACCGAACCGCTTAAACCGATTAAATTGGTTAACCGAACTTTCGGTTAACCGACCGATCTTAACCGTTGATTTTCGGTTCGGTTAACGGTTAACGCAGTAGTTAACCGCGGTTAACCGTTTAACCGACTAAGTTTTCATCATTATTGGTATTCGGTTAATCGGTTTCTAATAAAACGTAACCCTACCCGGTTACTTAACAAAACCCTAAACTTTCCTTCTTTGATCTTTCATTTTCGCATTACAGAAATAGGAATTAGGAAACCCACAGCCGCTTCTTTCCTTCTTTGATCTTTCATTTTCGCATTTCCTAAATCAATTCTCTCGTTCAATTAAAAAAAACTAGATCCACTAATTTGATTTGCAGATCGATTAATTATCATCAATCGATTTTGATTTGCAGATCCACTGTCGATTTTGATGTGCAGATCCACTATCAATATCCAAAATCTCCTATCGATTTCGCAAAAATATCCAGAAACCCTAATCAATTTTGGTGCTGCAACTCGCTAATCGCATCAATTTGGCATTTTAGGCTTCGAAATATGGTGATTACTGGCCGAAAGAGGAAGAATGTGAGTTTGTTTTCACTTTACCTAATTTATTTAATTATGTAGGTCTCTTGTACTAAAAACTGCTGCTGCCTGCTAACTGAAAGTGGATTTTCAATGCTTTCCATGCCATATACTAACCAAATTATACCAATAATATTCAATTATGCTTCAGTTTATTTGCATAATATAAATATATATGAACTACAGCTTTAATATGAACTTTTTTAATATGAACTGTTTTAATATATCAGTTATGAATTGTTTTAATATAAATATATATGAACTGTTTTAATATGAACTGTTTGATTTTTATTTATTAGTTAACTGGATTGTTTGATTATTTGTTTTCACGTGATAGGTGTTTGAAAGTAGATAGTTGATTTAGATTAAATTTATTTGTAATAGTTAAATTTTACAGTAATATCCTTTTAAGTATTAATATTATTAATAGTTTACTAAATAGTTTAATTTACAGTATTAAATTTACAGTAATATTTAGTTAAAATTGACAGTAAATTTACATTATTAATATCCAGTTTAAATTAACAATAAAATTTACAGTAAAATCTATAATAATATTTATAGTTTACTGATTTACAATATTAAATCTGTAATATTATTTATAGACTTATAGTAATATTACATTATTACCTTTGGAAACTTATGGATATCAAGTATACAAATATATCAGTTATGAATTGTTTTAATATAAATATATATGAACTGTTTTAATACGAACTGTTTGATTTTCATTTATTAGTTAGCTGAATTGTTTGATTATGTTTTCATGTGATAGGTGTTTGAAAGTAGATAGTTGATTAAATTTATTTGTAATAGTTAAATTTTACAGTAATTTACAGTTAAGTATGAACATGTAAATAGTTTGATTTTCATTTATTAGTTAACTGAATTGTTTGATTATGTTTTCATGTGATAGGTGTTTGAAAGTAGATAGTTGATTAAATTTATTTGTAATAGTTAAATTTTACAGTAATTTATTTGTATTTAATATTTATAAATTTTTTAAATAGTTAGAACTGAAATAGTTTATAAATTTACATTTAAGTATGAACATGTAGATAGTTTAATTTATTATGAACTTAAATTACTTACAATAGCAAATAGTATGAACTATTTTTATTTTTTACAGTAAATAGTTTAATTTTCTTATACTCAGTACTTTTTATAAATACTTAAGTATGAACATGTAAATAGTATGAACTTAACTGTATATTAACTTAATAGTTTGAACTTAATTGTATATTAATTTTTGTTTTTCATGCACTATAACAGGTACAAATAGGTAGTTCTAGAGAAACAAGAGATGACGATGAGTTTGTGGAAGAAGCGGATGATGAGGAAACCGGCGAAGAAGACATCAATATTAGAAAACCTCCTCCACATCCGGGGCGCAAGCCTTCTTCTAGAAAGCCTTCTCCGGTATGGGAACATTTTACTAAAGACGCTAATTTCAATTTTCAAAAATGTGTATGCAAGTATTGTGGTCAACAATTTGCATGTGATTCTAAATCAAATGGCACTACACATTTAAATTACCATATAAAACATTCGTGTAAGTCCATTTCACGTGATAGTGATAAGAGACAAAAAACTTTAGCCTTTGGAACAAATAGCGATAGTGAAGGTAGTTGCAATCTTATCACATGGTCATTCAATAAAGAGGAATGTAGAAAAGCATTAGCTCGAATGCTAGTTATTGATGAACTCCCTTTTAGTTTTGTGGAGGGTGAAGGTTTTCTTCAATTTTGTCGAGAATTGTGTCCTAGTTTTGAAGTTCCTTCACGTAGAACAATTTGTAGGGATGTGCTTCAATTATACTGGGACTCGATAGAATCTCAATAAAAAATGTTCTCAAAATTATTGCATGGTGTTTGTCTAACTACTGATACATGGACATCTATTCAAAATGTAAATTATATGGTTTTAGCTACACACTTTATTGACGGAGATTGGAAGTTACATAAAAGGATTATAAATTTTTGTGTGATTACTAGTCATAAAGGAGAAAATATTGGAAAAGTTATTGTCCATTGTATCAAAAAATGGGAACTCAAAAGAATAGTGTCTATCACCGTCGATAATGCTAGTGCAAATGAAGTGGCAATTAATTATGTGAAAAGCAAATTAAATGATTATAATGGTGGTTGTGTTTTGAATGGTGATTTCATGCATATTCGTTGTTGTGCTCATATAACCAATTTAATCGTCAATGATGGGCTAAAAGAAATTAGTAGTACTATAGCTGGAATTCGTACTGCAGTCAGATTTGTGAGATCATCTCCGTCACGATTGAATAAATTTAGAGAGATATGTTTAAGTTTGGGAATTGAGAATAAATCTATGCTTATTTTGGATGTACCGACTAGGTGGAATTCAACATATTTGATGTTGGAAGCGGCTTTAAAATACAAAAAGGTTTTTGATGATATGAATGAAAATGATGGTATTTTTGTTGCTTACTTTGATGATGAAATTCATCCTCCGAGTTCGGTCGATTGGAAAAATGCTGAATTATTTGTTAAATTCTTAAAGTATTTTTATGATGTTACTTTAAAATTTAGCAAAACTTTATCCATTAGTGCAAATGTTTGTTTTGCTGAGCTTAGTGGAATTCAAGAAGAACTTAAAGGATTGGTTGATAAAATGAATCCTTATCTTGGTAAAATGGCAATTAGTATGAAAATGAAGTTTGATAAATATTGGGGAAGCGAAGGTAATATGAACAAAATTTTATTTGTTACGTGTGTGCTTGACCCAAGGTATAAATTCCAATTTTTGAAGTTATGTGTTGAAGACATGTATGAAAAAAAAATTGCGGAAGACATATTAAAAAGTGTGAAGCATATTTTGATAAGGTTGTTTGACTTTTATGTGAATGATTCTACATTTGGAACACAAACACGTGAGGAACCACAACTTAGTACGCCCGTTGCTAGTGAACGCGTTGAGGATGTTAGTGATGTTCTTTCTAGAAGAATGAATACTTTTCTAAGACAGGTTCAACAACACGATAACGAAGGTAATGAACTAGAAAAGTATTTAAATGAACCGATTGAGGGTACACCAAATAATTTTGATGTTTTACTATGGTGGAAGGTAAATAGTTCCAAATATCGTGTTTTATCTTTAGTTGCACGAGATCTTCTTGCTATTCCGGTATCCACGGTTGCTTCCGAATCCGCTTTTAGCACCGGAGGAAGAATTATAGATCCTTTTCGTAGTACTTTGAGTCTACGGATGGTTGAGGCATTAGTTTGTACTCAAAATTGGTTAAGGTCCAAACCTATTTTTGTCGATCATCGGATTGAAGTTCCTATCGATGATGTTTCTTATTATGATGAGCAAATATCAGGTGATATTTGCATTTGTAAAATAATATAGTTCTTCATTTGTTGGATTTTAAATACAATGCTCTAATTAACTTGTTTGGAATGTAGATTTTGTACATGGATGTCAACGTGAGTCGCCATCATCTTTTATGTTCACCATGGATGGTCCATGTTCATCATCATTGTATTCACCTTCACCACGGTTAGTTTCATGTAGTATAAATGTTCATATAGTTTATGTTTACACTTGATAAGTATGTTGGTATACCTTCATACTTTACTGGAATTTAAAGCAATGAATTCTGATGTTAAACTGGAACCCAAGTACATGTCAAATTGTTTTACATCAGGCCATGTTAACTTCTTTCATACTATTATTTGGAATGAATATATTCATTCAGTTTAGTCATTCAATATGTCTTCTTGGTTGCCATTGATTAGTAAACTTCACTGTGTTAAGAAAATCTTCAAACAAACAACTAATCTTTATTTTATGCTCAGTTAAACTAAACAAGTCACTATGGCAGCCGGTTTCCAGATTTCTTGGTTCTTTTTCAGTTGCAACTTTCCCTCTGATGGTGAGTCTGTAGATCTATGATTTATTTATCAATTTATATCAAACAAATTTCTACAAATCATTTCATGCATAACCTGATGACTGATCTTTTTTTAAGAATGTTAACTATAAACTATAAAGGCCTCCTCGCCTGTTTTCCCTCTCATGTATTATTATTTGAAGACATTTGAGTATTAGATATTCTTTTCTATCAAATGTGCCATATACACGAAGTCCAATTCTTGCAACCCCACCCTACCTTAGAATAATTCATGTTATCAACAAATAACCTATGGCCTCTATGACTGTTGTTATATAACAAAGGATAATTTTCTTGTGTTATAGCACAAAAAAGTTCATATTTTTAGCATTGTTTTACCATTGTTCCAGCAATAAGTTAATCTGAAACCAATTTATGTATACAATTTTGAGATATGAGGACCAATTGTAGCTGTACTACATTCTGATCCAATTGTTACGCAGTGAGCACACATATCTTCTTCATGTAATGTTACCTCTATGGTCTAGTAAAGTGAAATGATTGCATAAATTAATTTTTGAAAATTTATTAACCAAATGGAATAGAATCGAACAGGCGAGGAGGCCTTGATAATCGTTTAATATAATGTCTGATGGTGAGAACATTTCTATAATGTTTGATGGTGAGAACAATCAAATCATTCGAATAATGTTTTCACCATCGGAGGGCCTTTACAGTATGAAATTATATTGGTTTGATTGTCTTCAAATAATATGAAACTGCTAACTATAAAGTTACTTTATAGTTCTTAGAACCACTTGGTCATGAAACATGTCATCAAGTTGTGTTTCTTTCTAACGACAATATTGCAGCATAAGAATGAGGATGTTGTATGATTATGGACATTGGACAATGTTTGAATCTGTTATAGCTATAATTAAACTGCTATAATAATATAATTAGTTACCACTTGACACTTGTATAACTAAACTGCTATAATTAGTTTAGCTATATATAACTGTGATATAACTTGTAGTCTTGTAACTCCTTTACTTCCTTCTCCTCACTTTAATAGTTAGTTTGCAATATATATTGAGAAAAGATATGGAGTTTGATAACTTGTAAATGGTTTTGATAACTTACAGGACTGATACTAGGCCATGAAGTTGTTGCCTTGCTGTTCATTGCTCAATTCCTATGGACGATGCACTCACTGAAGTGATTGAACTGAAGTATGTTTGTGTAATCCTTATGTGAATTGGACTATATTTATGTGTAATATTTAAGAGTTATTAGTGTATACTATAAACTTGCCGAACTGAAGAATGAATGTGAACTGAACTACTTAAGTTTCTACTTTCGTGGTCTGTAATTTGTGTTATGAATTGAAAATTATGTTGTAAACTCTGAACTGTAATATGTGCATTGTGAACTGAAATGTTTGTGCTGAAGCTTGAAAGTGGTAAAGTTAAGTTGTTGCAATAATGCAATGTTTCTTTATGAAGCCTTATAATGGTCATATGGACCTGGTTGTTGCAAGTTGCAACAGTGTAGTCGGTTAACTGGTTGAACAAACCGGTTAACCGATTAATTTAAACGGTTAACCTGTCAATGGTTAACCGTTTGAACTAATCGGTTAACCGATTAGTTTAACTGGTTAACCGCGGTTTAAAATAACCGGTTCGGTCGGTGGTCTTAGGACTACATTAACCGATAGTCGGTTAACCGAATCGTGTAATATTATCGGTTAACCGAAAATATTAACCGATTTAGTCGGTTAACCGACCGTGCCCACCCCTACTCGAGATTCTTCCATTCTGAAAACATGGCTCCCAATCCTGCATGTCTTCGACTTAACGCATCTGCCACTGCATTACCTTTTCCCGGAGTATAAGCTATACCAAAATCATATGATGCCAAAAACTCTAGCCAACGTTGCTGCCGAAGATTCAAATCCTTTTGGGAGAAAAGATACTTCAACGACTTATGATCTGTAAACAACTCGAATCGAACTCCCAATAGATAATGTCTCCACATCTTTAGAGAAAATACAATCGCCGCTAACTCCAAATCATGAGTTAGATAATTCCTTTCATGCGGCTTCAGTTGTCGACTTGCATACGCAACAACTTTATCCCTCTGCATTAGAACTACTCCAAGTCCAGTACCACATGCGTCGGTGTAAACCACCATCTCGTCATTCCCACTTGGAATAGTCAAAACAGGAGCACTTGTCAATCGCTCTTTCAGGATTCCGAAAGCTTGCTCACACTTGTCTTCCCATCTGAACACTTGGTTCTTTTTCGTCAATCCTGTTAACGGTGCAGCCACCTTGGAGAAGTCTTTGATAAACCGTCGATAATATCCTGCTAATCCAAGAAAACTTCTCACATCAGACGCATTCTTAGGTCTAACCCAATCCTGGATTGCTGCCACCTTAGCGGGATCAACCGCTATTCCATTTCCAGAGATAACATGGCCTAAGAACCTCACTTCACTCTTCCAGAAGTGGCACTTCGAAACTTAGCCTTCAACTGATGTTTCCGTAAGATTTCCAAAACAATACGCAAGTGCGTCTTGTGCTCTTCTTCAGTTCTGGAATAAATCAGAATATCATCCATGAACACAAGCACGAACTTGTTCAACTGATCTCTGAACACTCTATTCATAAGATCCACAAAATATGCTGGCGCGTTAGTCAATCCAAACGGCATTACCAGCCACTCAAAGAAACCAGATGGTGTCCTAAAAGCAGTCTTCGGCACACTATCCTTAGCCACTCTCAACTGGTGAAATCCCATTGCCAAATCCATCTGAGAAAACACCTTGGCTTCGTGAAGCTGATCAAACAAGTCATCTATTCTCGGCAATGGATACTTGTTCTTCTTAGTCACCTTATTCAGCTCACGATAATCCACACACAATCTCAATGACCCATCTGAGTTGGTTGCAAACACAACTGGTGCACCCCATTTGGACACACTACGCCGAATGAATCCTTTCTGTAAAAGGTCATCAACCTGCACCCTCAACTCCTGCTGTTCCCTAGGCGCCATCCGCCTAAGAGGCATCACAACAGGTCTGGCTCCTTCAACTAGATCTATACGAAACTCGATCTCTCTGTGCGGCGGTAACCCTTTGACCTCGTCAAAGACATCCTCAAATCCATTAGCGATTGGCACAGATGACAGTCCATCCCGTGGAACAACTAGCGAATACATGAAGCTCATGAAGACGCCTTCTTCATGCTTACATCGTATCACAATCTTTCGCCCCTCCACATTCTCGACTTTCACCTCCAACCTTTCACAATCAACCTTTGCCGCATACTTCCTAAGCCAGTCCATACCCAAAATAATTCCGAACCCCGCAAAGTTCAGAACAAAACAATCACAAACAAAAGAGCAACCATGACTCGACACAATCAGACCACGGCATAACATACACAAACAAGACAAACCCCCAACTGGATTAGTCACAACCAATGGCCTATCAACAATATCCGGTTCTAAACCCAACCGGCCTACAAGTTCACCACAAACAAACGAATGCGACGCCCCAGTGTCAAACAGAACTCTAATTGGAACACCACATATGGAAAGAGTACCTTGAACCACTACACTCTTTCCTTTTTCTTCAGCGGTAGGAGCTCTCGAAGACGATGGAACAGCTCCCAAAGCATAAGCTTGCACAATCTGCTTGTCCCTTAGCGGTTCTGGACAATTCTTCCTGATATGCCCCGACTTGTCACAGTTGTGACACTTCATCGGTACCTTCAGATTCTTACAATCCCTAGAGAAATGGCCCTTCTGCTGACAATTGTAGCAGGTCACTTCGCCCTTCGGCTTCTTCTGGCCATCCTTACCCTTTTGCTGCTGCTGCTTCCTCTTCTTGTTTCCACCCTGTTGGGGTTTAGACTCTTCCCTGGTCACAGCAACAACAGATCCTTCCTTAGGAAACAGGTTCTCGTACCTCAGAGCTTTCTCTACAAGCTTCTCAAATGAATCATCCAGATGATCCACCAACTGCCTCCCAAGATAACTATCCAAGCCTGTCACAAACTTTTCATTCTTTTGATATGAAGATTCGATATACGACCGAGCATACTTGGACAAAGCTTCAAACTCAGAAACATACTCAAGAACTGGTCTTCCTCCTTGCTTGAGCTCCACGAACTTCTTGAACAGAACAGACTTCTGAGCTGTAGAAATGAACTTAGCTTCAAATCTGGCTTGGAATTGCACCCAAGTAATCTCTTCCTCCGGAGTATCAATAGTGATAGAGTTCCACCAATCAGAAGCTCTCCCTTGAAGCTGTCTTGATGCTAACTTCCTCTTAGTTGCATCTTCAATTCCCAAGTCACCAAAGATCCTTCTACAAGCATCTATCCACCTCTGAAATTCAATGGTTGATTCTGTTCCCAAGAAAACCTTTCCTCCAAGAGCAGTGTAGTCCTTACACAGCTTAGCAAAATCCACCGGTTTTGGAGTTTGAACTTGAACTCCAACATCCACCGATGGCCCCGGAGCTGGCATCCTTCTCATGATCGAAGTCATCATTGCTTCGAACATAGCAGCGTAATCAGCAGCCCCCTCAGTAGCACGGGTTTCCCTAGCAGCTGGTCTCCCTCTTCGACTCATTCTCAATATATATAAAAAGGAATGGTCAGAACATCTTGAGAAACAACTGCTTAAAGGAATCAAACTCTTCTAATCTACTATATTATATATAGTAATCATCCATCAAAATACAATTACGTCTCTCATACGTAGTTACGTCAGCGAGCGTTGGGTAAAATCGATTAACCAAAGCTCTAATACCAAATGTGACGACCGCCCATGACCCCTGCACTGAACCTAAAGATAGGGCGCTGTAAAGTGTGCCAGGTGACCATGGACGATTGTCAGGGTAAATTAAAACAATAGAATCTATCGTATTACTCACAACGCATGGACAAAATACAATAGAACATATATATAGTGAAGCTTCACAGAATAGAATCTCATCAATAAAACTTCATAATAGTTGAATACAGACATCAGAATAGTCAATACAACAAGCCTCACTACATAACACTCAGAGAAAATACAAACAGCGGAACACCCAGTACATATAATAAGAAGATAATATGCAACCCTCCAGCTCGTCTTCGATATCAACACCGTGGAAAGCAAGAACAGCACCTGTCACCTGCTACCTAGTCTGCCCGTCCCAAAAATGGACGAACAGCCCAAGGCAATAAGAGTTAAAACATAAAGCCTTGAGTCAGACAACAGTCTTAGTGAGCGGTAAATTAACTAACAACATACCAAGAGAGCATAAAGGAAAAGGAATACGAATACAACCCTCCCACTCCACCTCTTTCTACAGTGATAGCCCCCAGACACACACTAAGCAGAAGCAAACATAGTAGAGCATATAATTTAAAGTAAAGCAATTGTCACTCGAGTCAAGGGCGATGTTTTCCAAGCACAAACCCCCAAGGCCTAAACCAAGATCAGATAAGTACCCATAAAACACTGCTCTTGAGACCGAATGACGATACAACCAAACATCCATGACTTTGGCTATCACTGTTATCATTGCTTCGATATCATCGTTAATTGAATGACCGGCACATTCTTTCAGCCGTCCGTCAAGGGCTAATGGAAACCCCGGTTCTAGACATAACTCCCGCACGTCATCGTGACCCGTGCCTAGGACTATCGAATCTGCCCAGAGTACTTGACTACCAATCAGTAGCCTTCAGGGACTATCGAATCTGCCTAACGTACTCTTGCTTTGAGCATGCTAGAACCTTCAACAACGATGAGATCTCAGCCTTCTAGTCATCCTCCTCGACGACTATTTCCATACTAGCTCAAGCGCCTCTCGAGCAAACCATTATCCTCAACTCGAACCATTTCACCGAGTTATCAACATGCTTGGAATGATCCCGTCTGGATTAGACCAAGGCCATCTCATATCATGCTTCGCTTCATCACATCCTCGCAAAGCCTCATCTCAACATCATCATCAAATCTATGCATAAGAGCTTCATCATCTGCTACATATGCCACAAGCAGCTTTCTCGATTCAAGAGCCTTTCTCTTAGCTTTTGAATCATCTTCGGTCTAAATCAAATCATCAATCATCTAATTCATAGCAATCAATCAAATCAAACATTAATCCAAGTAAACAAGCATTCAAATATGATCTAAACAGACAATTATAACAATAATGGCAATTTCGTAATTAAAGAGTCAAAAGTCTAACAAGCATGAAATCATGAGCAATGTCTCTATAATCTTGATGAATGTACTTGCATAGGCTAACATGTCGTAAAATGGTTGTCAAATCATCATGAACAATGGATCTATATGGATCTACACATATGATTAGGAAAATGCATAGAAATCACTACTTTAACACCAAATCAAGCCAACAATCCGATATACTCCTTTGGATCCGTGTGAGAGATAATCACCACTCACCAAATTACCTAAACAACCCAAAAATCAACACACTTCAGATCTGGACAGCGAAGGATCTAACTTGATCTATCACAAATCCGCTTCAAACGATGAAATCTCTCTTCGATGGATGAAGATCTTCAATCTAAGCTCTTCAATCTTCGATTTGATCTTCGATATGGATGGAAGGAATCACTAGATTAGAGTGGAGAAAAGAAGTGAAGAAGTGTAGAAGTCGAGCTCTCAAAATGGCAGCACTTCGTCGCTTCGAAATCCGGATCCCAAAAAGTGAGAAAAACCTTCCTATTTATAGCTGAAATCCCCTTAGGTCGCACACTCTTAGGTCGTCCACGACCTAACAAACTCTCCGACCTAACTCTATGCGACCTAACACAACGCAGGCGCGCGACCTATCACCACGCGACTTACGACCTATCGAAACTCACCTGTCTACGACTTACGACTTAGCAGCTCAACTCCTAAGTCGCTCGCGACTTAACAACTCCTAGGTCGCTCACGACCTAACACTCAGGCAAAACCCAGCGACCTAACGCAGATACTTCCTCGTGACCTAACCTCTCAACAGAGTTACGACCTACGGCTTAACTAAGACGCGACCTAACTAATCTTAGGTCGTCTACGACCTAACAAACCTGCAACCTTACTAACTTAGCCAGGATACGACTTAACTCCTTAAGTCGTCTAACGACCTAACTACTAAGTCGCTCCACTCCACTAGGTCGTATACTCCTAAGCTTGCATCTCCCTTAGGTCGCTAACATCCTATAAGTCGCTCCAAACTAACACACGACCTAAACCACAATGCGACCTTACTGCTAGGTCGTTCCTATAGGTCGTTCCAATACTTAGGTCGTTCACTCGACCTATCCTACCTCACGACCTAAGCTTATCACACGACCTATCTCCTATTCGACCTATCCCAAACTCCTTAGGTCGCCAGTTTCTATAAGTCGCCTATTCCCTTAAGTCGTCTACGACCTAAGCCTCAACATATGACTTATCTATCATACGACCTAACTCCAAATCCTTAGGTCGCCAACCTCAACTTCCTTAGGTCGCCTATCCTTCTTAAGTCGGTCAATTCTCTTAAGTCGCTCTCGATCTAATTTTACTCGACTTAAGCTTCGAACGACTTAAACCCTAGACGACTTAACAACATTACGACCTAATGACAATAGTTCTACGATGTTTCGATTCATAAAAATACGGGTCATTACACTCCTACTACACTACTGTGGTTTATACCACATTTATCCGATTCATCACTATTGTAATCGATTTCCCCAAACATGTTTCTGAATTAAATCTCTCATGTATCTGTATTCACTCTTCCCGAGCCCATCTAGCTCATGGAATAGGCAGAACCTTCCAAACTTCCTTTCCCATTCCGTGGGCTCTCTCTTAGGGGATTTCTTATATTGAAGCTACCCCCTAGTGTAAGATAAAAGGTCCAATTTAAATCGGGCCTTGGACTAATTTTCAAAATATTTTTGAAAACTAAAAATAAAATTTTAAATTTAAAAGTTAAATTTAAAATGAGAAATACATTATAAATGTGGTAATGTGATTTCAAAATTGTTTTGAAATTAAATAAAATTTCAAATTTAAAATAAGAATTACATTATAAATGTTATAATATGATTTTCAAAGTTGGCTTTGAAAACACCATATATTATAAATGTAATGATATAATACTTCAAAAGTGCTTTGAAAATATAATAAACATATTTCAAAAAATTTAATATTTATTAATAAGATTAATAAATTGAATAAATTAATTAAATAGTTAATTAATTAAAGCATATACACGTACAATATATATAGATATATGTTACATTATCTTGAATTGTTTAAGATGATGTAAGCATACATGTATAAGAAAATTTTGAAATTAATATTTAATTAAATTGTCTAATTAAGTAAGTTAATTAGGTTAATTAACAAATAATAATATACATATACATAAATATATATATGATGTTATAATATACATATTCAATTAAATGTTTAATTAATTAACATAAAATTAATTAAATGTTAGTTAATTAAATTAATTAGATAATATCTAATTAATATAATGTTATGCATAAAATATTATATAAGTTAAATAAAGTATAAAAGTTGTATAATAATAAAACTTATATAATGTAAATGTATAAACTAAAGATGGAACATTAAAGAAACCCTAGACAGACTTAAGGAATAAATACATAAGTAAAAGTATGTATACCGTGAGATATGTCCAACACTTGAATCATGAGGGTATTTCATAAGAAATACATTATTCCATATGTCTATATCACTCAATTAAATATATTAAGGATTATGAATCTTTAATATAAGTGTTGTCCTCTACCATTTATATGTTAATAAATTACTTGCATACTCTCTGGTTGTTGAGCAAACTCAAGTTGGAGATGTTATGTGTAGTATTATTAATATGTTGAATAGACGAGGTAAGATAATTATTTGTATTTGTTGAGCAAAACCAAGGTACATGTACTATACTTAGGTCATCGAGAAATGGTAGGTACGAGTGAATAATTTCTTTCGATTTGTTGGGAAAACTCAAGGTTGAAATGATTTAGGATAATGAATCACAGGTTAGGAGTTGTATATGATACAACTGATAAGGAGTTATCCATCATTTATTGGGCTATGACTTAAGATCGAACTCCCAAGATAGAGGAGTCCTAATACCCATTAGTGAAGTCGAAAGAATTCTATGCTTCGTCTTAGGGTTTAGAGATATATAAAAGACTAGTGGAAGCCTTATTGGAAAAATGAAACGGTAACATTAAACATTTCTAATATTGTAAGAACATAAGGTATATAATGTTATATAATCTACATTGATTTAAATTTGTGAAATTAATATAATTGATAAAATGTTTATCAAATAAAATATACAAATGAATTGAATTAATATTGACAAACAGAAATATAAAATATACTTACTGATAAATTTTGGCATGCTGATCCATGCAAGCACCTAATTATATAACCACTAAATATGTTCGTAACTTAGTCACTTACGATTTTAGTTACTCAAGACCGTGTATCGTCTTCAATGAGTTTTGAACTCTAAAAGCAATACAAGTTATGGATATTTGATTCATATACATATAAATGTTATATGGTGAATGGTTATAATTCGTAATGCATGAAACCTCGATGAACTTAGTTTATTGAAATAAGCAAGTAAATGGTAGTATGAGATTGTATATTCAATATGATTGATACAATAATAATCTTGTTGTATTAAATTTAACAGTGGACTAAAGACTACAAGACAGATCTAACAATTTGATCGCTGAAATGTCAGTTTGATCAATTTACATAAAGTGCAATTTATTTGATATCCTTAAAAGTTAAGGAGGACAAATGCACTTTTATAAAGATTTCATTGTGATATTATAATAAGTATTTCCTCTAAATGGTTCGACCATTTACAAAGGAAATCGGATGTACGAGAATGGACATAACCTAAGGCACAATTAGGATAAAGAGAGTGAATTGTCGCTTCTAATACGTGGAAAAATAGTGGAAATAATAATTGTAAAATAATAGTTGATACTTAAAATTGGAATGAGAAATATATTTTAGATTCCAAAATATATTTTCACATAGAAATTTGTTTTCTATGAGGCTTATTTCTTTGAATTTAAGATATTTGATCTGAAAATTCTCGATTGTATATCGGCTAGAATAAATGAAATAAATAGCCTATATTAAGTGGTTGAATGGAGCTTTGTTTTTTTATACACTGCTGTAGTAATGGCGGAAAAACTTTTGGGAACTTGACATATAACACTTATTAGTCGCATCAAGTTACGAAAATTATTTTTGTAAAAGAAACCAAATGTTATTTACGAAATAATAATTGTCTTTCAGTGCTAACTGAAAAAGAGACATAGTTTTATTTTATTATGAATATCATGAATATTTATTATAAGATAAAACTATAAAATTGATATATGTAATGCATTGGAAAATACAAAAGCATCTAAATTTATTTGCAATTATTTGGAATTGTGGACTAAGCCATAGTCTAGAGAAATAATTTTTGACCATACGAATCGTATGGTACTAGTGAATTATATCTCAAACAATTAAGGGAAAAGCACCCACTCAGTTGGAGTGACATAAGAGTTAATGATCTCTTCGAATTGATACATATAGATATATGCAATCTTAAGTCCAATAACACCAAAAAATTCACATATTTTGTTATATTCACCGATGAATTATCACCGACATGGACATGTGTATTTGATACACCTGTAGTATATCTATGATAAGCTCATAGAATATAAAACAAAAGTAAATAAAATAACGTGCAATAGAAAATAAAAATGATTCGATTTGATCGATTAGGTGAGTATACTAGAAAGTGATCCGAAAGTACCTAATATGAATAAAGATTTAGTCTCAAAAGTCACTCCTCCCTTAATGATGTATTAATAAGGAGTAGTTGAACTTTATTAAATGAAGTTTGATTAATGGTGTGGAGTTGAGTTAACTTCTTTTTCATAGCTCATGTGCTTAAGAGTAGTACACAAGATTAGAATTAATTTCATCTAAAAGAATAATTTACAAAATCATACAAGATAGGGGTTTATAAGAAATACCAACATATCCTAGACCAAGGATTTGGCAGGTTGTGCAAGTTGAAAGTCTGCATGTAATAATTTTTCGTGAGGGATCTTGTATTAATTGCCCCAAAGGAGTTCAGAAACGACTGTTGTTGGATGACCAATTTATGTTATGACATAAGTATTGTAAATTAAGACCAAATCAGTTTAAATATAAAGCAATTCATAAAGTGTTTATGGAAACCTATTCCATTGCATAGAGAAACAATTATTGTTTCTTGAAATGCCAACTTCGTAGCAAAGGAATTTCTTTTAAAAGTTATTGGTAGTAAAAGGGATTTTGATACGATCCAGAGATGAAACTGATTTGTGGGATGAAATAAAATAAATCAAACCTAAATAATGTCAATGCATTAGAATGTCTAATAAATATTCTTGCACATTAAAGAGAAATTATTAGTTTCTTATCAATGTCAAAGATATATAACCCTCAATAGTCAATTAAAACATTAAAAGTACCACCTCTATGATATGGTATGATGCGCAAATTCGAAATGGATTCAAAGTACAGTATTAATATATGATTTTGATTGTTGTATCCAAACGGATATGATCCACTAACAACAAATAAGTCTTAAAGAACAAGATTAATGCAGTTGGAATACTACGAAGAATGTTGATAAGAATTACATTGTAAATTTCAGTTGTTGAAATTAGCATAATTGTTCCATTATTCAATGGGATCAAGTTAGTTCGGATTTACTTGCAAAATTATCCCTTGGTATGACTTTGTGCTTTGATACATATGTGTTAAAATGGAAAACTTTAAATAATGATTTAGAATAGACTATTTGCACATAATAAACAAAGTGTCTTGAAATCAGTAGGAGCGATATTGATTTGGTAGTTTTTGGATATGATCCAAGAAATGATACGAAGATATGATTCTATAAATATCAGAATTGAGTAAGTATTTTGATAGAAATATCAAATAATTTGATTTTCAATCAAAATGCAGAGGAAGCATGTGTCCATAAGAAAGTACCACTATGGTACATAGATTTTTCTAAACTATAAGTAAAAAACATTGCTGATTGTTAATGATGTACTTATGTTAAGATTAGAAATAGTTTGTTTGTTTAATACTCTGTTATTGAATTTGTAAATTATATCTTTTACTATTAGGATAAAGGATGTTGGGAATGTCCTAAACAATATTCAAAGACACTATGTTTAAAAGAACATGCAAGATGAATTCCTTATGTATTAACAATAGGGATTATCATACATATTGTATTGTCTATAATATCGTATCTTGCTTATGTATTTGATGCATGAAGAAAATATAAAATCCAAATTAAGATTACTAAATGGTAGGTTATAGTTTTCTCGAGTATCTGTGAAATACTAGAGAATTGTTTCCAGAAACTGCAAACTCCTTATGAAGGAGTGTTCAGACTCGAACTTCATAAGTGTTATCGAGTATAATACATCGACATTAAATTTAAGTTCAAATCTTAATTAATAAGCTTTAAGTTAGAAATATTACAAACGAAACATTATAGTAGATTCAATAAAAAAGCCTAAGTACATTGTCTTAAATAGTACCACGATCAAACCAAAGTATAAATATAAATGCACAAATTTTTCTGAGCAAGAGGTGATTCCAAGTATTAAGAATACTACATTATTATTATATGTTAACAATGCAATGATAAGAGCTTACTAGAAGTTGAGAAACATACTCCTACTAGTACCACATGATAAAGAGAGTGTATCAACATCGGAGAGAGTTGATTGACACAGTAGATAATTAAAGCAACATAATAGATGTAATGACCACCCTACACCATCGGTATCAAATATACATGTACAATGAGCCGTGGAGGTACCCAACCGATGCATGACGATAAACAAGGGAATAAACTAACAAAATCCAAATAATGACCTGTAGAACATCTCATATCTTATAGAAAAATATAATATAATAACATAGATGTAAAATAGGCAAGATAGTGATATAATCAAATGAATCATAAATAAGAACATCAAAGTGCAATAGGTCCATAGATTATACAAAAAACCGTAATAGTAGAGCTTATACATTTTAAATTTCCAAAATAAACTCCAAAGCTCTCTCTAAAGTAATACAAGTACTGGTATAGCTTTACAATACTATACAATAGAAAAGCAATGATAGTGAGCTCCAAGTATATATATATATATATATATATATATGAAAGCATAGCCTATGTTCATACTCCGTACAGCTCCATGCGCTATCCAGACCCATTATTCCTAATCCACTCATTTAAGACCCAATATAATAAGAAGCAAAACATAAAATCAAGGGTCAGACAATAGTTTGGTGTCAGCAATTCATCATCTCAAAAATACTATAAAATCGTATATAGCAAAATAAGGGGCATCAGATATGAAGAACTATACTCGGCATATCCTTGCATCCAAAGATTTAGCACATAAAGTCGATATACACTAATCTACTATCATAACCATATAAGAGTACTGCAATCGAAGTACAATGTCTAGTATCTAGCTATACGGTCGAAAATACCTACATCGTGTAGCACCCCAGAGTTATAAACAACCATGGCAAACATAGCATCCATTAAAAAGTCATCACCATCACTCGTGTGCATTGGTTATATGATAACTCATATGACACAGTCTCATACCATGGACTCAATCGAAATCCCAACTTCATTAATGCTTGAATCCATACCACTTTGTAATGCTAGGAACTAGGCTTACAATTGCAAAACCCCAGGGTAATCTACTATCGCAAGATCTAGACATTATCACAAATCCAATGAGGAGATACCCACGTACCCTTTCTTTAAAGGCACACTAGAAGCCTCCGAGTTAAAAATGATCCATTTACAGGCATCTCCATAATGGAACTCAATTGATATTCCATCCCAGCTCTCTCCACAGTAGATGGTCGAATATTCTACTCATAAGCCCCCATCATTAAACTTGCCCTTATGGACCACCGTCATGACTCCCATTGTTAAGTCGTCATACACCCATCGTCGTCCTAGAGTCATCGTACCAAAGTTCTGAAGTCGTCGTTGTCACTTCACTAATCGCTACATGAAATCTAAGGTCATATCAAGTCGTTTGGAGTTGCCTACTTCACCCCCACATCACCTCTAAGAACCTCAGAACATGCCACGAAGAAATCCCCAAAGTGTCGCCGTGCCACAACTAAGATTCCTCAACTTATATTCCATTTTCAATGATACCCGTTGCTGAAACCAAGACTCGAAGCACACCCCATAAGGACCGTAGCATCATCGAACACGAAATCTTGTGCAGTCCTCCTCTCTCCTGAACCATAGCATCATTTGCTATCTGATCTTCTTCCTACTGACCCAAAATAAAGCCCGAGCCAAACCATCACAAACTCTGAGCACTCCTAGCATCGAACAGACCTCCCCCGAGCTAAAATGCTACAGTAACTCCAACTTTCATTTTCACATCGATTTCACCGCAACACTCCATTCTTTGGCCTATGTGCCTTCCAAATGCATTGACACGACTCCTAATACCCTCGAGCCCATCTATCAAAGTCTGGTTTCATGGTTCTTACCTTTAGTTCACTTCGATGAGCATCTCAAACATACAAGCATACAAACAAATATCATACATGCATCAAACAACATTCAAACATGCAAATCCCATAATCAATCATAGAAACCATCAAACAAGATGCCTATAACCTAGCCTTACATATATCAATGCAATCACATATCCAAATAACATGTCTAGAACAACAAAATACATTTACTCATGTTTTTACTATAGGTATATAGTGTTTATATAGCATTAAAACATAATTTTGACTTCAAAAATGGATCCGGAATATGTTAAAACACATATATAAGTATATAATAATGCGAGAAATGATAAATCACTCACCAAACCTTCCAAAATCCAAGTTTGCACCCAAATGAGATGAATCCAAAAATTAACATGCAAGCCCTAATTTTTCTTTCCGAAAACGTAAATTTGAAGATCTCTAGTAAATCTCCTTGCTAATCTACCCTTAATCTATGGTTTAGACTTGATTTGCAGGAGAAAATAGGAGGTTTTCGGTGAAGAATGAGTTAATGTAAGCTTAGATATATTTGAGAAGTGGTAAAAATGATCCGGGGATAATAGCTCAGCCTGATATAGCTTAAAAGCCCAAAATAGGTTAGTGGACTTAACCCCCAAACCTCACTAATTACCATTAAGCTGCTTCAAAAACTACCAAACTTCAAACAATCATATCTCCTAGCCAGCAAGTCCAAATCATTATTATGACCATTCTACGAAAAGGAAAACCATTATATCTTTCTTATGGAAGTAGTCCTGGATGCTAATTTGACTTCTATCAAAAGTTGTTGCGATTACAAGTTTTCTAGGGTAAAATCATCCGATAAAATCATAAAGATAGGAAATGTCACTAATAAGAATTTGCCAAAGTTATAGAGTCATAGGACCTTATATGAATTTAAAAATAATATTTTATAATCCTTTGACAAGTAAAACACGGGTCGTTACACTCTCCCCCTTTTAGGAATTTCACCCTCGAAATATCCAATACAAATAAGGTAAAAACAAACATAGCTACCCCACATGCCTTACATTCACGAGCAATCATATCAAACATCAAACATGCACACAAAAGAAACAAATTATATTTACGCCTATCCTAACATTCAGGATACTACACTATCCTATATGATAATGAAAGTGAAAGTAAATGGATAAATAGAAAGTCTCACCATGTAAAGAGCTCTGGATAAATGGTCTTTATGCTCTCCTCAGTCTGCCAAGTACAGTCGCCTTCACTCTCACTCCATTGAACCTTCACTAGCTCTACCATCTTCCTCCTAAGCTGCGTCGTATCATGTCCAACGATATAATAGGCTTATTAGGTCTCGATGCTTCTGGTTCAATCTTGATATCATCAAGCTAATTCAATTCAACTATCACGCCTGAGCTAGGCACAAACTTTTGCAAGTGAGAGACATGAAATACGTTGTGCATGCTTGCTATCATTTGAGGTAAGTCGACTCTGTAAGCCAGGTTCTCAATTCTCTCAAGTATTGAAAAAGGACCTACAAAATCTCGATGCCAACTTCCCCTTATTACCGAATTGAACAACATTATTCAGCGGAGAGATCTTGACAAACACCATATCACCGACGGAGAATTCTAAGTCATGCTATCTCCTATCAACATAGCATTTATGTCTGTCCTGAGCAGCTTTCATTCATTATCGAATGATCTCGATCTTCTTCGAAGTCTCTTTAATCATATTTGGCCCAAATACCAGTTTTCGCCTGCTTCCGACCAACATGAAGGAGCATTGCATAATCGGCCATATAACGCCTCAAATGGTGACATATCGATACTGGACTAATTACTGTTGTTGTATATGAACTCTACTAGATTCAAATGATCATCCCACGAGGCACAGAAATTGAGAATGCATGCTTGCAAGAGATCGTCCAAGATATCATTCACCCTCTCGGTCCAGCTCTAAGTTTGTGGGCGATAAGGTCAACTAAGATGCAACTCGATCCCCAATGCCACTTGTAAGCTCTTCCAAAACCCACTAGTGAAAAAAGGTCCCGGTTTCTCATAATGCTCTTTGGCACACCATAGAATTGCATAACTCCCTTCATATACAATTTGCCAAATTTGGATGTCGTTCTACTAGACTTGATAGGTATAAATCTAGCGCTCTCCATTAATCTATCAACTAAGACCCATAAGCTATCTTGCCCTCCTTTAGTCCTCGGCAATCCATCAATGAAGTCCATCGAAACTTGTTCCCATTTCCACTTTGGAATTTTAAGTGGTTGCAACAAACAACTCGATTTTTTCTACTCTGCCTTTACCAATTGATAGTTCATGCATTTTGAGACGAATGCCCTAATATCCTTCCTTATCCCTTCCTAATAAAATGTCTACCTCATATCATGGTACATTTTATTGCCCTTGGGATGTAAGTCAATCTTGAATCATGGCATAGTTGTAGCATCTCATCCCTCAACCTATCGACATCAGGAACAAACAATTTTCAATCCTTATGATGACAACAATCACGGTCGATCCCATACTGCTTCATCTCCTCAGACACTACTTCTTTCTCTATCTTTGCTATGGTCTCCTCTAGTCTAACTTCTCGCCTCTAACTAGTACCAACTCGATGAATCAAAGTTATTCTGATAACCAAACCAGCTAACACTTCCGGCTCCAGCTCACATCGAGTTCTAAAATCATAGCCAGTGATAAACCCCAACTGCTTCTACTCTAGGAACATTGCTCCCAAGCTATCATATCTCCTACTCAAAGCATCAATGACTGCATTTTGCTTCTCGGACATATAGGAAATTTCAAAGTCATAGGAGGTTAGGAACTCTAACCATCGCTACTGATGATGGTTAAGGTCCTTCTGGGAGAACAGACACTTCAATGATTTGTGGTTTGAATACAAATCAAACCTCTCCCCAAGAAAATAATGCCTCCATATCTTCAGAGAAAATACTATCGCCGCTAGCTCCAAATCATTCTTTAGATACTTTCTCTCGTGCGGTTTTAGCTGTCGACTAATGTAGGCAACAATCTTTCCCCTACATTAACAGCGCACCTAGTCCAGTACCTCAGGCGTTTGTGTATACTGTCAACTCCTCATTTCCATTCGGAATGAATAACATTGGTGCGCTTGTCAACCTCTCTTTCAAACTTACGAATGCGTGCTCATACCTCACATCCCGAATAAATGTCTGATTTTATTCATCAAGTTGGTTAACGGCGTCGCAACCTTAGAGAAGTCCTTGATAAAACGTCTATAGTATCTCACCGATCCAAGGAAACTTCTTATGTTTGTAGTGGTCTTTGGTCGATCCCAATCTTGTACTGCTACCACCTTAGCAAGATATTGGATCTACACCAATACCCTGCTCAGGAACAACATGACCCAAAAATCGTACTTCCCTCCTCCAGAAGTGGCCTTCGAAAACTTCTTCTTTAATCAATGCCTTCTCGGCACCTCGAGCACAACCCTCAAATTCTCCCTATGTTCTTTCTCTTTTCAATATTAAACAAGGATATCATCCACGAATACAAGTACAGATGTATTTAGCTAATCCCGTAAACATTACTAATGAGATCAACAAAGTATGTCGGTGCGTTGGTTAGCGAAAACGACATAATCAACCACTCACGGAACCCAGACGGTGTACGAAACACTATGATTGGCACACTCTCCTTCGCCACTCCCAATTGATGAAACCTCATCGCAAGGTCTAACTGAGAGAACACCCTAGCTTCATGGAGCTGATCGAATAAGTCATCAATACATGGAAGTGGATACTTGTTGTTCTTTATCACCTTATTCAGCTCAAGGTAATCTACACACAATCTCAAAGAGCCATCAACCTTAGTGGCCAATACTATATGTGCTCCCCACTCAGATATACTCCTTGAATGAACCCTCATCGCAATAGGTCATTTACTTGCACCTCTAGTTCTTTTTTCTATTTCGACACCATACTTCTCAATGGAATAACAATCGGTCTGGCATCCTTCAATAAATCTATATGGAATTCGATCTCCCTATGTGGTGGTAATTCAGTAGCCTCCTCGAATATGTCCGCATACTCCTGCGCTATAGGCACATGTGATAACTCATCATGCGGGATCTCAAGCGAATATAGAAAGCTATACCTCATCATCAGGTAGCAACCTATCTTCATCCTACGCCCATTGTCCATCCCTATCATCACCAATGACCTCTCACTATCCATCACTACTCCGTACTTATGTAGCCAGTACATCCCTGGAATAAAACTGAACCCTACGAAGACTAAAACAAAGAAATAACAAAAAAACAAACACCCATAATTTATTAAGGCTAAGTCTTGACAAACCGTGCAAAGGTTAGTCGATCCTCCAACAGGGTTTGCAACAATCAAAGGTTGGTCAACTATCTTGAGTTTCAATCCAAGCCTATCTACCAAATCATTGGATATGAAGGAATGTGAAATCCCGGTATCGAATAAAACATGTACAAATGTAAGAAAAATAGAAAGCATACCCTGTATAATGATGCTATTCCCATTCTCCCTCATCGATAGAGCACTCGATGAAGCTGGAACAACGTTCAAGCGTAAGTAGACACAACCTGATTATTCCTCGATGATTCTAAACAATCCTTCATCCTATGACCCGACTTATTGCAATTGTAACACTTCTTACATTCTGCCTTACAATCTCTAATATGATGTCCTTTCTCCACACTATTATAACAAGTAGGTTCCCACTTGCCTCTTTTCTTGTCATTCTTGATCTGTAGCTGCTTCCTCTTGTTGTTGTTCCACTTCTTCTTGTCTTCCCTGCCTGCTTGCGGCTCTGGCTCATCCTTAGGAACAACAACCGACTTACGCTTGGTATGCGAAGAGTCTTCTCCACTAGTCTCTCAAAGGTCTCATCGATATGTTCTACTAGCTTCTCCCCAAGATAATTATCCAAGCCCATGATAAATTTCTCATTCTTCTTCAGCAGAGTATCAATAAAAGTTAGACCAAACTTTGACAACATGTCGAATTCGACCACATACTCTAACATATAACATATCCCCATGTCTTAATTCAGCAAACTTTCAGAATAGCACCGATTTTTGAGCAGCCTATATGTGCTTCCCTTTAAACCTTGCCATAAACTACTCCTAAGTAATCTAATCCTCGGGTGTAGTAATCTTGATGGCGTTCCATCACCCCATAGCCTGTCCTTGAATCTTCCTAGATCCCAGCTTTATTTTCATTGCATCCTCTAACTCCATATCCTCAAAGATGCATTTGAAGGTGTCTAACCAATCATGCACTTCGATAGCTGATTCCATTCCAAGGAACAGTTTGCCTCCTAGAGTAGAGTAATCCTTTTTTAGTTTAGCAAAGTCAACCCTCGGCGCTTGCACTCAAGCACTAGTAGCAGCAGCCATTGCAGGAGCAATATGGACATTTTGAACCATATTTTGCACTATCTCAGTAACCATGTTGTGTCAGTCGGGGTTAGTAGCCCCCGATTCTAACCCCTCCTCAACTCTAGAAATGAAGTTCCTAACAGCATTCCCCATCAGCTGGCTTATTCTTATAAGCTATAATAAGAATGATCGGTCTCTCTAAAAGGAATAAGTGGTGTCCATGAATACAATGCAACTTATATATGTATATATATATATATATATGCTACTATTTGAAAACCAAAATACAACAAGTACGCTCTCTTATATATCGCTTAATCCATTCTAAGGTGATAGTTCCTTCATTATCTCTAATAAATAGAAGTATCAAATTAGGTCATCTATGCAACCTAAGCTTTGATACCAAATGTGATGGCCTCCCCATACCATTAGTACCTAATATACCTGTATAATGCGCTAAGGAAGTACCCGATGATGCATGATGATAGCCAAGAGAGTAAAGTAAAAAAAAAAGAACCTGTAGAACATCTCACACTGCACAGAAAAATTATGATATAATAACATAAATGTAAAATAGACAAGATAGTGATATAATCAAATGAACCATAAATAAGAATATTATGTTGCGATAGGTTCATAGATTGTACAAAAAACTGAAATAGTAGAATTTATACATCCTAAATTTCCAAAGTAAACTCCAACACTATCTCTGAAGTAGTATAAGTACTAGTATAGCTCCATAGTACTATACAGTGGAATATCGCAGATAATAAGCTCTAAGTATAGATATATGAAAGTGTTGCCTCCTACTTGTATTTCGTACAACTCCATGCGCTATCCAGACCTATTATCCCTAATCTACTCATTTAATAGTATCCAAGATAATAAGAAGCGAACATAAAACCTCGGGTTAGACAACCGTCTTGTGTGACTGATACATCATCTCAAAAATACTATAAAAATCATATAGTAAATGGGGGCATAGGGTATAAAGAACCATACCTGATCCGGCCCTGCATCTAAAGATTAGGACATAACAATTGATATATGCTAATCTACTATCACAACTATATAAGTGTATTAAAGTCGAAGTACAATGTCCAGTGTCTAGATATACGGTCGAAAACACCTACGCGTGACATCCTAGAGTGATAAACACCCATGATAAACCTAACATCCATCAAACAGTCCTCACTATCACTCATGTGCATTGGATATATGGTAAATTGTATGGCACAATCGTAAACCAGGGACTCAATTGAAATCCCAGCTTCATTGGTGCTTGAGTCTATGCAACTTCGTATGGCTTGGAATGAGACTCACAATCGCAAGAGCCCAAGGTAATCTATTGTCACAAGATCGCAGATCTAGGTGGGAGCTACCTACATACCACTCCTTTACGAGTACACTAGAAGCCCGAGAGTTATCCACGATCTCCTTACATATATCTCTATAATGGAACTCAATCATTATTCCATCCTAGTTATCTCCATAATAGAATACGGTCCCAGATTCTACTTGCAAGCCTCTATCGTTAAACTAGCCATTGTGGATCACCATCATGAATCTTATTATTAACTCGACATCTTCAAAATGTCTCTAGATGCCTATCGTAAGCCATAGATGCATCGTACCAAAGTTTCAAAGTCATCATCATCGGCTTCGTTATGTCAAAGCTTTACATCATCGCTTAACTAATCGCCACATGAAATCAAAGGTCAACCCGAGTCATTTAGAGTTGCCTACTTCACTCCACTCACCTCATGAACCCCATAACATGCATGAAGAAGTCCCAAAAATCTTGTTATGCCATGATGAAAATTACTCAACATCTATTCCCCGTTTGGTGATACCCGAGTCAAGCCTGAAGTTGCTGAAGCCAAGACTTGAAGCAGCTAACCCCTCAACTCGAAACATACCCCAGAAGCACCAAACTGAAAATCTTTCTCGAGCCGAACCCGAGTCTCCCCCGAACCAAATTGAAGCATACCTCAGAGGGAAATCCTTTCCAATCTCCTCAAATCATAGCATCAACGGACACATTTACTATTCGGTCTTCTTCCAAACCCATCCCAAACTCTAAGCACTCGTAGCACCAAACATACCTTCCCCAAGCTAAAATGCTATAGTAACTCCAACATCCATTTTCATGTTGATTTCACTTTTATGCTCCATTATTCAACCTATGCGCCTTCCATATGCGTCGACACAACTCCTAACATCCTCGAGCCGATCTATTGAATTCTGATTTCACGGTTCCTACCTCTAATTTGCTCTGATAAGCGTTTCAACCATACAAATATACAAACAAATAAACATTAAACATGCATCAAACAACATTTGAAGATGCAAATCACACAATCAATCATAGCAATCATCAAACAAGGTGCCCACAACATAGCCTAACATATACCAATGCATCACATATCCAAATAACATGCCTAGAATACTAAAAATCCATTTATTCATGTTTTAACTATATGTATGGTTTTAAACAGTAATAAAAAATAGTTTTGACTTCACAAATAGATCCAAAACATATTATCAACATATACATATAATATAA
Organism: Allium fistulosum; assembly: GCA_030737815.1. NCBI lineage: Eukaryota > Viridiplantae > Streptophyta > Magnoliopsida > Asparagales > Amaryllidaceae > Allium > Allium fistulosum. The sequence continues at coordinate 98,840,904 of CM060907.1, forward strand.
GGCGAGAGATGATAAATCACTTACCGAACTTTCCAGATCCAATTTTTGCATGCAAATCGAGGTAAATCAGAGAATGAACAGCCAAGCTCTGATTTTTCTTCCCCTAAAATATAGATTTGAAGATCCTTATGAATCCCCTTGCTAATATACCCTTAATCTATGATTTAGACCTTATTCGGAGGAGAAAAGAGAAGGTTTTGGGTGAAGAATGGGTTAGTGAGAGATTAGATCTATTTGAGAAATGGTAAAAATGATTTAGAGATGATGGTTCATCTTAATATAGCTTAAAATCCCAAAATGGGTTAGTGGGTTTGCCCTCAAACCTCACTAATTACCCACTAAGTTGCTCCAAATATTGGTAAACTTCAAACAACTATATCTTCTATTCAAAAAGTCCAAATCACTATTATGACCATTTTACGGAAAGAGAAACCATTATATCTTTTCAATGGAAGTGATCTCGATTTCAAGTTCGGCTTTAATCAAAAGTTATAGCCGTTACATGTTTTTAGGGGTAAAATCATTCGATAAAATCCTAAAGATAGGAAATGTCATTACTATGCATTTCCCAAAGTTATAGAGTCATAGGACCCCATGCGAATTTAAAAATAATATTTTACGATCCTCCGATATGTAAAATATGGGTCACTATAGTAGATCCATTCACAAAAGGTCTAACTCGATTGGTTCTCATCAAATTAATTGAAGGGATGGGATAGAGAATCCATAATTGGTCCCAAGTGCAGGCGGGAGATTGATAGAGTTAAGGGTATGTCCTAGAGGCAATTATACAATTTGTTACATACATCTACCTCGATGACCAATCTTGTTCAAAATAGAAGGTGTTATTTTCTATTATATACTTGTTATCTAGTGATATAAATCTAGGTAATTAATGTAAATTATATAAATAGAAAATCCTTAAACGATATGTTATATGATAGCAATTACAAAGTGTTGTAATCATGAGAATTTTATCATATTCAAAAGAACATATTATTTTAAATATTCCTAGTCAAGATGTTTCGAGAAAGGATATCGATTCATCGGTTGAGACTATAGTATGTAATGCTTTTCAAACTTTGGATGATGTATTTATCATGGCTGCTAAGGGCACCAATGGTTTACGTACTGATAGTGTTTGAGTAGCTATGGAATGACATACTCAAGAGTTTTCTATCGGTTAATATAAATACGTTCAAACAGAGAATCTTAACGCGACGATGTTACACAGTTCTCTCAACTTGAGAATACTGTTAAACTTCAATGTGCACACTCTACTTTGATTATAGTTATGTTATCCCACATTTTGGTCAAGGCGGGGATATAAACAAATTAGCTGGAAAGGATGGATATCGGGATTGGAGATCGATTGGAGGCAAGGCTATGATTGATGTCGTCAAAATTTGGCCGAGCTCCAATTAAGACGAGATCGATTGGGGATGAAGAAAAAGACTAGAAAAGGCTATGTTTCAAATTTCAAGTCAAACGGAGTTCATTTGGTCAAGAAATTGATGGATACGTGCACAACGATGTCCCATTCGAATCGATACGAATTCGTATCGATCGGCATGGATACGAACACGTCGTTCGTATCGATCGGCATGGATACGAACACGTCGTTCGTATCGATCGGCATGGATACGAACACGTCATTCATATCGATCGACATGGATATGGACACGTCGTTCGTATCGATCATGAAGAAGAGTGCTATGTATTTCAACTCAATACATGTTCGTATCGATCAAGATTTGGTCGATGCAAATAAGATCGACACGAACAAGTGAACGCAAAATAATGGATGCGAAGCACATCTTGGACACGAACAAGAAGCAAGCATTATTCCAAGGAAGAAGCATTCAACTCGGCATAAAAAATGGATCGAAACTTGAAAATAGAGCCACGTCACCAACAAGCATGTGCATGGTATCGGTACGAACCAGTATCGATACGAAATTGATCGATACAAACTAAACATCTCAAGAACACTCTAATTTGTATCGATCATAACTCGAGATTTACAAGTCCAAACGACACCAAATTTTCATAGGAGCTTACGTACAACCTGAAGAATGTTCATGCTTAATTTTGACTCGATTGGGCCAAATCTTGATCGATACAAAATTCGTTCGTATTGATCACAGGTCGAGTGCAAACCACGTGGGATCGATCGTGTGGGCCCACCTACGTGCCAGAAGAGGTCTCCCGAGATCTGGGCGAGATATTTGCAACCTACGCCTATAAATAGCATCCCAGAGCCTACAGAAAAAGGACTTTTGATTCTTCTACGTCCAGACTCTGCAGGGACCATCATTGTACTCGAAATTTGATGTTGTAATCTGTTGTAATTCGTTGTAGTCAGCAAGCAAACATCAATAAAATCATCAACTTCAAAGTGGATGTAGGCCGAATTGCCGAACCACTGTAAACTCTGTGTTCTTTACTACTTTCCTTTTAATTTTCTGAGTGTTCTTCATTTTTAATTCTCTACATACTTGTTATCTGTAATCTGTGATTGTGAACTGGTGCTTTCATCGACAATTGAGTGTTTGTGACCAATTTTGGCGCAAACATTTTGGTGCCTTCACCGAGAACTCTAGCGCTCAGGAATTCTACAACCAAGACTTCGGATCTGAAAGCTTAAAGACTTGGATCTGGAAATCTATGGCAAGGCAATCAACAAGAAGACAAAGAGCTGAAAGGAGTCAACATGAAGGGAGTCATGAGGCTTCCTCTGGAGCAAATCATACCTCAATCTTCATCACCCGGGACGAGATGGAGATGCTGATGGAAGCTATGCAGGAGGGAATGCTGAAAAGACAAGAAGAGATGATGCAGAACCTACTCCAACAATATGAACAAACCAGAATGCAGAATCAAGGGAACGCTATTGTAGGAGATGCTGGAGATAGAGATCAAGAGCTTGGGACAACCAGAGTTCAGAATAAAGCAGGATCATCTGGAGCAACACCAGATCTAGGGGGCACCCACCCAGAGCATGTTGATCCAATCCCGGGTAGGGTACCAGGTGGAGCGGTGAAACACGGCGTCGGTAGAGGAATGGATACTCGTTCAAGAGAGTAGATTCCAGAACTCCCTCGTGAACTCGGAGGGAAGATTAGAGGCAACGAACAGGAACTACCACTCGGCGACAATGACAGATTGGTGGATATGGTTAGACGAGCCATGAGAGGCGGATTAGTGAATAGAGACTTGGTGGATGTGAATAGGAGTCCCTTTGCTCCTACGATCAAGCAAGCTAGGAACCCGCCAGATTTCAAACTACCAACACTGGAGATGTATGATGGGAGAACGGATCCCACTGTTCACTTGATGAGGTACATGAGGCATATGGAAGTACTGGGGGCATCGGAGGAAGTCATGGCGAGATGCTTCACTTTGTATTTGACGGATATTGTAGCATTATGGTTCAGACAACTGGAGAGTAACTCTATTAGCACGTGGACAGAATTGATGGAAAGGTTTATGAGGCAGTTTCGGGTCCACATAGCCAGACCCAAGAATGTGATGACTTTAACATCAATGAAACAATGGAAAGGAGAGTCACTTAGAGATTTCTTGACCAGATTCAATGCGGCAGTGGTTTCAGTGGATCGACCTGATCCATTGATGGTTTTAATAGCACCAGTTTCGGGAATCGCAGACAATTCATACTTCAAGATATCGTTGGAACAGGACCCACCGAGGGATCTTGGGGAGTTCTATCATGAGGCGGAAAGATTTTTAAAGAAGTAAGACGCGCAGGCTGAAAGAGAAGGGAGAGAGGCTGAAGCTCATGCGGTAAGGGATGAAGGTCCACCTAGAGAAAACCCAAACAAAGACGATAAAGGCAAAAGGAAAATGAATGACGACGGAGACACTTCAAAAAGGCCACGAAGGGATTCAAAGTTTTCTTCTTACACGGATCTAACTGAAACTCTGGAAAGGATTTACTTGGATACTCGAGGGCGCCTCCAGTATCGAAGACTAGCAAGAAGGGAACCTTCTGATTACGAGCGGGCATCAGGAAGGCATTGCTTATTCCATGAGCTGGATGGGCACAACACGAACGACAACAGGTATTTAAGAGATATCGTTGAGGAGCATGTAAGGAATGGTCATCTACAGCAGTATGTAAGGAATCGAGCTGTGGCAATGGAATAGGAGCGGCCACCGCCAACCGCCCACCTCGAACGAAGATGGCACTAGATCTAGGCAACGCCGGCTTATTATCAACCGAATAGTTTTATGGCTTTGAATAAGTAATAACGCTCGAAGTAATACGACTAAGTCACTTACACGTGTACGGGATCAAGGACGGTCCCTAGGCATGCTCTAAGGCAATGATAAACCATGTTGCTTGAGCCTATGAAATCCTGTTTTTCTTTTCGTTTTCATGAAAACTTTGGTTTCTTCCTTGGATGTACAGACATTTATGTGGTTTTCCCTGGCTGTAAAAACTTTTATTTTGAATGATTGGATTTGGATCGATGTAATGAATAATGTAGGTCTCGCGATTACGATCCCGACCAGAGAGACGGGGCAGTAATTGCAAATGACGAGTCCCTTCGCCGGAGAGCAATGGAACAGACTCAAAGCACAATATAAAAGTCCTTGGCCGGAGAGCCAAGGCCGGTGAATATAAAAGTCCTTGGCCGGAGAGCCAAGGCCGGTGAATATAAAAGTCCTTGGCCGGAGAGCCGAGGCCAGTGAATATAAAAGTCCTTGGCCGAAGAGCCGAGGCCGATGAATATAAAAGTCCTTGGCCGGAGAGCCGAGGCCGGTGAATATAAAAGTCCTTGGCCGGAGAGCCAAGGCCGGTGAATATAAAAGTCCTTGGCCGGAGAGCCAAGGCCGGTGAATATAAAAAGCCCTTGACCGGAGAGTCGGGGTCAGAGCAGGATAACGCGACCCGGCGAGGTTTATGGATTTGAAGTAAAACCCGGAGAGGTCATGGATTCAGATTTCGGTTTGGGATAAAAGGACCCGGAGAGGTCCTGGATTTGGCAAAGGACTCGAAGCGATCCCGAATTTGAAAATCAACTCAGAAATGTTGTGGATTAGGCTATTGGATATAGATGGATTAAAGCTCGGTTGATGGATTCAGATAGTTATGGAATTGGCTAGGGATTTGGTTACTGGATTCGGACTCGGACATCGACATGGAGCAGTCGCGGATTATGAATCGGATAGTATGGCTATGAATGAAATATGGACTTCGGATGTCGGAGTCAGAGCTTTTTAAAACACGCCTTCTTACCACAAGGAAAGTTTTGTGGGGCAAATGTTATCCCACCTTTTGGTCAAGGCCGGGATACCAACAAATTAGCTGGAGGGATGGATATCAGGATTGGAGATCGATTGGAGGCAAGGCTATGATCGATGTCGTCAAAATTTGGCCGAGCTTCCAATTAAGACGAGATCGATTGGGAATGAAGAACAAGGCAAGAAAAGGCTATGTTTCAAATTTCAAGTAAAACGGAGTTCATTTGCTCAAGAAATTGATGGATACGTGCACAAGGATGTCCCACTCGAATCGATACGAATTCGTATCGATCGGCATGGATACGAACACGTCGTTCGTATCGATCAGCATGGATATGGACACATCGTTCGTATCGATCAAGAAGAAGAGTGCTATGTATTTCAACTCAATACGTGTTCGTATCGATCAAGATTTGATCGATCGAATAAGATTGACACGAACAAGTGAACGCGAAATAATGGATGCGAAGCACATCTTGGACATGAACGAGAAGCAAGCATTATTCCAAGGAAGAAGCATTCAACTCGGCATAAAAAATGGATCGAAACTTGAAAATAGAGCCACGACACCAACAAGAATGTGCATGGTATCGGTACGAACCAGTATCGATACGAAATTGATCGATACGAACTAAACATCTCAAGAACACTCTAATTCGTATCGATCATAACTCGAGATTTACAAGTCCAAACGACACCAAATTTTCACAGGAGCTTACGTACAACCTAAAGAATGTTCATGCTTAATTTCGACTCGATTGGGCCAAATCTTGATCGATACGAAATTCGTTTGTATCGATCACAGGTCGAGTGCAAACCACGTGGGATCGATCGCGTAGGCCCACCTACGTGCCAGAAGAGTTCTCCCGAGATCCGAGCGAGATATTTGCAACCTATGCCTATAAATAGCATCCCAGAGCCTACAGAAAAAGAACTTTTGATTCTTCTACGTCCAGACTCTGCAGGGACCATCATTGTACTCAAAATTTGCTGTTGTAATCAATTGTAATTCATTGTAGTCAGCAAGTAAACATCAATAAAATCATCAACTTCAAAGTGGATGTAGGCCGAATTACCGAACCACTATAAACTCTGTGTTCTTTACTGCTTTCCTTTTAATTTTATGAGTGTTCTTCATTTTTAATTCTCTACATACTTGTTATTTGTAATCTGTGATTGTGAACTGGTGCTTTCATCGACAATTGGGTGTTTGTGACCAATTTTGGCGCAAACAAGTTAAATCATGACATAGCGTCCATTGAACGAGTATAGTTGGGTCTGAGTTGAAGCATTGGAAGCGAAAACACTATTCAATAGAGAATTCGCCTCTTCATTCATATGGGGCGAGTATCATAGTCAACTCAAGTTAACTCAAAGTCAAAGGCTCTGACCAGAGCAGTACGGTTAATAATAATTATCATCGAGCCAAGGATTTTGTTGAATATGGACAATGATGGAACTTTAACCAAAACCAAATTCATTAAGTCCTAATGTGGTATAATTTTTGACGAAGAGAATTGATGTAAATAATCGTTACTACTATGTACCACTTATAATAAGTAAAACTGGATTTTTACCAAAAGATGTGCAAGCGATAAATTTAGCGAAAATGTCACACCACTAGTTATGGTAATGTGTGAAAGTTAACATATGTTATCCATCCTTTTGACCAGGCAGTGTTTGAACAGACTTAAAACAATCAACTCGGACGAGCAAAACGATGGAGAAATGATCAAAGGCCTTTGAGAATATCATAAAAAGGCAAGAAAAAGAGAAATATCAAAAATTAAGCAAAAAAGTTAAAAATTTGGAAGTTCAAGTTTTTGGAAAGGTTGACTCAAAGCAAACCTACGAAAACCTCAAAAGTCAGAATCGAAGCAGGGCGGCCTTGGAAAAAGCTCCAAGTGCAGCCCAGAACAACCCATGCAAAAATTCTAAGTTAGGAGTCGGTATCGATCCCCACTCTTAGGATCGGTACCGAGTCCCACAAACTCGAATCACACACATGGAAAACTTGGATCTGACTCAAACCAAGCAAATTCATGTTAGAACTCGGGTCAGACACACAAAAAACTCGGGCGTGACTTCAACCGGGCGAATGGAAACTCAGGTCATGAAAATCTCAAAAAATCTTCAAGCCGAACCCCAAGAAAACACTCAAATTTCTCGAGTTGGACTCCAACCAAGTTCAATGAAAAACCAAAACAATCCAAATCAAGACAACACAACAATGGGATCCCCCAAGTTGGGGATCGGTATAAATTCCCACTTGGGGATCGATACCGAGTCCCAAATATAGCTTGGATGGACCCCATCTTTTGCCTACATGCCAATCTTATTGCCAGTAGCCTATTTCCAAAGTCGATTTGTTGATTCAATGCAATTCTCCATCGGTCTTCATGGATGCTTGAAACGATAACTTCGTTCTCCATCAACTCCATTACTTGGACTTAGAAGCAAACTTATATTGGTGCAAACAACTACGGAATCACAAAGCTAACTATAAGACAATCCGAATAAAGAGTCAAAGACTCCAAATATAACAAACTTGGGGATCGGTACTGACTCCCACTTAGGGATCGGTAACGACTCCTAGTTACCGATGGCGTGGTGCCTAATTTTTGGGGAGAACTGGTCTACATCATGGCTAATAGGTAGGAGATATTTTTAAGTGAGGTTTTAGCTTCCTACTTCTATAAATAGAGGGGTATAACTCATTTTTCAAGATCTTTTGGCCCTAACTCTTCTCTACTCCATATTCTTGTAACTCTAAAATTCTAAGTGCTGGAGTTGTACTAAGTTCGAAGAACTTCTTCCCCCAAGTTGTAAATCAGCAACAAAACCTTAAAGTGGACGTAGGTCTTATTTTGTTGAACCACTATAAACGACTTTGTCTCTTTTCTTTTCCCCTTTTCATTTACATCTCAGTTATATTTCTTCACTTTTGTTCTCTACATAATCTCTAATTGTTTGACCAACTTTTGGTTCAAATATTTTGTGCTTTCACTGAGAACCCGACTCTTAAGCTATTTGGATCCTTTTATACTATTGGATTGCCTAAAATCCAAGGAAGAGATATAATTTTTTCTCAACTAATTTCCCTACCACTCAGATTTGAAGAAAGCTTATAGAAATCTATCTTCAATGGCCCCTAGGAAAGATAAAGTTGTCGCCTCCTCGAGAGCTATTAATGGAGCAAAGAACTCTGACCATCAAATTATAAACGAAGATCCACATTAAGATCCCGTGGATACCCAGAATCTCTCAGATCTCATCATCAAGATTGACTTTGAAAGGATTATAAAAGAACTATAGGATAGACGTGCAGAGCTGAACCGGAAAATCCAGGAGAATTAGAGCTTAATGTATCAGCTGAACACTGGACACGGAAGGACTAGAAGAGAGCCATCTCCTCCATACTAATAATCAGGTAGTTCCTCATCATTTGACTACCTTCAGAGGAGAAGAAGGCAACAGACTGATCCACATGAAGCAGGGATGTCAAGGTAGGAGTTGAGAACCGACCCCAACCAAGGCATGGGGGTCAATACCAATCCCACCTTGGGGGTCGATACCGATCCCACTTATGGGGTCGGTGCAGAACCTGGTCATCGCGGTTCAGGTCTTCGAGTCGGTGCTGGTGTGTAGCGTGCGTGCACTAACACACCAGGGAGCTAAAAGTCAGGAGTTTGCTGCTGAATTGCCCCCAACGAATGAACATGGAATTACTAGGCAAACAATTCCTCTAGAGCCAGAAGAGCATAGGCAATAAGGTACAAACAAGGACCATTTACTGGGCTAAGCACAAGGAGTAGACTATGACTACCGCAACCTAACATCCATTCAAGGACCAGATTTGACTACAATGGTATGACAGCTTGTGAGAGAAATCAGGACCAAACCGATGAAGAATGAGGCATTTCTCTTAGTCGGAATTCTTTTACAGAAGCTATTTTATATGAAGAATACCCATGGAGACTCAATATTCCAACGATACCCTTATACTCAGGAACGACAGATCCTAGGCAACACATCATGAAATACAAATGGCACATGGACTCTGCCAGGTCCATGGATGCTATCAAATGCCAATGCTTTCCTATTACCCTAGAAAGAATAGAGACCATGTGGTTTACTCGACTACCACTAAGGTCCATCTCTTGACCAACCGGTAAGGAAATTTATCGAGCAATTCAAGATGCATACAACTTACCCCAAGGATGTCATGTCTTTTTCTAACTTATTGCAAGGGCCGAGGGAGTCACTCAAGGATTTTCTATAGAAATTCGATACCACACTGACTGAGGTGAGCAACCCTCAGGAGAATATCATCATAATGACTTTGATCAGGGGAATCCACCTCGACACGGATTTTATAGAATGATTATCAAGGAAGCCTCCCTCAACCCTAGATCGCTTTTACAACAAGGCGACCTAGTACTTGCCTAAGGAGGAAGCTCTATAGACCAGACAAGAAGACAGAATAGGCCATCCGACCGAAAGAATTCAAAGCAACATTACTATAAAAAGTAAAGAGCAAGTTTCGGGAACATTGATGTGAATGCACAAAGCAGGAATGGGAATCAAAACAAGGGTCATAGAGGGGCTCCAGATGAGAACCCGGATTCTAGGTGACGACTGGGAGTCTCGGGATTTGACAACTACACACCTAAATGATTTTACTGAAAACATCTACTTAGGCACCCTCGACTCGGAGCGGTACATGGAACCAGACTTGAGAGAGCCCATTGAAAGAAAGAGGAAGTTTGGAAAATTTGTAGAATTCATGGGACCTAGGATCATGACATAAATGAATGCAGACACCTCCGAGATATGATTGAAGAGCTGATCCGGAATAAAAGACTCCAATAATTTTTGAAAGCCCCATAGGATGGTGGGCAGGGAACATCCGACCCCCAGTGAGGATAGGCCGCTCCTAGTGCTGACGGACCTAGGCGACTTGAGGGAAGACTGGTTATAAACTAGACAATAGACGGTCATTATCCAGCTGAGAAAAGCTGGAGGAAATAGAATGGAAAGCATGACAAAGTCATGTCATCCTAGAATAAACTCTTTTTCTTAATTGTTTTGAACTTTTTCATAAGACAAACTTTATCATTTTTTATTTTCAATGAATTTGCTTTTCAATCTCGCAACCTTGTCTTTGCATGCTATATGAGTCGTAAAACATGACCGATTCGAATGAAACTTCATATGAACAATGCAGGTACCTCAAGTCAGGTGCATACCAAATTTCCATCGCCCATAGCTTGAACTTTGAAGCTCTACCGAGATAAGCATGATTCGACCGCTCCCTAGCCAACTCTTGCCTCTGATTCGGGGCAAGACCGTGATTCAAAGTGGATGTGACTTGACCATCCACTCTAAAATTCATGCCTTGGAATTTTTGCCAAAACACTTATGCCGTGCCTGAGGCTCAGCAGGCTCGAAATCCAATCCAACATGGACGTGACAAGGTTTTCCATACATTACCTCTTGCCCTCCATATGAGGCTCAAAACATAATCCGAGATGGATGTAACTGGCTGTCTAACTCCTACCCTTTGCCTTGACTTGACGGGGGCACAGAACATAATCCGAGATGGATATAACTGACCATCCATCTCTTAACTCTTTCCCTTGACTCAACAAGAGGAGTTCAAACCAAAATGGGTATGATTGACCATCCATCAACTTATCTCTTTCCCTTGACCAGATAGGGGGAGCATAACCAAAAAATAAGCAGTTGTGAGTGACCATCCATATCTAAACTCTTTCCCTTGACCCGATAGGGGAGGATAACCAATAAATGAGCGGATGTGACCGACCATCCGTCTCCAAACTCTTTTTCTTGAATCGACGGGGAGAGTTCAAATCAAAATGAATGTGATTGACCATCCATAAAACTTAATGCTTTCCCTTAACCCGACAAGGAGAGTACAAAACTCAAGTTGGGTGTGATCCGACCGTCCATAGTCAACCCTGGAGCGGATGTGACCCGACCATCTAACTCCTAACTCCTAGCCTTGATTCGACGAAGGGAAGTTCAAATTCAAAATGGACATGACATGACCATCCAACCAGGACGAATGTGATCCGACCATTCATCCTTCAACTCCATTTTTCAAGGCTTCACTAGAATACAAACATGGAATGAATGTGAATTGACCATTCATTCACTTAATCCCACCTTTGATCCATCAAATGGAGCACAAATGCATGATGGGTGTGACCCGACTGCCCATTTGCCAACTCAGACCTAAGACCCGATGGGGAAAAATATTACTACATAAGGATGAGATCTGACCGTCCATGTAGCATTCCTATTGACCTTAGACTGGAGGCAGAGGGATACTATCATCTTATAGCTAAACACGATAGCTCGACATTATGGCTCATGCTTAATGTTCGATACAACTTAAGGCTACGACTGAAAGGAAGCCTCAGAATGGAATGATCAGAGTCGTTCGGTCACCGACCTATGACTTGAAGTCACGATGTCAGTGACTCATCATCAATACTTACCATTTTATCTTCCTCAACGTCACCCCGAGCCTTCTTAACCTCCTAACCGAGGACTGGGCGCATGGTTAGAACCTAACATCCTAGAATAAGATGTCGAACTGATAACTCAAGCAGGATTAGCTTTAGTTAGCAAGTAGAAGTAGTCACCCTAACGACTACTCTTCATCAAACTAGCCCAGAAACAACTTGTGATTACAATCCATTAGTAGCAACGACCCATAAGTATATGAACATGCTTAGGAGCCAATGACATACCTGACATATAATTTGTAGAATCGACGGAAATCAAATTCTTACTTGACACTTCCAAAAACAGAAATTGGTTCAAATAAATGAGATATACTGTCAACTAGTTTAATGAAACCGAGCACAGACAGTTACCTAGAGAATACATTCCAATTTTATAATGTCAGATATCAACCAACCATCGCAATAGTTAGAGATACTACTCTTCATGAATGCCACTTGACGGAAGGATAAAGATAATTCGAGGCACTAAGTGAAAACCATTCCTGTAATCGTGACTTGTCTTGATTCAAAGCACATCATGTTTGCAATAAGATGTACTTTGGAGGGCAAATGTTACTCAACCTTTTGACCATGTAGTATTTGAATAGACTTAAACAATCGACTCGGACGAGAGAATGATGGAGAAATGACCCAAGGATCTTGAGAATATCATAAAAAATGCAGGAAAACGAGAAATATCAAAAAATGAGCGAAAAGTTGAAAATTTGGAAGTTTAAGTTTTTGGAAGGGTTGTCTCAAAGGAAACCCACAAAATCCTCAATCAGACTCAAAGCAGGATGGCCTTGGATAAAACTCCAAGTGCGACCCAAAGCAGCCCATGCAAAACTTCAAGTTAGGAGTCAGTACCGACTCCCACTCTAAGGATTGGTATCGAATCCCAGAAAATCGAGTCAAACACATGAAAAGTTCGAGTCAGACTCTAAGCAAGCGAACTCATGTCAGGACTCGGGTCGGACATAAAAAAACTTGTGTATGACTCCAAGCAAACAAAGGGAAACCCAGAACATGAAAATCTTAGAAATCTTCAAGTCGAATCCCAAGCAAACACTCAAATTTCTTGGGTTGGACTCCAAGAAAGTTCAACCAAAAGCCAAAACAATTCAAATCAAGACAACACAACAATGAGATCCTCCAAGTTGGGGATCAGTACCGACTCCCACTTAGGGATCGGTACCGATTCCCAAAGATAGCTTGGATGGACCCCATCTTCTGTCTACATGCCCATTTTGATGCCAACAGCCTATTTCCAAAGTCGATTTATTGATTCAATGCAATTCTCCATCGATTTTCATGGATGCTTGAAACTACAACTTTATTCTCCTTCAACTCCATCACTGGACTCAGAAGCAAGCTTATATTGGTGTAAACAACTATGGAATCACAACGCTAACTACAAGACGATCCAAAATAAAGAGTCAAAGATGCCAAATATAAAAAACTTGGGGATCGGTACCGACTCCCACTTAGGGATTAGTACCTACTTCCACTTAGGGATCGATACCGACTCCCAGTTACTGATGGGCGTCTACATTTTGGGGGAGAATTGGTCTAAATCATGGCTAACGGCTAGAAGATATTTCTGAACGAGATTTTAGTTCCCTAGGGGTATGGCTCATTTTTCAAGATCTTTTGGCCCTAAATCTTCTCGACTCTGTATTCTTGTAACTCTGAATTTTTAAGTGCTAGAGTTGTACCGAGTCCCAAGCTCTTCTGTCCCCAAGTTGTGAATCAGCAATAAAATCTTAAAGTGAACGTAGGTCTTGCTTTCCCGAACCACTATAAATGACCGTGCCTCTTTTCTTTTCACTTTTTCATTTGTATTACTATTATATTTCTTCACTTTTATTCACTACATAATCTTTAGGTGTTTGGCCAATTTTTGGTTCAAACAATATCTGAATTATTCGATACTAATCACTGACTGAATTTACACCTTTGAGTCGTACAACTGTAATTATGAATTCTCCAAAAAACCACATAATTTAATTAATTTATAAAATGTTTCAAATTAATTAATATTTAATAAATATTAATTATTATTTAATTCAGAGATGTTTGGGAGTTGTTTAATTATTTGAATGCATTTATAAAGTTATATTTGCATGCATCGATATACGATATCGATATAATTTTAAATAGGTTTAAATAAATGATAATTGCATGAAGTGATTTATGGAAATTTTATATCATTTGATGATATGTAATTTCAACAATATCATGTAAAGAGAGAGGAGAAGATAGAGAAATAATCAAGGAAATTAATTACGGAAGTTTTAATTAAAGAATGAGAAAGATTTCATTCTTTCAATTAAAACAAATCCACTAATTCATCTCCTATAGTCAATTCATTATTTTCTTCATTCACTTTTCTCTTTTCTCCTCCGGACCTTCCATGGTCGAAAACAAAATAAAACATTTCCAAAGTATTATCCACTCCAAATCAAATTCAAACAAAATAATAATAATGGAATATGAGTGGTTCAACCATCTATTGGAAGGATTGGGTGTGGATCTTGGAGATCTGAGGAAATATCTTCATTCAAGGTGTGATTTTTTTTAGCTAAACCTTAAGGTATTCGTCCAATCTCCTTTTTATATTTGTTATATTTTATTAGAATAATTTAGATCCCTTATGTATACATCTTATCATGATAATTTGTTATATCTTATCAACATAGTTTAGTTTTTTTTTCTTATACTATGAATTTTATGTGTATATGTTGTTTAATCTATTAACTGGTATTGTTTAGAAATTAAAATATAAAAAAAGTGATTTTTTTTATTTGAAAATAATTGTTTTTTTGATAGAAATGGTAGTGGGTTCACTTAGATATCTTTAAGCTTACCACGCCATATTTATAAACAAATAAAAGTTTGCATACTTATTTACAGACCCAAAAGACACATAAGAGACAAATACCAAACACATAAGAGACATCATCTCAAATTGAAGCTAGCCCATGTAGGAGTAACAAAATATAGCAACACATAACTAAGCTAATACAGGAGATAGTAGTACAAAAAATAGACCAAAAAAGAAGCAAAGCAGAATGACATCATATAATTAACAGACCACAAAATAAAAAAGGGTCCATAATGCTGCTACTTAAACTTTACTGAAGCACAACCTTGTTACATGTTGCTACTGTCTCTTCCTCTTCTACACACTCTAATACCTATGTTGTCTTTAACAACATTAGTAAACTTCCATTTATCCACACCTTCCCATATATACACAAATTTAAGAATTTGAAATAAAATTGTATTAATAGAATATCTAGCGGTTCCATTAAAACATCTTAAGTTTCTTACATTCCAAATTAGCTAGCAAAAACATAGTTCAACTTAACAAATATGGGCAACATTACATTATTAGAGAGTTTGTCATATAGATCATTCCAAAAAAGAAATTGATCTCTAATCATCTCTCTCCATTTTAAATCAATGTTTAACTGCACCTAGCATTTGGTCTGGATATAAAAAGCAACATCACAATCACAAAAAAGATGAATATAATTTTCCACTCTTTCATCACAAAACAACCGCTTCTCATTAATGTTCATTCCTTTCCTTCGCACCATGTTCATTGTGTTGAGCCTACCATGAATTAATATCCACATATGGATTTTCACCTTTTTAGGAATCTTTTTAATTTTCCACATATTCACAAATCCAACAAATTTTCTCCCTAAGAAGTTTAGGAAACTATACATGCTATTTACTTTGTATGTCTTATTACTAGAGAGTGCCCAATTAATCTCATCAACTTCACAATTTAAACTTTTATTCTCCAATAAAGAAATGAGTTTTAGCACCTGACAAAGTGCTCTTCCTTCTATGATTCTATTGAAAGATAGTTTCCATTTAAATCCTTCAGAATACATATCATACATATTTGCAACTAATATCTTCTTATCACTCACCGATTCAAATAAAGGATTAAATTCTACAATAAGAATTGGAAGTAGCCAGTTATCTAACTAAAAATAAGTATTGCAACCATTGTTCACAGTTATGCATATACCAACTTTGAAAATTTGTGAAACTCATAATATCTTTCCAAAATTTGGAATAGCTTCTACAGTCAACATAACAGAAAAAGACATCATCATAATAGGCTTTTAAAATACATTCCTTCTATAAAGCCTTCTTAGAACTCATCATATCCCATAACCACTTGCATAACAGTGAAGAATTCATTTCCATCAAATTTAGAATGTTCAAACCTCCTTGATTATATGACTTACACAACTAATCTCAAGTAATCAAACAACTCAACACACGGGCTCTTTCTTTTCGATCTAGAAAAATGTCTTTCTAATAGCATCAATTTTCTTTAAAACCCAAATAGAACATTTGTAGAAAGAAAACCAATATAAAGGGATTGGCAAGAGTACAGAATTTACCAAAATTAATCTACCTGCTTTAGATAAGGAGCACCCCTTCCATTTAGCAAGCCAGTTATCAATTTTATTAATAAGTAAAGACCAATCTTTTCTATGCAATTTTCCAGGTCTAATACAAAAACCAAGATAGCTCAATAGGAACTCCCTACTTTACAATTAAGCATTTCAATAGTCAACTTAGAGAGTCCCCTCTTGCTCCAATAACTTATACTGAACTCTTATGAATGTTAATTTGAAGATCAGATAAATTTCTGAATGAATACAAAATAAATTTCAAAGCAGCAAGACATTACAACAAAAAGAACTTTCGCAGCGTTTTGAAAGTGCTGCCATAATCTTTAGCAGCGTTTCAAAGAACGCTGTCTAATATCATGCTGCAATCGAGTCAGGAAATTCTATAGTGCTTTTAAAATGTTGTTAAATAAATGGCTACTAAAGCTTTTACAAAACACAACAGTAAATTAATTTTGCAATGTTAATTAAAAGCTGCAAACTTATTTAGCACCGTTTTGGAAAACGCAATCTAACAGCATGACTTCAAAAGAACCAGTTATATAGCACCAGTTTTGAAACGCTGCAAAAATATGTTATCCAACGTTTTAGACAATGGGTTTTTATTGCGGCCTTTGTATGCCGCTATGTTTTGATAGCTGTAGCATTTTTACTTTGCTTCAGTTTTTTTGCAGCGTTTTTATTTTGCTTTAGTTTGTTTTTCTACAACCTTTTGTTACTTTATTATTGTTGAAGCGTTCTTGAAAGGCTATGGTTTCAACATATTTGCTACATTTTACAACTATTGCAGCAGTTTTGAAACAATTATATAAATCATAAATAATGTATTCAAAAACAAACGATTCAATTTATAAAATACTAATAGATATAATCTAATATTATAAGCAGTTGCAAAGATTAAACATAATAAAAGCTACATCGATTGCATAAACTGTAAAATTTAGTAATATACAACATTTCATGAATAGTGTTTTAAACACAAATATTACTGACATAAAATCTTACAAAAAGAGCATGTTAAAAGAGAAAATATAAATCGTGGAAAGTCCAAGCTCGTCTCCTTCAAAAGTCCAATATGCCTGTAAGAAAAAAAAGGCAATAAGAGATCAACGACATAAGAGAATAAATATGAATTTATGCATACATAATATGTATATTCTCCTTCCATAAATACAATAAAATTATATATGTATGACTGTAAATTTTATGAGTGTGACTGAGTGACATGGAGTTAGCAGCGAACAAGAAACGTAAAAATGTAAGTTATAAATGTTTGCATCTTTATTTGACACATAAATATGTGCACCTATGTATGTATGTTTGCATTAGTACGTTGGTTCATATTAACACCTAGCAATTGAAGCGGACAGACACAACTTAATTCTCCTGAGCAGTTTACTAGTCCATTTGGTTCTCCTAGAGTATATTTGAAAGAAAAAAAATATTAACACCGAGCAATTTGTTTTATCACTAAATCACTCTTATGACAAGGTGTTAATAAAATTAGAAAACAGTCCAGTACTCTTTAAGATTATATCAACATGACAACATGTACCATTTTTATGCCTATATATAAAGACCAACAACTGTAAAGACAGAACAATCATACATAGAAAAAGTAAGAAGGAAGAATATGGATGAACCATTTTCTATTCGGTTTTGCACAGGCATAAGATCACACTGGCATACTCGTAAATACCAAAAGCTAAAAAAAGATGGTAAAAAAGGTGGGATGATCCAGTGTGGAAGCGGTTCGAGTAATTGTTCAAATCATCGGTTCAAAACGCGGTCCATCCGAAAGTTGAGGATTTAAGTTTTTAATCCAGTTTGGATCCTTGCCTGGATCCGTGGTGCATATGTGAATGTTATGTTGGGTGTAGCAGATAAAGGGTGGGCTTTGCCAGAATTTGGGGGACCCGAACTGTTATTTGGTTGCAAAGTTCTAAAGAGTCAACATGCTAGGGTGAAACCGAGAGATTATGAAAAGAGATTGGTACTGGAGATATATAAGTCAGTAGTAGGTGCTAGAGAATTAATGTCCCAACTTAAGCTGTGCTAGTAATCCAGCATTGGTGATCACTTGGTAGTACAATTCTAGTTTGTTGTGTACTGGAAGTAAAATATATGTCAGCTTGTTTTATGTAATATATATGATTTCAGAAAGACTAAATGCTTATCCAATCCATAAAACTCCAGAAAGCCCAACTTCGATAAGTAGCTAGCCCATTAACCTTTCCCCGATCTAGCACTCGGTTCTACCCCAAATAAACATGCTTGGACCTTCACATCCTCGAGTACCCCGGCCCACAACATATATTTACCAGATAACAAATCCGCATGCTATGAATTTTGTTCCACTGCACAGTGGTAGCACCGAATTAAAAAATGGATGACGAGTTCACTAAATTTGCAGAAGACTAATAATAGTGGATTTAATGGATTGCAAAATAAAATCCTAGGATCCAATTAAAGTTTCATGTGCGTATCAGATTAAACTAGAATTCAAAGTTAATGCACTAATTTGTATTCTTCAGACTAGTACTGCTTCAGTTCTCCAAGAAGCCGTTGATCTTATCAAATTACTACATAGCCAAATTGGTGTAAGTAGATTTGCTGAATTTTAACATAATTTTCTATATCGTGAATACCCTATGTCAATATATCAACTTAAACCAAGCAATACCCGACTTTGGTAGTGGGGATGAAGAATTTTTTAATCTAGTCTTCAAAGAACCTATTATCAACACCCCTAAACCTGACAGAAATAAATTAACCAGACAAACTATATATGCTTGCCTCAAAGATTAAAGCTACAAAACAAGAATCGGTGGTAGATAAGATAGCAGTATGGAATACAAGGGAGCATACTTGCAAATCAAGCAAGATGAGGTCAAGAATTCAAATCAAAAATATCAACTCGAAATGATTTCCATTCTTCAACCCAAACTAAACCAGTTACTTATACATGAAGCAATCTAAATTAACAATAGGAATATATTTCTAACTAAATGCATTAAATTAATGCATTAAACATGATCTAAAGATGCACTAACAGTAGAAATATATTCCAAACTATGTACCAGAAACTCAACCACCTGCTTTTAACCAACAATAGATGTGAAGATGGCATATCCTAACTGGAAATAGGCTGATGAAGATAGAAAGAAAAACCAAATCAGATAACAAGTTGGTGTGATGAGCATGAACCTTTGCATGCAAGGTAAAGAGACGTGGCAACAATCTAGGATTATATGTTGAAGTATTAAGATCTAAACAGTTAGCTCTCAAAATTTTGTGTACTTGATATTATTATTGAAAAGAACTAATTTGGCTTAAATACGGCCTTTACACGATGCAAGAAAAAATAAACTGCACCCACGTTTAGCTCCTAACAACATGGTGAATAAAAGACAGAGTCAAGACACAACTGAAATAAACATGATCCAAACAACTAGGAGTTATTGACTAAGTACTAAAAAGAAAATTGTGTCACGCTGAACAAAAAAAACTTGTGCATTCACCAGCTCCAGCTCCATTGTCGTTCCTAACAATTCCTCCCCTAAACTGACATTGCTAGAAGCAATCAGTTTACATTATCCATCATCATCTGAACACCGAGCATCTCACGAAATCTCACAAAAGTCTCCAACTTCAAAGCCTTGGTCATTATATCTGCAATTTGTTCATCTGTGCTACAGTGTAATAGCTCCACAACACCTTCTCTTATGAGATCACGCAAGAAGTGAAACCTTACATCAATATGCTTGTTTCGTCCATGCAAAACTGGATTCTTCGATTGCTTAATGGAAGAACTATTATCACAAAACATTTTAATGCACTTACACTGTGAATGACCAAGTCTTTTGAGAATTTCCTACATCCATATGCACTGACATGCACAAGCAGCAGCTGCAATATACTCGGCTTCAGTTGTGGACAAGCTCACTACCGGTTATTTCTTTGAACTCCATGCTACAGCTCCTCCACTCAGCATAAACACATAGCCAGATGCACTTTTTCTATCATCTATATCACCAGCATAGTCGCTATCAGTATAAGCTCTTAGGACATCATCAGCTCCTCTCTTGTAAAACACACCCATCTCTAAAGTACCCTTCAAGTATCTAAGTATTCTTTTAGCAGCTAGCATGTGAACCTCCTTTGGATTAGACATGAACCTGCTTATAAGACAAACAAAATACATCACATCTGGTCTAGTAATTGTTAAATACATAAGGCAACCAACCAATTTTAATCGACTCCATGCTTTTGTGCATAGCCCTTAGCCACCAAGCGTGCTTTACATTTGTCGATTTCTCCACTCTCATTCAATTTAGTTTTATACACCCACTTAACACAAATTTTTCTTCATTCCCATAGGAAAATTCACTAGTTCCCATGTTTCATTTTTTTCTATAGCTGCAATCTCCAAATTCATCACATTTCTCCACTTTTCCTCTTTGGCAGCCTCCTCATAACAAGTTGGATCTTCATGTGACATAAACAGAGCCAAATTTTGCAAGTCTTCCTCCTCTGATAACCCATCACCACCGACATAATCTTGCATCCATGTCGGTGCCCTTCTACCTCTCCCTTGAGGTGAATTTTGTGCACTTCCTTCGGTTGAACTAGATGGACTATCCTTTAACAAGTCACTTGAACCTGAAGCTTCTCCTTGTTGTTCAACCATGCTATTCTCTTCTTCTTCATCATAATTACTGAGTTCATTATCATCTTTATCTCCCCAATCAAGAATGTCAAGCTTCACATCCTCGCTACTCCTCCCCCAGTTCCAACTCTCACTCTCATCAAACACCACGTCTTTGCTAGTAATCACCTTCTTTGTGATTGGATCGAAGAGTCTATATGCTTTTGACTCATTACTCATTCCGATAAGCACACACTTATAGCTTTTGTCTTCCAACTTTAGTCTTTTGCTATCTGAGACATGTACGTGACCTATGCATCCAAAAACTCTGAAGTAATCCAAATTCGGTTTGACCCCACTCTAGCACTCTTCAAGAGTCTTGTCTTTCACTACTACAGTTGGACTTCTATTCAGTACATGCACAGTCCAGCAAGCTGCTTATGGCCAAAAATACTTTGGCATTTGTTTCTCTTTGAGCAAGCAACGGACCATGTTCATCATTGTTCGGTTTTTACGCTCAGCAACCCCATTTTGTTAAGGGGTGTAGGAAGTTGTAAGTTGTCTTTTTATGCCACGAGTTTTGCAAAAATCATTGAACTCTTGTGAAGTAAACTCACCCCCCCCCCCCCCCCCCCCCGGTCAGTTCTTAAACAACATATATCCTTCCCTATCTCCTTTTCACTAAAACTTTTAAAGTATTTGAACATTGCAAAAATTTCACTCTTTTCAGCTAGAAAATAAATCCATATTTTTCTACTAAAATCGTCAATAAAGGTTAAGATGTACCTTTTATTACTGCTCGAAATAGGAGTGATGGGGCCATATAAATCATCATGGATCAACTGAAGCCTCTCTGATGCTCTCCACTGACTTTTCTTGGGTATGGCTTCACGGTGTTGTTTTCCGATGTTATAAACTATACACACTTTCCTGTAGTCTTGAGTTGAGGTAGTCCCTTGACTAGTTGCTTAGACTGCAAGGTTTTAAGGCTTTTATTGTTTAGATGACCAAATCTTCGGTGCCATAAATCAGCGATGTCTTCAGTGGCTGTTTGAAAACATGTTGATGGTTGAGATATAATTGTAGCAAGCAAAACAAACATCCTATTAGTTGTCATTGGAGTATGCAGTATAAGTCCTCTTCTAGGGTGAAATATTCTACATGCTCCATTTTGAATTGATATAGTACGTCCCTTCTCTTGAAGTTGACCAATACTCAACAAGTTACTTTTGAGCTCAGGTATGTAAAACATATCAGTCACTACTAGAGTTACTCGCTCAATTTTGAGCTTGATGTTTCCTCTTCCCATCACCGACATTTGTGTATTGTTTCCCAGCTTCACCGAGTGTCTGAATTGGTCATCAAAATCTACAAACCACTGCTTGTTTCCTAACATATGATTAGAGCATATTGAATCAAGAAACCACACTCCATCCTTTTTGGCATTGTTAATCTCAACATATGTCATCAATAAAATATCTTCTTTTTCATTTAACTCAGCATAGTTTGCAGCTTTCTCCCAACTAGGGCATTTGTATTGAAAATGTCCTAGTTTATGGCATTTAAAGCATTCATCAGTTGCTTTATTAATGCCTTTCCTTCCTCTACCTCGACCTCCCCTAAATGAACATCTGAATCCGCCTCTACCTCTTCCTCTCCATGCTTTATCATCATGACTGATTTTTAGAACTTGTTCTTCTTCTCCACGAATTCTCATTTGTTGTTCATGAACAAGAAGGCTGCTTTGCAACTCATCAAGAGTAATCGTATCGAGATTATTGGATTTTTCAATAGAGCATACAACGTAATCAAATTTTGAGACCATTGATCTCAAAATCTTCTCTGTAATTATGTTTTCACGCATACTCTCACCACAGGCCTTCATCTTGTTGGCTATAGCTAGAGTACGAGAAAAATAAGCATTGACGGTTTCTCCTTCCTTCATGTTCAAAACCTTGAAATCTCTACGTAAAGCTTGCAGCTGTGCTCTCATAACCCTACTTGATCTTCTGCCTCATTGAATCCCAAATCTGTTTGGCGGTGTCTGTATTCAGAATTGTCTCTAGGACATCACGATCTATTACTTGGTATAAATAGTTTTTTACCTTTAAATCCTTCAACTTCTGTTCCTCAATCAACTTGCGTTGCGCCTCTGTAGGTACTGCTCCTTCTGCTACCACCAAGATCCTTTTTTTCTATAAAACTCCAGTATTCTTTGGACCGAAGAAAGTTCTCCATCAACTTCGCTCAGTGATCATAGTATCCATCAAACTTGGGGATAGCAGGCTGCACAAACCTATCATTGCTGCTCTCTGCCATGCTTTTACTCTAAAAGAATTCTAAAATTTCTTTTCGCCCAATCACTCACAATTAGTCCCTTTTGAAGTGGCTCTGATACCACCGTTGAAGTATTAAGATCTAAACATTTAGCTCTCAAAATTTGGTGAATACTTGATATTATTATTGAAAAGAACTAATTTGGTTTAAATACAGCCTTTACACGATGCAAGTAAAAAGAAATTGCACCCACGTTTAGCTCCTAACAACGTGGTGAATAAAAGACAGAGTCAAGACATAACTGAAATAAACATGATCCAAACAACTAGGAGTTATTGACTAAGTACTTAAAAGAAAATTATGTCACACTGAACAAAACAAACTTGTGCATTCACCAGCTCCAGCTCCAGCTCCATTGCTGTTCCTAACATTATAAACCAAAGCAGGTACATGGACGATCTAAACAGACACAAGGATTAGAGCATATAACTTGATGAGCTGAGCAAAAGATGGAACCATTTGCAATTAAAGCCATGTACTACTAAGACTGTAAGCAAGGATGTGGATACAAAGAAAACAACAACAAAAGATGATGGGCGATAAAAGATAAACTCCATATGTAGACAACTATTGATCTGTAATCAGAAGCCAGTAAGGGTTTGTAAAAACTGATGTATCTGGTTCTACACACATCAAAATGGCGGGGTTTCTTACTCAGTTCAAACTCCATGATGATACATCAACTTATGACCTCATGAAAATGATAGTTGAAATGACTTCGATGATTAACGTGTGTGTAAGACATTATTTATGTATCACTTCCGTCAAGGAGTATGTGGATTTATATAAAAATTTAACCAACTATGATTCGAGTATATTGTTAAAGCTCGATGAATACATTTGTGTTATGCTATATACCTTATATACAACTATTTATGAGCACGGTGCACATGCCAATGCTATTTTGTAATAAAATTATAAATTCATGAAGTTGCCCATATAGAGAAAAGCCATCATCTGAAACGCTTTGCTTAGAAGTTTAACAATTACCTATATAAAAAATGATAATTAACCGAAAAACAATGTATGAATTTATAAATTATTTATTTCAACTAAACGTAAGAAAGAAAAAAATGGAATATGATCGTTCTAACTGTAGATATAAGCATAATATATTATATCTAAAAAATGATAAATTATGCTCACTAGAAGTTGAATCTGCTATAACTTTTGTAGAAGGCCAATCTATAGTAAAACCAATTGCGTCTTCGATAATTTCAAAATCGGGTATACGTCTCCATAAACATGCATTTGGAATTTTTACCGTGTCTATCCAAACTTAAATTGCATTTTCTTCTATGGGACAAAATGCCGACACTTTTGGATCGATTCAAGACACACGTCGTTCGGCGATTACTTCATCAATTTCATCAAGCCCAATCAACTTGCATTTAGTATTTGATTTGAAATTTTAACTCTATCATGCAACAAAAGAAATTGTTTAAATATATTTCAAAATAAATAAAAGAAAGAAGAGATGAACTCTTGTTATACTAACAAATAATATCGCTCAGCAAGTGACTATTGGTTGAATCACAAATGTATAATGTTATGTTAATACTATCTTTTAATAGTTGATTTTCCAAAAATGACTGGCAAGAAAACAATGGTATAAAACATGTATTGATTCAACAAAAAATATAGTAACGATAGTATATATTATCAAAATGACTTAACCATTTCATATCAACAAATTTTAATATAAAATAAAATCTAATCAAATTGTTTTTTAAGTCACTTGTGAATTACATTACCTGAGTGGATTTCCATAGAACAACTTTCAAATCATCACCAGGATGTCTTTGATTATTAAGCATAACTGGAACATGCTCTCGTACAAGAAGCCCTAGATAAGAAGATAAGCGGATTGATCCTTCATCTGTTGATTCGGCTTGTGAAGTAAATTCACCTTCAATTCAATTTGCGAAATTTAAAGGAAGTCTCTTGATTTTAGTAAGACCTCTCGGTTTTTTTTCGTAGTAGGTTTACATCTACATCTTGGATAGATCCATTGTTTTTCATTATGGATTCCAACCTTTGTTCATTTTGTATCTCATTGTCTTCAAATGCATGTGGATTGTAATCTTTTTTATGATTGTTACCTGTAAAATTTTCTTCGACTTGCATTGAATTGTCTTCAAGGGCATGTGGGTTATCTTCATTTTGAACATTCTTGTCTTCGATATGCTTGTTTCGTACATTAGACTCCTTGAGTAATTCAGATTCTTTGTTTTTTTTTGTTTTCGAGTAATCCACTTCATGTCTTGTATTAGATATTAAAAAGACAAACATGTACTAGATATTAAAAAAAACAAGTATAAGATTCTTTGGTTGTTAAAGTCCTACATATGAATATAAGTAACATAATCGAATATATCAAAATAAAATTCATTTTCATCACTAAATTCACATGTTCTTTTTTTAACAAAAACTTTGCATGTTCAATATTTTCTCAGTATCATAGGAAAATAGATCGATTCTTCTGATATTATTTGAGCAATTCTAAGCTTGGATTGTGGAGTAGACCGGTAATTCAAATAGATTTAATCGTTACAAAATATACATGATAAACAATTGAGTAGAGAAAGGCTGTTTGGCATATTAAATTTGTCTGGGACAATGTTTGATTTGAAACAAGAGCAAAAGCTGTAAGTGTCAGATGCAACATTCTTCATATTAACACATCCTATTGAAATTGAAACCGTGTTTTAATTTCATGAACAATCGATCATTACTGTAATCACTACAGATGTATTTTTTGAGGCAATGAGGTAAACCATAATTAAAAACACATTTCCACATACCAATATCAACTTAACCATAGATGCAGCATAATATTTCGCACCAAAAGTATGACTTAAAATGTTTAGATATGAACTTCGTAAGGCTGAATCACAAGCATGGAACAAATCAGTTGGGCAGACATATCAGCGCGATAAAGCCTACACCCAAATGCTACAGGTGAACATAACACACTACCACAGTTTCAGGCCTGCCATAAATTGACTATAGTATAATAGAAGGGGCACAAATTCAAGGAGTCAAGGAGTAAAGTTTTATGTGATAAGAAAATTACAAAACAAAGTAGAAGGTTTTTTTTCAATCCTGAACAAACTTTGAGCAGAGTATATTGAACCACTCCTCTTACCAGAAAACCCACAGGAGGAGAGATTTGGAAAAGATCATATAAACTGTAAGATTACATGGACTGAATCTTAGATCGATTGGTATGGTGAAACTAAATAGATGTAATTGTATCGAGTAATTTACCTAATAGAGATGTTAAATGCAGCCTAAAAATGCATTAAAAATGGTAGATTGTAAAACTAAGATAAATATCTAAAATACAAATAGAACTATGCGATATACATACACATCACACATACACATAACATAGTCTGAAATTCTCTTATATGAATTTCCTTTAATGCTATAGACATCATAGGGTCTATAACCAAAAACAAACTGCACAAGTAAAACTGCCATGTTTATATGGATCATATATAAGATCAAATATGTTGTTTCATGTGCATGTTACTCTTCTTAAAGCCATGTTTATATGAATCAAATTTCTTCTAATCTATCAAAATTCAAACACACCTCCCTAATTAACAAAATTCATATCATAGGGTTTAGTTACACATACCTCCTTAATTAAGAAAAACAGCCTTGTCTTGTTCTTTATTACAGCGAGCACAAAAGGGTCTGATCCACAAACTGCATTGAACTTCGATGATAAAAGTAAGAGTAAGAGAAGGTTAATGTCCTATATATATCATATTGGTAAAATGCCATATACTTCGTATAAATGTATATCAAAAATATAAGAGTCGTTAATCATTGCTTATTTGAATAATTGAATCTTCTGAAATCACCTCTCTACCCAATTTAATAGCATTCATATAATATATGTACAGTACACATATACTACATGAATGGATGAACATGGTCAAAAATTACAAATTACCTTTAGTTGTTTATTGCAAGTTTTGCAACACAAATTCGCTAATTTTTTGTAAGGTGAATGGTATTTCGAATCAGATAATAATCATTTAATTTTACAAAGAATCTTGGTTCATAAAGCAATCGCAAAATATATAAATAATAAACTTTTCATCCGAAGCATAGTTATATTATACACTTCTTTAGATGCAAGATCGTCTCGGCGATAATGTGAACCTAATTAACTCAGTCACAAATTAGGACAAATCCTTTTACTATCAAAATTTGTTAATCTTGGTGATGCAATTGTATCCAAAACAAAGATAGTATAGGAAAAATGAAATCTTACAGAGTAAACTAATAAAATTATGTTCATGTATAGTATTGTTACCTATAAGAATGGGTTGGATAGTTCAAGTAACTTATTGGTTTGACATGGGTATGGACTTGGCTACTGTTGAAGAACAGTGCAATAGTTGAACATATATAATGCACACACAAGTACTAGTTTATGTAACATATAAGAAATAGTTACCATATGCAGAGTCGGTAAAGTTTACACTCATGATAAGCAAGTATAAATAAGGAGATTATAGATAAATTGAGGATATCAAATGTTGTGGGAAATCCCAACTCGAGACCATTCAAATCAAAATCCCACAGCACAGCGGAAAAACGAAATCATAGTAAGAAGTGTTAAAACTACCAATCAATATCTCAGTCTAATCCAATCACAATTACCTAACAAGCAATATAAAATCAAAGAAATAATGAAGAAATAAATCACACACCGATTTACAATGGTCCACTGACGTCTTGTTAGTGTACATCTACTTTGAGAGAGAGTGTTTATTAATACCAATGAGAAGAGTATAAGAGATTTATTACAATGATCAATATTCTAATGGAACTGATTTGTGGAGTAGAGAATTAGGTTTAGATAAAACCCTAATTAATGGAGGCTAAAACCCTTGCAGTCGCTTTTCAATCGCTTCCATATCTGAATCCAGAAAAAAGCTTATATAGGAGGGTAGAAAATCTAGGCAAAGTTCCAGAATTACCCCTGCGAATATTACAAATCTTCACATCAAAACCTGGTTAAAATATAGACAGAAAATCGTCACAGGTGTCCGTTACAAGTGACAGACGTCTGTCATTGGTCTCGGCAAAAATTCCCTAATTCCATAGACGTATGTCATAAAGTGACAGACGTCTGTCCAAACTTTGGGATTCCAAACCCTGTAGTCACAGATGTCTGTCACTTTATGACAGACGTATGTCGCCTGATGCTGACCACATCACTCTCCTTTCATCGCCATATCTTCCTTCTCCGAGCTCCGATTTGCGAACCGTTTTCTCTGTCACCAAGCTAATTCCGATCACTTCAATTTCTCCATATAATATCGCTAAAATTTAGCACTCCACCTCGACACTATATCCATCTCCAACTCCAATGGTACCATACCATCATCAACAACCGATATCACCAACTATCATCACTTCTATCTTCAACTAAACACGAATGCTTTCCTAGTGAGCTTCAAGCAAAGCCACCACCCACTGTACTCCATCAACGAGCTCAGGCAAAGCCCCCACCTGCTAATGAAGTGTTGAAAATATACAAATCCTAAACCATCTCACCAAAGACTAAAGTGCTAAGGAGTGTAAACTAGCACTCATCAAGAAGATAGAACCACAATCTCTCACCGATACTTTTCATCATCCATAACCGAGCTTCTCCCTCAACTGTGCCACCCTATGGCACCTAGCACTTCTCCAAGCGAATCAAGTTCAAGCAATGCTCAAACTTCGCAACCAACAATGCCTTAGTGAACATATCCACCGCATTATCCTTTGTGTGCACTTTCCAAAGATATACTTGCTTATCTTCATCTATGGCTACTAGAAATGACTCTCTCGCTTTAATATGCTTAGTCCGTGAGCTAAATGCCAAATTTTCTGCTAAGTGAATAACACTTTGGCTATCACATCGAACATCGACACTATCATGCTCGTATCGCAAGTCACATAACAATCGCCTCAAATAAAGTGCCTCCTTTGCCACCTCCATCGCGGCTATCAACTCAGCCTCCATAGTGGATAAAGCAACTACGGTTTGCAATCTCGATCTCCAACTTATGGCCATACCATCAAGTGTGAAGACATATCCGGAAGTTGATTTTTTTTATCCCTATTACCGGCGTAGTCCAAATCACAATAACCAACCAACTTGCAATTCTTACCATCATTACCACAAAAAACAAGACCATGAGATGATGTACCTCTATGGTATCTCAATATAAGCTTCAAAGCTTCCCAATGCGATTTCCCTGGATTAGCCATATACCGACTAACCATCCTAAATGCATCTGCAATACCAGGCCTTGTACACACCATAACATGGATTAGACTACCAACTGCACTAGCATATGACACCTTTGCCATATAAGCCTTGTCTTTCTCCAAGATAGGTGATCCCTCACTCGAAAGCTTCATATGCAAAAGTAAAGGTGTATTCGACGCCTTTGCATTCTTCATGCTAAACCGGCAAAGCATTTTCTCTATGTATTCCTTTTGAGTCAATTTCAACTCAAAATGCTTTCGATCCCTTTCCATTTCCATGCCCAATATCTTCTTTGCTTATTCAAGATCCTTCATTTCGAACTTCGATTTCAAACTCAGTTTTAACTTGTTGATTTCATTCTTATCCATAGATGTAATGAGCATGTCGTCCACATACAAGAGTAAATACACCCAATAATCATTTTTCAACTTCTTGAAATATACATAAGTATCCTTGATGCTTCTATCAAAATCATTTTCAAGCATAAAATGATCAAATCTATTGTACCATTGTCTAGGTGATTGCTTTAAACCATATAATGATTTCTTTAACTTGCAAACCAAATTTGACTTACCATCCACAACAAACCTTTTGGTTGCTCCATGTAGATGTATTCATCCAAGTCACCATACAAGAAGACGGCTTTCACATCATGTTGCTCCAACTCCAAGTCGTGAATAGCAACTATAGCAAGTAATATCTGGATAGAAGTATGACGCACAACCGGTGCGAATATCTCATCGTACTCCTTTCCCTTTCTTTGTGCAAACCCCTTAGCCACTAGCCTAGCTTTGTATCTCCCATTGTCCTTCATCTTGTATATCCATTTGCACCAAATAATATGATTTCCTTTAGGAAGTGGAACCAAATCGCATATTTGATTCTTCAACAATGATTGCATCTCTTCATCTATGGCACAAATCCACTTCGAGCTATCACTCGACTCCGTGACGTCATCATGGTCTATTGGCTCATCTTTGGACTACTCTACTCTCTCTACACCTTGGAAAAAATGTGGGAATAATTTCCTTCTCCTTTGATTCACCATGAACCAAATTCGGAACATCCGATGAGCTCTCATTCTCCCTAAACAAAGCCAACTCATCAAAAGTAACGTGGAAAGAATTCACAACCTTCTTCATTTCCGGATTCCAAATCCGATAGCCTTTTACTCCATCCGTGTAGCCAAACCCCTTGAAAACTCTAGGTTCAAGCTTATCATTTTCCGGATCACGGACATAAACCAGACTACTAAACACACAAAGATAACTCAAGTTAATGCTCTTTCCCTTCCATACTTCCTCCAGAATTTTGTTACCAATAGCCGAGCATGGAATTTAATTAATAATATGCACTGCGGTTGACAAAGCTTTAGCCCAAAATCCCTTAAACAAACCCGATGTTAATCTCAAGCATCTAGCTTTCTCAAGTAGAGTACGGTTCATCCTCTCCGCAACACCATTCAACTGCTGATCTCCCGATGTAGTAAAATGCATTCGAATACCATAATACTTGCAAAACTCTAAGAATTCTCTGGAAACATACTACCCGCTATTATCGAACCTTAGAACCTTCAAAGGCTTGCCATTCTTATTCTTAACAAGAGCTTTCCATGATTTGAACTTTGCAAATCCCTTGGACTTGGCCTTCATTACATACACTCATACCTTTCAAGAAAAATCATCAATAAAAGAAATATAATGCGAGCTCCCCCAAAGAAGCTACTGGTGCCCGTCCCCAAACATCCGTGGGAACATACTCAAAATCGAATCATGTTTTCCCTCACTGAATGATACTTTAGTTTGCTTCCCCATGACACAGTCCTTTCAAAACTCTAGTTTGTTGAAACTCTCTCCATCGATCATCTCCCTCTTCCGAAGAATATCCAAACTCCTCTCCGAGACATGACCTTACCTCAAATGCCATAACCTAATCGCATCCAAGCCACGGGAACTATCAGCTCCTACACAAGTTTCACCTTCTATAGTCACTCCTTGAAGCAAATAAACACCATTAGTCCTAATACCCTTCATCACCACAAGCGCACCCTTCGAAACCCGCAAGCTATCACTCTCAATAGTGATCTTATAACCTAACGAATTCAGTTGTCCCAAAGAGATAAGAGACTTCTGAAGTCCCGGAACATAGCGTACATTAGTGAGAGTATGAACCACTCCATCAAACATTCGAATTTGCACGGAACCAATGCCTTCGACTTACATATAGCACCATTACCCATGACAATTGAATTTCCTTCTTTGTCAATATGAGAGGAAAAACAATTCCTATTCGGCATCATATGATAAGATGCCCCAGAAATCGAGCACTCATTTTCTACCCGAAACATCTAATGCTACCGCCAACAACACATCCACGTTTCCCTCACCAAGTCCACTCTCCACCGCTATGGATATAAATACTACTTCCTTCTTTGCCTTATCCTTATCTGGACACTCATTCTTCCAATAACCAGGCTTCTTACAAATATAGCACTTGCCTTTTCTTTCCTTCGACTTTCCTCTCCAACCGAGATTACTTGGTTTAAAACGCCCATGGTTCTCCTACTTCACATATCTCTCCTTCTCCACAAATAAATCACGACCACTACTAGCACCACTACTTCCATTGCCTAACTCCTTCATTTGATCCCGCAACTTCTTGCTAAGAAAACCTATTTTGACATCGTCAAGAGTCAAAGTATACCAACATAGATCAAACTATTTGAGAAATCCGTATAACAATCTAGCAACGAACACAACAATATCATCACCTTTTGCTCTTCCTCAATCTTCAAATCTACCGCCTTCATCTTCATTAGCAAATCATCAAAAGTATTCAAGTGCACCTTAAGCAAAGTACCTTCCTTCATCTTATAGGTCAAGAACATTCGCAACAATATCAAACAATTAGTTAGTGACTTCTTCATATACAACTCCTCCAACTTGTCCCAAATACCCTTAGCGGTAGTCTCATCACTAATTTCGGAGATAACATTCTCCTCCATAGCAAATTGAAGTGTAGTGAATGCCTTCTCTTTCATTTCCTCTCTCTCAACATCCGAGCTATCTGCCGGCAACAAATGTGTATCGAACACTACTCGATACATCCAATTCCTCCTTAGAACCGCTTTCATCTTCCATTGCCACTTTTCAAAATCATTATCGTCATTCCACTTGTTTATAACCAATTGCGATCCCGAAGCCGCGTACGATCTACGTACATAAGGTGCTACACCACTTGGATTAACCATTGAGGAACTACCTGAGGTGTTGTTTGATTTCGGCATTTCTACAACCACCTACTAACACCAAAGCCCTGATACCAAATATTATGGAAAATTCTAACTCGAGACCACTCAAATCAAAACCCCAAAGCACAACAGAAAAACCAAATCGTGGTAAGAAGTGTAAAAGAAAACCAATCGATATATCAATCCAATCCAATACTAATCACAATCACCTAAAAAGCAATATGAAATCAAAGCAATAATGAAGAAATAAATCATACACCGATTTATAGTGGTTCCACTAACCACTTGTTAGTGTACATCCACTTTGAGAGAGAATCTTAATTAGTACCAATGAGAAGAGTACATGAGACTGATTAAAATGATCAATATTCTAATAGAATTGATTTGTGGAGAAGAGAATTGAAGAAAATTAGGTTTAGGTAAAACCCTAATTAATGGAGGATAAAACCCTTGCAGTTGCTTTTTAGTCGCTCCAATATCTGAATCCAGAAAATAGCTTAAATAGGAGAGTAGAAAACCTAGGCAAAGTTTCAGAATTGCCCCTATGAATATTATAAATCTTCAAACCAAAACCCGGTCAAAATATAGGCAGAAAATTGTCATAGGCGTCTGTCACAAGTGACAGATGTCTATCATAGGTCTCGGGAAAAATTCCCTGACACCACAGACGTCTGTCATAAAATGATAGATGTTTGTACAAACTCTGGGATTCCAAACCCATTAGTCATAGACGTTTGTCACTTTATGACAGACGTCTGTCGCCTGATGCTGGCCACAACACTCTCCTTTCATCGCCATATCTTCCTCTTTCGAGCTTCGATTTGCGAAGCGTTTTCTCCATCACCAAGCTATTTCCGACCACTTCAATTTCTCCATATAGTGTCACCAAAATTTGACACTCCACATTGACACTATATCCATCTCTAACTCCAATGGTACCATACTATCACCACTTCTACCTTTAACCAAACATGAATGCTTTCCAAATGAGCTCCTACAAAGCCACTACCCACTGCACTCCATCAACGATCTCAGGCATAGCCCCCGCCCGCTAGCGAAGTGTTGAAAACATCCAAATTCTTAACTGTCTCACCAAAGACTAAAGTGCTAAGGAGTGTAAACTAGCACTTATCAACAAGATAGAACCACAAACTCTTACCGATATTCTTCATCATCCATAACTGAGCTCCTCCCTCAACCGTGCCATCGTGTGGCACCTAGCACTTCTCCAAGCGAATAAGTTCGAACAATGCTCGAACTTTGCAACCGACAACGCCTTAGTGAACATATCTGCTGCGTTATCCTTTATGTGCACTTTCCTAAGATATACTTGCTTATCTTCATCCATGGCTACTAGAAATGACTCTCTCACTTTAATATGCTTAGTCTGTGCGCTAAACGCCAAATTATCTGCCAAGTGATAGCACTCTGGCTATCACATTGAACATCGACACTATCATGCTCATATCCTACGTTACACAACAATCGCCTCAAATAAAGTGCCTCCTTTGCCGCCTCCATCGTGGCTATCAACTCCGCCTCCATAGTGGATAAAGCAACTGCGGTCTGCAATCTCGATCTTCAACTTATAGCCGTACCATAAGTGTGAAGACATATCTGAAAGTTGATTTTCTTCAATCCCTATCACTAACGTAGTCCGAATAACAATAACCAACCAACTTGCAATTCTTCCCATCACTACCGCCAAAAACAAGACCATGAGATGATGTACCTCTAAGGTATCTCAATATAAGCTTCACAGCTTCCCAATGCGATTTCCCCGGATTAGCCATATATTGACTAACCATCCGACGACATTTGCAATATCGGGCCTTTTACACACCATAGTGTATATTAGACTACCAACTGCACTAGCATATGGCACCTTTGCTATATAAACCTTGTCTTTCTCCAAGATGGTGATCCCTTACTCGAAAGCTTCATATGCAAAGTTAAAGGTGTATATGGCGCCTTTTCATTCTTCATGCTGAACCGGCAAGACACTTTCTCTATGTACTCCTTTTGAGTCAATTTCAACTCAAAACGCTTTCGATCCCTTTCTATTTCCATGCCCAATATATTTTTTGCTTCTCCAAGATCCTTCATTTCGTACTTCGATTTCAAACTCAATTTTAACTTGTTGATTTCATCAAAAAGCTCCAACACAATGGGACATATTACAATATAAAAACTAATGACTAATGTTCCCAAACCGTGAGATACAAAAGAACCTAAAATACACAACATATAAAATTTGGACAAACCATTTAACGTGGAGTTCTATGTAATATATCAAAACCAGTCAAAAAAGTAAAAGTCATACATATGATAAAATAGATGATTCCAAAATGCAGTTCTTTAACCAATAATTTTATTCGACTTCAATTCTATAAGGGATAACTCCGAACTTCAATTCAACAGATAATTATGAATTTCAGTTCTATAAAATATCATCATGAGTAAACATTGATGATTAATTATATAATTGATACACGATTGAAACCTGCAAGCAACTAGAGTGTCTTATGCTACGAACCCATCTTCAATCTGCACCCACTTTTTAGTTTGTATTCTACTTTCAGGTAAACAAGATAGTGATATTATTCACTATATAAAGAAGTGATGCATAATATAAGGTAAAGAATATAAAGTTTACATAAGACTCAAATTTTGCAGAGTACTCAACTCATGGGACTAAAATAAAAGGTTATGTAGGAACCTATTATACAGAAAACAAATTACATGATGCTTGCAAATATACACACTTATAACATATTTGTGGGCAATGTTCAAAAGTATTTCATGCATTGGAGAATAAAGAATGAATTCCATTAGTTAATACTTTGATGTTAGGCACTAAAGAGTGAAAGTTATTAATGCTTGTTTTTAACTGAGCACCACCACTTGAGTAAGCAGGATAAGCGCTGGATTAACGTAGATGTAACCTAGAAACAATGATCCTACTAGCACTATATTTATTCTCATATTATTACTCTGTGAAAGTTTCATTCCATTAGCAAATTCTTGTGCTTTCAATTCAACTTTAGGTGGACATTATTTGTACAGGCCTTAGATATCAGTCATCCATTCTAAATAAATTTCAACTAAATAACTTAGTTTAATGAAGATTACAAGCCAAAGTGTGGTAACTTTTTTATTTGTATGAAAAGAACATTTATCATTGATTCTAGCTCAAATACAAGATTAAAAGTTGATTTCAACTAATTAACTTGGATAGGCTCAATCTTCAATTCAGTTCCAAAACATAGCTGAAAAAGGTTTTATACAATTCAGAGTCTATCTTACAAAAAACATTATTAAAACTTTAGGCTAAAATACAATTTATAAAATTAACATTTGTTTTTTTACAAGTATAAAGTTTTTAAAAAGCATATACTAACATGGAGTACTTGATTAAAAATTTAATTTTTTAAAGAATACTTGATTAGGCTATACTAACATAGAGTAAATAACCTTAACTCGCACTATTCAAGTTCAAATAATAATACATTATTCACTAGTTTTTTTGGATCTTGGAAAGGAGGAAATTTCTAACTCTACTAATATCTCAAGCCTTTTTATTTTTTATTTTCATCCTTATAAATACTTGATGACCTTAGTTGTGCTTAAATTCTTCGTATCTAAAGAAAAGAGCAAGAAATAAATAGGATAACCCGATAGTACTATATGATTTATTGTAGATACGAAATGGGTATTTCCTATTGTTATACATTTATTTTATCTACATGATGGGGAATCGATTATGTGATGAAGTTTGTGAGAATGAAACGAGTGTATAAATATATTTTGATGCAAATGGGATTATATTCAGTAAGACTTGACATAATCTTTACCCTAAGCTTGTATGTTATTGTGCTCATGCTGTCAACTGAGGAGTGCATAAATATATTGTTTGTGCCAAAAATGGTCACAAACCCCGAATGTTGTGAAAGCACCAGTGTATGAATACAAATCAGCAATATTTAAACACAAATCTCAGATCTAAACAAACAACAAACAGCAATCCAGAAATAATGAACAAAAACACGAGATTTATAGTGGTTCGGCTATCTCTGGCCTACGTCCACTCCAAAGTTTTTATCTTTTATTGATCAATTCTTGAAGATTACAATTTCCTATCGCGTAGTACAACGGATTTTATGATTATAATCTGAATCTAAGGCAGCAATGGTGATCTGGAGTAAATCTGGCAGAATCCAGGCGCTCTTTAGCTCTCAAAATTGTCCGACCCCTTTTCTGAATGACCTGAGGGTCTATTTATAGGTGTAGGAGGCTGATATTTCGCCTAAACTGAAGGGAGACCAGTTCCAGTACGTCAGGGGGCCCACATGCCCGCTTTCTGGAGATCCAGGCCCACTTTGGGATCGATTCGACCCTTGGTTCGAATCGATCAAGAAAGAGTCCAATCGAGCTGAAATTTGGTGTGGACATTCTTCAACATGTTCTTAAGCTTCTGTGAAAATTTCATTGCATTTGGACTTGTAGAACTCAAGTTATGATCGATTCAAGGTTGGATACTTGGCTGAAATATCTCTTCGAATCGATCTCCTTCGACTCGGTTCCTTCGAATCGATCGTCTCGACTCGATTCAGCATGTCTTCGCGATGACGTGGCGTGCCTCCTTCGTTTCGATCCGTCTTGTGCTCCGAGTTGCCCGGGTCGACTCCACGTTTCTAGCTGCCGTGGCCTAGTGAATTCGAGGTAGTGGGCTTGCAGACATACTCGTTCGAATCGATCAAGGCTTACCTTGGTTTAATTGGTTCGAAGTTACCTTAACAGGGTGGACTCGAAGTAGCTTATGGGATGGAGTCGAGGTGCATCTACTATATGGATTCGAAATAGAGGAATGCCTAACGGGTTCGAACTGTTGGATTTGAACGTAACCCGTTTTGATGGATTCGAAGCAGGGAGAAACCGATGGATTCGAATCGACTAAGACCTCATCGATTCGAAGTAGATCACGTGAGCTTGATGTGTTGGATTCGAACGGAACTTGCTCTGATGGATACGAAGACGATGAAGTCGAAGGCTAAAGCACTTCTCATGGATTCGAAGCCATCAGGGGAACTTTGCTGGAGTCGAGTTTGATGGATTCAACCCTAGGGGATTCGAACCATTGGGTGTGAGGTCTCTGGATTCGAACTGAGGTGTAGGTATGGAAATGATGGATTCGAACAAAGCACTCTTCCTACCTTGTATCGATCGTATCTCCTCCGTACAAACTCCGATTAACCTGAAACTTGAAACATAGCCTCTCCTAGTCCTCATCATCATCTCCAATCGATTCCGTCCTGATCGGAGCCCGGTCAAATTTTGACGATATCCATTGCAGCCTTGTTTCCAAGTGAACACCAATCCTGATATCCATCCTTTCTTGTCAATTTGTTTGGTATTCCATCTTTGACCAAAAAGCGGGATAACATTTGCCCCCCAAAACATGCCTTGTGATAAGAAGGCGTGTTTTGAATAATTCCGTATCCGATATCCAAAGTTCATAGCCAATTCCATGCCCAAACTCGAAGACTGGGTTATTAGTCCATCCTTATCCAACAACCGAATCCAAGACCTATCCGGGTCGATATCCAAATCCGTAACCTCTCTGGGCTCTTGCCAAGCGCAATCCACACTTGACGACCGTGGTCCAGTGTCCCTGGACGTGAGTAACTCCATGGCTTAAGTCCTAAGCCGAATCCTGGTCGCTCCGTACCCTTGCTGAACATAGTCCATACTCAACAACCTGAAACAATAATCGATAATAGGGGGCCTAAGTCCTAGGCCGAATCCTGGTCACTCCGGACCCTTGCCGAGCATAGTCCATACTCGACGACCTGAATGAGTCACTTTACCGCTTTCGGGCAGAACGACTTACCCCTTGCCAAGCATAATCCATACCTGACGACTGTTTATCAAAAACCAAAAAGAATCCAATCAAGATCCAATCCAAAATCCAAGTCAAATCGGAAAACCAGAAATCCATATCAAAAATCGAAACCACCATCCAAAACGGAGAACAATCATCCGAACGAATGCCAAAACCAGAAAAACAAGCAAAATCAGGAGTTCAATCCAAACTCCGAAAACCAAACCAGAAAACTAAGTGTCCAATCCAAAAAACAAAAGAAAACAGATTTCGCAAACCATGGCTTCGCATTTTATCATCATTCAGAGCATGCCTAGGGGCTATCTCCGTCCCCATACATGTGTAAATGACTCGGTTGCTTGCCAACGGTTTGTTACTTATTCCATATTATCCTGGTCAATGGATGACCAATCGACCATCATTCCTGGGCCTCGCACCATCATGGCTCGAGGTAGGCGGTGGTTGCTCCTGCTCCACCGCTGCATTCCGCACCCCAACATACTGCCTCAACTGTCCATTCCTCACATGCTCCTCAATTATGTCCTTTAAATGCCTGCAGCTGTTGGTATCATGCCCGTCCAGATCGTGGAAGACACAGTGCCTTCCTGATGCCCTTTCCCGTTCAGATGGCTCTCTTCTAGCCGGCCTTCGGTAAGGAAGGCGATTCCGAGTTTCCAAGTAAATTCGCTCCAGCGTCTCATTCAATTCTGTGTATGTGGAGAACTTTGGATCTTTCCATCGCTTCCTAGCTTTTTCAGAATTTTCGTCCAGCTTCCTTTTTCCTTTATCTTTATCCGAGCTTCCGTCGGATGGTCCTCCACCCCCGGTCACATTCACCTCTTTTAGCTTTAAGTCCATACATGCATCTTCTTGCCGAAGAAATCTTTCAGCTTCGTGAAAGAATTCCCCGAGATCCAGTGGTGGGTCTCGTACTAAAGATACCTTAAAATCTGAATCCTCTCTGACTCCCGACACTACCGCCATCAAAACCATCGATGGATCCGGCCGATCCACCGAAGAAACCGCCGCATTAAATCGAGTTAAAAATGCTCTAAGCGATTCATCCGTTCTTTGCTTTACCGATGTTAACGTCATCACGTTCTTAGGTCTTTTGATATGAACCCGAAACTGTCCTAAAAACCTATCTACCAATTCCCTCCAATTCCTGATAGATCCTTCCTCCAGCTGCCTAAACCACATTGCCGCTAGGTCTATCAAGTATAAAGGGAAACATCTGGCCATCACTTCCTCCGATGCCCCCAGCACTTCCATGTGTCTAGTGTATCTCATCAAGTGATCAGTCGGGTCAGCCTTTCCATTATATACTTCCACGCTAGGTAACTTGAACTTAGGTGGATTCTGAGCCATCCTAATTTCCCGAGCGAACGGACTCCTGTTCACTCCTTCCAAGTCTCTATTGATCGAACCTCCACGCATAGTCTTCCTAATGATTTCCATTAATCCAGCATTGCTTGTTAGGCGTTGCCCCCCATGCTC
Organism: Allium fistulosum; assembly: GCA_030737815.1. Lineage (NCBI taxonomy): Eukaryota > Viridiplantae > Streptophyta > Magnoliopsida > Asparagales > Amaryllidaceae > Allium > Allium fistulosum. The sequence continues at coordinate 98,881,043 of CM060907.1, forward strand.
CCGAGGGAACTCCGGCACATATTCTTCATGTGGCTCATTAGCCGCAACGTTGGCTCTAGCCTGCTGAACTCCTTCCAAAGGTCCTTCTACGTTGGATCCTGTGGGCCTGCCCCCAAGCCCTTGTTGATTGCCTTCCGGTTCTGTATTCTGTCCTCCATCGGGTTCCGCAACCCTAGTTCCTTATTCCACATTTGCAGTCGCTGTAGTTGGTCCAAGGTTCTGTGTTCCTGCAGCTCTCATCTGCTCGAAGAAAGTCTGCATCATATCTTGTTGACTCTTCAGCAACCTCTCATGCAATGAATTTGCCATAGCTTCCATTTCGTCTCTCGTAATGTAAATCGAAGCTTGTCCTTCTCCAGCTCCGGAGGATGCCTCTTGACTTCCTCCCTGTTGGCTTCTCTCAGCTCTTTGCCTTGTTTGTCGAGTCATTGTTGAGTCAATCTGAATCCTTCAAACTTTTAAATCTAAACTTTGAATCTGGTGTAGCGGGTGCTAGTTCTTCTCAGTGAAAGCACCAAAGTGTTTGCGCCAAAAATGGTCACAAACCCCGAATGTTGTGAAAGCACCAGTGTATGAATACAAATCAGCAATATTCAAACACAAATCTCAGATCTAAACAAACAACAAACAACAATCCAGAAATAATGAACAAAAACACGAGATTTATAGTGGTTCGGCTATCTCCGGCCTACGTCCACTCCAAAGTTTTTATCTTTTATTGATCAATGCTTGATGATTACAATTTCCTATCGCGTAGTACAACGGATTTTATGATTATAATCTGAATCTAAGGCAGCAATGGTGATCTGGAGTAAATCTGGCAGAATCCGGGCGCTCTTTAGCTCTCAAAATTGTCCGACCCCTTTTCTAAATGACCTGGGGGTCTATTTATAGGTGTAGAAGGCTGATATTTCGCCTAAACTGAAGGGAGACCCGTTCCAGTATGTCAGGGGGCCCACATGCCCGCTTTCTGGAGATCCAGGCCCACTTTGGGATCGATTCGACCCTTGGTTCGAATCGATCAAGAAAGAGTCCAATCGAGCTGAAATTTGGTGTGGACATTCTTCAACCTGTTCTTAAGCTTCTGTGAAAATTTCATTGCATTTGGACTTGTAGAACTCAAGTTATGATCGATTCAAGGTTGGATACTTGGCTGAAATATCTCTTCGAATCGATCTCCTTCGACTCGGTTCCTTCGAATCGATCGTCTCGACTCGATTCAGCATGTCTTCGCGATGACATGGTGCGCCTCCTTCGTTTCGATCCGTCTTGTGCTCCGAGTTGCCTGGGTCGACTCCACGTTTCTAGCTGCCGTGGCCTAGTGAATTCGAGGTAGTGGGCTTGCAGACATACTCGTTCGAATCGATCAAGGCTTACCTTGGTTTAATTGGTTCGAAGTTACCTTAACAGGGTGGACTCGAAGTAGCTTATGGGATGGAGTCGAGGTGCATCTACTATATGGATTCGAAATAGAGGAATGCCTAACGGGTTCGAACTGTTGGATTTGAACGTAACCCGTTTTGATGGATTCGAAGCAGGGAGAAACCGATGGATTCGAATCGACTAAGACCTCATCGATTCGAAGTAGATCACGTGAGCTTGATGTGTTGGATTCGAATGGAACTTGCTCTGATGGATACGAAGACGATGAAGTCGAAGGCTAAAGCACTTCTCATGGATTCGAAGCCATCAGGGGAACTTTGCGGGAGTCGAGTTTGATGGATTCGACCCTAGGGGATTCGAACCATTGGGTGTGAGGTCTCTGGATTCGAACTGAGGTGTAGGTATGGAAATGATGGATTCGAACAAAGCACTCTTCCTACCTTGTATCAATCGTATCTCCTCCGTACAAACTCCGATTAACCTGAAACTTGAAACGTAGCCTCTCCTAGTCCTCATCATCATCTCCAATCGATTCCGTCCTGATCGGAGCCCGGTCAAATTTTGACGATATCCATTGCAGCCTTGTTTCCAAGTGAACACCAATCCTGATATCCATCCTTTCTTGTCAATTTGTTTGGTATTCCAGCTTTGACCAAAAAGAGGGATAACATTTATACTTATATATGCTCAAGAAATGTCTACTCTAACCATTAATGTTTTTGGCGCAAGTTTTATATTTTTTTGATTATGCTTCTGTAATTTTTTTATGAAATATTTGTGTTTCTTCGTAAATTTATATTATGTACCAACAAAATAGGTCACTATACTGATAGTTTTCCTGACATTTTTACCAATTTATTTGGAAAACTTTAAAATGAAACATGGTCGCCATTTCGTCCGTGCTCTATCGGGACTCCCGATGGTTTTTATTTCGTCGGCTGTCTACGTTATTGTTTACAATATTCCTAGTAGTGCCAGTTACCTTTTGTTGTTCTGCCTATCTGAATTTGGAAAGATGGGTGACGTATTAGGAAGCATGGTTCGAAATTCCATTCCGTTTCCGTTCCAATCATTGCTAATTTTAAAATTTCCGGTTCCATTTCAAAAATTCTGAAAGTTCCGCTTTAATTTCAGTTTTCCAATTCCAGTACTTTTTTTGCTTTAATTTGTTATCTCTGCTAATAAATATCCAATAATATCATAAATTTATAGTACATTTTTTATATTACATATAAAATACACACTTTAATTAAAAATCCATTATGTGATATTCTGTATTGTTCATTTGAGATTTTAAAACTAAGATCAATTTTGAAAATTTTGAATTTTATATTATGAATCGATGTAAATTAGCAGAAGTATAACTTTTTTATGAAACTACATGATTTCTTCTCCATTTATTTATTGTCCCGATTAAGTTGTTTTCTTTTTTTAAGTACTATATTTTTTTTTTACATTTTTTTCAATATTTGAAAAGCAAATCTGGAATTTAGACCAGAATCGGAATTTTGATCGGATTTCGATCCGGTTATGAGCATAACTGGAATGGAATCACCGGAATTCCGCCAGAATTTCGAACCACTATTTGGAACTTAATATCTATGTTACATGCCTTTAAGACAAAGGCACTTCTTCATCTAGCTTTACAACTTTGAAGCTACCTTTCGCACCAGAGCTCCATTTAACTCTACTCTCTGCGTTGATGAAAGACAACTTGCTAAAATCTTATATCAGCTTTCATTTTTGCATTCTGCGGTTTTTAAGATCATTTTTATATAATTTTTGTCCCATTTGAAGGCTTGCAAATGTGATATAAAACTGTGTTACTTAAGTTGTAAATAACGTAGATTGTCTCTCTTTAAAAATATGACTTGAACGTAATACAATTATATACTTGCTTTAAACTAGTAGTTTATTTCAAACCTCCAAGAATTGTTATTATGACTTGTTTATTTCAGTTAGCAAGATAAGGGAAAAAAATAAGTAACTTCTATTCTTGTAAATCAAACATGCAACCTACATTAAGAACTAGTGCATCGTAGAAAGAATAAAGCATTACATAAAAATATACTCCTAATCTGTTTGTAGAGATAGCATCAAACCAGATGAAACGGTTCACTTCGGTGAATACATGGCACACCTACTCATGTTATAATTTTATCAGAAGAAGAATATCAAAATATTAATAAAACAATACTTGCGCTCAAGATTGGCAGATATAATGAATGTTTACAGGTCAAATAACCATGTGCTTCAACTAGCCATTAATTTGGATCTCGATCAACATCTGAAAACATACCTAATTATGATCTTCTCCTATTGCTAAACAAAGTTTAGTTCGATGAACAAGAACAATTATAGTTAACAAAGAAACTATGAGTTATTTGATTAGGTATGTTTATTATTTTCAGATTATTTCAACTCATAGTTTTGTATGTTTTCACTTTCAAAACATATAAAATTTCTATTATTGCAACTCATTCTTAAAATCCGTGTAAAAACATCAACAGTACGGCCAAATAGAAGTGGTGAAAGTGGATCTCTTTGTTCCAACTCTCTCTTAGAGCTAATAGTTTTGCCTGCAATTCCATTGACAAAAATATTTAAAATTCTATACTCAACAGTGATGTTCAACTCTAAAATATCATTCTCAAGTTTTTCTTTCTCCATTTTGATGTCTTCAAATGCTTTTCTATTCCAATTTTTAAAAAAACTTACGAGATATTTCAACTTGTTACTTATAATCATGCAGCCTCACCTGCTTTCCAATATTCATTCTACTTCCTTTTAGTCATCTCTTCAAAATATTCCTCAAGACACCACATTTTCTCAAATATAAAGAATTTTTTCCTCTTAGTGTTCTCCCCCGAATCAAATACAATAGGGCAATGATTTGAAATAAGTGTAGCTAATCCTTTTTCATAAGAAAGTGGTGTAAATCTCTAAATTCTAGGTTAATGAAAAATCTATCAAGCTTCACCAGAGTTGGGCATTCTCTGCCATTGCTCCAAGTAAACTTTCTATTTGTAAGTTGAATATCAATCAAATTGCAATTTCTTACAAACACACCAAAATCTTCAACATCATCAATGTAATCATTTTATCTTTTGTTTCTTTCATAAGTAAATCTAGTTGCATTAAAATCACCATCGATCTTCCAAGGATCTTGTATCAAACTTCGAAATAATGTGCATTCCTCCCATAGTATTTTCCTCTCCTCTCTATTATTGGGTCCATATACATTTGTTACAAAATATAGTACTGTTGAAGCTTTACACTTCAATGCCACATGCATACAATACTCATTCTTCTCCTCTTGTATCAATGTCCAATTTCTACAATTCCTTCCTATAAACAAGCCTCCAGCACTACCTCTTGCACCAATGTGACTCCATTCATCCAAATAAGCTCCTCCGAGGCGAAGAAAATTTTCATCATCAGGGCAACTAATTTTGGTTTCTTGTAATATAACAATATCAGGCCTTATAGGATTAATAATGTTTTTTAACTCTATTGCACTTTAAATCAGTTCCTAAACCTCTTAAATTCCAGGAAAATACAATCATTTAAAAGAATTAACCCTCTCTACTTCTTTTTATTTATATTCTACAATATTATTGTAACACCCTGCATTTTTAGATAATTAAATAATCAAATAACGACAGTGAAAATAGGCACTTTTGGAATTGACAAGAATATGGCCTCGAAACTTATACCATTATGTTCGTGGCGATTTTTTGATCAATTTCCATATATAACTTGTTGAAATCCGAGTTAATATGAAGAAGATACGACAGAAAGAAGAAATTAGAATTATATAAATATATATAATCAATTGATCGAAAAAAATAATATACAACCCTACGGGTTGAACCATGCTTGGGTCCGGTCGACCCGCATGGCATGAAGGTCGACTCACACTTTTGCGGAGCCGAAGTTTGTGTTGGTGACGGCTTTGGTTGATTTCATTCGATCGGAGCCGTACGTTGATGGATCTGATGGCTCCAAATGACCCTGTGATGTGGTGGCTTTAGTTCAATCTGCTAAATCCGATGGTCTGAGATCCCCAAACTCCCCTATAAATAGAACCCTAGGCCTAGCTATTTTCTCACGATTAGATTTTCTTCCAATTGGGTTCATTGCCTAAGGCTGAACCCTAAATAGAAAATATTTCTAGAGAGAAGATCTTCTTAATAAAAATATTAGATTCCTTAGAAGGGGATCCAGGAAGGCCAAGGAGCAAAGCTATGAATGATAGGTGAGTGGATTTAAATTATATATCTTTTACGTTTATGATATATATTATCGTTAGATTCCCGTTAAATATTTTAATTCAGCATTTACACTAATTTCAGTAATTAATTCTACTAGTTAGTTATGTTGAAACTATAAATTTTATAAGATAAGTGTACTTATATTTAAATATTATTTATATGGAAATGAAAGATAGGAATCCAATTAAATATAAGTAATATTAGGCTTAAAAGTTGTAGAGAAAGGCATAAGCCTAAAAGTGAGAAAGTTATAGTAAATTATGCTAAAACAGGAGAAATTGATTAAAAAGGGGAGAATTTAATAACTTGATTTGGAAGTTAGTGATAGATTAGTTGGTTGGTTTAGAAAAGGGAATACATTTCCATAGTTTAATATTGTAAGAATAATGATAAACGTAATTGTAAGAATAATAGTAAGAAAAGGGAACTAGTGCAAAATAGAGACATTACTGTATTTTGCATTACCTAATAATTAGAGAAACAATAAAAGAAATACCTTGCAGTTACGAGTTATTGTTTATAGCATTATTCAGTATCAAAATATGGAAATGGATTTTTAGCACAGTTTTTGTAACCAACCAAATAAAATAGAACTACTTCCTAGAATAAAAGATAATAACGTGAAGCATTAAAGAAATTAAAGAAGAGCAAATAATCAAGTTAAATATTTGACAAGACTAGAAATAACAAAACAGAAAATGTGACTAGATCTGCATTTACTGCGCAGATAGTAGAATAAAAAGTAAAATAGTTATTATGATAAGTAACTTATGACAGTTGGACGTAGTCCTAAGTTAAGATTGTTATATAATATAGGAGAACTAAAGAAGATTTAGTATCATAATAAAAGAAAATAGACTAGAATAGAAAAGAGACACTTGCAGTTACATTTATAACATGTAGGTTATAAAAGAAAGAAAAGAATATAAAAGTGACAATTGCAAGTACAATTGTAACACGTAGGTTAAAAAGAAAGAAATAGAAGAGGCTTATTTTATCAAACTTAGATCTTAGGTTAAGTTAATAAGCAAAATAATTGAAGTGGCCCATACCGGCAGCATTTCCTTTCAGGTCTAGGACTGATGGTCTCACACAAGGGTAGGGCTGGGCTTGCTGATTAGGGTAAATAAGTAGCCAACAGAATAAGAAAAGTAAACTAAACGCATAGTAAAAGATTAGACGTAGGATCTAATAAAATGGTAAGGTGCGTCTGGAGTAGCCTAAAGAGAATATGGGTAAAGAGCCTAACGAAGCAGTTCATCGTAGATTTTTAGCAAAGAAAGAGCACATCCAACTTAGTTAGTTTGGATTAGAAGGAAGTACGAGACTTCAACGGTACATGAGGATACTCTAGGATGGCCCTCTGGGGTAGGCCTAACGAAGCTGCACCCCTGGAGGTAGGTCTGTAGGAGTTCCATCAAGAGAGTATGCCTTGACTGCTTTTGTATTGCAGGCCTAACGAAGCGGACCTTTGTAGGCAGTCAAAAGGTTGATGATGGAGTAGGAAATTTGTATGACACCATACTCTAGTTTGCGAGTAGGTTATAGTGGGTAGGACCCAAAAGGATAGTCGCATGCGGAGATCAAGCCATCATCAGTCAGAGCGAGTTCGGGAAAGACTAGAGTTAAACCAACATGCCAATGATTCTTTCACTATCGAGACATTGGATGAGGGGCACAGCCAATTGGATGTTTAGATTGTTTGCAGCAGGGCACAACCACATAGCTCTTAAAAGGTCTTTCGATTAGTTGAGGGGGGGCTGCGTGGGGCCATATCCACGATGAGAAAAGAGACAGACCAAGTAGAATATCTGTATTGTAGGCCTAATGAAGCATACCTTTACAGATATAGAAAATCCTCGACTGAGCTCCATACAAGGTAGACCTTGTTGGCAGAATTCAGGGAGTGGACAGAACGATTACGTGTAGTCCTCAAGGTACGCATTGGGTGGTACATTGTGGATGTACGAGCACTAGTATAAGCTAATGCGAATACAACTTCACATTTTCCTAGCAGATGATGGAACATCTATATTGTAGGCCTCACGAAGCTATCCTTTACAAAAGTAGTTTCAGTACGCTCTAGTAGCGAGATGATGGAGTCCTTTTCGAGGAGGATACGGAAGGTACTATGGGTAGTACCTAGGACTGATGCGGTCGTTGGGCATGTAGCTACATATATATATATATATATATATATATTAGTTATTAGGTTTTAATCTACTAGGGAGTAGATGGGTATGATTCACGCACAAAGGCGAGAGTATTATAAACCCAATAAACCTAATATAATAAAAAATGGAAATAGAACGGTATGTGTAGAATTATGCTTAGAAGTGTATAATTTGTCCATTCACCAGAACTTTAGTTCTGACCCCCTCCTCATATCGTCCCACAGGTTAGATAGATGTCAAAGATTTTCCAGCTTTGCGACACTTATTTAGAAAGTATTATTACCTTGGTGAGTATTTACTTACTATTATATTTTAGTCAGTTCCGTTGTGAGATATTTATTTGAGTTCTGATATATTTATCTTTGCCTATTTGCAGGATACCACATATCCAACTCGGGCTTCAGTGGGCTTGGATTTTAGCATTTTGCGAAAAATCTGGATCCACTGGAATTCGGGTGGTTACATTTGGTATCAAAGCCTAGGTTAGGGTTTCTAGGTAGATAGTGAGTGAACGTATTTGTATTTTTAAGAATATGAATATATTATATATATATACCCCTAGATCCATAGAAAAATCCATTTTTTTAGAGAGGGTCAACACATGGAAAGAGTTTGAGAAACAATTTTGTGCATCAAGGTTTGGATTGTAGAAATCCAAAGAGTTGTAGGCCCCGGAGTGGCAAAGGTTTGAGATGTACAATAAATTTAGTATAAAGAAAAAAAAGGATAGCTCATGTGTAAATAATTGTAAATTGATAATTGTTTCAGATAAGTGAATTTAGCGGTATTGCCTTGGAATAAATATAAGCATGAAAAGAGGAAATGGATTAGGAATACACACACACACACATTGCGCACAGGTAGCGCTAGAAACAAGTTTCAGTTCAGATATTGGAGGTTTTGGCGTAATAAGCAAGTGAATTGTGAAGGACAACATTAGGGAAATATTTGGGAAAAGGAATTAGGAAATTAAAAAGCCACTTTGAGTCTAGCCCATAATTAGATTTTAGAAAAAATATATTATCAGGCCAACCCAGGTCGACCCGTTGGGAAGGCGGGTCGACCCGCCTTTCCCAAATACCGTGTATAAACGCGGTGACGAAGCGAAGCTTCGTCGCTTTCGTTTCTTCCCCCAAACAAATGAGCCGAACCCATTTTCACCACTTCCAAAACTCTCCACCACCTCAAAACTCCTCCAAACGACTCGCGGTTAGTGTTAAATCGAAGCGCATCTCGAGATCTACCCATATCCATACTCCTTTTCCACAGATCGGAAAATTTTTCACCATGACTCCGAGACAATCTTTAGTTAACCTTTTTCCCCATCCGACACCCCATGAGATAGCCTGGTGCTAGAGCGATAGGAGGATAGTCCAGATCTAATCAGAAATGGCTTCCTATCAGTTTCTACAGGGAAGGCCAGTGAAGTTCTCAGATTTTCATGACACGCCTCTAGAGCAGCTTTTCTTAGACACTAGATTGCGTTAGATATTGAGCCACGAGACATTCGAGCAGAGAGCGTACCCCAGGTTAGTACGCCTTTTTGATGCTAATTTACATACCATGCTGGAGGTGATGAGATAATCTTCGAGGCAGAGGTCAAGGGAGTTGCAGTAGCATTTACCGAGACTCGAGTAGCTACTATTTTAGAGATTAAGGGGCAGGGTCTAGACATAGACCATATTGAGATGACAGACCATGCCGTCTTCCAGCAGATTTCTGTAGACCCTCAGCATCTAGATTGGCGCATATGACAGTTGTGCCCACTATCTAGGTTGGTTATATGTACTCTACAATATAACCTCTTCCCTAAGACAGGGAGCTACGATCAGATTTATCCCGTGGTGAGACAGGCCACATATGCCATATTTGGAGGCTTACAAGTAAACTGGGCTAAGGCGATCATGGCCCAGTATGTTATAGCAGCGAGGGGTCGTCGATCTTCTATTATATTTAGTCATCTTTGGACATGGGTTTTTAGATGGGCTAGGGTGGAGATGGATAGAGAGGTTTTTATTGAGCAGACCCACCCCATGATTGATTCCTCCACCTTAAGGAGGAAGGGTATAGAGTTAGCGCAGCTATAGGCCCCACAACAAGAGTAGGAGCCCGAGCCTGAGCCACAGCCTTCGCCACACCATCAGGTGCCCCAGTATTTTCAACGGGAGTAGACTTTTCCTTCGCCATCGTTTGGAGGTGACGTTGGACATACAGAGCCATAGTTGCCCTCTTGGCCACCAGAGCCAGCGACGCATAGTTCTTGGGGGCAGGGATCTCGAAGAGAGGAAGTAGGACCCTCCCAGCCCCTCAGCTGATGGGTTACGATGAGCAGATGAGGAACATTGTCGAGAGGCAAGATCAGCTAGCCAGAGAGCATGTAGAGCTTCTTCGAGGACAGCAGGAGATACTTAGGACACAACTGTTGAATATGCTAGTATATGATTTTTGTTTGATGACAATAAACATATATACATTCATTTAAATGTATTTGTTATTTTACTATTTTATTTTCACATAATTAAATAAATATTTGCTGAATAAAATAAATAACACATAATTTAAATTCAAACAGATATTTTATTCAAACAAATATTTTATTACAATTTTTGAATAGTACAAAATTTGAGTTCTCACTATATATACAAAATTTCAATTACAATACAATTTCAAATCACAACACAATTTTCATTTACATTTGCACCTCACTACATATCACTCATTCGCTCATATTTGTCCTTCAACTATATTCCAATTTGTATCCAGTATCTGAATTATCTACAAAAAAATACACTAACGTAGTAAAATTGAAAAAGAAATATTTTTACAGTGTAAAATAAAATGTGTATTTTGAAAATGATATTTGCCTTAGTTATTTGGGTTGTTCGTCATCATTTTCATTAACAACCTGTGACGTGCACAGTGTTTCACTGTATATGCCACAAGGCCGTGCACACCGATATACACTTGATAAAATTGCAGGGAGAGGTGAGCACAAGGTCAAACCCGAGCCGAGACTGGATTCAACTCAGGTGCAATACAAATACATCACAAAATTATCGAGTACAAGTTCTCATGCAACAAAAAGACCAGTCCAAAATCAACAATGAACTATACTCGAAGCAACCAGACTCAAGGAAATGTGCAACAACAAAATGGTCAGACCATCAAATGAATTCAAATATCAAACAGCACCAGTGTCACCAACAAGTCAACTGAGCAAAGCCTCAACATTAAATAGCAACAAAACTGCAAACAGTTTTTAAACACAATGAGGCATGGATTCACAAACAACAAAGACTGGAAGAAACTGCACAAGCTAATATACATATGTAGTGCACAACAATCAAATATGCAGTTCAATATGCAAGCAAGGCTACAACTTCAAGCAAACTACATGGTGCAACAGACCCAAACATACACACACACACACACACATATGCATGCACACATGTATACATATATATGCTATGCACATTAATCAAATGGCCAAAACCAGACAGTGATATGTATAAAATAGTGGACAGAGCATAACAACTGTGAACATAGGTGAGTGTGAAGACCAACAGTGAAACAGAAGGTCAACAACTCAATGCAAACATTTCAAGTGTTCAGATTCAAGAAATCAGAGCAAATGAAAATAACCAGAACACAAATGAACCTGGCAACATGAATGCAATGAACTGGTCAGAGCAACCCAACCTGTCAACAAGCTCCAAGCAGACTACGTGATGACACAAGTGCACCACACCAGGTCAGTGCACATGAAAACAAGTGAATGGCAACTAAACAAATGAATACAACAACCACATGCAAGTTAAGCTTCAACATAGACAAGACTGCAAACATGAAGACACAAATGCACAAGAACAAAGATAAAGTTCAAGTGAAACCAGAAATACATATACAAACAAAACGAAGACAGCAGCTCGAATGAGAAAATGCAGACCAAAATTAAATGGAACAGGACTGCAACATATAACATCAATATGTACAAAGGATGATGCCAAAGAACCACTTCACAATGCATTAAAACTCAAACCAAAGTCAAGATTCGAAAGAAAATGAAAGAACAACAGCCAACAAAAATTTGAATCAAAACCGTGGTGAACAAGGTAGAGTTCGAACAAGTTAGAGTAAAAGTCAGGCGATAACAAGAATTGAACAAGTCTAGATAATATTGCAGGTACAATAATCAAGTCAAGTGCCGAAATCAGAGATATCAACAGAGAAAATAACGAAACCAAATCCAAAGCAAATGCAAGCTGTGGTGACCAAGCAAGCATAACAAGAAAATATACGAATTGAAAAAGTCAGAAAACATCACCAACATTCGATTACAAATCAACGGCCGAGAAAAAGTAGCAGATGAATTCAAATGAAATATTCGAATGATAATTTAGGGTTTTATTCCCTATTTAAAACCATTGACATCATCGGCAATTAGGATCATCGAGTTCAAACATATCAACAAGAGTAAATAAAGGAAATTGCATACCAGTATCATTCAATTCGAACTCGATCGAGGAGCAACCATATGCAAATCAAAGCGACAAGTTGATTGACGAAGCAAACTAAAGAAAGATCATCGTTCAATCAACAAATTTGAATCGGCAGCCTCAAATTTTAGAAGCCCTAAATTGTTGAAAGAGGAACGAATGCAGCCATTTTTCACAAAGCAAAGAATACGGGCCGAAGACATAAACAAGAAGAAAAGGGGACTTCTCTTTATTTTATATTGGGCCGGTTTCTTTATAATTCATTTTGGGCTAAATTTACTAAATAGGATTTTGAGTTGTTTTTATTTTGTATTTTTCTTTTAAAATTTTGTAAAATTCTAGTCATGTGACCAGGGGACGAACTACGGTGGTGTAGTTTGAGAATTCGCAACTCAGTGGCTGAGTTGTGGCAAGGTTTTGAGCGTAGAGTTAGGTTAGTCGATAGCGGGTGTCGCGAGACGTGTGTAAGCGTCTGACTACTTAATTTCTAGCAGAAACCTTGGGGGTAGCACATAGGCAAGTTTTGCCGAAGCTAGGTAAATTTGTGTGTGATCTCTTCTGCATTATCTTTCTGCTTTTATACTGCTATTTATCTGTGCTGCAATTATTTTATATATTTCCACATTAATTTTTATAATTACTAGTATCACCCTATTCACCCCCTCATGGGTGAAATCGATCCTACAACAGCATGAGATAGTAGTGAGTACCAGACGGTAGGAGGAACCCATCAGTTGCTTAGATTCTTTGATTAGGACCTTTTTATGTTAGGGCGAAAATGGTCCTAGGCCTTCTAGCCCTAGTAGATAGCTGTGTTTAGCTGCTACAGTTACCTATCTAGTAACGCTTTGTAGTAGGACTTGTTTTCTCTTTTAGTTATGAGGTTGTACTCCTATGTAAGCATTTAGTTCCTATTGTAGTAAATCAGTAATGATTAGTATGATGTTTTTTCTCTATGTTTTTATGATGTTCACAAAAAGAGAATAAGGACATAGGACGTAAATATTAAAAGAAAAGTAAAAGCAAATAAAAGAGTAACTAAAAAGAAAATAACAAATTTAAAGAAAGCGACAAAAACGTCAACATAAATTTTTTTGAAAAGAATTGTTTTTGATGAGAACTATGCTTGGAAAAGCAATTAGAGATCATTTTTTATATATAATAGTGGCTAAGTTCCAAGTACAGAGAAAGTGGTGCGCATAAGTAAAACAGAGAAATGTGAAGTTTTTTCGTTTTCTACCTTCTTTCTGACATAAGAAATCGAGTTCGAAAAATTAGATTTGTCTGAAATTCGATTATTAAAAGTGGTGTGGTAGGATTTGGATGTAAAATTCATTGAACTATGGCCCTATTTAGTAGGAGTGTGGAAAAAATTGGATGAAAAACATTTTGAGTTTTCAAAAGATTGCATTCATATAGAAATTGCAAGTATATTTAGGGTGTGTGCATCATGTTTTAAAATAAATTTTTTAAGAAGAAAAGTATTCATATAGGAGGTACCGCTTAGAAATTCATGTACATGCATATATTTTATGTTGAATAACACTTTGAACAAGGACAAGGATGGTCGAAAAATTGGATGTACACAAAATGGATGTGACTGATGCGAGGAATTACATAATTTAACCTTATCGAATTTCAAGGACGAAGTTTCCTAAAGGGTGGGGTAATGTAAACCCCGTATTTTTAGATAATTAAATAATCAAATAACGATGAACAGTGAAAATATGCACTTTTGGAATTGACAAGAATATGGCCTCGAAACTTATACCATTGTGTTCGTGGCAATTTTCTGATCAATTTCCATATATAACTTGTCGAAATCCGAGTTAATATGAAGAAGATACGAGAGAAAGAAGAAATTAGAATTATATAAATATATATAATCAATTGATCGAAAAAAAAGAAGACAAGAGTTTGCAGTATTAAAAATATATAATATTTATTTAATTGAATCCATAAACTAGTATTTTTGGGTTGTAGTAACGGTGTTTTACGCAACATCTGTTTTGACCCAGATAAAAACGTGTTTTGAAGATAATTTCTAAGTATAGAAATAAAGTGGTTTGTAAGTACACTTATTATTTAAATAAGTATATGGAAATGTTTTCTAGCTATGAAATATTAAACAGTTTTGAAAAATTGGGGTTAGACGATATAAGCGGTTGGAGAAAAGTTGTGGATATAAATAAGGATTTAATTGAAGTATAGAAGGCGTCAAGACTCCACTTGGAGGGTGGAAAGCAGTCAGGAATTTTAGCTAAAGTCGTAATAGCGACTTAGCCGACCCGGAATTTGGTGGGGTTGGATTGGGCTTAAATTAGTTAGGTAGGGGAAGGAAACAGACGAAACAGACGCCGCACGAAGAAAAAAAAATGTAACCACCCGAATTCCAATGGGTCCGTATTTTTAGCACAGTTTTTGTAACCAACCAAATAAAATTGAACTACTTTCTAGAATAAAAGATAATAACGTGAAGCATTAAAGAAATTAAAGAAGAGGAAATAATCAAGTTAAATATTTGACAAGGCTAGAAATAACAAAACAGAAAATGTGACTAGATCTGCATTTACTGCGCAGATAGTAGAATAAAAAGTAAAGCAGTTATTATGAAAAGTAACTTATGACAGTTGGACTTAGTCCCAAGTTAAGACTGATATAATATAGAAGAACTAAAGAAGATTTAGTATCATAATAAAAGAAAACGGACTAGAATAGAAAAGAGACACTTGCAATTACATTTATAACATGTAGGTTATAAAAGAAAGAAAAGAATATAAAAGTGACAATTGCAAGTATAATTGTAAAACGTAGGTTATAATATAAAAGAAAGAAATAGAAGAGGCTAATTTTATCAAACTTAGATCTTTGATTAAGTTAATAAGCAAATAATAGAAGTGGCCCGTACCGGCAGCATTCCCTTTCAAGTCTAGGACTGATGGTCTCATACAAGGGTAGGGCTGGGCTTGCTGATTAGGGTAAATAAGTAGCCAATAGAATAAGAAAAGTAAACTAAACGCATAGTAAAAGATTAGACGTAGGGTCAAATAAAATGGTAAGGTGCGTCTGGAGTAGCCCAAAGAGAATCTGGGTAAAGAGCCTAACGAAGCAGTTCATCGTAGATTTTTAGCACAGAAAGAGCACGTCCAACTTAGTTAGTTTGGGCTAGAAGGAAGTACGAGACTTCAACGGGACGTAAGGATACCCTAGGATGGCCCTCTAGGATAGGCCTAATGAAGCTGCATCCCCGGAGGTAGGTCAGTAGGTGTTCCATCAAGAGAGTATGCCTTGACTGCTTTTGCATTGCAGGCCTAACGAAGCGGACCATTAAAGGTAGTCAAAAGGTTGATGATGGAGTAGGATATTCGTATGACACCATACTCTAGTTTGCGAGTAGGTTATAGTGGGTAGGACCCAAAAGGATAGTCGCATGCAGAGATTAAGCCATCATCAGTCAGAGCGAGTTCGGGAAAGACTAGAGTAAACCAATATGCCAATGATTCTTTCACTATCTAGATATTGGATGAGGGGCACAACTAATTAGATGTTTAGATTGTCCGCAGTAGGGCACAACCACTTAGCTCTTAAAAGGTCTTTCGATTAGTTGAGGGAGGCTGCGTGGGGCCATAGCCACGATGAGAAAAGAGATAGACCAATTAGAATATCTGTATTGTAGGCCTAACGAAGCAGACCTTTACCAATATCAGCTTTCATTCACCTCCTCGTTCTATTTATAAACACCACCTTCATGTATTTCCAGATTTCTTTTATACATCCAAACTCTAATTTTTCCATCAATGCCCTTCTCGAAAACATTATTTTTGAAACTTCTTGAGTCCATAATGAAGCTTGGATCTCCCATGAATCTTCTTGAAGAAATTTCGTGATAATATTCATCTGTAAACAGTTTGATAAGTGATGGCAAGACACATGGACTAGTAACTTCAGTTTCTACTCTTAAGGTGGTGAAATCCTCAAAGCTTTAAAATCTCTCTGAAGCTTTTTGACTTCACTATCCTTAGCAAGCACTCCTCTCACCATCTCCAGACTTCTATACACCAAAGAAAGATTTTTTAGAACAATCTGGATCCTCTCCCTTTACCTATTCTCTTAATCCTTCTTGCAAACTCCAACAGTTAAGACCACAAATTTCACTAGACGAAATTATCGTTCCAACATTGTCACTAGTTAAAATATTTTAGGGGAATTTGGCAATGAAGTCATCATTTTATATTTTTACATCCTAATTCCAGTTTCTTAATGTGAATTTCTAAATCTTCACTTTAGTTGCTCTTTAATCTGAAAGATAGTGAAAGCTCCTATAATAATTGAAATCACCACCCAAGATCCTGCTCTTTGAACTTCATTTTCAATGCCTATAGAGGAAATATTGACTTTGCAATCATTTTAAATTTTGCTTTCAAATTATTTTGAAGAAGAAAAAGCTTTGCATGTGAAACCCTTATGGCCGGTTCTTTTACACTTAAAGCAAATCTAAGAATTTCTACCGTCCTTTGCCAATGATCAGCTAACCCACATCTGAAGCATTTCTTTTCTGATTTAATCTTTCATAGTGAATCTTTGTAATTATATCTTTTTGTAGAAATGAAGCGACTATTGAAATTTGTGCTTAATTTCTTTTAATAATGCTTCTTTATAGTTGAGAGATTGAGCTTTTTGCACGTGAGAATCAATATTTGGGGATTTTGAATCTTGGATGCCACGGAATGCACGTGAGGAAGATGACGACATTTGTAATAGTTTTTAATACTCTTTGATTTAAAACTAATTATTATATATATTTAAATTGAATGTATTGTTTAGGTCTTAACCATACCAGAAATTACGTCATGAAATAGTATGAAAGTTTCACATATAATTTAGTTATTTTGGTTGTTATTTACATTGCTTCAACTCAAAATTACAAAGGACTTTAATATGAAATCAGAAATTTAAAGTTGAATCCTTTCTAAGTCAAAATTGGTTTTCATGTTGATGATTTTAGATTGCAACTATATAAAATTGTAATCTTTACATGTGTATGTTATTTTGAATTCTAATATTATTTTATTATTATGTTATATATGTATAGTTTCAATTCAAATTTTGTAATAGGCTTTTATGTAAAGTTACAAGATTAATGTTGAACCTTTTCTCAAGTTAAAATTTGATTTCAAATTGTTAGCATTAGGTTTCAAAACTTGTAAATAATTTAAAACAATTTTAATGTGTATATATACATGTATAAGTTCAATTGTTATTTTATATAATATAAAGTAAAACTATACATGCATATAAGTTTAAAATGTTTTGAAAATAAGCTAAATAAGATTAAAAGAATGGCAAAAGATTTCCATTTTTACCTCTCATTAATTATTTCATAAATGCCTCATTCTTTTAATGTCACTTGAATGCACCATTATCCATTAATAATTTGATTCCTATTAGTCAGCTTTATTTATTTATGAAATATATGTTATATATTTCATTTAATGTATAATTAAACTTTGACATACAAACATATATAGGAGGGCTGTGTGTGTAAACTTTCATATTCAGGTTTAAAATGCTACGTGACAATCATTGCTCATATAAATTAACAATGTATATCTTGTAGATGCAAATACCAATATCAATATACGTATACATTAACTATATACACCTTATACTATGTTGTACTTGTACTATTATCACATAAGTTGATTTGATATGCTCTTATAATATATGCAGTATAAATTAAATTAAAATTTCAAGTTTCAATCATCACTCATAGTCGTGATTTCAGGACGTAACAACTAAACTTGGATCCAATCAGAAGGTCGAAACTCAACAAATATACTAGACTGGAGTTCAGCTGCTGAAAAACTTAAGCAAAATGAACGAAAATTGAGTTAAAGACAAAATGGAATTTCATTTCAACTGTTTGTAGAAGGAAACTAAGTACAAGCTTATCCAAAAAATTCTACTAGCAGGGGCCGAACCCGCATCTATACACGGCCAGCAAAAAAGAACAAAGGAAATTCCTATCTACTCAAAATTTCACCAAAGAAGCATGTCTATTCTTTCTTCTTCTTCGGTTTCCCCTTCGGTGTGGACCCACTGGAGCTTCCGCTTAGTTTTCTCTTTGAGCCTTTACCTTTCAACGGCCGGTCTCCAGTAGGGGGCATTATGTCAACATCCTCCTTCGAACTCAAATGTATTAGAACGCTTCCTGCAGGCGGAGTCGGAGGGACAGGATCAATAGAAGGAGGTGGGGCAAGCGTGCTCGTCTCCATAAACATTCCTCCCGGATATATCATCCACAAAGGAGCCGAACCAGGTCCAGCCATTCCACCGCCAAAACCACTACCCTACGCGGCTGCCTCCATTTCAGCATTAATTTCAGCTATGATTTCCTCCTCATGAAGCGTTTGTGCATCGTCAGGAACTACCGTAGTTGGAGCCGAAGAACTTGTCATCGGTGCACTTCCGCCCATAACGAACGGAAAATTTGCAAAAGGATCGCTGTGATGATCGAGGAGTTCCTCCATCATCTGCTCATCAAAAATAAGTATGCTCCCCTGCGCTCCATCAGTCGGTGTCGTGGTCGTTGTGGTGGTTGCTTCAGTTATAATGGCCTCTTGCATATGATGTGGTTCTTGAGTGGCAGGAGGCACGACCGGTGTAGCGTCAGTCACTGGATAAAAACAAAAGAAGAACTGTTAATAATTACTTCAAATGACACTTCCGATTTCGGATAAGCATAGAGAATGTTCAGAGTACCTTCCTCAGCTTGGCTCGCGGGTGGTGGAACTGCCTCAGAGACTTGCTCGCGAGCTGGAGACATCTGCGGTTGATCCGGATTATAAGCAGGAACGGGCTGAGGATCAACCGCAGAGGTGGATTCGGACCGAGTCGGCACAAGAGTTTCAGAACTTGTTTCATGATGCTCGACGCCAAAACCTTCTCCAACTTCCGAATGCTGAGCGCTAAGCTTCTCCTTCTCATATGAAATCATGGCATCGTGGAGAATTTTACGCTCATCTTCGGTCAACACTCGGTTTTCAAGCTCGAACTCATCAATCGGTTCGGCTTGGTGGGCGGCCTTTTCATCTTCTACTAATCGGCCCTAGGCGTTGTGTAGATGCGTCGGATAATTATCGAGCCAGGCTAGATTTTTGTGCTTCAAGACGTTAGCATTATAAACAACGAGGAGATCTTCAATATCAGCTTCTAGCCTAGTCTCCGCCATTCGGACTTCCTCCTCGACCTTAGTCTCCACCTCCCGAACCTTAGCCGTTACCACATCCCGTTCGCCTTGAAGCACGACGACCTGTTCACATGCTTCCTGAGCTGCTCTATTCGCATAATCCTTCTCCTTAATGATTTCGGAAAATTTAGCTTTAAGCTCAGCTAGTTCTTTTAAAGCAGCATTTCATTCAGTTGTGACAGTGGTGTTCCGGTGGCCCATCTGCTCCACCAAAGCGAAGTGTGTCTGCCTCATCCTCTTCATAGCCAAGTTCGCCTCGTTGGCCTTTTTGGTGGCCTCTATCTCTGATTTTCGAGAGGATTCAGCTTCATCGTTAAGCACTTGAATGATCTGGTCATTCTGGGCAAGTTTAGTTTCTCAATCGCCTTTGCCCGCTCAAAGGCCACCTTTGATGCTTTTTTTGCAGCCTTTTCCCACTCTTTATACTGGGTATAGATGTCGTGAATATAATCATGCATCGTGTTCTCCGCTTCTAACGGGATTCTCTTTAAGTGAGGAGGGAAGATGTAGCCGTCAAAGCATATATTTGGAAAATCTTTCTTTAATTGAGAAATTCTAATAGCCCCTTCCCCAATGGGCTCAGTGATAGATTGTTCAGCGACGACTGGAGGCTCAACCTCAGTTCTGTGACGTTGCAACTCAGACCTTGGAGCATGGGAAGATGGCTTTTGACGTGGAGGCTCTAGGGGATGTGAGCCGTGAGTAGAAGGTTGTGTGGGGAGTCGAGGGGGTGGAGAATGCGATCGGGATTGATGTCGCTGTTCTCTATAATCCCCATCTCTATCCCTCTCGTAGCGTTCCCGACTAGAATAACCACGATCACGGTTTCTGTCATCCTCCCTCCGACGGGACTCATAATACGAGCTCGATGATTGGCGTACCGAACGGAGGCTACCGAGCATAGACTCTCGCCTATTCATTGAATTTGTAAAGAAGAAAGAGCAACAGAGTTAGTAATTTCTCGAGTTGAACACTTATGGTTGGAAATCGTGTAGTGCCGTGAAGTGTGTATGCAACCGCCCGACCAACCGGTAATGTCGGCTGCACTGGTGGGTAGAGACTCGCTTAAATCTAGAGCACTTTTGAGCCCCTCCAATCCGGTGTCATGTTGAAGTGACACATAATACGGAATCGGAATATCATCAAGTCCTTCAAAAGGATTCTCTACCGGCAAGGGAAGAGCCTCCGAAATTCTAACGCCAGAGGCTGGCAGGGATACGATAGCAGATTTCCATCTTGTGGATTTGTGACGTTTGTATGCAGCTGCCTTGCCTTTTCTATTTCCCTATGAACCCTTATGACTGTCAGAAGGCCCAGCCACGTGTTCGTCATTCGTAGGTGTATGTTCTTCATCACCTTCCTCAGCAATTACAACCCCAGGCGCTTTGCGCTTTACCCGCTTCGTCGGGGCCACCCTTAGCGTTCCTTCAAGCCTTATGCTTTGGTTTCGTTCAATAAGCCCAATGGTTCTCAAGTTTCAGTCTGTTAGCACCGAGTTTATGTCTCTCATTTCGCTTGGCACATCTTGAAGGACCCACACAATTTCTTTGAAATGCACACCCTCAGGTCGTGGAATTGCGGCTGTAAAGGAAAGAGGACATTAGTTTTAATATCAGCTATGATTATCTCGTTAACTACTAGAAAAGATTGCATCACTTACATCTAACTAACCATCGGCTAGCAAACCCTAGAGGGCATCAGACATAGAACCACTCGGTTTTAAAGTAACTCAGTCTGGTCCAGGAGCCGGTCACGACTTGAAAATTCATGACTGACTCTAGGAATGTGAACGAGGGGCTATCTCCCCGACACTTGATATTAAATAAGTATCTAATCTCGATCGGGATCGGTGGTCGGAAAAGATGCTCCATAAATACAATAAATAGGCTATTCAGCAGGGCGTATCCATTGGGGTGTAACTGAGATGGGGCGATTCCGAAGAAAGAAAACACTTCCCAAATGTACTGACTAAACGGAGGAAGTGTTCCTGCCGTGAATGCATGGCGATTAATGGCCATAAACCCCTCTGGGGGAGCATGCGGTCTATCATTCGGTCCTGGTAATAATACGTCGTCCAACGGTAGACCATGCCTTAGACATATTCGTCCCAGCATATCTTTGGAGACGTTAGACAGCATAGAATCTTGTGGATTCATGATAAACGTGGCACCAGGCAGCTCGTCTGGAGCTGGATCTATAACTTCGACCGCGATGGCCGGTATCTCTAGGACAAAAGGAGATGAACTCTGAAGCTCCTGCTGTTGTGAACTTGTGGATTCCATAGCTAATCAACTTATTAAAAACCATCGTTAGACAATAATAAGCCCGTGTGTTCCCCGGTGTGAAGTGTGTGAATGTGTTGTGTAGTGCAGTGCTACATAATACTTGAGAGATTCTACAGAGTTTGAGAAAATATGCAAACAACAAGACTACGAAATTCAACTGGAGTGAACGTCATCGCTGACTGTCACAACCGTGCCATCTAGACCTTAGAGACCGATTCGAGTTACGGTTTGTTAAGATTTTGTTGAGTTACAGTTCCATCGACGAGCTTCAAAGGGTAGTCATATATGCCGTTCAATGGTCAAGTCTAGTTATGCACAGATAAAGCTCGTCGGAGTCAAGAGTTCGAGTATGCATGAAATTTCATATCCGTCAAAGTCCAAATTGAGGTCGATCGGCAAAGAGCTTTGATTTCGTATCGATTGAAATTTATTAACTTCATATCGATCCAAACTCAATGACTTCATGTTTATCGAATTGCAAAGAGTTTTCATCGATCACTAACATTCACTCCACAATAATCCAATACGTTCATTTCATATCGATCGTTGAAGCCTCAATTTCGTATCGATCGAAGTTCGATAGCTTCATATCGATCAGGTCACAATGACTTCGCATCGATCGGGGTATAATACAATTCGTATCCGCCACAACCGTGCTTCGAATCCATGTCAATTCGAAGTGATAAAAAAATTCAAAGGATCAACAATCGACACGAAGTTAAAGGCAGGCGATCGATACGAAGCTCCCGGTTGAGGTTCGATGCAAAATCCAGTTTCTCTAACCCTCCATCGATACGAAATCAAAGCCGACCAACTTTTCACCGATTCCTTCGCCTCCTTCCTCACTCCTTCTTCCCCAAATGGCCATAACTCCTTCTTATTCCTCCATCGGCCTTTCTTTGAGCCAATTCCGACCTCAACATCGCCAGAAATCATCCATATATGTGAATGGATTAGCAATTGGATTCGAATCTCATCATTCTTAACCTGGGTTTACCGTTTGATTACCTGATTTCAACGGTTAGTTCAAGGGATCGATGTTTGGTTCGGTTCGAAAGCAAGAGTAGTTTATATTTCCTGGTTTCTCAATCGATACGAAGGCGCACTAGAAAATGAGAACAAGTAAAATTTTCTAAGTACAAAACGTTTATATATGGGCCCAAGAAGTGAAGAAAAACGTTTTGCCTCCCAGTCAAAGCAACCGGTTTCAACTGGTCTCTCATCAGATCGATACAAATTGGTTATTCGTATCCATCGACTCAAACTTTATCGATATGAAGTTTGCATCAAATATTTTTATGAACCATCAGATTCCATCGATACGAAACACTTGTTTGTATCCACTGTTTTCGACTCCATCCAAGACGCATCGATACGAACTGCACTGTTCGTATCCATCAAGTCACAGCCCCTAAAGGTTCGTATTCATCGATACGAATAATACACGGGGGACCAGTTGCTCTGTTCGTATCCCTAATTAGTCTATCGATATGAAATCACTCGCTCGTATCCATCATTTTGAAAGTTGCAAAGATTTATGGTTATTGATGCGAAGATCAGTATAAAATAATATCCAGACTATACAACTCTATCGGTACGAACTCTACGTTCGTTCGTCCCGAATCAATCCAGGAGAGGACCGATTCGGAGGAATACTCCAAAATGACCCCCAAACGTCATTACAACTCGAATTTCACGTCGATTCAGACGAGGATCAGTACCGGATTCGATACAAAAAAACTGAAAACCTGACAACGACTCGTGAACGTACGAATGTTAACAGGAGTCAGGCTAACATGCATTCATGTATAATGAACTAACATACAATCTTTAAAATTCGCAAAAATTGAATACTTGTCTGGTGACAATTACAACAACGAGCGACAAATTACTATCATACATTGATCAATTACAACAGTACACAGTACGACAATTGGCAGTCTACGGATCAATCAAAGATTACAACTTTCGACGAGAAAACAGCAACCGTTTGATGAGTCGGATGGAACTTTTTAGAATGAAGATTGCAGCTTTTCAAAGCACGTCATGTTCTCATAAGACGTACTTTGGGGGGCAAATGTTATCCCGCCTTTTGGAAAGGCCATGATACCAGGAACTTAACTGGAAACCGAGGGCGGTCCGTCCGAAAGATCGGTTATACGCAGGATTACTATGGATATCGACGAATTTTATCCGAGTCCAGATCAAGCTATAATTGACAAGACATGACAAGCAAAGCTATGAAAGCTAGCGTCCCAAATTTCAGGTCAATCCGAGTTTGTATGCTCAAGATATGATCGATTCAAGTCAAGGAAATCAACACAACCACGTCCATCACTGCGCATCCATCTATTCATATCCATCAAAAGTCCAGCATGTTCGTGTCCATCGGCGAGTATCTATTCGTATCCATCAGAATGCACTACTTCGTATCCATCAGGGGAATAGGCTTTATTCGTATTGATCTATTCGACTCCATCAGCAAACAACTCCACTTCGTATCGATCAGCAGCTATCTTGTTCGTATCTATCGAAGATGGTCTTCTTCGTATCCATTAGGAGACAGGCTCACTTCCAATCAATCAGCTATTGCCTATTTCGTATCCATCGACTGCGATACGAGAGCTTAGTTCGTATCGATTAAACATCATGTACATTATGTATCGATCGGCCACAGATCGATACGAAATAGCCATTTCCCATCGATTCGAACAGAACCAATCAATCGATTTTGTACGAATATAACAAAGCAATCGATCGATACGAATAAGAGCAATGTGATCGATACGAACATAGTAAAGACGATCGATACGAACAAAGCAAAGAAGATCGATACAAATAAGGCGCATGCATAGGGAAGACTCGATCGCTTGGCACAAAAAGTGGATCGATCCAAGAATTTAGCTCCATGTCAACTTACAGGCACATGCTCAAGAACGATACGAACAGAGCAAAGGCTATCGATACGAATAAGACAGCCTAGGGAAAATGCGAGCTTGCATCGATCATAACTCACAATCTACAAGTCCAAAGCCACCAAATTTTCACAGGAGTTTGCGTACAACCTAAAGAATGTTCATGCTAAATTTCGACTCGATTGGGTCAAATCTTGATCGATATGAAATTCGTTCGTATCGATCACGGACCGAGTGCAAATCACGTGGGATCGATCGGTGGGCCCACCCACGTGCCAGAAGAGGTCTCCCGAGATCTGAGCGAGATATTTGCAGCCTACGCCTATAAATAGCATCCCAAAGCCTACAAAAAAGGATCTTTTTGGCTCTTTGGCGTCCAGACTCTGCCGAATTCACCATTGTATTCGAATTTCACTATTGTACTCGAGATTTACTATTGTAATCCGTTGTAACCAGCAGAGAGAAGTTAATAAAAGTCAATCATTTCATAGTGGACGTAGGAAACATGACAAATCCCTGTGTTTCTGCGTACTTTCTTGTTTGTTTTTGAAGTGTTTGTTAGATAATCCTCTTTTTCCATTTAACTCCTTCGTTTTATCTCTTCAAATACTTCCGAAGAGTGTTGTGAGCAATTTTGGTACAAACACTTTTTAAATAATTTGAATAAAATAATATTTATTTTAAAACTTCATTAGGTTGGATCTAATATTTTTTAAACTTCATAGACCCAATAAAAATCCAAAAAGATTTAAAAAAAATTTTAACCAGTTACCCCGCTTCTAATTGGCTCAGTTCCTACACTTTGGAGCTTCGAAACTATCATTAGCCTTCTTTTCCCTTTATCCTTACGGTTGTACTTTTATTTCTATCATTCGCAGTTCATACACAAACTTGATATTGTGTAGCGAAGTACCGAAAATCATATCATAACATAAAGAAATCCTCACTCTTCTCTCTCACGCTTCCTCTTTTCCTCTTTCTTTTGTTATTTTCATTTCCATTAAATTAAATATGACCACCTCCTTCCCAAAATTAATTTTAGAGCTGTAGTTGATGGAATCAGATGATGTTGGACCCATTTAATTCGTAGCGGAGAGAGCTTCAAATCCATATAGGGTTTGTCGAGTGCAGCGATATTAGATGGAGTTTTACCATGATGGCCAAAACTAGGGTTTCGTCTGTCATTGATTGAAGGCGAATTAAACCGAGGCAATGGTGGATTCGGACTTCTCGTATGAAGGGGAGTCGATGGCGGTCATTTGGCATGGTGCGACTACAAGATGGGAAACACAACATTGGCTTTGTTGCACGTGATGCTACCTATCGCGATTAAGTGGAGTTGGCCAAGTTATGAGTTTATGGGGGGATGCAAAGCTTGTGCAAAGTGAAGTTCGTCGGAGGAGGTGGCAGTTGATTTCGTCGAGCATGGAGGGAGAAAGGAGGGGAGATGAGGCATGTTTTTGGGTTCGGGTGTGATATGCTTGTATATGCGCGCACGAGGTTGAGGGAAGAAGGATGAGAGTGTTAATGAGGTGATTAGTGTTGATTAGTGTTAATTAATTATTTTAATTAATCAAATTCTTGTAAAATCAATAACTCTTGCATATGAGGTCCAATTGAGATGCGGACTTTTGCATCGCGGTGGTAGCTGATTTCGAAAAGTTTGAAAGTACAATTTTAGGCTAAAATCGAACGCCATTCGCTTTTAGATCAAGCTGGAATGCATAAGCATTGCTGCAATTTTGGTGAGTTAGCTCACCTTTGTATGAACTATGTACGATGTATGGTTGATACAAAATAATTGCTTGTATGCTTAAATGATTCTTTTGGTTGGTTTGGTTGAATTCCCGCTTCGGAAAGCGGATGACATATAAAATGGAATATAGGGAACTCAAGAAATTTCATGGACGGATCTGGTTTCCTCGCCACTATTGATTTTAATTACATTTATATACTTATTGTATAAATTGTCGAATGCCTAAAGCTTGGTAGCTTAGCTATATTGGATATGACTTTGATATTGGTCTTACTATTGTTACACTTGTTACATTTCTATGGAAAGCGCTTGTTAAGTGCTATGGTAGCTCCAAATCTCATTATAGTATTTTGGAAATAATATTGTTTACTGTTTTTGATTTGAAAATTGTTTTAATTCAGAGAATGATTTTGAATGGACTTTTGGAATTTTCTGTGGCATTTTATATAGAAATGATTTTTGGACTTCTCTATTTTACTCTAGCCTTTTTGTTAGTCTCTTCTAATTTATATGGAAATGTTTAAAAGTATTTCGAGAAGTATTTATTTTACATAAAATTTGATATAATAATGGATGTATATTATTGTTATCCAGCCTTTTGACCAGACAGTATCTAAGAAGACTTGAAGAATCAAACTTGAAAGCTGTTATCCCGCCTTTTGGTAAGGCCGTGACACCAAGGACTTGACTAGAGGCTGGAGACAATTCGTCCCGAAGATCGGTTATCTACAGGTTCACAATGGATATAGGCAAACTTGGTCCGAGTCCGAATCGAGCTACAATTAGCATGGTACGACAAACAAAGCTATGAAAGGCTTCCAAATTTCAGATCAATCGGAGTTCGTATTCTCAAGTTATGGATCGATCAAGATTCATATGAGACATGTTCACCTTCATATCCATCACCTTCGTAACCATCAACTCCACATCCATTGCCTTCGTATCCATCAAACCATAGCATCTCTCGAATCGATCCGAGTTCATTTGCTCAATAACTACCTGTTTCGTTTCAATCCCACTTCTATATATTTCGTATCGATCAGTCAAACGATCGATACGAACTAGTAACCAAACGATCGATACGAACCAATGACCAAGCATCGATACGAAGGGAACATGGAAGTATCGATACGAAGGGAACAACCTTGGATCGATATGAAGGAAGTAGTCTAACCAAAGGAAACGGTCTACAAGCATGAAATATGGATCTCCACAAAATACTCAAGCCACGCCATCGATACGAAGTCGATCGATACGAATGTATCGATACGCATCCTTCAGCCAAACTGCAAACTCAATCTTGGATCGATCATAACTCAAAATCCACAAGTCCAAATACTATGAAATTTTCACAGAAGCTTTCTTATTCACTCAAGCATGTCAATG
Source organism: Allium fistulosum (assembly GCA_030737815.1). Taxonomy (NCBI): domain Eukaryota; kingdom Viridiplantae; phylum Streptophyta; class Magnoliopsida; order Asparagales; family Amaryllidaceae; genus Allium; species Allium fistulosum. Next base: position 98,908,961 of record CM060907.1, read on the forward strand.
ATCGATCGTAGCTCCATTGGGTCATTCCTTGATTGATACGAAATGTACCTGGATTAATCCCGATCGATCCCGAACGACCCCAGATCGATCTAGTGGGCCCATCCACGTGTGAAAAGAGGTATTCCGAGGTTTGAGGGAGATATTTCCAGATCTACTCCTATAAATAGCACCCCTACGCCTACAGAAAAAGGACATTTTGAAGCTCCTACGCCGTTACTTTGCTGCAACTCCATTGTAACCCGAGTGTTGGTGATTTGTACTATTTTAACCAGTTGAGATTCATCAATAAACAGCAAACTATTCAAAGTGGACGTAGGCTACAACGCTGAACCACTATAAATTCTTGTCTCTTTCTATTTCTGCTTGATTTTTTTGGTGTAATTGATAGATTAGCCTTTTTTCATTTACTTTTTTCATTCTAATCTCTTCAATTACATACGAAAAGTGTTGTGCCTAATTTTGATGCAAACACTTTGGTGCTTTCACTGAGAAAACTCTGTTTTTCTATGATTCGGTGGATCTGCTATCGTTGTTGGATTGCTAAAATCTAAGGAGGAGATCCAGACCTGTCTTCTTGTGGTTCCTTCCATTCTACTCAGATTACTCCAAATCTAGGAAAGAGCTACATTCATCATGGTGCGCACTACCAGAACTGCTTCAAATGCTGCAAATCCAGAAGGAAGGGATAGGAAAAATCCCACACAGCTGACTATAGCAGGCCAGACATCAGTTGGGCTCCAGACCCACAAGGTCCTATGACTAAAGAGGAGTTCTAGACCCTTATCCAAGAGCTTACCCAGAGCCGTCAAGAGCTCACTCAGCAGATCCGTACTAACACGGAGCTCACAAACCAGTTGAACGAGGAAAGGTGAAGGAGATCTAGAAGGGATCATGTCTCTCATTCCTCGACCGAAAGCTCGGCTTCATCCGACTTCAACCACAAATCTAAATTTCGTCGACTGGATGGAAATTATGCAGAAGCCTCCAGGCATCAACATGCTATGAATCTCAGACAAGCTATGATTGAACCTTCTACAGGGCATCAAACTGGACCCTCCTCCCAAGGAGGAGCACTTCCTTATCATACCATTCATGACCACACAGCTTCTACCGCTATAGATCTGGAAGCTGAGATCCAGAACCAGTCATATCTATCTCATCGCCAACACATCCATGCTCAAGATCCCCACTTCCCTGAAGACAGGGAGCCAAGGAGGTGAGGAACAAACCGTAGACAGCGACAAGATCGTCCTTGCAACATGGAACCTGACCATGCCTTGGCCCCGAACATCCAGATGCCTGACATTCGAACCAGGATACGCCCAATGATCAGAGAAAGTCAAGGTCTTACTAGCAACGATTGGGGAATCTCCGGAAGTCATACTCCATTCACTAATGACATTCCTTATGCTGAGCCACCTCACTGATTCAGGATGCCTACCTTGCCCATGTACGAAGGAAGTTCAGATCCTAACCAGTATATCTTGAAGTATGAATGGATCATGAACACCGCTCGAGCTGACGATGCGGTCAAGTGTAGGAGTTTCCCTATCTCCTTGGGAGGCATTACAACTATGTGGTTCACTCGTCTGCCAACCAGATCCATTTCATGTTTCGATCAGTTGGCTACAAAGTTTGTCGAGCAGTTTTATATGAATGTTATAAGGCCGAAGGATGTCAACACCTTGTCCAGTGTTACTCAAGCTCCAGAAGAGACTCTTAGGCGTTATCTGGAAAGATTCTACGTTGCTTGTGTTGAGGTCAGCAACCCTAATGATAATTCTATTCTGATGGCATTGACTAAAGGGATTTATCCCGATTCCAAGTTTGGCTGGGAAACCCCCCGCTTTCGTTGGATTGTTACTATGCTAAGGCAGCCTGGTTCTTGAGGAGAGAAGACGCTAGACGATCTAGGAAGCATGACGATGCGGGGCCCAGTGGTGAAGGCATTTAGAGTAACGTTGCTGTGAAACAGACCGGTGAGAATTCCGGCAAAGTACAATTGAACATACAGAGCAAGCATGGTCAACAGAAGGGCAATGGAGGTTAGGGAAAGAAGAGAGACCCAAATTGTGGACCAAGACCCAGAGCTCCTGTGTTCGACCGATGTACTCCCCTAAACACATCGCTGGAAAATGTCTATCTACAGACTTGTAATACGTACAAAAAGCCAGCTCCAAAATTGTCATCGGAGAAACAAATTCAGACCGGAAAGTTCTGTAGATTCCAAGATTGTCACGACCATAACACTAATGAGTGCCATCATTTGCAAGATATCATTGAGGGATTGAATAGAGAAAGGAAGATAGATCAGTTTGTTCGGGCTTCGCATGATGGAGGCGCAGGCCCATCTAACCCGAATCAAGGTCAAGGCCAAGCTAGGCCTGAAGAACCCGCGCATACTTGTGGGAGGTTGGTAATAAATATAGTAAGTGGTGGTCCTCACCCAGTTGATTAGAGCTGGAAGGAAATGGAGTCATATGCCAGCTCGATTAGGCATGTGGACTTCGAATGTTGTAGTAATTCTGATGATGGGGCCCCGACAAAACAACAGAGAATGATGACAAACGACATCATTTTCAGAAACCAAGATGCTGACAGAGTCGAGGACTCCACTATTGATCCGTTGGTTAGCTCAGCCCAGATAGGTCCTGCTTGGATGAAGAGGATCTTAGTCGATAGAGGAATCTCTATAAATATACTTTTCAAGCGCGCTTACGATAAAATGAGAATGGAGGTGAAAGATCTGAAACCATGTCAGTCACATATACATGATTTTAACAGAAGCACGACTATACCAGCTAGCATAGTGGAGTTACCAGTTGAATTGGGTATTGGAGATCGCCGAAGAGTCCGGATGTTACAATTTGTTGTGTTAGACATACCTTCACCTTATAATGCTTTTTTGGGCCGACCGGCCATCGCAGATTTTAGGGCAGCAATTGCCCCATGGTGTTTAACTTTGAAGTTCCCCACTGATAACGGGGTTGGAGTAGTACATGGTGATCAGGCGGCTAGACGCGCTTGTTATGTTGCTGAGCTGCGGAATGCGCAGCGGAAGGAAAAAGGAAAGGGCGTTGAGGAATCTCTCTGTGTCCGTTTTTTATAAAATTAACAGCTAACGCCTAAGCCTAGGCTCGGGCGCCACAACCAGTTCCTTAGGGACCTTGATTCCAGAGACAATAATGATGAGGAGGAAGTCAAAGACTCCCAAGCTTCCCCGGCAGAGTTGACGATCGATGTTCCGATCCATGACGACGACGATTCCAGAATGGTAAAGGTCGGATCTCAACTTAGCCACCAGATGAGACAGGAATTGGTTGATTTTCCCCGGTCGAACCTTGATGTGATTGCCTGGACTCATTTAGACATGTGTGAGATTTCGCTGAACATCACAAGCCATGCATTAAATATTGACCCACAGCATGTCCCGGTGAAACAAAAGAGGCGCGGTGTGGATCCAGAGAGATCTGCATCCCTGAAGGAAGAAGTAAATAAACTCAAGTCGAATGGGTTTATCTGTGATGTTTTATACCTGGAGTGGGTATCTAAACTTGTGCTTGTCAAAAAGTCAAAAGGGAAATGGCGAACATGTGTGGACTACTCAGATTTGAACAAAGCCTGCCCTAAGGACAGTTTCCCACTTCCCAGAATTGATCAACTTGTGGATTCTTTTCAACAGCCGGATATGAGCTCCTATCCTTTATGGATGCATACTCCGACTACAATCAAATACCAGTGCACCTACCCAACCATGAACATACCAGCTTCATCACTGATCTAGGACTCTATTGCTACATGGTGATTTTGTTCGAACTCAAGAACGCTGGAGCAACTTATCAGAGGCTCGTGAACTGAACGTTCGCTAACCAGATTGGAAAGACCATGGAGGTTTATGTGGATGACATGCTCGTGAAGTCGCGACTGTCCATCAACCATGTCAGTGGTTTGGAAACAATGTTTAACATACTTCGACAATACAAAATGAAACTCAATCCGTTGAAATGTCATTTCGAAGTCGCATCCGGAAAGTTCCTTGGATTCATCGTCAACGCCAGAGGAATTGAAGCCAATCCTGAGAAAATCTGGGCGATTTGGAATCTCGAAACTCCCAGAACCATATAGCAGGTGCAAAGCCTCAACGGGAAGGTGGCAGCCTTAAGAAGATTTATTTCTAAATCCACAGACAAGTGCATTCCTTTCATCTATCTAATTAGAAAGGGAAAGCAAAACTTCGAATGGACAGAGGAGTGTGAAGGCGCATTCCAAGCACTAGTTCAACATTTGGCGACCTCCCATTTTGTTGAAGCCAGTTGATCACGAGAGATTATACATCTATCTGGCGGTTTCAGTAAACGTGATCAGTGCTGCATTAATTCGAGAAGAGGATCGGATCCAATGACCGGTCTATTATATCAGCAAGAGATTGACAGGGGCAGAAAGAAACTACCCGAAGGTGGAAAAGCTGGCTTATTGTCTCGTCATAGCCTCGAGAAAGCTCCATCCATATTTCCAAGCTCATCTGATCATAGTCACCGACTAGCCGTTACGATAGATCGTTACACGACCTGAGACGTCTGGTAGATTACTTAAGTGGAACATCTAGTTGAGTCAATTTGGTATTGCTTATACGCCGAGGCGAGCCATTCAAGGACAAGCTCTGGCAGACTTCATAGCTGAATTCACCATACCAGAGGATTTTCCCAAAGCCAGCGAATCTCCTAGGCATACATGGAAGCTATACACTGATGGTGCATCAAACGACCGTTGCTCAGGCGGTGGAGTGGTACTCGAAACCCCAGAATGTCGATCCATATGCTATGGTTTGAAGTATGACTTCCGTGCAACTAACAACAAGGCCGAGTACGAAGCTTTACTAGCTTAGGCTTGCCAGAGACTTGGGCATTATTGCTGTAGAGATTTATTGCGACTCGCAATTGGTGGTATGCCAGGTGCGGGGAGAGTACCAAGGCAGAGACCGGAGATTGACCACTTACCTTACTCGGGTAAAAGAAGTGTTGAATCAGTTCAACTACTATGCCATCCATTGTGTACCCCAAGGGCAAAATCAGAAGGCCGATTCTTTGGCGAAACTGGCTAGCACTGGCGAAGCACAGCAAATGGGACTCGTCCCTGTTGAGATACTTACCGCTCCAAGTATTGATCAATTAGCGACAGACTGGGTGAACGAGGAAACGCCCGAGAAGGAGTCTTGGATGACACCGTTCAAAAACTATCTTGAGCACGGAGCTTTACCCGAACGCAGGAGTGAGAAAAGACAGATTCTCCGAAAAGCTTCACGATTTATTATCCAGAATGGAGTCCAGTACAGGAGAGGATATCCAGTTTCTTTACTCCGGTGTATCACCCACGACAAGATCAAACGAGTGTTACATGATGTGCATGATGGAAAGTGTGTTGAGCACACCGGGGGGCAAGCCCTTGCGAAAAAAATACTCAGATATGGGTATTATTGGCCAACCGTGAATCGAGACGCATTGTCTTATGCCAAGAGATGCAATAGATGCCAGAAGCATGCCAGGATTCCAAGAGCCCCACCTACCTAAATCACTCAGATGGTCAGTCCATGGCCGTTTGCCACATGGGGCATTGATATAATAGGGTATTTACCTTTAGCCAAAGGTGGTGCGAAGTACGCCATCGTTGTAGTTGATTACTTTACTAAAAGGACAGAAGCTGAGCCCCTTGCTACCATCATGACGAAGAAAGTAATCAACTTTGTTTTCCGCAACATCATCTGTCGCTTTGGCCTCCCATGAACGATTATCACTAACAACGGGACCCAATTCGATAGTGTCGAGTTCAAAGGCTTCTGTTAACGATACCATATCTAGAAGAAATTCTCGGCAGTAGCTGTAACATCCCCCTACTTGGAGGCCCAAAACTAACTGCTACGGATGGTGCAGTCATCCATAGTTATTAATCTTCGGCGACCAAATACGGCGGTGCTAGATACATTGATACACATATCACGAGAACATGGAAAATTTTTAACAATTTAAAAACATATTTCCACATTCAAGTCAAAACATTTCATGTTCATTGCATAATCCCAAAACGTTAACCACGTTCACCAAAATATAATTATTACACATACGCCAAGAGCGACATTTGAAGATGCCCTCTTGGTTGATCAGAGTATATAGCAAGGCTAATAAATCTGCCTTTACATACAAATACACAGCGGAAAAGAAAACTCTAAATAACTATCTGCCTCCAGCATGCCTTCGAAAGCTTTATTCGTCTAAGAAAAACCTGAAAACCTTAAACCTCAAACTACTCAAAATCAATTGAGTACCCGATAGTTTAAGGGGAAAAAAACTACAAGTCAGACATAAAACCTGGTTTGAATAATAACCTAACATCTCAAACAAAATAGATATCTAGTGAGACCACGTCGCTTAGGGGAACGAGTTTCCCCTCACTAGTATTCTAAAACCTTTATAAAACCATATACTATGCTCCTACATACACAATGGTTAAAACATAGTATACATCCTTATCGCAAGCAACGACTTCAAAAGGTTGGAAAAACAGCTGACCTTTCGGCTGTGCCGGAAGGTTCAAAGCAAAATAAAGATAAGTGGCAGTAACCTTTGGGTTATGTCAAAAGGTATAAAACCTCTATTTAAGCATTTGACCGGGTCAAAAGGAAAGCAGGAGAAAGCTTTAGTTTACAAAACAACCATATCCCAACCTTCTTGGCCATCAACCTTCTGATCCTGAACCCTTCGACCTTGTTCAATTCATTACGTACCAAGATACTTGATACCATATGCATTGGATTTTTGATCCGAAAGCTATAACCTTTCAACTGGGTCGGAAGGTTTTTGCGGCCGTAAACAGCTGAGACATGCAAAAAGCGTGATTTCTTTGTTTTTAACTTAAAAATGATATCTTTTCAACTAACCTGCCCTTATTTTCGAATTCTCATTGGTTAAAAATCTTCTTTTAAGAAAACGCTGCCACTATTTTCAGATTTTAAGAATAATTTTATTTTACAAAATACCCCATCTCCTTAATTAAGTAAATATAAATTTTAAGTCTCATACCTTAAATAATTTTATATATTTAACAAAGCATTTAGGAAAAATCTGGAAAAATTCCAGAAAATCTATTTTAACATGTTTTTCAACATATAAAAATTACAAACCCAAATAATCATTATTTTCATCGTAAATAATTTATGACCCAATAAAGCATTTTCCTCACTAGAAAATTTATATAAAATCCATATGAACTCAGAAAATTATGAGAATTAAAACCCATCTTCGAAATCATGTTCTCTATAACATAAAATTTTCCCAAGGCATTTAAAATCGTTTCCATCATGATTTTGCTTTAAACCATGTAAATCCTTTATTAAACAACCTTGTTTAAACATATGTAAATTATAAGCTAACATATCATCATTCGATCACATCATAAAAATAGATTTATCATTAAATCTGAAACCATTTGATGTATAGATCAAAATGGAGATGTAGAAACTATTATTCACCTTGCTTGAGATAAGGAGATAAGAGATTGTTTGAGATTTATTTTCCTCTAGATTGAATCCTAAGCTTTTAGTTGATTTTCTCTTCTCTTCTAATGGTCGGCCTTGCTTGCTCACGGTTATAATTTGTTTTGGTGAAAAATGAACGTGCATAACCTAAGGAAAGTGGTATAAGGGTGGAGTGTATGTCTATTTACCCAAATGCCCTTATGTTTATTATCCTAACCATTTATTTATGTTCACTAGTTTAAGATAAGCACGGCCACCTAGTTTATTAATCAACTTCAATCCCCTTATCTACATTATTCTATTTAATTTATTCTAATTAAATATTCTGAATAATATCAATAAAGTTAGGGGTGTTATAGGCTCCCTTCCTTAAAGAATTTCATCCTCGAAATTCAGTAAGGACTAACTAGCAATCATAGCAATCATCTGTAACATCTCATAATAACCATACTAGCCTGTCTGACTAGCAACCAATCTATATAAATCTAATATAGACATACCATCAAAGCAGATCAGGATAAGCCTCTCGAATCCTGTCTTCTGTCTCCCAAGTACAGTCTTTCTCATTATCGCTCCACTGAACCTTTACCAACTTGATTGTCCTAGTCCTCAATCTCTTCTCATCTCTTACTACAACCCAAACTGGTTGTCTAACAAAAGTCAAATCAGGTTCTACTTCCAAGTCCTCCAACTCAGTCTGAGGAATAGTAGCCTCTGGATCATGCACATACTTGCAAAGATGAGACACATGGAATACATTATGGATACCTGCCATACGGTTCGGCAACTCTACTCTGTAAGCAAGTATTCCAATCCTTTCTAAAATATGGAATGGTCCAACATATCTCGGGGCCAACTTTCTCGACTTTCCAAACCGTACCATACCCTTCATTGGTGATACTTTAATGAAAACCCTGTCTCCCACTGAGAACTCTATGTCTTTACGCCTCTTATCTGCATAACTCTTCTGCCTGGATTGAGCTTCCTTCATCCGTCCTCGGATTAACTCAATCTTTTCTGATGCCTCTCTAACTAAATCCAGACCTAAGACCAATCTGTCTCCAGTCTCTAACCAACATGCTGGCGATTTGCATGGCCTTCCATACGAAGCTTCAAAAGGCACCATTCCTATACTAGCATGATAGATATTATTATAGGAAAACTCAATCAAATTTAGAAGGTCCTCCCAAGATCCACCAAAGTCCAATATACAAGCTCTTAGCAAGTCCTCAAGTACCTTGTTGACTCTCTCTATTTGCCCATCTGTTTGTGGGTGATAAGCTGTTCTCATCTTGAGCTTGGTGCCTAATACCTCTTGTAGACTCTTCCAAAATCCAATAGTGAATAATGCATCTCTGTTATTGACTATGCTACTAGGAATCCCATGAAGTCTAGCTATGTTCTTCATGAACAACTTTGCTAAAATAAGTGCCGTTCTGGTCGACTTCACTGGAATGAAATGAGCATTCTTGGTCAACCTATCTACGATAACCCATATACTCTCATTTCCTCTCCTTGACCTTGGCAACCCATCTATAAAATCCATGCATATCGAATCCCATTTCCAAACTGGAATATCTAGAGGCTGAAGGTACCCACTCGGCTTCTGATGTTCGGCTTTCACTTGTTGACAGTTTACACACCGCCTAACCGACAAGCCAACATCCCTCTTTATGCCTTCCCAATAGAAGCTCCTCTTCATATCTTGATACATCTTGGTCCCTCCAGGATGAATCGTAAACTTGGATCGAAGACATTCCTTAATAACTTCTCTTCTCATTTTCTTCACATCTGGAACACATAATCATCCCTTTTTTCTCAACCATCCTCTCTAGTCAAGACAAAAATCTTTCAAATCAACGACCTCGGTTCCAACCTCAAGCCTTCTGATCCTCTCATCTAATAATGGATCCTCCTTTTGTTTAGAAGCAATTCTCTTGATCAATACTGGTCGAACTTCCAAACAAGATAACATGGTAGTACACTGACTAGAACTAGCAGTTGATCTTAACTGCACACTACAACAGGTCAAAGCTTCCAAATCTTCAAGGCAAAAATTACTACTGCCAACTCCAAACCATGAGTAGGATATCTTACTTCGTGCGGTCTAAGCTGCCTGGATGCGTAAGCAATGACTTTTCCCTTCTTCATCAATACTGCTCCCAATCCAGTCCCACATGCATCAGTGTATACTACCAACCCTTGGTTACCACCTGGAACTATTAACACTGGCGCATTGGTTAACAAATGCTTTAACTTAAGGAACCCTTCCTCACATTTGTCGGACCAAACCAACTTCACATTCGTTCTGGTCAACTTAGCCAAAGGTGCTGCTATCCGCAAGAAATCCCTGATGAATCTCCGGTAATAGCCAGCAAGTCCAAGAAAACTTCTGATCTCGGTCACCGTTTCTGGTCTCTTCCAATTGTTCACAGCTTCGATCTTATTTGGATCGACTGACAATCCCTTCTCTGAAACTACATGACCAAGAAACTTAACCTCTTTCTTCCAAATATGACACTTAGAAAATTTAGCTTTTAGCCGATTTTGCCTCAGCGTCTCCAACACCACTCTAAGATGAATCTCATGCTCTCTTTCATCTTTTGAGTATACTAAAATGTCATCTATGAATACCAATACAAACCTATCCAAGTGCTCTCGGAAAACCCGGTTCATCAAATCAACGAAGAAAGCAGGTGCATTGGTCAATCCAAATGGCATTACTAACCACTCATACGAACCATACCTAGTTCGAAATGCCGTCAATGAGATATTGCCCTCTGCTACTCTTAGTTGCTGGAAACCTGTCGCTAAGTCCAATTAGGAAAACACTCTGGCTCCACTCAACTGATCAAATAAGTCATTGATTCTCGGCAAAGGATACTTATTCTTGATTGTCCTTTCGTTTAGCTTATAGTAGTCGATACACATCCTTAAAGACCCATCTGGTTTCTTAACAAACACCGCGGCCGCTCCCCAAGGCGAACTGCTTGGTCTAATAAAATTCCTTTCCTCAAGATCCACTAGCTGCACCTTCAATTCCTTCACCTCTATCGGTGACATTCTGCTAGGTGGTCTACTGACAGGTTCGGCTCCCGGTCTACCCAAAACTCTACAGCTCATTTTGGTAGTAATCCAGTGATCGGCTCAAATACATCCACAAATTCTCTTGCTACACGAACCTGACTAAGGTCATCTCCCACCTCCAAGGCACTTACCAAAGCATAAACACTCATACTGGAATTCTCTACTGAGAAAATGACTTGGTTATGACTATCTGGGAGCCTCAACGATATTTCCCGATCCGGGCAAAATATCCTAGCCTCATACTTACCCAACCAATCCATATCTAAGATGATCCTGAACTCTACGAAATCAAAAACATACAAGCTACATGCAAACTTATGACCTAACAAATCAAGTTCTAACTGGTCACATCTCATCCCAAGAGTTGCATGCCCTCCTATTGGATTCACAACCCTTAAGGAAGTAACAAGGTATGTGGGTTCTATACATAACCTATCAACCAAATACTGTGATATAAATGAGTGTAATGCACCGGTATCAAAAAGTACTCTAGCTGGTATGCCCTGAATCAAAAGCGTACCTTCCATCATAGTTTTTCCTTTCTCTGCGGCAGTAGGTCTAGAAGAAGAAAGTGGTCCAATAGCAAACACCTTCTCTCTGTTCGTCCTGACTGGTTCTGGACACTGGTTCTTATAATGCCCAACCTGGTCACAGTTGTAGCATTTCACATTCTTCTTCTCTGCAGGATTCTTTCCTTTTCCAGATCTACACTCGTTGGCATAATGGCCCTTCTTATCACATTAATAACACACTAAATCAGCCTTCGCTTTCTTCGCAACATCCCCTTTCTGGGCTCCTTTCCTCTTGAAGAATTTCCTTTTCTTTCCCTGAGGGCCCTGGAACTCAACTAGCGTCTCCTTAACAGACCAACAAGCATCTCCTCATGGCGAATGGCCATCTCCACCACTACATGAGAAGGCTCTCTAATATGAGTCATGGCCATTCTGCCAAGCTCTGGCCTCAATCCTCTAATAAATCTTTCATTCCTTCCGACGTCAGTGTCAACTAAAGCATATCCATATCGAGATAGCTCGTCAAACTTAGCAGCATACTCGATCATTGACAACTCTCCTTGTACAAGATCCATAAACTTCCTCATCAACGCCGATTTGGCAACCTCGGACAAGAACCTCTGCTCAAACCTCCTCCTAAAGTCGACCCAAGTCAACTCTTCTTCTGGTACTTTCGCCGTCACCCCGTTCCACCAGTGAAACGCTAACCCTTGCAACTGTCTAGAGTAGCCTTCTCTTCTCTCCATCGTCTAAGCCTAAATCCGTAAAGATCCTTTCACAGTTCAAAATCCAGTTCTCAACTTCAATAGCATCCTCTGTTCCATAAAAAGGCTTTCCTCCCAAACTGGTATAATCCCTGCCCAGCTTGGCATAGTTATTGCCAACCAGGGCCATATGTTTGGCTCCTCCAATATTCACAGCATTACCTCCAGCTTCCCCTGCAGCTACACCCGCTTGCATCAAGTTGACGAAAAATTGATACATCATCCCCATATCTACTGGTGGGGTTCCAACACCTACATTGGCCTCTGCACTTGGATTAGTATTAGCCGGTCGACCTTGGTTCCTCCTGGTATTAGGTCGAGCATTACCATTTGTTGTGGTGCTTCCTCCACCTAGATTCACTCTTATGTTTTATGCTTCCATACCTTTCTTTCTCGTAATCTGCATATAAGCTTTAGTAAGATACAGAAGAATGGTCTAAGAGAGGGGGAACATGTACTTATATATATAGCAAATACAAGTACGTTGCTATAACGTTAACCCAAACACTAATCTTATTCTTTAATTCATTATGATTATGTTTGAAAAAGTTTGGTTTATTTTTATGTTTTATATAAACCTATGCTCTGATACCAACTTGTAACATCCCCCTATTTGGAGGCCCAAAACTAACGGCTACGAATGCTGTAAACATCCATAGTTATTACTCTTCGGCGACAAAATACGGTGGTGCTAGGTACATTGATACACATATCACAAGATTATGGAAAAAATTTAACAATTCAAAAACATATTTCCACATTCAAGTCAAAACATTCATGTTCATTACATAATCCCAAAACGTTAACCACGTTCACCAAAATATAATTATTACACATACGCCAAGAGCGACATATGAAGATGCCCCCTTGGTTGATCAGAGTATATAGTAAGGCTAATAAATCTGCCTTTACATCCAAATACACAGTGGAGAAGAAAACTCTAAATAACTATCAGCCTCCTACACGCCTCTGGAAGCTTTATTCGTCTAAGAAAAATCTGAAAACCTTAAACCTCAAACTACTCAAAATCAATTGAGCACCCGAGAGTTTAAGGGGGAAAAAAACTTCGAGTTAGACATAAAGTCTGGTATGAATAATAATCTAACATCTCAAACCAAATAGATATCTAGTGAGACCACGCCGCTTAGCGGAACGGGTTTCCCCCTCACTAGTACCCTAAAACCTTTATAAAACCATATACCGTGCTCCTACATCCACAATGGTTAAAAATAGCATTTCAAACATTATGATGATATGCAAAATAAGAAAATCAAATCTGGATTACCCATCCTCATTCAATCTGACTTTCTGTCTTAATTATAGTTTCTAGGATTACTATTAACCTAATAGTTTTCATGGGCTAACTAATTACCGGTTAAACCTTTAAAGACTCCCCGTCCATTTACATAGTTTTCATGGGCTTATTATGAACCTGTCTATCTGACATCTTCTTTTACACATAGTTTTCATGGGCTAACTATGAACTTGTCTATCTGACATTTCCATTTGCACGTAGTTTTCATGGGCTAACAATTAACCTGTGCATCTGGCATTTCCATTTGCACATAGTTTTCATGGGCTAGCTATGAACCTGTCTATCTGACATTTCCATTTGCACATAGTTTTCATGGGATAACTATGAACCTGTCTAATTGACATTACCATTTGCACATAGTTTTCATAGGCTAACTATAAACCTGTCTATCTGACATTTCCATTTGCACATAGTTTCATGGGCTAACTATGAACCTGTATATCTGACATTTCCATTTGCACATATTTTTCATAGGCTAACTATGAACCTTTCTATCTGACATTTCCATTTGCACATAGTTTTCATGGGCTACCTATGAACCTATTGTCCCCTGCCAATATCATATAGTTTTCATGGGCTTACTGGAAACCTATTGGCCCCTACCAATATCTTGCCTTTATATTTTAGCATCCTATATTCTAGTCTTCCTTACCTCCTGGATGCAACCTTAATCATTCAGGAGTTTATTCAATTTAAATTCACTACTGGGTTAACCAAACTAGTTCTTCTACCCTTTTTCCCAAAATACTGTTATGGGTTATCATGTGAATATATTAATAATTGAAGAAGCAAAACAATAATTTAAATATACCACTCCTGTGGATTTAAGTCCTTGAAATACATCATTGCATAGTTAACACTTTTAACTCATATTTTTATCAAGGAAATGCTTCTTCAAAATTTCATACTTAAAGCCATTATAAAACTCTTTTATATAAGCCATGGGTTTTTCCTTTAAAATTCAAGAGTATGGGTTTTCAAAACTTTCAAAAACAAACCTTTCGGCCTTGCCGAAAGGTCTACAAAACAACCTTTCAAAACCATTTAGACCATTCTGCCATTTAAACCCTTCGAAAGCATTAATCTCATAAATTATAAACTTTTCGAAAACATTGGATTTTACTTTTCGAAAACTTATTAGGTCTAAGTTAAAAACATGCAGAAGGTCCTCTTTTAAACCTTTCGTCTGCACTGAAGTCACCTTTCGATCTTATCGGAAGGTCTGCTTTGAAGCCTTAAAACAATCCTTTTAAACAACAGACCTCCGCCTTTTTAAAACAACTCCTTCGAAGGCTTTGGCTTTTACTTCCATAAATCACCTAAGTTAGAAGCTTTGAAACCTTTCGAAAGCAATAGAGAAGCGACTGGTTTAAAATAAGTAACCATTCATCCTTGTCGCAAGCAACGACTTTGAAAGGTTGGAAAAACAGCTAACCTTTCGGCTATGCCGGAAGGTTCAAAGCAAAATAAAGATAAGTGGCAGTAACCTTTGGGCTGTGTCAAAAGGTATAAAACCTCTATTTAAGCATTTGACCGGGTCAAAAGGAAAGCAGGCGAAAGCTTTAGTTTACAAAACAACCATATCCCAACCTTCTTGGCCATCAACCTTCCGATCCTGAACCCTTCGACCTTGTTCAATTCATTACGTACCAAGATACTTGATACCATATGCATTGGATTTTTGATCTGAAAGCTATAACCTTTCAACTGGGTCGGAAGGTCAGGGTTGAAAGGTTTTTGCGGCCGTAAACAGCTGAGACATGCAAAAAGCGTGATTTCTTTGTTTTTAACTTAAAAATGATATCTTTTCAACTAACCTGCCCTTATTTTCGAATTCTCATTGGTTAAAAATCTTCTTTTAAGAAAACGCTGCCACTATTTTCAGATTTTAAGAATAATTTTATTTTACAAAATACCCCATCTCCTTAATTAAGTAAATATAAATTTTAAGTCCCATACCTTAAATAATTTTATATATTTAACAAAACATTTAGGAAAAATCTGGAAAAATTCTAGAAAATCTATTTTAACATGTTTTTCAACATATAAAAATTACAAACCCAAATAATCATTATTTTCATTGTAAATAATTTATGATCCAATAAAGCATTTTCCTCACTAGAAAATTTATATAAAATCCATATGAACTCAGAAAATTATGAGAATTAAAACCCATCTTCGAAATCATGTTCTCTATAACATAAAATTTTCCCAAGGCATTTAAAATCGTTTCCATCATGATTTTTCTTTAAACCATGTAAATCCTTTATTAAACAACCTTGTTTAAACATATGTAAATTATAAGCTAACATATCATCATTCGATCACATCATAAAAATAGATTTATCATTAAATCTGAAAGCATTTGATGTATAGATCAAAATGGAGATGTAGAAACTATTATTCACCTTACTTGAGATAAGGAGATAAGAGATTGTTTGAGATTGATTTTCCTCTAGCTTGAATCCTAAGCTTTTAGTTGATTTTCTCTTCTCTTCTAATGGCCGGCCTTGCTTGCTCACGGTTGTAATTTGTTTTGGTGAAAAATGAACGTGCATAACCTAAGGAAAGTGGTATAAGGTGGGGTGTATGTCTATTTACCCAAATGCCCTTACGTTTATTATACTAACCATTTATTTATGTTCATTAGTTTAAGGTAAGAACGACCACCTAGTTTATTAATCAACCTCAATCCACTTATCTACATTATTCTATTTAATTTATTCTAATTAAATCTCCTAAATAATGTCAATAAAATTAGGGGTGTTACAGTAGCTCGCCCTCAAGCAAATGGACAAGTCGAAGCTGTCAACAAAGTTATCAAGTCTATTTCGAAGAAACGACTGGAGAAGGCTAGAGGCAAGTGGGTCGATGTGCTTCCCATGGCCCTGTGGGCATATCGAACTACCCACAAGTCCATGACCGACCACACTCTGTTTGCACTTTACTACAGCTCCGAAGCCGTTATTCCAGTTGAACTAGAAGTACCTTCTCGCCGTGTGACCTATTACGATCCAAAGACAAATGCCATCCTACTTGCAGAATCTCTAGATTTGCTAGATGAGAAGCGTGAAGAGGCTGATTTGAAGGCAGCCGCACACCGCAGTCGAGTCGATCGATTATATAACGCTAAGGTCCGGCCCAGAACCTTTGAAGTTTGCAATCTCATACTTAAGAGAATTTACCCGGTTCCTTCGCACATGAAACCGACATGGGAAGGACCGTATGTCATCGAGCGGAGACTTGGAGACGGCACATTCAAACAATCAACTATTGATGGTCTCACTTTACCTAGAGCGTGGAACTGCGAGAGTCTCTGTCGCTATTACACATAACTGGCTTTTATTCATTTAGTCTGTTTTTCCTTTGAAATTTGTTTATGCATTTTTTGAATTTGAACTTGTAATAAGGCAACTGACTTTTCCATACTTTCTTATTTCAGCAATAAAATGCAGACTCATCAAGCCAAAGTGGCGATTCTTGAAATGCATCGTACGACCGTCATGATGTACGAAGACTTAAGTCCCGTCCTATGGTGGGACTCATTCAAATAGGGAATGATCGTGATCCGACCGGTCACTCGCTAAGTGAAACCCCGAGCTTGGGGGAAAACAACTATAAAGAAAAGAAGGATTGAAACACGACAATCCTCTAACGAACTCCAGATCCCGGAGTGCGAGTTGGAGTACAAACTCCAAATCCAAGCTCGAAGAGGATGGAACCGTCCATCCACGACTTTGCTTGCCAAATCACGATGGATGTGATCCGACCATCCACAACCTTGATCAACTCCTTATCCCAGAGTGCGAACAAGGTCTTAATACCTAAACAGATGTGATAGACCATCTGTCGACCAACTCCAGATTCCCAGAGTGCGAACTGGAGTATAAACATTAATGGGTGTGACTGAACACCCATAACCTAACTCTGGCCCCGAGAGTGCGGACTGGAGTATAAACACCAAATGGATGTGACTGACCACCCATCAACTAACTCTGGTCCCGAGAGCGCGGACCGGAGTATAAACATTAAACGGGTGTGACCGACCACCCGTAAAACAAATTATGTCCCCGGAGTGCGGATATAATCCTAAACATTAAACCGGTGTGATTGACCACCCATTAACTGACTCTGGCCCCGAGAGCGCGGGCCAGAGTATAAGCATTAAACGGGTGTGACCGACCGCCCGTAGATTAACTAATGTCCCTGGAGCGCGGATATGATTCCAAACATTAAACGGGTTTGACCAACCTCCCATAAATTAACTTATGTCCCCAGAGTGTGGATATAATTTCGAATACCAAATGGGTGTGACTGACCTCCCGTAAATTAGCTCATGTCCCCAGAGCGCGGATACGATTCTAAGCAATAAGCAGGCGTAACCAACCGTCCGCATACAAGTTCAATCCCCAGAGTGGGGATACAAGTACTAGCAGATGAGTGTGTGTGATCTGACCACTCAAACTCATTTCACTTTAACTTTTTCCGACTTAGTTAAGTTAAAATTAGCAAAGGCGAAAAATGACTACCGATAGACTACTTCAATTCTCCCAGGACTAGAGGCATTACTCAAGTACCAGCCACTGACCGAGACAGCGCAACATTAGGACTCGACTCGACGTTTAACTATGACCCGAAGCCATGACTTTGGGACTTAACGACCGGACTCAAGTTCGACTCAGAGACTAAAGCCTCATAAGTTCATTGAATGGAAACGAGAGTGCTGAAATACTTAAACAAATGAACACAAAGTTATGCTAAGAAAAACAAAACGAAGTTTTATTTTCACTATTCTTTTAAAAAAGATAAGTACAAGAATCTGTTCAATGAATTCCTATAAGCAGGAGCCAAACCCACATCTATACATGGCCTACAAAAACAAAGGGAAATCCTATTCCAAGCTATCTACAAAAAGAAGGAGCAAAAGTGCAAGTCTACGCCTTTGGTTTTTTATCCTTTCTGCTTTTCTTTGGCGTAGACCCGCTCGAGCTGCCATCCGGTCCTCTGTTCGAGCCTTTCCCTCCCCGGCCTGCACCAGTTGGCTTGTCTCCGACCAGGGGAACTGAAGCTGTCTCCTCCTCAAAACTCACAGGGACCTGAATATCCTCTGTGTGCAGGGCTGGAGGAATGGTGGAACTCATCGGGACCAGACCGGGACCCGCCATGCCATCAACGCTACGAGCCTACGCAGCTTGCTCCATCTCGGCCTTGATCTCCTCCATTATCCGATCAGACCGGTCCGCATGAATGCTCATTGGAATACTACTGGTCGGACTAGAGGAGCCCGTTATGATCACATCTTCGTCTATGTTGAATGGCATTTCGATGTTTGGGTCGCTTTGATGGCCGAGGAGTGTTTCCATCATTTGTTCATCAAGCACGCAGCTGCTTTCGTGCATCTCCCCAGCCGATGTGGTGACCGTTGTAGTTGTAGCCTCCATCATTATAGCCTCCTACTCATGATGCATTTCTTGAATTGCAGGAGGATCGATTATTGTAGAATCTAGAGCTGAATAAAGATAGGAGAAAATATTAGTAACATGTTCTGACAGTGCTCTTGCATTTGGATGAATGGAAGAAGTGTCAAGAATACCTTCCTCGAGTTGACTCCCGTGTTGAGCTGATGTCCCTTCCGAGCCGCGTTCATGTATCGGAGAAAGGTGCGGTCTATCAAGGTCATATCCTGGGATGACTGAAGGATCGATACTAGAAGTAGGATCAGATTGAGAGACTGGGAGCGCTTCGAAACCTACTTCATGATGTTCAACTCTAGATCCTTCTCCAGCATCCGAATACTTGGTGGCCAGCTTTTCTTTTTCAAGAGCAATAATTGTATCGTGGAGGACTTTAGGCTCATCTCCGAATAATATTTGAGTTTCCAGTTCGAAGTCGTCGATGGTTGTATTATTACGGATCACCTTCTCGTCCTCTACCAAGCGGCTCTAGGCCTTATACAGTTGGAAAGGATAATCTTCGCCGAGCTAGTTTAAATTGCGGTTTCTTAAGATGTTAGCGTTGTACGTGACCAAGAGATCTTCAAACTCATAGCTGTTGTACGTGACCAAGAGATCTTCAAACTCGAAGGTGTCAATACAACAACTATGAGGGTGATCACTTTCGGAGGCCAAGATATATTTGAAAGCATTCAAATGCATTTCAAAGAAGTCCTCTCAAGGGGTTTGATTCAATGGTTACAAAGAGAACCCCTTCGAAGGTCTAGTACCTTTTGAAAGGATTCGAAATATATATTTGAGTAAAGAGTGGATTTAATGTGCTATAAAGCCTTATTTTGGATAAATGTTATAAGTCTATTGGACTCAACAACGTTAAATTATCATCATTACATTACTTCAGTGCCGCAAGGGCTTTGGACATAATGATAATTTGCTTTTTAAATTCAAGATATCCAAATAGGTTCTATAGCATAGAATATGCTAATAAAGCGTTAACAAGATAAGTGTGTATCATGTGCAATTGGTCGTTAGACAAGCTAATTGCCGAGATGATCATTCTCATGTTCGAAATCAATATCAAGCCCATGCATCCTCTCTTTTATTTCTCACAAATGGATTACAAGTAAAATATTTTGTCCCCAATTTGATTTAGTGCTACAAAAACTCAATTTGGCAAAGAAATGTAGGAAAGAAAAATTCGCCTTGATCTTGGACCCTTAGGGTCGTATTTATAGATGCATGTTGAACCCTTCTGCATCCATCCTTCTGAAGCTTTCGGAAGGTCTCTTCACCGACCTTTTGTGTCCATCCTTCCACCCTTGACCTTCCACTGTCATGGTTTCGAAGTTGTAGGTAGGTATTCAAGTCTTCTGGCATGCTTAAATTAGCCTTTCGTCTCTATAGAAAGTATGCTATTGATGGATATTGATCTGATATTCATCAATACCGCTTTTGAATACTTTTAGAACCTTTCGACACCGTCGAAATGTGTGATTCTTTTAGTGGCAAATGAACCATGGTATTCATTGTGCTGTTTGAGTATAAGAAGAAGCATTTTTGACCCCTTCGTCGCCTTTGAAACCTAGAATTAGAGTTAGGGTGGGTTAGTTGGACATGTGCGGAAGGATGTTTGGACTGGTTCAAAAGGTTCTAATGGTGGTGAAAGGACTATTTAATGTAGATGAGTTTATTGGTGGACAAATGATGGTTGCGGAAGATTAATTTCGAAGGTTATTTCTTTAACTATCGCGGAAGCCCAACTTTTAATATGCGGAAGGGTAGTTCTGGTTGACTTTTCTTCAGCGAGTAGTAAATAGTAATAGAACTAATAGTTTCAAAAGGTTCGACCTATGCGAAAGAGGTAGTATTGGTGGTAGCCCTGGCTTTAATTTCCTGTGGAAGTGCGCAATGCTTGCGGCACCCATTTGATTCCTTCGAAAGATATTTTTATTGCCTTCGAAACCCTCTTTTTTGAATCATGATGGAACCCCTTTTCAACACTTGCGAAACCTTATGAAGAACTTTTTTATGAGGCCTTTGGATGCCTCACGTTTATAATTTTGGAAGCTTTCTTTTTATGATTCCGAACCCCTCTCTTTCATGCCTTCACTCTTGAGTGGATTTCGTGGGTAACATTTTTCCTCCCCCTTGTATGAAAGAAGCTTTTGTTCTTTAAGACAAAAATCCAAGAATTATCTTTTGCATTGTTTCATCCTCAATGGTCTTCCTTATTAATTTTATTTTCCTACAAAGTACAAAGTACACAACATTCTTATGATTTATTTGAAATTTATGTAAGAATATGTTCAGTAGTTTGTCCACATTATTGGAGATAGTATTAGAATTCCTTATAATAGATTTCCAGAAATCTAAATCTGGGAATAATGAAAATTAATAGGTCATCATCTAAGGATAACAAGTGATGAGAAATCCACAGATGGGAACAATTAAGGACTAGAAATTCTTATCTGACAATAGTAGGAGTCCTGAAATCCAACTTTGATAATGACGAGAGAAGATCAGAAATTCGTCTTTGGTTATGTTAATAGAAGACTAGAAATCTAATTATGAAATAAATAATAGAGGGCCAGAAATACAAATCTGGCATTAGTAACAAAAATTTAAAAACCCTCTTTTGGGAATAACTGATAAAAGACTAAGAACTATCGTTCGATAATAATAAATGCCCAGAAATCATATCTGTAAATAAGTCATAGAAGACGAGGAATCCTCATTCAGGGACGAATAATCGGAGTTCAACAATCCTCATTTGAAAATAATAGCAAACCTGAAACCCAGATTTGGGTAATGATAAGTGTAGTCCAGAAGTTAATAGTAGAAGACCCAAGACCCAGATTCGGGTATTAGCAAGAGAGACCCTGAAATCATCATTTTTAAGTTAGTAGAAGACTGAAGATCCATCATAGCGGAAGTCCCGAAACCCATACTCGGGCATTAATGATTGAAGTCTAGAAATCAATAGTAGAAGACCTGAAACCCAGATGCGGGTATTGATTAGTGATGCCCAAAAATAATTTTCTGGATATAGTGGAAGACCATGAATTCATAATAGAAGAGCTGAAACCCAGATTCAAGTATCGATAGGTGAAATCCAGAAGCCATCTTCTAGAAATTAGCTGAAGGCCATAAACTCATAATTAATAATGAATGTAATCCAGAAATTACCATCCAGAAATAGTAGAAGATTAGAAATCCGTTCCACTCTTTGGACTTTGATTATTCGAATCTTTTGATTTGTGTTACCTCTCCGGTTCCAAGTACCTGATTTTTTCGATATGCGCCATCCTTTAGGCTTCGAATATTGTTAATGCTTTGTGTGCCATGCCTTGTGCTTGGACGTCTTAGTCTGTTGTTGTCCGATGTGCTTGGTTAGCTTATCCACAAGCACGACCCAAGGACTTACCCGACTCCCTCAAGGAGGCGCTCCAGCCATGCCTTATCGGTGGGACTAAAGGCTTGTCCAGTGCCTTGACCAGGCCATGGCATGGCAGGATCATGTGCCTACTCTATCCTCCCTTCAGGAGTTGCTCCAACCATGCCTTATAGGCAGGACTTAAGGCTGGTCGGTGCCTTGAATTGGCCATAGCATGGCATGCTCAAGGGCTTACTCCGTTTTCCCTCTAAGAAGTTCCTTGACCTTGCCATATAGGCATGGTCAAGGGCTTGTAGATGCTTTAGCCGGGACATTTCTGACGCGGCTAAAGGCTTACTCTGATCCCCCTCTAGGAGGCGCTTTGACCTAGCCATCTTGGTGTGGACAAAGACTTATGACCATTTAAGGTAATTTCAAAGTTTAAGGAGAATTATACTCCCGACCATGTAGATTTTCTTAGAAAAGAGGCGCTTTATTCATCCAATGTTGGAAAATACGATCGCAAATGTTCCGCTTCCATGTCCTTGGAACCATATTACCATTTGGTCGACATAATTTGTAAGCTCTTGAATGAATTACTTTGTCGACGAGTAGAGGACCCACCCAGTTTGGTCCTAGCGGTCCATTAGCTGAATTTTTAGTGTTTGCCATCACTCTTCGGAGTGCCAAATCTCTTTCTTGAAATGATCTTGTCTTTACTTTCGAGTTGTAGTATTTTGATATTCTTCTTTGATACTCGGTAGCTCGAATCATCTCTTAGTTCATGTATGAAATCCAATGACACTTTCTTCAACTCTTGGTTTGGATCAAATGCGTATGCAATTCTTCAATGTGAAGGTATTTCAATTTTGAATGGTAACATTGCTTCACACCCATATGTCAGAAAGTAAAGGGTATGACCTATAGCATTTTTGGTTGATGTATGATATGCCCAGAGTACAAGTGGTAATTCTTGCACCCAATTTCCTTTGGCCTTATTCAATCATTTTTTCAAGATAGTCTTAATAGTCTTGCTGGCTGCTTCGATGACTCCATTAGCCTTTGGATGTGCTACGGAAGAAAAACTTTTGATGAGTCCATTCTTATGAAAAAATCGAGAAAACTCTTAACTTTCTAATTGTGTTCCATTGTCAGATATAATCTTGTATGCGATCCCGAATCAAGTGATGATGTTCTTAATAACAAATTTAAGTACTTTCCCAAAAGTGATTTTAGGAAGTGCTTCTACTTCTACCCATTTAGCAAAGTAATCAATGGAAACTACATCATACTTTGCCCTTACTTTAGAAATTGGCAATGGTCATATCAAATCGATTCCCCATATATCAAAGGACCATGGACTGGAGATCGAGGTTAATTGGCTAGATGATAAATGGTGAATCTTTGAGTATTTTTAGCACCCTTTGCATTTTTCACGTGCTCTATAGCTTGACTAGTAATTTAGGGCCAATAGAAACCTTGTCTCATTATTTTCTTAGCCAAATTTATCCCATTGGAGTGGTCTCCATAAAACCACGCACGTGCTTCCTTTAGTAGTTTCAACCCATCTTCAGAATTCACACATCTTAAGTAAGGAAGTGGATATCCTTTCTTATAAAGAATTTCATCTATCATAGTGAAGTTCAGAGCTTGATGTTTGGTTCTCCTAGCTTTCGTTTTATCATATGGTAATATTTTATTGGTAAAATATTCTACAATAGGCGTTAACCAAGTATTCTTGTAGCAATTATCTGTTCTTGGATGAAGGAGCTCTTCTTATGAAATTTCATCATAAATTTCCCTTTCTTCTCTTTCTTGTGTCATGGCTTGGGATCTAGTTAAAACCAATAGTTCTTTCCCTGGTTCGAGTATTTTCTCTTCAATACCGGGACTTTCTTGATACTTTGTTGGTACAATACGGTTCTAGAGCTCCTCTTGAACTAGCCAATTTTTGCTAATGAATCTGCTTGTGAATTATCTCCCCTTGGGATTTGGTGTATAGAAAAATATTCAAATAGGACAAGCATTTTTAGTACCTTCTTAACATATAGGGATAGTCTAACGTCTTTAGTCTGATATCTGCTTTATCTAATTTACCATTAGTTGAGGGTCGCTAAAGATTTGAATTTGTGGGATCTTGAGTTGTAAGGCTAGAGTTAGTCCTGCCACCATCGACTCTTATTCAGCCACGTTGTTTGTTGCAGGATATCCTACTTTATCGCATAGTATAAGCGATATCCATCTGGTGTGATTATCACATACCCTGCTCCGGCTCCTTGCTCATTTGATGCTTCATCCATAAATAGTTGCCATATAGGCTTTTGATCTTTTTATTTCTCTGACTGCTTTTTAACAAAGCCCATGCATTCTTTGATAAACTCCGTTGATGCTTGCCCATTGATTTTTGCTAGTGGCTAAAATTCTATGTCATATCGGCTAAATTCAATTTCCCATTTTACTAGCCTTCCCGAAGTCTCAGGTTTACTGAAAACCTGCTTGAATGGAAAGTTAGTCGATACTCTAATTGGATATGCTTGGAACTATGCTATGAGTTTCTATTCTGTAAGTATTAAATAATAAGCCAAACTTTCTATGACTGGGTATCAAACTTAGGCATCCTTCAATCGTCTGCTCACATAATTAACGGGAAGCTGAGTTTCATTTTCTTCTCCAATCGGAATCGAACCAATCGCATGTTTGAGACTGCCATATATAAGCATAAGCTCTCTCCATTCTCGAGGCTGGATAATATTAATGGCTTTTCTAAATGATTTTTTATTTCTTAGAAAGCTTTCTTATAGTCTTCTCCCCACTCAAAGTTCTTTCTTTTCTTTATTACATTGAAGAATGGAATGCATTTATCGGTAGCCTTGGAGATGAATCTACTCAAAGCTGTAATTCTACTTTTCAAACTTTATGTCTTTGCTTGATTGGGCTTGACCACATCTTTGATAGCTTGTATCTGGTCAGGACTAGCTTCAATCTCATGAGCACTAATAATGTAACCTAAGAACTTTACGAAATGAATCCCAAAAGAACATTTCTGTGGATTTAGTTTCATTTGATACCTTCGTAATATTTCAAACATTTCTTTAAGATCTATAAGGTGACTCTCAGCTTCATTGGACTTTACTATCAGGTATTTTGGTGAGAAAAAGCATCCACCTTATCCAGCATAGGACGACCAAAGAATGCATTGTAATATGAAGGCTAATCAATGATCACAAAGAGAGTTTCAAAAAATCTGCAGCATGGTGACATGCCCATCTGTACTAGTAGATTTACTTGCCCTACCGATGTCGAATCCTTATTATTAAACCTAAAGATAAATTCAAGACTGGACTCCAGTTTATCCTCAAGAATTCTCATCTGATTAAAAGCATGCTTGAAGATGACATTAACTGCACTTTTCGGTATCTACTAGAATCTTGGATACTATGGAAAACCCAATTTGAGCTATGATCATAAGAGGGTCATTACGGGGATGATGGATCCCTTTCTTTAGCTCTTGTGGAGTGATGACAAGATTTGGCATTTGTATATTAAGTCGTGGGTTTTTGAGTGGGGGCTCTTCCTATATAGAGAACACTCCTTCCCTAGCTTCCTTAATATATTTGTTCCTAGCTATTTTACTACTTCCCCTAGATGCGATCCCCCATGAATCACATCAGTCCTGTTCAAAGGTGGACTTAAATTCCATGGATCTTCATCCTTTAGAACATTCACAGTATTACTAGGGAATTTTTGGGGTTTATTATCAGTTCATTATGCTTTCTGTTTATCTTGGACAAACTCTTTCAGATGTCCTTCACGGATAAGCTTTTGAATAATCCCAGCTAGCACTTAACACTCGTCTATCTTATGGAAATTCGCCTTATGATAAGCGCAATAATCACCCCCTTTTCTCTGCTCGAGGAAGTTCTTGGCCTTGAATGAAGTTAGAAAATTAACCTTTTCTTTAGTTGTGGTGTAGATATAGGACAATGGCTAGTTCAAAACAATTGAACTGGTGTTGGAATCTTCCCACCTTGACCTTTTGTGTCCTCAATCGAACCCAAATCTTCCAATCTCTTTCTAAGGGTTAGCTTTCCTTTTAGCATAGTATAACTCATCCATTTGAATGAATTTATCAACTTGAAAGTGAAAGTCTTGTAAATGTTTACATCCGTGGATGAAGAGCTCTTTCCAAAACGACATGGTTTCCATCAATCCTAAATGCACTGTAATTAGCTTATCCCTATCGTTCATGTCTTTGGCCTTTAATGCCTCTATATTGAACCATTTGAGATAATCACTTGACGATTATCCTTGTCTTTACTTGATGTTTGTCAAAATGGTGTAGTCAATTGTTGGATCTTTGCATATGCAAAATTGAGTAGAGAATTTGTAGGAGAATTGTTTCCATGAGTAGATAGTTTTCATTCGATATTGGCGGTACCATTTTGTAGCAGCTCCTTGAAATATTACATAGAATAATTTGCATTGCACTGCCCCCAAGGCATTATAAAGGTCCATTTGGTTGTCAAAAGCCATTAGGTTGTCATCAGGATCAGTAGTACCATGGTATTTCATAGTTGGAACCTTAACATGAGATGGAATTGTTGTTGACTTGATTTCATCAAAGAACAGAGCTATTCAATCGTTATCATTCACTTGCTCATCTAAAGTTCTTTTCCTTTTAGCATTCAACATGTCTTAATAACTTTCTCTACCACATCCTTCAAATATGCTTCAGTATCAGGATAGCTTTTTCGATTTGGATTATATTCTATTGAGGCTGATTACAGAATGCTCCAAAGATTTGTCTTGCATTCTACCCTGGTAATCGACTTTAGTTATGTAAGGTTCCTTTTACTTTGATGATGTTAAGTCAATCTTGCTCTTGCCTTCGAATGTGTAAGCCTTCAAATTCCTTCTGGGGAGACCACTTCGTCCTTTGTTGTTGGCTTAGCGGTTTTAGATGATTTATGAGTAAGGGCTGCTTCCAGGAGTTCTTGCATTTCTAGTAGCCGTTACTCCAAATGTTTTATCTTAGCTGCATTGTCATCAGGTTATGCTGGAGTTGATGGTTGTCTTGGCATAGCGCCTTCTAAGTTGAAGGTTGGTGTAATGTTTTTCTCCAAAACTGTTATGTGCACTGCTTCTTCATCCAATCGACTGAGTCTTTTTTATTTCCTTTTCCTACAACAAATCAAACTTTCCATAATTAGTCTATAAGGAAAGAATAAGGTTGAAGGTTTGACCCTTCTTCTAGCGCAAAAATGTTAACAAGAAACATTGCCAGCACCCCCAAAGTAAGGTTAGAGAGTGAATGACCCCATTGAAACCCCTTTCGGATAAGTTAGAGTAATCTAAGGTCATAACCTAGTGGGAACAAAAGTATTAACCGAGTTGAAAGAATCTTATTCCTTCGAAAGGAACCCCTCTGAATGGTATAAATATGCATGTTCCATAGATGAAACTCATATAAGCAGCACCAAAAATGTTAATGATATAATCGTCAACATCAAAAGGTGCATTGAATTGAAAGTGAATCAGAAGAAGATCCCTTTCGAAGGACTTTGAAAGGGTTTGTATTATTAGAACTGTGATTCAATGTTGCAATCGTATTTATCGTCCCTTTCGAAGGGATCAAAATGAGGTCAAGAACCCATTCGAACGGACCCCTTCGAAGGTGTCGATACATCATTTATGGGGGTGATCTCCTTTGGAGGCCAAGATATATTCGAAAGCATTCAAATGCCTTCCAAAGAAGTCCTCCCAAAGGGTTTGATCAACGGTTACAAAGAGAACCCCTTCGAAGGGCCAGTATCCTTCGAAAGGATTCGAAACTCCATATGTATAGATTTAAGTAAAGAGTGGATTCAATGCGCTATAGAGCCTTACCTTAGATAAATGTTATAAGTCTAATAAACACAATAACATTAAATTATCATCATCACGTTACTTCAGTGTCATAGGGGCGTTAAACGTAATGATAATATGCTTTAAAGTCAAGATATCCAAATATGTTCTATAGCACAACATATGCTAATAAAGGGTTAGGAAGATAAGTATGTATCATGTGTAATTGGTCATTAGACAAGCTAATGGCCGAGATGATCATTTTCATGTTCAAAATCAATATCAATCCTATGAAGCCTCTCTTTCATTTCTCCTAAATGGATTACAAGTAATAGAATTTGTCCCCAAATTGATTTATGGTTACAAGAACTCGATTTGACAAAGAAATGTAGGAATGAGAAATCCGCATCGAACTTAAACCCTTAGGATTGTATTTACAGATGCAGGTTGAACCCTTCCATGTCCATCCTTCCAAGCCGTCGAAAGGTCACTTCACCGACCTTTTGCATCCATCCTTCCACCCTCGACTTCCGCTTTCATGGTTTCGAAGTTGTAGGTATATATTCGGGTCTTGTGACATGCTTAAATTATTCCTTTCATCTCTATCGAAAGCATGCTATTGATGGATATTGATATGATATTCATCAATACCACTTTTGAATACTTTTGAACCTGTCAACACCATCGAAAGGTGTGCTTATTTTGGTGGCAAACAAATTGTGGTACTTCATTGTGCTGTTTGAGGATAATAAGAAGCATTTTTGACCCCTTCATCACCTTTGAAACCTAGAATCAGAGTTAGGGTGGGTTACTTGGATGTGTACGGAAGGGTGCTTGGATAGGTTCGAAAGATTGTAATGGTGGCAGAAGGACTATTTAATGTAGATGAGTTAGTTGGTGGACACATGATGGTTATGGAAGATTGTTTTCGAAAGTAATTTCTTTTACTATCGCGGAAGCTCAACTTTTAATACTTGCGGAAGGGTAGTTCCGGTTAACTTTTCTTCTACGAGAAGTAAACAGTAACAGAACCAATCGTTTCGAAAGATTCGACCTATGCGAATAAGGTAGTATTGGTGGAAGCCCTGGCTTTCATTTCCAGTGGAAGTGTGCAATGCTTGCGGCACCCATCTGATTCCCTTTGAAGCTATTTTTAATGCCTTCAAAACCCTCTTTTTGAATCATGATGCAACCCCTTTTCAACACTTGCGAAACCCCTATGAAGAACATTTTTCGAGGCCTTTGGATGCCTCCTCTTGATACTTTTGGAAGCTTTCTTTTTACGATTCTGGAAGCCCTTTCTTTCATGCCTTAACTCTTGAGTTGGTTTTGTGGTTAACATGTATCAAATCCAGTTTTAGTGAAGAAGTCAAACGGGAAGTGGAAGACATGCGTTGACAATTCTGACCTGGATAAGGGGTACCCAAAGACAACTTCCTGCTCTCGAAATTTGATAACTGGTGGACTTGACAATCAAACATGAATTGTTATCATTCATGGATGCATACTCTGGATACAATCAGATACCCATGCACGTACCATGCCAGGAACATACCAGCTCCATCACCAATCTGGGACTATACTATTATCTGTTTATGCCCTTTGGATTAAAGAACATTGAAGCGACTTACCAAAGGCTGTTTAATAAGATGTTTAAAGATCATATCGGGCACTCAATGGAGGTCTACCTAGACGATATGCTCATGAAGTCATCGAGATCAAGGAACCATGTTGATGACTTGCCAGAGATGTTCGGTGTTCTTCAAAAGTACGATATGAAGCTCCACCCTTTGAAATTCTCATCTAGCGTTGCATTAGGGAAGTTCTTAGACTTCATCATGAATTGCCATGGAATCAATGCCAATCTGGAGAAGATCAAAGCACCAAGGATCATCAAAACCTCAGAAATGATCAATGACATATATAGCTTGAATGGAAATGTTGCCATCCTTAATCGAATCATCTCCAGAGACACTGACAAATGCATCCCTTTCTTTGATTTGATCAGGAAGAGAAAGAGGAATTTCGCTTGGACACAAGAACATATAGACACATTCCAAGCTCTAGTGAATCACTTGGACAGACTCTCCATTCTATCGAAGCCGCTGGATGATGAAGACTTGTTTATTTATCTAGTAGTGTCGGTACACGCCTTGAGTACCGCACTTGTACGTGAAGTGTCCAGAATCCAGAGACTGGTATATTACATAAGCAAGAAATTGGCCGGAGTAGAAAGAAACTACCCAAAGCTAGAAAAGCTTGCATACTGCCTGTTGATCACTTCAAGCAAGCTCCATCCTACTTTCAGGCTCATCCGATCAAAGTTCTAACCGACCAACCTTTAATACAGGTCCTATAATGACCTGAGACTTCTATAAGGCTATTGACATGGAACATTTAATTGAGCCAGTATGGCATAATTTATCGTCTAAGAGAGCAATCTAAGGTCAAGCTTGGCATACATTATTGCTGAATACACTACGCGAGATGATACTCCGGAGAGCAGTGGAGAGTATAATGCTCAGTGGAAGATGTACACAGATGGTGCATCTAATGAACATTGTTCTAGGGCTGGATTCATTTTGGTGACTCCCGAGGAACATTCAATTTGCTGTGCTCTGAAACTCAACTTTCCCGCGACAAACAAAAATTTAGAATATAAGGCCTTGATTGTAGGACTCAAGATCACCAAGGAGCTAGGAGTTAAAACTTTGCATGTCTTCTGTGATTCCCCGCTAGCGATATGTCAAGTGCGAAAAGAATTTCAAGTGAAAGGAGCAAGGCTAGCTCCTTATTTAAACCGATCCCTTGAGCTGCTTAGTGATATTGAATATCACACAATAATGCATATTCCCAGAAAGGAAAATGCAAAGGCCGACTCGCTGGCTAAGTTGGCTAGTTTTGGTGATGTGTAGCTAATGGGCCTTGTTCTGGTGAAAGTACTGTCAGCTCAGAGCATCGACTAGATAGATAACAATAGGATCTTGGAGGATGAACTCGAGAAGGAGTCATCGATGACCCCAATAAATAACTACCAACAAAGTGAAATCCTTCCAGATAGGAAGAACGAACGACGTCAAGTCCTTAATAAAGTCGTAAGATTCATAGTGCAAGAAGGAGTACTATACATGAAGGGATTCTTGGTCCCTATGTTGTAGCGTGTTACCGATGATAAGGCCAAGCGAATCTTGAAGGAAGTTCATAAGGGGGCATGCACGACCATACTAGGGGGTAAACCCTAGCGGAGAAAGTCCTTCGTTACAGGTATTTTTGGCCAACTATCAACCGAGACATGGCTATTACACCAGAAAGTTTGATAAGTACCAAAGATTCATCGAGGTACCAAGAGCCCCACCGATGAAATTACTTAATTGGTCAGTGCCTGGCTGTTTGTCTGAGGAATCGATATCACTGGTGTGCTGCTAATATCTAAGAGTGGTGCGAAGTATGCCATCGTCGTAATTGATTACTTCACCAAATAGGTTGATATAGAGCCGTTACCCACAATCACCATAAAGAAAGCAATCAACGTCATGGTCAAAAACATCATCTGTCATTTTTGGGGTTATATAAACTATTATTTTCGATAACGGGACCCAATTCAATAGTGCCAAGTTCAAAGATTTCTGCCGTAGGCACCATATCAAGAAGCGGTTTGCTACGGTGGCACGCACGCCCCTAAGTGAATGAACATGTCAAAGATGTTCCCAAAATCATTAAGTCCATTCTCAAGAAGCGATTGGAGAAGGCTAAGGGCAAGTGGGTCGATAAACTTCGATTAGCACTCCGGGCTTATCGGACAACCTACAAGTCGGTAGTTGGCCACTCTCTGTTCGCCTTAGCTTATCGATCAGAGGCTATGACCCCGGTTGAACTTGAAGTGTCTTCTCATCGAATGACTCACTATACTCCATGAATGAATGAGGAACTCCTACTGGAGTCTCTTAATATGATCAATGGGAAGCATGATGAAGTTGACTTGAGACCATTCGTGCATTAAAACCGAGTCTCCCGATACTACAATACCAAGGTCAGGACTCGTACCTTTGAAACTGAAGATCTCATTTTTAAATGAATCTTCCCTGCCCCTGGGAACTTGGGATGGATATGGGAAGGTTCGTACGCAATAAAGCAGAAGCTTGGAGATGGCACATTCAAGCTGGTAACAGTGGACGGGATCTCACTCCCGCAGGAGTGAAATAGCGAACACTTATGAAGCTATTTCACTTGAATGTAAATTCGTACGTATCTAATCAAAGCTGTGTAACCAGATAGAATCTGTCATTTCTAATATTGATAAAAGAAATGACTTCCAGAGCTTATAAACCTATATGTACTTGATTTTACACTGGAATCAGTAATATGTACTTAAATGAACTTGCATGTGCAAAATGCAGGTATGCAGGTACCTGGAGATAGATACTAACTAAGCTTCCGCAATTCATGATCAAACACATGAAGCTCAACTGCAGTTGGCGTCCGAAGAGATGCCAAATAAATCCTCTAACCCATGCCTTGGGCCCAGGAGTATAAATATTCAAAGTTGAACGAGACAGTTCGCCTCTACTGCTCGTGCCCAGAGTTTGGCAGAGCATCCACACCTTGCCCGAAGTTGGCAGGACAAGAGATCGGCTCCTCGAGATAGATGGGATCTTACCTACAAGCATCGATTATTGCCCAGACTTAGGCGCGATCGAGACATACATCCTAGATGAGGATGTTTAAACTACTATCTTAAGTGGTTAACTCTGACCAACACCCAGAGTTTGATATGGTCAGAGCATGCATCCTAAAGAAAGATGTCTAGAGACCCATCCACGGTGAATTACTTTGATTGATGCTTGGAGATAGCCAATCACACTCGAAACATCCTTGATATGGATGTTGTGTTACCTTTAAAGCGGTTGGAATTTGAACTAGAGTCGAATACAGTTGTGTGCAGATAGACGCTCTGGTGATCATTCTTTACTTGCAAATAATGGAACGGACCAATAACTCAGTCTAATGATGATAATGAGAAGTGGATTGCAAAGTAGAATTTAGGAAAATTCCCACAAGACTTGAAAAAAACAAAAGACTATATTATTCACAACCAAAATAAGACTTGGAAGAAAAAGTACAAGTGTTGTTGACAATTAGACTAAAGGAAAAAGCAGGGGCAGAACCTACACAAAATCGGCCTGAAAACAAAACGCTGGATCCTACTGCTATACAACCATTAAAACATAGAGAAAATGGATGATCACTTATTAGTCCTATTTTTCTTTTCTTTCTTTCTTGCAGAAGATAGTGAACCGGATCCCCCTGGCTGCTTCCTTATACTTCCTATGTTTCCTTTACCCTTCAGAGACGTGTTATGCACTGGAATAGCAGGTAAGTTTTGGGTGAGACCAGCCATAGGTAGTCTGATCGGAATGAAAATAGGATCATCGGGTAAGTAATGAATAGAGGAGGAGGAAAGAAGTCGACTGGCTCTTGCTTAATCTCTACAGCCAATTTAAGATGTTCTACAATAAGTTCGCTTATTGAAATCCCCTATGCAAGATTGAGTGACCAGATGATTTGATCATCATCATCCACTTGTATCTCATGCATGTTACCAGGTCCCTGTTCTTATAACACATCGATCATTTGCATACTTGGACCGGGGGCATCACTAATTGGCATGCTCGAGATCATCTCAAAGATAGTCACTACTGTTGAATCGGTCGTTGTTGCATATGGTTCTAGTTGGGAGCTCTCATTCGTATGGCTTGAGATTATAGCCTGACCAAAAATTTGAGAAAGATGAAATGAGAGATTGACTACATCGATCTACGTCATGTGGGCTCTCTCAAATATGGGTAAGGTCGATGATATACCTCCGCTAGATTGAGATTCAGTGCGGGAAAATGTATCATCCGAGTTCCCACCCAAATAGGAGATAACATGCTTGTCTTATGAAGTTGTGGTCATTCGGATTATACCCAGAATCCGATGGAGTGGTAGAGGCTGTTGGAGGCCTTGAAGTGAGGCTTATAGGGACATCCTAAGGAGTAGTGCTGGAGCCTTCAGCTCGATCTTTCTGAATTGTAGCAGCCAACTCTGAATGCAAAATGAGCTCATTGCTCCAAGTGCCTCGATTTCCTCTAAACTCAAGATCTCTTTCTCTATTTTGCTAAGTCCACTTCACCTCTTTCCGAATGTTCTCTCACTTCTCGCAAAATTTTCTCCCATGCCATCACTAAGGCATATGGATAACTTTTCCAAGCCAAGGCAAGTCTTGAAACTTAATAATTTTGGCATTATAGTTGATGGTAAGAAGATCGAAACTATCCTTAAACCGCCTCTTTGTGGATGCCATCAACTTGTCTATTTTTCCTCTCAGCAGTTTCCACCAACCCATCCACTCTTTTGGCCTTGTCTAGCACATTATCTCTTTCTTGCATGCATCGAGCAGTTCTTCACAATAATTGTGAGCTGTTCGAAGTGCTTCGTCTTTCTCTTTATTATCGCTTTCAATATAAGCCTTTAGCTCTTTCACTTTTTCAACTAGCTCGAAGTTCCGATGATGAGCAAATTCGACATGGTTTAAGTGATTTTTCCTTTCCCGCTCAATTGTTGTGTTTAAGTTTTGAATTTTTGGTCGGCTTCTTCCTTTGATTTCTTTAACTCAGCAACTTCTTCGTTGAGATGGGTGATGGTCTCATCATTCTAATTTGCCATGAGTCACAGCCTTGCAATCTCGATCTCCAAACTCTCAGTTTATTCTAAGATCTGCCTAGCCAACCTCTTCTAAGTAAAATACTGATCATAAACATTGTTAACGTAAGCAATCGTCTCACTCTAGATATGAGGAGGAATATCCTTCAAATTAGGGCAAACATGATACCTTTGAAGCAGATCTTCGGAAAGCGGCATTGTAGTTCAACTATATGATGATTGGACATGACCGCTGCTCTGTTTCAGTAACAGGCTTTTTAGCAGGTTGCTCAATATGAGTTTATCAGATCTGTTAGCACCAAAATTGGTCACTAACCTCGTAGAAGAAGATTGTGAAGAGATATAAGTGATGAAATCAAATTAAACAGAGAAGACAGTGCTAATCTAAATACAGAAAGTAAGAACACCAAATTTATAGTGGTTCAGCGTAATTGCCTACGTCCACTTTGAGGTTAAACTTTATTGATCTTCTTTATAGTTGATTACAAATACAATTCGTGAATCAAATGCTTGAATGAAGTTGTTTAAGTAGAGAAGATGAGTCTCGAAAATGGCAGAGTCTCCCCAGTATTCTCTCTCCAAAAAAGGATCCTTTTCACTGTGACCCTGCCCCTCTATTTATAGGCAAATATGGGCTGGACTTCCCAAGTGGACTGGATAGCCGAACGCTCTAGCCCCAGTACAGTGGTCGCTGTATGCCGAACCAGGTATGCCGAACGCTCTGATGCCGAACGGTCCTTTCTATGCCGAACGGTGTGGTTGATGTTTGGGAAGTGCAGGATGTTTGTCAGTAGAAGCCGAGCGCTCTTCTAGATGCCGAATTCTCCTTGATGCTGAGTGCTCTTGTATGCCGAGCAGTCTTGTATGCCGAGCAGTCTTGATGCCGAGCGCTCTTGCTGCTGAGCAGTCTTGATGCCGAGCAGTCTTGATGCCGAGCGCTCTTGCTGCCGAGCAGTCTTGATGTCGAGCGCTCTTGCTGCTGAGCAGTCTTGATGCCGAGCAGTCTTGATGCCGAGCGCTCTTGCTGCCGAGCATTATGGATGCTGTGTACTTCGCCGAGTACTACGCCGAGTACTCCTGGATATCAAGCGCTTCGCCGAACACTCCTGGATGCCAGTCACTCTCTGAAGCCGAGTTCCACTGGGTGCCGAGTACTAGTTGCCTGGTCAAATCTCCAGGAAACACTTGCCCCCCAAAGTGTATCGCGTGGCCGAACGTGGTACGCTTTGAATCATGCAACCTTTTCGTCACGCCTTAAACCCTTGGCTAACCTCGAACGGAGATGCCCTTTTTGTGAATTCCAGCGGTACAGGTGTGCGCCGGGCGTGTTTTAAATGCCGAACGAGACATTCGTAGTCGAATGGTGCTTCCTTGTCGAACGATGCTTCAATGCCGAACCATTATGCGCCGATGCCGAACGCTATGACCTTGACCGGTTCCACCGGTTATGGCCTTTTCGACTTCCCATGCTTTCCCTATAAAAGCTGGCATCCTTCCTTTATTTTCCTTTTACGCCTTCTCTTCTATCATTTCCTTAAGGACTCGCAATTCTCGCCATCCTACCAGATTTGAGACCTAGTTGATCCTTCCTCAACTTCGACTTTCGAACTAGGTATCATTCCTTCTGTGATTAGATTACTTCAACACAAGACTTAGGTTGTTTTCGTGGGAAATGGGACATTTCTATGATCGTATAATATGTGTCGAGCAGAAATGGCTCGCACATTTGGAGTTGTCTAGTTGGGGCTAGCTCCTTCGTGCCGAACGACAAAAAGAAAGATGGGGTGTTGAACGGCGTAGTCTTCGCTGGGCGATCTGTCTCTGTCGTTCGGCGCAGATGGAGAAGGAGTAGGGCGAAGTTGAAATCGAGGGTGGAGCGCTACTTTAGCCGAACTAAGACCGAACGACAACTTAGCCGAACGATAACCCAAGCCGAACAATCTTGAATGCCGAACGGTATCAATGCCGAACAATTACTAAAATGTAGAACAATAACTTAGCCGAACGATAACCCAAGCCGAACAATTGACATGCCGAACATTGACTTTAGCCGAACAATACAATTGACATGCCGAACATTGACTTTAGCCGAACAAAGCTACATGCCGAACATTGAATTCAGCCGAACAATCCTTAGGTCGAACCATGACCTTAGCCGAACAAAGCAATTGCCGAACAATCCTTGGGCCGGATAATGTCTTTAGCCGAACAATACAATTGCCAAACAACATTAAAAATGCCGAACAGTATAAATGTCAAACTACACTTAAGCCGGTTACTTCTTAAACTACATGTTTCCTGGATCTGGAACTGTAATCACCACCAGGCGGGCTCTTCGAGACGGTCAGCGATGACGGTCTTCGAAGGCAACGATTCAAAGCTCATTTTTATATCTTTGAAATCTTATTGCTTGTACACAATTGCATGCACTAGTTCACACACCACGTGGGGGGAAAACTCGTGTTGCTAATTCTAACGTTCAACATTTTTTAAGTATAGTTATCTCAAGCACTTAGCCAGGTTCGTTATTTATTGGGGATGTCGAGAAAATCTAGCTCCGCTACCATATCCGACAGGCCAGGGCCGTCATCGAGGCAAGGAGCCGCTGATTCTTTTAACCCGTCGACTTCTCCTGCTCATAACTTGGCACCTGATGCTCTAGAGGCAACAATCTTACTAGACAATCCGATCGATTCACAAGCCTCGAAGATCAACGAAGCTGCTCTGCGACGGATATGCTCCATTCATGGGATCCCTTTTGCCGACGTGTTAGTTCCTTCGAGACACGATCGTCCTCATCTGCCCCCAGTCGGGTACACTACCTGCAACAAGTTCATGTGTTGGATGGGCAGCGTGCCTCCGTTCAACTTATTTCTCCGGGATGTACTGCAGTACATAGACATAGCTCCGTCGCAGCTGCACCCGAACGGCCATGCATTTCTGTATGGGACTTACCTACTTTTCATGGCCGTCTTCTCCAGACCTCCAACCGCCGATGATATCAGATATATTTATATGTTCAAGAGACGGAAAGACAGTCCTTCCTTTATGTTCCTCGAGCCATACCACAAATGCCAGATCTTGATAGGGGCATGTAGCAAATTCGCCCTATACAAACATGAATGGTTCTATGTGCGCTGCCCTTCTGGTTTCGCTAGGAGATGGGTTGAAGGCAGTAAGTCTCTCTGCTGAGTCACTATTCGTATTCAATCGGAGTCACGCTTTTCCTAACTCTTTATTTCATCTTTTCAGGTATCAACCCGCATCCGGAAGGCCGAGGATATTCTGAGGCTGTTGAAGCCATTAGAGCTCTTCCTGCCGAGGAACGAGATATCCGGACTATCATTTTGAATGAATCACTGTCGGGG
Organism: Allium fistulosum; assembly: GCA_030737815.1. Classification (NCBI taxonomy): domain Eukaryota; kingdom Viridiplantae; phylum Streptophyta; class Magnoliopsida; order Asparagales; family Amaryllidaceae; genus Allium; species Allium fistulosum. Next base: position 98,946,907 of record CM060907.1, read on the forward strand.
TTTGGCTTGCTAGCCCCTGGTCGTCGGATCAGTCTTCCAGAAGGTGTCACCATTCCCAAACCTCCGTCCGGTAAAAGGAAAAAACTGGCCGGATCGTCGTCGCGCCGCACTCCCGATATGCACGAGGAAGGTGAGCGTAAAGAGGATGATGCTCCTGAAACTCAAGACGAGAATGCGGGTCCCGCTCAGAATCCGGCAGTCGAAGTTCATGACATTGAGACGTCGTCCTCCCCTTCGAAGGGAAAGAAGAAGTTAAAATATAAAGTTCAGAAGGAAAAAGTTGGTGGTACTTCAAAAGTCACGCTTATCTCGCCTGAGAAAGAGGCTTCTTCACAGCATCTGGAAAGTTCCCTGAGGGGTCTGTCAAACCTGTCCATTCCCAATGACTTACTCAATTACGGGTTTGATGATCCTGAAGCCCTCAAATTTTCTTCGCCCGCGAGAGGCAATGTAGAAGTTCAACTCCCGGCTCAAAGAGACAACACTCCGATTAGCAGGGATAAACGAACGGGTCCGTCGGGGGGGACACTAGGACACACACGCACATGCGCATTCCATAATATACTTCAAGTCTTTTTCCTTATCTCGTGAATTTCCCTTAACTTGTTGTTATCTCCATTCTTTGCAGGCGATATGGGGCGTTCTCACGGACTTGATCGCCTTTGGGGTTCTTCCATATTTCATCACTCTGGACGGGATTCTGGGTCAGGCAGACGCAGGGACAGAGGCAATTATGAAGATAGGGACAATCGTCCCCGTGAGTCGTCTCACCGCAAGAAAGCACATTCTCAATCTTCCCAGTTCCGTGATCTTCCTCCTCCAACTGAGCCGGATAGAGAGAAATCCTTACAGAAGGGTTATCAGTCTGATGCTCCTCGAGAACAACATTCCAGTTCATCGAGTACAAGGCAAGTTCGAGAGCAACGTAAAAGAACGGAGTTTTCAAAGCCTCCTCCTCCTACTCCTGCGGTGGACCCAACTGTTGCGGAAAAGATGGTCGATCTTAAGGCCAAGTTTCCAAAAATTTGCTTCGATGATCTGAAGTTCCTCCCGGCCATTCATCATATTCCCGGGCATGTGAAGCAGAGTGCCATTGCCTGCAATAACGACGTCTATGTTCAACATGACGCGTTTGTGCACTTGGTGGAGAAGGTCTCGGAAGTATCTGTTGAGCGTCAACACGAGATTGACCATCTGAATCTGGAGGCTGACAGCGATAAGAAAATCATCAAACTCCAAGACGAAGAGCTTTCTTCGTATAAGTCAAAGCTAGAAGCCGCTGAACAAAGCGCAAAAAATACTGCCGAGGCAGTTACTCGTTTAGAGGCGGCTCACAAAAAAAGAGCTTGACGAAGCAGTCCAGCGCAGCGGTGCCCTCGCCCTAGAAAAAGACTCTGTCCAAAAGGAAAGGGACGCACTTGCCACCCAAGTCAAAGAGCTGAAAGAATTACTCTCCAAGGAGAAGGAGGATAAGGTAGCTGCTCAAGAAGAATCACAACGATACTATGACGAGATCGTTGCTACCCGACTCCTGAAAACAAAGCTCGATGACGAACTCGCTGGGGTTGAGAAAACGAAGGATGAGGCCCATGAGGAGGGCAAAAGAGAGGTTGCGGAGGAGATTGATTCTCGCCTCGAGGCGGCCGCGAAAGCCGGCAGGGAAGAGGTCAAAAACATGTTTGACCCGTTAATTGCTGAATATGGAGCCCGCGTCCTTATGCACCGCGACTTAACATTCTTGGGCGAAGGCTACCTTGAATCCCTAGCTGAGGCCTGGGAAACTTTGATAAGGATTAGGAAGATCGAGTCAGGCTCCGAAGAGGTCGATGAGGAGGCCCTGGTGAAGGAGTTCCTTAAGGGAAATGAGCCATCGGACTTATCCGCAGCATTGGCACTTTACAGCAAAGGCTCTCCCCTTCCAAAAGAGAAAGATGGTGAAGCTGGCCCGTTTGGGGTTAATATTACTGCTCTTCATACTGCTGCTCAATCTGCTGCCCAATCGGCCAGTCGGCCGACACTTGATCCATTTGAGCAGCATGTTGGTTATGACCCCGAAGACCCCGGGCTCAGTGCTCATGTGCTATCACCTATCCTGGAGGGTGAAACCCCACGCACCACCGATAGCCAACCGGGACCTGGTAGGAAATTCTTCTTTCTCTAGTAGTTGAAAGATCCCGTCATTTTTCAGCAATGGTTATTCGTTCTAACGCTCATTTTTTATATTTTCATGTAGGTTGTTCTGACGCCGAGCCAACTCCGAGGAGCGATGACGCCAAGGAGGAAGCAGAGAAAACAAGTGATGTTGCTCATGCGGGAGTAACTCCCGGTCCAGACGCTCAAGTGATCGGGGCGCTAGATGATGACAAGCTTGATACTTCGTCTCCTACCAAAGGAAGCGATGGAATTGAAATCACTGGCGCCTCTGAGCATACTTCAGAGATGAGCATGAAGGACCATCTCGCCGACGAGGAGAAGAAAAAAGTCAAAGTCAAAGTTGAGTCTGAAATACTGGAACTCACTGACCCGTGGAACAGACCTTTGAAAATCATTCTCCCGGGCAGGTCCAAACCACTAGATGTTCCGTCTCCTACTCCCGACTCCGTTTCTCTAGCAAGCAAAAAGTCCAAGAAAAAGCGTGAGGGAGAGGAGTCGTCGGAAACAACGAAGGAAGACAAGAAGAAGAAGTCGAAGAAATAATCGATACACTCGTTCAACGAGTTTTTTGCTTAAGTCTTGTAATTGCTTTTATCTTCCACAACTTGTAGTTTGTATAGAGAGGTCTGAATTTTGTAGGAGTGATCATGTATCCCCATTTTGGACTTATTGAATAAAGTTTTTAGCTTCTTTTTCGCTTGAGTGATTCTCTTGTCTTTCCTTAGTTTGCTGACTAATTGTAGCCATAACTCAAGTTCTTATGAGTTGCATTATCTCCCGGTCCATTCTTGTGCTATTCAAACATTTTTGGACATGGCGTACCTCTCGTCCCACATCTTTCGAGTACTTGGACTTCTTGCTGACTCTGTGCTCCGGGGACTTGGAGGCTTGAAACAGTTTATACTCTAGTCCGCGCTCCGGGGAATTAGAGTACTCCGCTCCGCACTTCGGGGATTCGGAGATTTGAAATCGTTTATACTCTAGTCCGCGCTCCGGGGACTTAGAGTACTCCGATCCGCGCTCTGGGGATTCGAAGATTTGGAATCGTTTATACTCTAGTCTGCGCTCTGGGGACTTAGAGTACTCCGATCCGCGCTCTGGGGATTCGGAGATTTGGAATCGTTTATACTCTAGTCCGCGCTCTGGGGACTTAGAGTACTCTGATCCGCGCTCTGGGGATTCGGAGATTTGGAATCGTTTATACTCTAGTCCGCGCTCTGGGGACTTAGAGTACTCCGATCCGCGCTCTGGGGATTCGGAGATTTGGAATCGTTTATACTCTAGTCCGTGCTCTGGGGACTTAGAGTACTCCGATCCGCGCTCTGGGGATTCGGAGATTTGGAATCGTTTATACTCTAGTCCGCGCTCTGGGGATTTAGAGTACTCTGATCCGCGCTCTGGGGATTCGGAGATTTGGAATCGTTTATACTCTAGTCCGCGCTCCGGGGACTTAGAGTACTCTGCTCCGCGCTCTGGGGATTCAGAGATTTGGAATCGTTTATACTTTAGTCCGCGCTCTGGGGACTTAGAGTACTCCAATCCGCGCTCTGGGGATTCAGAGATTTGGAATCGTTCGTACGAGTCTGTATGTCGTGCAGGATAATGTAATTTATCATCCAATTAAGAGATATAGAAACTTCATAGAAAATACGGCTTCAAGCCTTTATTAATGAAAATCAACTAAATTGCTTGATTACAACTTTAAAAAGAAACTAAGTCATTATTGAATGGAAACATGCAGGAAATAACAGTGCCTACAACAAGAAAGGAAAACATGCTAAATGTAATAGTGCCGCAAATGTTCACTGTTCCATGCTCGGGGGAGTGTCGCGCCATCAACGGTCGCTAGCTTGAATGTTCCTTCTCCAAGCTTCCGTTCAATGGCGTATGGAACTTCCCAGCTGGGATTCATGCGTGATGGTACCGGGAAGACTCGTTTCAGAACGAGACACCCACATCAAAGATTCTTGGGCAGACTCTGCCGTCGTAGTAACGCTTGACTCGATGTCTGTGCGCTGCCGCCCTTAATTCAGCTTCTTCACGCTTTTCGTCGATGCAGTCCAGTGATTCCAGCAAGAGGTTTTGGTTCATCTTGAGATCATAGTATGTCACTCGGTGCGATGGAACTTCAAGTTCCACGGGTATAACGGCTTCAGAGCCGTATGCCAAGGCGAATGGAGTGTGGCCGGTCGCGGACTTGTGGATAGTTCTATACGCCCATAATGCTGTCGGGAGTTCATCTACCCACTTGCCTCCAACCTTCTCCAGACGCTTCTTTAGTATGGACTTGATTATTTTGTTAACGGCCTCGACTTGTCCGTTAGCTTTTGGGTGTGCAACGGCGGCGAACTTTTTCTCGATGCCGTACTTTAAACAGAACTCTTTGAACTCTCTACTTTCAAATTGCGTTCCGTTGTCTGTAATGATGGTGCGTGGAAGGCCAAAGCGGCATATAATGTTTCGTACAACGAAGTTAATGACCTTCTTAGAGGTGATAGTGGCCAAAGGTTCTGCCTCAGCCCATTTCGTGAAATAGTCGACTGCAACTATTGCGTATTTCGCACCACCTTTGGATAGAGGCAAAGAGCCGATTATGTCGATTCCCCAGATCGCAAATGGCCAGGGACTGATCATTTGTGTGAGTTCCGTTGATGGATCCCTCGAGATTTTCGCATATCTTTGACACTTGTCGCATTTTCTTGCGTAGTCCGCGGCATCCCGGTTTACGGTGGGCCAGTAATATCCATAGCGGAGGATCTTCTTTGCTAGCGTTTGCCCCCCAGTATGGTCACCACATTCCCCTTCGTGAACCTCTCTCAAGACTCGCTTTGTTTCATCATGAGCGATGCATCGTAATAACGGGACTGAGAATCCTTTTCGATACATTGATCCATCCTGCATTATGTATCGCGCGGCCTTTCGAAGGACCTGCCGTCTTTCGCTTCTTTTTCCTGGTAAAGCCCCGGTCGTCAGGTACAGTTTGAATGGGGTTATCCACGATTCCTTCTCGATTTCTGTTTCCAACACGCGATCGACTTTCATTTCGTCTATGCTCGGGGCATGCAAGACTTCGACGGGATATAATCCCATTTGTTGTGCATCGTCGGTACTTGCAAATTTAGCCAACAAGTCCGCTTCTTTGTTCTGTTCGCGCGGGATATGTGAAATGTCATAACGCTCAAGATTTGATAGTAGTTCTTGGACCTGAACGAGGTACGGAGCAAGCTTTTGTCCCTTTGCTTGGTAATCTCCCCGTACTTGGTAAACCACCAACTGTGAGTCACAAAAGATTTCGACTGATTCGATCCCGAGTTCTTTGATGAGCTTCAAGCCAGCGATCAGTGCTTCATATTCAGCTTCGTTATTCGTAGCCGGGAAATCGAGCTTCAGGGCATAACAGATTGATCGGTTTTCCGGAGTTATAAGAACTACGCCCGCGCCGGAGCAACGGTCGTTTGATGCACCGTCAGTGTATAATTTCCATCGAACAGGGGGAATGATGTCGTGATCATCCGGTTTGATGGGTATAGTAAACTCAGCGATGAAATCTGCTAATGCTTGCCCTCGGATGGCTCTCCGTGGTAAGTACGCGATATCGAATTGGCTCAACTCGATGTTCCATCTTAGCAATCTTCCAGAAGTCTCTGGCCGTTGGAGTACCTGCCTCAGGGGTTGATCGGTATAAACACCGATTGAGTGTGCTTGAAAGTATGGGCGAAGCTTTCGTGATGCAATCACCAAGCAATAAGCCAATTTCTCGATTTTAGGGTAATTCCTCTCTGCCCCTGTTAAACGCTTGCTAACATAATACACCGGCTTCTGGACTCGATCCTCCTCACGAACCAAAGCCGCACTTATCGCATGCGGGGATACAGCCAAGTATACGTACAACATCTCGTGGTCAACTAGTTTTGCTAGCATTGGTGGACTCTCCAGATGCCCCACCAGATTCCGGAATGCTTCCTCACAACTAGAGGTCCATTCAAAATTTCTCTTCCCTTTCTTTATGATATCGAAGAATGGGATGCACTTGTCAGTTGCCCTAGATATAAATCGACTTAGCGCAGCTACTTTTCCGTTCAAGCTCTGTACTTGCTTTATAGTCCTAGGCGCTTGCACATCTCGAATAGCTTGGATTTTTTCTGGGTTGGCTTCGATTCCCCTAGCATTGACGATGAATCCCAAAAACTTCCCTGATGCAACGCCGAAGGAACACTTCAAAGGGTTGATCTTCATCCCATAAAACCTGAGTATGTCGAACATTTCAGCCAAGTCTCGAATGTGGTCGTTTGACCATCGTGACTTCACGAGCATGTCATCCACATAGACTTCCATCGTTCTGCCCAGCTGGTCCTTGAACATTCGATTCACTAAACGCTGGAAAGTTGCGCCTGCATTCTTCAATCCAAAGGGCATCACTACATAGCAATACAGTCCGACATTTGTAACGAAGCTGGTGTGTTCTTGGTCCGGAATATGCATCGGGATTTGGTTGTACCCTGAGTACGCATCCATGAATGACAGCAGCTCGTGTCCTGCGGTGGAGTCGACCAACTGATCGATCCTAGGCAACGGGAAACTGTCCTTAGGGAACGCTTTGTTCAAGTCGGAATAATCTACGCAAGTCCTCCATTTCCCATTCGCCTTTTTTACTAGCACGGGGTTGGATACCCACTCAGGGTAGAGGGCGTCGCGGACGAACCCATTTGCTTTGAGTTTGTCCACCTCCTCTCCAAGAGCGGCGGATCTCTCCGGATCCATTCCTCTCCTTTTTTGTTTAACTGGGACGTATTTCGGGTCTATCTTCAATATATGACTCATGATGGCGGGAGAAATCCCACACATATCAGAATGCGTCCAGGCGAAAACATCAAGATTCGCCCGAAGGAAGTCGCTAAGGTCTTCAGTCATCGCGGGACCAAGCTGTGATCCGATTTTCAGAATTCGCGAAGGGTCGGCACGGCTAACTGAGATGTCAATTGTTAATTCTGCCGGTGCCGCCTTCTCTTCCCTGGGTTTCTCATCGTCGTCTCTCGGATCTATATCTCCGAAGATCCGAGAACTATGCCCGAGCCAGGGCTCGGGCACTACTTGTCAATTATCCGTATTGAGGATGCGGACGGGATTGTCTGCAACCTTTCCTTTCTCCCTTCGATGGGCCTCTCGGAGCTCAGCCACATAACAGGAACGACCAGCTGCTTGGTCGCCATGAACAATACCAATTCCTTTGTCAGTCGGGAACTTCAAAGTTAAACACCACGGGGCTAACGCTGCCCTAAACTCAGCCAGGGCCGGCCGGCCCAAGAAAACGTTACGGAGAGTCCACATCCAAAACTACAAAGGGTAGAATTCGCACTCTCCGGCGCTCGCCTTGTCCCAGTTCAACTGGTAACTCGACATATCCCACCGCATCGGTCGCAGCGCTGTTAAAGCCGTGAATACGGGCTTTGGATGGTTTCAAGTCCTTTGTTTCTAGCTTCATTTGATCGTAAGCCTTCTTGAAGATGATGTTGACTGAACTTCCACAATCAATCAGAATTCTTTTCACATATGCTGGTCCTATGGTTGCAGATATGACCATGGGGTCGATGGTCGGAGCCTCTACCTGATCAGCGTCTTTGTTTCTAAACACAATATCGTCGGTCATTACGCGCTGCTGCTTAGCAGGGGCCCCGTCCTCCATGTTCGAACAGCACTCAAAATCGGCATGCTTCAGGGAACTTGCATATCGCTCCATCTCTTGCCAATTCTTATCCGCGGGGTGAGGTCCGCCGATGATTGTATTTATGACTAGTCTACCTACGGTCCGGGCAGGCTCCTCGGGATGACGTGGAGCTGGTGCACGACCTGGGTTGGACGTTCCCTGTCCTCCTTCTTGTGGATCCTTCACAAATTCTTGCAATTTCTTCTGCCTGATCAACTTCTCGATAGCGTCGTGCAAGTGTCTACATTCTTCCGTATTGCGCCCATAAGTCTCGTGGAAGCGACAATATTTCCCGGCCCGCTTCTGTTCTTCGGTTGATTCTTTTGGACGTGGTTTTCTATACTGAAAGGTATTACAGGTGGATATGTAGATGTTATCTAGCGGCGCGTTCAGCGGAGTATACTCGCTGTAGCTTGGAATTCTCGACTTCCACTTCCCCGCTTCTCTCTTCTTCCCTTGACTCCTTCCTCCGGACTCCTTAGACTGCCCCGGCTTGTTCTGGACATTGAGTTGGACCTTTCCCGAGCTGTCTCCAGACTGCTTCACAGCAATGTTGCTTTTTATTGACTCCTGGACAGGCCCTGGCGCCTTATCTCGTCGTACCCACCTAGCTTCCTCTCTTCTTATGAACTGGTGTGCCTTAGAGTAGAAACGCTCTAGCGTAGCCGGAGGTTTTCCTGCTAGCCAGTCTCCAAACTCAGAGTCTGGATCCACACCTCTCATTACAGCCATCAGAATTGCATGGTCATTGGGATTACTGACTTCAGTTGCTGCTATGTGGAACCTTTGTAAATATTCCTTCAACGACTCCCCGGGATTTTGGGTTACACTTGACAGAGACATCACGTCCTTTGGGTGCGTAGTGTGTATCCTGAACTGCTCAATAAACTTCTTTGCCAACTCCTCGAAATTTGATACGGATCGTGGAGGAAGTCGGGTGAACCACATAGTAGCGATCCCAGATAGAGTAACCGGAAAGCACCTACACTTGGTGGCATCATTCGCTCTAGCTGAATCCATCATCCATTCATACCTCATGACGTTCTGTCTGGGGTCAGTCTTCCCTTCATACGCAGGGATAGTAGGCATACTAAACTTCCTGGGGTACGCCGCTTGCAACACAACATCTGTGAACGGAGTATGACTTCTTGACACTCCCCAATCATCATTCGATAACCCCTGATTTTCTTTCATCAACTGCCTGATCATGGCTGTCAGATCTGGTGTCTGTATGGAAGGCGGAAGGTTAGTGTCTGTTCTACGTGCCTGACCATGCTGGTGCCTCCTCTCCTGGCGACTTGCCAATCATTCGTCCTGAGGTCCGACATCGTTAGCGTTTTGATGATCTGGACCTCCATCCTCCATTTGTACTCCGGTCCTGAAGTTCCCAGCTCTTGCTTGGTTACGGTCTCCAGTCGTCTGAACATCAGATTCTGCTTGTGCAGCTTCAGTCTTACGTCGTCTGCGCCTGGGAGGTTCATCAGAGGAAGTTGAGCTGTCAGATGAAGAGTAAGGAGCGGGATTGCCCCCAGCATTCTGTTGCTGCTGTTGAGTGAGTTGTACCATCAGGTTGGCATTAGCTTGCATCTGTTCTCCTAGTTGTCTCATGCTTTCCCTAAGTTCTCTCATCAAGTCATTGAACTCTACTCTGGTGACAACTGGAGTCAGTTCTTGAGCGGCAATCCCTGCACTCGGAATCGCTGGTTGATTGCTAGGTCCTGCTTGTTGCACGCTAGTAGTCTCGCGGGCATCCGCATTATGAGAAGCTGACCTGGTTCGTGGTCCTGCCATTGTAGAGCTATTGGTATGAACTCTGAGTAGAATAAACGGATGTCCTATCAGTGAGTCGGATCTTCCTTGGGGGATTTGTTCAATCCAGTAGCTTCAAAGCAGATCCTTGAGGTCTGAGAATTCAACTCTCAGTGAAAGCACCAAAGTGTTAGCACCAAAATTGGTCACTAACCTCGTAGAAGAAGATTGTGAAGAGATATAAGTGATGAAATCAAATTAAACAGAGAAGACAGTGCTAATCTAAATACAGAAAGTAAGAACACCAAATTTATAGTGGGTCAGCGTAATTGCCTACGTCCACTTTGAGGTTAAACTTTATTGATCTTCTTTATAGTTGATTACAAATACAATTCGTGAATCAAATGCTTGAATGAAGTTGTTTAAGTAGAGAAGATGAGTCTCGAAAATGGCAGAGTCTCCCCAGTATTCTCTCTCCAAAAAAGGATCCTTTTCACTGTGACCCTGCCCCTCTATTTATAGGCAAATATGGGCTGGACTTCCCAAGTGGACTGGATAGCCGAACGCTCTAGCCCCAGTACAGTGGTTGCTGTATGCCGAACCAGGTATGCCGAACGCTCTGATGCCGAACGGTTCTTTCTATGCCGAACGGTGTGGTTGATGTTTGGGAAGTGCAGGATGTTTGTCAGTAGAAGCCGAGCGCTCTTCTAGATGCCGAATTCTCCTTGATGCCGAGTGCTCTTGTATGCCGAGCAGTCTTGTATGCCGAGCAGTCTTGATGCCGAGCGCTCTTGCTGCCGAGCAGTCTTAATGCCGAGCAGTCTTGATGCCGAGCGCTCTTGCTGCCGAGCAGTCTTGATGCCGAGCGCTCTTGCTGCCAAGCAGTCTTGATGCCGAGCGCTCTTACTACTGAGCAGTCTTGATGCCGAGCAGTCTTGATGCCGAGCGCTCTTGCTGCCGAGCATTATGGATGCTGTGTACTTCGCCGAGTACTCCTAAATGCCGAGTACTACGCCGAGTACTCCTGGATATCAAGCGCTTCACCGAACACTCCTGGATGCCGGTCACTCTCTGAAGCCGAGTTCCACTGGGTGCCGAGTACTAGTTGCCTGGTCAAATCTCCAGGAAACAAGATCTATACCAAGAGGAATCAAAAGTAGTGGATTTCAATGGATGGTGGGAGTGCTAAGAAGTATAAGACGACGTTGTTTGCTTAGCGAGAAGGGAAGCACGAGAAGGGTTGTCAAGAAGGATGTCGTCGTAGCGACTAGAGTGCTTTTCCGAACCCCTGAATGGAGTTGACCAAGATCTAGATCGATGCTTGGACGATGATTCATGTGGCATATACTCTTTTTCCCTACTCCCATGATCATAGCTTGAACATCGGTTGGAATCGAAATCATGACTGCACTTGTGGGGTCGTGCGATCAACTTGCGCCTCGGTTGATGTCCCATTTGATCTTGAAAATCCTCATACAATCTATGTCATTCCATGGAATCTGCCAACAAAACAAAGACAAATCAGCTTTGACAGGACGGGAGGACGACCTAAGATGTGCAGAGTGTAGTGCATGTGTGTGCATGCAAGTGTCCTAGTGTTCCTCCCGATGGATCATGGGTCTTTATTTTGCTGACAAGGGTAATCTCCAATGTTTTAGTAGAAGGCACGTGGAGTCAATTACATCCGAGATTGCTCCAAGACCAACAAAAGGTTCCTTTGAAGCTTGTACAGGAGTTTCAAATCCAGCTGTGTTTGGAAAAGATGGACTCGGAGTCTACTTTTTAGGAAGTTTGAACTTATTACTTTTCTTCTGAAGAGGTTGCTGGTTATCCTAGCATTGCCTACCTAGAATTGTTCAAGTGCAAAGAAAATGGTTCAGTTCAAGTTATATATTTTAGATTGGGAGTTTTTCCAAGATGGATCGCGCATGACCCAAATAAGGCAGGTGGCAATTGGAGTTTGGAGGTGCAAGCGGCAGTTCACTAAGCAGAGACGACTATTCTAATGTCAATGGCAAAAGTTCAACTTTGGAAGCAAAGTTTTTTAATGTCAGACAAAAGCTTTGATTTGAGCAGGTGTGATAAAGTGAAATAGTAAAGAGAAGAATGGGGTATATAATACTCCCAAACCATAAAATTAGGTAACTAAATCGCTTAATCTCAAGGATTGGATCAATACTGATCCATGCTCATGGATCGGTACCAATCGATCATTATAAAAAAATTAAAAGAAAAGAAGGAAACACAGACTCAGGTGTGCATGCTTGAATGTGTGAGTATGCTTAAACAGCTCCACAAGGATATGCATGTATATGTGTGTACACATACATACTTGACGTTTGACAATTAAAACCGAAGGAAAGCAGATTTAAACCTGGATGATCCGAAAAAGGAATCAATCCACGATTGCCAAGCTCGAAATGACAGATCATGAGAACACGTTCCAGTTTTATATTCCCAGATGCTAGCGAAGCATCATAATGGATGGAAAAAGACATGACACTTTATTGGAAGGGTCCAAAGAAAGGACAACAACTATATGAAGTAGGAATTGTAGTTTGATATAGCAATCCCGATTTGTATCGATTCAAAGCACACCATGTTTGCCACAAGATCCACTTTGGAGGGGACAAGTGTTATCCCGCCTTTTAACCAGGTAGTATTTGGACGGACCTGACGAATCGAACTTGAAAGCTATCGAAGCAGAATGTAACGACCCGGTATTTTCAACCATTCGCATCCATTATAAGTGTATAGGTAGACACTCATGCCGGAGTTGAATTGCTCAAAATATCGCGTTGTAAATAAAATTTGGCAAAATCAGCATATACAGTAAATAAAATAATTACAGATCACAGACACAGAGTAATATAACAATACCGTAGCGGAAACAAAGGATAGTAGTTCATGAAGCTACTATATATATAACAGAGTTAAACAAGATACAACAGAGGTCTCGAATACAATAGATGTCTCAATACAATAATCAAATACCAGATCCGAATACATCACTGGATCGACGGAATAACTGAAAGCAGGATCGATAGATAGCTGGATCTCCAAGCGAAGCTCCAACTCCAAAGGTGAGTCTCCAATGCTGTATCACTCAGTCTGACCCGAGCGTAAAGCAAAACACAAAACATTCGAGTCAGGATTAACATTCTTATATTAATAAATCCAACTCAAGTGAAATATCAACTGAAATATCAGTAACTTAAAGGATGTTTGGGATAACCATCCTCTAAGGATCCGTTAAACTATTTACTATGTAGTAATATTCGCTATTATAATAGTGTCTAAATAAGTAAAGTATAATCATATCGGAAAATAGCGTTAAGGGGATGGAGAACCTTAACGCGGTCGGATCTTAAAATCATAATCGTAGTAAAGCTCGATATGGTAGGTGACACGGCACAACTAGGCAATGCCAGGGTAGATATACCAATTACGCACACGGACTGATGGATACGCATAGCAGCCACTACCGTTCCACCTCGAACAACACTCCCAAATCGGAGGATGGCCATCTAGTCAAATCACAAGTAAGAGTATAATATCGAAGAAATGCGTCCGAGAAGAGGTGCTACCTCACTGGTCCGAGATCGCTCCTGTTTTAGCCACCTTATGCCAACTCACGGGAGTTGGGTCCACGTAACATACCTTAAGAACGCCGCCACCATCCTACTTCATTCTGGAATCTCCACCGCGTACACGGTTGTCAAAGTGGTTTTCGGTATCGACAGAGAGTATGTCCATATCCGATCCCGGTCTCTTTGCCAACCAATCGTTATTATAACCCGTGGTTATAGATTTAAAACAATTTATATCAAAATACTTCGAATTAAACCATTTAAAACCAAGACATTATTCTTTAAAAATCAAATATTAGATTCCCAAAATCTAACCCTTTCGGAGTTCACTTATTCACTTAAAACAATAACGTTAAAATTTTCAGCTTTCACGGCATTTAAAAAGTGTGGCGGTAAGTTATATTTGAAAACAGTTTTATTCAACAAAACAACATTTATAAACTGCTATAACAGTCAGTTTAAAACAAAAATCATATTTCAGCCTAGTGCAGTCCTTAACAAGTGCTACAGTAGCCCTTTTATTAGTTCAGGTTCAATTTTAGTTTCTGCTACAACAGCACTTACCAAGTACTATCATAGCCTTAGTTCATTTTAGTCTTTTGGTTCACTTATATAATCCACAACACTTAACAAGTGCTACAGATTCTACCTAGTTTAGAACTTATAAAATCATACATTAAAATGTTCATTTCGATCCTTTAACTAATTTATTTTAAAGAGCAATTTTACAAGTTAAAACCAAGACTTACAAATTTGCTTATTACATTCATTTCAACATTTAAAATTTAAACTTCATTTTTCCACCAATTTAAAACTAAATTTCATTTCAATTTAATTAACTTAAGTTTCCATCTTTTCTTTTAGTCCAAATTTCAAATTTAAGTTTCGTTTTAAAAATCAATATTCCTCCATTTATTTATATTTATCACATAGAAAAAATCATTTCTATTTTAAATAAATCACTTAAAAATTCGATTTAAATCAATTTAATATTATTAAAATATTTAAATTATTTAAAAGTATCCAAAAAATACAAAAAAATAACCACGGGTCTGTATAATATTTTCTAGCCTAAGTCAAGTGATACGGATACTATATCATTTCAATCCATAATTTACAAAGAAAATCCGGGTTTTATCATTTCAAACCCGCAATCCCAAGTAAATAAAATTTTATTGAAAATCGTTCAGGCCTATCATTTCAGCCCATAACGACCTTCCCTTATTCTAAAGTCCGTTGCCTAGTTGTGCCGTGTCACCTACCATATCGAGCTTTACTACGATTATGATTTTAAGATCCGACCGCGTTAAGGTTCTCCATCCCCTTAACGCTATTTTCCGATATGATTATACTTTACTTATTTAGACACTATTATAATAGCGAATATTACTACATAGTAGATATTTTAATGGATCCTTAGAGGATTGGCGGTCCCAAGCATCTTCTAAGTTACTTGTACCTTTACTACAGTTCACTTGAGTTGGTTTACATTGTATAAGTATGTATATCCTGACTCGAGTGTTTTGTGTTTTGCTTTACGCTCGGGTCAGCCTGAGTTATTCACAGATTTGGATTCCACTTTCTGGAGATTTGAATCGCTGGAGATTATCTGCTTGTCTTGTCCTATCTATTTCAGTTCTGTTGTTCTACTCAGCAGTGTACCTGGTCATTGTATTTAGACTTCTGTTGTACTCTATTTTTTTTCTGTTGTATCTTATGTAACTTTGTTATATTTATATAGTAGCTTCATGAACTACTATTTCTTTTACTTCCGCTGCATTATTTCACTCTGTGTCTGTGATCTGTGATTATATTTATTTACTGTATACTCTGAGATTTGCCAAATTTTATTTACAACGCGGTATTTTGAGCAATTCAACTTCGGCATGAGTGTCTACCTATACACTTATAATGGATGCGAATGGTTGAAAATACCGGGTCGTTACACAGAAGGCCTGGAGAGATAGGCATAAACCCCACAAATCAAGTACACTCTAGATCATGAGATAAAGAAAAGGCCATTCCAAAAGATCCAAAACTCGATCCATCAACTTGTTGGATCAGTATCGATCCAACCCTATGGATCGGTGCTGTACCAATTGATAGAATCTCCCCAAAATTGCCCTAATTTCCTCATATTGAAAAGTCTTAATGCCAAAAGCTTATTCCAAGCCTATTGATTATTTGTAATCATTTGCTATCGAATGCCTCATGCACTGGAAATCAGCAACTCTACTTCTCCACCGATCCATCATTTGGACTTAGAAGCAAGCTTTTAGCAACATAAACAAGTTGGGAAACCCAAAGCTAACAACATATCGCCTCCTCCCAAAGCAACAGAAGTGGTCCATAAGTCAATCTTATGGATCGATACTGATTCATAGCTGTTTGCTGACTTGGCCATGTTTTTTCTTGAATAACCATCAGAAGATCGGTAAGAACATAAAGGAGAACGTACTAGAGCTTCTCGCCGTAACCTACAGCTATAAATAAGCATGAATAGGCATCATTTCGGGGATCTTTTTCACTTCCTCGCAATTTTTACACCTTTCTTTGCAATTTCCTGGGGAGTGGATCCGAATGATAAGAATTGTACTTGTAAACAATAATATTACTGATAAAAATCTCAAGTGGATGTAGTCAATGATTGGCCGAACCACTATAAACGTATGTTGTTATGTTGTTACTCATTTTGATTTACTTTTCTTCAATTTCATTCTCTATATAATCTTTTTGGTGTTGGTGCCATATTTTGGTACGAGCAATTACAAAGAAAAACAGGGGAATTTATCTTTTAAAATTAAGCGATTCTATTTTATTTGAAGAAGATAGAAATAATTTGGAATAAATACTAGTGTAATGCTTTGTATAAAGTTTTGTATAGAAAGATAGGTCTATAAATGGTATTTTATAAAGAAGAATATATTTATAAATGAGATTTAAAAGACAGGAAATGATATCATTTTGATGAATTAGAATAATAAATCACATTTGTGAATTTATAGTGATATTGATCGTTTTTCATGTAAGGTATTTAGTCCTATCTTGAAACCGAAGATTGGTGATAAGTATATGAGATTCAAATTGAAATGAGATTTATGAAAGAATTTTTTTAAATAGAAATGAGATTTATAATAAGAGTTTTATAAATGAAAACGAGATTTATAAAAGTAGTTTGTAAATACAAAATAGATTTATAAAAATGAATTTAGATAAAGAAATGAGAGATTTATACTAATGACCATTTTAAATTATGGTGGTGTGGAAAGTATTCATTTCACACTAAACACCAAATTCTAAGATAGGGAAAGTTGTCCTTATCCCAAGAATTAAGAATGTATGTCGAGGCAAGGATAGTTCTCTAACTTATCCAACTTTGTTGTCAATCGAGGGATAGTACAAGTTTGAAATCGAAAAGTTGTGGTAAGTATATTTGGACTAATTTTCTAACGGTTCATTTACTTACACCAAAAAGGAAAGTGGTTTGGATTTATAATAAACAATTTTTTAAATGACATTTGCATATAGCCCATCTAAGTATGCTTTTGAAATATGAAATTTTCATAAGTTTTTAGTGAATATACCTATACCGTTGAGATAATTATATGGTTACATTTTCTAAGTATTGAAAGTGTAGTCTTTTGTGAATATACCTATACCGATGAAATAAGTATAAGGATATTTTTCCAAGCATTGAAAGAGTATAAATGAATAGTGAATGAGTAGTACATAGAGGTATATCTTTGTAAAAGTGTTTTGGTACGAGTATTTACAAAGTAATTTCAATTAATGAAAGGATAAATTAAAGAGGCTTAGTGGTTACTTATGTGCTTAACCGTGCTTGGTTTCCATATGAAATTAAATCTCTTATTGGACTGTTTTCTTATTTGATAGTTAAATAACCCACTATCAAATACTGGTCTATTTTGAAACTAATGATTGTCGGTTCGGAGAGATCGAGATCTGATATGTTATCTGAAAACCACTTTGAACTGGCATAAGAGTTCGATTTGGAGACATCTTGAAGATGATGGAATCAAAGACGGAGTCCTTTGAAGTACAAGGGCTACTTGCTACTAATCTTGAGGGTGATTTCAAAAGGCCTGTAGTAGAAGTAGTACCTTTTGTTTGTCCAGTCCCAGAACAACTTGTATAGATGAATGTTGGCATTGCATTGTTGCCTGAAGGGTAGTGTTAGCATACAAAGTGGAATTTACTAAAAGGGTAAAATGTAGCCTCAAGCCTCACACCCCGTAATGGCAAAAACAGAACTTGTGCAGTTGGGCTATGTGGGACGCTCCCATTAGGGTATGGTCATTGCCTGATCTAGATCGATATTTATGGATTTATGTATGCTTGGGGCCCGGTACGGTTTGCCACATTAGTAGATGAAAGATGATCGTATTTGTTACTATTTAGGAAGGGGTAGGCCGGTCCTAATTCGCGGAGGTGCAATGTTTGCTGCCTCGGTACATTTTATCCAGAGGTGTACTACACGTAAGGTAGTCGCTTACCTCGTCATTATATGGAATCCATTCTCTAATGCATGCCTTACAGACTTGGTTGTATACTAAATATGCTATTAAATGTAATTAATGTAACCATTCTAGCTATGTTAAATATCTATTTTAAACCCTAAACATTATTAAAATATCACAAGATTTTCTAACAAAAATGAGGTGGTTATCGTAAGGTGAAAACCCGCATGTGTTTATGTGCGGCATGGTCCTATGAGATACCTTTATTTTTGTAAGGTTTTACAAGATACATAATCCATATGATTTGAGTTTCTCGCGCTGGATCACCAGACTCCTCCGGGCATTATTTTCTTATAATGCTCGGGTCAGCCTGAGCATATTTCTAGATTTAGTTATGGATTCTTTGGAGCTTTAGGAGATGGGCTGGATGCTTCCAAGACCTATTCACATATTTTATGTTTTGTTGCATTCCTTTTTTGTATTTATTAGCAATTGTAAGGACAGGTTGTTATAAGTGTTCAGGCTGATAATAGGTTAGTTTACTTTGATTTATGTATGTATATTACAGTTTTATTTTGTAAAGATCATTTGTATATTATATATTACTCATCACGATGTGAAATTCTATTCTATCTTTTCTTTTCTTCCATCCCAACAATCTGTTTTTCCAGCACTGGGATACTCGGCACATGAATACCATGGATATACTAATATTAACTTTTGAGGATCGAAAAGGCGGATCACTACAAAAAGTTTGCGAAATCCACTGGCGAATCCCTTTCTAATGTCTTCGTAAACACGGTCTTATTAGCAACTCCAGCAACCACTGCCATAAGAACTATTGATGAGTCTGACCCTCGGATTTGACAATTGAACCAATGTTCAAATCTCAAAAACCGAAAATGATAGATCATTAGGTTTGGACAATAAAAAACAAGATGACAATTCTAGCTATATCTTTAGGAACTCACAGCAGAATGAATAACGGTAATATAAAAACCAACTTATCCAAACCAATCTTTATAACATACATAAGGTCTAGATCCAAAGACATACAATTGTCAATCCAAACTAAACATGACATAGTGTAATGTCATATAAACATATATACAATATATATAGGTAATACCTTCATCATCCGCACAATCTACCCCACCTAAGTCAGCTTGACTCCATAGCTCGTCAGCCTATCAACATCGTATAAAAACAATGTGGAAACGGGTGAGACTTAAGTCTGATATGTTAATTTAAAGTATATTAAATAGAAAATCCTTGAGTGATATGTTATGTGATAGTATTTACATTATATTGTAATTATGAGTAATTTATCATATTAAAATAACATATTATTTTAGATATTCTTAGTCAAGATATTTTGAGAGAGGATATCGATTTATCCGGTGAGAATAGAGTATGCAACACTCTCAAAATGTTGGGTAATATATTACTCATGGCTGTTAGAGGCACCAAGAAGTTTTGTACATATAGTTATAGGATAACTATGGAATGACTCACTTAAGAGTTTCCAGTTGGTTAAGTATAACTAAGGTTAAGCAGGAGATCTTGACGTAATGATGTTACATAGCTCCCCTAACTTGAGAATACAATGAAACTTCAATATGTGCAATCCACTTTGATTATAGTTAAATCATGACATGACGATCCATCGAGGGACTATAGTTAGGTCCGAGTAGAAGCATTGGAAGTGAAACACTATTCAATAGAGAATTTATCTCCTTGGTTATAAGAGGTTAGTATCACGATCAACTGTAGTCAGCTAAAAGTCAAAGTCTCTGGCTAGAGCGGTATGGTTAATAATAAATGTTATTATTAAACCAAAAATTTAATGTTTGGAATAATCGAGTTGAATGTGGATGATATTTAAGTTTTGAATAAAACCAAATTCATAAGTCCTAAAGTGATATAGTTTTGATAAGAAAATTGGTATAAATAATCCTTACTACCAGGCACGCTTAAAAGAGTAAAATTGGATTTTACTTAAAAGATGTCTAGGCAATAAATTCTACTAAACTATTACACCATTAGTTAAGGTAATGTATGAACATTAATAGTTGAATTGTTCAAGATTAACCGTTGATTGAATTTACGCATTTAAGTCATACAACTGTAATGATAATTCTCCGCAAAACCATATGATTTAATTAATTTATAGAATGATAAGAAATATTAATTATTAGTTAATTTATCTGATTCCTTGGAGCTATTTTTGATTATTTGAATGCGTTATAAAAATATATTTGGCATTGATATACGATATTAGTGTAACTTTAAACGAGTTTAAATGAAAGATAATTGCATGAAGAGATTTTGGAAATTTTGTGCCATTTGATGGTAGGTATTTTTAGCCTGACATATGAAGAGACAAGAGAGGAGGGAAAGAGGGAAAAATTAAGGGAATTGATTAGAGAAGTTTTAATTAAAAGAACGGGGAATATTACATTTTTTCAATAAAAACGAATTAATTACTTCATTTTTGATAGACATTCATTTTTTACTCACTTTTATCTTCTCTCGTCCTAACCTTACATGAAATAAAATCAAATGAAAATTTCTAAATATTTATCTACTCCAAATCAAAATAAAATATCAAATACAATGAAATAAGTGGTTTATCCTTCTTTTGTAAAGCTTGGTGTGGAACATGTAGATATGAGGACAAATCTTCATTCAATGGGAAAATCATGGGCAATCTGTTTAGGTAATATTTTAATTTTAAAATCATCTATATTTACATCCTTTGATTGTGCAGATTAGATTTTATATACCTTATAACAAATTTATATATGCATGTATTGTCTGATTCAATATGTATATTCAAATTGTTTTAAGAAATAAGGAAACATGAAAATAATTTTATTATAATATCGTCTGAATATGTTTCAAAGTTTTAAAACATAAAATTAATTTTTTAAATATCAACTAAATTTGTTTAAAGGTATTCATTTAAAATAATGGTCATAATGTTAAAGTTTTAAGATTTAATTTATTAACAAGTTAAACAAAATTTGAACAATTTCCTTAAATAAGCGTTCTGATTCAAATTTTAAAATAGATTTATGAAACGTCTTTATAATTCCAAATGTATTTCAAAATTTAACAAGTTATATAAAGTTTAAACAGTTTCATTAAACTGAGGTTTTAATTCAAATCTTAAAATAGATTTTGTTTAAAATTATAGATCTAGTTTTGAATTCTTCTAGATTTTAAGATGTTAAGTTTAAATTTCAAAACAAGCAAAATTAATCATAATTAATTTTAATATGTCTAAGGTTTTAACTTTCAAAATGCTGGTTTGAAATGACAATGAATGAACGAGTAAAGGAAGGAGAAAATTCCTCCACTTTTTTTCTCTTCTTAAATGCCTACTTAAACTCATTAATTATTATATTATAAATATAAGTAAATTATTATCAACTAGTCAAAAATATTTTATAACTTATTGTATATAAGTATAAGTTAACTATGTACAAATGTGAGTATACATATATATCTTATTCTTATTTATATGGTTTCAAATAAAACTACAAACAACAAAGACAAATATAAAGGGAGAATGTGCTTGTTGCGGTGTATATTCCAACATCCATATACATACAGATTGATCACGTACATTGTTTATATGTGGCACTTTCACTACACATATAAGTGTATGTAGTACACTCACTATAATATATTTAATTTAGATTTTAAATCAAAATTCCTTTTAAACAAACTAAATAAAATAAGATTTTATTTAAAACTATATTAGATTGGATCTAATAAATCTTTTGGAGTTCATAGGCCTAACAGAACCAAAAATAGGAAACAAAAACTTTGAAATCTACCTATTTTAGCTGCTTTTGACTGTCATGGTTCCTTTAATGGTATTATAGCTTAATAGTCTGTGTGGTCTAGATTAGCAATATTAGGGTGAATTTATTAAAGCTTACCCATTTAGTAGGGTATCTAGAAAGGTAATGCATAAGATTGGGCTTGGGTAATCAAGTACTCAGCCCTACTTGGCTACTGGTCTAACCCAAAAGATAATATAAGCCCAAAGGCTATCCCCAATATAAAGGCCAGAACTGAATTTTAGCCTTGAGTTAATTTTCAAAATTCAGTTTGAAAATTTAAAATTATATTTTGAATTTAAACGTTAACTTTAAAATAAAAATAAATTTTGTAAAAGAATAATATACTTTTCAAAATTATTTAAAAAAAAAATAATATGTCCTAGAAATTATTTAATAATTTAATTAATTAGCTTAATTAAATAATTAATAAACTAAACGTTAGTTTTTTTTGCAAAGAAAGCAGGGTTCACGGGACCTTTACCAGATTTATTAAAAAGAGCACACATAAAAGGGAAGTTGAACACTCTTAACCCACCAAAATATAAACTAGGACGTTATGAAGGGAAAGAAGGACGAAAAAAGAAAAACCAACAAACAAACAGAGAAAGAAAGACACAAAAAGCAACACAACAGCCATGAAGGAAAGGTGTTGATTGAAAACAAAGCAAGTGACGAACACAAAAAAAGCTCTGCAGCCATGGCTGCCTACACAAATCTCCTTAATAATCCTATCTTTTGCCTTGATCAAAATGATAGGTCTTCTAATTCTTCTCCACCTCACTCTCCTCCACCTCACTCTCCTCCACCTCTACTGAATCCATTGCCGCAAGAACCACCTCAGTCAGAGAAGGCGCCTGTTATTGATTCAGAAGGTTTTCAGATCGTTCAAGGCAGAAAATCTAAACAGATGAGAAAAGATTCTGCTCTGCAATTTACAGATAATGGTTCTCATCAATTCAACCTGAAACAATACCCTAATCAAAATCACAGAAATGCAAATCAAGGCTTCTTCAATTCAAGAAATGTAGTATATGGAGGAAATCTTGCAAGAAATAGGACAAGATCCAATCAACATGTGCCAAACTCAGTAAATCAATTTAGAAATTCAAGAATCAATGCAAGAAACATTCAAAATAATGAAATTTCATCCCAATCTAATTCTAACCTGATCAAACCCTCTTCATGGGCAGAAATGATCAAAAAAGGAGGTTCAAATTCTGACTTTGACCTGAAATATGTGGCGCCTTTATCCATCAATGAGAAGAAATTAGTGGTTGTGAGCGCGGAGGCCAGTAGAAGGGCTGAGAGTAAGTGGAGTTTCTCTGTTCTTGCCTATGTATTCGGCAATAGACATGCTTATCATCATTTCAAGGCAGTTATTGATAGATCATGTAACCCCACGGGAAATTTCGACATCTTTACCCGCAATAATGGTTTCTTCCTAATCAGATTCTCTAATGCTACAGACTGTAACAATGCAATTAATGGAGGTCCATTCTTCATCAATGGAAAGCTTATTATCATGAAAAAATGGAGCAGTAAAATCAATCTTGAAAGGGATTTACTCTCTACCATGCCTATATGGATTAAATTGCCTGGATTAAATCTGTGGGACAGTGAAATTTTAAGTGTTATTGCCAGTGTGGTGGGTGCTCCTCTCAAATTGGATGAACACACTGCAAAAGAATCTAGACTTTCTTTTGCAAGAATATTTGTTGAAATTAATGCAGACTCAGTGCTACCAAATGATGTTACTATTTCTATGCACGACGGGGAAAATTTAGTTCAAAACATTGAGTATGAATGGGTTCCCCCCAGATGTAAAAAATGTTCTTGCTTTGGACATACAATAGAAAGTTGTGAAACTAATCTGGTTTGGAAAGCAAAGCAAAGCAATCAAGTAAATAATGAAGCCAATTGCAGCACCTTTGCTGTGGAGGGAAATGTTACTGCTGGAAATTCATTAGCAGATATTTACAACAAAAAGAATTCAAATTCTTATAATGTTAATTCAGGGGAAAATATAAATATTGAAGAATCCCTTATCATTCAAAACTTCCCCCTTGTAAAGGATTCACAAGAAGGTTTTAAAGATCTGTCAAATAAAGGCAAAGAAACTGAAATCATTTCTGAAACATATGTAGCTCCAGAGAAAAGCATTGAAATTTCTCAAGTTAAGGTCACAAATTTACAAGCAAATGAGGTTTCAACTGCTACAGAGGTTATGAATTTAGATGATATTCCTTACATTAATAACATCTTAAATAACGAACCATCTGATAATCCCAATATCAGTCACCTATCCTCACATCTTTCCCCGGTTATCAAAAATTCAAATTCAAATTCAGAAGGCAATATCCAAAAGGCAGTTAGTCTGATTGCAAATTCTATCTCAGTCTCAAGGAAGAAAAAAAAATACAGCAAGGATAAGAAGAAAGGCAAAATAAAAAGTATTAAAGACATAGTTGACAATGGAAACTCTGAAAATTCAGAAGACAGTGAATTCAAAAAGAAATACATCACCAAAAATCTCAAATGGGAAGATCAGTTAAAATTAATCAGCAAAATCACATACAAGAAGAAAGGGAAAAGGATAGAACCTTTGAAGAAGAGAGCAGCCACAATGCTTAGTTGCTGCTGAGTCATGTATCCTTTATGTATCCTTATACTTTATATTTTATTTTTTCCATTATGTCTATAATCTCTTGGAATACCAGAGGTCTCAATTCTTCTGAAAGAAGATTGGACCTGTCTTATCTTCTTAAGACTGAAAACCCAAGTATGGTTGGTTTGCTTGAACATAAATTAGATGATCATAAGATAAAAGATTATCATATCAAAAGCTTAAATAATTGGAATATTGTTAATAATAATCAGATGGGGGGGAATGTTAGAATCATGGTCATTTGGGATCCCAATATTTAGGATATCACCCAACACTTTGTTAATTTCCAATTTATACACTGCAAATGTATTAATAAATGTGGTTTTCAAATTGAGATTACCTTTGTATATGCATCAAATAGTGAGCTTGAAAGGTTAAATCTTTGGGAAAATATTGATCAAATTAATTCTAATATGCATTCCCCATGGATTATTATAGGTGATTTTAATACTATTATGCATGCACATGAAAAAAGAGGGGGGATCCCCTTTCCTTCTAAAAAACTGGATTTTTTAAACAATTTCCTACTTAAAACTGGTCTTTACGAACCATTTATTTTTGGGTAACAAATATACTTGGAAATCTGGAAAATTCAGAAACATTCATTGCAAACTGGACAGAATTTTACTTAATCTTAGCTTCACTAACTGTTTTAAAGACTTTAAATGCTACACTCTTCCTCAAGCCTCTAGTGACCACACCCCAATTCAAATTTTTCTCACTCAAAACAATTTTTCAAAGAAAAATTTCCCTTTCAGATTTATTAATGGGTGGGTTTATGAAAACAATTACAAAGATATCATCAAAAATAGTATGTCTTTTAAGGTACAGGGCACTGCCCAGTACAAATTTAGTAATTTCCTTCAAATTACAAAAGGAAACTTGAAAAACTGGAACAAACTCAGAAATAAAAATGATGTATCTCATTTTAGAGAGGAATGTAAGTTAAGGCAGAATCTCTGGGATTGTGGTTGCTCGGACATTGAAAATGTCAACAAATTTTTTAAAGCCCAAAACAATTTAATCATGTCCCTTCAAGTGCAGTCTATAAATTTGAGACAAAAAGCTAAAGTAGACTGGCTCACTCATGGTGATGAAGCCAGTAAATTTTTTATGGCAGGATGTCTAGCAAAAAATTTAGAATGATATTGGTAAAATTATAGATGTTAAAGGTAATGTTATTAATGAAGTATCTAGCATTGAGAAAGAAGCTATTAATTATTTTACTAATCTATACAATACTAATAGCTACTCTAAGAATTTTCCTATCATTGAATCGAAATATAATCTGAATTCTAATAGTCAAGACATTCTTCTTGCCCCTATTTGCTTAGAGGAAATTAAAAACATTATCTTTCAAGCTAATAATGATAAAAGCCCTGGCCCTGATGGGTTTGGTGCAAAATTTTATAAAACTTATTGGGAAGATATAAAGTGTTTTTTATTTGATTATATTACTGAATTTTTTAGAACTGGTAAGCTTTTAAAAAAATTCAATCATACATTTATCACTTTAATTCCAAAAGTTCAAATTCCAAATAGCTTGGATGATTACAGACCTATTGCCTGTTGTAACTTTATTTATAAAATCATTGCTAATATTTTATGCAATAGAATAAAAATATTTTTAAAATTCTTAATTTTTGAAAATCAATGCGCTTTCATCCCTAGTAAACTTATTGTGGAAAATACTCTTCTTGCTCATGAGCTAATTAGAAACTTTAATAATAAAAATAGAAATCTTATGTGTGTCAAGATTGATTTACACAAAGCCGTTGATAAAATTAATAAGCACTTTATTATTTATATGATGCAACAAATGAGTTTTGATAAAAAATTCTACGCTCTTATACAAGAATGTATCAACAATGTCTCTTACTCAATTCTGGTTAATGGTTCTCCTAAGGGTTTTATTCATAGTAATAGAGGTATTAGACAAGGGGATCCACTCTCTCCCTATTTATTCACTATTGCTATGGAATATTTCTCTATTCTTATGGAAACTGAGTCCATTAAGGGAAATATAAAACCCATTAATAGAATCAAACCATCTATTACTCATCTGCTATATGCAGACGATCTTCTTTTATTTTTACATGCTGACACTAATAGTGCTAAAGCTATCTCAAAATATTTTATGAATTTAGAAGAGCATGCTGGTCTGAAAGTTAATGACTTTAAAAGTAAAATATATTTCAGTAAAGGTTGTAATAGAAAAATTGAAATTCTTAATATCCTTAAATTTAAAGAGGGCAAACTACCAGTAAAATATTTGGGTTTGCCTTTGAGTATTAATCAAATCAATGATACAGACTGCACTAGACTTTTGGACATTATTCAAAATAAATTTGAAGGTTGGGCTTGTAAGCTTCTGTCCCTAGCTGGTAGGGTGGAATTAACACATACTGTCATCATAGCAATCATAATGTATTGGATTCAAGCCCACAATATCCCAGTTAAGGCTACCCATAAATTAGAAAAAGCCTGTGCTAATTTCATTTGGAAAGGAAAACAACATAAAATTGCATGGGATATGGTCTGCAAACCAAAGAAATCTGGTGGTCTAGGTCTTAGGAATATAAATGATTTGAGGGAAGTCTGTAAGCTTAAACTTTTTTGGAAATTTGTCAATGGGAATTCATTATGGGTTAGATGGATGAAAGCAAAATACCTTAAAAATAAGAATTTTTGGACTGCAAAAGCAGAAAACCATGACTCTTTCTCTTGGAAAAACATTCTGGGTTGCTGGGATATTGGTCTAAAACTTTTGGATAGGAAATTTAAGGATGGTAACCAGACCAGCTTATGGTTTGACCCATGGATTTATGGGAAATCTCTGGTAAGTCTTTTGGATTGGGATAGTTTGCTTAGGTTTGGTGGGACTTTTGATAAAGTTAGCACCATTATTCAAAATAATTCTTGGAATACATTTAATCACCCAGCTACTTCCATTTTTAATGAAGCCATTAAAAAAATTACTATTAACCTAAATTTGCAAAATGACACATGGGATTGGAGGCTTACAAAAAAAGGGAATTTTTCTTTTAAAAAAACTTGGAAATTTATTCGGGGACATGAAAGTGAAGTAGAGTGGTACAATGTTATCTGGAATAAATCGAATTGCCCAAAAATGTCACATTGTGCTTTCTTTGCTGTTATTACAGATTACCTACTAGGGACAGGTGCTTGAAATGGAATAAAAATGGTGAAACAATCTGTCTACTTTGCAAACAGGAGGCTGAGAGCATAAATCATTTATTCTTTGATTGTGTCTTTTCAAAGCATATTTGGTTCATAGCCAAGTCAAAACTTAAAATAAATCAGCATCAGGCTGTTCAAAGCATCAGAGAAAGCATCAAATACATACAGGAAAATTTCAAAGAAAAATCAAAGGAATTCAGAAATGCTAGCATTATTCTCACAGCAACCATCTTTCACATTTGGAAAGAAAGAAATCAAAGTCTCCATACTCAAAAGAAGACAGGAAGCATTCAATTATGGAAAACAATTGATATGGAGAGTCAAATTCTCCTCAAAAAATTCGAAAGTCGGAAAAAATACTCTGATAATCTCAATCAAAATATCTGGAGAACAGAAAGCTATGAGATAGAGTTAGAAACTTTCTTACAAAACGAGAAACATGATTCTGTCTTTCCGGGAGGCAAACTTCTTCACCACAGTGGCTTTCACTGGATGAAGAAATCTAGTATCCTTAGTAGATCCAAATCGGAGCTTGCGCATATTGATGGCGGCCACCTCTACCATCAAACCAGTAACTCATCCTGCAATAGACATGGAAAGGGAAGTAAATTTTTTAACAATCATGATATTCACAATTATAATAATGTATATACTGAAGGCTCTTCTAACTTACCTGGTAGGGGCGGAGGCTACCGCACACTCAAGCGCAAGGCAAATTCCGAGCATCTCCTGCATAAAGACAGGATTTTGCAACTGGACATGAATAATCAGAGAGTCTCGACTGAATTCTACAAAAGCAAAATCAATAACCATATCTATCACTTATCTGTTTGGGACAAGGGTGATTCCAGCAAGCATGATGAGCTTATTGCTAGAGATCCCCCAAATAATAGAGATCTGATAACATCCGAGCTTATCATCGAAAATAATAAGCATTCGAAGCAAAGAGCCTTAGCTCTGCCTTTTTCTTCGCGAACAATAAACCGTGATTCACTCGTCATCACTGGAGGCGGCCATTCCAAAACTGCTAACAAACTTAATATCTGCAAGGGAAGTGAACACAATATTATTAGTAATATTAATATGAATCCTTACTGTATTATGAATAATGATGCTGGGTATTTACCTGTCACAGCTTGGAGGAGCTACCGCACGTCCAACAGCGTTCCCAAGGAGATTATGTTGCTGTCCAAGGAAGATTACATCAATTCAAATATCAGCGAAAATAAAAGAGAGAGCATTTATTACAAAAGCATGCTAAACAACAAAGTTTATCACATATCTTGCTGGAGTAAAGGGGAAAGCAGCAAGACTGCAGATGATTTTGCTCAATTTGATTGCAACCCTCCCAATCGCTGCTATTCAACAGAAAATCTGGAAAATGGCAACACTATCTTGAAGGAAAAAGCTTCTAAATCTACTAATCTACAGAAGCATGATGATAAAAGCAAGGAATTGGAGAAAAGCAGCAAGCTTTGGAAGAGAGCCGTCCCTCAACTATACAGTGGAAAGCTTCAAAATTGCAACGAGAATGAAGACAATAGTGAGATCGTGAAGCTCTGGAAGCCTCCATGAGGAGTTCGATATTTGTTTTGAGAGGAGATGACTGGCTTAATTTGTTAGTCAGCATTTTTGTTCGAGGTGGAAGCTTTATTGAGATACGGTTGTTATGTCGGCAACCCTAGTTTAGGGTTTGTATCTTAGTTTGGCTTGGCTATCGGGTGTGGTAAACTATTTTCATACCCTATTTTATCTGTACTTGGGCTTGGCCCGTTTACCCAATTTCAAAAAAAAAACACAACAGCCATGCAACGTCAAGAAGCATGCAAAGACTCAGGCAGAAGCAAATCAAAGACAGTCGCATCTAACCTATAAATTACAACAATTTCATTGCATAATACCACTTTTGTTTTACTGATTTTTCGAAAGAGCCAATCATTTCTCTCCCGCCACAGCACATCGACGAAGACTTTTAGAGCAATTAACAACCTCAACGAGCACTCGTCATGTGATACGTATACTACTATTCCACCAGCACATGAAGACATCACTGCAAATTGCTAACTGTTTTGTATTTCTGTATTTTTTTTACTTTGTTATTTTATGGCCGTCACCTTTCTGCAAAAATGGTTTTAGGCAGAGGTCCCCATGTGGCCACCACAGCAAGTTTGTTAGCACGTAGCCTATATATGTATGCATCCACAGTAAGAAATGAAAGTAATATTTTCTCAACAATCTTCTTCCTCCTGAAATTACTTCTTCCTCTCTAAGTTTATCTTCCTTCCAGTCTCTGATCTGCTCAGAACCACATCAATTTGGTGCTTTCACTCTTGTTCTCACCTCCTTCGTCATTTGACAAAATTAAACAATGGTCGAAACCGCCATCCAACAACTCACCACCCGACATCAAACCGCCATAAACACCATTCAAGCCACCTTTGAAACTCAACAAAAAGCCATCATCGACATCAAAACCACCATCGTCGACATCCGAACCTCCATTAATCACATCATTCACTCCGTGCCCGAGATTGCCACAAAACTTGGATTCCAAATCACATTACCACCACCTCTCCCTCTATCTCCGACACCTCCAACTTTGCTGCCTGTCGCTGTCACGAGCGCTACAACAGCAACTCCTCCCTTGTCTAAGCCTGATGCACCTCTTCCTAGCTCTACAGATGCTGCTCCTTTCCTCCACTTCAGTTCGCACGAGAACATATGCTGCCCACCAGCAATTTCAGTTGCTGCTCCTCCCTCACCTACGTCCCCTACATGTCCACCTACCCTTGTTGTTGCTACAAGATCTATAACTCGCCCACTGTCTCCTCCATCGCCAATGAATTCACCTCCACCTCCACTTTATCCTACTTTTGTGCCTATGAAAAATTGTGTTCATTACCAGTCAAAAGTGTACTACACAAGAGTTGCACTTGTTAAGGCTTTATGCGTCACACAGAATTCTTCATGGCATATTAAGCAGAAAAAGAATGATGCACACAACATGTTTGTTGAAATGAACAAACTGAAGTTTGAATGGGCTGATGCATCCAGTATGTTTGCTGAAATGAACAAGTTACGATGTGAAAGCAAAGTTCTCATCTTCGATCCCGGTGGTACATTCAACATGAAAAACATCTTCGACCTTGAGGACAAGGTCAATCTTGAAGGGGTGGGTATTGATACGTATACTACTATTTCACCAGCACATGAAGACAGCACTGCAAATTGCTAACTGTTTTGTATTTCTGTATTTTCTTTTTTTTACTTTGTTATTTTATGGCCGTCACCTGTTTGCAAAAAACGGTTTTAGGCAGAGGTCCCCATGTGGCCACCTCAGCAAGTTTGTTAGCACGTAGCCTATATATGTATGCATCCACAGTAAGAAATGCAAGCAATATTTTCTCAACAATCTTCTTCCTCCTGAAATTACTTTCCTCTCTAAGTTTATCTTCCTTCCGGTCTCTGATCTGCCCAGAACCACATCATCATGCCACCTGGTTGCCTTGAAAATATGGTTCCACTCATCAAAGCAAAAGAGGGCAGGTGGAGACAACCCACTGATCGACAGCACCGAAGCTCACATACTATGGGTGACAACACACCCAAAGAAAAAATGCACATTCTCTTCATTCTGGCAATGACAAAACTCACAGGAGGTCTCTGTTAATATTCATGCCACTTCGTTCAAGCTTACATTTGGTATGTAAAGCATTACTTAAGACCCTTCAAAGCACGTACTCTTTGCATTCCAAAGCCTGGAGCTCCATCTGAAAATCGGGATAGCAGAAGAATCATCAATACTCCGTAAACAACGTCAGTGGAGTGCTTAACTTGTCTGTCAGTCCCAATATAATAGTCAGTATCACAAATAAGCTTAACAGATTGGATTTGGTTCCAGAGAGACTGCACCCTAGGATAAGATATATAAGGTAATTTTACCTAGCCATCAATAATGTAGTCAGAGGCCTTAGCAGATAATGGTATCCCAGATTGACAAATCTCTTCAAAAGTCAGTTCTTTGTACAACAATCGGACAACAGCCGACCAAGGCGCGTACCAGAAGGAAGTAGTACTAGCAGGAGACAATATACATTGAATAAGGTAACAGAAGTGTACGAAGGCTCATGATTGATCTCCAAACCCAACCACACACAAGAGAGGCCACCATAGTCCAGAACTGCTTTTTCCTAAGGTGGTGATTAACCGCCCATTTAACCCACAAGGTAGAATGGTTGTTAATGATGTTATCAAAGTGTTTTGAAAAGGCAGCACGGTTCCATGAACCTAATCTTTTAATTCCCAATCCTCCCATGTCATAAGACTTCTCAACTTTCGAGAAAGCAATTGGAATAAAATTTCTTGGATGCATATTTCCAGACCATAAAAAGTGGTTCATTACTTTTTTAATATTAGTTATCGGCTTGGCCGGAAGAATAAAATTTTTACACCAGTATACAGTCATGGTATGGAGAATAGACTTGATAATAGGAAGTCTACCCGAGTGGGATAGGTTTTTGCAACTCCAATTACCCATAGTACTAGTAATATTCTCAAACAATGGGAGGCATGTAGCAAATCTAATTCTACCAGAAGATAGAGGAACACCAAGGTGGGTAACCGTAGCGGTAAGAGGAGGCATCTTGAATGTGTTTAGAATAGTGGTCCTTTGTTACTCAGACACACCAGCAACAGAAATAAATGACTTCTAATAATTAATATGGAGCCCAGTAATAGAAAAAAAAGTAGAAAGAGTCGAAGTAATACTTGCTAAGGAGGCTTGAGTTGGTTTTGTAAAGAGGAGAACATCATCAGCAAATAGTAAGGATGAAATGCAAGGGTTCTTACATTTGGGGTGCAGGTCAAAACACTTGTTATTAATTTGCTTAAAAAATGGCTATGTAAAGAATTCCATCACAATTATGAAAAGGTAAGGAGAGATAGGGTCTCCTTGACGAATACCACGTTTACCAAGGAAGAACCCAATAGATTTCCCATTATATAACATCGAGTAGGACACAGTAGATATCCATGAGAAAACCCAGTTGACAAAATGACATGGGAAGCCCATATGAGACATAATACCAACTACGGCTTCCCACTGAATCGTATCATATGCTCTTTTGATATCCAGTTTCATCATAGCTCTGGGAGAAATATAGCTACGGTTATATCCATTCATAAGCTCATGGGTAATAAGAACATTGTCAATAATGCTACGGGAAGGAAGGAAGGCAGCTTGATTTTCACTTATGATGCTAGGCAGAATAAGTTTGAGTTTGTTAGCTATCACTTTGGATATACACTTGTATATAATATTACAACATGAAATCGGTCTGAAAGAGGAGATTGAAGAGGGATCTTTGCTTTTCGGGATTAAGACCAAGTTCGTAATATTAATACAAGCATTTTACTACTGAAGAATTTTTTTTGAACAGCTCTCAAAAGGTCAGAGGAAATAATGTCCTAGTAGTGAACATAGAAATTGGCATTGAAACCATCAAGTCCACCACTGGAAGACCTATTCATGTCGAAAACCGCTTCTTTAATTTCAGCGTCAGTGATCTGAGAAGATAAAATATTGACATCATCTTGCTTGAGGAAGGGAAAAGGAGTAGAGATAATCTCAGCAGCAGTGTTATTCGAGCTGCCTGCCGTACCAAGCAACTTAGAATAATAATCCAGGAACGCATAATCAACATCTACAGGAGAGACATGAACAATGCCAGCTTCACCAGTAATTTGAAATATGTTGCTTTTCTCATTCTTGATTTTAAGCGTAGAGTGTTAAAACTTTGAATTTCTATCACCATGCACTTTCCATTCCCTCCTAAGTTTCTGCCGCATCATATTGATCTCAGAAGACAAAGCCACAGACAACTGCAGAGACAGATCATGTTAAAGGGTAGAGTAAGTAATATTACCTGGGTCCTCCATCATCTTGGTCTGAATATCAGCAAGCCTAGCTGATAAGGCAACCGAACCCATATGTCCATCCCCATATTTGTTTTTAGCCCAACCTTTAAGAGCAATTTCGTGGCACATAATTTCTGTTGGAAAATATACATATTAGTACCAAAAAATTTTGTAGCCCACGCTTTGGTGACAATACAAAGGAATTCTGGATCAGAGATCCAAGAATCAAAAATTTAATACTTGTATGCTTTTTGATAATAGAGTTCCCAAAGGCCAGAAAAATAGGGGAGTGATCAGATAGAAGAGGATGGAGAATATGCATAATGGTGTTAGGAGAAAGGGATAAAGCTATAGAGTTGATGAAGGATAAGTCAATACTCGTTGTTTGAATACCCGATTGACTATTATTATTATTCCAGGTAAAAGGAAGGCCAATGAAAGTAGGTTCAAACAAGTTAGAAGAAGAAATTGATTCATTGAGGGGGACTACATCAGAGAGAGAAAGAGGCTTGCCACCACATCTGTCAGATGCATTAAGCATACAGTTGAAATCACCCATAACATACCAAAGGTGGGAGTCTTGCTTTAAGCAAGGAAGATAATCAAGCAAAACTTGCCTAAGCACCAGATGGTTATCAGCATAAACAAAAGAAATGTAAAGGGAAGTAGAGGTAGGAAAATGAAAAGCATGAAGGTGTATGAACTGTCTATGGGTAATGATGGGGGTTAACCGATAAATAGAGGGCTCAAAGAGGATTAAAATTCTACCGTAGGGGGCCTCGCTGAGGTTGTGATGTAGAGTCCAAAGGGGGTTGATGGTATGAGCAGCTTTGAGAGTGAGAGACAAATTAAGTTTTGTTTCAAGCAGAGCTAAGATACTTAAATTGTTCTGACCAATTAAATTTTTTGCTTGCAAAAGTTTGGAAGTCTTATGTGCACCATGAATGTTCCAACTAGCAATATTATTTTACACAAATAGAACTAATGAGGAAGAGAGTACATAGTATTCCTTGTTCTTCTTAGGAAAGAAGACATTGAGCTCGAGTTAGGGAGAGTTTCATCAAAATCATTGATCTGATCTTTATCATGGTCACGAAGAATGGGTTTAATCTTTATTTTTTCCCACTGTTGATTATAGAACCGGAATTGCCACCACTAGGGGAGCAGATAGCAGCCGAGCTGGTGGCAAGTTGCGATGGTGGAGGAGTAGGAGGAGGAACCCAACCACGCGGTGGGGGGATGTGATGATACGGAGGGGAAGTAGAGGAAGGCATACGAGGAAGGTCAAGAGAAGAATGAACAGTAGCATGTACCGATGATAATGAACAGTCATGTGCATGAGCAGTATCATGGGCATGTCCTCCTGTGCATGACACAGCAGGTAATTCAACAGCAAGACCAGTTGTTTGCTTCTGTATGTCCACTGTCTTAGCTTTAGCAAATGGCTCAACGAACTGGTTAAGCCCAACAGACACACCTTCTGGCTCTTTACGTATAGTATTACCAACATCACACTGCATGTTTCCTATGTTATCACTATCCATGCAATCATTAACAGCGTTTTGGCCATCATCACCCAAAGACCCAACATGGCCATCAACCAAACAGTCTTGCTGCAGAGACGAGGCCATCAGACCAGTAACTTGATTTCCTATTGTTTTCAATGCATGGGCTTGCTGTTCCATAACAAGAGAAGTAGAATTATTAACAGTATCCATTTCACATTCATGCATCTCTTCTTCAACAATACCATCCAAAAGACACTGAAACATATTTGGACATAATACATCATTGCGTACTTCCACTGCCTTATCTCCAACGGTATCACCACCAAAATCCACTGCCAATGAAAGTTGCTCAGTAATGGTTTTGTCGACTAGATCGTATTCCTTCACCACTGTTGCACTATGTTCAATTAAATTTCCATCACTACCACCCCTCCCACTACTAGAAATTCGTTTCTATTTAGAGTGATGCACCTGTTAGAATATAAACTTGATTTATTAGTTTCTAGAGAATTCTTGTATTATGTTTAAAGGGAGTGAGAGTTCTAGAATGGGGAAATTAATTTAAAGGACAAAAATTTGTATATTTTTAGCCTCAAGGACACGACCTCAATATTTTACCCACAAGGACAAACATTCTTCTAAAAATTTTTCATAAGGACAAACATCCTTTCAAAATTATTCATAAGGACAAACATTTTTCCAAAATTGCTACCGAACTAAAAACTGATACCTAAAAACTGCTACCAATAACTACAAACTGATACCTAAAAACTTAAAAACTGATACCTAAAGAAAGTTGTCCTTCAAGCTAAAATACTGAAGGTCTGTCCTTGAAGCTAAAATAATGAGAAATTTTGTCCTTGATAACAATTTTCTAAGGGGAAATTAATTTAAAGGACAAAAATTTGTATATTTTTAGCCTCAAGGACACGACCTCAATATTTTACCCACAAGACAAACATTCTTCTAAAATTTTTTCATAAGGACAAACATTCTTTCAAAATTATTCATAAGGACAAACATTTTTCCAAAACTGCTACCGAACTAAAAACTGATACCTAAAAACTGCTATCAATAACTACAAACTGATACCTAAAAACTTAAAAACTGATACCTAAAGAAAGTTGTCCTTCAAGCTAAAATACTGAAGGTCTGTCCTTGAAGCTAAAATACTGAGAAATTTTGTCCTTGATAACAATTTCCTGTTTTAGAATTATGTTTTCTTTGTAATCAAGTAAAAGTCTTTCTAGAATTATGTTTTTTTTGTAACCAAGTAAAATATTTCTAGAATTATGTTTTCTTTGTAATCAAGCAAAAGTAATTCTAGAATGATCTATTAGGGACTATAAATAGAGGAGCTCTCCCCTCATTTGTAATCAAACAATCAAGCAAAGAAAAATAATAATAAAGCATTATTTGTGAGAACAAGTTTCCTCTCTTTGTGTGTGAGTTGTGTGGATTAGTGAGAACAAGTTTCTTCTCTAGTCTCCAATCTTTGTTTAATTTATATTCCAACAAAGTGGTGTCAGAGCAAGGTTTAGGGATGACTTCCAACAATAGGTTGCAACCTCAACTTCCTCGTTTGACGGGAAAGAATTACAATCAACAGAGCATTAAATGAAGGTCTTGTATGGCTCTCAAGATCTTTGGGAGATTGTTGAAAATGGATATGAAGAACCGGAGAATCAAGCAACAATTGAATACTTTGAAAGAGATTCGAAAGAAGGACAAGAAGGCTCTTTATTTTATCTATCAAGCGGTGGATGAAGCAATTTTTGAAAGGATCTCTTTGGCATCAACATCAAAGGAGGCATGAGACATCCTCAACAAGGCGTACAAAGGTGAAGAAAATGTAAAGATGGTAAGACTTCAAGCTCTAAAAGGTGAGTTTGATTTACTCAAAATGAAAGAAAGTGAATCGGTGGAGGAATTTTATAATAGAACTATTTCTATTGCTAATCAACTTCGAGTCAATGGTGAAGAAATTTCGGATAAAAGAATTATTGAAAAAATTCTTCGAAGTATGACAAGGAAATTTGAGCATGTTATTGTTGCTATTGAAGAATCAAAAGATTTGAATACTTTCTCTCTTGAAGAATTGTTGGGCTCACTACAATCTCATGAGCTTCGCATCAAACAATTTGATTCCTCTCCTTCCGAGCAAGCTTTTCAAATTCGAGACACCAACCGTGGTGGTTTTAGAGGAAGAGGTGGAAGATCAGTCTGTGGTAAAGGACAAGGAAGAGGCCAAATTCAAAGTGAAAATTCAAGCCCATCTCAAGGAGGAAGAGGAAGAGGTCATGGAAGACACAGTGGAAGAGGAAGAGGTAACTCTTATAATATTCAATGTCATTATTGTCATAAATATGGGCATATGAAAAAGGATTGTTTCAAAAGAATTAATGATGAAAAAGATAATTCTAATTTTCTACATGAGAATTTGGAGACACAAGATGAAAGTATGCTGATTGCTTGTAATGTTCAAGAAGCTTCTTTTGATGATATATGGTATATTAATAGTGGTTGTAGTAACCACATGACCGGAAATAGAAGTTGCTTTGTGAATTTTGATGAAAGTGTTCAACGAGAAGTCAAGACAGGTGATAACAAAAGGCTCATTGTCAAAGGCAGTGGTGATATTCCGATACGGACAAAGCAAGGTACAAATTATATTTCTAATGTTTATTATGTTCCCGATCTTAAACACAATCTTTTGAGTGTTGGGCAACTTTTAAAGAAGGGACATAATGTGAATTTCAAAAATGATTTATGTGAGATCAAAGACAAAACTGGTGTTCTTATTGCAAAAGTGAAGATCACACCAACAAAAATGTTTCCGTTGCAAATTAAAAATGAAGCATTTCCATGTTTTGCTAATATTGTTAATGATAAGTCATGGCTTTGGCATCTTCGTTATAATCACTTGAGTTTTAGCACTCTATCCAAGATTTGCAAAGATCATATGGTGAGAGGCATCCCAAATATTAGCAAACAAGATCAAGTATGTGAAAGTTGTGTTTTTGGCAAGCACCATCGAGATCCATTTCCAAAAGAAAAGGCATGGCGAGCAAAGAATCCTTTGGAGCTAGTGCATTCGGATTTATCTGGACCTATGCGCACAAACTCTCTTGGAGGTAATCGGTATTTTCTCACTTTAATTGATGACTATAGTCGCAAGATGTGGATTTACTTTCTCAAAGAAAAATCTCAAGTATTTGAAGTGTTCAAGAATTTTAAAGCACTTGTGGAGAAGGAAAGTGGTTTTTCTATAAAGACACTCCGATCCGATCGTGGTGGAGAATATATGGCGGAAGAATTCGGAAATTTCTTAAAGGATCATGGCATTCATCATCAACTAACGGTCCGCTCAACCCCTCAACAAAATGGGGTGG
The DNA here is from genome assembly GCA_030737815.1 of Allium fistulosum. NCBI lineage: Eukaryota > Viridiplantae > Streptophyta > Magnoliopsida > Asparagales > Amaryllidaceae > Allium > Allium fistulosum. The sequence goes on from CM060907.1 coordinate 98,985,118, forward strand.
CCGAAAGAAAGAACCGTATCATCATGGAACTTGTTCGAAGTATGTTGAAGACAAAAGGATTGCCTAAAATATTTTGGGCCGAAGCTGTAGCATGTGCATGCTATGTTCTCAACCGTGCGGCAACTAAAAGTGTTCAAGGAAAGACTCCACAAGAAGCACGGAGTGGTCACAAGCCATGTGTCTCCCACTTCCGAATTTTTGGAAGCATTTGTTACTCTCATGTGCCGGATGAAAAGAGAGGAAAACTTGATGGCAAATCTGAAAAGTGCATCTTTGTTGGCTATAGTGAAAGATCCAAGGCATATAAATTATATAACCCCATCACAAAGAAGACTATTATTAGCCGTGATGTAATTTTCAATGAGGAAGAAGCATGGGAATGGAAAAATGAGAAAAAGAGTACAAGTATCTTGCTTGATAATGATGCATTTGAGCCAATTGAAGAAGAAGGATCGACTCCACCTACTCCACCATCTAATTCTCCTCTAAGCTCATCATCTTCAAGTTCAGAATCAACACCTAGAAGGACAAGACCTCTTGCGGAGATTTATGGAGAAATAAGAAGAATTTGTTGATTTTGCTTTATATGCAACTGCGGATCCGGTTGATTTTGAAGAAGCCGCCAAGGAAGACAAATGGAGACAAGCCATGGATCAAGAAATTGATGCAATTGAAAGGAACCAAACATTGGAGTTGGTTGAAGTACCTAAAGGGAAGAAACCCATTGGAGTCAAATGGGTTTACAAGACAAAGTTGAATGCACAAGGTGAAGTTGAAAATAATAAGGCACGATTAGTTCTGAAAGGCTACAAGCAAAAGTATGGTGTTGATTACAAAGAAGTTTTTGCTCCCATGGCACATCTTGAAACAATTCATTTGATAATTTCATTGGCCGCTCAAAATAAGTGGCAAGTTTATCAAATGGATGTTAAATCTTCTTTCTTGAATGGAGTACTACAAGAAGAGGTGTACATTGATCAACCTTCTGGCTATGTGATAAAGGATGAAGAGCATAAAGTCTATCGGTTGAAGAAGGCATTGTATGGCCTTACGCAAGCCCCTCGTGCATGGTATAGTCGCATAGATGACTATTTTGTGAAGATGGGATTCAAGAGGTGTCTATTTGAGCATACTCTTTACATCAAGGAGAACAAAGGTAACATTCTCATCATTGGTTTATATGTGGATGATTTGATTTTTACGGAAAATAGTCTTGATAATATTGAAGAATTTAAGAGAAGTATGATGTAAGAATTTGAGATGACCGACTTGGGTCTACTTCATAACTTTCTTGGTATTGAAGTAAAGCAAGATAATGATGGTATATTTATCTCTCAAGAAAAGTATGCAAAAGATTTGATGAAGAAGTTTAGAATGGAAGAGGCAAAGCCAATTAGCACTCCAGTTGAAGTTGGCTTGAAACTAAGTAAGGATGACAACTCTAAATATGGTGATCCAACATTGTTTAGAAGTCTTGTTGGGAGTTTGATGTATTTGACAGCCACTCGGCCGGACATTACATATGGTGTGAGCTTGATTAGTAGGTTCATGGAGCAACCAAAGAAGACACATTGGGATGCCGGAAAAAGAATTTTGAGATATGTGCGTGGAACACTTGGGGATGGAATTTATTATCAAAAAATAAATGATCCTAAGGTACTTGGATATTGTGATAGTGATTGGGCCGGAAGTGTTGATGATAGTAAAAGTACTTCGGGAAATGTTTTCTACTTTGGATCAAGTGCAATCACGTGGATGTCAAAGAAACAACAAGTTGTGGCTCTCTCAACCGCCGAGGCAGAATATATTTCACTATCTTTAGCTAGTTGTCAAGCTTTATGGATTAAATGGGTGCTAGAAGAACTTAAGCATACTCCAAAAGAAAGTCCACTTATATATTGTGATAGCAATTCTGCTATAGCACTCACTGAAAATCCAGTTTTTCATGGGAGGAGCAAGCATATAAGAATCAAGTATCATTTCATTCGAGACTTGGTTGGAAAAGGAGTAGTTGTCAAGCATTGCAAGACGCAAGATCAAATTGCCGATATTTTAACGAAGCCTTTGAAGTTGGAGATTTTCAAGGAGTTAAAGAAGAAACTTGGTATGCGTAAAAGTTTAGCTCAAAGGGGGGCAAATCAAGTTTAAAGGGGGGTGTTAGAATATAAACTTGATTTATTAGTTTCTAGAGAATTCTTGTATTATGTTTAAAGGGGGGTGAGAGTTCTAGAATTATGTTTTCTTTGTAATCAAGTAAAAGTCTTTCTAGAATTATGTTTTCTTTGTAACCAAGTAAAAGTATTTCTAGAATTATATTTTCTTTGTAATCAAGAAAAAGTAATTCTAGAATGATCTATTAGGGACTATAAATAGAGGAGCTCTCCCCTCATTTGTAATCAAGCAATCAAGCAAAGAAAAATAATAATAAAGCATTATTTGTGAGAACAAGTTTCTTCTCTTTGTGTGTGAGTTGTGTGGATTAGTGAGAACAAGTTTCTTCTCTCTAGTCTCCAACCTTTTTTTTAAATATATATTCCAACAGCACCACCTTCTTCCATGCAATGAACGGTCTAGCCTGCTTGTTATTATTTTGATTACGATTGTCATTCACTCTATAAGACTTGTTGACAGTTTCATCATTCGAAACCATACTATTCTCAGGTTTCTTTTATTGAGCAGCTACATAATTCGTAGATGAACTAATGCATTTTTCCAAAGCATGGCCGAACACTTTGCAAGTACCACATGCTTTTGGCTTCCACTGATATGAAACATAAACTAACTGAGTTGTCCCATCAGCAAGGAGGACAAAGAAACTATCCACCATATCAGAGGATGGTATAACTTCAACCAAACATTTAGCATAGGATAGCCTATCTAATCTCTCTATACTTTCTTCTAAACATTTGACCTGACCTATTCTTCTAGCTAAGCAATTAATTCCCAATGGAGTCCAAGCTATCAAAGGGATGTAAAAGAGGCGAATCCAAATAGGAACTGAAGATACAGAGCCACAAACATTGCTAGTAGAAGGATCCCACTGTTTCACCATGAACATTTTGTTGCGCATTAGAATAGGATCTGCCTCAAGAATTCTTCTCTTATTGTGATATCCCGTAATTTTGGCAATATCAATTTAATAATCTGTGATAAAAATTAAATTGATATAATAATAATTGTTAATAAGATTTGAATTGATTTAATAATTTTCTTTTAAATAAATATTTGACTGATAATTTATCTTTTAAAAGCTGATAAATTGTTTCTATTATAAGGTATATATGTATATATATATTGTAAATAGATAAGCTTTGTTTTAAACTTAATAAATAAAGGCTTGTTTTCTAATTCTAATATTTTTGGTAATTTGGAAATTTGATTTAATTCAATATTGAATAAATAACCATACGATTTTAAAATACTCAAAATAAATTTACTTGTTCAAAATGATTCTAGTCAAAGTTTAAATTTATACAAAAAGTTTGTTTTGTTCTTTTTTAAATATAGCTGATAAAATAAGTAATTTATTAAATAAGAGACAAATTCTTTTATGAATTATTTTAATTTAATAATGAATTGTATTTAAACAATATTAATGATGTAATGTCTTTACAAATGGATTTTTTATAGAAGTTGTTATTTCAAATTTATTTATACATTTATATGTGTATTTGGAAGAAGCTATGGGTTGAAAATTTAAAATAAAGTTTTTCAAAAATGTTTAAAATAAAATAAACCTTATAAATATTTAAACATAAGTATAAATCAATTATATAGTCATAATTATAAGTATAAGAAATTATGATATTAACATAAGTTAATAATTTATAACAATAACTAAAACAAAGTATACATAGGTATGTGCCTGTAAAATAAATAGGCAAAAACAAAACAAAGTAAAGTAAATATCTATGTATCTAAAGAATGAAAACAAACCAGACTTGAATATGTATGATGTCTGTAAAGTGAATATGCAGGCAATAAACAAAGTATAAAGGTAAAATATCTATGAACATGGAAAGATATAATAAGCTAAGTAGGAGACACAAAGTACTCAAACATTTAATGCAAGCAACTTTGGTCAATTCAAATTTGTTTTAAAAATCAACTCAACCCCCATAAGTAAAAATCTCTGATCAAAAAAATATATATTTGTACCTGAAATTGCTTAACCCAGTAAACACCTACCCCCTGTACAAACTCTTCTATATCTATCCTTATTTTTAGTTCGACTATCAAACAAAGCAAACCAGAGGATAATAAGATAACATCCCCATTTTACAAACTTAAACAACTTCATCAATCAAAGGCAAGAAGATTTAGGATCAAAGCAAATCATTTCTCAGTTTTTTAAGTTCAAAGCTGCTTTTCAAACTAGCTATGCTCTGTCCATCTTCCCAAATCAATTGTGAGTAACATCATATTTTAATAACCTAAGTTTTAATCTAGTTGCATGATTAATATCTGGAAATTTTGTTTGTGTGAAAATATATGCATTGTACTGTATTTTTGGTGAGATAATGCCTGCATGTTGTTTATCTGGATATACCTCTGTTTATAGATTTCAAGCTCTGGGTTAATTCAAAAATCATTACTGCTTAATCTATTGATTGTTAGGACATAGTATCTTAACAAAATATGTTTGTTTGATCATAAAGTAAATTTTAAAATTAGAATTCAAGCTAAACAAAGTAGGTCTGTTCTGAAACCCTTAAGAACAGTTAAAGTTTAAATATAAGTGATATTTTCAAATATCTTGAATTAGAAATTCAAGTTTATAAACGGAATCCCTAAACAAAATACTGTTTTTTTAAAACTGGAATCACATTTTTTAGAAATAATTTGAGTATGCATTTCTGGTTTGCACTGTTTTGGGAATTTTGGAAATCTTGGATGATTGTAGTGACTGGAGAGGCTGGGTTTCTCTCTGATAGTAGTAGATTGAGTGGAGAGTGAGGCAAAAATGGGTGATGGTTGATCAGAGGGTTGGGGCGATGGTGGATGTCCAGAAGGTTTTCTAAACCTAATTTTTGCCTGGGTTGTAAAATTGGTCAACTCGGTCACTCTGGTTGATCGAGTTTGCTGAAACTCTAGGAAATAGTTGCTGGAACATGGACGAAGTGGTGGCTGGAGTGTCTGGTTGCCTGGTGGTCGGAGGAGCAGTGGCGAACCGATGATAGGTTTTGGGTGATAGGCCAAGTCGAGTTTCCAGGTTTCGAGTTTAAACTCGAATTCGAATTTGTGAGGTGGATGGGGTTTTCCGATGATCGAGGCATGGTTCGGGAATGATCGTCGACATGTTGGACGTTCTGGGGATGACCGGAGATGGTCGGCGGCATCGTGCACGTGTCCGGTGCACGTTTTGATGTTTGGTGATGATTTTTTTTAGGGTGGGTTTTTGATTTCTCGGGGAATACTCGAGTTGTTCGAGTGCTTAACTCGAAGCAGGAGAAGCAAGGACTCGAAGCAAATTTCTGTTGTCTCGAGTCAGATGTTTGTTCCAGGCTTTTGTAAAACCTGGCAGCAAATCAATTTTAAACAATTTCAAATGAAACTTAAATTTGTAAACTAGATTTAACAAAGCTTAAATCCAGGTTGAAGCTTGAATTCAAGTTTATTTCTGAATTCAAATTTGAAAGGAAATAAAAAGTTTAAAATAATTATAGGTGGATTTCAGGGTTAAAAACCTAGCTGTTTTCAGATTTTAAGTTTAGTAAAAATTTGAAAACAGGATTTTAAATAGTGGTTTAAATTCAAAGATGAAGTATAGATTTAAATGAAATTTTTGAATCTTAAGGTTTTTAAAATGAATTTGGATTTTTAAATCAAGAATTTAAAATCAAGTTTTAAAAGCAAGTAAATCAAGTTTAAATCAAATAGTTTTTTTTAAGTAATTTGTTTCCAAATAAATATTTGTATTGGTTTTGATAAAGTTCTTTATAAAAGGATTTTTGAATGGAAGTTAAATTATTTGTTTATAACTTAGATTTGTAAGTTAAAATATTAATGTATTTTGAAAGCTTAATTTTTAAATAAAAATTAAGTAGTTTAGTTTAAAAGTTTTTTTTATATAAGTAATAAATGTTATTTACATTTATTTTTAAGGATTTTAGATTGAAATTTAAATTGGACCAATGTTTAAAAGAATATTCATTTTGAATCTTAAATTCAAAATGTAATTTAAATTTAAATTCAAAAGTGTAATGATTTACCCTTTAAAGATAATGAAATCATTAATAAAGTAAATGAATTAACTTAGAAATAATTAAGATAATAAAAGAGTTTAATCTATAAGTTAATTAAAGGATGACTTATTTATTTAATTTATAACTAATGATTTAGAATTAGAGATTAATTAAGGAGGAAATTAAAGAAATGTTATTAGTTAATGAAGATAATTAACTAAGGACTTTTAATTAATTAATTAATGTGATTAATTTTGATAATTAATTAGATTAATTAATTTTGATAATTTATTGTAAATTGTTAAATGTAATTACTTGATAAAAGTAATTAAGAGATTAATTACTTATTGAAATTAATTTTGATAATATGATTACTTTAAGTTAATTAATTTAGTTTAATTAATTTTAAGAAATCATTTGATGATTTGATAAGTGTAATTACTTAGTGTAATTAATGGAGCATAATTACTTAGGGAAGTAATTAAATGATAATTACTGGATGTAATTAATACAAGATGATTTGTAAATGAAGAAATTTGGGTAATTACTTTTGTAATTAATCAAGGGATTAATTAATGGAGATAATTAATTATGGAATAATTAATTTATTTAATAAGTAATTAAGGATAGTTAATTACTGGGTTGTTATTAATCAATGGAGATTAATAATTGTGTTTAATTAAAGATTAATTACTTAATGTTATTAATCTAAATAAAGTAATTTAATTAGAGATCATTAATTAATATAATTAATGATGTAATTTATAATGGATTAATTAAGGAATAATTAATAATGAAGTAATTAAATGTTAATTACTATGAATAATTTGGGATAACTAATTTGTGGAATTAATTAGAAGACTAATTACTTATTGTAATTAGAGAATGATTAATCAAAGGTGTTTAATCATGATGAATACTTAGAGAATGATTAATTAATTTGATATTTAATTAATCAATGGTTGTATAAGCAAGATTTATAGATGTAGTAATTAATTTAATTTACTTTAAATTAATTAGAGAAATAAGTAATTAATTTAATTCATTTTAAATTAATTATAGTTTGTGAATGATAAATCATTGCTTATGAATGAATGATTGATATTTCATTGATTGATTGTGATCTCAGATATGAGATGAGTATTATCTATGTGATATGGATGCTTGTTTTAAGTATGATTATCTATTTGAGATAATAATATGGATTACCTGTTTATGATGATAATGTGATTATCCATTGTGATATTGTGAATTATCTATCCGTGTGTATATAGATAATAATTGAATTAAATTGTTTTAAACTTTAAAACAGCTTGGCCTTAAAAGATACGTTTTGGATTTCGATGAGACCGGGATCGGGTTTTCCATATTTGGACATCCGAAAACCACATCGATCCAAATTAACGATAGGTCGTGAATCTCAAGTGAAGATGAAGATTCAGAGTGCAAGGGTTATTGTCGTTAACTCTGAGGGTGATTCCAAAATGAGTGTAACGAGATAATGCCTTCGGTTTCGTTCGAACCCGGAACGAACTTGTATAGATTGAATGCTTTCAGAACATCGTCAGGTGGACGATGAGCATTCTAAGAGATGAGTTCTATAAAGGTAATCGTGACCTCAAGCCTCATCAACCGGGAATGGCTAAAACAGGGGAGGTGCAGCAAGGCTTCGTGGGTAGCACCCACTTGAGAGCGAGATATACCCTTGTCTAGATGTCCCTTTTTATTCGGCTGTGTGGGCAGTTGGTTGCAAACAACTGCGGGGTTGTCTTGTTCGGGACTGTCCAGTAAGGGATGGTTCCGGCCTTGTGTTGCAGGGGAGTGGACGTACTCCTCGGTACGGTGATCTAGGCCACGTACTGTGACGGGCGGTACCCCAGTAGCCCTGTCATTATATGGAATCCAATCTCCAATAAGTGCCTTCAGATTTGATTGTATTACCCACTTTTGTGGCTAGTATGCTGGAATTTAATAGATGTAACAATTTCAGCTATTTTCTATTTACTTGAAAACCCTAGACACTATTATAATATCACTGGATTTCCTATAAAAATGTTTTGGTTAGCGTAAGGTAAAAACTTACCCATGTTTATGTGTGGGGAGTCTTACGTGATATCTTTTGTTTCAAAATGATTTTCAAAGTTAAGCAACTTTAACCTGTTACTCATACCAGACCCATGTCTGACCCGGAGTTTATTTCTCTTTTTCTTAAACTCTCGGGTACTCAAATTTTTACGAGTAGCCAAGGGATTCAGGTTAGCTTTGACGATTTATGGAGGAGCAATGGAGCAGGAGGCTTCAGCGTATAGATATGTATAGTGTTCCGATGTGTTGTATCTCTGTATTGTATTTGAGTTGTATTAACTAGACAGGTGTTTATAACTGTCTAGAATGTGATGTATTATCTGTGTAACCCTGATTGATGTTGTATATTATGTAATATTTATGTGATTAATACAATTTATTCATTCCGCTGTGAGATTCTGATGTTGTTTAGTTCTTTCTTCTCTATCTTTTCTCTTTTCTATCCCTTTCTTTCTTCATCATGATACAACTTCCTAGGCGTAGGAAGTTGGGTCGTGACACTTATCCTCAGTGTTAGAAAAAAGAAACATGAACACAGTCCCATCAGATTTGACTGTAATGCCACCCTTGAGTTTCCATGCTTTTTCCAGGAACTGAATTACCACCATGTATGATAAAGGCTTATCTAAGAAAAAACCCACAACATAATCTTCCCAAACTAACTACCCAGCTTTAAGAATAAAGGCAGGTGGCACGAGAGCATCACCACCGAAGACATTATCCAGGTTAATAGGATTGTACTTCCCCACATTGTGAGGCTTGTTCTTAAATAGAGAAGTCCAAGCAAGTTGACCAAGAGAAGAAGTGCCAACTAAATTGTTAGAAGTAGAAGGGATGGATGGGACCAAAGATGACAGAGGCAAGTCATGGACAGAAGAAGGATGAACCGAGGGAGGAGGAGCAAGAACAGAGGAGGGAACAAGAGAAGGAGGAACATGGAGGGGAGCAGGAAGATAGTAGGAAATGAGAGGCGAGAAGATGAAGGAAGAGGTGGCTGATGGAGCAGGCAGAGAGGGAGGAACTACAGTAGGAAGAGAGGAGGAGCTAGGAAGGACCGATGGGGTGGAAGGGAAGGATTAAAAGGGAGGGGCAGGACTGCCATTAAAAAACATTTTTGTTTATTAGAATAAACATATATGTATTGATGTATATGCGTGTGTGTGTGTGTGTATATAATGTCTAATGTATATAAATTATTAATTTTCGATATTTATTATGAAATAATTTGATTAAAATGTTTTACTTAAATGAATTTCTTTCATAAATATATATTAATTAAAAGTTAATCAATAAATTGATATATGCATATAAAACTATCAACATTACAGTTAATGTTCATTTTAAATTATACGATGATTAAAATAATATTTTGAAATTAAAAATAATTTAATTGATTTTTCAATTGAATTAATAAATTAAAATTAATTAAATAAGATTAAATCAATATATATACATAAGAATATCATATAAGTTTATGAACTGTTATATATGAATTAAACTTATAAAATATGTGTGTATAAAATTTAAGAGGAACTATAAGAGACCCAACTTAGGTTTAAGGAATGAGTAAATGCATATTATACGTACACCATGATTTCATATGTATCCGACACTTGAATTATAAGGGTATTACATAAGAAATACATTGTTTCCTAAATCGATATCACTCAATGCGTGTGTGTATTAAAGATTTGAATCCTTAATATATAAGATGTCCTCTATCATTTATATATCAATAGATTACGTGCACACTCTTTAGTTGCCGAGCAAACTAAAGCTAGGGATGTTATATGTAGTACTATTAACATGTTAACTAGATGAGGTAATATAATGCATATATTTGTTGAGCAAACTCAAGGTATGTGTATTATATTTAGGCCATCGCAAAATGATGGGTACGAGTGAATAATCTCTTTTGATTTGTTGAGCAAACTCGAGATCAAGGTTGAGATTAGGACAATGACTATAGGTTAGGAGTTTTATGTGATACAACATATAAAGTGACACACGTCGCTTGCGAGCCAAACTCAAGGTCGGAATCTCAAGGAAAGTGAATCCTAACACTCACGAGAGGAATTGGAAGATTTCTACGTTTTTCTTAGGGTTTTGAGAAACATAAAAATCTGGTGGGAGCCTTTTTTAAAAATAAAGTGGTAACATTTAACCTTTCTAATATTATAAGAACATATGCTATGTAAAGTTGAAATAACCCACATCAATAGATTTGTGCAAATGATTTAAATTGGTAAAATGTTTATCAATTAAAATTACGTATGAACTGAATTAAGATTGACAAAAAATATATAAATATACACTTAATGATAAATCTTTTGGCATATTGTCATTTCAAGACCCATGCAAGAGCCAAACATTATAACGACTAAATACTTTTTTTCCTTGATCATTTAAGAGTTTATTTGTCCAAGAATTCCTATTGTCTTTTATGAGTTTCGAAAACTTAAGAAATAATTGAATATGAATATTTGATCCATATTTGATCACATATAACTGTTATATGGTGAATAGTCATGACTCGTAATGACCGCAAGTTCGATGATATTAGCTCATTCTAAAGTAAGTAAGTAAGCCATAGTACGAGAACATGTATTCAATGTAATTGATTACAATAAGGGTCTTGTTGTGTTAAAGGTGGTATTAAACCAAAAGGTATAAGATGTACCAAGGAATTTGACCATCGAATTGTCAGTTTGATCAGTTTACGTAAAGTGCAACTTATTCGGTATCCTTAAATGTTAAGGATGACCAAATGCATTTTTGTAAAGAGTTCATTGCAATCTTATAGTAAGAGTCTTCTGATGAATGGTTAGATCATTTGAAAAAGAAAGAGAATGTATAAGAGTGGATATAAGGTAAGCACAGTTGGGATGAAGAGAGTTAACGACCACCTCTGCTTCATGAAGAGACATTAAAAATGATAATTGTGTATAATACTCAAAGGCACTTAATAATTAACATGCAATGAGAAACGTGATTTTTATCCCAAATGTATTTTCTTATAGAAAATTCTTTACTATGAAAGTTATTTCTTCAAGTTCAAGATAATTGATCTGAAACTCTAGACTGTAAACTAGTTATAAGTTTGAAATAAAATTCTATGATAAGTGGTTGGATGGAGCTTCATATTTTATAAGCTATTATAGTAACGGTGGAAATACTAGGAGCATACCACATAACACTTCTAACTGGACGCATCAACTTACAAAACAAAGTTTTCATAAACATACCAAATATTCTTTATGGAATAATAACTGTCTTCGGTATTGGCTGAAAATAGATATAGTTTTTCAATGTGAATATTAAAAATATTTATGATAAGATAAAGTTTAAAATGGTATTTTTCTTATAACAAGTAATGCATTAGAAAAATAGAAGTATCTAAAAACGTAAAATTATTTTGGAATTTTAGACGAAGCTATAGTTTTGAGGAATATTTAATCATATGATTATGAATCAAATGGTACCGGTGAATTGTGTCTCAAATGATTAACGATAAAGCACTCATTCAATGGGAGCAAAATAAGGGTTGGTGAACTCTTAGGATTGATACATTAGATGTACAAAATCGTAGGTCTAATGGCACTAAAATGATTGGACGTACTTTGTTAAATTCACTGATAAATTATCAAGGGCAAGAATAGGTGTATTTAATACACATGTAGTATGTCTGCGACAAGTTCGTAGAAATGAAGCAGAAATAAATAACATGACATCCAAAGAAAAAAAATTGATCGAATAGATAAGTGTATTGGAAAGTAGTTCAAATGTACATAAAACGAAGAAGATTCAATCTCAAAAGTCACTTCTCTTTATGATACATTATGGTATATCGATAAGGAGTAATTGGAAGATACTAGACAAAGTATGATTGATGATGAGTGAAGTTGAGTTAACTTCTTTTTATAAAGACGCGTACTTAAGAGTAAGTACATAAGGTCAAATTTAATTTCATCTACATAAATCTCTTTAGAATCGTATAAGATCAGAATTGATGAAATAACCCCCACATATCCTAGGTTAAGAATTTGACAAGTTGTGTGAGTCGCAAGACAATAGGTAATACTTGTTTGTGAGGGAACTTGTGTGGACTGCCCAAAATGAGTTTAGGACCAATAAATATTGATTGACCAATTTATGTTGTGAACATAAGTTCCATAAATTTTAAAAACTGATTAGTTTTATGTAAGCAATTAATAAAATGTTTATGAATATATTCTGTTGCACTAAAAGGCAATTGTTATTACAAGAAACACTAACTTCGTGATAAAAGAATTTCTTTTGGAAACTATTCGTAGTAAAATGGATTTGGATATGGCCCAAAGTTAAAACCGATTACAAAGGATGAAATGAAATTGATCAATCCCAAATGGGCATAACGAATTAGAATGTCTCTTGCACATTAAATAAAGTTCTAATTTCTTATCGATGCTAAGAGAAGAATTTCCTCAGTTGTCAATAAGCCATTAAGAGTATTGACTCTATTATATGGCATAATGCACAAATCCATAATGGATGCCAAGTATCTTAAAAAAATATGATTTTGATAGTTGTACCCAAAGGGATATGATCCATCGACTGCAAAAGTGTCTTCGAGAAAAAGACCAATGTAGTTGGAATATGGTAAGCTATGTCGATAGAATAACATCATAAATTTCAGTTGTTGAAATTAATGTAACCGATTCATCATTCAATGTACTTAAGTTAATTTCGATTTTATTCACAAAATTATTTCTAGATATGATTCTGATTTACGGTATATGTATGTTAAAACAAAAATTCTAAATAATGATTTTGAATACGTTGTTTACGCCTAATAACATAGTGTCTTGAAGTCATCGGGAGTGATTTTTAGTTTGTGGGTTATACGATAGGATCCAAAAATGATATGAAAGTATCATTCAACAAGCATCAGAGTTGAGCAAATGTTTTGACAGAAAAATCAAATAGTTCGATTTTAGTCAGAATGTAAAGGAAGCATGTTCCTATAAGAAAGCACTGTAAAGGTACTAAAATATTTCAAAACTATAAGTAAACAACAAGCTTATGACTATTAACACTCGTGTTAAAATCGTTTTAGTTTGGTTTTTTAGTTCTCGATATTGGATTTGAAATCGACGTCTGTAACCCGCCTTTTTGCAAGGCGCTCGGTTATCGAGGCTGAAATACAACAGGTTTGACTCGACTTGATGGAAAAACGAGCAATCACGGACGATAAACATGATTATGGAGCCGGGATTCGGCATAGTCGATGAACAGAAGACGTGGGTACTTGAAATACGAGTTTCAACAAAAGTCGAGTTGTCGTGAGTTGCCTGGAGTTTGCTTCGAGTCATACTTAGTGTTGCTTTGAGTTTTCAAGCTGCCTGCTTTGAGTCGTTTTCCAGGCTGCTTCGGGTCACTTGCATGGTCATATGGGGTCGGTGCATTTCATGGGGGTCAGTGTACTCTTTGGGTCAGCTGTAGAGATTCTTCAGGTCGACATGTACAAAACTCCAGGTCGGCATAAATAGAGGGACCGCCATCAAGGAGATGGAAGGGATCAGTATGTTTGGAGATGAACTCGAGTCGGCACTCCACTATCTTCGGTCGGCAGGAAGTGAGGTCAACAACTTGGGGTGAAGTCGGCATGTTTGAGGGATCTTCAAGTCAGCAACTAAGATGCTCCGGGTCGGAATGGACTTGAAACGGGTCCGCATCATATAGGGATCGGCTATAAAAGTTGAATGGGATCGGCACAAAGCTTAGGGGTCGGTACATATATTGCTTCGAGTCATGAAGCACGTTACTTCGAGTCATTGATCCATCTACTCCGGGTCAGTCACTGCACTTCTCTGGGTCGGCCAAAATGGATCGGGTCAGTGTATTGAAGGCAAGGGGTCGGCATCGTGTTACTCTGAGTCCAAGCATAATTTACTTCGGTTCACCGGCGAGTTTGGTCCGGGTCATTTGAGCATCTACCTCGAGTCATCCCCAAGGCAACATTAGGTCGACGTATTCAGAGCTTGGGGTCGGTCATGATGAAGGGTAAGGGTTCGGCTATGGTTTTGGTGGGCCCGTATCACTCAAGAAGCCCAGCAACCTGGATTTGCCTATAAGTACAGCAGGCGGGGCTTCAAAAAAGGGATCTTCATTCTGTTTGCCTTCATCTTCTTCATTAAGGCTACTCTTCCATTATCATTTTAAAAACTCCGAATTGTAACAGTAATTGATTCTCATATCAATAAAAAGGAAATTCTGGAGTGGACGTAGGTCAGAGTCAGTCAAACCACTATAAATCATCTGTTATTACTGCTTTCTTTTTAATTTTTACTACTCTTCATATATATACTCTCTACATACATTCTATCTGCGATTTGCGACTGTTAGTTAGTGCTTTCATCGAAGATTAGGTGTTAGTGACCATTTTTGGTGCTAATATTTTGGTGCTTTCACTGAGAAAGCTAGCATTCAGGGATTCTAGAGCTTGGATTTTAGATTTAAAAGACTTAGGGACTTAGATTGAGGCTATGGAAAAGCAATCAACAAGGAGACAGAGGATGGAAAGGAGTCAGCAAGAGGGAAGTCAGGAGGCTTCCTCTAGAGCTAATCAGGCCTTAATCTATATCACTAGAGATGAGATGGAGACGATGCTGAAAAGGCAGGAGGACATGATACAGGACCTACTCCGACAGGTTGGACAAGTTGGAGTGCAAAGTCAAGGGAATGGACCAACCACAGCTGCTGGCAATGCAGAACAAGGAGCCGGAGTTGTATAAGTCTCTGGAGGTCAGAACCAGAACCAGACTGGAGAGATTGATGGAAATCAGCAAAGGCCTGGGGGTAGACCCCCGGGATTGGATAATGGAAGGGCTATGAATGAAGCTCAGCGAGTTGGGACCAATGTGAACGTGAATGACCAACATGAAGAGTACTACCTAGAGTACCCTCTAGGAGATGGGGGACAGGGTGGAGATGCAAACAGGGGACCACCCCTGGATGGAGACGAGCGGATGGCTAGATTAATAAGAAGGATTACGAGAAGAGGACTACCAATCAGAGGCTTGGAGGAAGTCAGTCGGAGTCCGTTCACTCCGAATATCAGAAACACAAGGAACCCTCCAGAATTCAAATTGCCAACACTAGAGGCTTATGATGGGCAGTCGGACCCAATGATGCATGCGACTGGATACATCAGACATATTGAAGTGTTAGGGGCATCTGAGGAGGTGATGGCAAGATGTTTCCTCATATACTTGATGGATTTGGCTGCGCTCTGGTTCAGGCAGCTATAGAATGGATCGATCAGGACATGGGGCGAGCTAGTGGAACGCTTCATGAGACAGTTCAAGGTCCACGTGACATGACCCAAGAATATGATGATGTGGGCATCAATGAAGCAGAGGATCAAAGAGTCCGTGAGGGGTTTTCTAATGCGGTTCAATGAAGCCGTAGCTTCAGTAGATCGCCCGGATCCATCAATGATTTTAATGGCGGCGGTAGCTGGGATTGCCGAAGGAACTTAGTTTAAGGATTCATTAGCAAGGGATCCACCGTAGGATCTTAGAGAGTTCTATCATGAGACGGAAAGATTCATTCGGTTAGAGGATTCGCGCGCCGAAAGGCAAGAGATAAACGCCGTGCAATGCGAAGGAACGTCTGGAGAAGGACTTGGGATGGATAAAGGAAAGCGCAAGCAAGATGATGGATATGGTGGTTCTGACAAACGAAGGAGAGGACGGGAACCCAAATTCGCAACGTATGTGGACTTGATAGATAACGTGGAACATATTTACTTGGACACACGGGGGCCGCTCCCCTATCGAAAACCACATAGGAGGGATCCCACAGAATGGAAGCACAGGAGCGATAAGTACTTCCTATTCCATGAGCTGGAAGGGCACGCCACGGATGAATGCTGCCACTTGAAGGATGTGGTGGAGGAACATGTTAGAAGTGGTAGACTACCACAGTATGTGAAGGACTGAACAATAGCGGTAGAACACGGGCAGCTACCACTTGGATCAAACAGGAACGACCCTGGATTGGGGTCACGACTCGTCATCCGCTGATCGTGATGGCAAGGGTCGAGTTCAAGATTTGGACTCTGGTCATCGAATAATCTTTTCTGGTTTGATTTTAAAAAAATAAATAGCAACTATGCCACTTACATATGTAAGGGAACCAAAGCGATCCCCAGGAATGCTCTGAGATGGTAATAGGCTGCTCTGCCCGGAGAGGCGGCACATAGTTTTTTTTGTTTTTCTTATTCGACATTTGAAACTTGGATTTAATAAATGAATTTGGATTTTATGAAACAAATCCCTAACCGGAGAGTTACGGGACAGATATTGAAAATCAGTTGGAAATTAATCACTTTATGTTCAGGGACACTGAACCGGAGTGCAGGTGGCGACGCCGCTTCGTCGGAGAGCGACAGGATCGGCTCGCTCGTTGTTGTTCCCCTTCATCGGAGAGTGACAGGATAGGATCCAACAAGAGACCGGAGAGGCTATAATCGGTCTAGGACTTAGGCTATGACATCGCTTAATGTTCAAGAATACTGAACCGAAGTGCAGGGAGTGACGCCGCTTCGCCGAAGAGCGACAGGATCGGCTCGCTCAACACTGTTTCCCCTTTACCGAAGAGTGACAGGATGGGATCCAATAAGAGCTCGGAGAGGCTAATATCGGTCTAGAAGGATCATGACATCGCTTAATGTTCAGGGATACTGAACCGTAGTGTAAGGGATAGGTTGCTTCGCCGGAGCATGACAAGATCTGCCTATTCAGTTGTTAAGTTTGGATCGAGCTTAACAAGGGTTCCGAGAGGCTGTCAATGATCCAGAGAGATCATAGGATTTGATTACTGACTTCCAAGATATGAAATGGATTTTGATATCGGCTTCGAACATGTACGAATTTGGCTAAAGACCTGGAATGGTCCCGGTTTTGGATATGGACCCGAAGAGGTCCCGGTTTTGGGTTTGGACCCAACGAGGTCCCATTTTTGGAGTATAGGACCCGGCGAGTTCCCGGCTTTGGATTTGGACCCGACAAGGTCCCGGATGCGGATTATAGGACCCGGAGAGGTCTTGGATTTGGATAAAACAATCTGAAAAGGTCATGGATTCTGTTAATGGATTTGGAATCGAATAATGACTTGGAACAGTCGCAGATTTGGCTATCGGACTTGGAGTTATTCAAAACACACCTTCAAATAGCAAGGCATGTTTTGTGGGGGCAAATGTTAACCCGCATTTTGGCAAGGCCGTAGACAAGCGGATTTTACTAAATCAATTGCTCGGTCATCGAGGTTGAAATACAATAGGTTTGACTCGACTAAATGGAAAAACGATCAATCACGGACGATAAACATGATTAGGGAGCCAGGATTCGGCATAGTCGATGAACAGAAGATGTGGGATACTTGAAATACGAGTTTCGACAAAAGTCGAGTTTTCGCGAGTTGCCTGGAGCTTGCTTCCAGTCATACTTGGTGTTGCTTTGGGTTTTCAAGATGCCTGCTTCGAGTCGTTTGCTAGGCTGCTTCGGGTCACTTGCATAGTCACATAGGGTCAGTGCATTTCATAAGGGTCGGTGTACTCTTTGGGTCGGCTGTAGAGATTCTTCGGGTCGGCATGTACAAAACTCCGGGTCGGCATAAATGGAGGGATCGGCATCAAGGAGATGGAAGGGATCGGTATGTTTGGAGATGAACTCGGGTCGGCACTCCACTATCTTCGGGTCTGCAGGAAGTGAGGTCGGATGAAGTCGGCATGTTTGAGGGATCTTCGAGTCAGCAAGTAAGGTGCTCCGGGTTGGCATGGACTTGAACTCGGGTCGGCATCATATAAGGATCAGCTATAAAAGTTTAATGGGATCAGCACAAAGCTTAGGTGTCGGTACATATATTGCTTCGAGTCACGAAGCATGTTATGTCGAGTCATTGAGCCATCTACTCTGGGTCGGTCACTGCACTTCTTCGGGTCGGCTAAAAGGGATCGGGTCTGTGTATTGAAGACAAGGGATCGGCATCATGTGACTCTGAGTCCAAGCATAATTTACTTTGGGTCACAGGCGAGTTTGGTCCGGGTCATTTGAGCATCTACCTCGAGTCATCCCCAAGGCAACATCAGGTCGGCATATTCAGAGCTTGGGTTGATTCCAAATGTTGAGAATCCCATGATATCTTTATATGATAACAAAGTCATGATACAGTTCATAAATAACCTAAAGCTCACTAGAAGTCAAAAAAACATACTCCAAAGGTTTCTACATAATAAAGCCATTTTATCAGCATCGCTGAGAGTTGATTGACAAAGTATATATAGGGATGTCGACATGCATATGTTATTTTTGAAAATTGATTTTGCTTTAAAATGATTTCTATTCTAAAACTTGTCAAAACAATTTCTAAACTTTATAGACCATTTTGAATATAGTTTAAACTTATAAAAGAGTTTTTAGAAAGTAATCTTAAAATATATAATCTATAATATAAAAGTAATATTAAAAACTAAGTATAGACTTCTTTAAAATATATTTTTGAGATTTAAAGCTAAAATATTAAAATCAAGAGATAGTTAAAAAACAAGAGATGATTTTGAGATCAAAAAATTAAAAGATGATAAGAATTGTTTTTGAATTAAAGCAAAAAATATTTAAATTAATAGAGATGATTTTTAAATAGATAGTTTTTGGAAAATAGTTAAAATAAATTATTTTGAATTTTTGGTAGATTCCATTCCGCTGGAGAAGGTCGTGGATTCCATCCCACTAAAGAGGTCATGGGTTCCATCCCACTATTAAAGCGAGAAGGTGGATTACATTCCACAATTAAAATTTGAATAAAGATTTTAGTGCTATTATGAAGTTTTAACATAAATCTAGACTCTATTACTTATCTTGATATCTTGAACTCTTAATAATCTTGATAATCATGAGTCTTCAGTCTTGATTTCTACATTCTTGAATTCATCAGTCTTGAATCTCTATACTGTACAGTCTTCATTCTTAGTACCTGCATATATATACCCTGCATATACATATATATCTAGACAAAGATATTAGTATTTATATTTTATAACAAGTCCTAAGGTTGTTGTCATCAAAACCATCATCTCAGGAACTAACAATCTTCCCCTTTTGATGATGACAACCTATGTTTATTAAATATACTCCACTAAACTCTGATTCTACTCTGACTCCCCCTTATTCCAATAACTCCCCATTAATCTAAGCCTAACTAACAACCTAACTATCCTATTTTATAATTCTCCCCCTTTGTCATCAACAAAAACTAAGCCTAAACTACATAACTCCCCCTTAAACTAATACTACGGAACTAAATGCTAATAACGAAGTATAATAAGCAAAAAATAAATCTAGTTTTATTATATATGATGTTACATTACACATATATATGAAACATAGACACAAAGATATACAAGTACACAAAATATAAGAACATTAATATAATAACAATCTAACGAGAGTCCATGACAATTGGTGACTTGTGAATTGAACAATTAGGGTAACGGAGACAAACGTTTCCATGTTGTTCGACTAAATTACCATTTTTGTCAAAACAAACTTCTCCAATGCAAACAACATAATCGTCCTCGTCCATTTGCGCTTCTTCCTCTTCTACTTCTTCTTCTTTGTCGCCCTCTAATTGATTATAAATACATATGTTATAGGAATCATCTTCAATCACAATAAGGTCTGCATGATTATCCATTAGAAATTTTTGCAAATTTCTAAGAACCTTGCCTTGTTTCTCTTGTTCCTTTGCCATCCTTATTTGCATGACTTGTAATTCAGTCAGCATTTGCAGAGAATCCTTTATAATTTCCTCGATCTTCATTACTCGAGCCGATGTAGTACGTTAGAATAGACCAGAATTAGGAGAAGGGAAGGAAATGGTTGCATTTTGGTTTGGGAGGTCATTACTTTGTATTTTCATAAGTTTATTACAGAGAAAATGAAGTGAAAAGACAAATGAATTCGAAATATTGTTGTTATATAACCACCAAACTGATTTTAGAGGGAAAATCAAAATTTCAAATATGCCCGTTGTATGTCGACATGGGGGTAGGGGCATGTCAACATCCCTTTGAAAATTTTGACAATTTTGTTTTTCTCTATTTATTTAAATATATATGTTACTATATCTGTATTCTATATCTCAGTTGTAGAACAAATACCTAGTTCTATTCTTAATTTAGTAAAGGTTGATTGATTCAAGGATTTGGTCAAAATATCAGCTATTTGATTCTCAGTGTTGATAAATTCAAGACAAAAAATCTCTTTACTTATATTATCTCTGAGAAAATGATGTCTGATATCAATATGTTTGGTTCTGGCATGATGAGTAGGATTTTTGGATAAATTATTGCACTTGTATTATCGCAATAAATTGGTGATTTTGAAATATTTAATCCAAAATCTTTTAGGGTCTGTTGCATATAGATAACTTGAGAACAAGCCAAAGCAGCAGAGATATATTCTGCTTCAGTTATCGATAGTGAGATAGTATTTTGCTTTTTACTAAACCATGAAACCAGAGAATGTCCTAAAAAGTGACAAGTTCCACTTGTACTTTTTCGGTCTGATTTACAACCAGCATAGTCAGCATCACAATATGAGATTAAATCAAATGAATCATTTTTAGGGTAAAATAGGCCATAGTCTAAAGTGTGTTTAACATATCTTAGGATACGTTTAACAACTTTTAAATGGGTTTCTTTGGGTTAAGATTGGTACCTTGCACAGAGACAGACACTTTGCATGATATCAGGCCTATCGCAGTTATATAGAGTAGCGATCCAATCATTCCCATGTATAGTTTTTGATCAACATCTTTTGACATGTCTTCTTTATTCAAGGCTTCTTTGGTTGCCATAGGAGTGGGTTTTCCACTCGTAGTGGTCATACCAAACTTACTTACTAGATCCCTAGCATACTTTTCTTGACTAATGAAAATACCACTATCTAATTGTTTTATTTGCAATCCTAAAAAGAAAGTAAGTTCACCCATATGACTCATCTCAAACTCTTTTTTCATTATTTCAAAAAACTCTTTGTTCATTCATTGTTTGTTGATCCAAAAATGATATCATCTACATAAATCTGTACTAATTGGATATCATTTTTGTTTCTTTTAATAAAAAGAGTATTATCTACTCTATCAATTTCAAAATTTGATTGTAATAGGTAAGATCTTAGTCTACAATACCAGGTTCTAGGAGCTTGTTTCAGACCATATAAAGCTTTCTTTAATTTGTAAACATGATTTGGAAACTTTTCTTCTTTAAAAAGTGGAGGTTGTTCAACATAAACATCCTTTTTAACAAAACCATTTAAAGAGGCACTTTTGACATCTATTTGAAATTGTTGTGGTTTGCGAAAGCAAGTAGGATTCTAATGGCTTCTAATCTTGCCACGGGTGCAAAGGTTTCATCAAAGTCTATTCCTTCTTCTTGACAATAACCCTGAGCGACTAACCGAGTTTTATTTCTAACGACCTCGCCTTGTTCATTCATTTTATTTTTATAAACCCATTTAGTTCCTATTATAGTTTTGTCCTCAGGTCTAGGAACAAGTTCCCATACATCATTTCTAGTGAATTGATTCAGTTCTTCTTGCATAGCAAGAATCCATGAATCATGAGATGATGCTTCCTTTGGATTTTTTGGTTCAATAGTTGATATAAAAGCTACATTACTCATCTTGTTTAGTTGATTTCTAGTTCTAACAATAGATTCAATATTTCTTAGTCTATTTTCTATAGGATGATCTTTTAAAAGCCTGATCGTTTTATTAGGATGAACAGTTTCACAATTTGTTTCATTTGATTGATTATTTAAAGTAACAAAATCATCTTCATCATTTATTTGAACAAAATCTTTGAAATTTTATTAAAAGATACATGCATTGTTTCTTCAATGGTGTTAGTTTTTAAATTGAAAACTCTGTATGCTTTATTTCTATTAGAATATCAGAGAAAGATTACTTTGTCGGATTTAGGATCAAATTTATCCAAATTGTACTTTGTATTTAAAATAAAGCATTTACTTCCAAAAACTTTAAAATAAGATACCTTTGGTTTTTTAGTGAATATGGTGTTTTATTGGTTAGAGGTCTAATTAAAATCCTATTCAAAATGTAACAAGTTGTAGCGACTACTTCAGCCCAAAAATTTCTTGGTAATTTACTATCTGAAAGCATAGTTCTTGCACACTCTTGAATCGTCCTATTTTTTACGCTCTACCTCTCCGTTTTGTTGTGGAGTTCTTGGAAAAAGAAAAATTATGAGTTATTCCTTTTTTATTATAGAAATTCTCAAAAAATTTATTTTCAAATTCTCCACCGTGATCACTACGAATAGTGTTTTTTGAAGAAAGTTGATTTTGAATTTTTTTGCAAAAGTTTTAAATAAATCAAAAGCATCACTTTATGTTTCAGAAAAATTGTCCATGTAAATCTAGAATAATCATCTACAATTACAAAAACATATTTACTGTGATTTATTGATTGAATTTGAGATGGACCAAACAGATCTAAATGAAGTAACTCAAGAGGTTTTGAAGTTGGAATCATATCTTTCAATTTGAATGCACTCTTTCTAAGTTTTCCTAATTGACAGGCATCACATATACTATCTACTTTAAAATCCATTTTAGGAAGACCTCTTACTAGATCAAGTTTTGAATGTCTAGATAAGAGTTTGAAATTCAAATGCCCAAATCTTTTATGCCAAATCCAAGGGTCACTTGTATTAGCCAAAAGACATTGGTTATCATTTGAGATTTTCATATTGAGAATATAAATATTTATCTTCTTAATTCCTTCAAAGATAATATTTTATTTATTATCTTCGATGTGACACTTATCCTTTTCAAATTTAATTTTGTATCCCTTGTCACATAGTCGACTTATGCTAAGTAAGTTGTGTTTTAGATTCCTAACTAACAAAACATCAGAAAAAGTAGGAGTTTTAGAGTTACCAACATTGCTGCTGCTAATCACATATACTTTTGAATTGTCTCCAAAGTTGACCAGTCCTCCATCTTCATAAATTATGTCATTCAATATCTCCGGATTACCAGTCATGTGTCATGAACATCCACTATCAAGTATCCATTTGTATTTCTTAATTTGCATCATTTGTCCATTGAGTGTTGATTCTTCAAAAGCTAAATAACACATCTGTGCCTGCACAACACACCAATTCGATAGATAACTTGATTTTCTATAATAACAATATGTAGACTTATGAGACAATGATGATTTGGATAGTTTTGAACTAGTGTTAATAGAATCTCCAAAAATAGCCATTTTAAAATTTTTCAAAATTCAAATTATGATAACTTTGAAAACCAATGCTCTGATACAAAATATAGGAAATGCGGATTACGGATCTTAAGGCAAAATTAACACTAGAGGGGGGTGAATAGTGTTTAATTAATTTTATGAATCTTTTTGAAATCTTTTCAAGTCAAACCCAAACAGATGCAATTCACAAACACAGAGACAATCACAGAACCAAACACAGATGCAAATAGTAAATAAAAGCAATAAAAGAAAGAACACACCAGAATTTTATACTGGTTAGGAGTTACCCTATATCCAGTCCCAAATAATTTATTGTGCAGATTTCTTTTCAAATATAATGTCGATATTACAACCTCAATTTCAAGGCCACGAGATACACCGTCTTGTCTTCGAGTCCAGGGAAAACTCTCTTGATTTAACCAGGCTACAAGATCACCTAATTGATTTGTGGGCTACAATCACACCCAATTGATTTACGGGTCACAATCACACCGTTTCCAATCACACTTTGATAGAGAGAGACTCGATACACTTCGATCTTTCGATCTTTGATTACAAATGATCCTATAACTCTGAATAGCACCGAGATCTTTGAGAGAGAGTGGCAAAGAATCAAACTAGAGACGATCGAGTTTGATTCACTTAAGATTTAGGCAGAATTTTGTTAAAGCATTTGAAATATAACAGAATATTTGAGTGGAGAAGAAGGAGTGAAGAAATAAAGAAAAACTAACTTAAAATTCGTTGAAAACAACAGGTATATATAGGAGAATAACGGTCATATCCATTCATGAAAGGTAATGGCGAATAGACACTTCTTTTGAAAAATTGAATTTTAAAATCTACGGCTACCATGTTGACATGGGGGTATAGGGATGTCGACATGCCTATTTTACTTTTGAAAATTGATTTTGCTTTAAAATGATTTCTATTCTAAAACTTGTCAAAACAATTTCTAAACTTTGTAGACCATTTTGAATATAGTTTAAACTTATAAAAGAGTTTTTAGAAGGTAATCTTAAAATATATAATCTATAATATAAAAGTAATATTAAAAACTAAGTATAGACTTCTTTAAAATATATTTTTGAGATTTAAAGCTAAAATATTAAAATCAAGAGATAGTTAAAAAACAAGAGATGATTTTGAGATCAAAATATTAAAAGATGATAAGAATGGTTTTTGAATTAAAGCTAAAAATATTTAAATTGATAGAGATGACTTTTAAAAAGATAGTTTTTGGAAAAATAGTTAAAATAAATTATTTTGAATATTTCGTGGATTCCATTCCACTAGAGAAGGTCATGGGTTCCATCCCACTAAAGAGGTCGTGGGTTCCATCCCACTATTAAAGCGAGAAGGTGGATTCCATTCCACAACTAAAATTCGAATAAAGATTTTAGTGGTATTATGAAGTTTTAACATAAATCTAGACTCTATTACTTATCTTGATATCTTGAACTCTTGATAATCTTGATACTCATGAGTCTTCAGTCTTAATTTCTACATTCTTGAATTCGTCAGTCTTGAATCTCTATATTGTACGATCTTCATTCTCAATACCTTCATATATATACCCCGCATATACATATATATCTAGACAAAGATATTCGAATTTAATTTTTATAACAGGTCTTAAGGTTGTTGTCATCAAAACCATCATCTCAGGAACTAACAATAATCTCTAAAGCCAAGGTGAATAATTACTACATCCCTAATATTTTAGTTTTCAGTTTTATTGTTAGATCCAAAATGTTTTTGCTATAATATTGTCATGTTTGATGTTTTAAGATATATAAATTTATTGTTGATGAAATCATAAATGTTTATTTGTGTTTATGATAATGTTTAGCATGAAAACACTTTTTAATGACATCCGAATAATTTGGAAATTTAAATATAGATCCGGAATAATATTTTAGAGATGGATTTTGATTTTCATAATTTTTTGATTTATTATGGATTTTATATGAATTTTCAAATGAATGAAATTACTCATTGGGTTATAAATTATTTTCGACTAAAATAATAATTATTTAGGTTTGACATTTTAATATGTTAGGCAATATATTAAAATAGATTTTCAGGAATTTTTCCAAAATTTTCCTAAGTCATTGGAGGGATATATAAAATTATTTAAGGTATGGGACTTAAATGTTTTATATATTTATAAAGAAGAAGAGGTATTTTGTAAAAAAAATGTTTTATAAATTCTGGTAATTGCGGTAGCAAAATTCTGGAAAGTAATTTATTGACCAATGAAATTTGACAAACAGAGGCAGGTTAGTTGAGAAGTTTCCCTTTTAAGTATAAAGACAAAATTCACACTTTTTCTATATTTCAATCCATACGGCTAAATACCTTCCGCCCCAGACCTTTCGACTCGGTCGAAAGGGTACCTTTCGGTAAGGTCAAAGTTCAATGCATAAGGTATCAAGTATTTGGTATGTAATGAATTGAATATAACCGAAAGGTTCTAAGTCGAAAGGTTGATGGCCTAAAAGGTTGGAATATAATTGTTTTATAAGTGAAAAGCTTTCGCCTGCTTTGCTTTCGAATTTGAGCTTTCGACTTGGTCACTTCCGACCAGGTTAAGTTATTTAAAAGAAAGACTTTAATACCTTTCGATGTAGTCGATAGGTTGTAGCTGCTACCGCTATTACTTTGTTTTGAAACCTTCCGGCACAGCCGAAGGCTTTCCACTGTTTTATAAAGGTTTTACTTTGAACCTTCCAACAATAAACCGTTTCTCTAAAGCTTTCGGAAGGAATCTTTCAACTTAGGTGGTTACCCTTGTTTTGTGAAATTTAACCAAAGTCTTTTGGAATGACATTTGGATATTTTTGAAAGGTTGTTTTGTTGAAAGATGAAAGGTTTTAAAAGGTAAGTTTCTAGATTGTTTAATGTTGAACCCAGTATACCTTCGAAAGGTCTGTGTTTTAAAAGGTTTAAGCATTCGAAGGGTTTATTCCTGGACTTGTTTCGAAATGTTTATTAGATGTTTTTGAAAGGTTTTTGAAGAAAGGTTTTCCAAAGGTTTTTCCAAGGCAATGACTTAAAGTGATTTTAAAGAAGGATGTCCAAAGCTTATAGCTTCCGAATGGTTTGCTTTGAATGGATTCGAAAGATTTATTAGATGTTTTCGAAAGGTTTGAACATTGATTTTGAAGAAGGAAATTTCAAAGTATGGAAAGAGGTTCTTTCATATGGTAAAGTACTTTCGTCAACTGAGATTTGAGTAAAGGATATATATCTAATATGGTAATATGATTTGAGTAAAGTATAAATACTTAGCTTCTTTTCCTTGTTTGAAGTTTGATTTAAAGGCTTAAATCATTTTGAAATTGTTTTCAAGGAAAATTATGGGAGGGGATCCTTAACTATAAATGACTCAGATAATTGAAAACCAGATGTGACTAGTATGGGGTCGCGCCTTATACATTAGCTTGTAGCCCCAGCTAATTGTTGTCCAAAATTCCAGTGTGTAGGGCTTGGTCATGGGTAGACTAAATTTATAGTTATACACCGAAAGGAATATATATTGTATACAGATAGGTTATTGGTAAGCCTGAAAAACCATTAAGCTCGGGAGGACCTGGAAGATGATTAAGTTAGGGGCAGACCGTCCAGAAGGAAGATATTTAACAGATAGTTTAGGATAGACCATCCTGATGGGAAATGTTAAATAAATAAATAAGGATAGACAATCCTGAATATGAATATCTAACATATGTTAGGTTAAAATTGATTATGTTGTTTGGTAGGCCCGAGGCAGCGTGGTCACACTTAACATAAATAAACTGGGATGTATAGTATTATTCATACCAGGCTTTATGTCTGACTCGAAGTTTATGTTTTCTCCCTTAAACTCTCGGGTACTCAAAACCAATTTGAGTAGATTGAGAGGTTAAGGATCTTTTCAGGTTTTCAGGTTGTTTGACGAATAAACTACCGGAGGATGCAGGAGGCAACGGATAGCTATTTAGGAATTTCTACTTTTAATTATGTTTTGATGAATTTTTGCTGTGTTATGATGTATTAGGTTTTATATGACCATTTGACTCTGATCAATTGAGGGGTATCTTCATATACCTCTCTCGATGTAATTTGTAATGGCTATATTTATTCAGTGCCTGGGAAAATGATTAGGTTATGTGACATGAATGTGGAAAAAAATTTAATTAGAAATGTAATGAAGTAATCTGTGGTTTTTAAATTTGTGTTTTGTTTCATATTCAAGTGCTTCTAATATTATTGATACCATTAACGTAGTCATATTTAGTCGCCGGAAACTAATACTATAGATGACCGCAGCATCTGTAGCGCTTAGTTTTGGGCCTCTAGATAGGGGATGTTACATATAGCTACCTCAATAACCAAATCTTTTCAGAGTAAAGGTGTTTTATTTATGTATATAATTTGTTATTATGATATAATTGTTAAGAAATTACTTTAAAGTATATTAAATAGAAATCCTTAAATGATATGTTATGCGATAGTAATTAAACTTTGTTGTAATAATGGAAAGTTTTATCAAATTAAAACAACATTGTATTTTAAATATTCATAGTCAAGATTTTTCAAGAAAGAATATGGGTTCATATTCATCCATTAAGACTAGAGTATGTACGCTCTCAAAATATTGGAAAGTGCATTACTTATGGTTGTTGGGGGCACCAAGAAGTTATGTGCTGAGAGTTATGGGATAATTATGGAATGACTCACTTGAAAGTTTCCTATTGGTAAATTAAGGTCAAACATGACATCTCGAAGTGACAATGTTACACAGTTCTCTTGACTTGATAAACCATGGAACTTTAATCTGGATCCTACACTTTAATTATAGTTAAATCATAAAACTGCAATCCATCGAGCGACTATAGTTGGGTATGAAATGAAACATTGGAAATGAAACACTATTCTATAGTGAATTCGTCTCCTGGTTAAAAGAGATTAGTATCACGGTTAACGATAGTCAACTCAAAGTTAAAGTCTCTTACCATAGAAATATAGTTAATAATAAATGTTATTTGTGAATCAAACATTTTTTGTTTGGACTAACTAATTTGAATGTGGATGATATTGTATTTTTGAACAAACCAAATTCGTTAAGTCATAATGTGATATAATTTTGACGAAGATAATTGGCGTAAATAATCGTTACTACAACATACCACCTAAAATAGTAAAATTGGATTTTACAAAAAGATGTATAAGTGACAAATTCAACCAAACTATCATCCCACCAACTAAGGTGGTGTGTGAACATTAACATTCAAATTGTTTGTGATTAATTGTTAGCTAAATTTATACATTTGAGTCACACAATCATAATGATGAATTCTCCATAAAACCGCACGATTTAATTAATTTATAAAATATTGTAAATTAAGAAAATTTTTTTTTTTTAGAAATATCAATTATTATTTAATCTATTTAATACATTTCGGATTTTTTTGCAACTATTTGAATGAATTCATAAATTTTATATTTTCATGCATCCATATACAATATCAGTGTAACTTTAAACGAACTTAAATGAAAGAAAATGGTGTGAAGAGGTTTATGAAAATTTTATGTGATTTGAAGGCAAATATTTTTGGCCAAACATGTGAAAAGAGAGGAGTGGGGGGAGAGAGAGAGAATTAAGGGAATTGATTGGAGAAGTTTAAAATAAAAGAATGGGAAAGATTCCATTCTTTCAATAAAATCAAATCCATCAATTCATTTTCGTTAGACATTCATTTTTCATTCACTTTTCTCTTCTCTCCTCTTAACCTTCCACAGCATAATATCAAATGAAAATTTCCAAATTTTATCAGCTTCAATTCAAATGCAAATATCAAATACAATAAATAAGTGGTTCATCCATTCTTGCAAAGCTGGGTGTGGATCTTGGAGATCCGAGGAGAAAATTATTCAAGAAGGAAATCATAAGCTATCTCTTTAGGTAATCTTTTAATTTAGTTATCATTCATATTTAATTATTGGATTGTGTAGCTGGTAGAGAAGGGCTATAATAATTGGCAATAGTTGGTATCTAATAGTTGTTATTCCCCCGAGTTGGGTATCAAATCAAAGTTAAGATGGTCATATAATAGAGAATCTAAGTGATTACCTGGGTATCGGATATTAAGGGAGGACCCAATCCATCAAGAATGGATTTTGGATTCCCAGAGACAAATGTGCTATGAACCATGAATCTTTTCATAGGTATGACCAAGAAGAAGGAGAAAGGGTCAGGAGATAATCAACAACCAAGAGGGAGGTATATCCCATGTTGCATGATCCCGTTAGCCAATGAGAAGACTGGCTTTCTTGGCCAATGTCTTTTTGAATGGTAAAAGCAATGGAATTTTTCCGTCAAACGAATGAAATGCAAACTTGGGATCCTAGAAATCAGGGATCCAAACTATTCCAAGTAGCTAATTATTTGGATGGGGCAATTCCATGTGAGCTCCATATCTGGAGAAAGAAGTAAGATCTACCAGGGCGTCGAAAACTCGGTAGCGAGTAGGAGTGGAATGGTAACAGCAATGGAATGTTTTATGTTAAATGAACGAAACACAAACTTGGGAGCCTAGAGATAGAGAAAGGGAAAAAAATTATCCTGGGAAACTAGAGGGTTGGCTCTAGCGATAGTGAATGACTCCCTTGCTTAAGATGTCTCATAGGTGTTGATTTGCAAACCTACTCTTATAAGAGCTCCTGGCTGTTCATTCATTTGCCCATAGGCTACAGCTTTGATTTTGTAAAATAGTTTGGATCGGTCACCTCTCGTGATCAAATAGAAGTAGGCTACTCCTAGAACGCTCCCAATGGAAAATCAATGACCTGTTGGACCTTCAAAGAACAGAGCTGAGCTTTAATTAGGCAGCTCATCAAGTGAATGTGACTGATTAGTGAAGTCTAGTTAGGAATGCAATTGAGCCGAGCGGCTAGTATATTAATTGGGAGGTCCAAGTATATTAATCTGGGTGAATCTTCGGACTCAGTTCTGCATGCTGCGGAGTCTTCGAACTTATCCACCTTAGGGGTTCATGGAATTTCCCTTTTTAAATTATGTTGGTCCAAAGATTGACCTAGTGAATAAGTCCACTTCAAAGTGGATCTATTATGCGAAGAGTGCGGTATGAACCATAGCCGCCTACTTGGTGAGGGCATCTCCTCCGTTGTGGGTAAATGGGAAACCCGACTCTACGAACCCGAGGAAAGGCTACAAAGCTTCTGTATTTATGCTATGGCCAGAAGCACACGATACTTATTTATTTAGCGGCTGTAGATATGGTGACGAGGTTGGACTTTATATTCATAATAAATTTACATATGCATGTGTTGTCTGATTCAATTTTTATGTTCAAATTGTTTTAAAAAATAAAGAAACATGGAATCAAATTTTTATAATACCGATTGAATATATTTAACGGTTTGAAATGTAAAACAACATTATAATATCCATTGGATCTATTTTAAATGCGTTCATTTAAAACAATGGTTATAAAAGTTAAAGTTTTAAGATTTAATCGATTAACAAGTTATACAAAATTTGAACAATTTCCTTAAATATGTGCTCCGATTCAAATTTTAAAATAGATATTTGAAAACATCAATATAATTCTAACTGAATTTGTTATAAAGGTATTCATTTGAAACAATACATGGGTTGAAGGTTAAATTTAAAAAGTTATATAAAGCTTAGCAAATTCTTTAGATATGTGTTTTCACTCAGATTTGAAAATAGATTTTCTTTAAAAACATAGATCTAATCTTGAATATTACTAGCTTTCAAAATGTTAATTTTTAATCTCAAGGCACATAAAATTAGTTATAATTAATTTTAATATGTTTAAGGGTTTAAATATTCAAATGTTGATTTTAAATGACAATGAATGAATGAGTAAAGAAATGAGAAAAGACCTCCACCTTTTCCTCTTCTTAAATATTTTATAACATACTATATGTAATTATAAGTAAACTCTCTATATGTGTATGTGTGTGTATGTTATTATTGTTTTATATGTTTCAAAAAATATTACGGACAACAAAGGCATAAATAATGAGCGAATGTGTCCATTGTGGTGTAAATCCAAGCTCCAATATACGTACACATTGACCATGTACACTATTTATATGTTGCACCTACACTATACATATATTAGCGTGCTTGATATGCTCACTATAATATATTTAATTTAAATTAAATCAAAACTCCTTTTATACAAATTAAGTAAAGAATATTTTATTTAAAACTATATTAGATTGGATCTAATACACCCTTTAGACTTCACAGGCTCAACATATCCAAACATAGGAAAATAATTTAAAATATACCTATTTCACTCACTTCTAGCTAGCCCGATCCTTCAGGTGTCATATTGTAACGATCCATAATTTTACCACTTTGAGTTAATTAACTTTAAACATTCAAATATAGGTTTATTAAACATAAATAATCATATTTTATGTGATAAATAATAATAGTGATCTCGTTTCTAGAAAATGTTTATAAAAATATATTCTTTGAAAAAATATCGATAAAGTGATAGAAAATCGTTATATCGATAAACAGCTTTTTAACCATCAAAAGTCATGTACGCGTTTTTTACATACACTTATATAACTATTTAAACAAAATAAGGAATAAAAATATTTTTCCTTTTCTGGAAATAAAAATAATTATGATGTCACCGATGATGTCATCATTTTCATAAATTAGCATATAAGGAAAGTTTTGGTATTTTGGGTATTTAAATATCCAAATAATTATTTTAAATGATGAATAATCCATTTTAATTATTATATAGTGATAATAATTGATTTATAATAGTTTTATAAATGTACATACTTGTTTTATAAATATATGCAAATTTCGTTGCACTTCGGCTGTTTAACAACAGGATTTTGCAACGCTTGTTCGAATATTGATTTATATGGTTTTATAATTCAAATGAGCAATTTTTATTATTCTAAGATAATAAGAAATATATTTTCAAGATTTTTTTACATATATATAGTTTAACCAAAAAGTAAAAATATGACCGAAATTCGAATTTTGGATTTTCAACGGTTTATAAAACAAAAGTTATAATCGAATGTTGCACCATGATTTGTCAAATGAGACATATGTGTGCATATATACATGCAAATAACATGTAAAAACATATAAGAATTTACCATATGCATTTAAACATTTGCCTTAAGTAAAAAATAATATAAATATCAAGATATTTTTAAAATAGAGTCAAACCAAATCATGACATATCTCAAAGCACATGCCAAGATGTGATAAGGATGATGTAAGGGGAAAGCACGGCTATGAGTGATGGGAGAGGTTGTGATGATGGTGTTGGGGACATTTTACATTTTACTTAAGTGTTAAGCTTCCAAAATGCTAAAAATTGCACACTACCCCCTCACTTATTCTCACAACAATTCTCTTCTTCTTCCTCGTCCTCTTGAAGATCTTTAATGGATTCCCAAAGTCATGAGGAAGTTATGCAAAAAAATAAAATAGAGTTATATACATATACACATAAAGTTCTTTCACCTCAAAGCTACGACTAAAACACTCCTCTACCCTCCTTAAGCCCACGGCCACCACCACCATTCACCCTAGGCTAAGCTAACACCCTCAAGAAGGTCATGGACGAACGTGTAGGAATAAAGTAGGAAGATCTGGCAAACTCCGGGGTGAAGATGTGGAGAGAAATGCTGCCATAATACCTCCAAAATAATTTCAAAGAGATACGTGGAGAAGTGGATATGATAGTGAGTACTTAATTTACGTACACCTTAAAATGCCTAAGAATAATGATATGCATGTTAAATTAGTAAATTAATATTTTTAATGATAAATATGGATGTTAAATGGATGAATATTGGTTGATTAAATTAGTTGATAACTTGGTTGTCAATTACTATTGCTGATGATGTGGAAAAAAGATTCATCAAGATAGTGATGGCTAATTAATTAGCCATAGATATTTCATAAAGATAATTTATCACATTTTAATTTGTGTTTCGAAGCATTAGACCTCTTTATGGCTTTGAATTTAAAAAGAAAAGTTATTTGGATTGTTTAAAATAGAAAATATATCACTTTTAAATTTATTTAGAAAAAGAAGAGTTTTGATTTATTTAAAAAATAAATTACAGTGTTAGATTTGGATAATGAGAATTTGAAAAGTCAAAATTCATATAAGATTATTAGAATTTTATAAATGGATTTTCAAATAAAAAGATAGTAAATTGAATGTTATAATAATATAATATTATAATATGGAATAAAATGAGAATGAGTTTTAATATGAAAAATTTTGTCCGAAAGTAGTTTAAAATGGTTTAAAATGATTTATTATGATTTCAAAATAGTTTGAAAAGTGTTTCGAACAAGTTTCATAAAATTTGACCAGTTCACAATGTCGCGACCCAGAAAGTTAAACGAATGTGTAGGGTGGATTCTAAGTCAGAATTCTTTGAAATAAGAATTTTTTGGACCCTTGGGGTTATAATTTTCATATCCAAACGAAAATTTGAGATTTCATTCAGTAGGGTTTGAGATATGTCTAAATCAAATTTTCAAAAATGCGTTTTGGCAGCTCAGAAACCAAAGTGGTAATGTCGTTTAGAATGGATATTTTTAATTTTTAAAAATATGAAATAAATTCCATAAATATGTTAAAATGTTTCAAAAGGGATTTATGTCATAAAAATAGACTTATATTAAATGGAAAAGGTGGTTTGATCAAAGAAGCTTTAAAAACACTATTCATAACGGATTTTGTGACGGTTTTGGTAACTTTTGAAAATCAAGGTTTTAGCTTACTATTCTTCCCCGATCTTTTTAATAATCTTTTCAAATGAAAATCTGAGTAATTTGAAGGTGATTTGGAAGTTATACAATTATTTTGAAGGAGTTTAAAATAAATTGTTAAAAGGAAATTCTTTATAAAACTTGGGTTTTTCTTCCCAAATCTTTAGTGAATGTTTTTCAAATAATTAATCAAGTATTCTAAAGGCAATTAAAAAGTTTGAAAAATATTAAGGTTAGAGTCAATCAAATAACTTGACCGCCTTATGGGTGATAGAGAGATAGTCTTTGGGCTTAAGTTTGGAAAGCTAGTTTTCTTCTCTCCCTATCTATCTGGACTGGCCTGATTAAGGGGATAGCTAATTTGATTTACTCGGATCGCATCTTCCTAAGATAAGAAAAAAAAGATTCGGATTTTTTTGAAGGATAAACAAGATTTTAAAATAATAAAGATTTTGGAAGCATAGAAAACAATCTAGTTGAACTCTATGTTAAATTCCGAGAAGGGAAGCCGTATTACCCGTATGAATTCAAAAGGTGATTTCACCGTTATTCGACGAATAGTACTTATTAAATATGATAATTAGTATAGAGTACAGTTAG
Organism: Allium fistulosum; assembly: GCA_030737815.1. NCBI lineage: Eukaryota > Viridiplantae > Streptophyta > Magnoliopsida > Asparagales > Amaryllidaceae > Allium > Allium fistulosum. The sequence goes on from CM060907.1 coordinate 99,020,133, forward strand.
TCTAATTTCTTTGGATCCTTTTTTTACTCAATACTAACTGTTAGCCATAAAATCTACTTGATAGTAGAATATGAAAGAAAGTTGATAAAATTGAGGTTTCAATGAAGGTAAGGGCCAAGTTATCATGGAGGACATAAGAAGGATGTTTCGAAGGCGTTAAGAGTTGTCGAAGGAGTCAAAGGCATCAACTGCTCATACAACACAAAGGCCTTCAATCCAGATGGGAATAAAAAGTCCCTTCCGCCACTACCAACCTTTCGACACAGATGAGCAAGCAATGTTGACTTCGGAACCCCTTTTGAAGACAATCGATAACCCTCTCCCAACTACACGTTTAACCTTCCAAAATCAAAGGTTTCACCCTCATAGTAACCTTTTCGAAAGCATAACAAGCCTTTCGAACTGATTAAAGATCCATCCAGGACATCTTTCGACAATGTCGAAAGGTGCTATGAAGAAAGAAGTACTCAGAAAACAGCAAAGGCGAAAGAATAATAGGGAACTTTCGACAACGTCGAAAGGAAGCCTGGCCTTCGACAACATTGAAATGAAGCATGGCCTTCGATAACATTGAAATAAAGAATGGCCTTCGACAACATCGAAAGGGAGGATAGCCTCCGACAATATTGAAATGAAGAATGGCCTTCGACAACGTCGAAAGGAGGATAGCCTCCGACAACATCGAAAGGAGGCATGGCGAGTTCGAATCAGCATGTAAAGAGAAGGCCTTTCGACCTAGTCGAAAGCAAAGAGGCAAAGGGATCAACCAAGAAAAAATACCTTTTGACGACGTCGAATGGTTCATGACCTTTCGATCAAGTTGAAAGGCTTGAAGCGGCATATGAAAAAGGAGTCTTGCCTACCCAGTTGAAAGCAAGGAGTCTTGTCGACCTAGTCGAAAGCAGTGGGTCTTATCGACCCAAGCGAAAGCAAAGGCATGGATGGAGGCCAACCTGCATCTATAAATAAAACCCAAGGGGTCCAGTTTTGGGGATCGAATTTTGGAAGATCGAATTCATTTTCTTTTCTATACATTCTTAGCTATCATTGTACTTAGAATAAACCCTAAATCAAATTGGGGAGAAAGCTCAATTTCTTGTAACTCATTTTGGATGATAAATAAAAATGGAGATGGCTTATTCATAATGGATATTGGCAATGAGGAAGATCATCAAGATCATTAGCTAGACTAATGATCAATTGCACATGATTCTAACCTTTTTGTTATAATCTCTTTTGATCTATGCAATGTGTAGATCAATTTAGACATTTCCAATTGCAACGCATCATCATCGAAACCTAAGCTTAATACAGAAGTTAGAAGTAATGATGATGTGTCAACTATGTTGAATGCATGAGATATGAGAATATCTAAATTGACCTTATATAAGGAAAATAAGATAGATTAAAGACTAGGATTTCTTCGAAAGGAGAAATTCCCTTCGACCTAGTCGAAAGTAGTCTTTCGACCTTATCGATAGGTGTACCTCTCGAAGAAACTTTAGTTTATAGATCTTATAACCTTTCATGATGGAATTCATTCGAGGGGAATCCACTCTTCTGAGCATCAATCCTTTTGAAGGGATTCCACGGAAAGAATATTGACCTCAAGGGGTTAAAGGCACTAAAGATATATAGATAAAGTAAGTTTTTCCTTTCGACAAAGTCGAAAGGTCTTAAATGTTGCCTTTCAACGTGGATGAAAAGGTAATAAAAGACATCGATATTTAATTGTCTTCAACACCCTGAGGAGATGGAACTTGATAACGTGATGATTTTGAGGACTATGTACTATGACCAACTCCTAGAGGAAATTACTATGCCGTTTCAACCTAATCGAAAGCTTGAAGCGACTTCATTATTCTTTTTGACAAAGTCGAAGGGCTTGGCGCTCTGTTATACCTTTTGACTAGGATAATTTGGTCGGAAGCTAGAATTACCACCTCAAATCTTTCAACTAGGTCATCCTATTTGAAAGTTTTGCTTTCGAAGGAGAGAATCCCCTTGACAACATGGTCACATTAAAACAAAATCATCTTTTAAAAGTATTGGGGATGTTGATAAGATTTCTTGTTAACATTTTTGGCGCTAGAAGGAGGGCTTGAACCTCTGACCTTGTCACATATTATAGACTAATTATGAATCATTTCTCTTACATAGGAAAAATGAGGTCAAAGCATTGGAGTGCACTTGAAGAGGGAGCAATACACACTAGTGCCCTGGAGGAAAATATAGCTCCAACTTTCAACCTAGATGAAGTCATTCCAGGGCTAACTTCATCACCAGCAAAGCAGGATGAAAATGCGGCAAAAATCAAGCACTTGGAGCAACAACTATAAGAAATGCAAGAGCTACTGAAAATGGCTTTATCTCAGAAATCATTAAAGATTCTGAGACAGACTCAAGGAGAAGAAGTGATCTCTCTTAAGAGAGATCTAAAGACCAATTCCAAAGAATGCAAAGATAAGGTGGACTTAACCTCCTCAAAAAAGAAAGGACTTCCTCAAGCAAGAGCTTATCATCAAGGGAGAGTTCTCGATAAGTCGTTAGAGCAATCTGGTAGCTCAACATCTAAAGAGTATTGCCCAAAACGGAAAAACTATGGTGATGTTGAAGCTTTTCTTAAAGATACTATTGAGAAGGCTATCAAGGGCGCCATGAATTCTAAAGGGAAAATAACCTTGGTCGAGAATGTCAATGATAATGAGAGGGTTCCACCTTTTACTAATGAGATCATGGCAATAGTAATACTTCCATATGTCAAGATCCCATCTATGAAATATCACGGGAACACAGATCTTGATGATCACCTTATGGCTTTTGACAGCTAGATAGATCTTTACAGTACTTCTGGGGTAGTCAGATGCCGATTGTTCCCCATTACTCTCCAAGGAACGGCAGGCAAGTGGTATAGACAGTACAGAGAGAAACCTATCTATATCTAGAAGTAGTTTTCTTATGAATTATCAGCCCAATTCTGCATTTGCCAGGATCCAACTATTGATTATATGGTCTTGGCAAACATAAAGAATAGATAGGGTGAATCATTAGGGGACTATTTGAGAAGATTTAGCACAGAAGCTTTGAAGACTAAGGAAATGAATGACCGAGACAAGCTCATAGTCGTCCACTCTGGTTTAATCGAAAATACCCCTTTCAGGAAGCAGCTCTTTAACAACGACTGCAAAGATTTATAGGACTTCTACTTCCAGGCTGATAAGTTCATCCGGATGGATGAGATTTACCATACCAAGAGAAAGACAATTCCCAAAAAGGAGGGAGGAAGACTTGGCTTTGACCGTAGCCATAAAAGGGTCGGATGGGAAGAGCCGGTTGCTAATACAATCGGTTTAAATAGGCCGCTATTTTATATATATGCTACAGCCAAGGAAAGAGTCAACTTTCCGACTTCCTACAAAGCTAAGAATAAATCCAGAGTAGAAGAAGGGTGGAGACTACTGCGTCTATCATAAAGCAAATGGCCATAACACATTTGAATGCAGAGTTTTAGCCGGAATAATTCAAAAGCTGATCCGAGAAGGCCATCTCAAAGAATTTATCTAGGATCAGCACAAGGCCCAACTAACTGAAAATGCTCCTAACGCTGTAAATGTACTCTAAAATGAAGACACCCTCAAATTAAGCCCGCCAATTAACAGGATAGATGTGATCCACGGCGGGCCACATCCGGTAGGAAATAGTAAAGGGGCACGGAGTAGATATATCAAAGAAGCTAAGGAGGGAATTTATCCTGTTCAAGAGCAGCCCCCAATGAAGAGCCCATGTCTTAATATCCAAATTCCAAATCTGGTAGTTCCCCCGTAGGAGCTGTGCAAAGGAGTCCATCATCCTCGTAATGACCCCCTTATGATTACTGCAAAAATTGGGATGTCAATTGTCTCCAAAATTCTGATCGATACAGGAAGCGCAGTTAATGTCATCTTCAAGCATGCTTTCGATCGGATGAATATCCAAGAGCACAAATTAGAGCTGAGCTCCGAGCCAATATTTGGGTTCAATAATAAAGGGTTTACTCCGATAGGGCAAATAAAGCTACTTGTACAAATGGGGGTGCCTCCAACTTGTCGAACATTTGAAACCATCTTTGTGATAATTGACCAACCCTCATACTACAATGCCTTCTTGGTAGACCAGTCCTGGATGAGATTGATGTTTTCATCTCGCCAAAGTACCTCATGGTAAAATTCTTGACAAAGCGAGGTTGGGGAACTATGCGGGGAGAACAATTTAGCTCCCGAGAAATGTACTTTTCTATGCTTGATCAATACAAAAGGGAGTCTTTTGCTTACTTCGATTCTTCGATTATTTTACAGCCTTCGGATGATGGGTTTTCGCATCCAACATTCGAAGCAAAGATTGATATTAAAAAGTTTAACAAGCGTATGTATCAAAAGTACATTCTTGCAGGAAGCAAGAGAAAGAGGGTAGATTCTAACTCAATAGAAGTGGGTCCAATTGTCACAGAGTTCGACTGCCAGGGTGAAACGGAAAGAATAAAACCCACAGAGGACCTTGAGGAAACCCATACAGATTCAGAAGATGCTTCTAAAGTGGTCAAAGTAGGAAGAGATCTTGATATCGAGTTAAAGAAAGATTTGACTCAGTTTCTCTAGGTCAACAAGGATGTATTTGCTTGGTCACATTCCGATATGGTAGGAATTGATCCGACTGTCATGTGTCATGCTCTTAACATTAACCCAGGAGCAGCCCCCATAAGGCAGAAAAAGAGGAAATTGGACAAAGTTTGGACAAATGCTTTAAAGGAGAAGTTGATAGGCTCCTTGAAATTGGATTAATCCAAGAGATATATTATCCTAAATGGCTGGCCAAACTAGTTCTAGTGAAGAAGTCAAATGGGAAGTGGAGAACATGCATCGACTACACAGATCTAAATAAAGCATGCCTAAAGGATTGTTTCCCGCTACCATGAATAAATCAGTTAGTGGATGCAACAAGTGGACACAAGTTATTTCCCCCATGGATGCTTATTCAGGGTGTAATCAAATTCTGATGTTCAAACCAGATGAGGATCATACTAGTTTCATAACAGAATGGGGAATTTATTGTTACAGGGCCATGCCATTTGGGTTAAAGAATGCTGGGGCCACTTATCAGAGATTGGTTAACCGAATGTTCAAGGAACAGATTGGCAGAAACATGGAAGTTTATGTTGATGATATGCTGGTAAAGTCTAGCGAGCCTGAGAACCATCTTAAGGATCTGGAGGAAATGTTCAAGATATTGCGAAAATATCAAATGAAGTTGAACCTGCAAAAGTGCTCTTTCGGGGTCCACTCTGGGAAGTTCTTAGGCTACCTAGTAAGAGCTCAGGGAATAGAGGCAAGTCCCGACCAAATTCAAGCCATAAGGGGTATGGCTGAACCTAAAACTAGCAAGGAAGTGATGAGCTTAAATGGAAGGGTAGCTACCCTAAGCAGGTTTATATTGAAAGCCACTGATAAATGTTTACCTTTCTTCGATGTGATCAAGAAAAAGAAGAACTTCGAATGGGAAGAGGATTGCAGAAAAGCTTTATTGGGGTTAAAAATCCATTTGGAGAAACCACTGATACTCTCAAGACATGAGAGCGGGGATACATTGTATCTATACATGGCGGTATCAGAATATGTAGTCAGTTCAGTGCTCATTCGGGAGAACAATGGGGCACAACTCCCAGTATACTATGTAAGTAGGCGGTTAAAGGATGTAGAGGTTTGGTACCTAGTTATAGAGAAATTGGCCTATAGCTTGATTCTCATGGCTCAAAAACTCAGAGCATACATTCAGGCGCATTCGATTAAGGTATTGACCAATTTTCCTCTTAAGCAAGTTTTTAGTAAGCCTGAGACTTCGGGGAGGTTGGTGAAATGGGGGATTGAGCTCAGTTAATACGATATAGAATTTCAACCATGAGTTGCGATCAAAGGATAAGCCCTGACAGACTTTGTTAATGAATGCACCAGCTTTATAAAGGAACAGTCGGAAAAGGAGAAAGATCAAAAGCCCATGTGGAAACTATTTGTGGATGGGGCATCCAATGAACAAGGTGCCAGCGTAGGGTATGTGTTCATAACTCCAGATGGACATCATTTGCACTATGCCATGAAGCTGGGATTTCCTGACACCAATAATGTGGCAGAATATGAATTGATAGTAGTAGGGTTAACTTTGGAACTAGAATTGAAAAATCCCATAAATACAAATTTTTAGTCACTCACAGCTAATGGTAAATCAAGTAAAAATTATATACCAAACAAAGGACCCCAAGATGTCTTTATATGTGAAGAAGATTTTACAAATGCTTTCTTTGTTTGAGGACATTTTGATATATCAAGTTCCAAGGGCAGAGAATGCACATGCAGACTCTTTAGCAAAATTGGCCAACTCAAGGGGAGCCCCAAAAACCCAAATTGTCCCCGTCGGATATCAGGAAAAGCCAAGTATCGAAAAGGAAACATCCGAGAAAGGAAAAGAGTTGCTGGTTATGACAAGATTTCAAGCTAAATCTCAAAGGAGAGAGGAAATAGGAAGTGATAAAGAGTTAACAGATGAAAGGATGGACCAACCCAAGCCAAATAGCACGCATGATGACACGTGGAAGTCATCCATTGTTGATATTTAGTTAATGGGAAATTACCATCCCATAAAGGAGAAGCGAGAAAAATCAAGAGACAGGCTTCAACCTTTGTTATAATGGACAAAATCCTCTATAAAAAGGGGTATGCTCTACCCTACCTTAGGTGTGTAAGCATGAATGATGAGATAAAATTAATTTCTGAAGCAAACGAAGGGTTTTGTGGGGATCATTAAAATGAAACAAAGCTTGCAAAGAAAATAACGAGGCAAGGGTATTACTGGCCATAATATGGTAACCCAAGCCATAGACTATGTGAAAAAATGCGAGAAATGCCAGAAATATTCGAAGATACCCAGGTTGCCCCCGAGTCAATTAACTCCAATCACAAGTCCATGGCCTTTCGATGTATGGGGAATAGATTTGATCGACCCATTACCAGTCTCAAAGGGAGGAGCAAAATATGTCATGGTAGCCATTGATTATTTTACTAAATGGGTTAAAGCTGAACCACTTTCAAAAATCACTTCTGGAAAAGTACTGAGATTTGTTATCAAGAACATAATAACCAGGTTTGGGATTCCCCAGAAAATAATTTCTAACAATGGAACGCAATTCGAAAGCGAGGAATTCTCCTAATTCTGCCATAAAAATGGAATTATTAAAAGTTTTTCGTCTGTCGCACATCTAAAAGCTAATGGAGCAGTGGAGGCTGCAAACAAAACCATAAAAACAATTCTGAAAAAGTGACTAAATAAGGCAAAAGGAAATTGGGTGAAGAACTGCCATTAGTGCTATGGGCCTATCGGACATCTGCTAAGACAGCAATAAGACATACCTCGTATTCTTTGACATATGGGTGTGTGGCAATGCTACCTGTCGAGATCGAATTACCCTCACACCAAAGGATTGTCTATGCATTTGATAAGAACCAAGAATTGTAAAGGGTATCACTGGACTTGATACATGAGCTAAGAGATGAAGTAGCGGTTAGAACCGCCGAATATTAGAGAATGATCTTGAAATATTACAACAAAAGAGTAAGGCATGATCATTTCAAGAGGGGGATTTGGTACTCTGCAGAGTAATTGCCAATACTAAGAATCCTACAGATGGACCCCTAGGTCCAAACTGGGAGTGCCATTAATCATATGTAGAGTAATCCCCTCGGGAACCTACAAATTGTGCCGATCAGATGGCAATATGGTGCCCAGAACATGGAACGCTGAGCATTTAAGGCCATATTTTCCAAAGATGGATTAATAAAGAACTTCATTTTTGTAAAGAGAAAATCTACATGGTTGGGAGAAAAATACTCCTTATACTTGGATACTACCTAAGACGATAGCCTACTTAAGATGGTAGAAAACCCTCTTTCCGCGCCAAGATGGCCAGGGCAGAGCGCCTCTTGAAGGGAGGACGGAGTAACCCTTTAGCTGCGCCATGAGATGGCCAGGTTAAAGCACTGAAAAAGCCCTTATCTACGCCACACTATGGCCAGAGTAAGGTGCCTCCTGGAGGGAGGATGGAGTAAGCCTTTATCCACGCCACAAGATGGCCAGGTTAAAGCACCGAACAAGCCTATGTCCACACCGCAAAATGGCCAGAGCAGGGCGCCTCCTGGAGTGAGGTCGGGTAAGTCCTTGGTTCCAACCTCTGAGATGAGTTAACCAAGAGCACCGAACAACAATGAACTAAGATTTCCAAGCCCGAGAAGAGGCTCATCAAACAATGGACTAAGATTTCCAAGCCCGAGAAGAGGATCATCAAACAATGGACTAAGATGTTAGGCTCATCAAACAATGGACTAAGATGTCCAAGCCCGAAAAGAGGCCCATAAAATAATGGACTAAGACATCCGGGCCTAAGAAGGGGCTCATCAAATCATGAACTAAGATGTTCAAGCTCGAGAAAAAGCATATCCGATCATGGACTAAGATGTCCTAGCTCAAGAGGCAGCTAATCAAATTATTTCTATATATATTCAAAACCTGAAGAGTTCATACATGTCAAAGAAAACATAAGAGAAGGAGTGAGACAGAACTCCACTTATAATTACCCAAATCTGGGTTTCGAGACTCTCACTTCTAAACAACAGCTATTGGTACCTGAATCTGGGTTTCGGGTCCTTCATATCACATCAATTAAATACCCGAATCTGGGTTTTGGGTTTTTCATATATGAATTCCATCAATAAATGCCCGAATTTGGGTTTTGGGACACTGTCAATCACATACGATCTTTATACCTGAATTTGGGTTTTAGGATTATTGTTTGATTTCACCTTAATGCTCTAACCTGGGCTTGTGGCTTCCATTATAAAGACAACTACTATGGACTTCTGGTGGTCCAACATATACCCTAATCTGGGTAGAGGATTTCTATCTTGACGATAATTACTATGGACGTTTGCTTACACAACATATGCCCTAATCTGGGCCGAAGAGTCTCTTCACAAAGATAATTGTCCAACATATGCCCTGATCTGGGCTCGGATCTTAATATGAAGACAGTTATACCAATTTCTAGTTAATCTGTCGAAAATAAAGTTATGAAGAGTGAGAAAGTTCTATAATTTTGTCCTAAAGAACAAAAGCTTCTTTCATACAAGAGCGGGGCAAAATGTTATCCATAGAATCTACTTGATAGTAGAAATATGAAAGAAAGTTGATAAAATTGAGGTTTCAATGAAGAGATAGGCCAAGTTATCATGGAGGACATAAGAAGGATGTTTTGAAGGCGTTAAGCAGTTGTCGAAGGAGTCGAAGGCATCAACTGCTCATACAGCACAAAGGCCTTCAATCCAGATGGAAATAAATAATACCTTCCGCCACTACTAACCTTTCAACACAGATGAGCAAGCAATATTGACTTCGGAACTCCTTTCGAAGATAATCGATAACTCTCTCCCAACTACACGTTAACCCTTCCGAAATCAAAGCCTTCACCCTCATAGTAACCTTTTCGAAAGCATGACAAGCCTTTTGAACCGGTCAAAGATCCATCCAGGACACCTTTCAACAATGTTGAAAGGTGCTATGAAGAAAGTAATACTCAGAAAACAGCAAAGGCAGGAGAATAATAGGGTACCTTTCGACAACGTCGAAAGGAAGCGTGGCCTTCGGCAACATTGAAATGAAGCATGGCCTTCGACAACATCGAAATGAAGATTGGCCTTCGACAAAATTGAAATGAAGAAGGGCCTTCGACAACATTGAAAGGGAGGATAGTCTTCAACAACATCAAAAGGAGGCATGGCAAGTTCAAACCAGCATGTAAAGAGAAGGCCTTTCGACCCGGTCGAAAGCAAAGAGGTGAAGGGATAAACCAAGAAGCATATGAAAATACCTTTGGACGACGTCGAAAGGTTCATGACCTTTCGATCAAGTCGAAAAGCTTGAAGCGGCATATAACAAAGGAGTCTCGTCGACCCAGTGGAAAGCAAAGAGTCTTGTCGATCCAGTCAAAAGCAGGGGGTCCTGTCAGCCCGGTCGAAAGCAAAGGCGTGGGCGGAGGCCAACCTGCATCTATAAATAAGACCCAAGGGGTCCGGTTTTAGGGACCGAATTCTGGAAGATCGTATTCATTTTCTTTTCTATACATTCTTAGCTATCATTGGTACTTAGAAGAAACCCTAAATCAAATTGGGGAGAAAGCTCAATTTCTTGTCACTCATTTTGGATGATAAATAAAAATGGAGATGGCTTGTTCATGATGGATATTGGCAATAAGGAAGATCATCAAGATCATTAGCCAAAATAATGATCAATTGCGCATGATTCTAACCTTGTTCTCATAATCTCTTTTGATCTATGCAATGTATAGAACAATTTAGACATTTCTAATTGCAACACATCATCATCGAAACCTAAACTTAATATAGAAGTTAGAAGTGATGATGTGTGTCGACCATGTTGAATGCATGAGCTATGGGAATATCTAAATTGGTCTTATATATGGAAAATAAGATAGATTAAAGACTAGGATTGCTTCGAAAGGTGAAATTCCCTTCAACCTAGTCGAAAGGAGCCTTTCGACCTGGTCGAAAGTTGTACCTCTAGAAGAAACTTTAGTTTATAGATCTCATAACCTTTCATGATGGAATTCATTCGAGGGGAAACAACTCTTCTGAGAATCAATCCTTTCGAAGGGATTCTATGGAAAGAATATTGACCTCAAGTGGTTGGAGGCACTAAAGATATAATGATAAAGTAAGTGTTTCCTTTCGACAAGGTCGAAAGGCCTTAAATGTTGCCTTTAAACATGGTCGAATGGGGAGTAAAAGACATCGATAATTAATTGTCTTCAACAACCTCAGGAGATGGAACTAGATAAGGGGATGATTTTGAGGACTTTGTACTATGACCAACTCCTAGAGGAAACTAATCCATTTCAACCTAATCGAAATCTTGAAGCAACTTCATTATTCTTTTCGAAAAATTCGAAGGGCTTGGTGCATTGTTATACCTTTCGACTAGGATAATCTAGTCGAAAGCTAGAATTATCACCTTAAATCTTTTCAACTAGGTCATTCTATTCGAAAGTTATGCTTTCGCAGGAGAGAATCTCCTTGACAACATGGTCACGTTCAAACAAAATCATCTTATAAAAGTATTAGGGATGTTGATAGGATTTCTTGTTAACACTAACTGGTTTGGGTTTACATTAAACGATGTCTTAAATAATATTATTTTTGACCCATTAAAGATATATTTTGGAAATGTGAAATCTTCATTGAGATTTGAATTATACTCATAATAGAATATGGAAATATTTTTCCTAAGTAATTAAAGAAAAATGATTTGGTATTTCCAAAGAAGAAAAGAGGTTTTAATTTGCCGAAGGATTTGATAAAAGAAGATTAATGATTCCATATACTCTTAAAAAGATAAAGGAATAATTTAAAAGAATATATGTCTAAAAGATATTTGATTTGATAAAAAGAAAAATTGATCAGATGTTGTTTGATAATCACCTATATACTTGACAACTTTTTATCGTTGATTGGTTCGAAGAGATCGGGATCGAATTTGGATGATTCCTATCCGAAAACCACTTTGAACGAACATATGCATTCGAAAGTGAAGACATTTTAAAGATGATGATTTTTGAAAATGGAGGTCTTCATAATGTAGGGTTGCTTGTCCACTAACCTCTGGGGTAATTTCCAAATTATATATTGGTGGCAGTAGTGCCTTCATTCTGAAAATCTTCGATTTGCAAGGACTTCTTGCTACTAATCCTAGGGGCGAGTCTTAATCAAGATTGAGTAGAAGGAGTGCCTTCGGTTTGTCCTTCACCTAGACAACTTGTTTGGTTAAATGTCTACATTACATTTCTAAAACCATGTACATTGTTTTTTTACAAATGTACATCCGTTTGGAGGTGTAGGAAGCAACCCCTCTTATACTTAACACCCTCCCCTTAGGCGTATGAACTCGGGGGTTGTACTTTTATGGAAATCAATAGTGTGCGGTTAGAAATGGCAATTTTGAATTCTAAATGGAATTTTCTTTGTGAAAAGCAAAGCATGGCTTTGTGGAAAGCAAAGCGTGACTTTGTGAAAAATGGAGAGTAGTCTCACTAGCCTCGCATCTCGAAGGTGATGTGGGTAATTATGTGGTATGAAGGACATATTTCGGGCTATCAATTTTATTTTGGATAGACGAGTTCAATATCTAGACCCTCAACAGTTTAAATGGATAGGTATTGGAGGCTCAACTGAGACATAGCAAAGCCACCGAGATACGTTGTTCCATAGTAGTGTAACGATGTAGTACAGAGGCTTGCTTGAGACAAGTGAATAATCAGTGAGGGCTAGGATTGTTATGCATGGATTCCGCATCGGAGTAAATGACCACTAACTCCCTATCATGTTGGAAACCTAATTCCAATATGAGCTTTACAGTTTTGGTTGCATTCCCAAAATAACTATAATGCTTTGCAAACATTTCAACTACCCCTTTGGTATCATATACACCATTTGACATCGTCCTGGTATTGATACCTACTATGTATATATATTTATTTGAAAAGTGTTTTCAAACCAAATGTCATTAATAATAATATTGAATTGTTTAAGTATAAAGTATTTTGGTTATTGTAAGGTAAAAAACCGTCCGTATTTATGTATGGCGTGGTCTTACAAGATACCCTTTCTTTTCAAAAAGGTTTTTTTGACATCGATCTGATCTATGGCTACGTCATATGATTATGGTTTAAGTTTCTCACACTGGTTTACCAAGCCCGATCTGGGTATTTTTAATACTCGGGTCAGATCCGTGTAGTTTCAAGTTTAGCTGAAGACGTTTGGAGTTTCCAGAGGAGAGCTAAAGATCTTCATTAACGTATGGACGTAGATTATGTTCCCACTGCAATTTGTTTTGGTTTTTCAGCAATTGTATGGATAGAGATTTATAGCTGTCCAAGCTGAGGTCAAGTTAGACCATGATATATGTATTTTCAAATTTTCCCTGTAAAGATTATTGATATTATAATTTATTCCATTCATGTGAGATTCTATTCTGTTTTTATTTTCTTTTTACCCTTAACCGTCAATTTTTCTGGCACTTGAATGTTCGGCACACAATACACTCGACGTATTAGTGTCTATTTTCAAGGGTCGAAAATTCCATTCGTCGCATTTGTTATCGAAGCATAGGTTGGGCGAACACCTGAGCCTGCTAGGGGTAAGTTTCATCAGAGATAAGATTAGTAATGCCCTAGGATGAGTAACTCATTAGAGATAAGAGTAAGAGACACCCTAGAATGAGTTTGGGTGTATTATATATATATATATATATATGAGTGCGTAATTGTTAGTAAATAATAAAATGTTTTGTGTTGATAGGTCGGTTGAGTGGTTTATGAATTCTGGTCAATATATGCGATGCCTTGTGATTGATAGGGATTCCTAAATACTTAAATAAGACAAACCGACACACTATTTTTAAAATGATTATGTTTTATATATAAAAGGATATCTTTTGAAAAGATATATAAATTCATGTGTTAGTTTGTGATTAAGAGTTTGATAATATTCAGTTATTATCATTTGGTGATTGATTGATTGAAGTTGGCTAGGAAATGATTTAGTGTCATCTTAAAGGGTTGGGTGTGAACACCTTGTGAATTAAGTTTCACGATTCGACTATAAGGTGTTTTGATAATAATATTAGATTAAGGTTAATGAATTTATATAAGTTAATAAATGAGCGTGTTCTATAAAAATGTATTTTAAAATATAAAAGGATTTGCAAAAGATAGATATGGAAGGTATGTTATATAAATTTTGACCATTTAAATTTTGATATTTAAATGTGATTGAAAGGAAGTCTCCTATGATAACTAGCTCGAGTGGCTCAAAAATAACTAAAAATGAGCAAGAGATATGTTCAGATGGTAAATACTTCTCTTAAGTATTACCCTTCCGGTTAAGGGGATATATAATACTATTGGTAGTACTCAGTTCCTAGGTATAATTTTGGAGTTACTCGATCTATATAATTTTCCTTAAGTTAAAAAAGGTAATGTAAACAATTAATTAATAGATTCGTTAATTTTTATCAAGATGTTTACATTTAATATTGGTTAAAGGGAGTATATTATAATATAAAAAGTTTATTTTAATTTTGGAAAATAAAAGATAAATAATCTTTTAAATAAAAATGGTTTCTTTCGGAAAAGTGATAGAAAATTTTAGTGAATAACTATTTTGAAGTAATAAATAGTTTATAAAAGTATTTAAACCAATGATAAAAATTTTATGAAATGTTTCCATAAAGATTTTTAAATGTTAATAGTATGTCTGTCGTACATAGATCATTTCGTCACATGATTTTGATCTAAGAATCGAGTACGGAACTTTGAGGTGTTTATACTAGTTCAAAAAAGGACTTATCACTCGATTCTTAATGGTGAACACCGAGAAGGTTTTGTGATTAGGTATTTGCATTTTATATTATATTTGAGAGCTATGTAAGGAAAACGAAGGTTTCTGATCAGAAATTTAGATCCGAGTCTGCACTAGAGGATCGGGGGATCAATACTAGTTTGGAAATAAAGTTGGGTATTCGAATAAGTAATCGGATCAATTGTTGTGTACGGATGATCTGTATACATCACACAAGTTTAAATTTATAAAATAATGTTTTGGATAAATTCTTTTCGAGTTAGGTTTGGAAAAATTCCAAGGTTATAGGTGATGTTTATTTTTAGGTATGCCTAATTGTTTGGTTTTGTTATTTTTTCCATCCTTGGAATTTTGAGGACGAAATTCTTTTACGGGGGAAAGAATGTAAGACTCGTAATTTTACCATTTTGATTTAGGATATTCAATTAATTTTAAATATTCAAATATAGGTTTATTAAACATAAATAATCATGTTTTATGTATTAAATAATAATGGTGATCTTGTTTATGAAAAATGTTTGCACAAATATATTCTTTGAAAAAATATCGATAAAGTGATCGAAAATTATTTTATCGATAAAAGCTTTTTAACTGTCAAAAGTCGTGCACGATTTTTTTTACAACACTTATTTAACCATTTAAAAAAAATAAGGAATAAAAATAAAATTTCCATTTTTGGAAATAAAATAATTATGATGCCATCGATGATGTCATCATTTTCATAAATGAGCATAGAAGGAACGTTTTGGTATTTTGGGAATTTAAATATCCAAATAATTATTGTAAATGAATAATCCATTTTGATTATTATATAGTGATAATAATTGATATATAATAGTTTTATAAATGTATATATTTATAATATAAAAATATGCAAATTTCGTCTTACTTTGGCAGTTTAAGGGCAGGATTTTACAACACTTGTCTGAACATTGATTTATATGGTTTTATAATTCAAATGAGTGCGTTTTTGTTACTCTCCAGTAATAAGAAATATATTTTCAATATATATATATATAGTTTACCTAAAAAGTAAAAATATGATCGAAATTCCAATTCCGAATTTTCAACGGTTTATCAAACAGAAGTTATAATCGAATGTTGCACCATGGTTCATTAAATAAGACATATATGTATATACATGCACATAAAATGCACAAACATATAAGAAGTTACTATGTGCATTTACACATTTGCCTTAAGTAAAAAAAAATATCAAGAAATTTTCAAAACAAAGTCAAACAAAAAAATGACATGTCTCAAAGCATATGCCAAGATGTGATGGTGGTGAAGTAAGGGGGAAGCATGGCTATGAGTGATGGGAGATGTTGCGATGATGATGTTGGAGATATTTTACATTTTACTTAAGTGTTATGCTTCCAAAATGCTATAAATAGCACCCAACCCTCTTACTTATTCTCACACCAATTCTCTTCTTCTTCCTTCTCTTGAAGCTCTTTAATGGATTGCCAAAGCCATGAGGAAGTTATGAAAAAAATTAAACAAAGTTATATACATATACGTACAAAGTTCTTTCACCTCAAAGCAATAACCTGAACACTCCTCTACCCTCTTCAAACCCACGGCCGCTACCACCATTCACCCTTGGCCAAGCTAACACCCTCAAGAGGGTCATGGCCGAGCATGCAAGAAGAAAGGAGGAAGATACAAGAAGCTCTGGAGTGAAGATAGTGGAGAGAAATGCTGCCGGAATATCGCCAGAATAATTTCAAAGAGCACGGGAAGGAGTGGAAATGACAATGAGTACTTAATTTACATACACCTTAAAATGTTTAAAAAATAATTATATGCATGTTTAACTAAGAAATTAATATGTTTTTATGATAAATATGGATGTTAAATGGATGAATATTGGTTGATTAAATTGGTTGATAACTTGATTGTGCGTTACTATTACTAATGATGTGAAAATAAGGTTCATCAAGATAGTGATGGATAATTAATTAGCAAAGTGGTAAATTCTTTAAAAATGGTTATGTTTAATCTTTGAAAATATGAAATAAATCCCATAAATATATTAAAATGTTTCAAAAGGGATTTAAGTCATGAAAACAGACTTATATGAAATGGAAAAGGTGGTTGATCAAAGAAGCTTTAAAAACACTATTCACTACGGATTTTGCGACGGTTTTGTGAACTTTTGAAAATCAAGATTTTGGCTTAATTATTCTTCCCCAATCTTTTTAATAATCTTTTCAAATGAATAATTAGGTATTTTGAAGGTCATTTGGAAGTTATACAATTATTTTGAAGGAGTTTAAAATAAATGGTTATAAGGAAATTAGTTATAAAACTTGGGTTTTTCTTCCCAAATCTTTTGTGAATATTTTTCAAACAATTAATCAAGTATTCTAAAGGAAATTAAGAAGTTTGAAAAAAATTAAGGTTAGAGTCAATCAACTAACTTGACCATCTTTGGGTGACAAAGAGATAGTCTCTAGACCTAAGTGTGGAAAAGCAGTTTCCTGCTCTCCTTAGTTCTCCCGACTGGTCTGACAGAGGGGATAGTTAATTTGATTTACTCAGAACTCATCTTCCTAAGATAAGAGAGAAAGAGATTTAAGGTTTTCCAAAGGATAAACAAGATTTTAAAATAATAAAGATTTTTTCAGCATAAAAACATTCTAGTTAGACTCTATGTTAAATTCCGAGGAGGGAACTCGTACTATCCGTATGAATTTAAAAGTTGATTTTACCATTACTCGACGTATAGTACGAGTTGAATATAGAAATTAGTATTGAGTATAACCAGTCTAATTTCTATGGATCCCTTTTTACTCAATGTTAACTGGTTTGGGTTTATGGTAAACGGTGTCCTAAATAACATTGTTTTTGACCCACTAAAGATATGTTTTGGAAATGTGAAATCTTCATTAAGATTTGAATTATACTAATAATAGAATATGGAAATATATTTTTTAGTAATTAAAGAAAAATTATTTGCTATTTCCAAAGACGAAAATAGGCTTTAATTTACCAAAGGATATGATAAAATAGACATAATGATTCCATATACTCTTGAAGAGGTAAAGAATAATTAAAAGAATACATCTTTGAAAGATATTTGATTTGATAAAAAGATAAATAGATTGGATGTTATTTGATAATCACCTATATGCTTGACAACTTTTTATTGTTGATTGATTCGAAGAGATCGGGATCGGATTCTGATGATTCCTATCCGAAAACCACTTCAAACCAACATATGCGTTCGAAAGTGAAGATATGTTGAAGACGATGATTTTTGAAGACGGAGACCTTCATAATGTAGGGCTGCTTGCCACTAACCTCTGAGGTAATTCCCATATTATATATATGGTGGCAGTAGTTCCTTCGTTCTGAAAATCTTCGATTTGCAAAGACTACTTGCTACTAATCCTAGGGGTGATTCCCAAACAGGATTGAGTAGAAGGAGTACCTTTGGTCCGTCCTTCACTTGGAAAACTTGTATGGATGAATGTCTGACATTGCATTTCTACGACCACGTACATTGGTTTTTTACAAACGTACATCTATTTGGTGGTGTAGGAGGTAACTCCTCTTATACTAAACACATTTCTCTAAGGCGTATGAACTGGGGGTTTTACTTTTGTGGAAATCAATAGTATGTTGTTAGAAATAGAATTGTGGCATTTTAAGTGGAATTTGCTTTGTGAAAAGCAAAGCGTGGCTTTGTGGAAAGCAAAGCGCGGCATTGTGGAGAATAGAGCATAACCTTACGAGCATCATATCCTGGAGGTGATACGGGTAATTATGTGGTCTGTTAGACATATTTCGGGTTATCGGTTTTATTGTGGATAGTGGAGTCTAGTATATGGACCCTCAATGGTTTAAATGGACAGGTATTGGAGGCTCAACTGAGACAGAGCAAAACCACTGAGATACGTTGCTCCATAGTAGTGTAAAATGTAGTACAGAGGCTTACTTGAGACAAATGAATAGTCACCGAGGACTATGATTATTATGCGTGGATTCCACATCGGAGGAAATGACCACTAGTTTCCTATCATGTTGGAAATCCAATTACAGTACGAGCTTTACGGTTTTGGTTGTATTCCCAAAATAGCCGTAATGCTTTGCAAACATTTCAGCTACACCTTTGGTATCATATACACCAGTTAACAAGAAAACTTGTCAACACCCAAACGTTGAATTCAAAGTGCAGATGAGCCTTTTGAGACCTTCTTTCAAAAAGATGAAAGTAGTGACACTTCTTAATCAGGTTAAGATGGCTATAATCCATTCTATTCTCTTCAGTTTCCTTTCATATAGGTTGTTGTGTTTTGAACTTCTTCTTATTGGAACTTTTCGATTTAGATGAAACACTAAAATCCCTTCTTATATTCCTTTCGGACCAGTTAATCTGCTTTAGTACGCTATCGAAGCCCCCCTGTCGAATCAGTTGAGAAGACCCTAAGGTTGGCTTTAATGAGTTAAGGATGTGGGTAGGATAGATTGGTTTGGATTTCTTCGATAGCTAACCTTTCGACAACTTGAGAATATGCATTAAGGCTCTAAAGATATTAGTTAAACTAAGGGTTTCGACTCACTCTAATGGTGACCTTTCAATCAAATTGACACAAGAAAAATATAAACTGATTCTAATAGAGATATCAAATTAGCCAAATATCCCAAAATTCCATATCTTGCTTTCATTGAACTCAAGTTTACAAATTGATCAAATTCCCAATCTAATGAAAATTAAGGTTTACAAGTTTAAGAAAATACAAAAGTGGACTGAAAGAATTCAGATCCCCAAAACTAAACCCATAAGGTCTTATTTATAGGTTCGGGTTAGCACCTTTTGACTCAGTGCTTTCGATCTAGTTAAAAGGTGGCCTTATAGACCTTTCGTCACCTTTAACATTTGTGCATCCTCCTACATTGCATTTGAATGGATTTGAATGCTTCCATCTTCATAGAAAGAAGTAGATGTGCCTTTTCACCTTGTGTTGCTTTGTTCTTGCAAGTAAGAAGAGGAATGAGCTTTCGACTCTATCAACGGGTAATTCTTTGGGGTTTCAAAGGTTTTGAAATGTTGAGGGTTTCAATGCGGAAGGTAACTTTCGAATACATGCTTGTGAACTGATGCGGTACCCCTCCTGGTTGTGAAAGGTTCCATCCGGTTCGAAAGGTTTAGGCATGCTTTCAAAAGGGTTGCTCTACCAAAATATCTTTCTGAGTAATTTGAATGAAGGAAAAACCTTTGGTTTCGAAAGTTTTGGCGCACATGGAGTGGCTGTTATTTGCTATCTTCGAAAGGTATTCCTCCACTTATTTGAAACATCTTCATGTAGGCGAAAGCATCTGTTTCGAAAGGAAGCAAGCTAAAGGTGCTTTCGACCCCTTCGACCCCCTCGAAAGCTTATAACATATTTGACTTTTGGCTGTAGTATCCCTTCGACTCCTTCGAAAGGCTTTGTTGGTGCTATCATCTCTTGTACTTCCTTCTCTTTAATTCATCTTGGTTTCAACAAGGTTGAAGTGAGAATTGGTGGTAACACTTGCCCCTTGCAAAGGGTCATTGACTTTTCGAGTCATTTGCCTCGATACCCCTCTTTACTTTAGCGTTGAAATTTCCCGCCTTTTCATATTCTTGCACAAATCCTGGCTGTTTATTCATATTCTTCCCCTCTTTCATTTACTTGCAATTAAAAGAAACTTCTAGCAAGAATTAAAATTCTCAATTTTCTTAAATAATTCCTATTTTCAGCAAATAGATGCTTGAATTCAAAATAAGTTCTTGTTGTCTTGCTTTTTGAACTAACTCTCCATGCGAATTTTGATTTTTAAAATTTATTAGGTTTTAATTTTAATCGCTATTTTAATTTCATAATTTGAGTTCTTCGTTCATATAAAAGTATCCTTGGATACTTTCTTAGCTTATTTTGTTCCATTTCCCACATCAATCTATATCTAAAATTCATCTGATTTGGTTTGGTTTTTTTAAGGCTCGAATTTACATTTTGGGGATTTTTATGATTATTGATTGTAAATCCGCGTTCAAATTAATTTTTCTTTTAATAATTTTTAATTAATTTTTTATTTATTTAAAGTATTGGGTTAAAATTGAATTTGGGGAAGAAAGAGTTTTCCAGTTGTTTCCAAGAGAATTTCATGTCGTATGTATCGTGACTTGATGTTGCAACTTTACCTTTTTACCCCTTCGAAAGGGATTAAGGCGGCTAACTTTGTTTTGCTTCTTCAACCTCTTTCGATGGGGTTGAAAGGAAATCTAGCGTCTACCTCTTAATCAATCTCATCGAAAGCGTTAATGTTGTTAATATGAAGTGGACTTCTTCGAAAGCACAAGTATGCTTTAGTATATTCTAATATCTTTCAAAGAAGTTTCTTGATGTGTTTCACTAAATGATTACATAGTACATACTTTCAAAAGCATAATTTTTATTTTATAGGTTTTGAAACCTCTTGTACATGCCTACTTGAGATTCGTTTTTCTTTTCATAAGTTGGATTGAGGAAGACATATTTTGTTTAAGTTGAAAATCAAATCAAACCTTTCGACTTGATCGAAACCTAATATATCGAATGAAGTTTGGTTGTTGGTATGTTTTCGAAACCATGTACCCCTTTCGATTTTCTCGAGACCCTTTGTAACTAATTGTGATTCGACCATTACTTTATACAAATATTGTCGAAACGTCCCAAAGTCTTTTCATTTATATTAGTATTACTCAAACCCAAACCTTTCGACTCAATCGACATACAGGGTTTTGACATCATTCATATTCCCTTAGTAAAACAAAGTACATGGGTTTTGATAGTGTCGAAAGTTTATTCGTATTGTTTATTTAATATTGTTAGTGCATATTTATATCTGAATTAGTTGTGTAGGCCTTAACTACTCCTTTTAACAATATTGTTTTCCTTGAGCTTTCGACATTGTTGAATGGTGTTTGTTGAAGGTCTACTTCCATTTTCCCTTTCGACACTGTTGAAAGTTCAAAAAATTTCATTTTCCTAAACTAACTCTAACATTCTTTCAAGGATATAAAATTTCAAGTTTTGGTTGATATTTGAATTGTTGTAATAGGTTTTTGATATCCTTGAAAAATGTTGATTACATAAAAAATTATAACTTCTTGCTGAAATGATTTCACCTGGCAGGATCATGGGCATGAAAAAGACTTCTCAAAAACTAGAAAAAGATACAGTACCGATGATGGAATCTTCTCTAAAGAAGATTGAAGCAATTTCTAAACATTCTTTAATTTCTTCCCAGGATGAGGTGGACACAATTCTAAAGGACATCGGCATCACTAGTGTGGAAGCTATCCCCCAAGTGATAGCGACACCATCCAAAGCACTCCTGAATGATATTTCGCCTATAGAGCTATCCATATTTGGCATGGTGGCTTCTTGCCTTTCCCGGATTTCTTATCTAAATTCTTGACCTACCTGGCATTTCTCCTATCCAGCTATCTCCAAATGTATATACATATCTTCTATCCCTGGAACTTATGGCTCTGGAGTCAGGGATTCCATCACTAAATGCTGAAGTTCTAATCTGTCTAGTTCGATTAGTTAAACTCAACAACTTGAACGATCAAACTTTTAGAGCCAATGCCCCCAAAAAGCTAATTTCCGAGGGGGTAAACAAATTTAGAAATTGGGAAACACAATTCTTCTCTATCAAATGCTTTCCCAAGGGGTCCTCTCTTCCCCTCATAAGTTGATCATAGTCTTTATTTTTATTTAGGTACTTTCTTTTGTTAATCTATGCTTCTTTTCAGGTCCTTCCACTAAAAATCAAAATGACGTGAATAAGAGCACTGTCGAGCTATTGATTTTTGCTTCGAGTAGCATTGGAAATAGGCTTTCTATGTTGAATCCCTCAAACCTTCAAAAGAATTCCCTCCTACCAGCAGGTCATAGGGTACTTGGTCAACCTCTCTTAGTTCACCACCTCCCGAGCAAACGCTTCCTATATTTGGGTGATCTAAAGAAATTCTCTCCAATGTCACCAATTTGCCCTGATCATTCCGATAGGTTTAAACATAGTATTGGCAATTTGTTGTTGTGTTACTTTGTAAATTACTCCACTGAACTGCTCCTCGGGCTGAACCAATCATAAGTGATCCGGCTCTCCCAACTGCTACATTCCATGCATCACCATTGACTCAGCCATTGCAAGGTTAAAGATGGTTGCTAAAAAATCTGGGTGAATTTGCCATGAAGGAATCAACCCTAAGAAAGCCAAAATTGTTGAAGTTACAGATTCTCCGACACTAGAAGAGGGTGAGGCTGTTGATATGAGTAAAAGTTTGGAGAGTCCAATTGTTGAAGCTTCTATTGATCAACCTAAGATGACTCGCTCAAAGGATGTTCCTTTATCTTGCATCATCATTTCCTACTCTCCTCACGTCATTAAGCAGATGCAAAACGACTTGGGAGCTTCAACTCCCTCTGGACGCACGTCACCTATGTCTAAAATTGATTTTTGAAAAGATAGTTCAATCTATCTTGAATTCTTCATCTTTTGCTTCTATTCACCCGCCTTCTTCTGTTCCTGATCCGGGGTCACTGTCGGTCTCTT
This sequence comes from Allium fistulosum, assembly GCA_030737815.1. NCBI lineage: Eukaryota > Viridiplantae > Streptophyta > Magnoliopsida > Asparagales > Amaryllidaceae > Allium > Allium fistulosum. Next base: position 99,043,217 of record CM060907.1, read on the forward strand.
ATACAATGGCTCCTAGTACGTTTCATATTATTTATCCTTATTATCATTATTTCTCTCTGAATGCTGACTTGCATCATGCTTTTTTATTTATTTCCAAAAGTTAGCTCTCTCTACAAGAAAGCGCATTAAAATCCTCCACTGAAACATCCAAGCTTCGAGAAGAAATTTCAAACTTGAACAGCCAAGTCATCTCCTTATCTGCTGGTAAAAATGAAGCTACTATGGAATTGGAGAGATTGACAGCCTCTCTTGCTCAATCAGAGTCTATTATTTCTGAGAAAAGAAAAGCACATCAACTTTTAGCTGATGAAAATTTGGCTTTGAAAATGGCTCTGAAAGAGTCTAAAGATGAAAAAGCTCAAATGGCGGCTAAACAATCCTCTCTCGTAAAAAAGTTGGGGAAAAAGAAAAATTCTCTAAAGTTGTCTGTCAATGTTATCTCTAATGCTAAGCAACAGGTGCCATGGTTCATAAATACTTCCCTCGATGACATCATTGTTAACTCCTACGAGGACGCCCTGATGCTTGTTTATGCTTACAACATAGAAGAATGCCCAGATTTGAGCTTTCCATCTCTCGACACTGCTCGTGTTAATATATTTATGGCTAAAGTCAAAGAAATGGAGCAGGGGTTAAAGTTTCTAAAAGAGAGAAGATTGATGCCTCCAAAATATTATCCTTCGAAGTAGATTCTGATTCTGAGGATGAAGGTGATAAAGTTGAAGCCGCCGAGGAAGAAGGCGATGACGATGATGATGACAATGATAATGATGATTATGACGACGATAATGATGATAATGTAGATGGAGGCCAAGGTTCAGGTGGCGATGGGGGTGATCACTCCGATGTTCATGAAAAAAATGACGATGACAATACCGAAGCTTCAAAAAAGGTCAACCCCAATCCAATCATCCATAAAGCAAGCCAACCTGAACCCCAAGAGCCTTCTGACCTTCTAGAAGAGACTGCGAACATCGATGTTGATTAACAAAGAGAGAAAAAGCATGTCTCTCAAACTACAATTCTCGTTTCTCGGGTATGGGATTCCTTGTTTAAATGTCTTTCACTTCCAAGATAATAATAGTTTACATCTTTTATTTTAGATAATGAGGAAATCCATTCGCCCTTATAAAACCAAGCTTGAAAGAAAACAAGCAGAAATAGATAGCTTATATAGAGAGTTAGATAAGCATTTAAAAGAACACAATATCCTCTCCGGTAAGTATCATAGGCTTAACATAAGTGCAGCAGTGTTAACATCTTCCAAAAATCAAGAAGCTGCCCCATGAATGAGGAGGGGAGGCCTTCGATATGATAGCCTTTTGAAAGAGAACCGGGAATTAATTACGCTCTTTTGGATGTTGGTTGAAGAGAGGAACATCCTTGTAGACTTTTTATACAAAGCCTACTACAGGCACCAAACATAGATTTTTCATACTTAGGTGATTTTAGTGGGGATCCACTTTGGCGTTTACACAAGAGAAATTTGGATGAATTTGGATCCGATCCACATCCGGGAGCCTGCTGGAACTTACCACGAGTCAAATCAATTCCCCAAGAGTTGCCTCCTAAAAAAATTAAATATAATAAGGACAAATTTGTTACAGAGTTATTCAAAAGTTAATTTTTTCTGAACTGGATGAACATTCATAATTATGTAATAATATTAGTTTGTGAATTTTTTGCTCTAGTTTCCTTTTATAATTAGTTGTATTTTATTAAGTTATCACATAATGAATGTCCCCCAGGCAGCCTTGTTTCGAGAGATTATTTAAGCAAGTATGTTAAACTAAGAAGAGATTATCTAGAAAAGGCTTCACTTTTGAAATCTTCAAAATTAGCCAGATATTGCTTTCTTAGAGATTAGAAAAGACTTTACATGGAACATCCTCATCTTCGTTTCGATTTTCTAGTGAAGAAAAAGAAAAACTTCTTAAGGAAATCTGAACATATCATACCAAATTGATATGTGGTCGTGATAGTCCTTCCACCAGGGAGTGGGACAATAGCAAATATCCTCCAGTTATTACCTTGGAAGGATTTAATGCCCCTTTTAATTCGACGGTTACCCTTTCGACTAATTCCTTGAATAAAGTCAAAAAGGTCGTTTCTTAAATTTAAACTTGAAACAAGTGTCCAATGGAGTTGTAATCCTTTACTATTATAATAAAAGAGATTAATTATTTGAGCTTGCTTTATTTTGTTTGTATTTGTTTAGATAGGAGTTACCATTATCTACAATGTTACTCTTGCTAGATTCAACATCCCGTTTTATTAGTATTAGAGATAGGTTGTTAGCTAATATTGAAAAGAGGAAGCTTCTTAGTGATCCTTTGTCTACTCGCTTTAAAAACAATGTCGAAGCCCTAGAATGGCAAAGAAGATATTTTCTTCAAAAGACAATCGTTAGATATCTCAATGATCAAGTCGCCAATCTAGAAGCAGATGTCAAGAGTAAGAATGAAACGATTTCCATATTGAAGCGCCAAATTAAATCAAATCCTTCAATTTATTTTGACTATAAGATGTCCGAACTTCTCTAGCAAATAAGTGGTTTGGAGATTAAGTTAAAATATAGTCAAGCTCCGTGTGAATCGCTAGAATTCGCTATGGGGAATAACATTTCAAACATTGGTTCACCAGCTTCTCCCATTATTCCATCTGTTGCAAAATCAACAAGGTCTACTTCCCTTGCCATCCAAAGTTTCCTGCTATGACTAATCCTCCTCCTGGCTTAGATGAGAAGGTAGTAAGAGAATGGTGCAGGAAAGTCAAATTTGAGATGATGAAATATTTTGATGAACAATGGATAGTGGGATACTCTTAGCACATAAATGAGTATGCAGCCAAGATTCAGAAACTTGAACGTGAAATTTATCTTCTTCAGAAGCGTATTGATGATTTAGAAAGGAAAAATAAAACTCTCAAAGGTGCAAACGAAGCTTTTAATTGTGCTTTAAAGACCCACACTGTATCTATTGATGACACCGATAAGATAAGGAAAAAAAGAGAAGAAGCTTAAGAAGTTCTTCGTATTACAATTTGTTACATCGTTGATCCTTTAATTATCGAGAATATAGATAAGGTTATTCAAGATTTGTGAAATATATATATATATCTGTACCATATAATTGTAAATAATTTCATAAATTATGTAAATAATGAAAATTTTGTTAATATCACCTGGTCTGTAGTCCTTTCTTATAATGTTGTTTCCGGATCAACTTTCTGATAACTTGGCCTATGGTTTTTGTATTTGCCGATCCATTCATTTTTTCTTTCTAATCTTATTTCCCTAAAATGTATGAAGTAAACAATATTTTTTATTGTTAACTTGAAATATGTATAGAAGTTTATCTACATTATTAGCGGAGGTTAACAGATCATTATTAATAAAATGATAATAGGAGAAAAGTAATTCTAGAATTGAATATAGTTGAGTGTTTTGAAACCCATCTTGGGTAATGATGGAGAAAACCAGGAATTCAACTTCAATTATATTGATAGAATACCAAAACTCCAATGATAGAGAACTAGAAATTCAATTTTAGATTAAATTATTCATCTTCTGGAGATAGTCATAACAATTGTGTAATAGAAGTCCAGAAATCATTGTTTGAAAGTTTATAGTAGAAGTCATGTGACCCAGATTTGGGCATTAATAAATGAAACTGAAAAGTTGGAGAATCCGCAACCCAGGTTCGGGTATTAGTGGATGATAATCAGAAGTCCATAATAATAATCTTCTTAATAGAAATCTTAAGCTCAGATTTGGTCATTAATGAGTGAAGTGCAGTAATTAATAGTAATAGCCCCAAAACCCAGAATCAGGTATGATGAAGACCATAAATTAAAAGACCCCAATCCCGATTTAGGTATTAATAAGTGAAGTCCCGAGCCTAATAATGAAAGACTCAAAACCCTAATTTGAGTATCAATAAGTAAATTTCAGAAGTTCTTCTTTGATAATTAGTTGAAGGCTGTAGATTCTTATTTAAGCCTTCTATTTTATACTGCTCCTTGGGTTTTGACACTTTTGACATATGTTATCCCTTTAGGCCTTGTATGTAGTTGCTGTCTGATTTGCAGCTTCTCGAGCATGGATGTCTTAGTCCATTGTTTGATATACCGCTTCTTGGGCTCAGACATCTGAGTCCGTTGTTTGATATGTCGCTTCTTGGCTCGGACGTCTCAGTCCGTTGTTCGATATGCCGCTTCTCGAGCTTAGACATCTTAGTCCATTATTGTTTGATGCACTTGGTTAGCTTATCCTCAAGCAGAACCCAAGGACTTATACAACCTCCCTCCAAGAGGCGCCTTGACCTGGCCATACATGGCACGATCAAGGGCTTGTTTGATGCCTTGGCCAGGCTATAGCGTGGCAGGACCAAGGGCTTACTCTGTCCTCCCTCCACGAGGCGCCTTGACCCAAACATAACATGGCGTGATCAAGGGCTTGTTCGGTGCCTTGGCCAGGCCATAGCGTGGTGGGACCAAGAGCTTACTCCATCCTCCCTCTAGAAGGCGCTTTGACCTGGCCATAGCGTGGCATGGTCAAGGGCATGTCGATGCTTTAACCTGGCCATAGTGTGGTGCGGTCAAGGGCTTGTCGATGCTTTAACCTAGCCATAGCGTGGCACGGATAAAGGCTTACTCGAACCTCCCTCCAGGAGGTGCTTTGACCAGACCAACTCGAGGCGAACAAAGGCTTTGACCATTTAAGGTAATGTCAAAGTGCAAGGAGAATTTCACTCCCAACCATGTAAATTTTTCTTAGTAAAGTAGTTCTTTATTGACTTCTTCTAGGATATCTTTATAGACCCATTAATTTCGCCTTGTCTAAAAGAGTTGATTATCATTCCTTCGAGTGCTTTGCATTGATTTATTTCATGATCATTCATCATATGGTGGTGGCAATAGGATCCTCCCCTATTTCTTTCATATTTAGGTTTTTTTTCTTTTGTGATGGCCAATAGATGAGCTCTTCCTTGGTTAATAGATAAACATTCTCGTTTGACGATGTCAAATTGTTTTCCTTGGGAAGTCTCGAATTGAAGTTTGTCTTTTGAGGATATTTTGTAGATTTTTTATTACTTGGTTCTCAAGCTTCACCCTCAACGGTCAGCTTTCTTTTTACAACCTTTTGAAATTCCTATGTAGGCAGTGTCCCACTTATTGCTTGATGCCATTTGTGTGCAAAGACATTGTAGTCAGCCATTATTCCCTCTTCAAAGATTGTGCCTTTAGTGTAGAATTAAATTATTTTCCTCATATGATCAAATAAGTTATTACTTTCATTTCTATTTTCTCCTCGGGCAAAGATTGGGGTGGATCCAATATGAAAAGAGTTTAAACTCCATTTATTTGAATAATAGGATTCAACCTTCTTTTTACTCTAGATTCTTAAGGCCTCCATTCTTAACAATTGTTCTTCATGTAGATTTGAATCATTAATTGTTCGATAGGAGAATCTAATTGGATGTGGCTCCGAGGATCCATGCTCGGATCTTTTGATTTTTCTAATCATGAAGAAGTAAAGTCTAAAGTGGGCTAGGATCTGGTCAGAGGAAAGTGGGGTTGGAAGTTCAACAAAGCGGAGGTTCGAGCTCTGCTTCTAGTGCTGTTAACAAGAAAACTTGTCAACACCTTAAAGTTGAATTCAAAGTGTAGATGATTCTTTCGAGACCTTCTTGCAAAAAGATGAAAATAGTCGACACTTCTTAATCAGGTTAAGGTGGCAATAATCCATTCTATTCTCTTCAGTTTCCTTTCATATAGGTTGTTGTTGTTGAAACTTCTTCTTATGGGACCTTTCGATTTAGACAAAACATTGAAAACCCTTCTTATATTGCCTTTCGAACCAGTTAACCTGCTTTAATACTCTGTCAAAACCCCCCTGTTCAAATCAGTTGAGGAGACCCTAAGGTTGGCTTTAATGAGTTTAGAATGTGGGTTAGATAGATTTGTTTCCACTTCTTCGGAAGCTAACCTTTCGACAGCATGAGAATAGCCATTAAGGTTGTAAAGATCTTGTTTAAACTAAGGGTTTCGACTCACTCCAATGGTGACCTTTCAATCAAATTGACACAAGAAAAATATAAACTGGTTCTAACAGAGATATCAAATCCGCCAAATATCCAAAAATTCCATAATCTTGCTTTCACAAACTCTAGTTATACAAACTGATCAAATTCCTAATCTAATTTGAAAATTAGGGTTTACCACTTTAAGAAAATACTAAAATGGAGTGATAGAATTTGGATCCCCAAAATCAGACTCCTAGGGTCTTATTTATAGGTGCGGATTGGCACATTTCGACTCAGTGCTTTCGACCTGGTCGAAAGGTGGCCTTGTAGACCTTTGATGAAGGCGGAACCTTTGGTTTCGAAAGATTTGGCGCACATGTGAGTGGCTGTTATTTGCTACCTTCGAAAGGTATTTCTCCACTTATTTGAAACATCTTCATGTAGGCAAAAACATTTGTTTCGAAAGGAAGTAATTGGATCGAAAGGGTGCTTTCGATCTCTTTCACCCTCCCGAAAGCTTATAACGCATCTGACTTTCGACTGTAGCATCCTTTCGACTCCTTCAAAAGACTTTGTTGGTGCCATCATCTCTTGTACTTCCTTATTTTTTATTCATCTTTGTTTCGATAAGGTTGAAATGAGAATTGGTGGTAACAACACCGTTTGACATCGTCCAGTTATTGATACCTACTTTGTATATATATTTATTTGAAAAGTTGTTTTCAATCCAATGTCATTAATAATAAAATCAAATTGTTTAAATATAAAGTATTACGTTATCGTAAGGTAAAACTCATCCATATTTATATGCGGCATGGTCTTATGAGATACCCTTTCTTTTCAAAAAGATTCTGTTTGGCATCAATCTGATCTATGATTCCATCATTTGATTATGGTTCAAGTTTCTCACGCTGGTTTACCAAGTCTGATTCGCATATTTTTAATACTCGGGTCAGATTCGAGTAGTTTCAGGTTTAGCTAGGGATGCTTGGAGTTTTCAAAGGAGGGCTGGAGATCTTCATTAATGTATGGACGTAGATTATATTACCGCTGCAATTTGTTTTGGTTTTCAGCAATTGTAACGATAGAGATTTATAATTGTTCAAGCTGAGCTTAGATTAGGCTCTGATATATGTATTTTCAAATTTTTTGTTGTAAAGATTATTGATATTATAAATTATTCCATTTGTATGAAATTCTATTCTAACTTTATTTTCTTTTTACCCTTAACAAGCGGTTTTTCTGGCACTTAACTGCTTTTTTTTTTTAATAAAAAGGAAATATATATAAATAGGAGGAGAAAAAGCGCCTTTCTCCGGTGGCTAACACAAAATGCGGAGCATATGAAGATCATATACTCCCCAAACCACATAAAGATAAAATAAAAGCAGAAAGACAAGAACCTAAAGCCATAGCATAAAGCAACAGGCCTGCTAGGCTACAACAAAACAAGATCAGGGAAAAAGCCCACCGACAACCACCAACCCGCCTTAACCCGTAGGTAAAGGCCAGACCTCCAATCTCAGCCAACAAAGAGAACTAATCAAACTGTAGAAGAAATAGAAAGCAGATCCCAGAGCAAGGATAGTCCCACAGAGAAACAATAGCACCACGAACACACCGTCAAAGATCAACAACAAGCAGAAACCCCGGAAATCCCGATCCAAGGACGGCGAAGGAGGCTAACGCCACATATCAACCAAAGACCGCTTTGCCAAACCGGGATAGTACAAAAAGATGTAGCGCAGAACCAACACTGAGCAAACAAAAGCCAACCCAAAACCAGCCTACCTAAGCTCACTTCCGGAAAGGAATCGAACAGGGAAACCTGGAAAAAAACACTAGCGAACGCATTAAAAACAAAAAAGCGGGGGGGGGGGTGAGAACGAGCGATGGGTGAGGGTCAACGCTCGAGAGAGTGAATTCAACCGACTCCCTGTCTAGCAGACGACAGAGCACAAGAAATAGACAGAAGACCCACCAGCCTACTGGATCGGGGGCTTATGGTTCCCCTGAATGGTCTACCACGAAAAGCCAGGAAGACGTCATTCCTCACACGCCGAATAACGGACGGAGGATCCATCGGAGTATTATCGAATATAGCCTTATTCCGCGCGCACCACAGATGCCAGCAAATAAGGCAAGGAATCAAACGGAACACGATAGAACGAAGAGATTTACCAGAACTTCTAGCCCACCAGGAAGTTTGGAGATCTGGAGCAGAGCTGGCAAAGCGGCGAACACCAACAAGATTGCCGAAGTAATTCCAGCACGATCTGGCAGAAAAACTACCAAAGAACAAGTGGTTTAAAGATTCCACTTCCCCGTTGCCACAACAACGACAACGGGAAACAAAGGGGATGCCGATGTTTTGAAGATTCACATCCAATGGCAGCCCATCGTGAAGGATTCGCCACATCAAAACAGAAGCCTTGGGAGGAATACGAGTATCCCAAATGAACGAGAACACCGGGCCAACGGGTGCGGGAGTTCTAATTGAATTCCAAGCTTTAAGGACGGAAAAGGAAGCGCCGTCCCAGCAAATAGACCCACCATGAGCGTCAGATAATGGCTTCACCGACTGCATATGCTTCCAGGTCTCGCTAGCATAGGACGGAGAACCTGAGAAATTAGAGTGAGCAAGCCTTCGGTATTTAGCATGGAGAAAAGAAGCCCATAAAGAGTCGTTAGTACCAAATCGGTACCACAATTTACAGGCAAATGCAGCACAAAGGTCCTTAGGATTACGAAGACCCAAACCACCTTCGATTTTGGGACGGCAAAGCGCTTCCCACGACACCCAGTGGTGACTTCGGGCGTTGGCCTTATTGCCCCAGAAAAAAGAAGAAGCCAAAGCCCGATATGACCGAAAAAACGAAGAAGTAGGGGACATAGACGCGAAAACATGAGTCCCCATCGAGTCTAAAACCGACTTGATAAGGACCAGTCTGCCAGCATGGGAAAGCAGAGCTGCGTTCCAGCGTAAGATCTTGCCCCGCACTTTGTCTGCCAAAGAGTCGAAAAAAGCATTGAGCTTTCTACCTCTGTAGAGAACAATGCCCAGATAAGGAAGAGGGAGAGCAGCTTCCTTGAACCCCGAGACAGACTCAATCCAGGAAGCGCGAGGGGCAGACAAGTCCTTCGCGTGGACGAGGCTACTCTTGGAAGGGTTAACGAGTTGGCCCGAGGACCTCTCGTATTGATGGAGAAAGCTCAGAAGTCTCCGAACGGAAGAACGACTCCCATTAGAAAAAATGACAATGTCATCAGCAAAGGACAGAGAAGAAATAAGGGGACAACCCCTTGGAATCCCGAAACGTTGGACCTGACCGTAAATAGTTAGAGTATGGATACCGCGGATGAGAGCCTCCGCCGCTATCACAAAGAGAGTTGGCGATAGTGGGTCTCCTTGACGCAGACCCCTCCCCGCCCTGAAATAACCATTAGCCGATCCATTAATGAGCACAGAGAACCAACAGTTGGATATGAGCCTCCAAACCGAGTCAATTAGGGATTCCGGAAACCCGAAGGCCCGTAAAACCTTGATGACGAAAAACCAGGACATGCGATCGTATGCCTTAGCCATGTCTAATTTGAAGACAACATTAGACCCCCTAACTTTCCGATCAATTTGGGAGATCAGTTCTTGAGCGAGAAGGACGTTATCAGTGATCAAACGGCCTTTAACAAAGCCCGCTTGAGAAGGGGAAATAATACGGTCTAGAAAAGGGGCCAGGCGAGAGACAAGGATCTTAGAGATAACTTTATTCGAAAAGTTACACAGGCTGATCGGCCGAAAATCCGTACACGAATTTGGATTCTCGCATTTGGGGATGAGAATAAGGTTGGTGGACGTCCAACCCGAGGGGAGAGATTCTCCGGAGAAAAAGGACTGAATAGCAAGACAAAAATCCTCTTGAATAATAGACCAGGAGGACCTATAAAAAAACTCCGTTGAAACCGTCCAGGCCACTGGCACTATCCTTGCTAAGGACAAAAACACACGAGCGAATCTCCTCAGCAGAAGGGATGTTCGTGAGATGGGCACTCTCCTCACTAGCAACCACACGAGGAATAAAGGCAAGAAGAGCCGGATCAGATACCGAAGCAGACGGAGATCCAAGAAAGGATTGAAAATGGTTCAGAATGGTTTCTTTAACTTCCTCAGGCAAGGAAGCCGTAGATAAATCAGGTCGTAAAATCTCGCGAATCATAAGCAAGTTATTTTTCTTGCGAATAGAGGAATGGAAAAATTTGGAGTTGAAATCACCGTCGACCACCCACTTGATCCTGGCCTTTTGACGGAGGAAGTCATTCTCGATACGCAGTTCCGAAGAAAATATGGTCTGAGCGATATCCCAAGCCTCCTTGTTTTCCGAGGTCGGAACCTCGTCTAGCAAGGATTCAGCTAAGATAAGAGATTCTTCAGCCAAGCGGACGCGATCAAAAATGTTCTTGAAAACCTGACGATTCCAGACCTTAAGGCTTTCCTTTAATCGCTTGAGTTTACGACCGAAAATAGCATAGGGAGAGGCACCAATAGGGACACTCCAGGAGTTGGAAACCTCTTGAAGAAAAGAATGATGAGAAGTCCACATACTCTGGAACCGAAATGAAGAAGGACCCGAAAGAGAGAAGGGAGAGCAACGAACAAGCAAAGGAGCATGGTCAGAGAAGGTGCGGTGAAGATGAGATAACGAGAAAGTAAAGGGGAGGCGGAACCAATCTTCCGACCCGAAAACACGGTCGAGTCTAGAAAGGATTCGGTTTGGTCCCTCTTGGTTGTTGGACCAAGTAAAAGCAGAACCCGAAAAAGGAATCTCAGAAAGGCCAGAGTTAACAATGAAAGAGTTGAAATCCTCCATCGCTGCACGGTTGATGGAGGCTCCACCCCGTTTTTCCGCATGGCAGGCGACAATGTTAAAATCGCCGCCTATCACAGAAGTGTCCATCCCCATGGAACCGAGGGCGAGGATGTCGGACCAAAGAATTAATCTCTCCGACCGGTCACACTTGGCGTAAACCCCAGAAAATAAGAACGGGGAGGAAACTAGAGGAGACGAACAAGCCACGGACAAAAGCTGAGAAGAATCAAAAACGAGACGAGCCGCTACGGATTTGGACCATAAGATCCAAATCTTACCCGATATGTTGGTGAATCCCCCACCAAAACCTAAAGATAAAACAATGTTGGGGATGCCTTCCGGAGCAATAAGAGGTTCCAGAATAGCAACCAGACCAACCGAATGCTTCACGATAATGCGTTTTAGCCTAGCCAAAGACGCATCGTTGCCGACACCACGGATATTCCAAAAGAGAAAATTAGCCATGGAAAACTAACAGACAGCGAGAGAGAAAAAAAACGAAAGACCTAAGCAAGGGAAGAAGGCACAATCAGACAAGATACAGAGAAAACCGAGCAGATCGGTCGATCTGCTCGGACGCCGCCATAGAGCGTGTGCGAATGGTGCGAGGAGTAGACGGGACTCTACGAGATCCACGGCGACGCGGTCGCTGAGGAGAAGCGAGTGGCCGGGTGTCAGGCTCAAAAAGCACCGCATCGTCAGTTCCCATCAAAGGGGATCGAGAGGAATCAGCTGCAGTAGACGACGGGAATGAGTTCCTAGATAAGCAATCGAGGCGCTCATTGAGAAGCGCAATTTCTGCCTTACTCATAAGAGGAATGAAAATGGAAAACGAACAGGAAGAGTCAGGAAGAGAGCAAGCCGAGGAACAGCAGGGTGAGAGAGATGAAGAGGAAACCGACTGCTCCGAAAGCTCGCCAGGAAAGCGAAGGAAAAGAGGAAGGCGAGTCAGTCGCATACCACAACTCCTAGCAATCCAAGCCGGATAAGGCAGAATCAAGGAAAGGGAAGAGAAAGGAGGGAAAGAGCAATCCGATGCAGACAGCATAGCAGAAACCGCCACAAGGAAAAACGAGCTCGCCGACTGAACTAGGGAAGAGCCAGAGAGGGGACCAAAAGGATAACAGAGAAGTGTCAGGGAGCAACCAATTTACTGCCCATATTGCTGTGGGAGTCTTACCAACGCCGGACTGTCACTAATAAGACAGCCCCGCACTACGGGTAAGAATCGCATAACGGACTCGACCGAGGCAACAGCAGAGCGGAACAAAGAAAGCTGGCAAAAACCGAGTCTGTCCGTATAGTGGTTAGAGGTAACCACTATACGACCAGGACTGAGAGATCGCCCGAACCTCCTGCTCCAAGCCTGATGTAACCTCCGTAGAGACCATCGGAAATCCTTACGGCTAAAGAGCAAAAACCCAATAATCAACTGCCACAGAAACTCAAGACAGCCGCAAGGAAACAAAAAATAGGTGAAGGACTCGAAAAAACCAAAAACAACAAAAACATGACCTGACACCACACAGGTCGAACAGCGCGATGGAACCCGGTAATGTCAGGGAGCACACAGAGATGTGTGTCAAGGCTCAAGCATACAAGAAGGACCATGTCGGATACAAATCCGACAATCACTGGCCAATCACCAACAGTAAAAATAAAGAAACAACAGGGGGGGAGAGGAGGAGATGGAGAGAGGCTCACCTGCCTGCTAGAGGAACAACAAACCTGCTGGACAGTCAGAGAGGCTGACAAAGGCGCAGGGCATAGCAAAACCGGCACTACCAATTCACCGGAGACAACAGCAGAAGGCAAATCAGCGCCTTCCAACAAAGAAACGGCGGACCGTACTGCCAAAGGCAGCCGAGGACTGCCAGGAGACTTATAAATGAAGCCAGGCACATCCACTTGCTGACCACCTGGATTAGGAAGCGAGGTGATCAAATCCTGCTTCGAACAATCCCAGGCGGCAATTATAGTGCCGAACGAACCAAAAACGACAGAATCCCCAAACGGACAGCCAACAGAAACACCACCAAGAACCGAAAGGCGGGGAACAAATCGAGTGGTGAAATCTCGTTTGCCACTCGGAAGGGGGTCCTTACCAGCCAAAGGACTGGATAACGCGCAATCAGAGACCACCCCTAAAGAACCAAATACGGGAGCAGCGTGCGCCAAGGATAGATCGCCCACCGCTTTCCCAAAGACCAGACGTGGTTCGAATCGGGTGGTGAGATCCCAATTACCAGTCGTCTCAGGTAAGCAGGCCACGCCAGCCGAAAAGACAAGCGGAGCTGAGCTCCCAGAACATCTCGACGCAGCCAACGAACCAGCAGAATACAGGCGTCCGAGGTTCGATGAACAAGCGCAAAAATCGGGGGACAACTCCATGAAGTGCCCATCGACATCAACAAATTTGAAACGAGCAAGATCAGCGAACGCCTCAAGGGAGAAAACACAGATCTGGACGGACGAGCAACTAGAAAAGCAAACCGACAACGGCGGCGGTAACAATTCCAACAAAGCACCAGCAATACTAGCGAAGGCCGGGCAATCTCTGACGAAATCACCACGGAAGGCATAAAGCCCCAAATCCATACCAAACCCTAGAAAAAGCTCACGAGAAACAGAGCAAACCACAGAGACAAAGCGCAGTGGAGAGAGAACCACACAAGAAAGCCAGGGAAGAACCAGTGGAAGATAACTGGCAAAGAAGAAAAGAGGATCGCAGGGAAAAGAAGACTAGGCGGCCATTTTTTTGACCGTTGAGATTGCTCGGCACGGAATACAGCTAACGTATTAGTGTCGATTTTCGAGAGTCGAAAATCCCGTTCGTCACACGCATATTCTCAATTCTTTTTTTGATTATTCTCATTTTTTACTTTGTATATCCTGTTTCTAAAAGAAAAAAACTAACGTTGATTCTCTTTTCCACACGTAGTTTTCAAGCATCCTTGCATCTAATCATCGTTATGAGAACTATAGAAGATGGTGATCTTCTAATTGCGAAGTTGAAAGCTTCCTAGTCTTCTTGGCTTATGGAGGTATTTTTTTTCAATTCCTCTCACACATCACCATGAGAATTAACTTCAAAATTTTGTGGCTTGTAATTTTTATTGGAAAGCGAGCAGTAAAGTGTATGTACTCTTTAAATGAAAGAGATGTTGGTAAATTTCTAGAAATATGAGTATTTCATTCGAAATTGTAACATTATTTTCAGTTGAAACATATGCATTTCTTTTAAATTTGGGAGATTCGGTATGTTGCAAAATAATTTAATACAAAACTATCACACGATAAGGCTCCTTGAAAGGTACTTAGTAGGTGGTTTGCTTTAAATATTATGCAAATTTGTTATATTACCAGTTTTCATAGTAGCTACACATAAAATTTGTTAATTTGACATTTATTGTTATGGTTTCATTCATTTTATTATGCATTATGTCTTTTTTCTAAAATATGAATCACTTATTTTATTTGATTCTAACAAAAACATTCAAGATAAATCAAAGTGACAAATAGTTAAGAATTATTGTCCTCGTCAAATAATTAACATCAATAGTATATTGTAAGAGGCTGCATAAGTAAGGATTGGACACTAGCTATATGGTTAATGTTTATTTGCATCATGTTTCTAGTTTTGCTTTTATTAAGTATTGGGTTTACCATTCTCATTTCTAGGAATTAAAAATACTTTCATATTTGCAATAATTATATATTATGGAAGGGAAGGATATGTAAATAATGTTAAAGAAGAGGATGAAGAATGATGCAACATTAAGGGCTTCGTCTATGTTAGTAAAGTAGTCGAAAATTCTCATTTTGCAGCTGAACTAAATATGTACCATTCTCATAGTTTCTTTGCAAATATGTTGGACCTACAAGTAACAACTTATAATATAAGCCATCTTATTATTATTTTCTTGATTTATTCCAATTTACATAATTTACTATATGAAAATCCACGGCCTTGTCTCGATTGATTTGGAATAATAATGCTTCTATAGCATCTTATATGCAGCCACATACGATACCAACTCAGTATCAAGTTGTGATGTCATCAAACCAAGGGCAACAACAAACTATGGAGATAAAGCAGAATAGAGATTATTAAGAGAGGTAACCAAATGCAGATATATGTTTCTTCATTACTATGCAACTGCTGGTTAATTTTGTAATTCTAAAATAAGGGGTGGAAGCTTAAAGTGGACTGTGATTTTCTCTTCTTGTTGTATTATACCTATTCTTCGAGTCTTCTTATTCATATAGCGTGGCTGTGTGCTATGGATGTCGAAGCAAGTATAGAAAGTTATATATGTGGACTTGAATTCAATATAAATAGTAGTAAATAGTTATCATGCACCTACCGATTACTATGCATGCTATTTGATCATCTTTTGGATTTGTGGACCTGAACTCTTTTTTGTCTAAATATGAGTAGACTTTTAAACTTTTAATGCATGATAAAAATGTTGAATACTAGTTAATTTATAATAGGATTTTTGCACAACCTGTTGTGTTATGCTCAAAATGTTGCATAATTATTTATCCTATTTGCGTAGATAATGACATAGAAGTTGGCATACCCTTCAGTGCTGAAGACTGCAAAGTACAGAGATGAACTCCTTTAGTTTTGCAAAGTTTATTAACTGATATCAAAAATTGTTTACAAAAAATAGTAATTAATAAGAGTAATTTTATTCATATCCACCTGATTTATTAATCAATCCAATCTACATATATGGAATAGCTCCAAATTAGTTAGTTGTATTGTATTACTCAACAATATGTTAGACGTATTGAGAATGAGTTATCACCGTGATGTATTAGGGTTAGACCTAGTGTTTCTGTAAACTCCATTAAATTTAATAATAAATTAAGCAACTAAAATAAGGTCAAAAATGAAAATTTTGTAAATGTCGAAATTTGATAATAGGAGTTGCACCATTGCATTTGTGGCGATTTTCTAATCAATTTTCATATATAATATATTGAAACAGGAGTTCAAATTGAAAAGTTATGGATGTTTGAAGTTTTTGAATTTAAAAATGTTTGAATTTGAATTTAAAAATATGAAGTTTGAATTTTAAGTTTTGAATCTAAAAAATTTAATGTTGAGGGATACTTAACATATTTTAAGTAACACGACAGAGTTAAAGTGTGTAATAAATTAAGTAATAATTAATTAATTAACAAAAATCAATCGTAGATGAAAATGGACAGTCACGGGTAGGGGCAGGCCGACCTTTAAACTCCGAACGGTCGACTGCTAGTGGTCCACTGATGGATCGAGACGGTTGATCTGTGAGACTCCATGGCGGTTAGTGTTTTCATGTTTTAAACGTCCGAATTTGTTTATTTTTAGTCCAATGATCGTCATTCCTTCTCACCTATCTAAATAGACCCTTAGACTCCTACTTTTCCTTCATAAAATTTTAGGAATGCAAGTGAAGCTCTATTTATTATAAGCTAGTAAAATCCACTCAAACTCTATTTGATAAGTTATGATAACAAGTGAAAGAACTGTAAGGAAAGTCCCACACTGATCCGACAATTCAATCGTTTATTAAAATTCCTTATTTCATTGAAAATCACAAAATCTCATTAGAATCTCAAATCCGTAATAAATAAAATAAAAGTGTTTAAATTAATTTTATATATACAAATATATAATTTTCCAAAATCGCTTTTAAATCCATAAACTTATTTTAAAGAAGAGTTGCTTATTTAAAATAACTTTTAAACTTTATCAAAATCATTTAAACCTCTTTCATAACAAAATCATTTGAGATTATAATTATTACTTTCATAACCGTTTTTATAAAATAATACCATATTTTATCTTTTGCCTCTAAAATTTTCCAAAATTATATACTTAAATTAGTTAGTTTAAAAAGGTTTTATAATTAAATATTACCCATTTTCTAAGGTTTTGGTTGGCAATTTTTTTTTGAAATGGTACTTATATACAACAAATCACTGGGACAACATATCACATGTCAATAAATGTTCAAATCACGCTACGCAAGTTTCAAACTTGTGACCTCCTACACCAAAGTCGAATCACTTAAACACTGAGACAATGGTACTTGTCTTAGTTGGAAATTTTGAAATAAAGCAATCTGTTAAAAAGATAATATAATTTAACTTTATCTTATAAATTAAATTTCAAATAAGGATTAAAATATATAAAACCCCTTTTGAAAATCTATTAAATTCATTTAAATAATCCAAACAATAAATCCATCAAAAATTTAACATTTAGAGCCATCATCACTCTATAAAATATCATTTCATAATATAAATTTTCTTAGAGATCCGAGTTGCTTTCCGAAAACTCCGATCACACGACAATGTACTAGTATTGACATATCATAAAATTTTAATTTGCAAACGAACGGATTTACGTTTGTAAATTTACACTATCAAGCCATTCGAAGAATCAACATCCCAAACCAATTAAGTTTATCTAACTACATACAAAACATAGAACAATTCATCACATGCATTCATATTTTAACTAATTCAATAATTATCACCCAAACAACCATATCAAGGCATGCATAAGGATATTCATTTATGTAGGTATAAAAGTGTGAGTAAAAACTAACACACCTTAACCATTGGCTTGAATAAAATTCCATTTTTGCTTTTCAACGTATACCTGAAACACTAGCATATGCTTCACTGTCTCTCACCAAGCCTTAGACCACGCTGCACCTTCACCATCCTTGGGGTCGCCTCAGTCCTACTTCAAAATCACCCAATGACATCATGCCTCCATTGCCTCACAGCCATTGTTCAAGCCTTTATACTTGTGTTGATTAAATCCGCCCTCATAGACGATCACAAATCTCCCATAGGCCCAAGCCAAAAAGTCACGCTCCTTACTCTGCCTCGACTAGTTGTGCCATACTTCTTAATCGATTGCCTCAACATGCAGCATGCGTCAACGAACAAGAATACACCTCAAACCGCGACCTCCCAACCATCAACAGCGCTGCTCCTTGATGTCGAGCTCACACCCACATCGCTTGACGTCGGTCTCGAAATTTGCTGCATTTTTTTAGTACATTTGAATTGATTTAAGGCATTAGGGCATTCTAAGTGTAAAATAGGTTTTTCGCAAATGGCAGGGAACCAAGTTACAAAAGAGGGATTAAGGGGTATGGCTAGCTTATTTGGGCTTTGGGCTCTAATAATTTGAGTAATGTGTTTTCTTTTCTTTCCATTTTTTTAAGCAACTAATTTTTACATATATTCAAATTATATTCCGATTAACTTTTAAACTGATTTACACTTCATTTCATGAAATATATATTTTTCGACAACTACACAATTTCATTAGATCCACTATTGTTTCACTCTATTCAATTGATATAAAGGAATAAATTTATTCATCTTCATCGATTTATTGATTTTATTGAACATCAAATAAAATTTCTTATCATCTATTTCAAGTATATAAAATTATTCACACTTTGAAATATTTTATATTTCTTAAACCATTTTATTTGGATATTAATTTGTTATCTAAAAAGGAACTTGGTAATTAACTAAATTTTATTATCACAAAATCCTTTATTAAATAGATTTTAGTTGAATAATAATTTGATTTTAAAAATAATAATTATCAAAATCGAATTCAACACTTTTATAGTTTAGTATTACTATAATGTTGTTACAAATATCACTTGTTGTTAATTTATGCAAATTTTTAATGATAACAAATTAAAATATGGAAAGGAATGTTATAATTTAGAAATTAATAATTAGAAGTAAGAAATATATAAATAGGGTAATTTACAACTGTATCTGTATTAATTATAAATAGCATAGTAATATAGGACTAGGATATATAACATTAATTACAGATTTGATGGGCAATAAATTTGTAACCAATAAAGGATAAAAAGGAAATTAGACAAGAAACTGATTAAGGAATTTAATATGGTATTTATGAAGAAACTGAATACACATTATAAGTAGATTTTGAAACTGGTAAATGGATTAAAAGAGGTTAAATAAGAACTGATTAAAATTGTCAATTCAGACATTAATGACTATTTATTATGGGTAATGGATATTTATTAAAACTAAAGAGGAAAATTAAGAAAGAGGGGAAATGGCGGTATGGCATTCTAGGAATGTTCATCTTAAATAGGTAAGGAGCATTAGGACCCCAACATCATTAACACCAGTTAATGATTAAGTGTAGCGTCCAGTAGAATTTTCTTTTCGATTTTTTGGGGTTAAATCACTAATTGTCTCCTTTAGGGATAAGTATTTAATATGGTATCAGGCATATTCCTTTTTTATCACTGTGTTGATTTTAGGGATGAGATTAGGCCACTAAATAAAATTATATTAAGGAACATTGTAAATAAGGAGATTTTATAATGACACTTAACTAGCGATAAACTGAAGATAAGGCTAGAAGTTAGTAAGGAAATTGGATTAGACTGCTTGAAACCCAAAGCTTGTGGAGTGTCACCATACCCCCCCAATGCGATAAGTTGTATATGGATATGAAGATAATTTTCTAATTGGCAAAGGATGAAGAGAGAGTCATTGAATTTGTTTCTAGATGTTTGATGTGCCAAAGGATTAAAGCTAAGCAAGGCAAGCCCAGAGGGTTGTTAATACCATTGGAGGTTCCGACTTGGAATTGAGAGCATATACCAATAGACTTTATAAATGGGTTGCTTACAAGTAACGATGCTATTTTGGTCAAAAAGATTGGCTCATTTTACTTTTGTTGGAAGTAATAGGACTATAGCATCTCTAGCACTAATTTGTGTTAAAGAAGTGGTGCAACTATATGAAGTTCCAGTTAGCATGGTTAGTGAGAGAGACTCTTGGTTCATTAGTGGATTTTGGAGGAGTCTGCAATCTTCTTTAGGAACTTTGGATCTTAGCACAAATTACCACCCGCAGATCGACGGTTAGATGGAAAGGGTAAGCAAGCATTTTTAGAAGATTTGTTGAGAGCTTGTAACATGGATTATGGAGGACCTTAGATAAAGGTAGATGTGTTTAGGCGATGAAAGAAGGCTACATTGGATTGTTATGGGTCTTAGGCTGACAAGCGAATATAGGAATTGGAGTTTTTAGTTAGGGACATGGTATTCATTAAGGTTTCTCCTCTTAGAAAGGTTATGAGGTTTGGTACATCTGGGAAGTTGGCACCTAGGTTCATTGGGCCTTTCCTTATTTTAGAGAGGGTGGGGAAACTTGCTTATTGGCTGAGCTTCCGGACTAATTAGCGGGAGTCCATGACGTCTTTCATGTCCCACCATCGAGGAAATGTCTACACGACATTGCCTCTATAGTAGAGCCTGATCAGTTAGTTAATGTTGAAATAAAACCCATCCCCCCTCGTGCTCCCGCCTGCATGGTGGAGCATGGTACTAAGACGCTTCATTAGAAAGAAATTGGATTGGTCCGAGAAGATAGGGAGATAATCCAGTGGAAAGTACATGAACAACTGAAGA
Organism: Allium fistulosum; assembly: GCA_030737815.1. Taxonomy (NCBI): domain Eukaryota; kingdom Viridiplantae; phylum Streptophyta; class Magnoliopsida; order Asparagales; family Amaryllidaceae; genus Allium; species Allium fistulosum. The sequence goes on from CM060907.1 coordinate 99,063,602, forward strand.
AAAGATGAATGTTTCTCATTCCGAGCTTTTCTCTGGTAAACTTTTTCCCCCAAAATTATAGGTTTTTAGTTGCATCATGGTTTCTAGATTAGATGATGGGAGATGGTTGTCACACATTTTACTGTTATTTTTGCACTCATATAGAATTTTATGCATATTTAGGATGCTTGCATACACGCCTATATGTCACGATGTTTCATTCATGCTAAGATTGAGCTCACCTATAGTATGTTTGCATATATAATCACATTGCATTTTTGGTTGACTAAATGGTTGTGTAGATTATTATAAATAAAGTGTAGTACAACATGGTTGCTAAGTGTGTGTTCTACTATCGTCCCTGGGTGATTCGAGAGCGAAATTTTTTTTAAGGGGAGGGAGAATATAACACCCTGTAAAATTTAATAAGAAATTATGTAATTAGAATAAGGTTAAAAAGAAAATTTTGTAATATTGGAATTTGGTCATGGTAGTTGCACCATTGCATATGTAGTGATTTTCTGATCAATTTCCACATATAATTTGTTGAAACCGGAGTTCAAATGGAGAAGTTATGGACGTTTGAAGTTTACAAATTTAAACTTAAATTTTGAATTTAAAATATATAATTTGAATTTTAAAATTTGAATTTGAAAAGTTAAGATCGAGGGATACTTAACGTTTAAGTAACACATTAGAGTTAACGTTTATAATAAATTAAGTAATGAATAATTAATTAACAAATAATCAATCGTAGAAGGAAATGGACGGTCACAGGTAGGGATCGGTCGACCCCTAAACTACGACCAGTCGACCACTAGCGATCAACTCGTGGGTCGAGGCGGTCGATTGGTGAGACTCGATGGCGGCTAGGGTTTTTATTTTTAAACGTTCTAGATTTGTTTATTTTTAATCCAACGATCGTCTTTCCTTCTCACCTTTATAAATAGAACCCTAAACCCTAACTTTTCCTTCATTAATTTTTTGGAATGCTAGAGAAGCTCTATTAAGTTCTTTCCACTTAGAGTTTCAAAAATAGTAAACTTTCCGGGGAAGGTCTGACAGAGAATTAGGAAAGGTATAAATTGGATCTCGTCATCATCTTCTTCTTCTTTAGATACCAGAATCAGTTAGGATTTTCAATGGGAGACCTGAAAGAGAATTAAACGTGATGGTACCAAACCCAGTTAAGATGCAAACAATTTTCTATGAGTGGAAATACCAAAATTTTCACATTTTTGTAATTCAACAGTATTTATTTGAATTTGGTACATGCCTTTGGAAATTTTGGTAAACGAAAACATAACACCTTAAACCTCGAGAATTTCCATAAATAAATATCAATCTTGGTATATGTTGGAATTATAATCTTTTTTGGTATTGATATATTAGAATCTACTTAGTTGTTTAGAATTAAATGATCTATGGTTAATTGAACCAATTTCCCCTCTTTTGAATTAAAGTGTTAAAGGGTTCGAAGAGAAAATAATTAGAAATGGTCTGTAAAGTATGAATTAATTTGTTTGTAGTTTGTGCAACCTATTTCTATCAGTAAATAAATAAGGAACTCATTTCTCACTTCAAAGTGAAGTATATAAAGATTGTATTAAACATATGCTATCAAATTTGTGAAGATATGTTCTTTAGAATAGAGAAGGGATTCTAATTTATTAATATGGAACAAGTTGTAAGTATTTCCTGTTTGTACAAATCTATTTTATTTGGCTATGGGTAGTAGCAGTTCTTGTTGGAATTATAGATTTGTATGAGATTGATATTTCAAAATACCTTATAAGAAAATTATTATCTAATTATTGTAACGTAATGATTAGGCCCTAAATTGCGTACGAAAAATATAATTATATATAATATAATGTATTGGTTATAACATATTGATTATTGCATATGAAACGCGATAATTAGTATTATTAGAATAGTTAAGGAAGGTAGTTAGTGTAAATTAGCGAATTAACCCCTAATTAAAAGCGTCACAGGGGATAATTTATATAGCCTTAACTATTAATTGTGTAGGATGATATATGTATATAGTGGATATACATATAAGTTATGACTAAGTAATAGGGACCTGAGTTTGGTCCAAAGCTACATGGAAGTCTGCATAGTTAAATCTGGATACCAGTGGTGTGGCTTTGCAGACTAATGTGGGACATCGCCTATAATAAATAACCACAGTAGACGTGAGGTTAGTACTAATTGTCTAAGGTAACCCTGCTCGGTCAGTCTGCCTACCAGTACCTACGAATAGTTGGACTAATGTAAGGCATCACGAGTGGGTTATGGGTCAAAAGTTGTGCTTTTGGTACGTTAGATGAAATCCTTAGGAGGGGTCTGTGTCGGGTTAGAGGTATCAAGTGGCTATGGTAGGGCCCACATCTTTCTTTGGTGAAGTATTTAGTGGCTGGATAGGATTTATTAGGATGTTAGTGAGGAAGAATCATGTAGGAAACTGCCTTGGGGTTAGGTCTTAAATGATGGAGATCTGCCTATTTTATAGATCTTATATGATCAGCGTTTGCCTAATCCCATTGAAGAGGTATAAAGTGGTTTGGGTACTTCCTCTTACATCGTAAACGTTAGTTACATTAGGGTTGTATAGTCAGACTGTAAGGGCCTTCGAGCTTACAGTTGATTTTTATGTAGTCGGACTGGGAGGGCTTTCAAGCTTACAGTTGACTTTTGTGTTGCCGCACTGGAAGGGCCTTCGGGCCTATAGTTAACATTATATATTTGTTATATAGTTGGACTAGAAGAGCCTTTGAGCTTATAGTTGACTTTATAAGTATGTTATATAATTAGACTGGAAGAGCCTTTGGACTTATAGTTGACTTTATACGTACGTTATGATTTTATACATAAGACATATTTCTTAATTAAATAATACTGCCCAAGTACAAATATGGTAAAGCTAAGTTTTAATTTCACCAGACATTTATTGTTCTAACCCACTCTTCATTGCAACACAGGTTAGAGAGAGTAATGCTGATTTAGAAGACCAAGATAGGGGTGAAGAGTTGTGGCAGTTATCTATCTATTTATGCTTTTTAAGTATTTCATTGTACTAGTTCAGACAGTTATGTTATTTTTAGATATTACACTGTGGAGGCCTTATGTAAACATATTGTAATGTTTAACATGTTATGTTTCTGAAATGGTTTTTTTATGAAATGGGTACTTGTTTCTGATATTATATTATATCCATTCCTTTGTGAGATTATGAAAGTATAGATAGATAGCTCTATGTACCGTGAACTATTTTAATTTTATCAACCTAATAGCTTGCCTTGAGAAGGTCCTAAAGTTCAATGGGCTTTTATTAGGTCGAATTTAGGTCCGTTTCGAGGAAAGTTGTAATAGGGTCACAAGTAGCATTATTGATTTTTGAGTATTGTAGTGTGAGTATATTGATCTGTGCATGTGCACCATGTGCCTACGGAACATATATATACACAACATATATCAACTTCAGAAATAACATGAATCATTTCATTCTCTCAAACCCTAATTCATATTCCTCTCTTCCATAATTAGTCAAAATTACTTAACTTGGTACCAGAGCAAGTAGCCTAACGGCATCTCACTTCAAGATCCAAGAATCACATAGACCCATCAAAACATCATCAAGATTCAACAAATTTATCTCTCAACCCCAAAGCTTCACCAAATCATAAAATCTCCTACAAATCACAATCAATATTCATAAATCTACCTTTTACCTTTAGATCATCAACAATTCTCATCAGCCTACACCAGAACAATGTCAGAAGACAACGACCCACAATCAAGAATTGATTCATCAAGTCAGAGGAATGTATGCAACAATGCATCTTGAAAACTCAAGATTATCTAGAGACAATCATCAACCCACAAACTCAACTATCACTGTAACACTAGATGAAAATGTTTTCTTGCTATTCGGCTCTAGACTGCCACCAGAGGTTATAAACTACAAATCTTCATTGATGGCATAGCACGAGTACCACCCCAACTCATACTTGATCAGGAGGGAAAACTCATCAGCAATCCTGAATTTGTAACCCATCGGAGATAAGATAGCATGCTGTGCTTATGGCTTTATCCTTTTATCAATACCAATCTCTTATCTTAGTTTATGAGATGCAAAATATCACATGAAGTCTGGACCACGATTCATCAGAACTTCAGTTCCCAATCATCTGTAAGAATTATGTATCACAAGGGACAGTTGTAAAGCATCAAGAAGGAGATCTAACCATCAAGGAGTAATTGATTAAGATAAAGACCCTATGTGATCTAATTGAGTCATCTGGTCATAAGGTGACAAAGACTGAACACATTTTCATCATTTTGAATGGTCTTGACAGTGATTATAAGGCAGTAATAGCTGTCATTTCCTCTAGAGAAATATCACCCATCCTACAATATGCGAGCATCATACTTCTTACACATGATGGCAGACTTGAGCAAAAGGCCACATCTAATCAAGAATTTTCAATCAATTATGCATCAAATTCAAGAGCTAGAACCCAAATCATACATATAAAATTGAATCTGTAATCAGTTGTGGAAGAGACATACAGAGTAATAGAAGTGATCAGTTCTATGGTAGAGGTAGTATGTATGGAACTAGCATAAGAGGAAGGAGTACCAAAAATAGACCAAGATGTCAAATCTGTGAGAAATTTGGTCACACTGCTCTGAGATGTTACTTCAGATCTGATTCAAATTTCACAAACAATCAGTAGGCCTCACCAAATCAAAGCAATCAGAGAGACTACTCACTCAATGCAAATTTAAGTCAACTCAATCCAAAAACTAAGAGTAATTCCAGAGGTCACAATTCCTGTTATGGCAGTCGGGTTAAATTGGCCAGAGTTGAAGGCATCTTAGATGAAGCATGGTATCTAGATTCAGGTGCCACCAATCATGTTACAAACAACTTGTAGAATTTGAATCTTGTTGTAGTAGTGTACGACGTAAGAGTTTTATACACATGGGAAATGGGACCCTACCAAACATAACTCATATTGGAAATGCTAGCATAAATACATTTCGAAATGATAGACTATTACTCTTGAAGAGTCTTCTTAGAGTACCCCAAATAAAGAAAAACCTTATCAGTGTATCACAATTTTCTAGGGATAATGGACTATTTTTTGAGTTTCATCCCGAGATATTTTTAGTTAAAGATGGTATAAATAAGGAAATATTATTATAGGGATAACTATATGATGGATTGTACAAATGTAACTTAGGATCCGAGTCATTTTTTGAAGGTGCAACACGGTGTTGCAATCTGACTAAAAGCAAATCTGAATAAGCATTTGATTTCTAGCACAAAAAGTTGAGTCATCCAAATGTAAGTGTAATAAAAGGTGTTTTTAATAAAATCAGTGTATCTTGCAAGAATGTTGTATTACTTTATATTTGTAGTCAATGTCAGATGGGCAAAAGCCATAAGCAGCCCTTTAGTGTATCAAAAAAATTATACAATAAACCAATAGAACTTGTAGAGTGTGATCTATGGAGCCCTGCACTCATAAATTCAGACTATAGGTTCAAGTATTATATCACCTTTCTAGATGCATGCATGAGATACACATGGATGTATTTCTTAAAGCAAATATCTTAGACCTATGAAATAGTGAAATGGTTTATTGTTCAAGTGGAGGGGCAACTTGATACCAGAATTAAAATATTTCAAACTGATTGGGGCTCTAAATTCAAACCACTGAAAGACATCTTTAATGCCAAAGGAATATTACATAGATACTCATATCCATACACCTCACAACAAAATGGAATTGTGGAGAGGAACCATAAGCACATTGCTGAATTAGGACTGACTGTTACCAAAAATTGGATCAACACTCATGATGCTATGTCGAACTAAAATTAGGCCTAACATTCTAGATATCATGATGGCATTGGTAAATCAAGTACTGAGTCAAGAATCAATGCACAATGATGTTATTCGAAATAGTCATATAATGCCTATGGATTTTCAATAGGGTAGTGAAATTGTTAAAGAGTTTAATCCCTATATCCAAAGGCAAGATAGGTAGTGTTAGATCAAAGATTGGTATAACATCCACTATGTCAATATGAGCCAAGACTTGGTTATGGCGTTTTAAAATTGCATGGTTTATGAATTTCATAAGGTGCCGTTAAACCCATGATTGGCTCATGCAGGTCATGGCCTTAGCACAAGAAATTATTATTTCGAAGATGGATCCCCGATGCCCATAGGCTTATGATTTATTTTTCAATGGCTCAACGTGCGTTCAAAAGTAAAATAGGTGGATTGCATAAATGAGTAATAATCCAGCAAGCATTAATTAATAGATAAATTATGCAATCCACTCAAATTATAATTCATTGTTCGTATGTCATTTGGCAAAATAATCATTAGGCATGATAAATATTAATGGCTAAGAAATATATGGCCTTTTTTGAGTTGAAGTCGAAAGTCTAACTCAAGTCCAAAAGATGTTCATATGTGTGTCCATGTTCAATTATAGTCTATTTTGCACGTTCAAAATAAATAGGCTATGCCAGATATTGTTCAAGTTCTTATGCATATAAGTCACAATGTTTACAATCAATTCAAGATTTCCCCCAATTTGAGTTGGGGTTACAACTCTTTGATTTTCAAGGAAAGAGGGAAACATAAGGATTTCCCATTTTTGAATGACCCCAGGGGTCTATACAGGGGTGGAGAGGTGCGGTATGACTGCCATGTGGAACTTTGAAATGCCTGTCATTTGGAATCATTCATAATGTTGATGGCATGCAGCATACCCTTGTTCACTGATGGGGTGGAAATGGGTGGCATAGCTGCCACGTGTCACCTTCGGAATGTTAGACATTCGACATCATCAGCAATCTCGATAGTGCTCGTCATCATGTTTTGCTCTAAAGACTTTCGACATTCCTTTAAGTGTTGATAGCTTTCGGCATTGCCTCATGAAGTAAAGGCATACGACATCTTTTAAAAGCTGATAGCTTATGATATCCCTTATTGGATTGGTAATATATGACAAGCCTTTGTGTATTGTCCGAATACAGCAACCTCCACTTGGCTGACTTTCGACATCATACTACAGAAATCTCTACGAGATGCGACATCTGGTTTCTACTAATGGTCTATGATATTTGCCTTGTATATTGCTTTCAGAAGTTTAAGACCATTCCATTTGCTACTCAACGTCTGCCTTTATTGATGAGGTTTGGTATTGATAATATACGATATCCTTAGTTATATTGATGGCTACTACATGATTCTTTGCATAGCTACCATGCGAGATCCTCCACTTGCTAATGTTCGACATCAGCTTTTGTATTGATGGCGCGACATCCTGCTTTGTGGACATTTCATGACATCAAGACTTATGTTGATGGTATTCGACGTCATTGCTTCCTCATGTTCGATGATCTACATAGTTCGATATCCTTAGGTGACGATATCCTTCTATTACGCTTGGAGATAAGACATTCTTTGTTATATCTCTTTTGCTTTATCTTTGACATCATGGACTTCGAAGTACTGTGCCCATGCTTTCGATATTAAGTATCTCTTCTTGTACGTTTTCTTGCATCCTTTTCGACGTCTCTATTATTGTCATTCTTTCTTACCTTCAGCATTATGGTTTGTGGAAACGGATTTGTTAATTCAACATCATATTCCCCTGTTTCCATGTATGTTTCTTTAGAAAATATGTGGATAACATTTCCCCCTCCTTGTGTAAAAGTAGTTTTTTTACACTTTAGTGAAAAACAATAATTTCCTTGCTTTCCTAATTCTTTGCAAGTTTTTCATTCTAACACTATTTTCCTATAAAAGCACAAAGTAATTAATGATTTTCATTATTAACTTTAGATTTGATTATAAACAAAACCTCTTGGATTTGGTAAAGTCGTAAATTAGCTTATCGTTGTTTCGTATAAAAGAGGCTTTCATATTTTAAAGTCAAATTTGACTAGAAAGACCGAAAATCTGTCCAATAGGAAATCTGTAAATTCAATCTGCAATTGTATCATAACTTTATTGGAATAGGAGACCAAAAATTCTCAATAATATTCCAAATAGAAGATAAGAAAAACCATAATAATATTCTAAATGGAAGACTAGATATCCAAGAAGACTAGAATAATAATAATAATAATATCCTGAATAGAAAACCAGAAAAACTATAATAATATTCTGAATGGAAGATTATAAAAACTATAAAAATATTCTAAATGGAAGACCAAAAAATTATAATAATATTCTAAATGGAAGAGCATAAAAATATCACTTGAATAAAAGACCAAAAAACCATCTGCCATTAATAAAAGACAAGAAGCCCAAACTGATGTTAATAGAAGACCAGAAAACCAATCTGGTAATAATATCTAAATAGAAGACCAGAAACTCATAGGGTGATAATATTTGAATAGAAGACCAGAAACCCGTATGGAAATAATATCATAGTTTTTTGAATAGAAGACTAGAAAAGCGATCTGGCAATAATAGAAGACCAGAGAACCAATATGTCATTAACAAATCTTTTGAATAGAAGACAAGAAAACCAATTCTGGTAATAATAAGAAATCTAATTATAAGAAGACCAAAAATCTATCTCCTTACTAATGGAGATTCTCATTATTTAATAATTCGAATTCCATTCTAGGAATTAAGGATTGAAAAATGATTCAATATTTCGAAGAACGGAGCTTTTGAGTCTGGATAATAAACCAAAATTTTTCAGACATTCTTATTTGATACTAAATTTTGAACTCTATGCAAGAGGTAACTCTTTACCCTTCCTCTGAGGGTTTCTCTTAATTTTATCTTGATGCATTACTAAATATGTTAGATTGTTCTTCCTCTAGAAGTTGGCTTTTGATTCATTTAATTTACTTCTTCATTCGATTGATCTTCTAGGAAGATTGTCTCGATCCTTCTTTAGGATAGAGTTTGGTTTGCTTCTGAATTTGATCGATCTTCCTCTAAAATACTGCCTCAATTTCTCTTTTGGATCGAGTTTTATTTGCTTTTTTATATGATCTTCCTCTAGAACATTGCCCCTTACTACACTTTGGTTAGTTATTTAGGCTTTGATTGATTTCTTTGTTACCATCTTTGGGTAATGAACTCAACTTGGATCAGACCCCTTATCACTCTCTTGGGTGATGATTCGGGTCTTTTGTCTGATGCGTTTGGTTAGCTATCTTAAGCATAACCAAAGTATTACCTGACCTCCCTCTAGGAGGCGTTTCAGTCAGGCCTTATACATGAGATTGAAGGCTTGTTCGATGCTCTAGCCAGGCCATCTTAGGTGGGATCAAAGGCTTACTCCATCCTTCCTATAGGAGGCACTCTAGATAGGCCTTATAGGCAGGACTGAAGGCTGGTCGTTGCTTTGGCCAGGCCTTGGCAGGATCAAAGGCTTACTATGTCCTCCCTCTAGGAGGCACTCCAACCAGGCAACGTAGGTAGAACCAAAGGCTTGCAATGCTTTGGCCAGGCCGTATAGGCGGGACCGGAGGCTTACTCTGACCTCCCTGTAGGAAGTACTTGGACCAAGCCCTTATGATGGGATAAAAGGCTTTCTTCTCCCCTTATTACCTTATAGGTAATGATTTAGGCTTTTCCTTTTAATTCTTTCCTTTAATTGGATAGTTGATTCCATAGATATACTTTATGTTCATTTCTTTGTTCATCCAGTGTAGGAAAATATTGCCTTAGATGTTCAGCGTTCCAAGTTCTTACTATAACGTACATTACCATTTGGTCGACATAGTCGATGGGTCCTTGATGGGATTACTTCGTGGATAACGAGGAGTCCTTTCCAGTTTGGCCCAAGCGGTCCATTCGCTGAATTTATAGGATTTGCAATGAATTTTTGGAGCACCAAATCTCCTTTTTGAAATGATCCTTCCTTGACTTTAGAATCGTAGTACTTGGTTATTCTTCAATGATATTAGGTTTCGAACAGACGCTTCATCTCTTAGCTCATCAATTAGATCCAAAGATTCTCTTTTTAGTTCTTGGCTAGGATTAAAAGCATATGTAATTTTTCGATGGGATAGTACCTCGACCTCAATTAGAAGCATATCTTCACATCCATATGTTAAAGAAAGTAGAGTATGTCCTGTTTACATTTTGGCAGAAGTCCTATATGTCCATAGCACAAGAGGTAATTCTTCTACCCAATTTCTCATTGCTTTATTTAGCTGTTTCTTAAAAGTAGTTTTAATAGTATTGTTGGCAACTTCAATGGATCCATTAGCCTCTGGATGAGCAAACAGATGAAAAGCTTTTGATAATTCCATTTTTATTGCAGAATTTGGTGAATTCTTTACTTTCAAATTGGGTTCCATTATCGGATATGATTTTGTATGGTATTCCAAATCTAGTAATTATATTCTTGATCACAAATTTTAGCACCTTTTTGGATGTTATGTTTGGCAATGGCTCTACCTCTACCCATTTAGTGAAGTAGTCAATAGCTACAACTGCATATTTAGCTCCTCCATTAGGTATAGGTAATGGTCCGATCAAATCGATCCCCCACACATCAAAAGGCCATGGGCTTGAGATTAAGGACAACTTACTTGGTGGTAGATGTGGGATTCTTGAGAATGTTTGGAACTTTTCGTATTATTTAACATAATCCATGACATGGTTAGTTATTTGAGGCCAACAAAAGCCTTGTCTCATAATCTTTTTGGCTAATTTTATGCCATTAAATGATTTCCACAGGACCCTTCATGGACTTCTTTCAATAGTTTTGCTATATCTTTTGGAAAAACACATCTTAAACAAGGTAGTGGGTATCCTTTCTTATAAAGTATTCCATTCATAATAATAAAGGTCAGAGCTTTGTGTTTTATTCTTCCGGCTTCCTTTTTATTTGTTGGCAATTTTCCTTTCATTAAATATTCGACTATTGGTGTCATCCAATTGTTTTCATATTTGTTGCTTATTTTCGTAAGAGTGCATCTTCTTTAGTTTCCATCATTATTGACTCTTCCATCATTTCCCTCTGGCACTTGGATGAGAGCTTGGGATCTAGTTAGCCACAATGTTTGAATGTTTATCTTTGACACTTTTTCTTCTATGCTATATCTTGGTTGGAAGCCAACTGGAATAATTCGAGTTTCAGGTGCTCCTCATGAGCTAGCCAATTTGGCTAAAGAATTGGTTTGGGAATTCTTCCCTCTCGATACTTGATGTATCGAAAGATCCTCGAATTGGAATAAAAATTTTAGTATCTTCTTGACATAAAGGGTCAATTTTGAATCTTTCATTTGGTAATTTTTATTTAGTTGGTTTACCATCAGTTGGGAATCATTAAAGATCTCAATTCTTGGGATTTTCAACTGTACGACTAAGGTGATCCCTACCACCATTGATTCATATTCTGCCACATTATTGGTGGCAAGGAAACTTAACTTCATCACATAATGTAAGCAATGTCCATTGGGAGTAATAATCACATATGTTGCACTAGCTCCTTGTTAATTTTAAGCTCCACAAACGAACAATTTCCATTAAGGTTTGAAGTCTCTTTCCTTTTCTGACTGTTCCTTGATAAATCATGTGCATTCATTTACGAAATCAGATAAAGCTTATCCATTTATTACTAATTGAGGTTTAAATTCAATACCGTATTGATTGAGTTCTATTCCCTACTTTACTAATATTTCTGACACCTTAGGTTTACTGAAGACCTGTTTGTGCGGTAGTTAAGACTTTAATTGGGTGTGCTTGAAAATAGGCCCTTAGTTTTTGGGTGGTGAGCATTAAATAGAATGCCAACTTTTCTATGATTGGATATCTAATTTCCGCATCTTTTAGCCTTTTGCTAACATAGTAGATTGGAAGTTGAGTTATGTTCTCTTCGCTTATCAAAATGAAACTTACCGCATCCTTTAAGACTGCCATATAAAGATAAAGATTCTCCCCATCTGCTAGGCCAGATAAGATTGGAGGCTTTTCTAAATGATCTTTCATCTCTTTAAAGGCCTTTTGGCAATCTTTCCACCATTAAAAGTTTTTCTTCTTCTTAATTACATCAAAGAACGGTATGCATTTATCAGTGGCTTTAGAAATGAATCTATTCATTGTTGCCACTCTTCTGTTCAAGGTCTTCACATCTATGCCTGTTTTTTGCTCTTCCATGATCGTAGTAGCTTGATTTTTGTCGGGATTGGCTTCGATTCGTTAAGCACTAACAATTTATCCAAGAAATTTTCCAGATAAATTCTGAAAGAGCACTTCTGTGTGTTAAGCTTCATTTAATATTTCCTTAATACCCCAAACATCTCTTCGAGATCGCTTAGATTGTTGTTCACTTCTTGGTATTTTACTAGCATATCTTCTATGTACACTTCCATGTTTCACCCAATCCGCTCACTGAAAATTTCATTAACTAACCTTTGGTACGTCGCTCGGGTATTCTTTAGTCCAAAAGGCATTACTTTATAGCAGCATGTTCCACGATCTGTTATAAAACTTGTATTTTCCTCATCTGGTTTGAACATCAGAATTTGATTACACCCAAAATGAGTGCCCATCAAGGATAAGAGTTTATGTCCGCTTATCGAATCAACCAATTGGTATATTCTTGGAAGGGGGTAACAATCTTTGGGACATGCTTTTTTCAAGTCGGTGTAATCAACACATGTTCTCCACTTTCCATTAGGCTTCTTGAATAATATCTAATTGCCAACCATTTTGAATATAACACCTCTCTAATGAATCCATTTCCAAGTAACGCTTTGACCTTCTCTTTCAAAGCGTTAGCTCAGGACTCATTAAATTGTCTTTTCTTTTGTCAAACAGGTGTAATATTCGAATTTATATTTAACGCATGACTCATGATCGTTGGATCTATTCTGACCATATCTGAATGAGTCCAAGTAAATACATTTTTACTGGATTGAAGTAATTGAATGAGTTCTTTTTTGAGCTTGCCATTTAGCTCTTTCCCAACCCTTACTGTATTCGTTGGACCAAATGGATCCAAACATATCTCCTTTAGATCTTTAGTATGCTTCATCCTTTCTTACTCGCCTCTACGATCTAACTCGGTGATGATTTCCTCACCGACTATTTCCTCATCTATTAGGTTTGCTTCCTTTCCCTTTCTCTTTCGTTTGGAAAAGTTAAATATTCTTAACACATTTTTCTTATTTTCCTCAGATGGTTGGGCCTGGAGGATCATTATCCAAGGGCTTTTTAATTTCAACTTTGGTTAATTTATCCTTCTTCAAACCATAACAAGAAAGATTATCTCTTTTGCATTGGTCGAGAGTAGCAAAATAAAATTCTTGAGAGCTGAACTACTCTTCCTTTATCATTCCCCATCCATTTTAGTTAAAAATTTCACCATCGGATAATTTTGTGACACAAAAGCGTCTACATCATCTAGGGCCAGTCTCCTAAAGAAGGCATTATAGTAGGAAGGTCGGCCATCACGACGAACAAAGTTTTGAAATTTCTCGAGTAAGGTGGAATCCCAATTTGCACTAGAAGATTAATCTGCACCAATAAAGTTGACCCTTTGTTATTGAACCTAAAGATAGGCTCGAAGCTTGGTTCTAACTTCTTTTCTGGGATCCCCATTTGATCGAAGGCATGTTTGAAGATAACATTCACCGCACTCCCGGTATCCACTAGAATTTTGGTCACTACAGAAAGCCTAATACATGCAGTTATCATTAGCAAATCATTGTGTGGGTGGCGAACTCCTCTCAATTCCTATGGAGTTATAGTTAAATTCTGCATCTGAAGTTGGTAGTTTTGACTTTTAAGCGGCGGCTCCTTCAGGATAGAGAAGATTTCGTCCCTTGCCTATCTTATATATCGGCTTCTGGTCCTCTTGCTATTTCCTGGTAGATGTGGACCTCCATGAATAACATCTATCCAATTGATTAGTGAAACAAAATCTGGTTGAGAATCATTCTCCACAAGGTTTGCAGTGTTGCTTGGGATCCCTTGGTTACTTCCCTTAATATGAGCAGGCTTTTGATTTTCTTTAACGAATTCTTTCAAAAGTCCAGACCGAATCATATTTGGAATTATTCCTGCCAATACAAAATATTCGTTTGGTCTTATGTCCATTGGGCATGTGATAGGCCCAATAATCTCTCCCTCTTCCTGCTTCAAGGTTGTTTCTTACCTTATAAGGGATCAGAAACTTGCTACAGTCTTTAGCGGTAGCAAAAATGTAGGAGATTGGTTTGTTCAGGGCCGCATAATCTCTTCTCATCTTCCCCTCTATTCTCATCCCATCTTAGTTTCTTATTGGGATGATCGAAACCAGATTTTCCTATTTCTTTCTTCGGTTGAGATTTCTTCTTTGCATGGTACTGATGTGCACGTAAATGTGCATATATTTACATCCATATTTTATCCATTTTTATTTAAATAAATGTCATATTTGGGTATTTTAACATGTTTAAACCAAAATTCAATTATTTGCAATCCATCATATTTTCATCTTCATACAGGGGTAAAATGGTCATTTTTGCGCATGTGCTAATTTGAGAATTTTTACTTGAACATTTTTTATGATTATTATAGGAATTTGGATGTAAATGGAAGAGGATTTCATGGAATATATGCATGACAAGAGAATACAAAGGAATGAAGAAGGAAATAATTCAAACTCGTAATCATGGAGGACCCCACCCACTTACCTAAATCTACAATTAGAAGCTAATGGACAACTAAGTGGAGGTTAAAGCTTCATGCATATTTGATGATGGATTAATTAGAGGCTAATGGTTACTTGGTGGCCACGCTTCCTAAAGGGCATTTGGGAAGCACCCTAAAAAGTTAATTAGAGTTTTATGCATGTATAAATAACCCACTTATGTACATGTAGATATCTTCTTACTCTTTTAAATTACTTAGGAAATTAAAATGCAAGCTGTAAGCTCAATGTTTCATGAAATAAAAATGGCTTCCTAGCCTCTTTCTCTTTTCTTTTCTACATGCTTCTTTTTACTTTTATGTTCAATTTTACTTCTATGCTCTCTTCTTTTCTTTGTTAGTAGATTAGATTTACATTCATGCAAGTAGTGTAGCTTTATTTTTTTTATGCAAATAGTTTAGTAGTTAATCTCATTTTCTTCCTTTGCTTATTTTCTATTTCTTTTGCTTTCTAATGTTGAAATTTACATGTGTTGATATGATAACATAAATGAGTCGCTAAACCCCTTCCATTTAGAGGTAATGAAGCTCTCAAATATTACGTAATTTCAACATTTCTATGATTTATGGTCTCTTTTATTTGTGCTTCATGAAAGTAGATTTTGATGTAAGTTTGTACAAGTGGGTTTGATAGCTTATGTTGCATTGGCAAATGAGCTATTCTTATTCAATATAAACACAATTTACATCATCATTTGCTAATTGCTTTTTGATTTTGAAATGAAAGTAAAAACAAAATTTGATGATCTATATTACTAATTACAATAGTAAATAGATCATACTTAAAATAGCTTTTGCTTTGGCTTCATTTTCATGAGAATTGATAAGTGGTTTATTTGTTGTATTATAGTTTGATGGTTTAAGTTATGTTAATTAATAACATAAATAAACCATACTTATGCTAAATGCAACAATTATTTCACTTAATATCAAAAATAGAAATCATAGATTATTTGTTTGTTGATTTACAAAAATATGAGAGTGGATTTTCCTCTAAATTGTTTTCTAATCTCATTGTTTTTAATCTCATTTTCATTCTAATTTTAGCTTCATTTTGTTCACAATTTGTAGTTAACAATCTTCTCTCCACTTTGGTCTAATTTGATTAATTAGAAAATTTTGAAATCTTAAAAATTCCCTACGGATCGACCCATACTCGCCACGTATTAAAATTGTACGCCGTGCGCTTGCAGTAATTTTATTATAAATTTTTTGACGATTCTCTAATTCAATAGAACATTCGTCGTTAAACAAGTTTTTGGCTTCGTTGCCCGGGAATAGTTTTGATTTTGATTTTCTATTCTTCGAATTATTTTTGTGTATTTTTATTTTTTGTGTGTTTGCATTTAAAAAAAATTGTTGTTGTGTATTTTTTTTGAGAATTTTGCTTTCATTTTGATTGTGTGTTTGTGGTTTTTCTATTTCCATTTTCATTTGCATATTTCTATATAAAAAACACAATTTCACAACAAAATCAAAAATATTTTATTTCCTTGTCATTTACAATAGTGCATTTACATTCTTACTATTGCATTTTTTTCCATTTACATTCAAAACAAAAACAAAAAATCTACAGTGCACTGTTGCTACTGTTCCCTGTGCAACAGCTCTGTGCACATTTCTTCAATTCTGCCCACAACTGCAACTACATTTCCACACTCCACATTCTCAAAACAAACCAACCACGTCAACCACATATCACTGTTCCATTGCAACATCCCTGTGCACCTATGCCTCTGCCTGCCCTCATTCCCTCCAACCAAGCCATTGCCATAAACACATACATACTACCAGCAGTATAAACAACTTCAAAGCTTCTACTACTGTAACGACCTCGGATTTTAATTAAATTTAAATTGATAATTAATTGAATTTTTGAATTAAAATTTTAAAATTAATTGATAAGTTGATGCGAGTTTCCCCGAGACAAATAAAAATGTGTTAAGTCATTTGAATTTAAATAACTCAATGAAATTATTTGTGAAATCATTAATTCATCTTAAATAAATGGGTTAAAGATAAATTATAATAATAAATATTAGAATTGATGATTTATGTTAGAAATTAAAATAAATAGATATATATATATATAAGACAATAATTATTAAAGTAAAATTAATAATAAATATTTAAACTAAAAAAAGTAGTAGTAAAATAAATATTTGAGTTATAAATAGAGATGAATAAATAAAAGATAAGCTATAAAATACAAAGTAAACATTGACTAGAATCTAACAACAAATTAAAATAGAAATTGTATAATATAAAGTAAAACACTTAGGAGTAAAATAGATAAAATATAACAACATAAATTCATTTATATTTCAAAGCAAAGACAAAAGAAAAGATAAAAATATATTCAAGTGCTTTCAATCAAATAAAAGAAAATAATACACTCTAATAGGAATCAAGAAAATTAAAATACAATCAAATATGAAGACAATATAAAATCTTTGAGCTGGCGATAGAAGACAGCAAACATATATATAGAAATCTATTACTTAAACCTAAAAGCACAATACTAAAACTGCTTACGTGGTATTACAGCATTCTGTATTTTCAAAATTTTGTGCTCCGGTGTTGTTACTTTTTTCCGCCGTCTAAAATGAATGAGATAATTAAAAATACAGTTTCTCTTTCCACGTCTCAAATATTTCCCCAATTTTTGAACAACCAATCTCCAATCGAACCGTATAACTCAAACATGGCGTCCGATTTTTGAAATCGTCCAAATTTTCAACTGCTCTTAAACTTTCACGTCTCCACATTAGGTTAACGTTCCTGAATTTTCTTCCTTCTCTCGCGTAGGCATTTACCTTGCTTGACGGTGCTGAAGATTGTTAAGTATTCGCTACAGTGCGCGATTTAGATGTGATTGTTTAATTAGGGGCTCAAGGAGGCAGAAATTCTACCTACTACCAGAATCAACCAGCCGTCGGACAAGTTCATGATGTACGCCACGATTTCACTATTTCTTTTCGTCAACCGACTCTCCAAAATTTTAAGGTACGACCTTATAATTTGATATGCTATATGATTGTGAGATGATGACTAAAGCTGTGCTAAATCCTTTGTTTGTTATTTTGATACTCCAATACGGATGTCTAATGGAAATATATCGTCTACCTAGCACCCTTTCAACATACCGTAGGTTAGCATCGTCCGATATTTCTTGAACGTTGTTGGTAGGTGAGCAGTATCGATTGTTTTTGTTCAACTGATTATTGATTTCGGTTATTTGTATGCTTCCCACTTTCAACTAAACTTGCAGTACTCTAACACCGACTGTTTAATTCATAGATGATCACCGATTTCAGTTTTTTTATTTATTTCGTACTTCGTAAACGTTTACCTGATTTAAACATTATCATTTTTTTGATTTGGTTGAATTGTGTTTAATTGGATATATGCAGTTTCAGACCAACAGCACATGCCCTTTCCAGCACTAATATGCTCTCACTGTTAATGTTGCATTGGAACAAAAAAAATCAATTGTTTCATTGCCTGTATTAAAAAACTGATTGTTTTACTGTGTAATTCTTAAACAATCGGTTATTCTGTTTACTTATGTTTAACTATTATTATTGCGGTACAGTGTGACTTTTTATATCATCCTTGAATGCATCAATGAGAGTACGATTCCAATGCATGTGGTCGTTGTATAGTCAAAAACATGCATTTCAGGACGGATTCCATTTTGTAATTACGGAGTCAGTCATTGATGTTTGTTCCTCCATTTGTCACAGTATCAACGTTTCATCTCATCACTGCATATTTTGTAATTACGGAGTTGTTAAATTTTGTTATTTTCATAAAATATTAGATTGCTTGTATAATTCGGTCAACCAAGAAGAAAGGAAAAAGAAAAAAAAATTGCTTTTGTTGCTGACCGTTGATGATAAAATTTTAGAGTGAATAACATCAATATTATAATATTATATGTTGTTGCTCGAGGCATGTATGCGTTATTGGGTTAGGATGTTATTATTTAGAATGTTTTTTCTTTTTAATTTCTCATTGATCAACAAAACAACATTTGGTCCATTTTGTTGGTAATATGGTTCGATATTATAACCAAAATAACATTGCTATATCAAATTTTGTAGCATACAGCCTTAGATAACAGAACATATGTTTTAATCAGTTTACATAAAAGTAGCTTGGTAATACAACTCTTGTGCGAAATATTATGTATATATCTCACCCATTTACTGATAAGTTTTATACCAAAAAATACAACGATTTTATTCAGTCTTCTTGCACTGAGTTTCCAGAGCAGTGATTCAAACTCACTTATCAATTTTGTAACTTTCAGTCAGCAGTAACTGAACGCGCCTTCAGATTTGGAAATATTCCTCTGAAATACCAGTAACGTGGAAAAAAAATTTGTTTTCTATTTTGTATGTTATCTGTTAGATTATATCATATGTAATTTAATATTTTTTGTCTTAAAACAGAGAGAGCAGGCAAGCAGTAAAATGTATTCTTACATTATGCAGTGCATTCTAATGCAAACTATGTAACATAAGCAATATGGATATAGGAGGAATATGCAAACCAGAACAAAGCAACAAAGCTGTGAAAGAAAACGCGGAACTGAAGATGAATAAATCGATGGTTCACCCAACCAGGTATAGGCCAAAACTGCAAAAATATTGTAGATATAAATATATATCTTACGATGAAGTTCTGAACCACATTTGTTCAAAAAGAAAAAAAAAGCAGCCAATTGGACAGATGAGTAATCCTTCTTCACCTTTCCTATAACCAAGTTCCATGGTCTTCCTGAATAGTAATATAAATATAAGGATTTCAAATAATAACACTTCCTGAATAGAAACCTTTACAATACACACTTAAATTGTCGGATGACGCCTCAAATATGGAGAAGAAATTTATGGAACAGTGAACTTCAAATACTATTTGACTTGCAATGGGATAAATTAAGATTATCTCTAAATGAAGTTAGTGGTAAGACAATTGCTAAAGTTACCCTAAAGCATTCTAATAAAAAATCATAAGATTTTATGATGTAAATCACTTTTCGGATCGGATCTCACCCATCCTGATTCGATTAACACTCTGATTCAAACTTAGTTAGAACCATGGTTAAAAAAATCGTTCAATCCATACATATATATTAAATATGGTTGTTCGGATCCGCAATTTGAATTCAAGTATTTTCTGTACAAAATAAAAATAGACCAAGAGAGAAAACTGAGTTTTAGGGTTAAATGTAGAAGTTCAAACATCATAATCAATTTCAAGTTCTGTACAAACCTTAATATATGAATATTTTGAATCTGCAAATTAAGATTTAAATCCCGTTTTGATTTAAAGTTTGAACTTTACGATTTATGATATGAGATTCATAATCAATTAAATCGCCATTTCTTACCTTGAACGTGTAGTGCGGGTCTCCTCTGAAAGCTCATTTGGACAAATTTGACGGACGGAGATAATAAAAGTAAAACTTATTGTTTTTGAAATGCATTAAGCGATGCTTATGTGGTTGTCTTTTCTAAAGCTCTATATACCAAATTGTAGGTACCATGATTTTTAGGCTACATCCTTTTGAGTCTTACAAATGAATGTTATTTCAAGTAAGGAGTTCCATGATCAAATGAATGAGTTCGGGATTGATCATCAACTGGTTAGTAACTAAGGTATTTTACTTCAAATGAAAAAGGTAGAAGTGATATGGAAATTTGTAAGGATGACACGAGGCATTATAAGTCTAGATGCTTGATGACATGAGCTATACAATGATGGTGCAACATTTAGATATCTGCGTTTTAGCTTTGTGTCTCTGTAATAATATCAAGTACATATCACCAACTACATGTGAGCAGGCTGTATTTTTAGATTTGATCTGCAAAATACACAAGTGTCATTCATAAATAAAAAGAAACTTGACCGGAAAATGGGTATAAAAGCATATTTATGTGTTTGTAGAAAGCCTGTTTACGATAATTTGATCTTTTTATATAGGGTTCAAATAAAAAGCTAAATAAATGTTCTAAATAAGTTTACTATTTATTTACAAATGGAGAACAAAATTACGGAGTTATTAATTTTATACTAAATTATCGAGTACAAATACTCGAGTTTTTGTAATCGCTATGTCTGTATAGATATCACATGGAAGGTCAAATTGTCTTATCCAGCTTATATTTAGATGAGGCATTTAGAACTACATAAACATAATATATGTACAGCCGAACCAATACCTCCACGTAATTTCATTGTCATGGATATCAAGTAAGAACTGCTGCACGTGTAAAATCCTAAACTAATACGTCTTCAGTAATACAACTAAATTTGGAACACATGGAATATATGTTTAAACACATTGCACTTGTGCATATGAATAGCTCAAATATGTGTGTTTGTAGGTTTACATATGTCACATGTAAAGTCAGTAATGTAAAGTCAGTAGTTGTGAACATATGAATAGCTAAACCAGTAACTCCCTAACTATTATTGAGATCTTTTGTCCCACTAATTTTGTGAATCTTCTCTTATTTAATTTCTGAATTTTATTATACCATTGCTGCTCAAAAATGTAGTAAGCAGCGTGTACTGGCACAAAATTTAATGCTCATGTATATCATGAGACTGAAAAGTTAGCCTGCATTGTTGCATTATCTAATAACAGGTAGTCTCTTAGGTAATATCTTTTTCTCACAGTCGAAAAGCTAAAGGGTTTTCATCATTTTTTCAGCACCCTTACAGTTTTTGCAAACAACTGTTTGTTCTAAATGGTACTACGATATCAAATTTTTATCATTACAATAATCCTCACACACGGTCACATCTTCACACTTTCAGAGTATACTGCACGTAATGAAATAATACATGTTTCGACAGTTGTTTTGTACGTACTGGTTGCATACTTTACTTTCATTTAAGATAGGTTATTGAAGAACTGTTTTGATAAAACATACAAGACCTGTACCAGAATTTACTGTCTCAAATTACTTTTTGATACCTATTGTTTCACGTTTTCATTAACAACTAAATTTCATACCTAAATACAATATTGCTGTTCAGTTGCTGACACTTTAAATATGATCGATGTTGATCAAAATTGCCTACCACTACATCAGCTGGAACCAAGATACCAAAGAAGAGGCAAAGAAACTATGTTGGACAAACTTGCCTACCTCTGTTAATATTATTATTTTTTGTGTCGTGTAAGAGTTAACAGGAGATGAAAAATACAAACTGAACATATGCATTGGAAACCAAAGTGACACACGTACTGAATTGCAGTTGCACAAATACAAACTGAACATATGCATTGGAAACCAAAGTGACACACGTACTGAATTGCAGTTGCACAAATACAAACTGAACATATACATTGGAAACCAAAGTGACACACGTACTGAATTGCAGTTGCACAAATACAAACTGAACATATGCATTGGAAACCAAAGTGACACACGTACTGAATTGCAGTTGCACAAATACAAACTGAACATATGCACATATGATATTAAGAAATTGCCAACAGTCACATGTTACTTTATATTATACTTATTAAAATAATTCTAAAAAGCTAATCAAGCTTACTTTACTAAATCATCCTCACTACAAATGTTGTTCACTGTTCATTTCATTGAAGATTTAATGAAAAATTTATACAAACTCTCTACCAACTTTCAAATTAATCACATTTCTTCACCATAGATCTATTCCAACTTTGAAAGCATCGTTTCTGCACGGTAATAATACAGTACAGATACTAATTATCTCTCTTAACCTACCTATTTTGTGAATCAACCATTAAATGTAACCTGATATTTTAATCGTAAGCAATTGCAAATATCATCAATCAATAAAGTAGCATCTTAACATAGGCTTTAATCTGCATGACATAAGATTCTAATGAATATTATAATGGATTTAAACTAATTATAGTTGTTTACAGAAAACTATAAATAACCAACAACCTATTGACCAAGCAAAATACCATTGTCCATCCCATACCGTGTGCGAAGCACGGGTTCCAATCTAGTGTATAAACAAATAAGATAAGTATATGTGGATTGTACAAAACAATTAATATTAGCCACCGAAATCTCTCATCAGCCATCAAAAGTAGAAGAAAATCTATGTACAAACTCAAATAAGATAAGTATAATTGTACAAGATAATTAATGCATGAAGCATTAGTACACTACAAAAATCATATCAGCTATCAAACAAATAATATCACTGTAAAAATGTTGTACCAGCCAAGAAATGCATACCTGTTCACGAATTATCTTTTTATACATATATCAAGCTTCTTTTCCTTTTCGTTCATAAAACAATAGCATACCAGAAAGTCATCGAACCTATATTTCATCTCCTCTAAAAATGAAAAATTCACAAGATCAAAACCCTGAAAAACACTTTGTCTTTAACCTGTAGCCTCCTTATATCAAAGCCTGAGCAAAGGCTATTCTTAAATACAACCTGAACAAATCAAATCTGGGATCACCAACAAAGAATCTTCATCTTGCATCAATCAAAGTCTCAAAGCATTTCTGTTCAAAGTATTTCCTTCAACAATGCACAAAGTTTCCAGTTTTAGCAATCCAGTTTTAAATCTCTCTGCATTTTTTTGAGGTGAGTAAACTTAATTTTGCAAAGCTAAATCTGTTTATATAACCTGATGCTTGTGATGATCATTGAAATTATGATGTGAAGTGTGTTGTATGAAAGTTGCTTGCATGTATATATGAATGAAGGTTTTATTATGCATGTCAGTGAACAAGTGATTTGCCTCTGTTCTAAGTATACAGGGTTTAAAAACCTATTCAAAAATTTATATCACCCAAAAGAATTAATGATAGGCTTTGATTTCTAAACAAAATTTGATTATAAGACCATAATATGAATTGTAAAAATAGTTTTAAGAATTTATATTAAGTGAGTTTATCAAAAAGATAAGATTACAGAGGAAATTGTTTCAAACTGGAAAATTCGATGATCAGGTTTTCAAGTATCAATTATAGAAATGAATTCGCAATTCGAAATCATGATTTTTAATAATCATTTCAGAAATTTTAAGTTTATATTGATCGAGAAATTCTAAGATGATCAGAAATGGGGTTTCGAGTGATTTCCGGTGGTCGGCGACTTTGTTCGACTCGTGATTGGAACTGTAGCTAACTGAGAGGTCGTAGAGTCTAGGAAAAATGCTAAGTGAATTTATTAGCTACCGTGGTGGCCGAACGTAGATGATCTAGGGTTTAAGTTGGGTTTTGGGTCGTGGATGGTTTCGAAGCAATTGCGGCGTCGACATCGCGTCGAGTTGAATCGGAGTTGTGGGAAAAGGAAGATGGAGAGCAGGCGAAGATTCAGGAGAAAGGCCGAGTCTCGCAACTACTTTCTCTGACACAAAATTCTTCAGTTCGTCACAACTTCAAAATTCAAGCTAACATATTCCATCCTCTCTGACCAATCACTCCACAAACCATACAACCCATTCTCCATTCAAACCACTGCTACCAGTTGCTTCCCCTCCTCTGACTGCTACCATTCATCATCGTCTCCACTATAAACTTCACAAACCCAGTGCCTTGCTCCATCAACAACAATACTACCCTTCCGACCAACTTCGACCTCAAACCATATGATTCTGCACTGAACTCACAAACACCAGTTGCATCAACACAACCTGCCTACAAAAAACCATACCGAACTACTGTCTACCACCTACATCATCCACTACTACACTGTTGTTCATCCAACTCATCACCGCAAAAACACACTCAAACATCACCAGAAATCCAGTCCCCTATCATAACCCTTACACTGCAACAATCAATAGTGTACATCATATTCTTCTACCAGTTTCATTACATAACCTACCACTGCCACCAGAGAATACTTCATACAGCACTACACTACCACTGCTATACAGCCATCGCCACATACCAATCACCACTGCCCCTGTGCATCACTGATATAGCTGCAACCACTTCCAAAACTTGTAATCACCTTTGCATCAACCAAGTGTGTACACTGCACAATCCTCTAACCCTTCATGACCATATCCTCAACTGTTCAAACCATACTCAATCACAACATCACCGAACCCAATTCACCAACAACCTTGCTTTGAGAATCACAAAGTTGCAACTTCACCCCAAATCACCACAGCACCACCGCGACTGCTCTACAAACCACCAAATAACAACTCCACTCCCACAGTTCTGCCATCTGCAGTCGCCTCGCCATACTTCGCCGCAACCAATCCCCAAATCGCAGTCGCCTCCACCTCAACAACTTCATCGGGCAATCGAACAACCACTTACGAAATCGCCTGCAATAGTAACTTCATCGGGAAATCGATTTCGATTTCGAGATTTTGAGATATTAGTGGAATGGACTTCGAGATTTGAGATATTGAAAAAAAAAAAATTGAACTGGGAATTTAGTTTTTTTAAAGAACGAAAACGATTTGGTTACAACTTTCATTGTTTATAAAAGAAAAAGAAAAAGAAAAAAACCGTGTTTATTGATTGGGCCGGGTATTAGGGCTTGTGGGTGTAGGCTGTGAATATAGTTTTTTTTATTTTCTTGGCTATGTGTTTAATTTGTTTATTTTACTTTTTTTTATAGTCAATCACTAAAAGGTTGCTCAATTTGTTTTTAGTTTTGCTTTGATATTAAAAAAATTGAATTTTGAAAATTTGTTTTTTAATTTGTTCTTAAAAAAAGGAAAAAAGAAAAAAAACAATTATATATATCTTGTTTTTATTTTCAGGTTGCCAAAGTAGAAAATCGCAAATCAAGAGGAATTGCTTTGCTTTGCTTGCTAAAAAATTTGCTGTTAAAAAAATTACCAATAATTCTACACGCTCTAGTATCATGTTCTCATCCCCAGTTTTAATTTGATTGCTTGCATTTGCATTTATAAAAAAAATCAGAATCCAAAAAAACAAAATCAAACTTCATTTTAGTTACATTGTAAATTCACGTTTAATTTTTGTTGCATTCACCTCATCTTGTTTTATTTTCTAAGGGCAATACCTCAATTCACATAAGGTGAGGGATTTCATCACCCTTTCCTTAGCCCACAAATCGCATTCATCGTAGAATTTTACTAATAATAAAGGTTAGACATTCGACTTAAGAGTGTCGCGAGCTCACCTAGGGCTTAATTGTATCTTGACAATTGTCTTCTTTGAACAAGTTTAATTCTTGGTGTCTAGGCAACGGCAGAGTAATAACCATTTATATATATTACGGTGATTTGTAAATATTATAGTGGTTGTTCCTCTAAAGGTACTTAAACCTTTGGTTGCATTGCTACGGTGATTCGTGGTGCACCGATAATCCATGCGCGTTACTTGGCTAAGAAATATTTTTGTTGATTTAAAACAAAGTCTGATTTTACAATTTTGGGTTAGGAGCTACTAAGGATAGAAAATTGTAATTAAGTCCTTTGCATTCATTTAGTTGCATTAGTTTATGCATATATAAAAAAAAGAAACAAAAAAATCCAAAAAAAATTGTAAATTTTACTTAACTTAGTCTTTAATCCAAAAGGAAAAAAAAATCCTTTTTCCTTTCCTTTGAAAATTTTCTATCAAAAACGAAAAAAAATCCAAAAAAATAAAATAAAATCTTTTCAAAAAAAAATCAAATTTCCATTTGCTAAAACCAAAGACCAAAAAATTTCCTTTTGGTAAATATTTGAAAATTCAAAAAAAAATTACAAAAGCAAAAACATAAAAAAGTTTTGAAAAGCCAAAAAAAACAAAACAAAAATCAAACTTTTCTGTTAAAAAAATAAATTTCACTTGGTAAATATTTTTCTTCCCTTAAAAAAAACAAAAACAATTTTTCACTTCATTCTCCAAATCTTGTTTCATTCTCTAAATTCGATTCTAATTTCCTTTTCTTCTCAACTTTCAGTAGCGCATGAGTACTTGGACTCGTGACACTTCTACGAATACTTGGATTCGAGACCCTTCTACAAATCATTTACCTCGAACAAACGATCCTCCTGAAATGGCGAACGAGAACGCCCCTTAAACTCCTATGGATAGAATCTTCCCCAATCGAGTTTCTATCCCTTCTTGCATCACCTTGCCCGCTCCGATGGGTAATCACTTTGAGATTCATTCAAATCACATTAACACACTTCCAAAATTCAACAATCTTGAACGAGATGATCCATATATTTTTTTAACCAAATTTGAACAAGTTTATGCAACCATTAAACTCCAACAACTATGTGACGATGGAATCAAACTTAGGTTAATTCCATTCGCACTTACCGATTACGCTGAAAAATAGTTGTATAGTTTGCCTTCGAATTCGATCAAAACTTGGGAAGAATTTACTAGTACCTTCTTAAAGAAGTTTTACCCCTTGGAAAAAATATCAAAAGTTCGAAATGAAATTGTAAATTTTCATCAATTCTGGGGTGAATCATTTGCAAAATACTTTGAAAGATTTGAGGAACTTTTAATCAAATGTCCACACCATAACTTTGAAAACTGGGCTCATTGCCAAATTCTATGCGATGGACTTGATAACAATTCTTGAATAATGCTCGAATCAATGTGCCTAGGCAACTTTCTCGCCCAACATCACGATGATGCTTGGCAATTTCTTTAAAACCTAGCCGAAAAGTCGTCCCAATGGGAACGTTCAAACAAAAAATCAATTTACTCCCGATGCATTAAGTAGATCCATCTGTCTTTCAAAAGCCAGCAAGTGATCATCTAGATCAGTGCTTCCATTGTACATTAGCGTGGGAACTTTAATGTGAGATGGGATTCTACAATCATTATTTCTTTCTGAGTAGGGCCTCACGAGGATTATTGTTTACCCTCGGATCAAGGGTTCGTTTTCCCTTAAAATCGAGCATATCTTTCACAATCTTGTTGGCACTGTCCTTTAAGTATGCTTCATCACCACACTATTCTTTCCTATTAGGCTTATACTCCTTGCTCGAAACATAACTACCGGTCTACTTGAAAGATTGTTTTACTATTCTTTCTTGATTCTCCCTTTATCGATTCATCTTAATTTGATTACCTTGCGAGTTTGAGGAGCGCAATATTAGTCCTTCATTTTGAGATCCTCTCTTTTTTGGTAGGCCTATGGTACTTTTGCCTTTCTTCTTGTTTTTTAGTGCCGAGTCATTAAGGTTCCTCCTTGGAGATTCTGCCTCTTCTCCATTAGTGAGTCTTATTGTTTTGGAAGACTTCTTCGAAAGGACCTTCTCTAATAACTCTTGCATTACTGAAATTTGCTGTGTTAATTTTTTGATTTTGGCTTCACTATCTGTTGGTTTAGGCAATTCTGAAGGTTGTCATGTTTCTAGGTTTTCTGAATTGAAAGTAGGAGTAACATTATTCTCCAATATTATGTATTGAACTATTTCGATGTTCAGAATGTTTATTCTTCTAGTTTTCACAATTTCCCTAAAAAGGAAAATAAACCACATGGTTAGACTTAAATAAGGAAATAATAAGTCAAAGGTTCGTGCCTTTTTTCTAGCGTCAAATTGTTAACCTAAAAACTAGATCAACATTCACGATGTTATTCGAACAAAAATTAGGTCTAACATTCTAGATATCATAATGGCATTGATAAATCAAGTATCGAGGCATGAACTAATGCACAATGTTGTTATTCGAAATAGTCCTACAATGCCTATGGATTTTCAGTAGGACAGTGAAATTGTTAAGCAGTATAATCCGTATATCCAAAAGCAAGATAGGTAGTGTTAGACCAAAGATTGGCGTAACATCCATTATGTCAATATATGCCAAGAATTGGTTATGGCATTATAAAATGACATGGTTTATGAATTTCATAAGGTGCCATTAAACCCATAATTGGTTCATGTAGGTCAAGGCCTTAGTATAAGAAATTATTATTTCGAAGATGGATCCCCAATGCCTATGGGCTTATGATTGATTTATTCAATGACTCGCGACATGCGTTCAAAAGCAAAGTAGGTGGGTTACACAAATATGCGATAATCCATTAGGCATTCATTAATAGATAAATTATGCAATCCACTCAAATCATGATTCATCATTCGTATGTCATTTGGAAAAATAGTCATTAGGCATGATAAACATTAATTTAGGCTAAGACGAATGTGGCCTTGTTTGAGTTGAAGTCCAAATTCGAGCTAAAGTCCAAAAAGATGTTCATATGTGTGTCCATGTTCAATAATAGTCTAAATTTCATGTTCAAAGTAAATAGGATATGCCAGATATTATTCAAGTCCTTATTCATATAAGTCACAATGTTTATAATTAATTCAAGATTTCACCTAATTTTATTTAAGGTCATAACTCTTTGATTTTCAGAGAAAGAGAGAAAGAAAATATTCACCCCTTTTTGAATGACCCGGGGGTCTGTTTATAAAGATGGAGTGGTGCGGTATGGCAGCCATGTGGCACATCAAAATGCATGTCATTCGGAATCATTCGTCGTGTTGATGGCATGTGACATCCCTTTGTTCATTGATGGGGTGGAAATAGGTAGCATAGCCACCACATGTCACCTTCGAATGCTAGACTTCCGACATCTTCAGCTATCTCGATGGTGTTTGTCATCATGTTTTGTTTTGAAGACTTTCGACATTCCTTTGAGTGTTGATAGCTTTCAACGTTGCCTCTGGAAGTAAGGTATATGACATCTTTTAAAGGTTGATTGCTTACGATATCCCTTATTGAATTAGTAACATGTGATAAGTTTTTTGTATTGTTGGAATACAACAACCTCCTCTTGATGACTTTCGATGTCATACTATAGATATTTCTATGATATGTGACATTTCCTTTCTATTAATGGTTTAAGACATCCACCTCGTATATTGCTATCAGAAGTTTAAGACCCTTCCATTTGCTAACATTCAACATCTGGTTTTATTGATGAGGTGTGACATTGATAATATACGATATCCCCGGTTATATTGACGGCTTATGGTTTGATTCTTTGTATAACTACCATGCAAGATCCTCCACTTACTAATGTTCGACATTAGCTTTTGTATTGATATCGCAACATCCTGCTATGTAGACATTTCATAACATCAAGACTTACATTGATGGTATTCAACTCATTGCTTCCTCATGTTCGATAATCTATGTAGTTCGATATCTTTAGGTGTCGATATCCTTCTAATACGCTTGGAGATAAAGCATCCTTTGGCGTATCTCTTTTTCTTTATCTTTGACATCATGGACTTCAACATACTATGCCCATGCTTTAAATATTAGATATCTCTTCTTGTACGTTTTCTTATTTCCTTTTCGACGTCTCCATTATTGTCATACTTTCTTACCTTCGGCATCATGGTTTGTGGTAATGGATTTATTAATTTCACATCATATTCCCTTGTTTCCACATTTGTTTCCTTTAGAAAATATGTAGATAACATTTGCCTCCTCTTTTTATAAAGAAGACTTTTACACTTTAGTGTAAAACCAAGAATTTTCTTGCTTTCCTAATTCTTAATAAGGCTTTCATTCTAACCCATTTTCCTGTAAAACACAAAGTAAGTGATGATTTTCATTATTAACTTTAAATTTGATTTTAAACAAACCTCTCGGACTTGATAAAGTCACGAATTAGCTTATCATTTTTTTTGTATAAAAGAGGCTTTCATACTTTAAAGTCAAAATTGAATAGGAAGTCTAGGAATCTGTTTAATAGAAATCTATAAATTCAATCTAGCAATAGTATCATAGCTTTAGTTGAACAGGAGACCAAAAATTCTCAATAATATTATGGATAGAAGACCAGAAAAACCATATAATATTTTGGATAGAAGACTAGAAAAATAATAATAATATTCTAAATGGAAGACCAAAAACGTTAATAATTTTCTGAATGGAAGACTAGAAAAACATAATAATATTCTGAATGGAGTACTAGAAAAATTATAATAATATTCTAAATGGAAGACCAGAAAAATATTATTTGAATAAAAGACCAGAAAGCCATCTGACATTAATAGAAGATGGGAAGACCTAATTGATGTTAATAGTATACCAGAAAACCAATTTGGTAATAATGTCCAAATAGAAGACCAAAAACTTATATGGTGATAATATTTGAATAGAAGACCAGAAACCCATCTGGTAATAATATCATTGTTTTTTGAATAAGACCATAATACCGATCTGGTAGTAATAGAGGACTAGAGAACCAACCCGGCATTAATAAATCTTTTGAATAGAAGACAAAAAAACCAATTCTGGTAGTAATAAGAAATCCAACTATAAGAAGACCAGAAATCCATCTTCTTACTAATAGAGATTCTCGTTATTTGATAATTCAAATTCCAATCTAGGAATCAAGGATTGAGAAATGAATCTATATTTCGAAGAATAGAGTTTTTGATTATGGATAATAAACCAGAATTTTTCAGATGTTCTTATTTGATATCAAAATTTTCGACTATAGGCAATAGATAACTCTTTACCCTTCTTATGAGGGTTTCTCTTAACTTTATCTTGATGCATAACTGAATGCATTAGACTGCTTTTTCCTCTAAAAGATGGCTTTTGATTCATTAGATTTGCTTCTTCATTCGATTGATCTTCCTCTAGAAGATTACGTCAATCCTTCTTTAGGTAGAGTTTTGTTTGCTTTTGAATTTGATTGATCTTCCTCTGGAAGACAGTCTCGATCTCTCTTTTGGATCGAGTTTGATGGTATTCGACATCATTGCTTCCTCATGTTCGATGATCTCTGCAATTCAATATCCTTAGGTGTCGATATCCTTCTAATACACTTGGGGATGCGACATCCTTTGTCATTTCTCTTTTGCCTGATCTTCGACATCACGGACTTCGACATACTATGCCTATACTTTCAATATCAGATGTCTTTTCTTGTAATTTTCTTGCTTCCTTTTCGACGTCTCTATTATTGTCATATCTTCTTACCCTCTAAATCATGGTCTGTGGTAACAGATTTATTAATTCGACATCATATTCCCTTATTTCCATGTTTGTTTTCTTTAGAAAATATATGGATAATACTGACTTTTTGGCACAAGGATCATTACCTCTAACTAGAAGCCTTTTCAACTGTAGTATACCTTATCAATCGTTTTCCCTCAAAGGTGTTGAAGTACATAAGTCCATCGGAGGCAGTTTATGGAACAAAACCAGACTACAAGAGTTTGAGAGTATTTGGATGCTCATGCTTTCCCTTGCTAAGACTGTATTATTCAAATAAACTCAATTTGAGATCATTATCGTGTATCTTTTTGGGCTATGGGATTAATCATAAAGGCTATAAGTTCGACTAGCAATGGCAAGATCATCATGACCCAACATGTAGTCTTTAATGATTGGGTATTTCCTTTTGCCAGCAGTGAGATAAGAAGCACAAACAAGGTTTACAATCCACAAAAGTCTCTACCACACATGCTAATGTGCATCAAAGAAGGTGTACTGCATTCCACTCTATTCATAGAAAGAACTAATAAGAGATGATAATGTAGAGAGTCTTGAAGAAGCTCAAACCACTACAGATGCCTTGCCAGCACCTGACACTCACCAAACAGCCACAACTGATGACATTGCAGTCACATCACATGGTAACACTCAAACCAATGAAAAAGAACATCAACTAGGACATCACATGATGACAAGGGCAAAGTGAGTAATCTTTAAACCAAAAGTATACATGGCAAGTAATGTTTAAAAAGAACCATAAAATTATGATCAAGCCGTAAAAATACACTGAATAAACGAAAGATATGAAATAGGACTACCAGGCCTTATAAGGAACAACACATGGAATCTAGTCACTGTACAAGAACAAATCTATTGCAAAATATAAGGCAAGACTGGTAGTAAAGGGGTATACTCAACAGCATGGTTTTGATATCAATGAAACATTCTCACCTGTGGTGAAACCCGTTATGATTAGAGTTATGTTAACTATTGCTTTACATAAAGGTTACCAGATCAGGCAGTTAGATGTTCACAAGGCATTCTTGAATGGAGACTTTTAAAAGGAGGTATACATGGAGCAGCCAAAGGGGTTTGAAAGTGAGTGTAAAAAGCAACTGGTGGCAGATTAAATAAAGCTATCTATGGGTTAAGGCAGACACCCAGACTATGGTTTGAAAAGTTGAAAGAAGCATTAACAAGACTGAATTATCACACAGCAAAATCTGATAATTCATTGTTTATTAAAGAAAATTACATATCTACTACCTATGTATTGGTGTATGTGGATGACTTTATCATAATTGGAAGCAGCAAGGCTGAAATAGATTAGCTAGCTCAATACTTGAATAATCAATTCAATTAAAAGATCTAGGAAGTTTGAGCTTCTTTCTAGACATTGTGGTTAAGTATTTTGAAAATGGTGAACTACAACTTAGTCAAAGAAGTTGCATTCATACAATTTTAAAGAGATAAAATATGGACAAGGCCAAACCACTTCCAACTCCCATAAATAGAAACCTTCATTTGTCTAAAATACAGGAGATCCAGTAGATGATCCACATCAATGTAGAAGCATAGTAGGAGCTCTGCAATACATCATCATTACAAGACCCGAAATATCATTCAGTGTGAACAGGGTATGTCAGTTCATCCAGAAGCCTCTAACCGAGCATTGGAAGGCTATCAAAATGGTTTTAAGGTACCTAGCAAGAACACTAAATTATGACATAAAACTTTATATAGATAAAATACTGTATATCAGCGCATATAAAGACGCGGATTGGGCATCTAATACAGTTGATGGACGTTCAACCAGTGGGTGTCATGTATATTTTAGGATGGTGAAATGGTGCTCAAAGAAAGAACCAACTGTCTCTATATCAAGTATTGCAGCGGAATACCAAAGTGTTGCAAGTGTCACCTCTGAAATTATGTGGTTAATATCACTGTTATCGGAAGTTTATGATGAAAGAGACTATAGAACAATATGGTGGTTTGATAATTTGGGCACCGTATCACTTGCTACAAATCCTGTCTTGCATTCCAAAACCAAGCACATTGAGCTAGACTTGTACTTTGTTAGAAAGCAGGTGGAAAAAGGAAACCTATGCATTAATCACGTTCCAGCATTATATCAGCGAGCAGATAAACTGATAAAGCCTATGTCTTTAGCACACTTTACCAGATTAAGAAGAGAATTGAATATTGAAGACAAATCAAGTGAAGGGGAAGGAAGAGAGATAAAGAAAAGAGCAGTATAGAGAGCTTAAATTGAGGGAAGGAATTAGTTGTAATGTATTATGGAATAATATGTTAGTGGTATCGATAACGAGTTATCAACCTGATGTATTAGGTTTAGTCCTAGTGTGTCAGAAGTAGTATGTGTTAATTACTGAGTATCATAGCATGAGTGTTTTGATCTATACATGTGCACTATGTGCCTATGGTGCCTATATGTATACAACATGTATCAACTTCAAAAATAACATGAATCATTTCATTCTCTCAAACCCTAATTCATATTCCCTTCCATAATCAGCCATTAATTACTCCAGCTAACTTTTATGGCCTTTTTAGTTCCTCAAAGTTGATAAGTTCATCCACATAAAACCCTAATGTTTTCTTGTTCTACTTTCCTAGATTTCCTTTTCACGTTGCCTATCCAATCAAATACATGAAGTAAAAATTTACTCCAACCAAGAAACATAAGATACAAAATTGGCTTCTGTTAACCCGCCTTTTGGCAAGGCCATAGGCAGGCAGATTTAACAAAATCGATTGCTCATTTATCGCAGCTGGAATACGATAGGTTTGAGTCAACTATATGGATAGACGATCAATCATGGATGATAAACATGATTATGAAGCCGGGATTCGGTGTAGTCGATGGGCAAAAGACGCGGCATACTCGAAATATGAGTTTCGAGAAAAATCGAGGTGATTCGAGATGTTTGGAGTTTACTTCGAGTCGCACTTTGGCTTGCTTTGAGTTTTCATTGTGTATACTTTGGGTCAAATTGGGGTCTACTTCAGATTCAATTGGATCGGCATATTTCGGAGGGATCGGTGTTACTTCAGGTTGGCATGAATTAAGGGATCGGCATATTTGCCTAGGGTCGGTGAGGATTTTGGTTCGGCACCCAATACGCTTCGGGCCATGGAGTGATTGGCTTGGATTGGTATCTCGTCCTGGGATCGACATGGAAGGGAATGGATCGAATCGGCATCGAGGAGTGCTCGTGGTCGGAAGTATTTGGAGATAGGATCGGCATGGAAGGGAATGGATCGGGTCGGCATCTATGGGTCGGCGTGAATGGAGGGATCGGCATCATGTTGGATCGGCATGTTTTGGTTCACTCTGGGTCGGTACCTCTTCCACTTCGGGTCGGTAGCTTGGAAAGGAATTGGCATGTTGGAGTCTTGGGATCGGCTATTTGAATGGGATCGACTGTTTTAGGTCATAGAGCCCTTAACTTTCGGTCGGTGCCTAAGTCTCGAGTTGGGTTCAGCAATAGGTTAAGGGGTCGGCGTAGGAGCATGGGCATCAGGTCGGCGTGCTTCGAGGCGGCGTAGTGAAGACCCCGGGTCAGCTAAGGTGATTCCACCATGGAGTCGGCATTGGAGGAAGCAAGAATATCTTTGGGTCGGCTAAAAGGGATCGGTTTGGTGCTAGTGCATCAGGTCGGCATGTTTTGTACTCCGAGTCCACACGTCGCTTGCCTGAGGGTTTGCTTCGAGTCAAGACCAGGAATGCCTCAGGTCGACATGTCAGCTATATAGAATCTGTCGTGATAAAGGGTATGGGTCCGGCTATGGCCTTGGTGGGCCCGGATCACTCAGGAAGCGCAGTAACCCGGATTTTGCCGATAAATACAGGAGGCGGGGCTTCAAAAAAGGGATCTTCATTCTGTTTCCCTTCATCTTCTTCATTAAGGCTACCCTGCCATTATTGTTTTAAAAACTTCGGATTGTAACTGTGTTGATTCTGATATCAATAAAAAGGAATTTTCTAGAGTGGACGTAGGCCAGAGTCAGTCGAACTACTATAAATCCTCTGTTATTACTGCTTTCTTTTTAATTTGATTGTTCTTCATATTTATACTCTCTACATACACTATCTGTTATCTGTGACTATGAATTGGTGCTTTCAACGGTGTTTGGGTGTTAGTGACCGATTTCGGCACTAACATTTTGGTGCTTTCACTGAGAAAGCTAACACTCAGGGATTCTGGAGCTTGGATTTTGACTTTGAAAGCTTAGGAACTCGAATTCTGGGAGGAATAATGGTTAGGCCATCGACAAGGAGACAAGTGACAAAAAGGAGCAATCAAGAGGGAAGTCAAGAGGCCTCTTCTGGAGCTGGATCAGATAAGGCATCCATCTACATCACTAGGGACGAGATGCAAATTATGATGGATTCTATGCAGGAGCAGTTGATGAAAAGGCAAGAGGAAATGATGCAGATCCTTCTTAGACAATTTGGACAGGCAGGAACAACAGGAGCTGCATGGGCTCAGATCCATGGAGCTGGATCATAAGGACTCAACAAGCAAGCAGATGGAGTGGTTCAGCAGGGGGCAGCCCCCAATTAGCAAACAACTATCAATCTGGATGGACCTAGACTCGATGGCACACCACCAGGTAATGCTGGACCAATCCATGGAGGGATACCAGATGACGCTGCGCAGCCCGGCTCCGATAGGAATACAGGAGTGCATGACGAGGAGTATGTATCGGAATTCCCTCAAGGACTTGGAGGGCAGTTGGGAAATGTAGATGGGGGGAAACCCTTTGTAGGTAACACTAGATTAGCTGACATTATCAGGCGAACTATTCGCGGAGGTCTAACAAACAATGATTTGGAGGAAGTAAACAAAAGTTCGTTTACCCGTAACAGCAGGATGGCTAGGAATCCACTCGATTTCAAGCTGCCCACTTTAGAAGTATACAACGGTAAAACGGATCCCACCGACCGCTTGATGAGGTACACAAGAAATATGGAATTGCTAGGGGCATCAGAGGAGGTTATGGTCCGGTGTTTCCCCCTGTACTTGACCTATATAGCTGCTATGTGGTTCAGACAGTTGGAAGATGGATCTATTAGAACATGGACAGAATTGGAGGATAGGTTTTTGAAACAGTTTCGAGTTCACATCAAAAGGCCGAAGAATGTGATGACACTGACGCCGGTGAAGCAGATGATGGGAGAATTGCTTAGGACTTTCTTAATTTGGTTTAATGCAGCAGTTGCTTCGTTAGATCGGCCGGATCCATCAATGGTTCTATTGGCGACGGTGTCAAGAGTCGGGGATAATTTGAATTTCAAAGTATCTTTGATACAGGATCCACTAATGGATCTCGAGCAATTCTTTCATGAAGTTGAGAGATTTCTTCGACAAGAGGATGCATGTTTAGATATGAGGTTAAAGGAAGTAAACATGGTTAAGGATGGAGAACCGTCCAGTGAAAGCTCGGGTAAAGACAAGGATAAGTGGAAGAGGAAGCGCTGGGGAGAACCAAAATTCTCCACTTACACAGGACTGAATGAGACATTAGAACGGATATACTTGGATACTCGGGATCGCCTTCGTTATCGAAGGCCGGCAAGGAGGGAACCCTCAGAATACAAAAGGGCATCGGGAAGGCACTATCTCTTTCATGACCTGGACGGGCATGGTACTAACAGCTGCAAGCACTTAAAAGATATAATCGAGGAGCATGTAAGGAATGGTTAGTTGTGGAAATATGTCGGAACTCGGAATGCGGTAGTGGAACAGGAACATCCACCGTTTACCTCAAACAACGATGGTGCGAGGCCCAAGAATAATGGTCGATTGGTTATCAACTAATCGCGATGGTTTGGAATAAGTAATAAACTCTGGGCAAACGGCTAAGTCACTTACTCATGTACGGGGATGGTGAAAACCCCTAGGCATTCTCTAAGATGATGATAAACCATAACGCTCTGGTTTGTGAAATCTGTTTTTTTTTCTTTTTTTCTTGGACACTTGCTTTTTCTCGTTTGGTTTTGGAGTTTGGTTTGAACTCCTGGTTTTGTTTGTTTTCTGATTTGGATTTTGGTTTGGACGTTTGTCTTTTGGTTTGGACTTTTGATATGGATTTTTGGTTTTCTGGTTTGAATCTGGATTTCAGATTGGATTTTGATTGACTTTTTATCTGGTTTTTGGCTAAAAGGTCGTCAGGTATGGATTATGCTCGGCAAGGGTCCGGAGAGACCAGGATTCAGCCTAGGACTTAGGCTCCACATTGTCTATCACTTTTTATTTCAAGTCGTCGAGCATGGACTATGCTCGGTAAGGGTCCTGAGCGACCGAGATTCGACTTAGGACTTAAGCCACGACATTACTCAGCGTTCAGGGACACTGAACCAGGAACACCATAGCATTACTTAACATAGGTCGTCGAGACCAAGATTCAGCCTAGGACTTAGGCCCCATATTGTCTATCACTTTTTATTTCAGGTCGTCGAGCATGGACTATGCTCGGCAAGGGTCCGGAGCGACCGAGATTCGACTTAGGACTTAAGCCATGACATTACTCAGCATTCAGGGACATTGAACCAGTAACACCATAGCATTACTTAACATAGGTCGTCGAGTGTGGAGTGCACTTGGCTAGAACAAGGAGAGGTTACGGATTTTGATTTCAGTTTTGAATG
Source organism: Allium fistulosum (assembly GCA_030737815.1). Lineage (NCBI taxonomy): Eukaryota > Viridiplantae > Streptophyta > Magnoliopsida > Asparagales > Amaryllidaceae > Allium > Allium fistulosum. The sequence continues at coordinate 99,101,910 of CM060907.1, forward strand.
GCTAAGGATTGGCTATGATCTGGAGCGATCCTGGATTTGGATATCAAGCCGGAGAGGTCATGGATTTGGTTATTGGTTATTGGATATGGATGGGTTATAACTCGGTTATTGGGTTCGGATGGATGTGGAATTGGATAAGGGTTTGGTTACTGGATAGGGATCAGATATCGGCTCGGAGTAGTCGCGGATTTGTATAAGGATACGGTAATGGCACTTGGATAAAATGGATTGGATTATGAATCGAATGGTATGGCTTTGGATAACATATGGACTTTGGATGACAAGTTAAAAGCTATTCAAAACACGCTTTCCTACCGCAAGGCATGTTTTTGGGGGCAAATGTTAACCCGCCTTTTGGCTAGGCCATAGGCAGGCGGATTTAACTAAATCGATTGCTCGGTTATCGGGGCCGGAATACGATAGGTTTGAGTCGACTGGATAGATAGACGATCAATCACAGATGATAAACATGATTATGAAGCCGGGATTTGGCGTAGTCGATGGGCAAAAGACGTGGGATACTCGAAATATGAGTTTCGAGAAAAATCGAGGTGATTCGGGATGTTTGGTGTTTACTTCGAGTCGCACTTGGGCTTGCCAAGTTTTCATGGTGTTTACTTCAGGTCAAATTGGGGTCTACTTCGAGTTCAATCAGATCGGCATATTTTAGAGGGATCGATGTTACTTCAGGTTGGCAGGAATTAAGGGATCGGCATATTTGCCTGGGGTCGGTGAGGATTTTGGGTCGGCACCTAATACGCTTTGGGCCATGGAGTGATTGGCTTGGATCAGTATTTCGTTCTGGGATCGGCATGGAAGGGAATGGATCGGGTCGGCATCGAGGAGTGCTCGAGGTCGGCAAGTATTTGGAGATAAGATAGGCATGAAAGGGAATGGAACGGGTCAGCATCTCTAGGTCAGCGTGAATGAAGGGATCAACATCGTGTTGGATCAGCATGTTTTGGTTTACTCCGGGTTGGTACTTCTTCCACTTCGGGTTGGTAGCTTGGAAAGGAATCGGCATGTTGGAGTCTTGGGATCGGCTATTTGAATGGGATCGGCTGTTTTAGGTCATAGAGCCCTTAACTTATGGTCGGTGCCTGAGTCTTGAGTTGGGTTCGACAATAGGTTAAGGGGTCGGTGTAGGAGCTTGGGCATCAGGTCGGTGTGCTACGAGGTGGCGTAGTGAAGACCCTAGGTCGGCTATGGTGATTCCAACATGGAGTCGGCATTGGAGGAAGCAAGAATTTCTTCGGGTCAGCTAAAAGGGATCGGTTCGGTGCTAATGCATCAGGTCGTCATGTTTTGTACTCCGAGTCCACACGTAGCTTGCCTCGGGTTGCCAGAGGGTTCGCTTCGACTCAAGACCAGGATCGCCTCAGGTCGGCTTGTCAGCTATACAGGATCGGTCGTGATAAAGGGTATGGGTCCGACTATGGTCTTGGTGGGCCTGGATCACTCAGGAAGCCCAATAACCCGGATTTTGCCTATAAATACAGCATGCGAGGCTTAAGAAAAGGGATCTTCATTCTGTTTCCCTTCATCTTCTTCATTAAGGCTACTCTTCCATTACTGTTTTAAAAACTCCGGATTGTAACTGTTATTGATTCTGATATCAATACAAAGGAAATTTCTGGAGTGGACGTAGGCCAGAGTCAGCCAAACCACTATAAATCCTCTGTTATTACAGCTTTCTTTTTAATTTTGATTGTTCTTCATATTTATACTCTCTACATACACTCTATCTGTTATCTGTGACCGTGAATTGGTGCTTTCAACGGCGTTTGGCTGTTAGTGACCAATTTTCGCGCTAACAGCTTCCTCCCTAGATCATTGTGCATAGTCCATAAAGCTTCTTTCAATGAAGGATCAGTAGCCGATGGACCACCAAATCTCTATAAAAGAAGTATAGAAATTCATACCAGCTAAATTGATTGTCCTATTATAGTAATTAATGCTCTTGGTACAACAATAAATGTGGATTTAAATCTTTAAATGATGTTTAAAGGAATGAAAATGAATATTGGACCCTCCACGTCTTTCTCTTCCTATGAGCCAGCAAATCTAAATATTATTTTACTTGATTCAATTTGCCTTTCATACTTATGTGTCATATATGCCTAGTTGACTTTGATAGTATTTGCTTTTATTTTGGTTGGATAAGTTATAGGTGGTATTTACCATGCTGATTGTTTAGGTAGGTCCATAAAAGATGTTCATTTTTGTTTCTAGAGGTAGAAGATCCATCTATATATACTTACTTTCCAAAGAAAATATTAACTTATGACATTAGTACATTCTTGCAAGTTGCAACTATAATATCGCTACAATCATGGAAAGTGAAAATTGAACAATGGAAATAAGAAAACATGTAGGTATTTGTATTTCCATATTTAAAAGACCGTGAAAGATAATATAGTTGAATAAGCCCTACCACGAAAGATAACATAATTGAATATGTCATCTGGTTTGCTAATAAGCATTTGTGACACTAAATTTTAATATTGTTTTTGATTCATACTTAACAAAGTGAATTTATGTTTTTTAGTATATTTGTATATGTTTTACCTTTCTTATTAATATAAATCATTGTTGATTTTTCTTGTCTTTGAGTTTCTTTATTATTAGCCAATTAATATTGTTACAAAAGTGATTGCACTCTTTACCTTTAAATTAGATGATAGCAATAAATGAATCATGATATTGAACTGCAATAAATAGTTATTAGTTGTTGTACTTCATTTTTAGCTTCCAATTTCAGTGTTTTTACCTATATGTCCTCCCTTTTTATTACTTTTTTCTCTTGATTATTTTGTTCCTGATTTTATTATTGAATGCCCATGATCATAAAGAATAATAACAAGTTAATTAGTCAATTCATGGTGGATTAATTTATTGAAAAATAATGGGTGTAAATTTGTACAATATAAGTAAAATTATACTTATTACTTGGTGATAATGATGGTACTTTATACATGCAACATTATCTTCAAATATTATATTTGGAATTTTATAGATCCTTGACAACTTACAACTTTTCTAATATGGCCAATAATTGATTTTAACCAATCACATCCATGGTCGATTTTGTACAACATTTATATCTTGGAATGTTTGAACGGTGTAGTGTTTAATGTTTTCTTTTTTGATCTCCAAAAAATAGTAGTTCTTCTACACATAAATACATAACTTGTTTGTAATGATTTTATAAGGGCGGGAAAGGTATCCAACATTTTCTTAGCCCTTTGGTTATGGCGATGAAACCACCAAAATAGAATAATTTCTTGTGTGTTGTGTTGGATCAGGTGCATTGGCAATGGGGTTAAAAAGGTAGAATTCAAGAAAAAAATCATTTTATTAATTGCATAAGATCTTTATTCCGTGTTTGTAAATAAATTTTATTTATACTAAATAAAATTTAGTGTTTAGATTAATAAAAGAAGTTTGTAATATTTTAATTTAATTTTATTGATTAAAATATGTGTCTATTATTAATGTTTAAAATAAATTTATTAATACTTTAATTTAAAATAAATTTGTTAAAATATACTGAATATGTTATGACATTCATGTTCCATATTCACTATACGAATATCACAACAATATATGTATATGTGTGTATTTGTGTGTAAAACCTAAACTTGGAGTTTAGAGGGAAAATTGACCGCTTTAGCCTATGGTCAATAAGACGACTAAGTGTTATATATAATATATATCCTAGGTGTACTATGTACTATGTAAAATAATTTTAAAAACAAAAAATATGTATTTCGGTAAACCATATACACACACCGTGCATATTTGTATATATACATGGATACAAATTTTTTCGAAAAATTCGAAAATCAATATGCAACATAATATGAATAGAAAACAATGATAAAACAAAATGTATTTTGTTTAATATATAAAAAGCATAGGGTTTAGAAAACTGTTTTTTTTTCTATTTATGATTTTTTACTTATCTAAAATAAGTTTGATCAATATACATATGTTTATAATATATATTTATATATAACTATATATGTATGTGTGTACGTATATATATGTATGTATTAAAATATTTATATATGTTTAAAAGGTTTTTTCTTTTTTTTTCTTTTTATTGTATTGGTTGAATATAAAATTGTAGATATATATACATGATGACATAGGTGAGCATAATATGAATTATAAATAAGATTAGAAATTTATACCTTTATTCAAATTGACCTTGTCGAGAATCGATACGTTGTTTGAACAATCTTTCCTGTTGAAGAACCATGGTCTCCTTCTTCTCTTTGATCTGAAAAATCAAATCGTAGCAGTACCAAAAGTGGGTATGAGTAGAAAGGGAAAAGATAGAGAGCTAAAAATTCATTTTTTGAATTTGTGTGGAGGCTAGGCTATTTATAGTCATCAGTTGGCACATTTCTCTCCTCCTTTTCCTCTAAGTCTAGAGATGAAGAGAAGCCCCAAAAAATTCCCTAAAATAGCTAGTCAAATAGATTTTACCAAGTAGTGTCAAAGATCCCTTTGACTCCTCTTGAATCATTAATTAATTAATTTCTGACTCTAAAATTGATCAAGTCGTTGTATAACTTTTATACACCATTTTGTATGATTTTAAGCTGGAAACAAATATTAAAATTTTCTGTTTATATGAATGCAACATTTATATTAATTTATTATTCATTTATAACATTTATAAATTAATTTTATCCTTGGTCGAACTTGGAAATAACTGAAAATGCGGTTGTATTGACGCTCTGCTGTGAACTCGATCCACAGTCAATATATAAACAATTTAAATATTGAAGTCTATATGGACTTTGCTGAAATATAGTATAGGGTCAACTTTAATGCTTAAAGATCAATTAGGTGAAATCGTATTTCCGATCAAATATACGCTCACTTAGCAATGACGGTTTGTACACGTATTCTTTTCGTAATTATTATATCACTTAAATATCTAGAGTTTGGTCTAGGATAAAAAATATTAATATCCTTACTAATTGCGTAGGTAAATTTAAATCCTGTTTAACCTAATAACATTTTTTGGTTAACCAATTTTCTCCGGCTATAGGTGTAACGACCCGCTTTCTCAACCCTCGGAAATCGACACTAATACATCCTTGGTTTCACGTTCCACAAATCCAAGTGTCGGAGAGGCAGATTATCATGGGGTAAAAGAAAATAAAGGCAGAATAGAATCTTACACGAATGGAATAAGATATATTATTTCAATATATATATATATATATATCTTTACAGGGGCAATTTAAAATACATTAATAAGAATTTATCCTATAAATCAGCTTTGATATTTATAGATCTCCATCCTTATAAATGCTAAATACAATTAGTAAACTAATGCGGTGGAAATGAAAATGGAGAACTATCTACATCTCCAGACTTCAAGCTCCATTATAATGCTCCAATTTAAACCTGATTACTTGGCTTCTCAGAAAATTAGGGCACCTAGAGTTTAAGGGAAAAGAAAATAAACTCCGGGGCAGTCATAGGACTGGTGTAAGAAACTCAAATTAGAGATGTTTAAAATCAAAGGGTGTAACAACACGAAATTTAAGCTATAATAATTAACTAACGAATTAATTAAATAATAAAATAAATTTGTGAAATTGTTAGAATTGAGCCACAGGAGTTGCACCATTGTGTTCATGACGATTTTCTAGTCAATTTCCATATATAGTTTGTCTGAATTCGAGTTAATATGAAGGAGATACGAAATAAACAAGAAATCAGAAAATTAAAAGAAAAAAATATAAGAGGGTCTGGTCGACCCAAGACAAGCTCAAGTCGACCATAGGGTCGACCCCCACCTCACTAAGGTCGACCTATAGGTCGACCTTCACTTGTTCTAGGTCGACCCGCCCCATTTATTTCACGTACTTCGTCTAGTTTCTTTCTAACACGTCATTTTGCTATTTCTTCTCAATCCCGTGCGTTCATGCTTCCATCCGACGGTTCATAGCAAGCCTATGACGTGGTTGCACTAGGTTTAATTTTCAAATCCAACGGCCTGAGATCCCCAAGTGACACTATAAATAAGACCCTAGACCTAATTACTATTTTTCTCAATCAGATTTTCTCAATTTGGGTTCATTGCTTGAGGCTGGACCCTAAATAGAATATTTTTCTAAGGGAAAGATCTTTTTAATTAAAATATTTTATGCCTTAGAAGTGGATCTGGGAAGGCCAAGGAAAAGAGCTAAGGACCACAGGTGAGTGTTAAGTAATTATTTTAGATTTTTAAGTAATTTAAAATAATAGGGTTTCCAATAGTTGTAGTTTTTCTACAATTTTGGGATAACCTTTATGCAAGTTTATTTGCGGTTTATTTTTAAGTAAATTTTAGACTTTATTTCCAGTTTATTTTCTTTTAGCTGTTTTATTTCAGTTATTTGCAATTATTTACTGTTTTTCCCAATTATTTACAGCCAATTATTGTTATTTACATCTATTCCTTTTTAGTTGAAATTTAGCCTGTAAATGTTAGTTTCTTTTTATTCCCTTTTTCGCGAATATAATAAATAAAAGAGAATAATTCGCTAACATGGACAAAAAAACAAGAACACTAAATTTACAGAAATTAGATGTAAAATAAGCAGGACTGTAATAAAAAGAAGATAGACTAAAATAGGCAAATTTAAGACATTTGCAAGTAAGTTTATAACTAGTAGTTATAATTAAAAAGATAGAAAAGAAGAATAACAATTATAACGTAGGTTATAATTAAGCAAAAAGAGCAAAAAAGGCTTATTTTAAGACTTAGATTAAGTTAATAAGAAAATATAGAAGAAATAACAGAAGAGGCTTATTATAAAACCTACAACTAAGTTAATAAGAAAAGATAGAAATAGGGCCCAAAACCAATAGCATTCCCTTTCAGTCAGGAACTGATGGTCTCACAACAGATTAGGTGAGACTGGGACACGCTTATGCTAACCAGGGTAAATAAGTGGCCAATAAATAAAAGCTCAAATCAGGAGATTTGGGCAGGGGTGCAACTAGATTTTGTTTGTTAGGACCCGTATCAGACAACATTTCCCTATCAGACTAGGACTGATGGTCTCACAAAACACTTAGGTGAGACTGGGCAGGACCTTATCAGACTAGGACCGATGGTCTCACAATAGATCAGGTGAGGCTGGACACGCTTATGCTGAAGCAGGTAAATAAGTGGTCAAAAGAGGGATCAACAGATAGTGTGAACCAGCGGTGACCGAACATGCAGCATCGAAGTAGGGAGATAAATCGATATTGAGTTCCAAAGCGCTAAACAGGTATCATTTTGTTGTGGGACCCATAGGATGGGACTAGCTCACAGTGGCACAAAGAGATAGAAGGTCGATCGAAGGGTAGAATTAGGATTTCAGCCTAATTAAACTAGGATTGGGATTTCAGCCTAATCAAAGCAGTTTTAGAAAAGTGCAAACAATCCAATCAAAACTATCTAATCAAAACGAATAGCAAACGGTATTTTATTCCATCTTTATCTTTTCCTTTATTTCCTTTTATATTAGAACTGTTGCTAAGTCTATTATCTTTATCTTGCTTAAAAATACTAGTAATTACTTCCACTCACCAGACTTATAGTCTGACTCACTCCTCTATTTCCCCTTTTCCCCCATAGGCTAGCAGAATCGAGGGCAGTAGATTTCAGACTTGCTTGGAGATATTTCCAGAGTTCTTCATGTATTCTTCTTTTCAGTTTTCCTTTCAGTTGGCTTTTGATATACTGGTACTTATGAGAGGGTTGATTATTTTTATTATACTCTGATTTTATGAGACTGAGATCTATTTTTCATAAGACATGTGTATTTTGTATTTGAGACATGTGATGTTTTCAGACTTATTTATAAAGTTTTATTTTGAATAATGAGTTACCATTTAAATGTTTCTGCTGTTTTAATTATTTGTCTTGCGAATCTTAGTCTCTGTAAAGTTTTTAGCTATACCTATAACGCACCATATCCTTTAGTGTGTCATTTTGGGTATACTAAGGGGTGTGGGGTGTTTCACTTGGTATCAGAGCCTAAGGTTACAGGATTCCTAAAAACTTGTTTAAAAAAAGTATTTTTCCAAAAGTAACCTATTTTTAAAAGTAGCGTATCTTCGAACTAGAAGTATTTTTCGAAAAGAAACTCTTATTATAGAAATAGTTTTTCAAGTATAAAAGAGATTTTTTATAAAAATCCCTTCAAAGTCCAGTTCAACCTTCTTTCGATTCTTTTGAGCCTAAATTCTCTTTTCTTTACATAGTATGGCTGACTGGTTCCGTAGAGCTATGGTACTAGAGGTGCAAGGGCAATCGCCCAACACAGCACCAGCGGTTGGAGAACCCATTAATCCACCTGCATCAGCCAATTTTTCTAAGCTATGCAAGGACTTCGCTAGTCTAGGGGGCAAGATGATTTCTGGAACAAAGGATTTTGAGAAGGCATGAGCTAGGTTGAAAGATACGGAGTGAATGTTTAGACTGTTAGGATTGGAGGACGGATAGAGAGTTCAGCCTGCATCTTGGCAGCTAAAGGGAGAGCTTAAAGAGGTTCCTAAGTTAGAATGCTCTAAGAAGCCGTGGTGGAAGAACAAGAAGGAGAAGGACAAGAGGAAAGAAGGAGGACCTCAGAAGCGGATTAAGAAAAGTGGGAAATGTCATAGTTGTGGATTGGTTGGTCATTACGTAAACACTATAAGAAGAAAATGATGAATGGGAGGTGTTTCAACTTTGGGCAGCCCGGTCACCTTAGCAGATCTTGTCCTCAGAGGATGGGGCAAAGAGCAGGCGCACCTACAGCACAAGTACAAGCTTTGGATGCAACACCTTCTAGTAGTGGACCGGATCGAGGTAGGAAAGTCTCTGTAGAAGGTTTGATCTCTATTTCGGATTTTCCTATTCGGACTCTTTTTTATTCTGAAGCATCACATTCTTTCATTTCTAGTTCCTTGGTTGATTGTTTGCACTTAGATATTTCTCTTGTAGTAAAGCCTATAGTTGTTTCAAACCCCATAGGTGGATCGGCACATTTATCCATGATCTGTAAGGGTTTGAAAACTTTTTATACTAGGCGTAAGGTTTGACTATGACGCTTATGTATTGGGATTTTCGGGGTATGGGATGATTTTGGGGATGGATTGGGTATCCACTCATGCAGCGATATTGGACTGCGAGAGGAGAGTCATTAGACTAGAGACATGTAGCAGTAGCACTCTCGAGGTTTCTTGCGACCCACAGGGATCAGTCATGTTGAGCTTCCTTTATTCCCTTAATTCATCACTAGGAGAGCTAGATTCCGTTCTCGTCGTTGGAGATTTCCCAAACATTTTTGAGGAGGTTAGGAGACTACCCCCAAAGAAAGAGATCGACTTTAGGATCTATATAAATGAAAATACTAAGCGAGTGGCATTGCCTGAGAGACACATGGCACCTAGGGAAAGGAAGGAGTTAAGTAAGCAGATTGGTGAGCTTTTGGAGAAAGGCTTCATCAGACGGAATCTTTGAGTGGTTGGTTATGCCGTTTGGGCTAACCAACGCCCCAGCCTATTTTGTAGATTTGATGAGCCATGTTTTTGGAAATGTCCTAAATGAGTTCGTAGTAGTATTCGTGGAAGACATTTTGGTGTTTTCCAAGAGTGTTGAAGATCATGCTGTTCATTTAGAGGAGGTTCTTCGTACACTTCGAGTTCATCGGTTGAAGGCAAAATTCTTGAAGCGTCACTTTTGGCGTAAGGAAGTGTGTTTCTTAGGGCATAGAGAAGGTCAACACATGGAAAGAGTTTGAGAAACGGTTTTGTACATTTAGGTTCAGATTGTGGAAATCCAAAGAGTTGTAGGCAAAGATTGGAGATGTACAATAGATTCAGTAAATAATTGCAAAAAATTATAATTGTTTCAGATAAGTGGATTTAACGGTAGTGCCTTGGAATAAATATAAGCATAAAAGAGGAATAGGAATAAAAGACTTTAGTAAGGAAATGAGATTTCCAAGGTTTAGGAAGGGTACTCCTAGGTTAGCAAGAAGAAAATCCACTTTATGTCTAGCCCTGAAATGAAATTGTTGAATTGAAAAGTTGGAAAATGTAAATTTTGTTAAAAGTGAAATTCTTTTTAGAGTTATAGAGCATATATAGCTCGCTAGTTTCTTTGTAGGTAAACAAAGATTTTAAATATAAAAACTTAGAGTGTATTAAGTATCGAAAATGTAGGTTACGACATTTATTGTTGTAATAGATGTTTTTGTGGAAAATAAAGGGGGTGTAGGCTATAACACTATTGTTATAGTAGGCGACTCCCAAAGGAAATGTTTTTACATAATATATGAGATTTATTTGTATTTATTTTTGAATCCATGCACTAGTATTTTTGGGTTGTAGTAACGGTGTTTTACGCAACATCTGTTTTGACCCAAATAAAAATGTATTTTGAAGATAATTTCTAAGTATAGAAATAAAGTGGTTTGAAAGTACGCTTATTATTTAAATAAGTTAAGGAAATGTTTTCTAGTTATGAAAATATTAAAATAGTTTTGAAAATGAGTTCTTTTGAAGAAAAGAAGCTAAGCAATGGAAATTTCATATATTTCTTTTCCATTAAATATGCGCATTGGTTGCTTGCCTTTGTAGAAAGTCCCAATTTGTAGTAAGTTAGAAACTCCTCCAAGATTAGGTAATTGGAAATTAAGAGGTTTTTAATAAAATAATTGTTTTTATCTACTCCAGTTTTTGCAAAATTGAAAATCTATGAAAAGAAGATGTTATGAAAATATGTGAGGACATTTTAAAGATATCTTAAAGAAAAATGGTTTGGTGAAAAAGTAAATAATTTTTTGGAAGAGAAAAACTTGGTAATAGTTAAATTTAAAAATCCAAATTTTTTATGGAAAGCTGTAAAGGTCTTTAAAATAAAAGGAGGAATAAGTTTTGAACTTAGAATCTGTAAGGTTTTCCCTCTATGTTTGGGGAATAATGTAAATTCAAAAGGCTGTAAGGATGCAAGTTTTGAAAGGTAAAATGTTAAGTAACCAAGTACCTTTGAATTTAAGAGAAACTTGAAAACAACACTTTTAAAGGCAAAAATGTTGGGATATGATGTTTTAAAAAATTTAGAAGCTTTAGTTTTTGAAACGAAATAATAACTACCAAACCAAACTTTTAAATATGGAGTAGATAGAAATCATTTCCTAGGTGTGACAGAAAAAGTGTAAGGCTATGTAGAAGATAGCGGTGATTACTTTTAGGAGTAATAATAGAAGTTTCTGTAAAGTGTATAGGACACTAGTGGGAACCTTGGAATGTTGCTTCATGTGTGTAGACTATATAGTAAGGTGATATTAGTAAGATAGTAAGACGCATGTGGTTGAGGATGTGTATTTTTGATTTTGGAGGAACTTGGAAGCTGTGCAGTTAAAGCGCTCGGCAGATTCAATGCGGCGGAGGTGCAAAAAGTCATAGCAGGGATACAGCGAGGATTTAGCGGGATATAGCGAATGACTCGAAAATAGCATATAAAACTCATACTTAATGTTTTTACAAATATATAAATGGTAATTAAATGAAAAATTAACATCCAATTGAATTATAATTAATACATAAATAATTTTAAATAAAAACATGTGCGAATATACTGTAAATAAACGTAGAACTATTATATAACATAATTGAATTTAGTAGAATATTAGAGTATTTTCATTTCTGAAAATATACTGAAAATTCGGTTAAATAAATTAATTTCATAATTTTTATAATATATAAATATCATTTTTCAATTCATTTTTTAAAAGAAGATATAGCGGAAATAGCGGAATATAGTGGGAATAACGGGATACAGCAGAAATAGCGGGGCTTAAAGCGGAAAGGCTATATTTGGGGCTATATGGAAAAATCGTAGCGGTAGGAATCCGCTATGAGATATAGCTAGGTTATAGCGGGGTAATAGCGGGGCATTAACTGCACAGCTTGGAAGGAGCATCTTCCTTTAGTGGAATTCGCGTATAATAATAGTTTTCAAGCTAGCATTGGAATGGCACCTTTCGAAGCTCTTTATGGAAGACCATGCAAGTCGCCTTCATGTTGGTTAGAGTCTACAGAGAGAATGTTACTTGGTCCTGACATGGTTAAAGAGACTTTGGAGAAGATTGATTTGATTAGGAGTTAATACGTACCTCTTATCCACATCTCTTTGATAATAAATTTTGAATTTCTTGTTTCCATCTTTAGTCTTGAATAGGTTCTTTCCTTTATTATCCTTTGGGAGGGTAGATTTTAGGACTCAACCTATGGATGGTAGGACTGAATGTAAACATATTACTAGAATATGTTATGTATGTTGGATGCTAGTGTTTGCTAGTGGATGCTAATGGATGCATATATATATATATATACACACACACTAGGCACTATTATCTCTTAGGGATCGGCTTAAATAGGTCACTAGAGCATATGTATATGGATGTGTGCGCATTTGCATTTTATTTTATTCCATGGTTGCTATAAATGGATGATTATCATATGATTGTTGCATTTGGATGATGATTGTAGCACGCATATAGAACTATCAGTTATCATTAGGAAATTTGCATTCATTTGGATACATAGCACGGACATGATTGCAGAAAAAGAAGGTCGACTGAATCAGTGGACCGCCTAATCTTTTGCATTAGTAGGGACATTAACACTACACTATTCGCATGTATATCATAAATTGCACTAGAAAAACTTAAAGACAATGGATGTAATGGATAATGGTTGAGTAGTTGGTTGTAGAACTTGGATGAAAATATTTATTTCATTCTTTTGTCCTTAGTAATTTCGGGGATGAAATCCTTTAAGGAGGGGAGAATGAAACAACCTGAAATTTACGCTATAATAATTAATTAATGAATTAATTAAATAATAAAATAAATTTGTGAAATTATCAGAATTGAGCCATGGGAGTTGCACCATTATGTCCATGATGATTTTTGGTCAATTTCCATATATAGTTTGTCAGAATCCGAGTTAATATGAAGGAGATATGAAATAAACAAGAAACCAGAAAATTAAAAGCAAAAAAAATATAAGAGGGTCAGGTCGACCCAAGACAAGCTTAGGTCGACCTTAGGGTCGACCCCCAACTCACTAAGGTCGACCTATAGGTCGACCCTCACTTGTTCTAGGTCGACCCGCCCCATTTATTTCACGTACTTCGTCTAGTTTCTTTCTAACACGTCATTTTGCTATTTCGTCTCAATCCTCTGCATTCGTGCTTCCATCCGACGATTCCCAACAAGCCTATGACGTGGTTGCACCAGATTTAATCTTCAAATCCAATGGCATGAGATCCCCAAGTGACACTATAAATAAGATCTTAGACCTAGCTACTTTTCTCATTCAGATTTTCTCCATCTGGGTTCATTGCCTGAGGCTGGACCCTAAATAGAATATTTTTCTAAGGAGAATATCTTTTTAATTAAAATATTTTATACCCTAGAAGTGGATCCGTGAAGGCCAAGGAAAAGAGTTAAGGACCACAGGTGAGTGTTTAAGTAATTATTTTAGATTTTTAAGTGATTTAAAATAATAGGGTTTCCAATAGTTGTAGTTTTTCTACAATTTTGGGATAACCTATATGCAAGTTTATTTACAGTTTATTTTAAGTAAATTTTAGACTTTCTTTCCAGTTTATTTTCTTTTAGCTGTTTTATTTCAGTTGTTTGCAATTATTTACTGTTTTTCCCAATTATTTACAGCCAATTATTGTTATTTACATCTATTCCTTTTTAGTTGAAATTTAGCCTGTAAATGTTAGTTTCTTTTTATTCCCTTTTTCACGAATAGAATAAATAAAAGAGAATAATTTGCTAACATAGACTAAAAAAAATAACACTATACAAAAATTAGATGTAAAATAAGGAGGACTGTAATAAAAAGAAGATAGACTGAAATAGGAAAATTTGAGACATTTGCAAGCAAGTTTATAACTAGTAGTTATAACTAAAAAGATAGAAAAGAAGAATAACAATTATAACGTAGGTTATAATTAAGCAAAAAGAGCAGAAAAGGCTTATTTTAAGACTTAGATTAAGTTAATAAGAAAATATAGCAGAAATAATAGAAGAGGCTTATTTTAAAACTTACAACTAAGTTAATACATAAAGATAGAAATAGGCCCCAAAACCAAGAGCATTCCCTTTCAGTCAGGAACTGATGGTCTCACAACAGATTAGGTGAGACTGGGACACGCTTATGCTAACCAGGGTAAATAAGTGGCCAATAGATAGAAGCTCAAATCAGGGGATTTGGGCAAGGGGCACAACTAGATTTTGTTTGTTAGGACCTGTATCCAGCAGCATTTCCCTTTCAGACTAGGACTGATGGTCTTACAAAACACTTAGGTGAGACTGGGCAGGACCTTATCAGACTTGGAATGATGGACTCACAACAGATTAGATGAGGCTGGACATGCTTATACTGAAGCAAGTAAATAAGAGGTCAAAAGAAGGAGCAACAGATAGTGCGAACCGAGCGTGCGGCATCGAAGCTGGGAGATAAGTCGCTATTGAGTTCCAAAGCAATAAATATGTGTCTTTTTGCTGTGGGACCCATAGGATGGGACTAGCTGTAACGGCCCGGAAATTTTCGAACCCAAAAATTCCAGATAGTTAGAAGAAATAGAAAAGAGATAGAAGAAAGAAACAGAATAAGACACAGATTCTCACATTCGCAGCGGATCAAAATACAATATCAAATAATAATATCAATTATACAAAGAAAACTGTATTTGTTAATTACATTTAATACATCAGAGTTACAACATTTACAAATATACTAGACAGTTAGAATTAACATGTCTCTGACAACTATAATATATCACAGCGGAATATACTCCATACGTTCCTGCCATCCAGCTCGCCACCTGAGCTCCAGAACGTCCTAACCTGAAAATCTGTAATACTCGGTCTGACCCGAGCATTACCACAAAGTAACACCCGAGTCAGGCTGGAAACCAGCGTGAGTAAACCCATATAACATGAAATACTAAGTTATAAACTTATTTGCAATCCAGGGTAACTCGTACCTTCCTACGAGTTCCCAAAGTCCATCACTTATTACAAACAATGTCCACGAACCATTACTTAGTTAAGGGCCAAGTTACTTAATTTATTCCATTTCCAGCCTGTTGGTTCTAAACTCAATTTATAAAGAATCGAAGTGGTTTCGGGTATTTACTGATACCCGACCCCGGTCTCTTTGAATTCAATATCATCTCTAATCCAAGTTATTAAGTTTTAAACCATACAATTCAAATAAAGGATATCATACAACAATTCTACTCAGATAGGTAACCTACATTATCACAGTTTAACCCATTCATATCACAGCACATCTCAATCGACCATCATAGATAAAATCAGTCCAAGTCATTTAATATCATTCAACCATCCATAACAAGATTTATTAGATATATAATTCCCAATTTATTTAATTAATCTCCAATTTAATTAATTACCAACTTTAATCATTTAGATTACCTTAATCCTACATACTCAACATTTATTAATTACAACCCAATTAATAAATCATTCTTTAATCATCCACCTTACTTAATCATCCTTGATTAATTATCCTTTAATTGTATTAAGTAATTAACCCTTAATTACCCCATAGATTAATTATCCTTAACCATTCACATAAACTTCTAATTAATCTCCTTAATTAATTAATCACATTAATTAATGATTCTCTAATTACTTAATTAAAGTAATTACTTAAGAATTATCACTTAACCTTGCTTAATCAATCATTAATTAACTACAAAACATTTAATTAATTAATCATTCCTTAATTACCTTATAAACTTATAAATAAATCTTTAATTACAGATTAATTATTCTTTAACTATTAATTAATAAACCTTAATTAATAATTAATAAAACTTGACTACAAATTAGTTAATTAACATTAATTACAAGTTAATAAATCCTTAATTACCTTATTAATTTCCAAACCTTAAATAAATTTAAGATAAATCATTACCTTTATTAATTACCCAATCACATTATTTTTCAAAATATTTACCCTTTTTAATTTACACTTAATCATATTTGTAAATTAAGTCTTAAAATAACCTTAAAAAAAATTTAAAGTTAAACAAATCATATAACTTCTTTAATCAATTATTTAAAACATTTATTATATAAAGAAATAAATTTAAAGAAATAGTTCAAAACTAGATTCATTTTAAATTTTAAAACTTATTTATATTTAAACTTAAAAACTGCTTAGATTTTACTTCGGGTCCAAACCCGTGTAACACTCGAGTCCAGACTCGAGAAAAAAAATATAAAACTTAGGTTTGGTTTAAAGTTTTAAAATTTTACACATGAACAAAACGCTTACGTTC
The DNA here is from genome assembly GCA_030737815.1 of Allium fistulosum. NCBI lineage: Eukaryota > Viridiplantae > Streptophyta > Magnoliopsida > Asparagales > Amaryllidaceae > Allium > Allium fistulosum. The sequence continues at coordinate 99,118,294 of CM060907.1, forward strand.
CTACTCGAGTCCATACTCGAGTCACCTACCCAATTACCCGAGCTTCCCTTCAAGACATCACTCCTTCTTCCCAAACATAACAGCAACCAAAAACCAACTGACACTGCTGACCCATCGTGCACGTGCACCATTGATCGCAGACACTCCGACCATCGACGCTACCTCCAGCACGTCACCCAACCTCCCCTTAGTTGATTCCGATCACCTAAAATTCATCACGAAGCCTAATTTGAAAACGAGAAATTCGATCCCACCTGGAACACACTGATCGACCAAAACCCACCTCGATCAGTCGCTGCCGACCACCAGATATCGTGAAACTCCGGCCACACCCTCTTCGACCATCCACTCAGCCTTCCTCCAAGTCCGATGAATTCCGATGCCAAAGAGACGATGCATTCGCCCAAACATCAACCTCGACCTAAACTGGGTATTAAACCCTATTCTGACCAAGTGTCAACGCCACGGTGGTCGATAAAATCCGCCACAATTTTTGCCAAGGCCCACGACCTCCGAACTTCCTTCAGTAATGATCCCGATCTCCCCTCAACCTCCCATCGTCAGAAATTTGTCAAAATGTAATTCCTGATCAACTAAGAATTTCTCAACATCCCTAACATTAAAAATCATGAATTCTATACTAAAAATCATGTTTTTGAATCGCAGATCTAAATATACAATCAGAACTCGAAGATTTAACAATTTAATTTTGACTCGAATTTCTATTTCACTGAATTTCTTAATTTCCAGAAAATTTCATACTTATTATACTTAAATACAATTTTAATACTTAGTTTCTGTTTAAACAAACATAACTTATTCGAATACCAAACCCTATAAGAGATTAGATAAAGAATTCTTGAATTTTTGATTAGATCTTTAAACCCTGTAACTTAGAAACAGGGATACATGGATATATTCTGACATGCAAACATATAACACCTCATATTAATAACATGCAGGTCTAATTTCATTCATGCAGCAATTTCCACATCATTATATCATAAAATCTTCACATGCATTGAGTTAAACAAGAGGTTGATTTGTTTACTCACTGTTATAAGATGTTTTGAACAGAGCTTTGAACTGGAAAACCTTTGATTTTTGAACTGGAAACTGGAAAATCATTTTAAATCTGAAACTTGGTTGTATAGCTTAGTTGAGTTGATCCCACTTAAATCTGAGATGAAATTCCTTGAGTCTGCTACAGGTTTGAAAAAGTTGTTGCCCTTTGAATTTTCTGGTTTGAGTTTGTTTACAGACTTTTGTTTTTCTTAGTTTGGAAATGAAGATAAAAAGAATTGAAAGATGATGTATAGATATATTTATAGCTTGTTTTAATGATTTTTAAAAAAAAAATTAAAGAAAATAAAAGAAAATGGTGACACTTGTTAAAAATGGCTTACATTTGTCATTTGTATGTTATTAATTCTACAAATGTTAAATTTATGATGAGATGATTACATTTGTTAACCTTATAATATATTTGCCTCACATTTGTTTTAAATGCATTTTATCTTGTTTATAAATGTTTGTATATATATACAAATTAAATTTTATCTCATGTTATTTATTTAAAAAAATGTATTAAACCTTTCTTAAATCTTATTAAAGCCTATATTTATCCTTTTCTTTTAATTATATTTCAAATTTAGATAAATTTATGTTCTATATTTATATCCATACCTTCTCTAGTATTTACACATATATAACTTTTAAAAGAGAAGATTTTAAAATCTTAATTATACACTAATAATAATCATATATATTTGTCCTTTTGGATTTCAAACCACAAATTCAAATTCAATTTAAATCAACTCATATATATATATTAAACAAACACATATTTAATTTGTTTGAGGATAACAAGTTTTCCCATTTTAAATAATTACATTAGGAGATTATCAAATAAATATTTTCCCAGATGTGAATATTAATTATCAGATTTATTTGTTCAATTAATAAATCAGTGTTTTAATAAATCAAATCCTGTTAATTTCAAATTTACAGCTGTCCAAAAATCCGGGTTATCACACTAGCTCATAGTGGCACAACAGAGATAGAATGCCGATCGAAGGGTAGAATTAGGATTTCAGCCTGATTAAACTAGGATTGGAATTTCAGCTTAATCAAAGCAGTTTTAGAAAAGTGCAAACAATCCAATCAAAACTATCTAATCAAAACGAATAACAAACTGTATTTTATTCCATCTTTATCTTTTCCTTTATTTCCTTTTATACTAGAACCGTTGCTAAGTCTATTATCTTTATCTTGCTTAAAAATACTAGTAATTACTTCCACTCACCAGACTTATAGTCTAACCACTCCTCTATTTCCACTTTTTCCCCCATAGGCCAGCAGAATCGAGGGCAGTAGATTTCAGACTTGCTTGGAGTTATTTCCGGATTTCTTTATGTATTCTTCTTCTTTTCAATTTTCCTTTCGGTTGGCTTTTGATGTACTGGTACTTATGAGAGGGCTGATTATTTTTATTGTACTCTAATTTTATAAGACTGAGATCTATTTTTCATAAGACATGTATATTTGGTATTTGAGACATGTGATGTTTTCAGACTTATTTATAATGTTTTATTTTGAATAATGAGTTACCATTTAATGTTTCCGTTGTTTTAATTATTTGTCTTGCGAATCTTAGTCTCTGTAAAGTTTTTAGCTATACCTATAACTCACCATATCCTTTAGTGTGTCCTTTTGGGTATACTAATTAAGGGGTGTGGGGTGTTTCAAAGGGTATCTCATCAGACCACACTACACATAAACACAGAACGGGTGTTTATCTTATGATATCCAAAAAAATTACTATGCAAAAACTGGTAATATTATTTTTAATGACATTTTTTTGAATACACTTTTCAAGTTTACTTATATAATCGTAGTCCAAATTGTTACATTGATAAAATTCCAGCATAATAGGTTCTACAATCAAATCTGAAGGCACTTATTGGAGAATGGATTTCCATACAATGGTAGGTAAGGAACTACCTTTCAAACAGTACATCTCTAGAGGGATGTACTTAGAATCAACACCTTTGAAAACTCTGCACCTGGCAAGACTGGCATACCTACAAACCCTTTTAGTGGTGGATAGAACCGAATATGACATCACCCCGGTCACAACATACCCAATATATAAAGAGTAATCTAGAAAGGTGATGGCCATACCCTAACGGTTGCAAACCACATAGTCTTACGACATGCCCTTTATAAGCCATTTTGGCTGATGAGGCCCGACGTAATGATTACCTTTCACATAGCACATTCCAATTTGAATGTCACATTTCTAATTCCATGACACATTATTGATTTCCACAAATGTACAACCTCTGAGCTCGTACATCTCAAAGAAGGGTGTTAAATGTAAGAGAGTTACTTCCTATACCACCAAACAGATGTACATTTGTAAAAATCAATGTACATGTATTTTAGAGATGCAATGTCGGACATTCGTCCATATAAATTGTCCAAGAACGAAAAAACCGAAGGAAATATCCTACTACATCCTATCTGGAATCACCCCTAAGATTAGTAGCGAGCAGCCCTTGCATCGAAGATCAAATGAAGATACTACTGCCATATATCTATGATATGGGAAATTTCCTCTAAGGATCAGTGAGTAGCAGCCCAACATTCCATCTTCTAATTTATTATCATTCTATGTATTCACCTTCGAATGCGTAAATTGGTTCGAAGTGGTTATTGGATATGAATCACCCAAATCCAATCTTGGTTCCTACGAACCAATCATCGATAAAAGATATTAAGTTTGAGGGTGATTATCATTTCATTTATCAATATATTTTATCAAATAAATTATCGCTTTTAGAGATATAAATCTTTAAATCATATTCTTTTCCAGTATATGCTGAATCATTAAACCTCTCTTTAACTTTAGAAATACCAAATCAAAATCATTTCTCATAAATCACATTGCAAAACCTTATTGAGTAAAAAGGGTCGATAGAAATTATACTAATTCTACTCAATACCAATTTTTGTATTCAGCCTTTACTATCTGTTGAATAACGATGAAATCACCTTTCAAATTCGCATGGATAGTATGGATTTCCTTCTCGGAATTTAGTACCAAGTGTAAGAAGAATATTTCTATACAATCCAAGTTGTATTAAATTTGAAAAAATAAAATATTTTATGTTTGCGTCATTTTCAACATTTCGACCTTATCTATTCCTCGCCCAAGAAAGAGGCCAAGTGAGCTAGGGCACTGGTTGCTCCAGAGCGTCTTCTTAGTTTAAGCATCTCAACCCCGGATCTCAGGAATAGAAAAATCCAGCCTACTCATCGGCTTTTAGAGCCAAGATTAAATCACTTGATTATAACAACTTTTCTTTAAATTATTTATTTAAACTTTCTAAAATAAATTATAAAACCTCCATATCATCTTAAAAATACTTATTTTTTTTTGAAAATATTTATAAAAGATTAGGAAAGAATACTTAATTTTAAAGCCATATTTCAAAAGTTATTATAAACCGCTGCAAAAAGTGTTGCAAATAGTGCTTTTAGGGCCTATTTGATCAAAACGACTTTTCGAACATTTAGAAATTCATTTTTATAGCTCAAATCTCTTTTAGAATATTTTAATATATTTATAGAATTTATTGCATATTTTTAAGAATTAAAAATATCAATTTTAAAGAATTTACCGCTTTGTTTCCGAACTGCCAAAGCGCGTCTATTTGAAAACTTGTTTTGCTCATATTTCAAAATCTACTAAACAAAATCTCAATCATTTTTTTCTTTTGAAAACTATGATTATAAAAGTTTGAAAAATTCTTATTCCAAGGAATTCCGACTTCGAATCATCGTATAAATGGATTTAAACTTTTACAGCGCAAAATCGCGAAATACCCTTACGCGACGTGCCTATTTTAACTCAATTTTATATCATTTCCCAACTTTGTTGAATTTTTTTAAAATGTTTATAAAACATTTTTAAATCATTTCAAAGAGGTTTAATAATCTCATATACACCATTTCATTTATTAAAGAAAAGTGATTTCTTTTGTGATATTCAACGTGTATTAAACGTGAATTGTTTACACATCTAAACAAACATGTTATTATATCCAAAAATGGTTCACAATCATCATAACCAAGCATAACCAAACATATATATATATATATCATCCAAAATATCATAATCATAATATAAATAGAGTTTCTCACCTTCAATTGTTTCTAACTTTACAAAAATTCGAAATAGCTTCGCTACGATCGAATCAAAGCTTATGGAATCGAGCCTTGAACCTTTGGATAGCCACGGCCTAAGCTTGCAAGTGGATATGGGCTCGGTCTTGGGTGGTAGGAGGTGTGGCCATGGGTTTAGAGTGGAGGAAGTAGTGATTTTCCTTGGTTTTGAAGTGGATTGCTAATGCATATATATTTATATAAATTAATTTTCTTTCAGCTAGTTTTTCTTCATAATTTTCTTAAGGTAGGAAGCCATTAAAGTGGAGTATAAAGAGATGAAGAAGCTTAGGAATTTATAAACAAATGAAGTGAAGATGGATGGTGGTATTTATTGGCAAAGAAGTAAATAAAAATATCATGATATTTATGTGCATACACACCACCATTTCATCACCACCATACCTTCCTCCTCCATCACCATGCACGACCGAACACTCACCCCCTCCCAATGTGGCTCCATGTGTGTGAATTGATGTGTATAAGAGTGAAGAGAAGTTTACATTTTTAGTGTGAAAATATCTTAGATATTTTTGTAATATATATAAGAGTTTATGTGTATTTGTATGTGTGTGTGTGTGTTTATTTATTTATGTATATATTAGAGTGTGCATGTGTATGTTACATATGTGCACAAGACATACAAACAAGGTTGCAACAACTTTAAACAATTTTTGTTAGTTAAACTGTTGAAAATCGAAAAGCTGATTCCCGGTCACATTTTCACTTATAAATTAATTTACACATAAAGATAAACTAAATTCAAAAAATAATTCCCATCATTATTAATTAATTAAAAATGATCTCATTTGAATTATAAAACCATATAATTAATATTAAACAATTGTTTACTGCTGCTATATCGATAAAGCGGTATCAATTTATCTTATAATTTTAAGTCAAATATAAATTTTTACAAAACTATTATAATTGATTTATTCTCACTTCATAACTAGTTGAAATGATTTATTATCATTTAAAACAATTATTTGAATTATAATAATTATTAAATCTCAATTTAAATTCATAAATTAATTATTAAATATGATGCCATTATTGATGATGTCATAAATACATTTTATTTCCAAAAATAAAATAAATAATTTTGTTTCAAATTCTTGTTTAAATGGATAGATAAATGTACCTATCCAGCTCCGTTCGCAACTTCTGATATATAGAGCTGTTTATTGATAAAATGATTTTCGATCATTTTATTGATATTCATTCAAAGTTTATATTTTCATAAATACTTATTCAAAATAAGATACCATTATTATTGTTCAAAACATCATAATCTATATTTAAAAAAATTATATTTAAATATTTAAAAATAAATATAATTTATCAAATTATTAAATTAACTGGTTGTTATATACTTCCCCCTTAAAAGAATTTCGTCCTCGAAATTACAACGCAAAACCCAAAGGTGTTTGTCCAAAATATTTATTTTAAACTTACACCCATAAGATGTATATAGATCATCCGTACGCAATATCTGATTTGAACTACAATTCGAATCCACAACTTTACTTATGAACTAGTATTGATCCCCTGATCCTCTAGTAAGGACTCCGATCAGAATTTTAGTTTTTCTTGCATAGCTCTCAACTATGATAGAAAACTCAACTAACCACAAACCCTCATCAATGTTCGTCGTAAAGAATCAAGTGATAAATCCTTTTTCGGAATGGTGTAAACATCTCAAGGTTCTATACTAGAATCTTATATCAAAATCATGCGACGAAATAATCCATGTACCTCATACGTGCTTATTAACCCTCCTAAAATATTTTTATGAAAACATTTCATAAAATCTTAACTTTGATTCGAACTCTTTTATAAAGACATTTATTTTCTATAAACATATCTTAGCAGTTTCTTAAAAAGCCTATTTTCAAAATGATTCATTAAATTGATAAATTATCTTTTATCTCTAAAGCTATAATATAATCCTCATATTATGATTTATTTCCTTTATCAAGAGTTCTTATTAATTTTCTTAAGTGACTTGTATAACTTCAAATGAATGAAGTCTAATTGAAACATCATATTTATATTATACAACTTTATATTTTACATTCATCAATTGTACCACACTTAGGTCATCCTTAAGTTATCCCAATCCTACTTGGGTACATAATAGAAGTTCTTAATACAAATACAATTACATGGCCAACCACAACATCACCTCATCACAAGCCATACTTATAAACTACTATTTAACACTTAATATTAGATAGATATAACTAGTCTTCAACCACAATCTCAATCATCATTCCGAATCTTTTGCTGATGGTGCACTCCAATATCCAAACTCCAATGAAACTTCCAATAACAACCCGGAATTTTACCACTTTAATATAGGCTATTTAAATATAATTTAAATAATGAATAAATGGATTTTTATTAACAAAACCTATTTTAGTTAGTTATTAATGATGATAAATAGTTTTCAAAATTTTGTTTACCAATAAAGATAGTTCATAGAAAAATATAAAATGTGACCGGAGAACGTTTTCCGAAATTTCGACCTTTCAACACCGAAAAGTTGTCGGAAATGTTGTGCACATTTTCACCATGTGCACACATTTAAATGATATAATTCATGATAAAAAATCTCACTTAAAAATACATTAACCTATATATATTTATGTAATCATGAAATGACAAGTTATGGTTAAATTATAAACATATATACACACATACACACACACACACTTTTATACATATACATACATACCTCCTTACCTCAAGTACACACACATGGCTTTAGTTGCATGATTTAGGGGGGTAGAGGAGGGGCAATGTGTGCTAGGAAGGTGGTGGCGTATGGTGTAGCATGCATGCCTATATATTATTTAATATAAAGGGTAGTTTAGTCTTTTACCCATTTTTCTAGCTTATAAATACCCCACCATCTTCACCAATATTCATTTACATTCCATTCTCCATATTCTTCCTTTCTTTTCTTCTTTCTAGTATCCATTCTAATGGCTTCTTAGGAAAAATATTTCAAGAAGAAACTATTTCAAAATATACTAAAACCACTTCAAAACATCTCTAAATCACTTCAATCCACTTCTAAGCTTCATATACACCAAAACAACACCCCATCACCTCATTTCTTTGCTGGTCGAGCCCACCAAACACCCTAGACTAAGCCATATTGACCCACTTTAGCACCCAAAGTCCAAATATTCCAAAGCTAGGAGGTTCGTTTAGGTCTTGTACGAATTTCGGTGAAGTTCGACCATGTTTTAGCACGTTTTTGTGAGTAAATTTAACACTTTTTAAACAATTAGATAACTTTATTAAAGTTAGCAAATTTATGATGTATGTTGGTGTATGAATGTAACATATGATGTGTGCTAGATTATGTGATAATTTGGTGATAATTATGTACGCCGAAGTTTGAGTAGGCAAGAAAGTCTCTATCTTGTATTTTGGGAAAAGTTAGTTAGCAATTATGGAAAAAAATATTATTGCTTATGTTAGTGTTAAGACATATGTTGTGGTCTGGTGCTTGAAATGATTTATTTGTTGCATATGGGTTCATGACATGAAGTTAACGATTAGCTAACCAAAAGCGATGTAGAAATCCACTTTTGTCGAAGGTTTGAATTTGTTTTCAAAAGTGAAACGTTTTCAAGTTTTAACTTTAGTTTTTCTTCCAAAAGTTTTTTTTATGTTTTAAAGGAAATACTGGTTCAATGTTGAAGTCTTTATAACTTAGAAATCAAATTTCAAAAGGTTAGAATTATGGGTCCGTATAGCGATAGTCGCTATAAGCGTGGTTCATTAAAAACGGACTACTTTACAAAATGTAAGTGTTTACCCTTAGAAACCTTATAGTAAATGTTTTTCTAACTTAATTAAGTTAACTAAAGTTAATTAGTAAGTTTTTAATTAATCATTTATTTAATGATTAATTAAGGTAATTATCACTAATCGCTAGTTAATAAAAGTTGTTTATACTTAATTGTTAATCAATTAAGTTAATCATGTTTAGTAAAGTAATTAAAGTTGATTGTTAATTAAATATTTAATTAAGTGTTAATTTATTTATTATATTACAATTATTTTATTAATTATTTATTTAATTATTATTTAAAAAGGGTCTAATACTGATTAATTTATGATAAGGATAACCAAGCTTTAAGTAGGGTTTAATTAAGTTTAATTACTATTTAAGGAAGGTTTAAATTTGATTACTTAACTAATTAATAAAGATTAGGAGTTTTAACTACCAACTGATTTCAAATATCGATTTTATTCTCTTTTCGAAAGTGCTTTCTATTTTCAAATGCTTTAATCAAGGGATTTCTTTGTTGTTTACCCTTAAGCAGCCTTAAACAAATATCAAAACCTAAGTAATGTGGTGACACATGTATGGAGATTTAATTTCCATGAATGTTTCACATTTAACTAAGTATATGCTTATCCATATATTAACCTTGTATAATCTCCTTTAAATAGTGAATTGTCCGCTATTGATCACTTGACCTATTTTGACTCAGGGAGTAAGGTTGTAAGTTCGAATTCCCCGGTAAGGACTCGAATACATTTACATACTTCTAAGAACCGGAATTGAGTTAGCCAGAATTATTGCTTAGATTGGAGACGCCAGTTTCGGATAATATGATTATTTTAAACCACTCTAAACTAATACGTTCATGTTGGATCGTTATGAAGTGTGCTATGGAGCTATTATTCTTCCTTAGGGTATTCAAATATGGAAGATAGTAATTTGTGATTTTTCGTTCGATCCCGGAACAACTCATATGGATGAATGCTAGTATTGCATTGGTTGCCTAAAGCACAATATTCGCATTCCAAGATGGTTTGCTAGGAGGAAATGGGAAGAGCGTGGCCTCTTTGAGCCTCACACTTGGGAAATGAGTAAAGTTGGTACATACAGCAGGGCTAAATGGGTCGCACCCAAGTAGGGTATGATCATCCCAAATCTAGGGTGACATCCATGTATGCTTCATGATCCCATTGTATGGTTGTTAATAGCAACCAAGAGGTGATCATATTCGGTGCTACTTGAGAAGGGGATAGTGCTCGTCCTAAGTAGCAAAGGTGCAACGTGTTGTGGCCTCTCATACATTTTATTTAGAGGTGTATGAATTCGATGGGTAGGCTCTTACCCTTTCATAGTTGGAATCCATTATCTGCTATGGGCCTTCGGTTTTTGGTTGTAGAGCCTAGTATGCTAGAATTTAACTAATGTAACAATTTTAGCTACGATTCTATATTTTTCTTTAAATCTAGACGGTATGATAATATCAGATGATTTTAATATGAAATGTTTTGGTTATCATAAGGTTTAAACCTGTTCGTGTTTATGTGTGGCATGATCTTACGAGATATTTTTGTTTAAAGATTTTATAAAGTTAAACTTTGTGCTTTAGTCACACCAGACCCATGTCTGGCTCAAAGTTTATTTTTCTTTTCTCTAAACTCTCGAGTACTTAATTTTTTGTTGAGTAGCTGAGTAGTCAGGTTTAGAGAAGAATTTTAGAGCAGGATGGAGCAGGAGTCCTCCCAGCATCTAGTAGTTATATTTGTATTTATGTTGTGTTGTGTATTTTATGTAATATTAATGGGCAGACTGATCTAGCTGTCTTGAGACTTAGATTTGGAGTAGTACTTATTGTAACTTGATCTAATATTTTGGAGTAACTTCTGGTACTATTTGGTGGTATTGTGTATGACTCTCATGTTGTAATGAAATCTATGTTTTATTTCTCTTGATTATTATTTCTTTACCTCATAACCTGTCTTTCGGACACTTTAATGATCGACACAAGAATATCGAGGATGTATTAAGTGTCATCTTTAGGTGTAAGAAAGGCAGATCGTCAAACGTGGTATCAAAGCTTAGGTTGAGCAAACACCTAGGCCTTGGTTGGGGTCAACTTATTAGAGATAGGATTAGCAATACCCTAGAATGAGTTCAGTTTATGAGAGTGCAATTGTGTGTTGTTTTGCTTAGTGTTTTATGTCTAGCATTATGATCTTTTCCCTAAGTTAACCTCGTCTAAGTATTCTAAGAGTTACCTTACTATATCTAGGTAGTAAGAATGAGCACCAGAGGAAGATGAGGAAGGGGAACTAGAAGTACCACAATTGCTAATGGAAGAACCCCTAATGTTGGAAAGGGTGGAATAGCATTTGAGGCTGTAGCTCTAGTTCAGCCAATGGGCAAACTTCGCTATATTATGCAAGGATTTTACAAACTTAGGAAGGGAACCATCCAAGGGCACGGAGTTAATCATTGAATTTCAAGCTTGTTTGGGATCATGCGAGAAAATTTTCAAAGGATTAGACATATCAGATGAACAGAAAGGTTCCTGGCTTCATTGAAGTTACAGGAAAGTGCTGCAGCTTGGTGGGATTCAGTCACCGCAAGCACCCCAGAAGATGAATTCCCATGGGACCGATTCAAGGAGGTATTCGAAGAGCAGTTTATGCCAGCTGCACGCAAGAGAAGGTTATATAGAAGTTTTATGGATCTCAAACAAGAAGAATTATCGGTAGCTGGGTATGAGGCAAAAATCAACGAATTATCCCATTTTGGACCCTGCCTCATAGATACTCCAATGAAGAAAATGAAATGTCCATGGCAGGAATGAGAGAGGAGTTCTATAAGAAGATGACTGGGCATGTGAAGGAACCATTTGTGGATTTAATTGATATAACCTATAGATATGAGGCACTTTTGAAAGCAAAGCCAGTAGTGGCAGAAAAAACCGGTAGGGGTAACATTAATCCGAATAAGAGAAAATTCAACCCAAAATGGAAAAAGAAGCAAGGGAAAGGAAAACTTGCGGGAGGTAATCAGGTAAACAAGTACAAAGATGTCGTTTGTTGCAATTGTAAGAAGAAGGGACATATTTCAACTTATTGTCGGCATGCGAAGGCTATCGCCCCGATAGTTCAGAAGACTCTTTGCTTCAATTGTCATCAACCTAGCCATATGATTAAGGATTGTCCTTTGATGAAGAAGGGAGAGAAGACTAAGGTGTATATGATTAAGGATGAACCCTCTGCCTCTGAGGACGTGAAAGAGAAGGGAGTTTAAGAAGGTACCTTACTTATTTATAGTGTTTTGGTTCATGTTTTATTCGATACCGGAGCCTCTCATAGTGTATCTCTAAAGAGTTAGTAGATAAGTTAGAGCTTAAACCGGAACTGGTTGAAATCCCTATAAGTGTGTCAAACCCTATAGAAGGTACAACTAACTTAAGTTTAATTTGTAAAAACATAAAATTTATTTTTGAAAACACCATTTCTTTTGTAATTTTTTTGTCTTGGATTTTAGCGGATTTGATGTGATTCCATGTGTGGATTGGTTGTCAAAACATGGAGCAATTGTAGATTGTGTTAAAAGGAGGATAGTATTGAAAGCTAGTTCTAAGGATGTGTTGGAAAGTATAAAGGGTAAGAAGCCTAATGGATGTATAGATAGTTTCCTTTACTCCTTGGAATCATCTCAAGATGAATTGGAATGATAGAAGTTGTAAGAAATTTTCTGGATATCTTTGAACCAGTTAATTGTCTACCCGCACATCGAGAAACATAATTCTGTATTGATTAAGTTCCTAGTGCGAGATCAATTTTCCAACCCTTGCGTCGGATGGTACCAAATGAGAGGCAGGAGTTAAGGGATTAAACCGATGATTTGCTAAGCAAAGGATTGATTAGACAAGGTAAATCGAACTGGGCATCACCGGTAGTTTTTGTAGCAAAATCTGATGGTTCGTTAAGGCTGTGTGTAGATTATAGAGAACTAAATAAGCTGACCATTCGAAATAATTACCCATTACCTCGCATAGATGATATGTTCGACCAACTACAAGGGGCTACGATATCTCGATTAGAAGTTGCTATAGGTTTCCATCAGTTATGGGTAGCTGAGGATAGTATACCCTTAACTGCTTTTAGGAATTTAGAACTTTCCTGTGAGTGGTTGGTTATGCCTTTCGGGCTAACCAATGCACCTTCATTCTTCGTTGATATGATGAACTGAGTATTTAGGAATTTTTTGAATACGTTTGTATTGGTTTTTATTGATGACATCCTTGTCTATTCCAAAACTGAAGAAGAGCAAAAATACCATTTGGAAGTGGTATTGGAAACGTTAAGGAAGAACGTTTTAAAGGCAAAGTTTTCCAAGTGACACTTTTGGCAGTCGAAAGTAAGACATCTTGGTCATGTTATATCTGGAGATCGTATTTCGGTGGATCCGGCCAAGGTAGCAGCTGTTAGGGACTTTAAGAGACCCCAAACTCCCATGGAAGTGAGAAGCTTTAAAAGGATAGCGGGATATTATAGAAGATTTATCAAGGACTATTCTAAGATCATCTCACATTTAACTAAGCTGAAAAAGAAATATGTAAAGTTTGAATGGATGCCAAAGTTTGAGAGTGCATTTCTTGAGTTGAAGGAAAGGTTGACTAGTGCACCGGTTTTGGCAATTATTAATGGAGGTGAAGGACTGCCGGTTTATATTGATGCTAGTAAAGTAGGTTTGGGTGCAGTGCTTATGCACCATGGGAAGGTTATAGCCTACGCAAGTATAAAGTTAAAGCCTCTTGAGAGGAACTATGCAACTTATGACCTGGAGTTATTAGCAGTGGGTTTTTCATTGAAGATGTAGAGACGCTACTTGTTAGGTAAGGATCCTTTTATTCTTCTTTAGCCTATTTCTTTCTTTTAGGAATTCTTGTAGTAACTTCCTTCTTTAAATAGGTGAAAGGTTTGAACTCTTCACGGATCACAAGTCCCTAAAGTACCATTTCACTCAGAAGGATCTTAACTTGAGGTAGCAGAGATGGTTAGAATTCTTAGCATCTTACGATTTGGATATCCTTTATACGCCAGGAAAAGCGAATGTTGTGGCGGACGCTTTGAGCAGGAATGCAGTCGAAGCACTCTTGGAAGTAAAACCAACTCTTTTGGAAAGGATTTCTAGTAAACAAAGGGAAGATGGTCTTCTATTAGAACTCATTCAAGGTGTTGAAGAGGGTAGATGTTTGGATTTTGAGATGGATAGTCGAGGTACTTTAAGGATGAACGGACGTTTGTGTGTTCCAAATGTCGATGGCCTGAGGCAGGAAGTTTTGGTAGAATGTCATCGATAAAAATTGAGTATTCATCCAGGTGTATCTAAAATGCATCGTGATATGAAAAGGGTGTTTTGGTGGAAAGGGATGAAAAGGGATATCTCGATTTATGTTAGCAGATGTTCGAACTTTCAACTAATCAAAGGTGATCATCAGAAGACAGCCGGACCATTACAACCCTTCGAAATACCTAATTGGAAATGGGAAATGATGTCAATGGATTTTATCGATGGTTTGGACAGAACCAGAAAAGGAAATGAAGGAGTATAGGTTATCATGGATAGACTAACAAAGAGCGCACATTTTATTCCGATGAAACCAACAAGGACCGCAGCTTCGTTAGTCAAAATATATATGAGAGAGATAGTCAAATTACACGGAGTGCCCGTGAGTATAGTAAGCGATTGAGGCCCAATATTTATTAGTCAGTTTTGGGAGGCATTAGAGACAACTGTAGGAACTAAATTGAGCTTAAGTAACACCTATCATCCCCAAACAAATGGACAAATAGTTCGTTGTTAACGAACTGTGGTTATAATGACTATCGCTATACGGACCCGTAATTCTAACTTTTTGAAATTTGATAACTTCAACTTTGAACCCCTATTTCCTTTAAAACATAAAAATGAACTTTTGGAAGCAAAACTAAAGTTAAAACTTGAAAACATTTCACTTTTGAAAATAAATTCCAATTTTCGACAAAAGTAGATTTCTACATCGCTTTTGGTTAGCTAATCGCCAACTTCATGTTATGAACCTATATGCAATAAATAACTCATTTCAAACACCATACCGCGACATATATCATAACAATAAAATAAGCAATAATGTTTTTTCCATAATCGCTAACTAACTTTTTCACAAAATACAAGATAGAGACTTTCTTGCTTACTCAGACTTCGACGAACACAATAATCACCATATCATCGCATAATCAAGCACACATCATACGTAACATTCATACACCAATGTACATCATAAATTTGCTAACTTTAATAAAGTTAACTAATTTTTTAAAAAGCGTTAACTTTACTTATAAATACGTGCTAAAACAAGGTCGAACTTCATCAGAATTCGAACACGACATAAACGAACCTCCTAGCTTTGAAATTTTTAGACTTTGGGTGCTAAAGTGGATCAATATGGCTCAGCCTAGGGAGTTTGGTGGGCTCAGGCAGCAAAGAAATGAGGTGATGGGGTGTTGTTTTGGTGTATATGAAGCTTAGAAGTGGATAGAAGTGATTTAGATATGTTTTGATGTGGTTTTAGTATATTTTGAACTAGTTTCTTCTTGAAATATTTTTCCTTGGAAGCCATTAGAATGGGTAATAATAAGAAGAAAAGAAATGAAGAATATGGAGAACGGAATGTAAATGAATTTCGATGAAGATGGTGGGGTATTTATAGGCTAGGGAAATGGGTAAAAGACTAAACTACCCTTTATATTAAATAATATATATGCACGCATGCTACACCATACCCCTCCACCCCCAAGCACACATTCCCCTCCTCTACCTCCTTGAATCATGCAACTAGAGCCATGTGTGTGTACTTGAGGTAAGGAGGTATGTATATATGTATAAAAGTGTGTAAATATATATGTTATAATTTAACCATAACTTGTCAATTCATGATTAAATAAATATATATAAGGTAATCTATCTTTAAGTGGGATTTATTATCACTAATTATATCATTTAAATGTGTGTACATGGTGCATAAACGTGCACAACATTTTCGACAACTTTCCGGTGTCGAAAGGCCAAAATTTCGGAAAACGTTCTTTGGTTACATTTTCTATTTTTCTATGAACTATTTATATTGGTAAAAAAATTTGGAAACTATTTTATCATCATTAATAACTAATTAAAATAGGTTTATTTGTTAATAAAAATCAATTTATTCATTATTTAAAATATTTTTAAATAGCCTATATTAAAGTGGTAAAATTCTAGGTTTTTGCACTCTCCCCCCCTTAAAAGAAATTTTGTCCCGAAATTAGCAAACAATAAGATAATTCTAACTACAGAAAAAGCTATATATTCATAGCATAGAATATATACAAAGACATGCACTAAGCATCCATAGAAAAAAACATATACCATACAAATAGACAACCAAAGACTATCCTAACATCAACTCCGGATAGGCTTCCCGCATACGATCCACCATTTCCCAAGTACAATCTCAGGGATTCTCGCTCCACTGAACCTTTACCAGCTTCACCACTTTATTCCGTAACCTTTTCTCATCTTGGTCAACAATATGAACTAGATGCCTAATTGAAGTTAGATTTGGCTCTATTTCCAAATCATCTTGAACCGATGATTCAATAATTAAAGATGGGTCATGAACACTTTTTCTTAAATGGGATACATGAAAAACATTATGGACCCCTGATAATTTTTTGGCAACTCAACTCTGTAAGCTAATGGTCCAATCTTTCTATCACTTTAAATGTCTGATGTACCTTGGTGCCAATTTTCGGGCTCTTCCAAATAGAATTCGACTCTTCTAATTAAAGTTATCTTTACAATCACAGAATCGTCGACTACAAACTCTAAATCCCTTCTTCTTTGATCAACATAAATCTTTTGTCGATCCTAGGCCTCTTTCATTCTTTTCTTAATAAATGCAACATTTTCAGTAGCCTCTTGAATCTTGTCTGGCCCAAGCACTAATCTATCTTCTATCTCTACCCAACATGCCGGTGATTTGCTCGGACGTTCATAGAGTGCTTCATAAAGTGCCATGGCGATGCTTGCTTGGTAACTATTGTTGCGGGAGAACTCAACCAAATGCATGTGATCTTCCCAAGATCCACCAAAATCAAGAATACAAGCCCTTAAAAGATCTTCCAGAATCCAAATTACCCGCTTCATTTTTACAAAATGTAAGTGTTTCCCCTTAGAAATCTTATAGTAAATGTTTTTCTAACTTAATTAAGTTAATTGAAGGTAATTAGTAAGTTTTTAATTATTTATTTATTTAATGATTAACTAATTAATTAATTAAGGTAATTAGCACTAATCGCTAGTTAATAAAAGTTGTTTATACATAATTGTCAATCTATTAAGTTAACCATGTTTAGTAAAGTAATTAAAGTTAATTATTAATTAAGTATTATTTTATTTATTATTTTATTAATTAATTAATTAATTATTATTTAAAAAGGGTCTAATACTAATTAATTTCTAATTAAGAACACCCAAGTTTTGATTATGGTTTAATTAAATTAAATTACTATTTAAGGAAGGTTTAAATTTGATTGCTTAACTAATTAATAAAGATTAGGAGTTTTAATTATCAATAGATTTATATCGATTTATTCTCTTTTCGAAAGTGCTTTCTATTTTCAAATGTTTTATTCAAGGGATTTCTATGTCGTTTACCCTTAAGTAACCTTGAACAAATATCAAAAACTAAGTAATATGGTGACACATGTATGGGAGATTTAATTTCCATGAATGTTTCACATTTAATTAAGTATGTGGTTATCCATATATTAACCTTGTATAATCACCTTTAAACAGCAAATTGTCTGACATTGATCACTTGATCTGTTTTGACTCTAGGAGTATGGTTGTAGGTTCGAATTCCCCGATAAGGACTCGAATACATTTGCATACTTCTAAGAGAACCGAAATTGAGTTAGCCGGAATTATCTCTTAAATTGAAGACACCTGTTTCAAATAATATGATTATTCCAAACCACTCCAAACTAATAAAGTTTATGTTAGATCGTTATGAAGTATGTTATGGAGCTATACTATTCTTCCTGAGGGTGATTCCAATATGGAAGATAATAATTTGTGATAGTTTTTTCGATCCCGTAACAACTCATATGGATGAATGCTAGTATTGCATTGGTTTCCTAGAGGGCAATATTAGCATTCCAAGACGATTTGCTAGAAGAAAATAGTAAGAGTGTGGCCTCTTCGAGCCTCACACCTGACATGCAACAGAATTAAGTGGGTCGCACCCAAGCAGGGTATGATCATCCCAAATCTAGAGTGATATCAATGTATGCTTCGTGATCCCATTTTATGGTTTCTTATCGCAACCAAGAGGTGATCATATTCGGTGCTATTTGAAAAGGGGGTAGTGGTGGTCCTGAGTAGCAGAGGCATAACATGTTGTAGCATCCTGTACATTTTATCTAAAGGTGTACGAATACGATGGGTAGACCCTTACCCTTTCATAGTATCCATTATCTGATATAAGCCTTCGATTTTTGGTTGTAGAGCCTAGTATGCTACAATTTAACTAATGTAACAATTCTGTTAAGATTATGTATTTTTACTTTAAATCCAGACATTATGATAATATCATATGATTTTAATATAAATTTTTTTGGTTATCATAAGGTTAAAACCCGTTTGTGTTTATATGCGGCATCTTATTACGAGATACTTTTATTCAAAGTTTTTACATAGCTAAACTTTATGCTTTACTCACACCAGACCCATGTTTGACCCGAAGTTTATTTTTCTTTTCCCTAAACTCTCGGGTACTCAAATTTTGTTGAGTAACTAAGTAGTTAGGTTTAGAGAAGCATTTTGGAGCAGGATGGAGCATGAGTCCTCCTAGCATCTAGTAGTTATATTTGTATTTCCACTATGTTGTGTGTATTATGTAATATTAAAGGGCAATCTGATCTAGCAGTCTTGAGACTTGAAATTGGAATAGTACTTGTTGTAACTTGATGTAATATTTTGGAGTAACTTCATGTAATATTTGGTGGTGTTGTGTATGACTCTCATGTTGTGATGAAATCAGTGTTTTATTTCTATTAACTATTATTTATTTACCCCGCGACCTATGTTTCGGACACTTGAATGATCAGCACAAGAATACCGAGGATGTATTAAGTGTCGTCTTTAGGTGTAAGAAAGGCAGATCGTCACACTTCCCCAACGTCCTCATCCTCACTTTCCTGTTTGTCATCACTTCATTTCTGTCTTCATTTTCCATATACGGTAGCCAAGGTTGATTCCTTGGAACATGTCCAAATCCGATTGGTACTTACTACAACATTTCCCCTTCCTCTAATTCCTCCAATCCTTGCATTCCCATCTCCCCGGGATTCTTGAATTCCTTCATAGCTTTTTCCTCTGCTTCCACCTCATCATCTTCCATATTATCCTACTAAATGTATAAACTTAATGACTCCTCATGTTGAATAACATGATCCATCTCCCATATGATATTGCTACCTCCACTACTTTGGTTCAGTTCATTTAATATTATATCATTCGAGTCCTCCTCTGGTTCGGACTCTTCCTCCATGGGTTCTTCTTCTGGTTCGAATTCTGAACTGGCAGAGTCAATGATCTCCTTTCCTTTTGAGGCTCGAGCGCCCTCTGCATCACTTGATATTATGACCAGATCTAGAGTTAGGGGAGGTATAAGCATCCCTGCTATCAGGTAGCCATCTCTATCTCTACGAGTATACCGATCATATTCTTATTCTACGAGTTCTTCCTCATTACTTGAAAGAATTATTAGATCATCTTTCTCACCCCAATTTGCTCTTGAGGTTTCTCCTTTTGAATACTTCCCTCCGTATGGATTCTACAAATATAAAAAAGTATACTTAGAATACTTAGAAGCAGGCACTAAGTATTTATCTGGACATAAAAAGTATACTGCTTTTTAAATCAAGGTTCGATCAATACTCAGGAAGCAAATCGAGATCTTTATCAAAATGTTTTATCTCTTTCCAAAAATCCTTTCAATTCTTTTAAAAATGTTTCCAACATTATTATCATCTACTTTCAAATTCCTTTCTAAGAGAAAAAAACCTTTCAGATAAAAGTTCTCATTATCCAAATCTTAGGTTTTCCTCCCTATTCTTAATCTTCTCAATACCGTTATTAAACATTTTATTATCAAACTGTGAAATCCTAATTACAAGATGTTATTTCTTGATTTAACCAACTTGTTTTTAAAACCATTATTTAATTCATGACTTTAATATCATAACTAACTATATTTTCTAAAATGTATTCTTTATATTTAAAATATAAACTTTGGTAAATTTATTTTATTTACCATTTTTCAACAAAATACCTTTTTTATATATCATTAACAAATGCACGCTCTTATACAATACTCTCAACTCATTTTAAGGTGTTACTAACCCTATCTCTAATGAGTTACTCATCCAAAGGTATTACTAACCCTATCTCTGATGAGACTCTACCCCTAGTAAGCTCAGGTGTTTGCTCAACCTAAACTCTAACACCAAATATGACGACCCGCCTCCTCAACCCTCGAAAATCGACACTAATACATCCTCGGCAT
Source organism: Allium fistulosum (assembly GCA_030737815.1). Taxonomy (NCBI): domain Eukaryota; kingdom Viridiplantae; phylum Streptophyta; class Magnoliopsida; order Asparagales; family Amaryllidaceae; genus Allium; species Allium fistulosum. Next base: position 99,138,960 of record CM060907.1, read on the forward strand.
TCACGTGGCGCAAATCCAAGTGCGGGAAAGGCAGACTATCATGGGGTAAAAGAAATAAAGGCAGAATGGAATCTTATACGAATGGAATAACATATATTATTTCAATATATATATATATATCTTTACATCGGACTTGAATATATTTATCAGAGTCTATCTTATAAATCAGCCCAAATAGTTATAAATCTCCATCTTATAAACGCTGAATACAATCAGTAAACTAATGCAGCAGTAATGGAAATGGAGAACTATCTACAGGAACATCTTTAGTTCCAGACTTCAAGCTCCATCACAATGCTCCAAGTTAAACATGATGACTTGGCTGTTTAACTTTGCTGCCCAAAAAAATAGGGCACCTAGAGTTTAAGGAAAAAGAAAATAAACTTTGGATCATTCATGGGACCGGTGTGAGAAACTCAAAATAAGGATATTTGAAAATAAAGGGTATCTCATAAGACCACGCCGCACATAAAAACAGAACGGGGTTTTATCTTATGATAACCAAAATCCTTACTATGAAAAATCTAGTAATATTATTTTAATGACATTTTTTGAAAACGCTTTTGAAATAAACCTATATAATCTTAACTGAAATTGATTAAATTTTAGCATAATAGGTTCTGCAATCAAGTTTGAAGGCACTTATTGGAGAATGGTTTCCATACGATGGCAGGTAAGAAACTACCTTCTGTATAGTACATCTTTAGAGGGATGTACCTGGGATCAACACCTTTGAAACATCTGCACCTGGCAAGACCGGCCTACCCGTAGACCCTTCTGGTGGAAGATAGAACCGAATATAACATCACCCTGGTCGTTCTAGACCTATCCAAGAGCTCTTATAGCATAAATAATGTACCTGATATATAGAGGGTAATCTAGAAAGGTGACGACCATACCTTACTGGCTGCGAACCACATAGCCTTACGACATGCTCTGTTTAAGCCATTTCCGAGTGATGAGCCCAAGGTAACAATTACCTTTCACATATACAATATCTCTTTCATAGATAAAAGATGCTAAGTTTGAGGTGATTATCATTTCATTTATCAATATCTTTTATCAAAATAAAATATCTCTTTCATAGATATAAATCTTTAAATCATGTTATTTTTCCAATATATACAAAATCATCAAACCTCTCTTTAACTTTGGAAATACCAAATCAAAATCATTTCTCATAAATCACATTGCAAAACCTTATTGAGTAAAAAGGGTCGATAGAAATTATACTAATTCTACTCGATATCAATTTTCGTATTCAACCTTTACTATCTGTTGAATAACAGTGAAATAACCTTTTTAATTCATATGAATAGTACAGATTACCTTCTCGGAATCTAATACCAAGAATAAGAAGATTATTTCTATACAATCTAAGTTCTATTAAATTTGGAAAAAATAAATCTTTTATACTTGCCTCCTTTCCAACATTTCAACCTTATCTATTCCTCGTCCAGGAAAGTGACCAGGTGAGCCAGGACATGAGTTGCTTTTGAACATCTCATTAGCTTAAGAACCTCACATCTGGATCTCACGAATAGAAAAATCCAGTCTACTCATCGGCTTTTAGAGCCAAGATTAAATCACTTGATTATAACAGTTTTTTTTAAATTAGTTATTTAAACTTTCTAAAATAAATTATAAAACCTCCAAATCATCTTCAAAATATTTAATTATTTATTTGAAAACATTTATAAAAGATTTGGAAAAGAATACTTAAGTTAATGCCATATTTCAAAAGTTATTAAAAACTACTGCAAAAAATGCTACGAATGGTGCTTTTAAAGGCTTATTTGATCAAAACAACTTTTCGTTCGTTTAGAAATTCATTTTTATAACTCAAATATTTTTTTATATATTTAAGTATATTATAGAATTTATTCCATATTTTGATGGAATTAAAAATATTATTTTTAAAGAATTTATCGCTTTGGTTTCTGAACTGCCAAAGCACGACTATATTGAAACTTGTTTTGCTCATATTCAAAATCTACTAAATGAAATCTCGATCATTTTCTTTTGTTTGAAAACGATAATTATAAGAGTTTGGAAAATTCTTAATCCAAAGAATTTCGACTTCGAATCCATCGTATAAATGGATTTATACTGTTACAGCGTGCAATCGAGAACTACCGTTACGCGACGCGCCTATTTTAACTCAATTTTCATATCATTTTCAAAATTTATCAAAACATTTTAAATGTTTATAATACAATTTTAAATCATTTTAAACCATTTTACAAAGGTTTAACAATCTCATATACACCATTTCATTTATTAAAGGAAAGTAATTTTCTTTGTGATATTCAATATGTACTAAACGTGAATTGTTTACACATCCAAACAAACATATTATCATATCCAAACATGATTCACAATCATCACAACCAAGCTAACCAAACATATATATCATCCAAAATATTATAATGTAAATAGAGTTTCTCACCTTCATTGGTTTCTAACTTAACAAAAATTCATTATAGTTTCGCTACGATCTAATCAAAGCTTATGGAATCAAGCCTTGGACCTTTGGATAGCCACGACCTAAGCTTGCAAGTGGAGATGGGCTTGGCTTTGGGTAGTAGGAGGTATAGCGGTGGTTTTAGAGTGGAGGAATGAGTGATTTGCCTTGGTTTTGAATTACATTGCTAATATATATATAGTTATATAAATTTATTTTCTTTTTGCTAATTTTTCTTCATATTTTTCCTAAGGTAGGAAGCCATTAAAGTGGAGTATAAAGAGGTGAAGAAGCTTAGGAATTTATGAAAAGATGGATGGTGGTATTTATGGGCAAAGAATTGAATAAAAATATCATGATATCTATGTTTACACACATCACCATGTCATCACCATCACACCATCCTCCTCAATGACCATGCATGGTTGAACACTCCCCCTCCTCCATTTGGCTCTGTGTGCGTGAGTTAATGTGTGTAAGAGTGAAGTGAAGTTTGCTTTTTTTAGTGTGAAAATATTTTAGAATAAAAATATATACTTTCGTCCGTTAAACCGTTGAAAATCGGAAAGCCGATTCTCGATCACCCACTTAAAAATTAATTTAACATAAATGTAAAAAAAATTCAAAAACTAATTTCCCATCATTATTATTTAATTTAAAACGATCACATTTGAATTATAAAACCATACAAATTAATATTAAATAATTGTTTGCAAAAAGTGATGTTATATTGATGAAGGGATATCAATTTTCCTTATAATTTTAAGTCAAATATATATCTTTATAAAACATTTATAATTGATTCATTATTACTTCATAACTAATTAAAATGAATTATTATCATTTAAAACAATTGTTTGAATAATTATAATAATTATTAAATCATTAGATCTTAATTTAAATTCATAAATCAATTATCAATTACCAATTATGATGTCATTATTGATGATGTCATAAATACATTTTATTTCCAAAAATAAAACAAATAATTTTATTTTATATTCTTGTTTAAATGGATAAATAAGTGTATGTATCTAGCTCCATGCACGATTTCTGATAACTATAGAGCTATTTGTTGATAAAATAATTTTCGATCATTTTATTGATATTCCTTCAAAGTTTATATTTTCGTAAATCCTTATTCAAAATAAGATTACCATCATTATTATTCAAAACATCATAATTAATGTTTTAAAAAAACTTATATTTGAATATTTAAAAATATATATAATTTATCGAATTGATAAACTTACAGGTCGTTACAAGGGGCTTTGAATTTAATTTGGCTTACCAATTATGGTGATATCGACCTTCTATAATGAAGGAGACGAATACTTTCTTGAGTACTATTTCGCTTTGAATATTTCAATGTGTACCCAATTATGTTTTTTACACGATCGTTGTGTTATGCGGTTGACAATAGTCAAAGTAATGACTACGTACTCAAGATCAAAAGTATCATAAGTCAAAAGTCTATTGTACATTGTTTCCCTGATATCTTTTATTTTGACTAAATTATATAACATGTAGAACACTCTCGTTGAGTCATTTTGCGATTGTTTCAAACAACCACAAGTATGCAATCTCTTGGTGCCCCTAATGGTTATGTGTAAATCACCATCCATTATATGTACAGCGTTACGTATGCTAGTCTCAACATATGCATCGGTATACTTTCTAGATACTTCTCAACTAAGAAAATTTAAGGAGTAGTGTTTTGTTTGTATCGATTGAATACTCATGGTTATTAACATCTCATAACTGCAATTGATAAAACACTACTCCTAAGGATTTTCTACTTATGTTTAATGTTTATTAACTCATTACTTATATCATGATATAACTGACATGTATAATAGAAACCAAAACTAGAAACATATTTTATTCTAAACAATTTTTTTTTGAAGAATTAAGATTACATAAAAATTACATAATTGCCTCTGGGCACACCCTTGATTTATCAATCTCTCACTTGCACTTGGGGTATGGAGCTTTATCCCCATGCTTTCGATCATTCTTCCTAAGACAGATTGAGAGAGCACCTTAGTGAATGGGTCTACGTTGTTCTCTTTTTTTATCTAATTGGTTGATCATAATCTCTCCATCGTTGATAAACTGCCTTATCATGTGAAATGTTCGAAGTATGTGTCTCGACCTCCTGTGAGCTTGTGGTTCATGTGCAATCTAAATTATTGCATAATTGTCACAATATATGATCATCGAACCCTCAGTGCTTGGAATCACACCTAGCTCCTTAAGGAATTTGCACATACATACTGCTTTTTTTACAGCATTGTTTAAGGCGATGTACTCCGCCTCCATGGTAGAATTTGCCATAATTTTCTGTTTGGAACTCTTCCAACTAATGACCCTTCCGTTGAGAGTAAAGAAAAACCTCGAGATCGACTTACTATAGTCGACCTCACTTTCAAAGCTCAAGTGGGAATACCCCTTCATAAGGAGTTCGTTACTTCCGTAAATAAAAAAATCCTTAGTATTTCTCAAATATTTAAGGATGACTTTGACAGTTGTCCAATGATTTTCTCCTGGATTAGGTTGATACCGGTTTACTATACCTAGTGCAAAAAAGACATCTCACCCAGTACATAACATGACATGCATAATCGATCCTATTTCCGAAGCATAGAAAATCCGAATCATGCTTTTCCTTACCTCATTCGTAGATGGGGAGTTCTTCTTAGAAACGACAATTCCATTTCGTAGTGGAACATATCCATGCTTAGAATTCTTCATACTAAATCATCTTAGTATGGTATTTATGTACATAGATTGGAACTGTCCCAATATTCTTTTAGGTTTATCTCTATAGATCTTAATACCTAGTTTGTAGGATGCCTCACCTAAATCCTTCATTGATAATTTGTTAGAGCCACACTTTCACTAATTGTAACTATGGTACGTCATTACTAGTTAGTAGAAAATCATCAATGTATAGAACTAAGAATGTTACACCACCATTTTGTTCTTTATTATATATGCACACTTCCTCTGTATTATGATAGAAACCAAACTTTTTGATTACCTTATCAAAACATTTGTTCCAACTTTAAGATGCTTGGTTAAGACTGTAAATCGATCTTAGATGTCTACATGCCTCATCACTGCTCCCACTGACCTCAAAATCCTCTGGCTATGACACATAAAATATCTCTTCTAAATCACTATTTAGAAAAGCCATTTTAACATCCATTTACTAAATTATATAGTTATAGTATGCGGCGACCACAAGTTGAATCCGAATGAATTTAAGCATAGCGACCGACGAAAACATTTCGTCATAATCAACACCTTGAATGTGATGAAACCATTTCATGACCAACCTTGCTTTATAGGTTTCAACCTTTCCATAACCGATCTTTTCCTTTAAAATCCATTTGTAGTCGATGGGCTTTATATCTTTGGGTTTTCCAAAGTCCAAACTTTGTTCTTATACATGGAATCCATCTTACATTTCATCCTATCAGGCCATAAAGCAAGTCTTTACTTTACAAGGCTTGTTCGTACATGAGGGCATTGTCATTATGAATGAAACAATCCATGTTATCGTTAACCTGCAGTATCTATGTGACACACGAAACTCTCTTTTAGACCTTCTAATAGGTTGTGTATTTTCTATGGGGGTTAAAGTACTGTCTATGTATTCAGTCTCTACGAAAATTTCTTCGATCTCATCTAAGTCTATAGTACTGCCACTAATTTCTCGTGAGAGAAATTCCTTTTCTAAAATGGTGGCTTTTTGAGAAACAAAAACTTTTTGTACCTCGGTGTAGTAGAATATGTATCCACAAGAATTTCTTGGGTACCATTTAAACTTACACAAGACCGGTCCTGCCTTTAACTTATTATGGTTTACATTCTTAACTTAAGCCGGACAACCCTAAACTTTAAGGTGACTAAGATGGGGTTTCTTCCTAGCCTTAACTCATATGGAGTATTAGGCATAGATTTAGACAACCCTTTGTTCAACATATTTGTCGCTGTTCCAAGCGGATATCCCTAAAATAAAAGTAACCCGACGTCACTCATCGTGGATCGAAATACGTCCAATAAGGTTCGATTTCTTCTCTCCAAAACACCATTTTGTTGCGAAGTATATAAGAGTAGCTAGAGAGGAATCTCATTCTCTTTTAGATACTATTGCAGTTGGAACTAATGTACTCGTCTCCCCGATTAGATCGAAGAATTTTTAATTATTTGTTACCTTAGTTTTCAACTTTATTATTATATTTAACGAATTTAGACCTCTTATTTGTGTTTAATAAGATACATATATTCGTATCTAGAAAAATCATCAATGAAAGTAACAAAGTACGAGATACCACCTTTGGTCGTAGACAACGTACCACATACATCAGTATGTACATGTCCTAACAGTTCATCAACTCTTTCTTTGCTCCCATTGAATGAGTGCTTGACCATTTTACCTTTAAGACATGACTCATAGGTATCTAATGATTCATAATCAAATGATGATAGAAACTCTTGTTTTCTTAACTCGTTAAGTTGTTTCTTACTAATATGGCCTACACTACAATGTCGAAGATAGCAATCACTACTTTAGACGTGGAATAATTTTCAACCCCAAATACAAGATTTAAACAAAGAACATAAATACCATTATCAATGCATCACATCCAGCTGTTTTATTTCCAACTCAAATATTCATAATTTCGTCTTTAAAAATAAAATTGTATTAGTTCTCAATAAAACGAGAGACAAATATTATTCTAGAAATGAAATTAGGTACATAATAATAGTTATTCAAAATTAAATCATGTCCACTCGCAAGTTTCAAATGATATTCCCCCACTACACTACAACTGCAGTTATATTAGCGCCATTTGCAACTTGGAATTCCATACTCTCTCTATCGATGGGTATTTTTCTTCTAAGTCCATGTAAAGAATTACAAATATGAGCTCCAGATTAAGTATCTAAAACCCAACTAGGAGCATACATAGATAAACAAATTTCTATGGGAATAACTTTTAGGTATGAAATCTGACTCCTTTCCCTTCAACGACTTTAAGTACTCCACAAAATTCCTTTTCTAATGTTTCTTCTTTGAAAAAAAGTGACAATCGCTTTCCCTTGAGCCTTTGACTTACCCTTTCCACCTTTGATTGACGCTTTTTCTTCGAACCTTTCAATGAAGAGCCACTCTTGACAACAAGCAATGCACTCATTTATGTCGTTGAACGCACTCTCGGCGGTCCTTAACATATAAAAGAGCTCTACGATAGTACACTTCAAAGAATTAATAATGAAATTCAATATGAGTGGGTCAAACTAGAGACTTGGTGATGCTTGAATCAAGCAGATCTACAGTTCGATATCTAAAGTAGTACCTAGCTATGCTAACCGCTCGATGTACCCAATCATATTGAGTACATATCTTGGACCGAGGAACCTTGCTCATCTCCATACGAAAAATTTTCCATGAAATCTCGTAACCTTATAGTACAAGACTGTTCACCGTAGAACTTTTGTAGGTGAAAGAATATTTCATGAATATTCATTTTCTTATGTTATCATTGTAGCTTAATGCTTCTAATGGACAAGATGTAGCAGTTGTAGAATATGCTAGTATATGATTTTTGTTTGATGATAATAAACATATATATATATATATATTCGTTTAAATGTATTTGTTATTGTACTATTTTATTTTTCACATAATTAAAAAAAAATTTGTTGGATAAAATAAATAATACAGAATTCAAATTCAAAGAAATATTTTATTACAAATTCAAATAGTACAAATTTGAGCTCTCACTACATATATACATTTTCAATTACATTACAATTTCAATTACATCACAAATTTTAATTTACAATTTTGACCTCACTAAATATTCACTCATCACTCTTATCTTCAACTTTTTTACAGCTTGAATCCAGCATCTGAGCTATTTGCAAAATAAACATTGACGCGGTAAAATTGAAAAAGAAAATATTTTGCAGTGCAAATTAAAGGGTGATTTTTTGAAAATGTTATTTCCCTCGGTTATTTGGGTTGTTCGTCATCATATTCTTTTAAATCATCATACACGAATAACTTGTGACATGCACGGTGTATCACTGTACATGCCACAAGGCCGTGCACACCAATATACACTTGTTTGTTAAAACTGCATGGACAGATGAGCACAAGGTCAAACCCGAGCCGAGGCTGGATTCAATACAGGTGCAAATACACACATGTATACATGAAACAGAGGCCAGACACACCAGACTCAATACAAGAAAGAGACTCGAGTACAACATAACGCAGACATGAAGACCAAAAGCAGCTCAACAATCATGTAACATGTTCAATGAAATGGACAGAAGCTCAACGACTCGAAGTCTGAAAAACAATGCAAAGCAAACTGGACATGGAATTCCACATCAACTAGAATACATCAACATACACCATCTATAACAAGTGCACAAGTGTAGCCTCAACAGTGCAGACCACACATATAATGATTTCGACCCAGACCAATATTAACTCATATACAACCAGTTTATTCAATGCATTCAGACATCAAGACCAAACAAACACACACACATACAAAATGAACCAGACAGTGATATATATGGTCACGAAACACAATGGCACAAGTATATGAAGTATACAAACAAACAGAAAACAAGTCTGACCATAACATGTACAGTGGAGCATGCAGCTCAAAGAATCAATGCAACAAGACTTCATTCAAAAACAAGTCCAAACTGCAAATGTATAAAGAGCAACAAGCATGAACCAAAGACCAGCTCATATGTACACAGTCAATTGTGAGAACAAAGAAATGCAACCAGACCTCAAATGACACAAAGAAGCCGTGGTCATGATCAAGTGCAGATACACGCTGAATGAAGTAACACATCATACATATATACATGCATGTTCACACATATATTCATGTATATACATATAGTGGTAAACCAGTCAACGGTAAGACGTCAAGTAAAAGACAAATGCAAGACTACACACTGATCAAGCAACCAAACATTGATGTGCACATGAAGACAACATACCATCAAAACACATGAAGATTCAACCATATGCAGTAAACACTCATGAAATCACTTGAACAACGTGAAACGGTGTACAGGAGCAGTGACTTCAGTTCTGGAGTGAACTAGACTACAAGACCACTAAAACACAATGGCACAAGAAGTCATAGTAACAGAGGCCAGAAACGCAGACCAAAATCAAGTGGAGACTTCAAGAGAGAATACAGTTCAAGCATGAACACAAAATAGGACAAAGGCAGTTCAGGCATCAAGTTTAAAACTTCAAGTAAAAACCAGAAATCAGACTCAGTTTAATATGCAACAAAGTGGATAGTGCAACCAGACTAAAGAAATTAACAGAGGTCGTATGAATAAGCATCGAAATGAACAAGTCATGGTTCAAAAAGAGAATGGAACAACAGTTCTAATATTGCCAGTCAAGAAGAAAATGGAATACGACAGAAACAGTTTGATGAAAGTCAAGGAGCGTTTTCAAAAGGAATTGATAAACAAAAATTCAGCAAATGGTCGTACGAACAAGTCAGTGCCAGAAGTCAAGATTATCAAAATTCAAAATGCCAAAGTCATAGGAGCAAAAGAAGGAACCGACCCAAAGCAAGTCACGAAAATTTGAATTCATCAGAGGTATATGCAGTAACATGAACAAGTCAATATCATCACCAACGTTCGATCAAAAATCAATGGCCAAGCAAATCACGCGAAAAATTCAAACTTAAAAATGCAAACGTAAATTTAGGGTTTTCATCCCTATATAACCTAGTTACATCATCGGCATCAAAAGGCATTCGAGTTCAAGACAAAACCAGAGAGCATGCTTAGAACAAATCGCAGAAAACAATCCAGAACTCAAATCGAAGTCGAGTATAATCAAAATCGAAAAGGGGAAATATCGCGTACCATTTTTTATCATTCAGTCGAACTCAACAATTGGAGCAGCCGAAGGTGAATGAAGCAGCAATCGATTGATAAAGCAATCCAAAGCAAACGCATACTTCAATCGAAGCAAAAGATCAAGCGGCGGCTTCAACATAGCAAAACCCTAGCTTGTGGAAGAGGAACAAAGAACAGTCAAAAATACTACAAAAGAAAAGGGAGCGTTATTCTTTATTATTTAGTTGGGCCGGTCTTCAATTTTTTAATTGGGCTACAATTTATTAAATAGGGTTTTGTTTAATTTTGTTTTTATTTTGTAATTACTATTTTAAATTGTGTAACTTTCTAGTCGTCTGACTAGGTACGAACTACGGTGGTGTAGTTCGAGAATTCGCAACTCGGTGGCTGAGTTGTGGCAAGGTTTTGAGCGTAGAATTAGGTTAGTCATTAGCGGGTGTTGTAATTTTACATGTGTAAGCGTCTGACTACTTAATTTCTAGTATAAACCTTGGAGGCAACACGTAAGCAGGTTATTGCCGAAGCTAGGTAAATCTGCATGTGATCTCTACTGCATTATGTTATGTGTTTATTTTTAATTTTGCATTAATTTTTATTATTATTAGTATCACCCTATTCACCCCCCCTCCCTCTAAGGTGAAAACGATCCTACAAGTGGTATCAGAGCTAGGAAAAAAACCATTTTTTAATTAAAAATTTGATTTTTTTTCTTTCAATTAAAAATTTGATATTTTAAATGGCTTCCTTTAATAATGCTTTTGCTGAGGGTCATTCCATAGTTAGACCACCCATGTTCAATAGTGAATATGCTTACTAGAAAAATATAATGAATTTTTTGTTGAAAACCATAGATGCATGGAATATTGTTGAGGCGGGATATAGAACACCAACTATAGTGGTAGATAATCAAGAAATTGAAAAACCGATGGATCAATAGACAGATCTTGAAAATAAACTGCAGAATGCTAATGCTAAAGCTATTAATTCTATTATTTGTTCATTAGATCAAATTGAATTTAACTAAGTCTCATATTGTCTGACTGCGTAGAAAATTTGGCACACACTTGAAGTGACTCATGAAGGAACCTCCCAAGTCAAAGAATCTTGCCTTGCCATGCTCAGTAGTGAATACGAAAACTTCACAATGGTAAAGGATGAAAGTGTCAAAGAAATGTATGGACGACTTTCTAATCTCGTATACAAATCAAAATCTCTTGGAAGACCATATACAGAGCGGGAAATAGTTCGAAAAATCCTCAGAATTCTTCTACGAAATTTTGAAGCAAAAGTGACTGCTATTCAAGAATCAAAAGATCTGAAACAAATTAAAGTTGAAGAACTCATCGGAAATCTCAACACTTATGAACTGGAAATCAAATTAAAGGAACAACATGAAGGAGGTGATACGCGAAAGAAATCAATAGCTCTAAAAGGAACAACGGAAAGTGATGATGACGATGACGATGATGGAGTAGTTGAATTGGCACTGATAATAAAGAGATTCAAAAGATGGAACCGAAAATATGGACATCCTGCCCTAAATCAACAACTGAAGAATAGAATCGTCAAAGTTCTAGACAACTCAGAAGAGCAGGATATCATTTGTCATAACTGCAATAAACCCGATCATATCAAGCCAAATTGTCCTCAAAATCGACTCAGCAAAGGAAAGAAATCAAAAAGGAGAAGTTTTGCAGCCACCTAAAATAAAAGTGATGATGATAATAAAAGCACTAGCAATGAGAGTGAAAAAGAAAATTTGTGTCTTCAAGGAGAAACAACTGACATTGATGATGACGAGCCAAGCGAGGTATCAAAACTTACTCATTCAGAATTACTTATATATTTTCATGAGGTAAATGGCTGTTTTGAAAGACTTAGGGAGAAGTATGCTAAAATTGAATCACAAAGAGATAGTTTGATAGAACTAAATAAGCAGCTTGATCAATTGGTTAAAAACTATCGAAATAAGAGCCCTAAGTGTGATAAGTGTCCATCATTTGAAGAAGAAATTAAAAAATTAAAAATTAAAATCAAATCACTTGAAAATGAAATTCAGATTTTGAAAGAAAGTGAAAACACTAGGAGAGAAAATTCTATTAAAAGTGCACCTTGTTATTGAATGAAAATGAATCACTCAAGACACAAGTCCAAAAATCGTCTACAACTTTAGGAATATTCTCCAAAGGAGAAAAATCACTAAATATGTTGTTAGGGAAACAAACTGTTAACGCTGTTAGACAAAGACTTGGGTATATTCAATCTGAAAGAGTTAGAAGTGAAACTAATCATGTTAACTCCAAGTGCACGATTTGTAGAAAAATTGGACATGATCAAAACAATTGCTAGTTTAGACCCAAACACACTAAAACCATACCAATTTGGGTTCCTAAAGGCACAAATGTTAAATCCCTTAAAATCAAACAAATCTGGGTGCCAAAAGGAACAAATATAGACTGTTTTGGTTCTACACAAAATTGATTTTCAAAATCTTCTGTCGCTAACAATCATGGACCTATCAAAACAAATAGGTCACAAAAATATTCTCTCGTGTAGGTGTGGTGGCAGGCTAAGGAACAACAAGAGTGGTACTGGATTCTGGCTATTCCAGGCACACGACAGGCCATCTCTATTTCTATCATATTTCTAACGACCATCACTCATCAAAATCCAATATAGTATGTCAAAATATAGTATTTTAAACAGGAAATTATTCATTTTTTAAATTAATTAGCAATAAAATTATCCAAAGTATTCGCTCTCATTTAAAAGTCCTCACGGTTATGCATGGGTGAATTACTTGGAATTTTTTGATTATGTGCTTTCATGCTCATTTAAAAGTCCTCACGGTTATGCATGTATGGAACACATATCAAAATTGATTATTAAATAGATGAGTTGATTCTAATCCCATTTAAAAGTCCTCGCGGTTACGTGTGGTTAGAAGATACTTGAAATTCATTTTTTTAAAAAAAAAAGGGAATACTACTAATCTCATTTAAAAGTCCTAATGGTTATGCATGGTTAGTAAGTATTCAAATTCCTGTCATAAATATACCATAAATAGATACAACTATATGGTTTTATATACCAACATCACCCCTATCACTCTAAAGTGGAATATGCGCCTAACAGAGTATTTATGATTTTTGTTTGATTTTTTATTGAAATTTAATATCTATACTTGATTAGGTATTAATGTTGTATTAATATCTATCATTTTATCTCTATTTTCTAACACTGTTACTCTTTTGCTGATAACAAAAGGGGGAGATAAAAGTTAAGATTTTGGCAAATAAGTTCAAATATTTTATTTTTTATTTGCATATTCACTTCTAGATTCATTGCATTTTTTTTTATTTGCGTATTTTTATTTATCTTCATGCATAGGTGAAGGGGGGAGTTTTGTTGTAGGGGGGCATTCAAATAGGGAGAGCTAATAGAATTCACCAAAACCAAATACATTTAATAAAGTCAAAATCTTGATATATGTTTGTTATCATCAAAAGGGATAGATTGTAGAATATGCTAGTGTATGATTTTTATTTGATGATAATAAACATATATATATATATATATATATTTTCGTTTAAATGTATTTGTTATTGTACTATTTTATTTTTCACATAATCAAATAAATATTTGTTGGATAAAATAAATAACACAGAATTCAAATTCAAACAAATATTTTATTCAAACAGATATTTTATTACAAATTCAAATAGTACAAATTTGAGCTCTCACTATATATATACATTTTCAATTACATTACAATTTCAATTACATCACAAATTTCAATTTACAATTTTGACCTCACTACATATTCACTCATCACTCGTATTTCTATCTTCAACTTTGTTACAGCTTGAATCCAGCATCTAAACTATTTGCAAAATAAACATTGACGCGGTAAAATTGAAAAAGAAAATATTTTGCAGTGCAAATTAAAGGGTGTGTTTTTGAAAATGTTATTTGCCTTGGTTATTTGGGTTGTTCATCATCATATTCTTTTAAATCATCATACACGAATAACTTGTGACATGCACGGTGTATCACTGTACATGCCACAAGGCCGTGCACACCGATATACACTTGTTTGTTAAAACTGCATGGACAGATGAGCACAAGGTCAAACCCGAGCCGAGGCTGGATTCAACACAGGTGAACATACACACATGTACACATGAAACAGAGGCCTGACACACCAGACTCAATACAAGAAAGAGACTCGAGTACAACATAGCGCAGACATGAAGACCAAGCTCAACAATCATGTAACATGTTCAATGAAATGGACAGAAGCTCAACGGCTCGAAGTCTGAAAAACAATGCAAAGAAAACTGGACATGGAATTCCACATCAACTTGAATACATCAACATACACCATCTATAACAAGTGCACAAGTGTAGCCTCAACAGTGCAGACCACACATACAATGATTTCGACCCAGACCAATATTAAACTCATATACAACCAGTTTATTCAATGCATTCAGACATCAAGACCAAACAAACACACACACATACAAAATGCACCAGACAGTGATATATATGGTCACGGAACACAATGGCACAAGTATATGAAGTATACAAACAAACAGAAAACAAGTCTGACCATAACATGTACAGTGGAGCATGCAGCTCAAAGAATCAATGCAACAAGACTTCATTCAAAAACAAGTCCAAACTGCAAATGTATAAAGAGCAACAAGCATGAACCAAAGACCAGCTCATATGTACACAGTCAATTGTGAGAACAAAGAAATGCAACCAGACCTCAAATGACACAAAGAAGTCGTGGTCATGATCAAGTGCAGATACACGCTGAATGAAGTAACACAGCATACATATATACATGCATGTTCACACATATATTCATGTATATACATATAGTGGTAAACCAGTCAACAGTAAGACTTCAAGTACAAGACAAATGCAAGACTACACACTGATCAGGCAACCAAACATTGATGTGCACATGAAGACAACAAACCATCAAAACACATGAAGATTCAACCATATGCAGTAAAGACTCATGAAATCACTTGAACAACGTGAAACGGTGTACAGAAGCAGTAACTTCAGTTCTGGAGTGAACCAGACTACAAGACCACTACAACACAATGGAACAAGCAGTCGTAGTAACAGAGGCCAAAAACACAGACCAAAATCAAGTGGAGACTTCAAGAGAGAATACAGTTCAAGCATGAACACAAAATGGGACCAAGGCAGTTCAGGCATCCAGTTTAAAACTTCAAGTAAAAACCAGAAATCAGACTCAGTTCAATATGCAACAAAGTGGACAGTGCAACCAGACTAAAGAAATTAACGGAGGTCGTATGAATAAGCATCGAAATGAACAAGTCATGGTTCAAAAAGAGAATGGAACAACAGTTCTAATATTGCCAATCAAGAAGAAAATGGAATATGACAGAAACAATTTGATGAAAGTCAAGGAGCGTTTTCAAAAGGAATTGACAAACAAAAATTCAGCAAATGGTCGTACGAACAAGTCAGTGCCAAAAGTCAAGATTATCAAAATTCAAAATGCCAAAGTCGTAGGAGCAAAAGAAGGAACCAACCCAAAGCAAGTCACGAAAATTCGAATTCATCAGAGGTATATGCAGTAACATGAACAAGTCAATATCATCACCAACGTTCGATCAAAAATCAATGGCCAAGCAAATCACGCGAAAAATTCAAACTCAAAAATACGAACGTAAATTTAGGGTTTTCATCCCTATATAACCCAGTTACATCATCGGCATCAAAAGGCATTCGAGTTCAAGACAAAATCAGAGAGCATACTTAGAACGAATCACAAAAAACAATCCAGAACTCGAATCAAAATCGAGTATAATCAAAATCGAAAAAGGGAAATATCGCGTACCATTTTTTATCATTAAGTCGAACTCGACAATTAGAGCAGCCGAAGGTGAACAAAGCAGCAATTGATTGACAAAGCAATCCAAAGCAAACGCATACTTCAATCGAAGCAAAAGATCAAGCGGCGGCTTCAACACAGCAAAACCCTAGCTTGTGGAAAAGGAACAAAGAACGGCCGAAAATACTAAAAAAGAAAAGGGAGTGTTCTTCTTTATTATTTAGTTGGACTAGTCTTCAATTTTTTTATTGGGCTACAATTTATTAAATAGGGTTTTTTTTAATTTTGTTTTTATTTTGTAATTTCTGTTTTAAATTGTGTAACTTTCTAGTCGTCTGACTAGGTACGCACTACGGTGGTGTAGTTCGAGAATTCGCAACTCAGTGGCTGAGTTGTTGCAGGGTTTTGAGCATAGAGTTAGGTTAGTCATTAGCGGGTGTCGCAAGTTTACGTGTGTAAGCGTTTGATTGCTTAATTTCTAGTAGAAACCTTGGGGGCAGCACGTAGGCAGGTTTTGCCGAAACTGGGTAAATCTGCGTGTGATCTCTACTGTATTATTTTCTGTGTTTATTTTTAATTCCGGGTTAATTTTTATTATTATTAGTATCACCCTATTCACCTCCCCCCTCTAGGGTGAAAACGATCCTACAGTAGTGAGCTAGTTTACAGTCCATCTGTTAATCGTTGTAAGTCTTAGTTTGTTCGAGAGTAGCATCTTTTCGGGTTTAGTTAAAAATTCATCAGTAATGATGAACCAAAGCTTTTCGTATGTGAGTGGAATTTAACATTCTTTAGCTAGTCTTTGTAGTTTGTTCCCATTAATGTGTTCTTTTTTGAAGAATAACTTTATAACTACCATTTATATGCGCAAATGCCTAAGATTAAATTAGATATCATTACATATATTCTTATACTTATTAGAACGGTTTGTTATATTATCCAATAAGGCTCCCACTTAATTTTGTATCTCTCAAAAAACCTAATTTCATAAATTACTTATGTAGATGTTAGGATGTGTTTATCATGCTATTAAGACTTCTCAATAAATCATAGTCCCCATAAATGGTAAGTAACCCTTTAATTTTTACATATTACATAACCCTAAAATACTTTTTAACTATGCTCCTAATCATTTTTAGGACCTTGAGTTTGCTCATCAAATTGACACCCTAGACCCATCATTTTATGATATCCTAAGCTGCGTTAATGTAACTCTTGAGTTTGTTCAACAAAGTTCCATAAAATTCTTACTTATCTAGAGATAATATAAACACTCCTTGGATATTCTAAGGCTTGAGTTTGTTCAACAACCATAGGTATGAAGGTACTCTGTTTGGATTATAAATGATAGATAGCGCTATTATTTTAAATTCATAATTTAAAAATAATATTTTTAGAGCATTATCGAGTATTTGAGGAAGATGAAAATATAAATTTTATAACTCATGGTATCGTATATCTTTTATATACATCCATTGTACACTCCCTTAAGTCTAATGGGTTTTATTTATACTGACCTCTGATGAACATCAAATTGGGTATATTTTTAACTGCTGAATTACACATTTTAACATCCATAAGGCAGTATTACTTGATATTATTGTTGTGTTAATTGCAGATTTTTTTATTTTTAGAGGATACGCATGTAACAACCCGCCCTTCGTAATACCCTAAAATCAGCACTGAATGAAAGAGTCTGACTTCCAAATACCACAAAAGATAGAATGTTAGGAAGGAAAACTAAAAACGAATATTATACCAAGGCATATTGATAGAATCTAACAGCGGATTGATAACATATTATAATATAATGATATACATGAACAGAAAAGGGTAACAATATATATAAGAGACTACATTAGCGGAAACAACTGATAAATGAATATAAAAACAGAAAGTTAGAATACATCAAACTCCTCGTAATACTGGGTTCTGAATATAATATCTGATACATCAAGTCTCATATATAATACATATTGTCATGTATTACTACAATATCAAGTATACATATGAAGTATCTGTTAGTCCATAGGATAGTGGTTTTGATGACAACAACTATAGAAGTGTTATAAAATATATATGTGCAGGAAATCTATATGCAGGTATCAACAAAAGAAGACTGTACAGTAAAGAAAACAAAATTGATGAAGACAAAGATCAAGAGTTCAAGATTGAAGACTCATGAGATTCAAGATATTCAAGAGTTCAAGACAAATAACATAGTTAGGTTAGATATTTGTTAAAACTCCTTGAAAGCACTATCATTCTTTTTTATCCAATTTACTCGTGGAATGGAATCCACTTCGTTCTTGTTAAAGGGATGGAACCCTAGTGAGATGGAACTCACGAAATATCTAGTGGAACGGATAGTAGCCCTATTTTGTTATCCACTAATTTTGATTCAAAATGATTTTCAAAATTATCTCTTGTTTTATAAAATGATTTTCAAATATTCCTTTTCAAAAGAAAAACCTTCGTTCACATTTCCAAAAATATTTTAGCCTCAAAATCATATTTATCATTTTGTTATATTTTGATTTCAAAATTGTCCTTGATATTTTAGCCTCAAAATCTATTTTAATATTATATTTACTTTAGTTTATTTACTTTGATTTTAAATATATTTTTATATATACATATATACATTCATAAGTATTTCTACTTCTAAATACCTTCTACAAATACATAGAGTCCATTTGAATAAAGTTGCATATGTTTTAAATCATCATTTTCAAAGTAAAGCAAATCATCACTTTTTACTAGACCATGTCGACATCCTATTTACCTGTCATGTCGACATGCTTCCCGTTACAGCAAAGGTTGTTTTCAAAAGAAGTGTCTATTCGTTTAAACCTCTTCGAATGGACACATTCATTCATTCTCTATAAATAGAGACTGTTATGGACGTTTTCCAGAAACTACTTTCTTTATTTTCTCTCCTCTTTACTCTCTTATCTTATTTTCTAATTATCCTATCCATATTCTGCCGAAATCTTAAGTGAATCAAACCAGAATATCTCTAGTTTGATTCTCTGCCACTCTCTTCAAAGAATCTCAGTGCTTATCAAAGTTATAGATATATTTGTACTCAAAGAAACTTGTGTGAGGTTATAAAGGTGTGATCGTGTCCTTGGAAATCGATCGGGTGAACTTGTGTCCTGTGAATCAAGTGGTTCTACCCAGAGACCTGAGAATCTGGAGGGTGTACCTCGTTGCCTTGGAATCGAGGGATTGTAATCTAGATTATTATTGAATAGAAAGCCGTACGGGTTGTGCGGGACTGGATGTAGGGTAACACCGAACCAGTATAAAATTCCTGGTGTGTTCTTTCCTTTACTTGCTTTTTATTTACATTTGCATTTGTTTGTGATTCTGTGATTTGATCTGTGATTGTGTATTTGCATTAAGTTAGTTAATTCAATTTAAATCAAAGAAGTTTTAAAGAAATTCTTAAAACACTATTCACCCCCCTCTAGTGTTAAATAGCCTTAAGATCATCTTCCGCGTCCCTTTCATTTGGTATCAGAGCAAGTTTTTCAAAGTATTCATAATCTGATTTTTGAAAAGTTCATGGCTAAGTTTGAAATGTTTCCTAAAAATATTTCTTTAATGATCAAATCATTGTGGTCTCATAAATTGATGCATGATAGTTATATAGAATCAGGTAATCTACAAAAGTTGCTCACTGTGCAGGAATCTTGCTTCATGGCGACAAATGAATCTATTCACAATGGACAAGCTGTGCAAATAAGGAAAAACAAGTGGATACTTGATAGTGGATGTTCAAGACATATGACAGGAAATCCAGAGATACTCAATGGCATTATTTACAAGGATGGAGGATTGGTTAATTTTGGGGATAATTCAAAAGGTTATGTGGTTGGCATCGGCAATGTAGGTAATTCTGAAACTCCTATTATTTCAAATGTTTTGTTAGTTAAAAATCTACAACATAATCTACTTAGTATTAGTCAGTTATGTGATAAAGGATATAGGATTAAATTTGAAAAAGACAAGTGTCACATCGAAGATAATAAATCTAATATTATCTTTGAGGGAGTTAGGAAAAATAATATCTATATTCTTAGTATGAAAATTTCAAATGATAATCTATGTCTTTTGGCCAATACAAGTGACCCTTGGACTTGGCATAAGAGATTTGGACATTTGAATTTTAAACTCTTATCTAGACTATCCAAACTTGATCTAGTAAGAGGCCTCCCTAAGATGCAATTTAAAGTAGATAGTATATGTGATGCATGTCAATTAGGAAAACTTAGAAAAAGTTCCTTTAAACTTAAAGATATGATCTCTACTTCAAAACCTCTTGAGTTACTTCACCTAGATTTATTTGGTCCATCTCAGATTCAATAAATCAACCATAGTAAATATGTCTTTGTAATTGTGGATGATTATTCCAGATATACATGGACAATCTTTCTGAAACATAAAAGTGATACTTTTGATTATTTTAAAAGTTTTTCAAAAAGAGTTCAAAACCAACTTTCTTCCAAGATCATCACTATTCGTAGTGATCACGGTGGTGAATTTGAAAATGAGAAGTTTGAGGAATTCTGTAATCAGAAGGGAATTACTCACAATTTTTCATTTCCAAGAACTCCACAACAAAACGGAGTAGTTGAGCGTAAGAATAGGACGATTCAAGAGTGTGCTAGAACTCTACTTTCTGATAGTAAATTACCAAAACATTTTTGGGCTGAAGCAGTTGCAACAGCCTGTTATATTTTAAATAGGATTCTAATTAGACCTCTAACCAATAAAACACCTTATGAACTTCTTTTCAATAAGAAACCTAAGGTATCTTATTTCAGAATTTTTGGAAGTAAATGTTTTATCTTAAATACAAAAGATAATTTAGATAAGTTTGATCCTAAATCCGACAAAGGAATCTTTATCGGATATTCTAACAGAAGTAAAGCTTATAGAGTTTTTAATCTAAGAACAAACACTATTGAAGAAACTTTACATGTTTCCTTTGATGAAAATTTCAAAGAAGTTGATCAGACTAATGATGAGGATGACTTAGTTATTTCTAATCATGAATCTGTAGATGCTACAAATGAAACTTTTCATCCAAATAAAAAGATTAGGCTTTTAAAAGATCACCCTGTAGAAAATATTCTAGGAGATATGCAATCTGTTGTTAAAACTAGGAATCAATTAAACAGTATGAGTCATGTTGCTTTTATATCCTCAATAGAACCTAAAAATCCAAAGGAAGCATCAACTGATGATTCATGGATTCTTGCTATGCAAGAAGAATTGAATCAATTCACCAGAAATGATGTTTGGGAACTTGTTCCTAGACCTGAGGATAAATCCATTAAAGGCACTAAATGGGTATATAAAAATAAATTAAATGAATTAGGTGAGGTCGTTAGAAATAAGGCTCGACTCGTTGCACAAGGTTATTGTCAAGAAGAAGGTATAGATTATGACGAAACCTTTGCACCCGTAGCAAGATTAGAAGCTATTAGAATTCTGCTTGCTTTCGCTAATTTCAATAATTTCAAAAATTTTCAAATGGATGTCAAGAGTGCCTTTCTAAATGGTTTTGTAAAAGAGGAAGTTTATGTTGAACAACCTCCACTCTTTGAAAATACAAAATTTCTAAATCATGTTTTTAAATTAAAGAAAGCCCTGTATGGTCTAAAACAAGCTCCTAGAGCTTGGTATGATAGACTTAGGTCTTATCTTTTGCAATCTAATTTTGAAATAGGTAAAGTAGATAACACACTTTTTATTAAAAGAAACAAAAATGATATTCAACTTGTACAAGTGTACGTAGATGATATTATTTTTGGATCAACCAATTCTGACATGAACAAAGAATTTTCTGACATTATGACAAAAGAGTTTGAGATGAGTCATATGGGTGAACTTAACTTTTTCCTAGGATTACAAATCAAACAATTAGATAATGGTATCTTTATCAGTCAAGAGAAGTATGCGAGAGAGTTAGTTAGTAAGTTTGGCTTGACCAATGTGAGTGGAAAACCAACTCCCATGGCAACCAATATAGCGTTAAGTAAGGATGATCTATCCAAAGACGTAGATCAAACCTTGTATAGAGGAATGATTGGATCACTTCTCTATATAACTGCTAGTAGACCAGATATCATGAACAGTGTCTGTCTCTGTGCAAGATATCAATCTCAACCCAAGGAAACTCATCTAAAAGCTGTGAAACGTATCATTCGATATGTTAAACACACCTTTGATTATGGATTGTTCTACCCTAAGAATGATTCATTTGAATTAGTTTCCTACTGTGATGCTGACTATGCTGGGTGTAAGTCAGACCGAAAGAGTACAAGTGGAACTTGTCACTTTCTAGGTCATTCCTTAATTTCCTGGTTCAGTAAAAAGCAGAATACTGTTTCCCTATCAACAACTGAAGCAGAATATGTTTCTGCTGCTTTAGCTTGTTCTCAAGTTTTGTATATGCAACAAACCTTGAATGATTTTGGTATATCTATCACGAAATCTCCAATTTTCTGTGATAACACTAGTGCCATTAGTTTGTCCAAAAACCCAACTCTCCATGCCCGAACTAAACATATTGACATTAGACACCATTTTCTAAGAGATAACGTAAATAAAGAGAAAATTTCTCTTGATTTCGTTAATTCTGAAAATCAAATAGCTGATATTTTGACCAAACCTTTAGGAGAACCTGTCTTCACCAAGTTAAGAAGAGAATTAGGTATATGTTCTCTTTCTGAAATATAGTATATAGTATAGTAGTATACATAGGGTATATATGAATGTTTTCTTAACCATAGCATTTTGCAACACCATGTCGACATGGTATTCATGTGTCATGTCGACATGCAACGGTAAAAATGACAGTTCGTTTTTTCCCTCTAATTTTTGAATGGGTGGTTATTTAACTCACCCATTCTGAGTTTCTCTTCCCTCCAATCATTATTTCTTCATTCTACTTTCTAGAAACATCAAATCCATGGCTTCCACATCCAATCCTAATCAAATATCACCGGTTTCTTTCCCTTCTCCTTCACATGGCCCTTTCCAAAACTCCATACTCGCTCGTGTCATCAAAATAGAGGAGAAAGTTAATGATTCGCTGTAGATGTTAACTGAAATGCAAGTTCAACAATTGAGAATGGCAAGAGAGCAAGAGAAACAAGGGAAAATTCTGAGGAATCTTCAAAAATTCCTCATGGATAATCATGCCAATCCAATTGTAATTGAAGATTCTTCTAACATAGAAGCAAATGAAGAAGGAGAAGAAGAAGAAGACGAAGACGAAGAAGAAGAGGAAGAACCAATGGAGGAAGAAACTGATGATGAAGCAGTATGTGTAGGGGAAGTTTGTTTTGATGCTTATGGGAACATTGTGGAACAACATGGAAATTTCTGTTTCCATTACCCAAATTGTCCTGTCCACAAGTCTCCCATCATCAAAAACAACCGTTGAGTTGTTTATTTTCTTGTTTTAGTTATTTATGTGTTTATAAGTTTAAATAGTCATGCATATAGTAATATTGAAATGAATAAAATAATCTGTGGTTACACTTATTATTCTCATTCTTATATTACTCATATATATCATTCTGAGTATACAATATTTAGCATTGTTATATCTAGTTTCAGTATTATTAATGATAACACTATCATTAATATCATAGATTTAGGGGGAGTTAGTGTCATTTTTTTGTTGATGACAAAGGGGGAGAAGTATAAAATAGGTTAGTTAGGCATAAATTAAGGGGGAGTTATTAGATTTAGGGGGAGTTATAAGGAGAATATAAATATTTTATAAACAAAGGTTGTCATCATCAAAAAGTGGGAGAATGTTAGTCCATAGGATAGTGGTTTTGATGACAACAACTATAGAAGTGTTATAAAATATATATGTGCAGGAAATCTATATGCAGGTATCAACAAAAGAAGACTGTACAGTAAAGAAAACAAAATCGATGAAGACAAAGATCAAGAGTTCAAGATTGAAGACTCATGAGATTCAAGATATTCAAGAGTTCAAGACAAATAACATAGTTAGGTTAGATATTTGTTAAAACTCCTTGAAAGCACTATCATTCTTTTTTATCCAATTTACTCGTGGAATGGAATCCACTTCGTTCTTGTTAAAGGGATGGAACCCTAGTGAGATGGAACTCAAGAAATATCTAGTGGAACGGATAGTAGCCCTATTTTGTTATCCACTAATTTTGATTCAAAATGATTTTCAAAATTATCTCTTGTTTTATAAAATGATTTTCAAATATTCCTTTTCAAAAGAAAAACCTTCGTTCACATTTCCAAAAATATTTTAGCCTCAAAATCATATTTATCATTTTGTTATATTTTGATTTCAAAATTGTCCTTGATATTTTAGCCTCAAAATCTATTTTAATATTATATTTACTTTAGTTTATTTACTTTGATTTTAAATATATTTTTATATATACATATATACATTCATAAGTATTTCTACTTCTAAATACCTTCTACAAATACATAGAGTCCATTTGAATAAAGTTGCATATGTTTTAAATCATCATTTTCAAAGTAAAGCAAATCATCACTTTTTACTAGACCATGTCGACATCCTATTTACCTGTCATGTCGACATGCTTCCCGTTACAGCAAAGGTTGTTTTCAAAAGAAGTGTCTATTCGTTTAAACCTCTTCGAATGGACACATTCATTCATTCTCTATAAATAGAGACTGTTATGGACGTTTTCCAGAAACTACTTTCTTTATTTTCTCTCCTCTTTACTCTCTTATCTTATTTTCTAATTATCATATCCATATTCTGCCGAAATCTTAAGTGAATCAAACCAGAATATCTCTAGTTTGATTCTCTGCCACTCTCTTCAAAGAATCTCAGTGCTTATCAGAGTTATAGATATATTTGTACTCAAAGAAACTTGTGTGGGGTTATAAAGGTGTGATCGTGTCCTTGGAAATCGATCGGGTGAACTTGTGTCCTGTGAATCAAGTGGTTCTACCCAGAGACCTGAGAATCTGGAGGGTGTACCTCGTTGCCTTGGAATCGAGGGATTGTAATCTAGATTATTATTGAATAGAAAGCCGTACGGGTTGTGCGAGACTGGATGTAGGGTAACACCGAACCAGTATAAAATTCCTGGTGTGTTCTTTCCTTTACTTGCTTTTTATTTACATTTGCATTTGTTTGTGATTCTGTGATTTGATCTGTGATTGTGTATTTGCATTAAGTTAGTTAATTCAATTTAAATCAAAGAAGTTTTAAAGAAATTCTTAAAACACTATTCACCCTCCCTCTAGTGTTAAATAGCCTTAAGATCATCTTCCGCGTCCCTTTCAGTATCGACATCCCCTCCAAAGAATGCTCCAGTTGTCCTAAAAGCATATCCTTAAAAACATCTGACTTCTAGACTACTCAATTGAGTATCCGAGAGCTTTCATGACATAAACAGACAAAGATAAAACGCGGATCAGACATAAAGCCTGGTACAAGCGAAATATCTCAATATACTGTATATCAAAACTATATACAAATTAACATGAAACTACTTAGGCACAGTCAGTCCTCTCCACAATCATGGCTCAGGGGTAATCCGAACCGTTTATAAATAAGTAAAGTAAACCCCTATCAAAAGCATGAGATCGTACCATAACCTTCTCTTCTCTTGTAATCAATAAGTCAACACAACTAATATAATGTGACTGACATCTAACAACATGCTATGATAAAGTTAACCCAACACCCAAAAGAAGGTTAATCATAATACAAGTCTATCGCAAAGTACAAAATAATAATAAATGTAACAACAATATCATCAGCCAACTAATAACACACATAACATAGCAATGAAAGACAACCAAAGAATACAAATTGATACCCATCATTACTGATGGGTGAAGTCCATTATGGACATCTATCGCGATCCAATAATTCCCTTCGAGGGTCTAAAATAAATAAAATCGGTACTCAAATGTACCTTAGACCCCGAGCCATATCCTTAGTGATGGGTTTCATGTAGATCACACCATACCCTCCGAAGGAAGCTTTGGTGATATATGACCTACTCTATTTATTTGAAACATATGTGAACCAAACTGAACCCTTTACATCGAGTTTGGTGACATTTAGTTCACTCGTTGATCTCATCGTACCCTCTACATCGCTTTGGTGTAATGGGATCTCAACGTACCATCTACATCGAGCTTTGGTGTTACGGGATCTCAACATACCCTCGACATCGAGCTTTGGTGATATGTGATCCACTCCCAGATGATCGTCATAATGGATTTCTCAAGTAACTTGCATACGCCTCTATCAAAAAGAGAACAACGATCTTGTGTCATGTAATAAGCTATCAATACCAAAATGGAACACCGATGTCATATATATACACACCCATCCAATATAACATCACATATGGTCACCACTGATGGACCAATGACATGTACAACCACTATTGTAAGGTCAATGCGGTGTTTGATCACTAATATAAGATCAATACTATGCACGGTCACTAATATAAGTCTGATACAATTCATTGAACTATGCGTACCTCGCGGTTAAAGCCCGGAGGTATGGATTTACTCTGATCGTACACGCTCGTTTGACATGATCATGCGATCGATTACCGTATTGATCTTTTGTCTGATTGTTATTGTTCACATGAAAATCAGTTTACTCTTGCATCCGGATCCCAAGCTTCACCTAGCATTTGACCTCCTCAAGTACCCCAAGTCCTCCTGGAGTCATGCCGAAGCCTCATGCAAGCTCGCATCCGAAATTGGGGAAGAAACCTCAATAAAATGGCACCTGACTTAGGATTTACTGTCCAGGTTAATGCACCATCGGTCCACCGGTGGTCTACCGTCGTTCAACTAGTGGTAGCCTGTCCCAGGCAATAAAGTTCGAGGCAGGTGTCACCCGATCGCTATGGTCGCCAATTCGAATACCGTTTCCTCCATTATTTCGTCCGATGAGCCGCTTTGTCTTCCAAGCCTGCCTCCACCCATCGGATCGTCATTGGAGTTCAATGGTTGATGTTTTGAAGTGGTTCCTTATGTATTTGAAAACCTACATTGACATGAAATCCACGCATTGCACGTGTAGAGTTTTACGGGTGAATCTAGCTACCCGGCTTCCTTTAACATGCCAAAACAACATGACCGACCTTCTACCTTATGTGATGCCTACGCATATACCCATACACTCATTTGTGTATGTTTATACACACACGAACACACAACCACACTTTAAATTATATAAATCATGTTTCAGACTTCACCGAAGCGACTACTCGGCCCGGTATCTTCTTACGCAACTCAGTGCATGTGATAGTCTCTATGGCTACAAGAGATGCTCACCACGTGTTTATATACAAGTAAAGATATACATATATACAATAATTCACTTATGTGTGTGTGTATGTAGTTATGCACACATATATATGCACAACTACATAGGACAGTTCTATTTTAGCTACGATACAACAATTATTTTGATTATTACACTACTTCAAATACACGAATATGTATACCCGCTCGTGCAAATATACATACACGTATATTCGAGTGAGTAATTCAATTATTACTTAGATCAAAATTTATTTTATTTACTAAATCATTTCAAATAAAGTTAAACATTGTTTTATATTATTTTATAAAACTCATATCATGTTATAAAATACAATACTAGCTTACGTATTTATCTAAGCCTTTAAAATACTAAATCTCTTCATTTAAAATTAAATATTCCTTTCATAAATATTTTACAAAACCTTATAACCATTTTATAAAATATCATATTCATATTATGTTATAAAATTATATACTTTATAAAATATCTCATTTATACTATTGTATAAAATGTATAAAATATCATATTACTTTATAAAACATCTCTTTATACTATTTTATAAAAATAACTATTTTATAAAATATTACAATTTTACATTATTTTATAAAATCACTATTTTATAAAATATCGCTTTTATACTATTTTATAAAATCACTTTTTCTATCAAATATTACTTTTATTCATAAAATTATTTCTTTACATAAATAATATTTATAAATAAACCATTCGCTTATAAAAATTATTTCTTTACTTTAATTAATATCTAGAAGTAATAACGAAGTTTCATAAGGCCTCTAATTACTTTGATGATAAGTATAGAGCCCTTACACTACTTAATTAGCGTACTAAATTTTCCCAAAATCTATTCAAATGGTGAATAATTACTGACTAATGATATGCACATAATTATATCACTAAATTGATCTATAATCACTAATAACATCAAAATCATTTGCTTAGCCCATAATCAAAAATTAGGCTTACTAATTATTTCGAAAACAGCAAGCATGGTCTTAAATAAATGAAGAGTTAATATAATCGTGTTTATAACATAATCATAAGCCTAAATCAACCCAAACAATCTCAAAATCACTTTATATACTTCCATAATCATCAATAAACGAAATGATGAAGATTGACAAGTAAATATAGCTGGAGAATCATCTCACTCACCTTGTTTTTTCCTAAATCAAGCTCTAACCACCAAAATTCATGCTTTCCCTCTCTTTGAATCATAGATGAAGCTCCAAATCAGAATTTCAAGCTAATCCCTTGATGGGTTTTGTAGAGAATAAGAAGAGAGGAATTATGGTTCACAAACACGTTTTTGTCTGTCATTTTTGTTTCAAACAAACACGTTGTTGTTTAATTCATTTCCTTTGTATTGTTATAAATTATAAAACTGTTCTTATTATTTGAATAAATACTTCATTTCCTTTATACTTTGCTGTTAATAAAATATAATTAACTTTAATTTTGTTGTTACAACAAAATCCTTAACTTCACTTCTATTGTTATTCATAGGAAAATGTTTTGCTTTAATTCAGTTGCTTGAAAAATATTATCTAATCTTTATTCTTTTTAGTTATGGTACAAAACCAATCGATTATGCATGATTTTGTTTTTGTTATTAAAACATATCTCTATCCATTTCAATTGTATACTCACATACTCTAATACACTGCAAACTATACTCACATACTTTATCAAATCAACTATAGTTCAATAACCAATGGTGGCATGCACATGTCTAACTAAATGGACCAAGAAATTGAAAAGATCTCTCACACAAAAATTCATAACAAAGCATATATAATTCACACAAGAAACACGCAAAGGTTGTATAAAAGCAACAGATATACACTTCATAATCGCAGTAACACTAAAGATCAAAGAACATAATAATAGTATTATAGATATCCATATTCACATATTATCCTAGACGGTAATCTAGAAAACAGTTAATGGAAGAATATAATACAAATTACCAGAAAATTAAACTATAATTATATTAGTATTTCTTCTGTTGTTATAAAAAGCAACTGTAGTAGTTCACAAGCTTCAACCCGAACATAAGAAACTAACTTAGAACTTGTACATGATAGTAGTTTTATATAACAACTAAAATTACATAAACTTCTTCCTTTCAACCATTTTTTTAGTAGCAGCTTTTTTGGATTCTTTTATTTTATTTTATTTAATATTTTTCATAATACTCTATTTTCCTTCTCTCTTTTTCTCGAGATTGTCAGTTTAATTTCTTGTAAATTTCGTATGTTTATTTTGTGGTGTAGTAAATATGAACAAGTAAAGTCATAAGATTATTTACTTACACTCTGAAGGAATTAAATATTCCAAAAAAATTCATTGATTTATGTGTGACAAAAAAGAATTATAAAATTGAATATTTATTGAATTTATATTTCATGTTAGAACACTTCAAAGTTCTATAATACCAGTTTCAAATTTTAAGATATCATACAAATAGTCTAAAATATATCAAAGTGAAGATGATTTCTGTACTAGTAAAATAGTATGCAATTTCCTGAGAATCCACCTGAACCATAGATAATTGGACTCCTTAATTTTTGGTACAAAAATTATTTAAAAGAAAAATTCAACAACATGAACCTTTTAAATCTCACACAAAACAAGAAGAAATGCAACTTTTTAGTAGCAAATATATTTGTTTGCCAAAAACAAAAATCTATAAGAGGCTCAAATAAAACGAAAACAAGATAAAAGCTACATGTCCATGTTTTTGATGTTGTTGTATGAAAAGTCTCTTGTACGAAAAGTCCCTGTAGAAATGTAGATGTGAATTTAATCCCTATTTTCGAAAAATATAAAATGCAAGGTAAATTGGGTTTTCTGACAAAATATGCAAGGGAACTTGCAGTTTTCGAAAAAATATAAAATTCGATAATGGTAAAATAAATATAAAACTATAGTTATTTATTAAAATTATACTTAAATAATAATTATTATTATTTACGAATAAAGAATTTTGATTTTTCAATTTTTCAAAAACTTTTTGAAAAGTATCGAGAAACTGCAAGTAAGTTTGCATTTTCCGATTTAGAAAAATAGGGACCAAATTTACAAATTTATTTGGACTTTTCTTATAGCAACATTAGAAATAAGGACCTGGATCCGAAGCCCCAAATAAAAAACCCAAAAGTTGCAGGTAGTGTTAAAGCGCTAAAAGACTGTGACTCTTTCAGCTTGATCAACTCCAACCAATAACCAACATTATAACATGGTAAAAGTATAACAAGATGCATTTTTTTTTATATAAGAACCACAATTCCCAAGTCAATGTTACTTAGTATCATGCACCTAAACAATAACCAACCTCTTGATCGAAATTCTAACAAATTCAAACACCAAAAGTAAGGGATAAAAGAGAAAATGCAAGCTTGTGGTAATCTACTTACATGAAATAACCAGTTTCAATTCCTCTGTCTGATTCACATAAGAAGCTTCTTACATAGATCAGGTACAACAAATCAACTTTAGTGCTAACGATTTATGGGAACAAACAGATGGGATCACGGGCTAATGATAGATTAAGTTGAAAGTATTCATTAGTAGTTAACTACATTAACACATATAATTAAGCTTCCCTCCTTCAAACATACAATAATTAGTAACGATAGCTCCAGGCTACCAGAATTAAGCAGACCAAAAGTTAGAGACTTTCATAATTTCATGCTAATAGAAATACAAGTTTTTTTTAACCAAAACACTTGTCATACCTACACATCTGACTTCTAAGATTCCCCAAAATAAGCTTTAAACATCTTTGTTTCCTAGCTCCATCCTTTTCCATTAATGCTTCCCATGTAAGAAAAAAAACATTTAATATCACATTTACTACAAACAAGTTAACAGTTGTTGTAGGCAACTTCCATTACCACTCCAAAAATTCGTTCCAACTCCTGTACAAGCAAAAAATAGCTATGGACGAAAACACCCAACTGATCTATTGAGTTCAAAACCAAAAACCGCAGAACAAACCGTTTTCTCAAATGAAGCACATACCCATATTTCGCATGTACTTGGGAAACCACTTATAGCCACGGTATTTTCTTTGGTCCAGGCTAAATATTCATGGTATTTCCATTTCATCCAGGGATTTTCTAAACTATTCAAGTTACTATATTAGCAAACGAATCAAACATCATTTCAAAATGAGAGCGAAGCGTTGTAAAAATGGAAGTGATAATGTTGTGAAATTAGATTTAAGTTTGCTGAAAAAGAGTCAAGGGAGAAAATGACAAAAGTAGCAAGTAGAAGAAAGTGATAGTGTGAGAGATTGAAAGAGAAAGTAGACTTGCAGAAGTCAAATCCAAAGTGAAGGGTACGAGTGGCGTTTGGGGGGGGGTGTTTATGGTGATTTAAAGGGTCAGCTGATTTGTAGAAAATCATGAGGGCGTAGGGAAATCGAAGCTGTGGGAATAGATGCTGCCTAAATTATTAATCAATGCCATAATTCATATAAAGTCTTATATTGCCACGATATTGAATCCCAATCATAAAAAGCATTTGAAGGAAAATACTTTAAAGTCCATGATCGGTTAACATATCATTAGTAATATCTATCCCACACGCACACACTCTACTAAGTGCATGAATTTTTTACATCATGGAAGACTTTGGATATAAAAATATGCCATCCTTCTTCAAGCTACTTTTTCCTACCATTCTTTCTTAAGGACAAAATAAGCATGTATAACATAAGCAAACCAAAAATTAGACTTCGGCATCTCTTAACAAATGAATCATAAAAATTTTAATCAAAGGATATCAAGCGTTTTCATACCTAGCGATCTGAGTTTTGATAAACCTCTAAGTAAAACTTTAAGATCTTCCTTTCCAGTGCCAACCGTTTCAGAGCCACCTTTGTATCATCGATTCTTTGCATTTTGAGTTTGTTTTCTAAAGCTGCGGCTTTTTCTTCAGACTTAAATTTCATTTCGAAATCATGAAGATCCAATTTCTGGAGTTCTGCCTTCAGTAGTGGAAACTTCTTTTTGAAGACTTTCTCTTCCATACTCTATCAGCAATCTCTTTCATTTTCAAGTCATGTTCAATTATAAAAGACTTCACAGTATGAAAATATTTTTTCTTCAAACCTCCAATTTTTCTGAGTACCTTGTTACCCCTGGGCCTCTTAGTGAAACTTAGCCTACCCTTCAATAAATCACAGAATAGTTCTATTGAGGAAGGACCTACTTCTCTTCCCTCCTTCAATTGGAACTCATGTATGGAATTTAGTAGTGTTATCTCATCCTCCAAGGACCAAACTCTTGGAAAACAACGTTTCTTAGAAATTCCACCGCCTCCTTTTGCTTTGAGAGAGCATCTAGAAGAAGATGCCGATTGCGATCCCTTGAATTTCAAATCATAGGATTTGAGCTTTTCCTTGCCTTTTTTGTTTTGTGAAACATTATCAACAGTTCTGTTTCCTTTTGAATCATTTTTTTTAGATGAACCGCCTGCTACTGGGACAACAGATTTAGACACTAGATCACCTGATTCTTCGTTTTCTTCTTCACTCGGCTCATGTTCAAATTCTTCGCTTTCTTCTTCGCTCGGCTCATTTTCAGGTTCTTCGCTTTCTTCTTCGCTCGGCTCATATTCAGGTTCTTCGCTTTCTTCTTTACTCGGCTCAGATTCAAGTTCTTCGCTTTCTTCTTCACTCGGCTCAGATTCAAATTTTTCGGACTCCGAATCGGAATTTCGGGCATTTGTTTGCAGCTTTTCGTGACAGAGTGGTTCTTCGTCTGATGAACAGGATGCTTCTTCCTCGGAAGACGAAGCCGTACGTTCTAGGGTTTTCATGGCAAAAAGTAGGTTTAGTTTTGTAAGTGTAAATGGAGAAAACTAGAGTCTGGTTTTTGAATAGTTGGAGCTCGGTTTCCAAAGAGTCATTATTTAATTTTGGCAATATTTTAAATTTGGACCACTTCTAAAGGTACCTTTTTTGCAAAATGTGCAAAATGGGCACTCAGTGTTGACGTCTGCGTCCGACGTCAAGCGTGGACCCCATGCTACTGTCCAGTTCAAACAAACTGTTCGCGTTCGACGCCGTCGGACGCGAACGGTTCATTCTCAACCGTCATATACCCCTTCACCCACTATATATATCATTTCATTTCTCAACCAAATTACCAATAAAAAATCCAAAAATTCAACAATTTCTATAAGATTCGTCGTCGATCTTTTCAGATAAACTTTTTTATATTTTCGTTTTTCGTATTATTATCTACCATGTATTTTTTTTCAAATTTTTTCAAATTATTTTTTGAATTACTTTTTTCAGAATGTCTAGTCACTTCGCTTCTTCTTCTATGAGAACTATCGTCGACTGGAATGCCAAGAGGACAAACGTGTTCATCGATGTTTGTTTCGAAAACATCGATACTCGTGCCCACCATGTTGCACAGTGGTATGAAGATATCACAATCCCGTTCAATGTAAAAACTGGTCTGCATTACAATGCTGGGCAAATGAAAAACAAGTTTGATAATCTAAAACGTGAGTGGAGCCCATGGAATAAGCTGCTACAGATTCTAGGTGGCTATTGGAACGAAGAACAGGACAAGATCGGTGGATCCGACGAGTGGTGGGATATAGCTGCAGCAAGGTACCGCAAATACAAACATGTCTCGCCTGCTCATTTTAGGCAGTTGGACGTGATTTTTGATGGCTGCATCCGAACTGACAAATGTCAGTTCATAATTCCACCAGATCCACCTGTTCGGCTACAGTTCGACGCACAGCTTTATGGCGACTATCTTAAGGTGATGCTGCGGAGATCTTCATTCGCAGAGCGCCTAGACAACAAAGGCCCACTGGTGGTTCTTTCAGGTCTGTTGGCAGTTCTTCGCATGATCTGACTCTTGCTAGGTGTATGGAAGCAAAGCAGGAGGATAACGATTATAAGAATGGGAGCTCGCGATTTGTTTGGATGAGGATGATAACATAGGTTTCAATCCTTTGCATACCCTCCTGGACAACCCAGAGCAGCTTAGGAAGGCTGTTATTTATCTTGTTGCCCAATTGAGAAGGAGAATGTAGTTTGTTTTATCTATATTTTATTTTCTGCATTTTATTCGGTACTTTTATTTCTGCATTTGTATTGTGAATTCTGAACTATGAATTTTTATTTCTGCATTTGTATTCTGTATTATGTATTCTATATTTAAAAATAATTAACGTAAATAAAATAATAACATAAACAAATAATAACTTTGCCCACTTCGCGTTGCCCCTTTCGTAAAAAGAACGCATTCCCCTTTTTCGAACTTACCCCTTTCCCAGCCCTTTTCGTTTGCCCCTTTCAATTCAAAAAAGAACGCACCCTAAGGTACCGTTCTTTTGCTGAAATGGCCAGGTGAAGTTGGCGTCTGCGTCGGACGCGTTCAACGAGTCGGACGTAGCAAACGTGGGACCCACCAGTTTGTCCAGTTTGGGTGAACCGTTGTTGGGGAGCCGTTTGCGTCCGACGCGACGTGGACGCGAACAGCTCCCCACAATGGTTCACCTGAACTACCTCTCCTATATATTCCCTACTTTGTTCCGCTTCTTCATCATCTCATTCTACTATCTTCTCTCCTACTTTCTTCATCCCTAATGGCAGATCCAAATGAAGAAAGTGATGGTTCTGATTTTGAAGATTTGCAAGATATCCACTTCCTTAGACTATATTATGCCACACGTGGACCTCAAACGAGCCGGATACACGATTCTAAAGTTACCGGTATTTATTGGGTTAATGATATGCTTACAGGCCATACAAAACGGTGTCAACGAAATTTCCGAATGAATGGGCTTTGTTTTATGTCGTTGTATAAGCGGTTAAAAAGTTATGGTTTGCAACCGGCGGCGCACGTTACAGTTAAAGAAATGGTAGTCATCTTTCTATATACAATCGCTTTGGCTATTCCTGTACGGTGGGTTGCTAAAAGATTTCAACGATCACTTAACACGGTTAGCCGTTATTTTCATAAAGTTCTAAATTTTGTTTTGTTAATGTCTGTGGATATTATTAGGCCGATAGATCCTCAATTTAATAGAATTCCAGAACAAATCAGTTCATCATCATGATATTACCCATTCTTTAGAAATTGTATTGGAGTTATTGATGGTACACATGTAATGGTGCATGTTCCTCAAGCGGATATGCAATGATTTGTAGGACGTAAAGATGTTCCTACATAGAATATAATGGTTGAATGCGCCTTTGACTTAACATTTACATTCGTAAAGGCAGGGTGGGAAGGAACTGCCCATGATGCTAGAATCTTTCGTGAAGTTGTAAATACTTCAAATTTGAATTTTCCGCATCCGCCGGGAGGATAATATTATTTTGTCAGAAAATGAACCATATTCCAGATTTCAAGATACCATATTCCAGATTCTAGATTTCAATGATACCATATTCCAGATTTCAATGATACACGGAATGAACCAAAGTCAGAAAATGAAGTTTTCAACTACTACCATTCGAGTTTGCGTATGGCAGTCGAAAGAACTTTTGGAATTTGGAAGAAAAAATTTGCAATCTTACGTAACATGCCAACATACCCATATAATGTTCAGGTACAAATTGTCACTGCTACAATGGTTATTCACAATTTCATACGAGGTACAACGCCAGAGATCCTGATTTTATGGCATATGACGATAATCCGGATATGGTGCCTGAAGAATATCTAGAAGAGTATTATAGCATTTGGAAACGTGGAAATAACGATCGTGAACAAGTTCAAAGAACTACAAGAACAATTGTTATGGCATTAGTTCGAGATACCATACGAAATGAACTAGTTGTTGCTGGGTTACGTTAAAAATTGTCTCTATTTTTTATTACGCGTTCTTCATTCTGTAGTTTGTATTTGTAGATTATGCTTTGTATTTCATATTTTGTATTCTGCATTTCGAATTCTGAACTATGTATTCGGTATTATGTATTCTGTATTCGGTACATATCTATTTTATTTAAAAATAATTAACACAAATAAAATAACAATATAAATAATAATTTTGCCCCTTTCGCGTTGCCCCTTTCATATAAAAAACGCATTCCCCTTTCGTGAACTTACCCATTTCCAAGCCCCTTTCGTTTGCCCCTTTTGTTTAAAAAAAGAACACACCTTATATTGCGCAGATGTGTCATTTTTTAAACTATTTAGCCAGTTTTTGCTATGTTCAGCATCACGATATAAAAAACGAACTGATGCTATTTGAAATGTCGCCAATACAAAGTTTAGTAAACTTACGCTATTTGAAAAGTCGTATGTATTTATGTGATGAACAATATGAATGACTTTTGAAAATACGTCTAAATTATTTTTTAAAATACTACTTACGTCATTTGAAATGTCGCTAGCGTGACGTAACATGGCCAAAAGTGGTCTATATTTATAAATAGTTTTAAAAGTGACATAATTGTGTAATTAAATTTAAAAATCGGCCTAAATTTAAAAAAATTCCTTTAATTTTGCCAAATTTGAAAAGTAATTGCATTTGCAAACGGATGGATCATTATTTCATACATATTTTGAAACAATGCTTGCTTCGGTTGGGGAAAAACACAAAATGTGGTGATACAATAAATCTCAACCATTGGATTGACCCCTAATTTCAACCCATGCGTGAACATAATGAGATTAAACGGGTCAGATCTACAGAATCACCAGTTGTGTATTATTTTATATCATAGTCTATCATATCACCTCATTTTGCTACACCTTTATTCGATCCAATATCAACGATACATTCGGATTTAAATAATCTAATGATGTGGCAAGAGAGATAGAATATATTATTTAAATCGAAATGTATGTTAGAAATCAGGAGGAATAGACATGTAGCAGAAATGAAATGTAGTCAATCTTTTCTTTGTAAATGGTTGAAATCAGGGGGAATAGACATGTAGCAGAAATGATGTGTAGTCAATCTTTACCCTATATATGGTTGAAATCAGGAGGGGATAAACGTGTAGCAGAAATGAGGTGTAGTCAATCTTTGTCATATTTGTTATCTATTTATTATAAGGTGTTACTATCTACACACGCCAAATTAACAACTCTCGTCCAGTTATCCTCTCACCCAACCAATCTCTCACTCGCCCAGTTCTTATATTTTATTATGCACGACTAAACAAAATTAGTTCTCTTCCCCTCAAATTTTACTTCAATTTTTATCGCTCAGGGCCCCTGTTATAATTTAACGATATTAGTCCATAGGTTCTAGTAAATTCATGTCGTTCTGCAATAAATTCAGTTTGAAAGCTGCTACTTTTGTGTGACTATTTTCTTTGCTCTTACTACTATTGTTGTTATTTTTTCTACGAGGAGAGGAGATAGTTTATGACTCTTTATCAGAAAGTGAAGAAAGTGTGGTTTTTGATTTTAAGTTAAAACCAAAGTTACCCAAACAGACTAATTTATCAATCAAGTTGGAACAAAGGAATCATTTACCGCATAGAAATTTGGATATTCTCCCTAAATTAGCAAAATATCAAATTACAATTGTTCTATATGTCCATAACCATCCACAATATTTACAGGTTATTATTAATATTTTGCCTAAGTGGCATCGTTGATGGTTAGCCATGATGGTTACTTTGACGAAAAGGATAAAATTGTTCGATATCAAATTTTGCCAACTTAAGCAAACATTTTCTCCTTATTCTCCTCATTTATAACTAAATAGTTTTCTCGGTGTTTAACCATATGATATCCATGATAAAGATAATACAAATAAGACGAAGCCTAATGCAATGCTGATCAATATGGTAATTAAAATCACCGTGAATAGTATCTTTAAAGCATCATTGGAAGTGGATGATGAATACAGTACGGGCTGGTTTAGTCGAGGCAAAAACTAACTTGAGGAACATTACTATTATAGAAGAAGATCACTTCATATTCCCAAACGCTAATAGAACTATTCAACTACTTACTAGACTAAAAAAACAAGAAATGCTAGAAAGATACGTCCTTTTCTTGAATCGTCGTTAATTTCGGTATCTTCTTCTGCTACTAATTGATGATATGTAACGCTGTTATTATTTTTATAATTAGGGTTTGTGTTGCTTTATATGCATCATTCGGTTTTGCATAACTGGATGACTAATTTTTTAAAATCAATTTATCATATAAATACTTCTATGATTCTTCCACCTAGAACATTCATATTTTTACCAAGTATTAGATCTAGATACAGAGAACTCTATAAATTCTTCCACCTAGAAACAATTAAGATCATCTTGGCAACTACTTCAGTTTTATTTTTAGGGTTTGATATCTAGGGCTTCCACCTCTTCTAATCTCTTTCAACTTTTCTAATTGTTTGAACAAAATATCAGAACTTTTATTTCTTTATTTCTAATCTTTATTCTTATTTTTATTTCGTAGTGTAGTGAATTAATCTTAGCTTGTATTCAACTTTATTTTCTTTCAATTTCGCTGCTGTTTTTGTTTTACAATTTTTATTTTACTCGAGATCTATTGATTTGCAGAGATCAACAGATCTCATCTCTATCACATGTTGATCCATTGATCTGAGGTAAGATCTTTATTACCTATTTCTTTGTTTTCTTATCGTGTTAAATCATTCCTTTTATATTCTAGTAATTTCCTATTTTAAAATAATTAGATTAATTTCCCTATTCGTCTAACCCACCTAGAAACTAAATAAACATCAGTAATTAAATAATTCCATGTGGATTCGACTCACACAATTACTACAATTGATGTCGTGCACTTCGTTAAATTAAAATTATGGTTTATGTTCACAGAAAAAATCATCGATCGAGTTTTTGGCATCGTTGTCGGGGAATTTTATTAATTTCTGGTGTTTATTTAATATTCGATTCATGTTAGTTTTTTATTTTGCTTGTTTTCTTATCCAATTCAATTTTGTAGTTTATGTTTTTGTTCTTTTCTTTTCTTCAACATTAATAAAAAACATTTTTTTTATTTTTTTAGTTCTTTTACTCATATATATTAAAACATCCTTTTATTTATTATATTTCACTTACGGTTTTCTAGTAAAAACAACATTTGTTTCCTTTGTCCATCCGTCCTCTCTTCTCACATCCACTTCACCATCACCTACCAACAACCCGTTGTTCTCCTCCAACCTTGCACAACCTTTAGCCTCACCTAACTCGACCTCATCTGCACTCGAACTAGTTTCAACCTCGCTAGACTCCACATAACAACCAAATCTGATCTACCTAAATGAAGCCACCTCCAACAACCCAAACCCAAGTTTCGATTACCACAAACTTGGTAACCTTCTCCTCCATCACCTGAACCTGCAACCCAAATCGCATCCACTTCACCGTAACCATCATCGTCATCCTCACCTAGATCCGTAACTCATTCTTACCGTCAACCTCCCTCATAGCTCGCTGCGCATATCTCCTTGCACGAACACTTATAACACCACCCCGCCTTCTCAATTGGATCCACAACCCCACCTTACCCAAACTTTGCTAACAACCCCACAAAGACAGTCGAACCCCCACTACACCATTCACCACCTACTCCAGATCGTAGTAACGCACCTGAACTACAATCCAACCGTCAAAAACCCCAACAACTCACATTTTTGACTTCGCAACTCACTGTTAACCACCTTCCTACCGAACTAACAACTTGTCCTGACATCGCCTCAACCCAGATCTATATCCCCTGTCACCGTGCCTTCTCTCCCTTTCCAGTAATAACATCACCCAACTCCACATTCGAACCCACCCCCTCACCCACTACCCTTTACCAGTCCCTACCACAGAGAACCACCACCGGCAGCCATTCCAAGCTCAAATCATAACCACACAGCCAACCGCAAACACAAACGCCATCCTAGAACCCGAAATCCACATCATAGCCATTTGAAATCCACATCATGGCCGTTTGAGTGCCCTCCACCCGAACCCCCATCGGCCGGATCTAGTTGGAGCTTGCTCGATTCCCTAAATCAAAAATTAAAATGAAAATTTTAAATTTGCTGAAAATTTGAGAAAGTATAAGACTTATAATAACCGCTGAGAAGTTACGGGGTATATAAATAAGGATAATTTAGCACGCCATTTCCCTCCTTTCTCACCTCAGCATTTTAAAAAATAACACAAAACCTAGTTTTTCCATTTCTCACTCCAATTTCTTCCAAGACAACCCCTAGCTTCAATTAACCCTCTCTTGTCCTATTTTATCAATAGTAAAATCATATATTCCCTAAAAAATAAAGTTCCAGAAAACCTAACAACCACATCAATCTTTCAAACAACAAAAAATCTTCGATTTTTGATTCTAATGGAGAGAGATGTCAAATTTAAACATAAACAATATTTTCCACTTCAACTAGCATTTTTAAGTTATTTTTGTTTGAACGTTTGCTTTCATTTCTGTATTCTTAAAATAACCCTAATTTTGTCGACAGTGTTTGAGGGAAGCATGGTTATTGACTTCTTTAGGTGCAAACATAGCGAGGTTACATAGGTAACCACGTTCACACAAGACGGGGTAAGTGGGGTAACCTTGTGCGACCTTAGCTTCGTAAGTGGGATAATCTAGTGCAATATGCACTAGGTGCAATAGCAATCCAAGTTAGGCCTAGATTTAGTTGTTATCCAATTCAAGCTCCTTTGAAATATACCCTAGAAAAACCGATGTTCAACTCTAGAAAAGTATATGAATTTGAAATACTTGAGAATCTTGTTCATTATCTTCTTCAAAATCACCATCTTCTTCCAAAAAATTATCTTCTTCATATATTCTATCATAGTTAAATTCATCCATAGTTACAGTAAAAGAAAGAAAAAGAAAATACAGAGAATAAGGAAGGATAAAAGTCATTTCAGTCTAAATAATTACAACGACAATCTAGTCAATTATTAAAATAAAAAAATTAGTAGGGTAGGAAAGGAGGAAAATGGTGTGCCAATAAAATTAGCCTAGGATTAATAATATTTGGAAGTGAGAAAAGGGAAGTTTAGTTCGAAAAAGCAAAGAGTGTATATGGTCATATTTAGCTCTTAGGAATTATTATATTTTAAGAAAAAGTGACAGATTGTCCAACCAAAAGCAAACAGAGTTGATCAACTCAACCAATGTGGGAGCTGTGATTAGAGAATGACAATAAAAGCGCGAGGACGTCAACACTTCAACCACTATGAGTATTTTAATTGTAATATTAATTTATTATGCTGACTATCGGTAACTCAACTTGTCATTAATAAATTATCATTAAATAAATTGTTTTATGCAAATTTGGTTTTAAAACGATCATAAACGATTGAAAAGACACAACACAACTGCTTTTAAACAATTAACTTCAACAAATGATCACGGATCTAGGTCACATTCACCTAGGCATAACGAAATGAATCTGAATATTCAAAATCAAAACATTCAACAACTTGTTTTGCCAGTTCAAGAAAATTTTCAACATCCACAGCTATAACGAGACATGTCGTCAGAGAACAATGAAATTCAATTAGAACTGTACAACACCAGTTATAGTATATCTTTCAAATGAAGGAAATATTTTTTAATTAAAAAATTCCTATACCTAAGGGGTTCCTAAATTTACGAGCTCTGAAACGCATATGAAATTATTAATGATCTCAAACTATATACATCCATGATAAAATACAATAACTTTCAAAAGAGTTCATCAAGCTTAAACTGATACCATTTGCTCTACTAGGAAGCGCAAGAAGGTGGTTCAACTCTCTTCCACGACCCTCTATTTATAGTTGGAATGATTTTGGAATAATATTCTTGAAAAAATCTTTTCTTTTTATAAAACTCTTAAAATTAGAAATGAAATTAATCAGTTCACCTAAAATGAAGGAGAAACCGTTCTGCGATTCTTTAAATGATTTAATCAATTATTACCAAGTTTGTCATCGTTATGGGATTCCAAAACAATTTTTATGTCAAATAACATATGAGGGACTTAATTATCCCACTCAAAAACAACCTGAAACTATGTATCATGGAGAATTCATGGATTAATTGTTAAACTAAAAATTGTCTCAATGCCCAAGATGTTGCATAAGATAGTATTGTTTGAAATGGACCTAATATTGCCTATGAGCTTTCATATGGTCATGAAGTTATTCAAAAGTTCAAGTCAGATGTCCAAGGGAAAAATAGGCAAGCTGCATTAATGTGCAACATATTATCAT
Organism: Allium fistulosum; assembly: GCA_030737815.1. Lineage (NCBI taxonomy): Eukaryota > Viridiplantae > Streptophyta > Magnoliopsida > Asparagales > Amaryllidaceae > Allium > Allium fistulosum. The sequence continues at coordinate 99,181,810 of CM060907.1, forward strand.
AAAATTTTGAGTTTGCCATATCACCATGTGCCTAGGCTCGACACCGATTTTTGGAATGTATGTACCTTCTTATGGACTTAGTCACTTCTTTGTCTCTTCAAATATATTCGGTAGTCAAAAAATATATGGATAACATTTGCCCCCCACCTTGTATAAAAGAAGTTTTTTACACTTTAGTGTATAACCTAGTTTAATTAGGGAGACTGAAAATCTATTCTGATAAGAAGACTAGAGATCCATTCGATAAGAAGACCATAAATTTAATTGATAAGAAGACTAGAAGTCCATCTGATGAGAATCCCATATATTCGTTTGATAAGAGGTTCCAAAATCCATTTGGTAATAATACTATAAACTCATTTGATAAGAAAACCATAAATCTATCTGGTAATGATACCGTAAATTCATTTAATAAGAAAACCAGAAATCCATCTGGTAAGGATACCATAAATTCATTTGATAAGAAAACCATAAATCCATCTGGTATTGTTAAAATAACCAGAAATCCATCTGGTAAGAATTCCATAAATTCATTTGATAAGAAGACTAGAAATCTATCTTATAATATCTACATCTTAACTAATAGGAGATTAGAACCTCGATTCGTAATGGAGATTAGCATTATTTAATAGAATATTTCTATATAGGAGATTCAAAGTTTCTCGAATGCCCATATTTTTCGTTGAGATTCCTAGTTCCGGAATAGATAGTTCTTGACCTTTCCTTCAAAGACTACTTTAATTTTAGCTTAGAGCTAGATTGGTCGTGTTTAATTATACTTTCTTTTAGAAGATTACTTTGATCCATTATCAGGGTGAAGTTACACTTGCTTTAATGATCTTTCTTGCCCTTTATTACCGTTTAGGCAATGATTTAGGCTTTAATGTCTGTCGTCCCTTATTACCTTATAGATAATGATTTAGGCGTTAATCTTTTTTCCCCTTATTACCTTATAGGTAATAATTTAGGCTTTAATTGAGTCCGTTATTACCTTATAGGTAATGATTTAGGCTGGTCGGTACGTTTGGTTAGCCATTTTAGGCAGAACCAAAGTTTTACTTGTCCTCCCTCTAAGAGGCGCTCTGGTCAAGCCTTATAAGTGGAACCGAAGGCTGGCCAGTGCTTTGGCCAGACCATCTTAGGTGGGACTAAAGGCTTACTCCGTCCTCTCTTTAGGAGGCGCTCCGATCAAGCAATGTAGGCAAGACCGAAGGCTTGCAGTGCTTAGGCCAGGCCATCTTAGGCAAGACCAAAGGCTTACTCTAACCTCCCTTTAGGAGGTGCTTTGACCAAGCCCTTGTGGCGGGATCAAAGGCTTTTCCTTTATAAGTTCCTTTCTTTCTTTTGATTGTCGATTTCGTAGATATACTTATCTCAATTTCTTTATTCATCTATTGTAGGAAAATACGGCCTCAAGTGTTCGATATTCCAAGTACTTGCTATTACGTTGCCATCAGGTTGGCATAGTCGATAAGTCCCTGATGGGATTACTTTGTGGATAACAAGAGGTCCTTCCTAATTTGGTCCGAGTGGTCCATCTGTCGGATTCTTGGTATTTTCCATGACCTTTTGGAGTACCAAGTCTCCATTTTGGAATTATCTTTCCTTAATTTTGGAGTTATAGTATTTTGATATCCTTCATTGATATTCGTCTGTCCGTATGGTCGCTTTTTCTATTAACTCATTGATCAAATCTAGTGATTCTTTTCTCGACTCTCAATTGGGGTTAAAGGCATATGCAATCCTTCGATGGGACAGTATTTCAACTTTGATCAGTAGCATTGCTTCGCATCTATATGTCAAAGAGAGTGGAGTATGTCATGTTGTTGTCTTAGTAAAAGTTTGATATGCCCAAAGCATGAGTGGTAATTCTTCTACCCAATTTCCTTTTGCTTTGTCCATTCATTTCTCGAGAATAGTTTTAATGGTTTTGTTGGCAACCTCAATGGCTCCATTAGCCTTGGGATGAGCTACGAAAGAAAAACTTTGATTATTCCATTCTTGTTGCATAATCTGGTGAATTCCTCACTTTCAAATTGAGTTCCATTGTTGGAAATTATTTTATGCGTTATTCCAAATCAGGTAACTATGTTCTTAATCACAAACTTTAGTACTTTCCTAATGTTATATTTGGTAACAGTTCTGCTTCTACTCATTTGGTAAAGTAGTCAACAGTTATCGACTGCAAAATTTGTTCCGCCCTTAGATATAGGCAATAGTCCAATTAAGTCGATTCCCACACATCAATGGGCCATGGACTTGAGATTGTGGTTAACTCACTTGGGGACATATGTGGAATTATTGAAAATCTCTTACACTTCTCACATCTCTTTACGTAATTCACTGCGTCGTTATTTATATAGGGCCAATAGAAACCTTGCGTCGTGACTCTTGCGCTTCGGTTGGAGCTTCAGTATGTTTTCCATTTCGCTACCACCAACGGTATCTCGTGGATGCTCTCATGGAAAAGAGCAATCCCGACGAGACTCTTAAAAGTGGCCTCTTATGGAGGACAAGACTAAGCAGTGAATCCCCAACTGATGCTCAAGACCCTAGGCAAACTCCTTGCCCACCTCAATAGAGCACAAACCATCACAAAATGGAATCTAGTGAAAAGATTAAATAAGCTAACATACCCCTTCAGTGACAAGAACCCAGCTGCAAATGGATGAAATACTCAAAGTCGCACGCCTTATGTATCATCCTCTACTTGGAGGCCCAAAACTAACGGCTACTGATGCTGCAGTCATCCATAGTTATTAATTCTCGACGACCAAATACGACAATGCTAGATACATTGATACACAGATCACAAGAATATGAATTTTTTTAACAAATCAAGAACACATTTCCACATTCCATTCAAAACATTACTTGTTCATTACATAATCCCACAAACGATAACCACGTTCAGAAAATATAATTATTACACATACGCCAAGAGCGACATATGATGATGTCCCCTTGGTATATCAGAGTATATAATAAGGCTAATCTGTCTTTACAACCAAAATATACAACGGAAAAGATAACTCTAAATAACTAAGTGCTTTCTGCACGCCTTCAGAAGCTTTATTCGTCTAAGAAGAGAACCTGAAAACTTTAAATCTCAAACTACTCAAAATCAATTATGCACCCGAGAGTTTAAGGGGAAAACAAAAACTTCAAGTCGGACATAAAGCTTGGTATGAATAATAATGTAACATCTCAATCCATTTGGATATCTAGCGAGACCACACCGCTTAGCGGAATGAGCTTCCCCTCACTAGTATCCTAAAACCTTTTCAAAACCATATACTGTGCTCCTGCATCCACAATGGTTAAAACATAGCATTTAAAACATTTATGATGATATACATATATAAACATCTTGGATTTCCCATCCTCGGTTTAATTGACTCCCTGTCATAATTATAGTTTCTAGGGTCACTATTAACCTATTAGTTTTCATGGATTTACTAATAACCTTTTTATAATTTATGGACACCCTGTCTTATTTCGGAGTTTTCATGGGATCACTAAGAACCTATAGGCCTCTGCCAATTGACTTAATTAATTCATGGGTCCCCCTGAACCTATTGGTCATTCCAATAACTCATCTTTTATCCTAGTTTTCATGGGTTGACTAGGAACCTATGGATTACTACAGTAACTACCTTCTTAGCCTAGTTTTCATGGGTTGACGAGAACCTACTGATGCCTCCATTAACTTCTTTCTTATCCTAGTTTTCATGGGTTGACTAGGAACCTTTTGACTAGTGTCAATACTTAATCCGGATATAGTTTTCATGGGTTCACTACAAACCAATTGGCCCATGCCAACCATCCTTAATACATAGTTTTCATGGGTTTACTATGAACCTGTTGGTTACCCTCAATAACTTCATAATCATAGTTTTCATGGGTATACTATGAACCTATCTCCCAGACAACTTCAAGGTTTAAGCATCCTATACTTTGATCTCTCTGACCCCCTGGATGCATTTCTACTCATTCAGGAGTTTAATCAATTTATATTCACTACTGGGTTAACCTAGCTGATTCTTCTACCCCTTTATCCCCAAAGTACAGTTATGAGTCCTTTATCATGTGAATATGTTTATATTTAAAGAAGCAACATAGTAACAAAAAAATACCACTCCTGTGGGTTTAAGGTTCTTGAAATACTTTTCATATAAAACATAGTTAATTCCTTTAACCTACATTTTTATCAAGGAATTACCTCTTCAAATTTATATATTTGAAACCCTTTCAAAACTCCTTTATTTAGCTATGGGTTTTTTCCTTTTTAAAAATGAGTTTGGGTTTAAAAAGCCTTTCGACACCTTCAAAACCTTGCTTTCGACTTCATTGGATAACCTCCTTCGAAAGCATTAAATTCTATCTTTAAAACATTAGGCTCATGCCTTTCGAATACTTTAAAACAACTATTTCAAAACCTTTCGCTCATGTTAAAGTATTATCATATAAGTATTGAAGCATAGCTTCGAAACCATTTGAAAATACCACTTTCGAAGCCATTGAAGGTTACCCTTCGAAATCATTTAAAGTCCCCCTTTCAAAATCATTGGGTTTATACTTAAAACATCATTTTGGGTCAAAGTGAACATAAGCGAAAGCATCTCTTTCGAAACCATTCTTTATTTCATAAAAGTACCAGGGAAACCCGATGGTGTCGAAACCATCCTTTCGAAAGCATTAAAACATCTGTGTAAAACAATTAAAGGTTGGCTTCAAAACCCCTTCCGAACCCATTGCCTTCAAAACCCCTAACCTCTTTCGAAAGCAGTAGGAAGTGGCTTATATTTATAAAACAACAGTACCTTTCAATAGCATTGATGTCTTCAATACCATCGAAATGCATCAATTCACAAAAGGGTTTCGACTTGGTCGAAACCACCCCTTCCGAAAGCTTCATTTAAAAACTAAGTAACTCCTTGGAAGCTACTTCTTTAAAATAAAGGCGGCAACTCTCCTTCGAAAGCCTCTTTTGAAATACCCTTTTGCGATCATAGGTTTCGACTACTTCGAAACCCCTTTGTAAACAGGCAAGCGCTTTTCTTTTTAAAACAAAACAAAACAACGAAACCAACATCTTCGAAAGCTATGTTTCGACACCCCACCTTCCGCCTTTCTCCAATACACTTCGTACCAACTGAGTGATACCATGTGTATTGGTTTCATGGTAGATGGTTTCGACTAGGTCGAAGGCGGAAGCTCTGGGTCGAAACTCCTTCCAAAGGAGGCGGAACCCACTTTTATGAGCAAAAGGCTATTTTTACCAAGTACAGTAAATTTTTTGTAACAAACTTGCCCACTTGTAAACACTTGATTTGTTACATAAAAATTTCAAATTATTTTATTATTATTTGCCGCATTTTTCTCAGATCTAAAACCAAATAACATTTAACAAATAAGCTCTTTCTATTAACAAAACAATTAAATCATTTAGGTCCTTCTTTTAAAATAATTTAATTTCCATACTAAATCACTTAGTAAAAATCTCCAAAAATTCCAGAAATTCACTTTAATCATGTTATCTAACATATCAAAATTTCAGACCCAAATTCTCAATAAAATTTCCAAAATAAATTTATAAACCCAAATAACCATATTTTCCTTTGAAAATTAATAATTAATTCTCCATGGCTTGGAAAATTATAAAAATTGAAACTCAACTCCAAAATCATGTTTTCCATAGCATATAATTTTTCCATGGCATTTAAAAATAATTTAACCTCGGTTTTACCCTAAAACCGTGCATATTTCTCTTTTAAACAATCTTGTTTAAACTAATAAATTATAAATCAAGCATACCATCATCCAATATATCATAAAAACTAATTTACCCTTAAATTAGAAAACATATGATTATAGAGATCAAAATAGAGATGTAGTGATTTTTACTTGGTCTCAAAGATAAACTAAGGCTAAAACCGACGTTTAGAATCAATCCAAGTTATGGCCTGCTTGTCTACCTCCTCCACTACTATGTCCCGCCAAACCAAAGCCTCATTTCAAAATGCTAGGGAACAATTCTCCTCGTGAGAACACCTCCTAAGCCTATATTGACGAACACCATCTCATATGCATGTGTTTATGCATGTGTCTCATCAACAGTCTTAGAACTCAGATATGGCTTCCCGCCAAGGCTAAGGAAATCCCAGCGTTGCTTTGGAAAGTCTAAAGCTAGTTGAGCAAAAAATACTCGTTCCCCAAGGGCTACACCAACTCGAATGCCCACCGCAACGGCCGGAAATGTCGTGGTCGGCGAAACATTTTGTGTGGTGGTCGAATAGTCCCTGAACCAAATCGGACATCTCAAACTGCCCATTCGCAGTCACACCTGCATACTCCATTTGCTCATACTAATAGTCTGACGAAGACACCTTAGCGACCGTCGATAGAAATAAATCAAAGTATAAAAGATAAGTGGGGTATATAGTATCATATAGTAGGAAAACATAAGTATGCTCTCTCAACGTATCTTCCTCTACCTGTTTGTTTGACCCAGACTAGTATACGTGGCCTTAAGCGTTGGACCTAGGCTCCAATACCAAGTGCAACAACCTGCCCTTCATAATACCCTGAAATCATCACCAAATGACAACGTTTGACTTCCAAATACAAAAATGACAGATTGTTGGGAAAGAAAATTAAAAAAAACATTATACCAAAGCATATCGACATAATCTCACAGCAGAATGATAACATATAAAATACTAAATATATATGAACAGAACAGGATAACAATATATATGAGAGACTACACAAGCGGAAATAACTAATAAATGAATATCAACACAAAAAGTAAAAATTCATCAAACTCCCCATAATACGAGGTTCTGAATATAATATCTAATACATCAAGTCTCATATATAAATACATATATGTCATGTACCACTACAGTATTAAGTATATATACGAAGTATCGACATCACCGCCCTAGAATGCTCCAGCTATCCTGAAAGCATATACCCAATAGTACCAAACTCCCAAACTACTCAATCGAGTACCTGAGAGTTGTCATGACACAAACAGAAAAAGACAAAACGTGGGTCAGACATTAAGCCTAATGTATGGGGAACTATGTCAAAATATTATATATCGAAACTATATAAAAATAAACGGGAAACTACTGAGGTGTAGCCGGTCCTCTCCATAATCGTGGCTTAGGGGTAATCCAGACTATCCATAAACAAGTAAAGTAAATCCATCTCAAAATAGGGGATCATACCATAACTTGCTCTTCTCTTGTAATCAATGAGTCAACACAACTAATATAATGCGACTGATACATAATAGTATACTATGATAAAGGTAACCCAACACCTAAAAGTAGGGTAATCATAATATAAGTCTATCGCGAAGTACACAATAATAATAAATGTAACAACAATAACATCGGCCAACTAGTAACACGCATAACATAGAAATGAAAGACAACAAAGAATACAAATTGATACCCGTCATGTGTGAATTCCACTACGGACATCTATCACGATCCAATGATTCCCTTCGAGGGTCCAAAATAAATAGATACACTTCTCAAATGTACCTTAAACCCCAAGTCACATCCTCGGTGATGGGTTTGGTGTAGATCTCACCGTACCATCTAAAGTAAGCTTTGGTGATATATGACCAACTCTATTGAGTTGAAACCTATGTCAACCACATTAGATCCTCTACATCGAGCTTTGGTGACACCTAGTTCACTCGTTGATCTCATCGTACCCTCTACATCGAGCTTTGGTGATACACCTTACTCTCTACATCGAGCTTGGTGTTATGGGATCTCACCGTACCCTCTACATCGAGCTTTGGTGAAATGTGACCACAACTCCCAAATGATCGTCATCGTGGACTTCTCAAATAACCTGTGTACGCCTATATCAAAATGAGAACAATGGTCATGTCTCATGTAATACGCTATCGGTACCACAAAGGAACACCGATGTTGTGTATACACACACCCACCCATCAAATATAACATCATGTATGGTCACGACTAAAGGACCAATGACATGTACAACCGCTAAAATAAGGCCAATATAATGTATGATCACTAATATAAGGTCAATACCATGTATGGTCACTAATATAAGGCTGATACAATTCATCGAACTACGCATACCCTGAGGTCAAAGCCTGAAGGTATTGATTTACTATTCGATCGTACACGCTTGTCGGACGTGATCGTGCAACTGATTACCATACCAATCTCTTGCTTGATTGTTATTGATCACCGTTGATCACATACAAAACGCTTTACTCTTGCATTCGGATCCCGAGCTTCGTAGCATTCGACCTCCCTAAGTAGCTTAAAGTCCTCCCGAAGTCATGCATAACCTCATGCAAGCTCGCATCTGAAACCAGCGAAGAAAACCTGATAAAATGGCACTTGACTTGGGCTTTACTGCCCATTTTAGCGCACCACCAGTCCATTGGTGATCTACCGCCGATCGACTAGTGATAGCATGTCCCAGGCAATAAAGTCTGGGGCAAGTACCACTCGATCGCTATGGCCTCCAATTCGTGTGTCATTTCCTCCGTTGCTTCGCCCGATCAGCCGCCTTGCCTTCCAAGCCTACCTCTACCTATTGGACCCTCTTTGGAGTTCATTGGTTGATGTTTTGGAAGTGATTCCTTATATGTGCGAATCCGACTTTGACATGAAATCCACTTTTTGCACATGTAGAGTTCAACGGGCGAATCTAGCAACCCGACCACCTTTGACACACCAAAACGACATAACCGGCCTTTTACCTTGTGTGATGCCTACGTGTACGCCTATACACCCATTTGTGTATGTTTATACACACACGAACATATAGCCACACTATTAATTATATAAATGACATTCGGACTTCACCTGAGCAATTACTCGGCCCCGTATCTTCTCACGCAACTTATCACGCGCGAGAGTCGCTATGGCTACATGAGACGCTCAACGTATGTTTATATGTAAGTAAAGATACACACATACATATATATACAATAATTCACATGCACACACACGCATATATATATATATATAATATGTATATATATATAATATGTATATATATGCAAAAAAATACGCACGACAATTCTAGTTACAACACAAGAATTATCTTTTTTTTTAAACCCAGGAGAACCCGACGGGCCGGTAAACTCCTGAGGAGGGTATAGTAAAGCCGTCCGCTGATCCAAGCCCCCATACCCCCGGGTAAATTTATATAGGATAAGGAAGCGCGTGGTAGGAATCGAACCTGGGTCTTTTTACCAGAATCCAAGCCTCCTTTCCACTGCGCCGCACCCGCGGACAACACAAGAATTATCTTGATTATTATACTACTCCAAATACACATATACGTATACCCGCTTGTGTAAATATATGTACACGTATATTCGAGTATGTAATTCAATTATTACTTAGATCAAAATTTACTTTTATTTACTAAATCATTTCAACAAAAGTAAAACATCTTTGTATATTATTTTATAAAATTTCATACCATTTTATAAAATACAATACTAGCTTACGCATCCGTCTAAGCCTTTAAAATACTAAATCTCTTGATTTAAAAATTAAGTATTCCTTTCATAAAACCTTATAACCATTTTATAAAATATCTTATTCGTTGTATGTTATAAAATATATACTTTATAGAATATCTCATTCATACTATTGTATAAAATATATAAAACATCATATTATTTTATAAAAGATCGTTTTATATTGGTCTATAAAATATTACTGTTTTACGTTATTTTATAAAATCGCTATTTTATAAAATATCACTTTTTCTATAAATTATCACTTTTATTTATAAAATTATTTCTTTACATAATAATATTTATAAACAAACCATTCACTTATAAAAATCATTTCTTTACCTTACATAATATTTATAAGTACTAACCAAGTTTCATAAGGCCTCTAATTACTTTAATGGTAAGTATAGAGCCGTTAAACTACTTAATTAGCGTACTCACTTTTCCCAAAATCCATTCAATTGTGAATAATTACTAACAAATGATATGTACATAATTATATCACTAAATTGGTCTCTAATCACTAATAACATCATACAAAATCAATTGCTTAGCTCATAATCAAAATTTAGGCTTACTAACTATTTCGAAAATAGCAAGCAAGGTCTTAAACAAATAATGAGTTAATATAATCATGTTTATAACATTCACATAAGCCTATCAACCCAAACAATCTCAAAATCACTTTATATACTTCAGTAATCATCCGTAAACTAAATAATGAAGATTAACAAGTAAATATAGTTGGAGAATCATCCCACTCGCGTTGCTTTTCCCTAAATTAAGCTCTGATTACCAAAACCCCTGCTTTCCCTCTCTTTAAATCATAGATGAAGCCCCAAATTAGATTTTCAAGCTAATCCCTTGATGAGTTTTGTAGAGAATGAGAAGAGAGTATTTGTGGTGTGTTTTTTTTGGAATTTAAGAATTTTGTTTGAAGGGTTTAAAGCTTGGGGATTAAGGAGATATTAAGGGGAGATTAGAGAAAGATTAGAAAATGAAGAGGAGGATGTAACGTGAAATGCAAGGGAAATGAGAATTACGAAGAGAGTTAGCTACTATAGGCTAGGTAATGGGTCTTAGTCCAAATTCATTTCATCGACTCAAAAATCACTATCCACTCCAAAAATTCATCGACTTCAAACATGATTAAGCTTATACTCATTTTTCTCACGTCGAAAAAGCAGTCTCAACTACGGTTGTCTCGAGGCCAAATTCTCCCGTCTCAAAAATTCGAGTAAAAGGGGATCTACATTAATTAACGACTCAATATTTAAATTAATTATTTAAATACCGAGTCGGTAAAATGTGAATTGTTATACGCGAAATTATTAGGGAATTGATTATAAGACGATGTTCAACCTCAAAGTCTGTTAATGCACAAAAGGCCATTGTAGCTCAATTGGTTTGGAAGGTTTGCATTTACTAAAAGGTTACTAGTTAGAAACCTCACACATATTTTTAAAGCCAATTTATCAAATAAGTAATTATATAAATACATATACGCATTATAAAATATGTTTTATATTTTATAAAATTTTATTGATGCATGTTAAACTCACGGCAAAAAGTAAAAAAAAAATTAAATATTTAAATTAATAGCCAATAATTTAAATTGAATTTTAAAATTGTTTTAAATTATAAAATTATATATTAAAATTCAAATTATTAAACTTCGTTTAAATTTGCTAGAAATTTTAAATTTAAATTTAGGTTCACAAATTTTAAATAATTTTGTACTATTAGTAATGTATACATATATCTTTAAAATTAAAAAAATATCCCAAGCCATGCGCAAGACCAAATCATTTTATATATTTAAACAAAAATTACTTTATAATTATATATATATATACACACACACACACACGGGCGTTCAATAACACCTCAAACCATGTAGCACCTCAAATGCCCTCTGATTTCCACCACAAGTTTCGATTTAAATAATAGTGGTAATGGAAAGAGAGGATGAACTATTATTTAAATTAGAACTTCTGGCGTAAATCAGAAGGCATTTCGAATGCTGCACCGTTTGGGGTGTTATTGAACGTTTTTCATATGTGTGTAATTGAAATAGAAGCGCAATTTTTTAGTCCGACTGTGAAATTCCAAAAATATCCTTATATGCAAACAAGAGATCAAGAGTTCGAATCGAATTACACAAAGAATAAAAATTAACACATATTTTTATATTGAAAGTTCGAAACATAAACAAGATTACAACTTCGAAACTCTATTTCGACAACAAAAATTACATTTTTTTTCCTTCATAATTTTCAGTTTGTTTTTAACAGAAATACATAGAAATTCAAAATTTAATAATTTTATAAGGGGATCTTATACGCACGTGTTAAAAAATCTCTTATTAAAAATAGCGGTTGGAAGGTGAATTGCAAGTGTTGTAGTTCTAAGCACGTTCTGTGATGCGGTTATCAAACTGAAAGGAAAGTGGTCAAAATGGGCTACAATGGGCTTTAAGAATAATAATGTTGGAATCGGTGTTTTGAATTGGATGCGAGGTTCGAGCATGGCATTGATCCGACTACTTAACGTGTGAGTTATAGTACTAACCTACTTATGCAAATTATTATTATTATTATTTAAGGAAATGAATAAAGAACCAATTTTCAAAAAATAAATATATTAATTTTTTAAAAATATTTGTATAAATACCGGTTTCGACGTTAATTTTTTTTATTTATTGTATTTTAAGATATAAACATATTTATATAGTAACTAATATATACATTTTGTTAATATTATATATTTATATCCATATATAGATATTTATATGTTTATACAAAATTATATATAAATAAAATTTTAGTATATATAGATATGTATGTATGTTTATATGTATGTATATGTATGCATGTATAGATATGTATGTATGTATGCATGCATATTTGAAGTATTTTATTATAAAACAAAAGTATATATATACATACTTTTGGACAATATATTTACATATTGGATGAGCTAATGCGTCTGTTACGATGTAAATCCCAACATTTACATATAAACATATTATACCTTGCACGTAGTGATATGCTACACGGACACACGTATATATGTGAATATGATACACGTATATATTTAATATAACATAAAATCAAATAAAACAATATCACTTTATAGATTTAAATAAAATAAAAGATTTTATTTAAATAAATTTTAGAAATGTTCTGGATAAACTTCATGGACTTGATAAAGATCCAATACGGTAAAAAAATTTGAAATTCACTCATAACTACCGCTTCGGGCTAACTCGGTTTCAACAATCGATCCATGAAGGCATGGGTCGGGATGACCCCGGGACTTTGGTGGAGCAACGTTCACAACTTCCGGTGTTGCAATTTTCAGAGCCGAATATGGAGACCTTCACATATAAATAGAGGTGAAGAATGCTTGAAGAAAGGACTTTTTCATTTCTCCTCCATTTTGAACTTCTAACCACGATGAGTTGTAAAATCGTACCACTGAAAAATACTCCGTTGGATTCTCACCGAATTGAGACTACCGAGTTGTAAAAATAAAAACCAAAGGATAATTAATAGAATTCGACTAAGTGGACGTACATCGGTAAAAATATTGTGTTCTTTTCTCGGTTTTACTCTCTTTATTTTTCTAATTTTCATAGTTTGATATTTCTTTGACTGTTTGTGTCATTTTTGTTACAAACAAATGCACCGCTGTTTAGTTATAAGTTGCAATTCATTTCCTTTATATTGTTATAAGTTATAAACTGTTTTTATTATTTGAATAAATACTTCATTTCCTTTATACTTTGTTGTTAATGAAACATAATTAACTTTAATTTTGTTGTTACAACAAAACCCTTAACTTCACTTCTATTGTTAGTCACAGGAAGATGTTTTGCTTTAGTTTAGTTGCTTGAAAAATATTATTTAATTTTTATTCTTTTTAGTTATGGTATAAAAGCAATCAATTATGCATGATTTTGTTTTTGTTATTAATACATATCTCTACCCATTTCAATTGATAACTAAACTCACATGCTTTAATACACTGCAAACGATACTCACATACTTTATCAAATCAACTATGGTTCAATAGAATCAATACCCAATGGTGGCATGCACATGTCTAACTAAATAGACCAAGAAATTGAAAAGATCTCTCGTACAAAAATTCATAACAAAGCATATACATAATACAATTCGCACAAGCACAACTTACAACGGTTATATAAAAGCACCAACAGATGTACACTTCATAAAGTAACACCAAAGATCAAAGAACATAATAATAGTATTATAAATATCCATATTCACATATTAACTTAGAAGGTATTCTAGAAAACAGTTAGTGGAAAAATATAATACATATTACCAGAAAAATAAACTATAATTATATTAGTATTTTTTCTGTTATTATAAAAAGCAACTGTAGTAGTTGAGGATCTAAAGAAGAAAAGAAGAACGACCCGGTTCTTTTAGCTTGCGCCAATCCTATTATATCAACTTCTTCCTTTCAATTATTTTTTAAGTAGTAGCTTATTTGAATTCTTTTATTTTATTTAATATTTTTCATAATACTTTATTTCCTTCTCTTTTCTTTTCAAGATTGTCGGTTTAGTTTTTTGTAAATTTCATATGTTTATTTTGCTGTGTAGTAAATATGAACAAGTAAAATCATAAAATTACTTACTTACACACCAAGGAATTAAATATTCCATAAAAATCATTGATTTATATGTGATAAAAAAGAATTTTAAAATTGAATATTTATTGAATTTATATTTCATGTTAGAACACTTCAAAGTTCTATAATACCAATTTCAAATTTTAAGATATATATCATACAAATAGTCTAAAATAGTAGTATAAAAATATCAAAGTGAAAATGATATCTGTACTAATAAAATAGTATGCCATTTCCAAGCATCCACCAGCACCATAAATAATTGGACTACTTAATTTTTGGTACAAAATTAATTTATTGAAAAATTCAACAAAATTAACTTTTTAAATCTCACAAAAAATAAGAAGAAATGCAACTTTGTAGCAGAAAATATATTTGTTCGCCACAAACAAAAACCTATAAGAGTCTCAAATAAAATGAAAAACCCAAAAGTTGCAGGTAGTGTTAAAGCACTAAAAGATTGTGACTCTTTCAGCTTGATCAAGTCCAACCAATATAACCAACATTATAACATAGTAAAAGTATAACAAGATACATTTTTTTTACATAAGAACCACAATTCCCAAGTCAATGTTACTTAGTATCATGCACCTAAACAATAACCAACCTCCTGATCGAAATTCTAACAAATTCAAACACCAAAAGTAGGAGATAAAAGAGAAATGCAAGCTTGTGGTAATCTACTTAGGAAATAACTAGTTTCATTTCCTCCGTCTGATTCACATAAGAAGCTTCTTACATAGATCAGGTACAACAAATCAACTTCAGTGCTAATGATTTACGGGAACAAACAGATGGGATCACGTACTAACGATAGATTAGGTTGAAAGTATTCATTAGTAGTTAACTACATTAACACATATAATTAAGCTTCCCTCCTACAAACATACAATAAATAGTGACGATAACTCCAGGTTACCAGGATTAAGCAAACCAAAAGCTAGAGACAGTCATAATTTCATGCTAATAGAAATACAAGTTTTTTAACCAAAACACTTGTCATACCTACGAATCTGACTCCTAAGATTCCCCAAAATGAGCTTTAAACATCTTCTTTTCCAAGCTCCAGCATTTTCCATTCATGCTTCCCATCTAAGAAAAAAAAACATTTAATATCACATTTACTACATTCGTTGTAAAAAAAATTATTGGCAGCTTCCATTACCACTCCAAAAATTTCCTTCCACCGCCTGTAAAAAAGAACAAACAGTTTTCTCAGATGAAGCACAAACCCATATTTCGCATGTACTTGGGAAACCACTTATAGCTAAGGTATTTTCTTTGGTCCATGCTAAAAATTCATGGTATTTCCATTTCATCTAGGCATTTTCTAAACTATTCAATTTACTATATTAGCAAACGAATCAAACATGGTTTCAGAATGAGAGCGGAGTGTTGTAAAAATGAAAGTGATAATGTTGTGAAATTAGATTTAAGTTTGCTGAAAAAGAGTCAAGGGAGAAAATGACAAAAGTAGCAAGTAGAAGAAAGTGATACTGTGAGAAATTGAAAGAGGAAGTTAACTTACAGAAGTCAAGTCCAAAGTGAAGGGCATGAGTGGCAGTTAGGGGGGTGTTTATGGTGATTTAAGGGGTTCAACTGATTTGTAGACTAGAGAATCATGAGGGCGTAGGGAAATTGGAGATGTGGGAATAGATGCTGCCTAAATTATTAATCAATGCCATAATTCATATAAAGTCTTATATGGCCACAAAATTGAATCCCAAACATAAAAATCATGTGAAGGAAAATACTTAAAAAGTTCTTGATCGGTTTCTAACAGCAAAAGAAGCTACTTTTTCCTACCATTCTTTCTTAAGGACAAAAGAAGCATCGTATAACATAAGCAAACCAAAAATTAAACATCAGCATCTCTTAACAAAAGAATCATAAAACTTTTAATCAAAGGATATCACCCGTTTTCATACCTAACCATCTGAGCTTTGATAAAGCTCCAAGTTAAACTTTAAGATCTTCTTTTCCAGTGCCAGCCGTTTCAAAGCCACCTTCATATCATTGATTCTTTGCATTTTGAGTTTCTTTTCTAAAGCCACGGCCCTTTCTTCAAACTTGAATTTCTTGTGGAAATCATGAAGATCCAATTTCTGGAGTTGTGCCTTCAGTAGTGGAAACTTTCTCTTTGAAGACTTTCTCTTCCATACTCTATCAGCGATCTCTTTCATTTTCAAGTCATGTTCAATTGTAAAAGACTTCACAGTACGAAAATATTTTTTTTTCAAACCTCTAATTTTTCTGGATACCTTCTTACCTCTGGGCCTCTTAGTGAAACTTAGCCTACCCTTCAATAAATCACAGAATAGTTCTATTGAGGAAGGACCTACTTCTCTTCCCTCCTTCAATTGGAACTCATGTATGGAATTTAGTAGTGTTATTTCATCCTCCAAGGACCAAACTCTAGGAAAACAACGTTTCTTAGAAATTCCACTGTCTCCTTTTGCTTTGAGAGAGATTCTGGAAGAAGATGCCAATTGCGGTCCCTTGGATTTCAAATCATAGGATTTGAGCTTTTTCTTGCCTTTTTCTTTTTGTGACACATTATCAGCAGTTTTGTTTCCTTTTGAATCGCTTTTTTTAGATGAACTGCCTGCTACTGGAACAACAGATTTAGACACTAGATTATTACCTGATTCTTCGCTTTCTTCCTCACTCGGCTCATATTCAAATTCTTCGCTTTCTTCTTCACTCGGCTCAGATTCAGATTCTTCGCTTTCTTCTTCACTCGGCTCATATTCAAATTCTTCGCTTTCTTCTTCACTCGGCTCAGATTCAGATTCTTCGCTTTCTGCTTCACTCGGCTCAGATTCATATTCTTCGGAATCCGAATCGGAATTTCGTGCAATTGTTTGCAGCTTTTCTTGAGAGGGTGGTTCTTCGTCTGATGAACAGGATGCTTCTTCCTCGGAAGACGAAGCCGTACGTTCTAGGGTTTTCATGGCAAAAAGTAGATTTTGGTTTTGAAAGTGTAAATGGAGAAACCTAGAGTCTGGTTTTTGAATAGTTGGAGCTCGGTTTCCAAAGAATCATTATTTAATTTTGGCGATATTTTAAATTTGGGCCACTTTTAAAACTAAATTGCGCATATATGTCATTTTTTAAACTACTTGGCCAGTTTTTGCTATGTTCAGCACCACGCTGTAAAACCTGATGCTATTTGAAATGTCGCAATACAAGATTTATTAAACCGACGCTATTTGAAAAGTCGTACATATTTATGTGATAAACAACACGGACGACTTTTGAAAATGCGTCTAGATTAGTTTCTAAAACATTACTTACGTCATTTGAAATGTCATCAACGTGGCGTTGACATGACCAAAAGTGGTCTATATTTGTAAATAGTTTTAAAAGTGACATAATTGTGTAATTAAGTTTAAAAATCGGCCTAAATTTAATAAAATTTCTTTAATTTTGCCAAATTTGAAAAGTAATTGCCTTTGCAAACGGATGGATCATTATTTCGTAATATATTTTGAAACAATGCTTGCTTTGGCTGGGGAAAAACACAAAAAGTGGCGATACAATAAATCTCAACCATTGGATTGACCCATAATTAACACATGCGTGAGCATAATGAGATTCAACGGTCCAGATCTACAGAATCACTAGTTGTGTTTTATTTTATGTCGTAGTCTGTCATATCACCTCATTTTTGCTACACCTTTATTCGATCCAATATCAACGATACATTTTGACTTAAATAATCTACAAGACAGATATATATATATATATATATATATATTATTTAAATCGGAATATATGTTAGAAATCAGGTGGAATAGACATGTAGCAAAAATGAAGTGTAGTCAATCTTTTCCATGTAAATGGTTGAAATCGAGGGGAATAGACAAGTAGCAGAAATGAGATGCAGTCAATCTTTACCCTATATATGGTTGAAATCAGGGGGGAATAGACGTGTAGCAGAAATGAGGTGTAGCCAATCTGTAAGGACCCGTCTTTTAACTATTTTAAATTATTAAATTTAATATGATTATTGAATTAAAATGGTTGGAAATAAAAATTTAATGTTTTATTTATGTAAGTTATTGAAAATGAACTTGAATAAAATTTTGAAATAACTAATTTCGAAGATTTTGGCAATAACAAGTATTGAAATAAATTCTTTTATTGAATGTGTTTGTAGTCGATATTTGGAATTGAACAATAATGTTGAATTTTTGTAAAATGGAAATAGTTGTTTTATTATTTGAATTTGTTCTAAAAGTAAATTTTATACGTTAAATAATTTATATCTTAATTATAGTGATTTATTGGATAATTAAATTGTTTAAATTTAATATTGAAAATTCTTTTTCGAATAATTGAATTCTGAATTTAATATGGATATAAATGATGTCGGGAGTTGATTTAAATTTTATTTAAACAAAAATGAAGATTTTTAACATCTAAAATTGAATTTAAAATGAATAATTTGATTTGGGGAAATAGCTCGTTTTAATTAACGAGTAAAAATAGCCATTTTGAAAACTATATCGGATTTCGATGAAACCAGTTTCATCGGATCCATAATAGTGAGTTATTATATGATTCCAAGTTTCGTAGCGATCAAACTTATCGTTTGGCCGTGTGAGCTTGAAACGCGTAGAATTTAATTAAAATAAATTGATTTGAAAAGCTATCTTTTGTATACGATCGAATTAGGCCTCGAGACTAGTTCCATTGTGTTCGGAATAGAGGTAAAACATATTGAACGCCAAGCGACACGCCTCATCTGGAGCTCGAGAAACTTCGGACGTCATAAGCTAGATATTTTCTAAATATAATAATATTTATTTTCCATCCTCGACAATTCATATGAGGCCGCCTACATTATGCCCATTCCTCGTACCCCCCTTCTCGCATTTTCAAATCAGGCAATCGAAACGAAATAAATAAATAAATTGAACGCGCGCGAGCGCCTGGACAAGGCGGCGCGGCTAGGGCATGGGTCGGCGGCAGCTCTAGTGGAGCTCGCGTTCATCAGTCGCGTTTGAGGGTTAGGGTTCAGTCGGCAAGGAGATGAAGGACCGGTCAGTGGCAAGAGGCGAAGCTAAGGTTGGGGCTTCACGCGGTGATGGTTGATCGAGGTCCGGTTGCTCGATGGAGGCGGTGGAGATCGATTTGCAAACGATGGATGGGTTTTTCGGGCTTACTGGAAACGGGGAAGGAGAAGAGGAAAGCAACGGCCACGATGGGGAGATCTAGATTCGAATGGCTCATATAAGCTAGGTATATATATATATATATAAAGAAATTATAATTAAATTATTTAGCTTAAATGTTTAAAAATTCATATCTGCTTCATATGCATCGGATTGGCGAGCAATCAATTGCATTGAATTCGTATCATTGCCATCTACATTATGTAATTGGTTTCGTCATCGTTGGGTAGTTTGAATTTTCATTCAAACGAAGGTGAGTGTTTTATACGCTCATAATTGACTAAATTAATTTTTATATTAGTTAAATTTATATCGTGAAGTGATTTAAATTTATTGACTGTTGTTTGGTAAATTTAACTGGCATTTACATTGATATGAAATGAAAGGATAAGAATTTGAATTGATAGTTCAAAATTGAAATGGGAATTAAATTGCTAGTTAAATTCCCGATTATTGATAACTAGTAAATTGTTATGATATTTGACTGATTTGGATGTTGATTGTGATGACTGCTATTGGTTGATATTTTGGATGATTATTTATTTTTATATATCCTGTTATCACCCTGTAAATTTCTGACAGTATATAAACTATCATCTGAATTATTTCGAATAAATTAAGAAATAGATTGAAATGATACATACCTATGTCATTTATTTTGGATTGAAATGATATATATCCATCCCTGAAATTAAATTGAAATCACTATTTACTTGGCCATAGGATAGAAAATTATATACGGACACCGGATTGGTTAAATTAAATAATTTTAAAATTCTGGGTTTGAAATTATTTAAATGATTTTGATTTAAAGAAATAAAAATTGAAATATGTGAATTGAATTATTTTCGAACTCGAGCTTGAAATATGAAATTAAAATTTGTTAAACGAAATTGTTTAAAAAGGAAACTTGAGATTTTGAAGTTATAATTGAAATATGATTTGAATTTTGGAAATTGATTGAAGTTAAAAGATTTGGATTTTTACTTGAACTTTGAAATATTTCTTAGTAAAAGTAATTTAAATCGGTATTTCAAAATTGAGCTCGGAATTGAATTGTTTTGGAAGATCTGAACCTTAAATTGAATATTGAAGTTTAATTTGATTCAAGTGATTTAAACTCGTATTTCAAAATTGAACTCGAAATTGATATAAATTGGAATGGTTGAAAATTGAGAATTGAATTGAATTAATATGAAAATCAAATTGAAATTGATTTGAATTGGAATTGGAATCTAAGTTAATTCGAATTGAAATCGAAATGGAGTCGGTTTGAACTGGATTGAAGTTGAAAGATTTGGAATTGGATAAGTTTGACTTTGAAACTATTTTCAAATAAATTACTTTGATATAAACTATTTAAAATATATCTTTTCAAATATCAAATTATTTTGGTTTTCCAAGCTATATTACTATATAAACCATTTTCAATACTCAAATTAGTTTATATTAAACTATTTTAACTTTTTAAATTATTTTAAACTATTCAAACTATTTTCTAAAAATTCAAACTGGTCAGAGTGGGAACTGTTTATATTTAAATCATGGATTTAAATGCAAATTGGGTTAAAATGAATTCATAATCCAAATTGTAATCCAAATCGAATTTTGAAGTGAAAATGACTTTCAAGTGGAAATTGACATATTTGAAGTAAATATGATATTTCGAAATGAAATTGATTTTGAAGCGAATATGATATTTTGATATCAAGTATGAATCATTTTTGAAATGTGTTGACCTAAAAAATGGACCAACACCCTGGTTTGGATTTGGAAGCACCAGCCTTGTTCTGAGTGAGCAATATCATATATAACAAATATAGAAAATGGACAGTAAAAGAAATAAGACAGAGAATTTTTATAGTGGTTCGGCTGTTAACGAAGCCTACGTCCACTTTATAATTTTACTATAGACTGGTTGTTGTTACAAAAGATGTTTGATTACAAGGCTTTGATTATCTTTAGCTAGGTTGAATCCCCAGAATTGGAATCCACTAGAGAATCACAGTGAATTCCTTTGGAGATTGTTGTGAGGGAGGTAGAGAGTGAAGAATAATTTCAATAGAGCTTCAGCAACCAGTCCAGAGAAGATCTAGTTTATGTTGCAGGTAGGATGGTATTTATATCTGTCGGAGAGCTTCTGAGCCAAACTAGGTCTTCATCAGCTCGCAGGTAGGTAGGAAACGACCCAAGGAGAGTTTGGCTCGAAAAACGAGGAAGAACCATAGGTCGTTGGCGACCCATGGCCTATGGGTCTCTGGCGACCCTAGACTTGGCACGTTTGCGAGACAATGCCTTGGCCTCTTTCATAATATTCTTTGGCTAGTTTGTTTGAAGGTTTGTGGAGAGGTATGGGTCGCCGATGATCCAAGCACTTAGGATTTTCTGGAGTTTGGAATTGGAGATGTTTTGATAGTCTTCTATCCTAGTTGTTTCGTTTTGATGGCAGTTCACTAGCTGTTTGCGCTCAACTAATAATTGGACTGAAAGAATGCTGATCTCTCGGCTTCGTCGATCCCAGTCGTTGTCTTGGCCATATAGCTTGGCCCTTGTTGATCCCTTGTCTTAGCTTTTCTGGTTAAGTCCTGAACCATCCTATTTACACGAGGTTGTTTTGTTTTCTATTGGTTTCTGCTGGGTTAAAAACTCGGATAACATTTACCCCTCAGAGTACGTCTTCGTTGTAAACAAGGCGTGCTCTGGAAGTTATTGCTCTCAATATCCATCTGTTGATCTCCAAGTGATTGCATTAGAGCTTTACGAATATGTTAACCTAATGTTGTTGGTCGTCTTCCTTTGGTTCTGACTACTATTACTTGTCATGACGGATCAAATTTCTGCCCATAGTTTCCTGGCATGCCTTGGAATGATGAATAGGTGTAAGAAATCGAGTTCGAGAAGAATAGGTGAAGCCCTTTTTTTTCTCTTCTTCCCCTTTTTATTTATTTTTTTTTGGGTCGCTAGCGATCTATGTGGGATGGGTCGCTAGTGACCTAACTGCATAGAATTTTTTTTAACATTATATAGTTAGGTCGGGTCGCTGGCGACCCATGATTGGCCAGGTCGCTGGCGAGCCGATTACTTAGCAAAAACTTTTTCTTTTATGCTTGCCTACTTATACTCAAACCGACCATCATTTCTTCACTCGACCCGAAACCAACAAGCATCTTCGAGCGATTCAACCATCTTCCAACGCCTTGATTCATCGAGCCTAATTGATACCTTCTATCATGGTTTTGGTTCCAAACTCCAAGCCTAACTCGAAATTCCAGCTTCCAAGCCCTAGCTCGTTATTGAACTGTAGCCGACCTACCTTTAGCTCGCTACCCTCTTGAGTCGCCACCGATCCTTTCAAAGTTCGTTGAATTTGATTCCTTATTCTTTCCATGCCTTAGAAATTAGTTTGAGGTGGGTTTGCTTAGCTGATTTACTAATTACTGCATTCGTGTAATGACTTAATGACTAGTGTCCATTTGCAACGTTGATTACAAGAAGTTCAAGTTGATTGTGGTTTAACGGGTCATGATAGCCAATCGGGTCTTGAATTTCTTCTTGAAACGACATTTGGGCCATGGTCCAATGCTCGACGTGTTTTGCTATCTTTGGTCGTTAAACCAGAATTGGCTTGTGCCCAGTTTCATAGATACCACCGCATAACATATCATCGGTCGATCCCGATTCTTCCAGAGAATTTGGGCTTATCCTGCTTGTTTATCCCACACTTGGTGTCCCTGTAGTGAGAAGAGCTTTCTGCGTCGCTTCGGACAACGGATCCGTTATCGATCATGGATCGATAACGGGTAAGTGTACGGGAAGTAGAAACAAAATTGAAAAACGAACTGACATGGGAAGTCCTTTTCTTCTTCCACTGTGAGCGAACTATCTACACGGGATAGAACGTTTGTAGTGTATCAAGCACCGAGTTTATCCCATATAGATAGCACACTGCACTTGCCCCAGTTTGCACTTGAAATCCGACGTGTCGATTACCAGTTATTGTTTTCTTCGAAATTCAAATGTGGTAGGGGATACTTATAAAATTAGGATAGATTTACCTGACCATTTTCAGATGCGAGTTCTGTTATATAGAATGAAGCAGCCATCCACGCGCCATAAGTCAAGCGGGCAAAGCTCGGAGCTCTCAGAAGCTGAGTCATCATCCACTTCACAAGCTCAATACAACCAGTTAGTACCAGTTGGGCCGACCGTGGATCATACTCCCCCCAACTTCAGAGTCCTGGTTATTCCACCTGAGAGAGTTTCATCGGTGGTTTCCACCAAGGTTCTTCATAATATTTGTACGCAAGATGGAATTCCCGAAGAGGATGTACGTTTGCCGACGAAAGACGAATTCGCTCATATGCACCCCCAGGGTACACCACTTACCATCGATACATGTGTCTGAACAGAGTCGTGCCTCCCTTCAACGATTTTCTGCGTACGACTCTCTCGAGCTTGGGTATTACCCCATTCCAGCTTCATCTGAATGGCTATGCCATCCTTACTTGCTTGCATGTCCTTTTCATGTGGACGCTCAACCGTGTTCCAAGTTTTGATGAGTTGCGGTATTTTCTGACGTTTAAGAGGAGGGATGACTGTCCCTCTTTGATTTTAATCGAGGCCTAAAGAAACCGAAAAATAATCCTGCACTTGCAAAGTAACTTATCACAGTTCAAGGCACAGTACTTCTTTGTCAAATGCCCCGAAGGGTTCAACCGTCGGTGGACGACAGGGGGTAAGCTTCTCTTTTCTAATTATCAAGCTTCGAAGCGTTGTAATGGAGCTTTAACTAATTACACGTCTCTTGCAGTTATCCCAAGGCCGAATAGAGATGTGACTCTCGATGAAGTTTGCCAAACTTTAAAGGCTATCAACACCGAGGAGAGGTGCATTAAAGTTCTGATGACCAACGAGAACTTGCGTCGATACAGACTGTTGGCTCTGGGTAGATCCGCCGTTCAGATTGAAATTCCCTCTCTTTGCCGATCCAAGGTTCGTACAAGATCCACTTCTTCATCCCACAGTTCCGAGGAAGGCTAAGAGAGAGGTAGCCCATCCATAGGATCACCCAGTAAGGCTCGTGAGGAGGAAGACGCTGCTGCGACTGGACTGAGCGATTCAGTTAGAATGCCTCCAATCCTGGAGAAGCAGAAGACGAGTTCTTTCACAGAGAAGGCAAAGCCGTGCTGGACTTAGAGAAAGAAGAAGGAGAATTCGAGAGTTGTAGCGACGAGTCTACCGCTAGTGATTACTTCTCGTCAGAATCTGGGGGTGGAGACTCGGAGTCTTGCGATGAGACTCCGAGATTGAGTCCCGATCTGCCGAGTCCACCTCCTTTCGATGCAAGTGGAAAAGGCAAGGCCCCTGAAACTGGAAAACATCAAGATTCTCCGAGTAAGAATGTCAGAGCGGGGTTCGGAGATTTCAGCGATGTTTTGTTGACTTCGATGCGCTCATGAAAGGGGACTTTAAATTTGACATGACGCCTTCCTGTTCAGGCAATATCACACCAGTAGTTAGCTCGGTCCCGCCTACAACAACCGAAGTCAATCCAATCCATCCTACGGCAGTCGTTCGTTCCGGTTCGTGATGACATCTTAGGCCCATGTTAGAAACTCACAACACGTTGCACTAGGATTATACTTATTTCCATTCTCCATTCTTTCATATATTTGCTTTGCTTATGTTATGCTTCTGAAAACTTTTATGTATGCCTCATTCCAGGTATGACGAGGGGATGAGGCTTTTATGACAACTTCGAAGACTACACTGATTCACAGCGGTACTCCAAGTGCTCCTCCAGCCGCCATTAAGTTCGAGAGATGGAAGAAGAGTACAGGCGGAGGAAAGAACTCGAAGCTGAAACCCGTCACCAAGAAGAAAGAGATCGGGCTCAATCATATAAAGGCGCGTATGAGAAAAGAAGATCTCTTGAGGAAAGAGATGAGCCATCAAAAAAGTCAAAGTTTGATCATCGCCTCCATCCTTCAGAGCTCGCTTCAAAACACTCTTCCATGGGCCAGAAGATTCCCATCACTTCTGCCTCGAGTCTGCCCCCAACTCATATTTCGTCCTCTTCCATTGTTACTGCCGCTCCTGATGCCTCTCGCCCCCACCGAAGGCTTGCCTACGTTCTTCCTTCGAGCCCCCCTAAGCTTGAGGCAGTGCTTCCGGGTTGGTTCTTAAAGGGGGTCAAGTTTGACCTGGATCTCCACCTCGTTCGCAGGGATTCTTTCATGCCGCATATCCAAGCTATCCAGAACAACCTAGAACAGGCTGAGAAATGGGAGAATCTCTACAAGCAGCTGGCTGATACAAATAGAAATAACTATCATGAGATCCTTTCCTTCGAATCCGAAAAAGACAATTTTGAGAAGGCGTTGGTTGATCGGGATGCTAAGAATAAACAGTTGGAGAAAGAGAAGGAGGCGATGCTTCGTGAAAGTAGGAGAACCGCCAATCTGATGAAGGAGTTGAAGGAGGCGCATGAAAAAGTTAAGATTGTCTGGAGGGACGAGATTAAAAAGACTCATGCGGAGGAGGCGAAGCTAAAAGGAGAAGTGGTCGCCTGTAATCCCATCATTGAAGCTCAAAGGAGAACTATCGCCAACCACGATCTAATTGTTGAGGGGCACAACAAAACTATCTCCGACCAAGCCGAGACCATTGCCAAGCTACATGCTGAGGTCGCATAGCTCAGTGCCGACAAGACTGCCGATGAAGTTGAAAAGGCTACGGTGAAAGTGGATTACTTGGACCTCCAACATGCCTTTGACAGAAAAATGGAGAAGCTGGATGCAACTATTCTGAACTTCTATGTTAAGTTTTGGTTGCATCAATGGAGTCTCAGCTATCTCGGCCCGAAGTATCCACGCACTCTTGCCCTTGTTTGGGAGGAAATCTTATCTCGCTTTGCTGAGAGCGGCGACATGTACTTAGATCGAGAGTTGCGAGACGCTTATCTTAATGATGAATCCAAGAAAGCGCCACTTGAGGGCTAGGAGATCCTTCGAGTCAAACGAGAGAAGGAGGCCACCGATGCTGCCTTCATAACCGCCACCGACGTGCTTACCAGGCCTTCTATTCCGACGCGGGCGAACTATCGGAGCAGCTCCATGATCAGCCCATGAGTTTAAGACTTGATATTATTCCCCATATGGTGAGCCATCAAAAGAGGGCGAAGGTGGAGAGTTCGAGGTCGTTATTCATGATCGTTCCTCTGGTGCAGGTAACATCCTTGCTTTTCCCAAATTCGGGAGCTTCCAACTTACGTCACAAGAGCAAGAGGAGTTTAATGCTTTCATTTTTGATCTTATAGGTCCATCCACTTTTCATGTCGACGCGCCAACTACTTCGACGCCCATGCCTGCTGCCATTTTCACATCTTCTACGGTTGTATCTATTCCTGCTCCGGTTCACACATCCGCGTCTAGTTCGCAACCGGGGCCAGAAGCCAAGAAGATAGCTGCGCTCCACGGCCTAGATGACCCTTCGGCGTCTTTGGAAGGTGATATAACTGCAGCCGAAGCCAAGGAGCAGGAAATGCAGATGGAGCAGCCATAAAAGACTCAACACGATTTGATTTCCGTTAAGAAGAAAAAGGTGGAGGCAATCAAGGCTTTGAAGAATTCCCAGAAATCGAGAAAATGCAAAGGGAAGGGAGGCTCTGCTGAAAAAGTTTTGGAGGAGGAGGAGAACATCGCCACCGAAGAGTTCGTTTATGTCACCGGCAGCGACACTGCTCCTGAAAGGAAGCATAAACTACCAACCAAAGGTGGAAAGGGTAGCGATGGCAAGAAGCGCTGAGCGGCCGGTGTAAGTATGGACCTGATTTTGGCTTACAGCTTGCAGGAAGACTGACTCGTTTTTGTTTCCTTTTGAGTCATTCTGTTCAAGTGCAGAGTCTGCACTTTGCGTCTTTACTATAGAGCCTGTATTTTCTTTTTGTTGGCCGTTGTTGTGTGGGTACGGCCCCTAAATTTTGGCCATGTGTATAAATAACTATAAGCAATACATTGATATTTCAACTGTACTTTTATCTATCTGTTCATATATATTCTGTGTACTTATGCTTATTTCATGTCATACTTTTCTAGTTCTGTGATTATAGTCAAAGCCCTTCTTTCAAAGTGATAGAACTTAGAGATTATCAGCACTTTGGAAGTTAATAGAACTTTAGAAATTAACAGAACTTAGAGAATTTTGGTTCAGAAATTCATAAAACTTCTAAAAACTCTAAAACTTTGAAATTTTTATTTAGAATTTTAAAACAGATATAAAACTTTGGGACAGAACTTGAGGACTTGTTGTTGTTTGGAGTAATAGAACTTGTGAACTTATTGTTGCGTTTCTGTCTTCGTACAGGTGTATGCCCCTAGTTATAGGGCTGTTTACTTCAAACAATTTTCAAGTAGCCGATAACTTAGGGTTTAGGTAATCTTTATTGGAAATTTGGCTAAGTTACAACTTGATTCTCCTTTTTTATTATTTTTTATTTTTGGAATTTTTGCAACTTTAGCACGTAACCCAAGCTTCTTGTGATATTTCAACGAGTGTGCAATGTAAGCGTATTTCAAATGCGCACAGTGCATAGGTTAATTGAAGGCGGTTTTAACCCTTAAGTGTCTATGGTCGAGGCTTTTCATTTGGTTTGTAGCATTCTGATTTTGTTGGAATTGCGTTCATTATTCCCGGCTATGGGAGCGGTTGGCGCTAATTGTGAGATGCGTGGTTTCTTGCGCTCCTCGGTGTTGCCTATCTTCGGGCAACACGAGGAGTTATTATTTTGGTGCGCGGCTTATGAGATGTGCGGCTTTTGTTTTTCCTCGGCGTTGCCTATCTTCGGGCAACACGAGGAGTTATTATTTTGGTGCGCGGCTTATGAGATGTGTGGCCTTTTGTTTTTCCTCGATGTTGCCTATCTTTGGGCAACACAAGGAGTTATTATTTTGGTGCGCGACTTATGAGATGCGTGGCTTTTTTTCCTCGGTGTTGCCTATCTTTAGGCAACACGAGGAGTTATTATTTTGGTGCTCGTCTTATGAGATGCGCGGCTTTTTGTTTTTCCTCGGTGTTGCCTATCTTCGGGCAACACGAGGAGTTATAATTTTGGCCCTCTCGATGCTGTCCAAGCAACACCGATTTTTAGAAGGAAAAGATCGAGTTCCGTCGATCCAACGGTTTGAGTCGATTTGCTTTCGTCGACTCGACGGGTAATTATTATGAACAAAGTTTGGTTGGTTCAAGAAGCAAACTTTATTAGGGAAAGCATGGTAGATTCTTTGCTTATTTACAATGCCTCCAGCATTTTCGGGACGGCTTATTTGCTGAAAAATAGAAAATACATAAAGTAGTTTTTTAAATGAATAACGGCGGAGCAATTCACTATTCCAAGCTATGAGAATTGCAAACCCGTCGACGGTTGTTAGCTTGAAAGTCCCGTCCTTGATCTTTTGATTAATGACATATGGTCCTTCCCAGTTTGGTCCGAAGGCCCCTGGAATAGGGTAAACTCGATTCAGCACAAGATCTTTGACTTCAAAGGTTTGGCTGTGAACTTTGGAGTTGAAATACCGTATGACCCTTTTTTGGTGGGCAGCAGTTCTCAACTCCGCTTCTTCTCTTTTTTCATCAACCATGTCTAGCGATTCGAGTAGGAGCTTCTCGTTTTGCTTTTGATCGAAATTCTGCCTTCGGTGTGAGGGGACTTCTAATTCGATAGGAATCATTGCCTCTGAACCATATGCTAGGGCGAATGGAGTGTGGTCAGTTGTCGTTTTGTGTGTGTTCCTGTATGCCCATAGTGCGAGTGGAAGTTCGTCAACCTTATTTCCTTTGGCTTTTGTTAATTGCTTTTTGATGGTTGATTTGATGATCTTTTTTATTGCTTCCACTTGCTCGTTTGCTTGTGGATGAGCCACTACGGAGAAGCTTTTTTCAATACGGAAGCGCCTGCAGAAGTCTTTGAACTTGGCACTTTCGAATTGTGTTCCGTTGTCAGCGATGATTTTTTGCGGCACACCAAACCTGCAAATGATGTTTTTGGTAACAAAGTTAATAACTTTCTTTGGGGTTATGGTGGCCAGCGGTTCTACTTTGGCCCATTTTGTGAAATAATCCACTGCAACTATAGCATATTTGGCTCCTCATTTTACTATTGGAAGGACGCCAATCAAATCAATCCCCCATATCACAAACAGCCACGGGCTAACCATATGCGTCAGTTCCATTGAAGGAGTCCTCTTAATTTTTCTGAACCTTTGATAGCGATCGCATCTTCTGGCGTGGTCTGCGGCATCGCGCTTTATTGTTGGCCAGAAGTATTCGTATCGAAGGATTTTATTTGCCAAGGTCTGCCCCCCCCCCCGTGCGGTCTTCGCAATCACCTTCATATACCTCCTTCAGGATTCATCGTGCCTCATCATCGTTCACACACCTAAGAAGAGGGGTCGAGAATCCCCTTCGATAAAGTATCCCATCCTGTATCATGAACCGTGGCGCCTTCCGAAAGAGCTTCTTCCATTGGTTTCGGTCAGTTGGTAGGGTTCCTGCAAGTAGATGGTCCTTTATCAGTGTCATCCATGTATCTGGCTCGACGGTGGTCTCTAGAATCCAGTCTATTTCATCTATGCTTGGGTTGGTTAGCGTTTCAACCAGAACCAATCCCAATGACTGGGCTTCTTCGGAGCTTGCCGGCTTGGCCAAATGATCTGCCTTGGTGTTTTGCTCTCGTGGGATGTGAGTTATGGTATAGTGCTCGATATCGCTTAACAGCTCTTGTACTTTAGACAGGTACGGGGCGAGATTTTCTCCATGCTCTTGGTACTCCCCTTTCACTTGACAAACGACCAACTGGGAGTCGCTGTATATGTGAATAGATTTTATCCCAAGTTCCTTCGCAACCTTTAGTCCAGCGATCAATGCTTCATACTCTGCTTCGTTATTTGTTGCTGGGAATTCCAAGTGCAAAGCATAGCTAATGGCTCGCCCCTCGAGGGTTTCAAGCACTACCCCTGCTCCCGAACAGAAGTTGTTTGATGCACCGTCGACAAAGAGCTTCTATTGCGTGCCTGTTTCTGACTGAACTTTCTCCTCGTCATCCCTTAAGGTAAATTTGGCAATGAAATCTGCCAACGCTTGCCCATTGATTACTTTTCTTGGATGGTATGTGATATTGTATTAGCTCAACTCTATATTCCACTTGAGTAGTCGTCCGGAAGTTTCTGGCCGGCATAAAACTTGCTTAAGGGGCTAGTCAGCCAATACTTTAATCGGATAAGCCTGGAAGTATGGTCGTAATTTCCAGGACGTAATCAGAAGGCAATACGCTAGCTTCTCCAGCTTTGGGTAATTCTTCTCAGCTCTGGTGAATCGTTTGCTAATGTAGTACATTGGTCACTGGATTCTTACTTCTTCTCGCACAAGAGCAGCGCTCAGTGCGTGCGGGGAAACTGCTAAATAAATGAATAAGTCTTCTCCATCGACTGGTTTTGATAAGATTGGGGGAGTTTCCATATGTCATAGCAATTCCTTGAAAGCTGTTTGATAAGCTTCACTCCATTTAAAGTTTTTCTTTCCCTTCTTTAGCACATCGAAGAATGGTATACACTTGTCTGCAGCTTTTGAGATGAATCGACTCAGTGCCGCG
This sequence comes from Allium fistulosum, assembly GCA_030737815.1. Lineage (NCBI taxonomy): Eukaryota > Viridiplantae > Streptophyta > Magnoliopsida > Asparagales > Amaryllidaceae > Allium > Allium fistulosum. The sequence continues at coordinate 99,212,840 of CM060907.1, forward strand.
ACTTTCCCGTTCAAGCTTTGAAGTTCCTTCTTATTTTTAAGGGCTTGGACCTCTCGTAACACTGTTATTTGCTCTAGATTCGCTTTGATGCCCCAGGCACTTACTATGAATCCCAAGAATTTCCCAGAGGCTACTCCGAAGTGGCACTTGAGTGGGTTAAGTTTCATCCCATACTTCTGAAGTATTTTGAACATTTCAGTGAGGTTATCAAGATGGTTAGCAGCTACAAGGGATTTGACTAACATATCGTCCATGTAAACTTCCATAGTCTTCCCGATCTGGCGTTTGAACATAGTATTCACTAGCCTTTGGTACGTTGCCCCAGTATTTTTCAAACCGAATGGCATTACTCAGTAGCAGTACAGTCTCGAATCGACGATGAAGCTGGTGTTCTCTTGGTCTGATTCATGCATCAGGATCTGGTTATAGCCCGAGTACGCATCCATAAATGACAGCAGTTCATGTCCCACCGTTCCATCCACCAGTTGATCAATCTTAGGGAGCGAAGCTATCTTTCGGACAAGCTTTGTTGAGGTCTGAGAAATCAATACAAGTTTGCCATTTTCCATTGGAATTCTTGACTAGGACTGGGTTCGATACCCATTCACGGTAGGTTGCATCTCGAATGAAGCTGTTAGCCATCAGTTTATCTACTTCCTCTCTCAATGCCTTGGACCGTTCGGGGCCCAAGCCGCGCCTTTTTGGCTTTACCGGTGTGAATTTGGGGTTAATATTGAGAGCATGGTAGGAAATTTTAGGTGATACCCCACACATATCGGAGTGTGTTCAAGCAAACACGTCCAAATTGGCACGAAGGAATTTGGTTAGTTCTGACCGCATCTTGTTTCCAAGTTGCGACCCAATTTTCAGGACCCGTCTTGGGTCATCCATACAGATTGGGATAGACACCATCAATTCAGTCGGTGCTGCCCGATCTTCCCCTGAGCTCTTCTTTTTATGGTCTAAAGCCTTGTCGGATCGGCTATGGTCCCCATGCCAGGGGCGGTTCTGTAGTTGCTATCCAGAGGGTTCACGTATGTGGAAGGTTTTCCCCACATCCTTTCCTTTTTCCTTTCTTCTCGACTCACGCAATTCTGCAATGTAGCATTCCCGGATGGCGCTTTGGTCTCCTTTCACAATTCTGACTCCGTGTTCCATAGCGAACTTCATTATAAGGCACCACTGGTCCAGTGCTATTACGAAGTCAGCTAATGTGGGCTGTCCTAAGAAGGCGTTGTATGCTGACATTTCATCCACGATCACAAAAGTCCGAATGAAGGTGACCCTTCGCTCACCCTCTCAAAGCTCCACGGGTAGGTTAATTGTTCCCACCGGTTGTTTGGGTTCACTAGTAAACCCCTGAATCTTTGTTTGGCACACGGACACACTTTTCATGCCAATCTTTATTTGATCGAAAGTGAATTTAAAGAGAATGTTAATGGAGCTGCCGCTGTCAACCAACATCCGCCGAACTACAACAGGTCCAATTCCTACCGTCACCACCATCGGATCGAGAGTTGGAGCTTCGATCCCTTCGATGTCCCGATTTCGGAACATAATATCGTCATTCAAGATCCTTTGCATCTTAACTGGAGTATTGTCTTCCACAGCCAAACATGATTCTTTCATAGCTTGCTTCAACAAACTCGCATATCGCGCCATTTCTCCCTAACTTCTTTGTGTGGGATATGGTCCCTCGGATATTGTTCCGATAATAAGCTTTTGGTCAGTTCGTTTCGACCCTTTTTCGTTGGTTCCAGGTTGATTCCTTCGTTCTCTTGGGTGCTGAGGAGTCACATATTGATCGAGGTTTTATGGCTGTTTTACGTACTGCTGGAGTTTGTTATTCTGGATCAGTTCCTCAATGAGATTCTTTAGGTGGCGGCATTCATTCATATTGTGGCCGTGTGTCTCGTGGAAGCGGCAGAACTTCCTTGAGCGCTTCTGCTGCTTGGTCGCCTCCTTTCTGGGTGGCTTTTTGCATTCCTCGGTTCCTTGAATTACAAGAAAAATGTTTTCCGGTGTGTCACTTAGGGGAGTGTAGCCTTCGGACCTAGACCCTTTGAGCTTTCTATTGCTGCCATTACCATTCTTCTTATTAGAGTTTTGACCTTTTCTCTTTGAATTCCCGTCTTTCAGAGTGGTTGCTTCAGCAGTTCGAGAAGTGTGTCGTTTTGATTCATTGCTACATCGCTTTGCCCGACGTTCGCCGGTTGTACACTTGTAGACTTCCTTTCCAATTCCTGTGCTTTCTCCAAACTTAGGTACTGACTTACTTTACGATTAAAATCTTTCCTGGTGGTAGGTTGCTTCATCTTAATCCACTTTCCAAATTCAATTTCCAGGTGAATGGCACGGACTAATGCCATAAAAATCATGTCTTCATTGGGGTTGCTTACTTCTGTCACCGCCGTGTTAAACCTGTTCATGAAAGATTTCAGTTATTCGTTACGCCCTTGGAACAATCCGAATAGGGACATGACATCTTTTGGCTGTGTAGTATGGAGTCTGAACTGATCAGGGAACCTTGTCGCTAGTTGGTCAAAAGTAGAGATAGATCTTGGTGGAAGCCTAGTGAACCACATTAATGCAACCCCTTCGAGAAAGATAGGGAAGCATCTGCATCGAACAGCTTCAGAGGCATTCACTCCGTCCATATACCAACTGTATTTGTACAAATGAGGCTTCGGGTCCTTCTTTCCATTATAGGACGGAATAGTTGGCATTGTGAACTTTTCTGAATATCTCTCGTTCAGGATTTCATCGGTGAAGGGAGTCCGGCTTGGCACAGATCCCCACTCATCATCTCTTCTATCTTTGCTCTCCTTCATTAATCGTTTAACCATGTCCACTATGTATGCCTCTGATGTCCGGTAGTCTTGAGGACGACAATCAGTCACTGTGCCAAGTGTTTGACTTTGCAAACGGTCTTGGTGAGTGGACTGAGACCTAGGCTCTCCTGTCTTCAGGAGAGCCACTCCTGCAGGGTCCCGTTGGCTTGCGGCTGGTCTAACTGGAGCAGTTTTGGTATTCCTTGCATTATCAAATGCATTGGCGTTTTCTTCCAATTTGTCGTTTATCTCTTCGTCCTTTGAGTCGGAAAGATCCATGGCTATGTCATCTACGGGGGTTTTTGCCCCTTGACTCAAATTCAGAATAGGTTGCCTTGTGGCATACGGAGTACTTGCATTTCCGTCCACGTTAAGTCCTGTTATCACCCTTTTTTGTGGTTATTTTCCGTTTCTTCTATGTAGACCAGAAAAGGAGGAATTCTCTTATTCCATAGCAGCCATGGGTTCGGGCATAGTCCTTGGAGCAGGATTTGACTGTAGGGTTAGGAGAGCATTAAGCTTATCCATTAGAGCCTTTTGGCTAATCTCCATTTTTTGGTTGATCTCATCAACCATTTTATTTAACTCATCCCTAGTAACAACTTCATGCTGACTAGAAGAGGCTGGCGCTTGATTCCCTAAGTTAATGCCATTCACTTCGGTTTGTTGGGGATTAACATCTTCTCCAGCTACTACTGCCCCTATAGACCGTCCAGAGGTAGTTCTTCTTCTTCCAGGAGCCATTGATTCCAAATAGTGGATTCTTCAAGCAAAGATTAAAGATCTATCTTCTGGACCTATGGGATCCAAAGTAGATAGCCAGATCTGGATCCTGAGTTGGAGTTATCAATGAAAGTACCAAAATGTTGACCTAAAAAATGGACCAACACCCTGGTTTGGATTTGAAAGCACCAGTCCTGTTCTGACAGAGTAATATCACAGATAACAGATATTGAAAAAGGACAGTAAAAGAAATAAAACAGAGAATTTTTATAATGGTTCGGCTGTTAACGAAGCCCACATCCACTTTATAATTTTACTATAGACTAATTGCTGTTACAAAAGATGTTTGATTACAAGGCTTTGATTATCTTTAGCTAGGTTGAATCCCCCGAATTGGAATCCACTAGAGAATCCAGTGAATTCCTTTAGAGATTGTTATGAGGGAGGTAGAGAGTGAAGACTAATTCCAGCAGAACTTCAGCAACCAGTCCGGAGAAGATCCAGTTTATGTTGCAGGTAGGATGGTATTTATATGGGTTGGAGAGCTTCTGGGCCAGGCTATGTCATCATCAACTCTCAGGTAGGTAGGAAACGACCCAATGAGACTTTGGATTGCAAAACGAGGAAGAACCATAGGTCGCCAGCGACCCATGGCCTATGGGTCGGTAGCGACCCATAGACTTAGCTCGTTTGCGAGCCAATGCCTTGGCCTCTTTCATAGTATTCTTTGGCTAGTTTGTTTGAAGGTTAGTTGAGAGGTATGGGTCGCTGATGATTCAAGCACTTAGGATTTTTCTGGAGATTGGAATTGGAGATGTTTTGATAGTCTTTTATCCTAGTTGCTTCATTTTGATGGATGTTCACTAGCTGTTTGTGCTCAGCTGCTGATTGGACTAAAAGAATGCTGATCTCTCGGCTTCGTTGATCCTAGTCCTTGCCTTAGTCATATAGCTTGGCCCTTGTTGATCCCTTGTCTTAGCTTCTCTGGTTAAGTCCTGAACCATTCTGTTTACACGAGGTTGTTATGTTTTCTATTGGTTTCTGCTGGGTTAAAAACCTGGATAACAAAATGTAAAAGTACCAACCGGTGTGTAAAACAACATTTGGTTGCTAAAGAGATCGGGGCCTCTTATTGGCATACTCTCTGTCAATATTGACACCACTTTACGCGGAGGAGACTCCAGAACGAAGTGGTTGAATTTTGCATCGTTTGTTGGATTTGAAGAAAGAGAACGATGATGGATAGACCTCGGCACTTGTACCAATTTGAAATGAATAAAACAAGACGGCTTGACAGGGCCAAGAGGGCTAGCTATCCCTAGCGGACGTCCGTTCTTTGATTTTCTTTTTGGACTTGGTCCATAGTATTACTCTTGTTGTTGGTTTCGATTGGTGCACCTTGATTTGGGATAGCCTTCCTTTGACTCGATATGGGATGGATGTGCGCAGTAGGCGGTCGTGGCTACGATGCGTTACCACCAGCCCTGCGACCCGAACTGGTAGTATCCTACCTTGGGCATTAACTCACGTGCCTTGTCATACTTTTATCCCTATACGAGACCACTACGATTTTGGTTTAGTGTTGTCGTATCATTGCGCATCCTTATCCCCCATCATGCTACTGGGGCCTTATATGCAAACTGTACGACAATGCTTAAAAACGCGTTAAGGTGGATTCATGTAAAGCCTTAATGCTAAGAAAAATATTTATTTTACTGATTAGACATTATATATATAGCGTATTCTATTATATATAAATATTTTAATGGATCCTTAAGAGATGGAAAATCCTGTAACATCTCTTGAGTTATTGCACGCACGTTATACACTGGATAGGAGATGTGAAATCCCGTAAACATCTCTTACGCTATTACACTCATGTTATATGCGATATTTATTTGACTCATATAAGGATATTTTAGTCCTGACTCGAGTGTGTTGTCTTTTCATTACGCTTGGGTAAGCCCTGAGTTTTCAGCTTATTGAAGATTATTTTCTAGAGGACGAAGACGAAGATTTGGCATTATTACTATTATTATTCCTTGCATCATGTTGTTTTGCTACATTATTTTATTTGTCCCTGCTGTATATATATAACTTCGATAAATGTTGTATAAAATTATAATCAAATGTATAGTAAACAACTTCATGAACTGTTTATTTGATTATTATATTTTGTCTTTCCGCTGCGAGATTCTTTGTTTGTTTTCTTCTTCTTTTCTTATTTTTCTTAATTACCCCATTGATTATCTATGTTCCGGATTGTTTGAAATGGACATGTGTGGATTATTGTCAATTTAAACCTTCCGAATTGTGGGTCATCACAGTTGGTATCAGAGCTTTGGTTTAGCGATAACCTTAGCTTTGTGGGGTTTGACTCATTAGAGATATGGTAGTAATACCCTAGAATGTGTTTGTTTGAGTGTGTATATATATGAGAGAGCATACTTGTTAGTGTTATAAAATGTTTTATATTGTGTTTACTTATTCGTTGAGTTGTTTATAAATTTTGGTCGGTGCGTGGGACGCCAAGATATCGATAGGAGTTTCTAAACACTTAAAAGAGACAAGTCGACATAATATTGTTTTAAAAATCAGGTAAATGAAATAATTTTACCTAAATTATATATATATATATATAATGTTAATTTTTAATGAATGTTGTTGTTAGGAGATGACAATATTTAGTTATCATCGATTATTGGTTGAATTAAAATAAAACGAATACTTTGTGAATTTTATTTCACGAAGCGTTTGATAATTAAACTGAATTGAAATCTAATTACAATAAGAATTGTTTATAATAACAAAAATGTAAATTAACAAAATATTTTCATAATAAGGTAATAAAATTGAATAAGTATATTTATAATATAACTTATAAATAGAAAGGATTTAAAAGCTAAGATTTTTTTATTTAAAACCTGTTGCTTTCAAAATTGTTTTCAAAGCCTTCAAAATTAATAATAATCTTATTTGAAAGTGTTTTGACTAGAAATATATTTTGGAAAAAAAGCATTGAAATCGCTTTGGTCGTTGGGAAATAATTCTGGGGATGACTGCAACATCGCCAGTATTCATTTTCGAGTTTCTGAGTGAGAATTACTACCAAAAAATATTATTTTCAATTAAAACAAGTTTTGATTGTGAGAAAAATATTTCAAGTATGATTTAATAAATATATGAAAATAGTTTTGAACTTATATTTGAAAATAGTATAGATAAAAATAAGTTAACAATAAAATAAAACCGAATTTTAAAAACAATTGAACATTTTGGTTAAGCAAACAAAAGAAAATTTTGAATTTGTGATATGAAATAAAAGTATCAACGTAAGAATTGTTAAATAAATTGGGTTAGTGAAATGAAGTAAATAAAATGAAGTTTAACTCAAGAAAGCTTAAATAAAAATGAATTGTATTTGAATGAATTAGATAAAATGATGAAATGAAATTTTAAGTGAATTAATTTGTATAACTTATAAATTTGAGAAATATTAAGCGAAAAACAAATTTTAAATTTGTTGAATATGAATGATAAGAAAAGAAAAAATTTAACTTGAATAAAGTTAAATAAAAGGAATAATGGATTAAATGAAATAAAATTTCACTTAATAAAGATTAAATGAATTGAATTGGATTTGAATTGAACTAGATGAATTAGTAAAGTGAATTAATTCCACTTAATATATAAAATGAATTAATAGAATTAATACAAACTTGAATTATAAAAATGAAATGCAATTGGGGTGTAAAAGAAACTGAATAAAAATAAATGAGTGTAAGAAAAAAAATTAATATGAGTAATTGAATTGAATTTAAATTGGATGTAAATAAATTAAATGCAAATGGAATGAGTTTCAATAAAATTGAATGTTAACTAATTTAATACGGAATAAGTTAACAAAATGAATTATAAGATGAATTTAACTTAATAAGTTGAATGAAATTGATTGTGAGAAAAGAAAAATTTATTAATATGAATTTGAGTTATAAAATAAAATTTACTTAAGTAAAATTAATAATAAACGAATGAAGTGAATCATTTTATAAAATAAAATTTATTGAATAAAAAATTATTAATATGAATTTGAATAATGAAGTGAACTAATGAGGTAAATCAATGAATTAATATGAACTTAAGTTATGAAGTAATAATAAACATGAGTTGTATTTTATAAAATGTTATAATAAACTTAAATGGTTGTGGAATGGTTTATAAATGATATTAGTATTAAATAGAATATACTAAGTGAAAATGAAATAAAATCTAACTTAAATGATTTATAAAATGGTCCATAAATGAATTTGTATGAAATATTACCAAAATGAAAGCGAAACAATTGGAATTTAACAAATTAAATTGAATGAAAATAAAATAGATGTGAATAAATTGGAAACAAACAGATTAAATGTTAATAAAAATTAGATGTTAATAAGAAATGATAGTGTATAAATTAAATATTTACATTGAATGATGTAAATTCACATAGGTATGAATTAGCTGGATTAATTAGATAAATATTAATAATTGTGAATGGTTTCTTGGTTGTAAATCATTGATTTTACTGTTTTGGCTGCATATGATTGTTGTATGCTGTGTATTTGTGCTCGTGCTTATGATTTGGATTCAGAATGCATGTTTTATAGTTGATTAAACTCATACATGTTCTATATCTTATTATAAGTGACAAATTTTCTAAATTGAGTTAAGATAGGTACATACGAAGACCGTTTGGACGTATATGCGGATTTTATATGCTTTTGCTTGCTTAATACGAGCGAACTCGCTCATATTAATAATAATAAGGTACACATCTCGGATTACATACCACACTTTTATATTTTTCCCTACGGGATGCCTCATCATTGAGATGAGATGTATATTTGATATATTTGGTATATATATATGTGTTATACATTATATTGGAAAAAATTTCCAATCGAGCCGGACAAAGGAGACTCTGCCGAAATTTTTCGTAAATCCGGGAGTTAGAAAATTTTAAGGTTTTAAAATTTTATAACTTGTTTTGATAACTAACTTGTAATTTTCGTAAGCCGATCGGAGTGGCGTAGTAGAAGCATAGTAAAAGTTTCTAATAAGATTTTATTGTTTTATAAGTTGATTGTTTTGAATAAAATATATCGAATGTTAAATTCCGTACTTAGGCACTTTTCGAGGACGAAATGTTTTTAGTGGGGGAGAATGTAACGACCCGAACTTTTAACTATTTTAAATTATTAAATTTAATATGATTATTGAATTAAAATGGTTGGAACAAAAATTTAATGTTTTATTTATGTAAGTTATTGAAAATGAACTTGAATAAAATTTTGAAATAACTAATTTCAAAGATTTTGGCAATAACATGTATTGAAATGAAATTCTATTTATTAAATGTGTTTGTAGTCGATATCTGGAATCGAATAATAATGTTGAATTTCTGTAAAATGGAAGTAGTTGTTTTATTATTTGAATTCGTTTTAAAAGTAAATTTTATAAGTTAGATAACTTATATTTTAATTATAGTGATTTATTGGATAATTAAATTGTTTAAATTTAATATTGAAAATTCTTTTTAGAATAATTGAATTCTGAATTTAATATGGATGGAAATGACGTCGAGAGTCGATTTAAATTTTATTTAAACAAGAATGAAGATTTTTAACTTCTAAAAATGAATTTAAAATGAATGATTTGATTTTGGGAAATAGCTCATTTTAATTAACGAGTAAAAATAGCCATTTTGACCATTGTCTCAGATTTCGACGAAACCACTTTCATCGGATCCGTAATAGTGAGTTATTATAGGATTTCAAGTTTCGTAGCGATCAGACTTATCGTCTGGCCATGCGAGCTTGAAACGCATAGAATTTAATTAAAATAAATTGATTTTGACAAGCTATCTTATGCATACGATCGAATTAGGCCTCGAGACTAGTTCCTTTGTGTTCAGAATAGGGGTAAAACATATAAAACGCCAGGCGGCATGCCTATTTGGAGCTCAAGAAACTTCGGACGTCATAAGTTAGATATTTTCTAAATATAATAATATTTATTTTCCTTCCTCGATAATTTGTACAAGGCCGCCTACATTATGCCTATTCCCTTTACCCCCCTTCTCTCATTTTCAAATCAGGCAATCGAAATGAAAAAAAAGAAATTGAATTGAATTGGAATTAATATGAATTGAGAATTGAATTGAATTAATATGAAAATTAAAATTGAAATTGATTTGAATTGGAATCGAAGTTAATTCGAACTGAAATCGAAATGGAGTCGGTTTGAACTGGATTGAAGTTGAAAGATTTGGAATTGGATCAGTTTGACTTTGAATCTATTTTCAAATAAATTATTTTGATATAAACTATTTAAAACCTATCTTTTTAAATATTCAAATTATTTTGGTTTTCCAAGCTATATTACTATATAAACCATTTTCAATACTCATACTAGTTTATATTAAACTATTTTAACCTTTTAAATTATTTTAAACTATTCAAACTATTTTCTAAAAATTCAAACTGGTTAGAGTAGGAACTGTTTATATTTAAAATCATGGATTTAAATGTGAATTGGGTTAAAATGAAGTTATAATCCAAATTGTAATTCAAATCGAATTTTGAAGTGAAAATGACTTTCAAGTGGAAATTGACATATTTGAAGTAAATATGATATTTTGAAATGAAATTGATTTTGAAGCGAATATGATATTTTGATATCAAGTATGTATCGTTTTTGAAATGTAAAAGAACCAACCGGTGTGTAAAACGAAGTTTGGTTGTTAAAGAGACCGGGGCCTCTTATTGGTATACTCTATGTCAATATTGGAACCACTTTAACAACTGTGTACGCGGAGGAGACTCAAGAACGAAGTGGTTGGATTTGGTGTCGTTTGCTAGATTTGAAGAAAGAGAACGATGATGGATATACCCCAGCACTTGTGCCAATTTGAAATGACTAAAACAGGGCGGCTTGATAGGGCCAAGCGGGCTAGCTACCCCTAGCGGACATCCGTTCTTCAATTTTCTTCTTGGACCTGGTCCATATTATTACTCTTGTTGTTGATTTCGATTGGTGCACCTTGATTTGGGATAGCCTCCCTTTGACTCGATATGAGATGGATGTACGCGGTGGGCGGTCGTGTCTACGATGCGTTACCACCAGCCCTGCGACTCGAACTGATTGTATCCTACCTTGGGCATTGCCTCATGTGCCTTGTCATACTTTTATCCCTATACGAGACCACTACGATTTTGGTTTAGTGTTGTCGTATCATGGCACATCCCTATCCCCCGACGTGCTACTAGGGCATTATATGCTAACTGTATGACAATGCTTAAAAATGCATTAAGGGGGATTAATGTAAAGCCTTAATGCTAAGAAAAATATTTATTTTACCGATTAGACATTATATATATAACGTATTCTACTATATATAAATATTGACGGATCCTTAAAAGATGGAAAATCCCGTAACATCTCTTGAGTTATTTCACGCACGTTATACACTAGATAGGAGATGTGAAATCCCGTAAACATCTATGACACTATTACACTCATGTTATATGCGATATTTATTTCACTCACATAAGGATATTTTAGTCCTGACTCGAGTGTTTTGCCTTTTCATTATGCTCGGGTCAGCCCTGAGTTTTCAGCTTATTAAAGATTATTTTCTGAAGGACGAAAACGAATGTAACATTCCCTATCTAGAGGCCCAAAACTAAGCGCTATAGATGCTGCAGTCATCTATAGTATTAGCTTCTGGAGGCTAAATACGGCTATGTTAATGGTATCAATAATATCAGATGCACTTGAATATGAAAAAAACACAGATTTCAAAAACAACTTTTACTTCATTACATTTCAAAACCAATTGTTTCACATTCACAACACATAATCCCAAATCATTCCCAAGCATAGATAAAATATAATTTTTATAAATTACGCCAAGAGCAGTATATGAAGATACCCCCTTGGATGATCAGAGTTATATAGTCATAATAGACTTAATACAAACACATCGGAAATATAATAAAGCATAAAACTGCAACTCCTAAATAGCTATCTGTTTGCCTCCTGCATGCCTCCGGTAGCCTTATTCGTCATCCTACTAAACCTGAAAAGACCTAAACCTCTCAGCCTACTCAAATCAATTTTTGAGCACTCGAGAGTTTAAGGGGAAAACATAAACTTTGAGTCAGACATAAAGCCTGGTGTGATTAATACTATACATCCAGATTAAATATGTTAAGTGAGACCACGCCGCTTAGCGGAACGGGTTTCCCCTCACTAACATTCTTTTAAAACATATCTTTGCAAAACCTTTTCCTGCAACCAAAACTGTGACGACCCGCCTTTCATATCCACAGAAAGATGTATCATCGTTAAGAAAGAAATAGATAGAAATAGAAAGAAAGAAGAAAGAACAACATAATTCAGAATCTCACAGCGGAAACGGAACAAAATATAATACATCACATAACTATTACATAGTTTTACATATATCAGAGTTACACAACATCATTCAAACAAGACAGTCATATATACATATCTGCCATTTCATACATCCCAAAATACAACATACATTACTAACACAGCGGAACTAGATAAATAGATATATACGTCTGGACTTCTGCTTCAAGCTCCTCCAGACTTCAACAATCCAAGACCTGATCACTTGGCTACTCATAAAAATTTGAGTACCCAAGAGTTTAAGAAAAACAGAAATAAACTTCGGGTCAGACATGGGTCTGGTGTGAGTAAACGGGTTAAAGTTGCTTAACATTGAAAAACATTTGAAATAGAAGTATCACGTAAGACTTCCCACACATAAACACGGGTAAGTTTTTACCTTACGCTAACCAAAACATTTTATAGGAAATCCGGTGATATTATAATAGTGTCTAGGGTTTTCAAGTAAACTAGAAAATAGCTGGAATGCTTACATCTCACGTTCCAACATAGTTGGGCACAATCAAAACGTACGGCACTTATTGGAGATTGGATTCCATACAATGGCAGGGCTACTGGGGTACCGCCCGTCACAGTACCTGGCCTAGATCAGAGTACCGAGGATCACGCCCGACCCCCTACAACACAAGGCCGGAACCATCTCTTACTGGACAGTCCCGAACAAGATAACCCCGCAGTTGTGGCCAACAACTGCCCACTAAGCCGAAATAAAAAGGGACATCTAGACAGGGGTATATCTCGTCCTACTTGGGTGCTACCCACTTAATCTTGCTGCACCTCCCATGTTTTAGCCATTCCCGGTTGATGAGGCTTGAGGCTACAATTACCTTTAGAGAACGCATCTCTTAGAATGCTCATCGTCCACCTGACGATGTGCTGAAAGCATTCAATCCATACAAGTTCGTTCCGGGTTCGAACGAAACCAAAGGCATTATCTCGTTACACTCGTTTTGGAATCACCCTCAGAGTTAACGACAATAACCCTTGCACTCTGAAACACCATCTCGATCTTCACTTTGAGATGTCACGACCTATCGTTTAACTTGGATCGATGTTGTTTTCGGATGATCATAACTGATTCCCGATCCCGGTCTCATCGAAATCCAAACGTGTTTAAAGGCCAAGTTGTTTAATAGTTTAAACAATTCAACTCAACACTTTGAATTCACATAGCATTTATCACAGATAAATATCATACATTTATCACAGATATATCCAATGTCATATCACAGAATATCACCCAATAGATATCACAATCCATATATTCTACTCATACAATCATCCAAACAGGAATTATCAATCCATAACATAATTAGTTTAAGTAACTTAAATTAAAATTAATTTAATTAAGAATTAATCACTAATCCTGCTTGATTAATCATTAATTAATTAATTACAACATTTAATTAATTAATCACTTCTCAATTACCTTTTAAACAATTAATTAAATCTGAATTACTTAATTAATTACTCCTTAATTATTAATTAATAGCCTTAATTACCAATTTATTAATCACTAATTACAAATTAATTACTTAATTAATCAACCATTAATCCTTAATTAATTACTTAATTAATCTTTAATTTATTTCATTAACTATCAAAATCTTAATTATACTTAAGATACACATCCTCTTTGTTAATTACTAAATCACATTATTAAAACATTTACCTTTAATTAACATTTAACTTTATTTATAAAATAATTAAATTTAAAATATCTTTAAGTTTTTAACATACTTATTTTAAACAAACAAACCATTTCTTAATTAAAATTTTAAAAGACATTTAACTGAAAGAATTTATAAAGGATTAAAACAATTACATTTCCAAAAGAACTTTATTAAAACAGGTTCCAATTTTAGTTACCTCAGGCTTCGGGTTAGACCCGATAATAACTCGACCATGCTTCGAGTTATCTTCTCCTTCCCCTGTTATATATTTTTTATAAGTTTAAGTTAAAAACACAAAACAGAGATGGCTGCTCACACACACGAACTCGAGTTCCAACCCGAGATCCCCTCCTTTCCACTCGAACACTCCTTCGAGTTACTCACAAACCCAAAACTCCCTGACACAATATCGTTGCCATGCACATGCACCATCGCCAGAGCCACCTCCGACCATCGACACACTCCCCGGCGTATCGACCATCACCCATACCTTCGTTCCTGACCACCAATTAACTCGCTCAAGACTCCAATTAATATCGAGCATCCCAGATGAACTGGAACCAAAACAAATGCCAGAAAAATCCCTCGACCAAACGATTCCGATCACCAGAAGTCGAGCAACTCTGGCCACACGTTCTCCGACCATCCACGCTGCCTTTCCCCAAGCCTCGTACCACTCGATCACCCAGAGACAAAGCATTGACCACAAACTCCAACTTCAACAAAACTAGGGTTTAAAACTTAATTCGAAAACCGTCGACGCCATAGTGATCAGGAACTCCTCCTGACATTTTTGCCAACCACCCCGATCACCACACTAGCTTCAGCCAAGATCCCGACTTCCCAAGCACAGCCACTCACCAGAAAACTCTCAAAACCCCAATTCCAGACATCACCAAATTACACATTCAAAACTCCATTAAAAATTGTGATTTATGTTTTAAAAATCCTATTTTTGAGAGATGATTCAAGATATATACTTGAATTAATAAATTTCAACACTTGATTTTATCATGTTATTAAGACTTTTACTGTATTTTCTAGATGCCAACATAATTTCAAACTTAAAATACTTGTACATGTTTTAAGTACTTAGATTATGTTTAAACTGAACTATTTTGTTTGAAATCCAAATCATAATAGTGAATAGATAAAAAGATTTGAAATTTAAACCAAATTTACACTCTGTAATATGAACAGAGATACATACAGATGAATCACACATACACCCAGGTTTCAATCATTTATATATACATGTATTCAGATTAAATACAAACATACATACATATTTCAACATACATCACAAGCAACAATCATTTACCTACTTAAACTTTTTAATTAAAATGTTTACTCACGTGAAACAATTTGAACAGAGAGCAAATTCTTGTTTTGAACTGCTAACTTGATCTCCTTTTTAAAACTTTTTGCTTGTTTAGTTGAGTTGTAAATTAAGCTTCAGTTGTAAGATTATTTTCTGGTATACTTAGTTTTTTTAATGAACGGAAATAGAATAAGAAGAGATATATAAATAGAAAAGGTTTTACAGGGGTAGGTATTTACTCGTACAAAATTTTTCTTTCTAATCCTTTGGTCAGAGATTTTTTTTCTCTTCCTAGACAAGATTTTATAAAACTTAAATGATTTTTGAACATCTCGAAATGACCTGGTTTGGGCTAGAAATGATAGCATTTAATGCATGTGTCCTTACATGTTTACATACTTATCCCATTGATTTTGTATATACATAGATTTTTTTTTCTTCTTGCCTTGCATATACCCATGTATTTCCATAGTATATATATGTTCCTAGAATTACCTTATGTGTTTACTTAATGTTTTCATAGAACCATCTAATTTACCTTATATATTTATTTCTATTTCTAACATAAATCCTTATTTTTATTTCTATTTTAAGCTTAACTATCAAACACTTAATTTATATTCATATATTTTGTTATAATTATATTTAGTGTTGATAAGATTGATTTTATTTCAAGCATTATTATCTAGATTACATCTCTATATATATATATATATATTTTGATCAAAAGTTAATAAGGTAGAGCTTTACTTTAATTTAATGTAAATAAGATAGATTTTATTTTAAATATTTTTGAAAGACTTTATTTTGAATTTTTAAATCATAGTTTCCTTCCAAAATACACATATATACATAAATAAATGGTGAATGTCCAAAAGTCTTATTGGTTTTTACAATGATAAGTTGTAATTTCTAAATTAATCAGATTGAATGCTTATTAAAATAATATTGCTAAAATCCTGGGTCGTCACAAAATTTGGTTAAATACTGTAAAGCATCATTATGTAAACATGCATAAATATCAGGTAGTAAATGAACTATCTATTCAAACACAAAAGTTTTTTTTGGTAAACTTTTAACCTTTGGCTGACTCGGGCCTACCAGACAACATATCAAAATAATCTAACATCTTTTGGACACACCTCTTCTAGACTATCTGCCCTTAACTATTTGTTAAATACTTCGTTTCTGGACAGTCTGTCCCTAACTTAACCATCCCCAGGTCTTCCCGATCCTAATGGTTTTGCGGGCTCACCAATAACCTATCTGTATACAATATTTATTCCTTTCTGTGTGATATCATAATTTTTAGTCTATCTAACCAAGCCCTACACATTGAAATTTTGGACAACAGTTAGCTGGGGCTAATAGCTAATGTTTTGGGCGCGACCCTATACAAGTCCCATCTGGTATTCAAATATCTAAGTCATTTTTAATTAGGGATCCCCTCCCATAATTTTCCTTGAAAACCTTTTCAATATGATTTAAAACCTTTAAATCAAACTTATACAAGGAAAATATAAAATCTTTATGCTTTACACAAAATCACCTTGCCATGTTGTATATATATATATATATTTACTCAAACTTTAGTTGATGAAAACATTTAAGTATTTGAAAGTACCCCTTTCTAAATCCTTTGAAAGCATCTCTTTTGAAACAAAGTAAAACCCTTCGATTATCTTGGCCAAGAGGCCAAAATCTTACCTTTCGAAAACCATTGAAAACCTACCTTTTGAAGGCATTAAAACTTTAGACATCCTACTAAAACACTTCAAAACATTGCCTTAGAAAACCTTTGGAAACCTTTCATTTTAAACCTTTCGTAATCATCAGAAAATAGAACCTTCCGACCTTGTCGGAAGATACCTTTCGACCCCTTCGAAGCCATTCAACAATTAAAACCTTTCGAAAGCATTCAACTCTAAGAACAAAAACCTTTCGAAAGCTTTTCTGGGTTCAACTTAAAACAGGTAGAAAACCTTCTTTAAAACCTTTCGACTCCTTTGGAAGCAACCTTTCGACTAAGTCGAAAGCTCTGTTCGAAAGCTTTAAAACATCTTTTAAAACAACTCTTTCGAAAGCTTTGGGTTATAGTTAAATTTATAAAACAAGGGTAAATCACCTAAGTTGAAAGCTTCCTTTCGAAAGCATGGAGAAGCGACTAGTTTTTCAAATAAGTAAACCTTTCGAAATCAATCAAAGTAAACCCTTCGACTTTGCCGGAAGGTTCAAAACAAAACATTTACATAAAGCGGCAGTAACCTTTCGACTATGTCAGAAGGTTTTAAAAAAAAATAGAAGTAAAGCAGCAGCAACATTTCGTCCTTGTTGAAAGGTTTAAATCCTTTATTTTTAACTATTTGACCTGGTCCAAAGCTCTAATTCGAAAGCAAAGCAGCTGAAAGCTTTTGGTTTATAAAACAAACATACCCCAACCTCTTTGGCCATCAACCTTTCGGCTAAGAACCCTTCGACTATGTCTAATTCATTACATACCAAGCTTGATACCATATGCATTGGTTTGACCTCGTCGAAAGATTAGGACCTTTTGACCTTGTCGGAAGGTCTGGGTCGGAAGGTTTACTGCTGTAATAGGCTGAAACATGATAAAAGTTTGATTTCTTTGTTTTTAACTTAAAAATGATAACTTTTCAACTAACCTGCCTTTGTTTGTCAAATTCTCATTGGTTAAAAAATTCTTTTCAAAAATGTGCTGCCACTATTTTCAAAATCAATAATCATTTTATTTTACAAAATGCCCCTTCTCCTTAATTAAATATATAAAATATTTAAGTCCCATACCTTAAATAATTTTATATATTCATCAAAACACTTAGGAAAAATCTGGTAAAATCCCGAAAAATCTATTTTAATATGTTTTCCAACATATAAAAATTTCAACCCCACATAATTATTTATTTAGCCGTAAATAATTATAACCCAATAAATCATTTTCTTCACTAGAAAATTTATATAAAATCCACATAGATTTAGAAAATTATGAAAATCGAAACCCATCTCCAAAATATCATTTCTGACCTATATTTAAATTTTCAAGGCATTTGGATGTCATATAATAGGGTTTTTATGTCAAACATATCATAAAAATTTAATGTGAACATATATAATTCATTAACAAGCATATATATAACTTTAACCATCAAAACATGGCATAAACTTGCAAAGACATTTTAGATCTGGCTTAAAACCGAAAACCATAAGAAAATGGGATGCAGTTATTATTCACCTTATCTTTGAGATTATAGATGTGAGATTTGATGTTGATTTAGTTGATTGTTTCCATTCTCTTGAATCCTAGCTTTAATCTTCTTCTTGAGTGTGAAAATGGTGGCCGACCTTAGTATTTTTAGTTCGATAAAAATGAGAATGAACATGAGCATTCTATCTCCTAAGTGTTTAGGGTATAAGCTCCACATATTTCCCATCTTGCCCTTGTAATTTCCTAACACCTTTGTTTAGGTTATTTTATTTTAAAAAACACACTATCGTGGCACGGCTACCCTTAGCTAAAACAAATCTCAATCCATTAATATCCACATTATTTTATTTAATTTTGGCTAATTAAATATCCTAAATAATGTTATAAAAACATGGGGTGTTACAGACTCCCTACCTTAAAGAATTTCGTCCTCAAAATTACGATAAGGTACACAACAAAATAATTAAAGGTAAAACATACCATCAAACAAGTCGGGATAAGTATCTCTAATCATGCTTTCCGTTTCCCAAGTACAATCTCTAGTATCGTCACTCCTCCGAACCTTTACTAACGTAACTGTCTTGTTCCTCAACTTCTTCTCATCTCTAGCCACAATCTGAATCGGCTTTCTAACTATGGTCAAATTCGGTTCTACTACTAAATCTTCTAAAACTGTAGGTGCTATAGTAGTCTCTGGGTCTCTAACACATTTCCTAAGATGATAAACATGGAAAACATCATGGACTCCAGCCAAACTACTCGGTAACTCTATTCTATAAGCGAGTTTCCCGTTCCTCTCTACAATACAAAAAGGACCAATGAATTTAGGTCTAGACTGAGCGGTGAAACCTTAATAAACACATAGTCTCCAATATAAAATTCCAAATCCTTCCTTCTTCTATCAGCTTAACTTTTCTGCCTAGATTGAGCTTCCTTCATCCTAACTCGGATCAACTCAATCTTCTCCGCAGCTTCCTTCACCAAATCCGGACCAAAAACCAATCTATCCCCGGTCTCTAACCAACATACGGGAGACTTGCATGGTCTTCCATACAAAGATTCAAATGGTGTCATCCCAATACTAGTTTGATAACTATTGTTATACAAGAACTCGACTAGATGAAGATGGTCCTCCCATGATCTGCCGAAATCCAATACACAAGCTCTTAACAAATCCTCCAAGATTTTGTTAATTTTCTGTTTTCCCATCAGTCTGCGGATGGTAAGCGGTACTCATGTTGAGCTTGGTTCCTAATGCTTCCTGTAGACTTTTCCAGAACTCACTAGTAAACAAAGAATCTCTATCACTGACAATACTACTAGGAATCCCGTACAGTCTAACCACATTCTTCATAAATAACTTCGCCAAAATAGGTGCCGTCCTAGTTGACTTTACCAGAATGAAATGGGCACTCTTAGTCAGTCTATCTACTATGACCCATATACTTTCATTCCCTCTATTAGATCTTGGTAACCCATCAATAAAATCCATAGAGATAGAATCCCACTTCCACAATGGAACTTCCAATGGTTGAAGCAATCCGCTTGGTTTATGGTGTTCAGCCTTTGCCTACTGGCAATTCAAACACTGATCAACACATAAACCAATGTCCCACTTCATACCTTCCCAAAGGAAACTTCTCTTCATATCTAGATACATCTTCGTTCCCCCTGGATGGATAGTGAACTTCGAACGATAGCATTCATCCAAAACTTCTTTCCTCATGTCCCCTACATTCGGAACACACAACCTTCCTTTCTTTCTTAACCATCTCTTCTAGTCAAGATTGAAATCCTTTAAGTCATCGCTCTCTGTTCCTTCCCTTAACTTTCTGATCCGCTCGGCCAAAACTGGATCCTCCCCCTATTTAGAAGCTATCTTCTCAATCATTATTGGTCGAACTTCTAAACAAGACAATACGGCACTTCCTACACTAGAACCTGCCTCGGATATAAATTGCACTCTACAAGCTGACAATGCTTCCAAGTCTTTCCACTCAGCAATCATAGCCAATACTGCATTTTGATGTTTCCTGCTGAGTGCATCTGCTACCTTGTTTCTTTTTCCGGGTGTGTACTCAATCCAAAATCATAAGCAGCAATAAACTCAAGCCATCTTTGCTGTCTCATGTTCATCTCCTTCTGAGAGAACAAGTACTTCAGTGACTTATGATCTGTATAAAGCTCAAATCGTTCTCCCAAAAGATAATGCCTCCACACCTTCAAAGCAAATATGACGGCAGCTAACTCTAAATCATGCGTTGGATACCTAACTTCATGTGGTCTGAGCTGTCTAGAAGCATAATCAATCAATCACTTTACCTCTTTGCATCAACACAGCTCCCAATCTAGTTCCACACGCATCAGTATAAATAACTAAATCCTGATTCCCCTCCAGAACCACCTACACCGGTGCATGGGTCAATAAGTGTTTCAATGTCTGGAATGCTTCCTCGCACTTATTAGTCCATACAAACTTCACATCTTTTCGTGTGAGCTTAGTCATCGGTGCCGCTATCCGTGAAAAATCCTTTATAAACCTTCGATAATGTCCAGCGAATCCAAGAAAGCTCTTAATCTCGGTCACAGTCTCGGGTCTCTTCCAATTATTCACCGCCTCAATCTTAGTTGGATCTACGCACAACCCTTTCTCTTAGACGACATGACCAAGGAACTTCACTTCCTTCTTCCAAAAATGACACTTCGAAAACTTAGCCTTCGGCTAATGCTCCCTCAACGTCTCAAGTACTACTCTAAGATGAACTTCATGCTCCTTCTCATCCTTAGAGTATATCAAAATATCATTTATGAACACCAACACGAATCTATCCAAGTGCTCTCTGAAGATTCGGTTCATCAGATCCATAGCGGGTCCTAAACACCGTCAACGGTATGCTATCTTCTGCAACTCTAAGCCGACGAAACCTGGTAACCAAATCCAACTGAGAAACTATCTTCGCTCCACTCAGCTGGTCGAACAAATCCTCAATTCTTGGCAATGGATATCGATTCTTTATCGTCTACTCATTCAACTTACAATAATCGATACATAGCCTCAACGATCCGTCCGGCTTCTTAACAAACACTGCCGCTGCACCCCAAGGTGAACTACTCAGTTGGATGAAATTCTTGCCTTCCAAATCCATTAACTGCACCTTCAATTCTCCCATCTCGGTGGGAGTCATTCTACTTGGTGGTCTACTCACTAGTTCTTCTCCAGGCACTAAATAAATCCAAAACTCAATGGCTCGTTTCGATGGCAACCCAGTTACCGGCTCAAACACATCTGCGAATTCTCTTACCACGAAAACTCGACTTAACTCATCTACCATCTCCATAACACCCAATAAAGCATTCACTTCGCAATTAGGGCTTTCTACGGTATAAACAATCCGCTCACTACAATTAGGGTGACTAAGTGATATTTTCCTATCATGGCAAGATATCCTAGCATCATATTTACTTAACCAATCCATCCCAAGGATAATCCTGAACCCCATAAAATCAAATATATGCAAACAGCAATCAAAAGTATGACCTAGCAAGTCAAACTCTAAATGGTCACACCTCATCCCAAGTGTCGCATATCCTCCTATCGGATTTGCAACCCATAAGGAAGTAACTAAATATGAGGGCCCTAGGTTAAGCTTATCTACCAAACATCGAGATATCAAAGAATGCGATGCACCAGTATCAAATAGAACGCAAACAGACATACCGTGAATCTATAGCAAGTCTCCCAGAATAGCCTTTCCTTTCTCCTATGCCCTTGGTCTCGAAGCAATAGGCTCCACTGCATACACCAGGCCCTTTCCCTCCTTTGCAGGCTCTTTGCACTGGTTCTTGTAGTGGCCGATTTGATCACAATTAAAGCACTTGACATTCTTCTTTCCAACTACTTCTTTCCCTTTTCCTTTTCCAGTCCGACACTCATGAGCATAGTGTCCCTTGTTATCACATTTATAACAGACCACCCCAGATTTACCTTTCTTTTGTGCTCGTCCCTTCTAAGCATTCTTCTTATGGAAAAACTTTCTTTTCTGGCCTTGTTCCACCTGGACTTCCTTCTCTTTCTTCTTCTCCAAACAAGCTAATGCATCTTCCTGCCTTAGCGCCATTTCTACCACTACATCATAGGGATCTCTTAAGTGTGGTAAGGTAGCTCTTGCCAACTCCGGCTTCAAACCTCTTATAAACTTCTCATTTCTCTTTATCACCATATCAGCGATGGCATACCCATACCGGGCTAACTCTTTAAATCTTCTTGCATAATCAAGAACTGACATCTCTCCTTGCTCCAGTTCAGTGAACTTCCTAACTAGTGCTGACTGTGCCATCACCTACGTAAACCTTTCTTGAAACCTTCTCTTAAACTCCTCCCAAGTCATGGTTTCCTCATCACACCAGCTACAACAGAATTCCACCAAAATAGAGCAGCTCCCTAAAGCTGTCTGAAAGCTAATCTCCTCTTCTGCTCGTCATTCAACCCTAAGTCAGAGAAAATCCTCTCACAATGCAATAGCCAGTTTTCTACCTCAATTGCATCTTCAGTTCCAATGAAAGGCTTCCCTCCAAGCCTAGTATAGTCTCTGCTCAGATTAGCATAGTAGTTGACCATCGGAGCTTCCTGAACTCCTCCTCCAGCAGCATTTCCTCCGACAACTCCAGCTGCAATTCCAGCTTGCATCATGTTCACGAAAAACTAATACATGGCTCCCATGTCCACTTGAGGAACTCCAACACCCACATTTTCAACTTGAGCCTGACCTGGATCTCTTCTAGCATTTGGTCGGGCATTTCCATTAGTGGTGGTGCTCTCTCCTCCAAGATTAACTCTGCCTCTTATTCATTCCATATTTGTATTAAAGCTTCGTGAGATACTAATGAATAACTTAACTAAGATAGGAGTTTAGAGATATAGCGTATACTTATATATATAGCAAATACAAGTACGTTACTATAGCGTTATCCCATACACCGATCTTACCTCTAATTTCTAAGGATTATGCTTTCAAAAATCATTTTTTTAGTTAAAATATTTTATAAACCATGCTATGATACCAAGCTGTAACATACCCTATCTAGAGGCCCAAAACTAAGCACTACAGATGTTGTAGTTATCTACAGTATTAGCTTCCGATGACTAATTATGGCTATGTTAATGGTATCAATAATATCAGAAGCACTTGACTATGAAATAAAACACAGAATTCAAAAACAACTTTTACTTCATTACATTTCAAAACCAATTGTTTCACATTCACAACACATAATCCCAAATTGTTCCCGGGCACAGATGAAATATAATTTTTACAAATTACGCCAAGAGCGGTATATGAAGATACCCCTTTGGATGATCAGAGTTATATAGTGTTATCCCGCCTTTTGGCAAGGCCGTGACACCAGGAACTTGGCTAGAAACCAATGACGGTTCGTCTTAGAGATCGGTTACACACAGGCTCACTATAGATATCGATGAATTTTGTCCGAGTCCGAATCAAGCTACAATCGACAAGACACGACGAGCGAAGCAATGGAAGTCAAAGTTCCAAATTTCAAGTCAATCCGAGTTCGTATGCTCAAGTTATGATCGATGCAAGTTGAAGGAAATAATCCCACTTTCGTATCCATCATCGAACCTCGGTTCGAATCAATCACTTTCGTATCGATCAGAGCGGCAGCGACCTCACATCCATCCTAGAGCCACAGTTCGAATCGATCGAGTTCGAATCAATCAACGAGCCACTGTTCGAATCGATCGAGTTCGAATCCATTGACGAGCCACTGTTCGAATCGATCGTCCAATATCCACTTCGTATCCATCACAGAGCCTTTGTTCGAATCCATAAGGACGTGCCACTTCGTATCCATCAAAGAGCCTTTGTTCGAATCCATCAGGACGCGCTGTTCGCACCCATCAGAGGATCACTGTTCGTATCCATTCAGGTGGAGCGCTTTTATCGATACGAACAGAGCATAACAATCGATACGAACAGAGCATAACAATCGATACGAACAGAGCATGGTAATCGATATGAACTAAGGAACTTCCATCGATGCGAACTGGACCATCCCCATCGATTCGAACTACACTACTTCCATCGATACGAACGAGGTGAAGTTCAAGGACAACTCGGTCAACTCGGCATCGAAAGCGGAACGATCCAAAGTTCATGCACCACGTCAACTCACATGCACACGCAGCCATCGATTCGAACAAGATCGAGTCGAACCAAACAGCCTACCGAAAGT
The DNA here is from genome assembly GCA_030737815.1 of Allium fistulosum. Lineage (NCBI taxonomy): Eukaryota > Viridiplantae > Streptophyta > Magnoliopsida > Asparagales > Amaryllidaceae > Allium > Allium fistulosum. The sequence continues at coordinate 99,237,341 of CM060907.1, forward strand.
CTCCATTTCGTATCGATCATATAATACGATCCACAAGTCCAAATGCTATGAAATTTTCACAGGAGCTTATGCACATGCTAAAGAATGTCTACACCAAATTTCGACTCCATTAGATGAAATATTGATCGATATGAAATCCGTTCATATCGATCACGGATCGGGTCAAAACTTCATGGGCTTGGTCGCGTGGGCCCACTCACGTGCCAGAAGAAGTCTCCTGAGATCCGAGCGAAATATCAGCCTCCAACACCTATAAATAGACCCCCAAAGCCTACAGAGAAAGGATCTTGGAATTCTCTAACGCCCAGACTCTGCCGGATTCAATTCCATACTCCATTGCTGCTGTTGTTAATGAATTTTACTGCTGTAATTCATTGTTATCTGCTGTAACCTGCTGCAATCAATTGTAATCATCAAAGAAACAACAATAAAGCGAACAATTTCATAGTAGACGTAGGCAATACGCCGAACCACTCTAAATCCTTGTGTTTCTGTGCGTTTTTATTATTTTTCTATCATTTTTTTGGAGTTTTTGTTAGATAATCCTCGTTTTCCATTTGATTTCTTCATTTTATCTCTTCAAAAACTTCCAAAGAGTGTTGTGCCCATTTTTGGTACAGACACTTTGGTGCTTTCACCGAGAAAAAACCCAATTTTTCTCCTGCTCTTTGGATCTGCTATCGATACCGGATTGCATAAATCCAAGAAGAAGATCCAGATCTCAGACCTCGAAGCCCTTCCATTCTATTCAGATTTGCATCAGATCTAGGAAAGGACTTTCATTAATTCATCATGGTAAGTACACGAACTGCCTCTACAGTTGCTGATCAAGAAGGACAGGACAGACATAATCCCATGCAGTTGCGTCCATCCAACCAAGATGCCGCCGGATCTTCAGATCCATCAGGCCCGGTCACTAGACAAGAGTTCCAGATGCTGCTTCAAGAGTTGACCCAGAGTCGGCAACAACTTACTGAACAACTACGCACCAACACAGAGTTGACCAACCAGCTGAATCGCCAAAGGCGCAGAAGATCCAGAAGAGATCAAGCTTCTTACTCTTCCACCGAGAGTTCAGCCTCATCTGATGATCATCATCGATCCACACGCCCACGGCTGGATGTAAGCTACACCCTGGCCACCGGACACCAACCTGCCTTGAATCTTGGACAACCCAGAACTGGACAATCCACCAGTCATCATACCGGACCTTCATCCCGAGGGGGTGCCGCTCTTTACCATGTCACATGCAACCTTGCTACCAACACCACTACCGAACAAGGAGTTGATGCTAGAAACCAAGCTGATCCGCATCGTCACCAACGAGATCATAATCCAGAACCTTATGTCCCTGAAAACATTGAACCAAGGAGGCGAGGCACGGACCGTCGACCGCGTCCAGTCCAAACTCGCGCTGTGGAACCCGACCACACCTTGGCACAACATCCTCCTAATATCTAGATGCCAGATATACCGATGATGATTCGTCAGATGATCCGTGAAAGTCAGGGTCTCACTAATGACGACTGGGGAATCTCCTGGAGTCATACCCCTTTCACTGATGACATATTATATGCTGAACCACCTCAGCGCTTCAGGATGCCAACCTTGCCAGTCTATGAAGGAAATTCTGACCCCAATCAACACATCCTGAAGTATGAATGGCTGATGAATGCCGCGAGAGCTGATGATGCAGTAAAATGCCGTAGTTTTCCCATTTCCCTGGGGGGCATTGCAACTATGTGGTTTACTCGTTTACCACCACGATCCATTTCTAACTTTGACCAGATGGCCACCAAGTTTGTTGAACAATTCCGTATGCACGTAGCGAGGCCTAAAGATGTTAATACTCTGTCTAGTGTCACTCAAGCTCCCGGAGAAACACTCAGATATTACTTGGAGCGATTTCATGCTGCGTGTGCAGAAATAAGCAATCCCAACGACAACTCTATCCTGATGGCATTGACTAAAGGGATTGACCTTGATTCCGAGTTTGGGAATTGGTTAGCTGGGAAGCCGCCTGCGTCATTGGACTATTTCTATTCCAAGGCAGCCCAATTCTTGAGAAGGGAGGATGCGAAACAGTCTAGGAAGCAGGATGACGTAGGGCCCGACATTGAAGGAATTCGGAGTAACATTGCGGTTAAACAATATAGGGAGAGTTCCGGGAAAGTTCAGTTGAATATTCAAAATAAATAGAATCAGCAGAGGGACAGTGGAAGTCAAGGAAAAAAGCGAGATCAAAGTCGTGGTCCATGACGTAGGGCTCCCATGTTCGACAATTATACTCCAATGAATACGTCACTGGAGAATGTGTATTTGCAGACCTGTAATACCATGCAATACAAGAAACCTGCCCCGAAGCCGTCAATTGAAAGACAGGTCCAAACAGGGAAGTTTTGTAGATTCCATGAGAGTTATGGCCATAATACAAATGAGTGTCGTCACTTGCAAGACCTCATTGAAAAGCTGATACATGAGCGAAAGTTGGATCAGTATGTGCGGGCGCCGCAGTCAGGAGGTGCGGGCCCATCAAATCAGAATCGTGCGCCAAATCAAGAAAGCCAGGAGGAACCCGCTCGTACTGGCAGGAGGTTGGTTATTAATATGATAAGTGGTGGTCCTCATCCAGCAGACCGAAGCTGGAAGGAAATGGAGTCGTATGCCAGCTCTATTAGGCATGCAGACTTCGAGTGTTATAGTAGTTTTGATGAAGGGGATCCGGCCAAGCAACAGAAGACGGTGATTGATGACATCGTATTCAGAGACAGAGATGTTGATAAAGTCGAAGCCCCCACTATCGATCCACCGGTCATCTCAGCTCAAGTAGGTTCTGCTTGGATGAAGAGGATCTTAGTTGACAGTGGAAGCTCCGTGAATATTTTGTTTAAACGAGCTTACGACCAAATGAAGATGGAAGCCAAAGATTTGAAACCTTGTCAGTCCCGAATCCACGGTTTCAATGGAAGCGCTACTATACCCACTGGAGTAGTGGAACTACCAGTGGAGTTGGGAGTTGGAGAACGCCGGAGAGTGCGGATATTACAGTTCGTTGTGTTAGACATAGACTCCCCTTATAATGCTTTTTTGGGCCGACCGGCCTTTGCTGAGTTTAGGGCAGCTATTTCCCCGTGGTGTTTAACCATGAAGTTTCCCACTGATCGTGGAGTGGGAGTCATCCAAGGAGATCAGGCTGCAGCGAGAGCCTGTTATGTTTCCGAGCTACGGGAGGCGCAGCGAAAGGAGAAAGGAAAGGGCATAGAGGAATCTCTCTGCGTCCGTTTTGCTGATAATTGACAATTAACGCCTGGGCCTAGACCCGGGCACCCCAGCCAATTCCAAAGGGATCTTGACCCAAGAGAAACTGAAGAAGAAGGAGAATCTAAAGAAAGTCAAGTATCCCCGGCCGAATTGACGATCGATGTCCCGATTGACAATGAGGACGATTCAAAGATGATAAAGATCGGTTCTCAGCTAAGCCAGCAAACTCAGGAGGAATTGGTTGAATTCTTACGGGCGAATCTTGACGTATTCGCCTGGACGCATTCTGATATATGTGGGATCTCGCCAGACACCGCGAGCCACACCTTGAATATTGACCCGCAACATGTCCCGGTTAAACAGAAAAGGCGTGGTATGGATCCATAGAGATCTGCCGCCCTTAAAGAAGAGGTAGAAAAACTTAAAGCAAACGGGTTCATTCGAGATGCGCTATACCCCGAATGGGTGTCGAATACCGTGCTCGTCCGAAAGTCGAACGGAAAATGGAGAACATGTGTCGATTACTCCAATCTGAATAAAGCTTATCCTAAAGACAATTTCCCGCTTCCCAGAATTGATCGGCTCGTAAACTCGACAGCTGGACATGAACTCTTATCCTTCATGGATGCGTATTCTGGATACAATCAGATACCGATGCATTTACCTGATCAAGAACATACCAGCTTCATAACCATTCTGGGACTTTATTGCTACAAAGTTATGCCATTCGGACTTAAGAATGCCGGGGCTACTTATCAACGATTGGTCAATCGGATGTTTGCCAATCAAATCGAGAAAACCATGGAAGTATATGTAGATGACATGCTTGTGAAGTCACGATTTTCCACTGACCATATTAAAGACCTGGAAACTATGTTCAACATACTTCGAGAATACAGAATGAAGCTCAACCCACTGAAATGTCATTTTGGAGTTGCATCCGGAAAATTCCTTGGGTTTATCGTCAATGCTAGAGGGATCGAAGCTAATCCTGAAAAGATCTGGGCAATCAGAAATCTTGAAACTCTGAAAACTATAAAGCAAGTCCAGAGTCTCAATGGGAAAGTAGCATCATTGAGTAGGTTCATTTCAAAGTCCACTGACAAATGCATTCCCTTCTTCGATCTGATCCAAAAAGGAAAACGAAACTTTGAATGGACCACGGAGTGTGAGGGCACTTTCCAAGCACTAATTCAGCATCTATCCACGCCACCTATCCTGTCAAAGCCTATTGACCATGAGAAGCTGTACGTTTACTTGGCGATATCAGAAAACGCTATCAGCGCTGCATTAATTCGAGAAGAAGACAGGATACAGAAGCCAGTATACTACATCAGCAAACGATTGACTGGAGTTGAGAGGAATTATCCAAAGCTGGAGAAGTTGGCTTATTGCCTTGTTATTGCATCAAGGAAGCTCCGACCATAATTCCAGGCACATCCTATTATTGTTTATACTGACCAGCCATTACGACAGGTCCTTACGCGGCCTGAGACGTCTGGTAGGTTACTCAAGTGGAACATCGAATTGAGTCAGTTTGATATTACTTATACTACAAGGCGAGCCATTCAAGGACAAGTCCTAGCTGATTTCATAGCTGAGTTTACCATTCCAGAGGACTTGCCTGAAACCAGTGAATCTCCCAAATACATCTGGAAGCTGTACACTGATGGTGCATCAAACGACCGGTGTTCGAGCGCTGGAGTTGTACTTGAAACCCCCAAAGGCCGATCTATATGTTATGCTTTAAAGTTCGATTTTCATGCAACCAATAATGAAGCTGAATATGAAGCCCTCTTAGCTGAGCTAAAACTTGCCAGAGATTTGAGAATTATCGCTGTGGAAATTTATTGTGATTCACAATTAGTTGTGTGTCAGGTTCGGGGAGAATATCAAGCAAGAGATCGAAGGCTGGCTGCCTACTTAGCTCGAGTTCAGGAAGTACTGGATCAGTTTGATTATTTTGCCATTTATTGCATACCTCGAGAACGTAATCAGAAAGCCGATTCATTGGCAAAGTTAGCCAGCACAGGTGAAGCTCAGCAAATGGGACTCATTCCCGTAGAGACGCTAACTTCCCCAAGCATTGACCGGGCAGAAATAGATTGGGTATGTGAAACCGTCCCCGATAAGGAGTCATGGATGACTCCATTCAAAAATTATCTTGAGCATGGAACCCTGCCGGAGCGCAGGAGTGAAAAAGACAAGTCCTTCGGAAGGCCTCACGATTCACCATCCATAATGGAATCATGTACAAAAGAGGGTACTCCGTCCCTTTACTCCGGTGTATCGCTCACGATGAAATTAAACGAGTATTACATGATGTACACGAGGCAGAATGTGGCGATCACACCGGGGGGCAAGCACTAGCCAAGAAAATACTTCGATACAGATATTATTGGCTGACTGTGAACTACGATGCGTCGGATTATGCAAGGAAGTGTGATAAATGTCAAAAGCATGCTCGAATTCCTAGAGCCCCACCTACCAAGATAACGCAAATGGTCAGCCCATGGCCGTTTGCAATATGGGGCATCGACATCATTGGTACTCTACCTCTGGCAAAAGGTGGTGCGAAATATGCCATCGTCGCAGTTGATTACTTTACAAAGTGGGCTGAAGCTGAACCTCTTGCTACCATAACGACGAAAAAAGTAATCAACTTTGTAGTTCGCAATATTATCTGTCGATTTGGTCTCCCACACACCATTATTACTGACAATGGAACCCAATTCGACAGTGCTGAATTTAAAGATTTTTGCAAACGATTTCACATTCAAAAGAAATTCTCTGCAGTTACACACCCTCAAGCAAACGGACAGGTCGAAGCAGTTAATAAAGTTATAAAGTCCATTCTGAAAAAACGACTGGAAAATGTCGGGGGCAAGTGGGTCGATGAACTTCCTATGGCTTTATGGGCTTACCGAAAAACCCACAAGTCCGCGACCGATCACACTCCATTCTCTCTCTCTTATGGTTCAGAAGCTATTTTTCCAGTCGAGCTAGAAGTACCTTCTCATCGTGTGACATACTATGATCCGAAGACAAATGCTATATTACTCTTTGAATCTCTCGATTTACTAGACGAGAAGCATGAAGAGGCTGATTTGAGGGCAGCCGCGTATCGAAGTCGAGTCGCCCGATTGTACAACGCCAAGGTCCGCCCGCGAACCTTTGAACTAGGCGATCTCATCCTGAAAAGAATCTATCCGGTTCCTTCGCATATGAAGCCGACATGGGAAGGACCGTATGTTATTGAACGAAGGCTCGGAGATGGCACATTCAAATTATCGACCGTCGACGGTCTTACTTTGCCAAGAGCCTGGAACAGCGAGAGTCTTCATCGCTACTACACATAACAGGCTATGTTTATTCATTTAGTTTATTTTCCATTTGCAATTTGTTTCTGCATTTCGAAATTAGAATTTGTAATAAGGCAACAGACTTTGCCATATTTTCTTATTTCAGCAAAAAAATGCAATCTCTTCGAGCCAGAGCTATGATTTACTTGAAATACTTCATATGAACATCACCATGCACGGAGAGCTAAGTTTCACCATACGGTGGGATTTATTCAAATAGGGAGTAACTATGATGCAATCGGTCACTCGCTAAGTGAAACCCATGCTCGGGGGCAAGCCATCACACCAAAGTCAAAAAAGGATTGATACACGACAATCCTTCACTTAACTCCGGATTCTCAAAGTGCGAACTGGAGTATAAAAGTACGCCTACGAAGAGGGTGGATCCGTCCGCCTAACGACTTCGTCCGTATCTGAACCAAGTTTGAGGAGGGTGGACCCATCCATCTAACGACCTCACTTGTTGACTCAGGGTGGATGTGATCCGACCATCTACGATCCTGATACACCTTTCATTCCCAGAGTGCGAGCGAAATCCAAAAACATACAGCAGATGTGACTGACCGTCTATTTACCAACTCCGGATTCCCAGAGTGCGAAACGGAGTATAAACATCAACTCCGAACTCCTAGAGTGCGAGTCGGAGTATAAACATCAACTCCGAACTCCCAGAGTGCGAGTCGGAGTATAAACATCAACCGAACTCCCAGAGTGCGAGTCGGAGTATAAACATCAACTCCGGATTCCCAGAGTGCGAATTGGAGTATAAACACCAACTCCGAACTCCCAAAGTGCGAGTCGGAGTATAAATGTCGACTCCAAGTCCCCAGAGTGCGGACATACAACTAAAGCTTAAACCGGCGTGACCGACCGCCGGTGAACAAATGAAAATCCCCGGAGTGCGGATATGATCGCCGTTAATTAAATGAGTGGGGTTGAACCACTCAATCTCCACTTGTTCCAAACATTCGTTCAGCGGTACTAGACTCAACGTGTTGTAAGTGAAATGCAATCGTTGGTTGATGTTCAACAACTCATCCCCAAGACTGGGGGGCAGGACATAAGCATCGACCATTGATCGAAGCGGCACGACGTCAAAATTCAACTCGCTTCCGGTCGCGAACCATGTCCACAGTTTCCAGACCTGGCGGGAAAAAGACAAACTTGACTCGGAAGCTGGAACTTTACAAGTGCATTTCAAACATCGAAACACTTAAGCAAATACACAAGAAGCTAAAAAAGAAAAGTTTCATTTCTACTATTTATGAAAGAAATTCATGTACAAGTTTGTTCCAAAAAATTCCTACTAGCAAGGGCCGAACCCGCATCTATACACGGCCAACAAAATGAAAGTCAAAATAAACCAAGGAAGCATGTCTAATCTTTCTTCTTCCTCGGCTTCCTTTTCGGTGTAGACCCACTGGAGCCGCCACTACCCTTCCTCTTTGAGCCTTTGCTTTTCGGTGGTCGGTCTCCAGGCGGGGGCATGATCTCAACATCCTCCTCCGAGCTGGAATGAATAGGAATGCTTCAAGCGGGCGGAGTCGGAGGAACAGGATCAAGTGTAGAAGATGGAACGGGCACACTGGTGTCGAAAACTGTACCACCAGGAGATATCATTCTGAGTGGAGCTAGACCGGGTGTCGCCATCCCACCTCCAAAACTACCACCATGAGCCGCTGCTTCCATTTCAGCGTCGATTTCGGCCAATATCTCCTCTTCAGTAACCGTTCGGGCCTCGCTGGGAGCATCAGTAGTTGGCATCGAAGAACTTGTAGCAGGAGCGCCTCCACCCATAGCAAATGGCAGGTCGGCAAGAGGATCACCATGACGGCGAAAGAGTTACTCCATCAATTGCTCATCAAAAACAAGTGAGCTCCCCTGCATTTTGTTAAGTGGCACAGTAACAGTTACAGTGGTCGCTTCGGTCACAATAGCCTCCTGCGTCTGATATGATTCTTGAGTGACAGGAGGCACGACTGGTGCAGCATCAATCACTGGACAAAAAATAAGAGAACTGTTAGAACTTAATTCGAGTGAAGATTTCGACTTAAGACAGATATGTGGAATGTTCAGAATACCTTCCTCAGTTTGACTTGTAGGCGGCTGAACGGCTTCAGCAACTTGCTATGTAGCCGGAGACATCTGCGGCTGATCCGGATTGTAGGTAGGAACAGCTTGGGGATCGACCACAGGCAAGGATTCAGGCTGGGTTGACGCTGAAAGTTCAAGATTTGCATCGTGGTGTTCAACCCCAGAGCCTTCTCCTATTTCCAGGTGCTGGGTGCCGAGCCTCTCCTTCTCATAAGAAATCATTGACTCCTGGAGAATCTTCCTTTCATCTTCATTCAGCAGGCGATTCTCGAGCTCAAACTCATCAATAGACTCACCCAGATGCACCGCTTTCTCCTCCTCTACCAATCGGCCCCAGGCGTTATATAGATGTGTCGGGTAATCATCGAGCCAGGCTAGACCCCTATGCCTCAGCACGTTAGCATTGTAAAAAATGAGAAGGTCTTCAATATCAGTCTCTAGCCTGGACTCGGCGGATTTCACCTTCTCCTCAACCTCAGTCTCCACCTTGCGAGCCTTAGCCACGGCCGCGTCCCGTTCACCCCGGAGCAAGACAGCCTGTTCGCACGCCACCTGGGCTGCGTTGTTCGCATCATCCCTTTCCTTGGCCATGTCGGAGAATTTGGCCTTAAGCTCGTTGAGTTCCTTAATCGCCGCATCCCGTTCGGCGGTGACAGTAGTATTTTGGTGGCCCATCTCCTCCACCAAGGCAACGTGTGTCTGCCTCAACCTCTCCATCGCCACGGTCGCTTCGTTAGCATTTTTGGTGGCCTCAATTTTAGATATCCGAGAAGACTCGGCCTCGGTATTGAGCACCTGGATGATTCGGTCCTTTTTAGCAAGTTCGGACTCCATCTTTTCAATAGCTTTGGCTCGCTCAAAGGCCACCTTGGAAGCTTTCTCAACAGTCTTCACCCACTCTCTATACTGGGTGTAAACATCATGAATGTAATCATGCATCGTGTTTTCCACCCCTAATGGAATCCTCTTTAAATGAGGGGGGAAGACATAGCCGTCGAAGCATATGTTCGGGAACTCCTTCCCTAGCTGAGCGATTTTAATAGCCCCTTCCCCCGTAGGCTCAGTTAGGACCTGCTCTGCAATTATGGGGGCCATAGGTTCAACTCTCTGGAGATGAGTTTCAGGCCTAGAAGTATGGGAAGACAGTCGGTGTCGCGGAGGCTCAGGTGGATGTGAAGTCTGAACAGGAGGTGGAGATGGGATTCTAGGAGGTGGAGAGCGAGACCTAGATCGGTGTCTATATTCTCTGTCCCTGTCCCGCTCGTACCACTCTTGATTAGAGTACCCGCGATCGCGGTCTCTATCCGAGTCTCTCCTGCGGGAATAATAATAATAAGAAGAAGACTTTCGAGCCGAGTGAAGATTCCCTAGCATCGATCCTTTCCCGGACATCGTACCTGAAAGTGAGAAATGAAAGAAAAGTTAGCGATCTCTTGGACTGGACGATTTACGATTATGAATCATGTAGTGCAGTGAAGTATATGTATGTGCAACCCCCCGACCAACCAGAAATGTCAGCCGCACTCATAGCAAGCGACCCGCTCAGATCAAGAGCATTGTCAAGCTCCTCCATCCCGGTGTCGTGTTGAAACGACACATAATCCGGAATCGGAATATCAGCAAGTCCTTCGAAAGGATTCTCTACTTGCGGGGGAGGAGCCTCCAAAATTCTAATCCCCGGGACGGGCAAACTCATAACCACAGATTTCAATCTCACGGATTTAGAACGCTTATGAGCAACTGCCTTGCCTTTTCTCCTTCCTCCTAAATCTTGAAAACTGGAAGAAGGCCCAGCTTGGAGTTCGTTATCAGTGGGCGTTCTCTCTAGATCAACTTCTTCAGCTATTACGACTCCGGGCGCTTTTCGTTTCACCCACTTCTTCGAGACCGTTCTAAGAGTCCCTTCCAGCCTTATGCTTTGCTTTCATTTAATTAGCCCGACAACTCTCAAGTTTCTGTCGGTTAGAACAAAGTCAATGTTCCTCTCTTCACCCGGAACTGATTGGAGGATCCGAACTAACTCTCTGAAATATCCACCATCGAGTCGTGAGATTGTGGCTGTAAAAGAAGAGAAGTATGTCAGTTTTGAAAACGATTACTATTATCCTGATAATTCATGAGAAGGACTGCAACACTTACGTCTATCCAACCATCGCCTAGCGAATACAGGGAGGCATCGAACGTAGAACCATTCCGTTTTAAAGCAACTTAGCCTTCCCCAGGACCCCGTTACTATTTGGCAGTTCCTGACCGCTTCCAAGAATGTGAAAGAAGGGCTATCTCCACGGCTCTTGATGTTGAAGAGATATCTAATCTCAATCGGCTTTGGTGGTCGAAAGAGAATTTCCATAAACAGAATGAAAGTGCTATTCAACAAGGCGTATCCGTTGGGGTGTAGCTGGGATGGAGCGATTCCAAGGAATGACAGCATTTCCCTTGTGTACTGATTAAATAGAGGAAGTGTTCCCGCCGTGCAAGCATGACGGTTGAAAGCAGTAAACCCCTCCGGGGGAGCATGCGGCCTATCATTTGGCCCTGGCAGTAACACGTCGTCAAGCGACAAGCCATGCGTTAAAAAAATCCGTCCCAGCATATCTTCGGAGATGCCGAACGGCACAGAATCTTGTGGATTGCAAATGAACCGGGCGCCTGGAAACTCGTCCGGAGCTGGATCTACGACTTCGGTCTTGATGGCTGGTATCTCGATTATTGGAGGAACTGAACCTTGAACTTCCTGCTGCTATGAACTTAAAGGTTCCATGACCAACTAGCTTATGAAAAATCATCGTTAAACAGACAATAACGCTCATGCACCCCCCAGTGTAAAGTGTGTGAATGTGTTGTGCAGTGCAGTACTGTACAAACACTTGAAAAATTCTACAGAATTGGAGAAAGCATGTAAACGATAAGACTTCGAAATTCAGTCGGAATGACCGTCATCGCTGACCGTCACAACCATGCCATCCAGATAACAGGGACCGATCCAAGTTAAAGTTTGTTATAATTTTGTTAGGTTATAGTTCCATCGGCGAGCTTCGGAGGGCAATCGAATATGCAGTTCAACAGTTAAGTCCAGATATGCAGGAATGAAGCTCACCGAAGTCGTATGTTTAGTAATTTCGTATCGATGACCTGAGGAAACAAGTTCGAATCGATCACCTTAAAGCTAGATCATTTCAATTCGACTCCCTCGGTTCGTATCGATCGCGGCCTGTGTTTTCGTATCGCCCGGAAAGACTAACACTTCGAATAGATCGGAGCTCAGTGATTTCGTATCGATCAGAAAATATCTACGTCGTATCGATAAAAAAAACATCTACTTTGTACCGATCATTCAACTCCAACTTCGTATCGACCGGTATCGTTTCAGAGGCAGCCGATGCTAAATAATTGTCCCATGATCGATACGAAGCCCAAGGCGAGTTAACGGTACAAGATTTCCCATCGGGATCGATACAAGGCAGGGCATTTTCTTCTTCAATCGATACGAAGTTAAGGCCAAAAGATTGCCCACTAACAATCTCGTATCCATCCTCACTTCTTCTTCCCCAAATGGCGTAAACGCCATGGCCTTCCTTAACCTCACTTCGACCCAACTCCGGCATCGTCGACACCGGAACTGGCGGCGATCGTGGGCAAAACAGCATTCCAATTCGAGTCTAATCGTTTTGGGAATATATTGATTATTTAATTACCTAGTTAAAGTGATCGATTCGAAGGATCGATGGATTGTTTGGTTCAAGAACAGTCTCGATTCTCTCTACAAGAAGCGATACGAAGACAAGGGAAAAGTGAACAAGTGAAAAGTAAAAAGTGAAAAACGATTAAGTCCATAGTATTTATATGGACTCGAGTGTGAAAAGGAGAAACGATTCGCCTCCCGGTGGACTCGACCGGCTACGAATGTCACCACAGAATCGATTCGAAACAACTATTCGAACCCATGAACTCGAGTCTGTATTGATGCGTAGTCGTCACCAAATCCATCGATACGAAGCCCTTGTTCGTATCGACCATTTTCAACTCCATCCCCAGTGCAACGATACGAACTATGCAGTTCAAATCCATCGAACCACGGCATCCAGAGGCCAATATTCATCGATACGAAGGCATATTTCGTATCCATCTTTGTGACCCACACATCGATTCAAAAATGACGCAAACTGCAATGGAATCCACCGAAGTTCGTTACCATCGATGCGAACGATCGTTTCGTATCCATCGAAGCTCATGTCCATCAATGCGAAATGTTCATTTCGTATCCATCAATATGACGTATACTGATGCAAAGACAATGTCTTAACCTTTTACATCGATTCAGGAGAGAATCGATAGGAAGGAACATTCAGAAACAACCATCGAGCGTTGTTACAATTCGAATTTCACATCGGTTCAGGAGAGGATCGATACGGGATTCGATACGAGATAAACTGACAACGACTCGTGAACGTGCAAACGTTAACGAGAGTCAAATTAACATATATGCATATATGTCGGGACTAATATTCAATTTTCAACATCCACAGGAATTGGATACTTATCTGATAATGATTACAAAAACGAACGGCTAATCACCAGCATACAGCAATCAGTTGCAACAATACAGGGTACAACAGTTGACAGTCAACGGTTTACATCGCCAAGGAAACCAGTCAAAGATTACAACTTTCAACGAAAAGACGATAACTGTTCAGAATAAAGACTGCAGATTTTCAAAGCACGTCATGTTTCCACAAGATGTACTTTTGGGGGCAAATGTTATCCCACCTTTTGGCAAGGCCGTGACACCAAGAACTTGACTAGAAACTAATGACGGTTCGTCTTAGAGATCGGTTACACACAGGCTCACTATAGATATCGATGAATTTTTTCCAAGTCCGAATCAAGCTACAATCGACAAGACATGACGAGCGAAGCAATGGAAGTCAACGTTCCAAATTTCAAGTCAATCCGAGTTCGTATGCTCAAGTTATGATCGATGCAAGTTGAAGGAAATAATCCCACTTTCGTATGCATCATCGAACCCCAGTTCGAATCCATCACTTTCGTATCGATCAGAGTGGCAGCGACCTCACATCCATCCTAGAGCCTCAGTTTGAATCGATCGAGTTCGAATCCATCGACGAGCCACTGTTCGAATCGATCGTCCAATGTCCACTTCGTATCCATCACAGAGCCTTTGTTCGAATCCATAAGGACGCGCCACTTCGTATCCATCAAAGAGCCTTTGTTCAAATCCATCAGGATGCACTGTTCGCACCCATCAGAGGATCACTGTTCGTATCCATTCAGGAGGAGCGCTTTTATCGATACGAACAGAGCATAACAATCGATACGAACAGAGCATGGTAATCGATACGAACTAAGGAACTTCCATCGATGCGAACTGGACCATCCCCATCGATTCGAACTACACTACTTCCATTGATACGAATGAGGCGAAGTTCAAGGACAACTCGGTCAACTCGGCATCGAAAGCGGAACGATCCAAAGTTCATGCGCCACGTCAACTCACATGCACGTGCAGCCATCGATTCAAACAAGATCGAGTCGAAATGATCGAGTCGAACCAAACAGCCTGCCGAAAGTCTCCATTTCGTATCGATCATATCTTACAATCCACAAGTCCAAATGCTATGAAATTTTCACAAGAGCTTACGCTCGTGCTAAAGAATGTCTACACCAAATTTCGACTCCATTGGATGAAATATTGATCGATACGAAATCCGTTCGTATCGATCACGGATCGGGTCGAAACTTCATGGGCTTGGTCGCGTGGGCCCACTCACATGCCAGAAGAAGTCTCCCAAGATCTGAGTGAAATATCAGCCTCCTACACCTATAAATAGACCCCAGAGCCTACAGAAAAAGGATCTTGGAATTCTCTAACGCCTAGACTCTGCCGGATTCAATTCATACTCCATTACTGCTGCTGTTAACGAATTTTACTGCTGTAATTCATTGTTATCTGCTGTAACCTGCTGCAATCAATTGTAATCATCAAAGAAACATCAATAAAGCGAACAATTTCATAGTGGACGTAGGTAATACACCGAACCACTCTAAATCCTTGTGTTTCTGTGCGTTTTTATTATTTTCCTATCATTTTTTTGGAGTTTTTGTTAGATAATCCTTTTTTTCCATTTGATTTCTTCATTTTATCTCTTCAAAAACTTCCGAAGAGTGTTGTGCCCATTTTTGGTACAAACATATAGTCATAATAGACTTAATACAAACACAACAGAAATATAACAAAGAATAAAACTGCAACTCCTAAATAGCTATCCATTTGCCTCCTGCATGCTTCTGGTAGCCTTATTCGTCATCCTACTAAACCTAAAAAGACCTTAACCTCTCAGCCTACTCAAATCAATTTTTGAGCACCCGAGAGTTTAAGAGGAAAACATAAACTTCGAGTCAGACATAAAGCCTGGTGTGAATAATACTATACATCCTGGTTAAAAATGCTAAGTGAAACCACACCGCTTAGCGGAATGGGTTTCCCCTTACTAACATTCTTTTAAAACATATCTTTGTAAAACCTTTTCCTGGAACAAAAATTGGTTAAATACTGTAAAGCACCATTATGTAAACATGTATAAATATCAGGTAGTAAATGAACTATTTGTTCAAACACAAAAGTTTTGTTTGGCAAACTTTTAACCTTTGGTCGACTCGGGCCTACCAGACAACATATCAAAATAATCTAACATCTGTTAGACACACCTCTTATAGACAATCTATCCTTAACTATTTGTTACATACTTCGCTTCTGAACGATCTGTCCCTAACTTAATCATCTCCCAGGTCTTCCTGATCCTAATGGTGTTGCGGGCTCACCAATAACCTATCTGTATACAAATATATATTCCTTTCTATGTGTAATCATAATTTTCAGTCTATCTGACCAAGCCCTAAACACTGGAATTTTGGATAACAATTAGCTGGGGCTAATAGCTAATGTATAGGGCGCGACCCTATACCAGTCCCATCTGGTATTCAAATATCTGAGTCATTTTTACTAAGGGATCCCCTTCCATAATTTTCCTTGAAAACCTTTTCAATATGATTTAAAACCTTTAAATCAAACTTATACAAGGACAATATAAAATCTTTTTGCTTTACACAAAATCACCTTGCCATGTTGTATATATATATATATATATATATTTTAATCAAACTTTAGTTGATGAAAACATTTAAGTATTTGAAAGTACCCCTTTCTATTTCATTGAAAGTACCCTTTTCTAAATCCTTTGAAAGCATCTCTTTAGAAACCAATTATAACCCTTCGATTATCTAGGCCAAGAGTCCAAAATCTTACCTTTCGAAACCATACTTCAAACCTTTCAAAACCATTGAAAACCTCCCTTTCGAAGGCATTAAAACTTTAGACATCCTACTTTGAAAATAATTCAAAACAATCCCTAGGGAAACCTTTGGAAAACCTTCCATTTTAAACCTTTCGTAATCATCAGAAAATAGAACCTTTCGACCTTGTCGGAAGATACCTTTCGACCTCTTCGAAACCATTCAACAATTAAAACCTTTCAAAAGCATTCAACTCTTAGAACATAAAACTTTCGAAAGCTTTTTTTGGGTTCAACTTAAAACAGGTGGAAAACCTTCTTTTAAAACCTTTCGACTCCATTGGAAGCAACCTTTCGACTAAGTCGAAAGCTCTGCTTCGAAAGCTTTAAAACAACTCTTTCGAAAGCTTTGGGTTATAGTTCAATTTATAAAACAAGGGTAAATCACCTAAGTCGAAAGCTTCCTTTCGAAAGCATGGAGAAGCGGATAGTTTTTCAAACAAGTAAACCTTTTGTAATCAATCAAAGTAAACCCTTCGACTTTGCCGGAAGGTTCAAAACAAAACATTTATATAAAGCGGTAGTAACCTTTCGACTATGTCGGAAGGTTTTAAAACAAAATAGAAGTAAAGCAGCAACAACCTTTCATCTTTGTCTAAAGGTTTAAAAACTTTATTTTTAACTATTTGACCTGGTCGAAAGAAACCAAGTCGAAAGCTCTAATTCGAAAGCAAAGCCGGTGCAAGCTTTTGGTTTATAAAACAAACATACCCCAACCTCTTTGGGCATCGACCTTTCGGCTAAGAACCCTTCGACTCTGTCCAATTCATTACGTACCAAGTAGCTTGATACCATATGCATTGGTTTGACCACGTCGAAAGCTTAGGACCTTTCGACCTTGTTGGAAGGTCTGGGTCGGAAGGTTTACTACTGTAATAGGCTGAAACATGCTAAAAGTATGATTTCTTTGTTTTTAACTTAAAAAGGATAACTTTTCAACTAACCTGCCTTTGTTTGTCAAATTCTCATTGGTTAAAAAATTCTTTTCAAAAATGTGCTGCCACTATTTTCAAAATCAATAATCGTTTTATTTTACAAAATACCCCTTCTCCTTAATTAAATATATAAAACATTTAAGTCCCATACCTTAAATAATTTTATATATTGATCAAAACACTTAGGAAAAATCCCAGAAAATCTATTTTAATATGTTTTCCAACATATAAAAATTTCAACCCTATATAATTATTTATTTAGCCATAAATAATTTATAACCCAATAAATCATTTTCTTCACTAGAAAATTTATATAAAATCCACATAGATCCAGAAAATTATAAAAATTGAAACCCATCTCCAAAATATCATTTCTGACCGATATTTAAATTTTCAAGGCATTTGTTTGTCATCTAATAGGGTTTTTATGTCAAACATATCATAAAAATTTAACATGAACATATATAATTCATCAACAAGCATATATATAACTTTAATCATCAAAACATGGCATAAACTTGCAATAACATTTCGGATCTGTCTTAAAACCGAAAACCATAAGAAAATGGGATGTAGTAATTATTCTCCTTAGCTTTGAGATTATAGATGTGAGATTTGATGTTGATTTAGTTGATTGTTTCCCTTCTCTTGAATCCTAGCTTTAATCTTCTTCTTGAGAGTGAAAATGGTGGCCGGACTTAGTATTTTTAGTTTGATAAAAATGAGAATGAACGTGAGCATTCTATCTCCTAAGGGTTTAGGGTATAAGCTCCACTTATTTTCCATATTGCCCTTGTCATTTTCTAACGCCTTTGTTTAGGATATTTTATTTTAATAAACACACTATCGTGACACGACCACCCTTAGCTAAAAAAAATCTCAATCCATTAATCTCCACATTATTTTATATAATTTTGGCTAATTAATTATCCTAAATAATGTTATAAAAATATGGGGTGTTACAACGAAGATTTGGTATTATTACTATTATTATTCCCTGCATCATGTTGTTCTGCTGCATTATTTTATTTGTTCCTGATGTATATATATAACTCTGATAAATGTTGTATAAAATTATAATCAAATGTATAGTAAACAACTTCATGAACTGTTTATTTGATTATTATATTTTGTCTTTCCGCTGCGAGATTCTGTGTTTGTTTTCTTCTTCTTTTCTTATTTTTCTTAATTACCGCATTGATTATCTATGTTCCTGATTTTTTGAATTGGACATGTGTGGATTATTATCAATTTAAACCTTCCATAATGTGGGTCGTCAAAGTTGGTATCAGAGCTTTGGTTTAGCGATAACCTTAGCGTTGTGGGGTTTGACTCATTAGAGATAGGGTAGTAATACCTTAGAATGTGTTTGTTTGAGTATATATATATGAGAGAGCGTACTTGTTAGTGTTATAAAATGTTTTATGCTGAGTTTACTTATCCGTGAGGTTCTTATGAATTCTGGTCGGTGCGTGGGATGCCATGATATCGATAGCCCTCGTCCATTTATCCTCTCACCCAACCAATCTCTCACTCGCCCGGTTCTTAAGGTTTATTCTGCACGAATAAACAAAATCAGTTCTCTTCCCCTCAAATTTTACTTCATTTTTTATCGCTCGAGGCCCTTGTTATAATTTAATGATATTTGTCCATAGGTTCTAGTAAATTCATGTCGTTCTGTAATAAATTCAGTTTGAAAGCTGCTACTTTTGTGCGACTATTTTCTTTGCTCTGACTACTATTGTTGTTATTTTTTATACAAGGAGAGGAGATAGATGATGGCTCTTTATCAAAAAGTGAAGAAAGTGTGATTTTTGATTTAAGTTTAAAACCAAAGTTACCTAAACAGACTAATTCATCGATCAAGTTGGAACAAAGGAATCATTTACTGCGTAGAAATTTGGATATTTTCCTAAACTAGCAAAATATCATATTACAATTGTTCTATATGTCCATAACCATCCACAATATTTAAAGGTTATTATTAATATTTTGCCTAAGAGACATCGTTGATGGTTAGCCATGATGGTTACTTTGACGAAAAGGATAAAATTTTTCAATATCAAATTTTGCCAACTTAAGCAAACATTTGCTCCTTATTCTCCTCATTTATTACTAAATAGTTTTCTCGGTGTTTAACCATATGATATCCATGATAAAAAATTACAAATAAGAAGAAGCCTAATGGAAATGCTGATCAATATGGTAATTATAATCACTGTGAATAGTATCTTTGAAGCATCATTGGAAGTGGACGATGAATACAGTACGGGCTGGTTTAGTCGAGGCAAAAGCTAACTGGAGGAACATTACTTTTATAGAGGAAGATCACTTCACATTCCTAAACGCTAATAGAACTATTCAACTACTTACTAGACTAAAAAAACAAGAGATGCTAGAAAGATACATCCATTTCTTGAATTGTCGTCAATTTCAGTATTTTCTTCTGCTATTAATTGATGATATGTAACACTGTTATTATTTTTTATAATTAGGGTTTGTGTTGTTTTATATGCATCATTCGGTTTTGCGTAACTAGATGACTAATTTTTTAAAATGAATTTATCATATAAATACTTAAATGATTCTTCCACCTAGGACATTCATATTTTACCAAGTATTAGATCTGGATGCAAAGAGCTCTATAAATTCTTCCACCTAGAAACAATTAAGATCATCTTGGCAACTACTTCAGTTTTATTTTTAGGGTTTGATATCTAGGGCTTCCATCTCTTCTAATCTCTTTCAACTTTTCTAATTATTTAAACAAAAAATCAGAACTTATATTTCTTTATTTCTAATCTTTATTCTTATTTTTAATTTATAGCGTGGTGAATTAATCCGAGCTTGTATTCAACTTTATTTTCTTTTAGTTTCACTATTGTTTTTGTTTTATAATTTTTATTTTACTCGAGATCTATTGATTTGTAGAGATCAACTGATCTCATCTCTATCACATGCCAATCCATTAATCCAAGGTAAGATCACTATTAGCTATTTCTTTGTTTTCTTATCCTGTTAAATCATTCTTTTTATATTCTAGTAATTTCCTATTTTAAAATAATTAGATCAATTTCTCTATTTGTCTAACTTGCTTAGAAATTAAATCAATTTAGTTCTTTTACTTATATATATATTAATAAAGCATCCTTTTATTAGATCAATTTAGTTCTTTTACTTATATATATTAAAAAAGCATCCTTTTATTTATTATATTTCACTTACGTTTTTTTTATTAAAAAACAACATTTGTTTCCTTCTTTCATTAGTCCTCTCTTCTCACATCCACTTCATCATCACCTACCAACAACCCGTTTTTCTTCTCCAACCTTGCACCACCTTTTGCCTCACCTAACTCAACCTCATCTACACCCGAACTAGTTTCAACCTCGCCAGACTCCACACAACTACCAAACTTGACCTACCTAAACGAAGCCATCTCCAAAAACCCAAACCCAACTTTCAATTACCATAAACTCGGTAATCTTCTCCTCCATCACCTGAACCCGCAACCCAAATCGCATCCACTTCACCGTAATCATCATCGACATCCTCGCCTAGATCTGTAACCCATTTTTACCGCCAACCTCCCTCATAGCTCGCTGCCAATATCTCCTTGCACGAACACCTACAGCACCACCCTCGCCTTCTCAATCAGGCCTACAACCCCACCTCACCCAAACTTTGCTGACAGCCCTACAAAGACAGCCAAACCCCCACTACACCATTCACCGCCTACTCCATATCATAGTAACTCACCTGAACTGCAACCCAACTGTCACAAACCCCAACAACTCGCATCTTCGACTTCACAACTGACTGCTAACCACCTTTGTACCGGACTAACAACTCGTCCTGACATCGCTCAAGCCAGACCTGTATCCCCTGTCACCGTGCCTTCTTCCCTCCCTTTCCAGTAACAACATCACCCAACACCACATTCGAACCCACCCCCTCACCACTACCCTTTACCAGTCCCTACCACAGAGAACCACCACCAATAGCCACTCCAAGCCCAAATCGCAACCACACAGCCAATCGCAAACACAAACACCATCCTAGAACCCGAAATCCACATCATGGCCGTTTGTGTGCCCTTCCCCCGAACCCCCATCAGCCAGATCCAGTCGAAGCTTGCTCGATTCCCTAAATCGAAAAAAAGATGAAATTCTAAATTTGCTAAGAACTTGGGAAGGTATAAGACTTATAATAACCGCTGGGAAGTTACGGGGTATAGGAATAAGGATAATTTGGCATGCCATTTCCCTCCTTTCTCACCTCAGCATCACACACCCTAGTGTTTCCTTTTCTCTCTCCAGTTTCTTCCAAGACTACTCCTAGCTTCAATTAACCCTCTCTTGCCCTATTTTATTGGCAGTAAAATCATATCTTTCTCTAAAAATAAACTTCCAGAAAACCTCACAACCACATCAATCTTTTAAACAACAAAAAATCTTCAATTTTTGATTCTAATAGAGAAAGAAGTCAAATTTAAACATAAACAAAATAATTTTCGCTTCAATTTAGCATTTTTAAGTTATTTTTTTTCAGCGTTTGCTTTCATTTCTGTATTCTCAAAAAAACTCTAATTTTGTCGACATTGTTTGAGGGAAGCGTGGTTATTGACTCCTTTAGGTGCAAACTTAGAAAGGTTACATAGATGACCACATTCACACAAGACGGGGTTAGTGGGGTAACCTTGTGCGACCTTAGCTTAGTAAATGGGATGATCTAGTGCAATATGCACTAGGTGCAATAGCAATCCAAGTTAGACCTAGATTTAGTTGTTTTCCAATCTAGTTCCTTTGAAATAAACCCTAGAAAAACCTATGTTCAACTCTAAAAAAGTATATGAATTTGAAATACTTGAGAATCTTGTTCATTATCTTCTTCAAAATCACCATCTTCTTCCAAAAAATTATCTTCTTAATATATTCTATCATCATTAAATTCATCTATAGTTACAGTAAAAGCAAGAAAAAGAAAATACAGAGAATATGGAAAGATAAAAGTCATTTCAGTCTAAATAATTACGAGGGAAATATAGTCAATTGTTAAAATAAAAAAATTAGTAGGGTAGGAAAGGGGTAAAATGGTGTGCCAATAAAATTAGCCTAGGATCAATAATAATTGGAAGTGAGAAAAGGGAAGTTTAGTTTGAAAAAGTAAAGACTGTACGGGGTCATATTTTGCTTTTAGGAATTATTATATTTTAAAAAAAGTGACAGGTTGTCCAGCCAAAAGCAAACAGAGTTGATCAACTCAACAAAAGTTGGAGCTGTGATTAGAGAATGACAATGAAAGCGCGAGGATGTCAACACCTCAAGCACTATGAGTATTTTAATTGTAATTTTAATTTATTATGCTGACTGTCGGTAACCCAACTTGTTGTTAATAAATTATCATTAAATAAATTGTTTTATGCAAATTTGGTTTTGAAACGATCATAAACGATTGAAAAGACACAACACAACTTCTTTTAAACAATTAACTTCAACAAGTGATTACAGTTCTAGGCCAAATTCACCTAGACATAACGAAATGAATCTGAATATTCAAAATCAAAGCATTCAACAACCAGTTTTACCAATTCAAGAAAATTTTCAACATCCACAACTATAATGAGACCTGTCCTCAGAGAACAATGACATCCAATTAGAACTACACAACACCCAGTTATAGTATATCTTTCAAATGAAGGAAATACTTTTGAATTCAAAAATTCCTTTACCCAAGGGGTTCCTAAATTTATGAGCTATGAAAACGCATATGAAATTATTAATGATCTCGAACTATACACATCCACGATAAAAATGCAATAACTTTCAAAAGAGTTCATCATGCTTAAATTAATACCATTTGCTCTATTAGGAAGCGGAAGAAGGTGGTTCAACTCTCTTCCACGACCCTCTACTTATAGTTGGAATGATTTTGAAATAATATTCTTGAAAAAAATCTTTTCTTTTTATAAAACTCTTAAAATTAGAAATGAAATTAATCAATTCACTCAAAATGAAGGAGAAACCATTTTGCAGTTCTCTAAATGATTTAATCAATTATCACAAAGTTGTCCTCATTATGGGGTTCCAAAACAATTTTTATGTCAAATAGCATACGAGGGACTTAATTATCCCACTCAAACACAACCTAAAACTATGTATCATGGAGAATTCATGGATGAAACTATTAAGCTAAAAATTGGCTCAACACCTCAGATGTTGCATAAGATAGTATTGTTTGAAATGGACCTAATATTGCCTATGAGCTTTCATATAATCATGGAGTTATTCAAAAGTTCAAGTCAGATGTCCAAGGGAAGAATAGGCAAGCCGCATAAATGTGCAACATATTATCATAAACTTTTGGGTTTCCCATATCACCATGTGCCTAGGCTCGACACCTATTTTTGGAATTTTTTTTGTACCTTCTTATGGACTTAGTCGCTTCTTTTTCTCTTTAAATATATTCGGTAGTCAAAATATATATGGATAACATTTGCCCCCCGCCTTGTATAAAAGAAGCTTTTACACTTTAGTGTATAACCTAGTTTAATCAGGGAAACTAAAAATCTATTCTGATAAGAAGACTAGAGATCCATTTGATAAGAAGACCATAAATTCAATTGATAAGAAGACCAGAAGTCCATCTGATGAGAATCTCATATATTCGTTTGATAAGAGGTCCCAAAATTCATTTGGTAATAATACTATAAACTCTGATAAGAAAATCATAAATCCATCTGGTAATGACACCGTAAATTCATTTGATTAGAAAACAAGAAATCCATCTGGTAAGGATACCATAAATTAATTTGATAAGAAAAACAGAAATCCATCTTGTAAGGATACCATAAATTCATTTTTAAAAAAAACTAGAAATCCATCTGGTAAGAATTCCATAAATTCATTTGATAAGAAGACTATAAATCTATCTGATAATATCTACATCTCAACTAATAGGAGATTAGAAACTCGATTTGTAACGGAGATTCCCATTATTTAATAGAATATTTCTATCTAGAAGATTCAAATTTTTTCGAATGCCCATATTTATCGTTGAGATTCCTTGTTTCGGAATAGATAGTTCTTGACCTTTCCTTCGAAGACTGCTTTAATTTTAGCTTAGAGCCAGATTGGTCATGTTTAATTACACTTTCTTTTAGAAGATTACTTTGATCCATTCTCAAGACGAAGTTACACTTGCTTGAATGATCTTTCTTGCCCCTTATTACCTTATAGGTAATGATTTAGGCGTTAATCTCTTTCGTCCCTCATTACCTTATAGGTAATAATTTAGGCTTTAATCGAGTCCCTTATTACCTTATAGGTAATGATTTAGGCTAGTCGGTGCGTTTGGTTAGCCATTTTAGGCGGAATCAAAGGCAGAACCAAAGTCTTGCTTGTCCTCCCTCTAAGAGGCGCTCTGGTCAAGCCATATAGATGGAACCGGAGGCTGGCCAGTGCTTTGGCTAGGCCATCTTAGGTGGGACTAAAGGTTTACTCCGTCCTCTCTCTAGGAGGTGCTCCGATCAAGCAACGTAAACAAGACCGAAGGCTTACAGTGCTTTGGCTAGGCCATCTTAAGCAGGACAAAAGGCTTAATCTGACCTCCCTCTAGGAGGTGCTTTGACTAGGATCTTGTGGCGGGATCGAAGGCTTTTCCTTTATAAGTTCCTTTCTTTATTTTGGTTGTCGATTTCGTAGATATACTTGTCTCAATTTCTTTATTCATCTATTGTAGGAAAATATGGTCGGCATTCCAAGTTCTTGCTATTAGGTTGGCATAGTCGATAAGTCCCTGGTGGGATTACTTTGTGGATCACAAGAGGTCCTTCCCAATTTGGTCCGAGTGATCCATCTGTCGGATTCTTGGTATTTTCCATGACCTCTCGGAGTACTAAGTCTCCATTTTGGAATGATCTTTCCTTAATTTTAGAGTTATAGTATTTTGATATCCTTTGTCGATATTTGTCCGTCCGTATGACCGCTTTATCCCTTAAATCATTGATCAAATCAAGGGATTCTTTTCTCAGCTCTTGATTGGGGTTAAAGTCATATGCAATCCTTCGATGGGACAATATCTCAAATTCGATCAGTAGCATTGCTTTGCATCTATATGTCAAAGAAAGTGGAGTATGTCATGTTGCTGTCTTAGTAAAAGTTTGATAAGCCCAAAGCACGAGTGGTAATTCTTCTACCCAATTTCCTTTTGCTTTGTCCATTTATTTCTTGAGAATAGTCTTAAATGTTTTGTTGGCAGCTTCAACGGCTCCATTAGCCTTGGGATGAGCTACGAAAGAGAAACTTTGATTATTTCATTCTTGTTACAAAATCTGGTGAATTCCTCACTTTCAAATTGACTTCCATTATTGGAAATTATTTTATGCGGTATTCCAAACCGGGTAACTATGTTCTTAATCACAAACTTTAGTACTTTTCCTGATGTTATATTTGGTAACAGTTCTGCTTCTATCCATTTGGTAAAGTAATCAATAACTATCGACTACACTTTGCTCCGCCCTTAGATATAGGCAATAGTCTAATTAAGTCGATTCCCCACGCATCAAAGGGCCATGAACTTGAGATCGTGGTTAACTCACTTGGGGACATATGTGGAATTATTGAAAATCTCTGACATTTCTCACATCTCTTTACATAATTCACTGAGTCGTTATTTATACAGGGCCAATAGAAACCTTGCCTCATGACTTTTTAGCTAATTTTATGCCATTAGTATGATCTCCACAGAACCCTTTATGGGCTTCTCTCAACATTTTTATGCCACTTGCTGGACTAACACATCTCAAGTAAGGGAGCGAATATTCCTTTTTATAAAGTGTTCCATCTATTATAATAAAAATTGGAGCCTGGTGTCTTATCTTTCTAGCTTCCTTTTTATCTTCGGGTAGTTTCCCTTCTACCAAGTATTTAACAATGGATGTCATCCAATTATTCTCATATTGACTATTCATTTCCATATGAACGGTTCTTTCTGGATTCAATTATTTCCATTTCCTAGTTCTTTTTCTTTTTCCACGTGTGTAAGAGCTTGGGATCTAATCAATACCATAACCTTATCTTTTGGTTCAGGGGCTTTCTCCTCAATATTGGGATTCTGTTAAAAGCCTACTGACATATACTATACTAGCAAAAGGATGAAAGAGGCGGAAGCTAGATATCCAGTTATAGAGAAGTTGGCATACTGTCTAATTCTTACCGCTCGAAAACTAAGAGCCTACTTTCATGTGCATCTGATCAAGGTCTTAACTAATTTTCCACTTAAGCAAATCGTCAGTAAACAAGAAACATCCGGAAGGCTTGTAAAATGGGGAATAGAGCTGATTCATTATGAAATTAAGTGCCATCCCCGAGTGGTGATCAAAGGACAAGCACTGGTTGATTTCATTAATGAATGTATAGGGTTTATTGAAGAACAATCGAAAAAGGAAAAATATCTGAAACCTAAATGGCAACTATTTTTTATGGAGCCTTGAATGAGCAAGGGGCCGGTGCAGAATAAGTAATCATTACCCCTGATGGACATCGATTACATGGTACAATGAAATTAGGCTTCCCCGCAAACAATAATGTGGCTGAATATGAAAAAATTGTAGCAAGACTTATCTTAGCTCTACAGCTAAAGATCCCAAGAATTGAAATCTTCAGTGATTCTCAATTAATAGTTAATCAACTAAATTAAACTTATCAAATAAAGGATGCGAGATTGGTCCTTTATGCTAAGAAGGTATTCAAAATGCTGGCTCAGTTTGAAGATTATTCGGTACACCAATACCCAAAGGAAAGAATTCACAAGCCGACTCTTTAGCTAAACTGGCTAGCTTGTGAGGAGCATTAGAAACCCAAATTACCGAAAGCTGGGTTCTATTTTCTTTTCTTACTAGAACCAAATTTATTGCATGTTCTAAGAATGCCATGTAAAGTTATAAATTCTCTCCTTCTATGGGACTAGAAAACTTTAGAGGTTTCTCAAGATGGTTCTTTAATTCCTTTATGGCATTTCTGCAATCTTATCTCTACTCAAAGTTCTTATTTTTCTTAATTACGTCAAAAAAAGGAATGCACTTATCAGTAACCTTGGAGATAAACCTATTTAGAGTTGCCACTTACCATTTAAGCTCATCACATCTTTACTTGTTTTTGGCTCTACTATATCCTTAATTGCTTTGATTTGGTCAGGCTTGGCCTCAATTCCCGAGCACTGACAATTTACCCTAGAATTTTTTTAGATTGTATTCCAAAAGAATATTTCTTTGAATTGAGCTTCATTCTGTACTTTCTTAGTATTCCAAACGTCTCCTCAAGGTCTTTTAGATGATTAATTTCCTTTTGGAACTTAACCAGCGTATCGTCCACACACACTTCCACGTTTTGCCCAATTTGTTCTTCAAACATTCTATTTACTAACCTTTGATACATAGCCTCCGCATTCTTTGGTCCAAAAGGCATAACTTTGTAGCAATAAGTCCCTTAATCTGTTATGAAACTTGTGTTTTCTTCATTTGTTTTGAACATGGGAATTTGATTATAACCTGATTATTCATCAATAAAAGACAACATCTTATGTCCACTTGTGGCATCAACCAACTGGTCTTTTCAGGGTAAATGATAACAATCCATAGGGAATGCTTTATTTAGATCGGTCTAATTGACATACATTCTCCATTTTCCATTGGACTTTTTAACTAACATGGGATTGGATAACTATTTGGGGTAAAACACTTCCCCAATAAACCCATTCTTAAGTAATCTTTTAATTTCTTCCTTCAATGCATTAGCGCGAAATTTATCGAACTGCCTTTTCTTCTGTCGAATGGGGAAAATATAAGGATCTATATTTAGAGGGTGGCTCATAACTGCTGGATCAATCCCAACTAAATCTGAGCGGGTCCAAGCAAACACATCTTTGCTAGATTGAAGAAATTGGATAAGCTCTCCTCTGAGTTTGTTGCCCAATTCATTTCTAATCTTTACCCTTTTTGTTGGGTCTAGTGAATCTAAGCTTACTTCTTTCAGATCTTCAGCATGTTTTATTCTTTCTTGCTCTCCTCTGCAATCTAATTCAGTAAGGATTTCTTTATCCTCTATTTCACTGGTTATCTTGTTTGCTTCTTTTCGTTTGCTTTTTCTTTCAAAGAAATTGAATCTTCTTAACACATTCCCAAGATTCTCAACTACTTTATCTTTTTGTTTGCCTTAGGTAGTAGGCCTGAAGACTATTATCTAAGGGCTTTTCAATTTTAGTTTTGTTTAATTTACTGTTCTCCAAATCATAACAAGAAACACCATCTATTTTGAATTGCTTAAGTGTAGCAAAGTACAGTTCTCGAGAACTGAACTATTCCCCTCTTATGGTTCCCTAACCATTCTTAGTCAAGAACTTCACCATTAGATATTTTGGTGACACGAATGCATCCACTTCATCTAGAGTTGGTCATCCAAAGAAAGCATTATAATAGGAGGGTTGATCCATTATTATGAACAGAGTTTCAAAAGTTCTGGAGTGTGGCAAAATTTCTATTTGCACCAAGAGCTTTATCTGCCATACTGGAGTAGAACCTTTACTATTGAAACCAAAAATAGGCTCGAAGCTTGGTTCCAACTTCTCCACTGGAAATCGAAAACGTGATTGAAGATGATGTTTACTGCACTTCCAGTATTCTCTAAGATCTTTGTTACCATAGAGAGCCCAATTTGTGAACTTATCATCAGCGAATCATTATGCGGGTGACAAACTCTCCTCAGCTCTTGTGGGGTTATTGTTAAGTTGGGTATTTGAAGTTGATATTTACGATTTTTGAACAGTGGCTCCTCCTAAATAGGAAAGACTCCATTTCTCACTTCTCTTATGTATCTGCTCTTAGCCTCTTTGCTGCTTCCAACGAGATAAGGACCTCCATGGATGACATCTATGCGGTTAATCGAAGGAATAAAGTTCTATTGAGAATCACTCTCTATGAAGTTTGCAGTATTACTTAGGGGCCTATGATTATTCCCTTTAGGATGGGGGGGGGGTGGTTTGATTCTCCTTGACAAACTCCTTCAAAGATCCAGATCTAATCATGTTTTGGATTATTCTGGCCAAAACACGGCATTCGTCATTTTTGTGTCTGTTTGCCTTATGATAAGCGCAATAATCTCCCCTTTCTTTGTTTCAAGATTTTCCATTGCCTTGTAGGAAATATGGAAGTTTCCTCCATCTTTAGCCATGGTAGGAAATGAATTTATTCAAAGCTACATAATTGGATTTAGGGATCTCCTATCATCTTCCTCTTCTATTTTCATCCCATCTCGACTATTTGTTATAGTGATCATAGCCAAATTTTTCTTCTTCCTTCTTTTGTTGAGATTTCTTCTTAGCATGTTACATTTCATCCACATGGATAAACTTATTAGCCTGGAAATGAAAATCTTGTAGATCCCTACACCCATGGACGTAGAGTTCCTTCCAGAAAGGGGTCTGTTTAATTAACCTTAAGCGCACTACCATAAGTTTTTCTCTATCAGTCATGTTTTTTGCCTTTAGTGCCTCAGTGTTGAATCTCTTCAGATATTCGTCAAGCAACTCTCCTTGTCTTTTTTTGACATTTACCAATACACTAGAGTTAATAGTAGGATCTTTGCATATTCAGAATTATGCCGAAAATACAAAAAAAATTGTTCCCAAGAGCAAATAGTTTTTTCTCTATAGTGCCTGTACTATTTGGCGGTTGCTTCTTGAAAAGTTATAGGATAGAGTCAGCAATGTACTACTCCAGAAGCATTGTACAAATCCATTTGACTCTCAAAAGCCAAAAGATGGTCATCGGGATTAGTGGTTCTGTTATACTTCAATGATGGGATTTCGAGGTGTGATGGAATGCTAACAAACATTATTTCCTCCTTCAATGGAGCTTCATGAGGATTATTGTTTACCCTTGGGACAGTGGACTTTTCCCTTTAAGATCAAGCATGAATTTCACTATTTTATCGGCCATATCCTTCAGGTATGCTTCGCCATCATGATAATCCCTTTTGTAGGGCTTATATTCTTTGCTTGAAATTGAGCCACCTGACTGCTCGGAAAATCTTCTTGTTCTTCTTACTTGGTTTTCTTTTTGATGATTCATCTTAATTTTGTTGTCTTCCAAGTTCGGGGTATACACTGTTGGTTCTTCATTTTGAGTTTCTTTCTTTCTTTGTGGACCTATGATACGTTTACCCTTGTCTTTGCTTTCGAGTAGTGAGGTGTTTAGATTCCTCCTTGGAGATTCTTCTCCTCCTTCGGTAAGCTTTGCTATTTTAGAAGACTTCTGAGAAAGAACTTTCTCAAGGAGCTCCTGCATCATCATAAGCCATTGTGTTTGATCTTGAATCTTAGCCTCACTATTTGTTGGCTTCATTGGTGTCGAAGGCTGTCCAGTTTCCACATTGTTCGAATTGAAGTTTGGAGTGATATTTTCCTCTAAGCTTGTTTATAGCACAATTTAGTCGTTCGGAACATTGACTTTCTTAGCTCTCACCATTTTCCTGCAACAAAACTTTACATAATTAGTTTCTAAGTAAGGAAATAATGAGAAGGAGGTTCGTGCCCTCCTTCTAGTGTCAAAATGTTAAACCAAAAATTGGCTTAACATCCGAGATGTTGCATAAGATAGTATTATTTGAAATGGACCTAATATTGCCCATGAGCTTTAAAATAGTCATGAAGTTATTCAAAAGTTTAAGTCATATGGCCAAGAGAAAAATAGGTAAGCCCCATATATATGAATAGTCCATTGTTTAATGGGAAAAATAGGCAATTCACATATATCATAATCCTTTGTTCATATGCCAATGGGCATAATAGTCATAATGCAAAGTAAAGTTTAATTTAGGAAAGAGCTTAAGTGGCCTTGTCTAAATCGACTATATGCATGCCCAATTTTAAGTCCAAGTCTAAAGATAAGTCATATGCATGTCCATTATCTCAATAATAGTCAAAGATACATATATCAAAGGCATCATGCTATGCAAAGTTTATTGTCCAAATCCTTATTGTTAGAACCTCTATTGTTGGATTTTAATGACAACAACTATAAAATTATGCCAAAGAATCTCTAAGCTAATTTGCAGGTACATGAGCATCAAAAAGAGACAAACAAATACGTTCAAAATGAAGATACGCAGTACAAAAAAAGATGAAAGTATGTATATGGAGATACAAGAAGAGATATACACGATAGAGACAAGACGAAGGTGACAAACAAATTATTATTAGTCATAGAGTGTCGTGTCTAGAGTTTACAAATGTTAAAATCTTCTCCAAATGATATACATACATATACATTCATATTTTAAATGAAAAATCAAGTTTTCAAAAATTGCATGGAGTGGGGCTCGAACCCGGGTCACTAGTTCAGAAGGCAAGCGCTCTAACCATTTGAGCTGTGGAAACTTTTGTTTATCAATAGAATTCAGATGGTTGAATACATTCATTCAGACGTCTGAATTCTGAAACAAAATTATGGTTTCACAATATTCAGACGTCTAAATGAATATATTCAGACGTTTGAATAAGGCCAGAAATAGCCTAAAACCTTGCTGTTTGCGTTTTAATCTAATTCAGAAGGCTGAATTGTTTTTGTTCAAACGGCTGAATATTCCCAAGTGTTATTTTTCATGAATAGACGCTTCTCTTCACCGAAGAGAAACGTTTTCAAAATCAATGGTTGCACTTGTTCTTTTCAATAAGACTTTTCATCTATGGTTGCAACTTTTATACACTATAAATAGATTATAGAATTCAACAAACAACTAACCTAACTGAATCTAATTTTATTATTCTTGAATTCTTATCTATTCTCTATTTTCAAACTACACTCAAACTGTTTACATTCTCTGATCGTTGATCACTCTATCTTCCACAATTCTCAAAGCACATTACACTACATATCATAAAGGAGAAGATTATAGGAAGATTGTACTTAATTGACTTATCAGTGTTATTCAAGAACACACTACAGTCAGATACTTTTGTTATTTGTAAAGAAGTCTTGTTCGGTTGCTCAGGCGGTAGAAGTCATGTTCGGTTGCTTAGGTGGTAGTAGTCCTGTTCAGTTGCTCAGGCGGTGTAAACCTTTTCCTCCGGGTTAAGTGAGGGTTGCTGGTTTAATTTCAGAAGGAGTCTGGGACTGGACGTGGAACAGGAGTTCGAACCAGTATAAAAATCTCTGGTGTTATTTACTTTACTGCTTTTACTATTTACTTACTTATTCCGCACAAGTTGTTTATCCATATTACACGATCCTATAGCACAGACACTTTTATTTGGTATCAGAGCACTTTCATTTGGTATCAGAGAACTTTCATTTGGTATCGGAGCCTGGGATTCTAGAGATCGTAACAACATCCTAGAATAAATGGTTATAAAGACATCTAGTCAAGGCAATAGGAAGAGGAAGAGCAATAAAGAAGAATCAAAGGAGAAAACAAACAAATGCTTCATGGCTAAACTCAGATCACAATCGGTATGCTTAGATTCTTTATATAAAGATCTTCTGTTAGCACATGATGAATTATTAAAAGATTGTAAAACCTTGAATAAAGTTAATATAATTGCTTTAGCTAAGTTAAAAGATTGTGAGCAAGAAATTTCCAGTTTAAAAGAGGAAAATAAATTTTTGATAAAACAAACTAAATGTTTTGAAAATACCGTAGAAGAACTTGTTTCACAAAAAGATTTCCTAAAAAAAGAAAATGAGCAGTTAGAAGATAAAAACAATAATCTTTTGGAGGAAATCAATGTTTTGCAAAATAAAAATACTATTTTTGAAAAAGAAAAAGAAAAAGAAAAAGAAAAATTTTCAAAAGAAATTACGGATTTGGAAAGGCAAAATGATTTATTACAATCATCTTTAGATAATTCAGAATCTCGAATTTTTCTTCTCGAAAATGAGAACTGTATGATAAAAAGAGAGAATTCTGAATTAAACAAGCAAATTGATATTTTGAAAAACAGTAATATTTCTTTTGAAAATAATAATTTTGACTTCAAGGCTAAATTTGATAAACTTAACACTGAAGTTACACAATTTAATAAAGGTCAAAACGATTTAAACATGATTTTATCTAGTTCTAGCCCTTTACATGACAAAAGTGGTTTAGGGTATAATAAAACTGATCGTAGAAATAACACTAGATACGCTTTCATGTATAGTAAAAATGTTGGTGCTAGTACTAAATTTTGAGTAAAGTCTAAATTCAATTTTTATAGAAATTCAAATACTGCTATGACCAATAATGTTTATAATTTCTCTAAAAGTACAAAATTATTGATCGGAAATATGAATAAAAATTATCTAAGTATTTGGTTTCCTGTTAATTGAAAAAATAGAGAAAAATACATTGATGATTATTTTGATATGTTTGTTAATAATGAAAATTATATTTATAAAGGTTCAACCACACCCAATTGGGTATGGTTTCCAAAGACCTAACTCCCGGACCCTAACATAGTAAGCGGGTACCAAAAAATGATTTTTATTTATTGCAGGTACTTGGAGAAACAAAAGGAAAGATTTTGGAATTTTAAAAGACGTTCCATACGTTTAATAGAATTACGTGCTTAAAATGAAATATGGACTTCAGCAAATATGGTAAAATCTATTTTATTTTTCTCCATAATTAATATTGAGTTTATCTCGCTATTTACAAGATATTTTATAAAGTTTATACTCCCTTATTCTTTTTGATAATGACAAAGGGGGAGAAATTCATATGCATATTAATAGAGGGAGATGTTATACTTAAGGGGAGCTTTAATCATACTAATATTATTTTATATATAGAATAAATATTTTTAAAGAATTGTATAGTTGTCTTCATCAAAAAGGGGGAGAATGTTAGAACCTCTATTGTTGGATTTTAATGACAACAACTATAAAATTATGCCAAAGAATCTCTAAGCTAGTTTGCAGGTACATGAGCATCAAAAAGAGACAAACAAATACGTTCAAAATGAAGATACGCAGTAGAAAAAAAGATGAAAGTATGTATATGGAGATACAAGAAGAGATATACACGATAGAGACAAGACGAAGGTGACAAACAAAGTATTATTAGTCATAGAGTGTCGTGTCTAGAGTTTACAAATGTTAAAATCTTCTCCAAATGATATACATACATATACATTCACATTTTAAATGAAAAATCAAGTTTTCAAAAATTTCATGGGGTGGGGCTCGAACCCGGGTCACTAGTTCAGAAGGCAAGCGCTCTAACCATTTGAGACGTGGCAACTTTTGTTTATCAACAGAATTCAGACGGCTGAATACATTCATTCAGACGTCTGAATGCTGAAACAAAATTATGGTTTCACAATATTCAGACGTCTAAATGAATATATTCAGACGTCTGAATAAGGCCAGAAATAGCCTAAAACCTTTCTGTTTGCATTTTAATCTAATTCAGAAGGCTGGATTGTTTTTGTTCAGATGGCTGAATATTCCCAACTGCTATTTTTCATGAATAGACGCTTCTCTTCACCGAAGAGAAACGTTTTCAAAATCAATGGTTGCACCTGCTCTTTTCAATTAGAATTTTCATCTATGGTTGCAACTTTTATACAATATAAATAGATTACATAATTCAACAAACAACTAAACTAACTTAATCTAATTTTAATATTCTTGAATTCTTATCTATTCTATATTTTCAAACTGCACTCAAACTGCTTACATTCTCTGATCGTTGATCACTCTATCTTCCACAATTCTCAAGGCACATTACACTACATATCATAAAGGAGAAGATTATAGGAAGATTGTACTTAATTGACTTATCAGTGTTATTCAAGAACACACTATAGTCAGATACTTCTGTTATTTGTAAAGAAGTCCTATTCGGTTGCTCAGGCGGTTGAAGTCCTGTTCGGTTGCTCAGGCGGTAGAAGTCCTATTCGGTTGCTTAGGCGGTAGTAGTCCTATTCAGTTGCTCAGGCGGTGTAAACCTTTTCCTCTGGGTTAAGTGAGGGTTGCTAGTTTAATTTCAGAAGGAGTCTGGGACTGGACGTAGAACGGGAGTTCGAACCAGTATAAAAATCTCTGGTGTTATTTACTTTACCGCTTTTACTATTTACTTACTTATTCCGCACAAGTAGTTTATCCATATTACACGATCCTATAGCACAGACACTTTCACTTATATGAAAAAAGTTACAATTATCTTAAGAAATTCCTAAACCAATTTAAGGTTTACAACTTGTAATTTTATAAGTAGAGAAAGTCGTCCTCTCCTAAGTGGCAGATGGGGTCTATTTATAGAGGTTGCATTGGGCGGGATGGCCAACCACGTGTCCATCCAGCTAGATTCTCGTTATCTTTCTGCATTGTCGATGCTTGACATCCTCCTCGCATTGATTTCTAACATTCATCATCTTCTTAAATTGCCTATATTCAACATCTTCCTGTATGGCTAATATTTGAAAATCTTGCCAACATTTGACATCCCTTCCTTCTGTAGAAAATCGATATCATTATCTGCTTAGAGCTGCTTTACAACAATTAATGTTTTAAAGACTCGACACCCTGTCGTCATGAGTGAATACTCGACATGCAATATTGGCATGGCATCCTCCATTTATTGCATATTTTATGACACCTTAATAGGTTCAACATCCTCATCATCTCTTAAAGGTTGACACCTTTTGGGTAATAAGCGCTCGATATGCTCTTTCATTATTAAGGCTCAACATCACATCTTACTTGCAATGCTTAACGTTCCTTTGAGGTTCAATACCTCTTCATGTCTCGTTTAAATGCTCGACACCTCCATTATCATAAAGGTTGACTTCACCTTAAGATCGGGCTAAAGAGTTAACAATCACGTCGGCAATCCCAATGCCCCTCTAAAGCTAACTTATGTTGGTCAACCCACTAATAATGTGACATCTTCTAATGTTGATTCATCATCTCCCTAACCATTATCAAAAGGTTACAATAATAGCATTCTTCCCTTGTCTATCTGCAATCCTGACGATGACCCTACTCATGGTGATGAGATTCTTGATAATACACATATTTACTCACCATGTTCTTCAAAAGAAACAATGGATTTCAACGAGAGAGTCTACAGGCCAGTCGCTCCTTTTCCTAGTAAACTTAAAAATAAGTCTGCTCTAATTGATAATATCCTAGACATCTCTAATTGATAAGATCCTAGACATCCTTAGACAAGTTCATGTTAATGTCCTTATTTTAGATACTATTGAGCAGATCCCATAGTATAACAAATTTCTTAAAGAACTTTGTACCCAAAGCATGAAACCAACATGCCCAAAACAGCCTTCTTGGCTACAAGTACAAGTTCAATAATTTCTAATCACATGCTTATCAATTTTGAGGACCTCGGTTGTCCTACAATTGGTTGTAAAATTGGAAATATTAATCATGCATTACTTGACCTTGGTGCGAGCGTCAACTTACCTCCTTATTACGCATATTGTCAATTAGGAACTGGAGAATTAAAATCCACCAACATCACTGTTCAACTAGCCAATCGGTACATTAAGAAACCCATAGGCTTAGTTGAGGATGTATTAATACAAATAGAATAATTTTATTTCCCTGTTGATTTTATAGTACTTGAAACTGCTCATGTCTCTAATTCTCAAGTGTAAATTCCTATTATCTTAGGACATCCCTTCTTAGCAACCTCAAATGCTACATAAACTATAGAAATGGAAATCTCAGACTCTTATTTGGTAACCTCACTTTTGAATAAACATCTTCAACCTTAACAAACAACCTCAGGATCCCAAGATAGAAGAAATTGACATAGTTGAGGCAATCGTGGAAGAAACTCTCAATGATACAGCGGACGCACTAAATATATGTCTCGAGCATTTTAACTCAAACATTGATTAGTATGAATATATATATATATATAATTTGAATAAGATGCTTCACTCACACTATGACCATCAAATTAGCCACTTCTAAGAAACCCAATTTGACGTTAAGCCACTATTGGAAAATCTAAAGTATGCTAACTAGGTGCAGACCAAACTCTTCCAATGATCATAGCCTCAGATATAGTCAAAGACTAAGAAGAAAAGGTTTCATATTTTTTTAAGGGAAAATAAGGAAGCATTGGGTTGGGTAACTATGATATTAAGTGGATATGCCCATCCATTTGTGAATATCATATACATTTGATTGATGAGGCCAAACCCTTGCATGAAGCCCAACAGCGGTTAAATCCCCATATAAGGTAAAAGAAGAAATAATCAAGTGCTTGGACAATAACATAATCTATCCAATTTCCTATAGCACTTGGGTAAGTTCGATTCAAATGGTACCAAAGAAATCAAGGATCACCATGGTAAAAACGAAAATAATGAACTTGTTCTAACAAAAGTGGACACCAAATGGCATGTGTGCATTGACATTAGGAAATTAAA
The DNA here is from genome assembly GCA_030737815.1 of Allium fistulosum. Lineage (NCBI taxonomy): Eukaryota > Viridiplantae > Streptophyta > Magnoliopsida > Asparagales > Amaryllidaceae > Allium > Allium fistulosum. The sequence continues at coordinate 99,274,799 of CM060907.1, forward strand.
TGCAGCAACTAGGAAGGACCATTTTTCCTTACCATTCATTGATCAAATGCTCGAACATTTAGCTGGACATGAGTACTATTGTTTCTTGATGGATACTTAAGATATAATTAAATCCCCATCGATTTAGAAGACAAACAAAAAACCACATTTGCATGCCTTTTCGGAACCTTAGCTCATTGTTGAATACCCTTCGAACGTGTAATGCACTCCCATTTTCCAAAAGTGCATGATGAGCATATTTTTCGATATTGTGGAGGATTTCTTAGAAAATTTCATGAATGATTTTTCTATTTATGGATCGTCCTTTGATAAAAGTCTCCTTCATTTAGAATGTGTTCCTAAATGATGTAAAGAGAAATCACTCGTGTTAAATTGGGAAAAGTGTCATTTCATGGTAAAATGAGGTATTGTGCTAGGGCATGTAGGTTCGAAGGATGGTCCAGAGGTCTACAAATCAAAATTGGACTTGATTGCTAACCTTAGTCCCCTAAAGTTTGTCAAAGACGTTTGCTCATTCCTAGGTCATGAGGGATTTTATACGAGGGTTATAAAATATTTCTTAAAAATATCAAAACCTCTTTTGAACCTACTTACAAAAGACACTAAATTCGAGTTCAATGAGGAATGTAAAATTGCTTTTAATAAATTAAAGTCGATTTTGACCTTGGCTCTGATAATCCAACCTCCTGATTAGATGCAACCATTTGATATAAAGTGTGATCCTTTAGACTTTGCCATTGGTGCTATTCTAGGTCAAAGAATTAATAATCATCATTGAGTTATCTATTATGTGTTATACCACCTTTTTCGATTTGCGCAGTAAGATGCATGAGCTAGTTAAACTTAGAACTACGAGGAAATGATTCGAATGACTAAGCTAAAAGCGTAGCGGCTCACCTAAAAAGCAAGCTAGTTGAACCATGAAATAAGTTGTGCACGATCAAAATACATAGCCTAGTCAACACACTACAACTTTTAAACAAAGAGTATATCGCATATCCTTAAGATGAAACCATGCCAATATACCACAATAAAGCGCAAAGATAATAAGGCCAACAAAATTAGCATGTCCTCTTAAATGACCTACTCAATTGGACAAAACTCAAGCTGCAGCCCAATAACATAAACTGTGCACCGATCACAATCTACCATGCTACCAGTCGAAAAGTCACTTCATCTTACATAAAGGGACATGCTATATGTTTGAACAAACTTCATAACTTCCACAGATATGGAGTGTTAAAATATGACAAACTAGAAGCTAATCATTATACGCAGTATTAAGTAACTAAACCAAGTAAAGCTAAGTTGTGCTATATTATCATATTCATTTTTCACAACCCACATGATCATCAAAATTCTAAGTATAGGAACAAGCAATCTTGGTATGGCAGCCTGTGAAAGCACCAATGCCAGCCAAAGTGGACCAAGCCAACCCAGAAGAACCGCGTCGAAGTTGTAAGCTGCTCCAATTCCGATAGGAGAGGACATTTCAACATGCAAAGCAGGCCAATTGCATTGCTATCAAAATTAAGTTCATGGCAATTGAACTGCACCAGCACACTTTGGAAGCATAAACCTCATACTACATCGATGGGAAGTTAGGTCACAACGTCCAAACCCATTCTGAACCACGTTCATAGTCATTTTGAACTATGCTATCTTTACAACCTTGGACTAAGCCGCAATCCCATGTTGGAACAAAATCCAAATGATAGGAACCGACATGCATCCTTAATATTCATCTCAAATTGGAACTATGATGCATCTGTTCAAACGTCTATACCCAAGCAGGGATGCAGAACAAATTGAAACTAACATATAAATTGGCAGGTCTACGTCACAATCTTATATCACATAACAAAGCTACAAGGATGCCCCACTATCCTAATGTGACATTAAAAAGACAAGACCGCACTCCAATCCAATCTCAAAGCTAAAGTGATAGAGATGCACCATAATCATGATATAATAAGGCGGTGCCACAATTCTAAAAGGTACTTACCACACACACAAAGGTCCAAGGGATAAAGCAATGGACCGATACTACTTCACGACCAAAAACCAAGATTCGTTCCTTAAAGACAAGGGAAGCAGTGTAGTCCTCTATATATGAGAACAGCTTGGAATATATTCATATATGGCAACTACCCTTCAGAATAACGACGCAGTGTCTTCTACTAAATTGTAGGTGCGCGGTTCACAATCCTGCTACTTTGCAAAATCAAAGAAGGCATGATTTATTCAAATTTAGATGGTTCCCACCTTAAATCCAAATCATCCCGCCTAGAAAGCCAAATCTTCCCACTAACGACAAACTTCCCACCTAAAGCCATGTCACTAGTCCACACGTGCTTAAACCAAGTGACAGATGGATGACACATGTAAAGATCCAAGGGGATAGCAAAACACGATGGGATAACATCGCCAAATCATACAAGGAAGGCATAACTATAAACAGAGGGGCATTGTAGTAGTGTTAGGGATCTTTTTTTGGATCCTCGAACTGGATATTTTTCCTTGACCTTTGTAAGATTCATAAAGTTCGATACTGAAAGATATGTATTCTCTTCCATAAAAGTTATATCAGAAAGAAATGTATAAACAAAGGTTTAACCCGTGGATGTGGGATTTAGAGGAATCTGATTAATGTAAATTTTTGCGTCTTTTACTTTCCATGCATTTTACTTACTTTTTAGCAGCGGATTCTTTTCTGTTTTATTCCTTGAGATTTTAACAAACAGTTGGAATGCAAGTTCCTAATTATGTAAGAACACAACAACATAATTACTACTTTAAGGAAAATTTGATATTACTCGAATTTAATAATTCATAATCATGGATGTTATTGGCACTATAATTACTTTGTCATCATCGTGGGTGCTATGGGACAAAAAATCTCATGAACATTATGCAAGTAAAACTCTCAGCTATTGTGACGACCCAAAATTTTTGAATATTTGAAATTGAAATATTTAATTGATTTTAAATATTTGGAGAATAGTTTAACTTGAATTTCAAATATCAGGATTTATTTGGCAATTAAATTATTAAATTAAATTATTGAATTTGGGTAAAATATTGTATCTTCAGTTTTGAGCTTGTTAAAAATAATTTGAAGTCTTGGAAAATTCATATTGATAATACTGAAGATAATAAAAGTTTCAGAATTGAATTTGAAACTGTTTTGTTCAGTTTTGAATTTATATTGTTTAAATCGATATTTAAAAATAGCTTTCCGGGGCACAGTCTCGGAATTCGACGAAACTAGTTCCATTGGATCCGTAATAGTGTATTATTATCGGATTTCAATTTCCGTAGCATTTGGAGTTGTCGTGTGATCGTACGGTAGATAAATGCGCTGAGATTTATATCGAAAATTTAATATAATAACTAGTTCAAAAAAGCTATCTTCTCCATATGACCAAGTTAGGACTCGAAACCTTTTCCATCGCATTCGAAATAGGGGTATAACCTTATAAACGCCTAGCAGCACGCTTCGATAGGAGGTCAAAATTTTGAGTTGCAGAATTGAAACGATTTAAAATTTAAATTTAAAAAAATATAATATATATGTTTAATATAATAATATTTCACCAGGCAATTCCAACACATTGTTTATCTCTTCAACCACGTGTTCCCTCTAATAGCACACGTCCCCCTTCCACTTTTCAAAATCGAGTCAGTTAGAAATAAAAAGAAATCTCGTTCCCATTCGAAAACAACCGAAATCATTCGAACTAAAAATCACGCTGCTTCGTTCCTCTTCACATTCTTGTTTTTTAAGTTGTTCGAAGAATAATGGTAGCCTCCTTTTCAATTTAAAAATAAGTCGAGCCCTCTCTTTCTTCTCTTCTGGCGATATCGCGAAACAAATTCGAAGCTTCGGTCGGCTCAACTTTGATCCAAGCAGAGACGGCGGCAGTAGATCGTGGGCGACGCTCGATCTTGTGGATCGGAAATTGGTGGGCGGTAGGGCCGTAGGGATTGTCGAAGTTGTCAAGGAATGGAGATGAACACGATGGCAAGCTCGCGCGCGATGGTATGGCCGCGATTTCGTTTTAGGGTTTGGGAGCATCACGATTTTGGGTGGCTCGAGATTGGTGTGGCTCTGGCTAAAGGACAGTGGGATTCTCGATGGTTTGGGATTCGCAAATCTAGTGGTCGAAGTAGGGTCGAGGTTAGGGCCGAAGACATTGGTGGCGTGGCAGCATTCTTGTTCGTGCGTGGAGTTTGAGCATCGCGATTTCAAATGGGCAGTAAGGTCTAAAAAAAATCGTGAAAACAAGTTGGAATGGAAAATGGATTGCATGCATAATAAAAGGTGAGATCTTCTCACTCACATTTGGATGTAGTTAATTTAAATGGTTGAAATTTAAAAATATTGTAGATTGCTTGAATGGATGTGATAGTATATATAGTAGTATACATATATATATTTGGAGTGATTGATTTCCCGAATTATATAGCGGATGAGACCCTATGCGCCGCATAATAGCGGATGATATTATATAAATCCCATATACCGCGATATTCCACCTCAAAGTGGAATTGGTATTTAATTGTTGTGCTAACATTTGTGGATGCAGGGAAACAGGTTGGAGGGATCCAACTGGATTCCTCACATTGTTGAATTTATTTGTATATGTTGTGATGTGATGATCTGTGAATGATTATATTGGTGTGAATGATTATATTGATAAATGGAATTTATTTGAACGCTATAGTTTAGCCGAATATATTTTTGGTATCATAGGATACCAGAAATAAATAAAATTTGATATTTGGAAATTCAAATTTATAATGGAATTTATAAAGGAAAGAGAAATTTGTTTTAAAAATAAATCAAATAAATGTTGGTTTATTTTTAAAGTGTGGAAAGAAATTTACGGATTTGGAATGTAAATTGAAATAAGTCAAGAAGGATTTATTAATTGATTTAAATGGATCATTTTGAAATGGAAAGTGTATTTTCACTGGAAAAGCCGAGTATGTTTTCAAAGTAGCTGATAAATATAAATTGAAAGTTTTAAGGATGGTTTTAAAAAGGATACTTCGGGAGAAATTAATTTCGGAAATTGTTTTTAAATCTTTAAAGTAAAGATTTATTTGGTTAATTATAGAAGTGATTATTTTAAAGATCAAATGGAGATTTGATTTAGAAAATGGATATTTAAATAATTATACCCTATCTAATAATTTCATTTTTAAAATTAGTTTGGACTTGAGTTTTTATATGAGATATTGATATTAAATTTCATAACTAATGTTTTAAATAAAGTGTTTAAAAATAGTTTTTATTTTTAATGTATCCAAGTACATATATGTTTGGATAAATGATCTAAATCATTTTGAAGTATTCGGACTCGACAAATTTTCAGTGGAAGTAAATAAATATTTGGAAATTTATTCCGCAAAAGAAAAGTGATTTGAAATTGGTTTTCAAAGTGTTGAAGTGTTAAAATATATCTTGTGAAGATATTTTGGAAAATAAATAATTGGGGAAAAATTATTTAAAATTGATGATTGTTGTGAATGTTGTTTGATAGTTAAATAACGAACCATCAATATTGGCCTTTGAAACGGCACTTGAATTTGTTTTCAAAACAAGCGCTCATTATTCGGTTAAGCCGGGAGAGGACATTCAGAAAACCCATTCCGAATAATGATACGACAAAATGGGAGTGCATTTGAAGGCGGTGGTGAAGACCGAGTATTTTCGAGAATGAAAGGAATACCTGTCGATTGTCTCTGCACTGAGTTGCTCCAGTATAGAGATCTCCATATGTGATGGGGAGTCCGGTCGGGATTGTGGATATCCGAATTTGCAAGGATTTCTTTCGAAGTGCCTTCATTTCCATTCAGACCCAGGATGGAGTTGTATGGATGTATGTCTGACATTACACTTTGAGATATAAAGCTGGTTTCTAATCAAATACATTTCTGTTTGGTGGCGGAGAATTTATTCTCTTAGCTTAACACCCTTCTCTGAGACATACGAGCTCAGAGGTTATGTAGTTGATGGTTAATAGTGATATACTCCCAACTTGTTAATGTGGCATGCTAAGTGTTGCTGATCATTGGTTGATCGAAGCATGGCTTTTGTGAAAAGCGTAGCTTTGCGGGACGAGACTTCATCGAACCTCACACCCCGGAAATGGTCGAAACAGGAAGGATGAGACAAGGTTGTTTGGGGGTAGCGCCCTCAGGGTATGTCCATTTCCTTCTGGAAAAAGGTGGTATCATGGTATGTAGCCCAGATTCTTAACTTATGTGGTTGCTGCAAATTTATTACTTTGTGGTTGTTGGTGTTGAGGATCCTCGGATAAAGGTCGGTAACGACCGGGGATGGCATACTCGTGTGTGGAGTTATCTAGTTATAGCTTCATTGCACTAGAAGCGTGAGGTAACTCGGCCTTGTATTGGTAGAGATCCGGTTAGGTTCTCGGGGTGTCCCTCCAGAGGTGTACCCATTTGGATAAAGGAAGTTCCTTAGCCTGACCATTTGTTGGAAATCCAAAGAAACAATACGCGCCCTGTACAGTTTTAGTTGTATAACCTTCCATGGAATGTGGCGGTAACCTGCTATTGAACATGGTAGCTATAGTAGGCATACTACGAAATTTGTATGCTGGCTAAGATTAATATTATTCTTTCAAAATGTTTTCCACACTAGGAACTAATGATAATATTAAAAGATTTTGCGTATCAAGCATGTTTGACTATCATAAGGAGAAATCTCCTCCAATTCTGCGTTTGCATTGTGTGTGTGGCGGGAGACCTTATGGTAGTTTCATTTTCCAAAAGCATAAACGGATCCTTTTTGTACAAATAACTGTTTTAAGATCTCTCACCAGTCCCATGACTGACTCGGAGTTTATTGTTCCCTTTCTAAACTCTGGGTGCCCATAATTTTCCACACGGGCAGCCTAGAGTCAGGTTATCAGTTGTTCTGGAGAAAAGTCAGAAAAGTATGCTGTGGAGATCAGGAGGCGAGCTGGATGACGAGACGTACTTCCATATATTATTATCATTCCGCTGTGTATTCAATCATATGGGTAGGCTATTATAACTGCCAATGTTGTGTGTTATTGTTGTAAAACTCTGATGATGTATTGTATGAACAGATATAGTTCTTTGCTTTAAAGATTATTCATTTATCTATTATATATTGTTCCACTACGATTATGAGATTCTGATATTGTTTCTATTTCTCCTTCTACCTCTTTCTTCTTTAACCCTAATGATTCGGTTTTCCGGCATTCGATGGTTCGGCATTTGAAACAGTGGGCGTATTGATGTCGACTTTCGGAAGTCGAAAAATTGGGTCGTTACAAAGTGGTATCAGAGCAATTGGTTAAGCGACAACCTTGGCTCTGGTGGGGATTACTCATTTGAGATAGAGTCAGTAGTACTCTAGAATGAGTGTGAGTGTAATAATAGATATGAGCGCGTATTTGTTAGTGAATATAAAAATTGTTTTGTATTGTGTTGACTTATCGGTTGATTGTTTATAGATTCTGGTCGGTGCAGTTTGGCCAACTGTATCGATAGGGGTTTCTAACTCTTAAACAAGATAAACCGACACAGTATTGTTTTAAAATAGGGTAAATGAAATAATTTTACCCAAATTATTTTTGTATATAAAAGAAATAATTTTCCATAAATTATTGTAGTATATGGTTGCTTGGTTGTTAGGAAGTGATAATATTGAATTATTATCATTGTTGTATGGAAATTGAATAAGAATTAAGGTAATAACGAAGGGATTTTGGATATAATTGATTTCAAAGATGATTTTGATATGTTGAGTAATTGTTTAAAAGACTCTGGAATCTTATTTAAAATGTTACAGAATATAAATAAGTTTGATAACTTATAAAAATTTGAAATTTGTTGGAATAAGATTCAACTTGAAAAGGGATAAACAAAAGTAAGTGTAAAACCTAAATAAGTGGGAAGGTAAGCTAATTAATTGAGGTGAATCAAAAGAAATTAGCAAATGAAATTGAAATTGAATGTTGAAATTTGTTTTGAATTTGTAAGTAAATGAAATTGAAGCTGAATATTGGAAATTGAATTTGATCTGTGATAAACAAAGTGAAGTGGTAAATTTGTCAAGTTGGATCAAATGAAGCAAAGAATTGAAATTGTAAATTGAATTCAAATGGAATTGAAAATGTAAAGTTGAATGGAAATGAATATATAACTTCAGCAGTGAAGTAGAAAATAAATATAAGGAGTATATAAATACTTATATTGAACTTAAGAAATAAATGGTGAAATTCTTAAGTAAAATTTAGAATTGAGGAAATATTCTAAGTTAATAAGTGAATGAAAATTTAACTGGAAGTAGTAAAATGGTGATTGTAAATAAGTGGGTAGAAATGAAAATAAATGTGAATAAAAGAAAATAAAATTGATATAGCTAATAATCAATTGGAATAAAATACGTAGGATGTACGTATATTATTTTATTCGCATAACGATTTGATCCAGAATTCGAGCACAGAATTTCGAGATAATTATATCGATCTGAGTTGGGATTTTTCACTCGATTTCAACGGCGAACCGTGGATATGGATTTTTGGTTGATTCTGGAAATTCTCTATCATAGTTATGATTATGCAAGGAGAATGAAGGTTTCAGATCAAGAAACCAGATCTGAGTCCGTACTAGGAAGTCGGGTGAACGATACTAGTTCGGTAGTGAAATTGTGTGATCGAGTGAGCGATCAAATTTGATATTGTGTACGAATGATATGTGTATATCGTACGGGTTAAGTACAACAAATATTGAAAAGTTTGCAATTGAATTGAACAAAAAGATTTTGAATGTTGTAATAGGACATTGTTACTAAGTAGTATACAGCTGTTTTAAAAGGAAAAGGGAATTGGATTTTTGATTTCGAAGATAAAATTTAATTGCTCGACAAAAGGTATGTATTTAAATTTCAATATGAAATTTGATCCTTTTCTGATCTAGCCATTTGGCCTTTTGTTTTCTTTTGAAATCTAGGGCCCATTGTGGCATTTTGTAGTCGTATCGAGCTAGCCGCGCAAAGGAGAAGCTGGCGAAATTTTTCAAAAATTTAGAGAATTAGAAAAAATTTGAGAAAATTTTGAATTTAAAATTTGAATTTGAATTGAAATTTGAATTGTTGAGAAAAAAATATTGCTTGAAACTTATGGTTGAGTTCGGAAAGTTAATAAGAGGGATAATGGATCTTTGATAAAAAGATTTATTTTGGCAAGTTGATAAAACTATTTGGTTATGGGAAATTAATAAACGGGTTATGGATCATTCTTCTTAACTAGTAATTTCGGGACGTAATTCTTTTAAGGGGGGAAGAATGTGACGACCTGGAATTTTTGAATATTTGAAATTGAAATATTTAATTGATTTTAAATATTTGGAGAATAGTTTAACTTGAATTTCAAATATCAGGATTTATTTGGCAATTAAATTATTAAATTTAATTATTGAATTTGGGTAAAATATTGTATCTTCAGTTTTGAGCTTGTTAAAAATAATTTGAAGTCTTGGAAAATTCATATTGATAATACTGAAGATAATAAAATTTTCAAAATTGAATTTTAAACTGTTTTGTTCAGTTTTAAATTTATATTGTTTAAATCGATATTTAAAAATAGCTTTCCGAGGCACAGTCTCGGAATTCAACGAAACTAGTTCCATTGGATCCATAATAGTGTATTATTATCGGATTTCAATTTCCGTAGCATTTGGAGTTGTCGTGTGATCGTACGGTAGAAAAATGCGCTGAGATTTATATCGAAAATTTAATATAATAACTGGTTCAAAAAAGCTATCTTCTCCATACGACCAAGTTAGGACTCGAAACCTTTTCCATCGCATTCAGAATAGGGGTATAACCTTATACACGCCTAGCAGCACGCTTCGATAGGAGGTCGAAATTTTGAGTTGCGGAATTGAAACGATTTAAAATTTAAAATTAAAAAATATAATATATGTTTAATATAACAATATTTCACCAGGCAAATTCAACACGTTGTTTATCTCTTCAACCACGTGTTCCCTCTAATAGCACGCGTCCCCCTTCCACTTTTCAAAATCGAGTCAGTTAGAAATAAAAAGAAATCTCGTTCCCATTCGAAAACAACCGAAATCATTCGAACTAAAAATCACGCTGCTTCGTTCCTCTTCACATTCCCGTTTTTAAGCTGTTCGAAGAATAATGGTAGCCTCCTTTTCAATTTAAAAATAAGCCAAGCCCTCACTTTCTTCTCTTTTGGCAAAATCGCGAAACAAATTCGAAGCTTCGGTTGGCTTTACTTCGATCCAAGCAGAGACGGCGGCAGTAGATCAAGGGCGACGCTCGATCTGGTGGATCGGAAATTGGTGGGCGGTTGGGCCATAGGGATTGCCGAAGTTGTCAAGGAATGGAGATGAACGCAAGGGCAAGCTCGTGCGCGATGGCATGGCCGCGATTTTGTTTTAGGGTTTGGGAGCATCGCGATTTTGGGTGGCTCGAGATTGGTGTGGCTCTGGCTAAAGGACAGTGGGATTCTCTATGGTTTGGGGTTCGCAAATCTGGTGGTCGAAGTAGGGTCGAGGTCAGGGCCGAAGACTTTGGTGGCGTGGCAGCGTTCTTGTTCGTGCGTGGATTTTGAGCATCGCGATTTCAAATGGGCAGTAAGGTCTAAAAAAAATCGTGAAAACAAGCTGGAATGGAAAATGGATTGCATGCATAATAAAAGGTGAGATCTTCTCACTCACATTTGGATGCAGTTAATTTAAATTGTTTAAATTTTAAAAATATTGTTGATTGCTTGAATGGATGTGATAGTATATATAGTAGTGTGTGTATATATATTTGGAGTTATTGATTTCCTGCATTATATAGCGGATGAGACCCTATGCGCCGCTTAATAACAGATGATATTATATAAATCCCATATACCGCGATATTCAACCTCGAAGTGGAATTGGTATTTAATTGTTGTGCTAACATTTGTGGATGCAGGGAAACAGGTTGGAGGGATCCAACTGGATTCCTCACATTGATGAATTTATTTGTATATGTTGTGTGATGATCTGTGAATGATTATATTGGTGTGAATGATTATATTGATAAATGGAATTTATTTAAAGGCTATAGTTTAGCCGAATATATTTTTGGTATCATAGGATACCAGAAATAAATAAAATTGGATATTTGGAAATTCAAATTTATAATGGAATTTATAAAGGAAAGAGAAATTAGTTTTAAAAATAAACGTTGGTTTATTTTTAAAGTGTGGAAAGAAATTTACGGATTTGGAATGTAAATTGAAATAAGTCAAGAAGGATTTATTAATTGATTTAAATGGATCATTTTGAAATGGAAAGTGTATTTTCACTGGAAAGCCGAGTATGTTTTCAAAGTAGCTGATAAATATAAATTGAAAGTTTTAAGGATGGTTTTAAAAATGATAATTTGGGAGAAATTAATTTCGGAAATTGTTTTTAAATCTTTAAAGTAAAGATTTATTTGGTTAATTATAGAAGTGATTATTTTAAAGATCAAATGGAGATTTGATTTAGAAAATGGATATTTAAATAATTATACCTTATCTAATAATTTCATTTTTAAAATTAGTTTGGACTTGAGTTTTTATGAGATATTGATATTAAATTTCATAACTAATGTTTTAAATAAAGTGTTTAAAAATAGTTTTTATTTTTAATGTATCCAAGTACATATATGTTTGGATAAATGATCTAAATCATTTTGAAGTATTCGGACTCGTCAAATTTTTAGTGGAAGTAAATAAATATTCGGAAATTTTTTCCGCAAAAGAAAAGTGATTTGAAATTGGTTTTCAAAGTGTTGAAGTGTTAAAATATATCTTGCGAAGATATTTTGGAAAATAAATAATTGGGGAAAAATTATTTAAAATTGATGATTGTTGTGAATGTTGTTTGATAGTTAAATAACCGACCATCAATATTGGCCTTTGAAACGGCACTTGAATTTGTTTTCAAAACAAGCGCTCGTTATTCAGTTAAGCCGGGAGAGGACATTAAGTCAGAAAACCCATTCCAAATAATGATACGACGAAATGGGAGTGCATTTGAAGACGGTGGTGAAGACCGAGTATTTTTGAGAACGAAAGGAATACCTGTCGATTGTCTCTGCACTGAGTTGCTTCGGTATAGAGATCTCCATATGTGATGGGGAGTCCGGTCGGGATTGTGGATATCCGAATTTGCAAGGATTTCTTTCAAAGTGTCTTCGTTTCCATTCAGACCAAGGATGGAATTGTATGGATGTATGTCTGACATTACACTTTGAGATATAAAGCTGGTTTCTAATCAAATACATTTCTGTTTGGTGGCGGAGAATTTATTCTCTTAGCTTAACACCCTTCTCTTAGACGTACGAGCTCAGAGGTTCTATAGTTGATGGTTATTAGTGATATACTCCCAACTTGGTAATGTGGCATGCTTGTGAGGAATGCGGAATATGGATCTTAAGGCTAGGAATAACACTAGGGGGTGAATAGTGTTTATAAGAAATTACTAAATCTTTTTGAGTTTATGTTAATTTGAACACAAATGTATGCAATATTCAGACACATATATAATCACAGAAACAAACACAGATGTAGAAATAAAGTAAATGCAGCAAAGGAAAGAACACACCGGATTTTATACTGGTTCGGGGTTACCCTACATCCAGTCCCGCTCAACTAAGTACGGATTTCCTTTCAAAAGAAATTCAACAATTACAGCCCTCGGTTTCAAGGCTACGAGGTACACCCTCCAGAATCACAATCCTCTGGGTAGAGATACTTGATTTCTGGGCGACAAGTTCACCCAATTGATTTCCAAGGTTACAATCACTCCTTTCCTCACTTGATTGATTTCCAAGGCTACAATCACACCTTTTCTCGCTAGATAGATTACAAAGAAGCCTATAACTCTGAATAGCACTTGGATCTTGTTGAGATAGTGATAGAGAATCAAACCAGAGATAATCTAGTTAGATTCAATGTTAATTTCGGCAGAGTGATGATAGGATTTTGAATAAGAAAATGTGGAAGAAGAAGAGAAGTGAAAAACCAGAAAATTTGATGTAAAATTCATTGAAACTAACCCCTATTTATAAAAGAACAACATTCATGTCCATTCGTGAAAGGTTATGGCGAATAAACACTTCTTTTGAAATTCAAATTTTGAAACTAACTGACACTATGTCGACATGGGGTACTAGGGCATGTCGACATCCCAAAGGAAAATTTGATGTTTTGATTTTCTTTGAAAATAACCTTTATCTTATATTAAAACTATTTTAAACTTTATAAATATACTTGACTATTGATAAAATACATAGATAAATATATAGAACAATATATATATAATTTTACTATAATTTTATATTTAAATCCAAGTATAAATATATTATAATTAAAAGATAGTTTAAAACAAACGAAGTTTAAAAACAAGAATATTTAAGGCTAAAACATCGTTTTGAAAATCATTTGAAAAGATAACTTTTAAGGCTAAAACATTTTGAAAAGCAATTTTGAAAATAATTCCGAAGTTGTTTTGAAAAACATTTTGAAGTAGTTTTGCAAGCTTCTTCCTACACAATATCTCATCATATCAGGACTCGAGAACTTGTACAAAACCAGAATGTTCGTGGGTTTGTAAGCCACTTGTCATAGGTTTGTAAGCTACTTGTCGTGGGTTTGTAAGCCACTAAAAAGGTAGAAATGTGTAACGACCCGTAAATTTTAACTGTTTTAATATCGTAATTAGTTGAAATTTTGTGAAATTTTAAACGATAAAATTTTGAAAATTAAATTTGATATTTGGAATGCGTCTAGTTAAACATAGCAACCGGTAAATTTTCGTCCGAAAATATGAAAGTTTATTTCGCCGTAAATTTACTTCAATTTAATCAGTTAAAAAGCGATGAAAATAAAATGTTTTCGGAACCTAAATATTTTTACATAGAAAAATTCTAAACCATCTTCAGAGCAAGACGTCATTTTTCGTTTCTCCAAATTCGGTCTTCTTTAGCTCCGTCGATCTTATTTTTCCTGCGTTTTGCTGCATTTTCCATAGTAGAAAATTCGAATTTTTATAATTCAATCATACCACCGATATCTTTATACCGTTTTGATCATCTCGTCGTGCTGATCTCCATAATATATTCATTTGTGTGTTTTGAAGTCCGACACACAGCGAAGTTCGTGAAACGGTTAATCGTATCGGCATCCGTTTTGAGCCATTTGGTTTCTCTTGTCCTTTTGTTATCTACCGTGTTAAATCAAACAACACTTGCCTTTCTATATTCACAGTAGCTGTCACTGTTCCCTGGTCTCAAATAATACAGCTAGTTTCTACGACATTGACGTTTGCTTTTTCACTTTTCGTGCTGGCTTCTACTTGATAAAAAATATATATATTATTAAATTTTATGTTAGCCAGTTCACCTCCCAACCTGTTTGTGCTTTCATCGGTTCTTGGAAATCCACTGGCCAAGAAAACTTACCTGCTCCTTATAATTTTAAATTATATATAATACGTTAGTTTTTCTTTTTTTTCTGCTTCTTTTTCTTCCTTCCTTTTTCTGTCATCCTTCTAGTGCTTACAACCTTATAAGAAGAGTTATATACTAAGCAAGATTATATATATGTTTTCAGTGAATCCTTCTCTTCTCTCTCTCAAACTTGTTTTAAAATAAAATGCATATTATACTAAGTTTCGTATGCAACATTTTAAAGGTTGCCTGCAACTCAAAGGTTTCTTCCACCAAGTCACCACACAGCTCCCCCTCCATGTTTTCAACCGGCCTCGTCATCCCTTCCAAACCCGTGACCACTTTACTCCTTTTTCCCCATCACAAACACGTTCCGACTGCTTCACTCCTGACCGCCTGCTACAGCCGCAAGCCTCCTCCCCTATGAACACATGCGGCGGCCGCCTCACTAGACATCACCGAACCCGCATGGCTCTCGCCAGCCAATCTTCGGCTCCACCTCCCCGGCCGAGCACTCGCCAGGCAATCTTCGGCTCCACCTCCCCGGCCGAGCACCACTTCTCTCCTCCCCTCGGCAGTTTTCCTTCATCCTTTCATATGCAGGTGTGAATATATTTATATATACTAGTTTATATATAAAAGTTTATACAGTTATATAGTATGGGTTATATATGTTGTATTGAAATGTATGTAAGTTTATTTATATGAATAGCTGTATGTATAATCTACGTCTGGTTCGTATATATATAAAGCTATATTTCTGTTAGTGATATTTAAATATATATATATATATATATATATATATAGACAGTTATATAAAGTCTGTTTTGTTTTAAAGATAAACAAGTCTTTTAAGTTTATATATATATATAAAAACAGTTACAAAACAAATTTCTTGCTCTGTGTGTTTGGGAAGTATGTTATATAAAATTCAAGTTCATATCAAAGAAAATATACGTTTATATGTACTATGCTGTCAACTTTCTTCTCGTTTACCATATTATAGGTATATATTACCTATGAGTTATAGCGTATTATATCATAGATGCAGTACTATCTATGCTTAAAGTATATATATAGTAGTTGTCTTGTCTCGGCTGAAGGGAAGGTTTATATAATTAATATATGGGTTTGAAAAAAAAAGTACGCATATTATATGTAAGGTTATGCTGTAGTTTATATATTAGTTCATAAGTATATAAGATTTATATATAATTGTAACTGGGTGTTGTTTATGTAGTTGTTTACATCTGATTTATATAATATGTATTACAGTATAATATAGATTTTATATATGATCTTGCATCTGCCTTCTACTGTTTTTCATCTTCTTTGCTTTTTGGAGAAGCCGACTTCTGTCTATATAATATATGTAAACTAATTTTGGGTTGAGAAAGCATATGCTTTGACTTAAATTTAAATGTAATATGTCATTTTTAAATATGTATTTAAATATGGAAATTTGTTTTAAGGAAATTAAAAATAATAATAATGTATATATTTTGTTCAATCTATATCAAACTGATTGATTTTCTCATCGATTCATATTTGTCAGTCGTCCGTCGAATTCGTGCCAATTCTGATGTGCTTTAAAATTCGTGTTTGGATTCGTAACTCATTTCGGTGTCAAATCTCTCTAGCCTCGAAAGGTGAGCAATCACTCATGATTAACGTTCTTATATTTATTAAATTTGATTTCAATTGAAATGACAATTGAAATATGCTGCTGTTAGTTATTTATATTGCTACATCTATGCCATCATCTGTATCTGTTCACCTATGACACCTGACACCATTATCTGTTATATATATTGATATATATATGCCATCATCTGTATCTGTTCACCTGTGACATCTGACACCTTATCTGTTATTTATACTGATGATATATGCCTGTTACCATTGTTATATTATTATCATATCTGTTATCACTCTGCAAGTTCCCTGTTAGTATAGAATTCACTATGGGTTGAAATGATACATACCCGAATGATCTGTAGAATAGGAGAAAATCGTTATGGGTTGAAATGATAAACCCAAGCGATTTTCAAATTTATTTGAATTTGGGATTGCGGGTTGGAAAGATATATACCCGTATATATTTAAATTGCGGATTAAAATGATAAATATCCGTACCACTTGACCATAGGGTAGAAAATTTTATACAAACACCGTTAGTCTATATATAAATATTTTGAACATGATTTCTATGGTTATGAAAAGAAATATATGGTTTTGATAAATATTGATTTTAAAGATTCATTAAAGTTGATTTAATAAAGTTGATAAATAATATGTTTAAGTATTTATTTAATATCTATATTTTCAAATATAGAGTTTATAATGATTTGAAATTGATTTGAAATTATATTTATTTAAGAATTATACTTAAATAAGTTTGACTTGAAATTTATTAAATTTGAAATTCTAAAGATATGTTTTTAACTTGAATTTGATTAAAAGTGACTTTAATGAATATTTCAAATTTATATAAATTTAAATGGGATATTTTGTTTATTTAAAATTTGTGAATTGAAGTTGCATTAGATGTTATTGAAATGTTGAATATTTAAAGCTTTGAAATATATTGAAATTGAAATGGCTTATTTTATGGTCTAAATATGAATTTGAAATCGATAGATTGAAATGGTTATTTAGAAACTGAATAGAATTGAAATTGATGATTTGAGATTTGATTAAATTAAAATTTTGGACTTCGAGTTAATTTGAATCGATTTGTGAAATTTGAGGAAACTATTTTATTTTATAAAGTAATTTTAAATTATATTTAAACTATTGATATTCTACTTTATAAATTATTTATTATAAACTATTTTAATATAAATCATTTTAATATAAATTATTTTATTTTTAAACTATTTTATTATATATACTAATTTTAATATCTAAACCGTTAAAAGAAAAGTGTTATGATTTCCAAAATGCTAAAATTTCAAAGTGTTATGATTTCCAAAATGCTGTGATTTCCAAAATGTTTTGATTTTTTTTTAAAAAAAGACTATGATTTCGGAAGCGTTATAACTTTGGAAAGTGATATGATTTTGGAAATGGATTTATTTGAAGTGAAAGTGGTATCGTATTGATATGGTTTTGAAATGGCAATGATATGTCGGTTTGGAATATAAATATTTTGAAAGTTTATTAAATGACCATCGGTGTAATAATACGTAGTTATTAAAGAGACCGGGATCGGATATGGACATACTCTCTGTCGATACCGAAACCACTTTAATAACTAATATACGCGGAGTGTTGATCCAGAACGAAGTGGATGGTTTGATGAACGCGTTGACTGAAGAAAGAGAACGATTTTGGATGACCCCTGACATGACTAAAACAGGAGCCGCGCCGGGCCATTGAGGTTCGCCACCTCTAGCAGACACACTTCTTCGATACCATATCTATTACTTATGTGATTCGATTTGGGTGCACCCTTTGATTTGGGAGTGTTGTTTCGCGGTGTTGAGGTAGTAGCTGCTATGCTCAACATCAGTCCGGATCACGCAACTACTAGTATCCTAGTTGGTATCGCCTCATGTACCTTGTCATACTGATTATCCTATTCGCAACCTTTACGTTTTGGTTTGTACCTTGAGTATATGGATTGCCCTCTGGTGACTTCCGGTTTTGGGGAAACTACGGTCTTGTATATGCTCTTGGGAATAAAAATGTGTTAAGGGTGGAATGGGCCATGACTTAACGCTATTTTGATATCGTACTTTACTGATTAGACATTATCTACTTAGCGTACACTACTACATAGTAGATAGTTTAACGGATCCTTAGAGGATGGTTATCCCAAACATCCTTTGAGTTACTTGTATTTCAGTTGATATTTCAGTTGAGTTGGATTTATTGATATAAGAATGTTAATCCTGACTCGAGTGTTTTGTATTTTCTTTACGCTCGGGTAAGACTGAGTGTACCAGTATTCGAGACTCACCTTTGGAGTTGGAGCTTCGCTTGGAGATCCAGCTATCTATCGATTCTACTATCTGTTATTCAGTTGATTCCAGTGATGTATTCAGATCTTGTATTTGACTTTTGTATTGAGATATCTTTGTATTCGAGACTTCTGTTGTATCTTGTTTAACTCTGTTATATATATAGTAGCCTCATGAACTACTATTCTTTGTTTCCGCTGCATTATTGTTATATTACTATGTGTTTGTGATCTGTGATTATTTATTTACTGTATATGCTGAGTTTTGCCAAATATATATTTACAATCTGATATTTTGAGCAATTCAAGTCCGACATGTGCGGATGCGAATGGTTGAAAATATCAGGTCGTTACAGTTGGTATCAGAGCTTTGGTAGCTCTCGGCAAAACTCAGCATATAGGGTAAATGTATTTACAGAAACACTTTCATTCGAGTTTAAATCTCTTCCTTTTGACTCGATTCCTTTGAAATTTTGGAACATTCCCTGCGGTTCCAAAATCCATTCGTGTCCCTCACTATTCGTCTTCTTTTAATTCCGAAGTATCCCATAACTCCACTTCGATTGATCTTTATAATGAGTCGGCAGTCTTGCCAATCTCAAATTGATTTATAAAAGGGATGAAACTCCTTTACAATAGGCATTGATTTACCAGAGATTTCTATATCTTCGGTTTACGATGCTATCTATCTCCTGCTATACCTGAATTCTATTACTTGAGATCGAATGTAGATTTGCTTCGAAATTCTGCATCGATCTTATTCTTGAAGTCACGGTCGACCCGATTAAGGTTGCCCGTGATTTATATAAACTTATCCATCTCCATATTTTGTTATTTAATCATCTTATATTTTTTTCGAACCTATCTTCGAATCAAAATTTTCTTTGATTTGAGTCCATCAAATTTGAATCTCTATCCTTGCCTTGAAAATTTATTTATGTATTGTCGAGCGAGGAACTGTATTTGTAAATCTATATTTAAATGTTTTAGATAGTGTGTTGTTTGAGTTGTTATTGTTGATTTGGGTTTTCGATCGATTCGTCTGATCAACGCTATCGATAGAATTTCCAAAACGCTTGAACAGAGCAAACTGACACAATATTATATTTAATTTTGGTAAATGGAATAAATTTTGAATAATTATATTATATATATAAGTATGATTTTCTAAATTTTGATAGTTAATTGAATTGTTTGTTAATAAATAATATTGGATTTTAAATATGTCACCTAAACCATTGGCTTTTGTCTCATATATAAATAATTGAAATAAAAACATGGTTTATAATTTATTTGAGAATTGTAATGAATTTAAATCAAAATTTGAGAATTTAATTTCCGATGATTTCAAACTTTGGTTTTAAAGTTTTAAAGGTGTATAATTTAAAGTATTTTCGAATATAAATGATTTCCAAAGAATTTTAAAATGTTGAAATCAGTGCTCTTCTCTTTGTCGCTGGAAAATAATTTCGGTGATAGCGGCCGCATCATCGACATTCATTTTCGAGTTTCGAAGTGGAGAAACCATTCTGTAGCTTTGCTACGGTTTTGTTTGAAAAATATATTTTAATTTGAATTTCTTAAGTATGGATTGATTTATATATATATATATGGGAATATTATTTTAAATTTAATTTGATTTAATATATATAGTATATACATAATTATCTCTAAAGGGTTTGAAATTAAACGGAAATTTAATTCTTAAAATTATGTTAAGGGATGTTTTCAATTATAAATAAAGCTAAATTTTGGATAAATATTTAAACTTGAAATAATTGAATTTGAAAATTTTATTTGTATAGTACTAAATTGCATTTCAAAACAACTTACCTAAATTATTCAAAAGTTAAAATGTAATTGGATAATATACAATATAAACTAATTTTATAAGTAAAATTTGAGTGTTTATAATAAATGTTATGCACTTAGATTTTAATTATAAAAAATAAATGCTAATAAAGATGATAGAATAATAAGTTAATTGAATGAGGTAAATAAAGTAAATTTTGTTCTGAAAGAATTAACAAATTGAATTGAATCAGCTTAATGAAATACCTTGAATTAAGATCATCTATTGAATATTAATTGATTTAAAATGAAATTTATATGAGTAGAATTAACAGTTGAACTAAAAAATTTAAATCGAATGACTATTTATTGATTTAATATAAATGGATTTAACCAAATTGAAAAAAATAATATAAATTAATTTAAATTGAAATTTATATGGTTTAAATTAATGTATATGGTTTAAAAATATGTAATAAGATATATTAAGTGAAATAAACTTAATTAAAATTTGGAATAAAAGAATTAAATCTGTTGAATAAAATATGAGTACAATAATAGATTATACAAATTGATGATTTAGAAAGTGTTAATTGAGGATGACTAGATAGTAAGATAATGAATTTAGAAATAGGTAGATTGATTTAACTTAAGTGAAACAAGTGGATTAAACCAAATTGTTAAATATTAATTAGTTTAATTTGGAATTATATGGTTTAATTGTTTTATCTTGTCTTTTAATCTATTTCTTTCTGGTTGTTTCTATTCTCCTACCTCCTTCCTTTTCGGGGACGAAAAATTTTGAGTGGGGGAGAGTGTAACGACCCGTAAATTTTAACTGTTTTAATATCATAATTAGTTGAAATTTTGTGAAATTTTAAACGATAAAATTTTGAAAATTAAATTTGATATTTGGAATGCGTCTAGTTAAACATAGCAATTGGTAAATTTTCGTCCGAAAATATGAAAGTTTATTTCGCCGTAAATTTACTTCAATTTAATCAGTTAAAAAGCGATGAAAATAAAATGTTTTCGGAACCTAAATATTTTTACATAGAAAAATTCTAAACCATCTTCTGAGCAAGACGTCATTTTTCATTTCTCCAAATTCGGTCTTCTTTAGCTCCGTCGATCTTATTTTTCCTGCGTTTTGCTGCATTTTCCGTAGTAGAAAATTCGAATTTTTATAATTCAATCATACCACCGATATCTTTATACCGTTTTGATCGTCTCGTCGTGCTGATCTCCATAGTATATTCATTTGTGTGTTTTGAAGTCCGACACGCGGCGAAGTTCGTGAAACGGTTAATCGTATCGGCATCCGTTTTGAGCCATTTGGTTTCTCTTGTCCTTTTGTTATCTACCGTGTTAAATCAAACAACACTTGCCTTTCTATATTCACAGTAGCTGTCACTATTCCCTGGTCTCAAATAATACAGCTAGTTTCTGCGACATTGACGTTTGCTTTTTCACTTTTCGTGCTGGCTTCTACTTGATAAAAAATATATATATTATTAAATTTTATGTTAGCCAGTTCACCTCCCAACCTGTTTGTGCTTTCATCGGTTCTTGGAAATCCACTGGCCAAGCAAACTTACCTGCTCCTTATAATTTTAAATTATATATAATACGTTAGTTTTTCTTTTTTTTCTGCTTCTTTTTCTTCCTTCCTTTTTCTGTCATCCTTCTAGTGCTTACAACCTTATAAGAAGAGTTATATACTAAGCAAGATTATATATATGGTTTCAGTGAATCCTTCTCTTCTCTCTCTCAAACTTGTTTTAAAATAAAATGCATATTATACTAAGTTTCGTATGCAACATTTTAAAGTTTGCATGCAACTCAAAGGCTTCTTCCACCAAGTCACCACACAGCTCCCCCTCCATGTTTTCAACCGGCCTCGTCATCCCTTCCAAACCCGTGACCACTTTACTCCTTTTTCCCCATCACAAACACGTTCCGACTACTTCACTCCTGACCGCCTTCTACAGCCGCAAGCCTCCTCCCCTTTGAACACATGCGGCGGCCGTCTCACTAGACATCACCGAACCCGCATGGCTCTCGCCAGGCAATCTTCGGCTCCACCTCCCCGGCCGAGCACTCGCCAGGCAATCTTCGGCTCCACCTCCCCGGCCGAGCACCACTTCTCTCCTCCCCTCGGCAGTTTTCCTTCATCCTTTCATATGCAGGTGTGAATATATTTATATATACTAGTTTATATATATAAAAGTTTATACAGTTATATAGTATGGGTTATATATGTTGTATTGAAATGTATGTAAGTTTATTTATATGAATAGTTGTATGTATAATCTACGTCTGGTTCGTATATATATAAAGCTATATTTCTATTAGTGATATTTAAATATATATATATATATATATATAGATAGATAGTTATATAAAGTCTGTTTTGTTTTAAAGGTATACAAGTCTTTTAAGTTTATATATATATAAACAGTTACAAAACAAATTGCTTGCTCTGTGTGTTTGGGAAGTATGTTATATAAAATTCAAGTTCATATCAAAGAAAATATACGTTTATATGTACTATGCTGTCAACTTTCTTCTCGTTTACCATATTATAGGTATATATTACCTATGAGTTATAGTGTATTATATCATAGACGCAGTACTATCTACGCTTAAAGTATATATATAGTAGTTGTCTTGTCTCGGCTGAAGGGAAGGTTTATATAATTAATATATGGGTTTGAAAATAAAAAGTACGCATATTATATGTAAGGTTATGCTGTAGTTTATATATTAGTTCATAAGTATATAAGATTTATATATAATTGTAACTGGGTGTTGTTTATGTAGTTGTTTACATCTGATTTATATAATATGTATTACAATATAATATAGATTTTATATATGATCTTGCATCTGCCTTCTACTGTTTTTCATCTTCTTTGCTTTTTGGAGAAGCCGACTTCTGTCTATATAATATATGTAAACTAATTTTGGGTTGAGAAAGCATATGCTTTGACTTAAATTTAAATGTAATATGTCATTTTTAAATATGTATTTAAATATGGAAATTTGTTTTAAGGAAATTAAAAATAATAATAATGTATATATTTTGTTCAATCTATATCAAACTGATTGATTTTCTCATCGATTCATATTTGTCAGTCGTCCGTCGAATTCGTGCCAATTCTGATGTGCATTGAAATTCGTGTTTGGATTCGTAACTCATTTCGGTGTCAAATCTCTCTAGCCTCGAAAGGTGAGCAATCATTCACGATTAACGTTCTTATATTTATTAAATTTGATTTCAATTGAAACGACAATTGAAATATGCTGCTGTTAGTTATTTATATTGCTACATCTATGCCATCATCTGTATTTGTTCACCTGTGACACCTGACACCATTATCTGTTATATATATTGATATATATATGCCATCATCTGTATCTGTTCACCTGTGACATCTGACACCTTATCTGTTATTTATACTGATGATATATGCCTGTTACCATTGTTATATTATTATCCACTACACCACAAAAGGCTTTTAACAGCGTTTGATAAACGCTGTAATACGATACAACAGCGTTAGTTCAAACGCTGTATAACGACATGCTGTCTTATATAAAGAACTTACAACAGCTTTTCGATATACGCTGTTGAAACATCTCTTTGACAGCGTTTCTTACAAGCTGTCAATAATGTTTTTACAGCGTTTTCAAATGTGCTGTATTATGTTTCAACAGCGTTAATAATTTAGTTGTCGAAGATGTTTTAATTCTACTTTAACTGTTTACAACAGCTTTTTCTAAACACTGTTATTGAATCATAAACTATTTCGACAGCATGTGAAAAACGCTGTTATTGACTATTTCAAGATAATTACAGCACGAATTGAACGCTGTTGTTTCTTCATTGACAGCATTAATCAAACGCTGTCTTCTATTTATATAAAAGAATAAAAAAGAAAAGAAAGGTACTCCCAAGATTATAAATCTCCACTAAAATATTGATAGTACTAGAGCTACGTTAAATATAGATACTGAACCAAATTTAATAAAATATTACACTATTACAATTATACTTGGCCTTAACCAATTTATGACTTGAAAATCTACTTCCGAAACTCTACAACATCTTAGTACAGGTTCAGGTTTTCATAAAAAAATGTAAAAACAACGGTAGCCTGTAAACAAGACAACCAACGTCAAGATACAAGAAATTGAATTACAAGAATAGTAATAGTACATACGGTCATCCAAGTTTGAACCCGTACAGAAAGTAGTCTTTTTTTGGGCCATCACCTTCTTAAGTCAAGCGACAACAGTGAAGAAGAGGAAGCAACTACCTTTTCACGCAGGTTGAATTTCTTGGCAATTATTGGTCGAACATCTTCAACTCCTACCAAGCTTTCCAAAAATGGAAGTAATGAAAGCAGTTCTTTATCATTCCGGTCTTCAAACCAGCTCTCTATTGGGATTCCATTTTCTAACTGAAACCCAAATGCCTGCAAGTTTAAGTACAATGCTCCGAGTTAGAGACTTGTGCTGGTTCATGCTATTTAAATAGGTAACTCATCAAATCCATCACAACTTCAGAGAAAACAATATTACTGATTATATTACATAAAATCTAATAAGTAAGCTAGTACATGGGGTTAAAGAGGATAATCAATTTCCCACTATTGTAGTATGCATCCATCCCAAGGTTAATTTACCTGGCAATATGATGAACTGGACTAGAGTACTAGCTAAACTAATGTACCAGACAGATAGTGAATATGATCAGAGTAGACTAAACTATGTCCTGAAACACCTGCTGCAATAAAGCATAGAACTGAAGCATTGAGAGCAATAGGAAGAACTAATCTGAAGTAGACGATCTGAAACAAACTTAAACAGGCTAAGTTAAAACACTTGCTACCAAAAACTATTTGATCTAAACTACTATGACCAACTGCAGTTATGGCTGAGATGAAGATTGCAGTGCAATTATATTCAAACTAAAGAAAACCATAGTGTAATGATGCAACATTGGAACTGTAGTTGCATGTAAGTTAGGGTGAAGTTGTATGCCATGTCAGTGTAACAAATTGTGAATAGTGTTTGTATCATCTGTAGATCGTTGATTAGGCCAGAACTTTGCCTTTTCTGTTTTGTTGTATCATCTGTAGATCGTGGACAGAATGTCCAATGCAACTTTCTCATGTGTGGGATTACCAACTGTGACAGCCCTATGCTTGTCCAACCAATCCGTTCCCAAAATAAGGTCAAACCCTTTAAATTAACTACTTAATTACACCTTTTAATTTAATTTAATTTAAAATAAACTTAAGAATTAATTACCAATAAAAGACATTTAAATAAAATATCTTAAACTTAATTAATTTAAAACAATTTATAACTTTTAACTAATCCCAAACTTAATTAAAACATTAATTATTTTAAAGAATTAGTTAAGAAAATGTTTAACTTGATTTATTTTAAATTTTAAATCAGCTAATACAAATACCCGAGCCAATCTCAGTAACAACCCGAGCTTAGACCCGAGAACTTTCTTCTTTTCTCAAAAACTCGAGTTTGTTTAAGGGTTGGGCTCGGACTTAATTAATTTAAACTAAACTTAAAGAATTAATTACCAATAAAAGACATTTAAATAAAATATCTTAAACTGGTAATTAATTCTTAAGTTTATTTTAAATTAATTAAGTTTAAAGTGGGAGTCGAACACTTATGTTGGGATATTCTGCTGTTCTGCATAATACAAATCTATATTGGACATATCTCTTTATCCTGAAACTAACGGGCATAATTCAATAGTCCTCATCTGCCCATAATTTGAATCGCAGCTATCTAATTTTTAGTGGGTTATCAGTGGGCTGGGCTCATTGAATAATAGTTTTGTTTATGAAGCATCTTTTACAGTGTATTAGAATATTTGAAATGCAGCAATAAAAGGCAAGAACCTCAAAATGTTCTTGACATTTATCAAAACAAATTAACAGCCATTTCTACCCTTCTTTTTACATCCAAATCTTAACAATTAATCCTTTCTTTAAATTTGATAACATATATTGACATGCATCGAAGTAGTAGTTTTCTGTTTTTATTTTTTATTTTTTAAATTTGGTAACATATACTGACATAAAATCACAGGGAAAGCATTTACCTGAGGGGAATTGTCAATGATGATAACCCGTGCCAAATCACGACCAAGAACCGACAAATCTTTCATATAATTACCATCCACGTAGACACATGATTCATGAAAAACACGATGTCGAATCAATTTCCTTTTAGGATCAAGAATATTAAGAAGCTTATCTGCATAAATACTTTGGCTTGCAGTAAATATGGTGATCTCAAAGAGGCTAGCAACCTTTTCCATGAAATCTTTTAGATAGGGACGGCATCGTACATAGATTGTGTGTTCACTGAAATTAAAGTTTACTGGAAATGTGAAATCTGCATCTTGACATGGTTCAAGAGAGGAGTGCACTAATGTCTCTGTCAGTGGAAATGCATATTAGCAAACAATAAATAATAGAATATGACTCAAAAGAAAAAAGTAATTTGAATTTTTATTAGCTAATGGCTATAGACAAAAAGATTACAGTTCATAAATGCAAATTAAAATTACTACACAGAGTGTAAAAACATAATGGTCAAATCAAGTGAAGTTCTAAAAGTTAACAAACATATTATGTAACCACGACTATAGAACACCATATTTGGGGGCCTGCTACAGCATTTATAGAGCCCAGGTAAGGGCTTTAAATTTTCTAACAAAAGCAAAATGTTGGTTAAAGCCAACGAGGGGATATTAAAAAATGAATTCTAGAGGTGGTATTGGATCACATGAACCTTCCTTATTTTCTAAAGGTTGAGGATGAAATATTGTTTAGTGGTAATGGCAGAGAGATCGAGCTGTCAATTTTATCTATATTTAATACCAGTATGCATGCACATCCAATAGACGTGTGCATAATTTTTTTTGACCATAGCTAGAAATAAGTTTAAAAATGGATTATTATTGCATACATTTATGTTTAATTTTTTGAATTTAATTGAATTCAATGTAGATACATAAATTGTTTGTGATAGCAGCTTGCTCAAATGCAATGTATAAATATATAAATAATTTGTAAACATAGTTAATTTTTTTAAAAATGTTTAATTTTATAAATGTATAATTTACAAAACTTGCTTTGCATTTTGTAAAAGTAAGTCAATTTTTGTAAAATTAGTTAATTTTTATATAAAAGTTTTATAGAATAGATTAATTTTCATAAATTTAGTTAATTTTTATAAAAATATAACTTAGTTAAAAATATTGTTAAAATTAATTAGTTATTATAAATTTATTTAATTTTTATAAAATTTTGATAGTATATAGAAATTTATTTAATTTTTATGAAACTTTAACTTAGTTAATTTTTTATAAAACATAGTTACTTTTTATAAATTATTTATGTTTTATAAAACTTAGTTACCTTTTAGAAAATTATTTAATTATTAAACTTGGTTAACTTAGTTAAATTGTTATAAAACTTAATTGTTTCTTATAATTTAATTTTTTTTTGTATAACTTAATTAACTTGTTATATTTTATGATCCAAATTATGAGACTTCTCTGATTGATTAGATTACAAATGCAAACAAGTTTGAAAAGCTGTTAAGTTATTGAGGTTGGCTATTATACCATGTTATCTATGTATGGTCTGCCTAAGTCGTTGGTCTGCCTAAAGCTACAGTGCCAACCTGAATCAACCAACAAGTCGTTGGTCTGCCTAAAACGAGCATATCTAGCCTTTCCAGCTTGATATCTATGTATGGAAGCCCTCAACTATTGTAATCAAGCAAAAACTGAAATGAATATAGATAGTTTCTAAGTTGCAAATGAAGAATGTCAAGGATAACATCACACCATCTCACCAAATTCACAGTATGATCACTTGGTATTTCATCAAAATCAGACATTCTAATGTCAGGGATATCATCACACCCTCTAATTCAGTTTTCACATTGAATAGTGCAACCTAGTTGCCAATTCTATTCCCTATAATATTTTTAGTTGGAATAGCATATTTAGAAAATTCGTCAAAAACATAACAATGAATTACATTGATGTTGTATGTCAACGTTACCAAAATCTGAGTAGAAATTTGGCTTGTGATGCAAGAATAATGCATCAATCACAGTGAAGGTAGAGTAAAGCAAAAGCATATCTGTCAAGCTTATGCAAGTAGGATGTGAGGCAGTGGTGCAGAGTGGTGAAAGTGATATAATGGAGAAGCAGCATTTGAATACCAAGTGGTACATTTGCAGTCAAAAGCCTAAAATGTAAATTAATCAGTCATTCACCAACCTGATTGAATTCAGAATCTATGTCCTTTTCAATTTTATTCTAAAAAATACTCTTTATAGCCTGCTCTTTTATTCTTGCATTGGGTTGCAAATTCAAAAATGTTTTGCAGAGCACGATTCTGATAAAATGAAATGTTGAAATAATAGTTCAGAAACATACCTCCTACGACCTAGAGACTTGGAATCTTGACGCAGTAGGGAACAAGGAGTCAACACATTCGAACCTTTGAAGCACAATTAATACAAAGTAAGAATATTGGAACTAAAATTTTCAACATGTCCTATATAAAATGAAATTTACTCTATTGCATAGGATTGTATATCAGTGTCGTTGACAGCCTTCATATTTCTCCGGTAGTCATTTGAAAAAGAACTGTCTACTAAGTGATATTGATATTCTTATAAGTGGTGATCGGGTCAAGAAGTAAATCATAGTCAACTTATTGTTATTCTTATAAATCTTAGTTTATTATTATTATTATTATTATAGAGGATTAAGTTATATTTTATATTTTTATAAATTAAACTTGTTAATTTTTATAAAACTCAGTTAACTTAGTTCTAGTTCTAGTTGTTTGACAATCACTTTGCAGAACTTACATATTAACATGGTTAAAATAAAAAAACATTGTGCCCCTTCGCTAACTTCTTCTCTACAATCAGATATTTCAATGAAATAACATACAAGCTGCAATAAATGCAAAACTTAGGTTAATTGATACTTTAATGGTATTCCTATAACATATTCACAGAATATCGGACCGAATCCTGACTAAAATATGCCATAAAATTTGAAAGGTGAAACTGTTGCAAAGCATACCAAAAGAAAGCTCAAGTGTCATTTTGTTTGTCAGCCATGCTAAAAAAATAAAAACCAAGCCATATTCATTATCTAGTTTTCACTAAAATAATGTTTTTGAAGAGCTCAAAACATAGAAAATGTTTATTCAAAATTTGAGGAAGATGATATCGGTAGACAAGAGAAATTATGACATAAACCATGCTGTTGAATTTTATCATAATTAATCTATGAAATTTTGACCAATATACTAATCACGAATTCACAAGTTCATTAAATTCACTAAAACCGAGTTGAAAATTTTTATAATACTTAGTTAGTTTTTATAAACTTATTTAATATTTATATAACTTAGTTAACTTATAATTATTATTTACTTTTTTTTAATACTTAGTTAATTTTTATAAACTTATTAGATTTATAAATCTTAGTTAACTACATTATTATTATTATAGAAGATTTAGTTATATTTTTATACTGCTTGGTTAATTTTTATAAACTTATTGAATTTTTATAAAACTTAGTTGATTTTTATAAACTTGGTTAATTAATATTATTATTTTAGACTCGTTTAATTTTTATAATATAATTTAATTTTCATAAAACAAAATTAACTCGGTTAAATTTTATAATATTAGGTAGTGGTTTTATTTTTTATATTTTATTATGTTAGCTGTAATTTGATGTATATATTATTAAAATGGACCGGTTATATATACATGTATATGTGTAGTTTAATAAGCAAACAAATAATAAAAATATGAGAGAAATGGTAATTGAGTAATGTTTAGTGCATGCAAAGTTGTGTTTCAATTATCAGGCCATAATATTAAATATAAAGTGCCACTATATTTGGCTACAGGATTCAACGATTAATAGAAGAAAAAAAGCATAAAATGATCTCAAAAATAACATACATAACTTGTTACCTGTCCTTGGCGATGATGGTGAGCACAAGCTCTCAACATTTTCACGATAACATCTAAGGCAAGCTGAAATGGAATCTTTGGAGACAGTTTCTAGGACAGAAAGGAATTAGATGTGAATGAAATTTTACATATACACACACAGTTGAATTACTTTTGCTATGGAATGCAGAACGCCTGTTTGAATTTGGAACAATGTCCATAGGTGCTGAAGTAGATGACTCATTCCCTTTCTAAAAGAGGTTCAGTTTAGTTATACCAACATGCTCATTCAAATTAGATGACGATGTGCAATGAACTGTAGTTGGTTTCCAATAGAAGTTGCATTGTTGATACTCATAGGAATAGGTGCAACAAGTTCACGGTATGATTTACTAAAAAGGTTAATTTGCTCGATTTACGATCATTTCAGTTCACTTTTTCAAACCTTTGTCACAGTGGTAGAAAAAGCATATTTTGTTTCGATTATACTTCAGCAAACAAGCCTTAATGATGAATTTTTCCTTCAGTTGATATTCTAACTAATTAGGGATGACCACTAGCCTTAAAACTAGATAAACAAAGTTATAAGGAACTTTTGAGATATTAACTACTTACTATATGAATTGACTGCTAATATCAAATTTTGATAACAGTTACAAACAATGTGACCAACCATCAATTTGAAAAGTATAACCATCATCAGTAAAAGCTAAAAGGTTGCCATTTTTAGCTTTGAAATGATTACCATTTTAGTTTTGTAATGGTTATCATGCATATTGTTACCATGATTTGAAAGTTGAATATATCAACTGTAACAGCCCTAAGTATACATACGTCAAAAATACTTGAATCAGTTATGCTCCACATCAATTTGCATATAAAATAAAAACATAAAGGTGCCAAAATTACTAACGTGTGTAAGAATTAAACATGAGTTCGTAAAGCATTTTTTTAAAGAAAAAGTCTAAGAGTAATAAATTCATGCATGCATGTATGTATAAAACCCTCTGTTAGCAGAATCTCCTAAGCTTGAAAAAACTGGTGCTTCTCAATCAAACTTGGCAAGTAAAAAAGGCAAATAAGCTATAATTACCTCTAGAATAGTGTCAGCACCAAATTCGTTCCTCCACCTGAGCATTTCGGCCCACATGATTATTGCTTTCTCAATATCAAATTTTCTTGCTTTCAAAAATCTGTATAAAATAAATAAAAGAATGAAGACATCAGAGAAAGTGCTTCAGCACAAAAACTAATTAGGAACGACTGGGTTTTTACTATATGAAATGCATGGATCTACATGGTATTTTGAAAGGTTTTACATGTAGAATTAGAATTAAGGTAAAATAAATATTAGTTAACATGATTGAGCTACTTGCGTAGCCTTTAAGCAACATTTGGACATCTCCATGTGACTTAGTATAAACTTAAGATGATTATTCACGTCGTCATTATGTAAACAATTGGAGGTTGTATTTGAACTACTTCAGCAAATGCTGAAATAAAGTGAACTTTTACTTTATGATGTTCAATTCACTAAGTATGTAGATCTATGACTACTTCAAATTAAATTTCAAATAGAGAAAATTTTACTGTAACTTTATAAATTGTTGAATCAAGAAACAATACAGATATTGTTTTTTTCGAACTGTATAACATCAATTAATCAAAAGTAAAAACAAGAAAGGTTGTGTAAAGTAGACAATTGGAAATATTTCATGAATCATATTTCAAAGAGATCCAGAATCTACATCCTGTCTGCTAAATTAATATGTGATTTATCCAAATACTTCCCAAAAAGTAAATGATATGCAATGTCAAAGGCGAAAACATACCGTGAACAAGAGAAAAGAAACGGCAACTTGAAAAGCTTGTTGAACTAAAACACCTTTGGCCTCCCTAGTTGGAACACTACATCGTGCTGCAATCCAAAAAGAAATAAAAATGGAATGAGTGACAATAATAGGATAAATGTGAAATTAATCTAGAAAAATAAAGGCTGGACCAAGATACTACATAATAAATAGACAGCCTATTCAAATATTTAGCAGAGCGGAGAATGTAAATTCAAATGTACAGTTTAAGAATACAGAAGCATATCCTAGCAATCTCTAAATCAGTGGTTACTTGTTGTACGTGCAGAAAAAATTGACAAAGCATTTTTTAAAATCATAAGTGCAACTGGTGGGGTTTAAATTCCATTTCCCCATCAGCACCACCTAGCTTCTGCCAATCAACACTCCCCTCTGCAAAACTTGGAACTGCAAGTCTACCTCAATAACTTCTGCATCACCTTCCCCCCAAAATCTATCTCCTACATTTACTGCCAATAATCAAAAGTTCACAACCACTTCAATCACACTGCCGTATACCAGAGCAACACCACCACCATCATTCAACACAACATCTTCACTTCTGATACCAAACTCAACCATTAAGCAAATCCTCCACCATTACCACTGCAATTATCTGTGACCCCGACCGTCAACAGCAGTAGTCCCGTTAACCAATGACAAACCAACTAAAGCGATTCCATCATCTCTCCCTTAGCACCACTTACCACTGCTTGCTCGCCTACGTACTACTATCCCAGATTCATCAATTTCCTATGAATATCGAGCGAACTCCTCCAATCACCCACCGCAACTTGCCACCTAACAGACCCCAAACTATCATCATCAACTTCACAAATTGCCTCACCGAAATCCCCTTATTCGAACCCACCAACCTTCAGCAATCTCCACCAATTCAACTTATTCAACTTGATCAACTTCGCCAACAAAACCAATCTTTATTTCCACCTCTTCGAGCACCGCCCAGCCAACCGCAACCTCATCAAGTTCCAAAGACCGATTCTCGCAGTTGCAATTTTCAGCAGTGAGGTTCTTAGGTGCGATTTCATTGAATTGAGATGCGAACGTGGATTGTGTGATTGTGATTTTAGTACCATCGCCTGGTTTGACTTTGATCCTGAATTGAGAAGTAAACGTGGATTATGTGAGTTATTTTTGGCTAGAAGAGGGAACAATTAAGATTTGGAGGCATAGGTGATTTAGGTTTCTTATTTTGGCTAGAAGAGGGAAATTAATTTACGCGGTAATGAAATTTTTAGAGGGAACGACATTTCACAAATTGCTGAATAAAAATCTCAGCGTTTTACTGTATTGTTTTTAGTTTTTCCTACCTATAAAAGGTTCAACAACAGCAATCAACTTTTAAACGCTGTTCCCCATTGCTGTTAAAAGCAATTTTTCTTGTAGTGATCATACCTGTTATCACTCTGCAAGTTCCCTGTTAGTATAGAATTCACTATGGGTTGAAATGATACATACCCGAACGATTTGTAGAATAGGAGAAAATCGTTATGGGTTGAAATGATAAACCCAAGCGATTTTCAAATTTATTTGAATTTGGGATTGCGGGTTGGAAAGATATATACCCGTATATATTTAAATTGCGGATTAAAATGATAAATATCCGTACCACTTGACCATAGGGTAGAAAATTTTACACAGACACCGTTAGTCTATATATAAATATTTTGAACATAATTTCTATGGTTTTGAAAAGAAATATATGGTTTTGATAAATATTGATTTTAAAGATTCATTAAAGTTGATTTAATAAAGTTGATAAATAATATGTTTAAGTATTTATTTAATATCTATATTTTCAAATATAGAGTTTATAATGATTTGAAATTATATTTATTTAAGAATTATACCTAAATAAGTTTGATTTGAAATTCTAAAGATATGTTTTTAACTTGAATTTGATTAAAAGTGACTTTAATGAATATTTCAAATTTATATAAATGGGATATTTTGTTTATTTAAAATTTGTGAATTGAAGTTGTATTAGATGTTATTGAAATGTTGAATATTTAAAGCTTTGAAATATATTGAAATTGAAATGGCTTATTTTATGGTCTAAATATGAATTTGAAATCGATAGATTGAAATGGTTATTTAGAAACTGAATAGAATTGAAATTGATGATTTGAGATTTGATTAAATTAAAATTTTGGAATTCGAGTTAATTTGAATCGATTTGTGAAATTTGAGGAAGCTATTTTATTTTATAAAGTAATTTTAAATTATATTTAAACTATTGATATTCTACTTTATAAATTATTTATTATAAACTATTTTAATATAAATCATTTTAATATAAATTATTTTATTTATAAACTATTTTATTATATATACTAATTTTAATATCTAAACCGTTAAAAGAAAAGTGTTATGATTTCCAAAATGCTAAAATTTCAAAGTGTTATGATTTCCAAAATGCTGTGATTTCCAAAATGTTTTGATTTTTTTTTAAAAAAAGACTATGATTTCGGAAGCGTTATAACTTTGGAAAGTGATATGATTTTGGAAATGGATTTATTTGAAGTGAAAGTGGTATCGTATTGATATGGTTTAGAAATGGCAATGATATGTCGGTTTGGAAATATAAATATTTTGGAAGTTTATTAAATGACCATCGGTGTAATAATACGTAGTTATTAAAGAGACCGGGATCGGATATGGACATACTCTCTGTCGATACCGAAACCACTTTAATAACTAATATACGCGGAGTGTTGATCCAGAACGAAGTGGATGGTTTGATGAACGCATTGACTGAAGAAAGAGAACGATTTTGGATGACCCCTGACATGACTAAAACAGGAGCTGCGCCGGGCCATTGAGGTTCGCCACCTCTAGCAGACACACTTCTTCGATACCATATCTATTACTTATGTGATTCGATTTGGGTGCACCCTTTGATTTGGGAGTGTTGTTTCGCGGTGTTGAGGTAGTAGCTGCTATGCTCAACATCAGTCCGGATCACGCAACTACTAGTTTCCTAGTTGGTATCGCCTCATGTACCTTGTCATACTGATTATCCTATTCGCAACCACTACGTTTTGGTTGGTACCTTTAGTATATGGATTGCCCTCTGGTGACTTCCGGTTTTGGGGAAACTACGGTCTTGTATATGCTCTTGGGAATAAAAATGTGTTAAGGGTCGAATGGGCCATGACTTAACGCTATTTTGATATCGTACTTTACTCATTAGACATTATCTACTTAGCGTACACTACTACATAGTAGATAGTTTAACGGATCCTTAGAGGATGGTTATCCCAAACATCCTTTGAGTTACTTGTATTTCAGTTGATATTTCATTTGAGTTGGATTTATTGATATAAGAATGTTAATCCTGACTCGAGCGTTTTGTATTTTCTTTACGCTCGGGTAAGACTGAGTGTACCAGTATTCGAGACTCACCTTTGGAGTTGGAGCTTCGCTTGGAGATCCAGCTATCTATCGATTCTACTATCTGTTATTCAGTTGATTCCAGTGATGTATTCAGATCTTGTATTTGACTTTTGTATTGAGATATCTTTGTATTCGAGACTTCTGTTGTATCTTGTTTAACTCTGTTATATATATAGTAGCCTCATGAACTACTATTCTTTGTTTCTGCTGCATTATTGTTATATTACTCTGTGTTTGTGATCTGTGATTATTTATTTACTGTATATGCTGAGTTTTTCCAAATATATATTTACAATCTGATATTTTGAGCAATTCAAGTCCGACATGTGCGGATGCGAATGGTTGAAAATATCAGGTCGTTACAAAATGGGTTCCATCCCAAAAGAAAAATGGAGTGAAGATTTCAGTGCTATTGTGAAGTTTTAACAAAATTCTAGACTTAATACTTATCTTGAAATCTTGAACTCTTGATAGTCTTGATACTCATGAGTCTTCAATCTTGATATCTTGAATCTCTATACTGTACAGTCTTCATTCTTGGTACCTACATGGTTAAATCCTGCATATACATATATATCTAAACTATAATGTTAGTATTTATATTTTATAATCTTATTCTAAGGTTGTTGTCATCAAAACCATCAACTCATGGACTAACAATATCCCCGTTTTTGATGATGACAACCTTTGTTTATAAAATATTACTTCTATCCTAATAACTCCCCCTAAATCTAATAACTCCCCCTTAATCTATGCCTAACTACCCTATTTTATATTTCTCCCCCTTTGTCATCAACAAAAACAAACTAACTCTAAACTATATAACTCTTAGTTTAATATCCTATATGATGATAGTGTTATCATCAATACTTACTTGTAAACCTAAAAACTTAGTCCTAAATTACAAACTCTCCTAACTAAGAATCTATATAATAATACTTTTAATAGAACACACATTATTTATTAATTATATATTTGTTTATATTTACATTTTTGTAAAGATCATAAAAAAAACAAACAACAAAAAAGAATGAGAAGAAACTAATGTGTGTCATTTTACAACAATGGCAGCTTCCAGATCTAGATCTGGAGATTAGGGTTCTTCCCTTTTCTCCTTTTTTTCTTTCGTTTCTTCCTAGTTTTCTTAATTTTCTCCGTTATTTTCTTATTTCCGATCTTCACTTCTATCTCCTCATAACTGGAATCATGGGATCTTTGCGGGATGCGGAAGGTTGGGAGGAGGTGAGAAGGAAAAGGGGCAAGGCGCCAATTCCTTCGGGTCCTGATCAGAGGCTTACTCTGGGGGGGCAAAGAACGAGCAGAACAGGAAGAACTGAGGGTAGGAGGGTGCTTTCGGATCATGCTGGGCGGACAGGCAAACCAAAATTTCCTAAGCAGAAAGTTGCGATGTCAGGAGGTAATTCTAAAATCATTTTCACTGTTTCGGAGAATGCAAAGAAATTTTCGTACAGTGAGGCAGTGAAAGAAGGAGCGGTTGGCGATTTAGGTAACCTGGATCTGGAGTTTATAGAGCCTACAGTAGCGGATGGTAAAAGGATAGGTTCCCTTTCTGATGAAGCGATCAAAGAAGCGGAGGGAGGTTGGGATTTATGCATTTTGCTGTATGTGGTTGGGTATAAACCATGGCTCCGGACGTTTGAGGGATATGTCAATAGGGTCTGGGTAACTAAGAAGCCGTTTTTTGTCCATTCTAGGAACAATGGCTTTTTCGTAGTGAGATTTGGTTTGGAGGAGGACTGCAATAAGATTTTAAAATCAGGTCCTTGGTTTATGGATCAGAACCTGATTATTATGAAGAGATTGTCCCCAGATATGAGAACTGATAGAGATCTCCTTACTTCTTTGCCTATGTGGGTTAGACTTCCTGGTTTAAGTTTTAAATTATGGGGCAATAAGGCCATTAGCGCTCTAACTAGTACCATAGGAGTTCTTATTAAGAAGGATGAGGCCACAAAAAATAAATCTAGACTAGCCTTTGCCAGAGTTTTGGTTGAGGTTAATGTTAAATATGGAATGCCTAACTCCATTGAAGGTAGGGACGAGAATGGGAGGAGTTTCATTCAGGAAGTAGAATATGAAAACCCTCCTCCCATCTGTGGCAAGTGTGTGTGTTTCGGACATATAACTGATGAATGTCCAATGACTAAGTCCTGGGTCCCTAAAGAGACCCAAGCTGCCATCTCAGATAAGATTGGTTTAGCTGATTGTGGAATTGAGTTTTCAAATATTCCTGATAAGGAGATCAATGCTGGAGGTCCCTCTATTATTGATAATTCTGATAACGGAGCCAAGAATGATGTAGGGACGGATGTCCCTTGTAAAGATGTAGTGACGGAAGTCCCAGAAGATAGGGAAAAATCTACAAATGAAATAGTTATTTCACCTCAGGAACAGAATTTGGGAAAAGTTGTATCCTCAGTAGAGCGGGGTGAGGGGGCAATTTCAGAAGTTACAGAGTCAGATCATGTTACTACTACCGAAACAGGAGTCAGTGAAGATTGCTCCAATGTTCCTCGGGCCAGGTCGGAAGGTCCTCCTGATCAAGGAGCCAGGGAGCCATTCATTCCTGCTTCTCCAACTACCCCGGGAGCCATAGATCTGAGAACATCTCCTCCAAAATCACCATCGACTCACATATCTATTCTCAAACGCCCTTTGTCATCATCGGATCACAATTCTATTCCAATATCCTTAACTTCTACTGATTTAGTTATTGATGATGAAACTTATAATAATGTTAATTTTAGGAGAGGTACTGATCATTGTTTTTTATTACAGGTACAAGAGAATCTGGATCAGGACATAGGAACGACTAAAGTGGCAGAGGAACAAAATAGTTATGATAATATTGACACAGTTCAGGAGGAGATGGAAGAACAGCTTCTTCCGAAGCCTCAAGATATAGAGTTTGATAATATTCAGAAGGATAAGTTGGTCCGTAAAAATCCAGAGTGGGTTCAGATGTTAGGTATTCCTTCTGAAGACAATGGGGAGTCCTCGAGTAGTAGATTATTGAGGACCCGAAATAATAAGGTTTTATAATGTCAGTGGCCTGTTGGAACGTTAGAGGGTTTCACAACCCTAACAGAATGGGAGAAGTGAGGAAAGTTATAGACAAGTTCAAAATTAGCTGTTTTGGTATTCTGGAAAATAAATTGTTGTTTCCAGAGATTTTGAAGTTGGAAAAAATGCTGGAAGATGGATGGAAAATAATAAGTAATATATCTTGCTATTATAAATGCAGGATTATGGTTCATATAGACGGAAAAGCTTGGGATTTCAATTTTATAAGTATGAGTGATCAACACATTACCATTGAACTGATCAACTCCTCGAAATTTAGATGTAATTTGACCTTTGTCTATGCCCAAAATTTTGTTGAATTAAGGAAAAGATCATGGAAGAACCTGCAGGAGGATGCTATAAATATTTATAGGCCATGGATGGTTCTTGGGGATTTCAACTGCATCCGTAGACCCTCAGAAAGACAGGGAGGTAATCCAGTAACTTTTAACAATTTGTTTGAGTTAGATGAAATGGCTCTATATACTGGTCTTAATGAGATTAATATTAAAGGTTATGAATTTTCTTGGTGGTCGGGTCCGTGTCGAAATATATTCTCTAAAATTGACAGGGTGTTTGCAAACCTAGACTGGATTAACTTATTCCCTGATCTATCAGTTGAATTCTTACCTCCTACGGTGAGTGATCATAATGCTATTCTCGTCTCGTTTACCTCTAACCCTAGGGTTAAGAATAGTCCTTTTAGATACATGAATCATTGGTCTTTATGCGATCAATACTTTCCACTGGTTGAGAAACTCTGGGTTATCAACCACATCGACAGACCTTTGTTTCAAGTTATAACATTCTAAAAAATATTAAGAGAGAACTCAAGAGATGGAGTGCTAATTCTCGAAATATCAAACAAGAGGTGAATGTTCTGAGAGAGAAATGCTCTAGTCTTCAGAAACTTTTGGAAAATTCTAATGATCACAACTTAGCTTTGGAATTTCAAAATGCTAAGATTAATTTGGATTTAGCACTAAAAAAAGAATTCATGGTTGCCAAACAAAAGGCTAAATGTGACTGGCTGATGATGGGTGATGAGGGATCTTCTTTTTTCTACGCTAAAATGTCTAACAGAAGAAGTAGAAACGTTTGACAAACTTAAATGTTGACGGTAAGGTGGTATCGGAAAATAAGTTTGTCGAAGCGGCTATTGATTTTTTCAAACAAACTTATAATCAACCCTTATGTGATCATTTACCTGAAGTTATTTGCAAAATGGTTATATCTGAGTTTGGGGCTAACTTTTTAAATGAGAGTTTCTCTTTAGAAGAAATCAAAAATGCCTTGTGGGATATTAAAGATTCTGTTTCTCCAGGACCGGATGGTTTCAACTCGTTGTTTTTCAAGACTCATTGGAATCTTTCGAAAGATATTATTTATAAAGCTTTAAATGATATTTTTCAAAAGGGTCTAATCATTAAAGAATGGAATCACACGTTTATTCATTTGATTCCAAAAAAAGATCATTCCTCCTGTATTCAAGATTTCAGACCTATTGCCTGCTGTAACACTTTATACAAGGTTTTCTCCAAAATCCTGTGTAATAGACTGGGTCCTTTTTTGGATAAGTTGGTATCCCATAACCAGACGGCATTTATCAAAGGTAGATCAATAGGGGATGGTATTTTGTTAGCTCATGAATTAATTAGAGGTCTCGGAAGAAAGGATAATAAATACATGTGTATTAAAGTTGATTTAAAGAAAGCATATTATTCGATTAATAGAGATTTTGTTATTCATATGTTAAGAAGCTTGGGTTTTACAGATAAATGGATTAAAATTATTGGTAACCTTATTAAGACCCTAGTTTTCTCTATCATTGTTAATGGAGAAGCGCACGGTTACTTTAAAGGTTCTAATGGTCTCAGACAAGGAGACCCGCTTTCCCCTATCCTTTTTACCCTGGTTATGGAATACTTTACGCTACTAATGGAGGAAAAAGTTAGGGGTGGTCTGATCTCTCCAGTTACAGACTTTGGTAACAAATTGACTCATTTGATTTACGCAGACGATATCATTCTTTTTACTAAAGCCAATGTGCAAACTGCGAATGCTATTAATGAAGTTTTTAAAACCTTGAAAAGGGTTACTGGTTTGGAGTTAAGTGCTGAGAAATCTAACATCTTTTTTGGGCAAGGGGTTGATTGCTGCACAGACATCTGTTCCATCCTCAACATTCAACAATCAACCCTTCCTATAAGGTATTTGGGTATTCCTCTGTCAAGTGCTAATTTGAGGGATAAGGATTGTTCTCCTTTAATAGAGAAGATCAAAGTTAGGATTGGCATATGGGAAACTAAAATGTTGAGCTTAGCAGGGAGACTGGAACTTATAAAATCTACCATATATCCTATAATACAATTTTGGATGCAATGTTTCTATCTTCCTGTTGCTACTGTTCAAAAGATTAAACATATGATATTAAATTTTCTTTGGAAAAGTCGCAGTAGTAAGATCCCTTGGGAGGTCTTAAGTAGACAAAAAGAAGAAGGAGGTATGGGTCTGAGAAACTTAGAAGAGATGAACAAAGCGCTATATATCAAATTGATTTGGAAAATTATCAACTTAGAAGGTAGTTGGGCGGTCTTCATGCATGGTAAATATATAGGGCTTAAAAGTTTCTGGGATACTAACCAGCGTTCGGATGACTCTGGAGTGTGGAAATTTATTTTAAAGAATAGACACGAAGCCTTGAATTGCCTTTCCCTTAACATTGTAGACGGCAAAACTACTTCGTTATGGTTTGATCCTTGGTTAAATGGGAGCTCTATTATGGAACGCATTAGTAGGGATACTGCTTTTAGAACAGGTACAGAAAATTTGACGCTTAGCAGGATTTTAAGAAATGGTGAATGGAAGTGGGACTTGTATAGCTTTTTATTTCAAATCCAGACTGAAATTGAAGATGTCAAGATTCACAATAACAAAGAGAGGGATTTCTGGTCTTGGAAGTGCTCTAAGGATGGGCAATATCAGTTTAAAAAAGTCTGGAACTCGGTTCGAACCAGGTTTGATACTAAGTTTTGGGCGTCTATGGTCTGGAACAAAATTCATGTTCCTAAAATGGCGGTATGTCTTTTTAAAGCCATAATTGATTTTCTATTGACAAAAGAAAGATTAATTCAGAAGCAGATAGTGGTGGATCAGAATTGTGTGTTATGTAATAGTCACATTGAAAATATAGACCATCTATTTTTTCAATGTGACTGTACAGAAAAGATCTGGCTTTGGAGTTGTAAAAAGTTTTTCGTTAAGCCGAAGAGTTCATTTTCTTTTATTTTGAAGGAGGATTTACTGAAAATAGTTTCTATATCTAGCTCACAAAATTTCAAGTCAGATTTGTTTCAACTTTCACTTTCAGTTTGCGTCTGGCATATTTGGAAAGAAAGAAATGAAAGGATTTTCCAGAATCATTTTACTGATGGGTCGAAGGTTTGCTTAAAAATTTTCCATACTATGAACATCAGAATGGAAAAATCAAAATATTTCAAGAACATCACTGGCATGAACTCTGAAATAGCATTGAAATGGGGTTTTACCTCCCAACGCTGAATTGGGGATATAATCATAATTTCTGTTTCCTTTGCCACATTCCTGTTCCTATGTATTCTAGCTCCAGATTTCGAGTACCTGTTTTATTTTACAATGCTTTTTCTCTCCCTCTCTAAATTACATTATAATTGTCTTGCATCCATAACTAATCAGTAGCTATTAAGTTTATTGATCTGCAGGTGGCTCAAAATGTCTGTGGTTTCATCCTAGACAACAAGACATTGATTTATTATGGACAGATTAGAAGTTTCAAAGGAATCAACTCTACTGAGGACAAAAGAAGCTTTATCAAAAACTTATCTTGCTTAGTGACGTCTTGAGGAAGTGCTGATGTTCCTATGGTCTTGCAAAATTCTCAGATCTGTGTTGAATC
The DNA here is from genome assembly GCA_030737815.1 of Allium fistulosum. Classification (NCBI taxonomy): domain Eukaryota; kingdom Viridiplantae; phylum Streptophyta; class Magnoliopsida; order Asparagales; family Amaryllidaceae; genus Allium; species Allium fistulosum. The sequence continues at coordinate 99,317,398 of CM060907.1, forward strand.
TCAGATCTGAACTGTTAAGTGTATGTTGAAGGCTGTTAAGAGTTTTTTAAGCATCCCTGTCCTGGTCTCATAAAAAACTTCGTTAGTCTGAAGTTTAAGGAACAAAGTAGAAGTCAATTCAGATAGTTTACTTACTCATGTGTTTCTGGAAGGGATTGTAGTCCGAGGTTCAGCTGTTTCTTTTAGAGAGTTCGCTGTTGTTTCGTCACCATGGAAGTAAAAGGAGGAGTTTTGCTCCTTGATGGCAGCCATTATTGTTTCTCGCGAGGCTGTTTTGGAAAGAGTTGAGTTATGAAGAGAATGAAGGTGTCGTATTGCCTTTTTCTTTTACGAGAAGTGTTTGGAACTTTCTGGAGGCTTCCAGTCCTTGGGCCTGCTAATGGGTGTTGGGATGTATTTGTACGGGCTCAACTAGTATAGTATTGTTTGAGTGTTTTGTATAGTCTTTGGGCGTGGTAATGGCTATTGTTCTTTTGTTTTGTTGGACTTGTTTTATATTCTTAATAGAAAAGTTTGAACCCTTTTTCAAAAAAAAAAGAAACTAATGTGTGTCTTTGAACATAGGAGATCTATGAACCGAACAATTTGGATAGTGGAAACAGAAATTTCCACGTTGTTCGACAAGATTTCCATCTTTGTCAAAGCACACTTTGCCAACGCAAACAACTTTGTCGTTGTCTTCCGCATGCTCTTCTTCCATTGGTTCTTCTTCTTCTTCTTCTTCTTCTTCACTTTCCTCTTGTTCATGATCTCCTGAAGAATCCTCGTCAATCAAGATTGGGTTAGCATGATTATCCATAAGAAATTTTTGCAAATTCCTAAGGATTTGCCTTGCCTCTCTTGTTCTTTGGCCATTCGAAGTTGCATCACTTGGATTTCAATCATTAACTGAAGGGTATCTTTCAGAGAATCCTCTGTTTTCATTACACGAGCGAGCGTTGATTGTTGACACGGACCAGAAGTAGGCGATGGGAACAAAAAAGTTGATTTTAAGTTTGATTTGGAAGAGGAGGCCATTGATAAACTGATCTCAGAAGATAGGACAGAATGAAAACAGAGAGAATGAAGAAAATTTTGAAATAGGAGAAATTTATAACCAATTATTTGAATTTTGGTGGGAAAAAAATTTAAAAATAAATAAAATAAAAACATTATATGTCGACATGGGTTTAGGGGGATGTCGACATGGTTCTTGAATTTTTGCTTATTTAATTTATTTTGAATTAATTTTTAATTATACTTGTTATTTATATTTTATATTTCAGTTAATGAACAAATACCTAATTCTCTTCTTAATTTAGTAAATGTAGATTCATTTAAGGGTTTTGTTAGGATATCAGCAATTTGATTTTCAGAATTGATATAGTCGAGAGTAATTACTTCTCTACTTATATTATCTATGAGAAAATGGTGTCTGATATCAATATGTTTAGTTCGAGCATGTTGAGTAGTATTTTTGGATAAATTTATTGCACTAGTATTATCACAATAAATTGGTGATTTTGAGATATTTAAACCAAAATCTTTTAAAGTTTGTTGCATATATATTACTTGAGAACAAGCCAAAGCAGCAGAAATATACTCTGCTTCAGTTGTTGATAGAGAAACTGTGTTTTGCTTTTTACTAAACCAGGAAATCAGAAAATGCCCTAAAAAGTGACAAGTTCCACTTGTACTTTTTCGGTCTGATTTACAACCAGCATAATCAGCATCACAGTAAGATATTAAGTCAAACGAATCATTTTTAGGATAAAATAAGCCATAATCAAAGGTGTGTTTAACATATCTTATAATATGTTTTACAGCTTTTAAGTGAGTTTCTTTAGGTTGGGATTGATACCTTGCACAGAGACAGACACTATGCATGATATCAGGTCTACTCGCAGTGATATAGAGAAGTGATCCAATCATTCCTCTATATAATTTTTGATCTACATCTTTCGAGAGATCTTCTTTACTAAGGTACTCATTGGTTGCCATGGGAGTGGGTTTTCCACTCGCAGTAGTCAAACCAAATTTACTAACTAGATCTTTAGCATATTTTTCTTGACTAATAAAGATACCATTATCTAATTGTTTTATTTGTAATCCTAAAAAGAAGTTTAATTCACCCATATGACTCATCTCAAACTCTTTTGTCATTATTTCAGAAAATTCTTTATTCACTTCAAAATTAGTTGATCCAAAAATGATATTATCTACGTAGACTTGTACTAGTTGAATATCATTTTTATTTCTTTTAATAAAAAGAGTATTATCTACTTTACCTATTTCAAAATTTGATTGTAACAAGTAAGATCTTAGTCTATCATACCAGGCTCTAGGAGCTTGCTTTAGACCATATAGAGCTTTCTTAAGTTTGTAAACATGATTTGGAAATTTATCATTTTCAAAAAGTGGTGGTTGTTTAACAAATACTTCTTCTTTTACAAAACCATTTAAAAATGCACTTTTAACATCCATTTGAAATAATTTGAAATTATTATGTTTTACGAAAGCAAGTAGAATCCTAATGGCTTCTAATCTTGCTACGGGGGCAAAGGTTTCATCAAAATCTATTCCTTCTTCTTGACAATAACATTGAGCGACTAACCGGGCTTTATTTCTAACAACCTCTCCTTGTTCATTCATTTTATTTTTATAAACCCATTTAGTTCCAATTATAGTTTTATTTTCAGGTCTAGGAACAAGTTCCCAAACATCATTTCTAGTGAATTGATTTAATTCTTCTTGCATAGCCAAAATCCATGAATCATCAGTTGATGCTTCTTCTGGATTTTTGGGTTCTATAGTTGATATAAAAGCTACATTACTCATTTGACTTAGTTGGTTTCTAGTTTTAACAACAGATTACATATCTCCAAGTATATTTTCTATAGGGTGATCTTTTAAAAGTTTAATCCTTTTATTAGGATGATTTAATTCATTATTAGTTTCAGTTGACTCTAGGTTTTGAGTGATTAAATCCTCTTCATCATTTATTTCTTCAAAATTTTTGAAATTTTCATCAAATGAAACATGCATTGTTTCTTCAATGATATTAGTTCTTAAATTAAATACTCTGTATGCTTTACTTCTATTAGAGTATCCGATAAAGATACCTTTGTCGGATTTAGGATCAAATTTATCTAAGTTATCTTTTGTATTTAGAATAAAACATTTACTTCCAAAAATTCTAAAATAAGATACCTTAGGTTTCTTTGAGTAAATAAGTTCATAAGATGTCTTATCAGTTAAAGGTCTAATTAAAATTCTATTTAAAATATAACAGGCTGTAGCAACTGCTTCTGCCCAAAAGTACTTTGGTAAATTACTATCAGAAAGCATAGTTCTCGCACACTCTTGAATCGTCCTATTTTTACGTTCTACTACTCCGTTTTGTTGTGGAGTTCTTGGAAATGAAAAATTGTGAATTATTCCCTTTTTATTGCAGAATTCTTCAAACTTTTCATTTTCAAACCACCGTGATCACTACGGATGGATATAATTTTTTGAGAAAATTGATTTTGAACCCTTTTTGAAAAATTCTTAAAACATTCAAAAGTATCACTTTTATGTTTCAAAAATATTATCCATGTAAATCTAGAATAATCATCTACAATTACAAAAACATATTTACTGTGATTTAATGACTAAATTTGAGATGGACCAAATAAATCAGGATGAAGTAATTCAAGAGGTTTTGAAGTTGAAATCATATCTTTTAATTTAAAAGAGCTTTTTCAAAGTTTTCCTAGTTGACACGCATCACATAAACTATCTACTTTAAAATTCATTTTAGGGAGACCTCTTACTAGATCATGTTTTGACAGTCTAGATAAGAGTTTGAAATTCAAATGCCCAAATCTCTTATGCCAAATCCATGGGTCACTTGCATTTGCCAAAAGACACAAGTTATCATTTGAAATTTTCATACTAAGAATATAAATATTATTTTTCCTAATTCCTTCAAATATTATGGTTGAATTATTATCTTCAATGTGACACTTATCTTTTTCAAATTTAATTTTATATCCTTTATCGCATAGTTGACTTATACTTAGCAGATTGTGTTTCAGATTCTTAACTAGCAAAACATTAGTAATAATAGGAGTTTCAGAGTTACCGACTTTGCCGATGCCAATCACATAACCTTTTGAATTGTCTCCAAAGTTAACCAGTCCTCCGTCTTTGTATATTATATCATTCAGCATATCTGGATTCCCAGTCATGTGTCTAGATCATCCACTATCGAGTATCCATTTGTTCTTTTTGATCTGCATAGTTTGTTTGTTCTAGCTACTACGCCATAGATGGCCTTCTGCAACAGATTTGCAAGGTGTTGCCAGCTAAAATGTTGCGACAGCTATAAAATTTTGGTCCTACTGCAACGTTGTATTTTTGGTGTTACCTTAGCCATAAAAATGTGTTGCTCTAGCTAAACAAGTGTAACACGATGCAACATTTTGATATAGTGTTGCTATAGATATATTCTAATTAAAAAAATTTAAAACAAAATTACACTTCAGCGATCCACACCATTAGTTAAAACAAAATCTCAACCATTCATCCACTATCATGTACGCTTCCTCTGATTCCCGCTAACATTTTCATTCACGCGCTTCTTTTTCATTTCTTTCTCCTCCAAATCGCGCAGAATCAAAAAATTAGGGCTTCTCCCCCAATTCCAATTCTCATAATCGGATCCTGTCTCCCACCTCTCTTCCCTTCCCATGGCAAGCGCTTGTAAATATAAGCCCTTGTCTAGCCATCCTACAGAAGCAACCTCGCCGACCAGATCTGGTTGACAGTTCATAACTTCATCTGGTGGCCGCACCATCATCATCCTCTCCTATTTGCGACTTGACTTCTTCGCTTATGGATCTGGTAGATACCATTGATCGAATGTCTTCTCCTTTGTCGCCTATTTTCGGTATTAAAACAAAGCCCAATACTCCAGTTCGTGAGTTTTCCTGCGCGCGTCTTGCCTTTTTGAACACAGGCCCTTTGTCTGTTGAGTTGGATGTATCAGCATTGGCTGTTGGTGTTTTGGTTTGTGATAATATAGGTGATTTTGTTTTTAATATTAACTATGCCATGGTTATAAGTTTTGATGCACAGATTTCTGCAGAAGTCGGTTTGGGTTGTGAGCGGGCTCAAGATGTTCGATAATATGCCTCTATTAGTGCTACTGATAATTCTGATTTATACTGGACAGCTGCTTCCCTTGGCCTCTAACAAATGGACCTTGCTATTCACATCGTTGCCAACAAATGTGGGTATGTACACACCTCATTCTTTTGAAACTTCTGTTATTGATGGAGTGATGGTGTTGTTGGTTGAAATTATTCAAGCAGGAATGGACTATTGGTCGGAATACTTGGTTGGACCTTTTCTCGATTCTAATCCCCCGTATCATGTTGTAAAAGATCACTACAAAGTAGTCTTCCCGTTTCAGCGTTTACCTACACAGTGAGAAAGTTACTTACTGAACTATTCTTGTTACAACAGTGTCACTATTTGTGGATTTACTTACAATTATTTGCTTGATGATTATTACAGCTAAGTTTGGTGAGTGTTCTGGTGTTTATAGCGTATTGAAGGTTGGTGAAGTTTGGGAAGTTTGGGAAAGTTGTAATATGGTGAAGGGTGGTTTCAAAGAAGGCTCGATCTTCATTTGTGCATCATTTTACGTCGTTTCAAAGAAGGCTCGATCTTCATTTCGGCTCGGCACTCGGCTCGTCATATATTTGTCGGTGTCTGTATAAATTGAAACTGCATATGTAATGAGTGAACTGAGTGATGTAGTGAGGAATATCTGTATATGTAAATATCAGTGTTATATATCATTGAATTGTAAAATAGTGGAGTCAGGAATTTGTACTATTTCAAATATTGAAATAAAATATTTATTTAAATAAATTACTGTTTAAATATCAAATTCTATGCAATAGCATTTTATTAAATAAATATTTATTTCTATTAAAAAATCAAATATGCTCTACATTGTGGGCCCCACAAATTCAAAAAGTTTATATCTATAGCAACATTTTGGAATGTTGCTACAAACACCTATGGATGTTGCTATAGACCCAAATAGGGTTCTATTGCAACGATATTTCTTATGTTGCTTTAGATAGTCAAAATGTTGCCTTTGAGGTCTGCGGCAACGCGGCAAAATGCATCACCGAGAAAGTGTTGCCTTTGCCCTTTTTTAGCCTACAGCAACATTTTTTGGCACTTCCTGCATCACTTCTTCGGTGTTGCAGTATGCAATCTATGGCGTAGTGTAGATTGATTCCCCAATTCCCATAAAGCATGATTCCTGCACATCAAATAATCTTAGTAGACAAGTTGTATTTGAATATTGATTATATGCAGACTCAAGAGACAATGATGATCTGAATATTTCTAAACATGCATTAACAAATTTCTTAAACATAGCCATTTAAAAAAAACTTTTTCAAAAATCAGATTATGAAACCTTTGAAAACCTTGCTCTGATACCAAATGTGAGGAATGCGGAATAAGGATCTTAAGGCTAGGAATAACACTAGAGGGGGGGGGGTGAATAGTGTTTATAAGAAATTACTAAATCTTTTTGAGTTTATGTTAATTTGAACACAAATGTATACAATATTCAGACACAGATATAATCACAGAAACAAACAGAGATGCAGAAATAAAGTAAATGCAGTAAAGGAAAGAACACACCGGATTTTATACTGGTTCGGGGTTACCCTACATCTAGTCCCGCACAACTAAGTACGGATTTCCTTTCTAAAGCAATTCAATAATTACAACCCTCAGTTTCAAGGCTACGAGGTACACCCTCCAGAATCACAATCCTCTGGGTAGAGATACTTGATTTCCGGGCGACAAGTTCACCCAATTGATTTCCAAGGCTACAATCACACCTTTTCTCACTTGATTGATTTCCAAGGCTACAATCACACCTTTTCTCGCTAGATAGATTACAAAGAAGCCTATAACTCTGAATAGCACTTGGATCTTGTTGAGATAGTGATAGAGAATCAAACCATAGATAATCTAGTTAGATTCAATGTTGATTTCAGCAGAGTGATGATAGGATTTTGAATAAGAAAATGTGGAAGAAGAAGAGAAGTGAAAAACCAGAAAATCTGATGTAAAATTCGTTGAAACTAACCCCTATTTATAAAAGAACAACAGTCATGTCCATTCGTGAAAGGTTATGGCGAATAGACACTTCTTTTGAAATTCAAATTTTGAAACTAACTAACACTATGTCGACATGGGGTACTAATGCATGTCGACATCCCAAAGGAAAATTTGATGTTTTGATTTTCTTTGAAAATAACCTTTATCTTATATTAAAACTATTTTAAACTTTATAAATATACTTGACTATTGATAAAATACATAGATAAATATAGAGAACAATATATATATAATTTTACTATAATTTTATATTTAAATATAAGTATGAATATATTATAATTAAAAGGTAGTTTAAAACAAACTAAGTTTAAAAACAAGAATATTTAAGGCTAAAACATCCTTTTGAAAATCATTTGAAAAGATAATTTTTAAGGCTAAAACATTTTGAAAAGCAATTTTGAAAATCATTCCGAAGTTGTTTTGAAAAATAGTTTGAAGTAGTTTTGCAAGCTTCTTCCTGCAGAATATCTCATCATATCAGGACTCGAGAACTTGTACAAAACCAGGATGTTCGTGGGTTTGTAAGCCACTTGTCGTAGGTTTGTAAGATACTTGTCGTGGGTTTCTAAGCCACTAAAAAGGTAGAAATGGGTTCCATCCCAAAAGAAAAATGGAGTGAAGATTTCAGTGCTATTGTGAAGTTTTAACAAAATTCTAGACTCAATACTTATCTTGAAATCTTGAACTCTTGATAATCTTGATACTCATGAATCTTCAATCTTGATATCTTGAATCTCTATACTGTACAGTCTTCATTCTTGGTACCTGCATGGTTAAATCCTGCATATACATATATATCTAAACTATAATGTTAGTATTTATATTTTATAATCTTATTCTAAGGTTGTTGTCATCAAAACCATCAACTCATGGACTAACAATGCTAAGTGTTGCTGATCATTGGTTGTTCGAAGCATGGCTTTTGTGAAAAGCGTAGCTTTGTGGGACGAGACTTCATCGAACCTCACACCTCGGAAATGGTCGAAACAGGAAGGATGCGACAAGTTTGTTTGGGGGTAGCGCCCTCAGGGTATGTCCATTTCCTTCTGGAAAAAGGTGGTATCATGGTATGTAGCCCAGATACTTAACTTATGTGGTTGCTGCAAATTTATTACTTTGTTGTAACGACCCACTATTTTGGACCATTCAAATCGACAATAAATCCACACATGTCGGACTTGAATAATTCAAAATAATAGATTGTTAATTTAAATTTGGCAAAACTCAGCATATACAGTAAATAAAATAATCAAAGATCACAAACACAGAGTAATATAACAATAATGCAGCGGAAACAAATGAATAGTAGTTCATGAAGCTACTATATATATAACAGAGTTAAATAAGTTACAACAGATCTCGAATACAAAAGTCAAATACAATATCAGAATACATCACTGGAATCAACTGAATATCTAAAAACTAGATAGATAGCTGGATCTCCAAGCGAAGCTCCAACTCCAAAGGTGAGTCTCGAATACTGGTACACTCAGTCTGACCCAAGCGTAAACAAAACACAAAACACTCGAGTCAGGATTAACATTCTTATATCAATAAATCCAACTCAAGTGAAATAACAACTAAATTACAAGTAACTAAAAGGATGTTTGGGATAACCATCCTCTAAGGATCCATTATACTATCTACTATGTAGTAGTGTACGCTAAGTAGATAATGTCTAATCAGTAAAGTACGATATCAAAATAGCATTAAGGCGTTACCATAATCCCCCTTAACACAATTTTATAATGTCATAGTCTATACAACACCGTAAGCCCCACCGTAAACTAGTGGTTATCAGAGGGTACCCCATAGGTATAACACAAAACAAATCGTAGTGGTCGCGAATAGGATAAACAGTATGACAAGGTACATGAGGCGATACCAACTAGGATACTAGTAGTTGCATCATCCGGACTGATGTTGGGCATAGCAGCTACTACCCCAACACCGCGAAACAACACTCCCATAATCGAGGGGTGCACCCAAATCGAATCACAAAAGTAATAGATATGGTAACGAAGAAGTGTGTCCGCTAGAGGTGGCGAACCTCAATGGCCCGGCAGGGCTCCTGTTTTAGTCATGTCAGGGGTCATCCAAAATCGTTCTCTTTCTTCAGTCAACGCATTCATCAAACCATCCACTTCGTTCTGGATCAAAACTCCTCGTATTATTTGTTATTAAAGTGGTTTTCGGTATCGACAGAGAGTATGTCCATATCCGATCCCCGTCTCTTTAATAATTACGTATTATTACACCGATGGTCATTTAATAAACTTTCAAAATAGTTATATTTCAAAACCGACATATCATTGCCATTTCAAAACCAAATCAATACGATATCATTTTCATTTCAAAAATATTCACCTCCAAAATCATAGTACTTTTCCAAAGTTATAACGCTTTCGAAATCATAGTCTTTTAAAAATCAAAACACTTTGGAAATCAAAACCTTGAAATTCATAACACTTTGAAACTATAGTTTGAAAACATAACATTTTGGAATTCATAACACTTTCCTCTTAAACAGTTTAGATTTTAAAATTAGTGTATATAATAAAATAGTTTATAAAATAAAGTAGTTTATATACAATAGTTATAAGTTAAAAAAGTTTAAAATAAAATAATATATATTGAAAATGATTTATATAAAATAGTTTATATTAAAATAATTTATAAAGTAAAATATAAATAGTTGTAGATATAGTTTAAAAATACTTTATAAAATAAAAGAGCTTCCACAAATTCACAAATCGATTCAAATTAACTCGACTTCCAAATTCAAACTTAATCAAATCTCAAATCATCAATTTCAACTCAATTCAATTTCTCAATAAATCATTTCGAATTATAACGATTTCAAATACAGATTTTAAACGCAAAATAAACCATTAAATTTCAATATACTTCAAAGCTTTAAATATTCCATATTTCAATAAATTTGATAATTCCATTTATATCTCAATTTCATTTCATTTCATTTAGTTTCTAAGATATTTATTTAATCATTTCAATACATCTAAATACAACTTCAATTTACAAATTTATATAAACAAAATATCCCATTTAAATTGATATAAGTTTGAAATATTCATTTAAGCCACTTTTTAATCAAATTCAAGTTATAAACATATCTTAAAATTCCAAATTTAATAGATTTCAATCAAACTTATTTAAGTATAATTCTTAAATAATTCAGAATTCCAAATCAATTTCAAATTTATCTTTCAACCTGAAACATTATAAACTCTATATTTGAAATTATAAATTTTACATAAATACTCAAACATATTTTTATATTGCTTCAAATCAACTTTAATAAATCTTCAAAATCAATATTTATTAAAACCATATATTTCTTTTCAAAACCATAGAAATCATGTTCAAAATATTTATATATATAGACCAACGGTGTCTGTATATAATTTTCTACCCTATGGTCAAGTGATACAGATATTTATCATTTCAATCTGCAATTTAAATATATATGGGTATATATCTTTTCAACCCGCAATCCCAAATTCAATTCAATGAAAATCGCTTGGGTTTATCATTTCAACCCATAACGACTTTCTCCTATTCTAAAGTTCGTTCGGGTATGTATCATTTCAACCCATAGTGATTCTATACTAACAGGGAACTTGCAGCGTGATAACAGATATGATAATTATATAACAGGCTTATATCATCAATATAAATAACAGAAAATGGTGTCAGATGTCAAAGGTCAACAGATACAGATAATGGCATATACATAGCAATATAGATAACAGATAATGGTGTCAGATGTCACAGGTGAACAGATACAGATAATGGCATATATATAGCAATATAAATAACAGATAATGGTGTCAGATGTCCCAGGTGAACAGATACAGAAAATGACATATATATACAATATAAATAACTAGCAGCAGCATATTTCAATTGTCGTTTCAATTGAAATCAAATTTAATAAATAAAAGAATGTTAATCGTGAGTGATTGCTCACCTTTCGAGGCTAGAGAGATTTGACAATGACACGAGTTACGAATCCAAGCACGAATTCCAAAACAAAGCTAGATTGGCACGAATTCGATGAACAAAGCTGATAACAGGAGTTGATGAAAACAAATCAAATCAGTTATGATATAAGCTGAAAATATGTAAACATTATTATTATAATATATACATATATTTCCTAATAATTTAAATTAAGGTAAATATTAAAATAGTATCAATTCAAAAATCATTTTCTTGAAAACTCAAGTATTAAGAATCAAAGAAATATATTATACTTAAACCAATATTTATATATATATATATACTTTATTAAAAAATACATATACTTAATCCATCCACACAGACCTGCATACTAAATTTAAAACAATACACACACACACACAAACAAATATACATTTACAACATGTACGAGCCGTCAACCACATATATGTGTGAGCTATTATAGAACTTAGATACTAACAGATTATATAATTTAGACAATATAAACAACTAAACTTATATATATATTTTAACATCCTAGTCTACTTTATTGAAACATACAGATGAATCAACAGATCATCTATAACCAACAAGACTTATATACAACAAACGTGCTTATATATGTCTATAAACCCATACAGTTTCATCTATACAATTATACATCTTTTAAGCAATACTGTCATAGATATATATACAACATAATATATAAAATACTAAAATATTATAATCCAGCCCAATTTATAAGCTTGAATATACTATATGTCCAAATGTAAACAAATAAATAAATTATGCATAAATATAATATACGCAGGCCCTATATACAATCATGTAAACCAAAGAGATCTTGTTTATATGTATACTTCTATATATATGACTTAATATAGCCTGCGCATAGCTCATACGAGCAAGATATAAACAAAAAAAATATGCAGTTTACAACTTATATACTTACCATATTATATATATATAACTAACATACCAATATATAGACATCAGTATAGACTTAAGTAAAACCTTTATATATAATGTATAACAAATCTAATATATATAATATAGAACAACTGCTTGATAAATATAGACTGTATAACTTTTATAATTTTGTCTACTTCATAAACTAATTATAAAATCATATATAACTAAACTGTATAATATATATAACATAAATAATATAAACAACTCTCTAATATACATGTATGCCTACCATATGCAACAGAGAAGAAGAGAAGCTGATGTGGGAAGGCTTGCATGAGCTTCAGGGAGAGCCGAGGGAAGATGCGGAATTGTGAACGGTGAGGAGTTGAAGAGGCAAAGCGGAGAGGGGATCGGCTGCACGCTCGGAAGCGTGGTGGGGCGAGATGGGTTTGAGGTGAGGTGAAGGTTCGGCTAAAAGGGTAGACGCAAGGACGAGGTGGAGATGAGGCGCGACTTGGCTGTTAAGGATAGGGTGCTTGTTAGGTCGGTGTGTCAGGGTACGGCCATGGTAGATGGACTTGGCGTGAGGCAGGCGGTGGAGGCAAGTGCGGCTGTCAACGGGTAGGGAATGGTCATGGAAAGCAAGGTGGGAAGGTAAGGTTGCACGAGGCAAGAGGATTGCAAACGAAGGGCGAACTGGTTACAGTAGCCATGAGTGGAAACAATATATTATAACTTTATATAAAATTTTCTTTCTTAGAACAGAACACGAAGAGAATAGAGAAGGGGAGAATACGGTAGGAATGGACCAGAATAAAAATAAATCAATGGGAATAGTAGGAGTCAGATGTTGAATTCAACAAATAGTAATTGCTAGTGGTTGACAGCTTTCTCACGGATGGCAATGAATGGACAGATGGAAACCAAAAGGCTTTAAAACGGGTACCCATATGGTTACAGTTTCTCGCAGATTTTGTCGGGTACGAAGCTCCGAAACATATAAATGAATATACTACAGAGATCAGCACGACGAGACGATCAGAACGGCACACAGACCTCACTGGTACGATCATCCGATCAAAAGTCGGTATCGGTACCGAAATGCTGCTAAAATGTCAGAAATAAGATAAACGGAGCAATAACAGTCCAAATTTGAAGAAACTAAATATGACGTCTCACTCAGAAGATGATTTACGAATTTTCTATATAAAAATATTCAGGTTTGGAAAACAATGTATTATCATTAAATTTAACTGATTTAAATTTAAATAAAATTACACAAAAAAATAAACTTCCAAATTATCTGATGAAAATTTACCAATTGCTATGATTAATTAGACGCATTCCAAATATCAAATTTATATTTCAAAATTTAATCGTTTAAAATTTCACAAAAATTTAACTAATTACGTTATTAAAACAGTTAAAATTTACGGGTCGTTACACTCCCCCCCTCAAAACTTTTCGTCCCCGAAAAGGAAGGAGGTAGGAGAATAGAAACAACCAGAAAGGAAATAGATTGGAATACAAGTAAAACAATTAATTTAAACCATATAAATTTCAATTTAAATTAATTAATATTTAACAATTTGGTTAAATCCCTTTGAGTTCACTTAAGTTAAATCAATCTATCTATTTCTAAATTCATTATCTTATTATCTAGTCACCATCAATTAACAATTTCTAAATCATCAATTTGTATGATCATTTATTGTACTAATATTTTATTCAACAAAGTTAATTCTTTTATTCCAAATTATTGTTAAGTTTATTCCACTTAACATCTCTTATTACATATATTTAAACCCTATAAGTTAATTTAAACCATATAAATTTCAATTTAAATTAATTTATATTCAATAATTGGTTTAAATTTAAGGTATTTCCATAAGTTGATTTAATTTCAATTTGTTAATTCTTTCAGAACAAAATTATTATATTCATCTCATTCAATTAACTTATTATTCTATCATCTTTATTAGCATTTTTTTAATAATTAAAATCTAAGTGTATAATATTTATTATAAACACTCAAATTTTTATTTATAAAATCATTTTATATTGTATATTATCCAATTACATTTTAACTTCTGAATAATTTAGGTAAGTTATATTGAAATGCATTTTAGTACTATACAAATAATATTTTCAAATTCAATTATTTCAAGTTTAAACATTTATCCAAAATTTAGCTTTATTTATAATTGGAAACATCCTTTAACATAATTTTAAGAATTAAATTTCCGTTTAATTTCAAACCCTTTAGAGATAATTATGTATATACTATATATATTAAATCAAATTAAATTTAAAATAATATTCTCATATATATATATATAAATCAAGTCATACTTAAGAAATTCAAATTAAAATATTTCCCAAACAAAACCGTAGCAAAGCTACAGAATGGTTTCTCCACTTCGAAACTCGAAAATGAATGTCGATGATGCGGCCGCCATTACCGAAATTATTTTCCAACGACAAAGAGAAGAGTACTAATTTAAACTTTTAAAATTCTTTGAAACAAATTCTATTCGAAAATACTTTAAATAATATGCATTTTAAAACTTTAAAACCGAAGTTTGAAATCACCGAAAATTAAATTCTCAAATTCTTTTTTTTTTAAACTCTAAATCGATTTATAAACCATATTATAAATTCATTTATAGAATAATAAATGATAATCAAATATTATCATTTCAAACAACCATTTTAATTAACTTATTAAATTCCAAAAGATTTATACTTATATATATGATATAATCATACCAATTTACTCCATTTACCAATTTTGAAAATAATACTGTGTCCGTTTGCTCTACTCAAGTGTTTTAGAAATCCTATCGATAGCGTTGATCAGATGAATCGATCGAAAATCCAAACCAACATCAACAACTCAAACAACACACTAAAAACACAAAATATTTTATATTAATTACAAATACACTCCCTCGCTTGACGATACAAGAATGGATTTCAAAGCAAAGATGAGATTCAAAGTAGAGGAACTCTAATCAAATAGAATTTAACTAAAGGATAGACTCGATAGGGAGATAAGATGATTGAATTTCAAATTGGAAGATGGATAAATTTATATAAATCGCGGGTAACCTTAACCGAGTCAACCGTGACTTCAAGAATACGATCGATGCGGAATCTTGAATCAAATCGACATCAGATCACAAGAAATAGAATTTGGGTAAAGCAAAAGATAGCAGCATCTAAACCGAGGATACAGAAATCTCCGGTGAATCAATGTCTGTTGTAAAGGAGTTTTCACTCTTTTACAAATTATTCAGATATTGGCGAGACCGCCGATTTATTATAGAAATCATTCGATGTGGAGTTATGGGATACTCCAGAATTAAAAAGACACGAATAGACTTTGGAACCAAAGGGATCGTTCCAAAATTCAGAGAAACCGAGTCAAAGAAGATGGAATTCAAGCTCGAACGAACGTGATTCTGTAATTGAATTTACTCTATATGATGAGTTTTGCCTAAAACCAGAGCTCTGATACCAACTGTAACGACCCACTATTTTGGACCATTCAAATCGACAATAAATCCATACATGTTAGACTTGTATAATTCCAAGTAATAGATTGTTAATTTAAATTTGGCAAAACTCAGCATATACAGTAAATAAAATAATCACAGATCACCGACACAGAGTAATATAACAATAATGCAGCGGAAACAAATGAATAGTAGTTCATGAAGCTACTATATATATAACAGAGTTAAATAAGTTACAACAGATCTCGAATACAAAAGTCAAATACAATATCAGAATACGTCACTGGAATCAACTGAATATCTGAAAAATGGATAGATAGCTGGATCTCCAAGCGAAGCTCCAACTCCAAAGGTGAGTCTCGAATACTGGTACACTCAGTCTGACCCGAGTGTAAACAAAACACAAAACACTCGAGTTAGGATTAACATTCTTATATCAATAAATCCAACTCAAGTGAAATAACAACTGAAATACAAGTAACTCAAAGGATGTTTGGGATAACCATCCTCTAAGGATCCGTTATACTATCTACTATGTAGTAGTGTACGCTAAGTAGATAATGTCTAATCAGTAAAGTACGATATCAAAATAGCGTTAAGGCGTTACCATAATCCCCCTTAACATAATTTTATAATGTCATAGTCTATACAGCACCGTAAGCCCCACCGTAAACTAGTGGTTATCAGAGGGTACCCCATAGGTATAACACAAAACAAATCGTAGTGTTCGCAAATAGGATAAACAGTATGACAAGGTACATGAGGCGATACCAACTTGGATACTAGTAGTTGCATCATCCGGTCTGATGTTGGACATAGCAGCTACCACCCCAACACCGCGAAACAACACTCCCATAATCGAGGGGTGCACCCAAATCGAATCACAAAAGTAATAGATATGGTAACGAAGAAGTGTGTCCGCTAGAGGTGGCGAACCTCAATGGCCCGGCAGGGCTCCTGTTTTGGTCATGTCAGAGGTCATCCAAAATCGTTCTCTTTCTTCAGTCAACGCGTTCATCAAACCATCCACTTCGTTCTGGATCAAAACTCCTCGTATTATTAGTTATTAAAGTGGTTTTCGGTATCGACAGAGAGTATGTCCATATCCGATCCCGGTCTCTTTAATAACTACGTATTATTACACCGATGGTCATTTAATAAACTTTCAAAATAGTTATATTTCAAAACCGACATATCATTGCCATTTCAAAACCAAATCAATACGATATCATTTTCATTTCAAAAATATTCACCTCCAAAATCATAGTACTTTTCCAAAGTTATAACGCTTTCGAAATCATAGTCTTTTAAAAATCAAAACACTTTGGAAATCAAAACCTTGAAATTCATAACACTTTGAAACTATAGTTTGAAAACATAACATTTTGGAATTCATAACACTTTCCTCTTAAACAGTTTAGATTTTAAAATTAGTGTATATAATAAAATAGTTTATAAAATAAAATAGTTTATATACAATAGTTATAAGTTAAAATAGTTTAAAATAAAATAATATATATTGAAAATGATTTATATAAAATAGTTTATATTAAAATAATTTATAAAGTAAAATATAAATAGTTGTAGATATAGTTTAAAAATACTTTATAAAATAAAAGAGCTTCCACAAATTCACAAATCGATTCAAATTAACTCGACTTCCAAATTCAAACTTAATCAAATCTCAAATCATCAATTTCAACTCAATTCAATTTCTCAATAAATCATTTCGAATTATAACGATTTCAAATACAGATTTTAAACGCAAAATAAACCATTAAATTTCAATATATTTCAAAGCTTTAAATACTCCACATTTCAAAACTAAATTTGATAATTCCATTTATATCTCAATTTCATTTCATTTCATTTAGTTTCTGAGATATTTATTTAATCATTTCAATACATCTAAATACAACTTCAATTTACAAATTTATATAAACAAAATATCCCATTTAAATTTATATAAGTTTGAAATATTCATTTAAGCCACTTTTTAATCAAATTCAAGTTATAAACATATCTTAAAATTCCAAATTTAATAGATTTCAATCAAACTTATTTAAGTATAATTCTTAAATAATTCAGAATTCCAAATCAATTTCAAATTTATCTTTCAACCTGAAACATTATAAACTCTATATTTGAAATTATAAATTTTACATAAATACTCAAACATATTTTTATATTGCTTCAAATCAACTTTAATAAATCTTCAAAATCAATATTTATTAAAACCATATATTTCTTTTCAAAACCATAGAAATCATGTTCAAAATATTTATATATATAGACCAACGGTGTCTGTATATAATTTTCTACCCTATGGTCAAGTGATATAGATATTTATCATTTCAATCCGCAATTTAAATATATACGGGTATATATCTTTTCAACCCGCAATCCCAAATTCAATTCAATGAAAATCGCTTGGGTTTATCATTTCAACCCATAACGACTTTCTCCTATTCTAAAGTCCGTTCGGGTATGTATCATTTCAACCCATAGTGATTCTATACTAACAAGGAACTTGCAGAGTGATAACAGATGTGATAATTATATAACATGCATATATCATCAATATAAATAATAGATAGAGGGAATTAGGCACAAGGACAAACTTTGAAAAAAATTTAGGCTCAAGGACACAAAGTTTCATTTTTGGGCTGAAGGACAAACTTTGAAAGAAAATTAGGCTGAAGGAAAATGCTAAATATAGTTAGCATTTTGTACAGTGCAAACATTGTACAAAATGCTAATTATAACTAGCATTATATCCAGTTTTACATTGTACAAAATGCTAGTTGTATTAGCATTGTCCTTCAGCCTAATTATCTTTCAAAGTTTGTCCTTCAACCTAAAAATAAAACTTGTTGTCCTTCAGCCAAAAATTTTATGAAAATTTGTCCTTGTACCTATTTTCCACTAATAGATAATGGTGTCAGATGTCACAGGTCAACAGATACAGATAATGACATATACATAGCAATATAGATAACAGATAATGGTGTCAGATGTCACAGGTGAACAGATACAGATAGTGGCATATATATAGCAATATAAATAACAGATAATGGTGTCAAATGTCCCAGGTGAACAGATACAGATAATGACATATATATACAATATAAATAACTAGCAGCAGCATATTTCAATTGTCGTTTCAATTGAAATCAAATTTAATAAATAAAAGAACGTTAATCGTGAGTGATTGCTCACCTTTCAAGGCTAGAGAGATTTGACAATGACATGAGTTACGAATCCAAGCACGAATTCCAAAACAAAGCTAGATTGGCACGAATTCGATGAACAAAGCTGATAACAGGAGTTGATGAAAACAAATCAAATCAGTAATGATATAAGCTGAAAATATATAAACATTATTATAATAATATATACATATATTTCCTAATAATTTAAATTAAGGTAAATATTAAAATAGTATCAATTCAAAAATCATTTTCTTTAAAACTCAAGTATTAAGAATCAAAGAAATATATTATACTTAAACCAATATTTATATATATATATACTTTATTAAAAAATACATATACTTAATCCATCCACACAGACCTGCATACTAGATTTAAAACAATACACACACACACACACACAAAAAGATTTACATTTATAACATCCACGAGCCATCAACCACATATATGTGTGAGCTATTATAGAACTTAGATACTAACAGATTATATAATTTAGACAATATAAACAACTAAACTTATATATATATATTTTAACATCCTAGTCTACTTTATTGAAACATACAGATGAATCAACAGATCATCTATAACCAACAAGACTTATATACAACAAACGTGCTTATATATGTCTATAAACCCATACAGTTTCATCTATACAATTATACATCTTTTAAGCAATACTGTCATAGATATATATACAACATAATATATAAAATACTGAAATATTATAATCCAGCCCAATTTATAAGCTTGAATATACTATATGTCCAAATGTAAACAAATAAATAAATTATGCATAAATATAATATACGCAGGCCCTGTATACAATCATGTAAACCAAAGAGATCTTGTTTATATGCATACTTCTATATATATGACTTAATATAGCCTGCGCATAGCTCATACGAGCCAAATATAAACAAACGAAATATGCAGTTTACAACTTATATACTTACCATGTTATATATATATATAACTAACATACCAATATATAGACATCAGTATAGACTTAAGTAAAACCTTTATATATAATGTATAACAAATCTAATATATATAATATAGAACAACCGCTTGATAAATATAGACTGTATAACTTTTATAATTTTGTCTACTTCATAAACTAATTATAAAATCATATATAACTAAACTGTATAATATATATAACATAAATAATATAAACAACTCTCTAATATACATGTATGCCTACCATATGCAACAGAGAAGAAGAGAAGCTGATGTGGGAAGGCTTGCATGAGCTTCAGGGAGAGCCGAGGGAAGATGCGGAATTGTGAACGGTGAGGAGTTGAAGAGGCAAAGCGGAGAGGGGATCGGCTGCACGCTCGGAAGCGTGGTGGGGCGAGATGGGTTTGAGGCGAGGGGAAGGTTCGGCTAAAAGGTAGACGCAAGGACGAGGTGGAGATGAGGCACGACTTGGCTGTTGAGGCCAGGGTGCTTGTTAGGTCGGCGTGTCAGGGTACGGCCATGGTAGATGGGCTTGGCGTGAGGCAGGCGGTGGAGGCAAGTGTGGCTGTCAACGGGTAGGGAATGGTCATGGAAAGCCAGGTAGGAAGGTAAGGTTGCACGAGGCAAGAGGATTGCAAACGAAGGGCGAACTTGTTACAGTATCCATGAGTGGAAACAATATATTATAACTTTATATAAAATTTTCTTTCTTAGAACAGAACACGAAGAGAATAGAGAAGGGGAGAATACGGTAGGAATGGACCAGAATAAAAATAAATCAATGGGAATAGTAGGAGTCAGATGTTGAATTCAACAAATAGTAATTACTAGTGGTTGACAGCTTTCTCACGGATGGCAATGAAAGGACAGATGGAAACCAAAAGGCTTTAAAACGGGTACCCATATGGTTACAGTTTCTCGCAGATTCTGTCGAGTACGAAGCTCCGAAATATATAAATGAATATACTACAGAGATCAGCATGACGAGACGATCAGAACGACACACAGATCTTAGTGGTACGATCATCCGATCAAAAGTCTGTATCGGTACCGAAATGCTGCTAAAATGTCAGAAATAAGATAAACGGAGCAATAGCAGTCCAAATTTGAAGAAACTAAATATGACGTCTCATTCAGAAGATGATTTACAAAATTTCTATATAAAAATATTCAGGTTTGGAAAACAATGTATTATCATTAAATTTAACTGATTTAAATTTAAATAAAATTACACAAAAAAATAAACTTCCAAATTATCTGATGAAAATTTACCAGTTGCTATGATTAATTAGACGCATTCCAAATATCAAATTTTTATTTCAAAATTTTATCGTCTAAAATTTCATAAAAATTTAACTAATTACGTTATTAAAACAGTTAAAATTTACGGGTCGTTACATTTGTGGTTGTTGGTGTTGAGGATTCTCGGATAAAGGTCGGTAACGATCGGGGATGGCATACTCGTGTATGGAGTTATCTAGTTACAGCTTCATTGCACAAGAAGCGTGAGGTAACTCGACCTTGTGTTGGTAGAGATCCGGTTAGGTTCTCGGGGCGTCCCTCCAGAGGCGTACCCATTCGGATAAAGGAAGTTCCTTAGCCTGACCATTTGTTGGAAATCCAAAGAAACAATACGCGCCTTGTACAGTTTTAGTTGTATAACCTGCCATGGAATGTGGCGGTAACCTGCTATTGAACATGGTAGCTATAGTAGGCATACTACGAAATGTGTATGCTGGCTAAGATTAATATTATTCTTTCGAAATGTTTTCCACACTAGGCACTAATGATAATATTAAAAGATTTTGCGTATCAAGCATGTTTGACTATCATAAGGAGAAATCTCCTCCAATTCTGCGTTTGCATTGTGTGTGTGGCGGGAGGCCTTATGGTAGTTTCATTTTCCAAAAGCATAAACGAATCCTTTTTGTACAAATAACTGTTTTAAGATCTCAGACCAGTCCCATGAATAACTCGGAGTTTATTGTTCCCTTTCTAAACTCTGGGTGCCCATAATTTTCTACACGGGCAGCCTAGAGTCAGGTTATCAGTTGTTCTAGAGCGAAGTCAAAAAAGTATGCTGTGGAGATCTGGAGGAGAGCTGGATGACGAGACGTACTTCCGTATATTATTATCATTCCGCTGTGTATTCAATCATATGGGAAGGTTATTATAACTGCCAATGTTGTGTGTTATTGTTGTAAAACTCTGATGATGTATTGTATGAACATATATAGTTATTTGCTTTAAAGAATATTCATTTATCTATTATATATTGTTCCGCTGCGATTGTGAGATTCTGATATTGTTTATGTTTCTTCTTTAACCCTAATGATTCGGTTTTCCGGCATTCGATGGTTCGGCATTTGATACAGTGGGCATATTGATGTCGACTTTCGGAAGTCGAAAAATCGGGTCGTTACAGCTATGTACATCTAAATTATTCAACCACTAAATAAGAGTTTCTTGCAATCGTCTCTGCTTTCGAAATTTTTTAACCATATCTCGTATGCTCGAAGGTCATTGTTTACACTAATCATGCAGCCTTAAGGTATTTGTTATTAAACAAAGATCCCAAGGCTCTCCTAATCCATTTGGTCCTTCTTCTTTAAGAATTTGACTTAGAAATACGAGATAAAAATGCTTCCGAGAATGTTGTGGTTGATCACCTCTCTTGCATTATGCAAGAGAACATAGATGACACCCAAATTAAAGAATGCTTTCCTAACGATCACTTATTATCCATAACTAATGCATTATAATATGCCGATGTAGTAAATTATTTGGTGACTAATAAAGTGCTTTCACACATGTCAAAATAGGATAAGCGAAATTTTATCTCTAGAGTTAAGGATTATTACCGGGATGACCCTTATCTTTTCAAGTATTGTCTCGATCAAATCATTCGTCGATGTGTACCCCAAGTAGAGTTCTATGGTGCTCTATCATTTTCACATAGTCATGCTTGCGATGGACACTTTGAAGTAATGAAAATGGCTGCTAAAGTATTACGATGTGGTTTTTATTGGCCCACTCTCTTTCGAGACACATATGAATTTTGCAATAAATGTCTGTGATGCCAACAAACAGGGCGAATCAATAAAAGAAATGAAATGACTTTAAATTCCATTTTGATTGTAGAAATCTTTAATGTTTGGGGTATTAATTTCATGGGCCTATTTCCTAACTCATTCGACAACTTGTACATTTTGGTTGCAATTGATTATGTTTCAAAATGGGTTGAGGCAGTCCCTACCAAAACAACTGATAATAAGTGATAACGTACTCATTTTTGTAAACGTGGTTTCGAATCATTACTTAAGAAGTATTCAATCACTTATAAGGTGGCCACTCCATATCATCCACAAAAGATTGGACAAGTAGAAATTTCAAATCAAAAATTAAAGAAAATTCTTGAAAAGACTGTAAACACCAATATAAAAGACTAGTCATCAAAATTGACAAATGCACTTTGGGTTTTCCGCACTATGTACAAAACTAAACTGGAAATGTCATCATGTCGTCTTATCTATAGCAAACCTTGTCATTTACCATTTGAATTAGAACATCGAGCATTATAGGCAGTTAAATACCTCAATTTTGACATCAAAAAGCAGGCTAACATAGGAAATTACAATTATTAGAATTAGAGGAACTTCGTAATGAAGCCTATGAAAATGCAAAGGTCAACAAAGAGAGAACAAAAATATGTCATGATAAAAATATACTTCGTAAAAGTTTTGAAATTGGACAGAAAGTTCTCTTATATAATTCATGACTTCATTTATTTCCTATCAAATTAAGAACATGTTGGACTAGGCTATACTGTTAAAATTATATATCCTTATGGGGCCATTGAAATAGAAAATCAAAAAACCGATGAACTTCCTAAAGTAAATGGAATATGACTGAAAGAGTTTTTACAGTTTGAAGAAAATGAAACGATGAGATTGTGGATCTCCATGATCCAATATATGCTAGTAAGGAATGATTTTGGCTACTAGGACATAGCCTAATTCTAATGTAGGGGAGAGTAGTTGCAATCATGCATTCATATTTTTACTTGCATAAAAAATATATGCATATACTGCATTTGTATTCATATTTTTCATAATTTTGCACTACATTTGTATTCATATTTTTCATGATTTTGCATCCTTTTTCATACAAAAGAAACACACACACACACATACACACAGATATATATATATATATATATATAATCGCAATCCTTTGAGTTACATGCATAACATTGTTCCTACACATTTTCAAAATTAGTTGAAATAAGTTTATTTTAAATAGGCATAACAGAGCAGGTGCATTATGTTAGTCAGCTGAAGCAATTTTTTATGAATCACTAGTTTCAAATGGGAAATAAAATCAAAATTTTAAATTACAAGTGATAATAGTGAAGCTAGTATACAAGTTGACTCATAGGTGACGACTATGAAGTTTGTTGAAATTTGTTGCCATCTTTAAAAGTGTTATGTCTATAGTATTTGCACTAACAATTTTCAGATCTTTATAAATAAGAGGTGCTAAGATGAATTTGAATTAATTTCTTTCTTTCTCTCTTAATACATACATACATACATACATATAGACACACATACACACGCCAGTAATAATAATAAAAACCAAGGGTATCCAATATTGCAAGTACATCTAGCGTTGGTGTGTACACCCCAAAGCTCCATTCTACTCTCACGTAAGCCCGAAAGACAATGCATGGATGGTATACCTCGGTCTCGATCTATGAGTAGGGGACCTGAGGATCACCGACCTATACTGATATTGTAAGAGTTGGTTTGCACAATCCATCAAGCTCTATTCCATTCTATGTAAGCCTGAAAGGTAGTGAATGGGTGGTATAAATTGGTTCATAGGTTAGGCGTATGCATATATAAAAACCAAACAAAATAAATAAATAAATAATAAAAAGAGGGTAAGCGATTGAATTCAAGACATTCTCTTTAGTATTATTGATTTGAAATTGTTATCCAAGTAAAATAGAAATACCACTTTGCAGACTTTGACTATCAAATAAAGAACTAATTTCATAGTTGCACTATATTTTCAACTAAAACAACCAACAAGCTAGAGTCGAGTGTGATGAGAACTTGATTTTTATTTGAAGTTTGCGACTAGGTAATGAACTTAGGTTTCAAGATTTTGACTGGAACATGCATGCACTACAATGTTGTAACTATTTAAAATTTAACTAATTCATGAATTTCCATACACTTTTGCATTCATATAATTGCATTAGATCATGGCATAATGCATTTGAATTTTGTGGGCAGTATCTACTGAAAACTCTCACGAGACATAACTCGTCATATTAGAAACACCTAGGGGTTTAAAGGCTTGTTGTATACACTGAATGCAATCGTGTTTCCCTACAGAAGTGTGGTTAATAAATTCTGTTAGGTTTTATTCGAGGACGGTTAACATTTTTAATATGGGGGTATTTGATGCGCATCAAATTATGTATATTTTTAACTACTGAACTGAACATTTTAATATTCATAGGCAGTATTACTTGGTATTTTCTTTATTTATTGTACTTATTTATTTTTGAAGAGTGAAGAAATTATTAAAGAATTGATTCAAATATGCATTTCAACCTCAAAGCTCTCTCGGTAAGAAGTCAATTGCCAAAAATGCACAATAGCTATTATAGCTCAATTAGTTTTGAAGATGTGCATTTACTAGGAGGTACTGGTTCGAATCCCCATACATATTTTTGAAACCAGTTACATCTCCCAGAGCAAGTGCCTTTTAGAACACACCAAATCAAGAATCTTTTGAAGTATGTTGGAGAAAAGAGGTTTCTAGAACACTATGAAACACACGGAGTAAAGAAGTTTCAAAGCAAGATTGAGCCTAAAAGTTCTAGAACATTCCTATTTTTACCCAGTATTAGATTAGGATGGCAGAGAGCTCTATAAATTCTTCCACCTAGGAACAATTGAGATCATCTTGGAAACTACTTCAACATTTATTTTTATTTTCAGTGTTTGATATTTAGAGCTTCTCTCTCTTGTAATCTCTTTCAACTTTTCTATTTATTTAATAAAAAGAATCAAAACCAGTATTTCTTTATTATTAATTTTTATTCTTATTTTTAATTCATAGTGTAGTGAATTAATCTGAGCTTGTGTTCTAGTTTATTTCCTTTCGGTTTCATTGTTTTTGTTTTGTAGATTATATTTGACTCAAGATCTAATGATTTGCCAATAGATAAATAGATATCATCTCTTTTTTTGGAACAAGTACTTATTTACTTTAAAGAAAGAGAGAAAATGGTACGAGGTGAAATAGCGTTTGCGGAGCAAACTATGGCAGGAGTATTTCTAATGGGTAGAATTCGAAAGCCACTATACACACCCTATATGCTTATCTACCCATACAAACTCAAAATGAAAACCCAACAAAAAAAATCCCACAAAAAATGCACGGTTAAAAAAGAAACACGCGCCCAAAAACATGAAAATATTATAAACTAGTCACTTGAACTATTTCATTCAGGAGACACCACGAATGCCATTCTTCACAAGCCACCGAGATTTGCACAGAGTTGCTACAAATCACTAGCTGCTGAAATTGCTTCGAACCGATTCTGAACCCGTTGGAAGATGATTTGCTGCTCCAGGAGTTCGTTGAGGAAACCACTATCATAACGTCACTTTCAATCATCTTCAAGTAGCCGGGTGCGAGCTGACGTTTTGGGGGAGACTAATGCCAAACTCCCTAAAGGTAGCTTCATATCTTCTGATTTAATTTCTGCATGTTTTAACAAATTCTTATAGTCATTGAGCAGTATCTCCAATCTAACTTGAGGCGGTGTAATGATATTTTGAAAAGTTCTGTTATTTCTTTCAACCCAAACGTGTCGGATTAGAGTAGTTAGTACGACATCAATTAATTTAATAACTGATTTTTTTTCTTAGTTTATGCCAACCATATGTTCAAATATACTATCCAAATTGTTGTGCACCGTGTTTGGTATTTGCAGTTTTTTTACTAACCGCTTCCCATTGCCAAGTAGAGTAGGCATATTGGAAAAATAAGTGTGTAATTTTCAGTGTCTTGGTTGCATATTGAACAGTTCGTGCTAATCAAATTGTTCCATCTGTGAATTCTCTCTTTGGTGTGCAATCTGTTTGTTTTAGCTAACAATGCACATAGGTGCACATGCATTGTTCCACATGTTCGCACCAATCTAGTTCATTACTGACTTGCTTGATCTGGTTCCATGCTAATTTAAATGAGAATTCTCCATTCTTATTTAGTCATGCCCAAAAATCTTCCATTTGATTATGCATTAACAAGATATCTGAAATTCGTTGTGTAATGTGAGAGAGCAAGTTATGATTGAATTCCCTCCACCACCCATCAGAGATGAGAGAAGAAACTTTCCTACTGTAATAGCCAAAAAGTGACACATATTCCTCACCCACCAAATCAATCATCGATTATCCTTCGATCCATGGGTCATATCATAAGGTTTGTGGTTTCTCCATCCATAACTTTTCTTTTAACAAAGCCTTTGGTATGTTCCCTTGAATTAATAAGTATTTTCCACGTGTATGATGCATTGTGGTCCAGTGTGATGTTCCAAAATGATTTATTTTTACAATATATGCTTCTCGTTCATTGTGACCATATGCATTTCCCTCTTAGAAATCTTCAAGATAGCTTTAAACAGTTGCCTTTATTATATGGTATAATTTTCTTAGCCTGACTCCGCCTTCTAATTTCGGGCGACAAACATTGTCCCAACACATATTGTGGTTTTTTTTTTCTTTCAAACAAAATTTGCACATATTGAATTTATTTTTGTAATTGCCGATGCCGGTAGTTGACACAATTGCGCCTAGAATATAATCATTGAATTTATTACAGTTTTGATCAGTCCAATTCTGCCAGTTACATTCAGCATCCTGTTTTTCCGATTATTGAGTTATTTGTGGATTTTGTCTAATATCACTCCAAAATTCCTTGATTTTAGTTTGCTATAAGACAGGAATCCCCATATATGTTACTTGTAGATACCACTTTGAACATTCAACCGATTGGTGATTTGGATTTTTGGACTTAGCTCCTTTGCTAAAATAAAGTGTTGTTTTCTGTTCAACCATTTCTAGACCCACAGCCTCTTTGATTCTAATCGTGATATTTTTAATACTCTCTCTACATTCTTAGTATTTGCTTTCGTAAAAATCAAAATGTCATCCGTATATAGGAGACGAGTAAGGGTTGGTTAAATGGGAAAAATTGGCTCAATGTTTTTTGTTGAAGATGGGTTAAAAGGCCCAAGCCCACAAAATCAAAAGCAGGTAAAACTACCCGAAACAACACCGCTTCAAACAATACAAACCCTAAAACAAACGAAGGGCAAAACAGCGCCTCCATACTTCACTCTCTAGCAAAGAAAAAAAATGGCGAACCACATAGAGCTCGAATCCATGAAGATAGACATCCAACTTCACTTCTTCACTCCACTTGCTTCGCCTCTCTCCCAATACGAGAGACCTTTGTTAAATTTCCCACGCATACCCTCAATCTCTTCGATTGTAAAGTGGTAATTCTGGAGATGAAGAATCCGATGAGGATTGACAGATCTGTAGTCAATACGACTCAGATCTGTCAAATCCTCCCTTTGAAACCCAATACGAACTTGATTCATATCCTCATGAGCTCTGATAGAAGTATTGTTGCAAATATCGCCAGATCTATAGTCAAAGCGATTCTGATCTGGATACTCAACCCTAGGTAAAGCAACGCAACCTCTATTAGAAGCAAAGTGATCTCTATTGGAAGTATTTTCAGAAGTAAAATCATCAGACAGATTATTTCTAGCCCTAATATTCTCTGGATGGGCTAATAATTGCTCCAGATGCTTACTTCCTGCTTCATTGCTCCAGTCTTCTACAAGATTTGGAAACTTGGTTTGATCCTTCTTTTTTTCTTTGATTTGTGAAGCAGGATTTTACTATCAGTATCAATAGTAATCCATATCTACTCTTTACATCTACTAGCTTTATTATGAGTACGAGCATTTATTTCTTTCCATATATGATAGACTGCAGTAGTAACATATATGTGAGCTAGGTCCCGATCCATTGATTTTCCTTTGAACTTGGAATTAATTAGTTGAATAATTTGCTTGAGAGACAATAGATCATTGT
Organism: Allium fistulosum; assembly: GCA_030737815.1. Lineage (NCBI taxonomy): Eukaryota > Viridiplantae > Streptophyta > Magnoliopsida > Asparagales > Amaryllidaceae > Allium > Allium fistulosum. Next base: position 99,346,354 of record CM060907.1, read on the forward strand.
TTTGAATATCCAGTTTAGCCTTAATATGCTTCCAAATAAATTGTGAATAACTGCATTCAAAAAATAAATGATTAGAGCTCTCATTATCTATATTGCATAAGGAACAAAGTGAACTAGAATTATTGCACCACTTATTTAATCTGTCCCAAGTTGGCAATTTATTATGAAATGCAAAAAAAGTACAGTATGCCATCTTGGGACTGTTCACCTTATTGCAAATGCAATCATACCAATCAACCTCGGTGACTTTATTTCTAATAGCATTCCAAGTGTTTTTAAAGGAAAACTTCCCTTTATTGTTAGCTTTCCATATCCAGTAGTCATTGTCTGCACTATCATCAATATGAATTTTACATATTTCATTTTTATGTGGATTGGTAATAGGATGAATTTGGGGTTGCCATTGATTATTAATTATAATAGATGAAACAGTTGCATTGGCATCACCAAATATCACCAGATTACTCCAACCAATTTTATTGACAAATGAGTCACTATTGAACCATGGATCAAACCATAAGCTAGTTTCCTTACCAGATTTAAAATTTCTTTCCAAAAGAAACTTACCAGTATTTCTACAATTTAAAATTTGCTTCCATGTGTTAGAATGATTACTATTAGGAGTAATATTCCAAAAATTACCTCTCTTGAGATACTTAGCCTTCATCCACCTAGCCCATAGAGAGTCTGCACTAAGAAATCTCCAAAGTAGTTTTAGATGACAAGTAAGACTAAGGTCCTTCATATTTCTAATGTCAAACCCACCCTCTTTCTTAGGTTTACATACATTTTCCCAACTAACTTTGTGATACTTACCTCTCCATAGAAAATTTGCACATCTGCTTTCTAATTTTTTAATAGCAGCTGCAGGAATACGAAAAGTTTGGAGCCAGTATAATATTATAGCATAAACCACAGTTTTAATTAATTCAATTCTACCAGCAATAGATAAAAGCTTACTAGACCATGTTTCCATTCTATCTTGTATTTTGTCTAGAAGTATAGAACAGTCTGAATCTTTTATTTGATTAACTGATAGAGGCAATCCCAAATACTTTATAGGTAGATTGCCTTCAGTAAATTTTAAAACATTAAGAACATCATTTTTATAGCTGCTGTATTTACTAAAGTATGCTTTACTTTTGTCTAGATTTATTTGCAACCCTGCATAATTGTTCAAAGTGTCGAAAACATTTTTAATAGAGACTGCATTTTTCTTATTAGCCTTAATAAAGACCATAAGATCATCAGCATAAATAAGGTGGTTAATACAAGGTTGGACTTTATTTATAGGATTAATATTCCCTTTCAATGCTTCTATTTCCATCAAAACAGAAAAATATTCCATTACCATAGTAAAAAGATAAGGTGACAGAGGGTCACCTTGTCTAATACCCATATTACTTTTAATAAAACCTTCAGACTTTCCCTGAATAAGTATAGAGAAGGTAGGAGTATTAATACATTCCATGATTAATTCACAAAATTTACTGGGAAACCCTATACATTTCATAATGTGATTAATAAAATGCCTATTAACTTTGTCATAAGCTTTCTGAAGGTCAATTTTAAGGCTTACATTATCACCTTTTTTAGTATTGAATTTTCTCACCATCTCATGAGCTAGCATAGAATTTTCAGAAATCAATCTACCAGGCACAAAAGCACTCTGGTTTTCAGAATTGATGAAAGGGAGAATTTTTTTTATCCTATTGCTTAAAATAGTAGAAATAATTTTATAAATAAAATTACAGCAAGAAATAGGTCTATAGTCACCAATATTAGAGTGATTTTTCTTTTCAGGAATTAGAGTAATAAAAGTGTGATTGATACTTTTCAGAATTTTACCTTTAACCATAAATTCATTAATGACATCAAAAATTTGGTTCTTAATATTATCCCATTGATTCTTATAAAACTTTGCATTAAAACCGTCGGGGCCTGGGCTTTTATTATCCCCAGCATTAAAGAAAATATGTTTTATTTCCTCTAAAGAGATAGGAGCAAGTAAAATATCAGAAGCATTCTCTTTCAGAATGTTTTTGCAAATAATATGAGGAAAATTTGTTTCAACATTATCATTAAAGTATAACTTCTCATAATAATCAACAACTTCAATAACAATTTTGACGTAATCATTAGAAAGATTACCTGAATTGTCAATGATGTTACCAATATTATTAATATGCTTTCTGTTGCTCATTTTAGCATAAAAATTTTTTGTGCAGTCATCACCAAGAGTAAGCCAGTCTACCTTAGCTTTTTGCCTAGCATTAACTGCATTTTTATAAATTTCAGAAGTTAAATCTTTCTGATTATTAAAAAATTTATTGGCAATACCCTTATCCTCTGGATTAATATCAACCAGATTTTGTAAAATTTTTCCTTCTTTCCTTAAATAATCCAGTCTATTATTATTAAGATTATTATTCTTATTCTAATTCTTAATATTGAATTTAATATTTTTCAAAAGCATACTGAATTGAAATTGTTTAGTGCCAACACAAGAAAAATTAAGACTATTATCCATCAAAGTTTTAAAATCCTCTTCTAAAACCCAACTGTTTTTGAATCTAAATGGAGAAACTTTTCTACTTAAATCCTCTGTGGTAAAGGGATTTAAAAGAAGAGGAGTATGATCACTAGAATTTTGTTCAAGAGTTGAACAAATAAAGTCTGGGAAAATATTTGAAAATTCTTTGTTGATTAAAATTCTATCTAGCTTACAATGGATATTCTTAGCCACACCAGACTTCCAAGTATATTTATTCCCACTAATAGTTGGTTCCATAAGACCAGTGTTTAATAAAATATTATTTACCCTATCAAATTTACTTTCAGGAATTTTACTCCCACCAAATTTTTCTGAAACATGAAAAACAGTATTAAAATCACCCAGAATAGTCCAGGGACAATTATACTTAGAATTCAATTCTGTTAGGTTATACCATAGTACATTTCTATCATATTCAAAATTACTACCATACACACTAGTAACTTGAATAAGGAAACCACCAATATTTTTAAAAACTGACAATCAATAAATTGTTTATTTTTATTAATATTTAAATTTGTCCAAATATTAGAATCCCATATAACAATGATTCTTCCTTTACAATCACAATCATTATTATTTGTAGATTTCCAATTACTAGACAACCTAAAACAAAACTTGTCATAATTATCATTATTCAATTTATTTTCTAATAGAGCAACAATTGTAGGTTTATACCTGTTAATCATATATAAGATATCAGACTGTTTAGCAGGGGAATTCATCCCCCTGACATTCCAAGCAAATATAGACATATATTAAATAAAAGGAAATTTAAATGGTACCTGACACTGTAGTACCCTTACCTCTCCTCTTATTTTCCACACTCTTAGCTTTTAACCTGGTTGACATTTCATTCCAATCTGGATTTATAGATATGTATTTTTGTTTAAAAACTTTCTTCTCTTTATTACCCTTGTTCTTAGCAATAGCCTTTGTTTTTGGCAAATGCAGTTCAGATATATCAAACTGATCAGCAGCATCCACCATTTCCAATTCATTACCAGAGTTATTAAAACCTTCTGGAATAACAATAGTTGAGATATCGAATGGATCAGCATGGCGAGGCATGGCTGAGTCAGATTTCTCAGTCATTGCAGCCTGCTCAGGTGGAGGGGCTGTTTCAAGAGGCTTGTCCAATTCGAGATTGCAGATTGCAGACATTCTTCACTATCATTTTTGCTATTTGTTTCATGCTTGTCTGTAATAAAACTAGGATCTGTAACTGGTGGGGTTACAGATTCAAAGACCTCTGTATTCTTTTCACCCACCATTTTGTTGCTCTGCAAATTTTCTTTTATGATTTCTGAATTAGTTTGATGAGCTTCCTCTGCTATGACTTGATCATCTTGATCAGAGAGCACCTTATCATTCTTTCTGTGATCGGAGATGACATCTGTTTGGTTGATTCGATCGTAATCTTCCGAAAGCATAACCTGTTTTTGTGACACTGAATTGCTTCTTGAATTTGGATATGAAGCTTCTTTTTCTTGGATTTCTTGATTTTGAGTCTTGGGTACCCATGCCTGTTTTGGGTTACACTGATCTCTAGTGTGCCCAAAACATTTGCATACACTACATTTTGGCGGGACCCATTCATACTCAACTTTCTGTGTAATTTTTTCTCCATTAAACAAAGAAAGATTAATCTCATGAGGAAGCTCATCCTCTGCAGACACTTCGACCAGAAGGCGAGCGTAATTCAATCTCGTCTTCAACGTAGTGGCTGCATCCATTTTTATGGGTTTACCTATGATACTAGCCATAACACTGAAAGCCTCTCTGTCCCAAAGCTTCAGATTAACACAGGGTAATCTTACCCAGATCGGCATAGTCGTTAATAAGTCTCTGTCCATCTTCAAAGAATCAGATCACTTTCTCATTATGATGAGTTTGCCGTTGTAGAAATATGGTCCATTTTTTAGAACTGAGTTACAGTCTTGGGCTTCCTTAAACTTTACTAGAAAGAATACATTCTCTCTAGTAAAGATTTCAAATTCACCAATCGGTTTCCATACTCTTTGTATGTAAGATTTGAAAAACTGGTAGTAAGGTTTGGTGCCCACTACATAAACAAGAACAGAATTATTCCAAGATTCAGTGGCTCTTTTACATACCTCTTCCTTAACCAAACTGTACTTCTTGTTATTTATTCTGATTGGTGCAAAATGCTCAAGACTGCTTTCTTCAACATTGGGTTCTTGAGGTTGATCGACAACAATGTCTGCCCAAGACTTCCGGCCTTGATCTCTATTCAGTGAGATGGCTATTGGTTTTCTCTGATTTGACAACATTACATTCCTCTTTTCGCCCTGGTTGGTTGCTGTCTGACCAATTCTGCCTTTTCGGTTGTCAAATTGAGGAACTGATGGTGACTCCTGAGCTTTTTTGGCCTCCTTTCTTCTTTGTTGTCTTGATTGAACCAACTTGAACCCTTCATCATCTGTGCTGTTAACCCTGACGGCTTTCTGATGTGAGAAACCTCAAGTGGTCTGATTAGAGAAGAAGATTGGGAGAGATTTGAGAGGATTTGGTGAGGAAATTGATTTTCCCCCATGGCTGAGAGGAAACCCTAGATTATTTTTGCCCGATGCTTGAAATTATATGCAGAAGGAATTTAGACTACTCAAAAGATGAAGAGAACTTTTGTTTAACTAGTCTCTCATAAATTGGCTCAATGTTGCCCTTAAAGAATTCCATGTCTTAAAGAATCATGAAATATTCTATAGCTAAGGCAAAAAGATAGGGAGATAGTGGATCTTCTTACTTCGTGCCTCTATTACTGCTAAAGAATCCTAGAGGGCTAACATCAATTAGTAAGGAAAAAGTACTGGTAGATATGCATTCATATATTAATTATGCAAACTTTTCAGAGAAGCCCATACGTAGCAGCATGTGGTATATGAATTGACTACTAATTTGTCGCAAGCCTTATGTAAGTCTATTTTTAAGCACATATTTTTAGCCGTTTTCCTGTTGAAATCCGACACCATTTCATGTGCTAAGAGAGAGTTGTCCGTGATAATTCTTTCCGGGAAGAATGCATTTTGGTTTGGTAAAATTAAATCATTAAGGCATTGTTTCATCCTACTGCATAACATATTAGCCAGAATCTTATAATTACATTACATAAAGAAATTGGCCTATAATCTGATAAAGATTGTGGGTTTGCTATTTTAGAAATTAAGCAAATAAAAGTATGGTTAATTTCTTTGATAATCTTATCTGATTGTTGTATACCCAGCATGGCTTGCAGAATAGCATCCTTGATTAACTCCCAGTGTAATTTGTATAATTTAGAGTTAAAATCGTCCGATCCAAGGGAGCTATTTTCATCAATTTGAAACACTGCCTCTTTGACCTCATCCATGTCAAAAGGTTTGTCCATTTCTTGCCTAGTTGCTGTAAGAATTTTTATATACGTAACATGAGAAAAGTGATTTATACAAGGGGAATGAAATAAGTCTGAAAAAAATTAAAGAGCTTCCCTGTTAAGTTTGTCATTTGTGTTAACCTAGTTTCCATTCTCATCCACCATCAGGTTGCTTGAGCGTGTTGGTTTAGCCTCCGAGAACTTTGAATCAACGTTCTTTCTTCTTGAGTAAGCCATTTAATTTTTGATCATTGTATTTACTCTGAAGCCTGTTTGTGTAGAGAATCCATAAGCTGTTCTAATTTTTCTTTACAATCATTCAGAACCTGAACATCTCTTGGTTGTCTTACTAAGGCCGAGTAAGCCATATCCAGTTCTTTTCTCATAAATTCAACCATTTTCTGATTATTGTTTTGTTCTTTACTCCAATTTCGAAGGTAAGCCTTTATTTACTATAATTTAGAGATAATTTGAAATAGCGGGTTGCCAATTACTAAATCTCTCCATATAGATGATACTAACTCGTGGTAGTCCGCCTTGTATTGCCAAGAATTATTTAATTTAAAAGGAATACGTGAGTTGTTTCTCAGTAGAATCGAAAAATGATAGGAGCATGGTTGCTCGTTGAGTTGTTCGCACACTAAATAGAGAAGTGAGGGAATTTGCGAAGACAATCTTTGAAAATAAACACCCTGTTAATTTTGGTATGAATTGACAAGTTAAATCCACCCCTCTATGTGTAGTCGTTTCCTAAACAAGGAGGTTCCGCTAAATCTGCAGTTCCTATGCATTCTACAAAGTCTAAATTCAGGGCTCCATTGTTGATTCTATCATGGCAGTATTGAGTCGCATTTAAATCACCAGCTAAAACCAAGGTTCAAAATTCCGCTATTCGGTTCCGTTCCGGTCACTAGAAATTTTTTAAATTTCGGTTCCGTTTCGGAAATTCCGGACATTCCGTTTAAATTCCGGTGCCGGATCCATGGCATTTTGAATTCTTTATATATATAAATAAATAAAACAAATTCATAAACTTTTAGTTATATGTTATACTCCCATTTAATTTTTATACTGAACTTGAAAAGAATAAAATTAACAAATAAAAGCCCATTAAAAATAATGGCCCAAGTAAAGTTTTGTATTTTGCTGTAATGCTATGAACCTTCCGTAAAACCCTAGTGTATCATTTTCTACCCAGCAGCCGCCTTCTTTATTCTCAGTTTCCCTTTTCCATTTATCTCCTCTCCTCCCTCTACCCGTTTTCCGTTTATCTGCTTTTCTTTTTTTTCTTTTTCTTTTTGCGCTTCAGGCTCGTACGTTTGCTTGATATTTTCCCACTTCATCCTGATGCTCAACGTTGAAATCTAAAATCTCTTGCTCGATGTAACCCTAATATCAAAAGAGTCTAAAAGGTGGATGCTCGAATCTTCGGCTTCCCCGCTGCTGTAAGTCGTTACTGACGTAGTAAGTGGTTGATTATTAACATTTTTTCTCATCAATCATCGGAAACGGTTTTCGAAACAAATTCTGGCCCGGTCAATGACGGAACCGGGTCGGAATGACCGAGATTCCGACATGCCGGACGGAATCTCGAACCATGGCTAAAACCATAAAAGTTTTGAAAAAACTGGCAATGTGATGTAATATATTCCTAAAGCTCCGCTCTTCTATCCTATTGATTGTATGCATATATAAAAGTACAATAATAAAACATACCTATTCTATTTATACCTAACAAGTAATATGTTGTCCACTTTTATCGATTATTAGAATATGCCTACGCGGTTGTTTCTAGCTGCGCTTTGAAACCACGGCTATAGAGCCATTATCTGAGACAAAGATCAGGCAGGTCAGGAGGATTGAAGGACGGTGGCTGGAAAGGAGGAGGAGGAGAGAGACCGGAGCTAATGGAGGCTGCCACGGCTGGCGGCTAGTAACGCTAGCTTCTTTTTCATTATCTCTTTAATCTTCTATACTATCACATGTTGATCCATTAAGCTGAGGTATTACTTATTTCTTTGTTTTCTTATTCCTGCTAAATCATTTTTTTATTCTGGTAGTTTCCTATTTTAAATTAATCAGATCAATTTCTATATTCATCTAATAGAAATTAAATAAACATTAGTAATTAAATAACTTCGAATTCGACCCTTATTAGCATAATTATTACAATTAACGCCATGCGCTTATCGTACAAAAAATCGTGTTTTTTGTTCACAACAAAAATCGTCGATCAACCCCCCCGTTATATCTATACATAATACACACACACATATGTGTATGATGCCCGTGAAGTTGGCAAGGTTGCAAACGTTTTTCTTATGTTTCCTGGATGAATAATTTGTTTGGAGTTAAGTTTATTTACAGTAGAAATTCTATGTATGAATAATTGTTGTAAATGGTAGAAATTCTTTAGTCACTACTCACACTATTTTAAAATCCTATGTACATATTTGATATATTTGTGTGTGTGTATGCACGCGCACATACACACACACAACACACACACACACATATGTGTATGTGTGTATCTCTGTGTGAGTGCACACGCGAACACGTGTGCATTTGCATGCATCTATGCATTAAAGGAGGGAGGAATGGGGACAGACTTAAGGAAACACTACATTCTCCGTTGTTACTTCACATTGTATACCCTTACAACTTTAAGGTATATACAATTTAAAACTTATGAAAATTTTAAAACGTTCAATCTACATTATGAAAACCATGTTCACAAAAAATAAAATCATTTTATGTGTATGTATGTGTATATATGACATATGTGTATGTATATTTGAATAAATGAAAGAATTATACCTTATAGGAGTATACTTTTTGAGCCGATGACTTAGGTACCAATATATCGTTTCGTTTTCTTATGTTATTGGATACAATTTCTTACATATTAGTTTTCTTGTGTGTGCATGTACACATGCATACACATACATACACATAAAAAAGAGCGGTGTCATGCACATTTTTATCATTATTGGCAGAAGTGGAAATTAGGATCTGTCCCTTATTTTCAAATTTAATACATAATAAACTGCACTCAGAAATAGGTTTCTCGAACCCTCTTGTAATTATTTTCGACGAAACTTCGGAATGTATAGTGCAAATATTTGAGGTTAAATTAATAATTGTACTGTAGACTATAAATTTTGTATAATAAATATTTGCAGTGTAGAATGCAAATATATAAAATGTAGACTGCAATATTTTCAGTGCAGACTACAAACATTCAGTGAAGAATGCATATTTTCGTTAGAAATCATATGGGCTTTTTGTGAAACTTATTTTTGAGAAAGAGTGGGTGAGGATTTTGAAACTTATGGAGGGTGTTTGAAGAAATGTCTCTTTTATTTACTTTGTTGATTTGGTAGTTTACTCATTTATTTGGATTCGAAGAGAAAAGCTGTATGCTGGGAATACATTTGTTATTTATTATGGTGCCAAATTGATACTTATTTATGTATTTTTAACCGAAATATTACTACTTATCTTATGTTTAACTATACAAAATACATGTTTAACTAAAAAGTTATTACTGTTATCATGTAAATAAACAAAAATGTTAAAGATGATTTGTTTCTAAAAAGACATGGTCACAGTCTGAGTTTGGAAAATATATTGTTACAATGTGAAAGCATCATCACGTAGTTTCTCGAGGATGGATATTAACTAATCAAGTTTTTTGGTTAGTTTAGCGCAATAAAGATAACATAGAAAAAATAGACCACATACTATTATTTATGTTTGGCCAGTATGAAAAGTGTTTATCTGGTCCCTTATTTTGAACCTTTTTGTTGTAACCTAAACAGTAATTGATTTCATTTGTGTAAGATTATGGTTAGTAGACTACTATCATCTATTGTAATCAAACTATCTTCTTAGCTATTGGTTTATTTTTCTTTTATTATTTCAGCAAACAATGATAATTGAGGCAAATAAATCTATGTCAATCTGTAGCATCATATGATGGATAATCCAAGTATGCATAGTTTGTAGTTCCAACTGTATTGTAAGCCGTAGGACCAGCAACAAGGTTCTTCCTGAATTTTGCAACAGTCTAAACTTCTATAATATACCTGTTTCCTGGAGATTTGACCAGGCAACTAGTACTCGGCATCAGAGAGTGACCGGCATCCAGGAGTGTTCGGCGAGGCACTTGACATCCAGGAGTACTCGGCATCCAGTAGTACTCGGCATCAGAGAGTGACCGACATCCGGGAGTGTTCGGCGAGGCACTTGACATCCAGGAGTACTCGACGTAGTACTCGGCATCCAGTGGAACTCGGCATCAGAGAGTGTCCGGCATCCAGGAGTGTTCGGCGAGGCACTTAACATACAGGAGTGTTCGGCGAAGCACTTGACATCCAGGAGTACTCGGCGTAGTACTCGGCATCCACTGGCACTCGGCGTCAACCAATGCTCGGCATCAAGACTGCTCGGCATACAAGAGTGCTCGGCATCAAGACTACTCGGCATACAAGAGTGCTCGGCATCAAGACTGCTCGGCATCAAGACTGCTCGGCATCAAGACTGCTCGGCATACGAGACTGCTCGGCATATGAGAGCACTCGACATCAAGGAGAACTCGACAACATCTGTGGTTCGGCATACAGGAGTACTCGATGTAGTACTCGGTTGCATCAGAAGTACTCGGCACAAGAGTACTCGGCGTCTAGAAGAGCGTTCGGCTTCGACTGACTAACATCCTGCACTTCCCAAACATCAACCACATCGTTCGGCATAGAAGGGACTGTTCGGCATCAGAGCGTTCGGCACACTTGGTTCGGCATGCAGCGATCACCGTACTCGGGCTGGAGTGTTCGGCCATCAGCCCACTTGGGAAGTCCAGCCCATCTTTGTCTATAAATAGAGGGGCAGGGTCATAGTGAAATGGATCCTTTTTTGGAGAGAGAAGACTGGGGAGACTCTGCCATTTTCAAGACTCATCTTCTCTACTTAAACAACTTCACTTAAGCATTTGATTCACGAATTGTATTTGTAATCAACTATAAAGGAAATCAATAAAGTTGAACGAAGTGGACGTAGGCAATTACGCTGAACCACTATAAATTTGGTGTTCTTACTTTCTGCATTTAAATTAGCATTGTCTTCTCTGTTTAATTTACTTTCATCACTTATATCTCTACACAATCTTTCTGAACGAGGTTAGTGACCAATTTTGGTGCTAACACTTTGGTGCTTTCACTGAGAATTGAATTCTCAGACCTCAAGGATCTGCTTTGAAGCTACTGGATTGAACAAATCCCCCAAAGAAGATCCGACTCACTGATAGGACATCCGTTGATTCTACTCAGAGTTCATACCAATAACTCTACAATGGCAAGACCACGTTTCAGGTCAGCTTCTCACAATGCGGATGCCCACGAGACTGCTAGCGTGCAACAAGCAAGGCCTAGCAATCAACCAGCAATTCCAAATACAGGAGTTGCCACTCAGGACCAAACTCCAGTTGTCACCAGAATAGAGTTCAACGACTTGATGAGAGAGCTCAGGGAAAGTAGGAGACAACTAGGAGAGCAGATGCAAGCCAATGCCAACCTGATGGCACAACTTACTCAACAGCAGCAACAGAATGCTGGGGGCAATCCCGCTGCTTACTCCTCATCTGACAGCTCTACTTCCTCTGATGAACCTCCCAGGCGTAGACGCCGTAAGACTGATGCTGCGCGAGCAGATGCTGCTGTTCGAACAGTTGGAGACCGCGACCAAGCAAGAGCTGGAAGCTTCAGGACCGGGATACAGATGGAAGATAGAGGCCCAGATCATCAAAATGCTAACGATGTCGAACCTCAAGATGCACGATTGGCAGATCGCCAAGAGAGGAGGCATCAGCATGGACAGGCGCGTAGAACAGACTCCAACCTTCCGCCTTCCATACAGACACCCGATCTGACAGCCATGATCAGGCAATTGATGAAAGAGAATCAGGGCTTATCAAATGATGACTGGGGAGTGTCAAGAAGTCATACTCCGTTCACGGATGTTGTGTTGCAAGCGGCGTACCCCAGGAAGTTTAGTATGCCTACTATTCCTGCATATGAAGGAAAGACTGACCCTAGACAACATGTCATGAGGTACGAATGGATGATGGATTCAGCCAGAGCGAATGATGCCACCAAGTGTAGGTGCTTTCCGATTACTCTATCTGGGATCGCTACTATGTGGTTCACCCGACTTCCTCCACGATCCGTATCAAATTTCGAGGAGTTGGCAAAGAAGTTTATTGAGCAGTTCAGGATACACACTGCGCGCCCAAAGGACGTGATGTCTCTATCAAGTGTAATCCAAAATCCTGGGGAATCGTTGAAGGAATATTTGCAAAGATTCCACGTGGCAGCAACTGAAGTCAGTAATCCCAATGACCATGCAATTCTGATGGCTGTAATGAGAGGTGTGGATCCAGACTCTGAGTTTGGAGACTGGCTGGCAGGAAAACCTCCAGCTACGCTAGAGCATTTCTACTCTAAGGCACACCAGTTCATAAGAAGAGAGTAAGCTAGGTGGGTACGACGAGATAAGGCGCCAGGGCCTGTCCAAGAGTCAATAAAGAGCAACATCACTGTGAAGCAATCGGGAGACAGCTCGGGAAAGGTCCAAGTCAACGTCCAGAACAAACCTGGGCAACCTAAGGAATCCGGAGGAAGGAGTCAAGGGAAAAGAAAAGAAGCAGGAAAGTGGAAGTCGAGAATTCCAAGCTACAGCGAGTACACTCCGCTAAACGCCCCACTTGAAAACATTTACCTATCCACCTGCAATACTTTTCAGTGCAGAAAACCACGTCCAAAAGAATCAACTGAAGAACAGAAGCGGACCGAGAAATATTGTCGCTTCCATGAGACTTATGGACACAATACGGAGGAATGTAGACACTTGCACGACGCTATCAAGAAGTTGATCAGGCAGAAGAAATTGCAAGAATTTGTGAAGGATCCACAAGAAGGAGGATAGGGAACGTCCAACCCAGGTCGTGCACCAGCTCCACGTCATCCCGAGGAGCCTGCCCGGACCGTTGGTAGACTGGTCATAAATACAATCATCGGCAGGCCTCACCCAGCAGATAAGAATTGGCAGGAGATGGAGCGATATGCAAGTTCCTTGAAGCATGCAGATTTTGAGTGTTGTTCGAACATGGAGGACGGAGCCCCTACTAAGCAGCAGCGCGTAATGACAGACGATATTGTGTTCAGAAGCAGAGACGCTGATCAGGTAGAGGCTCCGACCATCGACCCCATGGTCATATCTGCAACGATCGGACCAGCATACGTAAAAAGAATTCTGATTGATTCTGGAAGTTCAGTCAACATCATCTTCAAGAAGGCCTACGATCAAATTAAGCTAGAAACAAAAGACTTGAAACCATCCAAAGCTCGTATCCACGGCTTTAACGGCGCTGCAACTGATGCAGTGGGATATGTCGAGTTACCAGTTGAACTGGGACAAGGCGAGCGTCGGAGAGTGCGAATTCTACCCTTTGTAGTTTTGGATGTGGACTCTCCGTATAACGTTTTCTTGGGACGGCCGGCCCTGGCGGAGTTTAGGGCAGCGTTAGCCCCGTGGTGTTTAACTTTGAAGTTCCCGACTGACAAAGGAGTAGGCATTGTTCACGGCGACCAAGCAGTTGGTCGTTCCTGTTATGTGGCCGAGCTCCGAGAGGCCCACCGGAGGGAGAAGGGAAAGGTTGCGGACAATCCTGTCCGCATCCTCAATGCAGATAATTGACAAGTAGTGCCCGGGCCCTGGCTCGGGCATAGTTCTCGGATCTACGGAGATATAGATCCGAGAGATGACGATGAGAAACCCAGGGAAGAGAAGGCGGCACCGGCTGAATTAACAATTGACATTTCGGTTAGCCGTGACGACCCTTTAGTCTAATTAGTGAACCCATTAGTCTAATTAGTGAACACTATAAATAGAGCGCTGAAGAGTCAAATTAAAACTTTTCTCTCTCATTCTAAATCAGGTCTAAGCCCTATTTAGCCATAGATCCATCCTAATTTCATCCAAAATCACCCAAATTGCTCTCTAAATCAAAATATATTGCAGACTAGAGATTAGATCCACAATTAGAAACTAGGGATAATCAAATTGCTTGATTTGGGGTGCTTTTCTTCGCTGTTCGCATTAGATCTACATACAAGTTGGTTGAATTTGGTAATTGGTGAGTGGTTTATGTCTTCTCACTATACTATACATGTTTATATGGTAGAATTATAGGTTTTAACATGTTTTAAATTGATTTTGACCATAAAAACCTTTTTTTAACTTTAATAACATGTTAATCCATGAATATAATACAGCTTGATTATGTTTCTATATTCATGCATATGTAGATCTATGTTAGAAATTGCATTGTTTATCTCATTTTGATGGATTCTAAGTTTGATTGGATGAACTTGCTTATTATTCTATGTTTGGATGATATGGTTTGATGTTGTTCGCTAGAGTTGTAATTGCATAAGAAGTTTAGTCAATGGATTGGGCAAATCTGAGGCAAAGTTAGTAGGAATTGGACGAAACTTGGCATATAAGCTTAGGAGATTGGCAAGAGTCCACATGATAACTCACAAGTGGGTAGGAGTTAAATTCATAACTCGACATCGAGTTATTGCTATAACTTGGCACCGAGTTACAGTGATAACTCGTGTGCACTTCTCGACTTCGTGGTGTCAAGTGGAGGTTGCTTATAGCTTGATGTAGGAAATTTGGCTATGTGTTGGACGCGATGACGAGTTATCTTTAGAACTAGAAGAAGGGGATTTGGATTGGGGTCGAGTTATCAAGGAGGGACGAGTCGGTGTCCAAGGTGCTGGAAGGGGAGTACTAGAGACTTGAAAGAGAGATTAGCCATTAGTTGGCTAAGTGTATAACTCGGCACTATAACTCAGTATAGAGTTATCATGGTGAATAATATGGATGTGGAACTTACAAGGCAGGAAGTGGATGCTTTGTAGATCATGATGGAGGTGTTGGCTAGTTCGTATTAGGTTGGATGATGATATAATAGCATCATGAAAAGCTATAGACTTTAGATGTTGGCTCATGTTGGGAGTAAGTTTCGAAGATGGCGGCTCGGGAGGGAGCTGTATAATCAAGGAATGTAGATGGGTTTCTCATGAATAATGGAAACTAGATTGAGCAAGAAAGGCTCGGTATCAAAATGGAGAAAAGGTGGGCTCAGGTATGTGTGCTAAGGAATCATTGATGCTCGAAGAGTTTTCGGTTGTGCTCAAAGCATGAGTATTGTAAGTGGGGACACCCATGGGTCAATTGAGGGATTTGTATACCCTGGACCTATAGATTTAGGCCTAGTGTCCAGCTTTGGGCTACGAGACACGTATCTAGCTTTAGGTAGCGAGATACGAGAGTACAACAGAGAACCGGGATTTCCATTAGTCCCTGGCTTGGGGGCCATACGAGTTATCATATATTCATAGCATAAGGAGTGATAGTTAGGATTGTTGATAGATGCTATGGATGCTTTGGTTGTTTTTTTAGTAGGATATCACTCATAGGTATCAGGGGAAGTAGGTATTGGAGATAAGAATATCTGAAAGACTAATATCCTTTATTTTGTTTGTGGTATATCTTTATGATATTGTAGAGTAGCATATTATAGTGTTATATGCTAATCTTTAGTTGCAGGAATAGGTCAGGTATGGTTCATGTACTTTTGTTCCTTACCATATTTACATGTATAATATTTTAAGACTCATTTACTGCTCACACCAGACTATTGTCCGACCCAAGCTTTTATGCTTTGTTTTTTATTATCTTGGATGCTCTTAAATGAGTAGACTAGATAACAGATCTAGGCAACGCGGTAGATGTTCGAAGGATGAGTTGGATGGAGCTATCTCGTATTATATACACATATGGATTTCTACGCTTTTCCACTAGCAACGCTGTGGTGCTCATGACAGTGCTTGCTTATTTCTATTTACTGAGACAGTTTATTTGAGCTTACTTCTGTTCTATAAACTCTACTACATTTGATGTATAACTCTGTGTATCTATTGCTCTGATGATGATTTGTTCCCATAGTTATTACTGCCTCTTCTGTTATATCTGTGATATTATATTTTGTCCATATGCTTTAATATCTGACAGGTTATATGCTATATTGGTTTATTTCAACCTCGATGGTCATCCTATATCGGTCTGACACGGACAGTGCACTATTTGTATACTATTGGTGCCGATGGTTTAGGGCGGTCATCATAAAACCATAACTTAAAGTTATCAAACATTTTATAACACAAGTTCATATTCGTACAATACTCTGCTACATCCTAAGGGTATATACCCAACATCAAATTTATTTCACTTAACAAGGTTGTTCACCAAATTTAAAACATGTTTTAACTTACTACCTTTTCAATTCAAGAGATACAAAAACTCAACTTTAATGTTTTCAAAAACACTTAGCTTTAAGTTCTATATGATTCGGTAGTTTCCGACTACCCAAAATCGTGTAAAATCCCATTTCATTTTAATAAATGAAAACCACCAAACACATTTTACCCAAAAGGGAAAAACATGAAAAGTTTCCTTCATTTATTTCGGGCTAAGCCACCATTACCTGGGCATCCTACATCAACACATATAAAACTTTTCTAAGAAAAAAGGTTTGTATATGTTAGTTCCTGAGATGATGGTTTTGATGACAACAACCTTAGGACTTTTTATAAAATATAAATACTAATATTCTTGTCTAGATATATATGTATATGTAGGTACTGAGAATGAAGACTGTACAGTATGACTGAATATAAAGATTCAAGACTGAGTATACAGATTCAAGACTGAGTATAGAGATTCAAGACTGATGAATTCAAGATTGAAGAAATCAAGACTGAAGACTCATGAGTATCAAGATTTCAAGATAAGTAATAGAGTCTAGATTTATGTTAAAACTTCATAATAACACTTAAATCTTTATTCGGATTTTAATTGTGGAATGGAATCCACCTTCTCGCTTTAATAGTTGGATGGAACCCACGACCTCTTTAGTGGGATGGAACCCATGACCTTCTCTAGTGGAATGGAATCCATGAAATTTTCAAAATGACTTATTTTTAGATTTTTTCAAAACTATCTTTTAAAAAGACATCTGTCTCTCTATTCAAATATTTTAGCCTTAATTTAAAAACTATTTTTAATCGTATTAATTTCAAAATCATTTCTTGTTTTAAAACTATATCCTGGTTTTAATGTTTTAGCTTTAATCTCAAAATATTTATATATTTAGTTTTTATTACTTTTATATTTCGTAAGATCGCTTTGAAAAGGTTTTTATAATCATAAAGTATCTTCAAAATAGTTTACAAAGTTCTAAGATAGTTTCGACAAACTTTAGAAAGAAAATGTCTTTTAAAACAAAAATCAATTTTCAAAATATACAAGGGGATGTTGACATGCACCTACCCCCCATGTCGACATGGTAGCCGTAGAATTTAAAATTCAAATTTTCAAAAGAAGTGCCTATTCGTCATAACCTTTCACGAATGGACATAACCGTTATTCTCCTATATATACCAGTAGTTTTCAATGAATTTTTACACGTTTTCTTTGTTTTCTCTCCTCTTTCTCTTCCATTCTTATTTTCAAACATTCTTAACAAAACTCTGCCGAAATCCTGAGTGAATCAAACTCGATCGTCTCTAGTTTGATTCTCTGCTACTCTCTCTCAAAGATCTCAATGCTATTCAGAGTTATAGGATCATTTGTAATCAAAGATTGAAAGATCGAAGTGTATCGAGTCTCTCTCTATCAAAGCGTGATTGGAAACGGTGTGATTGTGGCTCGTAAATCTATTAAGTGTGATTGTAGCTCGTAAATCAATTAGGTGATCTTGTAGCCTGGTTAAATCAAGAGAGTTTTCCCTGGACTCGAGACAGGAGGGTGTATCTCATGGCCTTGAAATCAAGGTTGTACTATCGGCATTATATTTGAAAAGAAATCTGCACAAGAAATTGTGTGGGATTAGATGTAGGGTAACTCTAAACCAGTATAAAATTCCGGTGTGTTCTTCCTTTACTGCTTTTATTTACTATTTGCATCTTTGTCTGATTCTATGATTGTTTCTGTGTTTGTGAATTGCATCTGTTTGGATTTAATTTGAAAATTTTCATAAAATTAATTAAACACTATTCACCCCCCTATTGTGTTAATTCTGCCTTAGGATCCGTAATCCGCATTTCCTACAGTATAAAATTCCCTTAAAGAGAAACTTTAGAACTAAACACTCGGTTTTATTTCAAATCATTTGAAACAATATTATATACATATTTCTTTTGTATATCAAATCATACTTTCAAGATTAAATCAAAATCTATTTTACCAAAAATAACTTTGTGGCAAACTACTATGGAAGCATCCCCATTTAGAAACCCAAAATGAGCGCCGATGACGCTGCAGTCATCACTAGAATTATTTTCAACTAGTAGGAGTGAGATTAGTACATCAAATCATTCCTTTCGGACTTAATCAATATCATTTCCCAAGCGGTATCAAATACTTTGTAAATATTACTAAGTACCATGATTTCAACCTCATAAACCAATTTCCCAAATATATACTTTCATACAATACTACTATTATTCTTCTAAAATCTTGAAAAACATTTTCAAAAAAATCAGGATTTAAGTTCTCAAGATACAAGTTTAAATCCTTTTCATTTATAAACCATATTTATATAAAATCACATCATACATGTTTATTTCTAAAATTCCTTATCTTTCCTTTAGATTAAAATAAAAATCTTTTATTAAATTCAACTTTTAAGCCAACGTTACCACCGAAAGCCTTATAGTCCAACTATGAAACTAAATTCACAAGGTGTTCGTTTCAATGTATCCATAAATACTGTTTACTCAACCCATGATGTAAAAAGGTAAAACTTCTTGTAAACTAGTCGAGCACAAATCAACAATCAATAATTTATGGTCAATGCTCGTAAACTAGCCTAACATGACTAAGCTACTAAATCTACAAATGAAAATAATGCTCATAAACTGGTCGAGCATGTCAGATCGTTCTACAAGGATAGAAATGCCCATAAACTAGCCTAACAGTTCTAAAAAAATTAATGAGGGGCAACGAATGAACATCATTAGTCCCTACACTGATTGAACTATACATTAACAATTTACACTTATGTAAGGTACCTTATAAGATCTTTAATTTTCATAGTTGTAATCACCTTTAAGGTATATGTTTGTAACACCTCACACCCCTTAGTATACCCAAAAAGGCACACTAAAAGATATGGTGCGTTGTAGGTATAGCTAAAAACTTACAGAGACTAAGATTCACAAGACAAAATAAATAAAATAGCGGAAACATTTAAAATAGAAATTTTATTATTCAAAATCAAACTTCATAAAGTAGAGTCATAAAACCAAATATACAAGGTGTCTCAAAATACCCAATGCATGTCTTATGAAAAGAAAATACCATCTTAGTCATATCAGAGTACACAAACAAAACAATCCCTCTCAATAGTACCAGTACATCCAAACAACAAAAAAAGAAAAACTGGAAAAGAAGAAGAATACATGAAGATAAATCTCCACAGCTGAACCTCCAAAGGAATCCGAAATCTACTATCGCTGCCTCTGCCGGCCTATGGGGGGATAAAGGAAAATAGAGGAGTGGGTCAGACTAAAAGTCTGGTAAATGAAAGTAATTACTAGTATTCTTAAGCAAGGTAAAGATAATAGACTTTGCAATAGTTCTAGTATAGAAGGAAATTAAAGAAAAGATAAAGCTGGAATAAAATATGGTTTAACTTGCTTGCTTTGCTTAGATAGTTCGATTAGATTGTTTGCACTTTTCTTAGATAACTGCTTTGATTAGGCTGAAACCCTAATCCTACTTTAATTAGGCTGAAGTCCTAATTCTACCCTTTGATCGGCCTTCTATCTCTACTATTCCTACTACGGACTAGACCCATTGGCCTCTACGCAAAAGATGCGGACTAGACCCTGTTGGTCCTATGCAAAAGATACGGACTAGAACCTGTTGGTCCCTACGCAAAAGATACGGACTAGACCCTATTGGTCCCTACGTAATAGACACCTACTACTGCGGACTAGACCATGTTAGTCCCTGCGCCATAGATACCTACTTAGCGCTTGGAACTCAATAGCGACTTATCAGCCAGCACTGAGGCCGCACGCTCGACCACCATTAGGCTCACGCTATCTGTTGCTCCCTCCTGTTGACCTCTTATTTATCACTGCTCCAGCATAAGCGTGTCTTGCCTCACCTGTGTTATTGTGAGACCACCTGTGTCTCACTAAAAGGGAATGCTGTTGGTACGTGTCCTATTTAACAAACAAAATCTAGTTGCGCTCCTTGTCCAAATCCCTTGATTTGAGCTTCTATTTATTGACCTTTTATTTACCACTACTCCAGCATAAGCGTGCCCTAGCCTCACCTAATCTATTGTGAGACCTAACTGAAAAATGGAATGCTGTTGGTATGGGTCCTACTTTTATCTTTGCTTATTAACTTAGTATAAGTCTGTTTAAATAAGCCTCTACTGTTATCCTTGCTATCTTTGCTTATTCACTTATTCTAAGTTATAAAAATAATCATTTTCTATTCTGTCTCTAATTATAACCTGTGTTATATAACTTTGCTTATTAACTTAACCCAAGGTCTAAGTTTAAAAAAATAAGCTACTTCTTCTATTCTTTCTTTTTAGTTATAATTATATGTTATAAATAAGCTTGCAAATATCTTAATTTTTGCCTATTTCAATCTAAGTCCAATTTTATTACAGTTCTTCTTATTTTACATCCCATTTTCTGTAAATTCAGTGTTCTTATATTCTAGTCCAAATTAGCAACTTAGTTTCTATTATCTAATCCATTCGTGTAAAAAGGAATTTAAAAGAACAATATTTATAGAATAAATCCCAACGTAGAATAGATGTAAATAAAATAGTAAATAACTATAAATACGGTAAATAACCGTAAATAATTGGAAAAGCTATAATTAACAGTAAATAATTGCAAATAACTGAAATAGAATAGCTAAAAGAAAATAGACTGGAAAACAAGTCTAAAATTTACTTAAAATAAACTGTAAATAAACTTGCATAAAGGTTATCCCAAAATTGTAGAAAAACTACAACTATTGGAAACCCTATTATTTTAAATTACTTAAAATTCTAAAATAATTACTAAACACTCACTTGTGGTCCTTAGCTCTTTCCTTTGTCCTTCCCGGATCCACTTGAAGGGTATAAAATATTTTAATTAAAAAGATCTTCTCCTCGGAAAAATATTCTTTTTAGGGTCCAACCTCAGGCGATGAACCCAGATGGAGAAAATCTGAAAGACAAAATAGCTAGGCATAGGGTCTTACTTATAGTGTCACTTATGGATCTCATATCGTTGGATTTGGACTTTAAATCTGGTGCAACCACGTCATAGGCTCGATAGGAACCATCGGATGGAAGCATGGATGCACAGGATTGGATAAAAGTTGCAAAGTGACGTGTAAAAATCGTTCTGGATGAAGAATGCATTCTAACGTACAAAGATTCACGTGGAAATAACTTAATAAATGAATATCAACACAAAAAGTAAGGATTCATCAAACTCCTCATAATACGAGGTTCTGAATATAATATCTAATACATCAAGTCTCGTATATAAATAAATATATGTCATGTACCACCACAATATCAAGTGCATATACGAAGTATCGACATCGCCGCCCTAGAATGCTCCAGCTATCCTGAAAGAATATACCCAAAAGTACCAAACTCCCAAACTATTCGATCGAGTACCCAAGAGTTGTCATGACATAAATAGATAAAGACAAAACGTGGGTCGGACATTAAGCCTAATGTATGGGGAATTATGTCAAAATATTATATATCAAAACTATATAAAAATAAACAGGAAAATACTGAGGTGTAGCCGGTCCTCTCCATAATCATGGCTTAGGGGTAACCCAGACTATCCATAAACAAGTAAAGTAATTCCATCTCAAAATAGGGGATCATACCATAACTTTCTCTTCTCTTGTATTCAACGAGTCAACACAACTAATATAATGCGACTGAGACATAATAGTATACTACGATAAAGGTAACCCAACACCCAAAAGTAAGGTAATCATAGTATAAGTCTATCGCAAAGTACAAAATAATAATAAATGTAACAACAATAACATCAGCCAACTAGTAACACGCATAACATAGAAATGAAAGACAACAAAGAATACAAACTGATACCTGTCATGTGTGAATTCCACTACGAACATCTCTCACGATCCAATGATTCCCTTCGAGGGTCCAAAATAAATAGAATCACTACTCAAATGTACCTTAAACCCCAAGTCACATCCTCAGTGATGGGTCTGGGGTAGATCTCACTGTACCATCTAAAGTAAGCTTTGGTGATATATGACCAACTCTATTGAGTTGAAACCTAAGTCAACCACATTAGATCCTCTACATCGAGCTTTGGTGACATCTAGTTCACTCGATCTCACCATACCCTCTACATCGAGCTTTGGTGATACACCTTACTCTCTACATCGAGCTTGGTGTTATGGGATCTCACTGTACCCTCTACATCGAGCTTTGGTGAAATGTGATCAACTCCCAGATTGACTTCTCAAATAACCTGTGTATGCCTATATCAAAATGAGAACAATGGTCATGTCTCGTGTAATACGCTATCGGTACCACAAAGGAACACCGATGTCGTGTATACACACACACCCATCAAATATAACATCGTGTATGGTCACGACTAAAGGACCAATGACATGTACAACCGCTAAAATAAGGCCAATATAATGTATGATCACTAATATATGGCCAATACCATGTACGGTCACTAATATAAGACTGATACAATTCATCGAGCTACGCATACCCTGAGGTCAAAGCCCGAAGGTACCGATTTACTTTATTCGATCGTACACGCTTATCGGACGTGATCGTGCAACCGATTACCGTACTAATCTCTTGCCCGATTGTTATTGATCACCGTTGATCACATACAAAACGCTTTACTCTTGCATTCGGATCCCAAGCTTTGTAGCATTCGACCTCCCTAAGTAACTTAAAGTCCTCCCGAAGTCTTGTCGAACCTCATGCAAGCTCGCATCTGAAACCAGTGAAGAAAACCTGATAAAATGGCACTTGACTTGGGCTTTACTGCCCATTTCAGCGCACCACCAGTCCATTGGTGATCTACCACCGATCGACTAGTGATAGCCTGTCCTAGGCAATAAAGCCTGGGGCAGGTACCACTTGATCGCTACGGCCTCCAGTTCGTGTGTTGTTTCCTCCATTGCTTCGCCCGATCACTCGCCTTGCCTTCCAAGCCTACCTCTACCTATTGGATCCTCTTCGAAGTTCATTGGTTGATGTTTTGGAAGTGATTCCTTATGTGTGCGAACCCATCTTTGACATGAAATCCACGTTTTGCACATGTAGAGTTCAACGTGCGAATCTAGCAACCCGACCTCCTCTGACAAACCAAAACGACATAACCGGCATTTTACCTTGTGTGATGCCTACGTGTACGCCTATACACCCATTTATGTATGTTTATACACACACGAACATACAACCACACTATTAATTATATAAATGACATTTCGGACTTCACGTGAGCAATTACTCGGCCCGGTATATTCCTACGCAACTTATCACGCGCGAGAGTCGCTATGGCTACATGAGACGCTCACCATATGTTTATATGTAAGTAAAGATATACACATACATATATATACAATAATTCACATGCACACACACGCATATATATATATATAATATGTATATATATGCAAAAAATACGTACGACAATTCTAACTACAACACAAGAATTATCTTGATTATTATACTACTTCAAATACACATATACATATACCCGCTTGTGTAAATATATGTACACGTATATTCGAGTAAGGAATTCAATTATTACTTAGATCAAAATTTTCTTTTATTTACTAAACCATTTCAACAAAAGTAAAACATCTTTGTATATTATTTTATAAAATTTCATACCATTTTATAAAATATAATACTAGCTTACGCATCTGTCTAAGCCTTTAAAATACTAAATCTCTTTATTTAAAAATTAAGTATTCCTTTCATATAACCTTATAACCATTTTATAAAATATCTTATTCATAGTTTGTTATAAAATTATATACTTTATAAAATATCTCATTCATACTATTGTATAAATATATAAAACATCATATTATTTTATACGGTATCTTTTTATACTATTCTATAAAATATTAATGTTTTACATTATTTTATAAAATCACTATTTTATAAAATATCACTTTTTCTATAAAATATCACTTTTATTTATAAAATTATTTATTTACATAATAATATTTATAAACAAACCATTCACTTATAAAAATCATTTCTTTACCTTACATAATATTTATAAGTACTAACCAAGTTTCATAAGGCCTCTAATTACTTTAATGGTAAGTATAGAGCCGTTAAACTACTTAATTAGCGTACTCACTTTTCCCAAAATCCATTCTATTGGTGAATAATTACTAACAAATGATATGTACATAATTATATCACTAAATTGGTCTCTAATCACTAATAACATCATACAAAATCAATTGCTTAGCTCATAATCAAAATTTAGACTTACTAACTATTTTGAAAATAGCAAGCAAGGTCTTAAACAAATAATGAGTTAATATAATAATGTTTATAACATTCTCATAAGCCTATCAAGCCAAACAATCTCAAAATCAATTTATATACTTCCATAATAATCAGTAAACGTAATAATGAAGATTAACAAGTAAATATAGTTTGAGAATCATCCCACTCGCATTGCTTTTCCCTAATTTAAGCTCTGATTACCAAAACCCCTGCTTTTCCTCTCTTTAAATCATAGATGAAGCCCCAAATCAGATTTTCAATCTAATCCCTTGATGAGTTTTGTAGAGAATGAGAAGAGAGTATTTGTGGTGTTTTTTTTGGAATTTAAGAATTTTGTTTGAAGGGTTTAAAGCTTGGGGATTAAGGAGATATTAAGGGGAGATTAGAGAAAGATTAGGAAAAGAAGAGGAGGATGTAACGTGAAATGTAAGTGGAATGAGAATTATGAAGAGAGTTAGCTACTTATAGGCAAGCTGATGGGTCTTAGTCCAAATTCATTTCATCGACTCAAAAATCACTATTCACTCTAAAAATTCATCGACTTCAAACATGGTTAACTTTATATTCATTTTTCTCACATCGAAAAAGCAGTCTCAACTTCGGTTGTCTCGAGGCCAAATTCTCCCGCCTCAAAAATTCGAGTAAAAGGGGATCTACATTAATTAATGACTCAATATTTCAATTAATTATTTAAATACCGAGTCGGTAAAATGTGAATTGTTATACGATAAATTATTAGGGAATTGATTATAAGACTCTGTTCAACCTCAAAGTCTGTTAATGCACAAGAGCTATTGTAGCTCAATTGGTTTTGGAGGTGTGCATTTACAGAAGGTTACCGGTTAGAAACCCCACATATAATTTTAAAGCCAATTTATCATATAAATAATTATATAAATACATATACGCATTATAAAATATGTTTTATGTTTTATAAAATTTTATTGATGCATATTAAGATCACGGCAAAAAGTAAAAAGATAATAATTTATTTTAAATATTTAAGTTAAAAGCCATAATTTAAATTGAATTTTAAAATTGTTTTAAATTATAAAATTATATATTAAAATTAAAATTATTAAACTTCTTTTAAATTTGTTAGAAATTTTAAATTTAAATTTAGGTTCAGAAAAATAATTATTTTATTTTATTTTAAATAATTTTGTACTATTAGTAATGTATACATATATCTTTAAAATTAAAAAAATATCCCAAGCCATGCGCAAGACCAAATCATTTTATATATTTAAACAAAAATTACTTTATATATATATATATATCTTATACTATAAAGCAAAACCTTGGTCAAAGTGGGCAAAGTAAAGCCTTTTATCCACACCCCATATTGCCCACCGTTCACAATAAGAAGTAATCATTCTACAAGGGCAACTCAGTCTTCTTCCATACGCTTCTCATGTTGCCGACGGTATTATTCCCACGTCTCTTTTCCAACCTCTTTCTTTTCTTCTTCATCTTCCACTTTCCTCTAACCCCACTTTCCCCTTCACCATAAAACATGTCTACTCCAATCCTTCACTTTTATAGCCACCACACCTAAGATGACCGTCCTTGACCTGGGAAAAAAATGGCTACTCCCCTCCTTCAACTGTTCACCCGCCACGCCTACACTAACCGTCCTTTCCTTCCAATTCTCCATCAGTCCACGTCTGCCGCTACAGCCATTGCCGCCGCCAGTTCTCTCCTTCGACTCCAGCTCTGTTGCCAAATATTACTTAGACATCCACCATCGGCCGTCTTTACTGTGTCAGTATCTATTTCAAACACACATTTATTTTACACTGCAAAATATTTCTTTTTCAATTTTACCGTGCCAGTATCTATTTTGCAGATAATTCAAATGCTGGATACAAAATTGGAATATAGTTGAAAAACAAATATGAGTGAACGAGTGATATGTAGTGAGGTGCAAATGTAAGTGACAATTGTATAGTGAAAAATTGTGTTGTAATTGAAATTTTGTATATATAGTGAGAGCTCAAATTTTGTATATAAAGTGATATGTAGTGAGGTGCAAATTTTGTAATTTAAATTTTGTATATATAGTGACAATCTTAACTTCTCTCTCCCCCTTTTGTTGTCAGCAAAAGAGTAATAGTGTTAGAAAAATAGAGATAAAATGATAAACATTAATACAAAATTAACACCCAATAAATCATAAATATTAAATTTCAACAAAAAATCAAACAAAAATCATAAATACTCTGTTATGCGCATATTCCACTTTAGAATGATAGGGGTGATGTCGATATATAAAACCATATAGTTGTGTCTATTTATGGTATATTTATATCAAGAATTTGAATATCTACTAACAATGCATAATCATTAGGACTTTTAAATGAGATTAGTAGTATTCCCAATTTTTTATTAAAAAATGAATTTCAAGCATCTTCTAACCACGCATAACTGTGAGGACATTTAAATGGGATTAGAATCAACTTGTCTATTTAATAATCAATTTTGATATGTGTTCCATACATACATAACCGTGAGGACTTTTAAATGAGCATGAAAGCATATATATACAAATATTCCAAGTAATTCACCCATGCATAACCGTGAGGACTTTTAAATGAAAGTGAATACTCTGGATGTTTTATAAAAAAAACGAATAATTTCCTGTTTAAAATACCACATTTTGACATACTATATTGGATTTTGATGAGTGATGGTTGTTAGATGATAGAAATAGTGATGGTCATGGAATTTTTACCAACAAAAGTTATTATAAATTTTATTTAAATTTTTAAATAAATTCATTAAATATATTGTCTTAAGTCATAATATGATTAATATCAACACTCATCGTTTTTTCAATCACTATTTATCTTTTCGATAATTAGTAAGGAGTCGGGTTAGTTAATGTAGTCATTTAAGATCAAATCCAAAAATAAATATAAAATTAAATTTCTAAAATGTCTAATCTGAAACGAAGTCAACAAAAACTATTTTCTGAAAGGGGTTTTATATAAAAATGTCTGCTAATTTAAAATCAATTGAAATGAAAATTATGCAGATATTTTCTATGAAAATGTGATGTCTCTACATAAAACACGTTCTACTAGTAATTTTTCTATCAACTAAACTATCAGTATAATCTACATCTGAATATCGCTTTAACTCAAAGTTGTTAGATGGATATCAAAGACCAAATCGTTTTATGTGCAACAAATACCTTATAATCATTTTATAGCTTTTAAATGAAATTCTTTTGGATTTGAATTAAAACAGTGTATACAAGCAACTAGTGAACATAGTGTCAGATCTAGAAGCAGTAAGATAAACAAATATATCCATGTGTATCTAGAATAATCATCAACCAATAAAACACCATCATTAGTGCAAACAAATCTATATGAACTAGTTCAAAGACTCAAGAGGTATTTATAATGTTCTCTGCATAAAAATATAATTGACCAACAATTTTGCCTATATCAAAATCAACATTCATTTCTTTATCACATAACTGGCTGATTTAAATTGGATTACGGTGCAGATTTTCACATTTAATAAATCGTTCAAAATAAATATAATGTTACCTTTTTTACCTTTATGATAATTTTTCATTGTTACTCATTGTGATTCTGCCACCTTTGTACTAGGCTAAGGAACTTTGATTTGTCGCCCGCCGTGTGCCTGGAACATCCAGAATCCAGGTAACACTGTTGTTGTTCTTTAGCCTGCCACCATACCTACACGAGAAAAGATTTTTGTGACCTATTTGTTTTTATAGGTCCATGATTATTAGTGGCAAAAGATTTTGAAAAATATGTTTTTGTCTACCCAAAACAATCTATATTTGTTCCTTTCGATACCCAGATTTGTTTGACTCTAAGGGATTTTATATTCGTGCCTTTTGGAACCCAAATTGGTATGGTTTTCACGTGTTTGGGCCTATACCAACAATTGTTTTGATTGTGTCCAATTTTTCTACAAATTGTGCACTCAAATTTGACTTGATTAATTTCGCTTCTAACAATTTCAGATTGATTATATCCAAGTCCTTGTCTAACAGTATTAACAATTTGTTTCCCTAATAACATATTTAGCAATCTTTCTCCTTTGGAAAATTTTCCTAAAGTTGTAGACAATTGTTGAACTTGTGTTTTGAGAGATTCATTTTCATTCAATAATTGAGTGCACTTTTTAATAGAATTTTCTCTTCTAGTATTTTCACTTTCTTTCAAAATTAGAATTTCATTTTCAAGTGATTTAATTTTAATTTTTGATTTTTTAATCTCTTCTTCAAGTGGTGGACACTTATCACACTTTGGGCTCTTGGTTTGATAGTTTTGACTAATTGATCAAGCTGTTTATTTAAATCTATCAAAGTATCTCTTTGTGATTCAATTTTAGCATATTTTTCCCTAAGTCGTTCAAAACAGCCATTTACTTCATGGAAATATATAAGTAATTCTAAGTGAGTAAGTTTTGATACCTCGCTTGGCTCATCATCATCGCTATTAGTTATATCACCTCGAAGGCACAGATCTGTTTTTTCACTCTCACTGCTAGTACTTTTATTGTCATCATCACTTGTATTCCACGTGGCTACAAAACTTCTTCTTTTTGATTTTTTTTCTTGGCCTAGTCGATTTTGAGGACAATTGGGCTTGATGTGACCAGGTTTATTACACTTGTGGCAGATGACCTCCTGCTCTTCTGGGTTGTCTAGAACTTTAACTATTCTGCTTTTCAGTTGTTGATTTAGAGCTGGATTTCTGTATCTGCGATTCCAGCTTTTGAATTTCTTTATTATCAGTGCCAGCTCAGCTGCTCCATCATCATCATCTTCACTTTCGGTTATTCCTTTAAGAGCTATCGATTTCTTTCGAGTATCACCTCCTTCACGCTCTTCCTTGAATTTCATTTCAAGCTCATAAGTGGTGAGATTTCCAATAAGCTCTTTAACTTTGATTTGTTTCAAATCCTTTGATTCTTGAATGGCTGTGACTTTTGCTTCAAAATTCCATGGAAGGACTCTAAGGATTTTTTGGTCTATTTCCAACTCTATGTATGATTTTCCAAGAGCTTTTCATTTGTATACGAGATTGGAAAGTCGTCCATACATCTTTTTGATATTTTCATCCTTGGCCATTGTGAAGTTCTCATATTCGCTACTAAGCATGGCAAGGCGAGATTCTTTGACTTGAGACTTTCCTTCATGAGTCACTTCGAGTGTGTGCCATATTTCCTGCACAGTTAGAAAATGTGAGACACGATTAAATTCAATTTGATCTAGTGAACAGATAATAGAATTCATATCTTTAGCATTAGCATTCTGTAGTTTATTTTCAAGATCTGTCCATTGATCCATTGGTTTATCTATTTCCTGATTATCTACTATTATAGTTGGTGTCCTATATCCCGTCTCAACAATATTCCAAGCATCAATGGTTTTCAGAAAAAAAATTATTCTATTTTTCCAGTAAGCATATTCACCATTGAACATTAGTGGTATAACTATGGACCGACCCTCAGCAAAAGCATTATTAAAAGAAGCCATTTTAAAAATTCAAATTTTTAAAACAAAAATTGGTTTTTGAAAACTCAGATTTTTAAATCAAAAATTGGCTTTTGTTCCTAGCTCTGATACCACTTGTAGGATCAATTTCACCCTAGAGGGGGGGTGAATAGGGTGGTACTAATAATTATAAAATTTTAATGCGGAAGTTTATAAAATAATTGTAGCACTGATAATAGCAGAATAATAGCAACACATATAATAGCAGAATATAAAAATGCATAAATAGAACAACACAGATTTACCTAGCTTCGGCAAAACCCTGCCTACGTGCTGCCCGCAAGGTTTCTACTAGAAATTAAGTAGTCATATGCTTACACACATAAACTCACGACATTCGCTATCGACTAACCTAACTCTACGCTCAAAACCCTGCCACAACTCATCCACTGAGTTGCGAATTCTCGAACTACACCACCGTAGTTCGTCCCCTAGTTACACGACTAGAGTTTACAACCGTTTAAAAGAAAAATACAAATTTAAAAACAATGAAACCCTAAATTAAAATTTAAAGCCTAATGTAAATTATGAAACCAGCCCAAATAACTAAGTGATAAAAAATATCCCTTTCTCCTTTTATATTGTTCGGCCTGGCCTTATATCCTTTGCGTTAAAAAAATATGGCTGCATCTTTCTTCTTTCGTTCCTCTTTCTGATTTAGGGTTTCTGAGAATTGAACACCGCCGATACTAGTTGATCAATTGAATGAATGTTTTGAGTTGATTGCTTCGTCAATGGATCGTTCCTTTGATTCGCACACGGCTACTTCAATTCTTCGAGTTCAATTAAAATGGTATGTGATTTATGCTTTTTGCATTTCTGGTTAGCTTTGCTTGAACTCGATGCTTTTTGGAATGCCGATTATGGTAGGGTTAAATAGGGAATAAAGCCTTGAATTTTCGTTCGAATTTTTCGTTTGAATTCATCAGTCAATTTTTGCTCGCCCGTTCGATTTAACTTGAATGTTGGTGATTTCTTTAGACTAGTTCAATTTCGTATAATTCCTTGCTTGATTATTATGGCTTGTTTGGTCTTTCATTACATGTTACCATATTGATTCTGATTTGTTCGAACTTGCCTTGGTCACCACGGCTTTGATTTTAGGCTTGACATTGATTCCGTTCTTCATTCCCTATTGACTTCAGCCACTTTGATTTCTGAAACTTTGACTTTGACTTCGTTCGATCACTTACAGCTTCATGTGAATTTTACTGTCGGTTTCGACCTAATGCTTGAATGCAGTTTATCGCCATGTTGTCTCCATGCCTTCACTAGTTCACTGGTCTATTTCATTTAAAGTTGTACATGTGTATTTGCATATGTATATAGTTGTTTGTGTGATATTAATTCACTGGTGGTCTTCTGGTCTATATGCATTAGTGCTTCTAGTCTGTAGCTTGGTTGGATATTGAACTGCTTCATTGTGTTTGTAGTATGATATGCTATGCACTGCATGTATGTATACATGTGTGTATACATATGTATATGTACGTTTGTTGCATCGTGTAGTTTGCTTGCATATTCACTGAATTTTGTTTGATCATTAGTTTGATGTTGAAACCGGTCAGTTGTCACTTCTATACTGTATATTTTAGTGCACTTGACCTTCTTGTTTCGAGTTGTATACATATATGTTACTTGGTTGTACAGTCTACTTCCTGGCATCATCATGTAGTCTGCTTTGGATGATTGCATGTCTACTTTGTTGCACTACATATTCCAGTGTGCCTTTGTATATTTCCATTTGAATTTTATTATGGTCATTGCATTGCTTTGACTCATTTTTAGTTTGCATTGTGTTGTATACATGTTACTTCGAGCGAGTACATATGAACTCTTTTTATCCATACCATATATGTCAGTGGTCTTTGTGCAGCCTTCTCTGGCTTGATATATATTGATTTGAAAAAACTGCCTTGTAAAAATAGTCGAGCTAGTTGTGCATATACTATGTCCTTGTTGACAAGTACATTATGTTTTGGTCGAGACTGTGTTGTGTGCCTTTGTACCATGCTACTGAACTTTGTATTTACAGTCTGAGTTTGTATTCATATGCTTGCATTTGACTGTGCAGTCCGACCTTGGTTGATGTTGTTGCCTTTGATCATATCATACTTGTTGCTAGGTCTTCACTTCAGTTGATTGCATTTGATTCATGTGCATAGTACGAGGTCTGGCATACTCGATGTTGTTGTGGACTTGAAACTGTAGCTCTGGTTCCATATCTGACCAGCTACATTGTTTTCTTGTGCACGTCACTTTTCATTTTGTTTCACTTGAACTTCATGTTGATTTTTGGAATTGCACCTGAGTTGAATCCAGCTTATAGCTCGGGTTTGACCTTGTGCTAATATCGTGACTTTATTTGTATTTCACTTGAGTTGAACCCGGCTTTTGATTGGGTTTGACCTTGTGCTCATCTGTCCCTGCAGTTTTGTCAAGTGTATACTGGTGTGCACGGCCTTGTGACATGTACAGTGATACACTGTGCATGTCACAAGTTATTCGTGTCTGATGAATTCAAAATTAAATGATGACGAACAACCTAAATAACCGAGGCAAATAATATTTTCAAAAATACACATTTTATTTTATACTGAAAAATATTTTCTTTTCAATTTTACTGCGTTAGTATTTATTTTGCAGATTGCTCAGATGCTGGATTCAATCTAGAATAGAGTTGAAGATTAAGTATGAGTGAATGAGTGATATGTAGTGAGGTGCTAATGTAAATGATAAACTGTGATGTAATCAAAATTGTATTGTAACTGAAATTGTGTATATATAGTGAGAGCACAAATTTGTACTATTTAAAATTGTAATAAAATATTTGTTTGAATAAAATATTTGTTTGAATTTAAATTTTGTGTAATTTATTTTATTCAGCAAATATTTATTCATTTATGTGAAAAATAAAATAGTACATTAACAAATACATTTAAATGAATATATATATATGTTTATTATCATCAAACAAAAATCATGTACTTGCATATTCAATAGTCATGGCATAAACAGACAAAGACAAAACGAACACGATCGACCTTCTCACTTTACATGATGCTTACACGTGTGTGGATCTGCCTACTTGTGCATGCATATGCACCTACGTATATGCAAACACACTTTTGCTACACAAACCATGTTTCGGGCTTCACCGAAGCGATCACTTGACCCGGTATTCTCTCACGCAACTCAATGCACTGGATAGTCACTATGGCTATATGATATTTCCGGTAACATATTTATATTCACGTATGGATATTC
This sequence comes from Allium fistulosum, assembly GCA_030737815.1. Lineage (NCBI taxonomy): Eukaryota > Viridiplantae > Streptophyta > Magnoliopsida > Asparagales > Amaryllidaceae > Allium > Allium fistulosum. The sequence continues at coordinate 99,379,802 of CM060907.1, forward strand.
TTATACACATATATAACTAATCACACAAACAAACAATCAGTACCAACAATCCAAACCATTTAACAATTCTAACTATAATACTTGAATTATATTGATTATTATATAACTTCAAATACACATATACGTGTACTTATCCATACATGCACACACATAAACGTATATTTATACAAGTATTTCGACTATTACTTAAATAAAAACTTGCTTTTATTTACTAACTCTTTACAACAAAAGTAAAACATCCTTTTATATTATTTTATAAAATCTCATATTATTTAACAAAATATATCATTTACACTATTTTATAAAATCTCCCTCTATTTTATAAACATATCATATATACTTTTTATAAAATCTCATTTATATAATATATTGTTTATACTATTTTATAAAATCTCATTCTATTTTATAAAATATATCATTCATACTATTTTATATTTATACTACTTTATAAAATCTCATTTTATTTTATAAAATATATCACTTATACTATTTTATAAAATATCATTCTATTTTATAAAATATACCATTCATACTATTTTATAAAATCTTATTCTACTTTATAAAATATATCTTTCAATAAAAAAAATTGTTTGCCTAAATAATATTTATATGTCCTAATTATGCTTTGTTAAGCCTCTAATCACTTTAATAACAAGTGGAGAGCCATTAAACTTACTTAATAAATTTACTAACTTTAATGCTCATATATAATTTCATCACTGCTATATAATTACCAAACTTTACTTATGACACATAATTAAATCCACAATCCTTTAATCAACCCAAAACCAAATCCAAAGCTTACTAACTTTTCAAAATATGGTCTTGAAGGATTCTAATAAATAATGTGATGATATAAATGTGTTTAAGGCATAAACATAAGCATAATTACATTACTAACATTCTCTAAATGTTCCATATTACTTCATAATCACAAATAATAAAATATTTGAAGTATAACATGTAAATTTAATAAGAAAACCATCCGACTTACCTCTTCTTCTCCAAACCATGTCCAAAATCATCAAAACCAAAATCCAAGCTTACTTTAAATTTGAAATCTCTATTCATACTTCAATTCAAGAAAATTCCTTTATTGGTTTTTTAAGAGATTGGATGAGAAGAATTATAGTTATTTTTTCATGAACTTAGGAATTTTAATTTGGCTTGGATTAGCTAATTAAAGAAAGAGGATTAAGACTTGATTATGGAAAGATTAGGAGAAGTGGAAAAGAAGTAACGTGGAATGAAATGAATGAGTGGAATTATGAAGATGTAGTTAACCTATAGTTTAACCAATGGGCCTAGCCCAAATTCATTTCATCTACTCAAAATCACTATTCATTTCAAAATTGATCGACTCTAAACATAGTCAAATTTATAATCATTTTTCTTGCATCGAAAAAGCGTTCTCCACTATAGGTGTCTCGAGACCCAATTCATCCATCTTTGAAAATCGAGTATAATGGGTGTTTTGTTAATTAATGATTCAATATTTAAATTAATCATACAAATATTCAGTTGTTAAAATTATGGGTTATTACATCTAGCGCCTTTAACATGCGAATGCTCTAATATTATCAACTTACGATAACCTGTTCAACTCAACTTATGGTAGCTTGTTCATCTCAACTTGCGATAGCTTGTTTGTTTTAACTTGCAATATCTTATTCATCTCAAGTTATGATAGATTTTCCTTATGATAGTTTACTTTTTCATTCTTTGATACCTTAGTTCTCCTCGACCTTCATTGGCTTTGTTCCTGTTTATATGTGAAAACTTGGGTGTAACGTTTGTCCCCCCACTAAGAAAGATATATTTATATTCTATTATAAACATGAAATGCTTTTTTGCATCTTTCTAAATCAAATTTTTGGTATTCCTTTAGTTCCATCATCTTAACTGTAAAATATTTTCTTCACCATTAGTCAATGGTCGGATCATTCTTCTTCCTGCTCTATAATTGCTTATTTTCTTCCCTCTTTTTTTTTCTTATCAGTTCTTTGGAAATCGAATTAAACTCAAATTTTTCGGATAAAATTTTCAAATTCTCAAATTCAGCTTTCCAAGGTAAGTGACCTTTCCATTATCACCATTTGCTAAAATTTGGTTTTAGTTTTTTATTATTATTTGGTTTAAGACTTTAAGAGTTTCCTAATTTAGAAAACTCGGATGGGTTTCATAAATTTATTCAAATAATTTTGACTTAGATTTTGAATTTTTATGATTTCTGTTAATTGTTTGTTGATGGGATTCGGGTCTATTGATCCACTATCTATTATAGTTTAATTTTTTTAACCATCTAGAAATTTCCTTATTCGTTAGTTTTTAGCCTCATGCAATAACCTTTAATTGTTTCGACATGCAATATCTTACTAGGTCAACACACAATAGCTCTTTCTATCTCAACATGCGATAACTTATTAGCTTATCAGGCGATAGCTCTTATTATTTCAACAACGATAGTTTATTTACTTAACGTGTGATATCTTAGTTTATTTATTCAGCATGCAATAGCTCTTATTATTTCAACAACGATAGTTTATTTACTCAACGTGCGATAGCTTAGTTTACTTATTCAGCGTGCAATAACTTCTGCTTATTTCTACATGTGATAGTTCTCTATTATTTCAACATGCGATAGTTTGTCACCTCAACGTGCGATAGCTCTTTATAATGTTAGCACATAATAGCTTACTGGCTCAACATGCGATAGTTCTAATTATTTCAATATGAAATAGTTCATTATTATTTCAACATGCGATAGCTCATTACCTCAACATGCTATATTATAATGTCAGCACACGATAGCTTATAGGCTCAACATGTGATAGCTCTAATTATTTCAACATAGGATAGTTCATTATTATTTCAATATGTGATAGCTCATTAGCTCGACATGCGATAGCTCCTATTAATCCATAACTTTTGAACAAACCTTTGTCACTTTCTAGCTATTTACTTATAATATGGATTTAAGATTACTAATTTAATGACTTGAACTTATGACTCATTCTCCTTTCTACTACTTTATAATACACTGTTGATTAACATATTTATGTTTTATTGATGTAGGAATCATGTAGAGTAATAATAGAGGAGCCTTAAAGAATTCTCCAAGTACTCCTAGGCTTGAAAAGAATCTTCCAAAGAAAAGATCCACACCAACTGCCCATCTTTTATCACAAAACACGAAGAGGTAGATTCCATCCTTCAACGCTTTGGAATTACTATGATTGATAGTAGTGTTCCTCACACTTCTAATAGGGTTAACACACCTCCTAAATTATCTTTTACCATTACTCCTATTCATATTTGGCATTCGTGGTATCTTACTTTCAATAATATTATTACCAAGGTTTCAGATTTCGAAGGAATTACTCCTATTCGTGTTATGCCCAGAATTTGATGTCAGCTTCAAAAGAGAAAGGAAACTGCAGGTTTTCAATTTCTGGCCTAAGTTTACTAGAAAACATGCTGAAAGATAATCAGAATCAGGAGGGGGGCAACATGGAGGAATTGATGGAGAAAGACAACTTGAAGGCTTGTATCAGAGTGTGCATGGTGCACACATGCACACGTGCACATTGAATTTGTGCAGGCTGAACTCATGAAATCTGGGCCGAAACATTTGTGTAACTCGGGTTGTATTTGGGCTAATATGTGATGATGTTAATGTATTATAAATAGAAACCCCTGGGATGTAATGTTGCATGCATGAAATGAAACTTTAGTTTGTTTTTCTGTTCTTCTTCTTCTTGCAATTTCTTTTGAATTATTCTGCTTATTTCTTGTATTTTTCTTACTGTCAACCTCCCTGACATTCTCTCCACCTTCTTCTCCTACAAATTCTTAGCTAATCTCTCTCCCTATCAGTTCTTGCCTACATCTAGCCTGTAGTCTCTCCTACTACCTGTTGTTCTTTCTCCCTATTTCACACCATTTCCATGAAAATGATATCCAATTTCCATATGAATGACAAGTGGGCCTATCAAATTGGTATCGGAGCCAACTGATGCTCATTCAGATCATCAGAGTTCAAATCCTGCTGGTAATTGTGCATTAGAAATGCCTCCTTTAGATGAAGAATTAGATTTATGGCGGAGGCAAGAGAAAATCAATAACCGAACATATGTAAACCTTAGGCAATTGCAAGAATCCACTCAAGGATTGCAAGTAAAGACAAAAGAATTGCACACAACAGCACAATCCATGGCCAAGAAGATTGATGATATAACTGGCGTATTGAACTCAGTTGCAAATGAACTCAAAATAATCAAGAACTTCTCCAATAGATTGATGCAAGAAGGCCACCGTTTTCAACGAAATTCAAGAACAACGAATGAATTAGAGAGAAACAGTACAAAAAATGGCTCAACTGCTTCTAAATCATTGCCATACATACCTCCATTCAAAACTTTCTTAAGAAATAATCAAGAAACAATGCTTCAGCAGAATTCAGTCCTTCATATACATTCAAGAAACCACCATGGCTCAAATTCCTATACCTCGAGAGCTCTACCACCATATGTTCCACCCAGTCAGAGAGCTCCTACATTACCAATACCCCAAGTCAAACCCTTATTTGTTTCAAAAAACCAACACTGCACATGGATGTGCATCAAGGCAGTTGTCTACCAATATTCATATGTTAGTCAGCGGCAAAAAGTTATGTGTTATATGTTGGAAATCGGGGTCCAAGATTTGTTCTGGATGTAGAAATGTCAGATATTGCTCTAAAGCATGTCAATTGGAACACTGGAATGCAAGTCACAAATTGGAATGTAAAAAGAGGCGATCAAGAAAAGAGCATGCTGTAGAAGTAGTGGAAGATCATGCAGATCATGTTTTACAAAAGTCTGTAGAGTTTGAAATGCAGAAAAAATTATGCTCATGCACTAAAGAACTGAAACGCAAGCCCCTAATCCCTTCCAATGATGATTAAGCGCAAATGATATTAGCAAAAGAATCAGTTATGGCTTCAAAAAGTTCTTGTGAAACACCAACAAGGTCAACTAAAATGCCAACATCGCTTGATGAACCAATTCTTGCTAAAAATAAAACTGGCATTGAACTAGAAATTACACCAGAAGTTCAAGATCTTACTTCACTAAAGTATGAGAATGATCATGTTGAGTCTGATTCACCTAATCAGGATTTGGTTGGTTACTCAAAGTTGATAAATGATTATTCTAAGAAAAGAAAGACCGAGGACATACATAAGGCACTTGTAGAAATGACTGGGAAGGAATTTTGATTAGATGAGCAAGTTCATGTTGATGATTGGCAATCAATTGAAACATCGGGGATGATTTACATGTTTATGTTATCTTTTCAACTAGTCATCACAGTAAAACCTTTTTATGTATCCAAAGAAACCATTATATCAATATTGAAACTTTTAGAAGATACTAAAATACTTAAGGATATGCAGCTAAGCATGACCAAACTTGGTGAGAGAAAGGTGATTGTGTTTGATCCTGGTGGCACCAAAGTTTCTATGATCTTAGAGTAAGTAGTGCAAATTTGGGTCAAGTGGAAGGAGTTGCCTGAAGATGAGGCTACATGGAAGGAGTATTGGGAAGTGGTTAAGAAGTTTCCTACATTGGACCTTGGGACAAGGTCCACTTTTCAAGGGGAAAGGAGTTGTTATGCTTCAGTTTTTCCATTAGCTGCTGCAACTATAGAAAATTGCATATCAGATAACTCCGTCCATATCATCAGGAAACTCGCCAGAGGAGGTCACAGGCCATGGCAACAGAGGTCAGGAAGGAGGAGCAGCCACTGGTGCTTGCAAATAGGCATGGGAGTGACGGGTTGAGAAGAGTATCATGTGTCCACGTGCACAGCTGATTTATGGTTGCTTTCTGTACAAACATAACTAAGGTTAAAAGAAGAGTTTAGGGGTTAGTTTGTGACCGTTATAAACTCCCCTATATATATGCAATATTATGTAACCAGAGAATTAAGCTTGCATATGAATAAAATTCGATTTCATTATTTCTTGTGTTCGTTCTATTACATGCACCTGAGCATTCTCTCCTCATCCATATCATCTTCAACCTCTCCTGAGTTCATTCTTATAACTGCTACCACCCTAGTTCTTGATCCCATACTCTAAACCTTTCCATACTCTGATCAATCCTCAACTTTCCCTGATATTCAACCACCTACACTCCTCCAAACCACATCAGTTTCTTCCTCTCCCACTCCTCAAGCAACCAAGATTTAGTCATGACCACCCCAAGAAAGCAAGCCAAGGAACATGGGCTTATCAAGTGGTATCAGAGCCAATTGATGCTCATTCAGATCATTAGAGTTCAGATCCTGTTGGTATTAGTGCACTAGAGATGCCTCATTTAGATGAAGAATCAGATTTATAGCGGAGGCAATAGAGAATCAATAACCAATTAAACATCTGTAAACGTTAGGCAATTGCAAGAATCCACTCAAGAATTGCAAAGACAAAAGAATTACACACAACTACGCAATCCATGGCTAAGATGATTGATGATATAACTGGTGTATTGAACTCAGTTGCAAATGAACTCAAAATAATCAAGAACTTCTCCAATAGATTGATGCAAGAAGGCCACCGTTTTCAACAAAATTCAAGAACAACAAATGAATTAAAGAGCAACGGTACAAACAATGGCTCAACTGCTTCTAAATCATTGCCATACATATCTCTGTTCAGAACTTTCTCAAGAAATAATCAAGAAACAATGCATCAGCAGAATTCAGGCCTTCATATACATTTAAGAAACCACCATGGCTTGAATTCCTATACCTCATGAGTTGTACCACCATATGTTCCACCCAGTCAGAGAGCTCCTACATTACCAATACCTCATGTCAAACCCTTATTTGTTTCAAAAACCAACACTACACATAGACGTGCATCAAAGCAGTTAGGTACCAACAATTTGCAATTAAGCAACAACCACCAAACTATTAATACAACCGAAACTCAAAAAAATCTTCAAAACAAGACCAATTTATGTGTTGTCTGTCGGAAATTGGGATCAAAGATTTGTTCCAGATGTAAAAGTGTTAGATATTTCTCTGAAGCATGCCAATCGGAGCATTGGAATGGAGATCACAAATTGAAATGCGTGCCACCACTCTCTTCTAAAGATTCACAACATTTGGGTTTTAAAGTAGGAACTAATCCTGGAATTTTTGGCAGAACTAATAGTTTTGGTGCCAGAAAGAATAGTGCAGAAGTTAATGATGAAATTCAGGCATTTTTTGGTTTGAATAATGCTAATATACCTGCCGGTAGCCCTATGGTGAATGATAAGGGTATGATTTCTGATAGTTCATATTCACTTAAGGTGCCTCATAACCCAGTAAATGGAAATTTAAATGATGAGCAAATAAACGCAATTAACATTGAAGAGCAGAAAAGGATGGATAATTTAAGCAGAAATGATTCGGAGGTCTTCAAGCTATCAGTTAATTACAATGCAGATATAGTACATAGCACTTCTCCTGATGCTAATACACTAAAGTACAAAGATAGTTTTCAAAACTCACTACCAGATGCTGCCAAGATTAACAAATCGGATGACAAATATATTTTTGAGACCTTACCTTCGGATGCTAAGTTGGCTAGTACACTGAATGTCGTGGAAGATAGAAAAGTTTTAACAACTGTAGATAGCATGTTTAAAAAGAACTTAAGTCCTGATTCATTCCCATGGCCACAACTGTATCAAAATTCAAGTTCATTTTGTTACAAAAGTTTGTTGCCTTATCTTACAAGTCTTGTTAAAACTGAGACAAATGAGCTAGATGGAACCCAAAGTCAATCTCCTTTGGCAAAGGCTAACGAAATTGTTGCTTGTTTTAAAACTTTTGGTTGGTTTGTATGCCTAGACAAGCATTATAATGAAAAGAAGATATTCATATTTGACCCGGGTGGTAGCTCATTGATCGGTGTAAAAAAGCTGAAATCGCTGCAGATACTTCGACTCAACCTTGAGGACAAGGTTGTTTTGAAGGAGAAGGGAGATGTTATGCCCAGAATTTGATGTCAGCTTCAAAAGAGAAAGGAAACTGCAGGTTTTCAATTTCTGGCCTAAGTTTACTAGAAAACATGCTGGAAGATGATCAGATTCAGGAAGGGCGGCAACATGGAGGAATTGATGGAGAAAGACAAGCTGAAGGCTTGTATCAGAGTGTGCATGGTGCACACATGCACACGTGCACATTGAATTGGTGCAGGCTGAACTCATGAAATCTGGGCCGAAACATTTATGTAACTCGGGTTGTATTTAGGCTAATATGTGATGATGTTAACGTATTATAAATAGAAACCCCTGGGATGTAATGTTGCATGCATGAAATGAAACTTTAGTTTGTTTTTCTGTTCTTCTTCTTCTTGCAATTTCTTTTAAATTATTCTGCTTATTTCTTGTATTTTTCTTACTGTCAACCTCCCTGACATTCTCTCCAGCTTCTTCTCCTACAAATTCTTAGCTAATCTCTCTCCCTATTAGTTCTTGCCTACATCTAGCCTGCAATCTCTCCTACTACCTATTGTTCTTTCTCCATATTTCACACCATTTCCGTGAAAATGATATCCAAATTCCATATGAATGACAAGTGGGCCTATCAATTCGACTTACCCCTAATTCTTACAGTTACATTCATTCTCTATAAATACTCTTCAAGGAGCTCGTAATGGAAGACCTGGGTCCATCAACCTTGTTTTCTTAACACTCTATAGAAGGTCAAGTACCAACCAGATAGATCCATTTTTTGACTGTACTCATCTAATAGCGAGCTAATTTCAGATCGTACTAATAGGGCTAAGGAGTGTGGTCATCAATTCCTCTTTGTGAGATGTTTTTATTCTAAAATTTCTAGAACCTTCTCCTTTCCTAGTATATTATTGATCTTTAATATATTATCTATTAATTTTGTAATTGTGTTTCTTTTTACACTAAACTTCTCACGTTTATAGATCCAACCACTAAGGAAATTGATCCTATGATACTAGCAAAGATAAATAAGCTTGGAAAAGCTCTGAAGTAATCTAGGAGTCAGTTAAGACTTCTCATTGAGGAAAAGCTGAAAATATATGCTTTGATTCAACCGTTTCACCAGGACTTAGGTGAATCTCCTTTAATAAAGAGGAATTAATATGGCTCTTCATCGTTTTCCACTATGAAGCCCGATACTTTTTCCCTTAATAGCTCGATTCAACGCTCATCCTCTTGTAGTCCTGAATATTCTCCAGGTCTCAACCGTATTCCCTATAATTTCATTTCTATTTGAAATTGTTTTTTATGTTTTATTCACCTCTTATAACAGATATTAGTTTGGTTGACCATATTTCTAAATTGAAAAACAAAGATTCTAAAGATATTACTACTTTGCTAAGGACTTCAGGCAAACCACCGTTGCTCCCTCCTACCACTTCAGCCATTACCACTATGATGGGTGATGTTTTCTAAATAACTAAGTCTAAGAAACATGGGAGGGGTTTGGATCATCCCAAGGCTTCTTCTAAGTCTTCTCCTAGCAAAAAAATCAAAAGAGATAGCTTAACCTCATCTGCACTTGCTGTTTCTACTTCAGGTACCACTTCGGTTACTACGCATGTTGCCCCGTCTTCTCAAAGCCCTATTATTGATATATTGAGTTCCCTCTTGAGGAATTCTTTAACTTAATTGCATAAATAACTGGTCTTGACTCCTTGCCTGTTACTGGCACTTCTTTGCTTGGTACTGAGCAAGGGTTTCTTCTTCCTCTAATTTCAAAGACTTATTAGCATATGTTCTTCGCTCTCCCATTGTTTCTTTTTTGCATGCTTTGAGACCTCCTCCTCCCTTTTTGAAACACATCTTTACTCTTAGTTTGCAGCAACTTGTTTCGGTATGTTTAATTTTCCTTTTAATACATATATTGGCTATATATATAATTTAATGGTGATATTTCATATCTTAGGTGGGGAAACATATGTTCCTTCTTCAACAATCCACTTCGACTTCTTCCCAATATGCATCTTCATTACAAGAGTTAAAATCTTCCTCGTCTAACAAGATAATGGTTTTGGAGGTTGAGACTAGCAATCTTCATGTGGTCAATAAATCTCTATCCTCATAGAACTCGAAGATTTTGTCCATGTTAGAGGTGGAAAAGAAGAGATCTTATGAGCTAGAAGAAAGAATAAAGCTCTTGAGCATGATCTTATTTCTTCCAAAGAAGAAACAAAACAAGCTAAATTTGAGGTGACCAAAATAGAAGGAAGCTTGGTGAAGGCGACCGCTCTTGGAAGAAATTAGTTGAAAAAGATTATTAACTCAAGAGATCAAATGCATCTTTAAAAACACCAAGGCTAAAATCACTTCCTTTTTTCAACAAGTTCTACCTTTGTGGAAGGAGCAATGATCGGAAGCAACCCTATCTTACAACATATAAGATAATATTGATCAATGTCCAGATTGAGCCTTCCCTTCTCTTAAGTTCATGGTGGTTGATTATAAGAAGAAGCTTGAAATCATCCTTGAGCAGGTCCTTGGGGATTTGTTTGAATTTGGTGATGACAATCCAATCAATCCGGAAACACTTAATGATTGATGATCCTTCATCAGATGAAGAAATGAAAAATAAGAAGGAGAAATGGATGACAACAGTGATGTAGATGATAACGATAAAGATGACAAGCATGATGATCATGTTATGGATAGTCTTCTAAGGAAAGATAGAGACGATGATTCTGTAGGTGGTTTAGGTGAGAAAGACGACATACACAAGATGGATCATAGTAATGGAATTTCTTCCCCTAAGAGCATCTCCAACAGTTTGGAGTGCGGAAATTCGATTTTCCGCACTCCAAAATGTTGGAGCCCTCATTTCTACAACAGAAATGAGGACAGGCGCCTGTTGAACAGGCGCCTGGGCATCAGGCGCCTGTTCAACAGGCGCCCGTGTTTATTAGGGCCCTATTGCGGGCCCTTATTGACTTGTTGCAACAGGGCCCCTGTTGCCAGGCGCCTGTTGAATAGGCGCCTGGCAATGAGGCGCCTGTTCAACAGGCGCCTGACCAACAGGCGCCTATTGAACAAGCGCCTCACTCTATCCTAATTTCTCAGCCCGAAGGCCCTACTTTCTGCACTATTGCAAATTCTCGCACTCTGTTGGAGATGATTTCGGGTGCGGATCTGAGAATTTACAATCTGTTGGAGATGCTCTAATATTGTATCTAGAATGGATGATACCCTACCGCCTAAAGGCCTTTCTGGCATTCCTCATTCATCTAACTTGGTATCCCATGTCTCATCATCCCCTTAAATTATGTTGACTTTATTTTTGAAGTCATAATTTTAAAATACTCTACCTCAGGTAATTTAATGTCTGTATTATTCTTATTTACTTCGGAATTTTTGTAAAATCTTAAAAATATTGCTTTTATTAGTAGAATAGATGGATAAACAAACGTTACTTTGAGATTCAGTTAGGTAAGAATAGAAGTGAAATTTTAAGACTCAATAGAGAAGGGGAAAGGCTTTTCAAAGATCTAAATGAATCTAATGATAAATATATGAAGCTTTTAAAACGACTTAAGTTCCTAGTAGATTTTAAGAACAAACAATTTGCATCCTTCTTCAAAAGTCTTGTTTTCACTACGAACTTCAGTAAAGAGAATGAAGAGCTCACTACACTCTTTTGGATGCTTATAGAGGAGAGAGATAAGCTTATGGATTTCCTCTTCTTGGTTTATACTAGATCTCCCATGACAAAATTTTCCTTTCTTGGAGACGACTATGGGAGTTTGATTAGGCGACTTCACAAAAGATAACTTGATGAACATGGACCTGATCCTCACCCAAGAGAACGTTGGGACCGACCTAGGACTAATACCATTCCTGTAATTGTCAACTCAGTTCCCTAAGACAAAGTTAAATATAATAATAATAGGTTTATTTATGATTACTTCAAGGGATCTATTTTTTATAAACCTATGTTATTTTTGTTGTATACTAAAAATTTGCATTTTTACATAATGTTGATTTCTTCTTGCAAGTTTTGTGGTTTGATGTTTAATTTTACTTGCCCTTGGTATGCAGGTTTCTAGGTCTATACCTTTCTGCACTTTGTCTCCTATTCCCAAAGATGTTTTAATTAAATTTGTTAAGTTAAAGAGAAATTTCAAAGAAAATTATTTCATGATCGAAAGTCTTGCTTTGCCAAATATTGCTTTCTTTGCAACCTTCACCATATACACACACAATTTCCAAACTTGGATTTTAGCTTCCTAGGAGACCAGAAGAATTACTTTCTTCATGAGATTCATACTGGTTATGAAAATGTATTGTATGGCGAAATTACCCCTCTCTCCAAAGAATGAGGTTATCAGAATTTTCCTTTTATTAACACTCCTACCAATATTGAAATTCCATTTACGGCTACTTTCCCTATTTTACCTTGTCTCATCAGAAAATTCAGGATGCACATTCAAAATTTAAGAATTGGTTGTGAAATGCCTTTTAGCTTTATTTTGGATGTAATAGACTTGCCCATAATTTCTTTTGATTAATGAACAATTTTATTTATGTTTCCTTATATTGTTTTATGTTTATCTTGATTTTTATTTCATGTTCTCATTTAGGATAAAGATCTGCCTTTATTACTTGATGATCCTAACCTCAATGAACACCTTAATGATATCCAATCTAAGTTAGTTTCTGAAATAGAGAATCGCCTTCCCAGGCTGTTCTTTTATTATTGTTAATTGATAATGCTGAAGCAAACTAGTGGTATGATAAATATATGCGTTCAAATCCACCCCGAGGGCTTCTCAAGAAATGATTTCTAAACTTCAAAAGAAAGTCTCTACCAAAGATAGAGAAACTCAGGAATTGATAGAGAAACTTAACTTAAGGCTTACCCTCAATAATCTGAATATGATACAAAAATTGCCTAGCTCAATCAATGCATATTTGACTTAGAGGCCGATCTAATAAAATTTTAAAATGAATGTCATTCCTATGAGCTTACTTTAACCGAAGGTGAGATGGGGCTTCCTACTCCTACTCTAGTTCAGTTTTAAGAGAATTTCTTTGTGAATATCATCTTTATCCTGTCATCATTTGACTCGGATGTGTAATTCCTCTGCTCTACCCGACGTATCTCCTACTTCAGGGGATGACTCGGGCGAGTTAACCAGATCGAGTAGGTTGTTTAAGTTTGAATGCAATTGTAATTTAAAGGAACATTGGAATAAAAAATTCTCTAATGAGTTATCCAATCTTCGTCTTTAGATAGAAAATCTATAATGTGAGAAAAACGAGCTTATTTCAAAGGTACAAAAGTTGAAGATTAATAGTAAGAACTCATCCTACTAGATTTCTTAGTTGAAGGGTGTTAATAAAAGTTATAACCTGGTGATAGCTACTCAGATTGATGCCCTTGATGTTATTCGTCGAAAAGAGAAAAATATATAAAAATAACTAATTGTGGTGGTTCAACACATTGTTAATCCTTTTTTGCAGTAGAGACTTTGATAGAAGAGGTAAAAGAATTTAAAATCAATTGTGATTGATGCAGTTATTTATCTCTGAAGATTCTCAACTGGATTCCTTATTTGATTGAGGTTGTCATCGTGTTTGATTTAAAAATTGATTTTTCATTTTTAGGTCCAGAAAGAGATCGTCGATTAAGAAAAACCATAGTTGTGAGTTACCAGAGAAATCAACATTTCTTTTTGTATGGGTGCTTGGATGTTCTTAAAGACAAAGGTGGACATCCTATTTTATATAAAAACATGGTTTCAAATAATGAGAACCATTCTAGTGTGTTGGATATCCAAGGAAAAGGGAAAGAATTAGTGTATTCACATAACCCAATTCTACATCCCCTTGAGCCATAAGTTTGTAATATATATTATAATTATAAAAGTTATTTTATTGACTTAGAGGAAATCATATGTAAATCATTAGTACTATGTATTATTTATATCATCAAAATCTTCATTTCTAGTATGTAATTTTTTTTGCAAAATATTTATTCTTACCTCTTTTCATATATATTTTGTGGTGGATCATTTACCTCTAATGCTTTATGACTTGGTTATCTAGATCCTTTTAGATCTTTTGTATATCATCCGTTATTTTCTTTGGTTGGTTGTTCCTTAACAGACTTCATTAACTATTGTTCCTTAGACGGTGGCCTTGACCGGGCCCGAGAGCGAAACCAAAGGGCTTTGATTGATCATCACTCTTTGAATGAGTGCTTTGGTCAGGCATGGAAACTAGACCAAAGGCTTAATTGACCATCATTCGTTAGATGGGTGCTTTGGCCAAGTGTGGAAGCAGGACCAAAAGCTTAGTCTGACTGTGATTCTTTCCATGTGTGCTTTGGCCAGGCGTGGAAGTGGGACCAATGTCTTAATTTGATCATCACACTTTGGATGGGTGCTTTGGCTAGGCATGGAGAAAGGACCAAAGGCTTAGTTGACTGTCACTCTTTGGATGGGTGCTTTGGCCAACCCCGGAGGTGGGACTAAAGGCTTAATCGACCATCACTCCTTGGATTGGTGCTTTTTCCAGGCTCGAAGGTGGACCAAAGGCTTAGTTTGACCATCTCCCTTATGATGGTTGCCCCGACCAGGACCAGAGGTAGGATCAAAGGCTTGGTTTGATCCATTATTCCTCATGGAGCCCTTTCTTGTAAATCCATTTCTAAAGTTCAAATGTTATTAATGGAAATTACGATTGAAGTCCATGGATCTAATACTTGATGATTAGACTATTTTCTTTAGTTTCTTAATGGGTTTTCCTTGACAAATTCTTGTAGTTTCCCCATCTTATGCATTATTTAATGATCCCAACTAGTGCTATACAATTACAGCTCCCATATCCACTTGTCTTGTGGTAGTAACAATATTATCCTCCTTAGGATCTTCTTTCCTTTACTTAGGGGCCTAATAATCCAATCATTCCTTGGTGTGGAAATAAACTTCTTCTTGCGATACACGAAGAGGAGTGGCTACTTTATCTTTAGGTCATTTGGCAGTACAATTTTCTTGCTCATTACTATGCTTCTTTTTAGGAGTTAGTAGCTCTTTTCATATTCCTTAATTTCCCTTTTAATATTGGATAGTATTCTTTATTTTCTTCAAACGGTTGGTTAGCCACATTTCTCCATTTTCGAGCAAACCAGTCAAAGTCATAGTTTATTTCTTTCTTGAATGTAGTTCATTTGGCTTGGGACTCAATAAAAATCTTCATTTGGGTGAAGGGGTCATTCTCCATCATCCAAATCTTTTTATGCCTCTGAATGTGTCCTTATTCTAATCATGATGCTAAAGTGAAAATAGGATTTTCCTCTATATGAAATGAGTTTAAGCTCCATCTTTTTGGATTGTATTGTGTAGCCTTTCTCTTTTCTGCTAAGTTCTGAAGGATGAAGTTTCTTAAGTCTATCACTTACTCTTTGCTATACTGAGGTGTTATTTGATGAAAAGGCGAGTGAGCTAAATTTGGCTCTAAAGACCATTGTTGTGAATAGTCATAACATATATACTTAAAGGTAATAGAATTGATCCCTGAGTTTAACTCTTAATGAAAGCATGAAAAGTATTGGTTCGAAAATTAAACCTAACTTATATCCAAGTCTTATATGAGTTAGAAAGTTTAAAAGTGCTTGGGAAAGGGAGTTAGTAAATGATCAAATTAGATTTTGACCAAGACAGCCGTTAATGTCCCAAAATAAAGCTTTAATAATTTGAACATTACAAAATGAAAATGAGGAAGAAGGCTAGTTCTAAATTCGTCTCTTCTTAGTAGTATATACATGCCTATTTATGGAGAAATTATGTCCTTAGATCTTTGACACATGGCAATCATAGAAGACAAACAGTTGAGATTTTACTGACATGGAACATTACCGATTTGACATGTAGCGCAACTAATGCTTGATCTCTTCTGTTTGCGCCAAAAATGGTCACAAACCCCAAATGTAATGAAAGCACCAGTGTTTACACACAAAACCTCAATATCCAGTCATAGATCACAGATCCAGATAATGTAGAGAGTAAAAATGAAGAAATAGTAAACGTAAAATGAAAGAAAGTAAGAAAAGACACCATATTTATAGTGGTTCGGTTATCTCCGGCCTATGCCCGCTTTAAATTGAACCTTTTATTCCTTTTATACTGTGATTATAGTTACAATGGAGTGCTATTCAATAGCTAAAATGGCAGAGTTTAGCCAAGCTTGAAGATAAAGGAGAGCAGAGAGAAAAGATCCTTTTTCTTGAGCTATGCTCTCTCTATTTATAGGTGGAGATCTACAAAGATCTTGCTGAAAATTAGGCAGAGAAGTCTCTTGGTCCATGTGGGCCCGTATGCAGATCAGTGGGGTCCACCTCAATGCTTTGGGATCGATCAATAGGTCCTTCGTATCGATAATCCCCATGTTAGAATCAGCTGAGATCGATTATGGTGAAAGATGACAGTGCAAAGTCCTTGCTCTCCAAATTTCATGAAGTTCCAACGTGTAGATTGTGAGATATGATAAATCCAAGTTTGAGTTTGCAAGTGTATGCTGATGATTTCGTATCCATCATCTTGCATCCTTCATCTTGTATCCATGAGATAACCTCGATTCTTGCACTGTGATCCATGCTTTACACTCCATATTGACCGCTTCTTTCGTATCGATCGATACGAACATGATCGATACGAAACACGGTTCTTAGTGTAATTGCTTCCTTCTAGGTTTGAGATGTTCTGCTCGATACTTTCGTGTCCATCCAGCATAGCTTGCTCCATATGTGTCCTTCGTATCGATCGATAAATGATCGATACGAAATACACTTAACTCGCCACTCCAGGATTTTACATGCCAACATCAATCTCGTTTGTATCGATCAACATCGATACGAATGTGCACGACTTTGGAGTTTAGCATCACAGTTTCAACATATACAATTCGTATCGATCAGGCAGCTCCCGGAAGGATACAGGTTGATGGATGTGGATTGTTGTTTTCATATCGATACTTTCGTATTGATCAAGATGGACACGACTGTTTACTTCGGATCGATACATTCGTATCGATACAGGCGTATCAATTAGATGGATACGGAAGGCAAATTGGGTACTCAATGATGTGAAGCTCAACATTATACTCAGGATGGATACAAAGCAATGGTTACAGAGGTTTGGAAGTGTATTTCGTATCGATTACTTGCAATGGTTTGTTCATTTCAACTTGCGATGGCTTATTCATCTCAACTTGCACTGGCTTGTTCATTTCAACTTTCGACAGCTTTTCCATATGACAGTTTATATTTTCATCCTTTTATAGCTTTAGTTCTCCTAAACCTTCACCAGCTTTGTCCTGTTATACTTGAAAATTTGGGTCTAACATAGTTAATGCTAATCTACTATCATCATCATCATCATATGTGGCACTACAAGTCAAAGTACAGTGTTGGGTACTATGGTATCTAAATCAGCAATACTTACATTATGTGACATCCATAGAGTGATAAAACAAACATAGCATCCATTAAAAAAAATACTTACATCACTCTGGTATGTTGGATATATGTAGCTCGTATAGCCCCAACATACAGCCAGAGACTACTCAACATCTTGGTTTCTTTGCGCTTGACTCCATGCTACTTCATAAGGCCATGAACTAGACCCACATATCCTTAAGGTCCAAGGAAAGATAGATCACATCAATGATCTAGGATCAACATCAAAAATCCAGATGAGAATCCTTAAATACCCCCTCTTTACAAGCACACTTAAGACCTCCGAGTATCAACGATCCCAATGCACACTTAGCCATAAATACTTGTCACTGACTATTTAGATCCGGCCAACATTTGGCCAGAGATGGCTAAATGTTGAAGCCAAGACCTCTTTGTCCCCCTCCTGAAGCTCAAAGCACTTGCCATCTCCACCACGAAGCATGCTCCACCAAAACACGAAAATCCAACTCCTACACCTTAAAACCGCTCGGTAGTAAAACCTCTTAGGGTTTAAACTTTGCCCCGATGGTTTCCCTTATCTTCCCTGAAGTCCATGACCTTGTGACCTAAAGTTTGCATCCCTAAAATCGAATCAACACCAACACCGACCCTTTTTTGTCACCACCAACCTCTCCATACTACCACCACCTACCATATTAAAGCTACATCATTTCTTTCCTAAACCTCTTCGACCAAAAGTAAAACATCACCATGCCATCACGAATTCCCAAAAACAATTACATGCAATTTCAAGCATTTTTTCTCTTCGATCCACTCAAATGATGACCACTTGCATAATATACAAAAATGGATCAAATATTCATCAAATAACCATATACAAACATTACATAACATCCACACATTATTACAAAGCAATACAAACATTACCTTGGTTAACCTCTCAATTTGGTTAACAAAAACAAGGAAAATGATGGCTTTTTGTTTAAAAACGAATTAAAGGAGGTTAGAATTGATTTTGGGAAGGGTGGAAATAGTTAGGAGGTTGTCCCATCAGCTCCACTAGGTATAATTCCTAAAATGGGCATTTGAGCTTAACTCGAGCCTCACTAACTACCTACCAATCTATCCAAAACTGTCAAACTTTAAATGACAATATTTCATAAATAATAAGTTCAAAAATCTATTATGACCACTCTACGGAAAGAGAAACCATAATAACTTTCATTTGGAAGAAGTTTTAGCCCTTAGTTCGACTCTTACCAAAAGTTATATGCCTTATAAGTTTTCAGGGTCAAAACCATCCAATAAAATTTATAGGGTCAAAAATATTAATACTTAACATTTTCCAAAGTTATAGCATCATTCGACCCAAATTGGACTTAAAAATAATAATTTACCATCCTCTAATATGTAAAATACGGATCGTTAAACATCTCCCTAAGTAATTTCGCCCTCAAAATCCCAATCTATCAAGGTAAAGTCAAACGATATAGTTACCATGCATGCCTAACAACCATAAGCAAGCATACCAAACATCAAGCATGCACACATAAGCAAGAATAATGTGTATGCCTATTTTAGCATGCAGAACACTAAACTACTCCATATAAAACCTAAAATGTGATATCATATATGAAGGCTAACTATAATTGGAAATCTTACCAAGTGAAGAGCTCGGATAAGCGGTCGTCATGCCTCTCCTAGGTCATGTAGCTTTTGGAACAATATCAATATCATTTAGTTGATCCAGTGTATTAGTTATGCCTGAGCCACGCACTGACTTCCATAAATGAAAAATATGGAACACATTGTGCACACCAGCCATTCTCTAAGGTAAGTCAACTCTGTAGGCTAGGTTCCAAATCCTCTTAAATATCGGAAAAGGACCGATGAATCTCAGTGCCAACTTCCCCTTAGTACTGAATCAAACTACATTCCTCAATGGAGAGATCTTGAAAACACCATATCGTTGATAGAGAACTCCAAATCTCTACATCTCTTATTAGAATAGCTCTTCTATCTATCTTGTGCAGCTTTCATTCGTTTCTGAATGATCTTGATCTTCAATGAAGTCTCTCTAATGAAGTATCAATTTTTCTCCTACTACCAACCAACATGGAGGAGCATTGCACGGTCGGCCATATAATGCCTCAAATAGTGTGACTTTGATGCCAAGTTGATAACTATTATTATATACGAACTCAACCAAATGTAAGTGATCCTCCTACGAGCCTCCAAAGTCGAGAATGCAAGCCCACAAGAGATACCCTAAGACATGATTCACCCTCTCGGTTTGGCCATCAGTTTGTGGGTGATAAATTATACTCAGATGCAACTCTGTTCTGAATGCCTCTTGTAAGCTCTTCAAAATCCGCTAGTGAATAATAGGTCTTTATCGCTTACAATGCTCTTCGGTATACCGTAGAATCGCACTATCCACCACATACAACACAACCAATATGGATGTCATTCTATAAGACTTTGTGGGTGTGAAACGAGCACTCTTTGTCCATTTATCAGCTATGACCCAAATATTATCATACCCTCCTCTGGTCCTCTGTAATCTATCGATGAAGTCCATCGACACTAGTTCCCACTTCCACTTAGGAATCTCAAGCAGTTGCACCAAACCACCTAGTTTCTTCTATTCAGCCTTACTAGTTGATAGTTCATACTCTTCGAGATGAATTCCCCGACGTCATTCTTCCTCTTTTCCCAGTAAAATGTCCACTTCTTAAATCTACACATCTTATTGCCTTAAGGATGCATAGTTAACCTTAAATTATGGCACTCATATAGCGCCTCATCCCTCAACCCATTAACATCAAGTACAAACAACCTCCCATCTATACAGAGCCAACCATTATGGTCGAGTCCGTACAGCTTCACATCCTCAGACTCTACTCCACTTTAAATCTTAGCATTGATTTTTGCTAGTCTAGCGTCATGCCTCTGACTAGTACTGATCTTCTCAATTAAAGTAGCTCTCATAGTAAAACTCACCTATGCTTCTAGCTCTAGTTCACTTTACGGTCTGAAGTCATAACCAACAATATACTCTAGCTGCTTCCACTCCAGGAACATCGCTTCTAAGATAACATGTCTTCTACTCAGAGCATCAGCACTCATATGAGGCCAAGAGCTCTCTAACCATCGCTGTTGATGAAGGTTACGGTTCTTCTATAAGAGGTACTTCAATTATTTATGATCAATGAACAGCTCAAAGCTCTCCAATAGATAATTCCTCCAAAATTTTAAAGCAAACATTATCACGATTAACTCCGAATCATGGGTTAGGTATTTCCTCTCATGAAGTTTCAACAATCGACTAGCATACGTGACAACCTTACCTCTTTGCTTTACTACCAAGCCCAATCCGGTACCATAAGCATCTTTGTAGGCTATCAAATCCTCATTACCACTTGGAATGACTAAGACTAGTGCACCCGTCAACCTCTCTTTCAAACCCACGAACGTGTGCTCACACCTTGCATCCCAAGCAAATGTCCGAATTTTCTTCTTATTGGTTACCGGTGTTGCTACCATGAAGAAGTCCTTTACGATTCATTATAGTATCCTGCTAATCTAAGAAAACTCCTTCATTTCTAATTCTCTTCGATTGATCCCAATCATAGACTGTTATAACTTCCATTGGATCTATAGCAGTGCCCATCTCAGAAACAACATGATCGAAAAAATCACACTTGTCTTCTCCAAAAGCGACACTTAGAAAATTTCCCCTTTAATCGGTGCTTCCTCAACACCACTAGAATAGCCCTCAAATGCATCATATGGTCCTCTTCTAGCCTTAAGTAGATGAGAATATCATCAATGAACACAAGTACAAAAGTTATTCGGATAATCTCTGAAGACACGGTTCATGAGATCAACAATGTATGATGGCGCATTTTCATATATAATGTTTTGACTATGAAATTTGCACCATTGCGTTAGTACTGATTTTTTGGACAATTTTCATATATAATGTTTTGAAATCGAAGCTAGTATGAAAAAGTTATTAACATTTAAAGGTTTGGATTCAAATATAATTATAATATATATATATATATGTATGTATGTGTGTGTGTAAAATAATTAACAAATTAGAACATTAAAATCAATTAACAAGTATAACTCAATCGATCGACATCTAGCGGTCGACCGCCCTGGACCAAATGGTCGACTAGTGGACACATATCAACTAGGGTTAGCCTGGGCCGAACAACCTAGATTTAGTTATATTAAATCAACGGTTGGTATTCATAATTGTTGCTATAAATATGTTGTTAATCCTAAATCCTAATCACTCATCACTAGTACGTCCAAATCCCGTCTCTCCTCCAAATCTCTATCTCCTACAGTAAGTTTCTGAAATAAAAATTAAAATAAGTTGAAGACAAAATAAAGTAAATAGGAGAGATTAATAGGTAGAAGAAAGGGTGATTCAACATGAATCAAAGTGGAAAAAGTTAAAAAGAGGTGAGTGGGTTTATAACTAATATGATGATATATATGTAATTAAGTTTATTAATATCATACTTGATCTAGAATTGTTTTAGTTTAAATTAGAAATAATGTTTATATAGTGATTGTAATATATTGAAAATTTGATAAGAATTTAACTTATTTGAACATGATCCTTGTGTAATTTAAATTTTGGTTAAAGTAAATCTTTGGATAAAAATTGATTTAGGTTGAACACACTCTTTTCATTAAGTTGAATATCGATTGATATTTCAATACCCTGTGACTCTAACCCTGATGTAATCTGATTTGATGATAAATATGCTTATGAAATAGTTAGAAACTGAAGTTGAGAACATCAAAAATTATAGATTGAAAAAGTAGAAGATTACTGTAATTAACAGTTTACTGTAACTAATAGTAAACGATAATTGTTTGTACCAAAATTGGGCACAACACTCTTCGGAAGTCTGAAGAGATAAAGTGAAGAAATTAAATGAAAAAGAAGAATTATCTAACAAAGACTCCAAATTTTAGAAATGAGAATAATTAAAGTGCAAGGAGACACAAGAATTGAGAGTGGTTCGGCGTATAGCCTACGTCCACTATGAAGTAGTTTGCTTTATTGATCTTTCCTTTGTGTTTACAAGTAAATTCAATGTTTTACAGCAGTCAATTGTGATTTACAGCAGTGAACCTTGTTCATGGCAGCAGCAATTGAGTTCAGATCTGGATCTGGCGGAGTCCAGGCGTTGGAGATCTCAAAGAGGAAGAAGAACCCCTTTTTTGTTGGCTTTGGGGGTCTATTTATAGGTGTAGGAGGCTAGTATTTCGCCCAGATCTCGGGAGACCCTCTCTGGCACGTGACCAGGCCCGCATGCCCAAGCCCGTGAAGTTTCGATCCGATCCGTGATCGACACGAGCAGATTTCGTCTCGCTCAAGATTTCATCCAATGGAGTCGAAATTTGGCGTGGACATTCTTTAGCATGCACGTAGTCTTCTGTGAAAATTTCATAGCATTTGGACTTGTAGATTAGGAGATATGATCGATACAAAATGGAGTTTTCGGCAGGCTGTTTCCTTCGACTCGCTTTCTGTTTCGACTCGCTTCCGTTCGACTCGATGATGTGGCACTCGATTCTTACTCTGTCCTGGACGTTGCTTCGAGCGAGTCGAAGTAAGCACTTGGTCGAGCGAGTCGAAGCAAGCGTTGGTGGAGCGAGTCGAAGCAAGCATTGGTCGAGCGAGTCGAAGCAAGCGTTGGTCGAGCGAGTCGAAGAAAGCATTGGTCGAGCGAGTCGAAGCAAGCGTTGGTCGAACGAGTTGAAGCAAGCGCTGGTCGAGCGAGTCGAAATGGAGCGATTCGAAATGGGGCGTCCTGGGAGGTTTGAGCAGTGGAGTCGAAGTATGCACTTTTGAGGGTTTCAAACTGGAGCGGGTCGAAGAGAGCAGCTCTGAGGGATGTGGAGTGAGTCGAAGAGAGCAGCTCTGAAGGGCGTGGAGCGAGTCGAAGTTGGCTTCTCCTGGGTGTTACGAAGCGAGTCGAAGGAGCGAGTCGAATGGTGACTGATTTTCGTCCAATTTTGTATCCTTCATAACTTGAACATATGAACTCGGATTGTCTTGAGATTTTGAACGTTGGCTCCCATGGCTTAGCTTGTCATGTCCTACCAATTTTGGCTCGATCCAGACTCGGAAAAAATTCATCGATATCCGTAGTGAGCCCTTGTATAATTGATCTCTAGGATGGGCCGTCATTGGTTATTAGTCAATTCCTTGGTGTTACGGCCTTGCCAAAAGGCGGGATAACATTTGCCCCCCAAAGTACGTCTTGTGGGAACATGATGTGCTTTGAAATACTGTCATCTCTACTCTGAATAGTTATTGTTTCGTCGATGAAAGCTATAATCTTTGACCGTTCTTCTTGATAATGTAAACCGTTTGACTGCTGTACCATGTATTGTTGCAACCGATTTCTGTATGCTAGTGGTTACCCATTTGCTGTTGTAATCGTTATTAGATGAATTTCTGATTCCTGAAAATCTGGAACATTGAATATTAGTCCGACATTTATGCATATATGTTAATCTGACTCCCACTGACGTTTGTACGTTCTCGAGTCGTTGTCAGTTTTTCATTTTTTGAATTCCATATCGATCCTCTCCTGAACCGATGTGAAATTCGTTGCAACAACGCTTGACGGTCGTTTTTGGAATGTTCCTTCGTAACGGTCCTCTCTTGAATCAATGTGAAGGGTAGAAACATTGAAGATAATTTTCATTGGATTTATGGATGCGAAGCGCTTGTTCAACTCGGTTTTGATGACGGACTCAAACTGAGCGAGTCAAAGTGGAGCGAGTCGATGTGGACTCCCTGATGGGTTCGAACAGGATGTTCGACTCGGTCTTAGGTTCGAACAGGATGTTCGAACCGGTCTTGGGTTCGAATTGCAGAGGAGTCGGAGTCGAAACACATAGGAGGTAGAGGAGGGAGTCGAGACGTTCACTGATTGAGCGAGTCGAAGTGATGTCCTTTATGGATGTATGAGGGAGTCGAACTAGTCACGGGGATGGAGTCAAAGGAGCGATACGAAAAGGAGCCCCGCATCAGTGCACTAAAGAGGGAGTCGAAGCACGTGCTCGACCCTACTGGAATTCGAATCGGTTATTCCCCTTGCTTTCGACTCCATATAAATATCTGGCACTTAGCCCTTTTTCACTTTTTACCTTTCATCCTTATCTGCCTTGCCTTCGTATCATTCTAGAGCATTTTACGAGAAAAAACTTTTCCTTCGAATTGATTCCTATCTTCAACTACTTGAACTAACTGTGAGATCTAGGTAATCAATAAACGAATTCATGCGTAAACGATGAGGCTCGGGTTCTCTTATCAAATCAATCAAAGTTGTGGTCGATCGAAGGCTTTCTGGCCTCCGCTTCGTGTCGATGGAGTATGGGTTTCGAGATGATGAGGCAAAGGTCTTCGTATCGATCGATGGTGGAGCTTTGCTTCGAGTCGAACGCTTTGATTCTGTTGATCGATACGAAGGGGCTGTGTTTGATCGATTCGAAACGGTGGCTTTCGATCGAGTCGAAGCAGCTGTCTTGGATCGAATCGAAGTGGCTGCTTTGGATCGAGTCGAAACGCGCGACTTCGGAGCGAGTCGAAGTGGTTGCTTCGGACCGAGTCGAAATGCGTGACTTTTGGATGGAGTCGAAGTGGTTGCTTTGGACCGAGTCGAAATGCGTGACTTTTGGATGGAGTCGAAGTAGATGGCTTTGGAACGAGTTGAATTTGCACTCCATCGTTTTGACTGAGTCTAACTCAAACGTACACGACTATAATTCATTGATGCGAACCTGGCTCTCGTAAGCAACACAAATTTGATCATCAAAAAACTTTAAACTTCTCACACATTCGAACAACTGCCTCCGACGAGCTTTAAATTAGCATACTTGGACTTAACCGTTTCACTCCATATTTGACTTCCTATCGAAGCTCGTCGATGAAACTGCAACTTATAAAAATGACACCAAACTTTGATTTGGAGTGATTGTTAATAACTGGATGGCACGGTTGTGACGGTCAGCGATGACGGTCCTTCTGACTGAATTCCGAAGTCTCGTCGTTTTATATGCTTTCCTTAATTCGGTTGATCACCTCAAATAATATACAGTACCGCACTGCACAACACACTCACACACTTTTCACTGGGGGATGCACGGGTGTTATTAGCTGGTTATGGTTCCTTCAAGTTCTCACTAGTCGGAATTTCCAAGTTCTGTTCCTTCAACTATTGAGATACCGGTTATAGAAGCCGAAGTTATTGAGAGAGCTTCGGACGAGCGTCAAGGGGCTCGGTTTATTTGCACTCAACCGGATTCGGTGCCGTCGGGTATGTCCAAAGACATGTTAGGCCGGATTTGCTTAAGGCACGATTTGTCGCCTGACGACGTGCTACTTCCTGGGCCGAAGGACAGGCTGCATTATCCTCCGGAAGGATTTACTGCTTTCAACCGTCATGCTTGCACGGCGGGGACACTTCCTCCCTTCAATGACTATATCAGGGAGATCTTATCGTTTCTTGGCATAGCCCCGTCTCAACTACATCCGAATGGATATGCCTTGCTGAACAGCACCTTCGTCTTGTTTATGGAGATCCTATTTCGACCGCCGAAGCCGATCGAAATCAGATATTTATTCAATGTCAAAAGCCGTGGAGATAGCCCTTCCTTCACCTTCTTGGAGGCAGTCAGAAACTGCCACATTGTGCTGGGCTCCTGGGGGAGGCTAAGTTATTACAAATCCGAATAGTTCTACGTTCGGTGCCCCCCCGGATTTGCTAGACGGTGGTTAGATAGACGTAAGTGTCGCCATCCCCTCTTGAATTACTGAGATGTTAGTAACCGACTTAAAAAAATGACATACTTTTCCTTTCTTATAGCCGCAATCTCTCGCCCCGATGGCGCGTACTTCAGGGAGCTTGTTCGAATTCTTCAAGCGTTTCCGGGCGAAGAGAGGCACATAGACTTAGTCCTGACCGACAGGAATTTGAGGGCTGTCGGGCTGATAGAACGAAGACAGAACATACACCTGGATGTGATACATAGGGTGGCCCCGAAGAAATGTGTGAAGCGCAAAGCGCCCGCAGTTGTATCACTGAAGAAGTTGATCCAGAAAGAACGCCCACCGATATCGAGCTCCCGGTCGTGCCTCCTTCCGATGTTCAGGATTCCGGAGGAAAAAGAAAAGGCAAGGCCGCTGCTCACAAACGCCCTAAATCTAAGAGATTTAAATCCGTGGTCGTGTCTTTACCTTTCCAGGGGATCAGAATTTCAGAAGCTCCTCCCCCGCAAAAGGAGAGTCCTTTTGCAGGGCTTAGTGATGTCCCGATCCCGGATTTCGTGTCGTCTCCACACGACGCCAAGATGGAAGGGCTCGATAGTGCTTTTGAATCGAGCGGGTCGCTTGCTATGAGTGCGGTCGACATTTCTGGTTGGTCGGGGGATTGCACATGCATACAGTTCACTACACTACATGATCCACAACTGTACTTCGTCCAACTTTGGAAGTTGCTAACTCTTTCTTCGCTTCTCATTTTCAGGTACTATGTCTGGAAGGGGATCAATGCTGAACAGTCTTCGTTCAGCCCTAAAGGCTTCTGGTTACTAAGATTCCCGCAGGAGGGATTCTGATAGGGATCGCGATCGCGAGCACTCTAGTCAGGATAGGTATGGGCATGACAGGGATAGAGAATACCGACACCGGTCTAGATCATGTTCTCCTCCTCCTAGGCTTCCATCTCCACCTCCTGCTCATGTTCCACCACCGTCAGAGCCTTCTCGTCACAGGCCTTCTTCTCACACTTCCAGATCTGAGAATCATCTTCAGAGAGTCGAGACTACATCTTCCATGGTTACAGAGCAGGTCCCCGTTGATCCCACTGGAGAAGGGGCCCTTAAGTTGGCTCAAATGAAGAAGGATTTTCCAAATATCTACTTCGACGGTTATGTCTTCCCTCCCCACTTGAAGAGAGTTCCATCAGGGGTAGAAGGCACGATGCATGATTATGTCCATGATATCTATACCCAATACAGGGAGTGGGCAAAAGCTGCTGAAAAAGCTTCCAAAGTGGCCTTCGAGCGGGCCAAAGAGATCGAGAAGATGGAGACCGAGCTCGCGAAAAGGGATCGGATTATTCAGGTACTCTCTGCCGAGTCCGAGTCTTCTCGGAAATCTAAGATCGAGGCCATTAAGAAATCTGACGAAGCAAAGGTGGCCATGGAGAGGTTGAGGCAGACGCATGTTGCCTTGGTGGAGGAGATGGGCCACCGGAATACTACGGTTACCGCCGAGCGGGATGCGGCGGTCAAGGAACTGAACGAACTTAAGGTCAAATTCATCGGTATGGCCAAGGAAAAAGACGACGCGAACAACGCAGCCCAGAAGGCGTGCGAACAGGCTGTTCTACTTAGGGGCGAACGGGATGCGGCGGTGGCTAAAGTCCAAAAGGTGGAGACTGAGGTTGAGGAAAGGGTGAAATTGGCCGAGTCCAGGCTAGAGGCCGACATTGAAGACCTCCTCGTTGTCTATAATGCTAACGTGCTGAGGCACTAGGGCCTGGCCTGGCTCGATGATTATTCGACGCATCTCCACAGTGCTTGGGGCCGCCTGGTCGAAGAAGAGAAAGAGGCGCACCCGGGTGAATCTGTGGATGAATTCGAGCTCGAGAATCGTCTGTTAACTGATGACGAAAAGAAGATTCTCCATGATTCAATGATCTCTTATGAGAAGGCAGCCAGCACCTGGAAGTAAGAGAAGGCTCCGGGGTTGGACATCATGATGCAAGTCTTGATCTTCCGGTGTCAACCCAGCCTGAATCTTTGCCTGCAGTTGATCCTCAAGTCGTTCTTGCCTATAATCCGGATCGGCCGCAGATGTCTCCGACTACAGTGCAAGCGACTGAAGCCGCCCCGTCGCTTATAAGCCAAACTGAGGAAGGTACTCTGAACATTCCACATGTCTTTCATGAGCCGAAGTCTTCGATCGAGTTTAAGTTCTAACAATTCTTTTATTATTTGTCCAGTGATCGACGTTGCGCCGCACATGCCTCCTTCTACTCAAGAATTATATCAGATGCAGGAGGCTATCGTGACTGAAGCGACCACTGTAAGCACAGCTGCCCCGCTTGACGATCTGCAGGGAGGTACGATCATGTTCAATGAGCAGCTGATGGATGAACTTTTTCGCTGCCACGGCGATCCTCGTACTGACTTGCCATCTGTTATGAGCGGAACTGATCCTACTACGAGCTCTTCAATGCCGACTGCCGATGCCCCCAGCGGGGCTTAAGCAGTAACCGAAGAGGAGATGTTTGCTCAGATTGATGCTGAACTGGTAGCAGTTGGTAATGGCGGCAGCTTTGGAGGTGGGATGGCAGCATCAGGACCTGCCCCGCTCGTAATGATGTCTCCTGGTGGTTCTGTCTTTCTCACCAACCTGCCCATCCCATCTTCTGTGACTGACCCCGTTCCTCCGATTCCGCCCGCAGGGAGCATTCTTATTCACACGAGTTTGGAGGAGGACGTCGACATAATGCCCTCGCCTGAAGACCAACCGCCGCAAAGCAAAGGCTCAAAGACGAAGACTTGCAATGGCTCCAGCGGGTCCACATCGAGGAGGAAGCTAAGGAAGAAAGAAAGATTAGGCATGTTCTCCCGGTGTATTTGGTTTGCATTTTGTTAGCCGTGTATAGATGCGGGTTCGGCCCTTGCTAACAGGAATTTTTTGGAAACTTGTATACGAACTTCTTCTATAATTGATAGAAATGAAACTTTTCCTTTTTGACTTCTTTTTTGTCATTGTATATTTTTCTAAGTGTTTCAGTGTTTGGACTGCACTTGTGAAGTTTCAAATTCCGAATGAAGTTTGCTCCTGTTCGCCAAGTTCGGGTATTGCGGACATGGTTTGCGACCGGGAAACGAGTCGAATTTTGACGTCGTGTTGCTTCAGTCAATGGTTGATGCTTAAGTCTTGCCCCCCAGTCTTGGTGGCATGTTGTAAAACATCAGTCAGCGATTACCCTTTTCTCCTAGCATGCCGAGTCTAGTGCCGTTGGATGGGCGTTTAAGGCAAACGGGGGTTGAGTGGTTTATCCGTGCTTGTCCGATTGTTGATGATCATACCCGCACTCCAGGGGTCCTCATTTGTTTACGGGCGGTTGGTCACGCTGGCTTGAGTTTCGATCATATGCCCGCTGTTTGGGGACTTGGAATTGGGTTTTGTACTCTGACTCGCGCTCCGGGAGTTTGGAGTCGATAATTATATTTCGATCCATGCTTCGGGAACTTGAGGTTGGTGTTTAGGTTCCGTTCTGCATCCTGGGAATCCGGAGTCGACATCTGTGCTCCGACTTGTACTGTGGAAATTCGGAACCGATGTTTATACTCCACTACGCACTCCGGGAATATGGAGTTGAATGTTTATACTCCGCTTCGCACTTTGGGAATACAGAGTTGAATGTTTATACTCCGACTCACGCTTTGGGAGTACGGAGTTGGATGTTTATACTCCACTTCGCACTCCGGGAATATGGAGTTGATGTTTATATTCCGGTTCGCGCTTTGGGAATTCGGAGTTGGATGTTTATACTCCACTTCGCACTCCGGGAATATGGAGTTGAATGTTTATACTCCGGTTCGTGCTTTGGGAATTCAGAGTTGGATGTTTATACTCCGGTTCGCGCTTTGGGAATTCGGAGTTGGATGTTTATACTCCACTTCGCACTTCGGGAATATGGAGTTGATGTTTATACTCTGGTTCACGGTTTGGGAATTCAAAGTTGGATGTTTATACTCTGCTTTGCACTCTGGGAATACGGAGTTGATGTTTATACTCCGACTCGTGCTCTGGGAGTACAGAGTTGAATGTTTATACTCCGACCCGCGCTCTGGGAGTTCGGAGTTGGATGTTTATACTCCGCTTCGCACTCTGGGAATACGGAGTTGATGTTTATACTCCGACTCGCGCTCTGGGAGTACGGAGTTGAATATTTATACTCCGACCCGTGCTCTGGGAGTTCGGAGTTGAGGAAGGATTGTCGTGTACTAATCCCTTTTTTGACTTTGATGTGATGGCTTGCCCCCAAGCTCGGGTTTCACTTAGGGAGTGATTGGTTGCACCGCAGCCACTCTCTATTTGAATAAATCCCACCGTATGATGAGACTTAGCTCTTTGTGCATAGTGATGGTCATATTAAGTATTTCAAGTAAATCACAGCTCTGGCTCGAAGAGGTTGCATTTTATTGCTGAAATAAGAAAGTATGGCAAAGTCAGTTGCCTTATTACAAGTTCTAATTTCGAAATGCATAAACAAATTGCAGAAAAGGAAAGTAAACTAAATGGATAAAGATAGCCTGTCAGGTGTAATAGCGGCGAAGGCTCTCGCTATTCCAAGCTCTTGGCAGAGTAAGACCGTCGACGGTCAATAACTTGAATGTGCCATCTTTGAGCCTTCGTTCAATAACATACGGCCCTTCCCATGTTGGCTTCATATGTGAAGGAACCGGATAGACTCTTTTTGACGCAGCGGGTTAATCAAAAACAATGTAGATCGATGAATGTAGTAATCGATGGATTGGAAGATACTGAAATGCCCAAATTCGTTGATCCGAAGATACCGAATTCTAGCTATCCCGAACTCGTTGATCGCGCACGATACCGGGTTCAAAGATCTGCGATTCTTCACACGTTGATCTAGCGCACTAGATTCCGTGAATCGGCTTCTGCAGTCGTTGAATCGAGCGCACTCGATTAACCGAAAGAGGAGATAGGAGATTACACTCGACTACCAATTTGGTGAAAGCATAAAGCTAACAAAACAAGAGTTTTATTTCAAATCAACTAAACTTTACAAAATGACACCACTTGCCTATTTATAGGCTACAACTCAACACGCCCAAAACAGAACAAATATTTCAACAACACTTAGGTCGTGAACGACCTACGACCTAAAATGGTGCGACCTAAAAACGGACGCGACCTAACAAAGCACTCGACTTAAGGATAGACGACCTAAAAGATTACAACATAAGAAAAGTACAACACGGCACTTTACAACACATAGGTCGGCAACGACCTAAACCATACGACCTAAAATACATGGCATCTTCCAAGAATCCAGGCGGCAGTGAACTGTAGCAATCGGCGACCTAAAGTTCTCGCGACCTAACTTAGGTCGTAGATCGTACGCGACCTAACTTAGGTCGTAGGTCGAGACATCCCTTATTCAGAATTTCAGAGCGACTTACCTTTGGTCGTATCACTTCTTTGCGACTTAACTCCTCACGACCTAATGCCTCTCGACTTAAAGTAAACGACCTATCTCTCTGCAGCTTCCCGCGACCTAACTTAGGTCGTAACATATCTCTGCGACCTAAAGTTGGTCTTAACTTGATAGCTCGCGATTCTCCACTAGGTCGCTGGAGCGACTTAAAACCCTCGTTAGGTCCTACGCGACCTAACACTTCCGTTGCTTCCGCCTTTTCACTGTGTAGCTTTTTTACCTCGCTAGGTCGCGGCTTCGTTAGGTCATCACTCGTTAGCGACCTATGGCATAACCCAAGTGCTTCATCCTGTTTTACTTTAGGTCGTACCTCCTCCACGCGACCTATCTGCTTGTTAGGTCGTAGTAACCAGTTAGGTCGTATGCGACCTAAAAACAAGTTAGGTCGTTTGTGACTTAAACTTTCACCAAGTTGTACTGCAAACTTAGGTCGTTCGCGACCTATCACTTTCTTAGGTCGTACACGACCTAAGACTTCAACCTGGGCTGCATCACTTTTTAAGACGAGATCGCCTAACTCGAAGGTTCGCGGACGGACCTTGGCGTTGTACAATCGGGCGACTCGACTTCGATGCGCAGCCACCCTCAAGTCAGCTTCCTCACGCTTCTCATCTAGTAGATCGAGAGATTCAGCAAGTAATATAGCATTTGTCTTTGGATCATAGTATGTCACACGATGAGAAGTTACTTCTAGATCGACTAGAATAACGGCCTCTGAACCATAGGAAAGAGAGAACAGAGTGTGGCCGGTCGCGGTCTTGTGGGTTGTTCGGTAAGCCCATAGATCCATAGGAAGTTCATCGACCCACTTGCCCCCGACCTTTTCCAGTCGTTTCTTCAGGATGGATTTTATAACTTTATTAACTGCTTCGACCTGTCCGTTTGCTTGAGGATGTGCAACTGTGGAGAATTTCTTATGGATGTGAAATCGTTTGCAGAAATCTTTGAATTCAGCGCTGTCGAATTGGGTTCCGTTGTCCGTAATTATGGTGTGTGGGAGACCGAATCAACAGATGATGTTACGAACCACAAAGTTGATTACTTTCTTCGTTGTAATGGTAGCAAGAGCTTCGGCTTCAGCCCACTTTGTAAAGTAATCAACTGCGACGATGGCGTACTTCGCTCCACCTTTTGCCAAAGGTAGAGCACCGATGATGTTGATGCCCCACATTGCAAACAGCTACGGGCTGACCATTTGCGTTATCTCAGTAGGAGGAGCTCTAGGAATTCGGGCATATTTCTGGAACCTATCACATTTCTTCGCATATTCCAACGCATCACGATTCACGGTAGGCCAGTAATATCCATAACGGAGTATTTTCTTGGCAAGTGCTTGTCCCTCGGTGTGATCGCTACATTCTCCTTCATGTACATCGCGTAACACTTGTTTAATTTCATCGTGAGCGATACATCGGAGTAGGGGAACCGAGTACCCCCTTCTGTACATGAGTCCATTATGGATGGTAAATCTTGAGGCCTTTCGAAGGACCTATCTTTTTTCACTCCTGCGCTCCGGCAGGGTCCCGTGCCCAATATAATATTTGAGTGGAGTCATCCATGAATCTTTTTCGGGGATGGTTTCGCATACCCGGTTTATTTCCGCCCGGTCGATACTTGGGGAAGATAGCGTTTCGACGGGAACAAGTCCCATTTGTTGAGCTTCGCCTGTGCTGGTTAGCTTTGCCAACGAATCAGCCTTTTGGTTGCGTTCTTGAGGTATAATGTAGATGGCGTAGTAATCGAAATGGTCCAGTACTTCCTTAACTCGAGCTAAGTAGGCAGCCAACCTTCGATCTCTTGCTTGATACTCTCCTCGTACCTGACACACAACTAATTGTGAATCGCAATAAACTTCCACTGCGATAATTCTCAAACCTCTAGCGAGTTTCAAGCCAGTTAGGAGGGCTTCATATTCAGCTTCATTATTAGTCGCATGGAAATCAAACTTTAAGGCATAACATATGGATCAACCCTCGGGAATTTCAAGCACAATACCAGCGCCTGAACGCCGGTCGTTTGATGCTCCGTCGGTATAAAGTTTCCAGACGTATTCGGGGGATTCACTGGCTTCGGGCAAGTCCTCTGGGATTGTAAATTCAGCTATGAAATTAGCTAGGACTTGTCCTTGTATGGCCCGTCTCAGAGCGTAAGTAAGGTCAAACTGGCTCAGTTCGATGTTCCACTTGAGTAACCTACCAGACGTCTTAGGCCGCGAAAGGACCTGTCGTAACGGCTGGTCGGTGTAAACAATAATTGAATGTGCCTGGAAGTATGTTCGGAGTTTTCTTGATGCAATGACAAGGCAGTAAGCCAACTTTCCAGCCCTAGTCAATCATTTGCTGACATAGTATACTGGCCTCTGTATCTTGTCTTCTTCTCGGATTAATGTAGCGCTGATAGCGTTTTCTGATATCACCAAATATACGAACAGCTTTTCATGATCGATAGGCTTTGACAGTATTGGTGGTGTGGATAGATGTTGAACTAGTGCTTGGAAAGCGCCCTCGCATTCCGTGGTCCATTCAAATTTTCGTTTCCCTTTTCGAATCAGATCAAAGAAGGGAATGCATTTGTCAGTGGACTTTGAAATGAACCTGCTCAATGCTGCTACCTTTCCATTGAGACTCTGGACTTGCTTTATAGTTTTGGGAGATTCAAGATTTCTGATTGCCCAAATCTTTTCGGGATTTGCTTCGATTCCCCGGACGTTAACGATGAACCCAAGGAACTTTCCGGACGCAACTCCAAAATGACATTTCAGTGGGTTGAGCTTCATCTTGTACTCCCGAAGTATGTTGAACATAGTTTCCAGGTCTTTTACATGGTCGGTGGAGAGTCGCGACTTCACAAGCATGTCATCTACATATACTTCCATTGTCTTCCCGATTTGATTGGCGAACATCCGATTGACCAACCGTTGGTAAGTAGCTCCTGCGTTCTTGAGTCCGAACGGCATAATCTTGTAACAATAAAGTCCCAGATTGGTTACGAAGCTGGTGTGTTCTTGATCGGGTAAATGCATCGGTATCTGATTGTAGCCTGAATACGCGTCCATGAAGGATAAGAGTTCATGTCCAGCCGTCGAATCCACTAGCTGATCAATTCTAGGAAGCGGGAAACTGTCTTTGGGGCATGCTTTATTCAGATCGGAGTAGTCGACACATGTTCTCCACTTCCCGTTTGGCTTTCGGACGAGCACGAGATTTGACACCCATTCAGGATATAGCGCATCTCGAACGAATCCGTTCGCTTCAAGCTTTTCTACTTCCTCTTTAAGGGTGGTAGATCTCTCTGGATCCATATCATGCCTTTTTTGTTTGACCAGGACATGCCACGGGTCAATGTTCAGAGTGTGGCTCGCGATGTCCGGCGAGATCCCACACATATCAGAATGTGTCCAGGCAAATACGTCAAGATTTGCCCGCAGAAATTCAACCAATTCCTCTTGAGTTTTATGGCTTAGCTGAGATCCAATCTTTAGTTTTGAATCATCGTTATTGTCAATTGGGACATCAATCGTCAGTTCGGCTGGGGATGCTTGACTTTCTTTAGATTCTCCTTCGTCTTCAGTTTCTCTCAGGTCAAGGTCCTTGAGGAATTGGCTGGGGTGCCCGGGCCTGGGCCCGGGCGTTAATTGTCAATTATCGGCGAAATGGACGCAGAGAGATTCCTTTACGCCCTTTCCCTTTTCCTTCCGCTGCGCCTCCCGTAGCTCAGCAACATAACAGGCTCTAGCATTGGCCTGATCTCCATGAACGATTTCTATTCCATAATCAGTGGGAAATTTTAATGTCAAACACCATAGGGCAATGGCTACTCTAAATTCAGCAAGGGCCGGTCGGCCCAAGAAAGCATTGTAAGGGGAGTCTATGTCCAGAACGATGAATTGCAACATCCGTACTCTCCGACGTTCTCCTACTCCCAATTCCACTGGCAGTTCCACCATCCCAGTGGGAATTGTGGCACTTCCGTTGAAACCATGGACTCGAGATTGACAAGGCTTCAAGTCTGAGGCTTCCATCTTCATTTGATCATAAGCTCGCTTGAACAAAATATTCACAGAGCTTCCACTGTCAACTAAGATCCTTTTTATCCAAGCGGGACCTACTTGTGCAGAGATGACCAGTGGGTCAATAGTGGGAGCTTCGATTTTATTTGCGTCTCGGCTTCTGAACACGATGTCATCCATCATCATTTTCTGTTACTTGGTCGGAGCCCCCTCGTCAAAACTACTGCAACACTCGAAGTCCGCATGCCTGATAGAACTGGCATACGACTCCATTTCCTTCCAGCTTCGATTTGCTGGGTGAGGACCACCACTTATTGTATTGATGACCAACCACCCGTCTACACGAGTGGGTTCCTCCTGTCTTTCCTGATTCGACGCACGGTTCTGATTTGATGGGCCCGCACCACCGGATTGCGGCGCCCGTACATACTGATCCAGCTTCCGCTCACGTATCAGTTTTTCGATGAGGTCTTGTAGGTGACGACACTCATTGATGTTGTGGCCATAACTCTCATGGAATCTACAGAATTTTCCTGTTTGGATTTGTCTTTCAGTTGGTGGCTTCGGGCAGGCTTCTTATATTGCATGGTATTGCAGGTCTGCAAATACACATTTTCCAACGACGTGTTCAATGGAGTGTAGTTTTCGTACATGGAAGCTCTACGCCGTGGTCCACGATCCTGATCGCGTTTTTTGTTCTGATTTCTATTGTCCCTCTGCTAATTCTGTTTATTTTGGACGTTCAACTAGACCTTTCCAGAACTATCTCCGGACTGTTTAACAGCGACGTTACTCTGGATACCTTCGATGTTGGGTTCCGCATCATCCTGCTTCCTAGACTGTTTTGCATCCTCCCTTATCAGGAATTGGGCTGCCTTGGAATAGAAATGGTCCAATGACGCAGGTGGTTTCCCAGCTAACCAACTTCCAAACTCGGAATCAACATCAATTCCCTTAGTCAGAGCCATCAGGATAGAGTTATCGTTGGGATTGCTTATTTCTGCACACGCAGCATGGAATCGCTCCAAGTAACGTCTAAGCGTTTCTCCGGGAGCTTGTGTAACACTAGACAGAGTGTTAACGTCCTTTGGCCTCGCCACATGCATACGGAATTGTTCGACAAACTTGGTGGCCATATGGTCAAAGTTAGAGATGGATCGCGGTGGCAAACGAGTGAACCACATGGTAGCGATGCCCCCTAGGGAAATGGGGAAACTACGACACTTTACTGTGTCATCCGCTCTAGAAGCATTCATCAGCCATTCGTATTTCAGGACGTGTTGATTGGGATCTTAACTCCCTTCATAAACTGGCAAAGCTGGCATCCTGAAGTGCCGAGGTGGTTCAGCGTACAAAACATCATCGGTGAAAGGGGTATGACTTCGGGAGATTCCCCACTCGTTGTTAGAGAGACCCTGACTTTCACAGATCATTTGGCGGATCATTGCTGGTATATCTGTCGTTCGGACACTTGGAGCATGTTGGGCCAAGGTGTGGTCGGGTTCCACAGCGCGAGTCTAGACCGGACGCGGTCGACGGTCCGTGCCTCGCCTCCTTGGTTCAACATCCTCAGGGACATAAGGCTCGGGAGTCTGCTCTCATTGGCTATGTTGAGGATCAGCTTGGTTTCTAGCATCACCTCCTCGTCCGGCAGTGGTGGTAGTAGCAATGTTGTCGGTAACATGATAAGGAGCAGCTCCACCCCGAGTTGAAGGTTCTGTGCGGAGGCTAACGGATGGTCCAGCTTTAGGTTGCCCATGGTTCGAAGTAGGTTGGTGTCCCTTGGCCTGGGTGTAGCTTCCACCCAACCGTGGATGGGTGGATCTAGTTTGGCCATCGGAGGAGGCTGAACTTTTTGTGGAGGAGTGAGAACCTTGGTCTCTTCTAGGTCTTCTTCGCCTTTGGCGATTTAGCTGGTTAGTCAACTCCGTGTTGGCACGTAGTTGTTTCGCTAGCTGCTGTCGACTTTGGGTCAACTCTTGAAGCAATGTCTGAAATTCTTGTCTAGTGATTGGACCTGATGGATCTGAAGGTCCTGCAGCATTTTGGTTGGATGGAGGAGATTGCGCGGGATTTTGTCGGTCCCGTGCTCCCTGATCAGCAGCTGTTGAGGTGGTACGTGTGCTCAACATAATGAATTGATGAAGTCCTTTCCTAGATCTGATTGCAAATCTGAGTAGAATGGAAGGGCTTCGAAGTTCTAGATCTGGATCTTCTTCTTAGATTTATGCAATCCAATATAGATAGGAGATCCAAAGAGCGGGAGAAAAATCGGGTTTTTCTCAGTGAAAGCACCAAAGTGTTTGTACCAAAATTGGGCACAACACTCTTCGGAAGTCTTTGAAGAGATAAAGTGAAGAAATTAAATGAAAAAAGAGAAATTATCTAACAAAGACTCCAAATTTCGGAAATGAGAATAATTAAAGTGCAAGGAGACACAAGAATTTAGAGTGGTTCGGCGTATAGCCTACGTCCACTATGAAGTAGTTTGCTTTATTGATCTTTCCTTTGTGTTTACAAGTAAATTCAATGTTTTACAGCAGTCAATTGTGATTTACAGTAGTGAATCTTGTTTATGGCAGCAGCAATTGAGTTCAGATCTGGATCTGGCGGAGTCCGGGCGTTGGAGATCTCAAAGAGGAAGAAGAACCCCTTTTTTGTTGGCTTTGGGGGTCTATTTATAGGTGTAGGAGGCTGGTATTTCGCTCAGATCTCGGGAGACCCTCTCTGGCACGTGACCAGGCTCGCACGCCCAAGCCCGTGAAGTTTCGATCCGACCCGTGATCGACACGAGTAGATTTCGACTCGCTCGAGATTTCATCCAATGGAGTCGAAATTTGGCGTGGACATTCTTTAGCATGCACGTAGACTTCTGTGAAAATTTCATAGCATTTGGACTTGTAGATTGGGAGATATGATCGATACGAAATGGAGTTTTTGGTAGGCTGTTTCCTTCGACTCGCTTCCTGTTTTGACTCGCTTCCGTTCGACTCGATGACATGGCACTCGATTCTTACTCTATCCTGGACGTTGCTTCGAGCGAGTCGAAGCAAGCACTTGGTCGAGCGAGTCGAAGCAAGCGTTGGTCGAGCGAGTCGAAGCAAGCATTGGTCGAGCGAGTCGAAGCAAGCGTTGGTCGAGTGAGTCGAAGAAAGCATTGGTCGAGCGAGTCGAAGCAAGCGTTGGTCGAACGAGTTGAAGCAAGCGCTGGTCGAGCGAGTCGAAATGGAGCGAGTCGAAATGGGGCGTCTTGGGAGGTTTGAGCAGTGGAGTCGAAGTATGCACTTTTGAGGGTTTTAAACTGGAGCGAGTCGAAGAGAGCAGCTCTGAGGGACGTGGAGCGAGTCGAAGAGAGCAGCTCTGAGGGGCGTGGAGCGAGTCGAAGTTGGCTTCTCCTGGGTGTTACAAAGCGAGTCGAAGGAGCGAGTCGAATGGTGATTGATTTTCATCCAATTTTGTATCCTTCATAACTTGAACATACGAATTCGAATTGTCTTGAGATTTTGAACGTTGGCTCCCATGGCTTAGCTTGTCATGTCTTACCAATTTTGGCTCGATCCGGACTTAGACAAAATTCATCGATATCCGTAGTGAGCCCGTGTATAATTGATCTCTAGGATGGGCCGTCATTGGTTATTAGTCAATTCCTTGGTGTTACGGCCTTGCCAAAAGGCGGGATAACAATAATTAATGAAGAATGATGATTAATAAAGAATGAAAAAAGACTTCGACCAGTCGATAGGCTCACTAGGGCCAATCGAATGCTTTAGTAGCCAACGATCGATCAGTTAACGATTTACAATCGCGATCTAAACCTCGACCTAAGGCTAGGTTTGTAGTTTATGTATAAATATTATATGTGGATATTAGTATATTATTAGGGGAATTAGTACCCTAAGTTGATGAGTCTTCATTGATACATGACTAATGAGTTAGTGTATGCTGGCAATTACGCCTAGGCACTATTTATTCGGCATAGTCGATATTCAACAGGAGAAATTCAATCGCAAATCACATTCACAAGAGGTTCCATGGTATATGCGCAACACTATAGAGGATGCCTAGAGAAGTGTATGCCTAGCACTAACAGAGATTCCTAGGTACAGGACGTGGTATGTTGTTGGAGACCCAACACTATGCAATAAGTGGATTTACGTTACCGTTGAGACTAGACACGGAAGCAGTGGACCCTAAGACATCTTTGGAGCAAGTCGGCATTGTAGGCTCCTATTTAATGTATAAATACGATATGTTTAGTCAAAGTTTGGGAACGTAGTCTTAAGTTTGATATTGTAGGTTATCCTATGTTGGAATACTTCCAGTGGTTATTAGCCGATCCGCCGTTGTTTTTTAGATTCGATTAGTTGTTCGACCTTAGTATAAACCTTCACAAGATGTTGGTGTAAGTATATTTAGAACTATACCTCTTAGGTAAAAGAAACTAATCTTAGTAAGTGATTCACAGACATAAGTAGGACACCTTAGGTCACATAGATTATAAACAAATTCAATTGCATTTAATCACCATATATTAATGATGTAACTCATTCACCCAACTTTTTTCTGACCCACTCCTTTCCTCCCCCCAACAACAAGTGGACAAGGCAGCATGTGATAGGCCTTAAGATTATTACATGGAGAGGCAAGCTTGGCATTGGCATTGCTTATTACTTTCCATTACTCTCTATTTAACTATTTATCATACTTAGTACTTATCAGACTATATGTTGTATTTCTACAAACTCTTGATTATGACTACGTATATTTTGGGACTGTATTTTCTAGGACATTTTCTAAGACGATTATTTTCTATATTTATATTTTACTGCTTTCCGCTATGAGATCTGAAAGTGTAGAATGTCTTAGATTTTATCCTTATATTCTTAGTCTTTGTAATGTTTAAAAACCCGATAGCTTGTACTTCTTGGCACAACGTGAGTCCAAAAGTCACTCTAGGCTTTGGATCGGTGTGTCTGGAGGTACGGGTTGTCAACTTGATTTCAGAGCATAGGTTTACAATTCCTTAGGAGCTAGGTATGTATTGAGAGAACATATTTGAATTTTTTTGAAAAATAAGAGTTTTCCAAAAAGGGTTTTCCAAAATATTTTCAAGAAAATGTTTCTCGAAATGGGTTTAGAAAGTGTATATATTTATAGGTAAAAAAGTTTCCAAAGTTTTTATATATAAGTATAATATGAAAAAAAACTTATTCTTGCCAATACTATATGTGGAAATGTTGCTAATAATTCCTAAATCATAGATAGAGAGGATGAGTGATACTGCTAGTTGCGGCTTAGGTGATACAGTTGATATTCCAAACATAAACATCCCGATATGGTTCCATTGGTACCTGCAAGCGAGAGGACAAGCTGAGCTTAACCCAAACAGGGAACCCACAGAGAGGGCGTCGGGTGTAGTTCCTGCCTACTCCCCTGCCACTAATTTCGCCAAGCTATGTAAGCACTTTGTAAGCCTAGGAGGAAAGCCATATGTGGAGACCAAGTCTTATGTTCGCTCGAAGGCATGGATTCACACTTGTAAGAGGATTTTCGGATTGATGGGCCTTACAGACGACATTTGGAGACATCTTGCCTATTGGGATTTACAAGGAGAGGCCCTGAATTGGTGGGACGTGGTAGCAGTGAAGGCCAATAAGGGAAAGATAACTTAGGGAGAGTTTACGAGGCGTTTTGAGAAGAATTTTCTTTCCATCATAAAGCAGGGGAGCAACTGGAGAACATCATATATTTGCAGCAATGAGAAATGTCGGTGAAAGAATATGTGAATCGGCTCGATGAGTTGGCTAGGTTTGGCCTTTATTTTGGAAAAGGACTGAATCAACCTCTTTAAGTTTTGTCGCTTAGTCATATTCCCATGGATGCACTTATGAGGGTCTGGTGGAGATGGCCTTGCTAAATATTGTTTCAAGGAGGAAGTAAAGAGTGAGCCCAAGAAGTCGGGAGGAAAGGTACCATAGCAGATTCAGCGCAAGGGCGGGATAAGGACCCAAGGGAAGATTAAGAAGCAGGAGCTCAAGTGTAGGAGATATGATAAGAGGGGGCATTTTGTAAAGAATTGCAAGAAAGACAACTCCATTATCAAATGTTTCAACTGTAATTAATTCGGGCACATGAGACGAGAGTGTCCAATACCACAAGAGATCTCTACCCAAGAAGTATCAACTTACGCACTAGATGTTGTTCCCAGCTCGAGTGTGCATCTAGTAGAAGACAAGGCAAAGAAGGTCTAATTGAAGGTGTTTTAACTTTATCTGATTTATCTGTTTGTACCTTATTTGACACTGGGGCACCACACTCTTTTATCTTGAGTTGAGTTGTAAATGATTTACACTAAGACCCTAGCATAGTTACAGACCTAGTTATTGTATCAAACCCTATTGGAGGATCAGTGTAATATTTAAATAATCAATTTAAATATTGAATTGTTAATTAATTGAAGGTCCAATAACATGATTTTTCGCATATGGTAGACTTAAGACTCGAGACCTCTTTCGTTGAGTTTGGATCGACATTGTGGATTAAAATGAATATAAATATCGCTATATTTAGAGATTGGACAATTCGATGGCCAAAACGATCTCAAAATGCGTGAAACTATCATCCCGCAGTGCTGTCTCGGATAACGACGAAATTTATACCATTGGGACCGAAATAATGAGATGATGTACGCTGGGAAGTTTCGTTGCGATTGAATGCGCCCTGTGATCGTAAGAGCTAGGAACATACAATGGTTTATTTGAAAAATCAAATAAATAATATATAATAGTTATATAAATATACACTACCTAATCCACCTTCTCTCACTCATTTTTCTATTGCTCTATTGCCTGTAGAAAAAGAAATGGCTGCCTCCTCTTAAACCATTCAAAAAATTAAATCAGGAGTTTAGCTCAATGATAAATCATGATACCAAATCCATTGAACTCGTATGGAGGAGAGCTTCACATTAGTGGTGATGAGATATCATGCGATTATGATTTGTCAAGCTCGACTATTTGGGTCGAAAGTAGGGTTATGGTTCATCAACAAAGGAGGAGGAGTTAGGCGAAGGTGATTTCACCATTTCTTTCTTGTATGGAGGAGCACCTTCCCACCGAGTTTCGTCGACTCTAGTGCTTCCAGGAAAAATGCAACATAATGAAGTCATGCACGGAACCCTCCAAGTTGTGATTTAAGGGAATGGTTTGTTCATCGTGTGATGGTGTGCATCACGGAGCTTGGGCATAGAGGAGCACGTTGGCGAAAGAGGTTCGTCGATTCATCGAGAAATAAGGGAGAAAAGAGGAGAGAGGGTGTGCATATGATGGGTTGATATGCACAATCGTGCATGGCCAGGGTATTGTGATTAGGGGAGGAAGGATAAGCAAAGTAATTAAGTTAATTTAGGTAATTAATTAGTGAATAAATTATTTAGTTAATCTCGTTTCTTATAAAATTCATATCCTTTACATATGAGATTCGATTTGAACATGGTTTCTTGCATTGGGCTCATGATTGTCAATAGATTAATCAGCTTTTGTTGAGGTGAGTGACATTGTCTCTCACCATACTATGATTGTTAGTATAGCATAAAATGATGTTGTGAACGGATTTCTAACTCATGATTTTTAATATATTTAAACACACCCGATTTTATAAAAGAATTTTAAAGTGGTTTAAAAATGGTTTTAAATAAGATTTCGCACTTGTTATTACGGACGTACCATTTTTAGGGAATCACTAGATTTAGGCTACTATTGATATGAATCCCCAAATTTGTTGATATAGATGTGTTATATATATATTGTATGTATGTTATGATTGGTGTATGTACGCTTGTTGGTTGCTTGTATGCTTGTTTTCTTAGTTTGGTTAAAAACGCCGACCGAAGGCGATACAGTGTTTGGAAATATCCAATGGTATAGAATTTCGTGTGTAGAGTTTCGTGCGTATTGACCGATCTAAAGATGAAAGACGATGTACTTAGGTATGTTCTTCGGAATTCAAGCTGGATGCCAGACGTTTTCATTTGGTTTGTACATAACCACTTTTGGTTAAGTACACGACCAAAGTGGTCGTTATCGACTACTCTGGAGTGGTTGGTATCTTGCACTTGATGATGGTCGATTTGGCCAATTTTGACGTGGACGATGGAGAAGCTTCAAGGAACATGATGTGATGGTTCGTTCTTTCGTTCGACATTTGATTTTGATGTTATTGCTATTCAAAAAGTGGTTGTGGCAGTGAAGCAAGGATGTAATGCTTCAACAATGATGATGTCGTAATGGGAAGTAATGGCTTCGATGATGGATAGTTGTACTTCGAGATGTAGAGTAGACGATGATGAGTTGGATTGAAGGAACTGTTGGAGGAAGGTTA
This sequence comes from Allium fistulosum, assembly GCA_030737815.1. Classification (NCBI taxonomy): domain Eukaryota; kingdom Viridiplantae; phylum Streptophyta; class Magnoliopsida; order Asparagales; family Amaryllidaceae; genus Allium; species Allium fistulosum. Next base: position 99,423,959 of record CM060907.1, read on the forward strand.
TGAGACATTTAATGATATTCTATGACTAATGATGGATGTCTAGAGTAATTCCTGACCATAGTGACTTCATGATAGAAGTCATAGAGATATTTCTAGGATAAGCTCTGCTATTGATGACATATGCAAAGGGATTGATGATACTCGAAGGTTCAAAGAGTAATCGATAAGAAAGAGGAAATATGTGGTATCTATTTGAGCCATGACAGGCTCTGATCCCCATGATGGGCAATCTGATCTCCATGACAGGCGATCAATACCCCAAAAATATGGGGTAATGATATGAGTGAGTGATGTGAGGTGGATGATAATGCACCGAGTGAGTGATGTGAGGTGGATGATGGATGCTATGTTTGCTTTGGTTGTTTATTACTCTATGGATGCCACATGATGTTGTTATCTTTGATGTAAATACCTGGACAACCATCAGTACTCTGACATATAGTAGACCCATGATGACAATAATAGAGAACATATATCCTATGTTACGTGCTAACACATTGGATGCAGGGACATGCCAGGTATGATTCTCCATATCCACTGTTCCATATACTATATCGACTTTCATTGCATTTTGATATTGTTTGTCGCTCACACCAGACTATTGTTTGACTTAAGGTTTTATGCTTTGCTTCTTATTACGTTGGGTACTCTTAAATAAGTAGACTAGATAATAAGTGTAAACAATACATGGAGTTCTACAAGTGGACTAGCAGGAGGCGACGTTTTCTCATATTTATATTTTGGGCTTATTATTACGTATTCCGCTATATGACACTATGGAGCCTTAGCAGTGTTTGACTTCCTACCGTTAGAGATAGTTTATCAGTTGAGTTTATTTATCATTTATATAAACTCTATTACTATTTTGTATAACTGTATAAGCCTTTGTACTCTAATTCTATGGTTCATGTAATTACTACTGCCTCGCTTGTATTATATCTGTGATGATCATTATATTTTATTTGATGCGCTATGAGATATATAACAGATTCTATTATTATATGATGTTTCATTTCTCTTTTCTTCTATTCTCTGCTCTTCTATTTCTCTTCTTTACTTCTCTCTTTCCTTGGACCATCGTCCTACAGTCACCGGATGCTCCAACAACGCACTATTCGATTATATGAGCGTCGGAGGCATAGGTCGGTCATCTGAATTGGTATTAGAGCTAAGTTACATGATTAACCTAAGTTGATACCATGGTCCAATAAAGATAGAGTATGCGTTGTAGCCTTAGACTAGATCGAGAGTATACCTATATACGAGAGAGTGCATATTTGTTTTGTATTTTGGTTTTCAAAACTATATAGTAGTATATATAGTATATATGTTGTATTGCACACACAAGTAGCACCAATGTAGTTTTTCTTTATGACAGACTGATCATTCTTATTATGTATTAAGAGTGATCTGGCATGCGAGATATGCTGCTATTGACTCTATCTGTGAAATAGAGAAGTGGGCAGGATCAGGGACGACTAACCCTAATTTATAGAATATGTTTGTTATGATGGTGCGAAAGATTATCTAGAATGCCCAAGTTGCTCCACATAAATATGATGCTTAAGCGCAAAACACCATAGTCGACTTTGTCAAGTTGTATAAAGACTACATGAGTCTAAGAGGTAGACTGTCCCTTGGAATGGAGTCAACTATTAAAGTACAAGACTGGATGGATATTTTCGAAAGGATCTTTGATGATTTGGAGTTAGATGATGTAGTAAGGTAGAAGTTGACCTCTTGATGACTCTAGGGATGAACAATGAACTGATGGAGTGCCCTTATTGCTTCGATTCTCGAGGATCATTTTACTTGGGATCGGTTCATTGTTCGCATCAGAGAGAAATTTATCTCAACTTTTCAAAAGTCGGTGTTATTTAGGAAGTTCACCGACTTGATGTAAGGCAAAATGTCTATGTTGGAGTATGTGAACGAATTCAATGTGCTATCAAGGTATAGCCAATCTTTCATTAATACTCCACTTAGAAAGAATGAAAAGGTATCCATTGGGTTGAGTGATCATTTTGGAAAGCAATTGACTGTTCAAATTGACGAGAGCTTTGAGAAGTTGATCGAGAAGGCTTTACGACATGAGAGCATGTACCCAATATAGAAGGATTGTCCCGAACCAACTAAGAAAGGACAAACAGTAAGCATATACATTGAATGCCGTCTCGATGTCATCGAGTGCTTCATCGACGAAAGAGAAGGGAAAGGGCATTTCCGTCTGAGGTATGCTTTCTACTTATGGTGTTCCATATGTGTTTTATTCGATCTCGGGGTTTCACATTCCTTCATATCTAGTGATTTATAGATATATTGGGATTGAGACTCGAAATTGTTGATCGTTCTTTAATTTATGACGGACATGGTTAGGCTCAGCCAGCTTGTGTATGGTTTGTCTAGACTTAGCCATATCTAGTCATGGATGTTTGTTTGTTTATTATTGATTTGTTTTGGGTTTAATTGGGTTCGATATTATAGTTTAGGAATAGAACGGCTAAAGGGGTATAGAATAGTGATGGAATATGAGAGGCCGTTGGTGATGGTATGGAGTAGATGATGGGTGAATGGTAGTGCTAGGCTTCCTATCGGACGATGATATGATGGTCAGTTTTCTATATTCGCTCGAAGCTATGACTTGACAAGTTGTCATTAGTGCCTAATGCTAGGGAGTATCAGGATATATTTGATGAGGTGACCGAATTTCCACCATATAGGGAGATAGAATTCCGTATCGATCTAGTCAGAGGTGCTAGACCAGTATTTATGTGTTTAAGAAAAATGATGCCTATCGAGAAGTGGAAACTAAAGGTGTGAGCTAATGACCTATTAAGGCAAGAATATATTTATTGGAGCACATTTGAGTGGGATGCACACCTGTAGTGTTTTCCACTGATGCGGATAGCTCTTTGAGGTTTTATGTTGATTACCGTGAGCTGAATGACATGACGAACGAGTATCTACTCCCACTTATTGATGGCTTGTTCGATCAGCTCTATGGCGCGAAGGTGTTCTCTCAGTTGGACCTTGCAATGGGGTTTCATCAACTGAGAGTACCTAGAGAGAGTGTGTTGATCATTGCATTTCGTACGCTCTTTTGACTTTTGATTGGTTGGTCATGCCGTTCGGGCTAACCAACACGTCAGCATGCTTTGTTGATCTCATGAACCGTGTTTCGAGGGATCACTTGAGTAATTTTATGCTCGTGCTCATTGATGACACTTTTGTTTACTCGTGGATGAAAAGGAAGCACAAAAGACGATTGATGATTATGTTGGAAGTGTTAAGAAAACACCGATTGATGATGAAGTCTTCAAAGTATCACTTCTGGATGAAGGAAGTGAGATGCTTGTGTGACGATGTTTCGGAATAGGACATTGCTATTGATCCTGTGAGTTACAATGGTCCAAGATTTGAGCAAACCCAAGACTGCTAAAAACGAGAAGTTTCCTTTGATTGGCGAGATGTTATATGTTTTACCAAGGACTTCTCAAAGGTAGAAACACCATTAAACGACTTGATGAGGAGAACCAAACTTTTATTTGGGACGCTAGGTATGGACATGCATTTGTGAGTATGATAGAGAGGTTGGCATGTGCACCGATGTTAGTCATTCCGAATTGGAATAAGGAGTCGATAGTACTCACATATGCTTGTGGCACTTGACTAGGTTTGGTATTGATGCAGAAAGGTAAGGTTGTCGCAGATGCTAGTCGGCAATTGAAACTGTACGAGAGAAAGTATTTGACTTATGACTTAGAGTTGGCGATGATAGTACTTGCTTTGGAAATTTAGAGGCTCTATCTATTAAGAGAGAGGTTCCAGTTGTTCACTGATCCCACATTATTAAAGTACCCCTTCTCCGAGAAGGACCTTAACCTTCGCCATCAGTGATGGTTAGACTTCTTGGCCTCCTACGACTTTGACATTTCATGTACGTCCTTAAGGGAAATGCATTCGTTGATGCTTTGATTGGAAGACATACCAGTTTGGGAGCAATATTCCTAGAGTGGGCATTACTTGAATTTATCACTGGTTATGACTTCAGAACTCGTTGTGAGCTACAGCCAAAGATGACTGCTAGTTTGACTATCAGACCTACTTGAATTTAGTGGATCAATACTAGCCAGAGGCATAAAGCTAGACTAGTGGGGATTATGGCTAAATTAGTGGAAAGAGTAGTGTCTCTAGAGGTGATGTAGTGCGAACTTGACCGAGATGGTTGGCTCCGTAAAGATGAGATATTGTTTATTCTTAATGTCAATGGGTTGAGGGATGAAGTGCTACGAGAGTGCTCTCATTCGAGATAGACTATATATCTTGATGATAATAAAATGCACCGTAACATGAGGCAGACATTTATTGGGAAGGGATAAAGAAGGACATCGGGGTATTCGTTTCGAGATAAATGAATTGTTAGCAAGTAAATGTTGAACAGAAGAATCCAAGTGGTTACTATGATCGCTTGAGATTTCCAAGTGGATATGGGAATAGATATCGATGGATTCTTGAGGACTGGAAGAGGGTATGATAGCATTTAGGTCATAGTCCATAGATTGATGAAGAATGCCTGATTTATATTCCTTAAGTCCAGTGGAACGACATCCAAATTAGTCGAGTTATATATGAAGTGGATTATCCTATTCCACGGTGTGTCAAAGAGCACTGTAAGTGGCTGAAACCTGTTGTTCATTAGTGAGTTGGGGAGAACTTACAAGTTGCGTTGGAAATTTTGCATCAAATCGACTATATAATATCGAGATTGAACCTGAACCTTTGAGACCTTATAGGCCTATTTGTATCATAGAACATGATACAAAGCAGGTTTGGGGGAAGGTAGGAGTAGTAAAGGTTCAATGAAGTGAAAGCAGAGGCGATAACATATGGGAGACCGAGGAGAGCATGAGGACTGCTTGTGTAGAGTGCTTCACTTGATGAGATTTTCATTTTATCGTTAGCTTTCATATTGGATATCATATTTGATGCATTATATTAGATGGTTTAGTATCTTGCATGATAGGATGGCATGGATGTTACTTTTTGATGTTTGATCTTATATGTGCATGTTTGATGTTTGATTATTGGCATTTGATATGATTACTTGCTTGTATGGTTATTAGGCATGCAAGATAGTTATGGTTTGATATAGCATATCTATTTAAGATGATTGCTATATATGATTTGACATACTTAAACACATGATGGTGTTGCAATTGTGTCGAATTCTCTTTGTTGAGCACATGTTCATGTAAATGGAAGCAAGTGTTTGCTATTTGGATGCTTACTTGCTTTTATTCACATATAAATGGTATGCTCTTGCTATAAAAGAGGTACGTAAGATCTGCAGTGTAGATTTGGGTATATATGCTTGGTTGTCCACGGAAATGAGATGCTTTAGATATGAAATGTATATATATTTATGTTGTTTTAGGATTTTTCCTGACCAAGCCGTGTAAATGAGGTACTGTCGAATTTTTCCAAAATAAGATGGGCTTCAAAAGCCTATGGGTTTGGAGACATTTTCCTTGCCTAGGGAATTTTGAGGACAAAATACTTTTAAGGAGGGGAGAATGTAACGACCCATATTATTGATGATAGGATATCTAAATAATTGATTTAAATATTAAATCGACAATTAATTGAAGATCCAAAAATATGATTTTTCACATACGAACGAACTAGGACTCAATGCCACTTCAGTTGAGTTTGAATCGACGTTGCAGATCAAAATGAGTATAAATATCGTTATATTTGATGATTGGACAATACGATGGCCATAATTATCTCAAAATGCACGAAACTATCTTTCCAAAGCGCTATCTGTAACTGAGCAAAGGTAATTAAGTTAAATTTGGTAACTAATTAGTGAATAAATTATTTAATCAATCCCATTTTTATAAAATTCATGTCTTTGCATACGAGATCCAATTTGGATGTGATTTCTTGCGTTGTGCTCGTGATGGAGAGCACTATGACTTAGCATTAGATTAGTCAAGTTTTGTTAAGGTAAGTGATATTTTCTCTCACCATACTATGATCGTTAATATAGTATAAAATGACAGTTTGAATGGATTTCCAACTTTAAAACATGATTTTTAATATATTGAAACTCATATCCAATTTTACAAAAGAATTTAAAAGTGGTTTTAAAATGGTTTTGAATTGGATTTCACACTTGTTATTACGGATGTACTATTTTAAGGAAATCACTATATTTAGGTCATTTTTGATATGATCCCCTGAATTGGTTGATATAGACGTGTTATACATGTTATATGTATGCTATGATAGATGTATGTATGCTTGTTGGTTGCATGTATGCTTGTTTTTTTAGTTTGGTTGAAAACACCGATCGAAGGCGATATAGTGTTAGGAAATATCCCAAGGGATATAATTTCATGCATAGAGTTTCGTGCATACCGACCGATCTGAAGGCGAAAGACGATAGACATAGGTATGTGCTTTGGACTTCAAGGTAGATGCCAGCCATTTTCATTTGGTTTGTACTTAACCACTTCTGGTTAAGTACACGACCAAAGTGGTCGTTATCGACTACTCTATAGTAATCGGTATCTACCATATTGATGATGGCTGATTTGGCCAATTTTGACGTTTGATTTTCATGTTATGGCTCTTCGATGAGCGGTTTTGGAGGTGAAGCAAGGATTGACGCTTCGACGACGATGACGATGTGATGGGAAGTAGTTGCTTCGATGATGGATAGCTATACTTCAAGACGCTAGAGGAAGGTTACAGGACATTTGATGATATTCAATGACTATTTATGGATGCCTAGAGTAATTCCTGACCATAGTAACTCCATGGCAGAAGTCGCAGGGATAATTCCAAGATGGGCTCTTCTATTGATGACGTGTGCAAAGGGCACTCAAAGGTTCAGAGAGTACTTGAAAAGTAGGGGGTAATAAATGGCACCTAGTTGAGCTATGAAAGGTTTTGATATCCATGACGGGCGATCATTACCCCGGATCAGCCATGACGGATGATCTAGTATTTTAGCCTAATAAGTGACATGGATTCGAGTACTAAATAATCGGGACATTGAGTAGTCCTTGACCATGATGGGTCATTCAAGTTATCGCGTATCCAATGCACTGAGTGAGTGATGTGAGGATGGATGCTATGTTTGCTTTGGTTTTTTATCACTCTATAGATGCCACATGATGTAGTTATCTTTGATGTAGATACGCGGACAACCATTAGTACTTTAACATATAGTACACCCATGATGACTATGATAGAGTGGCGTATATTCTATATTATGTGCCAACTTTTTGAATGTAGGGACAGGTCTGGTATGATTCTCCATACCCTCTGTTCCATATAGTATGTCGACTTTCATAGTACATTGAGATTTTTTATTGCTCATACCAGACTATTGTCTGACTCAAGGTTTTATGCTTTGCTTCTTATTACCTTAGGTACTGTTAATTGAGTAGACTAGATAATAGGTGTAAACAACACATGGAGTTTTGCAAATGAACTACCAGGAGCCGACGCTTTCTCATATTTATATTTTAGGGTTATTATTACATGTTCCGCTGTTTGACCGTGGAGCCTTTGTAGTATTTGACTTCTTATTATCGGAGACAGTTTATTAGTTGAGTTTATTTATCATTTGTATAAACTATATTACTATTTTGTATAACTATATGAGCCTGTGTACCCTGATTCCATGGTTCATGTAGTTACTAATGTCTCACATATTTTATTTCTGTGATGATTATTATATTTTATGATGCACTGTAAAATATACGATAGGTTCTGTGATTATATGATGTTTCCTTTCTCTTCTCTTCTATCTTCTTCTCTTCTATTTTTCTTCTTTACTTCTTTCCTTTCCTTGGACCATCAACCTACAGTCATCGGATGCTCTAGTAGCGCACTATTCGACTATATGAGCATCAAGGCATAGGGTGGTCATCTCAATCAGTTTATTTATTTATGATATGTAGGGGTTTAAAATGTTTTATTTTGGTGGTCGAGTCCAATTACGATGCTTTTGTTTTAGAATTTTCTGGGTTTGGGTTAATTTTGGGTATGGACTGGATAACCATGTATGGGTCGATTTAGTCTGTGATAGGAAGGTTGTTCGGTTGGGTACTTGTAGTGGACATACTCTAAAGGTTTATTGCGATCTCAAAGATTCAGTTATGTTGAGTTACCTATATTCGTTAGACTTATCACACTATAAGTTAGCTTCAGTGCCAGTAGTTAGAGCCTATCGAGATGTCTTTTTAGAGGTTACTGGACCTACCCTACAGAGTGATCGAGTTTCATATTTATCTAAATGAGAATGCTAGACCTATTGCCTTACCCTTGAGACACACAGATCCAAAAGGAAGATACGAACTGAATAAGCAAGTAAGTGAGCTGTTGGAGAAAGGCTTCATTAGGAGGAGTATTTCAAAGTGGGGGCACCAGTTGTCTTTGCCACCAAGGCAGATGATTTTCTAAGGTTTTGCATCGATTATCATGAGCTGAATAAGCTGACAAAGGAGTATCGTTACCTGTTGCGCCGCATAATCGATCTCTTTGATTAGTTAGTTGGAGCGACGGTGTTCTCTCAGCTTGACTCTGGTACTGGATTCCATCAGCTGCGTGTAGTTGAGGACAGTATTCAAGAGACTTATTTTCGTACACCCAATGGACTTTATGAGTGGTTAGTCATGCCCTTTGGACTAACCAATGCACCTGCCTACTTTTTTGATCTGATGAACAAAGCTTTTAGTGGGTTGATTAATAATTTCTTGGTGGTATTTGTGAATGACATATTAGTCTATTTGAGGAGCGAGGAGAAGCATATGATGCATCTTCAAGCTCAATACACTCCATGGACATAAGTTGAAGGCAAATTTTTCCAAATTCCACTTTTGGCGCAAGAAAGGCATGCTTTTTGGGACACGTCTCTAAGCGTGGGTTGGCGGTCGATCTTGTTATGGTTATTGCAGTACAAAATTGGCATGTACCGAAGAACGACACGGAAGTAAGGAGTTTCCTTGGTCTGGTGGGTTACTATAGGAAGTTCATTAATGACTTCGCTAAATCTCTTCCTCTTTGACTAGTCTTACCAATAAGAATTTAGTTTTCTCGTGGGACTCAAAGTATGAGGATGATTTTATCACGTTGAAGGAGTCGTTGACTAGTGCACTTGTTCTTGTATTACCCAATGATACCAAGGCATTCACGGTATATACCAATGCCTGCGGTTTGGGGTTGGGCGCGGTTTTGATGCAGGAGAGGAGAGTGGTGAGCTATGCTAGTCGATAGTTGAAAATCCACAAGAGAAACTATCTTACCCCTGATATTGAGTTGGCAGCCATTGACTTTCGACTCAAGTCATGGAGACACTATCTATTAGGAGAGGGTTGGAGCTGTACATGGATCATAAGGCCATAAGGATTTGAATTTCAGTCAACAGAGGTGGATGGAATTTTTGGCATCATATGACTTCGATATCTCCTATACTCCAGGTAAGGGCAATGTTGTAGCCGATGCCTTGAGTAGGAAGCATGCGGTGTTGAGTCCTATGTTTTAGAGTGAAAGAACTTGGAGTTTATTTCTACGTTCGATTTTCAACCATCGTCAGACAACACTCCAGGATTGGTAGCAGCTTTGGATGTGTAACCTACACTTATGGATCACATTAGGTCAAGTCATAAGCATAATAAGGAGTTACTGGATTTTTAGGAAGCTCAATAGAGGACAACAGTTGAGTCATTTAAAGCGCTACACAATAGAGCCGAAGGGGTGGTTACGGGGAGATGGTAGACTATGTGTTCCTCTCGTTACAGATTTGATTGACATGGTCCTAGCCGAGTCTCATCGTGCTGGGATGGCCATTCATCCCGGCAAAGATAAATGTATTGTGACATGAAGAATGTCTTATATTGGCCTGGTATGAAGAGGCATGTGGCAGAGTATGCGGTCGTTGTATGACTTGCTAGTGGGTAAAAGGGGAGTAGAAGAAGGCAGGATTATTATTGTAGCTATTAAAGATTCTGCAATGGAAGTGGGAGAGTGTGTCTATGGATTTCATCAACGGACTACCTAGGAGTAGGAGGGGGAATGAGAGTATTTGGGTCATAGTCGACCGACTAACCAAATGTGCTCATTTTGTTCTTGTTAGGAGTATGAGGACCATTGCATCTTCAGCGACACCATACGTGAGGGAGATAGTTAGGTTACATGGAGTTTCTTCTAGTATCTTTAGCGACCGTGATCGGCTTTTCAGTAGCGAGTTTTGGAGGAGTCTTCAGAAGGTTTTAGGCACTGAGTTGAGTTTGAGTATCGCTTATCACACACAGATGGATGGAAAAACGAGGTGGATGAACCAGGTGTTGAAAGACTTACTTTAAATGTGATTCTTAGATTTCGAAGGTTCTTGGGAGGATCACTTTCCACTACCGGAGTTTACTTATAATAACGGTTATCAAGAGATTATTGGGATGACATCGTTTGAGTAGTTATACGAAAGGCCTTGTAGATCACTGTTTTATTGATGGGACACTATAGATGGAATTATTCTTGGACCAAATATGGTGGGAGAGACATTAGAGAAGGTAGAGTTGATCTATAGAAGGATGAAAACCATGCAAGATAGGTAGAAATCATATGCTAATAGGAGGCAAACAGAATTGGAGTTCATAGTGGGCGACATGGTTTTCATAATGGTCTTAATTATCAAGCATGTCATGAGATTTGGTAGTTCGGGAAAGTTAGCACCAAGGTTTGTAGTGCCTTTTTCGATCATAGGTAGAGTAGAGAAATTAGCTTATAGAGTGAAGCTTCCTGAGAAGTTTGTAGGAGTACCTGGCGTTTTCCTTGTGTCACACTTGCAAAAGTGTCTACATGATACAACACCTGTAGTCGAGCCGAGTCAGCTAGAGGAGGTGGAAGTAGAGAGGTTGTCACTTGTTCACCAGGCACCTATTCGTATTCTTAAGCATGGTACAAAGCGACTTCGCAATAGAGTTATCAAGTTTGTTAAGGTCCAATGGGGAGATGGTCTAGCGAAGAATACATGGGAGTCTAAGGAAAAGATCCAAGCTACCCATCCTGAACTCTTTTCTGGTTCACTTCCATTTTAGTTAAATAAGTATAAACTACTTATCTATTTAGGTTCTAGCTTAGTATATCTAAGATAATAGGGACAATTGGATGCTTGGAATGGTTGTGAACGTGTCATTATGAAATGTTTTGGATGATGTTTGCAAATGGTTGTGTTTACTAAATTGATCTTTGCATACTTATGCGAATATATTCTCGAGTTAGCATACACTCACACCATCACTTGTTCATTTTACTACGTAATATGCATATGGTTGTTGCATATGGATTGAATGGTTGAGCATACATATAGAATCGCCAGTATATTCACATAGGATGTTGCATACATTTTTGATACATGGCCTAAGCATGTGCATTCAAGAGGTCAACTTGATTAGGCGGTCGCCTAATTTTTGCATTAGTATAGGTTCATATGCATTACATGACTATATATGCATATTGCATTCGAATTTGAACCGAGGACAACAATTGCCAGTGGTTGATGGATGAGTAGATGATTGTAAATATTAATTTTCTTACGTATAAGTTAAATATTTTTCATCCTTGGAGATTTCAAGCATGAATTCTTTTAGGGGGAGAATATAACATCTCGCAAAATTAACCAAAAATATTATTAAAGAAATTAATTTAAATATAACGTGAGTAAAAATAGAATTTTCATAAACGTTTATATTGGTTACGAAACTTGCACTATTGCGTTCACAGCAACATTCTGGACAATTTTCATAAATAATGTTTTGAATTCGGAGCTAGTATGAAAATTATTAATGTTTAAAGGTTTGAATTCAAAAATAATGAGAGTGTGTGTGTATATATATGGAAAATAATTAACAAATCAGAACATTAAAATTAATTAACAATTATAACTTAATGGATTGACACTTTGGTTGCAATCGGTCGACAACAAGTCTTCAACCACTCCGAACCAAGCGATCGACTGGTGGCACATATTGGCTAGGGTTATCCTAGGCTGAAAGGCCGGAATTTAATTATATTAAATCAACTTTCGGTATTTAATCCAAAAGCTATAAATAGGACAATAATTCTATACCCTAATCACTCGCCACCAGTATGTCCAAATTATGTCTCTTCTTCAAATCTCTATCTCCTCTTAAAAATTTCTGAAATGAAAATTAAAATAAGTTGAAGATGAAATAAAGCTAAAAGGAGAGATTAATAAGAGAAGAAAGGGCGGTTCAACACGAATCGAAGAGAGAAAAGCTAAAAAGAGGCGAGTGGTTTCATAATTAATATGATGATTTATATGTAATTAAGCTTATTTACAACCTATTTGATTTACAGTTGGTTTATTTTAAATCAGAAATACTGTTTATCGAGTCATTGTAGTAGACTGGAAAATTGATAAGAATTTTACCTATTTGAACATAATACTCATCTAATCTAAATTTGGTTAAAGAAAATCTACTGGATAAAAATTGATGTAGGTGGAATGTACCCTTTCCATTAAATTAAATATAGACTGATATATCAATACCTTGTGATTCTAAACCAGATTTAATTTGATATGATGATGAATATGCTTATGAAACAGTTAGAAACTGAAGTTGAGAACATCGAAAATTATTGATTGACAAAGTAAAAGTTTACTGTAATTAACAGAGAACGATAATTGATGGAGAACGATGATTAATAGAGAACGATGATTAACAGAGTCGGACCGATCGACAGGCTCACTGGAGTTGGTCGACAATAAGCGGTCGACCACTCCAATAGATGGTGGTCGACTAGTTAACGATTTACAGGCATGATTTGAACCTCGGCCTACGGCCCAGGTTTGTAGTTTGTCTATATATATTATATATGTATGTTAGTATATTATTAGGGGAGTTAGTTCCCTAAGTTGATGACTCTTCGATGATACGGGACTAGTGAGGTAGTGTACACTGGAAATTAAGCCTACACACTATTTATTCGGTGTAGTCGATATTCGACAGGGCCGATTCAATCACAAATTGCACTCACATGAGGTTTTACGGTGTATGCGCAACATTGAAGAGGATGCTTAGAGAAGTGGCCCGACACTAATGGGAGATTCCTAGGTACAAGACGTGGTACTATTGTTGGAGACTCGGCGCTGTGTAATAAGTGACATTACGTTACAATTGAAACTAGACACTGATGCAGCGAACTTTAAGACATCTTTGGGGCGAGTCGGCATTGCAAGCTCTTACTCAATGCATAATAAAATATGCTTAATCATAGTTTTGGGATGTAGTCCAAAGGCTAATACTGTAGGTGATCCTATGTTGGAATAATTCCAGTAGATATTAGCCAATCCGATGTTGTTTATGAGGCTCGATTAGTTTTCCGACCCTAAGTATAAACCTTCACAAGATGTTGGTGTATGTGTATTTAGAACTATACCCCTTAGGTAAAAGAAATTAACCTTAGTAAGTGATTCACAGACACAAGTAGGACACCCTAGGTCATATATATTATAAATAAAGTCAGTTGCATGCGACTACCATGTATTAATGATGTAACTCATTTACCAAACTTTTTTCCGACCCACTCCTTTCCTTTTTCCCCTATCATAGGAGGATAAGGCAGTGAGTGAGCCTAGAGATTATTACATGTAGAGGCGAGCTTGGCATTGGTGTTGCTTATTACTTTCCATTTCTCTCCATGTAACTATTTATCATACTTAGTACTTATCATATTATGTGATGTATTTTTGTAAACTCTGGGTTATGGCTACGTATGTTTTGAGACTATGTTTTTTGGAAGTTTTGAGATGATTATTTTCTGTATTTATATTTTACCGCCTTCCGCTGTGAGATCTGAAAGTGTGGAATGTCTTAGATTTTATCCTTATATTATTTGGCCTTTTAATTTTTAAAAACCCGATAGTTAGTACTTATTGGCATGACGCGAGTCTGAAAGTCACCCTTAGCTTTGAATCGGTGTGTCGAGAGGTGCAGGTTGTCTCATCCAACCACTCAAAAAACCTAGGAGTTGTACGAAAAGATGGAATCAGCACACTCTTTCTTGCAACTATTAATTGGTGAAACCCCGTCGCTAAGTCAAACTAAGAAAATACTTTCGCACCATGAAGATGATCGAATAAGTAATCAATACGTTGGAGTGGATAATATGTTTTTCTTCGTCATCTTATTAAGCTCACGGAAATCAACAAACAACCTCAAAGAATTATCTGCCTTAGTGGTGAATACAACAGATGCTTCCCACTCAAATATACCCCTCTGAATGAACCCTTATTGATCATATGTCTTGTTTGATGATAACAAATATATGTTTTTGTATTTGATTTTTTTCAAAGCGTGTTATATTTAATATTTATAAAAGAAATTTTTTTAAATCAACTTTTATTTCAATCCACGCTTCACATATCAAAAATATCTATTTTTATTTGTAAATTTTAACATATGTTTACTAATATCAAAAGAGAGATATTATAAGATACTGCTGTCAATTTTTATTTGTTATTAATAAACATATGTTTTATTTAATATGTTTGTTTAATATTGTGTATTTATAGGATAACAAAAGTTGCTTTGTATTTTTAAGCCATAATCGCCCAAATTTCATATATACAATTCAATATCAAGGGATATGTTCAAAAACAATACAAAAGAAAGAATCAATTATAATATTCTCATTGGATCTCAAATTAGATATTTTCAAATTCATAATTAGCAAATCAATGTTTTATTATATGAAATTAATATTGATCTATGAATATCATTCAAAAAGAAAAATATCAAACAAAATGTCATGGAATCAAGTCATTCAAACAAAAAGAAAATGTCTAATATATATATATATATATATATATATATATTCTATACCAATTCAAAAGTACAAAATATATCCTCATTCAAACTAGCATATATCCTTTACTCTAATTACACCCCCGTACTCAACATATATAAACCCAATAATTTCTTATATTCATAGCATCGAATACCAATACAAGTAAAAAAGAACAACTTTTTTAGTTATCATCTCATTCATTATACATTATTTTGATCATTACAAAAGTTCATCAGGTGTAGTATAGAATTTACAAGAAAAATAAGGAATGACATGCACAAACTGTCACCCAACATCATCAACTTCATCCTGAACATCTTACTGATGAAAATATCATCATAACTTTCAGCAACGAATCTACAACACATTTTCAACCAACACAAAAGAAAGAACATTACCACCAAATCAATACCATCCAACACCCAATCCATCAACCACCAGATCATATCAGAAGTTCATGATCATCAGTAGACATGATCAACATAATATTTCATATCTAACACCAAGCATACTTGAAGCAAACAATAGTTTATTCATCATACCATCATCTCCTACAACACATAATATCAACTTCCCCTTACCTAACATCAAACTGGGCATCACAACAAGTCGACTACATGCAACTATAACTGTACCTGATCATCAAAGGAGCAACATCATCTGATAGCAGTGCCAAATTTGAACATATGATCTTCTCCAACAATCATGAATCAGTGGACACAGCCAAAACCATCATTTCCAGCAAGCATCGGTCATAACCAACCTACAAACGAAGACATCATCAGCATACTTTAAAATCTTGATCCAAAACAAATCAACAGCAGGCCGATTTATTTTTAGTGGTGAAACAATCACCACCAAGTCGTTAAACACTTCGGGCATAAGAGTACATGAAATTAGCATCAAGCCAAGGTATTGTGAATATCCAGATCTGGACTCAAGTACTTCGAAGTAACGCAACATTATACGCGATGTAAATAAATAACTCCTTTTAGGAGAACCTAGATTAAGACATATAAGCAATAACCAAGTGCAAGATCTACTTATCAACTGTGATTCAGGAGCGGCGAACTACAACTTATCAAGGCCGAAGCTAACTAAAATCTGGTTTTTATTTGTTCGGTGGTTTTTTAAAGGAAAAATAAAACTATATTGAGAAGCATAGTTTTAAAAACTAAACCTTCAGTCGAACGACAATGCTTCAAGGTCGAAGGTTTTGAAGGTCTAACCAGTCGAACCGTTAAAACCGTGCAAATTGACCTTAGTAGTTTTACATATTAATTATATATTTCATGTAACTAAATCTAATTTAATATATTAGTTATGAAAAAAATCATGACAGCAATAGTACTTGTTATGAAATCCGTGCAACATGATTTAATAAGGTCATTAATAACCATGTTGTAGATTTGATACATGTTAAAATATGTAAACTTAGGTATGCTATTTTGCATATTAGTCCCACATCGGCTACAGAAAAAACTAATTACACATTCCATATATAAATATGAGGCCCCATGGTGTATTAGTACATGTAACCTATGAGTGCTTTGGTAGGTTGCTCAAGTGGGTCCATTGACATATGAGCCTGTATAAAAATAAAATTCCTTTTGGTTTAAGCTTTGAAATAAACTGGGTTTTTACTGGTTGAACTGTGGTTCAACTAAGATTTTACAGTTGATTGGAAAAAGCGGTTTAAGCAACTTCTGGACCGATTGGTTCACGGTTGGTGGTTTTTACGATTTAACCGCCGGTTCAGTCTGGTTATCAGAACAGTGGTGAGAAGGCAAGTAGAGGGTTCGGTCAAAGCTTTGGGATTGACATTAATATCGAAAGGGGATAGAGAATTTTACTCAGAAGCCCATCTTTATTATATATTCGCACATTAAGCTATTTATTAAGGGGAAATTTTAATTAATTTGTTTTTATATTTTCTTTTAATTTTGAACTCTAGATTTATCTAGGATTGAGCTAAGTTTGTAGTTCGACAAATTCTCAACTTGGAGATAAAGTCGTGGCAGGGTTACTAGGCGTGTGATTAGTATATTCAGATTAGCAGGGCGTGCAAATTGACATGTGTTGTAAGCGTTTTAATATGATTATAGTAGTAACTTTGGGATAGCAGTAGGCACTCACGGGTCAATGGTCGAAGCTGGGTATATTTTTATTATTTACTTTTCTCATTTACGTTTATGCATTATTTATCTGATTATCTATAAAAAAATTTGCATACCCTATTCATCCCTGGTGTATATTGCACGATCCTAACAACCCTCTTCTCAGTGGGTCATTTACTTGCCCACTAGTTTTCTCTACACTTTCCTTAAAGGCATAACTACTGGTCTAGCATCCTTTACAAGATCTATATGGAACTCTATCTCCTTTGTAATGGTAATATAGTTGCATCCTTAATTATAAAAAGCTAACCATCACCTCATCATCTAGCAGGTAGCCTAACTCTAATCTCTGCCCATTGTCTGTTCCTATTGTGACGACCCGAAATTTTTGAGCATTTGAAATAGGAATATTTAATTAATTTTAAATATTCAAAAGATAATTATTAACTTTAATTTCAAATATCATTATTGATTAGACAAGTAATTGTTGAATTTAAATTATTGAAATTGGTAAATTATTGAATCTGGAGCTTTAAGCCTGTTAAAAATAATTTGAAGACTTATAAAATTTATATAGACAATACTGAAAATAATATAAGAGTTCGAATTGAATTTAACGATGATTCGTTCAGCTTTGAAAATTTTACTTGTTTAAATTGAATCTAAAAATAGCCTTCCGGGGCACAGTCTCGGAATTCGACGAAACTAGTCCCATTGGATCCATAATATTTAATTATTATCAGGTTCCAAATTTTGTAGCATTCGGAGTTATCGTCTGATCATACAATAAGTAAACGCGATGGAAATTATCCTGAAATTTAAAATAACGCTGGTTCAAGAAGCTTCCCTTATATTATATTGCTGAGCCTTGCGTTGGAAGCCAAAAGAAACAAAAATAATATAAACCAAACAGCCGAGAAAAATCTCGAAACCATTTCCTTGTTCGTTCAAATTCGAGAATCATGGCCTATAGAAAAAAAATCTGTTTACTTCGAAGTTACAGCTCAATAACAATCTCCATGGTTGCGATGCTGGAACCCAAAAAGAAAATAACCAGGGTTTCGCAAATCAACGCCTTCTTAATAATCATCGATGCGAACTCGGCTATTCCATCAGCCATCGTCGACTCATCCTTGCCCTACGCGAGATTTTCTACTGCTGATTTAAAGCCGGCTACAGTCTCTTTATACTGTCACTGCTAATTTGTTGAGGCGACTCGATGTCGCGATGATGTCAAGGCAGCTCGATTTGGAAGGGTACTCGATTGTGGAGCTAGCGGTGGCGTTTCGATCAACGAGGCGAAGCGGAGGCACCCGGTGGTAGTGGCGAACTCGATTCCAGTCGAGGTTCGAGCAGCAGGGTGCGACGTCGAGGAGGTTCAGATGGAAGGGTCGTCGTTCATTGTTGAGGTGGAGCGGTCATTGATTCGAGCAGACGCTCACAGGTGGTGTTCGTTCGGGGTTCGTCTTTGTCCAAGAGGTAGTTATCTGCTTCTTCTTACTTATCCAATATCTATATACAAATGAACATTAGGGTATAAACGTAAGTCATTTACAGTAACTAAAATTTTATAAGTATATATGGAGTTTAAAATAAAGTAAAACAAGTAATAATAAAATAAAAATTGATCTACACATTGATAAACAGTGAATATATATATACAGAAAAGATTTCGGAAGTAGGAATTATTAGTTAAAAAGTTGGTTAGGTAAATTTATTAAAATGGTAATTGATTGTTTGATTTATTTCAAGTGTTAATAAATCGCATAATTGTTTATACAAGGTTAAATTTTGAAAGGAACAAGTCGAGATTGGGTTTGGATGGCAGAATAAAAGGTGAGTTAATCTCACTCAGTTAGATTTAAATTTAAATGGTTAAATTTAAATAATTTATTGAATGGTTGATTTGATTGATATGATGGTATATATAGTAGTATATACCAATATATACATATTGGCATATGTATATATTGGAATTGTTGATATTCCCGCATTATATAGCGGATGAGACCCAATGCGCCGCATAATAGCGGATGATATTTTATAAAACCCATATACCGCGATATTCCACCTTGAAGTGGAATTGGTATTGTGCTAACGTCTGTGGATGCAGGGAAACAGGTTGGAGGGATCCAACTGGATTCCTCAAAATATTTAATTTTGTTTAAATATTCTGTGATATGATTTTTGATATCCTGTGATGATTTATATTGGATAATCTGGTTGGATTGAATTTCCCAGTATAATGAGTTATCAAAAGCAATTGAATTGAATTTTGGAAAGAAATAAAAGAGTAAAATTTAAGTTAAATAATTCTAGTGAATTCGAATAAATTAAATAAGGAATTGTAAAAGAAATATAGAAATTTCTTAATTCGAACAAATATGGGAAAAGAGGATTTTGAATTTAATAGTGAAGAAATAAATCTTTAACTAAAGTGATATTATTTAAAAATATAAAAGAATTGATTTTATTGAAATTTAAAGATTTAATTTAATTAAAATATTAATTGAAGAAGTTTGGAAATCCGAAATTGGTATTTTAGTTAAAAAGGGTTTTAACTCATAATAAGGAAATAAAAGATGAAAGTTAATGTATTTGAAATAATTGAAGTAAATAGGGAAATTTACTTCAAAGTAAAGTAAAATGGAAATCAATTGGAAATTGATTTAAGTGTTTAAAAACTTGGATTTTTTAAAAA
The DNA here is from genome assembly GCA_030737815.1 of Allium fistulosum. Taxonomy (NCBI): domain Eukaryota; kingdom Viridiplantae; phylum Streptophyta; class Magnoliopsida; order Asparagales; family Amaryllidaceae; genus Allium; species Allium fistulosum. Next base: position 99,443,663 of record CM060907.1, read on the forward strand.
AAAAATGAGATTTTGGAGATATAAACTGGGTTTATAAAGTGAAATGGGATATCAGTGGATATTTGAAATATAAATTCAAGATGGTAATTTATAAAAGGATAGGGATTGGTTTAAAAATAAATGTTGGTTTATTTTTTTTAAAAGATGGAAATGAGAAGTGTATTTCTCTGGATTGCCAAGTACGTTTCTCCAAGGCAATTTTAAATATAAGTTAAAAGTTCTAATTGTGTTTTTAAAAGCATGTTTTAGAAAATTGATTTATTTCTAAATGTTAAGGCCTAAAGTAGTATTTTCAAAAATCTATTATTGTAGTAATTATATAAAAGTGATTTGGTATTATGTTTTAAAAAGAGAAATTTAGTTTATATTTATAAAGTGGTTTATTTTAAAGTATATACTTTTAATAAAGTATTAAAGTAGTTTAATTTCAATGTTATAAGATATATTTAAAATAAAGTGTTTTTAAATTATTTTAAAATTAAAAGTATTTTGTACTTGGTGATTCAGTGGAAATAAATATTTGGGAAGGTATTCCGTAAGCGGAAACTGTTTGAAATTGTTTCAAATGAGTTTGAAATTTGGAAATATATCTTGGAAAGATATTTGGGCAAATAAATAATGTGGGAAATTATTTATTGTGTGATGGTTGCTTGTGGATGTTAATTGATAGTTAAATAACCGACTATCAATATTGGCTAAATGCGCTGATCGTTTCGAAGAGACCGGGATCGGGTTTGCTACATTACAACGTGATAGGGGGTTCTCGCTTTGCGTTAGGTGGCGAACGGGAGACTCTTACCCCTACATGTCCCCGGGGGTAGTATAAGGCCTTTTGGGGTTGGTTTGCTAGGTGCTTACAGTCGAGAGGCTGGCCGTAAAAGCAAACCCGAGGTATCACTGTGAGCCACAGCGGGGCTGGGATGGTTGAAAAGCCTACCGGTCGTGAGCCGTTGCTGATGGTTGAAAAGCCTAGGACGTTACAGTTGGTATCAGAGCTTAGGCTGGCGACAACCTTGGCTTTGGTGGGAATTTTGAGAGTATTAATAGATATGAGCGCGTATTTGTTAGTGAATATAAAATTGTTTTATATTGTGTTGATTGGTTTATTGAGTAGCTTATGGATTCTGGTCGATGTGTGGGACGCCACAACATTGATAGGGATCTCTAAACACTTGTATAGAACAATTCGACACAGTATTGTTTTAAAGTAGGGTAAATGAAATAATTTTACCCAAATTATTTTTGTATAAAAAGAAACGTTTTGTAAACTATTCTAATTAATATATATGGTTGTTTGGATGTTAGAAGTGATAATATGGAATTATTATCATTATTATATGGAAACTTAACTAGAAATTGAAATTTATAACCAAAGTAAAGAATAAAATTTTATAATAAAATAAAATTTGAGAATATAAATTTTAAATGTAATTTATAAGTTGAAATAAACTTCATATACAAACGAGATATGTAAATGTAAACTAAATGTCATATATAATGGAAATTAAGATGAAGTTCTAGAGAAATATTTAAAATTGGAATGGGATAAAATTCCAGAGTAACGATGGATATAAAACTGGATGGGTTTTAAATTTGGAATTTTGTGAAGATTAAAATTCCTTTGAGTTGGAAATGGTTTTCAAAGGGGTTTGGAAAAATAATGGTGACATTATTTCGGAAATATTTTGAATTGGATTTGAAATCTGGAGAGATTTGGGATTTAAAAATATTTGGAGGGATTTTAAAGAGATAAAAGCATTTAACTCTCTTTCGGTCGCTGGAAAATAACTTCGGTGATGACTGCAGCATCATCGATGTTCATTTTCGAGTTTCTAGGTGAAAAATTGCTACCGAGTTGTTTGAAATGGGATTTGTTTGCGAACTGGATTTGGTTTTGAAATTTCAAAGGAATAGTTGAATTGCCAAAGAATTTTGGGATATAGTTGATTTCAAAGGGAATTTCGAAATTTTGAAAATTTGTAAAGCTCTGGAACTTTATTTAAAATGTTTATGGGATAATGAATAAATTTTGGACACTTACAAAATTTGAAGTAAGTAAGGAAATGAAAATAAGTTAGAATATAAGAAAATTAATTGTAGTAAATTAAAAGAAGTAAACAAATAGAGGGTAAGTAAATTGGGGAACTTATAGAAACTTACAAAATTGAATTGTAATAAAATGGATGTATGGATATAAAGAAGTTGTGACTTATAAATTTAGAAGTGGGATAAATAAGCCAAAATAAAATTGTTTCGTATTTTGGGAAATGGATAAAAATCAAATATTGGGTAAAGTTAGAGTAAATTATTTGATTAATTAATGGAATATGGAAATGGAACTCGAATTGGTTAATTAAAATTTGAATCGTGAATAAGTGATAAAATTTTAAAGTGAAGCTTGAGTTATAAATGTAAACCTAACTTGAAATAGCAAGTGAATTAAAAATGAATTGCTGTTGAATGGAATTGAATTAAAATAAGAATGATTTGTATTGCAAATAAATTTCTAGTGAGTAGAAATAAAATCGAAGTGGTTTTATTACTAAAATAATTAGTTCGAAAGTAAATAGAAATGTGAAATAAGTTTGAAATGGATTGAATGAGTACTAATTGAATTAAATTAGTAAAATAAAATGGAATTGATTGATAAAAGTAAATAAATTGATTTTTGGAATCATTTAAAATAAATATGGGTTTGTTTGGGTTAAAGGTGAACTGAATATAAGCAATGAAGTGTAAACCATTTCAATGGAACGAAATAAGAATGTATTGAAAGTGATGGTGGGTGAATGAATTGAAAGCATTTAAATTTGTGTTGGAACCTTATAAATTCACTTATGGAAGTATATAACATGCATTGTTTGTTGAATCCATGTTTTAGCAATTTAAATTTTAGTGAAATGTAAATAAACTTTGGATATGTGGCACTTACATGTTGTAATTGAGTTAGTACAGGTTCAGGGAAGCCGGTTGGCTGAATCTGATGGCACAACATGCTAAAATAAATAACCGCTTTGCTTTAAAATGCTAAAATAAGGTACGCTTACGCAAAAAAATTCAAAATAGGAGATATGAACTGCATATATTGATATATATTGTGATTTCCAGCCTGAGGCCGATGTATATATATATTTGTGCATCCTACGATATCGCAGAAGTCCCTCCGTACAAAGGAGACTCTGCCAAAATTTTCCATAAATTTTGAGAGTTAGAAAATTTTTGAAAATTTTCATTTACGATAAATGATTTAAATTTGTTAAGCAAATGAAATTAAAACTGGATATTGAAATCTAATTTAAATGTGAATGTAAGGTGAAGTGAAATCAAAGGAACTAAAGAAAGTAAAGTTCGTAAATAAACTGTTATTTGAGGTTTAAATTAAATAGTAAGTGAAACTAATCCATATTCAAAATGGAAGCCAATTTGAGTTTAAATGAAATTGTAAGGGCTAAGTAAATAGTAATTAAAATAAACTTCAATGGGGAAGTGAAAATAAATATAAACTTCAAAAATGAAGTAAAACAAATCTAAGAAGTATATAAAATGTTTATATTGGACTTAAGAAATGAATGGTGAATTCTTAGGTAAATTTGGTATGGAGGAAAATTATTCTAGGTGAATAATTGAATGACGATTAAAATTTGAAGATGTGAATGGGATAAGTGTGATAAGTGAATAACAATCAAATGAATGTGAATAAAAAGGAGAGTTGATATAACTGATAATCAATTGGAATTTATACGTAAGATGTACGTATATTATTTTATTCGCATAGCTATTTGGTCCAGATGTCGAACACAGAATTTCGAGATAGTTTTATCGATCCGAATTAGGATTTTTCACTCGATTTTCGACGGCGAGCCTGGATATGGATTGTTGATTGATTCTGGAAATTCTCTATCATAGTTTGTGGCTATGCAAGGAGAATGACGGTTTCTGATCAAGAAACCAGATCTGAGTCCGCACTAGGAAGTCAGGTGGACGATACTAGTTCGGAAGTGAAATTGTGTGATCGATTGAGCGATCGAATGTGATATTGCATACGGATGATATATGTGCATCGTGCGGGCTTAAGTAAAACAAATATTGAAAATTTGTAAAGGAAAGTATAAAATGACTTTGGAATTGTGATTGAATATTATTGCTTAGTAGGATATACAGGTGTATAAAAGCAACGGATAGATTGGGATTTTGATTTTAAAAAGATAAATTTAATGGCCCGACAAAAAGGTATGTATTTGAATTTCTATATGAAATTTGATTGGGTTTTTGATCCAGCCACTTGGCTTTTTGTTTTCTTTTTGAGATTGGGAGGCCGTAGAGCCATTTTGTAGTAGTACCGAGCTAGCCGCGCAAAGGAGACGCTGGCGAAATTTTTCGGAAATTTAGAGAGTTAGAAAAATTTTGAGAAAATTTTGATAATTTAAAATTTGAATTCAAATTTAAATTTGAACTGATAAGAAAGATAATATTGTTTGGGACTTAGGAGTAAGTTTGAAAGGTTAGAAAGAGGGATAATGTATCTCTATTAAAGGATTTGTTTTGGGAGGTGGTTAAAACTATTTGGGTTAAGGAAATAGTAATGGGTATTGGATCATTCTTTCTAACTGGTAATTTCGGGGACGAAATTCTTTTAAGGGGGGAGGAATGTGACGACCCGAAATTTTTGAGCATTTGAAATAGGAATATTTAATTAATTTTAAATATTCAAAAGATAATTATTAACTTTAATTTCAAATATCATTATTGATTAGACAAGTAATTGTTGAATTTAAATTATTGAAATTGGTAAATTATTGAATCTGGAGCTTTAAGCCTGTTAAAAATAATTTGAAGACTTATAAAATTTATATAGACAATACTGAAAATAATATAAGAGTTCGAATTGAATTTAACGATGATTCGTTCAGCTTTGAAAATTTTACTTGTTTAAATTGAATCTAAAAATAGCCTTCCGGGGCACAGTCTCGGAATTCGACGAAACTAGTCCCATTGGATCCATAATATTTAATTATTATCAGGTTCCAAATTTTGTAGCATTCAGAGTTATCGTCTGATCATACAATAAGTAAACGCGATGGAAATTATCCTGAAATTTAAAATAACGCTGGTTCAAGAAGCTTCCCTTATATTATATTGCGGAGCCTTGCGTTGGAAGCCAAAAGAAACAAAAATAATATAAACCAAACAGCCGAGAAAAATCTCGAAACCATTTCCTTGTTCGTTCAAATTCGAGAATCATGGCCTATAGAAAAAAAAAATCTGTTTACTTCGAAGTTACAGCTCAATAACAATCTCCATGGTTGCGATGCTGGAACCCAAAAAGAAAATAACCAGGGTTTCGCAAATCAACGCCTTCTTAATAATCATCGATGCGAACTCGGCTATTCCATCAGCCATCGTCGACTCATCCTTGCCCTACGCGAGATTTTCTACTGCTGATTTAAAGCCGGCTACAGTCTCTTTATACTGTCACTGCTAATTTGTTGAGGCGGCTCGATGTCGCGATGATGTCAAGGCAGCTCGATTTGGAAGGGTACTCGATTGTGGAGCTAGCGGTGGCGTTTCGATCAACGAGGCGAAGCGGAGGCACCCGGTGGTAGTGGCGAACTCGATTCCAGTCGAGGTTCGAGCAGCAGGGTGCGACGTCGAGGAGGTTCAGATGGAAGGGTCGTCGTTCATTGTTGAGGTGGAGCGGTCATTGATTCGAGCAGACGCTCGCAGGTGGTGTTCGTTCGGGGTTCGTCTTTGTCCAAGAGGTAGTTATCTGCTTCTTCTTACTTATCCAATATCTATATACAAATGAACATTAGGGTATAAACGTAAGTCATTTACAGTAACTAAAATTTTATAAGTATATATGGAGCTTAAAATAAAGTAAAACAAGTAATAATAAAATAAAAATGGATCTACACATTGATAAACAGTGAATATATATATACAGAAAAGATTTCGGAAGTAGGAATTATTAGTTAAAAAGTTGGTTAGGTAAATTTATTAAAATGGTAATTGATTGTTTGATTTATTTCAAGTGTTAATAAATCGCATAATTGTTTATACAAGGTTAAATTTTGAAAGGAACAAGTCGAGATTGGGTTTGGATGGCAGAATAAAAGGTGAGTTAATCTCACTCAGTTAGATTTAAATTTAAATGGTTAAATTTAAATAATTTATTGAATGGTTGATTTGATTGATATGATGGTATATATAGTAGTATATACCAATATATACATATTGGCATATGTATATATTGGAATTGTTGATATTCCCGCATTATATAGCGGATGAGACCCAATGCGCCGCATAATAGCGGATGATATTTTATAAAACCCATATACCGCGATATTCCACCTTGAAGTGGAATTGGTATTGTGCTAACGTCTGTGGATGCAGGGAAACAGGTTAGAGGGATCCAACTGGATTCCTCAAAATATTTAATTTTGTTTAAATATTCTGTGATATGATTTTTGATATCCTGTGATGATTTATATTGGATAAAATTTCCCAGTATAATGAGTTATCAAAAGCAATTGAATTGAATTTTGGAAAGAAATAAAAGAGTAAAATTTAAGTTAAATAATTCTAGTGAATTCGAATAAATTAAATAAGGAATTGTAAAAGAAATAAAGAAATTTCTTAATTCGAACAAATATGGGAAAAGAGGATTTTGAATTTAATAGTGAAGAAATAAATCTTTAACTAAAGTGATATTATTTAAAAATATAAAAGAATTGATTTTATTGAAATTTAAAGATTTAATTTAATTAAAATATTAATTGAAGAAGTTTGGAAATCCGAAATTGGTATTTTAGTTAAAAAGGGTTTTAACTCATAATAAGGAAATAAAAGATGAAAGTTAATGTATTTGAAATAATTGAAGTAAATAGGGAAATTTACTTCAAAGTAAAGTAAAATGGAAATCAATTGGAAATTGATTTAAGTGTTTAAAAACTTGGATTTTTAAAAAAATATATGAGATTTTGGAGATATAAACTGGGTTTATAAAGTGAAATGGGATATCAGTGGATATTTGAAATATAAATTCAAGATGGGAATTTATAAAAGGATAGGGATTGGTTTAAAAATAAATGTTGGTTTATTTTTTTAAAAGATGGAAATGAGAAGTGTATTTCTCTGGATTGCCAAGTACGTTTCTCCAAGGCAATTTTAAATATAAGTTAAAAGTTCTAATTGTGTTTTTAAAAGCATGTTTTAGAAAATTGATTTATTTCTAAATGTTAAGGCCTAAAGTAGTATTTTCAAAAATCTATTATTGTAGTAATTATATAAAAGTGATTTGGTATTATGTTTTAAAAAGAGAAATTTAGTTTATATTTATAAAGTGGTTTATTTTAAAGTATATACTTTTAATAAAGTATTAAAGTAGTTTAATTTCAATGTTATAAGATATATTTAAAATAAAGTGTTTTTAAATTATTTTAAAATTAAAAGTATTTTGTACTTGGTGATTCAGTGGAAATAAATATTTGGGAAGGTATTCCGTAAGCGGAAACTGTTTGAAATTGTTTCAAATGAGTTTGAATTTTGGAAATATATCTTGGAAAGATATTTGGGCAAATAAATAATGTGGGAAATTATTTATTGTGTGATGGTTGTTTGTGGATGTTAATTGATAGTTAAATAACCGACTATCAATATTGGCCAAATGCGCTGATCGTTTCGAAGAGACCGGGATCGAGTTTCCGTATACCGGGATTCTAGGTCTGGAGACTCGAATACCACTTCGATCCGGTTTGTACGTTTCGTGTAACGTGTTCGGAGTCGAAGATGGAGCTGTGAAGTGCAAGGGCTAGTCGCTACTAATCCTGAGGATATTTCCAAAATGGATGTAGTAGGAATAGTGCCTTCGGTTCCGTTCGAACCCGGGACGGACTTGTATGGACGAATGCTTTCGTGACATCGTCAGGTGGACGATGGGCATTCTAAGGGATATGTGCTATAAAGGTATCGGTTAGCCTCAAGCCTCATCAACCGCGAATGACTGAAAATCAGGGGTTATGCAGCAAGGCTTCGTGGGTAGCCCCCACTTGAGAGTAAGGTCATCCCTGTCTAGATGTCCCTTTTATTTCGGCTTAGTGGTGCGGTTGCTGATCCCAACCGTGGGGTGATTTTATTTGGAATTATCCAGTAAGGGATGATTCCGGCCTTGTGTTGCAGGGGAGCGGGCGTACTCCTCGGTACTGTGATCTAGGCCACGTACTGTGACAGGTGGTACCCCAGTGCCTAGTCATTCGTTGGAAATCCATTCTCCCTACGTGCCTTGTACGAGTTTTGTTTGTATTACCCACTTTGTGGCTAGTATGCCAGAATTTAATAGATGTAACAATTTCGGCTATTTTAATAAGTATTTGTAAATAGACACTATTATAATATCAGAGGATTTTGATAAAAGTGTTTTAGCTATCGTAAGGTAAAAACCCGACATGTTTATTTGTGGCATGGTCTTACGAGATGCTTTTGTTTTCAAAGGATTTTGAAACTTTAATAATCAATTTGAGTGTGATTTTCTCACGCTGGTATTCCAGACTGACTCGGGTATTGTTTTATATGATGCTCGGGTCAGACCGAGATAAATAGGTTCAGGATATGATGCTGTGGAGCTCAGGAGACGAGCTGGATGACGATACGTACTTCCGTACTTGCTATTATTTTTCCGCTGTGTATTCAGTTGTATGTTATGGATGTTGATGTACTCTGATGATGTATTCTGATGGCGTATTGTATAAACAGATATAGTTTTTGATTTGTGTAAAGATATGTTAATATATTATATTTTATTCCGCTGCGATGGTTAGATTCTGATGTTATTTTCTTTTTTCTTCTTCTACCTCTTTTTCTTAACTAAAATGGTTCGATTTTCCGGGTCTGGAAAGTCGGGTCGTTACACCTATCGTCACTAATGGTCCCTCACGGTCGATCAATACTTTGTAATCTCTAGCCAACCCATCCCTAATACAATACTAAACCCCCACAAATTTAAGTACAAAACAATTACAAAAAAGTGCATCCATGACTCGATAAGACTATGTCATGACAAACCAAACTCAAACTACTCAAACCTCCCACTAGGTTTGACAGCGCATCAAGGGTCCATTATATCAAGTCAGGTCTCAATCTCAATCTATCTACCAAGTCACTACATATAAAGGAATGTGATGCCCTGTTACCCAATAAAACACGTATGGGAACCTATATTGTTAAAGCTCCACTAAAGCCTCACAAAATCCCCGCTATAGCGCATAACATTGTCCTACAGCTATGATAGCACCACTAAACAATAGATCCGCTTTAAGCCCTATTGGTTTCCGCTATACCCACTATATCAAGTTTTTTTGCACTGGCTTTAGCAACAATGATATACAAAGGTTGATTTGATTAGTTTTCTTTTAAACCAAATCAATAAAGTTAGGGTAAAGACCTGATTTTAAGGCATGAGCTTTCAATACAAGTTAGAAATCTATTGTAGTCACTAAATCTATTCTGCATAAATCATGATATTCTTTAGTTTTTCTATATATAAGATTAAACAATATTTCTTTTTCCTACACACATGATGTGAGAATAACAATAAATTAACTTTAAATATTTGGTTTTATACCCAATGAAACTTTTTGCACTTTCGCTATTTTCCGCTATATCACTACTTTATCCTTGTTATAACTTTTTGTAGCTCCACCGCTAAGAGCTTTAACTGCACAGATGCAAACATCATAAATGTAAAGCACGCCTTGAATAGTGATGCCTTTTGCTTTCTCCTTCGTCGATGGTGATAGAGTTAGGGGTATGCCCTAGGGGAAATTATGTAAATTGTTACACATATCTAACTAGTTGACCAATCTTATTCGTAATAAAGGTGTTTTCTTTCTATTATATAATGTGGTTATATAATTAATTTAATTAAAAGTATACTTAATAGAAAATCCATAAATGGTATTTTTTGTGATAGTAGTTACAAAGTGTTGTAACCGTGAGTAATTTATCACAATAAAATTAAATATACCATTTTAAATGTTCCTAGTCAAGACGCATGGAGACTGGAGATCGATGTATCAGTTGAGAATATAGTACGTAACGCTCTCCAAATGTTGGGCGGTCTACAACTCATGGCTGCTGGGGGTACCTAGAGGTTACGTATTGATATTTATTGGATAACTATGGAACAACTCACTCGATAGTTTTCTATTAGGTAATATAACTAAGGTTAAGCACAGAATATCGATGTGACTAATTTACATAGTTCTCTTGACTTGAGAACACTGTTGATCTTCAATGTGGAAGCTTTGCTTTAATTATGGTTAAATCGTGGCACGATGTCCATCGAATGACTATAGTTGGTTCGAATGGAAGCATTGAAAGTGAAACAATATTCAAGATAGGATTCGTCTCCTTGGTTATATGAGGTTAATATCATGGTCAACTGAAGTCAACCTAAAGTCTCTGGCCAGAGCATTTCAGTTAATAATAATTGTTATTACTGAACCAATGACTTTGTGCTTGGACTATAAAGTTGAATGTGGACGATATTGAAATTTTGACCATTACCAAATTTCATAAGTACTAATGTGATACAGTTTTAACGAAGAGAATTGGTGTAAATAATTGTCACTATTGGGTACTGCTTATAATAAGTAAAATTGGATTTTACCAAAAGATGTGTAAGCGATAAATTCAGCCAAAATGTCATACCACCTGCTAAGTGAGATATAAACATTAATATTCAAATAGTTCGATATTAATCATTGACTGAAATTACACTTTTGAGTCGCACAACCGTAATGATGAAATCTTTGAAAAACCACATGATTTACCTAATTTATAAATGTTGTAAATTGATTAAATTAATTGATATTTAAGAAATATTAACCATTACTTTTTTATGTTTGGAAGTTGTTTGTAATTATTTTAATGCATTTATAGAAGTTATATTTACACGCATTGATATACAATATCGATTTAATTTAAAGATAATTGCATGAAATGATTTATGGAAATTTTATGTTATTTGTTGACATGATTTGTGGAAATTTTATGTCATTTAATGACATGACTTGTGGAAATTTTATGTCATTTGATGTGAAAAGAAATAATTGGAGAGAGAAACAATCAAGGGAATTAATTAAAGAAGTTGTAATTAAAGAATGGGAAATGATTAATTCTTTCATATAAAACATACTCTAATTCATTCTGTACGTACAATTCATTCTTTTTCTTTTCTTCTAACTTTTCATGGCAGAAAATAAAAATAAAAATTTCAAAATCTTTCGACTCCAAAGTAAAATATCAAATAAAATAAAAACAAAAGTGGTTCATCCATCTCTTGCAAGGATAGGATGGGGATCTTGAAGATCTGAGGAGATATCATCATTCAAGGTGCGACTTCTAGGCAACATCCTAAGAGGAATTCATTTTCAAGGTGTGCTTTAAGGCTTTGGGTAATAAGATCAATTCATGAAATCAAATAGCTTTTGATTCATCATTCAAGGTGTCATTTGATAGCAACTTCTCAAGGTAATTTCTAATTAATTTATTTACATATTCTTTATATTCATATGCTTGGATTTGTGTGATTTATTTATGTTTATATCGACTATGTTGTAACAAGAAAATTGATAACCCCTTTTTCAATTAAAAGTATGTCTATTATGTTCATTTCATTCAGATATACATTTGTTATCTTTCACGTTACAATAATTCTAAATTAATATCTAGTGAATTATACTTTATAATATTTACATACAAAATTTCAAATGAGTTGTAATTTAATTCTTACTTTAAAATTAATTTCTATTATTGTATGATTAATGATCAGATATAATCACTTTGAATATTGTTTATGCAAGCATGAAAGGTTTGGATCTAAAATTTTGAATGAGCCTTTTATGTAATTTTAAAGTATATATGTATCTTTTCTAAATTTATATTTTGTATAATTTCCAAACACTTGTTTCATTTCCAAATTAAAAGTTCAGTTTAAGTTGCTACTTTACTAGAATGGAATGTAAATTGTCAAATTGAATTTTTAATTATAAACTTTTAGTTTTATTTTACATACGTATGCTTGTGTAAATATATGTATGTATACATATAAACTTCAAATATTTGTACCTTTAATTGCCAAAGTCTGATTTAACCATTTTTAATTTAAAAGTGAGGCAACTACGTATTTACATTAATTACTAGTTGATGTTTTATGTCATTTTATCATAATACCTCTTGCATGTAAAACAACGTTGTATTAATTGAATTTGTTAAAAGGGAAAGTGAATAAATCAACGATTCCACCTTTTCATTTCCTACCTTATTAGATCTTTATGTGATTGCATTCAATTTATTATTTATTCCTGTCTATGTCAACAATCAATCTTACTTACTTTATGTCTAGCATTTTGGTCATACAAATTAAAGTATGAATATATTTTATATATTCACACTTTTCATATCTCACATTTAATTATTTTAGATCTAAATTAATAAAGAAAAACTTTACCTTAATTAATGTTATTTATTATATTAATTAATTGAATTAAAGAGGGAGAGAAATGAAAGGTTTCTCCCTCTTCATAATTTGATATATCTTCCTTTATTTATTGCATAAGGTAAGAGAATGAGATGAAAGGTTTCCATCTCTAAATTCATTTTACATGTTTTTATTACATATATTGGCACTATTTGTATATTCACACAAACAGATTTATTTGATACATCCATTATAATACTATAAATTAAGTATCCAATTTAACAATTAAATAAATTATTGATTTTATCTAAAAGAAAATATAGATAAGCCATAAATGATCTAAAATGGTAAATTTTTTAAAATTCATCCATTTCTTCCGCTGCGGGCTGGCCTAGTTCCTTCAATAGTATCAAAGCCCAATAGCCTATGTGGTCTAAATTAGTAATGTGAGGGCTAACTAATTAAGCTTACACACTTACTACAGTGTCTAGAATGGTGATGTATAGGATTGTAATTGGGTAATCAAGTACCCTGTCCTATCCGGCTACCTATACCTGGCCTTAAAGGTGAAGTGAACCCAGAGGTTGCCTCTGATAGAAAAGGCCCAATTTGAATTGGACCTTGGGCTAATTTTCAAAATAGTTTTGAAACTTAAGACAATATTTTAAATTTAAAAGTTAAATTTAAAATAAAAACATGTTTATTATAAAATGTTATAATATAAGGTAATTTTTTAAAGGTTTGAAAATGTAATGAAAAGTTCAAAATGTTTGAAACTATTTAATATTAATTTTGAAATTTAAAAATTATTAATAAGATTAATAAAATGAATTAACTAAATGAGTTAATTAATTAATACTTATATGCATGTATTATATATGTGACATATGTTATGTTATTTTAAAGTATTTAAGATATCTTAAGTATACATGTATGTATATAAGATAAATTTTTGAAATTAATATAATTTAATTAAAAATTTTAATTAAATAAATTAATTGAAGGTTAATTAATTAAATAAACATGCACATATATAAGATATATGTATTACACTATAAAGTTTATAGTAAATATGTCCAGTATAAAATTTGTATTGGAATACTACTTTAAAATTAATTAAAGTGTTAATTAATTAAAACTAATTAAATAAGATTTAACTAATAAAATATTATACATAAGACTATTATATAAGTAATATGAAATATAAAAGTTATATGATAATAAAACTTATATGATATAAATGTATAAACTAAAAGTGGAACATTAAAGAAACCTAAATAGACATAAGGAATAAATGCATACGTAAATGTACGTATAATGTGATTTCTGATGTGTCCGACACTTGAATCATGAGAATATTTCATAAGAAATACGTTATTCCATATGTCGATATCACTTGATATATGTATTGAAGACTATGAATCTTTAATACAAAGTTGTCCTCTATCATTTATATACTAATAGATTGCTTGCATACTCCATAGTTGTTGAGCTTTCCTCAAGCTAGGGATGTTATGTGTAGTACTAATTAATACTAGTGCGAACCCGTGCTTCGCACACGGTCTGCATTCGACTACTGTACACATTATAAATTGAAGACATTTTGTAATAAAATAGTTAATAAAAACTTCACTATTATAAAATCTTGCGTCCAATTCAAACTATATGATAATTTTTATTTAACAAAGATTTAAGTTAATAAGAATTATGAGTTCTACCAATTACAATTTGATATTAACTATTTTAGTGTAAGCTTTTCGATAAGTTTACTAACCAACTTTCTAGGAAATATATTATATTCTTTGACATAATAAAGGCATTTATTTCACAAACGAAGATCCAAATGCTACAAAGTTTAAGGAGCTCCCTAATATTAATGTGAAAATTGACATGTGTGGACTAAGGGACAATTCCAAACAGTTGTTAACTATACATAATCTTGTTAACGAAACTGGAAAAATTATTTCAACTTATCTTTTTATTCTTGCCATCTACCTTGTTGTTCATCTCATCTAATTTCTATTGTTCCAAACTGATTAAAGTTTTAAAACTGCTAAAATCTTGAACCACATACTCCAACAATATTCAAGTGGAAGAGATCTAACATCTTTAATTATTAAAAGTAAGAAAATGAATATGGTCCTTGGAATTAATAAGTGCAAGTATATTTATAAAGAAATACAATTGCTCCAAAATTAAAATTTAAGACATACTAATGTTTGAACTATACAAAGATAATAAATATGACAATTTGAAATCATGCACTACTTCATAAAAACTTGAGCCGTGAATTAGAAATCAAGATCGCATTATGAAATTAAAATAAAACATTGTAACTGAATGGTGAAAACTAAAAGGTCAAATGCAATTTTTTTAATGAAAATGAAAATGGTATATGCCTTGGAGAAACTGATCTTATTTCCTTTATATAAGGCACATGAGAAATTGTATAGATAATCACATGAGAACAACATCATAATAATAAGTTCCATAAGCAGATTACAATCAAAACAGACAATTTCCATAGTGATATCCCGAATGAACTTATATATTACATCTACCACTTTCATCTGAAAATACATGCCAACACAGGCTCATTTGAATCAAGAAATTATTAAAAAAGAAGGCCCCTAACTGAATAAAGCTAACTTACATATTCATTATATATTCCATGTAACAATAGTATTAAACATTTTAAAGTTTTTGTATAAGCTAAATGACAAATCAAACTGTAGATATCATCAAACCACGCTGTCCACCTCAAAATAAATATGACAACGTGACAACTTAATAATCAAACAAAGGGTATAGAACGTCCTTTGCATAAACTCAAACAATTACATTAAAAGGAAAAAAATCAGAGAGTATATTAGATAACATTATAGCAAAATGATGTTCGGTTTCAACTTCATTACCAATAGTTTTAATCAAATCAATGCCCCCGTTGTTGCTGCCATCTTGAGAAATCAAAGCTGCTATTGCAATAGCTTTGTTTGAAGAAATGAAAGTAGAAAATGCTAACCTATGTATTGATAGAAAGGCCATGAATGAAGCTCCAAAGGATCTATGTCTACAGTTACAAACAACCTTGCAAGGTAAAATGAAGACCATGATAGACATCAAAATAACTTGATGAAACCAGCATTGGTCCGAGTTGCTTAGCACATCAAAAGAGACTTTGATACTACTGAAATTGTTATAATTGGATAATGCACTTGGTTAGTGTAAATTTCACGTTTCTTATTAAGTAATAAAATAGCTACATGTAATTCTTGATCTTATCAAGGTGGTTCTTCGCATATTATACAGAATTATTGATAACAAAACATTAAAGCAAAGAAACTGATACCCAGACCTTGGAACAAAGATGCATGTTCATTACTTCTTTCCATGTTAGCGGTCCTAAGGTAATTGCATTTTCCTTAACATAGGAAGAAACCTACAATTCAATTTTCATACGTCTAGACATGAAAAATTATGCTTTAAGCGAAGAATATCTACCATGGTACTTGTTAATTCATTGTTATATGACGTCGATGCTCTGAACTCCCTGAACTTGAGACCTTAACTTTTAGAGTCTTGTTGATCATGGTGGGATAATGAAAAAAGCTATAATCTAGTACTTAGATGATGCATTCATATCTTTGCTCTGTTGATACTTAGCCAGTTGATACTGTCTATGCCCAGCCAATGGAATTCATGAAAACTCAACGTGTTTACTTTCATATTTTTACATTAGATGTGTAAATTATGGTCATATTAGCAGAATTGTATCGATCCATATGGATAATATAATTTATTGCATGAATTAGCATTGACGGTTTAAGTAGAAAATTTATAAAATAAAACCGACCAAAAATGTACACATTGCTAAATCAAGAAACTAACATGGCAGAAGTGAGTAAAGATTTAGAACACTGAGACCTACAAAACTATCATTTTGAAATGCTAACTCATAAAATCTTAATATGGTAATGTTTACAAAATAAAGTAACACTTGCAATCATTACCGTGTATAAAACTAAAAAAAATTACCAGTGTAAAATAGGATTTTACAAATGCTATAGATTACCTTATATAATAAGTAGAACTTTCTAATTTCTTTGGTGGCTTTTATACTAAAACGCCAAAGAATGAAACAACAGGAAAAAAAATTGATGCAAGAGTGATAATGCATATAAAATTATGGTTAGCAGGAGATATTTAGTAACTGTGAATTAAGTCCATTCCACGAAAATAACCAGATTATAAGTTTTGTACTAAACTTAAATTCAACCTAAGTGTATTTATTTGGTTTTTATATTAGTTTTCCTATGAGGATACGTTATTAAATAATATACTCAATGAATAAAGATGGGTAATATGATTTTCAAAGCCATTGTATATCATGAACACAAAATCCATCCACTATTTTATGAAATACGACCTTTTGAGGAATATTGTTAGGGATAAATTACTTCCTAAGTTGATCAAAATTCATCTGTAATTACAGACATAACAAAAACATATCACACATAAATTTTAGTATGAGAAGAAAAATATAGAAAATATGTTAATAAGATATTTTGAAATCATCAAAACATTTATTTGTAACCATCCATTTGAAATATTATTTTGGATATGTTAGGATCTGTTAAATTAATCAAAATTTTATGGAACCATGTAGCTTGAATATAGGGACGTGAATGGGGTGTAGCGAAGAAGGGTGTAAATTTCTTAGTTAATTGAAAACTGCTACTATTTCAGTAATATGGTAATTTAATTATCAGATAATAAAAAAGCCTGTAGAAATTTAACATCATTATCATAAAATTCAACGAATTTCCCAACTACACCATGCTTTCGAAGCATTTGAGTCACTGTAAGAACTAAGTCAGTGGCAGTCACACCCTTTTTCAACTTTCCAGAAAGTTTGAACCCAATGACTCCCGGCAACACCTTACTCATTGGCTGAAAAACAAAAGTGCATTTAACCAGATGTATAATTTAGAAAAGAGTGTGAATAAACCAAAGTGAACACAGGTCCAGATTTAACCGTGAGTCAAGATTTAAAACATTTACATTCTTTATGCACTATTAAGTTAAAATATTCCTTGCAAGTGGTCATAGGGAGTCAAATAAAAAGGATATAAAGGGGACCACATCAATGTATATTTGTTCATTTTAAAATGGAGAAATGCTTAATCTGGATCTAATCTGTAGCAAGAATTGGTTGGGTTATTCAATAGGAATAAACATCAATAGTAAGTTATATTATACTGGAAATAATAAGGAAAAAAATATGTACAAAACATTGCCAGCGATGAGCTCACATATTCAGGAAAACTAGTGACATTCTGTAAGGGGCATTCGAGAACAGAAAAGTTAACTAACATACCACGTAATTCCCTTTCAACAAAAATAATAGAGATAAATCTGATCATACTTGATATGAGCATTTCAATAACATTTACATTTCATGCACATGTGATTCATTCATGTATACGCATCCCCTTACGGGAGAAAAATCATTGGGATGTTCCTTGATATAATTTTTAGTACATATGGAACATCATTTGTTGCCTTATATCATTCAAATAATTTGTGTAGGAAACTAAAATTCAAAAATTCTTCTGAGTGGTTAATCCCCAATAAATTCAAAGTATATGTGAATTTGGTTACAAAGGAATGAACAATGTCCTGGTGTAGTGGTCAGTCTTTCTTATAGATACTGCTTGACTAAACTACAACTACCACCCTACCTGACTTGTAAAACCTAATATATTTTTTATCTATAAATATAAATAAATTATAATAAGAACATGCTACAACAACAGTTTTTAAGAATATTAAATCGAGGTAACTCCAATGCTTCACTCGGTTAAGAAAATTTCGGGAATAAAATCGTATCAAAGAGAAAACATAAGTGTCAATAACTGTTTGTATTGAATAAGTTAAGTAGACATTAGCTAAACATGTCCACTGATAAGACACTTAAGATCAGCAGTTGTGTATACACAGGAGCTAAACAATACATGCCTTCATAAAGTTAAGTAGGCATCAGCAAGAAAAACAGGTGATATAAGAGAAAATATCAAGTTTGATGACTTTTAAACATTAGATAATAGGAATATATTACTCCAGACAATATAACTGAATTATCAAAATTGACAATGTATAATATTACTCTAAGCAATATACTTTACAAGATGATTGACGCAGATCCATTTTCAAAACAATAACAAAATTCAAGTAAGTTTCACAGGGGTGAAATAACCGATGATAGTCAAAAATCCAAATTCATCGGTACATATAATGTATCGACCATCAATCGGTTCTATTATTTTAATGCCTTAGCTTAGAGAAAAATCTGCCTCGTGTTACATAAAAACCGAAACTAAGACTGAAAGAGCTAACTTTGTATAAGTGTTAAACTGAAACTAAGACTGAAAGAGCTAACTTTATATAAGTGTTATTTAATTTTTAATTCTTGCCTTGGGTTTGTTGGTAATTTTGTTATATAATCTATAAATAAAGATTTACGCTGTTAGAAGTTAAATATCGGCCCTAAATTTAAAAAATTATGATTCAACCATGATCATCATGAGTAATTAAGTAATTCAACACAAGAATGTAGTTGAGAATTTAAGATCATTAACTTACAGCACGAGAGGAGTAGGCACGGTGGAGGTCAATTTGGAGACGCTGAGTTGCCGACGGCAGTTCCTGATGGTTGGAGAAGACGACCGCCCGCCGATGATGGGATCAGGAACAACGATGTGATTCAATGATGACGAGGAAGAAAGGGCGTAAATTTAGGGCGAAGCGATTCGATAGGGAAATGAATATTTAGGGTTAGATGAGAAGATGAAAGGAGAGAACGATCAAAGAACGATCTTTCGATCCAGGATGAAATCGCGAGACAGAAATGACAGTAGAGGTAGAGAAAAAGAACCACGACTGTTTATTTCCAGAAAATTCTCAGGAGCCTTCTACGCCCTATAATTTGGAGACCATTAAGTTGCCAAATTTCAAGGGGACCTGTGTGAGCTTGAAATTTAACTCACTAATAATAATATAGTATAGATACTGAATATACGAGGTAAGATAATTGCACGTATTTGTTGAGCTTTTCTCAAGGTACGTATACTTAAGGCGTTGTGAAATGATAGGTCTGAGTGAATAGTCCCACTTTACTTATTGAGCTTTCCTCAAGGTAAAGGCGGGATTAGGACAAGGTACCAAAGGTTAGGAATGTATATGATACAATCGATAAAGAGTTACCCATCGCACACAAGCCTATGGTTTGTTGAGCTTTCCTCAAGGTCAGAATCCCAAGGCATACGAGTCTTAACACCCACAAGTGAAGTCAGAAAACTTCTATGTTTTGTCTTAGGGTTTGGCGAAACATAAAAGTCTAGTGGGAGCCTTATTTAGAGAAGTGAAATGGTAACATTTAACCTTTCTAATATTGTAAGAACATATGCTATATATAATGTTATAATAATCTACATTGATAAATTTGTGCATTTAATAAGATTGATAAAATGTTTATCAATATACACAAATGAGTTGAACATTGAAAAATAGAAATACAACATATACCTACCAATAAAATATTATTGCATGTTAACATTTCAACACCGATGCAAGTGCTTGATATTAGAACTATTACATACATTCGTATTTTGGTCACTTACGCATTTTGTAACAACCTTGGTTTTAGTGATTACCTGTAAGTATTAAATTATAATGGTAGTTATAATTTAATATTGAGAATTAGTAATAATTTTGAGAATTTAAATTGTTTATTTGGAATAAACAATGAGTTTTGGGAATAAAAAGAGAAAATAACGTTTTGGAACTTTATTATAGTGGTTTGCGTTAATAGTAAGTGGAAGATGATTTTTATTTGGTGATAGTGCAATAATTTTATTAATTATTGCCATTTGCTTCTTTTAATAATTTTTAAAAGGAGCATTTGATTTTTAAAGAGTGTTATATTAAATAAAAAGGTGAAATTGGGTTTAAAAATATGTTTTAATCATAAAATTGAGTTTAAATGATTGGTTACATTTATTACATAAGAAGATTATTTTTGTGTAATTTTTGGAGTTAAAAATAGTGATTTATGCAATTATAAGTGTAATTGGCTATTTATTTAAAAATAATGGTTTTTTAATAATAAAAATATTTTTATAACCAAATTTATCTTTTTATTAAGTACAAAATACTTTAATTAACATGTAAACAAGGTTTCATAATTTTATCATGTGAAAACTAAAACTAAGTACGTAGGCAATTTCATTTATTATTGGTCTTAAGCCCAATTAAAACATTTAGCCTGTAGAAGTGAGAAGGAGATATTCTCCTTCCTTCTATGTTCATTTGTTTTCACTTACTATAAGTTTCAAAAAAACTCCAGTAACTTCAAAAGAAAAGAGAAAACATTCCCTCTTCAAAATCCTAAGCAAAATTTCCAAATTAAATTCAAATCTTTGTGTTTTTAAAATCGAATTGGAGCTAAATCAAAAGGTAATCAAAATCTAAAACCATTTATTCATCAAAAATCAAGTTTTGAAATTGTTTCTCTATTAACAGTTTTCTTTCTCTATTGCATGTCTCTGTTTCAAGTTTATACATGTTTCCGAGGCTCAAATTCGAGCAAAGCTTCTACCTTTCAGCGGATAATCCAAGGTTTTGCTTTCATATAGCAAGGTGAGTTGATAATTCACATTTTCTAGCTGCTGCAATGATCAAAGAGCAAGTTTCCTGTGTAAATACGTACTCTGTAAATAGTTTCTGTCTCAGTTTTTCTTTCCTGTGAAATCTAATTTGAATGCCTACTTTGAGCAACTGTAACTTCCAATTTTGGCAACGAAATGCTGTCGGATTTTCTCTTGATTGTAGTTTATATGTTGTTTCACATGTCTGCAAAATTTGGTTGAAAATACATTCATTTGCTATGTTAAATGTTCACCTGAAAATCAGTTCGCAGCTTGGAAATTCGCTGCAAATCAATTCGCGTGAGAAGGCTTGGCTAGGTCGACCGCTAGGTCGACCATGCCTTCACATGGGTCGACCATACGGTCGACCTATGGAGTTCAGAGGTCAACCTGGCGATCGACCTAGTGGGCATTTGTTTGCCCTGCGTTTTTTTGTGTTGCTCTTTTGTTTCCGGGTTGTTCTAGCTTGTTTTGCTCTTTAATTTACTTGATTTTGATGACGATTTTTGTGTTGTTTTGAGAGCTATGATGCTTATCAATAGGCTAGCTAAATTTTGAAAATTTGAAATTCAAATTTGAATTGATTTTGAGTTGAATTTGAATTGAATTCGAATTGAATTTGAGTTATCGGTTTTGAGGTATTTTCTTTGTTTTTTATGGATTTCGAGCACGGTTTTCTCCAAACAATTTTGAAATAATTTTTAAAATAAATTGGCATTTTATATAATTATTATATAATTTTTTTAATTATTTTTGAGCTATAAAATCTATATATTCTCTATAATAAGGGAATTTTCGATGTTTGATTCCAAATACGATTTTGAAAATTATTTTAAAACCCCGTTCTCTTAAGTAAATTATTATATATATATAAAATACACTATTTTGCACTCTTCGAGCGTATGAGGAAGAGAATTTAACGGTTTAGTAAAACACGTGGTATGGGACACGTGCGTTTGCTATTTCGGTTAATTCCCGACTTGTCTGTTAGATCGTTTTGACCTTCGGGTCGAGTTTACTGATGAGATGAGGTAAACTTTTTACTACTTTGAGTGTGAAATTTACTAGCGGTTAGTAAACCATTTAGTGCAAACGTGTGGTATGGGACACACGTTAACACTGTTCGGGTTCCTATCTGAGAGTTTGTGACACATTTGTCTTCGAGACGTATTGCTAGTACTGGACCTTCGAGTCATTGTCCTAGAGACGTTTTCCATTGCGTCGTATTTGCCATTGCAGCGTATTGTCTTCGAGATTTTTGCCATTGCGGCGTATTTGTCTTCGAGACGTTTGCCATTGCAGCGTATTTTTCCATTGAGACGTATTTGCCTTCGAGCGTAGTACCATATTTGAGAGAGAGCAGTACTTGGTAAGCTTCGGCCATAAGCACGTGCAAAACTTTTGAGATGATTTCATTGAATATTGTGATTTCCCTAGTATATCGCCTTTTTCATGGTTGGCCATTCGAGCCGTTATATATATATATATATATATATATATATATATATGTATGGCGATTACCTTATGGGAATTTGAGTTGCCTACACTGGCGTTATTTGAGATTTGCCTATTGGCGTTATTATATGAGATTTGCCTTTTGGCGTTTATTTGGGATTATATTCTCCTATGTTGGAGATTTATATTTGATTGCCTTATGGCGTATTTTGAGATGGTGATTTCTTTGAGATTTTTTTGAGTTTGCCGATATGGCGAGTTTGGGATTTCTCCTCTTTGGAGTTATGTTTTTCTCCTAAACTATATTTGATGTTTTGTGATACGCCGACGAGATGAGGCGTGCTTTTATTGTGAGATTTTTTATAAAGTTTTATCGCCTTTGAGTTGCATTCATATTTAGTGATATCCTTATATCACTTGAAATTACTATACCTACTTAGTTATGCCATGTGAAGTAACCATATACTCTTGAATTATTCCTTCTTATTCAAGAAGAATTATCACCTTGTATCTTATGCTTCATATTATCGACTATCCTTATTAACTGATTTTTTTAGCTAGACTGACCCGTGTATTTTATACTCGGGTCAGACCGAGTTGTTTCAGGTTAGCTATCAGTTATGGGACTTAGCTTTGATGCATCTACTTGGATATCAACCTATCACTTTTGTGTAGTTATATTCCTTTATGCTTGACTCTGATGTGTGTTAGTCCATAGGATAGTGGTTTTGATGACAACAACTATAGAAGTGTTATAAAATATATATGGGTAGGAAATCTATATGCAGGTATCAACAGAAGAAGACTGTACAGTAAAGAAAACAAAATTGATGAAGACAAAGATCAAGAGTTCAAGATTGAAGACTCATGAGATTCAAGATATTCAAGAGTTCAAGACAAATAATATAGTTAGGTTAGATATTTGTTAAAACTCCTTGAAAGCACTATCATTCTTTTTTATCCAATTTACTCGTGGAATGGAATCCACTTCGTTCTTGTTAAAGGGATGGAACCCTAGTGAGATGGAACTCACGAAATATCTAGTGGAACGGATAGTAGTCCTATTTTGTTATCCACTAATTTTGATTCAAAATGATTTTCAAAATTATCTCTTGTTTTATAAAATGATTTTCAAATATTCCTTTTCAAAAGAAAAACCTTCGTTCACATTTCCAAAAATGTTTTAGCCTCAAAATCATATTTATCATTTTGTTATATTTTGATTTCAAAATTGTCCTTGATATTTTAGCCTCAAAATCTATTTTAATATTATATTTACTTTAGTTTATTTACTTTGATTTTAAATATATTTTAGTATATATACATATATACATTCATAAGTATTTCTACTTCTAAATACCTTCTACAAATACATAGAGTCCATTTGAATAAAGTTGCATATGTTTTAAATCATCATTTTCAAAGTAAAGCAAATCATCACTTTTTACTAGACCATGTCGACATCCTATTTACCTGTCATGTCGACATGCTTTCCGTTACAGCAAAGGTTGTTTTCAAAAGAAGTGTCTATTCGTTTAAACCTCTTCGAATGGACACATCCATTCATTCTCTATAAATAGAGACTGTTATGGACGTTTTCCAGTAACTACTTTCTTTATTTTCTCTCCTCTTTACTCTCTTATCTTATTTTCTAATTATCCTATCCATATTCTGCCGAAATCTTAAGTGAATCAAACCAGAATATCTCTAGTTTGATTCTCTGCCACTCTCTTCAAAGAATCTCAGTGCTTATCAGAGTTATAGATACATTTGTACTCAAAGAAACTTGTGTGGGGTTATAAAGGTGTGATCGTGTCCTTGGAAATCGATCGGGTGAACTTGTGTCCTGTGAATCAAGTGGTTCTACCCAGAGACCTGAGAATCTGGAGGGTGTACCTCGTTGCCTTGGAATCGAGGGATTGTAATCTAGATTATTATTGAATAGAAAGCCGTACGGGTTGTGCGGGACTGGACGTAGGGTAACACCGAACCAGTATAAAATTCCTGGTGTGTTCTTTCCTTTACTTGCTTTTTATTTACATTTGCATTTGTTTGTGATTCTGTGATTTGATCTGTGATTGTGTATTTGCATTAAGTTAGTTAATTCAATTTAAATCAAAGAAGTTTTAAAGAAATTCTTAAAACACTATTCACCCCCCCTCTAGTGTTAAATAGCCTTAAGATCATCTTCCGCGTCCCTTTCATTTGGTATCAGAGCAAGTTTTTCAAAGTATTCATAACCTGATTTTTGAAAAGTAACAATGGCTACCAACACTGGTATTTCTAGTTCATTTGTAGAGGGTCAGTCCACTGCCAGACCACCACTTTTCAATGGCAGTAACTATGCATATTGGGCATGTAGAATGAAGATATATTTACAATCCATTAGTTTAGAAACATGGAATATGACACAAACTGAATACACTGAGCCCACAACTGATTTTGCTCAATGGACGACCGTTCAAAGAGAAGTGGCTCAAAACAATTCAAAAGCCATGAATATTTTATTTTATTCACTAGATAGAAATGAATTTAATAGGGTATTTGTTTGTAAAACTGCATATGAAATCTGGAAAACTCTGCAAGTTACTCATGAAGGAACAAGCAAAGTTAAACAGACCAAAATTTCTATTCTTACTAATCAATTTCAATTATTTAAGATGTTGCCTAGTGAATCTATTCCAGATATGTATAGTCGTTTTCAGGATATTGTTCATTCACTAGTATCTCTGGGAAAAGCAATCTCCGAAGAAGATCAAGTCAGGAAAATTCTGAATTCACTCACTCCAGAATGGGATTTGAAGACACTGGCGATTGAAGAAGCAAATAACATCAGTACCTTGAAGATTGGTGAATTAATTGGAAATCTGATGTCATATGAAGTTCAAATTCAGGGAAGAAGGGAGAATAAGTCATCAGAAAAAAAGTCCATTGCCTTCAATGCACTAACTGGTGAATCAGACTCTAGTGATGATGATGAAGAAATAGCCTTCATGACAAGAAACTTTCGAAAATTCTTGAAGTATAGAAAAATGAATAATCACAAGAGAAAAAGTTTTGGAAATAACACTGAATCACTCAACAACATCAAATGCTTCAATTGCAATGAGTTTGGTCATTATCAAAGAGACTGTACACATCTAGAAAAGCAAACTCCTCAATCAAACAAAGAATATTCAAAGAAAAGAAAGAAAGCATTTGCAGCAACACTGGATGATTCAGATACGTCCTCAAGTGATGATGAACAGAAAACAGAATTGGCAAATATGTGTTTTATGACAACTCAGAATTCAGATAATCAGGATGATATGGAACTCAAACAAGGTACACGTTTACTATTTTAATTGGTTGAAAATTGGTTGCTTAGAATAGTTTATTAGTTAAGTATATAATTGATTTTATTAACTTAATTTTTTTTTTAAATATCTTTTAAAAAAATTTATAAAATATTATTTTTATATATTTTCTGTATAATATATTTTCAAAATATATTCAGACAATAATCATAATATATATAGGTATATATATATATATAAATCTTGTACATGCTTGAAATCATTTTTGCAAAATCTGATGTGCATGTCGACATGGCACTTATTGGTAATGTCGACATACCTGTAGCAAATCAGATTTCTAAATTTGAATTCAAAATTCAAATTTCCCTCCACCTTTTCACTAACTCCTATGTTCTGAATAGTTATGACTCTTTGACCAGAGAATCCACCTATTCAACCTCTTTATATCTATCTTCTATCAACACTTATCTCCATCTTCAATTCAAATTCAAAACAACTTTTACCTTCAAACACTCTTATCTCTTCAAAAATGGCATCCACTAGCAACGTAGCCGGAATGAGGCTGTCAAGAGCCACCAAAGATCATC
The DNA here is from genome assembly GCA_030737815.1 of Allium fistulosum. NCBI lineage: Eukaryota > Viridiplantae > Streptophyta > Magnoliopsida > Asparagales > Amaryllidaceae > Allium > Allium fistulosum. Next base: position 99,470,184 of record CM060907.1, read on the forward strand.
TCTACAATAATAGAGATGCCATACTTGCATACATTAATTATGCAACTTATGGAAAAGTTCATTCGGGTAATTTTGCTATTTTTAATGACTTTGCTTCTTATGAAATTGATGCTCTCTTTCAAAACAATGGTATTCTAAGCTTGGTTGACAATAACCAAAATGATTTTGTTTGCTATCCAAACCTTGTCAAAATGTTTTATGCAAATTTAAATCGTGGTTTTTATAATGGAAGGGATGATGAAGTGTGGAGTAGTGTCAAGGGGACACAAATTGTTTTGGATACCGATGTTTTAGGAACCATACTTGAGTGTAAAAGTACCGGTTCCAATCTTTCTTCTTTTGAAATCGAGGAAACCGATCGTGAAACTTTTCACAATATTTTTGAGGAAGAAATGGATTTCAAAAACAAATTTTTTCGACCAAAAGCTCGTATTGTTAATCTTCTCCTTCAACGCACTATTACTTCGAGATCGGGAAATTACAATAACCCGACTCAAAAAGTGTGTAAGGCTCTTTTTGCAATTTTTGGAAATTATGATATTAATTGGGCACAAGTTATCTTGGATGAATTTCGACACAAAAACTTGGATTCGGGAGAGAATGCATTATATCATGGAATATACCTCACTAGAATTTTTAATTACTTTGGAGTGGATATGAGAGGTGAAGAATTCTTTCCACGAAAGGTTTTTAATCATTCCAATATTTCACTTATGAAAATTCCGCACGTGTTTCAACCATACGAAACACTAACGGAAAAAGAAGCACGATTGGGGTATGAGGAAATGCAAGAAGATGAGGAGGAAGAAGAAGAAGAGGAAGAGGAGGAAGAAGAAGGTGAGGAAGAAGAAGGTGAGGAAGAAGAAGAGGAAGAAAGTGAAGAAACTTCCTTAGAGAGTATTGATTTTCCCACACGATCATCAAACAAGACTCTCCTTCACAATCAACGAGTGATTGTGAAAAATCAAAAAGCTCTCAAACACTCCGTAAACAAAAAATTGGACAAAATGTCCAATACTATGAACAAGTTCTTCTCCAAAGTCAACAAGAAGCTCAATATCTCATCATCTTCATCCTCATCTACTAGTTTCTAGAGTTTACTTTTTGTATATCAATGAAATTTGGTGTATTGAAAGTTGTATCTTTATGTTTTCTTTATGAAATTCATGTACTTCTCTGTTCTAGTATGAAATGAAGCTTATTCTCTGTTTATCTTACTGTTACTCTTATTTATATCAAGTAATATGTATAAATCATATATATATACACTGAAAATTCAAAAATAAGATGTGCAAAATCTGCTATGTATGTCGACATACTGTATAGAGGTCATGTCGACATATACTGGTAATATTCTGAATGGACATTTCAATTTGAAATTCAAAATAACTCCTTATGTCTATTCATTTCAAACGACTTTCCTGTCTATTTAAGTCCTATTTTCTTCCAGAAAACTTCTCATAACTTCTCTCTACTCTTATCTACTTATTTCCTTCTTACTTATCATCAAAATGGCTTCATCCTCTTCAAATCTAAGTGATAATCTTGAAGAAACTCTCAAATCCTTCAAAGATATTCTTACTTTTATTCTACGAAATCAGAGGCACTTAGAACTGAGTCAAATGCAGATGATAAAGGAACAAGAAAGGCAGTTCGATGCACTACGATGGATGATTCCGCTCTCAACAAAGAGGATCTCCAAGTAAATCCACCGAAGACATTGCTCCAGGACGATGAAGATTGGGAAGTAATCAAAACGGATCCCATCTTTGGAAAAGAGGGATGGGTTGAAGTTCCACATAACATTTAACTTGTTTGATTTGGTTTAAAATTGATTTGATTTGAAATACTTGATTTGGTTTGGTTTTAAACATGGTTGATTTATGATAACTTACTATATTGATTATGTAATAAGACATAAATAGGTGTGCTTATGTTTGATTGATTTGTCTACTTATTGTATGCATTTTTCTTTTCATTTAACAGTTATGTATATAGTGATATGAATAAAATAATTTGTGGTTACACTTATTATTCTCATTCTTATATTACTCATATATATCTTTCTGAGTATACAATATTTAGCATTGTTATATCTAGTTTCAGTATTATTAATGATAACACTATCATTAATATCATAGATTTAGGGGGAGTTAGTGTCATTTTTTTGTTGATGACAAAGGGGGAGAAGTATAAAATAGGTTAGTTAGGCATAGATTAAGGGGGAGTTATTAGATTTAGGGGGAGTTATAAGGAGAATATAAATATTTTATAAACAAAGGTTGTCATCATCAAAAAGGGGGAGAATGTTAGTCCATAGGATAGTGGTTTTGATGACAACAACTATAGAAGTGTTATAAAATAAATATGTGCAGGAAATCTATATGCAGGTATCAACAGAAGAAGACTGTACAGTAAAGAAAACAAAATTGATGAAGACAAAGATCAAGAGTTCAAGATTGAAGACTCATGAGATTCAAGATATTCAAGAGTTCAAGACAAATAATATAGTTAGGTTAGATATTTGTTAAAACTCCTTGAAAGCACTATCATTCTTTTTTATCCAATTTACTCGTGGAATGGAATCCACTTCGTTCTTGTTAAAGGGATGGAACCCTAGTGAGATGGAACTCACGAAATATCTAGTGGAACGGATAGTAGTCCTATTTTGTTATCCACTAATTTTGATTCAAAATGATTTTCAAAATTATCTCTTGTTTTATAAAATGATTTTCAAATATTCCTTTTCAAAAGAAAAACCTTCGTTCACATTTCCAAAAATGTTTTAGCCTCAAAATCATATTTATCATTTTGTTATATTTTGATTTCAAAATTGTCCTTGATATTTTAGCCTCAAAATCTATTTTAATATTATATTTACTTTAGTTTATTTACTTTGATTTTAAATATATTTTAGTATATATACATATATACATTCATAAGTATTTCTACTTCTAAATACCTTCTACAAATACATAGAGTCCATTTGAATAAAGTTGCATATGTTTTAAATCATCATTTTCAAAGTAAAGCAAATCATCACTTTTTACTAGACCATGTCGACATCCTATTTACCTGTCATGTCGACATGCTTTCCGTTACAGCAAAGGTTGTTTTCAAAAGAAGTGTCTATTCGTTTAAACCTCTTCGAATGGACACATCCATTCATTCTCTATAAATAGAGACTGTTATGGACGTTTTCCAGTAACTACTTTCTTTATTTTCTCTCCTCTTTACTCTCTTATCTTATTTTCTAATTATCCTATCCATATTCTGCCGAAATCTTAAGTGAATCAAACCAGAATATCTCTAGTTTGATTCTCTGCCACTCTCTTCAAAGAATCTCAGTGCTTATCAGAGTTATAGATACATTTGTACTCAAAGAAACTTGTGTGGGGTTATAAAGGTGTGATCGTGTCCTTGGAAATCGATCGGGTGAACTTGTGTCCTGTGAATCAAGTGGTTCTACCCAGAGACCTGAGAATCTGGAGGGTGTACCTCGTTGCCTTGGAATCGAGGGATTGTAATCTAGATTATTATTGAATAGAAAGCCGTACGGGTTGTGCGGGACTGGATATAGGGTAACACCGAACCAGTATAAAATTCCTGGTGTGTTCTTTCCTTTACTTGCTTTTTATTTACATTTGCATTTGTTTGTGATTCTGTGATTTGATCTGTGATTGTGTATTTGCATTAAGTTAGTTAATTCAATTTAAATCAAAGAAGTTTTAAAGAAATTCTTAAAACACTATTCACCCCCCCTCTAGTGTTAAATAGCCTTAAGATCATCTTCCGCGTCCCTTTCAATGTGTATTTTGATTAGATGTATACAATGTGGTCTTTGAACTACTTTTGTTGTATAATTTTGTATTGTACTGGGATGTATCAATGTATATGTATGTATATATATGATGTTTATTGTTCTATGATGTGATATGCATTCAGTTATTGTATTTTGTTCTGATTGATTCGTTAGCCACTTGTAGTGTTGTATTAAGCATTTATTGGATATGTTGATCCACTTGAGATAGAAAAAAAATGTAGAGCACCAAATCAATGTATTTGATAGATGTTTAAGACAAAACTATAGATGGTCGCTCCTAAACAGCCCTATTCTCCGCATTAGCAGACGATATTACCCAGTAATACTCTTTGTTAATGTGGCTCTCGGAGTGGGGCATCATACATTTATTTGGTCCAGACCATGTATTGCATTCTAAGAGTTTAGAACTCTAAAAACAATACAAGACTATGGATATTTGATCCATATACATTCGCGTATAAATGTTATATAGTGAATGGTCAAAGTTTGTAATGTACAATATTTCGATGAAATTAGTTCATCCGAAAAACCAAATAAACCTTAGTGCAAGATAAAGTATTTAGTTGATTGATTACAGAAGGATCGTACTGTGTTTACTGGAACACTAGACCAAAACTAAAAGATAGATCTAAGAACTCGATCGTTGAAATGTCAGTTTGATCAGTTTACGCAAAGGGCAACAAATTTGATGTCCTTAATTGTTAAGGATGATCGAGTGCGCTTTTGTAAAGAGTTTGTTATGATATTGAAGTAAGAGAATTCTTTTGAATGGTTCAACCATTTAGAAAGAATAATGAATGTACATGAGTAAATGTGATTTAAAGTACAGTAGGGATGAAGAGAGTGAATAGTCACTTCTGCTTCATAAAGAAACATCAGAAACGAGAATTGTAGTAATAGTGATTGATACTTAACATTGGAAGAAGAAATAAGATTTCTATTCCAAAATCTATTTTAGTATATAAAGCTGTTTTCTATGAGATTTGTTTCTTTGGGTTCAAGATATTTGATCAAAGAACTCTCCACTGTAAACTAGCTACAATATGTGGAAAAATTATCTATATTAAGTGAATAATGGATTTTTGAATTCAGTATGCTATTATAGGAATGGCGGAAATAGTGGGAGCATCCCATATAACACTTATTGATCGCATCAAATTACGAAATTGTTTTCGTAAAACACACCGAACATTATTTATGAAATAATGACTATTTTTGGTGACTATTGAAAAATAGACATAGTTATATTTCAATGCGAATATTATGAATATTCGTTATGAAATAAAACTGTAATGTGGTATTTGTTTTAATAAAAAAAATACATTGAAAATATAGAAGTATATAAAATTATTTACAATTATTTTGGAATTATAGACTAAGTTGTGGTTTTGAGAAATAATTTTTATTATATGATTATGAATCATATGACACTGGTTATCTCAAACAATTGAAGAGCTATGCACCCAATTAGTGGGAGCATCATAAGAGTTGATGAACTCTACGGATTGATACATATATATGTATGCAATCGTAAGTCTATTAATACCAAATCGGTTCCATATATTGATTATATTCATTGATGACTTTATCACCAACATGGACGTGTGTATTTGATACACATGTAGTACGTCTATGATAAAATTATAAAATATAAAACAAAAGTAAATAAAATAGCGTGCAATAAAATAAAATGATTCGATTTGATCGAATAAGTGAGTATATTGGAAAGGGTTTCAAATATACCTAAAAATGAATAAAGATTCAATCTCAAAAGTCACTCCTCCATATGATACATAATGATGCATCGATAAGGAGTAATCGAACTTTGTTGGGCAATGTACGTTTAATTGTGAGTGAAGTTGAGTTAGTTTCTTTCTATAAGGTCATGCACTTAAGAGTACAACACAAGGTTAATATTATTTCATATAAATAATAGTTTTCAAAATCACACAAGATAAGGGTTTTGTAAGAAACTCCAACATATCCTAGGCCAAGGAGTTGGTAGGTTGTGTGAGTCAAAAGATTGCACATAATAATTGTTCATAAGAGATCTTGTATGAATCTACCCAAAAGGATTTTGAGAAAGACTATCATTGGATGACATATTTATGTTTTGAATATAAGTTTTGTAAACTAAAACCAAATCAGTTTTATAAATAATGAAATTCATAAAACGTTTATGAATACCTATTCTATTGCATCGAGCAACAATTGTTGTTTCAAGAAATACCAATTTCACCGTGAAGGAATTCCTTTAAGGAATTATTGGTAGTAAATGGAATTGGATACAATTCGTAGATAGAACTGATTAGATGAGATGAAATGAAATTGACTAATCTAAACGAACACATCACATTACAGTGTCTAATAAGTATCCTCGCACATTGAAGCGAAACTATGAGTTTCTTATCAATGTCGAAAATATATAATCCTCCGTTGTTTAATTAAACCATTAAGATATTGACTATATGATATGGTATGATGCACAAATCTGAAAGAATTCCAAAGTATGCTATCAAAATATGAGTTTGGTAGTTGTAACTGAAGGGATGTAATCCATCGGCCGTGATTCTGTCTTTATGAGTAAGACTAATGCAATTGGAATTAAATGATCAATGTTGATAAGAATAAGATCACAAATTTCAATTGTTGAAATTAGCGTAATAGATTCAGTATTCAATGTGCTTAAGTAAATTCGAATTTGCTCAAAAAATTACCACTTAGTATGACTTTATGTTTGGTACATATGTATTTAAATAGAAAATTCTAATAATGATTTAGACTAAACTTTTTACACATAATAACCAAAAATATCTCAAAGTCTATGGGAGTGATATTGAGTTTGTGAGTCTTTGGATATGATCCAAGAAATGATGGAAAGTATCATTTCATAAGCATTGAAATTGAAAAAATAATTTGAAAGAAATATCAAATAGTTTGATTTTCAATCAAAGTGCAGAGGAAGTGCATGTTCATAAGAAAGAACATTAATACGTACACTGATATTTCTAAACTGTAAGTAAATAACACATTGCTAATTTTAATGATGTACTTGGGTTAAAATGAACCTTAGTCGTTTTAATAATCAGTATTGATTTTAAATGATATCTCTTATAGTGAGTATAAATGATATTGGGAATGTCCCAAAAAGATATCCAAAGACACTTTATTAAATTGTTTAATATGGAACATGTGAGATGAGTTCCTTATGCATTAGCAATAAGAATTATCATACATTTTATATTGTCTATGAAATTGTGATTTGTTTATGTATTTAATACCTAAAGAAAATATCAAATCCAAATTGATATTACTAAGTGGTTGTTTGAAGTGTTCTCGTGTATTTATGAAATACTAGAGAATTGTTTACAGAAACAAAAACTCTTATGAAGGAGTGTTTGGACATAAACTTTATAAGTGATATTGAGTATAATACGTCAATAATAAATTCAAGTTAAGAATCTTTAAGTTGGAAATGTTTTAAATGAAAGACCATGGCTGACTCAATGAAAAAAGCTAAGTACATTGCCTTGAATAACACTGCAATAAAAGCAATGTATATAAAAATATAAACACACAAATTTATAGCCGAGCTGATTCCAAATGTTGAGAATCTCGTAACATTGTTATATGATAACATTGTTGCGATATAGTTCGTAACAAAACTTAGAGCTCACTAGAAATCGAGAGACATGCTCTGAATGATTCCACATGATAAAATAGTTTGTCACTGTCAGAGAGAGTTAATTGACAATGTAGATAATTGAAACATAATATCATACCCATTCATAGAGGGATTGACCCATCTGGTTTTGACAAAACCGGTTTGAGAAGTTGGAATAAGATTCCATAATTGATCCCAAGTGCAACTGTGAAATTGATAGAGTTAGCGGTATGCCTTATGGGCAATTATGTAATTTGTTACATATATCTAACTCGTTGACTAATCGTGTTCAAAATAAAGTGTTTTCTTTCCATTATATACTTGATATAATGTGGTTATATTAATTAATTAATTTAATTAAAAGTATATTTAATAGAAAATCCATAAACGGTAAGTTTTGTGATAGTAGTTACAAAGTGTTGTAACTGTGAGTAATTTATCACAATAAATTAAATGTACCATTTTAAATGTTCCTAGTCAAGATGCATCGAGACCTGATATTGATGTATCCATTGAGACTAGAGTACGTAACGCTCCCCAAATGTTGAGCAATGTATTACTCATGGCTGTTGGAGGGCACCTAGAGGTTACATACCGATAGTTATTGGATAACTATGGAATGACTCACTCGATAGTTTTTTGTTGGTTAATATAACTAAGGTTAAGCAGAGAATATCGATGTGACTAATTTACATAGTTCTCTCGACTTGAGAATACCGTTGATCTTCAATGTGGAAGCTCCACTTTGATTATTGTCAAATCGTGGCATGAAGTCCATTGAACGACTATAGTTGGGTCAAGTGGAAGCATTGGAATTGAGACACTATTCAAGAGATGATTCATCTCCTCAATTATATGTGGTTGGTATCATGGTCGACTAAAGTTAACTCAATGTCAAAGTCTCTGACCAAAGCATTTCAGTTAATAATGATTATTATTATTGAGCCAATGACTTTGTGTTTGGACTATAAAGTTGAATGTGGATGATATTGGAATTTTGACCATTATCAAATTCCATAAGTCCTAATGTGATATAGTTTTGACAAAGAGAATTGGTATAAATAATTGTCACTATTAGGTACTGCTTCTAATAAGTAAAATTGGATTTTATCAAAAGACGTGTAAGCGATAAATTCAGCCAAAATGTCACATCACCTGCTAAGTGACGTGTGAATGTTAATATTCTAATAGTTCGATATTAATCACTGACTGAATTTACACATTTGAGTCACACAACCGTAATGATGAAATCTTTGAAAAAACCATATGATTTAATTAATTTATAAAATGTTGTAAATTGATTAAATTAATTGATATTTGAGAAATATTAATTATTAATTATTTGATGTTTGAAAGTAGTTTGTAATTATTTTAATTCATTTATAAAAGTTATATTTGCACGCACTGATATACGATATCGATGTAATTTTAAGATAATTGCATGAATGATTTATTGAAATTTTATATCATCTGTTGACATGAGTTATGGAAATTTCATTTCATTTGATGACATGATTTGTGGAAATTTTTTGTCATTTGATGACCTATCATGTGAAAAGAAAGAATTGGAGAGAGAGAAACAATCAAGGGAATTAATTGGAGAAGTTTTAATTAAAGAATGAGAAAAGTTACATTCTTTCAAATAAAACATATTCTCTACTTTATTCTGTACGTATGATTCATTCTTTCCCTTTCATTCATTTTCTTTCTCTCCTAACTTTTCATAGTAGAAAACAAAAATCAAAATTTTGAAATATTTCCATTCCAAATAGAAAGATCAAATAACCAAAAGTGGTTCACACATCTCTTGCAAGGATAGGATGGGGATCTTGAAGATCTGAGGAGATATCATCATTCAAGGTGTGACTTCTAGGCAACATCCTAAGGGGAATTCATTTTCAAGGTGTGCTTCAAGGATTTGGGTAATAAGACCGATTCATGAAATCTAAAACCTTTTGATTTATCATTTAAGGTGTCATTTGATGGCAACTTCTCAAGGTAATTTCTAATTAATTCATTTACATATTCTCTGTATTCATATGCTTGGATTTGTGTGATTGATTTAGGTTTATATTGACTATGTTGTAATATGAAAATTGATAACCCCTTTCTCAATCAAAAGTATGTCTATTATGTTCATTTCATTCAGATATACATTTTTTATCTTTTACATTACAACAATTATATAAATTATATTTTATAATATTTATATACACAATATCAAATAAGTGGTAATTAAAATCTTATTTTAAAATTACTTTCTATTGTTGCATGATTAATGATTAAATACAATCACTTCGAATATTGTTTATGTAAGCATGAAAGGTTTTGATCTAAAATTTTGAGTGAAATTTTTATATAATTTTAAATTATATACGTATCTTTTCTACATTTATAGTTTTCTAAAATTTCCAAACTCTTGTTCCATTTTCAAACTAAAAATTCAATTTAAGTTGTTAATTTAGAATGAAATGTAAATTGTCAAATTGAAATTTTAATTATAAAGTTTTGGTTTTATATTACATTCATATGCTTGTGTAAATATATGTATGTATACATATAAACTTCAAATATTTGTATCTTTAATTGCCAAATCCTGATTTAATCCTTTTTAATTCTATGAGGTAATTACATATTTACATTCATTACTAGTTGAAGTTTATGTCACTTATCATAATACATCTTGTATGTAAAACAATGTTGTATTAATTGAAATTATTAAAAGGGAAAGTGAATAAATGAATGATTTCATCTTTTCATTTCCTTCCTTAGTAGATCCTTGCATTCAATTTATTCTTGTTTATGTCAACAATCAATCTTGTTTACTTTATGTCTAGCATTTTGGTCATACAAATTAAAGTATGAATATATTTTATATATTCAAACTTATCATATCTCACATTTAATTAATTTGGATCTATATTAATAAAGAAATTTTTTCACTTAATTAATGTTATTTAATATATTGATTAATTCAATAATCAATTCAATTAAAGGGGGAGAGAAATGAAAGGTTTCCCCCTCTTTATATTTTGACATATCTTCACTTATTTATTGCGTAGGGTGAGAGAAGGAAATGAAAGGTTACTTTCTCTAAATTCATTATACATGTTTTTATTACATATATTAGCACTATTTATATATTCACACAAACGAATGTAGTTGATACATCCTTTATAATACTATAAATTAAGTTACATTCAAATCTCCAACTTAACAATTAAATAAAATATTGATTTTATTTAAAAGAAAATTTAGATAAGATTTAAATGTATTTAGACTTCATAGGCCCATTAATGATCCAAAATGGTAAATTTTTTGAAATTCACTCATTTCTTCGTTGCGGGCTGGCCCAGTTCATTCAGATGGAACCTTCGAAGAAGATGGAACGACATTAAGTGCATATGCTTTCATCATCTACTTCACTGGCTCAGGACAGTCTTTGGATATGCCCGAACTGGTAGCAGTTATAGCACTTTTTTCCTTCTCTTTTGCAATTCTTACTCTGATGGCCTTTCTCACCGCAGTTGTAGTAAGTAGTTGTCCCACTTGCCCTTCTTCTAATCATCATTGTTCTGAAACTACTTCTTCTTATTATTGTTGTTCCATTTCCTCTTACCTCCCTTGCCTACTTGCAGCTTCGACTTTTCTTTAAAAACAACAGTCTTCTGCATTGTGTGTAGGCTCTCATGTCGTAAAGCCTTTTTACCACCTTCTCAAAGTTTACGTCAATGTGACCAATCAATCGTTCTCCAAGATGATCATTTAACTTAATGATGAACTTCTCATTATTCTTTAATGGAATGTCGATGAAAAGTATCCCATATTTCAATAAAGTGTCGAACTCAACAACATACTCTAAAATAGACAAGTCACCCTTCTTTAAGTAACCAATTTTTCTAAACAATACCGACTTTTGAGCTGCCGATATGATTTTCTTCTCAGATCATGCTTTAAACTGATCCTAAGCGAACCGATCCTTAGGAGTAGCATCTCGAAGAGTGTTCCACCAATTCATCACTCTTCCTTGGAGTCGTTTAGAGGCCAACCTACTCCTCATTGTATCATCCAACTCCAAGTCATCAAAGATTCTTTTGTAGGTGTCCAACCAATCATGTACTTTCATAGTTGTCACTGTCCCATGGAACGGTTTCCACCAAGGCTAGCATAGTCATTGTTTAGTTTGACTGTATCTACCCGTATTTTTTAACCATTTAAAAATATAAAATTGAATAAATTTTTGAATAAAATTGTTTAGAAATTAAAATTTTATGATTTTATTTATGTTAACTTATATTAAAAGATAAGTTTACGATCTTAATTTGAATTCTTATTAACAATGCAAATCATAATAAGATAAAATGGCAACATATATTAGAATATAATTTAATGATATTGGTCTGAATGTAATTAATAATGGGGATTGAAATAATAAAAGTTAATTTAAATAAAGAATAGAATGAATGATTAAAGAAGAAAGCAAATGTCTATTTATTTGAAATGTAATTTAGATAAGTTTGATCGCAGGGATAAAAAAATATTTATTTAGTAAGTAATTTATAACTCTTGTTGTATACAATAATTTTATAAATATGCTGACTTACCATAAAAAGAATACAATTGTTTTATTTCTCAACCCATAACTTAGGGTCCGTTTAAAATTTAACACTAAATTTAATTGCACTTAATTTAACGAGGAATCCTTCAAAAAGAAGGAGTTAATTATAATTAATGGCATTAGATAAAAGAAACATACGTTTGTTTAAAATAAAACAGCATTTTTAAAGAAATTAAAAGAATGTTTTGAGGAAAAATAAAATGAATGTTTTTCATTTTGAAGGTTAGTATAATTTAATAAAAAGAAAAATGTTAATTTCGAAACAATATTTTGTAGTCAATAGCAATCGTAGGTTGTACGGATGTGATTTTAACGCTAACCTTAAAATTTAAAATAAATGTAATTATTTTTACATAAAAATATTCTTTAGATTTTTACGAGTAAAACTTCATAATTCGTTTCGTCAAATTCTGATGTTTCTAACTCCATTTATTGTGATTTTAATATTGTTTTTATGTTTTGCTGTATGGGTAGTACCAGTGAAATTTTGACGCGATTGTTGAAGCCCAGATCTAAACTTGTCATTTTTTCGTCTTTCCTCACTGATCGCCACAATATTTTTATATCTATGTTCGGATGTCCGATGGCGGACAGAGAAGTTTAAATACGGACATAAATCGAGTTGTGATGTGACAACATTTCTTTTCTTGGTCCACTTGTTTTGCTGATGCGGATTAGCATTTTGCTGGACTACACATCTTTGTTACATGCCTACTTTTTTTCTATTTTGGTTAGTATTAATTAGGCCATAAATCTAGATCTGAACGTTTAAAATTGAGTTGTATGGACCAATTTGATTGCTCCATTGCAATTTCCCACACCTATTAATCCTAACCCTCTCATTTCACTTACTCTCTCCTTCCTTCTTCGTTTTATTTTTCCATTCTAAGTTTCATCTTTCATTTTTCGAGTGCCTGTAACCTACTTAGGTTTTTCAATTCCTTCCTTCCCCTTTTCCTGCGTGTCTACCCAACATCACCAGTGGCTGAGACTCCTTAACCATCGCCCTTACCTTTGCTGGTCCACGCTGCACCCACCTCATCTATCTCTCATGTAACATCCCCTACTTTGAGGCCCGAAGCTAAGCGCTACAAGTGCTGCATTCATCTATAGTATTAACTTTCGGTGACAAAATACGACAATGCTAATGGTATCCATAATATCAGAAGCATATGAATATGAAATAAAATCAACTCAGATTTCAAAAATAGCTTTTCTGATTACATTTCAGATCAATATTTCATATTCAATTACATACTCCCAAAACGATTCCCAAGTTTCGATAAAATACAATTATTACAAATTACGCCAAGAGCGACATATGAAGATGCCCCCTTGGATGATCAAAGTACTAAATAGATAGACATCACAGCGGAAATACAACTAAACAAATCATATATAGCTAGCTTTGCCTCCTGCACATCATAGCGGAAATTTTAAGCACCCGAGTGTTTAAGGGAAAAACATAAACTTTGAGTCAGACATATAGTCTGGTGTGAATAATACTATTTACATCCCGGTTAACTGATATTAAGTGCGACCACGCTGCTTAGCGGAACAGGTTTCCCCTTACTGATATCCTTTTAAAAGCATATCTTTTACAAATCAAAGTCCTGAAATCAAACTGATTATAATAGCAAGAGCAATAACATATATGCATATAAATCAAGAAATCAATGGACTACCTGTCCACACTATAGCTTTATCTGGCTAACTATTAACTATTGGTTGACTTAGGCTTACCAAACAAAATAAATAATCTAACATCTATTAGACACACTTCTGGATTATCTATCCTTAACTTTCTCCTACTAGGGTCAACTGATCCTAATGGTTTTGAGGGCTCACCAATGACCTATCTTTACTCTTTATATTCCCTTCTATGTGTAACCTCATTTTGGTCTCATCTGCGACAAAGCCCTACACACTAGAATTTTGGATTTATTTTAGTTAGGGGCTAATAGCTAAAGTATAGGGCGCGACCCCATACCAGTCTCATTTGGTCTTCTAATATCTGAGTCATAAACTTAGGATTAACTACCCTTTTCAAATTTTATTTCCTTGTAAACAATCTTTACAAATGATTTACCCTTGAAATCATATCTTTATAAAATAAGGAAATCATATTGTTTGCTTTACTTAAAATACTTATGCTATGATATATGCTTTACACACAAAATAAGTGAAAACCATTTTTAACTTAGGAAACTTTAGGCCAAGAAGCCAAAGCAATACCTTCGAAACCCTTGTTTGAAACCTTAAAAAATTCATTTCAAAATCATTGAAAACAACCCTTTCGAAAGCATTACTTAAAACCTTAGACATCCTCTTTCAAAACCATTTATACTTATCTTTCGAAAGCAATAGAACCTTCCTTTCGGCATACTTAAAACATTTCTTTCGAAACATTTACAATATGCTTTTCGAAAGCAATGGGCTTAAGTAAAGGATTGTGGAAACATTGCTTCGAAACCATTTAAAATTATTCCTTTCGAAACTATTGGGTTTAACATTAATATAACCATTTGGTCAAAGAAAGCAGAAGTAAAAGTATCTTTTTCGAAAGCTTAAGTCCAAGTGAAGGAATTGGCAGAGAGGATAGCTTCGAAACTCAACCTTTCAAAACTATTGCCTCTGAAACCATTGAAAAGCGGCTATAAGACCCTTTCGAAAGCATTGAGAAAGCGACTTCAAGGTTAAAAGGCGAAAGCACCCTTTCGAATATGTAGTTTTAAGGCTATAAAGAAAAGAGGCCTTAACTAATTTGAAAGGTATGAATGCGGCAGCTAGGTATCGAATAGGTTCAAAAAGTGGCAATTCTTTTGAAAGGTTCGTTTTAAAACAAAGGCAAGTTGATTGGTTTAAAAGCTAATAAAGTTGGCTTCAACCCTTTCGAAAGCAGCTTTCATAAACAGAGGTAAGTAATGGATTTTATAACCTCGACCATTTCGAAAGCATGGTTTCGACACGGTCCCTTCTGCCTTTCTCCAATCCTCTATATATCAATGGATTGATAACATGTGTATTGGTTTCGAATGGGTTCATTAGCGGAAGTATGGTGACGAAAGCAAGCAAATGGAGGTGGCGAAGTGGTAAATCATAATAAAATTGATTTTATGCCTTTCAAAGTAATTTATTTTCACCTAACTTTCCTAATTTGTCAAAATATGATTGGTTGCCATTTCTTTATCAAAATCCTTTTCCGAAAAGGCTGCCGAATTCACAATTAACCATTTAAAACATTTTACGAAAATAAGCCATTCCCCTTGATAAACATATAAAACATTTAAGTCCCTTAACTTAAATAATTTTATAACCATGGTAAAATACTTAGGAAAATTCCCCAAAAACCACCATAATTCACTTTTGATAAGTTTCCAACACATATAAATTTCAGACTAGAATTCATTATATAATTACCTTAAATGATTTAACCCTGTTATCCCGCCTTTTGGCAAGGCCGTAACACCAAGGAATTGACTAGTAACCAGTGACGGCCCATCCCAGAGATCGGTTATATACGGGCTCACTACGGATATCGATGAATTTTGTCCGAGTCCGGATCGAGCCAAAATTGGTAGGACATGACAAGCTAAGCCATGGGAGCCAACGTTTGAAATCTCAAGTCAATCTGAGTTCGTATGCTCGAGTTGTGAGCGATACAAGATTGGACGAAAATCAATTGCCAATCAACTCGCTCCTTCGAATCGCTCCGCAGCACTCAAGAGGAGCCAACTTCGACTCGTTCCACGTCCATCAGAGCTGCTCTCTTCGACTCGCTCTCCCAGTGCTAGCTTCGACTCTCTCAACCAAGTGCTCACTTCGACTCGCTCTCCCAGTGCTAGCTTCGACTCGCTCGACCAAAGCTTACTTCGACTCGCTCAACCAAGTGCATACTTCGACTCACTCGAAAAAACATCCAGGACAAAGTAAGAATTAAGTGCCACGTCATCGAGGCGAACGGAAGCGAGTCGAAGGAAACAGCCTACCGAAAACTCCATTTCGTATCGATCATATCTCCCAATCTACAAGTCCAAATGCTATGAAATTTTCACAGAAGACTACGTGCATGCTAAAGAATTTCCACGCCAAATTTTGACTCCATTGGATGAAATCTCGAGCGAGTCGAAATCTGCTCGTGTCGATCACGGATCGGACCGAAACTTCACGGGCTTGGGCGTGCGGGCCTGGTCACGTGCCAGAGAGGATCTCCCGAGATCTGGGCGAAATACCATCCTCCTACACCTATAAATAGACCCCCAAAGCCAACAAAAAAGGGGTTCTTCTTCCTCTTTGAGATCTCCAACGCCCGGACTCCGCCAGATCCAGATCTGAACTCAATTGATGCTGCCACAAACAAAATTCACTACTGCAAATCACAATTGACTGTTGTAAATCATTGAATTCACTTGTAAACGCAAAAGAAAGATCAATAAAGCAAACTACTTCATAGTGGACGTAGGCTATACGCCGAACCACTCTAAATTCTTGTGTCTCCTTGCACTTTAATTATTTTCATTTCTGAAATTTGGAGTTTTTGTTAGATAATTCCTCTTTTTTTATTTAATTTCTTCACTTTATCTCTTCAAAGACTTCCGAAGAGTGTTGTGCCCAATTTTGGTACAAACAAACCCAATATTAACTATTTTCTCTCATAGAAAATTCATAATATATCCACAATTAGGAAATTATGAAACTTAAAACCCGCTTCTAAAATAATGTTGTTGACCATATATCAAAAATGCAAATCACTTGGATGTCATTTAATAAGTTTTCCAATCTAAACTTATCATAAAATCTTTATGAAACAATATAAATCATCAACAATCATATATATCCATTTAAACAAACATAACATGACATATTATTTGCAAAATAATTCGGATCAAACTTTGAAACTGAAATCATTATCATAAGTGAGATGTAAATCGAAGTATTCACCTTGGCTTGGTGTTAAGAAGGTTGAGATTTGCTCTTTGATTGACTTGCTTAAGCCTTCTACTTTAGTCCTAGATTTTCTTCTCCTTGAATCTCTTTAATGGTGGCCGACCAAGCTCTCTAGTGTTTTATTTTTGTTTGTGAATGTTGAAATGAATAAGAAATGAAGGATAGAAAGGCTTATGGTATAAGAACAAAGGCTATTCCTATTTTTCCCTTACCATATTCCTCATACTTACTTATTTTTAATTCTCTTTTGCTTACATATTCATTAAGGCACGACCCCCTTATTAATAACAAATCTCAATCCCTTAACTTAACCTTCTACATTATTTTATTTAATTCATCTAATTAAATGTCCTAAATAATGTTAGTCAAAACTAGGGTCATTACAGACTCCCCTCCTTAAAGAATTTTGTCCTTGAAATTACGATAAGGTAAAACATACCATGTAACAAGTCAGGATAAGTATCTCTAATCCTGCTCTCAGTTTCCTAAGCATAGTCTCTCTCATCGTCACTCCACCGAACTTTGACTAATCTAATTATCTTGTTCGTTAGTCTCTTCTCATCTCTCGCGACTATACGAACTAGTTTTCTAACTATAGTCATATCCGGTTCCATTACTAAATCCTCTAACAACCAGTCAATGTAATAGTGGTTTTTGGATCTCGAATACACTTACTTTGATGAGAAATATGAAAAAAAATGTGGACTCCTGCCAAACTATTCGATAACTCTACTCTATACGCAAGTTTCCCGATCCTTTTTATAGTAGGAAATGGTCCAACAAATCTTGGTGCCAATTTTCCTGATTTTACAAATCTGATTGTACCTTTCATCGGTGACACCTTGACGAAAACATGATCTCCAACCGAGAACTCTAAGTATTTTCGTCTTTTATCAACATAACTATTCTACCCAGATTGAGATTCCTTTATACTAGGCCGAATTAACTCAATCTTTCCTGCGGCTTCTTTAACCAAATCTGAACCAAGAATCAATCTATCACCGGCCTCTAACCAACAAACGGGAGATTTGCATGGACTTCCATACAAAGCTTCAAACGGTGCCATCTCTATACTAGTCTGATAACCGTTGTTATATGAAAACCTGACTAAGTGTAGATAGTCTTCCCATGATCCTCCGAAATCTAGCACACAAGCTCTTAACAAATCCTCTAAGACTTTGTTAACTCTTTCAGTTTGCCCATCTTTCTACGGATGGTAAGCTGTACTCATTTTGAGATTGTTATCAAAAGTCTCTTGTAGACTCTTCCAGAACTCACTAGTAAATAAGGGATCTCTGTTGCTTACTATACTACAAGGAATCCATGCAGTCTAACTATATTCCTCATGAATAACTTAGATACACCTGGTGCTATCCAAGTCGACTTAACGGGTATAAATTGTGCACTTTTTGTCAATCTATCCACTATAACCCATATACTCTCATTTACTCTATTCGACCTTGGCAACCCATCTATGAAATCCATTGAGATGGAATCCCATTTCCAGACTGGAACATCTAAAGGCTGAAGTAACCCACTCAGTTTCTGATGTTCAGCTATTATCTATTGACAGTTCAAAATCTGTATCATCCATAACCTACATTTCTCTTCATACCTTCCTAGTAGAAACTCATTTTCATATCCCAATACATCTTAGTTCCTTCTAGATGAATAGTGAACTTCGAACGATGGCATTCTTTAAGAACTTCCTTCCTAATGTTTCCCACATTCGGAACACAAAGTCTTCCTTTTTTCCTCAACCACCCATTCTGATCAAGACTGAAATCTTTCAAGTCATCGCTCTCTGTTCCATTCCTTTATTTTATGATCCTTTCAACTAATAATGGATCCTCTCTTTGCTTAGAAGCAATCCTTTCGATCGTCACCGGTCGAACTTCTAAACATGACAACATAGTAGTTTCTTGACTAAAACTACTCCCAGATCTCCATTGTATTTCGCATTCAGCCAATGCTTCTAAATCTTTCCACTCAGCTATCATTGCCAATACTACATTCTGATGTTTCCTGCTAAGTGTATCTGCAACCTTATTACCTTTCCCCGATGTGTATTCAATATCAAAGTCTTAAGCGGCTAAAAAATCCAGCCACCTCTGTTGTCTCATATTTAACTCCTTTTGAGAGAATAAATATCTTAGTGACTTATGATCCATATACAACTTGAATCTCTCTCCCAAAAAGTAATGTCTCCATACCTTCAACGCCAAAATCACCACAGAAAATTCCAAATCTTGAGTTGGATATCTAATCTCATGCGGCTTGAGCTATCGAGGAGCATAGGCAATCACTTTACCTCTCTGCATCAACATAGCTCCTAGTCCTGTTCCACATGCATTCATGTACACCACTAAGTCCTGAATCCCCTCTAGAATAACTAACATAAGCACATTAGTCAATAAGTATTTTAGTTTTTAAAATGCTTCCCCACACTTCGGTCCAAACAAACTTTACATCTTTTCGAGTTAGCTTAGTCATCGGTGTTGCTACCCGTGAGAAATCCTTAATGAACCTCCGGTAAAAACCAACTAGTCCAAAGAAACTCTTTATCTCAGTCGTTGTCTCGGTTCTCTTCCAACTATTCAATGCCTCGATCTTAGCCAAATCTACTGACAACCCTTTCTCTGAGACTACATGACCAAGAAACTTCACTTTCTTCTTACAGAAATGACATTTTGAAAATTTCGCTTTCAATTGATGTTGCAATAGCGTCTCAAGCACCACTTTAACATGAACTTCATGCTCTCTTTCATCCTTAGAGTATATCAAAATTTCGTCTATGAATACTAACACAAATCTGTCTAGATGTTCTTGGAAGATTCTATTCATCAAGTCCATGAAGAATATTTGTGCATTAGTTAATCCGAACGACATCACTAACCATTCATACGATCCATATCTTGTCCTAAACACCGTCAAAGGAATACAATCCTTTGTACTCTAAGCTGATGGAACCATATTGCCAAATCTAACTAAGACAATACTTTGGCTCCACTCAACTGGTCGAATAAATCGTCAATTCTAGGTAACGTATATCGATTCTTTATTGTCTTCTCATTCAACTTATGATAATCGATACACAACCTTAACGATCCGTCTAGTTTTCTCGTAAACACTGCAATTGCTCCCCAAGGCAAACTACTGGGTCAGATAAGGTTCTTACCTTCTAAATCCACCAACTGCACCTTTAGCTCCTTCATCTCGGTAGGTGTCATTCTACTTGGCGGTCTACTCACAGGTTCAGTTCCTGGTACTAAATCTATTTGAAACTCAATAACTCATTTTGGCGGTAGCTTACTGCAGGCTCAAAGACATCTGTGAATTATCTAAACAAAAAAACTCGATTTAACTCAACTTCTACCTCCATAACACCCAACAAAGCATTAACCTTAAAACTCGGGTTTTCTATGAAGTATATAATCCAATCACTACAACTAGGGTGTCTAAGTGATATTCTCCTATCATGGTAAAATATCCTAGCACCGTACTTACTTAACTAATAAATACCCAAATAATTCCAAAACCTACAAAGTCAAATACATGCAAACTGCAAGCAAATATGTGACCTAACAAGTCGAACTCTAATTGGTCACATCTAATCCCCAAGTGTAGCATATTCTCCTAATGGATTTGCAATCCTTGAGGATGTAACTAGGTATGAAGGTTTTAGTTTAAGCTTATCTACCAAACAATGAGATATAAAAGAATGTGATGCACCAGTATCAAATAGAACTCTAACTGATACACCATGAATCAAAAGTGTACCTCCCAACACCACTTTTACTTTCTCCTCTGTTGTTGGTCTTGAGGTAGTCGGTTCCAATGCAAACGTTTTGCCTTTTCCATCCTTCGCTGGTTCCTTACACTAGTTCTTATAATGTCCAATCTAATCACAATTGAAGCACCTTACTTCTTTCTTGTCAGCAGCCTTCTCTCTTTGCCTATCCAACACTCATGAGCGAAATGCCCCTTTTTGTCGCACTTGTAGCAGACTACATTGCCTTCCCTTTATTGGTTGCTCCTCTCTTCTGAGCGCCTCTCTTATGGAAAAAATTTCTCTTCTGGTTCTTCCCACCTTGGGCTTCCACAACTTTGTTATCGTTAAAAAGTACGAGCATCTCCTCATGCCTCAAGGCCATCTTAACAACTACATCGCATGGATCCCTAATGTGTGGCAAAGTTTCTTTAGTAAGCTCTGGTTTCAATCCACGGATGAACTTCTCATTCCATTTGATAACTGTATCAACCGTAGCATATCCATATCTCGATAGCTCCTCATATATGGTAGCATACTCCAGCACTGTCATGTCTCCTTGCACCATCTCAGCAAACTTCCTGAGCAGAGTTAACTTGGTGATCTCCGACATGAATCTTTCCTCAAATCTCCTTCTGAATTCCACCTAAGTTATGGTCTCCTCATTAACTCCCACAGTAACACTGTTCCACCAATACAGTGCTGCACCTTGCAACTATATAGAAGCAAGTCTCCTTTTCCGCACATCATCAAGCCCCAAATCAGCAAAAATCCTCTCGCAATGAAGCAACCAATTCTCTACTTCTATTGTGTCCTCAGTCCCGATGAATTGCTTCTTTCTGAGCCTAGAATAGTCTCTGCTTAACACTACATAGTTATTGACCACTGGAGCTTCCTGATTTCCTTCTCCTGCATTTCCTTCAACTGATCCTGCAGCAGCTCCAGCTTGCATCTGGTTGACAAAGAACTGATACATAGCTCCCATATCAACTTGAAGTGCTCCAACACCCACATTAGTGGCTGGTACCCAACCTGGATTCCTTCGAGTGTTTGGTCTGGCATTTCCTGGTGGTGCTTTCTCCACCAAGATTAACTCTTTCATTCCAAGCATCCATATCTTACTTCCTTAAAATCTACATTCGAGCCTTTGTAAGATACAGAAGAATAGCCTAAGAAAGATGGGAGCATAGAGATAAAGCCTATATTTATATATAGAAAATACAAGTACGTTACTATAACATTATCCCTTACCCTAGTCTTTTATCTAACTCCTTAGGATTATGTTTTTAAAATCATTTTAAATTTTAAATTTCTATTAATTTTTCATGAACCTATGCTTTGATACCAAGTTGTAACATCCCCTACTTTGAGGCCCGAAACTGAGCGCTACAAGTGTTGTAGTCATCTATAGAATTAACTTCTGGTGACAAAATACAGTAATGTTAGTGGTATCCATAATATCTGAAGAACGTGAATATGAAATAAAATCAACTCAGATTTCAAAAATAGCTTTTATGATTACATTTCGAATCAATATTTCATATTCAATTACATACTCCCAAAACGACAGTCATAAATACACCACAGCGAAAATTCAACTAAACAACTCCTACATAGCTAGCTTTGCCTCCTACACGTCTTTGGAAGCTTATTCGTCTAACCTACTAAACCTAAAAAGTTCTTAACTCTCAATCTATTCAAATTAAATTTTGAGCACCTAAGAGTTTAAGGGGAAAACATAACCTTCGAGTCAGACATAAAGCCTGGTGTGAATAATACTATTTACATCCCGGTTCATTGATATTAATTGAAACCATACCGCTTAGCGGAATGGGTTTCCCCTCACTAATATCCTTTTGAAATCATATCTTTTACAAATCAAAGTCCTGCGATCAAACTGATTATAATAGCAAGACTAAAAACATATATGCATATAAATCAAGAAATTAATGGACTACATGTCCACTAAAGTTTTATCTGGCAAACTATTAACCATTGGCTGACTTGAGCCTACCAGACAAAATAAATAATCTAACATCTGTTAGACACATTTCTAAACTATCTGTCCTTAACTTTCTCCTTTGAGGGTCAACTGATCCTTATGGTTTTGTGGGCTCACCAATAACCTATCTTTACTCTGTGTATTCCCTTTTGTGTGTAACCTCATTTTAGTCCCATTTGTGACAAAGCCCTACACACTGGAATTTTGGACTTATTTTAGCTACGGGCTAATTGCTAAAGTATAGGGCGCGACCCCATACTAGTCCCATCCGGTCTTTTAATATCTGAATCATAAACTTAGTGTTAACTACCCTTTTCAACTTTCATTTCCTTGTAAACAATCTTTACAAATGATTTACCCTTGAAATCATATCTTTATAAAACAAGGAAATCATACTCTTTGCTTTACTTAAAATACTTATGCCATGATAGATGTTTTACACACAAAACAATGTTGATGAAATCTAATCGATGGGATTATCTATCCCTTCAAAATAAGTTAAAACTCTTTTTAACTTAGGAAAACTTTAGGCCATGAAGCCAAAGCAATACCTCCAAAACCCTTTTTTTAAACCTTAATTAATACCTTTCAAAATCATTGAAAACAACCCTTTCAAAAGCATTACTTAAAACCTTAGACATCCTCTTTTAAAACCATTAATACTTACCTATCGAAAGCATTAGAACCTTCCTTTCGAAATACCTAAAAATATCTTTCAAAACATATAAAATATGCCTTTCAAAAGCATTGGGCTCAAGTAAAGGATTGTGGAAACATTGCTTCGAAACCATTTAAAATTATTCCTTATGAAACCATTGGGTTTAACATTTAATATAACCATTGGTTCAAAGAAAACAGAAGTAAAAGTATCATTTTCAAAAGCTTTAATCCAAGTACAGGAATTGGGGGAGAGGATAGCATCGAAACTCAACTTTTTGAATCCATTGCCTCCGAAACCATTTAAAAGCGGCTATATGACCGTTTCTAAAGCATTGAGAAAGTGGCTTCAAAGTTAAAAGGCAAATGCACTCTTTCAAATATGCTGTTTAAGGCTATAAAGAAAAGTGGCCCTAAGGTATGAATGCGGCGGCTCGTGTTTATCGGCTAATTTTCTATCGATTAGAAAATAGTCGAAAATTTTCAAATTAAAATATAACCGCAAGCGCACGGCGTACAATGATAGTACGTGGCGAGTATGGGTCGATCAGCAAGGAATTGTTAGATTTTAAAAATCTATTCAATCAAATTAAACCAAAGTCGAGGGATTGTTAACTAACTAAAAGAAAGTAAAAACAAGCTAAAAGAAAATAGATAAAAATATGAGAGTGTTAAGACAATTTAGGGGCAACTTCCACTCTCTAGATCACATAAATCAACAAAATGAAGTTATGATCTCTCTTTTCTTTGTCATTAGTTAGCTTAATTGATGTGCTTATCATAAGTATGGCTCATTTGTGCTATTAATTAGCTCAACATAAGCCATCAAACTATAACACAACCTTTAAACCACTTTTAATTCTCATGAAAATGGCAACAAATTTGAAAATGAAAATCTATTTTAAGCATGGCCTATTAACTTTTGTTTAGAAATATAGTCCATTAAATTTTGATTTAAACATTCACTTCTTTGTCATAATCATATATAGATGAAGAGGCAATTTGTGATTCATATGACTAAGCATGGCCTATTTGTTTTGAACAACATAAGCTATCAAACTCAATAATAATCACAAAATTACATAAACATCATTTCCCATGAAGCACAAAAAGAGAGCATAACATTTATCAAAATGTTGAAGCTATATAATTAGAGAGCTTCATTACCCCTAAATTGAAGGGGTTTAGCTTTTCATATTTGTTATCATATCAACAAATATAGCTTGCAACATAGAACAAAACAAAGAGGAAAAGAGAGCTAAATGAAAGAAAAAACTAATCTACTTGCATAAAAGAAAATCTACACTACTAACATGAAAGGAAATGAACATGTAAGTAAAAGGAAACAATAATTAGCATTGCATAAAAAGAAAAGAAGAGTACATAAAATAAAAATGGCTAAGTAGCCATGAAAAGAGAAAAAGAGCTTTCTTTTTATTTTCCTAAGAGAAGAGACTAAGAGAAGAGGACCTAAAAGAGAGACTAAGAAGAAGAGAGCTACATGAAACATAAGGGGTCTTTATACATGTATGAAACAATAATTCATATTTTTGGGGAATACCCAAAATACACTTGAGAAAGTGTGGAGGCCAAGTAATCATTAGCTTCTGCTAATCATCATTTAAGTGTACATGAAGCCATTAATTCCATAAGCATGTGCATTAGCCTCTAATTTGTACATTAAGGTAGGTGGGTAGGTGGGGTCTTCCATTATCATGCCATTGAATTATTTCCATCTTCATTTCTTTATCTTCACTCTTGTGCATGCATACATCTTCATAAAACCACTTGTATATGAAGCCAAATTCCTATAAAATAATATAGAAATTTCCAATTAAATTTTCTCAAATTAATATATGCACAAAAATGACCATTTTGCCCTTGGATGAAGATGAATATGCGACGATTTGAAAATAATATGAATTTTGGTTTAAACAGGTTAAAATACCCGATATGTTCATTAATTTAATTTAAATAGATTAAATATGGTGGTAAAAATATACACATTTACATGCACATCAGCTAGGTACCGAATAGGTTCAAAAAGCGCAACTCTTTCGAAAGCTCCTTTTTAAAACAAAAGCAACTTGATTGGTTCGAAAGCTAAAAAAGTTGTCTTCAACCTCTTTGAAAGTATCCTTCATAAACAGAAGTAAGTAATTAATTTGATAACCTCAACCCCTTCGAAAGTATGGTTTGGACGCGGTCCCTTCCGCCTTTATCCAATCCACTACGTATTAATGGCTTGATACCACGTGTATTAGTTTCGAATGGGTTCATTAGCGGAGGTATGGTGACAAAAGCAAGCAAACAGAAGTGGCGAAGTGGTAAATAAAAAAAACTGATTTTACGCCTTTCAAAGTAATTTCTTTTCACCTAACTTGCCTAATTTGTCAAAATATGTTTGGTTGCCATTTCTTTATCAAAATCCTTTTCCTAAAAGTCTGCCGAATTCACAATTAACCATTTAATTTTTTTAAGCAAATAAGCCATTCCCCTTAATAAAACATATAAAACATTTAAGTCCCTTAACTTAAATAATTTTATAACCATGGTAAAATACTTATGAAAATTCCTCAAAAACCACCATAATTCACTTTTGATATATTTTTCAACGTATATAAATTTCAGAACTAAATTCATTATATAATTACTTAAAATATTTAAACCCAATATTTACTATTTTCTCTCGTAGAAAATTCATAATAAATCCACAATAACTTGGAAAATTATGAAACTTGAGACCCACTTCTAAAATAATGTCTTCGACCATATATCAAAAACACAAATCATTTGGAAGTCATTTTTCCAATGTAAACTTATCATAAAATCTTGATGAAAATATATAAATCATTAACAAGCATATATATCCATTTAAACAAACATATGATGAAATATTATTCGAAAAATAATTCGGATCGAACCTTGAAATCGAAATCATTATCAAAAATGAGATGTAAATCGAAGTATTCACCTTGGCTTGATGTTAAGAAGGTTGAGATTCGCTCTTTGACTGATTTGCTTGAGTCTTCTACATTAATCCTAGCTTTTCTTCTCCTTAAATCTCTTTAATTGTGGCCGGCCGAGTTCTCTAGTGTTTTAGTTCAGTTTGTGAATGTTGAAATGAATAAGAAATGAAGGATATAAGGGTTTACGGTATAAGAACAAAGGCTATTCCTATTTTGCCCTTATCATATTCCTCTTACTTACTTATTTTTAATCCTCTTTTGCTTATATATTCATTAAGACACGGCCCCTTTATCAATTGACAAATCTCAATCTTTTAACTTAACCTTCTACATTATTTCATATAATTCGTCTAATTAAATGTCCTAAATAATTTTAGTCAAAATTAGGGTCATTACATCTCGCCTCCCCACCCGCACTGCTCTCCACCTGACCACCACCCTATCGTGGATTGCCTCTCCTTCGCCTGATCTGCCTACTACCGCCAGATCCACTACCTGGCCTGCCCCATCATGTCAGAGCCTACCTCTCCTCTCACAAATTTTGAGAGCTAAAGCCCACGTTTATTTTTGTATGAAAACCATGTTGCTTGCTACCCGCATGACTAATTTGTGCAATTTTATCCCAAGCATCAGCGATTGCGTTGTTGAGTTGAACGTCCTTGAGGTGATCTATAGAAATTTATGCTATTGAGTATTTGGATGTTGCCGACCAATGTTTGCAAGCTTAGGAGAAGATATCAAAAGAAGCTGCCAATGAAATGTTTGCATGCAGGGGCAACAACGGCAGTATTGAGCTACATCTGATTTCTTTTCAATATGTACCCAGTGCTCACATATAGGTAGTCAACATTCTCAATCATGTTTGTAGTAATGTTGGTTATGGTGATAATTTATCGAATGTGCTATTTGGCTTAGTGCACGAATTTAGGATTTGTCATATATATGATTCTATGCCAAAGTTGATCGTTATCCCGCTTTTGTCTCACTGGGTCTTGTTTTGGAATTCCAGTGCGCTAAATCAAAGTTGAGTTTTTAAATTCATGAGCTATATTTTCTTACTGAAGTAAACTGAAATCTGGTTTGGTTGGATTGAATCTAAATTTGATATTGTGTTATATTATTTAAAATTGAATTGAATTTGGATTGAATGTTGACATTATAGTATGGAATTGAAATGAAATTAAATGAAAATAACCTGAAATCTATTGTTTGAAATAAATATTTGAATTTAACTTTTAATTATACAAATGAAGTTGGAATGCAATTAATATGAAAATAAGATAAGGTTTCATTGTTTGGAGTTTGGATATGAAGTTTACATTGATTGTTATAAATATTGATTGTTATAAATGTTGATTGTTATAAATGTTGATTGTTATAGATGTTATGTTGATTGACTGTGTTGTCAAATAGTTGATATGGTTGCATTGCGATGATTAGGGTTTACTAGATTTATAACATACAAATTAATTGATTATTATGACACCCTATTAAGCCCTATCACCATTGATTTTTTATGGATGCTATGTTAATTAACTATGTTGTTAAATAGTATAATTTAAACACATTGACATTTGGTATTGAAATAAAAAGATTGGAACCTAAAATTTTACTGCTTTGGCTTTAAGATTGAAAATCTAAATTAAACGATGTTCTGTCCTTATTTGAAATTTTTTCACAAATGAATGTGTTTAGTTCTTAATTTTTAATATGTTAAACTAAATGATATTTTGAATAGGATAGTCTAAAATTGGGTAGGAAGATTATATATAGATTGTTTAGAATAAAATATCTAATTAAATTTGAATAAATAGGCATTTTGTAAAAAATGTCATGTTGACTTGAAATTTTTTTGTAGCTCCATTTGAGCAAAAGAAAAATATTTTGTAAAGAAACATGCATCAAATTCTGTTATCTAATAATTTTTATATTTTGTTCTTTGAAAATAGGGTTATTGAAATTTTGAATTTTTTTAGAACATTAAATTGAGCGAAAACTTTTTTATAACACCTGTATCTTATTTGGAGAATATTCTGTAAAGGAACCTATATTTGATTCAGCAATCTAATAATTTTAATGATTTAATCTTTGAAATTTTCCATTAGAAATTAGGGAAATTATTAAATTTATTTATAAAATCTGAGATTTTACTAGAAATTTGATGAAAATATTTTAAGAACTCTTAAATTTAAATTGGAATTTTCTAAAAAAAATTAGGCCTTTAATAATTTATTTAGTGTAAAAACTGATGTATTTTGACTACGAAAAGTATTAAATTTTTCTGGAAATCTCTGAAACTTTTTCTATACATTTAGGATGTAAAATGGAGAACTTTTTATGTTTAGCCCTTTCTGAAATTCCTAACTAATTTCAGTGTAAAATTAAATTGGACAAAACATCACCTGTGATAACCCTGATTTTTGTGAATAATTTCATAAGTTAATTTAGTTTATAATTGTTTAAAAATCACATTGAAAAGATAGGAATGGGAAATTGAATTGCAGGTACATGGTTTAAAACATGTACATGTGCACAAGACAGTGTACACATTTACATAGATTTTTGTGTAATAAAATTTAGCAGAAATCAATAAATAAATTAAAATAACTAATTTAGAAATACATATGCACAAAGATAGAATTTTGTCTTTAAATAAAATATAGTACAAAGAAAATAAGAGCTAGGCTGAAATAAACTTAAAATTATTTAAAGAAAGAAAGAAAAATAAAATACTTAGGTATACATATGTTATACATGTATACAGTCAACCAATTTCTGGAAGAAAACAGAAGTTACATGGAAATGGCATGAGTCCTTAAACAAACACTTTATCTATTTCCAATAATTTCTTTAATTAAGAAAAAATAAGAAGTCATGCATATGGCATGACCGGGGGAAAATTAAAAGGGAGAAACTGATTTCTGAAAAGGAAGACAAGGACCACGTACCCTTTTATTTTCTTGAATCAAACCAGAGGCAGACTATGTTTTGTATGGGGTAGAACTGACATTGGGTAATTCCATAAACCCTAGTAACAGCCAAGATTTATATAAAAGGCTTAGTATAGTGAGACCATACACATTTTGCTCTTCATTAACCTAGAAAAAAAATTTATTAATAAGAAGTACCAGCCATTAGAGTTAGAGGAAGGCAGAGGATCAAAAGGAAGGCAAAGCTCAGGAAGAAGGAATTGAGTGTGAGTAACCTCACTGAAAACTTTGGCATTAAGTCCTGAATATTGAGGCAGCCTATTTGAACTAATCATTCATTTTCTTTTACAAGTTATGTTTTATGATTTGATGACTTTGGTTTGTTAATGATCTGTTTAAGTGTAAAACCCCTCTCTGATTTACCCAGAAAGATAAGAGTCATGGATTCATGGTTTAAAATGTTTATCTGTGATGTGGGTTAACTTTGAGATGGAGTGATTTCTTTTATAAGTTTTCTTTATGAAGTTGTTTATAAAAATCCCCGGATTCATGTGGTAGATATATGGTCTGAAGATAGAAAGAAATATGGGGCTGTAACATTGTGTTGTTGCTTATGTCTCATGTAAATTAAAACAAAAGAAAATGTAGAAGTGCAATGTTGTACATGTGCTGAGCTTCTATGTTTTATGAACTACCCAAATCAAAATATACTTATGGTTTAGCCAGATCATAAATCTGATTGAACCAGAGGTAAGAAAATAAAATTAACTAGTAAATTACTTAGGACCATATGCTTACATCTTGATCCATTGAAACCAATAGGCAAAATAATGTGCTAAGAAATCTCATCTATTTTTCATGATTAAATGTTTGCTTCTGAGAATATAACTTACCAAACTCTGGATGAATACATGTTGGTTGCATTGTTTATATTTCTCTAATTAAAAAGTGAGATGCAGAAGGGATTAGCACAGTTATGAAAAGGAAATAACACTTAGTAATTTAACTAAAGACTTGGGATCTTAGGGCTACCAAAATATAGCTTGGCAAGGGGAACATTGCAAGCTCACACATGGTATGTTTATACCCAGGGGCCTGAGTGTGCTGGGTTAACAGAGAGATGTCCCAGGCAGTGTGTGTTTAAAAAGAGGAAGTAGCTAAAGACCCTATTATATTTGATAGTGAACTTTAGAAATAGATTCAGGAGAGGCTTGGGTAAAATCCCTGATGGCCAGTAAAATTATAAAAGGGGCATGATGACTGAATTGATGATGGCATTGGTTGGTTTATGATGTTTTATTGATGAATCTTATGATTGTTTTCTATGAACTAAATCATTGTGATCATATATAATCTGTTTAACACTGGTATGAATGCACATGCCTCACAAAAACATGCACATAGAAGATACTGAGTTTCTTATTCATGCAAAGTACTGGAATATAAATAGAATTGAATAAGATCATGTTTTCAGTTAGATTATTCATACCAGACAAATAGTCTGACCCTTTTGTGTTTATGCACCATTGGGTGTCTCATATTTATATGAGGCAGTTCATGGTGATCATGCAGGTAAATAGGAATTTTGTTAGGCAGGCCATGGATGAGTTAGCTGCTTAAGGAATTGGATGCTATTTTAAAGAATTTGCTGAAGTTAAATTAGCTATTTTGGTTAAGTTGCTTAAAAAGAAAAAAAAAACCAATGTATTGTTATTTACTATTTTGCAGTTGTTAAACTTATATGTATCAGCTGAAACTATGTGCTTTGTTTTGTAAAATGCTTTGCTAAGGAATGAAATTCTAAAACTTTTTTAAAAAAAAGAGCAGTTAGTTTAAATAGTTGAGAATCTGAGATTGAAAGGATTTGTGGTTTGTATGTATATCTAAAGAATTGACATAAGAAAATCCATGTTTAAGTCCAAAAAAAAAATCTGATTTCGAGTTGCTTTGAAAAGAAAACTAAATAGCATGTATTTTGTTATAAAATAGTGCAAAACTGAATAGGGCTAACATAGCCATTTTTCTTGAGCCTGGGTTAAGCCAGCAACCAAGGGTTTTAAATTAAGTTTTCAGATCTATTTCATAACCCAAAGTATAGGATAAACTCAGACAATTTTGTTAACAAGAAAGATAAGGCACCTGAATTGCCCACTAACACACACATGCACAGAAACATGCACACACACATGCACAAGTAAAAGCACAGTTTATCCAGTAATAAAATTAGGGTAATTTATGTACTCTGATAAGTCTTGAGACATAAGATCAATAGTCATGCATTAACCCAAGTTATTTGGAAAAAATCTAGTTTTAAGAAACACTGTTGCTATGTAGAGAGTATTTCCTTTAAGTAATACTCAAACAGATTTCTACTTTCAAATTTCTGTACTCTGATTTAAGTAGAAAATGACTTATATATCTTCACATATATAAGTTCAAGATAAAATGAGTAAACTAATATTTTTATATTGGCAGAAAGGTCCTGGATAGAAGAAAATTGGAATTAAATATTTTCTTGATTAAATGGCCACTGAATATTTAAAAAAAAAATTAGTGGGTGATTTCATTTGGTATCAGAGCTATGTTGTTGAATAACATAGCAAAAATTTTGTATGAATTTGTTTGCATTGGATGTATAGAAGTGTTTACTGCTTTGGATGTTTTGTTTGTTAATGTTTACACTATTGATATCTATTATGACAGAATAAGTGATAGATTAAAATGAATTAATCTATAGAGCATTAGGCAAAACAGACTAACCTAAGTGTTATATCCATAGAGCTATGGTAGGACCCGGACATCAAAATGTAGGAACAAGTGAACCACCCATGGTGAATTTGCAAGAATTCATGAGGGCCATAAGAGATGGAGTAGGCAACAGGCAGGAAAATCCACATGAGGAACTTTCCAAACTACTCAAGACTTTTACCAATCTTGGAGGCCAAACATTTGATGGCATAGAAGGAGTTATGTTGGTTCAAAATTGGCTTAGAATTTTGGAAAGAATCTTTGCAGACATGCAAGTTGAAGACCAAAGGAAGAGGCAGATTGCATCCAGGCAATTGAGAGGAGCAACTTTGGATTGGTGGGAGGTTATCATAGCTGGAAGACCTGAAGGAGAAGTGACATGGGATCAATTTAAAGCAATGTTGGAAGGCAGATTTATCCCTGCATCAGCTAAGGAGTCTTTACTGGAGGAGTTCATCAAATTGAGGCAAGGGACTATGAGTGTCACTGAGTACACTCAGAAGTTTGAATCATTGGCAAAGTATGGTGCAGTGCTCATCACTACTGAGGAGGCTAAGAATGGCAGATATATTCAAGGGTTGAACCCTAGCCTTAGTAGAGCCATGCTACCATACAAGGATAAGACTTTTGATCAAGTTTTGGATTTGACTCTGAGCATTGAACAACATGATAAAGCTAGAGAGAATTTCAGGGCATTCAAAAATAATCAAAACAAGAAGGGAAAGGGTAAATTTCACCCTTATGTTAAGAAGAAAACAGACATAGCTTCCACCAAGAAACCAGAAGAAGTCAGGGCTACTGAAATTAAGTAGAAAATCACTTGTTACAACTGTGGTCAAGAGGGGCATATGAAAAATAGGTGCACCAATCCTAGACCAGCATCCTTCAAGTGTCACCAGTGTGGAAAGGAGGGTCACATAAGGAGGAACTGTCCAGAGTTTAAGCAAGGAAAAGTAGGAACCTTGGAAGGGAAAGGTAAAGCAACTGAGGGACCAAATGTTGAGAACCATGGCCAAGTTGAAGGTACTTTGCTCATTTACTCAATACCTTTTGTAGTAATGTATGATACTGGGGCTACACACTCCTTGATTTCCCATGATATTGTACAACAACTAAAATTAAATTGTATGATTGTTGATAAGCCACTGTTAATTAGAAGCCCTATAGGTAGTTCATGTATTCTGGGTATGATATGTAAGCAACTAGGATTAAACATAGGGGGACATGTGTTTGAGTCAGACCTATATGTGTTGCAATATCCGGGCATAGGGATTATTTTAGGGGTTGATTGGTTAAGTAGATATAAGGCTATCATTAATATGGAGGCATCCACCATATCATTGAAAGTTTCTGATGGACAAAGAATAGTTGTTCTCTGTGAGGCAAACAAAAATAGAAGTATAGCCAACCTTTCTACATTGTCAAATGAAAAACCCATGCCTGCATTAGAAGAGATCCCCATAGTTAATCAATATGTTGATGTGTTTGGTGAAGTGAGAGGAGTTCCAAACCACAGACCAGTTGAGTTTTCAATCAAGATAATTCCAGGAGCTAACCCAGTGGTTAAAAGACCAACTAGAATGGGGCCTAAGGAGTTGATGGAGTTGAAAAAGCAATTGGTTGAACTAGAAGAAAAAGGTTTTATTAGACCCAGTAGCTCATCATGGGGAGCATCAGTAGTCTTTGTTAAGAAACATGATGGATCCCTTAGATTATGTATTGACTATAGGGAATTAAATAAAGTCACAGTTAAAAATAAATACCCCTTACCAAGAATTGATGATCTCTTTGATCAATTGAGTGGTGCAAAGATATTCTCTAGGCTTGATTTAGCTTCAGGCTTTCATCAGATGAAAGTAGAAGAGGAAAGCATTAAGTATACAGCCTTTAACACCAGATATGGACTTTATGAATTTTTAGTGATGCCATTTGGCTTGACAAATGCTCCTTCCTACTTTGTTGATTTGATGAATAGGATTTTTAGAGAATACTTGGATAAGTTTGTATTGATATTTATTGATGATATACTAATTTATTCTGAGTCAGTTAGAGAGCATGAAAATCATTTGCATATGGTATTCAAGAAACTGAGGCAGGAAGGATTAAAAGCCAAATTTTCAAAATGCACTTTTTGGCAAAATGAAGTGAATTTTCTAGGTCATATTATATCAGAAAAAGGAATATCTGTAGATTCCAATAAAGTCATTGCAGTGCAAGCTTGGAAAAGACCTACTAATGTCACTGAAGTCAGATCATTCATGGGAATGGCTGGTTACTATAGGAGATTTATAAAAGATTTTGCAAAAATCTCAATTCCACTAACCAGATTGACTAGGAAAAATCAAGTGTTTACTTGGACTGAAGAATGTGAAAAAGCCTTTGGGAAATTAAAAGAAGCATTGGTACAAGCTCCAATTCTTAAAGTACCTGAAGGAAATGAAAACTTGGTGGTGTATACTGATGCAAGTGGATAAGGGCTTGGGGCAGTGTTGATGCAACAACATCAAGTAATAGCTTATGCTTCTAGGCAGTTGAAACCAAGTGAGGTAAGGTATGCTACTCATGACCTTGAATTGGCTGCCATAGTGTATGCTCTTAAATTATGGAGACACTACTTGTTAGGAGCAAAATTTGAAGTGTATACAGACCATAAATCACTTAAATATTTGTTTTCACAAAAAGAATTAAATATGAGGCAGCAAAGATGGATTGAACTCTTAGCCTCATATGATTTTGAAATATTGTACACACCTGGTAAGGCTAATAAAGTAGCAGATGCCTTAAGTAGACAACATGCTAAAGTGGCTAGATTAATGATAGAAGAGTTTAACACTTTATCATTATTAATTGATTCAGAGATAGAAAGTAATAACATAGAAAATATGAGCTTATGCAGTGGGAATGTAGAAATGGGAAAATTAAGTTTTATTACTCTGGGATCAGAATTGAAGAATAAAGTTGTAATGCTACAAAACCAAGATCCATTTTTATTTGAAAAGAAGACTCAAATATTAAATGGAGAGGCAGTGGAAGGTTTTCAGTTGAATGATCAAGGCCATTTGAAGAAAGGAGAAAGAATATGTGTTCCAGCAGTTGATGAGTTGAAGCAAGAAATCTTGGATGCTTACCACAAAAGCAAATATACTATACACCCAGGAAGCACAAGAATGTATCACAACCTCAAGAGAAATTATTGGTGGAGTGGAATGAAGAGTGCAGTGGCAACCTATGTATATAAATGTATGATTTGCCAATAGGTGAAGGCTGAGTATCAAAAACCTTCAGGGATGCTTCAACCTTTGCAAATACCACAGTGGAAATGGGAAGACATATCAATGGATTTCATTGATGGTTTGCCTAGAACTAGGAGGGGAAATGATAGTATTTGGGTAGTGGTTGATAGGTTAACCAAGTCAGCCCACTTTATACCAGTAAAATCAGAAAGAAATGCAAGTACACTAGCCCAATTGTTTATTAAAGAAGTAGTCAGGCTGCATGGTATACCAAAGACTATAGTAAGTGATAGAGATACCATCTTCACTTCAAAGTTTTGGTAGAGTTTTCACAAAGCAATGGGGACTGATTTATGCTTAAGCACAGCATATCATCCTCAATCTGATGGCCAAACAGAAATTGTGAACAAATTGCTTGAAGACATGTTGAGAGCTTGTGTATTGGATTGGGGAGGAAGTTGGGAGGATCATATCTTTTTAGCTAAATTTTCATACAACAATGGCCATCATAGTAGCATAGGCATGGCACCCTTTGAAGCACTTTATGGGAGACCATGTTTATCACCCTCAAGTTAGCATGAATCTGGAGAAAAAGTGGTCTTAGGACCAGAAAATGTGAAGGAGACTTCTAAAAAGATAGCTTTGATCAGAAAAAGAATTGCTTCTGCCCAGGATAGGCAAAAGAAATATGCAGATCAAAGAAGGAAGGCAGTACAATATGATGTTGGGGACTATGTATTCATCAAGATATCACCTATGAAAAAGGTTCTAAGGTTTGGGAAACAAGGAAAGTTGATTCCTAGATATATAGGACCATATAAAATTCTAGAATGAATAGGGACAGTAGCCTATAAATTAGAATTGCCAGAAGAAATGAGAGCAACGCATGATGTTTTTCATGTGTCTCAACTAAGAAGATGGGTTCATGATAAGGAGGCAATCCTAGAATCCTCTAAGGATGTGCAGATTGATCCTAGAATGATCTATGAAAAGGAGCCAGTGGGCATAGTTTCGAGAGAAACCAAGAAATTGAGAAACAAAGAAATTAAATTAGTAAAAGTACAATGGAGTCTAGACCCAAATGATTGCACATGGGAAGTGGAGGAGAAAATCAGAAATGATTATCCACAACTGTTTGATTGAAAGGTAAATTTATATATATACTAATGAATGTGTTGATTGAATATGCATTGTGATTTTTATCTTGTATTGATATGCATAGTGCTTAAATAAGTGGTTGGATTGAGAATGGTTTTGAAATCAGAAAATTCATTTTTCTGAAGTAATGATACTTAAGTTAAGTATGCAAGAATTGTGAGACACAATTCCTAAAAGGAGGGGTATATGTCATAACCCTGATTTTTGTGAATAATTTCATAAGTTAATTTAGTTTATAATTGTTTAAAAATCACATTGAAAAGATAGGAATGGGAAATTGAATTGCAGGTACATGGTTTAAAACATGTACATGTGCACAAGACAGTGTACACATGTACACAGATTTCTGTGTAATAAAATTTAGCAGAAATCAATAAATAAATTAAAATAACTAATTTAGAAATACATATGCACAAAGATAGAATTTTGTCTTTAAATAAAATATAGTACAAAGAAAATAAGAGCTAGGCTGAAATAAACTTAAAATTATTTAAAGAAAGAAAGAAAAATAAAAGACTTAGGTATACATATGTTATACATGTATACAGTCAACTAATTTCTGGAAGAAAACAGAAGTTACATGGAAATGGCATGAGTCCTTAAACAAACACTTTATCTATTTCCAGTAATTTCTTTAATTAAGAAAAAATAAGAAGTCATGCATATGGCATGACCGGGGGAAAATTAAAAGGGAGAAACTGATTTCTGAAAAGGAAGACAAGGACCACATACCCTTTTATTTTCTTGAATCAAACCAGAGGCAGGCTATGTTTTGTATGGGGTAGAACTGACATTGGGTAATTCCATAAACCCTAGTAACAGCCAAGATTTATATAAAAGGCTTAGTATAGTGAGACCATACACATTTTGCTCTTCATTAACCTAGAAAAAAAAATTATTAATAAGAAGTACCAGCCATTAGAGTTAGAGGAAGGCAGAGGATCAAAAGGAAGGCAAAGCTCATGAAGAAGGAATTGAGTGTGAGTAACCTCACTGAAAACTTTGGCATTAAGTCCTGAATATTGAGGCAGCCTATTTGAACTAATCATTCATTTTCTTTTACAAGTTATGTTTTATGATTTGATGACTTTGGTTTGTTAATGATCTGTTTAAGTGTAAAACCCCTCTCTGATTTACCCAGAAAGATAAGAGTCATGGATTCATGGTTTAAAATGTTTATCTGTGATATGGGTTAACTTTGAGATGGAGTGATTTCTTTTATAAGTTTTCTTTATAAAGTTGTTTATAAAAATCCTCGGATTCATGTGGTAGATATATGGTCTGAAGATAGAAAGAAATATGGGGCTGTAACATTATGTTGTTGCTTATGTCTCATGTTAATTAAAACAAAAGAAAATGTAGAAGTGCAATGTTGTACATGTGTCGAGCTTCTATGTTTTATGAACTACCCAAATCAAAATATACTTATGGTTTAGCCAGATCATAAATCTGATTGAACCAAAGGTAAGAAAAAAAATTAACTAGTAAATTACTTAGGACCATATGCTTACATCTTGATCCATTGAAACCCATAAGAAAAATAATGTGCTAAGAAATCACACCTATTTTTCATGATTAAATGTTTGCTTCTGAGAATATAACTTACCAAACTCTGGATGAATACATGTTGGTTGCATTGTTTATATTTCTCTGATTAAAAAGTGAGATGCAGAAGGGATTACCACAGTTATGAAAAGGAAATAACACTTAGTAATTTAACTAAGGACTTGGGATCTTAGGGCTACCAAAATATAGCTTGGCAAGGGGAACATTGCAAGCTCACACATGGTATGTTTATACCCAGGGGCCTGAGTGTGCTGGGTTAACAGAGAGATGTCCCAGGCAGTGTGTGTTTAAAAAGAGGAAGTAGCTAAAGACCATATTATATTTGATAGTGAACTTTAGAAATAGGTTCAGGAAAGGCTTGGGTAAAATCTCTGATGGCCAGTAAAATTATAAAAGGGGGCATGATGACTGAATTGATGATGGCATTGGTTGGTTTATGATGTTTTATTGATGAATCTTATGATTGTTTTCTATGAACTAAATCATTGTGATCATATATAATCTGTTTAACACTGATATGAATGCACATGCCTCACAAAAACATGCACACAGAAGATACTGAGTTTCTTATTCATGCAAAGTACTGGAATATAAATAGAATTGAATAAGATCATGTTTTCAGTTAGATTATTCATACCAGACAAATAGTCTGACCCTTTTGTGTTTATGCACCATTGGGTGTCTCATATTTATATGAGGCAGTTCATGGTGATCATGCAGGTAAATAGGAATTTTGTTAGGCAGACCTTGGATGAGTTAGCTGCTTAAGGAATTGGATGCTATTTTAA
Source organism: Allium fistulosum (assembly GCA_030737815.1). Lineage (NCBI taxonomy): Eukaryota > Viridiplantae > Streptophyta > Magnoliopsida > Asparagales > Amaryllidaceae > Allium > Allium fistulosum. The sequence continues at coordinate 99,509,056 of CM060907.1, forward strand.
AGAATTTGCTGAAGTTAAATTAGCTATTTTGGTTAAGTTGCTTAAAAAGAAAAAAAAACCAATGTATTGTTATTTACTATTTTGCAGTTGTTAAACTTATATGTATCAGCTGAAACTATGTGCTTTGTTTTGTAAAATGCTTTGCTAAGGAATGAAATTCTAAAACTTTTTTTAAAAAAAAAGAGCAGTTAGTTTAAATAGTTGAGAATCTGAGATTAAAAGGATTTGTGGTTTGTATGTATATCTAAAGAATTGACATAAGAAAATCCATGTTTAAGTCCAAAAAAAAAATCTAATTTCGAGTTGCTTTGAAAAGAAAACAAAATAGCATGTATTTTGTTATAAAATAGTGCAAAACTGAATAGGGCTAACATAGCCATTTTTCTTGATCCTGGGTTAAGCTAGCAACCAAGGGTTTTAAATTAAGTTTTCAGATCTGTTTCATAACCCAAAGTATAGGATAAACTCAGACAATTTTGTTAACAAGAAAGATAAGGCACCTGAATTGCCCACTGACACACACATGCACAGAAACATGCACACACACATGCACAAGTAAAAGCACAGTTTATCCAGTAATAAAATTAGGGGAATTTATGTACTCTGATAAGTCTTGAGACATAAGATCAATAGTCATGCATTAACCCAAGTTATTTGGAAAAAATCTAGTTTTAAGAAACACTGTTGCTATGTAGAGAGTATTTCCTTTAAGTAATACTCAAACAGATTTCTACTTTCAAATTTCTGTACTCTGATTTAAGTAGAAAATGACTTATATATCTTCACATATATAAGTTCAAGATAAAATGAGTAAACCAATATTTTTATATTGGCAGAAAGGTCCTGGATAGAAGAAAATTGGAATTAAATATTTTCTTGATTAAATGGCCACTGAATATTTAAAAAAAAAATTTAGTGGGTCATTTCAACACCCTTTATAAAATGAACGATTGGTTGTTAAAGAGACCGAGGCCGGATAAATGGCATATCTCTATCATTTTACCAGAAACACTTTATTAACCATGTCCGTAAAGGATGTTTTCGGAATATAGAGGTTGATTTGGCGAATCGAATGGTTGCTAGAATGAAGTAATTGAACAATGATGGATGACCCCGACACTTGTGTCAGTTTAAAAATAACTAAAACATGAGCCCTTTGAACTGGCCAATAGGTTAGCTACCTTTAGCGGACATCTTTCTCTCACATTACTATCTTGATTTTGAACTTGATTGGTGCACCTTGATTTTGGAATGATGGATGCGGTCGGCCAACAGTGGTTATGACTAGCCAGGATGGATAAACTGGTAGTATCCTACCTTAGGCATTTCCTTATGTGCTTTATCATACGACTATCCTTATATGAGACCACTACCACTTTGTTTTAGTATTGTACCTGTAAAGGACTCCATGGCTATCGACATTACTAGTTGTGTTACAGGACCTGCATAGACTACATGCTTAAAAATGTGTTAAGGGAGATTAATGTAAAGCCTTAACGCTATTTTAATATTTACATTATTGATAGACATTACATATATGGTGTATCTTGCTAAATATAGATAGTTTAACGGATCCTTAGGAGATGGAAAATCCCGTAACATCTCTTAATTTATTTTACCCTTGTTGCTTGATTTTAATTTACTTACATAAGAATGTATAGTCCTGGTTCGAGTATATTGTTTTTCTTTATGCTCAGGGCAGTCTGAGTTGTTTCAGTGTTTCGAAGCCGTTTGCTTCTTAAAGAGGAAGACGGAGTTTGGTAGACCGTATTTACTAGTATTATTCCGCTGCATTATTTTGTTATGTCTGTTAAATGCATAACTCTGATTATATTGTAAAAAGAATTAAAATGTATATTATAAAACAGCTTCATGAATTGTTTATGTAATTATTATATTTTGTCATTCCGCTATGAGATTCTGTGTATTGTTCTTTGCTCTTCTTAAATTCTAAAACAAACCCTATTGATTATCTATCTTTTGAATGGTTTGAGTTAGACATATGTGGTTTATTGTCAACTTGAATATTTCAAAATGGCGGATCATCACATTGACAAAGACATCTCTAGGCGCTTGCACCTGAGCTCCACCACCAGCGACACTTGGAGTAATCACTTGGGCATTTCGCAGCATGTTGCTCATCACCTCTATGAACATAGCCTGCATTTTAGGTTTAGCTACCCCCGAACCTACCCCTTCTTCTACTCGAGGGATGGAGTTCCTGGTAGACTTTCTCGTTTGCCAACACATTCTTAATATGTAATAAGAATGACCGTCTCTCTGAAAGGAAAGCTGCATCAATGGTACTCGTGTGTGCAATATGAATTATATTATATAGTTTTTGAAAACTAAAATATATAACAAGTATGCTCTCTCATATACACTCGATCCATCCTAGAGTGATAACTCAACCTCTACCTCTAATAGATCTAGGTATTACTTAGGTTAACTACGCAATATAGGCTCTAATACCAAGTGTAACGATTGTCCTACACCTTAGGTACTCAATATAACTATAGAATATGCAGCTACGGTACTCGGCCAATGTAGGATGATTACTTGGGTAGGTAAAGTAATAAAACATCCAAAACAGAACCTACCATATATCTCACAGCGCAATGATAAAATATATTAATCATCATAAATATAAAACAGGTGATATAATAATCATTAAAATGTACCATGTAATAAGAGTGCAAGAGGTTCACCATAGTTATATACACAGATCATAGAGTTATACATAAAATAATAAACCGCAATGTACCATCTCTAAATAAAATAAAGCGCTGATAAAGCTTCATAATGTTGCACAACAGAATATAAGCATATAAAGCCCAAATATAAGTATAGTGAAAGTGTAGTCTCATGCTAATCCATCTACACAACTCCATGTGAGGTCATATACCTGCTATCTAGTCTACTCGTTTAGGTGTACCTGAAATAATTAGAAGGAAAGCATAAAACCTCAAGTCAGACAACAGTCTAGTAGGCACGATTTAAAATCTAAATTTTTTATAAAATTCGATATAGTAAAATATATGACATAGGGTATCAAAAATCATACATGACATGTCCCCGCATCCAAAGAATTAGCACATAACAGTATATACTAATCTACTATCATCATCATATGTGTGTACTACAAGTCAAATTACAATGTTGGATGTATGGGTATCCAAATCAACAATTTCTACATTATGTAACGTCCCTAGGATGATAAAACCAACATAGAAAATATAGAAACCATTAAACAATTCTCACATCACTTGGGTGCATTGGATATACGATAGATTATACGTCCCCATCATATAGCAAGAGACTACTCAACATCTCGGTTACTCCATGCCACTTCGTAAGGCAAGGAACTAGACCCATGCATCCTCAAGGACTAGGGTAAGACAGATCATATAAACAATTTAGGATCAACATCAAAAATCCATGCGAGCATCCTTACATACCCCCTCTTTTATGAGCACACTCGAAACCTCTGAGCATCAATGATCCTTTTGCACACGTCTTTATAGTAGAAAACATAATCGTTCCACTCCATTCAATACATGGTATAACATATCACTGTTCCAGCCATAATTTTACATTATTGAACTTGTCCTTATGGATCGTCATCATCAAAACATCTCTAGACATCCATCCTAACTCATAGAATCCCTCATTAAAGTTGTAAAGTCCCTCATGTCAAAGTGTCACATCATCATTTCACTAGTAAAATCCCTCATCATAGGGCCATAACTTCCAATCCAAGCATCGAACGAACATAAGAACAGTCGCGCCACACTCCTCGAAGTCCACATCTCAATTCCTCAAAGTTCTACATTGTCATTACCGACCATAAATGGCTATCACCGACCATGTTGGTCTAGCAAAACTTGACCAAGAATGGCGGCGTTGAAGCCAAGACCTTTTGGCCCCCTCATGAAGCCTAAAGCGCTTGTCATGTCAAACCTAAAGCGTGCACCACCAAAGCCCAGAGCTCCAAATCCTCCATTTCAACACCACTCGATGGAAAAACTTCTTAGGGTAAAACTCTGCCCTAAAGTTTTTCCTCAGCTTCCCCGAAGTCCATTACTCTGTGACCTAAATGTTGCATCCTCAAGCCCGAAGCAACACCAACACTCATCCTTTTTGGTCATCACCGACCACTCTGTACTACCACCACCAACCCCATCAAAACTCCATCATTTCTTTCCTAAACCTTTTGTGGCCAAAAGTACAATTTCACCAGGCCATCATGAACTCCCAAAAACGGTCAAGTGCACTTTTGAGCATTTTTGCTCCTCAATCCACTCAAACGATGGCCGCTCACTCAATATGCAAAAACGAATCGAACATTCATCCAATAACCATATAAAAGCACTGCATAACATTTGTACATAGTACAAATAATATAAAAGTACATATAACATCCTAGATCTACCAAATGGAAAATGACGACCGATATGGCCATACACCCAAAATGAACCAAAGTCAACATTTACCATTTTAAATATGTTTTAAAGCTGACCGCAAGGTTAGAATATGTTGGAAATCATTTTAACATTCAAAAATAAATTTAAAAACATTATTTTAATTATATTAACTAGCATACTACAGTGAGAAGGTTAAACCTCTAATAAAATAAATAAATAAACAAATACCAAGTAAAATCCGAAGTGAACAGTGATCTTCACGAATCCCAAGACCCCCCATATAGTAATCAATATATCATTATCTCTTTGTTAATCTCTCAAATTGTACTACTACAAAATAGGTCATTTGCTTCGGTCGTTTAACCCCTATTGCTTTGGTTCAACGACCGATGCAAATGAAGACGATGCAATAGGCCAAAGTCTGTTGCTTCGGTTTTTATACCGAAGCAAAAAATGCATTTTGCTTTAGTTGTTTGATGTCGACCGAAGCAATTGACCCACTTTTGCTTCTGTCGTTTCATCACGACCGAAGTAGTTGACCATATTTTGCTTCGATCGTTTCATGACGACCGAAGCAATTGACATTCTTTTGCTTTGATCATTACATGACAATTGAAGCTAATGTCCGCCAAAGCAAAAAACATCAATATCTTTTCAGGTTTTAAAACCTGAAATGATATTAAATTAATTCACAACATATGATACCATTTTGATTGATCAGACCACTAGAACCGTGCATGTTTTCTTCTTTAAATTTGTAATATAAATGCTCAACATATATATATATATATATATATTAATAACGCAGAAAAATCACACAAATCGCAACATATCATAGTAATTCATAACACATACACATTAATTCTAATTAAAAAACCAAAAATACATGTACACAAATTTGCAATGAAAATAGTATCCAATAATATCACTTAAATAGGTTAATACATAATAGTTCGTAGTTCATGACACAACACGTATCTAATGTGCATGACACTACTTGCACTACACAGCACATATCCAACCAACACCACACTGCTTGCAACATCACAATACTTATGCTACACACTAGATCACCAACCTATACTTCATTACACTACATAACACTTAAACTTCAGTACACTACACAGGAGCAAACATTCACTAACACAACACTTCCTCACACACATGCACTACATAACACACTTACACACACATACATAAACTTTCACATGCACTCCTTCACAACATAGCACTACCTTCAACACACACTCATAGAAAATTGCACCCAACACAACACAACACCACATGCACTTCTTCACAACACAAAACAAATGCTCGAAAAATTGGTTACATGCTAATTGAAAGCTACGACATATTCGTACACAATCTATATGAAGTAATATGTTATGCAAATATTGATTTTTATAACACAAAAGATCATATCAACAAATGGAGGAATGACATTAATAATTTGTGTTCTTTATGCTCTAATGTTCAATAATCAGCTAATCATTTTTTTTAATGTTATTACTCAAGAAAAATTTGGGATCACGTTTCTAACATGTTAGAGATTAATATTGGTCTAAATTATAATATCGATATAATTTTATAGAGAATTATTTAAATATGGGTATCTAACGAGAAATACAAAAATTTAATTGGCATCAGTCTTACTACTACAATCTGGAATGTGTGGTGTGAGAGAAATTACCGTGTTTTTATAAGGAATTCAAATGTCATTTCACATTCGACTACTTCATATTATGCAAGATTGTAAAGCTATACAACAATGATTGTTTCAATCAAAATAAGGTTAAGGATAAGGAGCATATCTTCGAAAATTTTGTTGTAGGGTCCCAAGCTAGTTGTTGTTGTCCCGTTATCTTTTGTTCTACCTAGTGATTGAACCGTTGTTCTAATAATTAAAGTGTGATCAGCTTTCTTATGGATTTCTAGACATATGAGATTACTTTTCCATATTAATTTCTTATAATCATTCCTCGAGTTAAGTGCTTGCCTACATTATTACTCGTATTGATTGCTTCCGTCTGAAAGAATGAGGGTAAATTGGATATGCAAATATGACAACAATAGGGGTAAATTGGATATGAATATATCAAGTAATGATGTTAGACCATATAGTTGATAGTGTTTCAAAGGTATATTCATTTATCATGTGTAACTAACATTACATAGAGCATAGAAATAACAAAGTTATGAAAACATGTGCCAAAAAGGGTCATTTACTATACAACATTTGCATATATTATTAAGGCATACTACTACTACTTCATTTTCTAAATAATTATAAAGGCTTGCTACTGCTACTACATTTTCTATGTAGTACATTTTGTAAGTTTTATAACGAAATTAATCTCTCCACACATACGGTTAAGAAGAGTTCTAGAACTCACGGGCGTAAATTATATGTTGGTCACATCAAACACACCAATTAAACCGTTTAACTTGGATACTCATAGCATATTAAAGATTGAGCTCATAAATTCATCCTAATAAATGATATCCACTAGCATATGAGTTGAGAATACTTAAGTTGGAAAAAAAATCAAAATCAAAATCAAGCAAATAAAATAATAATGACTTTCCTAACAATCATTATAGAATAGAATCTCAAGATCGGCTTGTTTGAACAAACTTTTATTCGGTATTAAAAGGTAAACTGTAAAGATCCGCGAATTTATCACTTTGAAAAATAATATTTAATTTAAAAATATTCAAATATAAGGTTTTATAACACAAATTCTAATGTTTTGAACAATGATTAATAATGGTAATCTTATTTTAAATAAGTAATTACAAAAATATACTCTTTGGAAAAATATCGATAACATGACCGAAAATCATTTTATTGATAAACTGCCTTTTAACCATCAGAATTCACACACGGGTCCTGATGCATACACTTATTTATCCATATAAGTAAAAATATATAATAAAATTATTTTTTTATTTTAGAAAATAAAATGTTTTTGTGACATCATCAATGATATAATCATTTTCAAATAATCGATTTTTGAATTTAAATTGAGTTTAAACGATTTAACAATTATTTTAAAATCAAATGAGGCCCTTTGGATTATTAAATAAAAATAAAAATATTATTTTCAAACTTTGTTTACCAATATATATAGTTTAACAAAGAAGTGAAAATATGACAGAAAATCAAAATCGGAATTCGTGATGATTTGACGTAGAGAAGTTGTGCAACGTTATAAGTTACATATGACACATATACACATATATACATCCATGAACATAAGAAAACACTTAAGAATTACCATTTACATTTCATATTTACTAATGGTAAAATAATATAAATATCATGATATTTGTTTACAAATACCATGATATTTCCTAAACCAAAACAAACAAAACTCTCCATCACTTATACACACATGGGTATTACATGGGTACAGTACATGGGGGGAGGGAGGGGGGTATGTTTGGGGCATATGGATAAGGTAGTAAGGTGATGCAATGGTGATGTGTGGCAAAAGAAATATTATGATATTTTTCTCCACATTTTGCCTATAAATAGCAAGCCACCTCCACCCTTCATCTTCACTAATTCACTACTTCTTTTCATCTTCTTCACCTTAGGAGCTCTCTTCATAAAGTATTCCATAGGAATAGCAAAGCTCTGCTGAGAAATATACCACCGTATTGAAAGGTATATACTACCTTAGGTACGAGATCAAATTAGTGATCTCCTCTCCTTTTCTCTACCTAGGTCTTGCCCATCCAAGCACTCTACCACCTTTGAAAGCCGAAGACTAAACCCCTAAGAGTCCCCGAGCAAGATTCATAAGTTCCGGTTCTAGAATAGTGGAGTTATAGTCGATTGAAAGTTAGATCAAAAGGATATCAAGTGAGAAACTCTACTATTACATTTATAAATTATATGATGATACGATATGTTTGATATGGATGTTTTCCATATTTATCATCATGTTTTGGATGCTAATGATATGTTTGTTTGATGAAGAAATGATTCATGGTACAATACACGTTGAATTTACACCAAGGATTAACTTTTCTTTATAAAATGAAATGGTATATATGACATTATTAAATCTTTTTAAAATATTTTAAAATAATTTATAAATGGTTCATAACATTAAAACTCATTTCGGCAAAGTTTGAAAAAGTTTGGAAAATGGAGTAAAAATAAGCCATAGTGTTTCGGGATTTCGTGACTTGAAAAGTTAAACGGATGTGTAGAATGGAATATGAGTTGGAATTCTTTTCAATAAGAATTTTCCGGACCATAATGAATCTATTTTTCAAAAAAAAGAAGAAAATCAAGATTTCATTTAGTAGAGTTTGAGATATGTACAAATCAATTTTGCAAAAACGTCACGTTTTGGCAGTTAGAAAACCAAAATGGAAAAATCATTAAAACATATATTTTAAATATTTAAAAATATGAAATAAATTCCATAAATACATTAAATTTTTTTAAAAGGGATTTGAGTTATAAAAATGGACATATGTGGAATGAAGTTAATGTTTTGATCGAAGAAGCTTTTAAAAACATTATTTGCAGCACTTTTGGCAACTTTTGAAATTAAGATTTAAGCTTGGGATTTTCTTTCCAAATCTTTTATAAATATATAAAAATAAAAATAAAAATCAAGTATTTAAATAGTTTACGGTTGATCAAATAACTCAATCGCCTTATGGGTGATAGAGAGATAGTCTCTTGACCCGAGCTTGGATAACCAGTGTCCGTGTTCCGCTCTAGCAATCCGGACGGGCCCGACGGAAGGGATAGAAAATTTGATTTACTCGGACCACATTTTTCAAAGGTATAAGAAAATGAGATTTAGAGTTTTCCCAAAAGATAAACCCTATACTAAAATCCGAGGAGGGAACTTGTACTATCCGTGTGAATTTAAAAGGCGATTTCACCATTATTCGACGAATAGTATGGGTTGAATAAGGAAATTGGTATTAGGTATAATTAACATAAAATCTCCATAAAAGTATGGAAACAGTGCTCTAAGTAATTTAAAAAAGATAATATGATATTTTCAAAGTTAAAGAGAGGTTTAACAATCCCGTATACACTGAAAGAAATGTTTTAAAGATTATATCTCAAGGAGACATTTTATTTGGATGAAAAAGATATTTATTAATGGAATAATAATCACCTACAATACTTGATCTCCTTTTATCGATAATTGGTTCGGAAAAACCGAGGTCGGATTTGGGTGATTCCTATTTGAGAACCACTTCGAACCAATATACGTGTTCGAATGTTAGAGACAATGATTTTGAAAATGGATATCTTCATAATGTAGGGCTACTTATCACTAATCCTCCGGGGAAATTCCCATATCATATGTATGGTGGTAGTAGCATCTTCATTTGGAATCTTCGATGCAAGGACTACTTACTACTGATCGTAAAGGTGATTCCAAATGGGATGTAGTAAGAGAAGTGCCTTCGGTTGTCCTGTTCCTGGAAAACTTGTATGGACGAGTGTCTGACATTTCATTCCTAAGATACACATACATTGCTTTTTACAAACATACATCTGTTGGTGGTTTAGGAGGCAACCCCTCTTATACTTAACACCCTTCATTGAGACGTACTACCTCCCCCCTTCATCTTCATTAATTCACTACTTCTTTTCTTCTTCTTCTTCATCACCTTAGGAGCTCTCTTCATAAAGTATTCCATAGGAATAGCAAAGCTCTGCTGAGAAACATACCTCCGTATAGAAAGGTATATACTACCTTAGGTACGAGATCGAATTAGTAATCTCCTCTCCTTTTCTCTACCTAGGTCTTGCCCATCCAAGCACTCCACCACCCTTGAAAGCCAAAGACTAAACCCCTAAGAGTCCCCGAGCAAGATTCATAAATTACGGTTCTAGAATAGTGGAGCTATAGTCAACAAAAGGATATCAAGTGAGAAACTCTACTACTACATTTATAAATTATATGATGATATGATATGTCTGATATGGATGTTTTCCATATTTTACCATTATGTTTTGGATGTTAATGATATGTTTGTTTGATGAAGAAATGATTCATGGTACAATACACGTTGAATTTACACCAAGGATTCACTTTTCTTTATAAAATGAAATGGTATATATGACATTATTAAACCTTTCTAAAATAGTTTAAAATGATTTATAAATGGTTCATAACATTAAAACTCATTTCGGCAAAGTTTAAAAAAGTTTGGAAAATGGAGTAAAAATAAGCCATCGTGTTTCGGAAGTTCGGGATTCAGTGACTCAAAAAGTTAAACAGAAGTGTAGAATGGAATATGAGTTGGAATTCTTTTCAATAAGAATTTTCTGGACCATAATGAATCTAGTTTTTAAAGAAAAGAAGAAAATCAAGATTTCATTTAGTAAAGTTTGAGATATGTACAAATCAATTTTTACAAAAATGTCACGTTTTGGCAGTTTGAAAACCAAAATGGCAAAATCATTAAAACGGATATTTAAAATATTTAAAAATATGAAATAAATTCCATAAATACATTAAATTTTTTTAAAAGGGATTTGAGTTATAAAAATGGACATATGTGGAATGAAGTTAATGTTTTGATCGAAGAAGCTTTTAAAAGCACTATTTGCAGCACTTTTTGCAGAACTTTTGGCAACTTTTGAAATTAAGATTTAAACTTGAGATTTTCTTTCCAAATCCTTCATAAATATTTTTAAAAAATAAAAATAAACTATTTTAAAGATTTTAGGCTTGATCAAATAACTTGACCGCCTTATGGGTGACAGAGAGACAGTTTCTTGACCCGAGCTTGGACAACCAATGTCTTTGTTCCGCTCTAGCAATCCGGACGGGCCCGACGGAAAGGATAGTAAATTTGATTTACTCGGACCATAATTTCCAAAGGTATAAGAAAATGAGATTTAGAGTTTTCCCAAAGGATAAACCCTATACTAAAATCCGAGGAGGGAACTTTTACTATCTGTGTGAATTTAATAGGTGATTTCACCATTATTCAACGAATAGTATGGGTTAAATAAGGAAATTGCTATTAGGTATAATTAACATAAAATCTCCATAAAAGTATGGAAACGGTTCTCTAAGTAATTTAAAAGAGATGATATGATATTTTCAAAGTTAAAGAGAGGTTTAACAATCCCGTATACACTGAAAGAAATGTTTTAAAGATTATTGATGTGCACATAAATGTGCATATTTTTACCACCATATTTAATCTATTTAAATTAAATAAATGATCATATTGGGTATTTTAACTTGTTTGAACCAAAATTCAAATTATTTGAAATTGTCACATATTCATCTTCATATAGGGGCAAAATGGTCATTTTTATGCATTTATTAAATTGTCAAAATTTACTTGGAATTTTCTATGTTGTTTTGTAGGAAATTTGGTGAATTTTACAAGTGGTTACATGATGATATATGCATGCACAAGAGTGAAGAGAACAAATGAAGATGGAAATAATTCAAGTGAAGATAATGGAGGACCCCCCTACCCACCTACCTTAATGTACAAATTAGAGGCTAATGCACATGCTTATGGAATTAATGGCTTCATGTACACTTAAATGAGGATTATTTGAAGCTAATGATTACTTGGCCTCCACACTTCCTAAGAGGGTATTTTGGGCATTCCCCAAAAATATGAATTATAGTTTAACACATGTATAAAATCCCCTTATGTTTCATGTAACCCTCCTCTCCCTTAGTCTCTCTTAGTTAGTTTTAGATCAAATAAAAGAAAGCTCTCTCCTCTTTTCCATGGCTACTTAGCCATTTTTATTTTCATGTAACTTCCATTTTTTTATGCAATGTTAATTAGTGCTCTCTTTCTTTTTCATGCTTCTTTTGTTTATTTACTTTCATGTTAGTAGCGTAGATTTATTTTTCATGCAAGTAGAATAGTTTTTTTTCTTTCATTTTTCTCTCTTTTTCCTCTTGTTAGTTTCATGTTGTTTTCTACATTTGTTGATTTGATAACAAATATAAGAGCTTAATCCCTACAATTTAGGGGTAATGAAGCTCTCTAATATGTAGATGCAACATTTTGATGTTTATACTCTCTTTTTGTGCTCTAATGGAAACACTTGAAGTGGTTTAATGATGTTGTTTAGCTTTGAATTTGATAGTCTATATTGTTCATAACAAATAGGCTATGCTTCAACAAACATAACACAAATTGCCTCTTCATCTATATATGATTAGGGCAAAGAAGTGAATGTTTAAATCAAAATTTGATGGCCTATATTTCTAAACAATAGTTAATAGGCCATGCTTAAAATAGATTTTCATTTTCAACTTTGTTGTCATTTTCATGAAAGTTAAATGTGTATTAGTGGTTGTGTTATAGTTTGATGGTTTATATTGTGCTATAGTGGTTGTGTTATAGTTTGATGGTTTATATTGTGCTAATTAATAGCACAAATATACCATACTTATGATAAGCACATCAACTAATTACACTAATGTCAAGAAAAGGGAGATAGTAACTTCATTTTGTTGATTTATGTGATCTAGAGAGTGGATTTATCTCTAAATTGTCCTTAAACTCTCATATTTTCATCAATTTTCTTTTGCTTGTTTTTCTCATTTTTTTAGCTAATCGCTCTCAACTTTGGTTTAATTTGATTGAATAGAAATTTAAAACCAACAATTCCCTGCGGATCGACCCGTACTCGCCACGTCCTTCAATAGTACGCCGTGCGCTTGCGGTTAAATTTTATTACAAAATTAGTTCGGCTATTTTCTAACTCGATATACATTTAGCCGTCCGAACAATTATATCTCAAGGAGACATTTTACTTGGATGAAAAAGATATTTATTAATGGAATAATAATCACCTACAATACTTGATCTCTTTTTATCGATAATTGGTTTGGAAAAACCGGGGTCAGATTTGGGTGATACCTATCTGAGAACCACTTCGAACCAATATACATGTTCGAAAGTTGGAGACAATGATTTTGAAGACGGATATCTTCATAATGTAGGGCTACTTATCACTGATCCTCGAGGGAAATTGTCATATCATATGATGGTGGTAGTAGTATCTTCATTTGGAATCTTCGATGCAAGGACTACTCACTACTGATCCAAAAGGTGATTCCAAATGGGATGTAGTAAGAGAAGTGCCTTCGGTTGTCCTGTCCCTAGAAAACTTGTATGGACAAGTGTCTGACATTTCATTCCTTAGATACACGTACATTGCTTTTTATAAACGTACATCTGTTGGTGGTTTAGGAGGTAACCCCTCTTATACTTAAAACCCTTCATTGAGACGTACTATCTCAGATGTTGTACTTTTATGGAAATCAATCGTGTGCTATTAAAAACGGAAATGTGGCATTAAAAATAGAATATGTTCTATGAAAGGTAAACATTACCTCAAGCCTCACACCCAGAAAAGGCTTAAACAGGGTATGCTATAAGGCTATGTGGTTCGAAACCATTAGGGTATGGTCATCACCTTTCTAGATTGCTCTTTATATGTCGAGTATGTAGTGTATGCTATGGGATCCTGGTAAAGGTTGGTAAAAACCGAGGTGATGTCATATTCAATGCTATCCAGGCCATAGTGTTGACCAAAAAGGGGTAGGCCAGTCTTGCAAGATGCAAAGGATCATAGTTTTGATCCTCGGTACATTCCTCTAGAAATGTATTGTACATAAGGTAGTCCATTACCTACCATTGTATGGAATCCATTCTCTAATAAGTGCCTTCCGACTTGATTGTAGAACCTAGTATGCTGGAATTTAATAAATGTAACAATTTTGGCTATAATTAATAAGTATTTTTATTTAGACATTATTATAATATCACTGAATTTTATGTAGCTATGTTCTAATTATCATAAGGTAAAAACATGTTCCGTGTTTATGTGCGGCATGGTCTTATAAGATACCCTTTGTTTTTGAAGTACCCGTATTTGAGTTTTTTCACACCAATACCATAACTAACCCAGAGTTTATTTTCTTTTCCCCTTAAACTCTGGGTGCCTTATTTTTCTTGGTAGCCAAGTAGTTGGTAGCTTGGAGCATTTTGGGAGGAGCATGGAGCATGAAGGTGGAAGGTCCCTTGTAGATAGTTATCTATTTCTATTTCCGTTGTATTATGTATAAGTATCTACCAACACCTGTAGGGATAGGTAGTTATAACTGTCCCTAGTTGGGTTAGTACTTGCTATGACTCTGATATCTCATTTTGAGAGTTATTGTTTGTACTGTCTATATGTATAATTACAAGTTGTTAAATGCGATGTGAGAATCTATTTTGTTCTTTCTTCTATCTCTATTTTCTTTTACCCTTGATTGTCTACCTCTCCCGGACTTGAGTTTGCGGCACGTGAATACCGAGGATGTATTAGTGTCGATTTTCGAGGGTCGAAAAGGCGGTTCGTCACAGTTGTTATAAGATCTTAGATTGAGTGAACACCTAAGCCTTGATGGGGTCAACTCATTAGAGATAGGGTTAGTAATTCCCTAGAATGAGTTTAGTCAATGAAAGTGCATATTTGTAATTTTAGTTCGAAAAAAATGACTAATTATTTTATACCTATTCCCTAAGATAATCTCATCCATAGATTCTAAAATTATTTCATTACTATATGTAGATAGTAGGAAATGAGTAGTCGAAGAGGACGTAGAGGGGAAATAATAGCACAACGGCCACCAATGGTCGAACTCTTAATGCTATGGTAATTGAATAAGTCATAGTTCTTATGCAACCTTAGGTTAACTTTGCTGCACTATGCAAAGATTATACCATCTTGGGAGAAAAGCCATTTACAGGCACATAATCTATTATTGAAGTTCAGGCTTGGCTTCGATCATGTGAGAAAATATTTAAAGGATTAAACATCGATGATGATCGAAAAAGGTTCTTAGCCTCCTGGCAATTGAAGGATAAGGCTCTAGCTTGGTGGGAGTCCTTCACTCTAATTGATTTGAAAGATAATTTCTCTTGGGCAAGGTTCAAAGATGTCTTTGAAGAACAATACATGCCCGCCGTTGGAAGATCCCCCCTCTAAAGAAGTTTTATCGATCTAAAGCAAGGAGAAATGTCCATAGAAGAATATTTAAACAAGTTCAACGAATTATCCCGCTTTAGGCCGGGACTGGTATATATACTCCTTTAAAGAAAATGAGATGTTTATTTCTAGAATGAAGGAGCAATATCAGGACTGGATGACCGCGCATGTAAAAGGAACCTTTGTAGATTTGGTAGATATAGGTTCCTGATATGAAACCTTGGACAAGAATAATCCGCCCACAACTAAAAGCAGCAGCAACAATTCGAAGTGTAGAAAGTTCAATCACCAAGGGAAGAAGCAATGGCAAGGCAAGTTGGGAGGAGGATCTCAAGAAAACCGTTTGAAAGATGTTACTTGTTTTAATTTCCAAAAGAAGGGCCATCTTTCCACCACTTGTAAGAATCCTAAAGTTCTGAAAAGGATCTACCACAATTGTCACCAACCATGGCACATGATATAGGATTGTCCGCTAATAAAGAAAGGAGAGCCGATCAGGGTTTTTCTCAAAGATGAACCCTCAATTTCCACTGATGCGAAGAGCAAGGGAGTTTTAGAAGGTAATATATGTGTTAATGAAAATTTAGTTAGAGTATTATTTGATACTGGGGCTTTCCATAGTTTTATTTTTGAGGAATTGTTTGATAAGTTAAAACTTACCCAAAAAATATTAGATACCCCTATCCGTGTGTCTAATCCCATAGGTGGTACAACTAATCTCGGTATGGCTTGTGAAAAAGTATGAGTAAGTTCTGAAAAGGATCTACCACAATTATCACCAACCATGTCCCATGATATAGGATTGCCCACTAATAAAGAAAGGAGAGTAGGTCAGGGTTTTCCTCAAAGATGAACCCTCAATTTCCACTAATACAAAGAGCAATGGAGTTTTAGAAGGTAATATATGTGTTAATGAAAATTTAGTTAGAGTATTATTTGATACTGGGGCTTTCCACAGTTTTATTTTTGAGGAATTGTTTGATAAGTTGAAACTTACCAAAAATTATTAGATACCCCTATCCGTGTGTCTAATCCCATAGGTGGTACAACTGATCTCGGTATGGTTTGTGAAAAAGTATGAGTTACCCACCTATCCCAAAAAAATTCTTGTAACCTAATCGTCCTTGATTTTGTTGGAATTGAGATCATACTCAGCATGGATTGGTTGTCTGGGTATAAAGCTATTCTTGATTGTGTTAAAAAGACAATGCTATTACAAAGTAAAAGAGATGAACATTTTAAATTAACATGTGAAAAACCTTGTCTGGTAAGGGATAGTTACATGTATGCACTCAATTTGTTTCAAAAATGTCTAAAAGAAATTCCGATTGTTAATGAGTTTCAAGGTGTTTTTGAAGAAGTGAAAATTTTGCCCACACATCGAGAAATTGAGTTCCATGTTGACTTGATTTCTGGTGCAAGGCTCATTATTCACCACATTCGAAGGATGGCTCCGAAAGAGAAGGATGACTTGAGGAATCAAACAGATGAGTTGTTAATGAAAGGGTGATTAGACCTAGTCGCTCAAGTTGGGGCACATCAGTAGTTTTCATTGCAAAGTCTGATGGCTACCTAAGTCTTTGTGTAGATTATCGAGACCTGAACAAGCAAACGATTAAGAACAAGTTTCCTCTACCCCATATAGACGACTTGTTTGATCAACTCCATGGTGCTCGAGTATTCTCGAAAATTGACCTAGCTATAGGATTCCATCAACTAAGGATACCAGAAGATTACATTCCTTTAACTGCATTCAAAGGTCCGAATGATTTCTTCTAATGGTTGGTTATGCCTTTTGGGCTGACCAATGTGCCCGCTTATTTTGTAGACCTTATGAATAGAGTACATAGAGATGTACTTAAAAAATTCATGCTGGTTTTTATTGATGATATTCTTATATATTCAAAAACTGAGGAAAAACACGAAAGACATCTAGAAATTGTACTAGAAATATTAAGAAGGAATGTGCTAAAAGCTAAATTCTCAACATGCCACTTCTAGGAGAAAGAGGTAAGGTTCCTTGAAGATGTTGAGTCAGGGGATGGGATTTCAGTTGATCTAGGGAAGATTACAGCCATTCTAGACTGGAAACAACCATAAACTCTGAAGGACATCCGCAGCTTCTTAGGATTGGTAGGATATTATCGGAGATTCATTCAGGACTTCTCCAAAATTTCCTCCTATCTAACAAAGTTGACTATGAAAGATGTTAAATTTGAATGGACATTGAAATGTGAAGAAGAGTTTTAGGAACTAAAGAAAAGGTTTACTACCGCTCCAGTCCTAGCTACTATTAATGAAAGCGGAAGATTAACTGTATACACTGATGCTTATGGAGAAAGAGTAGGTGCAGTTCTGATACAACATGAAAAAGTTGTCGTTTATGCGAGCAGACAACTGAAGACTCATGAAAGGAATTATGCAACACACGACTTAGAATTATCCGCCATTGTGTTCGCATTAAAAATGTGGAGGCATTAATTTACTGGGTAAGAATTCCTTATGGTTTATTTTAATAAACTTCAATTGACCTTAGTAAATAATATTCATTTTTAAATAGGTGAAAAGTTCGATCTCTTCACAGATCACAAATCTTTGAAGTATCTTTTCACTCAGAAGGACTTAAATATGAGACAACAACATTGGTTAGAATTTCTCGCATCGTATGATCTTGATATTTTATATACATCTAGGAAAGCCAACGTAGTAGGAGATGCGTTTAGCAAAAAGCATGCCGTTATAGCTTATCTGGTGGTGACTCTGACTCTTCTACAGAGAATTGTTAACAAGAAAAAAAGAAGATCGACATTCAATAAAGGTTATTAAAGAGATAAGCAAAGGATAGAATTCAAGATGGAAGTGGATATCCATGGGATATTATGGTTAAATGGAAGAATTTATGTTCCCAATATTGACAACTTAATACAGAAGTGTTGATTGAATGACATTAATCCAAGCTAAATATTCACCCTGGAGTTAACAAGATGTACAAAGACGTGAAACATATGTTTTGGTGGAAGGGTATGAAGAGGGACATCTCTATTCATGTTTGCAGATGTGCAAACTATCGGCAAATCAAAAGCGATTAGCAAAAGGCTGATGGATTACTTCAACATCTTGAAATTCCAACTTGGAAGTGAGACCAAATATCAATGGATTTCATCGATGGCTTACCTCGAACAAGGAAAGGAAATGAAGGTGTTTGGGTTATCATAGATCGATTGACCAAAAGCGCACACTTTATTCCGGTAAAGCCAACAAGGACTGCCTCAAGCCTTGCAGATATATAAATGAAGGAGATTGTTCATTTGCATAGAATTCCGAGTAGAATAGTAAGTGATTGGGATCCAATATTTTACTAGTCAGTTCTAGGGAGCATTATAGACAGCTTTAAGAATGAAGCTAAGTATAAGCACCGCAAATCATCCCTAGACTGATAGGCAAACTGAAAGGGTAAACCGAGTGTCGGAAGATCTTCTGAAGACTTTGGAGGTTCATGGGAAAATCATCTTCATCTTGTAGAGCTCTCCTATAACAACAGCTACCGGGCAAGTATAAATATGGCACCTTATGAAGCTTTGTATGGTCGTCCATGTAGATCCCTAGCATTTTGGATCGAAACCGGATATCAATTAGTACTTGGTCCTGATATGATTCGAGAAGCCTCAGAGAACGTAGATATGATCAAGAAGAAGCTCAAAGCAGATAGAAGAGTTCTGCCGATCAAAGGTGTGGAAATTTAGAATTTTCAGTTAGAGATTTGATGTTTTTGAAAATCTCTCCAATGAGGGGAATAGTGAGATTTGGAAGAACTGGGAAGTTAGCACCTCAATATATTGGATCTTTTCCCATTCTTGAGCAGATTGGCCTATTAGCCTATCAAGTAGAATTACCAAAAAGGTTGTTGGGCGTGCACAATGTTTTTCATGTATCTCATTTATGGAAATATGTGCATGACCCGGAACAAATTTTAGAAACAGTTGCCTAGGTAGCAGAGCCAAACTTGACTATTATCAGGCAACCTAATCGAATCATGGATCGTGATGAGAAATGATTAAGGTAAAAGGTTGTAAGATTAGTTAAAGTTCAATACAGTGGTGATGCCGAAGACTACACTTAGGAACTGAGGGTAGAATGAGAAAAGCTTATCCTGAGTTTAGGATTGATTCAAAGTTTGCATATTGTATCGATGTAGTATACTCACCGCCTGTGGTGTAGTGACATACCATATCTTTATATTCCATCATGTTTAATATATTCCATTTTGATTTATCTTCTTCTTGTCGTAAATTTCGAGGATGAAATTCTTTTAGGAGGGAAGTTTGTAATGACCCGAGAATTTATCACTTCGAAAAATAATATTTAATTTAAAAATATTCAGATACAAGGTTTTATAACACAAATTATATTGTTTTGAACAATGATTAATAATGGTAATCTTATTTTGAATAGTAATTACAAAAATATACTCTTTGGAAAAATATCGATAAAGTGACCAAAAATCGTTTTATCGATAAACTGCTTTTTAACCATCAGAAATCGCGAAAGTGTCTAGATACATACACTTATTTATCCATATAAGTAAGAATATGCAATAAAATAATTTATTTTATTTTTGAAAATAAAATGTTTTTATGACATCATCAATGATATCATCATTTTGAAATAATCGATTTTTGAATTTAAATTGAGATTAAATGATTCAACAATTATTTTAAAATCAAATGAGGCCTGTTGGATTATTAAATAATAATAATAATAATAATAATATTTATAAACTTTTTTTTATCAATATATATAGTTTAACTAAGAAGTGAAAATATGATCGAAAATCGAAATCGAAATTCATGACGATTTGACGTAGAGAAGTTGTGCAACGTTATAAGTTATATGTGACATACATATACACATATACACATCAATGAACATATTAAAACACTTAGGAATTACCATTTACATTTCATATTTACTAATGGTAAAATAATCTAAATATCATGATATTTATTTAAAATATCATGACATTTCCTAAACCAAAATAGACAAAAATCTCCATCACTTGTGCACACATGGGTAGCACATGGGTATGACACATGAGGGGTATGTTTAGGCCATGTGGATGAGGTGGTAGGGTGATGCATTGGTGATGTGTGGCAAAAGAAATATCAGGATATTTTTCCCCACTTTTTTCCTATAAATAGCAAGCCACTTCCACTC
The DNA here is from genome assembly GCA_030737815.1 of Allium fistulosum. Lineage (NCBI taxonomy): Eukaryota > Viridiplantae > Streptophyta > Magnoliopsida > Asparagales > Amaryllidaceae > Allium > Allium fistulosum. The sequence continues at coordinate 99,529,711 of CM060907.1, forward strand.
TTTCTCTTCACTAATTCACTACTTCTTTTCTTCTCCTTCTTCACCTTAGGAGATCTTTCCAATGTCCTCCTTATCTTCATAAAGTATTCAATAGGAGTAGCAAAGCTCCGCTGAGAAATATACCACCGTATAGAAAGGTATATGCTACCTTAGGTACGAGATTGGATTACACATCTCCTCTCCTTTTCTCTACCTAGGCCGTTCCCATCTAAGCACTCCACCACCCTTGAAAGCCCAAGGCCAAACCCCTAAGAGTCCCCAAGCAAGATTCATAAGCTTCGGTTCCATAATAGCGGAGCTATAGTCGATTGAAAGTTAGATCATAATGATATCAAGTGAGACTTGCTATAACCCTAATATCTCATTTTGAAAGTGATTGTATGTACTATCTATATGTATAATTACAAAATACGATGTGAGAATCTATTGTGTTCTTTCTTCTGTCTTTATTTGCTTTTACCCCTGATTATATGCCTCTCTAGCACTTGAATTTGCGGCACGTGAATATCGAGGATGTATTAGTGTCGATCTTCGAGGTTCAAAAAGGTGGGTAGTCACAGTTGGTATCAAAATTTAGGTTGAGCGAACACCTAAGCCTTGATGGGGTCAACTCATTAGAGATAGGGTTAGTAACGCCCTAGAATGAGTTTAGTCAATGAGAGTGTGTATTTGTAATTATAATCCAAAAAAAATGTGTTTGAGTATTTTTTACCCATTCCCTAAGATAATCCTGTCCATGGATTCTAAAATTTTTCCTTACTATATGTAGATAGTAGGAAATGAGTAACCGAAGGGGACATAGAGTGGGAATAACAGCACAACAACCACCAATGATCGTACTCCAAATGCTGCGGTAATTGAAGAAGTATTGGTTCCTGTGCAACCATAAGTTAACTTTACCGCACTATTCAAAGATTATACCAGCTTGGGAGGAAAGCCATTTACAGGCACATAATCTATTATTGAAGTTCAGGCTTGGCTCCAATCATGTGAGAAATTTATAAAGGACTAAACATCGATGATGATCGAAAAAGGTTCTTAGCCTCCTAGCAATTAAAGGATGGGGCTCTAGCTTGGTGGGAGTTCATCACTCTGATTGATTCAGAAGAAAATTTCTCATGGCTAAGGTTCAAAGAAGTCTTTGAAGAATAATACATGCCTGCTGCTGGAAGATCCCACCTCTATAGAAGTTTTATGGATCTAAAGCGATGAGAAATGTCCATAGAAGAATATTTAAACAAGTTCAATGAATTATCCCGCTTAGGGCCTGGACTGATAGATACTCCTTTAAAGAATTATTTCTAGAATGAAGGAGCAATATCAGGACAGGATGACCGTGCATGTAAAAGGAACCTCTGTAGATTTGGTAGATATAGGTTTTCGATATGAAACCTTGGACAAGAAGAATCCGCTAACGACTCAAAGTTGCAACAATAATTGGAAGAAGAGAAAGTTCAATCACCATGGGAAGAAGCCATAGCAAGGCAAGTCGGGAGGAGGATCTCAGGAAAACCGTTTGAAAGATGTTACTTGTTTTAATTGCCAACAGAAGGGCTATTACCTCGCCTTTTGGTCAAGGCCGGGATTTCAACAAAATTGGCTAAAACGGATGGATATCAGGATTAGAGATCGAATGGAAACTAGGTTATGATCGATACTGTCAAAATTGGACCAAGCTCCAATCAAGGTGGGATCGATAGGGAATGATAAACAAGATTCGATGAGGCTACACTTCAAATTTCAGGCCAATCGGAGTTCGTATGCTCAAGTAATGGATGGATCAATATTGGAGAGGAATGATTTCGTATCGATCAAAATGGACATGGACTTCAGATCGATGATTTCACCTTGATGCTTTCATATCGATATAGATGGATATGACTATGGATAACATACACTTTCTTTTGTACATTTGCTTTAGACCAATGTAGTTTGTATCGATACACACGTATCGAATGGATGGCGAAGTAAGTCAGTGTACTTCATATCGAACAAGGCTGGGATAGATACGAAGAATGAAACAATGGTCACAGGGATTTAGATGAGCAGTTCGTATCGATCACTCATTGATCGATATGAAGGACACATTCAGGGATCGATACGAAGAAGGGAGCGGTTGATTGATATGAAGAAGGAAGCGGATGATGGATACGAAGAAGGCAGCATGTGTTCATGGATGGATGCAAAAGGAATGGATATGAGGGCAACTGCACTAAGGACTATGCTTCGTATCGATCATGTTCGTATCGATCGATACGAAAGGAGCAGTCAAGGTGGAGCGTAAAGCATGGATCACGTGGATGGTAATCTATGGATACAAATGCTATGGATTGATGGATACGAAATGATGGAGGCGAATTGATGGATACGGGTTCTTCATGGATACGAAATGCTCAGCCTACACTGGCAATCTCAAACTTGGATCGATAATAACTCTCATTTTATAAGTCCAAATGCTATGAAATTTTCACAGAAGCTTGCTTATTCACTCAAAAATGTCATTGATCGATCTTAGCTTCATTGGACTATTTTTAGATCGATACGAATTATACTTGGATCGATCAGGATCAATCCCAAACGACTCCAGATCGATCTGGTGGGCCTGCTTGCGCATGAAGAGGTATTCCAGGTTTTGGGGCGGATATTTTTAGATCTGCACCTATAAATAGCAGCTCTATGGCAACTAAAAAGGGATCTTCTTCTGCTTTTCTAGGCGAAACTCTGCCATTTTGTTTACTGATTTCAAAGGCTTGTAGCTATAAACTCAATATAAAAGGAATAAAATGATCAATTCAAAGTAGATGTAGGTCGGAGTTAGCCAAACCACTATAAATCTCGTGTCTTCTCTTACTTTCTCTCATTTTAATTTTATTATCTCTTCATTTTTATTCTCTACATTATCTGGATCTGAGATCTGTGTTAAGATTTGAGGATTTTTGTATAAACACTGGTGCTTTCATTACTTTTGGGGTTTGTGACCAATTTTGGTGCAAACACTTTAGTGCTTTCACTGAGAAGGACTAGCACCCGCTATACCGAATTTGGAGTTCAGGTTTTGAAAGCTAAAGGATCGGATTTTGGGAAGCAATGGCTAAGAAATCAACAAGGAATAGAGAAAGGAAAGGAGTCAGCATGAAAGAAGTCAGGAGGCCTCTTCAGGAGCTAATCAGACCTCATTTTTCCTCACCAGAGGTGAGATGGAGATGATGATGGATGCTATGCAGGAAGGGATGCTGAAAAGGCAGGAGGAGATGATGCAGGACCTACTCTGACAAGTTGGACAAGCTGGAGTGCAAAATCAAGAGAACGTAATTGTAGAAAATGCTGGAAATAGGGATTGTGAAGCTGGAGCGGCGGGAGCGAAGACAGTTCAGAATCAGGAACAGGAGCATGGAGTAACCGGGATTCAGGATAGAGTGGGACCATAAGGAATAGTCCCTGAGCTAGGTGGCACGCCCCCGAATCATGTTGGCTCAATTCCAGGAAGGGTACCAGGCGGTGCTGTGCAGTTTGGCATCGATTGAGATATGGATGCTTGTCCAGAAGGATAGGTTTCAGGATTCCCTCGCGGACTCGAGGGCAGGTTGGAAACCGCAGACAGAGGCTACCACTTGATGACAATGATAGGTTAGCAGACATGATCAGACGGCTATGAGGGGAGGATTGGTGAATAGAGATTTGGAGGATATGAACAGTAGTCCCTTCACTCCTATGATCAGGCAGGCTAGGAATCCACCAGATTTCAAACTACCAACGCTGAAGATGTATGATGGTAGAACGGATCTCGTTGTTCACTTGACAAGGTACATGAGGCATATGGATGTACTGGGGGCATCAGAGGGAGTTATGGCTTGGTGCTTCCCTTTGTATCTGACGGATATAGCAGCACTATGGTTCAGACAACTGTAGAGCGGCTCAATTAGCACTTGGATGGAGTTGATTGAGAGATTTATGAGGCAATTTCGGGTCCACATCATGAGACCCAAGAATGCGATGACTTTAACATCGATGAAACAATGGAAGGGAGAATCACTTAAAGGTTTCTTAACCAGATTCAATGCGGCAGTAGCTTCAGTGAATCAACCCGATCTGTCGATGGTTTTGATGGCAGCAGTCTCAGGAATTGCAGATGATTCAGATTTAAGATATCATTGGAATGGGATCCGCTGATGGATCTCGAAGAGTTTTATCATGAAGCAGAAAGGTTTCTACGACAGGAAGATGCGAAGGCTGAAAGTGAGGGGAGGGAGGCTGAAGTTTATGCGGTAAAAGGTGGAGGTCCGCCTAGGGAAGATTCAAACAAGGACGATAGAGGCAAAAGGAATATGAACGACAACGGTAGCACATCGAAAAGGCAATGAAGTGAATCTAAATTCTCTTCTTACATGGATTTAATTGAAACTCTAGAAAGGATTTACTTGGATACTCGAGGACGCCTCTAGTATCGAAGGCCGGCAAAAAGGGAACCCTTTGAATATGAATGGGCATCGAGAAAGCATTGCCTATTACATGACTTGGATGGGCACAACACAAACGACTGCAGCCATTTGAAGAATATCATTGCGGAGCATGTAAGGAATTGTCATCTACAACAGTACGTAAGGAATCGAGCTATGGCAGTGGGACAAGAGTAGCCACTGCCCACCTTAGACGAAGATGGCATTGGATCTAGGCATCGGCAGCTTATTATCAGCTGAATGGATTTATGGTTTGAATAAGTAATAAGCCCCGAAGTGATGCGGCTAAGTCACTTACACATGTTCGGGATCGAGGACGGTCCCTTGGCATGCTCTGAGATGATGATAAATCGTGATGCTCGGGTTTATGAAATCTTGTTTTCTTTCTGTTTTCTGTGGACTCTGGTTTCTTTCTTGGTAATATGGACATTTGATTTTCTTGGTTGTATAGACTTTTATTTTGTCAATTGGGCTTTGTGTTGATTGGATTTGGATTAATGTAATAAATAGTACAGGTCACGCGATTATGGTCCCGACCGGAGAGACGGGGCAGTAATCGCAAGTTACGAGTCCCTTCGTCGGAGAGTGATAGAATGTACTTGAATGCATTACCAAAGTCCTCGACCGGAGATTCGAGGCTGGAGAATATAAAAGTCCTCAACCGAAGAGTCGAGGCTGGAGAATAGAAAAGTCCTCGACCGAAGAGTCGAGGCCGGAGAATACAAAGTCCTCGACTGGAGATTCGAGGCCGAAGAACATAAAAATCCTCGACCGGAGAGTCGAGGCCGAAAAATATAAAAAGTCCTCTACCGGAGAGTCGAGGCCAGAGAATATAAAAAGTTCTTGAATGGAGAGTCGAGGCTGGATATGGATAAAATGACCCGGTGAGGTCTAGATTTAGGTTTGGCCCTAGAGAGGTCTTGGCTTTGGACTTGGACCCCGAGAAGTCCTGACTTCGGATATGGGCCTGGAGCGGTCACGGATCTGGATGTTGACCCAGAGAGGTCATGGATTTGGATTCTGGATATGAATGGAGTAAAACTCAGTTGACGGGTTCAGATGGATATGGAATTGGCTAAGGATTTCGTTACTAGACTCGGAATTGGATATCGACTCAGAGCAGTCACGAATTTGTATAAGGATATGGCTATGGCACTTGGATAGGTTGGCTTGGTAATGGATTGGATTATGGATCGGATGGAATATGGACTTTGGATGCTGGATTTAAGGCTACTCAAAACACGTCTTCCTACCGCAAGGCATGTTTTAGGGGGCAAATGTTACCCAGCCTTTTGGTAAAGGCCGTGATATTAACAAAATTGGCTAAAACGGATGGATATCAGAATTAAAGATCGATTAGAAACAAGGTTATGATCGATACCATCAAAATTGGACCAAGCTCCAATCAAGGTGAGATCGATAGGGAATGATAAAAAAGGTTCGATGAGGCTACACTTCAAATTTCAGGCCAATCGAAGTTCGTATGCTCAAGTTATGGATGGATCAATATTGGAGAGGAATGATTTCGTATCAATACTTTCATATCGATCAAAATGGACATGGAATTCAGATCGATGCTTTCACATCGATGCTTTCGTATCGATATAGATGGATATGACTATGGCTAACACACACTTTCTTTTGTACATTTGCATCGGACCAATGTAGTTCGAATCGATACACACGTATCGAAAGGACGGCGAAGTAAGTTAGTGCACTTCGTATCGATCAAGGCTGGGATCGATACGAAGAATGAAACAATGGTCACAGGGATTTAGATGAGCATTTCGTATCGATCACTCATTGATCGATACGAAGGACACATTTAGGGATCGATACGAAGAAGGGAGCGGTTGATCGATACGAAGAAGGAAGCGGCTGATGGATACGAAGAAGGCAATAGGTGTTCAAGGATGGATGCAAAAGGTATGGAAAGGAAGGCAACTGCAATAAGGACTATGCTTCGTATCGATCGATACGAAAGGAGTGGTCAAGGTGGAGCGTAAAGCATGAATCACGTGGATGGTAATCTATGGATACGAATGCTATGGATTGATGGATACGAAATGATGGAGGCGAATTGATGGATACGGGTTCTTCATGGATACGAAATGCTCAGCCTACACTGGCAATCTCAAGCTTGGATCGATCATAACTCTCATTCTACAAGTCCAAATGCTACAAAATTTTCACAGGAGCTTGCTTATTCACTCAAAAACGTCCATGATCGATCTCAGCTTCATTGGACAATTTTTGGATCTATATGAATTATACTTGGATCGTTCAGGATCGATCCCAAATGAATCCAAATCGATCTGGTGGGCTCGCCTGCGCATGAGAAGAGGTATTCCAGGTTTTGGGGCGGATATTTTCAGATCTGCACCTATAAATAGCAGCTCTATGGCAACTAAAAAGGGATCTTCTTCTGCTTTTCTAGGCAAAACTCTGCCATTTTGTTTACTGATTTCATAGGCTTGTAACTGTAATCTCAATATAAAAGGAATAAAAGGATCAATTAAAAGTCAACGTAGGACGGAGATAGTCGAACCACTATAAATCTCGTGTCTTCTCTTACTTTCTCTCATTTTAATTTTATTATCACTTCATTTTTATTCTCTACATTATCTTGATCTGAGATCTGTGTTAAGATATTTAGGATTTGTGTATAAACACGGGTGCTTTCATTACTTTTGGGGTTTGTGACCAATTTTGGCACAAACAAGGGCCATCTTTCCACCACCTATAAGAATCCCAAAGTTCTGAAAAAGAGCTGGCACAATTTTCACCAACCAGGGCACATGGCAAAGGATTGCCCGTTAATAAAGAAAGGAGAGCAGGTCAGAGTTTTTGCCATCAAAAATTAACCCTCAACTCCACCGATGTAAAGGGCAAGGGAGTTTTAAAAGATAATATCAGTGTTAGTGAAAATTTAGTTAGAATATTATTTGATACAGGGGCTTCCCACAGTTTTATTTCTGAGGAATTGGTTGATAAGTTGAAACTTACCCCAAAATTATTAGATTCGCCCATCTGTGTGCCTAATCCCTTAGGTGGTACAATTAATCACGGTATGGTTTGTGAAAAAGTATGAGTTACCCACATATCCCAAAAAATTTCATGTAACCTAACTGTCCTTGATTTTATTGGATTTGAGATTATACTCGATATGGATCGGATGTAAGGCAACAGGCATATTGTGTACTTATGTGTTAAGTAAAGTAAGGAAAATAAAGGCATTTTGGAAAAAAAATGTGTTATTAGAGGTTAGAACTGTTTTTGGGAACTGTGGAAATGGTTAGAAGGTTGCCTCATCAACTCCATTATGCACAATTCATGTAATGGGCCTTTGGGCTTAACACGGGCCTTACTAATTATCCACTAATTTATCCAAAAACTGTTTGACTTCAGATGGCCATATCTCATATATGGTAATTCAAAAAGGTTATTTGACCACTTTAAGGAAAGGGTAACCGTGATATTTTTTGTTTGGAAGTGGTTATAGACCATAATTCGGCTCTAATGAAAAGTTATCAGCCTTATAAGTTATTAAGGTTAAAACCATGCAATAAAATTATTGATAGTCAAAAATGTTAATACTCAACATTCCCCAAAGTTATAACATCATACGACCCATTTGGATTCAAAAATAATATTTTAGGATCCTTCAATATGTAAAAATTATAAGCCTTTAACTTTTTTCTTTTTCGGAAATGCATAAAATATGAGAGAAAAATACTCTTAGATTACCTCAAATATTTTCTTTTTGGAAAACATGGCTATGATTGAGTAAAACTTTCTGTGCTTATCAAATCCATGAGTAATGATTACATAGTTGTTGGGATATGGACTACTACGCTCTTGTGACACACCGTAAAATAAACTGTAATTAATTAAAAGAATTAATAAATAATTATTAACGCTCAAAAATGGAATTTGAACGATCAAATTTTAGCAACGAAACTACACCATTGCATTCATGGAGTTCTTTTGATCAACTTTCATATATAAAGTTTTGCTATCGATGTTCATATGAAGAAGTTAGCAGCATTTGAAGGTTTCAGATTGGAATTAATTCAAAACTAATAAAGGAAATAAATATTAATAAGTTAACATTATGATAAATGTTAAATATAAAAGTTAAAGTTAGAACAATTGTTAATATAAACGTTAATAAATGAGCAATAGTAAGAAATATTAATAAGGCCCGTCGGTCGACAGATCGTTGCAACCGGTCGATCGGTTGGGTTAGGGCTAGGGTGCCTTGAACCTTGGCCTGAATGGCCTGGATTTAATAAAAACTAATTTAATGAATAAAATTCATTCAAGTGTCTATAACTATAGGCCCAACCGCTCACTTTTCTTCTTATATTTTCTGAACAGAGCAGCAAAGCTCTGCCATTTTTCTTTCTCCACTATTTCTAGAAATTATAAATGTATCATATATATATTAGAGAAGAATGGAAAATAAAAAAAATAAGAAAAGGAGGAGTGAATCAAGTTCTACGTAAAAAGGTAAATTCAATGATTTAAAATTTAAACTTCCCTTAACTTAAATATCGTCTTATATATGTAATTCTAATAAGTATGTATATATCATTTTATACATATCTTGATTGCAAAGAAAAAGGAGTCAAGTAAGAAGATCGGGATTGGATTTGGAGATTTGGAAGCTGTAAGGTGAGTGGAAAATTATACACTTTACATAATATTGGCTTTATATCGTTGAAATTTAGTTTCTTTTATGCCCATGTAGAAAGCTTTGAATTGTAGGCTTAAATAAATAAACCTAACTTGAAATCCTTCCTACATATTTAGTAGATTGTTTAACTTCGATGAGATTATATATATTCCCTAGATCTGAAAATTAGGGAGGATAGGCCCTAAAATTTATGAAATAAGTTGTTGATAAAATTTCATAGTTATTCCCAGATTTCATTATTTGTGTTATAAATTTTTAAAATTGATAATCATCAAATGAATATGTTTTAATTTGATTTAGGGTTAAGGTTCTATATTTTTAATTCATTGGAGTGTAAAATTTCCTTATGTGAATTTCTATAAATGATCACAATTATATATGAAAAGTGAGTCGTTTGAAATAATAAGGAATATGCCAAAGGAAAGAGATGTGCAAAGTAGGAATGTTTTTCCATATTTCGCACAATCTATTTCAATAAAAATAGAAAAGATGATTCCTTGTAATTTCAAACACAACACAATTCTACTTTTTAGTTAGTCTATGGAAAATTATAGTGGTAACATTTTCTTCATAGAGAAGATACGATTCCAATGCATTAAAATATAGAAATAAATATTTTACGGGATTTACGCATAAGTTAATATCTGTAAGCCTCTAAATATAGGAATTAAAATACCATAAAGAAAAATAATAACAATCCTATTTATCAATTAAATAAATATGGCAAAGCATAAGTTAAGGAATAAATAATAAGCAATAAAATACGAATAAGATAATGAACTAAAGAATTGGGGAAGTTATAGTAGTCAAGTTAATATCGGCACTAATGAAATAAAAAGAGGATCATCGAAGTAAATAAATGAATGCTAGTAAATGAACTTTGAAGCAAAATAATTTCCATAGTGAAATTATGGCGGGTGTGAATTAGTGGGCCTAACATAACATTTAGATTTATTATAGAAGATTTGGTTTAGTATAGGTTGGGATGCGAGGTCAGTAGTGTTACATAACGGAAGTCTGCCCCATGCAAGGGGCTACCAATGGTTCTATATACATCTTACTGATGTGAAACATCTCCAACTGTAGGAACCATGGGGATATACTGTAATGACCGCGCTACACCTACGGTGCAAAATGGTAGTTAAAAGAAAGAAAAAGAAATAAGATAAAGAAATAGAAGAGAAAAGAATGGAAAAGAAGAAAAAAGAAGCATTAAATAACCAAATTACCCATCACATATCTCACATCGCATCAGAGTAAATATAATAATCAAAAAAAGTATAAAACAAAAGAGACAGTAATAACAAGTTGAAATAATCATCTGAATATAATATCCAAAAAGTTATACAATAGCATAGAAGATTTTATACAACGGGAAAATAAACTCAACTAGTACACTATCTATAATAGTAAATGAACACTGTCAAGGCCCACAGTGTCACACGGTGGAAATATAAAAACAAATGCACATATAAGTATCGATAACTGTCACCTCCTATCGATCCAACTTTAGAACTCCATAATCATCCACCTTCTCTCGATCTATTCATTTAAGAGTACTCGATATAATAGGAAGCAAAGCATAAAACCTCGGGTCAGACAATAGTCTGGTGTGAGCAATATCAAATCTCAAAATACTATAAAAGTCAATAATAAATGCAACAGAGGGTATATAAATCATACCTGACCTATCCCTGCAACCACTGAGTCAGCACATAAACATAAGTAATATGCTACTCTATAACATCATAAAAAAGGTATACCATACTCAGTATCTGTCAGGGTGCATAGGTATCTCCACCTACAATCCCTACTCCATACTAAGTATACTTCAGGTATCTAGGTATCTCCATCCATACCTACTCCACACTAAGTCAAGTTAGGGTATCCAGGTATCCCTACCACAATACCTCCCTAGTGTGACATCCCTAGGGTGACAGGTGACTAGGGAGCAACCATAACAAACATAGCATCCATCAAACAACACTAACTATCAACCAATGTGCCAGATATATGATGACCCATATGACCAACTGTCAAGGACTTGTGGAAATCCCGATTCTCGATTGTGTTCCACTATACTTTCAGGTCCGAAACCCCGCACGGTTGTCCCTATGATACCTCTGTACCTGACCTAGACCCTCCCGAAGCGGTCTAAGTTGCACGACCATTGCTACCAGCCCTCGAGTATCACCCACATATGGTACCCTTGCTCTGAAAATAGCCAGAACACTCTAAGTAATTAACGATCCCTAAGCACAAACACATCCATCGAGCCCTACTCACTTGATACAGATTCGAACACTACTGGTTCATTATAGCTTCTAGGCACGAGCCCTAACACTCAACCCAGTCCACTATCCGTAGCCTCACTCCAATCCGAGCTGCCATCCACGATCCTGCTCTCTGCCTGAGCTCCGGATCGAAGAACCCTACTATCATGCCATCCGAAGCCAAGATCTAGCATGACCCATACAGTCCTGATACGATCATCCCGGAGCCTACTCCATACATCATTGAATCACTATCTGCAGTATCAGACTACCAGGTCGAAGCACCACATCTCTGCCTCACCATCAATATCAATAGTCGTAGAGTAATAACATCATATCCCTAAACTGGTCGTATAAACAAACCATTACGTCGCGCACCATGGTATCGCATCAACGTCAAAGCCACATATCGGCCAAATCATCAACCAACAACAGTGATGGACATTGACCACTCAACTATGGTCAATACCATCCTCTTTGGTCTTGTACTCAACCAAACAGTTAAGTACAAACCAAACGGAAACGTCCTGCATCATCCACTCTAAAATCCAGATCCGTCGGCACGTTTCCCAAACCCTCTTCTACAGTTCATCTCGTTCATTAGATTCCCGCATGTGCGGAACTCCAATGTACAAGATGCTATCTAAAATCAATTCACCACTAATCAGCATTTTCAACCAAAACAGCCAAATAACAAACAAGCCAAACAGTCAAACATGCATCCATACATCCAAATAACCATACATCCATCCAAAATGTCTTACATACAACATAACAATCCATCCGTATCGATTAATGTGGGAAATAACATCAATAATAGATCTAATCTAATAATTCCCTAACTATAGAACGACAATGGAAAATAAGTGATATTCTTTATAAATCATTTAAAAATAATTATATATTCTCTTATAAAAATATATCAGCTGTATATATATAATAATATCATGTTTTAAAACCAAAAATCATTCTCGAGTGTCAATATAACAATAAACAATCAACCATAGTAAAGTGAGAGACAATATCACTCACCTCAGCCAAATCTGTCTAAACTAGTGCCTAAAGATAGATCTCGCCAATATGATCCAAACGCAAGAAACCACATCCAAAACGGACCTCGTATGCAAAAAAGATATACCAAATATAAGAATCGTCATTAGCGAACTAATTATATAATTAACTAATTACTGTGATTAAGCCCAACCTTTCTTCCTCTTTTTAACAGCAGCACGCACGAAACCCATTCACGTGTGAACTAAATCGAAGTGACGGAGCTACGCTCGATGAAATCACGATCCATCTTCGCCATCATTCTTCATTTCACTTGCTCGCCTTGTCTAGACCAAAATCACCAAGATTGGCTCCTCCCTTGAAACGCGTGCTCTAGCCCGAGCACGGACCTACCGCGTCATGGCTATGGACACGAATCACCCCCCTCGACCGCTTGCAGCCAAATCGAAGCCAAACGCTCGTCTTCATGTGAGAATCATAATGCAAACCTCGGATCCACCTATCATCGCCTAAATCTCCGACGATCTCAAACCCCAGATCCATCGATCTCGGCCAACGTTGACAAATCAAAATTCCATCACGATCATCACGTAACTCTCAATGATACGATCTCAACGAATCAACCGACGTGATTTTTAGTGAAGAGGATGAGGAGAAATTAATTTTTAAAGTGGATTTATGGAGAGGGAGCCATGATTTCTATCTTCAGGCATGAACAATGAAATGTAAATAATGGAATGGAGGGAAGAGATGGATTTGGGGATTTAAATAATAATATAATAATCCATTTATTTAATTTCTCAAATAAATGGCTACACGTTTCGAGTCCGTACGATCACACGATGCTTTCGTTCGCCACGAAACTCGTTTGCGTACATCACTTCATTTTTTCGAATCCAAAACGGCACTAACCGCATCTCCATTTGAGACTGCATCCCAGAAGGCTAATTTCGTATTTTTCAAGACCATTTTGGGCATCGGATTGTTCGATCTCAAAATATAGCGATCCTTGTACTTATTTTAATTCACAACGTCAATTCGAACTCAACGGAAGTAGTCTCGAGTCCCGATTCGACCATATGCAAAAAACCACATTTTCGAGCCTTCATTTAATGAAATATTTAAATAAATAATTTAAATATCTGATCGTTAAAAATACGGGTCGTTACATTCTCCCCTGCTTAAAGAATTTCATCCCCAAAATCACAAAGCCAAGAGAACATCTCCTAACCCATCGATCCTTAAAAAATCTGTCAGATTTCGGAAATATTCGGCAGAGCCTCCTTTGGACGACTAAGTCCGAAAAACACTGCTACAATAAAGATATGTACATAGCTCATATCTTCAACAATCCTAGATCATATATAGCAACCATCATAAGAATGCTATACCAGACCAAACTATCCCGCATGCCTAATAACCATACAAACATAACTATCAACCCAAATGCTAAAAATCAAATCAAACATGCATACATAAGATCTAACATCTAAAAATAACATCCATGCCAATCCTAGCATGCAGAATACTAAACTATCTAGCATAAACTCTCAATACAATATCCATAATGAAAGCCGACGATAAAAAAAAATTCTATCGTCTAAAGAGCTCCGGACTAACGGTCCTCATGCTCCCCACAGTCTACTATACCCTATCGCCTTCGCTTTCATTCCATTGAACCCCTACTACTCCTTCGACCTCCTCCTAACCTGATTCGTATCACATCTACTGGCACAAATAGGCTTATGAGGTCTCCAAGTCCATGGTTTAGTCTCGATATCATTAACCCATTTAGTGTTAAATATTCAAACGCCTCTTGTAAGTTCTCCCAAAGCCCATTATCGAACAACAGGTCTTGGCCACTTATAATGCTCTTGGCATACAATGGAATCACACCAACTATCCGACAAACAACACAACAAAAACAGATATTGTACTACTAGACTTAAGGAATACAAATCTAGCATCATGTATCAACCAATCGATTGTGACTCAAATGTTATCTCTCTATCCTTAGTCATCGGCAATACTTTGATGCAGTCCCAAAACATTTGTTCCTACTACTCAAGAACAAACATCTCTCATCCTTACGGAACCAAAAATCTCGATCGGGTCCGCACTACATCATCTCTACAGACACTACTTACTCTTTTAATTTAGCTACGATCTCCACTAGTCTAGTTTAATGCCTCTGACTAGTTCCGATAGGCTAAATCAAAGTAGGTCTGATGGTCAAACTAACCATCACACTCGGCCAAGGCTCATCGAGTTCTGGAGTTGTAACCAGTGATAAGCTCGGGCAATATCCACTCTAGAAATATCGCTCCCAAATTGGTACGTCTCCCACTCGAAACACCAACAACTACATTTCCCCTGTGGACTTCTAGGAATGTCAAATCCATAGGAGGCTAAGAACTCTAACCATCGCTACTAGCAAAGGTAAAGATCCTTCTTAGAGAAGAGATACCACAATGACAAGGGATCGTTGAATAACTCAAACTCCTCTTCTAGTAACTGTGCCCCCAAACCCCCAAAGTGAACTCTGTCGCCTCCAACTCTGAATCAAGAGTCGGATACTACCTCTCGGTCAGACTCACTAATGCGTGTCTACACCTTACATCTCAACGAAAGCCTGATTCTATCCTAAACAATAGGTCGACGATACTGCTACCTTGGGTCCGTTCAGATTCCGGACTGCCATAACTAAAGGATCTACAGTGACGTCCTACTATGAAACAATGTGACCCAAGCATCTCACTTCCTTCCTTCATGAGTGATACCATTAAACTCCCACCACCAATTGGTGTCTTATGCTCCTCTTCCATCCATGGGTGGAAGAAAGTATCGCCACTGAACACAAGCACAGCCTACTCCAGTGACCTCTTCAAACATGGTCCATGAGATCAACAACATATGCCGACACATTGGTTAGCTCGAACGACATAATCAACCTAAAAACAAGGTAGTGTGTGAAACACTATAATCGACACACTCACCCAAATTACTCTCAATTGGTGCAACCACACCACAGGGTCCAATTTAGAGAACATCTGCATGCTATAGATCTGATCAAACAAGTCATCAACAAATGGAAGTATGAACTTGTTCGTCATCTCATCTAGCCCATAACAACCAATAAACAACTCCAAAGAGCCATCCGTCCTACTGACGAACACAAGAGGTGCATCCTACCTAAAATATACACCCATAGTTGAACCATCACCTAAATAGATCACCCACTCGCACATTTAGTCTCCTATGCTCTTTGGAAATCCTATGCCTTAAATGCATAACTACTAGTCCAATCCATCCGACCAGATCGACATGGAACTCTATCCCTATATGGTGGTAAACCAGTCACCTCCTCGAGTATGTTCAGACACTCTCCAACTACAGGCACAAATGACATCCTATCATGTGGAATATCGAGTGAATATATAAGGCTCCCCTGCTGGCAGCCAATCACTACCATCCGCTCCTCCACAACCTTAATCATCATCAACGGCCTCTCACGGTCCACTATTATTCTGTATCCCCTTCAAGCATTCCATTCTCAAACTATAGTACCAACCCAACTAAACCCCAAAAAATCAATGTTTAACAAACAAACAACCATGACTCAAAAGGGAAAGGTCTCGACAAACCCTATATAGGCTGACTGAGCTCTTAACTAGGTCTGTCACGATCAAAGATTGGTAGTTATCTCGGGTCTCCATCCCAATATCTAACCATCGAGTCTAGATACGAAAGAATACGAAACCTCGACCTCAAATAAAACACGTATGGAACCATCATATGCGAAAAGCATATCTCAAACGGTGATATCTTTTCCCTTTTGTTTCCTCAATGTAGAAATCGACGAAACCGAAAAGGCAATCGATACATATGCTTCTTGATTTATCCCTACTCAACTAGTATGGGATAACCCTTCAATACTGGGTTCTTATCGGTCATCCTCTCAAAGCCTTCATCAATATGACAAATCAACCAACCCACAAGATGATCTCTCTAGCCAATGACAAACTTTGATTCCTTTTATGTAGAGCATCAACGGGCATAGACGGTACTTTGATATCATATCGAATCCAAACACATACTCCAACATTGACATATCGCCATACTTCAAATTGGCGAGCTCCCTAACCATTCTCGACTTCAGAAAAGTCAAGACAAATCGTCTTCAAAGTGAACTATGAACAAGCACCAAGGAAATCGATCCTTGAAAATCAGAGCTATAGAAACACTCCATTAGTTCATCGTCCGTCCTTGGAGTCATCCAGAGGCTATCTTCTACCTCATGCATCATCTAACTCCACGTCATTGAAGATCCTTCCCCAAGAAACCAACCAAACTTTCTTCCCAATAGCCGACTCTGTTTCATGGAACGACCTGCCTCCTAGACTCCCCCTGTCTATGTACAACTCGGCAAAGTCGACTTTAGCCAATTGCACTTGAGCTCCATAACCATCTAGAACAACCTGAGCATCCAGGAAATGATCCACACCAACTCTACGAACATATCCTATCGATCAGGTACAATGGTCTTGATCCTACCCAATCCTCAACTCTAAATATATAGTCAAGAGAAATTTTTCTTCCATGCCAAATCATCCCTATTCTATAACTAGGATGATCAGTTTCTCATAAAGAAAACTGCATCCATAGTGCTCGTGTGTGCAACCCAACTCATATTATATATATACTGCTATATAGTTTTGAAAACCAAAACATAAAACATACGAACTCTCTCGTGTATATACACTCTCTAGATCTAGTCTAAGGCAATAACTCCTACCCAATCTCTACTAGATCATGGTATCAACTAAGGTTAATCGGGTAAGCTTTGCTCTGATACCAAATGTAACGACCGCCCAACACCTACGGTGCAAAACGGTAGTTAAAGGAAAGAAAAAGAAATAAGATGAAGAAATAGAAGATAAAAGAATGGAAATGAAGAAAATAGAAGCTTCAAATAACCAAATTACATGTCGCATATCTCACATCGCATCAGAGTAAATATAATAATCAAAACAGGTATAAAACAAGAGAGACACTAATAGCAATGTGAAATAATCATCTAAATATAAGATCCACAAAGTTATACAGCATAATAAAAGAGTTTATACAACGGGAAAATAAACTCAACTGGTACACTGCCTCATAATAGTAAATCAACACTGTCAAGGCTCCACAATGTCACACAGTGGAAATATAATAACAAATGCACATATAAATATAGATAACCGTCACCTCCTATTGGTCCACCTGTAGAACTCCATAATCATCCACCTGCTCTTGATCTACTCATTTAAGAGTACCCAAGATAATAGGAAGCGAAGCATAAAACCTCGGGTCAGACAACAGTCTGGTGTGAGCGATATCAAATCTCAAAATACTATAAAATTTGATAATAAACGAAATAGAGGGTATATTAACCATACCTGACCTGACCACTGAGTCGGCACATAAACATAAGTAATATGCTACTCTATAACATTGTAAAAAGGGTATACCATACTCAGTATCTGTCAGGGTGCCTAGGTATCTCCACCTACAATTCCTACTCCATACTAAGTAAACTTCAGGTATCTCCATCCATACCTACTCCACACTAACTCAAGTCAGGGTATCTAGGTATCCCTACCATAATACCTACCTAGTGTGAGATCCTTAGGGTGACAAGTGACTGGCGAGCAACCATAACAAACATAGCATCCATCAAACAATACTAACTGTCACTTAATGTGCCAGATATATGATGACCCGTATGACCAACTATCAAGGACTAGTGGAAATCCCAGTTCTCGATTGTGTTCCACTGTACTTTCAAGTCCAAATCCCTGCACGGTTGTCCCTATGATACCTTTGTACCACCTGACCTAGACCATCTCGGAGCGGTCTAGGGTACACGACCATCGCTACCAGCCCTCGGGTATCACTTGCATATAGAACCCCTGCTCTGAACACAACCAGAACACTTTGAGTCATTAACGATCTATACGCATAAACACATCCATCGAGCCTTGCTCACTCGATACGTATTCGAACCCTACTGTTTCACTATAGTTTCTGGGCATGAGCCCTAACACTCAACCCAATCCACTATTCGTAGCCTTACTCCAATCCAAGCTGCCATATACGATCCTGCCCTCTGCTTGAGCTCCCGATCGTAGAACCCTACTATCATGCGATCCAAAGCCCGAGATTTAGCATGATTCATATAGTCCTGATGCTATCATCCCGGAGCCTACTCCATACATCATCGAGTCACTATCCATGGTATCTGACTACAAGGTCAAAGCACCACATCTCTGCCTTACCATCAGTATCACTAGTCATAGAGTAATAACATCATATCTCTAAACTGGTCGCACGAACAAACCATCACTTCGCACCATGGTATCTCATCAATGTCAAAGCCATATATCGGCCAAATCACCAATCGACAACAGTGATGGACATTGACCACTCTACTATTGTTAATATCATCTTGTTTGGTCTTGTACTCAACCGAACAGTTAAGTACAAACCAAAAGGAAACGTCCGACATTATCCACTCTGAAATCCAGATCCATTAGCATGTTTCTCAAACCCTCTTCTACAACTCATCTCATTCATTAGATTCCCGCGTGTGTGGAACTCCAACGTACAAGATGCTATCTAAAATCAAATCATCACTAATCGGTGTTTTCGACCAAAAAAGGCAAATAACAAACAAGCCAAACATTCAAACATCCATTTATACATCCAAACAACCATACATCCATCCAAAACGTCATACATACAACATAAAAATCCATCCATATCGATTAATGTGGGAAATAACATCAATAATAGATCTAATCTAATAATTCCCTAACTATGGCACGATGATGGAAAATAAGTGATATTCTTTATAAATCATTCATAAATAATTATATAATATTTTATAAAAATTTAGATGCGTATATATATATATAATAATTTCATGTTTTAAAACCAAAAATTATTCTCTAACTTCAATATAACAATAAACAATCAACCATAGTAAAGTGAGAGACAATATCACTCACCTCAGCCAAATCTAGCTAAACCTGTGCCAAAAGATAGATCTCGCCAATACGATCCAAACGCAAGAAATCGCATTAAAAAAGGACCTCCTATGCAAAAGGTATGGCAAATATAGGAATTGTCATTAGCGAACTAATTAAATAATTAACGAATTAACTAATTACCATGATTAAGCCCATCTTTTCTTCCTCTTTCTAATAGCCGCGTGCACAAAACCCATTCACGCATGCACTAAATCGGAGTGATACGGAGCTATGCTCGATGAAATCGCGATCCATATTCGTCATTGTTCTTCTTTTCACTTGATTGTCTTGTCCATATCAAAATTACCAAGATCGGCTCCCCCCCATGAAACGCGTGCTCCAGCCCAAGCACGGACCTGCCACATCATGGCTATGGACGCGAATCACCCCTCTCGATCACTTGCAGCCGAATTGAAGCAAAACTCTCGTATTCACGTGAGAATCGCACTGTAAACCTCGGATCCGCCTATCGTCGCCTAAATCTCCGGCGATCTCAAACCCTAGATCCATCGATCTCGGCCAACGTTGACAAATCAAAATTCCGCCATCGTCATCATGTAGCTCTCGACGATACGATCTCAACGAATCAAACGGCATGATTTTTAGTGAAGCGGATGAGGAGAAATTAATTTTTAAAGTGGATTTATGGAGAGGGAACCATGATTTTTATCTTCAAGCATGAATAGTGAAATGTAAATAATGGAATGGAGGGAAGAGATGGATTTGGGGATTTATATAATAATATAAAAATCCATTTATTTTATTTCTCAAATAAATGGCAACGCGTTTCGAGTCCGTACGATCATACGATGCATCCGATCGCCACGAAACTCGTCTACGTCCATCAGCTCATTTTTCCAGATCCAATGGCACTAACCGCGTCTCCATTTGAGACTGTGCCCTAAAAGGCCAATTTCGCATATTTTGAGACCATTTCGGGCATCAGATCATTCGGTCTCAAAATATAGCGATCCTTATACGTATTTTAATTCGCAACATCAATCCGAACACAATGGAAGTGGTCTCGAGTCCTGATTCGACCATATGCAAAAAATCACATTTCCGAGCCTTCATTTAATTAAGGATTAAATATTTAAATAAACAATTTAAATATCATATCGTTAAAAATACGAGTCATTACATATACGTTCGCATATAGTTTGGGGAATATACCAAAAGGGGTTCGTCTCGAATTCGAAGTAATGAACGGTCGATTGGGTCTGCTTCAATTCCAAGCCAAAGGTAATAAGTAACCAGGTGGGCATTTCCTTGATGTGCATTTGGAAAATCCAAGTGGGATAGCGGTTGAAAGCTCAATGCTATGTCGGCATCTTTGGTATCGATATTTAAGGAGTAGAGCTGGACATAAAGGTCGAGAGCACCATCGGTCATGAGCGGTATTTGGTAAAGACTTGGGTTATGCCTGGACAGACTGCACTTCTACTAGTGTATGTTTCATGGAGATGTGAAATTACCTCAAACTTTGGTTGCTTGTTTGTTAAATAGGAGGTGGGCTATATAATCCTTAGATAAGTCATTGGAATGTGTTAGTAATACGATTGATTAAATCATAATGCCTTTATTAGCACCAACAGTAGGTTACTCGATGTACGTGGGTAGTTAGACCTAAACATTGTTTGTGTATGTCCGGCGTGGTGCATAGTTATGGATACTTACAGGGAATCACTCGATGTACACAGGCAATTGGGCCTAGACACTGATGTATACCCTTGTCCATCAATCATAGCGATGTTTATATGTATAACATATTTATACCTCAGAGTAGGTTGGACGTATCGTACGTGCATATAAAATCAAATCAAAAATATATAAATAATAGACATAACACATAATGGAATTTAATCGGCATAAACTAGTGTTATGGATAAAGTATGCAATTTACTAGTCACTAGAACATTGTTATGATGCCCTCCTCATTACGCCCCATAGGATAGATTTAGAGAGACATGATACCGATGCAAGCCAGGAACGATAGGTGTTATCCGGCTTTTTAACCAAGCTACCTTTAGGTGAATTCAGACATTAGGAGGAAGACGAAATGGTTCACGGACTTGGGAACTTACTTAGAAGGATAGAAGAGATGGATTCAAGAAGTTGCAAAGGAATTGGCTAAGTGGACAGCTCGGTACCGAGCACTTCTACTCGATACCGACCAATTTTTTGGCCCACTATGGGCCACCAAAGATATGTTACATGGGAAGACGGCATTTGTGATTGTCTTGAAGTACATTTCTCAAGGAATCCGTGAACAACTCTAAAGAGATTGTGAAGGAAAGTAGATAGTTACAAGTGATATCAGAACCTCTTAGAAACAACATAATCTCTTGGAAAAAGTACTCACAGCACAATGAATCGAGGATAGAAGATCAAAAGGAAGAAAAAGGAGGAGTTCGCCCTCCAAAAATCATGTCGGTACCAACCACTTCTAGTTGGTACTAAGTATATTTTATAGCTCAGGGACTTTGTCTTTCCCTTCCTACATTCTCGGATCTGGATCTTGATTTGGTACTTCATGGGCTTTTGGTTCTACTGGACAGTTTTCGTATAAATACAGACCCTATAGCAACTGAAGAAGGACTTTTTTGGGCTGTTTATCTTCTTCATACTCTATCTCTTCTCAACCATAGTTACTAAGGAAGGTACTATTTGCTATTCTAGGCCTTTAGATCAGTAAAACCCTTGTAGTAGTGACTCTTAAATTTTTATTCAGTAAAATCTAAAGTGGACGTAAGCAATAGATTGTCAAACCACTTTAGAAACTTTATGTTATACCTTTTCTTAATATTTTTTTTGCTAGATTTCAATATTTCTTCAGGACTTTGGGTATTGTGCCATTTTTAGGCTTAACATTTTGATGCTTTCATTGAGAAAGGAGATTCTCAAGCATAGATCTAGTTTTCTATTTTGGATTGAAGAATCCAAAGGTTAGATCCAAAAGATTTTCATAAAGGAACTTGAAGGATTTTAATACAAGAATCAATGATACCTAGGAGATCTGGAAGATCATCTAGAGCGGTAGCTGGAGTGGATTCTCATCACGCGGAGGTTATAAACTAGCAGGCATTGCTGGGACCATTTGCTCCTCAAGAGATGGTTACCAGAGTGGATTTTGACAAAATGATGCAAGAGCTGAATCAGAAATGGCTGACAGTTAGAAGGCTCTAATGGAAAACTTGGATGCTAGCATAGCTCTACTAACCCAGCAACCACAGTGGACTAGGAGGATCAGAAGGGAAGTTTCATCCAACAGATCTGAAGAAGAGAATTCAACTATTTCTGGTCTGAACATGCAAAATGGAAAACAAAAACAAAAGGAAAGGGCTACTAGAGTGGTAGAAGGAGTTGTTTGATGAAGTCAGGAAGCACCTCCTAAAAGAATTCAACTCGGTACTGACCATAATCAGGTTGGTGTCGAGAAGAATTTAGGCACTTTAGTGGGACAAGGAGCAGAGGCCGTGAACTTTCTGATTTGAAGGATGAACTAAAGGCATGATGGTGATGAATATGAGCTTGATACTTGAGTTTAAGGTACTAGTATGCTAGCAACCATTACGGTGCTTCAGCAAAGCAACAGAGGATATTAACGAATGGCACTGCATTCACGAATAAAGATTTTGTTGGAGTCGAAGCATCGACTTTCGACCCCATGGTGATAACGGCTGTTATTGGACCAACAACGGTTTGTTGGGTCCTACTGGATAGTGGAAGTTTTATGAACATTATGTTCAGGAGAACGTTTGAACAAATGAAAATTAGCATGAAGGATGTTATGGCTTGTAAAACCAAGATCCAAGATTTTACAAGAAAAGTGAAACAATCGATTGGAACGGTTGATTTATTGGTCGAGGTAGGTAATGGAGATCGCAAGGTTGTGTGGATCCAAATGTTGTTGTAGCGGATGAGTATTCGGCGTCTAACGCCTTTCTAGGCCGACTGGTCTTGGCTAATTTTAGGATATTATTGGCTCCTTTGCACTTAATGATTGAATATCCCAAAACAACGGGGTTGTATCAGTAGGAAGAGACCAGAGCATTGAAAGGGAATGATATTTTGCTAAGCTGAGATCAGCAATGCGACGAGAAAAGGGGAAAATGTAGAGAAGGCTCTTTGCATTAAGAATTTGGAAGCATAGCAACTAAAGCACAAGCCTTGGCTCAAGAACCATAGCAGGTTCGATAAATCTTTGGATACTAGGAAGAAGTTAGAGGAAGTATGGGCAGCATCGGCCGAGTTAACAATAAATGTTCCAATCGACATGGATGATCCTACTTGGGCTCTCAAGATCGGATCTTAAGCCAGCACGGATCGAGAAAGGAATTGGTTAATTTTCAATAAGTAAACTTGGATGTGTTAGCTTGGATGCATTTGGATATGTGCGGAAAATTACTGGAGATAGCGAGCCACACACTAAATGTGGACTCGAAGTTTCAACCTATGAAACAAGAAGACGTAATTTGGGTCCAGAGCGATCCGCTGCATTGAAAGAGAAGTAGACAAATTGAAAGCGAATGGTGTTATTTGCGATGCTTTATACTCACAGTGGGTATCGAATCTCGTGTTAGTTAAGAAACGGAAAGTGGCGGATGTGTTGTAATGCCCCACCTATATACCCATACTAACAAAGAATATTACAAAGTAATATTGTTCACTAATTAGGAAATAAGGCTGGATAGGAGCAACCTATCATGAATATTTCCTTAGGCTAACACCAAAACATTTTATATATAATAATCGACCCACAAACAACATATATAGTATTAGCACATAGCAATAAACATGAAGGCTTAATATAATTAGAACAATATATAATATAACAATATTGGAGATAGCATCATAGATCAACATGTAAAGTCAAATATCATAACATAATAGCGTGTCTATAAAATGATAGACTAGGCTCACACAATAATAATACATGCATCAGGTCAAGGCTAGCCAAAATATACATGTATAGTTGAGTCTCCAATTCAATAAAATAAATCTACATATACATATATCTATCCCCAAAAGCATAACAAGCCCACTCTATACTAGCATATATTCAAAGCTAAGCCCTGCTATTTGAAAGGTCATGGCCTGACCCGAGTATTATAAAAATAATAAATGGGTTAGACTATAACTAATCCAAAATATGAGAGCACAATATATCACAATAAAAATATGACATGAATATCAATAGCAATCAAATAACAATTTATGTTGAAAATAAACAACACAAGGCATATAAACACAAGTCACTATGCCATAAAATCACAATAAGTCTCTCATGGACTATCATCTCAAATATGGTGATAAATTATCAAAATCTTTGAAGCACAAAAAGGGAATTCATACTCAAACACAAATGCTACAAAGAACATGCAGGAATGGTTACTTGACCACACTAATAAATGATGATAGTTCCATCTTGATTTGACTACGGTAGACACGAGCCATAAAACACATAGGCCCGTCGCAAAGAATGATGGTTACGAAACACATAGACAAAATGGATGCACCAAAAATCAAGCATATATAGACTATGCACTAGCCACGAACACATAGGTGAAGAATGGACAATTATTCGTAGGTCGCCGAAACACAAGGATGCTCTCGAATCGGAAGATGTGTGGTCCAAAATGAATGGACCACATCTCATGGATAGAAATAGGAGCCACGAAACACATATGCATCCCTTCCTTCCAATCATGTAACAAGTCACCTAAACACACATACTTGCCTATCCAAATAACAAATACTGATTATCATAACCAATGAAGAAGTGAATTATATTAACTTAAAGATCTATCGGCACATAATGCCAAACACCCCAAGAAAACACAACTCGTGAGTGTCAATTACTTCCAAATAGTAATCGAACAAATATCGTCCGAGTATCCCATAATACTCGACGTTATTCGAATATTTACAAAAATTTAGTAAATTCTGCTCATTTTTCTATTTAACAAGCTATAAAAATAAATGGAATAGATTTAAAGAACGTCCCATACCGCTCGAAATTTCTATTCCGTTTATTAATATTCCTTATCTCATAGAAAGGAAATTTCAACAAATCACAAACTCAATTTCCAAAATAAAATAAAAGAATTTTATAACCAAATTTATTTATCATAGAAATAAGAAAAATAATCTCACTTTTAAAATATTTTGAAATGATATTTTATGAGGCATTCCTTGGAAATTTTGAAGTGTATATATATACTTATATATAAAATCATTTTAATTAAACAATTTCCCTCCATATTTAAAATCTTTTAAATATAATTTTAATATTATAAAAAGATCTCAGAAAGTCGAAAACACATCAAAGTACAAGCAGCCATGAAAAAACGCAAGAATGATCAAAGAAAACAGGAAAACCGGCAATCGAGTAAAACATCCCTTACCATGTCAATTTTAGGGCTGCAACAAAATATGCAGTTTCTATTATTTAAACTTCAAACTTTTGCAAAACCCAAAACATGAAAGTTGTAGATAATAGTCTTGGCTTCCCAATAAGAAAAAGATTATCAAATTCAGGCTTACGATTAAAAAAATATAGCCAAATGGTTTTCAAGTTGGACAATCCTTTATTCTATGCAAAAGCTTTCAGTCGCTGGGTTGTGACTAAAAACATGGTTTTCACCATTTACACCTCAAAATTTTGCAAAACTAAAGACATGAAAGTTGTAAATAATTGTCTTGGTTTCCCAACAAGAAAAGGTCATCAAATTTGGGCTTACGATTAAAAAGTTATGGCCAAATGAGTTTTAGGTTTAAATTCGAAAAGTTACTTTCAAGATAGAACTGAAACCTTAATTTCTAATCAATTTCAGGTCAGGTAAACGGCTAATTATCAAAAAGCCGCCAAAAGAGAAATTGTTAGGCATTAAATCTATTTTCTAACCCAAAAGGATTGATCCAAACGGATTTAGAAAGTACAAGTTATCGCTGTTTTGCTACAGCACATTTTCCAAATGAATTTTCAGCAACCGCATCATGTTTCCAAAGATACATTACTTTCAATTATTACATTCGATGCTTCACCAAATCATTATCTGACATGAATTCAACTTCCTAACATGTGTGTATGAACTACTCATGATTCGTGGGTGCACATGAGCCAAAAGTGTTAATATAAAAACCTATGGGCTAAATTCCATTTTCAATTTAAAGATGCAAAAGTTCGTATCTTCGTCAAAATGTTAAACCAAGGCAACCATACACAATACCCACATTTCTAGTGCATTTATACTTGCCTATATGTAAGTTTAACTTCCTAATTTAGCATGTCTACTAGTAGGAAGTTTTACTAACATCACATTTCTACTCAATTCATTTATTGCTAAGGCAAATGCAACCATTCAATCCAATAAAATGCAACAAGAGCAAATATACAACATTCATTCAATCCAACATCAAAATTAATTATAGTTGAGTGATGAACTCACCAAAATCTCTAATTTAGCTTGCTATTTCCTCTTTTATAGCCTTTCCACTACACTCTCAACACAAAAACCACCTTAAAGCTTCAAGGAACCAAAATTCAAGAAAACACACAAATCAAAACATCATCAAAATCCTACTTTGATGGGTCTAAAAGATGTAATAAGGGAAGTAGAACTTACTTTTGATTTTTTTAGAATTTCCTAGAATTTATTGGAATTAAAATGAATGAATTTGCTTCTAGGACACAAAATAAAAATGAGAAAGGGTAGAGAGACAAGAAATGTGAATGATAAAAATGAAGTGGAGGATGAGTTGCTGAGGAGTAAATGAAGTATTATTACTTCATACAAGATAATGGGCTAAGCCCAAACTCAAAACTCCTCATTCTCTTGTTCTTTCTTTTTTTCTCATTCTCCTAAAACTACACTTCCCAATTTCAATTCCAATAAAATTACCTAATAAAATAAAATTCTAATTATTTTTTATAAACTACTCTTATTATTATTTAAACCATTTTAAACTCAATTTAAAGGAAATCCTGTATTAAATCATTTCTTTTGATTTAAAAAAAATCAATTTACTCCAAAAATCACCAAAATCAATTTAATCCCACTTTTAATTTATTAAACATTTTTAAATAGTAAGTTCTCATCCTGAGTCATTATAGAACCCCCCCCTTTAAGAAATTACGTCATCGCAATTCTTTTTCAGAGAAAAGTCAATAATATATATATATATATAACTAAAACATTCATTTTTAAAATATACAATAGACATACAATAATAAACCATTTAAAATAATCACATAATAGAATCCTTTTCAACCATAACTCAGAAAACTCCACATTTACTATCTCGGTTTAGGACATATCGGGATCTGAATTGATCCGTTCAAGTAAAAATAGAGCAATCCGAAACAATTGTTAGACATTTTTATTGATGACTTCCCTAGACTCAAAATTAACTTCCCTACTCAATGATTATTTTCATGGACTATGAGTTTTACACAACTCTTTTAGAAGTTTCTAATACTAGCACAATAATTAAAACATACTACAAATCTATTTATTTCCTTATAATAATCATTTTTGCACTTATACTTACAAAATATTTTAATTACTTTTCAAAATATTAAACATCTACTTACATTTCATTCCTTTAAAATGTAGATGCATAATGATTTATAAATCTCCTTTCTTTCCAAAATATTTTTTAGGAGTTTAATTTTCTTTAATCAACTTCTTATCCTGAAATCTTAATATAGGGTAATAATTAACTTATTCCAGAGATATTTTATATTACAAATCTTTCTTTTGAAAAATAAAAATTTATAAGTTTTAGCCCTCGTTATAAGAAAGCCAATTATAAGAGCTAAAGGAGTTCCTTTATCCTTATTTTAAATCTCCAATCTTATTTTACAAAATCAACTCTTTTCAAAATAATATTTCAAAAATGTTCTTCCTAAATTCAAAACACTTCATCATAGATAAAGCTTCTTCTATAAAAAATTTCTCAAACGTTTGAGCTTTTCCAAATGGTATAGATATTTTTAAGTAATTCTTTCAATATAAATTTCGTCATTTATTTTTTCATCCTTCTTTCTATATTCATTTCCAAAAATTCATTTTTCAAATCCTTCTTCATTCTTTACTTTTAAATAAACTTCATTAATACAGAAAACATTCTTTCAAACTTTATAAAACAGTTTCCAAAATTATTTTCCCATTAAATACTTTCTTATTCACTAATTTAAAAATTAGTTTACATAAATATTTTACATCCTTTAAAAATATTAACCCTTTTACGTTTTAGAATACTAAACACTTTAAGGATTTAAAAGACATCCAACTCATTTAACCCCTTAAAAATAGAATGTGAAATAATTTAAAGATTTACCTTAGTTTAAATATTATAAACTTTATAATTTATTTTATTTTATTACAAAAATTCATTTCTCAAAGAATTATTTTCCATAAAAACGAAAAATTATAAAAATTCAATCAGCGCTCAACTATTTATTTCCTTTCAACCTAAATATCTATATTTGAAATTCAAAAATTTGGAAAGCCAGCTTCTAATAAGAAGTTCTATGTATAAAACCAAAAGGATTTTCTTTTCTCTTACTAAAATATTTATCTTATCAAACTTTATCTTAAATACATTTTGGAGACTTTTCTTTCATAATTATAAAACTTATTTTAGCACATATGATATATTCATACTAAAATCCAAAACTCATTTCACAAATCTCTTTTCTTTGTTTCAAAACGGAACTCTTACGTCTCATCATTATTATTTTATACAATCATATGTAATTAAAATATTCTTTATTTACCAAAATTAGAGTATTCAAAAATTCAATAACTTATTTCAATCATATAGAGTTAAATTATTTCTTCCTTTCTAATTTATTCTCATGGTTCATTTACCATAACTTCTACTTCTCAACAAATCTTTAAGCTTTATAAATTATAAATATCTGGTTCTGGATAAATCTTTTCCCCAATAATAATTTTCTAAACTTTACATTTTACAGATAATATAATTACTTCGTGAGGTATTTATTTATACCAAATCTTATTTATTTATTATTTAAAATAAATCTCATTAATATAATATATCCTTTTGATTTCAAAATCATCAAAATACAAAGTTTTATTTTCTTCAAGTATTTTCTTATTTTCGAATTTCCAAAATTTGTTCACATAGTTAACCTGCATCCTTTACAACACAATTATTTTCTACTTCAAGTTGCTTTACATTAGGGTCTATACATAAAATTTCACCATTCACTTAAATCACATTATATTATACACAACCAATCAAAAGTATCACACACTATTTTTTAACATGTACCTTATAAATGAAAATACAAAAATTTACATATACCAAATAATATAACACGTTGCTTTGTCGTCCATTTATAGCGAATTGCTTTATCAATTGGCTACAACATTGATGATAAGATCAACATCGCCTTGCCACTGACCTCGGCAATTGCTAATGTTTGGTAGTTGCACTTGTCATCTAAAATGTCAATACATGTGATGTATCCTTATTGTTTCATTATAATTACTTTTAACCATCATTTTTTTTTGAAACATAAATATATACTTATATATAACTATTTTCATAACAGATATATATTTTTTCTTCTTAATTTACTTACTAAAACATCTTTCAAATTAATACTTTATCTTTTCAAATATTGTTAATCAATCTCATATCACTCACTTAATAATATTATCGAAACCACATATAATATCTTCTTTCAAAAATAAAATGTATATCTCACAATGCTTCTTTAAAGTATTATTATCTTCTAGACTTTTTCTTTCAAAATCACTATAATGTATATATATCTTTTTCCAAAAGATCATTTCATTTTTAAATAATATTTAACTCACTTCAAAACTTTATTTCCTCATTTAAATATTATTTATAACTCTTTCATTAACATTTATAAGACTTTCAAAATATTAGAACATAAAGTACTGTGTCTGACTGTCTCATTGTAGTGTTTGGGAATCCCTATCGAGAACATTGGCCAAACGCCTCGATTAGAATTCTTAATGCACCCAACGGGAAATTTAACACAAAATGTATTTCTATAAATTTCTTTAAATATGATATACATATACCCTTTAATAATCTTGCCTTTACAAAACATTTGCTTACTTTAATTAAACCACTTCTAATAAATCTTTATGTTTTTATACAAATATTAATTAACTAATAACAATCCAATTAGACACCCATTCATCCTTCTGTACATCCAGCAACTATCAAAATTTCAATTTATCTTGGTATTCAATTAATTATACATATGGATTAATATTATACAAATTAATATTCTATTTTACACAAAAATCAAACTTTCAAAATCCCTTGCGGTAACTACACCACCGAAGACACCGTAAGATTGTATTCTTAATATCGAGTAGGTTTCAAACTCTCATATGTTGATTACTACTCAATATAAATTTTTAATGGTTATAATTTTTTTTAAAACATCCAAGCATTCATCAACCAATCAAACATATATAGGATAAATTAATTGATGTGCTTAGTGGAAGGCGGTTGATCGGCTTCTATTGTGCAACTCGGAAAATGGTATCGGTTCCTCTAGTCCAGGATTAGGACCAGAGATAGCTGATATAGGGGTCGATCAAATAATTCGACTCCGACCTTCAGGTGTTGACTATTACACATAAATGGGCAAGGTCAATAAGGAATGCCTGGAGGTAGGTCAAAAAATGCGTTGGTTTTTGGAGATAGAAACTAGCGCACTAATGGAAAGTTTTGACCATGCTAGCAGCCTGGCAGGATAAGCTAGGCCTAGGATAAGAAAGGACGGTCAACGGGTACTCTTGGTCGGTGCTCGGA
Source organism: Allium fistulosum (assembly GCA_030737815.1). NCBI lineage: Eukaryota > Viridiplantae > Streptophyta > Magnoliopsida > Asparagales > Amaryllidaceae > Allium > Allium fistulosum. Next base: position 99,561,059 of record CM060907.1, read on the forward strand.
GAAGGTGGGACTAAGGGCGCGGATTCCCAGAGATAGGAATCCAAAGGTACAGGTTCTCGAACATATGAACTGGACTACGAAAAGGATATTGACGACTGCACTTGTGGCCTTGCGGGATGCGCTTGGCCAAGGATAAGCATGGCTAGTTGTTAAAGGTCAAAGATGGACACTATTTGACACCTCCAGTCCAGGATTAGGACTGAGGAATTACAATTGGACTGGGAGGCAACCAGATAATTTGCCCCACATGACTAATCATCGACTAATGCCCGAAGATAGGTAAGGTCGAAGAATTACGCCCGGATATTGACATTGGGAGTTATGAGTCATGGGAATAAGACTCAATAAGTGATAATAATATAGGAGAGTCATAGTTTCACTCATGACTAAGAAAGATGCACTCTGCTGAGGTTTGGCGGTGTAAACTAATGAATAATGTTGACCATGCCTGATTATCGGCAAGATTGGGGACGTCAGGAGATAGACGTTCAAACTGTTGTTCCCCGAAGTTAGGGAGCGGCCCAAAACTTTGATTTTTTATAACTCATTAGTGGTTGAAGGAAATTCGACCAAAAACGAAAATGAAAAAATACGAAATTGTTTAAATTACGGTTTTTGCTTATCCAAATGAAACAGTTTGGAAACTATAAACAAGACTGAGCAATGGGATATAACTAAAGCAACTGTAGGAATTTTATTTATATGCATAAAGTCGCAGTAAATAAAAGTATAACATGGAAATAAACATGTATAGTATGGATAAATTTCAATGCAAGCAGTTGTATATAAATAGGTACAGAATATAAAAGTGCAGAAAAGTCAATGAGACAAAGATTACAAAACAAAGCGATCTTGCATTACAAAAGCATTTATATAAAAATATTGCGGTGGTCGCTCCCACAGAAAAGTGACCTATGTACAACAAAATGGAAAGAAAATTGTACAACTAAAAGACCATCTCGCCTTCAAGTCTCGGCAATCTCCTACTTATTCTTCCCTCTCTTGCTGCCCTGCCACTCGAACCACCGGTTGGTTTCTTATGCTTTCACACGCTGTTAGCATCAAGAATGACACTAACACCCATAATATTATGTAGAGAAATAAAAGTGATGAAAAGTAAATTGAAATTAAGAAATAAATGGTAAACAAACGATTTATAGTGGTTCGGCTAGGTGTGCCTACGTCCACTTAATAATTCCTCTCGTTTTACTGTTGAAAGAACAATAAGTGTTCTTATGGTTTGTCGTCAAATGATAAGTGATTACAAGAAATGATTACAAGTGCTGAAAAGTGAAAAAGAACCCCAAAATGTTGCCTCTCACAGTCTATTTATAGGTGTAGGTCAACAAGAAAGTCTCAGGTACGTCCATTTCCATGTTCTCCATGATCTCCCGGTGGTTACTGAAGAAGACGTGGCCAGCTCAGCAATTTAAATAGGTCGGTGCCTAACCATAGATATGGGTCAATACCGACCCATAAAACTTCATCAATCATTGTTCTGGACTTTTGGAGATTGTTCGCTTTCCTATTAGCTTGACAATTCCAAAGTTGTTTGAGCCATTATTAGCTTGTTTCTGAGTCCAATTGATGGGTCTACGGAAGGGTGAAGTTGCAAATTCGGAGAGCTTAAGGAGGTCGATGGAGTAGAGCATGCAAACGGTGTTATGGAGCAAGGAATGGGTTTCTAGGATCTTGGGAATCATGTAGTAAGAAAATGGGAACAAATCCATGAAGTAACATGGTTCGGTACCGAACTATGTATGGTTCGGTACGGAGCCATGTACTTGGCTAGGTATTGTCCCAACTTTTGCATATTAGTTTGGGCTTGGCTTTCCGAACTTGGTTGGACCACTTTCCTCTATCTTCTGACTAACTTTTTGGGTCGCTTGCCATGATAACCTAGCACGTGTGATATAACGACCCTAATATTGAGTAACATTGTTTAAAATATTTAATTAGTTAAATTAAATAAAATAACGATTAGAGGATTGAGATATGTGATTAATAGAAGGGTAGCTGCGCCCATTAAACAAATAAACTTAGGGAATTAAAATAAAATAAGTTAGGGTAAGTAGACAAGGGCAATATAGGAATAAGTATATTATTATACCCGAAACCCTTAAACCACATTAATTATACATGTTCAGAAACATAAATCAAACACTATAGAGGCCGACCACCATTAAGCAAGAACAAGAAGAAGATAAGCAAAAGGAAGAAGCTAAATCAACACTAATCCATTCTCAAACCTCAACTCCTTAATCTCAAAGCTAAGGTGAATAATGACTACATCTCATGTTTTCTAATTGCTTTCGGTTTTAGGATGAAATCCGAATTATTTTGCAAAGTTATTTGCCATGTTTTAATAGTTAAAATGGATATATATGCTTGTTGATGATTTATGATATTTAATATGGATTTTATGATATGTTTAATGTGATAAAGCTATTAAATGATATCCAAATTCCTTGCGATTTTAGTGATCGAAAATGATATTTTAGAGATGGGTTTCAATTTTCATAATTTTCTGAATTAATGTGGATTTTGTATTTAAATTTTCTAGTAAGGAAAATGGATAATTGGGTTTAAAATAATTTACGGCTAAATTATATATGTTTTGGGTCTGAAATTTATATATGTTAGAAAACATATTAAAAATGATTTATAGGAATTTTATAGATTTTTCCTAAGTGTTTTAATAGATATATAAAATTATTTAAGGTATGGGACTTAAATGTTTTATATATTTATAAAAGGAGAAGGGGTATTCTATAAATAAATTACATTGTTTATTTATGAAATTTTGGCAGTACTTTTAAAAAAGAAAATTAGCAACCAATAACATTTTGACAAACAAGGCAGGTTAGTTGAAAAGATTACTTTAAAAAGCTAAAAATCATATTTTACATGCTTTTTACATGTTTCACCACTTTCGGCACCTAGGTTCCGACTGGGTACTTCCGCCTCCATCACCATCAAAACCAATGCACATAGTATCAAAGACTTGGTACATAGTGAATTGGATATAGGTGAAGGTATTGGGTCGAAACAAGGGGTTTCGACGGGGTCGAAGCATTACCTTGCTTTCAAATGAAAATGCACCTACTTTGCTTTCGAAAGGAACATTTTAGAATTGGTTAGTTTCAGACTGGGTTAATTTGATTCAAGGAATGGCTTCGAATGAAGTTGCGCCTTTTGTTTTAAGTAAATGCTTCGAAGGGGCCAAAACCCTTTGATGTCGCTTTCTACCTTTCGAAGCAATTGTTTTAGAAGGATACTTTGTTTTTAAAAAACCTAGCCACTTCTCTAATACTTTTGAAGGGTTGGTTTTGACACCAACACTTCTTTACTTAGGAAATAGCTTTCGGAAGAGTGCTTTTGACTTAGATGTTTTATGACCCTTTTGTTCTGTTGATGGTAGAACCCAAAGGTTTCGAAAGGGAAGGTTTTAAATGGTTCTGAAAGGTTTCAACATGTTTTACTTGAACCAAAATGCTTTCGAAAGGTTTGATGTTTACAACGGTTTTTAATGCTTTTGAAAGGTCTAAATGAAGGTTTCGAAGGGGTGGTTCCCTAATGGTTTCGAAAGGTTTAAAAGGAAGGTTTCCAATGTTTTCAAAAGACAATGTTAAGTGTTTTAAAGATAGGATGTCTAAGGTTTTAAAGCTTTTGAAGGTGATGTTTTTCAATGGTTTTGAAAGGTTTGTTATGAAGGGTTTCGAAAGGGTATGTTTTGGCCTTTGGCTTAAGGTTTTACTTGTATCGAAAGGGGTACTTTCAATGGATTCGAAAGGGGTACTTTCAGAGGATAAATGTTTTCATCAAAAAAGTTTTGTGTAAAGTATATATATAACATGACGAGGTGATTTGAGTAGAGCATATAGTATATTTTCCTTGTTTAAAGTATTATTTAAAGGATTAAATCAGTTTGAAAGAAAAGGTTTTTAAGGAAAATTTTATGGGTAGTTAACCCTAAGTAAAATGACTCGGATATTAGAATACCAGATGGGACCGGTATATGGTCGCACCCTATACATTAGCTATTAGCCCCTAGCTATTAGTCCAAAATTCCAGTGTGTAGGGCTTTGCACAGGTAAGACTAAAATGATGTTACACACATAAAGGAATATACAGAGAAAAAATAGGTTATTGGTGAGCCCGCAAAACCATTAGGATTAGTTAACCCTGGAGAAGTAAGTTAGGGACAGACCGTCCAGAAGAGGAGTATCTAACAGAAGTTAGATTATTTGTTTTTTTGTCTGGTAGGCCCAAGTCAGCCAAAGGTTAATAGTTAGCCAAACAAAAATATATTATTCGAACAAATAGTCCATTTGTTACCCGATTTATATGCTTTCATGATATTGATATTACTGTTTTAATCAGTTTTGGTTGCAGGTTTAAGATTTGCAAAAGATATGTTTTAAAATGATATTAGTGAGGGGAAATCCGTTCCGCTAAGCGGCGTGGTCTCGCTTAATATCAAATAACCGAGATGTATAGTATTATTCACACCAGGCTTTATGTCTGACTCGGAGTTTTTGTTTTCCCCTTAAACTCTCGGGTGCTCAAAATTGAATTGAGTAGGCTGAGGGTTGATAATTTTCAGGTTTTAGTAGGTGGATGAATAAAGCTTCCAAAGACGAGCAGGAGGCTAATCCTAGCTATATTTTGGATTTGTTATGTTTTTATTTCCGTTGTGTTGTATTAAGTCTGTGATGACTATTTAGTACTCTGGCCATCCAAGGGGGCATCTTCATATGTCGCTCTTGGCGTATTTTGTAATAATTATATTTGATCTGAACTTAGGAAACGATTTGGATTATGTAATGGAATATGAAACATATTTTGTGAAATGTAATCAGAAAAGTTGTTTTTGAAATCTGTGATTTTGTTTCATATTCATGTACTTCTGATATTATGGATACCATTAACATTACCGTATTTGGTCACCGGAAGTTAATACTATGGATGACTGCAGCATCTGTAGCGCTTAGCTTCGGACATCCAGATAGGGGATGTTACAACTTGGTATTGGAGCATAGCTTTATGAAAAACTTTAAACTAAAATGATCTTTGAAAACATGATCCTAAGGAATTAGAGTAAGATTGGGGTATGGGATAATGCTATAGTAACGTACTTGTATTTGATGTATATAAGTATATGTTGTATCTCTATTCTTCTATCACTCTTAGGCTATTCTTCTATATCTCACGAGGCTTGAATATAGATATGGACGCTAGAAGTGGAAGAGTTAACCTTAGGGGAAGCACCACAATAAATTGAAATGCCAGACCAAATACCAGGAGAAACTCAGGTCAGGCACAAGCTGGAAATGTGGGTGCTAGAGTCCCGTAAGTTGACATGGTAGCAATGTATCTATTCTTTGTCAACATGATGCAGGCGGGTGTTGCTGCTGGAGTGGTTGGAGGAAATGCTGGAGTAGGGAATCAGGAAGCCCCAGTAGTCAACAATTATGCTATTTTGAATGGAGAATATGCTAGGTTGGGAGGAAATCCATTCATCGGAACTGAAGACGCTATTGAAGTAGAAAACTGATTGCTGCATTGTTAGAGAATCTTTGCAGATTTGGGGCTCAATGATAAGCAAAAGAGAAGGCTTGCTTCGAGACAACTTCAAGGAGCAGCTTTATATTGGTGGAATAGTGTGACGGTTGGAGTTAATGAGGAGACGATGACATTGGTTGAGTTTAAGAGGAGGTTCGAGGAGAAGTTCATGTCTATGATGGCGGTCTACCTTGCTCAGGAAGTTTGCTGAGTTGGAGTAGGGAGAGATGACTATGTTGGAGTATGCTACAAGGTTTGAGGAGTTGGCAAGGTATGGTTATGCCACTGTAGACAATATGATTAAGAGGAATGAGAAGTTCATTAGGTGGTTGAAGCTTGAGTTGACAAAGGCTACATTCCCGCATATCAGAGACCCCTGTGATGTCGTAGTTGAGATGGCTTTGAAGAATGAGGATATGCTTACTTTTCTGGAGAAAAACAAGGCAAAGGAAGTCCAGGTGGGGCAGAGTCAGAAAATGAAGTTTTTCCACAAGAAAGGAGCTCAGAAGGGTGGAGCTGCTAAGAAGGGAAAGGCAGAAGTGGTCTGTTATGTACCGACCCGGATTTTTCGTTGTTCGATTTTGAATATTTAAATGGTTTTAAATATTGAATTTGAATTATAGATTGATTTGAATATATAAATTTGGGTTTATTTATAAAATAAATTCAGAATTTAAATATAGCGATTTATTGGATAATTTAATTATTGAATTTAATAATTGAATATTGGTTAAATTATTGTGTCCTGAGTTTTAAGCTCGATAAAAATAATTTAAAGGCTTGTAAAAATTTACATTAACAATAATGAACATAATAAAAGTTTTAAAATTGAATTTAAAAGTGATCTGTTCAATTTTAAAAATAATTTGTTTGAGTTGACATTTAAAAATAGCCATCCGGGACACAGTCTCGGAATTTGATGAAACTAGTTCTATTGGATCCGTAATATTGAATTATTATCGGATTTCAAATTTCTTAGCGTTTGGAGTTATCGTTTGGCCGTACGGTATAGAAACACGCTGAAATTTATACTAAAATTTCAATAAATAATTGGGTCCAAAAAGCTATCTTCTCCATACGATCGAATTAGGACTCGAAACCTTTTCCATTGCGTTCAGAATAGTAGTATAACATTATAAGTGCCTAGTGGCACGCCTCGATAGGAGTTCGAGATTTTGAGTTGCGTAAATCGAGACATTTTGAGAATAAATTAATATAGTGTCAAGTTAATTTTTTTCAGTTGTCCTTCTAACTGACCATCAGCCACCCTATGATGTAGTGATCTAACCTATCCCTTCCTTTATACGTTTCCTATCTTCTTCTATTTAAAACAACAAAGCAAAGGGAAAAGGAATAAAAAATGAAGCTTGCAAGTAAAAATTCGTTCTTCCTCTTCTGTACTCGAACGAAATCAATTCAAATTAAAAAAATAGAAATGAACGAAATCGATTTCGTTCAAATAAAGAAAAAATAAAACGAACGCATCGAATCGCGTTCGATCGAGGCTAGGAAGGAGGGCGATGATGAGGCAGGGCGGTGATGTCAGTGCGACGTCAAGTTCGTTCCTGATTCTTTAAAGGAGATTCGAGATTTAGCCTGGAACCATAGCGTGCTCACATTCATGCTCGAGCTAGGTTTGTCGGTGCTTTTTCTGAGGGGATCGCGTGAGGGTTTCTCGGCCTGAGTGCCAAGCTAGGCCACGATAGGGGAAGGAGCAAGCGCGTGAGGCTGGGCTTGAGCTCGAGACAGGTGACTGTCGCCTAGGGCTTGGAGTCACGATCGAATGTTCGTGGGTGGAGCAGCTCAGGGGTGTCAAGTCGAGGCGGCGACGAGGCGAGGTTGCGATGGCCAGAGTGCAGAACTGCAATCGAAATTGAAGGAACGTGGGCATGGGTTAATCTCATGATTAAGCTTGAGGTAATTAGCGTTTTAAAATTTGTTGATTAAATGAATTAACGGTTCTCATATTTATAAAATTCAAAATTTATTTATACGAGGTCCAAATAAATAAAACAAGACGTGTTTGGATTCGTAGATGAGAAATATATGAGCTGGAATTAATATGGAACGATTAGAAATTCGAAAACCAAAGGTGAGTAAAATCTCACTCATTTGGATTTCTAGAATAATTTAAAAATGTTGAATTTGAAATTATTTGTTGGTTGATTTTATAAATTATTGCCTGTTGGATAATATTATATTATATATATATATATCATAGTATATATACTAGTATTTGGAGTGATATACCCGCACATTATAGTGGATGAGACCTTATGCGCCTTGCATAATAGCGGATGACCTTATATACCGCGATATCCCCTCGAAGTGGAATTGGTATTTTTATATTGTATTAACATCTATGGATGTAGAAAACAAGTTGGAGGGATCCAACAAGATTCCTCAAAATGTTAAATTTAATTTCATATATTGCGATATATGGATTGTGTAGAATAATCTATATAGATTATTGTAGTGATTGGAATTATTGGATGCTATTGTAGCACTGGCCTGAATTATGATAATTTAAATACTATAAATATATTTTTAAAATTTATGAAATTGAAAGGAATTTGATATAAAAATATATATTTTGGAATTGGAGTTATTTTAAAGAAATTGAATTAGGAAAAAATATATATTTGATTTTTGGTTATACTTAACTGTTGTGAACTATTGAATGGAGATTTTTAAAAATGAATTATATAAGAGATTTTATAAGTGATATTCTGAAAATATACAAAGAGTTAAAATCAATATTGAAAATAGATTGGAAGTATAAAGGATATTTATAAGGAATGTATTTATATAATGGAATTTAATAAATAAGATTTGTTTTATGGATAGGTAAAACAAAGGGGTTATGGAATTTATAAACGATGTTTATAAATAAAGGAATTTGGTATCAGATGAAAATTGGGAGAATATGTAAGGCAGGTTTGAGAAAAATAGTAGATTTTATTTTTGAAATGAGAATGGTTCGGAAATCGATAATGAATCGATATGTTGTGAAATCGAGAGGAAGTTATAAATTAAATTGGTTATTGAGATTTTTAAAAATATATTTTAAATTTTAAAAAGTGACTTTGTTTTAAAAGGAAAATTTTATATTTTAAAACTATGAAATTTTAAACTACTTGAGATTGAAATACCTCGGTGAGTAGATTTTCAAATGTTAAGTATTTATTTAATAAATTCTAACTTTTAAATTCAGTTTGGAAATTTATCTGTTCATCTAAAAATGAGTTATTGATGTTATAAAAGTGTTTTCAATATTTTAAATAATAACTTAAACATATTTAATCAAACTACTATTCTTTAAAAAAATGCTCGTTATTTTTAAATTCCCTCGAGATGTGAAAACGGGTTTATTAAAGGATGAGATTTTGTAAGAGAAATCGTACAAATGAAAAGTTAGAGACTTAAGAAAATTCCCGATGACTAGATGCAATAACTTCGGGAAGATTTTGAATTCATTTAAAAGAAGTTATAAATGGTGGGTTGGAATTATAAACCAGTATAATCGATTTGGAAATCGTAAGAAGAATTTATTAAAAATTTCGAAGACTTATGATATAAGTATGAAATATTTCCAAGTTAGATATTAAAATGATTTTGGAAATTATACGTATAAATAATTTCCTTAGTATCGAAAGGAAGGTTTTGGAAATATTTTAGTGGGAAATGATTGGAATAGAAATATTTCCTAAGCGTTGTAAAAATAGAAGTTGGAAATATTTCTAAGTATTGAAATGGTAAAATATCTTGTTGTGGATACAAGTGTTGAAATTGTTTTCAAATATAGAATATTGAGGAGATTGAATATATATATCCTTGTGAAGAAGTTTGGAATAAATATTTTGGAGATTTATAAAATTTGTCCTAGTGACTGCTTATGGATGTTTGTTGATAGTTAAATAACTGACTATCAATATTGGCCAATTTCGTGAATCGTTTCGTAGAGACCGGGATTGGATTTAATTATCTGAAAACCACTTCGATCCGGTTTGAACGTAACGAATGAATACCGTGAAGATGATGAAGACGGTGATTCGGTTTGTCCAGACCTAGGACAACTGGTATGGATGAATGCTATCAGAACATCGTCATTGAAGGACGATGAGCATTCTAAGTAAAATTGTTTTTGAAAGGTAACGCTTAGCCTCAAACCTCATCAACTGGGAATGACTAAAACAGGGGAGATGCAGCAAGGCTAAGTGGGTCGCACCCAATAGGGTATGTTATCACTTTTCTAGATGTCGTCGGAACCCTATTTATCTTAGATATGGGTATACATGAAAGAAGAAGCGCTCAGTAGTAAGGGTGGGAACACCCGGGGTGATAACATATTCAGTCTATCCAGGTTAGGGGTAGGTCGGTCTTGTGTAGCAAGGGATCCCGGTGAGATCCTCGGTACATTTTTCTAGAGTTGTACTGTGATGGGCGGTAGCCCAGTGGCCCAGTCATTCGTTGGAATCCATTCTCCAATACAAGCTTGTGCTTTTGTTTGTAGAGCCTAGTATGCTGGAATTTAATTAATGTAACAATTTCGGCTATTTGAATCAGTATTTGTATTTAGACACTATTATAATATCATTGGAATTTTCTATAAAGTGTTTTGGTTATCGTAAGGGAAAAACCCGTCGTGTTTATTTGTGACGCGATCTTACGAGATACCTTTGTTTTTCAAAGGATTTTGATAACTCTAATAATTCAAACTGGGTGTGTTTTATCACGCTGGTTTTCCAGACTGACTCGGGTGTTATTTTATTATAATGCTCGGGTCAGACCGAGTATTACAAATTCATGACAGAATGCTATGGAGCTCAAAAGACGAGCTGGAGGAGTTCAGACGTATCTCCATACTTGACTTATATTTCCGCTGTATGGGGACAAGTTATTATAACTGTCTAGATTGATGTATTGATTATTGTACTCTGATGATTGTAAGTAGAAAATAGTTACAGATTCTTTGTATAAAAACCTGTTGTTATATATTATATTTTGTTTCGCTGCGACTGTGAGATTCTGTGTTGTTATTTCTATTTTCTTCTTCCTTTTCTTCTTCACCGCTAATGAACTGGTGTTTCCGGCACTCGACTGCTTGACATTTTATACAGTGGATGTATTAATGTCAATTTTCACAGGTCGAAAATCCCCAGTCCATTACATGTTACAAGTGTGACAAGAAGGGACACTATGCCCATGAGTGTCGGACAGGCAAAGGAAAGAAAACCACGGAGAAGAAGGAGGTGAGGTGTTTCAACTGCGATCAAATTGGACATTACAAGAACCAGTGCAAAGAGCCTGCTAAGGATGGAAGGGGAAAAGTGTTTGCATTGGAGCCAACTACCTCGAGGCCAACGGCAAAGGAAAAATGAAAAGCTATGTTGGGAGGTGCACTTCAGATTCATGGTATGTCAGTTAGTGTTCTGTTTGATACCGGTGCATCGCATTCTTTTACATCTCATTGTTTGGTAGATAAGCTTAACCTAAAACCCTCTTATTTAGTTACTTCCTTCAGGGTTGCAAATCCAATATGAGGGTATGCAACACTTGGGATGAAATGTGACCATCTAGAGTTTGATTTGTTAGGTCATACCTTTGTTTGTAGTTTGCATGTGTTTGACTTCATAGGGTTCAAAATTATTTTGGGTATGGATTGGTTAAGTAAGTACGATGCTAGAATATTTTTCCTTGATAGTAAATTATCGCTTAAACACCCTTACTATAGTGATCAGATTGTATATTCCGTAGAAAACCCTAGTTGTGAGGTGGATGTTTTGTTGGGTGTTGTGGATGTAGAAGACGAGTTGAATCGAGTTCTCACGGTTAGAGAATTCACGAATGTTTTTGAACCTGTAGTAGGATTTCTATGAAACGAACCATTGAGTTTCAGATAGATTTGGTTCCGGGAGTAGAACCAATGAGTAGACTGCCAAGCAGGATGACGCCTACTGAGATGAGGGAGTTGAAGGTGCGGTTAGTAGACTTGGAAGATAAGAATTTTATAAGGCCAAGTAGTTCACTTTAGGGAGCAACCTAGTATTTTCTAAGAAGCCGGACGGGTCGTTGAGGTTATGTATCAATTATCGTAAGTTGAATGAGAAGACGATAAAGAATCGATATATATTGCCTTAAATTGATGATTTGTTCGATCAGTTGAGTGGAGCCAAGGTATTTTCTCAGTTGGATTTGGCAACAGGTTTTCATCAACTTAGAGTGGCAGAGGATAGTATTCCTTTGATGGCGTTTAGAACTAGATATGGATCGTACGAATGGTTGGTGATGTTGTTCGGACTAACTAATGTGCCAACATTCTTTGTAGATTTAATGAACCGAGTTTTCCGAGAGCACTTGGATAGGTTTGTGTTAGTTTTCATAGATGATATTTTAATATACTCTAAGGATGAAAAAGAGCATGAAGTTCATCTTAGAGTGGTGCTAGACACGCTGAGGCAGCATCAGCTGAAGGTGAAGTTTTCGAAGTGTTATTACTGGAGGAAGGAAGTGAAGTTTCTTGGTCATGTAGTCTCAGAGAAAGGGTTGTCTGTAGATCCAACTAAGATTGAAGTGGTGAATAATTGGAAGAGACCCGGGACAGTGACTGAGATAAAGAGTTTTCTTGGATTAGCTGGGTATTATCGGAGGTTCATTAAGGATTTTTCGCAGATAGCAGCACCGATGGCCAAGCTAACATGAAAGGATGAGAAGTTTGTTTGGATCGATAAGTGTGAGGAAGCATTCCAAAGCTTGAAACACTTATTGACTAATGCACCTGTGTTGGTTGTTCCGAAAGGGAATCAGGTTTGGTAGTATATACAAATGCATGTGGAACTGGATTAGGAGCTGTGTTAATGCAGAGAGGTAAAGTTATTGCCTATGCTTCTCGATAGCTTAGACCGCATGAGGTTAGATACCCGACGCATGATTTGGAATTAGCTGCGGTGATATTTGCATTGAAGGTGTGAAGACATTACCTCTTGGGAGAGAAGTTTGAGTTTTGTATAGATCATAAGCCATCGAAGTATTTATTCTCTCAGAATGAGCTGAATATGAGACAGCAGAGAAGCTTAGAATTTATTGCTGCTTATGACTTTGGAATTGAGTACACACCGGGAAAGGGCAATAAGGTTGCAAACACACTTAGCCGAAAACATCAGAATGCGGTGTTAGTGATGACAACTGAGTGGAAAGATTTGGAAGCGTTGACTACATGTAGAGTACAGTGGAGGTCTAAGAGTAGTCCTAGTACTGAGACTGTAGTGTTGTCATGTTTAGAAGTTCGACCGATGATGATAAAAAAGATTGCTTCTAAACAGATGGAGGATCCAGTATTAGTTGAACGGATCAGAAAGTTAAGGGATGGAATAGAGAGCGATGACTTGAAGGATTTTAGTCTTGAACAGAACGGGTGGTTGAGAAAGAAAGGAAGGTTATGTGTTCCGAATGTAGGAGACATAAGGAAAGAGGTTTTAGAGGAATGTCATCGTTCAAAGTTCACCATTCATCCGGGAGGATCTAAGATGCATCAAGACGTGAAGAGGAGTTTCTTCTGGAACGGTATGAAGAAGGATATAGGCCTATGGGTGAAGTAGTGTTTGAACTGTCAACAGGTAAAGGCCGAACATCAAAATCCAAGTGGGTTGCTTCAGCCATTAGATATTCCAGCATGGAAGTGGGATTCTGTTTCTATGGATTTTATAGATAGGTTGCCAAGATCTAATAGAGGAAATGAAAGTATATAGGTCATAGTGGACAGGTTAACTAAGTGTGCTCATTTCATTCCAATTAAGTCAACTAGGACAGCATCTGTTTTAGCCAAGTTATTTATTAATAATGTTGTTAGACTACACTGAATTCCTAGTAGTATAGTAAGTGATAGAGATTCCTTGTTCACTACTGAGTTCTGGAAGAGTCTACAGGATATTTTAGATACCAAGCTCAAGATGAGTACCGCTTACCATCCATAGACTTATGGATAAACGGAAAGAGTTAACAAAGTCTTAGAAGATTTGTTAAGATCTTGTGTGCTAGATTTTGGAGGATCAGGGGAAGACCATCTACACTTAGTCGAGTTTTCATATAACAACGGTTATCAGGCTAGTATAGGGATGGCACCATTTGAAGCTTTGTATGGAAGGCTATGCAAATCTCCAGTTTGTTGGTTAGAGACCGGGGATAGGTTGGTTTTTGGTTCGGATTTAGTTAGAGAAGTTGCAGAGAAGATTGAGTTAAATTGGACTAGAATGAAGGAAGCCCGGTCTAGAAAAACGAGTTATGCTGATAGAAGAAGGAAAGACTTAGCGTTCTCTGTTGGAGATCATGTTTTTATTAAGGTATCACCGATGAAAGGTGTACTGAAATTCGAGAAAGCAGGGAAATTGGCACCGAGATTCATATGGCCATTTCCTATTGTAGAGAGGATCGGGAAACTCGCATGTAGAGTAGAGTAACCGAACAGTTTAGCAGGAGTCCATGATGTTTTTCGTGTTTCTCATCAAAGGAAGTGTATTAGAGGCCCGAAGACTACTATAGCACCGACTGTGTTAGAAGACTTAGTAGTAGAGCCGAACTTGACTATAGTTAGAAAACTAGTTCGTATAGTCGCGAGAGATGAGAAGAGGCTAAGGAACAAGACATTCATATTAGTTAAAGTCTAGTGGAGCGACGATGAGAGAGACTGCACTTGGGAGACTGAGTGCAGGATTAGAGACATTTACCCTGATTTATTTGATGGTATGTTTTACCTTTTTGATTGATTTATTGATTACCTTATCGTAATTTCAAGGACGAAATTCTTTAAGGAGGGGAGTCTATAACGACCCTAATTTTGAATAACATTATTTAGGATATTTAATTAGTTAAATAAAATAAAATAATGTAATGATTAGGGGATTGAGATTTGTGATTAGTAGAAGGGTAGTCATGCCCATTAAACAGATAAACTAAAAGAATTAAAATGAATTAAGTTCGGGGAAGTAGACAAGGGCAATATAGGAATAAGTATATTCTTATACCCTAAACCCTTAAACCACATTCATTTTACACGTTCATAAACATAAATCAAACACTATAGAGGCCAACCACCATTAAGCTAGACCAAGAGAAAGATAAGCAAAAGGAAGAAGCTAAATCAACACTAATCCATTCTCAAACCTCAGCTCCTTAATCTCAAAGCTAAGGTGAATAATGACTACATCTCCGGTTTTATGATGAAATCTGAATTATTTTGCAAAGTTATTTTCCGTGTTTTAATTGTTAAAACGGATATATATGCTTGTTGATGATTTATGATATTTCATATGGATTTAATGATACGTTTAATGTGAAAACCCTATTAAATGATATCCAAATGCCTTGTGATTTTAGATTTAGATCGAAAATGATATTTTAGCAATGGGTTTCAATTTTCTTAATTTTCTGAATTATTGTGGGTTTTATATTAATTTTCTAGTGAGGAATATGGATATTTGGGTTTAAAATAATTACGGCTAAGTTATATATGTTTTGGGTCTGAAATTTATATATGTTAGAAAACATATTAAAAATGATTTATAGGAATTTTTATAGATCTTTCCTAAGTGTTTTAATAGATATATAAAATTATTTAAGGTATGGGACTTAAATGTTTTATATATTTATAAAAGGAGAAGGGGTATTTTGTAAATAAATTACATTGTTTATTTCTGAAATATTGGTAGTACTTTTAGAAAAGAAAATTAGCAACCAATAACATTTTGAAAAACAAGGCAGGTTAGTTGAAAAGATTACTTTAAAAAGCTAAAAATCATATTTTACATGCTTTTTACATGTTTCACCACTTTCGGCACCTAGGTTCCGACTGGGTACTTCCGCCTCCATCACCATCGAAACCAGTGCATATAGTATCAAAGACTTGGTACATAGTGAATTGGATATAGGCGAAAGGTATTGGGTCGAAACAAGGGGTTTCGATGGGGTCGAAGTGCTACTTTGCTTTCAAATGAAAATGCACCTGCTTTGCTTCCGAAAGGAACGTTTTCGACTTGGTTTGTTTCCGACTGGGTCAAATTGATTTAAGGAATGGTTTCAAATGAGGTTGCACCTTTTGTTTTGAGTAAATGTTTTCGAAGGGACCAAAACCCCTTGCTACTGCTTTCTTCCTTTCGAAGCAAATGGTTTCGAAAGGATACTTTGTTTTTAAAAAACCTAGCCACTTCTCCAATACTTTCGAAAGGTTGGTTTCGACACCATCACTTTTTTACTTAGGAAATAGCTTTTGGAAGAGTGCTTTTGACTTAGATGTTTTATGACCCATTTGTTTTGTTGAAGATAGAACCCAAAGGTTTCGAAAGGGAAGGTTTTTAAATGGTTTCGAAAGGTTTCAACATGTTTTACTTGAACCCAAATGCTTTCGAAAGGTTTGATGTTTACAAAGGTTTTTAATGTTTTCGAATGATCTAAATGAAGTTTTCGAAGGGGTGGTTCCCCAAAGGTTTCGAAAGGTTTTAAAGGAAGGTTTCCGATGTTTTCAAAAGGCAATATTAAGTGTTTTAAAGATAGGATGTCTAAGGTTTTAAAGCTTTCGAAGGTGATGTTTTTCAATGGTTTCGAAATGTTTGTTATGAAGGGTTTCGAAAGGGTATGTTTTGGCCTTTGGCTTAAGGTTTTACTTATATCGAAATGGGTACTTTCAATGGATTCGAAAGCGGTTCTTTCAAAGGTTAAATGTTTTCATCAACAAAGTTTTGTGTAAAGTATATATAACATGGCGAGGTGATTTGAGTAAAGCATAAAGTATATTTTCCTTGTTTAAAGTATGATTTAAATGGTTAAATCATTTTGAAAGAAAAGGTTTTCAAGAAAAATTTTATGGGTAGTTAACCCTAAGTAAAATTGACTTGGATACTAGAATACCAGATGGGATTGGTATAGGGTCGCGCCCTATACATAGCTATTAGCCCCTTGCTAATTTAGTCCAAAATTCCAGTGTGTAGGACTTTGTCACAGGTAAGACTAAAATGATGTTACACACAGAAAGGAATATACAGAGAGAAAATAGGTTATTGGTAAGCACACAAAACCATTAGGATCAGTTGACCCTAGAGAAGTAAGTTAGGGACAGACCATCCAGAAGAGGAGTATCTAACAGAAGTTAGATTATTTCTTTATTTTGTTTGGTAGGCCCGAGTCAGCCAAAGGTTAATAATTATCCAAACAAAACTATATTATTCGGATAGATAGTCCATTTGTTACCTGATTTATATGCTTTCATGATATTGATATTATTGTTTTAACCTATTTTGGTTGCAGGATTAAGATTTGCAAAAGATATGATTTAAAAGGGTATTAGTGAGGGTAAATCTGTTCCGCTAAGCGATGTGGTCTCACTTAATATCGAATAACTGATATGTATAGTATTATTCACACCAGGCTTTATGTTTTACTCGAAGTTTATGTTTTCCCTTTAAACTCCCGGGTGCTCAAAATTGATTTGAGTAGGCTGAGGGTTGAGGATTTTCAGGTTTCAGTAGGTGGACGAATGAAGCTTCAAAAGACGAGCAGGAGGTTGATCCAAGCTATGTTTAGGAGTTGTTATGTTTTTATTTCCGCTGTGTTGTATTAGGCCGGTATGACTATTTTGTACTCTGGTCATCCAAGGGGCCATCTTCATATGTCGCTTTTGGCATATTTTGTAATAATTATATTTTATCTGAACCTGGGAAACTATTGGGATTATGTAATGGAGTATGAAACATGTTTTGTGAAATGTAATCAGAAAAGTTGTTTTTGAAATCTGTGATTTTGTTTCATATTCATGTGCTTTTGATATTATGGATATCATTAACATTACCGTATTTGGTCACCGGAAGTTAATACTATGGATGACTGCAGCATCTGTAGCGGTTAGCTTCGGACCTCCAGATAGGGGATGTTACATGTGACTTGTCTAATCTGACTAAATATTGCCAGGTCAAAAGGCCGGATAACACTTGCCCTCCAAAGTACATCTCATTTCGATCACGATGTGCTTTGAATCGAAGTAGGTCAAGGTCGTTGTGTTGAATCCCAATTCACGCTTTGAATAGTTATTGTCCTTCCTTAAATATATTCCTTTGAATAGCCATGCTTTTCCTGTTTGTCGTGCTGCTTCAACAACATCCAGGATTATAAAACTGGAAATTCTCTCCTTGACTTTTTCATTCGGAATTCAGCATTCTTGAATATTTCCATTTCTAGAATTTCTAGTTTTGGATTTTCCATCGCTTAAATTTTGAAATTGAATGTTCTGTACATATGGGCATAAGCATATGCATGCACATGAACACTAGGATCTAGGAACACATGAGCATAAATGGGCATGCACACGCAGAGTCATGCATCTCTTCTTCTTCTCCCTTTTTTAATATGATCATTCAGTACCGAACTATGATGGTTCGGTTATCGACCCATGATGGTTCGGTACCGACCCATGTACTTAACAATCATGCTTGTTTTTAGCCGAGAAACTTGGCTTATGCTTTATAAAGCACCGTCGACCCATCTTCCTCTTCACTTTATCTTGCATTCTCCCTTCGAACTCGAGCTCCACCGTTATAGGAACTTTGAAATTATGATTGAACTCAATCGCCACCATTTCGCTTGAACTGAAACACATCAACGATGCCTTACCAACATTGCTTCGGCCATGTTCTAACCTGATTTGAGCCCGATCCATATGAACATGAGCCAACTCCTTGATTTTAGAACACTATTTTGAGCATACTCACTTGACTTGAACTCATACGTACATCGATAGGTGATGGGGACTGAGTGATGGCCAAAGATGAATGGTGTTGAGGTGTGTGCTTAGAGTTGGGGACAAATTTATGAAGCTCGAGCCAAGAGGGAGAAAGGAGAGGAACTTGCTATTTTCCTAAGGGGTATGTTCTGGTGTTGAACCATCCCCTTAGTGGAATTTTGGTCTTCCTTCTTTTTGGCTCAAGCACAAACGGACCCTGGTGAAATCTGACTTTCCGAGTTTCAAGAAGCTCTCAAGGCATGCGCGTCAATGCTAAGCTCATTAGGATGGTCGACAATGATGGTCACTCTGGGCAATCTTCGATCTTTCATATGAACTATTGCACTATATCGGACATCCGTGTTCCATGGCATTGCACAACACTGCACTAAGTTCACTATGGTATGCGAGGAGATAGGTTTTAATCTGTCTAATGTTGATTGTATATTGAGTTTTTAATAGCTATGGACGTTAGATGTTCTAAGCGTCTCTCAGCTATGGCTGAAGGTCCATCGACGGTCTGCCATAACGAGTCTGATATGGAGTCCAGCTCAACTCAAGGCAACAAACTCTAGTGCAACATACTGTTCAACCTAATATTCCGCGAGAAGATCGGCATGCCCAGGGAATTTGGGGAGAGCTTGCACATGAACCAGAAGTGGAACCTGCTCCTGAAGCACTCTAAGATGTGGTAATATTGGAAGATCCCATTGATTCTGTTGCCTCCAAAGTTGATGAAGCATCGGTTAGAAAGACTTGCAAGAAGCATAACATCATGTTTAATGACGTGATAGTCCCAAATCATCACCAGAGGGCACATCATCCTCCTGAAGGATACACAGCTTGCAACAAATACATGTGCATAATGGGGGAGTTCAACCGTTTAACCCGTCCATAAGGCATATTTTGCATCAAATGAAGTTGGCTCCTACTCAGCTCCATCCGAATAGTTATGCTTTTCTCAACTGCTTGTTCATCATCTTTGCTTGTCACTTCTAATGGGTCCTGACTTTTCAAGAGATTCGATACTTGTTTAGTTTCAAGCATCACGAAGGAAGCCTTTCTCATATCTTCTTAGAGTCGTCCATGATGTGTAAAGTTGTGGTTGGAACCTGGAATAAGTTAAGTTATTTCAAGGAAGAGTTCTTTGTTATTCGCTGTCCTTTTGGGATCGCGCAATGGTGGCTATCTAGATGTAAGATTTTGTTCTACAATTATTAAGCACACTCCTGACTCAGTGGTTTCTAACCGGCTTTCACCTTTTGTAGATGTTTCGTGCAGAGGTAGTAATGCTGCCTTAGCCGAGACTGTGTGGAAACTTCAGGCACTCCCAGTAGCAGAGAGAAGATCAAATTATTGCTTACTAATGAAAATCTCTTGGCTCACCACTTGTTGGACCCTAACCATAGTGTTAGTCCTGCTTTGATTATCATGGATAGTGAGAAGCATGAACTAGCAGCTGGGAATAAAGAAGACGAATCGTCTGTACCCCTGCTTAAAGTCTTTTGATTGATACTGGCGATGTACAAGAGCACATCGAAGAGGGTGAAATCAAAGCTGGAGAGGAAGAAGCAGGAGGACATGATGAAGAAGTTGATGACGGCGACAATCATCAACCTCTTCAAAGAAAAGTCTTAAAATTAAGCTTCCTAAAAAGAGGACTCCAGCCCCACCTCCGCCTGCTACGTCTATGTTTGAGACTCCTATACAGACTTCGAAGGATCCCTTTGCCGGTCTCCAGTCGATTCCAAATAAAATCGACTCTTTTGGCCTTGCCGATATGAGTATTAGGGATGTTGGGTCCCCTATTCATTTTCAGGAAAACATGCCCTCGGCCACAGCAGGGGAGAATACCCCTGTCTGCAATATTCAAACCCATGGTCCATCGGGGGGACACTAGGACACTGCATGTACACACACATGCACTGCATTTCACACAGCTCATGCGGTGCTCTTGTCTTGTAAAATCTAATTTATCTTCATTTTACTCGCATATTCCATCGAGCGGCATTGATTATATGAGGACTTCTAGGATCAAATGGGATATTTGGCAAGGCGCAAACTAACTGTGCGACCTTATAATCCCAGTCATGAATCTGATTCCAACAGGTATCCAAGCCATGATCATGGGGGTTGAGAGAATAACTACTGGCCATATGATTCATCATCTAGGCCTCGTTCTAGATCAAGATCTCGCCCATCTAGGGGTTCAGAGAGGCATTCTAGTCATCTTGATGATCATCCAACAATGACACATCTCATGCTTTTCTCTCCACCAAGTAGCTAACACCGTCCCACACTTCCCAGCAGTCTCTGTGTCCATTAAAATCTACTGCATATGATTCTTCTCGATGCAGACACGATAAAGCGCCTGTCAAAAAGCCGGTTGAATAGCCTTTTACTGAAGAGGACGACTAATCGCATCAAACATTCAGATTGCCGAATTACAACATTATTTCCCAAGGATCAACTTCAAAGCCTGCAAATTTCTTCCTAATCTAAAGGATATCCCGCATGAGGTCAAGGGTTAGACAGTAGTATACATTGGGGATGTGTACGATTAGTACTTCACTTGGAGGAGGCTGGCTGAGGTAATTTCGGAATACTCTAAGAACTTGGAGGTCGAGATCGCAGGAATGAATCTTACAGTGAATCAGAATGACGAGATCATCGCACGGCTTGGTAGAGAAATTGCTGAGTTAACGAAGGCCAAAGAGGAGGCCGATCGAATGGTCATGAATTTGACTGCGACAATTGAGCAGGAAAGGAAGAATCACATGATCGAAGTGGAGTCTGTTCACCGCAGGAATCATGATTTGGATGAGAATGTAAGAGCACTCGAAGCACAGCTCACAAGTGAGAGGAAAGAAAAAGATGTGGTTCTTCAAACCACTCAAACTTATTGCGAAGAATTGCTCGGTGCTCGTGTTGAGAGAGATAATGCATGTAAGGAAAGAGATGACGCATTAGACAAGACGAAGAGAGTCGATGAGTTGGTGGTTTCCACGGAAAGACGAATTAAGGATAGTTTCTATCCACTCATTACCAACTACAACGCCAATATCCTTAAATTCTGAGACTTGACGTGCTTGGTAAAGCTTATCCTCACACCTTGGCGATGGCGTGGGATAAAATCGTGCGGGATGAGCACAAGCACTCTGAAGGAGCCGAAATACACTTGGTGGAGCTAGAGAATGAGATTTTAAGCACATAGGAGATTGAGGCGCTCAGAGTAGGCGAACTTATCTTGCATCTAGGGCTGATACAGTTCAGAGGGATCAAGCTGAATGTTCCAGCACCACTCCTCAGAATGTCATGACAAGTCTCACTTCTGGGCCTCTAACTGACTATGTCTGTTCATCAGACCTTGGGCATGGTCCGGATGCGCCATAACTTCTCAAGACCGGCATGCTATCTCCAGTCTTCGAGGGAAACTCGGGTGGTGCGCCTGCCCACATGGAATCTTTATCCGGTGGAGGTATTGTAACATCCCTTATCTAGAGGCCAAAAACTAAGAGCTACAGATGTTGTAGTCATCTATAGTATTAGCTTCCGGCCACTAAATACGGCTATGTTAACGGTATCAATAATATCAGAAGCACTTGAATATGAAACAAAACATAGATTTCAAAAACAACTTTTACTTCATTACATTTCAAAACCAATTGTTTCACATTCACAACACATAATTCCAAATCGTTCCTTGGCACAGATCAAATATAATTATTACAAAATACGCCAAGAGCGGTATATGAAGATACCCCATTGGTTGATCAGAGTCATATGGTCATAACAGACCTAATACAAAACAACACAGCGGAAAATCCAACAAAACATAACAAGAACTGCAACTCCTAAATAGCTATCTGTTTGCGTCCTGCATGCCTCCGGTAGCTTATTCGTCATCCTACTAAAACCAGAAAAAAACCTTAATCCCTCAGCCTACTCAAATTAATTTTGAGCACCCGAGAGTTTAAGGGGAAAACATAAACTTCGAGTCAGACATAAAGCCTGGTGTGAATAATATTATACATCTCGGAATAATAATGTTAAGTGAGACCATGCCGCTTAACGGAACGGGTTTTCCCTAACTAACATCCTTTTAAAACAAATCTTTGCAAAACCTTTCATAAAACAATATTTTATGCTCCTGCATCCACAATGGTTATACTGTAAAGCAATCATTATGTAAACATACATAAATATCAGGTAATAATGAACTATATGTTCAAACACACAAGTTTTGTTTGGATAACTGTTAACCTTTGGCTGACTCGGGCCTACTAGACAATATAATCAAAATTAACCTAACACCTATTAGATATTCTTCTTCTGGATTATCTATCCTTAACTATATGTTAAACATCTCCCATTTGGATGGTCTATCCTTAACTATCTGTTAAATACTTCACTTCTGGATGGTCTGTCCCTAACTTAATCAGCTCCCATGTCTTTTCGATTCTAATGGTTTTTTGGGCTCACCAATAACCTATATGTATACAAACATATATTCCTTTCGGTGTGTAACCATAATTTTAGGCTACATATGACAAAGCCCTACACATTGAAATTTTGGACAAACAGTTAGCTGGGGCTATTAGCTAATGTATAGGGCACGACCCCTATACTAGTCTCATCTGGTTTTCTAATACCCGAGTCATTTTCACTTAAGGATCCCCTCCCATAATTTTCCTTGAAAACATTTTCAAAATGATTTAAAACCTTTAAATCAAACTTAAATAAGGAAAAGTATATAATCTTTATACTTTACTCAAAATCATATCACTATGTCATATACATATACTTTACTCAAAATTTAGTGGATGAAAACATTTAACCATTTGAAAGAACCTCTTTCTATACTTTGAAATCCTCTCTTTCAAAACCAATATCAAACCTTTCGAAATCATTCCTCAAACCTTTCAAAATCATATGTCAAACCTTTCGAAGCCATTCTCCAAATCTTTCGAACCCATTGAAAAGAAAACCTTTCGAAAGCTATAAAACTTTGGACATCCTTCTTTAAAATCACTTTAAAACATTGCCATAGAAAACCTTGGAAAACCTTCCATTTAAACCTTTCGAATCCAATGAATTAAACCTTTCGAAATCATTCAACTAAAACCTTTCGAAACCATTCAATAAACTTTCGAAATCATTCAACTTAAACCTTTTGAAACCATTCAATAACCTTCCAAAACCAATAAACTAAACCTTTCGAAATCATTCAACTAAAACCTTTCGAAACCATTCAATAAACCTTTCGAAACCACTGAACTAAAACTTTCGAAATCATTCAACTAAAACCTTTCGAAACTATTAGAGCTACCTTTCGAAACTACTAAACTAAACCTTTCGAAAACTTTGAGTTTTACTTCAATTTATAAAACAAGGGTGAACCACCTAAGTCGAAAGCTTCCTTTCGAAACCATGGAGAAGCGGCTAGTTTTTAAAACAAGTAAACCTTTCGTCTTTGTCGAAAGGTTCAAAACAAAACATTTATAAAGTGGCAATAACCTTTCAACTATGTCGGAAGGTTTCAAAACAAAGTAGTAATAAAGCAGCAGTAACCTTTCGACTGTGTCGAAGGGTTTAAAACCTTTCTTTTAAATATTTTGACCTGGTCGAAAACAACCAATTCGAAAGCTCTTATTTGAAAGCAAAGCAGGTGAAAGCTTTTGGTTTATAAAACAAACATACCCCAACCTCTTTGGGCATCAACCTTTCGACTTAGAACCCTTCGACTCTGTCCAATTCATTACGTCCAAGTAGCTTGATACCACATGCATTGGTTTGACCTTATCAAAAGCTTAGAACCTCTCGACCTTGTCGGAAGGTCTGGGTCGGAAGGTCTGTTGCCGTAAAGGCTGTAACATGCTAAAAGTAAGTTTTCTTTGTTTTTAACTTAAAAAAGATAACTTTTCAACTAACCTGCCTTTATGTATCAAATTTTCATTGGTTAACAAATTCTTTTCAGAAATATGCTGCCACTATTTTCATAATTGAATAATAATTTCATTTTATAAAATGCCCCTTCTCCTTAATTAAATATATAAAACATTTAAGTCTCATACCTTAAATAATTTTATATATTCATTAAATAACTTAGGAAAAATCCCAAAAAATCAATTATAATATGTTGTCTAATATATAAAAATTTCAAGTTCAAATAATAATTATTTTAGACGAAAATAATTTATAACCCAATAAACAATTTCCTTCACTAGGAAATTAATATAAAATCCATATTAATTCAGAAAATTATGAAAATTGAAACCCATCTCTAAAATATTATTTCTGACCTATATTTAAATTTTCAAGGCATTTAGATGTCATTAAATAGGGTTTACATATCAAACATATCATAAAAACTAACATGAACATATATAATCCATCAACAACACAAACACACACACACACACACATATATATATATATATATATATATATATATATATAACTTTAATCATCAAAACGTTGCATATACTTGCAAAACCATTTTGGGTCTAATCTTAAAACCGAAAACTAAAGGAAATTCGGATGTAGTAATTATTCATCTTAGCTTTGAGATTATAGATGTGAGATTTGATGTTGATTTAGTTGATTTTCTTCCTTCTTTTGAATCCTAGCTTTAATCTTCTTCTTGAGAATAAAAATGGTGGCCGACCTTAGGAAATTTTAGTTTAAATGAAATGAAATGAACGTGAGCAATTTTTCTTCTAAGGGTTTAGGGTATAAACCTTACCTATTTCCCATATTGCCCTTCTCACATCCTAACACATTAACTTAGGTTATTTCATTCTATTTAACACACTAACATAGCATGGCTACCCTTTGTTAATCAAATCTCAACCTTTTAATCTTCAAATTATTTATTTAATTTACCCAATTAATTATTCTAAATAATGTTATAAAAATATGGGGTGTTACAGACTCCCCACCTTAAAGAATTTCGTCCTCAAAATTACGATAAATTACACAACCAAAACAACAAAGGTAAAACATACCATCAAACAAGTCTGGGTAAGAGTCTCTAATCCTGCTCCCTGTCTCCCAAGTACATTCTCTAGCATCGTCACTCCACTGAACCTTTACTAACTTGACTGTCTTGTTCCTCAACTTCTTCTCATCTCTAGCCACAATCTGAATTGGCTTTCTAACTATGGTCAAATCCGGTTCTACTACTAAATCCTCTAACACTGTAGGTGCTATGGTAGTCTCTGGGTCACTAACACTTTTCCTAAGATGGGAAACATGGAAAACATCATGGACTCCAGCCGAACTACTCGGTAACTCTACTCTATAAGCGAGTTTTTCGATCCTCTCAATAATACGAAAAGGTCCAACGAATCTAGGTGCTAACTTTCTCGACTTTCCAAATCTAATCACACCCTTCATCGGTGAAACCTTAATAAACACATAGTCTACGATAGAAAATTCCAAATCTTTCCTTCTTCTATCAGCATAGATCTTCTGCCTAGATTGAGCTTCCTTTATCCTAACTCGGATCAACTCAATCTTCTATGCAACTTCCTTCACCAAATCCGGACCAAGAACCAGTCTATCCGCGGTCTCTAACCAACATACGGGATACTTGCATGGTCTTCCATACAAAGCTTCAAACGGTGCCATCCCAATACTAGTCTGATAATTATTGTTATTCGAGAACTCGACTAGATGAAGATGGTCCTCCCATGATCCCCCAAAATCCAATACACAAGCTCTTAACAAATCCTCCAAGATCTTGTTAACTCTTTCCGTTTTCCCATCAGTCTATGGATGGTAAGTGGTACTCATGTTGAGTTTGGTTCCTAATGCTTCCTGTAGAACTTTCCAGAACTCACTAGTAAACAAAGAATCTCTATCACTAACAATACTACTAGGACTCCCGTGCAGTCTAACTACATTCTTCATAAATAACTTCGCCAAAATAGGTGTTGTCCTAGTTGACTTCACCGGAACAAAATGGGCACTCTTTGTCAATCTATCTACCATGACCCATATGCTTTCATTTCCTCTACTAGACCTTGGCAACCCATCAATTAAATCCATAGAGATGGAATCCCATTTCCATAATGGAACTTCTTATGGTTGAAGCAATCCACTAGGCTTCTGGTGTTCAGCCTTTGCCTGTTGGAAATTCAAGCACTGCTTAACACACAAACCAATGTCCCATTTCATACCATCCTAGAAGAAACTTCTCTTCATATCCTGATACATCTTTGTTCCTCCTGGATGGATAGTGAACTTCGAACGATGGCACTCATCCAAAACTTCCTTCCTCATGTCTCCTACATTCGAGACACACAACTTTCCTTTCTTCCTCAACCGCCCATTTTGGTCAAGACTGAAATCCTTTAGGTCCTCGCTCTCCATTCCTTCCCTCAACCTTTTGATCCGTCTAGCCAAAACTGGATCCTCCTCCTGTTTATAAGCTATCTTCTCAATCATTACTAGACAACATAGCACTTCCTACACTTGAAACTACCTCTAATCTAAACTGCACACTACAAGCTGATAATGCTTCCAAATCTTTCCACTCAGAAATCATAGCCAATACTGCATTCTGATGTTTCCAGCTGAGTGCATCTGCCACCTTGTTTCCTTTTCCGGGTGTGTACTCAAATACAAAATCATAAGCAGCGATAAACTCCAACCACCTTTGATGTCTCATGTTCAGCTCCTTTTGAGAGAACAAGTACTTCAACGACTTATGATCAGTCTAAAGATCAAATCGCTCTCCCAGCATACAATTTCTCCACACCTTCAAAGAAAATGTAACGGCAGCTAGCTCCAAATCATGCATAGGATACCTAACTTCATGTGGCCTGAGCTGTCTAGAAGCATAAGCAATCACTTTACCTATTTTCATCAACACAGCTCCCAATCCAGTTCTGCACGCATCAGTATAAACAACTGAATATTGATTCCCCTTCGGAACCACTAACATCGGTGCATGGGTCAACAAGTGTTTCAAGTTCTGAAATGCTTCCTCACACTTATCAGTCCATTCACATCCTTTCACGTAAACTGAGTCATCGGTGCAGCTATCTGTGAAAAATCCTTTATAAACCTTCGATAATATTCAGCCAATCCAAGAAAACTCTAATCTCGGTCACCACCTCGGGTCTCTTCCAATTATTCACTACCTCAATCTTAGTCGGATCTACAGACAACCCTTTCTCTGAGATGACATGACCAAGGAACTTCACTTCCTTCTTCCAAAAATGGCACTTCGAAAACTTAGCCTTCCACTGATGCTCCCTCAACGTTTCGAGCACAACTCTAAAATGAACTTCATGCTCCTTTTCATCCTTAGAGTACATCAAAATGTCATCTATGAGTGTGAAAAATGCGAATTATGGATCTTAAGGCTAGAATAAACACTCGAGGGGGGTGAATAGTGTTTTAAGAATTTACTAATTCTTTTTGAGTTTATATTAATTTGAACACAAATGTATGCAATATTCAGACACAAATATAATCACAGAATCAAACATAGATGCAAATATAAAGTAAAAGCAGTAAAGGAAAGAACACACCGGATTTTATACTGGTTCGGAGTTACCCTACATCCAGTCCAGCAACACAAGCACGGATTTCCTTTCAAAATCAATTCTTACAATTACACCCTCGATTTCAAGGCCATGAGGTACACCACTCCAGATTCACAATCCTATGGGTAGAGATACTTAATTTTACGGGCAACAAGTTCACCCAGTTGATTTCCTAGGCTACAATCACACCTTCTCTCACTTAATTGATTTTCCAAGCTACAATCACACCTTTTCTCGATCGATTGATTACAAAGAAGCCTATAACTCTGAATAGCACTGGGATCTTGTTGAGATAGTGGTAGAGAATCAAACCAGAGATGATCTAGTTAGATTCAATGGTGATTTCGGCAGAGTAATAGTAAAAATGTGGAAGAAGAAGAGGAGTGAAATTAGAAAATTATGAATATAAATTCATTTAAAACATCCCCTGTTTATAGTAGAACAACAGCCATGTCCATTCGAGAAAGGATATGATGAATAGACACTTCCTTTGAAATTCAAACTTTTGGAATCAACTGCCATCATGTCGACATGGGATCCTAGGGGTTGTCGACATACCTAAGGTATTTTTGATAATTTGTTTTTCTTTTGAAAATAACTTCTATCTTATATTAAAACTATTTTAAACTTTATAAATATACTATAGTTAAAGTACATAACTAAGTATAGAGAATAATATTTTGGTATATATAAAACTTTACTATAATGTCATATTTAAATCTTTAAATATAAGTACTTTATAATTAAAGATAGTTTAAAACCAAGGATAATTTTGATATTGAAAATAAAGATTATTTTGAGGCTAAAAGTATTTAAAACCAGGATAGATGTTTTTGATTTAAAAAGGAAGATTTTGAAATCATTTTGAAAACAAGATATAATTTTGTAAAACATTTGAATAAAAGTTAGTGGATACAAAACGATGTTCCACTAGATTTTTCGTAGGTTCCATCCTACTTAGGGTTCCATCTCTTTAACAGGCTCGAAGTGGATTCCATTCCACGAATAAAATGGATTTTAAGATGTCAGTGCTTTTCTAGGAGTTTTAACATAATTCTAGACTCAATACTTGTCTTGTACTATTGAAATCTTGAACTCTTGATATCTTGATACTCATGAGTCTTGAATCTTGATGTATTTGATCTTGAGTCTCTATACTGTACAGTCTTCATTCTCAGTACCTGCATGTTTATATCCTGCATATACATATATATCTAAACTATAATGTTAGTATAATGTTAGTTTTTATATTTTATAACAAGTCCTAAGGTTGTTGTCATCAAAACCATTCTTTTCAAGGACTAACAATCTCCCCCTTTTTGATGATGACAACCTTTGTTTATAAAATATTACTTCTATCCTAATAACTCCGCCTAAAACTAATAACTCCCCCTTAATTTATGCCTAACTATCTTATTTTATACTTCTCCCCCTTTGTCATCAACAAAAAACAAACTAACTCCAAACTATATAGCTCCCCCTTATTCTTGTACTAAAGTACCAGCATTAAAATATACAATGGAGTATATAACAGATAAATTAAGATATAATTATACTGATAGACATGATAACTAATCAAAGATCATATAAATATCAATGTATATTTATACAGATTATGTTTTGCACACCAATTATCAATCCATACCAAATCAAATCAAGTCAAATCAATCCAAGCAATCAATTCAAATCAAATAAAACAATCAAATAAAATCAAACATTACGAGGAACTTCCACCCATCCTTCTTCTCCAAATATTGGATTTGCTTTAATGGCATCCCAATTTTCATTGTCAATGGTGAGAGAGACTGAAGGATGTGCTTCATTATCATCTTTGTGGAGGGAGGAAATCATCCATCGAATTTCATCGAAATGCTTTTCTTGTTCCTTGATCATCTGCATTTGACTTAACTCTAAGTGTCGCTGATTACGGAGAATGAAAGAAAGAATATTATTGAATGAATTAAGGGTTTCTTCAAGATTCTCAGTCAAATTATGAATTGGATTAGCCATTTTTGAATTTGTAAGAAGAAATATAGATAGAGTAGATAAGAAATGATTTTGAGTGATGAATTCTGGAAGAAATATGTATTTATAGATGTAGGAATTCATTTGAAATGAATAGACATAAGGTAGTTATTCAAATTTCAAATTTAAAATGAGAAGTCATTTCTGACCAGTACTTGTCGACATGGTGTGTGGGGAGTTGTCGACAGGGGTCAGTTCATTTTGATGACTCATTTTGATTTTGTGAATAATTGTGTATATGTATATATTTATATAATATACTAACGTTTATTATGGAGATAAGATAAGCTAGATAACAGAAAAGTAATTCAATTTCATTTCATAATAGAATGATACAATGATTAAACATTAAGAACTACACGAACATTCAAATCAAATCATACTAAAACAATACAGCATGATATGAAAAGGTAGAGCTAGTTAGATGATGACGAAGATGAAGATAATCCAAGTTTCTTGCTAACTTTGGAGAAAAACTTGTTCATCTTGGATGACATTTTATCCAATTTCTTATTAATGGACCGTTTAAGAATCCGTTGATTTTCAACAATAGTCTTTTGATTTTTGAGTAAGGTTTTGTTGGTTGGATTAGAGGGATAATCAACACTTTCCAAGGATGTTTCACCTTCTTCTTCTTCTTCTATTTCCATTTCATCCCCTTCTTCTTCTTCTTCCTCCTCTTCCATCTCTTCAAGAGCCAAACGCTCTTCCTTTTCAGCAAGAGTCTCATATGGTTGAAAAACATATGAAATTTTCATAAGAGAAATGTTTGAGTGATTAAAAACTTTTCTTGAATCAAATTCTTCTCCTTTGAAATCTACTCCAAAATAATTAAAAATCCGAGTGAGATAGATTCCATGATATAAAGTATTTTCACCTATTCCAAGATTTTTGGGACGAAGTTCATCCAAAATAACTTGTGCCCAATTAATATCATAATTTCCAAAAATAGCAAAAAGTGCTTTGCAAACTTTTGAAGTTGGATTGTTAAAACTTCCCGATCTTGGCGTCAAAGTATGTTGTAAAAGAAGATTAACAATTCTTGCTTTTGGTCGAAATTTCGATTTTTGAATTCAAAGTTTTCATCTCCTTCAAAAATGTGATGAAATGTCTCACGATCATTTTCATCGATTTTAAAACTAGAAAGATCCATTCCCATGCTTTTGCAATGGAGAATGGTACCCAAAATATCACAATTTAAAATGATTCTAGTGCCTTTGACACTACTCCAAATTTCATCATCATTTCCATTATAAAATCCACGGTTAAGATTTGCATAGAAAATTTTAACAAGATTTGGATAACAAACAAAATCATTTTGTGAAGCATCAACAAGACTAAGAATTTGGTTGTTTGCAAAAAGAGAATCGATTTCATAAGAAGAGAAATCTTGAAATATAGCAAACTTTCCGGGATGGACTTTTCCATAGTTAGCATAGTAGATATATGCTTTTATAGCCTCCAGATCATTGAAGAGTTGCTCTTTCATGTTTCTGGAAAGTCTCATTGTGGAGGGGTTGCTTGAAGAAGCCATTAGAGTAGAGAGTAGAGAGCTTAAAATTTTTAAATAAGAGTTTGAATTTGAAAATGAAAGTGAAAAGTTGTGATATGAGATAGTAAATAAATAGCTTCTCAAAGGACAGGTTCTCTGGTCAAAAGATGACTTTTCAGAGTCTTGAATGAAGTGAAAAGATGGAGGGATATTCAAACATTTGAATTCAAATTTGAATTTCAAATTTCTATACCCTTGTCGACAACGTGGGGGGGACCATGTCGACAGGTGTCTCTGAATTTTCATGATTTATTTCTTTTAGGTATTCTAATATATATATTTATTATTTTTAATGACTATATATATCTAAAATTATATATATTGCATAAAATATTATGATACTATTTTTTTTAAAATAAAAATAATAAAATAATAATAAATATAATAAAATAATAATTAAAATTTAAAATTCAAACGACACACCAATTCAAAATCAATCAATCAATCATTCAATCCTAAGCATTTAATTTCAACCAATGTATTGTAAACGTGCACCTTTTTCTGAGTTCGTTTTTCTGAATTCATCGGAGTCGTGAACTGACGTGAAACACATATTTGAATTATCTGTCTTCTGATCATCATCGCTCGAGGATGAGTCTGAGTCATCTAGAGTGGCGGTAAATGCACGTTTTTGTTTCTTTACGGATTCATTGTTTATAGGAAGATTTTTCTTATCTGGATGCGGACAGTCTCTTTTGATATGACCTGGTTCGTCACAGTTGAAACATTTGATATAGTTTGGCACTATATTCTGATTACCAGAGTTCTTATGGTTGTTTCCCTTGAGATTATTCATCTTTCTGTATTTCAGGAATTTCCGAAAATTCTTGGTCATAAAGGCTATCTCTTCATCATTATCGCTGTTTGAGTCTGATCCATCGGTCAATGCATTGAATCCAATTGATTTCTTTTCAGATGCTTTGCTTTCTCTTCTCCCAATCATTTGGACTTCAAACGACATTAGATTTCCAATTAATTCTTCTATCTTTAAGGTACTGATGTCATTTGCCTCTTCGATCGCAGGTGTCTTTTGATCCCATTCTGGAGTAAGAGAATTTAAGATTTTTCTGACTTGATCTTCTTACGAAAATACCTTTCCCAAAGATATGAGAGAATGTACAATATCCTGAAACCTACTATACATATCTGAAATAGACTCATTCAGAATCATTTTAAATAATTGAAACTGATTTGTGAGATTGGAAATTTTGGTCTGTTTAACTTTGCTTGTTCCTTCGTGAGTAACTTGCAAAGTTTTCCAGATTTCATATGCAGACTTACAAACTGACACTCTATTAAATTCATTCCTATCAAGTGAACAAAACAGAATATTCATAGCTTTAGAGTTATTTTGTGCGACTGTCTTTTGCTCAGCAGTCCACTATGCAAAATCAGTTGTGGGTTCAAAATATTCAGTCTGTGTGATATTCCAAGTGTCTAGTCCTACTGATTGTAAATATATTTTCATCCTACATGCCCAATATGCATAGTTACTGCCATTAAAAAGTGGTGGTTTGACAGTAGACTGACCTTCTACAAATGAACTAGTGTTGGTAGTAACAACAGTTTCAGTGTTGGTAGCCATTTTGAAATTTTTCAAAATTCAGATTATGAAACTTTGAAAACCTTGCTCTGATACCAAATGTGAAAAATGCGAATTATGGATCTTAAGGCTAGAAAAACACTAGAGGGGGGTGAATAGTGTTTTAATAATTTATTAATTCATTTTGAGTTTATATTAATTTGAACACAAATGTATGCAATATTCAGACACAGATATAATCACAGAATCAAACACAAATGAAAATATAAAGTAAAAGCAGTAAAGGAAAGAACACACCGGATTTTATACTGGTTCGGAGTTACCCTACATCCAGTCCTGCAACACAAGTACGGATTTCCTTTCAAAATCAATTCTTACAATTACACCCTCGATTTCAAGGCCACGAGGTACGCCACTCTAGATTCACAATCCTCTAGGTAGAGATACTTGATTTTACGGGCAACAAGTTCACCTAATTGATTTCCTAGGCTACAATCACACCTTCTCTCACTTGATTGATTTTCCTGGCTACAATCGCACCTTTTCTCGCTCGATTGATTACAAAGAAGCCTATAACTCTGAATAGCACTGGGATCTTGTTGAGATAGTGATAGAGAATCAAACCAGAGATGATCTACTTAGATTCAATGGTAATTTCGGCAGAGTAATAGTAAAAATGTATATAAAGAAATGTGGAAGGAGAAGAGGAGTTAAATTAGAAATTTATGAATATAAATTCGTTTAAAACATCCCCTATTTATAGTAGAACAACAACAATGTCCATTCGGGAAAGGATATGACGAATAGACACTTCCTTTGAAATTCAAACTTTTGGAATCAACTGCCATCATGTCGACATGGGTACCTAGGGGTTGTCGACATGCCTAAGGTATTTTTGATAACTTGTTTTTCTTTTGAAAATTGCTTCTATCTTATATTAAAACTATTTTAAACTTTATAAATATACTATAGTTAAAATACATAACTAAGTATAGAGAATAATATTTTAGTATATATAAAATTTTACTATAATTTCATATTTAAATCTTTAAATATAAGTACTTTATAATTAAAGATAGTTTAAAACCAAGGATAATTTTGATATTGAAAATAAAGATTATTTTGAGGCTAAAAGTATTTAAAACCAGGATAGATGTTTTTGATTTAGAAAGGAAGATTTTGAAATCATTTTGAAAACAAGATATAATTTGTAAAACATTTGAATAAAAGTTAGTGGATACAAAACGATGTTCCACTAGATTTTTCGTAGGTTCCATTCTACTTAGGGTTCCATCTCTTTAACAGGCTCGAAGTGGATTCCATTCCACGAATAAAATGGATTTTAAGATGTTAGTGCTTTTCTAGGAGTTTTAACATAATTCTAGACTCGATACTTGTCTTGTACTATGAAATGACCCTCCTCTTTCTTTACCTTAATTTCATAAGGATTTTTTTTACTGAGTATTTGCTCAATTAAACTTAGTTTAAATTTCTCAGAATACATTGTAAATTTATTTATATAAAGTAAATATCAAAGAACATGGGAACTCAAATTATGAGTAGGTCCATTTCAAATTCAAATCATACAGACTGGCTCTTGTCAAAAAAATAAAATAAAAAATAATATACTCTGATTTTAAACAAGAGGAACACATATATCATCATATGTATGTGTATATTTCTATGGCTGAACTGATATGTTTATATTGGTAGAAAACTTTAATCCATAATACATTGTTTGAAAAGAAAAATGACCCTGAGAAATTTAAACTAAGTTCAATTGAGCAAGTACTCAGTAAAAAAAAATCCTTATGAAATTAAGGTAAAGAAAGAGGAGGGTCATTTCATACTATTGAAATCTTGAAATCTTGATATCTTGATACTCATGAGTCTTGAATCTTGATGTCTTCGATCTTGAGTCTCTATACTTACAGTCTTCATTCTCAGTACCTTCATGTTTATATCCTGCATATACATATATATCTAAACTATAATGTTAGTATAATGTTAGTTTTTATATTTTATAACAAGTCCTAAGGTTGTTGTCATCAAAACCATTCTTTTCAAGGACTAACAATGAGGACCAACACAAATCTATCCAAGTGCTCTCGGAAAATTCTATTCATTGGATCTACAAAGAATGTCGGCGCATTAGTTTGTCCGAACGGCATAACTAACCATTCGTACGATCCATATCTTGTCCTTAACGCCGTCAAAGGAATGCTATTGTTTGTACCAAAATTGGGCACAACACTCTTCGGAAGTTTTTGAAGAGATAAAATGAAGAAATTAAATGGAAAGAGAGGAATTATCTAACAAAAACTCCAAATTTCAGATATGAAAATAATTAAAATGCAAGGAGACACAAGAATTTAGAGTGGTTCGGCGTATCGCCTACGTCCACTATGAAGTTGATAGCTTTATTGATCTTTCTTTGATGTTTACAATTGATTTCAGCAAATTACAGCGAATAACAATGATTTGCAGTAGTGAAATTCGTTGGTAGCAGCAGCAACGGAGTTCAGATCTGGATCCGGCAGAGTCTGGGCATTGGAGATCTCAAAGAAGAAGAAGAACCCCTTTTCTGTTGGCATTGGGGGTCTATTTATAGGTGTGGGAAGCTGATATTTCGCTCAGATCTCGGGGGACTTCTTCTGGCACGTGAGTAAGCCCGTGAAGTTTCGGCCCGATCCGTGATCGATACGAACGAATTTCGACTCAGTCAAGACTTGCTTCGATCGAGTCGAAATTTGGCAGGGACATTCTTTATGTTGTACTTAAGCTGCTGTGAAAATTTCATAGCATTTGGACTTGTAGATCTCAAGATATGATCGATGCAAGTTGGAGTTTTTCCATCCGCGATCGATACGAACGAATTTCGACTCGGTCAAGACTTGCTCTGATCGAGTCGAAATTTGGCAGGAACATTCTTCATGTTGTACATAAGCTGCTGTGAAAATTTCATAGCATTTGGACTTGTAGATCTCGAGATATGATCGATGCAAGTTGGAGTTTTTCCATCCGCGATCGATACGAACGAATTTCAACTCGGTCAAGACTTGCTCCGATCGAGTCGAAATTTGGCATGAACATTCCTCATGTTGTTCTTAAGCTGCTGTGAAAATTTCATAGCATTTGGACTTGTAGATCTCGAGATATGATCGATGCAACTTGGAGTTTTTCCATCCGCGATCGATACGAACGAATTTCGACTCGGTCAAGACTTGCTCCGATTGAGTCATAATTTAATAGGAACATTCCTTAGGTCATACTTAAGCTCCTGTTAAAATTTGGTGGCATTTGGACTTGTAGATCTCGAGTTATGATCGATGCAAGTTTGGAGTTTTTCCATCCGCGATCGATACGAACGAATTTCAACTTGGTTAAGACTTGCTCCGATTGAGTCAAAATTTGGCAGGAACATTCCTTAGGTCATACTTAAGCTCCTGTTAAAATTTGGTGGCATTTGGACTTGTAGATCTCGAGTTATGATCGATGCAAGTTTCGATTTCTCAACCGTGATCGATCAATATCTTGAGCATATGAACTCCGATTGACTTGAAATTTGGAACGTTGGCTCTCATAGCTTTGCTTGTCATGTCATATCAATTTTAGCTCGATCTGGGCTCGAAAACAAATTCGTCGACATCCATAGTGAGCCTGCGTACAACCGATCTCCAGGATGAACTGCCCTTGGTTTTTAGTTAAGTTCTTGGTGTCACGGCCTTGCCAAAAGGCGGGATAACATTTTCCCCCCAAAGTATGTCTAGTGTGAACATGACGTGCTTTGAAATGCTGCATCCTTCATTCTGAAAAAGTTCTATCTGATTCGTTGAGTAGTTGCTATCTTTTCGTCAAAAGATGTAACCTTCGATTGATTTACAGTAATATAAATGTTGATTTGTTGACTACCAATGATTATGTAGTGCATTGTTGTAACTGAGTGTCGAGTGCTAGCGATTTGTTGTTCACTGTTGTAATTGTCATCAGGTAAGCATTCAACTCCTGTAAATTTTTAAAATTGAATGTTAGTCTGTCATACATGTACGTATGTTAACCTGGCTCCCGTTAACGTTTGCACGTTCACGAGTCGTTGTCAAGTTCTTTAGTTTTTGTTTGGATTGAGTTTCCTATCGATCCTTTCCTGGATCGAAGTGAAATTCAAGTTGTAACAACGTTCGATGGTTTGGGTCCTTCCTTTGTATCGATCCTCTCCTGGATCGATCTGAGATGTTGGAATGTATGCTTTGTATCGACGGATACGTCATAATGGGTCTCGGATTGGCGGATACAGGAGTAATGCTTTGTGTCAACGGAGTTGAACGATCTAGACGTAATCATGCAGTGAGGCTTCACAGAGGATATGCCATTTCTCATTCCTTCATTCAAGAAGAATTCCCGATTATGGATAATCTTTGATATGAGTCATCCATGACTCTATTTGTACCAAAAATGGGCACAACACTCTTCGGAAGTTTTTGAAGAGATAAAAGTGAAGAAGGAAATTAAAACTGAGGATTATCTAACAAAAACTCCAAATAACAGAAAGTAAATTGCACAGAAGACAGCGATTTAGAGTGGTTCGGCGTTTTGCCTACGTCCACTATGAAGTTTGATGACTTTATTGCTCGATGCTTGAAGGTTACAATTTCTTATAACGCAATACAACTGATTTTCTAAGCTAAGTCTGAAACTAAAGCAGCGGTGGTGATTCTGAGTAAATCTGGCAGAGTCTGGGCGCTCTTTAGCTCTTAGAATTATCCGACCCCTTTTCTGAATGACCAGGGGCTCTATTTATAGGTGTAGGAGGCTGATATTTCGCCTAAAATTCGGGGAGACCGCTTTTGGTACATGAGGGGGCCCACATACCCACTTTCAGGAAATCCGGGCCCGCTTTGGGATCGATTCGAAGTCCGTTCGAATCGATCAAGAAATCATCCAATCGAGCTGAAATTTGGTGTGTACATTCTTCATTATGTGCTTAAGCTTCTGTGAAAATTTCATAGCATTTGGACTTGTGGATCTCGAGTTATGATCGATTCAAGATCATGTTATCGGTTGATAAGCTCCTTCGAATCGATTACCTTCGAATCGATTCACTCGAGTCGATTGCTTCGAATCGATTCTTATCGAATCGATAGGGTCGAATCGATGTTTCATCGTGCCTTCATGATGACGTGGTGCGCCTTCTTCGTATTGATCCAACTTTATCTCCGAGTTGACTGGGTCGAATCCATGTTTCTAGCTGCTTTGATGTTGTGGATTCGAAGTAATGGCATCAGATGGATACGAAGTGATTAGCCTTTGTGGATTCGAAGGAATCTATTTTGATGGAGTCGAAGGACACCGGTCTGTAGCTTTATGGATTCGAAGTAACTCATCTGGATCGATTCGAGTGAGTGTTTGTTTGATGGATGCGAACCATGTGGAGTCGAACCGATGGATTCGAACAGAGTGCTCTCCGGTGGATACGAAGTGGATGGAGTCAATCTTGATGGAGTCGAACCTAGGGCCATTTCCTCCAACTTGCATCAATGATATCTTGAGTGTACGAACTCAGATTGACTCGAAACTTGGAACATCGCTTTTTTTGGCCCCGCATGACGTGTCTAATCAATTGCAGCCCGATCCGGACTCGGATAAAATTCATCGTTATCTGTGGATATCCAGTGGCTACTCGATGTCGAGGATGTATAATCTATATTCCTCAGTCAGTTTCTTGATATCTCGGCCTTGCCAAAAGGCGGGATAACATTTGCCCCCCAAAGTACGTCTTGTGTAAACATGACGTGCTTTGAAAAAACCGTAGTTTCACGTTGACCAACTACCACATGTTTCGTTGAAAGCTGTATTCTGTATTGCTGTAGCTGACTGTCGTATAGTAGTGATTAGCTGTTTGTTTTCTTGTACCAAAAATCTTGTATCGATCCTCTCCTGAACCGATGCGAAATTTTAGTTGTAACAATTTCCGTCAGTTGTTTTTTAAGAAGCTTCTTCGTATTGATCCTCTCCTGAACCAATATAGAAGGTTGAAGGACTGACATTGTACTGGCGAATTTTGAATTCTGCGGATACGAAATTCTCGTTCATATCGATATGTAATGGATAGAGTCGAATGTGATCTTCGAATTGATGGAACTCTCTTGTAATGGATTCGAAGGGTCTTGTTTGACTCGATGTGATGGTGGATCATGGTTCGTATTGACGATAATCGATGGATACGAAGTGGCTATTCGTATCGATAGGCTTTGTATCGATGTAGGTCGATGAGCTCCTCGAATTGATGGAGTCGAATGTTCTCCTGTCCTTTCTGACGCCATGCTCCGACTCGATGCGATGGACTCGAAGGAATGTATTCGCCTTGAACTCGCCGCTTCGAATCGATGGGAACCTCCAGTGGTCGATTCGAGTGTACTGTTCGAATCATTGTGGTGGACCCGTAATGGCCGGTTGCTCTTGACCGGGATGTGAATCGTCGCATGATCCCCTATATATACCGGGGTCCTATTCACTTTTTACTTTCGCTCTGAATTCCTGCGTCTTCGAATCGATCTTGCACTTGCGCGAATCGAAGCCATCTGCTCTTCTTCGAATCAAACCAACCCCTTCAAATCCTTCTTCATATTTAGGTAGGCGATTCGATTAAGTATTTTTAGTTCTGGGATCGATGAAACTCCCTTTGCCCGCGTTCGTATCGATCTGGATAAGATCGAATTCAGGGACGAAAAGAAAAGCGCCCTCTTCGTATCGATTTTGGATGGTGGTTATTGAATCGATCTCGGAAGACAAGGTTTGTCGTGGTGTTCGCATCGATCCGTGGGGGTATGTGGATCGAATCGATCATAGCTGGTGAGTCGATCATATCGATTCGAAATGATCGATACGAGGAGTTGTGGGGTACTTACCTACGATTGATTCAAAGATCCTACTTCTATGACTGGTACAAGGCTATGTTACTTGATGATGAATTCGAAGAGAAAAGCCTTCTACCGTTTCGAAGCTTTGGGAATGATTGATTCGAACTTGTATCGATTCGTTCAAGATCGATTCGAACTATGCCGATTCGATCATGATCGATTCGAAGGCATACCTTTCAGATCGATTCGAAGCTATGTTTTCCTGATCGATTCGAAACTTCATAGATTCGAACTCTGATCGATACGAATAAGCCTCCATGGATATGAGACTTTCACATAATCATTGGCATGATTCCGACGAGCTTCATCTTCGCATATTTGGACTGAACTTTTGTTGTGCATATTTGACTGCCCTTTGAAGCTCGTCGATGGAACTGTAGCTTAATCAAAATATAACGGACTTATACTTGAACCGACCGGTATCGTCTGGTTGGCATGGTTGTGACGGTCAGCGATGACGGTCAATTCCAGTCTGATTTATAGAGTTCTGTTGTTAGCACATTTTGTTTCATTCCGTAAAATCTGCTTAAGTAAGGCACATCACTCGCACTGCACGACACATTCATACACACTTCACTGGGGAACGCATGGGTTTTCTATGAACTTAACGTTGCTTTTTGATAAGTTAGTTAGTTATGGAGTCTTCGAGCTCTCAACAGCAAGAGGTACGGAGCTTGCCTCCTCCGGTGCTTGAGATTCCCAATATTCCCGCTGACGTAATCGACCCAGCTCCAGACGAATTGCCGGAGGCTATATTTATAGAGGATCCCGTTGATTCTGTCCAGTCTAATATCTCTGAATCCTTATTGGGCCGGATATGCTTGAAACATAACATATCTTTGAACGATGTATTATTACCCAGTGCTGATAACAGACCGCATAATCCGCCCGAAGGATATACTGCCTTATACCGCCATGCTTGCGCGGCTGGAACTCTTCCTCCTTTTAACCAATACATCGGAGAGATGCTGTCATATTTAGGAATTGCTCCCTCGCAACTTCATCCCAACGGACATGCGTTGCTGAATAGTGCCTTCGTCATATTTATGGACTGTCTCTTTCGCCCGCCAAAGCCAACGGAGATCAGATACATTTTAATTTCAAGAGCAGGGGCGATAGCCCATCCTTTACATTTTTGGAGGCAGTCAGAAATTGCCAAGTTATTATTGGAGCCTGGACCAGACTTAGCTACTTCAAGAATGAATGGTTTTATGTCCGGTGTCCTCCTGGTTTTGCTAGGCGATGGTTGTCTAGACATAAGTGTCCTCATATGTCGATGATTTTCCTTAATTTTTTGGCATTGGTATTGACATCCTGTTTCTCTTACAGCCATTATCTCCAGACCCGATGGCGGGTACTACAAGGGCATAGTCCAAAATCTCCAAGAAGTTCCGAGCGAGCTGAGACACATCGACTCGGTGTTGAATGACTATAACTTAAGAGCTCTCGACTTGATTGAAATAAATCAGAGTATAGTCATCGAGGGGATGTCAAAGCCTGCCTCAAAGAAGAAAAAAAAGAAGAAGAAGAGGAAAATGGCGAAGAAAACGCTCGGAATCACAATAACCGAAGTGAGCGATGAGGATAGGACCCATACAGACGTGGAGCCGATGGTTGATCTTTCGGGCAACTTCGAAGAGTTGGGAGAAAGACGGAAAAGCAATGCCATTGTTTCTAAAAAAACTCAAGTCTAAGGGGTGGAAACCTGTAGATGTGTCTCCTCCCACTTCCGGAGCCATAATTTCTGAGGCCGCCCCTTCTCATTCGAGAGATACTTTTAAAGGGCTTGACGATATTCCCATCCCGGATTTTATATTGATTCCATGCAATCCCGGGTTGGAGGAATTTCAAGATGTTTTAAATATGAGCGAGCCCTTTCCTTTAAGTGCGGTCAACACTTCCGATTGGTCTGGGGGTTTACACATTTACACACACTTCCGCCGCATTACACGACTTTCGCATATTAATCATTGTTTTGTAGGATTCTAATCTGTAGCTCCTTCTTATCGCAGGTGAGATGTCAGGTCGCGGATCCACTTTGGATAGGCTCTGTAATGTGCGCCGATCTTCTTCTTATTATGAGTCCCGTTGGAGGGAATCGGATAGGGACCACGGGCAAGGTTACACTAGCCAGGAGCGCTATGATAGGGATAGAGATTATTGGCGTGGCCGTTCTGGCCATGATCATACTGACAGAGATCGGGGCCACCAGTACCGATCAGGATCTCGTTCTCCTCTGCCTCTTAGGGCCCCCATAGATATCCCTGGGCCTTCACAGCAGCAAAAGCCTTCCCAATCTTCAAGGCCCGAGACTCAGCGGCCTAGAGTTGAACCACCGACAGCTGCCATTGTTGAGCAGGCTCCGGCTGAGTTGACAAGCGAAGGAGCCATCCAGCTTGCTCAAATGAAAAAGGACTTCCCAGAAATCTGTATGGATGCATATGTCTTTCCTCCTCATCTCAAGAGGATTCCTCAGGATGCCGAAAATACTGCGCACAGCTATATTCGCGACTTCTATGCTCAATACAAGGAGTGGTACAAAGCAGCCATGAAAGCTTCAAAGGTAGCTTTTGACCGGGCTAAAGTTATTCAGGAGCGTGATGCTGAGATTGTTAAGAAAGACCGCATCATCCAAGTTCTTCAATCTGAGATGGAGTCGTCTCGAAACTCTGAACTCCAAGCGCTTAAAAAGCATGATGATGCTGTGGCCAAAATGGCGAGGATGCAGTAGGCACACTGTGCCATGGTAGAAGAGATGGGCCACCATTATACCAACGTCGTAGCCGAGCGAGACACAGCCTTTAAAGAGCTGAATGAGCTTAAGGCTAAATTTGCTGAGGTGGTGAAAGAAAGGGATGCTGCTAACACCACTGCTCAGGAGGCATGCGACCAAGCTGTGTCACTTCGAGCCGAACTTGCTGCGGCGGTGGCCATGACCAAGTCTGTGGAGGAAGTAATCCAGGAGAAGATTATGGCGGAGCAGTCCAGGATGGATGCTGATTTCGATGACCTCCTGGTTACATACAACGCCAATGTGCTAGAGCACAGAAATTTATCATGGCTGGGAGATGACTCTATGATTCTGTATAACGCCTGGACTTGGTTGGTGGAGGAGAAGAAAGCAGCGCATCCGGATGAAACGCTGGATGATTTCGAGCTTGAGATGCGCTTGCTTAGTGAGGAAGAGTGGAAAGTTCTTCATGAGGCGGTGATTTCCGTGGCGAAAGAGAGGCTTGGTGTTCAACAGATAAAGACGGGCGAGGGCTTGGGGATTGAGCATCATGAAACAAGTGTTGGAGCTGTAATTCCAACATTTCCTGAAACCACTGGTGCGATCGATCCCCAGTCTGTCCCCGCTTATAATCCTGACCAGCCACAATTGTCTTCCGCTAATGCTCCTGCCTCGGTATCTGCCCATACTGCGGGCCAGGCTAAGGAAGGTAATTGAACGCCTCTCGTATACCTTTAGTGTGGTGAATCTGGATCAATACCCTTAGCTAACAGTCTTCTCTTTTCTTTTTTTTTAGTGACTGAAGCCGTTATCTCTATGCCCCCTGCATCTCAGGCTTCTTATCAAGCGCATGGGGCTATCGTCACCGAAGCTATTATGACATCTTCTGTGGTCGGTGAAGAGGGAGAAGTGAGTATGTTATCTTTTGATGCTCAGATGATTGAGGAGCTCCTTAGTCAACCCAATGATCCCTTCGTCGATCCATCCTTTTCTATGAGCGGGACCACTCCGGCTGTTAGTTCTTCCATGCCAGCCACTAGCATATCCAGCGCGGCCCAAGCACCTCGTGAAGATGAGATTTTGGCTGAGATTAGTGCTGAGATGGCCGCATTGACCGCCGGTATGGATCCGTCGGGCCATGCCCCGCTAATGATGATATCGCCGGGTGGTACTGTGGTCATTGCGAGTGCTCCGGTCCCACTTCCTGTTACAGCCCCTATGCCCCCAGTTTGACCCTCTAAGAGAATCTCCGTCGACTCAAGCTCCGAGGAAGATGTGGACATTATGTCACCATCTGAGGACAAACCGGAGAAGAGTAAGAGAGTGAGGAAGAAGCTGGGTAGCGGCTCCAGTGGGACTACCCCGAAGAAGAAGATAAGGAAGAAGAAAGATTGAACTCTTTCTTTAGTTTACTGTAGTGTCTTGTTTTGTCTTTTGGTTTTTTCTATAGCCGTGTATAGATGTGGATTCGGCTCCCACTAGCAGGAATTTTTTGAACCATCTTGTAATCGAATTCTTTTTGTTGATAATGGAAATGAAAGTATATTCTCTTTCGTCTTCAATTCGATAATTGTTTTGGTCCTGCCCCCAGTCTTGGGGACCAATATGGAGTTGATGTATGTTTACACTCCGTCTCACATTTTGGAAGTATGGAGTTAAGTAAATATTTATACTCCGTCTCACACTCTGGGAGTAGGGAGTCGAGTATTGTTTATACTCTGTCTCGCACTCTGGGAGTATGGAGTCAAGTAAATGTTTATACTCCGTCTCACACTCTGGGAGTACGGAGTTAAGTAAATGTTTATACTCCGTCTCGCACTCTGGGAGTACGGAGTCAAGTAAATGTTTATACTCCGTCTCGCACTCTGGGAGTACGGAGTTTAGTGAATGTTTATACTCCGTCTCGCACTCTGGGAGTATGGAGTTAGGTGAATGTTTATACTCCATCTCGCACTCTGGGAGTATGGAGTTAAGTGAATGTTTATACTCCGTCTCGCACTCTGGGAGTACGGAGTTTAGTGAATGTTTATACTCCGTCTCGCACTCTGGGAGTATGGAGTTTAGTGAATGTTTATACTCCATATCGCACTCTAAGAGTACGGAGTTAGGTGAATGTTTATACTCCGTCTCGGACTCTGGGAGTACGGAGTTTAGTGAATGTTTATACTCCGTCTCGAACTCTGGGAGTACGGAGTTTAGTGAATGTTTATACTCCGTCTCGCACTCTGGGAGTACGGAGTTTAGTGAAGGATCGTCGTGTATCAACCCATTTTTGGCCTGACGTG
The DNA here is from genome assembly GCA_030737815.1 of Allium fistulosum. Lineage (NCBI taxonomy): Eukaryota > Viridiplantae > Streptophyta > Magnoliopsida > Asparagales > Amaryllidaceae > Allium > Allium fistulosum. The sequence goes on from CM060907.1 coordinate 99,605,997, forward strand.
ATGGCTTGCCCCCAAGCTTGGGTTTCATTTAGCGAGTGATTGGTTGCATCGCAGTCACTCTCTATTTGAATAAATCCCACCATATGATGAGACTTTAGCTCTCCGTGCATAGTGATGGTCGTATGAAGTATTTCAAGTAAATCACAGCTCTGGCTCGAAGAGGTTGCGTTTTATTGCTGAAATAAGAAAGTGTGGCAAAGTTAGTTGCCTTATTACAAGTTCTAATTTTGAAATGCATAAACAAATTGCAGAAAAGGATAGTAAACTAAATGGATAAAGATAGCCTGTTAGTTGCAGTAGCGATGAAGACTTTCGCTATTCCAGGCCCTTGGTAAAGTTAGACCATCAACGGTCGCTAACTTGAATTTGCCATCCCCGAGCTTTCGCTTAATTTTGTGCGACCCTCTCCACGTTGATCTCATGTGTGGGAGTGCCTGATAATCTTTTTTAGTGACTAGCTCACCGAGTTCAAAAGTTTTAAGTTGGTTCTTGGCATTGCGTAATCGGGCAACTCGATTTTGGCGTATGATTGTTCTCAAATCAACCTGGTCGCCCTGGATGACCCCAACTCCGTTGACGGTAGGGAACTTTAAGGTTATACACCACGGGGCAATTATGGCCCTGAATTCAGTAAGGGCAGGTCGACCTAAAAAGGCATTATATGGCGAGTCTACATCCAACACAACGAACTGCAATGTCCGAACCGATCTACGTTCTCCGGCTCCCAACTCAACTGGTAACTCTACCATCCCAACAGGTATGGTAGCGCTGCCATTGAATCCATAGAGATGAGTTTTGCAGGGTTTTAGATCCCCAACTTTCATCTTCATTTGATTATAAGCATGTACAAATATGATATTCACAGAGCTCCCATAGTCAATCAGGATCCTCTTCATCCACATCGGACCTACTCGGGTCGATATCACAAGTGGGTCAGTAGTCGGGCTTCCGACATAATCAACATCGCTGTCTCGGAAAGTGATGTCGTTAGTCATCGCTCTCTTTCGTTTGGTCGAAGGTTTATCGTCCAAGTTATTATCATACTCGAAGTCTGTTCGTTTAGCTAAGTTGTTATATGATTTCATTTCCTCCCAGCTTCGAACCGCAGGATGAGGACTATCACTTACAGCATTAATTACCAGTCTTCCTCCGACACGACCTGGTTCTTCCTGTCTTTCTTGATTCTGTGCATGATTTTGATTTGAGGGGCCCGCTCCCTCAGACTGCGGTGCCCGCACAAACTGGTCTAACTTTTTCTCCCTGATCAACTTTTCGATGAGGTCTTGCAAATGTCGACACTCATTGGTATTGTGGCCGTAACTTTCGTGAAATCTACAAAACTTCCCTGTTTGAATCTGTCTCTCCGATGATTGCTTCGGAGCAGGCTTCTTATATTGCACAGTGTTGCAAGTTTGCAGATACACGTTCTCCAACGATGTATTCAATGGCGTGTAATTATCAAACATTGGAGTCCTACGTTGTGGGCCTCGATTCTAGTCTCTTTTCTTATCCTGACCATTGTTGCCTCGCGGCTGGGTCTGTTTGTTCTGTATGTTTAACTGAACTTTTCCGGAATTCTCACCGGACTACTTAACTGCCACATTACTTTGTATTCCTTCAGTCCTGGGTATCGCATCGTCCTGCTTCCTAGACTGTTTCGCGTCCTCTTGCCGTAGAAATTAAGCGGCTTTGGAGTAGAAACGGTCCAACGATGCGGGTGGTTTCCCAGCTAACCAATTTCCAAACTCAGAATCAGGGTCGATTCCTTTGGTTAATGCCATCAAGATTGAGTTATCGTTAGGATTACTAATCTCTACACATGTCGCGTGGAATCTTTCTAAATAACGTCTAAGCGTTTCTCCCTTAGCTTGGGTGACGCTAGATAGGGTGTTAACGTCTTTAGGTCTTGCGACATGCATACAGAATTGTTCGACAAATTTCTTAGCCAGTTGATCAAACGAAGAGATAGATCTAGGTGGCAACCTTGTAAACCACATTGTTGTGATTCCTCCCAAAGAGATGGGGAAACTTCGGCATTTTACTGCATCATCAGCCCTTGCGGCGCTCATTGACCATTCATATTTCAAAATGTGTTGATTGGGATCGGAATTTCCTTCATACATAGGGAGAGTTGGCATTCTGAATCGCCGAGGGGGTTCAGTGTATAATATCTCGTCTGTGAAAGGGGTATGACTACGGGAGATTCCCCAATCATCATTAGTGAGCCCCTGGCTTTCGGGAATCATCTGATGGATCATGGTTGAAATATCGGGCATAGCCACATTCTGTGCATGCTGAGCTAAGGTGTGGTCGGGTTCCACAGTGCAAGTTTGGACCGGACGCTGTCGATGGCCCATGTCTCGCCTCCTTGGCTCCGCATCTTCTGGGACGTATGGTTCAGGAGTACGCCCACGTTGTTGATTATTCGGGTCTGAAATATTTCGGGTATCAACCCTTGTTTCTACTGCGGCGGTTGCAGCGCGATTGTCTATGGTATGCTGTGGAACAGTACCTCCTCGTGACGAGGGCCCGGCCTGGAAGCTAGTTGACGGTCCGACCCTCAATTGTCCTATAGTCAAGGCAAGTTGATATCTGGTAGCTTGTGTATGACTTGCGTCCAATCGGGGACGTGTAGATCTGCCATGATAGTCAGATGAATCAGAACTTTCAGTGGACGAGTGGGAAGCATCATCGCTCCTGGTCTTCCTACGCCTTCGGTGGTTCAATTGATTGGTCAATTCAATATTAGCACGTAACTGTTCGGCCAGCTGTTGCCGACTTTGAGTCAATTTCTAGAGCAACACATGGAATTCTTGTCTGGTGACTGGTCCAGACGGATCTGAGTGAGCAGTGTTGTCTTGATTGGATGGCTGTAGTTGTGCAGGATTCTGGCCATCCCTACCTTCTTGACCAGCAGCTGTAGAGGTAGTTCTCATGCTAACCATTTTCAGTGGTGAATTCCTTTCCTAGATTTTATGCAAATCTGAATAGAGTGGAAGGATTCTGGAGTAGAGATATGGATCTTCCTCTTGGATTTATGCAGTCCGGTATCGATGGTAGATCCAAGGAGCAGGAAAAATAAGCTGGTTTTTCTCAGTGAAAGCACCAAAGTGTTTGTACCAAAAATGGGCACAACACTCTTCGGAAGTTTTTGAAGAGATAAAAGTGAAGAAGGAAATTAAAACTGAGGATTATCTAACAAAAACTCCAAATAACAGAAAGTAAATTGCACAGAAGACAGCGATTTAGAGTGGTTCGGCGTTTTGCCTACGTCCACTATGAAGTTTGATGACTTTATTGCTCGATGCTTGAAGGTTACAATTTCTTATAACTCAATACAATTGATTTTCTAAGCTAAGTTTGAAACTAAAGCAGCGGTGGTGATTCTGAGTAAATCTGGCAGAGTCTGGGCGCTCTTTAGCTCTTAGAATTATCCGACCCCTTTTCTGAATGACCAAGGGCTCTATTTATAGGTGTAGGAGGCTGATATTTCGCCCAAAATTCGGGGAGACCGCTTCTGGTACATGAGGGGGCCCACATACCCACTTTCAGGAAATCCGGGCCCGCTTTGGGATCGATTCGAAGTCCGTTCGAATCGATCAAGAAATCATCCAATCGAGCTGAAATTTGGTGTGGACATTCTTCATTATGTGCTTAAGCTTCTGTGAAAATTTCATAGCATTTGGACTTGTGGATCTCGAGTTATGATCGATTCAAGATCATGTTATCGGTTGATAAGCTCCTTCGAATCGATTCACTCGAGTCGATCGCTTCGAATCGATTCTTATCGAATCGATAGGGTCGAATCGATGTTTCATCGTGCCTTCGTGATGACGTGGTGCGCCTTCTTCGTATTGATCTGACTTTATCTCCGAGTTGACTGGGTCGAATCCATGTTTCTAGCTGCTTTGACGCTGTGGATTCGAAGTAATGGCATCGGATGGATACGAAGTGATTAGCCTTTGTGGATTCGAAGGAATCTATTTCGATGGAGTCGAAGGACACCGGTCTGTAGCTTTATGGATTCGAAGTAACTCATCTGGATCGATTCGAGTGAGTGTTTGTTTGATGGATGCGAACCATGTGGAGTCGAACCGATGGATTCGAACAGAGTGCTCTCCGGTGGATACGAAGTGGATGGAGTCAATCTTGATGGAGTCGAACTTAGGGCCATTTCCTCCAACTTGCATCAATGATATCTTGAGTGTACGAACTCGGATTGACTCGAAACTTGGAACATCGCTTTTTTTGGCCCTGTGTGACGTGTCTAATCAATTGCAGCCCGATCCGGACTCGGATAAAATTCATCGTTATCTGTGGATATCCAGTGGCTACTCGATGTCGAGGATGTATAATCCATATTCCTCAATCAGTTTCTTGATATCTCGGCCTTGCCAAAAGGTGGGATAACAGACTCCTTTTCTAGATCCATCTCCAAGATCTAGTTGATCTTCATATGTCAATGCCTAGAATAATAAGCATTTCAACTGGGACAAAGTCTATTTGTTGTGCATCCCCTGAACTGGCTAGCATGGCGATTGATTCGGCCTTTTCGTTTAGTTCTCTGAGGATTTGTGTAGTGGTGTAAAGTCAAAGCCGGCTAGTAGCTTTTGGTCCCGGTTGAGATTAGGAGCAAGACGATGCCCCCTAGTCAGATAATCTTCCCTGACTTGGCGTACTACTAACCAGTAATCACATAAGACATGTAAAGTTTCCACTCGTAGTTTTCTTGCAAGTTTGAGCGCCAAGGCTTCATACTTAGCTTCGTTATTTGTTGCAGGGAAGTTGAGTTTCAGGGCGTAGCAGATCGTTCGTTGCTCAGGAGTCATTAACGCAACTTCGATGTTAGAAAGCCGATTATTGGAAGTTCCATCGGTGTACATTCTCCATCGGTTGGACGGTTCTCCACTGTTCTTCGGATAGTCGTCTGGTGTAGTGGATTCAGATATGAAGTATGCTAATGTTTGACCATGGAGAGCTCTCCGAGGGAGATAAGTGATATCAAATTGGCTTAGCTTGATACTCCATTTGAGTAAATTTTCAGACATCTAAGGTTTCTATTGGACCTATCGTAACGGCTGGTCGATATAGACGTTAACGGGGTGATCTTGTCAATAGCCAGCCTTCATCATATACTAGTCTTTGGATTCGTTTATCTTCACATAGCATTGCGACGCTTAAGGCGTGTGTTGACACGGCCCAATTGATGTATAAATCTTCGCGATCCAAAGGTTTGGGTAAAATGGAAGGTCTCTTTAAGCAATCTATCAGAGCTGCTTGGTTGTCCTCGTTACATGGGTGTATCTAATTGTTGGAATTTTCTAGAAATTAGTCTTGATTCGATGAGAATTGATGATGAAAATGAAGAATCTTTCTGATGTAATAGTGAAAGAGTATTTTAAAGGATCGAGTTTCATCCTGCATTTTTTGGAGAGCGTTGAATACCTCTGTTAAGTCATCAATATGGTCGTTTGATAGCCGTGATCTCACGAGCATATTAACCACATCTACTTTCATCGATCGACCGATATGATTTTTGAATGATCTGCTAATCGTCCTTTGGTAAGTAGCATAAGCGTTCTCAAGTTCAAATTTAGGGATTTCAGCATAGCACTATAGGCCCAGGTCAATAACAAGACAGTTGTATTCCTGGTCTAGGACATGCTTCAGTATCCGATTGTATCTGGAGTTTGCATCCATGGATGAGAGTAATTCATGTCTAATGGTCAAGTCCATCAGTTGGTCGATCATTGGAAGTGGAAAGCCGTGCTTTGTCATACCCCATGCAAATATGAGTAGTTGATGTATGTCCTCCACTCTCTGTTCGTTTTTCTTATAAGTAAAGGATTGGATACTCACTTTGGTTGGAGGGCATCATGGATAAACCCACTGGTTTTGAGCAGATTCGCCTCCTCTTTAAGTGCAACAGATCTCTCCAGATCCATGTCGCATCATTTTTGTTCACCGAGACATGCCTCGGGTCGACATTTAATGCAGGGTTCTTCATGGCTAGCGAGAGTCCATATATATATATATATATGAGATCGAGTCCAAGCGAACACATCAAGATTCACCTGAAGTAAAACAGTTGACTCTTTCTTCATCATTGCGCAGAGTTGTGATCTGATCTACAATACTCGTGATGGGTTGTAGGCGCCTCATGTGTTTATTTGGAATGGTAAATGATCAGGCTTATAAGAATGTTGAATCAAAGGATTAGTAGAATTTAGCCTTGTACTGTATGCTACTACATAGCTGGCTCCAGCTTTGAGATTGAATTTACTTGTGTTTCTGAATGATGCGCTTTTCATTCAATGTACCTGCGATCCATTGCTCATCGGAAAGGTCAACATGATGATCAGTCGCTCATAAGTCCTGGTATTGATCTGATGACTCTATCTTAAGGCATCCTTTCGGTCGCAACCTAGAGTTGTTATGAATATCAAGCATGGGTCATAGGTTCAAGTTGTCATAGTCAACTCTCGGATAATTACTCTTTTGCCCCAGTCTCGGTTGGCGGATGCATTACGCGGACGATCTAGTCTCATCCTAGCTGTGTCTATACTGTAGTTCAAGCTTTAGAACCAGAGTTGACTGATGAATGGTTGAATCATATTATCTTATCTTCTTGTTCGTGCCCCTAAGTCTGGGGAATATTTTGATAAGTGGTAGGGTAGATAATGTCCGCTTCAATTTTGTATTCTATCCCATTGAAACATGGGATCGAGTTAACCGATGGAAGGCTGAGTCGTGCCTATCCTGTATTATGTTCTAGTTCTTTCCTCTTAGCGGGATATATTGTTACTTTGCCAACATTCGGACATAAGCTAGATTCTGGACGGTCAATGACATTCACTTCGCTGCTTATGTCGCCGTACTTTGGGCAAAAACTGAAGAGTGAATCGTCCAATCAGATCCAATGCAGGATTGATGCTTCCCTTGTCGAATTCAGGGTAAGAATCAGTGTGCAGATGTTTAGGTTGCACTTGTTTTGAATTGCTCTTTTAGTTGGATCATGGTAAGAGTCAATGAATGAATGGTCGCGTTGCATTCATTTGGAGTTGGGTGATCAACCATGTCCATTTCGATTTACGTTCTCCCGTTAGATCTAGGGATAAAGTCAGCTCAAATGCAGTAATGTCATGCTCATTTGGTCTCATGCTCTTCCTGACGGATCGAAGGAAGGAGACGGAGGACGAATGGTCAAGTCACACTCATTCGTGGTTTATTCTTCTATCTGTGCTCAGTTGGTCAAAGGTATTCGATGGACGTTCGGGTCACATCGATTTGTAGTCGAAGAGGATCGATATTGACCGTCGATTCAACGGCACGATGTAGAATGCTCGAACCTCATTTCCTATCGATCCAATGGTATGATATGAAAGGTGCAGATCGATATTGCCCGTCGATCCGGCGGTACGATATAATTGGTTGCCCAGAACTTCGGGCATCATTCTGATTAGTTAGCATAAAGGTCTCCTTGTAGTCATTTCCTTAAGTTGTAAAGGACGCTAAGCTGGAGATGTAGCGAGTCACCTTTCACTTCTTTCGGTGATTTGCACTTCTGCCCCCAGTCTTGGGTTAGCAGAGTTAGTTCGTGGATGGTCTAATTGCACCTGTAGTGAGTTCACACTCCTCACGTCGAGTTCAGGTCAGAGTTGGTGAATGAATGGTCGAATCTCATTCATTCGTTTATCTATTCTTATAGCCACACTTTGGGGATCAAAGTCAGTTGAAGGGCCATTCATCACACCTATTTGATGTTTATACCCCTGTCCACACTCTGGGACTAAGAGGTTTAGTAGAAAATGGTCGGACCGCATCTTCCTCAATTAATCCCTCTAGCACTAGTCAATGGCGAAAGTCGAAGTGTGGTCGATCACATTACAACAACTTTAATTTGATGCTTCTCCCACTGAACTGTAGGAAGGAATCGATTGGCAGATGGTTAGGTCACATCCGTCTATGTTGCACGAACAGCCCGTTGGATCATAGGGGAGAGTTAGCGGATGAACGGTCGTGCCACGTTCGTTTGCAGTAGAATGGGTAGTCACATCCATTTAGAATTGGACATTCAGCTAGGTTCGTTTTGCGAATCTGCGTCTCCCTGTCGAATCAAGGAAGAAATTTTGTCTTGTGGGGTTGGAGTGCATCCCTATAAAATTATGTTATGGGTCCCGTGCCGGGGATAAGAGGTTATGCATGGACGGTTGGGTCACGCCCGCTTAGTGCTGGATGGTCTGATCGCATCCAATTTTGTGTGTTAAGTGTGATCCCGTGTCAGGGGAAGATTGGAAAGCAGACGGTCGAACCACATCCGCTTTTTGTATTACAGAACTTGATGAGGAACCATAGCCAATAGATGGATAGTCGAATCACATCCCTTTTGGTATTCATATTCCAAACCATGCTTTGAGGACTGGAGTTGGTTGATGGGTTGTTAGTCACACCCATTTGGTGTTTATACTCTAGCCTACGCTCTCGGGACCGAAGTGAGTTGATGGGAGGTCATTCGCACCCAGTTGGTGTTTATACTCTAGTCCGCACTCTGGGGACTTAGAGTTAGTTTATGTTTATACTCCAGTTCGCACTCTGGGAATCTGGAGTTAGTTGATGTTTATACTCCAGTTCGCGCTCTGGGAATCTGGAGTTAGTTGATGTTTATACTCCAGTTCGCGCTCTGGGAATCTGGAGTTAGTTGATGTTTATACTCCAGTTCGCGCTCTGGGAATCTGGAGTTAGTTGAAGTTTATACTCCAGTCTGCTCTCTGGGGACTTAGAGTTATTTAATGTTTATACTCCAGTTCGCGCTCTGGGAATCTGGAGTTAGTTGATGTTTATACTCCGGTTCACACTCTGGGAACTCGGAGTTGATGTTTATACTCCGACTCGCGCTCTGGGAGTTCGAAGTTGATGTTTATACTTCGGTTCGCACTCTGGGAACTCGGACTTGATGTTTATACTCCAACTCGCGCTCTGGGAGTTCGGAGTTGATGTTTATACTTCGGTTCGCACTCTGGGAACTCGGAGTTGATGTTTATACTCCGACTCGTGCTCTGGGAGTTCGAAGTTGATGTTTATACTCTGGTTCGCACTCTGGGAATTCGGAGTTGATGTTTATACTCCGACTCACGCTCTGGGAGTTCGGAGTTGATGTTTATACTTCGGTTCGCACTCTGGGAACTCGGAGTTGATGTTTATACTCCGACTCGCGCTCTGGGAGTTCGGAGTTGACGTTTATACTCCGGTTCGCACTCTGGGAACTCGGAGTTGATGTTTATACTCCGATTCGCGCTCTGGGAACTCGGAGTTGATTTTTATACTCTGGTTCGCACTCTAGGAACTCGGAGTTGATGTTCATACTCCGACTCGCACTCTGGGAGTTCGGAGTTGATGTTTATACTCCGTTTCGTGCTTTGGGAATCCGGAGTAGAACGAAGGATTGTCGTGCATCAATCCTTTTCCGACTTTGATGTGATGGCTTGTCCCTGAGCTCGAGGTTTCACTTAGCGAGTAATCGGTGGGATCCCGATTAACTTCCACTTAAATGCCCCTCAACGAAGGATGAGATTTAGTTTATGGACGGTTGGATCACGTCCATGTTCATTTAGATTCCACTTTTGCTAAGCCTAAGGAGTAAGATTAGTGTTCTGGCAAGCTTTGTGCTCGAGCATAGGAAGGGATGGTCAAACTACATCCACTCTGAGTTGTGTATTTTCCCTTAAGTCGGGTGTAAGAATTGGAGAGCAGACAGTCGAGTCATGTCCAATTTATACTTTTCATTCTTTCGATCGAGCTAAGGAAGAGAGTTGAAATGACAGCTCATGACGGTTAGCGAGTAGGCAGTCAGTCGTTGATGACTTTAAATTGAGGGTTGGCCTCTTATGAAGTCGGTTTAAGGCATGATTGTTTTGCCGAATCACAGACGAAAACTGGGAAGTGAATGGTCAAATCATATCCACTTTAAACATGTGTTCTCAAATAACCCCAAGTGTCTAATGTAGGATTGGATGCATGGATGGTGACGTTGCGTCCACCCTTAGTGTGATTTTGATTTTATCGGGCATCAGAAGAAGCGTAAGTATGTTGGTGAGCTTCAAGTACGAGATGGAGACTACATTGTTGGGATATATCACTTCAAGTCTTTCCCAGATCTCCAATTAAATTGCATAGGCTAATGAGTGGATGGTCGGTTGCATCTACGTTGTACTAGAGTCTTGACCTTGTCGGTCTCTTCCGCTTTGATGCCTTGCCCCCAGTCAAGTGCATATAGTAGCCGATGAGTGGTTGAATCATGCTCGTCATGATGATACCTCAATGATTTGATCATAGTCCGCGGAGGTTGTTTTGCACCCAATCTTAAGTACTCGGTTACCTGCATCATTTGCAAGTAGTTTAATTCAAGTAGGTCATATTTCGCAACGTAAATGAAATTGAATTAGAAATAATTCAAAAGATATCAGATCAAATCTCATTGATAAGTGAGGCAGCGTCGTATGCCCGCTATTGCACTTCAGTCCAGCCCTTCTCAGTTGGAAGTCTAACGCAAATGGTTCAATTTGATCAAAGTCCTTGATTGATAGGGATCGGATGTTCCCGGTCCTTCGTTTTATGGGGCCTGCACATATTGTCGGAGCTATCCTTCCCGGAGTAGCCTTATGGCATTGGCGTTTACGGTAGCCATTTAGAAAAGAGGAGTTTTCCGATCTAGAGTATGGACCAGGTCCCCTCCTTATCTTGCTATGTTGATCCTTCATCTGATTCATCAACTCAAATTTGGCCTAGACACGTTGGTGTAGTTGTCGGTGGCGGTCCACCAGTTCTCTTGTTAAAGTCTTGAAATAAGCGCTGGTGATCAATTCATTTATGGGTATCGGTAGCAACTGGCTGCGGGCTTTGGATAAATTCGTTGGCTGCCAGCTTCTTCATTCACTTCAGCAATATGAGAAGTATAATATCTAACCGTGATTGATGGTCTTCTCTGAGGAATGAGGGAAGACATCTACGTTTGATGGCACTAGTCACCCTTGGAGAATTCCACGCGTCACCCTTGGAGAATTCCACACGTCATTCACACTTCATAAGGTAGTATAGGGGGTCGTATTTCTACAGTATACCGACATAGTTAACATGTTGAATTTTCATTGGAAGTTCTGCATGTAGGATGGTTTCAACAGATAGGTCTTGACTGGGAAAGATTCTCCAATCGACATTATGATCAGGTCCATTTTATTGCCAAGGGGTCTTGTAACACTGGTGAATGATGTATGCACGATTGTCCAACGTTTGAGTGGTTGGTAACGCCGATTGGACGGCGAGTTGGTTAATAATGGGATAATAGATTGGTGTTTATCCCAAACTTTCATCCAGATAGGAGACCTATATAGGGTATTAAGGAAGTCCTCTTGAGGTTGTATGTCATGCTTTTAGTCATGTGGACGTGGAATGATTAAGATGCGGGCATTTGAAGATGGTTCAGCGGTGACCAGCTATGTTTTGAGTTGGCAGAGTAGACATTGTAGGGTAGTCGTCATATTAGCCATCGTACCATAGTTGTCAATTCAGGAGTTTAAAAGCTGGTCAATTGGAGGAAGTTGCATTCCACCCATTCCTTGATTGCAACTCAACATTTGTTGTTGTGATCTCCTATGTCTTGTTCAGTCATGGAACAATTAGAAGCACGGATGGAATGTTCCTTCATTAAATTGAGCTTCTGAATTCATCGGAGTCGTGAACTGACGTGAAACACATATTTGAATTATCTGTCTTTTGATCATCATCGCTCGAGGATGAGTCTGAGTCATCTAGAGTGGCGGTAAATGCACGTTTTTGTTTTTTTACGGATTCATTGTTTATAGGAAGATTTTTCTTATCTGGATGCGGACAGTCTCTTTTGATATGACCTGGTTCGTCACAGTTGAAACATTTGATATAGTTTGACACTATATTCTGATTACCAGAGTTCTTATGGTTGTTTCCCTTGAGATTATTCATCTTTCTGTATTTCAGGAATTTCCGAAAATTCTTGGTCATAAAGGCTATCTCTTCATCATTTTCGCTGTTTGAGTCTGATCCATCGGACAATGCATTGAATGTAATTGATTTCTTTTCAGATGCTTTGCTTTCTCTTCTCCCAATCATTTGGACTTCAAACGACATTAGATTTCCAATTAATTCTTCTATCTTTAAGGTACTGATGTCATTTGCCTCTTCGATCGCAAGTGTCTTTTGATCCCATTCTGGAGTAAGAGAATTTAAGATTTTTCTGACTTGATCTTCTTTCGAAAATACCTTTCCCAAAGATATGAGAGAATGTACAATATCCTGAAACCTACTATACATATCTGAAATAGACTCATTCAGAATCATTTTAAATAATTGAAACTGATTTGTGAGAATGTAAATTTTGGTCTGTTTAACTTTGTTTGTTCCTTCGTGAGTAACTTGCAAAGTTTTCCAGATTTCATATGCAGACTTACAAACTGACACTCTATTACATTCATTCCTATCAAGTGAACAAAACAGAATATTCATAGCTTTAGAGTTATTTTGTGCGACTGTCTTTTGCTCAGCAGTCCACTATGCAAAATCAGTTGTGGGTTCAAAATATTCAGTCTGTGTGATATTCCAAGTGTCTAGTCCTACTGATTGTAAATATATTTTCATCCTACATGCCCAATATGCATAGTTACTGCCATTAAAAAGTGGTGGTCTGACAGTAGACTGACCTTCTACAAATGAACTAGTGTTGGTAGTAACAACAGTTTCAGTGTTGGTATCCATTTTGAAATTTTTCAAAATTCAGATTATGAAACTTTGAAAACCTTGCTTTGATACCAAATGTGAAAAATGCGAATTATGGATCTTAAGGCTAGAATAAACACTAGAGGGGGGTGAATAGTGTTTTAATAATTTATTAATTCTTTTTGAGTTTATATTAATTTGAACACAAATGTATGCAATATTCAGACACAGATATAATCACAGAATCAAACATAAATGCAAATATAAAGTAAAAGCAGTAAAGGAAAGAACACACCGGATTTTATACTGGTTCGGAGTTACCCTACATCCAGTCCCGCAACACAAGTACGGATTTCCTTTCAAAATCAATTCTTAAAATTACACCCTCGATTTCAAGGCCACGAGGTACACCACTCTAGATTCACAATCCTCTGGGTAGAGATACTTGATTTTACGGGCAACAAGTTCACCCAATTGATTTCCTAGGCTACAATCACACCTTCTCTCACTTGATTGATTTTCCCGGCTACAATCACACCTTTTCTCGCTCGTTTGATTACAAAGAAGCCTATAACTCTGAATAGCACTGGATCTTGTTGAGATAGTGATAGAGAATCAAACCAGAGATGATCTAGTTAGATTCAATGGTGATTTCGGCAGAGTAATAGTAAAAATGTATATAAAGAAATGTGGAAGAAGAAGAGGAGTGAAATTAGAAATTTATGAATATAAATTCGTTTAAAACATCCCCTATTTATAGTAGAACAACAGCCATGTCCATTCGGGAAGGGATGTGACGAATAGACACTTCCTTTGAAATTCAAACTTTTGGAATCAACTGCCATCATGTCGACATGGGTACCTAGGGGTTGTCGACATGCCTAAGGTATTTTTGATAATTTGTTTTTCTTTTGAAAATAACTTCTATCTTATATTAAAACTATTTTAAACTTTATAAATATACTATAGTTAAAATACATAACTAAGTATAGAGAATAATATTTTGGTATATATAAAATTTTACTATAATTTCATATTTAAATCTTTAAATATAAGTACTTTATAATTAAAGATAGTTTAAAACCAAGGATAATTTTGATATTGAAAATAAAGATTATTTTGAGGCTAAAAGTATTTAAAACCAGGATAGATGTTTTTGATTTAGAAAGGAAGATTTTGAAATCATTTTGAAAACAAGATATAATTTTGTAAAACATTTGAATAAAAGTTAGTGGATACAAAACGATGTTCCACTAGATTTTTCGTAGGTTCCATCCTACTTAGGGTTCCATCTCTTTAACAGGCTCGAAGTGGATTCCATTCCACGAATAAAATGGATTTTAAGATGTCAGTGCTTTTCTAGGAGTTTTAACATAATTCTAGACTCGATACTTGTCTTGTACTATTGAAATCTTGAACTCTTGATATCTTGATACTCATGAGTCTTGAATCTTGATGTCTTCGATCTTGAGTCTCTATACTTACAGTCTTCATTCTCAGTACCTGCATGTTTATATCTTGCATATACATATATATCTAAACTATAATGTTAGTATAATGTTAGTTTTTATATTTTATAACAAGTCCTAAGGTTGTTGTCATCAAAACCATTCTTTTCAAGGACTAACAATGAGGACCAACACAAATCTATCCAAGTGCTCTCGAAAAATTCTATTCATCGGATCTACAAAGAATGTCGGCGCATTAGTTTGTCCGAACGGCATAACTAACCATCCATACGATCCATATCTTGTCCTTAACGCCGTCAAAGGAATGCTATTGTTTGTACCAAAATTGGGCACAACACTCTTCGGAAGTTTTTGAAGAGATAAAATGAAGAAATTAAATGGAAAGAGAGGAATTATCTAAGAAAAACTCCAAATTTCAGATATGAAAATAATTAAAATGCAAGGAGACACAAGAATTTAGAGTGGTTCGGCGTATTGCCTACGTCCACTATGAAGTTGATAGCTTTATTGATCTTTCTTTGATGTTTACAATTGATTTCAGCAAATTACAGCGAATAACAATGATTTGCAGCTGTGAAATTCGTTGGTAGCAGCAGCAACGGAGTTCAGATCTGGATCCGGCAGAGTCTGGGCATTGGAGATCTCAAAGAAGAAGAAGAACCCCTTTTTTGTTGGCATTGGGGGTCTATTTATAGGTGTGGGAGGCTGATATTTCGCTCAGATCTCGGGGGACTTCTTCTGGCACGTGAGTAAGCCCGTGCGACCAAGCCCGTGAAGTTTCGGCCCGATCCGTGATCGATACGAACGAATTTCGACTCAGTCAAGACTTGCTTCGATCGAGTCGAAATTTGGCATGGACATTCTTTATGTTGTACTTAAGCTGCTGTGAAAATTTCACAGCATTTGGACTTGTAGATCTCAAGATATGATCGATGCAAGTTGGAGTTTTTCCATCCACGATCGATACGAACGAATTTCGACTCGGTCAAGACTTACTCCGATCGAGTCGAAATTTGGCAGGAACATTCTTCATGTTGTACATAAGCTGCTGTGAAAATTTCATAGCATTTGGACTTGTAGATCTCGAGATATGATCGATGCAAGTTGTAGTTTTTCCATCCGCGATCGATACGAACGAATTTCAACTCTGTCAAGACTTGCTCCGATCGAGTCGAAATTTGGCACGAACATTCTTCATGTTGTTCTTAAGCTGCTGTGAAAATTTCATAGCATTTGGACTTGTAGATCTCGAGATATGATCGATGCAAGTTGGAGTTTTTCCATCCGCGATCGATACGAACGAATTTCGACTCGGTCAAGACTTGCTCCGATTGAGACGAAATTTGGCAGGAACATTCGTTAGGTCATACTTAAGCTCCTGTTAAAATTTGGTGGCATTTGGACTTGTAGATCTCGAGTTATGATCGATGCAAGTTTGGAGTTTTTCCATCCGCGATCGATACGAACGAATTTCAACTCAATCAAGACTTGCACCGATTGAGTCAAAATTTGGCAGGAACATTCCTTAGGTCATACTTAAGCTCTTGTTAAAATTTGGTGGCATTTGGACTTGTAGATCTCGAGTTATGATCGATGCAAGTTTGGATTTCTCAACCGTGATCGATCAATTACTTGGGCATACGAACTCCGATTGACTTGAAATTTGGAACGTTGGCTCTCATTGCTTTGCTTGTCATGTCATATCAATTTTAGCTCGATCTGGTCTCGAAAAAAAATTCGTCGACATCCATAGTGAGCCTGCGTACAACCGATCTCCAGGATGAAATGCCCTTGGTTTTTAGTTAAGTTCTTGGTGTCACGGCCTTGCCAAAAGGCGGGATAACAACTATCTTTTGCCACTCTAAGCTGATGAAATCCCATCGCCAAATCTAGCTGAGAGAATACCTTGGTCCCACTTAACTGATCGAACAAATCGCCAATTCTCGACAATGGATATCGGTTCTTTATCGTCTTCTCATTCAACTTACGATAATCGATACACAGCCTCAACGATCCATACGGCTTCTTCGCAAATACTGTGGTAGCCCCCCATGGTGAACTACTTGGTCGGATAAAACTCTTGCCTTTCAAATCCACCAACTGCACCTTCTACTCCATCTCTGTGGGTATCATCCTGCTCGACGGCCTACTCACCGGCTCAGCTCCAAGCACCATATCAATCTAAAACTCTATGGCTCATTTCGGTGGTAGTCCAACTACCGGATCAAATACATCAGCAAATTCTCTAACTACAAAGACTCGATGCAACCCATCCTCCATCCTCCATCTCCATAATACCCAATAAAGCATGCACTTCACAACTAGGGTTGTCTACGGTATAAATTATCCGATCACTACAATTCGGATGACTAGGTGATATTTTCCTATCATGGCAAAATATCCTAGCATCATATTTATTTAACCAATCCATCCTAAGGATAATCCCAAATCCCACAAAGTCAAACACATGCAAACAGTAATCAAAAGTATGGCCAAGCAAATCAAATTCTAAATGGTCACACCTCATCCCAAGCATTGCATACCCTCCTATTAGATTTGCAACCCTTAAGGAAGTAACTAAGTATGAGGTTTCTAGGTTAAGCCTATCTACCAAACATCGAAATAAAAGAATGAGATGCTCCAGTATCAAATAGAATGCTAACAGACATACCGGGAATCTGCAGCGACCCTCCCAAAACAGCCTTCCCTTTTTCCTGCATAACTGGCCTTGGAATTGCGGGCTCCAGTGAATACATTTGTCCCTTTCCATCTCTAGCAGGTTCAAGGCATTTGTTCTTAAAATGGCCGATTTGATCATAATTAAAACATCTGACATTCTTCTTTCCAACAGCTTCTTTCCCTTTTCCTTTTCCATTCCCGATACGACACTCATTAGCATAGTGTCCCTTCTTATCGCATTTGTAACAAACTACTTCAGCCTTTCCTTTCTTCTGTGCTCCTCCCTTCTTAGCATTCTTTTTCTGGAAAAACTTCCTTTTCTGGCCTTGTCCCATCTGGGCCTCCTACATCTTCTTCCTCAAGCAAGCCAACGCCTCTTCTTGTCTTAATGCCATTTCAACCACTACATCACTGGGATCTCTCAAATGTGGTAAAGTAGCACTTATTAAATCTGGCCTCAAGCCCCTTATAAACTTTTCATTCCTCCTGATCACGGTATCTACTAAAGCACACCCGTATCAGGCCAATTCCTTAAACTTCCTCGCATACTCCAAGAGGGACATAGCTCCTTGTTCCAACTCTGCAAACTTCCTCACCAACGCCGACTGTGCCATAACAAACATGAATCTTTCTTAAAACCTTCTCCTAAACTCCTCCCAAGTTATGGTTTCCTCATCAACTCCAGCAGTAATAGTATTCCACCAGAATAGAGCAGCTCCCTGCTGCTGCATTGAAGCCAATATCCTCTTCTGTGCATCAATCAATCCTAAGTCAGCAAAAATTCTTTCACAATGCAGTAGCCAATTTTCCACCTTGATCGCATCTTCAGTACCAATAAACGGCTTCCCTCCAAGCCTGGTGTAATCCCTACTTAAGTTTGCATACTGATTGACCATCGAAATGTCATGAGCTCCACCTCCAGCAGCATTAACTCTGACAACTCCCATTGCTATTCCAGCTTGCATCATGTTTACAAAGAACTGATACATTGCTGCCATGTCCATCTGGGTAACTATTGCATCAACAGTTTCAGCTTGAGCCTAACCGGTACCTCTCCTAGTGTTTGGTCGGGAATTTCCATTAGTGGTGGTGCTATCTCTTCCAAGGTTTACTCTGCCTCTTCTTCCCTCCATATTTGTATTCAAACCTCGTGAGATACAGATGAATAGCCTAACTAAGATAGGAGTCTAGAGAGATAGCGTATACTTATATATATAGCAAATACAAGTACGTTACCATAGCGTTACCCCATACCCCGATCTTAACTATAAATTTTAAGGATTATGTTTTCTGTTAGCACCAAAATTGGTCACTAACCTCGTAGAAGAAGATTGTGAAGAGATATAAGTGATGAATTCAAATTAAACAGAGAAGACAGTGCTAATCTAAATACAGAAAGTAAGAACACCAAATTTATAGTGGTTCAGCGTAATTGCCTACGTCCACTTTAAGGTTAAACTTTATTGATCTTCTTTATAGTTGATTACAAATACAATTCGTGAATCAAATGCTTGAATGAAGTTGTTAAGTAGAGAAGATGAGTCTTGAAAATGGCAGAGTCTCCCTGGTGTTTTCTCTCCAAAAAAGGATCCCTTTCACTGTGACCCTGCCCCTCTATTTATAGGCAAATATGGGCTGGACTTCCCAAGTGGGCTGGATAGCCGAACGCTCAAGCCCCAGTGCAGTGGTCGCTGTATGCCGAACCAGGCGTGCCGAATGCTCTGCGCCGAACCATTCCTTCTATGCCGAACGGTATGTTGGTTTCGTGGGAACTGTAGGATGGTTGTCTGTTGAGGCCGAACGTGCCTCCATCTCAAGCTCTTGAACGAACGGTGTATGCATGCCGAACGATACCGGTATCCTGAGTAGTTGTGCATGCTGAATGTCTTCTGGATGTCGAGTATTACGCCGAACACCATGGGATGCCGAGTACTCCTATTGCCGAGTAGTCTCGATGCCGAGTGCTCTTTATGCCGAGCAGCCTTGATGCCGAGTACTCTTGTATGCCGCGCACTCTCTGACGCCGAGTTCCACTGGATGCCGAGTGCTACGCCGAGTACTCCTGGATGTCAAGTGCTTCGCCGAACACTACTGGATGCCGGTCACTCTCTGACGCCGAGTTCCACTGGATGCCAAGTGCTACTCCGATTACTCCTGGATGTCGAGTGCTTCGCCGAACACTACTGGATGCCGGTCACTCTCTGATGCCGAGTTCCACTGGATGCCGAGTGCTAGTTACCTGGTCAGATCTCCAGGAAACACTTGCCCCCCAAAGTGTATCGCATGGCCGAACGTGATGTGCTTTGAATCTGGTATAATTTACCTCGGAGGTACCTTCTCGAGAATGTTAGTGAAGGAGGTGCAAGACGAACGAGATTTGGATGCCGAACGATACGCTCGAAGCCGAACGTACACCGTGTGCCGAACGATACTCTGCTATGATGCCGAACGCTTCGGTGTTGACCGGTTCTACCGGGTATAGCCTCTTCAACTTCTACCTCCCTCTATATAACCAGGTCCTTCCCGTCACTTTTCCTTTTACGCCTTCTTCTCTGTCATTCCTAGAGACTTGCAATTCTTGCCATCTTATCAGATTTGAGACCTAATCGATCCTTCCTCAACTTCGACTTTCGAACTAGGTATCATTCCTTCTGTGATTAGATTACTTCAACACAAGACTTAGGTTGTTTTCATGGGAAACGTGACCTTTCTATGATCGTATAATATGCGCCGAGCAGAAATGGCTCGCATGCTTGGAGTTGTCTAGTTAGGGCTAGCTCCTTCGTGCCGAACAAGAATGGAAGGAAAAGAAAGATGGGATGCTGAACGGCGTAGTCTTCGCCGGGCGATCTGTCCCTGACGTTCGGCGCAGATGGAGAAGGTGTAGGGTGGAGTTGAAATCGTGGTGGAGCGCCACTTTTAGCTGAACGATAACCCAAACCGAACAGTCTTGAATGCCGAACGGTATCAATGCTGGACAATTACTAAAATGTAGAGCAATAACTTAGCCGAACGATAACCCAAGCCGAACAATTGACATGCCGAACATCGAATTCAGCCGAACAATTGACATGCCGAACAATACAATTGCCGAACACTCTTCAGACCGAGCAAAACACAGCCGAACACTATACTTAGGACGAATAATCTTGAATGCCGAACAATTCTCTTAACAGGACAATGCCTTAACCGAATGAGACCTTTAGCACTACACTTAGGCCGGTTACTTTAGAAATCATATGTCTTTTGAATCTGGAACTGTAATCACCTCAATGCGAGCTTTTTGAGACGGTCAGTGATGACGGTCTTCGAAGGCGATGATTCGAAGCTAATCATTATATCTTTAAAACATTCTTATTGCCTGTACTCAATTGCTTGCACTAGTTCACACACCACACGGGGGGGGAGGAATCGTGTTGCTAATTCTAACGTTCAACGTTTTTTAAGTATAGCTTTCTCAAGCATTTAGCCAGGTTCATTATTTATTCGGGATGTCGAGAAAATCTAGTTCTGCCACCATATCTGACAGGCCTGGGCCGTCAGCAAGGCAAGGAGCCGCTGATACTTCTAACCCGTCAACTTCTCCTGCTCATAACTTGGCGCCTGATGCTCTGGAGGCAACCATCTTACTAGACAATCCGATCGATTCTCAAGCCTCGAAGATCAACGAAGCTGCTCTGCGACGGATATGCTCTATTCACGGGATTCCTTTTACCGACGTGTTAGTTCCTTCAAGACACGATCGCCCTCATTTGCCCCCAGTCGGGTACACTACCTGCAACAAGTTTATGTGTTGGATGGGCAGCGTGCCTCCGTTCAACTTATTTCTCCGGGATGTACTGCAGTACATAGACATAGCTCCGTCGCAGCTGCACCCGAACGGCCATGCATTTCTATATGGGACTTATCTACTTTTCATGGCTGTCTTCTCCAGACCTCCAACCGCCGGTGATATCAGATATATTTACATGTTCAAGAGACGGAAAGACAGTCCTTCTTTTCTGTTCCTCGAGCCATACCACAAATGCCAGATCTTGATAGGGGCCTGTAGCAAATTTGCCCTGTACAAACAGGAATGGTTCTATGTGCGCTGCCCTTCCGGTTTCGCTAGGAGATAGGTTGAAGGCAGTAAGTCTCTCTGCTGAATCATTATTCGTTTTTAATCGGATTCATGCTTTTCCTAACTCTTCATTTCATCTTTTCAGGTATCAACCCGCGTCCGGAAGGCCGAGGATATTCTGAGGCTGTTGAAGCCATTAGAGCTCTTCCTGCTGACGATCGAGACATCCGGACTATCATTTCAAATGAATCGCTGTCGGGGTTTGGCTTGCTAGCCCCTGGTCGTCGGATCAGCCTTCCAGAAGGTGTTACAATTCCCAAACCTCCATCTGGTAAAGGGAAAAAACTTGCCGGACCGTCGTCGCGTCGCGCTCCCGACACGCACGAAGAAGGCGAGCGCAAAGAGGATGATGCCCCCGAAACTCAGGGCCAGAACGTGGGTCCCGCTTGGAATCCGGCAATCGAAGTTCAGGATATTGAGACATCATCTTCCCCTTCGAAGGGAAAGAAGAAGTTGAAATATACGGTTCAAAAGAAGAAAGTTGGTGGCACCTCAAAAGTTACGCCTATCCCTCCTGAGAAAGAGGCTTCTTCGCAGCACCTGGAAAGTTCTCTGAGGGGTCTGTCCAACCTGTCCATCCCCGATGATTTACTTAATTATGGGTTCGATGATCCTGAAGCTCTCAAATTCTCTTCGCCCGCTAGAGGCAATGTAGGAGTTCAACTCCCGGCTCAAGGAGACAACACTCCTATTAGCAAAGATAAACGAACGGGTCCATCGGGGGGAACACTAGGACACACACGCACATGCGCATTCCATAATATACTTCAAGTCTTTTTAATTTGTGAATTCTCCTTAACTCGTTGTTATCTCCATTCTTTGCAGGTGATATGGGCCGCTCTCACGGACTTGATCGCCTTCAGGGGTCTTCTATATTCCATCACTCTGGACGGGATTCCGGTTCAGGCAGACGCAGGGACCGAGGTGATTATGAAGATAGGGACAATCGTCCTCGCAAGTCGTCTAACCGCAAGAAAGCACACTCTCAATCTTCCCAGTCCCGCGATCTTCCTCCTCCAACTGAGCCGGATAAAGAGAAGTCTTTGCAGAAGGGTTATCAGTCTGATGCTGCTCGAGAACAACATTCCAGTTCATCGAGTACGAGGCAAGTTCGAGAGCAACGTAAAAGAACGGAATTCTCAAGGCCTCCTCCTCCTACTCCTGCCATGGACCCAACTGTTGCGGAAAAGATGGTCGACCTTAAGGCCAAGTTTCCGAAAATCTATTTTGACGGCTTGAAATTCCTCCCAGCCATCCATCACATTCCTGGGCACGTGAAGCAAAGTGCCATTGCCTGCAACAATGACGTCTATGTTCAACATGACGCATTCGTGCACTTGGTGGAGAAGATCTCGGAAGTATCTGTCGAGCGTCAACACGAGATTGACCGTCTGAATCTGGAGGCTGACAGCGATAAGAAAATCATCAAACTCCAAGACGAAGAGCTCGCTTCGTATAAGTCAAAGCTAGAAGCCGCTGAACAAGGTGCAAAAGATACTGCTGAGGCAGTTACTCGCTTAGAGGTGGCTCACAAAAAGGAGCTTGACGAAGCAGTCCAGCGCAGCGGCGCCCTTGCCCTAGAAAAAGACTCTGTCCAAAAAGAAAGGGACGCGCTCGCTACTCAAGTCAAAGAGTTGAAAGAACTACTCTCCAAGGAGAAAGAAGACAAAATAGCTGCTCAGGAAGAATCACAGCGATATTATGATGAGATTGTTGCTACCCAACTCCTGAAGACAAAGCTCGACGATGAACTTGCCGGGGTCGAGAAAATGAAGGATGAGGCCCGTGAGGAGGGCAAAAGAATGGCTGTGGAGGAGCTTGATTCTCGCCTTGAGGCGGCCGCAGAGGCCGGCAGGGAAGAGGTCAAAAGTATGTTTGACCCGTTGATCGCCGAGTACGGAGCCCGCATCCTTATGCACCGTGACTTAACATTCTTGGGCGACGGCTACCTCGAATCCCTGGCTGAGGCATGGGAAACTCTGATAAAGATCAGGAAAGTCGAGTCAGGCTCCGAAGAGGTCGATGAGGATGCATTGGTGAAGGAGTTCCTGAGGGGGAATGAGCCATCGGATTTATCCGCAGCATTGGCTCTTTATGGCAAAGGCTCTTCCCCTTCGAAAGAGAAGAACGACGAAGCCGGCCCGTCAGAGGCCGACACTACTACTCCTCACATCGCCGCTCCTTATGCTGCTCAACCGGCCGGTCGGTCGACGCTTGATCCATTCGAGCAGCATGCCAGTTATGATCCCGAAGATCCCGGGCTTGGCGTTCATGTGCTGTCACCTATCCTGGAGGGTGAAACCCCACGCGCCACCGATAGCCAACCGGATCCTGGAAGGAAATTCTTCTTTCTCTAGAAGTCGAAGAGATCCCGTCATTTTTCAGCAATGGTTATTCGTTCTAATGCCCATTTCTTATCTTTTCATGTAGGTCGTTCTGACGCCGAGCCAACTCCGAGGAGCGATGACGCCAAGGAGGAAGCAGAGAAAACAAGCGACGTTGCTCACGCAGGAGTAACTCCCGGTCCAGACGCTCAAGTGATCGGGGCGCTTGATGATGACAAACTTGATACTTCGTCTCCTGCCGAAGGAAGCGATGAAATTAAAATCACTGGCGCCTCTGAGCATACTTCAGAGATGAGCATGAAGGACCATCTCGCCGACGAGGAGAAGAAAAAGGTCAAAGTCAAAGTTGAATCTGAAATACTGGAACTCACTGACCCGCGTAACAGACCTTTGAAAATCATTCTCCCGGGCAGGTCCAGACCACTAGATGTTCCGTCCCCTACTCCTGACTCCGTTTCTCTAGCAAGCAAAAAGTCCAAGAGAAAGCGTGAGGGAGAGGAGTCGTCGGAAACACCAAAGGAAGACAAGAAGAAGAAGTCG
This sequence comes from Allium fistulosum, assembly GCA_030737815.1. Lineage (NCBI taxonomy): Eukaryota > Viridiplantae > Streptophyta > Magnoliopsida > Asparagales > Amaryllidaceae > Allium > Allium fistulosum. Next base: position 99,629,894 of record CM060907.1, read on the forward strand.
AAGAAATAATCGATGCACTTGCTCAACAAGTTTCCTGCTTAGGTTTTGTAATTGTTTTTATCTTCCGCAACTCGTAGTTTGTATAGGCCTGAATTTTGTAGGAGTGATCGTGTATCCCCATTTTGGACTTATCGAATAAAATTTTAGTTTCTTTTTGTTTGAATGATTCTCTTGTCTTTATTTGGTTTGCTGACACTGTGCTCCGGGGACTTGGAGACTTGAGACTGTTCATACTCTAGTCCGCGCTCTGGGGACTTAGAGTTCTCCGTTCCGCACTCTGGGGATTCGGAGATTGGAAATCGTTTATACTCTAGTCCGCGCTCTGGGGACTTAGAGTATTCCGCTCCGCACTCTGGGGATTCGGAGATTTGAAATCGTTTATACTCTAGTCCGCGCTCTGGGGACTTAAAGTACTCCGCTCCGCACTCTGGGGATTCGGAGATTGGAAATCGTTTATACTCTAGTCCGCGCTCTGGGGACTTAGAGTACTCCGCTCCGCACTCTGGGGATTCGGAGATTTGAAATCGTTTATACTCTAGTCCGCGCTCTGGGGACTTAGAGTACTCCGCTCCGCACTCTGGGGATTCGGAGGTTGGAAATCGTTTATACTCTAGTCCGCGCTCTGGGGACTTAGAGTACTCCGCTCCGCACTCTGGGGATTCGGAGATTGGAAATCGTTTATACTCTAGTCCGTGCTCTGGGGACTTAGAGTACTCCGCTCCGCACTTTGGGGATTCGGAGATTTGAAATCGTTTATACTCTAGTCCGCGCTCTGGGGACTTAGAGTACTCCGCTCCGCACTCTGGGGATTCGGAGATTGGAAATCGTTTATACTCTAGTCCGCGCTCTGGGGACTTAGAGTACTCCGCTCCGCACTCTGGGGATTCGGAGATTTGAAATCGTTTATACTCTAGTCCGCGCTCTGGGGACTTAGAGTACTCCACTCCGCACTCTGGGGATTCGGAGATTGGAAATCGTTTATATTCTAGTCCGCGCTCTGGGGACTTAGAGTACTCCGCTCCGCACTCTGGGGATTCGGAGATTTGAAATCGTTTATACTCTAGTCCGCGCTCTGGGGACTTAGAGTACTCCGCTCCGCACTTTGGGGATTCGGAGATTGGAAATCGTTTATACGAGTCTACATGTCATGAATGATAATGTAATTTATCATCCAATTAAGAGATATAGAAACTTCATAGAAAATATGGCTTCAAGCCTTTATTAATGAAATCAACTAAATTGCTTGATTACAACTTTCACAAGGAAACTAAGTCATTATTGAATGGAAACATGCAGGAAATAACAGTGCCTACAACAAGAAAGGAAAACATGCTAAACGTAATAGTGCCGCAAATGTTCACTGTTCCATGCTCGGGGGAGTGTCGCGCCATCAACGGTCGCTAGCTTGAATGTTCCTTCTCCAAGCTTCCGTTCAATGGCGTATGGACCTTCCCAGCTGGGATTCATGCATGATGGTACCGGGAAGACTCGTTTCAGAACGAGATCACCCACATCAAAGATTCTTGGGCGGACTCTGCCGTCGTAGTAACGCTTGACTCGATGTCTGTGCGCCGCCGCCCTTAATTCAGCTTCTTCACGCTTTTCGTCGATGCAGTCCAGTGATTCCAGCAAGAGGTTTTGGTTCGTCTTGGGATCATAGTATGTCACTCGGTGCGATGGAACTTCAAGTTCCATGGGTATAACGACCTCAGAGCCGTATGCCAAGGCGAACGGAGTGTGGCCGGTCGTGGACTTGTGGGTAGTTCTATACGCCCATAATGCTGTCGGGAGTTCATCTACCCACTTGCCTCCAACCTTCTCCAGACGCTTCTTTAGTATGGACTTGATTATTTTGTTAACGGCCTCGACTTGTCCGTTAGCTTTTGGGTGTGCAATGGCGGCGAACTTTTTCTCGATGCCGTACTTTAAACAGAAGTCTTTGAACTCTCTACTTTCGAATTGCATTCCGTTGTCTGTAATGATGGTGCATGGAAGGCCAAAGCGGCATATAATGTTTCGTACAACGAAGTTAATGACCTTCTTAGAGGTGATAGTGGCCAAAGGTTCTGCCTTAGCCCATTTCGTGAAATAGTCGACTGCAACTATTGCATATTTCGCACCACCTTTAGATAAAGGCAAAGAGCCGATTATGTCGATTCCCCAGATCGCAAATGGCCAGGGACTGATCATTTGTGTGAGTTCCGTTGATGGAGCCCTCGGGATTTTTGCATATCTTTGACACTTGTCACATTTTCTTGCGTAGTCCGCGGCATTCCGGTTTACGGTGGGCCAGTAATATCCATAGCGGAGGATCTTCTTTGCTAGCGTTTGCCCCCCAGTATGGTCGCCTCATTCCCCTTCGTGAACTTCTCTCAAGACTCACTTTGTTTCATCATGAGTGATGCACCGCAATAATGGGACCGAGAATCCTTTCCGATACATGGACCCATCCTGCATTACGTATCGCGCGGCCTTTCGAAGGACCTGCCGTCTTTCGCTTCTTTTTCCTAGTAAAGCCCCGGTCGTTAGGTACAGTTTGAATGGGGTTATCCACGATTCCTTCTCGATTTCTGTTCCCAACACGCGATCGACTTTCGTTTCGTCTATGCTCGGGGCATGCAAGACTGAGTAGTTGTGCATGCTATGGTTGTCTGTTGAGGCCGAACGTGCCTCCATCTCAAGCTCTTGAACGAACGGTGTATGCATGCCGAACGATACCGGTATCCTGAGTAGTTGTGCATGCTGAATGTCTTCTGGATGTCGAGTATTACGCCGAACACCATGGGATGTCGAGTACTCCTGTTGCCGAGTAGTCTCGATGCCGAGTGCTCTTTATGCCGAGCAGCCTTGATGCCGAATACTCTTGTATGCCGCGCACTCTCTGACGCCGAGTTCCACTGGATGCCGAGTGCTACGCCGAGTACTCCTGGATGTCAAGTGCTTCGCCGAACACTACTGGATGCCGGTCACTCTCTGACGCCGAGTTCCACTGGATGCCGAGTGCTACGCCGAGTACTCCAGGATGTCGAGTGCTTCGCCGAACACTACTGGATGTCGGTCACTCTCTGATGCCGAGTTCCACTGGATGCCGAGTGCTAGTTACCTGGTCAGATCTCCAGGAAACATTTTCAAAAATCACTTTTAATTAAAATATTTCATAAACCATGCTCTGATACCAAACTGTAACAGCCCCTATCTAGAGGCCCAAAACTAAGCGCTATAGATGCTGTAGTCATCTATAGTATTAGCTTCCGGCGACTAAATACGGCTATGTTAATGGTATCAATAATATCAGAAGCATTTGAATATGAAACAAAACATAGATTTCAAAAACAACTATTACTTCATTACATTTCAAAACCAATTGTTTCACATTCACAACACATAACCGCAAATCGTTCCCAAGCACAGATCAAATATAATTATTACAAAATACGCCAAGAGCGGTATATGAAGATACCTCCTTGGATGATCAGAGTCATATGGACATAATAGACCTAATACAAATGTGATAACCCTGATTTTTGTGAGCAATTTGATGATTTAATTTAGTTTATATTTGTATAAAAATTGCATTGAAAAAGATAGGAATGGGAAACTGATTTGCAGATACATGGTTTAAAACATGTACATGTGCACAAGTTAGTGTACATACATGCACACAGTTTTCTGTATAATAAAATAGACAGAAACAAATATAAAAAAATTAGAATAAGTAATTTAGAAATACATATGTATGAAAATAGGATTATGTCTTTAATAAAATCTGGCGCAAAGAAAATATAAGCTAGGTAGAAATAAACTTGAAATTATTTAAAGAAAGAAATTAAGGACTTAGGCAAAAATAGGCATACATATACATGTGCACAAGCAAACACTTGCTGGAAGAAAACAGAAATTGCATGGAAATGGCATGAACCCTTAAACAAACACTTTATCCATTTCCAGTAATTTCTTTAATTTGGAAAATGAGAGTCATGCATATAACATGACCGGGGTAAAGAGCTAAGGCTTATTTCTGGAAATAAAGACAAGGACCACATACCCTTTTATTTTCCTGAATCAAATAAGAGGCAGACCATGTTTTGTATCGGGTAAAAATGACATTGGGTAATTCTGTTAAACCCTAGTAGCAGCCAGGGATTTTGTATAAGGAGGCTTAGTGTAGTGAGACCTTACAGAATTTGCTCCTCATCATTTAAAGAAAAATAAAAATATAAGCCAGAGAAAAGTAGGAGCATTGGCCATTAGAATTAGAAGAAGGAAGCAGACTAAAAGGGTTCATAAAGCTTAGGAAGAAGAAGGATTAAGGTGAGAAACCTCACTGGAAACTGTAGCAATAAGTCCTTAATATTGAGGCAGCCTAATTAAATTTATATTTCACTTTTGCAAGCTATGTTCATTTTTTGATTTGATAACTTAGGCTTGTCATTGATCTGCTCAAGTGTAAACCCCTTTACAGTGACATATTTAGTATAAAAGAGTCATGGATTTCATGTTTAAATATGGTGATCTGTGTTGTGATTTAACTTTGAAATGAAGTAGATTTTTATGGGTTTTCTTTATACATTTATTTATTTAAAACTCAGGATTTATGTTGTAGATATATCGTCTGAAAATGAAAGAAGGTGTGGGGCTGCAACATTGAGTTGTTGCTTATGTCTCATATCCAATAAAATAAAGATAAATGTAGAGGTGCAATGTTATACATGTGCTGAGCTTCTATATTTTATGAACTCTCCAAATTAAAGCATATACTTGTGGTTTAGCCAGATCTTAAATTAGCAAAGGTCTGATTGAACTAGAGGTAAAAAGGAGACAACCAGGAAACCATCTATGACCATATGTTTGTAACTTGATCTATTGAAACCCATAGCGAAAAATAATATGCTTAGAAATCACATCTGATTGTATGTTTAAATGCTTGCTTATGAGAATATGACTTACAAATCTCTGGATGAATACATGTTGGTTGGATGTTTATTTCTCTGATTGAAATATGATATGCAAAAGGGATTAGCATAGGAATGAGAAAAGGAAAATAACACTTAGTAATTTAACTGAGGACTTTGGATCTTAGGGCTACAAAATATGGCTTGGCAAGGTGAACATTGCAAGCTCACGCATGGTATGCTTATACCCAGGGGCCTGAGTGTGCTAGGTTAACAGTTATATGTCCCAGGTAGTGTGTGATTTAACAAGAGAAAGTAGCTAAAGATCATAATATACTTGATAGTGAACAATAGAAATAGGTTCATGAGAGGGCTTGGGTAAAATCCCTAATGGCCAATAATTTGGTAGGAAAGATTTGATGATTAAATTGATGAAAATGTTGATTGATTTATAATGTTTTATGGATGGATCCTATGATTGTTATCACTGAACTAATCCATTGAATCATGGATGATTTGTTGTGCACAAATGTATATACTCAGGTGTCACAGAAACATGCACAAGAATGGTATTGAATTCCTTTATCCATTCTGAAGTTATTTGTATATGAATAAGTGTCATATAAATCATGTTTTCAGTTAGATTACTCATACCAGACTTTAGTCTGACCCTTGTGTGTTTTATGCACCATTGGGTGTCTCATATTCATATGGGGCAGTTCATGGTGATTTTGCAGGAAAGTAAGAATTCCTTTGATCAGGCTTTGGATGTTTAGCTGTTTAAGGAATTGGATGCTATATTTAAAGATTTTGCTGAAGTTAAATTAGATATTTATGTTGAACTATGTTAAGCTATTTTTTTTAAATTTGCTTGGAAAATTACTGTATTGTTAGAACCACTGTTTTGTAAGTGTTGAACCTATATGTATCAGCTGAAACTATGTGCTTTGTTTTGCAAATGCTTTGCTAAGAAATGAAACTCTAAAACTTTAAAGAACAGTTAGTTTAAATGGTTGAGAATCTGAGATTGAAAGGATTTGTGGGTTGAATGTATATCCAAAGAATTGACATAAGAAAATCCATGTTTAAGTTAAAAAAAATCTGGCAGAAAGGTTTTGAGTTGTCTTGAAAAGAAAACAAAATAACATGTATTTTGTTAAGAAACAGTGCAAACTGAATGTGGCTAACATAACCATTTTATTGAGCCAGGGTTAAGCCAGCACTAAAGAGTTTTTAAACTAAATTTTCAGTTATGTTTTACAACCCAAATATAGGGTAGACTCAGACCTTTTGCTAACAAGAGGAGAAAGAAATTAGGCACATGCAAGAGCACACACACACATGCACAGGAACATGCACACACACATGCACAAGCAAAAGCACAGTTCATACAGTAACAAAATTATGGAAATACATGTAAAACGCCAAGTCTTTAGACATGAAAGCAATAGTTATGCAATAATCTATGTATATTTAGAAACTCTGGTTTTTGAAACATAGTTGCTATGTAGGGATTATTTCTTTAAAATGATTCCCAAACAAATTTGTTCTTCCAAACTTATGTACTCTGATTTAAGTAGAAAGTGACTTATATATCCTCATATATGTAAGTTTAAGATGATTTAAGCAAACCAATATTCTTATTGGCATAAAGATCCTGGATAGAAGAAAATTGGAAAGTAATATTTTCTTGACTAAATGGCCACTGTGTATAAAAAAAATTTAAGTGGGTCATTTCATTTGGTATCAGAGCTATGTTGTTAAATAACATAGCAAAATTTTGTATGAACTTGTTTGCATTGGATGTATGGAAGGGTTGACTGCCTTGGATGTTTTGTTTTGGTAGTGCCCATACTATAATATCTATTATAACTGTATAGGGATAGATTGAAATAAATTAATCTATAGAGTATTAGGCAAAATGGACTAACCTAAGTGTCATATCCATAGAGCTATGGTAGGACCCAGACATCAGAATGTAGGAACAAGTGAACCACCCCTGGTGAATGTGCAAGAATCATGAGAGCCATAAGGGATGGAGTAGGCAATAGGCAGGAAAATCCACATGAGGAGCTTTCCAAACTACTCAAAACTTTTACCAACCTTGGAGGCAAAACTTTTGATGGCACAGAAGGAGTTATGGGAGTTCAAAATTGGCTCAGAATTTTGGAAAGAATCTTTGCAGACATGCAAGTTGAAGACCAAAGGAAGAGGCAAATTGCATCCAGGCAATTGAGAGGAGCAGCTTTGGATTGGTGGGAGGTTATCATAGCTGGAAGACCTGAAGGAGAAGTGACATGGGATCAATTTAAAGCAATGCTGGAAGGTAGGTTTGTCCCTGCATCAGCTAAGGAATCTTTGCTAGAGGAATTCATCAAATTAAGGCAAGGGACTATGAGTGTCACTGAGTACACTCAGAGGTTTGAATCATTGGCAAAGTATGGTGCAGTACTCATCACCACTGAGGAGGCTAAGAATGGCAGATATATTCAAGGACTAAACCCTAGCCTAAGTAGAGCCATGCTACCATACAAGGACATGACTTGTGATCAAGTTTTGGACTTGACTTTGAGCATTGAACAACATGATAAGGCTAGAGAAAATTTCAGGGCATTCAAGAATGGCCAAAACAAGAAAGGAAAGGGCAAATTTCACCCTTATGATAAGAAGAAAGTAGACACAGCTTCCACCAAGAAACCAGAAGAAGCCAGTGCTGCTGAAATTAAGAAGAAGATTACTTGTTATAACTGTGGCCAAGAGGGGCATATGAAGAACAGGTGCACAAATGTTAGGCCAGCATCCTTCAATTGTCACCATTGTGGGAAGGAAGGTCACATAAAGAGGAATTGTCCAGATTTTAAGCAAGGAAAATTAGGGGCTTTGGAAGGAAAAGGCAAGGCAACTGAGGGATCAAATGTTGAGAAACATGGCCAAGTTGAAGGTACTTTGTTTATTCACTCAATACCTTTTGCAGTAGTGTATGATACTGGGGCTACACACTCATTGATCTCCCATGATATTGCACAACAATTAAAATTGACTTGTATGATTGTTGATAAGCCACTGTTTATTAGAAGCCCTATTGGTAGCTCATGTGTTATGGGCATGATGCGTATGCAACTGGGGTTAGATATAGGGGGACATGCGTTTAACTCAGACCTATATGTGTTGCAGTATCCGGGCATAGGGGTTATTTTAGGAGTAGATTGGTTGAGTAAATATAAGGCTATCATAAATATGGAGACATCCACCATATCGTTGAAAATTTCTGATGGACAAAGAGTAGTTGTTCTTTGTGAGGCAGACAAGAATAGAAATATAGCCAACCTTTTTGCATTGTCTAGTGAAAAACCCATGCCTGCATTAGAAGAAATCCCCATAGTGAATCAATATGTTGATGTGTTTGGTGAAGTGAGAGGAGTTCCAAACCACAGACCAGTTGAGTTTTCAATTAGAATAATTCCAGGAGCTAGCCCAGTGGTTAAAAGACCAACCAGAATGGGGCCTAAGGAGTTGATAGAATTGAAAATGCAATTGGTTGAATTAGAAGAAAGAGGCTTCATTAGACCGAGTAGCTCATCATGGGGAGCGCCAGTAGTCTTTGTTAAGAAACAAGATGGATCCCTTAGGTTATGTATTGACTATAGGGAATTAAATAAAGTCACAATTAAAAATAAATATCCTTTACCAAGAATTTATGATCCCTTTGATCAATTGAGTGGTGCAAAAATATTTTCTAGGCTTGATTTAGCTTCAGGCTTTCATCAGATGAAAGTAGAAGAGGAAAGCATTAAGTATACAGCCTTTAACACAAGATATGGACTTTATGAATTTTTAGTAATGCCATTTGGCTTGACAAATTCTCCTTCCTATTTTGTTGATTTGATGAATAGAATTTTTAGAGAATATTTGGATAAATTTGTATTGATATTTATTGATGACATGCTAATTTATTCTAAGTCAATCAGAGAGCATGAAAATCATTTGCATATGGTATTTGAGAAATTGAGGCAGGAAGACTTGAAAGCAAAGTTTTCAAAATGCACTTTTTGGCAAAATGAAGTGAATTTTCTAGGCCACGTTATATCAGAAAAAGGAATATCTGTGGATCCCAATAAGGTCATTGCAGTGCAAGCTTGGAAAAGGCCTACCAATGTCACTGAGGTCAGATCATTCATGGGAATGGCTGGTTACTATAGAAGGTTTATAAAAGATTTTGCAAAAATTTCAATCCCATTAACCAGATTGACTAGGAAAAATCAAGTGTTTACTTGGACTGAAGAGTGTGAGAAAGCCTTTGGGAAATTAAAGGAAGCACTAGTGCAAGCTCCAATCCTCAAAGTACCTGAAGGGAATGAAAACTTTGTTGTGTATACTGATGCAAGTGGACAAGGGCTTGGGGCAGTATTGATGCAACAACATCAAGTGATAGCCTATGCTTCTAGGCAATTGAAACCAAGTGAGGTAAGATATGCTACTCATGACCTTGAATTAGCTGCTATAGTGTATGCTCTTAAGCTATGGAGACACTACTTATTAGGGGCAAGGTTTGAAGTTTACACAGACCACAAGTCACTTAAATATTTATTTTCACAAAAAGAATTGAATATGAGGCAGCAAAGGTAGATTGAACTCCTAGCCTCATATGACTTTGAAATATTATATACCCCTGGTAAAGCTTATAAAGTAGCAGATGCCCTAAGTAGACAACATGCTAAAGTGGCTAGATTAATAATAGAAGAGTTTAACACTTTATCATTATTAACTGATTTAGAGATAGAAAGTAATAATGTAGAAAACATGAGCCTATGCAGTGAGCATGTAGAAATGGGGAAGTTAAGCTTTATCACTTTGGAATCAGAATTGAAAAACAAAATTGTAAAGTTACAAGAACAAGATCCATTTTTGTTTGAAAAGAAAACTCAGATGTTAAATGGTGAAGCAGTGGAAGGTTTTCAGTTGAATGATCAAGGCCGTTTGAAGAAAGGAAAAAGAATATGTGTTCCAGCAATTGATGAGTTGAAACAAGAAATCTTGGATGCTTACCACAAAAGCAAATACAGTATACACCCAGGAAGCACAAGAATGTATCACAACCTCAAGAGGGATTATTGGTGGAGTGGTATGAAGAGTGCAGTGGCAACCTATGTATCTATATGTATGGTTTGCCAACAAGTGAAGGCTGAGTATCAAAAGCCCTTAGGGATGCTTCAACCTTTGCAAATACCACAGTGGAAATGGGAGGACATATCAATGGATTTCATTGATGGTTTGCCTAAAACCAGGAGGGGAAATGATAGCATTTGGGTAGTGGTTGATAGGTTAACCAAGTCAGCCCATTTTATACCAGTAAATTCAGACAGAAATGCATGCACACTAGCTCAGTTGTTTATTAAGGAAGTGGTTAGACTACATGGCATACCAAAGACCATAGTAAGTGATAGAGACACCATCTTCACTTCTAAATTTTGGTAGAGTTTTCACAAGGCAATGGGGACTGCTTTATGCTTAAGCAGAGCATACCATCCTCAATCTGATGGTCAAATAGAAATTGTGAACAAATTGCTTGAAGACATGTTGAGAACTTGTGTGTTAGATTGGGGAGGAAGTTGGGAGGATCATATCTTTTTAGCTGAATTTTCATACAACAATAACCATCATAGTAGCTTAGGCATGGCACCCTTTGAAGCTATCTATGGGAGACCATGTTTATCACCCTTAAGTTGGCTTGAATCTGGGGAAAGAGTGGTCTTAGGGCCAGAGAGTGTGAAGGAAACTTCAGAGAAAATAGCTTTGATCAGAAAAAGAATTGCTTCTGCCCAGGATAGGCAAAAGAAATATGCAGATCAGAGAAGGAAGGCAGTACAATATGGTGTTGGGGATTATGCATTTATCAAAATATCACCCATGAAGAAGGTTCTAAGGTTTGGGAAACAAGGAAAGTTGATTCCTAGGTACATAGGACCATATAAAATTCTAGAAAGAATAGGAACTATAGCCTATAAGCTGGAATTGCCAGAAGAAATGAGAGCAATGCGTGATGTTTTTCATGTGTCTCAACTAAGAAGATGGGTGCATGATAAGGAGGCAATCCTAGAATTCCCTAAGGATGTGCAGATTGACCCTAGGATGATCTATGGAAAGGAGCCAGTAGGCATAGTTGCTAGAGAAACCAAGAAATTGAGAAACAAAGAAATTAAATTAGTGAAAGTGCAATGGAGTCTTGACCCAAATGATTGCACATGGGAAGTGGAGGATAAAATCAGAAATGATTATCCACAACTGTTTGATTGAATGAAAGGTAAATTTATATATATTGATGAATGTTTTGATTGAATATGCATTATGATTTTTGTTTTAATATGCATAGTGTTTAATCAAGTGATTGGCTTGAGAATGGTTTGAGATCAGAAAATTGATTTTTTCTGGAATAATGATACTTAAGTTAATTATGAGAGAAATGTGGGACACAATTCCTAAAAGGAGGGGTATATGTGATAACCCTGATTTTTGTGAGCAATTTCATAATTAAATTTAGTTTATATTTGTTTAAAAATTGCATTGAAAAAGATAGGAATAGGAAACTGATTTGCAGATACATGGTTTAAAACATGTACATGTGCACAAGTTAGTGCACATACATGCACACAGTTTTCTGTATAATAAAAAAGGCAGAAACCAATATAAAAAAATTAGAATAAGTAATTTAGAAATACATATGTATGAAAATAGGATTATGTCTTTAATAAAATCTGGCACAAAGAAAATAAAAGCTAGGTAGAAATAAACTTAAAATTATTTAAAGAAAGAAAATAAGGACTTAGGCAAAAATAGGCATACATATACATGTGCACAAGCAAACACTTGGTGGAAGAAAATAGAAATTGCATGGAAATGGCATGAACCCTTAAACAAACACTTTATCCATTTCCAGTAATTTCTTTAATTTGGAAAATGAGAGTCATGCATATAACATGACCGGGGTAAAGAGCTAAGGCTTATTTCTGGAAATAAAGACAAGGACCACATACCCTTTTATTTTCCTGAATAAAATAAGAGGCAGACCATGTTTTGTATAGGGTAAAAATGACATTGGGTAATTCTGTTAAACCCTAGTAGCAGCCAGGGATTTTGTATAAGGAGGCTTAGTGTAGTGATACCTTATAGAATTTGCTCCTCATCATTTAAAGAAAAATAAAAATATAAGCCAGAGAAAAGTAGGATCATTGGCCATTAGAATTAGAAGAAGGAAGCAGACTAAAAGGGTTCATAAAGCTTAGGAAGAAGAAGGATTAAGGTGAGTAACCTCACTGGAAACTGTGGCAATAATCCTGAATATTAAGGCAGCCTAATTAAATTTATATTTCACTTTTGCAAGCTATGTTCATTTTATGATTTGATAACTTAGGCTTGTCATTGATCTGCTCAAGTGTAAACCCCTTTATAGTGACATATTTAGTATAAAAGAGTCATGGATTTCATGTTTAAATATGGTGATCTGTGTTGTAATTTAACTTTGAGATGAAGTAGATTTTTATGGGTTTTCTTTATACATTTATTTATTTAAAACTCAAGATTTATGTTGTAGATATATGGTCTGAAAATGATAGAAGGTGTGGGGATGCAACATTGAGTTGCTGCTTATGTCTCATATCCACTAAAATAAAGATAAATGTATAGGTGCAATGTTATACATGTGCTGAGCTTCTATATTTTATGAACTCTCCAAATCAAAGCATATACTTGTGGTTTAGCCAGATCTTAAATTAGCAAAGGTCTGATTGAACCAGAGGTAAAAAGGAGACAACCAGGAAACCATCTATGACCATATGTTTGTAACTTGATCTATTGAAACCCATAGGGAAAAATAATATGCTTAGAAATCACATCTGATTGTATGTTTAAATGCTTGCTTATGAGAATATGACTTACAAATCTCTGGATGAATACATGTTGGTTGGATGTTTATTTCTCTGATTGAAATATGATATGCAGAAGGGATTAGCATAGGAATGAGAAAAGGAAAATAACACTTAGTAATTTAACTAAGGACTTTGGATCTTAGGGCTACAAAATATGGCTTGGAAAGGTGAACATTGCAAGCTCACACATGGTATGCTTATACCCAGGGGCCTGAGTGTGCTGGGTTAACAGTGATATGTCCCAGGCAGTGTGTGATTTAACAAGAGAAAGTAGCTAAAGACCATAATATACTTGATAGTGAACAATAGAAATAGGTTCATGAGAGGGCTTGAGTAAAATCCCTAATGGCCAGTAATTTGGTAGGAAAGATTTGATGATTAAATTGATGAAAATGTTGATTGATTTATAATGTTTTATGGATGGATCCTATGATTGTTATCACTGAACTAATCCATTGAATCATGGATGATTTGTTGTGCACAAATGTATATACTCATGTGTCACAGAAACATGCACAAGAATGGTATTGAATTCCTTTATCCATTCTGAAGTTATTTGTATATGAATAAGTGTCATATAAATCATGTTTTCAGTTAGATTACTCATACCAGACTTTAGTCTGACCCTTGTGTGTTTTATGTACCATTGGGTGTCTCATATTCATATGGGGCAGTTCATGGTGATTTTGCAGGAAAGTAAGAATTCCTTTGATCAGGCTTTGGATGTTTAGCTTCTTAAGGAATTGGATGCTATATTTAAAGATTTTGCTGAAGTTAAATTAGATATTTATGTTGAACTATGTTAAGCTATTTTGTTTAAATTTGCTTGGAAAATTACTGTATTGTTAGAAACACTTTTTTTAAGTGTTGAACCTATATGTATCAGCTGAAACTATGTGCTTTGTTTTGCAAATGCTTTGCTAAGAAATGAAACTCTCAAACTTTAAAGAACAGTTAGTTTAAATGGTTGAGAATCTGAGATTGAAAGGATTTGTGGGTTGAATGTATATCCAAAGAATTGACATAAGAAAATCCATGTTTAAGTTAAAAAAAATCTGGCAGAAAGGTTTTGAGTTGTCTTGAAAAGAAAACAAAATAACATGTATTTTGTTAAGAAACAGTGCAAACTGAATGTGGCTAACATAACCATTTTATTGAGCCAGGGTTAAGCCAGCACTAAAGAGTTTTTAAACTAAATTTTCAGTTATGTTTTACAACCCAAATATAGGGTAGACTCAGGCCTTTTGCTAACAAGAGCAGAAAGAAATTAGGCACATGCAAGAGCACAGACACACATGCACAGGAACATGCACACACACATGCACAAGCAAAAGCACAGTTCATACAGTAACAAAATTATGGAAATACATGTAAAATGCCAAGTCTTTAGACATGAAACCAATAGTTATGCAATAATCTATGTATATTTAGAAACTCTTGTTTTTGAAACATAGTTGCTATGTAGGGATTATTTCTTTAAAATGATTCCCAAACAGATTTGTTCTTCCAAACTTCTGTACTCTGATTTAAGTAGAAAGTGACTTATATATCCTCATATATGTAAGTTTAAGATGATTTAAGCAAACCAATATTCTTATTGGCATAAAGATCCTGGATAGAAGAAAATTGGAAAGTAATATTTTCTTGACTAAATGGCCACTGTGTATAAAAAAAATTAAGTGGGTCATTTCAACAAAACAATACAGCGGAAAATCCAACAAAACATAACAAGAACTGCAACTCCTAAATTGCTATCTGTTTGCCTTCTGCATGCATCCGGTAGCTTATTCGTCATCCTACTAAAACCTGAAAAAGACCTTAATCCCTCAGCTTACTCAAGTTAATTTTGAGCACCCGAGAGTTAAAGGGGAAAACATAAACTTCGAGTTAGACATAAAGCCTAGTGTGAACAATATTATACATCCCGAAATAATTATGTTAAGTGAGACCACACCACTTAGCAGAACGGGTTTCCCTTCACTAACATCCTTTTAAAACATATCTTTGTAAAACCTTTCATAAAACAATATACCATGCTCCTGCATCCACAATGGTTAAATACTGTAAAGCAATCATTATGTAAACATACATAAATATCAGATAATAATGAACTATCTGTTCAAATACACAAGTTTTGTTTCGATAACTTTTAACCTTTGGCTGACTCGGGCCTACCAAACAATACAATCAAAATTAACCTAACACTTGTTAGATATTCTTCTTCTGGATTATCTATCCTTAACCATCTGTTAAACATTTTCCATCTGGAGGTCTATCCTTAACTATTTGTTAAATACTTCACTTCTGGATGGTATGTTCCTAACTTAATCATCTCCCAGGTCTTCCCGATCCTAATGGTTTTTCGGGCTCACCAATAACCTATATGTATACAAACACATATTCCTTTCAGTGTGTAACCATAATTTTAGTCTACCTATGTCAAAGCCCTACACACTAGAATTTTGGACAAACAATTAGCTTGGGCTATTAGCTAATGTATAGGGCGCGACCCCTATACTAGTCCCATCTGGTTTTCTAATGTCTGAGTCATTTTCACTTAAGGATCCCCTCCCATAATTTTCCTTGAAAACATTTTCAAAATGATTTAAAACCTTTAAATCAAACTTAAACAAGGAAAAGTATATAATCTTTATACTTTACTCAAAATCATATCACCATGTCATATATATATATATATACACTTTACTCAAAATTTAGTTGATGAAAACATTTAACCATTTGAAAGAACCTCTTTCTATACTTTGAAATCCTCTCTTTCAAAACCAGTATCAAACCTTTCGAAATCATTCCTCAAACCTTTCGAAATAATACATCAACTAGGGGTATATCGCATTTTACAAGTATATCGCTGACCTCACCCATATTTATAGGTATATCGCTGACCTCACCCATATTTGAGAAGGAACGCATGACACTGGTTGAAGTTTCTAATATCTCATTTCATTTATCTCAACTCCAACTCTTCCCAAAAAAAACCTCCCAACTAGGGGTAACTGCAACAATGACCAATTCAATAGTTGTAACTATCTCTAGGGCGATCCCAACCATTCCAGTTGGTGATGCTCCAGGTCCCAACACACAAAAGATCCAAACTCTGGATGACCGGTGAATTTCAAGAGATCGGGATTGATGAAGATGTTTTGATGATGGTGACTTCACGGCCTGTCATAGGGCCCACCTTATAGGAGATTTATGATCAACGAGCTCTAGACATACCAATATCAAGCAAGAGCCGACAGACCCCACTCTAATTATGTTGTCTATTGCTTGGCCCACCGACTCTATTTCCATCACAACTGTTCTTCCTTTGCCGGGAGCACTCAGAGTGCATTTGCCACATCATCACAAAGCACTCCAATAAAGGGCTAAGAAAGTGGAGAGCGAGGAAGAAAAAGGAATATCGAAGCCAAAGGAGATGGACAGTCCTCTGGTGACTTTTATGTTTTTGTTGTTTAGCAATCCTTAGGCGCTTTTTGGTCTTTTTCTTTTCGGCCTCTATTGGTAGATTTGGCCCCGCTTTCTGCTTTTGTTGTGTGTCAATAACACTTGTAGTTATTTTGGGTTGTGAATAAAAAGACTTTCGTTTTGTTCAAGTCTTGCATGAATTTGTCTAATTGATTGAGAAATGCGCTTTACATTCACTGTTTAGCGACCCATTTCTCATTATTAACATCATAGTAGGTTATCAACCCTTTAATTCCTTAAGTGTTTAGTTAAACCAGATTATTTGTGATATGATTGAATTCAACCCCGGATATTAGTTCAAGTAGTCCATCTTTGGTTGTCCCTCTAGACATTCTTGACCATGCCAAACTCTAGGCGTTTATCAAAGTTAACCATTTAGCATAGCGGTTTAAATATCCTTTTCCAGGATATTTATCTTCAATCAGGGTTAACCACTTAGCATAGTGATTATCAATCGAAGTTTGTAATTGAGATCCCGCCTATCTCCAAGCGCAGACCTTTTGTCTTGCCCACTCCGGACAATATGTGTGCGCTCTACCAGACTCTGGGCATGAGTGATGAAGGCGAACTATCTCGTTCAACCTTTGAATTAGGTATATCTATATTCCTACCCCCAAGTCAAGGGTTGGAGGAGTTGTTTGGCACCTATCCCAGGATTTCGAATGTGATTGAACTTTGCACGTTCAATCATAAACTACAAAAGTTTGATTGGCACCAATCTTTGGGTACTTGCACACTTGCAATTTTCACAAGCAAGCTTATTGTTATCCCACCCTTTGGCAAGGCCGTGACACAAAAAGTTGACTGGGAATCAAGAATAGTTCGTCTAGAGAGATCGGTTATGCACTGTTTTGCTATGGATATCGACAAATTTTGTATGGGTCTGGATCAAGCCATAATTGACAAGACGTGACAAGCAAAGATGTGAAAACCAACGTTCCAAATTTTAGGTCAATCCGAGTTCGTATGCTCAAGATATGATCGATACAAGTCAAGGAGAACAACACAATCACATCCATCACTTCGTATCCATCATGTTCGTATCCATCAACGATGGCCTTCTTCGATCGAATGTCATGTCGGTCCAAGTAACCATACTTCGTATCCATCGTTGCCATCTAGTTCGTATCCAACAAGGGTAAGGTTTCATTCGTATCCATCCATCCTGAGAATGTAGTTCGTATCCATCTGCCGGCCTTGTTCGTATCCATGAAAGACCCTGTTTCGTATCCATCATCTTTCATCTTCTTCGTATCGATCGAGTATGCACTCCACTCCCATCACCTAAGGTTACTTTGTATCTATCAACATGTATAGAATTGATACGAAGTACACCACTGGCATCGATACGAAAATGGACATGAGTGAAGTCACTTCGATGGATACGAACCAACGATGCGAGCAAAGGGTTGAGCAGATGAATGCGAATGAAAGGATATGGATGGATACGAGTGGAGTTCGAAAAGGATGAAGGCTCGTTCAACATGTCATGGAAAATGGATCAAGCCTTGAAAGTAGAGCCACGTCACCAACGCGCACGTGCTTAGTATCGATACGAATAAGTATTGATGCGAATTGATCAACACGAACCAAGCAGCATAAAGAAAGTTCTAATTCGTGTCGATCATATCTTTAGATCTACAAGTCCAAATGCTACCAAATTTTCACAGGAGCATGCGTACAATCTAAAGAATGTTTGTGATCGATCTCGGCTCAATTGGGCAAGATTTGGATCGATACAAATCTCGTTCATATCGATCACGGGTCGAGTCAAAATCGTTCGGGATCGGGGCCCGCGCATGTGCCAGAAGAGGTCTCCCGAGATCTGAGCGAGATATCTACAGCCTACACCTATAAATAGCATCCCAGAGCTTATAGAAAAGGGACTTTTGACTCTTCAACATCCAGACTCTTTCGAAATCATTGCAGCATTCGAAAATCACAATTGTACTCGAAATTTACTGTTGTAATCCGATGTAGCAATAAGCAAAAGTTAATAAAGATCAAATTCTTCAAAGTGGACGTAGGATAGAACGCCGAACCATAATAAATTTGTGTGTCTCTACTATTTTTCTCTCAAATTTTGAGTGTGCTTCATATTTATATTCTCTACATACTCGCTATCTGTGATCTGTGATTGTAAACAGGTGCTTTCATCGACAATTGGGTGTTTGTGACCAATTTTGGTGCAAACACTTATTTAAATATAACACCATTTGCAATCTTAAATTGGGTACATATAGATTTATAGGTTTCAGAAGTCATCTCTTTTATAACACACCAGAAATGACAAATTCTGCCTGGTTACATGGGGAATATGTGCAAATTGACATCCAGGTAAAGTAGCATCGCAAATGTTCGTTATTCCATGCCCACGGGCATGAGATCCCATCCACAGTTACTAGCTTGAGCATGCCATCTCCAAGATTTTGCTCTATTGCATATGGACCTTCCCAAGCCTAAGTTCCCAGGGCCAGGAAAGATCCATTTAAAAACGAGATCGCCAATTTCAAAGGACCGAGTTCTGACTTTGGTGTTGTAATGTCGAGCAACACGATTTTGATGTGCCGTTGTTCTCAACTTAGCTTCGTCATGCTTCTCATCGATCATATCAAGAGACTCTAGCAAGAATTCCTTATTTGTTTGTGGACTATAAAGGGTCACGCGATGAGAAGGTATTTTAAGTTCAACCGAGATCATTGCCTCTGATCCGTAAGCTAGAGCGAATGGCCTGACTTATCGTTCGATAAGCCCAAAGTGCTAATGGCAATTCATCGAGCCATTTTCCCTTAGCCTTCTCCATCCATTTCTTAAGAATGGACATAATAATCTTATCCACTGCTTCGACCTATTCATTCGTTTGGGGTGCGCCACTGCGGCAAACCTTTTCTCAATATGGTACTTGGGGTAGAAATCTTTGAACTCGATGCTATCGAATTGGATATTGTTGCTGGAGATAATTGTCTTTGGGATCCCAAAATGACAGATGATATTTCTGACGATAGTATTAATTAGTTTCTTCATGGTGATCATGGATAATGGCTCCACCTCAGCCTAATTAGTGAAGTAATCAACTGCGACAATGGCGTACTTCACACCACCCTTGGATATTGGCAACACACAAATGATATTGATTTCCCAGACTACAAATGGCCATGGACTGACCATTTGAGTAATCTTTGTTGGTGGGGATCTCGGTATGATAGCAAATGTTTAGCACTTCTCACATTTTCCGGCATAATCGGCTGCATCTCGATTGACAGTCGGCCAGAAATACCTATAACGAAGGATTTTCTTCGCTAGGGTTTGCCCTCCGATGTGGTCGTCACAGGCTCCATTATGAACTTCCTTCAAGACTCGCTTGGCCTCATCATTGGCAACACGCCAAAGCATAGGAACAGATAATCCCTTCCTGTATAATAGTCCTTCTTACATGATGAACCTTGCAGCTTTATTAAGGAACTTGCGTCATTCATTCTTCCTATCCGAAAGTGTTCCCATCTGTAGATAATCCTTTATTAGAGTCATCCACGACTCCTTCTTAGGTTCAGCCTCCAAGATCCAAACGACGTCCATCTCGTTGATGCTCGAAGCTGATAGTACCTCCACCGAATTGAGACCCATGAGCTATGCATCTCCTGAACTGGAAAACTTAGCTAGTGAATCGGCCTTTGCATTCTCTACTCTGGGAATATACGTTATTATGTAGCATTCAATGTCATTGAGAAGCTTAAGAGCTCGATTTAGATAAGAAGCCAATCTTGTTCCTTTTGCCTGACTCTTTCCGCACTTGGCACACCGTCAGTTGGGAATCACAAAAGATGTGTAAAGTTTTAACCCCCGGTTGTTTGGCAATCTTGAGTCCTACAATCAGGGCTTCATATTCTGCTTCATTGCTTGTTGCGGAAAATCCGAGTTTTAGTGTACAACAAATCGGATGTTCCTCAAGAGTTACTAAAACGACTCCAATGCCAGAACATCATTCGTTAGACAAACCATCCATGTACATCTTCCATCTGGCACCATGCTCTCCACTGCTCTCAGAAGTGTCATCTTGTGAAGTGTATTTGGAAATAAAGTCTGCTAAAGCTTGTCCTAGAATTGCTCTCCGAGGGTGATGGGTTATATTGTATTAACTCAATTCAATGTTCCATTTCAACAGCCTTCCAGAAGTCTCAGGTCATTGTAAGACTTGTTGCAAAGGCGTGTTGGAAAGAACTTTGATAGGATGAGCATAAAAGTAAGCGTAGAGCTTCCTTCAAGCGATCAAAAGACAATATGCAAGCTTTTCTAGCTTTGGGTAATTTCTCTTTGCTTCTGTCAATCGCTTTTGATATAATAGACCGGTCGCTGGATGTGGGATTCCTCTCATACGAATGCGGCGCTCAAAGCACGCACCGACAGTGCCAAATATAAGAACAAATCCTTGTAATCCAGCGGTTTTGAAAGAATTAGGGTCTCTCCAAGTGAATTTACTAGATCCTGAATTGCATCTTCACACTCCTGCGTCTAAGGGAAAGTTCTTTTTCCTTTTGGACCTTTTCCTTTCTTAATTACGTCGAAGAAAGGGATGCATTTGTTAGTGGCTCTGAAGATGAATCGACTTAGGGTAGAGATCTCTCCATTCAAACTATGGACCTCTTTGACTGTCTTTGGGGCCTCCATGTCCCTTAGTGCCTTTAACTTTTCCAGATTGGCTTCGATCCCACAGGATTTCACAATGAAGCCCAAGAACTTTCCTGACGCAACCCCAAAGGAGCATTTCAAAGGATTGAGCTATATTCTGTATTTTCGGAGAATACTAAACATCTACACAAAATCATTAACGTGGTTCCTCGATTGCCATAACTTCACTAGCATATCGTCCACGTAAACCTCCATCGATCGTCCAACCTGATCTTTAAACATCATGTTCACATACCTTTGGTATGTTGCTCCGGCATTCTTTAATCAAAAAGGTATGACGCGGTAATAATACATTCCTAGATCAGTTAAGAAGCTGGTGTGTTCCTGATCTGGTACGTGCATAGGTTTTTAATTATAGCCAGAATATGCATCCATGAATGGTAATAATTTGTGTCCGGTTGTGGAATCTACCAGCTGATCAATCCTCGAAAGTGGGAAGCTATCCTTTGGGCATGCCTTATTCAAGTTAGAATAATCGATGCATGTTCTCCACTTCCCATTCGATTTTTTCACCAAAATTGGATTTGATACCTACTCCGAGTATAAGGCGTCATGGATGGAGCCGTTATCCTTCAACTTCTCCACTTCCTCTTTAAGTGCAACGGATTTCTCTGGATCTAAGCTATGGCATTTCTGTTTCACTGGAATGCACTTTGGATTTATATTCAATGCATGGCTCGATATCCCTAGATTCCACAAATGTCCGAGTGAGTCAGGTGAACACATCATGGTTCACTCGGAGAAAACCAACCAATTTTTTCATCACCTTAATGCCAAGCTGCGATCCTATTTTCAGGACCCATGTAGGATCATCTCGGTTGACCGGGATGATGATTGTTATCTCTACCAGTGCAGCCCTTCAATCCAACGGCTCTTTCCTCGGATCCATATCCTTATGGAACCGACTGTGGTGCCTGAGCCTGGGCTCAAGCGGCGGTTGTTATGCGTTAAGAGCCTTGATGTAGAGAGTCCTCTCTACATCCTTTCATTTCTCTCTCCTACTCACCTCTTTTAATTTGACGACGTAGCACTCGCGGACCATCTCCTAATCACCTTGAACTATCCGCATGTCGTTCTCGGTCGGGAATTTCATTGTTAAGCACCAGGGATCGATGGCCACTCTAAATTCTACAAGGGTTGGATGGTCCAAAATTGCATTATAAGCAGAATAGATATCTAACACAACGAAAGACACGACTCGCACTCGTTTGCGAACATCCTATCTAAGAACCACCGGAAGATCCATATAACCTACTGGCTTAGTAGTCGTCCCATCAAATCCCTAGATCCGAGATTAAAACGGTTTTAAATCCTTCACCTCTATTAGCATTTGGTCATAGGCTGTCTTGAAAAATGTTAATTGAACTCCCACAGTCAACCAAAACCTTTCTCACGATAGCAAGGCCAATCATAGCCGAAATAACAAGTGGGTCAATAGTTGAAGCTTCCACCCCATCTACATCTCGATTATAAAAAACAATATCACCAGTCACAGTTTTGAACTATTTTGCCGGAGTACCGTCTCCGACGGTAAAACAACTCTCATTTACTGCATGCTTCAAAGCACCAGCATACCGCTCCATCTCGTTCCAACTCTTCTCAGTTGGATGTGGTCCACCAATTATTATGTTAATAACAAGACGTTTCTCAAGCCATCTGGGCTTATTAACACCAGGTCCGACTTTCCTCTGTTGGAAGTTAGAAGTTTCTTGCCGACCGTCCTACGAGGATTACACAAACTATTGTAATTTCTTTTTCCTGATTAACTCCTTAATCACATCACGCAAATATTTTCACTCGTTAGTGTTTTGGCCATGCGTTTTGTGGAACCTGCAAAATTTTCCAAACATCTTTTCTTTCTCGATCAACTCCCTTAGAGTCGGCTTCCTATATTGCTCTTTTCCATCAGTAGCCAAGTAAATGTTTTCAATGGAATTGTTCAACGGGGTATAGTAATCAAACTTCGAGATTCTGGGACGCTTCCTCGAATCCATTTTCTTATATTTATTCCCATTATTGTTCTTCCCATGTCCACCACTTCAGTTCCCTGCATCAACATCAACATTTCCAGAACTTCCTCCAGACTGTTTCACCATGACATTTCTTTGTATTGTTTCAACTGCTTGCCCAGTAATACCCCTTCTGGGTCGGTTTTGTGTTTCTTCCAAGCGCAAATACTGACTGGCCTTCCTATAAAAGATATCCATCGTCGACAGGGGCTTCATTTCCAACCATCCCGCGAAATCGGTCTTGGGATGAATCCCTCTGGTCAGCACCATCAAAATAATATCCTCCTGAGCATTACTCACTTCTGCCATTGTAGTATGAAACCTATGCAAAAAATCCTTTAATGAGTCTCCCTCTTGCTATAAGAGATTAGAAAGTGACATAACATCTTTCGGACGTGTAGTATGCATGTAGAATTGTTCTATAAACTTTCATGCCAATTGATCAAAAGATGACATGGATCTCGATGGTAGTTGGGTAAACCACATCATCACCATACCTTCTAAAAAGATCAGAAAGCAACGACATTTCACTACATCAGAAGCCTTAGCAGTATCCATATGCCAACCATATTTTATCAAATGCTGCATTGGATCAATCTTCCCATCGTACGATGGTATTGTTGACATCACAAACCTTTATAGATATTCCTCGGGTAGAATATTCTCTGTAAATGGATTCCAGCTTGGGGAGGAACCCCAATCATCATTAGTACGATGTTGGTTCTGACTTATCAATCTCCTAATAATTTCGATTAAATTCGGTTCAGCTGGTTCTATCGAACGGCGATAAACATGATCTACCCCAAGTGTTTGGCCTAGCAAATGCTCTTGGTTTGTCTGATGATACCTAGGTTCCGCTGACTCTGAGAGAACCGTTCACATGGAAATCCCGTGCATATAATCTCTTTATGGCAGATCTGCAGCAGCTGTTTGATCTTTGACATTTCGATCATCCACAACATGTCCAGACACCAAACTGGTAGCACTTTCCGAGAATCGACCATCATGGCCCATACTCTATGGTTCGGTACCAAACGGTCTCGATGGTTCATTACCGATCCATAATTTTTGGCTGCTATTTGGGTCCATCTTCTGTTTTGATTTTTTGACGTCCTTCCTTAGCATTTTCTGCTTTCCTTCTCTCTACCTATGTTCCGACGATGAGGAACTATTCGATTCTCGATCGGAAGGCATTCTATCCTTCCTAGTTCTCCTGCGACTACTAGTTAGCTGAGTCAGTAAATCTAAATTATGCTTCATCTGCGCATTTAACTCATTATGACTTTTCTGGATCTTGTCCTCCATCTGCTTCATCATGCGGTCCATTTCAACCTTAGTGACCACATTAGACGGGTTCTAAACCTCTGTAGCGTTTGGCTGCACAACCTCTCTAGGAAGTTGGGGATCGATCTCCTCAACATCTTCTATAGCATGTGAAGTGGTGGAATGGTCTCTTCTGGGCCATATCAACAAGCACTTATGCAGATTCTTGAAAATTTAAGTAGTTAAAAAGTCTAAAAATACAAAGGAAACTAGATCTATCTCTCATATATAGACAATCCAATAGTAGATGATGGATCCAAACAGGTCTGAGAATCGTCTCTCAATAAAGTACCAAAATGTTAACGTCAAGAATGGAACTAACACCCGTAAGATTATGTAGAGAAATAAAAATGTTGAAAAGTAAATTGAAAATGAGAAATAAATAGTAAACAAATGATTTATAGTGGTTCAACAAGGTGTTCCAACGTATTCACATTTTACTGCTGAAAGTACAACAGGTGTTCTTATGGTTCATCGCTGAATGATAAGTGATTACAAGAAATGAGTACAAGTGCATAAAAGTGAAAAAGATCCCCTAAATGAAGCCTCTCATAGTCTATTTATAGGTGTAGGTAAACGGGAATGTTTTAGGCACGTCCATTCCTACATTGTCCATGATCTCCCAGCGGTTGCTAAAGAAGAAGACGTTGTCAACTTAACAATTTGTATGGGCTGGTACCTAATCATAGCTATGGGTCAGTACTGACCCATAAAACTTCATCAATCATTATTCTAGGCTTTTGGAGATTGGTGGATTTACCATTAGCTTTATGGTTCCAGACTTGTCTGAGTCATTAATACTTTTTTTAGTCTAATTGATAGGTCTATGGAAGGGTTAAGTTGCTGATTCATAGAGTTTGAGGAGACCGATGGAGTAGAGCATACAAATGGTGTTATGGAGCATGGAATGGGCTTGTACGATCCTAGGCATGTAGTAAGAAAATGGGACCAAACCCATGAAGTAACATGGTTTGGTACCATGGTACCGAACCTTGTATAGTTCGGTACCGAGCCATGTACTTGGCTGGGTATCATCCCATATTTTGCATGGTAGTTTAGGCTTGGCTTTCTGGACTTGCTTGGACCACTCTCTTGAGTTTTTTGGCTATCTTTCTGGGTCGCTTGCATCGATAACCTAGCGTATGCGACTTGTCTAATCTGACAAAATATTGTTGTGTAAAAAGGCAGGATAACACCCGCCTTTGATTTTCCTTTCTTTGGGAGTATCACCTTCAGGCTACGTAGTTTCTCCCTCGATTTTAACAAGGGGTTCATCAGACTTTTTAGCAAAGGCACTAGTGGATTTGATCTTGAGACAATTCAGCTTGATTGAAGGAAGTTTAACAGACATGCTTGTTGGTGCAAAACTGATGGATTTTTCAACTCCAGGCTCGGTCCTGATCTTGACCTTGGAAAGTCAATTTTCAATCTCTATGTTATGGTGATTTGTTTAGTTGTGTCTGTAGTGCAAGCGATAATAGCATCTTCCTCCAAGGATAGAGTAATTTCCTCCAAATTCTTTAGGGTGGCTATCTTCTCAAAATCAGGCCCAGGGCTAGAACTGACAGGAGAAACATAAGTAATAAATCCTATAGAGATGGAAGTTGGTGTAGTGAATATTGCTGGAGCACTCATGCCTTTGGTGGCCGATTGTGGAAGAGGAAGATGCAGATGACCTACAAGTTGGAAAACAAAATGGTAAAGGTTAGAGATGGATTTGTACGAGATTTGGATTTTCTCAAGAACCGATGAAATAAGAGATATGCCTTTGGCTGGGCTTGACTGCGAAGTAGGAGATTTATAAATTTCACCTTCTTCGGATGAGTGCTTAATTGGTTGATCAATAAAGGGAGGAATGTAGGGTTCAACAGAAGTGATCGCTGTAAATGCTGGTATAATTTGGATGGCTTCAGAGCTAAGCCCCTTGGTCACGGGAATATCTACCGATAGCTCCTAGGATTTTGGAGTTGGTAGTTCTGCTCAACCTAATGCATTTGGATCATCGAAAGCTTCGATGGCAAAAACATCAGTGGTGGTTACTTTGTCAAGAATAGCCTTTCCCTCTTCAAGTTTTAGTATATCGTCTACTTCGAGGTACTTGGCCATCAGCTCTTCGATGAGGCCTTCACTGGTCACCTCAACATGACGAAGCACTTCTTCCTATGCATCGGCAAGAGTTACTGCATATGTACGGCCCAACCATTTCAGGTTCTTATATTGAATCATGTTGGCAGAAAATTATTGGAGAGTACTATTCAATTCTTCCCTCAATTTTGTCTTTTCCTCCCTAAGCTCCTTCAGATCCTACACGATGATGGTATGCTCTACTTCGATATCCAATATTTTGATCTTTTCCACTAGCAGCTCATTTGCAAGTTTTTCTTTTCCAGCGCGATGCTTTAGGATCTCAATTTCCTATTCTTTGATGGTTTTATCCTTAACCCATATAGTTTCATCCTTTATAGTAAGGATCAGGTCCTTCTTAGTAATTCGTGTTTTCGAAGCGGAGTTGTATTCATTGCAGTTTTTAGCATATCTTTCAGCACAAGTTTTGCATTGGTATGAGCCATCCTCATTTCCACCATCAGATTGTCGGTACTAGCCTTAGCTTTTAGAAAAGAATCTCTTTCCGCCTTCATCTTCTCCAAATATCCTTCATACCCCTCAGTAATGCTGTCATAGGTCTTTTTCTCAGACTCGAACAACTGTATGTTCATTTGATTAATTCAGTTAACCTTAGAGAGGGTATAGGTGAGCTTTTTCTGCTCATAGCCCTAGACATTGAGCATCTGGATCCGCTGGACATCCTGGTCTACTTCTTTCTTCAGAATAATTTAGATGTCATGGTTAAACATGTCACTGGTCAAGAAGAGGTCGGGAAAAGCAGCTTGCATGCAGGATGAGGGAGAAGGAATAGAAGTTGAAGGACCAGTGATTCCCTTGGATTGAGGGAGCACAACTGCAGTTTGAAAAGAGAAGTTGAAGTTTTCTAGTATGTAGGAATTCGAGACTCAGAATGGGGTAGAGGAATGCCGAAAGAGGAGTCTGTAGGATCATTTTCACCTAAGAGGGGGGTGAATAGAGTCTACTAAAAATTAATGTGGAAATAAAAACAAAAATAGAAAGCAATGCAGAAAAGATCACACATAGTTTTACCCAGCTTCAGCAAAAACTGCCATTCGATTCTTGATTGAATGGTTGTGATGATTTCTGACTTGTTCATTGGTTGACTTGATCATCCTTCGATTGTATTTCTGATATAATTAAATTTGTTTAAATATATTTGAATTTGTTCCTCACTTTACTACCAATGACTTGTTCAATATACCATTCGTTGTTCCATTCTTTGCTAGTAATATTCGATTTTTGAACAATTCAATGGTGTTTTTAGTTTGGCCATTTCTTTGATCTTGACTTGGAGTCTTGGATGTTAGTTGCTCGAGTTTACTCTATTGTCACCATGTATATACATACATACATATATGTATGTATATATGTGTGCGATTGGTGTTACTATCTCTGTCCCTCCGGGTGCTTGCATTCATGTATGTGTGCGTTAGTGTCGCAGCTCCAATGTATTCATTGATGTGTTATTTTCGTGCCTTCGTTTTGTTTTCATATGAACTCTAAACTGATATATGTATATATATATATATATATCCATATATGCATACATGCTCCAATGCATACATGTCTGGTGCACCACTTTGTATATTTTCACTACATGTTTCAACTGAATTTGCATATGAGCTTGTTATTCAAGTGTTTTGCATTCATGTTAACCCATTTGTGTATGTTGTCATGCTGTTGGATCTTCATGAGTCTGCACTTGGTTGAGCGGCTGTCATGTTGCCTTGACGTCTCCATTGTGCTTGTTAGACTTGCTGGCTTTGCTTGTGTGGTTCCTGCTTATTTGTACATGTCTAGTGGTCTGGTTCCATATGAATCTGGTCTGGTTTTGTTCTCCTTGAAGTCTGGTTGCATGTGAACTTTGTACATTTGGTGGTCTTGTTCCACTGGCTTGTTGAGTTGCCATGTTCACTTGTAGTTGTTTTGATCTTCATGTGGTTGAGGTTGTTGTCATGTTGGTTGGACCTGAACTGTGATAGTCTGAAATGGTGTTGCTTTGATTTTATTGCTCCTAACCATGTCTTGTGCACTTTCTGAACTGTTTTGTTCGAGTCATTTCATTGATCTGGTCTTGTTAGCCTTGAATTGCTTCGAGTTAAATTGCTGTGTGGTTTTTTTTACATTGCACCTACGTTGAATCCAGTCTTGGCTTGGGTTTGACCTTGTGCTCACCTATCCCTGCGATTTTAACAAGCAAGTGTATATTGGTGTGCACGACCTTGTGGCATGTACAGTGATACACTATGCATGTCAAAAGTTGTTCGCGTAAGATGAATTAAAAAAATGATAACGAACAACCCAAATAACCGAGGCAAACAATATTTTCAAACACTCACTTCATTGTGCACTGCAAAATATTTCTTTTTCAATTTTACTGCGCCAGTGTTTATTTTGCAGATAGTTCAAATGCTAGATACAGGCTGGAACAAAGTTGAAGATCAAATACGAGTGATGAGTGAATATGTAGTGAGGTGAAACTTGTATGTAAAATTGTAAAGTGAAATTGTGTTGTAATTGAAACTTGTATTTGGAATTGTGTAAATATAGTGAGAGCTTAAATTTGTACTATTTGGAATTGTAATAAAATATTTGTTTAAATATGAATTTCGAGTTATTTATTTTATTTAACAAATATTTATTTAATTATGTGGAGAAATACAATATTACAATGACAAATACATTTAAACAAATATATATATATATGTTTATTATCATCAAACAAAAATAATAGGCTATCATATTCTACAGTCTCCCACTTTTGATGATAACAAACATATTGTTAGCATCAAAATTGGTCACTAACCTCGTAGAAGAAGATTGTGAAGAGATATAAGTGATGAAATCAAATTAAACAGAGAAGACAGTACTTATCTAAATACAGAAAGTAAGAACACCAAATTTATAGTGGTTCAGCGTAATTGCCTACGTCCACTTTGAAGTTAAACTTTATTGATCTTCTTTATAGTTGATTACAAATACAATTCGTGAATCAAATGCTCGAATGAATTTGTTTAAGTAGAGAAGATGAGTCTTGAAAATGGCAGAGTCTCCCTGGTGTTTTCTCTCCCAAAAAAAGGATCCATTTCACTGTGACCCTGCCCCTCTATTTATAGGCAAAAGTGGGTTGGACTACCCAAGCGGGCTTGTTAGCCGAACGTTCGAGCCCAGGCGCTGCATGCCGAACCAGGTACGCCGAACGCTTCCATGCCGAACGGTCCTTCCCATGCCGAACGGTGCTCCTGATGAATGGGAAGTGTAGGATGGTTGCAGTGAAGCCGAGCGTATCTCTATTCGAAGCTCTTGACCGACCAATGTATGCGGGTCGAATGATATCGTTACCTTGCGTAGTTGTGCATACTGAATGCCTTCTGAATGCCGAACGCTCTCGTTGCCGAGTTATCCTATTGCCGAGTTCCACTGACGCCGAGTGCCTATGGATGCCGAGTACTCCGGATGCCGAGTACTCCGGATGCCGAGTACCATGGGATGCCGAACACTAGTTGACGCTGAGCATAGGTTGTTGCCGAGTGCCAGTTGATGTCGAGTGCTCTCGTATGCCGAGCAGTCTTGGTGCCGAACACTATCTGACGCTGAGCATAGGTCGTTGCCGAGCACTACGGATTCCGTGCGCTTCGCCGAACACTCATGGATGCCGAACACTCTTGATGCCGAGCACTGCTTGATGCCGAACACACCTGTACGCCGAGTACCTGTTGATGTCAAGCGCTCTTGTCGCCGAGCACTAGTGGACGCCGAGTATTGCTCGATGTCGAGCAGTACTTCATGCCGAGCTGAGACCAATGCCGAGCACTCAGTTGCCTGGTCAAATCTCCAGGAAACACTTGCCCCCCAAAGTGTATCGCGTGGCCGAACGTGATGCGCTTTGAATCTGGTACAATCTACCTCGGAGGTACCTCCTCAAGAATGTTAGCGAAGGAGGTGCAAGACGAACAAGGTTGGGATGCCGAACGATACGTTCGAAGCCGAGCGTACCTCGTGTGCCGAACGCTCCGGTATTGACCGGTTCTACCGGGTATAGCCTCTTCGTCTTCTAACTCCCTCTATATAACCAGGCGCCCTTCCACCATTTTCTTTTACGTCTTCTTTATTATCACTCTTAGAGATTTGCAATCCTATCAGATATAAAGCCTATATAATCCATTCTCAACTTCGATCGTCGAATTAGGTATCCTTCTTCTAACAATTGCACTACTTCCACTTTAGGTTCATCTTATGGAAACAGAGTATTTCCTTTAGTTGTAAACGCGTGGCCAGTGGGAGTGGTTCGCTCGTTTGGAATCGCCGAACGGTGCATGGGAGTTGAGCCTAGCTCCTTTGCGCTGATCAAGATTGGAAGAAGAAAAAAGGTAGATGGGATGCTGAACGGTGTAGTCTTCGCCGAGCGATCTGTCCCTGACGTTCGGCGCAGACGGAGATGGTGTAGGGTGAAGTTGACATCGTGGTGGAGAGCCACTTTTAGCCGAACGATAACCCAGACCGAACAGTCGACATGCCGAACATTACTTAAATGCCGACCAATTGACATGCCGAACAATACGATTGCCGAACACTTGACATGCCGAACAGTACAATTGCTGAACACTTGACATGCCGAACAATACAATTTCCGAACACTTGACATGCCGATCAATACAATTGCGGAACACTTGACATGCCGAACAATACAATTGCCGAACACTTGACATGCCGAACAATACAATTGCCGAACACTTGACATGCCGAACAATACAATTGCCGAACATTCTTTAAACCGAGCCAAACACAGCCGAACACTATACTTAGGACGAATAATCTTGAATGCCGAACATTACTTAAATGCCGAACAATATAAATGTCATACTACACTTAGGCCGGTTACTTTAGAAATCATATGTCTTTTGAATCTGGAACTGTAATCACCTCAAGGCGGGCTTTTTGAGACGGTTAGCGATGACGGTCTTCGAAGGCGATGATTCGAAGCTAATTATTATATCTTTTAAAACATTCTCATTGTCTGTACACAATTGCTTGCACTAGTTCACACACCACGTGGGGGGGGAAACTCGTGTTGCTAATTCTAACGTTCAACGTTTTTCAAGTATAGCTTTCTCAAGCATTTAGTTATTTATTCGGGATGTCGAGAAAATCTAGCTCCGCCACCATATCCGACAGGCCTAGGCCGTCATCGAGGCAAGGAGCCGCAGATACTTCCAACCCGTCAATCTCTCCCACTCATAATTTGGCGCCCGATGCTCTGGAGTCAACCATCTTACTGGACAATCCGATCGATTCTCAAGCCTCGAAGATCAACGAGGCCGCTCTGCGACGGATATGTTCCATTCACGGGATTCCCTTTGCTGACGTGTTAGTTCCTTCGAGACACGACCGCCCTCATCTGCCCCCAGTCGGGTACACAGCCTGCAACAAGTTCATGTGTTGGATGGGCAGCGTGCCTCCATTCAATTTATTTCTCCGGGATGTGCTGCAGTATATAGACATAGCTCCATCGCAGCTGCACCCGAATGGCCATGCGTTTCTATATGGGACTTATTTACTTTTCATGGCCGTCTTCTCCATACCTCCAACCCCCGGTGATATCCGATACATTTATATGTTCAAGAGACGGAAAGATAGCCCTTCCTTCATGTTCCTCGGGCCGTACCACAAGTGCCAGATCTTGACAGGGGCCTGTAGCAAATTCGCCCTGTACAAACAGGAATGGTTCTATGTGCGCTGCCCTTCCAGTTTCGCTAGGAGATGGGTTGAAGGCAGTAAGTCTCTCTGCCGAGTTACTATTCGTATTTAACATGAGCATGTCTTTCCTAACTTTCCGTTTCATCCTTTTAGGTATCAGCCCACACCCGAAAGGCCGAGGATATTCTGATGCTGTCGATGCGATTAGAGCTCTTCCGGCCGAGGATCGAGATATCCGAGCTATCATTTCAAATGAATCGCTGTCGGGGTTCGGCTTGCTAGCCCCTGGTCGTCGGGTCAGCCTTCCAGAAGGTGTTACAATTCCCAAACCTTCATCTGGTAAAGGGAAAAAACTTGCCGGACCGTCGTCGCTTCGCGCTCCCGACACGCATGAAGAAGGCGAGCGCAAAGAGGATGATGCCCCCGAAACTCAGGGCGAGTACGTGGGTCCCGCTTGGAATCCGACAATCGAAGTTCAGGATATTGAGACATCAACCTCCCCTTTGAAGGGAAAGAAGAAGTTGAAATACACGGTTCAAAAGGAGAAAGTTGGTGGTACCTCAAAGGTTACGCCTACCCCTCCTGAGAAAGTGGTTTCTTCGCAGCATCTGGAAAGTTCCTTGAGAGGTCTATCGAACCTTTCTATTCCCGAAGACATACTTAATTACGGGTTCGATGACCCTGAAGCTCTCAAATTCTCTTCGCCCGCTAGAGGCAATGTAGGAGTTCAACTCCCGGCTCAAAGAGACAATACTCCGATTAGCAAAGATAAACGAACGGGTCCGTCGGGGGGAACACTTAGGACACACACGCACATGCGCATTCCATAATATATTTCAAGTCTTTTTAATTCGTGAATTCTCCTTAACTCGTTGTTATCTCCCTCTTTGCAGCTGACATGGGCCGCTCACACGGACTTGATCGCCTTCAGGGGTCTTCTATATTCCATCACTCCGGACGGGATTCCGGTTCAGGCAGACACCGGGACCGAGGAGATTACGAAGATAGGGACAATCGTCCGCGCGAGTCGTCTCACCGCAAGAAAGCAAACTCTCAATCTTCCTAGTCCCGCGATCTTCCTCCTCCAACCGAGCCGGATAAAGAGAAGTCTTTGCAGAAGGGTTATCAGTCGGATGCTGCTCGAGAACAACATTCCAGTTCATCGAGTACGAGGCAAGTTCGAGAGCATCGTAAAAGAACGGAATTCTCTAAGCCTCCTCCTCATATTCCTGCCGTGGACCCAACTGTCGCGGAAAAGATGGTCGACCTTAAGGCCAAGTTTCCGAAAATCTGTTTTGACGGCTTGAAATTCCACCCAGCCATCCATCACATTTCTGGGCACGTGAAGCAAAGTGCCATCGCCTGCAACAATGACGTCTATGTTCAACATGACGCATTCGTGCACTTGGTGGAGAAGATCTCGGAAGTATCTGTCGAGCGTCAACACGAGATTGACCGTCTGAATCTGGAGGCTGACAGCGATAAGAAAATCATCAAACTCCAAGACGAAGAGCTCGCCTCTTATAAGTCAAAGCTAGAAGCTGCTGAACAAGGCGCAAAAGATACTGCTGAGGCAGTTACTCGCTTAGAGGTGGCTCACAAAAAGGAGCTTGACGAAGCAGTTCAGCGCAGCGGCGCCCTTGCCCTAGAAAAAGACTCTGTCCAAAAAGAAAGGGACGCGCTCGCTACTCAAGTCAAAGAGCTGAAAGAACAACTCTCCAAGGAGAAAGAAGACAAAATAGCTGCTCAGGAAGAATCACAGCGGTATTGTGATGAGATTGTTGCTACCCGACTTCTGAAGACAAAGCTCGACGGTGAACTTGCCGGGGTCGAGAAAATGAAGGATGAGGCCCGTGAGGAGGGCAAAAGAATGGCTGTGGAGGAGCTTGATTCTCGCCTTGAGGCGGCCGCAGAGGCCGGCAGGGAAGAGGTCAAAAGTATGTTTGACCCGTTGATCGCCGAGTACGGAGCGCGCGTCCTTATGCACCGCGACCTAACATTCTTGGGCGACGGCTACCATGAATCCCTGGCTGAGGCATGGGAAACTCTGATAAAGATCAAGAAAGTCGAGTCAGGCTCCGAGGAAATCGACGAGGATGCATTGGTGAAGGAGTTCCTGAGGGGGAATGAGCCATCGGATTTATCCGCAGCATTGGCTCTTTATGGCAAAGGCTCTTCCCCTTCGAAAGAGAAGAACGACGAGGCTGGCCCGTCAGAGGCCGACGCTACTACTCCTCACATCGCCGCTCCTTATGCTGCTCAATCGGCCGGTCGGTCGACGCTTGATCCATTCGAGCAGCATGCCAGTTATGATCCCGAAGAACCCGGGCTCGGCGTTCATGTGCTGTCACCTATCCTGGAGGGTGAAACCCCGCGCGCCACCGATAGCCAACCGGATCCTGGTAGGAAATTCTTCTTTCTCTAGAAGTCGAAGAGATCCCGTCATTTTTCAGCAATGGTTATTCGTTCTAATGCCCACTTCTTATATTTTCGTGCAAGTCGTTCTGACGCCAAGCTAACTCCGAGGAGCGATGACACCAAGGAGGAAGCAGGGAAAACAAGCGACGTTGCTCACGCAGGGGTAACTCCCGGTCCAGACGCTCAAGTGATCGGGGCGCTTGGTGATGACAAACTTGACACTTCGTCTCCTGCCGAAGGAAGCGACGAAGTTAAAATCACTGGCGCCTCTGAACATACTTCAGAGATGAGCATGAAGGACCATCTCGCCGACGAGGAGAAGAGAAAGGTCAAAGTCAAAGTTGAATCTGAAGTCCTGGAACTCACTGACCCGCGGAACAGACCCTTGAAAATCATTCTCCCGGGCAGGTCCAAACCACTAGATGTTTCGTCTCCTACTCCTGACTCCGCTTCTCTAGCAAGCAAAAAGTCCAAGAAAAAGCGTGAGGGAGAGGAGTCGTCGGAGACACTGAAGGAGGACAAGAAGAAAAAGTCAAAGAAATAATCGATGCACTTGTTCAACAAATTTCCTGCTTAAGTTTTGTAATTGTTTCTATCTTCCACAACTTGTAGTTTGTATAGGCCCGAATTTTGTAGGAGTGATCTTGTATCCCCATTTTGGACTTATCGAATAAAATTTTAGTTTCTTTTTGTTTGAATGATTCTCTTGTCTTTATTTGGTTTGCTGACACTGTGCTCCGAGGACTTAGAGTACTCCGCTCCGCACTCTAGGGATTCGGAGATTGGAAATCGTTTATACTCTAGTCCGCGCTCTGGGGACTTAGAGTACTCCGCTCCGCACTCTGGGGATTCGGAGTTTGGAAATCGTTTATACTCTAGTCCGCGCTCTGGGGACTTAGAGTACTCCGCTCCGAACTCTGGGGATTCGAAGATTTGAAATCGTTTATACTCTAGTCCGCGCTCTGGGGACTTAGAGTACTCCGCTCCGCACTCTGGGGATTCGGAGATTGGAAATCGTTTATACTCTAGTCCGCGCTCTGGGGACTTAGAGTACTCCGCTCCGCACTCTGGGGATTCGGAGATTGGAAATCGTTTATACTCTAGTCCGCGCTTTGGGGACTTAGAGTACTCCGCTCCGCACTCTGGGGGATTCGGAGATTGGAAATCATTTATACTCTAGTCCGCGCTCTGGGGACTTAGAGTACTCCGCTCCGCACTCTGGGGATTCGGAGATTTGAAATCGTTTATACTCTAGTCCGCGCTCTGGGGACTTAGAGTACTCCGCTCCGCACTCTGGGGATTCGGAGATTGGAAATCGTTTATACTCTAGTCCGCGCTCTGGGGACTTAGAGTACTCCGCTCCGCACTCTGGGGATTCGGAGATTTGAAATCGTTTATACTCTAGTCCGCGCTCTGGGGACTTAGAGTACTCCGCTCCGCACTCTGGGGATTCGGAGATTGGAAATCGTTTATACTCTAGTCCGCGCTCTGGGGACTTAGAGTACTCCGCTCCGCACTCTGGGGGATTCGGAGATTGGAAATCATTTATACTCTAGTCCGCGCTTTGGGGACTTAGAGTACTCCGCTCCGCACTCTGGGGATTCAGAGATTTGAAATCGTTTATACTCTAGTCCGCGCTCTGGGGACTTAGAGTACTCCGCTCTGCACTCTGGGGATTCGGAGAGTGGAAATCGTTTATACTCTAGTCCGCGCTCTGGGGACTTAGAGTACTCCGCTCCGCACTCTGGGGGATTCGGAGATTGGAAATCATTTATACTCTAGTCCGCGCTCTGGGGACTTAGAGTACTCCGCTCCGCACTCTGGGGATTCGGAGATTTGAAATCGTTTGTACGAGTCTGTATGTCGTGCAGGATAATGTAATTTATCATCCATTTAAGAGATATAGAAACTTCATGGAAAATATGGCTTCAAGCCTTTATTAACGAAGATCAACTAAATTGCTTGATTACAACTTTCAAAAGGAAACTAAGTCATTATTGAATGGAAACATGCAGGAAATAACAGTGCCTACAACAAAAAAGGAAAACATGCTAAATGTAATAGTGCCGCAGATGTTCACTGTTCCATGCTCGGGGGAGTGTCGCGCCATCAACGGTCGCTAGCTTGAATGTTCCTTCTCCAAGCTTCCGTTCAATGGCGTATGGACCTTCCCAGCTGGGATTCATGCGTGATGGTACTGGGAAGACTCGTTTTAGAACGAGATCACCCACATCAAAGATTCTTGGGCGGACTCTGCCATCGTAGTAGCGCTTGACTCGATGTCTGTGCGCTGCCGCCCTTAACTCAGCTTCTTCACGCTTTTCGTCGATGCAGTCCAGTGATTCCAGCAAGAGGTTTTGGTTCGTCTTGGGGTCATAGTATGTCACTCGGTGCGATGGAACTTCAAGTTCCACGGGTATAACGGCTTCAGAGCCGTATGCCAAGGCGAACGGAGTGTGGCCGGTCGCGGACTTGTGGGTGGTTCTATATGCCCATAATGCTGTCGGGAGTTCATCTACCCACTTGCCTCCAACCTTCTCCAGACGCTTCTTTAGTATGGACTTGATTATTTTGTTAACGGCCTCGACTTGTCCGTTAGCTTTTGGGTGTGCAACGGCAGCGAACTTTTTCTCGATGTCGTACTTTAAACAGAACTCTTTGAACTCTCTACTTTCGAATTGCGTTCCGTTGTCTGTAATGATGGTGCGTGGAAGGCCAAAGCGGCATATAATGTTTCGTACAACGAAGTTAATGACCTTCTTAGAGGTGATAGTGGCCAAAGGTTCTGCCTAAGCCCATTTCGTGAAATAGTCGACTGCAACTATTGCATATTTCGCACCACCTTTGGATAGAGGCAAAGAGCCGATTATGTCGATTCCCCAGATCGCAAATGACCAGGGACTGATCATTTGTGTGAGTTCCGTTGATGGAGCCCTCGGGATTTTTGCGTATCTTTGACACTTGTCGCATTTTCTTGCGTAGTCCGCGGCATCCCGGTTTACGGTGGGCCAGTAATATCCATAGCGGAGGATCTTCTTTGCTAGCGTTTGCCCCCCAGTATGGTCGCCACATTCCCCTTCGTGAACTTCCCTCAAGATTCGCTTTGTTTCATCATGAGCGATGCACCGTAATAATGGGACTGAAAATCCTTTTCGGTACATGGATCCACCCTGCATTATGTACCGCGCAGCCTTTCGAAGGACCTGTCGTCTTTCGCTTCTTTTTTCTGGTAAAGCCCCGGTTGTCAGGTACAGTTTGAATGGGGTCATCCACGAGTCCTTCTCGATCTCTGTTTCCAACACTCGATCGATTTTCATCTCGTCCACGCTCGGGGCATGCAAGACTTCAACGGGATACAATCCCATTTGTTGAGCATCGTCGGTACTTGCGAACTTAGCCAACAAGTCGGCTTCTTTGTTCTGTTCTCGCGGGATATGTGAAATGTCATAACGCTCAAGATTTGATAGTAGTTCTTGGACCTGAACGAGGTACGGAGCAAGCTTTCGTCCTTTTGCTTGGTAGTCTCCTCGTACTTGGTAAACCACCAACTGCGAGTCACAAAAGATTTCGACTGATTCGATCCCGAGTTCTTTGATGAGCTTCAAGCCAGCGATCAGTGCTTCATATTCAGCTTCGTTGTTCGTAGCTGGGAAATCGAGCTTCAGGGCATAACAGATTGATCGGTTTTCCGGGGTTATAAGAACTATGCCCGCACCGGAGCAACGGTCGTTTGATGCACCGTCAGTGTATAATTTCCATCGGATGGGGGGAATGATGTCGTGATCGTCCGGTTTGATGGGTATGGTAAATTCAGCGATGAAGTCTGCTAACGCTTGCCCTCGGATGGCTCTCCGTGGTAAGTACGCGATATCGAATTGGCTCAACTCGATGTTCCATTTTAGCAATCTTCCAGAAGTTTTCGGTCGTTGAAGTACCTGCCTCAGGGATTGATCGGTATAGACACCGATTGAATGCGCTTGAAAGTATGGGCGCAGCTTGCGTGATGCAATCACCAAGCAATATGCCAATTTCTCGATTTTAGGGTAATTCTTCTCTGCCCCCGTTAAACGCTTGCTAACATAATATACCGGCTTCTGGACTCGATCCTCCTCACGAACTAAAGCTGCGCTTATCGCATGAGGGGATATAGCCAAGTAAACGTACAGCATCTCATGGTCAACTGGTTTAGATAGCATTGGTGGGCTCTCTAGATGCCTTACCAGATTCCGGAATGCTTCCTCGCAGCTAGACGTCCATTCAAAATTTCTCTTTCCTTTCTTTATTATGTCAAAGAACGGGATGCACTTGTCAGTTGCCTTGGATATAAATCGACTCAGCGCAGCTACTTTTCCGTTCAAGCTCTGTACCTGCTTTATAGTCCTGGGCGCTTGTACATCTCGAATGGCTTGGATCTTTTCTGGGTTGGCTTCGATTCCCCTAGCGTTGACGATGAATCCTAAAAACTTCCCTGATGCAACGCCGAAAGAACACTTCAGCGGGTTGATCTTCATTCCATAAAACCTGAGTATGTTAAACATTTCAGCTAAGTCTTGAATGTGGTCGTTTGACCGTCGTGACTTCACGAGCATGTCATCCACATAGACTTCCATGGTTTTGCCCAGCTGGTCCTTGAACATTCGATTCACCAGACGTTGGTAAGTTGCTCCAGCATTCTTCAATCCAAAGGGCATCACTACATAGCAATACAGCCCGACATTTGTAACGAAGCTGGTGTGTTCTTGGTCCGGAATATGCATTGGGATTTGGTTGTATCCTGAGTACGCATCCATGAATGACAATAATTCGTGTCCTGCTGTGGAATCGACCAACTGATCGATCCTAGGCAACGGGAAACTGTCCTTAGGGCATGCTTTGTTCAAGTCGGAATAATCTACGCAAGTCCTCCATTTCCCATTCGCCTTCTTTACTAGCACGGGGTTGGAGACCCATTCCGGGTAGAGGGCGTCGCGGACGAACCCATTTGCTTTGAGTTTGTCCACCTCCTCTCCAAGAGCGGTGGATCTCTCCGGATCCATTCCTCTCCTTTTTTGCTTGACTGGGACGTATTTCGGGTCTATGTTCAACATATGACTCGTGATGGCGGGAGAAATCCCACACATATCAGAATGTGTCCAGGCAAAAACATCAAGGTTTGCCCGGAGGAAGTCGCTAAGGTCTTCAGTCATTGCGGGGCCTAACTGTGATCCGATCTTCAGTATTCGCGAAGGGTCGTCACGGCTAACTGAAACGTCAATTGTTAATTCAGCCGGTGTCGCCTTCTCTTCCCTGGGTTTCTCATCGTCGTCTCTCGGATCTATATCTCCGTAGATCCGAGAACTATGCCCGAGCCAGGGCTCGAGCGCTACTTGTCAATTATCCGCATTGAGGATGCGGACGGGGTTGTCCGCAACCTTTCCCTTCTCCCTCCGGTGGGCCTCTCGGAGCTCGGCCACATAACAGGAACGACCAGCTGCTTGGTCACCGTGAACAATGCCTACTCCTTTGTCAGTCGGAAACTTCAAAGTTAAGCACCACGGGGCTAATGCCGCCCTAAATTCAGCCAGGGCCGACCGACCCAAGAAAACATTATACGGAGAGTCCACATCCAAAACTACAAAGGGTAGAATTCGTACCCTCCGACGCTCGCCTTGTCCCAGTTCAACTGGTAACTCGACATATCCTACTGCATCAGTCGCAGCGCAGTTAAAGCCATGGATACGAGCTTTGGATGGTTTCAAGTCTTTTGTCTCTAGCTTCATCTGATCGTAGGCCTTCTTGAAGATGATGTTGACTGAACTTCCACAATCAATCAAAATTCTTTTTACATATGCTGGTCCGATCATTGCAGATATGACCATGGGATCGATGGTCGGAGCCTCTACCTGATCAGCGTCTATGTTCCTGAACACAATATCGTCTGTCATCACGCGCTGCTGCTTAGCAGGGGCCCCGTCCTCTACGTTCGAACAGCACTCAAAATCTGCATGCTTCAAGGAGCTTGCATATCGTTCCATCTCTTGCCAGTTCTTATCTGCGGGATGAGGTCCGCCGATAATTGTATTTATGACCAGTCTTCCAACATTCCGGGCAGGCTCCTCAGGATGACGTGGAGCTGGTGCACGACCTGGGTTGGACGTTCCCTGTCCTCCTTCCTGTGGATCCTTTACAAATTCTTGCAACTTCTTTTGTATGATCAATTTCTCGATAGCGTCATGCAGGTGTCTGCATTCTTTTGTGTTGTGTCCATAAGTTTCATGGAAGCGGCAATATTTCCCAGTCCGCTTCTGTTCTTCAGTTGATTCTTTTGGACGTGGTTTTCTGTATTGAAAAGTATTGCATGTGGATAGGTAAATGTTCTCAAGTGGGGCGTTTAGCGGAGTGTACTCGCTGTAGCTTGGAATTCTCGACTTCCACTTTCCCGCTTCTTTCCTCTTTCCTTGATTTCTTCCTCCGGACTCTTTGGGCTGCACAGGCTTACTCTGGACATTGACTTGGACCTTTCCCGAATTGTCTCCAGATTGCTTCACAGCAATGTTGCTCTTGATTGACTCTTGGGCAGGTCCCGGTGCCTTATCTCGTCCTACCCACCTAGCTTCCTCTCTTCTTATGAACTGGTGTGCCTTGGAGTAGAAACGCTCTAACGTAGCCGGAGGTTTTCCTGCCAGCCAGTCTCCAAACTCAAAATCCGGATCTACACCTCTCATTACAGCCATTAGAATTGCATGGTCATTGGGATTACTAACTTCAGTTGCCGCAACGTGGAATCTTTGTAAGTACTCCTTCAGCGACTCTCCGGGATTTTGGATTACACTTGACAGAGACATCACGTCCTTCGGGCGTGTAGTGTGTATCCTGAACTGCTCAATAAACTTCTTTGCCAACTCCTCGAAGCTTGATACGGATCGCGGAGGAAGTCGGGTGAACCACATAGTAGCGATCCCAGATAGAGTAATCGGAAAGCACCTACACTTGGTGGCATCATTTGCTCTGGCTGAATCCATCATCCATTCATACCTCATTACATGTTGTCTGGGGTCAGTCTTTCCTTCGTATGCAGGAATGGTTGGCATGCTAAACTTCTTGGGGTACGCCGCTTGCAGCACAACATCCGTGAATGGAGTATGACTTCTTGACACTCCCCAGTCGTCATTTGATAAGCCCTGATTTTCTTTCATCGGTTGCCTGATCATGGCTGTCAGATCGGGTGTCTGTATGGAAGCTGGGAGGTTGGAGTCAGTTCTACGCGCTTGTCCGTGCTGATGCCTCCTTTCCTGGCGATCTGCCAATCGTGCGTCGTGAGGCTCAACATTGTTATCATTTTGATGATCTGGAGCTCCATCCTCCATCTGTACTCCGGTTCGGAAGCTTCCAGTTCTGGATTGGTCGCGGTCTCCAGCTGTTCGAACAGCAGCATCCGCTCTTGCAGCATCAGTCTTACGGCGTCTACGCCTGGGTGGTTCATCAGAAGAAGTAGAGCTGTCAGAAGAGGAATAAGCAGCTGGATTGCCCCCAGCATTCTGTTGCTGCTGTTGAGTGAGTTGTGCCATCAGGTTGGCATTAGCTTGCATCTGTTCTCCCAGTTGTCTCCTGCTTTCCCTAAGTTCTCTCATCAAGTCATTGAACTCCACTCTGGTGACAACTGGAGTCTGTTCTTGAGCGGCAATCCCTGCACTCGGGATCGCTGGTTGATTGCTAGGTCCTGCTTGTTGCACACTAGCAGTCTCTCGGGCATCCGCATTAAGAGAAGCTGACCTGGTACGTGGTCTTGCCATTGTAGAGTTATTGGTATGCACTCTGAGTAGAATCAACGGATGTCCTATCAGTAAGTCTGATCTTCTTTGGGGGATTTGTTCAATCCAGTAGCTTCAAAGCAGATCCCTGAGGCCTGAGAATTTGATTCTCAGTGAAAGCACCAAAGTGTTAGCACCAAAATTGGTCACTAACCTCGTAGAAGAAGATTGTGAAGAGATATAAGTGATGAAATCAAATTAAACAGAGAAGACAGTACTTATCTAAATACAGAAAGTAAGAACACCAAATTTATAGTGGTTCAGCGTAATTGCCTACGTCCACTTTGAAGTTAAACTTTATTGATCTTCTTTATAGTTGATTACAAATACAATTCGTGAATCAAATGCTCGAATGAAGTTGTTTAAGTAGAGAAGATGAGTCTTGAAAATGGCAGAGTCTCCCCGGTGTTTTCTCTCCCAAAAAAAGGATCCATTTCATTGTGACCCTGCCCCTCTATTTATAGGCAAAAGTGGGCTGGACTACCCAAGCGGGCTTGTTAGCCGAACGTTCGAGCCCAGGCGCTGCATGCCGAACCAGGTACGCCGAATGCTTCCATGCCGAACGGTCCTTCCCATGCCGAACGGTGCTCCTGATGAATGGGAAGTGTAGGATGGTTGCAGTGAAGCCGAGCGTATCTCTATTCGAAGCTCTTGACCGACCAATGTATGCGGGTCGAATGATATCGTTACCTTGCGTAGTTGTGCATACTGAATGCCTTCTGAATGCCGAACGCTCTCGTTGCCGAGTTATCCTATCGCCGAGTTCCACTGACGCCGAGTGCCTCTGGATGCCGAGTACTCCGGATGCCGAGTACCATGGGATGCCGAACACTAGTTGACGCTGAGCATAGGTTGTTGCCGAGTGCCAGTTGATGTCGAGTGCTCTCGTATGCCGAGCAGTCTTGGTGCCGAACACTATCTGACGCTGAGCATAGGTCGTTGCCGAGCACTACGGATGCCGTGCGCTTCGCCGAACACTCATGGATGCCGAACACTCTTGATGCCGAGCACTGCTTGATGCCGAACACACCTGTACGCC
This sequence comes from Allium fistulosum, assembly GCA_030737815.1. Classification (NCBI taxonomy): domain Eukaryota; kingdom Viridiplantae; phylum Streptophyta; class Magnoliopsida; order Asparagales; family Amaryllidaceae; genus Allium; species Allium fistulosum. The sequence continues at coordinate 99,673,283 of CM060907.1, forward strand.
GAGTACCTGTTGATGTCAAGCGCTCTTATCGCCGAGCACTAGTGGACGCCGAGTATTGCTCGATGTCGAGCAGTACTTCATGCCGAGCTGAGACCAATGCCGAGCACTCAGTTGCCTGGTCAAATCTCCAGGAAACACATATATTAAGATTTTCACTCTATTAAATGTATTTGGTCTTGATGAATTCTATTTTCTCTCTATTTGAATACTCCCCCTACAACAAAGCTCCCCCTTCATATATGCTTGAAAATAAAATAGAAAAAATATGCAAAATACAAAACAAATGCAATGAACCTAGATGAGAGTATGCAAAAATATGACTTATTTGCCAAAATCTTAACTTCTCTCTCCCCCTTTTGTTATCAGCAAAAGAGTAACAGTGTTAGAAAATAGTGATAGATATTAATACAACATTGATACTTAATCAAGTATAAATAGTAAATTTTAATAAAATCAAACAATAATCATAAATACTCTGTTAGGCGCATATTCCATTTTAAAGTAATAGGGGTGATGTCGGCATAGAAATCCATATAGTCGTGTCCATTTGTGGTATATTTATGGCAGAAATTTAAATACTTACTAACCATGCATAACCGTTAGGACTTTTAAATGAGATTAGTAGTATTCCCTATTTTTATTAAAAATGAATTCCAAACATCTTCTAACCACGCATAACCGTGAGGACTTTTAAATGGGGTTAGAATCAACTCGCCTATTTCATCCAATTTTGATATGTGTTCCATACATGCATAACCGTGAGGACTTTTAAATGAGCATGAAAGCACATAATCAGAGATTTCAAGTAGTTCACCCATGCATAACCGTGAGGACTTTTAAATGAAAGTGAGTACTTTTGGATGATTTTATTGCTAATTAAATAAATGAATAATTTCCTATTTAAATACCACGTTTTGACATACTATATTGGATTTTGATGAGTGATTGTCGTAGAAATATGATAGTACTAGAGATGGTCATGGAATTTTTACCAACCAAAGTTATTATAAATTTTGTTTAAATGTTTAAAGAAATTTTCTAAATATACTCTCTCAAGGCATAATGTATGATCAAGATCAACACTCATCGCTTTTTTCAGTCACTATTTATCTTTTCGATAATCAATAGGGAGTTAGATTAGTTAATATAGGCATTTAAGATCAATAAATATAGAATATAAAATCACATTTCTAAAATGCCTAAACTAAGACGAAGTCGACAAAAACTATTTCCCGGAAGGGGTTTTGTAAAAATGTCTGCCACTTGAGAATCAGTTGAAATGAAATTTATGCAAATATTTTCTTTGGAAATGTGATCACTAATAAAATATGTCTAACATCTATATGCTTGGTGCGAGAATGATGTACAGGATTATTTGTGAGATCAATTGCACTTATGCTATCAAATATAAGTGGAACTCATTTAAAATTTAGACCATAGTCTTGCAAAGTTTGTATCATCCATAAAATTTGAGCAGAGCAACCGCTTAGAGCAATATACTATGCCTCAGTGGTAGGTAATGCAATACAATTTTGTTTTCGACTTGACCATGCAACTAACGAATGTCCCAACATAAAACATGTTCCACTAGTACTTTTTCTATCAACTAGACTACCAGCATAATCTGCATCTGAATACCCTTTTAACTCAAAGTTATCATTAGTTGGATACCATAGACCAAACCATGGGGTGTGCAACAGATACCTTATAATCCTTTTTACAGCTTTTAAATGAGATTCTTTTGGATTTGACTGAAACCGTGCACATAAACAAATAGAGAACATAATGTCTGGTTTAGAAGCAGTAAGATAAAGAAGTGATCCAATCATACCTCGATATTTCTTTTGATCAACTACCTTACCTTTCTCATCCTTATCAGGTTTAATTGTTGTGCTCATGGGAGTTTTTGCAGGTTTAGCATCTTTCAATCCAAATTTGTTGACAAGCTCTCTAATATATTTTATTTGGGAGATGAACGTACCTTTTTCGCTTTGTTTGATTTGAAATCCCAAAAAGAATTTCAACTCTCGTACCAAGCTCATTTCAAACTTTTCATGCATGACTTTTTCAAATTTCTTAATGGCACCATAAATAATGTCATCAACATATGTTTGAACAATCAATAGGTCATACTTTTCGTGCAATAAAAACAATGTGGTGTCTACGCAGCCCTTTTTGAACCCATTTTCAAGGAGATAAGTGCTAAGACATTCATACCAAGCCCTATGGGCTTGTTTTAATCCATATAGTGCCTTTTTAAGTTTATATACATGGTTAGGATATTCTTGACTTTCAAATCCTTCAGGTTGTTCAACGAATACATCCTCTTTCAAAATTTCATTAAGAAAAGAACTTTTAATATCCATTTGTCTTAGTTTAAATCCTTTATAACAAGCAAAAGCTAACAATATTCTAATGGATTCTAGTCTTCCTACTGGTGCAAAAGTTTCATCAAAATCAATTCCTTCAATTTGATTATAGCCTTTAGCAACTAACCTAGCTCTGTTCCTAATCACATTTCCAGATTCATCAAATTTATTTTTAAAAATCCATTTGGTTCCTACAACTGGATAATCATTAGGTCTAGGTGCTAGAATCCAAACATCATTTCATTCAAATTGATTTAGCTCTTCTTGCATATCCATAAACCAACTCTCATCATTAAGAGCTGTATCTACGTCTTTGGGTTCAATTTCTGAAATAAATTCACTGTATAGACACAAATCACATAAATTTCTAAATGAGGAACGAGTTTGAATACCTACGGTAGGATTACCTATTACCAATTCTGGAGGGTGATCTGCTTTGAATTTCAGTCTCTCTGGTTTTGGATTTCTTTGGACTTCTTCGCGGTTGCAGTTTCTTTTGTATTTTCACTTTCATCTTTTTCATTCTCCTCTTCGACGTTGCTTTTGATTGTTTCCTTGTTTTGATCATCAATGCCTTCATCAAATTTCACATTGATTGACTCCACGATTGTTCTCATCCTTTTGTTGTATACTCTATAAACTTTGCTTCAGGAAGAGTATCCCATGAACATGCCTTCATTGGCTTTTGGTTCAAATTTTCCCAATTGATCAACTATATTGAGAATAAAACATGGACATCCAAAATTTTTGAAATATGCAATGTTTGGCTTTTTTGAACCATAGTTCATATGGTGTTTTCTTAAGAATCGGCCTAATCATGACTCTATTCATTACATAACAAGCTGTATTTACTTCCTCTGCCCAAAAGGACAAGGGTAGTTCATACTCATTTATCATAGATCTAGCCAACTCTTGTAAGGTTCGATTCTTTCTCTCGACTACTCCATTTTGCTGTGGAGTACGTGGGGCAGAGAATTCATGTTTAAATCCATTTTCATCAGAAAAATTTTCAAATTCATAATTTTCAAATTCTTCACCATGATCACTTCTTAGCGAAATAATAGAAACTCTTTTTTCATTTTGAACTAATTTCGTGAATTTAGTGAAGTATGAGAAAGTTTTTGATTTTTTAGCTAAGAAGTATACCCACGTGTATTTGAGTAATCATCAACCAATACAAAACAATATTTCTTACCACCTAAACTTGCAATATTGTTAGGTCCAAACAGATCCATATGAACTAGTTCAAGGACTCTAGAAGTACTTACAGTGTTCTTGGCATGAAAAGATGATTTTTTTTTAATTTTCCCATAGTACATGTTTTAGATAGAGTTTCTGTTTTGAAATCATGAGATGGTAAACCTCTTACCAAGACTTTTCTTTTTAATTTGTTTAACAGATTCATGCTAGCATGTCCTAATCGTCTATGCCATAAGTTTACTTCTACATCCTTAGCTATCAAACATTTTTTGCACAGGCAAGCAGGGTTTTATCCTGGTCCCCTACCAGCTTTTATTTCAGAAAGAGAGGACATAAAAAGAATTACATCCCCTAGGCTTAGTACAAAGAAACACGAAGAGGCAGAAAAAAACGTTATAGAAGAGGAAACATAAAAAGAAAACAAAACGTGCTCAACAAAAACACACGTGTCAGTGTATTACCCAAGTAGTGATATTAGCTGTTTGCTATTTCATTCTCCACCAGTTCATATTGAGAGCAATATCATGGTTTATTTCATGCAGAATTGTTATAGGCAATCTATCCTTCATTTCAAAAACTCGCTTGTTCCTCTCACTCCAGTATACTCATAAGAAGATTTTAAGAGCACAAAGCAGTGTTCTCGTCTTCCAGTCTTATCATATTGTATGTCGATATACTTGTCTCCATTCTTGAATATGATTATTTTTCGACAGTGGTAACTGTAATTTGATGAGGCAGTCATTCCGAGCAGTATATATAATATGGCACTCAAAGAAAAGGTGTGGGATGGTTTCAGGGCTTGTTGCACAAAAAACACACTTATTATCAGGAATGAGAGCTAGTTCATATAGCTTTTGTTTGGTCTGTAAGGCAGCTTTGTGGACTTTCCAGAGAAACAAGTTATCATGTTGCTTATCATCTGTGCATAAGATTCTTTTATGCCAGTTGTCTTTTTCATGAGCATTGTGTAGGTTCAGAGCTCTATATACCAATCTTATGGAGTGTAGCTTATGTTTAGTAGTCCACAAAAGACATTGGTTGTCAGCTTTCAGGCAGTTCGTCTAGATGTTCTTCCATAGATGGGTGATGTGTGGGTTGATCGAACTTGGGAGTGTGATATCATCATTGATGAAGTATGTGTTGACATAAGCAGCGGCAGGAATTCCAGTCAAACATCTAAGATCATATCCCATTTGCAGTTGTAGTATAAGTCCCATGCCACCCCATGGGTTGTGCCAAAAGGAACAGTTGTTTTGCGGTGTTGTAGTGTTGATAATGTATGGGCATATAGTGGTGTGTAGGTTTAGAAAACTTTGGAAAAGCCAGCTTATATTTTGTGGTATAGGCATAGTCCAGAAATACTTATTTCGAGGGTAGTTATTCTTCATCCACTTAACCAAGATAGTGTTTTTATTGTTAAGTTGGGCATCAATGTGTTTGGTTGCAGCAGCGATGTTCCACGGTTGAATGTTTGGTTTTCCTAGCCCTCCATAGTATTTAGATTTGCAATGATTCTGGAAAGAAATAGGAACTAGTTTCTTTGAGAAGCAGTCACCATGCCATAAGAAATGATTGAGAGCAGAATTTATCATTCTATTGAGTTTCTTTGGCAAGATGAACATCCTGGACCAGTATGTTGTAATGCCAATGGCAATGGCAGTAACAATGGCGAGCCTACCAGCCTGTGTTAGGAAGGTACATGGCCAAGTGGATAGTTTTGAGATAATGGCTTCAAGCATTGGTAGGCATTGTGAGGTAGTAATTCTAGAGGTAGTGAGAGGTATGCCAAGATAGACAGAGTTGGTTGGCATTGGGTTAAGGGTTGATAGAGCAGTAAAAGCCTCACGCACAGTTGTTGTGACCCCAGCAATTAGAATATGTGATTTGGAACTATTGGTGTGAAGGCCTAACATGGAACGAAATAACTGAACACTAAGAAGGATAGTGGTGATGGAGGTAGTTGTGGGCTTGGTAAAAATAACTAAACCATCAGCGAACACGAGTGAAGTGATCATTGGGTTTCGGTATTTGGGATGTAGGGTGAAAGCCTTATTAGTGACAGACCTTTTGATCAAGCAGTTGAGAGCCTCCATTACAGTAATAAAGAGATAGGCAGATAACAGATCACCTTGCCTGATTCCTTTGGAAGAGTTGAAATAACCAGAAACAGTTCCATTGATAATAATGGAATATTTAGCAGTCGAGATGCATGTGTAGATCCATGCAATACATTGCATGAGGAAATTCATGGTACATAAGATGGCAGCAATAGACAACCAAGAGATAGAATCAAAAGCCTTTTGAACATCAAGCTTGAGCATGCATCTTGGTGAAATGTTGGTAGTGTGATATGCTCTTAGTAGTTCATGAGTGAGGAGGATGTTATCTGAAATGTTTCTCGAAGTAAGGAAGGCAGTTTGATTGTGATCAATGATTCTGGGTAGTAATGGCTTAATTCTAGTGGCTATAATCTTGGTGATGCACTTATAGATGATTGTACAGCATGCTATTGGCCTATATTGTTCAACAGTCAGTGGATTCTTGGTTTTGGGTATCATGGCTAGGTTTGTATAGTTTATTCCAGTGAGTAGTTTGTTGGTTTTGAAGAAGTGATGGATGGCATTGCATAATATAGGAGAAATGTGTGACTATGTCTGAGTGAAGAAATGAGTGTTGAAACCATCAGGACCACCAGTGCTGGTGGTGTTGAGACTAAATAGGGCAGCTTTAATTTCTGCATCAGTAATAGGAGAGATGATATCACATGCCTATATGTTGTTGATTTTGGGCAAGCTAAGGGTTGGGATGTTTGAAATATCAATAGGAATACTGGTGCCATTTAAAGTGTGACAGAAGTAATCCACAAAAGTCTCCTTAATTTTGTCATCTTCATTTTGTTCAACACCAAGTCTATCAGTTACATTATTTATCTTAGATTTAGATTGTTTTATCTTCAGCGTAGTATGGAAGAAAGCTGTGTTTCTATCTCCATCAAAATGGTAATCATTTCCAAGTTTTTGTTTAATCATCTCCAGCTCATCCTCCATGGCAATAGCAAGTTTCTTTGATAATTCATGTTCAATTATTAAGAGTTGTGTGTTGTCTGGTTGTGTAAGCATTTGTAGTTGTGTTGTCTGGAGTTGTTGTCTTATATCTGAGCTCATTTTGGATCCTTTTCCGAAGGTGGTAGTGGCCCATATCCTTATGGTCTTCTTGCAGTTTTTAAGTTTTTCCCTCAGCACATACATAGGGTTTCCATGCACTGGTGTATTCCATCCCTGTAGAAATACAAATTCAAATTCTATATGTTTAGTCCAAAAATTAGAAAATTAAAAAGGAGGATAAGTAGTCATGGGTATGGCACCCCATTTGGCAATGACGGGTAGTGATCAGAGATAAGTGAGGGTGACATGGGATAGTAGAGAAGGCTAGATGGAGAGGGCATGGTGGTTGAAGAAAAGGTGATCAAGAGTGTAGTAGGTTCTCGGACCATTATGTTTTTTGTTATTCCAAGTATATATAGAGCCAGTGATAGGAACCGAAATGATGGAAGCAGTGGAGATAGTTTGATTAAGTGGTGAGATGTCATTCATGGAGAGAGGAAGACCACCATGTTTCTAATGTGTAAGGTACATGCAGTTGAAATCACCCATTAATAGCCAAGGGTCATAAACTGGATTAAGGGAGCTTATCTGGTTTAGCATGGAGCATTTGTGGTTATGATGATTAGAGGCATATACAAAGGTGATAAAGAAGCTTGTGGAAGTCTGGTTGTGAGTGAATAAAAGATGGATATTGATCAGTGGAGATGATAGTGGTGGTAGAATAAATAGATGGGTTCCATATAACTAATATACGACAATATGGGGCAGCTATAAGGTTATCAATGTGTTCCATGATGAGTTGATGTTGGAGCAAGCCTTGTCCGTTTTTTGTTTGTCCAGTTTTGTCTCCAGTATAGCAATCATTGCTAGTTTATGGTCTGTATTCTTTCCAGTTTTACCAGACCTTGTTTTCCTGGAAGTGGTGTTTGTTTGAATATCACTACATGTTTCATCTTCAGAGAATGATATTTCATTGTTATCTTGTGTAGTTGGTTGTTGTCTATGTTTATGTTTCTCTTTGTAGTTTTTGACTTCTTTGTTGTCTGATGAGTGGTGGTAGGTGTATTGATTTGGTTTGGTTCATAGAATAAGTCAGAGCATGGTAGGGTAGAGGAGTGGTTAATGGAGAAAAGTGAGGGGAGGAGGAGGGATCTGGGTTAAGGATGGTTTGGGTATCAATCAGGTCAGAGAGGATTAATTTCTGATCATGAAAAGTGGTATGTGTGATGATGTTGTTATGAATGAGTTCAGTGGTAATAGAAGATAGTAGATGTACGGTTGGAACAGGAAGTCTTGGAGTAGTAGTAGTGTGAAGTGGAATGATGTTGTCAGTGTGTAAGGGTGAAAGGGGCATGGGTAGTGTTGAATCAGATTTGTTTGAAGTGTGGGGTGGAGAAAGTAGATTGAACAGAGAGGGGGTTGTGCATGTCAGTGGACATGCACAAAGAGTCAGTTTCAGACAATGGTGAGAAACTGTTGTGAAGATTTGGTGGTTTTGGTTTAGACTGTTTGTGTTGTTGACCAGTGCGGGGGGACCATTGGTAGATGTAGTAGTTCTGGGTGGTGGAGTTGGTGTTCCGTCTGGAGTGGTGGATAAAGTGGAAGTTCTGGTGTTAAGTGGTTTGGAATATGGAGGCCTACGGGCATAAGTGTGACTTGGTGGCATATAAGATGTTGCACCGAGTTTCATATGCGGTTGCACCGAGTCAGAAGTGGGGTACTTGTAGTTGGAACGTAAAGAATAAAATGGAAGGCTTGGAGTTAAAATAGAGTTTGCTTCGAGTCCAGATGGATGTGACTTCAGGTTAGAGGGGGTAGGTAGTTGTGAGCCAGAAAACTATGTTAAAATTTTGTAACAAGATTTGTCAGTATGTCCAAAAGATTTGCAAGTGGTGCAAATGTGTGGTAGCCATCCATATGCAACTTCTACAACATTTACATTATCTCCTTCACCAAGATAAATACGTTTAGGCAGATTTTTACTTGCATCAATCTCAATCAGGCATTTAGCATAACCAAGCCCGGACATCTTTTTAGTAGCTTCATTGAAGCAAATTAAATCACTCAAATGACAAGCCAACCAATTTATTCCCATAAGAGTCCATGTGATTAGTGGAATGTTATTGAAATGCACCCATGTAGGTACTTTCTTAATGCAGGATTGTATATTACCAAATGATGGAGTCCAGTTAGCAATAATGAACATTTTGCCTCTGATGAAGAGTGGATCATTTTGTAGAATGTTCTGGCAATCTTCCGGTAAAGTGAGGTCAAAGTAGAAGTGTGCTTGATCTTTTCTGACAGTAAACTTGCCTTTGAGCTTCCATGTATGGTTGAGGTGGTTGATGACAGTGGTGTACGATAGGTTGTCATCTAGGAAAGAAGCCAACTAACCAGTCACTCTAGTAGGATATGCCTTCATCAACGATCAGCGGCGGTACCTGCAGAGGTTGTCTAGTATATTTTAGATCATAACTGATGGGGTTATACTTTCCTGCATTCATGGATTTAGTTTTGAAGAGGGAGGTCCAAGGGGTAGGGGGTTTCATGGTGGTTCAAATCATTAACCGGTGAGGGGTTGACAGAGCCAGGGGAGCAACGCAGGTTAGGGGGCACTGGGAGGTGAGTTGGATGCATTGGGAGTTTAGTTGATGAGGTATGGGTGGCTGGTGTGGGATAAGAGGAGCTTGTAGGGGTAACCGGTGGAGGGGCAGGTTGGAGGAGGCATGTATGGTAGGAGCAAAGTGTGTACGGGAGAGGGTGGGTATGGTGTGGGCAGTAGGTACAGGCAGTATGGTAGTAGTAGGAGGATGGGTGGTATGGTAGGGGACGTGTGAAAGAGGTAAAGGATGAGGCACCATGTTTTTTAATTCACTTTTTGATAGATTTTGATCTCCATGTAATATTAAGCTATCAAACATTTTGAAAGAGTGAGATCATCAAAAGATAGAGAGTATATATTACCTTTCCTCTTACCTGAAAATAATGTTTCTTTTGATATTGGTCAACAATATTGCACAAATCAGAATCAAAAACAACATTCATTCCCTTATCACATAACCGGCTGATTGAAATCAGATTATAGTGTAGATTTTCAACATATAATACATCGTTTAAGGTAAATGTACCGTTACCTACTTTACCTTTACTGATAATTTTACATTTATCGTTGTTCACCATTGTGACTCTGCCACCTTTGTACTTCTCTAGGCTAAGGAACTTTGATTTGTCACCCGCCATGTGCCTGGAATAGCCAAAATCCAGGTACCACTCTTGTTGTTCCTTAGCCTGCCAACACACCTACATGATAAAAGAGTTTAGTGACCTATTTGTTTTATAGGTCCATGATTGTTAGTGACAAACAAATTTGAAACACAAGTTTGTGTAGAACCAAGACAGTCTATGTTTGTTCCATTTTGCACCCAGATTTGTTTGATTTTAAGGGATTTTACATTCGTGCCTTTAGGAACCCAAGTTGGTATGGTGTTCATGTGTTTGGGTCTATACCAGCAATTGTTTTGATTGTGTCCAATTTTTCCCCAAATCGTGCATTTGGAGTTGACATGATTAGTTTCACTTTTACCTTTTTCAGATTGAGTATACCCAAGTCCTTGTCTAGTGGTATTAACAATTTGTTTCCCTAATAGCATATTTAGTGATCTTTCTCCTTTGGAGAATTTTCCTAAGGTTGTAGACAATTGTTGGACTTGTGACTTGAGAGATTCATTTTCATTCAATAACAAAGTGCACTTTTTAATAGAATTTTCTCTCCTAGTATTTTCACTTTCTTTCAAAATCAGATTTCATTTCAAGCGATTTGATTCTAGTTTCCGATTTTTTTATTTCCTCTTCTAATAATGGACATTTATCATACTTAGGGCTCTTTTTTCTATAATTTTGAACCATTTGATCAAGCTGCTTATTTAGTTCTATCAAACTATCTTTTTGTGATTCAATTTTAGCGTACTTCTCCTTAAGTCTTTCAAAATAGCCATTTACTTCATGAAAATACATAAGTAATTGTGAGTGAGTAAGTTTTGATACCTCGCTAGGCTCATCATCATCGTTGTCACTTGTGTCTCCTAAAAGACACCGATTTGCTCTTTCACTCTCACTGCCAGTGCTTTTATCATCATTTTCATCACTTTCATCCCAAGTTGCTACAAAACTTATCCTTTTCAGTTTCTTTCCTTTGCTGACTTGATATGACCTGGTTTATTGCACTTGTGACAAATGACCTCTTGCTTTTCTGAGTTGTCTAGAACTTTGACGATTCTGCTCTTCAGTTGTTGATTTTGGGCTGGATTTCCATATTTGCGGTTCCACTTTTTGAATCTCTTTATTATTAGTGCCTGTTCAGATGCTCCTTCATCATCACCATCATCATCTTCACTTTCCATTGTTCCTTTGAGAGCTATTGATTTCTTACGTGTATCTCCTCCTTCATGTTCTTCCTTGAATTTGATTTCTAGCTCATAAGTGGTTAGGTTTCCGACGAGTTCTTCAACTTTAACCTATTTCAGGTCCTTTGATTCTTGAATGGCGGTCACTTTTGCTTCAAAATTTCGTGGAAGAATTCTGAGGATCTTTCGAACTATTTCCAATTCTGTGTATGGTCTTCCTAGGGATTTTGATTTATATACAAGATTAGATAGTCGTCCATACATTTCTTTGACACTTTCATCCTTTGCCATTATGAAGTTCTCATACTCGCTATTAAGCATGGCAAGGCGAGATTCTTTAACTTGGGAGGTTCCTTCATGAGTCACTTTAAGTGTGTGCCAAATTTCCTGCGCAGTTAGACAATGTGAGACACGATTAAATTCAATTTGATCTAATGAGGAAATAATAGAATTCATAGCTTTAGCATTTGCAGTTTGCAGTTTATTTTCAAGATCTGTCCATTGATCCGTAGGTTTATCAACTTCTTGATTATCTACCATTACTATTGGTGTGTTATATCCCATTTCAACAATATTCCATGCATCTATGTTTTTTAGAAAAAATTTCATTCTAGTTTTCCAATAAGCATATTCACTATTGAACATGGGTGGTCAAGCTATGGACTGACTTTCAGCAAAAGCATTATTAAAAGAAGCCATCGAAAAGAAAAAATCAAAAAAAATAACAGAAATGGTTTTTGTTCCTAGCTCTGATACCACTTATAGGATCGTTTTCACCCTAGAGGGGTGGTGAATATGGTCTTCTAAAAATTAATGCGAAAATAAAAACAAAAACAGAAAGCAATGCTGAAAAGATCACATGTTTGCATACATGCCCCCAATGCATACATGTCTGGTTCACCACTTTCTATATTTGCACTACATGTTTAAACTAAACTTGCATATGAGCTTGTTATTCAAGTGTTTTGCATTCATGTTAACCTATTTGTGTATGTTGTCATGATGTTTGGATCTTCATGAGTCTGCACTTGGTTGAGCTACTGTCATGTTACCTTGATGTCTCCACTAAGCTTGTTAGACTTGTTGGTTTTGCTTGTGGGGTTCCTGCTTATTTGTACATGTCTGGTGGTCTGGTTCCATATGAGTCTAGTCTGGTTTTTTTCCTCTTGAAGTTTTGTTGCATGTGAACTTTGTACATTTGGTGGTCTTGTTCCACTAGCTTGTTGAGTTGCCATGTTCACTTGTATTTGTTTCTATCTTCATGTGGTTGAGACTGTTGTCATGTTGGTTGGACTTGAACTGTAATAGTCTGAAACGATGTTGCTTTGATTTTGTTGCTCCTAACCATGTCTTGTGCACTTTCTGAATTGTTTTGTTCGAGTCATTTCATTGATCTGGTCTTGTTAGCCTTGCATTGCTTCGAGTTAAATTGCTGTGTTGTTTTGTTTTTTGCATTGCACCTATGTTGAATCGAGTCTTGGCTTGGGTTTGACCTTGTGCTTACCTGTCCCTGTAATTTTAACAAGCAAGTGTATATCAGTGTGCAAGACCTTGTGGCATGTACAGTGATACACTGTGCATGTTAAAAGTTGTTCGCGTAAGATGAATTAAAAAATGATGACGAACAACCCAAATAACTGAGGCAAACAATATTTTCAAACACACACTTCATTATGCACTGCAAAATATTTCTTTTCCAATTTTACTGTGTCATTGTTTATTTTACAGATAGTTCAGATGCTGGATACAGGTTGGAACAAAGTTGAAGGTCAAATACGAGTGATGAGTGAATATGTAGTGAGGTGAAACTTGTATGTAAAATTGTAAAGTGAAAATTGTGTTGTAATTGAAACTTGTATTTGGAATTGTGTAAATATAGTGAGAGCTTAAATTTGTATTATTTGGAATTGTAATACAATATTTGTTTGAATAAAATATTTGTTTAAATATGAATTCCGAGTTATTTATTTTATTCAACAAGTATTTATTTAATTATGTGGAGAAATAAAATAGTACAATGACAAATACATTTAAACAAATATATATATATATGTTTATTATCATCAAATAAAAATCATAAGCTATTTTATTCTATAGAGTCATGGCGATCGTGCGAGTCCTTATGCCGCTTGCTTTGTTCGCTAGGTTGCCTTTCATTGGCATGCCTTTTGTTTCTTTCTCTCTTAGCTCTTTGGTTCTCTTTCATCTCTCGTTCTCTCCCCTTACTTCGAAATCTTTCTTCTTCGATCTCTTGACAACCCTAGTAGCTAGAAAGAGAAGGGTATGGATCAGGAGTCCGTCCTCTCAACTCGCCAACTCCGTATTGAAACTTGTTGTATCTGTCATTTGCCATAGCAGCTGAAATGAGAAGAAAGATTGTATAAGTTCTTGAATTTTAGGATTCAAACAAATGCAAGGATGTGTGTTTGTGATCCTAGTAAAGTGTAGAGTGCCAATGAGCCCTGTAAGTATTCTACAGACCGTGTTCGAAAGCAATTAAAGATGGAGTCTTGCCACCTTCAGCAAGGATGTCCTAAGCGGGAAGCTGAAGCCTTGAGAGCATTCCTTAAGGAGATCGCCATTGAAAATATCAAAGTCGCTCAAAGAGCTGAAAACATCCCCTAAAGACTCTACTGGAGGAGTGGCCATGGCCAACGATGGCATACTCGGTTCTTTGGTTTTCTGAGGAGCCTTAATGACTACACGTTTCGATCGAGGCAAAGCGAGAAGTTTGGTGCATTCAAGGGACATCTCGTCGCATGATTTGTCTCCCTTTGGACTAACATCATAGTCTTTGTCGCCTCTCTTAGTACTCTCTTCCTCCTCCTCCTCTTATTCTTCTTTCATTTCTTCTTCTCCTCTCTTCTTCCCTTGTCTTCACGTTACTTTAGAATCGTTTGCATTCCAGTCACTTCATACCCTTCTCTTAGGATATCATCGGCGACACTCTTCTACTAATCTATCGATAGGCTCATCGGCATGTGCCATACTCAAAAGACCTTCAACATCCCCTTGAAGGTTATCGCCAAAGCTGCGAATAGGGGTTGAAGGTTGGGTAGGAATCCTTGAACAGCTTGACGGAATGGACGATGGAACAACAGAATGGTCAGGAAGTAGCAAACCACACCGACGAAGGTTTTCATCTATCATAAAATGTTCGATGGTGCGGTGTAAGAAGCTGACCCCTTTGAGAGTTTCCAAAGTGTCAGCATGCTCTCCATTGGTATCTCGGCCAGGAATATATGTAAAGGAACTAGATCAAAAGTAAAGTGCTTGGATGGTAAAAATATATGTGTAGGAAGAGAAAATGGAAGGAATACTTACTGCCTAAAAGTTGTGGTCGGTTGAAGCTATACGGACGGCGAATGAAGAGTACTCATTCTTAAAGTACGAACGTTTGTTGTGGAGCTTTTCTATGAACTTACATTGGAACCAGGCCTCGATAATCATGTAAGTTGGCGAGTCGCACCTAAAAGATTGGTTGGCTTGTTAAAAGATGGAGGCCTTCGGAATTTGTTCATGAACAACATGTATAAGAACTCAAGAGAGCATATCCATTAGAGTGAACTTAGGACGGAGCAAGCCTGATTTCTTGGAGAATCATGCACAAGAATGGACTAAATAGTGATACAGCACCACCCAGGCACATGTATCGGTTGCACATCATATAGCCCATCGGAGAGTCATGCACTCACAGGATTTGAGTTAGAAGAAGCATATCATCTTCCAGAATTTTGTGTTATCTACATATGTTTCGGAGCATCTTTGCAGTAAGGATAATTGGCATCTATTCAGGTGGATCATCCAGGACACTTAAGCCAACATACTCATTCAAAGGGAGAGGCTACTCTTGAACTGGTTCCACTGATACGACCATTCCCTGTAGTTTGGTAGTGATTGAACGCTTGAATCCGGAAGGTGTAGAAGTCGAAGTCTGGGTAGTGGTAACCCAACTTCGGGAGCAATAAATGGCTCGGCACCAGTTTAAAGCGAGGTGATTGATGAGTCATTCTAGACAAGAAAACTTAGCATTCAACATGGACAAGTATGTTTTGTTTTGGAATTCTACATTAAATTTAGACTAGTGTGATCGATGCTCAGAATCAAAGGACGTCAACGTGTGTTGACTACAGAATTCTAAATGTCAACCGAGGGGAACAGAAGTGTTATTCTACGCAGTGTGAGTCTTGTGTCCTATACACGATGAATGGACCATCCTATGTAAATAGCTCGCTCGTGCTAGGAAAATGAGCCACGTCGCATGAAGGAGCTTTGCGTTGAACTTTACCTGTTATCGTCGGATAATCAATAACGAAGTCATTGTCCATAGCGACACAGAAGTTTTTCTTTTATAGGAACATGAGAAGTGCAAGATTGGAATTTCTATGCAACGAAATCATTCAGTATGACCATTCTTTGAAAAAGAACCTCTTATAAACATTCAAGGTGATGTATGATCGGTTAAGCATTGGTCAGAGCAAACTCGAAGGAATTTTGAATGCAAAGACTTGAGTTAAAGCGATCGAATAATTCTCCCACGCTTTAGATTAAACCCGAGCATCCCGAGTTCGACCCGATAACAATTTTGGAGAGGCCAAGCGTTTGTACCAACCCAACATCTACCCAAACCATCCCTATCATCGATGCTAGTTGTGGCAGTGACCTAAAGGTATAGTCAACAACACCCATCGACACTGAAGAACCCCCCTTTTTATGGTCGAATTTAATGAGAAGGATTTGGGATTGAGCACTCATAAGGAGACGGTGGTGATCGTGGTGAAGATTTGGAACTCGGTATGGTTAAAGGAAGGTGACAGCAACTTGGAACGGTCATCGATGAGTGGTCTATGGTGGTAGGAGTGTGATTGTAGGAAGTCGGCACCGGGATGAGAAATTGGAGGAGTTGTTCATGTAGTGCTCAAAGGAAGAAGAATGGTGAAAAAATTCTAAGTCCCTAGAATTTATAGTGCTCGATTGTAAAAGAAACGACTAAGTACCGAGAAAAACCACTTGGTACCTGAGTTTTTCAACCAAAAATTGGAAAAAAGAAAGTAAAGGGAAGTGCATACATATCTGAGGCGTAGAACGGTCTCCAGAGTGCAGATCTTGTCCTTAGCACTAAGAATGGAATTTGTACTATATAAAGCTGTTGAACGGACATCCGTTGAATGGAGGCAATACTTCAAAGCAACTCTTGGATAGCCAATGGACATAAACGGATAGCAATAAATGGTTGTCTCATTCTGGAGCATGCTTTGTTACCAATGAGAGAATACTCTGGGTGGTAAGTGTTATCCGGCTTTTTAACAAAGTATCCATTAGGCGAATCCGGACGTTATGACAAAGACGAAACGATTCACGGACTAGAAAACCTACATAGAAGGATAATAGGGATGGACTCAAGAGGTTGCAAAGGAACTGGAGCTAAGTGGCCCACTCGATATAGAGCACTTCTACTCTGTACCAACCACTTTTTTGGCCCACTATGGGCCTCCAAAGTTATGGTACATGGGTAGATGGCATATGTTATCATCTTGAAGTACATTTCTCAAGGAAGGGGTGAATAACACCAAAGGATTGTGAAGGAAAACAGACGAGTACAAGAGATATCAGAACCTCTCAGAAACAACATGATCTCTAAGGAAAAGTACTCGTAACACAACAGATCGGGGATAAAAGACCCAAAAGAGGAAGAAGAGGGAGTTTCCCCTCCAAAATTCATGCGATAACGACCATTTCTAGTCGATACCGAGTAGAATTTATAGTTCAAGGCTCTGTCTTTCCCTTCTTACATTCTCAGATCTAGATCTGGACTTAGTGTTTCATGGGCTTTTGGTTCTGCTGGACAGTTTCCCTATAAATATAGACTTATAGCAACTGGATAAGGAATTTTTAGGCTCATTATCTTCTTCATACTCTATCTCTCCTCAACAAGTCACTAAGAAAGCTTATATTTGTTGTTTTTGGCCTTTAGATCAGTAAATTCCATGTACTGGTGTCTCTCAAATCTTTAATGAATAAAATCTACATGGACGCAGGCTAGAGATTACCAAACCACTTTAAAAACTTGGTGTCCTCTCTTTCTTAATATATTTTCTGCTAGGTTTCAATATTTTTATATAACTTTAGGTGTTGTGCCATTTTTAGGCTCAACGGTAGGTGGATAGTTCTTCTCATTCATGCTCATCACTAATAAGGCAATTAAATTTCCAAGGGATAATACTGGTTCCAAAGTAGAAGCCCTGGTATGTATATATGTTTTATTATATTTTACTATTCCGCTGTGAGTTCGTATAGATAGTTCTTTGATATACTTATGTGATGTGCACGTAAATGTGCATATTTTTACCACCATATTTAATCTATTTAAATTAAATAAATGATCATATCGGGTATTTTAACTTGTTTAAACTAAAATTCATATTATTTTCAAATCGTCACATATTCATCTTCATCCAAGGGCAAAATGGTCATTTTTGTGCATATATTAATTTGAGAAAATTTAATTAGAAATTTCTATATTATTTTAAAGGAATTTGGCTTCATATACAAGTGGTTTCATTAAGATATATGCATGCACAAGAGTGAAGATAAAGAAATGAAGATGGAAATAATTCAAAGGCATGATAATGGAGGACCCTACCTACCCACCTCCCTTAATGTACAAATTAGAGGCTAATGCACATGCTTATGGAATTAATGGCTTCATGTACACTTAAATGATGATTAGTAGAAGCTAATGATTACTTGCTTTCTCAAGGGTATTTTGGGCATTCCCCAAAAATATGAATTAGGGTTTCATACATGTATAAAGACCCCTTATGTTTCATGTAACCCTCTTCCCCCTTAGTCTCTCTTAGTTTAGTTTAGGCTCACAAATAAACAAGCTCTTCTCTTTCTATTTTCATGGCTACTTAGCCATTTTTATTCATGTAATTTTTCTTTTTTA
Organism: Allium fistulosum; assembly: GCA_030737815.1. NCBI lineage: Eukaryota > Viridiplantae > Streptophyta > Magnoliopsida > Asparagales > Amaryllidaceae > Allium > Allium fistulosum. The sequence goes on from CM060907.1 coordinate 99,691,308, forward strand.
TGCAATTTAATATATGATCTTTTCCCTTTCTTGTTTATTTTCTTTCATGTTGTAGTGTAGATTTACTTTCATGCAAGTAGAATAGTTCTAATTCTTGTTAATTATCTCTCTTTTTCATTATTCTCTCTTTTCCTTTCTTTTTGCTTTCATGTTGCTAGCTACATTTGTTAATCCAATGACAAATATGAGAGGCTAAACCCCTTTAATTTAGGGGTAATGAAGCTCTCTAATTATGTAGCTTCAACTATTTGTTAATTCATGCTCTCTTTTTGTGCTTAATGAAGAATGATTGAAGTGGTTTAATTGTTGTTTTTGCTTTAAATTTGATAGCTTATATTGTTGACGCCAAATAGGCTATGCTTAAACAATCACTAACACTAATTGTCTCTTCATCAAAATATGATTATGGCAAAAGAAAGTGATTTGAAATTAAAATTTGATGGTCTATATTTCAAATCAATATTTAATAGTCCATACTTAAAATAGATTTCATTTTCATTGTCAAGTTTCATGAAAGTTAGTAAGTGGTTTAAGGGGTGTGTCAAAGTTTGATGGCTTATGTTTGCTAACTAATAGCACAAATATGCCATACTTATGATAGACACATCAATTAAAGCATTAATGACCATAAAAGAGAGATTATGATTTCATATGTGTTAAACTACATAATTTAGAGAGTGGATTTATTCTCTAAATTGTCATTTAACCTTTATATTTGCATATCTTTTCTTTTAGTTAGTTAGCTAATTTTCTAATTCTCTAGCTTAACATTCACTCGACTTTGGTTTAATTTGATTGAATAGATTTTTAAAATCATCAATTCCCTGCGGATCGATCCGTATTTGCCATGTACTACAAGTGTACGCCGTGCGCTTGCGGTAAAATTTATTTCTAAATTCGTTCGGCGGTTTTCTAAACCGATAGAAAATCCGTCGTCGAACAAGTTTTTGGCGCCGTTGCCGGGGATTTGTTTTAATTTTGACTTTTTATTCTTTGAATTATTTTTGTTTGATTTCTTTTGTGTGTTTGTTTATTTTATTTTTTTTTGTGTTGCATTTATAAAAAAAAGTGTGTGAGATCTTCATTTCCGTTTGTTGTGTGCTTGTTTGTTTTCTAGTTTCCATATTGCACTAGCAATTCTATTTAAAAAAAAAAGAGGCATACACAGTTCATTCAAAAAGAAAAAAAAATCATTTCATTTTCCTTTTCATTTACAATTTTCTCTTTTACAACATCCAAAAAACAAAATTTGCAATTTCTTTTCACTGTGCCATCCTTCTATGCACTTTGCAGAATTCACCTCCAACCATTACCACTGCACAACTGAACAAATTCTACACTTGCTTGCTGTCTCTCTTGCCTACTGCAACTTTCTTGCCTACATCATAACAACTGTCGACTGCACGCAGTTCTGCCAACCCACAGCCTGCTAAATCATCCACCTACTTACTTACTACTGTTGTTCCATCACCAGACAACACCCTGACCACTAGTGCTCCACCACCCACAACATACATCTGCCTCTCACTGTTGTGCCAAGACCATCACTTTGCTTCCATAAATATACTCCCCTTTGCCCACACAACATATCACTCCTCAGACAACCCAATACTTCACAGTCACTACCATCAACCTGTGACCAAACAACTTCCATCACTATTACGCTGTCGAAAACCCCCACCGACGACCATCACAGCAGACCGCAAACTACAGCCACAAACTTCCATTCATCCAATCATCCTCTTACATCACTGTTGTCATCACAAACTTCCCAAACATCAACTTGCCCATACATCATTCACCACCAACCACATCACCATACCACTGCATTAACAGTTCCACTTCAACACCAACCCCTGCAGTTCATCAAAACTACACCACTATAGCAGCTCATTCAACAATCGCAGCAACAACTGTCTTCAAACCAAAAATTCCTTCATCCCCTCCAACTTACATCACAAATACACTCAACAACCACCTCACTTCTGCTTCCCGTCCATCACCATAAACCATCACCTGTGGCCATTCATTAACCAAACACAGCCATTCATCCTTCTCCTACAACCTCTGACTCACCATTTCAACCTCCACCAACATCAAGCATCGATCGTCACTGCAAATCAAACCGTTCACTAAAACTACATAGGTGCACATCTGCCTGCAATCAGTTGCATCCAACAACCAAACAATCCACTCATCAAACTCCACTACAATACCCCCTGCTATAACCAGTGATACAACCGGCCACAATCCACATCACTTTACGAACTCTTCGACCTCATCAGCAAGTAAACATTTCAATATTCCCATATCACCATCAAATAGTGGACATTACGTTCAATATTCTCATATCACCACCAAATACAAACAATTACATACCTTTACTTACTGACCATCTCACTTCTGTGTATCCCCATTCACAGTGCTTACATCTCCACTTCATCCAATATCCACTCAACAACCACCTCTTCATACATTTTCCACAAATGCCATACAATCAACCTCCTTCCATTAACCACCAGAGCCATACATAACATACAAGGATTTCGATCTTCAAAATACTGGCAACCTTCAAACTCCACATTCAAACCACTTGCAATTTCCATTGTCACAAACACCCGCCTGTTCATCCTATACAAATCCACAACCCTGCCACTGCAATTTCGAACCACTCCAATCCTCCAATAACCTGACATCGACTTTGACAAACACAAAAAACCCAATCGCGAGCATTCACCAACCACTTCAACCATCATCTCGCTCCCACAGTCAATTTTATCCAAGTCGACAGTCACACTAGAATCAAACTCTTGTCCAAACTTGAAACGCTTGTCACAACACCTGTCCCCTCACAAAAAGGAACAGCAGCAGACAATCAATTCGAACCACAGACCAACCCTATCACCGCAACAAAGTCAAAACTCAAAAATCATTGTGTATTTTGTGAATTTGGTTGCGGAAATCTGAAATTGTGAAGTTTGCAAATTCGATTTTGTTGAAATCGTAGATTTTGTGAAATCGAATTGGTGAGTCTAGATTCGTGATTTTGAATTCTTGGTTTTGTGAGTCTGAATTCTTGCAATTTCCAGTATTTTGTATAATAAGGTATTTGTTTTGGGCCGGGCCCTGGTTATATTTGTTTAAAAAAAAGGAAGGAGATTTCCTTTGTGGTGTTTTAGTCTTTCAAAACAAAAAATATATAATAAGATTCTTTTTTTTTGGGTCTTTTTTTTCTATTGTGCTTAAGTCCATTCATCTTCTTTTGTTTTTCTTAACCTATATATATATATATATATATATATATATATATATATATATATATATATATATATAAAATTTAAGTAAAACTTCACTTTTAAGTTTCCTTTTCAAAAAATAAAAAAAATTAATTGTTTTGGTTCCATATTTTGCTTAGTTTCCTACTTGATAAAAAAACCTATGTATATATACATATATACATATATATATATATATATATATCTTGTTTTTATTTTCAGGTTGCCAAAGCAGAAAATTGCAGAAGGAGCAGAAGTGCTTGCTAAAATAAATTGCTTGCTTTGCTGAGCTTGCCAAAAAAAATAACTGCTTGCTTGTTTATAGTTTTCTTTTTATTTCCCTTGCATTATATATATCTATTGTTTTTGTTTGTCTTGCATTGTTGTTTACTTACATTTTGAAAAAAAATTCAGAAAACAAAAAACAAAAAAAAACAAAATTCCATTCGTAGTTGCATTGTTAATACACGTTTAATTTCTGTTTTGCATTTCATTCTAGAATTTTGTTTAGTAATAACGGTTAGACATCATTAACACTTTATTGTATATTGACAATTTGTCTTCTTTGTACGATTTAATTTCTCGGTGTCTAGGCTACGGTAGAGCAATAATCAGTTATAAATATTACGGTGATTCGTAAATATTATACTGGATTATTTCTCTAAAGGTACTTAAACCTTCGGCTGCATTGCTACGGTGATTCGTGGTGCATCGATAACCCCTGCCCATTACTGGCTGAGAACTATCTTGTTGATTTAAGACAAAGTGTGATTAGTCAATTTTGGGTTAACTTAGGATAAATCATTTGTAATTAACCTTGCATCCATTTAGTTGGATTAGTTCATGCATATTTAAAAAAAGTTCAAAATCCAAAACTAAAAAAAATTGTAAATATTTCTTAACTTAGTTATTTTTGAATCCTTTTCCTTTGAAAATTTTCAAAATCCAAAATCCAAAAAAAAATATAAAATCTTTTCAAAAAAAAATTGGAAAACCAAAAACAAAACAAAAATCAATTTCCCTTTTGAAAAATATATTTTAATTGTAAATATTTTTCCTCTATAAAAAAAATCAAAAACATTCTTGAAAATGTCCGAATTTCCATATTCACTTGAATTTTACAATAGTTGTGAGAATCAATATAATCCATATGATTTCACTCCAAATTCGTATGGATATTTTAACAACAACTATTGTTTAAATGATTCAAATTTTGAACCACAAGATTTTCAAAACGTTGACCAACCCTCAAATCTTGAAAGGAGCATTTCGTCTTTACTTGAAATCTCTACACAACAAAATCAAATGATAAATGATTTGCGTAATTCATATTTGGGCAATGATTCAAATCAAAATTTGAATTCACTTCAAAATTCAAACGATTTCGAGTATAACCCATGCCAATTCAATTTTGAACTCCAAAATGAATTTCAAAATCAAAACGAAAATGTGATCCACTTTTCAAATAATTTTGGCAATGGGAATCATCTCGACTATGATGCAAGTGAAAATCTTTGTTCTCAACAAATCCAAATCGAAAATCTCAGGTTAATAACTATAAATTGGATTTTGTTGAGCAAATGAACGAAATATACGATGATCACACGGATTCGTTGTTTGAAACATAGATGAAACAACATGATAAACAAAATCAAATCTCAATGTGTGACGAGTCAAGTGATAATCCATCTTTTACCCAAATCGACGATTTTCAAATAACAACTTTTGAAATTGAAAATAACAATCTTAGTGAAGTTGTTGAAAACATGGTAATTGAGTTAGATTTCAATTCTTTTGAGGGTGTGGAACCAAATTTGAAATTCGATCTTCCTTTTCTCGATTTCAAAATTTTGAATACGACAACTTTGGATTTTGAACTTAATATATGCGATGGAGTTGTTAATAATCAAACAAAGGAAGACGAATTTAATGCACACGGATTTTTGGACTTTTCGAAAACGAGTTGTTGAATTCCAAAGGGGGAGATTTAAATCACCACTTTGATTTTGAAATCAATAATTTTGAAGAAATTTTCAATGACAAACTTGAATTTCAATTTGGTGAAAATAAACTTGTATTTCAATCAATCATTATATCTACCCCAAAAATTATCGAAACCGAAACAACTCGTACGATTTTCAATAAAACGACATTCGTTTTTCCAAATCAACAGTCAACTTTGAAATCTTTTACGGTTTGGTTTTTCGAGCTTAAACTGTGTCTCGTATACTTGACGAGGCAAATGAATCGGTCTTTGGAAGACCGTTTCATTTACTTTTTGATGATATACTTTCTGATCTCGTGTAAATACCGTTAATTTTTATTTAAATAAAGGTCATGTTTTTATTTTTCTCCTTCCACTTGGGTTGACCGTGGTACACAGTCAAAATCAAGTGTGGGGGGAGACTCATCTTATTTTTTATTTTTCATGATTAATTTTTCATTTTTTCTTCCAAAACTCAAAAAAAATATCAAAATTTTAAAATACAAATTTTTTTAAACCATTTTGATTTATTTTTAAAGAAACACTATAGAATAAATATATGGTTTTGGTTTACTAAATTGAAATTTTTGAAAACTTATTTGTCTTAACAAAAATAAAAATGAAGTTTGATTACAAATAACAATGGTTTAACTAGTATATAGGAAGTTCATACGTGTTAATTATGAAATACATCCTAATTGAAAATCTTTGTTTTAAAAAGTGGTTGATTTAAAGCAAAGGATATAACATTTTTTTTGTCTTCTAAGTTAAATGATGCTAAGATGATTTTGCGAAACTCTCTCCCTAAAAAAACAAAAACAATATATATATATATATATATATTGTATATATTTTCTTAATAAACACCTAGAGTCATGTGTTCACACTCATGTGTTCACTCGCCATGCTCTGTACCCTTCTCACATAAGCCCGAAAGGCAGTGCACGATCGGTATATCTGGCCTCAGTTTATCTGAGTTAGGTGTGTGTATATAAAAATTATTTTACTAATAACGCCTACAGTCAATAAGTGTTCACACTTGTGTGTTCACTCGCCACGCTCTGTATTCCCCTCACATCAGTCCGCAACGCAGTGCATGGGTAATATATCCGGCCTCAGTTTACCTGAGTTAGGCATATGTAAATATTGTTAATATCAATAAAATTTTCAAACAAGAGAGAGTAAGAAAATGAAATCCAAGCACCATTTAAACTTATTTGATTTGTTATTGAAAAGAAATGAAAATACCACTTTGAAAAACTTTGATAATCAAATAAGGATCCATTTCAAATTACACTATGTTATCAACCAAAACAACGAGTTAAACTATTGTCTATTTGTTATGATAACTTGATTTTTGTTGGAAATTTTGACAAGTAAAAGGTCTTAAATTTCTTGATAATAACCAAAACCTATATTTAACTTATTTGTGTCGATTTAAAAGTAAACCCTTCATTTGTATATATTTTCAAAACTTGCATTCATGTCATTGTAAATAAATCTTGCATTTTGTAAATATTTTCATCCTGCATTTGGATTTTGTTGGTAGTATCCGCTGAAAACCCTCACGAGACAACACTCGTCCTACTGGAGACACCTAGAGGTTTAACAGCTTGTTGCATACGCTCAATGCAATCGTGCTCCCTACGAAAACGGATTTATCTTAGTTTTTCTTTATTCGAGGACGAATAAAAAGATAAGTGTGGGGGTATTTGATGTGCACGTAAATGTGCATATTTTTACCACCATATTTAACCTATTTAAATTAAATAAATGATCATATCGGGTATTTTAACTTGTTTAAACCAAAATTCATATTATTTTCAAATCGTCACATATTCATCTTCATCCAAGGGCAAAATGGTCATTTTTGTGCATATATTAATTTGAGAAAATTTAATTAGAAATTTCTATATTATTTTATAGGAATTTGGCTTCATATACAAGTGGTTTCATGAAGATATATGCATGCACAAGAGTGAAGATAAAGAAATGAAGATGGAAATAATTCAAAGGCATGATAATGGAGGACCCCACCTACCCACCTACCTTAATGTACAAATTAGAGGCTAATGCACATGCTTATGGAATTAATGGCTTCATGTACACTTAAATGATGATTAGTAGAAGCTAATGATTACTTGGCATCCACACTTTCTCAAGGATATTTTGGGCATTCCCCAAAAATATGAATTAGGGTTTCATACATGTATAAAGACCCCTTATGTTTCATGTAACCCTCTTCCCCCTTAGTCTCTCTTAGTTTAGTTTAGGCTCACAAATAAACAAGCTCTTCTCTTTCTCTTTTCATGGCTACTTATCCATTTTTATCTTCATGTAATTTTTATTTTTTATGCAATTTAATATATGATCTTTTCCCTTTCTTGTTTATTTCCTTTCATGTTGTAGTGTAGATTTACTTTCATGCAAGTAGAATAGTTCTAATTCTTGTTAATTAGCTCTCTTTTTCATTTTGCTCTCTTTTTCATTTTGCTCTCTTTTTTCTTTATTTTTGCTTTCATGTTGCCAGCTACATTTGTTAATCTAATGACAAATATGAGAGGCTAAACCCCTTCAATTTAGGGGTAATGAAGCTCTCTAATTATGTAGCTTCAACTATTTGTTAATTCATGCTCTCTTTTTGTGCTTAATGAAGAATGATTGAAGTGGTTTAATTGTTGTTTTTGCTTTGAATTTGATAGCTTATATTGTTGACACCAAATAGGCTATGCTTAAACAATCACTAACACTAATTGCCTCTTCATCAAAATATGATTATGGCAAAAGAAAGTGATTTGAAATTAAAATTTTATGGTTTGTATTTCTAATCAATAGTTAATAGTCCATACTTAAAATAGATTTCATTGTCAAGTTTCATGAAAGTTAGTAAGTGGTTTAAGAGGTGTGTCAAAGTTTGATGGCTTATGCTGGCAATCTAATAGCAAAAATATGCCATACTTATGATAGACACATCAATTAAAGCACTAATGACAATAAAAGAGAGATTATGATTTCATATGTGTTGAACTACATAATCTAGAGAGTGGATTTATTCTCTAAATTGTCATTTAACCCTTATATTTACATATCTTTTCTTTTAATTAGTTAGCTAATTTCTAATTCTCTAGCTTAACTTTCACTCGACTTTGGTTTAATTTGATTGAATAGATTTTTAAAATCATCAATTCCATGCGGATCGACCCGTATTCGCCACGTACTACATGTGTACGCCGTGCACTTGCGGTAAAATTTATTTCTAAATTCGTTCGACGGTTTTCTAAACCAATAGAAAATCCGTCGTCGAACATTATGTTTATTTCAGGTTACCAACACCAACGATCCATACCATAATGAACTCAGGTCTTCAATTTAGTCTAAAGTCGAGCCCATTAAGATGCAAGTGGCTACATTTGGTATCAGAGCCTGATTAGTGGATCGTAAGGATTAGGATACACTAAGGAACGTATTTATACTTTTACATAGGATTATATGTATATTATATGCCAAACTCTATTAATCCCGACTATAGAAGTAGTTGCAACCATATTCTGAAGAGGTGGATAACGTAACTATGAGTTGAAGCAATAAATATATTTAAATTTATACACCTACCCTGATTATTCCATAGTGTGTGGAATGAACCAAAAGGTGTTGACTTAAGAAGAGCATGGGTATGACTATAGAAGGGTCCCTAAAGCTAGATGGTATTTGACTCCTTTGCTATGCCTAAACTGCCCTATGATTGTGGATTTTGCTGGACTGCCAATTGATGACGTACATTTCATCCATACAAAGACGCGGTAAGAATTATATATTATAGATATCCAGGAGTAAGGATAGAGCAAGCTCCCATAAGAATACATGCATTGATCACCGTAAGATGTTAGTTAGATTTTTCTATATTCTTGATGGAGAGAAGCTAGGAGTAATAGGAAAAAAAGTCCAAAAGAAAGGGCAAACAAAATCCATTTCTTAGTCCGACCCTATGTGAAAGTAAAAGACTTAAAAAATTCTTAAAATATTTGAAATGACTTCCAAAGTATTTATTTAAAAATAGAAGAACCCTACCGTTGAAAAGTGTTATTTTTAAAAAGCACGTAAATACTAAATTTTTCTCCATATAAAATATTCTTTAAGAAAATAAGGAAATTTAGAAATTTTAATTAGTAGAGCTATTTAGAGATTCCTGGTCAAAATTTAAAACTGGCTGGATCAAAAAATTTCAATTAAAGGGTTTTTGATAAAGAGAATTTTTCTTTTTTTTGAAATAAATGAAAAATAGTGTGTATGTTTGGCTCGATGATTTTTCTATTTTTGTAAATTCGAAGTTTTAAGAGATTCTTTTAAAGGGTGGACGATTGGAAATGGCAGGAGACTTAGTTGGGTAAGAAGAGTAAAAGGGTAAGAATGTCCAATAATGAAGATAAGAAAATATTTCGGTATAAGGTAGATATGAAGAAAAACAATCAGAGAAGGTTTTACGCAATGAAGCATGCATGCTCGGATGGGAAAGATATTCATAGTAGCAGTCATATTAAGGGAGAAGAGAGCCTAATGACCAAAGCAATAGGCTAATGCACCGCCTTGGGTGGATAGGAATTTTTCAGAATAGCTACAGATAAAGATAACGAACATGGAATCGCTAACAAAAGAAATTAAGTTAATAGTAATATATTATCCAGTCTATTAGGTTCTAGGTTCAATTTGGGCCAAAATGGGGAACCGATCGAGCGTGGTGCTTCTAACCGATTGATCGATAGCGATTGAACACTGTTCTTAGGACTGATCGACCGTTGCTCATGAAAAGCAACAATCTTTACCTCGAACATGGTAGAAAATCCACGTCCAGACCCTCCCTCTCCCCATTCTATTCATCTCCTCCTCTTTACCTCCACTTTTTCTCTTCCTCACTCCCAAACACCGCACCCACAATCTCTATCGGCACGAGCACCGTCGATGCCAGCAAGTCCCATCCCTCCGATTTAACTCACGATTTGCGGCCCCACCAAATCTAGCCCCAAACCCCAAATTTAGCTCCTTTCCTCTCTAATCAGCCCATGGCACCCTATGATAAGGTAGTAGCTCTTCATGCCATCCAAACCTCAACTGCAAAGAGATTGCCTAGCTTCAAGACGATAATGAAAACATTTCAAGCTACGAGGCCTCGATGAATTTCACACGCTTGTAAGAGAGACTGGTGAAGTTCGAGGACTTTGCCGTTTATGGGCTGGGAGAGCTATTCACGGCCTCAAGATTGGCACTAATCCCGAGCATGAGACTTTTGAGCGGGAATTCTACCGCAGTGCATGCGGCTGTTCGATGCCAACTTGGAGAAAGAGTTGGATGAAGAAATCAACCGTTTTATGTCAGAGAAGAAGGGGTGAGGATCACTCTAATGGATAAGGATTTTGGGAGTATCTTGGATATCCTCGCGATCGAAGAAAATTTGGATGATACTGAGACCACCGACCCAAAGATTCTACATCGGATCTTTAATCGAGGAATTGGCATCTGAAAAGCAGACAATATACGGGACGAAGCCCGTCTCATCACCTGCATTATCCAACACAATATCATCCACAAGATAGGGAGGTTTGATTGGATTTATTCCACCTATGACATTATAGGTGGTATTGTGATGAACTGGGCCAAGGCTATCATGAGCCAACATATTAGCCCTGTAGTTGAGACTCCTATGAGCTACATCCCATACCATCACCTCTTCACTCTCATCTTTAGAAAGTTGGGGTGAACCAGATTAGGGTGAACCCCTGAGGAGAAAAGGTACAGAAGAAGGCCCTCACCATGTTGGATACGTCCTCCCTAAAGAGGATGGGGACTAGAGAGGCACTGGTTGAGGTAGGAGCATAGGAGGTCATATGGCAAGGTTAGGAGGCTGTAGGGTTACAGAACCCTGAGGTTAGGGAGATCCATGATGCTCATTTCCAGATCAGATCGAGGCTGAGCTACAAGAGATTCGAGCCAAGCAGTAGTGCCAGGGTCACCAACTCGGATGTCTAGCTATCATGTTGTGCCTTTTCAGAGGGTCTGATAAAGGTTCAAGCCATGGCAAGGGATTAGGACCATTCTGTAGCCTGTAGATAGTAGTAGTAGTAGTAGTAGTACTAGCAGTAGTTGCTTTCAGCATTTGTTTTTTTAAGGCTATTTGGGTTGTAAGCATTAGTTGTCTCCGTTTTTTGTATAAAAATTACATACGATATGGTATGAGATTTCCTATTTTATTACCGAGTTGATGTCCTAGATGAACCTTGATCGCTATATGTATATATTGAAAAACATTATAAACAAGGAAATCTCATGAAGACACTTAACTAACGATGAATGTAAAGTAAGGCCGGAAGTTTATAAATTAGGAAATTAATTAAATTAGCAGCTAAAAATAAATTATGCTTAAAACCACAAATTTTGAGATATTAGGAAAAATAGATTTTAGCAAGTGAAGGATAGGGAATAGTTGTTGTGAAACTGACGGCTCACTATCCCTATGCGTTAAGAGCTAACATTTATAAATGTGCTTATGTATTGTTTATCATTTTGAAATAAAAGAAAAGATTTTTCAAATTTTAATATTAACTATGTAATATGCAAGGGTCAATCATATTGCGTTAACTCATTTAGTGGGTTCTGATCACATCAAGATGTGGTCTGATTTATTTTAAAAGTCTAAAGGCAAATGCTTTTGAAAAATCATGCTAAAATATAATTTTTAAAGTTAAAATTTTCAAATTATTTTACAAATATAAATGGAAATTTAAGTTTTTTACATATTTTAGAAATTTAAATTTTAAAATATAATTTATTTTTAGATTTTGAATGGAAAGTGATGATTTTCAAATGCCACATGCTTAGCGTAGGAAGGGCTAAAGTGTTAGTGGATATGAATTTTACTGTTCACTAAGAGTGAGTATACAAAACGTAGGTAAAAACAAGAGAAAAGCTGTTTTGGCTTTGGAATTTCAATTTCTATACCTTGTTGATAGTAAACAAAAACACGTTTTTAAATAATAATTCTGTTTTATAATTTAAAAATAAACCCCGTTACGTGAATTATACTAGGAAAAGATGGATATAAATAGATTAAAGAAAGAGGGGTAGAGATGTAAAGTTTTTCATCTAAATTCCTTTTCCGACATAAGAGTATAGATTAAAGAAAAACCTGGATTTTCAAAATTTTGGATGTTAGAAATAGTTCATTAGGTATTAGATAGTAGGGATTGGATGCAAAAATTGGTTGAACCATACTCATATTCGTAGGAGTGTGGAAATTGTTGTGTGAATTAGGGTTTTGATTTTTGAAAACTTGCATACGTATAGAACTACCGGTATGTATAGGTTATTTACATCATATTTTTAAAATGGTTTTAAAGAATGCATTCATATAAGAGGTGCAAATTTAGTGTTACTTAGCATACATATCAAATGTGTTGTAATACAACGTGCACTTGTACACGATTGATTGCGAAATTGGTTGTACACTAATTTGTTGGATAGTTTAGAATGACTATGCGCTACGTTATAAGATTCAGCCCTTATTGAATTTCGAGGACAAAATTCTTTTAACGAGGGAAAAATGTAACACCCCATAATAATATAAATAGTAATTAATTAAAAAGAATTAATAAATGAATATTAATGCTCAAAAATGGAATTTGAACAAACATTGGAATTTGGCAAAGAAACTTGCACCATTGTGTTCGTGGCGTTCTTCTGATTAACTTTCATACATAATTTTTTACGATCGGAGTTTAAATGAAGAAGTTAGCAGCGTTTGAAGGTTTCAGATCAGAATTAATTCAAAACTAATTAAAAAAATAAATATTAATAAGTTAATGTTAAGATAAACTTAAATATAAAATTTAATGTTGGAACAATTGTTAACATGAACGTTAATAAATGAGCAACGGTAACAAATATTAATAAGGTCCATCGGTCGACAGCCGGATGTAGTTGGTCGGCCGCTGTTAATCACCGGTCGGCCGACCGGGATAGGACCGGTGTGCCCGGAACCTTGGTCTTAATGGTCCAGATTTAATCAAAACTAATCTAACGAACATAATTGATTCGACTGTCTATAAATACATGCATAGTCCCTCACTTTTCTTCTCATATTTTCTGAATAGAGCATCGATACTCTGCCATTTTTCTTTCTTCACTATTTCTAGAAATTATAAAAGTATTATATATATTAGAGAAGAACAGAAAATAAAAGGATAAGGGAAAGAGGAGTGAATCGAGTTCTACATAAATTGTAAATTCAATGATTTAAAATTTAAACTTCCCTTAACTCAAATCTCCTTCGAAATCTGTAATTCTAATAAGTATTTATATATATCTTATTATATATTTTTGATTAGAAAGAAAAAGGAGTCAAGTAAGAAGAACACGATTGGATTTGGAGATTTGGAAGCTATAAGGTAAGTGGAAAATTATATACTTTACATAATATTATATTAATATCGTTAAAATTCAGTTTCTTTTATGCCCATGTAGAAACCATTGAATTATAGGCTTAAATAAATAATTCTAACTTGAAATCCTTGCCTAAATATTCAATAGATTGTTTAACTTTAATGAGATGATATATGTGCCCTAGAATTGGAAATTAGGGAGGATGGCCCTAGAATTTATGAAACAAGTTGTCGATAAAATTTCGTAGTCATTCCTAGATTTTGTTATTTGAGTTATATATTGTTGAAACTTGATAATCATCAATTGAAGATGTTTTCATAGGATTTGGGGATTAGGTACTATATTTTTAATTCATTGGAGTGTAAAACGTCCCTATGTGAATTTCTATAAACTATCCTACCTCATAATTATATATGAAAAGTCAGTCGTTTGAAATAACAAGGAATGTGTCCAAAGGAAAGAGATGTGCAAAGTAGGGATGTTTTCCCATATTTCGCACTATCCATTTCGATAAAAATAGAACCTCGTAATTCCAAACACAACACAATTCCATTTTTAGGTAGCTTATAGAAAATTACAGCGGTAACATTTCCTTCTTGAAGAAGATATAGTTCCAATGCATTAAAATGTAGAAATAAATATTTTATGGGATTTACGCATAAGTGTATACCCAAAAACCTATAAATATAGGAACTATAATACTATAAATAGAAATAATAATAATCTTGTTTATCAATTAATTAAATATGGCAAAGTATAAGTTAAGAAATAAATAATAACCGCTAAAATATGAGTAAGGTAATGAACTAAAGAATTAAGGATGTTACCGTAGTCAAGTTAATTTGGGCACTAATGAAATAAAAGAGAGGTTCATAGAAGTAAATAATTGAATGCTAATAAATGAACTTTGAAGCGTAATAATTTCCACAGTGAAATTATATGGCCTCGGTAGTACGTTTGTGGCGAGTGTGAATTAGTGGGACAAGCTAAATATTTATATTTATTATAAATGATTTGATTTAGTATGGGTTGGGATGCAAGGTCGGTAGTGTTACACAATGGAAGTATGCTCTCCGGAAGGGGCTACCAGCGGTTGTATATACATCTTACTGGGCATCTCTAATAGTAGGACTATAACATCCCCTATCTAGAGGCCCAAAACTAAGTGCTACAGATGCTGTAGTCATCTATAGTATTAGCTTCCAACGACTAAATACGGCTACATTAATGGTATCTATAATATCAGAAGCACTTGAATATGAAACAGAACACATATTTCAAACAACTTTTACTTCATTACATTTAAAACAGATGTTCCATATTCAACTTACATAATCCCAATACATTCCCAAGCACAGATAAAATATACTAATTACAAAATACGCCAAAAGCGGTATATGAAGATACCCCCTTGGATGATTAGAGTCATAGAGTTATAATAGACTTAATACAAAACACAGCGGAAATACATCAAAACAAAAAACAAGAATTACGACTCCTAAATAGCTATATGTTTGCCTCCAGCTAGCCTCTGGTAGCCTTTATTCATCATCCTACTAAAACCTAAAAGGACTTTAACCCTTCATCCTACTCAAACTAATTTTGAGCACCGAGAGTTTAAGGGGAAAACATAAACTTCGAGTCAGACATAAAGCCTAGTATGAATAATACTTGTTTGCACCAAAATTGGTCACAAACACCCAATTGCAAATGAAAGCCCCAACTCACAGTCATAGATCACAGATAGAATATATGAAGAGGATATAAATATGAAGAACAAAAAAAATTAAAAAGAAAGCAGTAAAAAGACGAGATTTATAGTGGTTTGGCATTGTAGCCTACGTCCATTTTGAAGAGTTTGTTGTTTAATGATGATTCTCAACTGATTTACAACAGTATAATAATGGCTCGGGTTACAATGGAATTTCAGTAGAGTAACGACATAGAAGAGCCAAAAAAGTCCCTTTTCTGTAGGCGTAGAAGTGCTATTTATAGGCGTAGGTCTGGAAATATCTGCCTCTAAACTTGGAATACTTCTTCTCACACGTGGGTGGCCCCACCAGATCGATCAGGGGTCATTTGGTATCGATTAGGATCGATCCCCATCACCTTCGTATCGATCAAGATTTTTCCCATTTGGGCTGCGATCGATCAGAGATATTCTTGAGTGAATAAGAAAGCTCCTGTGAAAATTTCATGGCATTTGGACTTGTAGATTTTGAGTTATGATCGATCCAAGTTTCGATTTGTAGGTTGGCTGATGGCTGCATATCGATCACTGCGTATCTATAGACTTCGTATCGATCGATCCTGCATCGATGACATGGAGCGACAATTACGTGTAGATCCATTTTTCATGCTAGTAGACCGTTTCTTTTGGTTCGACCCATTCCTTCGTATCCACCTGGCACTCTGCCCTTCGTATCGATGCAACGTCTTCGCCTTTGTATCGATCAAATGGCCATCGGTTCGTATCGATCGTTTGACTGATCGATACGAAGTATATAGAAATAGGATCAATACGAAGCGGGCAGTTGTAGGGCATATGAATCCCTTTGTGCTTCGTATCGATGCTTGGTTTGTTACTTTGTATCGATCACTTGACTGATTGATATGAAACATGGTGGAATTTGATCGATACGAAGTAGGTGAGTAGTGATCGATACGAAGCGCATGGATACGAAGGGGATGGATCTGAAGAAGATGGATGTGAACTTGGTGTGGACCATACGGACTCGAAGCACTCTGACTGGAAGTAACCCCTCCAGTGACTCGAAGTAAATGCTGAGATGACCCAAAGTAGTTGCCGATCCCTTTTAAATATGTCAATCCCTCAAAGACCCGAAACAATCCCTTCTCTAACCCGAAGTAACCTTCCTAAAAACCCAAAGTAAACCGAAGGACGACTCGAAGCAAACTCCAAACGACTAGAAGTAACTTGACTTTGGTCGAAACCCATATTTTAAGTATCAAGCACTGTTTGTTCATCGACTATGCTATATCCTGACCTCGTGATCATGTTTTTTATCCATGACAATCCACCTTTGATCGTTGTGCGATCGATTGGGTTAAATTTACATGTACGTTGCCTTGCCAAAAGACGGGTTAGCACTTTGCCCCCTAAAATATGCTTTGCAATAGGAAGGCGTGTTTTGTAGTGTCATAAGCTTGATGTTCGTATCTTGTTGATGACCTATGAAGAGATCGATAATCTTACCTGATTGTGGATAGCGATCAGTCAAGATCGTAAGCCGTTCGAGGAGATATGTGACAGTTCGAGGTCGGGTGGCGTTCGAGGCGAGATGTGATCGTTCGAGGAAGGTGTCGTTCGAGGCGAATTGTGACCATTCGAGGTCGGATGCCGTTCGAGGTGAATTGTGACTGTTCGAGGTCGGGTGCCGTTCGGGGCAAATTGTGACCGTTCGAGGTCGGGTTTTGGAATTATAAACATCAGATTTACATTCAAATGAGTCTTACAATAAAAAAATGTCCAACTAAATCAAGTCCAAATGTGAAAAAAGAGAAAACAAAAGCAAAACAGAAACATCAAAGTGCTAGCTTCTCCACTGTTGTGGTTTATAGTCATCTCAGAACATGCCTGAGGACCGTTCATGATCATGTACATGTGTAAGTGACCTAACCGTTTTAGTGTGGAGTTTGCTACTTATTCCTCATCATTCCGATCAGTTGATGACAAGCTGATGCCTTGTTCCAGGGCCGACCTCATTTGATGCAGATGGTGGTCGCTCATGTTTCACTGTCGTTGCTCGTCTTTTTAAGTATTGTAACAGCATGTCGTTTCGAATATGTCCTCCGATCTCATCCCTCAAGTGCCTGCAATCGTTTGTACTATGGCCGCTTAGCTTATGGAACAAGCAGTATTTGTCTGATTTCCTCTCATTATTAGTTGGCTCCCTCCTGATTGGCCTTCGATAGGGAGCCTGCCCCCTAGTGTCTTGGTATATTCGTTCTAAAGTCTCAATCAACTCCGTATAAGAGGTGACTCTTGTTTCCTTTCGTGGCTGTCTCGACTCTTCAAAGCCATTCTCTACTTTTCGCTTCCCATTATCCTTGTTTGAATCTTTTTCGGGCGGATCCCCGCCTTCGACCGCATAAACATCAACTTCCTCTCATTCCTCTCTTTCAGCCTTCGTGTCTTCCTATAGCAAAAACCTTTCTACCTCACGGTAAAACTCTCCTAGATCCATAGGTGGATCCCTTGTCAATGAATTGTTGAATTCTGTGCCATCAGTTATGCCAGATACAACTGCCATCAAAACCATAGATGGATCTGGGCGATCAACCGATGCCGCCGCTGCATTAAATCTCGTTAAAAATTCCTTAGATATTCTCCAGTCTTCCGTTTCAGTTTTGTCAAACTCATCACATTTTTAGGCCTTGAGATATGAGCTCTAAACTGTCTCATAAACCTCTCGATCAACTCGGTCCACGTTCCAATGGGGCCGCTTTCCAATAGCATGAACCACAATGCTGCTATGTCCGTCAAATATAAAGAGAAACACCGGGCCATGACCTCCTCCGATGCCCATTGTACTTCCATGTGCCTCATATACCTTGTCAGATGAACAACAGGATCCGTACTTCCATCATACGTCTCCAGCGTTGGTAGCTTGAATTCAAGGGGATTCCTAGCCTGCCTAATTGTGGGAGCGAAGGGGCTCATGTTCACATCCTCCAAATCTTTATTCACTAATCCTCCTCTCATGGCCCGTCTGATCATTTCTGCCAATCTGGCACTGTCACCAAGTCGTAGTCCTTGTCTGTTGCCTCCGACCTGCCTCTCGAGTTCGCGAGGGAATCCCGAAATCTGCTCTCTTGGACGAGCATTCATTTCCCTATCAATGCCAAATTTCATAGTACCGCATGGTATCCTGCTTGGGATTGAGCCAACATGATTCGGGGGTGTGCCCCTAGCCTAGGGGTTGTTCCTGATGGTCCTGCTCTATCCTGATTCCTGGTTGTTCCATTCCCCTGACTCTGGTTCTGGACTCTCTCTGCTCCTGCTGCTCCATTCTCTTGATTTTGCACTCCATCTTGTCCAACCTGTCGGAGTAGGTTCTGCATCATTTCTTCCTGCCTTTTCAGCATCCTTTCCTTCATAGCATCCATCATCATCTCCATCCCATCTTTGGTGATGAAAAATGAGGTTTGATTAGCTCCTCAGGAAGCCTCCTGACTTCCTTCATAATGGCTCCTCTCCGTTCTCTGTCTCTTTGTTGATTGCTTAGCCATGGCTTCCCAGATCCAAGTTCCTAAGCCGTCAAATTCAAAATCCAAGCTTCAGAATCCCTAAGCGTTAGCTTTCTCGGTGAAAGCACCAAAATGTTTCCACCAAAATTGGTCACAAACACCCAATTGCAGATGAAAGCACCAACTCACAGTCACAGATCAGAGATAGAATATATGAAGAGGATATAAATATGAAGAACAACAAAAATTAAAAAGAAAGCGGTAAAAGGACGAGATTTATAGTGGTTCGGCATTGTAGCCTACGTCCACTTTGAAGAGTTTGATGTTTATTGATGATTCTGAACTAATTTACAATAGTACAATCAATGGCACTCGAGTTACAATGGAGTTTCAGCAGAGTAACGACGTAGAAGAGCCAAAAAAAGTCCATTTTCTGTCGGCGTAGGAGTGCTATTTATAGGCGTAGGTTTGGAAGTATCTTCCTCTAAACTTCGAATACTTCTTCTCACACGTGGGTGGGCCTACTAGATTGATTAGGGGTCATTTGGTATCGATTGGGATCGATCCACATCACCTTCTTATCGATTAAGATTTAGTCCATTTGGGTTGCGATCGATCAGAGACATTCTTGAGTGAATAAGAAAGCTCCTTTGAAAAATTCATGGCATTTGGACTTGTAGAATTTGAGTTATGATCGATCCAAGATTCGATTTGTAGGTTGGCTGATGGCTGCGTATCGATCACTGCATATCGGTAGACTTCGTATCGATCGATCCTGCATCGATGACGTGGGGCAGCAATTACGTGTAGATCCATTTTTCATGCTAGTAGACCGTTTCTTTTGGTTCGACCCATTCCTTCATATCCACCTGGCACTCTGCCCTTCATATCGATGCAACCTATTCACCTTCGTATCGATCAAATGGCCATCGGTTCGTATCGATCATTTGACTGATCGATACGAAGTATACAGAAATGGGATCGATACGAAGCAGGCGGTTGTAAGGCACATGAGTCCCTATGTGCTTCGTATTAATGCTTGGTTTGTTGCTTCGTATCGATCACTTGACTTATTGATACGAAACATGGTGGAATTTGATCGATACGAAGTAGGTGAGTAGTGATCGATACGAAGCGCATGGGTACGATAGGGATGGATTCGAAGTAGATGGATGTGAACTTGGTGTGGACCATATGGACTCGAAGCACTCTGACCTGAAGTAAACCCTCCAGTGACTCGAAGTAAATGCTAAGATGATCTGAAGTAGTTGCTGAGCCCTTGTAAATATGCCAATCCCTCAAAGACCCAAAACAAGTTCTTCTCTAACCCGAAGTAAACTGCCTGAAAACCCGAAGTAAACCTAAGGACGACTCGAAGCAAACTCCAAATGACTTGAAGTAACTCGACTTTTGTCGAAACCAATATTTTAAGTATCATGCGTTGTTTGTCCATCGACTATGCTATATCATGGCCTCATGATCATGTTTATTATTCATGACAATCCAGCTTCGATTGTTGTGCTGTCGATTGGGTTAAATCCGCCTGTATGTTGCCTTGCCAAAAGGCAGGTTAACACTTTGCCCCCCAAAATATGCCTTGCAATAGGAAGGCGTGTTTTGTACTTCCGTAAGCTTGATTTTCGTATCCTATTGATGACATATGAAGATATCGATAATCTTACCTAATTGTGGATAACGATCGTTCGAGATCGTATGCCGTTCGAGGCGATATGTGATCGTTCGAGGTTAGGTGCCGTTCGAGGCGAGATGTGACCGTTCAAGGTCAGGTGTCATTCGAGGCGAATTGCGACCGTTCGAGGTCGGGTGCCGTTCGAGGCAAATTGTGACCGTTCGAAGTCGGGTGTCGTTCGAGGCGAATTGTGACCGTTCGAGGTCGGGTGCCGTTCGAGGTTGGGTTTTGGAATTATAAACATCATATTTACACTCAAATGAGTCTTACAATAAAAAGTTGTCCAACTAAATCAAGTCCATATGTGAAAAAAGAGAAAACAAAAGCAAAACAGAAACATCAAAGTGCTAGCATTTCCACTATTGTGGTTTACAGTCATCCTAGAACATGCCTGAGGACCGTTCGTGATCCCGTACATGTGTAAGTGACCTAACCATTTTAGTGTGTAGTTTGCTACTTATTCCTCATCATTCCGATTAGTTGATGACAAGCCGATCGGTTCCACCGTCGCTGCTCGTCTTTTTAAGTATTGTAACAGCATGTCGTTCCGGATATGTCCTTCGATCTCAACCCTCAAGTTCCTGCAATCGTTTGTACTATGGCTGCTTAGCTCGTGGAACAGACAGTATTTGTCTAATTTCCTCTCATTATTAATTGGCTCCCTCCTGATTGGCCTTCGATAGGGAACCTGCCCCCAAGTGTCTTGGTATATTCATTCTAAAGTCTCACTCAACTCCATATAAGAGGTGAAT
Organism: Allium fistulosum; assembly: GCA_030737815.1. Taxonomy (NCBI): domain Eukaryota; kingdom Viridiplantae; phylum Streptophyta; class Magnoliopsida; order Asparagales; family Amaryllidaceae; genus Allium; species Allium fistulosum. The sequence continues at coordinate 99,712,650 of CM060907.1, forward strand.
CTCTGTTCCTTTCGTAGCCGCCTCGACTCGTCAAAGCCATTCTCTGCTTTTCGCTTCCCATTATCCTTGTTTGATTCTTTTCCAGGCGGATCCCCACCTTTGACCGCATAAACATCAACTTCCTCTCCTTCCTCTCTTTCAGCCTTCGCGTCTTCCTGTCATAGAAACCTTTCTGGCTCATGGTAAAACTCTCCAAGATCCATAGGTGGATCCCTTCTCAATGAATTCTTTAATTCTATGCCATCAACTATGCCAGATACAGCGGCCATCAAAACCATAGACAGATCTGGGTGATCCACCGATGTTGTCGCTGCATTAAATTGCGTTAAAAAATTCCTCGGAGATTCTACAGTCTTCGGTTTCAGTGTTGTCAAACTCATCACATTTTTAGGTCTTGAGATATGAACTCTAAACTGTCTCATAAACCTCTCGATCAACTCGGTCCATGTTCCAATGGAGCCGCTTTCCAATTGCCTGAACCACAGTGCTGCTATGTCCGTCAAATATAAAGGGAAACACTGGGCCATGACCTCCTCCGATGCCCCTGTACTTCCATGTGCCTCATATACCTTGTCAAATGAATAGCAGGATCCATCCTTCTTCCATCATACGTCTCCAACGTTGGTAGCTTGAATTCAGGGGGATTCCTAGTCTGCCTAATTGTGGGCGCGAAGGGGCTCCTGTTCACATCCTCCAAATCTTTATTCACTAATCCTCCTCTCATGGCCCGTCTGATCATTTCTGCCAATCTGTCACTGTTACCCAGTGGTAGTCCTTGTCTGTTACCTCCAACATGCCTCCCGAGTTCCCGAGGGAATTACGAAATCTGCTCTCTTGGACGAGCATTAATTTCCCTATCAACGCCAAATTGCATAGTACCATCTGGTATCCTGCCCGGGATTGAGCCAACATGATTCAGGGGTGTGCCCTCAAGCCCAGGGGCTGTTCCTGATGATCCTGCTCTATCCTGAATCCTGGTTGTTCCATTCCCTTGACTCTGGTTCTGGACTCCCTCTGCTCCTGCTGCTCCATTCTCTTGATTTTGCACTCCAGCTTGTCCAACCTGTCGGAGTAGTTTCTACATCATTTCCTCCTGCCTTTTCAGCATCCTTTCCTGCATAGCATCCATAATCATCTCTATCTCATCTCTGGTGATGAAAACTGAGGTTTGATTAACTCCTTAGGAAGCCTCCTGACTTCCTTCATGATGGCTCCTCTTCGTTCTTTGTCTCCTTGTTGATTGATTAGCCATGGTTTCCCAGATCCAAGTTCCTAAGCCTTCAAATTCAAAATTTAAGCTTCAGAATCCTTGAGTGTTAGCTTTCTCGATGAAAGCACCAAAATGTTTGCACCAAAATTGGTCACAAACACCCAATTGCAGATGAAAGCACCAACTCACAGTCACAGATCAGGGATAGAATATATGAAGAGGATATAAATATGAAGAACAACAAAAATTAAAAAGAAAGCAGTAAAAGGACAAGATTTATAGTGGTTCGGCGTTGTAGCCTACGTCCACTTTGAAGAGTTTGATGTTTATTAATGATTCTGAACTGATTTACAACAGTACAATCAATGGCACTCGAGTTACAATGGAGTTTCAGCAAAGTAACGGCGTAAAAGAGCCAAAAAAAGTCCTTTTTTGTAGGCGTAGGAGTGCTATTTGTACAAGTAGGTCTGGAAATATCTACCTTTAAACTTGGAATATTTCTTCTCACACGTGGGTAGGCCCACCAGATCGATCAGGGGTCATTTGGTATCGATTGGGATCGATCCCCATCACCTTTGTATCGATCAAGATTTTGTCCATTTGGGCTGCGCTCGATCAAAGACATTCTTGAGTGAATAAGAAAGCTCCCGTGAAAATTTCATGGCATTTGGACTTGTAAATTTTGAGTTATGATCGATCCAAGATTCGATTTGTAGGTTGGCTAATAACTGCGTATCGATCACTGCATACCGGTAGACGTAGCATATCGGTAGACTTCGTATCGATCGATCCTACAATGATGACGTGGAGCGGCAATTACATGTATATCCATTTTTCATGCTAGTAGACCATTTCATTTGGTTCGACCCATTCCTTCGTATCCACCTTGCACTCTGCCCTTCGTATCGATGCAACGTCTTCGCCTTCGTATCGACAAATGGACATCGGTTCGTATCGATCGTTTGATTGATCGATACGAAGTATACAAAAATGGGATCGATACGAAACAGGCAGTTGTGGGGCACATGAATCCCTATGTGCTTTGTATCGATGCTTGGTTTGTTGCTTCATATCGATCACTTGACTGATTGATACGAAACATGGTGGAATTTGATTGATACGAAGTAGGTGAGTAGTGATCGATACGAAGCGCATGGATATGAAGGTGATGGATTTGAAGTAGATGGATGTGAACTTGGTGTGGACCATATGAACTCGAGCACTCTGACCCGAAGTAACCCCTCCAGTGACTCGAAGTAAATGCTGAGAGATGACTTGAAGTAGTTGTCGAGCCCTTGTAAATATACCAATCCCTCAAAGACCCGAAACAAGCCCTTCTCTAACCCGAAGTAACCTGCCTGAAAACCTAAAGTAAACCTAAGGACGACTCGAAGCAAACTCCAAACGACTTGAAGTAACTCGACTTTTGTCGAAACCCATATTTTAAGTATCCTGCGCTGTTTGTCCATCGACTATTTTATATCCTAGCCTCATGATCATGTTTAATATCCATGACAATCCAACTTCGATCGTTGTGCAGTTGATTGGGTTAAATCCGCCTATATGTTGCCTTGCCAAAAGGCGGGTTAACAATACTATACATCCCAGAATATATATGTTAAGTGAGATCACGCTGCTTAGCGGAACGGGTTTCCCCTCACTAACATCCTGTTAAAACATATCTTTGCAAAACCTTTTCCTGCAATCAAAACTGATTAAACACTGTAAAACATCGTTATGTAAACATACATAAACATCAGTTAATAATGAACTATCTGTTCAAACACATAAGTTTTGTTTGGATAACTTTTAACCTTTGGCTTACTCGGGCCTACCAGACTATATAGTTAAAATTAATCAAACGCATGTTAGCTATTCTTCTTTTGGGTTATCTATCCTTAACTATCTGTTAAATACTTCACTTCTAGATGGTCTGTCCTTAACTATCTGTTAAATACTTCTCTTCCAGGCGGTTTGTATCTAACTTAATCATCTCCCAGGTCTTCTTGATCCTAATGGTTTTTCAGGCTCACCAATAACGTATTTGTATACAAACATATATTCCTTTCGGTGTGTGATCATAATTTTGGTCTACCTGTGACAAAGCCCTACACACTGGAATTTTTTACAACAACTAGCTGGGGCTAATAGCTAATGTATTGGGCGCGACCCCATGCTAGTTCCATCTGGTTTTCTATTATCCGAGTCATTTTCACTTAAGGATCCCCTCCCATAATTTTCCTTGAAAACATTTTCAAAATGATTTAAAACCTTTAAATCAAACTTAAAAGGAAAAGTATATAATCTATATGCTTTACTCAAAATCATATCACAATGTTATATATATCTTCTTTACTCAAATCTTAATTGATGGGAACATTTAGACATTTGAAAGAACCTGTTTCTAAATCTTAGAAAGTACCTCTTTCCAAAACCAAGTGAAAACCTTTTAATTATTTAGGCCAATAGGCCAAAGCCTTACCTTTCGAAACCATTCGTCAAACCTTTTGAACCCATTGAAAAGTAAACCTTTCGAAAGCAATGAAACTTTGGACATCCTTCTTTAAAAGTCTCTTTAAAACATTGCCTTAGAAAAACCTTGGAAAACCTTCCATTTCAACTTTTCGAAACCATTGAATAAAAACCTTTCGAAATCATTCATCTAACCTTTCGATGGACTAAAACCTTTCGAAATCATTCAACTAAAACCTTTTAAAATCATTCAACTAAAACCTTTCGAAATCATTCAACTAAAACCCTTCGAAATCATTCAACTTAAACCTTCCGTAGTCATTGAACCTAAACCTTTCGAAATCATTCAAAGCAAACCTTTCGAAGACTTACTAGGTTCAATTTAAAACAAGTGGAAAACCTTCATTTAAAACCTTTCGACTTCATTGGAAGCATCCTTTCGACTTTGTTGGAAGGTCTGCTTTGAAAGCTTTCACTACAAGAAAAGTTCTTATTTATAGCAAAATAAAATTGAAAACAATAGCGTTGTAAAGATGACTGCAATTGTTAGTAGTTCAACAAAACAAAATTAAATAATGACACGCTGTTAAATGTTCCCGCCTAGACCTCGGCAAAATTTCAACAGAATATTTTCTGGGCCGCTTATTCCTCTTTTTCCATTCAAACGCTTCCTCAAAAAAATAAAGAAAAACCCCAAAAAAAAACAAGCGGAACCCTAACAAAAATCCTCTTTTTAAACTGATACTCTTTCACCCCTATTTCTCTCGTCACGATTCCCTGTCCTCTCAACCAAAGAAGCTTTTTTGGCCATCGGGTGTTGTCATTCCAGGTATCTCTACTCGTTCCTTTTCATTCATTTATCGATCCCAAAAAAAATTTCTTGTTCCGCTTAAATGTATTGTTAGTGTAATGTTAATTAATCGTTGATACTTGATTTCATGCTAATTCACTAAAAATTGGGTTAATTGGTCGTCTCTATTGCTTGATTGAATGGTGTAAATTCTTCACATAATCAATATTTTATGGAGTTTTTAACATTTGATAACTAGCACACAAACGCATTAGTATATGAAACTGCCTTCGGAATCTGGTTTGAAATATTTGGTTAGCTAACACTAGAAAATGTTAAAATAGCCAGAAAGTTAATTTAAGATGCTAATGTGCTTATTTCTAATAAGGTGGAGACTTCGTTTGAAATATTTCGTGTCCTTTAATCAAGACTTGGGTTCCTAAAGTAAAGAAGTAGATCTGGAGAGGGTGTCTTCGATTACTGAAAAATATGTTAGTTTGAGTTATTTAGATAACAGAGATAAGGTGCTAAGTGGGGATATGAAGGTGAGCAGTGAGAAGGTGGATGGGAATGCGGTTTCTGGAATTGGTGCAAAGGATCAGGCTGCTTTGGGCCATTTGGGTGATGTAAGGAACTCGGAGAAGGTTAAGGATCAGATGTTGAATGGATCCAATTTAGACGGTTTGAATGAGATTTGTAACAACCCGTATATTTGGACCATTTAAATTGACAATAATCCACACATGTCAACTTAAATAGTGCAAAACACGAATCATTAATGGAGTATATGTATATAAATGAGAATCATCACAGAATCACAGAAAATACAACATAACAGAATAGTGCAGCGGAATTACAACAATGTCATAATAGTAGTTCATGAAGCTACTAAGTAAATACAACAATGTCACAAGCAGATAGTGAAAAGAAATACATAGATGTCTGATACAATAACAAAATAGAATGGATCAATACTGATAAAGATAAATGATGGTCTTCAAGTCTTCAGATTCCAATAGCACAGCAACAGAAATCCTCAGTCTGATCCGAGCATATGCACAAACAAACACTCGAATCAGGACATATATTCTTATACAGATAATATGGTTCAAAATTTGAAATAACAATAACTCAAAGATGATTGGAATAAACATCTTTCAGGATCTGATAAACTATCTATACATAGTAGAGTACGATAAATAGATAATGTCTAACAGTAATATAAAGATATCAAAATAGTGTTAAGTCATGGCCCATTCCACCCTTAACACATTTTTATTCCCAAAAGCATATACAAGACCGTAGTTTCCCCAAAACCGGAAGTCACCAGAGGGCAATCCATATACTAAAGGTACAAATCAAAATCGTAGTGGTCGCGTATAAATGGAATACAAGTATGACAAGGCACATGAGGCAATACCCAAGGTAGTGATACTACCGTTCGCCTGATCCGGACTGGTGAGAACGCAACGCTGCAGCGCCCGCAACACCGTGAAACAACACTCCCAAATCAAGGGTGCGCACCAATCAATCACAAAGTAAAAGAATAGTTTACGAAGAAGTGTGTCCACTTGAGGTAGCTAATCCTCCATTGGCCCGGCACAGCTCCTGTTTTAGTCATTTCCAATTTGACACAAGTGTCAAGGCTATCCATTATCGTTCACTTTCTTCAATCACGTTCACCAATCCAACCACTTCATTCTGGATCATCACTTCGCGTATGGTTATTAAAGTGGTTTCCGGTTTAGACAGTGAGTATGTCCCAAACCGACTCCGGTTCCTTTAATAACCTTCGTGATTATAACACCGATTGGTCGTTAATATATTTCAAAACCAAAACAATTTTAATTTCAACATTTCCATAATTCAATTTCAAAGTTTCAATTAAAACAATTCAAATATTCATTGCATTTCGTATATAAGTTCATTCCAAAATCGTTTAACTAATTTAACGTTCAAATCGATTTAAATCTATTATCGCTTCCATTCGATATTCATTAAATTAATTTATCATTAATAAATTTCAATTCAATTTCCAATTCATAACGTTACTTCTTAAGTTCATATTCATTATCAAAGTTTCAACCTATTTACAATTACATTTGTCGAATCCAATTCCTTTTTAATTTCAAGTCTTTCATTTGTTTCGATAAAACGCATTCTATTTCTTATCAACGATATTCCTTCCAAATTTCAAACTTAGTTAAAACTTATTTTCACTTGTTCAAAAATTCAATTACTCTTAATAAAGATATTCAATTCAATTTTTAATTTGGAATTCGATCTCATCAAATTTCAATAATTTCAAATCTTAATTATTCATTATTCAAACTCATTCATTAATGATTCCAAACTTAATTATTCATAAATTCGAAATTTAATTATTAATTATTTCAAACCTCGTTATTAATAATTTCACACTTAACTATTAATAATTTTCAAAACTCTTATTAATTATTTCAAAAATTAATTATCAAATAATTCTAAGTTTAATTATCAAATAATTAAATTTTAAACAATATTCTTTTGTCAATTACTACTTTAATATTCGTTCCAATTTCAAATATTCACATTTACATTCATTTCAGTATAAATTCCAACTTATTCAAAACTTTGTTATTCGTCAAATAAACTTTATTTTTATTTAAATCAAAACATTTGGCCAATCGGGTTTTATTTTCATTTTCTATCCTAAGTCAAAATTGTTTGGGTATTTATCATTTCAACCCGATTCCATTTAATTTCAAAATAAAACATACAAAGGGAACTTGCAGTGTGATAGCTGGGATGGTGTCAAAGTAAATAAACAAGAAATAGCATCCATTCACAACAATTCAACAATTTCAAATAACCCCGAAATAATCGTATTTATTTACGCCAATTAATATAACTATTTCTAGAATCTACTCTATCATTTCAAGTAGATTAAAGATTTTACAATTCGGTTTCACTTGTCGTTCAATTTCAATTACAACAGTTAATTCAACACGTTCAAGAGTCCAAAGTGAAAATTTATCAATTTCTACGTGTCAATTAACTTAACAATTTAAAGGTTCAATTTAACTAATCAATATTTATCATATAAAGGTGTCAAGTTAAACAATCAAAATTCGGCATATATAATTCATTTTAAATCGTTAACCATCCTATATCCAATTTTTAACTTGCAATTAATTTATCACTTAGCAATAACAATTTACATCCAATTCAACATCGCATAGCAATCATTTATCAATTCAAACTTGTATAAGAATATAGTCGTGAAAATTAATTCACCTTTCGTGGATAAGAATTTTGACGACGAAGCAAAAGAAGCACGAAAAGTCGGTACAACACGAACAACGGACACTGTAATATCGACAAAAGAAAACGATATTAATACAATGAACGTTGTATAAAATTTATAAATTTATATAGATGCGCTTACCGAAGACGGAGAAAGGAACGAAGCTGAAAATTGGTGCAGCTGCAAAAAGCTCAACCGGTTGCTTCTACACACGCGAGAAAAGAAAAGTGGGTTACTATTTTGGCAATCAAGTGGATATTTACCTACAGACTTCTTCTACAGTATCAAAACTATTTGCAAATCTCGGTTTTCATTTTTTTTTCTCCTTTTTTTGTATAGCAGAGACGCAACGCCTTCATTCACACTTCTTTTACCCAAACACATATATGCACAGTACATTACAACCCAAACACATACGCAACAGCCCTTTACTCCATTACTTCTCCACTTTTTTTTTATAGCAACTGGCATAGTTTCTTTACGCATGACTTCCACCACATTCTACCCATCCCCTACAGCAAGCTACACACGCTCCCATCATGCACACATGCAACACATACAACCCCCCAATCACTCAGCACACACTCATTCACTCACACACGTACATGCATGCACTCACACGTGGCCAGGCAAGGCTGGAAGAAGAGGAGGCGGGGATGGTGGTTGGTAGGCGTGGAGGGGGAGACGACTGGGTGAGGAGTTGATGCGCGCGCGTTTCGGTGTGGGAGGCGAGCGGAGGCTGGGAGATGATGGGATGGTCTGCGACGTGGGGCAGGGTGGTGCGAAGGGCAGCGAAGGGTGGCGGGTTGGTGGCAGTGAGGCGGAGTGTGGCGTGTAGTCAGGGGACGTGGGAGGTGGGGTTGCTGTCTGGTGCGGACGGCAAAGTAGGCGAGGCCGAGGTTGGGAGGTGTGGGTGGTCGTCGACGTGGGGCTGGGTGGTGGCGGAGACTGGTTTGCGTGGTGGAGACAGGGTGTGGGTCATTTGCCGTTGGTGGTGAGCTGTGGGTCAGGGGATGGGCGAAGTGAGTCGGAGGGTGGCAGCGACGGTCTGGGTGGTGCGATGGGCTGCTGGTAGGTGGCGGGTTGGAGGCGGTGCGGAGGTGTGCGCGCGTGGATGTGGTTGCTGGAAGAGTTCTATCCCTCTTATTTCAAAGTGAATAGAAGAAAGAAAAGAAAAAAAAAACATAGAAGAAGAAGGGAAAAAGAAGGAGGCACGTATACCTGAGAGTTGGAATTTGAAGAATGGAGTAGTGAACAGAAATGAAATGTTGCTTATTTTCACAAATTAAGTAATAGTGAAATTTTGCATTGAGTCCCTAAAAGGTCACGCTCATTCCCATTCCCTACCTATCCCCTAGTCATAGCTACCCACTACCTCATTAATTACCAGCCGATTCATGATTCAACATTTCTTTTGTAAACGGCTGACAAAATTTGGGCTGAGTATTATTTAAGTGGTCCGTCTGGAACCGATGAATTAACACGAAAAATTTTACGTCGGACTCCGATTTACACAAATGAGTATACCATTTTGATCAGTGCGACGATGCGGTTCCAACGGTACACAGGTTATTGCGATACGATGATTTTATAAAATTTGCATTTACGCCGCTTAAATTGTACGATTTGCAAAACAATTTAAACGGAGCAGGCGATGACAGTTTTAGACGAAACGAATTACATAATCTTGATCAGAATAATTTTTACAACTTAACTGTGTAAAAATATTTGGATTTGGAAGATAAATTTTACGCAGCTTTATATGGACTGATATACAGTAAAACGCGAACGGATTTTACTGTAATAATTTGCAACGAAACTTTTTCTATGTCCATATCTAACTAGACGTATGTCATAAATAAAGTTTGGACGTAAATTGAGATCGTTTAAATTTTTTTTTTTTTGAAACGATGAATTTAAAATTTTAAATTTGGTCGAAAATTTAGGGTCGTTACAAGATTACAGATTGTTCTAACTTACATAATGGAGCTGATTCGATCTCCTTAGTTAAGGAGGAAGTTGATGAGAGTGGGAAGGTTCGAGACATGTTTGTTGAGAATAAGATTACTAATGAGGTGGAGGATATTTGTTTGTCTGAGTCCTATCAGCCACAAGAGAAAATCTACCATGATTCTAGTTCAGATATCAAAGCACTATATCATATTAACGAGATTCTTGAGCAACTCTACTAAGCGAAGGAACCTATTTTGGAAGTGCAGCGTAACGTTAAGGCATATTTGCCTTCTATTGTCACTTCATTTGGGGATGAGGATTTGATAACGCCTCTAGGTATGATGACAAGGAAAGAGTCCTGTAGGGCACTATAATCAGCCTATTGAGGTCAATAGATTTGATAATAATAATCTAGATAAGCTGGTAATGGAAAACCACGAATTTAAATCATTGGATGAAAGTGAAGTGATTGAGAAAGCTAAGGTCTTACCGGGTAGAATTCTTAGAAGCTACTTTAAAAAGAAATAATGTGAACTGATCAACAGTTCATTTTTTACATAGTTTCTATCGTAGGATCTTTAGAGTTGTTGTTTTTAATGCATTTGATTAACTTATAAGCTCAACGAGTAGTTGACAGTTTAGATTAGTGTTTGATTGTTGCTTGGTTTGAAGTCTCATCATTTTTGTACCATGTTGTTCTGTGTTTGGAACTTTCATTAAGCTTAGTGGTAACCGGTGGACAGTCAGAGTTTAGTGTTTGGCTACTTTGTATTAATCCATGGTATTTGGTGGTCATGATGTCAGGCTTTCCATGGACTAGTCTACAATTTGTGGTCAGTTTCAGTTAACATCAGATTTCTAGTGGACTCGGTGGCAATAGCCTTTTATGTGTATGTAGTTGTTTTTGGTTTCTGAGTTACTGTCCTATAACCTATTTCTCCAGTACAAGTCTACTGGCAGTTTGGTAGATTATGATGACCATGCTCTTACTCTTAAAGTATTCTCAAATTGGTGTTATATCTTTTGATAGCTGCAGACCCTGGACTTATATAGTATAATGGAAGTGTTCTGCAACTTCAACTTCAAGGTTTCTGACTATTGGTTACGTGGAAGTTTAGTGTTTGGCGGATCTTACTAATAATGTACCTTGTATATTATTGGGTTACTGTTCACAATACAAGTGCTAATTTGTTAGTGGCGGTCTTGTTCTTTTAGTTTACCGGTAGTGTGGTGGAGTGCTGCTGTTTGTTTTCTTGATAGGTGATATATATTTCAATAGCAGCAGACTTAAGGAATAAAAGTATTTTGATGTGATTAGTGCATTATGTGACTATTGGTTGAGATAAGGCAAATATCAATTTCATGTGTGTTGTCATGCTTTTTGCATATCTATTGGTTATAAACATAATTAGATTAATATAATTGAATTTGTGGACATAATTATGTGACTCAAGGAATAAAAGTATATTTATGGAATTAGTGCATTTGTGGACTTTATGGTTATAATTGAATTTCATGTATATGTATATTGTATATTTATATTCCAAGTTCATATAGTTAAGGCATAGTTAGAAATGATCGACTAGTGAAAGAAACCACCAAATTTACAATTTTTACTTGTTTATAGTTCAGTAATTAGTTGAAGATTGGGTACAAAAGTTAATATAATTTGTGGACTTCTCTTGGTCTCCGCTTTCTTCATTGCTTAACTTGTAAGTAATCTCATCTTTTATATCTCCGGCCATTTACAAAATGCAATTTATTCTTGCCTGTAAGAATTATATAATATAAAATTTTGGTTTTCCTCAGCTTGCAACTCTAATTGCTGTGTATGCGCACTGGAGCTTTGCACTATAGAGAATTGTCCGAGATTGCTGAGCAAGCCAAGAAGAGAGCTAAGATCGCAAGGAATGCTTTTATAATTATTAGAAATTATTGTAAGACTTATAAATTTTGACTTAGCATACTAATAGGTTACTAATATGCACAGCCACATTTATAAATGCTACAAAATATTAGTTAACGTGATATAATTGTGCTAAAATTGATTTACAGGCTTTGTGAGCTACACACATTGAAGGGTCATGTGGAGTCTGTGGTGAAGTTGAAGAGTCTTGACATCGACACTATTCAGCAGCACTACACCTCCAAAACTAATGATCAGAATTCTTCAAGTAAACATGATGGTAATTTTCAGCATAGCGATTCCCTATCAATTTATTTTTTCATTTATATCCTCAGATAACATCAATACACTGTACTTAAATGACACGATAATTCACTACAACAATTTCATGCAAACTACTGCCGTGAGTTTGGGGTCCTTGTTAAATAAATTCGAAGCAAACTGTTTTTGGCCGGAAATGAAATTTTTATTTCAATTTTTTTGCATTTTAATTTCCATAGGCAGCAGTAGGTTGATGTTAGTAAATTTAGTATGAGGTTGTACTTAATTTTTTCATGGTTAGCAAGTGAATTTTAGCAGTATTTTTGATGATCGTGTTCCATGATTTCTATAATTAAAGCTGATTCATTTTCAATTGATTTAGTTATTATTTCAACTTTTTTGAACTTTTTGAAATAAACTTTATTATAAAACGTTAAAAAGGGTATGAGATGGTTCCCAGTTATTTTTGTTTTTGATTTTTTTTCCTATTCCTAAGATGGATGCCATAACCTTTTACTTCAGTTTGGAATTTATGCCTGTTACAAAATCCTTCTGTGTTTGTTCCAAAATCAAGTTTCCACAATGTTCAATTCTTCTCTCTATCACTCTTTCCGGTGCTTGTCATGTCTTACCGTTGTGCATAGTCATTGTTCGATACCTGGCATTATCTATATTCCATGTAAACATTAGTACAAAGAAATATGTGTAGTAGACATATATATATGACGTCCTATTGTTTTGTTTATGCTGATTTGTTCACTAATTTTTAAAAATATGTGTTTATTTGTTAAAAAAGGCTTTTTACTTGCTGTATTGTTTGTTTTAGATAAGGAATTTTGAAGTACTTCGGGACTAGCATTTCTGTATTCTGTAGTTCTCGAGTCGACAGTTTTGGACAAGGTATTAACCTTTTTCACGCTTAACTATCTCTGATCATATATTGTTTGTTTTAGACAAGGAATTTTGAAGGACTTCGGGACTAGCATTTCTGTATTCTGTAGGTCTCAAGTCGACAGTTTTGGACAAGGTATTAATCTTTTTCACGCTTAACTGTATTTGATCATGGACTTAGTAATGCTCAGAGGTTGAAAATCTCATAAAGTGTTTTATGTTGTCATCAACTTATTCTTCTGTATTCACCCGATTTGAGTCAATAACAACAATATATTTCATTGATATATAACAGTTTTACGGTGCGGTTATGTTTTCTTTTTTTGAGTGGTTCCTCTTGGAACAATACCTTCAATGTTGACATGGATGTGCTTAAAGGCTCATGAAATGTTGCTTGAATCATATAAACACAACATAATAACTTGATTCAATGCTCCTTTTAAACCCCTTTAAAACTCATTCAGAGACCATTCTTTGCAAATCTACTGTCATTTTCAATGTATATTTTCAGTATAGTAATAGTTTCTGGACAAATATCGTCCAAATTAAATCAGTTACAGCTTGAATATTAGTTAATCACCATAAGGAAATTTGCATTTAACAGTAATGTATGACATCGTTTTAGTGTTAAATGTAGTGGATCATCGTTTCTTTAGTATCAAATATATTTTATTTCTTCATGGTCGTTTTTCCTCATCTATTTTCATTAAGGCAGCCACTTTCCCTCTTACTTCATTATATACAATTTCAACTTAGTTTTTTTTCTCGCGTCTCTTTTACTAAAAAACAAGTAAAACCTAAATTGCCTTGCCTTCAATCTGCGCCACCATGTACTTCACGCCACACTCAAAGCTGCTTCAAAACCCATAGCCCACCACACCACTTTGCTTTGCCCTACTTTGCGTTGCCCCAGTTCACGCCGCACCCAAAATCGATATATTCTCCTTCTTTTCATTTATCTACCATTCAGTTAATTTCCTTTTACTTTTAAGTTAATTTATGTAATAAGCTAGTGTTGAATTCTGATTATTACACATTGCATTATTATTAAACATTGCACTGTTATCAAACAATTCATTTGTTAATTTGTATTTACTCTTACTGCAGATAGAAAAGATATCTATATTGGTTAAAGCTGTTAATACGAAATTGATTAATCTTACTGGTCTGGATTGGTTGCTTAGCTTTTTGAAGAGAGCATTGAAGTTCTTACTTTCAGTGTTGGATATATGTGGTATGTTTGTTAGGAACACTTTTCTTTCATGAACTGTTTTTTGCTTAGCCTTTAGTAGTACATATTTAGTGGATAATAATAACAATAATACTATGATAACTTTGTATGTTGTGTTGCTTTGGTAGCTTGTGATAATATGTTATCACGAAACAAAGAGGCTGCCATAATATGTTATAAATTTGTTGATGCTGAACCCTGATAGTTCACTTCCACACCATTGCAGTTCACAATCTCACATGCAACTACAACATCCTAAAACACAACTTAAATAGTTGGATTTTTCGAACCATGCATAGGAGGTGTTGTTGGATCTCTCAAAATCCAGTAATACTAAAATTGCTGTAAACATTTATATATAACAAAGTAAACAAGTTTATAAAAATTAAATAAATTTATAAAATTAACTAAATTCACCAGTTTTATAAAAATTAACTATGTTTTAAAAAATATAAAATAAGTTGACTAAGTTGTATTAAAATTAACTAAATTTATAAATTTAATTAAGTTTACCGAGTTTTATAAAAATTAAACAAGTTTATAAAAAGAACTAAGTTTATAAATATTTATTAAGTTTAGAAAATTAAGCAAGTTTATAAAAATTACTAAGAATAAAATAAGTTTATAAAAACAACAAAGTTTATAAATATTAGTCAAGCTTTACAAAAATTAACTCGGTTTATAAAAATTAACCGATTTAACTAAGTTCTACAAAAAACTAATTTTTTTAAAATAAAATTAATCTATAAAAATTACCCAAGTTAACTATGTTTTATAAAAATTAAATAAACTAACTAATTTTTATAGAAATTTAACTAAGTTGACTAAGAGTAATAATTCATAAGACGACTTTAAATATAAGTTATCCTAGTTCATGACAGAGCTTGTATGCAATGTACTTCCAAGTATTTTTAATTTGAAGTATTGGGTAAAATAGCATGTCAACATGCATGATATGTAGGCAATGTACTTCCAAGTATTTTTAATTTGAAGTATTGGGTAAAATAGCATGTCAACATGCATGATATGCGTACAATGTACTTCTATGTATTTTTAATTTGAAGTATCGCAAATGCACCCAGTTAATAAACTCAGTGCAAGTGCGCTGAATAATATACTCAGTGCAGTTGCACTAAGTTTGTTGACTCAGTGCTACGCATGCAGTTTGTTGGCTCATTTATTTGTACAGACTTTGTTAAATTGTGGTTGTATTTCGTTTAATTGTTTGTTGACTCGTTTATTTTTTGTGGTAATGATGCATTTGGTGCATAAAAAAATTTGAATGTATGCAAGATTTGACATAATTAGTGGTTCAAAATGTTACTAAGATCATAAAACTACATTTTTTGACTGATGCACATAATTTCACTGCAGGTTCAAATTCTCTAATATTTTTGTAATATTATTGATTTGCAGGATAAAGAAAATTGTGGAGGAGAGAACGTATCTCAAACGGTAAAAATATACGATAGTAAGGTTAAAACATCATACATAATTTGATATCTAAATCAGAAGTTATGTATTTTATTTTTTATTAATTGCACGTTTTGTCGATATTATTAGATGCAAACTTGCTTTCTAGATATTGTGCATTTGTCTAATTTTGTATGCAGTTGGTTTATAAATTTTATCTCTCTTTACGGGTTTATGTAAACTTTGTTCATGGATATTGTGTTCAACTTATTTTATGGAAGTGATTAATAGTTATGCTTTTATTTTACAATTTTTAGTTTGATTTGTTTATGTTATGTACATTAACTGATTAAAATATAATTAAATGTAGTTTATATTAATGATATGTGTGAATATTGCAATGACACAACATTGCTGTCAATTCTTTGGAAAAAAAATGCATATCCCTACGACAGCGTTTATACATTACTGTCAATTCATTGGAAAAAAATGCATATCCCTACGACAGCGTTTATACATTGCTGTCAATTCATTGGGAAAAAAATGCATATCCCTACGACAGCGTTTATACCTTGCAGTAGAAAACTATTAACAACGTTTATACCTTGCAGTAGAAAAATTATTAACAGCGTTTAAAAAACGCTGTAGAAAGTGGGTTTTTGACAGCGTTTATATTTTGCAGTTAAAAATTTAGGGTCAACGACCGCATGTCGTTATACAGCGTTTTTAAAAACGCTGTGAAAACTTTTAACAGCGTTTTTCAAACGCTGTGAAAAGTCTTTTTTGTTGTAGTGTTTAAAACATTTTATTTAAAACAACAGGCCACTGCCTTTAAAACAACTCCTTCAAAAGCTTGGGTTATTCTTTAGTTTATAAAACAAGGGTAATTCACCTAAGTCGAAAGCTTCCTTTCGAAAGCATGGAGAAGCGGCTAGTTTTAAAACAAGTAAACCTTTCGTCTTTGTCGAAAGGTTCAAAAAAAAAAAGCGGTAGTAACCTTTCGACTATGTCGAAAGGTTTCAAAACCAAATAGTAATAAAACAGTAGTAACCTTTCGACTGTGTCGAAAGGTTTAAAACCTTTATTTTAAACATTTGACCTAGTCAAAAGTAACCAAGTCGAAAGCTCTTATTCAAAAGCAAAGCAAGCTATCTTTGGTTTATAAAACAAACACACTTCAACCTCTTTAGCAACCAACCTTTCGACTAAGAACCCTTCGATCTTGTCCAATTCATTACGTACCAACTAACTTGATACCATATGCATTGGTTTGACCATGTCGCAAGCTTTGAACCTCTCGACCTTGTTGAAAGGTATAGGTCGGAAGGTTTATTACCAGAATTGGCTGAAACTTGCCAACAGTATGATTTCTTTGTTTTTAAGTTAAAAAGGATAATTTTCAACTAACTTGCCTTTATTTGTCAAATTCTCATTGGTTAACAAATTATTTTCAAAAAAGTGCTGCAACTATTTTTCAGAATTAAATAATCATTTTATTTTATAAAATGCCCCTTCTCCTTAATTAGATATATAAAACATTTAAGTCTCATACCTTAAATAATTTTATATATTCATCAAATAAATTAGGAAAAATCTAGAAAAATCCCAGAAAATCTATTTCAATATGTTTTCCAGCATATAAAAATTTCAAACCCAATAATTATTATTTTAGCCGTAAATAATTTATAACCCAATAAATCATTTTCTTCACTAGAAAATTTATATAAAATCCACATTAATTCAGAAAATTAAAAAATTGAAATCCATCTCTATAATATTGTTTCTGATCTATATTTAAATTTTCAAGGCATTTGGATGTCATTTAATAGGGTTTTCATGTCAAACATTTCATAAAAACTAACATGAATATATATAATTCATCAACAAGCATATATATAACTTTAATGATCAAAACATGGCATATACTTGCAAAAACATTTCAGATCTTGTTATCCCACCTTTTGGCAAGGCTGTGATACCAAAGAATTGACTGAAAATCGAAGGTAATCATTCCCAAAGATTCGTTATACGTAGGTTCGCTATGGATACTGACAAATTTTGCCCGAATCCAAATCGAGCTACAATCGATATGGTACAATAAGTAAAGCTATGAAAGCCAACATTTCAAATTTCAAGTCAATCGGAGTTCATATGCATAAGGTATTGATCGAGCAAGCCTCACATGGAAAACTTATGGTTCGTATCCATCAAATATACATTGCTCTATATCCATCAAGCTCCTCCCACTTCGTATCCATCCTGGTTAACAACAGTTCGTATCCATCAAGTTAGCACTGGTTTGTATCCATTAAAGAACACCACCTCGTGTCCATCACATCTGCCCCATTTCGTATCTGTCACCTGAGGACATTTCGTTTCGCTTCCCCTTGTACCTAATTCGTATCGACCATAAGCAATCGATACAAAACAACACTCAAATAGGCCTCGATACAAATCGGTTGTCAACAGATGCAAAAGGCTTGAGCCTATATCAATATGAATGGGAGTATTAGTGGTCGATACAAAGTGGTCTCAAACAACTCGGTTCGTATCGGTCGCCCACTACTTCCCATCGTATTAATCGAACTAGAGCCATTTTGTATCCAACATGTGAGCACACTTCGTATCGTTCCTTTACTCACTTGGTTTGTATCGCTCGTTACCGATCAATATGAAGAAGACCATGCATTATCGATACAAAGCCATCAACCGATACGAGGTAACTACCAACGATCGATACGAAATAGAATGCAATAAGTGGATACGAATGAAGTTGCGCTGGTGGATACGAACAAAACCTAAAAGAAAGGAAGACTCGGTCACTCGGCATGAAAAGTGGATCGATCCCAGAATATAGCGGCATGTCATATGGTCAACACGTGCAAACCATCGATACGAAGAAAGCGATACGAATTGTATCGATACGAGCTCGGATGTACGTTGTAAATCCAAACTTGCATCGATCATAACTCAAAATCTACAAGTCCAAATGCCACCAAATTTTCACAGAAGCTTGCCTACAACGTCAAGAAAGTACCAAATTAATTTCAGCCAAAAAGGATCAATTCTTGATCGATACGAATTCCATTCGTATCGCTCCTAGATCGAGTCGAAATCACCTAAACTCGATCTCGTGGGCCCACCCATGTGAGAGAAGAAGTCCTCCGAGATCTGGGCGAGATATTTGCTGCCTACGCCTATAAATAGTGACCCAGGACCTACAGAAAAAGGATCTTTTGGCTCTTCTACGCCGATAGTCTGTCAGAATCATTGTTGTAACTCGGTTGTACTGTTGTAAACCTCTGTAACCAGCGAGTTATAATCAATAAAACAACAACTCTTCAAAGTGGACGTAGGCTACAACACCGAACCACTATAAATCTTGTGTTTCTACTGCTTTCTTTTTAAATTTTGAGTGTTCTTCATATTTACATTCTCTACATACTTGTTATCTGTGATCTGTGATTGTGAACGGGTGCTTTCATCGACAATTGGGTGTGTGTGACCAATTTTGGCGCAAACATTTTGGTGCTTTCATTGAGAACACTAGCACTTAGGGATCCTACCGCTTGGATTTTAGATCTGAAGGTTTAAGGACTTGGATCTAGAAAGCTATGGTGAAGCAATCAGCAAGGAGACCAAGAGCAGAAAGGAGTCGGCATGAAGGGAGTCAGGAGGCCTCTTCAGGAGCTAACCAGACTTAAGTTTTCATCACCGGAGACGAGATGGAGATGATGATGGAGGTTATGCAGGAAGGAATGCTGAAAAGGCAAGAGGAGATGATGCAAAAGCTACTCCGACAGGTTGGGCAAGTTGGAGCGCAGAATCAAGAGAATAGAGCAGCGAGAGGAGAGGAAGGCCAGAACCGGAATCAGGAGCATGGAGCAACCATGATTCAAAATAGAGCGGGACCATCAGGAGCAGCCCCTGAGCTAGGGGGCACAACCCTAGATCTTTGTCATCCAATCTCAGGCAGGAACTATGCACCATAGCGTTGATAGAGGAATGGACGCTCGTCCAGGAGAGCAGATTCCAGAATTCCCTCGTGAACTCGGGGGGCAGACCGGAGGCAACAGACAAGGACCACAACTTGGAGACAGTGATAGATTGGCAGAGATGGTCAGATGGGCCATGAGAGGAGGACTAGTGAATAGAGATCTGGAAGATGTAAATAGGAGCCCCTTCGCTCATATAATTAGGCAGGCCAGGAATCCACCAGAATTCAAGTTTCCAACACTTGAAACGTATGATGGAAGGACGGACCCTGCAGTTCATCTGACAAGGTATATGAGGCACATGGAGGTACTGGGGGCATCGAAGGAGGTCATGGCTCGGTGCTTCCTATTGTATTTGACAGACATAGCAGCACTATGGTTCAGGCAATTGGAGAGCGGCTCCATTGGAACATGGACTGAGTTGATTGAGAAGTTAATGAGGCAGTTCAGAGTTCATATATCAAGGCCCAAGAATGTAATGAGTTTGACAATGCTGAAACAGAAAGTAGGGGAGTCTCTGAGGAACTTTTTAACAAGGTTTAATGCGGCAGCATCATCGATGGATCGCCCGGATCCATCCATGGTCTTGATGGCAGCTGTATCTGGCATAGCTGGTGGAATAGAATTTAGGAATTCATTGACGAGGGACCCACCTATGGATTTAGGAGAGTTTTATCATAAGGCAGAAAGGTTTCTGCGACAAGAGGATGCAAATGCTGAGAGAGAGGAAGGAGAGGGATTTGATGTGTATGTAGTCAAAAGCGGAGATCCAGTCGGAAAGGATTCAGGCAAGGAGAAAGGGAAATGGAAAACAGAGAATTGCGATGAGTCGAAGCGGCCGTGAAAGGAGCCGAGATTCACCTCTTATTCAGAGCTGAGCGAGACTTTGGAACGAATCTACCAAGACACTATGGGGCAGGTTCCCTACCGGAGGCCAATGAGGAGGGATCCGACTAACAATGAGAGGAAATCAAACAAGTACCGTTTATTCCATGAGTTAAGAGGCCATAATACGAATGATTGCGGACACTTGAGGGATGAGATAGAAGGGCATATCCAGAATGACATGCTATTACAATACGTGAGGAGGCGAGCAGCAATGGTGGAGCAAGGACGACCACCATCTGCATCAACTGGGGATGGCTCAGGATCGAGGCATCAGCTTGTCATCAACTGATTGAAATAATGATGAATAAGTCGCAAACTCCACACTAATGCTGTTAAGTCGCTTACACATGTATAGGATCACGAACGGTCCTCAGGCATGCTCTGAGACAACTATCAACCGCATCTGCGTAGGTGTTTGCACTTTGACGTCTCTATTTTGCTTTGTTTTCTATTTTTTGCATCTAGACTTGATTTCGTTGGACATTTTGGTTGTAAGACTCATTTTGAATGTAAATCTGGTTTTTGTAATCCCATAACGGCCAAGTCACTTACACATGCACGAGATCGCAAACGGTCCTCAGGCATGCTCTAAGATGGCGATAAACCGCCATAACAAACAATTCAAAAACTCACTCAAACGTGAAATTTGACATTAATGATACTAAGTCCCCCGTGGGCACACATAATTTGCCTCGAACGGCACTCGACCACGAATGGTCACCTTTCGCCTCGAACGGCACCCGACCGCGAACGGTCACAATTCGCCTCGAACAGCACCCGACCACGAACGGTCACCTTTCGCCTCGAACGGCACCCGACCGCGAACGGTCACAATTCGCCTCGAACAGCACCCGACCACGAACAGTCACCATTCGCCTCGAACGGCACCCGACCTCGAACGATAACATACCGCCCCGAACGGCATATGATCTCGAACGATCGCTATTTACAGTCAGGTAAGATTATCAATCTCTTTATAGGTAATTAAAAGGATACGAACATCCAGCTTATCAAACTACAAAACACATCTTCCTATCGTAAGGCATGTTCTAGGGGGTAGGTGTTATCCCGCCTTTTGGCAAGGCTGTGATACCAAAGAATTGACTGAAAATCGAAGGTAATTAGTCCTGAAGATGAGTTATATGCAGGTTTGCTATGGATACTGACAAATTTTGCCCGAATCTGGATCGAGCTACAATCGATATGGTACAACAAGTAAAGCTATGAAAGCCAACATTTCAAATTTCAAGTCAATCAGAGTTTATATGCACAAGGTATTGATCGATCAAGCCTCACATGGAACACGTATGGTTCGTATCCATCAAATATACATTACTCTGTATCCATCAAGCTCGCCCCACTTTGTATCCATCCTGGTTAACAACAATTCATATCCATCAAGTTAGAACTAGTTTGTATCCATGAAAGAACACCACCTCGTGTCCATCATGTCTGCCCCATTTCGTATCTATCACCTAAGGACATTTCGTATCACTTCCCCTCATACCCAATTTGTATCAACCATAAGCAATCGATACAAAACAACACTCAAATAGGCCTCGATACGAATCGGTTGTCAACAGATGTGAAAGGCTTGAGCCTGTATCGATATGAATGGGAGTATTAGCGGTCGATACAAAGTGGTCTCAAACAATTCGGTTTGTATCGGTAGCCCACTACTTCCCATCGTATCCATCGAACTGGATCCATTTCATATCCAACATGTGAGCACACTTCATATCGTTCCTTTACTCACTTGGTTTGTATCGCTCGTTACTGATCGATACGAAGAACAGCATGCATTATCGATACGAACCCATCAATTGATATGAGGTAACTACCAACGATCGATACGAAACGGAATGCAATAAGTGGATACGAATGAAGTTGCGCTGGTGGATACGAACAAAACCTAAAAGAAAGGAAGACTCGGTCACTTGGCATGAAAAGTGGATCGATCCCAGAATATAGCGGCACATCATATGGTCAACATGTGCAAACCATCGATATGAAGAAAGCGATATGAATTGTATCGGTACGAGCTCGGATGTACATTGTAAATCCAAACTTGCATCGATCATAACTCAAAATCTACAAGTCCAAATGCCACCAAATTTTCACAGAAGCTTGCCTACAACGTCAAGAATGTACCAGATTAATTTCAGCCAAAAAGGATCAATTCTTGATCGATACGAATTCCATCTGTATCGCTCCTAGATCGAGTCGAAATCACCTGAACTCAATCTCATGGGCCCACCCACGTGAGAGAAGAAGTCCTCCGAGATCTGGGTTAGATATTTGCTGCCTACGCCTATAAATAGTGACCCAGGACCTACAAAAAAGGATCTTTTGGCTCTTCTACGCCGATACTCTGTCAGAATCATTGTTGTAACTCGGCCGTACTGTTGTAAACCTCTGTAACCAGCGAGTTATAATCAATAAAACAACAACTCTTCAAAGTGGACGTAGGCTACAACGCCGAACCACTATAAATCTTGTGTTTCTACTGCTTTCCTTTTAAATTTTGAGTGTTCTTCATATTTATATTCTCTACATACTTGCTGTCTATGATCTGTGATTGTGAACGGGTGCTTTCATCGGCAATTGGGTGTTTGTGACCAACTTTGGCACAAACGGATCTAATCAAAAAACGAAACCATATGAAAATGGGATGTAGTAATTATTCACCTTAGCTTTGGGATTAAAAGATGTGAGATTTAATGTTGATTATGTTGATTATCTTCCTTTACTTGAATCTAGCTTTAATTATCTCTTGAGAACAATAATGGTGGCCGGCCTTAGATGTTTTAGTTTGCTAAAATGAAAATGAATGTGAGTTCTATTTCCTAAGGGTTTAGGGTGTAAGCCTTCCATATTTCCCATTTTGCCCTTACTCATTCCTAACACCTTTGTTTATGTTATTTTATTTTAATTAACACACTAACATGGCACGGCTACCCTTAGTCTAATCAAATCTCATCCTATTAATCTTCACATTATTTTATTTAATTTACCCAATTATATATTCTAAATAATGTTATAAAAATATGGGGTGTTACAGACTCCCCACCTTAAAGAATTTCGTCCTCGAAATTACTATAAGGCACACATAACAAAACAATCAAAGGTAAAACATACCATCAAACAAATCGGGATAAGAGTCTCTAATCCTGCTATCAGTCTCCCAAGTACAGTCTCTAGCATCGTCACTCCACTGGACCTTTACTAACTTGGTTGTCTTGTTTCTTAACTTCTTCTCATCTCTGGCCATAATCTAAATTGGCTTTCTAACTATAGTCAAGTCCGGCTCTACTACTAAATCCTCTAATACTGTAGGTGCTATAGTAGTCTCTGGGTCTCTAATACACTTTCTAAGATGAGAAATATGGAATACATCATGAACTCCAGCCAAACTGCTCGGTAACTCTACTCTATGAGCGAGTTTCCCGATCCTCTCAACAGTATGGAAAGGTCCAACGAATTAGGTGCTAACTTCCCTGACTTTCCAAATCTAATCACACCCTTCATCGGTGAAACCTTAATAAACACATAGTCTCCAACTGAGAATTCCGAATCTTTCCTTCTTCTGTCAGCATAACTTTTCTGCCTAGACTGAAAATCCTTCATCCTAGCTCGGATCAACTCAATCTTCTCTGCGGCTTCTTTTACCAAATCCGGACCAAGAACCAGTCTATCCCCTGTCTCCAACCAACATATGAGAGATTTTCATGGTCTTCCATACAAAGCTTCAAACGGTGCCATCTGATAATAGTCTGATAACTGTTGTTATACGAGAACTCGACTAAATGGAGATGGTCTTCCCATGATCCCCCGAAATCCAATACACAAGCTCTTAACAAATCCTTCCAGACTTTGTTAACTATTTCTGTTTGCCCATCAGTCTGTGGATGTTAAGCGGTACTCATATCGATCTTGGTTCCTAATGCTTCCTGTAGACTCTTCCAGAACTCACTAGTAAACAAAGAATCTCTATCACTGACAATACTACTAGGAATCCTGTGCAGTCTAACCACATTCTTCATAAACAACTTCGCCAAAATAGGTGTCGTCCTAGTTGACTTTACTGGAATGAAATGAGCACTCTTTGTTAGTCTATCTACTATGACCTATATTCTTTCATTCCCTCTACTAGATCTTGGCAACCCATCTATGAAATCCATAGAGATAAAATCCGACTTCCACAATGGAACTTCCAACGGTTGAAGCAATCCACTTGGCTTCTGGTGTTCAACCTTTTCTTGTTGGCAATTCAAGCACTGCTTAACACATACACCAATGTCCCGTTTCATACCTTCCTAGAAGAAACTTCTCTTCATATCCTGATACATCTTCGTTCCTCCTGGATGGATAGTGAACTTCAAACGATGGCATTCATCCAAAACTTCTTTCCTCATGTTTCCTACATTTGGAACACACAACCTTCCTTTCTTTCTCAACCACCCATTTTGGTCAAGACTAAAATCTTTTAAGTCATTGCCTTCTATTCCTTCCCTTAACCTTCTAATCCGTTCAGCCAAAACTGGATCCCCCTCCAGTTTAGAAGCTACCTTCTCAATCATTACCGGTTAAACTTCTAAACAAGACAATACAACACTTCCTGCACTAGAACCTGCCTTAGTTCTAAACTACATTCTACAAGCTGATAATGCTTCTAAATCTTTCCCCTCGACAATCATAGCCAATACTGCATTCTGATGTTTCCTGCTAAGTGCATCCGCTACCTTATTTCCTTTCCCGGACGTGTATTCAATTCCAAAATCATAAGCAACAATAAACTTCAACCACCTCTGATGTCTCATGTTCAGCTCCTTCTGAGAGAACAAGTACTTCAACGACTTATGATCTGTATAAAGCTCAAATCGCTCTCCCAAAAGATAATGCCTCCACACCTTCAAAGCAAATATAACGGTGGCTAACTCTAAATCATGCGTAGGATACCTCACTTCATGTGGTTTGAGCTATCTAGAAGCATAAGCAATCACTTTACCTCTTTGTATCAACACAGCTCCCAATCTAGTTCCACATGCATTGGTATAAACAACCAAATCTTGATTCCCCTCTGAAACCACTAACACCGGTGCATGGGTCAATAAGTGTTTCAAGCTCTAGAATGCTTCCTCACACTTATCAGTCCATACAAACTTCACATCTTTTCGCGGAAGCTTAGTCATCGGTGCAGCTATCTGCGAATAATCCTTTATAAATCTTCGATAATATCCGACTAATCTAAGAAAACTCTTTTTCTCGGTCACCATCTCAAGTCTCTTCCAATTATTCACCACCTCAATCTTAGTTGGATCTACAGACAACCCTTTCTCTGAGACTACATGACCAAGGAACTTCACTTCCTTCTTCCAAAAATGACACTTCGAAAACTTAGCCTTCAACTGATGCTCCCTTAACGTTTCAAGCACAACTCTAAGATGAACTTCATGCTCCTTCTCATCCCTAGAGTATATCAAAATATCATCTATGAAGACCAACACAAATCTATCTAAGTGCACTCGGAAAATTCAGTTCATCAAATCCACAAAGAATGTCGGCGCATTAGTTAATCCGAACGGCATAACTAACCATTCGTACGATCCGTACGTTGTCCTAAACGCCGTTAAAGGAACATTATCCTCTGCTACTCTAAGCTGATAAAATCTAGTCGCTAAATCCAACTGAGAGAATAATTTGGCTCCACTTAACTGATCGAACAAATCGTCAATTCTCGGCAATGGATATCGGTTCTTTATCGTCTTCTCGTTCAACTTACAATAATCGATACATAGCCTCAAACGATCCATCCGGCTTCTTAGCAAACACTGCGGCAGCTCCCCATGGCGAACTACTTGGTCGAATAAATTTCTTGCCTTCCAAATCCACCAACTGCACCTTCAACTCTCTCATCTCCGTAGGTGTGATCCTGCTTGGTGGCCTACTCACCAGTTCTGCTCCAGGCACCAAATCAATCTGAAATTCAATGGCTCATTTAGGTGGTAATCCAACTACAGGTTCAAACACATCAGCAAACTCTCTAACCACAAAGACTCGATGCAACTCATCCTCCAACTCCATGATACCCAATAAGCATTCACTTCACAACCAAGGTTTTCTACGGTATAAACTATCCGATCACTACAATCCAGGCGACTAAGTGATATTTTCCTATCGATATTTTCCTATCGTGGAAAAATATCCTAGCATCATATTTACTTAACCAATCCATCCCAAGGATAATACAAATCCCACAAAATCAAACACATGTAAACAACAATCAAAAGTATGACCTAGCAAATCAAACTCTAAATGGTCACACCTCATCCCAAGTGTTGCATACCCTCCTATCGGATTTGCAACCCTTAAGGAAGTAACTAAGTATAAGGGCTCTAGGTTAAGCTTATCTACCAAACATCGAGAAATAAAAGAATGAGATACTCCGGTGTCAAATAGAATGCCAACAGACATACCGTGAATTTGTAGCGAGCCTCCCAGAACAGCCTTCCCTTTCTCCTTCATAACTAGCCTTGAAGTTGCGGGCTCCAATGCATAAACTTGCCCCTCCTTCTTTAGCAGGCTCCTTGCATTGGTTCTTATAATGGCCGATCTGATCACAATTAAAACATCGGATGCTCTTCTTCCCAATCACCTCCTTTCCTTTCTCTTTTCCTTTCCCGGTACGACATTCATTATCATAGTGTCCTTTATTATCACATTTAAAACAGATGTTCTATATTCAATTTACATAATCCCAATATGTTCCGAGGCACAAATAAAATATACTTATTACAAAATATGCTAAGAGCGGTATATGAAGATACCCCCTTGGATGATCAGAGTCAAAGAGTCATAATAGAGTTGATACAAAACACAACGAAAATACATCATAACATAAAACAAGAGCTGCGACTCCTAAATAGCTATCTGTTTGCCTCCTGCAAGCCTCCGGTAGCCTTTATTTGTCATCTTACTAAAACTTGAAAATTCCTTAACCCCTCAGCCTACTCAAATAAATTTTTAGCACCTGAGAGTTTAAGGGGAAAACATAAACTTCGAGTCAGACATAAATCCTGGTATGAATAATACTAGACATCCCGTAATATATATGTTAAGTGAGACCACGCCGCTTAGTGGAATGGGTTTCCCCTCACTAACATCCTTTTAAAACATATCTTTGTAAAACATTTTCCTGCAATCAAAACTGATTAAAAACTGTAAAGCATCATTATGTAAACATACATAAACATCAGGCAATAATGAACTATCTATTCAAACACATAAGTTTTGTTTGGATAAATTTTAACATTTGGCTGACTCGGACCTACCAGACAATATAATCAAAAATAATCTAACACATGTTAGCTATTCTTCATTTGGATTATCTATCCTTAACTATATGTTAAATACTTCACTTCTGGACGGTCTGTCCTTAACTATCTGTTAAATACTTCTCTTCTGGATGGTCTATCCCTAACTTAATCATCTCCCAGTCTTCTTGATCCTAATGGTTTTTCGGGCTCACCAATAACCTATCTGTATACAAACATATATTCCTTTTGGTGTGTAATCATAATTTTAGTACACCTATGACAAAGCCCTACACACTGGAATTTTAGACAACAATTAGCTGGGGCTAATAGCAAATGTATAGAGCGCGACCCCATACTAGTCCCATCTGGTTTTCTATTATCTGAGTCATTTTCACTTAAGGATCCCCTCCCATAATTTTCCTTGAAAACATTTTCAAAATGATTTAAAACCTTTAAATCAAACTTAAACAAGGAAAAGTATATAATCTATATGCTTTACTCTAATTCATATCACCATGTCATATATATATCTTCTTTACTCGGATCTTAGTTGATGGAAACATTTGGACATTTGAAAGAACCTATTTCTAAATCTTAGAAAGTACCTCTTTCCAAAACCACGTGAAAACCTTTTAATTATTTAGGCCAATAGGCCAAAGCCTTACCTTTCAAAACCATTCATCAAACCTTTTGAACTCATTCAAAAGTAAACCTTTCGAAAAGCAATGAAACTTTGGACGTCCTTCTTTAAAAACCTCTTTAAAACGTTACCTTAGAAAAACCTTAGAAAACCTTCCATCTCAACTTTTCGAAACCATTGAATAAAAACCTTTCGAAATCATTCATCAAACCTTTCAAAACCAATGGACTAAAACCTTTTGAAACCATTCATTAAACCTTTCGAAATCATTCAACTAAAACCTTTCGAAATCGAAATCAATCAACTAAAACCTTTCAAAATAA
This sequence comes from Allium fistulosum, assembly GCA_030737815.1. Classification (NCBI taxonomy): domain Eukaryota; kingdom Viridiplantae; phylum Streptophyta; class Magnoliopsida; order Asparagales; family Amaryllidaceae; genus Allium; species Allium fistulosum. The sequence continues at coordinate 99,741,225 of CM060907.1, forward strand.
TTGAACTTAAACCCTTCGAAACCATTCAACTTAAACCTTTCGAAGTCATTGAACCTAAACCTTTTGAAATCATTCAACTTAAACCTTTCGAAGTCATTGAACCTAAACCTTTTGAAATCATTCAAAGCAAACCTTTCGAAAACTTATAGGGTTCAATTTAAAACAAGTGGGAAACCTTCTTTTAAAACCTTTCGACTTCATTGGAAGCATCCTTTCGACTTTGTTGGAAGGTCTGCATCGAAAGCTTTAAAACATTTTTTTTAAAACAACAGGCCACTGCCTTTAAAACAACTCCTTCAAAAGCTTGGGTTATTCTTCAGTTTATAAAACAAGGGTAATTCACCTAAGTCGAAAGCTTCCTTTCGAAAGCATGGAGAAGCGGCTAGTTTTAAAACAAGTAAACCTTTCATCTTTGTCGAAAGGTTCAAAACAAAACCAAACAAAAGCGGCAGTAACCTTTCGACTATGTCGAAGGGTTTCAAAATAAAATAGTGATAAAACAGCAGTAACCTTTCGACTGTGTCGAAAGGTTTAAAACCTTTATTTTAAACATTTAACCCAGTCGAAAGCAACCAAGTCGAAAGCTCCTATTCGAAAGCAAAGCAGGCTATCTTTGGTTTATAAAACAAACACACTTCAATCTTTTTGGCAACCAACCTTTCGACTAGGAACCCTTCGATCTTATCCAATTCATTACGTGCTAAGTAACTTGATACCATATGCATTGGTTTGACCTTGCGAAATCTTTGAACCACTAGGAACGATACGAATAGATCGATTCGAACAGGGCAGCCCACCAAAAACTCGAATTTGCATCGATCATATCTCATAAACCACAAGTCCAAATGCTATGAAATTTTCACAGGAGCTTACGTACAACCTAAGGAAGGTCCACACCAAGTTTCGACTCGATTGGATCAAATCTTGATCGATACGAAATTCGTTCGTATCGATCACGGATCGAGCTGAAACTTCGTGGGCTCGGTCGCGTGGGCCCACTCACGTGCCAGAAGAAGTCTCCCGAGACCTGAGCGAAATATCAGCCTCCTACGCCTATAAATAGCACCCTAAAGCCTACAAAAAAGGGGCCTTTGGATCCAACAACGTCCAGACTCTGTCAAAATCAAGATTGAGCTCAACTTTATTGTTTGTACTCGAAAATTACTGCTGTAACCCGCTGCAATCAGTGAAGAACATCAATAAAAGATTAACTTTTGGAGTGGACGTAGGCCAGAGATAGCCGAACCATTATAAATCTTGTGTCTTTGTCTATTTCTTTCCATTTTAAGTTCATTATTCTTCACTTTTTATCCTCTACATTACTTAGATCTGTGATTTGTGATTATATATTGCTGATTTGTGTTCATACACGGGTGCTTTCACGACATTCGGGGTTTGTGACCAATTTTGGCGCAAACAATACCATATGCATTGGTTTGACCTTGCGAAATCTTTGAACCACTCGACCTTGTCGAAAGGTCTGGGTCGGAAGGTTTATTACTAGAATTGGCTACCAAAGGTATGATTTCTTTGTTTTTCACTTAAAAAGGATAATTTTCGACTAATCTGCCTTTATTTGTCAAATTCTCATTGGTTAACAAACACTTTTCAGAAAAGTGTTGCCACTATTTTTTAGAATTAAATAATCATTTTATTTTATAAAATGCCTATTCTCCTTAACTAAATATATAAAACATTTAAGTCATGTACCTTAAATAATTTTATATAACCATTAAACTACTTAGGAAAAATCTAGAAAAATACCAGAAAATCTATTTCAATATGTTTTCCAACATATAAAAATTTCAAATCCAATAATTATTATTTTAGCTGTAAATAATTTATAACCCAATAATTCATTTTCTTCGCTAGAAAATTTATATAAAATCCACATTAATTCAAAAAATTATGAAAATTAAAACCCATCTCTAAAATATCATTTCTGAACTATATTTAAATTTTCAAGACATTTGAATGTCATCTAATAGGGTTTTCATGTCAAACATATCATAAAAACTAACATGAATATATATAATTCATCAACAAGCATATATATAACTTTAATCATCAAAACATGGCATATACTTGCAAAAACATTTCGGATCTAATCAAAAACCGGAAACCATATGAAAATGGGATGTAGTTATTATTCACCTTAGTTTTGAGATTAAAAGATGTGAGATTTGATGTTGATTATGTTGATTATCTTCCTCTACTTGAATCCTAGCTTTAATCTTCTCTTGAGAACAATAATGGCGGCCGACCTTAGATGTTTTAGTTTGCTAAAATGAAAATGAACATGAGTTCTATTTCCTAAGGGTTTAGGGTATAAGCCTTCCCTATTTCCCATTTTGCCCTTACTCATTCCTAACAACTTTGTTTATGTTATTTTATTTTAATTAACATACTAACATGGCATGGCTACCCTTAGTCTAATCAAATCCCAACCTATTAATCTTCACATTTTTTTATTTAATTTACCCAATTAATTATTCTAAATAATGTTATAAAAATATGGGGTGTTACAAGGACCCGTGGGGATATACGTTCACATATATGTTTAGGGAGTATATTAAAGGTGGTTCGCCTCGAATTTAAAGTATTAAATGGACGTTTGGGTCTGCCTCAATTCCAAGCCAAAGTACTAAGTAACCAGGTAGGCATTTCCTTGATCTGCATTAGGAAAATATAAATGGGATAGTGGTTGAAAGCTGAATGTTATTTCGGCATTGTTGGTACCGATATTTTAGGAGTAGGGTTGGACACATAGGTCGAGAGCACCATCGGTCAAGAACAGTTGTTAGCAAAGACAGGTTACTCCTGGATGGACTACACTTCCTACCAGTGTAGGTTTTGTAGGGATATGCAATTGCCTCAAACTTTGGTTGCTTGTTTTTTAGATAGGAGTGGCTATTTAACCCTTAGATAAGTCTTTGGAATGAGTTAGTAATACAGCTGTAAATCATAACGACGTAATTATGCACCGATGAGAGGTTACTTGGTTATGTGGGCAATTAGGCCTAGACATTGTTAGTGTATGCCTAGCACGATGCATAGTTATAGACATTAGCATAGAATCACTCGATATACGCGAGCAATTGGGCCTAGACATTGATGTATAACTTGTTCATCAATTATAGCAATGTTTATATGTATATATATATACACTTGTATTTATACCTCGGAGTAGGTTGGACGTATCATGAGCACATATGGAATCAAATGACTAATCTATAAATAATAGGCATAACACGTAATGGAAATCAATTGGCATAAACTAGTATTTTGGATAAAATATGCAGTTTACCAATCACCAGAACGTTGTTTTGAACCCCTTCTCATTACAACCCACATGATAGATTTAGAGGGACATGATATTAATGCAAGGCGGAACGGTAGGTGGATAGGTCTTCACATTCATGCTTATCATCGACAAGGCAATTAGATATCCAAGTGATAATATTGGTTCCAAAGTAGAAGCCTTAATCTTTATGTATGTTTTATTATATTTTACTATTTCACTATAAGTTGATATATATAGTTCTCTAATATACTTATGTTTATTTTAGGTTACACCACCAACATCCGTACTCTAATGGACTTGGGTTTTCAATTTAGTTGAAAAGTCGGGCCCATTAAGATGCGGGTGGTTGCAGCTCTCGAGTAGAATGCCGGTATTATATATTGCAGTCTAGGTTAAGCATGTATTACTAGCATTATATTTAGTTATTACATATCCCACAACATCTTCTTATATATCACATTCTATCGATCTATGTTTTTTTATTCTATGTATGTGTAGGTAAGATTAACATAAACCATAATGTAGTAAAATTTAATTGGCAAAAAGAGTCGGTATCGAGAACAGATCATGTACATGCTCCATATGAAAAGAGAAACACAAATAATTTTTTATATAAAAATATGAAATTTAACTGTTAAAGGCCTATGCATGAAAAATGGACGTGGTATAGTCATAGAGTTACATTACCTAGGGATATCCGACCTATGCTGAAATTCTTTAGGGACAGTGTGTGTAAATCCATCGAGCAATGCTTTTTCCCTTATCTAAGAGACCTCATGGTAGTGTAAATGTATAAGTATCTGGATCTCATTTGTAATGATTCAGGGATAGTAAAACTATCCTCACATAAATACTTCATTCAAAAAGTTATATATATGGTTTGTAGACTGAGTTTATTGTTGATTGAACCACATGTCATTAAATTAACAATTTTTTTAAAACCATCATCCATTTTTTAGTTGGGATATGTTTTTGATCAATAATAGGTGTTATGATTCATGTTTAATGTCAAATTTAAAATATATAATTTTGATATTTTTACTCATGAGTTATGACTATTTGTTTCCTCTTTGACTTTGTTAGTTGTTAACTCATATTTTTGCTGGAAACAAAAGGGGGAGAGAGGTCAAGTTTTGATGGTAGTAATTTAATTGGCAATATCAAAGCTATGTCTTTTATTCTCTCTGATGTAACTTTTAATCAGTTTTCATTCCTTTCTCTCTGACTTAACTACTAATTATTTCATGTTTCTGAAGCATGCTTGAAAAGGAATATTTGTGTAGGGGGAGTATATGTGTAGAGGGAGCTTAACTAGAACTCATCGTTTTCTCACATGTCAAACAAATCTGTATTTTATCTGTAAATTTTAACATATATTTATTTCATCAAAAAGGGAAGATTGTGGAATAGTGCAATCGACATTTATGTTTGAAGTTAGTAAACATATGTTTTATTTGATTTGTTTGTCTACTGTTGTGTATTTAGAGGGTTTTTATAGAAAATGTTATGATAAAGTCTTCTTTTATCAATACAAAACAAAAGGTTGTATATACGAAAGAATCTTCAAACGAAAGGAAACAAATTGAAATCTGAAGCAAAGGAAATATATCAGTACACAATCAAGGACAATGGAGTAACATATTCTCAAAGATGTATCAGCGGTCTCTTGTCTCAATACATGGATTCTTTCTTTTACTACAAGAAGAAACAAAATATTTTCAAATCGGAATTCAATCAGCCAACTCATTCCTTGCCTCAATATATGGATTCTTTCTTTTGCTATAAGAGGAAGTAGAATATTTCACAATCCATATCAAACTAGGAAAAGAGTCTCACCATACCCTATATAAACAACAACTCAACACACATCAACATTATCAGTATCAACACGAATACCTCTCAACTCAAATACTCATCAATGATGCATATCGTTATAAACCTTTGATCATTCACACTACAACTTCGTTACACCATCATCCTTGTCCCAACAATATCACAACATCAACCTCAACCATATTCACATTATTCATTGTTAACAATCCATGGAATCTCAAAAATGACCAATCAAAATAAACAAAAGGTTTTAGCTACCATAGTTTTCTAACTATCGAATATCTCCTCCTCTCTTCATCAAATAAAGCTTCAGGCGACGACTAAATTTCCAAGCAGCAACTTTCTATCAATTCACAGCATCTCTTCACGGCGGTAGCTCCGTCTCCATACTGCAATGGCTCCAAATTGACAACAGCGACGGACTTAGTTCCAGGCAGTGCACAAGGCAGGTCAATGGTGTCACCAATTCTATTAACTGTGACATACATCTCGAGCGTCAATGATTTTCTGGTGGCATAAGACAAACCTTCAAGCAAAGTCTAAGGTAGCATTTGGTTTAAAATGAGTTTTGTGCTTTGCATTTTCAACATTGATTACAAAATATGAAAGGAGTGGAGGGACGACCGATATGATGGAAGGAAGATGGAGGGGACCATGGAGGTGATGGAGGAACGATGGAATGATGGATTGTTTCTCGTGTTTCTCTTATTTCTCAAAACATGAAAAATAAAATTTAAAAAGTTGTTTTCTATTTTGTATGTTAACTTTGTTTTCTAAATTATTCGTTTTCCATAATATACATGCATCATGCGCATTTTTGTATGGATGAAAACCCAAAACTAAAAAGGGTAAACCAAACACTGCCTAAGTTTCCAAGAAGTAACCTCATAACTCACAGCGGTAGCTAATTGTCAACTGCAGCGATGACTTTGATTTTTCAACCACAACATCATTACTCCACGCGATGTCGACCATCACCAATGATAAACCCTAGTTCTCATCATGCCAATTGATGACAGCACCACCGGACAATCAATGGCAGCGACATCTCCAGTATCAAAGGCAACGGTGACGCGAGTTTCAGGTGGTGACATCAAGTGCATGGTGGCTGCGAATTTTTATTTGGCTGCAAATATTTTTTTTGATTTTGGTTAGATGATTTTTGAGGAAGTAAAAGGTTGATTTTTTTATAATATTTGGGCAATCATGTGAGAAAAAGGGGAGTCCTTTTTATTTTTTAAAAAATTGTTTTGACTTGTATTTATATTTTTGTTTTGTTTTGACTTTCGAACTCTGGATATTGTAGGTGAGCAACGTGGTGTAGTTCAAGGATTCTGATCTCGTGATATTGAGCTCAAACAGAGTTATTAGGCATATAGTTAGAATATTTGTTAGCGGAGTTTGCGAGTTTACCAATTGTAAGCATTTGGATATTTAACTCTAGTAATAACTTTAAGGGCGGTAGTAGGCATTAGGTCGAAGGTAGGTATGTCTATGTCTTCTTTATTTTCTATATTCATGTTTCTGCACTTTATTTCATATTTTATCAATAACTTTATGAACTACTTTTAAATATCGTATTCACCCCTTCCCTCTAGGGAATATTATACAATCCTACAAATGGTATCAAAGCCTAGGTGCTAGGCTTACTATAGAGGCATGTCTAATTCAAATAATGATTTTTCTGAGGGTCAATCGATAGCTAGGCCATCCATGTTCAATGGAATTGATTATGCTTATTGGAAGGCTAGGATAAAAATATATCTGATCTTTGTTGACTATGATATATGGGATATAGTAGAAATAGGATACACTACACCCATAATGACAATAAATGATGTAGAATTTCGTATGCCTAAGGATAAATGGGACAGTTGATAAGAAACTACTTTCATTAAATGCCAAATCTATGAATGCTCTTATTTGTTCCCTTGATAAAACTGAATTTAATTGAATTTCTCATTGTTTTACAGTGCAGGAAATTTGGCATACTTTGGAGGGTAAACATGAAGGTACATCTCAAGTCAAGGAATCAACATCGCGCTATACTCAGCAATGAGTATGAAAATTTTGTGATGCTAAACACACATCAATGCTATCAGTATCAACACAAATACCGATCAACTCCACACATCATCCTCAACCTCCGAGCGCCCACACTACAACTTCGTCACACCACCATTCTTGTCCCAACAACATCACAACATCAACCACATCCGTATTCGCATCTTTCACTATTAACCGTCCATAAAATCTCAACAATGACCAATAAATATAAAAAAGGTTCCAGCCACTATAGTTTCCTAACTGCCGAGTATCTCCACCTCCCTTCATTAGATAAAGCATCAGGCAATGATTAAATTTTCAAGTAGCAACTTTTTGGCAACTCACATCATCTCTTCATGGTGGCACTCCATCTCCATACTATGGTCGCCCCAACTAGATGACGGCGATAGATTAAGTTCCAAGCAATGCACAAGGTAGTCAACGACTTCTTCAGTTCTATCAAAAATGGCACATATCTCAAGCATTGATGATTTTTAGGTGGTGTGCGCTAAACTTTCAAGCAAAGTCTCAGTTTCCATGCAATAACCTCATAACTCACAGCGGGGGCTTAGTTGTCAACTATAGCAGGGACTTTGATTTTTCAGCCACAATAGCACTACGTCATGCAGCATCGACCATCACTAACAACAAACCATAGACCTTGTTATGGAAATCGATGGCAGCACCTCTAGACAATCAACAGCAACGACATCTAAAGATAGCAAAGGCAAAGGCGATGCGAGTTTCAAGTGATGATGTCGAGTGCGTAGTGGATGCAAATGTTTGTTTGGCTGTGGATATTCTTTATTTATTTTGGGTTGCTATTATTGAGGAAGAAAAAGGCTGAATTTTTTTAATAAAAATGGGCAATCATGTAAGGAAAAAGGGAGCCCTTTTTATTTTTTTCAAATTTATTTTGACTTGTTTTCATTTTTTTTGTTTTGTTTTGACTTTCGAACGTTGGATTTATTTAGTGAGCTACATGGTGTATGTTAGGGATTTTGATCTTAGGGTATTAAGTTTGAGCAGATTATTAGGCATATAGTCAAATATTTGTTAGCAGAGTTTACAAGTTTACTAGTTGTAAGCGTTTGGATAATTAAATTCAGTAACAACTTTTTATGGCAGTAGTAGGGATCAGGTCAAAGCTGGGTCTAGCTCTACATTCTTTATTTTCCATATTTACGCTTCTACACTTTATTTCATATTTTATCAGTAACTTTGCAAAATATTTTTAATTAACCTTTTCAACCCCTCGTCCTTTAGGGTATATTGCATGATCCTAAAAAATCTATTTGATGTATCAAAGCACTCTAAGTTTTCCATCTCATCAACGCATGCATGCTATCAACAAATCTCTAGATAAATGTGAATATACCCTAATGGATGCGACCCACGTAGCTTGGCTCCTACTCGCTCTTTGGTTTTACTTATCCGCGGTGTTGGATGTCAATGCTCATAATGAGAGAAAAATCCTCTTAGATTGACGAAGCACAAAGGATGATATCAAAATTGATAGTTAAGAAATCAACTATCGAAAGTAAACAATTGATGATATATGGAAATTAGATCGCATACCCTTATCGCCAATAAACGACAAGCTCTTAAAATATTTGATTCTTATTTATGCTTGGTTTTCACATCATAAATATTTGTAAAACTCTTTAAAACCACTCTTTAAAATATTCTTTTTAAAGAGCAAATTATATTTTTAGGCGTATTAAAAAGAAGGGTCAAAACAAATGTCATTAAAACATTGTTTTTACTATAAACTCAAAATAATTTAAACTTAGCTTTATTTTTAAAATCAATTCCTTTTAAAAGATTTTCTCATTTATAAACTATCATTTATTACTCCTAAAACAACATTTATTATCCCCAAAAGTAATAAATAAATTTAAATACTTTTATTAATTCTAAACAATGTTAATCGTCCTTAAAAGATAATGAATATAATTCTTTTATAAATCTTAAAACCATATTAATTATCCCAAAAGACCATAAATCAAGTTATAATCTTTTTATATATTTTAAACAACATTAGTTATCACTAAGGATAATAAATCAAATTTAAAATATTTTATAAATTTAATATAACGTAAATTATCCCGAAAGGTAATTAATCATATTTATAATCATTTATAAATTTAAAACAATATTAATTATCTTGGAAGATAACAAATCAAATTTATAACATCTTTTATAAATTTTTAATCAAAACTTAACCTTTATTTTCAAAATTCTCAATTTTTTTTAAGATATAGTTCAAACAACTTTCAAAATGCAAAAATGCGACCAAACATTTATGTAGTAAAAATATAGGCACAAGTAAACCACGCACAAGGGTTTAAGGAGAGGATATTTCGTAAGTGATGGTATAACGAAAATCGCTATAATAACACTCATACAAATCAAATAGTATGACGCAAATATTTCAACCAAATATCAATGTAAGCGATATAAGGATGTAAGTAAGATGCATATAATAGTAAATTAATAATGGTGAGAACCCCCTTATGGTCCCTCTACAAAAGTCTCACGTAAATCACACATATGTATGTGTATTTCGAATTGTTCCGTAGCGACCTATTCACTACGTACACTTCGACTTCCACTTGATTTTGTTCCCTGCAACACAATGGTTATTTATGTCATCTGGTTTTTTTAGTGGAAATCAAATCCAAACAAGCAATCAAACAATAATCTTTTTAGTTTGCAAGCAACGGTTATTTATTCTATTTGATAGATGTCCAAAATAATCTATTCAATTTAATTATAGCAGAATAGTGATTTATTCTGCTAAATAAATGTTCAAGTAATCTATTCAATTTAATTATAGCAGAATAGTGTTTTATTCTGCTAAATAGATATCATAAACGAAATATATCTAATTTAACTACGTTAAACGTAATTAAATTAAATCGGTATAATTATATTATTAATTTATACTTCATGAAGACTATCAACTATCTTCCAAGCATTCAATAATAATCTATAACAACATAGAAATCATATAGTTTATTTAGATATGAGCAAACTTACCGAAATTCTAATTGACGCTTTCGAGTTCTGGTTTTGTCAAAAATCGGATGACGTTCGATTTTAGCCCAAAATTTCACTGAGTCCTAATCTGATGAAACTAGATCCAATGTGTAGATAATAGCAATACAAGTCCAACGTAAAAGATCGCATCCAAATCCGACCTCGTACGAGCAAGATATCGATTTTATAAGATTGAGATTAATTTAATTAATTAATTAATTTAAATACCACACTAATTACCTTTTCTAACTCAAATTATCTTCCTCCCTCCTATCCTTTACTATGCACGTATACAACAAGACACACACACTAAAACCCAGTGTCATGAACTTCCTCCATCAAATTCTCACTCCACGGTCAACGAAATCATGAACCACTACTTCCATTGAACTCCACTCAGCATCCTCTCCTACTCGGTCACCACAAAACCAAGCTCGGCCCATTAAATTTGAATGCAACCTGTATGATTAAAACCTATGACCATGAAACTGTCGCTTTTCCCTATGGTGGATTAAACTCTACCAAAATCGTCCAAGGGCTACCTTTTTCCTCCACAAACCCATCTCTAAACTCCGATTCAACAATCATCGCCTATAACTCACGAAATCACAAACCTTAGTCTACTGCCTACAAACAACAACGACCCCAATCATTACCGCACTCAACCAAACTTCAAGGATTAAAACCATATGCCTAAACAAACTCAAAGAATCCAATTATGCAATATTTTTGTTGATTAGAATGTTTATTTTTTATTTTTGAACTTTTCGACCATTTTTTGGTTTACTGCATTAGAAAATTGCGAGAGAAGAGAAAGAAGGAAATGGGAAATTTTGAAAAGAAAAGAGGGAAAGGAATATGTTAAGTTACTTAATTTATGAAAAAAATTATTTTCTTACTTCCATCACAAGTTAAACAAGATTCTCAAGTTAGACAATATTCCTAGGTAAATCAAATTTTCCATGTCAACTTCACATCATCATTAAGGTTAGTTGAATAAATTCGAATTTGATTTTATTTAAAAAGGTTTTGAAAAAAAGAATTTGTAGTATTTGGCTACACAATATTTTGTCAGCGTATGAACCACGAATGACTGAAATAAAAATACGATCACGCACCAAAATATGACATGATCTCAAATCAACAATAAAATCCACAGATTATTTTATTCTGTGACATTTCAAAAACGCCATCATTTGCTGTAAAATACATCAAATGACGATTCAAATATTTTTCAAATTAAAAATTAAGAAAAAAATCCAATAAATTCAATTAATAATACTATAATGAAAATCAAGTCGTTTTATTAACAATTGATTTTCTCATTATTTATTCGACCATTTATTATTGTAAATAAATTTACAAATGAATTCACAATTATTATTTATTAATGAAAAGAAGTAAAATAGGGTTATTAAATCCATTTAATTAGTATTTAATTCATAATTTAAATATTCAAATAATTAGTATATTTGAATATAAGTTATTTATATTTTCATACACCAATTATTTAAATATTTAAAATTAATTAAATATTCAAAAATCAAAACGATAAAATTTTAGGATGTTACAAAAAGATTCGGAGCTCTAGTAGTTAATGATGGTTGACCAATGCAATTGTGATGACCACCCCACACCTTCAGTGCCCAATATGATCTGTATAATGCGCTATGACCTTACCCAACCGATGTACGGCGAGTGTCAAGGGTGAAGTGGTAAACTCCAAAAGCAAAACCTATCATTTATCTCTCGGTGCAAGGATAAATATAATAATCAATACATATGTAAAACAGGCGAGATGTTAATAACTAAAATGAACCACATAATCAGAGTGTAACGGGTTCATCATAGTTATATACATAGATCATAGAGTTTATACAATCAAATAATAAACCAAATGTTCTATTTCTAATAATAGATAAGCACCGATAAACCTCCAAGTGCTACATGCTGGAATAATGATAGAAATATAAGAATAGATAAGCACTAGCCTCCTGCTCATCCCCTGAACAACTCCATGCGCTAATCTCTAACCTGTTATTTAGTCTACTCATTTAAGACTACCCAAGAAAATAAAAAGCAAAGGATAATAAATCGAGTCAGACAACAATCTAGTGTGAGTGATAATTGATCTCGATATATTATAAAAGCCGGTATATTAAAGAGGAACACATGGTATAGAGAATCATACCTAACATGTCCTTGCATCCAACAATTTATCACATAACACGGCATATGTTATACTATCATCATATGGATGTAAAAAACTAAGTAAAACATGGGTTTCGGAGTATCTAACATAGTTTTACCTACATCATAAGACATCCATTTCAATCGTACATCAACCAAAGCAAACATAGCAATCATAGCACACATAACAATCAAAACAATTACAGCAACCTTCGTTAAGGTCTCGCATCACCACTAAGATGCCTTTAGATATATGATAACTCATGGGCCTACTATGTAGGTCGATGACACAATAAGTCGCAATTAGATACGGTGCTCGATCACATACCGTCACACTGTGCAGTTAAAGTGCTTAGTAGTTCTATAGTAGTAGAGGTACAAAAGGTTATAACAAAGATAAAGCGGGATGTAGCAGAAAATAACGGAGGTGCAAAAAGCTTCATTAGATATAAAGCAAAGTATTAAAAGTTAATTTATTCTCATTCTCGTATCATTTTGTAGGAAAAAGAAATATTTTTTAATTTAATACAACAAAATCAAAGAATATTATGATTTATCCAGACTAGATTTATTGACTACAATAGATTCTAACTTATATTAAGAACTTATGTCTTAAAAATAGGTCTTTACCCAAACTTTGTTGATTTGGTTTAAAAGAAAACTAGTCAAATCAACCTTTATATATTAATATTGCTAAAGAGGATGTAAAAATACCTTGATTTAGTGGGTGTTGTGGAAAATAGCAAAGCTTAAAGTGGATCTACTGTTTAATAGCGCTAAACTGAAATAGCGTAGCAGTCGAAGAGCGTTATGAGCTATATCAGGGATTTTGTAGGGCTTTAGCATTAGCAATATAAATTATCACACATATGCATTGTCAGCAATATTGTATTTCTATGTATTTAATACATAAATCAACTATCAAAATCGGAATCAAGATCGCTAATTGGTAGTTAGAGTATTCTCGAGTATGTGCAAAATACTAGGGAGTTGTTTATAGAAACAACAAACTCCTTATGATGGAGTGCTCGGACTCAAAATTCATAAGTGATATCTAGTATAATATATCGATATTAAACTCATGTTCAGACCTTAATTAAGAAGCTTTGAATTGGAAGCGTTCCAAACAAAAATTTAATCGCTGATTGAACCAAAAATGTTAAGTACATCGCCTCGAATAGCGCTACAATAAAATAAATCTGTGCATGTATTGAAAATTAGTTAATTTTATTGCTAATAATTTAAGGCCCAAAGCGACCTAATTACAAAGTGATATGTTGTATGTAACATAGCTCAAAATATGGAAAAAGAAAAATACAAATGGCCCAACCCAGCACAAGAAACGAGGAGGCATGTGTTAGATATGAAATAAATCATTTGAAATATTCCATCTTTACACTATAACTTTTCACTTCCCTAAAGTAAAAATGCATTCACTTCCTCGTGTCTTCTACTTCAAACAGAAAACCAAATTCGGACAAAAATCATGGCGACCGAAACTCGACCAAATTCCACATCTCCAGTAGCTGCTTATCCTTCTCACACGTACTGATAAGTTATTTCCTCCTAATTCATTTGCAAATAATTCTGATTTTGGTTTTTATGGTCTTACTGACTTGTTCTGCTTTCTTCTCCTTCTTCTGAAAAACTCTTTGATTCCGTTCTTTCGACACATGATGGACTACAATTGTCAGTGTTATCTGATGTATTTGCTGATGAATTTCATATCTACTTTGGTTGGAATTCGGGTATAGCAGCTCTTCCTCTAAACTTTTAATTGGTTGCATGTCTTGATTCTTTCCTATGAGTAGTTGTACGACTTGTTTGCGGTAGATGAACTCAAAAAATAGGTGGTTATGGGATTCATTTTCTACCCAACATAATCTATATATTAGATCAACATTTAAACCCCATTTAGCAAGTTTGTCAGATGTAGGAAATCTAGCGTTTACAACTTTATAGGTCATGAAATCCATTTTAGGGTTATTTGCTTTATGCCAAATTGATGCTGCCCAATTTTTGATTTCATGTTTGGTTTCGATAGCTTCCCATGTAGTTTTGGTGGAAAAATTTCCATTTTTACTTGGATTCCAGCACCAGATGTCATTTGAATTAGAGTAGATTAGGGTGTATTTTAGATCAGCGCAAATTACTTATAGACCCACTTTTTTAGGAACTCAAGTTTTATTTTGGATGACCGTGTCCACTTTATTGTCATACCCTCCCAAGCTAGCCAAAGCGTCCCATCCAAGTTTTGCAATTAGTGATTGTTTATATATATATATATATATATATATATATATATATGCACAAATTTATAACTGGGCTAGGATTTATTCCAAATATTGTGAATCCTATGTCACGGTAATATGATAACAATGTCGTGATATATATCATAAATGAACCTAGAGCTCTCTAGAAGTCGAGAAACATATTCCAAAAAGTTTCACATGATAATGGCAGTTTATCAGTGTTGGAGAGAGTCGATTGATAAAGTAGATAATTATAAAAAAAATAGCATACTCATTCACTAAGGGACTGATCCGATTAGCTTTTGGGAAAACCAATCAAAGGAGTTGCAACAAGATTTCATAATTAGTCCCAAGTGCAAGTGGAATATTAATAGAGTTAGGGGTATGCCCTAGGGGCAACAAAGCAATTTGTTACATATATATATATATATATATATATATATATATAACTTGATAACCAATCTTGTGTAAAATAAAACGTATATTATTTCTACTACATTCTTGTTATATTGTAATATAATTAATTAAGTAATTAATTTAAAAAATATTAAATAGAAAATCCTTAAATGGTATGTTATGTGATAGTTATTACAATGTGTTGTAATCATGGAAAATTTATCACATTAAAATGACATATTATTTTAAATATTCTTAGTTAAGATGTTTCGAGATAGAATATCGAAATATTCATTGAGATTAGAGTATGTAACTGTAATGACCACCTTACACCATCGTTGCCCAATATACTAAATAGTGCACTACTGCGGTACCTGACCGATGTAGGATGACTGTCAAGGGTCGAAAAGAAATAAAACATCATAAAACCTTTTATATATCTCACAGTGCATCAAAAAAAATCATCACAGATTTAAAATAGGAGAGACAGTAATAACAAAGTGAACCAAATATTAGAGTACAAATCCATAGATTTATACGACATAGTAATAGAGTTTATACAAATGTAAATAAACTCAAGTGAAATTGTTTCGACAGTAAAGAAAATACTGCCTAGGCTCCATGGTGTTGCACAGTGGAATAAGCACTAGAATATCCATATATAATATGAGAAAAATCCATCTAGCTTGTCCTCTACACAAGCACCACGTATCATCTAGACCAGTCATCTAGTCTACTCATTTAAGAGTACCCGAGATAATAAGAAGCAAAATTTAAGACCTCGAGTCAGATAATAATCTACTATGAGTGATAAATGAATCTCGAAATATATACAAGTCAATATAGTAAGAAACGAGGGTATACGAACCATACCTAACCTATTTCTACAACCAAAGAGTTAGATCATAACGAGAATAATATGCTACTTTACAAACATCATAAAGGTGTACTGCAATTTAAGTATAATGAAGGGTGTGCAGGTATCCCTATCCACAATAACTATCTCGAGTGACATCCCTAGAGTGATCGATTATGGGAGAAAACAACCAAAGCAAACATAGCATCCATCAAACAATTCTTACTATCACTCGGTGTGCCATGGATATATGATAACTCATATGACCATTTCTCTACCATGGATTAATGGATAAATCCCAATTTTTAGTGTACTCGCCTTTAGCCCGAAGCTGGTACTAGACCCTTCCACAGGTCTAGGGTATATGGATCCATTCAACCAATCTGAGGTAGCCTTTCAAAGTATCTATGAGGATCCTCACAATACCTCTGCTTTCCAGTACATCAGAAAACACTTTGAGTATCAATGATCCCTTAGCATGCGTATCTGTGATGACCATTAAGGTAACTAAGACTGTAGGAGTGGCATTGAGAGAATGTGAGGAACACCCCTAGAGTAGGTTGAGAGTTGTCAGTCTTCCATCTAGTTATTATTTATGAGATAGCATGAGATGCTAAAGATACCTACTTATTCACCTATATGAGATCATTGTGTTTACGACTAAGAGTCAATCCGATTATTTATCGGGACTGATATCAAACTAGATATTTATGATACTGAAAGCACATAGGACTGAGAGTCTCGATGATTATCCATGACATTGAGAGTTTAGTGGATTAGTAGAGGTTTGAGAGATTGTATGATTATTTCATTGGCTGAGAGCCAAATCGATTACCATGAGGTTGAAGGTCTAGATGATTATTATGTGGTTATCGATCTCTTAGATTATTTATGAGACTGAGAGTCAATACAGTTGTGTAATCCAACACACATCAATTATAGCTATCGAGGATAGCTAGAGATGCCGAGAGCATGGAGTTGGACCATGTACCTATGGTTATCCAAGAGATGACCATGGCTGCCGAGGGTATGCCATATTTATATTTCGTGTATGTTCGATTTAGGTGATTGTTATGAGTTACATATATATATCTGTTGAGTGAGACGGACCCTAGGTATGTCTACTTTATGATTATCTAAGAGATAATCTAGGGCATTGCTGAGAGCATGTCCTGTATTGTTGATGAGTTTTATACTTGATGATAGTTAGGTTATGGTTGTTTCACCCAAGGTTTTAAATATCAGATTTCGGTCACGTTTCGTCTCGGAATTTTTACACAAGTTATCTCGTATCGGGGGAGATCTCGGATGAGATGAGTATATATCGGGTGTACATCTCAGATTGACATCTCGTGTCTTATAATGCATCTCGGGAATATCTCGGATGTACTTATGTGTCTAAAATTGATGTTTCAAAAATTTATTTAACGGTTATAACTTTTTTAGTAAAAATAAAAATGGTAACATACTTGGTTTACATGAAAAAAAGGATATTTTTAGAAGAGTAGTAGCTTGATTAGCTTAATTGATTTGGTAATGATTGAATAATATCCTTTTATTTGAACATAATAAAGAAGTAAAACCTTTCGTTATGACTCATTAAGATAAAAAGTAAAGAATATGTTCAAGAAGTTGATAATTTATAATTGGATTGAGTAGTTTCTTTTGAATCAATATGAAAATAAAAAATATTATGGAAAATAAGAAAAATGTATAATTTCGGGTGAGATCTCGAATTGAGATTTTGATCCATATTTCGGGTGAGATTTGAATATCTCGGATGAGATGAGTGTCGAGGGAGATATGGAGGATATTTGATGTCTCGTCTCGTTTAAGTGTGAAAATGAGATCTCGGAGGAGATCTCGGGCGATATATAGGAGATTTAAAACCATGGTTTCACCTACTTGATTGTATGCTTGTTTGATGTGCTGATGACTTTACTTAGAGATGGGTGGTCTTTTACAAGCATGGTTTTGAGATATGTTATCACTTGAGATATGCACAAGCCACTTTTGTTGCACTTGTTTATACCATACCCGTGGTTATTTTATATTGGCATCTACATTCTAACATAGTCTAACCCGTGTGTTATTTATATAATACTCAGGACAGTCCAAGACATTTCAGGTATGGGAACAAGCTGATCGGTTTGTGGATGTTGGGCATAGATGGATGATAGGGTATTATTGTATATTATTGTGTGTTGTATTACCTCATATATGTATGACATTTTTTGTATATTGGTGGAACATTGTGTATTTTGTGATAGTGGGAGTTTGACTCATTTTATATCCCACTTAGATTTTTATATATTTGTTTTGTATATTATCACTGCGTTATTGACTCCACGTTCTCTGTCATTTATTTATTATATATTGTGTATTGTTCTATCCTAGAGGCACACGTGTTTGTTACTTTGTACTGAGACCGTGTACATCTATAGAATGTTTTATGTGAGTTTTGAGATATGTACCGGTATTACTCCAAGGAAATATTTATATGTGTACACCGTACAACCTCATTCTCTATATAATTTGATAGTATTACTCAGTAATACTCTTATATAATTTTGGTATAGAGGTGGTATTGGCTTGGATCAAGTTGGTAGTAGAGATGGTCATGTTGCTGATGGCCAGAATGTTGAGACTTGGACGACTGCTTTGATCCATCGTGTAGAAATCATAGAAACATATCATCTAGACAAATGGTTCTCCCAGAGACAGGGGAACCCAGGTACCATGGAACTAACCGAGACCATTTCCAGAGCTAATACTCGAGGAAAGCCATGATTATCACCATCTAGTAGATCAAATTGAACCAGAATCCTTGGCTGATATGGTAAAGAAGTTGGAAAATGAAAACAAACATAGAAACAACGATGAATGGGGCTCTTCTCCTATTAGGAACCCATTTATAGAAGAGATATTGCATGAGGAATATCCCTGAAGATTCACTATGCCTACGATGTCATCCTATAGTGGAACCACGGATCCAACGCAGCATTTGAAATATGAGTGGCATATGGACATAGCAAAGGCGATGGATGTCGTGAGATGTAGATGCTTCCTGATATTTATTGAAGGTGTAGCTACGATGTGGTTCACCTGACTTCTACGAATATCCATATCGTTGTTCAATTTGTTGGCAAGGAAGTTTGTCGAATAGTTTCACTTACACACTACTCGTCCGAAGGATGTGATGTCGTTATCGAACCTTTTCCAGAGTACTAAAGAGTCATTAAAGGAAATTTTGGGTAGATTTAATATGGCAGTGACGGAAGTGAGTAATGCTAAAGAGGATATAGTATTAATGACTTTAATCTGGGAGGATACATCCAGATACTGATTTTGGAAGGTGGTTGAAGATGAAACCCCCACCAACTATAGATGATTTTTATAGAAAGGCGACTCAATTCTTACATTTGGAAGAGGCAAGTACGACCGTCAGGAAAGCCAATGGAGGATAATCGGGTGAAGTGATTCAAAGTAATGTGGTTGTGATGCAATTCGGCTAAGGATCCGAGAATATAACTGTTAATGTGGGAAATAAAGGTAATAAACAGAAAAGAAATCATCAAGGTAATGGAGGTAGGAATCCGAATTTCAAGAAATGTCTGTAGTACGAAAATTATACGCCACTAAATAATTCAGTTGAGAACATATACCTTATGACATGGGGTACTGAGCAGTATAAGAAGCTGGCTCCAAGGGAGTCGGTTGAGAGGGAGAAAAAGAGTTGAGTTTTGTTGCTTTCATGAGACCCATGGTCATAACACAAATGAATGTAGACATCTGTGAGATGTGCTTGAGGATTTGATTCAGAAGAAGAAGCTTCAACAGTATATGAAAGCCCCGTAGGATGGCGGGCAAGAGAATACTCAACTCCAGGGACAACTGCTACAATGAGGCTAAGCTAGGCGTAGTAATCATGGGGCTAGGCTGGGCATAGTAACCACAAACCTAGACAACATGGAAAAAGACTTGTTATCAACATAATAACTGGTGGACCTCATCTAGCTGAGAAGAGTAGAAATGGGATTGAAAGATATGGGTGTTCTCTGAAGCATGTAGTATAGGAGAGTTTCTTTGTCGTCGATGATGGAGCTCCAGTGAAGCAACTGAGAACTATGAAGGATGACATTGTGTTCAAAAATCAAGACGCGTACAGGGTCAAGGTGCATATGCTTGATCTTTTGGTGATAACGGCCATGATTGGGCCAGCAACTATGAAGAAAGTATTTTTGATTGTGTAAGTTTTGTCAATATACGCTTTAAGGGTGCTTATGATTAGATGATGATGGATGGCCAGGACCTAAAGCCTTATAAGTCCCAAATTCAAGGATTATCAGAACTGTAGAGCCCGTAGGATGTGAGGATTTACCAGTGGTTTTAGGAAAAGGTGACTGCAAGAGAGTGCGGGTTGTGACCTTTATAGTGATGGATTTTTTTTAGCCTACAATGTCTTTTTTTGGCCGATCGGCCCTCGCTAGTTTTCAAGTGGCCCTGGCTCTGTGGTGCCTAATAATGAAATTCCCCATGAAAAATGGAACAGGGATCATTCAAGGTGATCGGAATCTAGGGCGCTAGTGCTACATTCCGAAGCTGGGAGAAGCGAAGCAACATGTGAAAGGAAAGGATGTAGAGAAGACTCTCTGCGTCAAGTCTATGGACGCATAGAAACCACCGCCTAAGCCTTGGCTCGGTCGGCATAGCAAGTTCCACAAGGCTATGGATCCGAGGAAAGAGCCAAAGGATGCGAGGGTAGCCCCAACCGAATTGATGATCTGCATCCTGGTCAGTCAGAATGATCCTACTTGGGTCCTGAAAATCGAGTCTCAAGTCGGCATGAAGATGAAGAAGGAACTGGGGTTTCTCTTGGCAAACCTGGATGTGTTTTCTAGAACACAATCTGACACGTGTGGAATATCGTCGAAGATAGTGTGCCATGTAATGAATGTGAACCCAGGTGTCTCCCTGGTGAAACAAAAATAACGTAGTCTGGGTCCGTAGCGATCCGCTGTGCTGAAAAAGTAGAGGATGAGCTAAAAGCCAACGGCTTCATCTACGATGCTCTATACCAAAGTGGGTATCCAATCCAATCCCAGTCAAGAAGTCTAATAGGAAATAAAGGACATGCATCGACTATTCAGACTTGAATAAATCGTGCCTGAAGGACAGTTTCCCACTATCGAAGATTAATCAACTAGTAGATTCAACCGTCGGCCACGAATTGATGTCATTCATGAATGCTTACTCCGACTATGGTCAAATTCCAATGCACATTATGGACCAGGAACATACCAGCTTCATAATCAACTTAGCATTGTATTGCTACCTTGTCATGCCATTCGGTTTGAAAATGCCGAAGCCACCTACCAAAGACTTGTGAATTCAATGTTCAAGGATCAGATTGGACGTTCGACGAAAGTCTACGCAGATCTATGCAGTTAAAGTTCTTAACAGTTCTACAGCGGTGGAGGTGCAAAAAGGTATAGCGGAGATATAGCGGAAAATAGCGATGGTGCAAAATGCTTTATTATACATAAAACCTAATATTTAAAGTTAATTTATTTCCGTTCTTGCACTATTTGTGAAGGAAAAAGAAATATTTTTTAATCTTATAAAACAAAACTGAAGAATATAATGATTTATGACTAGATTTGGTGACTACAATAGACTTCTAACTTACATTGAGCACTTATGTTTTAAAATTAGGTCTTTAACCTAACTTTTTTGATATAGTTTAAAACAAAACCAAATAAATCAACCTTTGTATATTAATGTTGCTAAAGCGGGTGCTAAAATCCTTGATTTAGCGAGTGTAGCGGAAAATAGTGGGGCTTAAAGTAGATCTACTATTTAATAACGCTAAACTGAAATAGCGTAGTAGGAGAGCGCTATGCGTTATAGCAGGGATTTTGCAGGGCTTTAACTACACAGAGATAGATGATATGTTAATAAAGTCGCAGCGATCGACGTCCCATTTAGAGGACTTGTCAAAAATGTTTGGCATGCTCCAAAGATATAGGATGAAGCTCAGCTTAAATGCTCGTTTGGAGTTACTTCATGGAAGTTTTGGGTTTTATTGTGAACTCAAGGGGAATTGAGGCCAATCAAAAGAAGATTGAAGCCTTGAGAAATGTTAAAGCCCCAAAGACGACAAAGGAGGTACAAAGTGTCAACGGGAAAGTAGCTACGCTAAGCCAATTCATCTCAATGGCTACAGACAAATGTATACCATTCTTTAATGTCCTCGAAGTGGGGAAAAGGAACTTTGTCAGGATGCAAGAATGAAAAGATTCTTTTCAAGCCTCAGTTGATCATTTGGAAAGTCTATCAGTCTTGTCAAAGTCTTTGGAGGGAGAGGATTTAATTGTTTGCCTAGCAGTATATGTTCATGCTTTGGAAGAAACCAAAATCCAAGGGCTAGTGTACTGAATCGGAAAGCGATTGACAAGAGCAGAAAGAAATTATCCAAAGTTGAAAAGGCTGGCTTATTGCTTATTAATCCGAGGAAACTCTATCCCTACTTCCAAGCTCATCCAATTAAGGTGCTGACTGATTAGCCCTTTAGAAAGGTCCTGCAACAACCCGAGACTTCTGGGAGATCGTTAAAATGGAACATCAAACTGAGTGAATATAATATATTTTATCATCCTAGAAGAGCGATCCAAGGCTAGGCATTGGCCGATTTCATTGCCGAGTTCACCACTCGGGATGAAGAGAAAGAAGAAACTGTAAAGCGGAGTGCTCGAAGGAAGTTGTATATGGATGGAGCATCCAACGAACGTTGCTCGAGAGCAGAAGTGGGTTTAGTAACCCTCGAGGAATGATCGGTTTGTTATGCCTTAAAGCTTGAGTTTCCCACAACGAACAACGAAGCTGAGTATGAAGCACTGATCGTTGAACTCAGGATAGGGAAGGAATTGGGAGTCAAGGCCTTGCACATACAGTGACTCTGGTGGTCTTCTAGGTGAGCAAGGAATTCTAAGAAAATGGAGCAAGTCTATATCCCTATTTGACAAAGGTTTTGGAACTGCTCAACGATTTTGAGTATTACACGATAACGCACATCCCTAGGAAGGAAAACATGAAAGTCGATTCTCAAGTGTAACGACCCACCTTTTTGGACGGTTTTAAATCTACAATAAACCACACATGTCAACTCAAACCATTCAAAAGGAAGGATTGTTAATGGGGTAAATAAGAAAATAAGATAAAAGAAGGAAAAAAAAACAAAGAATCTCACAGCGGAATGAAAAAAATATTAATCAAATAAACAGTTCATGAGCTGTTTTACAAATAACATTTGATTACACTTTTACAATATATCAGAGTTACACATACAGCAGGAATAATAAGATAATGCAGCGGAACAACATGATACAGTGGAATAAAACAATAATATAATACTAAACTTTGTCTTCGTCCTCTGGAATAATGTCTTCAGCATTGAAAAGCTTAGGCTGACTCGAGCGTAATGAAAAGACAAAACCCTCGATTTGATTATGGGAGTGTTATTTCGAGGTGGGCGGTAGCTGTGGCTATGCGTTACCACCGGCCCGAAAGTGAAAATGGTAGGATCCTACCCCGGCATTGCCTCGTTGTGCCTTTCATCTGCCTTATCGAGCCCACTATGATTTTGGTTTGTGTTGTACCTATGGAGTGCTCCTTGATAGCCCACCAGTTTACGGTGGAGTTTAAAGTACTGTATAGACTACAGCATTATATAAAATGTGTTAATGGGGATATGGGTAACGCCTTAACGTTATTTTAATACTTTACTTTTCTATGGACATATTACAATAGCGTATTGTATTATATATGTAGATAGTTTAATGGATCCTTAGGAGATGGAACCCTGAACATCTCCACTTATTATTTTAATTTTAATTTTTAATTTTAATTTTTAATTTTCAAATGTACTAACCTCGATAACTTTTTCATACGAACTCCGATTGACGCGATGTTTTCTCCGTGGAGATCGTATCGAAATTTCGGACAACACGGAACTAGTTTGGTTGAATTCTGAGACTGTTGGATTTTTAGGCTTTATTTGGATTTTAAATCGACTGTAAATCAAAAGTGAGTGATTTAACCCACTCACGAATACTAAATCATCTTATGTTAGTTAAATTAAATTTATGATGTGATTAGAAATTTATTGATTGTTTTTTGGTATTTTAAATTGTCATTTAAATTTAATTTCAATTTATATTGAATTAAATTGCCATTTAAATTTATATTGAATATTTAAATTGATAGTTAAATACCTGATAATGATAACCAGTTAATTATTATGATTTATTGGTTGATTTGAATGATGATTGTGATGGATGCTTAATTGTTAACATTTTGGATGATTTGATGTTATGTTTATTTTATATGTAGTTATCACACTGCAAGTTCCCTTAGTTATTGTTAGGAAAATCACAATGGGTTGAAATGATACATACCCGAACGATCTTATAAATTAGGGAAAAATCGTTATGGATTGAAATGATAAACCCAAGCGATTTTATGGATTTGAAAAATTATGATTCGGGATACGGGTTGAAATGATATATATCCGAAAATTTAAATTTATTGCGGGTTGAAATGATATATATCTGTATCACTTGACCATAGGGTAGAAAATTATGTACGGACACCAGATTAGTGTTAAATAAAATGATTGTAAATCGTTAATTTTTGAATCCAGTTAAATTATATTATTTTAAATGAAATAAAATTAGATTTATATGAACTGGATTATTTTCAAAACCCAAGCTTTTAAAATGTTGAAATTGAAATTGGTTTAAATGAATTGTTTAAAGAATTTAAATTGAAATCTTAAAGTTGAATTTGAAATATAATTGAAATTTATCAAAAATGATTTATTTTACACGTTTGAATATTTAAAATTTGAAACCTATTGAATTTGAAGTGGTTTAAATTTGTAGTTCAAACATAGATTTGAAATCGGAACAAATTGAAATGGCTTTTAATGAGAATTTGAATTGAAACCTTTAGCCTTTTGAATTGAAATCGATGAACTGAGATTGGTTTAAATTGAATTTTTGGAACTAAAGTTGATTTGTGAAATTGAAAGAAACAATTCTAATTTGAAACTATTTTCGATATGAACTCTTTTAACATACAAACTCTTTTAACATATAAACTATTTTTCTCAAATAAACCATTTTAATATATTAATAATTTTTAATACACTAACTATTTTTAATATATAAACTATTTTAATATATAAACTATTTTTAATATATAAACTATTTTAATCTATAATCTAATTTTAATATGTTATTTTAAGTTTATAAACAACTTTTAATATATATATTTTAATGTATAAGCTATTTTTAATGTATAACTATTCCAATATATAAACTAATTTCAATATTCAAACTGTTTAAAGTCAGAACTCTTATGATTTAGATTCACTTGATTTAAATGCGAATATTTTGATATGATGGTTTAACCTATTTTTGTGGTTATGATTTTGAAAACGAATATGATTTAAAGTGAATAATGATTTCGAAAGTGAATATGATTTTGAAATGATTATGATTTGGAAATGAATACGATTTTGAAGTAAATAATGATTTCGAAAGTGATATGATTTTGAAGTGAATATGATATTTTGATATGAAGTATGAACTGTTTGAAATGTAAAAGAAATATCCGGTGTAAAATATAATGATTGGTTATTAAAGAGATCGGGGAGGACTATTAGCATACTCTCTGTCAATACCGGAACCACTTTAACAACTGTGTACGTGGTGGAGAATCCAGAATGAAGTAGGATGGTTTGGCGAATGCTACTGGTATGAGGTAAGAATGCAGCCTTGACCTTCGGGTCAGCTTGAGATGACTAAAACAGGAGAAATTGACGAGCCAAGTGAGGTCGCTCCTCCGATCGGACACACTTCTTCGATACCATATCTGTTACTTTGTGATTGATTTGGTGGCCACCTTCGATTTGACTATGGGAGTATTGTTTCGAGGTGGACGGTTGTTATTTGGGTTTTTAACCCAACAGGATCCAGCAGAATACGGAACAATCTCATCACATCAAAATGGCGCAGAACTTAATCAGAAAAGCTAAGGGAAGGAATTAACAAGGGCCAAGCTATACGACTAAGACGACGGCTAGAATCAGCGAAGCCAAGAGACCAGCATTCCTGCAGCTCAACAAGCATTTGAGCGTAAACGGCTAGCGACTTGCCATCAAGACGTAACGATAACGATGAATGTCTATGAAAACATCTCTAATTTCAGAACCCAGGATACTCCGTTGTGGCTGGATCGTTAGCAACCCATGCACTTCATCAAAACCTCGAACAAGCAAGTTATGGAATACAAAGAAAGGAGGCGAGATTCGATCGGCAAAATAAACTAAGTCTATGGGTCGCCAGCAACCCATGGTGTTGGCTCATTTCGCCGACCAAAATCTCCTAAGTCGCTTGTAGTCCTTCTGTGAGCTGGTGATGGCAGGCCTGGCCCAGAAACCCTTCAACCTCTATAAATACCATCCTACCTCCAACATAAATTGGATCTTCTCCGGACTGGTTGCTGAAGCTCTGCTGGAATTATTCTTCACTCTCTACCTCCCTCACAACAATCTCCAAAGGAATTCACTATGATTCTCCAGTGGATTCAACTCTGGGGATTCAATCTAGCTAAAAATAATCAGAGCCTTGTAATTAAACATCTCTTGTAACAACAATCGGTCTATAAGGAAAATTATAAAGTAATTGTAGGCTTCATTAACAGCCGAACCATTATAAAAATTCTCTGTCTTCTTTCATTTACTGTTCTTTTCTTATATCTGTGATTTGTGATATTGCTCTGTCAGAACAGGGTTGGTGCCTTCAAACTCTAGCCAGGGTGTTGATCCACTTTTTGGGTTAACATTTTGGTGCTTTTACTGAGAACCTTGAACGAGATCTGGAAAATTGAAGTTTGAATCCGAGATTCAGAGAAAAATGAAGAGGCCTAACACCATATCTAAAACTCGAGCAACTCAACCGGAGCTTGAGGAATCCAGGAAGTGTCCTCAAATTCTCATCAACCCAGCTGTGTGATGAGAGAGGAGATGGAGAAGATGATGAAAGAAATGCAGGATGGACTCTTAGCTAGACAACAGGAGATGATGAACGGATTCTTTCAGAGGATGGAGTAGCAAGGGATAGCTAGATCTGCAGGGAATGGGAATCAAACTCCAGGGAACAATGCAGGGATTGCCGAATTTGGAGCGGAGAAAGGTGGAGCCTTACCCCCACGCCCAGAGCAACCGACACATAGGGTCAGTGCTGGAATCAACATGGGAATCAATGCCAATGCCAAAGCGACTATTAAAACGCCAGGGACTAGTGGCACGGGAGCTGATCCAAATACTAGGATGCAACCAACAGAAGGATATGTACCAGAACTTCCTCAAAGGAACAGAGGAATGAATGAAGCTAGAGTTGCAAATCTAAACATAGGTATGTTGCCGGAAGAGTCCATCCCGAAATACCCTCAACAAGGCAGGGGCAAAGTATTGCTTTAGGACAGAACCTTCATTGGACGGTGAGAATAGAGTTGCTGAATTGGTGTGGAGATTCATCAGAGGAGGCCCCCCAGATCAGGGTCTGGAAGATGTGAACTGAAATCCATTTACGGCTAATATCCAAAACGCGAGAAACCCTCCAGATTTCAAGCTTCCGACATTGGAAATGTACGACGGGAAGACAGACCCGACTATTCATATGATGCAGTACATCCAACATATAGAGGTGATAGGTGCTTCCGAGGAAGTAATGGGGCGATGCTTCCCTATATACTTAACAGATTTGACTGCAATGTGGTTCAGACAATTGGAAAATGGGTCCATAAGCATGTGGACCGACTTAGTGAGCAGATTCTTGAGACAATTTAGGGTTCATGTCACACAACCAAGGAATGTACTTACGCTCTCAAATGTGAAACAAAGGCTTGGAGAGTCCTTGAGAAGCTATTTAACAAGATTCAATGCGGCAGCAGCCGCGGTGGACAAACCAGACCCACCGTTTATCATAATGGCAGCAGTATCTGGCGTCGCAAATAAGACTGATTTCAAAGCCACATTGAAAAGGGACCCACCGATGGATCTTACAAAATTCTATTACAAAGCTGAGAGGTACCTACGTCAGGAAGACGCCGAAGCCAAGGATGAGGATGTGGATGCTGAAATAAATGTCGTCGAAGGCGGGGGACCGTCTGGAGCTAGAATTGGAAAAGACAAAGGGAAGAGGAAAGCCGATGACAGCATCAAAGACCCAAAACGACAGAGAAATGGGCCAAGATTCTCCTCATACCCCGACTTGACTATAACTCTGGAGAGGATATATCTAGATACGAGGGGGCAGAACCTCTACTAAAGGCCACCCAGGATAGCCCACTAATCGAGAGAGAAAATCTGAAAATTTTTGCATCTTCCATGAGTTGAACGGCCATGAGACGAATGAGTGTCGACACCTTCGTGATCTGATAGAAGAATTGGCTCGGAACAACCAATTTCTTTTGGTATGTGGACAAGAATAATCGAAGGCCGCTTACACATGTACGGGATCCCGAACGGTCCCTAGGCACACTCCGAGTCGGATGCCTGAGAGAACTTAGGACAACAATCATCAAAGGCCGCTTACACGTGTACGGGATCCCGAACGGTCCTTAGGCACGGTCTGAGTCGGATGCCTGAGATGAACGTTTAGGATTCCTACTTGTTTAAATTTTGTTTATTTATTTTGATTTGAATATTTGAATTTTTATAACTGATATTGATCGCCTTAGAGTCCCACCACGGGACCAAAGTGCAAGGTGCAAGTCCCCTTGCCAGAGAGCGAGTGGATGGACTTGTACGATATTGATCGCCTTAGAGTCCCACCACGGGAATAGAGTGCAAGAAGTAAGTCCCCTCACCGGAGAGTGAGCGGATGGGCTTACTTAATCCCCCTTGACTTAACAAACAAACGATTAGGAAAGATTGTCCCTTTAACTTAAAACATTAAACTATCCAGAGAGATCGCCATTAAACCAAACATTATACGATCCAGAGAGATCGCACATTAAACTAAATATAAAACGATCCAGAGAGATCGCACAATAAACTTACTTAAGCGGCCAAGAAAGATCGGACCTTAAAACAGATTTTGTTTTGCAAAAAAAGGGATTTGAATGCCTTATAAATAGAACAAAATGGATAAATCCTGGATGAACACAGGATGACTTTGATATATGATGTGATATAATGTGATTCTGATATATGATTTGATTTTGATATATGATGTAAAAACTCTGAATGGAAAGAAAAATTTGATAGTGATGTAAATCCCGAATGAACGCGGGATGATTAGAGATGTGTAATGTAATTAGAGACGTGATGTAATAACCCCGAATGAAATCGGAATGATTGTGATGTATAGATTACACTTAGGCAGAGTCTAGAGTCTTAGGCTGTAACAGGTTTGGAATGACTTGTTGTTCGTCGACGAAATTCTATCGGTTTAGAAAACCGTCGAACGAATTTAAATTAAAAATTACCGCAAGCGCACGGCGTACAATGAGAGTACATGGCGAGTACGGGTCAATCCGCAAGGAATTGTTGATTTTAAATTTCCAATTCAATCAAATTATACCAAAGTCGAGAGATTGTCAAGCTAGAAAAATGAGAAAACTAACAACTACAAATGTGAATGAAAACTATGAGAATGAATTGACAATTTGGAGATAATTCCACTCTCTAGATCACATAAATCAACAAAATGAAGTTATGATCTCTCTTTTCTTGTCATTAGTGTAATTAGTTGATGTGCTTATCATAAGTATGGTATATTTGTGCTATTAATTAGCACAATATAAACCATCAAACTATAACACAACCACTATTACACATTTAACACTCATGAGATATGACAACAAAGTTGAAAGCAAAATCTATTTTAAGCATGGCCTATTAACTATTGTTTAGAAATATAGGCCATCAAATTTTAATTTCAACAATCACTTCATTACCATCATCATATGTAGATGAAGAGGAGGTAATCATTGTTTGTGATTGTTTAAGCATAGCCTATTTGGTGTCAACAATATAGGCTATCAAATTCACATCAAAAACAACAAGTTAAACCACTTCATATTAAGCACAAAAAGAGAGCATAAACATCAAAATGTTGAAGCTACATGATTAGAGGCTTCATTACCCCTAAATTGAAGGGATTAGCCTCTCATTTGTGTTATCATATCAACACTTGTAGCTTGCAACATGAAACTAAAAAAGAAGGAAAATGAAAGCTAATGGAAAAGAAAACTATTCTAATTGCATAAAGAAAAATCTACACTACTTGCATAAATAAACAAATCTACACTACTAATATGAAAGGAAATAAACAAAAGAAGAAAAGAGCGTGTATTGAAAATTGCAAAAAGAAAAGATTACATAAAAGAAATGGCTAAGTAGCCATGAAAAGAAAGAAGAAAACTTGATTTATTTTTTAGCCTAAACTAAACTAAAGAGAGACTAAGGAGAGAGGGTTACATGAAACATAAGGGGATTTTATACATGTGTTAAACCCTAATTCATATTTTTGGGGAATGCCCAAAATACTCTCTTAGGAAGTGTGGAGGCCAAGTAATCATTAGCTTCAAATAATCCTCATTTAAGTGTACATGAAGCCATTAATTCCATAAGCATGTGCATTAGCCTCTAATTTGTACATTAAGGTAGGTGAGTAGGTGGGGTCCTCCATTATCTTCACTTTGAATTATTTCCATCTTCATTTGTTCTCTTCACTCTTGTGCATGCATGTGTCTTCATGAAACCACTCCTATTTGAGATCAAATTCCTACACAAATATATATAAATTTCCAATTAATTTTTCTCAAATTAATATATGCACAAAAATGACCATTTTGCCCTTGGATGAAGATGAATATGTGATGATTTGAAAATAATATGAATTTTGTTTTAAACAAGTTAAAATGCCTGATATGATCATTTATTTAATTTAAATAGATTAAATATGGTGGTAAAAATATGCACATTTACGTGCACATCACTTGTGACTGGCAAGAGAATCTGAAGGAACTGAATGGTTCACCAAGACTAAAGCTCAACAACCGAAGACTCGTTGCCATGACTTTTCTAAAGCAAAGCACACCTTTCATATAAAAGGCGTACTTTAAAGGGCAAATGTTATCCGGGTTTTTAACCCAACAGGATCCAGCAGAATACGAAAAAATCCCATCACATCAAAATGGCGTAGAACTTAATCAGAAAAGCTAAGGCAAGGAATTAACAAGGGCCAAGCTATACGATTAAGACGACGACTGGGATCAATGAAGCCAAGAGACCGGCATTCCTACGTCTCAACAAGCATTTGAACGTAAATGGCTAGCGACTTGCCATCAAGACGTAACGATAAAGATGAATGTCTATGATAACATTTCCAATTTCAAAACCCAGGATAGTCCGATGTGGCCGGATCGTCAGCAACCCATGCACTTCGTCAAAACCTCGAACAAGCAAGTTATGGAATACGAAGAAAGGAGGCGAGATTCGATCGGCGAAATAAACTAAGTCTATGGGTTGCTAGCGACCCATTGCGACCCATGGTCAATGGGTTGCCAGCGACCCATGGACCATGGGTCACCCAACGACCTATGGTGTTGGCTCATTTTGCCGACCAAAATCTCCTAAGTCGCCTATAGTCCTTCTGTGAGCTGGTGATGGCAGGCTGGCCCAAAAACCCTTCAACCTCTATAAATACCATCCTACCTCCAACATAAACTGGATCTTCTCTCAACTGGTTGCTAAAGCTCTATTGGAATTATTCTTCACTCTCTACCTCCCTCACAACAATCTCCAAAGGAATTCACTGTGATTCTCTAGTGGATTCGAACTTTGGGGATTCAATCTAGCTAAAGATAATCAGAGCCTTGTAATCAAACATCTCTTGTAACAGCAATCAGTCTATAAGGAAAATTATAAAGTGGACGTAAGCTTCATTAACAGCCGAACCACTATAAAAATTCTTTGTCTTCTTTCATTTACTGTTCTTTTTTTATATCAGTGATCTATGATATTACTCTGTCAGAATAGGGCCGGTGCTTTTAAACTCTAGCAAGGGTGTTGATCCACTTTTTGGGTTAACAGCGGTAGCTACGGCTATGCATTACCACCAGCCCGGAAGTGCAAACGGTAGAATATTACCCTGGCATTGCCTTGTTGTGCCTTATCATATGCCTTATCGAGCCCGCTACGATTTTGGTTTGTGTTGTACCTATGGAGTGCTCCCTGATAGCCCACCAGTTTACGGTGGAGTTTACAGTATTGTATAAACTACAGCATTATATAAAATGTGTTAAGGAGGATATGGGTAACTCTTTAACACTATTTTAATACTTTACTTTACTGTAGACATATTATAATAGCGTATTGTATTATATATGTAGATAGTTTAACGGATCCCTAGTAGATGGAATCCTGAACATCCCCTAAGTTATTGCACCCCACGTTAGACACTAGATAGGAGATGTAAAATCCCGTAAACATCTCTGAAGTCGTTACACTCATATTTACTTATTTTGATTTAACTTGTATAAGATCTTTTTGTTCTGACTTGAGTGTTTTGTCTTTCTATTACGCTCGGGTCAGCCTAAGCTTTTCTGTGTGGAAGACCTTATTTCTGGAGGACGAAGACGGAGTTTAGTATTATATTATTATTTTATCCTACTATATCATGTTGTTCCGCTACATTATTTATTTATTCCTGCTATATGTATAACTCTGATATATTATAAAAAGTAATCAAATGTTATTTGTAAAACAGCTTCATGAACTATTTATTTGATTATTATATTTTGTCATTCCGCTGTGAGATTTTGTGTTTTGTTTTTCCTTCTTTTCTCTTATTTTCTTATTTACCCCGTTAACAATCCTCCCTTTTGAATGGTTTGAATTGACATGTGTGGTTTATTTTCGATTTAAACTGTCCAAAAAGGTGGGTCGTTACATCAAGCCAAGCTGGCTAGCACTAGGGATGAGCAACTCATGGGTTTAGTTCCAGTGAAGGTATTATCTGCCCCAAGCATCGACCAGATGGATGTTGATTAGATCTAAGAGGCTGAATCTGAGAGAGAATCATGTGATTAAGGAGTATCTACTTAAGGGAACCCTTCCAGATAGAAGAAACGAATGAAGAAAAATCCAGCGCCAGGCTCCGTGATTTATCCTTCAGGATGGGTTATTATATAGAAAAGGGTTCTCTGTTCCTCTGTTGTGATGTATCTCTAACGAAGAAGCCAAAAAGATCCTCGCGGATGTTCATGAAGGAGCCTGTGGCGATCACACTGGGGGCAAACATTGGCGAAGAAGGTTCTTCGCTATGGATATTTTTGGCCCATCATCAACAGAGATGCAGCCGATTACACCAGGAGGTGTGATCGATGCCAAAGATTCTCAAATATTCTTAGAGTCTTGCCTACGGAGATTACGCAAATGGTTAGCCCATGGTCATTTGCGATATGGGGAATCGACATTATTGATGTGCTACCGATGTTGAAAGGCAGGGCAACGTACGCCATTGTAGTGGTTGATTATTTCACAAAGTGGGCTGAAACTGAGCCGCTCGCCACGATCACAACAAAGAAGGTAATCAACTTCATAGTCAGAAATATTATCTGTCGATTTGGGATCCCATAAACAATCATTTTCGACAATAGGACCCAATTTGATAGCGTAAATTCAAGAACTTCTAGAGCAAATATCAGATAAAGAAAAGATTTTCTACAGTAGCACATCCGTAGGCGAATGAACAAGTGGAAGCGGTGAATAAAATCATCAAGTTCATTCTGAAAAAGCGATTGACAAAGGCCAACGGTAAATGGGATGATGAATTACCTTTGGAACTTTGGGCCTATCGAACGATGCACAAATCCGTGACTGGTCACACTTCATTCACTTTAGCCTATGGATCGGAAGCCATGATTTCGATTGAATCGGAAATGCAATCTCATCAAAAGATTCATTATGAACCCAAAAGGAACAAGGAACTCCTGCTTGACTTCCTCGACATGATCGATGAGAAACACAACGAAGCAGATTTGAAAGCCATTGATCACCGAAAACGAGTTGTTCGGCATTACAATGCAAAGGTCAGCAGTCGGACCTTCGAGATTGGCGATCTCTTTCTTAAACGAATCTTCTATGATCCATTGAATATGGGCCTGACTTGGGAAGGCCTGTATGTTATCAAACATAAGCATGGAGATGGAACTTTCAAGCTAGCGACTATTGATGGAATTTTACTTCCGAGAGCGTGGAATAGCGAGCATTTACGACGCTATTTCGCTTAAAACTATCTTTGTACATGCTTTGTTGATTACAATGTAACGAGGCATGATCTATCATTTTTATGGATGTAAAATGAATTGGCTTTAGGGATCGAAGAATTTGTATTCTCATTAGCTAAATCTTGTGTTGTGAATAATAGCACAATCGACTTACACCTATATAATGCAAGTATGCAGGTGCTCAAAGATAGGTAACAGTTGGACTCTATGGTCTACAACCAGACCTGAGGAGCATGACTGTTCCAGGCATCCAAAGTTAGATGCCAAATAACTCCTTTAACCAATGGCTTGGGCATCAGAATATAAACACATTGGGGTCAAGCAATATAGTGCACCCCAATAAACTTTGCCCGGAGATAGGCAAATCATCGAATCCTTGCCCAAAGATCGGCAAAACTAGTGATCCACGCCTAGAGTTAGGTGAGATATGATACAAATGTCTGGAGACGGACTTTGCAACGTCCAGAGATAGGCGTCACGCTAACATAGCCCCATGAACAGGGCCTACATGATTGACACCCAGAGTTAGGCAAGACCGGATATAAATAATATATATATAACAATAAAATAAACGTATAGATGTATGTGTATGTGTGTACGCATGCTTGACAATAGACAACTGGAATTTCAAAAGATTAAAATCCAAACGGACTAATTTAAAGAAGGAAATCATTGAAAACATTCTAAAGTTAGAATGGCGAACTCGAAGAACATGTTCCGGTTCTTATACACCTGAAGAGTTGCAAGTCCAAGACTATTCAAGGCAACATGGCGATTGGTGAAGAAACAACGCTTTGTGAAAACAGTTTAGATAAGAAGCAGCACCTATTTGAAACGGGACTTGAAATCAATAGTATATAATCTACAGCTTGTTTCGGTCTAAAGCATATCTTGTTAAAGAAAGATATACTTTGAGGGGGCAAGTGTTATGCAGCCTTGTGACCAAGTCATATTTGAACGAATCAGATCGGCAAACAGAAAAATTACCAAGCAGGAATCTAGAACGATAACTGCTAAGCTCAGATGTCAAGCGAAACAAAGAGGTGAAGTCATAAACTTGCTAAGAATCTTCAAGAATAGCCCACACAACATCCCATTCCAAGTGCAAGATCCAAAGCCAAAGAATCAAGTAAAGTCATGGATTGATACCTATCCATGACCATGGATCGGAACCAATCCCCAACACTTGCCCAAATTAATCACATAGCGCATGCGACACTAAGTTAGAGTAATTGCTAGTTAGTACATGCCATGTGGCATGGTTCGCTAGCCTAGTATGAACTAAACAATCGATGGATAAGTCAAGTGCATTTGTCCAACCTCCGAATAGAGGAATTCTTTTAATTTCAAGCTCATAATAATGAAATCAGATATCAAAGACAAAGATACAAGCCAACTAAATGTCCATAAGAGAGTGAAGAAAGTTCATAGAGCAATCTTATGGATCGGTACCGATCCATGGAGCATGGTTCGGTATCGATCCTTGAACATTGATGAGATAGCCATGATCTTCTAAGAACGGCTCCTTCGGGATATGAGGAACGTGGGAAAGAACGTGATGGAGAGAGTTCTATCGACCTGCAGCTATAAATAGAGGAGGAAGGACATTGTTTAGATGATCTTTTTTGCCCGTATTCTAGTTTTTTGTATTTCTGTTGTAATCTCGAAAGACATAACCGATCTATGAGAATGGCTTTGTAAAAACTTTGTAGAATCATAACTAAAGTTCAATTAGACGTAGGCCAGTGATTACCAGAACCACTATTATTGTTGTGTGTGATTTTTTCCTGCTTTTAATTTATTTTCTTCACTTTTATTCTCTTCTATAATCTTTGGGTGTTTGTGTCAACTTTTAGCATAAGCAGCAGGTGGTGTGACATTCTGGCCAAATTTATCGCTTACTTTTTTTTGATAAAATCCAATTTTATTTTGTTAACCATTACCCGATAGTGACAATTATTTACATCAATTCTCTTCCTCAAAACTATATCACTTTGGACTTACGGAATTTTGTAAGGGTCAAAATTCAAATATCTTCCATATTTAAATCTATAGTCCAAATACAAAGTCCTTGGTTTAATAATAACAATTATTATTAATAGAACTGCCTAGTTCAAAGATTTTGACTTTGAGTTGAGTTCATTTGACCTTGATACTTTCCTAAATTTATTAATAGAGGACCGAACATGAGGAATCGAAGAATTACAGATAAATGTACAAAAAGAATTTCATTTTGTTAGCTAAAGAATCAGCATTGCTATCACACAAATAGAAAAAACTTATGGATGCCCCAATATTCTTGTAGAATATATGGCTTCTCAATTAAGAAATAGAGTTTAATTTCGAAAGGCAACGAAAAGAGCTATTGAATTAACAGAACAAACAAATACAAAACGAATTCAAATACAAATTGCATGGTATACTAATGGAAAAGAAATAGCATGTGTCGAATGGATTGGAGAAGGTAGGGTTCCTCTACAAATAATTCGCTCATATAACTAAGGAGACGAATTCTCACTTGAATGGTGTCTCACTTCTATTGTTTCCACTCATCCCAATTATAGTCATTTGATGGACATCGTGGCACGATTTAACTGTAATCAACGTGGAGTTTCCACGATAGTATTCTCAAGTTGAGGAAATTGTGCAATATTGCCACATCGATATTTTCTGTTTGACCTTAGTTATAAAAACCAATAGAAAACTATCGAGTGAGTCATTCTATAATTATTCGATAACTATCAGTACATAACCCCTTGGTGCCTCAGCAACCATGAGTAATGCGCTACTCAACATTTGGAGAGCGTTACATACTCTAGTCTCAACAAATGTATTGATATCCAGTCTCGATGTATCTTGACTAGGAATATTTAAAATGGTATGTTTATTTCATTGTGATAACACAACATATTGTAACTACTATCACAAAACTTACAATTTATGGATTTTCTATTAAATATACTTCTAATTAATTTTTAATTAATACAACACATTATATCAAGTATAATAGAAATAAAATACATTTTATTTCGAACAAGATTGGTTATCGAGTTAGATATATGTAACAAATTACATAATTGCCCCTAGGGCATACTCCTGACTCTATCGGAAGAGGTATACGAACTCTAGCTTTCAGAGAATATATCAATGATAGAAAGCTGGTATTGTGTTATGTCTTTACTATTAACAGTGGGGTTGTCGATTGGAAAAGTTCCAAACAAGAAATAGTAGTTGATTCCACGATGCAGGCCGAGTACACTGGCCTCAATGAAGCGGCTAAGGAAGCGATATGGATGTGCAAGTTTTTAAGTGAGCTAGGAGTGATTCCTGCCCAGAGAATCCAATGACATTGTTTTATGACGATAATATGATGAGTAGATCGCTAAGAGTCTAGAGCACACGAGAAATCATGACACATTCTCTGAAAGTTCCACCTAATTAGAGAATTCATCGAGAAGAAGGAGGTCATGATACAAAGAGTGGATACTAGGGACAACATAGCAGATCCATTCATGAAGGGACTAACTTGGTCGATTCTCATCAACTGATCGAAGGGATGGGAAAGAGATTCCATAATTTGTAGCAAGTGCAAGTGGGAGATTGTAGAGTTAGAGGTATGCCCTAGGGGCAATTGTATAATTTATTGTAAATTATTTACCCTGTAATAAAATCTCATTCAAAATAAAAGGTGTTTTTCTTTCTATCATATACTTGTTATAATGTGTTACATTAATTAATTATTTAATTTAAGTATACTTAGTAGAAAATCCATAAATGGTGTGTTTTGTGATAGCAATTATAATGTGTTGTAACCATGAGCAATATATCACAATTTAATAAGTACGTCATTTTAAATATTCCTAGTCAAGATGTATTGAGATTGGATATCAATACATTCGTTGATACTAGAGTACATAACGCTCTTCAAATATTGGGTAGTATATTACTCATGCCAGTTGGGAAATCAAGGGGTTATGTATTGATAGTATTAGATAACTATGGAATGACTCATTTGATATTTATCTATTGGTTAATATAACTATGGAATAGAAAATATCGATATGACGATATTACATAGTTCTCTCGACTTTAGAATATTGTTGGACTTCAATATGGAAACTTCGCTTTGATTATAGTTAATTCATGGCATGGCGTCCATCAAATGACTATAGTTAGGTTGAGCTAAAGCATTGGAAGTGAAACACCATTCAATAGAGATTTCAACTCCTCGGTTATATGTGATTAGTATCATGGTCAACTAAAGTCAACTCAAAGTCAAAATCTGGCCAGAGCAATTCGGTTGATAATAATAGTTATTATGTATCAAGGACTTTATGTCTGGACTATACAAGTCGAATATGGATGATAGTGGAATTTTGACTATTACCAAATTCCATAAGTCCTAACGTAATATAGTTTTGACGAAGAAGATTGGTGTAAATAATTGTCACTACCGAGGACAGCTTAAATAAGTAAAATTGGATTTTATTGAAATTATGTAAGAAATAAATTTGGTCATAATATCACACCGCAAGCTTAGGTGACATGGGTTAAATGCTAATATTCAAATTGTTCGATATTAATCGCTGAGCGAATTTACCCCTAAGAGTCATACAACTGAAATGTAGAATACTCCAACTACCACCTGATTTAATTAAATTATAATTGTTATAGATTAATTAATATTTATGAAATATTAATTATAAAATTTTATTTTATTTGTGTTGATCAGTACTGAAAATAGTGCGTATATAAAAGTTATATACACATATATCGCTATACGATATCGATATACGTTTAAATATAATTTAAATGTGAATTATCTAATCAGGCTTGAACTGGCATGGAGGCCCATATGAGGTCCTTGTATGGCCGGCTAAACTTGAGGGGACAAAGGGTTGGTTTTGATATTTATGGAGTTTGAATCAATGGAGTAAATAGTGCATCCAGATCCACATTTTACTCTCTCCTTTCTTTAATATTTAAACTCCTTAACCACTCGCTTTTGTAACTTTAACTCTCCCTCTTTCTTCCTCTAACGCGAGCACCCCTGCACCTTCCACCATCATTTTCAAGCCTAAAATATAAGTTTAAGTCAAATAGCAACAAGGTTCGTAGTTCTTTCGGTCTGGTAGCGTTTTCTGGAAGAGATTGGATTCAGATCCAAAAGAGTTCAGTAGATTCAACATTCAATATGTTATTGTTAGGCCATTATTGAAGTAACATTCCAATACACACACTCACACAAATATATATATATATATATATATATATATATCACGAACCCTTAAATATGTGTGTTGTCGGTCTAGCATAAATAAATAAATATATATATTAAAAAATTACATATATGTATGATTATGTACATGACCATGATTTTTTTAAAATTCGAATTTAAATAGTGTTTTTTAAACAAAATTGATTTTTAAATCAAATTAACATTTATATATTAGAAGTAAATTTGTTATTCGATTATGTACATGTTATCATTTTAAATATGATACACTTATAATATATATACACACACAAAACACATATACATTACAAAATAAATTTTTTGCAAAAAGAAAAAAAAATTGTTTTATCTTCGTACGGAAATTGATTTTTTAAAATAAGAAAACGAAAAGAAATAAAATACGCATGGATTTAATTGAAAATTTTGATTTTTTTCAAAATTATAGATGTGGCCGAAATAATATACATATGTATATATTTTATTTATTTATATATTTAATTATATATAATATCATTTTATATGTAATTTCTTTTAAAATATTAATATTTATATGTATAAACTAATATATATAATATGTTTCTAAAATAAAAAAATCTTTTCGTACATATATTCATATATTAATAAAAGGGGGAATTAACTTAAAGGACAAAAATTTGTATATTTTTAGCCTCAAGGACACGACCTTAATATTTTATCCACAAAGACAAACATTCTCCAAAAAATTATTCATAAGGACAAACATTCTTTCAAAATTATTCATAAGGACAAACATTTTTCCAAAACTGCTACCGAACTAAAAACTGATACCTAAAAACTGCTACCGATAACTACAAACTGATATCTAAAAACTTAAAAACTGATACCTAAATAAAGTTGTCCTTCAGGATAAAATACTGAAGGTCTGTCCTTGAGGCTACAATGCTAAGAAATTTTGTCCTTGACAATAATTTCCTGTTAATAAAATATAATTTATTATGAAACTAAAATTTTAAATTAAAAGATATTTTCATATCTAGATCAAGATTTGAAATTTGAATTTGAATTTAAAATTATTTATATTTATTTTATAAATATTATTGTATGTATTTATATATGTACATATATAAATAAAATTAATTTTACAACATCATATTTATGCATAAATAATTACACTAATATGAAAATAATTCTATATCACATTAACTTTTATATATATATATATTAGATGGTACATATGTATATGGAGGGGCTAACATATCCGTTGCGGTGTAAATTCTAGCACTTAGATACAGGCATAATAAACCATGCACATTGTACATGATGCACGTGCATGTACACATACATGTGTATATGATACGCATGTACACATTATATATTATATATATAATATAAAATCAAATCATTTTATTAATAAATAAAATAAAATTATGATTTTATTTAAAATTAATTTAGATTAGATTTGCAGTCATCTGGTAGGATTTTTCCTAGATGGAAACTTGTCCTACTCTGCAGCCATCAACCACATCAACAGAGTCTGGAACCTTAAAGGATCTCTAACAG
Source organism: Allium fistulosum (assembly GCA_030737815.1). Taxonomy (NCBI): domain Eukaryota; kingdom Viridiplantae; phylum Streptophyta; class Magnoliopsida; order Asparagales; family Amaryllidaceae; genus Allium; species Allium fistulosum. The sequence continues at coordinate 99,782,285 of CM060907.1, forward strand.
TTAAGTCTAACACAAATTTCTTCTTTTTTGAATTCAGGAATGATGAAGACATAATTAAAATCCTAGAAAATGACCCTATATTTAAGTGGAAAAATGTTTATTATCTTAAAGTGGCAACCATCTCTCTACAACATCCGCTCTTCTGTTAAAACAACCCCAATTTAGGTCCATTTTCACAAAATTCTCTTGTTATTTTGGTCGCTAGTTGGCATCAACTGGCTTACCTATTACTTAGGTAAACTGATATCTATGAATGAGGCAACTGAGAAATTTAGTAGTTTTAAGTATGCTAAGTGTTTAATTGAAATAGACCCTAACAAGGAACTTCATGATGTTATAAAAGTTGGAGAATAAGGAAACTTTGCTTCTGTTTAAGCTGTTTATGATTGGAAACCAAATATTTGTACTGTTTGCAAATGCTTTAGTCACTACACTTCAGATTGTTTACTAGTTCCAGTGGAAAAATTGGGAACTATTACTTCAAAGCAAACTTTAGAAGTGAAGGGAACAGGAACTACTGGGATAATTTTGAAAAAAAATGCAGTCAAGAGAAACAATAAATGGGAGAAAAGAAATAAATAAATATTCAGCCAAAGATTTGAGCTCTTCCTCTTTCAATATTTTAGGATATGACAAAGATAAAAAGGTTATTCAAAAGGTCAACATGATCAATCGATTCTTGGATCGGTTCCTAAGCACGAAAATTTTGAAGTTGTTGCTGCTTCAAACTCTAGTAAACTCAATCAAAGCACTAGACCCACTATTAACCCTGAACCAAAATCCAGCCAGGTTACGCTGCCTTTGCATGGGAAATAAGCATGCATGTAAGCTGAAATGAATGCAGCTTATAATATATCTCTAACTTCACATGATACGCATGCATACCCTAATCAAGTGCACACCTTTATAAACCATTAAGCTAGTATTCCTACTAAAACAAACCAAACTTATAATCAATTCTCTTTCCTGAACCCGATCCTTGATGAACTTGAAACTCACCACCCTAACTTCACCATTCCTATTCCATCAAACAACAATCTCCTTACCTTAGCTCTTACAGGTAACATTAACTCCATTTCTACTAGTCCAAATGACATAGAGCCTATTCATTCTTCAAACTCTCCATATACCAACATCACTTTTTCTCAACATGTTTCATCCCTTCTTGTAGTCTGCCAAAATAAACTTCCTTTAGAGCTTACCTCCCACCATAACCCACGAACAATTGTCTCATCCAAGTCATTGACCTATCCCTCTGAATCAATATCTAAAACAATTTCTTCTTCCAAAAGCACTACTTCTCTCTCTCTCTCAACCTCCCATATCTTCAATCTCCTTCCTTGTCCCCCCCATGAATACCCTTTCAAAAGATCAGCAAAATGCAATCACAAAAAAGAAGAATAAAAAAACAAAAAAATAGCAGCTCTTGACCCCTCTTTGAACCTGATTTAGATGATGGTATTGATTTAAACCTAAACCTCATCTTCAAGGATCTAGAAGACATTGCTTATGAAGATGTTCCTCTGCCCACTAGTAGAGAAACAAGACTAAGTACCTTGGGAAAGACCAAAAAACATAAAAATAATGTTAGATAAAATCGCATCATGGAATATAAGATGTGCTCACCTTTTGGTCAAACAGCAAGAGATTAAGAAAATCATTGATGAGTTTAACCTCCAAATGATTGGGACTAGAAAGAAAACTCAATTCCTCCCTATCAACTAAAATTGCTCTCTTCATCAACTCCTCTTGGAAAAATATTGACAATCTAGCTTCTTCCTTATATGGGAGAATCTTGTGGAACCCTTTTATTTTTACAGTATTTTCACACTCCTCCACTTCCATATATATTCATCTACATATCTCCCACATCCCCACAAATACAACCTTTCTACTCACATTCATCTATGCTTTCAACCAACTTTCCACCAGACAAGTCCTTTTTGATTCCCTTCCTCTCCTCCCTATCAACCCCTTGCCTTGGTTCTGTTTAGGAGACTACAACTGCATGCACAAAACTCATCAAAAGTATGAGGGTAACAGCCTATCCATTTCTGATATCTCTCACCTCAATCAATCTCTCTTCCAATCCTCCTTATATGAAATTACTGCTTTTTGTTGCCCATTTACATGGAATAACAGAAGCAAACAAGGCAATAGAACCTTCTGCAAACTCAACCACTCTTTCTACAATATTAAGGCTATCCTTCTCTGGCCTTCCTCATCAACTACAATACCTCCTCCAAGAATCTCAGACCACTCCCATCTTATCATTTCAATGAATGAAAAGCACATGAAAAGTCCTCCTCCTTTTAAACTTTTTAATGCTCGGACTAATAACTCTGAATTTACTAATGTTGTTTTACAGGGATGGAATATACCAGTTTATGGAAATGCTATGTATAGACTTCAATCTAGACTCAAAAATACAAAGAAAAACATGAGGCCTTTGGGCAAAATCCACCTATAGCCTAGGAAATCAGAAGTCCACTAACCTTAGGAAACAATTGGTGATTATTCAAAAAGATATGATGGTTGTTAATCCCTTTTTTGAATGGCTTTTCAACTGCTTAAGAAAAGCTGGCGACTTAACGACCTAACATAACAACGGGTTAACTACCCCAAAGCCCCAAGCGACTTAACTGTTCACAGCTCCAAGCGACCTACGACCTACAGCATCTGGTGAGCTAACATTGCAATGAGTTAACGACTCAACCTCCCAGCGATTTTCAACGGGTTAAGCGACCTAAACAGATCAACGACATAGCGACTCAAACACGACAGTGGGTTGAATACTACAGCGACTCAATGAGGTAACAACCTAGCGAGTTATGAGCCCACAGCTGCACCTAAATAAGCCGCGTCTCCTTATGTCGTTTGTATATAGGTCGCTCCAACCTATATTAGGTCGCTGCTTCTCCTAAGTCTATCCAAAGTCGCTCCGCCTGATGCCCCAGCATATAGGTCGCCTTCCATTCCCCATAGGTCGCTGCGACCTACCAGCCAACGCAAATGGCCAAATACACCCACTATAAGCCGTAACCCGTACCCATTAGGTCGCCCGCAACCTAACTCAACTCCTAAGCCGCCCACGACCTACACCAAATGACCTAACTCCAAAACTCCCCTATAAATACCCCGCCTACTACGCACTGGGATGGGGGATTTTGGAGGGGGAGCGCCAAGACTTTGTTGTTTTCATTACTTCTACACTTGCTCCAACACTACAAATGCAAAAGACACTTCAAAGAACCTTCAGAAAAGATCAAGTTCATTCAACATGAATTCAAAGAGATTTTCTGCATCAAAGTTCTAACTACCTGTCTTAATTGTGTTGTAATTGAAGAATTACTGTAAAATTTATAATCAAATCAGTAATAGAAGAGATTAAGTGGACGTAGGCTTGACTTTGAGCCGAACCACTATAAAAATTGTTGCCTCTTTACTATTTTCTGCTTGCTTTTAGTTCCCGTACCAACGGGTGGTGCTTTCGCTATATCACAACTCACACTAGGGTGTTAGCGTACATTTTTAGCGTTAACATTTTTGGTGCTTTCATTGAGAACTGAACTCAGGGGTGCTCTCATCATTGCTTCACAAAGATTTGTGGAAAGACTCTCCCTAAGAACCAGAAGTCTATCCGAAATTATGGCTCCTGGAAGGAAAAGTAAATCTACTAGATCTGGAGATGCTTATGACAACACCGCCACTTCTCCCGCGTCAAATCAAGTGGCTCCTAGTGTTGGAGTCACAAGGGTGGAATTGGATGTTGTAGTGTCTGGGTTGTATCAACAAATGGAAGCCCAGAACACTTTGATGTTGGACAAGTTGAATGCTTTGCTTGGAGTTAACCAGCAACCAGAAAATAATGAAGAAACCTTTGCTGAGGATGTTCATGATTCCCAAGGGAAAAGTATTCCTCAGAGGGCAGCTGGCACCGCCGAAGGGGCACCTCCCCAAGCTGGAGGTTCAAGGCTGCAGCCAACTCTTCGTGAACGTTTGTCCAGGCAAACTTCCGAAAAGGTAGCTGACGTCTGTCCCGCGGGGCCTCTAAACGATGAGGAGTACCTCTCGGGAATGATTCGACAAATTATGAAAGAGAGCATGCGAAGGGAAGAAGATGAAAGTGACTGGGGGTTTACTCCAAGCAAAACACCTTTTACTGAAAGAATTCTGAAGGCTGAATTTCCGAAGAAGTTTGTTCCCCCCACTATTCCAGCTTATCGGGGGACAAGCGATCCTAACCAGTTCTTATACAAGTATGACTGGCATATAACAGGTGCCAAAGCAACAGACGAGATCAAGTGCAGATACTTTCATGTGTACTTGGAGGAAGTGGCCCTGCTTTGGTTCACGAAGCTGCCAGTTCGATCCGTGGATCAGTTCTCCGACCTAACTCGGAAATTCAAAGATCGGTTCAGGTTATATGCTTCGAAGGCCAAGGACATAATGTCACTATCCAGCCTCGAACAAAGCCCCGGAGAGTCTATCAAATCTTTCTTAAACCGCTTCAATATAGCCTTGGCCAAAGTTGATAATGCAGAGCCTCAGATGATTCTGACTTACTTGATGCGAGCTATTGACAAATCAAGTGAATTCGGAAAATGGCTAAAGATGAAAGAGCCAAATTCACTTGAGAAGTTCTACAAGAAGGCCGATGAATTCATGCGCTTAGAAAGCCTTCCTGTGCCAGCAAAAGTAGACGTGGCTGAAGTTAAGAATAATAATGTTGCTTCTAACAAAAAGGAATCTGGTGGCCAGAAGAGGGAGAATGACGGTGGGAAAGAGCAGAAAGATGTGAAGAAAAATCGCTACTTTAAACCTTCAGATTTTACTCCCTTAACTGATACTCCAGAAAATATCTTTTTCGCAACCAAGGATGCTGTAGAATACCCCAAACCACCAGAGATGAAGCCTGGGAAAAATGTTTTGCATAATGGGAGATTTTGTCGATTCCACAATCAACCTGGCCACGACACTAATGAATGTCGCCATTTAAAGAATTTGATTGAAGAGCTGTTGAGAAAGAATAAACTACAACAATATGTGAAGAGAAACAGAAGTGACCCGACCTCATCTACTCAGGGGCAGCAAGTTCCTGCTCATCAATCCGACTCAGGTGAGAGGACTGCGGTGCAGGAATCTGAGAGGCCTGTCATTAATGTTATCACAGGGGGTCCTCACCCAGTGGGCAGAAGTTGAGGTGAGATGGAGAGATATGCTCACGCTTTGAGATATGCCCCGGCGGAAGAAAATGTTTTTGTCTTGGAAGATGTTGCACCTTTAAAACAGCAAAGAACTTTTAACGATGACATCATATTCCGGGCTAGAGACTCTGTTGGTGTTGAGGCTCCCACCATGGATCCCTTGGTGATATCTGTAGGCATCGGATCAGCCATTGTAAGAAGGGTGCTTGTTGATTGCGGTGCCTCTTGAAATGTCCTCTTCAGAAAGACATTTGGTCAGATGAAAATTCCCATGGCTGATGTCCAAGCTTCCTCACAGAAAATTGTTGGGTTCACTGGAGAACCAAAACAGCCTATTGGGACTATTGACTTATTTGTAGAGCTCGGAGAAGGGGAAAAGAAGGTGGTCCGAAAACAAACTTTTGTGATTGTTGATGAATTCTCCGCTTACAATGCCTTCTTGGGTCGACCGACTCTTGCCGCATTCAAGGCCATTCTCGCCCCATGGTGCCTGACTATGAAGTTCCCCACTGATAATGGCGTCGGTGTTGTGAAGGGGGACCAAAATGCCGGGCGAGAATGCTATCTCATAGAGTTACGGGAAAGAAAGAAAAGAGAAATGGGTAAGGGTGCGGCAGCTCCGCTCCGCATCAAAGAGCCCACCTTGTAGCAATTACAGGGTGGACCCTACACTGGTGAGCATAGTGATGCACGAAAAGAGATTGATCCCAGAAAAACTAGTGCAGGGGAGAGTAGAGTGGTGCCGGTGGAAGTGACGGTGCCAATACCTGTAGACCTGAATGATCCAAACAAGGTGTTGAATGTGGGTTCACAACTCGGTGTCACGGTTCAGAATATGCTGATATCATTCTTGAAAGCAAACCTGGATGTATTCGCTTGGAGTCATGCCGACATGTGTGGAATATCTCCAGAAATCGCAGTGCATGCTTTGAATATTGATCCAAAATTCACACCCGTAAAGCAGAAAAGAAGAACCCAGGGTCCTGAAAGGTCGACAGCATTAAAAGAAGAAGTAGATCGGCTCATGGAAAATGGCTTCATCAGAGAATCCACTTATCCAAATTGGGTTTCTAATCCGGTGTTGGTTAAAAAAGCAAATGGGAAGTGGAGAGTATGCATCAACTTTTCAGACTTGAACAAAGCATGCCCCCAAAGACTGTTTCTCGTTGCCTAGGATTGATCAGTTGGTGGATGGAACAGCCGGGCATGAATTATTGTCTTTTATGGATGCTTACTCAGGATATAATCAAATCATGATGCATGAGCCAGATCAGGAGGACACGAGCTTCATCACTGATGTTGGTCTTTACTGCTATAAAGTCATGCCCTTCGGACTAAAGAACGCGGGGGTAACTTATCAAAGACTTGTTAATGCCATGTTCAAACCCCAGATTGGCAAGACTATGGAAGTATATGTTGATGATATGTTGGTGAAATCGAAGAAGGCAGTAGACCACATGGATCATTTGGCAGAAATGTTCGCGGTCCTCCGAAAGTATGGGATGAAGCTAAATCCTCTGAAATGTTCATTCGGGGTAGAGTCCGGAAAATTCTTGGGTTTCATTGTGAGTGCTAGGGGCATCGAAGCTAATCCTGCTCAGATTACTGCTTTAAGAGAAATCAAAGCCCCTAGAACAAAGAAGGAATTGCAAAGCCTCAACGGGAAAGTCGCTGCTTTGAGTCAGTTTATTTCCAGGGCCACTGATAAATGCATTCCCTTCTTTGACGCTCTGAAGAAAGGAAAGAAAAACTTTGAATGGACTCCTGAATGTCAGAAAGCTTTTGATGAACTGATTTGTCACATGGAAATGCCTCTAGTACTTTCTCAACCCAGCAATGGTGAAGATCTTTTCATATACTTTGCGGTTTCATCTCATGCTCTCAGTGTAGCATTGGTACGGGAAGACGCAAAAGTTCAACGCCCGGTTTATTACATCAGCAAAAGATTCACTGGGGCAGAGATGAATTATTCAAAGCTGGAAAAGCTCACCTATTGTCTGATGATTGCGTCCAGAAAGTTGAGGCCATATTTCTAGGCTCATCCTATTAAAGTCCTCACTGATCAACCTCTAAAGCAAGTCCTATTTTGCCCTGAAACTTCGGGTCGTCTTCTGAAGTGGAATATTGAACTCAGCCAATACGATATCACCTACCATCCCCGAAGAGCAATCAATGGACAAGCTTTAGCAGATTTCATTGCAGAATACACAGATAAAGGTGGCAGTGAGGAAGAGGTGACCGATGACATCCCGATCCGATGGAAATTATATGTTGATGGTGCAAGAAATGACTATTGTTCCGGAGCTGGGGTTGTGCTTGAAACCCCCAAAGGGCGGTCATTGTGCTATGCATTGAGATTAGAATTTCCTTCGACAAATAATGAAGCAGAATATGAAGCTCTTGTTGCCGGCTTGAAGATTGCTAAAGAACTGAACATCAAAGTATTGCAGATCTTCAGTGATTCCCAGCTTATTGTATGCCAAGTCAAGAAAGAGTTTCAAACTAAAGGAGGAAATCTGCCTGCTTACTTGTCAAAGGCCTGGGAGCTTCTCGATGATTTTGATCATTATACAATAAGCCATATACCCCGGGAAGAGAACATGAAGGCAGATTCTCTCGCAAAATATTCAAGCTCTGGCGAAGCCCAATTATTGGGATTGGTCCCTGTGGAAGTCTTGTCAGCTCCAAGTACTGATGAGATGGATATTGACTGGATTATGGCTGTATCTCAAGAGCAGGAGTCATGGATGACCCCGATCAAGGAATATCTACTCAACGGCTCCCTGCCAGAAAACTCAAAAGAGCGCCAGAAGCTGTTAAGAAAAGCCCCGAGATATGTAATTCAAGACGGCCATTTGTATAGACGAGGATTCTCGATGCCATTACTCCGATGTGTAACCAAGGAAGAGGCTAAGACAATTTTAGCTGAGGTGCACGGAGGAGAGTGTGGGGATCATTCAGGTGGCCAAACTCTTGCAAAGAAAATTCTCTGCTATGGGTATTTTTGGCCAGATATTAATCGAGATGCTGCTAGCTACTCCCGAAAGTGTGACAGATGCCAGAGATTTGCAAAAATCCCAAGAGAACCTTCCACCGAGCTAACACAGATGGTCAGTCCATGGTCATTCGCCATTTGGGGGATAGATCTCATTGGGCCTTTGCCGATTGCCAAGTCCGGAATCAAATATGATATTGTTGCTGTTGATTATTTCACTAAATGGGCTGAAGCTAAACCATTGGCTACTATTACCTCTAAAAAGATGATAAACTTTATGACTAAAAATATCATTTGCAGGTATGGTGTGCCTCAGAAGATAATCACAGACAATGGTACCCAATTCGAAAGCGAAGAATTCCAGCACTTTTGCAGGCGATTCAAGATCCAAAAAAGCTTCTCAGCAGTGGCTCATCCGCAGGCAAACGGGCAAGTGGAATCAGTGAACAAAATTATCAAATCAACCATCAAAAAACAGCTGGAAAAAGCAAAAGGTGGTTGGGTCGATAAGCTGCCACTAGCACTTTGGGCATATAGAACTACCCACAAAACTACGACTGGGCACACTCCATTCTCATTAGCATATGGATCAGAAGCAATGATTCCAGTGGAAATAGAGGTCCCCTCACACAGGAGAATTCATTTCAACCAAGCTGAAAATGAAAAGCTGCAACTTGAAGCACTTGACTTGCTTGATGAAAGAAGGAAAGAGGCTGAACTCAGAGTTGCAGCTCATCAGCAAAGGATAGCCAGGCACTTCAATTCTAAAGTTCGCCAACGCAGCTTTGAAATTGGGGATCTAGTCTTGAAAAGAGTCATGACAGCAACAGGAGTGTTTGGGCCAAACTGGGAAGGGCCATATGTCATAGGCAAAAAACTTCTTGATGGCACTTTCAAGCTCACAACTGTCGAATGAGATCCAATTCCGAGAGCCTGGAACAGCAATCACTTGCGTCCATATTTTACTTAGAAGCTATGCTTAAATTTGTAAAATGATTGTGGATGTATCATTCTTGTATTGTAAGCCATTGTAAAATCAGTGTGAATCAATAATAAGAACTATAAAGTGGATGTAGGCCCAATTCTTGGCTGAACCACTATAAATCTTGTGTTCTCTACTACTATAAAATGTCTGTCTCATTTCGATGTGCAAATATCTTAAACATGTTGCTAAAATGTCGATTTAATATTGCAGGCTATCAAAGCAAAACTTACCTATTCAACACATCACAAGGCCAAGCGATTCCTACAAATCACTCAACAAACAAATGTCAAGCCACAAAAATTCCAGATTCAATTCCTACATAAGAAGTGCTTCTCACAAACAGTTGGTGATTCCACCAAAGGGGCACCTTCCTAACGTAGAGGTTCCAGGCCCTTGCTAATTGATTGCGATCGTTTGTGCAAATAGACATCCGGTTAAGTAGCTAGCGCCTGCCCCGTGGATTCACTTAACAATGAAGTACATTTCTCTAGAAAAATCAAACAACCTGCAAAAGAAAGGAACATGTACTTAGAGGTGATAACGAGGGATCGCTGAGGGACAGATGGTGAAAAGACATGGGCGAGCAGATAAAAACAGCCAAAATGGAATCTTGTCTCTCAACAAAAAGGTTGGTGGAACCACCGAAGGGGCACCTTCCCAAAGTGAAGGTTCCAGGCCCTTGCTAGTTAATTGTGATCATTTGTGCAAACAAACATCCAGTTAGGTAGTTTGTGTCTGCTCCGTGGATCCACTTAACTGTGAGATGCAACCTTCCTGGCAAACGAAACAAAAAAAACCCTCTTCGGAGGCACACTTCTACTCTCAAGGGAAGATCAATTTCTCCATAATGAGAACATTCTTCCCCAAAAAAGTTGAAGTGCCAAAGAAAGCCCACCAACGAGGCACGCCGAAAAATGAAATGTTTTTCTCAAACAAAAAGGTTGGTGGAACCACCGAAGGGGCACCTTCCCAAAATGAAGGCACCAGGCCCTTGCTAACAAATTGTGATCGTCCGTATAAACGAACATCCAATTAGGTAGCTTGCGTCCGCCCCATGGATCCATTTAACTGTGAGAAGTAACTTTCAGACAAACAAAAAAGCCCTCTTCAGAGGCACACTTCTACTCCCAAGGGAAAATCAATTTCTCCATAATGAGAACATTCTTCCCCAAAAAAGTTGAAGTGCCAAAGAAAGCCCTCCAATGAGGCACGCCGAAAAATGAAATGTTTTTCTCAAACAAAAAGGTTGGTGGAACCACCGAAGGGGCACCTTCCCAAAATGAAGGCACCGGGCCCTTGCTAACAAATTATGATCGTCCGTACAAACGAACATCCAATTAGGTAGCTTGCGTCCACCCCGTGGATCCATTTAACTGTGAGAAGTAACTTTCAGGCAAACAAAAAGGCCCTCTTCGGAGGCACACTTCTACTCTCAAGGGAAAATCAATTTCTCCATAATGAGAACATTATTCCCCAAAAAAGTAGAAGTGCCAAATAAAGCCCTCTAACGAGGCACGCCCAAAAATGAAATGTTATCTCTTGAAAAAGTCGTTGATGGAACCACCGAAGGGGCACCTTCTCAAAAAGAAGGTTCTAGGCCGCAGCTAACTGCTCGCGATCATTTGTGCAAACAAATATCCGATAAAGCAGCTGACGCCTGTCCCGTGGGCCCACTTAGCGATGAGATATAACTTTCTGGCAAACAAATCAAAGCCTTCTTCGGAGGCCCGCTTCACCGCGTAGGGGAATCCACTTCTCAAAAATAAAAGTGACCATCTCCGAAAGTTGAAGTGTAAAAACTTTTTCTAAAAAAAAACTTCTCCGATACAAGGCACACTCTACTAGAGCAGAATAATATTTCCTCAAAATGGAAGAATTATTCTCCAGAGTAAGAGTACAAGTCTTTTCAAAATGGAGAAGATTGCAATAAGCCGTGGTATGGGGGCAATATAGCTACATTAATAAAAGCAACGCTCAAGCAGCATACCACGAGCTCACTGCAGTATCATACAAAGAAAATAAATAAGCTTGTGCGAAAATAAGGAATACATGCATTCACAAATACAGACAAAAGATTGTACAAGTAAAAAGAGTCATTCTATTCCATACTATAAAAGATTTGTATACATGTGCAGGTTTCAAAAAGCGGGGGCCGGTACCCGCACAATCTCCGGTCGATACAAGTCTTTAGATACAAGCAAAAAGCAAAAAAGCAGAACAAGAAGGATAAAACCAGACTCGTTACTCCTTCTTCCCGTCGCCTTTGGAGCCCTCTCCTGGCCTAATGGTTAACTTCTTGAGTCGGCCTGAACGAGTCGAAGAAGAAGGAGAAAGAGGTGCAATTGGGTCCCCTTTCGCTTTCTCATCGCTAGCAGAAGTGCCCTTCTTTTTCTTCGAAATTCCACGCTTTTCCCTCTTCTTTGAAAAAGATTCGCTACCCGGAGTAATAAGATCAATCAGCTTTGTATCATCGGCAGTAAATTTCTCCGGGGTCCTCTCACCCTCCTCAAGTTCTTCAGCTTTCTGCTCTTGTGAAGCGGCCGGGTCATCTAAGCCTTGAAGAGCTCCTATTTGTTCTTCTTGCAACCCCGGTTGAGAAGCAGAAGAAGGAGTAACTTGAAGAGGTGGAGGGGCAACAGCTGGAGGAGGCGAAGCCTGTACAACACTTGTTGTTTTCACTACAGAAGAAGAAAAGTTAAACATCAGTATTCCTCGCAAAGAGAGGAGATAGTGGCACGTCGAGGCTTAAGTAATAAGCAAGAAGTTCATCAAGCTCATGTGAAGCAAACGAGTAGTCCACTTGAGCTGGATCAGTGTTGAAGTTACCTGGAGAGATTGACTTTATCATGTCAATTTCAAAATCTTGGGCTTCGGTGTCTTCTTGGGCCTCGTCTTCGGCATGAGCAGTTGTAGTTTCGGTTCGGCTTTGGCAGGAGGTGGAGAGTGGGAACTGGAGCCAATAATATCGATGTCAACCGAAGCCGAAGGACGAGTTGGGTCGGCCAAAGGTGCCTTCCCTAGATGCTCTCCTTCCGCCGCTTCGGCTCGTTCCTTGGCAAGTTGTTCTTTCCCTCTGGCAAGGGCGGCGCGACCCTCATCATCCAAATAATAAGCCTCAAGATCCTCCTCAGCGTAGCCAGCGTCTCTAAGCATTTCAACTGCTGCCTTCCACACTTCAGCCAGAGTAACCTCATACTTTGGGCCCAAAAATGAAAGACTGCCACGCCCCAAGATGCTGAGAACATAAAACTCGAATAGAGTGGAGCTAACGTTGGCCTTAGTCGCCTCATGTGAGTGTTCAGCTGATGCTTTTCCAACGATGGCCTCGTCATGCTCCTTTTCAGCCTTAGAAAGCTGGGCCTTTAACATTGTAATCTCCAAATCTTGGGAGTTAGTCTTTTCCCGCAGCTAAGCAGCATCATTGCAGTAGATTTCCACGATTTTCTGCTCCGCCTCAAGTTTAGCCTCAGCGTCTCGTTGAGTAGCGTGGGCGTCTCTTACTTGCTTTTGAAGAACCTCTTCCTTTTGGGTATAAGAAGTGGAAGAGGTGGCAAGATCATCCTTAAGCTTCTTGATTTCAGCTTCAAGTTCCTCGTTATAGGCGGTGATGCTCTTCATCTCCGTATCATGCTGATCAAGAACTTTTAGCCACTCAGACTTATCGCTTTCCATGGTCAGCATAGCCTCGAGATTTAAACGATTTACTCTTTGAAGCTCATCAACTAGTTTTTTCCAGTCGGACATTCTTTCAATATCAAGCTTGACAGCGTCGAGATTTCTTAACATGGCCTGTTTATCAATTGGAACCAAGTCCAGATCGAAACGTACTCCTTTCAAACACCAATGCGAAAATCGGCTTTGGAGTGCAGACGGAGGCTTCTCAACTTGATAAGGAGGCATATTAATGATTGCTTGAATTTCAGCTCTTTTAAGGGCAGGAGAGCTAGAAGGGATGTCTAGAGAGATAGAAGCAACAGGCACTTTAGAAATTTCGGATGTAGACTTTTCGCTGAGCTTGGCTCGCTTGCTTGAATCTTCAGCTACATGACTCTTTCCCTTATCGTCATGAGACTTTCTCTTATGGGAGTCATCATCCCTCTGGTAAGAGTCATGTCGGTCGTCTCTTCTTCCATAACGCTCCTCATAAGCCTGCCTTTCACGAGCTTTCCTAGCTGCTCTTTCCTCATCAGTCCCCCTAGGGGCAGGAAGATAGTGCCTGGGGTCATAAGAATCACGCCTCGCATGGCGTCGAAAGTCATCGTAATATGAGAATCCTAAGTGTGTGTGTGGCGTGCGAACTACGCGCGTCAAGCTACAAACCACTCTTTGGCTTAGGAGTGATGTCGGCTTTTGCAGTAGGAGTCAACTCTTGGGTTGATGGAATTGATCGTAGGACGAATGTTGCTTCGATTGCTGGAGAAACAAGCTTAGAAGTGGTGGTGTCATCTTTAAAGAGCTCATGGGAAGTCACCATAAGATCGCTCAGTCCTCCAAAGATATCATCCCCATCATGCCCAACAGAATGGGTCATATCAGCAGTGCCCTCTTCAGCACGTTTTACACTCTTCGTAACGGAACTTTATTTCTCAGCTCCCTCATCAGCTTCTCTAGTAGCCTTCCCAGAATGTTGAGGAAATTCCTCTTCTTCAATAACTGGGGGAAGTTTAGATTTGCCAGATAACCCCACACCGTCAGCGGAACTGGAGCATTTCACTAATGAAGTCTCTACAATAGGTTCTTTCGGTGCGAATTCCTCTACGGAGGCTAGGGCATCTGACGCTTCTGCTTGAGAACTGGGGGCATCACAGGACTGAATGGATCGAGAAGAGTTCAAGAGTCCGAATTGGTGCAAAAATTCGTTCTTCTGTAGAAACTTAATACTTCTCTCATTAATAGCTACGGCACTCAATCTTTCGAAAGTCGATTTGTGACTAGAATCTTTAGAGGGAGGAGGAAGTGATGCAAAAGTAAAGAATGAAGTTAGCACTTGACGACTCGAATTTTGAAAGGCTCGGAAATGAAGTAAACGGAGATAGGTAGTCTTACTTCCTACTCTCCAGATACTGTAGAATCCCGGGGGGCAACAGACAAAGAAGAACTGGTTTAAAAACCCGTGAGCGCTCTCAGGCAGATCCATAATCAGCTTGCGGTTTCTTGCGCTCCTTACATGAATAATGGAAGGGTGATCTTTGTTCCTCCCGAATGAACACAAATAGCAGATCTCCTTGAAGCTTGGGAGGCGGTTAAGCGTCCTCCTAAATAGAACGCACAACCCCATCAAAATGGCATAGCCATTAGGGTGCAACTGGAATGGAGAAATATTTAGTTGAAGGAGTGTTCTAAGAAAATCGTTGAAGGGGGGAATAGCTCCACTCAGACACATTTGACGATTGATTGCAATGAAGCCAGGTGGCGGCCTACCGGCGGTGTCATTTACCCCAGGAAGCAGAGCATCCGCTTCAGCAATGCCGAATTGAATACATAGCTGGCTGAAAGCCCGTTGGTTCAATGTAGTTGAAACTCTTTCCGGAGGATTCTCCAAAGGGTCAGCAATTGGGAAAACCTCATCGGCCTGCTTTACTATCTCTTCTCGCACTTGTTGAGAAGCCATTCTACACAAGGAACTGGATATTCAAATATGAAGGTGCACGTTTCCTAAAAGTGTGTGAAGTGTTGTGCAAAGCTACTGAAATAACAAGTAAATAAAGTAAAACTTGAAATAATACTGGTTGGCGCACGTCAATTCAGGAAGATTCAAGGCTTGTTATTGGATCAAAATTAAGTGTAGTATCAATGCAGATAATATTCAGCGATAAGCAGTTATAACTGTATGAATTTTGCGTTGATGCTTCATTTAAGTCAGTTGATTCACAGCATTTCATTTTTAATTAGATTCATATTATTTTACTTAAGTAAAATATTATCTCTTTGACCTAATCCATCACTCGATGTGGGCAGTCGATGATGAGTATATTCGTCCTAGTTTTCTGCATTATAATAACAGGTTATTAACAATCAAATGTTGGTGCAATCTGTTTAGAGGCAGTTGAAAGTTCAAGCAAGCAGATCAAGTTAAGGGTCTAGTCACATTTTATGAATTAAGCAGTGCGATACTTTATCTTGTTCAACTTATGCTGTTCATATTGTCCAAAATCATGGAATGATAAGGCATGGGCAAGGTAGAAGGTCACGGGTTAAGGCTATAAGGCTTTAAGTCACGACAAGGCGAATGTGCTTAAGTCTTAGCTCGTCC
This sequence comes from Allium fistulosum, assembly GCA_030737815.1. Lineage (NCBI taxonomy): Eukaryota > Viridiplantae > Streptophyta > Magnoliopsida > Asparagales > Amaryllidaceae > Allium > Allium fistulosum. The sequence continues at coordinate 99,797,725 of CM060907.1, forward strand.
AAGTACAAGAGCGGCCTAAAGGTTATGCCATAAAAAGTTAACTCGCCCAAATTATGGTGCGACCCAAAGATGGGTCGTTAAGGGAGTTATCTCGTCTGAAGCAATATAATATATATCCTAAGTCGCTTGAGTTCTTAAGTTATTCCATTGAGCTCTAACGACCTAAGTGAAGTCGCAGGATAACTATATCACTCAAAAAGTTATTCATGTGCCATGTTCCAACGACCTAGCTAAAGTCGCAAGCTCTCTAAGCCGTTCAGACTCCCTTAGGTTGCCAAAGTTCAAAAGTCGCTCAGGCTCCTTAAGCTTCCAGGCCCATATGTCGCTCAGACTCCCTAAGTCATCAAGACTCTTAGGTCGCTCAACTCTGTAAGTCGCTCTACATGATTAATTCGCCTCATGTCCTAGGTCGCCCTAAGGGTATCCCAGAAATACCGAGCTCTCTTCTACTAAAAACCTAAGTCCTGCTCTCCACTCATACATTGCCACATGTTCATCCCCTTTACTTCACCAGAAACGCCACAACATAACCCGAAATCCGTTAACCTAAAACCTCCTCGTCTCCTCCAAACTCCCAAAACCCATGATCAACTCCAAAAACTCCACATTCACCCAATAACTTCATGGAACCCTAAGTCGATTCATTTTTCGAGAATAACGCAATTACCAACATTCGACGATGATCGAAAGGTGAGTCGGGGTATAATCTTTCAGCATGGTAACAAAAATTGCGTGAAATTGGTTATGGGAGAATCAATGGTGAACACGATGGTCAGATGATCAGATTTACCTAGATTTGCTGTTGAAAATGATAATCGAAGATACGAGGAAGGGAATTTCGCTTTAGCTCTTGAGCTTGAATATAACAATGGCGGCAAGATGATAAACAGTAAAGTGAAGAGGGTGAAACAGCTTAGCGGCTTATATAGAAGAAAAAAGGGAAGATGAATAAGCGCGCGAGTTAGCAAGATCCTTGAGTCGCCCACGACTTAGCAAGGTTAAATCGAAGCACACGACCTATAACCTAGGCATGTACTTCGAGGGGAAAGTGTTAATCCCTTTTCTGAATGGCGACTCAACTGCTTAAGAAAAGCTGGCGACTTAACGACCTAACATAACAACGGGTTAACTACCCCAAAGCCCCAAGCGACTTAACTGTTCACAGCTCCAAGCGACTTATGACCTATAGCATCTGGTGAGCTAACATTGCAATGAGTTAACGACTCAACCTCCCAGCGATTTTCAACGGGTTAAGCGACCTAAACAGATCAACGGCATAGCGACTCAAACACGACAGTGGGTTGAATACTACAGCGACTCAATGAGATAGCAACCTAGCGAGTTATGAGCCCACAGCTGCACCTAAATAAGCCGCGTCTCCTTATGCTATTTGTATATAGGTCGCTCCAACCTATATTAGGTCGCTGCTTCTCCCAAGTCTATCCAAAGTCGCTCCGCCTGATGCCCCAGCATATAAGTCGCCTTCCATTCCCCATAGGTCGCTGCGACCTACCAGCCAACGCAAATGGCCAAATACACCCACTATAAGCCGTAACCCGTACCCATTAGGTCGCCCGCGACCTAACTCAACTTCTAAGTCGCCCACGACCTACACCAAACGACCTAACTTCGAAATTCCCCTATAAATACCCCACCTACTCCGCACTGGGAGGGGGGATTTTGGAGGGGGAGCGCCAAGACTTTGTTGTTTTCATTACTTCTACACTTGCTCCAACACTTCAAATGCAAAAGACACTTCAAAGAACCTTCGAAAAAGATCAAGTTCATTCAACATGAATTCAAAGAGCTTTTCTGCATCAAATTTCTAACTACCTGTCTTAATTGTGTTGTAATTGAAGAATTATTGTAAATTTTGTAATCAAATCAGTAATAGAAGAGATTAAGTGGACGTAGGCTTGACTTTGAGCCGAACCACTATAAAAATTATTGCCTCTTTACTATTTTCTTCTATTTTCCACTTGCTTTTAGTTCCCGTACCAATGGATGGTGCTTTCGCTATATCACAACTCACACTGGGGTGTTAGCGTACATTTTTAGCGTTAACAATGGCAAACCCAACCAATGACACCATTTCTAAGCTGGAGCATATTGTAAGTAAAAACCTTACAGATTCTCTCACGGATGAGAATAGAATGTTAAAAAAAATTAAGGCAAGATTTTTATTTCAAAGGTGATAGGAATACAACTTTTTTCCACAACTCTCTAAAACTGAAACAGTCTAGAAACATAATACACTGCATCTCTGACTTAAAAGGAATTATGCAAACTGATCGAAAAGGCATTCAATCTTCCCTATTACACTATACTTCTCCTCCAGTTTCAACTCCCAGGCTAATGAGAATATTTCTCAAACTTCAATCACGAATACTATCTTACCTACAGTTCATGCCTCTGAAGCCTTCTCTCTAATTACTGCAGTCACTCAAGAAGAGATCAAACAAGCAATTTTTAGCCTAAACCCTAATAGCTTGGGAGGTCCTGATGGTTTCAACGCTTTTTTCTTTCAGCATTTATGGGATATTGTTAGTCCTATTTTCATTAAAGCCATCCAACATTTTTTCAAAACCAATATCTTGCTTGGTAAAATTAATGCAACTAACCTCGCTATGATTCTAAAATTAGATATTTCTACCTCTGTCAAATAGTTCAGACCCATCTCTTGTTGCACTATTACATACAAAATCATCATAAAAATAATTGCCGCTGGAATGAAGCCCATTCTTTCTAGCATAATCTCCCGTAATCAGATTGCCTTCTTTCTCGGGAGAAACATCTCTGACAACCTCCTTCTAATCCATGAACTTCTCAAGGGTTATTCGACAAAGAACATTTCACCTCATTGTCCGATGAAGCTTGATATACAAAAAGCGTTTGACACAATAAACTGGAAGTCAATAGTTATCATCCTATACAAAATGAATTTCCATATTCCTCTTATATCTTGGATGGAATATCTACCCTAAAATACTCTATCATTTTCAATGGTGAGGTGAAAGGTTATTTTGGGTCTAGTCACTGAATTGGGCAAGGTGATCCGATATATGCTTACATGTTTATTATAGTCATGGAATTCCTTACGACTCTCCTGCATCAACAAGTCATTGAAAAAAAATGTTCAGCTACACCCTAAGTCTAAAAACCCTCTCATAATATCTCTCATGTTTGCAGATGACCTAATTATTTTTTTCAAACCGGACAGACAATCTATATCCACCATCATGAACATTCTTCACACTTTAAAAACTACTACTGGCCTTTTTATTAATTATGAGAAATCAAATATCCTGATAGGAGGTCTGCCTGAATCCGAAAAAATTGAAATTGTTACTCTCTCTTTTCTCAACATTATGCCCCCAAACTCAGTCTATCTGGGAATTCCTCTCACCTCGATTAAGCTTTCTACAAACCAGTGTATCCCATTATTTGAGAAAATAATTTCAAAATTAGGAAATAGCCTTCACATCTTCTATCTCAAGCCGGGAGACTGACGATCATCCAATCTGTTGGGGTTGCTATGACCACGTACACCTCTAGTATTTTCATCTTGCCAAAAAAACTTATTTCTATGCTTAACAGGGCCCTGAACCATTTTTTTATGGCATGGGTATTGTTTCTCAAGGAAACCAATTCCTATTGCTTTCAAAAAATCTGCATTCCAAAGGACAGAGGTGGTCTTGGTATATTAAATATCTCATTATGGAATAACACTACTGCTTCAAACAATATGTGAATGCCCTACTTCTTGAAAAATCTACTCTATGGGTTACTTGGATGCTGAATCACTAGCTCAAGCAAGGAAATTTCTGGACTATGAATAAGACAAGCTCAACTAGCTGGTTCTATAATAGTTTACTGAAGCTTCATTATTTTTTGCTTCCTCATGTTCAATACAAAATCAACAATAGAGATACTCACAAATTTTGGCACAATCCATGGGCTGCTCAAGGCCAGTTCTCAATAACATCCTATCTCACAATAAAAAATGTACAACTGGTATTCCTAAAAATGCCCTTGCTCGAAACTATTGTGTTGAAGGTAGTATATCTTCGCCTTAATTACACTAGCTGCTTTGAAGCTCGTACACTCTAGGATTTGCTGACATCTAAACCTAAGATATACCTGTATGAAGAAATACTGTAGGGCAGTGACAAGATCATTTTATTCAATTCTTAAAATATATAAGCTCTCGATCAAATCTCAATATCAGCTCATTGATCCCTAGCATAAAAGAGTTTGGAACAGATTGGGAAACCAAAAAGATAACTTCCTCCTTTGGAAAGTTGTTCACGATGCACGCCTCACTAAAAAGAAATTGTTAGACAAACGATTAAATATTTCTGCTTCATGCATTTTCTGTTGTTGTGACCTAGAAACTAGGGAACAAATCTTCTTCGAATGCCCGGTCATTCAAAAAGCTTGGCATAAAATTCTCGCCCTAGGTGGAATATCACCAGATTCAACTGTTCTTCTGCAGAGTGGCAATGGATTCACAAAAATTTGAGATGGAAAACTTCAGATGATCGAACGATCCTATTGGTCCTCAAGAAATTCTTGATGACTATCTAGAACGAGAGAAACACAAGAGATTTTACCCTAAAGAGGAAATTCGATGAACAGCTATTCTACGAACTCTTCAATTAGATTCGGTATGCTGCTTTTGCTCTCCGATTGAATAATGTGTCTATTCCTTCTCATCCTTGGTAGTTTTTGTCTGTTTGTGTGTTCCTATTTTTTGTTGTTTTCCCTAATCCTTTTTTCTGTATTTTTGTGTGAGTTTGTCTTCTGTTTTTATATCTTTCCATAAATTCTGATAGGGGTTCAATTTTTAACCTCTTGCCCTTCAAAAAAAATAAATTTAGATTTTATAGATCCAATAAGATTCAAAATGGTAAAAAAAATTGTAATTCATCCATTTAACCCGTTACGTACTGACATAGATTCAATATAACAAACACATATAATAGAAAAGAAAACAAAAACATATTTTATTTCAAAAAAGATTGTTTACAGAATTAAGATTACATAACAATTACATAATTGTCCATACGGCACAGCCTTAATTCTATCATGTTGTTTGAAGAATGTTAATCGTGATTTTTCACATATGATTATTTGATAATGTTAGACTTTAGGACAAATTTTCAAACAAGACTGCTTTTCAAAACTATTTGCATCAATAGGCTGGTTTCAAAACTTTTTGCACTTATAGGCTAAATTTTGTCAGCTCAGCGTTGAGCTGGCCTTTTTAAAAAAAATATATACGGGGCGCATTTCAGAAATGCGCCCCTTATAATTTACACTGGCGCATCTGCCAAATGCGCCGGTGTAAATTTTTCTAAAAAAAACACAAACCAGAAGCCATACGCCAGTCAATTGTTTTCTACCCAAAACAAAACATATTCCACGTACAAAATCCAATTTCTTACCTTTCTTCCATTCAGCTCAAAAATTCATCAAAATCTACTCAAAATCTCAAAATTACTAGCCGGATTACTTCTATCAGCTATTTGGCATGGCTTCGCGATATGTTTGCAGATGAGCCATCACCAGATGCTTCAGATGTAGAAATTGAATATCATGCGAGAGCTGTTATTCTACATTTGATATCTTGTCGTATATTTCCCGATCATTCTAAAGGACAACTAAACCTTTTTTGGTTATTGTTTTTGCGAAATTTGGATGAGTGTGCACGATATTCTTGGGGCAGTGCTATATTGGCAACATTATATAATGAGTTAACAAATGTTGCACTCATGAAATCCAAATCAATAGCTGGTTGTCTTCCGCTTTTACAGGTATAATATGCATAGATATATTTGTTATAAACTCATATGTAATATTTAGTTCTAATGTATTCAAATTTTTTATTTATTTTACAACTTTGGGCATGGACACATCTTCCCATTGGTCGTCCAAACGTGACTTCATCCATGCAGATTGACAGAACATTGTCTTACAGTGCAAGGTAGTTAATTTCCAACTATATTTACATGTGTGTATTCTTGTACTAATAAAACTCTAATTGTATAACTATTTATATAGATGGTTTGGTTCAAGGAGTTGGGTTGAGTCTCCAAAGCAGGTGGCCACTTACTATCGCGACCAACTCGATATGTTAACAGATGAAGCTGTTATATGGAATCCGTACACACAGGATGTGCTAGTCGATCTTCCGCAGATATGTCTAAGTGGGATGCACAGTTGGCTTTGTAAGACACCTATCATATGCATGCGAGATGTAGAAATGTATAATCCTGATCGAGTGATGCGACAGTTTGGTCTTCAACAACACATACCTGATCCATGCGAACCAAAGCCGGATTTGGAGTTTGCTATCGTCCAGTGGAACGATAGACATAACCGTATCGTACACCAACAGTTTCCTACCATTCCTATTTCGAGATACATGACTTGGTACTGGTCGATTACTCGAAGATTCATTGTTGCAGATCGGACTTCTCATGAACGAGCATACACCGCTCGTGCACCGCTTGAGCGGGATGTGGTAAATCTTCCCATTATCGTGATATATTTAGTTCGTTCACTTGAATTATGTTTCTAATGTTGAATAAATAACTACAACTTGTAGGTCGATGTACTAGAGACGGTAGGAAGAGGGTTGGACGATATCGGGCATGGTAGAGTACCCGAACGAGAAGTCCAACCATGGTGTCTTGATTTGAAGAAACTTATTGACACACTCCTTTTCAGAAATCGATTAACACGGTCAAGCTCTTCCGAACAAGCTATGCGGACTAGAGAGCGAAGAACTAAAAGAACGCAAGATACACACCAATCGCAACCCGCTGGACCTTCTCAACCCCCACCTACTCAAGACGATCCGACTCAACCATGAGTATTCCTATTTTTAGTTTACTATTAGTTCGCTTCTGTAATCTAACTATAACTTCTACTTTAATTCGAATGTAATCGACTTTTAATTATGTTATGCTAGAATTTATTTAATGGTAGTTTTATTTGTTGGCTTTAATGTAGATAAACGTTTGCTATCATTTAAGATTGTGCATTTGGATTTGGATTTTGTGTATTTGAATTTGAATTGTTTGGTGAAGCTTGCAGTCCAGGTTTGGACCTGAGATTTACACTGGCGCATTTGGCAGATGCGCCAGTGTAAATTTTAAGGGGCGCATTTCACAAATGCGCCCATATTATTATTTTAAAAAAAAATGGCCAGCTCATCGCTGAGCTGGCCAAAACCAGCCTATAATTGCAAATAGTTTTGAAACCAGCCTATTGATGCAAACAGTTTTGAAAAGCAGTCTGGTTTGAAAATTTGTCCTAGACTTTAAAATGATGAAGGAATGGATGCAAAACTCATAGATGATTTTGTGCATTATGATACGAAAGAAAAGTGAAGAATCGGTAATTTGAAAAGAAAATTTACTCAAGTGATGTCAAGAGAAGAGACCAGATTTCCCTTTCAAATTTGGACATGAAGATAAACTTCTTAATCGATGAAGAATTGGCAATTTAAGAATTCAAAGCAAGAACTTCCTAACTAGAGTTGAGAATGATATCGAGCACGGTTTGGGGCTAGGTTTTCCATACTTATGAGGGCATATGCTAGATTCTCTCTTGCCTAATATACCTTTACGGATCTTAAAATTATTCTAGCTTAAAGCCTTAGGAGATGCGAAGGGAAGAGATGCACTCCCCACAGTTTGTTTAGATAAGTTTAGAATGTCGGGTTGATTTAATAATGCTGAATCACGAGACATCTTGGTAACCACCATCTAACGCATGACAAATCAAACATAACTAACAAAACAAGGTGACATGAAAGTCATGCTGGTGAACAGATAAATTTTGATCCTAGCAATGTTCGTTGCAAACAAAAGAAGATAACAAAGAATGTTAAGACTCGTTAGTATAGTATATAGACAAACTCAATATCCTAAACGGGGAGGGGGGGAAAATTCACGGATTGTATGTCTTATTATGTGATAAAGTTACATACAAGCATTGGTTAGTGCAAACATGGGAGTTAACCAAAGTATGTTAAATGTAAAGTATTAATCAAAATTTCTAAGCACGGTATTTTCGATCAAAGTTAGGCATCAAAATTTTCGATCGAAAATTATTTTTCAACCAAGCAGAATCATGACCAAGGATGAAAAGTTTTGAGTACTCAGAGGTAGGTCATTAGTTAATTCTTCGTTGGAATTTCTAGTTTGGCAACAAACTTCATTTGAAATACTCGACTCAAAACCAACGTGAATTCGGCTAGACCCTTAGCTCAAGTTGAGGCCAGATATGAAGCATTGAACAAAAACCAACCATTGGGAGAATTCGTTAATCGCAATCAAGAGGGAAATGTTTGCGTGTAATCAGATTTGACCATGATCACAATCAATTAGTGTTACAAAGGCTACCTATATTTGGATTTGAGTATAGGTTGGAATTGCATTGGACAAAATGAGGGGGTGAGGCTAAATGTGTTCGACTTTGAAATGGTGAAAGAGAAGGAAGAAGAAAAAGAATTCGAGTAGAATTTATATAAGGAAAAGTGGGAAACTTAAGGGACGTGCCACTAAACGGGAATCGTATATAAATTTTAATCAAAACCAGGTGTAAGGGTATTGCCAACACTAGGGTCAGTCATTTCTGCCACGTTGGCAAATTTCAGTGATTCACCGCCTATTTAACCCAACAAGCAAAAAAATTGCAGAGTTATCTAGCATTAATAATGTCGGATAACAAAATAGCAAATAAACGAAACCCCTCCCCCCTCCATGTGGAAATCTGCATGGGGTTTATGATGAAACCTTGGCCGCTAGTATATCCGGCATTATAAATGTTGGATAAACTAATATAGAATATCCGGCCTTCTTCTCTAGCCGGCTATTCTTCCTCCCTCAATTTTTCTAAAACTCATATTTCAATTAGAAAAAACCCCAAATCCATCCATTTTCAAGCTATTTTATACCATATTTTTCAAATAAATTACCCAAAAATAAGAAGAATATTTCAATTCGCGGTATCTGTAGATTTTCCCAAAATCGTGGGGGCGACGAAGATGATGGTGGTGAAAGTCCTAACTCTAGTTCTTCGAGAAGGCACAGGGGTGATCAAATAATGGTATCTCGAAGGCGACGTATGAGGGTTGTTTCCGAAGACTCTACTTTGGCTCCGAATATCAATCAAAACTTAGGATCGCGAGAGGAGTTGATCAATTTTCGTGTTTTGTTCGATGAACAAGTACACGTTTCTACCCGTGTCAATATTACTATAAGTAAAATTTTAAATTCAAATATAACGATAATGATAGCATCAATTATTATGCATTATTTACGTATTTAAAAAATATGGTACATAGTGTATGGTTCTATGCTAATTGTATGGTTCTATATTTAGGCTTGGTAAAATGTTGACATTTTAATTTATAAATTGTATAGTTATACATTTAGTTTACGAAGTTAATAGCCAAAATAATTTTCTCAATAGGCAATGGGAAGGGAAAACTCGTAGGGTATCTTGCATCTGTTTTTCGTCAATATCAAGAGATTGTGTAGGTCTCTTGCATCCCATAAGATTTCATCTTTCACAAATTCTCCATACTCATTTCGATTTGATTGAAACCATTGTCCACTGCTTCAAAATTAGAAGTTAAATTTCTGATAGAGTTGTTGGTTTGTGTAAAATTACCTCGCATTCCGCCTTTAAAATTTGGCGATCGATATTATGGACTAATATTCGAGTAGTGGTTGCTAAACTGATCGTTGTAGCCTTGAATCATATGTTGCGAATGTTGTTGCGAACGATATTGGAATGCATATTGAGAAGTTTGCTAATAATTCTGATTGTTTTATCGATTTGGCGGCGACATCAGAATTTTGATTATATTCTTGATGAAATTGTTGGAATGAGGAGGACATTGGGTTTTTTTCTCTTTTATTGTTTGATATTTTTTGGAGCTGATAGTGAATGCAGTTTAAAAGAGAGAGAAGAAAAAAGTAAGTAGAAAGTTTGTAAGTTGAGAAAATGAAGTTGGCTTATATATAAACATAATGCAACGGTAATATATTACTATTGCCTCATGTAGCATTACTAATGCCGAATAACATGGAACGGTAATAATGTTATTACCGTTGTCTTGGTTTACTGGGCATTATTAATGTTGGTTATTTACCCGGCATTATTAATGCTAGGTAAACCACTGACTGTCAAGGTCGCCAAAGTGACCTTGGTAGTCAGTGGTGAGTTCACTTTTGGACTCACTGGCCTTCTGTTGGAGGTCAGTCGCTAATGGATTTGCTCTACTGATCGATTTTTTTTGTTATGATTGAAACTTATGCTATATTCAAGAAGCATTAATCCTTAAAGTTCATTTCATTCACCAAGGAAAACACACGGTAGGGAAAATGTTATGTACAAAATTCCAATCAAATGCTAGGTGGCATGTAAAAAATAAACACGCCAGCTAGAATCATTCAAATGCAGAAGAGAAATACACTAAATTAACAAGGAAGTATTAAGAGGTTGGATGTTAGAAGATAGCTTGAAAGCAAAAGGAAGCAGGAATGGTAGAAAATAAAGGGATGGTCGTTATTTAAAAGAATATTAACCATCTTTATTCAACAGCTTGCTCACGAGCGAAAAGATATTTTTGATCATTTTCTTTTTGGTGTCTACCAAATCAAGATCATTTTCTTGCCACGTTTTACACGATCCCACTTCAAAGACCACGATCGTAAGTTTTGATTTTAAAGGTATACCGACCATATAGATAAACGAGCAGGTGCATAGAAAAAAGATCTAACTTTTCCACCATCGAACCAAGATCTAACTTTTCCACTATCGAACCACTGATATACTCAGTGGCAGAGCCAGCACCAAACATTTGCGTGGGCATAAGGTGAAATGAGTTCGAAGACAACAACCCTATGCATTGTGTCATATATCTAGAAAAAAGTTATGTTGCATGAAATCGCTTCTCACAAACTGCACTGCTCCAGAATTTGGTTTCATTTTAGACTACAAGCGCCATGTTTTGTTTGATTGGGTCATCCTTAGTATTTTGTTCTGTCAATCAATGAACTTCTACTCTGAAACTATATATCTCAATTTGATTTATTTATTTTTTTCAAACTGTCTTGGAAATTTTCAGTTCTGTGTATTTGTATATAAATTTATGTACGAGACTATAACAGTTACACCTTTATCCTTGTGTTTCTCATTTTACTTGTATCCTCAAAAAAACCGTTTGTCGGTTTACTGCTATAAACGATGATAAACACTGGTACAAACATGAGTTGCATAACTCCCCCATAAAACATAAACAAAGTTGAAAGTAACGTGAAAAAAGTTTCAAGGAAGAAAACAAAAGTTCATGTAAACAAAGAAAAAATTTGTTGCAATGAAAATCTAAGATACAACATTAACAACTAACGAGATATCTCTATTGCAAACACAATGGTCCACATTGTTTGTCTTAGTTTTCCCGAAAAAGACATAAATCAACTCCACTCAACAATATTTTCAAAGATTGGGGTAGGCAAGTGTCTACCCCATTTGCAAAGAGGCGGTTGCACCGCCCCTGGGTATACTTAAACGGTCGTAAGTCGATAAATCTCGACCGATCCACCAAGTATCGATCAAAACTTGTATTCTAATTCATTTTCTATCAAATATTCTTTTAGTGATTAAAACATAAAACCACCAACCAAAACCAACCCCCCCCCCCCCTCCGGTTTGTACTCTACTCAAATATATAAAGATACTACAAACAAAGGAAGACATAGCTAATGGTGGAGTTGCTATAAAATGCGGAGTTGGCTATTTTTTTTGTTAAAATAATTAGATTATATCTAACAAATTGGCTTTGTTGATACTCAAGATTCATCGTGAATGTTATATCAAATTCACTTGTACATGTATAATTCTTGTCTGCGTTATGAAACCAGAGTGCTTAAATTATTCTTGAGTGGTTACGGGTTAATAGCATAAAAAGTTACTTATCTTATAATTAGCTAATTAATCAAAAACTATTATGCTACGCGTAAATTTACAGCTTATTATAGTAGCAACGGTGAATCTAAAAGGCATGAAATGGGGAGTTCGTGACAAAAATGTAAAACAGAAATCCCGGTTGAGTACTGTGAAAAATGAGACGATAGTTTAGTTGAATGAAAATTACAGGCCATTAGTTTTAGGCATAAACAGCATAACGGCAGAGCTTGCCGTATATAGTACAAGAACACATACTACTAAGCTTGTCATTGATAGCATTCGACAAGTACCTGACAAGCGTAGTAGTATAACAGGTTACGTTAGAAGTACCTAACAAGCTTTTAGTGCTTGAAAATTACGGTAAAAGCATAAACACATGACGCAAAATATTAATGTTAAAGACCAACAATTTTACTCACAGCTTTTTTAAATAGTACTTGAAAATTTGCCAAATAAATAGGAATGAATCCAAATTCAAAAACAAAGCAAAAAAATACACAAGTAAGATCCACAAATTCATTTTGCGTTGTGACACCAACCGACGAGATAGATAGAGATGAAATCATAACTAATCATAATAACAGCAAAATCGAATCTAGGTTCTGGAACTCTTCCGATATGAAAATCCCATCTTAACAATGCACAAATAAGTTCCCGACACATAGAACTGGCTTTAAACAACAAACAACCAAGCTTTGTTATACGAGAATCAAAGAAACAATAAAAAGCTTCACTCTGAAACAATTATGAAGTTCCACCAATTACTACTCTTCATGCAAACTGATTTTCTTAATTACAAGTCACCACATGCTTTATAGATATAACCTGTATTACATGCCTATACTCAAAGTCACCCGTCACAAATTCCAACGGAAAAAAAAAATGTTCAAAGAATAACTGCTAAACAACAATTACATAATAAAACGGGAATAAGGATGTAACTAACGCAAACATTATAACATCCAATTTCGCCACCCAAACTCTACATTTCTGCTATATGAATCACGATAATATAATAATATACATAGTGAGCCTAGAAGCAATACCATCGTCTCACTTTATCCCTATTTTACAAATTTCACTCCCAAATAGAGTGAAATTTGCAAGAAAAAAGGTGTAATTTCCAACTTCCTTTTTTATACGCTGCCAATTAGCTGCTACTTTTGTGAGAAGAATTCGAATTATGTCGGGCTACGGAGGTGAAGTCCTGGTTGAGTAAAGGGCATAATTTTCCTTCAATTTCGGTCTGTTGCGATTTCATATGCTCTATGATCATTGACTCGGCTGCTTTGCATGATTGCTCGTCGCTGAAAGCTAAAGTCCATCTTCCATCCACCAGCTTTTTTGATCTGCTCTTCTTTAATGGGTCTAAGCTTGGTAGGGAGTATGGACGAATCCGTAAATGTAACCATTTTGAGTGCTTTTCGTCAATTCTTGGCTAGTAGTAGAAGGAAAAAAAAGAAGGGAATACTCAGTTGCGACCATTTAGACAGTATATAACATAATTTTGTTGTCTCGGATTTCAAACCCAAGACCTCTAGAACTTCAAACTAAAGCACTCAATTAGCATGTGTATTTTTGTAATGTCAAAAGCTTCAAATGGTGGTATTGTCATTGTATATAGATTATTAGTATTATTATCCCCCCCTCTCTCCCAGACATTTTTATTTACTAAAAAAATAGAGGACTTTCTTTTATTTTACACACGTTTGGCCCTATTTTATGCAGTGATAAGATAAAGAAATACAAGCACGTTTACTGAGTAAACAAAAATGTCTGGTAGAAAAGAATGAATGAATAAATAAATATTTACAGACAAAGACTTAACCTGACCTAAATTAAACCAATAATTTTCCAATCTTTGAGAACATAAACCTCGAAAATAAAACCAGCATCGTTACAAGAATGACATTTGGAAAAAAAAAAACCTTAAAGCAAAATCTCAGAACCACTCAAGCAAGTATAATTAATAACTTTTGGAAAGCCAACAAACTACGAATCTATGTTGCTATAGACAAAAGGGGCGATGCAGCAACAAAGACAACACTTGATAAGCATAATTTATTTGGAGAACACAATTAACTTTTACTGGATCGAACTTCAAAGTAAAAGATGCTTCATGCATGCACTTCTTCATTTTCCATTTGTTTTTAATCGACACTACCCAAACATATATCTTATTAATATCTTTACTTTCCAAATCTCACGTACAAATAGTGAAACAACCACATAACTATTTACCACAGAAACACAAACAGTGTTTACAAACTTTTCCATACACGGCTATAATCAACTTACATTTGATTCTTGCATAAACCGTTCATATTGCACGTTGACAATAAGAAAAGTAAAAGAAAAACGACCACCAATTTTACTTTTAATCAAGCATGTATTCAGCGAGGGCATTCGTCGCAGATGTCAAACGTGTCGTCGTTGAGTTTTATCTGTACTCTTTTTTATTTTTTATTACACATTTTTACTGTCTGTGAACGATCTCTACCATGCAACTAAGATTTATTGGTCAGTTGTTTCGTTGCTTTCCTATTTTCAATCTACATTCCCTTTTTAATTTGCATACTGATGTTTGATATATGTGTTCTTCCTTTCATTTCTTACATCCATGATAATTCTATAAAACCATACAACTACAGGTATAAATGGCAGAAAAAAAACACCTTTTCTTAAAACAAAATTATTATTAATATTATAATCTCAAAAGCAAAATATCAAAAAGTCCACATGTATTGATGATGCTATCTAAATATGGTGTAATAAAACTATTTGAACCTAATAAGAACTCATGGATGTAAGGAGAGAAATGAAGAACGCATAATTCAAACATTAATCTGCAAATCAAAAACAATGTAGACCAAACAGTTGGAAAACAACAAAACTACCTACCAACAAATTTAAATTGCATAAAAAGGAAATTTATGCATACACATTAAAAATGCATAATAAATAATACACACACACATGCAACTTTAACGATGATACGCTTGACATCTTTGACGAATGTTCTCGCTGAACCCATGTCTAGTAAAAGTAAAGTTGCTGACAGTTTTTTCTTTCTTCCTTTTTGTTAAGGTGAGATGGGAAAAGCTTAACTAAATCAAATACGGATTGATAATATCCATGTATATAGAAGTTTGTAAACACTATTTACATACCTGCTTATCTGTGATAAATAGTTAAGGTGGTGTTTCACTCAAGGTTCAGGCTGCAATCTCAAAAGTTTGGCTACCTTGGATCCAGTTCAATGGATGAAGATTCGTTATTCTCTTAAATTTCGGTTTCGTTTGGAATATGAGAAAACAACGGTTTTTGTTTGGAATATGAGAAAACAACGGTTTTGTGATACATAGAAGAGGTAGAGAGACAAAATAATAAATAAATAAAGGAGAAAACTTAATGATCAGCTATTAATTATTGGTGCAGTAGGGAAAAAAGTGGAAGAAGAAAATATGGAGAGAAGGAAATAAAGGACAGAGGGAAAGAGAAGGGTTGGAAAGATGGAAAGAAAAACAAAATATGACAGCTATTTAATATGACATATGCTTCCTTTTCTTAGGCTTCAGTACTGTACCCATTTCAATGGCACACGTATACACTACAAAGAAGAGGACTTTTCTTGTTTATTTCTACTTGGTTTAACATTGATTGTTTATTTATACTTGGTTCAATCTGTATTAAAATGATTAAGTGAAATTCATAACTATAGACATAAATGTTGAAGTATTGTTACTCAATTATAATTGAAAAAACCATAATTAATTATAGAAATTAATTTACAGAATGTGACTGTTAATGTACTCTTTTTTTTCAGTATTCACCAAAAACTGGAAACTGGAACTTTTACTGAAACCATTGAAATGGATTGAATAATTAATAGACCGAAACTGAATTCTCAAACCTTTGTTTCAGTGTTGGTAGGTGAAATTCGAAAGAGTAAAGATATTAATAAGATATAGTCAGGGAGTTTGTTTCATACATGCTATTGTTGCACCCGATTAAAAAAAATTGGAAATTAGCCACAAGGGCCTCTTTAGCAAGTGGAATTAGTTTATAGGACACACAACTGAAATAATTACTTTCAAGGACAAAACGCAAAATAATTAGTTTCTAGGGCCTAAAAAACTATGAAATTATGTCCTTGAAAGTAATTGGATTGTTGACTTTGTCCTTTAAAGTAATTATTCTGCTGACTTTGGCCTTGAAAGTAATTTTTTTGAATGCGTGTCCTAGAAATTAATTGGACTGCAAAGTTTGTCCTTCTGGTGAAATGCCCTTAAAAACACTTCAATTATTTCATAATTCCACATGTACCTTTATGTAGGTATCTTTAAACACTATTTATGTAGAGTTTTGCCTCTTCTATAAATTTCAGTGTATACATGACAAATAGCGGAATAGAGGATGAAAGCAGGTTTCCTGCTAGGAAATTGCTACTCCTGCAAGGTTAACCCAATAGGAACATGCAGGAATTAGGTTTATAGTGGGCCCCCATACCAAGGGGGGCCACTGTTTTGTAACACAAAGCTACCAAGTTAAAACCCAGTAAGTGTAACACAATCCTTCATCCCATAGGTGAAGAAGCATCTAGAAATTTGCCTAAAATTCAGGTCTAATTTTGAGGCCACCTCAACCATATGATATCTTAAAATGTGTTTCATGGACCATATGCATGTGATAATTTTGATGTATCCTTGCTAGAATGCCTAACCTACCACCTCAGATAATGATATGAAAATTCGCACATCATGCTGAAAATCATTGGTATTTCTGTATAAATAATGCAAAATAAAAGCTCAACAGGAAAAGGAGACTTACATCTGAACCAGCTAAAGGTGCAGTGACACGAACAATTCCGCTACGTGGCTTGAGTGGTGATTCTTCTGAAAGAAGAATCCAGCCAGATGTACCTCTTGATACCGCTAAAAATTTCAAATGGTGTTCTTTTCCTCTTTCAAATGCTATTCTACATGGCACCGATTTTTCTGCATATACAGAAAACATAAAAATATGTTAACATTCCTTGTAGAGGAACTCGCAACATATTGCAAAATTGGGATGGACTCAAACCTAAGTTGATTTCGCTGCCTGGCCTTGGAGATGAGATTTCAAAACCAGTTGTTTCTGGTCTTAAATGTTTAGGAGTACAGGGTGGAGACTGTAGAGGAAGGTAATCAGGCAGTAATCCTCCAGAAGAGAAAACCAAAAGTTGACTTCGAAGTACAAACACCTGAAAATGATATAAATGGTTTTCACTTATCAGATATATTTGCTTGCCTTTGCTCATATCCTATCGATATACACATAGTTGATCATTCCAAAATCAAGCAAGGGTTTGCCATGCTGGAAGAACCTTCCAATAAAATGAGGATTGTTAGTGCAAAATAACCAACAAAATGAGTTACATATGATGCATTATCAGCCCAAAATTTGGGTCAGACACTCAGAGGGTAAGATTGATAGTTATGTCACGTCGGCTATTCGTATCAAAAGTTATGGAGTGCTTAATAAAGGAGTTTTAAGCTGAAACTCAATCAAATGAAATTTAGCATGCTTGTGCAATATTATGCTCAATGTCAGGTGGCAAGCACATCATCCACCCATATCTCTTTTTAAATTCACATATTAGAATATCTTCTGGCAGATAATTGGATCTGATTATGAAATGAATTCACATATCAGAACATTTAAGGAAAGATAACTGGATTTGGTTATGAAATCCTTGGTTGGTACACTATAGTTAATTTTATACTGTCAAGTTCCCAGCTAATGGGTATGATATACCAGTTACATGTGTCTCACAATTTCAATAACTATATAGAGATTCAAAAATGTCATTCCCTTCCTTTTATTTACGTATTATGGTGGAGAACAATTATACAGTAAAGCTGATTTTTATCCAGTAAGTTATGGAAACATTATCTATGACTTATTATCAGAATAAGAAACTTTCCTGGTCATGGACATGTTTACCAAATTATTCTAGTCCCAAAAAATTGTGTTAACTGAGTGATTCACATCTTTAACAAAGAGATGATTTATACAATTAGTGTATAATTAAATCAATTTCATATTTCTTACACTAGGCGAGAAGCTATCCCGTTAAGTGGACACATGCGATGGTGTATATTGTTTGTGAGATTGGAATATACCCATGCACGACGTGTAAAGCCATAATTAAACACATGTTGCGCATGCCTCTTAAGTGCATGTCTGCTGTTAAAAGTGTACAGGAATAAAAACCAGATCACATAATTATAAAGTAAAGGATGACCCTTTAACTATAAATGTACTTCTAGTTGCTCCTAAAAAAAGAATGGGATACGTCCATCAGTTGTGTATATCAAGAACATACTAGTTACCAACTAAGTAATTAATATTGGTTCGTTCAAAGTACAAATACACTTACTCCATAGTATTGGGATAATGTTGCAATAATAGTGGTAAATTAACGAATTGTATACCGCAACAACTAAGCCATTATTCCCAAACAAGTTGGGGTCGGCTAGAGATGAAACCTAAAACTACGAATTATATATGTTAATAAAAAATTATCATAAATATTATTTTTATCATAAATCAACATCATGCAAAACTACATATTTAATTATCATTAAACTGTATATATTATCAATAACAAAATTATTTTTTAACTCAAAAGCTACAAACACAAAATTTCAGATCGAGGATTACAAAACAAATTTAAAAAGAAGTATCATATCAATATATAATCTTGTAAGACCATAATAATAAAGTTATTATAAACTGAAAGAAACACTCAGAAAACTATTCAAATATTTAAATAAAATGAATTGATAACAAAGAAATATGAGGGGAAAAAATGATTTAGCAAAATTTAGTTAAAGTTCAATTATAGTTTCGTTACTGAGCATTTACAGCTATCCATAGAAATATTTACATCTTCAATAAAATAGTATGACAGAATTAAAATATCGATATTAAGGTTTTGACTAGAAAGAGTTATTTTTTCCATATCCAACACTTTGGAACATAACTTATTCAAAGATCAATATTTTGAGATTTCAACTATATTTTACAACAAATATTGGTCTGACATATTGGCAAATATGAGGCGATATATCATTAGCGATATTTTGCCAAAAAGAAAAGGAAACACACACACACACACACGGGCACACACTCTTCAGTACTAATGTATGATGTAGATTTTACTTGGGTCAAAACCTTGTGATTGTGATCCATCTTTTTTATCAAAACTCATGAAAATTCAGTTCAAGACACTTGAGTTCAACAAGTTTATCCAACTACGTGTTCTTTTTTTGTAAGCAACTCCAAAATGATGAATGTTTAGATAGAATTAGTTATGCTGATCCCGTATTAAGTAGCATAAGGTACTTACCAAAAATGTTTAATTTAATCTGTTATTAGGGATATAAATTATTTTTCATATTACCCTGTTTTACACACACACACACACATGGATGAGAGTACATGACCGTGTTTCAACTATTAGACTCAACAGTTATCACATAAAATATATGTTGACAATATATTTAAATTTTACCAAGTGAAACATATGTCAGAGTATCGATGATCAAGATACATGAACGTGTAACACGTGTACATGTGTATTGATGTCCAAACAGGTCTTAAATTTAGAATATTTGTTGCATTCCATCTTTTGCAATGGGTTTGTTATGAAATGTGTAGTAAAAGGAATTGATTCAAATTCCCTTATGTATATAATCAGTTTTTTAACTGTCAAAAACAGGAATATGATTTTTCACT
Organism: Allium fistulosum; assembly: GCA_030737815.1. Lineage (NCBI taxonomy): Eukaryota > Viridiplantae > Streptophyta > Magnoliopsida > Asparagales > Amaryllidaceae > Allium > Allium fistulosum. The sequence continues at coordinate 99,817,498 of CM060907.1, forward strand.
AATCATTATCAATATTTCCCTGCTGTCAGCAATTGATTCATATACCTACCAAAATTCAATTTTCAAAGCTGGGACACATATGAAGTGGTAAAGGCTGGTTTAAATGTTTGGCGCTTAAAACCATCAAATGATGCAAACATCAAAATGTGTTTTATGTGTTCCAGCATCAATCATTTTATTGGCCAAGGCACATCAAACACATACGTGTGACCTGATATTCTATAGTTAATAAACCATAGACATGTTTGGTTAGTAAAAAATTATGGGTATCAAATAAGCTAAATGATGAACATTATATCCACAGTAGCACGATAAGATGCAACCCAACCGTGGAAAGCTCAAAGAGTTTAGCTTACAGTTCAAACATACCATCTCTTAGACATAATTTGTACAAAACTTGATCTGGAATTCATAATATGACCACTGCTATGTGTGGAGACATTGTAAAACTGGCATCAAATATTCATTATTATGTATAAAAATGCATTTAATTTGGAGGCAACCTCTTAACTGTGTATACTTGTATAAATATAATTAATACCTTGAAGCTATTGTCTGCCTCAAAACGGTGATATTTTGATGCATAAATATACCATTAAGCAGTTGCCAATTAGCAAGTTTACAGATACTATTATGTAAGTTGACAATATTATGTTCCAGTAAGATAAGATATACGTAGTTTATGGAGAAGCTAACCTTCACAGCCTCACACATTCTTTCCCCAGCAGCAAAAGATGATCCACCTGGAATACTATCCAACTGATATCAAAATGCATCAAGATGCTAAAATTCACCAATATCAATAAAAATGGAGATACTGATAGACAACGATCTATAGAAGAAATATCTGTATGACTTACCTTCAGCTAAACATGTTTGTGGTGGCAAAAGGATGGATCTGGGGTCTCGTTGCGGTGATGAGGCCTCAATTGCTATTGAATATAATGGTGAATCAAAGCATCAGGAGACTGAGGTAGAAAATATGTATGCTACTATATGTGTTGAGTCTGGGATATTACCTCTTTTACAGTTTCTCCACTCATCTTGCAAAACTGATAAAAGTGTATCACACCATGTTCCTTTAACTTCTTCCATCAGATTAGTAACTGTATACTCATGTGAATCCTGTCAAAAACAATAGTTTTGCATATCTGATTCGCACGTAGTATTTCTTCATGTGTAGATAGAAGCATAAGTTTTGTCTGAACAAAGTCCTCGTTTTAAGGATTGATGGATGCTGCCATAAATAATATGTAGAGACTGGTATAAAAAAAGTATATCATACCTTGAGTTGCTTCAGATGATTAGTGGTGAATTCTTCCTCGCCGTGAGGAATCAACTGACGTAAAAGCCAACCGCCGGTCCATAGTGTCTCTGATGACAAATATGACCTGCAGAAAAGGTGGGCCAATGCATCCAAAACCTACACAAGTAAAAATGTTTAAATAATGCATTTGTGTTTAGTTCAATTTTACAACAAAAAAGAGATAACACTAAAAATCAAATGTATGTTAGTTAGTGCAAAAAATGAAACAATGCTGAAAAACCAACATTAGCTCATTTCCTCGATTTCTGAAATGCAGATCTGAACCGACATATATACGTACTGAACACGTTGGCGGCTTATAAAAATTAATGATAAACTATTTTGTTATCTTTTAGTACGCTTGTGATCATGTATGCTTTTGATCAAGAAAATGAATGGCAAAAAATATAATATTTATATTACAAAAAGGGCTCAAATTATCTTACGTATCTCTAAAATGAAAGAAAAAAAAGTTCATTACACAATCGTCAGATTGAGCACTTCTATCACATGCTTTCCTATTGTTTTTGTTTGATATAAAACATAAACCAATGTAGAATTTCGTTTAGCTGCAAACAATAATAGCACTTAAGAAAAACATGAACATTCAACAGATGCATTAAATGCCATAATGTTTTTTTAAATCCTTCAAAGGTTAATTAATATCATCACCCAAGACAAAGAGGTTTACAATAACACTTTAGAACTATAGTTTTGCAGAATTGATGCTAATTATAGCCGAGGAATAGATCGGAGTGTGTTACAATAAACCTTTCTGTTTTGGGTGATGATATTAACTGACTATGAGAAAATGTTTTAAAAAAAAACATTATGGCATTTGATGCATCCGTTAAGTATTTATGTATCTCCAAAGTGTTATTATTGTTTGCAGCTTCTTTACTGATTTCTTTATCATATTACTAAAAAAAAACAAAAACAATAAGAAACTATGTAATAGAATTGCTCAATCTAATGCAGAGTCATGATTCTTATTTTATTTTATTTTATTATTGTTTTTTCCTTTCATTTTAGAGACACCTAAGACAAGTTCAGTCTTTTTGTTTAAAATAATACATCTTTTTGTCATTTGTAGACCACATAACAGTTTAAATGAAACACCTAATATGGAATTTTTCCTTGCCATGATAAAACTAAAAAGTTCTCCTCCTACATCTTTTTTTTTTCTCTTTTTTCCCCTCCAAAATGTATCTGTTATTGCTTTGTTCTATCCCTAGTTTTCCTTCCATAGAATTTACTTTTTCATATACAATATCCTTTTGTTGAAAAAACATGACTGAAGCTATGTTTCATCATTATATACTATAATCAATGCTTTATCGGATGTGTTATGTGATGAAAAACTGTTAATAATGGACAATTAAGTTTAGGTTTACAGTTGATCTTCCTAGTACAAGAAGCATAAGATAAAAGTTTATTTTCAGAGCTGAAGTCAATAATTTTGTAGCAAATAAATCAATCTAAGTGTGCAAATATGACTATAAACCCTAATAAAATTCAATTTTGAATAAACAATATATCATTTTACAAAAAATAGAATTAAATATTCACTTCAGTATTAAATCTATCCAAAAACATGCATACAAATTTTGTAAACATGGTCATCACTAGAATTCAAGTTTTACATCAACAGATATATATAAAAAAATTAAAGAAGAAAAAAAAGGATAGACATGAATTAAATCAAATATGGATTTTTTAAGTTAGAAATAGGGTTCCAGTCAAAATTTGAGCAAAAGTTATAATTCAAATTGGAACTTAACTTTTTGACTGAAACTATAAAATACTTCCATGCTGTGAAGATATTTAGGACTTTAACCCTAAAGTTTGCTTAGCAAATGCTACCAACTCTAAAATTAAAGTCTCTACCGTGGATTAAGAAACATGATATTATCAAGATGTGGATTGTCCTTCCTAACATACAAACAATAGAAGGAACCCGAAACTTTAATTCTGTGAGACTACTTCAAACACACCCTCCCCTTCTAAAATTTGTTATAGTTAAACAATGAGGAGATTTCCCCTTCCCATATACATTGAGATATTATTGAAATAACCCTTTGGGCGTGGGGGAAACTGATCATCACAGAGTGCCCTCTATAAAAACACTTGTACGTTTTTACAGTTCTACAAGATTCTTCACTACCATGGTACTTTGATCTGGCCAATCAAAAACACAAAGCAAACACTGGAAACTGAAACCTAAATTTGATTCATCAAAGATCAAAAAATCTTCGACCCATCACTCTCTACAATTCATTTTCATCAGCGGCGAAGACATCTATGCTAGATCACTTGCAAAGCGCTTTGTATGATTGGATCCGCGACGAGAATGCCTCGTTCCTAGCCTCCTCTGCGTCATCATCCCCCTCTTTCTTGTGCTTCTTTAAGTGCTCTTTGCTTTCCTGCAGCAGTTTCTTCAGCTCCACGGTATCTTCACCTCTCTTTGTTCAAGTGACATTATCAGCCACTGTCTCAGTGTGGAGTCTTTTATGTGCTTTTTGAAGGCTGACAGTTTTTCACCAGCATAGGATTTACAAGAAGGCACGAATTCTCCATTGATCTTTCTCTATTTTAGTTGATTAGAGTGAGCATTTTCATGTTTGAAGGTTTAACATGATTTCACAAATCTGACAAGGAACATTGGATAAGTCAGCCAGAATACGGAAGTCTCCAAAGCAGTACTCAACTCTATCATCTCTCTCGCGTGCCTATATACTTCGAAGACCAACCAAACATGCATCAAACCATCAAACACAGGTAATAACAAAACATCATCATAGGGGTACAAAACACCTAAGTCTCAAGGACAATCTATTCATCCCAACAACACATGGCCACAGGCCACGTGTCCTGCTCACTGGATATACCTCCCTACTCACTGGAGATACCTCACACCATAATTCTCACAACCACGTGGACTCTACAACCCATAAGGGTATATCACCTAAGCAAGCAACAGAGTCTCTTCACACTCTTCCAGTCAAGGTTTTAAATCTCGGATATCGGGCCCGTTTCATCTCGGCGATTTTAGTGACTCGGTATCGTATCGGGGGAGATCTCGGGCAAGACGAGTGCATCTCGGGCGCCAATATCGGATTTACATCTCGGACATAAAGTTCATATCGGAACCATATTGGAGTATAACACATCACATAATTTATAGTAAAAATGCATGTATCGGTTTATTTAACATTTACCGAATTACTGCAACTAATCTCCACTATTCTAACTGAAAAAAATAATGCAATTATACTTCAACTATATGAAATTGTTCAACAAAAGTTACAAAACATCATCAGTTTTAGCAATTACATATAAGTAGATGAAAGGCGACAAATTAACTAAAAAAAGCGAGTTCTATACAATTACATGTATGCAGTAAGAATAACATAGCAACAGTATCGGGATGATGCAAATAAAAGCAAATGCAAATAAGAGATATCAGGAATCGAAGGGTTTCAGACAATGCAAATCTACTTGCAGAAGGTTATGCAGTAAGAATAACAAACTAAATCTACTTGCAAATCTACTCTAAATTATACTATATTCAATTTTCTAAAAAATTGAATTTCATTAAAATAAAAACAACCCTAATTTACATACATGTAGACAGTAGAGAGATTGGTCGAAGACGAAGTTGCAGACTGTCAAAAGCGAGATCGAGTAGTCAAAAATTGGAAGCAACACCGAGCTGTCGGATGTTAGAAGAGGGAGTTCAAAATTTTTTTAAAGGAGGGTGTTCGATTTTTTTCTCAGGAGAAGAGGAAGTTCGATATTTTGACGAGGAACGTAGTCTTTTGAGAAGTTGAATCAGAAAGAAAAGAGCTTTGTTCATTTTTTTATGATAGATTGAGATGGACTTTTTTTTTTGAAAAAAACAATATATCGGGGATATCTCGGAATATCGTTTCGCTTCAAATATCGGTCGATATATGTAAATTTCGGCCGATATAATCGAAACGAGATATCAACCGATATCTCATGTTTCGTTTCATCCAGGCCTTCAACCGAGATATCGGCCGAGATAGCCGAGATTTAAAACAGTGCTTCCAGCAAGAATGAAGAAATGCCTTTCTCACCTGTGCAAACCTAACTCTTCTTAGGTGTCTTACTCTTGACTGGCTTTCCTCCATCATTGTCCACTTTAGGGTTATCCTTCTACAAAATTGTGCACATATTATTTATTAAAACTTCATTATATAAAGTAGAAACTTAAATAAATTAAAGAAATTTCATCAAAAGGGTAGGGCTCCAAAGGCATTGATTTCGATTTTCAAAAACAGGTCAGAATCAAAAGCTCCTCGCATTATAAATGTCACTTCTCCATCTGAGGAACCCCATTGAAATCTCAACCTTCTCTTTACAACAAAACATATCAAATCCAAAATTGCGAAAAATGACGTTAATCACTGGTTTGCACATGTCTCTGTTGTGAGGATCTCACTCAACGTGGACCTCTTGTTCACCTACATGGACTGTTCCTCCAACAAAACTTACTGATTGGGCGACCAACAATGTATTATTGTTCTTTACTAGACATAGGTACTAGAAATTTCTACTATAATACAGCTAATAAGGTCTTCCCTCAATTGGATTAATCCTCACCAACAAAGTGGACCGGGCAAGACCCAGCAGCAATACTCTCTCTCGTTGAAGCAGTGTTCTGATTAAGCATAAGGACAGCTATCCTCCATCCAAATCATCGCTGCTGCTACCCCATTTGGGAGTTTGAATAATGCAGCAGGCCTCGTACTTTTCCTTTCCATCAAAGGAATAGTCAATCACCCAATCAAATCAGACTAATTCAACATAAAAGCGGACAGATTAGGCAAGACTCGGTCGGTCATAGTATAAGCTATGGTGTTCGAGGGGGAGTGGAGCGCTAGGGGCTAAGAATGTCCTTAGAGTCCAAGCGGAGTTCAAGCAGAGTCTGAACGAAATAAGCGCTCACCACACAATTTGATACAAATAAATTTTGCAGTAAGAAAATATAAAAACAGTAACTATATATAGTGTGAAACTCAATTTGTGTTGATTAGATCGTTACTATTTATTACTGTATTATGAGTGATATACACACACACAAAACTAAAGTTTATCATTAATAAATCTAAAAAAAATATTATAATCAATAATGATATAATTTATACATAATAAATTTTATGCCATAACTATAACTGAATATTTGCGTACTGAATAATCCTGACTTTATAAAAAAACACAATAATTGTGAACAATTTAGTAATTCTTATAGTTCTAGCATATTACTTTAGGAGCGTGGGAAAGTTAGCGATCCACGAAATAGAACCATGAGCTAAAAGTTTTTTTTTGCTTAGGGTTAATTTAGGGGTAGTGTTATAAGTTTTAGATCATGGGACTAGTGAATAGAAGCCTAAGACGTAGTGTTTGGTCTTCGATCGATATTACTGCTAGTATTATTATTATTATCATCCTTGTTTATATATATATATATATATATATATATATTATTTTTATCTTTATTATTTTTTACTTAGTTATTGTTATTATTACTTGTTTACTTATTTGACTTTATTATATTATTATTATCATGGTTTTATTATTGTTGTTATTATGACTATTAAATTGATTTTGTCATTTAATTTTGGGTTATATCTCTAGCCGACCCCAACTTGTTTGCTAATAATGGCTTAGTTGTTATTGTTGCAGCAGCATCATATTAGTTTAGGTTATAATCCAAAAATATTTATAATAGAATTTAAAATAAATAAATAAAGGAAGAACCGTCAAAATCAAATTTCAAAGAAGTGAGGGGTTGATGAGTAATTATCACAGTATGTTTATATTGTTGACTAGAAAATCAATAAAGTAAGCTTCAAAAAACATGAAAATTGTACGTTTATTTTTAGTTATAAAAAGGAATATTTAATGAATGCTTTTCGATATATTTTGAAGTTTATATTTAGTTATAAAAAGGAATATTTAATGAATGATTTTCTATATATTTTGAAATGAAATATATGAAGTGTAAATAAATTTTGAAATTATATTAAAAGATGAAGAGGTACAATAAACAAAATAATTGAGTCTTTTTAGTGTATTATATTTAATTTAGTCAAAAAAAAAATTTAAAAAGTAAGACCAAAAACGCATATTTTTTTAACGTTCCAAGAAAAACTTAACCCTCAGACGACGCCTCAAACAAAAGACGGAATAAAGCGCAGAAGCAATAAAGCGGAGCGGCAAAATTGCAAAATAGCACCTAAACGGCGTCCTTGACAGCAACATACAATATAGTGCAAATTATCCTAGTAAATTATCAAAACAAGGCAGGAAATCTGAAATCATGGGCAATGTTATCCAATAAAGCAGGTCTAGTACCAACTCCAACGTAGAAAAGGAGTACCAAAAAAACAATCGGGGGCCTAACTCTAGAATGGAGCATCGAACTTCAACATAAAAACACTAAGGATTCTATCACTCGAAGCATGAAACCAGAATGGCACTTCAGCCATTACTATCACTTTCATCGTATTTGTTATACAAATAATCCTAGTAAAAGCTTTTGAGTAAACGTAGTGGAACTTTTTCAGTAATTTCTTACCCCTACACAGTTTTTCATTTGAATTTGGTGTCTTATTTGATTTATTTTGGCTTTTAGGTTTTATGTCATCCTTTTGTTATCCATCTCGGTAAGGACTTCTATTCTTCTCAAAACATAACTTTAGTAATAAAATTAAATACCACATGGTAGTTCGTACGATAAAAGAATATTAACTTTAATGTATCCCCTCGTTGACATAGGATTCGTCGCAAACTTCAGTTTCAACCAAGGTTCGAGAATCCAGTTTCGGTCGTCTGAAATTTTGTTAGTTTAGAACGATTTCAGAAATTCGATTTTGGTTTCGGTCCCGTTTCAGTTTTCTTAACAATTCGATTAAATTATAACAATTGAATCAAACTAAACTTAACAATTAGATTAAATTATACTAAATTATAATTAAATTAAACTTAATAATTGAATTGGTTAAAATTTAACACTAAACGCAAAGTTGTCAAGGCGAAAAAGCCCCAGGCCTTCGCCTAGGGCTTTTTTGGGCGCCTTGAGCATCAGTTCGAGAATCGAGATCGGCGGCGGGGAGGATTTGGATCGGCGGTGGTGGATTTGGAGCGGCGGTGGTGGTCGATCTGGATCGGCGGCGATGGATCTGGAGCAGCGGCGGTGGTCGATCCGGATTGACGGAGATAGAACGGAGATCGAGATTGAGTAATTTTTTCGAGAATACTGATGCCTTAATGTTCGACAATTGCCCCATATGCCGCAATCGGGTTCGGTTTTGGGCTTAAGCCCAAAATTATTCGATCACGATTGAAGCACGCTTTTTCTAGGTATTCGATTTTTTGTCGCCTTGTCGCCTGGAGCGCTTTTATGGCGCCTTGAGCATCGCCGGTGCCTTAAAGAGGTGAAAAGCCCTAGGTCGGCGCCTAGGGCTTTTTGGCGCCTAGGCGGGCGCTTCGATAACACTGACTACTCGACACTGCCCAATATAACTTGAACCCAAAATAAATAATTTCTAGTCCAAAATAATTAAACTAGGGCAAATTAAACTATTTTCAGCCCAAGTAACATTGCCCAACACAGTCAAGCATAACATAGCAGATTAAATATAACTAAACATAGCCCAACATGGCACAACTAAAAATACAGCAGATTAAATATAATTAGGGCACAATATGCCGCACAAATTTTTATCACTCGCTCAAATTCCATGTCGACGGAAGCAAGAGGAAAATTGAAAGTAAAAAAGAAGGAAAATTCCATTGACGATCTTGCTCGGTCTTCCCTGCCGCATAAATTTTCAAGGTCGAACTTGCTGAAGACGAAGACTATAGCTGAAGTTGATGTCGATCTTGCTCCAGGTTCCTTCAATTTCGGTTGTATTGAGGTCCATTTTTAATTTGGTTGAATTTTTTTTACATACATCATAACCGAAACCGATTTTTTTGATCGGTTTCAGTTCGCTCACCAACGGCACCGGTACGGTACCCACGAAATTTCAGGGTACCGTCCAGTACCTTGAACCATGGTTTCAATAGATTGTCATTAGGCTAAAGTTGGCTTTATAATTTAATGCCAACGCTGACAAAATCGCGATTGAAGAAAAATGAAATTGAGCAATTCAATTTGAATAGGATATTCTTACAAGATAAAAGAAATTCGAACATGTAATTCGAACACCCTTGGATGTAAACTTTGTTCATTACAAAGGAGTGTTTGCACAGGTTTCTTGTAGAGATTCCTTCTGTATTATATATGACGCAAGAAGTTTGAACTGTCTATACTTCCTTTTTACCATTATTATATAGTTGCCTTCATTTTCCCGATACTTTTTCCCATTTTATATTCCATTCTAGTTCAATTTTGGTTCTTAGTTTTGCAAATTTTACTTCCCATTTCATTCACTAATAAATATGCCCTAAACTAGGGGTAAGTTCTATGGGGTGGCTTTGATCTCATAATCTCAAGGCGGAGGGGCATGCTAACCAACCTTTTTCATGAAGCAAAGGTTGATTTTACAATGGGCCAGGTGATAATTTACACACAGCAAGTATTAATGAAGAATAAATTCACATTTCGGTCTCTAGCTTTAGCAATATCATATTGATTCTACATAAATATAAAACATAAATGGGGATTTTAAATGCACAAATAATCAAATCAATCAGGGAACTAGTAGTATCCAAACAAATTCTTTTTTTGGAAGAAAAAAAAACATATTTGAGAAGAAGAAAAATTGCTGATAAAGTGATAATTTCTGCACAATAGGCAAGTAAATGTTAGTCGGACCTGGCATCTGTGTTTGCGTGGGCTGGCAACCGATTCATGGAAGCGAAATGAAAGACGGTATTTGTCCTGCAAAAGGAAATAACTTAATCAACATAGGGAAAAAAGTATTTATGTCACAAAATGTAAAAAGATATTGGGTTGATCTAATCCCGTTAGGGGATCATACACTAGTAAAAAACAGATAATTGAATATTTGAGATCTCGATCCCTATTGGACGTGGATTAACTCTAGCAAGGTTGTTATGCTAATTGGCTAGCATTAGCTACACTGAAAAATAGTTGCATATTGGGACTTTGGTAGCCAAATTAGGCAAAATTATCGTTACCAATACTAAATCTGCTATTGCATATTCCAATTTATTTATATTTGATTTAGATGCTATGAAATTTTATAGATCTATCATGAAAATTTTACACAGAAAAAAAAGTTATAAAATAAATAAAAGAGAAACATTGTTTTGAAAGTATTATAAAATCATAAGATAAGACAAATATCATCTTAAATATGTTTCATTTGTAAAACAATTAAAAATTAAGGCTGATAAACAAATAAAATAAAATCACTGGTAGAATTACCATTGCATACTGTTTGGCATTTTGTTACACTTGCATTAATATCTAACATACCAGTAGTTATAGTGTACTGATTTAGTTTATTACAGGTTACTAGTGAGGCAGTGACTTAGTAATGGTGATGTAATAGTAGATTGCAGCTGCCATAACAGCCATAGACTCTACTAACTAATCGCAGTTCAAATTAACATACTTCATCTATATAAGCATAAGCATTATTGTTGAAAATCTTAAAATCCTACGATTTGAATCCCGTTTCAAATCGAATCTCTTCCTTTACGATTCAATTTATATTCCGATTCAAACCTAGCCAATGCCGTAGTTTAGAAAAATCATTCCCAAATTGATACATGCATAATACTTGTTTCGATCTACGATTCCAATTCTAATCTTTTTCAAACAAAAAAATGGAAAAAAAGAGAACATGAAGTTTTAGGTTTAGATGTAGAAGTTCAAACATCAACATCAATTCCAAAGTGTATGCAACCATAAAATATGGACTTTTTTGAATCTACGATTTACAATTTAAATCTCGTTTCGATTTAAATTTTAAATTATACGATTTATGATTTGAATCTCATTTTGAAAACCTTGAGCATAAGAATCGAGAAACATGGCAACACAATAAAATGGTTAAGATACTTATAATTTAGTCCCTATTTATCAAAAGTAATAAGTAAACATAAAAAGAGATAATATTGTAACTTGGGCCCATGTTATTTGGGACTAGTGAATCACATCCAAATAAACTATTGGGTGCAACCTGAAAAGTAATTGGAATTTTCAGATTTGTCCAATCAAGGCTTCTCTCTTCAAGAAAAACATAAGCCTAATCAAACACCTTAAGCTAGTTCCCTGATTTAATAAAGAATTGCAATTTACGTGCCATTTTACGAGCCAGGCTCAGTTCTCATATATACATACAAACATATGTGTGCATGCACATGCAAGCGCGTTCAATATTTTACTTTTGCATATCTTATCTGATTTTGGCCAAATCGTTAGTTTGTACCATTTTATATCCCTATAATAAACTAATAGACCTTAAATCATTACAAAATTGACAAACAAATATATCCTTTATATTTTACATGATATAAATTCTTTAGAACATTCACTAACAAAATAACAATTCATTAGCAATACAGTGTATGTGTAATGCATGTGCGAAGTATTATTGTTTTACTTGTCAAGGTATCTATACGACAAATATTGGCCCAAAGTAAAGCACCATGTACCATTTTCGCCAAATTTTTACAATAAAATTGATCATTATTAGCCAAATTTTCACACAAAAAATTGACCACAGGTAAAAGAGCTTAAAGAGAAGTAAAAAAGACCTTGAATTTTTGGAGATTTTTTTCAAGTTCAGTATCTACACCATCTTTCACTGTACCATTTTCAGAGCAAAATAGCTGTTCTTCGCCAGAGACTTCGCCCACCAAAGCTTGCTGTATGCAAACAAATAAGCAATCACTATTTTTCTTTGAATGACCAATGGATGATGGTCCTATCTTAACCTAGTCTTCTGAAGTGTAGAAATCATGTAACGGGTTAAAATTTCATAAATTGAAAAACAATTGCCGAGAAAAATTCTAGACCAAGATTAAAAGAAATACAACAGTCAAGTGCAAGCAATATACCAAAAACTAAGGTAGTGTTTGGTTTAAAAGCGAATTTTGTGTTTTCGGTTTTTAATATGTATGTCAAATATGAGAAGAATGGAGAGACGACGGAGGGGATGAAAGAAAGACGGATGGTAGGACGAAGGGGATAGATGGACGACGGAATAATGGATTGTTTCACATGCTTGTGTTATTTCCCAAAACACGAAAACAAAAAAAAATTGTTTTCTATTTTGTATGTTAACTTTGTTTTCTAAATTGGTCGATTTCGGCAATATACACGCGTCATGTGCATTTTTATATGGACGAAAATCCAAAATTGAAAACAACAAACCAAACACTACCTAAGTATATATTATGTCAAGTATCACTAAAAGGGTTACCATGATGAATGCTACATACATATTTGACAGTTAAAACAGTTGAATCCTCTTGACGTTCATTTTGCTAGGTACAATAGACATTTACAAGTCTATAAAAGCATCCATGTACAACAAACATATATGAATATGCTTCCAATAGAAAAACTATGCATTTTCAGGATTACTGCATGATTAGCAATTACATAATTAAATGGCACTTAAAAACGTAAGGGGACAGCATTAGATGTGAAGAAACTAAAAGCAGTTACCAGCAATAGCTTTTTGTGCTGTTTCCTTTGAGGGAGAATTCCAAGGCCATCAAGCACCGATTCATCCAGTTCTTTCATATTTTCAAGTAAGTCAGAAGAATCAATCATGCATGTGAATATCTTATACATGGTTCAATAATCACCTTTTGTTTGCAGCAAAGTAGCAAGGAATATTAGGGAACCAATAGTGTGTGTCTCATCCCCACTTTTAATATTTGAAAGAAATATTTCCCTGGGATCAACAGCATATTAGAATACAAACACGACTAGATAATCAGCAAGGTTACAAAATATGCACATGTGATGCTAATTCGAATGAGACGATAAAGAAACAGATTGTGTAAAGCGAACAAAAGAAAATGAACAGCATATCATAGTGCCAAAGGATAATCTTCCGATTCATGGTAAAATTGTTCTGGTTAAGATATATGCATAATAATAACGCTATGGCTGTATTTAATCATTGAAGAATATGGATATATCCTTTGCATGAAGTTTGAGAGCTAAAATTACATCATTTGCGTCAAGACCAAGAAGTAAAACAGTCCAAAATATAATTAACAAAAATGACAGGTTGAATTTACAGCACTCAAACAATCATCCCACGATTTAATTGAAAATCAAGGTACAACCAGATATTATAAACATGAAAAATTGTGTGCTGTGTCAATCGTGACAGGTAAATCTTTGACTTAATAGAAAAATGCAGATAAACCCATGTAATTAGACTTTTTCAATATTGCTAACTTGTTGAAGAAACATTGATATAAACATGAAAATCCTTATCAGTTAAGTATCCTGTTCTGTGGATTGATTTTGTAATTTTTGTTGATAAGGTTTAAGAGTACAGAATAGAGAGATGACGATAGATAATATCACTGGTAACATGAGAAGGAAACTTCTACGATATTATTATCTTAGAACAATTTCTACACTTTATTTCAGTGGCTAAGAGATCATATATGCTATAGCTTCCCATATAAGTGGAATTTTAACAAAATCTTTCCATAAAGGTGGAATTTCAACACACTTTAGTATCCTGCTCTGTAATAATATTTAGTATTCAACTCCATATCCAATAAGAAGGAACAAAGTGCCAAAAGTTTAAAACTACAATGTGGATTTATTGAAGAAGTCGTGATGCTCTTAAAATCTATTGGCTTGGGGAAAACAGTGTACTGCAGCCCATGCCAATGTATAGGGAAGTAAGTTAACATGAGCTACCATATCCAAACAATTACTTTTATCATCTGAAACACTACTCTGCATTTTGTACTACAGTTTTGTGTTGGACTGTTAATGCTATAATTGAATGTGCAGGTGAAGCTAGACATGCCTCGCTTATATATAGATCATATACAAGTATCGCGATGTTGTTCAATACTCGTCAACATAACAGCCCAGTTGTTTGCAATATGTATAAGAAAGCTTCAACCACTCGGTCCTGGAAAACTGGTAAAACAAACTACCTCGGTGTAATTTTTGACTCAGGCCATTAATTTGTGTTGAACAAGAATAACGAGTTGAACTCTGCACAGCTCTCAGACTCTCGGGACACTACTCTGTAATTTGTAATATATTTTGTATTGGACTGTTATAATTGAATGTTCACATGAAGCTAGACATGCCTCGCTGCTATATATAGACTATATACAAGTATTGTGATGATGTTAATTACTCATCAACATAACAGCCCAGTTGCCATCAATATGTATAAGAAAGCTTCAACACTCATTTCTGAAAAACAGTAAAACAAACTACCTCAGTGTAATTTTTGGCTTGTGCCCGTTAATCTGTGTTGAACGAGAATAATGAGTTGAACTCTCGTTATGTTCCCTGAAAGAGGAACTAGGGTCATCTTGACTGTGTTCTTGAGAAGGACCATGCTTGGAGTTGGTGTCATCATGAACAGCTTCATTTGCAGTGACAAAATTATCTGGCGGGCAAAAAAGAGTGGAAGCAACGATAGCTGATAAATCCTTGTCTTTTACAATTCGTAGTATACAGCAAAGTAAATATAAGGATGTTCTGCTGCCAATTTGTAAACCCTGCAAAATCAAAACACAAAATAATTAGAAGGTGAATAAATTAATTGTTAAACATATTCACATTTCAGATGATTTAAACTCAAGCACATTAACAACCTCTATAATGATGAAGATATTAATCTTGTTACTAACTACAGAAAATAGGAGCAAACTATTACTTACAGCACTCTGGTTCCTCAAAGATGGCAAAAGTAATGGAAATACTATTATCTGTAAAAGGTTATCTGATATTAATCTTCCGAGTTCAGGAATCCCAGCAGATATAACATCACTGAAGTAATATAAGCTATCTTCGATTTCCTCTATTGCTGCTGCAATATGGGAACCATAATCAGAATCTGTATCCCTGTAGTTAAAAAAACAGATACATATATCTGTGAGCTAAGTTATCAGCTTATATATGAACGAAGATGTATATATAATATTACGGAAGTTGGAGAGATTTTTTTTGGGGGGGGGGGAGTGGGGGTGGGGGTGGGGGTATATACTCTTACATAGAAGCTTTTGAGACCCATCCATCTAAGCTGATGCATTGTCCTTTGAGATAGGTAACCAAATTTGAAAAATAATTTGATTGTGGTTCGAAGGAAACAAAATTGTTTACACACTCATCTCCAACTGAATAAGAGAATAAGAGGAAAAGGTCAAATAGAAGTTCAACAGATAGTTCCCACTAATGATGCATGTATATGAAGCAAAAAGGAATTCAGACCTTACCAACTTACCATGGTAGACATTAAGTGTCAAAGCACGTACAGCAGTACGAATCATATTTTCCTCATGTAAGGCAAATTTTATTGCTGCCGTATAAAGTGGAAAAGCAGTCACTGCATCCTGTTAATAAGTAACGAAACTCGGCAGACAAACAAATGTAAACTACAGTGATTAAACTGATATTCAGTAAGTGAGAATCATGCATTTCTTTCATAAGTTTAAATTAAAGGAGTTAAAATTGTTAAGAGAGCATTATCCAATTAATTTGGTAAGAGCTTATGCTGTCATGAAATGAAGTACTTAAAGGGAAAAATTGAATAACAACCATCTACATGATATACCAAAATTTTTAGACATCTGAAAGTTAAGGAACATACATTTTCAGCCTTCACAAGCAAGGAAATTGTATGCATATTCAGCTTCCCGCTAATTGCCCTGCAGGAAATGATTAGATGTAAGCTGGCTTTTGATAATGTGTAGTAAAATTTAAAAAAAAGGTGTTAGCAGATAAAAAAATTATAACAAAGTAATTGAGGATACTGACAAACCTTAAGAATGAGATGTAATAGGATAACAACTCATCATTCCGAAAGTCAAAAGGATATGATATGAGATAGTTAATGTGTTCATTACTAAAGATGTAATCTGCATTAAAGAAAAAGGTTGGAAAAAAATAATCCAAGTGCTATATCACATTATTGAGAGGAGAGGATAATCTAAAGGGCTTACAAATTGCGTGCTCACTTCTAAGATTCTGGATCATGATACTCATTGTCTGCAGCAACTGAAGTGCGACATTTGAAGCAACTTTTGGAGTTGCACTAACTCTCAACATACGTGCAAATTCACCCATAAGCTGCCTTTCCATGAAATACCTGGAATACCAAAAGAAGGTGATTAAAATATTCATTTCAATGGTCACGGAGGCAACAAAGTTGTTAACTCACTCAAAGAAGGATGGATCATTCTGGTCACCAAACGTAATCAACTCTGCGATTGACCGCAAAGCCTCCACCACAAATTCCTTCACAGTTACATAGGTTTAAGGAGAAAGACACGTGTAGGGGCAAAACATAATTCTTACCTTATCATAATTCAAACCTGACCAACTTTAGTTCTTACCTTATTAACTTGGTTGACAACTTGAACCTTGTAGAGTTGATCCGTAAGATATCTGCAAATGCAAGGGTATAATTACTTGGTGACAACAGTTATCTACACTTAGCAAATAGCAAACGAGATTTGTGACAAGCAGGTTTATGTAAGCAGAACTGAAGCAGATCAAGGGTGCATGTCAAAATCTCATTTGCTATAACCATACTTCATTATATATCTATTAGTTGGAGGCGGTATCTGTGAATCAAAGGTTGAAATAATTAGTTGCAACATAGTTGATATTATTCAGTAATCCGACGACAGACCTATTCATCGTAATCTAAAATGGTGCAAGGAAAAAGTGACAGACAATGAATTACTAACGCATACAAAAGCATGACCCTCCAGATATAATGTGAAATTCAAATCAATTCAAAATTTATACGGATAAATAGTTCATTTTCTCAACATCTAATCAGTTAGATATAAAAATCAGGATGAAAATAAGCAGTTAAAGACGCTGTGTAAAAAAAAAATTATTAACATGGGCGGACTGGATAAAGTGAAAAAAGTAGTAGTAGTTAGCTAAATAAATAATTAATGTACATCACTTGTTCACTGATTTGTATAAGCCATAAACATCAATGGGTATAGAATTTTACTCGAAAAAATGGTTAAAAACGTTGTGTCATTAATTATTAATTCAAACGAGTTATGTAAATTGATATACAAAAATGTCTATGAGGCATATACAAAGGTACAATGTAGCATATCAGCTATATACGTGCTTTGGTCCCAAAATATTAGCACACGGTCGGATAAAGTATTCATTGCCAAATAAGAGTGTAACAAACGTTCTAGGAAATCATCTATTCTTCAAATTAGCTCGATGAAAATGAAAAGTCGGTCTGTGGTATTTAAGCTAAATGAAAGAACTGTGACATAAAAAATTGTGAAACATGGCCAAATGTCGTTATACTGGTATTCAGGCCTTCATACACAACTTCAATTAGAAAAGGAAGGCACATGAGGTCCAAATATTAACGAATATACTGGATTCAAGAGACCAACGATCGCTCGAATTACAATATAATTATTTTTCTAATTGTAATTTAAGATCTCAAAATGAAAATCCATGAAAGCAAGAACTAAATCGAAGGAAAGAAATGAAAGTACACCTCAGTTCATCTAAAGAGAAACGATTCCTCGATCGCCAAAAGGGAAACCAGGAGGTCATATCGTCGTCGGCAGATCAAGCGATGCCTCTCTCGGTTCCAACAAAAATCATGGCACCAGCTTCGAAGAGATGGAATCGAGAGAGAGAGAGAGCGAAATGGAGACCGATTTCAACGATTTCAGATTAGGATTTGATATGCAGATCGAGGGGATATGTTGTCGATTTTAAGAACAAAGAAACCATTTTACTTGGGTAATTTGATTTACCCAAGAAATATGCATTATATGGCAAATATTCAATTTCTTCCCACAGAAAAAAGATATCAATGTTTAATAATGTATATAATATCCTTGTTATGCAATGATAGAAACGTGAACCTTCCAAAATATATCATGAGTTTCAATGCCTAGACAAAAACATAGTTATGTAGATTTGAATGAAGATAATTGAGTTAAAATAGGTTTCCTTTTTTGCCCAGAATAATTTATGCATTGAAAAATGTTTGACGAAGCGTTTAGTTCATATTAAAGGATTTCCTTTCTTTTAGTCTGTGATAGTTTTGTTGTGCAAACTTAATATCTAGTTATTTTATGTCCATATCTTCTCTAAACCAACCAGGAAAATAAAAATTTAGGGTTTTCTTCTGTCATGGGGGAAACCAATCATCCTCGCAAATATCTTTTTAATCTTCTCTATCCGACACATTAGGATAGACCACCTGAATCTCATATCAAAAAACCGTCTAATGGTGTCTTCATCGAAAATGAGGGCTTCCAATTGGTCCAACCAAGATCACAGAGAAAATATCAGCCCAGAAATGATTTAGTTCTGCCGAATAATAATGACGTCCTGAAGAAGAAGGAGGGTATGTTTCCGACCATCTCCAATCAGAATAAGGCTAAACAATCAATCCAGTCTCGTAAACCGGTAAATTTATTTTGAATAAAGAACGAGGTCATAAATCTTGGGCTGATGTTGTTTCAGCAATCTGAGGAACCAAAAAAAGATGAATGCAGTCTTGAAACCATTTCACCTATCAAGATTAATAACAAGAAATACGGTTTGGTGAAGGAGGCAGTTTGCAAAAGAGCCATAAAAAGCTGGAATAATTCTATTATTGTCTATGTCGTAGGTACCAAACTCTATTTCTTATTTTTTAAGGAATATATTAAACGTGTTTAGTAACCAGTTGGGGATTTTGAAATGTTTTCTAGAGAAAATGGTTTCTTTCTTGTTAAGTTCAAAGAGATTCAAGACTGCAATACAATTATTCAAAATGGTCCATATTTTTACAACGGAAAGCTCATCATTATGAGAAGGTGGTCTGAATCTCTGAAATTGGACACAGATTTACTGTCAACTATGCCGATATGGGTAAAATTACCCGGTGTAAATCTTAAATTGTGGGACCGCGAGGCTTTTAGCGTTATAGCGAGCATCGTTGGAAAACCCATTAAAACGGACGCAGCCACTACCTTGAAGACGAGATTGAATTACGCTCGCATTCTTGTGGAAGTTTCTACGACTGATGAACTCCAGAGGAGATCAATCTCACTCTCTACAATGGTGAAAACATTATACATAAAGTGGAAAATGAATGGGTTCCACCGAAGTGTAACATTTGTAAGTGTTTCGGTCACACTAGAGAGCAGTGCAACCCAAAGCAGATGTGGATACCCAAAACTAGTAACCAAAGCAGAGACAATTTTTAAGAAAATAGATCAGTTGAAATTCAAGAACCAAATTCCAATAAAGAAGCAGTAAATCAGTCAAGAACACAAAAGAACAATGATCGAATCAACCAAGATTATATCATTTTCGATCAAGAAGATAATCCAAAGGCGCTCACCGATCAAGTTGATCAGACCATCGCTATGGAAGTTCATCAGTTTAAAGACTATGAAAAAGGTTCAACTGTTTCGAATCAGCACAGTACAGAGGAGGGTAATATTATTAAAAAGGTCTTTAGCTCTGAAACCCCTCCTATTTCAGAGCCATGTTTAGTTACAGAGAATATTGGTACAAAAATATACAATGTCTCGCATCAAGATAATAGTCAGAATTGGGACAGTGGAATAGAGGAGGAGTCTCCTTCTGAACTTGCTGCAGAAGTTGAGGATATGGTATGCATCAACTCAATATTGCCTTGCAAGAAAGTTTCTCCCCCTAAGCAGGCTGCAGTAGCAGAGTCTAGTGACTCAGTCATGCCTCGCACAGCTAACTTTGATATTTCTCTGATTAAGGTTCCTGAGTTAGAGCAAAAGGAAGAAAATGAATCAGTAATGGTTGATGCTACTGACCAGTTTGATATATCTACATTGCATATTCCAAAGCCAAAAGCAACTGGTAAGTTAAAGGGAAGTAAAGAGAAAAAAGCTTTCAAACAAAAATACATCTCAATTAATCTAGAATGGGATGAAATGCCTACAAGACTAAAAGCTAAGAGTGTATATAATAAGAGGAGGGGTAAGGGTACTACAGTGTCAGGTACCATTTAACTTTCTTTTTTATTTTATATATATGACTATATTTGCATGGAATGTCAGGGGTATGAATTCCCCTGCTAAACAGTCTGGTATTTTTTATATGATAAACATTTATAAGCCTATTATTATTGCTCTTATAGAAAACAAACTGAATGATGAAATTATGAAATTTTTTGTCTTAAGTTGTCTAACAATTGAAAATCTATAAATAATAATGATTGTGATTGTAAAGGAAGAATCATTATTATATGGGATTCTAATATTTGGACAAACTTAAAAACTATAAAGACAAGCAGTTTATAGACTATCAGTTTAAAAATATTGGTGGTTTTTTATTCAAGTTACTAGTGTCTATGGTAGTAACCTTGAAAGTGAAAGAAATGGTTTGTGGTGTAAACTAAAAGATTTGAATTTAATCTATTACTTTCCTTGGATTATATTGGCTGATTTTAATACTGTTTTTCATGTATCGGAAAAATTTGGAGGCGGTAAAATTCCTCAAAGTAAGTTTGATAGGTTAAAAATATTAGTGGGAATAAGTATACATGGAAATCTAGGTTGGCTAAGAATATCCATTGTAAATTGGATAGAATTTTAATCAATAAAGAATTCTCAAACATTTTCTCAAATTTTGTTTGTTCAACTTTGGAACCAAATTCTAGTGATCATACTCCTTTAATTGTTAATCTTTTATCAATGTGAATTTAAACAATAAAGTTTCTCCTTTCAGATGTAAATACAGTTGGGTTTTAGAAGAGAATTATAAAGTTTTGATGGATAATTGCTTAAATTTTTCTTGTAATGGTACTAAACAATTTCAGTTTAGTATGCTCTTAAAAAATATAAAATACAATTAAAAATTAGAATAAAAATAATTATTTAAATAATAATAATCTTGCTAATTTAAGAAAGAAAGGAAAATTTTTACAAAATCTTGCAGATGATAACCCATAAGATATTGGTATAGCCAACAATTTTTTTAAGAACCAGAAAAATTTATCTATTGAAATTTATAAAAATGCAGTTAATGCTAGACAAAAGGTTAAGGTAGACTGGCTAACTCTAGGTTATGACCGCAATAAAAAATTTCATGCTAAAATAAGTAGTAGAAAGCATATTAATAATATAGGTAGTATTATTGATAATACTGGTAATCTTTCCAATGCTTATGACAGAGTTGCTAATGAAGCTATTGAGTACTATGAGAAATTATACTTCTTTGAGAATATTGAAAAAAAATTCCTCATATTATTTGCAAGAATATTTTGAAAGATAATGCTTCTGATATTTTACTTGCTCCTGTTTCATTAGAGGAAATAAAATATATTATTTTTAATGCTGGTGATAATAAAAGTCCTGGCCCTGATGGGTTTAATGCTAAATTTTACAAAAATCAGTGGGATAATATTAAAAATCAAATCTTTGAAGTCATAAATGAATTTTTCATAAAAGGTAAAATTCTTAAAAGTATCAATCATACTTTTATTACTCTAACACCTAAAAAGAAAAACCCCACTAATATTGGTGACTATAGGCCCATATCTTGTTGTAATTTCATTTATAAAATCATTTCCACTGTGTTGAGTAATAGAATAAAAAAAATTCTGTCTTTTCTCATTTCAGAAAATCGGAGTGCTTTTGTGCCTATTAGATTAATATATGAAAATTCTATGCTAGCACATGAGATGGCAAGAAAATTTAATACAAAAAATGGTGATAGTGTTTGTATTGAAATAGATTTACAGAAAGCTTATGACAAAGTGAATAGATATTTTATTTATCATATAATGAGATGTATGGGATTTCCTAGTAAATTCTGTGACCTAATTATGGAATGTATTAACACCCCTACCTTTTCTATTCTTATTCAAGGTAAATTAGAAGGTTTCATTAAAAGTAATCGGATTATTAGACAAGGTGATCCACTTTCACCTTATCTATTTACAATGGTTATGGAATATTTTTCTATATTAATGGAAATAGAAGTTATTAAGGGTAATATTAATCCTATTAATAGAGTTCAACCTTGTATAAATCATCTTATTTATGCTGATGATCCAATGGTTTTTGTTAAGGCTAACAAAGATAATGCAGAATCCATTAAAAATATTTTTGACATGTTGAATAATTATGCAGGGTTGCAACTTAACATAGACAAAAGTAAAGCTTATTTTAGTAAGTATAGTAGGTATAAAAATGATGTTTTAAATGTTATAAAAATTACTGAAGGTAATCTTCCTATAAAATATTTGGGACTGCCTTTATCAGTAAACCAAATCAAAGATTCAGACTGTTCCATGTTATTGGATAAAATACAAGAAAGAATGGAAACTTGGTCTTGTAAACTTCTTTCTATTGCAGGAAGAATAGAGTTAATTAAAACTGTGGTTTATGCAATTATTCTTTACTGGTTACAAACTTTTCACATTCCTGCGGCATCTATTAAAAAAATAGAAAGTAGATGTGCTGATTTTTTATGGAGAGGTAAATATCATAAAATCAGTTAGGATAAAGTTTGCAAACCAAAAAGTGAAGGAGGGTTTGCATTGGAAATATGAATGATCTTAGTCTAACATGTCATTTAAAAATTATTTTGGAGATTCATTAGTGCAGACTCTTTGTGGGCTAGATGGATGAAGGCTAAGTACCTTAAGAAGGTTAATTTTTGGAACATGTTGCCAAACAACAATCATTCTAACACTTGGAAGCAAATTTTAAATTGCAGAAATATTGGTAAGTCTCTTTTAGAAAGAAAATTTAAGCTAGGTGAAGAAACTAGCTTATGGTTTGACCCTTGGTTCAATAATGATTCTTTTGTTAATAAAGTGGGTTGGAGTAATTTAGTAATTTTTGGAGATTCTAATGCAACAGTGTCTTCTATTATTATAAACAATCAATGGTAACCTCACCTTCACCCTATTACTAACCCACACAAAGATGATATATGTAAAATTCATCTTGAAGTTAGTGCAGTCAGTGATTACTGGATATGGAAAGCAGGCAGTAAAGGGAAGTTTTTCTTTAAAAATACATGGAATGCTGTTAGAAATAAAGTCACCAAGGTTGATTGGTATGATTGCATTTGGAACAAGGTGAATAACCCCAAGATGACATTCTGCGCTTTTTTGCATTAAATAACAGATTGCCAACTTGGGATAAAATTAACAAATGGAGCAATAGTTCTAGTTCACTATGTTCCATATGTAATCTAGAAAATGAAAGCTCTTATCATCTGTTTTTTGAATGCAGTTATTCATATTTTATTTTGAATCACATTCAAGTTAAACTGGGTATTCAAAATAGTGGCCATATGGATCTCAAGCAAGCTATTCATCTCATAAATATCAAATTTAAAGACAAATCTATTGAAAGAGACCTAGCTCACATTCTAATCACTACTGTTGTCTACCATATTTGGAGAAAAAGAAATGCATGTACTCATAATAAAGCAAGTAGCAGTAAAGAGCAGAAGTGGTTACTCATAGAAACCGACAGTAAGATTCTGCTTCATAAATCAAAGAAAAAAGTGAAAGATCAAACCAAATTTGCAAATTTAGCTGAAGACTGGACTATCGAAGAAGGAAGTAAGCATCTGGAACATTTCTTAACCCACCCGAAGAGCTTTCAGACTAGCAATCATCTATCTGAAGCTTATACTTTTGATAGTGCCTCAAATCGAGCTCGTGTTGCTTTCCAGAGTGTTGACTCAACAGATCGGAGTTGTATTGACCACAGATCTAGCTTTCAGACCAGTAATCATATTTTTGAAGATTATACTTTTGAAAGTACCTCAAATCGAGCTCGCGCTATCTTCCAGAGGGAAGAATCAACAGATCTGAGTCGTATTGACTACAGATCTGTTAATTTCCCTAGTTTTAACCCTAACCAGAGAAATACTTTCACCGATAAAGAGATTAAAGGCATGAGGGGAAAATTTAACGAAGGGCTGTCGTATTGGGAAAGAGGAGAGGCCAGTGGAGTAAAGAATGGAGGCCGTGAATTTTAAACTTTGGCTTCAGCTCGCCGTTATTTTCTTTTTCTTTGGACGAGGAGAGTCTGTGGAATGAGAAATATTTAGTCGGTGCTTCGATGTTCTAGGGTTTTCTAGGGTTAGAGTGTATCGGGTTGTTTTATTTTACCCGTTTCTTTATGTATTTGGGCTGGGCCCATTTACCTTCATTCAAAAAAAATGTCCATATCTTCTCTAGCGATAATCCTCTTATTTAAAACTTTTTATAGCTAGTTGATATTTATATTATTTTTTGCTTAATTAGAATTTTTCTAATATTCTAATGTAATATGAGCTCGTTTATGGGTTCGGTTTAATGACACAAAATATCAGCCATATTAAACCAGTGCCAAAGCCTAGTTATGTGTATGTGACTATATCGACATTGATGTTCAACGGCGTTATTAATGCCGAAGACGAAGTTGCCTAAGCCAATCACTACGCCATATGTCAACCCCTGCAAGTAGGGACCAGGGCTTCATGAAAGAGACCGAATTCTCTCTTCTCATTTCTTATTTTTTAAACTTTGTAAACCCTAAATTGAATTGGGGAATTTGCCTATTGTAACACAAACAATTGTATACGTAATGATTTTGGAAATTAAACAAGGACATAGCCTTTTGACTCGATTTTGACTACGACTTGCATAATCATTTGATTTTGCACATTGATTTACTTGGACTTGTGACTTGCATAGCATGGTAAATTTCCTTGAACTTATGACTTGACTAATGTTGTGCATATTGACTTGGACATCGATCTTCATATTGACTTAGATTTGCATACTGCTTCGAACTTCCAATGACGTCGATGACCAAACCAAGAGCCGATCTGAATATATACTTCTCCTCGACGACTTCAACTTGCCTCGACAAGGCCTCTCTTTGAAGTTGTCCCACTTTTCACATACTTTTGGGGTTAGCAAATTTATTTGCTAACAAATGTTTTTAGTAGTTGTATAATTTTGCCCTTGCATAGAACTCAAAGTGACAACATTCCAAAGATTTATTGGTAAGTATATTTTATACTCTATATCAATCTTAATTTAGTTCATCTGTATGTTTTAAGTGATTAATATTTTATCAATTATATTAGTTGCACAAATTTATCGAACCAGATTATTATAACTTTACAGTATATATTCTTACGATATTAGGAAAGTTAGATGTATTCATTTTATTTTTCTAATAAGGCTCCCACTAAATTTTTATGTTTCTCAAAAACCTAGGAAAAACATAAAAATCTTTATATTTCTCTATTAGGCGTTAAGAATCACTTGCCTTAGATTCTAACCTTGAGGATCATCAAAAAATCATAAGCCTATGTGATGAATAAAACCTTATTGGTTGTACCATATACACCTCCTAATTCGTGGTCTTTGTCCTAATCTCATCTCAACCTTGAGGATATCAAAAAATCGAAAGAGATTATTCACTTGTACTCACCATTTTGCGGTGGCCTAAGTATAATGCACATATATTAAGGAATATCAACAAATACGTGCATGTATCTTACCTTGTCTAGTCAATATATCGAGTATTATACATAATATCCCTAGCTTGAGGAATGTCAACAACTAAAGAATATGTAAGTAATCTATTAATATATAAATGGTAGAGGATAATTTATACGTTAAGGATTCATAATCTTTAATTATATACACATTGAGTGATATTGATTTAAGAAAAATTATATTTCTTATGAAATACCTCGTGATTCAAGTGTCGGACACATTTAAAATCACAGTATACGTACAGTACGTATGTACATGTTCCTTAAACCTAAGTGGGGTATGTAATAACCCGCATCCCAATAGGCTTGAATTTTCGCTAAATCGAAAACTCAAGTCCACCAAAATACAGATCGTTGTTTTTGTATCCTGCAAATAAAACAACAGAATACACATCAGAGCACTAACGATATAACTCGCATCAGAATAACAAAATATAATAAGTCACATAGCTACTGACCAAGGTTTGACACTTCCAAAGTCTAGTATCCTTGTCAGCATAGAACACGCCTATCACTAGTACATGTCATTCAAACTATCCTGTAGAGGTCAGAACAATGTTCTGGTGTAACATCCCCTATCTCGAGGCCCAAATCTAAGTGTTACAAATGTTGCAGTCATCTATAATGTTTAACTTTCGGTGATGAAATACGATAGTGTTAATGATATCCATGATACCAGAAACACATGAACATGAAATAAAATTTACTCAGATCTTCAAAACAGCTTTTCTCATTACATTTCAAATCAATATTTCATATTCAGTTACATAATCCCAAAACGATTTTCAAGTTTTGATCAAATATAATTATTACAAATTAGGCCAAGAGCAACATATGAAAATGCCCCCTTGGATGATCAGAGTGCTAGATAGATAGACATATCTGTCGTAAATACATCGCAGCGGAAATATTACAAAATAACTCCTACATAGCTAGCTTTGCCTCCTGCACGTCTTCGGAAGCTCATTCGTCCAACCTACTAAACCTGAAAAGTCCTTAAACCATAATCTACTCAAATTAAATTTTGAGCACCCGAGAGTTTAAGGAGAAAACATAAACTTCAAATCACACATAAAGCCCGGTGTGAATAATTCTATTACATCTCGGTTTACTGATATTAAATGAGACCATGTCGCTTAGCGGAATGGATTTTCCCTCACTAATATCCTTTTAAAATCATATCTTTTGCAAATATAAATCCTGCAATCAAACTGATTATAACAACAATAGCAATAACATACATGCATATAAATTAGGTAATCAATGGAATATCTGTCCGAATATTATAGTTTTATCAGGCTGACTATAGTTGA
Source organism: Allium fistulosum (assembly GCA_030737815.1). NCBI lineage: Eukaryota > Viridiplantae > Streptophyta > Magnoliopsida > Asparagales > Amaryllidaceae > Allium > Allium fistulosum. The sequence goes on from CM060907.1 coordinate 99,844,835, forward strand.
CTCGGGCCTACCAAACATAATAAATATCTAACTTCTGTTAGACACAATACTGGATGTGGAAATTAGCCACAAGGGCCTCTTTAGCAAGTGGAATTAGTTTCTAGAACACACAACTGAAATAATTACTTTCAAGGACAACACGTAAAATAATTAGTTTATAGGGCCTAAAAACCCATGAAATTATGTCTTTAAAAGTAATTGGACTGCTGACTTTGTCCTTGAAAGTAATTATTCTGTTGATTTTGGCCTTGAAAGTAATTTCTTTAAATGTGTATCCTAGAAACTAATTAGACTGCAAAGTTTGTCCTTCTGGTGAAATGCCCCATACTGGACGGTCTATCCTTAACTTACTTCTCCTAGGGTCAATTGATCCTAATGGTTTTGCGAGCTCACCAATAACCTATCTCTACTCCGTGTATTCCTTTCCGTGTGTAACATCACTTTAGTCTTACCTGTGACAAAGCCCTATACACTGGAACTTTGGACTTATATTAGCTAGGGGCTACTAACTAAGTATAGGGCACGACTCCACACCGGTCCCATCCGGTTTCTAATATTTGAGTCATATACTCAGGGCTAAGCACCCTATTAAATTTTCCTTGAAAACATTTCTTTGCAAACTGATTTAACCTTTTTTAAATCATACTTAAACAAGGAAAAATATCTTTTGCTTTACTCAAAATCCTCATGTCATGATATATGCTTTACAAAACAATGTTGATGAAAACCTAAAATCAATAGGGTTATCTATCCCTTTAAAATAAGTAAAAGCCCTTTTTTTAACTTAGAAAACATTAGGCTATAAAGCCAAAAACTATACTTTCGAAATCATTGTTTAAAACCTTAAACAATCCCTTTCGTAATCATTATAAGCATCCCTTTCGAAACAAGTTAAATACTTCAACCTTGAAAGCATTAGGCCGAAAGACCAAAATCTACCTTTTGAAATCATGACTTAAAACCGTAGACATCCTCTTTTGAAACCATTAAAATATTTCTTTCCAAAGCATTGGGTTCAGGTAAAGAAATTTGGAAGCATGGCTTCGAAACCATAGTTTGAAAACAAAACAAACTACAAAGCACTTAAGGGGATATGTGCGAAAGTTATTCTTTCGAAACACTTAGGGTGACGATTACATACTTCCGCATGTATACTTGGGGTTTAAACAAGCAACTTCAACCATGTCGAAAGGTATGGGAGCGACACCCACCCTTTCACATGTATAAGTTAAAAGAAAAGCGTCTTCAATGTTTGTGGAAGGGTATTGATTCGAAACCCTACCCTTCGAACTCATTGATTTAAAGAGTTATAAAAGCGACCTCTTACTAAGGTGAAAGGTTTTAACGCGGCAGCTAGGGTATCAAAGGGGTTCAAAAGTGGCAACCCTTTCGAAGATATTAAATCAAAGGCGGGTTTATAGATTCGAAACCGGAATATACAACTTCACCCCTTACGCATGCATACTTTCGACACCTTTGCTACCTTTCGCATAGGCCCAATACACTTCGTACCACTAGCTTAACACCATGTATATTGGTACCAAATGGATGCAGAAGGGCTAGAGGCGGGAGAATGATGTCGGAAGCTAGCAGGGTTAAGTGGCAAAGATGTAATTTGTATGAAAACTGCATTTTTGCTTATTAAATAAAATACTTTTCACCTACCATCCATATATGTCAAAATCTTATTGGATGATAAAACTTTATCAACTTCTCTTTTCATAATTTCAGCAGAAACCAGTTGGAATCCTTTTGTAGATAATTTAACATTTAACCCTTCTCCTTAATAAAATGTTTAAATCATTTAAGTCCTATAACTTAAATAATTTATAAACCACAGTTAATCACTTAGAAAAAATCCCACAAATCATAATAATTCACATTAAATATGTTTTCTAACATATATAAATTTCTGATCCGAAAAATCATTTAATTGGCTTAAATAATTTAAATATGAAGTTCACTATTTTCTTTCTTGGAAAATTCATAATAAAAATCCATAAATACTTAGAAAAATATAAAACTTGAAACCCACTTCTAAAATAATATTTTTGACCATATATCAAAAACACAAATCATTTGGATGTCATTTGATAGATTTTCTAATCTAAACATATCATAAAATTCATATTAAACTATATAAATAATCAACAAGCATATATATCCATTTAATATATCAAAACATGGCATGATACTTGCAAAAATAATACGGATCTAACTTGAAATCGAAATCATTATCAAAGTGAGATGTAAAGTAATTATTCACCTTGGTTTGATTAAGAATTTTGATATTTGGATTAAGGTTGATTTCCTAAGCTCTTGATCTTGAATCTCCTAGCTTTAATCTTTGGTTTGGCCACACTCCTTAGGTTTTAATTAGTTTAGTTTATAGATGCAAATGAATGAATGAAGTATAGAATGAGAGGGTTTAGGATATAAAAATAAGGCTCCTCCTATTTTGCCCCTCTAATTTTCCTCCTCCTTATCTTAAGTTTTAATTACTTATTTTAGTTCATTCATAAGGCACGGCTCAAGTTTAATTATCAAATCTTAACTTCTTAACCTTCTACGTTATTTAATTTAATTTATCTAATTAAATGTCTAAATAATGTTATCTAAAATTAGAGTCATTACAGACTCCCCTCTTTAAAGAATTTCATCCTAGAAATTATGATAAGGTACCCATATAATCAAATATATAAGTAAAACATACCATCAAACAAGTCAGGATAAGTATCCCTAACCCTGCTCTCTGTTTTCCAATTAGTACAGTCTCTCTTGTCATCACTCCACTGGACTTTGACTAATCTAACCATCTTGTTCCTTGGTCTCTTCTCATTTCTCGCAACTATACGAACTGATTTTCTAACTATAGTCATATCTGATTCCACTACTAGATCTTTTAACATAGTCAGTGTAATAGTAGTTTCTGGATCTCGAATATACTTCCTTAGATGAGAAATATGAAAAACGTTATGGACTTCTGCCAAACTATTTGGTAACTCTACCATATACGCGAGTTTCCCGATCATTTCTATGATAGGAAATGGTCCAACAAATCTTGGTGCCAACTACCTTGGTCTATCGAATCTGATCACGCCCTTCATCAGTGACACTTTCACGAAAACATAATCTCCAACCGAGAATTCTAAGTTTTTTTGTCTCGTATCAGCATCACTCTTCTACCTCGACTGAGCCTCCTTCATTTTTAGCCCAAATTAACTCAATCTTTTCTACAGCTTCTTTAACAAAATTGGACCAACAACTAATCTATCCCCGGTCTCGTACCAACAAACTGGAGATTTGAATAGCCTTCCATACAAAGCTTTAAACGGTGCCATCCTATACTAGTCTGATAACTGTTGTTATAGGAAAACTCGACTAAGTGTAGATGGTCTTCCCATGATCCTCTGAAATATAGCACACAAGCTCTTAACAAATCCTCCAAGACTTTGTTAACTCTCTCTGTTTGCCCATCTGTCTGTGGATGGTAAGCGATACTCACCTTGAACTTGGTACCTAAAGTCTTCTATAGACTCTTCCAGAACTCGCTAGTGAATAAGGAATCTCTATCGCTTACTATACTACAAGGAATTCCATGCAGTCTAGCTATATTCTTCATGAATAACTTAACTAAATCTGGTGCTATCCTGGTTGACTTAACGAGTATAAAGTGTGCACTTTTAGTCAATCTGTCCACTATAACCCATAAACTTTCATTTCCTCTATTTGACCTTGGCAACCCATCTATAAAATCCATTGAGATAGATCTCATTTCTAGATTGGAACATCCAAAGGCTGAGGTAACCCACTCGGTTTCTGATGTTCAGCTTTTACCTGTTGACAGTTCAAACACTACCTTACCCATAAGCCTACATCTCTCTTCATACCTTCCCAGAAGAAACTTCTCTTCACTTCTTTTCATATCTTAATACATCTTTGTTCCTCCCGGATGAATAGTTAACTTTGAGTGATGGCATTCTCTAAGTACTTCCTTCCTAATGCTCCCCACATTCGGAACACATAGTCGTCCTTTTTTCCTCAACCAGCTATTCCGATCAAGACTAAAATCTTACAAGTCATCGCTCTCAATTCCATTCCTTAACTTTATGATCCGTTCAGTTAATAATGGATCTTTTCCCTGCTAAGAAACAATCCTTTCGAGCATCATCGGTCGAACTTCTAAACACGACAACATAGCAGTTTCTTGATTAGAACTACTCTTAGATCTCCATTGTACTTCGCATGCAGTCAATGCTTCTAAATTTTTCCACTCGGCTACCATTGCTAATACCGCATTCTAATGTTTTCTGCTAAGTGCATCTGCAACCTTATTTCCTTTTCCAACTATATACTCTATTACAAAAATCATAAGCAACTAGGAACTCTAACCATCTCTGTTGTCTCATATTCAACTCCTTCCGAGAGTAAATATCTTAGTGACTTATGATCCGTAAACAGCTCGAATCTTTCTCCCAAAGGGTAATGTCTCCACACCTTCAATGCGAAAATTACTGCAGTAAATTCCAAATCATGAGTTGGATATCTAACTTCATGTGGTCCGAGCTGTCGAGAAGCATAAGCAACTACTTTACCCCTTTACATTAGCACAGCTCCTAATCATGTTCCATAGGCATCCGTGTATACCACTAAGTCCTGATTCCCCTCTAGAACAACTAACACGGGTGCATCAATCAACAAATGTTTCAGTTTCTAGAATGCCTCCTCACACTTATCAATCCAAACAAATTTTACATCTTTCCGAGTTAGCTTAGTCACCGGTGCTGCTATTCGTGAAAAATCCTTAATGAATCTCTGATAATATCCTACTAGTCTAAGAAAACTCTTTATCTCAGTCACTGTCTTGGGCCTCTTCCAACTATTCATTGCCTCGATCTTAGCCGGATATACTGACAACCCTTTCTTTAAGACTACATGACCAAGAAACTTCACTTTTTTCTTCCAGAAATGACACTTCGAAAACTTTTCCTTCAACCGACGCTGCCTCAATGTCTTAAGCACTATCTTAAGATGAATTTCATGATCTTTTTCATCCTTGGAATATATCAATATGTTGCCTATGTATACTAATACAAATCTGTCCAGATGCTCTCGGAAGATTCCTTTCATCAAGTCCACGAAGAATGCTGGCGCATTAGTTAGTCCGAACGACATTACTAACCATTCGTATGATCCGTATCTGGTCCTAAATGCCATCAAAGGAATACTATCCTCTGCTACTCTAAGTTGATGGAACCTTGTTATCAAATCCAACTGAGAAAATACTTTGGCTCCACTCAACTGGTCGAACAAATCAACAATCTTAGGTAACGGATATCGGTTCTTTATTGTCTTCTCATTCAGCTTACGATAATCAATACACAACCTCAACGATCTGTCTGGTTTCTTAACAAATACAGCGGCCGCTCCCCAAGGTGAACTGCTTGGTCTAATAAAATTCTTACCTTCTAAGTCCACCAATTGCACCTTTAGCTCCTTCATCTCGGTAGGTGTCATTCTACTTGGCGGTCTACTAACAGGTTCAGATCCTGGTACTTAACCTATCCAAAACTCAATGGTTTGTTTCGGCAGCAGTCCGATCATCGGCTCAAAGACATCTGTGAATGCTCTAACAATGAAAACTCGATTCAACTCATCTTCTTCATCCATAACACCCAACAAAGCATTGACCTCTAAACCAGGGTTTCCTACGGAGTATATAATCTGATCATTACAACTAGGGTATCTCGGTGATATTTTCCTATTGTGGCAAAATATCCTAGCATCGTACTTACTTAACCAATCCATACCTAAGATAATTATGAAACCTACGAAATCAAATACATGCAAATTGCAAGAAAATATATGACCTAACAACTCTAACTCTAACTAGTCACATCTCATCCTAAGTGTCACATACCCTCCTATCGGATTCGCAAGCCTTAAGGATGTAACTAGGTACGATAGTTCTAGGTTAAGCTTATCTACCAAACAATGAGGTATAAGAGAATGCGATGCACCAGTATCAAATAGAACTCTAACTGACATACCATGAATCAAAAGCGTACCTCCTAACATAGCATTTTTTTCTCCCCTGCTGTTGGTTTTGAGGTAGTTGGTTCCAATGCAAACACTTTCCCCTTTCCATCCTTGGCTGGTTCCTTGTACTGGTTCTTATAATTTCCAATCTGATCACGGTTGAAGCATTTGATATTCTTCTTCCCGACCACTTTCTTTCCATCTCCTAAACGATATTCATTAGCAAAATGCCCTTTCTTATCACACTTGTAGCAGATAACTTCTGTCTTTCCTTTCTTGGTAGCTCCACTCTTCTGAGCTCCCTTCTTATGGAAAAACTTCCTCTTCTGGTTTTGCCCACCTTGAGTTTCCACCGCTTTGTTACCATTAAAGAAAGCGAGCATCTCCTCATCCCTCAAAGCCATTTCCACCACCACATCACATGGATCTCTGATGTGCAGCAAAGTTGCCTTTGCAAGCTCTAGTCTTAGTCCACATATAAACTTCTCATTTCTCGTGATAACTTTGTCAACCGTAGCATATCAGTATCTCAATAATTTCTCAAATCTAGTAGCATACTCAAGCATTGTCTTGTATCCCTGCACCAGCTCAGCAAACTTCCTGAGTAGAGTTGACTTGGCTATCTCCAACAAGAACCTTTCCTTAAACCTCCTTCTGAATTCTGCCTAAGTCATAGCCTCTTCAACTACTCCTACAGTAACTGTTCCACCAGTACAGTGCTGCTCCTTGCAATTATCTGGATTCCAATCTCCTTTTTTGCTCATCGTTGAGTCCTAAATCAGCAAAAATCATTTTGTAATGAAGCAACCAGTTATCCACTTCAATTGTGTCCTCAGTCACGATAAACGGCTTCCCTCCAAACCCAGCGTAGTCTCTGCTCAATATTGCATAGTTATTGACCATCGGAGTTTCTTGATTTCCTTCTCTAGCATTTCCTCCAACCAACCCAGCAGTTGCTCCAGCTTGCATCATGTTGACGAAGAACTAATACATAGCTCCCATATCAACTTGCGGTGCTCCAGCGTCCACATTAGCAGCATATGCCCGACTTGGATTCCTTCGAGTATTTGGTCTGGTGTTTCCATTAGTTGTGGTGCTTCCTCTACCAAGGTTAACTCTTCCATTCCTAGCATCCATATCTTACTTCCTTAAAATATGCATTCGAGTCTTTGTAAGGTACAGAAGAATAGCCTAAGAGAGATGGGAGAATAGAGATAAAGCGTATACTTATATATAGCAAATACAAGTACGTTACTATAATGTTATCCCATACCCCAGTCATTTCCCTAATTCTTTAGGATTATGTTTTCAAAAATCATTTTAAGTTTAAAATTGCCTTTAAGTTTTCATAAACCTATGCTCTGAAACCAAGTTATAACATCCCCTATCTCGAGGCCCAAAGCAAAGTGCTACAAATGTTGCAGTCATCTATAGTATTTAACTTTCGATGACGAAATATGGTAATGTCAATGGTATCCACGATATCAGAAGCACATGAACATGAAATAAAATTTACTCAGATCTTCAAAACAGCTTTCCTCATTACATTTCAAATCAATATTTCATATTCAGTTACATAATCCTAAAACGATTCCCAGGTTTTGATCAAATATAATTATTGCAAATTACGCCAAGAGCGACATATGAAGATGTCCCCTTGGATGATCGGAGTACTAGATAGATAGACATATCTGTCGTAAATACATCACGACGGAAATAATATAAAATAACTCCTACAAAGCTAGCTTTGCCTCCTACACGTCTTTGGAAGCTTATTCGCCCAACCTACTAAACCTAAAAAGTCCTTAAACCTCAATCTACTCAAATTAATTTTTGAGCACCCGAAAGTTTAAGTGGAAAACATAAACTTCGAGTCAGACATAAAGCTTGGTGTGAATAATTCTATTACATCTCGGTTTACTGATATTAAGTGAGACTACAGCGCTTAGCGGAACGGGTTTCCCCTCACTAATATCCTTTTAAAATCACATCTTTTGTAAATCTAAATCCTACAATCAAACTGATTATAACAACAACAACAATAACATATATGCATATAAATCAGGTAATCAGTGGACTATCTGTCCAAATATTACAGTTTTATCAGGTTGACTATTAACCAATGGCTAACTTGGGCCTACCAGACATAATAAATATTCTAACTTCTGTCAGACACAATACTGGTCGGTCTGTCCTTGACTTACTTCTTCTAAGGTCAACTGATCCTAATGGTTTTACGGACTAACCAATAACCTATCTCTACTTTATATATTCCTTTATGTGTGTAACATCGTTTTAGTCTTACTTGTGACAAAGCCGTAACACTGGAATTTTGGACTTATTAGCTAGAGTCTACTAGCTAAAGTATAGGGCGCTACCCCATACCAGTGTCATCTGGTCTTCTAATATCTAAGTCATATACTTAGGGCTAACCACCCTATTAAATTTTCCTTGAAAACATTTCTTTGCAAAGCTATTTAACCCTTTTTAAATCACACTTAAACAAGGAAAAATATATCTTTTTCTTTACTCAAAATACTCAGGCCATGATATATGCTTTACAAACAATGTTGATGAAAATCTAAAATCAATAGGGTTATCCATCCCTTTAAAATAAGTTAAGGCTCTTTTTTTAACTTAGAAAACATTAGGCTATATAAAGCCAAAAACTATACTTTCGAAACCATTGTTTAAAACCTTAAACAATCCCTTTTGCAATCATTGTAAGCATCCCTTTCGAAACAAGTTAAATACTTCAACCTTGAAAGCATTGGGCCGAAAGACCAAAATTTATCTTTCAAAATCATGACTTAAAAACGGTAGACATCCTCTTTCAAAACCATTAAAATATTCCTTTCGAAAGCATTGGGTTAAGGTAAAGAAATATGGAAGCATAGCTTCAAAAACAATCAAAGGTATTCCTTTCGAAACCATAGTTTGAAAACAAAACAAACTACAAAGCACTTAAGGGGATATATGCGAAAGTTATTCTTTCAAAACACTTAGGGTGACGTTTACATACTTTTGCATGTATACTTGATTTAAACAAGCAACTTCAACCATGTCGAAAGGTATGGGAGCAGGACCCACCCTTTCACATGTATAAGTTAAGAGAAAAGCGACTTTAATGGTTGTAGAAGGGTATTGATTCGAAACGATACCCTTCGAACTCATTGATTTAAAGAGTTATAAAAGCGGCCTCTTACTAAGGCGAAAGTTTTAATGCAGAAGTTAGGGTATCGAAGGGGTTCAAAAGCAACAACCCTTTCAAAGATATTAAATCATAGGTAGGTTTATAGATTTGAAACCTGTAAATACAACTTCACTCCTTACGCATGCATACTTTCGACACCTTTGCTACCTTTCGCATAGGCCCAATACACTTCGTACCACTAGCTTAACACCATGTATATTAGTACTGAATGGTTGTGGAAAGGTTAGAGGTGGGAGTATGATGTCGGAAGCTAGCAGGGTTAAGTGGCGAAAATGTAATTTGTATGAAAACTATATTTTTGCTTATTAAAGAAACTACTTTTCACCTACCATCCATGTATGTCAAAATATTATTGGATGATAAAACTTTATCAACTTCTCTTTTTAGAATTTCTGCCGAAACCAGTTGGAATCCTTTCGAAAATAATTTAACATTTAAGCCTTTCTCCTTAATAAAACGTTTAAATCATTTAAGTCCGATAACTTAAATAATTTATAAACCATAGTTAATCACTTAGAAAAAATCCCTAAAAATCACAATAATTCACATTAAATATGTTTTCTAAATAAAATTTATATCCGAAAACATTATTTAATTGCCTTAAATAATTTAAATCCGAAATTCACTATTTTCTCTCTTGGAAAATTCATAATAAATCCATAATTACTTAGAAAATTATGAAACATGAAACCCACTTTTAAAATAATATTTTTGACCATATATCAAAAATGCAAATCATTTGGATGTCATTTGATAGATTTTCTAATCTAAACATATCATAAAATCCATATTAAACCATATAAATCATCGACAAGCAATATATCCATTTGATATATCAAAACATGGCATGATACTTGCAAAATAATTTGGATCTAACTTGAAACCAAAATTATTATCAAAAGTGAGATGCAAACTAATTATTCACCTTGGTTTGATTAAGAATGTTGAGATTTGGATTAAGGTTGATTTCCTAAGCTCTTGATCTTGAATCTCCTAGCTTTAATCTTTGGTTTCCCTTCTCTTTAATGGCCGGCCACACTCCTTCGGTTTTAGTTTAGTTTATAGATGCAAATGAATGAATGAAGTAGAGAATGAAAGGGTTTTAGGATATAAAAATAAGCCTCTTCCTATTTTGCCCTTCTAATTTTCCTTTAGTTCATTCACAAGGCACGGCTCAAGTTTAATTATCAAATCTCAACCTCTTAACCTTCTACATTATTTAATTTAATTTATCTAATTTAATGTCTAAATAATGTTAACTAAAATTAGGGTCATCATATTTGGTGACTGGTAAAATTATACATTTTGTGCATAACACAAGTTTACGTCGATTATCTTCTATCTCATGTTACGTGTTAACCTAAAAAATGGATCAACATCCGGTATGAGTTTGTGAAAGCACCAGCCCCGTTCTGATAAAGCAATGATATATAAAATAAATGTAAAAAGAGCATAAATAGTAAAGAGACCAGAAGATTTTTATAGTGGTTCGGCTGACTCTGGCCTACGTCCACTTTAATCAATCTTTATTAGGATTATACTAGTTGAATCTCTCTGGATATCAACTAGTTAGTCCTTATATCTAAGTTACAATGAGGTAGAATAAGTCACAAGTACAAGGATTGATTGGAGAATCACAGTAACCCCCTTGATCACTATTGCGAGGGAGAAGAAAGTTGAAGAAGTGAAAGAATTCTAGTAGAGTAATGGTAGCTCTCTCCCCGGAAAAGATCCATCTTTAGTTGTAGGTATGTGAGTATTTATAGGGGAATTCAATGAGTATTAGGCCAAAAGTCCAAGTGCTAAAGAGTCCAGTTGCTGTGCGAAGTCATCACCGAAAATCTCAAATCAATCTGAGCCATTTCTATGGATCGCTAGCTGTCCATAGAGGATGGATCGCTAGCTATCCATAAAATTAGCATATTTTTCTACCAGAAGCCTTTACTTAGTGCTACAAAGGAGCTCGAAAAGTTTGAGGGTGATCTGACTTATCTTGATGGATCGCTAGCTGTCCATAGGGGATGGATCGCTAGCTATCCATAGAGGATGGATCGCTAATTATCCATCCAATTAGCATATTTTTGAGTGATCTTAGTTTGGTTGACTTCATATCTTCTATTTAAGTGTCCTGTCCAAATATCAAGTAGTTTCGAGTTCGTTTGATCATCCATCTTCATGGGTCATCTAGTTCAGAAAAATCATCCATAACTCGCTCAAAACTTAACGAAACCAGACAAAACTTTGCAGGTACTCTCTCTAGGGTGTGTGGGACCTACCCTATAAATTTCAGGTTGTGGGGTCCAACCTACATGGATCGTTAGCGATCCATCTAAATCCATCAAACAACCTCGAAATGATCCCATTTTTCTATGAGCCTTCTTTTATGTCATCTAAGTATTCTTCTAAAATTTCAAGTCAATTCGACTCCGTATGAGTTCTTTAGGTCCGTTTTAAGTTAGCTGCTTTGGTCAAAAAGTGGGAAAACATTACGTCTGTTTACATTTTTAATTAGTCATCTTGACTCCACGTCCACGCACGATCCATTCCCATCTACCCTCTGTAGAATCATAACTTTCTCTGTGTGTGTGCGCGCACGCGCGCGCGCGTGTGTGTGTATATATAAGTAGCATGGTCCCCCACTAGACCTAGATACTATCCCCACTAGTATCTCTCAATCGGCACCCCGTTAGGATCCATCGCCGTCGTCGTGTCATGGTCTCGTTACTGTATAACTAGAAGGACTCCCATAGTGCCTAATGATGGCTTTTCATACATTTTGCTATACTCTATTTCGCTTTCAAGAATTTACTACTTTGTCTGCTTCCTATTGTGGACTCGGCTCCATGGACCACCCCAACCATTTTGAAGGAACTCTTTTTGGGTTAACTAGCCTTGCCCTAAAAAAACTAGCAAACAATTATGGCATTGCATAATCCAACTTTATCTACCCTAGTAAGAAGCGAAGATCAACTTGATGTAACCCGTCCTTCCCCTTGGCCGCTAAGGATTGACGAAGTTCTCGCCCTATGCAGCCCTACCACGGACTTTTGCTACCAACCGTTGCTGCATAGTGCCCTATGTCATTCACCATCTTATATAGATTGCCTAGTGCAATCAAGACAATACCCCCCTAAAAATATTTGAAGTAAACTACTCTATCTATCGGGTGTATTCCTTTATTCATACGCAAACGTATATACTCCACAGTTCGTATGGTTGGATGTATCTCACATCATTATAAGGTTACACAACTACTGGTGGCCCCTTGCGGTAGGCAGGCTTCTATTGTGTAACACAACTAACCTTGCATTCCAACCCACTCTAATGATCAAATGTCATATCATTTCTTTAGTTATACTTTTATTGTAATAATACACACCCGCTATAAATGCATATTCGAGGCTACCTATATATATCTAATATATATATATATATATATATTCTTTTATACTAACTTAATTAGCATGCCCCTACTGTTTTACAGTTGACTCTAGGTCTTCATTTCATTATGCGTTTTACCTTTTTCTTTACTTAAAGTTCATTTACCTCTTTTCTCTTATCAAGTTCATAATATCATTGCCCATCCTTTTTATCCATAATCTGTTTTCCATTTTTATTCTCATGTTATTTTTTTATTTATTCTTGTCTATCTTTTATATTTTCTTTTCATTTACTTTCAAAATTTATTGGTATTTCACATCTTAATTTTTAGGATATTTTTACTTTATTCATGTCTTACCATTTAACTTTTAGGGTTCACTACATTTTAATGTGTTAGAACTACATTTCTATTATAAAAATGCTAATACCGTAAATTTCTATGTCTTATTCAAAAAGAGAGATTTGTGTGGTATTTGTAATTACAAGCAACTACCTTTTTATTGCTTGAAATAGGTGGTACAAAATACGATAATTAACCTTATTTTGTACATCTCTTTCATTTTATGTCTATTCCTTGTCATTTCAAATATTGCACTTTTATTTATTTTGAACTTGATAATACGTAGAAATTTACTTGCAACATCCCAAATTCCAATGAATTAAAATATCACATAAACACTTAAAATCTTAATAAAGTTTCTTTATTTTACATTCTTTCTCCACGTTCAAGTACCAATTTATTATTATCAAATTCATAACAAGTTACTGTACAACATATGTAGGCAAGTTTTCAAATTCATCAAAATTAATACCATAATCAATTTTACTAAACCTATATCATAATCAATCAATATATTCCATAATCATTACACGTATAATTCATTACAATTCGTTATTTACATTAATTCATTACGCTTATGCAATAAATTATCCAAACCGAGATTATATTTAATCATTATGCACTTACAATTAAATATCCAAGTTGATTATACATAGGCATAAATGGAATAGATCACATTGATATAAATCTAATCTTATTACAAAACATGTAATTTTCTCACTCGCATTTCCAAGCGTTCCCAAATCTCCATATCTAATCCCTATTATATCTATTTCCACTTTGACTCCTTATTTGGATTCACATATAACATATACATACAAATCTATTAGAATTTTGGATTAGAAAGGAGAGATTTATGTTGATTACAATTTCAAATCCGGATTTACAGTTTACCTTGGTTTTTACGACTTGATTTGAACCTATTCTCTATCTCCATCATCATCTACAATCCTCAAATGGTGTATACGTACAAACTAAACTATTTCTATGAATTTAGAGTTTTGGAGGATAAGAGAAAATGGCAGAGCTTTCCGTTCATTAAAAAATTATGAGTTAGAAGAGAGGGTCTAGGTGTATATTTATATGGGTTTAAACTAATGCCAACGTTCGATTAAATCATTTTAAATCTAGGTCGTTTGTGCCTTAATTTACTGCCGCAATTATCAGATCATGGGTCGACCGCTTCACGTAAGGTCGACCTAGGTATATCTTGGGTCGACCTATGATATGTTTCTTATGTTAATTTGACAGCGTGTTGATTTTGTTAAATTTCTTATTTAGTTTATTGCATTAATTTGTTTCCTACTTCTTCACCCAAGATAATTTACTTGCACTATATACAATTTCATGAGATTTGATTTCTATTAACGCTAGCTTATCGATTTATTTCTTTAATTACGTGTATAATTATTTCCAACTCTAAAATTTCAAAAATTAATAACTTTTTCATTTGAACTCCGATCAAAAAACTTTATATATGAAAGTTGATTAGAAAATCACCACGAACTCAATGGTGCAAATTTTGTTGCCAAATTCTAACATTTGCAAAAATTCCATTTCCAGCATCACTATTTATTAATTATATTCTTTTTAATTTATTAATGCAAGAATACGGGATGTTACATTCTCCCCTTTAAAAGAATTTCGTCCCTGAACTTTCTTAAGGATTGAAAAATGCAACATAACATACAACCATTCTAAACTAACGAATCAATTAGTGTACAATGAATGTTTGTAACCAATCGTGTACAAGTGCACAGTGTATCACAATATATATGATATGCATAACGAGCAATTCTAAATCGATGCCTCCTATATGAATGCTTTCTATTAAAACAATTTCGAAAATTTGATGCAAACATCCTAAGTATACTGGTTGTTCTACATATATGCAACTTTCAAAAATAAAAAACTTGCTTTTACATCCAAATTTTCCCACACTTCCACCAATAGAAGTATAGTTTAACCAATTGCGCATCCAATACTTATCATCCAAAATCCCAGCACACTGTTGCAAACATCCAAGTTTAGAAAAATCCAGTTTTCTAAACCTATTTTCTTATGCTTGAAAAGGGTCTAGACGAAAATTTCTATATTTCCATCCTTCTCTTACGTATCCTTTTTCCACTGTACCTTGGAACATTCTCTTTTGCCCCAATTCTTTCCCAACTTTTCCAAGTACCGTTTGCATAGTTAGTCCTTATCATAAAGTTTTAAAACATGGTTTATTTCAAAATCAACTTTTTGTTACTAACAAGATATGAAGAAAGTTATTTCTTAGCTATAACAACTTTCTCCCTTGTTCCTAACTGTATTTTATTTTACTACCACTTTTTCTGCATAGTAAAGTCTATACTAACCAATTTGTCGACTATTCCCCCTTGTCAAGTATGCGGCATTTCAAAATTTTAAAATCTCTCCATTTTCAATTCAAAAAATATGTTATATTACTTTCTAGACCTCAAAATGGAATTTCAAATTCTATGAACTTTCTAAAACATTTTGTAAAGATGTGTGTGTATTAAAAACGATTCTTTATTTATTGACGTATAAATAACTCTGATATCTTTGCCTCCTTAAAAAACCTTACTAGAGTAGTAAAGAAAAAGAGTGCAATAGAAATCAGTCCAGAAGTGCATATCACTACAATAATACATCACATAAGAAAACAAAAAATGCAGAAATAAAAAGCACACAGTCCACATGCAAAGGCCATCGTTCCAGCCCATTAACAACACATACAAATCTTCAGCTAACCCTAAAAATCCACCACTTTCATCCTCCATCGTTGAGCTCTATTCCCCATGTAACGGTTGCGATCTTTCGACACTCGAAAGTCGACATTAATATGCCCACTGTATCAAATGCCGCGCAATCGAATGCCGGAAAACCGAACCATTAGGGTTAAAAGAAGAGGTAGAAGAAGACAGAAGAAAAGAAAGAACAGAAAAACAGAAACATAAACAACATCAGAATCTCACATTCGTAGCGGAACAATATATATAATAGATGAATCAATAATCTTTAAAACAAAAGACTATATTAGTTTATACATACATCAATCAGAGTCAATATACAACTCAATACAACAATGGACAGTTATATAACTTGTCCTCATACATAATACACAGCGGAATAAATAAACAAGTACGGGAGTACGTCTCGCCATCCAGCTCATCTCCAAAGCTCCACAATATCCATAATATCCTGATAACATAACTCTAGGTTGCCCATGTGGAAAAATTATGGGCACCCAGAGTTTAGAAAGGGAACAATAAACTCCGAGTCAGTCATGGTGACTGGTGTGAGATCGTAAAACAGTTATTTTCACAAGGAAAATAAAACAGATTCGCAATGCTTTTGAAAAATGAAACTACCATAAGACCTCCCGCCACACACACAATGCAAACGCAGAATTGGAGGAGATTTCTTCTTATGATAGTCAAACATGCTTACTACGCAAAATCATTGGATATTTTTACTAGTGCATAGTGTCGAAAACATTTCGAAAGTATAATATTAATCTTAGCCAGCATACAACCATTATTGTATGCCTACTATAGCTACCATCTAAACAGTGGTGACCACCATAAGTAAATGGCAGGTTCTACAAATAAAACCGTACAGGGCTCGTATTGTTTCTTTGGATTTTCCAACAAATGGTCAGGCAAAGGAACTTCCTTACACCGATATGGAAACGCCTCTGGAAAGACGCCCCGAGAGTCAACCTGCTCTCTACAAACACAAGGCCGACGCTACCTCACGCTGTACAGCTGTAACTAGGTAGCTAACACACAAGCTATGTCATCCCCCGGTCGTTACCGACCTTTATCCGAGGATCCTCAACTACAAAGCAACAACCACAAAGTATAATAAATTTGCAGCATCCACATAGGTAAAATATCTGGGCTCCATACCATGTTATCACCTTTTATCCAGAAGGAAATGACATACCCTAGGGGCGCGACCCCTAACAACCTTGCCGCAACATTCCTGTTTCGACCATTACCAGGTTGTGAGGCTCGACGAAGTCTCGTCCACAAAGCTACGCTTTTTCACAAAGCCATGTTTTGATCAACAAATGATAAATAATTTATACAATTTATTAATATTCGAACCAATCGAATAATTAAATTTCATTTAGTAAAATTTTACTTTATCTAATCAATTTAATTTCAAACAATTTCCTTTAAATTATTTTTAGTAACCAAATAATTAAATTAGTTAATTTAAACCAAGTTTGTTTCTTTTCAAATCCCAACCTTGAACAATCATTGTGTATATATATATATATATATATATTTCTTAAACTCTATATAAGTGTTCAAATCAAAACAGAGAGGTCTAAAATTCACTGAAAAAACTTTCTTTGATATGTAGATCTGGAAAAAATCTGATTTTAAAATTTCTTCTTCTTCTATATATATACATATACACATATATATACACATTTCTTTTTGAATTTAAATTGAAACGAAATTAAATCGGATGTATACCTCACTGCCTCCACACTGCGGCATCAGATCAGCACGCAACATCACTTCACCCTCGTCGTCGCCTTCAGGCGAACTACCCATCGCGTTCGCAGTCGCGATCGAATCGCCATGCTCAAACCTGCTCGAACTTGAGCCTCTGACCACACTTCATCCATCTTCAGCCACGCGATCTGCAGCGTCAAGCACGAGAAACTGCTCGCCTTCCAATCACGATCGACCATCAAGGTCGCGACTTCCCCCCAAATCGAGCGCGCGCCACGACGAACGCCCAGACATCGCCAACATGTCCAGCCGCACTATCGAACTCCTCGACAAAGATTGACACGTTTCCCCCTTCGATTTCTGCATGCGACAACGAACCCTTCAATCGCGGCCATGCCTCGCGACCCCGCTACCCAAATCGACTTCGCTTCAGAGTATAAGAGTTCGATTATTGAACTAGGAAGGAGATTTATTTGAAGGGATATTTTATTTCTGCCATTTTCCTTTTTGAATGGTTTCGGTGGTTACTCGTATTGAACTGAAGAAGACAGAGGGAGGGAACGATATAATTTGTTTTCTTTTCGTTTGAAGCTTCGAGTACAAATTTTCTTTCGGCTGAAATGAAATAAAGGGGAGAAAATGATGTTTGCGTAAGAATCCAGCAAAGCTACAGTGATACGAAGTGAAAGGATTTCGACTGATGTTGACTGGAGTATAAATATATATATTCAATTTAAATTCAGATTCAAATCGTCACAAATTTGCAACTCAAAATCTCGATATCCTATCGAGGCGTGCCGCTAGGCGTTTGTAATGTTATACGCCTATTCCGAACACAATGGAAAAGGTTTCGAGTCCAAATTCAATCGTATGGAAAAGAGTTTTTTGAACCAGTTATTAATTTAAGTTTCAATTAATTTGTCAGCGCGTTTGCTTATCGTACGGCCAAACAATCACTCCAACCATTACGAAAATTAAAATCCGATAATAATACAATATTACGGATCCAATGGAACTGGTTTCGTCGATTTCCAAGACTGTGCCTTGGAAAGCTACTTTTAAATATCGATTAAACGATAAAATTTCAAAACTGAACAAAACAGTTTCAAATTCAGTTCTGAAGCTTTTATTATCTTCAGTATTATTAATATAGATTTTTTAAGCCTTGAAAATATTTTTAACAAGCTTAAAACTGAAGATTCAAATTTTTACCTAGATGCAATAATTAAATTCAATAATTTAATTACCAAATTCATTCTGATATCTCGAATTTCAAATTAAACTATCGTTCGAATATTTAAACTCAATTAAATATTCACATTTCAAATGTCAAAAATTCAGGGTCGTTACACCCCATCTCTCCAAGAATGTCTTCTCTTCAGTACCATAATTGTTGTTTTCCCAATCCCTAATAGGTAAAACGATAATATCTTTCTCAATGATTTGAGATCGCTGCAGATGAGTTGTTTGACTATGCTCAAAGATCCGTCAATTCCTCTCTCCCCAGATATGGTAGAACAGAGTCACTAAAGTCACGAAGGCAAAATTCCGGTAGATGCTTTTTGTAGAGAAGCTCGATAGAAAGTACCGAATCTCCGCTATTAGGTCAGTGAAGGTAGATCCAAAAAGCCAAACTTCAAATGAAAAAAAGATAGGATATCTCTATTGCATTCGCATTGAAAAAATAATGCTAGTGAGATTCGTCCGTGCAATTACAAAGTGGGCATCTTGTTAGAACCTCCATTCTATGGTTTCAACGACAAAAACTGTACAATCACATATATTATATATCTTATCAAGATTACAGTTATATACTACAAGAGATCGTCATGCTCAAAAATATCGAGACTCGAAGACAAACAGAGATTTATGGACCATACTATGATTAGTAAGGTTATACCAGTGTATTAAGAGTCTTAGATAAACATTGTAAGGTCTCCTTGAGTATATATGCACATACGAACTCATATACACAAAATTGGCACTGAAAAACATTTAAAATATGAAAATGCCAGCCACAGACGTCTGTGAGAAGGCTCGGGAATTTTATTCATGAAGCCACAGACGTTTGTGATTTTTCTACAGACGTCTGTTATCTGGCAACCGCTATATTCTGAATGGTTGCTTCATTTCAAATTGAATAATCTCATCTCTTCTTCAAAGGTTGCAGCCATTAAATCGAATATAGTTTATCTAATAGTAACAACTCCTCATCTACATCTCTTTAATCCTATAAATACTTCAAAGATTGAGATTTACAAATTAACTATTCTCTTGATTTCTTATTACTCTCTATTTACATACTTGTGCATCTCTTGCTAACATATTCTCAATCTATCATAACCAAAATATCATTTTAGTGAAACCACTTCCTACAACTCAAAGTATACACATTCACATACTCAAAGGAGATCATATGAATAATTGTACTATTATTAAAAATTTTGTTATTTGAAACACAAGGTTGTCAAAGAAATACTTTTGTATTAGCCTATTCTTCTGGGCAAACTGAGGGTTATTTGGTTAAAGGAAATACCGAAGGGGAGCTTCGGGATTGGACGTTGGACGGGAGGTCCGAACCAGTATAAAATATCTGGTGTGCTCACTTTTATTATTTACCTTCTTTTATATTCAGCTTTTATTCTCTGCTTAGTGTAATTAATAATATACACTCTCACACTTATATATAATTTGCATTATATAAAGATCCTATAGACTTTCACATCTGCTATCAATGTCAATACCCCAATTCAACAGACGATCTTTGGTTGGTAATCTCTGCATCACTACCTTATAAGCGCATACTGACATTTTTTTACATTTAATTTAATCAGAATGATGCGATGCCAGTTAATTGTAGGATGTTTAGTACGAACAGAATTCCAAGCCGAAGAAAAGTTGAACTCTGATTTTCCTTTAATTTGCCACGTATCCTCTTGAAGTTGATTATTTGTAGAAAAAGGATTAATAAGATGCTTCACCTCACGAGTTTCTAGGAGAATGTCCGGATGTAGATCATTGTTAATAATAATCCGCGACACGGTCTTATTAGTATTAAACATGGCAGCCCTATGACATCCAAGGATGTCCATAAGAGATTTGTGGTTGATCCATGGATCAAACCATAGAGATGTTGTAGCACCATCTACAATAACTCTACTAAATATGTTAGCTGCTTGTTGTCTGCATCTCATCATGTTCTTCATTGTCACTGAAAAATTATCGTTAATAGCAAGGGACCAATAGTTAGAGTGTAAGTATTTGTTCCGCATCAAGTCAGACCATAAGCATTGTTTAGTAAGTAAAATCCAGTTAAGCTTCAGCATAGTAGTAGATCTTAGGTCAGAGAGTCTTCTAAGGCCTATTCCACCCTCACATTTGGGTTTGCATAAAATGTCCCATGAGATTTTGTGAGTCTTCCATCCCCAATAAAAGTTTGAACATAAAGATTCAATCTTTTTTAACACCGAGGAGGGTAAGTGATAGATAAGGAGCCAATAATGGGCTATAGGAATAATAACACTTTGTATGAGTTGAGCTCTCCTAGTAATGGACAACAAATTATTATCCTAGCTTTTAAGTCTAGTAGGAATTCTCTATAAAAGAGGAGCACTGCATTAACATATTCAAAGGATAGAGGTACCCCTAAATACTTACTGGTAACTGTTCCTCATGCATATTGGAAATTTGTAGAATCTGTGATATGTCATCTACATATTTACTAAAATAGACTTTAGATTTTAATTGATTCAGCTGAAGTCCAGTAGTAGTTGCTAAGTCATAAAAATATGCTTAATTTCAATAGCATTTGCCTTCTTAGCCTCTAAGAAAATCATGACATCATCTGAGTATAATAAATGGAAAATAATTGGTCTGACATTGGATATAGGCTTGATCTTTTGTTGGTTTATAGCATCTTCCATTTTCAACAAAAAGAAATCCATAGCTACACAAAATAAATAGAGGGACATGGGGTCCCCCTGTCTTAAACCCCTATTCGAGTGAATAAACCCATGCGGTACCCCTTCTACCAAAATAGAGAAGGTTGGTGAACTGATGCATTCATAAATTAGATCAATAAAAGATAATGGGAAGGCCATGGCATTTAACATTTGACATATGAATTCTATATTAATCATGTCATAAGCCTTATGTAGATCAACCGTAACACATATTTTTGGCTTGCCAACCTTTTTAAAGTCCCTTATTAATTCCTGAGCAAGCAAAATGTTCTCTCTTATATTCCTGCCAGGTATAGAAGCTGACTGATTTTCAGACATTAGACATGAGAGGAAATATTTAAGCCTATTGCACAGTATCTTTGAAACTATTTTATACAGACATTTTCACAGGCAATAGGCCTATAATCTGCTAGAGTTTATGGTATCTCTTTTTTGGTTAAATAGTTAGAAAAAGTATGGTTTATACCCTTAAAAAGTTTGCCAGTTTGAAATTTTTTCAGTAATAGCACAGTATAGCTCCTCTTTAATCTGATCCCAATGAATCTTAAAAAACTTAGAAGAATAACCAACAGGTCCTAGGATTTTAGCATTATGAATTGAGTCTAGAGCTTCCCTAACCTCTGTAATAAGAACATGGGTTGATAAATAAAGTATTTCTTGAGAATTAATCAAAATTTTGGGTTCAATATGTGGGAAATTATTAGCAGTCTGTCTACTATATAAGTTAGTATAATATAATATGGAATCCTAAATAATAGCCTTCCTGTTATATAGATAACCCCCCATCTGCATCCTGAAATGCTTGTATACGATTTTTATTCTTCCTCATAGACATTTTTGCAAAAAAGTATTTAGAATTTGTATCTCCTTCTTGTAGCCCAAATGTTTTACTTTTTGCATAATGAGTCATTTAAATTTTTTGTCTACTTCCCCAAGTTCATACTAATATGCATCGGTTTATCATATAGTCTGAGATCTTTTAGCTCTTCATCAGTCTGTAAGAAAGTTGAATGATATTCATCTTAAAGTTGTCTCACCATATCAGTATTTATCATTATCTTGTTCCATTTCTTGAGATTTTCTTTTATCTGCTTGAGTTTAAAAATGAAGTTATGTATTGCATCTCCCCAAGCAGTAGCTTTGAGTCCCTCACTGATACAGTGGTGATATCCTTCCAGTATATGCCAGTTATTTATATATCTGAATGGAGTATTTTTATCCTATATTTTGTCTTCCTTGAAAATGATTAAGATAGGCGTATGATCATTGAGATTTGTAGGAAAGGTAATAGATGTCAGGCCAGGGCACACTTGCATGAGTAGATAATTTACAAGCGCATTATCAATGTTAGTTGCTATGCCCTTTTTCCTTCATGTATATTTGCACCCGTGCAAAGCACATTGAGCAAGTCCACATTGTAAACTACAATTATTAAAATTGTCAGGTCAGAGATCCTTTTGCTATTGCTTGCAAATCTAATGATACCAGTGTACATGATGTTGGTGCATACAGTTGAAACTGTTTGGTGGTCTATGTTGAAAAGTTATGTGATATGGTTGGGGATAATAAAAAAGAGGCTGATAGTTCTTTTTCTTTTGAAATTTTACTAGAGGGGGTCGGCTTGCCAGTGAGATATGATATTGTTGCTGGAGGTGTTCGGTTATGTGAGGAGGTGGGGGTCAGTGATGATTTGATTGGGGGAAGTTTGCCAAGTTCAGTTATTGTGGAGAGGCAAACAAAGGTTTTGGGATCTCTGAATGATGATGTTAATAGGACTTCAGACACACATAAGTATATGGATGATTCTGATGACATTCATCAGCATAAGGAGGTTATACATCAGTCGGAGATGGTAGGGACACAGTTATAGCGTGCACCATGCACAACAAAGGCAGGTTCTAGCATTTGTAATACTGGCAGTAAATCTGCACCTTTTTCATCATCATCAAGGAGAGGTAGGTGTAGGAAATCTGTGGCTGTAAGTGGGGCTGTTCGACGCAGTGCCAGGATACGTAGTAGTCATTCTCCTTTTTTGGGTGAGTTACCTGGTTCGAGTGCCATGAGTGGTACTACAAATTCAGGCTCAGGTATGTCTTCTAATTTAGGTAGTACTTATTCTTCTTATGCTTTGGGTAGTTTGTCTTCCACCGAGTTATGTCAGTTAGCTAGAGATACCGCTTTTATTTTAATGATGTTGAATTAGATACTGCTTATATTAGGAATAGGGAGATAGAGAGGGCTAGATCTACTAGATCATGAGGATTATTAGCTGGAATATTAGGGGTTTAAATGATTTAAATAAATATGATAAAATTAGAGCATTTTTTAAGGATTATTCTATTGATATTGCGCTCTTACAGGAAACTAAAATAGATTGTCCCGATATTCATTTTTATAGAAGACTAGGTGGCTATCATTTTAGACACTGGACCTGTTTACCGTCTATTGGAACTTCTGGGGGTTTACTTATAGGGTGGCGGGATAACTCTTTTAATCTTCTTCAAACTATTACTAAGCAACGCTCTTTACATATTAGTCTCATTAACCTTAGCGATAACTCATTATTAAATATTTCTAATTTTTATGGTTCAAACTCTAAAATTGGTCGTAGAGTTCTATGGAATGAATGTCTGAAATTTAGATCATTAGCTCCTGGATCTTGGATTATGGGTGGGGACTACAACGTTACGCGTTTTTTAGGTGAACATTCACCTCGGAAGGGAGACTTCTCTTCTATGGAAGAGTTTGACCAATTTATTATTAATACTAATTTAATAGAATTACTACTTTCTAATAGGGAATTCACTTGGAGTAATGCTAGAGAATTCCCGTTTATGGCCCTTCTAGATAGATTTTTCGTCAGTGATTAAATTGAGGATAAATTCCCTATTTGTAGAATTTCTGGTTTGCCTTACACTTATTCTGATCATTGCCCTATTATTCTTATGTGTGATCGTCATAAAATTGTTAATAAAACTTTAAAATTTGAAAAAATGTGGTTATTAGAATCTAATTAAAAATAAATGGATTTCCATGAATTTTTATAATATTTGAAATACAGATAATTCTGTAAAAAAATTTGTTTTAAAACTTAGGGGTCTAAGGAATTATCTCAAAATTTGGAGTAAGAATGTTTTTGGTAGTGTTAAAATTAAAAAAGAAAATTTACTTTCTGAAATGCTTAAAATTAACAAGATAGAAGAAACTAGACAACTAAGTCTAGGTGAGCGTAACGTTCTCGCTAATTTAAAAGAAGAGCTTAATTCAATTTTAGAAAAAAAAGAGGTTACGTGGAAATAGAGATTTAGAATTCAATCTATTAATGAAGGTGAGAATAATACTTTTTTTTCATAATATAGCTAACGGTAGAAAACGTAGTAACACGATAAATTTTATTTTTGTGGATAATGTAGAATTGGTTGATCAAAGGGATCTTAATAAGGCATTTACTGATTATTATAGGGATATTTTTGGTAATAAGAATAAGCATAGAATTAACGTTAGATGGAATGATCTTTATCATACTGAATCTAGAATTGACCTTTCTGAGTTTGACAATCCTTTTTCCGAAGAGGAAATTTTGAAGGCAATTAATGACATGCCTACTGATAAAGCCCCAGATCCCGATGGGTTTTCTATTTTCTTTTACAAATTATTTTGGGACATTTTAAAATTCGATTTAATCAGCATGTTTAATGAATTTTATAATGGAAAATTACAATTAGGAAGATTTAATTTTGCAAACGTAATTTTATATTACATAAAAATATTGGTGCTAATAATTTAAAAGATTTTAGACCTATTTCTTTAATTTACTGGTTTGTTAAAATTATTTCAAAAAATTTAGTTGATAGACTTAGCACAAGATTGAATGATCTAATTGATTGTTCACAAACTGCTTTCATTAAGGGTAGAAATATCACTGATGGAGTGACTGCTGTTCAAGAATACATAAATCATCGTTGTAAGAATAATATTACTTGTGCAATTCTAAAACTGGACTTTGCAAAAGCTTTTGACTCGGTAGATTGGTATTTTCTTATTGATATGTTTCTAACTAGAGGTTTTAGTAGTAAATGGATTAGTTGGATTATGACTTTGCTTAAAACCAGTAATTCTAGTATAATGGTTAATGGTATTTTGGGAAATAAAATACAATCAAAACGTGGTTTAAGGCAGGGTGATCCTTTATCGCATCTTTTGTTTAACCTAGCTGCAGACGTTTTCTCTATGATGATTAAAAAAGCAGTTGAAAATGGTTCTTTAGGGTGCGTTGGTAATGAAATCTCGCGCAATGGTCTCTCTGTTCTTCAATTTGCGGATGATACGTTATTATTTATCTCTCATTTTCCTAATCATATCATTACCCTTAAATTTATTTTATACAACTTTGAACTTCTTTCAGGGCTAAAAATTAAGTTCGATAAAAGTTCCGTTTTAGTATTAAATGACGTCGATAAGGTTGAAGATTTAGTTGCTAATATGCTTAATTGTAAAACTATAACTTTCCCTTTTGATTATCTAAGATTTTCGATTAGACCAACTAAACTTAAGCATGGTGACTGGTTAATTATAATTAAAAGAATCTCTAATTTGAATTTGAGGTTTTTATCGAGAGCTGGTAGATTAGTTCTCATCAACTCTGTTTTATCCGCACTTCTGATCTATTGGATGTCTATGCATATTTTTCCTGATTGGGTGATTAACAAAATTGATAAAATTAGAAGGGACTTCTTATGGAGTGAAGATAATTCTAACAGTAGTCTTAAATGTTTAGTTAATTGGGAAACAGTTTGTAAATCAAAAAAGGAAGGTGGTTTAGGAGTCATTAATTTGCGTAACATGAATTTGTCTCTGTTAGGGAAGTGGTTATGAAAATTTAAGGATGTTAATGATAACTCTATTTGGAAAGAAATCATTTCTAAACATTATTATAATGATAGTAATAATTTATATCCAATGACACTTTCTGTTGCCAATAAATTGTCTAATTTTTAGAAATCAATTTTAAAATGTCATGAAAATTGTAACCTTGGTACTAATACGATTGTTCATTCAGGTAATAATACGTCTTTTTGGCATGATCGTTGGATATCTGTCATTCCCCTTAGGGTAGAATTTAAAGAGCTTTATGAAATTTGTAGCTCTAGGAATGCTTTAATTTTAGATGTTTTTTCTCCAGATAATGATCCTCCTTGGAATTTTAGTTTTAATAGAATCTTAGAAGTACAACTCTTAGACAATTTGCCTTATTATGTGCTAGATTGAATTCATATAATATTGATAACGAAAATGATACTATTAACTGGGAATGTGATAAGAGTAAGAAATTCACTTCTAATTCTTTTTATAAATTTCTTAATTTCTCGGGCGTAACTAATAACTCTTTTAAACTTATTTGAAAAACAAACGCTCCTCCTAAATCTAAAATTGTGGTTAATTATGCATAAGTAATTAAATACTATTGAATTCTTAAAAAGAAAGAATATGCAAATTGATAATTGTAAATTGTATTTTGAAGATATTAAACATGTATATTATGATTGCATGGATACTTACAACATTCTTAATAATACTCTCAAAATCTTTAACTTTAGTCTTACAACTAAAGTTACTGATTGTGATTATTATTGGAATAATTTAAGATTTAAGTTTAAAAAGAAAAATATATTTTTACTTGATACTTTATTCATTATAACTTGTTGATATATTTGGTTTGAGAGAAACCAGAGACATTTTAACAATAATAATAGTCATATTAATAAATTGATTTTTATAATATCATCATTTTGTTTTAATTGGATCTCAAATCCTAAATATAGATTAGCTAACAATAATCATTTCAAAGAATATCTTAATAAGGTTAGTAATAGCATTAAGCTATTTAAGCATAATAACAATATTTTTAACATTAATAATTATAGCATTAACATTTTCTCAAATTTGAATGATGATTTTACTAATTATCAAAATGTTCTCTTGATTAAAGGAGCATTAGGATTATTTTTAATAGATTTTAGTTTATAGGTTTTTAACTTCATATTTTGTTAATTTTTACCTTTTTGATTTCGATATCTCTTTTTTAGATCTTTAGAGTTGGTTAAGATGTTGCATAACGGGCTTGGATTCTTTTTTAGTCTGTTTCTTATTTTAGTTGCTTTTCCGTCTTATAATTTTAGCTTTAGTTTTATTACTTTTACTTCATTAATACATATATGTATATAAACTTCATTTATATACATATATGTTTATTATTCTTATAATTTTCTTTAGTTCCTTTTACAGATGCTGGTTTAGGTCAAAAATGGTGCTAGATTACTATTTGCAGGTATTTAGGATTGCTGTTGACAGGATTGTAGTGAGATGTTCATTCTGGACCTTCCGCGTTCGCAGTGAGAAGTTCTTTCTGATCATTCTGCGTCTGCAGTGTGGCGTTCTTCATTCTGAATCATCCGCATTTGCAGTGAGGCGTTCTTTCCAGTGCTTTCGCGTCTGCAGTGTGGCTTTCTTCATTCTGGATCATTCGTATTTGCAGTGAGGCTTCTTTCCAGTTCTTCCGCATCTACAGTATGGCTTTCTTCATTCTGGATCATCCGCATTGGCAGTGAGACGTTCATTCTGGATTTTCCAAGTTTGCAGTGAGGTGTTCTTTCTCAGTTGGTGATGTCTATCGATCTCATCCGCACTGGGTTGCATCATGGATTTTTTGGGTACTTATAACACCTTATTACCGGGCGGTGACCTTACCAGAGCTCGATATTGAGGTGTAATGGGCGATGGCCTTGCCGGAGCTCATTCTAGATGTACCTGAGTCCTTTTCTATTGTTTTTGTATTATGATTAGTTACCTGTCATGCATGTTGGCAGCACCTTTGTTTTCAGTGATACACACACATGTGTGCTCTCCTCTACTTTCAAGGATCACACATTTCTCTCAAAAAAGAAAAAGGAATAGGAATCCCACCCTTCTTATCTTCTGGGCTCATAGCATTATTAAAATCCTCAAATGGTATCCAAGGAAATTGAATAACACCAGCATTGAGAATAAATTCACCCCACAGTTATCTCCCTTTTAGAGAATGAATTGCTTGCATAAACATAGTTGGTGACACACTGAAAACCTCCTGTATTAGTAAGCAATGTAATAATTTGCTGAATAGAATTTTTTGAGATACTGAAACTCCAGATATTAGTATCTGTGATAACCAATAATTTCCCTTTAGATCCCATGTCATTATTGGGAATGTAAGCCCAATTTGATGAGAATTTAGCCATGAATTTAACTATGCCTGAATTATTAAACTTAGTCTCAGATAAGGCTATTATAGACAACCTATGAGACTGGAGAAATATGAATACCGACTGCATCTTGTTCTCAGTATTCAAACCCCTCACATTCCATGTCATGGTAGTCATTTAATCTTGCTTGTGCCCCTAATAGATCTTTTAAAAGGAGTTGTTGGGGTTTGTGGTTTCTCATACTTTTGCTTATATTTCACATTAGTCCCTAGCATTTGGGGGACATTTTTTTTTTAAATTTCTCCTTTTTTCCCGTCTCTTCTATAGTTTGTGCAATTTCTTCAATAAATTGTTGTCCTCATCAATAAGTTCACTAGCATATGTCCGATTTGACATATCATGTTGCACTTCTGTCTCACTGTCTTGTTGCATATCAATATTTGTATTATCATATATAGAACCCATGCATACTTTTTCCTTTTCAGCCTGTGCAGGTGGATCGGTGGAGAAACCACTGGTAGGGAGATCTGATGGCACCTATTTGGGGGTTTGAACTGGTGGCTTTTCATCATTAGAAGAAGACAAGCAAGAAAAGCTATTGAAAGTACCAAGATTATCCTTTCCCTTTGACATAGGAGGCTGTTGTACTTTAATTAGAACTCGAAAACAGTTGAAGTCTCTTTATTTAATTGATCTTCATATGTATTGTTTGTGTAGTTTCTGAAGTATGTTCAGTAATTGGGTTAGGTGATTGTACATTAACTTTTGGTTGTCATTTATGTTGAGAAGAGACTGCATAATTTTGTAAACTATGTCCAAACACACATGACAGTTACTACATGGTTTAGGCATGTATTCATAATAAACTTCAATTTCTATATTAAGAATTCAAGCCTTGAATATGATTAGGGTATTTAAAATCAGATTGAATTTCAATAAGAACCCGAGCATAATGTAAACGTAACTCCCTAGCCATGTTGTTATCCATATGAATAGGTTTACCAAGTGTGCTAGCAATACGACTTATCGCTTCCTTATTCATTAATTCCAAACTTAAATCATGCAATTTATCCCAAATTTTTATGCTTGTGAAATACTCTTGAGAAAGTTTTAACCAAGGCTTCCATAATTTCAAAATAATGACACGGGAGTTAAAAGTATACGACCCTGAGTTGATTATGCACATACAATCATCCTCTAACTCAAATTGAATAATAATAAACCCATTTTGTTTGTAGTAAACATCGAACTTACCAACCGGCTTCCATACATTCTGAACAAATCATGTGAATTGAGAGTATAACGGGTGACAACCAAGAACGTAAGTTATAAGTGTATTCTTCCATTTGATCTCTGCTACAAGTCTGTTCGAATCTGGTATCTGAAATAGAGGTTTGCCATCGGAATGAATAGATGGGAAAAAATGCAGATCTGCGTCTTCTTCTTCTGTTTGGACAGAGTCAGTTATGCCTCTCACCATGTCCATCCAAGAACTGCCCCATGTTAATGCAGGTCTGGAAGAGGATGGAGGTCGATCTGGTGGTTTGGGAGGTGGGTCGTTTGTGGTAAGCGTCTCTTGATGAGCAGCCTTGTCTGCCATGAAAGGATTTATGAAGTTGATCACACACACACATATATTCCAAAGTATATGTACATATATAAATTTTCAAAAATATTTTTTTCCACATCTCATGAAATTGGGGTCTAGTTAACAATTCAACATCCATAGCGGACTCTACTTAATTTACGCAATAAATTTTATGTTTCAAAAACTTTTCTTTTATTTATAATAGCAACCAGCAACCAAGTTCAATTATAAATTCCAGCATTTAAGGTACAGGTACATTGACCCGTGGCTACGCAACATCCTTTCCCTTTCCTCTACTTGCTAAAATTTATTTCCAAATTTTTTTAAGGACTTTCAATCTTATTTCATTCCTGTTTTAGTAGTTAATTAAATAATTTTTTAAATTTATTTCTTAACTTCCGGCCTCAACTATTCTTTTCTTTTGCATTAGTTGACTGTCTTTTCTGAAATTTCCTTATCTTTATTGTTTTCCCATAACATTGCGGTCCACATTGAAAACAAAATAAAAGTAACATTTCCTATAATATCGTACGTGCTTTTGCCCCCATAAAGACAACTAATGCTTACAACCCTACTGAAATAGAACAACTGCTGGAAGATGCCCTTCAACATTAACTAACACTAATGATGTTGTGGCTCTATCACCTGTTACTTGAATGGGCCTTTCTAACATGCCATCCTTCCAAAATCCTCATATTTTAACTTTGAGTTTGCCAATATCCTTCATATGTGTTCACCACCTCATAATCCTTTGTTATCGTCTTCTTTTAATCCAAATTTCTTGATGATATTCTCAAATCTTGGTATTTATTTCCTATATCTTTAACCCTTCATACGCCCATATCTTAGAACTCGTAGAAGCGTACTTTAATACCATTTATCATTCCTTTGTGGGTTCTTCATATGGCTTGCACATATGTCTAAAACAATATTCCTAGGTTCTCACCATTATTCTTTACACTCTGCGAGGATTCCTTATTACTATTCCATGAGTAATTATCGCTATCTTCTTCGTAATCTTACCATTCATCCCATCTTACCTAGGCTTTCATTTCTATCTACTCCATATTTAAAATTTTGGTTTGATCTTCGCCATTTATTTTTTCAAAAATTTAAAAATTTAAAATACTTAATCCAAAAACCTTTCCTTTTAAAATGTACAACTTAGAAAACTTTTATTAAATTCAAAAATACTTGGTATCTTAACCTTTTAAAACTAAAATCTATTTTTTTTGATTTAATTTATTCATCGAATCTAAAAGAAAATGTTAGTAAATTAAATTTGTTTAAAAGTTTCTTTCATTTTTCTTCAAATCAAGTCTTTCATTTAAAAACCTTTTTAACTTTTACTTCTTAAAAATTGGAACTTTAGTTCAAATTATTTATTAGGTTTTCCTTTCAAAAAATTATTTGTTGCACGAAACCATTTCTTTCAAAAATATACTTTACAATGTTTTTAAAAAATCTTTTTATAATCTTGAACAACAAAACTGGAGTAGACAAGGACAACTCTCATTCTAGTATTTTCTTACCACTCATACGATCTCCACTTCCGATCTTTGGCGGAGTTTCTAATACATGTAAGTGGGACTTTTAAAAGATACTTGAAATAAATGCACACAACAAAGTAAAATGTCCATTTTCCTTTATTCCGCCTTTAATTTCCTATGTTGCTTCTAATTAGATTACGTAGCATTATTTTTAATATATTCTGCTAACATCATTATTTCTAATTACTAACATTATTTTTTATATAAATTCCTAATATTTTTTTTTATATTTTACAATGCTATTATTATTATTCAACTTTCCTTTACCTGAACTGCACTAATTCCAATTGTTTTTCCCTTAATTTACCGTCTTCTTACTTGAACCATTGTAGTGCATTCGCTTACAGCTTTGTGTTAGGGTTCTAAATCTTTTTTCCGTACTATTTACCCTATTCCAAACTTGTGCCATTACTTATTGTCCACCATAAAAAAAAATTATAGCTTAAAATTTTTCATTACATAGAAAAATCCACGAACTATATTGCTCTACCATTTTCTTTCAAATGAAATATTTTTTACAAAATTTCCTTTACTGAAATTTTGGATTTTAACAAATTTTAACTTCTACTAGAACATTTTTTTGTTTACATTTTTCTTTCTTCGTAAAGAAACCAATGAGCTATATACGCTCTATAAGTTTTCAACCATTGAATTTTGTAAAACCCATTTATGAAAACTTTTCAATTTAACTAAATATTTTTATATTTTGAAGTCTAATATTTGCATACATTTTCAAGTATGTAATTTTCTCAACTTTTAAAACTATTTTCTTTTGGGTTGGAGGATTTCTATTTGTTCTTTCTCTAGAACTTCTGCTTTCCAACTTATTAACTAATCTTCTTTCCAGTATTAGAAATCCGACTATTAACTTGGAGTGACTACTTCACACCATCCTTCGAGTAACCAACTGCTTCTGGATATCTATAACATATAGATTTTTATTTTTCACTTAGCTGGACCTACTATACATCATTAGTCGATAACTAAATGGGGATATACAACCATTGGGCTATCAAGGCCCAACTAGGGAGTCATGTACCATCCAACTTTAGGGATTTTCCATATGTAATTATTCTATAGTTGGAATTCTTTAACACATATTATATTTATAGGAAAAATACAAATAAGTTCACTCAATGTTTCCTAACTTTTCAAGATCAACTAACCTCAGCTCTGTTACCAAATGTAACAACCCGCACCTCAGTGGGCCTGAATTTTCACTAAATCAAAAACTCAAGTCCACTAAAATATAGATCGTTGGTTTGGTATCTTACAAATAAAATAAAAGAATGCATATCGGAGCATTAACGATATACCTCACAATGGAATAACAAAATATAATAAGTACCACAACTACTGACCAAGGTTCGACACTTCCAAAGTTTAGTGTCCTTATCAACACCGAATACGTCTAGCACTAGTACCTGTCTTCCAAGCTATCCTATGGGTTGTAATTAGGAAGGGGTCAGAACAACATTCTCGTAACTGGTAAAATTATACATTTTGTACATAACACTAGTTTATGTCGATTATATTCTATCTCACGTTATATCTGTTTACATTTTTAATTAGTCGTCTCGACTCCACGTCCACGTATGATCCATTCCCATCTACCCTTTGTAGAATCATAACTACGTATATATATATATATATATATATATATATAAGTACCATGGTCCCCCACTAGACCTAGATACTATCCCCACTAGTATCTCTTAATCGGTGCCCCATCAGGATCAATCGCCCTTGCCGTGTCATGATCTCGTTACTGTATAACTCGAGGGACTCCTATAATGCCTAATGATGGCTTTTCGTACATTTTGCCAGACTTTATTTCGCTTTTGGGGATTTACTATTTAGTCTACTTCATATTGTGAACTCGGCTCCATATACCACCCGAACCATTTTGAAGGAACTCCTTTTGGTTAACTAGCCTTGCCCTAACAAACAAACTATCAAACAACCGTGGTGGTGCATATACCAACTTGATCTACCCCAGTGGGAGGCGAAGATCAGCTAGGTGTAACCTCATCCTGTCCATTGACCACTAAGGATTGATGAAGTTCTCACTTTATACAGCCTACCCCTGACTTTTGGTACCAATCATTGCTACATAGTACCCGATCCCATTCACCATCCTATTTAGATTGCCTAGTGCAATCAAGGCAATACCCCCTACAACTATATTTGAAGCAGACCGCTCTATCTATTGGGGTATTCCTTTATCTATACGCAAACGTATATACTCTACGGTCCTATGGTTGGATATGTCTTACATCAGTATATGTTACACAACTATTAGTAGCCCTTTGCGGTGGGCGGACTTCTATTGTGTAACACCGCCGACTTCGCATTTCAACCTACTCTAATGATCAAATGTCATACCATTCCTTTAATTATAATTTAATTATTTGAGGCTACTTATATATATATATCTAATATATGTATGTATGTATGTATGTATGTTTTCATACTTACTTAATTATCATGCCTCTAAAGTTTTACAGTTGACCCTTGGTCTTCATTTCATTATTTGTTTCACCTTTTTCTTACTTTAAGTTCATTCACCGCTTATCTTTGATCAAGTTCATAATAACGTTGCCCATCCTTTTTATCCATTCTTTATTTTCCATTTTTATTCCCATGTTATCCTTTTATTTCCTCTTGCCTATATTTCATTTTCTTTTCATTTACTTCCAAAATTTATTGATATTTTACATCTTAACTTTTTAGTATCCTTTTACTTTATTCATGTCTTACCGTTTAACTTTTGGGGTTTACTACATTTTAATGCATTGGAACTACATTTCTAGTCTAAAAATTTTAATGCCATAAATTTCTACGTCTTATCCAAAAAGAAAGATTTGTGTGGTGTTTGTACTTATAAGGAACTATCTTTTTATTGCTTGAAATAGACGGTACAAAATACGATAATCAACCTTATTTTGTACATCTCTTTCATTTTATGTCCATTCCTTGTCATTTCAAACATCGTAGATTTATTTATTTTAAACTTGATAATACATAGAAATTTACTTGCAACATTCCAAATTCCAACGAATTAAAATATCACATAAACACCCAAAATCTTATTAAAGTTTCTTTATTTTACATTCTTTTTCTATGTTCAAGTATCAATTTATTATTATCAAATTCAAAACTAGTTATCAGTACAACATACGTATGTAAGTTTTCAAATTCATTAAATTTGTACCATAATCAATTTTACAAAATCTATTCCATAACAAATCAATTTATTCCATAATCATTACGCGCATAATTCATTATCCAA
The DNA here is from genome assembly GCA_030737815.1 of Allium fistulosum. Taxonomy (NCBI): domain Eukaryota; kingdom Viridiplantae; phylum Streptophyta; class Magnoliopsida; order Asparagales; family Amaryllidaceae; genus Allium; species Allium fistulosum. The sequence goes on from CM060907.1 coordinate 99,879,917, forward strand.
TCCATTATTTACGTTAATTCATTACGCATATCAAATAAATTATCCAACCTGAGATTTATATCTAACCATTACGCACTTACAATTAAACATCCAAATCGATTATACATAGGCATAAATGGAATAGATCACAATGATATAAATCTAATCTTATTACAAAACATGTAATTTTCCCACTCACCTTTTCCAAGCGTTCCCAAATCTCTTGATCTAATCCCTGTTATCTATATTTCCACTTTGAATCCCTATTTGGATTCACATATAACATATACATACATATATATTAGAATTTTGGATTGGAAATGAGAGATTTATGTTGATTACAATTTCAAATCCGGATTTACACTTTACCTTGGTTGTAACGACATGAATTGAACCTATTCTCTATCTCTATCATCTTTACAATCCTCCAGTGGTGTATACATGCAAACTAAACTATTTGTATGAATTTAGAGTTCTAGAGGAGAAGGAAAAATGGCAGAGATTCCGCACCCATTAGAAAATTATGAGTTGGAAGGGAGGGTCTAGGTATATGTATATAGGGTTTCAAAATAATGCCAATCGTTCAATTAAATCATTTTGAATCTGGGCCATTTGTGCTTTAATTTACTACCACAATTATCAGATCATAGGTCGATCTCTTCATACCCAAGGTCGGCCTAGGTGTACCTTGGGTCGACCTATTATATGTTTCCTACGTTAATTTGATAGCATGTTGATTTTGTTAAATTTCTTTCTTATTTAGTTGATTGCGTTAATTTATTTACCACTTCTTCACCTGAGATAATTTACTTCCACTATATATTATTTTCGTGAGATTTAATTTCCATTAACATAAGTTAATTTATTTATTTCCTTAATTACATATATAATTATTTTCGACTCTAAAACTCCAAACATTAATAACTTTTTTGGTAGAACTCCGACCAGAAAACTTTATATATGAAAGTTATCGAAAAATCGCCAAGAACCCAATGGTGCAAGTTTCATAGCCAAATTCTAACAATAAAAAAAAATTCTATTTTCAGCATTATTGTTTATTTATTAAATTCCTTTTAATTTATTAATGTAAAAATGTAGAGTGTTACAGGGTATCTTACAATTCCACTTATATTTATGCATATATAGTTAAATAAGTTTAAATTTTTTATAATTTAATTAACTAATATATATATATATATATATATGTGTGTGTGTGTGTGTGTGTGTGTGTGTGTATCTTATTAATTGTATAATATATAATTGATTTTAAATATTATTAATTAAATCATACTTAATTAATATAATTTATTTTATATAAAATTTTAATTTTTTTATATTATTCATCTTAAACTATTTAAGATAAAAATTAACTATAACATTTATAATTTGTTTATATATATGTATCAATATATGTATACATATTAATTAACTTTTAACTAATTTTATTTAAATAATTCATTTATTTAATTAAATATTTTAATTAAAATTTTAAATTAATTCAAAATTTTAATATAATCCATCTTAAGAAAATTTAAGATAAATATACAACTATAATAATTATAGTTACATATATACAATATATATATGTATATATATATATGCATGTGTGTGTTAATTAATTAAATTTTAATTAATTATTTAACTTAAATCAATTAATCAAATATATTAAAATTTTGAAATTAATTATTTTAATTTCTCAAAATAATTTTTGATAAATTCGAATTCATTTTATAACTTTTGCAAAAAAATTCCTTTTTAACTTTTAAATTTAAAATATGTATTAAATTTTCAAATTGAACTTTGAAAATTTGTCAAAGGCCCGAAAGAATTTGGGCTTTATAACTGGGCAACCTTTTGAACCAACTCCACCCAATGAGCCAAGCCAGTAGCCAACGAAGGGAGAATACTTGATTATTCAACATCTAAGCCTACTTTTCTAGATACCCATCGGATATGTATGCTTAATTAGCTGGCACCAAAGTTACTAAATAGACCATGTAGACCATTTAGGCCCTGATACCATTGAAGGAACCAGGCCGGTCAACAGTGAGGTTGTAATACCCTGTATTTTGGAGTTCCATCATATGGCGAATTAATTAGATAACTAATGAATCAAATTGAATTATAAGGTAATAATAAAGATAAGTTGATTTTTAAAAAGAGAATGAATGTAAAATGAAGAGTTAGGGATTTAATAAGAATATGCAAGAATGATATTTTAGCCCGAAGCTCAAATTACTAAACCCTTAACCTTCGACCTTTCTTTCATTCTCTCATTCACTCAAAAATAATTAAAAAGAAGACAAGTAAGGCCGACCACATTTCGAAAGGAAGAAGAATAAAAATCAAGCAAAATGAAGGAGCTTTCATTTCTAAGAAAAACAAAGGCATTTAAAATTAAGTTTTATCAAATCAAAGTTTAGTATCCATTCTCTAAAACTTTCCAAAACACTTATGGATTAGGATTGTATGATCTTCTAATGTTTTGAATGATAATGAATAAGTTTTTGAAGACTAGGTAATGTTTGTTCGTACTTAGGAATTTAACGATGATTTTATATTTGTTTAAGGTAAAGCGTGAATCAAACCTTATCCAAATCACTTAATTTTTTTATATGATAGGTGGAATAGTAATTTGGAGATGAATTTTTAATTTTATAATTTTCTGAAATTATTTGTAATTTATATGAATTTTCTAAGTTAAGAAAAGGGTTCATTTTGGGAAATTAATTATTTAAAATATGTAAAATATTATTTTTTGGCGTAAATTTTATATGAGGTGAAATATAATAATTTGAATTTTTAGTTAATTTTGGGATTTTTCCTATGCATTTTCAAATTAATATGAATTATTTAGTAAAGGGAAGAGTGATTTGCTAATGGGTAATTAATCAATAAATTAGCAAAGTAATTAACAATACCTGAAAAAGAAAACCACATAAACTCAACTTGGTAAGTTAGAATTTGACGTATAATAAGGTTTGGAATAAAGTAATTACTTTTAATGGCAAGAAAATAGTTTTCAATTAATTTACAAGATCGCCATTATAATACTCGATACCTTTAAATGTATAGTACTTAGTAGCCTTAAAATGCTTAGTACTTGATAGCCTTAAAAACATTAACAAGCGATAACTTCAAAATTTACATGTGATGGCTCTAAAATGATAGCACTTGATAACACTTAACATGTCGACCTATGATAGCTTATAATACTTGATAGCTTTGGCAAGCGGTAGGGTTGAGCACGTGATAGCTTATAATATTCGATATCTTTTGGCATGGTAGGGTTAGGCATGCAATAGTTTATGAAACTCGATAGCTCTAAGAAGGGTTAACACTCGATACCCTCAAAACTGTTAAGGTGCGATAGCTATGAATGTTAAAACGTGATAGCCTTACAAAGTCAAGATGCGATAGTCTTAAAATGTTAACACTCGACAACTTTAGCGTGCGATAGGTGTGCGCATGTAATAGCTCTTTGAAGCGCAATAACTCTTTGAATCACAATAGCTTTTGGCATTCGGTATGATTAAGCACACGATAGTTATAATAATCGATAGGTTATGACATGCGGTAGTAAGGAAACATTTGACATGCAATTGCCTAGTGACAACACGTGATAGCTAAAATGTTAAGAAACTATAAGTAAATGAATGAACTTACAAAGTTATGATTGAGAATTTCATAAAGATGAAATGGCTATAGAGAATGATAGGTTAAAATGTAATAATTTTGATCATGATTTTGTAATGTTGATGGAAGGCCTTAGTTGCTACCAAATGCCTGAACACGACATTAGATTTTGTAATGTTGGTGAAGGTCTTAGTGGCAAACTTAACTCTATTCATGACAATATATGAGAACGATGGTATAAGTCTTGCATAGCATCCAAACGCCTATTTACAACAAAATATGATAACCATAGTATAGTCTTTTGTAGCATCCAAATGTATGTTCACGATAATATATGAGAATGGTTGAATAAGTCTTTCATAGCATCCAAATGTCTATTCACAATAGCACATGAGAATGAGAGTATGAGGCCTTTGAGAAAATCTAATTATCTGTCCATGATAATAAGAAACTTAAATTAAGACCTGTGTGGCAATTTAAAAGGAATCAACTATGGAAAATAGTTGAAAATTGATGTGAAGGAAAATCTCACTCATAGGTTGAAATTGATGACTTGTGTTTGATCATGATTTAATGCTTTTACTTAGTAGGATATGATTGATGATGATTGAGATAGTGAAGGGTAAACAAGTTCCATTCTTTAGGGGCATGGTCTCACTATATGTTTGTTTGTTTAGGGTAAAGTATTAGTCATACAAGGCTTTATGTCTGACCCATGTTTTTATTATTTCTCATCAACTCACCGGTACTCATTTGAGTAGGTTGATTTGTTACACCCTGCTTATGTTGATTAATTAAAAAGAAATTAATTAAATAAATAGGAAACAGTAGAAAATGGAATTTTTGCAAATGTCAAAATTTGGCTATGAATTATGCACCATTATGTTCATGGCGATTTTCTGATCAATTTTCATATATAATGTTTTTCGATCGGAGTTCAAATGGAAAAGTTATTAACGTTTGAAGTTTTAGCATCGAAAATAATTATATATGTAAATATGGTAATGAAATCAATTAAGACTAATTTGATGTTAATAAATGTTAACATTTAAACTAAATTTCAGCGGATTTATAAATGGGAAAAAAATTGAAGAGATCAATTAGCAGGGGAAACAAATGAGCGCAATCAGTTAAAAGAAGTAACGTAATCAACAAAATCGACTCACGTTAATAATGCTAAAAAATGCACTATGTAGGTCGACCATGAAATTCCCTTGGTCTACCATGGGCGGTCGACCATGAAATTCCCTAGGTCGACCATGGGTCTAGGAGGGTTGACCCGAAGGGTTTTGTGAGTTGCAGTGAATTATGGCCGTATGGCCTAGATTTAATCTATCTCCATCCGACGGTTAGCACTGATTTGAACATCTATAAATCAGGACCTAGTTCTTCACTTCCAACTCATAATTTTCTAATGAGCACGGAAGCTCAGCCATTTTCTTTTCTCCTCCAAAATTCTAAATACACATAAATAGTTTTAGATTGGATGGATACACTTTGGAGAATAAATTGAAGATGACAGGGAATAGAAAATAGGTTTAAACCAAGGTGCTATATCGAAGGTAAACTTTAGATCTGATCTTAATTAATAAAATTAAATCTAAATCTCTTTTCTCTAATCCAAATTCTAATAGATCTATATAAATGTTATTTGTGGAGCCAAATAGGGAGTCAAAAGTGAAGAATACAGATAATAGGGTTTGGATCTGGATTAGATCTGGAGATTTGGAAGTGCTAATAAAAGGTGAGTGGGAAAATGACATGTTTTGTTATAAAACTAGATTTATTTCGTTGTTACCTATTTTGAATTATGCCTATTTCTGATCGTTTTGAATTATAATTGCAAGTGCGTAATGATTAGAATTATAATTGCAAGTACGTAATGATTAAATTATAATTGCAAGTACCTGTAATGATTATAATTATAATTATAATTGCAAGTATCTAATGGTTTAAATAGGTATTTTTATGTCAGATATTAATTTTAATGAATGCGTAATGATTAGGAACTTGTTTTTGCTTGATGTTACAAATGAAAATTGAAATAAAATTTGTTTTAATATTTTGTGGTTTTTGTGATATTTTAATGTAATAGAATTTGAATGTTGCAAGTAGATGTCCGCATATTATCAAGTTTAAAATAAAGAAAAGTGCAACGTTTGGAATAATAAGGAATGCACATATGAAATAAAAAGGAAGATATGTAAAAAAACAAAAAAAATTTTCGTGCTGTCTATTTCAAGAGTAATTTAGAAGACAATTCCTTGTAATAACAAACACCGCACAAACATCTCCTCTTTTGATAAGAAATGGAAATCTACCGTGTCAATATATATTGAATAAACATTTAATTTCAATATATTAAAATGTAGTAAATTCCAAGAGTTGAACATTAAGATAAGTGTTATCTCGCCTTTTCGTTAGGTCGAGATATCATGAATTTGGCTAAAGTGGATGGATTGGAAATCGATTACAGTTGAAACTATGGATGATAGTTGAATGGATTTGGATGGACAAAGCTCAAAAATTGGCTAAGTACCCAATCAAAGTGTAATCGGTATGAAGTGACAAGGAAGGCTCCATGAGGTCACATTTCAAATTTCAAGTCAATCGGAGTTCGTATGATCGAGTTATGGACAAATCAAGAATTTATATGGATAGGTTTAGAACGATCCATAAAACAATGTAAATCGACGAAGATCGATCAATACCACAAGATCGACAACACTAATTCACTTGAAACTTACAGAGCATTGATAAAATGAAGTGTGGAGCCTACAAAAACGATCGTAGGTCAAAACATTGAAGTTCAAGGATGGACGATCGTTTTTGCCGATCCTTAACAACGATCGATATGACTCAATGAATGATCCAATTTCAACCAAGATTGATCCATATCTCCCAAGTTACAAGCTAGAATGATTCCATATTTCAAAAGCAGTATCAAGAGACATATGGGATCCCCCAAAAATGATCGCAAGTCTTAAAGTTGCGTTTAGGGTTTAGCCGATCGTTATTGGCCGATCGTTTTGGCCAAGTCCAAAAAACGATCGGTATCCTCCAATGCATAATCCAATTTCAACAAGGATTGATCCGTATCTCACAATCTATAACTCAGACTGATTCCATATTTTAGGAGCAATGTCAAGAGGCATATGGAACCCTCCAGAAACGATCGCCCGTTTGTAGGAGATAAAAATATCGATCGATGATACTTAGCCGATCGTTCCAAATCACCGAGTTAGGTTCGCCAATCGTTATGGTGGCCCCTATGGACCTAGAGAGCCTTCTGCCGAAACTTTAACGAAATACCTCATCGTCTCTCCCTATAAATACAACTGACTTGGCTCATGGCAGGGGACTTTTTTGGGCTCTCCTTCATCACTACCTATCTCTTCCTCCACTATTTTTCTAAGGCAAAAAACAACTGTACTTGTAATCTTACAAAATAAATAAAAGGTTATTAGAGTGGACATAGGCCGGAGTTTGCCGAACCCGAACCATTATAAAACTTGCTTGTTTATTTACTTTTCTGCATTCTATTCTGTGATATGTGAATCTATACTTCTCTGTTTGGATCTAAATATTGGTGCTTTCACATACAACAGGGTGTTTGTGACCATTTTTGGCGCAAACAATAAGAAGTAATAAAAATACCAAATAAATGGGAAGTAATGAAAAAGGAAGTTTGGGTAATAAGCAAGGGTAAAAAGGAATAGAAAATGAAATGGAATAGGAATTAAAGTTGAAACCAATGAATGTAGCAACAACGATATTGAAACTAGAAATAAAAAGGGTAAATGAACTTGAAGAAGAAAAGTAAAATGCATAATAAAATGATGATTTAGGGTCAAATATAAAAAGATGTAGAAGAATTGTAGGAAGAGTAAGAAGAATAAATATACATGACCATGGAATATGTATTAAGTAGCCTCGAATATGCATTTATGACAGGTGTGAATTATTATAATTTAATTATATATTATAAAAAGAAAATGACATGAGTCATTAGAATATGTAGGAATGTAAAAACACATCCAATCATTGGATCCATGGAGAGTATACGCTTGTGTACAGAGAAGGGATACCCTTAGGTTAGGACTGTGCTTGAAACAGAAGCTCTGTAAACAGTCATACGTTTATTAGCAATAACGAACATAGATTATTAGACGGATGTTGAGGCAGGACTCGCACAGTCAAAATAGGTCTGCTTCAAAATTAGTTAGAGGGGGGTATTGCCTTGATTGCGTTAGGCAATCTAAATGGACGATGGTTGGATCGAACACTATGCAACACGTGTGGTACTGGTTTTTTAGGGGTAGGGTTGCATAGGTCTTGGGTTCATCATCGGTCCCTTACCGTCAATGTGAAGGACAGGGTAACACCTAACCGATCTTTGCCGCCTGCCAGGGTTGATTTAGTTGGGTAATGCATTGCCACAGTTGTTTGTTAGTTGGTTTGATAGGGCACGGCTAGATAACCCATAACGAGATTCCTTCAAAACATTAACGGGGTAGTTAGTTGAGCCGAGTCCACATTATAGGAAGCAGACAAAGTAGAAAATCCCCAAAGTGAACACGGCCTAATGGAGTAGGGGTCGTCGGTGCGCACTATAGGATTTCCTCGAGTTATACGGTGATCATGATACGACGAGACGATGTATCCTAAGGAGGTGCAGAAAGAGAAATACTAGTGAGGGTAGTATCTAGGTCCATTAGGGGACAATGTGATACATATATAGTTATATACATAGATATAAATCTACGGAAGGTAGATGGGAACGATTCCTATGTGGATATGGAGTTGAGACAACAAATAAAATGTTAATAGAGATAACATGTGATAGCGAACAATCGCCATAAGCTGGTGTTATGTACAAGATGTGTAATTTTACCAATCACCAGAACATTGTTTTATCCCCCTCCTCAATACAGCCCATATGATAGTTAGAAGGATAGGTACTGGTGCTTGGTATGTTCGGTGCTGACAAGGACACTTGACTTTTAAAGTGTTAAATCTTGATCAGTAATTATGTAATCTATTATATTTTATTATTCCATTGCAATTTATTTCGTTAGAGCTCTGATATGCATTATTTATTTTATTTTCAGGATACCAAACCAACGATCCGTACTTTCATGGACTTGAGTTTTCGATTTAGCGAATATTCTATCCCATTGGGGTGCGGGTTGTCAAATTTAGTATCGAAACTTAGGTTAGTCGATCTTAAAAAGTAGGAAATGTTAAGTGAACATGTTTTCTTTTTGTTATAAATATAATATATGTTAAATCCTAAGAATTCCAACTGTAGAATAGACGCATATGGAAAGCCCCAGAAGCTGGATGGTAGATGTTACTCTGCCTTTTGGCTAAGGCCGGGGTATCAACAAATTGGCTGGAGAGGATGAATATCAGAATTGGAGATCGATTGGAAACAAGGCTATGATCGATACCATCAAAATTTGACCGAGCTCCAATCAAGATGAGATCAATTGGGAATGATGAACAAGGCTAGAAAAGGCTACGTTTCAAATTTCAGGTCAATCGGAGTTCGTATGCTCGAGATATGGATGGATCAAAATTCAAGGAAAGCAGGTTCGTATCGATGTTTCGGATCGATCGGGATGGAAATGGAAACATGCTTCGTATCGATGGTTTTGAATCGATGGTTTCGTATCGATGCAATGTGCATCAATTTGGTTGGACTCGACATCGGTATGGCAGAGTATTTCGTATCGATCAAGGCTGGGATCGATACGTAGAACGAGCGGGAGTTTGGAAGAGCACCTAGTATCGATCAGGTATTGGGTCGATACGAAGGAGATATGCAGAGGATCGATACGAATAGTGGAGCGACCGATGGATACGAAGGAACGAAGCTTGATCGATACGAAGAGTATGGGTACGAACATGACTTGGACCAATACGAAAGGATGGACTCGAGGCAACAGAATGTGATGGATACGAAGCATTGATGGATACAAAGGCTCTGTACTTCATATCAATGGATACTAAGGAAGCGGTCGAGATAGTATGAAGGATGTGGATCAGAGCGCGTGAAGTACGGATCGATGCGAAGGCTACGACTATGGATATGGGGACCGATGGATACTTGGATGATGGATACGAATTATGATGGATACGAAGGTAATTGAGACGATCGATGCGAAGATGACAGCTGACACTGGAAAATGCGAACTTGGATCGATCATAACTCTTGTTCTACAAGTCCAAATGCTATGAAATTTTCACAAGAGCTTCCTTATGCACTCATGAAGGTTCGTGATCGATCTCGGCTTGATTGGAGCCAATTTGGATTGATACGAATTGTACATGGATCGATCCCAAACGACTCCAGATCGATCATGCGGGCCCATCCACGTATGAGAAGAGGTCTTCCAAGATTTGAGGTGGATATTTTCGGGTTTACACCTGTAAATAGCAGTCCTATGGCAACTAGAAAGGGATCTTCTTCTTCTTGGGTAGGCGAAACTCTATCATTTTGGTTGTTGATTTCAAAGGCTTGTAACTGTAATTATAGTATAAAGGAATAAAAGGATTGATTCAAAGTGGAGGTAGGCCGGAGATAGCCGAACCACTATATATCTTTTGTTATTTCTTGCTTTCTCACATTTTAATTTTTCTATTTATTCATTTTTGTTCTCTACTTAATCTGGATCTGAGATTTGTGTATGGATATTGGGATCTGTGTTTATACACGGGTGCTTTCGCTACTTCTGGGGTTTGTGACCAATTTTGGCGCAAACACTTTGGTGCTTTCACTGGGAACACTAGCGCCCGCTACATCAGATTTGGAAAGCTAAAGGATTGGATCTAAAAGGAACCATGGTTAGGCAATCAACTAGGAAGAGATTACCAGAAAGGAGCCATCAAGAGGGGAGTCAAGAGGCTTCCTCAGCAGCGAATCATGCCTCAGTTTTCATCACTACAGATGAGATGGGAATGATGATGGGAGCTATGCAGGAAGAATTATTGAAAAGGCAGGAGGAAATGATGTTGAACCTCCTCAAACAGTTTGGATAGGCAGGAACAGCTGGAGCTTCAGGAGTTCAGATCCACGGAGCTGTAACAGAAGGACCCAACTGGCAATCGGATGGAGCAGCTCAACAGGGTGTAGCCCGCAACCAGTGCACAGTAACCAATTTGGATGGATCCAGACTCGGGGGCACACCACCATGCAATGATAGACCAATTCATGGAGGGATTCCAAGTGACACTGCACAACATGGAGCTGATAGGAATGCAGGAGCGCGTGATGAAGAGTACGTACCAGAATTCCCACGAGGACTTGGGGGGCAACCCTTGGTGGACAACATCGGATTAGCTGAGACTATCAGGCGGACTATGCATGGAGGTTTAGCAAACAAAGATCTAGAAGGAGTAAACAGGAGTCCATTTACCCGTGACATCAGAATGGCTTAGAATCCACCAGAATTCAAGCTACCTACTTTGGAGGTATACAACGGCAGGGCTGATCCTACCGATCACTTGATGAGATACACGAGACACATGGAAGTGCTGGGGCATCAGAGGAAGTTATGGCCCGGTGTTTCCCTCTGTACTTGACGGATATAGCTGCTATGTGGTTCCGACAGTTGGAAGATGGATCTATCGGGACATGGATGGAATTGGTGATAGGTTTTTGAAGCAGTTTCGGGTTCATATCAAGAGGCCGAAAAATGTAATAACACTAACGTCGGTAAGGCAAAGAACAGGGGAATCGTTCAGGGCTTTCTTAACTCGGTTCAATGCAGCAGTTGCTTCGGTGGATCGGCCAGATCCATCAATGGTTCTAATGGCGATAGTTTCAGGAGTCAGGGATAACTTGGATTTCAAGATATCGTTGATACGAGATCCACCAATGGATCTCGGGGAGTTCTTTCGTGAGGCCAAAAGATTTCTTCGACAGGAAGATGTGTGTTCGGGTATGAAGATAAAGGAAGCAAACGCGGTCAAGGATGGAGACCATCTGGCAAAAGCTCGGGTAAGGATAAGGATAAAGGAAAGAGGAAGTTGGATGACAACTCTAGCAGGGCAAGGAAACGTTGGGGAGAGCCAAAATTCTCCACTTACACAGGATTGAACGAAACATTGGAGCAGTTATACATGGGAACCCAGGATCACCTTCTCTACTGAAGGCCAGCAGGGAGAGAACCCTCAGAACGTGAGAGAGCATCAGGAAGGCACTGTCTCTTTCATGATCTGGACGGGCATGATACCAACAGCTGCAGGCATCTAAAGGATATAATCGAGTAGCATGTAAGGAGTGGTCAGTTGCGGCAATATGTCGGAACTCGGAATGCGGCGATGGAACAGGAGTAGCCACCGTCTACCTCAAACGACGATGTCATGAGGCCCAAGAATGATGGTCGATTAGTTATTGACTGATAGGGATGATATGGAATAAGTAGCAAACTCTGGACAAACAACTAAGTCACTTACTCATGTACGAGGATGGAGATAGCCCCTAGGCATGCTCTGAGATGATGATAAACCACGATGCTCTAGTTTGTGAAATCTGCCTTTTCTTTATTGGTTTGGACATTTGCTTTTTTTTCCGGTTTGGTTTCAGAGTTTGGTTTGAACTCCTGGTTTTGTTTGTTTTCTGGTTTGGACTTTGGTTTGGATGTTTGTTTTCTGGTTTGGATATTGATTTGGATTTCTGGTATGGATTTTTGGTTTTCTAATTTAATCTGTATTTTGGATTGGATTTTGACTGGATTTTTATCTGGTTTTTGGTAAATGATCGTCGGGTATGGATTATACATGGCAAGGGGTAAGTCACTTCGTTCGAACATGGCGAATCGGCTTATTTAGGTCGTCGAGTATGGACTATGCCCGACAAGGGTCCAGAAAGACCAGGATTCAGCCTAGGACTTAGGTTCCATATTATCTATTGGTTACTACTTTAGGTCGTCAAGTATGGACTATGCTCGGTAAGGGTCCGTAGCGACCAGGATTCGGCTTAGGACTTAAGCCACAACATTACTTAGCGTTCAGGGACACTGAACTAGGATCACCATTGAGCAAGGTGTTGCTTGACACAGGTCGTCGAGTGTGGGTTGCACTTGACAAGAACCCAAAGAAGTTATGGATTCAGATATTGGCTATGAACAGCTAAGGATTCGACTAAGGGCCCGGAGTGGCCCCGGATTTGGATATCGACCCGGAGAGGTCATGGATTTGGTTACTAGATTCGGAATCGAATATCGGCTCGGAGTGGTAGTGGATTCGGATAAGGATATGGCTATGGCACTTGTATAGGATGGCTTGGTAATGGGTTGGATTATGGATCAGATGGTGTGACTATGGATGGAATATGGGCTTCGGATGTCGAATTTGGAGCTATTCAAAACACGCCTTCTTACCACAAGGCATGTTTTAGGGGGCAAATGTTACCCCGCCTTTTGGCCAAGGCCGGGGTATCAACAAATTGGCTAGAGAGGATGGATATCAGAATTGGAGATCGATTGGAAACAAGGCTATGATCGATACCATCAAAATTTGACCGAGATCCAATCAAGATGGGATCGATTGGGAATGATGAACAAGGCTAGGAAAGGCTACGTTTCAAATTTCAGGTCAATCGAAGTTCGTATGCTCGAGATATGGATGGATCAAAATTCAAGGAAAGCAGGTCTGTATCGATGTTTTAGATCGATCAGGATGGAAATGGCAACATGCTTCATATCGATGGTTTTGTATCGATGCAATTGCATATCAATTTGGTTGGACTCGACATCGGTATGGCAAGGTATTTGTATCGATCAAGGCTGGGATCGATACGAAGAATGAGTGGGAGTTTGGAAGAGCACCTTGTATCGATCAGGTATTGGATCGATACGAAGGACATATGTAGAGGATTGATATGAACTGGGGAGCGACCAATGGATACGAAGGAACAAAGCTCGATCGATACGAAGAGTACGGGTACAAACATGACTTGGACCGATACGAAAGGATGGACTCGAGGCAACAGAATGTGATGGATACGAAGCATTGATGGATACGAAGGCTCTGTACTTCGTATCAATGGATACTAAGGAAGTGATCGAGATGGAACGAAGGATGTGGATCAGAGCGCGTGAAGTTCGGATCGATGCGAAGGCTACGGCTATGGATATGCGAACCGATGGATACTTGTATGATGGATACGAAGATAATCGAGACGATCGATACGAAGATGACAGCTGACATTGGAAAATGCAAACTTGGATCGACCATAACTCTCGTTCTACAAGTCCAAATGCTATGAAATTTTCACAAGAGCTTCCTTATGCACTCATGAAGGTTCGTGATCGATCTCGGCTTGATTGGAGCCAATTTGGATCGATACGAATTGTACATGGATCGATCCCAAACGGCTCCAGATCGATCATGCGGGCCCATCCACGTGTGAGAAGAGGTCTTCCAAGATTTGAGGTGGATATTTTTGGGTTTACACCTATAAATAGCAGTCCTATGGCAACTAGAAAGGGATCTTCTTCTTCTTCTTGGCTAGGCGAAACTCTGTCATTTTGGTTGTTGATTTCAAAGGCTTGTAACTATAATTACAGTATAAAAGGAATAAAAGGATTGAGTCAAATTGGAGGTAGGCCGGAGATAGCCGAACCATTATAAATCTTGTGTTCTTTCTTTCTTTCTCACATTTTAATTTTGCTATTTCTTCATTTTTGTTCTCTACTTAATCTGGATCTGAGATTTGTGTTTGGATATTGGGATCTGTGTTTATACACTGGTGCTTTCGCTACTTCTGGGGTTTGTGACCAATTTTGGCGCAAACAGTAGATGACTCCTTAGTGGGGCCTTAGTAGCCCAATGATTTTAGATCCCCATATAATTTCGATTGATGATGTACAATAGGTCCAGATAAAGGGAAAATAAGAGTCCATATGTTATAGATAGTGAAAGATGTGAAAGTTCCTAATAAATAATTGGATTTTCAATACCGAGAAAAGAATAAGTTAATAATTTGAAGGAAATATGTTCTTAAGTGAACAGTTAGAAATCCACTTTGAGTCCAACCCAATAATAAGAAGTTTTTAAAGAACTGTGAAAACGTATAAATTGTATACTAAAAAAAGGATTTTTAATGAAAATGGTTTAAAAAAGTGAAGGAGAAAATATTGGATTTTGGAAAAATATTTACATAATGAGAATTTTGTTGGAAATATATATATATATATATATATATATATAGTTAAATTAAAAGGTTTCCCTATAAAAATAGGTTTTAATAAAAAGGTGAATTCTTTTTGAAGAATTAGTGGGCGTATATAGTTTGCTAGTTTCTTTGTAAAGAAAGAAAAGTGCAAATAAAAAGTTTCAGTAGAAGTTAAAAATCGTTAAAGTCTAGAATTTCAGTAATGGAAGTTTTGTAGAAAGTTATTTTCTATTGAAAGAAAAATAGTAAAGCAATATAGCTCTTGGGTTTTCTATAACGAAAATTTTTAAGTTATAAAGTAAATTTATAGATGGACAACAGGAAGTGGTATAAGTTTGGATAAGGGGTAAATAATATAGAAAAGAAGATTTGGAACCCTAAACAAAACTATAGGCAAACGAATTATAAATGGTTCAAGTAAAAGACAGTAAATTAAGAGAAAAACAAATGGGAATTAGTGCAGTAGGCTGAAGAGTTGAATAATAGAAAATTTTGAAATATAAATAGAATCGAGGTTTAATTTATTGTAAGTAGGTTAGGATTCGACATATTGTAATTCATTGGAATGAAATGGGATAACAATATAAGTTTCAATGAATCAATCGAGTTATAAAGAAACGTGTTTTGTTTGAAATAATAAGGAACGTAAATGTAAAGAAAGAGATGTACAAAATATGAAAATCCCGTATTTTGTACTGTCTATTTCGATAAAAAAATGAAGTAAAATTCCTTGTAATTTGAAACAAAACACGAATTATCTTTTAAGCGATTCATAGAGAATTATAGCATTAACAATCTCCCTTGAAGGGGAAAGGTAGTTCTAATGCATTAAAATATAGGATTCTTAAGTATAGTAAAAAAATGCAGTAATTAGAAATTATGTAGGAGATCATGAAAAGAAATTTTGCTGGTAATCTAATTAGAAGCAGCATAAGAAATTAATGGCATAATAAAGGAAAATGGACATTTTTCATTGTTGTGTGCATTTATTATAAGTATATCTTTTAAAAGTCCCCCTTCCCTGACATTAGAGACTTCCACTAAAGGTTGGAAGTGGAAAGAATAATAGGGTGAGAGTTGTTCTTATCTACTCTACTTTTATTGTTTAAAAGTTTATAAAAGATGTTTTGGAAAAACTGCAAAGTGCATTATTAGAAAAGAATGGTTTGGTGTAATGAATAAATTTTTGAAAGAAAAACTTAATAAATATTTTGATTAAAAATCCTAATTTTTAAGAAGTAAAGGTTAAAAGGATCTTTAAAAAGAAAAGGTTGATTTGAAAAAAAAAACTTTTAATTAAGTTTTGTTAACATTCTCTCTTAGGTTAAACAAATAAGTTAAATTCAAAAATTGTAAATTAAAGTTTTTAAATGGTTGAAACACTAAGTACTTTTGAATTTGATAAAAGATTTTAAGTGGTACTTTTAAAAGATAAAGGATTTGGGATTGAATGTTTTAAAAAACTTGAAGTTTCTAATTTTTGAACAAAAATGTAAAGACCAAACCAAGATTTTAAATATGGAGTAGATAAGAATTAGTTCCTAAGGAAGACGGGGTAAAGGATAAGACTATGAAGAAGGTAGCAATGATTACTCATGGAAAAGTACTAAGGAACCTCTTTTAGTGTAAAGGATAATTGTAAGAACAGAGGAATACTTTGTTAGACATGAGTGTAAGGTTTGAGAATACCATCAAGGAATTTGGATTAAAAGAAGATGGCAACAAAGGATTATGAGGTGGCAAACACTTATGGATGATATTGGTAAGCTCAAAGTTAAGATATGAGGATTTCAAACGGATGACATGTTAGGAAGGTTCATTCAAATCAGAAGTGAGAGGGCCACAACATCCTTAGTGTTAGTTAATATTGTGGGGTAACTTCCGGTAGTTGTTCTAGTTAGGTTGGATTATAAGCATTTGTTGTCTTTATTGGGAATAAAAGCACGTACGATATTATTAAGAAATTCTCCTTTTATTTTGTTTTCAATATGGACCGCAATGTTATGGGAAAACAATAAGGTAAGGAAATTTTAGAAATGATAGACAACTAATACATTAAAAAAGAAAATAGTAGAGACTGGACGTTAAGAAATAAATAAAGAAAATTTATTTAAATACTAATTAAATAGAATGAAATAAGATTGATAAATTTCAACAAGCGGAGGATAAGGGAGGAATGTTGAGTAGCCACGGGTCAATGTCTCTGTACCTCAAAGTTTGGAATTTATAATTGAACTTGGTTGTTGGTTGCTATGATAAATAAAATAAAATTTTTGAAACTTAAAATTTACCTTGTAAATTAAGAGAAGTCCATTATGGACATTGGATTGTTGACTAAACCTCGATTTCTTGAGATGTGGAAAATTAGTTTTGAAAAAGTTATACATATGTATACTTTTATAAAATAAAAACAAAATATTTTTGCAAATTGTTTTGAAATTTAGTTTATGAAAATTTTAAAAAGTAATATAAAAATATTTTTGAATTAAAAGGAAAAAATTTCAAATTTTGGAAATGCCACATATTGGATGTTGTGGAATATTTGATAGGTTAGTTAGTAAGGATTTTACTGTGATGGAGAAATAACAGTAAAATAAAATACGGTTAGAAATAAGGGAGAAAGCTGTTATAGTTAGGGAATCACTTTCGTCAATATTGTTAGTAACCAAAAAGTTGATTTTTGAAATAAACTCTGTTTGAAAAACTTAAAAAGAAATTGACTTATACAAACTGTACTTAGAAAAATTGAAAAAGAATGAGGGCGGAGAGAAGATTCCAAGGTACATGGGAAAGGGGTAGGTATATAAGAGAAGGATGGAAATATGGAGTTTTCCATCTAGACCCTTTTCTAGCATAAGAAAATAAGTTTAGAAAACTGGATTTTTCTAAAACTTGGATGTTAGCAATGATGTGCTAAGACTTTGGATGGTAAGGATTGGATGCAAAAATTGGTTGGACTATACTTCTATTCGTAGAAGTGTGGGAAAATTTGGATGAAAAGAATTTTTTTGGTTTTCAAAGGTTGCATACATATAGAACTGCCAGAATATTTAGGGTGTTTGCATCATATTTTTGAAAAATTGGTTTAAAAGAAAGCATTCATATAGGAGACGCCAATTTAGAACTGCTCAGTTTTCATATCATATATGTTGTGATACACCGTGCACTGCACATGATTGGTTGAAAAATTAGTTGCACACTAATTGATTGGTAATATGGAATTGATGTTCGATAGGTTTATGATCAAACCCCTATGAAATTTCGAGGACAAAATTCTTTTAAGGGTGGAGAGTGTAAGTCCTCGCGTTTTTACGTTGATTAATTAAAAAGAAAATAATTGAATAAATAATAAACAGTGGAAAATGGAATTTTTGCAAATGTTGGGATTTGACTTCGGAACTTGCGTCATTTTGTTCGTGGCAATTTCCCGATCAATTTTCATATATAATATTTTTCGATTGGAGTTCAAATGGAAAAGTTATTAATGTTTGAAGTTTTAGCATTAGAAATAATTATATATGTAAATATGTGTTAACACCACTTTTTCAACGACTTAGCACTCAGCGGTCTACGACTTACCGATCTAAAGGACTCAAGCGACTTAAGCAACTCAAGGCTTCAGCGACCTAATGACTTAACGAGCTAAGATACCCACCGGCTCAACGATCTACAAGCTAGCGACCTAACGAGATAAGAAGGCTGCGACATAACACCAGAAGATCTCCTGCGACCTAACACCAGAAGATCTCCTGCGACCTAACACTAGAAGGCGACCTAGCGACCTAGTGAGATAGCGACCTAGCGACCTAGCAATTCAGGAAAAGGGAACGACTCAACATACTCCAAAGTAAAGCTACACGACCTACCTCTTCTGTTAGGTCGCTCACAACCTAATTTTGCCGAGATAACTTTGAATTCACTACATTAGGTCACTCACACCCAGTATCTCACCCAGAATGGCTCCATTAAGTCGCCAACGACTTAAGCTAACTCGGAAGGACCCTTAGGTCGCTCACGACCTAAAACCCAACGACCTAAACCCAGGCTCCTCCTATAAATACCCCGCCTACTCCAACTTTGGGGGGACTTTTGGATCATTTCTGGAACGCCAATACTTTGCTGTTTTCACGACTCCTTCAACACTTCAAACTCCGAAGACGCTTCAACGAACTTTGGGATAAGATCTAAATCATTCAACATGAATCCAAGGAGCTTTTCTACATCGAAGTTCTAGCTACTCGTCTTAATCGTGTTGTAATCAAAGAATCATTGAAAAAGTTGTAATCAACTCAGCAATAAAGAAGATAAAGTGGACGTAGGCTCGACTTTGAGCCGAACCACTATAAAAACTTTCTGTCTCTTTACTTTTACTGCAATTATTTGCTTGTTTTAGTTCCCGTACCAACGGGTGGTGCTTTCACTTTATCACTACTTACACCGGGGTGTTAGCGTTCATTTTTTAGCGTTAAAATTTTTGGTGCTTTCACTGAGAAACATCGAACCCAGGTGTGTTCTCACCATTGCTTCGCAAAGATTTGTTGAAAGATTCTCCTTAAAAACCAGAAGTCTATCTGAAATCATGGCTCCTGGAAGAAAGAGTAGATCTGCCAGATCTGGAGATACCCGTGGCAACACCGCCACTTCTCCCGCCTCAAATCAAGCGACTCATGCTGTTGGAGTCACAAGGGCTGAACTAGATGCTGTTGTGTCTGGGTTATACCAACAAATGGAAGCTCAAAATGCTTTGATGATGGACAAGTTAAGCGCTTTGCTTGGGGCTAACCAACAACCAAAAGATAATGAAACAACCTTTGCTGAAGATGCTCATGACTCTCAAGAGACAAGCATTCCTTAGAGAACAACTGGCACCGCCGAAGGGGCACCTCCCCAAGTTGGAGGTTCAAGGCCGCAGCCAACTCTTCGCGAACGTTTGCCCAGGCAAACTTCCGAAAAAGTGGCTGACGTCTGCCCGACAATGCCTCTGAATGATGAGGAGTACTTATCAGGAATGATTCGCCAAATTATGAAAGAAAGCATGCAAAGGGAGGAAAATGAAAATGACTGGGGGTTTGCTCCAAGCAAGACTCCGTTTACTGAAAGAATTCTAAAAGCTGAATTTCCAAAGAAGTTTGTTCCCCCTACCATCCCAGCTTATCGGGGGACAAGTGACCCTAATCAGTTCTTGTATAAGTATGACTGGCATATGACAGGTGCCAGGGCAACAGATGAGATCAAATGCAGATATTTTCCTGTCTATTTGGAGGGAGTAGCTTTAGTTTGGTTCACAAAGCTACCGGTTCGATCTGTAGATCAATTCTCTGACTTAACTCGTAAATTCAAGGATCAATTCAGATTGTATGCTTAAAAAGCTAAGGACATAATGTTATTGTCCAGCCTTGAACAAGCTCCTGGGGAATCTATCAAATCTTTCTTGAACCGCTTCAATATAGCTTTGGCTGAAGTGGATAATGCTGAACCTCGAATGATTCTAACTTACTTGATGTGAGCCATCGATAAATCAAGTGAATTCGGAAAGTGGTTGAAGATGAAGGAACCAAATTCACTTGAGAAGTTTTATAAGAAGGCCAACGAATTTATGCGGCTGGAAAGCCTTCCTGCACCAGCCAGGGTTGTTGTGGCTGAAATTGAAAACAATAATGCGGCTGAAACTTCTAACAAGAAAGAGTCTGATGGTCAAAAAAGGGAAAATAATGGTGGGAAAAAGCAGAAGGATTCGAAGAAACCCCACCGTTTTAAACCTTTAGATTTCACTCCTTTGACTGATACCCTAGAGAACATCTTCTTCGCAACCAATGATGCCATCGAGTACCCTGAACCTCCTAAGATTAAGCTCGGAAAAATTTTTGTGCCTAATGGAAGGTTCTCTCGATTCCACAACCAACCTGGCCATGACACCAACGAATGTCGCCATCTAAAGAACTTGATTGAAGAACTGTTGAGAGAGAATAAACTTCAACAGTATGTCAAGAGAAACAGAGGCGATCTGGTCTCGTCTACTCAGGGGCAGCAACTTCCTGCTCGTCAATCTGGCTCAGGGGAAAAGGCGCCAGCGCAGGAGCTCGAAAGGCCTGTTATTAATGTAATCACAGGGGGTCCTTACCCAGCAGGCAGAAGTTGGGGAGAGATGGAAAGGTATGCTCATGCTCTGAGACATGCCCCGAAAGAAGAAACTGTTTTTGTCTTGGAAGATGCCGTGCCTTCAAAATAGCAAAGAACTTGTCACGATGACATCATATTCAGAGCTAGAGATTCTATGGGAATTGAGGCTCCCACCATGGATCCTTTGGTAATATCCGCCGGTATCGGACTAGCTATTGTGAGAAGAGTGCTTGTTGATTGCGGCGCTTCTTGTAATATCCTCTTCAAAAAGACGTTTAATCAAATGAAAATTCCGATGGCTAATGTTCAAGCTTCTTCGCAAAAAATTGTTGGGTTCACTGGAGAACCAAAACAGCCCATCGGAACTGTCGACTTATTTGTAGAACTTGGTGAAGGGGAGAGAAAAGTGGTCCGTATGCAAACTTTTGTTATTGTTGACGAATTTTCGGCTTATAACGCCTTCTTAGGAAGACCAACTCTTACTGCATTCAAAGCTATTCTCGCCCCGTGGTGCCTAACTATGAAATTCCCCACTGATAACGGCGTTGGTGTTTTGAAGGGGAACCAAAATTCTGGGCGGGAATGTTATCTCACAGAGTTGCGGGAGGCGAAGAAGAGAGAGATAGGAAAGGGTGCGGCAGCTCCGCTCCGCATCAAAGAACCCACCTTGTAGCAATTATGGGGTGGTCCCTGCACTGGTGAGCATAGTAGTGCGCGAAAAGAAATTGATCCCAGAAAGACCAGTGCAGGAGAGAATAGAGTGGTGCCGGTAGAAGTAACAGTGCCAATACCTGTTGATCAGAAAGATCCAAACAAGGTGCTAAATGTGGGTTCACAACTCGGCGTGACAGTTCAGAATATGCTAATATCATTCTTGAAAGCAAACCTGGATGTATTCGCTTGGAGTCATGCTGACATGTGTGCAATATCTCCAGAAATCGCAGTACATGCCTTAAATATTGATCCAAAATTCACACCCGTAAAGCAGAAAAGAAGAACCCAGGGTCCTGAAAGGTCAATAGCATTGAAAGAAGAAGTAGATCGGCTCATGGAAAATGGCTTCATCAGAGAATCCACTTATCCAAATTGGGTGTCTAATCCGGTGTTGGTTAAAAAAGCAAATGGAAAGTGGAGAGTATGCATCGACTTTTCAGACTTGAACAAAGCATGCCCCAAGGATTGTTTCCCGTTACCCAGGATTGATTAGTTGGTGGATGGAACAGCTGGGCACGAATTATTGTCTTTTATGGATGCTTACTCAGGATACGATCAAATCATGATGCATGAGCCAGATTAGGAGGACACTAGCTTCATTACCGACGTCGGTCTTTACTGCTACAAAGTCATGCCCTTTGGGCTAAAGAATGCAGGGGCAAATTATCAGAGACTCGTTAACGCCATGTTCAAGCCCCAAATTGGCAAGACTATGGAAGTATATGTTGATGATATGTTGGTGAAATCAAAGAAGGCAGTAGACCTCATGGACCATCTGGCATAAATGTTCGCAATTCTTCGAAAATATGGGATGAAGCTAAATCCTTTGAAATGTTCATTCGGGGTTGAGTCCGGAAAATTCTTGGGTTTCATTGTGAGTGCTAGGGGCATTGAAGCTAATCCTGCTCAGATCACTGCCTTAAGAGAAGTCAAACCTCCAAGAACAAAGAAGGAATTGCAAAGCCTCAACGGGAAAGTCGCTGCTTTGAGTCGATTTATTTCCAAGGCCACTGATAAATGCATTCCCTTCTTTGATGCTCTGAAGAAAGGAAAGAAAAATTTCGAATGGACTCCTGAATGTCAAAAAGCGTTTGATGAGCTGACTCATCAAATGGAAACGCCTCCAGTACTTTCTAAGCCCAACAATAGTGAAGATCTTTTTATATACCTAGCAGTTTCATCTCATGCTCTTAGTGCAGCATTGGTACGGGAAGACGCAAAAGTTCAGCGCCCGGTCTACTACATCAGCAAAAGATTCACTGGGGCAGAGATGAATTATTCAAAGCTAGAGAAACTCGCCTATTGTTTGTTGATCGCATCCAGAAAGTTGAGGCCGTATTTCCAGGCTCATCCTATTAAAGTCCTCACCGATCAACCTCTAAAGCAAGTCCTATTTCGCCCTGAAACTTCGGGATGTCTTCTGAAGTGGAATATCGAACTAAGTCAATATGATATCACCTACCATCCCCGAAGAGCAATCAATGTACAAGCTTTAGCAGATTTCATTGTAGAATATACAGATAAAGGCAACAGTGAGGAAGAAGTTACTACTGACTTCCCGATCCGATGGAAATTATATGTCAATGGCACGAGAAATGACTATTGTTCCGGAGCTGGGGTTGTGCTTGAAACCCCCGAAGGACGATCATTGTGCTACGCATTGAGATTAGAATTTCCTTCGACAAATAACGAAGCAGAATACGAAGCTCTTATTGCTGGTTTGAAGATTGCCAAAGAACTGAACATCAAAGCATTGCAGATCTTCAGTGATTCTTAGCTTATTGTATGTCAAGTCAAGAAAGAGTTTCAAACTAAAAGAGGGAACCTGCCTGCTTACTTGTCAAAGGCCAGTGAACTTCTCAATGACTTTGATCATTATACAATAAACCATATATCCCGGGAAGAGAACATGAAGGTAGATTCTCTCGCAAAATATTCTAGTTCTTGCGAAGCTCAATCATTGGGATTGGTCCCTGTGGAAGTCTTGTCAGCTTCAAGTACCGATGAGATGGATATTGACTGGATTATGGCTGTATCTCAAGAGCAGGAGTCGTGGATGACCCCGATCAAGGAATATCTACTTAACGGCTCCCTGCCAGAAAACAAAAAAGAGTGCCAGAAGCTGTTAAGGAAAGCTCCGAGATATGTAATTCAAGACGGCCGCTTGTATAGACGAGGGTTCTTAATGCCATTACTCCGATGTGTAACCAAGAAAGAGGCTAAGACAATTTTAGCTGAGATGCACGAAGGAGAGTGTGGGGATCATTCAGGTGGTCAGACTCTTGCAAAGAAAATTCTTCGCTATGGGTATTTTTGGCCAGATATTAATCGAGATGCTGCTAGCTACTCCCGAAAGTGTGATAGATGCCAGAGATTTGCAAAAATCCCAAAAGCACCTTCCACCGAGCTAACAAAAATGGTCAGTCCATGGCCATTCGCTATTTGGGGGATAGATCTCATCGGGCCTTTGCCAGTTGCCAAGTCCGGGATCAAATATGCCATTGTTGCTGTTGATTATTTCACTAAATGAGATGAAGCTGAACCATTGGCTACTATTACCTCTAAAAAGATGATAAACTTTGTGACTAAAAATATCATTTGCAGGTATGGTGTGCCGCAGAAGATAATCACAGACAATGGAACCCAATTCGAAAGCGAAGAATTCCAGAACTTTTGCAAGCGATTCAAGATCCGAAAAAGCTTCTCAGCAGTGGCTCATCCGCAGGCAAACGGGCAAGTGGAAGCAGTAAACAAAATTATCAAATCAACCATCAAAAAACAGCTAGAAAAAGCAAAAGGTGGTTGGGTCGACAAGCTGCCACTTGCACTATGGGCGTACAGAACTACCCACAAAACTGCGACTGGGCACACTCTATTCTCATTGGCATACAGATCAGAAGCAATGATTCCAGTGGAAATAGAGGTCCCCTCACACAGGAGAATTCATTTCAACCAAGCTGAGAATGAAAAGCTACAACTTGAAGCACTTGACTTGCTTGATGAAAGAAGAAAAGAGGTTGAGCTCAGAATCGTAGCCCATCAGCAAAGAATAGCCAGGCACTTCAATTCTAAAGTTCGCCAACGCAGCTTTGAAATTGGGGATCTAGTCCTGAAAAGGGTCATGACAGCGACAGGAGTGTTTTGGCCAAACTGGGAAGGTCCATATGTCATAGGCAAAAAGCTTCTTGATGGCACTTTCAAGCTCACAACTGTCGAAGGAGATCCAATTCCAAGAGCCTGGAACAGCAATCACTTGCGTCCATATTTTACTTAAAAGCAAAGCTTAAATTTGTAAAATGATCATGAATGTATCATTCTTGTATTGAAAGCCATTGTAAAACCAGTGCAAATTGATATTAAGAACTATAAAGTGGATGTAGGCCCAATTCTTGGCCGAACCACTATAAATCTTGTGTTCTCTACTATTATGAAATGCCTGTTTTATTTCGATGCGCAAATATCTTAAATATATTGCTAAAATGTCGATTTAATATTACAGGCTATCAAAGAAAAGCTTACCTATTCAACACATCACGAAACCAAGCGATTCATACAGATCACATAACAAACATATGTCAAGTCACAAAAATTCCAGATTCAATTCCTACCTAAGAAGTGCTTCTCACAAACAGTTGGTGATTCCACCAAAGGGGCACCTTCCCAAAGTGAAGGCACCAGGCCCTTGCTAACTGACTATGATCATTTGTGCAAACAGACATCCGGTTAAGTAGCTTGTGTTTGCCCCGCGGATTCACTCAACCATGAAGTACACTTCTTTGGAAAAAGTAAACAAATAACTTGCAAAAGAAAGGAATATGTGCTTGGAGACGATAACAAGGAACCGCTGAAGGGCAGTTGATGAAGAGACATGGGCAAGCAGACCAAAACAGCCGAAATGGAATCTTGTTTCTCACCCAAGAATGTTGGTGGGACCTCCCAAGGGGGCACCTTCCCAAGATAGAAGATTCCAGGCCCTTGTTACTTGATTGTGATCGTTTGTGCAAATAAACATTCAGTCGGGTAACTTGTGTCTGCTCCGCGGATCCACTTAACTGTGAGATGCAACTTCCTGGCAAACAAAACAATAAAGCCCTCTCCGGAGGCACAAAGCACTCTTCGAAGGCACACAAACAAAGACCCCCAACGGGGCAAAAGCCCTCTAACGAGGCACGCCCAAATCGAAATGCTTCTCTCACCCAAGAATGTTGGTGGGACCACCCAAGGGAGCACCTTCCCAAGATAGAAGGTTCCAGGCCCTTGTTATTTGATTACGATCGTTCGAACAAACGAGCATCCAGTCGGGTAACTTGCGTCTGCTCCGTGGGACCATTCGACTGTGAGAAAGTAACTTTCAGGCAAAACAAATAAAGCCCTCTTCGGAGGCACACTTCACCAAGTTGAAGTGCCAAACAAAGCCCTCTTCGGAGGCACACTTTACCAAGTTGAAGTGCCAATCAAAGCCCTCTTCGGAGGCAAAAGACCTCTAACGAGGTACAAGCGTTCTTCGGAGGCACAACTCTTCGGAGGAGCCCTCTTCGGAGGCAAAAGACCTCCAACGAGGCAAAAAACCTCTAACGAGGCACAAGCCCTCTTCGGAGGCACAACTCTTCGGAGGAGCCCTCTTCGGAGGCAAAAGACCTCCAACGAGGCAAAAGACCTCTAACGAGGCAAAAGCCCTCTCTCGAGGCACAACAAAAAAGCCCTCTCCCGAGGCACAACAAAAAAGCCCTCTCCCGAGGCACAACAAAAAAGCCCTCTTCGGAGGCATATTCCTACCCTCAACGGTGAAATGCTAAACAAAGCCCTCTAAAGAGGCACGTAAAAAATAAAATAAAAATAAAAGTTTTCTTCAGAAGCCCGCTTCACTACAAAGAGTAATCCACTTCTTAGAAAATAAAAGTGGCCATCTCCGAAAGTTGAAGTGTGTTAACTCTTTCTAAAAAGAAAAAGGAAAAGAAGAAAACTTCTCCAATACAAGGCATAATCCACTAAAGCAGAATAATATTTCCTCAAATCGGAAGAACTATTCTCCAAATCAGGAGCACAAGCCTTTTCAAAGTGGAGAAGATTGCAATAAGCCGTGGTATGGGGGCAATATAATACAGCTGCATTAATAAAAACAACGCTCAAGCAACATACCACGAGCTCATTGCAATATCATACAAAGAAAATGAAGAAACTTGTGCAAAAAACAAGGAATAAGTGCATTCACAAGTACATACAACAATTGTACAAGTGAAAATAGTCATTTTATTCCATACTATAAAATTGTTTACACATGTGCAGGTTTCAAAAAGCGGGGGCCGGTACCCGCACAATCTCCGGTCGATACAAGTCTTTAGACAAAAGGCAAAATAGCAAAACAAGAAAGAAAAAACCAAACTCATTTTTTCTTCTTCCCGCCGCCTTTGGAGCCCTCACCTGGCTTAATGGCTAACTTCGCAGGCCGGCCTGGACGAGTCGCGAAAGAAGGAGAAAGAGGTGCAATTGGGTCTTCTTCCACTTTCTCATCACTAGCGGAAGCGTCTTTCTTCTTCTTTGAAGTTACATGTTTTCCCCTCTTCTTCGAGGAAGATTCACTGCCTAGAGAGATAAGGTCACTCAGCTTTGTGTCATCGGCAGTAAACTTCTCCGGGGTCCTCTCACCCTCCTCAAGTTCTTCAGCCTTCTGCTCTTGAGAAGCCGCCGGGTCATCTAATCCATGAAGAGCTTCTATTTGTTCTTCTTGTGATCTTGGTTGAGAAGCAGAAGGAGGGGTAACTTGAAGAGGTGGAGGAGCAGCAGTTGGGGGAGGCGAAGTTGGTACAACACTTGTTATTTTTGCTACAGAAGAAGAAAAGTTAAAAACAACAGTATTTCCCGCAAAGAGAGGAGATAGTGGCACATCAAGGCTTAAGTAATAGGCAAAAAGTTCATCGAGCTCATGTGAAGCAAACGAGCAGTCCACTTGAGCCAGTTCTGAATTGAAGTTACCTGGAGAGCTTGGTTTGATCACATCGATTTCAAAGTCTTGGGCTTCAATGTCGTCCTGTGCCTTCTCCTCGGCTTGAACAGTGGGGGGCTCGGTAATTGCGGTTTTAATTTCGACTTTTGCAGGAGGTGGAGAATGAGAGCTAGAGCCAATGGTATCAGGGTCGACCGAAGCCGAAGGACGAGTGGGGTCGGCTAAAGGTGCCTTCTCCAGGTGCTCTCGTCCTGCTGCTTCGGCTCACTCCTTGGCAATCTGTTCTTTCCCTCTAGCAAGGGCAGCACGACCCTCGTCGTCCAAATGACAATCCTCCAGGTTCTCCTCCGCATAGCCAGCATCTTTATACATTTCAATTATTGCCTCCCACACTTCGGCCAGAGTAATTTCATATTTTGGGCCCAAGAACGAAAGACTTCCGCGTCCCAAGACACTGAGAACATAAAACTAAAAAAGAGTGGAGCTGATGGTGGCCTTGGTGGTTTCATGCGATTCCTCAGCAGCCACTTTTCCAGCCATGGCATCATCACGCTGCTTTTCTACTTTTGAAAGTTGAGATTTTAACGTTGCAATCTCCAGGTCTTGGGAGTTAACCTTTTCCCGCAGCTGAACGGTATCCTTGCGGTATTTTTCAATAACATGCCGCTCTGCCTTAAGTTTTGTCTCGGCATCTCTCTGGGCAGCATGTGCATCTCTCACTTGCCTTTGAAAAACCTCTTCCTTTTGAGAATGAGAAGCGAAAGAGGTAGCAAGGTCTTCTTTGAGTTTCTTGATTTCTGCCTCAAGCTCTTCATTGAAGGCAGTGATGCTTTTCATTTCCGGATCATGTTGCTCAAGAACTTTCTTCCACTCCGACTTGTCGTTTTCCATCGTTAGCATAGCCTCGAGATTTGCGCGGTTAACTCTTTGAAGCTCATCGACAAGTTTTTGCCATCCAGACATTCTCTCAATGTCGAGTTTAACGACATCAAGATTTCTCAACATAGCTTGTTTGTCGATTGGGACCAAATCAAGGTCAAAACGCATTCCTTTTAAGCACCAGTGTGGAAATCGACTTTGAAGAGTAGTCGGAGCCTTCCCGACCTGATACGAAGGCCTATTAATTATTGATTGAATATCAGTTCTCTATAGAGCAGGAGAGCTGGAGGGGATGTCTAAAGAAACGGAAGAAGCAGGCGCTTTAGGAACTTCAGAAGAAGATTTCTCGCTAAGTCGGGCCCGCTTGCTTGGGTCCTCAATTACATGACTCTTCCCTCTATCGTCATGAGATTTTCTTTTATGGGAATCATCGTCTTTCTGGGAGGAGTCATAGCGCTCATCTCTTCTCCCGTAGCGCTCCTCATGGGCCCTCCTTTCTTGAGCTTTTCTGGCTGCTCTTTCTTCGTCAGTCTCCCTAGGGGTAGGGAGATGGCGCCTGGGATCATAGTAGTCACGCCTTCCGTAACGCAGAAAGTCATCATAATACGAGCCACTGCGTCCCATTGGAGAACCTGAAAATGAAAAAGAGATAGAATTTATAAATATCCAGAAAAGGAAGTCAAGTGCGAGTAACTGCTAAAAATCCTAAGTGTGTGTGGCGTGCAAACTACGCGCGTCAAGCTACAAACCACTCTTCAAAATTGGAAAAATATCAACTTTCACAGCAGGAGTTGACTCCTGGGTTGACGGAAGTGAACGAAGTGCAGACGACGCTTCAATTGCTGGGGAAGTGAGTCCAGAAGCAACAGGGGCATCGTCTTTGAAAAGCTCATGGGATGTCACCATAAGATCACTTAACCCCTCGAAGATGTCGTCACCGTTATGCCCAACCAAGTGAGTCACACCAGCAGTGCCTTCTTTAGCATGCTCAGCACTTTTTATGGCAGAACTTTCCTTCTCCGTCCCCTCATCAACTTCCGTGGTGACCTTCCCGGGACGTTGGGGGAGCTCTTCTTTTTTGATAACCGGGAGAGGTTTAGATTTGTCCGAAAATTCTGCACCCTCAGCAGAACCGGAGCATTTTACCAATGAAGCTTCCGCAACAAGTTCCTTCGACGCAAGTTCTCTTGCGAGGGCTGGGACATCAGATGTTTCCGGTTGAGAAGCAGGGGCATCGCGAAGCTGAAGGGATCGAGAAGGATGTAAAAGGCCAAATTGATGTAGAAATTCATCTTTCAAAAGAAATTTGATACTCCTCTCTTCGACGGCTACAGCACGTAGCCTTTCAAAAGTTGGCTTGTGACTGGAGTCTTTAGAAGGGGGAGGAAGTGCTACAAGAGTAAAAATGAAGTTAATGCTTAACAATTCGAATTCTGAAAGGCTCAGAAATAGAGTATGGGGATAGGCAATCTTACTTCCTACTCTCCAGATGCCATAGAATTCTGAAGGGCAACGAACGAAGAAAAACTGATTTAAGAACCCGTGAGCGCTGTCGGGCAAGTCTGTAATCAATTTACGATTTCCGGCGCTCCTTATAAGTGTGATGGAAGGATGATCTTTATTCTTCCCAAACGAACACAGGTAACAAATTTCGTCGAAGCTCGGAAGGCGATTAAGTGTTCTCTCGAACAACACACACAACCCCATCAGAATGGCATAGCCATTGGGGTGCAACTGGAATGGAGAGATAGTCAACCGAAGAAGCAGCTTTCTGAGAAAGTCATTGAAAGGAGGAATAGCTCCGCTCAAGCACATCTGACGGTTGACCGCAATAAAGCCAGGAGGTGGCCTATCGGTGGTATCATTTACTCCAGGAAGTAAAGCTTCGGTTTCAGCAATGCCAAATTGGACGCAAAGCTGGCTGAAAGCCCATAGGGTTAGAGTGGTTGAGACTGTTTCCGGAGGATTCTCCAGAGGGTCGGCTATTGGGAAGACTTCTTCAACCTGTTCTACTGTTACTTCTTGTGCTTGATGAGAAGTCATTCTACACAAGGAACTGGATGTTCAAATATGAAGGTGCACGTTTCCTAAAAGCGTGTGAAGTGTTGTGCGAAGCTAATAAAATAACAAGTAAATAAAAATAATAATACTGGTTGGCATACGTCAATTCAGTAAAATTCAAGACTTGTTAATTAAGTTAAAATTGAGAGTAGTGTCAATGCAGATAACATTCGATAGTAAGCAGCTCTAACTGTGAGAATTTTGCGTTGACACTGCAATCAAGTTAGTTGATTCGCAGCATTTCACACTCGATTGAATTCAAGTTATTTTACTTAAGTAGAATATTGTCTCTTGATCTAATCCATCATTCGATGTGGGCAGTCAATGATGAGTATATTCGTCCCAGTTTTCTGCAAATGTTGTATTTAACAGTTATTAGCAATCAAGTCAGCACATTCTGTGAAAAAGTACAGCAAGTCCAAGCAGTTCGAATTGACAATTCAGTCAAGTTCTGTAAATTTTTTTGCAAGTGTTCAGGTCCTTAAGTCGCAGGAACGACTTAAAACTAGCTCAGGATTACTTAGGTCGTCCAAATCATGTTCAACGACCTAGCATAAGTCGGCCTCCCTTAGGTCGCTCTGCCTGGGTTATAAAAGTTCATCAACCCTACGAGTTAAAACTGCTCCACGGGTTAAAATTAAGTCGTCTGATTGGTTTGGTCGCATGAATTCTTTAAGTCGTTTGCTTGGTTAAGTCGTTTGCTTGGTTAAGTCGTTTGCTTGGTTAAGTCGTTTGCTTGGTTAAGTTATTTGCTTGGTTAAGTCGTTTTCTTGCATGGTTAAGTCGTTTGCTTGGTTAAGTCGTTTTCTTGCTTGGTTAAGTCATTTGCTTGGTTAAGTCGTTTGCTTGGTTAAACCGTTTGCTGAGTTATGTCGTGTGATTCATGTCTAAACCCTAAGTCCTACTCTCCACTCGCATGTTGTCGCGTGTCCATCCCCCTTACCTCACCAGAAACACCACAACATAACCCGCTATCCACTAACCCGTTAACCTAAAATCTCCTCATCGTCTCCTCCAAACATCTAAAACCCCTCGTCTCTCCAATACCACCAAATCACCCAAAAAACCATTAACATCTTCTCAGATTCGCCACAAATTCAATATTGCCGTTTTATCATGAATCGCAGCCACTGCGTGATCGACAACGGTCACAAATTGGTCGAAACATGATTCTCGATGAAATGCAGCAAAAGAAAGTGAATCGAAGTCGGAATGTGGAAATCGGCGATTTGACAACAGATGTAGGTGAACGATGGCCAGAATTACTTACGTAGTTGGATGGAGGATTGATCGACGACGAGAAGGTTGGGATTTTGTCTTCAAAAGCTTGGAGAAAACGCCAATGGTAGTTTCAGATAATAGGGCAAGTGAGGAAAAGGAAGAAGAAGCCGAGCAACTTATAGGCGGGAAAGGTGGAATTCAAATCGGCTTGAACGACCTAACAACTCCAGCGACTCACGACTTAGTAACTCAGATGGCACGAGTTAAAAAGTGTCGAAGCACACGACCTAGTCCCTAGGCATATACTTCGAGGGGCAAGTGTTAACACAACTTTTTCAACGACCTAGCACTCAGCGGTCTACGACTTACCGATCTAAAGGACTCAAGCGACTTAAGCAACTCAAGGCTTCAGCGACCTAACGACTTAACGAGCTAAGAGACCCACCGGCTCAACGATCTACAAGCTAGTGACCTAACGAGATAAGAAGGCTACGACCTAACACCAGAAGATCTCCTACGACCTAACACCAGAAGATCTCCTGCGACCTAACACCAGAAGGCGACCTAGCGAGATAGCGACCTAGCGACCTAGCAATTCAGGAAAAGGGAACGACTCAACATACTCCAAAGTAAAGCCACACGACCTACCTCTTCTGTTAGGTCGCTCACAACCTAATTTTGCCGAGATAACTTCTGAATTCACTACATTAGGTCGCTCACACCCAGTATCTCAACCAGAATGGCTCCATTAAGTTGCCAACGACTTAAGCTAACTCGGAAGGACCCTTAGGTCGCTCACGACCTAAAACCCAACGACCTAAACCCAGGCTCCTCCTATAAATACCCCGCATGCTCCAACTTTGGGGGGGACTTTTGGATCATTTCTGGAACGCCAATACTTTGCTGTTTTCTCGACTCCTTCAACAATTCAAACACCGAAGACGCTTCAACGAACTTTGGGATAAGATCTAACTCAGTCAACATGAATCCAAGGAGCTTTTCTACATCGAAGTTCTAGCTACTCGTCTTAATCGTGTTGTAATCGAAGAATCATTGAAAAAGTTGTAATCAACTCAGCAATAAAGAAGATAAAGTGGACGTAGGCTCGACTTTGAGCCGAACCACTATAAAAAATTTCCGTCTCTTTACTTTTACTGCAATTATTTGCTTGTTTTAGTTCCCGTACCAATGGGTGGCGCTTTCACTTTATCACTACTTACACCGGGGTGTTAGCGTTCATTTTTTAGCGTTAACAATATGGTAATAAAATCAATTAAGACTAATTAGATGTTAATAAACGTTAACATTTAAACTAAAATCTCAAAGGATTTATAAAAAGAAAAATAAAATTGAAGAGATCAATTAACGAGGGGAAACAAATGTGCAGAATCAGTTAAAAGAAGCAACATAATCAACAAAATCAACTCATGTTAATGATGCTAAAAAATGCACTATGTAGATAGACCATAACCTCCCTTGGGTCGACCATGGGCTTAGGAGGGTCGACCCGAAGGGTTTCGTGAGCGGTAGTGAATTAAGGACATGTGGTTCATATTTACTCTAGCTCCATCCGACGGTTAGCACTAATTTGTACCTCTATAAATTAGGACCTAGGGCTTCACTTCCAACTCATTAATTTCTAATGAGCATGGAAGCTCTGCCATTTCCTTTCTCCTCCAAAATTCTAAATACACATAAATAGTTTTAGATTGCACTGTATAATGACCTGCCTTTTCGATCCACAGAAATCGACATTAATACACCTACGGTATTCACGTGCCGACCATTCGAGTGTCGAAAAGACAGAATGTTGGGAGAAAAAGAAAGAAAGACAGAATAGAATCTCACATCATGACGAGTAATATATAATATACAACAGATCTTTACAAAAGAAAATTGTAATATACATACATCAAATCAGAGTACACTAATCTATCATCAGCGTGGACAGTTATAACATCCTATCCTCACAATTGCTGATAACTATAAACGACCAATGGAGTGGAAATAAAATATATGTCAATATGTCTTGGAGGCCTCTAGCTCATCTCCTGAAGCTCCAAAGCATCCATAACTGAATCTGAAAATATGCTCAGCCTGACCCGAGCATTATAAGAAAAATAACGCCCGGATCAGGCTGGTAAACCAGCGTGAGAAACACACCTCAAATGGATTTTAATGTTATAAAACCTTTCAAAATAAAGGTATTTCGTACGACCATGCCTCACATAAACACCGACGGGTTTTTATCTTATGATAACCAAAACATTTCTATAGAAAATCCAATGATATTATAATAAGGTTTAAAGTAAACTACGAATATAGCTGGAATGCTTGCATCTCACGTTCCAACATAGTTGGGCACAACTAAGTCCGTACGATGCTTATTGCAGAATGTATTCCATCAGTGATAAGGCACCGGGGTACCATCTGTCACAGTACACCTCTAGATAAAATGTACCAAGGTCGAAAACCTTTAGACCCCTGCATGGCAAGATTGACCTACCCCTTACTGGATAGTACTGAATATTTCATCACCCCAGTTGCTTTGCAACCTTATCTCGGGAGCTCTCATGCACAACCAAATCCATAAATAATAATCTAGAAAGGGTAATGACAATACCCTAATGAGTGCGACCCACATAGCCTTGCAACATATCCCCTGTTTTAGTCATTCTCGGTTGATGAGGCTTAAGGCTACGTTTTACTTTTTTAGCAAATCCCACTTGGAATGCTGACACTACTTTCTAGGAAGCAATGCAATATCAACATTCATCCATACAAGTTGTTCAGAATAAGAACAAACCGAAGGCACTACTTCTACTACATCCATTTTGGAACCACCCTCAGGATTAGTAGCAAGCAGCCCTTGCACTTTAAAGAACTCAATCTTCAATCATCTTTAAGGTATTTTTCATTCGAATGCTTATGTCGGTTCAAAGCGGTTTTCAGATAATATATGCGATCCCGATCTCTCCAAACCGACAATGATAGTTTTAAAAATGGGCCAACATTTAATAGTCGGTTATTTAACTATCAAATAAACAAACAATTCAACTAGAGATTTAACCAATCCCAGTTAAGTACAAAGCAACCACTAAGCCTCTTTAGTTAATCCTTTCATTAATTAAAACCAATTTGTAACTAATTGTATCAAAATACTTTTACAAAGATATATTCACAACCTCTATTCTTTTCAATACTTAAAAAAATATTGATATAATTATCTCAACTGTATAACTATATTCACAAGACATTTCACTTAAACTTAGAAAACTTCCCATATACTTATATCAACACTATAAATATATTCACAAACACTACATTTCCAATACTTAGAAAATTTATCCATATTATCTCAATGGTATAAGTATATTCACAAATCTTAAGGAAGATCTCATTTTCAAAAACCATACTTATTTGGATTAAAACAAAAGTTATTTAAAACCTTGATAACAATAAGCCCAAAACACTTTTCTTTGGTGAAAGTAAGTAGATCATATAGAAATTAGACCAAATATACTTACCACCACTTCCCGATTCAAACAGTACTATCCCTTGATTAACAATGAGATCAGACAAGTTAGAAAACTATCCTTGCCTTGATACACATTCTTAATTCTTAATATAAAGACGAGTTTCCATACTTGGAATTTGGTGTTAAGTATCGAAAGGACATTTTCCATACCATCGTAAAATAAAATGATCATTTTTGGAAATCACATCTCATTTCTTTTTACAAAACTTTTTTTATAAAACTCTTTCATATTTTCAACTTCATTTATAAATTTCTTTACACAAACTTTATTTTTAAATCTCTTTTATAAATTATCATTTATATGCCCACTATAAAATATCATTTATAAACCCTCTTATAAAGCTCAAAGTATTATCATATAACTCCTTTTCATAGATTCCTAAATATAATTATAAAACTCTAAGTTCATTTATAAAGATTCTTTTATAAAACACATCTCTATTTATAACCCTTTTATAAATCTTCTTTTATATTTATAAAAATCCTATTTAAAATTTCTTGATATTCATAAATTCCTTTTATAAATTCATTTCTATTTATACAACACCATTTATACATCTTCATATTTATCACAAACTTTCAGTTTCCAAAATAGATCCAACTACTTTCTCTAAAACGACCATTCCACATATTACTATAAATCCACAAATGTGATTTATTTCTCAAATTTATCAAATGATAACATCTTTCCTTTTTATAATATACCACTTATAAATCTCTCTTTAAATTTATAAAATACCATTTATAAATCTGTTCTTTTATTTTCAACATTTTATATAAAATGTCTCACAAATATTTATTCCAAAATATTCCATCTTCTTTTCAAAACAAATCACTTTTAAATAAAAGATAACCCCCTTTTATTTTCTTTAAAATAAATATTTCTTATTATAATTTTTTTATAAAGACAAATACTTTCCAAAATAATCTTAAAACATACACACACACACAATTTAAATTAAAAGAATAATAGAAAATGAAGTAAGGCATGAAATGATAACTCATTCCAGTTTGCTTGGTATAAAAGAGTGTGGAATAATATTTTCAGGGAGAAGGATAATCTGCTGCTCTGGAAGGTGATGAGGAATGCTCTGTTCACTCTAGCTAAGCTTGTTGATATCGGTATGCAAATTGATAGTTTATGCGTCTTCTGTCTGGAGGAAGCAGAAACAAACACAAACTTATATTTCAACTGCAAATT
Organism: Allium fistulosum; assembly: GCA_030737815.1. Taxonomy (NCBI): domain Eukaryota; kingdom Viridiplantae; phylum Streptophyta; class Magnoliopsida; order Asparagales; family Amaryllidaceae; genus Allium; species Allium fistulosum. Next base: position 99,916,395 of record CM060907.1, read on the forward strand.
TATATATTGAGTGGTGTAACATATATAAAGCAACTCGGTGGAGGGATGGTGAAAGTATGCTTTTACTTTTGATTCTTAATAAATTTATTTACGTAACTTGGAAGCATAGAAATATGAAGATTTTTAATGGTCACAACATTTCTCATATTGGCATGTGGAATGAAGTAAGGCATGAAATTGCCTCTGGGATAAGGAATGCTACTTTTGAGTTTGGAGATGAGATTACAGCTGCTTGGGTTTAGTTCCTTGCTTTCTTTTGCTTTCTTTCCTTTCCTTGTTTGCCTTTTTTTCCCTTCTTGCTTTTGTGATCCGTAACATGTTACGGTTCATATTCGCTTTTATTGTTATGCAATAAACTGGTAGGGGACCAGTTAACCCCGCTTAGCATTGCTAAAAATAATAATAGAAATTGAAGAAAAATGGAGAATTTCGAAAACTATATTTTTATTTCAAATAAAATATCATAGAAAATCAAAATAATCCGATTAAAAATCACTTTCCTAATCAAAAGCCATTTCCAAATCAAACAACACTTAATAGTATTTCCAAAATACTATATTGAGGTCAATAGTTACCATAGCACTTAACCGGTGCTATTACAACCTTTTTCTACTAAAAAGATTCAGCTTTTACATATGTCGGTGTCACAGCAATATGACCAAACTATCAAATTTTTGACATTTAGTAATGTATACAGGTATGTAACTGAAATATAATCAACAGGAATATAAGTGGAAAAAAATCACAATATCGAGAAATCCGAATTTCTCTACTAAATTCCTGTATTTTCAATTTAAATGTCAATCGCTTTTCAAAACAGATATTTTAACCAAACCAGCCAATAATTCAACCAAAGACAAACAGTAAATTTTATTTACTATATATCATACCGATTACCCAAAAATGCGAGTTTAACTCATTGAAATTCTAGCGGACGCTTAAGCATTCTAGTTTGAACTAAAACTGAATGATGTTCGATTTTAACCCAAAATTTCACTTGGTCCAAATTCATCGAAACCAGTTCTATCGCATAGCTATTGCCATTTCGAGCGCAACGCAAAAGACCGCATCTTGATTGGACCTTATATGAGAAAGTTATACAATTTATAAGATTTATTTATTAATTAAACAAATTAAATCCACTTAACCCCTTAATTAAATAATTAATTACCTTAATTATTTCAAATACCACTTCCTCAACCTATTCCCACTCCAGACTTGGGAACATGCGACCAAACCCACAATGGCCGTGCGTTCCTCCACCTCTATCTCCCTCCACTCTCCGCTAAACTCAAATCCAACTTTAGTACTAAACTCCTTACCTAAACCTCCACCTTCTCACCTCCTCCGCCTCACGCTCGCACTGCCCGCACCTAGTTGCGACCTAGACCATGTTGCAGCGACTCCCATATGGACGCATCCACCATAGCCGACGAAACCACCATAACTTCGACCCTAGGTGCTAATTGACCTCACAAACCCAAAACAAACCTCTATTTCACCAATCGTTGCTTACACTTCAAATAATCGCAAACCCTAGTCCAAAAACCCCTCATGACATTCACTGCCGAGCTTCTAACATGATGCCGCAACTCCAAATAAAAAATACATGTAGATCTACCCATTATAAACTCAAAGACCCTACCTTTTAATTTTTTTTTGATTTTTAAACCATTTGTTTGGATTTTTATTAGTAGAGGATCTATATTTTTTTCTTGTTTTAGGAATGCAATGGAACAATATAAGTGAAGAAGAGAAAGAGAGCAAGTATAGTAATTTTCTAAATGTTAGGTTAGTTTTATTTTGAATTTTTCGGCATCTCGTCTTACAGAATTTTATTCGTGTATGACAAGCGAACAACAAAATAAAAATACTATCACACATAAAATTGCGACACGATCCCAAAAGAATAATAATATGCACATGTTAATTGATTTAGTAAAATCACATAAACACTGCCATCTACCGAAAAATCGTCAAATGATAACTTAAATAATTTCCAAGTTAATTTTTTTGGAAAAACTAAATAAATTAAATTAAAAATACGTCAATAAAAATTAAGTTGTTAAAATAAAAATTAATTTCCTTATTATTTATTGTAACAAATAAATTTACAAAATGAATTCACCGTTATTACTTATTAATTAAAAGGAGTTAAATAAGACCATTAAATCCATTTAATTAATACTCAATTCAAAATCCAGATATTTAAATCACTATTCAAATATTAAATTCATAATTCAAATATTTTATAATCCTTATATTTGAATTCAAATTTTAAACTTTAAAAACTAATTATTTCAATATTTAAAATTAATTAAATATTCAAAAATCAAACGACAAAATTCTGGGTTGTTATATACAGATACATTTTGGAGAAGAAATAAGAGATGACAGGGAATGGAAAATAGGTTCAAATCAATGCGCAACATCGAAGATAAACTTTAGATACGATCTTAATTAATAAAATTAAATCTAAGTCTCTTTTCTCTAATCCAAATTCTAATATATCCGTATAAATGTTATTTGTGGAGCCAAATAAGGAGCCAAAAGTGGAGAATACAGATAACAATGTTTTGATCTGGATTAGATCTAAAGATTTGGAAGCGCTAATAAAACGTGAGTGGGAAATTTACATGTTTTGTAGTAAAACTAAATTTTTTTCATTGTAACCTAATTTGAATTATGCCTATTTCTAATCGTTTTGAATTATAATTGCAAATGCATAATGATTAGAATTATAATTGCAAGTACATAATAATTAGAATTATAATTGCAAGTGTGTAATGATTTAAATTGGTATTTTATGTCGAATATTAATCTTAATGAATGCGTAATGATTAAGAACTTGTTTTATTTGACGTTATGAACAAAAATTGAAATAAGAGTCTGTTTTAATCTTTTGGAGTTTTTTGTGATATTTTAATGCAATGAAACTTGAAATGTTGAAAGTAGATGCCAGCATATTATCAAGTTTAAAATAATGAAAAGTGTGACGTTTGGAATAATAAGGAATGCACATATGAAATAAAAAGAAAGAGATGTACAAAACAAGGAAAATTTATGTGTTTTGTACTGTCTATTTACAGAGAAATTAAAAAGGCAATTCTTTATAATTACAAATACCGCATAAAACATCTCCTCTTTGGATAAGATATGGAACTTTACTGCGTTAACATATATTAAATTAAAGTTTAGTTCCAATATATTAAATATAGTAAATTCCAAGAGTTGAACATTAAGATAAGAATGAAATAAAAATACCAATAAATGGCAAGTAATAAAAAAAGGAAGTTTGAGTAATGGACAAGGATAAAAAATGAAATGGAATAGAAATTAAAGTTGTAACCAATGAATGTAGTAGCAATGATATTGATAACTAGAAATAAGAAGTGGTAAATAAACTTGAAGAAGAAAAGTAAAACGTATAATAAAATGATGGCTTAGGGTCAAATATAAAAAGATGTAGAGGAATTGTAGAAAGAGTAAGAAGAATAAATATACATGAATATGGAATATGCTTATAAGTAGCCTCGAATATGCGTTTGTTATAGGTGTGAATTATTATAATTTAATCATAAATTATAGAAAGAAAATGACATGAGTCATTAGAATAGGTTGGAATGCAAAAGCATATCTAACTGTAGGACCCGTGGAGAGTATACACTTGCGTATAGAGAAAAGGATACCATCAGGTTAGGACCGCGCTTGAAACAGAAGCTCTATAACAATCATACGTCTTCCAACAATAATGAACATTGACTGTTAGGTGGATGTCGAGGCTGGACTCGCACAGTCAAAATAGGTCTGCTTCAAAATTAGGTAGAAGGGGTATTACTTTGATTGTGTTAGGCAATCTAAATGGATAGTGGTTGGATCAGACAATATGCAACACATGTGGTACCAGTTTTTTAGAGGTAGGGTTGCATATGTCCCGGGTCCGTTATCGGTCCCTTGCGGTCAATGGAAAGGACAGGGTCACACCTAATTGTTTTTGCCGCCTATTGGGGTTTATTTCAATTGGGTAATGCACTACCATAGTTGTCTATTAGTTGGTTTGATCGAACAAGGCTAGACAACTCATAATGAGCTTCCTTCACAACATGGATGGGGTGGTTAGTGGAGCCGAGTCCACGTTTTAAGAAACAAATAAAGTAGAAAATCCCCAAAGTAAACACGGCCTAATGGAGTAGAGGTTATCAGTGCGCACTATAGGATTTCCTCGAGTTATACGGTGATCGTGATATAGCGAGACAATGGATCTTGATGAGGTGCGGAACAAGAGATATTAGTGGGGACAATATCTAGGTCCATTAGGGGACCATGGGATATATCTATGTATATAGTTATATACATAAATATAAATCTATGAAAGGTAGATGGGAACGGTTGCATGCGGATATGAAGTCGAGACGTCTAATAAAATGTAAATAGACATAATATGAGATAGTGAACAATCGGCATAAGCTAGTGTTATGTACAAGATATCTAATTTTACAAATCATCAGAACGTTGTTCTGACCCCCTCCTCATTATAACCCACATGATAGTCAGAAGGACATGTACTGGTGCTTGGTGTGTGATGTGCACGTGAAAATGTATATTTTTACTCTCATACTTAATCTTTTTTTATTAAAATAAATGGCATATTGGGGTATTTTTACATGTTTTAAACCAAAATATAAAAGTTCATTCAAATCGTCACACTCTTCTACATTTGGGCAAAACGATAATTTTGTGTATGTATTAATTTTGAGAAAATTTATTTGCACATTCTTGTTTTATTTTGTAAGAAATTGAGTGCAGATTGAAAGAGGCTTCATAGACTTATGCATGCATATATCTTGGAAGCCAAAGATAGGAGAATGAAAGAAAGAACACTACATGAAGGAGCCCACCTACCCATTTACTAATGGACCACAATTAAAAGCAAAAGCACATGTTAGTGGGAATTAACTAATGCTTAATGATTACTTGGTGGCAACCCAAAACTAAGGGCATTTTTGGTAGCACCCACAGAAGGGATTAGGGTTTTAGAATTGTATAAATACCCTCTTATGTTCATGTATTTGGAGGACTTGGATGGATATGAAGTTGTAGCCTTAAATCATAAATAAAAGTTGTCTTATCTTTAATGGTTTCTTAGCCTTGTCTTTTCTCTTATGCACTTTTGTTTTATGCTTTTCTTTCCTGCTCTTTTATGCTTTCTTTTTATTTCATGCAAGTATATTAGTTTTACTTTATGCAAATTAGTTAGCTCTTGTAATGCCCCAAAATTTTAATTAACATTATTCGGGATATTTAATTAGATAAATTAAGTAGAATAATGTAAATAATTAGGAAGATGAGATTAATAAATCATATGGCCGTGTCTAAATGAATGAACTAAAATAAGACTTAACTAAATTTAGAAGGAGGAATTTCCTAAGGGGTAAACTTGGAAATGGGGCTACATTTCTTAGTATATATCTCTTCCTCCACCTTAAAAAACTTCCACTTTTTCATTCTTAACTTCCATATATTTCGATCGGCCATTAAAAAGCTCCCGGAAGAGTTTAAGTTGAAAAAAAAGCTAAGGAATTAAAGCTAGGAAATTATCCCATTCTCCAATCAACTAATCAAGGTGAATAATCATGTTTATCATCTCATTTTCTATGTTTAGATCGATGATGGGTTATACTCGGTTCATGTTTGTGATTTTGGTTAGGATATAACCATTTAAACCTTTGTTTGGATAAGCCATAGGTGTTTTAAAATGTTAGTGGGCTAATTAACACGTTTACATTTAGTTTTGGTTAAATTTCGAGTTGTTTCGATCTTCATATGCTTTGAAATTTTAATATGTTGAAGTATATGATTTATATGATTTTTGGTTATTTTTAGGATATTTTCCTTAGTCATTTTGCTAAGGTAATTAAATTATTTAAGCCCAAGGGCTAAACTGAAAATTAGCTTCTAGAATTACTTAAATTTGGAAGGAAATTGCTTTCGGAAATATTTGAGGAAGAAGTATAGTGTTTTGAGAAAAAGGTTGACTTTTGTATACTTTTTAATATTTGGAAGTACATGAGAAGGTTCCTCAGCCAATCAAAATTAGACAAACAAGATAAAAACATCACTTCAGTGGGCCCAATTCTACCTTCAATTCAACAAGCCTGCTTTTACCCCTTCGATGATTTCGAAAGGTACCTTTTTCCTAAGATGGAAGATAAACAGTTACCCTTCGCCAAAGTCGAAAGGTAGGCACAGGGCCGAAGGGAAGAAAAGGGCAAAGGGATGGGGAGGCTACTTCTTTTGCTTTCGGATAGAAATATAATTGCTTTCAAATTAGTTGAAGGGGGATCCTTCGACTAACGTTTTATAAGACATTAAATTGTTTATATATTCAAGAAGGGATTTCGAAGGGGATCTTAGAAAGCTTAAACCTTCAAGAGTACTGTTTTAAAATGTTTTCTGAAAAGGTGTTTTAATACCTTTAGCTAGCCGAAGGGTAAACCTTCCGACAAGGTCAGAAGTATTCTTTCGAAAGGTGTCAAAGGGGTTATCATCAATGATTGTGAAAGGTTTTGATTTTGAAAGGTTTGATTTTGAAAGGTTTTGAAGGGGTTATCTTCAATGATTGCGAAAGGTTTTGATTTCAAAAAGTTTGATTTCGAAAGGTTTTGAAGGGGTTATCTTCAATGATTGCAAAAGGTCTTGATTTCAAAAAGTTTGATTTTGAAAGGTTTTGAAGGGGTTATCTTCAATGATTGCAAAAGGTTTTGATTTCGAAAGGTTTTTAAGGGGTTATCTTCAATGATTGCAAAAGGTTTTGATTTCGAAAGGTTTGATTTCGAAAGGTTTTGATTTCAAAAGGTTTGATTTCGAAAGGTTTTGAAGGAGTTACCTTCAATGATGCCGAAAGCTATGATTTTGTGATGCTTTCAAAAGGAAGGTTTCCGAAGGGCTAACTTTGGAGAGTTATTTGCTTTCAAATGGGACTTCATTCGAAGGGTTTTAAAGGGCTGTTTTAGCCATTTTCCTTCAGTAAAATTTTGCTAATTTAAAGGGGTTACTTCGAAGGGTTATAGCATAAAATACTTATTATGTTTGAACATGTAAGGGGGGAGCCTTATATAAATTTGATGTTATTAAACCTTGTGGACACCGGGGTGGGATTACTGATTTCGATACAAAGTTTGGGGTTACAAACAAAAATATGCTTTCGAAATTATACATTGGGGCTATCAATGTGTTTTTTATAATTTAACCTAATTGGGGCTACCAATGGGAATAGTATAAACAAGTGGAATACCTAAGGAAAATATATAATCATGGAAACCATGAGTTTTTATAAATAATCATGGGGATCATGATGTTTTATTGGCCAAGTGATGGGTTCTTGGTTAACCTAGGAAAACCATGGAATGTGCGGTGGATAGCCCACATCAAATTTCTAAAGTAAAGAATGTTTTTCCAGAGGTGGTTTACCTCGGGATTTGGCACCCAAGGGTTCATAATCATCCTAGGAAAACTACGGAGTTTGCAGTGGATAGCCCACACCATTTTTTATAAAACAATGTACGATGGATAATCTGCATTTATTTTGAATGGATTTGGGATGGATAGTCCTATTAAATTATGACGGATAGTCATTTTAAAGATTTTAGAGGGAAACTCTAATAAATTGATTTTTAGATGGGATATCTAATAAATAGGTGGATGGGAAATCCAATACATATAATTTATGGCTTTATTTCATATTATGTTAAGACTAATCATTTTGGTTATAAGGGCATAGTAAATGATTTGCATGTTTGTTTTGCATACTAGTGAGGGGAAAAACCAGTTCCGCTAAGCGGCGTGGTCTCACTAGCTATCTATTTAAGATATGAGATCATAGGGGATTATTCATACCAGACTTATTGTCTGACTCGAAGTTTGTGTTTCACCACAAACTCTCGGGTACTCAAAATTAATTTGAGTAGTCTGAGAGTGGGAGACTTTCAGGTTTTTGGACGAATAAGCTTCCGGAGACATGCAGGAGGCAGTGTGAGCTATATAGGATCTATTTTGTGTATTCCGCTGTGTTGTACTAAGAACTATAAAGTTCATACTTATTAGTTCTCCGATTATCATAAGGGGACATCTTCATATGTCGCTCTTATCGTATTTTGTACATGTATATGTGGTTCGAACGTAGTTAACGTCTGGGATTATGTAATTAAATCTTAAATTGAAATTCATAAGAATTGAGAAATTCTGTTTTGTTGAAGTTTAATTTTTTTCATATTCTTGTGTTTCTGTGTTGCCAATAGTTCCTGGATTCCAATTTTGGTCACTCAGAAATAACACCTATGGATGATTGCAGCATCCGTAGCATTTAGTTTTGAGCCTCCAGAAGCGGATTGTTACAAGTTGGTATCAGAGCATGGTTTATGTACTTAAAAGGAATATGACTTTTGTGGTGGAACCGGATATGACTTTTGTGAAGCAACCAGTTTGTGTTGTGGCAAAGGATGAGAAGAGGCTAAGGAACAAGACTGTCAAGTTGGTGAAAGTTCAATGGAGCGACAATGTGAAGAACTGTACTTGGGAGACAGAAGACATGATTACGGCTACTTTTCCTGGGCTGTTTTAGATGGTACGTTCTATATAAGGTTTAAATAGAATTTGGCTTTGCTTGCATGGGCTATATGCTTGTTGTTGTGTCCTTACTGAAATTTCGAGGACGAAATTCTTTAAGAGTGGGAGTCTGTAATGCCCCTGAATTTTAATTAACATTATTCATGATATTTAATTGGATAAATTAAATAGAATATTGTGAATAATTAGGTAGATGAGATTAATAAATCATATGGCCGTGTCTAAATGAATGAACTAAAATAAGGCTTAACTAAATTTAGAAGGGGGAATTTCCTAAGGGGTAAACTTGGAAATGAGGTTACATTTCTTAGTATATATCTCTTCCTCCACCTTAATAAACTTCCACTTTTTCATTCTTAACTTCCATATATTTCGGCCGGCCATTAAAAAGCTCCATGAAGAGTCTAAGTTGAAGAAAAAGCTAAGGAATTAAAGCTAGGAAATGATCTCATTCTCCAATCAACTAATCAAGGTGAATAATCATGTTTATCATCTCATTTTCTGTGTTTGGATCGGTGATGGGTTTTACCCGATTCATGTTTGTGATTTTGGTTAGGATATAACCATTTAATCCTTTGTTTGGATAAGACATAGGTGTTTTAAAATGTTAATGGCCTAATTAACACGTTTTCATTCGGTTTTGGTTAAATTACGAGTTGTTTTGATCTTCATATGCTTTGAAATTTTAATATGTTGAAGTATATGATTTATCTAATTTTTGGTGATTTTTGGGAAATTTCCTTAGTTATTTTGCTAAGGTAATTAAATTATTTAAGCCCAAGGGCTAAATTGAAAATTTGCTTCCAGAATTACTTAAATTCTGAAGGAAATTGCTTTTGGAAATATTTGAAGAAGAAGTACAATGTTTTGAGAAAAAGGTTGACTTTTGTATACTTTTTACTATTTGGAAGTGCAGGAGAAGGTTCCTCAGCCAATCAAAATTAGACAAAGAAGATAAAAACATCACTTCAGTGGGCCCAGTTCTGCCTTCGACTCCAACAAGCCCGCTTTTACCCTTTCGATGATTTTGAAAGGTACCTTTCTCCTAAGATGGAAGGTAAAAAGTTACCCTCCGCCAAAGTCGAAAGGTAGGCACGGTGCCGAAGGGAAGAAAAGGGCGAAGGGATAGGGAGGCTGCTTCTTTTGCATTCGGATAGAAATATAATTTCTTTCGAATTAGTTGAAGGAGGATCCTTCGACTCTAACATTTTATAAGAGATTAAAGGGTTTCAAAGGGTATCTTCGAAAGCTTAAACCTTCAAGAGTACCGTTTTAAAATGTTTTCTGAAAAGGTGTTTTAATACCTTTCACCAAGCCGAAGGGTTAACCTTCCGACAAGGTCGGAAGTATTCTTTCGAAAGGTTTTGAAGGGGTTATATTCAATGATTGCGAAAGGTTTTGATTTCAAAATGTTTGATTTCAAAAGGTTTTGAAGGGGTTATCTTCAATGATTTCGAAAGGTTTGGAAGTAAAATTTTGCTAATTTGAAGGTGTTACTTCGAAGGGCTATATCATAAAAATACTTATTTTGTTTGAACATGTAAGTGGGGAGCCTTATATAAATTTGATGTTATTAAACCTTGTGGACACCGGGGTGGGATTATTGATTTCGATACATAGTTTGGAATTACAAACAGAAATATGCTTGCGAAATTATACATTGGGGCTATCAATATGTTTTTATTTAATTTAACCTAATTGGGGCTACCAATGGGAATGGGTTAAATAGGTGGAATACCTGGGGAAAAATATATAATCATGTGGATCATGAGTTTTTATAAATAATCATGGGGATCATGATGTTTTAATTGGCCAAGTGATGGGTTCTTGGTTAACCTAGGAAAACCATGGAATGTGCGGTGGATTGCCCACATCAAATTTCTAAAGTAAATAATGTTTTGCCAGAGGTGGTTAGACTCGGGATTTGGTACCCAAGGGTTCATGGTCATCCTAGAAAAACTATGGAGTGTGCGGTGGATAGCCCACACCATCTTTTATAAAAAAATGTACGATGGATAATCTGCATTTATTTTGAATGGATTGTGGACGGATAATCCTATTAAATTATGACGGATAGTCATTTTAAAGATTTTAGAGGGAAACTGTAATAAATTGATTTTTAGATGGGATATCTAATAAATGGGTGAATGGGAAATCCAATACATATGATTTACGGCCTAATTTCTTATTATGTTAAGACTAATCATATTGGGTGCAGAGGCGTAGTAAATGATTTGCATGTTTGTTTTGGATACCAATGAGGAGGAAACCCGTTCCGCTAAGCGATGTGGTCTCACTAACTATCTATTTAAGATATGAGATGATAGGGGATTATTCATACCCGATTTATTGTCTGACTCGAAGTTTGTGTTTCTCCACAAACTCTCGGGTACTCAAAATTAATTTGGGTAGTCTGAGAGTGGGAAACTTTCAGGTTTTTGGACGAATAAGCTTCCGGAGACGTGCATGAGGCATTGTTACCTATATAGGAGCTATTTTGTGTATTCCGCTGTGTTGTACTAAGAAATGTAAAGTTCATATTTATTAGTTCTACGATCATCATAAGGTGACATCTTCATATGTCGCTCTTATCGTATTTTGTACATGTTTATGTGATCCGAATGTGGTTAACATATGGGATTATGTAATAAAATCTTAAATTGAAATTCATAAGAAATGAGAAATTCTATTTTGTTGAAGTTTAAAATTTTTCATATTTTTGTGTTTCTGTTTTGCCAATAATTCAAGGATTCTGATTTCGGTCACGCAGAAATAACACCTATGGATGACTGCAACATCCGTAGCATTTAGTTTTGAGCCTCCGTAAGCGGGTTGTTACAAGTTGGTATCAGAGCATGGTTTATGTAATTAAAATGAATTTAAACCTTAAATGATTTTTAAAGCATAATCTAATGAATCTAAAATATGGTTGGGCTTGGGTGAGCGCTATAGTAACATATATGTACTTTGCTATTGTTAACCCGCCTTTTGGCAAGGCCGTAGATAGGCGGACTTAACTAAATTGACTACTCGTTCATCGAGGTTGGTTCACGATGGATTTAATCAACTGGATGGATGGACGATCAAGCATGGTCGATGGGTAAACGACGCTGCACGCTTGGAAGGTTGGTCGGCCGTATTGGAGTGGCTCGGTTAAAGGTGGTTCGGCACCACCTTGGGTCGGCACTAGGATGAAGTTCACTCGGATATGTCGTTCGATCGAGAAGTGGAGAAGATACATGGCTCGGTCTGGAAGTCGTGGGTCGCTCGACGTCAAGTGTCGCTCGGCATCGTGGGTCGCTCGGCGTCAAGTGTCGCTCGGCATCGTGGGTCGCTAGGCGTCATGTGCCACTCGGCATCGTGGGTCGCTCGGTAAAGGATGGAAGCTCGTATCTGGCTCGGCATTTGGGTGGTTCGGCACTTGATGGTGGCTCGGCATTTGGGTGGTTCGGCACTCGAAGGCGGGTCATGTTACTTCGGGTCTCTGAGCATATCACTTCGGGTCAGTACCAAGGTTACTTTGGGTCGGCCTATGGAGGACTTGGGGTCGGTAGAGGTGAAGGGTGTGAGCTCGGCCGAAGTCTTAATGGGCCTGTATCACTTGAGAAGCCCAATTACCTGGTTTTGCCTATAAATACAGCATGTAGGGCTTCTGAAAAGGGGGATCTTCTTTTTGGCTCTCTTACTCTCTCTTTTCGAAGGCTAAGGCTACTCTGCCATTTTGTAACTGTAATTGATTCTAATATCAATAAAAGAGAAACTTCTAGAGTGAACGTAGGCCGGAGTTAGCCGAAACACTATAAAATCTGTTGTTCTTTACCGCTTTCATTTTAATTTTTACCGTTCTTCACATCATTACTATCTACATACATTCTGTTTGTGAGCTGTGACTGTTAGTTGGTGCTTTCATTTACATTCGGGTGTTGGTGACCAATTTTGGCGCTAACATTTTGGTGCTTTCACTGAGAAGGCAGACACTTGGGAATTTTGGAGCTAGGAATTTGTATTCTAGGAAGCAATGGCTAGGCCATCAACAAGGAAGCAATTGACAGAAAGAAGCAATCAAGAGGGAAGTCAAGAGGCCTCCTCTGGAGCTGGAGCAGTTCAAGCGTCCATCTATATCACCAGGGACGAGATGGAGACGATGCTGAAAACGCAGGAAGACATGATATAGAACCTGCTTCGACAGGTTGGACATATTGGGGCACAAAGTCAAGGGAATGGACCAACCGTGGCTGCTGGCATTGCAGAACAAGGAATTGGGGCTGTAGAAGCATTTGGAGGTCAAAACTAGAACCAGACTGGAGAGGTTGGAGGAAATCAGCCAAGGCCTGGGGGCAGACCTCCAGGATTGGATACTGGGAGAGCTGTGAATGAAGCTCAGCAAGCAGGGACCAACGTGAACGTAAATGGCCAACATGAAGAGTACTACCCGGAGTACCCCCTAGGACATGGGGGGAAAAGTAGAGATGCAAACAGGGGACAACCCCTGGATGGAGATGAAAGAATGGCTAGACTAGTACGACGGATTATGAGAGGAGGATTTTCAAGCGGAGGCTTAGAGGAAGTTAGTCGGAGTCCGTTCACTCCGAATATCAGAAATGCAAGGAATCCTCCAAAATTCAAGTTACCCGCGCTGGATCCTTATGATGGGAAATCAGACCCAACCATGCATATAACCAGATATATCAGGCATATGGAAGTGCTGGGGGCATTCGAGGAAGTGATGGCACGATTCTTCCCTCTATATCTGACAGACTTGGCTGCGCTTTGGTTCAGGCAGCTAGAGAAGGGATCAATCAGAACATGGGGTGAGCTAGTGGAACGCTTCATGAGACAGTTTAGGGTCCACGTGACGCGACCCAAGAGTGTGATGACCTTAGCTTCAATGAAGCAGAGGACCGAAGAGTCTATAAGGGTTTTTATATTGCGATTCAATGCAATGGTGGCTTCATTAGATCGCCCGGATCCATCGATGATTTTGATGGCGGCGGTAGCAGGGGTTGCGGAAGGCACAAAGTTTAAGGATTCTCTGGCAAGAGATCCACCACAAGACCTCGGAGAATTCTATTATGAAGCTGAAAGGTTCATTCGGCTAGAGGATTCACGCGCCAAAAGGCGAGAAACAAATGCTGTACAAGGCGAACAAACCTCCAAAGAACTACATGGAGCAGACAAAGGTAAGCGAAAGCAGGACGACAGATACGACGGTCCTGACAGACGGAAGAAATTCCGAGAACCCAGGTTCAGACAATACACGGACTTGACAGCAAACCTGGAATGGATTTACATGGAGACTCGGGGGCAGCTCCCCTATCGAAAACCGCCCAGGAGAGATCTCACAGAACGGGAATGTAGAAGTGGAAAGTACTGCCTATTCCATGAGCTGGAAGGGCATACAACCGATGAATGTTGCCATCTGAAGGATGAGGTGGAAGAGGATGTCAGAAGTGGTAGATTGCCACAATACGCCAGAGATCGAACGGTGGCTGTAGGACCTGAGCAACTACCGCCTCCACCTAACAGGACTAATCCTGGATCGGGATCATGACTCGTCATCAATTGATAATGATGGCAACGGCCAAGTTCAGGACTTGAACTTTGGTCGATTACATAAACTCTTTAGATTTGATTTTAAAATAAAACGGCTATTCCACTTACACATGTACGGGAACCAGAGAGATCCCCAGGCATGCTCTAAGATGGTAACAGACCGCTCTGCCTAGAGAGGCAGTATCTAGGTTTATCTTTTGTTTGTGATTGAACATTTGGAATTTTAAATTAATAAATGAACTTGAATATCATAAAATGAACCCTTGACCAGAGGGTTAAAGGATGAATATTGAAAATTGATTTGAAATTGATCGCTTAATGTTCAGGGACACTGAACCGGAGTGCAGGGAGTGACGCTGCTTCACTAGAGAGCGACAGGATCGGCTCACTCAATGCTGTTTCCCCTTCACCGAAGAGTGACAGGATGGGATCCAGTAAGAGCCCGGAGAGGCTGACATCGGTCTAGGAGGATCATGACATCGCTTAATGTTCAGGGACACTGAACCGGAGTGCAGAGAGTGACGCTGCTTCGCCGGAGAGCGACAGGATCGGCTCACTCAACGCTGTTTCCCCTTCACCGGAGAGTGACAGGATGGGATCCAATAAGAGCCCAGAGAGGCCGACATCGATCCAAGAGGATCATGACATCGCTTAATGTTCGAGGACACTGAACCGGAGTGCAGGGAGTGACGCTGCTTCGTCGGAGAGCGACAGGATCGGCTCACTCAACGCTATTTCCCCTTCACCGTAGAGTGACAGTGTGACGACCCATCTTTCTGACCCTTGAGAACGACACTTAATACATCCATGGTATTCATGTGCCGTTGCCCAAGTATCTGAAAGACGAGTTGTCATGGGGTAAAATATAAGAAAGGAACAATAATCTCACAACGGAACAGTTAAATATAACATAAAAATAAGACGGTACATAAGGTTACTCCCCAACATGGAGTTATCAGAGTTACAACAAAAGTACTACTGTCAGTCTTGGCAGTTATAACAACCTGCCTTTAAATATACATACATAGAGCCAACATCTCATAACAGCGGAAATAAATAGCTAGATAGATAAGGAGCCTCCAGCTCATCCACCATCTTCAAAAGAGCCCAAAGAAACCTGTCATTTCCGGACTACTCAAATATAAATGAGTACCCGAACGTTTAGGGAAAACAAACAATTCGTGTCAGACAATAAGTCCGGTATGAGTAAACTCCAAAAATAGAACACACAAAGTAACTAGTGAGACCACATCGCAAAAATGAAGAATGGGTTTTTCCCTCACAAGGACAACATCCAAGTATAAAAGAAAGGATGCAGATAATTAAACATCGCGAAGAGCGCAATACGCTTCCCGATGAAATTAAGAAAGAATCAATCTAATTTGAATCAAAAATAAGGAAAAGGAATTTTTCCAACAATGACTAGGAGGGTGCGCCCCCCTTATCAAAAGTATACCTCTAGAAAATATACTTGAGAACTACGATGGCTCTCGGAAACCTCCAAGCCGGACCCCGCCAACCTTACCGAGTATCCGAGTATTTCACATCTCCGTGCGCATACAACCGAAACCAATCTAGAGTAGATGTGAAAATACCCTAATGGGAGCAACCCCACATAGCTTGGCCCCCACTCGCTCTTTATTTAGTCATTTCCGATAAAGGATATCAATGCTCTAAATGAGCAACAAATCGTCTTAGATTGACGAAACAAAAACAAAAGGAAGAAGGGTATCGAAATTGATAGTTAAGATATCAACTATCGGGGATAACAAAACGATCGTATATGGAAATTAAATCTTATACTTTTTCAATGCTTGGAAAATATCCATATACTTATCTCATCGATATAAGTATATTCACAAAACATTTGGGAGGATTTAATATTTCAAAAGCATACTTAGATGGGTCAAAAACAATTGTATATAAGAAATGTGAATGTTTTTTATTATAATTATAAAGATCATTTATGGAAATCAAATCTCCTCCACTTGTCACATTTCCGATATTCTCGACTTACTCTACCCCTCGCCCAGAAACAAAGCCAGGTAAGTCAGGGCACTGGTTGCTCCTAGCCTTGCCTAGACACTTCGGTTCCAGATCTCACAGATAGAGGATCAATCTACTCATCGGCTTTTAGTGCCAAGTATAGGACTACTTACTTTCCATAATTAACCCATTTAAATCATTATATAAATTTTGAATCTCCTTTAAAATACTTTAAATAAAGATTTAAAACTTCTATTCAAATCATAACTTAAACCCATCATCTTTAAAGGAGAATACGACCAAGAGGGGTGAAGCTCCCTCTTAATCAAATGAGATAGCTAAAAGGGGTGTTATTTCCTTTTAACCAAAAAGTCACTAAATGTCAATCCTAAGTTAAAAGGCGGTGTAAGTTCCTTTTAACTAAACATCAAAGTTATTGCTCATAAACTGGCCGAGCACAAATCAAACAACCAAACAAGAAAAATAACAAGAATAATAACAGACCCATTATTATTAACAATTTACAATCAATAGTTAACACAACATTTATTAAAACGTGAATGAGTCAAAGGAAAGAGATTTAGGTTACACTCACTGTAAAATAATGTAATTATACTCATAGAATAAGTTATACCCACTAAACTATGAAAATAAGGAATACACTCACAGAATAAGTTGTACTCGCTAAACTATAAAAGCAAGGAATATACTCACATCCTATTTGCTTTGATGGAGACTTGGAATACTTCACCTTTGATAATGAATTTTAGTTCTTTTCTTTTGTTTGTGAATGAATTAAAATGAGATATGGACTTGGCTATTTATAGGTGAAGAGAAGGGTACTTTAGTCATTTCCTACAGCCTAACCTGATTCGACCAGATTTTGGTCCAATAGAAACCAGCCATATGGCCTAATTTGATTCGACCACATTTTGGTCCAATAGAAAACATCCTTGTGGCTTAATTTGATTCGACCACAATTTGGTCCAATAGGAATTCTCCTTATCAACTATGGCCTAACCTGATTCGACCAGATTTTGGTCCAATGGCAACCATCCGCATGGCATAACCTGATTCGACCAGATTTTGGTCCAATGGCAACCATCCGTATGGAATATAATAATCATTATGCTATTTTGTTTTATTAGGCAAGTAATTATACTATTCTGTTTTATTAGGCTAGGTTAATAATTCTTTCTTGTTTTATTAGACAAGTAATTATAATATTCTGTTTTATTAGGCGAGGTTAATAATTCTCTCTTGTTTTATTAGGCAAGTAATTATACTATTCTGTTTTATTAGGCAGGGTTAATACTTCTAGATATAAAATCCATTATTTAATCATTTAAAAACATATTAACTATTCATGTTCAAAGTGATTAAATTATGGGTCGTTACATCCTCCCCTCCTTAAAGAAAATTTCGTCCTCGAAATTAATCGGATAAACTCTAGATATCAAAGAACCCAAATGATATCCTATATACCACACAAAGATACAAGGAAAGTGACCTTAACACAACTGGTGAGTACACTAAAAAGAAACAACAAAATACAAACAACAACTACATCAACTCAGGATAAGAATCCCTAATATAGTCCTTAGTTTCCCAAGTACAATCTCTAACATCTCCACTCCACTGAACCTTAACAAGATTCACAACCTTCTTCCTTAATCGCTTTATATCTTGGGCGACAATACGAATTGGCCGCCTAAGAATAGTTAGGTTAGGCTGAACCTCCAAATCAACTTGTTGTCCCGGTTCTACTATCATCGAAGGGTCGTGTACATACTTACGTAAATGAGATACGTGAAATACATTGTGCACATCTGATAGTCGATCTGGTAACTCCACTTTATATGCAAGTTTACCAATCCGGTCCAGTATGGGAAAGGACCAATATATCGAGGAGCTAATTTCCCTGTCTTTCCAAATCTCACAACACTTCTCAGAGGAGAGACTTTTACAAATACCAAGTCCCCGACTAAGAACTCTAGATCCCTATGCCTTTGATCTGCATAACACTTTTTCCGATCTCGCGCTTCCTTCATCTTTCTTCGAATATTAGCTACCTTCTCATTGGCTTCTAAGATTATGTCGGGTCCAAGAACAAGTCTATCTCCAGATTCAACCCAACACGAAGGAGAACGACATGGACGACCATAAAGAGCTTCGAAAGGGGCTATACCAATGCTTGCTTGATAGCTGTTGTTATAAGTGAATTCGACTAAGGGTAAATGATCTTCCCAAGAACCCCCGAAGTCTAGAATGCATGCTCGCAATAAATCTTCCAAGCTCCGGTTCACTCTCTCCGTCTGCCCATCTGTTTGGGGATGGTATGATGTACTTAGACTTAGCTCAGTCCTTAAAGCATTCTGCAGTCCCTCCCAGAACCTACTAGTGAATATCGGGTCTCGGTCACTTACAATACTACGAGGAATCCCATGGAGTCTCACAATCTCCTTCACATACAAACTCGCCAGACTCATAGCAGTCCTAGTCAGCTTAACATGAATGAAATGGGCACTCTTGGTTAGTCGATCGACTATAACCCAAATGCCATCGTTACCTCTTCTTGACCTAGGAAGCCCATCAATAAAGTCCATAGAGATCTGCTCCCACTTCCACTTTGGGATCTCAAGTGGTTGAAGCAATCCAGCTGTCTTCTACTGGTCACTCTTAATCTGCTGGCAGTTTGCACAACGACTCACAAAGATTGAAATATCTCGCTTCATCCCCTTCCACCAGAATACCCTCTTCATATCTTTGAACATCTTGGTCACTCCTAGATGAAAAGATAACTTTGAATGGTGGCATTCGGTTAACACTTCTTGCCTAAGTCCATCAAAGTTTGGAACACAAATATGCCCATTCATTTTCAATATGCCCCGGAGATCAATCTCAAAGCTAGAAACAACACCTTCTTTAACATCCTTCTTAAGTCGAGCTAAAATAGGATCTGCCTCTTGACTGGATGCAATTCTCTCTAACAATACTTGCTTAACTTCTAAATTTGCAACCATTGCTACATTCCTACTCAATGCATCGACAACAACATTTGCTTTTCCAGGGGTATAAAGAACCTCTAGGTCATAAGAGGCGAGAAACTCCAGCCATCTCTGCTGCCTCAAATTCAAATCTTTCTGGGTAAAAAGGTATTTTAAGGATTTGTGGTCCGTGTATAATTCGAACCTTTCACCCAAAAGATAATGCCTCCACATCTTTAGTGCGAAGACAACAGCTAAAAGCTCCAAATCGTGTGTAGCATAATTTTTCTCATGCGGCTTTAGCTGTCGACTCGCATAGGCAATAACTTTCCCATGCTGCATCAGAACTGCTCCCAATCCGGTTCCACAAGCATCTGTATACACGGTTAAACCTTCGCTCCCATTTGGAATGGTTAATACAGGAGCGCTAGTCAACTTCTCTTTCAATTCGTTGAATGCTTGATCACACTTAGAAGTCCAAACAAACTTAACATCTTTCTTTGTTAACTTCGTCAGATGAGAAGCAATCTTCGAGAAGTCCTTGATAAACCAACGGTAAAAACTAGCCAATCCCAAGAAACTTCTAACTTCCGTCGCACTTTCGGGTTTCTTCCAGTCTTGAACCGCCACAACTTTAGCTGGGTCCACCGATATGCCTTCTCCCGAAATAACATGCCCTAGAAACCTAACTTCGGATTTCCAGAAATGGCACTTGGAAACTTAGCCTTCAATACATGGCTTCTTAAGGTATCGAGTACGACACGGAGATGATATTTGTGTTCCTCCTCTGTCTTGGAGTAGATAAGAATGTCATCAATAAAGACGAGAACAAATTTATTAAGAATGTCTCGAATTACTCGATTCATTAAGTCCACAAAATAAGCGGGTGCGTTAGTCAATCCAAACGGCATAACTAACCACTCGTAGAAATTTTCAGGAGTTCGAAAAGCTGTTAAGAGAACACTCTCCTCAGCCACTCTTAATTGGTGGAAACCGGTGGCAAGATCTAATTGAGAAAATATCCAAGCACCGTGGATTTGGTCAAACATATCGTCGATCCTTGGCAAAGGATATTTATTCTTGATAGTCCTTTTGTTCAACTCCCGATAGTCTACGCATAACCTTAGAGAACCATCCGCCTTTGTAACAAAGACGACTGGCGATCCCCAACTCGAGGTACTACGTCGGATCAAGCCCTTTTGCAACAAATCATAAGTCTGCCTTTCTAACTCCCTCTTCTCTTTTGGAGCCATCCTTCGTAAGGGTTGTACAATAGGTCCAGTTCCCGGAACCAAATCAATACGGAACTCGACTTCACGGTGAGGAGGTAAACCTTGCACCTCGTCAAAAATATCTGTGAAATCTCGAACAACTGGCACATCTCCTAGCTCCGCTTTAGCCACTTCGAGTGAATAGAGAAAACTGCTCAGTAACTTCTTAGGCTCTTCACAACTAATATCAACACCAACATCTCCTGCATCACTAACTTTAACGAGCCTTCTACCACAATCCAAGATAGCTTTAAACTTAGATAACCAATCCATTCCCAGCAACACTCCAAAACCCATAAACCCAAAAACAAACAAGTCAAAAGGAAAGAGATGATTTCGATAAGAAATAGGTACATTTAGACACATAGTGTCAAGATTTGTCGGACCTCCAATTTGGTTTGACACACAAAGAGGATTACTTATGACAACATATTTAAGGTTTAGTTTGTCCATTAGATCATAAGAAATAAAACTATGGGAAGCTCTTGTATCAAATAGCACCCTTACAGGAATATCATAGATGGATAATGTACCTTGCAACACTTGCTTCCCTTTTTGATCTGAAGAAGTGGATGGTATCTCTTCAATGGTAAAAGTCTATCCTTGTGATCCCTTTCTAGGAAAAGGGCACTCATTCTTCATATGTCCTGGCTGGCCGTAATTAAAACATGTGGCAATTGGGCAATGATTTGCAAAGTGGCCCATCTTATTGCACTTGAAACAAAGAATGTTGGCCAAGTTGGTCTGCTTCTTCTGTGTTGGAGCGCCATCTTCGGGTTTCTTTCCTGCACCTTTCTTCTTTCCCTTAAACTTACGCTTGAAGTTTGGCTTTCTTTCAACTGGTATATCTGATAAAGGCTTGGCACTTATTGTTGGTACTACACCCTTCTGGACTCCTTCCTTAATATCAAGGGCCTCAAACCTCAAAGCCATGCTAATAATGTTGGTGAACGCACCCATAAGATGATTGGTCATTTCACGATGGAACTCTGGTCGCATTCCATTCACAAACATTTCATTTTTCTTGAGCGGTGTGTCTATCAATCCAAGTCTAAAACGGGACAAAGCATTGAACTTATGCTCATACTACGACACAGTTATATCGCCCTACTTTAAGTCAATGAAACTTCTAAATAACTGAGTTTTTCCGGCTTTTGGAATAAACAGTGCTTCAAAAACTTCCTTGAACTAGGCCCAAGAAAACTCCCCCTCCGGAGTACTAGCTGTTTCTGAATCCCACCAATCCATCGCCGACTTTTGAAGTTGTCGCGATGCCAACAACCATTTCTTCGCATCCTCCAACCGAAGATCTCCAAATATTCTTTCACAAGTTAGAAGCCACATCTGCACTTTAAGAATATCTTCAGTCCCATAGAATGGTTTTCCGCCCAAAGTGGTAAAATTCTTACACAAAGCGGCAAAGTTCACAAGGGTCTGAACTTGCACTAACATTTCCTCTACCGGATCTACAACTGACAAGTAGCATTTCTAGGTACCCGGCCATTGGTAGCCATGCTAGTTCCAGATCCTCTCCTTCCTCCTCTTCTTGTATTCATTTTCTATTATCTGAACAAATAACAGGTATCTTTAGAATACAAAAATAGGATTAAAATGGTTTAAGGAAATAACACCAAAGGATCTAAAACTAGATTTAAAGGATAAATCTTATTATTATAAAAAATACAAATACGCTCTCTCAAGATTAACTCATTCTAGGGCATCACTTACCCTATCTCTAACGAGTTGTACCCCAATCAGGCTAAGGTGTTTGCTCAACCGAAGCTCTGATACCAACTGTGACGACCTATCTTTCTGACCCTTGAGAACGACACTTAATACATCCATGGTATTCATGTGCCGTTGCCCAAGTATATGAAAGACGAGTTGTCATGGGGTAAAATATAAGAAAGGAACAATAATCTCACAATGGAACGGTTAAATATAACATAAAAATAAGACGGTACATAAGGTTACTCCCCAACATGGAGTTATCAGAGTTACAACAAAAGTACTACTGTCAGTCTTGGCAGTTATAACAACCTGCCTTTAAATATACATACATAGAGCCAACATCTCATAACAGCGGAAATAAATAGCTAGATAAATAAGGAGCCTCCTGCTCATCCACCATCTTCAAAAGAGCCCAAAGAAACCTGTCATTTCCGGACTACTCAAATATAAATGAGTACCCAAACGTTTAGGGAAAACAAACAATTCGGGTCAGACAATAAGTCCGGTATGAGTAAACTCCAAAAATAGAACACACAAAGTAACTAGTGAGACCACATCGCAAAAATGAAGAATGGGTTTTTCCCTCACAAGGACAACATCCAAGTATAAAAGAAAGGATGCAGATAATTAAACATCGCGAAGAGCGCAAGACGCTTCCCGATGAAATTAAGAAAGAATCAATCTAATTTGAATCAAAAATAAGGAAAAGGAATTTTTCCAACAATGACTAGGAGGGTGCGCCCCCCTTATCGAAAGTATACCTCTAGAAAATATACTTGAGAACTACGATGGCTCTCGGAAACCTCCAAGCCGGACCCCGCCAACCTTACCGAGTATCCGAGTATTTTACATCTCCGTGCGCATACAACCGAAACCAAAATAGAGTAGATGTGAAAATACCCTAATGGGAGCAACCCCACATAGCTTGGCCCCCACTCGCTCTTTATTTAGTCATTTCCGATAAAGGATATCAATGCTCTAAATGAGCAACAAATCGTCTTAGATTGACGAAACAAAAACAAAAGGAAGAAGGGTATCGAAATTGATAGTTAAGATATCAACTATCGGGGATAACAAAACGATCGTATATGGAAATTAAATCTTATACTTTTTCAATGCTTGGAAAATATCCATATACTTATCTCATCGATATAAGTATATTCACAAAACATTTGGGAGGATTTAATATTTCAAAAGCATACTTAGATGGTCAAAAACAATTGTATATAAGAAATGTGAATGTTTTCTATTATAATTATAAAGATCATTTATGGAAATCAAATCTCCTACACTTGTCACGTTTCCGATATTCTCGACTTACTCTACCCCTCGCCCAGAAACAAAGCCAGGTAAGTCAGGGCACTGGTTGCTCCTAGCCTTGCCTAGACACTTCAGTTCCAGATCTCACAGATAGAGGATCAATCTACTCATCGGCTTTTAGTGCCAAGTATAGGACTACTTACTTTCCATAAATAACCCATTTAAATCATTATATAAATTTTGAATCTCCTTTAAAATACTTTAAATAAAGATTTAAAACTTCTATTCAAATCATAACTTAAACCCATCATCTTTAAAGGAGAATACGACCAAGAGGGGTGACGCTCCCTCTTAATCAAATGAGACAGCTAAAAGGGGTGTTATTTCCTTTTAACCAAAAAGTCACTAAATGTCAATCCTATGTTAAAAGGCGGTGTAAGTTCCTTTTAACTAAACATCAAAGTTATTGCTCATAAACTGGCCGAGCACAAATCAAACAACCAAACAAGAAAAATAACAAGAATAATAACAGACCCATTATTATTAACAATTTACAATCAATAGTTAACACAACATTTATTAAAACGTGAATGAGTCAAAGGAAAGAGATTTAGGTTACACTCACTGTAAAATAATTAAATTATACTCATAGAATAAGTTATACCCACTAAATTATGAAAACAAGGAATACACTCACAGAATAAGTTGTACTCGCTAAACTATAAAAGCAAGGAATATACTCACATCCTATTTGCTTTGATGGAGACTTGGAATACTTCACCTTTGATAATGAATTTTAGTTCTTTTCTTTTGTTTGTGAATGAATTAAAATGAGATATGGATTTGGCTATTTATAGGTGAAGAGAAGGGTACTTTAGTCATTTCCTACAGCCTAACCTGATTCGACCAGATTTTGGTCCAATAGAAACCAGCCATATGGCCTAATTTGATTCGACCACATTTTGGTCCAATAGAAAACATCCTTGTGGCTTAATTTGATTCGACCACAATTTGGTCCAATAGGAATTCTCCTTATCAACTATGGCCTAACCTGATTCGACCAGATTTTGGTCCAATGGCAACCATCCGCATGGCATAACCTGATTCGACCAGATTTTGGTCCAATGGCAACCATCCGTATGGAATATAATAATCACTATGCTATTTTGTTTTATTAGGCAAGTAATTATACTATTCTATTTTATTAGGCTAGGTTAATAATTCTTTCTTGTTTTATGTTAGCACCAAAATTGGTCACTAACCTCTTAGAGAAAGATTGGGTAGAGATATAAGTGATGAAAGCAAATTAAACAGAGAAGAGAATGCTACTTTAAATGCAGAAAGTAAGAACACCAAATTTATAGTGGTTCAGCGTAATTGCCTGCGTCCACTTTGAGGTTAAACTTTATTGATCTTCTTAATAGATGATTACAAATACAATTCGTGAATCAAATGCTTGAATGAAGTTGTTAAGTAGAGAAGATGAGTCTATCAAAAATGGCAGAGTTTCCCCAGTGTTCTCCCAAAAAAAAGGATCCTCTTCACTGTGACCCTGCACCTCTATTTATAGACAAAGATGGGCTGGACTTCCCAAGTGGGCTTGGTAGCCGAACGCTCTAGCCCAGGTGTAGTGTTCGCTGCATGCCGAACCAGGTATGCCGAACGCTTTGACGCCGAACAGTCCTTTCCGTGCCGAACGGTCCCTTCCATGCCAAACAGTCCCTTCCATGCCGAACTGTCCTTTCTATGCTGGATGGTTCATTTGATTGTGTGGGAAGTGCAGGATGGTTGCAGCTGAAGCCGATCGCAACTCTATCTGAAGCTCTTGGTCGAATGATGCATGCTGGCCGAACGATAGTGTCATGTTGAGTAGTTATGTCCACCGAACGTCTTCTGGATGCCGAGCACTCCTGTTGCCGAGTCCTATCAACGCCGAGCGCTAGCTGACACCGAGCATTGGTTAACGACGAGTGCTAGTTGATGCCGAGTAGCCTGGTATGCCGAGTACTTTGCTGAGTACTATCTGATGCCAAGTGTCATGGATGCTGGGTACACTGGATGCCGAGTACTTCGCCGAGTACTCCTAGATGCCGAACACTCACTGACGCCGAGCCCCACTGAATGCCGAGTACTTCGCCGAGTACTCCTAGATGCCGAACACTCTCTGACGCCGAGTGCTACCTGATGCCGAGCACTGGTTGCCGAACACTCTCTGACGTCGAGTGCTACCTGATGCCGAGCACTAGTTGCCTGGTCAAATCTCCAAGAAACACTTGCCCCCCAAAGTGTATTAGGTGACCGAACGTGATGCACTTTGAATCTAGTTCAGATTACTTCGGAGGTGCCTTCTCGAGAATGTTAGTGAAGGAGGTGTGAGACGAGCGTGGTTTGGACGTCGAACGATGCGTTCGAAGCCGAACAATCCTCATGTGCCGAGCGACACTTCGCTTTGAAGCCGAACGCTACGACTTTGACCGGTTCTACCGGATATAGCCTTTTCAACTTCCATCTTCTCCCTATAAAACTAGGCGTCCTTCCACTATTTTCCTTTTACACCTTCATATCTGTCATTCCCAAGAGACTTGCAATTCTCGCCAGCCAATCAGATATAAAGCCTAATTGATCTTTCCTCAAGTTCGATCTTTGAACTAGGTATCGTTCCTTCCATGATTAAATTACTTCAACACGAGGTTTAGGTTCATCACGTGGAAAACGGGACATTTCTACGGTTGCATAATGTGTGGCGAGTAGAAATGGCTTGCACGTTCGGATTCATCGAATGGTGCATGGTAGTTGTGCCTAGCTCCTTCGCGCCGAACAAGAGTGGAAGAAAAAGAAAGATGGGGTGTCGAACGACGTAATCGTCACCGGGCGATCTGTTCATGCCGTTCGGCACAGATGGAGAAGGAGTAGGGTGGAATTGTAATCGAGGGTGGAGCGCTACTTTAGCCGAACAAACTAAGGCTGAACTCTACCCAAATGCCGAACAGTATATGCACCGAACAACTGACATGCCGAACAGACACACACGCCGAACAGAATTTAGACCGAACAACATAATTGCCGAACAACTGACATGCCGAACAGACACATACATGCCGAACAGACACTTAGACCGAACAATACAATTGCTGAACACCATTTAAATGCCGAACAGTATACATTTTGAACAACTGACCTGCCGAACAAACATACATGCCGAATACTATATTTAGGTCGAACAGTCCAAATGCCGAACAAACAATTGCCTTGCCTAATCTACACAAGGTCAAAAGATCTAAGCACACCATCATATGACACTGACCCGGATCATTAACTCCCTAGCTTTAGTAGACTTAAATCTGGGTTTGATTAACACTCGTTTTCTGAATTTGAAACTGTAATCACCTCAAGGCGGGCTTGTTGAGACGGTCAGCAATGACGGTCTTCGAAGGCGACGACTCGAAGCCCATTTTTTATATCTTTGAAATCTTTAGATTCTTATTGCTTGTACACAATTGCTTGCACTAGTTCACACACCACGTGGGGGGAAAACTCGTGTTGCTAATTCTAACGTTCAACGTTTTTTAAGTATAGCTTTCTCAAGCACTTTGCCAGGTTCGTTATTTATTGGTGATGTCGAGAAAATCTAGCTCCGCTACTATATCTGACAGGCTGGGCCGTCATCTAGGCAAGAAGCCGCTGATACTTCTAATCCGTCGACTTCTCCTGTTCATAACTTGGCACCTGATGCCCTGGAGGCAACAATCCTACTAGACAATCCGATCGATTCACAAGCTTCAAAGATCAACGAAGCCGCTCTACGACGGTTATGCTCCATTCATGGGATCCCTTTCGCCGACGTGTTAGTCCCTTCGCGACACGATCGTCCTCATCTGCCCCCAGTCGGGTATACTGCCTGTAACAAGTTCATGCGTTGGATGGGCAGCGTGCCTCCGTTCAATTTATTTCTCTGGGATGTATTACAGTATATTGACATAGTTCCGTCGTAGCTGCACCCGAACGGCCATGCATTTCTATACGGGACCTATTTACTTTTCATGGCCGTCTTCTCCAGACCTCCAACCGCTGGCGATATCAAATACATTTATATGATCAAGAGACGAAAAGATAGTCCTTCCTTTATGTTCTTCGAGCCGTACCACAAATGCTAAATCTTGACAGGGGCGTGCAGTAAATTCGCCCTGTACAAACAGGAATGGTTTTATGTGCGCTGCCCTCCTGGTTTTGCGAGGAGATGGGTTGAAGGCAGTAAGTCTCTCTGCCGAGCCACTATTCGCATTTAACCGGAGTCATGCTTTTCCTAACTCTTTGTTTCATCTTTTCAGGTATCAACCCGCGTCCGGAAGGCCGAGGATATTCTGAGGCTGTTGAAGCCATTAGAGCTCTTCCTGCCGAGGAACGAGACATCCGGACTATCATTTCAAATGAATCACTGTCGGGGTTTGGCTTGCTAGCCCATGGTCGTCGGATCAGCCTTCCAGAAGGTGTCATCATTCCCAAACCTTCGTCCGGTAAAGGGAAAAAAACAGGCCGGATCGTCGTTGCGCCGCACTCCCGATACACATGAAGAAGGTGAGCGCAAAGAAGACGAAGCTCTTGAGACTCAAGGCGAAAATGTGGGTCCCGCTTGGAATCCGGCAGTCGAAGTCCAAGACATTGAAACGTCATCCTCCCCTTCGAAGGGAAAGAAGAAGTTAAAATATAAAGTTCAGAAGGAGAAAGTTGGTGGCACTTCAAAAGTCATGCCTATCCCGCCTGAGAAAGAGGCTTCCTCGCAGCACCTGGAAAGTTCCCTGAGGGGCCTGTCGAACCTGTCTATTCCCGATGATATTCTTAATTACGGGTTTGACGATCCTGAAGCCCTCAAGTTTTCTTCGCCCGCTAAAGGCAACGCGGGAGTTCAACTCCCGACCCAAGGAGACAATACTCCAATTAGCAAAGACAAAAGAACTGGTCCGTCGGGGGAGACACTGGGACACACACGCACATACGCATTCCATCATACACTTCAAGTTTTTTCTTATCTCATGGATTTTTCTTAACTCGTTGTTATCTCCATTCTTTGCAGGTGATATGGGGCGTTCTCACGGACTCGATCGCCTTCATGGCTCTTCCATATTTCATCACTTTGGACATGACTCTGGTTCAGGAAGACGTAGGGGCAGAGACGATTATGAAGATAGAGACAATCATCCCCGTGAGTCGTCTCACCGCAAGAAGGCATATTCTCAATCTTCGCAGTCCCGTGATCCTCTTCCTCCAACTGTGCTGGATAAAGAGAAAACTTCACAGAAGGGTTACCACTCTGATGCTCCTTGAGAACAACACTCCGGTTCATCGAGTACGAGGCAAGTTCGGGAACAACGAAAAAGGGGAGAACTTCCAAAGCCTCCTCCCCCTACTCCCGCGGTTGATCCAACTGTCGCGGAAAAGATGGTCGATCTTCGGGCCAAGTTTCCGAAAATTTGCTTTGACGGTTTGAAGTTCCTCCCAGCTATTCACCATATTCCTGGGCACGTGAAACAGAGTGCCATTGCTTGCAATAACGACATCTATGTTCAACATGACGCGTTTGTGCACTTGGTGGAGAAGATCTCGGAGGTGTCCGTTGAGCGTCAATAGGAGATTGATCGCCTGAAACTGGAGGCTGGCTGCGACAAAAACATCATCGAGCACCAAGACGTAGAGCTCGCTTCGTACAAGTCGAAGCTGGAAGCCGCTGAACAAAGCGCAAAAGATACTGCTGAGGCAGTTACTCGCTTAGAGATGGCTCACAAGAAGGAGCTTGACGAGGCAGTCCAGCGCAGCGGTGCCCTCGCCCTAGAAAAAGACTCTGTCCAAAAAGAGAGGGACGCGCTCGTTGTGCAAGTCAGAGAGCTGAAAGAATTACTCTGCAAGGAGAAGGAGGACAAGGTAGCTGCTCAAGAAGAATCACAGCGATACTGTGATGAAATTGTTGCTACTCGTCTCCTGAAAACGAAGCTCGATGACGAACTTGCCGGGGTTGAGAAAATGAAGGATGAGGCCCGTGAGGAGGGCAAAAGAGAGGCTGTGGAGGAGATTGATTCTCGCCTCGAGGCGGCCGCAGAAGCCGGCAGGGAAGAGGTCAAATGCATGTTTGACCCGTTGATTGTTAAATATGGAGCCTGCGTCCTTATGCATCACGACTTAACGTTCTTGGGCGACGGCTATCTCGAATCCCTAGCCGAGGCCTGGGAAACTTTGATAAGGATCAGGAAGATCGAGTCAGGCTCCGAAGAGGTCGATGAGGATGCCTTGGTGAAGGAGTTCCTTAGGGGGAATGAGCCATCGGATTTATCCGCAGCATTGGTACTTTATAGCAAAGGCTCTCCCCTTCCAAAAGAGAAAAATGATGAAGCTGGCCCGTTTGGGGCCAATACTTCTGCTCCTCATATTGCTGCTCCTCCCGCTGCTCAATCGGTCGGTCGGCCGACACTTGATCCATTCGAGCAGCTTGCTGGTTATGACCCCGAAGATCCCGGGCTCGGTGCTCATGTGCTATCCCCTATCCTGGAGGGTGAAACCCCACGCGCCACCGACAGCCAACCGGAACCTGGTAGGAAATTCTTCTTTCTCTAAAAGTTGAAAGATCCCGTCATTTTTCAGCGGTGGTTACTCGTTCTAACGCCCATCCTTTATGTTTTCACGTAGGTTGTTCTGACGCCGAGCCAACTCCGAGGAGCGATGACGCCAAGGAGGAGGTAGAGAAAGCTAGCGATGCTGTCCACGCGGGAGTGATTCCTGGTCCCGATGCTCAAGTGATTGGGGCGCTAGATGACGATAAGCTTGACACTTCATCTCCCGCCGAAGGAAGCGACGAAATTGAAATCACTGGCGCCTCTGAGCATACTTCACAGATGAGCATGAAGGACCGCCTCGCCGCAGAGGAGAAGAAAAAGGTCGAGGTCAAAATTGAACCTGAAATTCTGGAACTCACCGATCCTCGGAACAGACCTTTGAAAATCATTCTCCCGGGCAGGTCCAAACCACTGGAAGTCCCGTCTCCTACTCCTGACTCCGCTTCTCTAGCAAGCAAGAAATCCAAGAAAAAGCGTGAGGGAGAAGAGTCGTCGGAAAAACAAAGGAGGACAAGAAGAAGAAGCCAAAGAAATAATCGATACACTCGTTCAACGAGCATCTTGCTTAAGTCTTGTAGTTGTTTTTATCTTTGTAGCTTGTAGCTTGTATAGATAAGTTCTCAACTCTGAGTTTTATAGGAGTAACTGTGTAACCCCATTTTGAACTACTGAATGAAGTTTAGTTTCTTTTTGTTTGAATGACTCTCTTGCTTTTTCTTTTGTCTGCTGATTAACTGTAGTCGCAGCTCATGTTCTTATGAGTCGCATCATCTCCCGGTCCATTTTCGTGATGTTCGAACATCTCCAGACGTGGCATATTTCTTGTTCTACATCTCTCGTGTACTTGGACTTTTCCCTAAATCTGCGCTCCGGGGATTTGGAGTAAGTTGATCCGCGTTCAGGGGATTCAGAGATTTGAAATCGTTTATACTCTAGTCCGCGCTCCGGGGACTTAGAGTACTCCGCTCCGCGTTCTGGGGATCCGGAGATTTGAAATCGTTTATACTCTAGTCCGCGCTCCGGGGACTTAGAGTACTCCGATCCGCGCTCTGGGGATTCGGAGATTTGAAATCGTTTATACTCTAGTCCACGCTCCGGGGACTTAGAGTACTCCGATCCGTGCTCTGGGGATTCGGAGATTTTAAATCATTTATACTCTAGTCCGCGCTCCGGGGACTTAGAGTACTCCGCTCCGCATTCTGGGGATTCGGAGATTTGAAATCGTTTATACTCTAATCCGCGCTCTGGGGACTTAGAGTACTCCGCTTCGCGTTCTGGGGATCCGGAGATTTGAAATCGTTTATACTCTAGTCCGCGCTCCGGGGACTTAGAGTACTCCGCTCCGCATTCTGGGGATTCGGAGATTTGAAATCGTTTATACTCTAGTCCGCGCTCTGGGGACTTAGAGTACTCCGCTCTGCGCTTTGGGGATTCGGAGATATGAAATCATTTATACTCTAGTCCGCGCTCCGGGGACTTAGAGTACTCCGATCCGCGCTTTGGGGATTCGGAGATTTGAAATCGTTTATACTCTAGTCCGCGCTCCGGGGACTTAGAGTACTCCACTCCGCATTCTGGGGATTCGGAGATTTGAAATCGTTTATACTCTAGTCCGCGCTCCGGGGACTTAGAGTACTCCGCTCCGCGTTCTGGGGATCCGGAGATTTGAAATCGTTTATACTCTAGTCCGCGCTCCGGGGACTTAGAGTACTCCGATCCGCGCTCTGGGGATTCGGAGATTTGAAATTGTTTATACGAGTCCGTACGTCGTACAAGATAATGTAGTTCGTCGTTCAATTATGAGATATAGAAACGTTAGTGATTCATGGAAAATACGGCTTCAAGCCTTTATTAATGAAAATCAACTAAACTGCTCGATTACAACTTTAAAAAGAAACTAAGTTATGACTGAATGGAAACATGCAGGAAATAACAGTGCCTAAGACAAGAAAGAAAACATGCTAAATGTAATAGTGCCGCAGATGTTCACTGTTCCATGCTCGGGGGAGTGTCGTGCCATCGACGGTTGCTAGCTTGAATGTTCCCTCTCCAAGCTTCCGTTCAATGGCATACGGACCCTCCCAGCTGGGATTCATACGTGATGGTACCGGGAAAACTCGTTTCAGAACGAGATCACCCACCTCAAAGATTCTTGGGCGGACCCTGCCGTCGTAGTAGCGCTTGACTCGGTGCCTATGCGCTGCCGCCCTTAATTCGGCTTCTTCATGCTTCTCATCGATGCAGTCCAGTGATTCCAGCAAGAGGTTTTGGTTCGTTTTGGGATCATAGTATGTCACTCGGTGCGATGGAACTTCAAGTTCCACGGGTATAACGGCTTCAGAGCCGTATGCCAAGGTGAATGGAGTGTGGCCAGTCGCGGACTTGTGGGTGGTTCTATATGCCCATAATGCTGTAGGGAGTTCATCTACCCACTTGCCTCCAACCTTCTCCAGACGCTTCTTCAGTATGGACTTGATTATTTTGTTGACGGACTCGACTTGCCCGTTAGCTTTCGAGTGTGCCACGCCGGCGAACTTCTTCTCGATGCCATACTTTAAACAGAACTCTTTGAACTCTCTGCTTTCAAATTGCGTCCCGTTGTCCGTAATGATGGTGCGTGGAAGGCCAAGCGGCATATAATGTTTCGTACAACGAAGTTAATGACCTTCTTAGAGGTGATTGTGGCCAAAGGTTCTGCCTCAGCCCATTTTGTGAAATAGTCGACTGCAACTATCGCATATTTCGCGCCACCTTTGGATATAGGCAAAGAGCCGATTATGTCGATTCCCCAGATCGCAAATGGCCAGGGACTAATCATTTGTGTGAGTTCCGTTGATGGAGCCCTCGGGATTTTCGCATATCTTTGACACTTGTCGCATTTTCTTGCGTAGTCCGCGGCGTCCCAGTTTACGGTGGGCCAATAATATCCATAGCGGAGGATCTTCTTTGCTAGCGTTTGCCCCCCAGTATGGTCGCCACATTCCCCTTCGTGAACCTCTCTTAAGACCCACTTTGTCTCATCATGAGCGATGCATCGTAATAATGGGACTGAGAATCCTTTTCGATACATTGACCCATCCTGCATTACGTATCGCGCGGCCTTTCGAAGGACCTGCCGTCTTTCGCTCCTTTTTCTTGGTAAAGCTCCGATCGTTAGGTACAGTTTGAATGGGGTTATCCACGATTCCTTCTCGATCTCCGTTTCCAACACACGTTCGACTTTCATCTCGTCTATGCTCGGGGCATGCAAGGCTTCAACGGGATACAATCCCATTTGCTGTGCATCGCCGGTACTCGCAAACTTAGCCAATAAGTCGGCTTCTTTGTTTAGTTCGCGCGGGACATGCGAAATGTCATAACGCTCAAGATTTGATAGTAGTTCTTGGACCCGAACAAGGTACGGAGAAGCTTTCGTCCCTTTGCTTGGTAGTCTCCCCGCACTTGATAAACCACCAACTGTGAGTCACAAAAGATTTCAACTGATTTAATCCCGAGTTCTCCAATGAGCTTCAAGCCCGCAATCAGTGCTTCATATTCTGCTTCGTTATTTGTAGTTGGGAATTCGAGCTTCAAAGCATAACAGATTGATCGGTTTTCCGGAGTTATAAGGACTACGCCTGCGCCGGAGCAACGGTCGTTTGATGCCCCATCAGTGTATAATTTCCATCGGATAGGGGGAATGGCGTCGTGATTATCCGGTTCGACGGGAATGGTAAACTCAGCGATGAAATCTGCTAATGCTTGCCCTTGGATGGCTCTTCGTGGTAAGTAGGCGATATCGAATTGGCTCAATTCGATGTTCCATTTTAGCAATCTTCCAGAAGTTTCCGGCCGTTGGAATACCTGCCTCAGGGGTTGATCGGTATAAACACTGATTGAGTGTGCTTGAAAGTATGGGCGCAGCTTACGTGATGCAATCACCAAGCAATAAGCCAATTTCTCGATTTTAGGGTAATTCCTCTCCGCCCCCGTTAAACGCTTGCTAACATAATACACCGGCCTCTGGACTCGATCCTCCTCACGAACTAAAGCCGCACTTATCGCATGCGGGGATACAGCCAAGTATACGTATAGCATCTCGTGGTTTACTGGTTTTGACAGCATTGGTGGACTCTCCAGATGCCTCACCAGATCCCGGAAGGCTTCCTCACAACTAGGCGTCCACTCAAAATTCCTCTTTCCTTTCTTTATTATGTCAAAAAATGGGATGCACTTGTCAGTTGCCGTGGATATGAATCGACTTAACGCAGCTACTTTTCCATTTAAGCTCTGCACTTGTTTTATAGTCCTGGGCACTTGCACATCTCGGATAGCTTGGATCTTTTCTGGGTTAGCTTCGATTCCTCTAGCATTGACGATGAATCCCAAAAACTTCCCCGATGCAACGCCGAAGGAACACTTCAGAGGGTTGATCTTCATCCCATAAAACCTGAGTATGTCGAACATTTCAGCCAAGTCTCGAATGTGGTCGTTTGACCGTCGTGACTTCACGAGCATGTCATCCACATAGACTTCCATCGTTCTACCCAGTTGGTCCTTGAACATTCGATTCACTAAACGCTGGTAAGTCGGTCCTGCGTTCTTCAATCCAAAGGGCATCACTACATAGCAATAAAGCCTGACATTCGTAACGAAGCTGGTGTGTTCTTGGTCTGGAATATGCATCGGGATTTGGTTGTACCCGGAGTATGCATCCATGAATGATAACAGCTAGTGTCCTACGGTGGAGTCGACCAACTGATCGATCCTAGGCAACGGGAAACTGTCCTTTGGACATGCTTTGTTCAAGTCGGAATAATCTACGCAAGTCCTCCACTTCCCATTCGCCTTTTTTACCAGCACGGGGTTGGATACCCATTCAGGGTAGAGGGCGTCGCGGACGAACCCATTTGCTTTGAGTTTGTCCACCTCCTCTCCGAGAGCAGCGGACCTCTCCGGGTCCATTCCTCTCCTTTTTTGTTTAACCGGGACGTATTTCGGGTCTATGTTCAACATATGACTCGTGATGGCGGGAGAGATCCCACACATATCAGAATTCGTCCAGGCGAAAACATCAAGATTCGCCTGGAGGAAGTCGCTAAGGTCTTTAGTTATCGCGGGGCTAAGCTGTGATCCGATCTTTAGTATTCGCGAAGGGTCATCACGGCTAACTGAAATGTCAATTGTTAATTCAGCCGGCGCTGCCTTCTCTTCCCTGGGTTTCTCATCGTCGTCTCTCGGATCTATATCTCTGAAGATCCGAGAACTATGCCCGAGCCAGGGCTCGGGCACTACTTGTCAATCATCTGTAGTAAGGATGCGGATGGGATTGTCCGCAACCTTTCCCTTCTCCCTCCGATGGGCCTCTCGGAGCTCAGCCACATAACAGGAACGACCAGCTGCTTGGTCGCCATGAACAATACCTACTCCTTTGTCAGTTGGGAACTTCAAAGTTAAACACCACGGGGCTAATGCTGCCCTAAACTCAGCCAGGGCCGGCTGGCCTAAGAAAACATTGTATGGAGAATCCACATCCAAAACTACGAAGGGTAGAATTCACACCCTCCGACGCTCGCCTTGTCCCAGTTAAACTGGTAACTCAACGTACCCCACGGCGTCGGTCGCTGCGCCGTTAAAGCCGTGTATACGAGCCTTGGACGGTTTCAGGTCTTTTGTTTCCAGTTTCATTTGGTCATAAGCCTTCTTGAAGATGATGTTGACTGAACTTCCGCAATCAATCAGAATTCTTTTCACATATGCTGGTCCGATCGTCGCAGATATGACCATCGGGTCGATGGTTGGGGCCTCTACTTGATCAACATCTCTGTTTCTGAATACTATATCATCCGTCATTACGCGCTGCTGCTTAGCAGGGGTCCCATCATCCACGTTCGAACAGCACTCAAAATCTGCATGCTTCAGGGAGCTTGCATACCGCTCCATCTCTTGCCAATTCTTATCTGCAGGGTGAGGTCCGCCGATAATTGTATTTATGACCAGTCTGCCTACGGTTCGGGCAGGCTCCTCAGGATGACGCAGAGCTGGTGCACGACCTAGGTTGGACGTTCCCTGTCCTCCTTCCTGTGGATCCTTCACAAATTCTTGCAACTTCTTTTGCCTGATCAACTTCTCGATAGCGTCGTGCAGGTGTCTGCATTCTTCCGTATTGTGCCCATAAGTCTCATGGAAGCGACAATATTTCCCGGTCCGCTTCTGTTCCTCGGTTGATTCTTTTGGACGTGGCTTTCTGTACTGAAAGGTATTGCAGGTGGATAGGTAGATGTTCTCAAGCGGCGCGCACAGCGGAGTATATTCGCTGTAGCTTGGAATTCTGGACTTCCACTTCCCCGCTTCTCTCTTCTTCCCTTGATTTCTTCCTCCAGACTCCTTAGGCTGTCCAGGCTTGTTTTGGACATTGACTTGGACCTTTCCCGAGCTGTCTCCGGACTGCTTCACAGCAATGTTGCTCTTCATAAACTCTTGGACAGGCCCTGGTGCCTTATCTCGTCGTACCCACCTAGTTTCCTCTCTTCTTATGAACTGGTGTGCCTTTGAGTAGAAACGCTCTAGCGTGGTCGGAGGCTTTCCTGCCAACCAGTCTCCAAATTCAAACTCCGGATCCACACCTCTCATCACAGCCATTAGAATTGCATGATCATTGGGATTACTGACTTCAGTTGCCGCGACATGGAACCTTTGTAAATATTCCTTCAATGACTCCCCGGGACTTTGGATTACACTTGACAGAGACATTATGTCCTTCGGACGAGTAGTGTGTATCCTGAACTGCTCAATAAACTTCTTTGCCAACTCCTCGAAATTGGATACAGACCGCGGAGGAAGTCGGGTAAACCACATAGTAGCGATCCCAGATAGAGTAATTGGAAAGCATCTACACTTGGTGGCATCATTTGCTCTAGCAGAATCCATCATCCATTCGTACCTCATGACATGCTGTCTGGGGTCAGTCTTTCCCTCGTACGCAGGGATAGTTGGCATACTAAACTTTCTTGGGTACGCCGCTTGTAACACAACATCCGTGAACGGAGTGTGACTTCTTGACACTCCCCAATCATCGTTCGATAAGCCCTGATTTTCTTTCATCAATTGCCTGATCATGGCTGTCAGATCTGGTGTCTGTATGGAAGGCGGAAGGTTAGAGTCTGTTCTACGCGCCTGTCCATGCTGATGCCTCCTCTCCTGGCGATCTACCAATCGTGCGTCTTGAGGTTCGACATCGTTAGCGTTTTGATGATCTGGGCCTCCATCCTCCATTTGTACTCCGGTCATGAAGTTTCCAGCTCTTGCTTGGTCACGGTCTCCAGCTGTTTGAACAGCAGCTTCTGCTCGTGCAGCTTCAGTCTTGCGGCGTCTACGCCTGGGAGGTTCATCAGAGGAAGTAGAGCTGTCAGATGAGGAATAAGGAGCGGGATTGCCCCCAGCATTCTATTGCTGCTATTGAGTGAGCTGTGCCATCAGGTTGGCGTTAGCTTGCATTTGCTCTCCTAGTTGTCTCCTGCTTTCCCTGAGCTCTCTCATCAAGTCATTGAACTCTATTCTGGTGACAACTGGAGTTTGGTCCTGGGCGGCAATCCCTTCACCCGGAATTGCTGGTTGGTTGCTAGGTCCTGCTTGTTGCACGCTAGCAGTCTCGTGGGCATCCGCATTATGAGAAGCTGACCTGGTACATGGTCCTGCCATTGTAGAGTTATTGGTATGAACTCTGAGTAGAATCAACGGATGTCCTATCACTGAGTCGGATCTTCTTTGGGGGATTTGTTCAATCCAGTAGCTTCAAAGCAGATCCTTGAGGTCTGAGAATTCAATTCTCATTGAAAGCACCAAAGTGTTAGCACCAAAATTGGTCACTAACCTCTTAGAGAAAGATTGGGTAGAGATATAAGTGATGAAAGCAAATTAAACAGAGAAGAGAATGCTACTTTAAATGCAGAAAGTAAGAACACCAAATTTATAGTGGTTCAGCGTAATTGCCTATGTCCACTTTGAGGTTAAACTTTATTGATCTTCTTAATAGATGATTACAAATACAATTCATGAATCAAATGCTTGAATGAAGTTGTTAAGTAGAGAAGATGAGTCTATCAAAAATGGCAGAGTTTCCCAAGTGTTCTCCCAAAAAAAGGATCCTCTTCACTGTGACCCTGCCCCTCTATTTATAGACAAAGATGGGCTAGACTTCCCAAGTGGGCTTGGTAGCCGAACGCTCTAGCCCAGGTGTAGTGTTCGCTGCATGCCGAACCAGGTATGCCGAACGCTTTGACGCCGAACAGTCCTTTCCGTGCCGAACGGTCCCTTCCATGCCGAACAGTCCCTTCCATGCCGAACAGTCCTTTCTATGCTGGATGGTTCGTTTGATTGTGTGGGAAGTGCAGGATGGTTGCAGCTGAAGCCGATCGCAACTCTATCTGAAGCTCTTGGTCGAATGATGCATGCTGGCCGAACGATAGTGTCATGTTGAGTAGTTATGTCCACCGAACGTCTTCTGGATGCCGAGCACTCCTGTTGCCGAGTCCTATCAACGCCGAGCGCTAGTTGACGCCGAGCATTGGTTAACGCCGAGTGCTAGTTGATGCCGAGTAGCCTGGTATGCCGAGTACTTCGCTGAGTACTATCTGATGCCAAGTGTCATGGATGCTGGGTACACTGGATGCCGAGTACTTCGCCGAGTACTCCTAGATGCCGAACACTCACTGACGCCGAGCCCCACTGGATGCCGAGTACTTCGCCGAGTACTCCTAGATGCCGAACACTCTCTGACCCCGAGTGCTACCTGATGCCGAGCACTGGTTGCCGAACACTCTCTAACGCCGAGTGCTACCTGATGCCGAGCACTAGTTGCCTGGTCAAATCTCCAGGAAACATTTTATTAGACAAGTAATTATACAATTCTATTTTATTAGGCGAGGTTAATAATTCTCTCTTGTTTTATTAGGCAAGTAATTATACTATTCTGTTTTATTAGGCAGGGTTAATACTTCTAGATATAAAATCCATTATTTAATCATTTAAAAACATATTAACTATTCATGTTCAAAGTGATTAAATTATGGGTCGTTACAGACAGGATGTGATCCAGTAAGAGCCCGAAGAGGCTGACATCGGTCCAGGAGGATCATGACATCGCTTAATGTTCAGGGACACTGAACCGGAGTGCAGGGAGTGATGCTGCTTTGCCTGAGAGAGACAGGATCGGCTCACGCAACGCTGTTTCCCCTGCACCGGAGAGTGACAGGATGAGATCCAATAAGAGCCCGTAGAGGCTGACATCAGTCCAGGAGGATCATGACATCCCTTAATGTTCAGGGACACTGAACCAGAGTGCAGGGAGTGACGCTGCTTCGCCGGAGAGCGACAGGATCGGCTCACTCAACGCTGTTTCCCCTTTACCGGAGAGTGACAGGATGGGATCTAGTCAGAGTCCGGAGAGGCTGATATTGGTCCAGGAGGATCAGGGCATCGCTTAATGTTCAGGGACGCTGAACCGGAACGCATGGGATAGGTTGCTTCGTCAAAGCGCGACACGATCTTCCTATTCAATCGTTAAGTTTGGATCAAGCTTGGCAAGGGTACGGAAAGCCGTCAACGGTCTGGATAGATCGTAGGATTCTATTGCTGATTTCCAAGGGGCAAATTCGGAATTGGATAACGACTTGGAACGGTCGCGGAATAAACTATCAGATTCGGATGGAATCGTTTGATCACGAATGTATCATGGACTTTGGATATCGGGATAGAAACTATTCTAAACACACCTTCCAATAGCAAGGCATGTTTTAGGGGGCAAAGTGTTAACTCGCCTTTTGGCAAGGCCGTAGATAGGCGGCCTTAACTAAATTGACTACTCGTTCGTCGAGGTCGGTTCACGATGGATTTAATCAACTGGATGGATGGACGATCAAGCATGGTCGATGGGTAAACGACGCTGCACGCTTGGAAGGTTGGTCGGCCGTATTGGAGTGGCTCAGTTAAAGGTGGTTCGGCACCACCTTGGGTCGGTACTAGGATGAAGTTCACTCGGATATGTCATTCGATCGAGAAGTGGAGAAGATACATGGCTCGGTCTGGAAGTCGTGGTCGAGTCGCTCGGCGTCAAGTGTCGCTCGGGATCGTGGGTCGCTCGACATCAAGTGTCGCTCGGCATCATGGGTCGCTCGGCGTCAAGTGTCGCTCGACATCGTGGGTCGCTCGACATCAAGTGTCGCTCGGCATCGTGGGTCGCTCGGCGTCAAGTGTCGCTCGGCATCGTGGGTCGCTCGGTGAAGGATGGAAGCTCGTATCTGGCTCGGCATTTGGGTGATTCGACACTCGATGGTGGCTCGACATTTGGGTGGTTCGACACTCGAAGGCGGGTCATGTTAGTTTGGGTCTCTAAGCATATCACTTCGGGTCAGTACCAAGGTTACTTCGGGTCGGCCTATGGAGGACTTGGGGTCGGTTAAGGTGAAGGGTGTGAACTCGACCGAAGTCTTAATGGGCCTGTATCACTTGAGAAGCCCAATTACCTGGTTTTGCCTATAAATACAGCACGTAGGGCTTTTGAGAAGGGGGATCTTCTTTTTGGCTCTCTTACTCTCTCTTTTCGAAGGCTAAGACTACTCTGCCATTTTGTAACTGTAATTGATTCTAATATCAGCAAAAGAGAAACTTCTGGAGTAGACGTAGGCCGGAGTTAGCCGAACCACTATAAAATCTGTTGTTCTTTACCGCTTTCATTTTAATTTTTACTGTTCTTCACATCAGTACTCTCTACATACATTCTGTTTGTGAGCTATGACTGTTAGTTGGTGCTTTCATTTACATTCGGGTGTTGGTGACCAATTTTGGCGCTAACAGCTATAAATACCTAAGTATGTATTCCCCACTCTCTTAGAGCGTTCTTCTGTATCTTACCAAGATTGGATTTCAAGTAGTAAGGAAGTAAGATATGGAGGCAGGAAACGGAAGAGTGAATCAAGGTGGGAGATGCATCGCAACACGTGGAAATGTTCGACCCAATACTAGGAGCAACCAGGGTCGACAGGCAAATGCAAACCCAGCTGCAAATGCTAATGTTGGTGCTGAGATTCCGTTGGTTGATATGGGGATGATGTATCAGTTCTTTGTGAATATGATGCAAACTGGAGCAGCTGCAGGAGTCTGGTGGCCCCAGTTGGCAATAATTATGCCAAGCTGAGCAGGGATTACGCTAGTCTTGGAAGAAAACCTTTTCTGGGAACCAAGGATGCAGTAGGAGTGGAGAACTGGCTATTGCATTGTGAAAGGATATTTGCAGATCTTGGCTTGACGGATATGCAAAAGAGGAGACTTGCTTCAAGGCAATTGCAAGGAGTAGCATTGTTTTGGTGGAACAAAGTTACCGTAGGTGAGCTAGAGGAAGATCTGACTTGGGCTGAATTTCGAAGGAGGTTCGAAGAAAGGTTTCTATCTGAGGTTGCCAAGTCAGCGTTGCTAAAGAAGTTTGCAGATTTAGTCCAGGGGGATAGATCAGTGATTGAGTATGCTACAAAGTTTGATGAGCTGTCCCATTATGGATATGCTACTGTTGATACTGTCATTTGGAGGAATGATAAGTTTATCAGGGGGTTGAATCCTGAGATCGCCAGAGCAACCATTCCAAACCTCTGGGATCCATGTCATATTGTTGCTGAGATGGCTATTTAGAATGAAGAGATGCTTTCTAATTTGGAAAAGGGAAACCGGTTGAGGTTCAGAATTTTCAGGGTAAGAAGAGAAAGT
Organism: Allium fistulosum; assembly: GCA_030737815.1. NCBI lineage: Eukaryota > Viridiplantae > Streptophyta > Magnoliopsida > Asparagales > Amaryllidaceae > Allium > Allium fistulosum. The sequence goes on from CM060907.1 coordinate 99,958,146, forward strand.
TCATCAAGAAGAAAGGTGCCCAATCGGGGGTAGCAGCTAAGAAGAGTAAGGCTGATATTTTTTGTTACAAGTGTGATAAGAAGGGGCACTATGCTAATGAGTGTCGCTCGGGCGATGGAAGAGCAGTTGCAGTGAGGCCGAATGTGAAGTGCTACAACTGTGGCCAGATGGGGCATTACAAGGACAAGTGTCCTGAGGCTAGAAAGAGAAAGGTCTTTGCATTGGAACCATCATCCTCTAGACCAATGACTGCTGAGAAAGGAAAAGCTATGATGGAAGGTATGCTTATGATTCATAGTACTCCGGTTAGGATACTATTTGATACCGGTGCATCGTACTCATTTATATCTCAGTATTTGGTAGATTGCTTATGTCTGGAACCTTTATACCTTATTACTCCTTTAAGGGTTGCGAAACCTATAGGAGGGTATGCAACTCTGGGAATGAGATATGACCAGTTAGAACTTGATTTGTTAGGTCATATGTTTGCAAGCAGTTTATATGTTTTTGATTTCGTGGGTTTCAGGATCATATTGGGTATGGATTGGTTAGATAGATATGATGCTAGGATATTTTGTCAGGAGGGGGAAATTTCATTGAAACACCCTAATAGTCATAAAAGAGTCATTTACTCGGTAAGGAGTTCAAACGGAAATGCTTTTGAGTTATTTGGTGCTATAGGAACGGAAGCAGAGTTGAAGCAGGTTTATGTAGCAAGAGAGTTTGCGGATGTGTTTGAACCAGTTTCAGACTTGCCGCCGAAAAGAGCTATCTAGTTTCAGATAGATCTCATACTGGGAGCTAAACCCGTAAGTAGATCAGCTAGCAGGATGTCACCAACCGAGATGAAGGAATTGAAGGTGCAGCTAGTGGAATTGGAAGGAAAGAATTTCATTCGGCCAAGCAGTTCGACTTGATGAACGGCTGCGGTATTCGTGAAGAAGCCAGATGGGTCGTTAAGGATGTGTATCGACTATCGTAAGTTGAACGAGAGGACGATCAAGAATAGGTATCCTTTGCCGAGGGTCGACGACTTATTCGATCAGTTGAGTGGAGCCAGAGTGTTTTCCCAACTGGATTTGGCGACAGGTTTCCATCAGCTAAGAGTGGCAAAGGAATGTGTTCCTTTGACGGCGTTTAGGCCAGATATGGGTCTTACAAATGGTTGGTTATGCCATTCGGGCTTACTAATGTGCCAACTTTCTTTGTGGAATTGATGAACCGGGTTTTTCGAGAGCACTTGGATAGGTTCGTGTTGGTTTTTATTAATGACATTTTGGTATATTCTAAGAATGAGAAGGGTCATGCAGATCATCTTAAAATAGTGTTGGAGATGCTAAGGCAACATCAGCTGAAAGCGAGGTTCTCAAAGTGTCATTTTTGGAAGAAGGAAGTGAAGTTCCTTGGTCATGTAGTTTCCGAGGAAGGTTTAGCAGTTGACCCGGATAAGATCGAAGCTGTTAACAATTGGAAAAGGCCAGAGATGGTAAGTGAGATTAGAAGCTTTCTTGGACTTGGAGGTTTATACCGAAGGTTCATTAAGGATATCTCGCGGATAGCGGCATCCTTGACTATGCTAACTAGGAAGGATGCGAAGTTTGTTTGGTTTGACAAATGTGAGGAGGCATTCCTTAAGTTGAAACATTTGTCAACCAATGCGCCCGTGTTAGTAGTTCCTGATGGTAATCAGGGGTTGGTAGTTTACACCGATGCATATGGTACCGGGTTAAGTGTTGTGCTAATACAGAATGGAAAAGTTATTGCCTATGCTTCTAGACAGCTTAGACTGCATGAAGTGAGATACCCGACTCATGATTTGGAGTTGGCAGCGGTAATCTTCGCATTGAAGGTGTGGAGACATTATCTTTTGGGAGAAAGGTTTGAGCTATTTACGGATCATAAGTCTCTACGGTATTTATTCTCTCAGAATGAGCTGAACATGAGACACCAGAGATGGTTGGAGTTTATTGCAGCTTATGATTTTAGCATCGAGTATACACCGGGAAAAGGAAATAAGGTGGCTGATGCGCTTAGTAGGAAACATCAGAATGTGGTGTTAGCTATGTTGGCGGAATGGAAATACTTGAAAGCACTGGCTGCTTGCAGTGTGCAGTTGAGATCAACTGTTGGATCTAGTCGGAACATTGCCATGATGTCTTGTTTGGAAGTTCAACCAGTTCTGATCGAACGGATTGCTTCTAAGCAGAAAGAGGATCCAGTGTTAGCTGAGAGGATTAAAAGGTTAGAAACTGGAGACGAGATTGATGACTTAAAGGACTTTATTCTTGACCGCATGGGTTGGTTAAGGAAGAAGGAACAGTTATTTGTTCCGGATGTTGGAAACTTTAAGAACGAAGTTCTTAGGAAATATCATCGACCAAAGTTTACGATTCATCCTGGGGGAACCAAGACGTATCAGGATATGAAGAGAAGTTTCTTCTGGGAAGGAATGAAGAGGGATATTGGCTTATGGGTAAAACAGTGTATGAACCGTCAGCAAGTAAAAGCCGAACATCAGAAGCCAAGTGGGTTGCTTCAGCCTTTGGATATTCCAGTTTGGAAGTGGGACTCGATATCCATGGATTTTATTGACGGGCTGCCAAGTTCAAACTAGGGTAATGAAAGTATATGGGTCATAGTGGATAGATTGACCAAGAGTGCCCATTTCGTTACGGTAAGGTCAACCAGAACGACACCTGTTTTGGCTAAGTTGTTCATAAAGAACATCGTTAGACTGCATGGGATTCCTAGTAGTATCATCACTGATTGAGATTCTTTGTTTTCTAGCGAGTTCTGAAAGAGCCTGCAGAGTGTGCTAGGCACTAAGCTAAAGATGAGTACCACATATCATCCTCAGATGGATGGGCAGACAGAGAGAGTCAACAAGGTACCGGAAGGTCCATTGAGAGCTTGTGTGCTGGATTTTAGTGGTTCTTGGGAAGATCACTTGCACTTAGTGGAGTTTTCCTATAATAATAGTTATCAGACTACTATAGGAATGGCGCCTTTTGAAGCTTTGTATGGAAGGCCATGCAAATCGCCAGTATGTTGGTTAGAGACCATAGACAGGTTGGTCCTTGGTCCAGATTTGGTGAGAGAGGCGATGGAAAAGATCGAGTTGATACGGGAAAGAATGAAGGAAGCTCAGTCTAGACAGAAGAGTTACGCGGACAAGAGGCATAAGATCTAGAGTTCTCAGTTGGAGATAGAGTTCTCATCAAGGTATCGTCGATGAAAGGTGTAGTTTGGTTCGAGAAGACCAGGAAGCTAGCACCGAGATATGTTGGATCATTTCCTATATCAGAGAGGATTGGGAGACTCGCATAACGAGTAGATTTATCGAGCAGTTTGGCCGGGGTCCATGATGTGTTTCATGTTTCTCATCTTAGGAAGTATGTTCATGATACATAAACTACTATCGCCTCGACGGCACTGGAGGACTTAGTGGTGGAACTGGATATGACTTTTGTGAGGCAACCAGTTCGTGTTGTGGCAAAGGATGAGAAGAGGCTAAGGAACAAGAGAGTCAAGTTGGAGAAAGTTCAGTGGAGCGACAACGTGAAGGACTGTACTTGGGAGACATAAGACATGATTAGGGCTACTTTTCCTGGGCTATTTTAGATGGTATGTTCTATATAGGGTTTATATAGAATTTGGCTGGTAGGTTATACTAGCTTTGCTTGCATGGGCTATATGCTTGTTGTTGTGTCCTTACTGAAATTTCGGGGATGAAATTCTTTAAGGGGGGAGTCTGTAATGCCCCTGAATTTTAATTAACATTATTTGGGATATTTAATTGGATAAATTAAATAGAATATTGTGAATAATTAGGTAGATGAGATTAATAAATCATATGGCCGTGTCTAAATGAATGAACTAAAATAAGGCTTAACTAAATTTAGAAGGAGGAATTTCCTAAGGGGTAAACTTGGAAATGAGGCTACATTTCTTAGTATATATCTCTTCCTCCAACTTAATAAACTTCCACTTTTTCATTCTTAACTTCCATATATTTCGGTCGGCCATTAAAAAGCTCCATGAAGAGTTTAAGTTGTAGAAAAAGCTAAGGAATTAAAGCTAGGAAATGATCTCATTCTCCAATCAACTAATCGAGGTGAATAATCATGTTTATCATCTCATTTTCTGTGTTTGGATCGGTGATGGGTTTTACCCGATTCATGTTTGTGATTTTGGTTAGGATATAACCATTTAATCCTTTGTTTGGATAAGACATAGGTGTTTTAAAATGTTAATGGCCTAATTAACACGTTTTCATTCGGTTTTGGTTAAACTACGAGTTGTTTTGATCTTCATGTGCTTTGAAATTTTAACATGTTGAAGTATATGATTTATCTGATTTTTGGTGATTTTGGGGAAATCTTCCTTGGTGATTTTCTAAGGTAATTAAATTATTTAAGCCCAAGGGCTAAAATGAAAATTTGCTTTCGAAATTACTTAAATTCGGAAGGAAATTGCTTTTGGAAATATTTGAGGAAGAAGTACAGTGTTTTGAGAAAAAAGTTGACTTTTGTATACTTTTTACTATTTGGAAGTACAGGAGAAGGTTCCTCAGCCAATCAAAATTAGACAAACAAGATAAAAACATCACTTCAGTGGGCCCAGTTCTGCCTTCGACTCCAACAAGCCCGCTTTTACCTTTTCGATGATTTCGAAAGGTACCTTTCTCCTAAGATGGAAGGTAAACAATTACCCTCCGCCAAAGTCGAAAGGTAGGCACGGGGCCGAAGGGAAGAAAAAGGCGAAGGGATGGGGAGGCTGCTTCTTTTGCTTTCAGATAGAAATATAATTGCTTTCGAATTAGTTGAAGGGGGATCCTTCGGCTCTAACATTTTATAAGAGATTAAAATTTTTATATATTCAAGAAGGGGTTTCGAAGGGGATTTTCGAAAGCTTAAACCTTCAAGAGTACCATTTTAAAATGTTTTCTGAAAAGGTGTTTTAATACCTTTCGGTAAGCCGAACGGTTAACCTTCCGACAAGGTCAGAAGTATTCTTTCGAAAGGTTTTGATTTCGAAAGGTTTGATTTCGAAAGGTTTTGAAGGGGTCATCTTCAATGATTGCGAAAGGTTTTGAAAGGGTCATCTTCAGTGATTGTGAAAGGTTTTGATTTCAAAAAGTTTGATTTCGAAAGGTTTTGAAGGGATTATCTTCAATGATTGCGAAAGGTTTTGATTTCAAAAGGTTTCATTTCAAAAGGATTTGAAGGGGTTATCTTCAATGATTGCGAAAGGTTTGAAGAGGTTATCTTCAATGATTGTGAATGGTTTTGATTTCGAAAGGTTTTGAAGGGGTTATCTTCAATGATAGCGAAAGGTTTGATTTCGAAAGGTTTTGACTTCAAAAGGTTTGATTTTGAAAGGTTTTGAAGGGGTTATCTTCAATGATTACGAAAGCTATGATTTTGTGATGCTTTCAAAAGGAAGGTTTCCGAAGGGGCTAACTTCGGAGGGTTATGTGCTTTCGAATGGGACTTTATTCAACATTCAAAGGGTTTTAAAGGGCCTTTTTAGCCATCTTCCTTAAGTAAATTTTTACTAATTTGAAGGGGTTACTTCGAAAGGTTATAGCATAAAATACTTATTTTGTTTGAACATGTAAGGGAGGAGCCTTATATAAATTGGATGTTATTAAACCTTGTGGACACCGGGGTGGGATTACTGATTCTGTACATAGTTTGGGGTTACAAACAGAAATTTGCTTTCGAAATTATACTTTGGGGCTATCAATGTGTTTTTATTTAATTTAACCTAATTAGGGCTACCAATGGGAATAGGTTAAACAGGCGGAATACTTGGGGAAAATATATAATCACGGGGATCATGTGTTTTTTATAAATAATCATGGGGATCATGATGTTTTAATTGGCCAAGTGATGGGTTCTTGGATAACCTAAGAAAACCATGGAATGTGCGGTGGATAGCCCATATCAAATTTCTAAAGTAAAGAATGTTTTGCCAGAGGTGGTTAGCCTCGGGATTTGGCACCCAATGGTTCATGGTCATCCTAGGAAAACTATGGAGTGTGCGGTGGATAGCCCACACCATCTTTTATAAAACAATGTATGATGGATAATCTGCATTTATTTTGAATGGATTTGGGATGGATAGTCCTATTAAATTATGACGGATAGTCATTTTAAAGATTTTAGAGGGGAACTCTAATAAATTGATTTTTAGATATGATATCTAATAAATGGGTGGATGTGAAATCCAATACATATGATTTATGGCTTTATTTCTTATTATGTTAAGACTAATCATTTTGGGTGCATGGGCATAGTAAATGATTTGCATGTTTGTTTTGGATACTAGTGAGGGTAAAACCCGTTCCGCTAAGCGGTGTGATCTGACTAGCTATCTATTTAAGATAAGAGATGATAGGGGATTATTCACAGCAGATTTATTGTCTGACTCGAAGTTTGTGTTTCTCCACAAACTCTTGGGTACTCAAAATTAATTTGCGTAGTCTGAGAGTGGGAGTCTTTCAGGTTTTTGGACGAATAAGCTTCCGGAGAGATGCAGGAGGCAGTGCTAGCTATATAGGAGCTATTTTGTGTATTCAGCTGTGTTGTACTAAGAACTGTAAAGTTCATATTTATTAGTTCTCTGATCGTCATAAGGGGACATCTTCATATGTCACTCTTATCGTACTTTGTACATGTATATGTCATCCGAATGTGGTTAACATATGAGATTATGTAATTAAACCTTAAATTGAAATTCATAAGAAATGAGAAATTCTGTTTTGTTGCTGTTTAATTTTTCTTCTTCATATTCTTGTGTTTTTGTGTTGCCAATAGTTGTAGGATTTCGATTTCGGTCACTCAGAAATAACACCTAGGGATGACTGTAGCATCCATAGCAGTTAGTTTTGAGCCTCCGGAAGCGGGTTGTTACAGCTCTCGTTTTCTCTTTAATTAGTTTTTCCTTTCCTTTTGTTTACATTGAAATCAATTTATTTTGGTATGAATTCAAGTATGAGAAGCTAAACCCCTTCAATTTAGAAATGATGAAGCTCTCATGAATCATGTTAATTCAACATTATTATTTCATTTATAATCTCTTCTTTGGTGCTTGATGCTAATATTAGATTTAGATGTAAGTTTGGTATTTATTAGCGAATTTGATAGCTATGTTGTTAATCATAAATATGCTATATTTAATCATATATAACACAAGTTACATCTTCATCTAACTTTGATTTTGACCATGAAATTGAAAGTAGAAACAAATTTGATGTTCTATGTTACTAGTTCAAAAATAGTAAATAGATAATGCTTAAATTAGATTTTATTTTTAATTTCATAATCATTTTCATAAAATTTGACCAGTGGGTTTGGATGATGTATTAAAGTTTGATGGTTTAAGCCATCTTAGTTGATATCACAAATAGACCATACTTGTAATAAATACATCAACTAATTCTACATGTGTTAAAAAAATTTATAAATTTACTTTGTGTTGATATGTATGAACGTGAGAATGGATTTGCCTATAAATTTCCTTTTAATCTCACTATTTTTATTCTAATTTCTTTCTAGTTTTTCTACAATTTTCAGTTAACACATTTGCAAACTTTTGGGATAGTTTGATTGAGTAATTTTGAAGTTATTGTTTTCCTTGTGGTTCGGTCCGTACTCGCATACGTTATGATTGTACGCCGTACGCTTGCAGTATTTTATAAGGAGAAAATTCGATGGTTTTCTAATCGTTAGAAAAATCTTTTCCGAACAAGTTTTTGGCACCGTTGCCGAGTAAAGCTATTTAATTTAGTTTAATCTTCGAATTATTATTTTTTGTGTTATTTTTCATTAAAAAAAATTCATTACATTTTCACTGATTTTTGTAGAGGCATTTATTGTTCTTTTCATTGTTTTTGTTTCGATTCTCACTGCATTTCAAAAGAAAAAAGAAAAAATTCATTGCATTTCTATGCATATTTGTGTTCTCTATTCTGGCATTTGCATTTTTGTGCATATTTGTGTTCTCTATTACAGGAATTTTGTTGTGTGCTTCTCATTTCATTTTGCGTTAAAAAAAATATTGCATTGCATCAATTTTTTGTTACATTGCATTACATTCTATTTTCAGTTCATCATCACCTGATCCCACTTCAGACAAACAAGTTGCAACATTCCTCCCCTACTCCAAACACAGCAGTAGAATCTCCCCTCACTTCAAAACAAAACCCACCTTAACAACACTCCAACTTCCCATCCTCACTACACTTGAACTCTAACAACATTATCTCCAAACTGCACTTCTTCAAAACTGCCACTAACAAGTGCACTTCCTACAAAATCTCACATCACAACTCCACTCACAACTACCTAAATTGCTGCCTGAACCACGCCAAACAAAAACTCCAACAGCACATCCTCAACAAACAGAAGCACCCATACCCCATCACCTGATACCACTTTGCTACATCAACAAACCCGAACAAATTGCAAACAACATACCCGCTACCTCATCAACCTGAATTCATCAACCACCATCCATAACCAGAAACAACCCACTGTCCCCAACCAATACAACTTCCAATCTCCGGCATCTTCCAAACCTACCACATCAAAAACTGCACACCACCCAACCCCAACCTCCATCTTCCCACATCAGAAACTGTACACCACATCAAAAACAGAACGCAAACTACAGTAATCCACTAATACACGAAACAACCAATTCCACTCCATTCAATCACCATAACCCACCATCTGACAACCTGCACCTTCATGCAATTCATCTCAATCGTCCTCCTCCCTTAACCCAATCACCAGCCACGACCTAAACAACCGAACATCAAATCGCGACTTCATCTTGCACGATCGACCTCACCTCCGAACAAACCAGGATTCTCTAATCACCTCAAATCCCAAACCCGAAACCACCTTCCTTGGAAGGGTGCTGGTGGGTCTGGAGATATCGCCATGGTTACAGAGGTAGGAATTTAGGAAGTTGAAGATTGAAATTGTGATTTATGGAAGAAGATCTGGTGTGTGTATGTGCATAGATATACTTTGCACAACTTAACAATGCAGTTTACTCAAATATGGAAGAAGAAATTAAAAACAAACTGAAGAACAAATGATGAATTTCAAAGAAAATCAAGATTTGACAGAAGCTAAGGCTGTTAGTGGTGCTGTCATACTATCAGAAAGATTTGATATGCAGAGGTTGTTGATCAGGCAAAAGCAATTTCAAGATTTAACCTGTTGGAGTTGTGACACGAAGAAGAAGTAGGAAATGACGGAATTTCCTCGGGAATCAGATAGGGTGCTTTGTTTAGTTGATGCAGAAGATTAGACAACATAACAAATCAGGAACAGATTCAAGAATTATCTATTTCTGATTGAAATTGAACCTAATAAACTTTGCAAAGGTTTTCAAGAGAAAATTACAAATTTTAACAGAAATTTAATTCTAAAGATTTGATATCAAGAATAGCAAACTTAGCAACTACAGAATGCAGATAACTGATAATTCAAAAGATAGGTATTAACATCTGGAAACAGAAACTAATATGAATATTACGTGCAGATTCAAGAACTCTGATATAAATTTGCAAGAAACAAAGCTAAAGCAAGAACAAGGACAAAGAAACTGGAGATATACTGGCATATAAACTGGGTAGAAAAGAAAAAATAGTAGCTAACTAAGACAGGAATGATAACAAATGATTAAACTAAGTATCAAACTGAAAGGAAAGGATTGAATTGAAAAGGAAATACAAGCGGGGAAATAAGAAAAAGCAGTAGATCACAACACAGTAACAAAATGAAAATGAATTTATTGCTTATTTTTCTTCACATACAATTGCAAGACACTGACCAGTATTTATAGCCATTACATCAACGCATAGCCCAACTTTGGCCCAATTACAACTCAATACTAAAACAACAATCCATACAGAAAAGCACAAGACACAGTGAAAAGACAAAAGACACAGTGACATATGCACACTGATATGCTTCTTCATCACACTGCTCCAGCCTCATCACCTGTAATACTCATCTCTGACACCTTACTGGCATCTTCCAGTAACTTCTCCGGCGAAGCTGTGACCAACAAGGATGGACCTGACATTTCCTCCTTCAGTTTTGCATTTTCTACAAACTGTTGACAGTTTCCTTTCTCCAAAACCATGGCAACCCATTCATGGTCGTTACATCTCCCTTCCTCTTCAAAAACGACCTTGTCCTCAAGGTCGAGAGATAGCAAAGGAGGTGGCCATGGAGGTTTATATGGTTTATATGGGTTCACATTGAAAATGACAGCTTTAAATACAAAGAATGTTCCCTTGTCTTCCTCAATATAAATTGTGCTAGCGACCTCATTGAGAAAACAAAATTCACTTAAACCCGTAATGGAATCACTTTATTTCATCATAGTTATATCATCAATCTTAAGAATAGGCCTTGATAGAAACATACCACATGAATTACTTGGATGTGTATTCTTACCTACTTCCTTGGTTGTATTCAGTTTGAAAGATTCATCATTTTCAGAGATAAACAAAGCAACGTCTAATTGTTTTTCTTCATCCACACCTTTCAATTTATATTCAAAATTATCAATACTCTCCAAAATAGTTGCTTCTCCAAATACCATCTCAAGTGATTCTTTTGAATCTGAAACTATTTCTCCATGCTTGCATGAAGCTTGACATGAAGATGTGGCTTTAGTGTCTACTTTTGATTGACATGGAACACTAAATACTTCAGTTTTTTTCTCCACTGTTTCAGGTTCAGATAGCACTAAACACTCTTGGGCTGTTTGAATAATAGCAGGTAGGCAAGAAGCAACAGAGGGCGAGTCATCCTTACCAATCTGATCTTCAGAAATTTGGGGAATTTGTGAATCATGTTCGTATAGGTTTGATGACAAGAATCCATTCATACTTTCAATCAACGGTTTGTGTACATCTAAAGAATCTAACCCTTGGTTATTATCACAAGAGAAATCAGCATGTGCATATTTAGTTGCAGTAATACAAGAATTCTTGAATAGTTCACCCAAGATCACAGCGAAGAACCCAAATTCATTGATACATGAATCATAACCGGTAGGATATTGTTTATTCAACTCGATGCAAATATCCCAAATTCTGTAAGAAAAACCAGTAATCCTTTTTTTCTCAAACTTAGAAAGAGATGTTGTTAATAGGCTGCTTTGAAGGGAAGTGATAGTATCACCAATCTTTTTGTTGATAGATTTGATCATCATGATTATGGTGCTTAACTCCATTGATTCCAGGATCTTGATTGAATGCTCCAATTCAAATATTACCCATGATGGTGATTCAAAATCTTGGGTTTGAGGGATGTTAAGGGTATTGTTAGCAGCAGTTTTTGGGCTTAAGAAATGGTTTCTTGAATTGATATGTGGGGCTGCTGGGATAGTAGTTGAAGAATTTACAGTATAAGGAGTAGGGAAGAGGAGTTCTTGATTTTGAACAGGAGGATTTTGATAGGTTCTTGAGGCAGTAGCATAGGTTGTTGCAGCAGGTTGGTGATCAATTGGGATAGGAATTGTTGTCTGTAGAGTGTGAGGGTTAGGCAGGAGTGGTTCTTGAAGGTGTACAGGAATTTTTGGTGCAGGATATGGTATTGGTTGAGAAAATATTGGCATTTGCATAGAGTAGGGATTTGGTAGATGAGGATCTTGATATGGGTAGCCGACTTCATTTTGCCTTGTCCATTCTGGATCTTGATATGGGTAGCTGACTTCATTTTGCCTTGTCCATTCTGGATCTTGATATGGTGGAAAGATTTGAGAACAAGTGCCGGCGAAGTAAGGATCTGACTGGTTGTCAAAGGTTGCCCTAGTCATCAGTTCTGATACCAATTGGAAGGGTGCTGGTGGGTCTAGAGATATCGCCATGGTTACAGAGGTAGGAATTTAGGAAGTTGAAGATGGAAATTGTGATTTATGGAAGAAGATCTGGTGTGTGTATGTGCACAGATATACTTTGCACAACTTAACAATGCAGTTTACTCAAATATGGAAGAAGAAATTAAAAACAAACTAAAGAACAAATGATGAATTTCAAAGAAAATCAAGATTTGACAGAAGCTAAGGTTGTTAGTGGTGCTGTCATACTATCAGAAAGATTTGATATGCAGAGGTTGTTGATCAGGCAAAAGCAATTTCAAGATTTAACCTGTTAGAGTTGTGACACGAAGAAGAAGTAGGAAATGACGGAATTTCCTCGGGAATCAGATAGGGTGCTTTGTTTAGTTGATGCAGAAGATTAGACAACATAACAAATCAGGAACAGATTCAAGAATTATCTATTTCTGATTGAAATTGAACCTAATAAACTTTGCAAAGGTTTTCAAGAGAAAATTACAAATTTTAACAGAAATTTAATTCTAAAGATTTGATATCAAGAATAGCAAACTTAGCAACTACAGAATGCAGATAACTGATAATTCAAAAGATAGGTATTAACATCTGGAAACAGAAACTAATATGAATATTACGTACAGATTCAAGAACTCTGATATAAATTTGCAAGAAACAAAGCTAAAGCAAGAACAAGGACAAAGAAACTGGAGATATACTGGCATATAAACTGGGTAGAAAAGAAAAAACAGTAGCTAACTAAGACAGGAATGATAACAAATGATTAAACTAAGTATCAAACTGAAAGGAAAGGATTGAATTGAAAAGGAAATACAAGCGGGGAAATAAGAAAAAGCAGTAGATCACAACACAGTAACAAAATGAAAATGAATTTATTGCTTATTTTTCTTCACATACAATTGCAAGACACTGACCAGTATTTATAGCCATTACATCAATGCATAGCCCAACTTTGGCCCAATTACAACTCAATACTAAAACAACAATCCATACAGAAAAGCACAAGACACAGTGAAAAGACAAAAGACACAGTGACATATGCACACTGATATGCTTCTTCATCACACTGCTCCAGCCTCATCACCTGTAATACTCATCTCTGACACCTTACTGGCATCTTCCAGTAACTTCTCCGGCGAAGCTGTGACCAACAAGGATGGACCTGACATTTCCTCCTTCAGTTTTGCATTTTCTACAAACTGCTGACAGTTTCCTTTCTCCAAAACCATGGCAACCCATTCATGGTCGTTACATTCCTCGACCAACCTTCAATCACCTAGATCTGCCTCCTACAAACCGTGAAAAACCAATCCTCTGCAAACACACCTTTGGTTGAGAATTTTGGTTTTTGGGTATTTGTTTGTGTTAGAATCTTGTTGATTTCTGAGAATTTTGATTTCTAGGTGTTTAATTTTGGTTGCGTGAGTATTTGTTTAGTGTTGTGTGGTATTTATTTGGGCTGGGATTTTACATTTGGGCTTGTGGGCTGTTTTTATTTTTATTTTAAAGGGAGTTGAATATTTGTTTATTTTGTAAATTCCTTTGTTTGTTTTTTTTCCTTTTGTTTGTTTTAAAAGAAAGTTTGCTTTTGTTTGTTAAGAAAAAAAATTCGAAAGGTTTATAGTTGAAATTTGGCAAGAGAGGAATAGTGGAATCTTCAAATTTCTCTTGGCTACTGACGTGGAACTCTAAATCAGAATATTACTTTCCATCTCTCGTGCAAAAGAATTTATGTGTGGTGATAGAGAGGAAAATTCTGTTACATGATATCGGTATTTTCCTCTATGTTTATCTACAGCATTTTCTTCTACTGCTTCTTATTTTTCCTTGTATTTTTTCTTCATGCTTTTCCTTGTACTTTTCATTTTATTAATAAACTGGTAGGAACCAGGATAAAAGCCCGCTAGCCATTTAAAAAAAATTCCCTTTCCTTTGAAACAAAATAAAAATTCTCTTGGCTTTGGAAAAAAAAATCTTGTTCAACACATTTTTAGATTGTGAATAGAAGAAAAGCGGACAAGGAGAAGAATTGCTTGCTCTGCTTTGCTTAAAAAAAATTATTGTGCTAAAAAAACCGCTACTTTTAAATAAATTTTCTAATATTCTGCATGCTCTGATATCGTGTATTTATCTCCTATTTTTATTTTTCTTGCATTGTTGGTTGCTTACATTTATAAAAAAACAACAAAAACAAAATAAAACTTCATTTGTAGTTGCATTGTTAACGCATGTTTAATTTCTGTTTTGCATCATTTCGTAATTATTTTTTTCTAAGGGCGTCACCCAAATTCACATAAGGTAGGGATTTCACCGCCCTTTCCTTAACCCACAAGTTGCATTTCATTGTATAAAATTTAATTAAATAATAAAGATTAGACGTTGGACTTAAGGATTTCACAGGCTCATCTAGGGCAAATTTGTATTGGAACAAGTTGATTTCTTTTAACAAACTATTTCTTTGTGTCTAAGGCAATGACAAAGCAATAATCATTTATAATTATAACGGTGATTCGTAAGATATTATATTAATTGTTTCTCTAAAGGTACTTAAACCTTCAGCTATATTGCTCGGTGATTCATGGTGCACTGATAAATCCTGTCCGTTACCTGGCTAAGAATTGTCATTGAATTAAGTCAAAGTGCCACGATATAATTTTGGGTTAGGAGCTAGCAAGGACATAAAATTTCTAATTAAGTCCTTGCATTCATTTAGCTGCATTAGTTTCATGCATATATAAAAAAATAAACATTTTTAAGATAGTTTTTTTTCTAAAAATAAACAAAGGTTCAAAAAAATTAAAAAAACCAAAACAAACAATTTTTTGAAATTTTTTCTTTTTGATAAGTATTTAAAAAAACAAAAAGAAATTTTCTTTTCACTTCATTCTTATTTTCTTAGCCTTGTTGTACACCTCTTTCTCTCTTTAGTCTTCTCTCTTGTGCGTAGTGTTTGGACTCGTGACAATTCAACAAACCGCTTAGTTCGAACAAACAATCCCTCCATAATGGCGAACAAAAATCCTCCTTGAACTCTCATGAATAGAATTTTCTCCGATCGAGTTTTAGTCTCTTCTTGCATTACATTACCCGTCCCAACGGGTAATCACTTTGAAATCCATTCAAGTCACATTAATACGCTTCCAAACTTTGGCAATTTTGAAAATGACGATCCATACATCTTTTTAATGAAATTTGAACAAGATTTTGCAACTATAAATCTTCAACAATTATGCGACGATGGAATAAAACTTAGGTTAATTCCATTTGCACTTACTGATTATGTCAAGAAATGGTTGTATAGCTTGCCATCGAATTCGATTAAAGCTTGGAACGAATTTGCGAAAGTTTTCTTAAAGAAATTTTACCCCTTGGAAAAAACAACCAAAATTCAAAATGAAATTGTAAATTTTCATCAATTTGTCGGTGAGTCTTTTGGAAAATATTTTGAAAAACTCAAGGAACTATTAATAAAATGTCCACATCACAATTTTGAAAAATGGACTCTTTGCCAAATTTTATACGATGGAGTTGAAAATTGCTCTTGAACAATGTTTGAATCAATGTGTCAAGTAAACTTTTTAGCACAACATCATGATGTCACTTGGAAAATTCTTGAAAACTTAGCTAAAAATCAATTCAATGGGAATGACCTAACGAGATATCAATCTATTCAAGATCGAGTGCACATTCGATAGGATCATCGTTAGACTTAGAAGCAAAAATCGATGCGATGATAAATAAATTTGATAATGTATTTTCATCTAATCAAATGAACCAAGCTTCTCAAGTCTTGTGTTATAAATGTAATGATCCAAATCACATCACCGATCAATGTCCTCACTCGTTAGAACAAATCAACGCTTTTAACAAAGTTAGGAATGACCCGTTCTCTCGGACATACCATCCCGGTTGGAGAAATCATCTTAATTTCGCTTGGAACCAAAACAATTTCAACATGAATTTGGTTCAACCATCTTTTTCAGCATTTCCAAACAATGCTTCAAATCCTTCTTTTTAACCAAATCAATTTCAAAACTTTATGCCACCTTCTCAAAACCAAACGCAACAATTTTTCGCTCCTCAACAAGACAAACGAATGACTTCACTTGAGAAAAGTTTGGAAACTTTGGCTAAACGACCACTCAAAACCTTCAATCAAATAACAATTTGCAAAATTTGTTAAGATCGTACATGCAAAATACAAGTCAATCGATCGCTAAACTCGAAATGCATATGAGTCAATTAGCCACTTCTGTGAGTGAACGAGAAAGAGGTACATTCCTAAGTCAACCTATTCCAAACCCTATGAATCAATACACAAACTCAAACCAAGCTCATGTCGTTCAAGATAGTAACGTGAATCAAATGAACGCTATCACCACTTTACGATCCGGTAAGCAAATTTACAATCAAGTTGTCAATCCTAACGGCTTACCGAAAATTTCTTTCCAATCTCTAATGCCCTCGAATGAGTCCGACCCAAACATAGAATCCAATTCTGAATCTCATCCTCTATCGACTAAAATAGATCGACCTACTGAGTTTCGAGTTCCATTTCTGCATCGACTTCGATCTAAGAAACATTCTGATCAAACGGAAAAGGTGTTAGAAATTTTTAAGCAAGTCAAGGTCAACATCCCTCTTTTAGACATAATTCAACAAGTCCAGACCAATGCCAAACTTTTAAAGGACTTGTGTATACAAAAACGACACACTCAAGTACCTAAAAAGTTCTTTTTAGTGGCCGACCTAAGTAAAGTCTTGTCTCAATTTATTCCCACCAAATAGAAATCCCAGTTTGCCCCCATAATCTCATGTACGATAGGAGACAAGACACTTAATGAATGCTTGTTATACTTACGTTCGAGTGTCAACTTGATTCCATACTCCATGTATCAATAACCAGGCTTAGGTGAGCTTAAACCGACAAAAGTCACCTTTCAATTCGTCGATCGTTCTATAAAAAAACCTATAAGAGATCGAAGACGTGCTCATTAGAGTAGGGCAATTCATATTTCCAGTAGATTTCATCATCCTTGAAACACAACCTGTAAGCAATTCTATGAGTCAAATTCATTTGATTTTGGGATGATCTTTCTTGGCCACCTCAAATGCTTTGATCAATTGTCGAAATCGTTCAATGAAAATTTCCTTTGGTAACATGAGCTTAAATCTTAACATCTTCAATTTAGAAAAATCAACCGAACGAACCATTCGACCACACTTTGGAAGTTGGCGTCATTCAAGAAAACTTTGAAAATGAAACAATTGACCTTAATGACGAACGTGAGGCGAGTACAAGCAATTGTTACATGCCAAACGAGATCAGAGACATGCTTCCTTCGAACCTCTCATGGTTGAGTTTGTAACTCCACCGATTTCTTTGATTGAGAACCTTCTAGGTTAGAGCTCAAACCTCCTTCTTCTCAACTTAACTACGCATACTTAAATGAAAACAACACTTTTTTCCATCATTGTTTCTACCGACCTTTCTCTTAACCAAGAAGCGTCTCTTCTTTCAATTATTTCAAAAAACAAAGAAGCGATTGGGTGATCCATTTCCTATATTAAGGGAATTAGCCCTATAATTGTTCAACATCGCATTCACTTAATTGACGAAGCCAAGCCTACTCGTGAGGTGCAATAAAGGCTTAACTCCAAAATGAAAGATGTGGTTCGAGAAGACATTCTTTAGCTCCTTGATAACAGTATCATATATCCTACCTTTAATAGTTCGTTGGTTAACCCAATTCATGTTGTGCCTAAAAAGTATGGTATTACCATTATCACAAATGATGCCAACGAACTCATTCCAACCTGTACTCAAATGGGTTGGCGTGTTTGCATTGATTATCGAAAAATTAAATGTTGCAACACGTAAATATCATTTTCCTCTCCCTTTCCTTGACCAAATGTGTAACGACCCGGAATTTTCGAACCCGAAAATTCCAGATAGTTAGAAGAAAAAGAAAGAGATAGAAGAAAGAAACAGAAAGAAGAAAGAAGAACAGAGAACACAACATCTCACATTCGCAGCGGATTAAATATAATAACAAATAATAATATCAGTTATACAAAGAAAACTGTATTTGTTAATTACATTTTAACACATCAGAGTTACAACATTCACAAATATACTAGACAGTTAAAATTAACATGTCTCAGACAACTATAATATCACAGCGGAATATACTCCATACGTTCCTGCCATCCAGCTCGCCTTTTGAGCTCCAGAACGTCCTTACCTGAAATCTGTAATACTCGGTCTGACCCGAGCATTACATCAAAGTAACACCCGGGTCAGGCTGGAAACCAGCGTGAGTAAACTCATCTAACATGAAATTTCAATCCATAGAACTTATTTAAAACCCGGGGCAACTCGTACTTACTACACGTAAACAACTTATATAGTCATCACTTATTTTCACAAAACAATAACTAAGTATTCAACTTAGTTTAAATGGTCCATATTATCCCAATTCAGCCCATCGATTTCACATATCAATCTATAAAGAATTATAGAACTTATTTCAAATCGAAGTGGTTTCGGGTATTAACTAATACCCGACCCGGTCTCTTCGAATCCAATGTCATCTTAACCCAAGTTATACAAATGAAATGCAATTCACACTTTAAATACAGGGTGTCACTGTTTTAATCAAAACATAATATATCACATAGCATTTCATATCACATACCAGAGATATCAACTAATCTAAGGTATACAATATCATTCAATCATTCATAGCAAGATTAACCAACCATACCATCTCTAATTAATTTAATTAACCACAATTGAATTAAATTAATTACTTCAATTACTTTTAAACCTTGCTTATTTATTACAACCAATTATTCATCCAAAAAAATTTCCAATTTATTTAATCATCCTTGATTAATTATACTTTAATTACATTTTAATTAATTTCACAAATTAATTTGCTTTAACCATTTACAGTAATTATCCTTAATTAATCACTTAAATTAATTATCTTATAATCACTTATATCGATTAATTATCCTTTAATTAATCACACTCATTAATTAACTAACCCTTAATAAGTTTCCTTAATTAATCAAATCTTTAATTACTTACTTTAAGTAATTATCCTTTAATAAATCACATTTAGGAATTTTCTATTAATTACCCACCTTAACTAATAACATTAAGTAATTAACCTTTTATTAATTAACCTCTAATTACTTTCATTAATTAATCTCTTTATTAATTACATTCAGTAATTATACTTAATCAGTTTCTAAAGTGATTATCCTTAATTAATTAAACTAATTAATTATCTTAACTTAATTACATTAATTAATTATTCCCAAATCATTAGTTTAATGATCCTTAAATTAAGTGATTAACTTTTAGTTAATTCCACTAATTAATTATCTTATCTCTTAAAACTTATTTCCTTGCATATATTTAAAACTTGTTTTAAAACACTTTGGAAATACATTCAATTTAAACATACCTTAAAACTTGACTAACACTCTTTGGGAATTTAATTAATTTAACTTGCCTTTGCTTTTTGACAACTCAAACTTGATTTTGTTTTTAATTTGAACCTATTATAAAACACATTCGAATCACTCGGAAACGAACCCAGGCCATCACCAAATTTCCCGAGCTAAAACCCGAGTCTCCCACTCTTCTCTCTTCCCCGAGACAAACCACCATAAACTTCGAGTCAATCCCGAGAAACATCTTCTTCCCAAAACACCACAACAACACTCATACCCAAACGTGTACGTGTGCACGTGCACGAGACGCCGGAGCCACGGCGATCACCCACGACCACGTCGCCAACTCGTCGACAACCCACTCAAGCCTCACGACCACCCAGCTCCACGAGTTCGACTGAAAATCAAAATCGAGATCCTCTGTCACCACCTGGAACCCACCTGATCGACAAAATCAACTCGCCAACGACGATCCCGACTACCTGGAATCATGCCGTTCCACCCATAGCTGCGCCACAACCTGCCGCGTCGTTTCCCCCTGGTCCAGTCAACTCCGGTTCACCCTCGTCGAAGAAAAGGCCTCGACAACAACGACGAACCCATCAGGGTCTTAAACCCTACAACGACGTCGCCTAGCCCCTCTGATGATCTAAAAATTCAATTACCATTTTTCCTACAATCACCAAACACCTAGCTACCTTCAGCAACGAGCTCGGTGCTCCTCCAGTTCTGATCACCAAGAAATCGACATAAACTCCATTTTCGTTCAACTCGAAAATTCCCAACGATAAACAAACTAAAAATTATGATATTCATTTTAAAAATCATATTTCACAAAGTCGATTCATGTTATAATCCTGAAACAGTAATTTACAATGTTTGATTTTAACATGTTTAAAGGAAATTTCACTGTCTTCCCTTTTTTTTTAGATAAACTTCCAAATAATTTACTTAAATTATTTTTAGGACTTAGTTTATGATTAAACAAACCTTCTTGTTTAGAAACTCAACCCTATCTAAGATTAGAAGAAAAGATAATGAATTTTTGAACTTATCTTAGTCTGCTGAAATCAAAATAGAGACTGGTATATCTATAAACAGACATGCACACACAATCAACTCATACATATATACATGCAAGCATATTCATACATTGATGCAAACATTATTCAATATTTCCATATAGATTTATCACATGCAATTGATTAAAATTGTTTTTAAAAGAAAGGTTTACTCACCTGTTTTATGATGTGCAGAGAATTTGAAAACAGTTTGCATTAGAAAATTGCTACAGCAACTTGAAAAGCTTTTGAAAATTTGAATTTGCTTTATTTCTTTAAAACTGCAAAGCTTTGAAAACTTTGGTTTCAGATTTACTTGCATGCATACTTGAAGGATGGTTACAGGCTTGATTGTTAACAGAGCTTGCAAAATGGCTAAAGGCTTGCTATTACAGAGCTTTGGTCTAGCACTTGAAAAATGGTTACAGGAAAACAACATTGCAGATTGTTTTCTTGAGGAGTGTTACAGGTTTTTGAACTTGAATTCGAGGAGTATTTTGATCTTGTATTACTGGTTTGAGAAGATTACAGAGAAAACATTCAGATTGGTTTACTTGGTTTCAGGTTGTAAATTCTTGGTTTGGAAGTAAATTTCTGTTTTTGATTTGAGAAGATGATTTCAGATTTGATTCTTGAGTTTGGAAATAAATTTCAGTTTTGGGTTGTGGAGATCATTTCGGGTCTGATAAATTTTTGGTTGAAAATGAAGAAAGAAATTTGCTGAAAATAAAACTCTTTGTTTCTTTTACAATTTAATTTTAAATTTAATTATTAAAGAGAAAGACATTTGTCTATCCTATGTTCCCATTATCTTACACCTATGCACATGATTCACAAGTGTCATTAACATACATTAAAAAGTTTACAAGTGTTATAATGTTTAGTTAATATTTACAAAAGTTATTTCCTAATGTTTTATTAATGTTTTAAATATTATTTTCCTTTTTAATAATTTATTTAAGCTATATACATGTATTTAAGTAATATTTATATAATTATAAAATGTGTATATTTATCTTTTAATAAATATTCATATGAATTCAAGTAACTTATATTTTGATCAAATCATATAACATATGTTTATAAATTTGAGAAATTGAGTTTAACTCCTTGTATAAAATTTTTAAAACAATTTATGTTTTATATTTATATTCATACATTTTCTAGTATTTATACATATATAACTTTTAAAAAAGAATGATTTTAAAATCTTAATTTTATACTAATAATAATCATATATTTTTATTCTTGAATTTCCAATCCAATTCTATGTAAAATCTACTCATATGTATATATATATATACATATAACAACACATTATTATTTATTTTAAAAGAATAATTTGCCAATTTTAAATAATTATATTAGGAGATTATAAAATATTTATCCAGATATTTATAATTTAATTTTTATTATATTTCCAAATTCATTTACATATCCGAATATCTTTTATTATCAGGATTTTATCTGTTAAATTGATTAAAACAGTTAATTATCCAATTATCAAATGTCCCAAAATCCGGGTTATCACAAAATGCTCAAACGATTATCCGACTATGAATTCTATTGTTTTCTTGATGGTTATTCCAGTTATAACAAATTCCAATCGCTCCAGAAGATAAAAAAAAATGACTTTCACTTGTCCTTTCGGCTTGCTTATCGACGTATGCCATTCGGACTTTATAATGCCCTATGACTCTCCAACGATGCATGGTTAGCATTTTTCTGACATGATCGAATATTTTTAGAAGTTTTTATGGATGATTTCTCAATCTTTGGAGATTCTTTTTCCGAGTGCTTACATCATCTCGAGTTGGTTCTAAATCGATGCAAGGAAAAACATTTAACTTTAAATTAGGAAAAATGTCACATTATGGTCAAACAAGGCATAGTCCTCGGACATGTCATTTCAAATAAGGGCTTGAGTAGATAAAGAAAAAGTTGATGTTATTTCAAATCTATCAATTCCCAAATATTTTAAGGGCATTCGATCATTCTTTGGGCACGTTAGTTTTTATCGATGCTTTATAAAGGACTTCAGTAAAATTGCTCGACCTTTGACTACTCTTTTAGGAAAAGATGTTCCTTTCGATTTCAATTCTGATTGCGTCTCTTCTTTGAACGTCTTAAAAACAAATTCATTTCTGCTCCAATCCTCTACTTGCCTAATTGGGATCTTCCCTTCGAAAATATAGGTAAAACTTCTAACTTTGCGGTTGGTGTATCTTAGGACCACGCATCAACAAAATCCTTCATGTCATCTACTGCGCTAATATGACTTTGAACGACGCTCAACTCAACTACACAACCACCGAAAAAGAGCTTCTAGCCGTAGTTTTTTCCCTAGAAAAGTTTCGACCTTATTTGATAGGCTCACACAACACGGTGTACACTGACTATTCCGCTCTTAGGTACCAGACCTTACGGTTGAAGACAAAAAAGGATCCGACAATTTCATAGCCGATCACTTGTCTCATCTTTCAAACGCACCATCTTCTTTACCCATCAATAAAAAATTTCCCGATGAACAACTCCTATCAATTTCCATTAATCTATGGTTTGCAGATATAGCGAACTATTTAGTCACTAAGGAAACTCCTTCGACTTGGTCCAAGTAAGATAAATATAAATTTCTATCCCAAGTGAAATATTTCTATTGGGATGATCCATACTTGTTTAAGTATTGTTCCGACCAAATCATTCGATGATGCATCTCAGGTAGCGAAATCAAGAGTGTTCTTTCATTTTGTCATGGCCAAGCGTGTGATGGAAACTTCGGTCTAAGAAAACCATGAAAATGGTGCTCCAATGTGGTTTTTATTGGCCTACACTTTTCAAAGACGTGTTTGAGTTTGTCAAGGATGTGATCATTGTCAAATGTTAGGAAAAATCATGAAAAGAAACATGATGCATTTGACTCTATCCTTACGATCGAAATCTTTGACGTTTGAGGAATTGACTTTATAGGACTATTTTCTAACTTTTTTGAAAATCTTTATATTCTTCTTGCCGTCAATTACGTTTCTTTCAAATAACCACAAAGTTGTTGTGAAATTCATAAAAGAAAACATCCTTTCGAGTTTCGGCATACCTCGCACAATAATAAGTGATAATGGAACACACTTTTGTAATCGATCATTTGAAACTTTAATTAAGAAATACTCAATAACCCACAAGTTATCCACTCCTTATCATACTCAAACTTGTGGTCAAGTTGAGATTTCAAATCGACAAATCAATTTTTTAGAGGAAACTGTTAATAAAAACCAAAAAGATTGGTCTCAGTAATCGATAGATGCGCTTTTAGCTTACAGAACTGCATTTAAAACTAATCTTGAAATGTCCATTTTCGATTAGTATATGGTAAAGCATGTCACTTTCCAGTCGAACTTGAACAAAAAGCATTATGGACAATAAAGAACATAAACTTTGATCTTGAAAAGGCCGGTGAAAATAGAAAACTAATAGAAAATTGCAACTCAATGAATTAGAAGAGATTAGGAATGACGCGCATGATGAAAATTTACAAGGAAAAACTAATTTTTTTATGACAAGTCAATCCTAAGAAAAACATTTTCGCTAAATCAAAAAGTTCTTTTGTATGTGTAGCAACTCAATCTCCAGTGGGCCCAGATTTTCACTGACCCGAAAACCCAAGTCCATTAAATTACGGATTGTTGGTTTGTCATCCTGCAAAAGAGAAGTTATATCAGAGCACTGATGGTAATAACTAATAACGGAAGTAAGTAAATATAATAGATCATAATAATCACTGATCCAGAATTGACACCTCAAATGTTAAGTGCCTCAGCCAGACCACCGCTCCAAACAATACTAGTACTCGCCCTTCTAAATCCTGTGGGTTGTAATGAGGAGGGGGTCAGAACAACATTCTGGTGATTAGTAAATTATAAATCTTATACATAACACTAGCTTATGCTGATTGTTCATCACTTCTTATTATGTTAGATTTGTCATTAGTCGTTACGACTCCATCGCTGCATACGAACCATATCCACCTACACCATGTAGATATATATATATATATATAAAGTATATATATCCCATCGTCCACTAATGGATCCAAATACTATCCCCACTAGTATCTATCGTTCCGCACCTCGTAAGTATTCATCACCTCGCTGCATCATGGTCGTCGTATAACTCGAGGAAATCGCATAATGCGCACCAACGACCTCTAGTCCGTAAGGTCCTATATTCTCCACGTATTTTCACCTTTGTCCGCTTCATATATCATGGATTTCTGGCCCCATGCACCTCCACCCCGTCCGTATTTTTGAAGGAATCTCTAATATGGATTAATTAGCCTTGCCCTATCAAACAGACTAACAACCAACTATGGCAGTGCATAACTCCACCGAATCAATCATGGTAGGCAGAAGAGGTCCATTAGGTGTAACCCTGTCCTTCTTGTTGCGCGCAAGGAACTGATGTCGAGCTCGCTAAATATGCAACTTCTACCCCTTGTTTTGGTACCTACGCATGCCACCCTTTGTGTGCCCTATTCCATTAGTCCGATCCCACCCATCGTCCATTTAGATTGCCTAATGCAATCAAGGCAATACCCTCCTCTAACAAATTTGAAGTAGACTACTAGTGTTGGTATAGTCTCGCCATCCGATTACGTAGGTTCCGTTCCAAGCACCCACAGACTTGAGGGTATCCCTTCATCTATACACAAGCGTATACTCTCCACGGCTTCTATTGGTTGGATATGTTTCTAGCATCCCAACCCAGTCTAATGACCTTAAGTCATCTATTCTCTATAGTTATAACAGACAATTTATAATTATTCACACTAATCCATTTCATTCCATTATCATACTTAATGCAGACATCAATTTCATTTCCCAGCTTCTTTTTCTTGCCTATCACTCGAACTTCCTTCTTCATTGGTTTTCACTTTATTAACTTTTTAGTTTCATTCTTATTTAAATATTACACTTTTGGGATTTGCTATAGTTTAAGAAATTGGAATCTAACTTTACAATTAACAATTACATAGTAAATTTTCATATTTTATCACAAAAGGTGGTTTGTGCGATGTTTGTAGTTACGAGGAGTTCTCTTTTTATTTATTGAAATAGAAAGTGCAAAATATAGTAACTACCTTTATTTTGTACATCTCTTTCTTTTATAGACATATATTTGTTCCTTGTCATTTCAAACATCACTCTTGCTAAATTTAAACTTTGAGAGTATATGAAAATCCACTTACAATAATATACATTCCAATGAATTAAAATATCACTAAAATCCCAAAAGTCCAAATAACTTTGTTTTCCAGTCTCAACCACCAATGTCAAATAAAGTGAAATCCCAATTCATTATGTTTCAGTTAACTTATCCGATATAAAATTGATAATTAAAATCATTTCGTAATTACAGAATTAAATCTAATCATTACGCTTCTGTAATTATCAATACAAACTTATAGGCATGTTTACAGTCTTCAACATTTCATACATTTGCAACGGTATAAGTATCTATTCTATTATATATAAAAGAGAATAAAAGATTTTTTATATTCTTATTTCTCATTCAATCTGAAGCCAAATACTTATCTCTCATCGAATTGAGTAAACAATTTGCAATTGCCCCCTCCAACTCTTTTCCAATCACAATTCATGTATCCATTGTATTTATTGCTATTCATTGTTTTGTCTCCTAGCATTCTTCTGCTCTTAATTTATTAATAATCAAGAAAACCTATTTTTGATAGTTCCCCTTTCTTTTTCTATAACTTCGTCCTCTCTTCCTATTAATTTGCAAATTCATCTTCCTAAAACCCTATCTCCATTTCTGTTTTGATTCAATCTTCTAATATGTTTTTCAATTTTGTCAACATTCCTAATTTCTATTTTCTCTCTTATTCTCATAAACTATATTTCTTACAAATCATTTAAAAACACACCTTTTATTTTGTAAGAAATCGTTGAATTAGAACCATCTGGATCTGGATTCTAGCAAATCTGAATGTTTTTTATTTGGTAACTTTCTTTTCATTTTTTCATAGTAGTTTAAAGTTGTTTGTTGATTACTTTCATTTCATCATTTTCAAAGTAGTTAAAAGTTGTTGATTTTCTTCATTTCTAAAGTTGTTTTCTTAGGACTGTTTCTGCATCCGATCCCCATGATTTGGTTCTTTTCATCAGATCAATAGGTAAGATTTCATTTTTAGACTGTTATATTATAGTTTTAATCCTTATTTTGTATAAAATTTCTGGATTTGCCATAATCTTATCTGCTTCAGATCGGGTCTACAATTAAACTACTATATGTTCTTATTTTTAAACCTTTTTCCAACTTTTTCAATATTTTTGTGTTCATATTTGGTGATGCGTGGTTGTCTCCTGGATTTTAGTCACAATTTCTTCTATTATTGTAAAAGTGTTTCATGTTACCTAAAAACGCCTTTTATTTTGTAAGAAACCGTTGAATTAGAACTATCTGGATCTGGAATCTAGGTGTTTTCATTTTGTAGGAAACTATCATCGACGAAGACGAATCTGGATGTTTTTAATTTGGTAACTTTCTTTTCATCTTTTTCACAGCAGTTTAAAGTTGTTTGTTGATTACTTTCATTTAATCATTTTAAAAGTAGTTAAAAGTTGTTGATTTCTTTCGTTTCTGAAGTTGTTTTCTTAGGAACGTTTTTGCATCCGATCCCCATGCTTTTGGTTCTTTTCACTAAATCAATAGGTAAGTTTTCATATTTAGACTGTTATATTATAGTGTTATTCCTTATTTTGCATAAAGTTTTCAGATTTTCCATAATCTTATCTGCTTCAGATCAGGTTTACAATTAATCTACTATATGTTCTCATTTTTAAACATTTTTTCAACTTTTTCAATATTTTTGTGTTCATGTTTAATGATGCGTGGTTGTCTCCTGGATTTTATTTACAATTTCTTCTATTATTGTAAAAGTGTTTCATGTTACCTAAAAAGATATATACCTAATCATGAGTATCATAATTATAAAAGTAAAACAAAAAATCACAATAATGTCATTTAAGGTGTGTTTTAAATATTTTTTTTTCTATGTCAGTGATTGTGTTAATATTATCAATTTTAAACCACTCTATGTTGTCATTTTCAAACCTTTTTTCCAACTATTGATCCTTATTTACAATTTTACTACCTTTGTAGCCTTATGTGTTATTATGAAATTTTTATTCATGCTTTTTTATTACCCTAATAATACAATTTCTTCTAATAATAAACTGATTAAGTATATTGTGTTCTACATAATTAAATTTATGAATTTTGTGTTTGATTTCTTTGTGCTTGGTTTCTTTGTTCTCCAATAATGACATCTTAAGTATGTTTTAAATAACTTGTTTTTTCTATGTTTGTGATCGTGCCAATATCATCAATTTGATTGTCTAATGTAAAATATTTATTGAAGAAGTATTTAATGTTAGTTAAAGTGGTGTGACCATTATGAATAAGTTGTTTATTAAAAATATGCACATAAAAGGATTGTCCACATATTTATAGCAGTAGAGCCCTTACTATCTATCCTCATTTACAATTTTATTACCATTGTAGTCTTATGTGTTATTATGAAATTTTTATTCATGCTTTTCTGTTACCCTAACAATACAATTTTTTTAATAGTAAACTAATCAAGTATATTATGTTCTATACAATCAAATTTATGAATTTTGTGTTTGATTTCTTTGTGCTCGATTTCTTTGTTCTCCTAACAAAACTATATGTCCTATCTTTGTTATGGTCGTTTCAAACCTTTGGTTGTTTGCCTCATCTACTCAATTGTTTGTTTTTAGATCTGTTGTCCTTAGCGATAGTGTATTTCCAAATGCAATCATAGCCACCATTTGTAATTCAAAAGAAATCAGCTATTTTCTTTGTTTGCAATATAAACTTTGGTTTGTGTTCCCACATCAAAGACAGTATTTTTGTATTACCATGGCTTTTATGTCCATTCAATTTCACTATTTCACTAAACCTTACACTACTTCACCAATTGTGTTCTTAGAATTGAATTCCTTGCTTTAATAAAATAAAGCAAATAATAATCATTATTGTTATGGTATATTATTTTGGGAAAAAATATTTTAAGGACAAATTATAGTAAATATTTAGTCAGAAGGACACACACATAAAACTTTTACCGTAAGGACAAAGCCCAAAGCCAAGATACAATTTTAAACAAAACAAAGCATTCCGTTTGTCTTCCTCCTCCATCCTTACACTCAGAAATTCACGAAAATTTTGCTCGAAAGAAAAAATGGCACCGCAAACTAGAAACAAGTCTACATCTCCAACAGAACCTTAGAAATCGACTGTA
The DNA here is from genome assembly GCA_030737815.1 of Allium fistulosum. Taxonomy (NCBI): domain Eukaryota; kingdom Viridiplantae; phylum Streptophyta; class Magnoliopsida; order Asparagales; family Amaryllidaceae; genus Allium; species Allium fistulosum. The sequence goes on from CM060907.1 coordinate 99,986,901, forward strand.
GATGAACAACGAGCACAACAATCGACAGCCGATAAAAACCTAACTAAGTCGGAAGTGAATCAACAAAATGAAAATCGAAATGTCGACGCAGTAGATGTTCAAAAAGAAAATGCAATGGTAGAAGAGGAAAACCTATCTCTAGCGCAAATGTTAGCATCGGCAGTAAAGGGAAAAAGCAACAAATTAAAGCTTAAAAAACCTACATCAACAGAAGAGGAAAAGCAAAATATAGAAAAAAGAAGAAAGAGAAGAGATGAAAAAATTACAGCAAGTGGAAGCAGACCAGAAATAAGCGAAAGTATACCAAAGAAGGTAATTGATAATATAAAATCAAACATAACAAAGTCAGTATAGTTTTGTTATAGTAACATTGAAATTTTTTGCATAGAACAAAGAGGAGAACATGCAGCAACAAATACCTGCAGAGAAAAAAGTTGAAGACAATATGCAAAAAAGAGAACAACGAACAAAAAGAAGAAATGAAAAAATGATTCAGAACAAAATACAAAAAGAAACAGAGGTAACTGAAATTGCAAAATTATAAAACTAATACTAATAATTTATTCTGTTAAATGTATTCTAATGTTATCAAAAATGTTAAACAGGAAAAATTTCGGCAAAAAGAAGGGTAAAAAGCCGCGGATGAAGAATCAGATGAAGAACAACTAGATTCGGTAAAATTAAAAACATCATAACTTTATACCATGATAAATATTTCAAAAATATTACCTATAAATCATTTGGTAAAAGAAAAGGCTGATAGGTACAACAAACTGATACCTAATTACAAGTTATAATTGTCATTATCATTAAGCGTAAATTGTTTGATAAAATAATAGTCAGTATCATTTAGTTGAAATATGATACAAACAAAAAACTGATACCTATTTGCAAAAAACCGATACCTATTTGCAAAAAACTGATACCTATTTGCAAAAAACTGATACCTACTTGAAAAAATGATACCTGGTTACAGAAAACTGATACCTAGTTACTGCAAACTGATACCTAGTTACTACAAACTTGAAATTGTTACATATTTGACAGAAGATATTTCACTGCAGCTAATACCCAAATCTATTGTTGTTTTTAAACATAATTTGTTTCACAAATTACTTATTGTCTTTATTTTGAAATAATAGGATGATGATGATTTTGTTGATCCACATCCAAAATGCATAAAAGAAAGATCACAAACAAAACAACAATCTGAAGATAAAAAGCATGAAACTGCTTACAGATGTGGATTGCAGACAGTATTCAAAATGGTAAAACTGATAAAACAAAAAAATGCTCTATCCAAGAAGCAAATGGACATAATGAAGAGCACTCCTTACTACAACTTCTTTAGAGTTTTCTATGAAGAGAAAATTTTGATGAAAGAATGCAAAAAGCATCAATACAATTTGGATGCTTTATACAAATGCTACTCAGTTGTAGAAGATGCATTCTTATTTTCCAAAGAAAGGATGAAAGTTACAGCTACGGATATAAGTTTGATTTTTGGCCTACCACTAAAAGGAATTAACATTGAGCCAACTCAGAAAATGACAAAGAGAACAATTCCAATGCAGTGTAGGGAATTTGCAAACAGAAACTTCGGCAATTGCACTTATATAACAAGAAATGTTGTGGAAAAAAGAATAAAGCAAGAAGTTGCAAAAAAGAAAAAAGAGAATGAAGAAGACTTGCCAATGTTAATAGTAATTGAAATACTATTAACATTCTTCTTTCCAAACAACCAGCAAAAATTAAGATGGGGACTTCTACCATACTTAATTAATGTAGAGACAATGTTATTGGTTTCTTGGCCACTAACAATAGAAAAGAATTTCAATAAATTTGTTAAGAAGTTCATCCATAATCCAAGAAATATGTCGGGATGCTCCATGCTTCCATTGGTAAGATAGGTTAATCAAAAATTTATTACTTAACTTGTTTTAACAAACATATCTAATCAATTCTCTTTATGTTAACAGTATTGCATTTGTGAGAAACTGAATCTCATTCAACAAAGACAATATTATACTCCAGCTTTACCAAGATTTGCAAAATGGGATTTAAGGAAACTCAAAGACAAAGCAATCAAAGCAGTTTTTGATAACGTGAAAGAGGGTGATGTAAGTAAAAATTCCGTTTCATTTTTTGTTAATCAATATGCTTTAACTCTTATGTAGAATAAAGTTTTATTGTCTATCCTTTCTTCTATAACATAAAACTGATACTACAGTGATCAAAAACTGATACCATATCATTACGTAGTAAATAGTATCAAAAACAAAAAATAGAATGCAAAAAACTGATACCATATGTTTACTTGCTTGAAACGAATACTAATAGTATCATAAACAGGTACAAAAATGCAAAAACTGATACCAAATGAGTACATGCTTGAACTAATTGTGGATGTATTCAAAACTGATACTAGAATGCAAAAACTGATACCTTGTAATTTCACAATTTACACTGATACTACAATCCAATAACTGATACCATAGTTGTACATCTTTGAAACTGATACTTATATTATAAGAAACTGATACTAATATTATTAGAAACTGATACTAGAATTCGAAAACTGATACCAGTTTTACATGATTGAACCTGATACTAATAGTATCAGAAAATAAAAAAAATAGCCATTTGTTTTATTGCATACAGTTTTCTTTTTTCATTACAGTAAAAATTCAATTATCATTGCAAACTAATATCATAGCTTAAAACTGAAACAAATTTTCCAACACCAATTTTCTAGGTGAAAGAAATCACAAATCTCAGCCCATATGAAGAATGTCTACTTCAAACAGAGACTGTTGAACACAATTTCCCCAAAATTCAAAAAGAAAAGCATGGAAAGAAAAGAAAGTTTGAAGAAACCAAAGAAAGTGCACATTCATTTGAGGAAGACATAAGCATCAAGATCTTCCAAATGCATATAAAAGATTTGGAAGAAGAAACAAAGAAAACAAAAAAAGAATTGGCTGTAGAAAAAAAGAAAAGAATTAAAGCAGAGCAAGAAGTTTTCAGGTTGAAAGAAGAGTTGAAAGAAATTAAGTTGAAGCTGAAAGATAATGAAGAGAAAACATCTCAGGCTGAAGACAACACCAATAAAATTGAAGATGATTTGAATGACAGTGAAGAAAACGGTGAAAATAAAAAAGAAAGTTTCAATGTACAAAGCGACATTTTACAAACTGAACTAAATGAAGATACTTTTATAGAAATGGAAATAGAAAAAAATGAAGAAAAAGCTGAAGAGTGTGTACAAAAAAGAGAAGATAAAACAGAAGAAATGAAGAAACATATGCCCATCGAAATAGAAAGTGAATTGGGTAAAAAAACGAGCAGTGAAAAAATACAACGTGAACATGAAGAAAAAAAACAGACTCCAACTGAAGTGCATCAAAAAGAAGTGTTGGAAAAACAAAGTAAATTGCAGAGAGACAACTCAGAAGATAATCAAAATCTTCAAGAGGATACAGATGTAAAAAACCAAAGTATACCATATGTCGCTTCAGTACTTGACTTTACCCCTCCATCTTTCAAACTTTACGATACACAAGACTTTGAAAGTGAAAAAACTGAAAAAAAAGATGCAGAAGAACATGTGCAAACAGCTGTTAGAAAAGGGAAAAAACAGTCACAAAATCAAGTGACAAAAAAATCAAAGCAACAAAAAAACGGACAGCTTCTTACATTCAAAGGTTAAAGGCAAGAACAAGAGTGAAAAAACAACGTCATAGCTTTATATATGGGATGAAACAAAAGAAAGTTGCAAATAAGCCAAAACCTGAAAAAAAAGAAGATGTTAAAAACAAAAGTGAACAAGACAACAGTCCAAAGCCACTTGCAGTAATAGAGCCAACACTTTCAGAGATAGGGCTTGGACATTGCAAATGTTTGATCTATCTCAATGTTGAGCAACAAAATGTGATCAAAACTTTCTTTTCATTAACGATATCATCACAAAATTAAGTGTACAAATATGTATATTAATTTTAAATATGAAATTAAGTTTATCTAACATATACAAATTGTTTTTATCAAAATAGTGTAGTGGCATGGGAAGACAATGACACAGTCAAAGGAGGTTGTGTCATAACAAAGAATGCACTAAAACATCTACTAGAAGGAAATGACACAGACGGGCAGACACATAATATTTTTTTTCTGTACATCAACACTAATACCAAAATAAAAATAAAAATGATACCCAAATCCACAACATGCTTAAATTGACTTGATGCTTTATTATTTTTATACTTATCAACATACACAATGACTATTAACATTACTGATACTATTAACAATTTAATATTTCTTCACCAATAAAAAAACTTATACTTTTCTGATTTTAATACAGATTATAGATTGGTATATTTCAAAATGTGGACTGGAAGAACACAACTATGCTTTCACAACTACAATGACGGTAAATAAAACTTTAATATTCAAGTACATAATAATTGCTTCATTTATTAAATCATAACTTATTTTCATATTAAACAGAAAGCAATTGTGTGTGATATAAAGGGGGTGCAAAACATTCTTGTCCTCCCTATGCTAGAATCTATTGTACAGGACAAATATGCTGAAAGTATATATTTTCCTTTGCATTGTGAGAACCATTGGACATTAGTAACTTTAACATACCCAACAATGCAATGGTGCCATGTTGACTCTAACCGCCCTAGAAGATCAAACGAAAGAAACAATTCCAGTTTACAAGAAGCTATAAAATTGGTATGAGATTTATCTTTCTTTTAAAAAAAATACTTATCACAGTGAATATGAGCTAAATTTTTAATATATTACCTGTTTTAGAGACATGAAATAGAGGACATGCTCCAAGAAATCTAGAAAAGCAAAAACATAACAGACATGGTGGTGAAACCAGATGAAATGCATCAAATAAAGTGTGCACAGCAAGCAGAAGACTCGTAAGTTTTTTTTCGTTATAATCATGTTTTTGCATTATAATTTTCCATACATACTTCTATACATCATTGTATACCTTTTATATTTAATTGAATTTGATTCTTAATTAAAATATTGAAAATTATTATCTCTCAATTCAATAAACTTTTAATTCAGATAAACAGTTACTACAGAACAAAACTGGTACCTACATAAAAGAAACTGATACCTACAGAAACAAAACTGATACCTACATAAAAGAAACTGATACCTACAGAAACAAAACTGATACCTACATAAAAGAAACTGATACCTACAGAAACAAAACTGATACCTACATAAAAGAAACTGATACCTACAGAAACAAAACTGACACCTATAAAAAACAAACTGATACCTGTAGAAATTAATACGCAGTGTCCTAGTAAAACTGCTAAATATTTTAATTCAAAGCATACTGTATGCTTGTACCATTATCTCTGAAATTCAAATTTTTGTATTAATTATAAACCTGTTAATACAACAGATGAAAATTGATACTAATATTACATTTTGGTTTCAACAGGCTTGACTGTGGGATATTTGTAATGATATTCATCATCTCGCTGAACAGAAGCAGGATACCAATAAAAATTGAAAAGAAAGAAATATTATCAACAAGAGCAAGGATTGTACATGCAATATTAACAGATGATGAACACTGCTGGAGTCTGTCTAAATACATGCCAAGCCTAGAAGAACAAAGGAAAAAAGGAAATGAATTCACATTGCGTTATTTCACAATTAAATTTGGTACCTGTAAAGTAATGTTGTTCTGTTGAAATGTGTACTTGTGAAGTAATGATGTTTTGTTGCAATTTCATACTTATGAAGTAATGTTGTTCTGTTATTAAAACAATGCTGCTTTTACTTGTAAAAACAATACTGATCTCCTGGAATGATATGTTGTGGTTGATGTTCTTTTCTTTTCCTGTTGTTTATATTATAACAAGATTAACTACTGTATTTTCTACCATCCAACTATGAATCCCACATAATATTATCTGTTTTATGATGCAACTATCAGTTGTAAAATGATATTATCAAATTTCATATAATATTTCAATACAAAACAGTAACTGGGCATCAGTTCTTATGACTGATAGTATCAGTTTTGTTAAAACTTACACTCAACATACTTTATGAAACAACAATTAGTGCAGGTATTAGGTTTTGCAAACACCAGATATCATTCTAATTATTTAGTAGTACTGATGTCAATTCTAGCATGTATTATAATACACGAAACTGATACTAAAAACAAACCAAAACTGATAATAAAGCCATTTATATCCAATCAACCAAAACATTATCTCCAACCAAACTAACTGATACCGAAACTGTAAAAAAATGATACCAAAACTTATAAAAACTGATACGTGTAAAAATTTAAAAAAACTGGTACTGTAAAAAATGATACTGTAAAAATGATACTGGTACCAAAACTTGTAAAAACAAACAACAAAACTGATACTGCAAAAACAAATAACTGATACTATCATCTATACTAAAATAGCTGAAATTAAAATCAATTTCATAATATGCTATACTAAATACAATTTAATAACAAAAGGTTCAATTACTATAGACCACTGAAACAAGTCTCACATACACTTATTACTCTGAACAAATTAAAAATGTAAAATCAAATCATATCCTCTTTGAAGCTTGACAATTCCTTTTATTATGACCAAATTGCTTGCACTCGCCACATCTGTTTTGCTTGTTATGAAAATATGAAAATCCTCCTTTGCGCTTCACTGATGGTCTGCCAGCGCCATGTTTCTCCTTTGGTGGCTTGATAACATCTTGAATGCTACCATCAACAATAGGCCTATCATAATTTGGAATAGGATTTATAGCATTGGCATAAGAACATCGATAAGCATCAACAGTGAAATACTTCTCGACAAAATCATATACAGACAACTTAGACTTGTTCATACACTTTATAGCATGAGCACAAGGAAATCCCATAATTGTCCATTGGTTGCAACTACAAACCCGCTCCTTCAAATCAACACAATGAGAGTTTGGAGATTTCACTTCAAAAGCAAAATCAGAAGATTTATATACATCCCATCCAAATCCTTCTTCAATCAATTCATCTAAACGTAACTCCATAGAAGGACATAGACTTGTTCTCCACAAACGACATTCTTCTCTTCTTCTAGCCATTTGTTCCATAATCTTAACACGAATACCATCTAAACACAAAGTAATAGGCAATGTTCGTTCATTTAAAATCCAACTGTTAAAACTTTCTGCAACATTGGAACTATATTCACCATAACGTTTCCCTGGAAAAAATAAATCCACCCACTTATCAAATGGCTTATCCTTTAAAAAGTTAACACTAGCAACACTACCAATTTGACAAAACTTAGAATATGCTCCTTCAAATTCATATAGATTTGAAGCCCTAGAACACATTTTGAATAGATCAACAATAGACACATTTGCATTTTTGGCTTTCACTGCTGAAAGAAGATTTTGTTCCATATGCAAATAGCAATAACTGTGATAATCTGAAGGAAAAACATCACGAACACCTGAAAGCAAACCTTGGTGGCGATCTGACATAAAAACTAAACTACGCTCTTCTTGAAGCATTTGTTTTAAATGGTTCAAAAACCATGTCCAGTTATCCATATTTTCTACAGAAACTACACTCATAGCTAAAGGGAAAAAACCTGCAAATGCAAAAATAATTAGTAAAAAAAAACTAAAAGTAATTACGACCATAAATATAAAACAATTCATAAAACTGATACTGACAGTAACAAAACTGATACCTAAAACCTGATATGACCATTATAAAAATATTGATAACCACAACATTATGCACATTAATCTTCATTCTAAAACAACAAAGAAACAAAAATTGACATATATTATGATACAAAGGAAATTTCAATACTACATAACTATAAATGATACCATATATGAACATACTTGAAACTGATACTAAGATTATACACAAACTGATACTAATCTCCTGTTTAGCAGTATGAAATTATTATACCAAATACAAACTTACAATTCAATACAATGAAAATTCTGATACTAGAAACTTGATACTTATAAACTACATTTCTTAAAACTGATACCAACAGAATACAAATTATGATAAAAAATGTATTTATGCCAAGTATTATGATCTCAATACAAATAACTCAAATCTGAAAACAAAGACATACCTTGATCACCATTTTTTGCAGTAGCACCCATCAACACACCAGGACGTCCCTTCAAGTGAGTAGCATCTAAGAATATCATAGGACGACAAGACTTGAAACCAAGTAAACAAGCGCCAAAAGCAATAACCACCCTTTCAAACTCATTACTACAAGGATCAACATCCATATCAACATAACTATCTGGATTAGATTTCTTCACTGCTTCCAAATACCAACTCAAATCGTTATAAGACAAAGCATCATTACCGTGCAACTCCATCAATGCAAGTTGTTTCCCATGATAAGCATAACCATAAGACAACTGAAAATTGTATTCTCTTTTAAAATCAAGTATAATATCCTTAGGCTTTTTACTTGGACAATCGCGGATCTCATCAATAATCATCGATTTAACAAACGAACTAGATATATGTGGATTATTCACATGTCTAAGACCAGCCCCACAAGAATGATCAGAAACCAAATTTCTCATAAAGAACCTTTTCAATTCTCCAGAATCACAGGAACCATGGACTTTGAAAAGACAACCATCCTTATATGAAGAGCAAATCACAGTAACTCTTGTAGCATAATTCTTTAAAAATACTAATTCATACCCCTTTTGAATTTGATATGCCATCAAAAACTCTCTAAAATGTTCAGCTCCTCCAAAACAAAAACCAACAAAATTGTAAATGCTTAATGTCGACCCTCTCCTCAACATATCTTTTAAATAACTTTTACCATTAATAACAACATTTGAATAGACAGATACAGTAGAAGATGAAGAAGCACGAACAACAGATGAACTTGAAATAGAAGCACCATCAACATATTCCAATTTAGAACCCTTAACCTTAACAGTAAAACCAAAGAAAGAACTTTTCTTGTATAACTGAAAACAAATTATACTCTGAATATCAGAATCACTGTCAACCATAATAACTTTGTCCTCAAGTATATAAGAAATCTGAATAGAAAGAGGAGTTACTTGAGACCAACATCGACATATCTCATTCTTTAAATCATACAAAGAGCAATCAATGACAATCGAGTGCTAAAAGTGTTATTATTCAACACAAACAAACAAAGAAGACTGTTATCCCCACTATCAAAAAAAATAAAAAATAAACATTAGTAAAAATACATTCAATTTAGAACATAAATTATTCAATTTCACAAAAACTGATACCTACTGTATACAAAACTGATACCTAGTTACTGATAATAAAAAAAATGATACACAGAAACTGTACCTAAAATACAATAGTTTTCCACTCTATCACAACTTTATATACAACCCAAGCAACGATACTTTTCCAATCATCACAACATTAATGCAAGAAAATGCAAGATAAATTAAATGAAAAGCTAACTTGAATACAACACTGCATAAACAAAATGAGTATAATAATAAAAAACCTACTGCAACTTCCACAATTTTCCATCGACGAACGAACAAACAATGAGAAGAACAACACTGCATATCATACATAAAAATGAACACAAATACAAAGCACAAACAATTTTTTTAACTCGAATAGAAAAACAACAAAAAACAGAATAATATAATCATACCTAAGAAGAACGAGACCACGGTACAAATATGAAAAGAACGAGATCAACAAACGCTCGTAAGAAAAAAAATGATCGATGAAGTACAATTTTCAGAAGGACGGAATTGAAATAAACGAACGAAGTTGATCGATATTATAATTGGGAGAAAGATATTTGATCGCGACTGAAAATTTTGATCGAAAGAAAGAAGAAGAATAAGCGCGCGAAATTGGGCTGGAAAGGGAAAAACGATAATTTGTCCTTTGGAGAAAAATATTAGCGGGCCGTCCTTCATCCAAAAAAAGCCCTAAAACGTGTCCTTGAGGAAAATTTCCTGTATTATTTTTGTCTTCCTAACAAATGTAGCAAAGATAAAGGAAACAAAAATTTTAGATGCATTAATTCATATTATCCTATATTTTCTTTACACTATACCAAAAAATTTAGTCCCTATCAGTAACATTGACATAGAAAGACAAAAATTTGACCATTTCATTTAGAAATACTTATATTAATTTCTTAGAACTTCCCTAAATGAATTGTATGATCTTCTCCTACCTTATTACTTCATTTCTTCCCAAAATTAAAAGAGCAATTTTTTTGGAAGTAATCGTATTTTAATCAACTATTTTCAAATTAAAACCATGTTTTCTTTATAAATATAACCTTTTCCTACTTTTTTATTATACCAGGCTATAAATTTGACAACCATATTTCACACCTGTAATTCAAAACATAAATCTTGATTAGTTTCAATTTCATTAGAGCTATTTTACTATTTACTGCAACTTATACTGCATATTCATTATCATTGTTTTCTACCTTTTTTTATCGTTTAACGATACTTTACCAATCATGATCTTGGAATGTATTTTTTATTCCCACTAAGATGATTTTATTGTGAACAATATGTGGAAGATGTATCCTACTTTGAATTTCTTACTTCTTATATTTAGTGGAAGTTATAGTATGTTGCCCTATGCCTTCCTAAGGTACCGAGCAAATATATAACAAGTAAAAATTTTGACATACCGTTGTTGTCTTTCAGGTAAACTATACATTATTTTTTCTTGGATTGCTAAAGGACGAGTAACTATATTTGAACAGCAATGCACAAGATTATACAACTAAAATTGTGCAAATAATTTTTCTACTTTGTTTTATAATCGAATATATGTTGTAAATTTTTTTTAACTTATACTTTGTTTACAAACTGTCAATGTATGTTGATTGGAAGTAATTGACTGCTACAAGGTTAACAATGTTGCTTACATAGGTTTTTCCACTTACATAGTATATTGGGTAGTTTATTTAGTTTCACCTTATCAGTTCATCAAAGTTGCTTATATTCTGTCGTTATTATGAAGCAATTTTTCTTTTCTCTTTTCCATTTGCTACAACTGATTCAAAATACCGTTAAGTTATAGCTATCGTCGTAAGTAAGAGTAAGGATTAGATACAAATATTATTGTATGACACTTCATAGGTGAATTTATGTTTGGTTGTGTAGTATATGTTACACCCTGAAAGAAATGAAGCTTTGTTATGCTAATCATTATAACTCAAGGGATTTATTTAGATTTCAAGCACTAATTATATTCATTATTTGGGATCGTGAACTTGAATGCATGATAAGAATCAATTTAATGTATATTTCAAAAAAAAGTGAAACTATGTGTTGGTATCTAAGTTATCCAATTAAATTTGAATTTTTTAACTAATACATTAATTTTCATCTTCAAAATACTTCGCACATTCTAACCACTAAGTGATGATCCTATGTTTCAATGAAGCTAGTTTAAGCTGCCATAAGTTCTTTTCAATCATCAAATGACTTTGATAAAATGAGTGAGTATATATTAAAGCTTTAGAGGATTATATTTTTGTGTTCATATCATTTTCGGTAGCACGAAAGGTTGGGAAATAAATTTAATGCATTGAGTATATAATTTATTTTCTATATAAAAAAGTAAGGGAAAAGAATATTGATTGAAATTTTAAATTTTTTACTAAGAAATGAGTTGAATTAAATGATCATGTTAACTATCATTTAAAAAATATTTCTGTATTTATAGAAACAAATATTCGATGGTAACAATAGATAAATATAGTTGCAATCCGTACGCTTATTTTTATTCAATTTTGATTTTTAAAAATCTACTTGATTCACACTTTCTAAACAAGGGTCATCTTTTGCACACTGATCTGCTTTTCATATGCTAATTAATATGAAGCTTGCGGTCTTTACCAAATTATGTAACATGGTCACTGTTCTCTAATAGCAAGTTTATCATTATGGTAAACAGATGAACATTCAATCCATTTGGGTTTAGCCACGGGGACATGGAAGGATGACAGCCTTTATCAGCATATGCTGCTTGGTCAATGATGCTACACTTTTATCCGAACACTAATTTTTCTTCTTCATTTTTTTATACATGTCGAACCAAACAATCCTTCTGCTTATCTATTGTAATGCAGTAAACATTTGCTTTTATGGACTTAATTTAGCCTCGCTTGACTTCTTTGTTCAGCACAATTTGATATTCATGTATTTGATAAGATTTAGATAACACCCTTTCATTCGTCTTTCAAACAAAATATATTTCATTTGATGTAATTTGTTTTTGACGCCACAAGTTAGTATTTCCTTGATTGGAAATATTAGGTCATATATTTTATTTTATTTTTTATTGCCCAGCTAGCTACTATGCTTTCAAATGAGTTTGATGACCAACAATACAATTTATTATTTAGGTCTATTTCTGTGTATTTAGAAATTTTGAAGGAGAAAGGAAACGGTGGAGCTTTCACGCTCACTAGAAGTTGAAAGTGAAGCCCTCAGTCCTAATTTATAGATGTTCAAATCAACACTAACCGTCGGATGGAAATAGATTAGATCCAAGCCACACGGCCTTAAGTTACAGCCGCCACCAAAACAAAGCGGGTCGACTGCCCCATGACCCAGGTCGACCGCTTATGGTCGACCGTGCCTAAGTCATGGTCGACCTGACTAGGCCAAAATAGTGTATTTTTGAGCGTTGGTTGATTTAATTGATTTATTACCCTTTATTCTCCAGTCAACGTTAACCAGCGTTATCTTATGCCTTAATTACTTTTCTTAAACATTAAACTACCGTTAACTTTAATGGTATTAATCAATCATTAATTAATTTCAAATTATTTCCTTAATTACATAATATAATTATTTCCAACTACGAAAATTCAAACGCCGATAACTTTTTCGTTTAAACTCCGATTTGAAAAGTTTATATATGAAAATTGATCAGAAAATCACCACGAATCCAATGGAATAAGTTTCATAGCCAAATTCCAACATTTACAAAAATTACATTTTTCACCGTTTATTATTTATTAATTAATTTCTATTTTAATTAATTAACGTAAAAACGCGGGGTGTTACATTCCCCCTTAAAAGAATTTCGTTTTCGAAATTCCGTAAGGGTTCGATCATGTAAACCATCGCACATCCATTCTACACTAACAACCAATTAGTGTACAACCAATTTTGCAACAATCCATGTACATGTGCATAGTGTATCACAATACAAATCATATGTATGAACAATGATTTCTAATTGGCGCATCCTATATGAATGATTGCTTTTTAAATCACTTTCAAAAACATGATGGTGACATCCTAAATATACTGGTAGTTTTACATAAATGCAACTTTTTATAAAATCAAAATAGTTTTTCATCCAGATTTTCTCACACTTCTACAAGTAGAAGCATAGTTTAACCAGTTTTTTATCAAATTTCCTAGCACACCATAGCTAACATCGAAATTTAAAAAAATTCAGTTTTCCAACCCTATTTTCTTATGCTTGGAAAGGGTCTAGATAAAAAATTTCACATTTCCACCATTCTCTTATGTAATTTTTTTCCACTATACCATGGAATCTACTCCTTTGCCTCCAATCATTTTTCCAACCTTCCCAAGTACAGTTTACATAAGTAACTTTTATTTTTAAAGTTCAAAAACATTGTTGTTCCAAAAATCATCTTTTTAAATTTCCCTCATCGACAAGGTTCCTCAGAAAACTTCCATAAAAAAAACAACTTCCTTATCGCTTAGCGTATCCATTTTACTGCAACTACCACTATGCAGTAAAATCTACGCTAATCAACTTACCAACTATTCCCCAATGCCAGCATGCGGTATTTTCAAATTTATAAACTAGAAATTCTTAACTTTTAAAATCTTTTCAAAGATATGTATATATTTATAATGAAAACTTTTCATAAGTAAATCTTTTATAAAAAATTTCATTTTCCAAATATATGTATAATTACATTTTTTTTTATAAATAACCTTTTCTGCATTTTTGATATCAATGTTTGTCAACCATCCACCGTCCATAACGGACTTCACTTAATTGCGCGGTAAATTTTAAGTTCTCAAAAACTTTTTTTCTTATTAATATCAACCAGCACACATGTTCAACTTTAAATTTCAATCTTCGAGGAACAAGAACATTGACCCGTGGCTTACCTCTCCGTACTCCTGTCCTCCTTCTACCAAAATTTACCTTTCAAAAATCCTTATTCTTTTCAAAACCTACATTTTCATTTTTTAGTAGTTACTTAAATAAATTTTCTTTATTTACTACTTCCAGTTTCAACTATTTTCTTTTCCCTTGCATTAACTAAGCGGCCTTCTCTGAAATTTCTTTTCTATTTCTTTCTCAACCATTGCGATCCATCCAGAAAACACATAAAAAGGAACATTTCCCTAAATGTACATAGTTCATGGCAACAACTAATGCTTACAACCCACGAAAAGAAAAACTAACACTAGAAGGAAACACAACACCACCAACTACTACTACTACTACTACTACAAGAACAGACCTTTGTAACAGGCCATCCCTCTACAACAACCTTCATATCTTATCCTTTTTTTTATTACTTATGATGAATAAGATCTATTTATCTCTTCCATCCCATACCTAATTATGAAATAACTATGCCTCTTCTCGTTGCAATGGGTAAGAAATACACCCTATGAAATCTTCATATTAAATGGAACTAAGCTTTGGGAAATAACCTTCCAATTCCCTTCTTGCTTCTCCAACTTCAGTCTACCAATATCCTCCATGTGTGTTTACCATCTCATTACCATATATTACTGTCTTCTCTTAATCTCAATCTTTTGATAGTATCCTCAATCCTTGGTATTTCCTTTATCTATAAGTATCCTACAAGCATATCCCAAAACTTATAGAAATGTACCTCAATACCCTCTTTATGACTTACACACATATCAACATAACATTCCTAGGTTCTTCTAGTGTCCCTCACACTCTAAGGGGATTTCTTGTTACTATTACAAAAGTAATCATAGCTATCTCCTTCATAGCTTTATTCTTTTTCCCTTCTCACCTAGGCACTAATTCCTATCTAATCCATATTTAAAATTCTGTTTTGGTCTTTGTCAGTTTTTTTCAAAAACTAAAACTTCAAAATTTTTGAAATATCTAATACCAAAACTCTTGTCTTTAAAAGTGCTACTTAGAAACTTTTATTAAATCCAAAAATACTTGGTGTCTTAACCCTTTTCAAAACTTATATTTTAAGATTTTTGAATTTAACTTATTCACTAAACTATAAAGTGAACGTTAACAATTCTAAGTTTAAAATCAAATCAGCCTTTTCTTTTAAAGACCATTCCAACACTTATTAAAAATTTGGGATTTTTGTTCAACTAATTATTAAGTTTTCCTTCCAAAAAAACTTATTTATTTCTACCAGACCATTTCTTTCAAAAGTATACTTTACATCTTTCTAAAACATCTTTGATACTTTTTAAATTATAAAAACTAGAGTAGATAAGAACAACTCTCATCCTATCACTTTCCTTACATCTCATACTCTCCTTACATCCAATATTTAGAAGAGTTTCTAACATAATGAAAAGGGGACTTCTAACAGACATTAGCAATAAATGTGCATAACAAAAGGAAATGCGCATTTTCCTTTGTTCTGCTTCTCTAATTGGGTTACTATCATTGTTTTATTATAATTACTAACACTTTTTATTGTACTTAAGGATCCGATATTTTAATGTATTGGAACTACTTTTCCCTCCAAGGGGAATTATTAACGCTATAACTCTTTATGAACCGCTTATAACATGACTCGTGTTTTGTGTGAAATTACAAGGAATTATATTTCATTTTCTTTATTTAAATAGACAGTACAAAATACGGTATTTTTGATATTTTGTACATCTCTTCCTTTGTATTTACATTCCTTATCATTTCAAACAAAACACCTTTATTTGTAACTTGATTGATTCATAGAAACTTAATTTGTTACCTCTTTTCATTCCAATGAATTAAAATATGTCAAATCCCAACCTAATTACAATAAGCCAAACCTCTCTTACATTTATACTTCCTAACTTCCTACTACTCAATTCTTTAACCCAAACTGCACTAATTCCAACTGTTTTTCTCTTAATTTACCATCCTTTTTCTTAAACTATTGTTGCGCAGCCACTTACAGCTTAATTTTTAAGACCCTAAGTCTTCTTTTTTATAAGATTCATCCTATTCCGATTTATATATGTAACAACCTGTATTTTTGGGTCTTTGAATTTGAATATTTAATTTGTTTAAATATTCAGATTTGAATTAAATTATAATAAAATCTATGTTTCAAATTTGGACTTGATTTTTAATGTCGTATTTTTAATTTAAATTTTGGAATTTTTCCATAATTTTTAATTTGAAAAATATTCAAATTTCCATTTGACGTATTTTATGGCAAACAGGGGTGTTTTTGACACTTCATAGAATAAAATAACATGTCTATTTTATTATTGCTTTGTGATCGTATGACATCATTGTACGCGATCGTCTTTTATTTTCTGTCGTTTTCGACTCGTACGCGGACGCATTACGGTATGGTAGGTACTGAAAATTATTTAAAAACCAACACTATTATAAGGTATGCAACAGCCAACTTAATATCTTTCCTTTTGCCTACATACTGTTGTTGCCTTCCCCTACCTTATACCTTTGGCCTCCTCAGCCGCTTCTTTGTCCCTCACTGTTTGAAGCATGTTTGGGTATATTAATGCACTTTAGCAAATCCATCTCCATTTTTCAATTTTAATGTTGCTGCCATTTCATTTGCTTATCTACTTCCTCCCTGTACATGTTTTAAAAAAATCATGAAATCAAACACCTCCTTCACTTCAAAAATCATTACATCCCAAACCACTCACTTTTAGCTCCAACGTCCAACTATAAAGTTGTTCGTCATCGAATCTAGTTTATTTTTAAAATAGTTTCATGGGTTTTTGTCGAGTAGTTTGAGGGATATATTTAAATAACAGCAAGTGGTCGAGAAAATGACCGTTTTGACAAACGGAGGATATGGATGGGACCGTATCATTGTCCTATGACTTATTGATAGCTTTGGACAAGTGCAAAATTATGACATATTAATACAGACAGAATTTAAATCATGTTATTTTAAATAATAATGTCGTTTGAATTTATATACTTTAATTATTGATTTTTATTTGGCCAAATAAAATACTGCCAAGTTAAATTTGATTGAATATGGTAATTGTACATCTGTTAGCGGAATAAAACGCCGTTCCGCTAATTAAATAAATTTGGCAATTAATTAGCAGAATAAATCCCCGTTTTGCTATTTTATAGTTTTGGACATTTGATTATATATCGTTAACTGATATGCTACTTTGAATAAATGATATATTAACCAATGATGGTTAAGTGTTGGATTTATTTTCATAGTCGTGGATTATGTAAATATTTGTTACTAACTTGAAAAGTTAAATTGAATAATATGTTAGCTTATTTAAGTACCATGGTGATCATTAAGCCCCTTTCGAATTTGAAAAGCTAATTATTGATTTGAAAGTTATTTTATGGATAATTTAATATAAGGTTTAAAGATAATTATCATTTAGTAATAATATTTAATAAGGTAATAACTTATTAGTAATAATATTTTAAAGAAAATTTATAATTGTTTTAATATGGATTTAAAGTTAATTATTTTATTTATATGATTCTTAAAGGTTATTTCTTAATGTTGTTTAAGAATGTTTAATTATTATTTTAAAGTTATTTAGTTATGGTTTAAAAATGTTTTAATTATATTTCAATTATTTATTTAAAGTGATTATATATGCTTTAATTTATAATTAAAGTTATCTAGTTATATTGACTTAAGTTATTTAATTGTATTTATAAGATAATTAGTTTTCATATTAATATTATTTTAAAGCTGGTTAATTATTGTTTAATAATGTTTCAAAGTTAATTAATTATTATATTTGTATTTTTTTAAAGTAAACTTATTAGTACAATAATAGTGATTAAGATTAACTTAATATATTATTAATAAGATTTTAGTTTATTACTTTAAATGAGATTTATTTTAAACGAAAAAAAGGATGTTTAAATAGTAACTTATCATTTTAAATTATTTAAGTTATTTTAAATAATGTATGGTTTATCAGGGAAAACTTATTGACTTAAAGAGATTATTAATTAAGTTGTTAAAATATGGAAAAAGATTTTATAAATAGTTTTAGATATTTATAAAAGGATTACAAACGAGTTTGAAAAGTTTGAAAAGTAGAAGTTTTATAAATGGGGTTTTGAGTTATGTGAGGAATGTTTTATAAATAGATAGAAGATTTATAAAAAAGCTTTACAAATAGATTTGAAAATATTTATAAGATAAAGAAATTTGAAAAGAGATGATTGATATTCATGGCGTAATTCTAGGGGCAGGGATTGCCTACAGTTTACTATGGATTCGCTGGGATAGCGACGTAACCATTGTGTCTATGATCCATAGTCGATATTGAACGGTACTTTCCTTATCCATTTTAAAGAGTTTTCAAGTTTCTAAGTTTTGAAAGTGAAATGGTTTGTGAATATACTTATACCATTGAGGTAAGTATATGGTTATATTTTCTAAGTATCAAAATATCAATTTTGTGAATATGCTTATCCTATTGAGATAAGTATATGGAGGTGATTTCCAAGTCTTTGAAAATTAATTTTAAGAAATGAAAGATTTCTTTTGGAGAGGCTTGGTGATTTCCATGGGAAATATAACCTTTGTTTGAATGATTGCTTATTTGATAGTTAAATAACCGACTATCAAATCTTGGCCTAAATATGTAATCCTTCTTAATTTTGGTGGTAGGTAAATATTCCCTACTTAACACTGATGGATTTTAACTATGGAAATATCTAGGGGAAACACAGGGATTATATAGTACAGTTACCGTCGGTGGTGCTATACTATACATATAAACTCGCTTTGTTCTTCTAGGACAAATGATAAGAAGATCCATCCACTTAAACTATTAGAGGGTGATCCCCGCTCTTATGTATTGTCTGATTATTTCCTAAAGAACCGGTATTGAGTATTCTGAAAATCGGCGTTTGGTTTTGTGGAGCACTCGGGAAACGAAAGAGTGTACTCGTAAGAGATGACTCGAACCCGTGACCACTCCGAAAACCATATGTGATTCTATGGAGGAGATTCGTGATATTTTGAGATGTTGAGATCTATATGTGATTCCAAAACCTGTTGGGATATGGGAATCCGGGTGTGATTCCAAGATCTAATTGAGATATGTGAATCTATGTGTGATTCCAAGACCCATTGGGGTATTTGAATCCATGTAGGATTCCATAATCTATTTTGATGGCGGTGCATGAGCTGGAATGCTGAATGTAGCCTCATCAGCATGAATGACTAAAACCAAAGATATGAGGTATGGCTCGTAGGGTTGGCAAACCCATAGGGTATAGTTGGCTCCTCTTAGATGTCACTTACAGTTGCTATGCAAGCATGGGGCGATGCACTCTGTCTTAGCGAGACCAGCTATGTTTATCCTATGGTACATCACTAGGGATGTAAGCTACTTTGAATGGATATCTCTGATCCTTGTGTAGGAGGACCGTTCCTCGAAGTAACGAGGGCACCTCCATGGGAATCCTACATAATTAGCGAACGTGCCTTATCGATTTTCGATTATATACCTAGTATTGTTGTGATGTACACTCACGGGCATCACAACTACTTGATTATTATTATTTTCGCCTTAGACATTATTATAATAATCCCTGGATTTTCTGATATAAAAGTTTTGGTTATCGTAAGGTAAAAACCCATCCGTATTTATGTGCGGCGTGGTCTGACGAGATCCTTTTGTTTTGAAAGGTTATTTAAACATTAAGAATCCATTTGATTATGTTTCTCATGCTGATTTTACTAGACTGACCAGGGCGTTGTTTTTTTATAATGCTCGGGTCAGACCAAACATATTTCCAGGTTTACTTAGATGTTTGGAGCTTCAGGAGACGAGCTGGAGGCTCAGAGAAGTATTCATGTACATGGTTATTTTTCCGTTGCATTCATGGTTGTATTTATCAACAATTGTGAGGACAGGTTTTTATAACCGTCCGGGCTGAAATAGATTAGCATACTCTGATTGATGTCTGTATATACATATATTACAGTTTTGTTTTTATGTAAAGTTTTGTTATATATTATAGATTATTCGTTTCGCTGTGAGATTATGTGTTGTTTAGTTTCTTCTTATCTTCTTTCTTCTTCTTTTTCCTAACTATCCGCCTTTCCGTTCAATTTGGGTTGGACATGTGTGGTTTATTGTCAGCTTACACTGTACGTAAAAGTGGGTTGTTACAGTTAGTATCGGAGTTTACGTTGAGCGAACACCTAGGCTTTGGTGGGTTGACTCATTTGAGATAGGGTAAGTGAGACCCTAGGATGAGTTTGATAGTATATATATAAGAGTGCGTATTTGTTATTTTCATAAAAATGTTTTATATTATTTTGTTTGATCTGTTAAGTGGCTTAAGAATTCTGGTCGATGCGTTTGGCCAACGTTATCAATAGGAATTTCCTAAACACTTGAACAGTGCCAATCGATACAATATTGTTTTAAATGGGTAAATGAAATAATTTTACCTAGAAATATATTTTTTTTTGTATAAAAGAATAATTTTTTTATAGTTATTCTTGGGTGTGCTTGTTTGATAGGAAATGATAATATTCCGTTATTATCATCTAGAATTTGATCGGTCACGCTCGCTCATTTTTGAGCATTGACAATTATTGATTAATCTATCTTGAATCTTTCTTTTTGAAACATGCATTGGGTGGACAGGAATTTGGTAACACTGAAACGAATACCTTATGAATTAAGTTTCACAATTTGAACATAAGGTGTTCGTTGATGACGTTGGGTTAAAATTTGATTTCTAAGGGTTGTTTATTTAAAAGAAAATTTGAATATTTTGGAGTGAATATTTTAGAAACGATTTTATATAAAGGTTAATTTGGTAAAATTGGGTTTTAATAACTGTTTTTTATTAAAAGGAATTTGGAATATTTTGAAATAGATATTTTGGAAATAATTGAATATAAAAGTTGGTTATTTTAAATTGGGGCTTATAAAAGAAGTTGTTAAAAGAAATCTTAAATATTTCCGAAATAAGACTTGAAGAATGATTTATATAAGTGGAAATTAGCCACAAGGGCCTCTTTAGCAAGTGCAATTAGTTTCTAGGACACACAACCGAAATAATTACTTTTAAGGACAAAATGCAAAATAATTAGTTTCTAAGAGCTAAAAACTATGAAATTATGCCCTTGAAAGTAATTGGACTGCTGACTTTGTCCTTAAAAGTAATTATTCTGCTGACTTTGACCTTGAAATTAATTTCTATGGATGTGTGTCCTAGAAAATAATTGGACTGCAAAGTTTGTCCTTCTAGTGAAATGCCCCTTTATATAAGGAGGCTAGAATATTTTCAAAATAAATATTTGAGAAATGATTTCCTTTAAATGGTAATATTCTATAAATTTGATTTTTTTTATAAAATGTGTGTATAAATAAAAAGGAATCCGAGAGTTTAAATCCCGGTGATCTGGAAAAATGGTTTTCATGGTTTACATGTTAATAGTAGTAATTGAAAATGTTCTTGGGATAAAAACATTTCTAAGTGGACAATTGCTACCATTAGGATCTCGCTATATAATTGTTTTGATAAAACAAATTTTGGTTTGATTCCAAAAATATGATTTGATTTACCATAATGTACATATGCATATTATTATTTCAAAGAATTTTGGAGAAAGGAAATAATAATTTTATTTGATATAGTTTTAGAGTACAAATGATTTTGGAAATGGTAATAATAGTTTTCTTAAAGGGGTTTTCGGTGTATCAATATTTTGGAAATAGTTTGCTTATAAATATATTTAACTATAAATGTCTTTAAAAGGGAATTTTAAAGAAAAGGTATATTTCTTTAGATTGGTTCGGGAAAATAAGTCCTGATTTTTTTATGGTGATCAGAATAATATTCTAAGTGACGATCAGATGTTTGCTTTGGTGAACGGTATTGTGCACTTCATAAATTATTCTCTTTGTCATTGTACAGTCGGGACTAGTTCGGATCCGGACGAATCCGAAGTAAATTGGAAATTAATAGTTTGATAAAAACTATTTATTTGGAAATATATTTAGTATTGTTTCGAAATAGGTTTGAAAAAGAAAGAAGTGGTTTTAAGTTAACTAATACGAGTGGCTCGAAAATAACCAAAAATAGGTAAGAGATTCGTTCGGATGGTAAACGCTTCTCTTGAGTATTTTCCTTATAGTAAGAAAATGTATGATACTGTTTGGTAGTACGTAGTTCCTTGGTATAATTTTAGAGTTACTCGGGCTATATATATATAAATGGTATCATTCCAAAAAGTATTATGAATAAAAACCCTAGTTTCTTAAGTGAATTCCTAAAATAAAAGTTTGAATTGGATGGTTGTGTATGCCTCTAGGGTATGACAGGAAATTTTATAAGTTTTTCAACTTAAGCTTTGCTTTATGAAAATGTTTTCATAAATATTTAAATGAGAATAGAATTGGTATTAGGAATAACCAATTAAAATAAGTACGTAGAATGGATGTAGATCATTTCTCTCTCCATATAGTTTGATCTAATATTCGAGTACAAGGCTCTAATATGTTCCACACCATTCCAAATAAGGATCTATTACTCGATTTTTGACGACGAGCACTTGATGAGGGTTCTTGATATGGAATCAAGGTTTTCTATCATAGCTATAGCTATGTAAGAAGAGCAAAGGTTCCTAATCAAGGAGCCTGATCAGGGTCCGCACTAGTAAATCAGGTGAGCGATGCTGGTTTGGAAGTGGAGTCATGTATTCGAGTAGCGATCGAATCATCATGCGGGCTTATGAATAATATTGAGTATTCTTGTGTTGAAATTTTGAGGACGAAATTCTTTTTAAGGGGGGGAGGGTAGTGTAACAACTTGTATTTTTGGGCCTTCGAATTTCAATATTTAATTTGTTTAAATATTCAAATTTGAATTAATATAATAAAATCTATGTTTCAAATTTGGACTTGATTTTTAATGACGTATTTTTAATTTAATTTTTGGAATTTTTCCTTAATTTTTAATTTGAAAAATATTCAAATTTCCACTTGACGTATATTACGGAAACGGGGGCATTTTTGACACTTAATAGAATAAGATAACTTGTCTATTTTATTATTGCTTTTGTGATCGTGTGACATTATTGTACGCGATCATCTTTTATTTTCTGTTTTTTTCAACTCGTACACGGACGCAATACGGTATGGCAGGGTACCAAAATTTATTTAAAAATCAACACTGTTTTAAGGTACATAACAGCCAACTAAATATCTTTCCTTTTGCCTACATACTGTTGTTGCCTTCCCCTGCCTTGTTCCTTTGACCTCCTCAGCCGCTTCTTTGTCCCCCACCGCTGAAGCATGTTTGGGGTATATTAATGCACTTCAGCAAATCCATCTCCATTTTTCAATTTTAATGTTGCTGCCATTTCATTTGCTCTTCTCCTTCCTCCCTGTACATGTTTTAAAAAAAACCATGAAATCAAACACCTCCTTCTCTTCAAAAATCATTACATCCCAAACCACTCACTTTTAGCTCCGATGTCCAACTACAAAGTTGTTCGTCATCAGAATCTAGTTTATTTTAAAAATAGTTTCATGGGTTTTCGTTGAGTAGTTTGAGAGATATCTTTAAATAATAGCAAGTGGTCGAGAAAACGATTGTTTTTGACGACACGGATTGATGAACGGAAGATATGGATGGGACCGTATCATTGATTCATGATTTTTAGTGGTCGTTTGGTGATTTTTAGGGTTGTGAATCATCATGGAGGAAGAGATGACCAAATTTCATTCGAAAAATAATTTCCAGCAAACCGGTGGTCGAGGGGTCGAGCGGAGATGTCAAAGAGGATCCTGGGAACGAGGCGGAGGGGATGACCATGGCTGATTTTGGTCTAGTGGTTTGTGGTGGCCTGGCGAAGCAAATTAGGGTTTTCCTACCATGTTTTAATGATGCTCGGTTTATTTGTGATCTGTGATGAGATGAAGTGATTGAGCTTGGTCATGTTTGGCCAGGAAGTGGCGCCATAGGTGGGGGTCTCAGTGGCGGGGGCAATAGCTAGTCATAGTGGAGGTGATGGGATGTTTGAGCGAACCTGGGCGTGATTTGGGGTGATGGGTTTGGTCATGGTGAGGCTGGAAGCTAGGGCGAGGGTGGCGAATGGATGAGAGGACAAAGTAGGGTTTGCTGGTGGTCTCAGGTTGGTCATTGGTGGCTTTGGAAGGTGGTGCACGTGCACGCGTGCACGGATATAGGTACTGGAACGTTTTGAAATAAAGAAGGAAGTTTTGAGGGGAGAAGAAGAATGGACACGGGTTTGGTTAGGATGGTTTATGAGCCTTGGGCCGTAGTGATGAAGGTGAGGAACATTCTTTTTTAGTTGTTTGATGTTTTAAATATTAAAGCATGTTGAAACTTTGAAAATTGATAACTTGTCCGTTTGAAATCCGTTTGGCGCACGGATTTTTGCAAGGGACTCGTATGGACGAGTATAACGTTGTCGTATGAATTATTGATAGCTTTGGGAAAGTGTAAAATTATGACATATTAATACAAACATAATTTAAATCACGTTTAACGTCGTTTGAATTATATACTTTAATTATTGATTTTTATTTGACCAAATAAAATACCGTCGAGTTAAATTGGATCGAATATGGTAATTGGACATCTGTTAGCAGAATAAAATACCGTTCCGCTGATTAAATAAATTTGGCAATTAATTAGCAGAATAAATCCCCGTTCTGCTATTTTATAGTTTTGGACATTTGATTATATATCGTTAACTAATATGCCACTTTGAATAAGTGATATATTAACTAATGATGGTTAAGTGTTGGATTTATTTTCATAGTCATGGATTATGTAGATATCTATTATTAACTTGAAAAGTTAAATTGAATAATATGGTAGCTTATTTAAGTACCATGGTGATCATTAAGCCTCTTTCAAATTTGAAAAGCTAATTATTGATTTGAAATTTATTTTTTACAGATACTTTAATATAAGGTTTAAAGATAATTATCATTTAGTAATTAGATTTAACAAGGTAATAACTTATTAGTAATAATATTTTAAAGATAATTTATAATTGTTTTAATAATGATTTAAAGTAAATTATTTTATTTATATGATTCATAAAGGTTATTTCTTAAATGTTGTTTAAGAATGTTTAATTATTATTTTAAAGTTATTTAGTTATGGTTTAAAAATGTTCTAATTATATTTCAGTTATTTATTTAAAGTGATTATCTATACTTTAATTTCTAATTAAAGTTATCTAGTTATATTGACGTAAGTTATTTAATTATATTTATAGGGTAATTAGTTATCATATTAATATTAGTATAAAGCTGATTAATTATTGTTTAATAATGTTTTAAAGTTAACTAATTATTATATTAATATTGTTTTGAAGTAAACTTATTAATACATTAATAGTGACTAAAATTAATTTAATATGTTATTAATGAGATTTTAATTTATTATTTTAAATGAGATTTATTTTAAATGAAAAAGAAGGATGTTTAAATAATAACTTATCATTTTAAATTATTTAAGTTATTTTAAATAATGTATGGTTTATCAGGGAAACCTTATTGAATTAAAGAGTTTATTAAATAAGTTGTTAAAATATGGAAAGAGTTTTATAAATAGTTTTGGATATCTATAAAAAGATTATAAATGAGTTTTAAAGGTTTGAAAGGAGAAGTTTTATAAATGGGGTTTTGAGTTATATGAGGAATGTTTTATAAATAGACTGAAGATTTGTAAAGAAGCTTTACAAATAGATTTTGGAAATATTTATAAGATAAAGAAATTTGGAAAGAGATGATTGATATTCATGGCGTAATTCGAGGGGCAGGGATTGCCTACAATTTACTATGGATTCGCTGGGATAGCGATGTAACCATTGTGTATGCTACGATCCATAGTCGATATTGAACGGTACTTTCTATATCTATTTCAATATTTTTCAAGTTTCTAAGTTTTGAAAGTGAAATGGTTTATGAATATACTTATACCATTGAGATAAGTATATAGTTATATTTTATAAGTATCGAAAATATCGTATTTTGTGAATATGCTTATCCTATCGAGATAAGTACATAGAGGTGATTTCCAAGTCTTTTAAAACTAATTTTAAGAAATGAAAGATTTATTTTGGAGAGGCTTGGTGATTTCTATAGGAAATATAATCTTTGTTTGGATACTTGCTTATTTGATAGTTAAATAACCGGCTATCAAATCTTGGCCTAAATATGCAATCCTTCTTAATTTTGGTGGTAGGTAAATATTCCCTACTTAACACCAAAGGATTTTAACTCTGGAAAATATCTAGGGGAAACACGGGGATTATATGGTACAGTTACCATCGGTGGTGCTATACTGTACATATAAACTCGTTTTGTTCTTCTAGGACAAATGATAAGGAGATCCGTCCACTTAAATGGTTAGGGGGTGATCCTCGCTCTTATGTATTGTTGATTATTTCCTAAAAAACTGGTATTGAGCATTTCGAAAATCGGCATTTGGTTTTGTGGAGCACCCGGGAAATGGAAGAGTGTACTCGTAAGAGATGACTCGAACCCGAGATCACTCCGAAAACCATATACGATTCTATGGAGGAGATTCATCATATTTTGCGATGTTGGTATTCATATGTGATTCCGAAACCTGTTGGGGTATGGGAATCCGGGTGTGATTCCAAGATCTAATTGAGATATGGGAATCTATATGTGATTCCGAGACCCGTTGGGGTATTGGAATCCATGTGGGATTCCATGATCTATTTTGATGGCGGTGCGTGAGCTAGAATGTCGGACATAGCCTCATCAGCAGGAATAACTAAAACCAGAGATAAAAGGCATGGCCAGTAGGGTTGGCAAACCCATAGGGTGTATTCGGCTCCTCCTAGATGTCACTTACAGTTGTTATGCATGCATGGGTCGATGTACTCGGTCTTAGCAAGACCAGCTATGTTTTTCCTGTGGTACATCACTAGGGATGTATGCTGCTTCAGAAGGATATCTTTGATCCTTGTGCGGGGGACCATTCCTCGAAGTACCGAGGGCACCTCTATGGAAATCCTACACAATTAGCAAATGTGCCTTATCGATTTTCGATTATATACCAAGTATTGTTGTGATGTACACTCACAAGCATCACAACTACTTGATTATTATTATTTTCGCCTTAGACATTATTATAATAATCACTGGATTTTCTGATATAAAAGTTTTTGTTATCGTAAGGTAAAAATACGTCCGTATTTATGTGCGGCATGGTCTTATGAGATACCTTTGTTTTGAAAGGTTATTTAAACATTAAGAATCCATTTGGTTGGGTTTTTCATGCTGGTTTTAACAGACTGACATGGGCGTTGTTTTCTTATAATGCTCGGGTCAGACCGAGCATATTTCCAAGTTTACTTTGGTGTTTAGAGATTTAGGATACGAGCTGGAGGCTTAGAGACGTATTCACGTACATGGTTATTTTTCCGTTGCATTCATGGTTGTATTTATCAGCAATTGTGAGGATATGTTGTTATAACTGTCCGAGCTGAAATAGGTTAGCATACTCTGATTGATGTCTGTATATACATATATTACAGTTTTGTTTTTATATAAAGATTTGTTATATAGTATAGATTATTCATTCCGCTATGAGATTCTGTGTTGTTTAGTTTCTTCTTGTCTTCTTTCTTCTTCTTTTTCCTAACTATCCACCTTTCTGTTCAATTTGGGTTGGACATGTGTGGTTTGTTATCAGCTTAAACTGTACGGAAAAGTGGGTCGTTACAATATACCACTCATATTATCCACTATGTTCCGATTTATATACCACTCATATTGTCCACCCATACAAGTATTTTTCATATCTTAAATCTTTCATTACAAACAAAGATTCGCGAGCTATGTTGCTATATCATTTCCTTTCAAAAGAAAATAACCGCTTATATAATTTCCTTTACAGAAATCAAATTAGCTATATATATATGTATATATTCTTATAAGACTTTTAATACACACACACATACTATATATATATATATATATATATAATTCAACACTCACTTACTTTTTCATTAAAATTCCTCTTAAAGTATACAATTTATACTTTTTCTCATTTTCCAAAAATTTCTTATTTTGGGTTGGACTTAAAAGCGGTCTTCTAACTATTTTCTCAAGACATCCTTCTTTCCAAATACAAAAGTACAATCATTAATTAGGAGTGACTATTTCACACACTTTCTTTAGGAACTTCCATATCTTCCATTATCTATAACATATGGATTCCTATTTCCCCTTTATCTGGACCTATTGTACATCATCAATTGGCAATCATATTGGGAACTACAATCATTGGGCTACTGAGGCCCGACTAGGAAGTCATGTACCATCCAACTTCAAGGATTTTCCATATGTAACTATTCTATAGGGTCTAACGTATATTATATTTGTAGAAAAAATACAAATACATTCACTCAACTTTTCCTAATTCTTTTCAAGAATAGACTAACCTAAGCTTTGATACCAAATGTAACAACCCATGCTCCAGTAGGCCCAGATTTTTGCTAACCCAAAAACCAAAGTCCACTAAAATATGGATCGTTGGTTTGGTATCCTGTAAAAGAGAAGCTATATCAGAGCACTAATGGTAATGACTCACAGCACAAATAAGTAAATATAATATATCATAATAATCAGTGATCCAGAGTTGAAACCTCAAATGTCAAGTGCCTCGGCCTGACCATCGCTCCAAACAATACCAACACCTGCCCTTTTAAATCCTATGGGTTGTAATGAGAAGGGGGTCAGAACAATGTTTTGGTGACTGGTAAATTATACATCATATACATAACACTAGCTTATGCCGATTGTTCACCTTTTCTTGTTATGTTAGATCTATCATTAGTCGCTACGATCCTATTGCTACGTACAAACCGTTCCCATCTACACCATGTAGATATATATATATAAGTATATATATCCCATCATCCACTAATGGACCTAGATACTATCCCCACTAGTATCTATTGCTCAGCAACTCATAAGGATTCATTACCTCGCTGCATCATGATTGTGTATAACTCGAGGAAATCTTATAGTGTGCACCGACAACCTCTAGTCCATATGGTCCTGTATTCTTCAGGGATTTTCAAATTTGTCTGCTTCATATATCGTGGATTTCCGGCCCCACTAACCTCCACTCTATCCATATTTTTGAAGGAACCTCTAATATGGGTTAAATAGCCTTGCCCTATCAAACAGACTAACAACAAACTGTGGAGGTGCATAACCCAACTGAATCAATCCTGGTAGGTGGAAGAGATTAGTTAGGTGTAACCCAGCCCTTTTCGTTGACCGTAAGGGACCGATGTCGAGCTCGCTAAATATGCAACTCCTACCTCTTATTTTGGTACCTACGCATGCCAGCCTTTGCGCGCCCTGTTGCATAAGTCTGATCCCACCCATCATCCATTTAGATTGCCTAGTGCAATCAAGGAAATAACTTCCTCTAACAAATTTGAAGCAGACTGCTAGTGCTGGTACAGTCTCGCCATCCGTAAAAGGTTTGCCCATTACCTGCAATTACGGAGGTTCCGTTCCAAACACCCACGGACTTGAGAGTATCCCTTCATCTATACGCAAGCGTATACTCTCCATAGGTCCTATTGGTTGGATATGTTTCTAGCATTCCAACCCAGTCTAATAACCTTAAGTCATCTATTCTCTATAATTATAACATACAATTTATAATTATTCACACCCATCATAAATGCATATCAAGGCTACATATATATATATATATATGTATATATATTTTATATTCATGTATATTTATTCTTCTTACATTTTCTTTACCGCCTCTACATCTTTTACATTTAACCCTAGGTCTTTATTTTACTATGCATTTAACTTTTCACTTATCAAATTCATTTACCGCTTCTCGTTTTCTGTCTTCAATATCGTTGCAACTACATTCATTAGTTCAACTTTGATTTCTATTCCATTTCATTTAATTATCAGACTTTATCCAAACATCTTTCAATTTACTTGTTTAAGCAAATTAATCCATTTCATTCGATTATCAGACTTAATCCACACATAAATCATTTCCCAGCTTCATTTTCTTGCCTATCACTCAAACTTCCTTTTCCATTGGTTTTTATTTATTAACTTTTTAGTTTCATTCTTATTTAAATGTTACACCTTTAGGATTTACTACATTTAAACAAATTGGAATGTAAACTTTAATAATTAACCGTTACATAGTAAATTTCCATATTTTGTCACAAAAAGGTGGTTTGTGCGATGTTTGTAATTACGAGGAGTTCTCTTTATATTTATTGAAACAAACAGTACAAAATACAGTAACTACCTTTATTTTATACTTCTCTTTCTTTCACAGACATATATTTGTTCCTTGCCATTTCAAGCATCACACGCTTGCTAAATTTAAACTTAACTGTATATGGAAATCCACTTACAATAATATACATTCCAATGAATTAAAATATCACTAAAATCCCAAAAGTCCAATTAACTTTGTTTTCCAGTCTCAATCACCAATATCAAATAAAGTGAACTCCCAATTCATTATGTTTCAGTTAACTAACCCGATGTAAAATTGATAATTAAAACCATTATGCAATTACAGAATTAAATCTAATCATCACGCTTTTGTAATTATCAATACAAACTTATAGGCAAGTTTACAGTCTTCAACATTTCATACATGTGAATTTATTGCAATTTAAATTCAATTCTCAGACATATAGAAATAGATCTGCAATGATAGAATCTAGTATTATATAAAAATAAATAATATTTCCACCCGCCCTTAATTAGCACTTCCAAATCTCTAGATCTAGTCCATATCTAACATTGTTATCTGTATTCTTCAATTTTGACTCCCTATTCAGATCCGTAAACAATATTTATACAGATCTCATTAGGAATTGGATTAGGAAAAAGAGATTTAGATTTATTAATTAGAACCAGATCTAAAAGTTTACCTCCGATGTAGTAACCTAGTTAGAACCTATTTCCTATCCTCTGTTCTTTTCTATTCTTCTCCAAAGTGTATCCGTGCAATCTAGATCTATTTCTGTGTAATTTAGAAATTTTGGAGGAGAAAGAAAAACGGCAGAGCTTCCGTGCTCATTAGAAAAATAATGAGTTGGAAGTGAATCCCTAAGTCTTAATTTATAAAGGTTCAAATCAGTGCTAACTGTCAGATGGAAATAGATTAGATCTAGGCCACACGGCTTTAAGTTACACCCACCACCAAAACAAGGCGGGTCGACCATCCCATGACCCATGTTGATTTGATTGATTTGTTACTCTTTATTCTCCAATTAAAGTTAACCGACCTTATCTTGTGCCTTAATTAATTTTTTGAAACGTTAAGCTACCATTAACTTTAATGGTGTAATCAATCATTAATTAATTTCAAATTATTTCCTTAATTACATATATCATTATTTCCAACTATGAAAATTCAAACATTGATAACTTTTTTGTTTGAACTTCGATTTAAAAGTTTATATATGAAAATTGATCAGAAAATCACCACGAATCCAATGTTCTAAGTTTCTTAGCCAAATTCCAACATTTACAAAAATTCCAATTTTCACTATTTATTATTTATTAATTAATTTCTATTTTAATTAATTAACATAATAACATAAGGTTTATTACAGTATGATTCTCGACTTTATTTATTCCCTATGAAATTAAAATCGAGATGGACCGGACCATACGTGGTATGCACTGTTTTTCAACACGGTGCCATAGATAGAAAACCTAAGGATGGATCGATTTTTAAAGTCAGTGGTCATCGTTTAAAGTCGTACTTGGAATTGGCAAGTGACTGAGAGGAGGAGCTTATGATTCTTCATGAGCCACACTACATCTAGTAAGGAATTTTAACACTCTCTTGTAAATATGTAAATATTCATTTCCTTTACACTTATTATATCATGCATTGACTATGGCGACACAGTCAAAATCAAGTGTGGGGGGAGTCTCATGTTTATTTTGATTTTACATGCTTTGATTTTTTCATTTTTCTATCCTTTTTTTCAAAAAAAATATTCATTTTAAATTTATTAAAAAGTTCCAAATTTTTATCTGCAGCATAATTTACTTTTGAATAGGTACGATAGAGTAAGCATACAAATTTGGTCATTCGATATAAATTTTGGGAAATTACTTGTCTCAACGAATAATAAAAAGAAAAGTTTAAATTACAAGCAACCATGGTGTAACTAGTATATAGGGAGACTCATAGGTGATGATTATGAAGTATTTTCTAAATTATAGTCTTTGTTTAAAAGGTGTTGATCTAAAGTATGTGCGTTAACATTTTAATCTTTAAAGTTAAGTGGTGAAAAGATGATTTTGTAAAACTCTCTCTCGGAATAAATAAATAAAATAATAATAATAAAATAACACCTAGAGTCAGTGTACACACGTAACTATGTACACCCGCCACGCTCTGTACTCTTCTCACATAAGGCCGCAAGGCAGTGCATGAATGGTATATCTGGCCTCAGTTTTCAAAATTGGATGTATGTATATATAAATATTAATAATAATAGACACCTAGAGTCGGGTGTTCACACATAAGTGCGCACACTCGCCATGCTTAGTACTTTTCTCACATAAGCCCGTAAGGTAGTGCATGGATGCTATAACCGGCTTCAGTATTCCGAGTTAGGTGTATATAAATAATAATAATAATGTTGATATTAACAATTTTGTAACGACCCGTAAATTTCGATAATTAAAAATGTTAATATAATAAGATTTCATGGTTTAATGTTGGAAGAATTAAAAATTTGAAATTTATGTATGGTAATAACAACTAGAATGAATTGCAGCAAATTTCATCTAAGTTAATTATTAATGAATTGAATGAAATTCCAATCAATTGAAATGACTCAAATGTTATAACTTGGTTGTAAAGGAAATATAGGGAAAACAATTGTAAATATTGGGTTAACTAATGAAATAATATATAGTCAACGGTAATGGAATCTAATTTGTATTATATAAGTAATTGCGACACTTGTTGTAAATAATAAACTTATAATTGTGAGTAAAAGTAAATGGTGATAATTATAAGTTACTAATTTATTTAGTCGGTCGAATTGAATTTGGAAACCAATTGCAAATGAAATGAAATTTTATATATTAACTAGGTGTATAATCAATAATTGAAGTTGAATAATAATTGTGAATTATGTAGAAATAAGACTTTGAAATAGACTGATTTCGAAGATTTAATAATAACGAGTATTGAAAGATAATGCTACTTATTGAATGAGTTTACTATCAATAGTTGGATTGAATAATAATGCTGAATTTAATAGATGTAAATAAAGTAACGGATTGATAATGAAAATTTATGTAAAATATAATATTGGAATTTGTTGAATATTGAACAATTAAATTGTTTAAATTCAATATTTGAAAATAACTGAATAATTGAATAACGGGAGTTGAATAACTGTTTAATGGAAATGGTTGTTCTATAATTTGAATTTGTTTCAAAGGTTAAATTTTGAATTTAATATGATTAATTTGATATTGAAATTTAATATATGAAAATAGAGTGAATAACTAAAATTTGATTTAATATGGTTCAATTTGGTTTCCAAAGTGAATATAAGTTATATTTGGATTTTAATAGAGTTAATAAGATGTTAAAATTGGAATATTAAGAAATTTAGTAAATTTTGGAAAGTCGTCGATTTAATCGAGGAGTAAAAAAATAGCCTTCCGAGGCACAGTCTCGGAATTCGACGAAACCTATTCCATTGGATCCGTAATAGTGTATTATTATCGAATTTCAAATTTCGTAGCGTTTGGAGTTACCAGCTGGTCGTACGGGTTAGAAACGCATTGAAATTGATATCGAAAATTTAATATTTTAATTCGATTCAAAAGGCTATCTTCCACATACGATCAAATTAGCTTCCGAAACACGTTCCATTGTGTTGGGAATGCGGGTAAAACATTACGAATGCCTGTCGGCACATCTAGTTTGGAGTTCGTTCAGAAAGGTTGATAATAATAATATTTTAATAATTGGTTTATACGTATATATTCACGCTTGCTTCAGAAACCCTAGCTTATCTGGTGGCCGCCGTTTCTTATCTTCCAATGGCCGATATTCTCTTTCGTTCTCCTCTGATTATCTTCAAATCCACTCATTGATTTCAAAATCTTCCAACTGCAAAATCGAAGAGCTTGACAAGCTCTATCTATCCAACGGTCACGATCGAAATCGAGGCGATGGATTGACAGTGATTTGGGTTTGAACGCAGCGTGTTCGTGCACGTATTTCGAAGGATAGGTGAGGCCGAGCTCTGCAGAATTCCGGGCGGTGGTGCCACGTGCGTAGGGCTTCGATTTGAAGCTGCCTGATCGACGTCTCGGCGAAGGTGGGGGTTGCGGCTGGGAGGCGTTTGTTGCGTGCGTATGGGTTCCTGAGCGCGTCTTTGCCTGTAATGTGAGCGAAGAAGATGATTTAGGTGGTGGGTAATTAGGATAATGACTATAATTAGTAATTGTAAATTTTATTATTAAAAATCAAATGTTTAATATATCATATCTCTCTCATCCGAGGTCGGAATCGGACGAAACTGGCGACGTTGGAATCGCAGAGATGAGAGCTTCGCTGCAGCATAGATCCGGGAGTGTTTGGAGCTCGTTAAAATTTTAGGTTGAATCGAACGCCGTTCGATTTGATTTAAAATTGAAAATCAAGGTGAGTGTTTTATAACATTCACAACGTACTAAATATCTTTATGGTAGTTAAATTTGATATTATGAAGTGTTATGAATTTTATTTGTCGTCGTTTGATAAAATTTAATTGTCATATAGATTGTCATTTGAATCCACCGTTGAAAATTAAATTGACAGTCAAATTGAAATTAAAATTGAATTGCGATTAAATTACCTGACATTGATAACTATGAAATTGCCGTGAATTGTATTGTCTATTGGGTGATGTATTTCGATGGATGCTATTGGTTGATATTTAAATGGTTGGATGTTTATTTGCTTATATATATATATATCCTGTTATACATACATATGACACTGTGATTTGGTTTAAGTGATATATATTCGTCCCTGACATTTAATTGAAATAAATAATCACTTGGCCATAGGATAGAAAATTATATACGGACACCGGATTGGTTAAATTAATAAGTTTAAAAATCGTTGATTTGAAATTCATTTAAATGTTTTGATTTAAAAGTTATAAATAAAATCAATTTATAGAAATCGAATTTATCGTAAATTGAGTTTGGAATGTCGAAATAAATTTTGGTTAAAAGAAATTGTTAAATAACTTAAGTTGAGACTTTGAAATTTAAAATTGGGATATGATTGAACTCCGGAAATTTATTTGTTTTAAAGATTGAACATTATCTCGAGCTTTGAGTATTACTAAGTAAAAGTGATATAAAAATGATATTTCGAAATTGAGCTTGAAATTGAATCATATTTGAATTTGGATTTAAAATTGAATATTAAAGGATAAATTTTGTTAAGTGTTATAAATTGATATTTTGAAAAATCAAGCTCCAAATCGATATAAATTGAAATTGAATTAGTTAAAGGTGAATGTAGAATTGAATTAATTTGAAGTCAAAGTTGACATTCATTTGAATTGAAATCGAAATTGAATCGGTAGAGTAGGAACTGAAATTGATTTGAATTGGGAAGTTATAATTTAAATGGTTTAGTTTTGAAGTTGTTTCATTTTGTTTTCCAAATTTCTCTGTTATATAAACCATTTTTAAATACTTAAACTATTTTAACCTATATTAACTATATTAAATTTATTTATCTATTTGAAATCCATTTAAAGATTTTAAGTATTTAAGTATTTTAATTATTTTAAACTACCTTTAAACTACTTAAACTATTTTAACCTATATTAACTATATTAAATTTATTTATCTATTTGAAATCCATTTAAAGATTTTAAGTATTTTAACTATTTTAATTATTTAAAACTACTTTTAAACTACTTAAAACTATTTTCTAAAAATTTCAAGCTGGTCAATAAGGTGAAATGTTTATATTTAAATCTTGAATTTAAATACGAATTGGGTTAAATGAAGTTGCAACCTAAATTGAAATTCGAAATGATTTTGAAATCGAAATGAGATATTGAGGCGAAAAATGATTTTGAAATCGAAATGAGATATTGAGGCGAAAAATGATTTTGAACGGAATCTTACATCTTGAATAGATATGATGATATTTGAAATGGATTTGATTTTGAAGGGAATATGATATTTTGATATCAATTATGAATCGATTTTAAATGTAAAAGAGCCATCGGTGTAATAATACGTAGTTATTAAAGAGACCGGGATCAGATATGGACATACTCTCTGTCGATACCGAAAACCACTTTAATAACTATTATACGCGGAGTGTCGATCCAGAATGAAGTGGATGGTTTGGTGAACGCGTTGACTGAAGAAAGAGAACGATATTGGATGACCCCTGACATGACTAAAACAGGAGCCGCGCCGGGCCATTGAGGTTCGCCACCTCTAGCGGACACACTTCTTCGATACCATGTCTATTACATTTGTGATTCGATTTGGGTGCACCCCTTGATTTGGGAGTGTTGTTTCGCGGTGTTGGGGTAGTAGCTGCTATGCCCAACATCATCCGGATCACGCAACTACTAGTATCCTAGTTGGTATCGCCTCATGTACCTTGTCATACTGATTATCCTATTCGCGACCACTACGTTTTGGTTTGTACCTTTAGCATATGGATTGCCCTCTGGTGACTTCCGGTTTTGGGGAACCTACGGTCTTGTATATGCTCTTGGGAATAAAAATGTGTTAAGGGTGGAATGGGCCATGGCTTAACGCTAGTTTGATATTTTACTTTATGATAGACATTATTGTATATAGCGTATTCTATTATATAGTAGATAGTTTAACGGATCCTTGAGAGATGGAAAATCCCGTAACATCTCTTAAGTTATTGCACTCACGTTGACACTGGATAGGAGATGTCAAACCCCGTAAACATCTCTGACGCCATTGCATTCATATTTATTTACGATTGATTTAACTTTCATAAGGATATTTTAGTCCTGACTCGAGTGTTTTGTTTTTCATTACGCTCGGGTCAGTCCCGAGTTTTTTCAGCTTATCGAAGATCTATTCTAGAGGACGAAGACGAAGATTTTGTATACTATTACTATTATTATCCTTGCATCATGCTATCCGCTGCATTATTTTATTTGTTCTGTTGTATATGTATAACTCTGATAAATGATGTATAAATGATAATCAAAAGTATATTAAACAGCTTCATGAACTGTTTATCTGATTATTATATTTTATCTTTCCGCTGCGAGATTCTGTGATTGTTTCTTGTTCCTTTTCTCTTCTTTTCTTATTTACCCCATTAACCATCTGCCCTTTTGAATGGTTTAGAATCGACAGGTGTATTTGATCGTCGGTTTAAACTGTCCAAAAAGGCGGGTCGTTACAGTTGGTATCAGAGCTTTGGTTTAGCAATAACCTTATCTTTGTGGGGTCTGACTCTTTATAAATAGGGTAGTAATACCCTATGATGAGTCGCTGAGTGTATATATTTGAGAGCGCGTATTTGTTAGTGATATAAAATTGTTTTATATTGTGTTTGTTGATTTGTTGAGTGGCTTATGGATTCTGGTCAATACGAGTAATTAACGTCATTGATAGGGATCTCTAAACACTTGAACAGAACAATTCGACATAGTATTGTTTTTAAATTTGGGGTAAATGAAATAATTTTGCCCTAATTATATTTTGTATATAAAGAAATAATTTTTCAAAAATTATTATGATACATCCAGTTTGTTGGTTGTTAGAAATGATAATATGGTTGGTTATCACAAATTGGATATTGTGTTTTAATAAATAAGGTTTATTACAAAACAAATAATGATAAAACAATTTATAGAATGTTTTAAGGAAGTAAAATTTTGTAAGAATAATTTATAAATGTGACTTATAAATCAAGATAGATTTAAATTGAGAAATATTGAGTTTAAGACCCGGAGATTTTGAAAATGGTTTTCAAAACTTTGAAGAAAAATATGTAGTGATGTTAGTTGAAAAAAATATTTATGGGAAATATTTTGAAAGGATTTTTAAGAAGGAATGAATTCAGTAATCCTCTCTTATGTCGCTAGAAAATAATTTCGGTGATGACTGCGCAGCATCATCGACGTTCATTTTCGAGTCTCAAAGTGAAGGAGACTTATGCGAAGCTTTGCTTTGCTTCGAAACTGTTTTGAAAAATGCATTTTGGTTTAAACTTAGAAGGTATGATTTGATATATATACATTTCAAACGATTTTATTTTATTTCAAATGATTT
Source organism: Allium fistulosum (assembly GCA_030737815.1). Lineage (NCBI taxonomy): Eukaryota > Viridiplantae > Streptophyta > Magnoliopsida > Asparagales > Amaryllidaceae > Allium > Allium fistulosum. The sequence goes on from CM060907.1 coordinate 100,025,538, forward strand.
AAAATGAACCGGGCATTTAAATTTCTAAGTCCTGTTAATTAATATTTTTCTAATTATCTGAATGAAATATGAATAATCAGAACTTATATAATAAGAGGATTTAAAAACTCTAAGCTAAAGGTTTTGAGAAACTTTAGAGTTGAAGTGTAACTTTTAAAATTGAAAAGTATTGAAAAATAAAGAAAATTTAAAACAAGTAAAAATTTGTGAGCATTCTAATTTAGAAAAATGAATCCTATAAATTTGTATTGTATCAAATTGCATTCTAATAACATATAATATGACTTACCAAATGCTAAAAGTTAAATGATGTTTTAGATATCAAATGAGATATTATACAAGTAAGCAAAACCTAAAAGTAATTGAAATATACAAGTAAGCAAAACTTAAAAGTAATTAAAATGTATATAAATGGAAATTTGGTTGTGATAAAATTTTATATACTTAAGTATAATATGAAATGATGAATGGCTAAATGGAATAAGTAAGTAGAATTTAAGGAAGCAGACAAATGAACTAAATAATATCTTTGTAAATTTGTTATAGAATTGAATATAAATTTGCAAAGAAATTATGAAATTGAAATTTGTAGCTTTTGAGGTAATTATAAACTTAGATAAAGTCCAACTTCTTATATATGACTTTTATAGAATGGTTAATAAACTAAAGTGTTGGTTAATAAAATGTTCCACAAATAAATCTGTTATTAACTGAAATTATGAAAATGAACTACATTATTAACTGAAATTATGAAAATGAAGTAAATGTAAACAAAAGAATTTGGTATAGCTAAGAATCAATTGAAGAATGAAATTGAATTTAATTAAATTACATGAAGTGTTTAAAATGAACTTAATTAAAATTGTATAGAATGTTTAAAATGGATATGCTAAGTAATTAAGGGATGAATAATGCATTGTGAATAATTAATTGTAAATGAAATGAAGGTAAGTAAATTAATTGAATATATTCAAATTGTATACGAATCTATTGAAAGTTAATACGTAAGTTAGACGTATATTATTTTATTCGCATAACAATTTGATCTGAATTTGAGCACAAAATTTCGAGATAATTTATATCGATCCAAGTTAGGATTTTTCACTCGATTCTTGACGGCGAACCCTGGATATGGATTTTTGATTTAATTCTGGAATTCTTTATCATAGTATATGGCTATGCAAGGAGAATAACAGTTTCCGATCAAGGAACCAAATCCGAGTCCGCACTAGAGAGTCGCGTGAACGATACTAGTTTGGAAGCGAAATTGTGTGATCAAATGAGTGATCAGATTTGATATTGGATACGGATGGTATATGTACTTCGTACAGGTTTAAGTAAAGCTAATACTGAAAATTGAAATGCAAATTATAAATTGATTTTAAATTATACGATTTGATATCATTGATAAATAAGATACAGGTATTTAAATCAAGGAAATTGGATTGCCCGACAAAAAGGTACATGTTTATTTTGTCATTGGATTTGGTGATTTTTGATTGGATCCACTTGACTTTTGTTTTCTTTTGTTGGTTTGGGGCCCGTAGAGGCATTTTGTAGTTGTACCGATCGAGCCGCACAAAGGAGACTCTGCCGAATTTTTTCATAAATCCGGGTGTTAGAAAATTTTTCAAGTTTTAAAATTTTATAACTTGTTTGATAACTAACTTTTAAAGTTAGAAAGCCGTTCGGAGTAACTTAGTGGAAGTGTAGTAACGATTGATAAATGGAATTTCATTATTTTATAAGTTGATAATTTTGGATAAAATATATCAAATGTTGAATTCTTTACTTAGTTCCTTTTCTCTTCTTTTTCCTTTTCGGGGACGAAAAGTTTTGAGTGGGGGAGAGTGTAACGACCCGTAAATTTCGATAATTAAAAATGTTAATATAATAAGATTTCATGGTTTAATGTTGGAAAAATTAAAAATTTGAAATTTATGTATGGTAATAACAACTAGAATGAATTGCAGCAAATTTCATCTAAGTTAATTATTAATGAATTGAATGAAATTCCAATCAATTGAAATGACTCAAATGTTATAACTTGGTTGTAAAGGAAATATAGGGAAAACAATTGTAAATATTGGGTTAACTAATGAAATAATATATAGTCAACGGTAATGGAATCTAATTTGTATTATATAAGTAATTGCGACACTTGTTGTAAATAATAAACTTATAATTGTGAGTAAAAGTAAATGGTGATAATTATAAGTTACTAATTTATTTAGTCGGTCGAATTGAATTTGGAAACCAATTGCAAATGAAATGAAATTTTATATATTAACTAGGTGTATAATCAATAATTGAAGTTGAATAATAATTGTGAATTATGTAGAAATAAGACTTTGAAATAGACTGATTTCGAAGATTTAATAATAACGAGTATTGAAAGATAATGCTACTTATTGAATGAGTTTACTATCAATAGTTGGATTGAATAATAATGCTGAATTTAATAGATGTAAATAAAGTAACGGATTGATAATGAAAATTTATGTAAAATATAATATTGGAATTTGTTGAATATTGAACAATTAAATTGTTTAAATTCAATATTTGAAAATAACTGAATAATTGAATAACGGGAGTTGAATAACTGTTTAATGGAAATGGTTGTTCTATAATTTGAATTTGTTTCAAAGGTTAAATTTTGAATTTAATATGATTAATTTGATATTGAAATTTAATATATGAAAATAGAGTGAATAACTGAAATTTGATTTAATATGGTTAAATTTGGTTTCCAAAGTGAATATAAGTTATATTTGGATTTTAATAGAGTTAATAAGATGTTAAAATTGGAATATTAAGAAATTCAGTAAATTTTGGAAAGTCGTCGATTTAATCGACGAGTAAAAAATAGCCTTCCGAGGCACAGTCTCGGAATTCGACGAAACCTATTCCATTGGATCCGTAATAGTGTATTATTATCGAATTTCAAAGTTCGTAGCGTTTGGAGTTACCAGCTGGTCGTACGGGTTAGAAACGCATTGAAATTGATATCGAAAATTTAATATTTTAATTCGATTCAAAAGGCTATCTTCCACATACGATCAAATTAGCTTCCGAAACACGTTCCATTGTGTTCGGAATGCGGGTAAAACATTACGAACGCCTGTCGGCACGTCTAGTTTGGAGTTCGTTCAGAAAGGTTGATAATAATAATATTTTAATAATTGGTTTATACGTATATATTCACGCTTGCTTCAGAAACCCTAGCTTATCTGGTGGCCGCCGTTTCTTATCTTCCAATGGCCGATATTCTCTTTCGTTCTCCTCTGATTATCTTTAAATCCACTCATTGATTTCAAAATCTTCCAACTGCAAAATCGAAGAGCTTGACAAGCTCTATCTATCCAACCGTCACGATCGAAATCGAGGCGATGGATTGACAGTGATTTGGGTTTGAACGCAGCGCGTTCGTGCACGTATTCCGAAGGATAGGTGAGGCCGAGCTCTGGTGTTTGTACCAAAAATGGGCACAACACTCTTCGGAAGTTTTTGAAGAGATAAAAGTGAAGAATGAAAATTAAAACTGGGAATTATCTAACAAAAACTCCAAATAACAGAAAGTAAATTGCAAAGACAAGCGATTTAGAGTGGTTCGGCGTTTTGCCTACGTCCACTATGAAGTTTGATGATTTTATTGCTCGATACTTGAAGATTACAGTTCTTTTTACTGTAGTACAACTGAATTTAAATGCTAAGTGTCAATCTAAAGCAGCGGCGGTGTTCTGGAGTAAATCTGGCAGAATCTGGACGCTCTTCAGTACTTAGAATCATTCCGACCCCTTTTCTGAATGACTAGGGGCTCTATTTATAGGTGTAGGAGGCTGATATTTCGCCTAAAATGAGGGGAGACCAGTTCTGGTACGTCAGGGGGCCCACATGGCCGAAATCTGGAGATCCGGGCCCACTTTGGGATCGATTCGACCCTTGGTTCGAATCGATCAAGAAATCATCCAATCGAGCTGAAATTTGGTGTGAACATTCTTCATCATGTGCTTAAGCTTCTGTGAAAATTTCATGACATTTGGACTTGTAGAACTCGAGTTATGATCGATTCAAGGTTGGATACTTGGCTGAATCTGTCTCTTCGAATCGATCTCCTTCGACTCGGTTCCTTCGAATCGATCGTCTCGACTCGATTCAGCATGTCTTCGCGATGACGCGGCGCACCTCCTTCGTTTCGATCCGTCTTGTGCTCCGAGTTGCCCGGGTCGACTCCACGTTTCTAGGTGCCGTGGCCTAGTGGATTCGTGGTAGTGGGCTCGTAGTCATACTCGTTCGAATCGATCAAGGCTTACCTTGGTTTAATTGATTCGAAGTTACCTTAACAGGGTGGACTCGAAGTAGCTTATGGGATGGAGTCGAGGTGCATCTACTATATGGATTCGAAGTAGAGGAATGCCTAACGGGTTCGAACTATTGGATTTTAGTGTAGTCTGTTTGGATGGATTCGAACTAAGGAGTGCTCGATGGATTCGAAGCCAGGCAAAAAGATGGATTCGAAGGAAGGCTTCCATGATGGATACGAAGCATGTAAAACTTGATGGATACGAGGATGATGGAGTCGACCTTGATGGATTCGAATGGGTCCTGCTCTGATGGATTCGAATAGCATTCCTACCTCATCGATTCGAACATAGGGCCTTTTACGGATTCGAATACAAGGTTGTCTCCTCCATTTTCCGTTGGTGACATCTTGAGTGTACGAACTCGGATTGACCCGAGATTTGGAAGATTGGTTCTCAAGACTCTACTTGTCATGTCTTATCAATTGTAGCCCGATCCGGACTTGAACAAAATTCATCGATATCCATAGCAACCCTTGCGCGTAGCTGGCCTCCGAGACAATCTGTCACTGGTTTCTAGTCAAGTCCTTGGTGTCACGGCCTTGCCAAAAGGCGGGATAACATTTGCCCCCCAAAGTGCGTTTTGTGTAAACACGACGTGCTTTGAAAAGCTGCAATCTCTCACTGGACGGCTATGACATGCTTTACCGAAAGTTGCATTCTGTATCGCAGTAATCGACCGTCGTATAATTGTGACTGGCTGTTAAGTTTTTGAGTCATGACGAGATGAACATTTGATCCCCGTAAATGATAAAGACCAAAACATTAGTCAGAAATACATGCATACGTGTATTATCTTGACTTTGGTTAACGTTGCATGATCGCAAGTCGTTGTCAGTTCGGTTTGCTATCGAAATCTACATCGGTCCTATCCTGAACCGGTTTGAGACTCGAGTTAAAACATCGCTTTTATGATTGCCTATGATCATCCTCTTGTATTGATCCTCTCCTGAATTGGTACAAAGAGTGGACAAGCAATTTTTCATATTGAAACGATTCATCCATTTGATCAGTGGTATTTGATGGATTCGATGCTATGTTTCTTGATCCGCTTCGAGTTGATGGTTTCAAAGTAGGTACATTGAATCGATGGTGCACAATGACCCAGGTTCATCTTCCGTTGACTGCTTTGAATCGATGGTTCTTCGAATCAATACTGTGTGGATTCGAAGTTCTCTGAGTTGGTGGAGTCGAAGTCGTGAATGCTCGAACCGATGTCTTTTCGAAACGATGGTTCGTGGGGTTTGTGCTTCGAGTCGATGTTGTCTTGTATCGATGTTGCTGAGATGGATTTGATCGTGCAAGAAGATTCGCAGGAGATGGATTCGAAGTAGTGGGTTATAATCGATTCGAAGTCGCCGTAACGAATCGAGTCGATGCCCTTACCTGCTGAAGCCGATCAGTTGTACCGGGAGGCGAATCGTCATATTTCTCCTATATATACCGGGGTCCTATTCATTTCTCACTTTTTACTTTTTACTGTTGCTCTGCTCCTTCTTCGAATCGATAAAAAACCCTTGCAAACAAAGCCATTCGTTCTTCTTCGAGTCAATCCCACCCTTTCCAGTTCCATCTCATATTTAGGTAGGCGATTCGATTAAGTACCTTATGTCTTGGGCTCTGATGAATTTTCCTTATCTCACGTTCGTATCGATCTGGAGGGAGTCGAATCCAAGGATGAAAAGAGAGACAACTCCTTCGTATCGATCTTGAATAGTGTTTTTCGAATCGATCTCAGATGACCAGCTTTTCCATGGTGCTTGCATCGATTCGTGGAGGCATGTCGATCGAATCGATTATAGGTAGTGAATTGATCGTATCGACCCGAAGTGGTCGATATGAGAAGTTGTGGGATATTCGCCCACGATCGATTCGAAGATTATACCAATACAATCGATACGAGGATACGTTAGTTGATATGTTGTTTTTCCAGAGATCGATTCGAAAAGTAAACTTGTAGTGGATTCAAAAGTTTTTTGCCTTCCACCGTTCCAATTCGAACTATATCGATCCGAAGAGTATCGATTCGTTCAGGATCGATTCGAACGATATCGATCCAAGCAGTATCGATTCGAACGGTATCGATCCAAGCAGTATCGATTCGAATGGTATCGATTCGAACGCACACTTCTCAAATCGATTCAAAGCTTCATGGATTCGAACCTTGATCGATACTAACGAGCTCCCATGGATACGAGTACTTCATATAATTACTGCCATGACTCCGACGAGCTTCATCTTTGCATATTTGGACTAAGTTGTTGTGCATATTTGACTGCCTTTCGTAGCCCGTCGATGGAACCGTAACTTTGAAAAACCAATTTGAACTAAGCAATCATGATTTCTGGGTAATATGTTTTAAGATGGTCAGCGATGACGGTCATTTTAACCCACTTCATAATTTCTGAAGCTTGCATCTTGTCTTCAGTTTTGTTGAATCCGTTAAGTAACGCACAACACTTGCACTACACGGCACGTTCATACACTTCACACTGGGGAATGCACGGGCTCTTTATGTACTTAACATTTCTTTATGATGAGTTAGTTAATTATGGAATCTTCGAGTTCCCAACAACAAGAGGTACAGAGCTCGACTCCTCCGGTGCTTGAGATTCCCGATATTCCTGCCGATGTAATCGATTCAGCTCCAAATGAATTGCCGGATGCTATATTTATTGAGGACCCCGCTGACTCTGTCCAATCTAACATTTCTGAAAATCCCTATTGGGCCGAATTTGCTTGAGACATAACATATCTCTAGGTGATGTATTATTGCCCAGTGCCGCTGATAGACCGCATAATCCGCCTGAAGGATATACAGCATTCTATCGCCATGCTTGCGCGGCCGGAACTCTCCCTCCTTTCAATCAATATATCAGAGGGATGCTATCCTACCTAGGAATTTCTCCTTCGCAACTTCATCCCAACGGGCACGCATTGCTGAACAGTGCCTTTGTCATATTCATGGACTGTCTCTTTCGCCCGCCAAGGCCCACCGAGATCAGATACATATTTAACTTCAAGAGTAGGGGTGATAGCCCGTCTTTTACATTTCTGGAGGCAGTTAGGAATTTCCAAGTTGTAGTTGGAGCTTGGACCCGACTGAGTTATTTCAAGAACGAGTGGTTCTATGTTCGGTGCCCTCCGGGTTTCGCTAGGCGATGGTTGTCTAGACGTAAGCGCCTTAACCTGTTTTCTTGACCAATAGCTCTTTGGTGTTAAAATTGACATTTCATTCCCTTTACAGCCATTATCTCCAGACCCGATGGAGGGCGTTTCAAGGGTATCGTCCGAAGTCTTCAAGAAGTTCCAAGCGAGTTGAGACATATTGACTCGGTGCTGAACGATTATAACTTAAGAATTCTTGGTTTGATCGACATCAATCAAAGTATAGTCGTCGAGGGATTGGAAAAGCCCGCCTCCAAGAAGGAAGATAAGAAGAAAACCAAGAAGAGAAAGGTGAAGAAGTCGCTCGGAATCAGAATAATCGAGACGAGTGACGAAGAAAGAACCCACACGGATTCGGAGCCGATGGCTGACCTCTCGGGAAACTTGGAGGAGTCGGGAGAAAGACGGAAAGGTAAGGCCGCCATTTCCAAACAACTTAAGTCTAAGGGGTGGAAATCTGTGGATGTGTCTCCTCCCATTTCCGGAGTTATGATTTCTGAGGTCGCCCCTTCTCATCCGAGAGACATTTTCAAAGGGCTTGACGATATTCCCATCCCAGATTATATATCGATTTCTCATAATCCTGGGTTGGAGGAATTTCAAGATGTCCTAAACATGAGCGAGCCCTTTTCTTTTAGTGCGGTTAACATTTCCGGTCGGTTTGGGGGTTTACACATTTACACACACTTCCACAGCACTTCATGACTTTTGCATAGTAAACATTGCTTTATGGGATCTTAATCCGTAATTCTTTCTTATCGCAGGTGAGATGTCAGGACGTGGCTCTACTCTGGATAGGCTTCGAAATGTGCACCAATCTTCTCCATTCTGTGATTCCCGCCAGAGAGAGACAGATAGGGATCATGGGCGAGGCTATTCAAGTCAAGAACGTTATGATAGAGATTACTCGCGTGGCCGTTCTAGCCATGATTATTCTGACAGAGATCGGGGATACCAGTACCGACCCCGATCTCGCTCTCCTCCGCCTCCTAGGGCCCCAGTAGACCTCCCAGGGCCTTCTCATCAGCAGCAGCCGCCTTCTCAATCTTCTCGGCCTGATGCTCAGCGGCCAAGAATGGAACCGACAGCAGCCGCTATAATAGAACAAGCTCCGGCTGAGTTGACAAGTGAGGGAGCTGCTAAACTCGCCCAAATGAAAAATGACTACCCTGAAATTTGCATGGATGGCTATGTCTTCCCTCCTAACTTTAAAAGAATTCCTTCGGACGCTGAGACCACTGCTCATAGTTATATCCGCGACTTCTACGCTCAGTATAAGGAGTGGTACAAGGCAGCCGTGAAGGCTTCTAGAGTAGCTTTTGACCGGGCGAAGATTATTGCTGAACGTGATGCTGACATTGTTAAACAGAAACGCATCATTCAGGTTCTTCAATCCGAAGTGGATACGTCCCGGAAGTCAGAGCTTGAAACACTTCAAAAACATGAGGATGTCGTGGCCAAACTGGCGAGGATGCAACAGGAACACTGCGCCACGGTAGAAGAGATGGGCCACCGCAACACCACCATTGCAGCTGAGCGAGACTTAGCCATTAAAGAGCTGAACGAGCTCAAGGCCAAATTTGCCGAAATGGTGAAGGAGAAGGATGACGCAAACGCCACTGCACAAGAGGCTTGTGACCAAGCAGTATCTCTTAGGGCCGAACTTGCTGCGGCGTCGGTCAAGACTAAGTCTGCGGAAGCAGAAATCCAAGAAAAGATTTTGGAGGAGAGGTCCAGGCTTGATGCTGAGTTTGATGATCTCTTGGTCACGTACAACGCTAATGTTCTGGAGCACAGAAATTTAGCGTGGCTGGGAGATGACCCCATGATCCTGTACAACGCCTGGACCCGGCTGGTGGATGAAAAGAGAGCAGCGCATCCAGATGAAACACTTGACGACTTTGAGTTGGAGATGCGTTTGCTCACCGAGGATGAGAGGAAGGTCCTTCATGAGATGGCGATCTCTATGGCGAAAGAAAAGCTTGGTGTTCAATCTCTAGAGACAGGCGAAGGCTCGGGGATCGCGCATCACGAGGCAAGTGTTGAAGCTGTAATTCCAACATTGCCCGAAACCACTGGTGCGGTACATCCCCAGCCTGTTCCTGCATATAATCCTAACCAACCGTTATTATCTTCCGCCGATGATTCTGCCCACGTTTCGGTCCAGACTAAGGAAGGTATTTGAACGCTTCTCGTAGTTTAGTTGTGAAGAACCTTAAGCAACACACTTGGCTAACAATCTTCGCTTTGTCGAATTTCAGTGACTGAAGTCGTTGTTTCTGCACCTCTTGCTCTATTAGTTCCACATCAAACACAAGGGGTTGTTTTTACTGAAGCCATCACGACTTCTACCTTGGTCGGCGAAGAGGGAGATGCAAACATGTTTTCTTTTAGCCCTCAAATGATTGAGGAGCTTCTTAATGAACCCATCAACCCCTCCATCAATCCGTCCGATGCTATGAGTGGGGCTGCTCTGGCCGTTAGTTCGTCTATGCCAGCTATTGGTACATCCGGTGCGGCCCAAGCATCCCGCGAGGACAAAGTTCTTGCTGAGATTGACGCCGAGATGGCAGCAGGGACTGCTGGTATGAATCCGTCAGGGCCTGTCCTATTAATGGTGATCTCACCGGGCGGTACTGTAGTTATTGAAGCTGCTCCTGCCCCACTCCCTGTTACTGCTCCCATGCCTTCAACTCGTCCTTCGAGAAGAATTTCCGTTGCCTCAAGCTCTGAGGAAGACGTTGATATTATGTCACTGCCGGAGGACAAGCCTAAAAAGAGTAAGCGGTCGAGGGGAAAATCAGGCAGCGGATCTGGTGGAGCTACCCCGAAGAAGAAAATACGGAAGAAAAAAGATTGAACTCTTTCTTTAACTTTCTGTTGTGAAGGGTAGTATTTTGTTGATTTTTCTATAGCTGTGTATAGATGTGGATTCGGCTCCCACTAGCAGAATTTTTTGAAACACTTTGTAATAAGATTCTTTTTGTTGATAGTGGAAATGAAAATTTATTCCCTTTCTGTCTTCAACTTGTTATGTGTTATGGTTCTGCCCCCAGTATTGGGGATAAGAGTGGAGTTGACGTATGTTTATACTCCGTCTCACGCTCTGGGAGTACGGAGTTGAATAAATGTTTATACTCCGTCTCGCGCTCTGGGAGTACGGAGTTGAATGAATGTTTATACCCAGCTCGCGCTCTCGGAGTACTCTGGGATTTTGTAAATGTTTACACTCCGCCTCGCACTCTGGGAGTACGGAGTTAAGTAAATAGTTTATACTCCGCCTCGCGCTCTGGGAGCACGGAGTTAGGAAAATGTTTATACTCCGCCTCGCGCTCTGGGAGTACGGAGTTAAGAAAATGTTTATACTCCGCCTCGCGCTCTGGGAGTACGGAGTTAGGAAAATGTTTATACTCCGCCTCGCACTCTGGGAGTACGGAGTTAAGTTAAATGTTTATACTCTGCCTCGCACTCTGGGAGTACGGAGTTAAGTTAAATGTTTATACTCTGCCTCGCACTCTGGGAGTACGGAGTTAAGTTAAATGTTTATACTCCGCCTCGCACTCTGGGAGTACGGAGTTAAGTTAAATGTTTTACTCCGCCTCGCACTCTGGGAGTACGGAGTTAAATGAAGGGTTGTCGTGTATCAACCCATTTCTTGGCCTGATGTGATGGCTTGCCCCCGAGCTCGGGTTTCATTTAGTGAGTGGTTGATTGCTTCACAGCCACTCCCTACTTGAATAAATTCCACTGTGTGATGGAATTTAGCTCTTCGTGCATCGTGATGTTGTACATTGTATTTAATGAATCACAGCTCTGGCTCGAAGAGATGGCATTTTATTGCTGAAATAAGAAAATATGGAAAGTCAGTTGCCTTATTACAAATTCTAATTTCGAAATGCAAAAGTAAATTGCTGAATAAAAAACATAATGAAATAAATAAAGCCTGTCATATGTAGTAGCGACGGAGACTCTCGCTGTTCCAGGCCCTCGGTAAAACTAGACCGTCCACGGTTGATAGTTTGAATGTGCCATCTCCAAGTCTTTGTGTAATCACGTACGGTCCTTGGAGTTTGCAAATTCCTTATTGCCCAGATCTTTTCGGGATTTGCTTCTATCCCACGAGCGTTGACGATGAAACCGAGGAACTTTCCGGATGCAACGCCAAAGTGGCACTTCAACGGGTTAAGCTTCATTCCATATTCACGTAGGATGCGGAACATTGAATCTAAATCCCTGACGTGATCTGTGGAAAATCGGGACTTAACTAACATGTCATCCACATAAAATTCCATGGTCTTCCCGATCTGGTCAGCGAACATTCGATTAACCAAGCGTTGGTAAGTTGCTCCGGCATTCTTTAAACCAAAAGGCATGACTCTGTAACAGTAGAGTCCCAGATCGGTCACGAAACTGGTATGTTCTTGATCGGGTAGATGCATATGTATTTGATTATAACCGGAATAAGCATCCATAAAAGATAACAATTCGTGGCCTGCAGTTGAGTCTACGAGTTGGTCAATTCGAGGAAGTGGAAAACTATCTTTTGGACAAGCTTTGTTTAAGTCGGAGTAGTCGACACAAGTTCTCCATTTCCCATTCGGTTTTCGAATCATTACCGGATTTGACACCCACTCCGGGTATAGAGCATCTCGGATGAAACCATTTGATTGCAACTTGTCAATTTCTTTTTTAAGGGCGGCAGATCTCTCTGGATCCATACCACGCCTCTTTTGCTTGACCGGAACATGTCGCGGATCAATATTCAAGGAGTGACTTGCAATGTTCGGTGAGATTCCGCACATGTCAGAGTGCGTCCAAGCAAAGACATCGAGATTCGCTTGAAGAAATTCAACCAATTCCTGTTGTATCTGTTTTCCCAGTTGAGATCCAACTTTTAGTACTTTTGAGTCGTCATCCTCACTGACTGGGACGTCCACAGTCAGTTCGGCTGGAGACGCTTGATTCTCTTTGACTTCATCTTTATCTTCGTTATCTCTAGGATCAAGATCTTTAAGGAATTGGTAGTGGTGCCCGGGCCGGGGCCCAGGCGCTAGTTGTCAATTATCAGTAAAACGGACGCAGAGAGATTCCTCTACGCCCTTTCCTTTCTCCTTCTTCTGTGCTTCACACAACTCAGCAACATAACAGGCTCTTCCTACTGCCTGATCTCCTTGAACAATTCCTATACCATGGTCAGTTGGGAATTTTAAAGTCAAACACCACGGGGCAATGGCTGCCCTGAATTCAGCAAGGGCTGGTCGACCCAGGAATGCATTATACGGTGAAGCAATGTCAAGAACAACGAATTGCAGCAGTCGGACTCTCCTGCGTTCTCCAATCCCCAGTTCCACTGGTAGTTCCACTATCCCAGTGGGTATTGTTGCACTCCCATTGAAGCCGTGAACTCGAGATTGGCAGGGTTTCAAGTCTTTTGCTTCCATCTTCATTAAATCATAAGCTCGTTTGAATAGAATGTTTACAGAACTCCCACTGTCAACCAGGATCCTCTTCATCCAAGCAGGACCAACCTGGGCAGATATGACCAGTGGGTCAATTGTTGGAGCTTCGATTTTGTCAACGTCTCTGCTTCTAAATATGATATCGTCAGACATCATCTTTTGTTGCTTAGCTGGGGTTCCATCCTCACAATTACTGCAGCATTCGAAGCTCGCATGCCTGATAGAGCTAGCATACGACTCCAATTCCCTCTAGCTCCTGTCCGCTGGATGAGGACCACCACTTATGGTATTGATAACTAGCATCCCGCCTGTACGAGCGGGTTCCTCTTGTCTTTCTTGGTCTTGCGCACGGTTTGGGTTTGATGGGCCCGCACCACCAGACTGCGGTGCCCGCACGAATTGATCTAACTTTCTCTCCCTGATCAACTTTTCTATGAGATCCTGCAAATGACGACAGTCATTAGTATTGTGGCCATAACTGTCATGAAACCTACAAAACTTTCCTGTCTGAATCTGCCTCTCTGATGACCGCTTCGGAGCGGGTTTCTTATACTGTTCAGTGTTGCAAGTTTGTAGGTACATATTTTCCAGCGATGTGTTTAATGGTGTATAACTTTCGAACATCGGAGCCCTACGCCGTGGGCCTGGATTCGGATCTCTCTTCTTATTTTGACCATTGCTACCTCTTGGCTAAGTTTGTTTGTTCTGTATGTTTAACTGAACTTTTTCGGAATTGTCACCGGACTGTTTAACTGCTACATTGCTTTGTATTCCCTCATTTTCGGGTTTCGCATCGTCCTGCTTCCTAGACTGTTTCGCGTCCTCTTGTCGTAAGAATTGAGCGGCTTTGGAGTAGAAACGGTCCAACGATGCGGGCGGTTTTCCGGCTAACCAGTTTCCAAATTCAGAATCGGGATCAATTCCCTTTGTCAATGCCATTAAAATTGAGTTGTCGTTGGGATTACTAATTTCCACACATGCCGCATGGAATCCCTCCAAGTAACGCCTTAGTGTTTCCCCACGAGCTTGGGTAACACTGGACAGGGTGTTAACATCTTTGGGTCTAGCGACATGCATGCGAAATTGTTCAACAAATTTCTTAGCCAATTGGTCAAATGAAGAGATAGATCTTGGAGGTAATCTTGTAAACCACATTGTTGCAATTCCTCCCAGTGAGATGGGGAAACTTCGACATTTCACTGCATCGTCGGCCCTTGCGGCGCTCATTGACCATTCATATTTCAATATGTGCTGATTGGGATCAGAATTTCCTTCGTACATAGGGAGAGTTGGCATTCTGAATCACCGAGGAGGTTCAACGTATAGTATCTCGTCCGTGAAAGGAGTATGACTTCGAGAAATCCCCCAATCGTCGTTGGTAAGACCTTGGCTTTCGCGGATCATTTGACGTATCATAGTCGAGATGTCTGGCATTGCTACATTTTGAGCATGCTGAGCTAAGGTGTGGTCGGGTTCCACAGTGCGAGTTTGGACCGGGCGCTGTCGACGGTCCAAGCTTCGCCTCCTTGGCTCAGCATCTTCCGGGACGTATGGTTCAGAAGTACGTCCCTGCTGTTGATTACTTGAATCTGGAAGATGTCGGGTATCAACCCTTGTTTCTACTGTGGCAGCTGTGACATGATTGTCCGTAGTATATTGTGGAGTACGACCACCTCGTGCTGATGGCCCAGCCTGGAAGCTGGTTGACGGTCCTACCCTCAACTGTCCGACAGTCAGGGCGGGTTGATATCCAGCAGCTTGAGCATGACTTTCGTCCAATCGGGGACGGGTAGATCTATGATGATAGTCAGATGAGGCAGAACTTTCAGTGGATGAGCGGGAAACAACATCCCTTCTGGACCTCCTACGGCCCTGGCGGTTCAGTTGGTTTGTCAATTCAATATTAGCACGCAACTGTTCGGCCAATTGTTGCCGACTCTGAGTCAACTCTTGAAGCAACACATGGAATTCTTGTCTGGTGACTGCCCCAGACGGATCTGAATGGGCAGTGTTGTCTTGGTTGGATGGCTGCTGTTGAGCAGGATTCTGTCCATCCCTACCATCCTGTCCAGCAGCTGTAGAAGTGGTTCTTGTACTAACCATTTTTAATGATGAATCCTTTTCCTAGACTTTATGCAAATCTGAATAGTATGGAAGGACGATGAATTAGAGATCTGGATCTTCCTCTTGGATTTGTGCAATCCGGTATCGACGGTAGATCCAAGGAGCAGGAGAAAAAAGCTGGTTTTTTCTCAGTGAAAGCACCAAAGTGTTTGTACCAAAAATGGGCACAACACTCTTCGGATGTTTTTGAAGAGATAAAAGTGAAGAATGAAAATTAAAACTGGGAATTATCTAACAAAAACTCCAAATAACAGAAAGTAAATTGCAAAGACAAGCGATTTAGAGTGGTTCGGCATTTTGCCTACGTCCACTATGAAGTTTGATGATTTTATTGCTCGATACTTGAAGATTACAGTTCTTTTTACTGTAGTACAACTGAATTTAAATGCTAAGTGTCAATCTAAAGCAGCGACGGTGTTCTGGAGTAAATCTGGCAGAATCTGGGTGCTCTTCAGTACTTAGAATCGTTCCGACCCCTTTTCTGAATGACTAGGGGCTCTATTTATAGGTATAGGAGGCTGATATTTCGCCTAAAATGAGGGAAGACCAGTTCTGGTACGTCAGGGGCCCCACATGGCCGAAATCTGGAGATCCGGGCCCACTTTGGGATCGATTCGACCCTTGGTTCGAATCGATCAAGAAATCATCCAATCGAGCTGAAATTTGGTGTGAACATTCTTCATCATGTGCTTAAGCTTCTGTGAAAATTTCATGACATTTGGACTTGTAGAACTCGAGTTATGATCGATTCAAGGTTGGATACTTGGCTGAATCTGTCTCTTCGAATCGATCTCCTTCGACTCGGTTCCTTCGAATCGATCGTCTCGACTCGATTCAGCATGTCTTCGCGATGACGCGGCGCACCTCCTTCGTTTCGATCCGTCTTGTGCTCCGAGTTGCCCGGGTCGACTCCACGTTTCTAGTTGCCGTGGCCTAGTGGATTCGAGGTAGTGGGCTCGTAGTCATACTCGTTCGAATCGATCAAGGCTTACCTTGGTTTAATTGATTCGAAGTTACCTTAACAGGGTGGACTCGAAGTAGCTTATGGGATGGAGTCGAGGTGTATCTACTATATGGATTCGAAGTAGAGGAATGCCTAACGGGTTTGAACTATTGGATTTTAGTGTAGTCTGTTTGGATGGATTCGAACTAAGGAGTGCTCGATGGATTCGAAGCCAGGCAAAAAGATGGATTCGAAGGAAGGCTTCCACGATGGATACGAAGCATGTAAAACTTGATGGATACGAGGATGATGGAGTCGACCTTGATGGATTCGAATGGGTCCTGCTCTGATGGATTCGAATAGCATTCCTACCTCATCGATTCGAACATAGGGCCTTTTACGGATTCGAATACAAGGCTGTCTCCTCCATTTTCCGTTGGTGACATCTTGAGTGTACGAACTCGGATTGACCCGAGATTTGGAACATTGGTTCTCAAGACTCTACTTGTCATGTCTTATCAATTGTAGCCCGATGCGGACTTGAACAAAATTCATCGATATCCATAGCGACCCTTGCGCGTAGCTGGCCTCCGAGACAATCTGTCACTGGTTTCTAGTCAAGTCCTTGGTGTCACGGCCTTGCCAAAAGGCGGGATAACAGCAGAATTCCGGGCGGTGGTGCCACGTGCATAGGGCTTCGATTTGAAGCTGCCTGATCGACGTCTCGGCGAAGGTGGGGGTTGCGGCTGGGAGGCGTTTGTTGCGTGCGTATGGGTTCCTGAGCGCGTCTTTGCCTGTAACGTGAGCGAAGAAGATTATTTAGGTGGTGGGTAATTAGGCTAATGACTATAATTAGTAATTGTAAATTTTATTATTAAAAATCAAATGTTTAATATATCATATCTCTCTCATCCGAGGTCGGAATCGGACGAAACTGGCGACGTTGGAATCGCAGAGATGAGAGCTTCGCTGCAGCGTAGATCCGGGAGTGTTTGGAGCTCGTTAAAATTTTAGGTTGAATCGAACGCCGTTCGATTTGATTTAAAATTGAAAATCAAGGTGAGTGTTTTATAACATTCACAATGTACTAAATATCTTTATGGTAGTTAAATTTGATATTATGAAGTGTTATGAATTTTATTTGTCGTTGTTTGATAAAATTTAATTGTCATATAGATTGTCATTTGAATCCACCGTTGAAAATTAAATTGACAGTCAAATTGAAATTAAAATTGAATTGCGATTAAATTACCTAACATTGATCACTATGAAATTGCCGTGAATTGTATTGTCTATTGGGTGATGTATTTCGATGGATGCTATTGGTTGATATTTAAATGGTTGGATGTTTATTTGCTTATATATATATCCTGTTATACATACATATGACACTGTGATTTGGTTTAAGTGATATATATTCATCCCTGACATTTAATTGAAATAAATAATCACTTGGCCATAGGATAGAAAATTATATACGGACAACGGATTGGTTAAATTAATAAGTTTAAAAATCGTTGATTTGAAATTCATTTAAATGTTTTGATTTAAAAGTTATAAATAAAATCAATTTATAGAAATCGAATTTATCGTAAATTGAGTTTGGAATGTCGAAATAAATTTTGGTTAAAAGAAATTGTTAAATAACTTAAGTTGAGACTTTGAAATTTAAAATTGGGATATGATTGAACTTCGGAAATTTATTTGTTTTAAAGATTGAACATTATCTCGAGCTTTGAGTATTACTAAGTAAAAGTGATATAAAAATGATATTTCAAAATTGAGCTTGAAATTGAATCATATTTGAATTTGGATTTAAAATTGAATATTAAAGGATAAATTTTGTTAAGTGTTATAAATTGATATTTTGAAAAATCAAGCTCCAAATCGATATAAATTGAAATTGAATTAGTTAAAGGTGAATGTAGAATTGAATTAATTTGAAGTCAAAGTTGACATTCATTTGAATTGAAATCGAAATTGAATCGGTAGAGTAGGAACTGAAATTGATTTGAATTGGGAAGTTATAATTTAAATGGTTTAGTTTTGAAGTTGTTTCATTTTGTTTTCCAAATTTCTCTGTTATATAAACCATTTTTAAATACTTAAACTATTTTAACCTATATTAACTATATTAAATTTATTTATCTATTTGAAATCCATTTAAAGATTTTAAGTATTTTAAGTATTTTAATTATTTAAAACTACCTTTAAACTACTTAAACTATTTTAACCTATATTAACTATATTAAATTTATTTATCTATTTGAAATCCATTTAAAGATTTTAAGTATTTTAACTATTTTAATTATTTAAAACTACTTTTAAACTACTTAAAACTATTTTCTAAAAATTTCAAGCTGGTCAATAAGGTGAAATGTTTATATTTAAATCTTGAATTTAAATACAAATTGGGTTAAATGAAGTTGCAACCTAAATTGAAATTCGAAATGATTTTGAAATCGAAATGAGATATTGAGGCGAAAAATGATTTTGAAATCGAAATGAGATAGTGAGGCGAAAAATGATTTTGAAATCGAAATGAGATATTGAGGCGAAAATGATTTTGAACGGAATCTTACATCTTGAATAGATATGATGATATTTGAAATGGATTTGATTTTGAAGCGAATATGATATTTTGATATCAATTATGAATCGATTTGAAATGTAAAAGTGCCATCGGTGTAATAATACGTAGTTATTAAAGAGACCGGGATTGGATATGGACATACTCTCTGTCGATACCGAAAACCACTTTAATAACTATTATACGCGGAGTGTCGATCCAGAATGAAGTGGATGGTTTGGTGAACGCGTTGACTGAAGAAAGAGAACGATATTGGATGACCCCTGACATGACTAAAACAGGAGCCGCGCCGGGCCATTGAGGTTCGCCACCTCTAGCGGACACACTTCTTCGATACCATGTCTATTACATTTGTGATTCGATTTGGGTGCACCCCTTGATTTGGGAGTGTTGTTTCGCGGTGTTGGGGTAGTAGCTGCTATGCCCAACATCATCCGGATCACGCAACTACTAGTATCCTAGTTGGTATCGCCTCATGTACCTTGTCATACTGATTATCCTATTCGCGACCACTACGTTTTGGTTTGTACCTTTAGCATATGGATTGGCCTCTGGTGACTTCCGGTTTTGGGGAACCTACGGTCTTGTATATGCTCTTGGGAATAAAAATGTGTTAAGGGTGGAATGGGCCATGGCTTAACGCTAGTTTGATATTTTACTTTATGATAGACATTATTGTATATAGCGTATTCTATTATATAGTAGATAGTTTAACGGATCCTTGAGAGATGGAAAATTCCGTAACATCTCTTAAGTTATTGCACGCACGTTGACACTGGATAGGAGATGTCAAACCCCGTAAACATCTCTGACGCCGTTGCATTCATATTTATTTACGATTGATTTAACTTTCATAAGGATATTTTAGTCCTGACTCGAGTGTTTTGTTTTTCATTACGCTCGGGTCAGTCCCGAGTTTTTTCAGCTTATCGAAGATCTATTCTGGAGGACGAAGACGAAGATTTGGTATACTATTACTATTATTATCCTTGCATCATGCTGTCCGCTGCATTATTTTATTTGTTCTATTGTATATGTATAACTCTGATAAATGATGTATAAATGATAATCAAAAGTATATTAAACAGCTTCATGAACTGTTTATCTGATTATTATATTTTATCTTTCCGCTGCGAGATTCTGTGATTGTTTCTTGTTCCTTTTCTCTTCTTTTCTTATTTACCCCATTAACCATCCGCCCTTTTGAATGGTTTAGAATCGACAAGTGTATTTGATCGTCGGTTTAAACTGTCCAAAAAGGCGGGTCGTTACAAATTTGTTTTACAAATAAGAGAGAGAGAGAGTTAGCAATTGAAACCTAAGTATTGTCTTGACTTTACTGATATGACTTGTTTTACAACTGGAAATGAAGATACCATTTGCAAACTTTGACAATCAATCAAAGAATTTATTTCATAATTGCACTATGTTATCAATCGAAACAACTAGCCAAGCTAGAGTCTAATTGCGTTGATAACTTAATTTTTGTTCGAAGTTTTGATTAGTAAAACACCGAAATTTCTTGATGAGGACCGAGACTTGTATATTTGTAACGAATCAGATTTTCGACCCTCGAAAATCGACACTAATACGTCCACTGTATTTCATTCCGAGAAATCGAATGCCGGAAACCTGATTGTTAGGGGAAAAAGAAAGAAGGAAGAAGATAAGAAGAAAACTAAACAACACAGAATCTCATAGCAGAACGAATAATCTATAATATACCACAAATCTTTACACAAAAGCAAAACTATAATATGTGTATATACAAACGTCAATCAGAGTATACTAACCTATTTCAGCTTGGACAGTTATAACAGCCCGTCCTCTCAATTGCCGATAAACACAACAATAAATACCATAGAAAATAACCATCTACGTGAATACGTCTCTGGGCCTCCAACTTGTCTCCTGAAGCTCCAAGTATCCAAACTAATTTGTAATATGCTCGGTCTGACCCAAGCATTATAATAAAATAACACCCGAGTCAGTCTGGAAAACCAGCGTGAGAAAACACACCCAACTGGATTTAGAGTTATAAGAAAATCTTTGAAATCAAAAGTATCTCGTAAGACCACGCCGCACATAAACACGATGGGGTTTTACCTTACGATAACCAAAGACTTCTATATAAAATCCAGTGATATTATAATAATGTCTACGGGTTCAAAGTAAAATATTAAAATAGCTGGAATGCTCGCATCTCACGTTCCAACATATTTGGTATACAACTAAAACCGTAAAGCTCGTATTAGAGAATGGATTCCAACTGATGACTGGGCTATTGGGGTACCGCTTGTCATAGTACACCTTTAGAACAATGTACCGAGATCGTACCTAACGACCCCTGCCAACACAGGACTGGCCTACCCCTTACTGGATAGTACCGAATATGCCATCACCCCGGTTGTTCCTAACCTTTATGGAGCTCCCTCACGCACAACTGAATCTGAAAATATGAACGGTCATCTAGAAACGTGATAACATACCCTTTGGGGGAGCTACCCACACCTAGCCCTGTTGCATCTCCTCTGTTTTAGTTCCGGCTGATGAGGCTTGAGGCTACATTTTACCTTTCACATATAGCACTTTCCTCTTGGAATGCTAACACTGCCCTCCTGACATCAATGCAATGCAAGCATTCATCCATACAAGTTCGTTCTAGGACTGAACGAAACCGAAGGCACTACTCCTAATACGTCCATTACGGGGAATCCCTCCTAAGGATTAATAGAGAATAGCCCTTGCACTTCAAACTTTGTCTTCGATTCCATGGTCTTTAGATGTCTTCATCACGAAATGTTGAGTTGGATCAAAGTGGTTTTCGAATAACATATCCGATCCCGGTCTCCTCGAAACAACGTTCGATAATTTTCGGTAAACTACCCCTAGGTTCTTCAGGAAATAAACGGTCAAAGATAAGATCGAAGATCATTCCCTAACCGTTAGTAGACGGATTTCCTTACCATTGTCCTAGGAGAACAAAATGAGATTTATACGCACAGTACAACATCATCGGAGATGACTATGCCATATAACTCACGTGTTTTTCCTAGATATTTCTAAAGTTACGTTTGGGTCCATTTTCGATAGTCGGTTATTTGACTATCAACTAACAAACATTTAATTGGGGATTTATTTTATAGGGAAAACTAACATTGGTTAAGCATTTAAGCAATCACTAGCCTCTTTATAAACCTTTCATAATATAAAAACCACTTTATAAATTACTTGTATAAGAATACTCTAACATAGATATATTCACTAATTCCTATATTTTCAATACATAGAAAATATCTATATAATTATCTCAACAGTATAAGTATATTTAGAAAACTGAGAAAGATTATTTTCATTCGACACTCAAATCATTTATAAATTTCCTTACAATTCTCCAAACCATTTATAAATCATTTTATAAACCTTCCAAAAACCATTTATAATCCTTTTATAAAAATTCAATCCCTTATAAGCTTGTTATACATTTCAAAAATCACTTATAAACCCTTTATGAATCCATAAACCATTTATAAAAACTTCTTATATAAATCTATAAACATGTTTCTAAAATTCATTTTTAAATATCTAACTATTTATAAACTCTTTCTCCTTGCAAATAACCCCTCCTTAAGTCTTCAATCCATTTTATAATTTTTTTTATAAAATGCAAGTCTTTCAACTCTATTATATAGTCTCAGGAACTTTCATAAATAATTGAAATCATTCACTTCAAAACATGATTATATAATAATGATTATTAACAATGAACATTATAAATAAATTGAAATCACTAACTTTAAATATCTTAAAATAATAATTAATCCTTCCAAAATATTAAGAAATAATAAAAATTAATTAATCTTTACCATTTTAATAATAATAATAATAATTTATTTCAAAACCTTATTAAAAAATCCTTATTATTAATTCCAATCCATAATTATTCTTAAATAATTTATCTTTCCATTTATTATCCTTTTATAAATTCTTAAAACATATTAACTATAAACAACAACCTTTAAACAATATTAAAATAATTAAATAACTTTAAAATAATATTAATATGATTATATAACTTTAAACAATTTTTGATATACTTAAATAACTTTAAAAGAATATTATTATAATTAAATAACCTTAAATTAATATTTATAATTTAATAACTTAAACCACTATTAATATATTTAATTAACTTAAATATAACATTAATATATTTAATTAACTTAAAGAATCCTTGAACAATATGTTTCGAAACCCAATTTCGGATTTAAAAAACGTTCCTTGTCTCAAAACCCAATTCCGACTTAAATGACGATTTATAGTATTTTTAAAATACTAATTTGAGGCAAATAGCCACACAACACTTAACCAATATCAATATTGATTTTTCTTATCACTACTGGGTTTTAATTTCAAACATATAACGATGTTATAACCATAGTATCCACAATCATATTTATTATTCAATAATCCATATAATAGAAATATTATTGAAACAAAATAATTCAATGATAGCGAGGAATCGTTGGATCCCTCCAACCTGTTTCCCCCTGCATCACAGACGTTATACAATCATAAAATATAAATCAACCGCTTCAAGGCGGGATTCATATACAAAGGGTCATCCGCTCTTACACGGGAATGTAATAAGGTCTCACCGTTCTAATAAGCGGGAATATATCCAAATCAACTAATAAATATAATAATTTATCCAAACAATTCAACAATTTTATCAACTATAAATCATACTAGTGATCCAAAAAGGTGAGTTTAACTCACCAAAATTTTATGTTGTTGCCGAGGCGTTTCGATGTGGAACTAAAATCGAACAACATCCAATTTTAGACCAATTTTTAAAAGTCTCTAAATCCCACCAAACCAGTTCCATTGCGAAGCTTTCATCAATACGAACGCATCGCAAAAAGTTTTGTCTCATCGGATCTCGTATGTGAATGATATGAATTTTAGAAGTTATCGAAACATTTTTAAATTAAATAAAATAAACTAAATACCATTTCACCAAAATTACCAATGTGCCATCTTCCCCCAATCTAAATTCAACATGTACAAAGGCACACAACTCATTATCACATGCACGATTTCCCATTGATACAGAGCTTATCGCTCCGCTAAACGACGAATCGTCTTCGCCGATGAACTCCTCTTATCGAACACGACCTACCCATACCCAAAAATTTGAGCTCGGCCCTTCCCTGGAAATTGCGACCATGCCCCAAAAAGCTTCGACCTGCTACATGTCGCATTCTCCCATCTCGAGCCGCATCTCCCCAAAACGCGGCCATGCGTGCGCCTAACGACCCCGAACCCAAAACAATGCTCCAAACTTCGAATCGATGATCACAACCACCATAATAGCTAATCCTAGCACCTCTGCTCAACATCGATCCTTAAAAAAATGATGTTGCACCCTCTCTCATGCATATCAGTGTGAAGCTCTAATCGAAATAAGTATTTTAAAGCTAATCCAATATTTTTTTATTGATTAGAATTTGAGATTTAAAATTTTGAATTCAAAGCTTCTCTGTTTTTTTAACTAGAAGCGTTTAAATAGGTGTGGGAAGATGGGAAAGAACGAAAGGGCATGGGCTTGTGTACGTTCTGATGTTGGAGGTGATGGATCAATGGCTGATATAGGTAGACCAAGGCAGTGTAAAGTTAAATCGAAGAAAATATATTATTTAAAATTCAAAAATATCTAGCTATATAATTCCGGTCCCCCAATCGAGGTGTGCCACTTGGCGTTCTATATGTTATACCCCTATTTCGAATGCAATGGAACTTGTTTCGGGACCTAATTCGATCGTATGTAGAAAATAGCTTTTTGAACCTAATTATTATATTAAATTTTCAATATTAATTTCAACGCGTTTCTATCCCGCACAACCAAACGATACGTCCAATCGTTACGAAACTTGACGGCGTAATATAATTCATTATTATGGATCCAATGAAACTGATTTCGTTGAAATTCGAGACTGTGCCCTGGAAGGCTATTTTCACTCGTTAATTAAAACGAGATATTTCAAAAATCAGTTAAATCACTGTTAAATCTAATTTAAATTTTTATTATCTTCATTCTTATTAACCTATAAAATTAACTTTTCAATATTTAAAATTAATTAAATATTCTAATTTCAAATAACTAAAATTTTAGGTCGTTACATTCTTCCCCCCCTAAAAGAATTTCGTCATTGAAATTGCCAAAATAAATGCCTAAACCCATTACTTTTTAAAACCAATTAGTTGAAATAACTTCCTATATCCATTTAAGCCTTTAGCTTCCCAAAACCAATTTGTTGAAACCTTGTTATTACTTTCACTAAGTTTCCAAATTCATTCATAGATCCCAACTAATACTATCTATTCAATCATTTCAAGTTATAATTCAAAATCAAATTTTAGTTATCAATTTTTTTTTCCAAATTTCTAACTCTTTAAATTTTCGAAAAATTTCGCCAGCGTCTCCTTTGCGCAGCTCGATTAGAACAACCACAAATCGCCGTTACGGGCCCAAACCAACAAAAGAAAACAAAAGCCAAGTGGCTCAATCATAAAACCATCAATCAATCAACAATATAAACATGTACCTTTTTGTTGGGTAACCAAATCTAACTTATGAAATCAAAGGCATCAAACTTGCTCTTGCTTTTATATACCTGCATCTTATTTGCCAATGATATCCAAACATATAGTTTATAATCATATTAATTTGCAATTTCAATTTTCAACATTTTCTTTACTAAAGCCCATACGATGTACGTATATCATCCATGCACAATATCAAATCTGATCGCTCGTTCGATCACACAATTTCACTTTCGAACTAGTATCGTTCACACGACCACTCTAGTGCGGATTCTGATCTGGTTCCTTGATTGAAAACTGTCATTCTCCTTGCATAAACATATACTATGAAAGAGAATTCCAGAATCAATCAAAATCCATATTCAGTATTCGCCGTCGAGAATCGAGTGAAAAATCCTAACTCGGATCGATGTAAATCATCTCGAAATCATGTACTCGAATCTGGATCAAACCGTTATGCGAATAAAATAATATACGTACAACCCACGCATTACTCCAATTCATTCTTAGCTACACCAAATTCCTTTTATTCACCTTTATCCAATTCTTATTCATTTTATCCACATTCAATTGATCTACATTCCATTATTCACAGTTATTATCCACATTTATTATTCACATTCACCTATTTACTTAGTATATTCCTTTCAATACTAATTATCCTTTAAGAACTATTCCATCAAATTTGTATGTTTAACACCTTTCACTCTACACTATATCCATTTATGAATTATAAAATTCTACTTAAGTTTATGAACATTTCATTCAACTCTTCTCATGTTTATTACCACTTCACAACTTAAGTCATATTCGTTTTAAATCAAATCCAATTTTATTTAACTCAATTCCGTTGTTCAATTCCAATATTTCAACCATATTCCAAAACCATATTTAACTCACTAATTATTCAATTAGCACATTTCATTAATTTATTTCAAATCTCAATCAATTCCATTCCCAAAAATTATTTCATTTAGCTTAACTTAGGCTAAATTTTTCAAAATTCACTTTATTTAACTTAATTTAAGTTAAATTTCATTCCATAATTCAATTTCAAATTTTTACTTTTCTTGCATTCACATTCAACAATTTAAAACATTGCTTTAACTTGCTAATTTTCTCATATTTTCAATAAAATATTTAAACGAAAATCTCAGAGTTTAAACACCTTGTTCTTAAGTATTTCAAAATATTTTTGAAATCATACATACACACACACAATCCCTTGGTATATTGAATCATTCTTTTGGATTTTCAAAATCAAATCTAGTTTTACCAAAACAAAACTCCATGGTAGCAATTCCTCTCTTGGAAACCCGAAATGAACGTCGATGATGCTGCAGTCATCACCGAAATTATTTTCCAGTGACCGAAGTGAGTTCAGTGCTTTTTTTCTTTTTAAAACCTTTTTAAAAAATATTTCCATTCAAAAATATTTTCCAAATAATATCACTATTATTTTCCAAAACCTTGAAAAACCATTCCCAAAATTAACGGGATTTAAATTCCCAAATTTCCTGTTTTAAATCCTTTATAAATCGTTTTTATAAACCATATTTATATAATATACTTCTAAAATTTCATTTCCTTTTAATTTATAAACCACTTTTATAAACTATATATTTGTACAATTCCACTTGGTTTATATAAAATTATTTCCTAACTTTTAATCTTGCTTACATTATAATATCAACTTTTGTTAGAGCATAAGTACAACAAATGATAATAATATAACATTATCATTTCCTAACAACCAAGCACATCATATATACCATAATAATTCCTGAAAAATTATTTCTTTTTATATATGAAATATAATCAAGGTAAAATTATTTCATTTTACCCAATTTCAAAACAATAGTATGTCAAATTGCTCTGTTCAAGAGTTTAGGGATCCCTACCAATAACGTCAATTACTCGTATTGACCAGAATCCCTGAGCCACTCAACAAATCAACCAACACAATATAAATTTTATATCACTGACAAATACGCGCTCATATATATGTATATATACACTCAACTCATTCTAGGGTGCTACTGACCCTATCTCTAATGAGTACCCCACCAAAGCCAAGGTTCTCGCTTAACCTTCAGCTCTGGTACCAAATGTAACGAAGCAGATTTTTGTCCCTCGAAAATCGACACTAATACATCCACTGTATTTCATGCCAAGAAATCGAATGCTGAAAACCTGATTGTTAAAGGAAAAAGAAAGAAGGGAGATGATAATAAGAAAACTAAACAACACAGAATCTCACAACGGAACGAATAATTTATAATATACCACAAATCTTTACACAAAAGCAAAACTGTAATATGTGTATATACAAACATCAATCAGAGTAAACTAACCTATTTCAGCCAGGACAGTTATAACAGCTTATCCTCTCAATTGCTGATAAACATAATAATAAATACAGCGGAAAATAACCATATACGTGAATACGTGATGTAGCCCAGAAGGATGCCCAGAATGATGAAGGTTTAGGTCGCGTACGACCTAACGAAGCTTTTAAGTCGTTACTGGTTGATGAAGCAAAAACTGGTAAAGTGTTAGGTCGCGAACGACCTAACAAGGTCTTTAGGTCGCACCAACGACCTACTGAAGTACTACGAGCTAACAAGGAAGCTAGCGAGTTAGCAGTGTGTGAGGATTGGCGGGGAGCTGAAGTGTTAGGTCGCGAGCGACCTAACGTATCTTTTAGGTCGCACCAACGACCTAGTGGAGAGTTACGACCTAACAGTCTGAAGAGAAAGGAGATACGACTTAACATGTTTTTAACTCGTGAACGACTTAGCGAGTTAGAAGATAGGTCGCTGGAAAAACTTAACGAGTTAACTCGTGTTCGACTTAACGGGTTGGGAAATGGGTCGCTGGAACGTGCTAACAAAGTGCTACGACCTAATAAAACACGACCTATGCTAGGTCGCAGGAAACAGTCACGACTTAAGATAAGTCGCTGGGTGATCTGGGGAGTTAAGTCGCGAGGACTTAGGTCGCAAGGCTTAGGTCGTGAAGTTTCTGATGCCGCTTTTGTCTTAGGTCGCAAAGCTCTGGATATCGTTGATTCTTCTGCGAGTTAATCCCTACCATTGATTTCCTTAACTCGTTGATCTGGAATGCCGTATGATCTTAAGTCGCTGAAGCTTGTAGCCGTAGATTGTTATGCCGCTTTATCCTATGCCGTTGATTTAAGTCGCGAGAAACTTTAAGTCACGAAGACTTTTTGAAGCCGTTCATTTTAGGTCGCGGAACTCTAGATGCCGTTGAGTGTTGAGTCGCAAGATGTATGGGTCTTAGGTCGTGTATAGTTAGGTCGTCTACGACCTAAGTGATGTAATCTGTTGTATTCGGTAACCCGTAGTTCATACCTGTTTGTAAGTCGTCATCTATAGGTCGTTACCGACCTAAGTACTTGTAATATTTTTGAAGTTTTCTGTTGTGTTGAGTTGTAGCCTATAAATAGGCATGTATGGTCATTTGTAAAGGTTGTTGAATATTGAATAAAATTCTCTTTTGATTGCTTTGTGCTTTCATTCAAATTGGTAGTTGAGTGTAATCTCCTATCTCCTCTTTCGGTTAATCGAGTGCGCTCGATTCAACGATTGCAGAAGCCGATTCGCGGAATCAAGTGCGCTTGATCAACGCTTGAAGAATTGAAGATCTTTGAACCCGGTATCGTGCACGATCAACGAGTTCGAGATAGCTAGAGTTCGGTATCTTCGGATCAACGAATTTGGGCATTTTAGTATCTTCCAATCCACCGATTACTACATTCATCGATCTACATTGTTTTTGTAATATCCGCTGCGTCAGTTTGGTATCAGAGCTTGTTCTAGCCAATCATAGTTAGATCGAGACTTGGAGCCTAATCATTTTGAAGTTGTTTGGCCGAGAAGTTTGAAGTTTGAGCCGTGGCCGAGAGGAAGAAGTGTTCATCATTGTTCGAAGTTGTTTGATCAGATTTGAAGTGGAGGCCGAAACTTTGTCCATCGTGTTCATCACGATTTGCTACAAAGTGGAAGTTTTCGATCCGTTTCATTTTGGATCAAAGTCCGAAAAGTGTTTGAATTTTGAAGTGTTGAAGAGTTTGCAAAGTTTTCAAGTATGCCACCAAGGAGAGCTAATCGTCACCAAAACGTAGAAGCTTTGTATCGAAGAGAAGAAGCTGATGAGATGGAGCAAAAAATCAATGAGAACTTTAGTGAAAAGCTTAACGAAGGAATTGGCCGGTTAGAGAAGCTTATGACGGAGATGAATCAAAATCGGAGAAGGGTTTCACCTGAATCTAACCATGGGGGTAGTAGAGTCTCGCCACATTCCAATCGAGACAGAAGTGTTGAAAATGATCAAGGGCGTGGGAGGAACGTGAATGATCGTGAACGGAGGAATGTAGATAGAAGGGATGATGGTGGTAGACATGATGGTAGTAGAGATGTGGGTGGACGAGATAGACAACGATATGCATCTGATTTTGAAGAGGAGTATGATGGTGGTAGTGTTCGAGGACAAGGACGAGGACAAGGAAGAAATTACTCTGAGTATGATCACAAGTGGGAGTCGGGGATGAAGACTGAAATTCCTGAATTCAAAGGTGGTATGCAAGCAGAGGAGTTTCTAGATTGGGTGGCTAATGTCGAGGAGATTTTTGACTTCAAGGAAGTTCCAGAACATCGTAGGGTGAAGTTGGTTGCTACAAGGTTGAGGGGTAGAGCTTTGGCATGGTGGCAGCAGACCAAACTTACACGTGATCGGATGGGAAAGTCAAAAGTTGAATCTTGGGAGAAGATGAAGAAATTGATGAAAGCAACGTTCTTACCATACAATTGTCAATCTTTGATGTATCAACGTTTGCAGAACTTGAGGCAGGGCACGAAGACAGTTAATGACTATGCTGATGAATTTTACCAACTGATTGCTGGAAATGATATTATGGAGACGGAAGAATAACTGACAGCTAGATTTGTTGGAGGACTACGAATGCAGATCCAGGATATGGTTAATATGTTCGATCCAAGATCTGTGGCAGAAGCACATCAGAAAGCGTTGGCTTGGGAAAAGCAAGGGAGACGAGGAGGTGGTGTGTTTACTAATTCTAACAATCAAGCGAAGGGTGTTGGTGGAAGTTCTAATGTTTCTAAACCTATCAGTAGACCAGTGGTGAAGGAGGTTGAGAAGGCAAGGGTTAACAATGGTTTCAAATGTTACAATTGTCAGGAATTGGGTCATAAAAGCAGTGAGTGTCCAAAGCCAAAGAAGAGAACCATGATTGCAGAAATTGAGGATGAGGATGATGATGGGGATTGTTCTAGTCCAGTTGAGGAGGATGAGCAGGATATTGCGTCAGGAGATGAAGGTTGTAATCTAATGTTGAGGAGATCGTGTTTGACACCGAAGCAGGAGGAAGCTAGTTGGTTGAGAAGTAATATTTTTCAGTCAACATGTACTATTCTGGGGAAGGTGTGTAAGTTTGTGATTGACGCAGGAAGCTGTGATAATATTATTTCAACCGAGGCTGTGACAAAGTTGAAATTGAAGACAGAGAAACATCCGAGTCCATACAAGTTAGCATGGTTGAGAAAAGGAGGAGAAGTGAAAGTGGATAGACGAGTTCGTGTTCCATTCTCTATTGGGAAGAAATACAAAGACGAGATCTGGTGTGATGTAGTAGAGATGGATGTTTGTCATTTATTATTGGGAAGACCATGGCAGTATGATCGAGCAGTACAACATGACGGTCAGACCAATAGTTACAGTTTTATGTTTGAAGGCACGAAGATTATCCTAGTTCCAAAGAAGAGACCACAAGGAGAAAGTAAGTCAGAAGAAATTGAAGAGCTGAAAACTTTATTATCTTTGAAGGAGTTTGTTAAGGAGGTTGAGAAAGAGCCTGAAGTATTTTTATTGATCGGACGGGAGAGTCAGGAAGCGGTTGAAATACCAGAAGAGGTAAAGCCAGTTTTGAAAGAATTTGACGATGTATTTCCAGAGGAGTTACCAACGGAGTTACCACCGTTGAGGGATATTCAACACCAGATAGATCTTGTTCCAGGTGCTGTGTTGCCACACAGACCACATTATCGAATGAGTCTGAAGGAACATGAAGAGTTGCGGAGGCAGGTAGAGGAATTACTTGAACAAGGGCGTGTGCAGGAGAGTTTAAGTCCATGTGCTGTACCAGCTTTATTGGTACCCAAAAAGGATGGAACGTGGAGGATGTGCACAGATAGTAGAGCATTGAATAAGATCACAGTCAGATACAGATTTCCGATGCCGAGACTTGATGATTTATTGGATCAAATTAGTGGGTCTGTAATCTTTTCTAAAATTGACTTGAAGAGCGGTTATCACCAGATTCGCATTAGACCAGGGGACGAATGGAAGACAGCGTTCAAGACGAGGGAAGGCTTGTATGAATGGCTGGTAATGCCGTTTGGTCTATCAAATGCACCAAGTACATTCATGAGGGTGATGAACCAAATTTTCAGACCATACATTGGGAAATTTGTGGTGGTTTACTTTGACGATATTCTGATCTACAGTGCTAGTACAGAAGAGCATGTTCAGCATTTGAAGAAAGTGTTAATTATTCTTCGTGAAGAACAATTCTATGCTGCTACAAAGAAATGTGTTTTTATGGCAAGGAGTGTTTTATTTTTGGGGTATGTTGTATCGGAGGAAGGAATACAGGTTGACCAAAGTAAAATCGAAGCTATCTGAGATTGGTCGCAGCCCAAGACGATAACGGAAGTTCGTAGTTTTCACGGGTTGGCTTCATTCTATCGAAGGTTCATTCCATACTTTAGTAGTGTGATGGCGCCTGTTACAGATTGTATGAAGGGCAAACAGTTTTCATGGTCAGAAGAAGCATGGGATGCTTTTGGGAAGATCAAGGAGTTGCTGACGACTGCACCAATTCTAGTATTACCAGATTTTCAGTTGTTGTTTGAGCTACACACTGATGCGTCAAAGGTTGGAATTGGAGGGGTGTTGAGTCAAAGGGGTCGTCCTATTACATATTTCAGTGAGAAGTTGTCAGGAGCGAAGATGAGATACAGTACATATGATGTGGAATTTTATGCTGTTGTGCAATCTACTAAACACTGGAGACACTATCTATTTTAGAAGGAGTTTGTTCTTTACACTGATCATGAAGCGTTGAAGCATTTACAAGGGCAGGACAAGATTTCAGCAAGACATGCATCGTGGATTGCATATCTACAACAATTTACTTTCGTTGTTAAACACAAGTCAGGGGTGACGAATCGAGTGGCTGATGCTTTGAGTAGGAGGAGTCATTTGTTGACTACGCTGAAGGTTGAAGTGACGGGGTTTGAAATGTTGCCGGAACTATTTGTTGAAGATCTTTACTTCAGGAAGTTTGTTGATAAAGTTAAGGAGGGAAAGACAGATGAGTTTTTGATGGTAGATGGTTTTCTGTTCAAAGGAAATCGATTGTGCATACCGGAGGGTAGTCTGAGAATGAAGATTATCAAGGAGTTACACGAAGAGGGACATGTTGGGAGAGACCGTACTTTACAGTTGATTTCACAGTCTTACTTTTGGCCATCGATGAGGAAAGAGGTAGAGAAGTTTGTGGAGCGTTGTCATATTTGTCAGGTTTCGAAAGGAACTACGACTAATGCTGGTTTATATATGCCGTTACCCGTGCCTGTAAAACCATGGGTGGATATCAGTATGGTTGTTTTGGGTTTGCCTTGAACTCAAAGGGGAAATGATTCTATATTTGTTGT
Source organism: Allium fistulosum (assembly GCA_030737815.1). Classification (NCBI taxonomy): domain Eukaryota; kingdom Viridiplantae; phylum Streptophyta; class Magnoliopsida; order Asparagales; family Amaryllidaceae; genus Allium; species Allium fistulosum. The sequence continues at coordinate 100,058,546 of CM060907.1, forward strand.
GGTGGACAGATTTTCGAAGATGGCACATTTTATTGCTTGTAAGAAGACGGCGGATGCTGTTCATGTTGCTCAGTTGTTTTTCAAAGAGATCTATCGACTTCATGGATTGCCAGAATCGATTGTGTCGGACAGGGATACTCGTTTTCTGAGTCATTTTTGGCTAAGTTTGTGGAAGATGGTGGGAACGAAGTTGAACTTTAGCAGTGCTTATCATCCGCAAACAGATGGACAGACTGAGGTGGTTAACAGATCATTGGGAAATTTGTTGAGGTGTCTTGTTCAAGACAATCTGAAGAGTTGGGATGTGAAGTTATGCCAGGCAGAGTTTGCCCATAATCATGCTGTGAATCGAAGTACTGGGTTCAGTCCATTCCAGATTGTTTATTCGAGCTTACCGAAAGGGCCATTGGATTTAACGGTAATACCACACTCAAAGGGGACAATTAAGAAAGCTGCTGATTTTGTTGAAGGGCTGACGGAATGTCATAAAATCGTTCAAGAACGATTAGAGAAAGCAAATGAGAAGTATAAACAATCTGCAGACTTGAAACGAAGGAATGTTAAATTTCATGAAGGAGACTTGGTTTATGCAGTGTTAACAAAGGAACGTTTTCCAGTGGGTACTTATAACAAGTTGAAAGCTAGAAAAATCGGTCCGGTGGAAGTTGTGAAGCGAATTAATGAAAATGCTTACAAATTGAGACTGCCAGATGGTGTGTATACGTCTGACGTATTCAATGTCAAACACCTCGTACCATATCACGGGAATGAATTTGTTGTGGAGGAAGCAAGTACAAATTCGAGGTCGAATTTTTCTCAACCTGGGGAGGATGATGTAGCCCAGAAGGATGCCCAGAATGATGAAGGTTTAGGTCGCGTACGACCTAACGAAGCTTTTAAGTCGTTACTGGTTGATGAAGCAAAAACTGGTAAAGTGTTAGGTCGCGAACGACCTAACAAGGTCTTTAGGTCGCACCAACGACCTACTGAAGTACTACGAGCTAACAAGGAAGCTAGCGAGTTAGCAGTGTGTGAGGATTGGCGGGGAGCTGAAGTGTTAGGTCGCGAGCGACCTAACGTATCTTTTAGGTCGCACCAACGACCTAGTGGAGAGTTACGACCTAACAGTCTGAAGAGAAAGGAGATACGACTTAACATGTTTTTAACTTGTGAACGACTTAGCGAGTTAGAAGATAGGTCGCTGGAAAAACTTAACGAGTTAACTCATGTACGACTTAACGGGTTGGGAAATGGGTCGCTGGAACGTGCTAACAAAGTGCTACGACCTAACAAAACACGACCTATGCTAGGTCGTAGGAAACAGTCACGACTTAAGATAAGTCGCTGGGTGATCTGGGGAGTTAAGTCGCGAGGACTTAGGTCGCAAGGCTTAGGTCGTGAAGTTTCTGATGCCGCTTTTGTCTTAGGTCGCAAAGCTCTGGATATCATTGATTCTTCTGCGAGTTAATCCCTGCCATTGATTTCCTTAACTCGTTGATCTGGAATGTCGTATGATCTTAAGTCGCTGAAGCTTGTAACCGTAGATTGTTATGCCGCTTTATCCTATGTCGTTGATTTAAGTCGCGAGAAACTTTAAGTCATGAAGACTTTCTGAAGCCGTTCATTTTAGGTCGCGGAACTCTAGATGTCGTTGAGTGTTGAGTCGCAAGATGTATGGGTCTTAGGTCGTGTATAGTTAGGTCGTCTACGACCTAAGTGATGTAATCTGTTGTATTCGGTAACCCGTAGTTCATACCTGTTTGTAAGTCGTCATCTATAGGTCGTTACCGACCTAAGTACTTGTAATATTTTTGAAGTTTTCTGTTGTGTTGAGTTGTAGCCTATAAATAGGCATGTATGGTCATTTGTAAAGGTTGTTGAATATTGAATAAAATTCTCTTTTGATTGCTTTGTGCTTTCATTCAAATTAGTAGTTGAGTGTAATCTCCTATCTCCTTTTTCGGTTAATCGAGTGCGCTCGATTCAACGATTGCAGAAGCCGATTCGTGGAATCAAGTGCGCTTGATCAACGCTTGAAGAATTGAAGATCTTTGAACCCGGTATCGTGCGCGATCAACGAGTTCGAGATAGCTAGAGTTCGGTATCTTCGGATCAACGAATTTGGGCATTTCAGTATCTTTCAATCCACCGATTACTACATTCATCGATCTACATTGTTTTTGTAATATCCGCTGCGTCAATACGTCTCTGGGCCTCCAACTTGTCTTCTAAAGCTCCAAATATCCAAACTAATCTGTAATATGCTCGGTCTGACCCAAGCATTATAATAAAATAACACCCGAGTCAGTTTGGAAACCAGCGTGAGAAAACATGCCCAACTGGATTTAAAGTTATAAGAAAATCTTTGAAATCAAAAATATCTCGTAAGACCACGCCGCACATAAACACGATGGGTTTTTACTTTACGATAACCAAAACACTTTTATAGAAAATCCAGTGATATTATAATAATGTCTAAGGGTTCAAAGTAAAATATTGAAATAGCTGGAATGCTCGAATCTCAAGTTCCAACATATTTGGTATACAACTAAAACCACAAAGCTCGTATTAGAGAATGAATTCCAACTAATGACTGGGCTATTGGGGGTACCGCTCATCATAGTACACCTCTAGAACAATGTACCGAGATCGTACCTAATGACCCCTGCCAACACAGGACCAGCCTAACCCTTGCTGGATAGTACCGAATATGTCATCACCCCGATTGTTCTCAACCTTTATGGAGCTCCTCATGCACAACTGAATATGAAAATATGAATGGTCATCTAGAAAGGTGATAACATACCCTTTGTGGAGCTACACACACCTAGCCATGCTGCATCTCCTCTGTTTTAGTCATTTCCAGTTGGTGAGGCTTGAGGTTACGTTTTACCTTTCACATATAGCACTTCCCTCTTGGAATGCTAACACTGCCCTCCTGGCATCAATGCAATGCAAGCATTCATCCATACAAGTTCGTTATGGGACTGAACGAAACCGAAGGCACTACTCCTATTACTTCCATTACGGGGAATCCCTCCCAAGGATTAATAGAGAATAACCCTTGCACTTCAAACTTTGTCTTCGATTCCATGGTCTTCACCACGAAACATTGATTTGGATCGAAGTGTTTTTCGGATAACATATCTGATCCCGCTCTTCGAAACAACGTTCGATAATTTTCGGTAAACTCAACCTCAGTTCTTCAGGAAATAAACGGTCAAAGATAAGATTGGAGATCATCCCCTAACTGATAGTAGACGGATTTCCTTATCATTGTCATAAGGGAACAAAAAGAGATTTATGCGCACTGTATAGCATCATCGGAGATGACTGTGCCATATAACTCACATGTTTCTCCTAGATATTTCCAAAGTTACATTTGAGTGCATTTTCGATAGTCGGTTATTTATTTTATAGGGAAAACCAACATTGGTTAAGAATATAAGCAATCACTAGCCGCTTTATAAACCTTTCATAATATTAAAACCACTTTATAAATTACTTGTACAAGAATACTCTAACATAGATATATCCACCAATTCCTATATTTTCAATACTTAGAAAATATCTATATACTTATCTCAACAGTATAAGTATATTTACAAAACTGAGAAGATTCTTTTCATTCGACTCTCAAATCATTTATAGATTTCCTTACAATTCTCCAAACCATTTATAAATCATTTTATAAACCTTCCAAAAACCATTTATAATTCCTTTATAAAAATTCAATCCCTTATAAGCTTCTTATACATTTCAAAAATCACTTATAAACCCTTTATGAATCGATAAACCATTTTTAAAAACTTCTTTTATAAATCTATAAAACTGTTTCTAAAATTAGTTTATAAATATCTAACTATTTATAAACTCTTTCTCCTTGCAAATAACCCCTCCTTATGTCTTCACTCCATTTTATAAATTTCTTTATAAAATGCAAGTCTTTCAACTCTATTATATAGTCTCAGAAACATTCATAAATAATTAAAATCATTTACTTCAAACATGATTATATAATAATGATTATTAACAATGAATATTATAAATAAATGGAAATCATTAACTTTAAATATCTTAAAATAATAATTAGCCCTTCTAAAATATTGTTTAAGAAATAATAATAATTAATTAATCTTTACCATTTTAATAATAATAATAATTTATTTCAAAACCTTATTAATAAATCCTTATTATACTTAAATAACCTTAATAATAATAAAAATAATATTAATATGATTATATAACCTTAAATAATTTTAATATACCTAAATAACTTTAAAAGAATATTATTATAATTAAATAACCTTAAATTAATATTTATAATTTAATAACTTAAACCAATATTAATATATTTAGTTAACTTAAAAACAACATCAATATATTTACTTAACTTAAATAATCCTTGAACAACATGTTTCGAAACCCAATTTCGGATTTAAAAATCGTTCCTTGACTCAAAACATAGTTCTGACTTAAATAGCGATTTATAGTATTTTTAAAATACTAATTTAAGGCCAATAGCCCCACAACACTTAACCAATATCAATATTGATTTTCCTTATCACTACCGAGTTTTATTTTCAAACATATAACGATGTTATAACCATAGTATCCACAATCAAATTTATTATTTAATAATCCATATAAAGGAAATATTATTGAAACAATATAATTCAATGATAGCGAGGAATCCCGTTGGATCCCTCCAACCTGTTTCCCCCTGCATCACAAACGTTATACAATCATAAAATATAAATCAACCGCTTCGAGGCAGGATTCGTATACAAAGGGTCATCCGCTCTTACACGGGAACGTAATAGGGTCTCATCCGCTCCAATAGGCGGGAATATATCCAAATCAACTAATAAATATAATAATTTATCTAAAAAATCATTCAAAAATTTTATCAACTATAAATCATACTAGTGATCTAAAAAGGTGAGTTTAACTCACCAAAATTTTCTGTTGTCGCCAAGGCGTTCCGGTTTGGAACTAAAATCGAACAACGTATGATTTTAGCCAAATTTTTAACTATCTCCTAATCCGACCAAACCAGTTCCATTTCGAAGCTTTCGGCGATATGAGTGCAACGCAAAAGGTTTCGTCTCGATCAGACCTCGTATGAGAGAGATATGAATTTTAGAAGTTATCGAAACATTTTTCAATAAAATAAAATAAACTAAACACATTTTCACCAAAATTACCAATGTGCCATCTTCCCCCAATTTGAATTCAACGTGTACATAGGCACACAACCTATCATCGCGTGCATGATTTCCTACTAATACGGAGCTTATCGCTCCACTAAACAATGAACCGTCTTGGCCGATGAACTCCTCTCGTTGAATACGACCTACCCATACCCAAAAATTTAAGCTCGGACCTTCCCTGGAAATCGCGACCATGCCTTAAAAAGCTTCAACCTACTACATGTCGCATTCTCCCATCTCGAGCTGCACCACCTCGTAACACGGTCAGCGTGCGCCTAACCACCCCGAACCCAAAACAATGCTCCAAACATCGAATCGATGATCACAACCACCATAAAAGCTAACCCTAGCCCCTCTGCTCAACGTCGATCATCAAAAAATGTTGTCGCTCTCTCTCTCACGCATATCAGTGTGAAGCTCTAATCGAAATAAGAATTTTAAAGCTAATCCCATATTTTTTATTGAGTAAAATTTGATATTTAAAATTTCGAATTCAAAGCTTCTCTTTTTTTTAACTAGAAGCATTTAAATAGGTGAGGGAAGATGGGAAAGAACGAAAGGAGCATGGGCTTGTGTACGTTCTGATGTTGGAGGTGATGGATCAATGGTTGATATAGGTAGATCAAGGCAGTGTAAAGTTAAATCGAAGAAAATATATTATTTAAAATTCAAAAATATCTAGCTATATAATTCCGGAACCCCAATCGAGGTGTGCCACTTGGTGTCCTATATGTAATACCCCTATTCCGAATGCAATGGAACTTGTTTCGGGACCTAATTCGATCGTATGCAGAAAATAGCTTTTTGAACCTAATTATTATATTAAATTTTCAATATTAATTTCAACGCGTTTCTATCTCGCACAACCAAACGATACGTCCAATCGTTACAAAACTTGACGGCTTAATATAATTGATTATTACGGATCCAACGAAAGTGGTTTCATCGAAATTCGAGACTGTTCCCTGGAAGGCTATTTTCACTCGTTAATTAAAACGAGATATTTCAAAAATCAGTTAAATCACTATTAAATCTAATTTAAAAATTTATTATCTTCATCCTTATTAAATAGAGTTTAAATAACCTTTGAAATTATTTTTATCCAAATAAAAATCTAAGATTCAATTATTTAAACGATTTCAATTATCAAATCCAATAATTAAATTATCCAATAAATCGCTGTATTTGAAATTCAAGTTATTTAACCTATAAAATTAACTTTTCAATATTTAAATTAATTAAATATTCTAATTTCAAATAACTAAAATTCTGGGTCTTTACAATATTACTATCTCATGTTAATTTAAAAGTAAATTCTTCATTTTGTAAATATAAATTGCATTCATACCTTTCGCATTAGGAACTTTACATATTGCATTTGTATTTTACGGGTGGTATCCGCTGAAAACCTTCAGAGACAACCCTTGTTCAATTAGGGACACCTAGAGATTTAATGGCTTGTTGCATACGCTCAATGCAATCATGTTTTCTACGAAAGTGGACATATCGTAGTTTTACTTTATTCGAGGATGAATTAAAAGATAAGTGTGGGGTTATTTGATGTGTACGTAAAAATGTATATTTTTACTTTCGTACTTAATCTTCTTTTATTAAAATAAATGGCATATCAGGGTATTTTTACATGTTTGAAACTAAAATATAAAAGTGCTTTCAAATCATCATTTACTCATATACATTTGGGCAAAATGGTAATTTTGTGCATGTATTAATTTTGAGAAAATTTATTTGCACATTCTAATTTTATTTTGTAGGAAATTGAGTGCAAATTGGAAGAGGCTTCATGGACTTATGCATGCACATATTTTGGAAGCCAAAGAAAGAAGAAAAGAAAGAAAGAACACTACATGGAGTAGCCCACCTACCCATTCACTAATGGACCACACTTAAAAGCAAAAACTAATATTAATGGAAATTAACTAATGCTTAATGTTTACATGGTGGCCGCACAAAGTTAAGGACATTTTTGGTAGCACCCTAAAAAAAGATTAGGGTTTTAGATTTGTATAAATACCATCTTATGTTCATGTATTTGGAGGACTTGGATGGATATGAAGTTGTAGCCATAAATCACAAATAAAAGTTCTCTTATCTTTAATGGCTTCTTAGCCTTGTTTATTCTTTTATGCACTTTTGTTTTATGCTTTTCTTTCATGCTTTCTTTTTATTTCATGCAAGTAGATTAGTTTTTTTATGCAAATTTGTTAGCTCTACTTTTCTCTTTAATTAGTTTTCGGTTTCCTTTTGTTTATGTTGAAATCAATTTACGTCGATATGAATTCAAGTATGAAAATCTAAACCCCTTCAATTTATGGCTAATGAAGATCTCATGAATCATGTAAATTCAACATGATTATTTCATTTATGATCTCTTCTTCGGTGCTTGATGTAAATATTAGATTTAGATGAAAGTTTGGTGTTTATTAGTGAATTTGATAGCCCATGTTGTTAATCACAAATAGGCTATACTTAATCAAATATAAACACAAGTTACATATTCTTCATCTAACTATGATTTTGACAATGAAAGTGAAAGTAGAATCAAAATTTGATGTTCAATGTTACTAGTTCAAAAATAGTAAATAGATCATGCTTAAATTATATTTTATTTTTAGTTTCATAATCATTTTCATAAAATTTGACAAGTGGGTTTGGACGATATATTAAAGTTTGATGGTTTAAGCTATGTTAGTTAATATAAAAAATAGACCATCCTTTAATAAATACATCAACTAATTCTACATGTGTTAAAAAAAGATTATACATTTACTTTGTGTTGATGTATATGAACATGAGAATGGATTTGCCTCTAAATTGCCGTTTAATCTCATTGTTTTTATTCTAATTTCTTTCTAGTTTTTATATAATTTTTAGTTAACACATTTGCAAACTTTTGGGATAGTTTGATTGAGTAACTTTTAAATTATTGCTTCCCTTGAGACCTATACTCGCATATGTACTATGATTGTTTGCCATGTGCTTGCAGTATTTTATAACGATAAAATTCGACGGTTTTCTGATCCATAGAAAAACCGTTTCCGAACAGCATGTTTGATGCTGACAAGGACATTTGACCTTTAAAGCGTCAACTCTTGATCAGTAATTATGTAATCCATTATATTTTATTATTACACTGCAAGTTATTTCGTTAGAGCTCTGATATGCATTCTTTGTTTTATTTGCAGGATACCAAACCGACGATCCGTATTTTGGTAGACTTGGGTTTTCGATTTAGCGAAAATTCAAGCCTACTAGGGTGTGGGTTGTCATAATTTTTATGGTATAGACATGTAGCTTCTGGAAAAAACGAATAAAGACTCCAAGATGAAGCAAGAGGCTTATTTTACAGATAAAAGTAACTTTGAAAATTCCACTGTGTAAAACCAAAGTTTATAAGTAGTTAGGTGTCCATGTTAGCATCTTTATACGTCGGGCATGGCACTTTACTTATGTTTTGTTTATACTTACTCTTGCATGTGAACGAAATGGGTTCATGATTATGTAATGACTTATGTAAAACAATTTGATGTAATGAAATTATATAGCTGCTTTTTACTTAATGTTGTGGAAAAAAATACCTATCTTACTTTATCACTTAAAAATAATTCTGATGATGACTGCAGCATATTCGACAATTATTCTTAGGTAATGAAGCGGGGGACATCACAACTTAGTATAAGAGCTTAGGCTAAGGGACACTTAAGTAGAACTAAGTAGAAACTAAGTAGTAGAAAATGAACACCTTGGGGGAGGGTATACGATATATATAACGTACTTGTATTTTAATATAGATATATGGGTGGATATATCTATCCCTCCACTATTGATCTCATTCTCTTTTATTCTTATTTCTTACGAATGCTTGTTTACGCAGAAATTTAAAATGGATCTGCAAAGTGGACATTTAATCTTAGTAGGTGGAAGGACAACCGCTAGTAGAGTAACCGCTAATACTTGGACTAATGGCCAAGAAGGGGTGGCAGCCCTAAAAGTTTGTGAAAGTTGCTATGTTTAACTCATTTTTGATCTATTTTCTTTCAGGAAATTGGTCAGATGTCCGAGCTATGAAACCAAACATCTAAACATGTGCTACATGATGTGACTTATATGCAGAATGTGGAATGATTTATAATATGGCAAAATATAACTTAAGCTAATAATACAAGCTACATCAAAGCAATAAATAAAAGATTTCACCAGCGATTTTCGTATTGGTTCAGATTCTCCATCCAATGTCCAGTCCCAGAGTCCTTTTGGAATTTCATTAAACATTCCTCACTTCACCCGGAGGAACAAGTTTCTATAAGACCACCTTACCAACCAAACAGGACTTCAACACCTTGTTTGAAGATCACCAATGGGACTTCACTAAAACAGAATAAAATCTAAATTTTGATGTGTTCTTGACAACATAGGTAAGTCTCTTTTCATTACACCCTTCCTAAAATATCCTTTGATGATATTGCACTAAACATGCATAATTTAGAAGTAAGAAATTAGTTTTGAAAGCTTTTGATTTCACAAACTGTACTAGAGATTGTAAATCAGAGAGCCAGAGATATCAAATCAAGAAGTGAATCTAGCCTATATTTATAGTGTTGAAAAGTTATGCTGGAAGATTAAAAATATTCATAGAATCGCCACTTTTGATCAAGAGTTATAAATTTTCATAAAATAGATGTTCGTTCAAAAAATAACCATTTATAGGTTCTCATATATCCGAGTTGTATGGTCAGATGTCTAAATCAAATATAAAAAACATTTTAAAACTAGTCAGATGTCTGAATAAGTGGGTCGGACATCTAAACATATTCCTTTATTTTTGGCTTAGTTTAGATGTCTAAGCTATAACATTAGATGTCTGATGCAACGACCTGCCTTTTCGATCCTCAGAAATTGACACTAATACATCCACGGTATCCACGTGCTGAATATCCAAGTGTCGGAAAGATAGTTTGTTTGGGGAAAAGAAAAGAAAATAATAGAACTAAATCTCACGACGTGTTGAATAACATATAATATTCCAACTTCATCATTAAAAAAGAAATCCTTTAATACACAACAACATCAGAGTCTAACCTAACATCGGTTGACGCTTATAACAGTCTGTCCTTACAATTGCGGATAAACTAACATAAGAAAAACACAGCGGAAATACAAATACGGGAATATGTCTTGGGCCTCCAATTGGACTCCTAAAGCTCCAAAGCATCCAAAGCTATATCTGGAAAACTACTCGGATTTGATCCGAGAGTTAAAGAAAAATAACATCCAGACCAGTCTGGTAAAACTAGTGTGAGAACTCAAATCACATGGAATTTAATTTTAGTTATAAAACCCTTTAAAATCAGAGTTATCTCATTAGACCACGCCACACATAAATACGACCGAGATTTACCTTACGATAACCAAAATATTTTCTATAGAAAATCCAGTGATATTATAATAATGTCTAAGATTTAAAATAGAATAATCAAGTAGTTGTGATGTCTGTGAGTGTATCACAACAATAATTGGTATACAACCCAAAATCGTAAGGCGCATTTGCTAATTGTGTAGGATTCCACGGAGGGCCCTTAGGACTTCAAGAACGATCCTTCTATACAAGGATCAAAGACATCCTTCCCAAGCATCGTACCTGTCAAGCCGAGGTACATAGGAAATAAATAGCTGGCCACCTAGGCCGAGTGCTTCGCTCCATGCATGTATAAAATATAGGTATCGCTAGAAAGAGAGTCGACAGAACCCGTATGGGTTAGCTAAACCCCCTTGGCTATGCATCCTATCTTTGGTTTTAGTTATTTTCGCTGGTGAAGCTACATCCGGCATTCCAGTTCACGCATCACCACCTGAATAGATCTCAAAATCCCACATAGATTCCCATACCTCCATAGATCTCGAAATCACACATAGATTCCTACATCTCAACAAAGATCTTAGAATCACACACGGATTCCAATACCCCAACGGGACTCGGAATAACACGCGGATTCCAACATCCAAAACAGATCTTGGAATCACACATGGATTCCCACACCCCAATGGGTCTCGGAATCACACATGGATTCCAACATCCAAAATAGATCTCGAATCTCCTCCAAGCATAGAACCCGTATAAGGTTTTGGAGTGGTTACGATTTCAAGTCATCTCTTATAAGCACATTCCCTCGCTTACCGGATGTTCCAAAACCAATCGATCGATTTCTGGAATGCTCAATGCCATTTCTTTTGGAAATAAACAAAAATACATAAGGGCGAGGATCACCCACTAACCTTTTATGTGGATGGGTCTCCTCATCATTTGTCCTAGAAGAATAAAACGAGTTTATACATACAATGTAACACTACTAACGGTAACTGTACCATATAATTCCCCCGTTTCTCCTAGATATTTCCAGAATTAAAATCCTTCGGTGTTAAGTAGGGAATATTTTAGTACCCCCAAAATTAAGAAGGATTACATATTTAGGCCAGGATTTGATAGTCGGTTATTTAAATATCAAACAAACAAACATTCAGACAGAGATTACACTTCCCATGGAAAACATTAAGCCTCATAAATTAATCTTCCATTAATAAAAATTACTTTGTAAATACTTGGAAATCACTTCCATATACTTACCTCAACAGGATAAGTATATTCACAAAACATTATATTTTCGATACTCAGAAAATATAACCACAAACTTATCTCAACAGTATAAGTATATTCACAAACCATTTCTTTCAAAACTTGGAAAACCTTTTTCATATACTTATAAAATGGCATAAGTATATTCACCAAACACTTAGAAATATTTTATATTCCAAAATCATATTAAAATGATCAAACCTAAATGTCATTAAACAGGGATATTAATAACCCAAAACTCTAATCCTTTTCATAAATCTCCTTTATTTTATAAATATCTCCTTTATAAAACTCCAAATCTATTTATAAAGCTTCTTTATCAATCTCCATTCTATTTACAAAAATACTCTTTTATAGATCTCAAAAACCCATTTATAAAACTTCCCTTTCAAATCGCTAAACCATTTATAAACCTCTTTTCTAAAATCATTAAAAACCCAACTTCTTCCAAATTCCAAACTTCTTTCAAATTTATAAACTCCTTTAAATAAATCCCATTTATAAACAATTTGCTATTTAATTATAATAAATAAAAATTCAACATCATAAAAATAAAATTTAAAACATTATAAATAATATAATAATTAACTTTTAAAACATTTTAATTAATATAATAAATAACTTTCTCCTACATCGAAATCAACTACATGTTTTCCCTCTACACAAAAAATGGAACCATTCCTCTCTGTGCATGGATGTGTACATGTGCACATTGCACACGACCTCCGCCCCTCGACCACTTCGCTGTCTATCCCCACAAACACCATTACCTCACGTGACTCGACCGCACCCCTTGACGTGCCCTCCTAAGCCTTTGACCGATTTTCGACCATCCTCTCCCTTATAAGATATGTGAAGAGTTAAAACCTCCACCACCATATCATCGTCCACTGCCGCCCTAACCACCATTATCCCCAAACTCCATCACCAGACATCTCGTCACCCACTGCAACACCTTCCTCCACCACCTTGGCCAACCCGCATCACCGTGTTGCCCTCAAGAAACAAAAAAACCAAACGCAAAAACACTAAACCCTAGATTCAACACGACCTCCAACCTCAAACCATTGCACCCTCCGTCACTAACACCAAGGCTCCGCCGCCTCCTAAGCTTGCTCCAGCTCCAGCCATCTCGCCCCAAACCCCTCCGATCGTCGGAAATCAAATCTAAACCCAAAGTCGAACAACTCGCCAATTCTTGCAAAACAAATTGCTAAAAATCTTGCGAACCGTCCTTAAAATCTTGCCTTGCCGATAAGAACACGGTGGCATTGGCCATTCATCAATTCATAGTCGATGAAAATCAAAGAAACTTTGACCATCTATTGTCATTTTTAGTTTTCTCTCAACCCTACTTGATGAGAAACCATGAAACCATTTAAAAAAAAATACAAGACTCAAAGTTAGACATTTCATTAGTTCACAGATTTAGCAAACTCAAAAAGGATTGGGCAATATTGGTTTTTGAAATCAAGGATGGAAAGATTTTTACATATGTTAAACCAAGAATAGTGAGTATAAAATTAAATTTTTACTTCTTCTACATGTTCCAATAAGCTTCCTTCTATTTTTAAAATTATAATTTTATTTTTAATCCTTGTTTAACATAAGAGCATATGTATCTAAAACAAATCCCATAAGATTATACTTAAATCCACTATCATAACACATAAGGAAATAAACAAATATATCAAAAGATGAGAATCTCACCTTTTTAACCAATATTGTAAAATCCAAGCTTGTCTTGCTTTTAATCTTTGTTTTTGAAATCAAATGTGATTTTTTTTCCTTTTTAAAGCACTTGAAACAAATTTTTAAAAAGAATGAACTTTTAGGAAAAATGAACAAAGGATGAATAAGATGGAGGTAGAGTGTGTAAAAATTTAATGGGATTTAAGAAAAAGAATTTAAAAGCAAAGAAATAAAATAGAATATCACTTCATTCCTAACATCATTTCTCCTAACCAACATGGTACATACATGTAAGTGTATATTGGGTAATAGTGTGTGTTTAGGTCCTTTTGTCTACTTAATCACTTAAGGAATCTAAATGTCAACTCATGTTTTAAACTTAAATATATTTTACGTTTTGCTATTATCTAATTACTTATCCTATCATATTTAAAAATGAAATGTTCCACCCTTAAAGAATTGTTTTCTAAAACATATACAAGGGAAATACAACATTTTACAATTTTCTGTTCGATAAAAAGTCGAAAATCTGAATAACAGGTTTCAGTCACATTTTCAGTATTCCATCGAACTATTTGTTTATGTAAGCCAAATTCAAAAATGGATTTTCTACTACTAGTTATAAACTTAAAAAGAGTTATTTTATTTATTTAAAATCATTAATATAAATATTTAAATTAAATTAATATTCACAAATTAAAGCCATAAAATTCTGGGTCATTACATTCTGTCCTCCTTAAAAGAATTTGGTCGCCGAAATTTCACCATAACCCAAACCCAGAAGGAAACATCCTTATTATTTATAAGTCCGTATGATTCTCATAGATCATCCATATGCAAATTCAGATTCGATCTCTACTCGAATACATAACTTTACTTCCGAACTAGCATTGCTAACTCGATTCACTTGTGCGGACTACGATTAGGTTCCTTGACTAGGAACCTCTGTTCTCCTTGCATAGCCATATACTATGATAGAAGATTTTAGTTTCATATCAAGTAACCCTCACCAAGTGTTTGTCGCCAAAAATCGAATGATAAATCCTTATTCGGATTGGTGTTAGTCACCCCGAAGTTGTGTACTCGAATCTCGGATCGAGAATAGTTATGCGAACATGGATGTTAATAACCCAAAACACTAATCCTTTTCATAAATCTCCTTTATTTTATAAATATCTTTTTTATAAATCTCCAAATCTATTTATAAAGCTTCTTCATCAATCTTCAATCTATTGATAAAAATACTCTTATATAATACTCAAAAGCACATTTATAAAACTTCCCTTTCAAATAGCCAAACCCTTTATAAACCACTTTTCTAAAATCATTGAAAACCCAACTTCTTTCAAATTTCAAACCTCTTTGAAATTTATAAACTACTTTAAATAAATCCCTTTTATAAACAATTATTATTTAATTATAATAAATAAAAACTTTAACATCATAAAAATAAATTTTAAAACATTTTAAATAATATAATAATTAACTTTTAAAACATTTTTAATAAATATAATAAAATAACTTTAAATTTTAAAACATTTTAAATAATATAATAATTAACTTTTAAAACATTTTAATAAATATAATAAAATAACTTTAAACAACTTTCAAAACATAATTAATTAACTTTCAAGCAACATTACTAATAAAATAATTAGCTAGATTAAACAACATTAATAATATAATTATATAATATAAAATATCATTAATAATAAAATTAAATAACTTTAAACATTTTTATCAAAATAATTAAATACTGTAAGCATCATAAATAAAAATAAATAAATCAACTTAAACACCACTTTATTTTAGAAATTACTTTACTTCTAAACAAATTTAAAATCCCAGAAAATCAAAAATTCATTTCCTTTTCCAAAATTTGAAAAGAGGCTCAACGACCACACTAGTACTTAGACAAGTTACCATTACTTTCAATCCAATCATTTCAGGTCATTGCACTGATATTTTCATAAGCATCAATTATGTAAATATAATTCACAATTGATGAACGACAAATAACACGTTATCTGTCTAAGTCAATTTACATACAATTAAATGTCCATAATAAAATAGTAGAACGGGGATTTATTCTACTAAATAGATGTACAAAATAAATCTATTCACTTAAATATAGTAGAATGATGTTTTATACTGCTATTAGAAATGTCAGAGATAAAATATAATTACCCATCGACGTAATTATTTACTGCGACTATAAATTATATAGTATTTTAACTTTTACCAAAACTGTCAAAAGATTGTTCAAAAGTGTTTTAAACGATGATACGAATTCATCGTCGAAGTCCGTGGGTTAAACGGACTATGGATGAACGAGTAAATGTTTATTTAAGTTCAACGATTTATAATTTAAAATTTTAATTACTTAAGTTCCTAACTTTGCGCCCAAGCCTACCACTCACACCTAACAAACCCGCATCTCTTTCTCCTCCATCAAAATCAAATACAAGTCTTTTCTCCACACAAAAAATGGAACCATTCCTCTCCATGCACAGACGTGCACGTAGGCATGGAAGTGCACGTGTGCATGTTGCACACGACCTCTGCCCTTCGAGCATTTCGCCGTCTGTCCCGACGAACCCCATCACCTCACATGACTCAACCACACCCCTTGATGTGCCCTCCTGAGCCTTTGACTGATTTTCAACCATCCTCTCCCTTATAAGATTTGCGAACAGTTAAAACCTCCTCCATAATATCATTGTACACCGCTACCCTAACCACCATTAGCCCCAAACTCCATCATCAGACATCTCGTCACCCACTGTGGCACATTCCTCCACCACCTTGGCCAACCCACATCACCATGCCTCCCTCAGGAAACAAAAAACCAAACGCAAAATCCTAAGCCCTTAAACCCTAGATTTAGCTTGACCTCTAACCTCAGGCCGCCACACCATCCAGTGCTAACACCAGAGCTCCACCACCTCCCAAGCTTGTTCTAATTCCAACCGTCTTGCCCCAAACCCCTCCGATCGTCGGAAATCAAATTTAAACCCAAAATTGAACATCTTGCCAATTCGCGGAAACCACATCGCTAAAAATCTTACGAACAATCCTCAAAATCTCGCATTGTCAATACGATCACGATGGCATTGGTCGTTCGTCGATTCATGGTTTACGAAAATCGAAGAAACTTAGACCATATACTATCATTTTTAGTTTTCTCTTAACCTACTCAACGAGAAACCACGAAACTATTTTTAAAACATACTAGACTCAAAGTTAGACATTTCATTAGTTCATGGATTCGACAAACTTGATACAGACTAGTCTGGTATTTTGGTTTTTGAAATCTAGGATGGAAAGGTTTTTACAAATGTTAAACCAAGAACAGTGAGTATGAACTTAAATTTTTACTTCCTGTACATGTTCCAGGAAGCTTTCTCCTATTTTTAAAATTAAAATTTTATTTTTAATCCTTGTTTAACATAAGAAAAAATGTATTTAAAACAAATCCCACAAGATTATATTTAAATCCATCATTTTAACACATAAGGAAATAAACAAATAAATCAAAAGATGAGAACCTCACCTTTTTATCCAATATTGCAAAATCCAAGCTTTTAATCTTTGTTTTGGAAATCAAAATGTGATTTTTTCTTTTCAAAACACTTGAAATGAAGATTTTAAAAAGGTGAACTTTTAGGAAAAATGAACTAGGGATGAATAAGGAGATGGAGGTAGAGTGTGTAAACATATAAGGGGATTTAAGAAAAAGAATTTGAAAGTAAAGAAATAAAATAAAATATCACTGCATTCCTAACATCATTTCTCCTAACCACCATGATGCATACATGCAAGTGTATATTGGGTAATAGTGCGTGTTTGGGTCCTTTTGTCTATTTAATCACTTAAGGAATCTAAATGTCTACTCATGTTTTTAAATTTAAATATATTACACCTTTTACTATTATCTAATTACTTATCCTCTCATATTTCAAACTGAAGCGTTCTTCCCTTAAAAATGTAAGAATTGTTTTCTAAAACATACACAAGGGCAATACAATATTTTACAATTTTCCGTTCGATAAAAAGCTAAAAATCCAAAAACAGGTTTCTGCCACATTTTCAGTTTTCCATCGAACTATTTATTTATGTAAACCAAATTCAAAAATGAATTTTCTATTATTATTTATAAATTTAAAGTGAGTTGATTTATTTATTTAAAATCATTTATTTGAGTATTTAAATTAAATTAAATATCCACAAATTAAAGCTATAAAATTCTAGGTTATTACATTCTGTCCTCCTTAAAGAATTTGATCCCCGTAATTTCACCACAACCCAAACCCAGAAGGACACATTCTTATTGTTCATAATTTATTCATAAGTCCGTATGATGTTCATAGATCATCCATATGCAAATCTAGATTCGATTTCTACTTGAATACATAACTTTACTTCCGAACTAGTATCGCTCGCTCGATTCTCCAGTGCAAACTCCGATCAGGTTCCTTGACTAGGAACCTCTGTTCTCCTTGGTCCTTGCATAGCCATATACTATGATAGAAGATTTTAGTTCCATATCAAGTAACCCTCACCAAGTGTTCATCGTCAAAAATCGAATGATAAATCCTTATTGGATTGGTGTTAGTCACCCCAAAGCTGTGTACTCGAATCTCGGATCGAGAACAATTATGCGAATAGGGATACTAATAACCCAAAACACTAATCCTTTTCACAAACCTCCTTTATTTTATAAATATCTCCTTTATAAGTCTTTAGATCTATTTATAAAGCTTCTTTATCAATATTCAATCTATTGATAAAATTACTCTTGTATAAATCTCAAAAACCTATTTAAAAAACTTTCCTTTCAAATAGCTAAACCATTTATAAACCACTTTTCTAAAATCATTAAAACCCAACTTCTTTCAAATTCCAAACCTCTTTCAAATTTATAAAATCCTTTAAATAAATCCCTTTATAAACAATTTATTATTTAATTATAAGAAAAAAATAAATTTTAAAACATTTTAAATAATACAATAATTAACTTTTAAAACATTTTAATAAATATAATAAAATAACTTTAAACAACTTTTAAAACATAATTAATTATCTTTCAAGCAACATTACTAATAAAATAATTAACTAGATTAAACAACATTAATAATATAATTAAAAAATATAAAATATCATTAATATAAAATCAAATAACTTTAAACATTTTTATCAAAATAATTAAATACTTTAAGCATCTTAAATAAAAGTAAATAAATCAACTTAAACACCACTTTATTTTAGAAATTACTTTACTTCTAAATAAATTTAAAATCACAGAAAATCAAAAACTCATTTCCATTTCCAAAATTTGAAAAGAGGCTCAGTGACCACACTATTACTTAGACAAGTTACCATAACTTTTGGTCCAACCATTTCAGATCATTGCACTGATAATTTCATAAGCAGCAATTATGTAAATAAAATTCACAATTGATGAACGACAAATAACACGTTATCTTTCCAAGCCAATTTACATACAATTAAATGTCCAATTTAATAAAATAGCAGAACATGGATTTATTATACTAAATAGATGTCCAAAATAAGTCTTCACTTAAATATAGCAGAATGATGTTTTATACTGCTATCAGAAATGCCAGAGATAAAATATAATTACCCATCGACGTAATTATTTACTACGACTATAAATTATACAGTATTTTAACTTTTACCAAAACTATAAAAAGATTGTTTAAAAGTGTTTTAAACGTTGATACGAATTCAACATCGAAGTCCGCAGGTTAAACAGACTATGGATGAATGAGTAAATGTTTATTTAAGTTCAACGATTTAAAATTTAAAACTTTAATTAATTAAGTTCCTAAGTTTGGGCCCAAGCCCACCACCCACACCTAACAAACCCGCATCTCTTTCTCTTACATCAAAATCAAATACAAGTCTTCCCACCATACAAAAAATGGAACCATTCCTCTCCGTGCACGGACGTGCACGTGTGCACATTGCACACGACCTCTGCTCCTCGACCACTTCACCGTCTATCCCCACAAACCCCATCACCTCACATGACTCGACCGCACCCCTTGACGTGCCCTCCTGAGCCTCTGACTGATTTTCGACCATCCTCTCCCTTATAAGATTTGTGAACAGTTAAAACCTCCTCTATCATATCCTTGTACACCATCGCCTTAACCACCATTAGCCCCAAACACCATCACCATACATCTCATCACCCACAGCAGCACCTTCCTCCACCACCTTGGCCAACCCACATCACCGTGCCGCTCTCAGGAAACCAAAAAACCAAACGCAAAACACTAAACCATTAAACTCTAGATTCAGCTTGACCTCTACCCTCAGGCCGCCAGACCATCCGCCATTAACACCAAAGCTCCACCACCTCCCAAGCTTTCTCCAGCTCCAACCGTCTCGTCCCAAACCCCTCCGCTCGCCGAAAATCAAATTTAAACCCAAAATCGAACATCTTGCTAATTCGCGCAAACCACATTGCTAAAAATCCTACAAACAGTCCTTAAAATCTGGCGTTGTCAATACGATCGCGATTGCATTGGCTAGTTTTTGGTTCATGGTCGACGAAAATCGAAGAAACTTGGACCATATACCGTCGTTTTTAGTTTTCTCTTAACCTACTCAACGAGAAACCATGAAACTATTTAAAAAAAATACTAGACTCGAAGTTAGACATTTCATTAGTTCATGGATTTCGCAAAATTGATACGGATTGGGAGATATTGGTTTTTGAAATCTAGGATGGAAAGGTTTTTACATATGTTAAACTAAGAATAGTGAGTATGAACATAAATTTTTACTTCCTGTACATGTTCTAGTAAGCTTCCTCCTATTTTTAAAATTAAAATTTTATTTTTAATCCTTGTTTAACAAAAGAGAAAATGTATTTAAAACAAATCCCATAAGATTATTGTAATGACCCTAAAATAAAATAAAAATAAAATGAAAAAAACATTTATATTAAGAAATTTTGAAATTATAAAATATATATATATATATAATGCATTAAAACAGAAAAGAAAAATTGGCAGTAAATAAAATTGCATGGGAGCTTCTGTTTGATAAAATGCAAGGAGTTAAGGTGATTAAAAGAAAATTGGAACTCAAAATAAATATAGTTCTATGTCCAAAGAATTATATAAATACATACATTTAATATATGGGGAGTTTTCTGTTTTGTTTAAAGATAGAATAAAATGAAGTTTAATAAAAAGGTTTAAATGTCTTATATTTGTGCTAGAAATAATTAGCATAATATATGTGACTTTTTTTAAAAAAAAGATATAGGAGGAGTTACTATTTTGACAAAAAGGCAGAGGTATATATATATACATACAGGATCAAATAAAAATGTCCATATCTTATATTTATTTCAAGCAAATAACATGGTGTGAATGATTTTACATTACATGATTAGGTATGATAGTATGCATGATTGAATGGAAATGATAGATATGTAGAAAATACAAAGGGGATTTTCAGATTCTTTAAACTTATAAAAAAATAATAATAAACCAAGGGTCACATGCTTATGGCATGAGTAAAATAGAGTCATGAAAATAGTATGGAGTGTTTAAAATGCTTGATTCCCGAAATAACTAATTAAGGTAACCAACAATGTACATTTCCAATTAAGGACCACACAGAGAAATGAATTGTGCATGAGTATCTAAGGGCATCAAGGAAATTACCCATATTTCTTAAACCCTAGAATGGTTTTATAAATAACTGCACATAACCATATCCATCATTCTCTCGGGATCAAAACAAAAATAAAATAAACTAGGAGAAACACTAGCTTGAGACTTTGGGGGATTTGCTGTTCAGGGGATTAAGTCAGTAAAAGGAGAACACAGGGTGAGTATTTATCCTTTGTATGTAATGGCATTAAGTCCTCTTGTAGGCAGCCTAAAATGTTATAAGTTATCTGAAGTCTCTGAAATGATTTGTTATGGGTGAGATGAATGTTTGTGTGTGTGCATACTTGTTTGGAGTTCAAATCTGTATATTTTTTTTAGTTAAAAACGATTTGAGTATTTTTGTTCTATTTTTTTATGAAGTATGGATCTAAATCATTTAGGAAATAGGCAGCAAGACAATATTCTTGCTTATGTTTATTTCTTGGATAATGAAGCATTAAACTAAAATACTCAAGACACAAGTCAAAGGAGGATTTCTTGGTTTTAGGGGGATTTCTTTATTAATACCTTTATCCATACATTCACAATAACATGGAAGAAAGATAGTAGGATCATGATGTTTAAAATATTCTTAGAAAGAAAAAAAACTATAGGCAAACTGGGGGTATTTTCTGTAATAAGGAACATAAATGGGGAACATGGGGTTGAACTAGAAAGTATTAAGGAAGGTAAGCCTTTCTGAAACATGAATGAACTGTGAGTTTTATTATTAAATTCATAAGTAGAAGCTTAATAAAATAAGCTGAAACTAGAAGGGGGATTTATCAAAGAAAATCAAACTGGTCATTTGGAGTTAGTCAATGATCTGCTTGCTTCAGGTGGGAGCAAGTATATGCATGGTGCAATTGCACCCTGAGGCCTTTGTGTGATGGAATAAATTAAATAACCTGGGAGTTTCCTTCACAATGCATACATGGTGTTCATTTGACAAGGAGTTAAAGACCATAAAATAAATGGGGATTGGGGTTTAAAAATCTGGATTATAAATATCCAGACATGATGTTAAATTAATCAAGATAAATATTGTGCTTTGATTAATTGCTGGGTGAAATTGGGAGTACAAAATCTAAGTTTACTTATTTAGAAATGGAGAAAATGAATCAAGAATTGTACATATATTTATTTTAACTGTTTGCTGTGTGTTGTTTAAATAAATGAATGTGTCTTTGTATCACTTGGTATTAACCAAAACATGCTAAGTATAAAAGTCTGTTAAACTAGGAAGACTCTGCAAGATTACCAAAAGTTATGAATATGTATACAAATTTGATAAATGCTCATACCAGTGAAAACTGACCCATTTGGTTGCCCTTACAATCATCTGGGTGTCTCATTAAAATTGGGGCAGCTCAGTGAATTGCTTGCAGGGAATTGAAGTTGGATTGATGGATGAAGAAGACAATTAGCTGCTAGTATAAATAAAAAAGGAACCAGTCTTAAATTTGCAGTTGCATTGTAATGAATTTACTAGTCAAAATTCATTTTGTAATTGAAGTTACTTGTAGGAAACTTTCTAAGTATTTGGATTGAAAATATGTACTTAAGTAAACCTGTTGTGAGTGATTATTGATGATGTTTGGTTAACTACCAATTTTTATGGATGTCTGATTTGGAGAAATAAGGGGATAGACATATCATATACATATGATATGTGCATATATATATTTGATCTCTGATTTTTATTGCTTGAATTTATATTTTTGACTTTATGGAAATTAAAAAGATAAGGTGGTTGATTTTAAAAATGAACTCTCAAGATTTTAGTAGGGATATTCAAGTGAAATGAATTTGTGCAAGGCAGGTAAATGATACAGGCATGTGCATGAATTCTGGAGATTTACATGTATTTGTGTATTTAATTTCAAATAAAAATTATGAAAGAAATAAACATGGAAGTTTTTATATTTTGAATAATGGATTGAATACATAAACGGATGTATTTCCAGGAAATTTAAACTGGGCAAACACATGTTAGTGTTAGGAGTAGCTCTTTGTAGAAGTTTGTTAATATGAGAGATATGGGTTTGCAAGTGGTAAAAGAGGGACTATGGCCGGCCTAGATGGCCATGGGTCAAACTCTTGGAGCCTGGAACCATTTCATTTCAATTAATGAAGTGTAAGTGCTTCCGGGACAAAACAAAAGAAAACACCAAGCATATCCAATAAAACACCAAGTGTGTAACTCTGCACCATGTTAAACTTAAAAATGCTAAAGGTCCTCAACTGTTCAACCTGAAATGATAAATGGAAAATAGTTCCAATATTCATGCCTGCAAGTATAATTTTTGTAGTAAATTCATACAAGTACTTGATAACTACCTTAAGGTCAATTAAAAACCATTTCAGTGTTAATAAAATTATTTAGGCAGAAAGTCTAGAAAGCATAAGAAAAATGCACTGTGCATTGCAATATTAAAAAAATCTCTATCTCTAAAAGAAGAACAATATAAATTTAGAGAAGAATTAAAAGGTTATGTTGTCAACACATATGATAATTTGGTTTCCTGTTTGATTCAAACTCTCTTTGCAAATTTGTTAGCTCTGAATGGCAAAGGGAAACAATTATATATCTTCAAATATATAATTGTCTTAATTTGTTTATGCACTGATATGATTATATTAGTAAATCCAGGGTCTTGGGAAAAATATTTGGAAATTGTATAAATATTCAAATATAAAAGAAATGGGGTTTAGTGGTGAATTCCTCTTGAATATTAAAAAAAATCTATGTGTTTTAAAGTGAGGGTCACCACAGTTGGTATCAGAGCTATGTTTTCAATAACATAGTAAATATTGTTGGGTGCATATGGATGTTTGAATGCATTGTTTGAATTACTGGTGTTGAATGCTTTTGTTTTATAAAAATATATGTGTGCATGTGAGACATGCATAGTGTGCATAGAAATAAAATGAACAAAGTAAAGACACCAAGAATGATGGGGGTAAATAAACTAACATAGAAATCATATTTATAGCAATATGGTAGGGCCAAGACATCACACAGGTGCAGGACCATCACATGAGCCACCTATGATAAACATGGAGGATTTCGTGAGAGCTTTGAGAGATGGAATAGCACCAAGGCATGACAACCCTCATGAGGAGCTCTCCAAACTGCTTAAGACATGCACCAATTTGGGAGGAAAGGATTTTGAAAGCACTGAAGGAGCTATGGGTGTTCAAACTTGGATAAGGACTATGGAAAGGGTCTTTGCAGATATGCAAGTCAATGACCAAAGGAAGAGACAGATAGCTTCAAGGAGATTGAAGGAGGTTGCACTGGATTGGTGGGAAGTTGTGATGGAAGGAAGGCCAGAGAATGACATCACTTGGGATGAATTTAAGACCATGCTTGAGGCTAGGTTTGTCCCAGCATCTTCTAAGGCCACACTGCTAGAAGACTTTATTAGATTAAGGCAAGGAAGCATGAGTGTGAATGAGTACACTCAGAAATTTGAAGGATTGTCCAAGTATGGAATGGTGTTAATAGGGAATGAAGAAGCAAAGAATGCAAGGTATATTCAAGGCTTGAACCCTAGTCTGTCAAGAGCAATGTTGCCATATAAGGATAAAACCTTTGATCAAGTAATTGATCTAACTCTCTCCTTTAAGCAACATGATGCCACCAGAGAGAAATTCAGGAACATGAAGTTCAACAAGAAGAAGGGAGGACAGAACAAAGTACAACCTTATGACAAGAACAAGGCAAACAAAGGAGTTAAGAAGGGGGAAGGAGCAGTAGCACCTGAAAGCAAGAAACTCACTCATTGTTTTAATTGTGGAAAAGCTGGACATTATAGTAACCAATGCCCTGACCCTAAAATACCTAGAGGAGGCTGTTATAATTGTGGAAAAGCGGGTCATCTAAAGAAGGATTGCCCAGAGACTAATAAAAGAACAGCAAGGATAGGAGCTTTGGCAGCCAACAACACTGGAAATGTTGGGCAACTTGAAGGTATAATTTTTAGTCATACCCAACCAATATCAGTAATATATGACACTGGTGCCTCACATTCACTAATATCTCTGGAAATTACAAAGAAATTAGCACTTTCATGTGTTTCTATTGATCAGCCCTTAATTGTACACAGTCCCATAGGGAGTCATTGTATGTTAGGGATGAAGTGTATGGGTCTGAAATTAATTATAAGGGGTTATGAATTTAATTCAGATCTATATACCTTAAACTATCCTGGTATTGGGGTAATTTTGGGGGTGGATTGGTTAATGAAAAATAAAGCAATTTTAAATTTAGAAAATCTTACTATTTCTTTGGAGACAAATGAAGGCAAAAGAATTACTATCTTAAGTGAAATAGCAAAGAATACATGTTTTAATAAAATCTGGAGTATTAATGAAGTCCAAAAGGAATTAAGAATAGAGGAAATTCCAGTAGTCAATGAATATATAGATGTGTTTGGAGAAGTGAGGGGAATTCCTCAAAACAGACCAGTTAAATTCAAAATAAAATTAATGCCAGGAACTAGCCCAATCATTAAGAAGCCTTATAGAATGGGTCCAAAAGAGTTAGTAGAATTAAAACACCAACTAGAAGAGTTAGAAGAGAAGGGGTTCATAAGATCAAGCATTTCTAGTTGGGGTTCCCCAGTGCTCTTTGTCAAGAAACATGATGGAACAATGAGGATGTGTGTGGACTATAGGGATTTAAATAAGGTGACTATCAAAAATAAGTATCCACTGCCTAGAATAGATGATCTATTTGATCAACTGCATGGAGCTAAAATATTTTCAAGGCTAGACTTAGCCTCTGGATTTCACCAAATGAAGGTTGCAGAGGAAAGCATTGAGTACACGGCCTTTAACACAAGATATGGCCTTTATGAATTTCTAGTAATGCCATTTGGTTTAACCAATGCTCCCTCCTATTTCGTAGATTTGATGAATAGAATTTTTAGAGACTTTTTGGATAAATTTGTCTTGGTATTTATAGATGAAATATTAATTTATTCAAAGTCAGAAAATGATCATGCTATGCATCTACATTTAGTACTATCCAGACTTAGAGAACATGAATTAAAAGCCAAGTATTCAAAGTGTATATTTTGGCAACATGAAGTGAAATTCTTAGGACACATAGTGTCACAACAAGGAGTGAGTGTGGATCCAAGCAAGGTCATGGCAGTTCAATCATGGAGTAGACCCAAAACAGTGACTGAAGTGAGATACTTCTTAGGTTTGGCAGGGTATTATAGGAGGTTCATCAAGGATTTTTCAAGAATAGCCGCACCAATGACCAAGCTAACAAAGAAGAACCAACCATATGTGTGGACTGAACAGTGTGATCAAGCCTTTGAAAAGTTGAAGCAAGCATTGGTAGAGGCTCCTGTCTTGCAAATCCCAGAGGTAAATGAAGGAATGGTTGTATACACTGATGCTAGTGGATCTGGGTTAGGTGCAGTGCTCATGCAACATGGCAAGGTGGTGGCATATGCATCAAGACAGCTTAAACCCAATGAGACCAAATATGCAACTCATGATTTAGAACTAGCTGCAATAGTGTTTGCATTAAAACTATGGAGGCATTATTTGCTTGGGGAAAAATTTGAATTGTACACAGATCATCAAGCATTGAAGTATTTATTTTCTCAAAAAGATTTAAATATGAGGCAAGCAAGGTGGTTGGAGTTTCTAGCTGCATATGATTTAGATATTTTGTACACCCCTGGAAAAGCTAATAGGGTGGCAGATGCTTTGAGTAGAAATCATATCAGATTAGCAAGTTTGATGATTGATGAATTTAAAGACCTTGCAGTGATTGGGGAGGCAGATATTTATAGCAGGGATGGAGAAAATTTTAAAGAGCATGGTGATATGGTGGAGTATGGTACACTGGGATTAATCACAGTGAAATCTAACCTGGTGGAGAAAATTGGTGGCATGCAAGATCAAGATCAAAATTTAAAGGAGAAGAAAGAAATGTTATTGAATAACATTGAGATGGAGAATTTTAAAATAGATCCCAAGGGATATTTGAGGAAAAATGAAAAGCTTTGTGTACCAGACTTTGCAGAATTAAAGGAAGAAATCATGAATGAGCATCACAAGACCAAGTACACCATACACCCTGGTGGTACCAAAATGTATCATGATTTGAAAAGGAGCTACTGGTGGCCAGGAATGAAACAAGCAGTGGCAAAATATGTGGCAAAGTGTTTAACCTGCCAGCAAGTTAAGGCAGACTATCAAAAGCCCTCTGGCCTGTTGCAACCTTTGGAGGTACCTCAGTGGAAATGGGAAAGTATTTCCATGGATTTTGTGGATGGTTTGCCTAGGACTAAGAAAGGTAATGACAGTATATGGGTAATTGTTGATAGACTCACCAAGTCTGCTCACTTTGTCCCTGTCAGGTCAGACAGAAATGCACATAGGCTTGCACAATTATTCATTAAGGAGGTGGTAAGATTGCATGGCATACCAAAGACCATTGTAAGTGATAGAGACACTTTGTTCACCTCAAGATTTTGGGAAAGTTTCCAGGAAGCAATGGGAACTCAACTTTGTTTAAGCACTGCCTACCATCCTCAAAGTGATGGGCAAACAGAGATAGTGAATAAAATATTGGAAGATTTACTTAGAGCATGTGTACTTGATTTTGGGGGTAATTGGGAGGATCATATCCACTTAGCAGAATTCACTTACAACAATAGCTATCAGTCAACAATAGGAATGGCTCCCTTTGAAGCCTTGTATGGGAGACCCTGCATGTCTCCTGCCTGTTGGTTGGATGTTGGAGAGGGTGTAATATTGGGGCCAGATCATGTTAAAGAAACTTCCAATATGATTGAGTTAGTTAGGCATAGGATGAAGACAGCACAATCAAGACAAAAATCTTACGCAGATAGAAAGAGGAAGCCAATGGAGTTTGAAGTAGGAGAGTATGTTTTTCTGAAGGTATCACCAATGAAGAAGGTGTTCAGGTTTGTGAAATCTGGTAAGCTCTCACCAAGATTTGTAGGACCATATGAAGTCATACAGAGAATTGGTACCATGGCTTATAAGCTTAAGTTACCAGAAGAATTGAGTGGTGTACATCCAGTGTTTCACGTTTCTCAATTGAGAAAGTGGATACATGATGAGGGAGCAATTTTAGAATCACCTACTCAAATTCAAATTGATAAGAACTTGGTCTATGCAGATGAGCCAGTGGGGATTGTTGCTAAGGAAGAAAAGAGGCTGAGAAACAAGGTGATTAAACTGGTAAAAATTCAATGGAGCTTGGATCCCAATGATTGTACATGGGAGGTTGAAGACAAAATGAGGGCTAAATACCCCAATTTGTTTTCTGATGGAGAGGTATGTTTAAGTAGCTTTATGAAGGTTTTCTGATTAATTTTATATATTGCTTACTTTTATAAAAATGTGAGTATGGGGTTGTGGAACTAAACCAGACTATGGATTAGTGCTTTTATTTGAAGAATTAGAAAGAAATTATGGGGACATAATTCCTTTAAGGGGGAGGGTATGTAATGACCCTAAAATAAAATAAAAATAAAATGAAAAATACATTTATATTAAGAAATTCTAAAATTATAAAATATATATATATATATATAATGCATTAAAACAGAAAAGATAAATTGGGAGTAAATAAAATTGCATGGGAGCTTCTGTTTGATAAAATGCAAGGAGTTAAGGTGATTAAAAGAAAATTGGAACTCAAAATAAATATAGTTCTATGTCCAAAGAATTATATAAATACATACATTTAATATATGGGGTGTTTTCTGTTTTGTTTAAAGATAGAATAAAATGAAGTTTAATAAAAAGGTTTAAATGTCTTATATTTGTGCTAGAAATAATTAGCATAATATATGTGACTTTTTTTTAAAAAAAGATATAGGAGGAGTTACTGTTTTGACAAAAAGGCAGATATATATATATATATACATACATACAGGATCAAATAAAAATTTCCATATCTTATATTTATTTCAAGCAAATAACATGGTGTGAATGATTTTACATTACATGATTAGGTATGATAGTATGCATGATTGAATGGAAATGATAGATAGGTAGAAAATACAAAGGGGATTTTCAGATTCTTTAAACTTATAAAAAAAAAATAATAAACCAAGGGTCACATGCTTATGGCATGAGTAAAATAGAGTCATGAAAATAGTATGGAGTGTTTAAAATGCTTGATTCCCAAAATAACTAATTAAGGTAACCAACAATGTACATTTCCAATTAAGGACCACACAGAGAAATGAATTGTGCATGAGTATCTAAGGGCATCAAGGAAATTACCCATATTTCTTAAACCCTAGAATGGTTTTATAAATAACTGCACATAACCATATCCATCATTCTCTCGGGATCAAAACAAAAATAAAATAAACTAGGAGAAACACTAGCTTGAGACTTTGGGGGATTTGCTTTTCAGGGGATTAAGTCAGTAAAAGGAGAACACAGGGTGAGTATTTATCCTTTGTATGCAATGGCATTAAGTCCTCTTGTAGGCAGCCTAAAATGTTATAAGTTATCTGAAGTCTCTGAAATGATTTGTTATGGGTGAGATGAATGTTTGTGTGTGTGCATACTTGTTTGGAGTTCAAATCTGTATATTTTTTTAGTTAAAAATGATTTGAGTATTTTTGTTCTATTTTTTTTATGAAGTATGGATCTAAATCATTTAGGAAATAGGCAGCAAGACAGTATTCTTGCTTATGTTTATTTCTTGGATAATGAAGCATTAAACTAAAATACTCAAGACACAAGTCAAAGGAGGATTTCTGGGTTTTAGGGGGATTTCTTTATTCATACATTTATCCATACATTCACAATAACATGGAAGAAAGATAGTAGGATCATGATGTTTAAAATATTCTTAGGAAGAAAAAAAAACTATAGGCAAACTGGGGGTATTTTCTGTAATAAGGAACATAAATGGGGAACATGGGGTTGAACTAGAAAGTATTAAGGAAGGTAAGCCTTTCTGAAACATGAATGAACTGTGAGTTTTATTATTAAATTCATAAGTAGAAGCTTAATAAAATAAGCTGAAACTAGAAGGGGGATTTATCAAAGAAAATCAAACTGGTCATTTGTTGTTAGTCAATGATCTGCTTGCTTCAGGTGGGAGCAAGTATATGCATGGTGCAATTGCACCCTGAGGCCTTTGTGTGATGGAATAAATTAAATAACCTGGGAGTTTCCTTCACAATGCATACATGGTGTTCATTTGACAAGGAGTTAAAGACCATAAAATAAATGGGGATTGGGGTTTAAAAATATGGATTATAAATATCCAGACATGATGTTAAATTAATCAAGATAAATATTGTGCTTTGATTAATTACTGGGTGAAATTGGGAGTACAAAATCTGAGTTTACTTATTTAGAAATGGAGAAAATGAATCAAGAATTGTACATATATTTATTTTAACTGTTTGCTGTGTGTTGTTTAAATAAATGAATGTGTCTTTGTATCACTTGGTATTAACCAAAACATGCTAAGTATAAAAGTCTGTTAAACTAGGAAGACTCTGCAAGATTACCAAAAGTTATGAATATGTATACAAATTTGATAAATGCTCATACGAGTGAAAACTGACCCTTTTGGTTGCCCTTACAATCATCTGGGTGTCTCATTAAAATTGGGGCAGCTCAGTGAATTACTTGCAGGGAATTGAAGTTGGATTGATGGATGAAGAAGACAATTAGCTGCTAGTATAAATAAAAAAAGGAACCAGTCTTAAATTTGCAGTTGCATTGTAATGAATTTACTAGTCAAAATTCATTTTGTAATTGAAGTTACTTGTAGGAAACTTTCTAAGTATTTGGATTGAAAATATGTACTTAAGTAAACCTGTTGTGAGTGATTATTGATGATGTTTGGTTAACTACCAATTTTTATGGATGTCTGATTTGGAGAAATAAGGAGATAGACATATCATATACATATGATATGTGTATATATATATTTGATCTCTGATTTTTATTGCTTGAATTTATATTTTTGACTTTATGGAAATTAAAAAGATAAGGTGGTTGATTTTAAAAATGAACTCTTAAGATTTTAGTAGGGATATTCAAGTGAAATGAATTTGTGCAAGGCAGGTAAATGATACAGGCATGTGCATGAATTCTGGAGATTTACATGTATTTGTGTATTTAATTTCAAATAAAAATTATGAAAGAAATAAACATGGAAGTTTTTATATTTTGAATAATGGATTGAATACATAAAAGGATGTATTTCCAGGAAATTTAAACTAGGCAAACACATGTCAGTGTTAGGAGTAGCTCTTTGTAGAAGTTTGTTAATATGAGAGATATGGGTTTGCAAGTGGTAAAAGAGGGACTATGGCCGGCCTAGATGGCCATGGGTCAAACTCTTGGAGCCTGGAACCATTTCATTTCAATTAATGAAGTGTAAGTGCTTCCGGGACAAAACAAAAGAAAACACCAAGCATATCCAATAAAACACCAAGTGTGTAACTCTGCACCATGTTAAACTTAAAAATGCAAAAAGTCCTCAACTGTTCAACCTGAAATGATAAATGGAAATTAGTTCCAATATTCATGCCTGCAAGTATAATTTTTGTAGTAAATTAATACAAGTACTTGATAACTACCTTAAGGTCAATTAAAAACCATTTCAGTGTTAATAAAATTATTTAGGCAGAAAGTCTAGAAAGCATAAGAAAAATGCACTGTGCATTGCAATATTAAAAAAATCTCTATCTCTGAAAGAAGAACAATATAAATTTAGAGAAGAATTAAAAGGTTATGTTGTCAACACATATGATAATTTGGTTTCCTGTTTGATTCAAACTCTCTTTGCAAATTTGTTAGCTCTGAATGGCAAAGGGAAACAATTATATATCTTCAAATATATAATTGTCTTAATTTGTTTATGCACTGATATGATTATATTAGTAAATCCAAGGATTTGGGAAAAATATTTGGAAATTGTATAAATATTCAAATATAAAAGAAATGGGGTTTAGTGGTGAATTCCTCTTGAATAAAAAAAATCTATGTGTTTTAAAGTGAGGGTCACCACAATTATACTTAAATCCATCATTTTAACACATAAGGAACTAAACAAATAAATCAAAAGATGAGAATCTCACTTTTTTATCCAATATTGCAAAATCCTAGCTTATATTCCTTTTAATCATTGTTTTTGAAATCAAAATGTGATTTTTCCTTTTCAAAACACTTGAAATGAAAATTCTAAAGAGGTGAACTTTTAGGAAAAATGAACTATGGATGAACAAGGAGATGGAGGTAGAGTGTGTAAACATATAAGGGGATTTAGGAAAAAGAATTTAAAAGTAAAGAAATAAAATAAAATATCACTACATTCCTAACACATTTCTCCTAACTACCATGGTGCATACATGCAAGTGTATATTGGGTAATAGTGCGTGTTTGGGTCCTTTTGTCTACTTAATCACTTAAGGAATCTAAATGTCAACTCATGTTTTTAAATTTAAATATATTATACTTTTTACTATTATCTAATTACTTATCCTCTCATATTTCAAACCGAAGTGTTTCACCCTTAAAAATGTAAGAATTGTTTTCTAAAACATACACAAGAGTAATACAATATTTTACAATTTTCTATTCGATAAAAAGATGAAAATCCAAAAAACAGGTTTCGGATACATTTTCAGTATTCCGTCGAACTATTTATTTATGTAACCAAATTCAAAAATGAATTTTCTATTATTAGTTATAAATTTGAAGTGGGTTGTTTTATTTATTTAAAATCGTTTATCTGAATATTTAAATTAAACTAAATATTCACAAATTAAAGCCATAAATTTTGGGTCATTACATCTGACCACATGCTAAGCTATTTTATATATATTAAATGGTCACGTGACTGAACCTACAGGCCAAACGTCTGAACTAGGCCAAAAATGAACATATTCCTTTCTGGAATGTGTTCGGACGTATGCCCTACTTATTCAGAAGTCTAACTAGGTTTAAATTATCTTTTCTTATATTGGAGTCAAACGTCTGACTATACAACTTAGACATCTGAGAAATTATAAATGGTTATATTTTGAACGGACATCTATTTTTTGGAAATTCGTAACTCTTGATTAAAGGAGGTGATTCTATGAATGATTATAATCTTTCAAGACAACTTTTAAGCACTATAAATATAGGCCAGATTCACTTTTTGGTTTGATATCTCCGACTCTTTGATTTCTAACCTCTAATACCATTTGTGAAATCAAAAGCTTTCAAAACCAATTTTTTACTGCCTAAATTTCGCACATTCATTGCAATATCATCAAAGGATATTTTAGGAAGGGTGTACTGAAAAGAGACTTATTTGTGTTATCAAGAACACATCAATGTCAAATTCAGAAATTATTCTATTTTAGCGAATTCCTATTGGTGATCTTCAGGTAAGGTGTTGAAGTCTTGTAGAAATCTGTTCCACCAGGTGAACTAAGGACTATTTAGTGAAATTCCAAAAGGACTCTGGGACTAGCCATAGGATGAGGAGTCTGAACTAGTATAAATATCACCGGTGCAATCTTTTATTTACTGCTTTCCTTTAGCTTGTTTATATTATTAGCTTAAGTTATATTTTTCCATATTATTGATCCTTCAACATTCAACATATAAGTCACATCACTTAGTGACTTTCAATTGGTATTTGAGCATGGCATTTCAAAAATAGTAAAATCAATTTTGAAAATAATATGGCATCAAGTTTCACTAATTTTCAAGAAGGTTAATTGACTGCACGACCCCAAATTTTCACTGGCACTAACTATGCTTTTTGGTCTACTAGAATGAGAATATATATGCGGTCGAATAGTTATGCTATTCTGAAATTGACTCAAGTTGAGTATGAAGCACCCACTACCGATTTTAGTACATGGACAACTCAATAAGTTACTTTAGCTGAAAACAATTCTAAAGTCATGAATATTTTATTTTTTTCACTAGATGAAAACTAATTTAACAGAGTTAGTGTATGTAAGTTTGTATATGAATATGGAAAACATAGCAAATTACATATAAAGCATAAATAAAGTTAAACAACGAAAAATTTCCATGTTGAAAAATCAATTGCAACTTTTTATTAAATGAAGAACAATAGGCCAATTTCAGATATGTATTCACATTTACAAAATGTTACATATGTACTCATGCAATTAGAAGAAAATATATCTGAATTTGTTATAGTTTCAAAAAATTTAAATTCTTTAATAGATGAGTGGGAAAGAAAAGTGCTTGCTATTAATGAAGCAAACTACCTTTCCAAACCCAAGGTTGAAGAGTTAATCGGTAATCTTATGTCCTATGAGTAAATTTGTATGTGAGGAAGCAATAAGAAAATGAGAAGAGATCCATTGCATTTCAAGTTGAAGATGATTGAGATATTGATCAAAATGAATTAGCCTACCTTGCAAAGGGTTTCAAAAAGTACTTGAAATCCAAGATGGCGTCAAAAACCTTTAATGGCAAATATTCAACTATGAAGTGCTTTGAATGTGATAAGATGGGCTACATAAAAAAGGGACTGTCCGAAACTAAATAATGAAAACAATTCCAAGAAGCAACAAGAGGCAAAACCAAATAAAAAGACATTTCAAGTCACTTGGGATAACTCCGACTCTTCTTTGTTCAATAAGGAAAGTGACACTAAGCAAGCAAATGTCTATTTTATGGCATTTTATGATGAAGTATGGAAAAATTACCCTTATGATGGTTTAGTTAATATTAATATAGGAATTGTAGAAGAAATGAACATGAAAAGAAACTAAGAAAAGAACCTTATGCAAAATAGATAGAGTATAGTTAGAAATAAATATGTTGAAAGATGAGAAAATAACTCTTGAAGAAGAATTACGTAAAGCATAAAAATCAAAAGAAAATTTGACATCTCAAATTTAAGCTTTACTAGAAGAACTAAAAATCTATCAAGATGAGAATGTCTGAAAATTGTGATTTACAGTCATCTATTGATATATCTAAAAATCAAGTAATTCTTTAGAATCTAAGATTAATGATCTATCTCAAAATACTTCAAAATTTAATAAAAAGCAAAGAAAGTTTAAAAAAATTGACAAATATTTCAAAACTTGCTTTTAATAAAAATGGTTTGGGATTTAAAAATTCCATAAATGGAAAATCTAGATCTAAAAAGAGATATGCATCTTTGTATATGTTTGTACCAAAAATGGGCACAACACTCTTCGGAAGTCTTTGAAGAGATAAAAGTGAAGAAAATAAATTAAAAATGAGGATTATCTAACAAAAACTCCAATAAACAGAATTGTAAATACGCAGACAAGCAATTTTGAGTGGTTCGGCGTGTTGCCTACATCCACTATGAAGTTTTGATGATTTTATTGATTCTCTTCCAATGATTACAAGTGATTACAGCGAACAACAACGAAGTACAGTTTGGAATTCGAAATTAACAGTGAGAATAAGATGCAAATCTCGATCCGGCAGAGTCTGGGCGCTTGAGAATCAAAAGATCCCTTTTCTGTAGGCTCTGGAGTGCTATTTATAGGCGTAGGAGGCTGATATTTCGCTCAAATCTCAAGAGACTTGTTCTGGCACGTGAGGGGGCCCACGCGACCAATCTCAAGAAGTTTTGCCTCGATCTACGATCGATACGAATCCATTTCATATCGATCAAGATGATGTCCAATCGAGCTGAAATTTGGCAAAGACATTCCTTAGCGTGTACGCAAGCTCCTGTGAAAATTTCGTAGCATTTGAGTCGGTGGATCTCGAGAAATGGTCGATACGAAATGGGGTTTTTCGGTGGCTGTTTACTTCGAATCGATCAGTTCGAAACGATCCCTTCGATTCGATCACCCCACGTGGCTTCGTGATGATGTGGCACGCACACCTCGCCTCGATCCGAGTTTCACTCCTAGTTGACCGTGTCGACTCCATAATTCTCACCTTGTTCGTATCGTATTTGACACGTCACCCAGGCTTGTTGACTCGATGGATACGAAGTAGTCATAAGCCATGGATTCGAACAATAGTTATATCGATGGATACGAGCTAACGAAGGTCGATGGTTACGAACATGCCTTTCCTTGATGGATACGAGCCATATAGCTCCTTAATGGACACGAAGTCAATCGACACGAACCAGAGTCTTTTGATGGATACGAAGTAAGGTAACCTGATGGATACGAATCGCTCTGTCTAGATGGATTCGAAGAGAGGTTTCCATGATGGATACGAACTGGATCGAGTCGAACGGTGGTTCACTGATGGATACGAAAACGAGGCCGTTTCCTCCATATTGAATCGATCATAACTCGAGCATACGAACTCGGATTGACCTGAAATTTGGAATGCTGGCTTTCATGGCTTTGCTTGTCATGTCCTATCAATTGTAGCCTTATCTGGGCTCGGACAAAATTCATTGGCGTCCATAGTGAGCCTGTGTACAACCAATCTCCAGGATGAACTGCCCTTGGTTGTTAGTCAAGTTCTTGGTGTCACGGCCTTGCCAAAAGGCGGGATAACATTTGCCCCCCAAAGTACGTCTTGTATGAACATGACGTGCTTTGAAATTCTGCATCCTTCACTCTTGAAAAAGTTCTATCTGATTCGTTGTGTAGTTGCTATCTTTTCGTCAAAAGATGTAACCTTCGATTGATTTCTAGTAATTTAAATGTTGATTTGTTGACTGCCAATGATTATGTAGTGCATTTTTGTAACTGAGTGTCGAGTGCTAGCGATTTGTTGTTCGCTGTTGTAATTGTCATCAGGTGAGCATTCAATTCCTATAAATTTTTAAAAATTGAATATTAGTTCATCATACGTGTACGTATGTTAACCTGACTCCCATCAACGTTTGCACGTTCATGGGTCATTGTCAAGGTTTTCTTTTATTGAGATTCGTAACGATCCTTCCTGGATCGATGTGAAATTCGAGTTGTAACAACGTTCGATGGTTGTTTTAAATCCTTCCTTTGTATCGATCCTCTCCTGGATCGATCTGAGATGTTGGAGTGTATGCTCCGTATCGGTGGATACGTAATATTGGGTCTCGGATCGATGGATACAAAAGTAATGCTTTGTATCGATGGAGTCAAACGATCCAGACATAATCATGCAGTGATGCTTTACGGAGGATATGCCATTTCTTATTCGTTTATTCAAAAAGAATCCCCGATTGTGGATAATCTTCGATAGGAGTCATCCATGACTCCTTTCCTAGATCCATCTCTAAGATCTAGTTGATCTTCATATGTCAATGCTTGGAATAATAAGCATTTAAACTGGGACAAAGTCTTTTTGCCGCGCATCCCCAGAACTGGCTAGCTTGGCGAGTGATTCGGCCTTTTCGTTTTGTTCTCTGAGATTTGTGTAGTGGTGCAACAGTCGAAGTCAGCTAGTAGCTTTTGGACCCAGTTGAGATAAGAAGCAAGATGTTTCCCCCTAGTCAGATAATCTTCCCTGACTTGGCGTACTACTAACCAGTAATCACATAAGACATGTAAAGTTTCCACTCCTAGTTTTCTTGCAAGTTTGAGCGCCAAGACTTCATACTCAGCTTCGTTATTTGTTGCAGGTAAGTTGAGTTTCAGGGCGTAGCAGATCGTTCGTTCCTCAGGAGTCATTAACGCAACTTCGATGTTAGAAAGCCGATTATTGGAAGTTCCATCGGTATACGTTCTCCATCGGTTGGACAGTTCTCCACTGTTCTTCGGATAATCGTCCGATGTAGTGAATTCAGATATGAAGTATGCTAATGTTTGACCATGGAGAGCTCTCCGAGGGAGATAAGTGATATCAAATTGGCTTAGCTTGATACTCCATTTGAGTAACTTTTCATACATCTAAGGTTTCTATTGGACCTATCGTAACGGTTGGTCGATATGGATGTTAACGGGGTGAGCTTGCCAATAGCTAGCCTTCATCATATACGGGTCTTTGGATTCGTTTCTTTTCATATAGCATTGCGATGCTTATGGCGTGTGTTGACATGGCCCAGTTGATGTATAAATCTTCGCGATCCAAAAGTTTAGGTAAAATGGGAGGTCTCTTTAAGCGATCTATCAGAGCTGCTTGGTTGTCCTCGGTACATGGGTGTCTCTAATTGTCGGAATTTTCTAGAAATTAGTCTTGATTCCATGAGAATTGATGATGAAACAAAGAATCTTTCTGATGTAATGGTGAAAGAGCATTTCGAAGGATTGAGTTTGATCCTGCATTTTTTGGAGAGCACTGAATATCTCTGCCAAGTTACCGGTGTGGTTGTTTGAGAGTCATGATCTCACGAGCATATTAACCACATCTACCTTTATCGATCGGTCGATCTAATTTTAGAATGATCTATTAATCGTCCTTTTGTAAGTAGCACAAGTGTCCTTAAGTTTGAATCTATAGACTGCAGCATAGCACTATAGGCCCAGGTTAGTAGCGAAACAATTGTATTCCTAGTCTGGGACATGCTTCAGTATCTGATTGTATTTGGAGTTTGCATCCATGGATGTGAGTAATTCATGTCTGATGGTCGAGTCCATCAGTTAGTTGATCATTGGAAGTGGAAAGCTGTGCTTTGTCATACCCCATGCAAATATGAGTAGTTGACGCATGTCCTCCACTCCCTGTTTGTTTTTCTTATAAGTAAAGGATTGGATACTCATTTTGGTTGGAGGGTATCATGGATAAACCCACTGGTTTTGAGCAGATTCGCCTCCTCTTTAAGTGCAATAGATCTCTCCGGATCCATGTCGCATCGCTTTTGTTCACCGAGACATGCCTCGGGTCGACATTTAATGTAGGGTTCTTCATGGCTGGCGAGAGTCCACATATATATATATGAGATCGAGTCCAAGCGAACACATCAAGATTCACCTGAAGTAAAAGAGTTGACTCTTTCTTCATCATTGCGCGGAGTTGTGATCTGATCTACAATACTCGTGATGGGTTGTAGGTGCCTCATGTGTTTATTTGCAATGGTAAATGATCAGGCTTATAAGGATGTTGAATCAAAGGATTAGTAGAATTTAGCCTTGTACTGCATGCTGCTACATAGCTGGCTCCAGCTTTGAGATTGAATTTACTTGTGTTTCTGAATGATGCGCTTTTCATTCAATGTACTCGCGATCCGTTGCTCATTGTAAGGGTTGGAATGATGATCAGTCGCCCATGAGTTCGGGTATTGATCTGATGATTCTATCTCTAGGCATCCTTTCAGTCATAACCTTGAGTTGTTATGAATATCAGGCATGGGTCATAGGTTCAAATTGTCATAGTCAACTCTCGGATGATTACTCTTTTGCCCCCAGTCTCGGGTTGGCGGATGCATTACGCGGATGGTCTAGTCTCGTCCTAGCCGTGTTTATACTGTAGTTCAAGCTTTAAGAATCAGAGTTGATTGATGAATGGTTGAATCATATTAATCTTATCTTCTTGCTCGTGCCCCCCAAGTCTGGGGAATATCTCGATAAGTGGCAGGGTAGACAATGTTTGCTTCAATTTTGTATTTCTATCCCATTGAATCATAGGGTTGAGTTAACCTATGGAAGGCTGAGTCGTGCCTATCTTGTATTATGTTCTAGTTCTTTCCTATCGGTGGAATACACTGTTACTTTGCCAACATTCGGACATAAGCTAGATTCTGGACGGTCAATGACATTCACTTCGCTGCTTATGTCGCCGTA
The DNA here is from genome assembly GCA_030737815.1 of Allium fistulosum. Taxonomy (NCBI): domain Eukaryota; kingdom Viridiplantae; phylum Streptophyta; class Magnoliopsida; order Asparagales; family Amaryllidaceae; genus Allium; species Allium fistulosum. The sequence goes on from CM060907.1 coordinate 100,098,468, forward strand.
CTTTGGGAAAAAACTGAAGAGTGAATCGTCCAATCAGATCCAATGCAGGATTGATGCTTCCCTTGTCGAATCTAGGGTAAGAATCGGTGTGCAGATGTTTAGGTTGCACTTGTTTTGAATTGCTCTTTTAGTCGGATCATGGTAAGAGTCAATGAATGAATGATCGCGTTGCATTCATTTGGAGTTGGGCGATCAACCATGTCCATTTCGATTTACGTTCTCCTATCAGATTTAGGGATAAAGTTAGCTCGAACGCGGTCATGTCATGCTCATCTGGTCTCATGCTCTTCCTGACAGATCGAAGGAAGGTAACGGAGGACGAATGGTCAAGTCACACCCATTCGTGGTTTATTCTTCTACCCATGTTCTGTTGGTCGAAGGAATTCGATGGAGTTCGGGTCACATCGACTTGTAGACGAAGAGGACCGATATTTACCATCGATTCAATGGTACGATGTGAAAGGTGCGGATCGATATTGCCCATCGATCCGGCGGTACGATATAATTGGTTGCCCAGAACTTCGGCCATCATTCTGATTGGTTAGCATTAGGGTCTCCTTGTAGTCGTTGCCTTAAGCTGTAAAGGACGCTATGCTGGAGATGTAGCGAGTCACCTTTCTCTTCTTTCGATGATTTGTACTTCTACCTCCGGTCTTGAGTTAGAAATTATGCTCATGTCGAGTCTAGGTCAGAGTTGGTGAATGAATGGTCGAATCACATTCATTTATTTGTCTATTTTTGTAGCTACACTTTGGGGATCAGAGTCAGTTGAAGGGCCATTCATCACACCTATTTGATGTTTATACCCCTGTCCACACTCTGGGGACTAAGAGTTTTAGTAGAAAATGGTCGGACCGCATTTTCCTCAACTAATCCCTCTAGCACTAATCAATGGCGAAATTCGAAGTATGGTCGATTACATTACAACAACTTTAGTTTGATGCTTCTCCCACTGAACTGCAGGAGGGAATTGATTGGCGGATGGTTAGGTCACATCCGTCCATGTTTCACGCACAACCTGTCGGTTCACTGGTGAGAGTTAGCAAATGAACGGTCATGCCATGTTCATTTGCGGTTGGATGGTAGTAATATCAATTCAGAATGGGACATCCAACTAGGTCCGTTTCTCGAGTCTACGCCTCCCTGTCGAATCAAGGAAGAAATTTTGTCTTGTAGGGTTTGATTGCATCCCTATAAATTTACGTTATGGGTCCTGTGCCGGGGACAAGAGTTGATGCATGGACGGTTGTGTCACGCCCGCTTAGTGCTGGATGGTCGGATCGCATCCAATTTTGTGTGTTAAGTGTGCCCCCGTGTCAGGGGAAGATTGGAGAGCAGACAGTCGAACCACATCCGCCTTTTGTACTACAGAACTTGATGAGGAACCATAGCCGATAGATGGACAGTCGAATCACATCCCTTTTGGTATTCATATTCCAAACCATGCTTTGAGGACTGGAGTTGGTTGATGGGTTGTTAGTCACACTCATTTGGTGTTTATACTCCAGTGCACACTCTGGGGACTTAGAGTTAGTTGATGTTTATACTCCAGTTCACACTCTGGGAATCTGGAGTTGTTGATGTTTATACTCCAATTCGCACTCTGGGAATCTGGAGTTAGTTGATGTTTATACTCCAGTTCGCACTCTGGGAATCTAGAGTTGATGTTTATACTCCAGTTCGCTCTCTAGGAATCTGGAGTTAATGTTTATACTCCAGTTCGCTCTCTGGGAATCTGGAGTTAATGTTTATACTCCGACTCGCACTCTGGGAGTTCGGAGTTGATGTTTATACTCTGTTTCGCACTCTGGGAATCCGGAGTTGATGTTTATACTCCGTTTCGCACTCTGGGAATCCGGAGTTGATGTTTATACTCCAGTTCGCTCTCTGGGAATCTGGAGTTAATGTTTATACTCCGACTCGCACTCTGGGAGTCCGGAGTTGATGTTTATACTCCGTTTCGCACTTTGGGAATCCGGAGTTGATGTTTATACTCCAGTTCACACTCCGGGAGTCTGGAGTTAATGTTTATACTCCGACTCGCACTCTGGGAGTTCGGAGTTGATTGATGTTTATACTCCAGTTCGCACTCTGGGAATCTAGAGTTAGTTGATCGGGTACGTGGATGGTTGTATCATATCCCCCCTGAGTAGGCAAGCGAAGTCGTTAGATGGATGGATCCATCCTCCTTGATTTTAGGTTGAACACGGGCGAAATCGTTAGATGGACGGATCCATTCTCCTCGAGCCCATGTCCGTAAGTTTATACTCCTGCTCACACTCTGGGAGCCGGAGTTAGTTAGAGGATTGTCTAACCCAAATGGTTCAATTTGATCAAAGTCCTCGATCGATAGGGATCAGATGTTCCCGGTCCTTCGTTTTATAGGGCTTGCACATATTGTCGGAGCTATCCTTCCCGGAGCAGCCTTATGGCGTTGGCGTTCACGGTAGCCATCTAGACAAGAAGAGTTTTCTGATCTAGAGTATGGTGTAGGTCCCCTCCTTATCTTGCTATGTTGATCCTTCATCTGACTCATCAACTCAATATTGGCCTAGACATGTTGGTGTAGTCGTTGGCGGCTGTCCACCAATTCTCTTATCAAAGTCGTGACTGATGGTCTTCTCTGAGGAATGAGGGAAGACATCTACGTTTGATGGCATTCATCGCCCTTGGAGAAATCCACGTGCCATTCCCACTTCATAGGGTAGTGTTGGGGGTTGTATTTCCATAGTACACCGACATAGTTAACATGTTGAATTTTCACTGGAAGTTCTGCATGTAGGATGGTTTCAACGAATAGGTCTCGACTGGGAAAGATTCTCCAATCGACATTATGATCAGGTCCATTTTATTGCCAAGGGCTCTTGTAACACTGGTGAATGTTGTATGCACGATCCCGATGTTCGAGTGGTTTGGTGATGCCGATTGGATGGTGAGTTGGTAAAGATGGGCTCATAGATTGGTGATTATTTCTAATTCACCCAGGTAGGAGGCTTATATAAGATAGTGAGGAAGTCCTCTTAAGGTTGTATGTCATGCTTCTAGTCATATGGACACGGTATGATTAGGACGCGGGCATTTGAAGATGGTTCAGCGATGACCAGCTATGTTTTGAGTTAGCAGAGTAGACAGCGTTGGGCAGTCGTCATATTAGCCATCGTACCATAGTTGTCAATTCACGAGTTTAAAAGCTAGTCAATTGGTGAAAGTTGCAGTCCATCTTAGAAGCATGATATATTAACCAACTCTAGTTCTTGGCGTATTAGCCAGGTTCTCCAGCCTCTGGGAGCACCGGTTGAGCAGTATTCCTTTACCCATTCCTTGATTGCAAGTCAGCATTTGTTGCCGTGATCTCCTGTGTCTTGTTCAGTCATGGAACAATCAGAAGCACGGATGGAATGTTCCTTCATTAAATTGAGCTTTGAACAATCAGAAGCACGGATGGGTCATACCCGATTTTTTTTAAATTTCGTACCGATACGAATTGGACGCAGATGGATTGATACGAATAGCGTGTGAGTATCGATACAAATTGGAGCAGTCGCGATCGATTCGAACAGAGCACAAGCGATCGATACGAACAGAGCGATGCGAAGCAAATTGAGTCGAAACGATCGATACGAACAGAGCGATGCGAAGCAGATCGAGTCGAAACGATCGATACGAATAGAGCGATGCGAAGCAGATCGAGTCGAAACAATCGATACAAAATTTAACATATTTTCCGGATACGAAATGATGGATACGAAGATCATCATATTTTCTGGATACGAAAACATGGATACGAAAATCACCATATTTCCTAGATACGAAAACATGGATACGAAAATCATCATATTTTCTGGATACGAAAACATGGACACGAAAATCACCATATTTCCTGGATACGAAAACATGGATACGAAAATCATCATATTTTCTGGATACGAAAACATGGACACGAAAATCACCATATTTTCTGGATACGAAAACATGGACACGAAAATCATCATATTTTCTGGATACGAAAACATGGATACGAAAAACACCAAATTTTCATAGATACGAAAATGTGCACACGAAATGATTAATGAATGCAGTTCCTCTTAGATCTTGAGCAATCTGAATAGAATAGATGGAACCACTTGGCGACATATCTGGATCTCCTCCTTAGATTTTTGCAATCCAACTACGGTAGTAGATCCACAAAGCAAGAGAAAAGCAAGGTTTTTCTCAATGAAAGCACCAAAGTGTTTGTACCAAAAATGGGCACAACACTCTTCGGAAGTCTTTGAAGAGATAAAAGTGAAGAAAATAAATTAAAAATGAGGATTATCTAACAAAAACTCCAATAAACAGAATTGTAAATACGCAGACAAGTAATTTTGAGTGGTTCGGCATGTTGCCTACGTCCACTATGAAGTTTTGATGATTTTATTGATTCTCTTTCAATGATTACAAGTGATTACAGCGAACAACAGCGAATTACAGTTTGGAATTCGAAATTAACAGTGAGAATAAGATGCAAATCTCGATCCGGCAGAGTCTGGGCGCTTGAGAATCAAAAGATCCCTTTTCTGTAGGCTCTGGGGTGCTATTTATAGGCGTAGGAGGCTGATATTTCGCTTAAATCTCAGGAGACTTGTTCTGGCACGTGAGGGGGCCCACGCGACCAATCTCAAGAAGTTTTGCCTCGATCTGCGATCGATACAAATCCATTTTGTATCGATCAAAATGATGTCCAATCGAGCTGAAATTTGGCAAAGACATTCCTTAGCGTGTACGCAAGCTCCTGTGAAAATTTCGTAGCATTTGAATCGGTGGATCTCGAGAAATGGTCGATACAAAATGGGGTTTTTCGGTGGTTGTTTACTTCGAATCGATCAGTTCGAAACGATCCCTTCGATTCGATCAGCCCACGTGGCTTCGTGATGATGTGGCATGCATACCTTGCCTTGATCCGAGTTTCACTCCTAGTTGACCGTGTCGACTCCATAATTCTCGCCTTGTTCGTATCGTATTTGACACGTCACCCAGGCTTGTTGACTCGATGGATACGAAGTAGTCATAAGCCATGGATTCGAACAATAGTTATATCGATGGATACGAGCTAACGAAGGTCGATGGTTACGAACAGGCCTTTCCTTGATGGATACGAGCCACATAGCTCCTTAATGGACACAAATTCAATCGACGCGAATCAGAGTCTTTTGATGGATACGAAGTAAGGTAACCTGATGGATATGAATTTCTCTGTCCAGATGGATTCGAAGAGAGGTTTCCATGATGGATACGAACTGGATCCAGTCGAACGGTGGTTCACTGATGGATACGAAAACGAGGCCGTTTCCTCCATATTGAATCGATCATAACTCGAGCATACGAACTCGGATTGACCTAAAATTTGGAATGCTGGCTTTCACAGCTTTGCTTGTCATGTCCTATCAATTGTAGCCTTATCCGAGCTCGGACAAAATTCATCGACGTCCATAGTGAGACTGTGTACAACCAATCTCCAGGATGAACTGCCCTTGGTTTTTAGTCAAGTTCTTGGTGTCACGGCCTTGCCAAAAGGTGGGATAACAGTATACTAAATTTAGAAAATACGAAGTTACTAAAAATCAAATAAAATAGAAAATTCCAAGATTATTAGTATTTGGGTCCCGTAAACCAATAATACACTTATTAGAAATAAATATATAAATAATTTTAGTCTGTAGTGCGTTTAAACTCAAATTTTATATTCAAAAATTCAACCAAACCCTCTTGGATATGGTTACCTTCAACCTAAACCCTCATACCCTAAAGTATGAAGTGGGAGCGAGATCTTTTTCTTAATTTTTGCTGGTACACCACATATTGTGGGTGAGATGGATTCCGAATTTTCTGAAGCAATGGAGCTACAAATGTATAAAAATAAAAACAATTCATAATCTTATTTTTGAAAACATAATATAGTTTTATGAGAAAAATATTATTTTTGACAAATAGAATTATATTTATGGGTAATAGTAATTTTGTCTTAAAAATATATACCCAATAAGTGTTTTGATGATATAAATAATTTTTTTGACATTCATATTTAATTGGCAATGAGTTTACACTTTGAAATTTTCATGGGGATTTTGTAAAAATTCAGATTAAAACCAACCTTGCCAAATCATACAAGTCAATAATTTGTTTTAATTATGTAACATCCTCCATTTTGAGGCCCGAACTATGCGCTATGAATGCTGCAGTCATCTGTAGTATTAATTTCTAATGACAAAATGCGGCTATGTTAATCATATCAATAACATTAAAAGCACATGAATATGAAAATTCTTAAAAAAATTCAATAATACACTTCCACATTTCATTTCGTAAATAAAATTTCATATTCATTACATAATCTCATTCGATCTCACATTCATAGAAAATATAATACTATAAAATACTCCAAGAGCTACATATGAAGATGCCTCCTTGGTTGATCAGAGTCTAATACTTGACAGTTATAACTTCTATCATTACATTCAATTAGACACAAAACAAAACAGCGGAAAATAAAAGCTAATACTAATAGTTAGCTTGCCTCTTGCACGTCTTCGGAAGCATATTCGTCTAATTTGGAAACCTAAAAACCCTTACACCCGGCCTACTCAAATGAGAACCCATGAATTTAGGGGGAAAAACTTTGGGTTAGACAAAAAGTATGATGTGAATAACAATGTACCATCTCGAACCAAAATAGATATCAAGCGAGACCATGCCGCAGAGCGGAACGGGTTTTCCCCTCACTAGTACTTAACCAATTATGTTAATCAAAATTCATGCATCTGCAACCACAATGGTTAGAACATAGTAACATAATCATTTGCAGGCACACAACATGGGTAAGTCTAACTGATTTGTCTTCATAGTGTTATACATTCCCTTACCCTACCCAAAATCGTATAACAGATTACCCATCCTAATTTAACTGACTATATGTCAAATTTAAATGACTATCCATCTAAATTTACTCCGACCATCCATCTTATATTTATATGGACTACCCATCCCACATATAAACATTATATGGATTATCTAACCCAGGCTATATGGACTACCCATCACACATGGTTTATCTATCTAAAATCATGTGGACTATCCATCACATATGTTTCATTTCTTTTAAAATTATCTAGACCATCTACCACATGTATCATAGTTTTCCTAGGATGACCATGAATCCATCATTAACCATATAGAGACTATCCATCTTAGGTATTATGTGGACTATTTATCACATGTCTCATAGTTTTCCTGGGATGACTATGAACCCATCAAATATCAATTTATAATTAGAATAATACATTATTCACCCAAGTGTCCAACCTATGTCTATTTATATCCCTAATTAGTTTGTCAAACCCTTAAACTTATGGCATATCGAAAATAACATACATTGGTATCCCCAATGAAGTTTTTGAACTCATAAAACCTATGGCTTGTCAAGCTATCAATGTAACAGTTTGAAATAAAAAGCTTACGACATCTATGACGTTAAAAATGATATTGAACCTCTATCCGAGATTTGAAAACAGGACTCTAATTTTATAAAGTATAAGGTTATACTGCCGAAATCATAAGGTTATCGACTTTTCTTAAAACATAGGCTCTCTCGCCTTTAAAACATACTTTTAGTTTGCAAAAGAAGACAAGGCTTCTCGGCCTACAAAGCATTAGTTTCGAAATAAAAGAGATATGGCATCAAAGCCGCATAACCTGGTTGCCGAAAACAAGGGAAACCTGTGATGCTGGAGCTGACAAGCTACGACATCAATTACTCAAGTCGAAATCAATTTCTTACGGCATCAATGCTTCAAAAACCATGATGTTGATACTATGCCGCAAAACATAGGATGTTGGTAATGGAAACTCATGACATCAATACTTCAAAATCTTTAGGTCGAAATCATGGATTCTTAAAAACTAAGATGACCAGAGCTTGCAAGTAAAATAGTAAGGGATGTCGTGCCTTAGAAAAACAAAGTAGAGCTTCGAAATCAATTTCGAATCTCTTTACCCACGAGATGCCACATTCCATCTATGGCCGATGTCGAATATCATAAGGGATGCCACACGTCATCGATGGCATTACTATAATAAACATTAAAACTGTTTTCTTTCCTTTTTAAACCAATTTCTTTTTACCTACTCCTATCACTTGTCAAAATATGATTGATTACCACCAAAACTTTTTATTTATTTTTCAAATTTTACTAGATTTAAAATTTACCTTCCCAAAAACATTAGAAACTAAATTAATTAATATTAATTTAAATGCTTTTCTAGCATAATAATTTCATAGAAAATCGTAACCACTTGGGAAAAATCCTCAAAAATTACAAAAAAAATCAGAATTTATATATTCTTTCTCCTGCAAAAATTTCGGGACTAAAATAATTATTTAATTATTTTTAGTAATTAAAACCCAAAATAAACACTATTTCCTCCTTAGAAAATTTATAAAATATTCATATTAAATTGGAAAATTATGAAATTAAAAACCTATCTCCAAAATAGTGTTTTACACAACATACCAGAAAATCAAATCAACTAAAAATCAAAAACTTAGGTTTTACCTTTATAACCTATCATAATAATTCCATAAAATTTCCATAAATCATTTTTCTATCCAAACAATGATCAAACATCCATATCATGGCAAAACAATCAAAAGCAATTTAGAAATTAGCCATAACCAAATTCAAGCATAAGAAATAGAGCTGGTTAACTATTATTCGCCTAAGATTGGATGATGAGATTGAGATTTGATAGAGTTTAGCTTCCTTAAGCTTTTCCTTTTGAATCTCCTTTGATTTCCATCTCTCCTACCCTTTAGGAATGCCGACCTCTAAGAGTTATCTTTTGATTATTTATGAATGTAAAATGAGAATGAATGAGAGAGCGAAGGCATAAGGGATGAAATAAGGTTCTATTCCTAATTTTCCCTTCTTATTTATTCCCTTCTTTTATAACTTTAAAACAATCTTATTAATTGATTAGTTAAGGCCTGACCTAATTAATTATCAAATCTCATCCTCCTTATCCCACTATATTATTCTATTTAATATATCCAATTAAATCTCCTTAATAATGTTAAACTAAAATTAGGAGTGTTACAGGCTCCTCTCCTTAAAGAATTTCATCCTCGAAATTCAATAAAGACCACACAATGCAAACCGCTACAACAAACAAGGCTAGTATCCTACAAGCTACAAAGTCTATATATCAAGTATAGAATATACCCTCATAACAACTCAGGATAAGTATTCTTAATCTTGTTCTCTGTTTCCCAAGTACAGTCTTTCTCGTTGTCACTCCATTGGACCTTCATTAATCTGATTGTCTTGTTCCTTAGCCTCTTCTCATCTTTGGCCATATCACGAATTGGTTGTCTCACAAAAGTCATATTCGGTAACACTACTAAGTCTTCTAATGCAATTGGAGCAATAGTAGTCTTTGGATCATGCATAAACTTCCTAAGATGAGAAGATGAAAAACATTATGGACTCCTGCCAACCTACTCGGTAACTCTACCCGGTATGCGAGCTTTCTGATCCTCTTAGTAATAAGCAACAGTCCAACATATCTAGGTACCAGTTTGCCTGACTGTCCAAATCATACCACACCCTTCATTGGTGATACCTAAACGAAAACATGATCTCCAACTGAGATGTCTAGATCCTTATGCCTCTTATCTGCATAATTTTCTGCTTAAACTGAGCTTCCCTCATCCTATCTCGGATCAACTCGATCTTTTCTGTAGCTTCTCCCTCCATGTATGGACAAAGAACCAATCTGTCTTCGATCTCTACCAACATGCTGGTTATTTGCACGACCTTCTATACAAAGCTTGGAAAGGCATCATTCCTATACTAGTTTGATAACTATTATTATAAGAAAACTCAACTAAGTGCAAATGGTCTTTCCATGACCCACCAAAATCTAGTACGCAAGCTCTTAGCAAATCTTCAAGTTCCTTATTGACACTCTTTGTCTGCCCATCCGTCTATGGTGATAAGCGGTACTGATCTTTTGCTTGGTATCTAACACTTCCTGTAGACTCTTCCAGAACTCACTAGTAAACAAAGTATCTCTGTCGCTGACTATACTACTAGGAATTCCATATGGTATAATAATATTCTTCATAAACAACTTAGCTAATATAGGTGCCGTCTTGGTCGACTTAACTAAATGATGTGTGCATTCTTAGTCAGTCTATCCACTATAACCTAGATACTCTCATTTCCCTATTCGACCTTGGCAGTCCGTCAATAAAATCCATGGATATAGAATCCCTTTTCTAAACCGGCACATCTAAAGGCTGAAGCAATCCACTTGACTTTTGATGCTCATCTTTCTCTTCCTGGCAATTCAAACATTGCTTTACCCATAAGCCTACACCCCTTTTCATACCTTCCTAGAAGAAACTCCTCTTCGTATCCTAATACATCTTAATTTCTTTATGATGAAAAGTAAACTTCGATCGATGACATTACCTAAGAACTTCCTTCCTTAGGTTACCAACATCCGGAACACAATCATCCATTCTTTCTTAACCATCTATTAGGATCAAGACTAAAATCCTTTAAATCATCAATCTCAGTTCCACCTTCAAGCCTTCCAATCCTTTCGGCTAGCAATGGATCATCTCTCTACTTAGAAGCAATCCTTTCGATCATCACTGGTCGAACTTCCAAACTGGACAATATGGCGGTTTCCTAACTAGAACTAGCCGTTGATCTTAATTGCACACCACAAGTAGTCAATGCTTCTAAATCCTTCCATTTCGCTATCATAGTTAACACCACATTCTTATGTTTCTTGCTAAGTGCATTAACAACTTTATTTTCTTTTCCTGACGTATACTCAATACCAAAATCATAAGCTACTAAAAACTCGAACCATCTCTGCTGTCTCATATTCAACTCTTTCTGAGAGAATAATACCTCAAAGACTTATGATCCGTAAACGACCCGAATATTTCTCCTAAGAGGTAGTGTCTCCACACCTTCAATGCAAAAATCACTGCTGCTAACTCCAAATCATGAGTTGGATACCTAACTTCATGTGGTCTGAGTTGTCGAGAAGCGTAGGCAATCACTTTATCTCTTTGCATCAACATAGCTCTTAATCCTATTCCACATGCATCTGTGTACACCACCAAATCCTGATTACCATCTGGCGCAACTAACACGGGCGCATTAATCAATAAATGTTTTAGCTTCTGGAATGCTTCCTCGCATTTACTAGACCAAATAAATTTTACATCCTTTCTTGTTAGTTTACTTAAGGTTGCTGCTATCCGAGAGAAATCCTTAATGAATCTCCTAGCCATCTAATCCAAGAAAACTCTTTATCTCGGTCACTGTATTGGTTCTCTTTCAACTATTATCAGCCTCAATCTTAGCCGGATCCACAAACAACCCTTCTTCTAAAATTACATGACCAAGAAACTTCACTTCTCTCTTCCAAAAATGACACTTCGAAATTTTTTAGTTGATGTTGCCTCAATGTCTCAAGAACTATTCTAAGATGAATCTCATGATCTCTTTCATCCTTAGAATATATCAAAATTTTATCAACAAACACCAACACGAACCTATCCAAGTACTCTTGGAAAATTCGATTCATCAAGTCCAAAAAGAAAGCAGGCGCATTAGTCAACCTGATTGGCTTGACTAATCACTCATACAAACCATACCTGGTTTAAAACATCGTCAAAGGAATATTGTCCTCCGCCATCCTCAGTTGATGGAAACCTATCACCAAATCCAACTAGGAAAACACTTTGGCTCCACTCAACTGTTAAATAAATCATCGATTCTTGGTATAGGGTATCTATTCTTTATTATCTTCTCATTCGGCTTACGATAATCAATACAGAATTTCCAACCGGCCCGATTTCTTCATGAGATCCACAGTCGCTCCCTAAGGCGAACTGCTTGGTCTAATAAAACTCTTTCCTTTTAAGTCCACTAGTTGCTCCTTTAACTCTTTCATCTCAGTAGGTGTCATTCTGCTAGGCTGTCTACTAACGGGTTCAGCTCTAGGTACATGATCAATTCTGAACACAATAGTTCTCCTCGGTGTTAATCTTGTAACTGGTTCAAAAACATCTGCAAATTCTCTTACAACTAAAACCCAATTCGTCTCATCTTCCACCTTTGTTAAACCCAATAAAGCACAAACATCTAAACTCGAATTCTCAACTGAGTATATAATTCAATCACTACTATTAGGGTGTCTAATGATATTTTTCTATCTTAGCAAAATATACTAGCATCAAATTTGCTCAATTAATCCATACCCAAAATAATCCTAAAGCCCACAAAATCAAACACAAACAAACTGTAGGCAAAAGTATGACCTAACAACTCAAATTCTAGATGGTCACATCTCATCCCAAGAGTTGCATACCCTCCTATTGGATTCGCGACCCTTAAGAAAGTAACAAGGTATGATGGTTCTAAATCTTACTTATCTACCAAACACTAATAGATAAAAGAATATGATGTACTAATATCAAATAATAATCTAACAGGTATGCCATGAATCAAAAGCGTACCTCCCATCACAGCCTTTCCCTTCTCTTCTGATGTTGGCCTAGAAGATGACGGCTCCAAAGCAAAGATCATTCCTTTTTCCACTTTGACCACTTCTGGACATTTATTCTTATAATGCCCCACCTGGTTGCAGTTATAGCACTTCACATTCTTCTACCCTACAACCGTCTTACCATCACCAGGTTGACACTCATTAGCATTATGCCCCTTCTTGTCACACTTGTAAGAAACGATACCAGTTTTCCCTTTCTTGGTAGCTCCACCCTTTCGAGCTCCCTTCCACTTGAAGAACTTTCTCTTCTTACTCTAAGAACTCTGGGTTTCCACCTACTGATCCTTCCCTAAAGTTGAAAGCATCTCCACTTTCCTTATAGCCATCCCCGCCACTACATTACTCGGATCTCTAAGATGTGGCATTGTCGCCCTAGCAATCTCCGGCCTCAAACTTCGGATAAACTTCTCATTTGATCACAGTATTAGTTGTGGCATATCCAAACCTAGACAGCTCATAAAACTTAGTTGTGTACTCCAGAATAGACTTTTCTCCTTGCTCCAATTCCATAAATTTCCTAAGCAAAGTTAACTTGGCTACCTCCGACAAGAACCTCTCCTCAAACCTCCTTCTAAACTCAGCCCAAGTCAATTCCTCCTCTGGGACTCCTACGGTTACACTGTACCACCAGTAAAAAGCAGCTTCTTGCAACTGCCTTGATGCCAACCTCCTCTTCTGCTTATCATTCAGATTTAAGTCAGCAAAGATTCTCTCGTAATGCAATAGCCATTTCTCTACTTCAATAGCATCTTAGTTCCCAGAAAAGGCTTTCCTCCATGACAGGTGTAATCATGACTCAATTTAGCGTAGTTATTACCAATCGGCCCAACGGGATTAGCTCCTCTCGCATTAGTAGTATTCCCTCCAGCCAAACCAGTTGCTGCTCCAGCTTACATCATGTTGATAAAGAACTGATACATAGTCCCCATATCTACTAGTGGGGTTGCAGCACCTACATTAACATTAGCTTGTCGACCCGGATTTCTTCTGGTGCTGGACCGAACATTTCCATTAGTTATGGTGCTTCCTCTACCTAGATTCACTCTTCCGTTTCCTGCTTCCATATCTTGCTTTCTCGTAATCTTCATACAAGCCTTAATAAGATACAGAAGAACGGTCTAAGAGAGAGGGGAGAACACATACTTATGTATAGCAAATACAAGTATGTTACTATAGCGTTATCCCATAGCCCGATCTTATTCTCCAATTCATTGGATTATGTTTTCAAAAACATTAATCTTTTAATTTTTTACATAAACCTATGCTCTGATACCAAACTGTAACATCCCACATTTTGAGGTTTGAAACTAAGCGCTACGGATGTTGCAGTCATTCATAGTAGTACTTTCTGATGATAAAATGCAGCTATGTTAATCATATCAATAACATCAGAAGTACATAAATATGGAATTTTTAAAACATTATTCAATAATAAACTTCCACATTTTATTTCATAAATAAAATTTCATATTCATTATATAATCCCATTCGATCCCACGTTCAGAGAAAATATAATTATTACAAAATACTCCAAGAGTGATATATGAAGATGCCCCCTTGGTTGATCAGAGTCTAATACTTGACAGTCATAACTTCGTTCATTACATCCATTTAAACACAAAACAACACAAGGGAAAATAAAAGCTCCTACTAATAGCTAGCTTCTCTCTTGCACGTATCTAGAAGCGTATTCATCTAATTTGAAACCTGAAAACCCTTACTCCCAGCCTACTCAAATGAGCACCTGAGAGTTTAAAGGGAAAAACAAAAACTTTGGGTCCGACAAAAAATCTTGTGTGAATAATAATCTACCATCTCTAACCAAAATAGATATTTAGTGAGACCACGTCGCAAAGCGGAATGAGTTTTTCCCTCACTAGTATCTTAACCAATTATGTTAATCACAATTCCTGCACCTACAACCGTAATGGTTATAACATAATAAATAATCATTTGTAGGCATGCAACATAGGTAAGTTTGATAATCAGTCTTCATAGAGTTATACACTCCCTTACCCCACCCAAAATCATATCACGGATTACCCATCCTAATTTAATCAACTATCCGTCAAATTTAAATGACTATCTGTCTAAATTTGATCTGACCATCAGTCTTGTATTTATGTGGACTACCCATCTCACATATAAACATTTTATGGATTATCTATCCTAGGCCATATGGACTACCCATCACACATGGTTTATCTATCTAAAATTATGTGGACTCTCCATCACACATGTTTCATTTACTTTTAAAATTATTTGGACTATCCATCACACATATCATAGTTTTCCCAGGGTGACTATGAACCCATCATGAACCATATAGAGACTATCCATCTCAGGTATTATGTGGACTATCCGTCACACATCTCATAGTTTTCCTGGGATGACTAAGAACCCATCAAATATCAATTTATAATTAGAATAATACATTATTCACCCAAGTGCCCAACCTATGTCTATTGGTATCCCCAATTAGGTTGCCAAACCCTTAAATTTGTGGCAATTCGGAAGTAACATACATTGGTATCCCTAATGAAGTTGTTGAACTCATAAAACATATGGCTTATCAAGCCATCAATATAATAGTTTGAAATAGAAAGCTTATGGCATCAATGCCATTAAAAATGATATCGAACCTCTATCCGAGATTCAAAACAAAACCCTGATTTTATAAGGTATAAGGATATATTGCCGAAATCATAAGGTTATCGACTTTTCCTAAAACATAGGCTATCTCGCCTTTAAAACATACTTTTAGTTTGCAAAAGAAAACAATTCTTGGCCTATAAAGCATCAGTTTTGAAATAAAAGAGTTACTGCAATAAAGCCGCATAACTTGGTTGCTGAAAACAAGGGAAACCAGTGATGTTGGAGTTGACAAGCTACGACATAAATTACACAAGTCAAAATCAATTTCTTAGGGCATCAATGCTTCAAAAACCATGATGTCGAAAAATGGTACTTCGGCTACTATGCTGCAAAACATATGATGCCAGTAATGGAAATTCACGACATCAATACTTCAAAATCTTTAGGTCAAAATCAAGGATTCTTAAAAACTAAAGTGACAAGAGATTGCAAGTAAAATAGTAAGGGATGTCGCGCCTTAGAAAAACAAAGTAGAGCTTCAAAATTAATTTTGAATCTCTTCACCTACGAGATGTCGCATTCCTCCTATAACGAATGTCAGATATCATGAGGGATACCACGTGTCGTCGTTGGCATTACTATAATAAACATTAAAACTGTTTTCTTTCAATTTAAAACCAATTTCTTTTTACTTACTCCTATCTCTTGTCAAAATATGATTGGTTACCACCAAAAATTTTAATTCCTTTTTCAGATTTTCCTGGAAATAAACTTTACCTTCCCAAAAATATTAGTAAACTAAATTAACTAATACCCTTAATTAATATTAATTTAAATGCTTTTCTAGCATTATAAATTTATAGAAAATTGTAATCACTTGGAAAAAACCCTAAAAATAATAAAAATAAGAATTTATATATTATTTCTCCTATAAAAATTTTAAGACCAAAATAATTATTTAACTATTTTTAATAATTAAAAGCCAAAATAAACACTATTTCCTCCTTGGGAAATTCATAAAATATTTACATTAACATGGAAAATTATGAATTTAAAAAAACTTCTCCAAGATAATGTTTTACACAATATATCAAAAAATGAAATCAATTGGAGTTCAAAAATTTAGGTTTTACCCTTAAAACCTATCATAATAATTTCATAAAATTTCCATAAATCATTATTATATCCAAACAATGATCAAACATCCATATCATGGCAATACAATCAAAAGCAATTCCGAAATTTACCATAACCAAATTCAAGCACAAGCAATAGAGACGCTTAACTATAATTGACCTTAGATTGGATGATGGGATTGAGATTTGAAGGATTTTAGCTTCCCTAAGCTTTGCCTTTTGAATCCCTTTTGATTTCCTTCTCTCTTACCCTTTAGGAATGGCTGACCTCTAAGTGTTTGCTTTTGATTGTTTGTGAATGTAAAATGAGAATGAATGAGAGAGGAAGGGCTTAAGGGATGAAATAAGGTTTTGTTCCTAATTTGTCCCTTTGATTTATTCCCCTCTTTTATAAATTTTAAAATAATCTTATTAATTGATTAGTTAAGGTCTGACCCAATTAAGTATCAAATCTCATCCTTCTTATCCTACTACATTATTCTATTTAATCTATCCAATTAAATCTCCTAAATAATGTTAAGCTAAAATTAGGGGTGCAATTAATTATTTAGTTATAAAAACTATTAACTATGTATTTACTAAGAGATTTTTTACTTTTGGAATACAATAAATAGCATTTTTTAAAAATGTATTTCTCAAAGATCTTTTATGTGATTTGTGTCATATTACTCTCTTTCATTCTTTTCTTTTGCTCTCTTATTGTTTATACCAAAATGTGGCACAAATACCCAAGAGATTATAGTAGAGAAATAAGTGAAGAAAGTAAATGAAAATGAGAAATAACAAGACACACAAACTTTATAGTGGTTCGGCTAATCGTTGCCTACTTCCACTCAACTTTGTTGCTGTTTACAAAAGATGTTCTTATGGATCGGTAATGATCCTCGGGATTAAAAGGACCATCTAGAAATTCGTAAAACCACTGAAAACGATCCCTCAAAACATCACCCTTCACCTCCATTTACGGTTGAAGGTCGTTGAAATTATATCCACCATGTTCATAGCTGTATTCCCCACATCTAGAAAGAGATATGCTCGGAAGATCGTAGCCATGTCAGCCATTATCAGGGATCGACACCGATCCATAGTCGAGGATCAATACTGATCCATAAGATAGCTAGATGGATCTTCCTCGTGGCCTTGGGTATGTGAGAATTGCTTGTGCTTTCAGGTTTTCCTTATTGATTGCTTTGCTAGAAACTTGTTTATGGGTGAATAGCTTGGATCAGTGGTGTAATGGAGTTGCTGGTTTCATATACGTGAGATGCTTGATGGCAATTGCATGCGAACGAGTCAATAGGGCTTGGAAAGAGATAAACTCATCATGGCTTGGAGGTAGATGGGGTGTACGGTGGTCGGTGGTAATGATGGAATTTCGGGGATCGATACTGAACCTCGGTCATGGATTGGTATGGATCTTCAACTTGTCTTGTATATGCATTCTGGACTTTTGTTTGTTGATGCATGAGATGTTCGCTTCATCTTGGAAGTTGATGGCCATGTTTCAGACTTGTAATCTTGTTCGTACTTGGCGTCTAGGTTTGATAGTTGTCACTCTGGGTTCTCTGCCTCGATAACTTTCAAGTTCGACTAGTCGGATTCGTCTAAACCCAACCTGGTCAAAAGGTCGGCTAACACTTGCCCCTCATAGTACATCTTGTTTTCAAGACAATGTGCTTTGAATCGAGAATGCATTAGATTACAGTTTACATTTCGAATGGTTGTCATCTTTCCTTCGGACTATTTTGGTGAAGTGTAGCGTCTTTAACCATTCGTCGTAATGCTTTGCTTAGTCCATGCCTGTTGACGTCTGTCATTATAAAAATTGGAGTGTGCTTTTATTATTTATCACTCCAAATTCAAAAACTTGCAATAGACTTCCTTCTTGGGTTTCATATATTTGAATTCATTGCCTAATGATTCCAGTGGTCAAGTGTTATGCATGCACGTGCATACATATGTAGGTTGTCCACGACACATAATTTAAGCCCATATGCAAGCACCTATATACACTCATGTAAGTGCATACACAAACATATATAACAAGCAATATATTTTATTATTATATGTTTATTATTATTTTTTAGGGTTCAGTACCGATCCCAGGCCAGGGATCGGTACCGATCCCAGCCTTCGAGAATTTAGGCTGCTTTGTAGCTTACATTTCTCGCTTCGGCGTCTTATATACTGACTTGGTCATTTGTCTACTCACTTTTTCTGTATTCCGGCCTTGGAGATCTCGAGCTTTAAGGTTGCCATTAAAAGACTCTTTTTCCCACATTGAAGCATTCAACACCAACGCTTCCTCCTGAATGCCACCGTCAACCGCCTCAGTCTTCAGCCTCCAATCATCATTCAACCTACCACAGCTGATTCGAACTTTCTCTTAAATTCCTTCACTACTCTTGAGATTCACCTTTATAGGTAGGCGGTGACGTTATAAGTCGAGGTTGCTAGCACTTGCATCATGGCCATGCTTAGGAGGACGATAAGGAAGAGGAAGATAGTGGTCACATCCATGCCTCATGGATCGACACCTATCCTACACTTGGGGAACTTCACTTATGAGCTTAAACGACTCGAATTGGTTTATGTAACTTGAAAAACAATTAAGATTCTTCGAGTGAAATTTTCCAAGTGTTGTTGTGGAATTTCCAGTGCATGGTCAATGATGCAAAGTCTGTTGGGATGGTCAGCGATGACGGTCGCTTCGGGCAGTAAGCTAGCTTTTAAATGAACTGTTGCACGAAGTTGGATCCTAACATTGCACACTCATAGATGCACATACTGCACAACACTACACAACACTCTAAATTGCATCACACATTACTGGGTTTTCACTTCGACATGGGGACAAAACTTGTAATATTTATGATATCACTTGTATGTTGAGTTTTGATAGCTATTGATCATAGATGTTTCGAGCATATCTCCGCAGTAGCTGCAGGACCTTCAACCTCTAGATATGCCTAGTCCGACACTGAATCTAGCTCGACCATAATTCCTATTATGAGACATACTCTAACACCACCCAGGTCTCAGCCTACTAGCCATCATGCCGAACAACCTTTCCAAGAGATTCCTTCTGAGCTAGTAGAAGGTCTAGAAGTAGTGGCTGCTTCGGATAGTCTTGGTGATGCTATTATATTGGGTGTCCTTATGGATTCCGCTTAGAAGGATATGTGAAAAGCATGGCATCCCATTCAAGGATGTGTTGGTTCTCACATGCCATCAGCGGGCTCATCATCCTCCAACAGGGTACACAGCATGCAATCAATACATGTGCTTGGCGAGGTGCATCGCACCTTTCATCTAATTCATTCGTCGAGTTCTACTGTTCATGAAGCCGGCTCTGGCCAATTGCATCATAATGGCTACGCCATCTTGCATAGCGCATACATCATCTTTGCTCGACACTTGAATCACATTCTAAGTAATGAAGGGATCCAATAGTTGTACAACTTCAAAAATCGAAAGGGAAATCCTTCTCTCACATACTTGGAACATTCTAGAGGTTGTAATATAGTTATGGGCACTTGGAATAAATTAAGTTATTTCACGGACAAGTTCTTTGTTCGTTGCTCGCCCGAATTCACATAGTGGTGGCTGTCCGGATGTAATTCTCATTCTCGTTCCTTTTCCTTTGAGCATGTCTCATGATTTCGTTGGCTTAAGTTTTAACTTTTTTGTTCTCTTAGATGTGCCAAGAAGACCTAGCAGTGCAGCCTTAGCGGACACCCTTAGGACTCTCCTTCAAATTTCGACCGGATAAAGAGAGGCGAGATCACTTCTCATCGAAGAAAATATGCTGAATTACAACTTACTAGAAGAAGGTTGTAGAGTAGGTTACATATCGGTAGCTAGTGATAACGATGAGGACGACTCTTCATTTGGGAATGCTGGTGATAATCCAAAAATATCTCTAGTCCAGAGTCTTATGGTTGGAATTGAAGAAGTGCATGAGCACGCAAAGGAAGGTGAAGGTGGTGAAGTAAACCATGATGATGATAACATGGGTCGTGAGTCTTCTTATGATGGTGGCGATAATGACCAGAGTTTTCTTTCGATATGGCATCATAAGGATCCTTCCGATGTAGACTTTGACACAACCTACACCAACCACTATAGCCGAAGAGACCCATCCCGCCTCCAGAAGATCTTTACACTAATTTCGGGCCAATTCCAAATTATATCGGCTCTTTCAGTCTGGGCATTATGAGCCTCGAGGATATTGACTCCCTTATCCATCTACATGGTGACTTGCCGACTACCCGCACTGGAGAGATCACCCATATCAGCAAAATTCAGACCCATGGTCCATTTGGGGGACACTAGGACACACACACATACACGCTCTGCACCTTGCTTACTTTACGTCGCACTTTATCCTGCCATGATTAACTTGTCTCTATTTCACTTGCAGGTTCAATGGAGCAAAGGTTCATGTTTGATTCCCTCCAACATCATGTAGGTAAGAATAGAAGGCGGAGCTACCCTCATGGCACTGGCCATGACCCAGGCGTCAGTAGGTGACTAAACTAGGATCGAGAGGGCCGAGAAAAGGAATATCAGACTCATGATTCATCCTTAAGGCACAAATCTAGGTCCAGGTCTCCTCTGCCCAATAGTTTAGACAGGTTCTCCACTCGACCCAATGACATTCTGCCCGTGGATGCCTTCGTGTCCCTTCTTTGGCTTCCTACTTTATAAAGCAAACAGTGCTTCCTCATTCCCATCGGCAATCTGAGGAGTCTTCTAAACTTGTTGCCCCTGACTCTTCTCGTCATAAGGCCGATAAGAGAGATATCCAACCTCCCTTGTCGTAACAGAGAAAGAAATTGCTTCAAATCCCTATATGGCTTCTCTAAAGCGTTAATTCCCAAAGATATGCTTTGATGGAGTCAAGTTCGTTTCTTGATATAAAGGACATCCCCTCACATGTCCAAGTTCAAACCATGGATTATTTCAATGATGCTTTTGACCCATACTTTAAATGGAAGACGCTAGCTGAGGTAATTTCTGAAGAAGGTCGAGCTCCAAGGACTGAAGCTTAAGGCAGATCGGGACAAGCAATCCATAGCCCACTTCGATGATAAAGCTGCAGAGTTGAAAAAGTCGCTAACAAAAGCGAAGAAGAAAGTCGCAGATTTGACTGAGTTAGCCAAGCAAGAGAAACATAGCCACAAGACGCAAATTGGATTGCCCATCATAGGAACCGCACTCTGTCATTGGAGAATGAGCGTCTAACCAAAGAATTAGATGAGCTGAAGAAACTGCTAGCAAAGAGAAAAAAGAAAAAGACGATTCTCTCATGGAGGCTCATTACTACTGTGAAGAGTTGGTGGATGCTCGCCAAGCGAGAGATAAAGCATAATCTTAGGCCAAAGACATAGAGAAACAAATCGAAGCTGCAGAGAAGCGGTGTAACAACCCGCATATTTATCGATTTTATATTTAAATATTTTATCGTTAGTCGGATGTTAGTCCGAAAAGCTACTTTTTGCATACGGTCAAATTAGGACTCGAGACCACCCCCATTGAGTTCAAAATGACATTTGCGATCTTTTTGAGTGTAAACTTCGATATGTTTGGAGATAGTGAAATTTTCGTCACTTTTTGTGTTGAGCTTTTGGTTTGGGCTGCACCTCTTCTACCTCAGCCCAACCCCTTCCTTCTCTTCATCACTTCATCAACTTTGAAGCTTTAGCAAAAATGGTGGAGGGAGTAGGAAATTAAAATTCCAAGCTCAAGTTCTTTAGCAAATTCAACATCTAACTCCAAATTCAAAGTGAAGACATTGATTCAAGCTTGTGGTTGATCATTGCCTTGCCCCCGAGCTTCATCTTCATCAAATTCTGTGAAAAGGTGAGATTTTTGATCTCACATCTTGCCTATAATTGTCATAGGACTGTTGGGGATGATCCCTCATCACTTTAGCATGTTTGTTTGCATTGGATTGGCGAAAAACTACAAATTTTGGCGTTTTGGTGAGTTTCTGGCCTTAAGTCGTTTCTGGCCATCGCTGAGTCGTCCACGAGTTAAGCCTAAGTCGTAAGTCGTTCGCGTTGAAGAGTCACACGGAGCATAAGTCGTTCCAGGCCTTAAGTCGTTCTGGGTGTGCTAAGTCGTTCGCGAGTTAAGGGCTTAAGTCGCGCGCGTTGAAAAGTCACCGCCTTTGTATTTCTGTTCGCCTGGGTTGAGTCGTTCACGAGTTAAAGGCATAAGTCGTTCGCGAGTTAACTCCTTGGGTCGTTTAAGGCTTAAGTCGTAGGTCGTTGGCTTTTAAATCGTTAAGTCGTAGGTCGCTGCTTCTACTAAGTCGCTAGGCCATGCCAACTCCGCTAGCTCGCAAGTGTTAGGTCGTATGACCTTAAGTCGTAGGTCGTCCTCGACCTAACTCCACTAGGTCGTTCCAGCCTTAGCTCGTAGCTCGAATTGGAGCTTAAGTCGTTAAGTCGTTCAAGGCTTAGGTCGTTAAGTCGTTCGTTCCACTAAGTCGTTCAAGGCTTAGGTCGTTAAGACATTCGTTTGCTAAGTCGTAGCTCGTTCGACTTTGTTAGGTCATAGGTCGCTCGCCTCCCTTAACTCCAGTTAGGTCGCTTGACCTTAAGTCGTAGGTCGTCTCCGACCTAACATTCCCACTGCTATTTCACTAGGTCGCTTGACCTTAAGTCTAGGTCGCTTGACTTTGTTAAGTCGTAGGTCGCTCGACTTTGTTAAGTCGTAGGTCGCCCCCAACCTTACCCTTAGGTCGAATGACCTGTGATTCGCTAGGTCGCGATTTTTCCTTAGGTCGCTGGACCAGCTTGCCTTCACTAAGTCGTACCGTGACGGGGCGCTGCCCCGCACCCCGCCGTGGGCGCTGCCCCCTGGACCCCCACGATCTGACCGGGCAGGTCGAACCCCGTATTACTCTGCGTAAGCAATCTTATCTGAAAAGCGTTCAACAGAACTCCTTACTTTGATGGTTTTGGGAATTGATTTCTTTGAACTTTACTCACGTCTTCGAACGTGAACTTTTATGATTGATTGTTTCTACAATCACTTCTATGATTTGTCACTTCAAAATATAAAGGTTTCCTATACTAGTATTAAATATCAAAACTCTTTCATTAAAACGATTTCAACTCGATTTTCAATATCAAACTCGTTTATAAAACTGTTTTCCAATTTATTAGTATATACAAACCTTTACCTCATTCGTATGAGAAAATATAATTAAACGGCTTAGCAAAACAAGTGGTATGAAACGCTTGCGTTTACTTCGTCGGTTAATTGATGGACTTGTTCGATTGAAACTCTTGTGACAATTTCCTAGTGCAGATCTACAATCTGTTCATAAATATTTGAGTTAAGCAAGTGGTTATGGGACATGAAGCTAAACTCTTATATTTACTAGCTTAGTGTAATCGACACTTCCTTATGATCACGATGATCATTCTTGTGATTTAGACTAGCGATTGTGCTATGTCTCTTTGTTTGCGAGGTTAGACTAGACACCATTTGTGTGATTTCGATTCACACATATCTCTTTATCTTCAAGGTTAGTCTATGCCTCATTGGTGTGACTTCGATTCACACATATTGAAACTCTTTATGATCGATGAAGATCATTTTATGGTTTAGGCTCATGGGTCGTATCTATTTAGGTGTGTCGATGTTTACTTCTCGCATGGGTCGTATCTATTTAGGTGCGTCGATGTTTACTTCTCACATGGGTCGTATCTATTTAGGTGCGTCGGTGTTCATCTATGCATGGGTCGTATCTTTCAAGGTGCGTCGATGTTCGACTTTACATGGGGGGTGTATCTTTTTAGGTGCATCGATGTTAGACTTTACATGGGGTGTATCTTTTTAGGTGCATCGATGTTAGACTTTACATGGGGTGTATCTTTCTAGGTGCATCGATGTTAGACTTTACATGGGGTGTATCTTTTTAGGTGCATCGATGTTAGACTTTTCATGGGGTGTATCTTTCTAGGTGGATCGATGTTAGACATTACATGGGGCGTATCTTTCTAGTTGCGTCGATGTTTATTTATGCATGGGGTGCATCTTTCTAGGTGTATCGATGCTAGACTTTACATGGGGCATATCTTTCTAGGTGCGTCGATGTTCAGTTTATGGGATTGGTCATCCTCTTTTCTTGAGATTTCTGGATTTTATGTTTCACCAGCTTTTACCATTGACATTGATGAGTATGTCATTTTATTGTGGTTTGGTGAATTAAATTAAGAATTTGACATTCTTTTAATCTTTGAGAAGATTCTTGTGATATTGATTAATCTCTTGTTGATTATCATTTTCATACTTGTAGTAGTATGCTTTTATGGATATCTTATATGTTTATGCCATATCTCTTGTTCTATATCACTTTATCTGATAATTATAGCTAGACTGATCCGTTTATTATTTTCTTCTTAAATAATACTCGGGTCAGACTGAGATTTTACAGGTGCTTCCTCATGACTTCTTATCTGGAGCCATCTTCTGACTTTTGGCTAACTACTCTAGTTTAGTAGTTTTTGTTTGTATACATTTGAGATTAGACTCCTTGATGTATACATATTCTATTATCTTGCACTTGTATCTATTAACTTGTGTTATTGTGGATCTTATTTGACCACCACTCTGATGTACACTTTCATGTGTTGTATTCATATCTCTTTCCGCCTTTGTGATATGAATTGTCTGTGACTGATTTGTGTTACGTTTATTTCTATATTTGTTTCCGAAGATCATATATAGCCACTGTGTGATAGCTTTGTGTTTGTATCGGTATGTCGGATTTCCTCCTTAAAAGATATGCATTCTATTCTATCTGACATATCGGTGCTCGCGCAAAGAAGTTACACGGATGGTCGCTCCTCAACAGCCTTATCCTCCGTGCTAATTGACAGCACTACACCGTAGTGTTCTTGGTTAGCGTGGGTATAAAGTTGGGGCGTCACAAGCGGATTAATGACAAAATTGAGCCGATAATCATAAATTACAATGCTAACGTAATCAAATTCAGAAATCTGGAATGGCTCGACAATGATTATCTAAGACTCAGGCCTTGGCGTGGGAGCAGATTGTGGAAGAAGAGAGGGAGTCCATGGAAGGAGGTGAGGTAATCTTGGAGGAATTGGAGCACGAACTTCTGAGTGTAAATATGATTGGAGCACTAAGGACTAGTAAGCTCATCCCGCATCCAGAGCAATCTATCGGCGCCCAGAAAAACCAAGGTGAAGGCTCTGGGTATACTCCTAAAAATTCCACCATAAGTCTTACTTTCGGGCTTCCAGTTGGCTCCATCTCCCCTTCGGATCCTCAATACAATCCATACGAACCTCACATGCAAAAGACAACCATTCTGTCCTCTATTTTGGAGGGGAATTCTGATGGCACTCCGGCTCACATCGAGTCTAAGTCTGGTGGTGGTATCTCGTTTACCTCACCAATATCTAAGAAGGCTCACATGACACTGGTCTATGTCATTAATCTCGATCCTTTACTGTTTCTTAATTTTCAAGTCATGTGCTATCATCACCCTTCCTGAGGAAGGTCCCCAACCAGGACAACAAACATCGATAACTGAATCAGGGTCTATCTAACTCATAGACTATTCCGAATATGCCAACTAGTGCGGCCCTCGGAACTAGTGCATAAATGATTTACGCCCTAGAAGAGGAGATGACTGGTGACCTCCTATGAACTTAGGCTGAGGAGGATGTTCTCATAATTGGGTCTTTTAAGCCTTCTTCAGGGCCCAGCATGCAGGTTGTTTTAGACTCAAGTTTTAGTGGCCAAGGATATTCAGAAAGAGCCAGTTGAATTCATTCCTCCTCCTCTATCCATACCTTTGCCCGACCAGACTATCTTTGCTCCGGTCACTCTCCCTATGCTCGGAAGCACTCAAAGTGCTCCTGTCAGATCATCGCAAACTACTCCTTCAAAAGGGCCTTGGAAGAGGAGGTAGGAGCAGGAAGAAACCATAGGAGCCTAATGCACACTCCTCCAAAGAAGAGAAACATAAAAAGAGACATAAGCACCAAAATTGATTGTTCAGTTGTTTTTTTGTATATCAGTAGGATTTGCTTTTACACAGGCTGGTTCTGTGCGGGTTCAGCCCTCACTTCTATTTTAGATGCTTTGTGAATGAAAACTAGGTTTTCTTTTCAAGCTCATGTTGACTTGTTTGAGTTATGAGAAATGCACTTAGTATTCTTGTTTATACACTTGCGCACCATTTCTCCATTGTCACTTGACCAAATTATTGGCTTGTCGTATTTGACTTAACCGAGCTCCGTCCAAACTGAAATAGCAATTTGCATTACGCTAGATCAGCCATTAGGAGCTTAACGGCTCAAGTTCCCATTTCCAAGTATCCTTCTTCGATCTTGTCCGATTCTGGGTCGGATCGAATTTTGATCACCTAAACTAGTGGTCTGAACATCCCTCTTTGAAATGTTTGCCCCCGATCGGGCTAAGTCTAGGCATCGATTAGAGTTAGTCACCTGGAACGGCGATTTAGATATCCCTCGTTAGGATATTCATTCCTAACCATGCCAAATTCTAGGCATTGATTGGAGTTGACTACGCAGGATGGTGGTTTAGTCATCCCTCTTCAAGATGTTAATCTTCGACTACGCCTGACTCTAGGCGTTGGTCGAGGTTTGAATGAGATCTTTCCTAACTCTAGGCGATGAGCTTTGCCCTTGCCTTCCTTCGAGCAAGGTATCAGTGCATTTGTACAAGGCCTCGCCTAACACCCGGCGTTGGCCTTTCATCTTGCCATCCTCCAGGCAAGGTGTTGGGGCTTTGCCAAGTATGAGCTTCTAGGGAAAACTGTCTTGTTCCTGTTTACACTCCTACCCCTAAGTAAAGGGTTGAAAGAGTTAGTAGGCATCTCTCTCCGAATGCCAGGGATGGTTTTACTTCAAGGGTCCGATCATGGACCATAGAAGTTCGGTTGGCACCTATCTCTGGTTACCTGCATACCTGCAATACACTTATGCAGATTATTCACACTCACCATAAATCACAATTTATATTTAGATGGAGACAGAGTCATAAATTCAGGAGGTCATTTCGTTTTATATTCATAGGAAATGATAGATTCTATCTTGTTACATCATACATGACTAAATATTTACAAAGTCAAATCTCAAGTGAAATTGCGTCACAAGCGCTATTCCACACTCATGGCAGTGAAATTCTGTCTTTGGTTGCCAGCTTGAATGTTCCATCTCTAAGCATATATTTGACTGCATATAGACCTTTCCAGCTGGGAACCATATTAACGGGGTCTGGGAAGATTCTTTTGAGAATGGAATCGCCAATTTCAAAGGTCCAGCTCCTGATCTCAGGGTTATAACATCGGGCGACTCATTTTTGGTATGTGGCTGCTCTCAGGTAAGCTTCATCATGCTTCTCATTGATCATATCGAGAGACTCTTGTAGGAGTTCCTCATTCCTTCAGGGGTTGTAATGAGTTACTTGATGAGAAGGTGCTTCGAGTTCGACTGAAATCATAGCCTCTGATCCGTAGGCTAAGGCAAATGGAGAGTGGCCGGTTGCGGACTTGTATGTCATTCTGTAGGCCCAGAGTGCTAATGGTAGTTAATCGACCCACTTGCACATGGCCTTCTCCAATCACTTCTTTACAATGGACTTGATTATCTTGTTCATAACTTTTACTTGTCCAATCACTTATGAGTGCGCTACCGCTGCAAAATCTTTTCCCAATGTGATGCTTGCGGTAGAAGTCTTTGAACTCGTCGTTGTCGAATTGGGTTTCTTATCAAATATGATTGTTTTTTGGATCCCAAAGCAATAAATGATTTTTTTGACTACGAAGTTGGTCACCTTCTTAGTAGTGATCGTGGCTAGCAGTTCCGTTTCAGCCCACTTCGTAAAATAGTCAATAGAAATGATGGCGTACTTCACGCCACCCTTGGACATTGGTAGCACACCAATGATATCGATTCCCCAAACTACAAATAGGTAAGGGCTAACCATCTGCATATCTCTGTCAGTGGGGCTCTAGGAATTTTGGCGAACTTCTGTAATTTGTCGTACTTCCTGATGTAATTAGCTGCATCACGGTTAACGATTGGCCAGAAGTATCCATAGCGAAGAATCTTCATCGCTAAGGACTGCTCCCTTGTGTGGTCACCACAAGCCCCTTCATGTACTTCCATTAGGACTTGCCTGGCTTCATCATTGGCAACACACCGAAGCAAGGGGATTGAGAATCCTTTCCTATATAGCACTCCTTCCTCTATGATGAATCTTGATGCTTTGCGAAGGAGCTGCTGCCACTTGTTTTTCCTGTCAAGAAGGATTCCTCTTTGTAAATAATTCTTGATTTGAGTCATCCACGACTCGTTCTCACATTCAGCCTATAAGATCCAATCGACATCCGTCTGATCGATGCTCGAAGCTGATAATACCTCCACTGGGACCAGGCCTATGATTTGCGCGTCTCTTGAGTTAGCCAACTTGGACAACGAATCAGCTTTCGAATTCTCCTCTCTAGGAATATGTATTATCATATAATACTTGATGTCATTAAGAAACTCAAGGGTTCAGTTCAGGTAAGGGGTCAACCTTACCCCTTTCTCTTGAAACACTTTTCTCACCCATCACACCACCAGAACAGTTGGGAATCGTAAAAGTTGGGTGAAGTTTTGACTCCCAATTCTTTCACAATTTTAAATCCTGCGATCAATGCTTCGTATTCTGGTTCTTTATTTATTGTAGGAAAATCAAGTTTTAGGGCATAAAAGATCGAACGCTCCTCGGGGGTCATCAACACAATGCCTATCTCGACACTAGTTGGATGCTCTGTTTGTATACATCTTCCACCTATCATTCCGCTCTTCATTGCTCTCCGGAGTATCATCTCAAGTAGTGTACTCAGATATGAAATCTACTAACGCTTAGCCCTGGATTGCTCTTCGAAGATGATACATGATATCATGTTGGTTCAGTTCAATGTTCCATTTCAACAACCTTCTAGAAGTCTCCGGTCCCTGCAAGACTTGTCTCAAGGGCTGGTCGGTTAGAAATTTGATCGGGTGAGCCTAGGAATATGGATGGAGTTTCCACAAAGCAATTAACAGGAAGTATGCCAGCTTTTCCAGCTTTGGGCAGTTCTTCTCTATCCCTGTCGATCGTTTGTTGATGTAGTATACTGGTCTTTGGATTCAGGACTCGTTACTCACAAGTGCAATGCTCAAAGCATGCACCGACACTACTAGGTAAACAAACAAGTCCATGTCTTCTAGTGGCTTTGACAGGATGGGAGATCTCTCCAAGTGATCCATCAAAGGCTAAAAAGTATCATAGCATTCTTGCATCCAAGCAAAGTTCTTTTTCCCTCCTTCAGGATGTCGAAGAAAGGGATGCACTTATCTACTGCTCTTGAGATAAAATGGATCAGGGTGGCAACTTTTCCATTTAGGCTCTGAACTTCTTTTATTGACGTTGGGGCTTCGATGTTCCTCAATGTCGTGATCTTCTTCGGATTAGCTTCTTTTCCTCTCGAGTTCACTATGAAACCAAAGAATTTTCCCAATGCAACACCAAACGAGCATTTCAAAGGATTGAGTTTCATCCCATATTTCTGGAGTACACTAAACATCTCTGCCAAATTCTCTACATGGTTAGCCGACCGTCGTGACTTTACTAGCATATCATCGACTTACACTTCCATCGAACGTCCGATTTTCTCCCTGAACATAGATTTGTCCAGTCTTTAGTACATTGCCCTACATTCTTCAGACCAAAGGGCATAACAAAATAGTAATACAATCCCATGTCAGTTAAGAAACTAGTATGCTCCTGGTCTAGGTCATGCATAGGAATCTGGTTGTAACCAAAGTAGGCATTCATGAATGGTATCAGTTCGTGTCCAGCGGTTGAATCTAGCAAGCCGATCAATCTTCGGGTGTGGAAAGTTGTCCTTTGGGCATGCCTTATTCAGATCAGAATAGTCGATACATGTTCTCCACTTTTCGTTGGACTATTTTTACCAGGACTGGATTGAATACACTCCAGGTACAGAGCATCATGAATGAAGCCATTGTCTTTCAGCTTATCCACCTCCTCTTTTAGTGCAGCGAATCTCTCCAGACCAAGGCTACGGCATTTCTGCTTTACATGAACACATTTAGGGTTCACATTCAATGTGTCGCATGCTATCTCCGACGATATTCCACACATGTCGAAATGCATCCAAGAGAACACATCCAGGTTTTCCTGGAGAAAAGTCATTGACTCTTTCATCATTCTCATGATGAGTTGAGATCCAATCTTCAGGACCCATGTAGGATCACGCTGACTGACCAAGATACCGATTGTCAACTCCTACTCCATTGTCTGTAGGGAACTTCATAATCAAGCACCATAGGGCAATGGCTGCTTGGAAACTGGTTAGGGATGACCAACCCAAAAAGGCATTGTATGAAGAGAAAATATCCAACACGACGAAAGTCATAACCTGCACTCTCTTATGGTCACCTTCTACTAACACCATCGGAAGGTCTATACATCCAATAGGTTCTGTTACTGTTCCCTTAAATCCTTGGATACGAGATTTACACGATTTAAGATCTTTGCCATCCAATAACATTTGATCATAAGCCTTCTTAAACAAAATGTTGAGTGAACTATCACAGTCGTCGGCCCAATCATGGCCGATATCACCAAAGGATCCAATGTCGGGGTTTCAACCCCATCAGCATCCCTATTCCTGAAAACAATATCATCAGTCATTGTCCTGAGTTGCTTTGCCGGAGCTATGTCTTCGACGATAATGCAACTCCCACTCACATCATGCTTCAAAGTGCTTGCATATCTTTCCATTTCGTTCCAGCTTTTCTCAGCTACATGTGGTCTTCCATAAATCGTATTGATAATCAATCTTTTCTCAAGCCAACTAGGCTCATCCTCACTAGGCCTGGCTTTCCCCCATTGAAATGATGGTCCTTAGGGATTAGAACTTCCTAGCCCATCATCTTACGAGACTTTAACAAATTGATGTAACTTCTTCTTCGTTATTAGATCATCATTCACATCACATAAGGGTTGCATTCATTTGTGTTGTGACCGTGGGCTTCAGGAAATCTGTAATACTTCCCAGACTTCTTCACCTTCTCAGTCAACTCCCTCGAAGCTGGCTTCTTATACTATTCCGTACCTTGGGTAGCAAAGTATATGTTTATGATTGAATTGTTCAGTTGGGAATAACTATCATACTTCGGGAACCTAGGCCATCTCTTGGACTCAGACTTTCTATTTCTGGTTCCCTGATTATTCCTTCCCTGACCACCGCTCTTATTCTCGACATTCACATTAAGATCTAAGAATTCCCTTCGGACTGCTTCACTGTAACATTGCACTGAATCACCTCAGCCAACAGCTTGGCACTAACTTTCCTTGTGGTAGTGTTTGCCTCTTCTAAGTGCAAGAAACGGTTCACCTTTTTATAAAACACATCCATCATTAGCGGGGGTTTCATTTTCAGCCATCTCCTGAAATCAGTATCAGGACGAGTCCTCCTTATCAGAGCCATCAGAATAATACCTTCTTGAGCATTACTAACTTCAGTTACAACCATATGGAATCTGTTTAAGAAATCTTTCAATGAATCTCCCACTTTCTGGAGGAGGTTTGATAGTGACATTACGTACTTGGGATGAGTGGTGTGTAAATGGAATTTCTCAATAAACTTCAACACTAACTGATTAAAAGATGATATTGATTTCAACGGGAGCCGGGTGAACCCCATCATTGCAACGCCTTCGATGAAAATCAAGAAACAATATTTGATAGCATTGGTTGCTCTAGCCGAATCCATATGCCATTTATACGTTATCAAATTCTGCCTCGGATCTGTCCTTCCATTATACGACAACATCGTTGGCATCATAAATCTTCCAGGGTAGTCTTCATGTAGTATATTTTTGGTGAATGGGTTCCAACAAGGGGAAGAGCCCAATTTATCGTTACTCCAGTGCTGATTCTCCCTTGCCAATCTTCTTACCAACTAACCATGTAATCCGGCTCTGTAGGGTCTACTGAACAACAGTAATCATGGCCCGTCCTAAGTATTTTGCCTGAAAAATGCCCTCGGTTAGGTTCGCGATACTTAGGTTCTCCTAGCTCTACTAAACCATTTAATTCTCCTTCTCATACGCTCGAATAGTGCAAAAACGTGTATTTTATATAGAAAATAATTTGTTTGAGAAAATAAGCTTTTAAAACAATTTTTGAAATCGTTTTTGGAAAACAATCTTTGAAATTCCCTTATTATAGAGAATATATAGTTTTTATTGCTTGAAAATAATTTATAAATATTATATAATAATTATTTCAAAGCCAATTAAGTTTAAAAATAATTTCAAAATTATTTAGAAAAACCCGTGCTCGAAATCAAAGAAAAATCATCGAAAAAACACCAAAACCGACATTCGAAAACATCGGGAGAACCGTTCCTCCAGCAGTTTGGTAGTTCGGTTTCTACACGGCGAATCGACGCCGGCCACCTGATCTCCAGCACTCTGGCCATTAACGGCATGACCGGACGTACTTCCAACATCATCATCTGCAACATCAACTTGCTGACTCACCAAACCGGGAATGGATGGTTCGGTACCGATCCCTGCGTGGGGTTAAGTATCGATCCCTGCGTGAGGTTCAGTACCGATCCTCACACTTCGTCCACGATCGGTTTCCAGCTTCTGCTTTGAAGCACTGGCCTCATTTTTGACCATCTTTTGCTTTCCCTCTTTATGCCTTTGGACCAATGCCGAAGAATTATCAGACTCCGAATCGAAAGACTTTAACTCCTTTCTGCTTCTTCTTCGACCACGGGTCATTTCATTCAATAAACTCAAGCTCTTATGTATCTACCAGTTCATCTCATCATGGCACTCCTACGGTTTGTCATTCATCTGCTTCATCATATGGTCCCTCTCAATCCTCGTTATCATCTCCGATGGGTTTCGAACTTCAGTGGCAGCTGGTTGTGCAACTTCTTCTACACGTCGAGAGATGCCATCTGCAGCTCTAGAAGTGGTGGATCAGTCTCTTCGTGGGGCTATAGCTTAAACCGGCTTTCTTTAGATTCTGTTGAAATATGAGTAGTTTTGAATGCAAAAACAAAGAAAATGGATAGATCTCTCGGATTAAAGCAATCCAGCAGTAGATGATTGATCCAAATATCCTGAGAATAACGTTCTCATTGAAAGCACCAAAAAATTTATACTAAAATATGGCATAAACACCCAAGAGATTATAGCAGAGAAATAATTGAAGAAATTAAATGAAAATGAGAAATAACAAGACATGCAATCTTTACAGTGGTTCAGCTAATCATTGCCCACTTCCACTTAACTTTGTTGCTGATTTGGTTGTTGTTTATACAAGATATTCTTATGGATCAGTAATGATCCTTGGGATTACAAGGACTATCTAGAAATTTGTAAAACAACTGAAAAGGATCCCTCCAAAAATCATTCTTCTCCTCTATTTATAGTTGAAGTTTGCCGAAATCATCTCCACCACGTTCATAGCCACATTCCCCACGTCCAGAAAGAGATATGCTCGGAAGATCATGGCTACATCAGCCATTATGAGGGATCAGTACCGATCCATAGTCGGGGATCGGTACCGATCCATTAGATAGCTTTATCGATCTTCCTCGTGTCCTTGGGTAGGTGTGAATTGCTCATGCCTTCATGTTTTCCATCTTGATTGCTTTGTTAGAAACTTATTTCTGGGTGAATTGCTTGGATAAGTGGTGGAATGGAGTTCCTGGTTTCATGTACAGGAGAGGCTTGATGGCAGTTGCATGCGAACGAATCGATGAAGCTTGGAAAGGGATGAACTCATTATGGCTTTAAGGTAGATGGGGTCTACAATGCTTTTAAGGAAGTTTCAAGGATCGGTAACAAACCTTGGTCATGGATCGGTATCGATCCTCAACTAGTTTTGCATATTCATTCTGGACTTTTGTTTTTTGATGCATTGGATGTTGGCTTCCTCTTGGAAGTTGATGGCCATATTTTGGACTTGTAATCTTGTTTGTACTTGGCGTCTGGGTTCGTTAGTTATCACTCTAGGCTCCCTGCCTCGATGACTTTCAAGTTTGACTAGTCGGATTCATCCAAACATGGCCTGATCAAAAGGATAGATAACCCCTATATTACTCTTTGAAGATGACAAAGGGGAGAAAAACCGAGCATATCTGTAATAACCCGTAAAAATTTAATAAGAAATTAATTAATTAAAATATGGCAAAAATTGGAAATTCTGCAGATGTTAGAATTTGGTTATGGAAGTTGCACCATTGCGTCCATGGTAATTTTCAGTCAATTTTCGTATATAAAGTTTTGTAATCGGAGTTCAAACGGGGAAGTTATTTATATTTGAATTTTTCAAATTTGAATAAATTCAAACGAGTTTAAATTTGAAATTTAAAATTTGGAATTGAAAAGTTAATGTTGGAAGTTTATAGGTTAAGCATGATTAACATTAATGGGTAGTTAAGAGTTTTAATGAAATAATTAATAAAAATTTAATATACGTAGAAAATATACGGTCATAAAAGGGGACGGTGGACCACCCTTAGGCACCAGTCGAACGCTAGCTGTCGACCGCCCTTGGGCAGCGGTCTACTGGTGAATGTGTAAAAACCACAGTTTTGAATGGCCTAGATTTTATTATTTGAATCCGACGGTTCCGGTTCCTTCCAACCTCTATAAATAGTGGCCTAACTCCTTCACTTTTATTCAAACATTTTAGGAACGCTAGCGGAGCTCTGCCTGATATCTTCTTCTTTCGATTTCAAAATCATTTAGGATTTCTAGGTAAGGGGTTTAGATCTTCAATTATTTCAATTCTAATTCTATCCCTCTCTAGTTTATGATTCTAAATCTAATCTAACCTATATACAATCTGCTTGTTGTATATTCCAAAAGAAGAGGATCTGAGAGGGAAAATAGGAGTGGTGTGAATCAAATCCAATTTAGAAGCAGGTAATTATCTGTTAGTGGAAATTTTAGTTTTTTCCATTTTAGTAATTGTGTAGTTTTTGTTTTGGTTTGATATATGCCTTGGGAAATTTGGATAAACGAAAACATAATGCTAAAACCCCTAAAATTTCCCCAAGTAAATGTTAATCTATGAATGTGTTGGAATTTCAACTATCTTGTATTAATATAGTAGAACCAGATCTGTGTTTGAAATTTAAGAAAATAATAATCTATTCCACTTCATCTCTTTTGATTACTCTTGTAGTGTTAAAGGATTCTAAAAATAAATAAAGTTAGAAATGGTGTTCAAAGTACGAATTTGACTAATTGTAATTTGCACCGCCTATTTCTGTAAATTTAAAGTATGAATCCCTTTTTCACTCCAAGGTGGTAATTGCAAAAGTTGAATAGATTATCAAAGATTTAAACTAAAAGATTTATTCCTTAATATAGAGGAGTTAATTCTGTTATATTAATATGAGATAAGTTTGATATTATTCCATTTTGTATAGATACAAGTCAGGTTGTGTTGGCTAAGGATATTAGCTATTTTTTTGGGAGCTTGGGACTTGTACGAGTTTGACATTTTAATTAATGTATTAGGAGAATTTATTTGTGTTTGATTAGGAATATTTGTTTGAACCTTAGATCTCATGCAAATATATATATATATATATATATATTATTACTAACATATTAATAATGGTGTATTGATCGTATTGAATATAATTAATAGGTTAGTAAATAACATTAAATACCTTAAGAAGGAAGTTAATGACAATGATGGGAATTAATCCATGATTAAAGGCGTCATAAGGCATTTCCCTTATATGGCCTTAAGTATTAATTATGGGAAGATAGTATATATACAATTAGTGTGTGTATGTGTGTGTGTATATATATAATTGTATGTTAAAAGAAAGGAAGTATGTCTAAGTTATAGGAATGCAAGGTCAGTCTAAAGTACACAAAAGTCTGCCCAGTTAAATCTAGCTACCAATAGTGTAACTTTGGGGACTGATGTGGGACATCGCCTATAATAAGTAACCTCAGTGGACACGAGGTTAGTTCCAATTCTGTAGGATAATCTGCCCAGTTAATCTAGCTACCAGTACCTACGAATATTCGGACTAATCTGAGACGTTACAGTTTAGGTTATGGGTCATAATCACGTTATGGATACGGCAGGATGAGATCTTTGGAGAGGTTTATTTTAGGTTTAAAGGTATT
The DNA here is from genome assembly GCA_030737815.1 of Allium fistulosum. NCBI lineage: Eukaryota > Viridiplantae > Streptophyta > Magnoliopsida > Asparagales > Amaryllidaceae > Allium > Allium fistulosum. The sequence continues at coordinate 100,135,081 of CM060907.1, forward strand.
AAGTGACTATTGTAAGGTCCGCCTTTTTTCTATATAAGAAGTATTAAGTGACCATATGAGATTTCTTACGATGCCAATTAAAGAGAACCATGGAGGGACGATAGGGACCTGCCTATCTTATAGATACTAAATGGTCAGAGTCTGCCTAATTCCCAATAAAAAGGTATTAAGTGGTTTGGGTGTTTTCTCTTGCATCACTAACGATAGTTGCATTAGAGTTTTGGGATTTGGACTGGAAAAGCCTTTGGGCTTACAATTGAAGTTTTTGGTATGATATAGTTTTAAGTACGTAAGACATATTACTTATCTAGATTGATGCTACCCAAATACTATTATGGTAAAGCCTGAGATTTTCATTCACCAGACATTTGTTGTTCTGACTCCTTCCTCATTACAACACACAAGTTAGAGGAGTCCATGCAGATTTAGGAGACGAAGGTGGGGATGAAGACTTGTGGCAATTATCTATCTATTTATGATTTTTAAATATTTTTAATGTACCCAGTTCAGACAATAATGTTATTTTGAAATGTTGTACTATAGAGGTTTTATGTAGACATGTTGTGAGATTTAGTGATAACATGTTATGTTTCCGAAATAGTTTTCTTTTATGAAAAGGGTAGTTGTTTTTAATATTATATTTTATTACATTCCGCTGTGAGATTCTAAAAGTATAGATAGATAACTCTGTGTACTCTGTATTATTTCAACTTTATCAACCTAACAGCACGTTTTGAGATGGGCCTAAGGTTTGATGGATTTTTATTTGATCGAAGGTTAGACCTATTTCAGAGTGGGTTGTTACATTTGGTATCAGAGCTTAGGTTACCCAATCAATAAGAATAGGTACACTTATGAGTGGCGTACTTATTATTTTTGAAAGTATTTTTCAAAAAACCTACTATATATAAATATATATATATATATACACTGATTTGAACCTACTCTATAAATTCCGACCATTGAAATAGTTGTGACCATACTCTAAAAGGATGAGTGAGGTGACTATGGGTTGGAAAAATAAATAGAGTTAAAATTATACCTCTACCCCGATTACCCATGGGGCGGAGTTCGTATCGTAAGGAATGTAGAGGAAAAGTTTGTAACTCTAAAATTAATATGACAATAAATGTGTGATAAATAGGGAGTTACAAAATTTTTAATAAGGATATAAATGGACTGATTAAAAAGATTATTGTGGTAATTATGGAGAGATAAGGAAGTCATAATAGGAAAAGTTGGGTTGAATAAATAAATATCTTTAGAAATTGTCCGGTCAGAATATAATTATTATGGACAATCGACATTTATAGAAATAGCGAATAAACATGTTAGGTAGTAATTAAATATTATAAGATAGTATAGTTGTAAACATCCGAAAGTAAGGGATAATATGAGAAAAGCAAGTTCTACTAAGAAGGTGTACATTAATCATCACGAGAAGATAACCAGATTTTATAAAGATTGAGTAGGAAAGAAGAATAAAGCTCGATATAAAGGATAATTAAAGTCAATTCCTAAATCCAGCCCATGTGAAAGAATTTGTTAATAAGATTTTTGGAAACTTCCTTGAAATGTTTTGAATGAATTTTTTAAAGGATTAATTGAGAAGTTGTTTTGAAAAAGTAATGAAAATTGGAAATTCATGATTTTAAAAAATAGGTTGAGTCAATTTTTTTTGATTTAAGGATTGTCGATAAAGGGATTTTTCATTTTTTAAATAAATGTAGAATAGAGTGTAGGTTGGACTTGATGAATATTCATTTTTGAAATAATAAATTCTTTCAAAGAGGGGAATAAATGGAAATGGAACTTAATTAAAGAATAGGGAAAAAGGATAAGAATAACTAGAATACAAGTTATCCTTGTCTACTCCACTTTTCGTTATTTATGGTTATAGAAGATGTTTATAAAAAAATTGATGGGATTAAATGATGATAATTAATAAATGAGTTGGAATAATTTTGTGAATGTTGTAAGGAAAAGCATTTATGTGAGGGCAAGAATTTTATATACATTCTTCTATTTAGAATTTGTTTGAATAAGAATAAAATATTTTTGAATTTAAAATGGTAATGAAAGAGAAATAAATTTGGATTGATAAGAAAAAGATTGCGAAAGATTATATGAGTCTAAATAAGACATAAACAGAGTATTAAAAAGTAATTAGTTAAGTGACAGTACATTTTGAGTAATAAAACAATATATGTTAATGTATGTCCTTGGGGTAATATATCAATTAGAAATTAAAAATTTGGCATGCATGTGGTTTACTAAAATAATTGTCTTGTAACTAGAAATATCTTTGAAATAATGAAGGTCTAATAAAGGAAAACCTGTTATTTTGAAATGCTATCAATGTTATAATCTTTGTAATAGGTTTAAAAGGAGATAAATTTGGAAAATAATGACAATATATCCTTAAAATGGTAGTCAATGAACTCTTTGTAAGTATAGACCATCATTTCATGGAGTAATAAATGCTGATTTTGAATTTAATGTAATGAGTTAATTTGTATGAAAACAATTTATTGAAAATTATTTTGTACGTTGTACATAGTTTTCGAGAAGGGAAATTATTTTGCTCCTCCATTGAATTAAGCAATTTCTGAATCTTTGATAATAGTTTGGTTTAATAATTGAGTTTTAATTATTTTGAATTAAAAGTCCAACTTTTAAAGCAAAAATCTCTGTTGTAAAAAGTCCTTAAAAAGGAAAAGTTGGTTAGAAAATGGAAAATTTTTCGTAGCTCCTTTTAGATTCTAAGTAATTTTTTGAAATTAACAAAAAGGGTTTCCAAATTTATATTTTTAGAGATAAAGGTTTCGATAAGGTAAGAATAAAAAATTTATGGAGTAGTTATGGACCACTACCTAAGTAAGGCAGTCTAAAGGTTTTGAGATATGAATAAAATAGTAATAGTATGTACAACTTGATTTGAAAATTTGAAATCAGTCCAAATATTTAATGGTAGAATGTTGGCAAAGTTGTAAAGATATTCCAGAATTATTGTTGGGTTGTAAGTTATGTTACCCTGTTAACTTGGAATGTAAATTTCTATATTTTAATTTATTTGGAGCATGTTCCGTGTAAATTCTGTAAATTATCCAACTTCAAACTATGTATAAAAGCATGTCGTTTGAATTAACAAGGAATGTACCAAAAAGGGATAGAGATGTGTAAGATATGGATATTCTTTTCCATAGTTTACGCTGTCTATTTAAAAATAAAGAAATAATTCCTTGTGATTTCAAACAAAGCAAAGATCTCACTTTGGTTAATTATGGAAATTTTTAATGGTAATCCTTTTAGAAGCATAGCTTTGATAAACTAAAATATGGAAGGGAATGTTCTAGTTTAGAATTAATATAAATAAGAAATATATAGACACATATATAACTATGCTTAACGTACAAAAATAAAAATATATAACTAGCCTAATTTATGACTATATACGTATTAATTAGTAATTTACGGACTAGGATTTATGGACATTAATTACAAATTTAACAGGCAGTAAATTTGTAATTAGTAGAGACTTAAAAAGGAATTAAATAAGGGCTGATTAGGGGATTTATTGTGGTATTTATGAGAACTGATTAATGAGATTAATATGGCATTTATGAGCATTAATTAATGAGATTAATATGGCATTTATGAGTATTTTGAAATTAGTAAACAGATTAATGGAATTAAATGAGGATTAATTAGAAATTGTCTAATTTTGACATTAATGACCAATTATTGTGGATGATAGATATTTATTAGAAACTAAGAAGAAGAATTAAAGAAGGTGTGTGATGGTGGAATGACATTTTATGAATATCCATCTGAATTTGTAAGGAGCATTAGGACCCAAACATCATTGACACCAGTTGATGGTTAATGGCAACTTGTAGCAAAATTTGTTTTTAGAGTTTATGGGTTATAATCACTAGTTGTCTCCATTAGAAAAAGTGTTCGATATGGTAGAAGACATGTTCCTGTTTTCTCACTGTGTTGATTTTATGGATGTGACTAGACTGCTAAATAAATATAAACCTATTGAGGAACAACGTGAATAAGGAAATTTCATTAGGACACTTAACCAGCGATAAACCGTGGGTAAGACTGGAAGTTAATGAGGAAATTAGGATAAAATGCTTCAATCACAAAGCTTATAGAGTGCCACGATTCACCTCGAAGGAAATAAGATGAATATGGATATGAATAGAATTTCTTATTGGATAGAAGAAGAAGGTGACAGAATTTGCCACTTGATGTTTGTCGTGCCAAAAACAAAAAACGGTAGAAGTGATTAGGTGACGAATGAAGGTCGCACAGGACTGTCAGAAGTCGTATGATGATATGCAAAAAAAGGCATTGGAGTTTTCAGTTGGGAACATGGTATTCATCAATGTTTCCCCTCTTAGGAAGGTTATGAGGTTTGGTATATCTGGGAAGTTGGTGCCAAGTTTCATTGGGCCTTTCCGGATTCTAGAGATGGTGGGAAAACTTGCTTATGGGGTGGAGCTTCCAGACAAATTAGCAGGATTCCACGACGTCTTTCATGTTTCACAGTTAAAGGAATATCTGCATGACATTGCCAATGTAGTTGAGCCTGATCAGTTAACTGATGTTGAGACGGAGCTGATAGCCCCTTCGGGCCATCGCATGCATAATGGAGCACGATATTAAAAAGCTTCATAATAAAGAAATTAGATTGGTCCGAATATAACGAGGAGATAACCCAATGGAAAGCACATAGAAAACTGAAGAAAAGATGAAGGTTTCTCATCTCAAGCTTTTCTCTAGTAACTTTTCTCTCCAAAAATTAATATTTGGTTGCATCATGGTTACTAGATTTGATGGTAGGAGATGGTTGCCATACTTTTTACTGTTATTTTTGCACTCGTATTGAATTTCATCTATATTTAGGATGCTTGCATACATGCCTATATGTCAGGATCTTGCATTCATGCTAGGATTGAGCTCACCTGTAGTATGTTGCACACATAATCACACTGCATTTTTGGTTTAGTAGATGGTTGTATAGATAACTTGGTTGTTGAGTGCACATTACACTATTTACCCTTGGGGATTTCGGGGGCAAAATCTATTTTAAGGGTGGGGAGTGTACTATCTCGTAAAAATTTAATAAGAAGTTAATTAATTAAAATAAGGTGGAAAATGGAAATTCTATAAATTTTAAAATTTGGTCATGGAAGTTGCATCATCTGTGGCAATTTTCTAATCAATTTTCATTTATAAAGTTTTCTAATCGAAGTTCAAACGGAAAAATTATTGACGTTTGAAATTTTCGAATTTAAATTAATTCAAATGAGTTTAAATTTGAATTTTAAAATTTGGATTTGAAGGGTTAATGTGGGAAACTTAAAGGTTAACCAGGATTAAAGTTAATGGGTAGTTATGAGTATTAATTAAGTAATTAAGAAAAATTTAATATACGTAGAAAGTACATGGTCATAGAAGGGAACTGGTCGACCGCCCAAGGTCAGCGGTCGACCAGCGAAGGAGTAAAAATGATAGTTTTGAATGGCTTGAGTGGCCTGGATTTTATTATTTAAATTCGATGGTTCTGATTCCTTCCAACCTCTATAAATAGAGGCCTAACCCCTTACTTTTATTCAAAAATTTTGAGAACGCTAGCGGAGCTCTACCCGATCTCTTCTTTTTTTGTTTTCAGAATCAGTTAGAATTTCCAAGTAAGGCATTTAGATCTTCAATTATTTCAATTCTATTTCAATCCCTCTCTAGTTTATGATTTTAAATCTAACATATATACAATTTTCTTGTTGTGTATTCCAAAAGGAGAGGATCTGAGAGGGAAAATAGGAGTGGTTTGAATCAAATCCAATTTAAAAGCAAACAATTACTAGTGAGTGGAGATTTCAGTTTTTTTCCATTTTGGTATCTGTGTAGTATTTGTTTTGATTTGATATATGCCTTGAGAAATTTTGATAAATGAAAACCCTCAGAATTTCCCTAAGCAAATGTCAATCTATGAATATGTTGGAATTTCAATTGCCTTGTATTAATATAGCAGAATCAAAACTGTGTTTTAGATTTAAGCAAATTATAATCTATTCCACTTCATCTCTTTTGATTTCTTTTATAATGTTAAAGGATTCTAAAAATAAATAAAATTAGAAATGGTATGCAAAATATGAATTTGACTTGTAATTTGCATCGCCTATTTTTGTAAATTTAATAAGTATGAATCTGTTCGCACCGAAAGTTGGCACAAACACCCAATAGATTATATGTAGAGAAATAAATGAAATCAATATTAAAATAGAGGAAACAAGTTGAAAACAAGTAAAAAAAACAATGACAAACAGATTTATAGTGGTTTGGCGTAGAATGCCGATGTCCACTTAGATGAAACAGCTTTATTGATCACTTGAATTTCTAAGTACAAGTGTGATCAGATCAGAATCCGTAATTACAATGGAGTACAAGCAAAATAACAACATAAAGATCCTTCAAATGAACAATGAACTCTGTATTTATAAGGGTAGATGACTGAATCTCTTCCTGAAATTTCGCCGTAGAATCTCCAGAGGTAGACGAGGTCACCCAGAAAATTTCAAGGCCCAACTCCCAATATAGAGTGATCGGCCTTGATCGGCTAAGATATCCATGTGGAAGCTTGCGATTAGTCGTGTGGGTCCCCCTCCATGCTACCTTCATGTTTTCAAAGTTGTTTGCATAGTTGTCTTCATGTTTTTAGAGATATCGATTGATTCTCGTTGAGTTGAATTGCTGCTTCAAGTTGTTCATAGCCATGGTGATCCGATCTGATCCCCTGCCTAGGTAAAGTGATAGGTACAGATCCCTAGCCTAGGGGAGACACTAATCCATACTTAGAATGTTCCGTAGAGTCTATCTCTTGGTTTCTCTTGATCGTTACTTCATATCATTGTCTGTGCTTGATCTTTGGACCAATGGTCACCTCTTTGAACTGCTTTCCTTGTCAATCATCGAGTCTAACTTGTCCAGTCGGTCCGGATATAGCCGGGTCAAAAAGCCGAATAACACTTGCCCCCAAACTACGTCTTGTTTCGAATATGAAGTGTTTTGAATCGAAGCAAGTTAGAGTCGCCGTGAAGGATTCCATCCAGTTTCCTGAACAGTCATTACCGTTTCATTGAATTATCTTTTCGTAGAGTGTATCTCTCTCTATTCGCTGTGACGCTTGGTCGATGTCTGACAGTATAAATATTGGATTTTAACTTGTCGACAACATTCCATGCTCGGTTCCATTGATCAGTCAAGCTAGTAGGCCTTGGTTATATGAACTAGTTCTCGCTCTGAGAATTTCAGGCGAGAATTCAATTCCTGTAGATTCAAGAAATTGAATGTTAGGTATGAACATGTGCATGTTCATTTATGTATACACTTTTGTTATTGGCTCCCGATCACGTTTACACGTTCATGGGTCGTTGCCGTTATCATATAGTTGTAGTGCAAGACCATTACAATTTTCTTTTTTCTTTTCCTCTCTTTCTCTCTTTTTAAAAAAAGCATGGGTAAGGGATCGGTACGAATCCTCTAGGCATGGAATCAGATCCGATCCCTTCACTTATACAGACTTAGCGGATTTTAGGCTTGTGGGTTCGGCCCGCATACGATATATAAGCTAGTGACTTAGCTTACTCTCTTCACTTATTTGATTTCTTTCATAACTGAACCGATCCTAATCTCTTCTTCTCCTCCCTCCATTAACAAGTCTTTGCAATTTATCATCCTTAATCACAAATCTCCGCTAATCTAAACTTCCATCCTCCTTGAATCGTTCACCATCACCATTAATCAGCCCTCCGCCTTTGCTAATCCAACCCCAACACCTAACTTCGCAACTTGAATCAACCCTATTCTTCCTTCGCCCCTTGCAGCTGAATTTGATCGTTTAATTATGTAGGTGGATTTCGATTTAAGATGCATACGATTATGTAATGATATGATTGGGATTCATGTTGGTCGTTTGTTGGCATGGAAGGATCGACGTGGGTTCTGGAGAAGAAGTTAAGTGATGAAGAGGGAAATGCGATTGGTGTAGATACGGAGGAGAAGGAGTGGCTGTGGATATGGGGTGAAGGGATCGGTGGTTTACTGGAATGGAGATGAGATGGATAAGGAAGTTTAGGCGATCGGTTGTAGGCATGCGATCAGCTATGATATGAAGTGGAACAAAGTGATGGAAGGTGGTTGGTGATGGAGGGATTGGTTGTGATTTGGGAAGAGGGATCGTTCATGGCATGGAGGGTTCGAAAATACATAAGGCAAGACCGCCTATGTGAGGGACCAGGTGTGATCCCATCGTATGAGGGGACTTAGTCATTTTTCAGTCTTGTTTGTGTACACTCGAACTTTTGGATGACCATATGCACTTGCATGCATGACCGAACCTGAACCCTACCATAGGAGCATGAACATGTGAACAATCTCCGACATGAACGTTTGCATATCCAATGTTGGACTTGAACTTGAACACTTGAACTCCGGAATGGGACTCGAACATGATTTCAGTACTTTGACTTTAATACCAATGCATATGACTTAGAATTTTATTAGACATATTTGATTGAATACATGAACTCCGAACTTGAACACTAACTTGAATAAGCATGGCATATGGACTTGAATGCAAATATCGTACTCCAACATGCCGATAATTGATCCCGGAGCTTAGATAAAATCCACAACCATCGACGTGAAAGCCGATTTGGATGGTCAGCGATGACAATCACTCCGGTCGAATCCCAAAGTCACGTCACATTCATTGTTTTAATTCTAAATTGTTTAATACTGTAATGCACAGCACTACACCCCATCACACTAGTTTACACTTTACACGAGGGAAATAGATTTCTTTTTCTAACAACGATTATCTGCTTTGATAGCTATGGGTTCGAAACGCTCGGAGCGTTTAGCAGCTATGGGCACTGAACAACCCATTTCACACGACAATCCCGATGCTGAGTCCAGCTCCACAACAATATCCGCTCGAAACACTTTAGGCCATCAATGGCCCGAAATTTCTCAATAGGTGCCAAAAATTCCTTCGAACTTAGACGTAGATATCAAGCCAGCTCCTAACACTTTAGAAGATGCCATATTTTTAAATGATCCAGAGGATTCAGTGGCTTCAAGGATCGATGAGGCTTCTCTCTGTAGACTATTTATTAAATACGGGATTCCATACGAGGATGTTCAAGTCCCGTCTCGTAACGATATGGCGCACTTTCCCCCGGAGGGGTGTATTGCATGCAATAAGTTTATGTGTTGGGCTGGTTGCGTTCTGCCTTTCAATCTATTCATTCGGAAAATGTTACATTATTTAAGATTCACATCGGCTCAGCTGCATTCGAACAGCTACGCGTTTCTGCACTGAATGTATATGATATTCCTCGAGTTCTTATATCGTGAGCCGACTCTAGAAGACATCAGATTCATTTACAATCTCAAGCGATGAAAGGGAAGCCTCTCGTACACATTCTTCGAGTCAGTCACTAACTGTCAGGTCATAACTAGCGCTTGCAACAAACTAAACGCTTTTAAGAATGAATGGTTCAATGTACGCTGCCCACGTGGTTTTGTAGGATGGTGGTTGGAAGGATGTAAGTGTCATTTCAAACATAACTTGAAGTGCTTTTATTCAAGTCGTATCCTGAATTAAGCAGTTTTTTATTGAACATTTCAGGTAGCCATCGACGTCCCATCGACGACATGTACTCGGAGGTGGTTTCAGCGTTAAAAAATATACCAGTGGCGGATAGGGACATCAAATCTCTTCTTACCGACGAGCGCCTTTTTATCTTCGACTTACTAGAAGAGGGTCACAGTACCGGGCTGCCAAGGAACACAGAGGGTAAGGTGGTAGAAAGAAGAGGCATCATGGGTAGGGAGGTGATGAAGTTGATCCCGTGGTGCCCAAGTTGAAGTGCCTCAGGATATCGCCGAGGAAGGAGAGTTGAAGAGCAATGCTAATGAGCCCGATCATGATGGTGTGAGCTCAAGTCATGAGCCTATGGTCGGATCCTCCTAAGATCCACAGCTCCCCGCCTCAGAGAAGAGAAGAAGAAAAAGGCTTGTTTATAAGCTTCGTAGAGGGCAAGTCTCCAACAAATCCAAGTCAACCTCTGCTGCTACAGATCAATCTAGCTCTCCGCCACCAGAAAATTTATTTGGGGGGTTGTCGGACATCCTAATTCCAGATTATGTTGGAAATTATGATTTCACCAATTTAAGACTCGGGCTCCGAATCACCTTTTCGATTCGGTGCCGACATTCCTCCAACTAGCATGGGAGAGATTACTTAAGCTAGCAAAGCTCCAGTAATTGGTCCGTCGAGGGGACACTCACGATCATGTGCACTTCACCACATGACACTTGTCTATCTTTAATTCCAGTGATTTTTATGCACTTCCATTTTGTTTACAGGCTCGATGGGGTGCCCCCACAACTATGATCACCTGATCAGCATACTCCCAGTCGTCTTATTTTGGACCCAATCGAGGTTCGGACTCTGGTCAAGATAGAGAAGGTCATGAAGGAAGAGAAGACTAAGACCGAAGCCACCAATCCAAGGACTCATCGCCCAGGCATAAGTCAAAATGTCAGTCTTCTCACCATAAGGGTGCCGGTCAACACCCTAATATATATAGTAGTAGCAAGTCTTTCCTCGTGCTCCCACTTCAGCTACTACACTTGAGAAACATTCGGGTTCTTTCGGCACCTGTCAATCTTCGAAACACCAGTCTGGCCCAGTAGGTCTTGATACACCATCCCGTAGGCACGAGAAACATCCCCTTACAGCTCCAACTGTTCTTGATGCCACTGTTGCAGAAAAGATGGCTGAGCTCAAGGCCACTTTTCCTAAGTTATGTTTTGATGATTTCATGTTTGTTCCTCTTATACATCTGATCCCCGAAGAGGCCAAGAACACGGTGCTCTCTTATGCTAATGACATCTATATCCAACATAGTACAGCTCTCTGTGTGGCTGAGAGAATTTCTGAGGTATCGTTGGAAAGGAAACACGAAATTGATCGCTTAACTCTTGAGGCGATCCACAATAAAGACATCAGTAGCACTTGGATGAGGAGGTCAAGTAGTTGGGTACAAAGATGATGATGTTGAGAAAAATGCCAGTAAGTCTTATGAAGCCATGGAACGTTTGATGAAAGTGCATCAAGTTGAATTGGACACTGCCATTCATCGTAGTAGGACTCTAGCTCTTGAAAAGGACATCTTGTAGAAGGAGAAGAATGTGCCAAAAAAAGACAATGATGCTTTGACCCTTCATATTAAACAACTTAAGGAGGAGCTTGAGAAGGAAAAGCAAGATAAACTTGAGGCTCAGTTGGAGTCTCAACAATATTGCAAGGAGACCGTCGAGGCCCGTAAAACTAAAATAGAGGCTGAAAGACAAATTGCGTAGATAGAGGTCCTCAAGGATGAGGCTAGGGAGGCTGGTCGGATAGAAATAAAGGATGGGTTCGTTCCATTGCTGATATATTACAACGCATGCATCCTCATGAATCGCAACCTCCTCTTCCTTAGAGAGTGGTATCCCGAGTCGCTTGTCGAAGCCTGGGACCATATTGTAGAGCTGAAGAAGAAGTCCCTTGGTGGTGCTAAAGTGGATGAAGAGAAGCTCATACGCAAAATCTTGCACGATGAAGAGCCCGATGAACTTAGGGCTGCTTGACTCAGTTTACGCAGTGATCTAGCGACCACCGGAAAGGGGAAATATGGCGGTGAAGCTTCCAGATCTGGTCCTCAAGACCCTCCTCCAAATTAAGCAGCCGATGTTTCAGATTTGCATGCCCTTAAAAGGGCACAGGCTATAATCCAGATCAACTAGGGATGCACAAGTCTTTTGGGCTGCCTTTGATCCTTGAAGGCGACACTCCAGCTATGATCGAAAGCCAGTCTGGAAAAGGTATATCTATCACTTCTCTGACGTTCGAGAAGGTTTACATCTCACATCCGATAGTCATGGCTTACCTATCGATCTTCATGAAATTGTAGGTTCGTTTTCTTCTGTCCATGCTCCCGATGATGATGTTATCATGGGACAACAGGCGTTGACCACGGGGTCCACTACTACCGTCACTATACAGGTGGCTCCTATCGATCAACCTGTTGAGACTCCCGGCCCGAATGCTGAAGCCATAAAGGGCTCTGAATGAAGAAAAGACTGAGACTAGTATGGCCAGGATGAAACAGAGGATGTCGTAGTGACTCATGCTTCCGAACACACTGGTAAACCATGAAGGAGCGCATTAAAAAGGAGGGCTGGATTTGCAAGCCAAGAAAGAGAGTGCTGAAGTGGATATTACTCTGTTCCAAGTTATATTGTCAAGCGGTGTCACTCTTGAGGAGGTCGACCCTTCTGTATCCAAAGTAAGACTGCTTCTGCTTCTATCTCCGAAAGAATTTCTCCTAAAGGTGGCAAGGGCAAAAAAGGGTCAAAGAGGAGAGGACGAGGCGGTAGCTCTGGAGAGTCCACCCCGAAGAACACCCCAAAGAAGCCTAGAAAGGATGATAAATAGCCGTCAAACCGGCTTGTGTAATGCTTAGCTAGGTAGCTAGTTTCTTTTTGTTAGCTGCGACTGTGCGGGTACGGCCCCACTTGGCTTTCATTTCTGGAATAAACTTGTACTTAGTTTCCAAGTTTCAGTATGTGAATAAAAACTCCTCCCTTCCTGTTCAGCTTTTGTAAGAAACTTGTTTTAAGTGTTCGAGCTATTACATTTTCCATTCAATGTACTTGTAATTCATGGCTCATTATTCAAGTTGTAATGTCTTTCGGTCACCCGTTGCTTCGGGCGTCGATCTGACAAATCCGTTTCAAGGCCTCCTTATGGTTAAGGCCATAAGTCATATCAAACACTAGGCATGAGACATAGTGTTATGCTGTCATGTCTAATAGTTAAGTGATTATACTCCTGCCCTAAGTCTTGGGTTGGCGGAGTTAGTTCGTGGACAGCCGGGTCTCATCCATGATGAGTTTATACTCCTTCCTTCGGGTTCAGGCCAGAGTTGGAGAATGAATGGTCGAGTCGCGCTCATTCAGTTTGCTTATACTCTTATCCGCACTTTGGGGATCAGAGTTAGTCGATGGCTGGTTAATCACACCCGTTTGATGTTCATAATCTGGCCCATACTCTGTGGAATGAAGTTTTTCTGGGAAACGATCGAATCATATTTCCTTTGATTAATTCCCTTGCCCTCAAGTCTGGATAAAAAGTCAAAGAATGCTCGGTCGTATCACGACCACTTTTACTTTACATTCTTACCATCGAATCGGGAAACAGAGTTAGTTAACGGATGGTCGAGTCACACCCGTTCTTTGTTTTATACTCAGTCCGTCAGATTGCAGGCAAGAGTTAATGGATGAATGGTCGAGTCATGTTCATTTTGTTTAATTCGATTATGGACATGAGTACTTGGTTGGAACCAAACTCCGGGTACCTGTTGGTTTATATTAGGCATATGTAGATGTAAGTTGGTCGTATATCACAACTATTATATTATGCAAAAACAATTCACAAATATGGAGAAAACTTTAGATTTTATTGCAAATTGAAAAAGAAGCGACATAATTTGTCTTATTACATGGCTTTGAATTCAATTGCAAAAGCAAATCCTAAATGAAATACAACTGAATGGAGCAAAACTAAGTGAAATAGCATCGTAAATGCTCGTTATTCCATGCTCTAGGGAGTGTGATGCCATCGACAGTCGCTAGCTTGAAAGTTCCATCTCCAAGCATCTGGTTGATGACATTCGGTCCTTCCCATCTCGGATTCATGTTTGCGGGGCTAGGAGACAAGATTGTCAATTTCAAAGGTCTTAGGTCGGACTTTAACATCATAGTACCGGGTGACTCAGTGTCGGTGTGCAGCTACCATTAAGTCAACTTCTTCGCGTTTCTCATCAACCATGTTTAGAGATTCCAAAAGGAGATCTTTATTAGTTCTGAGGTCATAGTAAGCCACTTGATGAGAAGGGACTTCAAGTTCTATAGGAATCACATCTGCAGAGCCGTAAGCAAGGGCGAATGGAGTATTGCTAATCGCCGACTTATGGGTGGTTCTGCATGCCCATAATGCTGACAAGAGTTCATCAACCAACTTTCCTCTAGCCTTTTCCAAATGCTTCTTCATAATGGACTTTATGATTTTGTTGACAACTTTTACCTATCCATTAGCTTGAGGGTGAGCAACTGCCGGAAATCTTTCTAGATATGATATCGACAACAGAAGTCTTTGAATTAGCACTATCAAATTGGGTTCCATTGTCGGTTATGATTATTCGAGGGAGACCAAAACGACAGATGATGTTTCGAACAACAAAATTGATTACTTTCTTCGTAATGATTGTGGCCAAAAGTTTGACTTCATCCGATTTAGTGAAGTAATCAACTTCTACGATGGCATGCTTCACACCGTCTTTGGAAATCAGCAAGAAGCCGATGATGTCAGTACCCTAAGTGGCAAACTGCCATAGACTGGCCATCTAAGTAATTTTTGCAGTGGGCTTTCAAAATCTTTGCAAATGTCTGGCACTTGGTACATCGTCTAGCATAATCAGTTGTGTCTAGATTGATAGTTGGCCAGTAAGAAACATAGCGGAGTATCTTCTTCGCTAGGGTTTTCCCCCTGATATTATCGCCACATTCTACTTCATGAACCTCTCTTAATACTTGTTTGATTTCATCGTTGGCGATACACCGAAGCAAAGGGACGGAGAAACCCTTTCTGTACATGACTTCTTCTTGAAGGACATATCATGAAGCTTTACGAAGTATTTGTCGTTTCTCATTCCTCCATTTGTAAAGGATTCCCCTACGCAAATAATCTATAATCGATGCCATCCATGACTCCCTCTTAGGCTCCGTCTCTAAGACCCAATCAATCTCCATCTAGTCAATGCTCGGAGCATTAAGTACTTCAACTAGGACCAAGCCCATTTGCTGTGCATCCCCGAAACTGGCTAGCTTGACCAGTGAGTTGGCTTTCTCATTCCGTTCTCTGTAGATGTGAGTAATGGTGTAATGCTCAAAATCAGTGAGTAGCTCTTGTACCCAGTTGAGGTAAGGAGAAAGTCGTGCTCCTTTGGCCTGATATTCTCCCCTTACTTGGTTTACCACTGATTAGGAATCACCAAAAATTTGCAACGCCTTTACTCTCAGCTCTCTAGTAAGTTTCAGCCTAGCGATCAAGGCTTCAAATTCAGCTTCATTATTCGTTGCAGGAAAGTCAAGTTTAAGGGCGTAACAGATCGAGCGTTCCTCAGGATTTACTAGTATGACTCTGACGCCAGAACACCGATCGTTGGATGCTCCATCCATGTACATCTTCCATCGGATGGTAGATTCTCCACTGCTCTTCGAAGAGTCATCCTGTGCAATGAATTCAACTATGAAATCTGCCAGTGCTTTTCCATGGATTGTCCTTCTAGGAAGATAAGTGATATCAAACTAGCTCAATTCAATGTTTCATTTAGATAAACTTCCAAATGTCTCAGGTCGTTGTAGGACCTATCACAACAGTTGGTCGGTAAAGACACTAATGGAATGAGTCTGGAAATAAGGGCTAAGCTTTCTTGACGCAATCAATAGGTAGTATGTGAGCTTCTCTAATTTTGGATAGTTCTTTTCACCACCTGTCAATCGCTTGCTAACATAATACACTAGCCTCTAGATCTGATCCTCTTCGCGTAGCAGTGCGACACTTATGGCATGTACCGACGTTGCTAAATAAATATACTAGTCTTCATGATCCAATGACTTGGACAAGATGGCGAGTCTCTCTAACTGATGTACCAGAGCTTGAAATGCATCAATGAAATCCTGCATCCATTCAACGTTCCTCTTCCCACTTCTGATCAAGTCAAAGAAAGGGATGCACTTATCGGTGGCCCTGGAGATGAATCGACTCAAGGTGGTGACCTTTCCATTTAGGCTCTACATCTGCTTAATCGTTTTTGGCACTTGGATATCTCTTATCGCATGAATCTTCTCGGGATTAGCTTCAGTTCCATGAGAGTTAACGATGAAACCCAAGAATTTCCCTGACCCAACGCTGAAAGAGCATTTCAAGGGGTTGAGTTTCATTACATACTTTTGGAGAACACTGAACATCTCCGCCAAATCATCGATGTGGCCGTTTGATCTCTGTGACTTCATGAGCATACCATCCACATATACTTCCACTCATCGCCCTATCTGATCACTGAACATTCGGTTAACCAGCCTTTGATAAGTAGCACCAGCGTTCTTTAGTCCAAAAGGCATCACGACGTAGCAGTATAATCCCAGGTCGATAATGAAGATGGTGTGTTCTTGGTCTGGGACATGCATCGGGATCTGATTGTATACAGAGTACGCGTCCATGAATGAAAGCAGTCCATATCCAGTGGTTGAGTCTACCAGCTAGTCGATCCTTGGAAGTGGAAAGTTGTCTTTCAAGCATGTCTTATTCAGGTCTGAGTAGTCGATGCATGTCCGCCACTTTCCATTAACTTTCCTCATAAGGACTGGATTGGATAGCCATTTCGGGTAGAGGGCGTCATGAATAAACCCTTTTTTGAGTTTATCAACCTCTTCTTAAGTGCAGTAGATCTCTTTGGATCCATGCCTCAGGTCAATATTCAATGCGTGGCTCGCGATGGTCGGCAAGATCCCACACATGTTAGAATGGGTCCAAGCAAACACTTCAAGATTCGCTCGAAGAAAACCAGTTAATTCCTTCATCATCGTTGCACTGAGCTATGATCTGATCTTCATGACCTGTGATGGGACATCGTGGCTGACTGTGATGTCAATCGTCAGCTCAGTGGGTGCAGCCTTGGTTTCTTTGGCTCCTCTTCTTCATCTCTCATATATACAACTTTATAGAACCGACTGTGGTGCTTGAGCCAGTGCTCGGACACTGATCGCTAAGTTTCATTAGTTTTGATGTAGAGAGGCTTCTCTACATCCTTTCCTTTCTCCTTTCGTTGAGCGTCTCTCAACTCAGCCACATAATAGGCACGTCCAATCGCCTGATCTCCATGGATAATTTCCACACCATTCTCTGTCGGGAATTTGAGTGTTAGACACCAAGGAGCGATAACTGCCTTGAATTTAGCAAGTGCCGGTCGGCCTAAAAAGGCATTGTACAGAGAGTTCACATCCATTACAACAAACGGCAGCACCCGCACTCTCCTTCGGTTGCTGCCTCCTAACTCCATTGGTAGCTCGACATAGGCTTCAGTTGCAATACCGTTAAAGCCATGAATACGATTTTTGTATGGTTTCAGATCTTAGGCTTCCAGTAACATCTGGTCGTATGCCTTCTTGAAAATGATATTCACGTAACTTCCATAATCAATCAGAATCTTTCTCACCAAGGTGGAGCCGATCATGGTCGAGATCACCACTGGGTCGATCGTAGGGGCCTCCACCTTGTCTGCATCTTTACTTCAAAATACGATATCATTCGTCATAGTTCGCTGCTGCTTTGCTGGAGCACTGTCCTCTGTGTTTGAGCAATATTCAATGTTAACATGTCTGATAGCGTTCACATAACGCTCAATTTCATTCTAGCTTTTGTCGGCCGGATGTGGTCCTCCAATAATGGTATTAATAACTCCCTCATGTCCGTTGAGGTTCCTCAGCACTGGGTGGAGCTTGTCCTCGATTGAAGTCGAATGTCCCTTGCCCACCATCCTACGTGGCTTTAACAAATTGCTGCAACTTTCTTTCTTGAATTAACTTCTCAATAACATCACGGAGGTGGTGGCACTCGTCCGTCGTATGTCTATAACTTCCATGAAATCTGTAGTACTTTCCGGACCGTCTCTGCTTCTCCGTTGGTTCCTTCGGAGGTGGTTTTCTATACTACATAGTATTACAAGTCGATAGATAAACATTCTTTGGTGACGTATTCAACGGCGTATATGTATCCAACGATGGGATCCTCAGCTTCCCTCTCTCGGAATCCCATCTTTGGTCACAGTTTCTATCACCTCCTTTCTTCTGTTCACTCGGTTTGTTCTGAACATTGATTTGAACTTTCCCAGAACTACCATCAGACTGCTTCACTCCCACAATACTTCATACTCCCTCGGTGCTTGGGCCTGCAATATCTCTTTTCCTGGTTCGCTTTCTCCTTCCTCGAAAACGGAGCTGCCTTTGCAAAGAAATGGTCCAATGAAGAAGGAGGCTTTCCTGCTAACAAATTGTCAAAATCAAAATTGGGTTGACTCCCTTAGTCAGTGCCATGAGTATTGCATCGTTATTCGGATTACTAACTTCTGTAACATCTGTATTAAATCTTTCTAAAAAATCTTTCAGTGACTCCCCCAGTGCTTGGACCAAGTTGCAGAGTGATATTACATCCTTGGGGCGAGTCGTGTGCATTGCTCCAGGAACTTCTTTTCTAATTCATCAAATGAAGAGATTGACCGCAGTGGTAGCTTAGTGAACCACATGGTTGTAACATCTTCCTAAAAATGGGAAACACCTGCACTTGACTGCATCAATGGCTCAGGTGGAGTCCACGTGCCATTCGTACTTCAAGAGATGCTACACAGGGTTGGTTTTTCCCGCATAGGCAGGCATCGTAGGCATATGGAACCTCCGTGGGTATTCTGCATGTAGAATGTTGTCAGTGGATGGAGTATGACTTCTGGAGAGTCCTCAATCATAGTTGGTCAAGCCTTGAAATTTTTTAATAGCCGCCTCACCATAACTATTAATTCTAGTGTTGGGACAGTTGGTGCCGGGCAGTAGTCGTGTTTCACCTCACATGAGTGACTCGATCCACAACTTCAGGAAGCAGCACGTTTCTTTGGTTCCTCTTGCTCTTGATGATTTCTTGAGAAATATTTCTATCATCATCATCTCTTAGCTGCGGTTCAACCGTATTCGCCTAAGCTCCCGCACCTTGATCAATCGCAGAATCTCTAGAGTAAGCTCCCCACCTGCATGCTGACTGCCCCATGATTTGAGGGTTCAGTGCCGATCCCTCTGAGGGGTTCGATACCGATTGGTGCTGATTGGGCATAACCGATCTAATTTTGTCCTGATGTTCCAAATGCATATGAATCCATTTTGCGGCGTCCGTTTCTGTGATAGTCGTCAGATGGGGAGGATTTCTATGATCCTAATTATGGAGTAGGCTCCCTCCTTGTCTTTCCACATTGACCATTCAACTGGTTCATCAGGTTGATGTTAGCCTGGATTTGCTGGCCAAGCTACTGACGGCTATCCATCAGTTCCTTCATTAGGACTTCAAAATCAGCTTTGGTGAGGTAGTCAGCTAGATTTTAGGAATTGGCAGCACCCGGTTGTACGCTCTGATTAACTTGTTTATATCATTGCCTTCAATAGTATGGGAAGTAGTAGACTTTCCTCTGGCCATGGCTAATAGCTTCCTTTTAGATCTTCTTCAAATCCGAGTAGAAACGAAAACTATAACACCCCTAATTTTTGATAACATTATACATGAGATTTAATTATATAAATTAAATAGAATAATGTAAATGTTAAGTGATAAGGGGATTGAGACTTGAATTAATTTAATTAAGGCCGAGCCTAATATAAAACTAATGGGTTTAAGAATGGGTTTTTGGTTAATTAAATTACATAAGGGTATATTAGGAAATTCGTCGCCCATAACACTTACTCTTATATATTTTCATTCCTACCATTTTACTTCTCATTCACATCATTTTGAAAACTAAATGCAAGTGAGAGACCGGCCATTAACAAGAAGAATTCAAATTAAAAGCTAGAGAATCAAGCTTAGGGAAAATCAATCTCAATCCAATCTCCTTATCTTAATCAAAGTGAATAATTATTCCATCTCTATTTTGTTTTGAATCATATATTTTAGGATTTAAAGGTAAATTCATTTTTATGATATATTAGATGATGATATTCTTGATTTATAATTTACATAATTTAAACAAGATTGTTTAAAAGAGGTATGCATGGTTTTAGGGCAAAGCCAAGATTTAGATATTTAAATGCTATGGGAAAATTTTATGTTATGAGAAACATGATTTTGGAGTTGGGTTTCAATTTTGATAATTTTCCATGATATGAAAAGATTATTATGAATTTTCAAAGGAAAATATGGTTATTTGGGTTTATAATTTATTATGGAAAATATAATAGAATTTGGGTCTGAAATTTTGATATGTTAGATAACATAATTAAAGTGAATTTCTAGAATTTTTGGGGATTTTTCCAAAGTGATTTGTTATGCACATTAAATTATTTTTGAAGAGGGACTTCTTTGCAAAATTGGTTTTGTTTAATGGAAGGGCTTATTTGATTAATTTAACCCTGGTTTAGATCTGAAATTAGCGGCAGTTACTTCGGTAAAGAATTTGAAAACGTTAAGGCAACTAATCTGGTGTTGACACGTGGCAGGTTAGTTAGAGAAAAGTTTACTAAACCAGGTTTACTAAGAAAAATTGGTTCCGCCTACTTTGGGAAGCACCTTTCAACACAGGAGCATCCGCCTTCATCCTAGTCGAAACCTATAAGCCAAAACCAATACACAAGGTATCACAAAGATGGTACACAGTGGATTGGAGGAAGGTGAAAGGTAAGGTGTCGAAAGCATAGCTTCCGAAGGAGTCAAAACTTTGTTTTGTTTTTAAAAGAAAAGCGCATGCCTTTGTTTTGTTTTAACGTTTGAAGGAGTCGAAGCATATGGCTTCGAAAGAGTTTTAAAAAGGTTTCGAAAGGGTTGGCATTAACTTAAGTTTGCTTTCGACTGGGTTCCTTTACTTATGAAAGAATGTTTTGAAAGAAGGGGTTCCGACCTAGTCGAAACCCTGCTGTTGTTCTATAGCCTTTTGATGGTATTGAAGATATCAATGCTATCGAAATGTACTTTGTTTTATAAGTTAAGCCAGTTCCTGTAGCTTTCAAAAGGGGTTAGGGGTTTCGAAGGTAATGGTTTCAAAAGGAGTTTCAACGCCAACCTTCGAATGTTTTACCCAGATGTTTATGCTTTCGAAAGTGATAGTGCCAACGCCATCAAGTTTTCCCCAATATTATTATATAATAAAAGATGGTTTCGAAAGAAATGCTTTCGCTTATATTCACTTAGACCCAAATGATGTTTTAAGTATAAATCCAGTGCTTTTGAAAGGAGGACTTTCAATGATTTCGGAAGGGTTACTTCCAATGGTGTCGAAAGTGGCACTTTCGACAAGTTTCGAAACTATGCTTCCAAAGTTATTTGTTAATACTTTAACATAATTAAAAGGTTTCGAAGGAAGATTTTAAAGTATTAAAAGGTAGGGGCCTAATGTTTTGAAGATATAATTTAATGCTTTCGAAGGAGGTCATCCTATGAAGTCGAAAGGTAGGTTTCGAAGGTTTGGAAAGGTTGTATAACCCAAACTCTATTTTAAAAAAAAAGAAAAACCCATGGCTAAATTAAAGGTGTTTTTATAATGGTTTTGAGAAGAAGCTTTCCTTGATAAATTAACAAGTTAAAGGGATTAACCATGTTTTATATTAAACCCACAGGAGTGGTATTGCTATGTTATATATTATGTTTGCTTCTTCAAATATAAATATATTCACGTTGTTTGAATCCCATAACTATATTTTGGGAAAAGGGCAGAATAACCAGCTAGGTTGATCCAGTAGTGAATATAATTTAGGTTAACTCCCAATGAGTAGAATTGCATCCAGGCGGTCAGGAAGACCAGAATATAGGTTGCTAAAATATAAAAGAAAGATATTGGCATGGGCCAATAGGTTCCAGTAAGCCCTTGAAAACTGCGTATAGGAAAAGATATTGGTATGGGCTAATAGGTTCATAGTTAGCCCATGAAAACTAGGTATAAAGGAAGATGTCAGAAAGACATGTTCATAGTAAGCCCATGAAAACTATGATTTGATGCTGGAAGGAGCCAGTAGATTTGTAGTTAGCCCATGAAAACTATATGTGGATGAGATACTGACAGATGTCAATAGGTTACTAGTCAACCCAAGAAAACTAGGGTAAGAAGAAAGGATATTGGGGTCACCAATAGGTTCCTAGTCAATCCATGAAAACTAGGATAAGAGTATAGAAATTGGAGTTACCAATAGGTTCTTAGTGATCCCATGAATACTATGAAATTTGACAGGGAGTCCTTAAATAATTTACCAATTATTAGTCAGGCCATGAAAAATAATAGGTTAACAGTAAACCTAGAAACTATATTTGAGACAGTTTGTCAGAATGAATGGAGATGGGTAATCTAGAATTAAATCATTTGTTTGTATATCATCATATTATAATGTTTTGAACTGTTTTAACCAATGTGGATGTAGGAGCACAGTATATGGTTTTATAAAGGTTTTAAAATACTAGTGAAGGGAAAATCTGTTCCGCTAAGCGGCGTGGTCTCGCTAGATATCTAAATGATTTGAGATGGTAGATTATTATTCAAACCAGGCTTTATGTCTGGCTCGAAGTTTATGTTTTCCCATTAAACTCTTAGATACTCAACTGATTTTGAGTAGTTTGAGAGTTGAGGTTTTCAGCTACCTCTTAAGACGAATAAGCTTCCGGGGACGTGCAAGAGGCATGATAGCTATTTAGAGTTCTTTTTTCTTTTGATTCCGTTGGGTTGTTTGTAATGGCAAAGTTGTTATATTGCCTGTATATACACTGATAATCCAATGTGGCATCTTCATATGTCGCTCTTGGCATATATTGTAATAAATATATTTTCTCTGAACATGATTTGCGAATATGGGATTATGTAATGAGTTAGAAATATTCTGAAATGAAATGTGATTCTGTTTGAAGTTTAATTTTTTTCCCTATTCTTGTGATCTGTGTATCAATGTATCTAACACCACCGTATTTGGTCGTCGAGGATTAATAACTATGGATGACTGCAGCATTCGTAGCCATTAGTTTTAGGCCTCCAAGTATGGGGATGTTACAAGTTGGTGTCATTGCATAGGTTTATGAAACTTTAAAAGAAAGTTAAACATAAAAGATTTTCAAACATAATCCAATGAATTTGAAAATATGATCGGGGTTTGGGTTAACGCTATAGTAACGTACTTGTATTTGATATATATATACATATATATATATATAAGTATGTGTTCTCCTCTCTCCTAGACCGTTCTTCTGTATCTTACTAAGGCTCGTATGCAGAATTACAAGAAAGAAGATATGGAAGTAGGAAACGAAAGAGGAAATCTTGGTGGAGGAAGCACTACAACCAATGGAAATGCTCAACCAAATACATAAAGGAACCAATGTCGTCTGGCTAATGTTAACGCAAATGTTGAAGCCAATGTAGATGCTAGAAATCCGCTAGTAGATGCAGGGATGGTGTACCAGTTGTTAGCCAATCTCTTGCAAATTGGAGTTGTTGGTAATGTTGTGGGAGCTAATCCTATGGCTCCAGTTGGGAATAACTAAGCTAAGCTAAGCAAAGACTACACCTGGGTGGAAAGCCGTTTGTTGGAATGGAGAATGCTATTGAGGTTGAGAATTGGTTGCTGAGCGGAGAGAGAATCTTTATAGATCTAGGCTTAGATGATGGGTAAAAGAGGAGGCTGGCCTCTAGGCAGTTGCAAGGGGCAGCGCTTCACTGGTGGAATAGTGTTACTATAGGAATTCCAGAGAAAGAACTGACATGGGCTGATTTCAAGAGGTGGTTTGAACAGAGGTTTCTATTTGAGGTTGCTAAGTTAGCATTGATGAGGAAGTTCGTATATCTAGTTCAAGGAGAGATGTCAGTAATCGAGTACGCTGCTAAGTTTGATGAGCTATCTCAATATGGATATGTTATGGTTGACACTAACATCAGAAGGAATGAGAGGTTCATTCGAGGACTGAGACCTGAGCTTGCTAGAATAACCATGACCCATATCCGAGAACCTTGTAATGTGGTAGTGGAGATGGCCATTCACCATGAAGAGATGCTTGATGTTTCTGCTAGAGAGAAGCCACTAGAATCCCAAGGTCCTTAGGGAAAGAAGAGGAAATTCATTAAGAAGAATGGAGCCTAGAAAGGGGATGCTGCTAAGAAGGAAAAGGCTGATTTGGTATGATACAAATGTGACAAGAAGGGTCATTATACAAATGAGTGTCGGTCAGGCAAAGGGAAGAAGGCTGCAGATAAGAAGAATGTGAAATGCTTTAATTGTGATCAAGTTGGGCATTACAAGAACCAGTGTCTAGAGCTAGTCAGGGTGGACAAGGGCAAAGTTTTTGCTGTTGGATCATCAGCTAAGCCTACTGCAGCTGATAAAGGAAAGACTGTAATGGAAGGTACGTTTTTGATTCAGAGTATACCAGTAGAGATACTTTTTGATACGGATGCATTACATTCATTTATATCCCAGTGTTTGGTTGATAGGTTATGCTTAGGACCCACATACCTTGTTACTTTCTTAAGGGTTGTGAAACCAATAAGAGGTTATGCAACTCTAGGGAAGAGATGTGACCAGTTAGAACTTGATTTGTTAGGTCACATGTTTGCAGGCATTCTGTATGTTTTCGATTTTGTATATTTCGGAATCATTTTGGGTATAGATTGGTTGAGAAGGTATGAGGCTAGGATATTTTGCCAGGATGGGGAGATATCTTTGAGACACCCTAATAGTCATAACCGAATTATATTCTCAGTAGAAAATTCTGACCGGAGTAGTTGTGCTTTGTTAAGTACAATGGAAGGGGGAGCAGAGCTAAGTCAGTTTCGAATTGCAAGAGAGTTGGTAGATGTGTTTGAGCCAGTCACAGGACTACCACCGAAACGAGCTGTTGAGTTTCGGATAGATCTTGTGCCAGGAGCTAAACCTATAAGTAGACCAGCTAACAGGATGACACCGACAGAGATGAAGGAATTGAAGGTGCAGCTAGTGGATCTAGAAGGAAGGAATTTTATTAGACCAAGCAGTACGCCTTAGGAAGCGACCGCGGTATTCATGAAGAAACCATATGGGTTGTTGAGGATGTGTATTAATCATCGTAAGTTAAACGAAATGACGATAAAGAATAAGTATCCTCTGCCAAGAATAAATGATCTGTTTGATCAGTTGAGTGGGCCATAGTGTTTTCCTAATTGGATTTGGCAACGGGTTTCCATCAATTGAGGGTGGTAGAGGACAGTATTCCTTTGACAGATATCGAAGTAGATATGGTTTGTATGAGTGGTTAGTAATGCGATTCGGGTTGACAAATGCACCTGCTTTTTTGTGGATTTGATGAACCGAGTCTTTCGAGAGTATTTGGATAGATTTGTGTTGGTGTTTATAGATGACATTTTGGTATACTCTAAGGATGAGAGAGAGCATGAAGATCATCTTAGAGTTGTGCTAGAGACACTGAGGCAGAATCAGCTAAAGGCGAAGTTTTCCAAGTGTCATATTTGGAAGAAAGAGGTTAAGTTTCTTGGTCATGTAGTTTCAGAGAAAGGATTTTCGGTCGATCCAGATAAGATCGAAGCTGTGAACAATTAGAAGAGACTAGAGATGGTGACCGAGATTAGAAGTTTTCTTGGACTTGCTGGCTATTACCGGAGATTCATCAAGGATTTCTCATGGATAGCAGCGCCTTTGACTAGCTTACCAAGAAGGAAGTGAAGTTTGTTTGGTCCGACAAATGTGAGGAAGCATTCCTTAAGTAAAAGCATTCGTTGACCATTGCACCAGTGCTGGCAGTTCCAGATGGAAACCAAGAGTTGGTAGTATACACTAAGGCATGCGGAATGGGATTGGGAGTAGTGTTGATGCAGAGGGGCAAAGTCATTGCTTATGCATCTAGGCAGCTTAGACCGCACGAAGTAAGATATCCTACTCATGACTTAGAGTTAGCTGCGGTGATTTTTGCCTTGAAGATTTGGAGGCATTATCTCTTGAGGGAGAGATTTGAGTTGTATACCGATCATAAGTCCTTAAGATATTTATTCTCTTAGAAGGAGTTGAATATGCGACAGCAGAGATAGCTGGAGTTTTTGTCTACTTATGATTTTGGTATAGAGTATACACTGGGGAAAGGTAATAAGATAGCGGATGCTCTTAGCAGAAGACATCAGAATGTGGCTTTGGCTATGTTGGAAGAATGGAAGGATCTAGAACCTTTAGCCAGCTGTGGTGTGCAGTTAAGATCGACTGCTAGTTCTAGTCAGAGTACTGCCATGTTGTCCTGTTTGGAAGTTCGACCAGTGTTGATTGAGAGAATTGCTTCTAAACAGAAGGAGGATCCAATATTAGCTAAGAGGATTAGAAGGCTTAAGGTTAGAACCGATGTCGATGATTTGAAAGATTTTTGTCTTGACGAAAGAGGATGGTGGAGAAAGAAGGGGTGATTATGCGTTCTAGATGTTGAGAACTTAAGGAGAGAAGTTCTTGAGGGATGTCATCGATCAAGTTTACGATTCATCCTGGAGGGTCCTAGATGTATCAAAATATGAAGAGAAGCTTCTATTGGGAAGGCATAAAGAGGGATGTTGGCTTGTGGGTTAGGCAGTGTGTAAACTGTCAACAAATGAAGGTCGAACATCAAAAGCCGAGTGGGTTACTTCAGCCTTTAGAGATTCCAGTTTGAAAATTGGATTCGATATCCATGGATTTCATATATGGGTTGCCAAGGTCAAGTAGAGGAAATGAGAGTAAATAGGTTATTATGGAC
Organism: Allium fistulosum; assembly: GCA_030737815.1. Classification (NCBI taxonomy): domain Eukaryota; kingdom Viridiplantae; phylum Streptophyta; class Magnoliopsida; order Asparagales; family Amaryllidaceae; genus Allium; species Allium fistulosum. Next base: position 100,161,755 of record CM060907.1, read on the forward strand.
ATGTTAACCAAGAGTGCCCATTTCATTCTAGTAAAGTCGACCAAGACGACACTTGTTTTGGCGAAGTTGTTCATGAAGAACATAGTTAGACTTTATGGAGTTCCTAGTAGCATAGTCAGCGACAGAGATGCTTTATTCACTAGTGAATTCTGGAAGAGTCTGCAGGATGTGTTATGCACTAAGCTCAAGATGAGTACCGCATATCACCCAAAGAGAATGGGCATATAGAGAGAGTCAATAAGGTACTCAAGGATTTGTTGAGAGCTTTTATGTTGGATTTTGGTGGACCTTGAGAGGATCACCTACATTTGGTTGAGTTTTCCTATAATAATAGTTAATAGACTAGTATAGGAATGGCGCCTTTGGAATCTTTGTATGGAAGACCATGCAAATCACCAATATGTTGGTTGGAGAACGGAGAAAGATTGGTCCTAGGTCCAGATTTGGTTAGGGAGGCGTCAGACAAGATTGAGTTGATTGGAGAACGGATGAAGAAAGCTCAATTCAGATAGAAGAGTTACGCAGATGAGAGGCGTAAAGACCTAGAGTTCTTAGTTGGAGACAGGTTTTCATTAAGGTATCACCGATGAAGAGTGTGGTACGATTTGGGAAGTCAGGGAAACTGGCACCGAGATATGTTGGTCAGAGAGGATTAGAAAGCTCGCATACAGAGTAGAGTTGCCGAGAAGTATGGCAGGTGTCTATAATGTATTCCATGTGTCTCATCTTCAAAAGTATGTGCATGATCTAGAGTCTACTATTCTTCAGACATAGTTGGAGGACTTGTTAGTAGAGCCTGATTTGACTTTTGTGAGACAACTAGTTCTGGTTGTTGCGAGAGATGAGAAAAGATTGAGGAACAAGACAGTCAAGTTGGTGAACGTTGAATGGAGCGACAACGAGAAGGACTATACTTGGGAGAGAAAGGACGAGATTCGAGATACTTATCCTGATATGCTTTGAAGGTATGTCTATATTAGATTTATATAGATAATTCCTAGTCAGGTAGACTAGTATGGTTGTTAGGAGTCGTTACAGATGATTGCTATGTTTAGTATTTAGTCCTTGCTGAATTTCGAGGATGAAATTCTTTAAGGTGGGGAGCCTGTAACACCCCTAATTTTTGATAACATTATTCAGGACATTTAATTAGATAAATTAAATAGAATAATGTAAATGTTAAATGATAAGGGGATTGAGACTTGAATTAATTTAATTAAGGCTGAGCCTAATATAGAATTAATGGGCTTAAGAATGAGTTTTTGGTTAATTAAATTACATAAGGGTATATTAGAAAATTCACCGCCCATAACCCTTACCATTATATATTTTCGTTCCTACCATTTACTTCTCATTCACGTCATTTTAAAAACTAAACGCAAGTGAGAGGCTGGTCATTAACAAGAAGAATTCAAATTAAAAGCCAGAGAATCAAGTTTAGGAGAAATCAATCTCAATCCAATCTCCTTATCTTAATCAAGGTGAATAATAATTCCATCACTATTTTGTTTTGAATCATATATTTTCGGATTTAAAGGTAAATTTGTTTTTTTGATATTTAGAAGATGATATGCTTGATTTATAATTTACATGGTTTAAACAAGATTGTTTAAAAGAGGTATGCACGATTTAAGGCAAAGCCGAGATTTAATGATGTTTAAATGCCATGGGAAAATTTTATGTTATGATAAACATGATTTTGGAGTTGGGTTTCAATTTTGATAATTTTCCAAGCTATGGAAAGATTATTATGAATTTTCAAAGGAAAATATGGTTATTTGGGTTTATAATTTATAATGGAAAATATATTAAGAATTTGGGTATGAAATTTTGATATGTTAGATAACATAATTAAAGTGAATTTTTGGAATTTTTGGGGATTTTTCCGAAGTGATTTGCTATGAAAATTAAACTATTTTAGAAGAGGGACTTCTTTGCAAAATTGGTTTTGTTTAATGGAAGGGCTAATTTGATTAACTTAACCATGGTTTAGATCTGAAATTAGCGGCCGTTACTTTGGTAAAGAATTTGAAAAAGTTAAGGCAACCAATCTGGTGTTGACACGTGGCAGGTTAGTTAGAGAAAAGTTTACTTTAAGAAGAACTAAACCTGGTTTACTCAGAAAAATTGGTTCTGCCTACTTTAGGAAGCACCTTTCGACACAGAAGCTTCCACCTTCATCTTAGTCGAAACCTACTTAGCCGAAACCAATACACAAGGTATCACAAAGATGGTACACAGTGGATTGGAGGAAGGCGAAAGCTAAGGTGTTGAAAGCATAGCTTCTGAAGGAGTCGAAACCTTGGTATGTTTTTAAAAGAAAAGCGCCTGCCTTTGTTTTGTTTTAGCCTTCGAAGGAGTCGAGCATATGGTTTCGAAAGCGTTTTTAAAAGGTTTCAAAATGGTTGCCATTAACTTAAGTTTGCTTTCGACTGGGTTCCTTTACTTATGAAAGAATGTTTTGATAGAAGGGGTTCCGACCTAGTCGAAACCCTGCTGCCGTTCTATAGCCTTTCGATGGTATTGAAGATATCAATGCCATCAAAAGGTACTTTATTTTATAAGTTAAGCCACTTCCTGTAGCTTTCTAAAGGGGTTAGGGGTTTCGAAGGCAATGGTTTCGAAAGGGGTTTCAACGCCAACCTTCCAATGTTTTACCCAGACGTTTATGCTTTCGAAAGAGATGGTGCCGACGCCATCAAGTTTTCCCCAATATTTTTATATAATAAAAGATGGTTTCGAAAGAGATGCTTTCGCCTATATTCACTTAGACCCAAATCATGTTTTAAGTATAAACCCAATGCTTTTGAAAGGGGGACTTTCAATGATTTCGGAAGGGTTACTTCCAATGGTCTCGAAAGTGGCACTTTCAACAAGTTTCGAAACTATGCTTCCAAAGTTATTTGTTAATACTTTAACATAATTAAAAGGTTTCGAAGGAAGATTTTAAATTATTAAAAGGTAGGGGCCTAATGTTTTGAAGATATAATTTAATGCTTTCGAAAAAGGTCATCCTATGATGTCAAAAGCTAGGTTTCGAAGGTTTCGAAAGGTTGTATAACCCAAACTCTATTTAAAAAAAAGAAAAACCCATGGCTAAATTAAAGGAGTTTTTATAATGGTTTTGAGAAGAAGCTTTCCATGAAAAATTAACAAGTTAAAGGGATTAACCATGTTTTATATTAAACCCACAGGAGTGGTATTGCTATGTTATATATTATTTTTGCTTCTTAAAATATAAATATATTCACATTGTTTGAATCCCATAACTATATTTTGGGAAAAGGGCAGAATAACCAGCTAGGTTGACCCAGTAGTGAATATAATTTAGGTTAACTCCCAATGAGTAGAATTGCATCCAGGCGGTCAGGAAGACCAGAATATAGGTTGCTAAAATATAAAAGAAAGATATTGGCATGGGCCAATAGGTTCCAGTAAGCCCATGAAATCTGCGTATAGGAAAAGATATTGGTATGGGCTAATAGGTTCATAGTTAGCCCATGAAAACTATGTATAAAGGAAGATGTCAGAAAGACATGTTCATAGTAAGCCCATGAAAACTATGATTTGATGCTGGCAGGGGCCAGTAAATTTGTAGTTAGCCCATGAAAACTATATATGGATGAGATACTGACAGATGTCAATAGGTTCCTAGTCAACCCAAGAAAACAAGGGTAAGAAGAAAGGATATTGGGGTCACCAATAGGTTCCTAGTCAATCCATGAAAACTAGGATAAGAGTATAGAAATTGGAGTTACCAATAGGTTCTTAGTGATCCCATGAAAGCTATGAAATTTGACAGGGAGTCCTTAAATACTTTACCAATTATTAGTCAGGCCATGAAAAATAATAGGTTAACAGTAAACCTAGAAACTATATTTGAGACAGTTTGTCAGAATGAATGGAGATGGGTAATCTAGAATTAAATCATCTGTTTGTATATCATCATATTATAATGTTTTGAACTATTTTAACCAATGTGGATGCAGGAGCACAGTATATGGTTTTATAAAGGTTTTAAGATACTAGTGAGGGGAAAATCTGTTCCGCTAAGCGGCGTGGTCTCGCTAGATATCTAAATGATTTGAGATGGTAGACTATTATTCAAACCAGGCTTTATGTCTGGCTCGAAGTTTATGTTTTCCCATTAAACTCTTAGATACTCAACTGATTTTGAGTAGTTTGAGAGTTGAGGTTTTCAGCTACCTCTTAAGACGAATAAGCTTCCGGGGACGTGCAAGAGGCATGATAGCTATTTAGAGTTCTTTTTTCTTTTGATTCCGTTGGGTTGTTTGTAATGGCAAAGTTGTTATATTGCCTGTATATACACTGATAATCTAATGTGGCATCTTCATATGTCGCTCTTGGCATATGTTGTAATAAATATATTTTCTCTGAACATGATTTGCGAATATGGGATTATGTAATGAGTTAGAAATATTCTGAAATGAAATGTGATTCTGTTTGAAGTTTAATTTTTTTTCCTATTCTTGTGATCTGTGTATCAATGTATCTAACACCGCCGTATTTGGTCGTCGAGTATTAATAACTATGGATGACTGCAGCATCCGTAGCCATTAGTTTGGGCCTCCAAGTATGGGGATGTTACAAGTTGGTGTCATTGCATAGGTTTATGAAACTTTAAAAGAAAGTTAAACTTAAAAGATTTTCAAACATAATCCAATGAATTTTAAAATATGATCGGGGTTTGGGTTAACGCTATAGTAACGTACTTGTATTTGATATATATATATACATATACATATATATATATATATATAAGTATGTGTTCCCCTCTCTCCTAGACCGTTCTTCTGTATCTTACTAAGGCTCGTATGCAGAATTACAAGAAAGAAGATATGGAAGTAGGAAACGAAAGAGGAAATCTTGGTGGAGGAAGCACCACAACCAATGGAAATGCTCAACCAAATACATAAAGGAACCAATGTCGTCTGGCTAATGCTAACGCAAATGTTGAAGCCAATGTAGATGCTAGAAACCCGCTAGTAGATGCAGGGATGGTGTACCAGTTGTTAGCCAATCTCTTGCAAATTGAAGTTGTTGGTAATGTTGTGGGAGCTAATCCTATGGCTCCAGTTGGGAATAACTATGCTAAGCTAAGCAAAGACTACACCTGGGTGGAAAACCGTTTGTTGGAATGGAGAATGCTATTGAGGTTGAGAATTGGCTGCTGAGCTGTGAGAGAATCTTTACAGATCTAGGCTTGGATGATGGGAAAAAAGGAGGCTGGCCTTTAGGAAGTTGCAAGGGGCAGCGCTTCACTGGTGGAATAGTGTTACTGTAGGAATTCCAGAGAAAGAACTGACATGGGCTGATTTCAAGAGGTGGTTTGAACAGAGGTTTCTATTTGAGGTGCTAAGTTAGCATTGATGAGGAAGTTCGTATATCTAGTTCAAGGAGAGATGTCAGTAATCGAGTACGCTGCTAAGTTTGATGAGCTATCTCAATATGGATATGCTATGGTTGACACTAACATCAGAAGGAATGAGAGGTTCATTCGAGGACTGAGACCTGAGCTTGCTAGAATGACCATGACCCATATCCGAGAACCTTGTAATGTGGTAGTGGAGATGGCCATTCACCATGAAGAGATGCTTGATGTTTCTGCTAGAGAGAAACCAGTAGAATCCCAAGGTCCTTAGGGAAAGAAGAGGAAATTCATTAAGAAGAATGGAGCCTAGAAAGGGGATGCTGCTAAGAAGGAAAAGGCTGATTTGGTATGATACAAATGTGACAAGAAGGGTCATTATACAAATGAGTGTCGGTCAGGCAAAGGGAAGAAGGCTGCAGATAAGAAGAATGTGAAATGCTTTAATTGTGATCAAGTTGGGCATTACAAGAACCAGTGTCTAGAGCCAGTCAGGGCGGACAAGGGCAAAGTTTTTGCTGTTGGATCATCAGCTAAGCCTACTGCAGCTGATAAAGGAAAGACTGTGATGGAAGGTACGTTTTTGATTCAGAGTATACCAGTTAGGATACTTTTTGATACGGATGCATTACATTCATTTATATCCCAGTGTTTGGTTGATAGGTTATGCTTAGGACCCACATACCTTGTTACTTTCTTAAGGGTTGTGAAACCAATAAGAGGTTATGCAACTATAGGGAAGAGATGTGACCAGTTAGAATTTGATTTGTCAGGTCACATGTTTGCATGCATTCTGTATGTTTTCGATTTTGTAGATTTCGGAATCATTTTGGGTATAGATTGGTTGAGAAGGTACGAGGCTAGGATATTTTGCCAGGATGGGGAGATATCTTTGAGACACCCTAATAGTCATAAACGAATTATATTCTCAGTAGAAAATTCTGACCGGAGTAGTTGTGCTTTGTTAAGTACAATGGAAGTGGGAGTAGAGCTAAGTCAGTTTCGAATTCCAAGAGAGTTGGTAGATGTGTTTGAGCCAGTCACAGGACTACCACCGAAACGAGCTGTTGAGTTTCGGATAGATCTTGTGCCAGGAGCTAAACCTATAAGTAGACCACCTAGCAGGATGACACCGACAGAGATGAAGGAATTGAAGGTGCAGCTAGTGGATCTAGAAGGAAGGAATTTTATTAGACCAAGCAGTACGCCTTAGGAAGCGGCCGCGGTATTCATGAAGAAACCATATGGGTTGTTGAGGATGTGTATTAATCATCGTAAGCTAAATGAAATGACGATAAAGAATAAGTATCCTCTGCCAAGAATAAATGATCTGTTTGATCAGTTGAGTGGGCCATAGTGTTTTCCCAATTGGATTTGGCAACGGGTTTCCATCAATTGAGGGTGGTAGAGGACAGTATTCCTTTGACAGATATCGAAGTAGATATGGTTCGTATGAGTGGTTAGTAATGCGATTCGGGTTGACAAATGCACCTTCTTTTTTGTGGATTTGATGAACCGAGTCTTTCGAGAGTATTTGGATAAATTTGTGTTGGTGTTTATAGATGACATTTTGGTATACTCTAAGGATGAGAGAGAGCATGAAGATCATCTTAGAGTTATGCTAGAGACACTGAGGCAGAATCAGCTAGAGGCGAAGTTTTCCAAGTGTCATTTTTGGAAGAAAGAGGTTAAGTTTCTTGGTCATGTAGTTTCAGAGAAAGGATTTTCGGTCGATCCAGATAAGATCGAAGCTGTGAACAATTAGAAGAGACTAGAGATGGTGACCGAGATTAGAAGTTTTCTTGGACTTGCTGGCTATTACCGGAGATTCATCAAGGATTTCTCATGGATAGCAACGCCTTTGACTAGCTTACCAAGAAGGAAGTGAAGTTTGTTTGGTCCGAAAAATGTGAGGAAGCATTCCTTAAGTAAAAGCATTTGTTGACCATTGCACCAGTGCTGGCAGTTCCAGATGGAAACCAAGGGTTGGTAGTATACACTAAGGCATGCGGAACGGGATTGGGAGTAGTGTTGATGTAGAGGGGCAAAGTCATTGCTTATGCATCTAGGCAGCTTAGACCGCACGAAGTAAGATATCCTACTCATGACTTAGAGTTAGCTGCGGTGATTTTTGCCTTGAAGATTTGGAGGCATTATCTCTTGAGGGAGAGATTTGAGTTGTATACCGATCATAAGTCCTTAAGATATTTATTCTCTTAGAAAGAGTTGAATATGCGACAGCAGAGATGGCTGGAGTTTTTGTCTACTTATGATTTTGATATAGAGTATACACTGGGGAAAGGTAATAAGATAGCGGATGCTCTTAGCAGAAGACATCAGAATGTGGTTTTGGCTATGTTGGCAGAATGGAAGGATCTAGAACCTTTAGCCAGCTATGGTGTGCAGTTAAGATCGACTGCTAGTTCTAGTCAGAGAACTGCCATGTTGTCCTGTTTGGAAGTTCGACCAGTGTTGATTGAGAGAATTGCTTCTAAACAGAAGGAGGATCCAATATTAGCTAAGAGGATTAGAAGGCTTAAGGTTAGAACCGATGTCGATGATTTGAAAGATTTTTGTCTTGACCAAAGAGGATGGTGGAGAAAGAAGGGGTGATTATGCGTTCTAGATGTTGAGAACTTAAGGAGAGAAGTTCTTGAGGGATGTCATCAATCAAGTTTACGATTCATCCTGGAGGGTCCTAGACGTATCAAAATATGAAGAGAAGCTTCTATTGGGAAGGCATAAAGAGGGATGTTGGCTTGTGGGTTAGGCAGTGTGTAAACTGTCAACAAGTGAAGGTCGAACATCAAAAGCCGAGTGGGTTACTTCAGCCTTTAGAGATTCCAGTTTGAAAATTGGATTCGATATCCATGGATTTCATATATGGGTTGCCAAGGTCAAGTAGAGGAAATGAGAGTAAATAGGTTATTGTGGACATGTTAACCAAGAGTGCCCATTTCATTCTAGTAAAGTCGACCAAGACGGCACTTGTTTTGGCGAAGTTGCTCATGAAAAACATAGTTAGACTTTATGGAGTTCCTAGTAGCATAGTCAGCGACAGAGATGCTTTATTCACTAGTGAATTCTGGAAGAGTCTGCAGGATGTGTTATGCACTAAGCTCAAGATGAGTACCGCATATCACCCACAGACGGATGGGCAGATAGAGAGAGTCAATAAGGTACTCAAGGATTTGTTGAGAGCTTTTATGTTGGATTTTGGTGGACCTTGGGAGGATCACCTACATTTGGTTGAGTTTTCCTATAATAATAGTTAATAGACTAGTATAGGAATGTCGCCTTTGGAAGCTTTGTATGGAAGACCATGCAAATCACCAATATGTTGGTTGGAGAGCGGAGAAAGATTGGTCCTAGGTCCAGATTTGGTTAGGGAGGCGTCAGACAAGATTGAGTTGATCGGAGAACGGATGAAGGAAGCTCAATTCAGATAGAAGAGTTACGCAGATGAGAGGCGTAAAGACCTAGAGTTCTTAGTTGGAGACAGTTTTTCATTAAGGTATCACCGATGAAGAGTGTGGTACGATTTGGGAAGTCAGGGAAACTAGCACCGAGATATGTTGGTCAGAGAGGATTGGAAAGCTCGCATACAAAGTAGAGTTGCCAAGAAGTATGGCAGGTGTCTATAATGTATTCCATGTGTCTCATCTTCAAAAGTATGTGCATGATCCAGAGTCTACTATTCTTCAGACATAGTTGGAGGACTTGTTAGTAGAGCCTGATTTGACTTTTGTGAGACAACTAGTTCTGGTTGTTGCGAGAGATGAGAAAAGATTGAGGAACAAGACAGTCAAGTTGGTGAAAGTTGAATGGAGTGACAACGAGAAGGACTATACTTGGGAGAGAAAGGACGGGATTCGAGATACTTATCCTGATATGCTTTGAAGGTATGTCTATATTAGATTTATATAGATAATTCCTAGTCAGGTAGACTAGTATGGTTGTTAGGAGTCGTTACAGATGATTGCTATGTTTAGTATTTAGTCCTTGCTGAATTTCGAGGATGAAATTCTTTAAGGTGGGGAGCCTGTAACACCCATAATTTTTGATAACATTATTCAGGACATTTAATTAGATAAATTAAATAGAATAATGTAAATGTTAAATGATAAGGGGATTGAGACTTGAATTAATTTAATTAAGGCTGAGCCTAATATAGAATTAATGGGCTTAAGAATAATTTTTGGTTAATTAAATTACATAAGGGTATATTAGGAAATTCACCGCCCATAACCCTTATCGTTATATATTTTCGTTCCTACCATTTACTTCTCATTCACGTCATTTTAAAAACTAAACGCAAGTGAGAGGCTGGTCATTAACAAGAAGAATTCAAATTAAAAGCTAGAGAATCAAGTTTAGGAGAAATCAATCTCAATCCAATCTCCTTATCTTAATCAAGGTGAATAATAATTCCATCACTATTTTGTTTTGAATCATATATTTTCGGATTTAAAGGTAAATTTATTTTTTTGATATTTAGAAGATGATATGCTTGATTTTTAATTTACATGGTTTAAACAAGATTGTTTAAAAGAGGTATGCACGATTTAAGGCAAAGCCGAGATTTAATGATGTTTAAATGCCATGGGAAAATTTTATGTTATGAGAAACATGATTTTTGAGTTGGGTTTCAATTTTGATAATTTTCCAAGCTAAGGAAAGATTATTATGAATTTTCAAAGGAAAATATGGTTATTTGGGTTTATAATTTATAATGGAAAATATATTAAGAATTTGGGTATGAAATTTTGATATGTTAGATAACATAATTAAAGTGAATTTTTGGAATTTTTGGGGATTTTTCCGAAGTGATTTGCTATGAAAATTAAACTATTTTAGAAGAGGGACTTCTTTGCAAAATTGGTTTTGTTTAATGGAAGGGCTAATTTGATTAACTTAACCATGGTTTAGATCTGAAATTAGCGGCCGTTACTTTGGTAAAGAATTTGAAAAAGTTAAGGCAACCAATCTAGTGTTGACACGTGGCAGGTTAGTTAGAGAAAAGTTTACTTTAAGAAGAACTAAACCTGGTTTACTCAGAAAAATTGGTTCTGCCTACTTTAGGAAGCACCTTTCGACACAGAAGCTTCCGCCTTCATCTTAGTCGAAACCTACTTAGCCGAAACCAATACACAAGGTATCACAAAGATGGTACACAGTGGATTGGAGGAAGGCGAAAGCTAAGGTGTTGAAAGCGTAGCTTCTGAAGGAGTCGAAACCTTGGTTTTTTTTTAAAAGAAAAGCGCCCGCCTTTGTTTTGTTTTAGCCTTCGAAGGAGTCGAAGCATATGGTTTCGAAAGCGTTTTTAAAAGGTTTCAAAATGGTTGCCATTAACTTAAGTTTGCTTTCGACTGGGTTCCTTTACTTATGAAAGAATGTTTTGATAGAAGGGGTTCCGACCTAGTCGAAACCCTACTGCCGTTCTATAGCCTTTCGATGGTATTGAAGATATCAATGCCATCAAAAGGTACTTTATTTTAGAAGTTAAGCCACTTCCTGTAGCTTTCTAAAGGGGTTAGGGGTTTCGAAGGCAATGGTTTCGAAAGGGGTTTCAACACCAACCTTCCAAAGTTTTACCCAGATGTTTATGCTTTCGAAAGAGATGGTACCGACGCCATCAAGTTTTCCCCAATATTTTTATGTAATAAAAGATGGTTTCGAAAGAGATGCTTTTGCCTATATTCACTTAGACCCAAATGATGTTTTAAGTATAAATCCAGTGCTTTTGAAAGGGGGACTTTCAATGATTTCGGAAGGGTTACTTCCAATGGTGTCGAAAGTGGCACTTTCAACAAGTTTCGAAACTATGCTTCCAAAGTTATTTGTTAATACTTTAACATAATCAAAAGGTTTCGAAGGAAGATTTTAAAGTATTAAAAGGTAGGGGCCTAATGTTTTGAAGATATAATTTAATGCTTTCGAAAAAGGTCATCCTATGATGTCAAAAGCTAGGTTTCGAAGGTTTCGAAAGGTTGTATAACCCAAACTCTATTTAAAAAAAAACCCATGGCTAAATTAGAGGAGTTTTTATAATGGTTTTGAGAAGAAGCTTTCCTTGATAAATTAACAAGTTAAAGGGATTAACCATGGTTTATATTAAACCCACAGGAGTGGTATTGCTATGTTATATATTATTTTTTCTTCTTCAAATATAAATATATTCACATTGTTTGAATCCCATAGCTATATTTTGGGAAAAGGGCAGAATAACCAGCTAGGTTGACCCAGTAGTGAATATAATTTAGGTTAACTCCCAATGAGTAGAATTGCATCCAGGCGGTCAGGAAGACCAGAATATAGGTTGCTAAAATATAAAAGAAAGATATTGGCATGGGCCAATAGGTTCCAGCAAGCCAATGAAAACTGCGTATAGGAAAAGATATTGGTATGGGCCAACAGGTTCATAGTTAGCCCATGGAAACTATGTATAAAGGAAGATGTCAGAAAGACATGTTCATAGTAAGCCCATGAAAACTATGATTTGATGCTGGCAGGGGCCAGTAGGTTTGTAGTAAATCATGAAAAATATATCTGGATGAGATATTGACAGATATTAATAGGTTCCTAGTCAGCCCTAGAAAACCAGGGTAAGAAGAAAGGATGTTGGGGTCACCAATAGGTTCCTAGTCAACCCATGAAAACTAGGATAAGATTATAGATATTGGAGTTACCAACAGGTTCTTAGTGATCCTATGAAAATTATGAAATTTGACAGGGAGTCCTTAAATAATTTACCGGTTATTAGCCAGCCCATGAAAACTAATAGGTTAATAGTAAACCTAGAAACTATATTTGAGATAGATTGTCAGAATGAATAGGGATGGGTAATCCAGAATTAATTCATTTGTCTGCATATCATCATATTTGTTATCCCGCCTTTTGGCAAGGCCACGATACCAAGGAATTGACTAGAAGCCAAATACAGTCAATCCCGAAGATCGGTCATACATAGGTCTACTATGGATACTGGTAAATTTTTTCCAAGTCCGGATCGAGCTACAATCGATGTGATATGACAAGCAAAGCTATGAAAACCAACGTTTCAAATTTCAACTCAATCGCAGTTAGTATGCTCAAGATATGGATCGGTCAAAACCAAGGGAGAAAGCATCGATTCGTATCCATCAATGACCGCCCTACTTCGTATCCATCATATTTATTCCACTTCATATCCATCATATTGGCTCAGCTCTTCGTATCGGTCCCATGAATAAACACCATGTATTGGTCTTCTATCTACACGGTTCGTATCGATCATTACTGATCGATACGAAAGAAACCATGCCCCATCGATACGAAACCAACTACTCGATGATCGATACGAAGAGGTTGTCCATCTATCGATACGAAGCGGTCACTAAGCTATCGACATGAAGTAGCTTCAGGAATCGATACGAAGTGAAGTGCAAAAGAACGATACGATGAGTCACAATGGGTGGATACGAACGAAGCACGATTCAAATGGAAGAAATAGTCACTCGGCATGAAAAGTGGATCGATCCTAAAATATAGAGCCACGTCACCCTGATCAATACGTATGATATCGATAGGAAGCGATCGATACGAATGGGATTGATTCAAACTTGGCAGCCTTTTGCAAATCCAAACTTGGATCGATCATAACTCAAAATCTACAAGTCCAAATGCTACCAAATTTTCATAGGAGCTTGCGTACCACCTCTACTTTGTCTTTGTTCGATATCAGCCCAAATGGAGGTAATTTTGATTGATACGAAATGTATGGAGATCGATTGGGGATCGATCCCAAATCACCCCGGATCGATCACGTGGGCCCACCCATGTGTGAGAAGGAGTATTCCGAGATCCATGTTAGATTTTTCTAGCCTACGCCTATAAATAGCAGCCCAATGCCTCCATAAAAGGGACTTTTGACTCTTCTACGTCGATATTCTGCTAGAAACTCCATTGTATCTTGAGTGCTTAAGAGTGTACTGCTATAATCAGTTGTAATCAGTTAGCAAAGTCAATAAAACAACAAACTTTCCATAGTGGACGTAGGCTACAACGCCGAACCACTCTAAATTCTTATGTTCTTACTTTTCTGCTTGTCTGTTTGGTGTGTTTGTTAGATTAACCTCCTTTTTCATTTATATTCTTCACTTTAATCTCTTCAAATACGTCCAAAGGGTGTTGTGCCCAATTTTTTTACAAACACTTTGGTGCTTTCACTGAGAAAACCCAGCTTTTCTCCTGCTCATTAGATCTACACCGTTTGGATTTCAAGAATCTAAGGAAGAAGATCCAGATCTACCATCTAGGAGTTTATTCCATACTATTCAGATTGCATTAGATATAGGAAGGAATTGCATCAGCCATGGTTAACGCAAGGACTACTTCTACTGCTGCTAATCCAAAAGGACGGGATAGACAGAACCCCGCACAGCTGTCTGCTACAGGCCAGAATTCAGCTGGACCCTCAGATCCACAAGGCCTTGTCACCAGGGAGGAGTTTCAGATGCTAATGCAAGAACTAACTCAGATCCGTCAGGAGCTCACGCAATAGATCCATGCCAACACAGAGCCAGCCCACCGACTGAACGAGGAGAGGCGAAGGAGATCTAGAAGGGATCGTGCTTCCTATTCATCTACCGAAAGCTTAGCTTCTTCTGATTTTAACCGTAGATCTACACATCCACGACTATGTGGAAGCTACGCGCAAGCCTCCGGGCATCAACGTATTCAGAATCTCGGGCAAGCTGGAGCTGGTCCCTCCATGGGGCATCAGGCCGGACCCTCCTCCTAAGGAGGGGCACCTCCTTATCACACTATTGATAGCCATGCAGCTGCTGCTACGGCAAATATGGAAGCTCAACTTCGGAATCAACCAAACCCCGCCTTTCATCAACGCAATCATGCTCCGAAACCCTATGTGCCCGATGATCTAGAGCCAAGAGGCGAGGCACGGACCGCCGACCGTGCCCGAACTGTCCTCGCAACATGGAACCCGACCATGCCTTGGCCTAGAATGTCCAAATGCAAGACATCCCAACCATGATCTCTCAGATGATCCGTGAAAGTCAAGGCCTCACCAATGATGATTGGGGAGTCTTCCGAAGTCACACTCCATTCACTGATGACATCCTCTATGCTGAACTACCTCGTCGATTCAGGATGTCAATATTAGCTGTTTATGAAAGGAGGTCATATTCTAATCAGCATATCCTAAAGTATGAATGGCTCATGAACGCCGCTCGAGCTGACGATGCGGTTAAATGTAGAAGCTTTCCTATTTCCATAGAGGGCATCGCAACCATGTGGTTTACTCATTTACCACCTCGATCCATTTCATGCTTTGATCAGTTGGCAACCAAATTCATTGAATAGTTTCGTATGCATGTCACGAGGCCGAAGGATGTTAACACCTTATCCAGTGTCACTCAAGCTCCAGGACAGACACTCGGACATTATCAGGAAAGGTTTCACGCTACCTATGCTGAGGTCAACAATCCAAATGATAATTCAATCTTGATGGCGCTGACTAAGGGAATCGACCCCGATTTCGAATTTGGTAATTGGTTGGCTGGGAAGCCACCCGCATCGTTGGATCTTTTCTATGCTAAGTCGGCCCAGTTCTTGAGGAGAGAAGACGCTAGACGATCTAGGAAGTAGGACGATGCAGGTCCCAATGTCGAAGGCATTCAAAGTAACGTTGCCGTGAAACAAACCGGTGAGAGTTTCGGTAAAGTGCAGTTGGATATACATAATAAGCAGAATTAGCAGAAAGGCGATGGAGGTCAGGGTAAGAAGCAAGATCCAAATCGCGGTCCGCAACACAGAGCTCCCATGTTTGACCAATATACCCCATTGAAAACATCCCTGGAGAATGTTTATTTGCAAACCTGTAATACTGGATAGTATAAGAAACCAACTCCGAAATAGTCATCCGAAAAGCAGATTCAAACTAGAAAATTATGTAGATTCCATGATTGCTATGGCCACAATAATAATGAGTGTCGTCATTGCAAGACATCATTGAGAAACTGATCTAAGAGAGAAAGTTGGAACAATTTTTTCGGGCGCCGTAGGCTGGAGGTGCAGGCCCATCAAACCCGAATCAAGGTCAAAATTAGGCTAGACCGGAAGAACCCGCGCATACTGGTGGAAGATTGGTTATTAATACAGTTAGTAGTGGTCCTCATCCAGCTGATCGGAGCTAGAGGGAAATGGAGTCGTATGTCAGTTCGATTAGGCATGCAGACTTCGAATGTTGCAGTAATGTTGATAATGGGGCTCTGACAAAACAACAAAAGACGATGATATACGACATCGTTTTCCGAAACAGAGATGCTGATAGAGTCGAAACCCCACTATCGACACACTAGTCATATCGGGTCCTGCTTGGATGAAGAGGATCTTGGTAGATAGTCGAAGCTCCGTGAATATTCTTTTCAAACGAGCTTATGACCAGATGAAAATGGAAGTGAAGGACTTAAAGCTGTGCCAGCCTCGTATACATGGCTTTAATGGGAGTGCAATGATACCCGCTGGGATGGTGGAGTTGCCAGTTGAGTTGAGAATCGGAGATCGCCGGAGAATCCGGATGTTACAGTTCGTTGTGTTAGACATTAATTCTCCATATAATGCTTTCTTGGGCCGACCGGCCTTAGCTGAATTCAGAGCAGCCATTGCTCCATGGTGCTTGACTCTTAAGTTCCCCACAGATAACGGGGTTGGAATTGTTCAAGGAGATTAGGCAGCTGGACGCACCTGTTATGTTGCTGAGCCGCGGGAGGCGCAGTGGAAGGAGAAGGGCAAGGACGTAGAGGAATCTCTCTACGTCAGTTTTAGTGATAATTGAAAGCTAACAACTGGGCCTAGGCCCGGGCGCCACAACCAATTCCTAAAAGAACTTGATCCAAGTGATGATGATAATGAAGAGGAAGTCAAAGACAGCTAGGCTTCCCCGACAGAGTTGACGATCGATGTTCTGATCGATGATGATGATGACTCTAGAATGATAAAGGTTGGATCTCAACTACGCCAATAGATGAGAGAGGAATTTGTTGAATTTCTCCAGGCAAACCTCGACGTGTTTGCTTGGACACACTCAAACATGTATGCAATCTCGACGGACATCGTGAGCCATGCTTTGAATATTAACCCATGGCATGTCCTAGTCAAATAGAAAAGGCGCAGTATGGATCCAGAGAGATCTGCCGCCCTGAAAGAAGAGGTGGATAAACTCAAGAAAAACGGGTTCATCCTAGATGCATTATATTCAGAGTGGGTATCCAAACCAGTGCTTGTCTAGAAACCAAATAGGAAATGGAGAACTTGTGTGAACTACTCAGACCTAAATAAAGCCTGCCCCAAAGACAGCTTTCCGCTTCCCAGAATTGATCAGCTTATAGATTCAACAGTCGGACACGAGCTCTTGTCTTTTATGGATGCGTATTCCGGCTACAATCTGATATCGATGCACCTACCCGATCAGGAGCATACTAGCTTTGTCACCGTTCTAGGACTCTATTGCTATAAAGTGATGCCGTTTGGACTTAAGAACGCTGGGGCGACCTATCAAAGGCTTGTGAATCGAATGTTTGCCAACCAGATCGGCAAAACCATGGAGGTGTACATGGATGACATGCTTGTGAAGTCGCGGCTGTCCATCAATCATGTCAAAGCCTTAGAGATAATGTTCAACATCCTCCGACAGTACCAAATGAAACTCAACCCGTTTAAGTGTCATTTCGGAGTCGCATATTGAAAGTTCCTCAGATTCATTGTCAATGCTCGAGGAATTGAAGCCAATCTTGAAAAGATCTGGGCAATTCAAAATCTTGAGACTCACAGAACTATAAAGCAAGTACAAAGCCTCAAAGGGAAGGTGGCGGCTTTGAGCAGATTCATCTCCAAATCCACTGACAAGTGCATTCCCTTCTTCGATCTAATCAGGAAAGGAAAGCGGAACTTTGAATGGACTGAGGAGTATGAGGGCGCATTCCAAGCACTGGTTCAACACCTGGCGACGCCAACTATTTTGTCAAAGCCGGTTGATCATGAGAGACTATACATCTATCTGGCGGTTTCAGTGGGCACAATCAGTGCTACATTAATTCGGGAGGAGGATCGGATAGAACGACTGGTTTATTACATTAGCAAGTGATTGACCAAGGCGGAGAGGAACTATCCAAAGTTGGAAAAGCTGGCTTACTGCCTTGTCATTGCCTCGAGAAAGCTTCATCTTTACTTTCAGGCCCATTCGATCACAATCTACACCGACCAGCCGTTACGACAGGTCCTCACGCGGCCTGAGACGTCTGGTAGGTTACTCAAGTGGAACATCGTGTTGAGTCAGTTTGATATTGCTTATACACCAAGGTGATCCATCCAAGGACAAGTTCTGGCGAACTTCATTACTGAATTTACTATCCTAGAGGATTTGCCCGAGACCAGTGAATCTCCCAAACACATATGGAAGCTATACACAGATGGTGCATCAAACGACCACTGCTCAGGCGTTGGAGTTGTACTCGAAACCCTAGAAGGTCGATCCATATGTTATGCTTTGAAGTTTGACTTCCACGCGACTAACAACGAGGTATAATATGAAGCTTTACTCATCGGACTCAGACTTGCTAGAGACTTGAGAATTATTGCTGTGGAGATCTACTGCGAATCGCAATTGGGCGTATGCCAGGCTCGAGGAGAATACCAATCAAGAGACCGGAGGTTGGCCACTTATCTTGCCCGGTTCCAGGAAGTGTTGAATCAGTTCGACTACTATGCCATCCTCTGTATCCCCCGAGAGCATAATTAGAAGGCCGATTCTTTGGCAAAACTGGCCAGCACAGCAAATGGTACTCGTCCTCGTTGAGACACTTACCTTTTCGAGTATCGATCAGATGGAGACAGGCTAGGTACATAAGGAACCGCCCAAAAAGGAGTCATGGATGACCCCATTCAGAAACTATCTCGAACATGGATCTTTTCCTGAGCGTAGAAGTGAGAAAATACAAGTTCTTTGGAAACCTTCACGATTCATTATCCAGAATGGAGTCATGTACAAGAGAGGATACTCTGTCCCTTTATTCCGGTGTATCACCCACAAAGAAATCAAACGAGTGTTACACGATGTACACGAAGGAGAATGCAGCGATCACACTGGAGGGCAAGCATTTGCTAAGAAAATACTCCGATACGGGTATTATTGGCCGACTGTTAATCGAGATGCATCGGACTATTCCAAGAGACATGACAAGTGCCAAAAACATGCTTGGATTTCAAGAGCCCCTCCCACCGAAATCACTCAGATGGTCAGTCCATGGCCGTTTGCCCTATGGGGCATCAATATAATTGGGTCTCTACCTCTGGCTAAAGATGCTGCGAAGTACGCCATCATTGCAGTTGACTACTTTACCAAATGGGTGGAAGCCGAGCCCCTTGCCACAATCACGACGAAAAAAGTAATCAACTTTGTAGTACGCAACATTATCTGTCGTTTTGGCCTCTCACAAACAATTATCACTGACAACGGAGCCCAATTCGATAGTATCAAGTTCAAGAATTTCTATCAACGTTTTCACATCCAGAAGAAGTTCTCGACAGTTGCTCACCCTCAAGCCAATGGACAGGTCGAAGCTATTAATAAAATTATTATGTCCATTCTGAAGAAGTGACTGGAAAAGGCTAGAGGCAGATGGGTCGATGAACTTCCCATGGCCCTGTGGGCATACCGAACTACCCACAAGTCTACGACCGGCCACACTCCATTTTCACTTTCCTACGGCTCTAAAGTCGTTATTCCAGTTGAATTGGAAGTACCTTCTCATTGTGTGACATATTATGACCCAAAGACGAACGCTATATTACTCGTCGAACCTCTGGATTTATTGGATGAGAAGCGTGAAGAGGCTGATTTGAGGGCAGCAGCGCACCGAAGTCGAGTCGCCCGATTATACAATGCTAAGGTCTGACTCCGAACCTTTGAACTTGGTGATCTTGTACTCAAGAGAATCTATCCAGTCCCTTCGCATATGAAACCAACATGGGAAGGACCATATGTCATCGAACGAAGACTTGGAGACGACACATTCAAATTATAAACTGTTGATGGTCTCACTTTGCCGAGAGCTAGGAATAGCGAGAGTCTCCATCGCTACTACATATAACAGACCTTATTTATTCATTTAGTTTGCTTTTCATTTGAAATTTGTTTATGCATTTCAAAATTTGAACTTGTAATAAGGCAACTGACTTTGCCGTACTTTCTTATTTCGGCAATAAAATGCAAACTTGTCAAACCAGAGTGGCGATTCTTGAAATGCGTCATACGACCATCACAGTGCACGGAGAGCTAAGTTCCATCCTACGATGGGGCTTATTCAGATAGGGAGTGACTATGATACGACCGATCACTCGCTAAGTGAAATCTCGAGCTCGGGGGCAAGCAACTACACTGAAGCCAAAAAGGATGGATACACGACAATCCTCCAACGAACTCCGGTTCCCAGAGTGCGAACTAGAGTATAAATTTCAAATCCAAAATGTGGGCTCGAAGAGGGTGGATCCGTCTATCCATGACTTCACCCATGTATAATCTAAATTTGAGGAGGAAGGACCCTCAGTCCACGACCTCGTCTCCATTTTTACAAGCACGAGGAGGATGGACCCATCAATCTACGACTTCGCTTGCCTACTCAGGGTAGATGTGACCCGATCGTCCATGTTCCTGATCAACTTCTCATTGCCGGAGTATGAATGAGATCCCAATACTTAGGCAGATGTGACTGACCATCTGTCAATCAACTCCAGATTCCCAGAGTGCGAACTGGAGTATAAACATCAAGATGGCTGTGACTGACCACTCATCGACTAACTCTAAGTCCCCGGAGCGTAGGCTGGAGTATAAACACAAACCAGGTATGGACCGACCGCCCGTGAGATAACTCTAAGTCCCCAGAGTGCGGACTAGAGTAGAAAACATAAATTGGGTGTGACTGACCACCCACAAATCAATCTAAGTCCCCAAAGTGCGAACATAATTCTAGATATCAAACGAGTGTGATTGACCGCCCGTAAAATAACTTAAGTCCCCAAAGTGCGGACATATCTTCAAACGTTAAATAGGCGTGACCGACCGCCGACACATAAGTGCAATCCCCAGAGTGTGGATGCGATTGCCAATAGATGAGCAAGTGTGATCCGACCACTTAAGCTCATCTTGTTTCAACTTTGTTCCGACTAAGTTAAGCTCAATTTATTGAAGGCGGAAAGCGGTTGTCGACTGATCACTTCAATTCATTCCCAGGGCTGGGGGCAAAACTCAAGTACCAGCCGCTGATTGAAACAGTACAACATTGGGACTCGACTTAACGTTTGGTTATGACTCGAAGCCATGACTTCGGGACTTAACAACCAAACTCAAGTCCGATTCAGAGACTAAAGCCTCACAATTACTTTGAATGGAAGTTCGAGCGCTAAAACACTTAAACAAATGAACATTGAGTTGTATTGAAAACAAAATAGAATTTCATTTCAACTATTCTTTGAAAGAAAAGAATAAGTACAAAGATTATTTCAAGAATTCCTATAGGCAGGGGCCGAACCCACATCTATACGCGACCTACGGAAAGCAAAAAGAAATTCCTACCTATCTACCAAAAAAGGGTGCAAAAGGGCATGTCTACTCCTTCAGCTTCTTCTTCTTCTTCTCACTTGGTGTCAATCCACTGGAACCATCACTCGGCTATCTTTTCGAGCCTTTGCCTCCTCGGCCTCTATTTGCTGGTTGGTCTTCGGCCGGGGGAATTACGGTGATCTCTTCCCCGAACTCATGGGGATCGGGATACTCTTAAAATGTGGAGTCGGAGGAATCATGGTACTTTCAATATTAGAGGACAGGGGAGGCACGCCAGTGTCAATGATTGTGCTGCCAGGAGAGATCATACGCATGGGGACCGGACCAGAACCCGCCATGCCACCTCCAATACTACTAGCCTGCGCGGCTCTTGCCATTTCGCCATTGATCTCTACCATTATTTCTTCCTCCTAAACTGCTTGGGCTTCCACAGGAATGCTGCTGGTTAGGCCCAAAGAGCTGGCCGTAAATACACCTTCACCCATGACGAATGGCAAGTCGGTAAGTGGATCACTTTAATGACCAAGTCGTTCCTCCATCATCTGTTCATCAAAAATGAAAGCGCTTTCATGCACTCCCTCAGTTGGTGCAGCGGCCATTGTTGTGGTTGCCTTCATCATAATAGCCTCCTGCTCATGATGTAGCTCTTGGATTGCGGGAGGCTCGGCCGATGCAGACTCTATAACTGAATAAAGATAAGAGAAAACATTAGTGACATCCTCTGATAGCGTTCCCAACTTTTAATGGATGCAAGAAGTGTTCAGAGTACCTTCCCCAATTTGGCTCACATGCTGAGCCGATGCGCCTTCAGAGCCATGTTCGTGCACAGGAGGCAGATATGGCTGATCAGGGTCATAAGCAGGAACAACCGGAGGGTAAATTGTAGAAGTATGCTCGGGTTGAGTTGCTGCAGGCATTTCAGAGCTCGCTTCGTTGTGTTCAACTCCAGACTCCTCTCCAACGTCCTGATACTGGCCAGCAAGTTTTTCCTTTTCTGAAGTGACAATGGCATCGTGGAGAACTTTTCTCCCATCTTCAGTTAATATCCGGTACTCCAGCTCAAAGTTGTCGATGGATGTAGTGTGGTGGTCCGCCTTTTCATCCTCTATCAAGCGGCACCAGGCGTTGTATAGATGAAGCGGGTAGTCATCAAGCCAGCTTAGGTTGCGGTGCTTCAGAACATTGACATTATAAGTGACCAGGAGGTCTTCGATGTCATCTTATAACCTGGCTTCTGCCGCTTTAACATCGGTTTCATTTTTGGCCTCGATTTCTTAGACCTTTAACTTGGCCGCATCCTGCTCACCCCTAAATGCCACGGCCTGATCGCACGCCTCTTGGGCAGTTTTGTTAGCATCGTCTTTCTCTTTGACGACTTCAGTAAATTTGGCTTTAAGCTCCTCAAGCTCTTTAAGCGTGGCATCTCTTTCCACCATAACGGTGGCGGTTCTGTGGCCTATCTCTTCGACCAAGATCAGATGCTCTTGTCGCATCTGTTCTATCTTCTTGTTTGTCTTGTCGACTTTATTAAGGGTCTCCATTTCCGAGTTCGTCAAAGTGTCATTCTCGGTGGTAAGCACTTGCACTATGCGATCTTTTTCGGTGAGATCTTTCTCCAGATTTTCAATTGTCTTCGCCCGATCAAAAGCCACCACTGAAGCTTTCTCTACGGCCTTCATCCACTCTCGATATTGGTTGTAGATGTCATATACATAGTCATGCATAGTTTGTTCAGCCCCATCAGGAGTTCCTTTCAAGTTTGGGGGAAAGCGAAAGTCGTCAAAGCAAATATTAGGGAAATCCGTTTTCAGCTGAGCTATTCGGATGGCTCCCTCTACCATGGGATCCATAGATGCTGATGTAGTGACGTTAGGAACATCTGTCCTAGTTCTACGGCGCTACTCACCGGATCCCGAAGTTTGTGGATGCACTGGTTGGCATGAGGTTTCAGTAGTTTGTTTTCCGAAGCTGGAGGGATGCGCTGGACCTCTAGGTGGCGGAGAGCGCGACCGAGAACGGTGCATGTACTGCCTCTCCCTCTCCCTATCTCTTTCCCTCTCGTAATTCTCCCTCGCTTGACTGGAGTAGCCGCGATCGCGTTCTCTTTTGGCCTCATGCCTACGAGACTCAGAATATGAGCTAGATGAATAGCGCACAGAACGAAGACTGCCGAGAATAGATCCTCGTTTTGACATCGTATCTGTAACATGAAAAGAGAAACATAATTAGTTATCTCATGAAGTTGAATAGCTTATTCGTAAAAGTTGTGTAGTGCCGTGAAGTGTGTGCATGTATGTGCAAACCCCCAACCAACCAGTTGTAGCAGCCATACTCGGAGGGGTTAGCACTCCTAAATCTAAGGCGCTTTGAAGCCCCTCAAGTCCGGTATCTTAATGAAGAGACAAGTCACCCACGATGGGAATATCTGCAAGACCCTCGAAAGAACAATCCATTTGTGAAGAGGGAGCCTCTGAACTTGTAATAGTCGTTACTGGCAAAGATACTACGATAGATTTAAGCCTTGGAGATTTGTGAGCCGTAGCCTTGCCTTTCCTTTTCTTCTCTGAGAGTCAAGGACTCTGTGAAGGCCCAGTAATAGGCTCATTTCCGACGGGCATGTCCTCATCGTCACCTTGCTCGGTGATCACAATTCCAGGAGCTCTCCTTCTAACTTGTCTCACTGGAGCCGTCCTGAAAACGCCTACGAGCCAGATCCTTTGATCTCTATCAATTACCCCAATGACAATCAGATTTTCATCCGTGAGGACTTCATCGATTTCTATACTCGGCAGGCAACTCTTGAAGAACCCTTACAATCACCTTAAACTGAGCGCCTTTAGGTCGCGGAATTGAAGCTGTAAAAGAAAGGAAGTGTTAGACTCAGAACCGACTACTATTATCCGGTCAATCAATAAAGAGGTTGGAGCACTTACACCTGACTAACTACCGCCTGGCGAATCCCGGTGGACACCGAACGAAGAACCATTCGGATTTGAAGTAACTCGGCTTGCTCCACGCTCCCGCAACAACTTGACATTTCCTAACTGCTTCTAGGAAAGTGAAGGAAGGGTTATCTCCACAAATTTTGATGTTGAATAAGTATCTAATTTCTTCTACAGTCGGAGGACGAAAAAGGTGCTCCATGAAGACGATGAATAAACTATTTAACAAGGCATACCCATTCGGGTGCAACTGTGATGGAGCAATCCTCAAGAAAAATAACACCTCCCGAATAAACTGATTGAAGGGAGGAAGCGTCCCATCCACGCACATAAATCTATTACAAGCTGTATACCATTTCGGGGAGATATGGGCTCTATCTTCTGGCCTCGGCAACAAGACGTCATTCATTGACAACCCATGCCTTAAGAAAATCCAGCCCAGCATATCTTCAAAGATATTGGAGGGAACATAATCTTGTGGATGTGCAATAAAAACTACTTTCGGTAGCTCATTCGGAGCAGGCTAATAACTTCGGCTGCGATAGCCGGCATTTCGATTACAGGAAGAGGTGGACTCTGAGCTTCCTGCGACTGTGAACTTTTGGGTTCCATAGCTATTGAACTCAATAAAAATCATCGTTAGACGATAATAAACCCGTGTGTCCCCTAGTGTGAAGTGCGTGAATGCGTTGTGCAGTGCAGTGCTACATAATACTTAAGAAATTCTATAGGATTTGCGAGATGTTCAAATGACAAGACTTCGAAATTCAACCAGAGTGAACGTCATCGCTGACCGTCACAACCGTGCCGTCCAGACTTCGAAGAAAGATCCAAGTTAAAGTTCATCAAATTTGTCAGGTTATATTTCCATCGACGAGCTTCGAAGGGCAGTTAAATATGTAGTGAAACAGTTAAGTCCAATTATGCAAGGTAGAAGCTCGTCGGAGTCAAATGTTCAAGTGTGCAAAAATTTTGTATCGATCAAAGTTTGGACTTGGATCGATCGCCAGGATTACAATTCATATCGGTCATGGAAACAGCTGTTCATGTCGATCATGGTACACCACTTTGTATCGATCACACGAAGGTCGTTTCATATTGATCCAAAATACCCTACTTCGTATCGATCAGCAGCGACATTTTCGTATCAATCGCCAGGCCCAGAATTTCGTATCGATCGCTCTGGATCGATATGAGTATCAATCATTAATCGATCGATACGAACGTCCACCTTCCATCGACACGAAGCAACTCTGCCAATTGATACGAGCCACGTTATATCTGCATCAATACGAACTTGACCTTCATCCATCATCGGTACGAAAGCTCCTTTCATGTCCATCTACATTTCTTCTTCTCCAATCAGCCCGAGCTCCATCTCCTCCTTCCTCGATCTTGCTCCGACCATCTCCGGCCTCCTCTTCACCAGAATCGACCATTGATACGTGTAGAATGGCACAAGAATTCGAATCTCATGATTTAAATGTGGATTTAATGATTAATTACCTAAATTGAAGTGTGGATTCGAAGGATTAAAAGATTTGTATGGATTTGGGGACAAGAGCAATTTCTATTTCTCGGTTTTTAATCGATATGAAAGCAAGGGAAAAGTGAAAACAAGTAAAATAAATTTCTAAGTCCTAAAAGTATTTATTGGATACGAGGCCAAGACGAGAAACGATTCGTATCCCAGTTATGACTGACCGGTGGGAACGGTCGCCCTTCCAACCAATACAAAGTGACCTATTCGTATCCATTTACCATCGATCCAAAGCACAGCTTTTCATATCCATCAAGCTATCGATGCGAAAGATAAGACAAAGACTTGTTTGAACCATTCGGACCCATCAGTAATTCATCGATACAAAATGATCACTTCGTATCCATCACTTTGAAGCCCATAAAGATTCGTACCCATCGATATGAAATATTTCAAGGAACTATTGACACATATCGGTAGTCATTGATACGAAGCGTGTTTTTCAACTTCTCAAATCGATCCAAGAGAGGATCAATACAAAGGGATACTCAAAAACGACCATCAAGCATTGTTGTGACTCGAATTTCACATCGATCTAGGAGAGGATCGATACGAAACTCGATATAAAAGAAAAGAGACTTGACAACGACTCGTGAACGTGTGAACGTGAATGGGAGTCGGGTTAACATACGTGCATGTATGACAGACTAACATTCAATTTTCAAAATTGACAGGGATTGAATGCTCACCTGGTGACAATTACAATGGTGAACAACAAATTTCTAACACTCAACACTAAGTTACAACGATGCACCGCATAATCATTGGCAATCAACAATTCAGCATTTATATTACTAGAAATAAATCATAGGTTACATCTTTTGATAAAAAGACAACAACTATTCAACGAATTGGATAGAACTTTTCAGAATGAAGATTGCAACTTTTCAAAGCACGTCATGTTCTCACAAGATGTACTTTGGGAGGCAAATGTTATCCCACCTTTTGGTAAGGCCGTGACACCAAGGAATTAACTGAAAGCCAATTACAGTTTGTCCCGAAGATCGGTCATACACAGGTCTACTATGGATACTGGTAAATTTTTTCCAAGTCCGGATCGAGCTACAATCGATATGATACGAGAAGCAAAGCTATAAAAGCCAACGTTCCAAATTTCAAGTCAATCGGAATTAGTATGCTCAAGATATGGATCGATTAAAACCAAGGGAGAAAGCATCGGTTCGTATCAATCAATGACCGCCTTACTTCGTATCCATCATATTTATTCCACTTCGTATCCATCATGTTGCTCAGCTTCGTATCAATCAACTATTGAAACTTCGTATCAGTCCCATGAATACACACTATGTATCGGTCTTCTATCTACATGGTTCGTATCGATCGTTACTAATCGATACGAAAGAAACAATGTCCCATCGATACGAAACCAACTACTCGATGATCGATATAAAGAGGTTGTCCATCTATCGATATGAAGCAGTCACTAAGCTATCGATATGAAGTAGCTTCAGGAATCGATACGAAGTGAAGTGCAAAAGAACAACACGAATGGAGTCACAATGGGTGGATACGAACGAAGCACGATTCAAATGGAAGAAATAGTCACTCGGCATGAAAAACGGATCGATCCTGAAATATAGCGCCACGTCACCCTAATCGATACGTATGATATCGATACAAAGCGATCGATACAAATGGGATCGATACGAACTCGGCAACCTTTTGCAAATCCAAACTTGGATCGATCATAACTCAAAATCTACAAGTCCAAATGCTACCAAATTTTCACAGGAGCTTGCATACCACCTCTACTTTATCTTTGATCTATCTCAGCCCAAATGGAGGTAATTTTGATCGATACGAAATGTATGAAGATCGATCGAGGAACGATCCCATATCACCCTGGATCGATCATGTGGGCCCACCCACATGTGAGAAGGAGTATTCCGAGATCTATGTTAGATTTTTCCAGCCTACGCCTATAAATAGCAGCCCAATGCCTCCAGAAAAGGGACTTTTGACTCTTCTACGCCGATACTCTGCCGGAAAGTCCATTGTATCTTGAGTGCTTAAGAGTGTACTGCTATAATCAGTTGTAATCAGTTAGCAAAGTCAATAAAACAACAATCTTTCCATAGTGGACGTAGGCTACAACGCCGAACCACTCTAAATTCTTGTGTTCTTGCTTTTCTGTTTGTCTGTTTTGGCGTGTTTGTTAGATTAACCTCCTTTTTTATTTATACTCTTCATTTTAATCTCTTCAAATACGTTCGAAGGGTGTTGTGCCCAATTTTGGTACAAACAATATTATACTGTTTTGAACTGTTTTAATCATTGTGGATGCAGGAGCACAATATATGTTTTTATAAAGGTTTTAAGATACTAATGAGGGGAAATCCCATTCCGCTAAGTGGCATGGTCTCACTAGATATCTAAATGATTTGAGATGGTAGATTATTATTTATACCAGGCTTTATGTCTGACTCGAAGTTTATGTTTCCCCTTAAATGCTTGGGTACTCAACTGATTTTGAGTACTTTGAGAGTTGAGGTTTCCAAGTACCTCTTAAGACGAATAAGCTTCCAGAGATGTGCAGGAGGCAAGATAGCTATTTAGAGTTCTCTTTTCTTTTGATTCCACTGGGTTGTTTGTAATGGAAATGTTATTATATTGCCTATATATACTCTGATCATCCAAGGGGGCATCTTCATATGTCGCTCTTGGCATATGTTGTAATAAATATATTTTCTCTAAACGTGATTTGTGAATATGGGATTATGTAATGAATTGGAAATATTTTGAAATGAAATGTGATTCTGTTTGAAGTTTAAATTTTTTCCATATTTTTGTGATCTCTGTATCAATGTATCTAACACCGCCGTATTTGGTCGCCGAGGATTAATAACTATGGATGACTGCAGCATCTGTAACCATTAAATTTGGGCCTCCAAATAGGGGGATGTTACAAAAACTTATTGGTAGAAATCTGGTTCTATCTCGTGAATATATGAATCCACAATTAGATGATGAGATCCAATTAAGCCGAGAATTCTCTCTTAATGAAAGCACCGAAATTTTTACACCAAGAGTTGGCACAAACACCCAATAGATTATATGTAGAGAAATAAATAAAGAAATCAAAATTAAAATAGAGAAAACAAGCTGAAAACAAGTAAAAAACAATGACAAACTGATTTATTGTGGTTCGGCGTTGAATGCCTACGTCCACTTTGGTCAAACAACTTTATTGATCACTTGAATTTCTAATTACAAAAGGGATTGGATCGAAATCCGCAATTACAATGGAGTACAAGAAACATAACATCGTAAAGATCCTTCAAATGAACAATGAACTCTGTATTTATAAGGGTAGATAACCGAATATCTTCCTAAAATTTTGTTGGCAGAATCTTCAAATGTAGACGAGGTCAACTAGAAAATTTTAAGGCCCAACTCCCAATATAGAGCAATTGGCCCCGATTGGTTAAGATGTCCACATGGCAGCTTATGATCGGTCGTGTGGGTCCCCCTTCATGCTACCTTCATGTTTCCAATGTTGATTGCATAGTTGTCTTCATGTTTTTAGAGATATCGATCGATTCCCGTTGAGTTAAATTGCTTATTCAAGCTGTTCATAGCCATAGTGATCCAATCTGATCCTTGCCTAGGGGAAGGGATATGTACCGATCCCTTCCCTTGGAGAGGCACTAATCCATACTTAGACTATTTTGTAGAGTCTATCTCTTGGTTTCACTACTTCATATCATTTCCTGTTCTTGATATCTGAACTCTGTGTGATCGCCTCTCTGAACTATTTTCCTTGTCTATCGTCAAGTCTAACTTGTCCAATCAGTACGAATATAGTTAGGTCAAAATGCTGGTTAACAGAATCCCTTTTTCACTCCAATGTGGTAATTGCAAAAGTTGAATAGAATATAAAAGGTTTAAATTGAAAGATTTGTTCCTTGAAATAAATGAGTTAATTCTATTATATTAATACGAGATAAGTTTGGTATTATTCCATTTTTTATATATAAGTCTAGTTGTGTTGGCTAAGGATATTACCTATTTTTGTTTGGAACTTAGGACTTGTATGAGTTTGACATTTTAATTAATTTAGTAAGCGTATCTATTTACGTTTGATTAGGAATATTTATTTGAACTTAAATCACGTGCATGTATATATATATATTATTAACGTATTAATAACGGCGTATTGATTGTATTGAACACAACTAATTATTTAGTAAATAACATTAAATACCTTATGAAGGAACTTAATGACAATTATGGGAATTAATCCATGATTAAATGCATAATAAGGCATTTCCCTTATATGGCCTTAACTATTAATTGTGGCAAGATAGTATATATACAATTAGTATATATATATAATAATATGTTAATGGAAAGGAAATATAACTAAGTTATAGGGATGCGAGGTTAGTCTAAAGTATACAGAAGCTTGCCCAGTTAAATATGGTTACCAATAGTGTAACTTTGGGGACTGATGTGAGACATTGCCTATATTAAATAACCTATGTGGACGAGTGGTTTGTCCTAATTCCGTTGGATAAGTCTGCCCAATTAATTTGGCTATCATACTTGCTAATAGTCGGACTAATCTGAGACGTCACAGTTTGGGTTATGGGTCATAATCATGTTTTAGAGACGGTAGGAGGAGATCTTTAAAGGGGTCCGCTTCAGGGTTAGAGGTATTAAGTGACTATTGTAGGGTTCACCTCTTTTCTATATAAGAAGTATTAAGTAACCTTATAGGATTTCTTACGATGCCAGTTACAGAGAACCATGGAGTGACCCACTACGGATTAGGTATTAAATGACGGGGACCTTCTTATCTTATAGGTATTTAATGGTCAGAGTTTTCCTAATTCCCAATAAAAGGGTATTAAGTGGTTTGAGTGATTTCTCTTGCATCGTTAACTATAGGTGCGTTAGAGTTTTGGGATTTGGACTGGAAAAGCCTTTGGGCTTACAGTTCAAGTTTTTGGTATGATATAGTTTTAAATACGTAAGACATATTACTTATATAGTTGATGTCCAAATACTATTATGGTAAAGCCTAAGATTTTCATTCACCAAACATTTGTTCTTATGACTCCCTCCTCATTACAACACACAGGTTAGAGAAGACCATGTTGATTTAGGAGATGAAGGTGGAGATGAAGATTTGTAGCAGTTATCTATCAATTTATACCTTTTAAATATTTTTAATATACCTAGTTCAAACAATTATGTTATTTTGAAATATTGTACTATGGAGGTTTTATGTAGACATGTTGTGAGATTTGGTGATAACATGTTATGTTTTTGAAATGATTTCTTTTATGAAATGGGTACTTTTTTCTGATATTATATTTCATTACATTCCGCTATGAGATTCTGAAAGTATAGATAGATAGCTCTGTATACTGTGTATTGTTTCAACTTTATCAACCTACAAATCATTTTGAGATGGACCTAAGGTTCGATGGGCTTTTATTGGATCAAAAGTTAGGCCTATTTCAGAGCGGGTTGTTAAAATATCGATAAGGGGAGTAAAGCTTACGTATATATAGCTGTCATCATCAAAACTAGAAACAGAGGTTCTAACAGTTCGTGCTAAAGCTAGAACCGAAATGCCTACCCAGGCTATAGGAAATATGGACGTGAATGCACTCTTTCAGTAAGCTTTAATGATCTTGGCACAACAACAAGTACCATAATATGCCTAGAATGTACCCAGAGGCCCGGTTCAACCAGTTAAGGAAGATTTTGCTAAAATGAACAAGGATTTCCGAAGTCTGGGAGGAGAAATGTTCGATGGGATGAAACAAACGTTGGAGGCAAGTGATTAGAAGTTGCTATGTGAAAGGATTTGTAAAGGCTTGGAACTGACTGATGCCTAGAAGGAGTTGGTGTATAAATAGCTCAAAGGGTTAGCAAGGTGTTTGGTGGAGATTAGTAAGAGCGGAGATTCGTGAGCAAGAAATTACCTAGGACAGGTTCAAGGAGATGTTTGAAGAATAGTATATTCATAAAATGGAGGTGTCGCTCATTTTACTTGTAAGCAATTAGCAAGTGATTAACGCCTAGCTTGGCCCAACTAATCTTCTATCTGTCCATTAATATCTGCCCAAACACTAGCTGGCCCCAAACCAGCCAATCTACTTAGTACCATTTCAGATTGATGGCCGATCGGCTTACCTCGAGTAGCTTCAACAATCAAATCATCAAACAAGGACAAAATTGAGCATAGCCTAGCCTGATCCACATTGGCTCAGCTTATATACGGCCGACTCTCTCCTTCCTTCCTACCTCTAGCTTGACTCTAAGTCAGCTCATCCTCTTAACATCACTTTAGTTTCCCGACATGACTCCAGATAGCCTAATAGCCAGCATATTCAACCAGACCAGTTAAAGTGCAACCCATCTTTTGCCTAACTTCATCACAGCCGCCTTTGACCGGTTCTAAGCAACCCGTCTTGTCATCCCATAGATAGCCTATCACCTCTCTTATTACTTGGTCCTTTGCACCAGTCAACTCTTAGAAAACATATGCATTATGCAACCAGGCCGCCCCTAGCGATTTACATCCAACCTAGCATTAAGCTAGCCTATCAAGTCCACTATATAGCCATCGATGCACTAAAGATGGCTTCAAACAATGCTCATCTGTCAAAACCGGCTCAAGAGTGATCGTCTCTAGCCCAACATCATCAGAGCTCGTGCTATCATATCACAGCCAGCCCGACACGTTCTTTGCACCTTGGTCCTTAGCAGCACAACTTCAAATATCATCTACAGTCTGGCCGGAGTCAATTATCTTCCTTGTCACATAGTAATGTAAAAGTAAACGATAAGCCGCACATCCAACTATATAAGGAACAGTAGCAAAGCGGCCAGAAGTACACCTACTGCTACAACTTTTCATCACCATTAAATTTGCATAAAATGCAATGTGCGTGCCTAGTACAGAAGGACATTGGCATGCTTACAGCTGTCTCTCATCATCCCATGCGACTAGCTCCATGGCTAACGTTCTTCCTGCCTATTTAATTGTCCAATCTCAACCATTGGTCACCCATTTCAACCACTATAAATACCCTATACATTTCTACTTCAAAGGAATTGGAAATTATTAGAATTGTGGTTATTATCTCCTTTCCGTAGCTCTCCTAACAGCAAATCAAAGCCCCAAGTACTTAAGATTAGCTAACTTTTTTGTTTTAAGTGCTTTGTTTCTTATTATTCATTGTTATTCCTTGTAATTGTAAGAGAGAAATATAGTAAGAGATCTTCATAGTGACGTAGGCAAGCTTGTCAAACCACCCTATATTTGTTGCCTCTTTGCTTTGCTTTACTTGCTTTCATCCCTATTTTATATTTTTAAACCTAGTGATTAACAATTAACCTTTGCTTTCATGGCGCCTTAGATTATTCTATGGTTGGCTAAATCTCTAGTCAACATCTTGGCGCTAGAAGGTGGGCCCTTCCCTAAAGCTCTCCCCTTTCAGTAGCTATACTCCTTCGTAAATATATGATCTGACTTGTTTTAATGGACCTATTTCCTAAGGTTGAAGTTAACAACTTCAATGGGCATGGAACCAATGGCAATACCATCTCCAGTATCGCTCAACCTATTCCTAATCTCAACGATGATATATGCATATCGTGTTGCAGCACTTAACGAACGTGGGCACTTATGAATTTCGATTTCGAGTTATTTGGTATCGAATCGAAGTTGATTTCGAGTGTGAGTGAGTTTTTCGACTTGCTGGAGGTTGCGATGGCCACCAGAACGGCGGTGAGGTGGTGTGCACGTACACGTGCACGCTTTGATGTCTGCTGCGTGACGATGGTTTGGGGAAGACGAAGACGAGGTGGAACTCGGGGGCGACTCGGGGGATTCAGGAATTTGCTCGAAGCAAAATAGTGTCGCGTATGACTCGAAGCAGTTTCGAGTAAAAGCTCCGGTAGGACCCGAAGTAGGATCTAAACCCAGTTTTTTTTAGTTTTAGAAGCACAGTTTTGAAATTTAAATAAATTAGTTTAAGACTTTGCTTAAAGTAAAAGGTAAGTTTGGGGATAAAAGTTTTTAAACATATTTGTAAATATCAGAATGAGTTTCACCTTAAATTTACGAAGATTGATTTGATTTATAATTCATAAATCTTTTTCCGTTAATCAAAATGAATAACTTATTTAGTTTATAGATTAATTAAATAAGATCTAAATGGCAATTGAGTGATTAATTAAGTCAATGGTTTATCTTTAAATTAAAAGACGCTTAATTAATGTGTGTAATTAAAGGGTGATTACTCAAGTGATTAAAACAATAATTAATTAATGGTTAATTAATTAATGTGATTAATTAAGGGCAAATTATTAATTAAAGATAATTAATAGTGAATTAAATAATTAAAGATTAATTATTTAAATAATTAAAGGTTGATGAATTATAATTAAAGGTTAATTAATTATTGATGGTTAATTTATAAATGATTAAAGAATAATTAATCAAGATAATTTGTAATTTATCGATGTTGATTAACCAGGATTAGTAATTCATAAGAAATTAATCTGATTTGAATAAATCAAACAATTAACTGACCTTACTTATGGATGTTTGGATTCTATTGGATGATTTGATTGTTTGATATCCCTGATTTATGATGCTTTGTGATACATCCTGATTTATGTTGTGATCTGAAATTTCTATTTCTGTGATATATTACTATGTGAATATGAAAACCCTTGACCCGTAAACGACACTTGAATTTCGATGCGACAGGGAGTCGGATTCCGGTTGGATATCCGAAACCCACATCGAATTGTAATAGTGAATCTTTGTGACTGATAAATTTATTTTATCTATGAATCTGTGAATGAAGATAAGCGTTATGGATTATACCGCTTATCGATATATCTGTGATGATTGATGTTGTGCATTATTGTGTGAAACCCCTGGACTACACCATACACACACAAATATGGATTTCACGTGGAAATCGGTAAAGTCACAGATAAATTAAATTCAATGTTTTTGAAATTGAAATTTTAATTTCAATTGATTTTGAAATTGGAAATTTGGGTTTAAAGTGAAAAGCTTTTGAAATGGAATTTCAAAGATAAAATTTATTTCGAATAACTTAATCGAGTCTTGAAATTTAAATAATCTGATTTAAATTTGAATTCGAGTTTGAAATTGAATTCTATGATTTGAAACTAGGGATTAAAGATGCTGTACAAGTTATATATGGGTTAAACTATTTTAAAAGTATTGATTTGGGAATTTGAATTTAATTCAAGGGTTTTAACTCGTGTAAATATAACTGGATTTTCCGAAACGGAACTATTTGTTTTCAAATAGTAAAAGCTTTCACATAAGTAAAGGATTTCCAAATTGTGTTGAACGGTTTCAAGTTTGAAATAGAATTGAAATGTTTGAAATTTATGAAATGAGTCTTTGATTCAAAGACCGAACGAGTTAATCTAACTTGAAATAAAATTGTTTTGAAAGGCTATGAATGAATCTTTGGAAACGAGTTTTGAAAGCTATAAGTTAAATCTTGATTTAAGGATTTAACGAGTTAATTAAATTGAAATGGGAATCGATTTGAAAATCTATGAATGAATCTTTGTGAATGGGGTTAACTTTGTGAATTGAATCTTTTTGTTTAAAAGATTAAAAGTGTGGAATTTGTTTAAACCATTGAAGGTTGTTGAAATAAATCTTTTTGTTTAAAAGATTGGAAATGGTAATTTGTTTTACCATTCGAATGAAAAGTTTTAAGCTTTAAGCTGTGATTTAACTGATATCCCAGTATCCATATGATTTTTAATTGCGCTCGTTATTCGGTTTAGCCGGGAGAGGACCTTTGTGTCATATAACCCATTCCGAATAGTGATACGACGATATGGATCGCATTTGAAGACCGGTGGTGAAGACCGGGTATTTGCGAGAGCGATATGATGACCTATCGATTTTCTCTGCATCATGGCTCCGGTATAGAGATTCCCTAAGTGATGGGAAGTCCGATCGAGATTGTGAATACCCGGATTTGCAAGGGCTTCTTCGGAAGTGCCTTCGGTTCTGTTCGAACCCGGAACAGACTTGTATGGATGTGTGTCTGACGTTACACTTTGAGATGTAAAGCTGGTTTCTATCAAATACATTTCTGTTGGTGGCGGAGAATTTATTCTCTTAGCTTAACACCCTTCTCTGAGACGTACGAGCTCAGAGGTTATGTAGTTGATGGTTACTAGTGATACATTCCCAATTTGGTAATGTGGCATACGAAGTGCTGCTGATCATTTGTTGATCGAAGCGTGGCTTTGTGAAAAAGTGTGGCTTTGTGGACGAGACTTCGTCGAGACTCACAACCCGGTAATGGTCGAAACAGGAATGTTGCGGCAAAGGTTTGTAGGGGTAGCGCCCCTAGGGTATGTCATTTCCTTCTGGATAAAAGGTGATATCATGGTATGGAGCCCAGATATTTTACCTATGTTGATTATACATTGTGGCTGTTGCTTTATGATTGAGGATCCTCGGATAAAGGTCGGTGACGACCGGGGGATGACATGACTCGTGTGTTAGTTACCTAGTTACAGCTGTATAGCGTGAGGTAGCGTCAGTGTGTTAGTTACCTAGTTACAGCTGTACAGCGTGAGGTAGCGTCGGCCTTTGTTTGCAGAGATCCGGTTAGGATCCGGGGCGTCTTTCCAGAGGCGTTTCTATTTCGGTAAGGAAGTTCCTTAGCCTGATCATTTGTTGGAAATCCAAAGAAACAATACGAACCCTGTACGGTTTTAGTTGTATTACCTGCTATGGAATGTGGCGGTAACCTGCTATTGAACGTAGTAGCTATAGTAGGCATACGATGAAATGTTGTATGCTGGCTAAGATTAATATTATATTTTCGAAATGTTTTCACACTATGCACTAGTAATAATATCAAAAGAGTTTTTCCTTTGCGTAGTAAGCATGTTTGACTATCATAAGGAGAACTCTCCTCCAATTCTGCGATTGCATTGTGTGTGTGGCGGGAGGCCTTATGGTAGTTTCATTTTCGAAAATCATTGCGGATTTCAATGTTTAAAAGCCTTTGTTGCTTGTTTTAAAGATAAACTGTTTTTGTTGCTCACACCAGTCCCATGACTGATCCAGAGTTTATTGTTCCCTTCCTAAACTCTGGGTGCCCACAATTTTCCACACGGGCAGTCTAGAGTTGGGTTTTTCAGATATTAAGGTTTAGTAGACTATTTGGAGCTAGTTCAGTTCTTGGAGTTCATGGACTGACGTTGCTTATCTTGGAGCATTCTATTGGAGACATTCTATCCGCTGTTGGTGTTATCTATTTTCTTTCCGCTGCTATTTCGTATTTCATATCTCTGATGTATATAGATATTCATTGTATCATCGTTGTATCTGGATATTGTATCAGATGTTGTATATCTATATTCTTTTTCTTTTCCGCTGTGTTGTTTACTTAATGTTGTTATAAGCTCCGGCGACTCGGATTTGAACGGTCGAATCTACGGCATTCGAGTACGATGTAAAGTATGGATGTCGATTTTCGAACGCGAAAAATCCGACTCGTTACAAGTGGTATCAGAGCTAAGGTTGAACTTTAGCTCAGGAGTATAACACGTTAAGTAGCTCATTAGAGATAGAGTGAAGTAAACTCTAGAATGAGTATATCCCTAAGATATCCATTTAAACGTTTCAGTAAATTCTCTTACTATTCACTGATAGTGAGTATGAATGCAAGAAGAGGATGAGATAGGGGACATGAGAATACGACTATAAATGGTCAATACTCTGTAACAACAGTGGAAACAAATTTTCTCTATCCATCTCTTTGTTCGCTATCTTTTCTCAATTCTTTGATAGTTCCTGGTAGATCCAGGAAGAAGATTCAATATATATGAATATGAGACATAAACTCCGGAATGGCCAAAATTGTTGTTTGGATGTATTGGTTGCTTTGTTTGCTATGGTTGATAGATATGCTTTAGTTTCTAAACTGAAATTTTTGAAATCGTATCTATATATCTATCTATTCTTTGGGTCCCGATATGTTCTACGAATGGTTAGTTATCCTTTCGAACTAACCGATGCCACTGTATATTTCGTAGATTTGGATAACCCGAGTATCTTGTGAAGTGTTAAACAGATTCGTTCTTGTATCTGTTATTGATGTTATGATTTGGTAAGCCGAATGCAGAATAAATGTTCAGTTTGATTTGATGAAATATTCTTCATCTATCTTTGTGTCTCCCTGGTAATTTCGAGGACGAAATTCTTTTAAGGGGGGAAGTTTGTAACGACCCCAGATTTTTAATTAATTTAAATTGATAATTAAAGGGATTTTTGAATAAAAATTTGTCAAATCTATTATAAATGGATTGCGAGTTTCCCCGCCATGAATATATATGTATACGGGCATGTATAAGTTATAAAATATAAAGTTAAAAATAAACATTTAAAATTAGAAATAGAAATTATATTTAAGATTGACTATAAAAATATAAAGTAACAAATAGATAAGAATTTATGATAATTTGAATTTATAAAATAAATTATGAAAAATACATATATAGTAACACATAAATAAAATTTAACAACATGTTAAATTAAATTGGATTCATTTATATTACCAAATAATAATTATAAGGAGGAAAACAAATACACTTAACATTTAAATAATATGTTAGAATAACATTCACTTACATTCATTTGCATTCAAACAAAAAAATCTGTTTAGGCAAGTAAATAATGAGAAATAATCTGCAATCACATTTCAAATTTGTAAAACAAGGAAATAAAATATATAAGAGGGTTGACCAGCCTCAAAATAAAAATCGGCACTTTCAACTATAGTAACTTGTTAGAAAATAAACTTGCATAGGGTAAGTATGTAAAACAAGTGGTTCGAATATATGGATATGCAGTCTTAAGTACAACTAAAATCTAGTAGATATGTAGGCTGGTAAGTAAAGATAGTATGCATGTAGCTTGTAAATCAAGATGCAGACTTAAGATCAACAAAAATCAAAAGTTTGTAGGCTGGTAAGGGAAATAACATTTATAAGGACAGTAGCATTAAATGCTTGCTAATACAAATATCTTTTCTAAGTACAAAAGCATGCCATTTCAGCCACCAAGAAAAGAAACCATTTCTGAAATTTGTACATCTTGTACACTGCTTTGTATAAAGTAGTGCACCCTGTAACATGTTTTATACTTCACTCTGTAAATTACTTTCCCTTATCAGTTTTTCATTTTCCATTCGAACTAAATAAAACCAAGATAAAAACTACAACCTGAAAACTAAACAAGATCGACAACTATCATCATCGACAAACTCAAAATCATTCAACTTAAAAGGAAGCAGAACAGGGTTAAAGGCAGATCAAACATACAACCTTCAAAACATAAAGCTTCCTCTGTTCAAACTTGTTTTCAGGTGAGCAAGCTAACCTCTATAATACTTTGATTTGTGTGTGATAAATACCTGATGCTTGTCATGATATAAAGTGTGTTTGTATGAATATCATTGCATGTCTGTATATATGCAAATATTTGTATTTATATGCCTGTATATATATTAGCCTCTGTTACATCACAGAATCAAGTGTGATAAATAGAAAGAAAAATCATATCTCCTCATCTAAACCAATTCAGGTTATAATTCCTGAAAAGAAAATGTTTATAATAACATGGAGTTATTTTTAAAAATAATCTTTAGTAAAGATAATTGGTAAATAATTCGAAAATAGTGAAATATTACTGCAGGAAGCATTGTTTACAGGTAGTCAACTTATATTTTGATAAATTTGATTGTTGAAAAATAATAATTCAAGTTTAAAATCTGAATCAATACTGATATTCATGATTTTTAAAAGCAAAAGTGAAGATTTTTAATGAAGTGTTAAAAAGCAGTTTGAAATTTTGATCAATTTGCATTTTTCTAAATTCCTGATCATTGAATCATTTATAAATATTGGGATTCGTACTGAAGCTTGCTTGAACATCTGGGATGTTGGAAAAATTGTTGAAAATATTTTTCAAAAACAAATCCGGGTCGAACGAGATTGACTTAGGGTTTTGCCTCGAGTTTTGAACGTGTCTGTAATGTGGTGTGTTCGCCTCTAATAAGCGATCGAGCTGCATGAAATTGAGAGGGAGAATAGAGTTGGGTATCGACAATAGGAAGCTGGAGTTGTGGGTTTTCTGATGAACGGCCTGAGGAGGACGAGGCGTTTTCAGCTTGGGTATGTTCGAGTTACAGTTTTAACGAAAGGGTGAATTTCGATTTCGAGTTATTTGGTATCGAATCGAAGTTGATTTCGAGTGTGAGTGAGTTTTTCGACTTGCTGGAGGTTGCGATGGCCACCAGAACGGCGGCGAGGTGGCGTGCACGTACACGTGCACGCTTTGATGTCTGCTGCGTGACGATGGTTTGGGGAAGACGAAGACGAGGTTGAACTCGGGGGCGACTCGGGGGATTCAGGAATTTGCTCGAAGCAAAATAGTGTCGCGTATGACTCGAAGCAGTTTCGAGTAAAAGCTCGGGTAGGAGCCGAAGTAGGATCTAAACCCAGTTTTTTTAGTTTTAGAAGCACAGTTTTGAAATTTAAATAAATTAGTTTAAGACTTTGCTTAAAGTAAAAGGTAAGTTTGGGGATAAAAGTTTTTAAACATATTTGTAAATATCAGAATGAGTTTCACCTTAAATTTACGAAGATTGATTTGATTTATAATTCAAAAATCTTTTTCCATTAATCAAAATGAATAACTTATTTAGTTTATAGATTAATTAAATAAGATCTAAATGGCAATTGAGTGATTAATTAAGTCAATGGTTTATCTTTAAATTAAAAGACGCTTAATTAATGTGTGTAATTAAAGGGTGATTACTCAAGTGATTAAAACAATAATTAATTAATGGTTAATTAATTAATGTGATTAATTAAGGGCAAATTATTAATTAAAGATAATTAATAGTGAATTAAATAATTAAAGATTAATTATTTAAATAATTAAAGGTTGATGAATTATAATTAAAGGTTAATTAATTATTGATGGTTAATTTATAAATGATTAAAGAATAATTAATCAAGATAATTTGTAATTTATCGATGTTGATTAACCAGGATTAGTAATTCATAAGAAATTAATCTGATTTGAATAAATCAAACAATTAACTGACCTTACTTATGGATGTTTGGATTCTATTGGATGATTTGATTGTTTGATATCACTGATTTATGATGCTTTGTGATACATCCTGATTTATGTTGTGATCTGAAATTTCTATTTCTGTGATATATTACTATGTGAATATGAAAACCCTTGACCCGTAAACGACACTTGAATTTCGATGCGACAGGGAGTCGGATTCCGGTTGGATATCCGAAACCCACATCGAATTGTAATAGTGAATCTTTGTGACTGATAAATTTATTTTATCTATGAATCTGTGAATGAAGATAAGCGTTATGGATTATACCACTTATCGATATATCTGTGATGATTGATGTTGTGCATTATTGTGTGAAACCCCTGGACTACACCATACACACAAATATGGATTTCACGTGGAAATCGGTAAAGTCACAGATAAATTAAATTCAATGTTTTTGAAATTGAAATTTTAATTTCAATTGATTTTGAAATTGGAAATTTGGGTTTAAAGTGAAAAGCTTTTGAAATGGAATTTCAAAGATAAAATTTATTTCGAATAACTTAATCGAGTCTTGAAATTTAAATAATCTGATTTAAATTTGAATTCGAGTTTGAAATTGAATTCTATGATTTGAAACTAGGGATTAAAGATGCTGTACAAGTTATATATGGGTTAAACTATTTTAAAAGTATTGATTTGGGAATTTGAATTTAATTCAAGGGTTTTAACTCGTGTAAATATAACTGGATTTTCCGAAACGGAACTATTTGTTTTCAAATAGTAAAAGCTTTCACATAAGTAAAGGATTTCCAAATTGTGTTGAACGGTTTCAAGTTTGAAATAGAATTGAAATGTTTGAAATTTATGAAATGAGTCTTTGATTCAAAGACCGAACGAGTTAATCTAACTTGAAATAAAATTGTTTTGAAAGGCTATGAATGAATCTTTGGAAACGAGTTTTGAAAGCTATAAGTTAAATCTTGATTTAAGGATTTAACGAGTTAATTAAATTGAAATGGGAATCGATTTGAAAATCTATGAATGAATCTTTGTGAATGGGGTTAACTTTGTGAATTGAATCTTTTTGTTTAAAAGATTAAAAGTGTGGAATTTGTTTAAACCATTGAAGGTTGTTGAAATAAATCTTTTTGTTTAAAAGATTGGAAATGGTAATTTGTTTTACCATTCGAATGAAAAGTTTTAAGCTTTAAGCTGTGATTTAACTGATATCCCAGTATCCATATGATTTTTAATTGCGCTCGTTATTCGGTTTAGCCGGGAGAGGACCTTTGTGTCATATAACCCATTCCGAATAGTGATACGACGATATGGATCGCATTTGAAGACCGGTGGTGAAGACCGGGTATTTGCGAGAGCGATATGATGACCTATCGATTTTCTCTGCATCATGGCTCCGGTATAGAGATTCCCTAAGTGATGGGAAGTCCGATCGAGATTGTGAATACCCGGATTTGCAAGGGCTTCTTCGGAAGTGCCTTCGGTTCTGTTCGAACCCGGAACAGACTTGTATGGATGTGTGTCTGACGTTACACTTTGAGATGTAAAGCTGGTTTCTATCAAATACATTTCTGTTGGTGGCGGAGAATTTATTCTCTTAGCTTAACACCCTTCTCTGAGACGTACGAGCTCAGAGGTTATGTAGTTGATGGTTACTAGTGATACATTCCCAATTTGGTAATGTGGCATACGAAGTGCTGCTGATCATTTGTTGATCGAAGCGTGGCTTTGTGAAAAAGCGTGGCTTTGTGGACGAGACTTCGTCGAGCCTCACAACCCGGTAATGGTCGAAACAGGAATGTTGCGACAAAGGTTTGTAGGGGTAGCGCCCCTAGGGTATGTCATTTCCTTCTGGATAAAAGGTGATATCATGGTATGGAGCCCAGATATTTTACCTATGTTGATTATACATTGTGGCTGTTGCTTTATGATTGAGGATCCTCGGATAAAGGTCGGTGACGACCGGGGGATGACATGACTCGTGTGTTAGTTACCTAGTTACAGCTGTACAGCGTGAGGTAGCGTCAGTGTGTTAGTTACCTAGTTACAGCTGTACAGCGTGAGGTAGCGTCGGCCTTTGTTTGCAGAGATCCGGTTAGGATCCGGGGCGTCTTTCCAGAGGCGTTTCTATTTCGGTAAGGAAGTTCCTTAGCCTGATCATTTGTTGGAAATCCAAAGAAACAATACGAACCCAGTACGGTTTTAGTTGTATTACCTGCTATGGAATGTGGCGGTAACCTGCTATTGAACGTTGTAGCTATAGTAGGCATACGATGAAATGTTGTATGCTGGCTAAGATTAATATTATATTTTCGAAATGTTTTCACACTATGCACTAGTAATAATATCAAAAGAGTTTTTCCTTTGCGTAGTAAGCATGTTTGACTATCATAAGGAGAACTCTCCTCCAATTCTGCGATTGCATTGTGTGTGTGGCGGGAGGCCTTATGGTAGTTTCATTTTCGAAAATCATTGCGGATTTCAATGTTTAAAAGCCTTTGTTGCTTGTTTTAAAGATAAACTGTTTTTGTTG
Source organism: Allium fistulosum (assembly GCA_030737815.1). Classification (NCBI taxonomy): domain Eukaryota; kingdom Viridiplantae; phylum Streptophyta; class Magnoliopsida; order Asparagales; family Amaryllidaceae; genus Allium; species Allium fistulosum. Next base: position 100,204,951 of record CM060907.1, read on the forward strand.
CTCACACCAGTCCCATGACTGATCCAGAGTTTATTGTTCCCTTCCTAAACTCTGGGTGCCCACAATTTTCCACACGGGCAGTCTAGAGTTGGGTTTTTCAGATATTAAGGTTTAGTAGACTATTTGGAGCTAGTTCAGTTCTTGGAGTTCATGGACTGACGTTGCTTATCTTGGAGCATTCTATTGGAGACATTCTATCCGCTGCTGGTGTTATCTATTTTCTTTCCGCTGCTATTTCGTATTTCATATCTCTGATGTATATAGATATTCATTGTATCATCGTTGTATCTGGATATTGTATCAGATGTTGTATATCTATATTCTTTTTCTTTTCCGCTGTATTGTTTACTTAATGTTGTTATAAACTCCGGCGACTCGGATTTGAACGGTCGAATCTACGGCTTTCGAGTACGATGTAAAGTATGGATGTCGATTTTCGAACGCGAAAAATCCGACTCGTTACAAAGAACATAGGTGAAAGCATTACTTTCGAAAGCACTAATCCCAAGTAAAAGAAAGAGGATAGTTTAGAAACCCACCCTTTCGAAACCGTTGCCTCCAAAACCATTTGAAAGCGGCTATACGACCCTTTCGAAAGCATTGAGAAGACGGCTTCAAAGTAAAAAGGCAAAAGCACCCCTTTCGAATACATTGTTTTAAGGCTATAAAGAAAAGCGGCCTTAACTAGTTCGAAAGGTATGAATGCGGCAGCATGGGTTTCAAATAGATACAAAAGCAGCTATCCTTTCGAAAGCTTCTTTTAAAACAAAAGTAAGCGACAACTCTTTCGAAAGCTTTTTTCTAAAAACAAAGGCAAGTAGTAATTAGAGTGGCTCCAACCCCTTCGAAAGCATGGTTTCAACACGGTCCCTTCTGCCTTTCTCCAATGAACTACTTATCAATTACTTGATACCATGTGCATTGGTTTCAAATGGGTTCATTAGCGAAGGTATGGTGATGAAAACAAACAAATGAAAGTGGCGAAGTGGTAAATAAAAAAATGGTTTTATGCCTTTCAAAGTAATATCTTTTCACGTAACTTGCCTAATTTGCCAAAATGCAATTGGTTGCCGTTTCTTTATCAAAATCATTTTTCTAAAAAGGCTGCCGAATTCATAATTTAACCATTTAAAACATTTTAAGCAAATAAGTCGTTCCCCTTGATAAAACATATAAAACATTTAAGTCCTTAACTTAAATAATTTTTTAACCATAGTAAAATACTTAGGAAATTTCCCGAAAATCATCGTAATTCAAATTTAATATGTATTCTAATAATGTAAATTTCAGACCCAAAATCATTATATAATTGCCTTAAATAATTTAAACCCAATATTAACTATTTTCTCTCATAGAAAATTCATAATAAATCCGCAATAACTTAGAAAATTATGAAACTTATAACCCACTTCTAAGATAATGTTTTTCACCATATATCAAAAACAAGAATCATTTGGATGTCATTTGATAGGTTTTCCAACCTAAAATTATCATAAAATCTATATGAAACAATATAAATCATCAACAAGCATGTATATCCATTTAAACAAACTTAACATGGCGTATTATTTGCAAAATAGTTCGGATCAAACCTTGAAACTGAAATCAGTATCAAAAGTGAGATGTAAATCAAATTATTCACCTTAGCTTGGTGTTGAGAAGGTTGAGATTTGCTCTTTGATTGATTTGATTAAGCTTTCTACTTGAATCCTAGCTTTTCTTCTTCTTGAATCTCTTTAATGGTGGCCGATCGAGCTCACTAGTGTTTTAGTTTTGTTTGTGAATGTTGAAATGAATAAGAAATGAAGGATAAAAGAGTTTAAGTTATAAGAACATAGGTTATTCCTATTATGCCCTTACTATATTCCTCCTACTTACTTTTTTATATTTCTCTTTTGCTTATACATTCATTAAGACATGACCCCATATTAATTAACAAATCTCAATCCCTTAACCATCTAAATTATTTCATTTAATTTATCTAATTAAATGTCCTACATGATGTTAGTCAAAATTAGGGTCATTACAAATCGTCACATCTTAGTCGTGCACAAATTCCTCAGATGAGAAACATAGAAGACGTTGTGCACGCCCACCATCTTTTGAGGCAAGTCGATCCTATATGTTATGTTCCCAATCCTCTTGGCTATCAAAAAAGTACCTACAAATCTCGGTGCCAACTTCCCTTTACTACCAAATCAAATAACATTCTTCAAAGGAGACATCTTTACAAACACTATGTCACCGATAAAAAATTCCAAATCTCTACATCTTCTATCAGTGTAGCTCTTCTTTCTATCTTGAGCAGCTTTCATTCATTGCCGAATGATCACTATCTTCTTCGAGGTTTCTCTAATCATATCTAGCCCCAATATCAGCTTCTCCCCCACCTCTCACCAACAGAAGTGGCGTTACATGGTCGGCAATATAATGCTTCATATGGTGCCATACCGATGTTAAACTAATAGCTATTGTTGTAAGCGGAGTCCACCCAATGCAAGTGATTGTCCCATGAGCCTCCAAAATCAAGTATACAAGCCCGCAAGAGATCCTGTATGCAATTCACTCTCTCGGTCTTCCGATCAGTTTGTGGTGGTAAGCTGTACTGAGATGCAACTAAGTCCCTAATGCCTCTTGTAAGCTCTTTCAAAACCCACTAGTGAACAATGGGTCTCGGTAGCTCATAATGCTCTTCGACAACCATGAAATCATACGATCTTTTTCACATACAACTTAGCCAGTTTGGCTGTTGTTCTGCTTGACTTGACGAGTATAAATCTAGCGCTCTTAGTCAATCAATTGACCATGACCCAAATTCTATCGTACCATGCTTGAGTCCTTGGCATTCCATCAATGAAATCCATCAATATCTGCTCCTACTTCAATTTAGGAACTTCAAAAAGTTGCAACAATCCACTGGGTTTCTTCTACATTGCTTCACCAACTAGCAGTTCATACACTTCGAGATGAACGACCCAACATCCTTTTACATACCCTCCTAATAATAGGTCTGCTTCATATCATGGTATATCTTATTACTATCGGGATGTATAGTCAACCAAGAATGGTGACACTCTCGTAGCACCACATCTCGTAATCCATCCGCATTGGAGATAAACAATCTCCTATCCTTGTGGAGCTAACCTTCTCGGATGAGTCCATATTGCTTCATGTCTTTAGACTCTACTCCTTCTTCCATTTTTGCCACGATCTCCGCTAGTCTAGCATCTTAGCTTTAATTAATGCTGATCTGCTCAATCAAAGTAGGTCTGATCATTAAACTTGCCAACATCTCTGGCTCTAACTCGCAATGAGGTCTGAAGTCATAGCCAACAATATACTCTAACTACTTCCACTCCAGGAACATTGCTCCTAATCTGGTATGTCTTCTACTTAATGCATTAACGACCACATTTCCCTTACCGGGTGTATAGGAAATGCCAAAGTTGTAGGAGGCTAAGATTCCAACAATTGCTACTGGCGAAGGTTGAGATCCTTCTGGAAGAAAAGTTACTTCAAGGATTTGTGGTCCATGATTAGCTCGAACCTTTCTCCTACTAAGTAGTGCCTCCATATCTTCAAAGCAAACACTATCGCCACCAACTCCAAATCGTGGGTCGGATACTTCCTCCTGTGCAATTTTAGTTACCAACTAGCGTAGGTGAAAACTTTTCCTTTCTACATCAATAGCACACCAAGTCTGGTACCACATGCATCTGTGTATATTATCAGCTCCTCGTTCCCGCTCGAAATGGTCAATACTGGTGCACTCGTCAACCTCTCCTTTAGACTCACAAATGTAAGCTCGCACTTCGCGTCCCAAGTAAAAGACTGGTTCTTCTTTGTCAAATTGGTCAACGACGCGACTACCTTCGAGAAGTCCTTAATAAAACGTCTATAATATCCTGCCAATTCTAGGAAACCCCTCACATCTGTAGTACTCTTGGGTTTGCTCCAATCTTGAACCGCTGTTACCTTAGCAGGATCTACTATGATGCCCTGCTCAGAGATAAAATGATCCAAGAATCTCACTTCCCTTCTCCAAAAGTGACATTTCAAAAACTTTGCTCTCAATATGTGCTTCCTCAATACCTCAAGCACGATTCTTAAGTGCATCTTGTGTTCTTCCTCTATCCTAGAATAGACCAGAATGTCATCCACGAACATAAGCACAAACTTTTTAAGTTGATCCCTAAAGACACAATTCATGAGATCAACAAAGTATGCTGGAGCATTGGTTAGCCCAAACGGCATAACCAACAGCTTATTGAAACCATTCGACGTACAAATGCAGTGATTGGACACTCTCCTTCACCACTCTCAATTGGTAAAGCCTCGTTGCAAGATCCAATTGAGAGAATACCTATGCACTATGGAGTTGATAGAAAAAGTCATCAATATGTAGGAGTGGGTACTTGTTCTTCTTTATTACCTTATCAGCTCACTGTAATCTACACACAACCACAGAAAGCCATCCGCTTTAGTAGCGAATACTACAAGTGCGCCCCACTCAGATATACTCCTACGAATGAACCCTCTCTTCAATAAGTCATTCACCTACACCTTTAACTCCTTTTGCTCTCTAGGCGCCATACCCCTTAAAGGCATAACTATCAATTTGGCATCCTTCATCAAGTCTATACAAAACTCAATCTCTCTATGTGGTAGTAATTCAATCACCTCTTCAAACATGTCCGGCTACTCTCCAATGATAGGCAAAGATGACAACCCATTCTGTGGAACCTCAAGAGAATATAGAAAGCTAACCATAACGCCATCCTACGGCAGACAGCTAATCACTACCGTCCACCCCTCCACAGCCCTAATCGTCACCAATAGTCTCTCGCAATCTACTATTACCGCATACTTCCTTAGCCAATCCATCCATAGATAATCCCTGTTATACATGTATTTTGTAAACTTGAGAAATTAAGATATGGAAGCAGGAAGTATCAAACTTCTAACATGAAGGTAGTGGTTAAACTCATATTCAGGAGCTAAGAAGCTTAAAGGGTGTAGCAGAGTACTAGAGGTGTCGAACTAGTAAAGTTGTTGAACAATTAAAATGAAGAAGGGTAGTAAATCCTAAACGGTTATAAGGAGATTTTAAAAAAGATTTAATTCCAAGTACTTATCGAGCCAAGAAGGGTATCGAATCTCTAAAGGTGTAACGAGCTTCTACAAATAAGAAAGGGAATCAAATATATGATAAACAAATGAAGGTTTCGAACATTAACAAGTGCATATGAATATTGAGTCACAACAAACCCAAAAAAATAGTAGATACTGAGCCTCGATAACCATTAAGGTAGTCGATCATCTAAGGTCAAGACTGAATGACAAATCTTCATGACATTTAACGGATATCGAACCACTAAAAAGAGCTATAGAACGTAGAATAAAGAAAGATGCCGTATCACTAAAAGATGTCGAATACTTAGTTACAAGGAAGGTATATCGAGCCTCTACAGGATTAGCTGTTGAAAAGCGATAAATGGTATTGAGACTTAGAAGAGCAATAAGTATTATCATATATTTACAAATTAAAGAGGATACTGGAGCTTTAGTAACAATGAATGTATATCGAATGCCTTATGTTGATAAAATATCAGGTTTCTAGAATATCATAAAGTATAAGAAGATGTCGCGCCTCTAGGGGATATCGAGCATGTAATTGTAAAAGGGGATGTTGAGTTCCTACTGAAAGCTTGTCATAAATAATGGTCCAGGGAATCGTAAAATATCTTGAACAATGGATGTCGAACTTCAAAGGACATAAAGAATATCGAATGTCTACAATTATGAAGGATGCCGAATGTCATCAGTACAACAAAGTATGTCGAATATTAGCAATTAGAGGGATATCAAATTTCTATAACGATGGCTATTGTAAAGCACCTACGAGCAGTGGGGATGTCGAATTTCAATAGAAAGCAACGAATTCCTACGGAACACATGTCAAACCCTAAGAAATATTAAAGATTTCGAATATCAGCAATACAAGCGATGACACACATCAAATTAGGTGGACGAGTGCCAACCATGTCGTCTGCCATTACCACTATAAATAGACCCCCATAGCCATTCAGATAAGGCGAATCATTTTCTCTTTCCTCATTCTCAAATTAGGAAATTGTAAACTCTAAATTAATTTGGGGAAATCAAGAACCGATTGTAAATTTTTAAACTTATATGAACAAGGACTTGAACGATTAATTTTACACAATCTATTTCCCTTAATATTTGACTATTATCGAACTATAGACATGCATATGACTAATTTTGGACTTGGACTTGAATTCAAGCGTACATGTTGAACAAGGGCACTTAAGCCCTTGTCCAACTTAAAGCTTATTTTGCATAATGACTATCCTACCTATTACCACATGAACAAAGGAAGATAACTTATGTGAATTACCTACTTAGCCTACTAATGAATAATTAATGGGCTATTGCATATTTACGTGACTCGTCTATTTTACCCTTGGACTTTTGAGTTGAACTTTTGAATAACCTCATGAATGCCATGGGCATTATAAGACCATTTTAAATAATATTATCTTGTACAATGTTTTGGGTGTTAAGCCAATTTTTTGTTCACCATTTTGGGGCTAGAAGGAGGGTTCGAACCTACATCTTATTATTTCCTTACTTAGAAACTAAATATGTAAAGTTTTGCTGCAAGAAAATGGCAAGAGCTAAGAAGGTTAATGTACCAAATGAAGATTCAGGATCTAACTCAACAACTTGCATGATGCAGGAACTCCTTGAAAAAGTTCTTTCTCAAAAGTCTTCTAAAAATCTTAATGAAGGAGGAGATGAGGTAGAATCTCTAAGGAGGAATCTAAATACCTCATTACTCAATAGCAAAGATAAGGGTAAAAGAATTATGGGTCGCAAAGAAAGAAAAAAACTCAAAATGAAGGACCAACAGTGTATTCTCTGAACTCGCAAGACCACAAAATTAAGATGAATCATCAAAGAGAAGGCCAAGAAGGGAGAATAAGAAGATGTTCTGAGCAGTCGGGCAGCTCAACTTCAAGTAAAAAATGCAAGCCCTCTAGAAGGGATTATCATGTTGACGAAGCATACTTGAAAGACATGGCCAATAAAATACTAAAAGACATGCTTGATCTTAAAGGAAAAATGACCCTTGACCCTAGGGTAAATAATAATTCTGGTGAAGCTCCATTCACAGAAGATATAATGTCTGTTTGAATTCCATCGCATATCAAAATCCCATCATTGAAGTATAACGGAACCACTGACCCCGATGACCATCTTTTGGCTTTTGAGAGCCCAATGGATTTGCACAATGCCTCTAGAGCAGTACGTTGTAGACTTTTTCCTACGGCTTTTTAGGGAGCAGCTGCCAAATGGTACAGACACTATAGCAAGAAAACCATTTACTCTTAGAAATAGTTTTCTTAAAAGTTTTCAACACAATTCTACAGATGTAAAGAACCCACTATTGACTCTAGTGTGCTGGAAAATGTAACAAAAACCAAGCGAATTACTTTGCGAGTATTTGAAGAGTTTATTGAACAGATAGCAGTGCGATCAAGGTTAATTGAACAGATCCCCTTTTGGAAGGAACTCTACATCCATGGGTGTAGGGATCTTCAAGATCTTCATTTTCAGACTGATATGTTTATCCATATGGATGAAATGTACTATGCTAAGAAGAAATCCTAGTCAAAGAAGGAAGGAGGAAAATCTAGCTATGATCACTCAAACAAAAAGCCGAGATGAGATGAAAATAAAAGAGAGAGATGGGAGGAGATTCCTAAATCTAACTATGTGGCTTTGAACAAACCCATTTCCTATATATTCGCTATGGTTAAAGATGGAGGAAACTTTCCTTCTTCTTACAAGGCAAGGAACAATCCAGAAAATAAGAAGGGGTGAAACGCTTACCATAAGGCGAATGGGCTAAAATTAACGAGTACCGTATTCTAGCCGGAATAGGCTAGAACATGATTAGATCTGGATCTTTGAAGGATTTTTTCAAAGAGAATCAAAAGTCCTCCAATCCTGAAGGGAACAATCAGAGGCCCCCAAGCAACATAACAAATTTCATAGAAAATAACTCTCAACTAGACTTTATTCCTTCGATCAATCGCATAGACATCATCCATGGAGGTCTCCATCTCGCCAAAAGCAGCAAAGGAACCAAGAGCAGATACATAAAGGAGGTAAGAGATCGGGTCTTTTCTATTCAGGAGGAGCCACCACTCAAAAATCACAAATATCAGCTTTAGATGCCCAACTTAATAATAACCCTATAGGAGATTGAGAGGGGTCTATCACCCGCAAAATGACCACCAATGATAACTTCACAAATTAGGTCTCTCTGTAGTAACAAAGATCTTAGTGGATAATGGAAGTGCAATGAATGTAATCTGCAAGCATGCTTTCGATCAAATGGGTATTCCAGAGGAGAAGTTGGAGCCAAGCTTTAAACCGATCTTTGGGTTTAACAATAAAGGGTCTACCCCAATAGGACATATCAAGCTGTTGGTGTAGATGGGGATCTCGACATATTCCAGAACCTTCAAAACTCTGTTTGTGATAATGGACCAACCCTCATATTATAATGCTTTCTTTGGAATACCGGCATTAGATGAAGTGGATAAGTTCGTTTCACCAAAATACCTTATGGTGAAGTTTCTAACTAAGAATGATTGGGGAACAATAAGAAGGGAGCAATTCAGATCTCGAGAACTGTACTTTGCAATACTTAAGCAGTTCAAAAGAGGTGGTGTTTTTTGTTATGACTCGAAGAAAAATGAATTGAGCAGAACCAAAATTGAAAAGCCATTGGGGAATAGCCCTTCAAACCTGCTATCCAAGGCAAATAAGAAAAAAAGAATATCTAAGAAGCTCGAGAATGTACTAAGAAGATTCAACTTTGTTGAGAGAAAAATAAAATGAAAAGATGCAAAGTTGGTAGACAGTGAAATAGATGCTAAAGAAATTGTTATTAAACTAGATTGCAGAAATATGCAAGAAAGAATAAAGCCAACCAAAGACCTCGAAGAAGTAAGGCTGGATTCGCTTGATCCTACAAAAAAAATGAAGATCCAAAAGGAGTTAGGCAACAAGCTCAGGAATGAACTTATTTGATTTCTTCAATCTAGCAATGATGTATTTGCCTGGACCCACTCTGACATGGTTAGAATAGATCCAACTATCATGAATCATGCCCGAAACATAGATCCAAATATTACTTCTATTCAACAAAAGAAAAGGCAGTTTGATAAGATTCAAGCTAATGTGTTGAAAGAGGAAGTCAAAAAACTACTTGAAAATGGATTCATTAGAGAAGTTTTCTACCCAAAATGGTTTTCCAATCTCATGCTAGTCAAAAAGTCCAATGGAAAATGGAGAGAATGCGTTGACTATACTAATTTGAATAAGGCATGCCCTAAAGATTGTTAACCTTTTCCTCGAATAGATTAACTAGTTGAATCACTTAATTCTCCTCCCTCTTCGCTCGAAGTGCAAAATTGTGTGTTTTATATAGAAATTAAGTAGAAGAAAACGAGTTTTAGGAACGTTTCGAAATCGCATTAGAAATTGCCTTTGAAATTCTCTTATTATAGAGTATATAATTTTTATATTAAAAAATAATAAATAGTAATTTCAAAAGCCCATTTATTTGAAAAACATTTCTAAAACACATTATAATACCTGTGTATGAAATCCAGAAAGAAATATCAAGAATACATCGAAATAACGGAAATTACACCAAGTATTATCTGTTTAAAACAAGTCGCGACTCAATATTCGACAGCAGGTTTGAAAAAGTTACCAGTGTCAAAATGACTTGAAATTTTGCAGGAATGTAGTTCAACATTCCTACTTCAATCTGCAAAAATAATCATTCAAATCCGATATGAAACGAAGAATCTGCGTCGTTTCAAAGTTGGACCAAAACAAGGTTAAATCGTTGAATTCCAGCAGGCTGCGGGTTCAAGTTCGACAGCAGTTTTGAAATAGCAAACGAACCCAGATTGTCATGAAAATTTGCAGGAATGTAATTCAACACTCCTGGGTTTGTTTGCTATTTCGAAACTGCTATCGAACTTGAACCCGCAGCCTACTGGAATTCAGCGATTTAACCTTGTTTTGGTCCAACTTTGAAACAACGCATATTCTTCGTTTCAAATCGGATTTGAATGATTCTTTTTGCAGATTGAAGCAGGAATGTTGATCTACATTCTTGCAAAATTTCAAGTCATTTTGACACTGTTAACTTGTTCAAACCTGCCGTCGAATATTGAGTCGCAGCTTGTTTTAAACGGATAATACTTGGCGTAATTTCCGTTATTTTGATGTTTTCTTGATGTTTCTTTCTAGATTTCATACACAGGTATTATAATGTGTTTTAAAAATGTTTTTCAAATAAATGGTCTTTTGAAATTACTATTTATTATTTTTTAGTATAAAAATTATATACTCTATAATAAGAGAATTTCAAAGGCAATTTCTAAAGCCATTTAGAAACATTCCTAAAACTTGTTTTCTTCAACTTAATTTCTATATAAAACACTTAATTTTGCACTTCGAGCGAAGAGGGAGGAGAATTAAGTGATTAGATAAAACGCACGTGTTCATCCATAAGTTAAATGAAATAATGTAGATGGTTAAGGGATTGTGATTTGTATAATCATAAAGTAGCCGTGCCTTAATGAATGTATAAACAAAAGGAAATAGAAAATAAGTAAGTAAGAGGAATATGATAAGGGCAAAATAGGAATAGTCTTTATCCTTATACCCTAAACCTTTCTATCCTCCAATTCTCATTCATTTACAGCATTCACAAACAAACTAAATCCTTAAACAAGCTTGGCCGGCCACCATTAAGAGGAACCAAAAGAAGAAATGCTAGGATTCAAGTAGGAAGCTTAAGCAATTCCATCAAAGAGCAAATCTCAACCTTCTTAACATCAAGCTAAGGTGAATAATTTGATTTACATCTCACTTTTGTTAGTGGTTTTGGTTTCAAGATTGGATCCGAATTATTTTGCAAATAATATGCCATGTTATGTTTATTTAAATGGATATATATGCTTGTTGATGATTTATGTTATTTTACATAGATTTTATGATAAGTTTAGGTTTGAAAATCTAATAAATGACATCTAAATGACCGGCGGTTTTTGATATATGGCCGAAAATATTATTTATGTAGTGGGTTTCAAGTTTCATAATTTTCTAAGTTATTGTGGATTTATTATGAATTTTCTATGAGAGAAAATGGCTAATATTGGGTTTAAATTATTACGGCAATTTTATATTGATTTTGGGTCTGAAATTTAAATATGTTAGAAATCATATTAAAAGTGAATTATGATGATTTTTTAGGAATTTTCCTAAGTATTATATTATGTTCATAAAATTATTTAAATTGAGGGACTTAAATGTTTCATGTTTTTAACCAAAGAGAAGGGCTTATTTGTTAAAATGTTTTAATTGAAAATTTCTAAATTTAGCAGCAATTTTAGAAAAGGATTTTGATAAAGAAAAGGCAACCAATAATATTTTGACAAATAAGGCAAGTAGGTGAAAAGAAATTTCTTTTAAAGGCTAAAATCAGTTTTGCTTGGATTTACTACTTCGCCACTTCCATCTGTTGGCTTTCGACACCATGCCTTCACCAAAGAACCCATTCGAACCTAATGCATACGGTAGTAAGCAATTGATATGTAGTGCATTGGAGAAAGGCAGATGGTACAATGTCGAAACCTAGCTTTCGAAGGGGTAGAAGTTACTCTTATTAACTTTGAATTACTTCTGTTTATAAAGGATGCTTTCGAAGGGGTTGTATTAGCTTTTTAAACAATCAAACATGCTTTTGTTTTAGAAAAGGAGCTTTCGAATGAGTTGCTGCCTTTTGTTTTAAAAGAAGCTTTCGAAAGGATAGCCTTGAACCTATTCGCAACCTAGCTCCCGCGTTCTTACCTTTCGAACTAGTTAGCCGCTTTTCTTTTTACCCTTTAAACAATGTACTCGGAAGGGTGCTTTCACCCTTGTACTTTGAATCCGCCTTTTTAGTGCTTTCGAAAGGGTCCTGTAGCTGTTTTCAAAATGGTTTCGAAGTCAACGGTTTCGAAAGGGGGTTTCAAAACTATCCTCTTTCTTTTACTTGGGATTAAAGCTTTAGAAAGTAATGCTTTCACCCCAATTATTTACGACCCTTAGTTATATTAGAAGTTAAACCCAATGGTTTCGAAATGAATGGTTTTAAATGGTTTCGAAGCAATGTTTCTAATATGCTAGTAAAATCCAAAGAAGAAAGCAATCACTTAAAGGACCTTGAGGAAACGTTTGAAGTACTAAGAAGATCAAAATGAAATTAAATCCACAAAAGTGCTCCTTCGGGATACAATCTGGGAAGTTCTTGGGGTATATTGTTAGTGCTAGAGGAACGGAGGCCAATCCTGACTAAACTAAAGCGATTAGGGATATGGCAGAACCATAGACAAGCAAAGATGTGATGAGCTTAAACGAGAGAGCGGCAGCTTTAAACAGATTCTTCTCTAAAGCCATTGATAAATGCATCCCTTTCTTGGATGTGATCAAGAAGAAGAAAAACTTTGAATGGGGAGAGGATTGCCAAAGAGCCTTTAAAGAGTTGAAAAGTCATCTTGAAAAACCTTTGATCCTATCTAGCCCCGTGGAAGGGGAAAATTTGTATCTCTACATGGTAGTCTCAGAACATGCGGTAAGTTCTATTCTGATAAGAGAAGAGAATAAAACTCAACTTTCGGTATATTACACGAGTAAAAGGCTCAAAGACACTGAGATGAGGTATCCAGTTATAGAAAAGTTGGCATACTATCTGATTCTCACTGCTTGAAAGCTAAGGGCCTACTTTCAAGCACACCTGATCAAGGTGTTAACCAATTTTTCACTAAAACAAGTTTTTAGTAAACCTGAGATGTCAAGAAGGCTAGTAAAATGGGAAATTGAGCTTATCAAATATGATATCGAGTTCCAACCCCATGTGGCGATTAAAAGACAAGCTCTGGCCGATTTCGTTAACGAATGCACGAGATTCATTAAAGAACAATATGAGAAGGAAAAAGATACGAGGCCTAAATGACAATTGTTTGTTGATGGAGCATCAAATGAACAAGGGGCTGGTGTAGGATACGTAATTATTACCCCCGATGGACACCAACTGCATTATTCTATGAATTTAGATTTTCCCGCTACTAATAATATGGCTAAATATGAATCAAAGTTAGCAGGACTTACCCTAGCTCTTCAATTACAAATCCTAAGGATAGAGGTTTTCAGCGAAAATCGATTAATGGCTAATCAGTTAAACCAGACATATCAAACAAAAGATGCCAAGGTAATCCTTTATGTCAAAAAGATATTGAAGATGTTAGCTCAATTTTAATACATTTTCATACACTAAGTCCCTAGAGGAAAAAAATCCCTAGCCGATTCTTTTGCAAAACTAGCTAGCTCACGAGAAGCACCAGAAACTCGAATTATGCCAATGGGTTTTCAACAAAACCCCAGTATACGGGAAAAAGCCCATGAACCTGAAAATGAGGCCATGGTATACAAGATCCCGAGCCCTTGAACAAGCAGATAAAGAAAATGAATCAAGAAATAGCAATGAAGAAAACCAAGAAAGAACCATTCATGTAGAAATTAATAGTCAATACAAATATAAATAGATGACACCTATTGTTGAGTATTTGGTGGAAGGGAAACTACCAAAAGACAAGAGAGTGGCTAGAAGGACAAGGCACCAAGCCCTAACTTTTACCATGATGAACATAACACTTTATAAAAAGGATGTTTACTCCTTTACCTAAGGTGCGTTAGTCCGAAAAATGGCTTAAGACTGTTAAGAGAAGCACATGAGGGATTCTATGGAGATCATTTTAATGGAATAAAATTAACCAAAAAGGTCATGAGGCAAGGTTTCTATTGGCACCAAATGAGTAATGATGCAGTGAATCATGTAAATAGATGAGAGAAGTGTCAGAAATTTTCAACAAGTCCACATATGCCCCAAGTGAATTAACCCTAATTAAAAGTCCATGGCCCTTTGATGTATGGGGAATCGATTTAATTGGACCATTTCCTATATCTAAAGGGGGAGATTGTTGAATATGCGAGTATATGATTTTTGTTTGATGATAATAAACATATATATATTCATTTAAATGTATTTGTTAATGTACTGTTTTATTTTTCACATAATTAAATAAATATTTGCTGAATAAAATAAATAACACAGAATTTAAATTCAAACGGATATTTTATTCAAACAAATATTTATTACAATTTTGAATAGTACAAATTCAAGCTCTCACTATATATATACAATTTCAATTACAATACAATTTTGATTACATCACAATTTATCATTTACATATGCACCTCACTACATTTCACTCATTCACTCGTATTTATCTTCAACTCCATTCCAGATTGAATCCAGCATCTGAGCTATCTAAAAAAACACTGAAGCAGTAAAATTGAAAAAGAAATATTTTTGTAGTGTAAAATAAAATGATTTTTTAAAATATTATTTGCCTCAGTTATTTGGGTTGTTCGTCATCATTTAATTTTGAATTCATCATACACGAACAGCTTGTGACATGCACAGTGTATCACTGTACATGCCACAAGGCCGTGCACACCAATATACACTTGACAAGATTGCAGGGACAGGTGAGCACAAGGTCAAACCCAAATCAAAAGCCGGGTTCAACTCAAGTGAAAGTCACGATATCAGCACAAGGTCAAACCCGAGCTTTAAGCTGGATTCAACTCAGGTGCACTACAAAACATCACAAAACTGTCGAGCATAAGAATTCAAATACAACCAAACAAGAACATAGTCTCGACCAAGGCCACTTCTAGTAACAGTAAACAAAAAGGTGCAGTAGATATCAATGGCACCAGTAATAACATGCAATACAGTGAATTACAACATAGGGACAAAATGTAAAAAGCATGAAGTATAAATGCAAGATTGAATCAAAAGGTATACAACAAGTAGATGAACTATGCAACAGAGAGATGTACACATGACTCAAACCAGCACCTAAAGAAGGCCACACAAGAAACCAGACAGCATATTCAAGTACAAGCCCAAGTGCATGACCATGAAAACAATGTAAGCAGCAACAATCTTAACAAGTGATGGCCTCAACATCAAATGACCAACTGATCAGTGCAAGTTCAAGTGAAACTACATTAACACATGTCGACAGGCAAAATGAAGACAACAGTTCTGACCAAATAACAGAATCAACTCAATCAATCATGTTTCAAAAGGTACCAGACTCGAGCTACCATATCAGACATACCAACAAACAAGTAGACGTATACAAGAGAAAATGACCAGACTGCAACACTACAGATGCAAGCAAAATTACATGTATACATGTTCAATACATGCGTGAACATATATGTGAAGTGGAACACATGACAGTGAACAATAAAGTACATGGCATACATAGATGAATGTGTGTACATATATATGATGTATGTAGTGATAACCAGTACCACAACTCGAATGGTTCAAGTGCAATGACCAGAAGCAATATCAGTGCAACGGTGGTGAACAAAACATAAACGAGGCAGCAGTTTCAAAATTATCAAGAAACCCAAAGCCGTGATATTCAGAAAATCAGAGAATACGAAGTCAACACTGCAAATCAAGCCGTGGTGGCTACGAAATCAATCGAAGCCGTGTCAACCAAGTAACATAAAAATATACGAAGTGACAAAGTCAGAGAAATGATCAACATCCAAGCATAATCAAACGGCCAAGTCGAAAATTATCAGACGAATATACGAACAAAAATATAGGAATTAGAATCCTATAAAACCGAATCATCATCGGCTGTAAAGAGGTATTCGAGTTCAAGTACAACATAGAAGAATAAATCATAAAACTCGAATCAAAGTCGAGTACTGTATAAATCAAAAAGGAACAAACGTACCAATTCTTTCAACAATCAAACTCGACTAATTGGAAGCGACCGCAAGCTAAATTGAAGAAGCATTGAAGCCAATTGAGGAACGACCAGCAATTGATTAGAACCAGCGCTCCAAATTACAAACCCTAAATTAGAAAGAGGAACGAATGAAGAAGCTAAAGAAAGCGGCCATATTTTCTCAACAAAGAAACAAAAGGAATCAACCAACATATTTAGTCAGAGGAAAACGTGAAAAGGGGCCGTTTGTTTTGTGATAATTTTTAGTGGGCTGTCTTATAATTAATGGCATCACCCTATTCACCCCCCTCTAGGGTGAAATCGATCCTACAAGTTGTTCCCAGCTAGGAATAATAGCCATTTTTGTTTTAAAAAGTTTGATTTTTCAAAGACCAATTTTTTACAAATTTAAAATTTTAAAATGGCTTCTTTTAATAATGTCTTTACTGAGGGTCGGTCCAATATTATTCCTCCAATTTTTGATGGAACTAATTTTTTGAATTAGAAATTAAAAATGGAATTTTATTTAAAATCTGTTAATATTAAATGTTGGGATATTATTGAAAATAGGCGTGATATAACAAACGAGAAAATTACTTCGATTAATGCTCTTACTATGCATATACTATATTCTCATATTAATCAAGATAATTTTAACTTTATCTCTCATTGTGAAAATGCACAGGAAATCTGGAATACTTTTGATGCAATATATGGTGCAAAAGTCAATAGCAATGAGAAATCCTCCACAATCGACTCAGTTAAAGAAACATGCTTAATAGGATTAGTAAAAGGTAGTAGTGATGAGGATGATGATGATGGAGTAGCTGAGATGGCGCTACTAATAAAGAGATTCAAAAAGTGGAACCACAAATACGGAAATCCAGTTCTAAATCAAAAATTAAAAAGCAAAATAGTCAAAGCACTAGACAACCCAGAAGTGCGGGAGATCATCTGTCACAAGTGCAACAAACCCGGCCACATCAAGTTCAATTGTCCTAAAATTGACACGGCCAAGAAAAGAAATCGAAAAGAAGAAATTTTATAGCCACGTGGAATAAAAGTGATGATGATTATAAAAGCACTAGCAGTGAGAGTGAGAAAGCAGGTCTGTGCCTTTGAGGTGATAAAACTGATAGCGATGATGACGGGCCAAGCGAGGTATCAAAACTTACTCACTCTGAATTACTTATATATTTCCACGAAGTAAATGGCTGTTTTGAAAGACTTAGGGAGAAATACTCTAAACTTGAATCACAAAAAGATACTTTGATAGATTTAAATAAACAGCTTGATCAATTGGTTAAAAACTATCAAAGCAAAAGCCTGAAGTGTGATAAGTGTCCAACATTCGAAGAAGAGATTAGAAAATCAGAAATTAAAATTAAATCGCTTGAAAATGAAATTCTGATTTTTGAAAGAGAGTGAAAACACTAGAAGAGAAAATTCTATTAAAAGATGCACTCAATTATTGAACGAAAATGAATCACTCAAAACACAAGTCCAACAACTGTCGACGACTTTAGGAAAATTTTCCAAAAGTGAAAGATCGTTGAATATGCTATTAGGGAAACAAACTGTTAATATAGTTAGACAAGGACTTGGATATAATCAATCTGAACCTGTTAAAAGAAAAATTAATAAAGTCAAATTCGAGTGCACAATTTGTTGAAAAATTGGACACAATCAAAATATTTGTTGGTATAGACCCAAACACGTGAAAACCATTCCAATTTGGGTTCCAAAAGGCACAAATATAAAATCCCTCAAAGTCAAACAAATCTGGGTGCCGAAAGGAACATATATAAATAGTTTTGGGTCTCCACAAAATTATTTTTCAAAATCTGTTGCCACTAACAACCATGGACCTATAAAAATAAATAGGTCAGAAAAATCTTTTATCGTGTAGGTGTGGTGGCATGCTAAGGAACAAAAACAGTGTTATTTGGATTCTGGCTGTTCCAAACACACAACGAGCGACAAATCAAAGTTCCTTAGCCTAGTATAAAGGTGGCAGAATCACAATGGACAACAACGAAAAATTATCGTAAAAGGTAAAACGGGTAATGGTATATTCATCTTGAACGAGTTATTAAATGTGATAATCTGCCCCATAATTTGAATTTAATTCAACTAGTTATGTAATGAAGAAATGAATGTTGATTTTGATTTTGACTTATTCTTATTTGATATGTTCTTATTGATGATTCTGATTTATGCAAAAATGTTGACCAATCATCTTTTCATCTTTGAACTAATTCATATAAATTTGTTTGGTCAAATGATGGTGTTTTGTTGATTGCTGATTACTCATGCTACAAGTGGATATATTTGTTTATCTTTTCTGACACTATATTCACTACTTGTTTATTTCCACGGTTTCAATTCAAATTCAAAAGAAATTCATTCAAAAGCTATTAAATGATTTTAAGATATTTTGTTGAACACATCATGGTCTGGTCTATAACATTCAACTAATGATAATCTCGAGTGAAAGAGAAATTCAGATGCAGACTACACTGGTAATCTAGTTGATATAAAAATTACTAGTGGAACGTGATTTATGTTGAGACATTCAGTAGTGCATCGTTTTTCAAAGAAAATATCTACATATTCTTCACTTGAAATAATTTTGTAAATAGCAGACATTTTTCTAAAAACCCCTTCTAGAAAATCATTTTTGTTTACCTTGTTTCAGATTAGTCATTTTGGAAAATTTGATTTTATAATTATTTTTGGATTTGATTTTAAATGACTGCATTAACTAATTTGACTCCCTACCGATTATCAAAAGGATAAATAGTGATTGAAAAAGTGATGAGTGTTGATATTAATCATATATTATAACTTGAGACAGTATAATTAGTAAATTTCTTTAGAAATTTAACCAAGAGTTATAAAAACTTTTTGTTGGAAAAAATTCCATGGCCATTTCTATTTCTATCATATTTCTATCGACCATCACTCATCAAAATCCAATATAGTATGTCAATATGTGGTGTTTTATACGGGAAATCATTCCTTTTTTTTATTATATTTTTAGCAAATAAAAAGATCCAAAGTATTCACTCTCATTTAAAAGTCCTCACGGTTATGCATGGGTGAATTACTTGGAATTTTTGATTATGTGCTTCCATGCTCATTTAAAAGTCCTCACGGTTATGCATGTATGGAACGCATATCAAAATTGATTAATTAAATAGACAAGTTGATTCTAATCCCATTTAAAAGTCCTCACGGTTATGTATGGTTAGAAGATACTTGAATTCATTTTTTTTAATTTGGAATACTACTAATCTCATTTAAAAGTCCTAACAGTTATGCATGGTTAGTATATATTCAAATTCCTGATATAAATATACCACAAATAGATGCAACTATATGGTTTTATATGATGACATCATCCCTATCATTCTAAAGTCGATTATGCGTCAAACAGAGTATTTATGATTTTTGTTTGATTTTTTATTGAAATTTAATATTTATACTCGATTGAGTTTTAATGTTGTATTAATGTCTATCACTTTATTCTCTATTTTTCTGACACTATTACTCTTTTGCTGATAACAAAAGTGGGAGAGAAAAGTTAAGATTTTGGAAAATAAAGGTCAAATATTTTATATTTGCATCAAGACTCATTTGAATATTTTTATGCATATATGAAGGGGGAGCTGTGTGTAGGGAGGGAGCACTCAAATAGGGGGAGCACACTGAATGATCAAATACATTTAATAAATTCAAAATCTTAAATATATGTTTGTTATCATCAAAAAGGAGAGATTGTTGAATATGCGAGTATATGATTTTTGTTTGATGATAAGAAACATATATATATTCATTTAAATGTATTTGTTAATGTACTATTTTATTTTTCACATAATTAAATAAATATTTGCTGAATAAAATAAATAACACAGTGTTTGTACCAAAATTGGGCACAACACTCTTCGGAAGTCTTTGAAGAGATAAAGTGAAGAAATTAAATGGAAAAAGAGGAATTATCTAACAAAAACTCCAAATTTCAGAAATGAGAATAATTAAAATGCAGGGAGACACAAGAATTTAGAGTGGTTCGGCGTATTGCCTACATCCACTATGAAGTAGTTTGCTTTATTGCTCTTTCTTTGATGTTTACAATTGATTTCAGCAAATTACAGCGAATAACAATGATTTGCAGCAGTGAAATTCGTTGGTAGCAGCAGCAATGGAGTTCAGATCTGGATCTGGTAGAGTCCGGGCGTTGGAGATCTCAAAGAGGAAGAAGAACCCCTTTTCTATTGGCTTTGGGGGTCTATTTATAGGTGTAGGAGGCTGATATTTCGCTCAGATCTCGGGAGACCCTCTCTGGCACGTGACCAGGCCCGTGCGCCCAAGCCCATGAAGTTTTGGTCCGATCCGTGATCGATATGAACAGATTTCATATCGATCAAGATTTCATCCAATGGAGTCGAAATTTGGCATGGACATTCTTTAGCATGCACGTAGTCTTCTGTGAAAATTTCATAGCATTTGGACTTGTAGATTAGGAGATATGATCGATATGAATTGGGATTCTCGTTAGGCTGTTTGGTTTGACTCGCTCTGTTCGACTCGCTTCCGTTCGACTCGGTGACATGGCGCTCGAGTCTTTGGGTCATTCTGCTTTCAATGTTGTTTCGATCGAGTCGAACTGTGCATTGATTGAGCGAGTCGAAGTGTGCATCGATAGAGCGATTTGAAGTGGAGCTTCCTGAGAGATTCGAACAGTGGCTTCGCCAATGGAGTCGAAGTTGATGGAGTCGAACAGTGGTTCGAACAGAGCGAGTCGAAGGAGTCACTTCTGATGGTCGCGAAGCGAGTCGAAGGGAGCGAGTCGAAGTTGGCTTCCGGTGGTTGCGAAGTGAGTCGAAGGAGTCACTTCTGAGTGTTGCGAAGCAAGTCAAAGTAGTCGCTTCTGAGTGTTGCGAAGTGAGTCTAAGTAGTCGCTTCTGAGTGTAGCAAAGCGAGTCGAATCTGAGCGATTCGAAGCTGGCTTCTGTGAAGCGAGTCGAATCTGAGCGATTCAAAGCTGGCTTCTGTGAAGCGAGTCGAATCTGAGCGATTCGAAGTTGGTTTCTGCGAAGCGAGTCAAATCTGAGCAGTTCGAAGTTGGCTTCTGATGGTTGTGAAGCGAGTCGAATCTGAGCGATTCGACTGGTGGTTTGTTTTTATCCAATTTTGTATCGTTCATAACTTGAGCATACGAACTCAGATTGACTTGAGATTTGGAATGTTGACTCTCATATCTTAGCTTGTCATGCCATACCAATTTTAGCCCCATCCGGACTCGGACAAAATTCGTCGATATCCATAGTGAGCTTGTGTATGAGCGATCTCTAGGACGGACCGTCATTGGTTACTAGTCAATTTCTTGGTGTCACGGCCTTGCCAAAAGGCGGGATAACATTTGCCCCCCAAAGTACGTCTTGTGAAAACATGACGTGCTTTGAAGTGCTGCAGTCTTCATTCTGAATAGGTATCGTCTTTTCGATGAAAGCTGTAATCTTCGACTGTTTTTCTTGAAAATGTAAGCTTTGACGGTCAACTGCTGTACCCCGTATTGTTGTGACTGATTGTTGTATGCTAGTGGTTACCCGTTTGTTGTTGTAATCGTTATTGGATGAGTTTATGATTCCTGAAAATCTGGAATATTGAATATTAGTCCGGCATTCATGCATATATGTTAACCTGACTCTCGTTGATGTTTGTACGTTCACGAGTCGCTGTCAGTTTATTTTATTTTTGAATTCTGTATCGATCCTCTCCTGAACCGATGTGAAATTCGCTGCAACAATGCTCGATGGTTGCTTTTGAATGTTCCTTCATAACGATCCTCTCCTGAATCGATGTGAAGGGTTGAAACATCGAAGACGGTTTTTATTGGATTTAGGGATGCAAAGTAAGTATTTCGAGTCAATGGAGTCAGCCACTGGAAGCCATGATTTGATGGAATCAAACTGCTTGTTTGAATTGATCTTGGATTCGAACTGCATAGGAGTCGGAGTCGAAACACACATGAGACAGAGGAGCGAGTAAAAATGCACAGGAGACAGAGGAGCGAGTCGAAATGCATAGGAGTCGGAGTCGAAGACAAGCGATACGAAGGGGAGCCTCGTATCGACGCACTAGAGAGGGAGTCGAAACGTGTGTTCGAATCCACCTGGATACGAAACGTTTATTCCCTATGCTTTCAAGTCCATATAAATACTTTGTACTTAGCCTTTTTTTGACTTTTGACTTTTCGCTTTCCTGCCTTACTTTCGCATCGCTCTGAGACTCGAGACAGCAAAGAAGACAATTTTGCCTTCGAACCGATTCATACCATCAATTACTTTAACTAATCTGACAGATCTAGGTAATCCCCCAAGCGAATGCAACGTGTAGACAACGCAACTAGATTTTTGATACCTAACCAACCAGAGTCATGATCGATCGGGACTTCTCTACGATCGATCGAGATCCCTTCGCCTTAACTTCACGTCGATCTGGAGTAGGGGCTTCGAGACGAACTGCGTAGCCTTGGGATCGAGTCGAACTGCGTAGTCTTGGGATCGACTCGAACTTGAGGCTTTCAATCGGCTCGAAGCGATGGCCTTCGATCGAGTCGAAGTGGTCGTTTGGGACCGAGTCGAACTGGAGGTGTTGGGATCGAGTCGAACTGGAAGTTTGGGAGCGAGTCGAACTGGAGGTTTGGGAGCGAGTCGAATTGGAAGTTCGCGAGCGAGTCGAACTGCTGCGTTCTGATCGATTCGAAGTCCCCAGCCTTCCGATCGAGTCGAACCCATGCTTAGATGGCCATGACCTATCGATGCGAACACGGCTCTCGTTAGCGATACAAATTGAACACTTAAAAAATCTAAAATTTCCTGCACATTTGAACAATTGACTCCGACGAGCTTCAAACTTGCATATCTGGACTTAATAGTTTCACTACATATCTGATTGCCCATCGAAGCTCGTCGATGAAACTGGAACTTATCGAAATAATAACAGATTTTAACTTGGAGTGATAGTTAACAATTGGATGGAACGGTTGCGACGGTCAGCGATGATGGTCCTTCCAACTGAATTCTGAAGTCTCATTGTTTACATGCTTTCTTTAATCCTATAGATCTTCTCAAATGATATACAGTACCGCACTGCACAACACACAATCACACACTTTACACTGGGGGATGCATGAGCGTTATTGCCTGTTTAACAATGATTTTTCATAAGCTAGCTATTCATGGAACCCTCAAGTTCACAGTAGCAGGAACTCCCGAGTTCTATTCCTCCAACCATAGAGATACCGGTTATTGAAGCCGAAGTTATAGACCCAGCTCCAGACGATCGTCCGGGTGCTTGGTTTGTTTGTAATCCGCAAGATTCAGTGCCGTCGGGTATCTCCGAAGATATGCTAGGACGGATTTGCTTGAGGCACGGTTTGTCGCTCGACGACGTGCTACTTCCTGGGCCAAATGACAGGCCACCTGATCCCCCGAAAGGGTTTACTGCTTTCAATCGTCACGCTTGCACAGCGAGGACACTCCCTCCCTTCAACCAATATATAAGGGAGACGTTATCGTTTCTTGGCGTAACTCCATCTCAGCTACATTCCAACGGGTATGCCTTGTTGAACAGCACCTTTGTCCTGTTTATGGAGATCCTCTTTCGACCGCCGAAGCCGATCAAAATTAGATATTTATTCAACGTCAAGAGCCGTGGAGACAGCCATTCTTTCACCTTTCTGGAAGCGGTCAGAAACTGCCACATTGTACTGGACTCCTGGGAAAGGCTAAGTTATTATAAAACCGAATGGTTCTACGTTCGGTGCCCCCCTGGATTCGCTAGGCGGTGGTTGGATAGACGTAAGTGTTGCCCTTTCTCTCTTGAATCATTGAAATATTAGTAACTGACTTCAAAACTGACATACTTTTCATTTTTTATAGCTGTAATTTCTCGTCCTAACGGCGCATACTTCAGAGAGCTTGTTCGGATTCTTCAAGCGTTTTCGGGCGAAGAGAGGCATATCGACTTGGTTCTGTCTGACAGAAATTTGAGGTCTATCGGGCTGATAGAACGGAGGTAGAGCATACATCTGGAAGGGACACATAGAGTGGTCCCGATGAAACGGGTGAAGCGCAAAGCGCCCGTAGTCGTGATAGCCGAAGAAGTTGATCTAGAAAGAACGCCTACCGATACCGAGCTCCCAGCTGGGTCTTCTGCCGATGTCCAGGATTTGGGAGGAAGAAGAAAAGGCGAGGCTGCTGCTTACAAACGTTCTAAATCTGAGAGATTTAAATCCGTGGTCGTGTCTTTACCTTTCCCGGGGATTAGAATTTCAGAGGCTCCTCCCCCGCAAGTAGAGAGTCCTTTTGCAGGGCTCGCTGATATTCCGATTTCGGATTTTGTGTCGTCTCAACATGACGCCAGGATGGAGGAGCTTGATAATGCTCTCGAACTGATTGTGTCGCTTGCTATGAGTGCGGCCGACATTTCCGGTTGGTCAGGGGGCTGCACATGCATACACTTCACTACACTACATGATTCACAACTGTAAATCGTCCAACTTAGGAAATCATTAACTCTTCTTTCGTTTTTCATTTTCAGGTACTATGTTTGGAAGGGGATCGATGCTCGGGAATCTCCGCTCGGCCCAAAAGGCCTCTTCTTATTACGATTCCCGCAGGAGGGATTCAGACAGAGATCGCGATCACGAGTATTCTAATCAGGATAGGTATGGGCGTGATAGGGACAGGGAACACAGACATCGATCTAGATCACGCTCTCCTCCTCCTAGACTCCCATCTCCACCCCCAATTATTGTTCCACACCCGCCAGAGCCTTTCCGTCACATGCCATCTTCCCATACTTCTAGATCTGAGACTTATCTTCAGAGAGTCGAGACCATGGCTCCCATAATTGCAGAGCATGTCCGAGCTGATCCCACGGGAGAAGGGGCCCTTAAATTGGCTCAGATGAGGAAGGACTTTCCGAACATTTGCTTCGATGGCTATGTCTTCCCGCCACACTTAAAAAGAATTTCGTCTGGAGTGGAAGGCACGATGCATGATTACGTTCATGACATCTATACCCAGTACAGGGACTGGGCAAAGGCTGCAGAGAAAGCTTCTAAGGTGGCCTTTGAGCGAGCCAAAGCACTCGAGAAAATGGAATCCGAACTCGCTCAAAGGGACCGGATTATACAAGTGCTTACTGCTGAGGCCGAGACTTCTCGGAAATCGAAGAATGAGGCCACCAAGAAAGCTGATGAAGTGAAGGAGGAAATGGAGAGGTTGGAGCAGACACACGTTGCCCTGGTGGAGGAGATGGGCCATCGGAACACCAAAGTCACTGCCGAGCGGGATGCGGCTGTCAAGGAGCTTAATGAACTCAAGGCCAAATTTGCTGATATGGCCAAGGAGAAAGATGATGCAAACAATGCAGCCCAGGAGGCGTGCGAACAAGCTGTCCTGCTCAGGGATGAATGGGATGCGGTCGTGGCTAAAGTCCACAAGGTAGAGGCTGAGGTGGAGGAAAAAGTGAAGTTGGCCGAGTCCAGGCTAGAGGCTGACATCGAAGACCTCCTCGTTGTTTACAACGCTAACGTGCTGAGGCACAGGGGTCTAGCCTGGCTCGATGATTTTTCGACGCATCTCTATAATGCTTGGAGCCGACTGGTTGAGGAGGAGAAGGAGGCGCAGCAGGGCTAGTCTGTGGATGAATTCGAACTCGAGAATCGCATTCTAACTGAGGATGAGAAGAAGATTCTCCACGAGTCGATTATTCTGCGTGAGAAGGAAAGGCTTGGCGCCCAGCACTTTGAAGTGGGAGAGGGTTCTGGAGTTGACCACCATGAAGCAAGTCTTGAAGTTCCCGCGTCAACCCAGCCCGAATCCTCGTCTGCGGTCGATCCCCCGGCTGTTCCTGCTTATAATCCAAATCAGCCGCAGATGTCTTCGGCTATAGCGCAAGTCACTGATGCCGCCCTGTCGCCTACGAGTCAAACTGAGGAAGGTATTCTGAACATTCCACATATATTTCTTAAGTCGAAATCTTCGATCGAGTTAAGTTCTAACAGTTCTCTTACTCTGTGTCCAGTGATCAATGCCGCACTGGCCATGCCCCCTGCTACTCAAGAATCATATCAAACGCAGGAGGCTATCGCGACCGAAGCGATCACCGTAAGCTCAGCTGCCCCACCCGACGATGCCTAGGGAGGTACACTTGTATTTGATGAGCAGTTGATGAAAGAACTCTTTCGCCGTCATGGCGATCCTTTAGCTGACTTATCATTCGTCATGGGCGGAGGAGTTCTTGCCACAAGCTCTTCGATGCCGACCACTGATGCTCCCAGCGAGGCTCGTTTGGGTACTGAAGAGGAAATCTTGGCACAAATCGCCGCTGAAATGGATGCCGCGGCGCATGGTGGCAGTTTTGGAGGTGGGACGGCGACACTTGGTCCAGCCCCGCTTAGAATGATATCGCCTGGCGGTACATTTTCTGACACTAGTGTGGTCATGCCATCTTCCATATTTGATCCCATTCCTCCGACTCTGCCGGTAGGAAGCATTCCTATCCACTCGAGTTCGGAGGAGGATGTTAATATAATGCCCTCGCCTGAAGACCAACCGCCGAAAAGCAAAGGCTCGAAGAGGAAAATTAGCGGTGGCTGCAGTGGGTCTACACCAAGGAGGAAGCCAAGAAAGAAGAAAGATTAAACATGCTTCCCCAGTTCATTTTGACTTGCATTTTGTTGGCCGTGTATAGATGCGGGTTCGGCCCCTACTAGTAGGAATTTTTTGGAACAAACTTGTATACGAACTTCTTTTACAAACAATAGAAATGAAACATCTCTTTTTTGTTTTCTTTTCTGTCATTGTGTATTTGTCTAAGTGTTTCAATATCTGGAGTGCACTTGTGAAGTTTCAGGTTCCGAATCAAGTTTGTTTTTGTTTGCCAAGTTCGAAAACTGTGGACATGGTTTGTGACCGGGAAGCGAGTTGAATTCCAACACTGCATCGCTTCAATCAATGGTTGATGCTTAAGTCCTGCCCCCTAGTCTTGGGGATGAGTTGTAGATCATCAGTCGACGATCGCTTCTTACTTATAACATGTTGAGTCTAGTGCCACTGAACGGATGTTTGAGGCAAGCGGAGATAGAGTAATGCATCCATGCTTGTCTGATTGTCGATGGTCATATCCGCACTCCGGGGAGTCCCATTTGTTTACTGGAGGTTGGTCACGCCGGCTTAAGTTTCAATCATATGTCCACGATCTAGGGACTTGGAGTTGACATTTGTATTCCGACTCGTGCTCTGGGAGTTTGGAGTTGATATTTATTCTTCGATTCATGCTTCGGGGACTTGAAGTTAGTGTTTACGCTCCGTTTCGCACTCTGGAAATCCGGATTCGATGTTTATACTCCGGTTCACGCTCTGGGAACTCGGAGTTGATGTTTATACTCCGCTTCGCACTCTGGGAATACAGAGTTGTTGTTTATACTCCGCTTCGCGCTCTGGGAATACAGAGTTGATGTTTATGCTCCGGTTCGCACTCTGGGAACTCGGAGTTGATGTTTATACTTCGACTCGCGCTCTGGGAGTTCAGAGTTGATGTTTATACTGCTTCGCACCCTAGGAATACAGAGTTAATGTTTATACTCTGGTTCGCGCTCTGGGAACTCGGAGTTGATGTTTATACTCTGATTCGCACTCTAGGAATACAGAGTTTTTGTTTATACTCCGACTCGCACTCTGAGAACTCGGAGTTGATGTTTATACTCCGACTCACGCTCTGGGAGTTCGGAGTTGATGTTTATACTCTGTTTCGCACTCTGGGAACTCGAAGTTGATGTTTATACTCCGCTTCGCACTTTGGGAATATGGAGTTGATGTTTATACTCCGCTTCGCACTCTGGGAATACGGAGTTGATGTTTATACTCCGCTTCGCACTCTGGG
Organism: Allium fistulosum; assembly: GCA_030737815.1. Lineage (NCBI taxonomy): Eukaryota > Viridiplantae > Streptophyta > Magnoliopsida > Asparagales > Amaryllidaceae > Allium > Allium fistulosum. The sequence goes on from CM060907.1 coordinate 100,232,892, forward strand.
AATACGGAGTTGGTGTTTATACTCCGGTTCGCACTCTGGGAACTCGGAGTTGATGTCTGGTTTGCACTCTAGGAACTCAGAGTTGGTGTTTATACTCCGGTTCGCACTCTGGGAACTCAGAGTTGATGTTTATACTCCGGTTCGCACTCTGGGAACTCAAAGTTGATGTTTATACTCCGACTCATGCTCTGGGAGTTCGGAGTTGATGTTTATATCCGCTTCACACTCTAGGTGTAGGAGGCTGATATTTCGCTCAGATCTCGGGAGACCCTCTCTGGCACGTGACCAGGCCCACGCGCCCAAGCCCATGAAGTTTCGGTCCGATCCGTGATCGATACGAACAGATTTCGTATCGATCAAGATTTCATCCAATGGATTCAAAATTTGGCATGGACATTCTTTAGCATGCACGTAGTCTTCTGTGAAAATTTCATAGCATTTGGACTTGTAGATTAGGAGATATGATCGATACGAATTGAGATTCTCTGTAGGTTGTTTGGTTCGACTCGCTCTATTCGACTCGCTTCCGTTCGACTCGGTGACGTGGCGCTCGAGTCTTTGGGTCATTCGGCTTTCTATGTTGTTTCGATCAAGTCGAACTGTGCATTGATTGAGCGAGTCAAAGTGTGCATCGATAGAGCGAGTCGAAGTGGAGCTTCCTGAGAGATTCGAACAGTGGCTTCGCCAATGGAGTCGAAGTTGATGGAGTCGAATAGTGGTTCGAACAGAGCGAGTCGAAGGAGTCACTTATGATGGTCACGAAGTGAGTTGAAGGGAGCGAGTCGAAGTTGGCTTCCGGTGGTTGTGAAGTGAGTCGAAGGAGTCACTTCTGAGTGTTGCGAAGCGAGTCGAAGTAGTCGCTTCTGAGTGTTGCGAAGCGAGTCGAAGTAGTCGCTTCTGAGTGTAGCGAAGCGAGTCAACTCTGAGCGATTCGAAGATGGCTTCTTCGAAGTGAGTCGAATCTGAGTGATTCGAAGTTGGCTTTTGTGAAGCGAGTCGAATCTGAGCAGTTCGAAGTTGGCTTCTGATGGTTGTGTGAAGCGAGTCGAATCTGAGCGATTCGACCGGTGGTTGGTTTTTATCCAATTTTGTATAATTCATAACTTGAGCATACGAACCCGGATTGACTTGAGATTTGGAACGTTGACTCTCATAGCTTAGCTTGTCATGCCATACCAATTTTAGCCCGATCCGGACTCGGACAAAATTTGTCGATATCCATAGTGAGCCTGTGTACGACCGATCTCTAGGACGGACCGTCATTGGTTACTAGTCAATTTCTTGGTGTCACGGCTTTGCCAAAAGGCGGGATAACACACAGAATTTAAATTCAAACGGATATTTTATTCAAAAAAATATTTATTACAATTTTGAATAGGACAAATTCAAGCTCTCACTATATATATACAATTTCAATTACAATACAATTTTGATTACATCACAATTTATCATTTACATATGCACCTCACTACATTTCACTCATTCACTCGTATTTACCTTCATCTCCATTCCAGATTGAATCCAGCATTTGAGCTATCTGAAAAATATACACTGACGTAGTAAAATTGAAAAAGAAATATTTTTGTAGTGTAAAATAATATGATTTTTGAAAATATCATTTGCCTCAGTTATTTGGGTTGTTCGTCATCATTTAATTTTGAATTCATCATACACGAACAGCTTGTGACATGCACAATGTATCACTATACATGCCACAAGGCCGTGCACACCAATATACACTTGACAAGATTGCAGGGACATGTGAGCACAAGGTCAAACCCAAATCAAAAGTCGGGTTCAACTCAAGTGAAAGTCACGATATCAGCACAAGGTCAAACCCGAGCTTCAAGCTGGATTCAATCTGGACCAAACCCGAGCATCACAAAACTGTCGAGCACAAGAATTCAAATACAACCAAACAAGAACACGGTCTCAACCAAGGCCACTTCTAGTAACAGTAAACAAAATGGTGCAGCAGATATCAATAGCACCAGTAATAACATGTAATACAGTGAATTACAACATAGGGACAAAATGTAGAAAGCATGAAGTATCAATGCAAGCTTGAATCAAAAGGTATACAACAAGTAGATGAACTATGAAATAGAGAGATGTACACAAGACTCAAACCAGCACCTAAAGAAGGCCACACAAGCAACCAAACTGCACATTCAAGTACAAGCCCAAGTGCATGACCATGAAAACAATGTAAGCAGCAGCAATCTTAACAAGTGATGGCCTCAACATCAAATGAAACTGATCAGTGCAAGTTCAAGTGAAACTACATGAACACATGTCGACAGGCAAAATGAAGACAACAGTTCTGACCAAATAACAGAATCAACTCAATCAATCAAGTTTCAAAAGGTACCAGACTCGAGCTACCATATCAGACATACCAAACAAACAAGTACATGTATACAAGAGAAAATAACCAGACTGCAACACTACAGATGTAAGCAAAAATACATGTATATATGTTCAATACATGCGTGAACATATATGTGAAGTGGAACACAGGACAGTGAACAATAAAGTACACGGCATACATAGATGAATGCGTGTACATATATATGACGTATGTAGTGATAACCAGTACCACAACTCGAATGGTACAAGTGCAATGACCAGAAGCAATATCAGTGCAACGGTGGTGGACAAAACATAAACGAGGTAGCAGTTTCAAAATTTTCAAGAAACCCAAAGCCGTGATATTCAAAAAATTAGAGAATACGAAGTCAACTGAAAATCAAGCCATGGTGGCCACGAAATAAATCGAAGCCGTGTCAACCAAGTAACATAAAAATATATGAAGTGACAAAGTCAGAGAAATCATCAACATCCAAGCATAATCAAACGGCCAAGTCAAAAATTATCAGATGAATATACGAACGAAAATATAGGAATTAGAATCCTATAAAACCGAATCATCATCGGCTGTAAAAGAGGTATTCGAGTTCAAGTACAACATAGAAGAATAAATCATAAAACTCGAATCAAAGTCGAGTACTATATAAATCAAAAAGGAACAAACGTACCAATTCTTTCAACAATCAAACTCGACTAATTGGAAGCGACCGCAAGCTAAATTGAAGAAGCATTGAAGCCAATTGAGGAACGACCAGCAATTGATTAGAATCAGCGCTCCAAATTACAAACCCTAAATTAGAAAGAGGAACGAACGAAGAAGCTAAAGAAAGCGGCCATATTTTCTCAACAAAGAAACAAAAGGAATCGGCCAACATATTTACTCAGAGGAAAACGTGAAAAGGGGCCGTTTGTTTTGTGATAATTTTTAGTGGGCCGTCTTATAATCTCTCTTTGGGCTTTAGATTATAAAATAGGGTTTTGTTATTTAATTTGTTTTTAATTTGTATTTTCCTTTTAAAATTATGTGTAATTTCTAGTCGTGCGACTATGGGACGAACTACGGTGGTGTAGTTCGAGAATTCGCAACTCAATGGCTGAGTTGTGGCAGGGTTTTGAGAATAGAGTTAGGTTAGTCGATAGCGGGTGTCGCGAGTTTACGTGTGTAAGCGTCTGACTACTTAATTTCTAGTAGAAACCTTGGGGGCAGCACGTAGGCAGGGTTTTGCCGAAGCTGGGTAAATCTATGTGTTCTATTTTTTGCTTTTTATATTCTGTCATTATCTGTGCTGCTATTATTCTACTGTGATCAATGCTGCAATTCTTTTATATAAACTTCCGCAATATTTTTTATAATTAATAGCATCACCCTATTCACCCCCCTCTAGGTTGAAATCGATCCTACAGAGCTAAGTTTGCAGCAGTATTCATCGATTATTTCACTAAATGGGTAGAAGCAGAACTATTATCGAATATAACATTAGGAAAAGTGTTAAAATTTGTGATTAAAAACATAGGCACTTCATCCGTAGCTCATCCTTAGGCTAATGGAGCCGTTGAAGCTACTAACAAAACTATTAAAGCTATCCTCAAGAAACGATTGGACAAAACGAAAGGGAAGTGGGTAGAAGAACTACCACTAGTGTTTTAGGCATATAGAACTTCTACTAAGACCGCGATGGGACATACTCCATTTTATTTAACATATGGATGCGAAGCAATGCTTCCGATTGAAGTTAAAGTTCCATCTCATCGAAGAATTGCATGTGCATTTGATCCCAATTAAGAATTGAGGAAAGAATCCATATATTTAATCAATGAACTAAGGGATAAAGTAGCCATACGAACGGCTAAATATCAACATAGGGTATCAAGGTATAACTCCAAACTTAAAGGAATACCATTTCAAAAAGGAGATTTGGCTCTCCGAAAAGTCATGGCGAATACTAAAAATCTGGCAGACGGATCACTCGAACCAAATTGGGAAGGGCCCTTGTTATTCATGAAGTAATTTCACTAGGGACTTATCAATTATGTTGCCCTGATGACAACGTAATAATGGGAACTTGGAATGCTGAGCATCTAAGGCCTTACTTTCCAACAATAGGTTAATCAAGAAATTGAGACAAGTATATCTACGGAATCGATAATCAAATGAAAGAAAGAAACTATAGGGAAAAGCCTAAATCATTACCTATAAGGCAATAAGGGGCGAAGGAAAAGCCTTTGATCTCTCCACAAGGGCTTGGTCAAAGCACCTCCTAGTGGGAGGTTAGAGTAAGTATTTGGTGCCACCTAAGATGGCCTAGCCAAAACACTCAAGCCTTCGATCCTGCCTACGTGGCCTGGCCAGAGCACCTCCTAGAAGGAGGATGGAGTAAGCCTTTGGTCCCACCTAAAATGGCATGGCCAAAGCATCGTACCAGCCTTCTGTTCTGCCTATAAGGCCTGACTGGAGCACCTTCTAGAGGGAGGATGGGTAAAACTTTGGTTTTGCTTAAGATAGCCGGTGTGCACATAAAATTGTATATTTTTACTCCCATATTTAATCTTCATTTATTAGAATAAGTGAGCATATTAAGGTATTTTACATGTTTAAACCAAAATCTAAATTGTTTTCAAATCGTCATTCATTCATCTACACCTGGGGACAAAATGATAATTTTATGTATGAATTAATTTTTGGAAATTTATTTGCACATTTTTATTTTTTATTTGTAGGAAATTGAGTGTAAATAGGATGGAGTTTCATGATATATGCATGCACATATGTCGAAAGCAAATGAAGAAAAAAAATAAAAGAATTCATGCAACATGAAGGAGCCCACATGCCCACTAACTAATAGACCATAATTAAAAGAACATGCACATGTTAATGAAGACTTAAAGGCATATTAGTGGGGATTAATTAATTCCGTAATGATTACTCGGAGGTTACACTATTGTAACACCCCTAATTTTTATAACATTATTCAGGAGTTTTAATTAGATAAATTAAATAGAATGATATAAATGTTAAGTGATAAGGGAGTTGAGATCTGAATAAATCTAATTAAGGCCGTGCTTAATAAAATAATTAAATGGGCTTAAGAATAGATTTTAGGTTAATTAAATTGCATACGGATATATTAGGAATTTGTTGCCCATAACCCTTACCCTTATATATATTTTCGTTCCTACCATTTCATTCCTATTTACATCATTTGAGAACAAAAAAAATAGTAAGAGGAGCCGGCCATTAACAAGAGAAATTAAATCAAAAGCTAGAGTTCAAGCTTAGGGGAAATCAATCTCAATCCAATCTCCTTATCTAAATCAAGGTGAATAATATTTCCATCTCTATTTTTGGGTTGAATCATATGTTTTTGGATTTAAGAGTAAATTCATTTTTTATGCTGATTTGGATGATAATATTCTAGAATATTGATTTGTTTAATTTAAACAAGATTGTTTAAATGGGATTATACACGGTTTTAGGGTAAAACCGGTTTATATTGATGTTTAAATGCCATGGAAAATTTTTATGTTGTATAAAATATGATTTTGGAGTTGGGTTTCAATTTGGATAATTTTCCAAATGGAAAGATTGTTATGAATTTTCAAAAGAAAATATGGTTATTTGGGTTTATAAATTTATGTCGGAAAATATATTAAGAATTCAGGTATGGAATTTTGATATGTTAGATAACATGATTAAAGTGAATTTCTGGAATTTTTGGGGATTTCACCAAAGTGATTTGCTATGCAAATTAAATTATTTTAAAAGAGGGACTTCTTTGCAAAATTGGTTTTGCTTAATGGAAGGGCTTATTTGATTAAATTAACCATGGTTTAGATTTGAAATTAGCAGCAGTTATTTTAGTAAAGAGTTTGAAAAAGTTAAGGCAACTAAACTAGTGTTGACACGTGGTAGGTTAGTTTGAAAAAGGTTATCTTTAAGTAGTATTAAACCAGGTTTACTCAGAAAAGTTGGTTCCACCTTCTTTAGAAGTACCTTTTGACGCAGAGCTTTTGCCTTTAACCTATTTGAAACCTACTAAGCCGAAACCAATACGCAAGGTATCACAAAAATGGTACGCAGTGAATTGGAGAAAGAAGAAAGGTTAGGTGTCGAAAGCATGGCTTCCGAAGTAGTCGATACCTTGGTTTGTTTTAAAAAAAGAAGCGCCTGCCTTTGTTTTATTTAAGCCTTCGAAGGAGTCGAAGCATGTGTTTTGAAAGAGGTTTTAAAAGGTTTTGAAAGGATTGCCATTAACATAAGTTTGCTCTCGAATGGGTTCCTTTACTTATGAAAGAATGCTTTTGAAAGAAGGGGTTTCGACCCAGTCGAAGCCTTGCTGTCGTTCTTTAGCCTTTCGATGGTGTTGAAGTCATCAATACTTTCGAAAAGTAGTGTTAGTTTTTAAAGATGTTTTAAGCATATTCCTAAATGCTTTCGAAAGGGTCCAAGGGTTTCGAAGGCAATGGCTTCGAAAGGGGTTTCGATTCTATCCTTCAATGTTTTTGTTTAAATGTTTTGAAGCTTTCGAAAGGGATGGTGCCTATGCCATCATGTTTTCCCCAATATTTAATATGATAAAGGATGGTTTCGAAAGAGATGCTTTCGCCTATATTCACTTTGACCCAGATAATATTTTTAGGTATAAACCCAAAGCTTTCGAAAGGGGGACTTTCAATGATTTCAGAAGGGTTACTTCCAATGGTTTTGAAAGGGGTACTTTTAAATAGTTTTGAAGCTATGCTTCTAAAGTTAAATGTTATAACTTTAATACTATCGAAAGGTTTCAAAAGGAAGGTTTTAAAGTATTAGAAAGGCAAGAGCCTAATGTTTTGAAGATAGATTTTAATGCTTTCGAAGGAGGTCATCCGATGTAGTTGAAAGCAAGGTTTTGAAGGCGTCGAAAGGTTTTGTAACCACAAATCATTTTTAAAGTAAAAACCCATGGCTAAATATCGGAGTTTTTAAATGATTTTAAGTACGTAAATTTAAAGAAGAGTTTCCTTGATAAAAGTGTAGGTTAAAGGGATTAACAATGTTTTATATGAAAAGTATTTCAAGGGCATTAAACCCACATGAGTGGTATTGTTATGTTATTATGTTTCCTTCTTCAAATATAAAAATATTCATATTATAATGGACCCATAATTGTATTTTGGGGATAAAGGGCAGAAGAACCAACTAAGGTTGTCCCAGTAGTGAATATAAATTGATTAAACTCCTTGATGAGCCATGGCTTAGATTTGAAATTAGCAGCAGTTATTTTAGTAAAGAGTTTGAAAAATTTAAGGCAACTAAACTAGTGTTGACACGTGGCAGGTTAGTTTGAAAAAGGTTATCTTTAAGTAGTATTAAACCAGGTTTACTCAGAAAAGTTGGTTCCACCTTCTTTAGAAGTACCTTTTGACGCAGAGCTTTTGCCTTTAACCCATTTGAAACCTACTAAGCCGAAACCAATACGCAATGTATCACAAAAATGGTACGCAGTGAATTGGAGAAAGACGAAAGGTTAGGTGTCGAAAGCATGGCTTCCGAAGGAGTCGATACCTTGGTTTGTTTTAAAAAAAGAAGCTCCTGCCTTTGTTTTATTTAAGCCTTCGAAGGAGTCGAAGCATGTGTTTTGAAAGAGGTTTTAAAAGGTTTTGAAAGGATTGCCATTAACATAAGTGTGCTCTCGAATGGGTTCCTTTACTTATGAAAGAATGCTTTTGAAAGAAGGGGTTCCGACCCAGTCGAAGCCTTGCTGTCGTTCTTTAGCCTTTCGATGGTGTTGAAGTCATCAATGCTTTCGAAAAGTAGTGTTAGTTTTTAAAGATGTTTTAAGCCTATTCCTAAATGCTTTCGAAAGGGTCCAAGGGTTTCGAAGGCAATGGCTTCGAAAGGGGTTTCGATTCTATCCTTCAATGTTTTTGTTTAAATGTTTTGAAGCTTTCGAAAGGGATGGTGCCTATGCCATCATGTTTTCCCCAATATTTAATATGATAAAGGATGGTTTCGAAAGAGATGCTTTCGCCTATATTCAATTTGACCCAGATAATATTTTTAGGTATAAACCCAAAGCTTTCGAAAGGGGGACTTTCAATGATTTCAGAAGGGTTACTTCCAATGGTTTCGAAAGGGGTACTTTTAAATAGTTTCGAAGCTATGCTTCTAAAGTTAAATGTTATAACTTTAATACTATCGAAAGGTTTCAAAAGGAAGGTTTTAAAGTATTAGAAAGGCAAGAGCCTAATGTTTTGAAGTTAGATTTTAATGCTTTCGAAGGAGGTCATCCGATGTAGTTGAAAGCAAGGTTTTGAAGGCGTCAAAAGGTTTTGTAACCCAAACTCATTTTTAAAGTAAAAACCCATGGCTAAATATCGGAGTTTTTAAATGATTTTAAGTACGTAAATTTGAAGAAGAGTTTCCTTGATAAAAGTGTAGGTTAAAGGGATTAACCATGTTTTATATGAAAAGTATTTCAAGGGCATTAAACCCACATGAGTGGTATTGTTATGTTATTATGTTTCCTTCTTCAAATATAAAAATATTCATATTATAATGGACCCATGATTGTATTTTGGGGATAAAGGGCAGAAGAACCAGCTAAGGTTGTCCCAGTAGTGAATATAAATTGATTAAACTCCTAGATGAGCCATGGTTTAGATTTGAAATTAGCAGCAGTTATTTTAGTAAAGAGTTTGAAAAAGTTAAGGCAACTAAACTAGTGTTGACATGTGGCAGGTTAGTTTGAAAAAGGTTATCTTTAAGTAGTATTAAACCAGGTTTACTCAGAAAAGTTGGTTCCACCTTCTTTAGAAGTACCTTTTGACGCAGAGCTTTTGCCTTTAACCCATTTGAAACCTACTAAGCCGAAACCAATACGCAAGGTATCACAAAAATGGTACGCAGTGCATTGGAGAAAGACGAAAGGTTAGGTGTCGAAAGCATGGCTTCCGAAGGAGTCGATACCTTGGTTTGTTTTAAAAAAGAAGCGCCGGCCTTTGTTTTATTTAAGCCTTCGAAGGAGTCGAAGCATGTGTTTTGAAAGAGGTTTTAAAAGGTTTTGAAAGGATTGCCATTAACATAAGTTTGCTTTCGAATGGGTTCCTTTACTTATGAAAGAATGCTTTTGAAATAAGGGGTTCCGACCCAGTCGAAGCCTTGCTGTCATTCTTTAGCCTTTCGATGGTGTTGAAGTCATCAATGCTTTCGAAAAGTAGTGTTAGTTTTTAAAGATGTTTTAAGCCTATTCCTAAATGCTTTCGAAAGGGTCCAAGGGTTTTGAAGGCAATGGCTTCGAAAGGAGTTTCGATTCTATCCTTCAATGTTTTTGTTTAAATGTTTTGAAGCTTTCGAAAGGGATGGTGCCTATGCCATCATGTTTTCCCCAATATTTAATACGATAAAGGATGGTTTCGAAAGAGATGCTTTCGCCTATATTCACTTTGACCCAGATAATATTTTTAGGTATAAACCCAAAGCTTTCGAAAGGGGGACTTTCAATGATTTCAGAAGGGTTACTTCCAATGGTTTCGAAAGGGGTACTTTTAAATAGTTTCGAAGCTATGCTTCTAAAGTTAAATGTTATAACTTTAATACTATCGAAAGGTTTCAAAAGGAAGGTTTTAAAGTATTAGAAAGGCAAGAGCCTAATGTTTTGAAGTTAGATTTTAATGCTTTCGAAGGAGGTCATCCGATGTAGTTGAAAGCAAGGTTTTGAAGGCGTCAAAAGGTTTTGTAACCCAAACTCATTTTTAAAGTAAAAACCCATGGCTAAATATCGGAGTTTTTAAATGATTTTAAGTATGTAAATTTGAAGAAGAGTTTCCTTGATAAAAGTTTAGGTTAAAGGGATTAACCATGTTTTATATGAAAAGTATTTCTAGGGCATTAAGCCCACATGAGTGGTATTGTTATGTTATTATGTTTCCTTCTTCAAATATAAAAATATTCATATTATAATGGACCCATAATTGTATTTTGGGAATAAAGGGCAGAAGAACCAGCTAAGGTTGTCCCAGTAGTGAATATAAATTGATTAAACTCCTAGATGAGCCATGGTTTAGATTTGAAATTAGCAGCAGTTATTTTAGTAAAGAGTTTGAAAAAGTTAAGGCAACTAAACTAGTGTTGACACGTGGCAGGTTAGTTTGAAAAAGGTTATCTTTAAGTAGTATTAAACTAGGTTTACTCAGAAAAGTTGGTTCCACCTTCTTTAGAAGTACCTTTTGACGCAGAGCTTTTGCCTTTAACCCATTTGAAACCTACTAAGCCGAAACCAATACGCAAGGTATCACAAAAATGGTACGCAGTGAATTGGAGAAAGACGAAAGGTTAGGTGTCGAAAGCATGGCTTCCGAAGGAGTCGATACCTTGGTTTGTTTTAAAAAAGAAGCGCCTGCCTTTGTTTTATTTAAGCCTTCGAAGGAGTCGAAGCATGTGTTTTGAAAGAGGTTTTAAAAGGTTTTGAAAGGATTGCCATTAACATAAGTTTGCTCTCGAATGGGTTCCTTTACTTATGAAAGAATGCTTTTGAAATAAGGGGTTCCGACCCAGTCGAAGCCTTGCTGTCGTTCTTTAGCCTTTCGATGGTGTTGAAGTCATCAATGCTTTCGAAAAGTAGTGTTAGTTTTTAAAGATGTTTTAAGCCTATTCCTAAATGCTTTTGAAAGGGTCCAAGGGTTTCGAAGGCAATGGCTTCGAAAGCGGTTTCGATTCTATCCTTCAATGTTTTTGTTTAAATGTTTTGAAGCTTTCGAAAGGGATGGTGCCTATGCCATCATGTTTTCCCCAATATTTAATATGATAAAGGATGGTTTCGAAAGAGATGCTTTCACCTATATTCACTTTGACCCAGATAATATTTTTAGGTATAAACCCAAAGCTTTCGAAAGGGGGACTTTCAATGATTTCAGAAGGGTTACTTCCAATGGTTTCGAAAGGGGTACTTTTAAATAGTTTCGAAGCTATGCTTCTAAAGTTAAATGTTATAACTTTAATACTATCGAAAGGTTTCAAAAGGAAGGTTTTAAAGTATTAGAAAGGCAAGAGTTTAATGTTTTGAAGATAGATTTTAATGCTTTCGAAGGAGGTCATCCGATGTAGTTGAAAGCAAGGTTTTGAAGGTGTCGAAAGGTTTTGTAACCCAAACTCATTTTTAAAGTAAAAACCCATGGCTAAATATCGGAGTTTTTAAATGATTTTAAGTATGTAAATTTGAAGAAGAGTTTCCTTGATAAAAGTGTAGGTTAAAGGGATTAACCATGTTTTATATGAAAAGTATTTCAAGGGCATTAAACCCACATGAGTGGTATTGTTATGTTATTATGTTTCCTTCTTCAAATATAAAAATATTCATATTATAATGGACCCATAATTGTATTTTGGGGATAAAGGGCAGAAGAACCAGCTAAGGTTGTCCCAGTAGTGAATATAAATTGATTAAACTCCTTGATGAGTAGAATTGCATCCAAGAGGTCGGGGAGAGCAGAATATAGGATGCCTAAATATGGAAGTTGTCAGGAAGAAGGTTCATAGGGATCCCATGAAAACTATGATTAGGAAGTTATTGGAGTTACCAATAGGTTCATAGTGATCCCATGAAAACTATGTTATAAAGAGTGGTTGGCAGGGGCCAATTGGTTCATAGTGATCCCATGAAAACTATATCCGGATTAAGTTATTGATAGGTTCCTAGTCAACCCATGTAAACTAGGATAAGAAGAAAAGATATTGGAATGGGCCAATAGGTTCCTAGTCAACCCATGAAAACTAGGATAAGGGAGAAGTTATTGGAGTAACCAATTGGTTTAGCGGAACCCATGAATCAACTAAACCCATAGGTGTGGTAGTGATAAGTTAATTGGCAGGGGAAAATAGGTTCATAGTGCACCCATGAAAACTATGAAATAGGACAGGGAGTCCATATATTTTATAAAGGTTATTAGTAAGCCCATGAAAACTAATAGGTTAATAGTGACCCTAGAAACTATTAATATGATAGGGAGTCAATTAAACAGAGGATGGGAAATCCAGTATGTTTTAACATGTTCGCATATAATCATAATATTTTGAAATGACTATGTTTTAACCATTGTGGATGTAGGAGCACAATATATGATTTTATAAAGGTTTTTGGATATTAGTGAGGGGAAAACCCGTTCTGCTAAGTGACATGGTCTCACTAGATATCTAAATGATTTGAGATGGTAGATTATTATTCATACTAGGCTTTATGTCTGACTCGAAGTTTATGTTTTCCACTTAAACTCTCGGGTACTCAATTGATTTTGAGTAGTTTGAGAGTTGAGGTTTTCAGGTACCTCTTTAGACGAATAAGCTTCCGGAGACGTGCAGTAGGCATTATAGCTATATAGAGTTTTCTTTTATTGGATTCCACTATGTTGTTTGTAATGGCAAAGTTGTTATATTGCTTATATATACCCTGATCATCCAAGGGGGCATCTTCATATGTCGCTCTTGACGTATGTTGTAATAAATATATTTTCTCTGAACGTGATTTGCAATTGTGGGCTTATGTAATGAATTGGAAAAATTTTGAAATGGAATGTGGTTTTGTTTAATGTTTTGAAAATTTTCCATATTCATGTGTTTCTGTGTATCAATGAATCTAACATCCCCGTATTTGGTCGTCGAGGGTTAATAACTATGGATGACTACAGCATCCGTAGCCGTTAGTTTTGGGACTCCAAGTAGGGGGTTCTTACAAATTGGTATCAGTGCATAGCTTTATGAAACTTTAAAAGAAAGTTAAACCTAAAAGATTTTTTAAACATAATTCCGATGAATCCGAAATATGATCGGGGTTTGGGTTAACGTTATTGTAACGTACTTGTATTTGATATATATATATATATATAAGTACGTGTTCCCCTCTCTCTTAGACTGTTCTTCTATATCTTATTAAGGCTCGTATGCAGATTTACGAGAAAGAAGATATGGAAGCAGGAAACGGAAGAGGAAATCTCGGTGGAGGAAGCACCATAACTAGTGGAAATGCTCGACCTAATACCAGGAGGAACCAAGTCCGATAGGCTAATGCTAACCAAAATGCCGAGACCAATGTTGGTGCTAAAATTCTGCCAGTAGATGCGGGGATGGTGTATCAGTTGTTAGCCAATCTTTCGCAAGCTGGGGTTGCTGGTAATGTTGGAGGAGCTAATCCTATGGCTCCAGTTAGGAATAACTATGCTAAGTTGAGCAGAGATTACATCAGTCTGGGTGGAAAGCCATTTGTTGGAACGGAGGATGCCGTTGAAGTTGAGAATTGGCTATTGCACTGTGAAAGGATCTTTAATGATCTAGGATTGGATGATGGGTAAAAGAGGAGGCTGGCCTCTAGGCAGTTGCAAGGGGCAATGCTTCACTGGTGGAACAGTGTGACTGCCGGAGTTCCGGAGGAAGAGCTGACATGGTCTGATTTCAGAAGGAGGTTTGAGCAAAGATTTTTATTTGAAGTGGCTAAGTCGGCATTGATGAGGAAGTTCATGGATCTAGTTCAAGGAGAGAAGTCAATAATAGAGTACGCTGCTAAGTTTGATGAGGTGTCTCGATATGGATATGCTGTGGTTGACACTGACATTACAAAGAATGAGAGGTTCATTTGAGGACTGAGACCTGAGCTTGATAGAATGACCATGACCCATATCCGAGAACCTTGTAATGTGGTGGTGGAAATGGCCATTCGTCATGAAGAGATGCTTGCTGTTTCTGCTAGAGAGAAGCCAGTAGAATCCCAGGGTCCTCAGGGAAAGAAAAGGAAATTCTTTAAGAAGAAGGGAGCCCAGAAAGGGGATGCTGCTAAGAAGGCAAAGGCTGATTTAGTGTGCTTCAAGTGTGACAAAAAGGGTCATTATGCTCATGAGTGCCGGTCAGGCAAGGGGAAAAAGGCTGCATATAAGAAGAATGTGAAGTGCTTCAACTATGATCTAGTTGGGCATTATAAGAACTAGTGTCCGGAGCCAAAAGGGTAGACAAGGGTAAGGTCTTTGCTGTTGGATCATCAGCTAAGCCAACTGTAGCTGATAAAGGAAAGACTGTGATGGAAGGTACGTTTTTGATTCAGAGTATACCAGTTAGGATACTATTTGATACCGGTGCATCACATTCATTTATATCTCAGTGTTTGGTTGTTAGGTTATGGTTAGAACCTACATACGTTGTTACTTCCTTAAGGGTTGCGAATCCAATAGAAGGATATGCAACTCTAGGGATGAGATGTGACCAGTTAGAACTTGATTTGTTAGATCATATGTTTGCATGCATTCTATATGTTTTCGATTTCATAGATTTTGGAATCATTTTGGGTATGGATTGGTTGAGAAGGTATGGGGCCAGGATATTTTGCTAGGACGGGGAGATATCTTTGAGACACCCTGATAGTCATAACCGAATTATATTCTCAGTAGAGAATTCTGACCGGAGTAGTTGTTCTTTGTTAAGTGCAATGGAAGTGGAAGAAGAGCTAAGTCAGGTTCGAGTAGCAAAAGAGTTTGCAGATCTGTCTGAGCTAGTCACAGGACTACCACCAAAATGAGCTATTGAGTTTCAGATAGATTTTGTGCTAGGAGCTGAACCTGTGAGTAGACCACCTAACAGGATGACACCTACTAAGATGAAGGAATTGAAGGTGCAGCTAGTGGATCCAGAAGGAAGGAATTTTATTAGACCAAGCAGTTCGCCTAGGGTAGCGGCTGTGGTATTCGTGAAGAAACCAAATGGGTCGTTAAGGATATGTATCGACTATCGTAAGTTGAACGAGAGGACAATAAAGAATAAGTATCCTTTGCCGAGAATTGATGATCTATTTGATCAGTTGAGTGGAGTCAGAGTGTTTTCCCAGTTGGATTTGGCGACGAGGTTTCATCAGTTAAAAGTGGCAGAGGACAGTACTCCTTTGACAGCATTTCGAACTAGATATGGCTTGTATAAGCGGTTAGTAATGCCATTTGGGTTGACGAATGCACCTTCTTTCTTTGTGGATTTGATGAAATGGGTTTTCTGAGAGCACTTGGATAGGTTCGTGTTGGTATTTATAGATGACATTTTGGTATACTCTAAGGATGAAAGAGAGCATGAAGATCATCTTAGAGTGGTGCTTGAGACCCTGATGCAGAATCAGCTAAAGGCGAAGTTTTCCAAGTGTCATTTTTGGAAGAAAGAGGTTAAGTTTCTTGGTCATGTGGTTTTAGAGAAAGGATTGTCATTCGATCTAGATAAGATCGAAGGTGTGAATAATTGGAAGAGACCAGAGACGGTGACCGAGATCAGAAGTTTTCTTGGACTTGTTTGCTACTACCGGAGATTCATCAAGGATTTCTCACGGATAACAGCTGATGTGCACGTTAATGTGCATATTTTTACCACCATATTTAATCTATTTAAATTAAATAAATGATCATATCGGGCATTTTAACTTGTTTAAACCAAAAATTCATATTATTTTCAAATCGTTACATATTCATCTTCAACCAAGGGCAAAATGGTCTTTTTGTGCATATATTAATTTGAGAAAATTTAATTGGAAATTTATATATTTTTTATAGGAATTTGGATTCATATAGAAGTGGTTTCATGATTACATATGCATGCACAAGAGTGAAGAGAACAAATGAAGATGGAAATAATTCAAAGTGAAGATCATGGAAGACCCCACCTACCCACCTAACTTAATGTACAAATTAGAGGCTAATGCACATGCTTATGGAATTAATGGCTTCATGTACACTTAAATGAGGATTATTTGAAGCTAATGATTACTTGGCCTCCACACTTCCTAAGAGGGTATTTTGGGCATTCCCCAAAAAAATGAATTAGGGTTTAACACATGTATAAAATCCTCTTATGTTTCATGTAACCCTCTTCTTCCTTAGTCTCTCTTAGTTAGTTTTTAGCTTAGAAAATAAATCAAAGCTTTTCTCTCTTCTTTTTCCATGGCTACTAAGCCATTTTATTTCATGTAATTTTTCTTTCTTTTATGCAATGTCAATTCTCTTTTATTTACATGCTTCTTCTCTTCTTATGTTAGTAGTGTAGTTTACATTCATGCAAAGTAGATTAGTTTTAATTCTTGTTAATTAGCTTCTCTTTTCCATTAGCTTTCATTTTCCATTCTTTTTGCTTTCATGTTGCTAGCTACATTTGTTCATATGATAACAAAAATGAGAGCTTAACCCCTTCAATTTAGGGGTAACGAAGCCTAATCATGTAGCTTCAACATTTTGATAATTTTGATCTCTTTTGTGCTTAAAGGAATGTTGATGTGATTTATTGTTTCATGTTGAATTTGATAGTCTATTTTGTTCATAACAAATAAGCTATGCTTAAACAATCACAAGCAATGATTACCTCTTCATCTACATATGATGATGGTAATGAAGTGAATGTGAAATTAAAATTTGATGGCCTATATTTCTAAACAATAGTTAATAGGTCATGCTTAAAATAGATTTCATTTTCAACTTTGTTGTTGTTTTCATGAGAGTTAGTAAGTGATTTAAAGGTTGTGGTATAGTTTGATGGCTTATGCTGAGCTAATTAATAGCACAAATGAGCCATACTTATGATAAACACATCATTTAAATTCACTAATGACCAAAAAAGAGTGATCATAATTTCATTAATTGTTGAATTATATGATCTAGAGAGTGGATTTATCTCTAAATTGTCATTTAACTCTCATATTTTTATCTATTTTTCTTTTGCTAGTTTTTGTTAGTTTCTTACATTTTTAGCTAATCACACTTTCAACTTTGGTTAATTTGATTGAATAGAATTTTTAAATCATCAATTCCCTGCAGATCGATCTGTATTCGCCACGTACTTCAATAGTACGCCGTGCGCTTGCGGTAAATTTTATTATAAAATTCGTTCGATGGTTTTCTAATCCGATAGAAATTCCGTCGTCGATCAAGTTTTTGGCGCCGTTGCCGGGGAATTGTTTTGATTTTAATTTTCTTTTCTTCAGATTAGTTTTGTTTGTTTTGTTGTGCGTATTTTGTGTGTTTGCATTTTTTAAAATATATATATATACATATATATATATATATATTGTGTGTTTTGTGATTTATGGTGACATCGTGTTGTGTGCTTGTTTTCCTTTTATTTTCCATTTGCATTGCATATCATACTTAAAAAAACCAAAAAAAGGGACATTGCATTCATCTTCAATTTTATTCCATTTCCTTTTCAATTACATTTTCCATTTACAATTTACAATTTAAAAAAAAACACCGTTACATTGCATTTTTCTTCACTGTTGCAGTCTCTGTTCACATTCACTATTTATATCTCCCATACAAACAAGCCTCTATTACTGGCTTACCCACTGTCCATTGCCAGAACCTCCCCTCTGTTCCCTGACAGTTCAACATTCCCTTCAACATTCACTGTCAAACCCTCATCTGCAATACAACACTTTAATACAACACTATCATTACCAAACCCTGTCATTACCAAAGAACAACAGACAACAGACCACAACAACACACTTCTTCCATACCACATGCACTGCTCTCAGTACAATAACCCAAACAAACACTTTCCATCCATCATCACACTCTTGCCATACGACAACCAACCTGACCACTTTAGACAGCCCTAAGTCCTCCATCTCTTCACCCCACTCCCATCATTTTGTTGCTTCAATCACACATACCTCCACCTCTGTCCCACTGCTTCTAACCACGACCCATATACATAACATCCACCAAACCACTCTATACTGTTTCTACATCATACTTCATTGCTTGCAAACCCGTCCAAACATCCCTGCTTCACTTCTGCACTGTTAATCCACACATCTGACCACACTTTTGTCACTGAAACATTCCTCTGTCCACACTATTAACCACAACACTTCATATACATCACCGCGAACTCCTCCTCCTAATCATAAATCTACCACCAACCCTTCAAACACTTACACACTACCATAAAACCTGCCACTCCAACACCTCATCATCTCCCACTGTGCAACAAACCACCACATCCATATACAATTCATCTCCACACTACCAAGCAAGCATACAAGTTTACCATCCATTGCTGCCTGTAATACAACAGTCCATCACGACATCAGACCATACTCACAGCCTTGCCATCAATTTCCAAATCGTACAGCCACCAGACCACCTTGCTTTCTGCCTTATACAACTACACTAGACTAGCTTCCATACTTCATCTTCAAACAACAAGGCTTCAACCATCATCACCTTCAAAGCTGTTCATCTGTTCAACCACCATCACCTTCACAGCTACCCCCACAACAACCACATAACAACTACTTCCATAACCACTGCAACACCACCCGCAATCGATACTTCACATCCTTGCCTTCATTGATACTGCAACTTCTCAAACTCCTCCCTTCAATCGTCGACCCCAACCTGCCTGTAGAACATCGTTCGACTTCAGAGCAACCCTACTACACTGCCTTTACCAATCACAAATTCCCAAACTCAAATACCTGAATCTCCCAATCCAAACTTCCGCCACCCAAAGACTTCGACGCCGCGACAATCGATCCAACCTGCAAACCAAACCCCCATCGCCTCTGCCGAAATCAAATCGTGCTCTGCCACCACTTCTTAGATCGCGAGCACAACTTAATCGCCGTACCCAAAATTGCCTAATCCAATCGCACTTCGACTCCACAAGAAACCAGGAATCCACAATCGAACACAATCCTGCAAACTGCCAACCTCGATCGCCGATTCATCTAATTCGAGCCTGCCATAAAACCCGATTCCCTTGTCAAACTGCGTTTTCGATTTTGCAAATTAAAAGAAAAAAATATTTCAACGAGGAAGTTGTCTGGAGATTAGAATTGTGTTTTACAAATGGAAAGTATTCTCGAAGTCAACTATTCTTTCTTTTAATAGGGCCGGGCCCTGGTGGGTTTGAGAAAAAAAATCTATAAAACAATAAAAATAAGTTAGAAACTTATCTTTGGTTTCATTTTTTTAAATTTGTTTTCTAACTTCATTTCTAACTTCTTCTGATTTCATTTGCTTTATATTCCTTTTTTTTATTTCTTTTGATTTTATTTTGATTTTATAAAAATATAATCTAACTTCTTTTGATTTTGTTTTGATTTTCCTTTGTTTTATATTTCTTTCATATAAAAAAAATTGCTGCCAAAAATTGTATATATCTTGTTTTTAGTTTCAGGGTGCAGAAGGGGAAATTCAAAGGAAGAACCGCTTGGTAAAATAAATTGCTATGCTTGCTCGCTTAAAAAAAAAATTTTGCTGCTTTCATCTCTGGTTTATTTGAATTGCATTGTTAGTTGCTTGCATTTGCATTAAAAAAAATAGAAAACCAAAAAAAAAACAAAAATTCATTCGTAGTTGCATTATTAATACATGTTTAATTTCTGCTCTGCATTTCATCCTAGAGTTTTAATTAATAGTAACAGTTAGACATCGATAACACTTAATTGTATATTGACAATTTGTCTTCTTTGAACAATTTAATTTCTCGGTGTCTAGGCTACGGCAGAGCAATAACCATTTATAAATATTACGATGATTCGTTAATATTATAGTGGTTGTTTCTCTGAAGGTACTTAAACCTTCGGCTGCATTGCAACGGTGATTCATGGTGCACCGATAAATCATGTCTGTTACCTGGCTGAGAACTATCTTGTTGATTTAAGACGGAGTGTGATTATACAATTTTGGGTTAACTTAGGATAAATCATTTGTAATTAACCTTTGCATTCATTTAGTTGCATTAGTTCATGCATATTTTTTTTTTAAAATTTCAAAATCCAAAACTAAAAATTGTAAATATTCATTTTCCTTTTCCTTCGATTTTTTTTTCCTTTTTCTTTGAAATTTCAAAAATCAAAAAAAATTTAGAAAAACCAAAATCCAAAAAAATTAATTATAAAATCTTTTCAAAAACAAAGAAAAAATTTGAAAAACCAAAAAAAACAAAACAAAAATCAATTTCCCTTTTGAAAAATAATTTTTATTTGCAAATATTTTTCCTTTATAAAAAAAACCAAAAACATTCTTGAAAATGTCCGAGTTTCCCCACTCCCTTGAATTTTACAAGAGTTGTGAAAGTCAATATAATCCATATGATTTCACTCCAAATTAGTATGGATATTTTAACAACAATTATTCTTTAAACAATTCAAATTTTGAACAACAAAGTTTTCAAAACGATGACCAACCCTGGAATCTCAAAAATAGCATTTCATCTCTACTTGAAATCTCTACACAACAAAATCAAATGATAAATGATTTGTGTAATTCATATTTGTGTAACAACTCGAGTCAAGGATTTAAAATTTTAACTCAATTCAAAATTCAAACGATTTCGATGATAACCCATGCCAATTCAATTTTGAACTCCAAAATGAATTTCAAAATCAAAACGAAAATGTGATCCACTTTTCAAATAATTTTTGCAATGGGAATAATCTTAATCACATTACAATTGAAAGCTTTTGTCCCCAACAATTTCAAAGTGAAAATCCGTATGCTAATAACTATAAATTGGATTTTGTTGAGCAAATGAACGAAATTTACGATGATCACACGGATTCGTTGTTTGAAACATATATGAAACAACGTGATAAACAAAATCAAATCCTAACGTGCGACGAGTCAAATGATAATCCATCTTTTACCCAAATCGACGATTTTCAAATAACAACTTTTGAAACTGAAAATGATGATCTTTATGAAGTTGTTGAAAATTCGGTAATTGAGTTGGATTTCAATTCTTTTGAGGGTGAGAAACTTGATTTAAATTTCGATCTTCCTTTTTTTGATTTCGAAAATTTGAATACAACAAATTTGGATTTTGAAAATAGACGCAATGAAGTTGTTGATAATCCAAATAAGGAAGACGGATTTAATGAACATATATTTTTTGGATTTTCGACAACGAGTTATCGAATTCTGAAGGGGAAGATTTAAATCACTATTTTGATTTTGAAATCAACAATTTTGAAGAAGTTTTCAATGATAAATTTGAATTTCAATGTGGTGAAAATGAACTTGAATTTCAATCAATTGTTTTATCAACCCCAAAATTCATCGAAAAGGAAACAACTCGTAAGATTTTTAATAAAACGACATTCGTTTTTCCAAATCCAAATTCAACTTCGAAATCTTGTATGGATTGGTTTTTCGAGCTTAAGCTGTGTCTCGCATATTTGACGAAATCAATGAATCGGTCTTTGGAAGACCGTTTCATTTACTTTTTGATGATATACTTTCTGATCTCGTGTAAATACCGTTAATTTCCATTTAAATAAAGGTCATGTTTTTGTTTATTATTTTGCGCCTTCCACTTGGGTTGACTGTGGGGACACAGTCAAATCTAGTGTGGGGGGGAGACTCGTCATCATTTTTAATTTTTCATGGTTTATTTATTTTTATTCCAAAATTTAAAAAAAAAATTCTCAGAAAAAAAGAACAATTTTTTTTTAAAAAGCATTTTGAATATTTTTAAAGAAACACTATATGATAAATATATGGTTTTGGTTTAATTAATTTGAAATTTTTGAAAATTTATTTGTCTTAACAAAAATAAAAATAAGGTTTGATTACAAATGACGATAGTTTAACTAGTATATATGAAGGTTCATACGTGTTAATTATGAAATATTCTAATTGAAAATCTTTGTTTTAAAAAGTGGTTGATTTAAAGTAAAGGATATAACATTTTTTTGTCTTCTAAGTTAAGTGGTGCTAAGATAATTTTGCGAAACTCTCTCTTTCAAAAAAAAACAACACAAAAACAAAAAAATATTTCTGTATATATGTATATATTTTTTAATAAACATCTAGAGTCATGTGTTCACACTCGTGTGTTCATTCGCCATGCTCTGTACCCTTCTCACGTAAGCCTGAAAGGCAGTGAATGATCGGTATATCTGGCCTCAATTTATCTGAGTTAGGTGTATATATATAAAAATTCTTTTTAATAATGCCTACAGTCAATAGGTGTTCACACTTGTGTGTTCACTCGCCACGCTATGTATTTCCCTCACATCAGTCCGCAAGGCAGTGCATGGGTAATATATCTGGCCTCAGTTTACCTGAGTTAGGCATATGTAAATATTGTTAATATTAATAAAATTTTCAAAAGAAAAAATGGAGAGAGTAAGCAAATGAAATCCAAGCACTATTTTAACTTATTTGATTTGACTTTGTTATTGAAAAGAAATGAAAATACCACTTTGATAAACATTGATAATCAACTAAGGATCCATTTCATAGTTACACTTTGTTATCAACCGAAACAACGAGTTAAACTATAGTATATTTGCTTTGATAACTTGATTTTTGTTGGAAATTTTGACAAGTAAATGACTTAATTTTTCAAGATAATGACCAAAACCTATATTTAACTTAGTTGTGTCTATTTAAAAGTAAATCTTTCATTTGTAAATATTTCCAAAAATTCGCATTCATCTCTTTGTAAATAAATCTTGCATTGTGTAAATATTTTCATCCTGCATTTGGATTTTGTGGGTAGTATCCGCTGAAAACCCTCACGAGACAACACTCGTCCTACTAGGGACACCCAGAGGTTTAATGGCTTGTTGCATACGCTCAATGCAATCATGCTCCCTACGAAAACGGATTTATCTTAGTTTTAGTTTATTCGAGGACGAATAAAAAGATAGGTGTGGGGGTATTTGATGTGCACGTTAATTTGCATATTTTTACCACCATATTTAATCTATTTAAGTTAAATAAATGATCATATCGGGCATTTTAACTTGTTTAAACCAAAAATTCATATTATTTTCAAATCGTCATATATTCATCTTCAACCAAGGGCAAAATGGTCATTTTTGTGCATATATTAATTTGAGAAAATTTAATAGGAAATTTCTATATTTTTTATAGGAATTTGGCTTCATATACAAGTGGTTTCATGATCACATATGCATGCACAAGAGTGAAGAGAACAAATGAAGATGGAAATAATTCAAAGTGAAGATCATGGAGGACCCCACCTACCCACCTACCTTAATGTACAAATTAGAGGCTAATGCACATGCTTATGGAATTAATGGCTTCATGTACACTTAAATGAGGATTATTTGAAGCTAATGATTACTTGGCCTCCACACTTCCTAAGAGGGTATTTTGGGCATTCCCCAAAAAAATGAATTAGGGTTTAACACATGTATAAAATCCTCTTATGTTTCATGTAACCCTCTTCTTCCTTAGTCTCTCTTAGTTAGTTTTTAGCTTAGAAAATAAATCAAAGCTTTTCTCTCTTCTTTTTCCATGGCTACTAAGCCATTTTATTTCATGTAATTTTTCTTTCTTTTCTGCAATGTTAATTCTCTTTTATTTACATGCTTCTTCTCTTCTTATGTTAGTAGTGTTGTTTACATTCATGCAAAGTAGATTAGTTTTAATTCTTGTTAATTAGCTTCTCTTTTCCATTAGCTTTCATTTTCCATTCTTTTTGCTTTCATGTTGCTAGCTACATTTGTTCATATGATAACAAAAATGAGAGCTTAACCCCTTCAATTTAGGGGTAATGAAGCCTAATCATGCAGCTTCAACATTTTGATAATTTTGATCTCTTTTGTGCTTAAAGGAATGTTGATGTGATTTATTGTTTCATGTTGAATTTGATAGTCTATTTTGTTCATAACAAATAAGCTATTCTTAAACAATCACAAGCAATAGTTACCTCTTCATCTACATATGATGATGGTAATGAAGTGAATGTGAAATTAAAATTTGATGACCTATATTTCTAAACAATAGTTAATAGGTCATGCTTAAAATAGATTTCATTTTCAACTTTGTTATTGTTTTCATGAGAGTTAGTAAGTGACTTAATGGTTGTGTTATAGTTTGATGGCTTATGAGCTAATTAATAGCACAAATGAGCCATACTTATGATAAACACTTCATTTAAATTCAATAATGACCAAAAAAGAGAGATCATAATTTCATTAATTGTTGAATTATATGATCTAGAGAGTGGATTTATCTCTAAATTGTCATTTAACTCTCATATTTTTATCTATTTTTCTTTTGCTAGTTTTTGTTAGTTTCTTACATTTTTAGCTAATCACACTTTCAACTTTGGTTAATTTGATTGAATAGAATTTTTAAAATCATCGATTCCCTACGGATCGACCCGTATTCGCCACGTACTTCAATAGTACGTCGTGTGCTTGCGGTAATTTTATTATAAAATTCATTCGACGGTTTTCTAATTCGATAGAAAATCCATCGTCGATCAGCAGCGCCTTTGACTAAGCTTACCAAGAAGGAGGTGAAGTTGGTTTGGTCCGACAAATATGAGAAAGCATTCCTTAAGTTAAAGCATTTGTTGACCAATGCACCAGTGTTAGTTGTTCCAGATGGAAACCAAGGGTTGGTAGTATACACTGATGCATGTGGACCTGGATTGGAAGCAGTGCTGATGTAGAGGGGCAAAGTCATTGCCTATGCATCTAGGCAGCTTAGACCGCATGAAGTAAGATATC
This sequence comes from Allium fistulosum, assembly GCA_030737815.1. Lineage (NCBI taxonomy): Eukaryota > Viridiplantae > Streptophyta > Magnoliopsida > Asparagales > Amaryllidaceae > Allium > Allium fistulosum. The sequence continues at coordinate 100,257,746 of CM060907.1, forward strand.
CTACTCACGACTTAGAGTTGGCTGCGGTGATTTTTACCTTGAAGATTTGGAGGCATTATCACTTGAGGGAGAGATTTGAGCTGTACACAGATCATAAGTCTTTAAAATATTTATTCTCTCAAAAGGAGTTGAATATGAGGCAGCAGAGGTGGCTCGAGCTTTTGGCTGCTTATGATTTCGGTATAGAGTATACTCCTGGAAAAGGAAATAAGGTAGTAGATTCTCTTAGCAAAAGGCACTAGAATGTGGTGTTGGCTATGTTGGCAAAATGGAAGGATCTAGAAGCTTTGCCCAGTTGCGGTGTGAAGTTAAGATCGACCGCTAGTTCTAGTCAGAGTACTGCCATATTGTCATATTTAGAAGTTCGACCAGTGTTGATCGAGAGAATTGCTTCTAAGCATAAGGAGGATCCATTATTAGGCGAGAAGATCAGAAGGCTTGAGGTTGGAACTAAGGTCGATGATTTGAAAGATTTTTCCTTGACCAGAGAGGGTGGTTGAGAAAGAAGGGGAGATTAATTGTTCCAGATGTTGTGAACTTGAGGAGAGAAGTTCTTGGGGAATGCCATCGATCCAAGTTTACGATTATTCCTAGAGGGACCAAGATGTATCAAGATATGAAGAGAAGCTTCTATTGGGAAGACATGAAGAGGGATATTGGCTTGTTGGTTAAGCAGTGTGTAAACTGTTAACAAGTTAAAGACGAACAGCAAAAGCCGAGTGGGTTGCTTCAGCCTCTAGAGATTCCAGTTTGGAAATGGGATTCGATATCCATGGATTTTATAGATGGGTTGCTAAGGTCAAGCAGAGGAAATGAGAGTATATGGGTCATTGTGGATAGGTTGACCAAGAGTGCCCATTTCATTCCAATAAAGTCGACCAGGACGACACATGTTTTAGCTAAGTTGTTCGTGAAGAACATAGTTAGACTACATGGAGTTCCTAGTAGCATAGTCAGTGATAGAGATGCTTTATTCACTAGCAAATTTTGGAAGAGTCTACAGGATGTGTTAGGCACTAAGCTTAAGATGAGTACCGCATATCACCCTCAGACAGATGAGCAGACAAAGAGAGTCAATAAGGTACTCGAGGATTTGTTGAGAGCTTGTGTGTTGGACTTTGGTGGATCTTGGGAGGATCACCTACATTTGGATGAGTTTTCCTATAAAAATAGTTATTAGACTTGTATAGGAATGGCGCCTTTTGAAGCTTTGTATGGAAGGCCATTCAAATCACTAGTATGTTGGTTAGAGTCTGGAGACAGATTGGTCTTAGGTCCAGATTTGGTTAGGGAGGCGTTAGAGAAGATTGAGTTGATCCAAGAAAGGATGAAGGAAGCTCAATCCAGAAAAAAGAGTTACGCGGATAAGAGGTGTAAAGACCTAGAATTCTCAGTTGGAGATAGGGTTTTTATTAAGGTATCACCGATGAAGGGTGTGGTATGGTTTGGGAAGTCAGGAAAACTGGCACTGAGATATGTTGGTCCATTCCAGGTTATAGAAAGGATTAGAAAGCTCGCATACAGAGTAGAGTTACGGAGAAGTATGGCAAGTGTCCATAATGTATTGCATGTGTCTCATCTTTGCAAGTATGTGCATGATCCAGAGGCCACTATTCCTCCGACTGAGTTAGAAGATCTAGTAATAGAGCCTAATTTGACTTTTGTGAGACAATCAGTTCCGGTTGTTGCGAGAGATGAGAAAAGATTGAGGAACAAGATAGTCAAGTTAGTGAATGTTTAGTGGAGCGACAACGAAATGGACTATACTTGGGAGGCAGAGTACAGGATTCGAGATACTTATCCTGATCTGCTTTGAGGATATATCTATATTATATTTATATAGATAATTCCTAGTCAGGTAGACTAGTATGGTTGTGAGGAGTTGTTACAGATGATTGCCATGTTTTGTATTTAGTCCTTAATGAATTTCGAGGACAAAATTCTTTAAGGAGGGGAGCCTATAACACCCTTAAGTTTTTATAACATTATTCAGGAGATTTAATTAGATAAATTAAATAGAATGATGTAAATGTTAAGTGATAAGGGGGTAGATTTGAATAAACCTAATAACGGTCGTGCCTAATAAAATAATTAAATGGGCTTAAGAATGGTTTTTAGGTTAATTAAATTACACAAGGGTATATTAGGAATTTGCTGCCCATAACCCTTACCCTTATATATATTTTCGTTCCTACCATTTCATTCTCATTTACGTCATTTGAGAACGAAAACAAAAAAAGAGTAAGAGGAGTCGGTCATTAACAAGGGAAATTAAGTCAAAAGCTAGAGATTCAAGCTTAGGGGAAATCAATCTCAATCCATTCTCCTTATCTAAATCAAGGTGAATAATAATTCCATCTCTATTATTGGTTTGAATCATATGTTTTCAGATTTAAGGGTAAATTCGTTTTTTATGATGATTTGGATGATAATATGCTAGAATATTGATTTGTTTATTTTAAAAAAATTGTTTAAATGGGATTATACACGGTATTAGGGAAACCAGTTTATATTGATGTTTAATTGCCATGGAAAAATATTATATTTTATAAAACATGATTTTGGAGTTGGGTTTCAATTTTGACAATTTTCCAAGCTATGGAAAGATTGGTATGAATTTTCGAAGTAAAATATGGTTATTTGGATTTATAAATTTGTTTCGGAAAATATATTAAGAATTTGATTTGGAATTTTGATATGTTAAATAACATGATTAAAGTAAATTTCTGGAATTTTTGGGGATTTTACCAAAGTGATTTGCTATGCAAATTAAATTATTTTAGAAGAGGGACTTCTTTGCAAAATTGGTTTTGCTTAATGGAAGAGCTTATTTGATTAACTTAACCATGGTTTAGATCTGAAATTAGCGGTAGTTATTTTAGTAAAGAATTTGAAAAAGTTAAGGCAACCAAACAGATGTTGACACGTGACAGGTTAGTTAGAAAAAGGTTTGCTTTAAGTAGTATTAACCAGGTTTTCTCAGAAAAGTTGGTTCCGCCTTTTTTAGAATTACCTTTCGACACAAAGCTTTCGCCTTCAACCTAGTCGAAACCTACTAAGCCAAAACCAATACGCAAGGTATCACAAAGATGGTACGCAGTGGATTGGAGAAATGCGAAAGGTTAGGTGTCGAAAGCATGGCTTCCGAAGGAGTCGATACCTTGGTTTGTTTTAAAAAGAGAAGCGCCTGCCTTTGTTTTATTTAAGCCTTCGAAGGAGTTGAAGCATGTGTTTTGAAAGTGGTTTTAAAAGGTTTTGAAAGGATTGCCATTAACATAAGTTTGCTTTCAAATGGATTACTTTACTTATGAAAGAATGCTTTTGAAAGAAGGGGTTCCGACCCAGTCGAAGCCTTGCTGTCGTTCTTTAGCCTTTCGATGGTGTTGAAGTCATCAATGCTTTCGAAAAGTAGTGTTAGTTTTTAATGTTTTAAGCCTCTTCCTAAATGCTTTCGAAAGAGTCCGAGGGTTTCGAAGGCAATGGCTTCGAAAGGGGTTTTGATTCTATCCTTCAATGTTTTTGTTTAAATGTTTTGAAGCTTTCGAAAGGGATGATGCCGATGCCATCATGTTTTCCCCAATATATTTATATGATAAAGGATGGTTTTGAAAGAGATGCTTTCGCCTATATTCACTTTGACCCAAATAATATTTTTAGGTATAAACCCAACGCTTTCGAAAGGGGGACTTTAAATGATTTCGGAAGGCTTACTTCCAATGGTTTCGGAAGGGGTACTTTTAAATGGTTTCAAAGCTATGCTTCTAAAGTTAAATGTTAATACTTTAATACATCGAAAGGTTTCGAAGTTTTTGGAATAAAGGGCAGAAGAATAGCTGGGTTGTCCCTGTACTGAATATAAATTGATTAAACTCCTGGATGTGTAAATTTGCATCCAAGAGGTCGGGGAGACCAGAATATAGGATGTCTAAATATGGACGTTGTCAGGGAGACAGGTTCATAGTGATCCTATGAAAACTATGATTAGAAAGTTATTGGAGTTACCAATAGGTTCATAGTGATCCCATGAAAACTATGTTATAAAGAGTGGTTGGTAGGGGCCAATTGGTTCATGGTGATCCCATGAAAACTATATCCGGATTAAGTTATTGATAGATTCCTAGTCAATCCATAAAAACTAGGATAAGAAGAAAAGATATTGGCAGGGGCCAATAGGTTCCTAGTCAACCCATGAAAACTAGGTTAAGGGAGAAGTTATTGGAGTAACAAATAGGTTCAGGGGAACCCATGAATCAACTAAACCCACATGAGTGGCAGTGATAAGTTAATTGGCAGGGGCCAATAGGTTCATAGGGCACCCATGAAAACTATGAAATAAGGCAGGGAGTCCATATATTATATAAAGGTTATTGGTAAGCCCATGAAAATAATAGGTTAATAATGACCCTGGAAACTATAAATTTGTCAAGGAGTCAACTAAACAGAGGATGGGAAATCCAGTATGTTTTAACATGTTTTTATATCATCATAATATTTTGAAATGACTATGTTTTAACCATTATGGATGCAGGAGCACAGTATATGGTTTTATAAAGGTTTTTGGATACTAATGAGGGAAAACCCATTTCGCTAAGCGGCGAGGTCACACTAGATTTCTAAATGATTTGAGATGGTAGATTATTATTCATACTAGGCTTTATGTCTGACTCGAAGTTTATGTTTTCCCCTTAAACTCTCGGGTACTCAATTGATTTTGAGTAGTTTGAGAGTTGAGGTTTTTAGGTACCTCTTTAGACGAATAAGCTTTTAGAGACGTGCATGAGGCATGATAGCTATATAGAATTTTTGTTAACAGGAAATCTTGTCAATGTCCTCAATGCTTTTTATAAGATAATTCTATTTGTAACGACCATGTGGTTGAGAGGATTCTCGCCTTTGAAAGCACATCTTTCGAATAGAATGACTTAGTCGAAAGGATTTGAGGTGATAGCTCTAGCTGTCGACCAAATCGACCTGGTTGAAAGGAATAGTAAATTACCAAAACCTTCGACCTTGTCGAAAGGGATAATGAGGCGGCTCCAACCTTTCGACCTGGTTAGTATAATAGTAATTGCCAAACCTTTCGACCTTGTTGAAAGGGATGACGAGGCCACACCAACCTTTCGATCGGGTTAGTATAATCAAATTATCTCCTGGAGTTATTCACAACATATAGCTCTCAAAGTCATCACTTTATTGAGTTTCATCTCCCTTGGAAGTTGAATACAATCAATCATCAATGTCTTTTACCCCCTTTCGATCATGACGGAAGGCGACATTTAAGACCATTCGACTTTGTCAAAAGAGGATGATTATTCTAACAGTTTGTCCTGATTGTTTTCAAACCCTTTGGTGTCAATATTCTTTCCATGGAATCCCTTCGAAAAGGTTCAGATGCGTAAATGAGTAGGTTCCCCTCGAATGAATCCATCCTAAATGGTTGTTAGGAAATATAAACCAGGATTCCTTTCGGAAGAACTCCTTCAACTAGGTCGAAAGGTGTTCCACCTTTCGAAGCAGTCCTAGTTTAATAGTCTACGATCCACTTTATATTCTTTATATAAGATCGATTTAGTTATTCTCATAACTCATGCATTCAACTTAATCGACACCCCATCATCACTTTTATTTTCAGCATTAAGTATACGTTCCAATGATGATGTGTTTCGATTGGAAATGCCTAAGTCGATCTTACATATGACATAGACCAAAAGAGATTTTGAGAATATGTTAGAATCATGTGCAATTGATCATTAATCTAGCTAATGATCTTAATGATCTTCCTCGTCGCCAATATCCATTATGAACAAGCTATCCCCATTTTTATTTATTATCCGAAATGAGTTACAAGAAATTGAGCTTTCTTCCCAATTTGATTTGGGGTTTCTTCTAAGTACAATTATTGCTAAGAAAGTAGTGTAAAAAAAATGAATTCAGTATTCCAGAATTCGGTCCCCAAAACTAGACCCCTTGGGTCTTATTTATAGATGCAGGTCGGCCCCCTTTCGCGCCATTGTTTTCGACTGGGTCGAAGGGTCCTCTTTTTATATGCCACCTCAAACCTTTCGACTTGATCGAAAAGTCATGAACCTTTCGACGTCGTCGGAAGGTGTTCTCTTGTGCTTCTTGGTTTTCTTTCCCTTCCTTGCTTTCGACTGGGTCGAAAGGTTTCCTCATTACACACTATTTTGAACCTTTCGACCTAATCGAATGCCATGCTTCCTTCCGATGTTGTCAAAGGCTATGCTTCCTTTCTAGTTGTCGAAAGGTGTCCCTGTTCTCCTTGTCATACTCTTACAGTTCCTTCATTCTCTCTTAACCTTTCAATCTGATCAAAAGCTATGCCTCCTTTCGACATTGTCGAAAGGTCCTTTATTATTCTTCTGTCTTTGCTGTTTTCTGAGTATTCCTTTCTTCATAGCGCCTTTCAACATTGTTAAAAGGTGTCCTGGATGGATCTTTGACCGGTTCGAAAGGCTTACTATGCTTTCGAAAAAGTTACTACGGGAGTGAAGCCTTTGATTTCGGAAGGTTTAACGTGTAGTTTGGAGAGAACTATCGATTGCCTTCGAAAGAGGTTCCGAAGTCAACATTGCTTGTTCTTTTGCGTCAAAGGTTGGTAGTGGCGGAAGGGCCCATCTATTTCCATCTAGGTCGAAGGCCTTTGCACTGTGTGAGTAGTTGGTGCTTTCGACTCCTTCGATACCTGCTTTATGCCTTCGAAACATCCTCTTACGACCTTTGTGAAGCCTAGGCCTGTTTCTTTACTGAAACCATAATCTTATTAACTTACTTTCATACTTCTGCTCTTGAGTATATTTTATGGCTAACATTTTGCCCCCTTGTATGAAAGAAGCCTTTGTTCTTTAGGACAAAGATTTCATAACTTTCTTACTCTCCATAACTTTATTTTTCCTACAAAATTCAAAGTTAGTGATATTTGCTATTGTTAGTCCATTATCATACTTACATGCATGTTTAGTAATAGGTCAACATATTAATGCTTTTATATTTAGACAATTAGTCGATCATAATTCTGATCCATCAGATATTAGATGTGTAATAAGTAATTACTAATGCATATAATAGATATGTATTATGAGCTCCCCGTGGGAAATACCCAATAGCGGCAAATAGGGGATATGAGTTGTTATTTGGAAACTTGCTCAGAAATTTGAATGATTCTGAAGCCTTCATTCGGATGTTGGTGAGCACCATCTTGAGCTAATAAAACATCAACCTAAAATTTTGCATTTAAAAGACCAACTAGAAACTTTCGATTGTCTGCGATAATCTCAATTCTTTTTACATCACACCCCCGGTTCAGGATTTGATAGAGATTAGGAAACAATGAAATTTAACCCAGATTAGGTTATTAACTTGCGAAGTTTGGAAGTTGATTATGTGACATCGAGAATCCAGTTAACAATATTCAAAAATAGTCCTCCATGTGGCATTTCTAAACCCAGATTCGGGTTTTTATGGTAAATTAGACAAGAATAGGTAGATATCATCTTCATATCAAGTCCTGAGCCCACATCAAGGCATAGGCCGGAAAATTATCTTTGTAAAAGAATCTTCGGTCTAGATTAGGGCATGTACTGTATAAGATGGAGTCCATAGTAGTTGTTGATAAATAGAAATCCTTTGCCCAAATTAGGGCATATGTTGGACAACCAGAAGTCCGTGGAAATTATATTTATAATAGTAGCTATGAACCCAGATTAGGGGATTAAGGAAAAATCAGATAATAATTCTGAAACCCAAGCTTGAGTATAAAAGTCGTAGTGATTAATAATATTCCCATACCCAAATTCGAGTATAATAAAGATAGTGATTAATAAAAGCCCGAGACCCGGATTCGGGTATTAGTGAATGAAGTCCTGAAATGTATGGCTCGAAATCCAGATTCGAGTATTCATTGATGAAATTCATATATAAGAGTCTCGAACCCAGATTCGGGTAATAATAAACAGAGTTCTATTCCACTACTTTGCTTTTGTCTTCTTTGACATGTATGAACCCTTCAGGCTTTGAATATGTAGAAACAATCGGATTAGCTGCTTCTTAAGCTTGGACGTCTTATTCCATGATCGGATATGCCGTTTCATAGGCTTGGACATCTTAGTCTTTTGCTCGATTAACCTCCTATGGGCCTTGGACATCTTAGTCCATTATTTGATGTGCCTCTCTTGGGCTTGGACATCTCAGTCCATTGTTGAATGAGCCTCTTCTTGGGCTTTGACATCTTAGACCGTTGTTGAAAGTGGATCTCTTCGGGCTTGGACATCTTAGTCCATTGTTGAATGGGCCTCTCTTTGGGTTTGGACATCTTAATCCACTTTGATTGAGCCTCTTCTTGGGATTGGACGTCTTAGTCCATTGTTGTCCGGTGCTCTTGGTTAGCTCTTCTTAGAGACTGGAACCAAGGACTTACCCGACCTCCCTCCAGGAGGCGCCCTGCCCTGGCCCTTTTGAGGCATGGATAGGGGCTTGTTCGGTGCTTTATCCTGGCCATCTTATGGTACGGATAAAGGCTTACTCCATCCCCCCTCCAGAAGGTGCCTTACCCTAGCCCTTTTGCGACGTGGATAAGGGCTTGTTCGGTGCTTTACCCTGGACATCTTATGGCGCAGATAAAGGCTTACTCCGTCCTCCCTCGAAGAGGTGCCTTGACTTGACCAGAGGTGTGGCCAAGGGCTTGTCCGGTGCTTTAACCTGGCCATCTCATGGCACGGTTAAAGGCTTACCCGCCCTCCCTCTAGGAGGTGCTCTGCCTTGGCCATCTCGGAGCAGACAGAGGCTTTTCTACCATCTTAGGTAGTATCCAAATATAAGGAGCATTTCATTCCGAACCATGTAGATTTTCTCTTTTCAAAAATAGCTCTTTATTGATTCATCTTTGGAAAATACGGCCTTAAATGCTCAGCATTCCATGTTATAGGCAACATATTGTCGTTTAGGCAACACAATTTGTAGGCTCCCGAAGGGATTACTTTGCAGACAACTAATGGTCCCGTTCAGTTCGGTCCTAGGGGTCCATCTACGAGATTCTTTGTATTGTCCATTACTCTATGGAGTACCAAATCCCCCTCTTGAAATGATCGAGTTTTTACTCTTAAATTGTAATACTTTGAGATTTTTCTCTGATATTCAGTGTTTCTTACCGCTGGTTCATCTCTTAATTCATGTATCAGGTCCAATGATTCTTTTTTCAGTTCTTGATTTTTATCGAAGGCGTAGGCTATCCTTCGGTGTGAGGGTATCTCAATCTCGATTGGTAGCATCGCCTCACACCCATCAGTTAAAGAGTAAGGGGTATGTCCCATTGTTGTCTTAGCAGACGTTCGGTAAGCCCATAACACCAGTGGTAGCTCTTCTACCTAGTTTCCTTTTTCCCTGTTTAGTCGCTTTTTCAGAATTGTCTTTATGATTTTATTCGCAGCCTCAACTGCTCCATTAGCTTTTGGATGTGCGACAAATGAAAAACTCTTAGTAATCCCATTCTTGTGGCAGAAGCGGGAGAATTCTTCGCTCTCAAATTGGGTTCCATTGTCAGAAATTATTTTCTGAGGAATTCCAAACCTGGTTATGACGTTCTTGATAACAAATCTCAGTACTTTCCCTAAAGTGATTTTCGAAAGCGGTTGCACTTCAACCCATTTGGTAAAATAGTCAATGGCCACTACGGCATACTTCACCCCTCCCTTTGAAATAGGCAATGGGCCAATTAAATATATTCCCCATACATCAGAGGGCCATGGACTTGTAATTGGAGTTAATTGACTTGGGGGCAATCTGGGTATCTTTGAATATTTTTGACACTTTTCGCATCTTTTCACATAGTCTATGGCTTGGCTTACCATATGGGGCCAGTAAAACCCTTGCCTCATTATTTTCTTCACCAGCTTTGTCCTGTTTGAATGGTCTTTAGAAAACCCTTTGTGTGCTTCAGCCATTAGTTTTTATCCCATCATTCATGCTTACACACCTAAGATAGGGAAGAGCATATCCCTTTTTATAGAGGATTTTGTCCATCATAACGAAGGTCGGAGCTTGTCTCTTGATTTTTCTTGCTTCTCCTTTATTGGATGGTAGTATACCTTTAACTAAGTATTCAACAATGGTTGACATCCATGTATCATCGTATGTATTATTTGGCTTTGGTTGGCTCATCATTTCTTCTATTAACTCTTGACCACTTTCTTTTTCCTCTCCCCTTTGAGACTTGGTCTGAGATCTCGTCATAAGTAGCAACTCTTTCCCTTGCCCGGATGTTTCCATTTCAATACTTGGCTTTTCTTGATATCCGACAGGGACAATTCATGTCTCTGGTGCTCCCCTTGAGCTAGCTAACTTTGCTAAAGAATATGCATGTGCATTTCTATTTTTGGAACTTGATTTATCAAAAAATCCTCAAACAAAGCAAGCATTCGTAAAATCTTCTTCACATATAAAGATAGCTTGGGGTCTTTTGTTTGGTATATCCGCTTTCTTAATTAACCATCAGTTGAGAGTCGCTAAAAATCTGTATTCATGGGATTTTCAGTTCTAATGCCAAGGTAAGTCCTACTACCATTGATTCATATTCTGCCACATTATTGGTTGTAGGAAATCCTAGTTTCATGGCATAATGCAAACGATGTCCATCTGAGGCTATGATTATATATCATGTGCCGACACCTTGTTCATTTGACGCTCCATCCACAAATAATTGCCATATGGGCTTCTGATCCTTCTCTTTCTCCGATTGTTCCTCTATAAAGCTAGTGCATTCATTAACAAAGTCTGCCAGTGCCTGCCCCTTAATTGCAGCTCGTGGTTGAAATTCTATATCATATTGGCTGAGTTCAATTCCCCAATTCACTAACCTTCCCAAAGTCTCAGGCTTACTAAAAACTTGCTTAAGAGGAAAATTGGTCAATACCCTGATCGAATGTGTCTTAAAGTATGCTCTTTTGCCTTTATTATTCTTTTGCCTTTGCTATTTTCTAAGTATTGCTTTCTTCATAGCGCCTTTCGACATTGTCGAAAGGTGTCCTGGATGGATCTTTGACCGGTTCGAAAGGCTTGCTATGCTTTCGAAAATGTTACTATGAGGGTGAAGCCTTTGATTTTGAAAGGTTTAACGTGTAGTTGGGATAGAACTATCGATTGCCTTCGAAAGGGGTTCTGAAGCAACATTGCTTGTTCATCTATGTCGAAAGGTTGGTAGTGGCGGAAGGGCCCATTTGTTTCCATCAGGGTCGAAGGACTTTGCACTGTGTGAGTGGTTGGTGCTTTCGACTCCTTCGATACATGCTTTATGCCTTCCAAACATCCTCTTACGACCTTTGTGATGCCTAGGCCCGTTTCTTCATCGAAACCTCAATCTTATTAACTTTCTTTCATACTTCTGCTCTTGAGTAGACTTTATGGCTAAAAGTTTTCTTTTATTGGATTTCGCTGTGTTCTTTGTTATGGCAAAGTTGTTATATTGCCTATATATACTCTGATCATCCAAGGAGGCATCTTCATATGTCGCTCTTGGCGTATGTTGTAATAAATATATTTTCTCTGAATGTGATTTGCGATTGTGGGATTATGTAATGAATTTGAAACTTTTTGAAATGGAATGTGATTTTTTTTATGTTTTCAAATTTTTCCATATTCATGGGTTTGTGTATCAATAAATCCAACATCGTCGTATTTTGTCGCCGATGATTAATAACAATGGATGACTGCAGCATACGTAGCCATTAGTTTTGGGCCTCCAATAAGGGGGATGTTACAACTATCTCAAGGGCATTTTTGGTAGTCCCCTAAAAATGAATTATGGTTTTAAGCATGTACAAATACCCCTTCTGTTTCATGTAAAGAGCTCCTTTTTTATGCATGTTCTGGCCACAAAATCAATTATTAATAAAATGTCTTTTTAATGGCTTCTTAGCCTTATTTTTATTTGCTTTTGTTTACATGCTCTTTTCTCTTATGCTATGTTATTTCATGATCTTTTATGTTAGTTTATGTCTCTTTTATTTCATGTTAATAGCATAGATTTAATTCATGCAATTAGTTTAGATTTATTTTATGCAAGTGTTTTATCTCTTTTTAATTAGTTTTTCATTTTATTTATGTTTATGTTGAAATCATTTTATGTTAACATGTATTCAAATATGAGAAGCTAAACCGTTCAATTTAGGGGTAATGAACCTCTCGTGAAACGTATTAAATTAGCATATTGATTTCATTTATGATCTGTCTTTTGTGCTTAATGAAAATTATGAATGATGGCAATTTATGTTTATTTTTTTAGTGAATTGGATAGCTTATGTTGGCATCTCAAATAGGCTATGCTTAATCCAATACAACATAAACTATTTGATCATTTGCCTAAGCGATTTTGATGATGAAAGCCAAACTAGAATTAAAATTTGATGATCTATGTTATTAGTTCATAGTAAATAGATCATGCTTAAACTAGATTTTATTTTTAATTTCATGTCATTTTCATGAGAATTGACAAGTGGGTTTGAATGGTGTGTTAGAGTTTGATGGTTTAAGTTGTGCTAATTAATAGCACAATAAACCATACTTATAATAAACACATCAATCACTTCTACTTAAAATTTAAATGAGAGATTATAGATGGATTTTGTATTGATTTATATGAATGATTGGAAGTGGATTTGCCTCTAAATTGCTCCTTAATCTCATAGTTTTACTCTCATTTTCATTATAGTTTTAGTTCATTTTTCTACAATTTTAGCTAAATCTCCTCTTGATTTTTTAGGCTAATTAGATTGAGTAATTTTAGAATTTAATTCTTTCCCGGTGGATCGACTCGTACTCGCATACATATTATGATTGTACGTCGTGCGCTTGTAGTTTTATAACGATTATATTTTCGGTGTTTTCTAATCGATAGAAAATTCGTCGTTCAAACAAGTTTTTGGCGTCGTTGCCGAGGATAGCAATTCTATTTTAATTTTACTTTTCGAATTATTTTTATATTTTTTTTCTTTTATTTATTTTAGTTTTCCAAAAGAAAAAAAGGTTTCATTGCATTTGTTGCTTCCTTAGTTTTTGTGCATTCAGTTTTTGTTTTTGTTTTTGTTGCAATTGCATTTGCATTTCCATTTCTGTTCTCTGTTTTCAACTATCTTAATTGCTGTACATTATATTCGTGACAGTTTCATTAAAAAAAATTAACATTTACTGGCGCATTACTGCAGTACATGCAGTTACATTGCTACAAGAAATAAGAGACATTCGTTTTACATTCTCTGCTTATTTTTACAGTACATGCAGTAAGCACTACAAAAAATATTTTTACACTCTATGTTTATTTTGTGTGCATTGTTACACTACACCTAGTAGTGCATTTCATTATGCAACAATACTCCATCACTTGCCTTCCATCACCAACCTTCCTTCAGCAAACATCACTTCCTTAACCACCAGCAACAAATAGAACCACCCACCACCAAGCAGCCAACTCCTCCTCCAACCATCACCTGCTTTTAAAAAACATCACTGCCAAAACCCACTGACAACCTCACCAAACTCAAACCAATCACTTCCTCTGCCATAAACAAACAACTTCATCAAATAACACCACAACCACACTACTCCATCATCACACTTCGGCACCATCACCTACCCTTTTACACTTCCTCACCGTTCACCATCATCTCACTAGCCAAAGAAAATCACCACCTTCTGCAATTCGCACCATGCACTGCTTCTTAATACAACTCCTCTGCAGATCAACTACAATCACAAGCCTATCCTCCACTCCAACATAACGCACTATAATTTCCTCCACCATCTTCAACCAATCACTTCATATACCTCAACCATCATCACCCTCACACTGCCTCGGTCTCACTGCATTGCTTCAAGCAACCACAATTCATTGCCTCCACGACCATCTGCAAACCATACACAACTAACTCACAGCAATCACCACACCATCTCCATTTTGCAGGATAGCAAACAAAACTACACCTCTTCACAGCAACCATACCACATCCAAATAACTCCAACCCAAACTTCCTCTACTACAACTTGCAGAACCATCACCTGCTCCTTCCTTAATTATCCAATACAACACCCTTCAACAACCACCACCATTTCCAGTCTCAACCACTCCTGCTCATCACCGCAACCTCATCAAACAAACCATCAACTACATACTGCCACCTCACCAACATCTGCATCACCTCTCCTTGAATCACCTCCTCCACCATCTCACTATCAATCAACCACGACCTCACCCATACATTCACCTCTACAACCTGCCACCCGAACAACAGCCACATCTCTCAATTTCCACTTCAAAAACACAACCACAACTCTAAAACCAAACACAAACCGCGACCACCTCTTACTCCCACAACAAAACTGAGTTTAATCGCGATTTCAATCCGCGAACGCAAACGTGACCTTGCCTCAAATCGCCTCTATCCAAAGCAACCATTTACCCAGATCAGCACTCACCCAACTGAATGCCTAAAAACCCAAATCCATGAACAAGCAACCCGAATTCACCTCTATAGCCTTCAACTTCAAACAAATCGCCTAAAAACAATCTCAAAATCACAAACCCGACCTCGCAAGTACCCAAAACCCAAACCTCATCTTTAGTTGCTGATTTCTAGTTGCTGAATAGATTAGTTTGAGAATTTTGAATTAAGAATTATAACTTTCGATTAAAAAATTTCGATTTGGAATTGAGTGTTTTTCGATTAAGAATTTTGTTTTGGGCCGTTGCGTGTGTGTTGTGTTGAAATTTGTATTCAAGTGTATGGCTTGGGTGAATATAAGTTTGTGTTGTTGTACTGAGCTGATTTGTTTGGGCCAAGTAATTTTTTTCTTTTTTCAAGTGTGTTGTTGATAGGTTTTCTTTTGTTTAATTATTTCTAGTTTTCTTTTGTTTAATTATAAGAAAATATTGTTTTTCAACACTTTTTCAGGTTGCAAAAGCAGAAAGCCGGAAGAAGAAGTGTTTGCTTTAAAAAAACTGCTCTGTTTGCTTGCTAAATCTGCGCTTAAATAAAAATAAATAATTCAGCATGCTTCGGTATTGAATTCTCATCTCCGGTGTTTATTTTCCTTGCATTGTTGGTTTCTTGCATTTAAAAATCCAAAACCCAAAACAAAAATTCATTTGTAGCTGCATCATTAACTCACGTTTAATTTCTGTTTTGCATTCATATCATCTTATTTTCTTTTCTAAGGGCAATACCCAACTTCACATTAGGTCGGGGATTTCATCACCCCTTCCATGGTCCACAAATTGCATAACATCTTAGAATTTGACTGAAAATAACGGTTAGACGTTGGACTTAAGGGAGTCGTAAGCTCTTATAGGGCATAATTGTATCTTGACAAGTTATCTTCTTTCAACAATTTAGTTTTTGGTGTCTAGGCTACGATAGAGCAATAATCATTTATAAATATTACGGTGATTCGTAAATATTATAGTGATTATTTCTCTGAAGGTACTTAAACCATCGGTTGCATTGCTACGGTGATTCATGGTGCACCGATAAGCTCTGTCTGTTATCTGGCTAAGAACTATTTTGTTGGATTAAGTCAAAGTGCGATTATATAGTTTTAGATTAGGAGCTACTAAGGACATAAAATTTGTAGTTAAGTCCTTGCATTAATTTAGTTGCATTAGTTCATGCATATATAAAAATACAAAAAAAATCCAAAGTAACTTTTTTTTTACATTTTACTTAACTTAGTTTTTAAACAAAAATCCAAAAGAAAAAATAAATCTTTTCAAATATTTTCCTTTGAAAAAAATGAACAAAATCAAATATCCAAAAACAAGCATTTTACTTAAGTTAGTTTTTTTTAAAAGAAAAAAAATATTTTCAAAAATAAAAACTAAAAAAACATTTTAAAAATAAAATAAAATTTTATCCAAAAAAAACAAAACAAAAATAAATCTCCCTTTTGTAAAACAAATTCTTTTTGGTAAATATTTTTCCTTTTAAAAAAAACCAAAGAAAAGAATTTTTTTTTCACTTCATTTCATTCTCTAAACCTTGTTTCATTCTCTTAACCTTGATTTTCACGTCTTTCTCTCCTTGATCTTTTCACTTGTGCATGAGTACCTGAACTCGTGACACAACAACGAATCGTTTAACCCGAACAAATGATCCTCCAACGATGGCTAATGAAAACGCCCCTCGAACTCTCATGGATTGAATCTTTCCTAATAGAGTTTCTATTCCTTCTTGTATCACATTACCCGCCCCAATGGATAATCACTTCAAAATTCATTCAAATCATATTGCCACGCTCCCGAAATTTGCCAATTTTGAACATGACCCATACATCTTCTTAACGAAATTCAAACAAGTATGTGCAACCATTAAACTCCAACAATTATGTGATGATGGAATCAAAATTTGGTAAATTCCATTCGCCCTTACCGATTATGCTGAAAAATGGTTGTATAGCTTACCATCGAACTCGATCAAACTTAGGATGAATTCGTTAAAGTTTTCTTAAAAAAATTTCTACCCCTTGGAAAAAACAATCAAAATACGAAACCAAATTGTAAATTTTCATCAATTCAAGGGTGAACCTTTCAAAAAATACTTTGAAAGATTTAAAGAGCATTTGATAAAATATCCACACCATAATTTTTAAAAATGGACTCTTTGCCAAATCTTATACGATGGACTTGAAAATACTTCACGAACCATGCTTGAACCGTGTGCCAAGGCAATTTTCTCGCCCAACATCATGACGATGCTTGGAAAATTCTTGAAAACGCCGAAAAATCATCCCAATAGGAATGTTCTAATGAAAAATCCATTTATTCATAATCGAGCGCACACTCGATAGGATCATCGTTGGCTTTGAAAGCATAAATCGATGTAATGATCAATATATTCGACAACGTTTCTCATCCAATCAAATGAACCAAGCTTCCCAACCAATGTGTTATAAATGTTATGATCTGAATCATATCGCCAATCAGTGCCCTCATTCGGTAGAACAACAATGCTTTTAACAAGGTTAAGAATGACCCGTATTCTCCAACGTACAATCCCAGTTAGAGAAATCATCCTAACTTTGCATGGAACCAAAATAATTCTAACACGAATTTGGTTCGTCTCAATTTTCGAGCATTTTCGAACAATGTTTCGAATCCTACTTTTCAGCCCAACCATTTTCAACAAAATTTTACAGCTCTGTCCCAAAATCAACCGCATCAATCTTTCACCTCCCAAGACTATAAACGATTCACTTGAGAAAAGTCTTGAAACATTGGCTAAAGCAACCACTCAAAATCTCCAATCAAATAGTAATTTGCAAAATTTGTTAACCTCATACATGCAGAATTCGAGTCAATCAATTTCTAAACTTGAGAAGCAAATGAGTTAATTAGCCACATCTGTGAGTGAATGTGAACGAGGGACGTTCCCAAGTTTTCCAATTCCGAACCTTAGAAATCAAAGCACGAACTCAAATCAAGCTCATGTTTTTCAAGATAGAAATATGAACCAAATGAATGCTATCACGACTTTGCGTTCCGATAAACAAATCGATAACCAAGTTGTCAATCCAAATGATTTACCTGATGCTCCTCTTGACACTTCGAAAAGGACAAGCGGTTCTGAACATAACATCGGGTCAAATATCGAATCAAATTCCAATCCAAATTCTTCTTCTACTCAAGTACACCGACCTATTGAGTATCGAATTCCATTTCCACATTGACTTCGACCTAAGAAACATTCTGATCAAATGGAAAAGATGTTGGAAATTTTCAAACAAGTCAAAGTGAACATCCCTCTCCTTGATATCATTCAACAAGTCCCAACTTATGCTAAGTTTTCAAAGGACTTGTGTACTCAAAAACGACACACTCATGTACCCAAGAAAGTTTTCTTAGCTGCCAGTCTTAGCGAACTTTTGTCTCAATCAATCCTCGTAAAATACAAAGATCATGGATGTCCGATGATCTCGTGCACGATAGGAGATAAGACGATTAATAAGTGCTTACTAGACTTAGGTGCGAGTGTCAATTTGATTCCTTATTTAGTTTACCAGCAACTTGGCTTGGGTGAACTAAAACCGATGAAAGTAACTCTTTAGTTTGTCGATCGTTCGATAAAGAAACCCATGGGAGAAATCGAGGACGTACTCATCAAAATTGGTCAATTCATATTCCCCGTTGATTTCTTCGTCCTTGAAACACGATCTATAAACAATCCGATGAGTCAATTTCCATTGATTTTAGAACGACCTTTCTTAGCCACTTCAAATGCCCTAATCAATTGTCGAAATGGTTTGATGAAAATTTCTTTTCAAAACATGACTTTGGATCTTAACATCTTAATCTCGAAAATCAATCGAACGAACCACTTGACCAAACGTTGGAAGTCATCTCCATTCAAGAAATTTTTGACAACGAAACCGTTGACCTTAATAACGAGTGCGAGACCGAATATGAACAACTGTTTCAAGATGAACCTAAGAGATTGAAAACGCGCTTCAATTTGAACCCCTTATGGTTGAGTCAGAACTTCAACCAAATTCTTTGATTGAGTTACCCCTAGTTGGAACTCAAACCTCTTCTTGATCACCTTAAGTATGCATACTTAGGTGACAATGAAACGTTTCCTATCATAATCTCTTCAACTCTTTCTCTTGATCATTAATCCTCCCTTCTTTATATTCTATCGAAAGAGAAAGAGGAAATTGGATGGTCGATTACTGATATTAAGGGAACTAGTCCTGCTCTTGTTCAACATCGCATCCACTTAGTTGATAAAGCCAAGCCTGCTAGTGACGCGCAACGAAGGCTTAACCCCAAAATGAAGGACACAGTTCAAGACAAAATTCTTAAACTCCTTGATAATGGAATCATATACCTCATTTTTGATAGTTCATATGTTAGCCCAATTCATGTCATGCCTAAAAAGTCCATACTTACCATTGTTAAGAACGACACTAACAAACTCTTCCAACTCATACTCAAACGGGTTAGCGTGTTTGCATTGATTATTGAAAATTAAATGCTGCAACATGAAAAGATCACTTCCCTCTTCCCTTTATCGACCAAATGCTTGAACGATTAGCTGGCCATGAATTCTATTGCTTTCTTGATGGTTATTCTGGTTATAACCAAATTCTAATCGCTCCCGAAGATCGAGAGAAAACGACTTTCACATGTCCCTTTGGCACTTTTGCATATCGACGTATGCCATTTGGCCTTTGCAACTCTCTTGTTACTTTCCACAAATGCATGGTCAACATCTTTTCTGACATGATTGAACACTTTCTAGAAGTGTTTATGGATGATTTCTCCATCTTCTAAAATTCTTTTTCCGAGTGCTTACACCATCTCAAGATGGTTCTGAATCAATGCAAGGACAAATACTTGACGTTAAATTGGGAAAAATGTCATTTCATGGTCAAATATGACATTGTCCTTGGGCATGTCATTTCAAATAAAAGCATTGAGGAAGATAAAGCGAAAGTTGACGTTATTGCAAATCTACCCATTCCCAAATCTGTCAAGGACATTCATTCATTTCTAGGACACGTTGGTTTTTATCGACGCTTTGTGAATGACTTTAGTAAAATTGCTCGACCTCTGACGACTCTTCTTGGAAAAGTCATTACATTTAACTTTAATTCTGATTGTGTTTCTTCTTTCGAACATCTTAAAAGTGAACTCATTTTCGCTCCCATCATTTGTTCACCCAATTGGGATCTTCCTTTCGAAATAACGTGTGACACTTCTAACTTTGCAGTTGGTGCTGTCTTAGGACAACACATCAACAAAATTCTTCATGTCATTTACTATGCTAGTATGACTCTAAACAATGCTTAACTCAATTACACAACCACTGAAAAAGAGCTTCTAGCGGTAGTCTTTGAGCTCTAAAAGTTCCGACCTTATTTGATTGGCTCACACATTACGGTTTACACTAACCAATCAGCTCTTAGGTACCTTTTTTCCAAAAAGGATGCTAAGTCTCGTTTGATCTGTTAGATCTTGTTACTCCAAGAATTTGACCTTACGATCAAAGACAAAAAAGGATCCGACAACGTCATTGCTGATCATCTGTTGCATCTTCCAAACTCACCATCTTCTTTACCAATCAACGAGAACTTTCCTGATGAATAACTCCTTTCCATTTCCATCGATCCATGGTATGCCGATATAGTGAACTTAGTCACTAGGGAGACTCCTTCATTTTTGTCGAAATAAGATAAATATAAATTTTTTTCCCAAGTCAAGTACTTCTATTGGGATGATCCATACTTGTTTAAGTATTGTTCTGACCAAATCATTCGACGTTTCATCCCAGATTACGAAATTAAGAGCATTCTTTCGTTTTGTCATGACCAAGCTTATGGTGGTCACTTTGGTCCTAAGAAAACAACGAAAAAGGTGATTTAATATGGCTTTTACTGGCTTACACTTTCCAAAGATGCATTTGAGTTCTGTAAAAATTGTGATCGTTGCCAAATGTTTGGAAAAATCTCTCGACGAAACATGATGCCTTTGAACTCCATTCTTATGATCAAAATCTTTGACGTTTAGGGTATTGACTGTAAGGGACCATTTCTCCACTCTTTCGGAAATTTATACATTCTTCTTGCTGTTGATTACGTCTCTAAATGAGTGAAGCCATTTCATGTAAAACAAATGCCCACCAAGTTGTGAAATTCATAAAAGAAAACATCTTTACGAGGTTTGGAATACCTCGCACAATAATAAGCGATAATTGAACCCATTTATGTAATCGATCATTTGAAACTCTAATGAAGAAATACTCGATAACCCACAATTTATCCACTCCTTATCATCCTCAAACTTGTGGTCAAGTTGAAGTTTCAAACCGCCACATCAAGCAAATTTTGGAGAAAAATACGAGTAAAAATCGAAAAGATTGGTCATAAAAATTGATAGATGCGCTTTGGGCTTACACAACTCGTATAAAACCAATCTTGGGATATTTCCATTTAGACTAGTATATGGTAAAGCGTGCCATTTATCTGCCAAACTTGAACTTGAAGCGTTGTAGGCGATTAAAAACATAAACTTTAATCTTGAAAAAGCTGGCAAAAACAGAAAATTGCAACTCAATGAATTAGAGGAGATTAGAAACGACGCGTATGAAAATGAGAAAATTTACAAAGAAAGAAAAAAAGTTTTTCATGCCAAGTCAATCCTAAGAAAAACATTTTCGCTAAATCAAAAAGTTCTTTTGTATGACTCTCGACTTCATTTGTTACCTGAGAAATTAAAATCAAGGTGGATAGTGGTACGTATTGTTTTTCCACATGGTGTCATAGAAATAGAAAACCTTAGGGATGGATCAATTTTTAAAGTCATGGTCATCGTTTAAAACCATACATAGAGTTGGCGAGTGATCGAGAGGAGGAACTCATGATTCTTCATGAGCGACACTACGTCTAGTAAGAAATTTTAACCCTCTCTTGTAAATATGTACATATTTTTCTACGTTACACTCATTATATCATGCATTGACTGTGGGAACACAGTCAAAATCGAGTGTGGGGGGGGGGTCTCATGTTTATTTTGATTTTTCATGGTTTTTTTCATTTTCTTCCAATAAAAATTCCAAAAACAAATTTGATTTTTCTTTAGCATATGGATTTACTTTTAGAGAAATATGATATAATAAGTATACGTTTTTGGTTATTAAATTAAATTTTTTGAAAATTTCCTTGTCTTAACAAAAATAAAAATAAAAGTTTGATTACAAGTAACCATGGTGTAACTAGTTTATTGGAAGCTTCATAGGTGATAATTATGAAGTATATCCTAATTGTAAACTTTGTTTGAAAGTGTGGTTGATTTAAAGTAAAGGCAATAAAATTTTTGATCTTCTAAGTTAAGTGGTGCTAAGATGATTTTGCATAACTCTCTCCTTTCAAAAAAAATATTTCATAAAAATAAGAAAAACCTAGAGTCATGTGTTCACACGTAAGTGGATACACTCGCCACGCTTTGTACCCTTCTCATGTAAGCCCGAAAGTCAATGGATGATCGGTATATCTGGCCTCAGTTTATCTGAGTTAGGTGTATGTAAATAAAATTAAAATAATAATAATAAACACCTAGAGTCATGTGTTCATACGCAAGTGTGTACACTCACTACGGTCTGTACTCTTCTCACGTAAGCCCTAAAAGCAGTGCATGATCGGTATATTTGGCCTCAGTATATCTGAGTTAGGTGTGTAAAGAATGATGATAATATTTTTCAAAATAGAGAGAGCAAGCAATTGAAACCAAAGCACTATCTTCACTTATTTTATTTGACTTGTTATTCAAAAGAAATAAAAATGCCACTTTGCAAAACTTTGATAATCAACTAAAGGATTCAGTTCATAGTTGCACTATGTCAGCAACCGAAACAACTTGCCAAATTAGAGTCTAATTGTGATGATAACTTAATTTTTTTTGCAAGTTTTGATGAGTAAAAAGACTAAAATTTCTTGATAATAACCAAAACTTATATCTAACTTACTCGTGTCAATTTGAAAGTAAATTCTTCATTTGAAAATATTTTAGAAAATTTGCATCATGTAGTCGCATCAGAATTTGCATATTGCATTTGGATTTTGTGGGTAGTATCTGCTGAAAACCCTTACGAGACAATAGTCGTCCTACTAGGGACACCTAAAGGTTTAACGGCTTGTTGCATACACTCAATGCAATAATATTTCCTATGAAAATGGATTTATTCTAGTTTTAGTTTATTCAAGGACGAATAAAAAGATAAGTGTGGGTATTTGATGTGCACGTAAAAGTGTATATTTTTATTTCCATATTTAATCTTCTTCTATTAGCATAAGTGAGCATATTAGGGCATTTTACATGTTTAAACCAAAATCTAAATTGTTTTCAAAACATCTTTCATTCATCTTAATTTAGGGGCAAAATGGTAATATTGTGTATGAATTAATTTTAGGAAAATTTATTTGCACATTTTTATTTTTATTTGTAGGAAATTGAGTGCAAATTGGATAGAGCTTCATGGATGTATGGATGCACATACGTTGAAAGCAATGAAGAAAGGAAATAAAAGAATTCATGCAGCATAGAGGAGCCCACATGCCCATTAACTAGTGGACCATAATTAAAGCACATGCACATGTTAATGGAGACTTAAAGGTATATTAGTGGGAATTAATTAATTCCCTGATGATTACTTGAAGGTTACACTATCTCAAGGGCATTTTTGGTAGTCCCCTAAAAATGAATTAGGGTTTTAAGCATGTATAAATACCCCTTACGTTTCATGTAATGAGCTTTTTTTATCCATGTTGTAGCTACAAAATCAATGATAAATAATATGTCTTTTTAATGGCTTCTTGGCCTTATTTTTATTTGTTTTTGTTTACATGCACTTTTCTCTTATTCTATGTTATTTCATGTTCTTTTATGTTAGTTTATATCTGTAAAATCCTGATACTTTCAACCATTCGCATCCGCACATGTCGGACTTGAATTTCTCAAAATATCATATTGTTAATTTAAATTTGGAAAAACTTAGCATATACAGTAAATAAATAAATCACAGAATCACAGACACAGAGTAATATAACAATAATGCAGCGGAATAGATAAATAGCAGTTCATGAAGCTACTATATAAACATCAGAGTTAGAAATAAAATACAGCAGAATATCCCAAATACAGTGAAGTCTCCAGTACAAACAGATGACCTCTCTGAACAAATCAACTGGAAAGCTGAAGGCTGAATCGATAGTTAGATCTCTAAGCGAAGCTCCAAACTCCAAAGGTGAGTCTCAAATGCTGAATTTCTCGGTCTGACCCGAGCGTAAAGCAAAACACAAAACACTCGACACAGGATTAACATTCTTATATCAATAAATCCAACTCAAGTGAAATATCAACTGAAATACAAGTAACTTAAAGGATGTTTGGGATAACCATCCTCTAAGGATCCGTGGAACTATCTACAATGTAGAAATATAAGCTATCAACAACCAACCTTCATTACAACACCGCGGTCCTTTCAAAATATTTTTACTTCAAACCCAAAGTATCATTTCCATTTCAATTATGTATATTTCCTCAATTTCAAAAAAAAATTATTAAAATCAGCTCGAGTTCCAAATTCCAATTTAATTCAATATAAATTTTCCCATTTTAATTCCATTCAGTTTCTAAATAACAAATTCAAATTATATTGACTTCAAATACAGATTTGAATCACAAAATAACCATTTAAATTCCAATATATTTCAAAGCTTTAATATTCAACATTTCAAAGTTAAATGTAATAGTTTCATATGGATCTTGATTTAACTTCGTTATTATTTAGTCAGGGAATATTCACTTAATAAATTCAATATCATTTAACTAGCCTTAAAGTACTAAACATTTTAAATTTATTTAAACGAGAAATATTCATTAAATTACTTGAATCAAGACCAAGTTATAAATCATATCTTAAATCTCAATTTCAATGAGTTCCAAATCGGTTTACTAAATAAAATTCTTTATTGAATACAATTTCAACTAAATTCAAATCATCTTCCCACCTTAACTTATTCAAATTATTACAAAAATCTACTTTGAAATATAAATTTAAACACTTAAACATATTAAATGTATTAGATCAATCTTAATAAATTAAATATTATTATTAAATCTTTATATATCATTACCATTTATATATATATAAATATAAAAAATCAATATTTATTAAAACCATATATATTCTTTCCAAAACCATGGAATTTATTTTCACAATATTTATATATAGACCAACGGTGTATGTATATAATTTCCTATCCTATGGTCAAGTGGTATGGATATTTATCATTTCAATCCGTAATTTAAGTATATAGGGGTAGATATCATTTCGACCCATAATCCCAAATTCAATTCAAGTGAAAATCGCTTGGGTTTATTATTTCAACCTATAACGATTTTCCCTTATTCTAAAGTCCGTTCGGGTATGTATCATTTCAACCCATAGTGATTTCTATACTAACAGGGAACTTGCAGAGTGACAATAGATATGATAACAATAATAAAAGGCATATATCATCAGTAATTAAATAAAATATAAATAATAGAATATGGTGTCATATCCCACAGGTGAACAATTACATATAGATGCATAACATATATAACAATTAAATAATTAACAGTTCAAATTAGCAGCATATTTCAATTGTCGTTTCAATTGAAATCAAATTTAATAAATATAAGAACATTAATCGTGAGTGATTTCTCACCTTTCGAGGCTAGATAGATTTGACAAAGAAATGAGCTATGAATTCCAAAGCAACGCTTGGTGGACACTATTCGATGAAGAAACAGGCACGACGGATAAAGCTGATAGATAAGAAATTGATGAAATCAAATCAGAACTAATCGATGCTAATAAATGGTATAAGCGAACTTATTTATATATATATATATATATCATATTCTTCATGCAAACTCAATTTAAAATATATATATATATATATTTCAAAAGTCATTGTTTAAATTAAAACCATATGAAAAATAAATTTCATATTGTATCCCTTTAAAATCAATATGCATTAGAGTCCATAGTTTACAAAATGTTTCAAACAATGTTAGACAAAATACCTATATATATATTATATTTAAAACAAATTAAGACCTATAGTTAACAAACATATTATAAATGTATGTACACCCTTGAAATTACAACACAAACATTTTATACCTATATATCAAATTTCAAATGTGAACATAGCCATACATATATTATGCAGATCTATAAATCATATAAAAATCAGTATTACTGCAGAAAACTTTTGGATGTATGCAACTACCTAAATATATGTATGCAACTTCTTTATAATATGCAGACCGTCAACATATACATGCAGCCAATTAAATAAAATATGCAAACTACACTTCACAAGCAAATACGCTAAACACCTATGCAGACTACATATATTATACAATTAAATATGTATGTCAATCTTCAGGAAAATTTATGCAGACACTACATTTGATAACCAACTAAATACGTATAGATATTTATTTTGGCTACAGGACAGCCTATATGCAACTATATACATATATGCAACAATTATATGCGGCTCCAGACTCATATGCATTAGGTATCAAACCATATATATTTGCAAGCTACTGTAGACGGCTAAGACAAAACATAAATATGTAAACAAATTTTACTTTGTATTATAAAATTTTGAAATATATGTCCTTAAAATATATATGCATTAACACAGATTGTACACAAGACCTTTATCACCTTATATAGATATTATATATATTACTTCGCTAATATAATTACATACAGTCACTAAACTTACATAAACACCAAGGCCTAGTTGACATATATAAGCCACTCATATATATATAAATGATCTACTGGTATATACTAATGTATATGCTATAAGCAACTGTATAAGTAAGAATATATATAAACTAAACACATAACTAAATATTTACATACAACGTAGATAAGAGAATAGATCTAATAGCATACTCACGTAATACATAAGATGCGTATATATGTGAGCAAGCAAACGAGAAGAAGGAGGCACGCTGTTATGGCGGAGCACGGCGAAGCTTGGAGGAGGTGATGCTGAAAGGAGGACAGAGGAGACTGACTGGTGAAGGCGAAGTCTGGGGATGCGGAGGTGCTTTGGGTGGGTCTGCCGTGGATGTGGCTTCGTTTCATGGAAGGTCGGTGAGATTGAGGAGGAGAAATAATGGGGACGGTGGAGTTTTTTTGAAAGATGGAGGAGAAAAAGAAATGAGGTATAACGTTAAAAAGGGTAATGGATATAAAGTGAATGGGAAATGGAAGAGGAATGAACAGTGCAGCTTATATAAACCTATTATATTTCTAAACTGATGGAAATAAATGCAGCAAACATCAATGCATTGAAAAGATGGAACGGTAGAAAGGGAAACGTTTGAAATTAGTAAAAGATAGAGTTGGATTTCGGGAAAGTTATGAAAGCAATTTATTCGGTTCATTGGCTGCACGTTCAAATTTGAAAAGGCAAAGGAAAGCTAACAGTCACAATTTACGGTACCGATATGACGTACAGTTTCATCGTTTCTGTCGCGTACCGGACCTCAAAATACTGAAATAAATATACCGTAGAGATCAGCATGACGAGACGATCAAAACGGTATACAGATATCAGTGACAGGATCATCCGATCAAAAAGTCGATACGGACACTGATATACGTTGTTATTCCGTACGGAAAAATCCAAACGGG
Organism: Allium fistulosum; assembly: GCA_030737815.1. Taxonomy (NCBI): domain Eukaryota; kingdom Viridiplantae; phylum Streptophyta; class Magnoliopsida; order Asparagales; family Amaryllidaceae; genus Allium; species Allium fistulosum. The sequence continues at coordinate 100,285,009 of CM060907.1, forward strand.
GCTAGAAACGTCCAAAATTTGCGAAACGAATTACGCAGTCTTATTCAGAGTGTTCTAAATAATTTTTCTCATGTTGTCATATTTAGGTTTCAGAACACTTTTAAATTCAACTGTTATTAACTGATTTAAATTGAAATAAAATTTCACAATAAAATAACTTCAATATTATTAGATGAAAATTTACCGGTTGCTATATTTAAATAGACGTATCCCAAATAATAATTTTTTTATTTTCAAATTTTTTTATTTAAAATTCCATATAAATTCAATTATTTAAGTTAATAAAACTGTTAAAATTTGATGGGTCGTTACACTCTCCCCCACTCAAAACTTTTCGTCTCCGAAAAGGAAGGAGGATAGAAATAACCAGAAAGAAAAATAGATTGAAAGACAAGATAAACAATTAATTTAAAATTATATAAATATTACTTGAAATATTCGTTTGAAAACTTCACTTGCAAATCAATTATCTTTAATACATTAATACTTTTCAAAACCCATTTGTAAAATTTCTTACTTCCTTTATAAATACCATTTATATGTTTAAACAACGCCTTTATAAATATACGATTTGAAAACAATTATTTACATCATTAGTTATATTTACAAAGAAGCTATTGAAAACATTAAATCCATAATTCATAAATTTATAAATTTTATCTCAAGATACTTTCAAATATTATCAATAATCATTTACCTTAAATATGTTTTATTTAATTAATAACTTCTAAAATATTTATAACATAAAAAATTTCTATTAAACCATGTAGTATATAAATAAACAATATTTAAAAATGATATAGTCAACAAGGAAAAGGAGGAGGATTTGGAAAAACAGAATATAGGTGAATAAATAAAGCTGAGCAGATAAGGTAGATTCAAAAGAATAGTATCGGGCACGAATAATTAATTTAGAACAATAAGTGTTTTAATTTCAAATATTTATACAAAATTTCTTTGTTGAAAAAAATACTTTTGTAATAAAATACCGTTATATCGAAACAAATTTTTCTTTCAAAATACTTTTATAACTCGATGTTTCAACAAGTTTATCCTCGTTCTTGCAGACTCTGGCCATGCGTTGATCAGGAACAAAGCTAGAATTCTCCAAGTACTTAGTAGACCTATTTCAACACCCAGTGAAAATACTGGAAAAACTTTCAAAACTGATATGGAAAGTACAATCCAAACAAATCAACCAAATCATTGTCTAACCATGGATCGTAGATACACAATGGTTACGCCTGGATCCCCCAGGAAACATCTATATCCGTAAGCTGTCTCAGCCCTGCGAATTACGCCATGATGACTAGTAGACCGCAAATACACAATGGTTACGCCTAGATCCCCCAGGAAACATCTTTATCCGTAAGCTATCTCAGCCCTGTGGATTTCGCTACTAAAAACGACCTACATAGATCGCAGATACACAATGGTTACGCTTGGATCCTCCAGGAAACATCCATACCCGTAGGCTATCTCAGCCAGGCGAATAACGCTATGCAGTCGCGCTCGTAAGACCATGGAGATCGCCATGGAATTCGATGGACACTCGAGTATCATTTCCGGAAAACCCAAATCAGAGAAAATAATATCGATAGAATGAATCCACAATGTGGCCACAAAGCGGATATCAAGCAGAAGGCACTTTCCATATCTTTACTTCGAAAACATGTATCATATAGTACCTTTCTAAATCACTTTCAAATACCATACTTATATAAAGTCCATTATATATAAGATTTCATTTTCAAATCGAATACTTTCCAAAATCAATAGTATATCAAATCACACTTATAGACTTCGAGTATATAAGATTTCACTTTTCAAACTGAGTACCTTTCCAAATCATAGTTTTGAATCACTTCATACTTATACAAACCAATTTTTATATAAGTTCGATAGCTTCCAATCAAGTATTTAGTAACACAAGGTTCTCAATTTCAATTCGTTTCAATATCAGTTCAGTTTCAAAATCATATACGATTTCACCAAATTATTTCTTCCAAATTAAATATCTTCAGTTTCAAAGTTTCCAAAATAATAGATTCAGAAAATAATCCTAGTTTCCAAATCAACATAATTTAGGTCAAACAAATTCATTTCCAAAATCTTCATATAAATACTGGGTTTTAAATTCCAAATCTATTTTCGAAACCAAATATTTTCTCAAGATCAATTATACCCAAAATGATTACCAGGTTTATAACCATCCCCTTTAAAACCTTTAACTATTTATTTCTATTAGAAATATCCAATTTACCTTTTCTGAAAACTATTATTCTATATATGGTTTTATAAAAGATGTCACTTAAGTCAAAACATTTAAAACTAACTTTTATTCAAAACCTTTCAAAACTAAATTTCATATTAGTATACCTCAAAATAGTCTTATTCATTTACTTAACAAAGCAGTTTCAAATTTATTTAAATCATATTACTTCATACCTAAATATACCAAACTAACTTATATACTATATCAAATGATTTATACTTTTCGAAATTACTTAGCTTTGAAAATTTAAACCTTGATTTGGAAGTGTTCGAACATTCAAAATAGTGGGAGAAATCAAATTCCAATTCAAAAGTTGGAAATCAGCAACAATCAGTAAATCAGTTTCAATAGATAGGGTTATATCAAATCCGAAACTCGAGGACTGAACACCGGCTTACTTCAAATCATTTCAAATATATATATATATATATATGTATCTTTCGAATATCAATTCATACTTCGGAATTTGAAATACAAAATTTGGTTTCACAAAATCACTCGCATAGCAAAGCTACTAAAGTGGCCTATCCCCCACTGTGAAACTCAAAAATCAATGTAGATGATGCGTGCACTCATCACCGATATAATTCTCCAACGACATAAGTGAGTTCTGGACTTCTATTTTCTTGAAAACTTCTTTGAAATTTCTTCGAAATCATTGGAATTCATTTGAATTCATTTGAAACATTTCTTATTCGAAAAATACTTTTAAATCGTATTATTATATATTTTCCAAAATCTAAAAACCAATTCCAAAATACCGGAGTTCAATTCCTCGAAATTCAAATTCAAAACCTTTCAGTTATAAATCATTTTTATATAAATCAAATTTCTTATAAAATTTTCAAAATTTCAAATCCTTTCGAAACTTCAAATTCTAGTTTTTAAAAAGGAATATAATCCTTATCGAAAACATTTTCACTTTTATATATATATAATAAAATCATACTTATCAAGATAATAATTTTGATATATAAAACAATTTCTAAAATACAAACAAGCCCGATTTTTCAAAAGATGATTCAAGAATGTATTTCAAACAAAGATAGAGATTTAATTAGAGGAACTCTTAATCAAATAGAATTATGATTCGAAGATAAGCTTGAACGAAGATGAGATAATTAAATTTCAAAATAGAAGATGGATATACTTATATAAATCGCGGACGACCTTAACCGGGTCAACCGTGACTTCAGGAATATGATCGATGCAGGATTCTAGGGCAAATCGACATTCGATCGCCAAAGATAGAATTCAGCCTAGCAAGAGATAGAAGCATCTAAACCAAGGGTATAGAAATCTCCGGTAAATCAATGCCAATTGTAAAGGAGTTTCACCCCTTTAAAATCAATCAAAGATTGGCGGGATCGTCGATTTTTATAGAGATCATTCGAAGTGGAGTTATGGGATACTCCAGAATCAGAAAACACGAATAGAAGAACACAAGAATGGATTTTTGAACCGAGGGATCGTTCCAAAATTCATAGGAAACCGAATCGAAAAGGAAGAGATTCAAGCTCGAACGAAAGTGATTCTGAAAATAAATTTACCATATATGCTAAGTTTGCCTAGAGCCAAAGCTCTGATACCAACTGTAACATCCTGATATTTTCAACCATTCGCATCCGCACATGTTGGACTTGAATTGCTCAAAATATCATATTGTTAATTTAAATTTAGCAAAACTCAGCATATACAGTAAATAAATAAATCACAGAATCACAGACACAGAGTAATATAACAATAATGCAGCGGAATAGATAAATAGCAGTTCATGAAGCTACTATATAAACATCAGATTTAGAAATAAAATACAGCAAAATATCTCAAATACAGTGAAGTCTCTAGTACAAACAGATGACCTCTCTGAACAAATCAACTAGAAAGCTGAAGGCTGAATCGATAGTTGGATCTCCAAGCGAAGCTCCAAACTCCAAAGGTGAGTCTCAAATGCTGAATTTCTCGGTCTGACCCGAGCGTAAAGCAAAACACAAAACACTCGAGTCAGGATTAACATTCTTATATCAATAAATCCAACTCAAGTGAAATATCAACTGAAATACAAGTAACTTAAAGGATGTTTGGGATAACCATCCTTTAAGGATCCGTGGAACTATCTACAATGTAGAAATATAAGCTATCAACAACCAACCGTCATTACAACACCACGGTCCTTTCAAAATATTTTTACTTCAAACCCAAAGTATCATTTCCATTTCAATTATATGTATATTTCCTCAATTTCAAAAAAAAAAATTATTCATATCAACTCGAGTTCCAAATTCCAATTTAATTCAATCTAAATTTTCCCATTTTAATTCCATTCAGTTTCTAAATAACAAATTCAAATTATATTAACTTCAAATACAGATTTGAATAACAAAATAACCATTTAAATTCCAATATATTTTAAAGCTTTAATATTCAACATTTCAAAGTTAAATGTAATAGTTTCATATGGATCTTGATTTAACTTCGTTATTATTTATTCAGGGAATATTCACTTAATAAATTCAATATCATTTAACTAGCCTTAAATTACATTTTTTTACTAAACATTTCCTTAAATTTATTTAAACGAGAAATATTCATTAAATTACTTGAATCAAGACCAAGTTATAAATCATATCTTAAATCTCAATTTTAATGAGTTCCAAATCGGTTTACTAAATAAAATTCTTTTATTAAGTACAATTTCAACTAAATTCAAATCATCTTCCCACCTTAACTTATTCAAATTATTACCAAAATCTACTTTGAAATATAAATTTAAACACTTAAACATATTAAATGTATTAGATTAATCTTAATTATATTAAATATTATTATTAAATCTTTATATATCATTACCATTTATATATATAAATATAAAAAATCAATATTTATTAAAACCAATTATATTTCTTTCCAAAACCATAGAATTTATTTTCACAATATTTATATAAAGACCAACGGTGTCAGTATATGATTTCCTATCCTATGGTCAAGTGGTATGGATATTTATCATTTTAATCCGTAATTTAAGTATATACGGGTAGATATCATTTCGTCCCGTAATCCCAAATTCAATTCAAGTGAAAATCGCTTGGGTTTATCATTTCAACCCATAATGATTTTCCCTTATTCTATAGTCCGTTCGGGTATGTATCATTTCAACCCATAGTGATTTCTATACTAATAGGGAACTTGCAGAGTGACAATAGATATGATAACAATAATAACAGGCATATATCATTAGTAATTAAATAAAATATAAACAATAGAATATGGTGTCATATCTCACACGTGAACAATTACATATAGATGCATAACATATATAACAATTAAATAATTAACAGTTCAAATTAGCAGCATATTTCAATTGTCGTTTCAATTGAAATCAAATCAAAAAAATATAAGAACGTTAATCGTGAGTGTTTCCTCACCTTTCGAGGCTAGATAGATTTGACAAAGAAATGAGCTACGAATTCCAAAGCAATGCTTGGTGGACACTATTCGATGAAGAAACAGGCACGACGGACAAAGCTGATAGATAAGAAATTGACGAAATCAAATCAGAACTAGATCGATGATGATAAACGGTATAAACGAACTTATATATATATATATATATCATATTCTTCATTAAAACACAATTATATAAATATATATATTTCAAAAGTCATTGTTTAAATTAAAACCATATTAAAAATAAATTTCATATTGTATCCCTTTAAAATCAATATGCATTAGAGTCCATAGTTTACAAAATGTTTCAAACAATATTAGACAAAATACCTATATATATATATTATATTTAAAACAAATTAAGACCTATAGTTAACAAACATATTATAAATGTATGTACACACTTGAAATTACAACACAAACATTTTATACCTATATATCAAATTTCAAATGTGAACATAACCATACATATATTATGCAGATCTATAAATCAGTATTACTGAAGAAAACTTTTAGATGTATGCAACTACCTAAATATATGTATGCAACTTCTTTATAATATGCAGACCGTCAACATATATATGCAGCCAATTAAATAAAATATGCAGACTACACTTCACAAGAAAATAGGCTAAACACCTATGCAGACTACATATATTATACAATTAAATATGTATGTCAATCTTCAGGAAAAATCTATGTAGACACTACATATGATAACCAACTAAATACGTATAGATATTTATTTTGGCTACAGGACAACCTATATTCAACTGTATACATATATGCAACAATTTTATGTGGCTCCAGACTCATATGCATTAGGTATCAAACCATATATATTTGCAAGCTACTGTAGACGGCTAAGACAAAACAGAAATATGTAAACAAATTTTACTTTGTATTATAAAATTTTGAAATATATGTCCTTAAAATATATATGCATTAACACAGATTGTACACAAGACCTTTATCACCTTATATAGATATTATATATATTACTTCGCCAATATAATTACATACAGTCACTAAACTTACATAAACACCAAGGCTTAGTTGACATATATAAGCCACTCATATATATATATGATCTACAGGTATATACTAATGAATATGCTATAAGCAAATGTATAAGTAAGAATATATATATAAACTAAACACATAACTAAATATTTACATTCAACGTAGATAAGAGAATAGATCTAAAAGCATACTCACGCAATACATAAGATGCATATATATGTGAGCAAGCAAAGGAGAAGAAGGCGGCACGGCTGTTATGGCGGAGCACGGCGAAGCTTGGAGGAGGTGATGCCGAAAGGAGGACAGAGGAGACTGATAGATGAAGGCGAAGTCTGGGGATGCAGAGGTGCTTTGGCTGGGTCTGCCGTGGATGTGGCTTCGTTTCATGGAAGGTCGGTGAGATGAAGGGGGAGAAATAATGAGGACGGTGGAGTTTTTTTGAAAGATGGAGGAGAAAAAGAAATGCGGTATAACGTTAAAAAGGGTAATGGATATAAAGTGAATGGGAAATGGAAGAGGAATGAACAGTGCAGCTTATATAAACCTATTATATTTCTAAACTGATGGAAATAAATGCAGCAAACATCAATGCATTGAAAAGATGGAACGGTAGAAAGGGAAACGTTTGAAATTAGTAAAAGACAGAGTTGGATTTCGGGAAAGTTATGAAAGCAATTTATTCGGTTCATTCGCTGCACGTTCAAATTTGAAAAGGCAAAGGAAAGCTAACGGTCACAATTTACGGTACCGATATGACGTACCGTTTCATCGTTTCCGTCGCGTACCGGACCTCAAATACAGAAATAAATATACTGTAGAGATCAGCATGACGAGATGATCAAAACGGTATACGGATATCAGTGACAGGATCATCGGATCAAAAAGTCGATACAGACACTAATATACGTAGTTATTCCGTATGGAAAAATCCAAACGGAGCTAGAAACGTCCGAAATTTGCGAAACGAATTACGCAGTCTTATTCAGAGTGTTCTAAATAAATTTTCTCATGTTGACATATTTAGGTTTCGGAACACTTTTAAATTCAACTTTTATTAACTGATTTAAATTGAAATAAAATTTCACAATAAAATAACTTCAATATTATCAAATGAAAATTTACTGGTTGCTATATTTAAATAGACGTATCCTAAATAATAATTTTTTATTTTCAATTTTTATTATTTAAAATTCCACAAAAATTCAATTATTTAAGTTAATTAAACCGTTAAAATTTTATGGGTCGTTACAGTGTCTCTTTTATTTCATGTTAAATGCATAGATTTATTCATGCAATTAGTTTAGATTTATTATATGCATGTTATTTTATCTCTTTTTAATTAGTTTTTCATTTTATTTCTGTTTATGTTGAAATCATTTTATGTTAACATGTATTCAAATATGAGAAGCTAAACCCCTTCAATTTAGGGGTAATGAAGCTCTCATGAAACATATTAAATTAGCATAATGATTTCATTTATGATCTCTCTTTTGTGCTTAATGGAAATTATGAATGATGATAGTTTATGCTTCTTTTTTTTAGTGAATTTGATAGCCTATGTTGACATCTCAAATAGGCTATGCTTAGTCCAATATAAACATAAACTATTTGATCAGTTGCCTAAGTTATTTTGATGATGAAAGCCAAACTAGAATCAAAATTTGATGATCTATGTTATTAGTTCATAGTAAATATATCATGCTTAAACTAGATTTTATTTTTAATTTCATTCCATTTTATTAGAATTGACAAGTTGGTTTGAATGGTGCGTTAGAGTTTGATGGTTTATGTTGTGCTAATTAATAGCACAAATAAACCATACTTATAATAAACACATCAATCACTTCTACTTAAAATTTAAATGAAAAATTATAGATGAATTTTGTGTTGATTTATATAAATGATTAAAAGTTGATTTGCCTCTATATTACTCCTTAATCTCATACTTTTATTCTCATTTTCATTCTAGTTTTAGTTCATTTTTCTACAATTTTAGCTAAATCTCCTCTTGATTTTTTGGGCTAATTTGATTGAGTAATTTTAGAATTTAATTATTTCCTTGTGGATTGACTAGTACTCGCATATGTACTATGATTGTACGCCGTGCACTTGCAGTTTTATAACGATTATATTTTCGGTGGTTTTGCAATCGTTAGAAAATCCATCGTTCAAACTATAGCTAACTGAACGCACCGACTAGCTTAAATCATTACCTATAAGGTAATGAGGGGCTTAAGACTAAATCATCACCTATAAGGTGATAGGGGGCCAAAGTGATAAACCAGAGCCTAAATCATCACCTATAAGGTGATAAGGGGCCAAAGAAATCAATCAAAGCCTAAATCACTATCCAAAGAGTAGAAAGTGGTGAAGGGAAATCAAAGCCTAAACCATCACCCAAAGAGTGATAGGAGGCGAAGGAAATCAAGCAAACAAGTATGACTTGACATGTATGACTTCGTCCTAAGAATGGAAAGCAATCACCTAAAAGGAAGTGTAATAAAGCACGACCAATCTGATACAAATCTATGAATAAGACAACCTTCAAAGGAAAGGATAGGAAGCAACCATTACTTAGAATTAAGGATCTCAACATCAAATATGGACATTTGAGAACTTGGGAATCTCTTGGTAAAAAATATTCTAGTAAATAATGGGAATCTCTGTTATCGCTCAAATTTTCAGTCTCTTATTTTAGTTGAGACGTAAAATTACTAGATGAATTTCTGGCCTTCTGTTTAGATAAAATTATGGTATTATTATCAGATGGATGTCTAGTCTTCTATTCAGATAAAATTATAGTATTATCACCAGATTGATTTCTAGACTTCTATTAAGATAAAATTATTGTATTATTACCAGAAGATGTCTGGTCTTCTATTCAGATAAAATTATGGTATTATTATCAGATGGATTTTTGGTCTTATACTTAGATAAAATTATGGTATTACTACCCAATGGATTTCCGGTCTTCTATTCAGATGAAATTATAAACATTATTACCAGATGGATTTTTGGTCTTCTATTCAAATAAAATTACTATATTATTACCAGATGGATTTTTGGTCTTCTATTTAGACGAAGTTGTGGTATTATTACCAAATGGATTTCTAGTCTTCCATTCAAGTGAAAATTATGGTCTTCATGATAGATGGATTTCTGGCTTTCTTACCAGTTGAATTTCTGGTTTTCTGGTCTTCTTAATCGAACACGGCTCTACACAAAAGTGTAAAAAGCTGCTTTTACACAAAGGGAAAAGGAAAATCGATTCATGTCTTTACTAAATTTGAAAGGGCTCATCTAAAAACCTATTGATCCAAAAAAAATGAATTTCAAAACCAAGTTTTCAGAGATTCAGAAAATCAACAAGAAATCTTTTCACAAATTTTCATGGCATTTGAAAAGCAAAGCAATCAATTTGAAAAGGAAATAATGGAAGTTACCATTATTTATTTTAAGTTTTTTAGGACGACGGGGTTTAAAAGGGAAGTCTTATAGAAATAAAGAGCAGGAAAAGTGAGAAGATACTTGGTTTTACACTAAAGTTTAAAAGGCTTCTTTTATACAAGGAGGGGAAAATGTTATCCACATATTTTCTAAACTTGGGAAATCAAGATATAGAAGTAGGAAGTATCGAACTTCTAACATGAAGGTACTGGTTGAACTCCTATTTAGGAGCTAAGAAGTTAAAAGAGGGTAGCAAAGTACTAGAGGTGTCGAACTAGTAAGGTTATTGAACCAATAAAATGAAGAAGGATAGTAAATCCCAAACGGTAATAAGGAGATTTTAAAAGGTGTCGAAGTCCAAGTATTTATCGAGCCAGGAAGGGGTATCGAATCTCTAAAGGTGCAACGAGCTTCTACAAAAAAGAAAGGGAATCGAATATATGATAAGCAAATGAAGGTTTCGAACATCAACAAGTGCATATGGATATCAAGTCACAACAAACCTAGAAAAAACAGTAGATATCGAGCCTTGGTAACCATTGAGGTTGTCGAGCATCTAAGTTCAAGACCAAATGGCAAATCTTCGTGACAATTGAGACGGTAAGGGGATACCTAGCCTTTAAGGGATATTGAACCACTAAAAAGTGCTATAGAACGTAGAATAAAGAGGAATGTAGTATCACTTAAAGATATCGAATACCTAGTTACAAGGAAGGTATATCGAGCCTTTACAACATTAGCTGTTGAAAAGCGATAAATGATGTCAAGGCTTAGAAGAGCAACAAGTATTATCAGATATTTACGAATAAAAGAGGATACCGGAGCTTTAGCAGGAAAGAAAGTATATCGAATGCCTTATGCTGAGAAGATATCAAGTTTCTAGGATATCATAAAGCATAAGGAGATATCGTGCCGCTAAGGGCTATCGAGCATGTAATTATAAATGGGATGTCGAGTTCCTACTGAATGCATGTCTTAAATAATGGTCTAGGCAATTGTAAACATTTGAACAAAGGATGTCGAACTTCAAAGGACATAAATAAATCAAATGTCTACAATTATGAAGGATGTCGAACGTTATCAGTACAACAAAGGATGTTGAATATTAGCAATACAAAGGGATATCGAATTTCTATAACGATGCTATTGTAAAGCACCTACGAGCAATAGAGATGTAGAATCTCAATAGAAAGAAAAGAATGCTAAAGAACACATGCCGAACCCCAAGAAATATTGGAGATATTGAATATCAGCAATACAAGCGGATGGAGCACATCTAACCATGTGGACACGTGTCAACTATGTCGCCTACCGTTACCACTATAAATAGACTCCATGGCCATTAGATGGGGCCAGATCATTTTCACTTCCCTCATTCTCAAATTGGAAAATTGTAAACCCTAAATTAATTTGGGCAAATCAAGAACCGATTGCAACCTTTGAAAATTTTGGCAAATAAGGACTTAAGTGATTAATTTTACATAGGTCATTTCCCTTGATTTGTGCATATTTGACTATTATCAAACTATGGACATGCATATGTCTAATTTTGGACTTGGACTTGAAGTATGGCTTACATATTGAACAAGGCCACTTACCCTTGTCCAAATTAAAGATTATTTGGCACTGCCTATTAACATATGAAAAAAAGACTATAACTTTGTGAATTACCTACTTAGCCCATTAACGAATAATTAATAGGCTCTTGCACATTTACATGACTCGCCTATTATACCTTTGGACATATGACTTAAACTTTGAATAACCTCATGAAGTCCATGGGCATTATAAGACCATTTTGAATAATATTATCTTGACAACGTCTTGGGGGTTAAGCCAATTTATGGTTTAACAATCTTGAACCTAATGAAATTCAAAACAAAACAATCATACACAAAAGAGCCTCCATGACTCGATAAGACCAAACCACGACAAACCATGCACATGCTAATGGAGCCTCCAATAAGATTCATCACAACCAAAGGACGGTCAACTATTTTGGGTTTCTATCGTAATCTGTCTACTAGGTCTCTAGATATGAAGGAATGTGAAGCCTTAGATTGAATAAAACACGTACGGGAACATCATAAATGGAAAGCATACATTGAATAACGATGCCCTTCCCCTTCTCTTTCATCGAGGGAGCACTCGACAAAGTTGAAACAATGTCCAAAGCATATGCCTTCACAACCTGTTTCTATTGTACCGGCTCTGGACAATTTTTCTACATATGTCCAAGCTTACCATAGTTATAACACTTCTTCTTCCCGTCAGCTTTGCAGTCTCTAATCATATGACCCCTATCTCTACAACCATAACTGATGGGATCCCATTTGGCCTTCTTCTGGGTATTCTTTCTCTGAGACTGGTTCCTCTTTTTGTTCCATTTCTTCTTGCCTCTACCATGTGCAGTTAAAGCGCTCAGCGAATCCAATACGACAGAGGTGCAAAAAGTCATAGCGGGGATATAACGAGAAAATAGTGGGGATATAGCGGACGACTCTAAAATAGCATATAAAGCTTGTACTTGATGATTTTACAAGTATATAAATGGTAATTAAATTCATAATTAACATTCAATTTAATTATAATTAATACATATTTAATTTTAAATAAAAACATGTGTAAATATATTATAAATAAACATAAACTAGTATTTTACATAATTAAATTCAATAGAATATTAGAGTACTATTGTTTATGAAAATATGTTAAAAAATTCAATTAAAAAATAATTTCATAATTTTTATAATGAATAAATGTCAATTTTCAATTCATTTACTTTAAAGCAGATATAGCAGGAATAGCGGGATATAGCGAGAATAGTGGGATATAGCGGAAATAGCATGGCTTAAATAAGAAAGGCTATATTTGATGCTATTTGGGAAAATTGTAGCGATATTAATCCGCTATAGGATATAGCGGGGTTATAGCGGGGCATTAACTGCACAGGCTCCACTGCCTTGCTGCAGTTTTGGCTCTTCTTTAACAACAACAGCTGATTTGGACTTAGGATATAAACTTTCCTTGCAAAGAGCTTTCTCGACAAGTGTCTCAAATCGCTCATCGATATAACTCACTAACTTCTCCCCCAAATAATAATCCAAACCCATAATAAACTTCTCATTCTTCCTTAATAGAGTGTTGATGAAAAACATTCTGTAGTTCGCCAAAGCATCGAACTCCTCAATGTACTTAGAGACATACTTATCTCCCAGTTCTAAATTAAAAAATTTCCTGAAGAGTACCAACTTTTGAGCAGCCGAAACAAACTTCTCCTCAAACCTAGCCTTGAACCGGTCCCAAGTGAACTGATCTTTAAGTGTAGCAATAGTAATAGCATTCCACCAGCTCATGGCTCGCCCTTGAAGCTATTTGTAGGCTAGTTTCCTCTTTATGGCATCATCTACTTTCATGTCACCAAAGGTATGCTCATAGGTGTCCAACCAATCCTGCACTTCGATAGCCGACTATGTCCAAAGAATTTTTTGCCTCCCAAGATGGAGTAATCCTTGCATAGATTAGCAAAGTCAGCTCTCGGCGCCTGCACATAAGCACCACCACCAACAACATTTGGAGTGGCTGCTTGAGCATTCTGAAGCATGCATGTCATCATCGCATTAAACAATGCTTGCAAGTTAGGGTTAGTAGCCCCCGAACCCGCTCCTTCCTCAACTCCAAAAACGGAGTTCCTCATAGTGTTTCTTGTTTGTTGGCTCATTCTTGATCTGTAACAAGAATGATCGGTCTCTTAAAAAGAAAATAGGGTCGATGGTACTTATGTGTGCATGTGACTTATATACTACACATACTACTATATAGTTTTGAAAATCAAAATATATAACAAGTATGCACTCTCTCGTAGATACATATACTCTTGATCCAGTCTAGGGTAATAACTCCTTCCTTGTCTCTACTGGACCACGATATCAACTCAAGTTAATCGGGTAACCTAAGCACGATACCAAATGTGACAACCGCCCTATGCCACTGGCACCCAATATACATATGATAGGGTGCTGCTGACATGCTCAGCTGATGTAGGACGATCATCAAGGGTTGTAAATCAAATAAAACATCATAGAACCTACCGTATATCCCACATCTGATGGAATAAAATATAAATATACAACACATATATAAAACATGAGAGATAGTAATAACTATGTGATCCAAATATTAGAGCACAGATCCACAAGGTTACACAACAAGTAATAGAGTTTATACAAATGGAAATAAACCCAAATGACCGTCTCATGATAATAGTAGTCCATATATAATAATAGTTTGCACATCAGAATAAGCAGAGTAATCCATATATAATACGAGATAGCTCCATCTAGCTCATCCTCTATACAACTACTTTGTCGCACATAGACCTGCTATCTAGTATACTCATTTAAGAGTACCTAAGATAATAAGTAGCAAAGCATAAACCTTGGGTTAGACAACAGTCTGGTGTGAGCGGTAAATGAATCTCAAAATGCTATACAAGTCGATATAGTAAGGAATAAGGGTATACAAACTATGCCTGACTTGTCCCTGCAACCAAAGAGTTAGCACATAATGAATATAACATGCTACTATATGAATATAGTAAAGGTATACTGCAAACCAAGTATGACAATAGGTGTCCAGGTATCCCATCCCCAATATCTATCTTCGGCGACATTCCTAGAGTGATAAACTACGGAGGAAAACAACCAAAGCAACCATAGAATCCATCAGACAATCCTCACCATCACTCATGTGTGCCCTAGATATATGATAACTCGTATGACCTTTCCACTATCAGAGGCTACTAGGAATCCTATTTCTCGGTGTACTTATGTACCTCGAGCCCAAAGCTGATACTAGACCCATTCCACCGGTCCAGGGTATGTATCCTTTCAAATGATCCAGGGTAGCCTTTCAAAGTACCCATAAGTGCACTCATAATACCTCTACTCTAAGTACATCAGAAAACACTCTGATTATTAACAATCCCTTAGCACATGTACCCAATCCCCTTCCTTGCTCCATCTTGTCTCCATTATTCTTGAGGAACCATTCCACGTTCCTCGGTTCCCTAATAGAGCCACTCAAATGTTCTACCCACTTATCACCCTTCCTCGTGCTCTTTGTAGATAACTATTCTCACGACTACTTTCAACATTGAGCAACCTATCATCAGAACCTAAGTCCTTTCACCATCGAGTTACCATCATTGAAGTCATGAAGCTATCATCGTGCTACTACATGCCATCAAACCCAAAGTGAACAAAAAAAGCCTTCAGCATGACCTACGGAGCCTCTACTTCTCTCCCTAGAAGTTTAACCCCGACCCCATCAAAGAAAACCTCTCGGTACCAATCAAAAGCTCTTGGTACCAAGTTGTGTACTTAGCGAATTTTGGCTAACTTTCTTTCCTTACTTTTAATGTTCCATCTTCCAAGTGCATTGACCCAGACCACTCCCTACAAAGCTCTCGGCATTAACTCCAAATCTCTTGTTACAAATTCCAAAAGCTCTCGTTTCCATAACCTCCAAAGCTATCGGTATGTAGTCCAATACTTAGCCAAATTCTTGCATTTGACCTTCACTCGTCATCCCTAGCTTTTCCTAGAAGAACCAAACCTCCACCACCAACAGAAACCTCCCAGTATCGATAAAAACCTCTCGGTACCGACTCCTATACTTAGCTATAATTTTGATGCAACTTGAAACCTAGGCTCTTCCCATGTTCCAGAACCCCTGCTATAAGTTTCTTCCAATTCTGACCATGTTTTTCTTTGATTTGTTAATTCAACCACTCCTTTCCTAACTACCTAAAAGCACTAGTAAACCATTTCAAAGCACAAAATACAAGCATGAAAGAATATATATATATATATATATATATATATATATATACATACACACACACATCCATTCATACATGCAATCCATAAGAACATGATAATCAAGTAAATCCTAATCTAGATCTAACTTTTACACTAGCATATGTGCACAAACAAAAGGGTTTGCAAAACCGTTTAAAAAACACTTTAACTCCTTTAAATTTCGGTCATAAACATATATGAAAATGCGATTTATTTAAAAAACAATTTAGGGTATGAAATCATGTTAAAAACATCATTTTTAACTATATAAAAATGCATAATAGAGTGAGATGTCAAGAACCACTCACCAAATACCTAAAATACCAATTCCTTCCTTTAGATTTGAAGTGGACATCAAAGAAGAAGGATTTAAATAATCCAAAATGACATTCCAAGCTTCTATATGCTAATGACCCATCTAATTGATGATTTAGCTAAAATTAGTAAGGAAAAGGTGTGAATTTTGCTGAAATTAGGGTTGATGGAAGTTTAGAGCTATTTTAGGGAAGATGGAAATGACTTAGATCAGTTCCTACAACCTCTTCTTAGTACAATATTTGAGATGAGTTAGTGGGCCTATGCACGGGCTTAGTTAATTACCGACTAATACTGGCCAGCAGTATCCAAAACTTAAAATAGTTATAACTTTCAAAAGATAGGTCCGTTTTCTGTTATGACCACTTTATGGAATGGGAGACCATCATACTAAACCAATGGAAGTGGTTTGAGAGCCTAATTTGGCTTCAATCAAAAGTTATAGTCCAAACAAGGTTTTTATGGTCAAAATGGTCACATGGAAATTCGGAAAAAATCATAGAGGTCGAAAATACACCTAAGAGTCTTCTCCTAATGTTTTAAAGTCATACGACCTCCTATGAATAAAATAGAAATATTTTGTGATCCTTTGATAGGTAAAATATGAGCCGTTGCACTAATCATCCCCGAAGGAAGAGCGTTGCGATCTCGATCCACCATACTTTCAAGGTGACCAATGTGAAGCAAAGTATGAAGTTGTCCTTGTCGACCTCAGGATGGCAAGGGAATTGCACGTGGTGTCCATCTATGTATTCAGTGACTCGTCGCGGTCGTCAATCAAATCAGTGAGTGCTTTCAAGTGAAGGACAAGGCACTAGTCTTGTATGTAGACAAGGCCAAGAAGTTAATCAGCATTGTTGTAGAGTTCAAGTTGGAGTAGATACCTAAGGAGAAGAACGCCAAGGCTGACCAACTGGCCAAGGCAGCAAGCAACCGGGAAGAAGTCACTCTTTGGGTCCCCTTAGAGATTCGAGGAACACCTTACTATGAGTCGGGGATAACAACCTTAGAGATAGTTGTGTCATTCAAGGACAACTGGATGGAACTCCTTGTCAAATACTTCATAAGTGAGGAACTTTCTGCCAACCGAAAGGAAGCTAGGTAGGTCCTCTACCGGGATCCCCATTGCACAATCATGAATGGGAAGCTCTACAAACGGGGGTACTCTACACTATTTCAGCGGTGCTTGTCTGAAGATGAAGTCAACTTGATCTTGGAAGAGCGACATGAATGAATTTGTAGGGATCACGCTAAGGGGCAAAGCCTAACAAAAAAGGTTGCATGGCAAGGTATTATTGTCCTGCTATGATAAAGGATTCTATGGACCGTGTCAAAAAAATGTGATCGATGTCAACGGTTTCCCAAGATACCTAGAGCTTCTCCTGTTATCCCGCCTTTTGGCAAGGCTGTGACACCAAGAAATCGACTAAAAACCAAAGTTAGATCGTTCCCGAAGATCGGTTACACACAGGTCGACTATGGATACTAGTGAATTTTGTCCGAGTCCAGATCAAGCTACAATCGATGTAATACGACTAGCAAAGCCATAAAAGTCATAATTCCAAATTTCAAGTCAATCGGAGTTAGTATGCTCAAGATATTGATCGGTCAAGATGCACGAAGGAAGCCTCATTTCATATCCATCATGATTCAACCTCCTTCGTATCCATATAAACCAGCCTCGTCCATAACCATTGGATTTTGTATCCATCCCTCAAGAATGCATTGGCTCGTATCCATCAGCCACCACATCTCTTCATATCCATCAGTAGCCCGCATCGATTAGACTTCCATAATTTTATCTTTAAAGCTATTCGTATCGATCATCTCGTCCAGACAATTCGTATCGATCGGTCGATGATCGATACGAAACATATAAGCAAATTTTGATACGAAAGGAATGCGTACGTATCGATATAGACTGAAGTAAAAGCCATCAATACGAAATAACAACACATCATTGATACAATGTAGGGCACCGAGCATCGATACGACAAGAACGGACCATAACGATACAAATGGAATTGCATTGTATCGATACGAATAGAACACGTTCAAGTGGAAGATTCGGTCAATCGGCATGGAAAGTGGATCGATCCTAGAACTTAGCACCACGTCACCCTGAATGACACGTGCTAGCATCGATACGAAGCCATCAATATGAATTGTATCGAAACGAACTCGACAGCCTTTTGCAAAATCAAAATTGGATTGATCCTAACTCAAAATCTATAAGTCCAAATGCTACCAAATTTTCACAAGAGCTTGCGTACCACCTCAAGAATGTCCTTGATCGATCTCGGGCCAAATGGAGGTGTTTCTGATTGATACTAAATGTACATGTATTGATCAGGGTCGATCCCAATCAACCTCGGATCGATCATGTGGGCCCACCCACGTGAGAGAAAGAGACTTCCGAGATTTGAGCCAGATATTTGCAACCTACACCTATAAATAGCGACCTTGGACCTATAGAAAATGGACTTTTGGCTTCTCTACGTTGATACTCTACCGAAATCATTACTATACTTCAGTTGTACAGTTGTAATCTCTTGTAATCAGCAAGTGAAACTCAATAAACATCAATCATTTCATAGTGGACGTAGGCAATACGCCGAACCACTTTAAATTTGCGTGTTTCTGCATTTCTTACTATCTGCTGATTGGTGTGTTTGTTTGATCTGCCTCATTTTATATTTATTTTCTTCATTTTATCTCTTCAAACACATCCGAAGAGTGTTGTGCCCAATTTTGGTACAAACATTTTAGTGCTTTCACTAAGGAAACCCAGCTTTTCTCCTACTCATTGGATCTACTACCAATATTGGATTGCGAGAATCTAAGGAGAATATCCAGGTCTCAAGCCTAGAAGTTCTTCCATCCTATTCAGATTTGCACAAAGTCTAGGAGAGAACTTCACTATTCACCATGGTCGCTACCAGAACTACCTCAACCGCTGCAGATCCAAAAGGACGGGATAGGCAGAACCCCGCAGAACTTCCCTCTGCATACCATAATGCTGCTGGACCTTCGGATCCACAAGGGCCTGTCACCAGGGAAGAGTTCTAGCTACTGATGCAAGAGCTGACTCAAACATGCCAGTAGCTTACCCAACAGCTCCGTGCCAACGTGGAGTTAACCAATCCGCTGAACCATGAAAGACGAAGGAGGTCCAAAAATGATCAGGCTTCCTACTCATCCACTGAAAGTTCAACTTCTTCTGATTAAAATCATAGATCCACGCGCCCATGGATGGATGGAAGCTATACACAGGCTACCAGACATCAGTGCACTTTGAATCTTGGCTATCGAGAGTTGGTTCGTCAACCAGCCACCAAACTGGAACCTCATCGTGAGGAGGGACTGCTACTTATCACACTACTGACAACCACGCTGCTGCCACTACTATTGAGTTAGGAGCTGACACTCGAAACTGAATGGATCCGAACCGTCGCTAGCGTGATTATACTCTCGAGCCTTATGTTCCTGAAGACCTAGAGCCAAGGAGGCGAGATATGGAACGTCGATCGCGACCGGCCCATCCTCACATTGTGGAACCCGACCACACCTTGGCTTAGCATGCCTAGAATGTCCAGATGCCAAACATCCCGAAAATGATCCGTGAAAGCCAAGGCCTCACCAACGACGACTGGGAACCTCCCGGAGTCATACCCCTTTCACCAATGACATCCTCTACACTGAACCGCCTCGACGATTCAGAATGCCAACTCTACCTATGCATGAAGGGAGTTCTGACCCTAACCAGCACATTTTAAAGTATGAATGGTTGATGAATGCCGCACGGGCTGATGATGCGATCAAATGCCAAAGTTTCCCAATCTCCCTAGGGGGCATCGCGACTATGTGGTTTACTCGCTTACCACGCCGATCTATTTCATGTTTCGACCAGTTGGCTATGAAGTTTGTTGAACAGTTTCGCATGCATGTCACAAAGCCCAAAGATGTTAATACCTTGTCCATCAAGCTCCCATAGAGACACTCAAACATTACCTGGAAAGGTTCCATGCTGCATGCGCTGAGATTAGTAAGCCCAATGACAATTCCATTCTGATGGCACTGACTAAGGGGATCGATCCCGATTCTGAATTTGGCAACTGGTTGGTCAGGAAACCCCCTGCGTCATTGGACCATTTCTTTTCCAAGGCAGCTCAGTTCTTGAGAAGAGAGGGTGTAAAATAGTCTAGGAAAAAGGATGACACAAAGCCTAGTGTGGAAGGAATCTAAAGCAATGTCGCTGTGAAACAAACCGGGGAGAATTCCGAAAAGGAGTAGTTAAACATACAGAATAAGCAGAATCAACAGAAAGGCGATGGAAGTCAAGGTAGGAAGCAAGATCAGAATCATGGACCATGACGCAGGGCTCCCATGTTTGACACATATACTCCTTTAAATACATCTCTAGAAAATGTGTACTTGCAAACTTGTTATACTGTCCAATATAAGAAACCTGCTCTGAAGCAATCGTCAGAGAAACAGATTCAAACGGGGAAGTTTTGTATATTTAACGATAGTTATGGCCACAACACGAACGAGTGCCGTCATTTATAGAATATTATCGAGAAGTTGATCCGAGAAAGAAAGTTGGAGCAGTTTGTTCGGGCGTCGCAGTCTGGAGATGCGGGCCCGTTGAATCAAAACCAAATACCAAATCAGGTTAGATCGAAGAAACCCGCTCGTACCAGCGGGAGGTTAGTGATTAACACTATTAGTGGTGGTCCTCATCCAGTGGATCGTAGCTGGAGAGAAATGGAGTCGTATGCCAGCTCTATTAGGCATGCGAGCTTCGAATATTGCAGTATCTTGGAAAACGGGGCTCCGGTCAAACAACATAAAATGATGACAGACGACATCGTATTTTGAGTCAGGGATGCCAACAGAGTCGAAGCCCCAACCATTGATCCACTAGTCATTTCAGCTCAGACAGGTCTCACTTGGATGAAGAGGATCTTAGTGGATAGTGGAAGTTCAGTAAACATACTCTTTAAGCGAGCCTATGATTAAATGATGATGGAAGCGAATGATTCGAAGCCTTGTCAGTCTCGTATTCATGGCTTCAATGGAAGTGCGACTATACCCACCGGGATGGTGGAGCTACTAGTGGAGTTGGGAGTTGGAGAGCGCTGAAGAGTCCGGATATTGCAGTTTATTGTGTTGGATATTGACTCACAATACAATGCTTTCTTGGGCTGATCGGCCCTAGCCGAGTTCAGGGTCGCTATTGTCCCTTGGTGTCTAACATTGGAATTCTCTATCGACAATGAAGTCGGAGTCATTCAAGGAGATCAGGCTGTTGGATGAGTCTGTTATGTTGCTGAGCTGCGGGAGGCGCAGCGAAAAGAGAAGAGAAAGGGCGTAGAGGAATCTCTCTGCGTCCACTTTGCGAATAATTGACAGTTAATGCCTGGGCCAAGGCCCAGGCCCCACAACCAATTCCCAAGAGATCTTAACCTGAGAGATACCGAAAGTGAAGACGAAGTCAAAGACAAGCAGGCTTCTCCGGCAGAGCTGACGATCGATGTTCCGATCGATAATGATGACAATTCTAAAATGGTAAAGATTGGATCTCAGCCAAGCCAACAGATGAAAGAGGAATTGGTTGAGTTTCTCTAGGCAAACCTCGACATGTTTGCCTGGATGCACTCCGACATGTGTGGGATCTCGTTGGACATCACGAGCCACGCATTGAATATTGATCCGCGGCATGTCTCGGTCAAGCAAAAAAGGCGTGGTATGGATTCAGAGAGATCTGCTGCCCTTAAGGAAGAGGTGGATTAACTCAGGTCGAACAAGTTTATCCAAGATGCGTTATATCCAAAATGGGTGTCCAATCCTGTACTTGTCAGGAAACCTAACAGAAAATGGAGAACATGCATTGACTACTCAGACTTGAATAAAGCTTACCCTAAAGACAGTTTTCCACTTCCCCGGATTGATCAACTCGTAGACTCAATGGCCGGACATGAACTTTTATCCTTCATGGATGCATATTCTGGTTACAATCAGATACCGATGCACCTAACTGATCAGGAGCATACCAGCTTTGTCACCAATTTGGGACTCTATTGTTATAAAGTGATGCCGTTCGGACTTAAGAACGCCGAGGCAACCTATCAAAGACTCGTCAACCTACTGTTCGCTAACCAGATTGGAAAGACCATGAAGGTATATATGGACGACACGCTTATGAAGTCACGATTCTCCACCAATCATATCAAAGACCTAGAAATGATGTTCAACATCCTTCGAGAGTACAGAATGAAACTCAACCCGTTGAAATGTCACTTTGGGGTCGCGTTTGGAAAATTCCTTGGATTCATCGTTAATGCTCAGGGAACCGAAGCCAATCCCGAAAAAATCTGGGCAATTAGAAATCTTGAGACTCCAAGGACTATAAAGCAAGTTCAGAGCCTCAATGGGAAGGTAGCAGCGCTGAGCAGGTTCATTTCAAAATCCACCGATAAATGCATTCCCTTCTTCGATCTGATCAGAAAAGGAAAACATAACTTTGAATCGATTACAGAATGTGAAGGCGCATTCCGAGCACTGGTTCAACACCTGTCCACACTACCCATTTTGTCAAAACATATTGATTACGAGAGATTGTACCTCTACTTGGCGGTGTCAGAAAACGCAATCAGTGCTGCTTTAGTTCGGGAGGAGAACCGGATACAATGGACAGTCTATTACATCAGCAAACGATTGACCGAAGCAGAGAGAAATTATCCAAAATTGGAGAAGTTAGCTTACTGTCTTGTCATTACCTCGAGAAAGCTCCATTCGTATTTTCAGGCTCATCCTGTCACTGTCTACATTGACCAGCCCTTACGACAAGTCTTTATGCGGCCTGAGACGTCTGGTAGGTTACTCAAATGGAATATCGAGCTGAGTCAGTTTAACATCACTTATACACCAAGGCAAGCTATTTAAGGACAAGTCCTAGCAGACTTCATCGCTGAATTCACTATCTCGGAGGACTTGCTTGAAACCAGTGAATCTCCCAAATATGTCTAGAAGCTACATACTGATGGCGCGTCAAATGACCGCTACTCAGGCGTTGGGGTTGTGCTTGAAACTCCTAAAGGCCGATCTATATGCTATGCTTTGAAGTTCGATTTTCATGTGACCAACAACGAGGACGAATACGAAGCCCTGCTCGCCGAACTAAGGGTTGCCATAGATTTAAGAATCGTTGCTGTGGAGATTACTGTGATTCAGAATTGGTCGTGTGCCAAGTTCGGGGGGGAGTACCAGGCCAAAGACCGGAGACTGGCCGCTTATCTCGCTCGGGTCCAGGAAATATCGAATCAGTTCGATTATTATGCCATCTATTGCATACCACGAGAACACAATCAGAAGGCCAATTCCTTGGCAAAGTTAGCCAGTACCGGTGAGGCACAGCAAATGGGACTCGTTCCCATTGAGACGTTATCTTCCCCGAGTATTGATCAAATGGAGACCGACTGGGTACTTGAAGTCATACCCGATAAGGAGTCATGGATGACTTTTTTTTATCTTGAGCATGGGACCCTGCCAGAGCGTAGGAGTGAGAAAAGACATGTTCTTCGAAAGGCTTCGTGGTTCACTATTCAGAATGGAGTCATGTATAGAAGAGGGTACTCTATTCCTTTACTCTGGTGTATCGCCCATGACGAAATCAATCGAGTATTGCATGATGTACACGAAGGAGAATGTGGCGATCACACTAGGGGGCAAGCTCTTGCTAAGAAAGTGCTCCGATATGGTTATTATTGGCCGACTGTAAATCGAGACGCATCGGATTTTGCCAGGAAACATGACAGATGTCAGAAACATGCTCGGATTCCAAGAGCCATGCCTACCGAAATAACTCAGATGGTCAGTCCATGGCCGTTCGCAATATGGGGCATCAACATTATTGGGTCTCTACCTCTAGCTAAAGGTGGCGCGAAGTACGCCATCGTTGCAGTTTATTACTTTACCAAATGGGCGGAAGCTAAGCCCCTTGCTACTATCACAACAAAGAAACTGATCAACTTTGTTGTACGCAACATTATCTGTTGATTTGGTCTCCCACGTACCATCATCACTGACAACAGAGCCCAATTCGATAGTGTCAAGTTCAAGAATTTCTGTCAGCGATTCCATATCCAGAAGAAGTTCTCTGCAGTTGCACAGCCTTAAGCGAATGGACAGGTCAAAGTTGTTAATAAAGTTATAAAATCCATTCTGAAGAAACGATTGGAAAAAGCCGGGGGCAAATGGGTCGATGAACTTCTTATGGCCCTATGGGCTTATCGAACGACCCACAAGTCCGCGACCGGCCATACCCCATTTTCACTTTCCTACGGCTCAGAAGTCGTTATTCCAGTCGAGTTGGAGGTGCATTCTGACGTATTATGACCCGAAGACAAATGCTGTATTACTTGCCAAATCTCTGGACTTATTGGATGAGAAGCGAGAAGAGGCTGATTTGAGGGCAGCCGCGCATCGAAGTCGAGTTGCCTGATTGTACAATGCTAAGGTCCGACCCCGAACCTTTGAACTCAGCGATCTCGTCCTCAAGAGAATTTAACCGGTCCCTTCGCATATGAAACCAATGTGGGAGGGACCGTATGTTATTGAATGAAGGCTCGGAGACGGCACGTTTAAATTATCGACCATTGATGGTCTCACTCAACCAAGAGCCTGGAACAGCGAGAGTCTTCGTTGCTACTACACATGACAGGCTCTATTTATTCATTCAATCTGCTTTTCATTTGCAATTTGTTTATGCATGTCGAAATTTGAATTTGTAATAAGGCAACTGACTTTTCCATATTTTCTTATTTCAGCAATAAAATGCAATCTCTTCGAGCCAGAGAAGTGATTCTTAAAATGCGTCATGCGATCATCACAATGCACGGAGAGCTAAGTTCCACCCTATGGTGGGACTTATTCAAATAAGGAGTGACTGTGATACGACCGGTCACTCGCTAAGTGAAACCCGAGCTCGGGGGCAAGCCATCACACTGAAGCCAAAAAAGAATTGATACACGACAATCCTCTAACTAACTCCGGCTCCTAGAGTGCA
Source organism: Allium fistulosum (assembly GCA_030737815.1). Classification (NCBI taxonomy): domain Eukaryota; kingdom Viridiplantae; phylum Streptophyta; class Magnoliopsida; order Asparagales; family Amaryllidaceae; genus Allium; species Allium fistulosum. The sequence goes on from CM060907.1 coordinate 100,310,447, forward strand.
AGCTAGAGTATAAACTTACAAATGTGGGCTCGAAGAGGGTGGGTCCATCCACCTAACGACTTCGCCCGTGTTTAATCCAAGTTTGAGAAGGATGGATCCGTCTGTCTAACGTCCTCACTTGTTAACTCAGGGTGGATGTGACTTGACCGTCCATGATCCTGATAAATCTATCCTTTCCAGAGTGCGAACGAAATACTAAAACTCAAAATAGATGTGATCGATCGTCTATTGACCAACTCCAGAGTCCCCGTAGTGCAGACCAGAGTATAAACACAAATTGGATGTGATCGATCACCAACAAATCAATCTAAGTCCCCAGAGTGTGGACAAAATTCTAGATATCAAACAGGTGTTACCGACCGCCCGTAAATTAACTTAAGTCTCCGGAGCACGAACATATCTTTAAACATTAGGCATGCATAACTGACCCCCGACGTGCAAGTTGAATCCCCAGAGTGTGGATGCGATTACCAATAGATGAACGAGTGTGATCCGATCACTCGAACCCGTCTTTTTTCAAATTCGTTCCGACTAAGTTAAGCTCGATTTATCGAAGACAGAAAGCGACTGCCTAAAATTCAAGTACCAGCTACTGATCGAGACAGTACAATGTTGAGACTCGACTTAACGTTCGGTTATGACCCGAAGCCATAACTTAGGGGCTTAACAGCTAAACTCAAGTCTAATTCTAAGACTAAGGCTTCACAAGTACATTGAATGGAGTTTGAGCACTAAAACACTTAAGCAAATAAACATGAAACCATGCTGGAAACAAAATAGAATTTTTATTTTAAATATTCTTTGAAAAATAAGGATAAGTACAAAAATTGTTCCGAGAAATCCTACTAGCAGGGGCCGAACCCGCATCTATACACGGCCTACAAGAAGCAAAAAGAAATTCCTATCTATCTACCAAAAAAGGGAGCAAGAAGATACGTCCACTCCCTCGGTTTCTTCTTCTTCCTCCCCGACGTCAACCTACTAGAGCTAACGATCGGATGCCTCTTTGAGCCTTTGCCTTTTGGTGGTTGGTCTCCAACCGGAGGAATTATGGTAATCTCTTCCTCCAAACTCATGGGAAGTGGAATAATTTCTGAATACAGAGTCGGAGGAATAGGAACACTCTCGACGTTGGAAGATGAGGGAGGCACACCGGTATCGACAATTATGCCGCCAGGAGAAATCATTCGTAGAGGAGCTGGACCAAGACCCGACATACCACCTCCGATACCACTGGCCTGTGCGGCTGCTTCCATCTCGACATTGATATCCGTTATTATCTCTTCTTCATGAATAGTTTGAGCGTCCGAGGGGATGCTGCCAGTTGGACCCGAAGAGCTGGCCATGAATGCGCCTTCGCCCATGACGAATGGCAGGTCAGTAAGTGGGTCACTTTGATGACCAAGGAGTTCCTCCATCATCTGCTCGTCAAAAGCAAAAGCACTCCCCTGCACTACGTCAGTTGGTGCAACGGCCGTTGTTGTGGTTTCCTCCATCATAAGGGCCTCCTGCTCATGATACGGCTCTTGGGTTGCATGGGTCACGGTCGGTGCGGCTCCTGTCGCTGAATAAAGATAAGAGAAAAATTCAAGGTGTGGCTCATGATGTCCGACGAGATCCCACACATGTTAGAGTGCGTCCAGGCAAACACGTCGAGGTTTGCCTGGAGAAACTCAACCAATTCCTCCTTCATCTGTTGGCTTAGCTGAGATCCAATCTTTATCATTCCAGAATCATCATCATTATCGATCGGAACATCGATCGTCAGCTCTGCCGGAGCAGCCTGACTGTCTTTGACTTCGTCCTCGCTTTCACTATCTCTTGGGTCAAGATCTCTTGGGAATTGGTTGTGGTGCCCAGGCCTAGGCCCAGGAATTAACTGTCAATGATCTGCAAAGAGGATGCAAAGAGATTCCTCTACACCCTTTCCCTTCTCTTTTCGCTGCGTCTCCCACAGCTCAGCAACATAACATGCCCGTCCAGCAGCCTGGTCTTCTTGAACAACTCCGACTCCATTGTCAGTTGGGAATTTCAATGTCAAACACCAAGCGGCGATAGCAACCAAGAACTTGGCTAGGGCTGGTCGGCCCAAGAAAGCGTTGTACGGTGAGTCAATATCTAGTATGATAAACTGCAACATCCAGACTCTCCGGCGTTCCCCAATTCCCAACTCCACTGGTAGCTCCACCATCCCAGTGGGTATAGTCGCACTTCCATTGAAGCCATGAATATTAGACTGACAAGGTTTCAAATCTTTTGCTTCCATCTTCATTTGATCATAGGCTCGCTTAAAGAGTATGTTCACTGAACTTCCACTGTCCACTAAGATCCTCTTCATCCAAGCAGGATCTATCTGAGTTGAAATGACTAGTGGATCAATGGTAGGGGCTTCGACTCTGTCGACATCCCTTTCTCGAAAAACGATGTCGTTTGTCATCATCTTCTACTATTTGGTCGGAGCCCCATCCTCCAAGTTACTGCAACATTCGAAGCTCGCATGCCAGATAGAACTAGCATATGGCTCCATTTCCCTCCAGCTCCAATCCGCTGGATGAGGACCACCACTAATAGTGTTAATCACTAACCTCCCGCTAGTACGTGCGGGTTCCTCCGGTCTAACCTAATTTGGTATTTGATTTTGATTTGATGGGCCCGCACCTCCAGCCTGCGGCGCCCGAACGAATTGCTCCAACTTTCTTTCTCGGATCAACTTCTCGATAATATCCTGTAGATGATGACACTCCTTCATGTTGTGGCCATAACTATCGTGAAATCTACAAAACTTCCTGGTTTGAATCTGCTTCTCTGACGATTGCTTCAGAGCAGGTTTCTTATATTGGATATTATTACAAGTTTGCAAGTACACATTTTCCAGGGATGTATTTCAAGGAGTATAGGTGTAAAACATGGGAGCTCTATGTCACGGTCCGCGGTTCTGATCCCGCTTCTTACCCTAATTTCCATCGCCTTTATGCCGCTTCTGTATATTCAACTGCACCTTTCCGGAACTCTCCCCGGTTTGTTTCACACCGACATTGCTTTGGGTTCCTTCCACACTGAGCCATACGTCATCCTTTTTCCTAAACTGTTTCGCATCCTCTCTTCTCAAGAACTGAGCTGCCTTGGAATAGAAACGGTCCATTGACGTAGGGGGTTTTCTGGCCAACCAGTTGCCAAATTCGGAATCAGGATCGATTCCCTTAGTCAGTGCCATCAAAATGGAATTGTCATTAGGATTACTAATCTGAGCGCATGGAGAATGGAACCTCTCCAGGTAACGTCTGAGTGTCCCTCCGGCAGCTTGAGTGACACTGGACAACGTATTAACATCTTTGGGCCTTGTGACATGCATGTAAAACTGCTCGACAAACTTTTTGGCCAACTGGTCGAACATGAAATAGATCGGTGTGGTAGGCGAGTAAACCACATAGTCGCGATGCCCCCTAGGGAGATTGGGAAACTTTGGCACTTGACCGCATCATCAGCCCATGCGGCATTCATCAACCATTCATACTTTAAAATGTGCTGGTTAGGGTCAAAGCTCCCTTCATAAAAAGGTAGAGTCAGCATTCTAAATCACCAAGGCAGTTCAGCGTAGTGGATGTCATCGGTGAAAGGGGTATGACTCCAGGAGATTCCCTAGTCGTCATTGGTGAGGCCTTGGCTCTCACAGATCATCTGGTAGATTATTTTCGGGATGTATGGCATTTGGACATTCTAGGCATGTTGAGCCAAGGTGTGGTCGGGTTCCACAATGCGAGGATGGGCACGGTCGGTGGTCCATACCTCGCCTCCTTGGCTCTAGGTCTTCGAGAACATAAGGCTTAGGAGTATAATCACGTTGCGATGGTTCGGATCCATTCAGTTCCGAGTGTCAGCTTCCAACTCGATGGCAACGGTTGTCAGCAGTGTGATAGGGAAACGTCCCTCCTCAGGAGGAGGGTCCGGTCTGGTGGCTGGTTGATGGACCAACTCTCGCTTGTCCAATATTCAAAGTGCGCTGATGTCCGGTAGCCTGTGTATAACTTCCATCCAACCGTGGGCTCGTGGACCTGTGATTGTAATCAGAGGAAGCTGAACTTTCAGTAGATGAATATGAAGCCTAATCCCTTCTGGATCTCCTTCGTCTTTCTTGGTTTAGCCGGTTGGTTAACTCCGTGTTGGCACGGAGCTGCTGGGTAAGCTGCTGGCAGCTTTGAGTCAGTTCTTGCATCAGTAGCTGGAACTCCTCCCTGGTGATAGGGTTATATGGATCCGAAGGTCCAGCAGCGTTCTGGTCTGTAGAGGGAAGTTGTGCGGGGTTCTGCCTATCCCGTCCTTCTGGATCTGCAGCGGATTAGGTAGTCCTAGTAGCGACCATGGTGAATAGCGAAGTTCTCTCCTAGACTTGGTGCAAATCTGAATAGGATGAAAGAACTCCAAGACTTGAGATCTGGATCTTCTCCTTAGATTCTTGCAATCCGATATCGACAGTAGATCCAATGAGCAGGAGAAAAGCTGGGTTTTCTCAGTGAAAGCACCTGAGTGTTTATACCAAAATTGGGCACAACACTCTTCGGATATGTTTGAAGAGATAAAATGAAGAAAGTAAATGTAAAATGTGGCAGATCAAACAAACACACCAATCAACAGATAAGAAAAAGTGCAGAAACACACAAATTTAGAGTGGTTTGGCGTATGGCCTACGTTCACTATGAAATGATCGACGTTTATTAATTATAGCTCGCTGGTTACAAGTGGATTACAACAGTACAATCAAAGTTCAGCAGCAATTTCGGTAGAGTATCGATGTAAAGAAGCCAAAAGTCCATTTTCTATAGGTCTAGGGTCATTATTTATAGGCGTAGGCAGCAAATATCTCGCCCAGATCTCGAAAGACTTATTCTCTCACGTCGGTGGGCCCATAGGATCGAGTTATGGTGATTTCGACTTGATCTGGGAGTGATATGAATTGAGTTCATATCGATCCATAATTGGTCCTTTTAGGATGATATTGATCAGGTACATTCTTGAGGATGTAGGCAAGCTCTTGTGAAAATTTGGTGGCATTTGGACTTGTAGATTTTGAGTTATGATCGATGCAAGTTTGGATTTTCAATGTGCTGTCGACTTCGTATCGATACGTGTTCGTATCTTTCCGTTCGTATCGACGCTAGGCACGTGATGACTAGGTGACATGGCGCTATCTTTTAGGATCGATCCTCTCTTCATGCCGAACGACCGAGTCTTCCTCCTGATCGTGCCTCGTTTGTATCCATCCAAGGAACACTCCTCGTATCGATAAGTGGAGAACCAATTCGTATCGATGCACGTTTATGCCTTTCGTATCGATCTAATACAGTCCTTTTCGTATCGCTCCAAGCTACTATATTCATATTGATCTTTGGAATGTCGTTTTACATCATTGTGGGATGGTTTCGTATCGATATTTTACCAATCGATATGAATGGTGTCATCAATGAACGATACGAATTGGGCAGTTGATGGAAGAGACACGATAGGGTTTTAAGTGATGGATACGAAAGGTGGTAGGTGTGATGGATACGACCGAGTCGTTCTGGATGGATATGAATGAAGTGGACACGAAGAAGGTGGTTGCTAACTTGATGGAGGCGAACGAGATTGTTTCTTCCCAAGGATACAAACCATTTGTTTATTCAGATGGGTACGAAGCGGAGGGATACGAATTGGTGTCTTCCAAGTGGATCTTGATCGATCCATATCTTGAGCATATGAACTCCGATTGACTCGCAATTTGGAATATTTGCTTTCATGGCTTTGCTTGTCATGTCATATCGATTGTAGCTTGATCCGGACTCGGATAGAATTTACCAGTATCCATAGCGTATCTGTGTATAACCGATCTTCGGGACGGCCTGTCCTTGGTTTCCAGCCAAGTTCTTAGTGTCACGGCCTTGCCAAAAGGCGGAATAACACATGCCTACATTTTAACTCTATTTTAAGGTGTTGAAAAGTTTTCTTGTTAACATTTTGGCGCTAGAAGGAGGGCTTGAACCTCTAACCTTGTTGAACTTCTAACCACACTTTTCTATAACCAAATCCTATTCCAAACCTCAAGCCTAACTATTTTGGACTTTTCATCATCATGTTCAACAAAATCAAAAGATCCGAACAAGGGTCCTCAGAACCCTACTTAATTGGATTCTCCCCAAGAACAACTAATGATTCCAAACTATATGAAGAGCAAATGCTAAGATTGGAAGCTCTAAGGATTATGAGAAGAAAAGAGCAGAATCATACGACCCAAAAGAGTGGAGTTTAAACCCTTTTCACATTGTTCCCAGGCCTATCTTTGCCTTAGGGAAAACAAAGGATACAAGTGATAATTTGTTCAACCAACTGAGGAAAACACACATAAATGGCATCAAGCAATGAGTGGGACATTGCTAACACACGAACTTCAAAGTGTTTTGAAAAGAAAGTTGGTCGTTGAGGATGAAGCTTCAGAACTAAGTAATAAAAAAAATCAAGAAATCATCCTCATAAGACAAGCTTCAAATCTAGACACCCAAAGGAATGCAATTTGATAGCATCAATCGAGAATGTTTACCTGCTAACTAAAGAAGAGCTTAACTATTGGCCGTTGCAGAAGAATAAACCAAAATATGAGAGGAATCTGGGAGGATTCTATTGCCATTACCATATGATGAATGGCCATGAAACAAATCAATGTCGAGCACTCAAATGAATGATAATCAACTTTCGGACAAGGCAAAATTAATGGGTTTGTAAAAATATCCTAGATGAAGTCAATAAAGAACTACTTTACTAAGGAAAATCTATATGGTTAGAAGTGAAATTCTCCTTGCACTTGGAAATTACCTTAAACGGTCAAAGACTTTGTCCATGCCAAGTTGGCCAGGTCAGAGCGCCTCTTGGAAGGGGGGTTAGAGTAAGCCTTTATCCACACCACGCTATGGCCAGGATAAAGCATCAACAAGCCCTTGGTCGCGCCACGCTATGGCCAGGTCAAAGCACCTCCTGGAGGGAGGTTGGAGTAAGCCTTTATCCGCACCATGTTATGGCCAGGTTAAAGCATCGACAAGTCCTTGGCCATGCCATGCTATGGCCAGGTCAAGGCGCCTCCTAGAGGAATGTTAGAGTAAGCCTTATCTGTGCCGCACTATGGCCAGATTAATGCATCGACAAGCCCTTGGCCACGCCACGCTATGGCCTGGTCAAGGTAGAGGAAGGTTGGGTAAGTCATTGGGTCTTGATTGTGGATAAGCTAACCAAGCTCACCAGACAACAATGGACTAAGATGTCTAAGCCCGAGAAGCGGCATATTAAACAACAGACTAAGATGTCCAAGCCCAAGAAGCGGCATATTAAATAATGGACTAATATGTCCATGCCCAAGAAGCGGCATATTAAACAACGGACTAAGATGTCCAAGCTTAAGAAGTGGCAAATCAAATAATGGACTAAGACGTCCGAGCTCGGGAAGCGGCAAATCAAGTGACACATCCAAAGAGTGATGCAAGATAGAAGGCTAAAATGAGAATCTATAGCCACCGAGTTATTCCCAAGAAGATAATTTCTGAACTTCATTTATTAATATCCGAATCTGGGTCTCAAGTCATTCATTATTCAGAACTTAACTCATTAATGCCCGAATCTGGGCTAAAGATCTCTATTAAGAAGATTATTATTATGGACTTCTGGTTATCATCCACAAATTCCCAAATCTGGGTTTCAGGACATATACTAATAATTCCTAGACTTCAATCCTTAATGCTCGAATCTGGGCTCTGGATTTCTATTATCGAAATTATTATGGATTTTTGGTTATCATCCTTTAATACCCGAATCTGGGTTTTGAATTTTAACTTCAGAATTTCACTCGTTAATGCCCGAATCTGAGGTTCCAGGGCAACTGATGTTAGAGATCTATTTTACTAATGCCCAAATTAGTGTCACTGGACTTCCACTATAAATGTTCAAACAATGATTTCTGGACTTCAATTACATGATTGGTTACTGATTTTCTATTAGCTATCTTTGTAAGGTAAATTTCTAAACTTCTATGACTAGATGTTCGGTATTCTGTCAATATGATAGAAGTTGGATTCCTGGCTTTCTCTCTCATCATTATCAAATATGGGTTTCATGGCATTTAACCATATTCAATTATAGAATTATTTCCCATTTATTATATAATGATTTGTTAAACTCCACTTATGACGTTGATACACTTCTATATAGATCTCGAGTTAATGATGAAGAATGTTGTTTATGTCGTATTTTTCAGGAAAAGGAGATAAAAAAATAAGATTGAATGGATCATCAAATACAAAGACCATAGACCAAGCTATTAGAAAGTAAATTCTGAAACGATATTATAGGAAAAGACTGCAGACCAGGTGATATTTACAAAATTTTCATAATTTACATAATTTTTGAAATTATTACAAGTATACGGTATAAATTTAAATTGTTCATAAATCTTGAACAGCCTTATTTAGATTCTCGGCAATTAAAGGATCAAGAATGTGATGAATTGCAATACAAAGAACTTCTTTAAGCTTCTTCTCTTTTTCCTCATCTTATCTGCATCATCAATAGATTCAATGATAGTCTATAGAGCATAATTAAAAGCCTTGTTTGCGCCTTTGAGATTTTTGTTTTCCCTTTCTAAATCAGCAATACGTTTGTGAAGAAGATCTTTTTCGCATTCAAGCTTTTGAATCTTAGCATGACATTCATTTATGCGCTACGAATATCTCACTCTCTGTTGTTCATCAAAATACAACATCATCTCAAATTTGACTTTCCTACACCATTCTCCTACTAATTTTTCGTCTAAGCCAGGAGGAGAATTAGTCGTAGTAGGGAACTTTTGGATGGCAAGGGAAATAGACCTTGTTAGTTTTGCAACAGATGGCACAATAAAAGAAGCTGGTGAATCAATGTTTGAAATATTGTTTCCCATAATGATTTCAAGCGATTCACACAGAGCTTGACTATCTTTTAACTTAATCTCCAAATTAATAATTTACTGGAGAAGTTCGGACATCTTATGGTCAAAATCAATCGAAGGATTTGATTTAATTTGGCATTTCAATATTGAAATTGTTTCGTTCTTACTCTTAACGTCTGCCTCAAGATTGGCAATTTGATCATTGAGGTTTCTAACAATTGTCTTTTGAAGCAAATATCTTTTGTAACATTCAAGAACTGCAGTAATTTTTTGAAAGCGAGAAGATAAAGGATCATTACCGAGTTTTCTCTTTTCAATGTCTGCTAACAGCGGATCTTTGATGCTGATGAAACGAGATGGAGAATCTAACGAGAATGGCATTATAGATAACTGTAACAACCCGCATATTTATCGATTTTATATTTAAATATTTTATTTAAATATTTAATCATTAGTCGGATGTTAGTCCGAAAAGCAACTTTTTGCATACGGTCGAATTAGGACTCGAGACCACCTCCATTGAGTCCAAAATGCCGTTTGCGACCTTTATGAGTATAAACTTTGATATGTTTGGAGCTAGCCAAAAATTTAACCATTTGCACTTTGGGTTCGGGCCCTTTGCCAACTTAACCCCCAAATCTGAACCACTCCTCCCCATTCTCCCTCACTTCCTCCTCATTTCAGTTCTTGAGCAACAATGGTGAGTGGAATGGGAAATTAGAATTCCCAAGCCCTAGTTTCCATTTGCAAATCAAGTTCTAGCTCCAAATTCAAAGAGAACCCATTGGTATGCATCTCCATCTTCTTCTCCAACTCTTTCTCCTTTCAATTTCAAAAATTTCCTAAACCTAATTTAGGAAATGTTTCTCTTTTAAGCTTAGATTCAAGCTTGTTGAGTTGGAGTTGAAGAGTATTTGTCCTTGCCTTGCTCTATAGCTTCCTCTTCATTGTTTTCGTGTAAAAGGTGAGATTTTTATCTCACATCTTAGCCTATAATTATCTTTGATTGTTAGGTATGAATTCCTAACACTATTTCATGTTCAATTGCTTTTGGCTTGAATTGCTTTGGCGAACATTTCAATTTTTGATATTTTGAATTCAAAACTTTGAAACTCCTTGCTTTGCATTGTGAACATGTTTTTGGTTGTGAATCGGAGAGCCTATAGGGCCGTATTACCGATTGACAAAAACCCCGAACTCCATTGCTCGACCGGGTGCAAGTGTGGGAGAGAGTTTGCTCTCCCACTTGGTTGAAAAACGATTTCAACACGTCACCAGACGTCTGCAGGTAGGCTCAGACGTCTGGAGGCTGTTTCAGGCAGTTCCTGAAACTTGCTGCAGACGTCTGAGCATATACCCCAGACGTCTGGAGCCTGTGACCTGCTCTATTTTGCCTATTTTATCTCGACATTTCAATTTCCATCGATTCAAGGTTATCCGATAGGTCGTACTCCCCTTCGTAGGGGATCTTATCCGAAAAACATTCAACAGAACTTCTTACTTTGATGGTTTTGGGAATTGATTTATTTGGATTTTTCTCACGTCTTCGAATGTGAATTTTATGTGATTCGATTTGTTTCAACAATCATTTTGTGACTTGTCACTCTGTTTGTACCAAAAATGGGCACAACACTCTACGGAAGTTTTTGAAGAGATAAAAGTGAAGAATGAAAATTAAAATTGGGGATTATCTAACAAAAACTCCAAATAACAGAAAATAAATTGCAAAGACAAGCGATTTAGAGTGGTTCGGCGTTTTGCCTACGTCCACTATGAATTTTGATGATTTTATTGCTCGATACTTGAAGATTACAATTCTTTATACTGTAGTACAACTGAATTTAAATGCTAAGTGTCAATCTAAAGTAGCGGTGGTGTTCTGGAGTAAATCTGGCAGAATCTGGGCGCTCTTCAGTACTTAGAATTGTCCGACCTCTTTTCTGAATGACCAGGGGCTCTATATATAGGTGTAGGAGGCTGATATTTTGCCTAAAATTCGAGGAGACCGCTTCTGGCATGTGAGGGGGCCCACATGGCCGAAATCTGGAGATCCAGGCCCACTTTGGGATCGATTCGACCCTTGGTTCGAATCGATCAAGAAACTGTCCAATCGAGCTGAAATTTGGTGTGGACATTCTTCAACATGTGCTCAAGCTTCTGTGAAAATTTCGTAGCATTTGGATGCGTAGATCTCAAGATATGATCGATTCAATGTTGCATTTCTGGTGAATCATGGATACTTCGAATCGATCCCTTCGAATCGATAGGGTCGACTCGATGCTCATAGTGACGTGGCGCGTGCTTCTCGCATCGATCCGTTTTTTACTCTGGTTTGACTGGGTCGAATCCATGGTTTGGATTCGAGGTAATGGATGCGAAGCTGGACGTGAAGTTTGGTTTCGAAGTAATTTATGTGATGGAGTCATAGTGTATTGATTGCCTGGATTCGAAGTGAGGAGAACCTGATGGCTTCGAATCGACTAAGACCTCATCGATTCGAAGTAGATCACGTGAGCTTGACGTGCTGGCTTTGAACGGAATTTGCTCTGGCGGATACGAAGACGATGGAGTCAACCTTGATGGATTCGAATGGATTCTGAGCTGATGGATTCGAAGACGATGGAGTCAACCTTGATGGATTCGAATGGAATTTGCTCTGATGGATTCGAAGACGATGGAGCTAACCTTGATGGATTCGAATGGAATCTTCTCTGATGGATTCGAAGACGATGGAGCTAAACTTGATGGATTCGAATGGATTCTGAGCTGATGGATTCGAATGGCATTCCTAACTCATCGATTTGAACATAGGGCTCTTTTATGGATTCGAATACAAGGCTGTCTCCTCCATTTTCCGTTAGTGATATCTTGAGTGTACGAACTCTGATTGACCAGAAACTTGGAACACAGGTTCTTACTACCCTGTTTGACGTGCCTTATCGATTGCAGCCTGATCTGGACTCGGACAAATTTCATCGACATCCATAGTAATCCTTGCGCGTAGCTGATCTTCGAGACGATCTGTCACCGGTTTCTAGTTAAGTCCTTGTTATCACGGCCTTGCCAAAAGGCGGGATAACATTTGCCCCCCAAAGTACGTCTTGTGTAAACACGACGTGCTTTGAAAAGCTGTAGTCTCTCATTGGATAGCTATAACATGCTTTACCGAAAGTTGCATTCTGTATCGCTGTAATTGACCGTCGTATAATTGTGACTGGCTGTTAGTTCTTCGAGTTATGACGAGATGAACATTTGATTCCTGTAAATGACAAAGATCGAACCTTAGTCAGAGATATGTGCATACGTGTATTATCTTGACTTGGTTAACGTTGCGTGATCGCAAGTCGTTGTTAGTTCGGTTTGTTATCGAATTCTGCATCGGTCCTCTCTTGGACCGGTTTGAGATTCGAGCTAAAATATTGCTTTTATGATTGTCAATGATCATCCTCTCGTATCGATCCTCTCCTGAATCAGTATAAAGAGTAGACAAGCAATTTTTCACATTGAAACGGTTCGTCCATTTTCATTAGTGGTTGGTGATGGATTCGAAGCTGTGTTTGCTCGAATCGATGTTTTGAATCGCTGGTATCTGATGGATTCAAAACGGTCATTCGAATCGATAGCTTTTAAATCATTGCATGCTGATGGTCGTGAAGTCAGTACTTCGAATCAATGGGACGCAACGACTCCAATTTAACTTTTGTTGAAAGCTTCGAATCGATGTAGCTTCGCATCGATGAGGCTTTGTAAAGATGCAGCCTTGATGGATTCGAAGTTTTCAGGGATTCGAATGCAATGAGCTCAAACGTGATGGATTCGAATGCGATGGATTCGAGTGGAATAGCGCGTGACCGGCTGGAGTTGGTCATTTTGACCGGGATACGAATCGTCCCGTTTCCTTCGGGAGGCCCATATAAATACGCGATGCCGGTGTCACTTTCACTTTTTACTTTTTACTGCTGCTATAGCTTCTTCTTCGAATCGACCTCTCCAAGGCCAAGACGAACGTGCTCTCCTCGAATCGATCGAACCCCTTCACGCTCTCATAAAATCAGGTAATCAAGGGATCGATTTGAGATGTGAAAGATAGAACTTAGAATCTTTAGCAACGATTCAGTCTTCCCTTCTAAAAACTTCGAGGAGTGATGAGGTCTGAACAAAGTGGGTCAACTCGATGGAACTGGGGAATGAAATCATTCGAGTCATATTGATTAGAATGTCGCCTTCCATTGCTTCGCACTGCTCCAGGAACGAGTCATTCGAATCGATTTTGAATGCAGAGCTTCGAATTGATTGTCTCAAGAGAAAGAAGGAAAGAAGGTTCGCGGCGATCGATTCGAAGTAGCGATAAATCGATCGATTCGAAGGATCTCAATATTGATCGATTCGAAGTCATGCAAAGATCATGGACTCGTAGTGCTTTTCCATCCTAAGGCTTCACCGAATCGACCTTAATGGAGTCGAGGTGTGTGGATTCGAACGCCATCGATTCAAGTCAATCGATTCGAACGTTCTGATATCTCCTCTTCTGATTTTGCCCCAACATCCGAACTACGACCAATCTTAAGTTGAACTTTGACGAACATAATGAACTTTAGCATACTTGACTCCGACGAGCGTCGGCCTTGCATAGTCGAACTTGACTGAAAGATTTGACCTCCTTTTTGAAGCTCGTCGATGGAACTGTGACTTAACCAACAATATAACTGACTTATACTTGAAGTAGTTCGTAGTGTTTGGATGGCGTGGGAGTGACGGTCAGCGATGACGGTCATTTTCACTCTCAAATTCCCAAGTTTTGTTGCACGGACATCTTGTTTCAATCTGTAAAATCTGCTTAAGTAACGCACATCACTCGTACTGCACGACACATCCATACACACCACACTGGGGAACGCACGGGCTGTTTATGAACTTAATGTTGCTTTATGATGAGTTAGTTAATTATGGAATCTTCGAGTTCCCAACAACAAGAGGTACAGAGCTCGACTTCTCCGGTGCTTGAGATTCCCGATATTCCTGCCGATGTAATCGATCCAGCACCAGATGAATTGCCGGATGCTATATTTATTGAGGACCCCGCTGACTCTGTCCAATCTAACATTTCTGAATCCCTATTGGGCCGAATTTGCTTGAGACATAACATATCTCTAGGTGATGTATTATTGCCCAGTGCCGCTGATAGACCACATAATCCGCCTGAAGGATATACAGCATTCTATCGTCATGCTTGCGCGGCCGGAAAACTCCCTCCTTTCAATCAATATATCAGAGGGATGCTATCCTACCTAGGAATTGCTCCTTCGCAACTTCATCCCAACGGGCACGCATTGCTGAACAGTGCCTTTGTCATATTTATGGACTGTCTCTTTCGCCCGCCAAGGCCCACCGAGATCAGACATATATTTAACTTCAAGAGTAGGGGTGATAGCCCGTCTTTTACATTTCTGGAGGCAGTTAGGAATTGCCAAGTTGTAGTTGGAGCTTGGACCCGACTGAGTTATTTCAAGAACGAGTGGTTCTATGTTCGGTGCCCTCCGGGTTTCGCTAGGCGATGGTTGTCTAGACGTAAGCGCCTTAACCTGTTTTCTTGACCAATAGCTCTTTGGTGTTAAAATTGATATTTCATTCCCTTTACAGCCATTATCTCCAGACCCGATAGAGGGCGTTTCAAGGGTATCGTCCGAAGTCTTCAAGAAGTTCCAAGCGAGTTGAGACATATTGACTCGGTGCTGAACGATTATAACTTAAGAATTCTTGGTTTGATCGAAATCAATCAAAGTATAGTCGTCGAGGGATTGGCAAAGCCCGCCTTCAAGAAGGAAGATAAGAAGAAAACCAAGAAGAGAAAGGTGAAGAAGTCACTCGGAATCAGAATAATCGAGGCGAGTGACGAAGAAAGAACCCACACGGATTCGGAGCCGATGGCTGACCTCTCGGGAAACTTGGAGGAGTCGGGAGAAAGACGGAAAGGCAAGGCCGCCGTTTCCAAAAAACTTAAGTCTAAGGGGTGGAAATCTGTGGATGTGTCTCCTCCCATTTCCGGAGTTATGATTTCTGAGGCCGCCCCTTCTCATTCGAGAGACATTTTCAAAGGGCTTGACGATATTCCCATCCCAGATTATATATCGATTTCTCATAATCCTGGGTTGGAGGAATTTCAAGATGTCCTAAACATGAGCGAGCCCTTTTCTTTTAGTGCGGTCAACATTTCCGGTCGGTTTGGGGGTTTACACATTTACACACACTTCCACAGCACTTCACGACTTCTGAGTAGTAAACACTACTTTATGGGATCTTAATCCGTAATTCTTTCTTATCGCAGGTGAGATGTCAGGACGTGGCTCTACTCTGGATATGCTTCGAAATGTGCGCCAATCTTCTCCATTCTATGATTCCCGCAGGAGAGAGTCAGATAGGGATCGCGGGTGAGGCTATTCAAGTCAAGACCGCTATGATAGAGATAGAGATTACTCGCGTGGCCGCTCTGGCCATGATTATTCTGACAGGGATCGGGGATATCAGCACCGATCTCGATCTTGCTCCCCTCCGCCTCCTAGGGCCCCAGTAGACCTTCCAGGGCCTTCTCATCAGCAGCAGCCGCCTTCTCAATCTTCTCGGCCTGATACTCAGCGGCCAAGAATAGAACCGACAGCAGCCGTTATAATAGAACAAGCTCCGGCTGAGTTGACAAGTGAGGGAGCCGCTAAACTCGCCCAAATGAAAAATGACTTCCCTGAAATTTGCATGGATGGCTATGTCTTCCCTCCTAACCTTAAAAGAATTACCTCAGATGCTGAGACCACTGCTCATAGTTATATCCGCGATTTCTACGCTCAGTATAAGGAGTGGTACAAGGCAGTCGTGAAGGCTTTTAGAGTAGCTTTTGACCGGGCGAAGATTATCGCTGAACGTGATGCTGAAATTGCTAAACAGAAACGCATCATTGAAGTTCTTCAATCTGAAATGGAGACGTCCCGGAATTCTGAACTTCAAGCTCTCCAGAAGCACGAGGACGCCGTGGCCAAAATGGCTAGGATGCAACAAGAACATTGCGCCACGGTAGAGGAGATGGGCCACCGCAACACCACCATTGCAGCTGAGCGAGACTTAGCCGTTAAAGAGTTGAACGAGCTCAAGGCCAAATTTGCCGAAATGGTGAAGGAGAAGGATGACGCGAACGCCACTGCACAAGAGGCTTGCGACCAAGCAGTATCTCTTAGGGCCGAACTTGCTGCGGCGACGGTCAAGACTAAGTCTGCGGAAGTAGAAATCCAAGAAAAGATTTTGGAGGAGAGGTCTAGGCTTGATGCTGAGTTTGATGATCTCTTGGTCACGTACAACGCTAATGTTCTGGAGCACAGAAATTTAGCGTGGCTGGGAGATGACTCCATGATCCTGTACAACGCCTGGACCCGGCTAGTGGATGAAAAGAGAGCAGTGCATCCAGATGAAACACTTGACGACTTTGAGTTGGAGATGCGTTTGCTCACCGAGGATGAGAGGAAGGTCCTTCATGAGGCGGTGATCTCTATGGCGAAAGAAAAGCTTGGTGTTCAATCTCTAGAGACAGGTGAAGGCTCGGGGATCGCGCATCACGAGGTAAGGGTTGAAGCTGTAATTCCAACATTGCCCGAGACCACTAGTGCGGTAGATCCCCTGTCTGTTCCTGCATATAATCCTGACCAACCGCTATTATCTTCCGCCAATGATTCTACCCACGTTTCGGTCTAGACTAAGGAAGGTATTTGAACGCTTCCCGTATTTTAGTTGTGAAGAACCTTAAGCAACACACTTGGCTAACAACCTTCGCTTTGTCGCATTTTAGTGACTGAAGTCGTTGTTTCTGCGCCTCTTGCTCTATCAGTCCCATATCAAACACAAGGGGTTGTTTTTACTGAAGCCATCACGACTTCTACCTTGGTCGGCGAAGAGGGAGATGCAAACATGTTTTCTTTTAGCGCTCAAATGATTGAGGAGCTTCTTAATGAACCCATCAATCCCTCCGTCAATCCGTCCGATGCTATGAGTGGGGCTGCTCTGGCCGTTAGTTCATCTATGCCCACTACTGTTGCATCTGATGCGGCCCAAGCATCCCGTGAGGACGAAATTATTGCCGAGATTGGTGCCGAGATGGCAGCAGGGAATGCTGGTATGAATCCGCCCAGGCCTGCCCCGTTAATGGTGAGTTCACCGGGCGGTACTATAATGATCGAAGCCGCTCCTGTCCCACTTCCTACTACTGCTCCCATGCCTTCAACTCGTCCTCCGAGAAGAATTTCCATCGTCTCAAGCTCCGAGGAAGACGTTGATATTATGTCGCTGCCGGAGGACAAGCCTGAAAAGAGCAAGCGGTCGAGGGGAAAATCAGGCAGCGGATCTGGTGGAGCTACCCCGAAGAAGAAAATACGGAAGAAGAAAGATTGAACTCTTTCTTTAACTTTCTGTTGTGAAGGGTAGTATTTTGTTGATTTTCCTATAGCCGTGTATAGATGTGGATTCGACTCCCACTAGCAGAATTTTTTGAAACACTTTGTAATCAGATTCTTTTTGTTGATAGTGGAAATAAAAATTTATTCCCTTTCTGTCTTCAACTTGTTATGCGTTATGGTTCTGCCCCCAGTATTGGGGATAAGTGTGGAGTTGACGTATGTTTATGCTACGCCTCGCGCCCTGGGAGCACGGAGTTAAGTAAATGTTTATACTCCGTCTCGCGCTCTGGGAGTACGGAGTTGAATGAATGTTTGTACCCAGCTCGCGCTCTCGGAGTACTCTGGGATTTTGTAAATGTTTATACTCCGCCTCGTACTCTGGGAGTACGGAGTTAAGTAAATAGTTTATACTCCGCATCGCGCTCTGGTTGCACGGAGTTAGGAAAATGTTTATACTCCGCCTCACGCTCTAGGAGTACGGAGTTAAGTAAAATGTTTATACTCTGTCTCGCGCTCTGGGAGCACGGAGTTAGGAAAATGTTTATACTCCGCCTCGCGCTCTGGGAGTACGGAGTTAAGTAAAATGTTTATACTCCGCCTCGCGCTCTGGGAGCACGGAGTTAGGAAAATGTTTATACTTCGCCTCGCGCTTTGGGAGTACGGAGTTAAGTGAAGGGTTGTCGTGTATCAACCCGTTCGTGGCCTGATGTGATGGCTTGCCCCCGAGCTCGGGTTTCATTTAGTGAGTGGTTGATTGCTTCATAGCCACTCCCTACTTGAATAAATCCCACGATGTGATGGAATTTAGCTCTTCGTGCATCATGATGTTGTACATTGTATTTAATGAATCACAGCTCTGGCTCGAAGAGATGGTATTTTATTACTGAAATAAGAAAATATGGCAAGTCAGTTGCCTTATTACAAATTCTAATTTCGAAATGCAAAAGTAAATTGCTGAATAAAAAACATAATAAATAAAGCCTGTCATATGTAGTAGCGACGGAGACTCTCGCTGTTCCAGTCCCTTGGTAAAACTAGACCGTCCACGGTTGATAGTTTGAATGTGCCATCTCCAAGTCTTTGTATAATCACGTACGGTCCTTCCCAATTTGGTTTCATGTGTGAAGGAACCGGGTAGATTCTCTTGAGGACAAGATCACCGAGTTCAAAGGTTCGGGGTCGAACTTTGGTGTTATATAACCGTGCGACCCGACTTCGGTATGCGGCCGCTCTCAAATCAGCTTCTTCCCGTTTCTCGTCCAACAGGTCCAAAGATTCAGCGAGTAATATAACATTTGTTTTTGGATCGTAATAAGTTACGAGGTGAGAAAATACTTCTGTCTCAACTGGAATAACGGCCTCCGAGCCATAGGATAAGGAAAATGGGGTGTGTCCAGTTGCGGTCTTGTGAGTTGTTCGATAAGCCCATAATGCCATAGGAAGTTCATCGACACATTTGTCCCCAGCCTTTTCCAGTCGTTTCTTTAAGATGGATTTGATAACTTTGTTAACAGCTTCGACCTGACCGTTCGCTTGTGGATGTGCGACTGCAGAGAACTTTTTATGAATATGAAACCGTTGACAGAAATTCTTGAACTCCGAACTTTCGAATTGGGTCCCATTATCGGTGATGATGGTACGCGGGAGTCCAAATCGACAAATGATATTGCGGACTACAAAGTTTATCACTTTCTTCGACGTAATCATTGCGAGAGCTTCGGCCTCGGCCCATTTCGTGAAGTAGTCAACTGCGACGATGGCATACTTCGCACCACCTCTTGCCAGAGGTAAAGCGCCGATGATATCGATACCCCACATAGCGAACGGCTAGGGACTGACCATTTGAGTTATCTCGGTAGGTGGGGCTCTTGGAATTCGAGCGTGTTTCTGGCACTTGTCGCACTTTCTGGCATAATTGGCTGCATCTCGGTTCACTGTCGGCCAATAATATCCATATCGGAGTATTTTCTTAGCAAGCGCTTGTCCACCGGTGTGATCGCCACATTCTCCTTCGTGCACGTCATGTAACACTCGTTTGACTTCATCGTGAGCGATACACCGGAGGAGTGGAACAGAATAACCTTTTCTATACATGATCCCGTCTTGAATGATGAACCGCGAAGCTTTTCGTAGAATTTGCCTTTTCTCATTTCGGTGCTCAGGCAATATCCCATTCTCAATATAATTTCGATACGGAGTCATCCATGATTCTCTGCTAGGAGAGGTTTCCAACACATCATTCGTTTTTATTTGATCGATGCTTGGGAAGGACAAAGTCTCGACCGGGACAAGTCCCATTTGCTGTGCTTCACCTGTGCTGGCCAGCTTTGCCAAGGAGTCGGCCTTTTGATTGTGATCTCGAGGTATATAGTAAATGGCGTAATAATCAAATTGATCCAGTATTTCTAGAACTCGAACCAAGTAAGCAGCTAACCTCCGGTCTCTTGCTTGATATTCTCCCCGTACCTGGCACACAACCAGCTGTGAATCACAATAAATTTCTATAGCGATAATTCTCATATCTCTGGCAAGCTTTAACCCAGTCAATAGAGCTTCATATTCGGCTTCATTGTTGGTTGCGTGAAAATCAAACTTCAAAGCATAGCATATGGATCGACCTTCGGGGGTTTCTAGTACAACACCAGCGCCCGAACACCGATCGTTTGATGCACCGTCTGTATAAAGTTTCCAGACATATTCAGGAGATTCGCTGGTTTCGGGTAAGTCGTCTGGAACAGTAAATTCAGCTATGAAGTCAGCCAGGACTTGCCCTTGAATGGCTCTCCGCGGAGCATAAGTAATGTTAAATTGACTCAGTTCGATATTCCACTTGAGTAACCTTCCAGACGTCTCAGGCCGCGTGAGGACCTGTCGTAACGGCTGATCGGTATACACAGTAAGCGGATGATCTTGGAAATAAGGACGAAGCTTTCTTGAGGCAATGACCAAGCAATAAGCCAGTTTCTCCAACCTGGGGTAATTTCTTTCAGCTCCGGTCAATCGTTTACTAACATAATAGACCGGTTTCTGCACTCGATCCTCTTCTCGGACCAGAGCAGCACTGATCGCATGCTCTGATACTGCCAGATAAAGGTATTGTTATCCTGCCTTTGGCAAGGCCGTGACACCAAGAAATTGACTAGAAATCAAAGACAGTCCGTCCTGTAGGACGGCTACATCCCAAGTTCACCATGGATATCGATGAATTTTGCCCGAGTCCGGATCAGGCTACAATTGATAAGACACATCAACCAAAGTCATGGGAACCAGAGTTCCAAATTTCGAGTCAATCCGAGTTCGTATGCTCAAGATATAGTCGATACAAGATGAGGACACAACCTTGTATTCGAATCCATAAAAGGGCCCTATGTTCGAATCGGTGAGGTAGGAATGTTGTTAGAATCCATCAAAACAGAATCCATTCGAATCCATCAAGGTCGACTCCATCATCTTCATATCCATCAGAGCAAGTTCCGTTCGAATCCAATGCGTCAAGCTCACGTGATCTACTTCGAATCGATGAGGTCTCAGTCGATTCGAGACCATCGGATTCCCCCAGCTTCGAATCCATCGAAACGGGCTACATTCGAGTGCAACGTTTCAGACCCTTCAGGCTTTCATCTGCTTCGAATCCATGCAATCAATGCACTTCGACTCCATCGCATAAGTCACTTCGAAACTACACTCCGCATCCAACTTCGAATCGATCAACCGTGTTATACCTAGATCGATTTGAACAAATGCGCCTTCGAATCCACTGCCTCGAATCCAAACCATGGATTCGACCCAGTCAAACCAGAGTAAAACACGGATCGATGCGAGAAGCACGCGCCACGTCACTATGAGCATCGAGTCGACCCTATCGATTCGAAGTATCCAGGATTCACTAGAAATCCAACGTTGACTCGATCATATCTCGAGTTCTACAAGTCCAAATGCCATGAAATTTTCACAGAAGCTTAAGCATATGTTGAAGAATGTTCACGCCAAATTTCAGCTCGATTGGACAATTTCTTGATCGATTCGAACCAAGGGTCGAATCGATCCCAAAGTGGGCCCGGATCTCCAGATTTCGGCCATATGGGCCCCCTGACGTACCAGAACTGGTCTCCCCTCATTTTAGGCGAAATATCAGCCTCCTACACCTATAAATAGAGCCCCTAGTCATTCAGAAAAGGGGCCGGATAATTCTAAGTACTAAAGAGTGCCCAGATTCCGCCAGATTTACTCCAGAACACCACCGCTACCTTAGATTGAGACTTAGCATATAATTTCAGTTGTACTACATTAGAAGAGATTGTAATCATCGAGTGAACATCAATAAAATCATCAACTTCAGAGTGGACGTAGGCAAGATCGTCGAACCACTATAAATCTCGTGTTTCTGTTCATTATTTCTGAATTGTGATACTCTGTTTGCTTAGATTTGAGATTTGTGTGTGAATATTGTTGATTTATATTCATACACTGGTGCTTTCACAACATTCGGGGTTTGTGACCAATTTTGGCGTAAACACTTTGGTGCTTTCACTGAGAAGGACTAGCACCCGCTACACAAGATTTGAAAATTTGAAAGACAAAAAGCCTCTCGAAAATGATTCAGGCAAGGATAAAGGAAAACGAAAGGCCGAGGACAATGGTGACAGGTCAAAGCGACTGCGGAGAGAGCCACGATTCACCACTTATTCAGAGCTGAATGAGAGTTTGGAGCGAATCTACCAAGATACACGAGAGCAAATTTCCTACCGTAGGCCAATACGAAGGGATCCCACTGTTGACGAGAGGAAATCAGACAGATACTGCTTATTCCACGAACTGAATGGTCATAACACTAACGACTGTAGACATCTGAAGGATGAGGTGGAAGGGCACATCAGGAACGGTATGCTACTTCAGTATGTGAGGAGGCGAGCTCCAGCGGTGGAGCCAGAGCGACCACCGTCTACATCAGCCAGGGGTGCCCCCGAGCCAGGACATCGTATGATTATCAATTAGTTGAAATAACGATGGACAAGTTGTAAACCTCTCACCAACATGGGTAAGTCATTTACACATGTGCGAGATCACGAACGGTCCATAGGCATGTTGTGAATGACTACTAACCCTATCGTTGTGGGAGTTTACACTTTGACATCCTTGCTTTGCTTTTGTCTTGATTTGAATATTTGAACTTGACTTTGTTTAACATTTCTGCTAAAGACTTATTTTCAATGAAAAAATGCTACTTGTGATTTCATAACGGCTAAGCCACTTACACATGTACGGGATCACGAACGGTCCCTAGGCATGCTCTGAGATGGCGATAAACCATTGCAAGAAACAATCCGGGGATTCACCCGAACGTGAAACCTGGTATTGATGATACTAAGTCCCTCCCCGGGCACACTCAATTCGCCTCGAACGGCACCCGACCATGAACGGTCACAATTCGCCTCGAACGGCATCCGACCATGAACGGTCACAATTCGATCGCGAACGATCACACTTCGCCACGAACGGCACCCGACCTCGAACGGTCACCATTAGCCTCGAACGGCACCCGACCTCGAACGGTCACCATTAGCCTCGAACGGCACCCGACCTCGAACGGTCACCATTAGCCTCGAACGGCACCCGACCTCGAACGGTCACCATTTGCCTCGAACGGCGCCCGACCGCGAACGGTCACACTTCATCTAGTATAACATTCGATCACGAACGATCACAATCTGCCTCGTACGGCACTCGACCACGAACGGTCACAATTCAACTAATACGACATTCGATCACGAACGATCACATTTTTGCCTCGTACGGCACACGATCGCGAACGATCACATTCCTCTTTCCACGTCACTCGATCGCGAACGATCACAACTCGCCTCGAACGGCACCCCTCACCTCAAATGGCTTGATCGCGAACGGTCGTCATTTGGGGCCATATAGAAATGCTAGATCGCGAACGGTCGGATTCCACCTCAAATGGCTTGATCGCGAACGGTCGTCATTTGAGGTCATATAAAACTGTCAATTTCTTTGCAGGGCATCAACAGGATATGAACATCCAGCTTATGGCATTACAAAACACACCTTCCTATCGCAAGGCATGTTTTGGGGGGCAAATGTTATCCCGCCTTTGGCAAGGCCGTGACACCAAGAAATTGACTAGAAATCAAAGACAGTCCGTCCTGTAGGACGATTACATCCCAAGTTCACCATGGATATCGATGAATTTTGCCCGAGTCCGGATCAGGCTACAATTGATAAGACACATCAAGCAAAGTCATGGGAACCAGAGTTCCAAATTTCGAGTCAATCCGCGTTCATATGCTCAAGATATAGTCGATACAAGATGAGGACACAACCTTGTATTCGAATCCATAAAAGGGCCCTATGTTCGAATCGGTGAGGTAGGAATGCTGTTCGAATCCATCAAAACAGAATCCATTCGAATCCATCAAGGTCGACTCCATCATCTTCGTATCCATCAGAGCAAGTTCCGTTCGAATCCAATGCGTCAAGCTCACGTGATCTACTTCGAATCGATGAGGTCTCAGTCGATTCGAGACCATCGGATTCCCCCAGCTTCGAATCCATCGAAACGGGCTACATTCGAGTGCAACGTTTCAGACCCTTCAGGCTTTCATCTGCTTCGAATCCATGCAATCAATGCACTTCGACTCCATCGCATAAGTCACTTCGAAACTACACTCCGCATCCAACTTCGAATCGATCAACCGTGTTATACCTAGATCGATTCGAACAAATGCGCCTTCGAATCCACTGCCTCGAATCCAAACCATGGATTCGACCCAGTCAAACCAGAGTAAAACACGGATCGATGCGAGAAGCACGCGCCACATCACTATGAGCATCGAGTCGACCCTATCGATTCGAAGTATCCAGGATTCACCAGAAATCCAACGTTGAATCGATCATATCTCGAGTTCTACAAGTCCAAATGCCATGAAATTTTCACAGAAGCTTAAGAACATGTTGAAGAATGTTCACGCCAAATTTCAGCTCGATTGGACAATTTCTTGATCGATTCGAACCAAGGGTCGAATCGATCCCAAAGTGGGCCCGGATCTCCAGATTTCGGCCATATGGGCCCCCTGACGTATCAGAACTGGTCTCCCCTCATTTTAGGCGAAATATCAGCCTCCTACACCTATAAATAGAGCCCCTAGTCATTCAGAAAAGGGGCCGGATAATTCTAAGTACTAAAGAGCGCCCAAATTCCGCCAGATTTACTCCAGAACACCACCGCTACCTTAGATTGAGACTTAGCATATAATTTCAGTTGTACTACATTAGAAGAGATTGTAATCATCGAGTGAACATCAATAAAATCATCAACTTCAGAGTGGACGTAGGCAAGATCGCCGAACCACTATAAATCTCGTGTTTCTGTTCATTATTTCTGAATTGTGATACTCTGTTTGCTTAGATTTGAGATTTGTGTGTGAATATTGTTGATTTATATTCATACACTGGTGCTTTCACAACATTCGGGGTTTGTGACCAATTTTGGCGCAAACAGGTATAATTGTTCGTGATCAATCGATTTTGACAAGATTGGTGGTGTAGAGAGATGCTGAACCAGCGATCGGAATGCGCCTTCACATTCCATGGTCCATTCAAAGTTTCGTTTTCCCTTCCGGATTAGATCAAAGAAAGGAATGCATTTATCAGTGGATTTTGATATGAACCTGCTTAGCGCTGCTACCTTCCCGTTGAGACTCTGGACTTGCTTTATGGTCCTTGGAGTTTGCAAATTCCTTATTGCCCAGATCTTTTCGGGATTTGCTTCTATCCCACGAGCGTTGACGATGAAACCGAGGAACTTTCCGGATGCAACGCCAAAGTGGCACTTCAACGGGTTAAGCTTCATTCCATATTCACGTAGGATGCGGAACATTGAATCTAAATCCCTGACGTGATCTGTGGAAAATCGGGACTTAACTAACATGTCATCCACATAAACTTCCATGGTCTTCCCGATCTGGTCAGCGAACATTCGATTAACCAAGCGTTGGTAAGTTGCTCCGGCATTCTTTAAACCAAAAGGCATGACTATAACAGTATAGTCCCAGATCGGTCACGAAACTAGTATGTTCTTGATCGGGTATATGCATAGGTATTTGATTATAACCGGAATAAGCATCCATAAAGGATAACAATTCATGGCCTGCGTTTGAGTCTACGAGCTGGTCAATTCGAGGAAGTGGAAAACTATCTTTTGGACAAGCTTTGTTTAAGTCGAAGTAGTCGACACAAGTTCTCCATTTCCCATTCGGTTTTCGAACCATTACCGGATTTGACACCCACTCCGGGTATAGAGCATCTCGGATGAAACCATTTGATCGCAACTTGTCAATTTCTTCTTTAAGGGCGGCAGATCTCTCTGGATCCATACCACGCCTCTTTTGTTTGACCGGAACATGTCGCGGATCAATATTCAAGGAGTGACTTGCAATGTTCGGTGAGATTTCGCACATGTCAGAGTGCGCCCAGGCGAAGACATCGAGATTCGCTTAGAGAAATTCAACCAATTCCTGCTGTATCTGTTTTCCCAGTTGAGACCCAACTTTTAGTACTTTTGAGTCGTCATCCTCACTGACCGGGACGTCCACAGTCAGTTCGGCTAGAGACGCTTGATTCTCTTTAACTTCCTCTTTATCTTCGTTATCTCTAGGGTCAAGATCTTTAAGGAATTGGTAGTGGCGCCCGGGTCGGGACCCAGGCGCTAGTTGTCAATTATCAATAAAACGGACGCAGAGAGATTCTTCTACGCCCTTCCCTTTTTCCTTCTTCTGTGCTTCACGCAATTCAGCAACATAACAGGCTCTTCCCACTGCCTGATCTCCTTGAATGATTCCAATCCCATGGTCAGTTGGGAATTTCAAAGTCAAACACCATGGGGCAATGGCTGCCCTGAATTCAACAAGGGCTGGTTGGCCCAAGAATGCATTATACGGTGAAGCGATGTCAAGAACAACGAATTGCAGCAGTCGGACTCTCCTGCGTTCTCCAACCCCCAGTTCCACCGGCAGTTCCACTATCCCAGTGGGTATTGTAGCACTCCCATTGAAGCCGTGAACTCGGGATTGGTAGGGTTTCAAGTCTTTAGCTTCCATCTTCATTAAATCATAAGCTCGTTTAAATAAAATGTTTACAGAACTCCCACTGTCGACCAGGATCCTCTTCATCCAAGCAGGACCAACCTAGGCAGATATGACTAGTGGGTCGATTGTTGGAGCTTCGATTTTCTCAGCATCTCATCTTCTAAATATGATGTCATCGGACATTGTCTTTTGTTGTTTAGCCGGGGTTCCATCCTCACAATTACTGCAGCATTCGAAGCTCGCATGCCTGATAGAGCTAGCATACGACTCCATTTCCCTCCAGCTTCTGTCCGCTGGATGAGGACCACCACTTATGGTATTGATAACTAGCTTCCCGCTTGTACGAGCGGGTTCCTCTTGTCTTTCTTGGTCTTGCGCACGGTTTGGGTTTGATGGGCCCGCACCACCAGACTGCGGTGCCCGCACGAATTGATCTAACTTTCTCTCCCTGATCAACTTTTCAATGAGATCCTGCAAATGACGACAGTCATTAGTATTGTGGCCATAACTTTCATGAAACCTACAAAACTTTCCTGTCTGAATCTGCCTCTCTGATGACCGCTTCGGAGCGGGTTTCTTATACTGTTCAGTGTTGCAAGTTTGTAGGTACACATTTTCCAGCGATGTGTTTAATGGTGTATAACTTTCGAACATCGGAGCCCTACGCCGTGGGCCTGGATTCGGATCTCTCTTCTTATTTTGACCATTGCTACCTCTTGGCTGAGTTTGTTTGTTCTGTATGTTTAACTGAACTTTTCCGGAATTGTCACCGGACTGTTTAACTGCTACATTGCTCTGTATTCCCTCACTTTCGGGCTTCGCATCGTCCTGCTTCCTAGACTGTTTCGCGTCCTCTTGCTGTAAGAATTGAGCGGCTTTGGAATAGAAACGGTCCAACGATGCGGGTGGTTTTCCGGCTAACCAGTTTCCAAATTCAGAATCAGGATCAATTCCCTTTGTTAATGCCATTAGAATCGAGTTGTCGTTGGGATTACTAATCTCCACACATGCCGCATGAAATCTCTCCAAGTAACGCCTTAGTGTTTCCCCACGAGCTTGGGTAACACAGGACAGGGTGTTAACATCTTTGGGTCTAGCGACATGCATGTGAAATTGTTCAACAAATTTCTTAGCCAATTGGTCAAATGAAGAGATAGATCTTGGAGGTAATCTTGTAAACCACATTATTGCAATTCCTCCCAGTGAGATGGGGAAACTTCGACATTTCACTGCATCGTCGGCCCTTGTGGCGCTCATTGACCATTCATATTTCAATATGTGCTGATTGGGATCAGAATTTCCTTCGTACATAGGGAGATTTGGCATTCTGAATCGCCGAGGAGGTTCAGCGTATAGTATCTCGTCCGTGAAAGGAGTATGACTTCGAGAAATCCCCCAATCGTCGTTGGTAAGACCTTGGCTTTCGCGGATCATCTGACGTATCATAGTTGAGATGTCTGGCATTGCTACATTTTGAGCATGCTGAGCTAAGGTGTGGTCGGGTTCCACAGTGCGAGTTTGGACCGGGCGCTGTCGACGGTCCAAGTTTCGCCTCCTTGGCTCAGCATCTTCTGGGACGTATGGTTCAGAAGTACGTCCCTGCTATTGATTACTTGAATCTGGAAGATGTCGGGTATCAACCCTTGTTTCTACTGTGGTAGCTGTGACATGATTGTCCGTAGTATATTATGGAGTACGACCACCTCGTGCTGATGGCCCAGCCTGGAAGCTGGTTGACGGTCCTACCCTCAACTGTCCGACAGTCAGGGCGGGTTGATATCCAGCAGCTTGAGCATGACTTCCGTCCAATCGGGGATGGGTAGATCTATGATGATAGTCAGATGAGGCAGAGCTTTCAGTGGATGAGCAGGAAACATCATCCCTTCTGGACCTCCTACGGCCCTGGCGGTTCAGTTAGTTTGTCAATTCAATATTAGCACGCAACTTTTCGGCCAATTGTTGCCGACTTTGAGTCAACTCTTGAAGCAACACATGGAATTCTTGTCTGGTGACTGCCCCAGACGGATCTGAATGAGCAGTATTGTCTTGGTTGGATGGCTGCTGTTGAGCAGGATTTTGTCCATCCCTACCTTCTTATCCAGCAGCTGTAGAAGTGGTTCTTGTGCTAACCATTTTGAATGATGAATCCTTTTCCTAGACTTTATGCAAATCTGAATAGAATGGAAGGATGATGAATTAGAGATCTGAATCTTCCTCTTGGATTTGTGCAATCCGGTATCGACGGTAGATCCAAGGAGTAGGAGAAAAAAGCTGGTTTTTCTCAGTGAAAGCACCAAAGTGTTTGTACCAAAAATGGGCACAACACTCTTCGGAAGTTTTTGAAGAGATAAAAGTGAAGAATGAAAATTAAAATTGAGGATTATCTAACAAAAACTCCAAATAACAGAAACTAAATTGCAAAGACAAGCGATTTAGAGTGGTTCGGCGTTTTGCCTATGTCCACTATGAAGTTTGATGATTTTATTGCTCGATACTTGAAGATTACAATTCTTTATACTGTAGTACAACTGAATTTAAATGCTAAGTGTCAATCTAAAGCAGCAGTGGTGTTCTGGAGTAAATCTGGCAGAATCTGGGCGCTCTTCAGTACTTAGAATTGTCCGACCTCTTTTCTGAATGACCAGGGGCTCTATTTATAGGTGTAGGAGGCTGATATTTCGCCTAAAATTCAGGGAGACCGCTTCTGGCACGTGAGGGGGCCCACATGGCCGAAATCTGGAGATCCGGGCCCACTTTGGGATCGATTCGACCCTTGGTTCGAATCGATCAAGAAACTGTCTAATCGAGCTGAAATTTGGTGTGGACATTCTTCAATATGTGCTCAAGCTTCTGTGAAAATTTCGTAGCATTTGGATGCGTAGATCTCAAGATATGATCGATTCAATGTTGCATTTCTGGTGAATCATGGATACTTCGAATCGATCCCTTCGAATCGATACGGTCGACTCGATGCTCATAGTGACATGGCGCGTGCTTCTCGCATCGATCCGTTTTTTACTCCGGTTTGACTAGGTCGAATCCATGGTTTGGATTCGAGGTAATTGATGCGAAGCTGGACGTGAAGTTTGGTTTCGAAGTAATTTATGTGATGGAGTCGTAGTGTATTGATTGCCTGGATTCGAAGTGAGGAGAACCTGATGGCTTCGAATCGACTAAGACCTCATCGATTCGAAGAATATCACGTGAGCTTGACGTGCTGGCTTTGAACGGAATTTGCTCTGGCGGATACGAAGACGATGGAGTCAACCTTGATGGATTCGAATGGATTCTGAGCTGATGGATTCGAAGACGATGGAGTCAACCTTGATGGATTCGAATGGATTCTGAGCTGATGGATTCGAAGACGATGGAGTCAACCTTGATGGATTCGAATGGAATCTGCTCTGATGGATTCGAAGACGATGGAGCTAAACTCGATGGATTCGAATGGATTCTGAGATGATGGATTCGAACGGCATTCCTAACTCATCGATTTGAACATGGGGCTCTTTTATGGATTCGAATACAAGGCTGTCTCCTCCATTTTCCGTTGGTGATATCTTGAGTGTACGAACTCTGATTGACCCGAAACTTGGAACACAGGTTCTTACTACCCTGTTTGACGTGCCTTATCGATTGCAGCCTGATCTGGACTCGGACAAATTTCATCGACATCCATAGCGATCCTTGCGCGTAGCTGATCTTCGAGACGATCTGTCACCGGTTGCTAGTTAAGTCCTTGTTGTCACGGCCTTGGCAAAAGGCGGGATAACACACTCTAAAGATTTGAAGGTTTTAATACTAGTAGTAAATATCAAAACCCTTTCATCAAAATGTTTTCAACTCTATTTTTAATACCAAACTCGTTTATCAAACCGTTTTCTAATTTACTAGTATATACAAGCCTTTACTTCACTCGGATGAGAAATCGACTTAAACGACTTAGTAAAATGAGTGGTATGAAACGCTTGCGTTCACTTCGTCGGTTAGCTCTTGGACTTGTTCGATTGAACCCTTTTTGTGACAATTTCCTAGTGAAGATCTACAGTTTGTTTGTAAATATTTAAGTTAAGCTAGTGGTTATGGGACATGAAGCTAAACTCATATATTTACTGGCTTAGTGTAATTGACACTTTCTTGATGATCATGACGATCATTTTATGGTTTAGACTAGCAATGTGCGATGTCTCTTTGTCCATGTGAAGGACTGTACTTCATTTTATTGAGCTTCGTCTCACTTCTTTGTGGGCTAGAAACCCATGTACTTTTAATGTGCTTCGATTCATCTGATGTACCGTTTGCACTACATCGATGTCTCGGCCTTCCGATTCATTGGACGTACCGTTTGCACTGCGTCAATGTTCTAAATTGTATTGTCTTTCTGTTCGATTCATTGGATGTACCATTTGCACTGCGTCAATGTTCGATTTATTGGATGTACCGTTTGCACTGCGTTAATATTCGATTCATCTGATGTACCGTTTGTACTACCTCGATGTCTCGGCTTTCCAGTTCATTGGACGTACCGTTAGCACTGCGTCAATGTTCAATTCATTGGATGTACCGTTTGCACTACGTCAATGTTTCGATTCATCTGATGTACCGTTTGTACTACATCGATGTCTCGACTTTCCGGTTCATTGGACGTACCGTTTGCACTGCGTCAATGTTCCAAATTGTTTTGTATTTCGATTCACCTGATGTACCGTTTGTACTACATCGATGTCTCGACTTTCCGGTTCATTGGACGTACCGTTTGCACTGCGTCAATGTTCCAAATTGTTTGTGAGTTTTCATGCTCCTGCTTGGGATTGGACATCCTTTTCTTGTGATTTCTGGATTTCTAATTATTGATTTCTGGGATTTATGTTTCACCACCTTTTCAGTTGGCATTGATATGTATGTCATTTATTATGGCTTGGTGAATTAAATTAAGAATATGACATTCTTTTAATCTTTGAGAAGGTTCTTGTGATATTGATTAACCTCTGGATTGATTTTCGATTAGATACTTATCACAGTATGACTTTATGGTTATCATACGTTTTTTGTCATATCTCTTATCCTATATCACTTTATCTGATATTTATAGCTAGACTGATCCGTTTATTATTTTCTTCTTAAATAATACTCGGGTCAGACTGAGATTTTACAGGTGCTTCATCATGACTTCTTATCTGGAGCCACCTTCTGACTTTTGGCTAACTACTCTAGTTTAGTAGTTTTTTTGTTCTGTACATTTGAGATTTAGACTCCTTGATGTATACATATTCTTTTGGCTAGCACTTGTATCTATTCTTTTGTGTTATTGTGGATCTTATTTGACCACTACTCTGATGTACACTTCCATGTGTTATATTCATATCTATTTCCGCCTTTGTGATATGAAATGTCTGTGACTGATTTATGTCGTGTTTATTTCTATATTTGTTTCCGAAGTCCATATAGCCACTGTGTAGTAGCTTTGAGTTTGTGTCGGTATGTCGGATTTCCTCTTGAGATGAAAAGTTATATTTTTATCTGGCATATCGGTACTCGCACAAAGCAATTATACAGATGGTCGCTCCTCAACAGCCTTATTCTCCGTGCTAGTTGACGGCATTACCTCGTAGTGTCCTTGGCTAGCGTGGGGATAGAGGTGGGGCATCACAATAACTGTAACTCCTATTTAAACAAACAAAAAGAAAAAAGAAAATGAAGTTAAGACCAGAATAATCAATCTCTTTATTATGGCAATAAAGAGTTACAACTCAAGTAAAAATGAAACGAAAAAGTACAATTAGACATTTGTTTCATATCTAAAGTTGGGAAACTGCGTTTCTAACTTTACTTAAGGAATTATCTGAAAGAATAATTGTTGAGTCAAAAGGAACATTAAGCCCTTCTAGGGTAATAACCGGAGGATATTTGCTATATTCCCACTCCTCGGCAGGAGGACTATATGACCCCATATTAATTTGGTATGATATATCTGAATTTTCTTCAGAAACCTTTCTTTTTCTTCACCAAGAAAATCGAAATGAAGACGAGGATGTTCCATGTAAATTCTTTGTAAGTGTCCAAGAAAGCAATATCTGGCTAATTTCGAAGATTTCAAAAGTGAAGTCCTTTTTAGATAATCTCTTTTTAGTTTAACATACTTGCTTAGAAAATCTGTAGAGATAAAGTTGCCTGAGGGACATTCATTCTGTGATAATGTAATAAAATACAACTAAGTATAAAAGGAAACTAGAGCAAAAATTTACAAATCAATATTATTACATAATTATGAATGTTCTTTTGTTTCATACAAAATCGACTTTGTAAATAACTTTAAAATAAATTTGTCCTTATAATATCTAAGTTTCTCAAGAGGCAGTTCTTGAGGAATCGATCTACCTCGTGGTAAGTTCCAACATGCTCCAAGATGTAGATCAGATCCAAACTCATCCAAATATCTCTTATGGAAATGCCTAATTAGACCCCCTCTAAAATCACCAAAGTATGAGAAATCTATAGTTGGGTGTCTACAGTAGGCTTTGTATAAAATGTTTACCAGGATGTTCCTCTCTTCAATCAACATCCAAAAGAGCGTAATCAACTCTCGATTGCCTTTTAAAAGACTATCATATCAAAAGCGCGCCCTCCTCAGTCGTGGGGCAGCTTCTTGATTTTTGAAAGACGCTAACACTGCCGCATTTCTCTTAAGTCTATGATACTTATCGGGGATAATATTGTGTTCTTTTAATTGTTTATCTAACTCTCTATACTAGCTATTTATTTCCGCTTGTTTTCTTTTAAGCTTGATTTTATAAGGGTGAATTAGTCCTCCTTATCTAAAATAAAGGATGTAAACTATTATTATCTTGGAAGTGAAAGCCGTTTAAACAAAGAATCCCATACCTGAGAAATGGGAATTGTTGATTGAGGGACCTGCTTCTTCTCTTTTGGTTCTTGTACGTTAATGTTAGCAGGCTCCTCTTGATGGTCAGAAGGCACGGGGGGTGGGCTTGCTTCATGAATAGTTGGATCAGATTGACCTTTTTATGAAGCTATGGCGTTGTCATCATCATCTTTTTCGTGAGCATCAGTGTGACCACCCACGTCGCCACCTAAACCTTGGTCTCCATCTTCATTATCATTATTATTATTATCATCGTCGTTGTCATTGCCATCAATATCATTGTCATCGCCGCCTTCTTCCTCGATAGTTCATCTTTATCAGCTTCATCTTCAGAATCGAAATCTACTTCGAAGGATAGAATTTTAGAGGCATCAATCTCCTCCCATTTAGGAACTTCAACCCCCTCCTTCATTCTTTTGAATTTGTCCATAACTCTGTTGACAAGAGCAAGGTCAAGTGAAAGAAAGCTCAAATTTGAGCATTTTTCTATATTATCGGCATAAGCAAGCACCATGGCGTCTTCGAAAGAACTAACAATGATGTCCTCAAGGGAAGTATCAAGGAGTTGAGATACCTGTTGCTTTGCATCGGAGATAACATTGACATCCAACTTTAGAGAATTTTTACTTTTCTCCAGCTTTTTCATGAGAGAAGATTGTTTAATCACCATTCGAGCTTTTTCATCTTCAACTTCCTTCAAGGCTATTTTCAAAGCCATATTTTCATTAGCGAGAAGTTTTTGTGATTTCCTCTCTTCAGAAAAAGTAGATTCTGCCTGGGCGTGAGAAGCTTTCATTCTTTCATGTTCTTTCATTGCAATATCTTTATCAGCAGACATAGAAGTGATTTGGCCTTTTAAAGTTGAGATTTCCTCTTCAATCCTAGAGGTCTCAGTAGAGGGTCTTGATGTATTATCTTCTAGTGATAGCCAGCTCTTAGAAATCTGAAAGGAAAAGTATGATGCAAGTTAGCATTCAGAAAGAAACAATGATAAGAAAGATAAATAATGCGAAACATACCATAAGTTGTTATTCTATAAGAGACCAATAGAGACCCGAAGGGTCAGCAATAGAAGAAGGCGGGCGAACAGATGTGAAAGATGATGAATTCAAGATAGATTGAACTATCTTTTTAAAGTCACTTGATGGCACAGGTGACGTAGGCCTAGAGAGGTTCAACTTCTGAGAGGGATTGAAGTGCATCTAATCAATGATGTGAGGAGAGCATGAAACAACAATGCATAACAAAGGATCGACCTTTGAAGGAGTCGTCTTGGGACAATCAAAAGAAGCTTCAATCATTGGACTCTCAGAAGTTTTACTCATATCAACGGCCTCGCCCTCTTCTAGAGACAGAGAGTCTGGAACTTCAACAATTTTGGCTTTCTTAAGGGAAGATTTCGTCATGGCCACTTTACTCGGTTTTTAGCAGCCATATTTGAGCTAGCAATGGCTTGAGTCAAAGATGAGGCACGAGACGTAGAAGTTGGGAGAGCTGGATCACTTATAATTGGTTCAACCCGAGGAGTAGATACTGAAAATACAAATTAATTACAAGTCAGTGAAGTAATTTAAAAAGTAACACAACAAAAAATTACAAGTATTACGTTTAAGCCTACCGGAGTGATCGGGAAAATTGGAGACATTGGAGTGAATTTCTTCGGATCACCCAAAGAAAGGAAGCGTTTGCTCCGAGATGTGTGTTGAACTAAGGGAGGTTGACCAAGTACCCTCTGACCTGCTGGTAAGAGGAAATGCTTTTGAAGATTTAAGGAATTCAACCAAGTTAGTCTATTCCCAATGTTACTTGAGGCGACAATCAGCGACTTCACGATTTTCTTATCTTCTTCATTCAGTTCTTTAACAGAAGGACCTGACAAAGAAGCATAAATTAGGAAAGAAAAGTAACTAAAAAAATTATAAATAAAATAACTGTGATAAACTTACGAGGGGAAGAGAAAACCCCACTAATGTTGGGAAAACATTTAACAAAGAAGAACCGCGTTTCCCAATCTTTGAATTTGTTTACCCCCTAGAAAATTAGCTTTTTGGGGGAATTGGACCCAAAAATTTGATTGTTAAGATTGCTGATTTTAACTAATGTAACTAGATAGTTCAGAACTTTATCATTTAGTGATGGAATCCCTGACTCCAGAGCCATGAGTTCCAGGGATAGAAGATATGTGATGACCCAAAAACTCGGCCTTCGAAAATCGGCACTCGTACTTCACTTGTACTCAAAATGTCGTAGATTCAAACGCCGAATCTGGTTCACCGGAGCTTATAACACAGTAAGCATAACAACACAGCGGAAAGAAGAAATGAATGATATCATATACAACTCCAATGAATACAATATCCAGAATGATATACAACAATGATATCAATATGATACAACAATATCAGAGATAAATAATGATACAGTGGGAATAATAGAAGAGATAACTCCAAATGATCTGAAAAAGAGTATAAGTCACCAACTCCAACATCAAGTTTGAAACACCAACAAAATGCTCCAAGATAAGCAACGTCAGTCCATGAACTCCAAGACTGAACTAGCTCCAATGTCAACTAAACCTGAATATCTGTAAACCACAACTCTAGACTGCCCGTGTGGAAAATAGTGGGCACCCAGAGTTTAGGAAGGGAACAATAAACTCCAGGTCAGTCGTGGGACTGGTATGAGAAACAAAAACAGTTTATCTTTAAACAACAACAAAAGAAGTAAAAGACATTCGCAATGCTTTTGGGAAATGAAACTACCATAAGACCTCCCGCCACACACACAATGAAAACGTAGAATTGGAGGAGATTTCTTCTTATGATAGTCAAACATGCTTACTACACAAACAAAACTCTTTTGATATTATTACTAGTGCATAGTGTACAAAATCATTTCGAAAATACAATATTAATCTTAGCCAGCATAGGCATTCCGCACTTATGCCTACTATAGCTACTATGTTCAATAGCAGGTTACCGCCACATTCCATAGCAGGTAATACAACTAAAACCGTAAAAGGTACGTATTGTTTCTTTGGATTTCCAACAAATGGTCAGGCTAAGGAACTTCCTACTGCCACATGGGTACGCCTCTGGCTGGACGTCCCGAGAAACCAACCTGGCTCTCTGCCAACACAAGGCTGGGTTACCCCTGTAACTAGGTAACTCACGAATATGCCACCTCCCGGTCCTTTGGGACCTTTATCCGAGCGCTCGATAACCAACATCACATAGTAATAAATATAGTGTGTCCACATGAGTAAGTATCTAGGCTCCATACCATGATACCACCCTTTTCCAGAAGGAAATGACATACCCTAAAGGGCCCGACCCTCATAACCTTGCCGCATATTCCTGTTTCGACCCATTTCCGGGTTGTGAGGTCCGAAGAGGTCTCGTCCACAAAGCTACGCTTTTTCACAAAGCCACGCTTTGATCACAAATGATCATCACACAGCAACACTCAGCATGCCACTTACCAAATTGGGAGTATATCACTGATAAATTTCAACTACATAACCTCTGAGCTTGTACGTCTCAGAGAAGGGTGTTAAGCTAAGAGAATAAATTCTTCGCCACCAATGGAAATGTATTTGAAAGAAATCGGCTTTATATCTCAAAGTGTAATGTCAGACATGTAACCATACAAGTCTGTTCCGGGTTTGAACAGAACCGAAGGCACTTCCGAAGAAGTCCTTGCAATCCGGGTATTCACAATCCCGATCGGACTTCCCATCACTTAGGGAATCTCTATACTGGGAGCTACCCAGTGCAGAGACAATCGATAGGTTATCCTATCGTTCTCGCAAACACCCGGTCTTCAACACCGGTCTTCAATTGTAATCCATATACGACGTATCACTTATTCGGAATTGGTTATGTGACATAAAGGTCCTCTCCCGGCTAAACCGAATAGTGAGCGCAATATTTAAAAACATATGGATAATGGGATTTTAGTTAAGTCACAACTTATTACCCAAAACTTTTCTTCAAATGGTTTAAACACATTACCATTTTAATCTTTTTAAACAAAAAGATTCAATTCACAAAGTTCACCCAGTTTCACAAAGATTTATTCATAGATTTTCCAAATCAATTTTCCATTTCAATTTGATTAACTCGTTAAATCTTTAAATCAAAGATTTAACTCATAGCTTTCAAAACAATTCCATTTCGAATGGTTTAAACAAATCACAATTTTAAATCTGTTAAAAATAAATAGATTCAATTCATAGCTTTCAAAAAGAATTCATTCATAACTTGGAAAACCATTATTCAATTCAAACTTGAAATTCCTTTAACTTAAATTGGGATTTCATTTCTTATAAGAAAGCTTTTATCATTTGAAAACAAACAGTTTCCATTTCAGAAAATCTGATTCATTTATAAGAGTTACGGTTCTTGGGTTAAATCCAAATTCTCAAACAATACTTTTAAAATGGTTTAAATTCATATAAACACATTTATAACATCTTTAATCGTAATTTCCAAACATAGAATTCAATTCCAATTTTTTTTGAATTCAAATTCAAATTGAATTATTTAAATTGGAAGCTTTATTAAGTTATCCAAAATAATTTTTATCTTAAAAACTCCATTTCAAAAGCTTTAATATTCAACCCAAATCCATTTCCAAAATCAATTGAAATTAAAATTTCAATTTCAAAAATATTAAATTTAAATCATCAGTGAATTAACCGATTTCCACGTGAAATCCATATTTGTGTGTGTAAAAGTGTGGTCCAGGGGTTTTACACAGTAGTGCAACATCATTCAATCATCACATATCAAATACAGCAATATATTTGATAAGCGGTATAAACTATAACGCTTATCGTTCATTCACAGATTCACAGATAATATACAATGTATCACAAATAAATGAATAAATTATACACAACTCAATCCATAGAAAATAATATCATCAATCAGATAGGACAATCAATTCAAGGCATCTCATACAATACAATCATTCATAAGTAAGGTCAAACATTCAAATAAGCAGGATTAATTAATTGTTTAATCCTAATTAATTCAATTTATTTCAATTAAATTTATTACTTCTGAATTAGTTATCCCAACCTGATTAATTAATTATGAACCATTCGATATTTATTAACCAATTACCTTGATTAATTGAATTAATCACATGAATTAAATTAACCTTAATTACTTAATTAACTCAACCATAAATTAACTAAGTAATTATCTCTAATCATATTCATTAATTATTTCAACTCTTTAAGATTTATTTAATTAATTCAAATCATTAATGAATTAAATGAATAAATTAACCATTTTAATTAATTTAATAATTAATGAATTTTAAGTCACTTATCTTCATTTCTTAGTGTATAACTCACTCATACTTATGACTCAATTATTATTTACAATGTGTTTGGAAACTTTGATTTCAAATTTTCTTTAAAATTTCACATTTAATTTTCAAGCTTAAGGATCAATACCCATTTATCTTTAATAAAGTTTAAAATCCAATTCTTTCAAACTTTTAATTTCTTATATTAAAGTAATACTTTTATTATAAAAGAAATAAAGAATTAAATTTAATTCCTTTTTAAATTTCACATTTAAAATATACTTCAACATTTGAATTCATTCTAAACATTTAAATTTATAAACTTCATTTTATCTCAAAATCTGAAGTTCAAGATTAACTTAAGATCTGGACTTAAATTTTGATTGAACTTTGTTCAATTCTTCCTTTCATAATTTGATTTTCCTTTTTAAAATTCAAATTTCCTTTTTTAATACTTAAGCATTTTTAAGTATTAAAAACAATTTAAATTTAAAACTTATTTGTTTCAAACTAAATTCCAAACTAGACTTGAATTCATATTTAAACTTGGTTTTTAAAACTCAGTTTAGTTTTTTTTTATTTACAAATTTAGACTTAGTTTAAATTTCAGAAATAAACAGGTTTTTAAAACCTGAAACCAACATCTACCCGAGCTACCCTGACCCTGCTTCGAGTCCTACCCGGAAATACTCGATATCTGCTTCGAGTTTTCCCCTAAACTTACCCGAGGACTTGTAAATTTTAAGATTTTGTTTAAGTGTTAAAAACTGACCCGTATAGAACTTAAAATTACCTGATACGATACTCGAGCAAAACCTTCTCTTCCCCGGAAGCAAACTCGAAACCATTGCTTCTTCTCCAATCCAACATTTTCCCATATACACAATCCCATGCGTGCACGTGCACACGAGTTTGCCGCCTCTTCGATCATCACTGCCACCTCCGACCAGTCGCTGACGACACGCCGACCAGTCGCGAGCTCAGGGATAGGTGGCGGTCGGTGCTGTCCATGGAGTAACGATCGGGTTGACGATGTGGAGTTTTATGCTAAATTTGTGGCTCGATGACCTGGAGTGGGAGGTCAGAGTTTTGGCATGAAGAAGAGCAGGGGCGAACAAACGTTTTCGAAGAAAAGTAAAGGAAATGAATAGACAAATGAAAGTAAACCATCTGATATTGAACATCGGTTGGATAACCAAGGCTCAATATTAAATTTTTGGAAAAATGTGAAAAGATAATGGCTGTTGGGTTAAACCCAGTGCATGCGAATCAACACAGAACTCAAAATGGTTCAAAAACGCGGAACCGTTACGGAACTCGTTCCGTAAATTTCGCTGTTATCTTGACTCCAAAACACACAATCGAATATACTACGAAAATCAGCACGACGAGACGATCAAAATGGTATACAAATATTATTGGTATGATTGAATTTTAAAAATTTGAATTTTCAACTACGGAAAATGCAAGAAAAACGTAGAAAAATAAGATCGACGGAGCCAAAGAAGTCCGAATTTAGAAAAACGAAATATGACGTTTGCTCAAAAGATGATTTAGAATTTTTCTATGTAAAAATATTTAGGTTCCGAAAACATTTTATTTTCATCGCTTTTTAACTGATTAAATTGAAGTAAATTTACGCGCGAAATAAACTTTCATATTTTCGGACGAAAATTTACCAGCTGCTATGTTTAACTAGACGCATTCCAAATATCAAATTTATTTTTCAAAATTTTATCATTTAAAATTTCGCAAAATTTCAATTAATAACGTTATTAAAACAAGTTAAATTTACGGGTCGTTACACTCTCCCCCACTCAAAACTTTTCGTCCCCGAAAAGGAACTAGGTAGGAGAATAGAAACAACCAAAAAGAAAAATAGATTTGAAATACAAAATAACAATTAATTTAAACCATATAAATTCAAATTTAAATTAATTGATATTCAATAATTGATTTAATCCATTTGATTTCACTAAAAGCAATCTCAACTATTTCTAAATTCATTATCTTATTATCCAATTATCTTCAATTTACAATTTCTAAAACCATAAATTTGAATAGTCTCTTATTATAATCATATTTTTTCAGCAATTTAAATTCTTCTTTTATTCCAAATTATTGTTAAATTTATTATACTTAATATATCTAATCACATATATTTAACCCATATAAATTAATTTAAACCATAAAACTTTCGATTTAAATTAATTTATATTTACTAATTGCTTTTAAATTCAAGGTATTTTCATAAGTTGATCAAATTTCAATTTATTAATTCTTTCAGAACAAATTTATTTCATTATTAACTGAGTTTTACTTATTATCCTATCTAACTCTATTAACATCTTTATAATCAAAATTTAGTGTATAACATTTATTATAAACATTCAAATTTTATTTATAAAGACTTTTTTTTATTGTACATTATCCAAATACATTTTAACTTCTGAATAATTTAGGTAAGTTATATTGAAATGAAATTGAGTAAAATACAAATAATTTTTTTTTTACAATCCAGTTATTTCAAGTTAAATACTTATCCAAGAATTTTGACTTCAGTTTATAATTGAAATCATCTTTAACCTAAAATTTAAGAATTTAAACCTCCGATTTACTTCAAACAATTTAAAGATATATCTATATATTTATATCAAACCAAATTAAATTTTTAAAATAAGATACCTATATATATATAAACCAAATTATACTGAAGAAATTTAAATCAAAATATTTTTTTTTCAAAACAAAACCGTAGCAAAGCTACAGAATAGTCTCTCCACTTCGAAACTCGAAAATGAATGTCGATGATGCGGCCGCCATCACCGAAATTATTTTCCAGCGACAAAGAGAAGAGCACTTATTTAAACATTTAAAATTCTTTGAAAATGATTTATATTCGAAATTACTATATAAAATATGCATTTTTAAATTAAAACCCAAAGTTTGAAATCAATGGAAAGTAAATTCTCAAATTATTATTTAAATTCATTTCAACTCCCAATTAAAATTTTAAACCATGTTCCATAATTCATTTATTTATCAGATTGGAATAGTCTATGGTTTACAAAACAATAAATGAAAATGAAATATTAACATTTTGACAACAAATTCATTAACAATTTAATTTCTGAAAAATTTATACTTATATATAATATCATCATTCAAAATTATTTTATTTACTAAATTTGAAAACAATGTTGTGTCAGTTTGCTCTGCTCGAGTGTTTTGGAGATCCTATCGATAGCGCTGATCAGACGAATCGATCGGAAACCCAAATCACATCAACAACTCAAACAACACAATATATAAAACATTTAATATTAATTTACAAATACATTTCTTTGCTCGACGATACAGGAATGAATTTTCAAAATAAGGATAAGGTTTCAAATTTGATGGACTCAAATCAAAGAGAAATCTGATTCGAAGATAAGTTCGAAACAAAATAAGATGATTTAAATAACAAATAGGAAGATGGATAAGTTTATATAAATCGCGGGCAACCTTAACCAGGTCAACCGTGACTACAAGAATAAGATCGATGTAGAATTTCGAGGCAAATCTACATTGATCTCAAGAGATAGAATTCGGCATAACCAAAGGTGTCAGCATCTAAATCGATGATATATAAATCTCTGGTGAATCGATGCTATCGTAAAAGAGTTTTACCCCTTTACAAATCAATTTGAGATTGGCGTGACCGCCAACTCATTATAAAGATCATTCGAAGTGGAGTTATGGGATACTCCAGAATTTGAAAGAAGACGAATAGTGAGGGACACGAATGGATTTTGAAATCGAAGGGAACGTTCCAAAATTCAAGGGAATTGAGTCAAAAAGGAAGAGATTGAAACTCGAATGAGAGTGATTCTGTAAATACATTTACCCTATATGCTAAGTTTTGCCAAGAGCTACCAAAGCTCTGCTACCAACTGTAACGACCCGCTATTTTGGACCATTCGCATCCGCACATGTCGGACTTGAATAATTCAAAATACCGAATTGTTAATTTAAATTGGCAAAACTGAGCATATACAGTAAATAAAATAATCACAGACACAGAGTAATAAATGCAGCGGAAGTAAAAGAGATAGTAGTTCATGAAGCTACTATATAAATATATAAGATACATCAGAGCTAAACAAGATACAACAGAAGAGTAACACTATACATCAGGTACAAATCAGAATACATCATTGGAATCAACTGGATATCTGAAAGCTGGATAGATAGCTGGATCTCCAAGCGAAGCTCCAACTCCAAAGGTGAGTCTCGAATACTGGAACACTCATTCTGACCCGAGCGTAAAGCAAAACACAAAACACTCGAGTTAGGATTAACATTCTTATATCAATAAATCCAACTCAAGTGAAATAGCAACTGAAATACAAGTAACTCAAAGGATGTTTGGAATAACCATCCTTTAAGGATCCGTTAAACTATCTACTATGTAGTAGTCAACGATAAGTAGATAATGCCTAACAGTAATATAAGATATCAAAATAGTGTTAAGGCGTTACCATTATCCCCCTTAACACATTTTATATAAGCGTTATAGTCTATACAGCACTGTAAACTCCACCGTAAACTAGTGGGATATCAGGGAGTACTCCATAGGTATAACACAAAACAAATCGTAGTGGTCGCGTATACAGGGATACAAGTATGACAAGGCACATGAGGCAATACCCAAGGTAGTGAAACTACCGTTTGCCTGATCCGGACTGGTGAGAACGCATCGCAGCAGCGACCGCAACACCGCGAAACAACACTCCCAAAATCAAGGGTGCACTAATCGACAACAAGTAATGAGTAGTATTCGAAGAAGTGTGTTCGCTCAAGGTAGCTAGCCCCCATTTGGCCCGGCACGGCTCCTGTTTTAGTCATTTCCAATTTGACACAAGTGTCAAGGCTATCCATTATCGTTCTCTTTCTTCAGTCAACACGTACATCATTCCAACCACTTCATTCTGGATCACACTCCGCGTATAGTTATTAAAGTGGTTTTCGGTTTAGACCGTGAGTATGTCCCTAATCGATTTCGGTCTCTTTAATAACTTTCGAAATTATTACACCGATTGGTCATTTATATATTTCGAAAACCAAATCAATTTCAATTTCAGTTAGAATTTATAAATCAACATTTCATTTCTCTTTCTAAATCAATTTCCATAATTTACGTTTCAAAACTTCCAAATCATAATGTCAAAATCTTATAATTCAAATTCAATTTTTATGTAAAACAATTCAAATATTGATTCAAGTTCGTATATAAGTTTCATTTCAAAATCATTTAAATTAATTTAATTTACCATTCAAATCAATTTAAATCCATTGATCAATTTTATTCAATGTTCGTTAAGATAATTTATCATTCAAATAATTTCTATTTAATTTCCAATTTATTTAATCAATCATTTAAGTTCAACTCCATTGTATCAAAACTTACAAAATTGAATTAAATTAAATTCATCAAATCAATTCTTTAAATTACAAGTCTTACATTAATTTCAAAATCACATTTGCATTCCTTGATAAAGAAATTCAATTTCACATATTCATTTACTTAGTTACAATTTCAAAGCTCAATTAATAAAGAACTAAATTTCACAAATTAAAAAGTTCAATTTTAATTATCAAAGGATTCAATTTTATTTAATTATTAAATAATTCAATCTCATTAAATTATTAAATAATTTCAAACTTAATTCAATCATTTCTTAAATTAAACAACATTCTTTCATCAATTTCTTTGTTAATAATTTGTTTCAGATTATTAAATATTCCCATTTAAATTTCATTAAAATTCAATTTCCAACTTCGTTCAAAACCATATTATTTATTCAAATAAAATCTTCATTTTATTTTTAAATCAAATTATTGACCAATCGGGTTTTATTAAATTCTCTATCCTAGGTCAAAGTTTAATTTGGGTATTTATCATTTCAACCCGATTCCAATTCAATTCACAAAATCAAAGCATAACAAAGGGAACTTGCAGTGTGATAACTGGGATGGTGTCAAAGTAAATACACAAGCAATAACAACAATCAATATCAATTCAATAATCAATTCAAATAATCCCGAAATAATCGTATTAATTCACATTGTTGTTTGTGTAAATTAACATAATTATTTCTAGAATCTACACTATCATTTCATGT
This sequence comes from Allium fistulosum, assembly GCA_030737815.1. Lineage (NCBI taxonomy): Eukaryota > Viridiplantae > Streptophyta > Magnoliopsida > Asparagales > Amaryllidaceae > Allium > Allium fistulosum. Next base: position 100,355,296 of record CM060907.1, read on the forward strand.
AGATTAAAGATTATTACACTAATAATTATACGGTTCTTCACTTGATATCTGTTGTTCAATTTCAAACTACATCAATTTATACACATACATTTAAATGGTTCAAGGTGTGGTTAACACTATTTCTACGTGTCAATTTATTTAAAATTGAAAGGGGTCGTATTATGCAAATGTCATCAATCAAATTAACACATATATCAAATCTAACTATCCTACGTCAATTTCAAATTTCAAATTATTTATCACTTACAACATTAACAAAATTTAACGTCCAATTGTAAATATTAAACAATCAATCATTTAACAACCAAACTGGATTAACATTGCATATATAACAGATAATGGTGTCAGATGTCACAGGTGAACTGATACAGGTAATAACAGTGTAAATATCTAACAGCAGCATATTCAATTGTCGTTTCAATTGAAATCAAATTTAATAAATAAAAGAACGTTAATCGTGAGTGATTGCTCACCTTTCGAGGCTAGAGATGCACGAGAAGATGACACGGATACGCACACTAATACAGACATAGAGATTGAGTTACGAATCCAAGCAAAACAAATCGGCACGAATTCAACGATCAAAGCTGATAACAGAAATCGATGAAATCAAATCAAAACATTCAACATAGCAACAAATAAAAAAACATGTCATACGTCAAAGTTTAACAATATAATTCTATGTGCTACCGAGATCGAAATGGTCTGAAATTTTGTATGAATAAAGATCAAAACTTGTATTTCAAACTGCAAAAGAACCACTTGATTTGGACAAGAGACGAGAAAAGTTACGATATCACGAACATAGACTCAGGCCATGTTGCGACTGTCAAATGTTCAGGTCTAAAAACCCCTCTGGGTCTGATTTTCAGGTAAGAAACAGAGGACTGAACCACCTCGTATGAAGCTAAAATTTTATATAAAGAAAGTATAAAACTTTATCTTTTAAACAAAAAGGGAATCACTGTATTCCGACGTAAGACGAAAGAGATACGATGCGTCAATCATGAACTCAGGTCGTGTTTGCAGCAGTGTAAAATAATTTCAAGTACAAAAGAACAACTGCCTGGGTCTAACTTTCAGATCCTCGACCACTAATCAAACGATGTCAGATTTTGCTGGAATTTGACATGCATAAACTAGGTCACTTCGACTCCTTTTTAAAAATAGAATCAAGCCATTCCGATAAAACATGAGTGAGATATGATATCGTGAACATGAAGTCTAACTGCTGTTTAGAGAAAAAAAAACCATGCAAACAAATGCAAATTTTATTTTGAAATATTTATATATTAAAATAAACGCAACCTTTAAACATGAACTTACTATGTTAATTCACTGTTTGTATATTCAAAACAAAATCATAACTCTTATGCCTTTAAAATAAAATATATATGTAATACAACCCATACTGTAGAGACAAATACATCTACCATTTATAACATCTTTTTTCTTTTTCTTTTTTCCCAAAATAAACGTATACATGTAGGACTGGCCTATCCTTTAACTTCCAAAGAAAAACTAATAGATGGTATATATAACTATATATTCAAATATCATACACCCTATATATAAACTTAGCAGCTTGTTGGCATATATCCTAACCAAAACAAACAACTATATATAACATATACCCTTAAAACTGTAAAACAGATTTGAAATTTATATATAAGTAATATTTCTTTGTATAATATACTGAAATAACAGAATCTATACTAGATGTGAACATAACATATATAATTTTAAAACCAACCCAACTTACCAATATAACCCACTTAATATAATTTATATACTACTAATGCTAAACTGTTGAAAACATGACAGGTGATTACATAAATAAAGAAGGCTGAAGCTTCAAAATATATTGGAACATTTCGTATATGCTTTTATAGTTATAAATATAAAGCAAACAAGGGTATAGCTTCACAAAAGAAAAATAACAACAACAAAAAACGAAACGAAAAAAAAGGATATACACTAATATTATTGGACCACCTGAGATTCGGCCATAGTTCTTGAGCTGGAGGGAAAAGATGTTGAGGTGGAACAACGATTAAGTGAAATGGCGAGCTCAGGGATAGGTGGCGATCGGTGCTGTCCATGGAGTAACGATCGGGTTGACGATGTGGAGTTTTATGCTAAATTTGTGGCTCGATGTCCTGGAGTGGGAGGTCATAGTTTTGGCATGAAGAAGAGCAGGGGCGAACAAACGTTTTCGAAGAAAAGTAAAGGAAATGAATAGACAAATGAAAGTAAACCATCTGATATTGAACATCGGTTGGATAACCAAGGCTCAATATTAAATTTTTGGAAAAATGTGAAAAGATAATGGCTGTTGGGTTAAACCCAGTGCATGCGAATCAACACAGAATTCAAAATGGTTCAAAAACGCGGAACCGTTACGGAACTCGTTCCGTAAATTTCGCTGTTATCCTGACTCCGAAACACACAATCGAATATACTACGAAAATCAGCACGACGAGATGATCAAAATGGTATACAAATATTATTGGTATGATTGAATTTTAAAATTTCGAATTTTCAACTACGGAAAATGCAAGAAAAACATAGAAAAATAAGATCGACGGAGCCAAAGAAGTCCGAATTTGGAAAAACGAAAAATGACGTTTGCTCAAAAGATGGTTTAGAATTTTTCTATGTAAAAATATTTAGGTTCCGAAAACATTTTATTTTCATCGCTTTTTAACTGATTAAATTGAAGTAAATTTACGCGCGAAATAAACTTTCATATTTTCGGACGAAAATTTACCAGTTGCTATGTTTAACTAGATGCATTCCAAATATCAAATTTATTTTTCAAAATTTTATCGTTTAAAATTTCGCAAAATTTCAATTAATAACGTTATTAAAACCAGTTAAATTTACGGGTCGTTACACTCTCCCCCACTCAAAACTTTTCATCCTCGAAAAGGAACTAGGTAGGAGAATAGAAACAACCAAAAAGAAAAATAGATTTGAAATACAAAATAACAATTAATTTAAACCATATAAATTCAAATTTAAATTAATTGATATTCAATAATTGATTTAATCCATTTGATTTCACTAAAATCAATCTCAACTATTTCTAAATTCATTATCTTATTATCCAATTATCTTCAATTTACAATTTCTAAAACCATAAATTTGAATAGTCTCTTATTATAATCATATTTTTTCAGCAATTTAAATTCTTCTTTTATTCCAAATTATTGTTAAATTTATTATACTTAATATATCTAATCACATATATTTAACCCATATAAATTAATTTAAACCATAAAACTTTCGATTTAAATTAATTTATATTTACTAATTGCTTTTAAATTCAAGGTATTTTCATAAGTTGATCAAATTTCAATTTATTAATTCTTTCAGAACAAATTTATTTCATTATTAACTGAGTTTTACTTATTATCCTATCTAACTCTATTAACATCTTTATAATCAAAATTTAGTGTATAACATTTATTATAAACACTCAAATTTTATTTATAAAGACTTTTTTTTTATTGTACATTATCCAAATACATTTTAACTTCTGAATAATTTAGGTAAGTTATATTGAAATGAAATTGAGTATTATACAAATAATTTTTTTTTACAATCCAGTTATTTCAAGTTAAATACTTATCCAAGAATTTTGACTTCAGTTTATAATTGAAATCATCTTTAACCTAAAATTTAAGAATTTAAACCTCCGATTTACTTCAAACAATTTAAAGATATATCTATATATTTATATCAAACCAAATTAATTTTTTAAAATAAGATACCTATATATATATAAACCAAATTATAATGAAGAAATTTAAATCAAAATATTTTTCTTTCAAAACAAAAACGTAGCAAAGCTATAGAATAGTCTCTCCACTTCGAAACTCGAAAATGAATGTCGATGATGCGGCCGCCATCACCGAAATTATTTTCCAGCGACAAAGAGAAGAGAACTTATTTAAACATTTAAAATTCTTTGAAAATGATTTATATTCGAAATTACTATATAAAATATGCATTTTTAAATTAAAACCCAAAGTTTGAAACAAATGGAAAGTAAATTCTCAAATTCTTATTTAAATTCATTTCAACTCCCAATTAAAATTTTAAACCATGTTCTATAATTTCATTTATTTATCAGATTGGAATAGTCTATGGTTTACAAAACAATAAATGAAAATGAAATATTAACATTTTGACAACAAATTCAATAACAATTTAATTTCTGAAAAATTTATACTTATATATAATATCATCATTCAAAATTATTTTATTTACTAAATTTGAAAACAATGTTGTGTCAGTTTGCTCTACTCGAGTGTTTTGGTGATCCTATCGATAGCGCTGATCAGACGAATCGATCGGAAACCCAAATCACATCAACAACTCAAACAACACAATATATAAAACATTTAATATTAATTTACAAATACATTTCTTTGCTCGACGATACAGGAATGAATTTTCAAAATAAGGATAAGGTTTCAAATTTGATGGACTCAAATCAAAGAGAAATCTGATTCGAAGATAAGTTCGAAACAAAATAAGATGATTTAAATAACAAATAGGAAGATGAATAAGTTTATATAAATCGCGGGCAACCTTAACCAGGTCAACCGTGACTACAAGAATAAGATCGATGTAGAATTTCGAGGCAAATCTACATTGATCTCAAGAGATAGAATTCGGCATAACCAAAGGTGTCAGCATCTAAACCGATGATATATAAATCTCTGGTGAATCGATGCTATCGTAAAAGAGTTTTACCCCTTTACAAATCAATTTGAGATTGGCGTGACCGCCAACTCATTATAAAGATCATTCGAAGTGGAGTTATGGGATACTCCAGAATTTGAAAGAAGACGAATAGTGAGGGACACGAATGGATTTTGAAACCGCAGGGAACGTTCCAAAATTCAAGGGAATTGAGTCAAAAAGGAAGAGATTGAAACTCGAATGAGAGTGATTCTGTAAATACATTTACCCTATATGCTAAGTTTTGCCTAGAGCTACCAAAGCTCTGATACCAACTGTAACGACCCGCTATTTTGGACCATTCGCATCCGCACATGTCGGACTTGAATAATTCAAAATACCGAATTGTTAATTTAAATTGGCAAAACTGAGCATATACAGTAAATAAAATAATCACAGACACAGAGTAATAAATGCAGCGGAAGTAAAAGAGATAGTAGTTCATGAAGCTACTATATAAATATATAAGATACATCAGAGCTAAACAAGATACAACAGAAGAGTAACACTATACATCAGGTACAAATCAGAATACATCATTGGAATCAACTGGATATCTGAAAGCTGGATAGATAGCTGGATCTCCAAGCGAAGCTCCAACTCCAAAGGTGAGTCTCGAATACTGGAACACTCATTCTGACCCGAGCGTAAAGCAAAACACAAAACACTCGAGTTAGGATTAACATTCTTATATCAATAAATCCAACTCAAGTGAAATAGCAACTGAAATACAAGTAACTCAAAGGATGTTTGGAATAACCATCCTTTAAGGATCCGTTAAACTATCTACTATGTAGTAGTCAACGATAAGTAGATAATGCCTAATAGTAATATAAGATATCAAAATAGTGTTAAGGCGTTACCATTATCCCCCTTAACACATTTTATATAAGCGTTATAGTCTATACAGCACTGTAAACTCCACCGTAAACTAGTGGGATATCAGGGAGTACTCCATAGGTATAACACAAAACAAATCGTAGTGGTTGCGTATACAGGGATACAAGTATGACAAGGCACATGAGGCAATACCCAAGGTAGTGAAACTACCGTTTGCTTGATCCGGACTGGTGAGAACGCATCGCCGCAGCGACCGCAACACCGCGAAACAACACTCCCAAAATCAAGGGTGCACCAATCGACAACAAGTAATGAGTAGTTTTCGAAGAAGTGTGTTCGCTCGAGGTAGCTAGCCCCCATTTGGCCCGGCACGGCTCCTGTTTTAGTCATTTCCAATTTGACACAAGTGTCAAGGCTATCCATTATCGTTCTCTTTCTTCAGTCAACACGTACATCATTCCAACCACTTCATTCTGGATCACACTCCGCGTATAGTTATTAAAGTGGTTTTCGGTTTAGACAGTGAGTATGTCCCTAACCGATTTCGGTCTCTTTAATAACTTTCGAAATTATTACACCGATTGGTCATTTATATATTTCGAAAACCAAATCAATTTCAATTTCAGTTAGAATTTATAAATCAACATTTCATTTCTCTTTCTAAATCAATTTCCATAATTTACGTTTCAAAACTTCCAAATCATAATGTCAAAATCTTATAATTCAAATTCAATTTTTATGTAAAACAATTCAAATATTGATTCAAGTTTGTATATAAGTTTCATTTCAAAATCATTTAAATTAATTTAATTTACCATTCAAATCAATTTAAATCCATTGATCAATTTTATTCAATGTTCGTTAAGATAATTTATCATTCAAATAATTTCTATTTAATTTCCAATTTATTTAATCAATCATTTAAGTTCAACTCCATTGTATCAAAACTTACAAATTTGAATTAAATTAAATTCATCAAATCAATTCTTTAAATTACAAGTCTTACATTAATTTCAAAATCACTTTTGCATCCTTGATAAAGAAATTCAATTTCACATATTCATTTACTTAGTTACAATTTCAAAGCTCAATTAATAAAGAACTAAATTTCACAAATTAAAAAGTTCAATTTTAATTATCAAAGGATTCAATTTTATTTAATTATTAAATAATTCAATCTCATTAAATTATTAAATAATTTCAAACTTAATTCAATCATTTCTTAAATTAAACAACATTCTTTCATCAATTTCTTTGTTAATAATTTGTTTCAGATTATTAAATATTCCCAATTAAATTTCATTAAAATTCAATTTCCAACTTCGTTCAAAACCATATTATTTATTCAAATAAAATCTTCATTTTATTTTTAAATCAATTATTGACCAATCGGGTTTTATTTAATTCTCTATCCTAGGTCAAAGTTTAATTTGGGTATTTATCATTTCAACCCGATTCCAATTCAATTCACAAAATCAAAGCATAACAAAGGGAACTTGCAGTGTGATAACTGGGATGGTGTCAAAGTAAATACACAAGCAATAACAACAATCAATATCAATTCAATAATCAATTCAAATAATCCTGAAATAATCGTATTAATTCACATTGTTGTTTGTGTAAATTAACATAATTATTTCTAGAATCTACACTATCATTTCATGTAGATTAAAGATTATTACACTAATAATTATACGGTTCTTCACTTGATATATATTGTTCAATTTCAAACTACATCAATTTATACACATACATTTAAATGGTTCAAGGTGTGGTTAACACTATTTCTACGTGTCAATTTATTTAAAATTGAAAGGGGTCATATTATGCAAATGTCATCAATCAAATTAACACATATATCAAATCTAACTATCCTACGTCAATTTCAAATTTCAAATTATTTATCACTTACAACATTAACAAAATTTAACGTCCAATTGTAAATATCAAACAATCAATCATTTAACAACCAAACGAGATTAACATTGCATATATAACAGATAATGGTGTCAGATGTCACAGGTGAACTGATACAGGTAATAACAGTGTAAATATCTAATAGCAGCATATTCAATTGTCGTTTCAATTGAAATCAAATTTAATAAATAAAAGAACGTTAATCGTGAGTGATTGCTCACCTTTCGAGGCTAGAGATGCACGAGAAGATGACACGGATATGCACACTGATACAGACATAGAGATTGAGTTACGAATCCAAGCAAAACAAATCGGCACGAATTCAACGATCAAAGCTGATAACAGAAATTGATGAAATCAAATCAAAACATTCAACATAGCAACAAATAAAAAAACATGTCATACGTCAAAGTTTAACAATATAATTCTATGTGCTACCGAGATTGAAATGGTCTGAAATTTTGTATGAATAAAGATCAAAACTTGTATTTCAAACTGCAAAAGAACCACTTGATTTGGACAAGAGACGAGAAAAGTTACGATATCACGAACATAGACTCAGGCCATGTTGCGACTGTCAAATGTTCAGGTCTGAAAACCCCTCTGGGTCTGATTTTCAGGTAAGAAACAGAGGACTGAACCACCTCGTATGAAGCTAAAATTTTATACAAAGAAAGTAGAAAACTTTATCTTTTAAACAAAAAGGGAATCACTGTATTCCGACGTAAGACGGAAGAGATACGATGCGTCAAACATGAACTCAGGTCGTGTTTGTAGCAGTGTAAAATAATTTCAAGTACAAAAGAACAGCTGCCTGGGTCTAACTTCCAGATCCTCGACCACTAATCAAACGATGTCGGATTTTGCTGGAATTTGACATGCATAAACTAGGTCACTTCGACTCCTTTTTAAAAATAGAATCAAGCCATTCCGATAAAACATGAGTGAGATATGATATCGTGAACATGAAGTCTAACTGCAGTTTAGAGAAAAAAAAACCATGCAAACAAATGCAAATTTTATTTTGAAATATTTATATATTAAAATAAACGCAACCTTTAAACATGAACTTACTATGTTAATTCACTGTTTGTATATTCAAAACAAAATCATAACTCTTATGCCTTTAAAATAAAATATATATGTAATACAACCCATACTGTAGAGACAAATACATCTACCATTTATAACATCTTTTTTCTTTTTCTTTTGTCCCAAAATAAACGTATACATGTAGGACTGGCCTATCCTTTAACTTCCAAAGAAAAACTAACAGAAGGTATATATATAACTATATATTCAAATCTCAAACACCCTATATATAAACTTAGCAGCTTGTTGGCATATATCCTAGCCAAAACAAACAACTATATATAACATATACCCTTAAAACTGTAAAACAGATTTGAAATTTATATATAAGTAATATTTCTTTGTATAATATACTGAAATAACAGAATCTATACTAGATGTGAACATAACATATATAATTTTAAAACCAACCCAACTTACCAATATAACCCACTTAATATAATTTATATACTACTAATGCTAAACTATTGAAAACATGACAGGTGATTACATAAATAAAGAAGGCTGAAGCTTCAAAATATATTGGAACATTTCGTATATGCTTTTATAGTTATAAATATAAAGCAAACAAGGGTGTAGCTTCACAAAAGCAAAATAACTACAACAAAAAACGAAACGAAAAAAAAGGATATACACTAATATTATTGGACCACCTGAGATTCGGCCATAGTTCTTGAGCTAGGGGGAAAAGATGTTGAGGTGGAACAACGATTAAGTGAAATGGCGAGCTCAGGGATAGGTGGCGGTCGATGCTGTCCATGGAGTAACGATCGGGTTGACGATGTGGAGTTTTATGCTAAATTTGTGGCTCGATGTCCTGGAGTGGGAGGTCAGAGTTTTGGCATGAAGAAGAGCAGGGGCGAACAAACGTTTTCGAAGAAAAGTAAAGGAAATGAATAGACAAATGAAAGTAAACCATCTGATATTGAACATCGGTTGGATAACCAAGGCTCAATATTAAATTTTTGGAAAAATGTGAAAAGATAATGGCTGTTGGGTTAAACCCAGTGCATGCGAATCAACATAGAATTCAAAATGGTTCAAAAACGCGGAACCGTTACGGAACTCGTTCCGTAAATTTCGCTGTTATCCTGACTCCGAAACACACAATTGAATATACTACGAAAATCAGCACGACGAGACGATCAAAACGGTATACAAATATTATTGGTATGATTGAATTTTAAAAATTCGAATTTTCAACTACGGAAAATGCAAGAAAAACGTAGAAAAATAAGATCGACGGAGCCAAAGAAGTCCGAATTTGGAAAAACGAAAAATGACGTTTGCTCAAAAGATGGTTTAGAATTTTTCTATGTAAAAATATTTAGGTTCCGAAAACATTTTATTTTCATCGCTTTTTAACTGATTAAATTGAAGTAAATTTACGCGCGAAATAAACTTTCATATTTTCGGACGAAAATTTACCAGTTGCTATGTTTAACTAGACGCATTCCAAATATAAAATTTATTTTTCAAAATTTTATCGTTTAAAATTTCACAAAATTTCAATTAATAACGTTATTAAAACCAGTTAAATTTACGGGTCGTTACAGCAAGTGTCAATGGAGACGAAAGGTCTACAAGTCCACCTTTCAACCACGTCGAGAGCACTAAGTCGAAAGGTGCCAACCCGCACCTATAAATAAGACCCTAGGGTCTAGTTTTGGGAGATTCGGATTCTTTCACTTTACTCTTGTATTTTCTTAAGATTGTAAACCCTAATTCTAAAATCAGATTGGGGAAATTGATCAGTTTGTACATCATTAGTTTAATGAATGCGAGATTTTGATGTTTATGCTTATGCAACTGTTTTGAGACTTTACTGGATTCAATTGTGTTCTGCTTATGTCGACTTAATCGAAAGGATACCTTCCTAGTGAGTCGAACCCCCTTACTTTACCAATAAACTTAGGTTCTTAGCTCCAAACCACTACACATCAAAAGCTCACCTTTTTAGTGAGTCGAAACCTCAAACTCGGCCGAAATCCCCAGACTTAAAAATCCAAACCGAAGCCATTAAAGAGGCAAACTTTTGACAAAGTCAAAACCTATTATTTAGTTAATAACCAACAACATTAGAGCCAACCATTAGATTACCACTATTGTTTCAATAGAATATTTTGAATCGATTAATAAGCCAATTAGGTTGATTTGAAAGGCTTAAAAGAAAGGGAAATAAGTGGTTCATCTGGGTCGAAAGGTTGGACAAGGAGGGGTTTTCACAACAAAGACCTATTCAAAAGGCGAATCAAAGGAGGCAATAAGATCATAACTTTCCCAACTTATTCAAAAGAGGTTAGAAGGACATACCTGCACTTTTAACTCTATATTGGGATGTTGATAAGTTTTCTTGTTAACATGACTTTTCAAAAAGAAACATATTCCGTATAGGCTTCTATGGCCTCTTTGTCAAGAAAACGATAGCCTTTGGTTTTCTTAGAAATCCTTATGGTTTTAGGAGTGTTGCTTAAGGAAACCATTGAAGAATGGTTTGAAGAAATAAGAGAGATAATGGATTTTTGAATTTTGAAAATTAGAGCTAAATGGATGGAGATAAAATAATTAAATAAAGAATCTATAAACATGTTCTCTGGTCAAAAGACACCTTTTCAGGACATTGGAGTTGGTGAAAAGGTTGAGGGAATTTTGAATTTGAAATAAAAATCAAAATTCTGGTTTCTGGGTATATGTCGACATATGATAAGTGAGTATGTAGACATATAGTCATTAATTTCCAAAAAAATCAAGGTGAAATAATTATTCCTATTTACTTATATATGTGTGTATATATATATATATATATATATATAATTATCCTATAATTATTGCTAATTTATATACTTAGTAAATAGTTAAAAAATTATTTTAAATATATATTTTATATTATTTTTATTTAATATTATATTCATATTAAAATATTTTATAAAATTTTCCTTTTTATATATATTATATTCATCTAATATTATTGATCTAAAAATCATTCCTAACAATCAAAAGCAACTAAAAACTCCATTTTAAAAATTCAAAATTTAAATTTTAAATGCACCTATTTTTGCTCCATTTCTTCGATCTTTTTTGAATTTAATTGATTATTGTTGTGAAGCACATATTGGCATCTTCCGTATCTAGTTCATTATCATTTGAGGAAGTATCTAAATCATCTAATGTTGCAATATAATCCCTTTTCCATTTTCTGGATGAATCAAGTTTTGGTGAGATTTTCGATTTCTCCGATTATGGACAGTCTCTTTGCACATGGCAAAATTCATTGCAGTTAAAGCATCCAATAGCATTTCCTATAACGACCTGTATTTTTTTACTATTTTAAATTATAGAATTTGATATGATTATTGAATGGAAATGGTTAGAGATAAAATTTAATGACTTATTATTGTGATTTATCGGATAATTAAATTGTTGAAATTTAAGGATTTATTAATATTGATTTATCGGGTAATTACAATGTTTAAATTTAGGTTGAAATTATGTAAACAATGGAATTCTGGATTTAATGAGAATGAAAATGGCATCGAGAATTGATTTAAATTTTATTTAAATATGAATAAGACGGTTAACATTTAAAATTGGATTTACATGTGAATAATTAAAAATTGGAAATTTCATATTTTAATCAACGAGTAAAAATAGCCATTTTGACAATGGTCTCGGATTTCGACAAAACCAGTTTCATAGGATCCGTAATAGTGAGTTATCATAGGATTCCAAGTTTCGTAGCGATCAGACTTGTTGTTTGACCGTGTGAGCTTGAAACGCGTAGGAATCAATTTAAGGAATTCGATAAAATAAATTGACTTTGAAAAGCTATCTTCCACATACGATCGAATTAGGCCTCGAAACTAGTTCCATTGCGTTCGGAATGGGGTAAAAAGTTATAACGCCAGGCGGCACGTCTCGATTGGAGTTCAGACGGTTTTTGACCTAACTATATAAATCGCATGCAAATCGAGACAGTTTTATTATTAATTTAATTCTGAAACCCTAGTTCATGGCCGCCTATTATCTGCTACGGTCAAAAATTCACCAACTTCTCTCCTTAATATCTCTCAATCCGTTCAACGAAATTAAAAACTTCCAACATGAAAGTTGTAGATCTCGGCAAGCTCTTCAAATCCATAAAGTTGATTCATACTAATTCAAAACGGATTTTCATAGATCTACGTTTGAAACTTGCGCACGTTTTGGTATTTATTAGATGATCGGCAGCGGCGTTCGTGGCCGCACTTGGGGCGGTGGCAGCTCTAGACGTGGTGCACGAGATGGGTGTGTCTGGTCAACATCCGATCGAGGCATTTGACATGCGCGCTTGAAATGGTGGGTGCATGGATGGGTTCAGCTATTTCACGAAGGAAGGAGATGATGTACGTGTTATTTTTTTCCTTTTTTAGTTAATATTTAATTTAATTATTCAATCGTTCTAACTAGCATAACCTTTCCATACGAGCTCGGATTCACGCACGGTTTTCTCTATTGTGATCGTATCGAAATTTCAAAAATCGTGGAACTGGTTTGGTTGGATTATGAGACTATTCAAATTTATACTTTTATTTGGATTTTAAATCATCGATAAATCAAAGGTGAGTGTTTATACGCTCACAATTGACTGAAATAACTTTATGTAGTTAAATTTATATCGTGAAGTGATTGAAATTTATTGATTTTTGTTTGATAAATTTAATTGACATCTGAATTAATCGATAAAATTTGATTTGACAGTTAAATTGAATTAGAATTTAATTGCCCGTAAAATACCCGATATTGATAATTATGAAATTGTTGTGAACTTTATTAACTGTTTGGATGATTGGTAGTAATGGATGCTATTGGTTGATATCTGGATGTTTATTTATTTTGATATATCCTGTTATCACCCTGTATGTTGTTTACAGTGTATAAAATTGTAAATTGAATTATTTCGAATAAATTAAGAAATAGGTTGAAATGATATATACCTATGACATTTATTTTGGATTGAAATGATATATATCCATCCCTGGAATTAAATAGAAATAATTGATTCACTTGGCCATTGGATAGAGAATTATATACGGACACCGGATTGGTTAAATTAAATGATTTTAAAATTTTGATTTGAAATTATCTAAATCATTTTGGTTTTAAGAATTTTTTTTTGAGTTTATGGAAATCGAATTAATTTCGAATTGGAACTCGGAATGTTGAAATTTAAATTTGGTAAACGAAATTGTTTAAGTAATCGAAGTTGAGATTTTTAAAGTTATAATCGGAATATGATGTACATTTTAGAAATTTATTTATTTATTTTAAAAGATTTGACTTTTATTCGAACTTTGAATATTGCAAAGTAAAAGTGGTATAAAATGATATTTCAAAATTTGAGCTTGGAATTAAATTATATTTGAAGATTTGGATTTTTAAATTGGATATGGAAGGTAAATTTGATTTAAGTGCTATGAATCGATATTTTGGAAATTGAACTCGAAATGATATAAAATCGAGATGGTTTAATTTGAAATTGGAATTGAAATTAATTTGGAATTAGAATTGGAATTGATTTGGAATCGAAGTAAAATTCGACTTGAAATCGGAATTGAATCGACTAAATCGATATGGAAATTGGAATTGATTTGAATTGGGAAATTTGGAAAGTGAACCGGTTTGACTTTGAAACTATTTTTAAATGAATGTTTTTAGTTTAAACGGTTTAAAAATCTATGTTCTTTAAATATTCAAATTATTTTGATTTTCCAAACTATTTTACTATATAAACCATTTTTGTTACTCAAACTACTTTCTATTAAACTATTTTAACTATTTAATTATCTTAAAACTTCTAAACTATTTTCTAAAATTCAAACTGGTCAAAAGGGTGGAATGTTTATATTTCAAATCTTGGATTTAAATACGAGTTGGGTTAAAGTGAAGTTATAACCTAAATTGTTATTTGAAACAAATTTTGAAGTGAAATCAATATATCGAACTGAATTGACATTTTGAAGTAAAATATGTTGAAGCAAATATGATGATTTCGAAATGGATATGATATTTTGAGTAAATATGATGATTTCAAAATGGATATGATTTTTTGAGTAAATATGATGATTTCAAAATGGATTTGATTTTGAAGTGAATATGATATTTTGATATCACATACTAATTGTTTTCGAAATATAAAAGTACCAACTGGTGTGTAAAATGACGTTTGGTAGTTAAGAAGACCGGGGCCTCTTATTGGCATACTCTCTGTCAATATTGGAACCACTTTAACAACCGTGTACGCGGTGGATGATATCCAGAATGTAGTGGTTGAATTGGCGACGTTTACTGGAATGAAGTAAGAGAATGATGATGGATAGCCTTGACACTTGTGTCATAATTAAAATGACTAAAATAGGAGCCTATGTCTGGCCAATGAGGTTAGCTACCGCTAGTGACGTTGATCACTCGTATTAGTATTGTGATTTTTGACTCGATGGGTGCACCTTTTGTTCGGATTGATTGTCACGGTCGGCCATGGATGGGTTACGACCAGCCAGAAAGATAAACTGGTAAAATCCTACCTTGGACATTGCCTCACATGCCTTGTCATATTTATCCCTACACGAGCCCATTACGAATTTGGTTTAGAACTGTACAAATGTTTTAAGGTAGATCAATGTAAAGCCTTAACGCTATTTTGATATTTATTTTACCGATAGATATTATCTATTATGGCGTATACTATTATATATAAATAGTTTAACGGATACTTAGGAGATTGAAAATCTCGTAACATCTCTTAAGTTATTGCACTCAAATTTGTGATATTTATTTAACTTACATAAGAGTATTTTAGTCTTGACTCGAGTGTTTTGTCTTTTCATTATGCTTGGGTCAGTCCTGAGTTTTTTCAGTGTATTGAAGATCAGCTCCCGAAGGACGAAGATGAAGTTGGTATATTACTACAACTATTATTATCACATGAATCATGCTATTATGCTGTATTGAGTATTTATCCCTGATGTATATATATAACTCTGATAAATGTGTATAGATTTTAATCAAATGTATAGTAACAGCTTCATGAACTGTTATGCGATTATTATATTTTATCGTTCCGCTGTGAGATTCTGTGTTTGTTTTCTTCTTCTTTTCTTATTTTTCTTATTTCACCCCATTGATTATCTACGTTTTGGATTGTTTAAGTTGGACATGTGTGGATTATTGTCAATTTAAACCTTTCAAAATGTGGGTCGTCACATTTCCTCTTCTTGGATTTTTGTTATCATTTCTCCTGAGATAATTCATTTTTCTATATTTCATAAATTTTCTAAAATTTCTGGTCATGAAAATAATTTCCCCATCATCGTCATTGTCTGAATCCAGATCATCTGTTGTGGCATTGAAAGCGATGGATTTCTTTTCTATTGCCTTATTTTGTCTTCGCCTTGCATTTGTGCTTCAAATGGCATTAAATTGTCAATTAACTCTTCAATTTTCAGAGAGTTAATGTCATTAGTCTCTTTAATTACAAGAGTCCTTTGGCCCCACTCAGGAGTAAGTGATTGAGGATTTTTCTAACTTGATCCTCTTCAAAAATTATTTTTACCCAATGCAATTAGTGGATGTAATATATCTTGAAATCTACTGTGCGTATGAGAAATGGGTTCATTTGGACTCATTTTAACTAATTGAAACTGATTAGTTAACATAGAGATGTTGGTCCATTTGACTTTACCAATGCCCTCATGTGTAACTTGCAATGTTCTCCTTATTTCATATCCAGACTTACAAATAGACACTCTATCGGATTCATTCTTATTTAATGAACAAAAAAATATTCACGGGTTTAGAGTTGCTTTGTGTAAGTGCCTTTTGGTCAGCGTTCCATTGTGAAAAGTTAGTCTTGGGCTTAGTGTACTCATTCTGTGTGACATTCCAAATATCTAGACTAGTTGACTGTAAATAGATTTTCATTCTACATGACCAATATGTGTAATCACTGCTACTAAAAAGTGGGGGTCCAGTAGCAGATTGTCCTTCGACAAAGGTGTTACTAACAAGTGAACTAACAGCGTTAATAACAGTGTTACTATAAGTGTGGTTAGCTATTTAAACTTTTCAAAAGTCAAAATTATGAATACTTTGAAAACTAGTGCTTCGATGCCAAATGTTAGTTTGCGGAAGTAAAGATATTAAGGCTAATTTAACACTAGAGGGGGGTGAATAGTGTTTACTAACTTTTATGAATCTTTTTGAATTCTTTTAAGATTATAGTTTAATCAATGCAAATTTACAACCACAGATGCTAATACAAATAGATATAAATGCGGTAAAAGTAAAAAAGAAAAGAGTTGGAGAGATCACACAAGTATTTTTATACTAGTTCAAAGTTACCCTATATCCAGTCAAGTATAATTTCTTATATATATTTCTTTTCAAATATCAAAGTTTATACAATCTCGAGTTCAAGGCTATGAAACACACCCTCCAGATTTTCAAAGCTCTGAGTACACAAACTGGATTCGGACGGGACACCAGCACACCCACTTAGATTCGGGTAGGGTACCAAGCACACCTACTTGATTCAGATGGGACATAAGGATACCACTTGGATTTCGGGGACACCAAGCACACCTAAGAGTATTTGAATATGATTTGATAGAGTTTACAAAATCAATTTCTTGATCTTGAGTACAAATAATCTGATAACCTCTTTAATAACACTTTGATCTTGATTTGAGTGAGAGAGATGAGAAAGATTAGAACGTATACAATAGAGAATCAAATCAATAGAGTTTGAATTTGATTCTAACTGATTTTTTGAAGATTTTGTGTAGAATTTCTTCTAGAATCAAAAGAGTGAAAGAGGAGAGAAAATATGACAATGTAGTTAACCAAAATTCATTGAGAGAACCCCTATTCGTAGAGAAACAACAGTCATGTCCATTTGCAAAGAGATACGACGAAAAGACATTTCCATTCAAAATTTGAATTTTGAAAATATCGGACTATATGTCAACATATGTGTAATATATAGGTCGATATATTCATTGCAAATCTGAAAACTACTTGATAAAAATTGTTTTGAAAATATTAAGTTTTGTAAAATATTTTGATACTTTGTAAAATCATTTAAGCATAGTTTATACACATTTTTATCATAATAAAACTTTATAAAACTATTTTGAAATATTTTAATATAAAGGATTTATGTGTAAATAATATATATAAAGTACAAATGAATATATATTAAAATCAAAGTATTAATGAATGTATAAAATGTACTTTTGAATACCATACCATTTAGAAAATACAAAACCAAAAACTCTATCTAAAATTAATAAATTAAAAGTATATTAAAATATAAAATGCTTAAAAACTTAATTACTCAAAATATAATAAACTTGTTAATAAAAAGAAGTTTAAAAATCATTTGAAAACTATTTTGAAAAGATGTTTGAAAAATCATTTTGAAAACATGTATTCTTTAAAAATTATTTTTGGAAACCAGGTAATTTGAAAATCATTCAAAATCAGAGAATCAATTTAAAAACCTTTTTGGAAAAGGAAGGGAGATCAAAGAACTGCTACTAGGGCTTTAACAAAATAATCTATATATCAGCCTCTTGAATCTGCTCTTGATACTGTATAGTCCTCTTAATCAACACCTGTCTAGTTATCCTGCACTATATACTATGTAAAACTTGATAAAAACGTTGGTATTTATATTTTATATAATGTAGTATGGTTGGTGTCATCAAAACCAATACCTAAGGTTCTAACATGTCCTCCTCTTCCTCCTCATCCTAGTGCTCCTCTAGCGGTCCCATCTCCCAAATGATGTCCTCATCATTTTAGACGTATGCTCATCCCTATTCTCCAGTGCAAGCTCCTTCATCGGTTCTTCCTCCGGCTCAAGCTCCTCCATCGGCTCCACCTCCGGCTCAAGCTCCTCCATCGGCTCTTCCACATCTTTCAATATCAGGAGGTCAAGAACCTACATGTCATGCCTATCCATTGTCTGGCGAAACAACTCCCTGGCCCTCATGTGCGCCCCCCTCGTAACTATGGGTGCCATCAAAATCAAACAACAAATATCCTTACAATCCCATATTAAGTTCTATTAAAATTTAACAATACTATATATATTTCTCACATGTATATAAAATAGCTTTTAACAATTTATTTACTAAAACTTGCTTTTGAATCGTTCGGATTCAAACTAGTTTAAATCGTACAATGGAAAAAAGAATAATTTATTAAGTGCACTACACGTCCACCTAAGCAAACATCTGATTTGTCACTTAGAAGATTATTCAAATCATCATAAAACTAATCGAGACTTTTTCCCCAAAATATCCAAAGAAAATGTATCTTACTTAAAATTCTCTCTTCGAAAATACTCACACTTATAAATACTTCCAATAATCTTATTATTACCTTTTCCGAAAATCATTTGAAATCCTTTACAAAGACATTAGGATTTAAATTCTTAAAAATCCTCTTTATTCACAAAACACATTTTATAAACTTAATTTATAAAATCCTCTTTATATAAAATCATATCTTATAAACTGAATTTATAAAATTACCTTTATATAATAACTTACAATAACCATTTTAACAAAGTAAACTTATTAAATCTTCACTATCATTTACGAATGCCTTATAGTTAAATTGTGAAACTAAATTCACAAGGTGTTTGTATTTAATACAATTAAAAAATAAATGGTCATAAACTGTCGAACATGAATAACCAATTAACAAATGATGATAAATAAATACCATCATTCCCTAACAATCAGTCACAACAAAAATAACCATATCAATTTGTTAGTGTAAATTTTAGTCTATACCAACACTCCGAGATCCGAAGGTATATCTCCGGAGGTCTAATGGGATATTGCATCCGGCAAAGAGGCCACCGAGATGTAATGTAATCATGGGTACGAGATGTCGAACCGTGGAGTAACAATAGCACATGCAAAGAAGGCAAAGTACAGAAAGTAAATAACACCGAGACTTTTATGGTGGTTCGGGCTGAAAGTCCCTACATCCACTATCCTTTCCTCTTTTAATCACTCTTATTTGTCGAGAGGCTTATTACATTGAATCTACGAACTTCCGCCATTAACTAGTTTGTGAATACAGCTATAATATAGGAAAATACTATATGATTTTATGTCAATTATTTTTTGTGCCAGCCATCCTTGCGCCTTGGGATTGCTGCCTATTTATAGCCAATATGCTGTAATGCCATTGATGGAGTGCCTTATCCTTGGATCGATGACCTGGCTGGCCATGTGCGGCCTAAATTTGAATGCTTGTTATCATTTGGTTAAGTGCATTTTGATGCGGATTGCTGACGTGATGCCTTTATATATAGCTTCTTGGTTATCTTTTGTCTATCCTATCCATTGGTCTTGTCCTGGCTATCTGAGCCACTGATTGTTGGTGCTTGCTGAAATGCTTTTGGTTCTGGCAACTGCTGCCTTTGGTTAGGCTCCTTGTCTTAGCTAGACAACGACCTTCGTCACTGTTGACACTTTGACTTTTGCTCTTGGACTACGTGTCTCAGATGCTAGGTCTAGTGCTTAAGCTCTCATTCGAAATCAATCAGTGGGTCTCAGAATTACAAGCCAAGGAATTTTCCTCTCAAATGTGTGTAATTTGTACCGGGTAAAAATTATGGTGTAACACATGCCCCATAAACTTCACCTTATATTGTAATCATGCTTAATGCTTGGCTTGTTTATTCTGTTCCCATTATGAAGTTGATCCTGAGCTCTTGGGAAAAGTATACAATATTCTGAGAACTTTTGGAAGCATTGTCTTACCTAGAAAACTTATTGTGATCTAACCTTGTTTAAAGGATTTTGAATGTAATTTAAATTTAATCTCATCTAGAGGCCTTTGGAAATTGAAATTAATGCCTAGAGGCGAAAATATTATGATACCATGCTTCAATCATCTGATCTGGTCCTACTTAGGAATTGGGTTTGAAAACTATTAGTGGTAGTATAACGCCTATATTTGCACATTCTTACGAGAAAACCGGGCCATTTTGCTTGAATTTTAATTTTTATATTGGGTCGGAAGGCATAGTTTTGACATCATGCTTGCCACTTAGAGCCATCTAAGCTAGGTGATAAGCAAAATTGTTTGAGTGCCAAGAGGAAAAATCTAATCCGAGATCGTTAGGTCAAAACTTTTTAAATCGTGCTTGACACTTGAAGCATCTAGAAAAAGTGATAACCGAAATTATTTCAATGCCGAAAGGAAAAATCTGATTTAGGACCGTGAGGTCAAATTGTTTAGAACTATGCATGCTATTTGAAACCATCTAGATTAAGTGGTAAGTAAAATTACTTTGGTGCGAAAAGGCAAAATCTGATTCGGGACCGAGAGGCCAAAGTGTTTAAAATTATGCTAGCTACTTGAAGCCATCTAGGCTAAGTGATAAGCATAATTGTTTGAGCGTCGAGAGGCGAAATCTAATTTAAGATCGGGATATCAAAACTTTTGAAATCATGCTTATCACTTGAAGCCATTTAGGCTAAATGATAAGCGAAATCATTTCAGCGCATATACACGAAATCTATTCTGGGACCGTGAGGTCAAAACTTTTGAAATCATGCTTATCATTTAAAGCCATCTAGGCTAAGTGATAAGAAAAATTGTTCTAGCGTCAAGAGGCAAAATCTATTATGGGTCCGTGATGTCAAAACTTTTGAAATCATGCTTGTCACGTGAAGCCTTCTAGGCTAAGTGATAAGCGAAATTGTTTGAGCACTAAGGGGCGAAATCTAATTTGGGACCCTGAGGTTAAAACTTTTGAAATCATGCTTATCACTTGAAGCCGTATAGGCTAAGTGATAAGTGAAATCGTTTCAGTGCCGAGAGGCGAAATCTTTTCTGGGACCATGAGGTTAAAACTTTTGAAATAATGCTTATCTCTTAAATCCATCTAGGCTAAGTGGTAAGAAAAATCATTTCGGCATCGAGTGGTGAAATCTATTCGGGGACCGTGAGGTCAAAACTTTTGAAATCTTGCTTTTCTCTTGAAGTCATCTAGGCTAAGTGATAAGTGAAATCATTTCGGCTTCGAGAGGAAAAATCTATTTTGGGACCGTGTGGTCAAAATGGTATTTGTATTATGAACTTGTAAGTGACCATTTGGGACTGGACCTTTGAAGGGATGGGTTCTGATCTTGCATTAAATGTTAATCTAGATGTTGGCAATTAATTGGTTATCTTCAAAAAGCGTTTCTCTTTTCCTATGCAAGGATGACTTAACATTTGATGAGGCGAACCCTTGATATTCCTTTCAATGACATTTGTTAACTAAATCTATGGTGGAAAACTTCTCTTTCTTCAATCTATGCCATTCTTTATTAATATAAACGACTTTTCCCTTTTTCTCTCCTCTTTTCGCCTGTTTGAATTGTAAAACCACCATTGATATTTTCAAGCTCTTGTTTTTCCTTTCTTTGATATCTGCTCTTGAACTAGTAAGTTCTTTTCAATTTTATTATTCTTATCAAGATTGTTGATATCTTCATCGATATTCCTTCTTTTATTGCTTAATCAAGAATTAGAATTAAGTTCTAATAGATTTTAATCCGTTCAATTTTTGTTTTGGGGGTAATGTCGATTTCCTTTTGATAATGGGACACTTTACCCCTCTTTTTTCTTAGGTTAGAAATGGATGCTCCTATCAGAATTCAGCAAGATCTCGAAGAAGTTTTATCATCTTATGGGATTACAGAAGTCGAGAAGATTGCTTGTGGCTTCGGGATGCATTTTAACAATCCTCCAGCAGGGTATTTTACATGGTCCATAGAACATTTAGAAAAAGGGGTCTTCTTTCCTCTAGCCCGTTTATTTGTTGATGTTTTGGAGTTTTATCGCATTAATCCCTTTCAACTCTTGGCTACTTATTATTTGACTTTATTTGCTATAGCGATTATATACTCCGAAAATGGCTATCGGGGTATATCTATTATTGAGATCAACTACATGTTCAATCTGCTATAGTCTATGTCTATTGGGGAAATTCCCATGCATTTTCTCAAATTCTCAAGGTTGTCTCCTCTAAAGGACCCATTCAGCAATATAACGCCACATTAGTGGTTCTTTGTTAAGGCCTTTCGATCGAATAGCCTCCTCTTTAAATAATGCTGGTATATTCTTGAATATTTTGTCTCCTTTTAGTCTTATACATATCCTAGATTGTGTTTCCTTATTCGATTAAATTTCAAATATTAAGGCCCGAGAAGAGTGATGACTCGGCTATCACTAATCAATTTAAAGATAGGTATAAAGAAGTCATGAAGATCCTATCTTTACAGTGATACCGACATCTGATTCTTACTAAAAGAAAACTAAAAGTTCAAGGTCTGCTACTTCCTTCTACTAAGTTTACCAAACTTAAACCCTTTAGGGACTATGACAAAGCTTCTATAGCAGTCATTGATACCAAAAAGGAGACCGAATCCAATTCTAGGGAAAGCAAGACCGGGGATTTCATCTTTTAACCATTGGACTAGCTTATTTTATGCACTTAGTACAACTAAGTCTTAATTTTGATTTCAACTTTATCCTTTTCCCCTTATTGTAGTGACTTCCCCTTCTAAGAAGGCCACCTTCCCAGGTAAGGGAAAGGGGACCAAGAAAAGATCCAGGTTGGCGCTTCCTGACAAAGATTATCTTGGCTCCAAGAAGCAAAAGGTCACTAGATCCTCTAAAGCCAAAAGTTCTAGGAAAAAGTATTCGGATTGTCTTTTTGAGAAGAACAAGCAAGCAATAGAAATCACAAGAATTTTCATTTGTAGGTGACCTCATCTCTACCATCATCGAAGCACATGCTAGACTCCCAACCTTTGCCCTAGGAATTTGAAAGGCAATTGAGTATAGCCTTCGGGAAAGCATCAAGTTGGGAATGAATTTTTTTTATGTTTAGGTTTATGGTTCTGATATTTATTTTTACCCTGTCGCTTCTTTCTAGACTGTAGCAGAATTCTTCGCCCTTTAACATGGGTGGTTAAAAATGAAGGACATGGTGGCCACTGCCGAAGTAACGAAAAAGGAGTTTGTGGAATTCAGGGCTAAAGTTCAAGAGGTGAATACTCAAGTAGAGGAATCAGGTAGGACTGTGGCAGAGAAGGATCATAAGATTGAGATCTATGAGAAAGCCTTAAAGGAAAGGGCTGAGAGGTTAAATAAAGCCAAGGTCGGGGTGGTTGATAAAGAACATTATATTGCTAGAGAGGAGTATGAGAAGGAGGCCAGCAAATGAGCCTTCCAAGTGTTATTTGATGCTTATGCTCACCACCGAGACCAAAACATGCCTTTTTCTCTAACCTACCTTGGGAAAAACACTGCCGCAGTGGAAGCCAACTTTGCTAAGAGGTACGAGGAACATAAGAGGAAAAGGGAGATCGAGGATGAACCTGAGCTCCCGGTAGAGGAGGAGGAAGAAGTTGCTTCTACTAACGAGGAGGTACAAGAAGACACCGCTGATAATACGCTTAATGAAGAAAACATATCGTAATTTGTCCTTCTAGTGATATGACTTCTATAAATTTTGGCTTGTATAATTTTATGAATGAAACCTTCTTGATGACTTTACAATGTTTAAATTTCCATTCAATCTTATACAATGTAATTGACATATAATATTTTAAGCTAAAGTAGCTGATGTGGAGTTTTCCTTTATTTCCCATCTTCCTCTTTAATAATCTTAAGTTGTCGTTCCTTAGAAAGTACCCTGCCTGAACTGGCCAAAAACTCAACGAGACTATGCTTCTCTTTACCAATCATATGAGAATAACGTAGCTGAACTTCAGAAGAAAAACATAATTTTAAAGGCCTTTGAGGTTAAGAGCAATTTCCTTTGGTCAAAGCTAGGTCTAAAAATTAATAGCCGTCTTACTTCGAAGAAGAGTAAGCCCGAAACCAATATCTGACTTGAGAGATGATAGTACTTCTTTTTAGATGAAGGAAGGAAAAAAGGCTAAGGATGATGTTGCTAATAAATTTCTTTCAGGATTATGAAACCAAGATGGTTTCAGAGAGCCCTAACTTGCTATCTCGGCTTTCTCATTTGGGAGGATCTCCTCTTTTCATTTTTTATACTTTATCCTTCGATGCTCTCGATTTTGTAATTCCGATTTTGTAATATTATTTCTTTACTGGATTAGGTGCTCTTCTCGGCCTATCCCTTGACATATCTTCTTGGACAAAATATATGCAAAGGAACTTTACTCCTTTTGAATTCATTTCTTATGCTATCAGTTTGCTTGAGTTTTCTCTTAGAATCTTCCTTTTGCGGGGTATCTCTTTCCCCTGGTATATTTTTGTCAAAACTAGGTTTCAGACCCAGCCGAATTTATTGTTGGATTCTTGTTCGGGGCCAGCCTAGTGGCACAATCAAGAGTTTCATCTTGTTCTGATTCCATGCTCACCTTTACCTCTTTTCGGTTTACCGAGAATCTACTCGATATCTTAACTTAGGAACGTTTCCCTAGCATTCTATCCATATTTGGAATCTACATATTTCTAATCTTATGCATGATACTACTTGTTCACGACTCACTATCATTTAGAATCTACCCAACATTCTAATCTAACTAGGAATCTAACCAATGCATAGTACTATTTGAACATGGATCGCTATTATTGGGAATCTACCCAATAATCTAATTTAACTAGGAATCTACGTAGTGCATGGTACTATTTGACCATGGCTCACTATTATTGGGAAATAACCCAATATTCTAAT
Source organism: Allium fistulosum (assembly GCA_030737815.1). Classification (NCBI taxonomy): domain Eukaryota; kingdom Viridiplantae; phylum Streptophyta; class Magnoliopsida; order Asparagales; family Amaryllidaceae; genus Allium; species Allium fistulosum. Next base: position 100,380,662 of record CM060907.1, read on the forward strand.
CTAACTAGGAATCTACCCAGTGCATGGTACTATTTGAACACGGCTCGCTATTATTGGGAATTTACCCAATATTCTAATCTAACTAGGGACCTACCCAACTGTGGTACCATTTGACCATGATTCACGTAAGCATGCATTCTAATTTTCGACGTCTTTTTAAACCAAGGTGATATGGCCTTACACTTTGTAGCGCATCACTGTAGGGGTGCTCTTATGGCGAGGTCTACCAAATTATTGTTGGGTTCAAATCTATAGCCACTTTTGGTGGGCATCGGCCATCTACAACCACTTTTGGTGGGTGTCGGCCTTCTACAACCTCTTTTGGCGGGTGTCAGCCATCAAAATCTATTTTAAGTTAATAGCCATACATAAAGCTAGTTCGAGCTTGGTAAAAGGGAAATACAAATCCTTTGGAAAGAGGGCTTTCAGACCATTTTGTAAAAGACTTTTTGAAATCACGTAGTTTTTAAATCATATTGTTTGATAGAAAGTTTGAGAAAGAAGAATATCGATAGAATCAGTGTTATTATTTTATTTTATTATTATTTGTGTGTGTGTATATATATATTATTTTTTATTTCTTACAAAAAGTAAAACTCTTCATTGACCTCGTCAGATCAATGAATGAGTTTCGTTCCTTAAATCCTAAATGAAAGTATGATATGCAAGAGTTCTTAAGGAAAGGGGACATACCGAAAGAGATATCGTAAATTGCGAGACTTAAATGCACCTTCGGAGTAAAGACTCGGTAATCAGGGTTATGCCGAAGGAGGATGCGTCAGAAAAAGAAAACGAGACTTATTGATTAAGCTTCAAGAAATCCAAAATATGGGGTACCCCTTAGAGTTGAAACTTTTATGGAAGAGTTTATAATCAAGAAGAGCATATTAATAGAACTGGTATCCTCCATTTGATCATGGGAGTTCAATAAAAAGGATTCCTCTTGCAAATTAGTCTTTATAGAGATGCCCCATATGTATTCATTTGGCAAGAGTTACACAGGATTTTCCTAGAGTCATAAAAACGGAACAAAGTAAATAATTTTGAAACAAAATATTAAAACTAACGTCCCTTTTTGTATGAACTTCTCGATCTCGTAAGAAAGCTTTCGGCATTGATCCGTCTCGTGTCCGTTTATCAAATGATAGATACAATACTTCTCATTTTTCGGATCTTCTTTCTTTGATGGAAGGTAATCTGGGTAAGAGAAGACTTCACGAGTTTCCAGAAATATCCGAGATAAGCTTTGGTTGAGTGGAGTAAGAATCTGATCCCGTTTCAATTTCTTTCGAGGCTCTCCACCTTGAGTGACTAGGAAGGCTCTCTTATTAGAAGAATACAAACCTTCGTATTTTAACAATTCGGTGGAAAGATTTTTGACTTCACTATTTAGGATCTTAACAATCTTTCAGAGTTGGGCCGATTCCTAGAGGGATTCTTAAAGATATTCCGAAAGCTGCCTGATCTGAGAAGCCTGAAGCACATAGACTGGATCATATTTTTTGCCATTTTCTTTCTTTGAAATAAGGGTGACCAATCTTTCGTTACTGTATTTTTCAATGAGTTGAATGCGAAGGTTGAGGGGCAGCTCTGAGATGACTTCTTCATTTTCGGAACTAGTCATAATTGATTGAAATATTCTGTTGGACTTCTGAGAGGAAACAAGGTTCGGAGGTTCAAGCCCTCCTTCTAGCGCCAAAAATGTTAGTGTAAATTTTAGTCTACACCAATACTCTGAGATCCGATGTTATATCTCCAAAGGCTGAATGGGATATTGGACCCGTCAAAGAGGTTACCGAGATGTCAAATCGTAGAGTAACAATAGCACATGTAGAAAAGGTAAAGTGCATAAATTAATTAACAGTGAGACTTTTATAGTGGTTCGGGCCGAAAGTCCCTACGTCCATTGTCCTTTCCTTATTTAGTCACTCTTACATAGCCGAGAGGCTTATTACACTGAATCTAGGCACTTCCGCCATTAATGAATTTGTGAATAGAGCTCTAATATAGGAAAGTACTATATGATTTTATGTCAATTCCTTTTTATGTCAGCCATACTTGTGCTTCGGATTGTCGCCTATTTATAGCCAATATGCTAAAGCCATTGGTGGAATGCCTTTTCCTTAGATTGATGACCTGGTTGGCCATGTGCAGCCTAGATTTGAATGCTTGTTATCATCTGGTTAAGTGCATTTTGACGCGGATTGCTGACATGATGCCTTTATATATAGCTTCTTGGTTATTTTTCGTTTATCCTATCCTTTGGTCTCATCCTAGGCTATCTAAACCACCGATTGTTGATACCTGTTGAAATGCTTTTGGTTCCGACAACTGCCACCCTCGGTTAGGCTCCTTGTCTTAGCTGGACAATGACCTTGGTCTCTGTTGACACTTTGACTTAAGCTCTTGGACTAGGTGCACTCGGATGATGGGTCCGATGCTTAAGCTCTCGTTCGAAATCAATCAATGGGTATCAGAATCCTCTTGAATTTTTGCAATTTGTACTAGGAAAAAATTATCGTGCAACAAAATTTTTGAAAATTATTTCTTTATATATAAAATATAATCTTAGGTAAAATTATTTCATTTACCAATCCTAAAACAATATAAACATTTTTATAGAACAGATAAATACATGCTCTCATATATAATACACTCAAACTCATTTTAGGGTGTCACTTATCCTAATGAGTTTACCTCACCAGGGCCAAAGTTCTCGCTTAACCTTTAGCTCTGATACCAAATGTGACGACCCACCTTTTCGACCCTTAAAAGTTGACACTAAAACATCCACGGTATACATATGCTGAGCATCCAAGCACCGAAAAGACAGATTGTTGGGATGAAAGAAAAGAAAAGATAGAATAGAATCTCGCATCATGATGAGTAATATATAATATCCAAATGATCTTTACAAAAGAAAACTTTAACATCCATACTATAATTAGAGTATAACCTATCATCAGCCTTGACAGTTATAATAGCCCATCCTTACAAATGCTGATAAATACAAATAAGTAATGTAGCAGAAAAATAAAAGTATGGGAATACGTCTTGGAGGCTTTCAGCTCGTCTCCTGAAGCTCCAAAGTGCCCGATGCTAATTTTGAAAAAATACTCGGGTCTGACCCGAGAATTATAAGAAAATAACACTGAATCAGTTTGGTAAACAAGCGTAAGAAACTCAAATCAAATGGATTGTTATATTTATAAAACCCTTTCAAAAACCAAGGTATCTCGTAAGACTATGTCGCATATAAACACAGACGGGTTTTTACCTTACGATAACCAAACCATTTCAAATAGAAAATCCAATGATATTATAATAATGTCCAGGTTTTAAAATAAATATTTAACATAGTTGAAATCGTTGCATTAATTACATTCCAGTATATTTAATATACAATTAAGTCTATAAAGGCACGTACTAGAAAATGGATTATGTACAATGATAAGGCGCTGAGGCACCACCCACCACAGTACACCATTAGATAAAATGTACCAAGGGCCTCACCGGGTTCCCCTGCATGACGAGACTGGCCTACCCCTAGATAGTAATGAATATGTCACCACCCCGTTTGCTTTACAACCTTTCCTTGTAGGCTCACAAGCACATAACAAATCCATAAATAGCGATCTAGAAAGGTGATGACCATACCCTACTACATGCGACCCACATAGCCTCGTGGCATATCCCCTGTTTTTGTAATTCCGGTTGTAAGGCTTGAGGCAAAGTTTACCTTTACTTTAGCAAATCCCACTTGGAATGCTAACACTCCCCTCTAAGCAACAATGAAATGCTAACATTCATTCGTACAAGTTGTTAAGGATATGAACAAACTGAAGGCATTACTTCTACTACATCATTTTTGGTATCACCTTCAGGATTAGTGGCAAGTAGCCCTTGCACTTCAAAGAAATCTGTCTTCGATCATCGTTAAGATGTTTCTAATTTGAACTCTTATGCCGGTTCGAAGTGGTTTTCGTATAACTCATGCTTATCTGATCCCAGTCTCTCCGAACCAACAATCGATAATTTCTGGTAAACTCAACACCGGTTCTTTTGGAAATAAACAGACAATACATAAGAGTGGTGATCACCTCATAACTATTTAAATGGACGGATTTCCTTATCATTTGTCCTAACAGAACACAACAAGTTTATATGTACAATATAACATCACTGAAGATAACTGTACCATATAATTCTCATGTTTCTTCTAGATATTTCCAGAGTTAAAATTAGTAAAGTTATCGATAGTGGACAAACCATTATCTTGTGTAATTATAGTTTGCATATGGAAAATAGAACATCTTATACTTATCATCACTTTTCGATTTCAAACAGCACTATCCCTTAATGAACAATGAAGTCAGAAAACTTAGAAAACTATCATTGCCTTGACATACATTACTACTTCTATGGATATAGACGATTTTCCATATCTCAGAATTTGGTGTCAGGTATAAGATGAAATGCCTTCCATATACTTAATTAATCATAACCCATTATCGAAATTAATTCTCTGATACTTAACACGTTTCCGACATTTCGACTTCTCTATCGCCTAGAAACTCTGGTTCTAGATCTCACAGATAGAGGAAAATCTACTCATCGGCTTTTATTGCTAAATACAAGGTGAGTTACTTTCCATAAATGTATCAACATTTTAGCAATACTTTATTATATTTGTTTTGCTACTTAATGACACTGATGAAGAAATCCTTTATTTAGAACAAAGACATTAAAAATTATTTAGAAAATTTCTTTGAAACTCAATTCTTGATTTTGGTTTCAAATTACTAAGTTAAAACTTTTCCAGAAATCCTTTGTCTAGAAACTAAAGTTTGACTAAAAAAGATAACCTTTTCCTTTATAACGTAAATGCCATATTTAATAAATTTCAAACCACTTATAACCTCTTTATAGAAAGTAAACAACTTACAGATTTATGAATTTCAAATCACTTTAAACATCTTCTTTTTTATAAAAGTAAATGCTTGTCTAATAATAACAAAGTGTTTTTAACAAGTCTTCTTTCTTAAATTTCCCGAAACAATTTACTATAACAAGAATGTTATAGTCCATAATCTCTTCCTTTCTCAAAAACATTTATTATAAGAATAGTGTTGTAATCCATGCTTCCTTTCTCTATTAAATTACTTTTAAAACCCTTTTAAAAACAAATTTGAAATTTTTATTTAAAACATCCCTTAAAAATAGTCATTTTTAACAAAATTTTACTTTTGAAACAAAGCGCTAAAATTCAAACCTCTTGTTTAAATAACTAAAAATATATTTTAGAACTTCCCACTCTTTTTTAAAAGCTTAAAAACACATTCAAAAAGACTTTCCAAAATATCATAAATGTATAACTTTTTTACTTTACAAAGCAACATTCATTTTTCACAAACACAACCACTTCATCATGTCATACTTAGCAAGTAATAATTCAAACATAAAAATCAACAATTTTAATATTCAAAGTGCTTTCGTAGTGACCTATTCGCTACGAAGGCACTTTGACTTCCATCTCTTTCTATTTTATAACATATCGTTTAACATCTCCAAATACATCCTCACTTTCAATTTCCAAACTAGAATCAACTATTTTTCTAAAACAACATCCCACGTCTTATTATAAATCCACAATTGTGATTTATTTTTTCCAATTTATCCAATGATAATAGTTTCCCTTCATTTATAAACACCATTAATAAATCTATCCTTTTCTAATAAATTAAAATTTTACAAATCTTCACTTTGTTTGTAAAATGTCACTTTTATAATTTATCACATTTATAAATTTTCATATTTATAAATAATCTTAATATAGGTGTGTGTATATATATCACTTTATATAAAATGGTTAATAAATATTTATACCAAAATATTCTATATTTTTTTCTAAAACCATATTCATTTATTATAAAAGATGGAATTATTTTTAAGATTTAAAAAATCTTTATTCAAAATATCTATTTAAAGTATTTCATAAAACTATTAATTATAATATCCAAAAATAATAACTTTTATTTAAATTTAAAGTAAATTCCTTCTTTTAGTAATTCAAGAATAATTATTAAAACATATAAATTTTTGAAATCACTTAAAATCCTTTTAAAAACTAAATCTTCACTTTATACTATTTCAAATTAATAATACGCCCCAGTGCCACTATAGCACGAAATAGGTAAAATCATCAATGCCATCAAATATGGCATCCAATACATCATATATCAAAAAAAAAAATCAACAGTGTGAGAAATCCTGTTGGATCCCTCCAACCTGTTCCTTGCATCACATACAATATATAGTCATAAAATATAAATCAACCGCTTCAAGGCAAGATCTTATACAAAGGGTCATTCGCTCTTACATATGAACGTAATAGGGTCTCGTCCGCTCTTGAGGTGGGAATATATCCAAACCAACTAATAAACAGTAAATCATCTAAACAGTCAACAAACAATCAACAATAAAATTATCCACACTTATAAAAAAATATAAGTGAGCCAAAGAGGTGAGTTAAAACTCACAGAAATTCCAGTAATCGCCAAAGCACTCCGTTTTGAATTAAAATTGAACAGGCATTCAATTTTAACCCAAATACCTACTAGCTCCAAATCAATCCAATCCAACTCCATAACATAGATTTCTCTTATACGATCGCAACATAACTTATCACATTCAAATCCGACCTCGTATGAAGAAGTTATACAATTATAAACATTCGATTTTAAATAAAATAATTATTTTCTTTAATTACAAAACTAACACTTAATTACCATGTTTAAATTAATAACCCGCCTAATCCCCTTTCTTCCTCGTCCAGGCACATAAAAACATGAAACCTATCCCCTAGTTCAAATGCATGTCGCACCTCTCACCGTCGATGAGACACCACGAGACCACTGCCAGGTCAAAACCACCTCAACCAAGAATACACAGACCCCACCGTCGCCTCCCTCGATCACCATAGCGCCACCACAATGCAAAAATACGGAGGCCACACTTCTCCGTTCAACTCAACATTATGGTCACCACAGTCGATCGTCGGCCACTAAACTTCAGCCACGCCTCGCCCTCACCTTCCTCTACACTTTCTCTTCAGAGCCCATGGGCTAATAACCCTCCACGTCGCTGCAATCAACGAATAAATGATGCCGCCATTTAACTCGCCTAGCCTCCGCCACGAGCCACCATCGACGATCTTCACCGTTGAATGTCATCATCTTCCCTAGATATACAATTTCCTTGTTGGGGTCAAACCCTGAAAGCGATGGTGGTGGCTCAATCATTGTGGAGCGTTGGGTTAAAGCATGGATTTGAAATGGGAAAACGAACGCAAATTCTTGTTTGCTCGCGTATATATAGATGCATGAGGTATGTCTAAGCACGGTGGGGATATGGCCAACGATGGGGAAAGTATGGGCAAACGTGGCTAGGGTATGAGCTATGGTGTACTATCTTATTATTTAATTCAAAAATAACCAACTTTAAGCACCCTAAAGTTTTTAGATTCTAATCGAGGTGTGCCGCCTGACGTTCTATATTAAATACCCATGTTACGAACACAATGGAATTATTATTGGGACATAATTCGATCATACGCAGAAGTAAACTTTTGAAATCGAATTATATTATATTAATTTTCTGTAATTAATTCTACACGTTTCAAGCTCGCACGACCACACGATACGTCCAATCGTTGCGAAATTCGATGGCATACAATAATTCAATATTACAGATCCATTAAAACTATTTCGTCAAAATCGGAGATAGTGCCCTGGAAGGCTATTTTCACACGTTAATTAAAATGAATTATTGTTTTAACAATTCAAATCACTTTAATATTATAAATTAAAGTTTATTATCTTCATTCTTATTCAACTAGAAATTAAATCAACTTCCCAAATCAATTTTTATTCACACTAAATTCAAGATTCAATTATTTTAAACAATTCCAATATTAAATTCAACAATTTAATTATCAAATAAATCGCAATATTTGAAATTCAAGTTATTTAAAATAAATTAAATATTCCAAATTCAAATGACTGAAATTCCGGGTTGTTACATTCTTTTGCCTTATAAGAATTTCGTCCTCGAAATTAGCAAGTAAGAAAATACCACAATCCCATTAACTTTTAAAAACCAATTTGTTAAAATAGATTGTTAAATTCTTTTAAGTTTTTAACTTTCCAAATCAATTTGTTGAAACTTTGCTATTATCTTTTTTAAGTCTTTAAATTCATTCATAATTAATAACTAATACCATTCCAAGTGATAACATAAACATCGAATTTTACCTATCAAAAATTTCTTAAACTCTCCAAAAAATTTCTACCGCCTTAAATTTTCGAACAGTTTCGCCAACGTCTCCTTTGCATGGTTCGATCAGAAAAATTTACAATATATATAATCACAAATATACATCTCATCTTCAAGGATGAGGCATCTCGTAGGGAAAAACATAAAAATACGATATATAATCTGAGATGTGTACCATTTATTAGCATTAGCAAGTATATACAATCAATATAATGCAAAAGCGAGCTCCAAATGCGAAGCATACGCAATTCGCATCTACTAATCACTCAACAACCAATGATGACATGTATATAAAGTAATATCAATATATAACATAGACTATACAATAACCATATCCAAATGTAGCAAATATAACATGAGAAACTATCAATCAAATAATATCCATTCAATTAATTCATAACATTATCAATTTACATTTTCCAATGTCAACATTCTATTTATCTAAGCTCGTACGATGTTCATATACCATCCATATGCAAAATCATATCTGATAGCTCGCTCGATCGTACAATTTCACTTCCGAACTAGTATTTTCAGACGACCACTCTAGTGTGGACCCAGGTCCAGTTCCTTGATTAGAAACCGCTATTCTCCTTGCATAGCCATTTACTATGATAGAGAATTCCAGAATCAATCAAAAATCCATATCTGGTGTTCACCTTGAGAATTGAGTGAAAAATTATAACTCCAACCGATGTAAGTCGTCTCGAAATCATGTACTCGAATCTAGATCAAACAGTTATGCGAATAAAATAATACACGTACAACTGACCTATTTATTTCAATTAGTTTCTTTTTATTCAGATTCTTTTTTACATTCATTTATTCATATTTCTTTATTCACATTCATTTATTACTTAGTATATTTATTTCAATACTAATATCACTTAAGAACCATTCCATCAAATTTTACTTAAGTTTATTATAAACATTTATATAACACTTCTCATGTTCATTTTCACTTCATAACTTAAGTTCATATTCAATTTTGTCAACCAACATTCTAAGCCATTTTCAATTCATTTTACAACTTAAGTTTAATTCATTATACAACTCAAGTACATATCCATTTCATTAATTCATTACAGATCAAATTCAATTTCATTTAATCATTTCTTTAATTTACTTCATTTACTTTTACTTGAGCCAAATTTCTTTTTTCAAAATTCATTGTATTTAACCTAACTTAAGTTCAATTTCATTTCATAGTTCAATTTCAAATTTACTTTTCTTAACATTTGTATTCAACAAATTTAAAAATTTGTTCTAACTTACTGATTATAAAAATTTATAAGTTATAAAACTTATTTTTCTCATAATTTCAAAAAACACTTAAATGAAAATTTTCAGAGTTTAAATAACCTGTTCTTATTTCAAATTATGTTGAAACAATACCATAAATAATTCCTTGGTATTCCAAATCATACTTTTGAAATTTTAAAATCAAAACTAGTTTTACCAAAATAAAACTTTAATGGAAAATCACTAAGGTAGCAATTGTTCGCTTAGAAACTCAAAAGTGAACGCCGATGATGCTGCAGTCATGACCATAATTGTCTTCTAATGACCAAAGTGGGTTCAATGCTTTTTATTTCTTTTAAATCCTTTTTAAAATATTTCCAGTTAAAACATTTTCAAAATAATACTATTATTATTATTCTTCAAAACTTTTGAAAAACAATTTTCAAAATCAATAGGATTTAAATTCTAAAATTTCTTATTTTAAATCCATTTTTATTTACAAATCATATTTATATATTTCCCTTATATATAATTTCGAGTTGGTCATATAAATCCATTTCTTAATTGTTTATCTTTGTTTACATTATAATAATAACAACTTTTATTAGAACACAGACACCAAACAACAATGATAAGAATCAAATATTATTATTCACTAACAACAAAACACACCATATATAAATATAATACTTTTTGAATAATTGTTCTTTTATATATAAAATATAATTTAGGTAAAATTATTTCATTTACCAATTCTCAAAACAGGTAAATAGGCACAAGGAAGAAGTTGCAAAAAAATTTAGTCTTAAAGACAATAAGTTTGTTTTTTAGTCTGAAGGACACTTTTTAGTGTAAACTGAAAATGATATTTACAACTATCATTCTGTGATTTACACTAAAATGTGTGCTTCAGCCTAAAAAACAAACTTTTTGTCCCTGAAACTAAATTTTTTTCTAATTTTTTCCTTAAGCCTAAAAACCTCTTCTCAAAACAATACTGTGTTGGTTTGCCATTTTTAACTGTTTAGAAACCCCTTTCGATACCGTGGTGTCCCACGTACCGACCAGAATTCATAAGCCACTTAATAGTTAAATTAACACAATATAAAACATTTTTATAATCACTAACAAGTACGCTCTCATATATATAATGCCTACTCAAACTCATTCTAAGGCATTCCATTACATTATCTCTTAATGAGTTGCCCCACCAAAGTCAAGGTTATCGCTTAACCTCGCGCTCTGATACCAAGCGTAACAAACATAGGCTTTTCAACCATCCGTTGGTGACGACCGATTGGCTTTTCAACCATCCCAGCACCACCATGGCATACACTGGTACCTCGAATGTGCTTTTACGGCCAGCTTTGCGATTGTAAGCACCTAGCAAACCAACCCATCAAGGCCTTATACTACCTCTCTGGGACGTGTAGGGGTAAGAGTCTCTTGCATGCCACCAAACAAAAAGTGAGAACCCCCTATCCCGTTAATCCAACCAATGAAAACAGATCTGATCCCAGTCTCTTTGAAACAACATTCGACAGTTTCTGGTAAACTCGACACTGGTCCTTTAGGAAATAAATAGTCAAAGATAAGAGCGGAGATCACCTTTTAACCGTTAGCGAATTTCTTTATCATTTGTCCTAGGAGAATGAAACGAGATTTATACGCACAGTATGGCATCATTGGAGATGACTGTGCAATATAACTCACGTGTTTCTTTTAGATATTTCCAAAGTTGCATTTTTGGGTCCGAATTCGATAGTCGGTTATTCAAATGTCGAATAACAAACATTCAAATCAAGTATTTGATTTTATAGAGAAAACTAACATTGGTTAAGCACCAAGCAACACTAAGCCTCTTTAATTAATCTTTCCATTAATTTACAACACTTTTCAAATATTTATCTCAAAATATCTTTACGAAGATATAACAAACCCCTATATTTTCGATACTTGGAAAAATCTATATACTTATCTCAATGATATACGTATATTCACAGAATGGAGGAAGATTTCCTTTTCTCACAATTCTAGAACAATTTATATATTCCTTTACAAATCTCTAAACCCGTTTATAACCCCATTCATTAATCTCTGAAATTATTTATAAAACTTCCTTTTATACATTTCTAAACTCATTTATAAACCCTTTATAAATCTATAAAACCATTTATAAACTACTTTTATAAAAATACAATCCATTTCTAAAACTCTTTTATAAATATCTAAGACCATTTATAAAACTCTTTTTACCCTTTTAACTAATCTTACTTTAAGTTTTCCAAACCATGTGATAGGATTCCTCTTACAAAACCCACATCTGTTTATGAACCCTATTTATATATCTCGAAAACATTTATAAATAAATTCTAATCATTTACTTTAAAACACTATTATATAATAATAAACATTATAAACAAATAATAAATAACTTCAAAACTTTATTGATAAATAATTATAATTAATTTCAAACCATATTAATAATTTAAATAATTAACTTTCAAAATATTAAAATATCGATAAACAACTATAAAACAATATTAATATAAATAAACAACTTTTAAAACATAAACATACTCCCTTGATAAAAATCCATACTTAAATTTCGTAATAATCATTTCTATATTTATAAAACTGTATTTATAAATCTCTTTATTTTATAACTATCATTTAACATCTCTAAATCCATCCTCACTTTCAATTTCCAAAGTAGAATCAACTATTTTTCTAAGACAACACCCCACATCTTATTATAAATCCACAATTGTGATTTATTTTTCCTCATTTATCTAATAATAAAAGTTTCCCTTTGTTAATAAACACCGTTTATAAATCTATCATTTTCTAATAAATTACAATTTTACAAATCTTCACTTTGTTTGTGAAATTTCACTTTTATAATTTATCACATTTATAAATTTCCACATCTATAAACAATCTTAATATATGTGTGTATATATATATCACTTTATATAAAATGGTTAATAAATATTTATACCAAAATATTCTATATATTTTTCTAAAACCATATTCCTTTATTATAAAAGACGGACTAATTTTTAATATTTTAAAAATCTTTATTATATAGGTCAAAAATATCTATTTGAAATATTTCATAAAACTATTAATTATAATATCCAAAAATCATACCTTTTATTTAAATCTAAAGTAAATTCCTTCTTTTTTTAATTCTAGAATAATCATTAAACATATAAATTTTGGAAATCACTTAAAATCCTTTTAAAAACTAAGTCTTCACGTATTTCAACATTAGTAATATGGCCCAGTGCTACTATATCACTAAATAGGGAAAAATCGTCTGTGTCGTCAAATATGGCATCCAACACATCATGTATCAAAATATATGAAAAAAATAAAATCAACAGTGTGAGGAGTCCTGTTGGATCCCTCCAACATATTCCCTACATCGCATAAGTATATAACCATAAAATATAAATCACCCGCTTCGAGGCGGGATCATATACAAAGGATCATCCACTCTTACATGGGAACGTAATAGGGTCTCATCCGCTCTAGGGCCGGGAATATATCCAAACCAACTAATAAAATAGTAAACCATCCAAACAGTCAACAATAAAATTATCCACACTTATACAAAAATATAAGTGGGCCAGAGAAGTGAGTTAACTCACAGAAATTCCAGTAATCGCCAAAGCACTCCGTTTTGAATTAAAATTGATAAGACGTTTAATTTTAACCCAAGTTAATACTAACTCCAAATTCATTCAATCCAACTCCATAACGTAGATTTCGCTGATACGATCGTAAAGCAACTTGTCATATTCAAATCCGACCTCGTATGAAAAGGTTTACAATTATAAACATTCTATTTTAAATAAAATAATTATTTTCCTTTAATTACAAGATTAACACTTAATTACCAAGTTTAAATTAATAACTCGCCTAATCCCTTTTCTTCCTCGTCTAGGCGCGTAAAAATGCGAAATCCATCTCCTAGTTCAACTGCACGCCATGCCTCCCACCGTCGGTGAGACTCCACGAGACCATTGCCAGGTCAAAGCCACCTCAACCACGAACACACAGACCCCACCGTTGCCTTCCTCGATTACCGTAGCGCGGCCACGTGGCAAAAATACGGAGGCTATACTTCTCCGTTCAACTCACGATTACGGTCACCATAGTCGATCGTTGGCCACCAAACGTTGGCTATGCCTCGCCCTCACCTTCCTCTTTGCTTTCCTTTCAGGGCCCTCCTCGTCGCTAAATAACCCTCCTCGTCGCTACAATCAGTGAATAAACTCTGCTGCCGTTTAACTCACCTAGCCGTTGCCACGAGACACCATCGAATGATCTCCATCGTCGAATGTGTTCGTCCTTCCTAGCTCTACAAGTTCCTAGTTGGGGTCGAACTCTGAAAGCGACCATGGTGTCTCCGATCATTATGGAGCGTTGGATTGAAGCACTAATTTGAAATGGGAAAACGAATGCCAATTCTCGTTTGCTCGTGTATATATAGATGCGTGAGGTATGACTAAGCACAGTGGGGATATGGCCGACATTGGGAAAAGTATGGGCTAACGTGGCTAGGTTATGAGCTACGGTGTACTATCTTATTATTTAATTTAAAAATAACCAACTTTAAGCACCTTAAAGTTTTCGGATTCCAATCGAGGCATGCCGCCTGATGTTCTATATTAAATTCCCCTATTTCGAACATAAGGCACTATTTTCGGGACCTAATTCAATCATATGCAGAAGTTTGCTTTTGAAATTGAATTATATTATATTAATTTTATGTAATTAATTCTACATGTTTCAAGCTCTCATGACCACACGATACGTCTTATCGTTGTGAAATTTAATGGCATACAATAATTCACTATTATGGATCCACTGAAACTGGTTTCATCAATATCCAAGACAGTGCCTCGAAAGCCTATTTTTACACATTAATTAAAATGAATTATTATTTAAACAATTCAAATCACTTTAATATTATAAATTAAAGTTTACTATCTTCATTCTTATTCAACTAAAATTTAAATCAACTTCCGAAATCATTTTTTATTCATACGAAATTCAAGGTTCAATTATTTTAAACAATTTCAAATATTAAATTTAACAATTTAATTATCAAATAAATCGCTATATTTGAAATTCAAGTTATTTAAAATAAATTAAATATTCCAAATTCAAATGATTGAAATTCTGGATAGTTACAAAATTAGATTTGGATGCGATCCAAATATGAAACTGATTGCGTGAGATGAAATGAAATTAACCGTACCTAAATGAACACAATGCATTAGAATGTCTAATAAGTATCCTTGAATATTGAAGAGAAACTATGAGCTTTTGATCAATGTCGAGAACAAATAATTCTCAGTTGTCAATTAAACCAATAAGAGTATTGACTCTACGATATGGTACGATGCACAAATCCGAAATGGATTTCAAGTACGTTACCAAAATATGATTTTAATACCTGTACCCGAAGAGATTTTATCCATCGGTAACAATGTGTCTTCAAGAAAAAGATAAACGCAGTCGGAATATAATGAGCAACATTAATAAGAGTAACATCGTAAATTTCAATTGTTGAATTAACATACAGATTCGCCCTTTAACATACCCAAGTTAATTCAGATTTTACCCATAAAATTATCGCTTGATATGATTTTGTATTTTGATACATATATGTTGAAAAATAAAATTCTAAATAAGATTTAGAATAGATCATTTGCATATAAAAATCAAAGTGTCTCGAAGTCAGTGGGAGCATTATTTAGATTGTGAGTTTTAGTGTAACAACCCGAAGAAATAGTAGTTCATGAAGCTACTATATAAATATATCAGAGTTACATAAGATATAACAGAAGAAATAGAATACAACAAAAGTCTCAATATAATAACCAAGTACAAGCTGAGTAGAACAATGGAATTGAAATAGATAGGACATGACAAGCAGATAATCTCCAGCGATTCAAATCTCCAAGAGAGTGGAAATCCAAATCTGTGAATAACTCAGGCTTACCCGAGCGTAAAGCAAAACACAAAACACTCGAGTCAGGACAATATATACTTATATAATGTAAACCAACTCAAGTGAACTGTAATAAGGGTACAAGTAACTTAGAAGATGCTTGGGGCCGCCCATCCTCTAAGGATCCGTTAAACTATTTACTATATAGTAATATACGCTGTATACAGTAGTGTCTAATCAGTAAAGTATAATCATATAGAAAATAGCGTTAAGGGGATGGAGAACCTTAACGTGGTCGGATCTTTAAATCAAAATCGTAGTAAAGCTCGATATGGTAGGTGACACGGCACAACTAGGCAATGCCAGGGTAGATATACCAATTACGCATCCGGACTAGTGGTGACGCATAGCAGCCACTACCGCCCACCTCGAACAACACTCCCAATCAAGGGTGGCTACCAAATCAATCACAAGTAATAGAATGGTATCGAAGAAGTGTGTCCGATTAGAGGTGCTACCTCATTGGTCCATCAATCGCTCCTGTTTTAGCCACCTTATGCCAACTCACGGGAGTTGGGTCCATGTATATACCTTAGGATCGTCGCCACCATCCTACTTCATTCTGGAAACTCCACCGCGTACACAGTTGTCAAAGTGGTTTTCGGTATCGACAGAGAGTATGTCCATATCCGATCTCGGTCTCTTTAACAACCAAACGTTATTATAACCCGTGGTTATAACTTTTAAAACAATACTTTATTTCAAAATAAAATATCATTTCAAAACCATATATTTATCAAATAAAGATTAAATCAATTCCAAACCATTTCCATATATTTAAATTATCATATCGTTTCAAAACATCCTTTCAAATCATTTCAATATATCAAAATATCATATCTTTCCAAAACTTCATTTCAAATCATTTTAATATAATAAATATCATATCCTTACAAAACTTCATTTCAAATCATTTTAATATAATAAAATATCATATCAGTTCAAATCCAAATATTCAACTTTAAATACCCTTTAAATTCAAAGATATCGTTCATTTACTAACATTTCAAATCACCTTTAAATAGTTTATATTCCAACCAAAATAATTCATTTAAACCTTTTATAAGTGTAATTATTATATTTTCAAATCAAGTATTCAATTTCCAAAGTTTCAAACTATTCTGAGTTCGTTTACTAAGTCAAAAACCATAATTATTAAAATTTCAGCCTTTCGCAGCATTTAGAAAAAACTGTTATAAGTTATACTTGAAAACATTTTTATTCAGCAAAGACAGCATTTAAAACTGCTTATAAAACTCAGTTTTTAGTTAAACTAAAGTTCTAAACAGAAAAGACAGCATTTCGGAAGTGCTGCGGTAACTCAGATTTCAAAACAAAGGTTTTATTTGATTTCAGCAAAGACTGCAGACCACTATAGCATTTCCAGAGAATGCTATAATAGACCTGAGTTCAATATTAGCCTATAAGTTCAATTACAGCTACTACAGCATTTCAGAAATGCTGTAATAGCTCATTTTACACAATTTTAGTTCAATTCAGAAACTATAGCATTTCTGAATGCTATTAAAAGTTAATTCCAGATTTTAGTGTATTTCCAGCAACTAAATAACTTCAATTTAAAACACATAAACATTTAAAAAAATCATATTTTAACATTTAAAATGTTCATTTACATAATATTTAACATATATCTTTTTCACAATAATTTTCTTATAATTAAATCCAATTTTCAACAATTTACTTAATAAATTTAAGTGTAAAAGTTTCCAATTCTTCACATTTCCACAAATAAACTTAGCACTTCAACTTTTAGTTTCCATGTCACAAATTTAACTAAATTTCCAATTTTATTTAATTAACTTAAACTTTTAATTAAAACCAAATTTCGCATTTCCAAGTCAAGTTATATTTTAAAAGATCACTTTTAAACATTCATTTATTTAACCACTTAAATTCATAGAAAAAACAATAATATTTTATTAAATCGCTTAAATTCAAATTTAATCAAATTATCATATTTACCATTTTCCAAATATAATAAAATTTTCATTTTTATTCATATAACTTAAATATCATTTTTAACCAAAATTCCAAATTCCAAACTTAAGTTATATTTCAATAATCCAATTTAACCATTCATTAATTACATTTTTAACTCATAGAAAAATCATAATTTCTTTATTTTAAAACATTTCAAAATCTATTTAAATCAAACTTCATAAATTTATATTTTTAAAATACTTAAAAATATCCAAAAACACTTTATAAAATAACCACGGGCCTGTATATAGTTTTCTAACCTAGGTCAAGTGATACAGATATATATCATTTCAATCCGCAATTTACAAAGAAAAACCGGGTTCTATCATTTCAAACCCGCAATCCCAAGTTAAAATAAGTTAAATAAAAACCATTCAGGCCTATCATTTCAGCCCATAATGATTTTTCCCTATTCTAAAGTCCGTTCAGGTATGTATCATTTCAACCCATAGTGATTTTAGTCTATAGGGAACTTGCAATGTGATAAACAGATATAAATGAACAGAATACATTATATAATAGTAACGGATGATATAACAGGTGTATAAACATCATATGATCATAACATAGTCAAGTATAACATGATAATATATTTCTACAGATTCACAGGGTGTCAATTTACTAGTTATATAGGTACATATTGTCTGGTGAGAATAACTCACCTGTTAAAGCTGGAGATTAGCAATCAAAACACACAGAATAGATTCCAGAAAGCACAACAAGCACGATATAGCATGACTTTTGATTTGAATGAATGGAGAGCCTTGATATTTATCTTGTAAACAATAACCAAACAAGACAATATACACATAAATATTCAACGCAAACAATGTTGAAACAATGAAGATAAGAAGCAACAACGGAATAGATTACTTGACTGTGCTTTAACCATTCAAAAGCTCGAACAAGGGGTTCATTTTCTCAGCCATGATGATGATGAGTGTGGGAGAGACAAGGTTAACTTCCTCGAATACATAAGACAAAACAATACAAACAATATAAGTTTTCAAATGAACAATACGATAGAATAATATAGAATCAACTGCACGAATCAAAGTAGAATTGCTTTGCACTTGCTTCCAACAACCTTCAGGTTCAGCCATATGGTGTACTACAGGTCTAAGGCAAGATTTGGATCAGGTTTTGGTTGCCTAAGGGTCGGCCAAACATGTTTAGAGGATAGCAAAAGGTGAGTATGCATGAAACAACACAACAAGGCAAAACAATGTCACTTTAACATGGATTCAAGGCAATTCAAGGCTCGGCCAAGTCTCATGGGGCACGGACAGAGGAGTGGGGTCCAAGGTGATGACGTGGCAGAGGGTCTAGGTGGTGCTGGAGGTGGTGGAGGTGGTGTTGGTGGCGGCCATGGGTGGTGGAAGAAGGAGATGGCAATTCTAGACTAGGTTTGGTACAGGTGATGGCTAGTGCTAGTTTAGATGGATTTTTGTGATGTTCTTCATCATGGCTTGGCTTGGCCTGAGGAGGAGAGGTGTTAGGCTGTGTGATGGTCAGAGAAAAGTGGTGGGGGTGGTCAGCCACAGCTTGGAGGAAGGGGAATACAGCTATGAAGGTGGAGAGCATGTGCAAATTCAAGTAGAAAATCATAAAAAGACAAAAAGAAGATAGAATTTTTTTACCTAAGCTTCACAAGGAGAATAGCCGTGATTTTTTTGTGAGAGGAGGAGAAATGAATTTCGTGAAAGTGAAAAAAAATGCAGCTGAAATGAGTAGATTACACGCCCAAAACAATTAAGAGAAGAGTTGGGAAAATGAAAGGTCGGGAGATGGAAAGCCTTAGGAGTTTCAAGAGTTTAAAACTTTTCAAATTTCCTCTATTTCTTTTTAATAAGTTTAAATATCTGAAAATACATATAATTTCAGTTAAAATTCGAAAATGTAACAAATAAAAAAAATATAAATAAATAAATATAAATTATAAATAATTAAATCAAGAAAATAGCAAAAATTGTCAACTAGGCTAGAAAAATTGAAAATAAATGGTATAAACTTTAGAAAATTCATATGAGCTTGTAATATATTTTTAAACATAAATAATAACATAAAATAAAAATACATTCACAAAATAAATATATAAAATTTAATTTAAATATAATTTTAATGAAGAAAATAGCAGAAAATAAGAAAACAGCCTTTAAAAATAGGAAATCAACACAGTAAACATTGGAAAAATTCTATTATCAATTTAAAAATATTTAAAAGTCAAAATATACATAATATAACATATTAAACATATTAAAATAAAATATGACAAAGAAAATATAATTTATACAATTTAAAATAACAAAATTGCAAAATAAACAATTTATACTCAAAATTGAAATGTACATATCTTTTGCAGTTTAACTCCGTTTTCAACGAAAAAAAAAGCAGTGTTCAAGTTATTTCATCTATTTTCATAATAAAAGATAAAATTTAAGATTTTTAAATAATTTGAATTTGAAGTTTAAAAGTCAAAGTTTGAACAGTTTGACCAGAAATTCACTTTACAGTAAAATATTCAAATTATACTAGTTTGAACTATAAATCACTTAATAATCAACATTCATATTTAAAAATGAAATGTTTGAAATAAAATAAGTCTAAAATAAAATAAAGTCAAATTTAAATAATATACAAAAATCTAGGGTTGTTACAAATAAATTAACGAAGTGAGCTCAATAGTATTATTTACGTGAAAAAAATATAACATGGCGTGTAATTGATATTTTATAGTTTTATGAAATTTTATTATATAATTCAAGTTTTGAAAATGTATTTAATTGATAATGAATGTATATAAATTGTTTTAAAATAGTGTTCAGTCATAGAAAATTAAGAAATAATTATTTCGTGTAATATTTGGTTTTATAAATGATTTTTTGGTTTTCAAAAGAAAGGAATGAGTTTATTAATGTTATTTCTGTGTATTAAATTAGTATTTAATTCTATTTAAGTTGTGGAATTAGTAATTTATTCGAAAGAAAGTCTTCTATTAAGTTTAGGTTGTTATTCAGTATAATTTTAGAATATTTATAATCCATTTCTAAAGTTTAGAGTTTTGTTATATCAAAGTTATATGTTGTGATCGACTTATTATTAATTATTTGAATTGATTACTATATATATGTGTGTGCGTGTGCACGCGCGCGCGCGTGTGCGTGTGTTCATGCGTGCGCGTACGTGTATTTTTGTTTAATTTATTTTATCATACTTTTTTGATTTATACTTCTTTTTTTATATTGAATTGGATTATATGAATGATTCACCATTGATGTTGATTTGATTATTGATTTAAAATGATACAGTGATGACATCTTTCTATTTGATCGGTGTTATTTTATTTTGTGTGATGATAAATCTGAATAAACATTTTAGTGATACCTTCTGGTATGGGATTTTCGGTAACACATTTCCGGTTATTCTATGGACACGTTATATGGAATATTAAAGGAGCAAGTGTGATGTGTGAGCACTGAATAAATGGACTAGTAATACGCGATGGTATGGGACACCATTATGTTATTTATTCGGTTATTCTTTGCTCGTTGCTGACACTCATACAGGGGTATGTTGTGTGTCATACTCATTGCATTGAGTATCCTTAGAGCCATGTGTTGGCAGCCATGTGTCAACCATTGCATGTATATATATATATATACACACACACACACACACTATGTGTCTGCCTACCTCTGTCCAGCTTCCTTTTTTGTTTCGAAAGTGAACTAGATTGGCCAGTATCCACTCTTGCGGCCTTATCTTAGGGTCATACCCCAAATCCATGACACTATTGTTGTAAATTATATATAATGCACATCATTTGTTTTGGTTGGGTAGGTGCCCTATAGCCCCTTGTGTTAATTAACCTAGTAGTTTATTACCTATAGGGGCAGTGCAAGGTCATGACTGAAGATATGTATAGACGAGCCATTGTGGATATAAGTCATGATTTTCGCCAAGGTAACTAAGACTGTAGGAACATATCTGGCTACACAGCATGTGGCTAGTAGACTCTGGGTTCCTAGAGCTGGCATGCAGCCATAATTCTCGCGTCTGATTTCAGTTTGCCTGTGGTAAATAGGCATATAGCAGATGAGATGTGATTATATCCACGAAGGTGTCCAAAGTATGGTCAACCACATATCCTTTTTAGGCAGACGACCTATTCTTTTCAGTCAGATGGCCTATTCTATTTAGGTAGATGGCATATTCTTTTGATGTAGATGGCCTATTCTATTCAAGCAAACGACCTATTCTTTTCAAGCAGATAGCCTATACTATTCAGACAGACGACCTATTCTTTTCAAGTAGATGGCTTGCTCATTAATTGATTTTTATTTGGGCATTGCCATGGCTAGTCCAAACCTCTTATAGATTTCTGGGATTTGATGATGATGTTTTATAATGTGAGATTGGGAGATATATTTGGGCATTACAATGTTTTTGCTTGACTATACTTGAAGATGTCTTGTTATTGATGATTTTTGGATTCTAATGATGATTTCTAAATATGGATGATTCACACATTTGATATTGCTTTCATGATTTCTTAATTGAGTTACTTCTATATGGGTGATGAAATCTTTATGCATGGTTTTAGTGATATTTATGTTATATGATATTTTGGGATTGCCTATGATATTTTGATTGTATACCATGCATACGTTACTGTATACATATTACTGTTATAGTCATTTTCATGAATTATTCTAATAGTGTTATCACAATTTGACACCTTGCCATTGAGTTACATATGTGTAATTGCCTTATGATTTAGACTTAGTCTAACCCGTGTGTTAAATATATAATGCTTGGGTCAGTCCGAGACATTTCTAGTATAGGGACGATGAGACCATCCTTTGTTATCTAGGCATAAAGGAGACTAGGATGTAGCTTTTAGTATATCATATGTGTATTATATAATTTCATGTATGTATATTGTTAAATTATATTTTGGATGTACTTTGCGTATTGTATATAATATTTTATCAATGCGATTCTAACTATGTGTTCTCTGATTATGTACAGTACATTGTGTACTGTTCTATCCTAGAGGCACACATGTTTATTGCTTTGTGCCGATACTGTGTACGTATAGGTGACTATTTATTTGATGTTTTAATACTTACCAGTGTTAGCCTCGTTCTCCATATTATCTAATAGTATTATAGTAATACTCTTGGATAGTATAAGTATAGAGGTGGGTTGTTACAAATGGTATCGGAGCAGGTTTAGACAATACATTATATATAAGAGACACGAGTCATTGGCCAAGATAAGACCTAGGCTCCCTGTCCCCTTTGGTGAGTTGGGTAGTTACCCTATAAATATGGATGGTTGGAATATATATAGGATGATTATTGGGGACATATTTGCTATTTTCTACATATATAAGATATTTGAATTTTGGGATTTTATGTATGAATATATAAGATAATTGGGCTTGGATGGCTTAATATTGAGATTCACTTTTTGATTTGATTTTGATCAAAGTGCATAGCAACAGATAATCGATTTTCCGTTAAGTGTCTTGGTCTTTGTTTTATAATTGTTCGGTTATACACAATTGTTTGTATTGAATTTAATTTTGGAAATTGTTTTGTAATATATAATGTGTGTTGAAATAGTTTATTATTTAATATGTATTTTAAAGGATGTTTGTAAATGTTATGATATTTTTTGGAAATATTATGATAAAGTATGGTAATTGATTAAGTTTTGAAATAGATTAGTGTTAAGCTGTCCAATGAGTGCTTTAAGAATTCTAGTCTATGCATCTAGCCAACGTTATCGATAAGGATTCCTAAATATTAGAACAAGACATATGGACACAAGGTTTTGAAATATTATATAAAGTTTGATGAGTGTTATAATATTTAAAGTGTAGAACATATATTTGAAATGATATTTTAAAGATAGTTATATTTAGTGTTTAGAAGATAATAAAGTTTTGTTTTTATTTATTTGTATACATATGCGTATATATTTAAGAGGATGATTGTAGCCATAGTTGATTGTATGGTCAACACTGCAGCCTATTGGCGAAGTGAACCACTAGAAACTCATGGTGAGCAACCATCGGGTGTGTGTGTATTAAAATTTTAAATTTTGAAACTGGTTGTTATGTGAGGATGTGATTATTGCCAACCATATTATAAATGATTGTTTGTAACATAAATGTATGAAGTGAATATATATTTTTGATTTAAAGTATTGTGATTTGATTATTTTGAAAATTATATATGAATTACATTTAGTTTTATGAATATTAAATTATGAATATAACAATATGAAATAAATTTTGTGTTGAAAATATTCCAAAAGGTTACAAAGATTGTATTATAGAAAATATTTATCAACGGATTATTTTAGTGACAAATATTATTACTACTTTTAGGAAATATAGAATTTTATAATTTAGTTAAAGTATTTATATTATAGATATAATAGAGGGAGTTTTGGAATGAAATGGTAATTGAAAAGAATTTTTGTTTCGAGATGTTTTGAAATTAAGAAGTATATTGAAAATTATGTATTTTGAATCATGAGTTGAAATTTAAAGAAAGAATTTGTTGATAAGGTTTTGGAATTTTGTTAATATTTAGAAGGTTATTGGAATTTTTGAATTTTGATTAATATTTAAATTGTATACGATGAATTTCTATTGGATAATAAGTTTATTAAAAGAGAGTATATTTTATATTTATGGAATTATTAGTTATGTTATAGATTCCTCCAAAGGAAATTACAAGGATGCAATTTTGTTAAGGGGGAGTCTGTAACAACCTGACTTTTAGGGGTAATTAGTAATAATTATTTAATTAATTAAAAATGGATTTTTGGAATTTAAAATAAATAATTTGAATTTTTTTAGAAGATCGGAATTTCATAATAAGATAATTAGTAATGAAATTAAACATTTTAAGGAATAAATTATTATTTTAAGTATTGTGAAATAAATTAATTCACAAACTATATAATATTGGGCCTAAAATGAGAATATTGGATATTTAAATTTTTTAAATGGTTTAAAATATAGGAAATAAATTATAGAAAGTTTATAATGTTGAGTAAATTATTAAGTGTACAAATATGAATTTCTTTTGCAATTTTATTGTAATTTTTAAAAAATAGAAAATGGATTATAAAAAGAAAAAAAGAAAAGAAAATGAATAAGAAAAAGAAGAGAGGTGAAGGCCGAAGCCCAATAATCCAAACCCTAAAGCTATATTTCCCAGCTTTTCTTCCATCGCCAGAATTTTCTAATTCTGGACGTTTCTTCTCCATTTATAAATATAGCGTCAACGTTTACATTTATCAACTTTAGAAAATCGACTTCATCCATAAACTCTACTTTTCTAATATATCAAATTTAATCCAAAAATAAAACTATAAATTCCTAATGTGCTTCTCATCATCAATGTGCACCTACATGCATGAGCGATTAGGATTTCGCCAATATGTCAGAAGTTTGTGTTTCTGTGCACACATGCGATCAGATAAGAAGAAGGAGAAGATGGTATGCAGTGCATAGGTGAGTGTTTCACTCACGAAATCTATGTCTATATCCATCTATTTCTTGCATATGATATGTAGAGTCAACACATGAGTCGAGAGAAGGAGAATTGGTGGTGCCACCTAAAATCGTCCGAATGAAGCACATCCTAGAGCTTGGATTGCTCCAGGCGACGCTGACTAATGGACTGATCATAGATTATTGGTACACTGGTGGGTTATGTTGTGAAAGTGTGCATGGGCGTGTGTGTAGTCTGCATGTGCCTTTATGTGCAAGCATTATTATATATCTAAATTAATATATTATGTATATATATACACACACCTGTATAGTTAGATATTAAATATATGAATAAAAATATTATTTTAAGTTTAATAAATTAATAAAGGGAAGTCAATAGTATTATTTAAATGAGAAAAATATGACATGGTGTGTAATTGGTATTTTATAGTTTTCAGTGTATGAAATTTTAATATATAATTCAAGTGTTTAAAATGTATTTAATTGATATTAAATGTATATAAATTGATATAAATATTTTATAAAATTGTTTTAAAATAGTTTTTAATTATAGAAAATTACGAAATAATTGTTTCACGTAATATTTTGTTTTATAAACAATTTTTGGGTTTCCAAAAGAAAGGAATGAGTTTTCTAATGTTATTAGTGCGTATTAAATTAATATTTAATTCTATATAAATTGAGGAGTTATTAACTTATTTTAAAGAAAGTTTTCTATTTAGTTTAGTTGGTTATTTAGTATAATTTATATTTATAATCCATTTCTTAAATTCAGAGTTTTGTTATATTAAAGTTATATGTTGCGATCGACTTATTATTAATTATTAAATTGATTACTTTATATGTATATGTATATGTATATGTATATGTATATGTATATGTATATGTATATGTGTGTGTGTTTTTGATTAATTTCTTTTATCATACTTTTCTGATTTACACTTCCTTTTTATATTGAATTGGATTATATGAATGATTCATCATTGATGTTGATTTGATTATTAATTTAGAATGATATGGTGATGACATCTTTCTATTTGATCAGTGTTATTTTATTTTGTATAACAAGAAATTTAAATAAACGGTTTAGTGTTACCTTTTGGTATGGGACTTTTGGTAACACTTTTCCAGTTATTCCTTGGACTCGTTGTATTAAATATTGAAGGAGCGAGTGTAATGTGTACGCCCTGAATAAATGGACTAGTAACATGCGGTGGAATGGGACGTTGTTGTGTTATTTATTCGGTTATTCTTTGATCATAGATGACACTCATACAGGGTATGTTGTGTATGATACTCGCTGTGTTGAGTATCTTAGAGCCATGTGTTGCTCTATAAGTAAAGCCGTATATCGGCTGTTGTATAGACACACACACACACTATGTGTCGGTCTACCTTTATCCATATTCCTTTTTGTTTCGGAAGTGAACCAGTTTGGCCAGTATCCACCCTAAGGGCCTGATTTTAAGGTCGCGCCCCAAATCCGTGATATTGTTGTTGAATAGTATATTTGATGCACATCATATATTTTGGTAGGGTAGGTGCCTTATAGCCCCTTGTGTCGCTTAGGCAAGCAGTCTACTACTTATAGGGGCAGTGTAGGGTCGTGATCGAGGCTACGCATAGACGTGCCATTAATGGATATGAGTCATTATTTTCGTCGAGGTAACTAAGGCTGTAGGAACAGATCAGGTTACACAGCATGCGTCTAATAGACCCTGGGTTCCTGGAGCGCGCATGCGGCCATCAGTCTCCTGTCTGGTTTCGGTTTGCGTGCGGTAGATAGGCATATATAAGATGAGACGTGATTATACCTATGACTGTGTCCAAAGCATGGTCAACCCTATATCTTTTCAGGGAAATGGCCTACACTTTTCAAGCAAATGGTCTATTCTATTTAGGTTGACGGTCTATTCTTTTAAGCAGACGACCTATTCTATTCAGCTAGACAGCCTACTATTTTTAGGCAGACGGTCTATACTATTCAAGCAGACGACCTATCCTTTTTAGGTAGACGGCCTGCTCATTATTCATTTTTATTTGGATGTTGCCATGGCTAGTCGAACCATCTTATTGACTTTTGGGATTTGATGATGATGTTTTATAATGTGAGATTGAGAGATATATTTGGGCATTACAATGTTTTTTCCTGATTATACTGGAAGACATCTCGTTATTGATGATTTTTGGACTCTGACCATGATTTCTAAATATGAATGATTCACCCATTTGATATTGATTTCATGATTTCTGAATTGAGTTACTTCTATACGGGTGATGACATCTTTATGAATGGTTTGGTGATATTTATGTTATATGATATTCTAGGATTGACTATGTTATTTTAATCGTATACCATGCATACATTACTGATACATATTACTATTATAGTCGTTTCCATGAGTTATTCTAATGGTATTATCACATTTTGACACCCTGCATATGTTGAGTTGCATATGTATATTGACCCTATGATTTAGACCTAGTCTGACCATCATTTTATTTATATAATGCTCGGGTCAGTCCAAGATAGTTTAGATATAGGAATGATGAGACTATCCTATGTTATCTGGGCATAGAGGATACTAGAATGTAGCATTATAGTATATTATCTGTGTATTATATTATTTCATGTATGTATATCCTTAAATTGTATTTTGGATCAACATTGTATATTGTTTTTCATGCCAAAAATGGATCAACACCCAAGAATGAGTTGTAGGGAACTTGTGAGACCTAGATCTAGTAGATAGTATTGAAAATAAAAGAAAATAAAATAGGGAAACACAAGATTTTTATAGCGGTTCGGCAATCTCTAGCCTATGTCCACTTTATAGCTTTATTAATTATGGATCTGAGAGAGTATGTATGAGATTATAGAGAATTAGAGTCACAAGTACAAAAAGGTGACAAGTTCTTAGGCCTAGAACTGCCAAGATTAGCTGCCTTGGTGACTATTGTAAGGGATTAAGATGGTGAAGAGTAAAGTTATCCTAGATCCAGAGTGAAGAAGATAGATCAGGGGGTAGCTCCTGTTTTAGTTGCACTGTGGTATGTATTTATAGGAAAATAGAGGTACTAGGTTAGAAGCTTGCTTGTACCGAGGTCCGTGAGATAGCCCAATGTCATACAAGAGAACTTAGAGGTGCACGAGTCAAAACCATAACTCGGTACCGACCTAAGCTAACTCAGTACCGACCTATAGATCTTGGTGAAAGTTCATTTATTTTATTTGCTTTGCTCTTCTAACTTCTACTTGACGTGTTCCAAGCTCTTTTCCATGGTCTTTGAGTTGATTCTGGCGATCTTCCCGAATCACTTGAATCATCCAGCTATCTTTTCTTTCTTCTCATAAATCTTGGAATTAGACATCCAAACTCTGTGAAAACCACTTGATCATGAGTAGTTGAAGTAGTATAGGAGATGTATGGAGTTTGGGAAGTGAAATGGGGAGTGAAGATAGGTCGGTGCCAACCTATATAACTGGGTGCCGAGTTACACTGCTCCATTTTATTTTTGATTTGTTGAGTTGCTTCATACCATCATTCTAGATAGTTTTAATCACGTTGGAGTGAATCATGAAGGCGAAAACCATGTCGACGAACAAGCATGAGCTTCGGGTTGGGAATTGACCTGACTTGGTGTCCGACTCGAGTAGTTTGTGCATTTTCTTCAGGCATTGCTTGGAGTTGTTAAAAGGTTGGAGTGGTTTGAGTCCTACTTGGGAGTTTTGTGTCCTTGGCCCAAATTCTACTCGGTAACGATTGCTTGCAGTCTGGCCTGAGAGTTCTGTGAGTCCGACCCGAGAAAAATCATAACTCGGTACCAAGTTGTGACTTACAACTCGACACTATGTTGACTCGGGTCTGACCCGGGTCGCTCTTGAGTTTGACTCAGGCTGGACTCCAAGTTATATCATCTGGCCTTGATATTTCTCAACTTAGGTTTTCCATTATTTTTCCTAGGTTCAACTCAAGTATGACTCGGGCCCGACCCCAAGCGCCAAGTTGAAAAGCTCAAGTGAACGTTTTCCGCTCTTTTTTTTTTATATTTCAATTTTCTTGCCTTTTTATGATGTTTTCAAAGTCCTTGAATCTTTTGTCTTTGTTTTGACATTTTAACTTCTGGTTGAAATCGGCTTGGTTAAAAACCTGGTTAACACTTGCCCCCCAAAGTTTGCTTCCATTGAAAACAAAGCTTGCTCTGAATCAAGACAAGTTCTGATTTGCTATCTCTTGATTCTGGATAGTCGTTCAGGTATTCCTTCAACCGTTTTGTATAGTTAGAATTCCATTCTTCATTCTTTTTGCTAAGGACAAGATCTATGCTCTATAGATCTAATCTACGCTTCGAAGCTCATTTAATACCTTAGGTGAGCATGCTCTCTCTTTGTTGTGTAGTGTTATCATTTTTGCTTTTTTGTTGCCCATGAAAGTTTTTGGCCCCTTCCATTGAGTGAAATTTATCTAAGGTCAGAGGAATGGAGATCATTATTACGATGGTGATGATGGTGGTGGTGCGGCCAATTGCTACTTAGTGAAGATAGTCAAAGTTTGGGCTGCGCTTGACCTATGGTGGATCTTAAGCTTGTCCTATCTCGTATCCATGCCGCTTTGGAGACATGTCCGACTCTCCGTCTTCGATAAACTCCTTTCAATGCACGTTTGTTCTTGTATTTCCGCTTGTGTTCCAATTAGACTATTCGCTTTGCAAATGGTAGTTTTGGATGATTTCATCGCTAAGCTTTTCCTTTTGCTTCATTTCCTATGTTCTTGGAAAGAGAAGTTTCTTGGTCGCTGCGGACAGCGGTTCCATTATCGATTGTTCATTAATAATGGGTAACTTCTTATATATAATATCATAGTTCGACACGACTCGTTTTTCTAGCACAAGCAAGCTATCTTCACATGATGGTCCATTCGTTGCATATGGGATACATGACTCATACTGCATAGATAGACACTTCTCACTTTCCCCGGTCAATGGTCGGAATCCGATTTGTCGACATATGTCGACATCCTTTGGACTCCAGGAGTTGGTCCCACGGCTTTTAATTTTTCAAAGTAAAACATACTTGATCGTGTTCAAAGTCAAGTTTCCTTTTCTAGAATGACTCGTCGATCACCTCGCTTCAAGTCCGATGATGGTACATCTATACCTCCTAAAGCTGGGTCCTCCACAACTCAGGCTTCACCTTCTATTTGTATTATGCCTGGACAATCGATCACAACTGGATTACAGGGCATAATTGCTTTTAGTGAGCTATTAGTAAATCTGCCTCCTCCTCTAAATTAATACATGCCTTACGTGTTTTTGATGAAAAAGGAAGAGCAAGTATGGAATTTCCAAAAATTGCACACCTATCGGTCTTCCTTTTGGTCTTATGGTTTGTATTCTTTGTTTTTACCTTAGATAGGTCATGTTCCTTTCGACCAACTATTAGTCGTGAAGAATCCTAGTTTCGTGCCACTCCTGACTGTCTTGGAGCAACAGTTGGGATGTTCATCCTCTGTTTGCATGATCTTGGCTATGAACTAAATCCTATTTACGAAGTTTTCTACCGCGAGTTCGGGCGTTAGTGTGAGTTAAACGTGCAGGGCTGAAAATACCTTTTTTCAATCTTCCACAACTCTCCTCACATTATCCTTGATCGAGCGTATCCTGCTTGGTCACCAACGCTATCGTTGAAATCTGGTCAAGCACTAGTTTCGATCTCGGAAACTAGCGCACAAAACATCCAATTTTGATCACTCTTCCTCGAAGTTGTCTATTTCCAGGCAACAACCACACCTTCGATGGCTATAGCCGACACTCAGTTGTGTACAAGTTTCTGTCTTTGAAAACTTATACATCAATGACTCAATTCCAAGCCTTTTTATACCAAGAGGTTCGTTTAGGTATCAAGACCTTTTTACTCACTGCTTCCACGTATTTGTCTGCCTACTTCATCGTGATCGTGGCAAGCGATTCTGCTTCACCATCAGTAGTCGACTGCAGTGATAAAATACTTAACTTCTTCCTTCGCCTCTGGTTGCATACTGATAATGTTGATTCCCCAAATTACAAACAGCCATGGGCTGGCCATTTGTGTGACTGCCATCGATGGGGACCTCGGGATATTCATGAGAATCGTTCATAATTCCACTCTTTTTGCGATCTCCAGAATTTAGTCTGCACATAGTCCCTAACTCTAAGAACCAATGGTTTGATTGCTCTATTTTGAGCATTCCTTTCTTAATGCTACCTATCTCTAGGTAACAACTGAGTTCTTGAAGTTCGGGGTCGAAATTCAGGTTGTGCACCAGATTCTACCTTTGAAAACTAGTACACTAGTGATTCCATTCTAAAAGTTCATCATTGATGTTGCCTATCTCCGAGCAATAGCTGATATCTGCAGGTTCGAGTCGAATGAATTGATTGGCTTGAAGGCGAATACTTCTTCTTGATGTCGCCAGTCTACGAGCAACATCAGATTCCTGAAGATTTTACAATTATGTCATCCCGAAGTTTCCTATCTTTGGGTTATGCCAGGCCTTTGAATGTTATCAGATAGTACCTTACTAATGTTTCTAATTTTTGGGCGGTGTCAGATTCCAAAGAGTTGGGTGAAGACTTGATCGAGCTCTTGCTTCTATCTTCGAAAGCCAGTGTATCGATGATCCCATTCTAAGGGTTTCTCCTTAGCATTGCCAATCTTCGGGTGATGGCATATTCCAGCAAGTTAGGACCGAATGATCTGGTCGGTCCTTAAGTAAGTTATTAATCCTTCTCGTCGTTGCCAGACTTTGGGCGGTGAAAAATTCCCGAAGACCGAGGCCGAATTATCTGATCGGTTCTCGGTTTGGTTTTGGGTACTTTCTCGCTGCCGCCAATCTTCGAGCAGTAATGAATTCTAGAAGATAGATTTTGTTATCAAGTCTCTTCGCCACCATCTATATCAAAAATAATGATGTATTTTTTAGGACTACATGCTTCTTCTCCCTGTCATCGCCTATCTTCGGGCAATAGCAGATTCCTAGTGTTAAGGTTTTTCCTCCCTGGCGCCACCTACCTTCGGGCAATGCCAGATTCCTGAGGGAGGGAAGGTGGTTTCTTCTCGACATTTCCTGTCTTGGGAAACACCAAATTCCAAAAGGTTTGGGGTCGATATTCCCGTCATCCCAGCGGTTTGACCTTCCCGACGTTGTTGGGGCAACGTTGATATTCGAAAGTCAGGGATCGATTTGTCCCATCGGCCCTGACGGTTAGACCTCTCGATGTGGCCGGGCTTCAGGAAAAACCAATTTTCGGAAGGTAAGGGGTCGATCCAACCTGTTAATTCGACGGTTTAGACCTTCCCGATGTTGCCATTCTTCGGATAACACCGATTCTTAGATTGTTAGGATCGATACGACCCGTCGATCTAAATATTTTAGTCAATTTTTCCATTCGACTCGATGGTTATAACCTTCTCGATGCTACCGGTCTCGAGACAACGCCTGTTCTCATAAAGTTAGGGATCGATACTAGTTGATCTGGCGGTTTGAGTTGATTTTTGCATCGACTCAGCGGTTATGACCTTCCCGACTTTGCCAGTATTGGGACAACTCCAGTTCTTAGAAGATTGGATATTGATATAACCCATCGATCCGATGTTTTAAACCTTCCCGACATTGCAGTCTTTGGATAATGTTGGTTCTGAAAAGGCAGAGGTTGATGTGATCATCGACCTGGCGGTTTTGATCTTCCCGACGTTGCCAGTCTTGGAAGAACACCAGTTTTCAGAAGATTGGGGATCGATGCGATCCGTTGATCTAGCAGTTTAGACCTTCTTGATGTTGCCAGTATTCAGACAATGCTGGTTCTTAGAATTCAAGGCTCGATATGACCATCGAACCAGCGGTGTTGATTTTCCCATTGTTGCTAATCTAGGGGCCACATTGGTTTTCAAAAGATTAGGTATCGATATAACCCATCAATTTGGCGGTTTATTACTACCTAACATTGCTAGTCTTGAGAGAATGCTAGTTCTTAGAAGGTTGGATATCGATACGATGGTTTAAACCTTTCCGACATTGCCAGTCTAGGGACAACGCCGGTTATTTAAAGGTTGGAGATCTATACAACCTCTCAATCCGGCGATTTAAACCTTCCCAACGTTGCCAGTCTTAGGACAACGCCAGTTCTTAGAAGGTTGGGGATCGATACGGCCCATCGATCCAGCGGTTTAAACCTTTTTGACATTGCTAGTCTTGGTACAATGCTGGTTCTCAGAATATTGGAGATCGATACGTTCCGTCGATTCGGCTGTTTAAACCTTCCCGACTTTTTCATTCTTGGGATAACGCCAGTTCTTAGAAGTTTGGGGATCAATATGACCTGTCGATCCGGTGGTTTAAGCCATCCGGACGTTGCCAATCTTGGGACAAAGCCAGTTCTTAAAAGTTGGGGATTGATACAACCCGTATATCTGGTGGTTTAAACCTTTTTGACGTTGCCAGTCTTGGGATGGTACCAATTCTTAGAAGGTTGGGGACCGATACGACCCATCGATCCAACAATTAGTGAGTTTACACTCTTTGTCCGTCATTCGAGGAAAGAAGAGCATTTTCTCAGTTGTACCATCGGTTATGCAGCACATGAGTTTTGCCTACAAAAACATGGTTCCATTAGTTCAAGAAGCAAAATTTATTTATCAGTAGAAAAATGGCAAGTCCTGCCTATTTGCAATGCTCACAATGTCCTTGGGAGGCTTATTTGTGAAAGGAATTTGGATAAGGATGAATGAAACAGTATTGTTTTAGGTTGCTACCTCATTCTTCGGCTAGCTTGAAGGTTATTTGATAACCAGTCTTTCATAAGTTCGCCTGGGCCCTTATCCGTTCGGTCTAGACAGTTTTCCTTCAGCAAGTAGACCCTCAGCTTTTGCAGTTTCTCCGTCATTCTACGGTTCCATAACATATCACTGGAGCTTGTTATTCCTTATTAGCTCCTCAATCATATTCCTCAGATATAGGCATTCGTTGGTGTTATGCCCGTGAGTTTCATGGAAGTGATAGTTTCCCAGAACATTTCTCCTACTCTGTCACTTCCCTTTTGGGTGGCTTCTTATATAGCTCAGTTCCTTGAGTGGCAAGATATATATTATCCGGTGTGTCATTCAAGGGCGTGTAATCTTCCAATCCAAAGTTCTTCGGACATTTTGCATTTTCGTTTAGCTCATTACTAGTGTTTTGACTTCTTTTCTTCTGATTACCAGAGTTTCCAGCATTTACTACAATATTGCTCTGGATTTCTTCCTTCGACTATCCGCAGTTGACCTTCCTTCAGCCATTCCTCTTCTTCCAGCCACAGAAACTAATTCTCCTTTCGGTGAAATTCTTCCATGTTAGTGGGTTGGTTTATCTTTAACCATCTACCGTAACACGTATTCGGATGAATGCCTCAGACAAAGGCCATAAGTACAAGATCCACCTTCGGATTGCTAACTTCAATAACAACGATGTTGAATTGGTTCAAGAAAGCTTTCAAAGACTCCTTGGGTCCTTGAGACAAGCTAGATAAGGACATCACGTCCTTTGGTCGGGCAGCATGGAGCCGAAACTGCTCCAAGAACTTCTTAGATAATTCGTCAAAAGTAGAAATAGACTTCGGTGTGAGCCTAAATAACCACATAGAAGAGACTCCTTCTAAGAAGATAGGGAAACATCTGCAATGAATAGCATGTGCTCCATCTATATGCCATTCGTACTTGATTAGGTGTTTTCTAGGATTTGTGGTTCCATTGTTGGATAACATGGTTGGCATAGTGAACTTCCTGGGGTGTTCCTCTCTCAAGATATTTTCAATAAATGGAGTTCGGCTTGGCATAAAACCTCAGTCTTCATTCTTCATACCTCCGGTTTCTTCCACTTGTCGCTTGACCATATCAACGATGTACTTTTCACTGGCACGGTAATCCGAAGGTCGACTATCAAGGGTTACACCGAGTATTTGACTCTGCAAACAATCTCGGTTTGCCGGCTGATGCCTAGGTCCTCCTGTCTCTAAGAGTACCAATCCTTTGGTGTTTTGATGTCGTGTAATTGGCTGAGCTGTAGCTGCTTGAACTCCGCGTTCGTTAGCATTTGCATTCACCTTAATGTCATCTCCATCAAGCTTCTATTTTGTTTAGCATCTTTTCTGTTTTGGCCTGAAATGGACGAATTCTCTTATTCTAATGCGGGTGAAGTATCTCTTCCAGTTTCCCCGGTCCTTGTGGTTGCAAGGTTAGCAAAGTGTCGATCTTTTCCATCAAAATCTTCTGACTATCCAACATCTTTTAGTTAAGTTCATGGATCATCTTATCAAACTCCCATTTGGTCACTACTTTATGTTGAGCACAGGATTCTGGTATTGTCTACATGTTGTTGACTTCGGTTTGGTGGTTATTCTCTTCATCTGCATCTGCCATAGCTCCTGGCATCCTTCCAGATCTAGTCTATTTCCTAGGGACCATGGTTTCCAATAGTAAATCTTTAAATTCTTTAAATAAAAATT
Source organism: Allium fistulosum (assembly GCA_030737815.1). Lineage (NCBI taxonomy): Eukaryota > Viridiplantae > Streptophyta > Magnoliopsida > Asparagales > Amaryllidaceae > Allium > Allium fistulosum. The sequence goes on from CM060907.1 coordinate 100,416,325, forward strand.
CTAGATCTAACTTTTAGATCTATCCAAACCAAAGCAGAGAGTTACATCTAATCTTGCGTTAAAAACGCTGACGTCAAAAATGGATCAATACCCAAGAATGAGTTGTAAGGAACCGGTGAGACCTAGATCTAGCAGATAGTAAAAGAAAATAAAATAAGGAACACAAGTTTTTTATAGTGGTTCGGCAATCTCTGGCCTACGTCCACTTTATAGCTTTATTGATTATGGATTCAAGGGAGTTTGTATGAGATTATAGAGAATTAGAGTCACAAGTACAAGAAGTTGACAAATTCTTAGGCCTAGAACTGCCAAGAGTAGTTGCCTTGGTGACTATTGTGAGGGAGTAAGACGGTGAAGAGTAATGGAATCCCAGATCTAGAGTGAAGAAGAAAGATCAGGGAGCAGCTCCTATTTTTTGTTGCACTATGGTTTGTATTTATAGGGAAATAGAGGTACAGGATCAGAATCCTGCTTTTACCGAGGTCCAGGAGATATCTCAATGTCACATAAGAGAACTTGGAGGCACATGAGTCAAAACCATAACTCGGTACTGACCTAAGTTAACTCAGTACCGACCTACGAATCATGGTGCAAGTTCAATTATTTTACTTGCTTTGCTCTTCTACCTTCTACTTGACATATTCCAAGCTCTTTTCCTTAGTCTTTGAGAGTTTTTAGGCGATCTTCCTGAATCACTTAAATCATCCAGCTATCTTTTCTTTCTTCTCATCAATCTTGGACTTAGTCATCCAAACATTGGGAAAACCATTTGATATGAGTAGTTAGAGTAGTATAGGAGATGTATGTAGTTAGAGATGTGAAATGGAGAGGAAAGATTGGTCGGTGCTGACTTACATAACTCGGTGCCGAGTTATACCCCTAGCTCCATTTTATTTGATACTTCTTGAGTTGCTTCATACAATCATTCTAGATAGTTCTAATCATGTAGGAGTGAATCATGAAGGTGAAAACCATGTCGATGAATAATCATGAGCTACGGATTGGGGTTGACCTAACTTGGTGTCCGACCCGAGTGGTTTGTGCATTTACTTTAAGCCTTGCTTGGAGTTGTCCATAGGATGGAATGCTTTGAGTTTTACTTGGGAGTTTTATATATCTGACCCGAGTTCTGCTCGGAGCGATTGCTTGGAGTCCAACCAGAGAGTTTTATGAGTCCATGCCGAGAAAAATCATAACTCGGTACCGAGTTGTGACTTACAACTCGATACCAAGTTGACTCGGGTCTGACTTGGGTCTTTCTTGAGTTTGACTTGGGTCGGACTCCAAGTGTAAAGTCCTGTTTCTTAACCCTCAAAAATTGACACTAATACATCTCGGTATTCAAGTGCGAACATCTAAGTGTTGAAAACATGGTTCTTTAAGGGTAAAAAGAAAAATAAAAACAGAATAGAATCTTACACGAGTGGAATAACATATATCATTTGAATATATAATCTTTGCAGTGGAATTTTTAAATACATACTTCAGAGTCTATCCTAATCTCAGCCTAGACAGTTATAAATCTCTGCCCTTACTAATGCTGAATGTAAACAGTAAACAAAAGTAGCGGAAATTAAAATGGATAACTATCAACAGAGGGAACTCCAGCTCTAGCTCCAAGCTCCTCTAAAATGCTCCAAGCTAGACCTGGTTACTTGGCTGCTTGGAAAAATAGGGTACCTAGAGTTTAAAGGAAAATAAAATACTCCGGGTCAGTCATGGGACTGGTGTGAAAAAACTCAAAACACGGATATTTTTGAAAACAATGGGTATCTCATAATACCAGGCTACACATAAACAGGGATGGGTTTTTACCTTATGATAACCAAAACATTGCTACGTAAAATGCAGTGATATTATGATAGTGTCTAGATTACAAATACATACTAATCTTAGCCGAAATTGTTAAATTGATTAAATTCCAGCATAATAGGTATACAACTAAGTCCGTAGGCACTTATTGGAGAATGGATTCCATACAACAACACATAAGGGACTACCTTCTGTATAGTACCGAATATGACATCTGGAAAGACAGGCCCACATCATTCCAATGACCAACACAATGATCCTAGATAGTACGGAATATGACATCACCCGATCGTTCCCGACCTATCCGAGACTTCTTATAGCATATACAACAAACCTGATATATAGAGGGTAATCTAGAAAGGTGATGACTATACCGTAATGGGTGCGACCCACATAGCCTTAGGACACACCCTTTTTTATCCATTTTCGGGTGTGAGGCCTGAGGTAACGCGTTACTTTTTACACAACAAATCCCACTTTGAATGCCACATTAACATTTCTAATAACACACTATTGATTTCCATAAAAGTACAACCCCCGAGCTCATACGTCTTAGAGAAGGGTGTTAAGTATAAGAGTGGTTACCTCCTACGCCACCAAACCGATGTAGGTTTGTAAAAAGCAATGTACGTGGTCTTAGAAATGCAATGTTAGACACTCGTCCGTACATGTTATCCAGGTGAAGGACAAACCATAGGCACTCCTCCCACTATATCCTGCTGGGGAATCATCCCTATGATTAGTAGCGAGCAGTCCTTACAAATCAAATATTTTCTGAATGAAGACACTACTCCCACCATATATATAGTATGGAAATCACCCTAGAGGTTAGTGGCAAGCAGCCCTACATTATAAAGATCTCCGTCTTCAAAATCATTTTTTTCAACATGTTGTCACTTTCGAACGTATAATGGTTCGAAGTGGTTTTTGGATAGGAATCACCCAAATCCGACCCCAGTTTCTCCGAACCAATTATCAATAAAAGATGTCAAGTATGTAGGTGATTATTGTTTAATTAATCAATATCTTTTATCCAAGTAAAATATCTCTTTAGAGATATACGTCTTTAAATCATATTCTGGTTCAGTATATACGGGATAATTAAACCTCATTTATAAAATTATCTGGTTAATTAAACCCTTTTTAAATCTTGGAATAATTCCGAATCATTTCACCTTTTGCTTAGGAAAATATTTCCAAATCATTTATTTAAATCTTAACAATGATTTCTTATTTTCAAATCATAACTTTTAAATGGGTCAAAAACAATGTTATTTAAGACATCGTTTACTATAAACCAAAACCAATTTGTATTGACTAAAAAGGATCGTAGAAATTATACTAATTATACTTCAATACTAATTCTGTATTCAACCTGTACTATTCGTCGAATAATGGTGAAATCACCTTTTAAATTCACACGGATAGTATGAGTTCCCTCCTCAAAATTTAAAATAGAATTTCTCTAGAATGTTCTCTATACCACCAAAATCATATTTTAAATCTTGTTTAAATTTTTGGAAAACTCCAAATCTCTTTCTTTTAAATTAGGAAAATGTGGCTTGAGTAAATCAATTTAACTATCCCCTCCATCGGGCTAGTCGGGATAGCTAGTAAGAGCTAGCAACTGGTTTCCCAAACTCCAATCTACAGACCATCTCTCTGTCACTCATAAGGCGGTCAAGTTATTTAATTGACCCTAAACCTTAAAAAATATTTGATTTGTCATTTAAATAACATTTCCAAAAGATTCGGGAAGAAAAACCCAAGTTTAAACCATTTATTTAAAAATTACCAAATTTCGTTGCTATATTTCCTATAAATAGCGATTTTAAAGCATTATAGATCAAAACACCAATTCATTACATATACGACCATTTTTATAACTCAAATCCCTTTTAGAACATTTTAACATGTTTATGGAATTTATTTTATATTTTTAAAGATTAAAAATATCCATTTTTAAAGAGTTGAAAAGAATATTTTATGAACTGCCGAAACGCGGCGATTTTAAAAACTTGATTTGGACATATCTCAAACTTTACTAAATTAAATCTTGATTTTTCTTTTTCATTTGAAAACAATAGTTATAATGGTTTGAAAAATTCTTTCTCCAAAGAATTCTGACTTATATTCCATCATGTATATTGATTTAACTTTTACAGCGCGAAATTGCGAACTACCGCTACGTGACAAGCTTATTTTGGTTGATTTTTCAAAACTTTTCCAAACTTTACCGAAACCATTTTAAATACTTTTGATACCATTAAAAAACTTTTTAAAATAATGATGGATACTATTATTCAAGTTTAAAGAGGTTAACAAGGCCGTGTACGTCTTTAAAATTCATAAAAGAAGTGATTATTATTGTGTGGTTTCGACATGTATTTACTATGAATCATTTTCATAACAAGCAAGCATATAATCAACATTCATCATCCATATTATCAATCCAAATATAGTTAACAACCATGATAATATTATCACCAATAGCAAGCAATATTTCAACAAGTTTTCGTGTTAACTTGTTGACATGTTTATAGTTTAATCAAAGTGATAAATCAAGCAATATTCAAGTGATATTATTAAGTGATTTAGCAAGCAATTTATCAAGCAATTAAATGTAGGATTAAATCACTTTTATTTCTAACCAATTCTTCCTACCAACATTCATTTCAACAACACTTCTTCTAACATTTTCTACTTCAACTAAATCATTACTAAACCCATTCTAAGCATTACTTAAACCCCTATATTTCCTCCTAAGTGCATGACCATCATCACCAACACCATAAAGATCATGGCCTACATCTCCTCCACCATTATCTAACTCACGGCTTACCCCGTCCCCTACCATGGTGCTCATGGCCCTAGGAGGTTACCCCCATCTCCATTATTTCCTCACTTCGAAGATGCTAAACCATATTCTTTAAGCGATATAAGATCTTTGGTAGAGTTTACAAGAGAATGGAGTTGAACTGATATGAGTTAAGAAAGTTAGAGAGGATATATGAGAGAAGAAGGAGCCATTAGAGAGGCTTTGGAGAAGAAGAAGATGAAGAAGAAGATGGTTTATGAATGAAACGAGTGTGTATGGATGGGCATTTATAGGATTAGAAAGCTTAGCCCTTAAGCATGCATGTGGACCAAAATACCTTTAGATATTATCAAAATATTTCTTACACGCTATCTTTTCCATCACTTTTCATCAACATATCACATTATTCTTTGTCTCCCTTCTTAACACTTAAGTAATGACATGAAATGACATATTTTTATGTTTGCATATTGTGAAAAATATCTTCCTTAATTAACATTAATAATTATATTCTAGAATTTTCTAAAGATACTTTAGTTTAATTAGATAAATTAGTGCTAAATACATTCCTATTTGTTAAATGTATATATGTACAAATGTGTGCAACAATGTCGCAACAACTTTCGTTCGATTAAAAGTCGAAAATCCGAAAAACGATCTTTGGTCACATTTTCAATTTTTAATCAAACTATTTATTTATGTAAACCAAACTTAAAAATAAATTTCTTGTCATCTCTAAATAATTAAAACAAGATTATTTAAGCTATAAAATAATGTTAAATAATATTAAAATCCAATTGTAAAAATACGACGTCGATCTACCAAAATGCAACGAAGTTTGTATATATTTATAAAACAAGTATATATATTTAAAAAATCATTATAAATCATTTATTATCATTATATAATAATTAAAATGAATTATTTACCATTTATTTTTGAGAAAAACTCTTTTTTAACAAAAACCGATTTTTGTCACTTTTCTGACGAATATACAAAATATCTTATTTTTGTAAACAAATTTCAGAAATTAGTTCACCATTATTATTTATCATACAAAACATGATTATTTGTGTTCAATAAACTTATATTTGAATATTTAAAATTAATTAAATATTCCTAATTAAAGTGATAAAATTATGGGTCGTTACACCAAGTCATATCATATCTGCTTTTTATTTCTCATATATGGTTTTCCTTTATTTTCCTCGGTTCAGATCAGGTTCGACTCGGGCCCGACCCTAAGTGCCAAGTTGAAAGATTCAAGTCAACCTTTTCTACTCATTTTTTATATTTCCTTTATCTTTCCTTTTTATGATGTTTTCAAAGTCCTTGAAGCATTTTATCTTCGTTTTGATGTTCTAACTTCCAGTAGCTTGGTCAAAAACCCAGTTAACATTGAATATTATATTTTATCGTTGTGATTCTGACTATGTGTTCTTTGATTAGTACTGTATATTGTGAATTGTTCTATCCTGGAGGAACACTTGTTTATTGCTTTGTGTCGATAATATGTAGTTATATGTGAGAATTTATTTAAAGTTTTAATATGTACCGGTGTTAACCCAAGGTAATATTCATGTATGTACCCCATATAGCCTCATTCTCTATATTAACTGACAGTATTACTTAGCAATACTCTTGGATAGTATGAGTATAGAGGTGGGGTGTTACATTTAGGATATGGTCCAAAAAATGATACGAAAGTACCATTCTATAAGCATCTGAATTGAATAAGTATTTTGGTAGAAATATCGAATAGCTTGATTTCCAGTCAAAATGCAGAAGAAGCATGTGTCCATAAGAAAGAACCACTAAAGGTGTACAGATATTTCTAGACTATAAGTAAACAACATTCTGATGATTGTTACCGATGTACTTATGTTAAAATTAGTAATAGTTTGGTTATTTAATACTCGATATTGGATTTGTAAATAATCTTTTATATTAAGTATAAAAGGATGTCGGAAATGTCCCAAAACGATATGCAAAGAAACCTTATTAAAATGTTTAATAAGGAACATGTAAGATGGACTCCTTATGCTTAGCAATAGGAATTGTCATATATGTTGTAATCTATAATATGATTATTTATTTATGTATTTGATACACAAAGCAAATATCAAATCCAAATTAACATCACTCAACGGTAAGTATTCTCATGTATTTACGAAATATTAGAGAATTGTTTCTAGAAACAATGAACTCCTTATGAAGAAGTGTGCATACTCAAACTTCATAAGTAATATTGAGTATAATATGTCAATATTAAATTCACGTTCAAATGTTAATGAAGAAGGTTTAAGTTGGAAATGTTCCAAATGAAAGACTGATTCCATGAAAGGTTAGGAACATCGCCTTGAATAGTGCTGCAATAAAAGCAATGTAAAAATATAAATGTACAAATTTATAATTGGGCTAGGGATGGTTCCAAGTATTAAAAATACTACATGATTGTTATATGATAACAATGTAATGATAAGAGCTCAATAAAAGTCAAGAAACGTACTCTGAATAGTTCCATATGATAAAGGTAATTTATCAGCATCAGAGAGAGTTAATTGATGGAGTAGATAATTAAAACAACATAGCAAATCCATTCACGAAGGGTCTAACACGATCATCTCTCATCAATTTGATCGAAGGGATGGGATTGAGATTCCATATTGGCCCCAAATGCAAGTGGAAGATTGATAGAGTTAGGAGTATGTACTAGGAGTAATTATGTAATTTGTTACATATATCTAACTCGATTATCAATCCTGTTCGAAATAAAAGATGTTTTCTTTTTATTATATACTTGATATAATGCATTATATTAATTAATTAATTTAATTAAAAGTATATTAAATAGAAAATCCAATAATGGTATGTTATGTGATAGTAGTTACAATGTGTTGTAAACATGAACAATAAAATAAACATACTATTTTAAATATTCCTAATCAAGATGTGTTTGCACCTAAAATGGTCACAAACACCCACGAATAGTTTTTGTAAAGAAGTAAGTAAAAAAAAGCAAAATTAAACCGAAAAGATGAATAAGGAAGCAATAGAGAATAAGTAATAACCAAAGACATGAAAATTTATAGTGGTTCGGCGTTGTATGCCTACGTCCACTTTGAAGATTATTCTTTATTGCTCACTTTTAAATCTGATTACAATGGTAGAAAACAGCTAGTACTTGATTACAGTGGAGTCTAGAGTAACAAGCAGCGTAAAGATCCTCAGAATTACCCATCGTGCCAATATTTATAGATGAAGACGTCCAAATATCTCTCTAAAATCTCGACTGAAGGACCTTCTAAACCACATAGGCTCACTAGAGGGATCGCTAAGCCCAATTGCCAAAGAGGAGGGATCGGTACCAATCCCTTCTTTGGTCGAATTTTGGGGAGTGATCCCTATGGTAGCTTCCTTATAAAAAATGTGTATGGCCTCCAAATTTCATGTCATTTGGATCATTGGATCTTGAGTTATTGCTTGATCTTTGATTCAACATTTCTTGCATGTTGATCTTTGCCGATCCCTTCCAAGGGATGTATATCGATCCCTCCAAACTTGTCCTTTTGATGTGGTATCCCTAGGATGGGTTTCCTAGGGTCCTTATATCTTGTTCCTCAAATTTTGTTAGAGATTGGACTTATAGATCTTGAGGTATTGATTGTTTTCCACAAGAATGCTCTTGTACTTTGAAGTATGCCGATCTCTTTTATTGGAGCCAATCTATGCTGATCCCTCATATGCATTGAACCATATTTCATACTTCGAACATTCTATACATCTATCAATTCCATTCAACCTTGACTTCATATTACCGTCTGTACTTAACTTCTGGGCCCCACAATCACCACTCCAGAATCAAGGACCTTAATGGCAGTCGAATCTGACTTGTGCAATCAGTTTATATAACCTAGTAAAAATGCCAGATAACACTTGCCTCCTAAAGTACGTCTTGTGATGAACATGACGTGCTTTGAATCAAAGCAAGTTAGAGTCGTCGATAAGAAATCCGTCTAGTTTTCTGTATAGTTCCTATCCATCTACCAAATTATTTCTCATTGATCGTCATTACAATTGGTCAATTTCCAAAGGTATAAATCCAAATCTATATTCCATCCGTTAATATATGCAAGTCTGGTTCCGCAAGTCTAACTAGTTTTGGTTATTTGGTCCAGCTTCGAACTTGAAAGCTTCAGGTTTAATTCCAATTTCTATCGATTTCAAAAATTGAAATTTCTTGGTCATATACATGTATGCTCGTATATACATTCTTGTCGTTGGCTCCCAGACATGCTCATACGTTCACGGGTCGTCGCTAACTTTCCCTACATTTTGTATGTTCATATTTTTTTAAACAATTTTCATGCTTATATTTACTTACGTACATGTTCATGGCCGATCCCTCACTCTCTATTTTCTTCCTCCCTCCTTTTTTTTGAAATATTTATAGGGATCGACATACGTTTAGCCGGTCCTTTTTTGTGTGCATGCTAATAGGGATCGATATGCTTTTAACAGATCGGTATGCTTTTAACCGATCGGTATGCTTTTAACCGATCCATTCCCATCTTATGTAAAAAAGTATAGCCAATCCCCCTTCTTCCTTATATAGGCTAACTCTAACATTCCATCCTTCTATTGTTCTTTCATTCCTTTGCTTTCCATCTATTTTCCCACAACCAAACTCTCTTTACTTTAAAAAAGAAAACCCAATCCCTTCCTTTCTACTCAACCATCACTCTAACTAATTAACCCATCTTCCTACTTAATCTTAAATCATCGTTCCACCTTCCAAACATATCATAACCTAATCCTTTTTCCTTTTCACAATTCACCTTCAATAAATTTAGCTAAGCTTCCCATTTTTCTTTCGATTTTAAGATGAGGCAATGGATTCTACTTCATCGACGATAGTTTGGTGCATGATGTAGTGGAGGACTAAGGGCATAGGTTGTTTAGGGAAACGAGGTCTGAAAAGGAATAGGGCTCGGTAGAATGATGAGGGAGGAAGAAGAAGAGGGATGGAGGAGAGATCGATATTGGAGGTTTGGATATAGACCGATCCCTCATTTGATGACAAGGGATCAGTATGGAGACTTGACGAGAGGATGGTAAAGTAAAGGGATCGGCTAACTTTGTTTTAGTAGAGACGTTGGCGCAATGGATTAGCTTAGTGGGATTAGGGATCAGCAAACCTTTGCTCAAGTAATGGGATCAGTAGTGTTTGTTAGGAGAGAGGGATCAGTATAACTAGGTTGGGGAGAGGGATCGGTAGGATTTGTAGAAGGAAAGGGATCAGTACTATTAGGTTGAGGAGAGGGATCAGTAGGATTTATAGAAGGAAAGGGATTGGTACTACTAGGTTGAGGAGAGGGATCAGTTGAAATGCTTTGGGATATGGATCGGTATAAAGGGTTCGGCACATAGGGATTGACATGCATGCTCTTTGAACTTGAAACCTAATCCAACCTTACTTGTTTGAACAATTACTACCAATTCACCTCAACGAACTTGAATATACGATGAGAATGAACAATAGAACTTGCATATTCACTATCGAACTTGAGATTGAACAATCAATTCCTGGAACTTTCAACATGAACTTAAACTTAGCATATGGACTTGAATGATAGATTTCACACTTTGATATGCCAATAGTCGATCCCAAAGCTTCCATAATCGATTAATCTCCTCGCCAGATGAGACGGTCAACGATGACGGTCACTCTGGTTGGAATCCAAAGTCTCGTCATTTAACTTCATTCTCTTATTTAAAGTTATTTATTTCTGTTATACACTACACTACACCACCCTAGCTCACACTTAGCCCGGGGGGATAGGTTATTTTTCTAATATCGATTGTCTACCGAGTATAGTTAACATGGCTTCAGATCTTCAGAGTGTTTATTTGCAATGTCTTTTGGACCAACCTCACAGCATAGCAATCCTGAAGCAGAATCGAGCTCCGTGACTATATCTAACAGGCTTTCTCCTGACCATCAGGTCAAACAAAAAGAAGTTTCTGGGTCATCAGTCAACCTTTTTTCAAATGTTCATGTCCTCCCGGGGGAGGATGTAAGTCCTGCGCCCGACGCTGTAGAAGGCATCATTCTCTTATATAAAATGATAGATTCTCTAACCTCTCAAATTGGTGAGGCTGCCCTTCACAGGCTATGTTCCATACATGGAATTGCATTCGAAGATGTCCTGGTTCTTCAATAAATGATAGGCCTTAATTGCCCCTGGAAGGGTACACCGCGTGCAACAAATTCATGTGTTGGGGTGGATGCGTGCCGCCCTTCAATTCGTTTATTCGGGAAATGTTAAGATATCTTGGAATAGCTCTCACTCAGCTTCACTCGAACAGCTACGCCTTCCTCCATGGAACTTTTCTACTATTCATGAGCGTTCTGATTCACCCGCCAACTCTTGAGGACATAAGGTTCATTTATAACTTTAAATGGCGGTCGGTAAGTCCTTACTATGTTTTTCTTGAGCCTTCACCTAACTGCCAAGTCTTAATGGGTGCTCGGAATAAACTTTCTCTTTTTAAACACGAGTGGTTCTATGTTCGGTGTCCGCTTGGCTTTGCAAGGTGATGGTTGGAAGGTCGTAAGTGTTGTCTTCGCTTCCCTCTTAAGTCCGTTAATCCAAGTCATATTTTTGAATCAACTAACATCCTGAATATCTTCATTAATCTTTTGCATGATGGTTACTTATATGTTCTCATTTGGTCTTTGCAGGTACAATGACTTAGTCTCGATCTTTTAATTGTCTAAGGGGCTCTTCGACGCATTATCGATCTAGTCGCAGCTCAGAATCAAGCAGGCGTAGGGAAAGAGACGACGGCCAGGAAAAAAGTCGTCGTTCAAAGGAATATTTTTCTTCCAAGAGTAAGTCACAATCTCAATCATTCCATCAGGAGATCGGTCTAATCCTCCTGTTTACAGTGGAGATCAGACTTCCTACCAGGGATCTCAAAGCCGTATCACATGAGTAGTCCTCTGGTTCTTCCAACTCAAGGCAACCTCATGACTGTAGATCGAGCCTGCATCCAATTGCTACTTCCGATCTATCTTTACCAACTGCTGCTCTTGATACTTCTACAGCGGAGAAATTGGCTGAACTTAAGGCCACTTTCCCAAAATTATGTTTTGATGGGCTTAAGTTCCTTCCCATAGTTCATATGATCCCGGGGCACACCAAAGCAAGCTCTCTCGCATGTGTTAACGAGGTCTTCATGCAATATGAGTCATTCCAGCACTTGGTGGAAAAATTCTCTGAGGTGTCAATCGAGCAACAACATGAAATAGATCTTCTCAAGCTATAGGGGATCCACGATAAATATGTAATTAAGCACAAAGATAATGAGATATTGGAGTTGATAACAAAACTAACTGAGGTAGAAAAAGGTGTCAAGGAAACGTCTGAGGTAGTGAATCGTTTGGAAGCTGCCCATAAGAAGGACTCGATGTTGCCCTCAATCGTAGCGGCGCACTCGCTCTGGAAAAGGATTCCGTGCAAAAGGAGAAAGATACCTTGGCATGCCACATTGAGGAGCTTGAAAAGCTTCTTAGGAAAGAAAGGATAGAGAAGAATGAGGCTTAGGATGAATCACAGAGGTATGTGAGAAGGCTGTTGAAGCCAGAAGTTTAAAAATCAAACTTGACGAGCAACTTGCCAAAATAGAAGCCCTCAAAGAAAAGGCAAGAGTGGAAGGCTGCAAGGAGATGATGGAACAAATTGAAGCGTAGGTGGATGATGTTAAAGAGTCCGGTTGGAATGAAATTAAGAACATGTTTGATCCACTGATCATTGAATACAATGCTAAAGTCCTCATCCACCATGACTTATGTTTTCTTGGCAAAGGTTATCTTGAGTCACTCGCTAAAGCCTGGGAGTATATTGTTGAGATGAAAAAGTGGAGCTGGGCAAAGCTGAGTTAGATGAAGAGAAATTGGTGTTGGTGATCCTTCGCGGAAATGAACCCCTAGACCTTGTCGCCGCGAGACTCCAATATTTCAACATTTTAGTGCCTTCTGGTAAAGGGAAAAATATTGCTGAATCCTTGAAGTATGATCCCAAGGACACCTCTTCTTTCCAAGCAGCTGGAGCGTCAGTTTCTTTTGGCCCAGGGCAAGACTTGAGCTACGATCCAGATAAACCAGGTTACTAATCTAAAGTATTGACCCCTATTTTGGAAGGGGCACTCCGACGACAACCAAGAGCCAGCCGGATCCAGATATTCAACTTTACTCTCCAATTTTTGAGAGGTTTCGTTCTTTCATGCCCAATGGTTTTAGGCTTACCTCCTGTATTGACAAATCCACAGGTATTTTGGGTCCCGGCCAAGCTCCTAAAAGTGATGCCGCCATGAGCAATAAGCGATATCAATAGGGATTCTGACGGTTACCGATGTTCCACGGCTCGATGCTCAAGTCATCGGAGCACTTGACGATGATTAGACTGAAGACCCGCTGCCGGTGGATGAATCTGATGATGTTATGATTACTGGCACCTCTGAACACACTGATTAGATCATCTTGAAGGAGCGCATCAAGAAAGAGGAGTTGTTGAAAAGAAAAGCCAAAGCTAAGCCCGCTGAGGTGGACATTGGTGATCTGAGTCTTGTCCCACTACAAGTCATTCCACCCGATGGGTCGATTCCTAGAGAACTCCCTACAAGCTTCGAATGCTCTCCCGCCAAGGGCGGTAGAAGGTCAAGGAAGAGAACAAGTGGAAGTTTAGATAGCCCTACTCCGGAGAAATCCAAAAAGGAGAGAAGACAAAAGAAATAGTCGTCGCTTCGACTTGGTGTGCACGTAGTTTGTACAATTGGTTTTTCCTTTGTTAGTCGTGGTTGCATGGGCATGACCCTAGTTTTTGGAATAAACTTGTACCATAATTTTGAAGCTTATCATGTGAACAAAAGTTTTTTTTTTCTTTTGAGCTCTTGTGTGAGCTATTATTTAAGTAGTTGAACTATTACTTTCCATTCAATGTACTTGTAATTCGTTGTTCGTTAATTCTGATAACAATCCACTAACTCAATCCCCAGGATCTCTATGTGGTCATCGCCTTGAGTCGTATCAAACATTGGGCTCGAGCCTTAGTGTTACGCCATCGAATTCGGCAGTTTTAGTAATTATACTCCTGCCTCCAGTCTCGGGTTAGGGGAGTTAGATAGTGGATGGTCGAACTCTATCCTTAGCGAGTTTAGACTCCCTCTATCAGTTCTAGGCCGGAGTTTATGGAATGGTAGGTGGTTGAACTGCACTCATCTATTTATCTATACTCATATCCACCCTCTATGGATAATAGTTGGTTAGCGGGTGGTTGATTCACATCTGATTTATGTTTATACTCTAGTCCGCACTCTAGGGACTTAGAGTTATTTCAAAGAGCGGTCGGATCATACTTTCCTTAATTGACTGATTTGCCTCCCAAGGTCCGTGGTTTGATTTAGCGAGCGAGCAGTCGTGTCACGATCACTCTTATTTTATTTCAGTCCAATTGTTCAATGGTATTTATTCAATCATCAAATGATCGAGTCACATCCATTCATCATCATTTATCCTGCCCATTGGATTATGAACGAGAGTTATCAAATGAACGGTCGGACCATGCACATCTTGTTTAGTTCCATTGGGAACTAACATAATTGATTAATTCCAAACTTTGGGAACCTGTTTGGACATATCGACATCAATCAGTTTTGTAATGTAACTAATACATAATGCTACAACAAAACATAAATATAAAGGAAGTTCAAAACTTTATTTGCTAAATGGAAAGGAATGACATAATCTGTCTTATTACATATCTGGAAAGTCAAATTCTAAAGTAAATTCTGAAAGAAAATACAATTGAATAAAAAAGAAATAAACTAAGTGAAATAGTATCATAAATGCTCGCTATTCCACGCCTTTGGGAGTGTGATGCCATCGACAGTTGCTAGCTTGAAAGTTCCCTCTCCAAGCCACTTCTCAAGGACATACGGTCCTTCCTAGGTTGGATTCATGTGTGACGGGACAGGAAAAACCTGTTTCAAGATAAGATCACCAATTTTGAAGGTTCTAAGTCGTACTTTAATGTTGTAGTATTAGACGACTCGGTGTCGATATGCAGCTGCCCTCAAATCAGCTTTCTCACGCTTCCCATGTATAAAGTCTAGAGATTCCAAGAGGAGATCTTTATTTGTTTTAGGATCGTAGTAAGTCGCACGATGAAAAGGAACTTCGAGCTCAACAGGAATAACGGCTTCGGAACCGTAAGCAAGGGCAAATTGAGTATGACTAGTCGTGGATTTATGGGTGGTTCTGTAAGCCCATAGTGCTGTCAGGAGTTCCACCCACTTGCCTCTTGTCTTTTCCAAATGCTTCTTTAGAATGGACTTTATAATTTTGTTCACAGCTTCAACTTGCCAATTCGCTTGAGGATGAGCGACTACTGCAAACCTCTTTTCAATATGATACCTCCGACAGAAGTCTTTGAATTCAGCACTGTCGAATTGAGTCCTATTATCTATTACAATAGTTTGCGGAAGACCAAAATGATAGATGATGTTCCAAACAATGAAGTTGATTACTTTCTTGGTTATGAACGTGGCTAAAGGTTCTGCATAGGCCCATTTGGTGAAGTAATCAACTGCGACTATAACGTACTTTGCACCACCTTTAGAGATTGGTAAGGAACAGATAATATATATACCCCACATGGGAAATGGCCATGGGTTGACCATTTGTGTGATTTCTGTCGGTGGAGCTCTAGAACTTTTGCATATATCTGGCACATGTCGCATCGCCTTACATAGTCAGCAGCATCTCGATTGACGATTGGTTAATAATACCCATAACAGAGTATTTTCTTTGCTAGAGTTTTCCCTCCGGTGCGATCGCCACATTCCACTTCATGAACTTCCTTTGAGACCTATTTCATATCATCACTAGCAACACACCGGAGTAGGGGAACATAAAACCCTTTCTGTACATAACTCCTTCCTACATGATATATCATGAAGCTTTACGAAGAATTTGTTGCTTTTCATTCCTTTGTTCAGGTTGGACTCCCTATAGCGAATAGTTTTTAATCGGAGTGATCCACGATACCCTTTCAGGCTCCATCTCTAGTACCCAGTCAATTTCTATCAAGCTTATACTTGGGGCATTTAATACTTCAACCGGAACCAAGCCCATATGTTGTGCGCCCCTGGTGCTAGCACCTCTCTGTTTTGAACCCGTGGAATATGCGTAATGTAATAGTACTTAAATTAAGTTAACAACTCTTGGACTTGGGTAAGGTATGGAGCAAGCCGTTGTCCCTTAGCCTGGTAATCTCCCTTGACTTAGTATACTACCTATTGTGAATTGCAAAAGATTTCAAGAGATGTTATTCCCAGTTCTCTAGCGAGTTTAAGTCCGACAATAAGAGCCTCATACTCAGCTTCGTTGTCTGCCACTGGGAAATCAATCTTTAAAGCATAACAGATCGACTGATCTTCTGATATTACAAGAACAATTCTAGCTATAGAACAATGATCATTGGATGTTCCATCAGTGTATAATTTTCACCGTATGGTAGGGATTTTGCTGCTCTTCGAGGATTCATCCTGCGTAGTGAATTCCGCTTTAAAATCTGCCAGTGCCTGACCTTGGATAGCCCTCCGAGAAAGATAAGTGATATCAAATGGACTAAGCTTGATATTCCACTTGAGTAACCTTCTAGACGTCTCAGGTCACTGCAGAACATATTGTAATGGCTGGTTGGTGTAAACATTGATCGGGTGTGCTTAGAAGTATGGGTGGAGCTTTTGTGATGCAATTAGTAAGCAGTATGCCAGCTACTCTATTTTCGAATAGTTCCTTTCAGCTCCCGCCAATCGCTTACTAACATAATAAACCAGTCTCTAGATTTGATTCTCCTTACAAGTAATGCAACACTTATAGCATGTACTGACATGGCCAGATAGATGCATAAATCATCATGATCCACCGGCTTTGACAAGATGTCGGTTCTCTCCAAGTGATTCACCAATGCATGAAATGCGTCTTTACAATCCTGCATCCAATCAAAGTTTCTTTTTCCATTCACAATCAAGTAAAAGAAAGGAATGCATTATCGGTAGGTCTGGAAATGAATCGGCTTAAGGCAGCAACCTTCCCATTCAAACTCTGTACTTGTTTGATAGTTTTTAGCACTTGGATATAGTAGATAGCTTGAATCTTCTCGGGATTAGCTTCAATTCTACGGGCGTTAGTAATAAAACCCAAGAACTTCCCTGATGCTATGCCAAAAGAACACTTCAAAGAATTAATTTTCATCTTGTAATGTCGAAGGATGCCGAACATTTCTTCCAGTTCTCTAATTTGGTTGCTTGATCATCGTGACTACATGAGCATATCGTCCACATACACTTCCATCATTTTTCCAATTTGATCTTTAAATATCCTGTTGACTAAGCGCTGGTAAGTCGCTCCTGAATTCGTTAATCCAAACGTCATCACCACATAGCAATATAATCCAACATCGGTGTGAAACTGGTGTGCTCTTGATCAGGAATGTGCATCAGGGTTTGGTAATATCCCGAGTACGCATCCATGAAAGATAGCAATTCGTGTTCCACGGTTGAGTCCACCAGCTGGTGGATCCTTGGAAGGAGAAAACTGTCTTTCAGACACGCCATGTTCAAGTCTGAGTAATTAATGCATTTTCTCCATTTCCCGTTCGCCTTTTTCACAAGCACATGATTAGATACCCACTTAAGGTTTAGGGCCTCATGAATAAACCCGTTGTCTTTGAGCCTATCCACCTCCTCTTTAAGTGCGGCAAATCTCTCTAGATCTAAGTTGCGTCTATTTTGTTTCACCGGGACATGCCTCGAGTCGATATTCAATGCATGGCTCGCAATGGCAGACGAGATTCCATACATGTCAGAGTGAATCCAAGCGAACACGTCTAGATTCGCTTGGAGAAATCCAACAGGTTCTTTCATCATCGGGGGTTTAAGCTATGATCCGATCTTTAGGACCTATGACGGGTCGTCGTGGCTAACTATGATGTCAATCATCAACTTAGCCGGTGTAGCCTTGGTCTTTTTGTGCTCCTCCTCGTCATCTCTCGGATCTATATCTATACAGAACCAACTATGGCACCCGAGCCAAGGCTCAGGCGCTAGTTGTTAATCTTCGGTAGCTTGGATGCGGAAAGTCTTGTCCACAACCTTACCTTTCTCTTTGCATTGAACATCCCTCAACATAGCTACATAATAAGCACGTCCAGTCGCTTGATCACCGTGTACAACTCCAACACCATTATCTATTAGAAACTCCAAACTTTAACACCATGAGGCAAGGGCTGCCTGGAATTTGGCTAGGGTCGGTCGGTCTAGAAAAACGTTGTAAGGAGGGTCAACTTCCAAAATAACAAACGGCAAGATTCGCACTCTCCTATGGTCACCTTCTCCTAACTCTATAGGTAATTCAACATAACCAACGGGTTCAGTTGTAACACCATTTAAACCATGTATGCGGGCTTTAGACGGCTTTATGTCCTTAGCTTCCATCCTCATTTGATCATAGGCTTTTTTGAAAATTATATTTACAGAACTTCCACAACCAATCAATATCCTTTTCACCAAAGTGGGGTCGATCATGGCCGAAATGACCATTGGTCGATCATCGGAGCCTCCATCTTGTCTATATCTCTGTTTCTAAACATGATGTCATCTGCCATTGTACGTTGCTATTTTGTTGGAGCTCCATCTTCTATGTTTGAACAATATTCAAAATCCACATGCTTAATCGTGCTAGCATAGCGCTCCATCTCATGCCAACTCTTATCTGCTGGGTGCGGTTCTCTGTCTATTGTATTTATTACCAATCTTCCAGCAGTTCATGCAGGCTCCTCAACTCTATGCGGTGCTTGTCCTCGGTTGGGGTCAGATGTCCCTATCTGTCATCCTATGAGATTTTTACAAATTGCTGCAACTTCCTTTCCCGAATCAACTTTTTGATAATGTCATGGAGATGCCTGCATTCATTCGTGTCATGTCTACAGCATTTGTGGAACCAGCAATATTTTCCGGTTTCTTTCTATTTCTCGGTTGATTCTTTTAGAGGCGGCTTTCTATATTGCATGGTATTACAAGTAGACAAATAAATATTCTCCAAGGTCGTATTCAACAGCGTGTAAGTATCGTATGTCGGAATCCTAGGCTTCCCTCTTCCAGAATCACTCTTTCATTCTCGGCCCCTATCGCCGCCTTTCTTTTGCTGATTCGTCTTTTTTTGGACATTCACTTGAACTTTTCTATAACTATCATCAGACTGCTTTACTGCATTATTACTCTTTACTCCCTCTCCACTCGGTCCTGCAACATTCTTCTTCTTGGAGGACATGGCTTCCTCCTTCCTTAAATATCGAGCCTCCTTTCCATAAAAGCGTTCCAGTGTTGTGGATAGCTTGCCAGCTAACCAATCACTAAAATCAAATTCTGGATCTATCCCTCTCATCACGGCCATCAATATTGCATGGTCATTCGGATTACTAATTTCCATAACAGCTGTATGGAATCTCTCCAAATAATCTTTCAATGATTCTCCTGGAGCTTGGATCATGTTGAACTAGGGACATTACATCCTTGGGGCGAGTTGCATGCATTCTGAACTGCTCTACAAACCTTGTTTCCAAATCATCGAATCTAGAAATTGATCGTGGGGGTAATGTTGTAAAACACATTGTTGCTATTCTGGAGAGAGTTATGGAAAAGAATCCACACTTGGTTGCATCACCGCTCGTGTGGAATCCATCAGCCATTCGTATCTCATGAAATGCTGCCTGGAATCGGATTTTCCCTCATAGGCGAGCATCGATGGCATGTTGAACCTCCTTGGATACTCCGCATGTAGAACATTATCAATGAATGGGGTATGGCTTCTCGAGATTCCCCAGTCATTGTTAGTCAAGCTTTGGCTCTCTCTCACTTACTATTTGACCATTGCCGATAAGTTTGATGTTTGGATAGTTGGTGCCAAGTAGTGGTCGTGTTCCACCTCACATGAATGGTCCGGTAGATGTCTACAGGATGTTCCGTACCTTCTTGGTTCACCATCCTCCCGATGTATATCTTGTATACTCACTTCATCATCATTTCGGGGAAGCACTTGGTCAGCATTTAATTGAACTTCAGCATCCAAACAAACTAATGCAGCTCTAGCTTGATTTCCATGATGGATGGGTTGATTCCCACTTCTTAAAGAGGGATCGGTACTGATCCCTATGGAGGGATCAGCACCGATTGATCCTGGTAGACCACGAGGTCTGCCGATTGACGCCCCAAAGTTTCTGTGCGATATTCGTCTGTTCTATGATGCATATGCCTGTGATACTCATTTGATGAGCTAGAACTCTCTGATGCCAAGTAAGGAGTGGGGTCCTTCCTAGCTTTCCCTCGCAGCTGCTGATTGAGTTCGTTCATTAAGTTGATATTAGTCTGAATCTGTTGATCTAATTGTTGATGGCACTCCATTGGCTCTCTCATTAAATTATGAAATTCAGCTCTTGTAATATAATCGGTGGGATTCTGAACTTCAGCTGGTTCAACATTCACATTCATTGGTTGATTGCTTGGGCCTCCTTGCTGGATGCTAGCGTTCTCACTTCCTTCCACGTTCTAAGAAGTAGATCTATTATTCCTTACTATTGTCAATAGCTTCGCTTAGATTTTTGAAAATCCGAGTAGTATGAGCAACTCCTTGAAGATAACTATAGATCTCCTTTGTGGAATTTTTCCAATCTTGTAGAAACAAAGGGGTCCTAATAAGCCGAGAATCAAGCTTCTCAGTGAAAGCACCAAAATGTTTGCACCTAAAATGGTCACAAACACCCAAGAATAGTTTTTGTAGGTGAAGAAAAGCAAAATTAAGCTGAGTAGATGAATAAGCAAGCAACATAGAATAAACAATAATCAAAGACATAGAAATTTATAGTGGTTCAGCATTGTATGCCTACGTCCACTTTGAAGGTTATTCTTTATTAATCACTTTTGAATCTGATTACAATGGTAGAAAACAACTAGTACTTGATTACAATGGAGTCTAGAATAACAAGCAGCGTAAAGATCCTTAGAATGACCAATCATGCCAGTATTTATAAATGAAGATGGCCAAATATCTCTCTGAAATCTTGGCTAAAGGACCTTCTAAACCACATAGGCCCACTAGAGGGATCGCTAGGCCCAATTACCAAAGAGAAGGGATCGGTACCGATCCCTTCTTTGGTCGAATTTTAGGGAGCGATCCCTATGGTAGCTTCCTCGTACAAAAAAATGTATGGCCTCCAAATTTCATGTCATTTGGATGATTGGAGCTTGAGTTATTGCTTGATCTTTGATTCAACATTACTTGCATATTGCTCTTACCGATCCCTTCCAAGGGATGTATATCGATCCCTCCAAACTTGTCCTTTTGATATGCGATCCCTAGGGTGGGTTCCCTAGGGTCCTTATATCTTGCTCCTCAAATTTAATAGGGATTGGACTTGTAGATCTTGAGATATTGATTATTTTCCACAATAATGCTCTTGTACTTTGAAGTATGCTGATCCCTCTTGTTGAAGCCAATCTATGCCAATCCCTCATGTGCATTGAACCATATTTCATACTTCGAACAATTTACATTGCACATCTATCAATTCCATTCAATCCTGACTTCATATTACCATCTGTACTTAACTTCTGGTCTTCACAATCACTACTCTAGAATCATGGACCTTGATGGCAGTCAAATCTGACTTGTGCAATCAGTTCAATATATACGTAAACCTCTCCAAACATTGGGCAGTGTATTACTCATGACTACTGAGGGCACTAAATGGTTACATATTGATAGTTATTAGATAAATATAGAATGAATCACTTGATAGTTTTCTATTGTTAATACAACTTAGGGCAAATAGAAATTATCGATATGACAAAATTACATAGTTCTGTTGACTAGAGAATAATGTTGAACTTCAATGTGGAAGCTCTGCTTTGATTATAGTTAAATCATGGCATGGATTCCATCGATCGAAAATAGTTGGGTCGAGTGGAAGCGTTGGAAGTGAAAACTATTTAAGAGAGGATTCATCTCCTCAGTTATACGAGGTTAGTATCACGGTCAACTAAAGTCAACTCAAAGTCAAATCTAGCCAGAGTAGTTTGGTTAATAATAAAAATGTTGTTATTGAACTAAGGACTTTGTGTTTGGACTATAGATTTGAATATGGACGATATTGCAATTTTGAACGCTGCTAAATTCCATAATTCCAAAGTGATATAGTTTTGATGGAGAGAATTGGTATAAATAATTGTCACAACCGGGTAACACTTAATAAAGTAAAATTGGATTTTAGCGAATCTATGTGAGCGATAATTTGGCCATAATATCACAACACTTGCTATGTGACTTGTGAACTTTAATATTTGAATTGTTCAATATTAATTACAAACCAAATTTACAACTAAGAGTCACACAATCGAAATGTTGAATACTCCTACTACCACCTAATTTAATTAATTATAACTATTATAAATTAATTAAATTATTTAATATTTATAAAATATTAATTATAAAATTTAATTTGTGTTGATCAATATTAAATAATGTGCATATAATAGTTATAAACACACATATCGATACTCGATATCGATGTGCATTTAAATTGGATTTAATTGCAGATTTATTTAATCGGCCGTGAAGCAGTCAGAAGGCTCAAATGAGGGCTGGTAAGGCCGGCAATATGGAAGGTTTGAATAGGATTGACTAATGATTCAAAAGGTGGGAATGGGTAAGAGAAAAGTGTGGATCTAGATCCTCCTTTTACTCCTTTGAACCCTACCTATTTGGACACCTCACATCTCATTCTAAAAAAGGTTAATTGAAGCCACCACTCTCCCAAGATCAGCTTGGCCACTCTTTCCTTTCTCCTCCTCATTTTTAAGCTTCCAAATACAAAAATTAAACCAAATTTGAAGATAGGTGGATGTTACATTCAAATTAGTAGCTTTTTCTGGATTCTGGAATCTGATTCAAGAAGTTTCGATTCAACATCTCAAGGTGTTTCAACTAGGCTATAGACAAGGTAAATTTCTATATTTACATTCATATATTCATATATAATTATTCATTTATTATTATATGCTAGGATGGTGTGTGTGCCTCTCTATATTTTTTTTTGAAAAGAATGCCTGTATATATCTTATAACAAATCTACATATGTTGGCACTATCTTCATTTAGATGATAATATATATTTGTATAAAAAAATTATATATGTATTTTCATACATATTACTCATGGCTTATAAAAATTAATATTAAAATAATTTACAACAAAATTGATTTATATATAAATTTTATTTAGTAAATCATATTTTATACATTATGAATATAAATATAACTATATTTATAGATTCATAAAAAAAATTATTAATGTATATAAATTATGAATCCGAATATAATGTAATATTTTATTTATTTAAATATCTAATTTATATATATACATATATAAATTACATAAAATACGCCTATATAAATTTTAAAATAATATGTACATGTTACTCCGCCTTTTGGTCAAGGCCGGGATATATACAAATCGGTTAAAAAGGATGGATATCATGATTGGAGATTGATTGGAAACAAGGCTATGATCGATACCGTCAAAATTAGACCAAGCTCCAATCAAGGTAGGATCGATAGGGAATGATAAACAAGGCTAGGTGAGGCTACACTTCAAATTTCAGGTCAATCGGAGTTCATATGCTTGAGTTATGGATGGGTCAATATTGGAGAGAAATGGTTTTGGATCGATACCTTCATATCAACCATTGCGATGATTGGTTTGGATCGATCGGTCTTCGGATCGATGCACTTTGCATCGACAAGTAGACTTCAGGAAGGAAATAGGTTGATGGGTATGAAATTCGTGTCGATACGCACGTATCGATTGGATGGCAAAATACATCAATGAATTAGTATCGATCAAGGCTGGGATCGATGCGAAGAATGAAGCAATGTTTGTAGGGATTTGGATGAGCATTTCGTATCGATCACTTATTGATCGATACGAAGAACACACTTGGGATGGATACGAAGTCACATGCTTCACCAGGATACTTGGGATCGATACAAAGACAGGTGCAGGGGATCGATACGAAAAGCGGCAAGCACTCATAGGCCATTTCTTATCGATTGCCTTCGTATCGATCGATACGAAGAAGCCGGTCATGGGGAGGAGCGCATTGCATGGATCGAAGCATGGAACTCATATAGATACAAAGGCTACGGCTATGGACATGGTGACTGATGTATACAAAGTGATGTAGAAAAATCCACGGATACGAAGCATTCAGCCTACTCACAAAAACAAACTTGGATCCATCATAACTCTCATTTTACAAGTCCAAATGCTATGAAATTTTCATAGCAGCTTGCTTATTCACTTAAGAACGTCCATGATCGATCTCAGCTTCATTAGACTATTTTTGGATCGATACGAATTATACTTGGTGTTATCCCGCCTTTTAGCAAAGCCGTGATACCATAAAATCGACCGAGAAGCCAAAGACAATTCATCTCGAAGAATAGTCAATTCAACATCTCAACAGAGCAAGTCCTACTGATTTTTTGTTCAAATAAGATCCCTACGGAGGGGGGGTCCGGGGGGGTGGCAACCCCCCAAGGTGGGGGTGCGGGGGCAACACCCCCGCTATGGGGTTCGACCAACGACCTAAAGGTCCCAGCGACCTACGACCTAACCTCCTACGACCTAGAGTGAAAAGATGACCAAGCGACCTAAAATATGGAGTAACCCAGCGGCCTAAAAGGCCTCACGACCTAACAGCATAACAGCCTTAGCGACCTAAAAACTCTCCGCGACCTAAAATCCTCAGCGACTTAGGAGCTTCAACGACCTAATGATCTCACGACCTAACAACCTTAGCGACCTAAAAGGCCTTAGCGATCTAAAGTCCCAACGACCTAGCGATGCCTCAACATACTTAGGTCGCCACTTCCTTAGGTCGTCATTCCCTTAGGTCGCCACTTCTACCTATCCCTTAGGTCGCCAACGACCTACCAAATCTTATGTCGTTGCTCCTTAGGTCGTTAATCCCTATGCCGCTACCCCTTAGGTCGCCGCTCCTCCACTACACACATTAGGTCGCTCGAAGCTAATACCCTATCCAGGTTGACTCTGTTAGGTCGCGAACGACCTACGACCTACTCCTTAGGTCGCCCACGACCTATAACCTGGCCGACCTAGGACCAGCCTCTCCTATAAATACTTCGCCTACTCCGCATTCAAAGAGGGGGATTTTTCCGGATTTCAAAAGGACGATACTCTGCTATTTTTTAGACTCCACCAACACTTCAATCATCGAAGATTCCTCATCAACAATTCTACTTCATTCAACATGGATCCAAAGAGCAATCCGTCATCAAAGTTCTAATCTCTTGCTTCGATTGTGTTGTAATCGTTGAAAAGTGTTGTAAAGGTGTTGTAATCGAGAAATCGTGTTGTAAAAGTGTTGTAATCTTGTAAAAGTGTGCTCAAAGAACATAATGAAGGATGTGAAGTGGATGTAGGCTTAACATTAGGCCGAACCACTATAAAAATTGCTGTCTCTTTTACTGTTTTTCCCTTTTTCTGTTTACTTTTAGTTCCCGTGTAGACGGGTGGTGCTTTCACTAGATTACTCCAGACACCAGGGTGTTAGTGTTATACTTTTTAGCATTAACATTTTGGTGCTTTCATTGAGAACGCTGAACTCATGAATTCTACTGCTTGGAAGTTGAGTTTAAAAGTTTAAAAGTTCAGATCCGAAGAATTATGGCAAGGCGATCGAGTATATTACAAAGACCAGAGAATAGTCAGCATAGTTGTAGTCAAGAGGCTTCTTCAGGAGCAAATCAAACGTTAGCCTTCGTTACCAGGGACGAAATGGAGGCAATGATGAAAAGGCAAGAGGAGTTGATCCAGGGTTTGTTTCACCAGATTGGGCAACTTGGAGCACAGAATCATAGAGAAACAGAAGCCCAACAAGAAGAATAGATTCCACCATCCCCTCGTGAATTCGGGGGGCAAGACGAAGGCAATGGACGAGGACTACAATTTGGAGGCAACGACAAATTGGTGGAAATGGTCAAAAAAGCCATGAGAGGTGGTTTGGTAAACAAGGACTTGGAAGATGTGAACAAGAGTCCTTTTACCACAACAATTAGGCGAGCTATGAACCCACCAGACTTTAAGCTACCATCATTGGATATGTATAATGGAAGGACAGACCCTACAATTCATCTTACAAAATATATGAGGCATATGGAAGTGCTGGGGGCATCAAAGGAAGTTATGGCTCAGTGCTTTCCATTGTACTTGGCAGATATTGCGGCATTGTGGTTCAGACAATTGGAAAGTGGATCTATCGGGACGTGGAATGATTTGATTGAGAAGTTTATGAGGCAATTCAGGGTCCACATCTCGAGGCCCAAGAATGTTATGAGTTTGGCAGCACCGAAGCAAAGAACTAGAGAATCTTTGAGAAGTTTTTTGACGCGATTCAATGCAGCTGCGGCATCGGTGGATCGACCAGATCCATCTATGGCCTTGATGGCAGCTGTGTCGGGCGTAGCTGACGGTACAGATTTCAAGGATTTGCTGACAAGAGATCCCCCTATGGATCTAGGGGAATTTTACCATGAGGCTGAAGGATTTCTACGATTAGAAGATGCAAAGGCTGAAAGAGAAGAAGGAGTTGATGTTTTTGTAGTCAAAGGAGGGAATCCTCCTGAAAAAGGTGCAGAAACTAGCAAAGGTAAACGAAAGGCTGAGGATGATAACGATAGATCAGCACGACAGCGAAGGGGACCAAGATTCACCTCATACATAGAATTGAATGAGACTTTGGAGCGGATCTACCAAAATACTAAGGGACAGGTTCCTTATCGAAAGCCAATTAGGAGAGATCCACCTAACAACGAGAGAAAGTCGGACAAGTACTGCTTGTTCCATGAGCTAAATGGTCATAGCACAAATGACTGCAGAAACTTGAAAGACGAAGTTAAGGGACATATCCGGGATGGTCTGCTATCGCAATATGTAAAAAAGAAAGCTGCAACGGTGGAACAAGAACGTCCATCTCCTGCACCAACTGGAGACGACTCAGGATCAAGGCGTCAGCTTGTTATCAACTGACTGAGGTTACGACGAATGAGTAGGAAACTCTACATCGACACAATTAAGTTGTTCACACATGTATGGGACCACGAACGATCCCCAGGCATGCTCTGATACAACTATAAATCATATCGATGTAGATGTTTGCACTCGGACGTCAATTCTTTGTTTTTGAGTTTTAATTCTGATGATCGACTACTTTACTTTTGTATTTTACTTCAGATGACTGATTACATTGCTTTCATGTTTTGCTTCCAATGTTTGTGACTCTACATTGCTTTCATGCTTTGCCTCTGGTGTTTGAGTTTGACCCTACTTTGCTTTCATGATTTGCTTCTGATGTTTGCTTTCATGATTTACTTCTGATGTTTGACTTTTCCAGACATTTCTACTTGACAACTTTTCAGTTGAATATTTGATTTTGATGATTTTGCAATGATTAAGCCCTACGAACAGGCACCCGACTTCGAACAGTCACAAACTTGCCTCGAACAGGCACCCGACTTCGAACAGTCACAAACTTGCCTCGAACAGGCACCCGACTTCGAACAGTCACAAACTTGCCTCGAACAGGCACCCGACTTCGAACAGTCACAAACTTGCCTCGAACAGGCACCCGACTTCGAACAGTCAAAAACTCGCCTCGAACGGCACAATTCATTTAACCTCAAATGGCTCGATCTCGAAGGGTTGTCATTTGAGGTCTGTCCCTTGACCGAGCACGGTCGCGCTTTACTACAAATGGCTCGATCCCGAACGATCGTCATTTGAAGTAAGGCGCTTGACCATGAACGATCACATTTCGTATCACTTGACTCGATCATGATCATCATATGGAGTTAAGCGCTTGACCGTGGACGGCCGCACTTCACCTCAAATGGCTCAATCCCGAATGATCGTCATTTGAAGTTGAGCGCTTGATCGCGAGCGGCCGCACTTTACCTCAAACGGTTGTCATTTGAGCTCCGCCAATTGACCGCGAACGGTCGCACTTTACCACAAATGACTCGATCATGAATGGTCATCATTTGAAGTAAGGCGCTTGATCGCAAGTGGCCACAATTCATCACATTTCACTTCGAATGGCTCGATCATGAGCGATCGCCATTTGAGGTTCGCCCCCTGACCGGGCACGGTCGCACTTTACCTCGAATGACTCGATCCCGAACAGTCATCATTCGAAGTAAAGAGCTTGACTTTGAATGGTCACATTTTACCACAAATGACTCGATCCCGAACGATCGTCGCATGGATTTAGACGCTTGACCGTGAACGGTCGCACTTCGCCAAAAATGACTCGATCACGAACGGTCGTCGTTTGAAGTTAGGCGCTTGACCATGAACGGCCGCGTTTCATCCCAAATAGCTCGATCCCAAACGGTCGTCATTTGGGGCCATATAAAACTGTCAATTCCTTTGCAGGTTATCAAAAGGATATGAACATCCAGCTTATGGCATTTCAAAACACACCTTCCTACCGCAAGGCATGTTTTCGGGGGCAAATGTTATCCCGCCTTTTAGCAAAGCCGTGATACCATAAAATCGACCGAGAAGCCAAAGACAATTCACCTCGAGGAATGGTCAATTCAACATCTCAACAGAGCAAGTCCTGCTGATTGTTTGTTCAAATAAGATCCCCTACGGAGGGGGGTCCAGGTGGGTGGCAACCCCCCTAGGTGGGGGTGCGGGGGCAACACCCCCGCTACGGGGTTCGACCTACGACCTAAAGGTCCTAGCGACCTACGACCTAACCTCCTACGACCTAGAGTGAAAAGATGACCAAGCGACCTAAAATATGGAGTAACCCAGCGGCCTAAAAGGCCTCACGACCTAACAGCTTAACAGCCTTAGCGACCTAAAAACTCTCCGCGACCTAAAAACTCTCCGCGACCTAAAATCCTCAGCGACTTAGGAGCTTCAACGACCTAGTGATCTCACAACCTAACAACCTTAGCGACCTAAAAGGCCTTAGCGATCTAAAGTCCCAGCGACCTAGCGATGCCTCAACATACTTAGGTCGCCACTTCCTTAGGTCGTCATTCCCTTAGGTCGCCACTTCTACCTATCCCTTAGGTCGCCAACGACCTACCAAATCTTATGCTGTTGCTCCTTAGGTCGTTAATCCCTATGCCGCTACCCCTTAGGTCGCCGCTCCTCCACTACACACATTAGGTCGCTCGAAGCTAATACCCTATCCAGGTTGACTCTGTTAGGTCGCGAACGACCTACGACCTACTCCTTAGGTCGCCCACGACCTATAACCTGGTCGACCTAGGACCAGCCTCCCCTATAAATACTTCGCCTACTCCGCATTCAAAGAGGGGGATTTTTCCGGATTTCAAAAGGACGATACTCTGCTATTTTTTGGACTCCTCCAACACTTCAATCATCGAAGATTCCTCATCAACAATTCTACTTCATTCAACATGGATCCAAAGAGCAATCCATCATCAAAGTTCTAATCTCTTGCTTCGATTGTGTTGTAATCGTTGAAAAGTGTTGTAAAGGTGTTGTAACCGAGAAATCGTGTTGTAAAAGTGTTGTAATCTTGTAAAAGTGTGCTCAAAGAACATAATGAAGGATGTGAAGTGGATGTAGGCTTAACATTAGGCCGAACCACTATAAAAATTGCTGTCTCTTTTACTGTTTTTTCCCTTTTTCTGTTTACTTTTAGTTCCCGTGTAGGCGGGTGGTGCTTTCACTAGATTACTCCAGACACCAGGGTGTTAGCGTTATACTTTTTAGCGTTAACACTTGGATCGATCCCAAACGACTCTAGATCCATCTGGTGGGCCCACTTGCGCATGAGAAGAGGTATTCCAGGTTTTGAGATGGGTATTTGCAGATCTGCACATATAAATAGCAGCTCTATGGCAACTAAAAAGGGGGCTTCTTATGCTTTTCTAGGCGAAACTCTGCCATTTTGTTTACTGATTTCAAAGGCTTGTAACTGTAATCTCAATATAAAAGGAATAAAAGGATCAATTCAAAGTGGACGTAGGCCGGAGATAGCCGAACCACTATAAATCTCATGTCTTTTCCCATTTTCTTTCATTTAAATTTTTCTATTTATTCATTTTTGCTCTCTACATTATCCGGATCTATAATCTGTGATTGGATATTGAGGATTTGTTTGTAAACATTGGTTCTTTCACGATATTCGGGGTTTGTGACCAATTTTGGCACAAACAGTACAAGTACAAACTTATTTTCAAAAAAATTGTATAATTCAATACATAATTAATTAATTTAAAAAATTTAATATTTAGTTAATTAAAACAATTTAAAACTGAAAAGAAGGATTTATATGGCTGATAAATATATAAGTTTATACATATATACATTTATTATTAATTTACATGAAAACATATTCATATATATATATATATATATATATATATATATTATATACATACTATTTCCTAGATATTATTTTAAATAAAAAATTAATTTTTTAAATATATACATTATATATATATATTATGTTAATTTAAAATAAGTATATTAATTTGAATTTGAGGTTACTAGATATTTATTTTATAGATCTGGATCTCAATCTAAAATTTGAATTTTAAATTTGATTTTGACTTTCATTATTATATATAATACATTTATAATTATTTTATATTACAATATAGCACATGTTTATATTAACGAAAAATATAGTTATATAAATGCCTACATTTAAAATAACTATTTTCCAATAAGATAAATATAAATTCACACACGCATGCACGCACATATACATACATACATACATACATACATATATATGCACACACCCCACACATACAAATATATATATATATATATATATATGACAGCACACATGTATATTGAGGGGCTAATATGTCCGTTGCAATGTAAATCACAACATCTGTACACTGACATATTAAACCATGTACACCATTTATGTTGCACGTGCATATACACACATATGTGTATATGATACATATATTACATTATAATTATAATTAGAACAATAAAATAAAACTTTATTTATCAATTTAAATAAAACATTGATTTTAATTTAAAAAAAAATTTAGAAAGGTTCTAAATAGATTCAGACTACATAAGCCCATTAAAGATCCAACAATGGAAATTTTGAAATTTACCTATTTCTTAAGTTGCATAGCGGCCAAATTCCAACAATAATGATACCTCCTACTGAAGTTTTAGAGGCTGGTTTCTTATTTTGGAAGGAAAAACTTATTAATTTCCTTTTAGATGACAACTTATCTTATTGAGATATTAGAAATACTTGAAACGTGTATGGAAATTAAGGGGTTGTATCATTATGAGATATGACGATAGTTTATTCTACTTTGAATTCTCTGACTCGAATGATTGACACAGAACCCTAGAAGTCGAGCTTGTCATTTCACAAAGCAAATCATTTATTGTTACTAGATGGACTCCTTTTATTAACACAACTAAGGAACAGATTCTTTCTATCGCTGTTCGAGTTCATTTCACGAAAATCCCTTCGATATTATAGTCCACGATTGGTATTGCTTGGCTTACTAATCTTACTGGAGACCGGGTTTGTTGACACGGCTACTATCAAGAGGGAAAGGTTAGGATATGCAAAAGAACCGACCGAGATAAAGCCATATAAGTTATTACCGATGATACTTGTAGTTCAGCCAGCTTTGGGCCAAGTTGCGATTGTAAACGTTGGCTATAGTTGGAAGCCTCTCATTTGCACTACATGTCACTCCTTTAGTCACTTTCCTCACATTGCAAATGCACTTCTGAAGCTCCTCATCCCGTTCCTTTAACGGTGTCCATTATCCAGCTTTGTGATCAAGCCACATTTGTACAAGTTAGAACAATCAAACAGAGAAATCACTAAGCAAGAATCCAGAGCGATAGCTGCCAAACTCAGAGAATGAGTAAAACCAATAGATGAAGTCATAAAGCTTGCCAAAGGCTCCTAAAATTTCCAATACACCAAGCAAATACAAGTGCAAAGTCCAACGCCCAAATATCAATCGAAGCCATGGATAGGTACCGATCCATGGAAGATGCCCCAAAGTACTCTGATTTTCATAACGTGCAATGCCAAAACATCACCAACTCAAGAATGCAATTAGATGATGGTCCACCTACCATACACAACCCAAACACTCGATAGACAAATCAAGTTCTAACAACCAACATTCAAACCAAGGGATTCGATCAAATTCAGGCTCATACTCATGCAACTAGTTGCCAAGGACCAAGATACAAGTCAGTCAAGCATTCATAAGAAGGAATTCAAGATCCAGAAGACAAGTTCTTAGATCGATATTGATCCATGGAAACTGATGATGTGGCCACGTCCTTCCTCTAATAGTGGGTAATGTGGGTGTGATCGTGGATGAGCAAATTTTGGTGACCTTCAGCTGGAGGGTTGCGTTATGTAGAACTTTTGGATCGCTTAACAATTTTCTCTATAATCTCTTGTATTCACATGGATCCATACCGATCTATAAGAACAGTAATTGTAGCAACAACCAAATCAGCAGCAAAGCTAAGTGGACGTAGGTAATGGTTAGCCAAACCACTATAAAACTTTTGTGTCTTGTTATTTCTTGTTTTTATTTAATTTCTTCACTCTTTTCTCCACTATACTCATTTGGGTGTCTGTGCCACATTTTGTTTCTTTCACCGAGAACAACTTACGATTCAAACAACAAGAAACTAGAATTTAAGAAAGATGACGGGACCATCGATGTAACACCCCACCCCGAGACCCACATTGACAAAGGGTATTACTGGGTAACACTGTTTGTTAGTGCAAAGAATAGGGCTGGTTGGGAGCGACCATCCATAAAATTGCTTTGAGTGAGTATCGATACGTCGAATAATGAGATTATAATTTTTTCTTTCTTTTCTAATTCGACATATCTGATTCAGGCACAAAACAATAATACAGAGGTTTAATATAATTCAGAACAATACATAACATAATATACAACATAGATTCGAACGTCGCAACGGAAATAATATACATCAATATCTTCCTAAAAGTATGAGTCTACAAAAGGAAATACTAGACTCACATTTATATACATACACAAATAAACACTGACGGATCCCAATACACATGACTACAAAAGTCTACGACGTATACAAACATAGATCAAGCATATAAGCTAGACTCAAATAGTACATCGAAAATGTCAACATCACAATAAACTTCTTAAGCTAGCTCACATCCAAGGTCACTAAGTCCCTGTACCTGTCAAGCCTTGGTCTGACCAAGCATTAAAATAACACATGGGTCAGACTTATCTCTAGTTATCGCAAAAGGTGAGATATTGATAATAATGAACTTGCATAAACGACAAGGATAAATATCCATCAATTGTACTTCACCACCTAATAAAACTTCATTTAATGATTCACAGTTTATTGTTTAGTTTATGCTCATTTTCAACATTCATCAAATTCAAAGCAACCACTATAATAAGAGCATAGAAAATCACAACCATATAAGCAAGCAATAGACATGCACTTCGCAAGTCAATACAAAAGACACACACTTCGTACCAACACTAGAAGTTTCACTTTGCAATTTATATCTCGCTTGAAAACGATCTCAAGATGGGCCTGAAAATCCATTTAATCTGCCTAAACTGATCACCCAAGAATGGGTATGAAAACCCATCAATAAGTGTTATCTACTTCCAATTAGTAATCATAAGATTGTAGTAACCACTTGACGATGCTCAAATGATTACTAAAAGCTAGTAAGTTCCACTCATGTAAATAAATATTCATTTGAAAATGTCCAGGAATTAACCAATGAGATAAACACAAGCGTTTCATATTACTTGTTTTACTAGACCGTTTAATTCAATTTCTCATCTAAGTGAGATACTGTGTTTTATAATAAAATAATTTTTCTTTGAAAACTAATTTGAAAATATTGATTTAAAAAGATTAATATTATACAATAGAAAGCATAAATGAATTTACATTTAAAACTATAAATCTTCCTTCGCAATTTCTTTTTACAATTTTAGGATATTTACATATATATGTGTGTAATAATAAATTTAATAAGTGTAACCACAATTTTTGTGTAATTTCTTAAATAAAGATATCAATAACCTAAGAATAGCATCAAAATTATCATGGAATATGGCATCATAATAATGCAACTAACGGTATGATGGAAAACAGATGAAAGATCGTACAAACAGAAGAGATCGGATGGCAAAACGGCATAACCTGGGACTCAACCCAGGTCACGACTGGTGCACCGATTATTGGGACCCATCCACCGATGGCCACGCCTGGGTTTAGCCCCAAGGGATGTCGGGGGCCCATTGATGGTCTATTGGTGGTAGTTTTTCCGGCATTGTTCATCTAAACTCTAGAGCACTAATTTAGCAGACATGCAAGCATAAAAACAACTACATCTTGATGGTTTAAATGATCATATGATAAGTGTCTTAGTAAACAAAAAATAGGATTTCATCTCAACAATAAACTGATTTTGAATTAACAACAAAACAAGCAATTGAATCAAACCAACAAACATGCATTTCAAATTAGAGAATTGTAGTGAGGTTTACTCACCTTTTCTTCTTAATATAACTTGATAAAACACCTTCATTCCAACTTTGTATTTAGATTTTAGCAACCCTAGAACTCGGTTTTTACAAAAGAACACAGGAATTCAAATCTTTACCCAAAACTAAAATAATTGGAACCAAATAATAGGTTAGGGCTGGAATTACATACCTTAATTTTTGTAAATTTTCTAGAATTTATTTGTATTTTAAATTTGAGAATTTTGATTGATTTTGTAAGAGGGAAGAGAACTCTAGCTTGCTTCTTCCTGAACTATGAACGTACATGACTCTAATGAGATGAGAATAAATTATTCTCTTATGTTTGCTTATATTTGGGCCTTGGATCAAAGTAAGACCAAAAGGAAATGAATTTATTTATATCTCATTTTATCTTATTCTTTTAAAAACATTTCCATCTGATGCTTCAACTAAATATCATACGGTATTTTCCAATACCCATTATCAATCAATTCTTCCAATTTATCAACATTTAGTGACATTAATCCATAATTTCTAATACAACTTTTTAAGCCAATTTTCTAATCATACAATAAATTGATTTTTACAACTTGAACACTTCTATTTTTTAGATAACCCTTCTTCTACAATTAAATTTTCCTTAAAGACTTCACTTGATAAATAGAAATATATATATATATATATATATTTGTTTATCAATATAATTTTGATTATTGATTAGTTTCAAAGCTTACAATAATAAGTTTTGTTATGATTTATAGCTTCGAAAATATTCACACACTAATATTAATTATCCAATATTATAAAAATCAAGAATTCACATTTCAAAAGAATTTCATTATCATTTATCAAAGAATACGAAATTTACAAAACAAATATTCTTATCCAAACTCAATTTCCAATTATTATTTTAATAAAATACTTAAATTCTAATTTCTCCAGCTTTAACACTTGACAGATTCAAATTCTCATTTAAATTTACAATTTAAATCTTTATTTATTTTATTTAAACAACACTGAAAAATCAGGTTGTTACAATCGACCGAAGAACTACAGGAGAAAGCCAACAAATCATGGTGGCAGTAAGAGATGACATCGGGATCTAACCCTCCTTCCATCTACATAGCCATAGAGGAGATAGAATTGATGATGACGGTGATCTATAATAGAATGATAGACCGTCAGGAAGCGAGGATGGAAGGATTCTTCAGGAGAATGGGACAAATAGGAACATAGGCCAAAGTGAATGCCTTTAAAAATGAAATGGAGCAAAGTGGGGTGATCCTTAAAGAAACGCCATGGATCGGTACTGAACCTCAAGCACGGATCGGCACTGATCCATAAGGACTTAGGGCAAGGCTGATGTGAACTTGGAGAGTGGCGGTGGATGCCTAAGAAATAGCGTTGAATACTAATGTGAATCGAAACACAAATGTGCTGCCCGAAAGTACGTGCCAGAACTTCCCCGTAGGAACGGGGGGCAGGATGAAGTTATGGATCAGAGACTTTGACTGGATGATAACTCCAAGTTCGGGATGGATTATGGTCAGGTTCGATTCCTTTATATTGCCTTTTATTCTCAATAATTGCTTCAATATCACTATCAGACCGCTACACATGTACGAGATCATGATTGGTCCCTAGGCATGCTCTGAGTTGAAAGTCCGAAGGTGATCCTTGATAGGATTAGATATTTTGTTGCTTGCTATATGCCCTGACTTAGGCTCCTTGAGTCATGACCGAAACTGATTAGGAAACACCAATGAAGATTGATGACCCCTGAAATCGATTAGGAATGTGATGGCTGATACTAATTGATAGTAGTAGTCCTGACCGTAGGGACGGGGTGATGAGCACAATGTGCAAGTTCCTTTATCAGAGAGCAAGTTTATGGGCCTGTACGAAAAGTAAGTCCCCTTATCGAAGAGTGAGCGGATGGGCTTGCTTGGTGGTTGAGTCCCCTTGTTGGAGAGCGAGCGAATTGGGCTTACCAAGGGTCCAGAGATCAAACCCTACAGGTGCTTCCTCATGACTTCTTATCTAGAGCCATCTTCTGACTTTTGGCTAACTACTCTAGTTTAGTAGTTTTTTTGTTGTGTACATTTGAGATTTAGACTCCTTGATGTATACATATTCTTTTGGCTAGCACTTGTATCTATTCTTTTGTGTTATTGTGGATCTTATTTGACCACTACTCTGATGTACACTTCCATGTGTTATATTCATATCTATTTCCGCCTTTGTGATATGAACTGTCTGTGATTGATTTATGTCATGTTTATTTCTATATTTGTTTCCGAAGTCCATATAGCCACTGTGTAGTAGCTTTGAGTTTGTATCGGTATGTCGGATTTCCTCTTGAGATGAAAAGTTATATTTTTATCTGGCATATCGGTACTCGCACAAAGAAATTATACAGATGGTCGCTCCTCAACAGCTTTATTCTCCATGCTAGTTGACGGCATTACCTCGTAGTGTCCTTGGTTAGCGTGGGTATAGAGGTAGGGCGTCACAGCTCATGGGTGATAAACGACCCAATGAGATCGAACCCCAGATTGGGTGATAAGTGATCCAGAGAGATCAAACCCTAAACTAGCTGTCAAACGATCTGGAGAGATCGAACCTTAGTTTGGATGTTAAATGATCTGAAGAGATCAAACCCTAGATTGGATGCTAAACGATCCTAAAAGATTGTAGATTGAAATAACAATCCGGAGACATTAATGATTGATTTAATGATCCGAAAAGAGCAATGATAATGATCCGGAGAGATTGATGATTGATTTAATGATCCAGAGGGATCGATGATTGGATTAACGGCCTAGAGATATTGATGATTGAATTAACTGTCTATAGAGATCGATGATTGATTTAATGATTCGAAGAGATCAATCTTTGGATTAGCGGTTCGGAGGGATCGATGATTGATTTAATGATCCGGAGGGATCGATGATTGTATTAACATTCTAAAGAGATTAATGGTTGGATTAGCGATCCGGAGAGATTAAACAACGATACAGAAAGATCAACCATGGACTTACGGGCCGAAAAGGTCGAAGATTCAAATAAAAATCCAGAGTGATCGGGTATTGAATTGGTCATCAAGTACATGGCCCGAAGATCTAAAAACTAGACTTTGGTTTTGAACACTACTTGATCCCAAAAACAAGTGGATAGCGATTATTTAATTGAGCCAATAATGTTGATACAAGTTTTTAAATCCCGGATGAACACGGGATGATTCTAATTCATGATATATATGATATAAAAATTCTGGGAGAACACAAAGTGATGATTATTTGTGACTAACACTCAGCAATGACTCGAGTACTTAGTTATAATAGTCTCGAACAATCTTTGTTTTGCAGGTGAATCCAATGGACGATTCGTCGTTGTATAGCCAATTTATAGCCAGAAATTCAACTACTCATGAATAATCGACTTCGATGTTTGTTCTTGAGCAAAGAACATCTTCCATTCACAAGGCATTCTTCGGGGGTCAAATGTTATCCAACTTATTGACCAAGCCACATTCGGACGAGTTAAAACAATCAAATAGAGAAATCACCAAGTGAGAATCCAAAGGAATAACTGCCAAACTCTGAGAATGAGTAGAACCAACAATGAAGTCATAGAGGTTGCCAATGGCTCCTAAAATAGCAAATACACCAAGCAAATACAAGTGAAAAGTCCAACGCACGAATATCAATTAAAGTCACCGATCCATAGAAATTGCCTCAGAATACTCCAATTTTCATGATGTGTAATGCCTAGACGTCACCAACTCAAGAATGCAATTAGATAATGATTCACCTACCATACACAAGCCAAACACTCGATAGATAGATCAAGTGTTGAAAAACAACATTCAAAATAAGGAATTCGATCAAATTCAAGCTCATACTCATGCAACTAGATGCAAAGGACCAAGATATAAGTCAACCAATCATTCATAAGAAGGAAGTCAAGATCCAGGAGACAAGTTCCTGGATTGGTACGGATCCATGTCTATAGATCGGTACCGATCCATGGAAATTGATGATGTGTCCTCGTCCTTTCTCAAGCAACTTCCTCTAATAGTGGGGAACGTGGATGTGATCATGGATGAGCAAATTTTGGTGACCTTCAGCTATACATAGAGGTGGATGGCTACGTCTTAAAGGATCTTTTGGCTCTCTTAACAATTTTCTTTATAATCTCTTATATTCTCAAGGATCCTTATCGATCCATAAGAACAGTAATTGTAACAGCAACCAAATCAGCAACAAAGCTAAATGGACGTAGGCAACGACTAACCAAACCACTATAAAACTTTTGTGTCTTGTTATTTCTTGTTTTTATTTACTTTCTTCACTCTTATTCACTATACTCATTTGGATGTTTGTACCATATTTTTGTGCAAACAGTGTTTGATATCAAAATTCCAATCCCTGAAAAAGTCCCTCTACTGAACCACCGAAGTACATATGGTTACCTAAGCAGAACTCAATTGACGGTACGATTGAAGTTGCCATCCCTATCGTCGAGTAATATGAGAGCATTGCCAAAGGTCATATCCTTGTTACGCTTAGGCCTTGTCACCCTACTATCATCAGTTTCTCTAAGGAGAAGACTTAGGTTCATCTTTGTTTGCAGATATGATATTCTCCTAAAGAGCAAACCTACTACAAATATGCGATAGACGGTAAAGGTAAGGAAAATTGTCTTTACTACAAAATCTCTAAAGGAAAATTTATTCTCTACTGTATGTGAACTTGGTGAAAACAACATAGAGATTTTGGGGTTGCCACTTGGTATAGGAGCTTTATTTATACACTTGAGTTGCTTGTATACCTCCCTGACTTTGTCGGGTTATTATAAAATTTCATCCATGTGATTGGTATTGGGTCAATCAGTGATTATTGCTTTAATGAGGGGTTAGCCTTGTTTTGGTTGTTTTTAGCAGTTTGGGTATTTTACCCAACTCTTGTACTTATAACATATGATTCCTTTTTTTTCATAGTTACTGAGGCGTCTATGCCTCACACCTGATATATCCTTTGTAAAGTGGTATGGCCACTATAATCCAACTTGCATGTGCAAAATAATAATACTTTTTTTGGCCTAAAAAAAAGTGGTCAATTAACAATAATATAACATATTGATTTTATAGTTGAACAACACAAATATTACCATTCGAAAAGATACAGAGTCAAGCACAAATGAATTAGATAGTAGTCTCATGTATTATTGCCTAAAAAATTATAACAGATCACAAATTAATGTAAGAAATTTAACATGCAAAGTGCTTCGAAAAATGACTCGGATAGTAGAAGCAATTTTGTAGAGACAGTTGACCTAGGGTTTGGACACTGGAGGCGATTATGTGATTGATGATGATGGAAAAGATGAAGAGTTGGGAGAAGTAATCAATAAAACAAATATGTACAATGAAGATGAATTAACAAAATTCAGACAAGGTAGAGTTCAAATTCAAAGGGTTGGAGATGAAAGGACACCCATTTCTTCAAGGAGAAAAAATAGGTTAAAAAACTGGAAAAGAAAAGAAAAAAAGTAACGAAACAAACTAAAGATGATGGATGAAACATCAATCTTATTTTATTAATTTTGACACATGGAATAAGAGGAGAGTT
Organism: Allium fistulosum; assembly: GCA_030737815.1. Taxonomy (NCBI): domain Eukaryota; kingdom Viridiplantae; phylum Streptophyta; class Magnoliopsida; order Asparagales; family Amaryllidaceae; genus Allium; species Allium fistulosum. The sequence goes on from CM060907.1 coordinate 100,456,347, forward strand.
GCTTAAAAGTGAACTAGGAGAGGAAGAGATTTGCAATAGTATAGTATAGATTTACCCCTATGCGAGAACGAGAAAAGTTAATGAATATGTAATGACTTATGTAAAACAATTTGCTGTAATGAAATTATTCAGTTGCTCTGTTGATCTTACTTTATCGCTTGAAAATAATTCCGGTGATGACTACAACATCATCGACATTCACTTTCGAGTAACGGAGTGGGGGAAGTTACAACTTGGGATCAAAGTTTAGGTTAGGGATACTTAAGTAAAACAGAAATAAGTAGTAAAAAATATACACATTGGGGGTGTTTATATATATGTATGTATGTATGTATGTATGTGTAACGACCCGCTATGTTGGACCATTCAAATCGACAATAAATCCACACATGTCCGACTTGAATAATTCAAAATATCAGATTGTTAATTTAAATTTGGCAAAACTCAGCATATACAATAAATAAATCAATCATAGAATCATAGACACAGAGTAATACAATAATATGCAGCGGAATAGATAAAATAGTAGTTCATGAAGCTACTATATAAACATCAGAGTTAGAAATAAAATACAACAGAATATCTCAAATGCAGTGAAGTCTTCAGTACAACAGATGACTTCTCTGAACAAATCAACTAGAAGAGCTGAAAGCTGAGGCGATAGTTGGATCTCCAAAGGAAGCTCCAAACTCCAAAGGTGAGTCTCAAATGATGTATCACTCGGTCTGACCCGAGCGTAAAGCAAAACACAAAACACTCGAGTCAGGATTAACATTCTTATATAAATAAATCCAACTCAAGTGAAATATCAACTGAAATACAAGTAACTTAAAGGATGTTTGGGATAACCATCCTCTAAGGATCTTCAGAACTATCTACAAGGTGGAAATATACATTATAACACCGTGGCCATTTTAAATTTATTTACTTCAAAACCTAAATATCATTTCATTTCAAATATATCTATTTTCCAAAATAGTATATATATTAAATGATTTAAAAAGTAAAGTATTTAATTTCCTCAAGTCTAGCAAATCGATTCAAATCAACTTCAAAATCCAAACTCAAATTTATTCAAAGTTCAATTCATCAATTTAATTCATTTCTAAACAGATCATTTAAATTTTCAATATATTTCAAAGCTTTAATATTCAACATTTTCAAAGTTAAATTTAACGGTTCCATATAGCTCTTGATTTTACTTCATTATTATTTAATCAGGGAATATTCACTTAATAAATTCAATACCGTTTAACTAGCCTTAAATTACATTTTACTAAATATTTCCTTAAACTTTATTTAAACAAGAAATATTCATTAGATTACTTATGAATCAAACTCAAGTTATAAATCATATCTTACATCTCAATTTCAATAAGTTTCAAATCGGTTTAATTAAGTAAAATTCTTTATTGAATACAATTTCAACTAAATTCAAATTATCTTTCTAACCTTAACTTATTCAAATTATTACCAAAATCTATTTGAAATATATTTTTAATACTCAACATATTATATGTATTTAAATCAATCATTCCCATTTATATATAATAATTTAAGGCTCAACATTTATTAAAACCATATATTTCTTTCCAAAACCATAGAATTCATTTTTAAAATATTTATATATATGGACCAACGGTGTCTGTATATATATATTTATCATATGGTTAAGTGATACGGATATTTATCATTTCAATCCGAAATTTAAATATATACGGGTAGATATCATTTCGACCCGTAATCCCAATTTCAATTCAAATGAAAATCGCTTGGGTTTATCATTTCAACCCATAACGATTTTCTCCTATTCTAAAGTCCGTTCGGGAATGTATCATTTCAACCCATAGTGAATTCTATATTAACAGGGAACTTGCAGAGTGATAACAGATAATATAAAATAAAACAACAGGCATATATCATCAATATAAATAACAGATACTGGTGTCAGATGTCATAGGTGAACATATACAGATAATAGTATATATAACAATTTAAATAACTACAGCATCATATTTCAATTGTCGTTTCAATTGAAATCAAATTTAATAAATATAAGAACGTTAATCGTGAGTGATTGCTCACCTTTCGAGGCCAGATAGATTTGACAAAGCAATGAGCTACGAATTGCAAGCACGACTTCCAAAGTAAAGCTAGATTGGCACGAATTTGACGGTCAAAGCTGATAAGGAGGAATCGACGAGAACAAACCAAATCAGTTTGATATAATGAACAAAATGTACGTATATTATATTATCATTAATATTTTATTAAAGTCAATATTAAATTTTAAACCACTATAAATAAAATAAATATAAATATAAATATATAAATATTATTCTTAAAACATATTTTTTTTTTCAAAGTCCATATTAAATGTAAAACATATACACTATATATATAAACGAAAACATATAAACTCATAGTTTTAGAAATAACATCACATATACAGATGACTTGTATATACTGTCAACATTAAAACCTATACTAAAATATGTCCACATATATACATTAACAGACTATAGATAAGCTCGAAAAAAAATTAACTTTATAACTATGCATACATAACTAAGAAAAATCAATATATTTCACTATGCAGACCATAACAAATATGCGACCCTTTTCAAATGCAACAAAATAAATATTTGGTTAACAGATGTGCAGATCGACCCATATATGCTTTATATAACTATATACACTGTATAACTTATACATTCTAAAAATGAGTATCATATTCGAAAGTCCAAATCTATGCCAACCTATATAACTGTTCATGTAAACAAATATGCAATATCCAACTAGACAACAGACGTATGTAAATATATACGAAAGTTATGAATCTAATATCTCATATATATAATTAATCTATACAAAGTATTATACTTATATATATAAATATGTAAATACTTTAAACACTTATATACAAAACGAACATGCTTATATCCATATCCTAACACACTAGCAGATTATACCTATATATAAAGTTCACATATAATATAGTATGCCTATAATACTGCAAATGAAAGAGGCTCGGCTGTGCCTTCAATATACAAGTGCTAAAATTTCTTTTACCAAAACATATATAACTACTTTATAGTATAATATATATGGAAACACTTTATAGTAACTTGAAGTAGTATAAACATACAGAATGAAAGCAATATAAGAGAAACATATATATATCTAAATATTAAAAAAAATCAAGATAGCCTTGTAAAAAGTAAACCGAAGAAATCTCAAATATATAGGTACCAAATGTTTTGAAATCATATATAGTATAAAATATATTATACAATACTATATACATACGATATAAGAACCATTAGATAATACATATACCTTAGGAACAATGAAGAAGAGGTAGGCGTCGTCAGCAGATCGGAGCGGGCGAGCTATGCAGGGTGTCGACGTTGAAGGCTAGGGGCGGTTCAGGTTTCGTTGGCAGGCTATGCATGGCACAAGGCGACTGGGTTTAGGTGGATGAAGCATAGTCGGCTGAGGAGGCTCTCGGGTTCGGTAGGCAATGCGTTGGTGTGTTCGCGCGAGAGTTTGATGGTCAAGGAAAGTGGCGGAGGGCAAGTCGGAGGAGGTGATGGTGGCTAGGTGTGGCTGCTGAGGCGGAGCCGAGAGCGGTGGCAAGGTGGAGGTGCGGGCAGTGGCAGGCGCGTGTGGAGATGGGAGGAGGAGCGTGTCCAGTGGATGGGAGAGGGAAGAACGGAGGTTCTGGATTGGATGGCGAGTGGAAGTATGGACGAGCGGTTGCAAGGGGGAAGGAGGAAGGTTGGGGAAAGGAGAAAGTAGGTGGAACAGGAGATAGGAGAATATAAGGTGACAGAGAAATTTTTGTGAGTGGAAGAAAAGATCACATAGCAAAAGTTGAAATGAACGGATGGAAAAGGCAATATTAAACAAATTGTAAGAGCAACGGTCTGAATCATTAAGGTAATTAAATGTCGACCGTTCAAAAATCAAAAAATTCAACGTATACCAATTTATTTTTTTGATACTCGAAACGACTGGGATGGCAACTTCTAAATTAGTAACCGATGAGATAAATATAAAAATAAAAGCTAGTGGCTGTTGTTTCAAATTTTAAACCGAAGGAAAATCAAAAGGTCACGATTTGTGGTACCGTTACAACGGACCGTTCAATTACGTCCGTCGTGTACCAAATTTCAAAGCATAGAAATGAATATACCGCAGAGATCAGCACGACGAGACGATCAAAACGGTACACAGATATTAGTGGTATGATCATCCGATCAAAAGTCGATAATCGGTGTCGATATACGTTGCTATACGGTACGGAAAAATCCAAATGGAGCTAGAAACGTCCGAATTTTGGGAAACGAATCTCGTAGTCTGATTCAGAGTGATCTGAATAAATTTTCTCCTGTTGACATATTTTGGTTTCGGAAAACTTTTAAATTCACTGTTATTAACCGGTTTGATTTGAAATGAAATTTCACAGGGAAATAAACTTCAATATTATCAGATGAAAATTTACCAGTTGCTATATTAAAATAGACGTATTCCAAATAATAAATTTTATTTTCAAATTTTATTGTTTAAAATTTCACAAAATTTCAATTAATTTAACAAATAAAATCAATAAAAGTTTAGGGTCGTTACACTCTCCCCCACTCAAAACTTTTCGTCCCCGAAAAGAGAGGAGGTAGGAGAATAGAACAACCAGGCAGAAAAGGTAGGTTAAAAGACAAGATTAAACAATTAATTTGAAACTATATATAAATTTTACTTGAAATATTCATTTGAAAACTTCATTTACAATTCAATTATCTTTAATACTTTAATATCTTCCAAAACCCATTTGTAAAATTTCTTGCTTCCTTTTTAAATACATTTAATGTTTAAATAACACCTTTATAAAGGTATGAAAACTACTTGAAAACAATTATTTACATTATTACTTATTTTTTTCAAAGAAGCTATTTGAAAACATTAAATTCATAATTTATAAATTTATTAATTTATCTCAAGATACTTTTCAAATATTATTAAGAAATCCATAATTATTTAAAAAAAATATAGTCAACAAGGAAAGGAAGGGGGATTTGGAAAACAGAATATAGGTGAATAAATAAAGCTGAGCAGATAAGGTAGATTCAAAAGAATAGAATCGGGCATGAATAATTAATTCAAACAATTAGAATTTCAATTTCGAATATTAATACAAAATTTCTTTGTTAGAAATACTTTTATAATAAAATATATTTTTTATAACGAAACAAATTTCATTTCGAAAATACTTTTATAACTCGATGTTTCAACAAGTTTATCCTTGTTCTTGTAGACTCTGGCAGTGCGTTGATCAGGCGCAAGGCTAGAATTCTCCAAGTACTTAGTAGACTTGTTTCAACACCTAGTGAAAATACTGGAAAAACTTTTAAAAACAGATATGGAAAGTACAATCCAAACAAAACAAAACGAATCAAATCATGGATCGCAGATACACAATGGTTACGCCTGGGTCCCCCAGGAAACATCCGTACCTTTTAAGCATTCACTGCCTTGCGAATTTCGCCATGATAACAAAACGGTGGACCGCAGGATACATAAAAATGGTTACGCCTGGATCCCCCAGGAAACATCCATACCCCTTAAACAATCTCTGCCTTGCGGATTACGCCACTAACACGACCATAGATCGCAGATACACAATGGTTACGCCTGGATCCCCCAGGAAACATCCGTACCTTTTAAGCAATCACTGCCTTACGAATTACGCTATGCAGTCGAGTTCGTAAGACCATGGGTGACGCCATGGAATTCGAAGGACACTCGAGTATCATATCCGGAAAACCAAAAATCAGAGAGAATAATATCGATAGAATGAATCCAAGATGTGGCCACAAATTAGATATCAAGCAGAAGGCACTTTCCATATCTTTACTTCGAAAATATGTATCATATAGTACCTTTTCAAATCACTTTCAAATATCGTACTTATATAAAATCCATTATATATAAGATTTAATTTTCAAATCAAATACTTTCCAAAACAATAGTATATCAAATCATACTTATATAGACTTCAATTATATAAGATTTCACTTTCAAATTGAGTACCCTTTCAAACCTATAGTTTTCGAATCAATTTCATACTCATACGAATCAATTTTATATAAGTTCGACAACTCCCAAATCAAGTGTTTAGTAACATAAGGTTCTCAAATTTCAATTTGTTCCAATATCAGTTCAATTTCAAAATCATATACAATTTCACCAAATTATTTCTTCTCAAATTAATTATCTTTAGTTTCAAAGTTTCCAAAATAATAGATTTAGAAAATAAATCCAAATTTCCAAATCAATATAATTTAAGTCAACCAATTAATTTCCAAAATCAAATGTTTTCAAAATCATCTTATACTTACGTAAGGTCTATCTTACATAAGGATCAAATTTTTCCAAAATAAATTTTGCTGTATGAAGAGCCATATGGGATTGAATATCTTTGCTTTTATGGGTTATATATCTTTGTAATTTAAATTAGAAATTTTCCTTTAGTAAGCAAAGATATTCTAACATGACAGCTTCCAATTTCAGTGTCAAAATATATCAATGATATTAGAATATAAGATGTACATACGCCATCATTTCGCAGAATCACATTTGATCGCTCGTTCGATCACACAAGTTTGCTTTCGAACTAGTATTGTCCATTCGACTTCCCTAATGCGGACTTCGATATGGTTTCTCGACTAGAAGCCATCGGTCTCCTTGCATAGCCATATACTATGATAGAGAATTCTAGAATCGAGCCCAAAATCCATATCAAATATTCGCCATCAAGAATCGAATGAAAAATCCTAACACGAAATGGTGTAATCCACCTCGAACTTGTGTACTCAAACTTGGATCAAATTAATTATGCGAATAAAATAACATACGTACAACTTATATATTTATTCCAACTTGTTAAATATATAGTTTCATAAAGATGTTATTAAGTTAAAACATTTAACTAAATTTTATTTAAAATACATTGAAGACCAAATTCTTTTCAAAACATTTCAAATCTAAATTTCCTATTAGAAAATTTTAAAATTTCCTTATTCATTTACTTAACCAAACAGTTTCAAATTATTTAAATCATATTACTTCATACTTAAACATTCAAAACAAACTTATATACTTTATCAAAATACTTTTCAAAATATCTTAGCTTTGAAAAGTTAACCATGATTTGGAAGTACTCGAACTTCAAAATAGTCGAAGAAATCATTTTCAAATTCAAGAGTTGTAAATCAGCAACAAATCATTAAATCAATTTTAATAGATAGGGTTATATCAAATCCAAAACTCGAGGACTGAACACCGGCTCGCTTCAAATCATTTCAAATATATATACATATATCTTTCGAATATCAAATCATACTTCAAAATTTGAAATCAAAATTGGTTTCGCAAAATCACTCGCGTAGCAATGCTACTAAAGTGGCCTATCCCCCACTCTGAAACTCGAAAATCAATGTCGATGATGCATGCGCTCATCACCGAAATTATTTTCTAACGACATAAGTGAGTTCTGGACTTCTATTTTCTCAAACTTCTTTTGAAATTTCTTCAAAATCATTCGAAACTCATTAAAATCAATTGAAACATTTCTTATTCGGAAAATACTTTTAAATCATACTATTATTATATATTTCAAAATCTTAAAACCAATTTCAAAATACCGGAGTTCAATTCTCGAATTTCAAATTTAAAATCCTTTAGTTATAAATCAATTTCTTATATATATATTTTTTCAAAATTACAAATCCTTTCGAAACCTCAAATTCTCATTTTAAAAAGGGTATATAATCTTTATCGAAAAACATTTTCACTTTTATATATAGAATAAAATCATAGTTATCAAAATAATAATATCGGTTTAGAAAACAATTTCTAGAGTACAAACAAACCCGATTTTTCAAAGGATGATTCAAGGATGGATTTCAAACAAAGATAGAGATTCAACTTAGAGGACTCTTAATCAAATAGAATTATGATTCGAAGATAATCTCGAATGAAGATGAGATAATTAAATTTCAAAATAGAAGATGAACATACTTATATAAATCACGAATGACCCTAGGGTCAACCGTGACTTCAGGAACAAGATCGATGCAGAATTCCAAGAAAATCAACATTCGATCGCAAGAGATAGCGGCATCTAAACCAAAGATATAGAAATCTCCGGTGAATCAATGCCAATTGTGAAGGAGTTTCACCCCTTCACAAATCATTCAAGGATTTGCGGAATCGCCAATTTTTTTTATAGAGATCATTCGAAGTGGAGTTATTGGATACTCCAGAATCAAAAGAATACCAATAGAGAGAGACAAGAATGAATTTTGGAACCGTAGGGGACGTTCCAAAGTTCAAAGGAAAATCGAGTCAAAAGGAAGAGATTAAACTCGAACGAAAGTGATTCTGTAAATAAATTTACAATATATGCTAAGTTTCGCCTAGAGCCAAAGCTCTGATACCAACTGTAACGACCCGCTATGTTGGACCATTCAAATCGACAATAAATCCACACATGTCCGACTTGAATAATTCAAAATATCAGATTGTTAATTTAAATTTGGCAAAACTCAGCATATACAGTAAATAAATCAATCACAGAATCATAGACACAGAGTAATACAATAATACGCAGCGGAATAGATAAAATAGTAGTTCATGAAGCTACTATATAAACATCAGAGTTAGAAATAAAATACAACAGAATATCTCAAATGCAGTGAAGTCTTCAGTACAATAGATGACTTCTCTGAACAAATCAACTAGAAGAGCTGAAAGCTGAGGCGATAGTTGGATCTCCAAAGGAAGCTCCAAACTCCAAAGGTGAGTCTCAAATGCTGTATCACTTGGTCTGACCCGAGCGTAAAGCAAAACACAAAACACTCGAGTCAGGATTAACATTCTTATATAAATAAATCCAACTCAAGTGAAATATCAACTGAAATACAAGTAACTTAAAGGATGTTTGGGATAACCATCCTCTAAGGATCTTCAGAACTATCTACAAGGTGGAAATATACATTATAACACCGTGGCCATTTTAAATTTATTTACTTCAAAACCCAAATATCATTTCATTTCAAATATATCTATTTTCCAAAATAGTATATATATATATATATATATATTAAATGATTTAAAAAGTAAAGTATTTAATTTCCTCAAGTCTAGCAAATCGATTCAAATCAACTTCAAAATCCTAACTCAAATTTATTCAAAGTTCAATTCATCAATTTAATTCATTTCTAAACAGATCATTTAAATTTTCAATATATTTCAAAGCTTTAATATTCAACATTTTCAAAGTTAAATTTAACGGTTCCATATAGCTCTTGATTTTACTTCATTATTATTTAATCAGGGAATATTCACTTAATAAATTCAATACCGTTTAACTAGCCTTAAATTACATTTTACTAAATATTTCCTTAAACTTTATTTAAACAAGAAATATTCATTAGATTACTTATGAATCAAACTCAAGTTATAAATCATATCTTACATCTCAATTTCAACAAGTTTCAAATCAGTTTAATTAAGTAAAATTCTTTATTGAATACAATTTCAACTAAATTCAAATTATCTTTCTAACCTTAACTTATTCAAATTATTACCAAAATCTATTTGAAATATATTTTTAATACTCAACATATTATATGTATTTAAATCAATCATTCCCATTTATATATAATAATTTAAGGCTCAACATTTATTAAAACCATATATTTCTTTCCAAAACCATAGAATTCATTTTTAAAATATTTATATATATGGACCAACGATGTCTGTATATATATATTTATCATATGGTTAAGTGATACGGATATTTATCATTTCAATCCGAAATTTAAATATATACGGGTAGATATCATTTCGACCCGTAATCCCAATTTCAATTCAAATGAAAATCGCTTGGGTTTATCATTTCAACCCATAACGATTTTCTCCTATTCTAAAGTCCGTTCGGGTATGTATCATTTCAACCCATAGTGAATTCTATATTAACAGGGAACTTGCAGAGTGATAACAGATAATATAAAATAAAACAACAGGCATATATCATCAATATAAATAGCAGATACTGGTGTCAGATGTCATAGGTGAACATATACAGATAATAGTATATATAACAATTTAAATAACTACAGCATCATATTTCAATTGTCGTTTCAATTGAAATCAAATTTAATAAATATAAGAACGTTAATCGTGAGTGATTGCTCACCTTTCGAGGCCAGATAGATTTGACAAAGCAATGAGCTACGAATTGCAAGCACGACTTCCAAAGTAAAGCTAGATTGGCATGAATTTGACGGTCAAAGCTGATAAGGAGGAATCGACGAGAACAAACCAAATCAGTTTGATATAACGAACAAAATGTACGTATATTATATTATCATTAATATTTTATTAAAGTCAATATTAAATTTTAAACCACTATAAATAAAATAAATATAAATATATAAATATTATTCTTAAAACATATTTTTTTTTCAAAGTCCATATTAAATGTAAAACATATACACTATATATATAAACGAAAACATATAAACTCATAGTTTTAGAAATAACATCACATATACAGATGACTTGTATATACTGTCAACATTAAAACCTATACTAAAATATGTCCACATATATACATTAACAGACTATAGATAAGCTCGAAAAAAAAAAATTTAACTTTATAACTGTGCATACATAACTAAGAAAAATCAATATATTTCACTATGCAGACCATAACAAATATGCGACCCTTTTCAAATGCAACAAAATAAATATTTGGCTAACAGATGTGCAGATCGACCCATATATGCTTTATACAACTATATACACTGTATAACTTATACATTCTAAAAATGAGTATCATATTCGAAAGTCCAAATCTATGCCAACCTATATAACTGTTCATGTAAACAAATATGCAATATCCAACTAGACAACAGACGTATGTAAATATATACGAAAGTTATGAATCTAATATCTTATATATATAATTAATCTATACAAAGTATTATACTTATATATATAAATATGTAAATACTTTAAACACTTATATACAAAACGAACATGCTTATATCCATATCCTAACACACTAGCAGATTATACCTATATATAAAGTTTACATACAATATAGTATGCCTATAATACTGCAAATGAGCTCGGCTGTGCCTTCAATATACAAGTGCTAAAATTTCTTTTACCAAAACATATATAACTACTTTATAGTATAATATATATGGAAACACTTTACAGTAACTTGAAGTAGTATAAACATACAGAACGAAAGCAATATAAGAGAAACATATATATATCTAAATATTAAAAAAAATCAAGATAGCCTTGTAAAAAGTAAACCGAAGAAATCTCAAATATATAGGTACCAAATGTTTTGAAATCATATATAGTATAAAATATATTATACAATACTATATACATACGATATAAGAACCAATAGATAATACGTATACCTTAGGAAAAATGAAGAAGAGGTAGGCGTCGTCAGCAGATCGGAGCGGGCGAGCTATGCAGGGTGTCGACGTTGAAGGCTAGGAGCGGTTCAGGTTTCGTTGGCAGGCTATGGATGGCACAAGGCGACTGGGTTTAGGTGGATGAAGCATAGTCGGCTGAGGAGGCTCTCGGGTTCGGTAGGCAATGGTTGGTGTGTTCGCGCGAGAGTTTGATGGTCAAGGAAAGTGGCGGAGGGCAAGTCGGAGGAGGTGATGGTGGCTAGGTGTGGCTGCTGAGGCAGAGCCGAGAGCGATGGCAAGGTGGAGGTGCGGGCAGTGGCAGGCGCGTGTGGAGATGGGAGGAGGAGCGTGTCCAGTGGATGGGAGAGGGAAGAACAGAGGATCTGGATTGGATGGCGAGTGGAAGTATGGCCGAGCGGTTGCAAGGGGGAAGGAGGAAGGCTGGGGAAAGGAGAAAGTAGGTGGAACAGGAGATAGGAGAATATAAGGTGAAAGAGAAATTTTTGTGAGTGGAAGAAAAGATCACATAGCAAAAGTTGAAATGAACGGATGGAAAAGGCAATATTAAACAAATTGTAAGAGCAACGGTCTGAATCATTAAGGTAATTAAATGTCGACCGTTCAAAAATAAAAAATTCAACGTATACCAATTTATTTTTTTGATACTCGAAACGACTGGGATGGCAACTTCTAAATTAGTAACCGATGAGATAAATATAAAAATAAAAGCTAGTGGCTGTTGTTTCATATTTTAAACCGAAGGAAAATCAAAAGGCCACGATTTGTGGTACCGTTACAACGGACCGTTCAATTACGTCCGTTGTGTACCAAATTTCAAAGCACAGAAATGAATATACCGCAGAGATCAGCACGACGAGACGATCAAAACGGTACACAGATATTAGTGGTATGATCATCCGATCAAAAGTCGATAATCGGTGTCGATAATCGGTGTCGATATACGTTGCTATACGGTACGGAAAAATCCAAACGGAGCTAGAAACGTCCGAATTTCGTGAAACGAATCTCGCAGTCTGATTCAGAGTGATCTGAATAAATTTTCTCCTGTTGACATATTTTGGTTTCGGAAAACTTTTAAATTCACTGTTATTAACCGGTTTGATTTGAAATGAAATTTCACAGGGAAATAAACTTCAATATTATCAGATGAAAATTTACCAGTTGCTATATTAAAATAGACGTATTCCAAATAATAAATTTTTATTTTCAAATTTTATTGTTTAAAATTTCACAAAATTTCAATTAATTTAACAAATAAAATCAATAAAAGTTTAGGGTCGTTACAGTATGTATGTATGTATGTATGTATAACATACTATTATTTTGATATAGATATATAGGTTGATATATCTATCCCTCTACTATTATTCTCTCGTTTGCTTCTATTTCGTACGATCGCTTACTTACGTAGAAAGACAAAATGGATGTACAAAGTGGACGTTTAACTTCGGGAGGTGGAAGGACGACCGCTAGTAGAGGAAGTACTCAGCCTAATGGTCAAGAAGGGGAGGCAACCTGGAAGTTCGTGCTGAAGCCGGTACAGAAATGCCTGCTAGGGCTATAGGAATTATTGATATGAATATGCTCTTCCAGCAGTTTTTGGCAAACTTGGCATAGCAGTAAGTACCACCACAGGACTAGAATGTACCTAGTGGACGGGTGTAGCCAATGAGGGAGTATTTTTCTAAAATGAACAAGAATTTCCATTGCTTGGGAAGATACAGTTCGATTGGACGAAACAGATGTTGGAGTCTATTGATTGGCTATTGATGTATGAAAGGATTTGTGAAGTCTTGGAACTAACCGATGCCCATAAGGTGAAGTTGGCATGTAGATAGTTCAAGGGGTTGGCAAGTGTTTGGTGGAAAAAAGTAAGAGCATAGACTCTTGAGAAAGAATTACCTAGGAAAGGTTTAAGGGGATGTTTGAAGAACAATATATTCCTAGATCTGAGCTGTCAAAGATGGTTTGGGAGTTTGTGGATTTACAATAGGGGAGTTCGACGATACTGAAGTATATGTAGAAATTTAATGCACTGTCTAAGTATGAAGCTGATTTTATTAGAACTCTGAGAAATAACATGGAGAAGTTCATTCTGGGACTAGCAATTTTGTTTAATGAAGTGGTAGACATGGCGAGGAGGTATGAGTTGATGTATACTGAATGATGAAGTGTGGGGCCAGAAGGCCCAGACTGAAAAAGAAAATGAAGTTTGCACCTTGTTAGAAAGGCAAGAAAGCTCAACGGTGAAAAAGGAAGGCTAAGAGTAGTGGAAAGCGAAAAGATATTATTGGTGCGACCTGCTATAATTGTAAGTAGAGGAGGAACTATGTAAATAAGTGTCCAGAGCCAATTAGAGCGGTAAAAGTGAAGTTTTTTATCTGTGACAAGCCTAGACACAAGAAAAAAGATTGTCTAAGTTAAGGCAACAAAGGTCTTCACTTTGGAGTGGCTTTCGGTTGGACTAACAGTAAAAGAAAAAGAGAAGAAGGTTGTGCTAGGAGCTATGATCTCGATCTCTGGTACTCCAATTAGAGTTCTTTTTTATATGGGTGCTTCTCATTCTTTCATATCAAAATATGTCATAGATAGGTTGGAGTTAGAAACTGCCTATTTAGTAACGTCTCTATGTGTTGTTAATCTGATCAGTGAGTATGCTACTCCCGGATTAAGTCTACTGACCTTGTATTTGACTTCTGTGGTCATGTGTTTGTTTGCAACCCATATGTGTTTTACTTTGTGAGGGTACGGGGCAATTTTGGATATGGACTGGTTAGTGCATAATGACATTGAGATTTTTTGTGCTGATAGATTCTTTTCTTTATGAAATACAAGTGATGAGAAAAGGATCATGGTGGCATTATATGTAATAGGTGAAGAGTAAGGATTGACATTGTGTGCAATGGAGGAATGGGAGGATGAGATAAGTAGAGTATTGGTAGTTCGAGAATTTAAAAATGTTTTTGAAGCACTAACGGGATTACTTCCAAGAAGGATGACTAAATTCCAAATAGATTTAATGTCAAGGGCACAACTTATTAGTAGACCACCTAAAGGAATGTCGTCCAAAGGGATGGAAGGACTGAAGAAGCAGTTGGTGGAACTTGAGCATAAAACTTCCACTAGACCGAGTAGTTCACCATGGGGAGCATCTGCATTATGCGTGAAGAAGTCAGATGGATCATTACGGATGTGTATTTATTACTAGAAGTTAAATGAGGTAACAATGAAGAATCGTTATTGATTGCCTAGGATAGACAACTTATTTGATCAATTGAGTAGAGCTAGAATATTCTCACAGCTAGATTTGGTCATATGATTCCATCAATAGAGGGTAGTAGAAGATGGTGTTCCGTTGACCGCGTTCCGAATAAGATATGGTTAATATGAGTGGTAGTGATGTCTTTTGACTGACTAATGCCCTTGCTTTCTTTGTATATCTTATGAACCGAATCTTTCATGATCAGTTGAATAGGTTTTTGTTGGTCTTCATTGATGACATTTTGGTGTATTCTAAGAATAAGAGGGACCATGAAGTTCATCTTAGATTGGTGTGGAGATGCTTCGACAATGCAAATTGAAGGCAAATTTTCCAAGTGCTTCTTTCGGAAATGGGATGTAAAGTTCCTTGGTTATATGGTATCAGGGAATGGATGGCATTGGGTCCATTGAAGATAGAAACCATAAACGATTGGAAGAGACAAGAGATGGTCATAGAGATGAGAAGTGTTTGTGTTTAGCTTGTATTGCCATGGATTCATTAAGGATTTCCCATGCATAGCCGCACCCTTGACTAAGTTGACCGGAAATAACAAGAAGTACGTGCGAGCTGATAAGTATGAAAGGTCATTTCAGGAGTTAATGAAATTATTGATAAATACTTGTAAACAACCCGCCTCGAATGGATCTAATTCCGACCCAATAAAAGCCCGTCGAACCTTAGGCACATCAAAAGATAAGCTGTTAAGTTGATAAAATTAAAACAATACACAATACACAGAGCTATCTATTTATACTTTCATAATCTCATAGCCGAATGGATAAAATACAATATCAGGAAAAATCACCCATTCATAAAGAGAACCATTTCAGAAACATAACATGTTAAACATTATATCATGTCTGTTATCCCGCCTGTTGGCAAGGCCGTGACACCAAGGGCTTGACTAGAAACCAAAGACAGTCCATCCCGAAGATCAGTTATACACAGGTTTACTATGGATACTGGCAAATTTAATCCGAGATGGGATCGAGCTATAATTGATATGGCACGGCAAACAATTCTATGAAAGCTAACATCTCAAATTTCAAGTCGATCAAAGTTCTTATGCTCGAGTTATGAATCGATCAAGAATCATGAAGCAATACTTAATTCATATCCATCACCTTACAATGGCCCTATTTGTATCCATCAAATATCACTCCCCTTTGTATCCATCATCCCTTGACAATGTCCCATTTCATATCGATCGCCCTTCGCTCATCTCGTATCGATCGCCCTCCATTCATTTCGTATCGATTGCCTTCCATCGATACTAAAGGCAGCAACCAACGATCGATACGAAGAGAGTAACACAACACATCGATACAAAGAAGTTGCCAAATGATCGATACGAATGGGTCCTCTAAATCATCGATACGAAAGGGATCACTCTAGGTCGATATGAACAAAGCACGTTCAAGTGAAGGAAATGGTCTTTCGGCATGAAAAGTGGATTGCTCCTGGAATATAGCTCCACGTCACCGAAGTTGATCGATACGAATGAGATCGATATGAAGACGCCAGCCAATTGAATACCCAAAATCGGATCGATCATAACTCAAAATCTACAAGTCCAAATGCCACCAAATTTTCATAGGAGCTTGCGTACCACCTCAAGAATGTCTATGATCGATCTCAGCCCAAATGGAGCAATTATTGATCGATACGAATATGATGGGAATCGATCCCAAATGACCTCGGATCGATCAAGTGGGCTCACCCACGTGTGAGAAGAGGTATTCTGAGATCTGAGCCAGATATTTTCAGCCTACACCTATAAATAGCAGCCTGATGCCTCAATAAAAGGGACTTTTTGATTCTGGTACATCGATACTCTACCGGAGACCTTTTGTAACTCGAGTTCTTAAGTGTTTACTATTGTAATCAGATTGTAATCTTCAATAAAACAACAAACTTTCTATAGTGGACGTAGGCTACAACGTCGAACCACTCTAAATTCATGTGTTCTTGCATTTTTGTTTGTCTGTTTGGCGTGTTTGTTAGATTAGCTTCCTTTTTCATTTATATTCTTCATTTTAATCTCTTCAAATACGCTCGAAGAGTGTTGTGCCTAATTTTGGTACAAATATTTTGGTGCTTTCACTAATAAAACCCAGTTTTCTCCTGCTCATTGGATCTACTGCCATCGTTGGATTGCAAGAATCTTAGGAGGAGATCCAGATCTAACATCTAGTAGTTTATTCCATTATATTCATATTGCATCATATCTAGGAAAGAGCTATGTTGACCATAGTTAACACAAGGACTGCTTCAACTGCTGCTAATCCAGAAGGACGGGATAGACAAAACCCCACACAACTACCTACTGCAAGTCAGAATTCGGCTGGACCCTCAGATCCACAAGGCCTTGTCACCGGGGAGGAGTTCCAGATCTTTATGCAAGAGATTAACCCAAAGCCATCAGGAGCTCATGCAACAGTTCCGTGCCAACATGGAGCTAGCCCACCGACTGAATGAGGAGAGACGAAGGAGATCCAAAAGGGATCATGCTTCCTATTCATCCACCGAAAGCTCAGGTTCTTATGATTTCAACCATAGATCTACACGTCCACGGCTGGATGGAAGCTACGCATAAGCCTCCGGGCAACAACATGTTCTGAATCTCGGACAAGCTGGAGCTGGTCCCTTTACGGGGCACCAGGCTGGACCCTCCTCCCAGGGAGGGCACCTCTTTATCACACTACTAATAGCCATGCAGCTGCTGCCGTGGCAAATATGGAAGCTCAACTTCAGAATCAACCAAACCCAGCCTTTCATTAGCACAATCATGCTCCTGAACCCTATGTGCCCGAAGATCTGGAGCCAAGGATGCGAGGCACGGACCGTCGACCGTGCCCGGACCATCCTTGCAACGTGGAACCTGACCACGCCTTGGCTCAAGATGTCCAAAAGCCAGACATTCCAACCATGATCTGTCAAATGATCTGCGAAAGTCAAGGCCTCATCAATGATGATTGAGGAATTTCCCAAAGTCATACTCCTTTCACGAACGATATCCTTTATGCTGAGCCACCTCGTCGATTTAGAATGCCAACTTTACCTGTTTACGAAGGGAGTTCAAACCCTAACCAACACATCTTGAAGTATGAATGCCTCGTGAACGCCGCATGAGCTGACGATGCGGTCAAGTGTAGAAGCTTTCTTATATCCCTAGGGGGCATCACAACCATGTGGTTTACTCATCTACCACCCCGATCCATTTCATGCTTTGATCAGTTGTCCACTAAGTTCGTCAAACAGTTTCGTATGCATTTTACGAGACCTGAAGATGTTAACACCCTATCTAGTGTTACAAGAGCTCCGGGAGAGACACTCAGGCGTTATTTGGAAAGGTTTCATGCCGGTTAGGCGGAAATCAGTAACCCCAATGATAATTCTATATTGATGGCACTAACTAAAGTAATCGATCCCGATTCCGAGTTCGGCAATTGGTTGGCTGGGAAACCCCCTGCGTCATTGGACCGTTTCTATGCTAAGGCGGTCCAGTTCCTGAGGAGAGAGGACGCTAGACAATCTAGAAAGCAGGATGATGCGGGGCCTAGTATCGAAGGCATCCAAAGTAACGTTGTTGTGAAACAAACTGGTGAGAGTTCTGGTAAAGTGCAATTGAATATACAGAATAAGCAGAGTCAACAGAAAGGCGATGGAGGTCAGGGTAAGAAGCGAGATCAAAATCACGGACCGCGACGCAGAGCTCCCAAGTTTGACTAGTATACCCCATTGAATACATCCCTGGAGAATGTTTATTTGCAAACCTATAATACTGGCTAGTACAAGAAACCAGCTCCGAAACAGTCATCCGAAAACCAGATTCAAACTGGAAAATTCTGTAGGTTCCACGATTGCTATGGCCACAATACTAATGAATGTTGCAGTAATGTTGATGATGGGGCTCCGACCAAACAACAAAAGACGATGACAGAAGATATCATTTTCCAAAACAGAGATGTTGATAGAGTCGAAGCCTCTACTATCGATCCACTAGTCATATCGGCTCAAATAGGTCCTGCTTGGATGAAGAGGATCTTGGTAGATAGTGGAAGTTCCGTAAATATTCTTTTCAAACGAGCATATAACCAGATGAAAATGGAAGCGAAGGACTTAAAGCCGTGTCAATCTCGCATACATGGCTTTAATGGGAGTGCAACGATATCCTCTAGGATGGTGGATTTGCCAGTTGAGTTAGGAATCGAAGATCGTCGGAGAGTCTGGATGTTACAGTGCGTTGTGTTGGACAGTAATTCTCCGTATAATGCTTTCTTGGGCCGACCAGCCCTAGCTAAATTCAGGGCAGCCATTGCCCCATGGTGCTTAACTCTAAAGTTCCCCACTGATAATGGGGTTGGAGTTGTTCAAGGAGATCAGACGGCTGGACGCGCCTATTATGTTGCTGATCTGTGGGAGGCACAGTGGAAAGAGAATGGCAAGGACGTAGAGGAATCTCTCTACATCTGTTTCATTGAAAATTGACAGCTAACGCCTAGGCCTAGGCCTAGGCACCACAACTAGTTCCTGAAAGATCTTGATCCATGAGATGACGATAATGAAGAGGAACAGTCAGGCTTCCCCGGTAGAGTTGACGATCGATGATGATGATGACTCTAGAATGATAAAGGTCGGATCTCGGCTAAGCCAATGGATGAGAGAGGAATTGGTTGAATTTCTCCGGGCAAACCTCGACGTGTTTGCTTGGACGCACTCAAACATGTGTGGGATCTTGCCGGACATCGCGAGCCACGCATTAAATATTGACCCATGCTATGTCCCGCTCAAACAGAAAAGGCGCGGTATGGATCCAGAGAGATCTGTCGCCCTGAAGGAAGAGGTAGATAAACTCAAGTCGAATGGGTTTATTCGAGACGCATTGTATCCAGAGTGGGTATCCAACCCAGTGCTTGTCAGGAAATCCAGCGGGAAATGGAGGACTTGTGTGGACTACTCAGATTTGAATAAAGCACGCCCCAAGGATAGTTTTCCACTTCCCAGAATTGATCAACTTGTAGTTTTAACGGTTGGACACGAACTCTTATCTTTCATAGACGCACATTATGGCTACAATCAAATACCAATGCACCTACCTGATCAGGAGCATACCAGCTTTGTCACCGATCTAGGACTCTATTGCTATAAAGTGATGTCGTTCGGACTCAAGAACGCTGTGGAAACTTACCAAAGGCTTGTGAACCGAATGTTCGCTAACCATATCGGGAAAACCATGGTGGTGTACATGCACAATATGCTTGTGAAGTCACGGCTGTCCATCAATCATGTCAAAGACCTGGAAACAATGTTCAACATCCGTCGACAGTACCGAATGAAGCTCAACCCGTTGAAGTGCCACTTTGGACTCGCATCCAGAAAGTTCCTTGGATTCATTGTCAATGCTTAAGGAATTGAAGCCAATCCTGAAAAGATCTGGGCGATTCGGAATCTCGAGACTCCCAGAACTATAAAGCAAGTACAAAGCCTCAACGAGAAGGTGGTAGCCTTGAGCAGATTCATCTCCAAATCCACAAACAAGAGCATTCCCTTCTTCGATCTGATTAGGAAAGGAAAGCAGAACTTCGAATGGACTGAGAAGTGTGAAGGCGCATTCCAAGCAATGGTTCAACATCTGGCGATGCTACCTATTTTGTCAAAGTCGATCGATCATGAGCGACTATATATCTACTTGGCGGTTTCAACAAACGCAATTAGTGCTGCATTGATCCGGGAGGAAGATCGGGTCCAACAACCAGTCTATTACATCAGCAAGCGACTGACAGGGGTGGAGAGAAACTACTCGAAGTTGGAAAAGCTGGCTTATTGCCTCGTCATTGCCTCTAGAAAGCTCCATCCTTCATTCCAGGCTCATCCGATCACAGTCTACACCGACCAGCCGTTACGACAGGTCCTTACGCAACCTAAAAGATCTGGTAGGTTGCTCAAGTGGAACATCGAGCTGAGTCAGTTTGACATTGCTTATACACCAAGGCGAGCCATCCAAGGACAAGTTTTGGCGGACTTCATCGCTGAATTTACTATACTAGAGGACTTGCCGGAGACCAGTGAATCTCCCAAGTACATATGAAAGCTATACACATATGGTGCATCAAATGACCGTTGCTCGGGTGCCGGAGTAGTACTTGAAACTCCAAATGGTTGATCCATATGCTATGCTTTGAAGTTTGATTTCCGCGCAACTAACAACGAGGCCGAGTACGAAGCTTTACTCGCCGGACTCAGACTTGCCAGAGACTTGAGATTTATTGCTGTAGAGATTTACTGCGACTCGCAAATTGTCGTATGTCAAGTTCGGGGAGAATACCAAGCTAGAGATCGGAGGTTGGCTGCTTATCTTGCTCGGGTTCAGGAAGTGTTGAATCAGTTTGACTATTATGCCATCCTCTGTATACCCCGGGAGCATAATTAAAAAGCTGATTCTTTGGCGAAACTGGCCAGTACTGGTAAAGCACAACAAATGGGACTCGTCCCCATTGAGACATTTACCACTCCGAGCATTGATTAGATGGAGACGGACTGGGTGCATGAGGCAACACCCGAGAAGGAATCATGGATGACCCCATTCAAAAACTACATCACACATGGAGCTTTACCCAAGCGCAGAAGTGAGAAAAGGCAAGTTCTCCGGCATGCCTCGCGATTCATTATCCAAAATGGAGTCATGTACAGAAGAGGATACTCTGTTCCTTTACTCCGGTGTATCGCCCATGACAAAATTAAACGAGTGTTGCATGATGTGCACGAAGGAGAATGCAGCGATCACACTAAAGGGCAAGCCCTTGCTAAGAAGAAACTCTGATACGGATATTATTGGCCAACTGTGAATCGAGATGCATCAGACTATGCCAAGAGATGTGACAAGTGCCAGAAACATGCTCAGATTCCAAGAGCCCTTCCTATCGAAATAACTCACATGGTCAGTCTATGGTCGTTTGCCATATGGGGCATCGATATAATTGGGTCTCTACCTCTGGCTAAAGGTGGTGCAAAGTATGCCATTATTGCAGTTGACTATTTTACCAAATGGGCGGAAGCCGAGCCCCTTGCCACAATCACGATGAAAAAATTAATCGACTTTGTAGTATGCAACATTATTTGTCGTTTTGGCCTCCCACAAACAATTATCACTGACAATGGAGCCCAATTCGTTAGTGTCAAGTTCAAAAATTTCTGTCAACGTTTCCACATCCAAAAGAAGTTCTCGGCGGTCGCTCACCCTAAAGCAAATGGACAGGTCGAAGCTGTTAATAAAATTATTAAGTCCATTCTAAAGAAATGACTACAGAAGGATGGAGGCAGATGGGTCGATGAACTTCCCATGGCCCTATGGGCATATCGAACCACCCATAAGTCCTCGACCGGCTACACTCCATTTTCACTTTCCTACGGTTCTAAGGCTGTTATTCCAGTTGAATTGGAAGTACCTTCTCATCGCGTGACATATTATGATCCGAAGATGAACGCCATATTACTTGATGAATCTCTGGATTTATTGGATGAGAAGCGTGAAGAGGCTGATCTGACGGCAGCCACACACCGAAGTCAAGTCGCCCGATTATACAATGCTACGGTCCGACCCAGAACCTTTGAACTTGGTGATCTCGTACTCAAGAGAATCTATCCGGTCCCTTCACATATGAAACCAACATGGGAAGGGTCGTATGTTATCGAGTGGAGACTTGGAGACGGCACATTCAAATTATCAACTGTTGATGGTCTCACTTTGCCGAGAGCTTGGAATAACGAGAGTCTCTGTCGCTACTACACATAACAGGCTTTATTTATTCATTTAGTCTGCTTTTCATTTGAAATTTGTTCATGCATTTTGAAATTTGAAATTGTAATAAGGCAACTGACTTTGCCATACTTTCTTATTTCAGCAATAAAATGCAAACTCATCAAGCTAGAGTAGCGATTCCTGAAATGCGTCATGCGACCATCACAATGCACGGAGAGCTAAGTTCCATCCTACAGTGGGACTTATTTAAATAGGGGGTGACTGTGATACGACCGGTCACTCACTAAGTGAAACCCCAAGCTCGGGGACCGACACACTTAAATCAAAAAGGATTGAAACACGACAATCCTCTAACAAATTCCAGTTCCCAGAGTGTGAGCTGGAGTACAAATTCCAAATCCAAGCTCGAGGAGGATGGACCCGTCCATCTATAACTTCGCTTGTCAAATCGAGGTGGATGTGATCCGACCGTCCACAACCTTGATCAACTCCCTGTTCCTAGAGTGTGAAAAGGATCCTAATGCCTAAACGGATGTGACTGACCATCTACCGGCCAACTCCGGATTCCCAGAGCGTGAATCGGACTATAATCACAATCGGGTGTGACTGACCACCCACCGACTCACTCTAGTCCCGAGAGCGCAGACTGGAGTATAAACACAAAAATGGGTGTGACTGACCACCCATCAACCAACTCCAGATTCCCAAAGTGCGAACTGGGGTATAAACATTAACTAAATCTAATCCCGAAAGCACAGATCGGAGTATAAACATTAAACGGGTGTGACTGACTGCCCGTAAAACAACTTAAGTCCTCAGAGCACGAGCCTAATTCTAAACACTAAATGGGTGTGACTGACCGCCCATCAACCAACTCTAGATTCCCAAAGCGTGAACTGGAGTATAAAACATTAAACGAGCGTAAATAACCGCCCATAAAACAACTCTTATCCCAGGAGCGGGGATATGACTTCGAGTATTAAACGGGTGGGACCGACCACCCATGAATTATCCTATGTCCCCGGAGCGTGGACGTGATTCTAAATGATGAGTAGGCGTAACCGACCGCTAGCACTCAAGCTTAATCCCCAGAGTGCGGATGCAAGTACTTATTGATGAGCGAGTGTGATCGACTGCTCGAATTCATCTCACTTTAACTTCATTCCAACTTAGTTAAATGGAGGTCAACAAAAGCGAAAAGTGTACGCCGACCAACTACTTCAATTTTCCTCAAGAGTGGGGGCATAACTCAATTACTAACCACTGTCTGAGACAGTGTAACATCGAAGTTCGACTCGACGTTTGATTATAACCCGAACCCATTACTTTGTAACTTAATGACCAAACTCAAGTTCGACTCAAAAACTAAAAGCCTCACAAGTACATTAAATGGAAATACGAGTGCAGAAATGCTTAAGTGAATAGACACAGAGTTATGCCGAAAAACAAAATGGAATCTCATTTCAATTATTCTTCAAAAGAAAAAAATAAGTACAAAAATTATTTCAAGAATTCCTTTAAGCAGGGGCCAAAACCGCATCTGTACATGGCCTGCAAAATTCAAAATGAAATCTTATCCTACTTATCTACCAAAAAGAGGGGATAAGAAGACATGTCCGCTCCCTCGACTTCTTCTTCTTCTTCGGTGTTGATCCACTCGAGATGCTGCTCGGATGCCTCTTCGAGCATTTGCCTTTGGCTGGTTGGTCTTCGGTCAGGGGGATTATAGAGGTCTCTTCCTCCAAACTCATGGGGATAGGGATACTTTTTTAATGTAGAGCCGGAGGAACAGTGGCACTTTCAATGTGAGAGGACGAAGGGGGCACGCTAGTGTCGACGATTGTGCCACCAAGAGAAACCATACGCATAAGGACTAGACCAGGGCCCGCCATACCACCTCCGATGCTACTAGCCTACGTGGCTCTCTCCATTTTAGCATTAATCTCTGCCATTATAGCCTTATCCTGACCCGCTTGAGTGTCCACCGGAATACTGCTAGTCGGGCCTAAGGAGCTAGCCATAAACACATCTTCACCTAGAACGAAAGGCAGATTAATGATTGGGTTGCTTTGGTGGCCAAGGAGTTCTTCCATCATTTGTTCGTCAAAAACAAAACTGCTCTCGTGAACTTCCTCGGTTGATGTGGCGGCCGTTGTGGTCGTTGCCTCCATCATAATGGCCTCCTACTCGTGATGCAATTCTTGGGTTGCAGGAGGAATGGCTGGCGTAGCATCTATAACTGAATAAAGAAACGAAAAGGTGTTAGAGATATCTTTCAACAATGCTCCAGCCTTCAGATGAATATAAGGAATGTTCAGAGTACTTCCTCGGATTGGCTCACGTGCAGGGCTGGTGTGTCTTCGAAGCCATGCTCGTGTACTGGAGACAAACGCGGCTGATCAGGGTCATAAGCAGGAGCAGCTGGAGGGTCAATTGTAGAAGTATGCTCAGGTCGAGTTGTTGTAGGAATTTTAGAGCTTGCTTCGTGGTGTTCAAATTC
This sequence comes from Allium fistulosum, assembly GCA_030737815.1. Taxonomy (NCBI): domain Eukaryota; kingdom Viridiplantae; phylum Streptophyta; class Magnoliopsida; order Asparagales; family Amaryllidaceae; genus Allium; species Allium fistulosum. Next base: position 100,481,399 of record CM060907.1, read on the forward strand.
GGACCCCTCTCCAACTTCCGGACACTGGGCGACAAGTTTTTCCTTTTGAAAACTAATAATGGCATCATGGAAAACGTTTCTCTCATCTTCGGTTAATATCCGGTTCTCCAGCTCAAAGTCGTCGATAGATGTAGTGTGGTGGTCCGCCTTTTCATCCTCTATTAAGCGGCACCGGGCATTGTACAGATGTAGCGGGTAGTCATCAAGCCAGCGTAGGTTGCGATGTTTCAAGAAATTGACAGTATAAGTGACCAGGAGGTCTTCGATATCACCTTCCAACCTGGTCTCTGCCGCTTTAACCACAGTCTCAATTTTGGCCTCGGTATCTTGGACCTTTAGCTTGGCCGCATCCCGCTCATCCCTAAGTACCATAGCCTGCTCACACGCCTCTTGGGCAGCTCTATTAGCATCGTCTTTTTCTTCGACGACTTCAGCAAATTTGGCTTTTAGCTCGTCAAGCTCTTTTAGCGCCGCATCTCTTTCAGCCATGACTATGGTGGTCCGGTGACCCATTTCGTCGACCAAGGCTAAGTGTGTTCGCCTCATCTCCTCCATTTCCGGGTTGCCTCGTCAGCTCTTTTATTAGCCTCCGTTTTCGAATTTCTCGGAGACTCGTTTTCATTGTTGAGCACCTAAATTATGCGGACCTTTTGAGCGAAATCGGTTTCTAGTTTCTCGATTGTCATTGCCCACTCAAAGGCCACTGTTGATACTTTCTCCGCGGTCTTCATCCATTCTCGATATTGATCATAAATGTCATATATGTAGTCATGCATCGTTTGTTCTGCTTTATTGGGAATTCGCTTTAAGTGCGGATGAAATATGAAGCCGTCGAAGCAGACGTTCGGGAAATCTTTCTTCAGCTTAGCAATTCTAATTGTTCCTTCCCATGTGGCCTCTATAGCAACTTGTTCTGTGGTAGCAGGGGTCTCTATCTCGATCCCCGACGTTGTTCGTCGGGCCTTGAAGTTTGAGGAGGTGGTGCTTGACGTGAAGATTCTGAGGGCTGTTTACCAGAACTAGAAGATTTAGAAGGAATTCTAGGTGGTGGAGAGCGAGACCGTGAGCGGTGCCTATAATCCCTTTACCTCTCCCTTTCCCGACACTCACGCTCCTGACTGGAATGGCACGGTAATAGTCTCGATCAGACTTGCGCCTGTGAGACTCAGAGTAAGAACTAGAAGAACGACGCGTAGAGCGGAGACTACCTAGCATCGAGCCTTGCCTTACCATTGTGTCTGTGAAATGAAAACAAAATCAGAAATAGTTATCGCCGGAAACCGAAAAACATGTGATGATAAGTTGTGTGGTGCCGTGTGTGTGTGCATGTGTATACCCCCAACCGACCGATTATGGCGGCTCCGCTTGCAGGAGTCGGCTCCCCTACATCTAAAGCACTCCAGCCTGCCTCAGTTTCTAACCCGAAGTCTTGAAATGAAGTCAGATCGTCTAGGGTTAGGACATCAGCCAATCCTTCCAACGAGCTCTCCATTTGTGGAGGAGGAATCTCTTAACTAGTAGCGGGCAAAGACACAATGACGGTTTTGCGCCTTAGAGATTTGCGGACAACGGTCTTGCCTTTTCTTTTTCCCGATGCTTGAGAGTCCTGTGAAGGCACAACCACGAGCTCATCTCTAGCTGGCGAGCTCTCGTTATTGCCTTGTTCGGTTACAACAATTTCGGGAGCTCTCCTTATTATTCGCCTCGTCGGAGCCATCCTAAGAACTCCTACTAGTCCGATGCTTTGGTCTCTATCAATTAGCCATATGGCAATCAGATTTTCATCTTTGAGGACTTCATCGATTTTTCTTTGCACGGCGGGCACCTCTTGAAGAACCCTTACTATTTCTTTGAACCGAGCTCCTTCAGTTTGTGGAATTTAAGCTGTATAAGAAGCAAAGTTTTAAACTCCACATCAATTAATATCATCCTGTTAATCAACAAAGAAGTTGAAGCACTTACGTCTGACTAGCCACCTCCTGGCAAATCTTGGTGGACACCGGACGAAGAACCATTCAGTTTTGAAGTAACTCAGCTTGCTCCAAGCTCCGGCTACAACATGATAGTTCCTAACTGCCTCTAGGAAAGTGAAGGAGGGGTTATCCCCGTGACTCTTTATATTGAACAAGAATCTGATCTCTTCTATCGTCGAAGGACGGAAGTAGTGTTCCATGAAGATGACAAACAGACTATTGAGCAAGGCATACCCATTTGGGTGCAACTGAGATGGAGCAATCCTTAAGTAAAGTTACACTTCCCAGATAAACTGATTGAAGGGAGGAAGCGTCCCGGCTACACACATGAATCTGTTGCAAGCTGTGTATCCCTCCGGGGGGTTGTGAGCTCTATCTTGTGGCCTCGGTAATAAGACATCATTTAGCGGCAACCTGTGTCGTAGGCAAATGCCGCCTAACATATCTTCGAAAATATTGGAGCAGACAGAATCCTATGGGTTCGTAATAAAGACTGCTCTCGGCAATTCATCCGGAGCAAGGCTAATTTCTTCAGCTGCAATAGCCGGCATTTCAATTACGGGAAGAGGCAAACTCTGAACATCCTGAGATTGAGAACTTCCAGATTCCATAGCTATTGAATTCAGTAAAAATCATCGTTAGACGACAATAAACCCGTGTTCCCCCCAGTGTGAAGTGTGTGAATGTGTACGTGCAGTGCAGTGCTATATAATACTAAAGAAATTCTACATAATTTGAGAGATGTTCAAATGATAGGATTTCGAGCTTCAACCGGAATGACCGTCGTCGCTGACCGTCACAACCGTGCCATTCAGACTTTGGAGAACGACCCAAGCTAAAGTTTATCAAATTTGTCAAGTTACAGTTCCATCGACGAGCTTCGAAGGGCAGTTAAATATGCGGTGAAACGGTTAAGTCCAATTATGCAAGGCAGGGGCTCGTCGGAGTCAAATATTCGGGCATGCACAAAATTTTGTATTCATCAAGGTTCAGACTTGGATCGATCCCCAGATACAGATTTTGTATCGATCATGGAACACCTCGCTTCGTATCTATCACTAAAGAGTTGGCTCGTATGGGTCCCAAATGTCCACTTCGTATCAATGCTCAGTGGCGCCTTCGTATCATTGCCAAGCTCAAGTCTTCGTATTGATCACTCCGGATCGATACGGACTCCCATCATAGATCGATACGAAACCACCCACTCCATCGATACGAAGTTCCATTGCCTTTGGATCGATACAAACTCCTTTTACCATCCACAATCAATACGAATGACTCCTTCATATCCATCTACACTCCTTCTCCAATCGGCCTGAACTCCATTTCCTCCTTCCCCAACCATGCTCCAGCCCCATTTTCGGCATTGACATCACCTAAACTGCCCACGACCATGGACGAATTGGCAGTAGATCTCGAGGGATTAGCAAGTTATGTTAGGTTAAGGACGAAGGCAATTTTAATTTCTCAGTTTTTTTATCGATACGAAGGAAAGAATGAAATGAAGGCAAATGAAATTTTTTCTAAATATAGAACATATTTATATGGGCATAAAAATCAAAAGGAAACGATTCGTCTCCCAATTATGTTAATCGGTAAAAAGCAGTCTCCCATATCATTGATACGAAGCATTCTTTGTATCCATCTACCCACATCAATCAAGAATACAACCATTTGTAACCATCAACTCGGGTCAATCCTAAACATGACTGTTACTACCCATCGGCAACAAATCGATACGAACGATGCAACAAAGGCTTGTTTGAACTATTCGAATCCATAGCCCAACTATTCATGTCCATCAATGATCGATCGATACGAAGCGACAACTTCGTATCCATCACTTTAAAGACCACAGGAGTTCGTATCCATCGATACGAAGAATTTTCGAAGAACCAACTATTTTGTATCGATAGCCATCGATACGAAATGCCTATCCCAACTTATCACATCAATCTAGGAGAGGATCATATGAAGGGATACTCTAAAAACAACCACCGAATGTTGTTACAACTTGAATTTCACCTCGATCTAGGAGAGGATCGATACGAAGCTCGATCCAAAAAAATTGACAATGACCTATAAATGTGCAAACGTGAGCAGGAGTCAAGTTAACATACGTGTATGTATGACTGACTAATATTCAATTTTCAAAATTTACAGGAATTGAATGCACGCCTAATGACAATCACAATAGTGAACGACAAATTAATAGTTGTTCAAAGACGGAATTTCTATCGATTTAGAAAACCGTCGAACGAATTTAGAAATAAAATAACCACAAGCGCACGGCATACACTTGTAGTACATGGCGAATACGGGTCGATCTGCAGGGAATTGATGATTTTAATCTCTATTCAATCAAATTAACCAAAGTTGAAGAGTGTTAATCTAAAAAAAAGGAGAAAATGAAAAAAGAAAATAGATAAAAATATGAGAGTGTTAAGACAATTTAGAGGCAACTTCCACTCTCTAGATCACATAAATCAACAAAATGAAGTTATGATCTCTCTTTTCTTTGTCATTAGTTAGCTTAGTTGATGTGCTTATTATAAGTATGACCTATTTGTGCTATTAATTAGCTCAACATAAGCCATCAAACTATAACACACCCCTTAAACTACTTACTAACTCACATGAAAAATGATAACAAAATTGAAAGCAAAATCTATTTTAAGTATGGCCTATTAACTATTAATTAGAAATATAGACCAACAAATTTTAATCTCAACATTCACTTCATTGCCATCATTATATGTAGATGAAGAGGTAATTTATGTTAGTGGTTGTTTAAGCATAGCCTATTTGGTGTCAACAATATAGGCTATCAAATTCAAAACAAAAACAACAAGTTGACCACTTCATACATTCTCATTAAAGCACAAAAAGAGAGTATAAAACATCAAAATGTTGAAGCTACATGATTATAGGCTTCATTACCCCTAAATTGAAGGGATTAGCCTCTCATTTGTGTTATCATATCAACACAAGTAGCATGCAACATGAAACTAAAAAAAGAAAAATGAAAGCTAATGGTGAAGAGAACTATTCTACTTGCATAAAAGAAAAGAAATCTTCACTACAACATAAGAAGAGAAGCATGTAAGAGAAAAGAGCATATATTGAATTGCATAAGAAAAGAAAAATTACAAGAAATAAAAATGGCTAAGTAGCCATGAAAAGAGAAAGAGAGCTTTCTTTTATTTTTAAGCTAAAAACTAACTAAGAGGAAGAGGATTACATGAAACATAAGAGGTATTTATACATGTGTTAAACCCTAATTCATATTTTTGGGGAATGCCCAAACTACCCTTGAGAAAGTGTGGAGGCCAAGTAATCATTAGCTTCTACTAATCATCATTTAAGTGTACATGAAGCCATTAATTCCATAAGCATGTGCATTAGCCTCTAATTTGTTCATTAAGGTAGGTGGGTAGGTGGGGTCCTCCATGTTCTTCGCTTTGATTTATATCCATCTTTATTCCTTTGTATTCATTTTGTGCATGCATGTGTCTTCATGAAACAACTCCTATTTGAGATCAAATTCCTACACAAATATATATATATATATATATTTCCAATTATTTTTTCTCAAAGAAATATATGCACACAAATGACCGTTTTGCCCCTATATGAAGATGGATATGTGACAATTTGGAATTAATATGGATTTTGGTTAAAAAAAGTTAAAATACCCAATATGATCATTTATTTAATTTAAATAGAATAAATATGGTGGTAAAAATATGCACATTTACGTGCACATCAAATACCCTCACACTTATCTTTTTATTCGTCCTCGAATAAAGAAAAAGCTAAGACAAATCCGTTTTCGTAGGGAGCACGATTGCATTGAGCATATGCAACAAGCCGTTAAACCTCTGGGTGTCCCTAGTAGGACGAGTGTTGTCCCATGAGGGTTTTCAGCGGATACTACCCACAAAATCCAAATGTAGGACCAAAATATTTACAAAATGCAAGATTTATTTACAAAGAGATGAATGCGAGTTTTTGAAAATATTCACAATGAATGATTTACTTTTAAATTGACACAAATAAGTTAAATATAGGTTTGGTTATTATCTTGAAAATTTAAGTCATTTACTTGTCAAAATTTCCAACAAAAATGAAATTATCAAAGCAAATATACTATAGTTTAACTCGTTGTTTCGGTTGATAACACATTGTAACTATGAAATGGATCCTTAGTTGATTATCAAAGTTTATCAAAGTGGTGTTTTCATTTCTTTTCAATAACAAGTCAAATCAAATAAGTTAAAATAGTGCTTGGATTTCATTTGCTTACTCTTTCCATTTTATTCTTTTGAAAATTTTATTGATATTAACAATATTTACATATGCCTAACTCAGATAAACTGAGACTAGATATATTACCCGTGCACTGCCTTGTGGACTGATGTGAGGGAAATAAAGAGCGTGGCGAGTGAACACACAAGTGTGAACACTTATCGACTATAGGCGTTATTAGTAAAATAATGTTTATATATACACACCTAACTCAGATAAAATGAGGCCAGATATACCGATCGTCCACTGCCTTTCGGGCTTACGTGAGAAGGGTATAGAGCATGGTGAGTGAACACACGAGTGTGAACACATGACTCTAGGTGTTTATTAAGAAAATATATACAAGAAATATATATCTATATATTTTTTTTTGTTTTTTTAGAGAGAGAGTTTCGCAAAATCATCTTAGCACCATTTAACTTAAAAGACAAAAAAAATGTTATATCCTTTACTTTAAATCAACCACTTTTTAAAACAAATATTTTCAATTAGGATGTATTTCATAATTAACACGTATGAATCTTCCTATATACTAGTTAAACCATTGTTATTTGTAATCAAACTTCTTTTTATTTTGTTAAGACGAATAATTTTCAAAAAAATTTAATTTAATAAACCAAAACCATATATTTATCTTATAGTGTTTGTTATCCCGCCTTTTGACAAGGCCGTGACACCAAGAACTTGACTAGAAACCAATGACGGTTCATCTTGGAGATCGATTATGCGCAGACTCACCATGGATATCGACAAATTTTGTCTGAGTCCGAACCAAGCTACAATCGACAAGACACGACGAGGGACACCATAAAAGTCAACGTTCCAAATTTCAAGTCAATCCGAGTCCGTATGCTCAAGTTACGATCGATGAAAGATTGGATGAAAACTAACCATTGTTCGAATCGATCGAGTTCGAATCCATCAGGAAAGCTTACTTCGACTCGATCAGCTCCGCATCGATCACCAGGGCTTACTTCGACTAGATCAGTGCCGCATCGATCAGGCAGTGTCCACTTCACATCCATCGCCTAAAGAGATTTGTTCGAATCCATCAAGCTTTTGTAAGTCGTATCCATCAGTTGACCTTACTTCGTATCCATCGAGGAACCACTGTTCGTATCCTTCAAACCCAGCTGCTTCGTATCCATTGCGGAGTCCCTATTCGTATCGATCATATAATGGTTATTCGAATCGATCGGCAAGCCACGCCCCTTTTATCGACACGAACAGAACGTAACCATCGACACGAACTGAGGAGCCATCGTCGATGCGAACAGCGCATCCTTATCGATACGAACAAGGTAATACCATCGATATGAATGAGGCGAAGTTCAAGGACAACTCGTTCAACTCAATATCGAAAGCGAAGTGATCCAGAGATTCAAGCGCCACGTCATTCCACAGTCATGCGCAGCTATGGTTTCGAACAAGATTGAGTCGATGTGATCGAGTCGAACAAAACGACCTGCCGAAAGCCTCCAATTAGAATCGATCATAACTCGAGATCTACAAGTCCAAATGCCACCAAATTTTCACAGGAGCTTACGCACGTGCTGGAGAATGTCCACGCCAAATTTTGACTCCATCGGACACAATCTTAATCGATACGAAATCCGTTCGTATCGATCACGGATCGGACCGAAACTTCACGGGCTTGGGCGTGCGGGCCTAGTCACATGCCAGATGGAGTCTCCCAAGATCTGAGCGAAATATTAGCCTCCTACACCTATAAATAGAGCCCCAGGGCATACAGAAAGGGGATCTTCTTCTTCTTTGAATTCTCCAACGCCCAGACTCTACCGGATCCGGTTCTAAACTCCATTGCTGCTGCTACTAACGAATTTCACTGCTGTAGATCATTATTATCTACTTTAACTCACTAAATCAATTGTAATCATCAAAGAAATATCAATAAAGCAATCAACTTCATAGTGGACATAGGCAACACGCCGAACCACTCTAAATTCTTGTGTTTTTGTGCGTTCTTATTACTTTCATTATCTGTTTTGGAGTTTTTGTTAGATAATCCTCTTTTTCCATTTAATTTCTTCACTTTATCCCTTCAAAAACTTCCGAAGAGTGTTGTGCCCAATTTTGGTACAAACACTTTGGTGCTTTCATTGAGAAAAAACCCAATTTTTCTCCTACTCTTTGGATCTCCTATCGATACCGGATTGCATAAATCCAAGACGAAGATCCAGATCTAGAACTTTGAAGCCCTTCCATTCTATTCATATTTGCATCAGATCTTGGAAACGACTTCATCAATTCACCATGGTAAGTACACGAACTACCTCTATAGCGGTTGATCAGGGAGGACGGGACAGGCAGAATCTCGCGCAATTGCCTCCATCAAACCAAGATGCCGCCGGACCTTCAGATCCATCAGGCCCGGTTACCAGACAAGAGTTTCAGATGCTGCTCCAAGAATTGACCCAGAATCGGCAACAACTAACTGAACAACTGCGCGCCAACACAGAGTTGACCAACCAGCTGAATCGCCAGAGACTAAGAAGATCCAGAAGAAACCAAGGTTCTTATTCTTCCACAGAGAGTTCAACTTCATCTGATGGTCATCATCGATCCACACGCCCACGGCTGGATGTGAGCTACACCCAGGCCACAGGACACCAACCCGCTTCGAATCTTGGACATCCCAGAACTGGACCATCCACTAGTAATCGTACAGGACCTTCATCCCGAGGAGGTACTACTGCTCCTTATTATGTCACAGGCAACCTTGCTACCACCACCACTACCGAACAAGGAGGTGATGCTAGAAATCAAGCTGATCTTCATCGTAACCAACGAGAGCAGACTCCAGAGCCTTATGTCCTAGAAAATGTTGAACCAAGGAGGCGAGACACGGACCGTCGACAGCGTCCGGTCCAGACTCGCACTGTGGAACCTGACCACACCTTGGCGCAGCATGCTCCTATTATCCGGATGCTGGATATATCAACAATGATTCGTCAAATGATCTGTGAAAGCCAAGGTCTCACTAATGACGACTGGGGAATCTCCCAGAGTCATACCCCTTTCATCGATGACATATTGTATGCTAAACCACCTCGGCGCTTCAGGATGCCAACTTTACCAGTCTACGAAGGAAGTTCTGATCCCAACCAACATATCCTGAAGTATGAATGGCTAATGAATGCCGTGAGAGCCGATGATGCAGTAAAATGCCGTAGTTTCCCTATTTCCCTAGGGGGCATTGCTACTATGTGGTTTACTCGTTTGCCACCACGATTCATCTCTAATTTTGACCAGATGGCCACCAAGTTTGTTAAACAATTCTGTATGCACGTGGCAAGGCCTGAAGATGTTAACACTTTGTCTAGTGTTACTCAAGCTCCCGAAGAAGCACTTAGACGTTACTTGGAGCGATTCCATGCTGCATGTGCAGAAATAAGCAATCCCAATGATAACTCTATTCTGATGGCATTGACTAAGGGGATTGATCCTGATTCCGAGTTCGAAAATTGGTTAGCTAGAAAACCCCCTGCGTCATTGGACCGTTTCTATTCCAAGGCAGCCCAATTCTTGAGAAGAGAGGATGCGAGACAGTCTAGGAAGCAGGATGATGCAAGGCCCAACATCGAAGGAATTCAGAGTAACATCGCCGTTAAGCAATCCAGGGAGAGTTTTGGAAAAGTTCAGTTGAACATACAAAATAAACAGAATCAGTAGAGGGATAATGGAAATCAAAGCAAAAAACGAGATCAGAATCGTGGTCCACGATGTAGAGCTCCCATGTACGATAATTACACTCCATTAAACACGTCATTGGAAAATGTGTATTTACAGACTTGTAACACCATGCAATATAAGAAGCTTGCCCCGAAGCCGTCAACAGAAAGACAAGTCCAGACTGGGAAGTTTTATAGATTCCATGAGAGTTATGGCCATAACACAAATGAGTGTCGTCATTTACAAGATCTCATTGAGAAAATGATATGTGAACGAAAGTTGGATCAGTATGTGCGGGCGCCGTAGTCAGGTGGAGCAGGCCCATCGAATCAGAATCATGCACCAAATCAGGAAAGGCAGGAGGAACCCGCCCAAACTGGCGGGAGGTTGGTTACTAATACGATAAGTGGTGGTCCTCATCCAGCAGACCGAAGCTGGAAGGAAATGGAGTCGTATGCCAGCTCTATCAGGCATGCGGACTTCGAGTGTTATAGTAGTTTTGATGAAGGGGCTCCGGCCAAGCAACAGAAGACGATGACCGACGACATCGTGTTCAGGAACATAGATGCTGATAAAGTCGAAGCCCCTACTATCGATCCACTGGTCATCTCAGCTCAAGTAGGTCCTGCTTGGATGAAGAGGATCTTAGTTGACAGTGGAAGATCTGTGAATATCATGTTTAAACGAGCTTATGATAAAATGAGAATGGAAGCAAAGGATTTGAAACCTTGTCAATCTCGAATCCATGGTTTCAACGGGAGTGCTACTATACCCACTGGAGTGGTGGAACTGCCATTGGAGTTGGGAGTTGGAGAACGCCGAAGAGTACGGATGTTACAGTTCGTTGTGTTGGACATAGACTCCCCTTATAATGCTTTCTTTGGCCGACCGACCCTCGCTGAATTCAGGGCAGCCATTGCCCCGTGGTGTTTGACTTTAAAGTTTCCCACTGATCGTGGAGTCGGAATCATTCAGGGAGATCAGGCTGCTGGAAGAGCCTGTTATGTTCCGGAGCTGTGGGAGGCGCAGCGAAAGGAGAAAGGAAAGGGCGTAGAGGAATCTCTCTGCGTCCGCTTTGCTGGTAATTGACAATTAATGCCCGGGCCTAGGCCCGGGCACCCCAGCCAATTCCAAAGGGATCTTGACCCAAGAGAAACCGAAGACGAAGGATAATCTAAAGAAAGTCAAGCATCCCCGGCCGAACTAACGATTGATGTCCAAATTGACGATGACGATGATACGAAAACGATAAAGATTGGGTCTCAGCTAAGCCAAAAAAATCAAGAGGAATTTGTTGAATTTCTACGAGCGAATCTTGACGTATTCGCCTGGACGCATTCTGACATGTGTGGGATCTCGCCGGACATCGTGAGCCACACTCTGAATATTGACCCGCGGCATGTCCCGGTCAAACAGAAAAGGCGTGGTATGGATCCAGAGAGATCTGCCACCCTTAAAGAAGAAGTAGAAAAGCTTAAAGCGAACGGGTTCATTCGAGATGCGCTATACCCCGAATGGGTGTCGAATCCCGTGCTCGTCCGAAAGCCGAACGGAAAATGGAGAACATGTGTCGACTATTCCGATCTGAATAAAGCTTGTCCTAAAGACAGTTTCCCACTTCCCAAGATTGATCAGCTCGTAGATTCAACAGTTGGACATGAACTCTTATCCTTCATGGATGCGTATTCTGGCTACAATCACATACCGATGCATTTACCCGATCAAGAACATACCAGCTTCGTAACCAATTTGGGACTTTATTACTACAAAGTAATGCCATTCGGACTCAAGAATGTCGGGGCTACTTATCAACGATTGGTCAATCAGATGTTTGCCAATCAAATCGGGAAAACAATGGAAGTATATGTAGACGACATGCTGGTGAAGTCATGATTTTCCACTGACCATATTAAAGACCTGGAAACTATGTTCAACGTACTTTGAGAATACAGAATGAAGCTCAATCCACTAAAATGTCATTTTGGAGTTGCATCCGGAAAATTCCTTGGGTCTATCGTCAATGCTCGGGGGATCGAAGCTAATCCTGAAAAGATCTAGGCAATCAGAAATCTTGAAACTCCGAAAACTATAAAGCAAGTCCAGAGTCTCAATGGGAAAGTAGCAGCATTGAGCAGGTTCATTTCAAAGTCCACTGACAAATGCATTCCCTTCTTCGATCTGATTCGAAAAGGAAAATTAAACTTTGAATGGACCACGGAGTGTGAAGGCGCTTTCCAAGCACTAGTTCAGCATCTATCCACACCACCTATCCTGTCAAAGCCTATTGATCATGAGAAGTTGTACATATACTTGGCGATATCAGAAAATGCTATCAGCGCTGCTTTAATTCGAGAAGAAGACAGGATACAGAAGCCAGTATACTACGTCAGCAAACGGTTGACTGGAGCTGAAATAAATTATCCGAAGCTAGAGAAGTTGGCTTATTGCCTTGTAATGGCATCAAGAAAGCTCCGACCATATTTCCAGGCACATCCAATTATTGTTTACACTGATCAGCCGCTACGACAAGTGCTTTCGCGGCCTGAGACGTCTGGTAGGTTACACAAGTGGAACATCGAACTGAGCCAGTTCGACATTACTTACACTCCAAGATGAGCGATTCAGGGACAAGTCCTAGCCGATTTCATAGCCGAATTTACCGTTCTAGAGGACTTGCCCGAAACCAGTAAATCACCCGAATACGTTTGGAAGCTATATACGGATGGTGCATCAAACCACCGATGTTCGAGCGCTGGTATTGTACTTGAAACTCCCAAAGGCTGATCTATATGTTATGCTTTGAAGTTCGATTTTCACGCAACCAATAATGAAGCTGAATATGAAGCCCTCTTAGCTGGATTGAAACTTGCTATGGATTTGAGAATTATCGCTGTGGAAATTTATTGTGATTCACAGTTAGTTGTGTGCCAAGTACGAGGAGAGTATCAAGCGAGAGATCGAAGGCTGGCTGCTTACTTAGCTCGAGTTCAGGAAGTACTTAATCAGTTTGATTATTATGCCATATATTGTATACCTCGAGAATGCAACCAAAAAGCCAATTCATTGGCGAAGTTAGCCAGCACAGGTGAAGCTCAGCAAATGGGACTCGTTCCCGTAGAGACGTTAACTTCCCTAAGCATTGATCGGGCAGAAATAGACTGGGTATGCGAAACCGTCCCCGAAAAAGATTCATCGATGACTCCACTCAAAATTACATTGAGCACGGAACCCTGCCGGAGCGCAGGAGTGAAAAGAGACAAGTCCTTCGGAAGGCCTTACGATTCACCATCCAGAATGGAATCATGTACAGAAGAGGGTACTCTGTTCCTCTTCTCCGGTGTATCGCTCACGATGAAATTAAACGAGTATTGCATGATGTACACGAGGGAGAATGTGGTGATCACACCGGGGGGCAAGCACTTGCCAAGAAGATACTTCGATATGGATATTACTGGCCTACTGTGAATCGCGATGCGTCGGATTATGCAAAGAAATGTGATAGGTGTCAAAAGCATGCTCGAATTCCTAGAGCCCCTCCTACTGAGATAACGCAAATGGTCAGCCCATGGCCGTTTGCAATGTGGGGCATCGACACTATTGGTACTTTACCTCTGGCTAAAGGTGGTGCAAAATACGCCATCGTCGCAGTTGATTACTTTACAAAGTGGGCTGAAGCTGAGCCTCTTGCTACCATAACGACGAAGAAGTGATCAACTTTGTAGTCCGCAACATTATCTGTCGATTCGGTCTCCCACACACCATTATTACTGACAACGGAACCCAATTCGACAGTGCTGAATTTAAAGATTTCTGCAAACGATTTCACATCCAAAAGAAATTCTCTGCAGTGGCACACCCTTAGGCGAACGGACAGGTCGAAGCGGTTAATAAAGTTATAAAGTCCATTCTGAAAAAACGGCTGGAAAAGGTCGGGGGCAAGTGGGTCGATGAACTTCCTATGGCTTTATGGGATTACCGAACAACCCACAACTCTACGACCGGTCACACTCCATTCTCTCTCTCTTGTGGTTCAGAAGCCGTTATTCCAGTTGAGCAAGAAGTACCTTCTCATCGTGTGACATACTATGACCCAAAGACAAATGCTATATTACTTGCTGAATCTCTCGATCTACTAGATGAGAAGCGTGAAGAGGCAGATTTGAGGGTAGCTGCGCATCGGAGTCGAGTCGCCCAACTGTACAACACCAAGGTCCACCCGCGAACCTTTGAACTAGGCGATCTCGTCTTGAAAAGAATCTATTCCTTCGCATATGAAGCCGACATGGGAAGGACCATATGTCATTGAACGAAGGCTCGGGGATGGCACATTCAAATTATCGACTGTTGACGGTCTTACTTTGCCACGAGCCTGGAATAACGAGAGTCTCTGTCGCTACTACACATGACAGGCTATGTTTATTCATTTAGTTTATTTTTCATTTTGCAATTTGTTTCTGCATTTCGAAATTAGAATTTGTAATAAGGCAACTGACTTTGCCATATTTACTTATTTCAGCAATAAAATGCAATCTCTTCGAGCCAGAGCTGTGATTTACTTGAAATGCTTCGTATGATCATCACTATGCACGGAGAGCTAAGTTTCATCATACAGTGGAATTTATTCAAATAGGGAGTGACTGTGATGCAACCGGTCACTCGCTAAGTGAAACCCGAGCTCGGGGACAAGCCATCACATCAAAGCCAAAAACAGATTGATACACGACAATCCCTCACTTAACTCCCGGTTCCCAGAGTGCGAACTGGAGTACTTAAATACGTCTACGAAGAGGGTGGATCCGTCCGCCTAAAGACTTCGTCCGTATCTGCACCAAGTTTGAGGAGGATGGACCCGTCCATCTAACGATCTCACTTGTTAACTCAGGGTGGATGTGATCCGACCATCCACGATCCTGATGCACCTTTCGTTCCCAGAGTGCGAGCGAAATCTAAAAACATACAGCGGATGTGACTGACCGTCTGCTTACCAACTCCAAACTCCCAGAGTGTGAGACGGAGTATAAACAACAACTACAACAACTCCGAACTCCCAGAGTGCGAGTCGGAGTATAAACATCAACTCCGAACTCCCAGAGTGCGAGTCGGAGTATAAATCAACTCCGGATTCCCAGAGTGCGAAATGGAGTATAAACATCAACTCCGGATTCCCAGGGTGCGAAACGGAGCATAAACATCAACTTCAAGTTCCCAGAGCGTGAATTGAAGTATAGATATCGACTCTGAATTCCCAGAGTGTGAGTCGGAGTACAAATGTCGATTCCGAGTCCCCAGAGCGTGGACGTATGATTTAAACTTCAGCTGGCGTGACCAACCACCAATAAAAAAATGAGAATCCCCGAAGTGCGGATATGATCATCGACAATCGGACAAGCGTGAATAAACCGCTCAATCTATGCTTGCCTTAGACATCCATTCAGTGGCACTAGACTCAACATGTTATAAGTGAGAAGCAATCGCTGACTGATGTCTACAATTCATCCCCGAGACTGCGGGGCAGGACTTAAGCATCGACCATTGATTGAAGCGGTGCGACGTAAAAATTCAACTCGCCCCCAATCGCGAACCATGTCCGTAGTTTCCAGACTTGGTGCAAAAAGACAAACTTGACTCGGAAGCTGGAACTTTACAAGTGCATTTCAAACATTGAAACACTTAAGCAAATACACAAGAAGCTAAAGAAGAAAAGTTTCATTTCTACTATTTATGAAAGAAATTCATGTACAAGTTTGTTCCCAAAATATTCCTACTAGCAGGGGCCGAACCCGCATCTATACACGGCCAACAAAATGAAAATCAAAATAAACCAGGGAAGCATGTCTAATCTTTCTTCTTCCTAGGCTTCCTTTTTGGTGTAGACCCGCTGGAGCGGCCACTAATTTTCCTCTTTGAGCCTTTGCCTTTCGGTGGTTGGTCTCCAGGCGGGGGCATGATCTCGACATCCTCCTCCGAGCTCGAGTGCACAAGGATGCTTCCTGCCGGCGGAGTCGGAGGAACAGGGTCAAGTGTAGAAGATGGAATGGGCGCACTGGTGTCGAAAACTATACCGCCAGGCGATATCATTCTAAGCGGAGCTGGACCAAGTGTCGCCGTTCCACTCCCAAAACTGCCACCATGAGCCGATGCTGCCATTTCAGCGTTGATTTCAGCCATAATCTCCTCTTCAGTAATCACTCGGGCCTCGCTGGGAGCATCAGCGGTTGGCATCGAAAAGCTTGTAGCAGGAACGCCTCCGCCCATGACAAATGGTAAGTCAGCTAAAGGATCGCCATGACAGCGAAAGAGTTCCTCCATCAACTGCTCATCAAAAACGAGTGAGCTTCCCTGCATATCGTCGAGAGACGTAGTTGTAGTCACGGCGGTCGCCTCAGCAATGATAGCCCCCTGTGTCTGATATAATTCTTGAGTAGCAGGAGGCACGGCCGAGGCAGCATCGATCACTGGACAAAAAATAAGAGAACTGTTAGGACTAATTCGAGTGAAGATTCCGACTTAAGGCAGATATGTGGAATGCTTAGAATACATTCCTCAGTTTGACTTGTAAGCGATTGAACAGCTTCAGTAACTTGCCCTGTAGCCAGAGACATCTGTGGTTGATCCGGATTATAGGCAGGAACAGCTTGGGGATCGACCGCAGACGAGGATTCGGGCTGGGTTGATGCTGGAACTTCATGACTTTCCTCCTGATGTTCAACCCCTGAACCCTCTCCTACTTCGAAGCGTTGGGCTCCGAGCCTTTCCTTTTCATGCAGAATCATTGACTCATGGAGAATCTTCCTTTCATCTTCAGCCAGAATGCAATTCTCGAGTTCAAATTCATCCACAGACTCGCCCAGATGCGCCTCCTTCTCTTCTTCAACTAATCGGCCCCAGGCGTTGTATAGATGCGCCGGATAATCATCGAGCCAGGCTAGACCCCTGTGCCTCAACACGTTAGCGTTGTAAACAACGAGAAGGTCTTCGATATCAGCCTCTAGCCTGGACTCGGCTGACTTCACTTTCTCCTCGACCTCAGTCTCCACCTTGCGGACTTTAGCCATAGCCGCATCCCGTTCACCCCTAAGCAAAATAGCTTGTTTGCATGCCTCCTGGGCTGCATTGTTTGTATCATCCCTTTCCTTGGCCATGTCGGAAAATTTGGCCTTGAGCTCGTTCAGTTCCTTGACCGCCGCATCTCGTTCGGCGGTAACTGTAGTATTCTGATGGCCCATCTCCTCCACCAAGGCAACATGTGTCTGCCTCAACCTCTCCATTGCCACATTCGCTTCGTCAGCTTTTTTGGTGGCCTCAATTTCAGATTTCCGAGAAGACTCGGCCTCAGCAGTGAGCACTTGAATGATCCGGTCCCTTTGAGCGAGTTCGGTCTCCATTTTCTCAAGCGCTTTGGCTCGCTCAAAGGCCACCTTAGAAGCTTTCTCTGCAGCCTATACGCACTCTTTATATTGAGTATATATGTCATGAACATAATCATGCATCGTGTTTTCCACCCCTGATGGAATTCTTTTTAAGTGTGGTGGGAAGACATAGCCATCAAGGCATATGTTCGGGAACTCCTTCCTCATCTGAGCCAATTTAATGGCCCCTTCTCCTGTAGGCTCAATTGGGACCTGCTCTGCAATTATGGAGGCCGTGGTTTTGACTCTCTAGAGATGAGTCTCGGATCTAGAAGTGTGAGAAGATGGCCAGTGACGTGGAGGCTCTGGCGGATGTGAAACATGAACAGGAGGTGGAGACGGAAGCCTAAGAGGAGGAGAGGGAGATCTAGATCGGTGTCTGTATTCTCTTTCCCTGTCCCGCTCGTACCTCTCTTGATTAGAGTACCCGCGATCGCGGTCTCTATCAGAGTCTCTCCTGCGGGAATCATGATAGGTAGAAGATTTTCGAGCCGAGCGAAGGCTCCCAAGCATTGATCCTCTCCCGGACATCGTACCTGAAAATGAGAAACGAAGGAAAAGTTAGTGATCTCTTAGGTTGGAAGATTTACAGTTATGGATCATGTAGTGCGGTGAAGTGTATGCATGTGCAACCCCTCGACCAACCAAAAATGTCAGCTGCACTCATGGCAAGCGACCCGCTCAGTTTGAGAGCGTTATCAAGCTCCTCCATCCCGTTGTCATGTTGAAATGACACATAATCAGAAATCGGAATATCAGCAAGTCCTTCAAAAGGATTCTCCACTTGCGGGGGAGGAGCCTCCAAAATTCTAATCCCCGGGACGGGCAAGGACACAATCACGGATTTTAATCTCACGGATTTAGAACGCTTGTGAGCAACTGCCTTGTCTTTTCTCCTTCCTCATGAATCCTGGACATCGGAAGAAGGCCCAGCTTGGAGCTCGTTATTAGTAGGCGTTCTCTTCGGGTCAACTTCTTCAGCTATTACGACTCCGGGCGCCTTGCGTTTCAACTGCTTCTTCGAGACCGCTCTAAGTGTCCCTTCCAGCCGTATGCTTTGCTTACGTTCGATCAGCATGATAGTTCTCAAGTTTATGTCGGTTAGAACCAAGTCAATGTGCCTCTCTTCACCCGGAACTGCTTGAAGGATCCGAACTAGCTCTCTGAAATATCCACCATCAGGTCAAGAAAGGGAAAGAAGCATGTCAGTTTTGTGGTTGGTTAGTATTATTTCGATAATTCATGAGAAGGATTGCAACGCTTACGTCTATCTAGCCATCACCTAGCGAATCCGGGGGGCATCGGACATAGAACCATTCCGTTTTAAAATAACTTAGCCTTCCCCAGGATCCCGTTAAAATTTGACAGTTCCCGACCGCTTCCAAGAAGGTAAAAGAAGGGCTGTCTCCACGACTCTTAATGTTAAATAGATATCTGATCTCGATCGGCTTTGGCGGTCGAAAGAGAACTTCCATAAACAGAATGAATGTGCTATTCAATAAGGCGTATCCATTGGGGTGTAGCTGGGATGGAGCTATTCCAAGGAACGATAACATCTCCCTTATATATTGATTGAAAGGAGGAAGCGTCCCCGTTGTGCAAGCGTGACGGTTGAAAGCAATAAACCCCTCCGGGGGAGCATGTGGTCTGTCATTTGGCCCAGGCAGTAACACGTCGTCAAGCGACAAGTCGTGCCTTAAACAAATCCATCCCAGCATATCTTCGGAGATGCTGGACGGCACAGAATCTTGTGGACGACAAATGAACCGGGCGCCAGGAAGCTTGTCTGGAGTTGGATCTATAACTTCGGCTTCAATGACCGGAATCTCGATGGTTGAAGGAATTGAACTCGGGAGTTCCTGCTGCTGTGAACTTGAAGGTTCCATGACTAACTAGCTTATGAAAAATCATTGTTAAACAGACAATAACGCTCGTGCATCCCCCAGTGTAAAGTGTGTGAGTGTGTTGTGCAGTGCAGTACTGTATATCACTTGAGAAGTTCTACATAATTGGAGAAAGCATGTAAACGACGAGACTTCGAAATTCAGTCGGAATGACCGTCATCACTGACCGTCACAACCGTGCCATCCAGAGATTAGCAATCAATCCAAGTAAAAGTTTTGTTAAATTTTGTTAAAGTTACAGTTCCATCGACGAGCTTCGAAGGGAAATCAAATATGCAGTCCAACGGTCAAGTCCAGTTATGCCAAAATGAAGCTCGTCGGAGTTAGATATTCAAATAAACAAGAGTTTTCGATATCATCGAGGTTAGGCTCATTGTCGATCATCAAAGTTCGAGTTCACATCGATCCGTGAAGTTGTTCGTATCCATCAGGGATACAGGTTCAAGTTCATATCGATCGTTCTGGTTCAAGTTCATATCGATCGTCCAGAGACAATTTCATACCGATCCCATGGCATGTAGTTCGTATCGATCAAAAAACATCTACTTCGTATCGATCAATAACGCCTACTTCGAATTGATCAATATCGTTTCGAAATAGCCAATGCTAAGCAACTGCTCCATGATCGATACGAAGCCCAAAGCAAGACAACCATACAAGATTTCCCTTCGGGATCGATACGAGGCAAAACGCCTTCTTCCCCAATCGATCGATACGAAATTCGGAACGACCATTTCCTTATCCTTACTCCTTCTCCTTCAAGCAATTAACGTGCTGTTACTCCTTCTCGATTCAGCAACGACCAAGTCCCGGCATCAATAGTGATGGAATCGACGATGACATCGAACGAACTAGCACTAAGATTCGAGTCTCGTCCTTTTTAGAATGGATTCGTTGTTTTATTTACCTAAAATCAGATGTTGTCGCGCTAGATTAAGGAATAAGTTGGATCGATTCGAAGGATCGATGGATTTTTTGGTTCGAAGGCAGTATTTCTTTCTCGAGTTCTTTATCGATACGAAGACAAGGCAGAAGAGTAAAACGTAAAAAGTGAAAAGTGGCTAAGTCCACAGTATTTATATGGACTCGAGCGTGAAGGCGAAAAACGATTCACATCCCAGTAGATTCGACCGGTTGCAAAACATCACCACAGGATCGATTCGAATAAGCCATTCGAATCCATCAACACAAGCCTTTATCAAAGCGAAAGTTGCCAACGAAGGCTTTTTTGAGTCACCCAAATCCATTGATATGAAACCACTGTTCGTATCGATCATCTTCGATTCCATCTCCAGTTCATCGATACGAACGATCAGTTCGAGTCCATCAAATTGCAGCTCCCAGAAGCCAATGCCCATCGATACGAATTGTCTATTTGTATCCAGAAACACTAGATCCATCGATTCAAAATACACAACAAGGGCTGTTCTGAAGGCACCGAACTCCATCGATACGAATGACCACTTCGTATCCATCGAGCCCAACATCCATTGATTCAAAATGCTCATCTCATACCCATCTATGCGATGCATATCGATACGAAGACAACGTTCCAACCATTTACATCGATTCAGGAGAAGATTGATGTGAAGGGACATTCAAAGACAACCGTCGAGCGTTGTTACAATTCGAATTTCACATTGGTTCAGGAGAGGATCGATACGGAATTCGATACGGGATAAACTGACAACGACTCGTGAACATACAAATGTCAACGAGAGTCAGATTAACATATATGCACATATGTCAGACTAATCTTCAATATTCCAGATTTACAGGAATTGGAAACTCATTTGGTAACGATTACAGCAACAGACGGCTAATCACTATCATACAGCAATCAGTTGCAACAATACAGGGTACTGCGGTTGACAGTCAATAGTTTACATTATCGAGAAAATCAGTCAAAGATTACAGCTTTCATCGAAAAGACGATAACTATTCAGAATGAAGATTGCAGCATTTCAAAGCACATCATGTTTCCACAAGGCGTACTTTGGGGGGCAAATGTTATCCCGCCTTTTGGCAAGGCCGTGACACCAAGAACTTGACTAGAAACCAATGACGGTTTGTCTTGGAGATCAGTTATGCGCAGACTCACCATGGATATCGACGAATTTTGTCCGAGTCCGAACTAAGCTACAATCGACAAGACACGACGAGGGAAGCCATAAAAGTCAACATTCCAAATTTCAAGTCAATCCGAGTCCGTATGCTCAAGTTACGATCGATGAAAGATTGGATGAAAACCAGCCACTGTTCGAATCGATCGAGTTCGAATCCATCAGGAAAGCTTACTTCGACTCGATCAGCTCTGCATCGATCACCAGGGCTTACTTCGACTCGATCAGTGCCGCATCGATCAGCCAGTTTCCACTTCGCATCCATCGCCTAAAGAGCTTTGTTCGAATCCATCAAGCTTTTGTAATTCGTATCCATTAGTTGACCTTACTTCGTATCCATCGAGGAACCACTGTTTGTATCCTTCAAACCCAGCTGCTTCGTATCCATCGTAGAGTCCCTGTTCGTATCGATCATATAATGGTTATTCGAATCGATCGGCAAGCCACGCCCCTTTTATCGACACGAACAGAACGTAACCATCGATACGAACTAAGGAGCCATCGTCGATGCGAACTGCACATCCTTTATTGATACGAACAAGGCAATACCATCGATATGAATGAGGCGAAGTTCAAGGACAACTCATTCAACTCGACATCGAAAGCGGAGTGATCCAGAGAAGCGCCACGTCATCTCACAGTCACGTGCAGCTATCGATTCGAACAAGATCGAGTCGACGTGATCGAGTTGAACGAAACAACCTGCCGAAAGCCTCCAATTCGAATCGATCATAACTCGAGATCTACAAGTCCAAATGCCACCAAATTGTTACAGGAGCTTACGCACGTGCTGGAGAATGTCCACGCCAAATTTTGACTCCATCGGACACAATCTTGATCGATACGAAATCCGTTCGTATCGATCACGGATCGAACTGAAACTTCGCGGGCTTGGGCGCGCGGGCCTAGTCATGTGCCAGATGGAGTCTCCCGAGATTTGAGTGAAATATCAGCCTCCTACGCCTATAAATAGAGCCCCAGGGCATACAGAAAGGGGATCTTCTTCTTCATTGAATTCTCCAATGCCTAGACTCTACTGGATCCGGTTCTAAACTCCATTGCTGCTGCTACCAACGAATTTCACTGGTGTAGATCATTATTATCTACTGTAACTCGCTGAAATCAATTGTAATCATCAAAGAAACATCAATAAAGCAATCAACTTCATAGTGGACGTAGGCAACACGCCGGACCACTCTAAATTCTTGTGTTTCTGTGCATTCTTACTACTTTCATTATCTATTTTTGGAGTTTTTGTTAGACAATCCTCTTTTTCCATTTAATTTCTTCACTTTATCTCTTCAAAAACTTCCGAAGAGTGTTGTGCCTAATTTTGGTACAAATAGTGTTTCTTTAAAAATAAATCAAAAGAAAATTTGTTTTTGGGATTTTTTTTTGTTGAGTTTTTAGAAAAAAAAGCAAAAATAAACCATGAAAAATTAAAAGTGAAGATGATCTCCCCCCACACTTGATTTTGACTGTGTGCCCACAGTCAACCCAAGTGAAAGGAGAAAAATAAAACAAAAATAAAACGATGACCTATATTTACATGAAGGTGAATGGTATTTACACGAGATCAGATAGTATATCGTCAAAGCATAAATGAAACGGTCTTCCAAAAACCGATTCATTTGCCTCGTCAAGTATACGAGACACAGTTTAAGCTCGAAAAACCAAATCGTAAAAGATTTCAAAGTTGAATGTTGATTCGGAAAAACGAATGTCGTTTTATTGAAAATCATACTAGTTGTTTTATTTTCAATGATTTTTTGGGTCGATAAAACAATTGATTGAAATTTAAGTTCATTTTCACCACATTGAAATTCAAGCTCATCATTGAAAAATTCGTCAAAATTATTGATTTCAAAATCAAAGTGGTGATTTAAATCTTCCCCGTCGGAATTTAACAACTCGTCATCCAAAAGTCCAAAAAATTCGTGTTTATTAAATTCGTCTTCCTTTGTTGGATTATCAACAACTTTATTGCGTATCTCAAGTTCAAAATCCAAAGTTGTTGTATTCAAATTTTCGAAATCGAGAAAAGGAATATCGCATTTTAAATTTGGTTCCACACCCTCAAAAGAACTAAAATCTAACTCAATTACCGTGTTCTCAACAACTTCATTAAGATCGTTATTTTCAATTTCAATAGTTGTCATTTGAAAATCAGTGATTTGGGTAAGAGATGGATTATCGTTTGACTCGTCACACATTGGGATTTGATTTTGTTTATCATGTTGTTTCATATATGTTTCAAACAACAAATCTGTGTGATCATTGTAGATTTCATCCATTTGTTCAACAAAATCCAATTTATAGTTATTAACTTGAGAATTTTCGATTTGGATCTATTGAGAACAAAAAATTTCAATTGTAACGTGGTTAAGATTATTCCCATTGCCAAATTCGTTTGAAAAGTTGTTTCCATTTTCATTTTGAGTTTAAAATTCATTTTGGAGTTCGAAATTGAATTGGCATGGGTTATAATCGAAATCGTTTGAATTTTGAATCGAATTCAAATTTTGAAATCCTTGGCTCGAATTGTTACACAAATATGAATTACACAAATCATTTATCATTTGATTTTGTTGTGTAGAGATTTCAAGTAGAGATGAAATGCTATCTTCGAGATGAGGGTTGGTTATCGTTTTGAAAACTTTGTTGTTCAAAATTTAAAGAATAGTTGTCGTTAAAATATCCATACGAATTTGGAGTGAAATCATATGGATTATATTGATTTTCACAACTGTTGTAAAATTCAAGGGAGTAGGGAAACTCGGACGTTTTCAAGAATGTTTTTTTTAAGGAAAAATATTTACAAAAAGGATTTATTTTTCAAAAGGGAAATTGATTTTTGTTTTGTTTGTGATTTTTCAATTTTCTTTTATTTTCTGAAAAGATTTTTTTTTATTTTCTAAAAAAACAAAGTAAATTTTTTTTGGAATTTTGATTTGAAAATTTTCAAAGGAAAAGGAAAAAAAAGCTAAGTTAAGAAATATTTACAATTTTTTTTTAGTTTTGGGTTTTGAATTTTTTATTTTAAATATGCATGAACTAATGCAACTAAATGAATGCAGTGGTTATTTACAAATGATTTATCCTAAGTTAACCCAAAATTGTATAATCACACATTGTCTTAGATAAACAAGATAGTTCTCAGCCAGGTAACAGACAGGATTTATCGATGCACCACGAATCACTGAGCAATGCAGCCGAAGGTTTAAGTACCTTTAGAGGAACAACCACTATAATATTTACGAATCACCGTAATATTTATAACTGATTATTGCTCTGCCGTAGCCTAGACACCAAGTAATTAAATTATTCAAAGAAAACAACTTGTCATTATATAATTAAGTGTTATCGATGTCTAACCGTTATTATTAATCATAATTCTAAGATGAAATGCAAAGCAGAAATTAAACGTGTATTAACAATGCAACTGCGAATGGATTTCGTTTTAGTTTTTGAATTTTTGAATTTTTTTAAAAATGCAAATGCAAACAACCAACAATGCAATTCAAATAAAACTAGAGACGGGGTTAAAAGCAAAAAAAAATTATAAGCAAGCAAGCAGTTTTTTTTTGGCAAGCTGTTCTTCTCCTTCTGAAATTCTGCTTTGGCAACCTGAAAACAAAAACCAGATATATATACAAGTTTTTTTTTGGTATCCTTTTATTTATCAAGGAAGAAACTAAGCAAAGGAAAATCAAAACTATTGAAATCAAATGAAAACAAACAAAACAAATGAAAGAAAAGTCAGAGAAAAACAAAACAAGACAAATAAAACAATCGAAACCAAAAATTTGTACGCCCTTTTTTTCAGAAATTTTTGTTTTTTTTATAAACAAATTCACAAAGGAACAAAGAAACAATCAACCCAAACAAACTCCACTCGGCCCATTCTTTTTTTTAATTCATAAGGCATGGCTGATCAAAAACACCTGCTAGAAAAAAGAAATAATAATAAACAACCTCTCAGAGAAATATTCGCGCATCAATTACCAAAATAAAGCTTTAACTCGTATCAAATCACCACGCGAAATTTGCTAAAAAAACTTTCGAAACCGATTTCCTCAATCAAATTACCAAGCTCAATCACGTGATTCCTTGAATTCCTAGTCTAACTAGAATTGCGGCGTGGTGCTCGATTTGTTTTGGGTTCACTTGGTGATAAACCTGCGGGGGTGTTTGTGGGAGCTGTTGTAGTTGAAGTTAGTGACGTTCGAATTGCCGAGGCGATTGGTGATGAGTTATGGTGCTCGAAAAAGTTGAATTCGAGAATTGTAGAATCGGCGAATCAGTGAGGTTGTCAGTTTGAAGTTGAAGTTCGATTTGGAGAAAAATGCAGTGGAAGTTGTTTGAACAGGATTTGTGAACAGGATTTGTGAAAAATGCAGTGGTAAAAAAAATGCAATGGCAGGTGTAGTTTGTTGTTTGGCTGGAAATGGATGGTCTGACAAGGAGGAATTGATGTTGTATGAAGTGTTTTGTGACATGAGATGTGAGTGCTTACTGGTGGTTGTAGACGTTGCAATTGAAAGAGGTGATGTGAGTTGTAGCTATGAAGTGTTTGTTGTGGAGGGATATTTGCTGGTGGTGAAGTATAGCAGTTGTTGTAGTGGGGGTGATGACGTGCACATTGGTGTCTGGTGGTAGGTATGTCAGGGTGAAGGCAGTAGCTTTTGGTTTGTGGTAATCTGCTATGTTCAACGCCTCTGATCAAATTTTTGTTTTTGTTTTAATGGGAATGAGAGGTGAGGCAGTTGATATGAAGGTGTATGGTTATAGAAGGCAAGTATGAAGACAAGTGGTGGTTCGAGCAGTTTGCTGTGAAGTAGCTATAGTTTTGGCAATGGTAGATGAATTGCAGAGAAATGATTAGCAAAATGGTAGAGAAATGGGTGATGACAGTGGTAGTTCATAGTGTACTGACTGTATGTTGAGATGGAGGAGGGTCTGGAGGTGATCAGATGTTGGAGGAAGTAGATGACAGTGGCGTTGAATGTTGAATGTTGTTGGGTAAGTGATATGAAGTTGTTGAGTGGTGTTGAATGTTGCAGGATCGATGTTGTTGAAAATAGAAATAGAAATAGAAATGTGAAGAAATAGAAATGTGCAATAGGCTTTGAAGCAAGGTGATATTGATCAGGTTGATGTATTAGTTTGTGTGATGGTAGATGGTATATGTGATGGACTTGCTGTGATGCTGATCTGGTGATGTAGTTATTGCAATAGTGGATGGCAGCAAGCAGGTGGTCGTGACAGAAATTATTTAGTAGTGGAAATTATGTGGTTTCAGGCAGATGACTGGGTTGCAGGTTGAGGTGAAGTGTATTGTTTGCTATTTTGTGGTAGGCACTGGGTTGTATGGGAAGAGATGGTTGGAGTGGGCTTGCAATGGGATGATGTTATATGGTTTGCACTGTAATGTGTTTGACTAAAGACGGCTTGTTTGATATTGTATGGTAGTTGATGTTGTAGTCTGATGAAGTGGTATAAGGTTTAGTGCTTCTGATGGTTCAAAACAATGAAAAGTGTGGGTTTGGTCGAGTATGATGTACTATGATAGGAAGTATGGGTATGGAATGTAGCAAAAATGTAAGTAGCACAGGGAAGTGGATGCAGTGGAATAATGATGTGTTGGCAACAATGTGGGTTGGTGAGACAGCGATCAGTTTTGTGTGGGTGAAGTTGAGAGATTAGAGGAAGTTTGATACCACAGTGAAGGGTAGTGGTGCAACAGTATGTGCACAGGGAAGGCAGTGGACAGAGGATGGCAGATTTGTTGTTGTGAGGTATAAAAATTCTGATGGGGGAGTGTTAGTGGTAGAGGCTAGCTTGAAAAAGTGATGAATGCAGTAATGTAGAGGAAAGTTTGGGGTGTAGAAGAAATTGTAGATGTAAGCAGTGGTATTTTCTATGGCAAGCACAGTTTTGAGATGTTGTAAGTGAATGCAAGGCAGAAATAGTGAGTCAAGGCAGGGTTTTGACAGAGGCAAATTGAACAGAATGATGATCAAATATTTGCAACTATAAATGGAATTGCAAATGAAAAGTAAATATATGGAAATGGAAATGAAATGCAATAAAATTATTTTTTTTTTGAAATGAAATTGTCGAGTTTTTTTTTCTTTTTTTTATATAAATGAAAATGCAAATGGAAAATGAAAAGAAATCAAGCACACAAAGAAAATGCAATCAAAAATCACACAAACACACAATTTTTTTTAAATGAAATACACACACAAAAATCAAACAATAAATAATTCGAAGAATAGAAAATAAAAATCAAAGCAATTCCCCGGCAATGGGGCCAAAAACTTGTTCGAAGACGGAATTTCTATCGGTTTAGAAAACCGTCGAACGAATTTAGAAATAAAATAACCGCAAGCGCACAGCGTACACTTGTAGTACGTGGCGAATACGGGTCGATCCGCAGGAAATTGATGATTTTAAATCTCTATTCAATCAAATTAACCAAATTTAAAGAGTGTTAACCTAAAAAAAGGAGAAAAATGACAAAAGAAAATAGATAAAAATATGAGAGTGTTAAGACAATTTAGAGGTAACTTCCACTCTCTAGATCACATAAATCAACAAAATGAAGTTATGATCTCTCTTTTCTTTGTCATTAGTTAGCTTATTTGACGTGCTTATCATAAGTATGACCTATTTGTGCTATTAATTAGTTCAACATAAGCCATCAAACTATAACACACCCCTTAAACTACTTACTAACTCACATGAAAAATGATAACAAAGTTGAAAGCAAAATCTATTTTAAGTATGGCCTATTAACTATTAATTAGAAATATAGACCATCAAATTTTAATCTCAACATTCACTTCATTACCATCATCATATGTAGATGAAGAGGTAATTTATGTTAGTGATTGTTTAAGTATAGCCTATTTGGTGTCAACAATATACTATCAAATTCAAAGCAAAAACAACAAGTTAACCACTTCATACATTCTCATTAAAGCACAAAAAGAGAGTATAAAACTTCAAAATGTTGAAGCTACATGATTAGAGGCTTCATTACCCCTAAATTGAAGGAATTAGCCTATCATTTGTGTTATCATATCAACACAAGTAGCATGCAACATGAAACTAAAAAAAAGAAAAATGAAAGCTAATGGTGAAGAGAACTATTCTACTTGCATAAAAGAAAAGAAATCTTCACTACAACATAAAAAGAGAAGCATGTAAGAGAAAAGAGCATATATTGAATTGCATAAGAAAAGAAAAATTACAAGAAATAAAAATGGCTAAGTAGCCATGAAAAGAGATAGAGAGCTTTCTTTTATTTTTAAGC
Organism: Allium fistulosum; assembly: GCA_030737815.1. Taxonomy (NCBI): domain Eukaryota; kingdom Viridiplantae; phylum Streptophyta; class Magnoliopsida; order Asparagales; family Amaryllidaceae; genus Allium; species Allium fistulosum. The sequence continues at coordinate 100,510,130 of CM060907.1, forward strand.
TAAAAAACTAACTAAGAGGAAGAGGGTTACATGAAACATAAGGGGTATTTATACATGTGTTAAACCCTAATTCATATTTTTGGGGAATGCCCAAACTACCCTTGAGAAAGTGTGGAGGCAGAGTAATCATTAGCTTCTAATAATCATCATTTAGGTGTACATGAAGCCATTAATTCCATAAGCATGTATATTAGCCTCTAATTTGTTCATTAAGGTAGGTGGGTAGGTGGGGTCCTCCATGTTCTTCACTTTGAATTATTTCCATCTTCATTCCTTTGTATTCATTTTGTGCATGCATGTGTCTTCATGAAACCACTCCTATTTGAGATCAAATTCCTACACAAATATATATAAATTTCCAATTAATTTTTCTCAAAGAAATATATGCACACAAATGACCGTTTTGCCTCTATATGAAGATGGATATGTGACAATTTGGAATTAATATGGATTTTGGTTAAAACAAGTTAAAATATCCAATATGATCATTTATTTAATTTAAATAGAATAAATAAGGTGGTAAAAATATGCACATTTACGTGCACATCAATAGCTCTCGACACTCTGTTACAACAAAATGCTACGTGAACATTGGCAGTCAACAACTTAGTATTTATGTATCGGGAAATCAATCGAAGGTTACATCTTTTGACGAAAAGGCGACAACTATTCAGCGAATCGGATAGGACTTTTCGAAATGAAGATTGTAGCTTTTCAAAGCACATTATGTTCTCAAGGACGTACTTAGGGGGGCAAATGTTATCCCACCTTTTAGCAAGGTCGAGACACTAAGGGCTTGACTGAAAACCAAAGACAGTCCGTCCCGAAGATCGGTTATACACAGGTTTACTATGGATACCGACAAATTTGGTCCGAGCCCGGATCGAGCTACAATTGATATGGCATGACAAGCAAAGCTATGAAAGCCAACGTTTCAAATTTCAAGTCGATCGGAGTTCTTATGCTCGAGTTATGAATCGATCAAGAATCATGAAGCAAGCCTTAATTCGTATCCATCACCTTACAATGGCCCTATTCGTATCCATCAAATATCACTCCCCTTCATATCCATCATCCCTTGACAAATGTCCAATTTCATATCGATCGCCCTCCGCTTATCGATCGCCCTCCGCTCATTTTGCATCGATCGCCTTCCATCGATATGAAAGGCAGCAACCATCGATCGATACGAAGAGAGTAACACGACCAATTGATACGAAGAAGTTGCCAAATGATCGACACGAATGGGTCCTCTAAATCATCGATATGAAAGGGATCACTCCAGGTTGATATGAATAAAGCACGTTCAAGTGAAGGAAATGATCATTCGGCATGAAAAGTGGATCGCTCCTGGATTATAGCTCCACGTCACCGAAGTTGATCGATATGAATTAGATCGATACGAAGACGCCAGCCAATTGAAAATCCAAACTTGGATCGATCATAACTCAAAATCTACAAGTCTAAAAATCACCAAATTTTCACAGGAGCTTGCATACCACCTCAAGAATGTCTGTGATCGATCTCAACCTAAATGGAGCAAGTATTGATTAATACGAATGTGATGGGGATCGATCCCAAATGACCTCGGATCGATCAAGTAGGCCCACCCACGTGTGAGAAGAGGTATTCCGAGATCTGAGCCAGATATTTTCAGCCTACACCTATAAATAGCAGCCCGATGCCTCTAGGAAAGGGACTTTTTGATTCGGCTACACCGATACTCTACCGGAGACCTTTTGTAACTCGAGTGCTTGAGTGTTTACTGCTGTAGTCAGATTGTAATCTTTAATAAAACGGCAAACTTTCTATAGTGGACGTAGGCTACAACGTTGAACCAGTCTAAATTCTTGTGTTCTTGCATTTCTGTTTGTCTGTTTTAGCGTGTTTGTTAGATTAGCTTCCTTTTTCATTTATATTCTTTATTTTAATCTCTTCAAATACGCCCGAAGAGTGTTGTGCCTAATTTTGGTACCAAAATGACATAACAGTCTGAACTGGGTATAATAAAAATAATTAAAAAGCATAAATAGATAGATAACTACCACATGTCTTTACCTCCACCTTCGTCTCCTAAATTAGGATTACTCTCTTTAACCTGTGTTGTAATAAGGAGTGGGTCAAAACAATAAATATCGATGAAATGGAAATCTCAAGCTTACCATAATTATTGTTTACACCAAAAGTTGTCATAAACACTCGAGAATAGAATAGTAGAGAAATAAATGAAGAATAATCAAAATTAAATCGAGAGGATAAGTAAATAAGCCATCATAATTAAGCAATGACAAAGACACAAGGATTTATAGTGGTTCGGCATTAGATGCCTAAGTCCACTTTGAAGGACTTGCTTTACTGATCACTTGTAAATTTTATTCCAATGAAGTAATGATAATAGTACTTGATTACAATGGAGTCCAAAGCAATAAGCAGCATAAAGATCCTTTAAATGAAGAATGAAGTCTGTATTTATAGGTGAATATAGTGAAATATCTCATTGAAAATTTGACAGAAGACTCTCCAGATCCATAAGGTCCTAGTAGAACGATCGTAGGTTCTAACTCACAATTTGCAATGATCGATACCGATCATTCATTTTGTCTCTGATGGTCGTGCGATCGTTCATGGTGACTTTCCCTATCTCTAATGTATGCTCCCAAAGTTTGGTGTCATTCTGAGTTGTAGTTTATGAGATATTAACCAATCTTTATCAAGTTGATGTGTTTAACTGTTGTACGATCGTTCATGAAAGATCGGTGTTGATCGATTGAACTTGCTCACTTTAACATGCGATCGTTTATGGGGACTCCAATCTCCAATATATTGACATTATGAAAGTTTCAAGTGTGTCGGACTTGTAGATTTTGAGATATCGATCAATCATCGTTGAATTGAGCTATGTAATCGATACAATAGTATTGAATATGGTGCATGCCTGATCTATCTTCAGAGAGTAGTGAACTTCCATACTCTAAGTGTTTTATTGAGTTCACCTTCAACTTCTTCTTTGCTCCTGCTTCATATATTATCATTTAGGCTTGATCTCTAGGCTTCGTGATCATTAATTCGATACATCGATCCTGATTTTAACTAAGTCCGTCGCATTCGACTGTTCCAGATATAGCCGGGTCAAAAGGCCGGATAACATTTGCTCCCAAAGTATGTCTTGTTTGAACATGACGTCCTTTGAATCGATGCAAACTTGAATTGTCGAAAAGGATTCCATCCAATTAATTGAATAGTCACCATTCTTCCATTTAGTCGCTTTTTATTGAGAGTCACATCTCCTCCTGTATTTCATGACTATTGGTCGATTTCCAACAGTATAAATACTGGATTACGGCTCGTCGATGATTATCTTGTTTTATTTTCAGTGATTATTAAGCTCCAGCAATTTGGCTTAGACTATTCTCCAATTGATTTCAGATGAAAATTCAATTCCTGTTGATTTCAAGAAACTAAAATTTTGGAACGTATATGTGTTTATACCTGACCTTGATCACGATTGCACGTTCACAGGTCGTTGTCAAGTCTTTTCAAAAAACGTTCACACCGAATCATTTGTTGTTGAATAGATTGATGGATAGTTTCAGATCCATCAAATATGGGCTATTTATTTACGATCGTTGTTCCTCTCCCATTTTTAGAAACGATCATATCTGATCGTTAGTTGTAGAATATATTGATGGGTTACTCTAGATCCATTATATACGAATCATAGGCCATTGTCATGAACGATCGGTCTTTGTTCCTGAGTTCTAAAGGATTGATACACTGTTTACGTGGAATGATTGGAACGATCATCATTTGTTGATTTACCAAATCTAGTTTCATTCTTCGAGAATTATCGGCGCCGAATCAAGGAGTAAAGGATCGCAACGATCAGTTATAATCATAGGCTTCAAAGGACTGGCTAACACCACATATAAATACTTTTACTTAGCCACTCCATCCTTTCCTTCTTCACTTTTACATCATTTTCATCTAAACCAAAAAAGGAAATTACTCCTCTCCTTCTTCATCGCTCCAAATCACGGTCCAAACCTCCAAATCAAATATCGTTTCTCCTCCATTTAGTCTTCAATCAAGCACCCTTCTCTCCATATCAATCATTATACTAACCTCTCCAGATCTTGAGATGAAACAAACTCGAATTCCACTCTTCGAATTCTAATTTAGGTAGGTTGATTTTTGGTTTATATGCGGATTCTATAGCAAGATTTTAGGTCTGTCGACCTCATGATGTTTGATTAGAACGATGAGGCTGATTGATTTGAAGCATGTTGGAGGAAGAAAAGCTCCAGCCAATCCTTTCAGTGATGGCAAAGTGGTTGAGTTGTTGGGAAGAAGGAGTTGGGGTAGAAGACGATCGTTGATGAACGATCAGTTGTAATTATGGACTTGGTGAATTTTTGTGAAACGATCATATGGAATAATCGTATGAAACAATCATATGGCATCAATGTTGGGTATGGACCTAGGGTGGGACGATCGGTACTAGAACGATCGATTATCGATGATGCGGCATATGAAACGATCGTATGGTGATGGTTTGGTTCAAACGATCGATTGAATGTTGATGCGAACGATTGGATGGAGAATTGAAGCGAACGATCGGATGGAGGATCGAAGCGAACAATCGGGCATAATGGTTGGAACGAACGATCGGATATGGATCAATGGGAAAGATCCGTTAGAGGAATGTGCAGCACCTGGCTTGACTATAGACGATCATTATGCAACAATCATTATGGAACGATCGGCTATACTTTGGTGAAACGATCGGTTGTCAGCAACTAACTTTAAAAATGAAATTCAATCATATGAACTTAGACTTTGAGATGAGCTTTGGCTTGGACACTTAAGTGAACGCATACGACTTGCATATGACTTGACCTACATATTGTGACATATACGATATTCGAATCATGACATGGACAAATGCCTTGGAAAAATGCTTTTGAAGCTCATCTACCTATGAACATAAAAATCAATCTTCAACCTGTAAACAATCGATCTTAAGGCTCAGGGTGAATCATTCCCTAACGATGTAGAGAACTGGTTGAGACGGTCTGTAATGATGGTCACTCCGGTCAAACTTCGAAGTCTCATCATCTTTTCCGCTTTTAATTTTGTATAACTTGTCACTATATTGCTTGGAACTTTACCACACGACAGTGACACTCACTCTGCACCTGGGGTATAAGTTATTTCATCTGATAATGATTTTTTTCTAAGTCTAATAGCGATGGATTCCAGACGTTCGGAGCGTCTTGCAGCCATGTCTGCTGGACCATCTTCTCAACACAACAATTCTGGTGTTGAGTCAAGTTCTGCTACTGAATCAAATAGCTCATCTCCTAGTCATCAATCCAAGCAACCAGAAAGCTCTGGTCCACCATTCGATTTACTCTTCGTCGTTCCTACTCTTCCAGCAGAAATCATCAATCCTGTTCCTGACTCTTTGGAGGACATAGTCTTCTTAGAAGATCCTTTGGATAACGTGGCCTCGAAGATTAGAGAAACCACTCTTCATCAAATCTATGAGGGACATGGGATTTTAATTGACGATGTACTGGTCCCATCACGGGACGATAGAGCTCACAGGCCCCCGGAGGAGTATACATCATGCAACAAATTTATGTGCTGGGTTGGATGCATTCCACCATTTAATTCATACATCCACGAGGTTCTACAATATTTGAGGATAGCCCTGGCGCAACTGCATCCGAACGGCTACGCCTTACTCAACTGTATTTCCATGGTGTTTATGGAGTTCTTATATCGCCTCCCAACTATCGAAGACATTCGATTAATATTCCCCTTCAAGCAACGGACAGGGAGTCTCTCGTTTACATTTTTGGAGTCAGTTTAGAAGTGTCAAATCTTAGCAGGTACTTGGAATAAATTAAGCGCTTTCAAAAGCGAATGGTTCTTTCTGCGATGTCCGTTCGGCTTCGCTCGACGGTGGTTGGAAAAATGTAAATGCCCCTCTTCACTTTAATTCATATTCTTATATCCAGGTCGTATCCTAGACTAAGCAGTTTTTCTGATTTTTTTACAGGTACTATCCTATAGCCCAAAGGTAAACATATTGAGGAGGCAGTCTCAACTCTTAAGGATGTGCCACCTAAAGATAGAGTATATTAAGATGTCATCTATGAATACCAATACGAACCTATCCAAGTGCTCATGGAAAACCTGGTTTATCAAATCCATGAAGAAAGCTGGTGCATTCGTTAACCCAAAAGGAATCACTAACCACTCGTACGAACCACACCTATTCCAAAACGACGGCAACAGAATACCGTCCTCTACCACTCTTAGATGATGGAAACCTATTGCCAAATCTAATTGGGATAATACTCTGGCTCCACTCAACTGATCAAATAAATCATTAATTCTTGGCAAAGGATGCTTATTCTTGATCGACTTCTCATTCAACTTACAATAGTCAATACACATCCTTAACGACTAATCTGGTTTCTTCATAAATACCGCGGCCGCTCCCCAAGATGAACTGCTTGGCCTGATAAAATTCTTTCCCACTAAGTCCATTAGCTGCACCTTTAACTCCTTCATCTCGGTAGGTGTCATCCTGCTAGGTGGTCTACTTACAGGTTCTGCTCCTGGCACAAGAACTATCTGAAACTCAATGGCTCTCGCTTCGGTGGTAGTCCCATGACAGGCTCAAAAACATTAGCAAACTCTTTTACCAGCAAAACCTGATTCAATTCTTCTTCTTCTTCCATAGCACCCAACAATGCACAAGCACTAAGATCTGAATTTTCCACTGAGTATATAATTTGGTTATGACTATTGGGGTGTCTTAGCGATATTTCCCTATCTTGGCAAAATATCTTAGCATTATATATATCTAACCAATCCATACCCAAAATGATCCCGAAGTCTACGAAATCAAAAAAATACAACCTGCATGCAAACTTATGACCTAACAGATCAAGTTCTAACTGGTCACATCTCATCCCCAGAGTTGCATACCCTCCTATTAGATTCGCAACCCTTAAGGAAGTAACAAGGTATGATGGTTCTAAACATAACTTATCTACTAAACACTGAGATATAAATGAGTGCAATGCACCGGTATCAAATAGTACCATAACTGTTATACTATGAATCAAAAGCGTACTTTCCATCACAGTCTTTCCCTTCTCAACAGCGATTGGTCTAGAAGATGATGGTTCTAAAGCAAAGTCGTTCCCTTGTCTGCACTGACTGGTTCTGGACTCTGATTCTTATAGTGCCCCATCGGATGACAATTGAAGCATTCACTCCTTTCTTGTCAACAGCCTTCTTTGCTTTGCCTATCCGACATTCGTGAGCAAAATGTCCCTTCTTATCACACTTTAAGCAAACCAGATCAGCTTTTGCCTTCTTGGTGGCTCCTCCCTTCTGTGCTCCTTTCTACTTAAAGAATTTCCTCTTCTTTTCCTGAGAATCCTGGGTTTCAACCTGCTTCTCTTTCCCAAAAGTAGAAATCATCTCTTCATTCCTGATTGCCATCTCCACTACAACTGTACTTGGATCACGAAGATGTGGCATATTCGCCCTAGCAATCCCGGGTCTTAACCCTCGAATAAACTTCTCGTTCCTTTTAATGACAGTGTCAATGGTAGCGTATCCATATCTAGACAACTCATCAAACTTCGTAGCATACTCAATCACCGACATATCACCTAGCACTAAGTCCATGAACTTTTCTCAGCAATACTGACTTGGCAACTTCAGACAAGAACTACTCTTCGAATCTCCTTCGAAACTCTGCCCAAGTCAACTCTTCCTCGAGAACTCCCATGGTAATTCCATTCCACAAGTACAATGCTGCACCCTGCAACTATCTAGAAGCAAGTCTTCTCTTCTGTTCATCGTCTAATCCTAAGTCAGTGGAAATTCTTTCATAGTGTAATAACTGGTTTTCTACTTCAACAGAATCCTCCATTCCCAAATATAGCTTCCCACCAAGACTGGTGTAATCCCTACTCATCTTGGCATAGTTATTGCCAACTAGGGACATAGGATTTGCTTCCCCAGCATCACAGCATTTCCCTTAGCAACTCCTGCAGCTGCTCCAGCTTGCATAAGATTGACGAAGAACTGATATATCATCCCCATATCTACTACCGGGGTTCCAGCACCTACATTTGCATTTGCGTTTGGATTAGCATTTGCCTGTCGACCCGGATCTCCTAGTATTGGGTCGAGCATTTCCATTAGTTGTGGTTCTTCCTTCACCTAGATTTCTTCTTCTGTTTCCTGCCTCCGTATCTTCCATTCTCATATATCTATATACGAGCCTTAGTAAGATACATAAGAATGGTCTAAGAGAAAAGGTGAATATATACTTATAGATATATATAACAAATGCAAGTACATTACTATACCGTTAATCCAAACCCCTGTTTCATTCTCTGATTCATTGGATTATGTTTTGAAAATCTTTTAGGTTCAAATTTCTTTTAAATTTACATAAACCTATGCTCTGATACCAACATGTAACATCCCCCATTTGGAGGCCTAAAACTAATTGTTATAGATGCTGTAGTCATCTATAGTTGTTATTTTTCGGTGATCAAATGAGGTAATGTTAGATACATTGATATACCAGAAACACATGGATATGAAAAAATTTAAACTCAATTTTAAGACAAATTTCTCATTCCATTTCAAATCGCATTTCAGATTCATTACATAATCCCAATTCATAAACCACATTCAAAGAAATATAATTATTATAAATTACGCCAAGAGTGACATATGAAGATGCCCCTTGGTTGATAAGAGTCTAAATATAGGCACTAAACAACTTTGCCATTACATCAAATTACACTGCAAAATCAAACAGAAAGAACTCCTAATTGCTAGCTTGCCTTATGTACGTCTCCGGAAGCTTATTCGTCTAAAGGAGAACCTGAAAACCTTAACTCTCAAACTACTCAAAATCGATTGAGCACCCGAGAGTTTAAGGGGAAACCATAAACTTCGAGTCAGACAAAAAGTTTGGTGTTAATAATTACCTACCATCTCGAACCATATATATATCTAGTGAGACCACACCGCTTAGTGGAATGTGTTTTTCCCTCACTAGTATCTCAACACAATTTATAATAACCATATACTGTGCATCTATATCTGCAATGGTTATGACATAACATAATGAAATGTATCATAATGATATGCAAACATGCATGCTCTAGATTTGCCATCCCCTTTCACCCAACTTTCCGTCTCAAGTCATAGTTTCTAGGGTCACTATTAACCTATTAGTTTTCATGGGTTGACTAATAACATGTTCAATTCTTTATGTATTTCATATCCACTTTCATAGTTTTCTTGGGATCACTAGGAACTTATTAGTTTCTACCAATATTATTATCCAATCGTCGTTTTCATGGGATTACTATGAACCTATTAGTTTCTACCAATAACAGCTCTCATATCATAGTTTTCATGGGCAGTCTATGAACCTATTGATCTCTTTCAATAACTTATTCCGGACAGTTTTCATAGGATCACTAAGAACCAATTGGCTCCTGCCAATACCATTACTCAAATTATAGTTTTTATGTTCTAACTAATAATTTTTTTAACTCCATGGTCTTTTGATTCAGTTTACATTCACTATTGGGTCAACCTAGCTGGTCATCCTACCCTTTAACATCCTAACATGCCCATAGGGGTTATAAAGTGAATACGATAACACAAACATCCATGATAACTAATCAATTGATACATACCATATAAACATCCATAAATTATTTCCATATATCCATTTTTCTAATGTTCTAATGAAAAGTGGTCAATACTCTTAACCTACCAATTTACTACGGAAAGCTTCCTTTAATATTTCAAAGTTAAATGCCACTTCAAAACCCTTTTACATTGCCATGTGTTTACTTTAAAAATGATATTAGGTTCTCTAGTTTGAAAACTAAAGCTTTCGACTATATCCTTCTGATCATTAAGACATCATGAGTTTCCCTCCATCACTCTCCCTTTCAACATCATGGAGCATACAAGCCCTTCATCCCGTTCCATTTAACTAATGGGTTAGAAATAAGCGGTAATGCCCCTTTCGCCACTCTACTCTAGCGGTAAGACCTTTCAAAATCATTGCTATGCAAAAATCCCCTTTCACTATTTCTTTGAAATGATGTGGAAGGTCCCTGTCGACACCATTGATTGGGTGCGGCATAATCCTGCCACTTCTGTAGTTAAACATGCATGCAGCAGAATGCTTTCAGCACTATCAACTAGTGCATAAGGTGCCTTCCGCAATGGTTGGACTTACTCAAGTATAAAGGTGGGGAGGGTATGCTGTCAACACCATTGATTGGTGCGGCACACCCTTTCCGTCTTCATAGATTAACATAATTGCGGAGAATATAAGAGCAAAAGGAACCCATTCGTCACTATCTACTAGTGCGAAAGGTTTTTTCCATGATAGTTGGATTAATTAATGTTGCAGTGTGCACTTATTAAAGTGGATGTATGTGGAAGGACCCTTCGACACTATTGATTAGTGCAGAAGAACCCTTCCGCCTTCATTCTAGTATATGTTAACTAGAGCACACCCCTATCACCTTTGTGTTCAAAGGGAAACGAAATTGTATGCTTTCGAAGGCATCAATGCTTTCGAAGGCAAGTGGGGTAGCTGTAATTATCATAAAAACCGATTTTTAACTAAGTAAAGAAATTTCTTTTTTTACCTAACCCCTTATGTTGTAAAATTTTTATTGGACAACAAAACCTTTTAAAATTCCTTTCAGAATTTGTTGGCGTATGTAATTCCCAATGCTCTAATATTTAATTAAAAATTATTAACTAACACCTTGTATTTAATTAATTATTAAATACTAATCTTTCTAGTTAAATCCAAACTAACCCAAATCTCTAGAGAAAATTCTTAGAAATTCACATAAATTCGAAAATGATAATATCTTTATCATATGATATTTTCAGCCCAAAAATAATTAATTAATTCCTTAAATTAATTAAAACCTGAAATATCCATTTTTTACTCTAAAATTCATTCTAAATTATCCACAGCTTGGAATATTCAGAAAACTTAAACCCATCTCCAAAATAATGTTTTACATAACATATTCAAAAACCATGGCACTTGAGAATCATTTTGCACGATTTTATTCTTAAAACCAAACTATATTATTTCACAAAATCCTTGTTTAAATTATAACATGGCATTTAAATCAAAACATATCATCATTCATCCAATCATACAGTTTTAAACCTAAAACCCAAATTAAAATATTCAAGGTGGCTTATATGAGATGGTTTAGATCATTATTCACCTTGTTTGGATAAGAAACTTGAGATTTGTTCTACATTTTAATCTTCATAACTTTAATCTTAGCCTCTAATTGATTTTTGATCTCCTCTTCTCCAAAGGTTATGACCGGCCTTATTTATCTTTTGTTTATGTTTTTGATTTATAGGAACGTAAATGAAAATTAGAATGTGGTAAGGGGTTTTAGGGATTATGGGGTTCGGCTATTCCCATATTTCCCTTGCCTTATTCTCTTAAGTTTCTATAACACCCCAGATTTTTGGGTAACATTATTTAGGATATTTAATTAGATAAATTAAATAAAATAATGTGTTGATTATGGGATTGAGATTTGATTTAATTAAAGGGTAGCCGTGCCCTTTAACTAAAGAATTAAAAGAAGATCTAAAATGAATTAGAGGAAGGGTAAAATAGGAAAGAGGCCATTCCTATATCCCCCAAACCATGGCCGTGTATTATACTACATGTTCATTTCATTTTGAAATTTATAAAACAAGAGGCCGGGCAACATTAACAAGGAAAAGAGGAAGAAGATTAACAAAAGCTAAAGGAAAGGCTAATTCAAATCAAATCCATTCACATCTCAATCTCTTTAATCTCTAAAGCTAAGGTGAATAATGTTTACATCTCAAATCTTTTATGGTTTCGGTTTTAAGATGAATTCCGAAGTATTTTGCATTGATTTTCCATGTTTTTAAATGATGGAATGATTATATATACTCGTTGATGATTTATGTTTATTCATATTGATTTTATGATAGGTTTTAAGGTGAAAATCCTATTAAATGACATCCAAATGCCTTGCAAATATGCATATAGACTAAAAATAATATTATAGAGATGGATTTCAATGTTTAGAATTTTCTGAATTTTTTGGAATTTATATGAATTTAGTTGTGAAGAAAATGTTGTCTTGGATTATAAATTATTTACGGTTAAATAATAAAAGGGTTGGGTCTGAAATTTTTATATGTTGGGAACATATTAAAAGAGATTTTCTTGAATTTTTGTAGATTTTTCCTAAGTGTTTTAATGGTTATATAAAATTATTTAAGGTGTGGGACTTAAATGTTTTATATAATTAAAGAAGGAGAAGGGGCTTTTTGCAAATAAATAAATTTGTTAAATTTGGAAAGTCGACAATACTTTTAGAAAAGAGAAACTTGCAACCAATCACAATTAGACAAACAAGGCAGGTTTGGTACAAAGAAATAGTTTAAAAGTACAAATAAACATGTTTTTCAATATTTCGATGCTTTTGGCACCAGGTTCCGCCTCCATGCCTTCGCCTCCAACACAGTTGAGACCAATGCACATGATATCAGGCAACTGATACATAGTAATTGGACATAGGCGAAAGGTATAGGGTCAAAACCAAGGGTTCCGAACGGGTTGAGGCTTTGCTTTGATTTTAAATGAAAATGCGCCTGCTTGCTTTCGATTAAGATGCTTTCAACTTAGTTAGCTTTCGACTAGGTCAAATGGTTTAAAAGGAAATAGTTTCGATTGGGTTGCACTTTTGTTTTAAATGACTTCTTTCGACTAAGTCGAAGCCTTTATCTGTTGCTTCCTACCTTTCGATCTAGATGGTTTCGAAAGGGCCATTTTGTTTCTAAAAAACCTGGCCACTTCTCCAATGTTTTCGACGCCTCACTTTTTTACTTAGAAAATGGTTTCAAAACAGATGCTTTCGACTTAAATGTTTTAAAGACCTTTTTCTACGATCAAAGTAAAACCCAAATGGTTTCGAAAGAGACAGTTTTAAATGGTTTCGAAACATATGCTTTCGTCTTTCTTAGGTCTGACCCTTTTGCTCTACTTGAAGGCATAATCCAAAAGGTTTCGACCGAAACGGTTTTCAAAGGTTTCGAAGGGGTAATATTTTTGAATGGTTTCAAAAGGTTTCCACATGTTTTAAATTGAACTCAAAGGCTTTCAAAAGGTTTAGTGTTTTGATGCTTTCGAAAGGTTTTAATGAATGGTATGAAAAGGGGTGGTTCCCCAGGGTTTCAAAAGGGTCGAAAGGGAAGGTTTTTCCTGTATTTTCGAAAGGAAATAATAAAAGGTTTTTAAAGAAGGATGTCTAATGTTTTAAAGCTTTCGAAGGAAAGGTTTTTTATGGTTTCGAAAGGGTTACGTCTAAGGGTTTCGAAGGGGTTATTTAAAGGTTTTAAACAAAGGTTTTGAAGGTATTTACTAGGCAAAATATCCTTGGTGTTTTCAAGTTAAAAAGTGGTTTTAACTTATTTTGAAAGGATAATTGATCCTTATTAAAAATCATCAACATTATTTTAAGTAAAGTATATATAACATGGCAAAATAGCTTGGAGTAAAGCTAAAGATATATTTTCCTTGTATATGTATGATTTAAAGGATCAAATCATTTGAAAAGGTTTTCAAGGAAAAAGTTGAAGAGTAGTTAACCCTAAGAAAATGATTCGTACATATAGTCTATTTTGATTCGAACAGTTAGTCCAGTTTGCGGACGATTAGTCCAGTTTGAGGACAGTTAGTCCAGTTTGAGGGTAGTCAGTCCAGATTTCGGACAGATAGTCCATTTATTACCTGTATATAGCATAACGGATTTTGCTATTATTTTATTGTTATAATCAGTTTGATTAACCGGTTTGGTAGCATGAAAGGATTTGCAAAATATATGTTTTGAAAAGGATATTAGTAAAGGGAAACCCATTCCGCTAAGCGGCGTGGTCTCACTCAATATCAGTAAACCGAGATGTAAAAGAATTATTCACACCATGCTTTATTTCTGACTCGAAGTTTTTGTTTTCCCTTAAACTCTCGGGTGCTCAAAATCGATTTGAGTAGGCCAAGGGTTCAGGATTTCAGGTTTTGAGATTTTGGCGAATAAAGCTTCCGGAGACGAGTAGGTGGCTATCGGATAGCTATATAGGAGTTTTGGTTTATCTTGTTTTGATTCTGATGTGTATATTAAGTCAGTATGACTATATTTCTCTAATCAACCAAGGGCATCGTCATATGTCGCCCTTGGCGTGTAATTGTAAATTATATTTGATCTTTACTTGGGAAACGGTTATGGGATTATGTAACATGATAAGAAGAATTTGTTTTGAAATATAATCAGCTAAATGCTTCTTTGGAATCTGTGATTTTTTCATATTCACGTGCTTCTGATATTATGGATACCATTAGCATTACCGTATTTTGTCACCAAAAGTTAATACTATGGATGACTACAGCATCTGTAGCGCTTAGCTTTTGGCCTCTAGATACAGGAGTTAAAACTTGGTATCATAGCATAGGTTTATGAAAAAAAACTTTAAATTAAAATTAATTTTGAAAATATAATCCGAAGGAATTAGAGAGATTGGGGTTTGGGATAACGCTATAGTAACGTACTTGTATTTGCTATATATAAGTATGAGATTTATCTCTAGTCTTCTATCTTTGTTAGGTTATCTTTCTGTATCTCATGAGATTTGAATATAGATATGGATGGTAGATGAGGAAGAGTTCCCAGGAAGGGAAGGCATTGATGGGAATGTAGGGCCTAATGCAAGGAGAGGTCAAGGTCAGGCACAAACAGAGAATGTGGGTGCTGAAGTCCTGCAAGTTGGAATGGAAGCTATGTATCAGTTTTTTCAGGAATATGATGTAGGCGGGAGTTGCTGTCGGAGTGTTAGGAGGAAATGCTGCAGGAGTAGGGGTTCTAGAAGTTCCGGTAGTTAGCCATTTTGTTAAGCTGAGTGGAGATTACACTAAGCTTGGAGGGAAGTCGTTTATTGGAATGGAGGATGCCATTGAAGTTGAAAACTGGTTGTTGAACTGCGAAAGGATCTTTGCACATTTAGGGCCCAGTGATGAGCAGAAGAGGAGGTTGGCATCTGGACAGCTTCAGGGAGCTGCATTGTTTTGGTGGAATAGTGTGACTGTGGTCGTGGATGAGGAGACAATAACTTGGAAAGATTTCAAGAGGAGATTCCGGGAGAGGTTCATGTCTATTATGGCACAGTCAGCTCTGACTAAAAAGTTTGCTAAGTTAGAGCAGGGAGAGATGTCTATTTTGGAGTATGTTAGAAGGTTTGAGTAGTTGGCTAGATATGGGTATGCTTCAGTAGATACAGTGATGAAGAGGAATGAGAAGTTCATCCGAGGGTTGAAGCCTGAGTTGGTCAGGGCTACATTACCTCATATTAGGGATCCTTCTGATGTTGTTGTGGAGAAGGCCTTGAGGCATGAGGAGATTCTTGATTCTCTCGAGAATAGCAAGGCTAAGGAGGTTCAGGTTGGGCAGGGACAGAAGAGGAAGTTCTTTCCTAAGAAAGGTGCTCAAAAGGGTGGAGCAGCTAAGAATGGGAAGTCTGAGATTGTCTGTTTCAAGTGCGATAAGAAGGGGCATTTTGCTAATAAGTGTCATGTTGGAAAGACAAAGGATGTGGCAAGGAGGAAGAATGTCAGGTGCTTCAACTGCGACCAGCTAATCCACTATAAGAGCCAGTGCAAGGAGCCCATTAAGGATGGAAAGGGTAGGGTGTATGGATTGGAGCCTGCCACTTCGAAGCCAATAACTCAGGAGAAGGGAAAGGCAGTTTTAGGAGGTACACTTCAGATTCTTGGTATGTCTATTAGTGTTCTATTTTATACTGGTGCATCACATTTTTTTATATCTAGATGTTTGATAGATAAGCTTAACCTTGAACCCACATATTTAGTTACTTCCTTACCAGTTGCGAATCCAATAGGAGGGTATGCAACTCTAGGGTTGAGGTGTGACCAGTTAGAGTTTGACCTATTAGGTCATACTTTTGTTTGCAGTTTGCATGTGTTTGATTTTATGGGGTTCGGAATTATTCTTCGGATGGATTGGTTAAGTGAGTATGATGCTAGGATATTTTGCTAGGATAGAAAAATATCTCTTAGAGACCCTGATTGTAGCGATCGGATTATTTATACCGTAGAAGGTTCTAGCAGTGAGATGTATGCTTTGTTGGGTGTTATGGAATCCGATGATGGGTTGAGTCGAGTTTTCATGGTTAGTGAATTTGCAGATTTTTTTAAGCCTGTAGTCGGATTGCCTCCGAAACGAGCTATTGAGTTTCGGATAGATTTGGTTCCTGGAGCAGAACCAGTGAGTAGGCCACCAAGCAGGATGACCCCTTCAGAGATGAGGGAGTTGAAGGTGCAGTTGGGGGATTTAGAAGGCAAGAGCTTTATCAGGCCAAGTAGTTGGCCTTAGGGTACAGCCATAGTGTTTGCTAAGAAGTCGAACGAATCATTGAGGCCATGTATCAATTATCGTAAGTTGAATGAGAGGATGATAAAGAATCGATATCCATTGCCCAGAATTGACGATTTGTTCAACCAGTTGAGTGCAGCCAAGTACTTTCCCAATTCGATTTAGCAATAGGTTTCCATCAGTTCAGAGTAGTAGAGGAAAGTATACCTCTAATGGCGTTTAGATACAGATATGGGTCGTACGGATTGTTAGTTATGTCATTCGGACTGACTAACGCGCCAGCTTTCTTTGTGGATTTAATGATCCGGGTTTTCCGAGAGCACTTGGATAGGTTCGTATTGATTTTTATAGATGATATCTTGATATACTCTAAGGATGAGAAGGAGCATGAAGTTCATCTTAGAGTGGTGCTTGAGACGCTGAGGTAGCATCAGCTGAAGGCGAAGTTTTCCAAGTGTCAATTCTGGAAGAAGAAAGTGAAGTTTCTTGGTCATGTGGTCGTAGAAAAAGGGTTGTTAGTGGATCCAACTAAGATCGAGGCAGTGAATAGTTGGAAGAGACCTGAGTCAGTAACCGAGATAAAGAGTTTCCTTGGATTAGCTGGTTATTATCAGAGGTTTATTAAGGATTTCTCGCGGATAGCAGCACCAATAACTAAGCTAACGAGGAAGTTTGCGAAGTTTGTGTGGACCGATAAGTGTAAAGAAACATTCCAAAGTTTGAAATACTTATTGACCCATGCACCTATGTTGGTTGTTCCGAAAGGGAACCGGGATTTGGTGGTTTATACCGATGTGTGTGGAACAGGATTAGGAGTTGTGTTAATGTAGAAAGGTAAAGTGATTTTCTATGCTTCTAGACAACTTAGACCGCATGAGGTTAGATATCTGATGCATGATTTGGAATTGGCTGCAATGATTTTTGCTTTGAAGGTGTGGAGACATTACCCTTTGGGAGAGAGGTTTGAGTTATATACGGATCATAAGTCGCTGAAGTATTTGTTCTCTCAGAAGGAGATAAACACGAGACAACAAGGTGGTTAGAGTTTATTGCCGCTTATGATTTTGGGATTGAGTACACACCAGGGAAAGGCAACAAGGTCACAGATGCGCTTTGCAGGAAACATCAAATGTAGTGTTAGCGATGATAGCTGAGTGGAAAGATCTAGAAGCATTGGCACATTGCGGAGTGCAGTGGAGATCCGAGGTAGGGTCTAGTGAAGATTCTATTGTATTATCTTGTTTGGAAGTTCGACCAGTGATGATCGAAAAGATTTCTTCTAAAAAGGAAGAGGATCCAGTGTTAGCAGAACGGATCGGGAAGCTTAGAGATGGAATCGAGAGCGATGACTTGAAAGACTTCGGTCTTGACCAGAATGGGTGGTTGAGAAAGAAAGAAAGATTATGTGTTCCGAGTGTAGGAAACATAAGGAAAGAGGTCTTGGAAGAAAGTCATCGTTCGAAGTTCTCTATTCATCTAGGAGGTACTAAGATGTATTAGGACATGAAGTGGAATTTCTTCTGGGAAGGTATGAAGCAAGATATTGGCTTATGTGTAAAGCAGTGCTTGAATTGCCAGCAGGCAAAGGCCAAACACCAGAAGCCAAGTGGGTTGCTTCAGCCATTAGATTTTACAGTATGGAAATGGGATTCTATTTCTATGGACTTTATTGACCGGTTGCCAAGGTCGAATAGAGGAAATGAAAGTATATGGGTCATAGTGGACAATTGACCAAGAGTGCCCATTTCATTCCAGTTAAGTCAACTAGGACGGCGCCCGTTTTGGCGAAGTTGTTTATGAAGAATGTGGTTAGACTGCATGGAATTCCTAGTAGCTTAGTTAGTGATAAAGATTACTTGTTCAGTAGCGAGTTCTGGAAGAGTCTGTAGGAAGTTTTAGGAACCAAGCTCAAGATGAGTACTGCTTACCATCCACAGACAGATGGGCAAACGAAAAGAGTTAACAAAGTCTTGGAATATATGTTAAGAGCTTGTGTTCTAGATTTCCAAGGATCATGGGAAGACCATCTACATCTAGTCGAGTTTTCGTATAACAACGGTTATCAAACTAGTTTGGGATGGCACCGTTTGAAGCTTTGTATGGAAGGCCATGCAAATCTCCCATTTGTTGGTAGGCAACCGAGGATAGGTTGGTTCTTGGTCCAGATTTGGTTAGAGAAGCTGCAGTAAAGATTGAGGTCATTCGGGCTAGAATGAAGGAGGCGCAGTCTAGGCAGAAGAGTTATGATGATAGAAGACGGAAAGACTTAGAGTTCTCAGTTGGAGATCATGTTTTTGTCAAGGTGTCACTGATGAAGGGTGTGATCAGATTTGGGAGATTAGGAAAGTTAGCACCGAGGTTCGTTGGACCTTTTCGTATTGCTGAGAGGATCGGGAAACTCACATATAGAGTTGAGTTACCGAGCAGTTTGGTAGGCGTCCATGATGTTTTCCATGTTTCTCATCTCAAAAAGTGTGTTAGAGACCCGGAGATTACTATTGCACCAACTGTGCTAAATGATTTAGTGGTAGAACCGGATTTAACTATAGTGAGAAAGCTAGTTCGCATTGTCGCAAGAGATGAGAAGAGGCTTAGAACCAAGACGGTCAGATTAGTCAAAGTCCAGTAGAATGACGATGATAGGGACTATACTTGGGAGGTTGAGAGCATGATTAGAGATACTTATCCCGACTTGTTTGATGGTATGTTTTACCTCTTTGTTTGATTTGTTGTGTGCCTTATCGTAATTACAAGGATGAAATTTTTTAAGGAGGGGAGTGTGTAATACCCCATATTTTTGGGTAACATTATAGGATATTTAATTAGCTAAATTAAATAAAATGATGTGCTAATTAGGGGATTGAGATATTATTTAATTAAAGGGTAGTCGTGCCCTTTAACTAAAGAATTAAAAGAAGATTTAAAATGAATTAGAGGAAGGGTAAAGTAGGAAATAGGCCATTCCTGTATCCCCTAAACCATGGCCATGTATTATACTACACGTTCATTTCATTTGGAATTTTTAAAACAAGAGGTCGGCCACCATTAACCAGAAAAAGAGGACGAAGATTAAGAAAAGCTAAAGGAAAGGCTAATTCAAATCAAATCCATTAACATCTCAATCTCTTTAATCTCTAAAGCTAAGGTGAATAAAGTTTACATCTTAAATCTTTTATGGTTTTAATTTATGATGAATTCTGAAGTATTTTTCATTGATTTTCCATGTTCTTGAATGATGGAATGATTATATATACTTGTTGACAATTTATGATTATTCATATTGATTTTGTAATAGGTTTTAAGGTGAAAATCCAATTAAATGACATCCAAATGCCTTGCGAATTTGTATATAGGCCATAAATAATATTCTAGAGATAGGTTTCATTTTTCTGAATTTTCTGAATTTTTGTAGAATTTATATGAATTTTCTGGTGAAGAAAATGTTATTTTGGATTATAAATTATTTATGGTTGGATAATAAAAGGGTTGGGTCTGAAATTTTTATATGTTGGAAAACATATTAAAAGTGATTTTCTGGAATTTTTGTAGATTTTTCCTAAGTGTTTTAATGGTTATATAAATTATGGTATGAGACTTAAATGTTTTATATAATTAAAGAAGGAGAAAGAGCTTTTTGCAAATAGATAAATTTGCTAAATCTGGAAAGTCGGCAATTCTTTTAGAAAAGAGAAACTTGCAACCAATCACAATTAGACAAACAAGGCAGGTTAGGTACAAAGGAATAGTTTAAAAGTATAAATAAACATGTTTTTCAGTGTTTTGATGCTTTCGGTACGAGGTTCCGCCTCCATGCCTTCGTCTCCGACACAGTCGAAACCTATGCACATGGTATCAGGCAACAATGCATGTAATGAATTGCACATAGCGGAAGATATAGGGTCGAAACCAAGGGTTGAGGCTTTGCTTTGATTTTAAATGAAAATGTCACTACGCCATAAATGACCTTCTGCAACATTTTTGCAAGGTGTTGCCAGCTAAAATGTTGCGATAGCTATAGAATTTTGGTCCTACTGCAACGTTGTATTTTTGGGGTTACCTTAGCCATAGAAATGTGTTGCTCTAGCTAAACAAGTGTAACACGATGCAACATTTTTATATAGTGTTGCCATAGATGTTTTCAGATTAAAAAAGTAAAAAAAAATTACACCTCAGCGATCCACACCACCATTTAAAATAAAATCTCAACCGTCGATTCACACCATCGATCCACACCTTACCAATTTCCATTTCCCGCTTTACTTTTCACTCATCCGCTTTTATTTCTCACCCCCAATTTTCCAATCCCTAATTTTTATTCCGCCGACTTTAAAAAAATTGACGCCGCTCCTCCTTGTTTCTTCGATCTGGAGAATAACTGGCTTTGCTTTTATCCCTTGTCGGCCATATCAATTTTCGTTATTTTCTTTCGCCTCGCGTCAGTTTTCCTCACTACTTCCGGATTTGCGATTTTGTTCAGGTTTTTGGCGATTCTGGTGATTCGAGGTAAGGTTGTGGGATTGCGATGGTTCAGGGAGTTGCTGATTTGGTCGCAATTTCGTGGTTGGGGCCTGATGTCAGAGTGGCAGGGGGTAGTCGAATTGGTTTCGGTGAAAACTAGGGCACGCGATTCTAATTGCTTTGATGCTCTGATTGATCGAATCTAGTGTGAGAAACGTTCCTGGTAGCTTGCTCCTTCGTTCTCTTTGATTGATTGCTCGAATTGCTTTGACTTCGTCGTCGGGTGCGATGTGATATTATTTGGTATGTTTTCTGCCTTCTGGTTTACTTGAATATTCTTGATTTTGGTTACACTCGCACGCTTTTGCCGATGATGAATTGGGATTTATTTATAGGCTTTATTTCTTATAATCTCGAGTTTAATCTTTCTGTTGGACTTTGAGAAATCTGGTATGTTGGATTGCAATGATGAATACAAACATATGTGTGTTGAGCTTTGTTGGTTTTGCTTGGTCTGGACTGAACTGGTACCATGCTAACCTTGTTCTTTAACATGAACTGATGCTCCAAGTCCTCTGTATATCATGTTACTACCTAGGTTTCTCTTGTACATGCCTGATGCATTCACTGTTTTTGCTTGATGGGCTGCCTATGTGTACTGCTGTGTTTCTTGCAATGGCTTGTCTATATTTTGCTGAACCTGGTTCTTGTTTGTTTTGTTGGTTGCTTGGCCCTGAGTTGAATCCAGTCGATGACTCGGGTTTGACCTTGTGCCGTGTCCGTTTTTTTGGCTTGTCTACATATCTGGCTGCACTTGAGTATGAACTTGCACTTGAGTAGTTGCACTTGAGTAGTTTCTTGTACCAAGCCTTATGATGCATGTATGTTCATCCATGTACATGCATTTCTTGGTCATGTTATGTTGCTTGCTGTGTTGAGTACTACTTTGTGCACTTGGCTTCTCCTTTGTGCATTTTTGCCTGAACTATTGCTTGCTGTCTTCCATACTGCCTTGTATCCATGTGTTGCATTCATGTTTGGCTTATGCACTTATGAAAAGAAACAACCCAAATACCTGAGGCAAATAATATAACAAAAACATTTTCATTTTCTGTTCGAGTTAAATATTATTTTCCAGATTACTGCTTTTGAATTATATGTGACAGGTATTGAAGACTGGACAGCTGGATATAAGCTTGAAGACAGAGTCAAATCAAATGTGCATGAGCTTGAAGACAGGTTTCAAAGAAGGTCGATCCCCGCCGGGACTGCGGTGCCCCGGACCCCCACCGGCGCTGCGCCCGGACCCGCTTCTCGGCTCGCCTTCGGCTCGGCACTCGGCTCACCTTCGGCTCGGCATATATTTGTCAGTGTCGATGTCTGTATAAATTGAAACTGCATATGTAATGAGTGAACTGAGTGATGTAGTGAGGAATATCTGTATATGTGAATATCAGTGTTATATATCATTGAATTGTAAAATAGTGGAGTCTGGAATTTGTAATATTTCAAATGTTGAAATAAAATATTTATTTAAATAAATTACTGTTTAAATATCAAATTCTGTGCAATAGCATTTTATTAAATAAAATATTTATTTTTATTAAAAAATCAAATATGCTCTACATTGTGGGCCCCACAAATTCAAAAAGTTCATATCTATAGCAACATTTTGGAATGTTGCTACAGATACCTATGGGTGTTGCCATAGACCCAAATAGGGTTCTATTGCAACAAATCGGATTTTGGCCAATATCTCGGGCAAATATCTCGGTTGTCTCGGGCGATATTTAAAAGACTTATAACTAACCAAGCTGCCAAATCTCGGATTTTGGCTAATATCTCGGATTTTCATCTCGGCTGATCTCGGGGAGATTTAAAACCTTAGGTCTAAGGCAACGGCAAAAATTGCATCACCCTAAATGTGTTGCCATAGACCTATGGCAACATTTTTCGGGCCTGAGCCAACATTTTTTTTGTGTTGCAGTAGGCCATTTATGGCGTAGTGTGTGTATGCTTGCTTTCGACTTATTTAGCTTTCGACTAGGTCAAATGGTTTAAAAGGAAATGGTTCCGATTGGGTTGCGCTTTGTTTTAAATGACTACTTTCGACTGAGTCGAAGACTTTAGCTGCCGCTTCCTACCTTTCGATCCAGATGGTTTTGAAAGGGTTGTTTTGTTTTCTAAAAACATATCCCCTTCTCTAATGTTTTCGAAGGGATGGTTTCGACACCATCACTACTTTACTTAAGAAATGGTTTCAAAACAGATGTTTTCGACTTAAATGTTTTAAAGACATTTTTCTATGATCGAAGTAAAACCCAAATGGTTTCTAAAGAGACAATTTTAAATGGTTTCGAAATAGATGCTTTCGAGTTTCTTGGGTTTCTGATCCTTTTGCTCTACTTGAAGGCATAATCCAAATGGTTTCGATCAAAACGGTTTTCAAAGGTTTTGAAGGGGTAAATTTTTGAATGGTTTCGAAAGGTTTCCACATGTGTTAAATTGAACCCAAAGGATTTCGAAAGGTTTAGTGTTTTGATGCTTTCAAAAGGTTTTAATGAATGGTTTCAAAAGGGGTGGTTCCCCAGGGTTTCGAAAGGGTTGCAAGGGAAGGTTTTTCCTATATTTTTGAAAGGCAATGATAAAAGGTTTTTAAAGAAAGATGTCTAATGTTTTAAAGCTTTCGAAGGAAAGGCTATTTATGGTTTCGAAAGGGTTACTTTAAATGGTTTCAAAAGGGTTAACTCCAAGGGTTTTGAAGGGGTTGTTAAAGGTTTTAAACAAAGGTTTCGAATGTATTTACTAGGCAATATAGCCTTGGTGTTTTCAAGTTAAAAAGGCGTATTAACTTGTTTTGAAAGGATAGTTAATCCTTATTAAAACTCATCAACGTTATTTCGAGTAAAGTATATATAACATGGCAAAATTGCTTAGAGTAAAGCTAAAGATATATTTTCCTTGTATATGTATGATTTAAAGGATCAAATCATTTGAAAAGGTTTTCAAGGAAAAAGTTAAAGGGTAGTTAAACCTAAGAAAATGATTCGGACAGATAGTCCATTTTGATTCAGACAGTTTGTCCAGTTTATGGACAGTAAGTCCAATTTGCAGACAGTTAGTTTGCGAACAATTAGTCCAGTTTGCGGACAGTTAGTCCAATTTGAGGACAATTAGCCCAGTTTGAGGGCAATCAGTCCAGATTTCGGTTAGATAGTCCATTTATTACCTATATATATAGCATAACGGATCTTGCTATTATTTTATTATTATAATCAGTTTGATTAACCATTTTGGTTGCAGGAAAGGATTTGCAAAATATATGTTTTAAAAAGGACATTAGTGAAGGGAAACCCGTTCAGCTAAGTGCCGTGGTCTCACTCAATATTAGTAAACCGAGATGTAACAGAATTATTCACACCAGGCTTTATGTCTAACTCGAAGTCTTTGTTTTCCTTTAAACTCTCGGGTGCTCAAAATTGATTTGAGTAGGTTAAGGGTTGAGGATTTTAGGTTTTGAGATTTTGGAAAATAAAGCTTCCGGAGACGAACAGGTGGCTGTCGGATAGCTATATAGGAGTTTCGGTTTATTTTGTTTTAATTCCGCTGTGTATATTAAGTTAGTATGACTATATTTCTCTAATCAACCAAGGGGGCATCATCATATGTCGCTCTTGGTGTATAATTGTAAATTATATTTGATCTTTACCTGGAAACGGTTATGGGATTATGTAACATGGATATGAAGAATTTGTTTTGAAATATAATCAGCTAAATGTTGTTTTGAATTCTGTGGTTAGTTCATATTCATGTGCTTCTGATATTATGGATACTATTAGCATTACCGTATTTTGTTACCAGAAGTTAATGCTATGGATGACTGCAGCATCTATAGCGCTTAGCTTTTGGCCTCTAGATATGAGATGTTACAGTTTCTAAGTCATAACTCTTTCTCATTAATTAATTTAGTTAAGGCACGACCTTAATTATTTTTCAAATCTCAATTCCCTTATACTCTAGTCTCTACATTATTCTACTTAATTTGTCTAATTAAACCTCATGTATAATGCTATTTAAAATTAGGGGTGTTACAGATATCTCTCCTAAAAGAGGTGGAGGAGGTATAGGATCGAAGAGAGGGTCGGGTGAAAGTTCGAGTGGATCTACCTTTAAGAAATCGAGGAAGGACAAGAAGTCCAAGAAGTAGCCGTCAAGTCAGCTTGATATGTAGATAGCTTATGTTGATATTCTTTCTCTTTTGTTGGTCGTGTTTGTGCAGGTATGGCCCCTGCTTATAGTTCTTATTTTTTGGATAAACTTGTACTGTAACTTATAAGTTTATTATGAATAAAAGTTCTCTTGCTTTCATAGAACTCTTATGTGTATTTGCTTAAGTGGTCGAGCTGTTACATTTTCCATTCAATGTACTTGTAATTCGTTGCTCATTAGCTTGGATACTAATTCGGTTCATCAATCTCATGGCCTCCCTGTTTGTACCAAAAATGGGCACAACACTCTTCGGGAGTTATTTGAAGAGATAAAATGAAGATTGTAAATGTAAAATGGAGGTTATCTAACAAAAACTCCAACAAACAGAAATGTAAAATGAACAGACAAGCGATTTAGAGTGGTTCGGCGTATTGCCTACGTCCACTATGAAGTTTTGATGATTTTATTGATTCTCTTTCAATGATTACAAGCGATTACAGCAAACAACAGCGGATTACAGATTAGAATTCGAAATTGACAGCAAAGGTAGGATGCAAATCTTAATCCGGCAGAGTCTGGACGCTTCAGAATCAAAAGATCCCTTTTCTGTATGCTCTGGGGCTCTATTTATAGGCGTAGGAGGCTGAGATTCCGCTCAAATTTCAGGAGACTCGTTCTGGCACGTGAGGGGGCCCACGCGACCAATCTCATGAAGTTTCACCTCGATCTGTGATCGATACGAATCCATTTTGTATCGATCAAGATGATGTCCAATCGAGCTAAAATTTGGCAGAGATACTCCTTAGTGTATATGCAAGACTCTGTGAAAGTTTCATTGGATTTGGATCAGTGGATCAGGAGATACAGTCGATACGAAATGGAATTTCTCGAAGGCTGTTTGGTTCATCTCCATGGCTTCGACTCCATCCCTTCGTGTCGATGACTGCACGTGTTCCTGAGATGATGTGGCGCGTGCACTTCGCTTCGATCCGGTCTTCACTCCGTGTTGACTGTTTCGACTCCATAGATCTCGCCTCATTCGCTTCGAGGGATAACACGTCATCCAAGTTTGTTGACTCGCTAGATACGAACAAACTCCTGCTCATGGGTACGAACGTGGTCCCATGATGGATACAAAGCTTTGAATCTCTGATGGATGCGAAGTTGACGTTAGGTGATCTTTACGAAGTAGACGACTTACTGATGGATTCAAACAAGTTTCTCTGGCTGAAGGCTAATCGGTACGAAGTTCATTGGTACGTGGACCTGGCCATTCTGATCGATACGAAATCGATGGATACAAAATGAGGGCCATCGATGGATACGAAGTCCATCGATACGAAATCGAAGGATTAGAGACATGGCTAACTTTATCGGTACAAACCAACGCTCCTTGATGGATACGAAATGAGACTTTCTGATGGATACGAAAACATGCTTTTCCCTTCAACTTGCATCCATCATAACTTGATCACATGAACTTGGATTGACATGAAACTTGGAACGTTGGCCTCCTTTTCTTTTCTAGTCTTGCCATATTAATTGTAGCTCGATCCGAACTCGGACAAAATTCATCGATATCCAGAGTAGACCTATGTGCACTAGATGTCCATAACGAGCGACTCTAGGTTTCTGATCAATTCCCTGATATCTCGGCCTTGCCAAAAGGCGGGATAACACTCCCTCAGGTCATGGCCTCGAGTCATACTCAAATGTTAGGCTCGAGCCTTAATGTTAGGCTATTGAACTCAGCGGTTAAGCAATTATGTTTCTGCCCCCTGTCTTGGGTTGATAGAATTAATTAGTGGATGGTGGAGTTCCATCTCCACTAACTTCATTCTCATCTTGTCGAATTTAGGTCTGAGTTGGTTAAGTAGTAAGTGGTCGAATGGCACTTATTTATTCATTTATACTCATATCCATGCCTATGGACAAGAGTTATTTCATGTGTGATCTTTCACACCCGTTAATGTTTGTAATCCAATTTGCACTCTATGAATTTGGAGTTGTTTGGAAAACTATCGAATCCAATTTCCCTTAGTCAATTATCTTGCCCCCAAGTATTGGGTTTTATTCAACAAGTGATCGGTTGAACCACGATCACTGTCAAGTCATGTTGACTTCGTTATATGGTGGGATTAAGTTAGTTGTATGTCGCAACTAATATGTAATGGCAGATCACAGATATAAAGCAAAATTCAAAGCTTTATTTTCCAAATGGATAAAATGACATAATTTGTCTTATTACATATCTAGAAAATCAAATACGAAAGAAAATCCTAAAATTAAACACAAATAAATAAAAAAGAAATAAATCAAGTGAAATAGCATTGTAAATGCTCGCTACTCCACACCCTTGGGAGCGTGACGCGATCAACAGTCGCTAACTTAAAAGTTCCCTCTCCAAGCCTTTGTTCAATGACATACGGTCCTTCCCAAGTAGGATTCATATGCGATAGGGTAGGAAAAACTCATTTTAGGATGAGATCACCGATTTCAAAGGTTCTAGGTCAGACTTTAATGTTGTAGTATCGGGCGACTCAGTGTCGAAGCGTAGCTGCCCTCAAATCAGCTTCCTCGTGCTTATCATCTACAAAGTCTAGAGATTCTAAAAGGAGATCTCTATTCGTTCTGGGATCGTAGTAGGTCACTCGATTAGAAGGAACTTCGAGTTCAACAGGAATAACGGCTTTGAAGCCATAAGCAAGAGCCAATGGAGTATAGCCAATCGCTGACTTGTGGGTGGTTCTCTGTAAGCCCATAATACTGTTGGGAGTTCATCCACCCACTTGCCTCTAGCCTTTTTTTTCAAATGCTTCTTTAGAATGGACTTTATGATTTTATTCACAGCTTCAACTTATCCATTTGCTTGAGGGTGAGAAACTGCCGCAAATCTCTTTTCAATATGATGCCAACGGTAGAAGTCTTTGAATTCAGCGTTGTCAAATTGGGTACCATTATCAGTTACTATAGTTCGCGGAAGGCCACATCGATAGATGATGTTCCGGGCAATGAAGTTGATTACTTTCTTTGCTGTGATCGTGGCTAAAGGTTTTTCTTTGGCCCATTTGGTGAAGTAATCAACTGCGATGATGGCGTACTTCACACCACCTTTAGAGATCGATAAGGAACCGATAATATCTATGCCCCATACGGAAAATGGCCATGGACTGGCCATTTGTGTATTTTTGTCAATGGAGCTCTCCGAACTTTTGCATATATCTAGCACTTGTTGCATCGCTTGGCATAATCAGCTGCATCTCGGTTGATAGTCGACCAATAATACCCATAACGGAGTATGTTCTATGCCAGGGTTTTCCCCCAGTGTGATCGCCACATTCCCCTTCATGGACTTCCTTTAAGACTCGTTTTATTTCATCATGTGCAATACACCAGAGCATAAGGATGGAAAAACCCTTTCTGTACATAACTCCTTCTTGAATGATATATCGTGTAGCTTTGCAAAGGGCTTGTCATTTTTCATTCCTCCGTTCGGGAAGGACTCCCTGTATCAAATAGTCTTTAATCGGAGTCATCCACGACTCCTTCTCAGGTTTCATCTCTAGTACCTAGAAAATTTCCATCTGGTTTATACTCGGAGCATTTAGTACTTCGATTGGGACCAAGCCCATTTGTTGTGCATCCCCGGTGCTAGCAAACTTTGTTAATGAGTCGACCTCCATATTTTGATCTCAAGGAATGTGCGTAATATCATAGTACACAAAGTCAGTCAATAGCTCTTGGTCTTGGGTAAAGTATGGAGTGAGTCATTGCCCCTTAGCTTGGTAATCTCCCCTCACTTGGTATACCACCAACTACGAATTGCAAAAGATTTCAAGAGAATTTACTCCCAGGTCTTTGGCAAGTTTGAGTCCAGCAATCAGAGCTTCGTACTCGGCTTTGTTATTTGTTGTAGGGAAGTCAAGCTTTAAAGTGTAGCAAATTGATCGATCCTATGGAGTTAAAAGTACAACTCCGGCTCTAGAACAACAATCATTGGAGGTTCCATCGGTATACATTTTCCATCAGACGGTGGGGGCTTCACTACTTTCTTGGAGATCATCCTGTGTAGTGAACTCAGCTATAAAGTCCGCCAGTGCTTATCCTTAGATGGCTCTCCAAAGGAGGTAAGTAATGTCAAATTGAATCGGTTCGATGTTCCACTTGAGTAACCTACCAGACTTCTTAGGTCGTTGTAGGACCTGTCGTAACGGCTAATCGTTGTAAACGTTGATAGGATGAACCTGAAAATAGGGGAGGAGCTTTTGTGAAGCAATCAACAAGAAGTATGCCAATTTCTCTATTTTTGGATAGTTCCTTTCAACTCCCGCTAATCGCTTGCTAACATAATAAACTGGTTTCTGGATTCAATTCTCTTCGCAAAGTTGTGCGGCACTTATAGCTTGTACTGACATGGCCAAGTAGATATACAAGTCCACGTGATCCACCGGCTTTGACAAGATAAGAGGTCTCTCTAAGAGTTTCACCAAAGCTTGGAATGTGCCTTTACAATCTTATATCCATTCAAAACTCCGTTCCCTCTTCTAATCAAGTCAAAGAAAGGAATCATATATCGGTAGTTCTGGAAATAAACCGACTTAATACGACAACCTTCCCATTTAGGCTATATACTTGTTTGATGGTCATTGGCGCTTGGATGTTGCGAATAGCTTGGATCTTCTCAGGATTAGTTTCAATTCCATGGGCATTAATTATGAAACCTAAGAACTTTTCTGATGCAACGCCAAAAGAAAACTTCATAGGATTGATCTTCATTTTGTAATATCGGAGGATATCAAACATTTCTACTAAGTCTCTAATGTGGTCGCTAGATCGTCATGACTTTACGACCATTTCATCCACGTACACCTCCATCATCTTTCCATGAGTACCTGGATATGTTCGTGTTGGTATTAATAGATATCCAACTCACAATAGGCAGGAGTCCACAATTTTTATCATAGCTCTCATCTAAGGAATGTATTCGAGATCCAAAAACTACTATTGCAATGACCGTGTTAGATGACTTAGTAGTGGAAGTGCAAATGACTATAATTAGAAAACCAGTTTGTATAGTCGCGAGAGATGAGAAAAGACTGAGGAACAAGACAGTCAGAGTAGTTAAAGTCCAGTAGAGAGCCGATGAGAGAGACTCTACTGAGGAAGCTGAGAGACTCTACTGAGGAAGCTGAGAGCAGGATTAGAGACACTTATCCTGACTTGTTTCATGGTATGTTTTACCTTTATGATTGATTGTTATGACTACCTTATCGTAATTTCGAGGATGAAATTCTTTAAGGAGAGGAGTCTATAATGAACCTAATTTTGACTAATAATATTTAGGACATTTAGTTAGATAAATTAAATGAAATAATGTAAATGGTTAAGGGATTGAGATTTGTATGATCATAAGGTATTCGTGCCTAATTAACCAATAAGCCAAGAGAATTAAAATGAAGTAAATAAGAGGAATAAGACGAGGGAAAAATAGGAATAAACTAAGTTCTTATATCCTAAACCCTTCCTACTTTCATTCCTCATCTATTCCAAACATTTGCAACAAAACTAAAAACGTTCAAAAGCTTGGTCGGCCACCATTAAGGGAAACAAAAGGAAGATAAGCAAGGATTCAAGTAGGAAGCTTAAGCAAATCAATCCAAGAGCAAATCTCAACCTCCTTAACAACAAGATAAGCTGAATAATAGGTTTACATCTCATTTTTATTGATTTCGGGTTGTAGTTGAGATCCAAATTTATTTTTCAAGTAAAATGCCAGGTTTTGATTGTTTACATGGATATATATATATATATATATGCTTGTTGATGAATTATTTTACTTCATATAGATTTTATGATAAGTATTGATTTGAAAAACCTACTAAAAGACATCCAATGGCTTGCGTTTTTGATATATGGTCAAAAACATTATTTTAGAGATGGGTTTCATGTTTCATAAGTTTCTAAGTTATTGTGGATTTATTATGAATTTTCTATGAAAGAAACGGGCTAAAATTTGGTTAAAATTATTTTCGGCGGTTAAATATTAGCCTTGGGTCTGAAATTTAAATATGTTAGAAAACATATTAAATGTGATTTATAGGAATTTTTAGAAAATTTTCCTAAGTATTTTATTGTGTATATAAAATTATTTAAGGCATGGGACTTACATGTTTTATATGTTTCGAGAAGGTGAAGGGCTAATTTGTTAAATGTTTTAAATTATTAATTACTGAAGCACTTTTAGAAATTATTTTTGAAAAAGAATTGGCAACCAATTATGCGTTGACAAATAAGGCAAGTTAGTCAGAAAGAAATTACTTTAAAAGGCTAATAATCAGTTTTGTAAGAAATTATTGCTTTGCCACTTCCAGTATCTACCTTTCGATCCCATACTTCCACCCCTGACCAAGTCGAAACCAATACACATTGTATCAACTCTTTGGTACAATGGTGAATTGGAGAAAGGTGGAAAGTATAGTGTCAAAATCATAATTTCGAAAGGGTAGATGCTACACCTATTGACTTTGAATTACTTATGTTTATAAAGGATGTTTTCGAGGGTGTTATATTAGCTTTCGACTTAGTTAATATGCTAGTGTTTACATAAAAAGGACTTTCGAAGAGGTTGCCGCATTTTTGTTTTAAAATAAAGCTTTCGAAAGGGTTCGGAACCCATGCTGCCACATTCAACCCTTCAGATCAATGCTTTCGAAAGGGTTTTTTGCCTTTTAACTTTTAAGCCGCTTCTCCATGCTTGCGAAATGGTTGGTTTCGAAACCATCCACTTGCTTTTACCTATTAATAATGCTCTCAAAATAAATGCTTTCGCCCCATTTCTTTTAGGACCCTTTGTTCTATTAAAAGTTAAAACCCAAGGTTACGAAAGGAATGGTTTTATATGGTTTCGAAGCTATGTTCCATAAACATTTACCTGAACCCAATTCGAAAGGTATATAATGTAGGTTTAGAAGAGGAGATGTTCCCAATGTTTTCGAAAAGTTTACTTTGAGTATTTGAGTAGAAGGTTCCAATACTTTTGAAAGGCATGTTTTAAAGGGTTTTGAAAGAGGGTGTCTAAGGTTTTAATAAAGCTTTCGCAAGAGTAGATTTCATTGATTTCGAAAGGTATTGTTTAAGGCTTAAAATCCCTATTGATTTAGGTTAAAGAAGGACTTTAACTTGTTTTAAAGGGATAGATAACCCTATTGATTTAGGGTTTCATCAACATTATTTTGTGTAAAGCATATATCATGGCAAAGGTGTTTGAGTAAGGCAAAGTGTACATTTTCCTTATTTAAGTATGATTTAAAGGCTAAATCAATTTGAAAGAAATGTTTTAAAGGAAAATTTGATGGGATAGTTAACCCTAAGTAAATGACTCAGAATTAGAATACCAGATGGGACTGGTGTAGGGTCGCACTCTATACTTTAGCTAACAACCCCTAGCTAATATAAGTCCAAAATTCAAGTGTGTAGGGCTTTGTCACAAGTAAGACTAAAATGATGTTACATATAGAAAAAAAATATACAGAGAAAAGATAGGTTATTGGTGAGCCCGCAAAACCAATAGGATCAGTTGACCCTGGGAAAAGTAAGTTAAGGACAGACTGTCCAGGAGTGTGTCTAACAGAAGTTTGATTATTTATTATATCTAGTAGGCCCAAGTCAGCCAATGGTTAGTAGGTATGCCAACAAAACTATATTGTTCGGACAAATAGTCCATTGATTACATGATTTATGTGCAAATATGATATTGCTACTATTGCTTTAATCAGTTTGATTCTGATTTGCAAAAAGATATGTTTTTTAAAGAGATATTAGTGAGGGGAAACCCGTTCCGCTAAGCAGTGTGGTCTCACTTAATATTAAACCGAGATGTAATAGTGTTATTCACACCAGGATTTATGTCTGACTCAAAGTTTATGTTTTCCCCTTAAACTCTCGGTTGCTCAAAATATAATTCGAGTAGATTGAGAGTTAAGGTTTTTCAGGTTTAGTAGGTTGGACGAAAAAGCTTCCGAAGACGTGCAGGAGGCAAAGTTAGGAGCTAATTAGTTTTATTTCCGCTATGATGTATTATGACTCATATGTCTATTTTGTATTCTGACCATCCAATGGGGCATCTTTATATGTCTCTCTTGGCATAATCTGTAATAAGTATATTTGATCAAAACCTGGGAATCGTTGGGGATTATGTATCTGAATATGAAATATTGATTTGAAATGTGATCAGAAAAGTTGTTTTTAAATTTTTTGTTGATTTTATTCCATATTCATGTGCTTTTGATATTAGGGATACCATAAACATTATCGTATTTTGTCACCGAAAGTAAATACTATAGATGACTACAGTATCTATAGTGCTTAGCTTTGGGCCTCAAGATAGAGGATGTTACAACTTGGTATCAGAGCATAGGTTTAGGAAAACTTAAAACAAATTTCAAACTTAAAATGGTTTTGAAATCATAATCCTAAAGAATTAGAGAAAAGATTGAAGCATGGGATAATGGTATAGTAATGTACTTATATTTACTATATAAGTATACCCTTTATCTCTATTCTCCCATCTCTCTTAGGTTATTCTTCTGTATCTTACAAAGACTAGAATGCAGATTTTACGGACGTAAGATATGGATGCTAGAAGTGGAAGAGTTAACATTGGTGGGGGAAGCACTACAACTAATGGGAATACTAGAACAAACATAAGAAGGAACCTTGGTCAGGCTCAAGCTGCTAATATGGGTGCTGGAATGCCGCAAGTTGATATGGGAGCTATTTATCAGTTCTTCATTAATATGATGCAGGCTGGAGTTGCTGCGGGTTTAGTTGGAGGAAATGTTGAAGGAGGAAATCAGGGACCTCCGGTGGCCAATAACTATGCACTATTGAGTAGAGATTATGCCAGACTGGGAGGAAAACCATTTATCGGGATTGAGGATGCAATTGAAGTGGATAACTAGTTACTTCATTGCGAGAGGATTTGGCGAATAAAGCTTCCGGAGACGAGTAGGAAAACCATTTATCGGGAGACGAGAGGAAAACTATGCACTAATAATATTTAGGACATTTAGTTAGATAAATTAAATGAAATAATGTAAATGGTTAAAGGATTGAGATTTGTATGATCATAGGTTATTCGTGCCTAATTAACCAATAAGCCAAGAGAATTTAGAATGAAGTAAATAAGAGGAATAAGATGAGGGAAAAATAGGAATAAACTAAGTTCTTATATCCTAAACCCTTCCTACTTTCATTCCTCATCTATTCCAAACATTTGCAACAAAACTAAAAACGTTCAAAAGCTTGGTCGGCCACCATTAAGGGAAAACAAAAGGAAGATAAGCAAGGATTCTAGTAGGAAGCTTAAGCAAATCAATCCAATAGCAAATCTCGACCTCCTTAACAACAAGATAAGCTGAATAATAGGTTTACATCTCATTTTTATTGATTTCGGGTTCTAGTTGAGATCCAAATTTATTTTTCAAGTAAAATGCTAGGTTTTGATTGTTTACATGGATATATATATATATGCTTGTTGATGAATTATTTTACTTCATATAGATTTTATGATAGATACAGGAAAATAGTCATAGGGAAGAAGTTATAAAAAAAATTAGTCTCAGGGACAACAAGTTTGCTTTTTAGTTTGAAGGACACTTTTTAGTGTAAACAGAAAATGATAGTTACAACTATCATTCTGTGATTTGCACTATAAAATGTCCTTCAGCCTAAAAAGCAAACTTGTTGTCCCTGAGACTAAATTTTTTTTCAACTTCTTCCTTGAGCCTAAAAACCCCTTTATGATAAGTATTGATTTGAAAAACCTACTAAAAGACATCCAATGGCTTGCGTTTTTTATATATGGTCAAAAACATTATTTTAGAGATGGGTTTCATGTTTCATAAGTTTCTAAGTTATTGTGGACTTATTATGAATTTTCTATGAAAGAAACGGGCTAAAATTATTTTCGGCGGTTAAATATTAGCCTTGGGTCTGAAATTTAAATATGTTAGAAAACATATTAAATGTGATTTATAGGAATTTTTAGAAAATTTTCCTAAGTATTTTATTGTGGGTATAAAATTATTTAAGGCATGGGACTTACATGTTTTATATGTTTCGAGAAGGTGAAGGGCTAATTTGTTAAATGTTTTAAATTGTTAATTACTGAAGCACTTTTAGAAATGATTTTTGAAAAAGAATTGGCAACCAATTATGCGTTGACAAATAAGGCAAGTTAGTTAGAAAGAAATTACTTTAAAAGGCTAATAATCAGTTTTGTAAGAAATTATTGCTTTGCCACTTCCAGTATCTACCTTTCGATCCCATACTTCCACCCCTGACCAAGTCGAAACCAATACACATTGTATCAACTCTTTGGTACAATGGTGGATTGGAGAAAGGTGGAAAGTATAGTGTCAAAATCATAATTTCGAAAGGGTAGATGCTACACCTATTGACTTTGAATTACTTATGTTTATAATGGATGCTTTCGAGGGTGTTATATTAGCTTTCGACTTAGTTAATATTCTAGTGTTTACATAAAAAGGACTTTCGAAGAGGTTGCCGCATTTTTGTTTTAAAATAAAGCTTTCGAAAGGGTTTGAAACCCATGCTGCCACATTCAACCCTTCAGATCAATGCTTTCGAAAGGGTGTTTTTGCCTTTTACCTTTTAAGCCGCTTCTCCATGCTTTCGAAAGGGTTGGTTTCGAAACCATCCACTTGCTTTTACCTATTAATAATGCTCTCAAAATAAATGCTTTCGCCCCATTTCTTTTAAGACCCTTTGTTCTATTAAAAGTTAAAACCCAAGGTTACGAAAGGAATGGTTTTATATGGTTTCGAAGCTATGTTCCATAAACATTTACCTGAACCCAATTCGAAAGGTATATAATGTAGGTTTAGAAGAGGAGATGTTCCCAATGTTTTCGAAAAGTTTACTTTGAGTATTTGAGTGGAAGATTCCAATACTTTTGAAAGGCATGTTTTAAAGGGTTTTGAAAGAGGGTGTCTAAGGTTTTAATAAAGCTTTCGCAAGAGTAGATTTCATTGATTTCGAAAGGTATTGTTTAAGGCTTAAAATCCCTATTGATTTAGGTTAAAGAAGGACTTTAACTTGTTTTAAAGGGATAGATAACCCTATTGATTTAGGGTTTCATCAACATTATTTTGTGTAAAGCATATATCATGGCAAAGGTGTTTGAGTAAGGCAAAGTGTACATTTTCCTTGTTTAAGTATGATTTAAAGGCTAAATCAATTTGAAAGAAATGTTTTAAAGGAAAATTTGATGGGATGGTTAACCCTAAGTAAATGACTCAGAATTAGAATACCAGATGGGACTGGTGTAGGGTCGCACTCTATACTTTAGCTAACAACCCCTAGCTAATATAAGTCCAAAATTCAAGTGTGTAGGGCTTTGTCATAAGTAAGACTAAAATGATGTTACATACAGAAAAAAATATACAGAGAAAAGATAGGTTATTGGTGAGCCCGCAAAACCAATAGGATCAGTTGACCCTGGGAGAAGTAAGTTAAGGACAGACTGTCCAGGAGTGTGTCTAACAGAAGTTTGATTATTTATTATATCTAGTAGGCCCAAGTCAGCCAATGGTTAGTAGGTAGGCAAACAAAACTATATTGTTCGGACAAATAGTCCATTGATTACATGATTTATGTGCAAATATGATATTGCTACTATTGCTTTAATCAGTTTGATTGCAGGATTCTGATTTGGAAAAAGATATGTTTTTTAAAGAGATATTAGTGAGGGGAAACCCGTTCCGCTAAGCAGTGTGGTCTCACTTAATATTAAACCGAGATGTAATAGTGTTATTCACACCAGGATTTATGTCTGACTCAAAGTTTATGTTTTCCCCTTAAACTCTCGGTTGCTCAAAATATAATTCGAGTAGATTGAGAGTTAAGGTTTTTCAGGTTTAGTAGGTTGGACGGAAAAGCTTCCGAAGACGTATAGGAGGCAAAGTTAGGAGCTAATTAGTTTTATTTCCACTATGATGTATTATGACTCATATGTCTATTTTGTTTTCTGACCATCCAATGGGGCATCTTTATATGTCGCTCTTGGCATAATCTATAATAAGTATATTTGATCAAAACCTGGGAATCATTTGGGATTATGTATCTGAATATGAAATATTGATTTGAAATGTGATCAGAAAAGCTGTTTTTAAATTTTTGTTGATTTTATTTCATATTCATGTGCTTTTGATATTAGGGATACCATAAACATTATCGTATTTTGTCACCGGAAGTAAATACTATAGATGACTACAGTATCTATAGTGCTTAGCTTTGGGCCTCAAGATAGGAGATGCTACAACTTGGTATCAGAGCATAGGTTTAGGAAAACTTAAAACAAATTTCAAACTTAAAATGGTTTTGAAATCATAATCCTAAAGAATTAGAGAAAAGATTGAGGCATGGGATAATGGTATAGTAATGTACTTATATTTACTATATAAGTATACCCTTTATCTCTATTCTCCCATCTCTCTTAGGTTATTCTTCTGTATCTTACAAAGACTAGAATGCAGATTTTACAGACATAAGATATGGATGCTAGAAGTGGAAGAGTTAACATTGGTGGGGGAAGCACTACAACTAATGGGAATACTAGAACAAACATAAGAAGGAACCTTGGTCAGGCTCAAGCTGCTAATGTGGGTGCTGGAATGCCGCAAGTTGATATGGGAGCTATTTATCAGTTCTTCATTAATATGATGCAGGCTGGAGTTGCTGCGGGTTTGGTTGGAGGAAATGTTGAAGGAGGAAATCAGGGACCTCCGGTGGCCAATAACTATGCACTATTGAGTAGAGATTATGCCAGACTGGGAGGAAAACCATTTATCGGGATTGAGGACGCAATTGAAGTGGATAACTGGTTACTTCATTGCGAGAGGATTTTTGTTGTTTGGAGCTTAATGATGAGCAGAAAAGGAGATTCGCTTCTAGGCAATTAAAGGGAGTAGCACTATATTGGTAGAACTGTGTTATTGTGGGAGTCAATGAGGAGACCATGACTTAGGCTGAATTCAGAAGCAGTTTTGAAGAAAGATTTATGTTGGAGATTGCAAAGTCAACTCTGCTCAGGAAGTTCGCTAAGTTGGAGCAAGGAGACATGACAGTGCTTGAGTATGCAACCAAGTTTTAAGAGCTATCGAGATACGGATACGCTACGGCTGAAACGGTTAATAAAAGGAATGGGAAGTTCATTTCTGGGTTGAAACCTGAGCTTGCTAAAGCCACACTATCACATATCAAAGATCTGTGCGATGTAGTTGTTGAGATGGCTTTCAGGCAGGGAGAGATGCTTGCTTTTCTTGAGGGTGACAAAGAAGGGGGAGCTCAAGGAGGGCAAAACCAGAAGAGGAAGTTTTTCCATAAGAAAGGAGCTCAGAAGACTGGAGCTGCCAAGAAGGGAAAAGTAGAAGTTATCTTCTATAAATTTGATAAGAAAGGGCATTTCACAAATGAATGTCGCTCGGGAGTTGGAAAGAAGGTGATCGGGAAGTAGAATATTAGATGCTTCAACTATGATCAAATTGGACATTATAAGAACCAGTGCAAGGAGCCAGCCAAGGATGGAAAAGGGAAAGTGTTTGCATTAGAGCCAGCTACCTCGAGACCAACAACAGAGGAAAAAGGAAAAGCTGTGTTGGGAGGTACGCTTTTGATTCGTGGTATGTCAGTTAGAGTTCTATTTGATACTGGTGCATCGCATTCTTTTATATCTAATTGTTTGGTAGATAAGCTTAACCTATAACCTTATACCTATTTACTTCCTTAAGAGTTGCGAATTTGATAGGAGGATATGCGACACTTGGGATGAAGTGTGACCAATTAGAGTTTGAATTGTTAGTTCATGTTTTTGCTTGCAATTTGCATGTGTTTGATTTTGTAGGGTTCAGAATTATTTTGGGTATGGATTGGTTAAGTAAATACAATGTTAGGATATTTTGCCATGATAGAAAAATATCACTTAGACACCCTGATTGTAGTGATCGTATTATATACTTCGTAGAAAACCCTAGTTTAGAGGTTAATGCTTTGTTGGTGTTGTGGAGGCAGAGGACGAGTTTAGTCGAGTTTTCATTGTCAGAGGATTCGTAGATGTCTTTGAGCCCGTAGTAGCTCTGCCACCAAAACGAGACATTAAGTTTCGGATATATTTAGTACCAGAGTAGACCGCCAAGTAGAATGAAACCTACTGAGATGAAGGAGTTAAAGGTGCATCTGATGGATTTAGAAGGTAAGAATTTTATCAAACCAAGCAGTTCGCCTTGGGGAGCAGCCGCAGTGTTTGCA
Organism: Allium fistulosum; assembly: GCA_030737815.1. NCBI lineage: Eukaryota > Viridiplantae > Streptophyta > Magnoliopsida > Asparagales > Amaryllidaceae > Allium > Allium fistulosum. The sequence goes on from CM060907.1 coordinate 100,549,666, forward strand.
AAGAAACCGAACGGATCGTTATGTATTAATTATCATAAGTTGAATGAGAAGACGATAAAAAATCGATATTCGTTACCTTGGATTAACGATTTGTTCGACCAATTGAGTGGAGCCAAAGCATTTTCCCAGTTGGATTCGGCAACAGGATTCCATCAGCTTAGAGTGGCTGAGGATAGTATTCCTTTGACGGCATTTAGGACAAGATATGGATCAGACGAATGGTTAGTGATGACGTTCGGACTAACTAATGCTCCAGCATTTTTCGTGGATTCGATGAATTGATTTTTCCAAGAGTACTTGGATAGGTTCGTGTTGGTATTCATAAATGACATTTTAATATACTCTAGAGATGAAAGAGAGCATAAAGTTCATCATAGAGTGGTGCTTGAGACATTGAGGCAGCATCAACTGAAAGCGAAATTTTCGAAGTGTCATTTCTAGAAGAAGGAGGTGAAGTTTCTTGGTCATGTAGTCTCAGAGAAAGGGTTGTCAGTTGATCCGGCTAAGATCGAGGCTGTGAATAATTGGAAGAGACCCAAGATGATGATTGAGATAAAGAGATTTCTTGGATTAGCTGGTTATTATCGGAGATTCATCAAGGATTTTTCATGGATGGCAGCACCGATGACTAAGCTAATGTGGAAGGATGTAAGTTCGTTTGGATCGCTAAGTGTGAGGAAGCATTCTAGGGGTCGAAACAGTTGTTGGTTAATGCAACGGTGTTAGTTGTTCCAGAAGGGAATCTGGACTTAGTGGTGTACACGGCTGCATGTGGCACAAGATTAGGAGCTATGTTAATGCAAAGAGGTAAAGTGATTGCTTATGCTCCTCGACAGCTCAGATCGCATGAGGTTAGATATCCAACTCACGATTTTGAATTAGCTGCAGTAATTTTTGCATTGAAGATGTGGAGACATTACCTGTTGGGGAAAAGATTTGAGTTGTATATAGATCATAAGTCTCTGAGGTATTTATTCTCTCAGAAGGAGTTGAATATGAGACAGCAGAGGTGATTAGAGTTTTTAGTTGTGTATGACTTTGGTATTGAATACACACTAGGAAAAGGCAATAAGGTGGCAGATGCACTTAGCAGGAAACATCAGAATGCAGTGCTGACAATGATAGCTGAGTGGGAAGATTTAGAAGCATTGACTACATGTGGAGTATAATGGAGATCTAAGAGTAGTTCTAGTAAGGAAATTGCTATGTTATCATGTTTAGAAGTTCAACAAGTGGTGATTGAAAGGATTGCTTCTAAGCAAGGTGAGGATCCATTATTAGTTGAACGGATCTGAAAGTTAAGAAATGGAACAAAGAGCGATGACTTGAAAGGTTTTAGGATGTATTCCAAATGAGGGAAACATTAGGAAGGAAGTTCTTAGAGAATGCCATCGTTCAAAATTCACCATTCATTCGGGAGGAACTAAGATGTATCAAGATATAAAAAGGAGTTTCTTCTGAGAAGGTATGAAGAGAGATGTAGGCTTATGGGTGAAGCAGTGTTTGAACTGTCAACAGGTAAAAGCTAAACATCAGAAACCAAGTGGGTTACTTCAGCCTTTAGATGTTCAAATTTGGAAATGGGATTCTATCTCAATGGATTTTGTACATGGGTTGCCAAGGTCGAATCGAGGAAAGGAAAGTATTGGGTTATAGCGGACAGATTGCCCGAGAGTGCCCATTTCATTCCAGTAAAGTCAACCAGGATGGCACCTGTTTTGGCTAAATTATTCATGAGGAATATAGTTAGACTGCATGAAATTCCTAGTAGTATAGTAAGTGATAGAGATTCCTTATTCACTAGCGAGTTCTGGAAGAGTCTACATGAGACTTTGGGTACCAAGCTTAAGATGAGTATCGCTTACCATCCATAGACAGATGGGAAAACTGAGAGAGTTAACAAAGTCTTAGAGGATTTGTTAAGAGCTTGTGTGCTATAATTTGGGGAATTATGGGAAGACCATCTACACTTAGTCGAGTTTTCGTATAACAACAGTTATCAGACCAGTATAGGGATGGCACTGTTTGAAGCTTTGTATGGAAGGTTATGCAAATCTCCCATTTGTTGGTTAGAGACCAGGGATAGGTTAGTTCTTGGTCTGGATTTGGTTAGAGAAGCTGCAGAAAAGATTGAGTTCATTCGAGCCAAAATGAAGGAAGCTCTGCCTAGGCAGAAGAGCTATGCTAACAGAAGACGGAAAGACTTAGAGTTCTCAGTTGGAGATCATGTTTTCATCAAGATATTACCCATGAAAGGTGTAATCCGGTTTGGAAAATCAGGAAAATTTGCACCGAGATTCGTTGGACCATTTCCTATTGTACAAAGGATTAGGAAACCCACGTATAGGGCAGAGTTACCAACCAGTTTGGCAGGAGTCCACAATGTTTTTCATATCTCCCATCTAAGGAATGTATTTGAGATCCAAAAACTACTATTGCACCGACTGTGTTAGATGATTTAGTAGTGGAACTGCATATGACTATAGTTAGAAAACCAGTTCATATCGTCGTGAGATATGAGAAAAGACTGAGGAACAAGACAGTTGGATTAGTTAAAGTCCAATAGAGAGACGACGAGAGAGACTATACTTGGGAAGCTGAGCGCAAGATTAGAGATACTTATCCTGACTTGTTTCATGGGATATTTTACCTTTATAATTGATTGTTATGAGTACCTTATCATAATTTCGAGGATGAAATTCTTTAAGGAGGGGAGTCTGTAATGACCCTAATTTTGACAAACAATAGTTAGGACATTTAGTTAGATAAATTAAATGAAATAATGTAAATGGTTAAGGGATTGAGATTTGTATGATCATAAGGTAGTCGTGCCTAATTAATCTATAAGCCAAGAGAATTAAATTGAAGTAAATAAAAGGAATAAGATAAGGGAAAAATAGGAATAAACTAAGTTCTTATATCCTAAACCCTTCTTACTTTCATTCGTTTTTATTTCAAACATTTGTAAACAAAACTAAAAATGAGCAAAAGCTTGGCCGGCCACCATTAAGGGAAAACAAAAGAAAGATAAGCAAGATTCAAGTAGGAAGCTTTAACAAGTCAATCCAAGAGCAAATCTCAACCTCCTTAACAACAAGCTAAGGTGAATAATAGGGTTACATTTCATTTTTATTGATTTCGAGTTATAATTGAGATCCGAATTTATTTTGCAAGTAAAATGCCAAGTTTTGATTGTTTAAATGGATATATATGATTATTGATGAATTATTTTGCTTCATAAAGATTTTATGATAAGTGTTGATTTGAAAAACCTATTAAAAGACATTCAAATGGCTTACGTTTTTGATATATGGTCAAAAAAAATATTTTAGAGGTGGGTTTCATGTTTGATAATTTTCTAAGTTATTGTGGTACTATGAATTTTCTATGAAAGGAAATGGCTAAAATTGGGTTTAAATTATTTCCTGTAGTTATATGTTAGCCTTGGGTCTGAAATTTAAATATGTTAGAAAACATATTAAAAGTGATTTATAGGAATTTTTGAAGAATTTTCCTAAGTATCTTATTATGGATATAAAATTATTTAAGGTATGCGACTTAAATGTTTTATATGTTTCGGAAAGGTGAAGGGATAATTTGTTTAATGTTTTAAATTGTTAATTACTGAATTCGGCAGCACTTTTAGAAAATGATTTTTGAAAAAGAATTAGCAACCAATTATGTGTTGACAAATAAGGCAAGTTAGTTGGAAAGAAATTACTTTAAAAGGCTAATAATCAGTTTTCAAGAAATTACTGCTTCGCCACTTCCAGTATCTACCTTTCGAATCCATACTTCCGCTCCTGACCAAGTCGAAACCAATACACATGGTACCAACTCTTTGGTACGTGGTGGGTTGGAGAAAGGCAGAAGGTATAGTGTCGAAACCATGCTTTCAAAAGTGTAGATGCTACACCTATTGACTTTGAATTACTTATATTTATAAAGGATGCTTTCGATGGTGTTATATTAGCTTGCGACTTAGTCAATATTCCAGTGTTTACATAAAAACGACTTTCAAAGGGGTTGCCGCCTTTTTGTTGTAAAATAAAGCTTGCGAAAGGGTTCGAAACCCATGCTGTCGCATTCAACCCTTCGAATCAATGCTTTCGAAAGGGTGCTTCACCTTTAAACTTTGAAGCTGCTTCTCCATGTTTTCGAAAGGGTTGGTTTTGAAACCATTCGCTTACTTTTACTTAGGAATAATACTTTCGCGCCAGTTCTCTTATGACCCTTTGTTCTATCAAAAGTTAAACCCAAAGGTTGTGAAAGGAATGGTTTTATATGGTTTCGAAGCTATGTTCCACAAACTTTTACCTGAACCCAATACTTTCGAAAGGTATATAATGTAGGCTTTGAAGGGGAGATTTCCCAAAGTTTTCGAAAGGTTTACTTTGAGTATTTGAGTGGAAGGTTCCAATGCTTTCGAAATGCATGTTTTAAAGGGTTTTGAAAGAGGATGTCTGAGGTTTTAATAAAGCTTTCACAGGAGTTGATTACATTGATTTCGAAAGGTATTATTTAAGGCTTAAAAACCCTATTGATTTAGGTTAAATAAGGACTTTAACTTGTTAGGGATAGATACCCCTATTGATTTAGGTTTTCATCAACATTGTTTTATGTAAAGCATATATCATGGAAAAGGTATTTGAGTAAAGCAAAGAGTACATTTTCCTTGTTTAAGTATGGTTTAAAAGGGCTAAACCAATTTGAAAGAAATGTTTTCAAGGAAAATTTAATGGGGTAGTTAACCATAAGTAAATGACTCATATATTAGAATACCAAATGGGACCGGTGTAGGGTCGCGCCCTATACTTTAGCTAATAGCCTCAAATTAATATAAGTCCAAAATTCAAGTGTGTAGGGCTTTGTCACAGGTAAGACTAAAATGATGTTACACACAGAAAGGAATATACAGAGAAAAGATAGGTTATTGGTGAGCCTGCAAAACCATTAGGATCAGTTGACCCTAGGAGAAGTAAGTTAAGGATAGATAGTCTAGGAGTGTGTCTAACAAAAGTTAGATTATTTATTATGTCTAGTAGGCCCGAGTCAGCCAATGGTTAGTAATTAGCCAAACAAAAATATATTGTTCGGAGAGATAGTCCATTGATTACCTGATATATGTGCATAAATGATATTGCTACTATTGCTTTAATCAGTTTGATTGCAGGATTCTAATTTGCAAAAAGATATGTTTTTAAAGAGATATTAGTGAGGGGAAACCCGTTCCGCTAAACGACGTGGTCTCACTTAATATCAGTAAACTGAAATGTAATAGTATTATTCACACCAGGCTATATGTCTGACTCGAACATTATGTTTTCCCCTTAAACTCTCGGGTGCTCAAAATATAATTTGAGTAGATTGAGAGTTAAGGTTTTTCGGGTTTAGTAGGTTGGACGAATGAGCTTCTAAAGACGTGCATAAGGCAAAGTTAGGAGCTAATTAGTTTTATTTCTGTTGTGATGTATTATGACTAATATTTATATTTAGTACTCTGATCATCCAATGGGGCATCTCCATACGTCGCTCTTGGCGTAATTTGTAATAAGTGTATTTGATCAAAACCTGGGAATTGTTTGGGATTATGTATCTGCGTATGAAATATTGATTCGAAATGTCAGAAAAGCTGTTTTTAAATCTGTGTTGACTTTATTTCATATTCATGTGCTTCTGATATTATGGATACCATTAACATTACCGTATTTTGTCACCGAAAGTTAATACTATAGATGACTGCAGCATCTGTAGCACTTAGCTTCGGGGCTCTACATAAGGGATGTTATAACTTGGTATCAGAGCATAGGTTTATGAAAACTTAAAGGAAATTTCAAACTTAAAACGGTTTTGAAAACATAATCCTAAAGAATTGGAGAAAAGATTGGGGCATGGGATAACGCTATAGTAACGTACTTGTATTTCCTATACATAAGTATACGCTTTATCTCTATTCTCCCATCTCTCTTAAGCTATTCTTCTGTATCTTACAAAGACTCGAATGCAAATTTTAAGGACGTAAGATATGGATGCCACAAGTGGAAGAGTTAACATTGGTGGGGGAAGCACCACAACTAATGGGAATGTCAGACCAAACACAAGATGGAATCTAAGTCAGGCTCAATGTGGGTGCTGCAATGCCGCAAGTTGATATGGGAGCGATGTACCAGTTCTTCGTTAATATTATGCGGGCCGGAGTTTCTGCGGGGTTAGTTGGAGGAAATGTTGAAGGAGGAAATCAGGGAGCTCCGGTGGCCAATAACTATGTAGTATTGAGTAGAGATTATGTCAGGCTGGGAAGAAAACCATTTATCGGGAGTGAGGATGCAATTGAAGTAGGGAACTGGTTACTTCATTACGAGAGGATTTTTGCTGATTTTGGGCTTAATGATGAGCAGAAAAGGAGATTCGCTTCTAGGCAGTTAAAGTGAGCAGCACTATACTGGTGGAACTGTGTTACTGTGGGAGTCAATGAGGAGACCATGACTTGGGCTAAATTCAAAAGCAGTTTTGAAGAAAGATTTATGTTGAAGATTGCAAAATCAACTCTGCTTAGGAAGTTTGCTGAGTTGGAGCAAGGAGACATGACAGTGCTTGAGTATGCAACCAGGTTTGAGGAGCTATCAAGATACGGATATGCTACGGTTGATACAGTTAATAAAGGAATGAGAACTTCATTTGCGGGTTGAAACCTGAGCTTGCTAAAGCCACACTATCACATATTACAGATCCGTGCGATGTAGTTGTTGAGATGGCTTTTGAGGCAGGAAGAGATGCTTGCTTTTCTTGAGGGTAACAAAGCAAGGGGAGCTCAAGGAGAGCAAAACCAGATGAGGAAGTTTTTCCATAAGACGGGAGCTCAGAAGAGTGGAGCTGCCAAGAAGGGAAAGGCAGAAGTTATCTGCTATAAATGTGACAAGAAAGGGCATTTCGCAAATGAATGTCGCTCGGGAGTTGGAAAGAAGGCGATCGGAAAGAAGAATATTAGATCCTTCAACTGCGAACAAATTGGATATGATAAGAACTAGTGCAAGGAGCCATCCAATGATGGGACTTGCCTTGGGTCGATATTCAATGCATGGCTCATAATGGTATGCAAGATCCCTCACATGTCAGAGTGAGTTCAAACAAACACATCGAGATTCGCTTGGAAAAAACTAGCAAGTTCTTTCATTATCAGGGGTTGAGCTGTGATTCGACCTTTAGTACCCGTGACGGATCGTCGTGGCTTAACATGATGTCAATCGTCAGCTCAACTACTGCAGCCTTGGTCTCTTTGGGCTCCTCCTCGTCATTCATTGGATCTATGTCTCCATTGAATCGACTGCGACGCCCGAGCCAAGGTTCAAGCCCTGGTTATCATTCTTCAGTAGCTTGGATGCAGAGAGACTTGTCCACACCCATACCTTTTTCCTTCTGTTGAGCATCCCTCAATTCAGCTACATAGCAGGCACGTTCGGTCGCCTGATCTCCATGAACAACTCCAACTCCATTATCTGTTGGAAACTTTAAAGTCAAACACCATGGGGCAAGAGCTACCTGGAACTAAGCTAGGGTCGGTAAGCCTAGAAAAACATTATATGGAGAGTCAACATCCAAAACAACAAACAACAACATTCGCACTCTCCTTCTGTCATCTTCTCCCAACTCCATGGGCAATTCGACATAACTAATAGCTTCGGTCGCAGCATCATTAAAGCCATGAATGCGGGATTTATATGGTTTCAGGTCTTTGGCTTCCATCTTCATCTGATCATAAGCCTTTTTGAAAATTATATTTACGGAGCTTCCATAATCAACCAAAATCCTCCTCACTAAGGCAACGCCGATCATGGCCGAAATGACCATTGGGTCGATCGTCAGTGCCTCGACCTTGTATGCATCTCTATTTTTGAACAGAATGTCATCTGTCATTGTATGTTGTTGTTTTGCCGAAGTTCCATCTTCTGTACTCGAAAAACATTCAAAATTCACATGCTTGATCGTGTTAGTATAGCGCTCCATCTCATGCCAACTCTTATCAACTGGATGCAGTCTTCTGACTATTGCATTGATTAATAATCTTCCACTAGTCCACATAGGCTCCTCAGCCCTATGCGGTGCTTGTCCTCGGATGATGTCGTATGTCCCATGACCGCCATCCTACGGGTCTTTAACAAACTGCTGTAACTTTCTTTCTTGAATTAGTTTTTCAATAATATCTTGAAGATGCCTACACTCATTTTTGTTATGACCATAACATTCGTGAAACTGACAATACTTTCCGGTTTGTTTCTACTTCTCCATCGACTCTTTAGGAGGCGACTTCCTGTATTGCATGGTATTGTTGGTAGACAAACAAACATTCTCTAGAGATGTATTCAGTGGCGTGTAAGTATCGTACATGGGAATCCTAGGCTTTCCTCTTCTAGAATTCCTTTTTCGTTCTCGGCTCCTATCTCCGCCTTTCTTTTGCTGATTCAGTTTATTTTGGACATTCACTTAAACTTTTCCAGAACTATCACTAGACTGCTTCTCAATGTTGCTATGTCTCCCACTCCACTTGGTTTCACAACATTCTTCTTCCTAGAGCATTTAGCTTCCTCATTCCTTAAATACTGAGTCGTCTTTGCATAGAAGCGTTACGATGTTGTGGGTGGCTTGCCAGCTAACCAATTGCCAAAATTAGATTCTGGATCAATCCCTCTTGTTACCGCCATCAATATTGCATGGTCATTCAGATTATTAATTTCTTTGACAGTTGTATGGAATCTCTCCGAATAATCTTTCATCGATTCTCTCGGAGCCTGGATCACGCGGGATAGGGACATTACATCTTTAGGATGAGTTGCATGCATATGGAACTGCTCCACAAACTTTGTTGCTAAATCGTCAAATCTAGAGATGGACCATGGAGGTAATAGGAAAACATCTACACTTGGTTGCATCATCAGGTCGTGTGGACTGGGGTCGGTCTTTCTCTCATAGGCAGGCATTGATGGCATATTGAACCTCCTTGGATATTCTACATGTAAGATATTGTCAGTGAATGGGGTATGGCTTATGGAGATTCCCCAGTCGTCATTGGCCAATCCTTGGCTCTCTTTCACTAACTGTCTAACCATAGCCAGCAAGTCCGACATTTGGATTGTCGTAGCCAAGCAGTGGTCATGTTCAACCTTACGTGAATGGCCCGATCGATGTCTACGGGCCATTTCATGCCTTTTTGGCTAATCATCCTCTCGACTTACATCACGTACATTTACTTCATCATCATTCCGAGGAGGTAACTGGTTAGCATTTGCTTGAACTCCAACATTCAGATTGATTGCAGCATCACCGGTATGTAACCCTACTATCACTAGTTGAGATCATCCATCAAGAGAACGATCGGCACCATCATTGTCACTCTATCTGGAATGATCGATGGAAGGCGGGTTGATGTCTCAGCATGGTATCCGTCCATTCTGCGGTGTCTGTGTCTATGATAATCGTCCAATGAACTTGAACTTTCAGATGTAGAGTAAGGGGTAGGGTCCCTCCTTACTTTTCCACACTTTTGCTGACTGAATTGGTTCATTAGATCGATATTGGCTTGAATTCGTTGATTCAATTATTGACGGCTATCCACTAGCTCTCTCATCATATTTTGGAATTCGGCTCTTGTGATGGAATCAATTGGATTTTAGACATCAACTAGATTGGCAGCATTCACATCCACTGGTTGATTGCTCAGGCCTTATTGCTGGATGCTAGCGTTCTCATTTCCTTCTACATTCTGAGAATTAGATTTGGTGTTCCTAACTATTGTTGATAGATTTACTTAGAATTTGCAAATCTAAGTAGAACAAGCAAGCTTCCTGAAGATAATTATGGATCTCCTTCGGGGATTTATGCAATCCAGTAGCAACAAAGGGATCCAGATAAACTGAGAATTAAAGTTTTCAGTGAAAGCACCAAAAGGTTTGCATCAAAAGTGGGAACAAGCACTCGAGAATAGAATAATAGAGAAATAAATGAAGAATAATCAAAATCAAACATAGAGGATAAGTAAATAAGCAATCAGAATTAAGCAATAACAAAGACACAAGGATTTATAATGGTTCGGCGTTAGATGCCTACGTCCACTTTGAAGGATATGCTTTATTAATCACTTGTAAATCTGATTACAATGAAGTAATGATAATAGCACTTGATTACAATGGAGTCCAAAGCAATAAGCAGTGTAAAGATCCTTTAAATGAAGAATGAATTCTGTATTTATTGGTGAAGGTGGTGAAATATCTCGCTGAAAATTCGACAAAAGACTCTCCAGATCCATAGAGGCCCACCAAAACGATCGCAAGTTCTAACTCACAATTTGCAATGATCGGTACCGATCGTTCATTTTGTCTCTGATAGTCGTGCGATCATTCGTGGTGACTCTCCTCTATCTCTAATGTATGCTCCCAAAGTTTGGTGTCATTCTGAGTTGTAGTTTATGAGGTATTAACAATCTTCATCAAGTTGATGCATTTGGCTGAGTTTTACGATCATTCAAGAACGATCATTGCTGATCATTTGAAGTTGCTCACTTTGACATGCGATCATTTTTAGGGACTCCATTCTCCAATATACTGACATTCTGAAAGTTTCAAGTGTGTTGGACTTGTATATTTTGAGATATCGATCGATCATCGTTGAATTGAGCTATGTAATTGATACGATCCATAGTATTGAATATGGATCGTGCCTGGTCTATCTTCAGAGAGTAGTGAACTTCCACACTCTAAATGTTTTATTGAGTTTGGTTTTAGCTTATGCTTTGCTATTGCTTCATATATTATAATTTAGGCCTGATCTTTAGGTTTCATGATCGTTAATCTGATACATCGATCCTGTTGACAATCAAGTATGTCTCGTCCGATTAGACCAGATATAGCCGGGTCAAAAGGCCGGATAACAATTGTACTTGGGCAGTATTGTTTAAATAAGTAATAGTCTTACATATTAAAATATTAACATACATATAAAGTCAACTGTAAGCCAAAGACTCCTCTAGTCCAACTATATAACATACGTATAAAATAAAATGTAAGCCCGAAGGCTCTTCTAGTCCAACTATACAAAAGTCAACTGTAAGCCCATAGGCCCTTCTAGTCTGACTACACAAAAGTCAACTGTAAGCCCGAAGGCTCATCCAGCCTGACTATACTACTCCAATGCAACTAGCGTTTTCGATGTAAGAGGAAGCACTCGAACTACTTAATACCTCTTTAATGGGATATAGAAGACTTTGATCATTTAAGACCTATAAAACAGGCAGGTCCCCGTCATTTAAGACCTAACCCCAAGACAAATCCCTACATGGTTCTTCCTTAATTACATCATAAGATATCTAATTAGGCCATTTAATATTTCACTTAACAATGAGGTGGACCCTACCATGGCCACTTAATACCTCTAACCCGAAGTGGACTCTTCCTAAGGATTTCACCTACCGCATCCAAAAGCGCAATTTATGACCCATAACCCACTTATGACATCTCATGTGAGTTTGACTATTCGTAGGTATTGGTAGCTAGATTGACTGGGCAGGTTTACCCTACATTGTTGGGACTAACCTCGCGTGTACTATGGTTATTTATTATAGGTGATGTCAAACATTAGTCCATAAAGCACACCGCTGGGAGCCAGATTTATCTGGGCAGACTTCCATGTAGCTTTGGACTATCCTCGCATCCCTATAACTTAGTCATACCTTATATGTATACCAACTATATACATATATCAGCATGATTAATAATTGATGCCATATAAGGTATCCCCTTATTACGCCTCTAATTAGGGATTAACTCCCTAATTTACACTAACTTCCTTCCTTCAAATTAATATTACCTAACTATTCTAATATTACTAATTATCATGCTCAATACACTTTTGGTTTTCATAGTCAATATATTAATATTATGTACATATATTTTTACACGTGGAATTTAAGGTCTAATCATTATGTTACAATAATTCGATAATAATTTGTTTACAAGGTATTTTGAAATATCAATATCATACAAATCAACCATTCCAATAAGAACTTCTACTACCATAGTCAAATAAAATAGATTCGTACAAACATGGAATACCTACAAATTGTTTCATATTAATAAATTAGAATCCATTTTCTATTTTAAAGAACGGACCTTCACAAATTAGATCCCCTATGTTCAATTCAACCTTTGTAAATATCATTTTGGAGCGAGACAGGAGTTCCTTATTTATTTAAGTGATAAAAATAGGTGGTGCACGATATAAACAATCCAATTCATACTTTACATATCCTTTCTAATTTATTTTCTTTTTGAACCCTTTAACACTCCAATTTAAAATAGATTAAATGGACCATTGATTATCTACTTCTAAAAAAATTATTAGATTTAAATATATTAATACCAAAAACAATTATAATTCCAACATATAATAGATTGATATTTACTTAGGTAAATTCTGGGGGTATAGATGTTATATTTCGATTACCAAAATTTCCCCAGGCGTACATCAAATCCAAATAAATACTATTCAATTACAAAAATGTGAAAAACTTGATATTTCCAGTGATAGAGAATTGTTTTCTTCCTAACTAGATTTGATTCCACCACGCCTAATTTTCTTTCAGATCTCCTTATGAAAATCCTAAATGATTCTAATACCTAAAGAAGAAGAAGATGAGATCTGGCTTATACCACTCCTAATTCTCTACTTGATCTTTCCTTTTTTTGATACAACAAATAGATTGTGTATATATATTAGATTTCAAAAATCAAAGGATAGGGAGAAGAAGGATTAATTTAAATTAGAGATTAGAAATTAGAATTATTTGTGAGAAAGTTTACTGTTACTGAAACTGTAAGGGGAAAGAATTTAATAGAGCTTAGCTAGCATTTCCAAAATTTTATGAAGAAATATGGGGGTCTAAGGATTTATTTATATAGGCGAAAAGAATTTAGAAACGTTGGATTAAAAACAACCAAATCTGGCCCTTTCAAAATATCAAAACCATGGCCGCCATCTATTTTCCAGCCCTTCATCAGTCGACCAAACACAATCATAGGTCGACTGGTACCGATCGACCTATGGTGACCCTTGGTCAAATGGTATACACGTATTTAACGTGTATTTTACCATTTTGTTATTTTATTAATTCCTTTATTTAATTAACCATTTAATTATTATGTTACTCAATTTATCCAACATTCACTTGAACATTAACTTCAGCCCACTCTTAGATTTCTAATTCAAACTTTTAAATTCAAATTTGATTTATTTATTTAATTTTAATTAAAATTTGAATATTTAAATTTTAAATTTTAAACTTGTTTGAATTATTTTAAATTCGAAAACTTCAAACATCTATAACTTCTCGGTTTAACTCTGATTTCAACATATCATATATGAAAATCAATTAGAAAATCGCCAAGGACGCAATGGTGCAACTTCAATGACCAAATTTTGACATTTACAGAATTTCCATTTATAGCCTTAATTTTTAATTACTTAATTTTTATTAAATTTTATGAGGTGTTACATTCTCCCTCCCCTTAAAAGCGACTTTGGCCCCGAAATCGCCAAGGGAAGATAGTGTAACGCACACTCAACAATCATGCTATACTACCAATTTATTTATAATTATCTGCACAACCATCTACTCAACCAAAAATGCAATGTGATTATGTACGGAACATACTATAGGTGAGCTCAATCCTAGCGTGAATGTAATGTCGTGACTTATAGGCATGTATGCAAGCATCTTAAATATACATAAAATTCTATATGAGTTTAAAAATAACAGTAAAATATGTGGCAACCATCTCCTACCATTCAATCTAGCAACCATGATGCAATCAAAAATTTATATTTTTGGAGAGGAAAGTTTACCAGAGAAAATCTCGGGCTGAGAAACATTCATCTTTTCTTAGGTTTCCCATGTGCTTTCCGCTGGGTTATCTCTCCATCTGCCCAAACCGACCCAATTTTCTTCATTACGAGGTCTTAATACCGTGCTCCACAATGGGTGTAGTGGCATGGGGGCGATAGGCTCTGTATCAACATTAATTAACTGATTAGGCTCTGTTACAAAGCCATTGTCGTGTAGACATTTCCTCAAGTGTGGAATATGAAAGACGTCATGGGATCCCGCTAGCTAGTTCGGAAGCTCCACCTAATTAGCAAGTTTCCACCACTGTCTCTCTAATCAAAAAAGGCCCAGCAAACCTTGGCGTCAATTTTCCAGATGTACTAAACCTCATAACTTTTCCAAGAGGGGAAACCTAAATGAATACCATGTCCTTAACTAAAACTCCAATCCCTTCCTTCACCTGTCAGCATAGGACCCCTAACGGTCCTATGCGGTTTTCATTTGCCCCATAAACACTTTTGCCCTTTTCAAGGTCCTCCAAAATCCATGAAGCAAGCTCTCAATAAATATTCTAAATTCAAAGTTGTTTCCAAAGCAGATTGCAAACTCCTTCAACCCTAGTGAACTAAGGGTCTCTATCACCAACAATGCTAACTACAACTTCATGTAGTTGCACCACTTCCTTGACATAACCCGAGCTAGGAATGTTGCAGTACTATTATTCCAATGGAAGTCAAATGATCCAATTTACTATTACCTAAATAGCATCATTGCCCTTTTGACTCCTAAGCAACCTCTCTATAAACTCCATTAATATATGCTCTCATTTCCGAGTTAGAATCTCCAATGGTAACAACATCCCTACGGACTTGCCTTGCTTAGCTTTAATCCTTTGGCATGTCAAATACATGGAGACAAGTTCAGTGGTTCTCTCTTCATCCTTGATCGATTAGAAAATTCTCTTCATATCTCAATACACCTTATCACATTCGGGTGCATGGTGACACTCCACAAGTCTTGGGTTCGAAACATTCTAATCTAATCTCCTTACTAACTTCAAGTCTTTTCTTCGGTTTATCGCTAGTAAAGTGTCCTTATGAAATTTCCTTATTTACGATGTTCCTCAATATATACATTTATTTATTTAGCGGTCTAATCTCATCCCTAAAATCAACATAGTGATAAAATAGGAACATGATCTATACTATATCAAACACTTTTCCTAAAGGAGTCAACTAGCGATTTTCAACCCAAAAACTCTAAAAGAATTTTTTTTTGAAGTTGCTCTTAATCATTAACTGGTGTTAATGATGTTGGGGTTTGTTAGCACCAAAATTGGTCACTAACCTTGTAGAGAAAGATTGTGTAGAGATATAAGTGATGAAAGTAAATTAAACAGAGAAGACAATGCTAATCTAACTGCAGAAAGTAAGAACACCAAATTTATAGTGGTTCAGCGTAATTGCCTACGTCCACTTTGAGGTTAAACTTTATTGATCTTCTTTATAGTTGATTACAAATACAATTCGTGAATCAAATGCTTGCATGAAGTTGTTTAAGTAGAGAAGATGAGTCTCGAAAATGGCAGAGTCTCCCCAGTGTTCTCTCCCAAAAAAAGGATCCATTTCATTATGACCATGCCCCTCTATTTATAGGCAAATATGGGCTGGACTTCCCAAGTGGGCTTGGTGGCCGATCGCTCTAGCCCAAGTGTTGTGGTCGCTGCATGCCGAACCTGTAATGCCGAACGTTCTGATGCCGAACAGTCCTTCCTATGCCGAACGGTACGTTGGATGTGTGGGAAGTGCAGGATGGTTGTCAGTTGAGGCGAAACGTGTCTCTATCTGAAGCCCTTGAACGAACAATGCATGCAGGCCGAACGACATTGTTACCTTGAGTAGTTGTGCATGCTGAATGTCTTCTGGATGCCGAGTACTCACGTTGCCGAGTACTACGCCAAGTACCTTGGAGTGCCGAGTACTCTCGTTGCCGAGTACTACGCCGAGTACCAAGGGATGCCGAGCGTTACGGATGTCGAACACTATGGATGCCGTGCGCTCCGCCGAACACTCCTTGATGCCAAGTGCTTCGCCGAACACCCCTGGATGCCAAGTGCTTCGCCGAACACTCCTGGATGCCGGCCACTCTGAGATGCCGAGTGTCACCTGATGCCGAGCACTAGTTGCCTGGTCAAATCTCCATGAAACACTTGCCCCCAAAGTGTATCGCATGGCCGAACGTGATGCGCTTTGAATCTGGTTCAATTTTCCTTGATGATGCCTTCTCGAGCATGCCTGTGACGGAGGTGCGTGACGAACGTGGTTTGGACGCCGAACGATACGTTCGAAGCCGGACAGCCCTCATGTGCCGAACGGCACTTCGTTTTGATGCCGAACACTCTGGTATTGACCGGTTCTACCGAGTATAGCCTTTTCAACTTCTACCTCCCTCTATATAACCAGGTCCTTCCCGTCCCTTCTCCTTTACCTTTTCATTTCTGTCACTCTTCCAAGATTTGCAATTTTCTCTAGCCGAACAGATTTACAATTTGAACATTCCTTCCTAAGCTCCTAACTACAATCTAGGTACTGCTCCTCGTATAACTCGAATAGGTTTCAAATGAGATGGTCAAGTTTGTCACGTCGAAAGCTTTCGAGTAGGTTGCCCTCATTGTCGAACGATAATGCGAGGCGAGGAGGAAGGATTTGAGGTGTTTGCACATGTGGCTATTGTATTTAGCTCCATCGCGCCGAACCAAAGTCAAAAAAGAAGGAGAAGGAAAACGTTGGAGGTGGTAAGGGTGTTGGAAGGCATAGCTATGGTTCGGCGTATGTTGTCATGCGCCGAATGATAGAGGCTGCCGAATAGTATTTCGTTTGAATAAACTAAGGCCGAACACTCACTAGAACGCCGAACAACAACTTAGCCGAACGAACTCTGGTTGCCGAACACACTTAGACGCCGAACTGTATCAATGCCGAACGTCATAAATATTGAGCAACTGACATGCCGAACCATGTTTAGGCCGAACAATACAATTGCCGAGCAGAACTTAGACCGAGCAAAACAAAACCGAACATTGTACTTAGGCCGAACATTTTGAATGCCGAACAGAACCTTTAACTGGACAATGACTTAACCGAACGAGGCCTTTAGCCGAACAAGGCCTTTAGCCGAACACTGGACAATGACTTAACCGAACAAACATACATGCTGATCTATTCTTAGGACGAACAATGCAATTGCCGAAAAACATTTAAATGCCGAACAGTTATAAATGTCAAATTAGACTTAAGCCGGATACTTCATAAATTACATGTTTTCTAGATCTGGAACTGTTACCACCACCAGGCGGGCTCTTTGAGACGGTCAGCGATGACGGTCTTCGAAGGCAACGATTCGAAGCTCATTTTTATATCTTTGAAATCTTATTGCTTGTACACAATTGCTTGCACTAGTTCACACACCACGTGGGGGGGAAAACTCGAGTTGCTAATTCTAACGTTCAACGTTTTTTAAGTATAGTTCTCTCAAGCACTTAGCCAGGTTCGTTATTTATTTGGGATGTCGAGAAAATCTAGCTCCGCCACCATATCCGACAGGCCTGGGCCGTCATCAAGGCAAGGAGCCGTTGATACTTCTAATCCGTCGACTTCTCCTGCTCATAACTTGGCACCTGATGCTCTGGAGGCGACAATCTTACTAGACAATGCGATAGATTCACAAGCCTCGAAGATCAATGAAGCTGCTCTACGACGGATATGCTCCATTCATGGGATTCCTTTTGCCGACGTGTTAGTTCCTTCGAGACACGATCTGTAACGACCCGTAAATTTCAACTGTTTTAATAACGTAATTAGTTAAAATTTTGTGAAATTTTAAACGATAAAATTTTGAAATAAAATTTAATATTTGGAATACGTCTAGTTAAACATAGCGACTGGTAAATTTTCGTCCGAAAATATGAAAGTTTATTTCGCGCGTAAATTCACTTCAATTTAATCAGTTAAAAAGCGATGAAAATAAAATGTTTCGGAACCTAAATATTTTTACATAGAAAAATTCTAAACCATCTTCTGAGCAAGATGTCAGTTTGTCGTTTTCCCAAATTCGAACATCTTTGGCTCCGTCGATCTTATTTTTCAGCGTTTTTCTTGCATTTTCCGCTATTAGAAAATTCGAATTTTTATAATTCAATCATACCACTGATATTTGTATACCGTTTTGAACGTCTCGTCGTACTGATCACTGCGATATATTCGTTTGTCTGTTCCGATGTTCGGTTCACTGCTGAATCGATAAAACAATTTGTAGTATCGTACCGTTTTGAACCTTTCAAATTCCTAGCGTCCATTCTTTACCCGCAGATGAAACCAATGGCCACCGACCCTTATGATTCCCAGAATTTATTTGTGGTCTTTTGTTATTCCAATGTTTTAAATATTTCTGGTTCCAATAAAAATCATCCTCCGTTATATAATTTTTGCTCTGTCCATTTCATACTTTCTTTGCAAACCCTCTGCTCACTTCCTCTGTCATCCACTTTTCAATTTCTCTGTAGCACATCTTTCTTTCCTTCCCTTATTTAGCAAAATGTAAACATGTGTAACGTGCCCTCTTCACTATTTCCCAAGCTCCCATTGATGCCAGCCCACCCCATAGATCGACAGCCTAGTGCCCCACCACCACGCAACCACACCCGAGCTTCCACTACATGCACCCAGCAGTCCAATGCCTACCAACCTCCTATGCCCAGCCACCATCACCCCTCCGCCTCGCTGTACAACCTCAACACTTAGCATCTCCTCCCTCTGCAATAGCCGAGCTCGCCTATACCTTAGCATCCACCATGCCCAGATCTGTCACCGCATACATGAACCGGCCTCCCCCTTCGTCCGATCAACAAACCGGTGACCCTCACGTCCTCCCACTGCCATTTGCCGAGCACCGTCCCATCCCCGCATCTCTTTTCCCCATGCCTCCCACCAACCTCGACCGTCTCAACCTCCGCCACAGTTCCAAACTGTTCGCCTTGGAACCGTGCTTCACCCTATCTTCGCGGCTAGGCATCACCTCGAAGCTTGACTCTACCTACGTTCGTATGTAAGCTTTATATATTTTGTATGCTTAGATATAAAATGGCAATGTTTGTATTTCAGTTCACAAACATTTTATTATAGTTTCTGTACATAGTGATATATATAACTATAGGTTGCTTGTCTGGTCTTGTAAGTTTGGGTTGGTTTCAAAATTTTAACATAATATAACAGTAATAGTATTATTCAATGTTTGAGTTTTGTTCGCTGTTATAGTACGACAATTTGATACAATATTTTTTGTACTCGGATGTGTTATATTTTAAATTTTAGCCTGTTAGCATAGTATGTATATTTACTTATTTTACTATAGGCTGTTAGTGGTATTTGAAGATTTATGCGTCTCAGGTCTATGTGTATACTCATATTTTACAAATGAATATAATAATTTATATTTCGTTTTACTAGCTTATCTTTAAAAGTATGTTTTGTTTTCAGTAGTGTTTCGTATATACACTTTTGCTATATATTCGGTGCATAATGCATTGGATCTTTATATAATATTGTTTCAAAGAATATGTTTACAAGTCATATATTTAGATTAGCCTTTGCAAATAATTAAGCACGTGTTGTCTGTCTATATATATATATGCATATATATATAATATTTTGGAAAGTATATTATATATGGAAGGGTATATAGCTTGTTGTTCACATATATGAGCTCAGTTTAAACTATGATTTGAAATACATATATGGCATTTTAAAGGTAAAAAAAATGTAAAATTAAGTATTTTCATTTTTAAGTATATATAAGTAGTTATTTTAAATTTTATAATGTACGTTTGATTTTATGTGTATTTTAATTTTCAATAATGGTTTTAGAAGTACATACAAGTATATTTAATATACACTTAAATTTAGGTATGATTTTATGAATGTATATAGTCATAAATATACATTTGTCCATTTTACCTTTTATCGTCATCGATCCAGTTCTAATTCGATTTCATCAAATTCTTATTTATCAGCTTTGATCGATGAATTCGGGCCAACTTTGCTTTGCTTCGATTCGACATTCAAATTTTCAGTGCCCGTATCAGTATGCGTATCGGTGTCATCTTCTGTATTCTTCTAGCCTCGAAAGGTGAGCACTCACTCACGATTAACGTTCTGTTATTTATTAAATTTGATTTCAATTGAAACGACAATTGAAATATGCTGCTGTTAGATATTTACACTGCTATTACCTGTATCAGTTCACCTGTGACATTTGACACCATTATCTGTTATATATATGAAATGATAATCCAGTTTGGTTGTTAATTGATTGATTGTTGATGTTTATATTGGACGTTAAATTGTTAATGTTAAAAAGATAAATAGTATGCAATTGAAATTGATATAGGATAATTAAATGTAAAAATTTGATTAACTGACATTTGTATAATATGACCCCTTTAACTGTTGAATTTATTGACACGTAGGATTTGTTTAATTACATTTTGAATCACTGAATGTATGTTGTTAAATTGATGATGTATGAAATTGTAAATAGATGACAAGTGAAAAACTGTAATGTAATAATCTTTAATCTACATGAAATGATAGTGTAGATTCTAGAAGAAATTATATTAATTTGCACAAACAACAATGTGAATTAATACGATTATTTCAGGATTATTTGAATTGATTATTGGATTGATATTGGTTGTTGTTATTGCTTGTTTATTTACTTTGACACCATCCCAGTTATCACACTGCAAGTTCCCTTTACTATGCTTTGATTTTTAATTGAATTGGAATCGGGTTGAAATGATAAATACCCAAATTAAACTTTGACCTAGGATAGAAAATTTAGATAAAACCCGATTGGTCAATAAATTGATTTAAAAATAAAATGAAGATTTGATTTGAATAAATAAAAACGGTTTTGAAATGAAGTTGAAATTTGAATTTTTAATGAAAGGAAAATGATAATATTTTATCATATGAAACAAAATATTAACAATGTAATTGATGAAAGAATGTTGTTTAATTTGAGAAATGATTGAATTAAGTTTGAAATGATTTAATAAATAAGTTTGAAATTATAATTAAGTTTGAAACTATTAAACTATGAAATTATTTAATAATTAAGTTTTGAATTATTTAATAATTAAATAAGATTGAATTATTTAATGATTAAATTGAATTGAATGTTTGAATAAGTGAATTTTACTTCGTAAATAATTGAAATTGAGTTTTCTTTATTAAGTAAGTTTTTTTGGAAATTATTTAAGAAAGTAAATAACTGAAATTGACTTTCTTTAACAAGAAATAAAATGTGATTTATTGAAATTAATGTAAGACTTGAAAATTTAAGGATTTGATTTGATGAATTTAATTTAATTCAAATTGTAAGTTTTGAAATAAGGAAGTTGAATTTAAGTAATGGATTTAATGAATTGGAAATTAAACAGAAATTGTTTTAACTGAAAATTTACTTAACGAACATTGAATGAAATTGATAAATGAATTTAAATTGATTTAAATGTTAAATTAAATTAATTTAAATGTTTTCGAAAAGAAACTTATATACGAACTTGAATCAATATTTGAATTGTTTAAATAGAAATTGAATTTGAATTATAAGATTTTGAAATGGTAATTTGAAAGTCTTGTAACGTAAATTTTGGAAATTGGTTTTTGAAAGACAAATGAAATGTTGGTTTACGAATTGAAATTGAAATTGATTTGGTTTTGAAATATATAAACGACCAATCGGTGTAATAATTACGAAAGTTATTAAAGAGACCGGGATCGGTAATGGATATACTCTCTATCTGAACCGAAACCACTTTAATAACTATGCGCGGAGTGATGATCCAGAATGAAGTGGTTGGAATGATATACATGATGACTGAAGAAAGAGAACGATGATGGATAGCCTTGACACTTGTGTCAAATTGGAAATGACTAAAACAGGAGCTGTGCCAGGCCAATGGAGGATTAGCTACCTCAAGTGGACACACTTCTTCGAACTACTAATACTTGTTGTCGATTGGTGCACCCTTGATTTTGGGAGTGTTGTTTCACGGTGTTGCGGGCGCTGCGGCGTTGCGTTCTCACCAGTCCGGATCAGGCGAACGGTAGTATCACTACCTTGGGTATTGCCTTATGTGCCTTGTCATACTTGTATTCCATTTATACGCGACCACTACGATTTTGATTTGTACCTTTAGTATATGGATTGCCCTCTGGTGACTTCCGGTTTTGGGGAAACTACGGTCTTGTATATGCTTTTGGGAATAAAAATGTGTTAAGGGTGGAATGGGCCATGACTTAACGCTATTTTGATATCTTATTATTACTAATAGACATTATCTACTTAGCGTACATTACTACCTAGTAGATAGTTTAACGGATCCTTAAAGGATGGTTATTCCAAACATCCTTTGAGTTACTTGTATTTCAATTGCTATTTCACTTGAGTTGGATTTATTAATATAAGAATGTTAATCCTGACTCGAGTGTCTTGTGTTTTTGCTTTACGCTCGGGTCAGACTGAGTGTACCAGTATTCGAGATTCACCTTTGGAGTTGGAGCTTTGCTTGAAGATCCAGCCATCTATTCTGTTTCAGTATTCGATAATTCCAGTGATGTATTCTGATTTGTATCTGATGTATCATATTACTCTTCTGTTGTAAACTCTGATGTATCTTATATATTCATATAGTAGCTTCATGAACTACTATCTCTTTTATTTCCGCTGCACTTATTACTCTGTGTCTGTGATCTGTGATTATATTTATTTACTGTATATGTTCAGTTTTGCCAAATTTAAATTAACAACGCGGTATTTTGAGCAATTCAATTCCGGCATGAGTGTCTACCTATATACTTATAATGGATGCGAATGGTCCAAAATATTGGGTCGTTACACGATCGTCCTCATCTGCACCCAGTCGGGTACACTACCTGCAACAAGTTCATGTGTTGGATGGGCAGCGTGCCTCCGTTCAATTTATTTCTCCGGGATGTACTGCAGTACATAGACATAGCTCCATCGCAACTGCACCCGAATGGCCATGCATTTCTATATGGGACTTACTTACTTTTCATGGCCGTCTTCTCCAGACCTCCAACCACCGATGATATCAGATACATTTATATGTTCAAGAGACGGAAAGACAGTCCTTCCTTTATGTCCCTCGAGCCATACCACAAATGCCAGATCTTGACAGGGGCATGTAGTAAATTCGCCCTGTACAAACAGGAATGGTTCTATGTGCGCTGCCCTTCTGGTTTCGCTAGGAGATGGGTTGAAGGCAGTAAGTCTCTCTGCTGAGTCACTATTCGTATTTGATCGGAGTCATGCTTTTCCTAACTCTTCATTTCATCTTTTCAGGTATCAACCCGCGTCCGGAAGGCCGAGGATATTCTGAGGCTGTTGAAGCCATTAGAGCTCTTCCTGCTGAGGATCGAGACATCCGGACTATCATTTCAAATGAATCACTGTCGAGGTTTGGCTTGCTAGCCCCTGGTCGTCGGATCAGCCTTCCAGAAGGTGTCACCATTCCCAAACCTCCGTCTGGTAAAGGGAAAAAACAGGCCGGATCGTCATCGTGCCGCACTCCCGATACGCACGGAGAAGGTGAGCGCAAAGAAGACGAAGTTCCTGAGACTCAGGGCGAGAACGTGGGTCCCGCTTGGAATCCGGCAATCGAAGTTCAGGATATTGAGACGTCATCCTCCCCTTCGAAGGGAAAGAAGAAGTTAAAATATGCAGTTCAAAAGGAGAAAGTTGGTGGCACTTCAAAAGTTACGCCTATCCCGCCTGAGAAAGAGGCTTCCTCACAGCATTTGGAAAGTTCTCTGAGGGGTCTGTCAAACCTGTCCATTCCTGATGATTTACTTAATTACGGGTTCGATGATCCTGAAGCTCTCAAATTTTCTTCGCCCGCTAGAGGCAATGCGGGAGTTCAACTCCCGGTCCAAGGAGACAACACCCCGATTAGTAAAGATAAACGAACTGGTCCGTCGGGGGGAACACTAGGACACACACGCAAATATGCATTCCATCATACACTTCAAGTTTTTTCTCATCTCACGGACTTTTCTTAACTCGTTGTTATCTCCATTCTTTGCAGGCGATATGGGGCGTTCTCACGGACTCGATCGTCTTCAGGGCTCTTCTGTATTTCATCACTCTGGACGGGATTCTGGTTCAGGCAGACGTAGGGACAGAGGCGATTATGAAGATAGGGACAATCGTCCCCCCGAGTCGTCTCACCGCAAGAAGGCACATTCTCAATCTTCCCAGTCCCGTGATCTTCCTCCTCCAACTGAGCCGGATAGGGAGAAATCTTTACAGAAGGGTTATCAATCTGATGCTCCTCGAGAACTACATTCCAGTTCATCGAGTACAAGGCAAGTTCGAGAGCAACGGAAAAGAGCGGAATTCTCAAAGCCTCCTCCTCCTACTCCTACGGTGGATCCAACTGTTGCGGAAAAGATGGTCGATCTTAAGGCCAAGTTTCCAAAAATTTGCTTCGATGGTCTGAAGTTCCTCCCGGCCATTCATCATATTCCCGGGCATGTGAAGCAGAGTGCCATTGCCTGCAATAACGACGTCTATGTTCAACATGACGCGTTTGTGCACTTGGTGGAGAAGATCTCGGAAGTATCCGTTGAGCGTCAACATGAGATTGATCGTCTGAATCTGGAGGCTGGCAGCGATAAGAAAATCATCAAACTCCAAGATGAAGAGCTTGCTTCGTATAAGTCGAAGCTGGAAGCCGCTGAACAAAGCGCAAAAGATACTGCTGAGGCAGTTACTCGTTTAGAGGCGGCTCACAAAAAAGAGCTTGACGAAGCAGTCCAGCGCAGCGGTGCCCTCGCCCTAGAAAAAGACTCTGTCCAAAAAGAAAAGGACGCGCTCGCCACCCAAGTCAAAGAGCTGAAAGAATTACTCTCCAAGGAGAAGGAGGATAAGGTAGCTGCTCAAGAAGAATCACAACGATACTGTGATGAGATCGTTGCTACCCGACTCCTGAAAACAAAGCTCGATGACGAACTTGCTGGGGTTGAGAAAATGAAGGATGAGGCCCGTGAGGAGGGCAAAAGAAAGGCTGCAGAGGAGATTGACTCTCGCCTCGAGGCGGCCGCGGAAGCCGGCAGGGAAGAGGTCAAAAGCATGTTTGACCCGTTGATTGCTGAATACGGAGCCCGCGTCCTCATGCATCGCGACTTAACATTCTTGGGTGACGGTTACCTTGAGTCCCTAGCCGAGGCCTGGGAAACTTTGATAAGGATTAGGAAGATCGAGTCAGGCTCCGAAGAGGTCGATGAGGAGGCCCTGGTGAAGGAGTTCCTTAGGGGGAATGAGCCATCGGATTTATCCGCAGCATTGGCACTTTACAGCAAAGGCTCTCCCCTTCCAAAAGGGAAAGATGGTGAAGCTGGCCCATCTGGGGTTAATATTACTGCTCTTCATACTACTGCTCAATCTGCTGCCCAATCGGCCGGTAGGCCGACACTTGATCCATTCGAGCAGCATGTTGGTTATGACCCCGAAGACCCTGGGCTCGGTGCTCATGTGCTATCACCTATCCTGGAGGGTGAAACCCCACGCGCCACCGATAGCCAACCGGAACCTGGTGGGAAATTCTTCTTTCTCTAGAAGTCGAAAGATCCCGTCTTTTTTAGCAGTGGCTACTCGTTCTAACGCTCATTCTTTATGTTTTCGTGCAGGTTGTTCTGACGCCGAGCAAACTCCGAGGAGCGATGACGCCAAGGAGGAGGCAGGGAAAACAAGCGATGTTGTCCACGCGGGAGTACTCCCTGGTCCCAATGCTCAGGTGATCGGGGCGCTGGATGATGATAAGCTCGACACTTCATCTCCTACCGAAGGGGATGATGAAATTGAAATCACCGGCACCTCTGAGCATACTTCACAGACAAGCATGAAGGACCGCCTTGCCGAAGAGGAGAAGAAAAAGGTTGAAGTCAAAGCTGAACCTGGAATACTGGAAGTAACCGACCCACGGAACCGACCTTTGAAAATCATTCTCCCAGGCAAGTTCAAACCGCTGGATGTTCCGTCTCCTACTCCTGACTCCATTTCTTTAGCAAGCAAAAAGTCCAAGAAAAAGCGTGAGGGAGAGGAGTCGTCGGAAACAACGAAGGAAGACAAGAAGAAGAAGTCGAAGAAATAATCGATACACTCGTTCAACGAGTTTCTTGCTTAAGTCTTGTAATTGCTTTTACCTTCCACAACTTGTAGTTTGTATAGAGAGGTCTGAATTTTGTAAGAGTGATCATGTATCCCCATTTTGGACTTATTGAATAAAGTTTTTAGTTTCTTTTTCGTTTGAATGATTCTCTTGTCTTCCTTTGGTTTGCTGACTAATTGTAGCCATAACTCAAGTTCTTATGAGTTGCACTATCTCCCGGTCCATTCTCGTGTCGTTCAGACATTTTTAGACATGGCGTGCTTCTCGTACCACATTTCTCGAGTACTTGGACTTTTTGCTGACTCTGTGCTCCGGGAACTCGAAGATTTGAAATCGTTTATACTCTAGTCCGCTCTCCGGGGACTTGGAGTACTCCGCTCCGCACTCTGGGGGTTCGGAGATTCGGAATCGTTTATACTCTAGTCCGCGCTCTGGGGACTTAGAGTACTCCGCTCCGCGCTCTGGGGATTTGGAGATTTGAAATCGTTTATACTCTAGTCCGCGCTCTGGGGACTTAGAGTACTCTGCTCCGCGCTCTGGGGATTCGGAGATTCGGAATCGTTTATACTCTAGTCCGTGCTCTGGGGACTTAGAGTACTCCGCTCTGCGCTCTGGGGATTTGGAGATTTGAAATCGTTTATACTCTAGTCCGCGCTCTGGGGACTTAGAGTACTCCACTCCGCGCTCTGGGGATTCGGAGATTCGGAATCGTTTATACTCTAGTCCGCGCTCTGGGGACTTAGAGTACTCCGCTCCGCACTCTGGGGATTCGAAGATTTGAAATCGTTTATACTCTAGTCCGCGCTCTGGGGACTTAGAGTACTCCGCTCCGCGCTCTGGGGATTCAGAGATTCGGAATCGTTTATACTCTAGTCCGCGCTCCGGGGACTTAGAGTACTCCGCTCCGCGCTTTGGGGATTCGGAGATTCGGAATCGTTTATACTCTAGTCCGCGCTCTGGGACTTAGAGTACTCCGCTCCGTGCTCTGGGGATTTGGAGATTTGAAATCGTTTATACTCTAGTTCGCGCTCCGGGGACTTAGAGTACTCCGCTCCGCGCTCCGGGGATTCGGAGATTTGGAATCGTTTGCACGAGTCTGTGCGTCGTACAGGATAATGTAATTTGTCACCCAATTATGAGATATAGAAACGTTAGTGATTCATAGAAAATACGATTTCAAGCCTTTATTAATGAAAATCAACTAAACTGCTCGATTACAACTTTTGAAAAGAAACTAAGTTATGACTGAACGGAAACATGCAGGAAATAACAGTGCCTAAAATAAGAAAGGAAACATGCTAAATGTAATAGTGCCGCAGATGTTCACTGTTCCATGCTCGGGGGAGTGTCGTGCCATCAACGGTCGCTAGCTTGAATGTTCCCTCTCCAAGCTTCCATTCAATGGCGTATGGACCTTCCCAGCTGGGATTCATACGTGATGGTACCGGGAAAACTCGTTTCAGAACGAGATCACCCACATCAAAGATCCTTGGACGGACTCTACCGTCGTAGTAGTGCTTAACTCGGTGTCTATGCGCTGCCGCCCTTAATTCAGCTTCTTCACGCTTTTCATCGATGCAGTCCAGGGATTCCAACAAGAGATTCTGGTTTGTCTTGGGATCATAGTATGTCACTCGGTGCGATGGAACTTCAAGCTCCATGGGTATAACGGCTTCAGAGCCGTATGCCAAGGCGAATGGAGTGTGGCCGGTCGCGGACTTGTGGGTAGTTCTATATGCCCATAATGTTGTCGGGAGTTCATCTACCCACTTGCCTCCAACCTTCTCCAGACGCTTCTTCAGTATGGACTTGATTATTTTGTTAACGGCCTCGACTTGTCCGTTAGCTTTCGGGTGTGCCACGGCGGCAAACTCCTTCTCGATGCCATACTTTAAACAGAACTCTTTGAACTCTCTGCTTTCAAATTGTGTCCCATTGTCCGTGATGATGGTGCGAGGAAGGCCAAAGCGGTGTTTCGTACAACGAAGTTAACGACCTTCTTAGAGGTGATTGTGGCCAAAGGTTCTGCCTCAGCCCATTTCGTGAAATAGTCGACTGCAACTATCGCATATTTCACGCCACCTATGGATATAGGCAAAGAGCCGATTATGTCGATTCCCCAGATCGCAAATGGCCAGGGACTAATCATTTGTGTGAGTTCCGTTGATGGAGCCCTTGGGATTTTCGCATATCTTTGACACTTGTCGCATTTTCTTGCGTAGTCCGCGGCGTCCCGGTTTACGGTGGGCTAGTAATATCCATAGCGGAGGATCTTCTTTGCTAGCGTTTGCCCCCCAGTATGGTCGCCACATTCCCCTTCGTGAACCTCTCTCAAGACCCGCTTTGTTTCATCATGAGTGATGCATCGTAATAATGGGACGGAGAATCCTTTTCGATACATTGATCCATCCTGCATTACGTATCGTGCGGCCTTTCGAAGGACCTGTCGTCTTTCGCTTCTTTTTTCTGGTAAAGCCCCGGTCGTTAGGTACAGTTTGAATGGGGTTATCCACGATTCCTTCTCGATTTCTGTTTCCAACACGCGATCGACTTTCATCTCGTCTATGCTCGGGGCATGCAAGACTTCGACGGGATACAATCCCATTTGTTGCGCATCGCCGGTACTTGCAAACTTAGCCAATAAGTCAGCTTCTTTGTTCTGTTCGCGCGGGATATGTGAAATGTCATAACGCTCAAATTTTGATAGTAGTTCTTGGACCTGAATGAGGTACGGAGCAAGCTTTCGCCCCTTTGCTTGGTAGTCTCCCCGTACTTGGTAAACCACCAACTGTGAGTCACAAAAGTTTTCGACTGATTCGATCCCGAGTTCTCTGATGAGCTTCAAGCCAGCGATCAGTGCTTCATATTCGGCTTCGTTATTTGTAGCCGGGAAATCGAGCTTCAGGGCATAACAGATTGATCGGTTTTCCGGAGTTATAAGAACTACGCCCGCGCTGGAGCAACGGTCGTTTGATGCACCGTTAGTGTATAGTTTCCATCGAACAGGGGGAATGATGTCGTGGTCATCCGGTTTGATGGGTATGGTAAACTCAGCGATGAAATCTGCTAATGCTTGACCTTGGATGGCTCTCCGCGGTAAGTATGCGATATCGAATTGGCTCAACTCGATGTTCCATCTTAGCAATCTCCCAGAAGTTTCCGGCCGTTGGAGTACCTGCCTCAGGGGTTGATCGGTATAAACACCGATTGAATGTGCTTGAAAGTATGGGCGCAGCTTGCGTGATGCAATCACCAAGCAATAAGCCAATTTCTCAATTTTAGGGTAATTCCTCTCTGCCCCTGTTAAACGCTTGCTAACATAATACACCGGCTTCTGGACTCGATCCTCCTCACGAACCAAAGACGCACTTATCGCATGCGGGGATACAGCCAAGTATACGTACAACATCTCGTGGTCAACTGGTTTTGCTAGCATTGGTGGACTCTCCAGATGCCTCACCAGATTCCGGAATGCTTCCTCACAACTAGACGTCCATTCAAAATTTCTCTTCCCTTTCTTTATGATATCGAAGAATGGGATGCACTTGTCAGTTGCCCTAGATATAAATCGACTTAGCACAGCTACTTTTCCGTTCAAGCTTTGTACTTGCTTTATAGTCCTGGGCGCTTGCACATCTCGAATAGCCTGGATTTTTTCTGGGTTGGCTTCGATTCCCCTAGCATTGACGATGAATCCCAAAAACTTCCCTGATGCAACGCCGAATGAACACTTCAGAGGGTTGATCTTCATCCCGTAAAACCTGAGTATGTCGAACATCTCAGCCAAGTCTCGAATGTGGTCGTTTGACCGTCGTGACTTCACGAGCATGTCATCCACATAGACTTCCATCGTTCTACCCAGCTGGTCCTTGAACATTCGATTCACTAAATGCTGGTAAGTTGCTCCTGCGTTCTTCAATCCAAAGGGCATCACTACATAGCAATACAGCCCGACATTTGTAACGAAGCTGGTGTGTTCTTGGTCCGGAATATGCATCGGGATTTGGTTGTACCCCGAGTACGCGTCCATGAATGACAGCAGCTCGTGTCCTGCGGTGGAGTCGACCAACTAATCGATCCTAGGCAACATGAAACTGTCCTTAGGGCATGCTTTGTTCAAGTCGGAATAATCTACGCAAGTCCTCCATTTCCCATTCGCCTTTTTTACTTGCACGGGGTTGGATACCCATTCAGGGTAGAGGGCGTCGCGGACGAACCCATTTGCTTTGAGTTTGTCCACCTCCTCTCCAAGAGCGGCGGATCTCTCCGGATCCATTCCTCTCCTTTTTTGTTTAACTGGGACGTATTTCGGGTCTATGTTCAACATATGACTCGTAATGGCGGAAGAAATCCCACACATATCAGAATGCGTCCAGGCGAAAACATCAAGATTCGCCCGGAGGAAGTCGCTATGGTCTTCGGTCATCGCGGGGCCAAGCTGTGATCCGATCTTCAGTATTCGCGAAGGGTCGTCACGGCTAACTGAAATGTCAATTGTTAATTCAGCCGGTGCCTCCTTCTCTTCCCTGGGTTTCTCATCGTCGTCTCTCGGATCTATATCTCCGAAGATCCGAGAACTATGCCCAAGCCAGGGCTCGGGCACTACTTGTCAATTATCCGCATTAAGGATGCGGACAGGATTGTCCGCAACCTTTCCCTTCTCCCTCCGATGGGCTTCTCGGAGCTCAGCCACATAACAGGAACGACCAGCTGCTTGATCGCCATGAACAATACCTACTCCTTTGTCAGTCGGGAACTTCAAAGTTAAACACCATGGGGCTAACGCTGCCCTAAACTCAGCCAGGGCCGGCCGGCCCAAGAAAATGTTATATGGAGAATCCACATCCAGAACTACGAAGGGTAGAATTCGCACCCTCCGACGCTCGCCCTGTCCCAGTTCAACTGGTAACTCAACATACCCCACGGCATCGGTCGCTGCGCCGTTAAAGCCGTGTATACAAGCCTTGGACGGTTTCAGGTCCATTGTTTCTAGTTTCATTTGATTTTAAGCCTTCTTGAAGATGATGTTGACTGAACTTCCACAATCAATCAGAATTCTTTTCACATATGCTGGTCCGATCGTTGCAGATATGACCATGGGGTCGATGGTCGGAGCCTCTATCTGATCAGCGTCTCTACTTCTGAACACAATATCGTCTATCATTACGCTATGCTGCTTAGCAGGGACCCCGTCCTCCGTGTTCGAACAACACTCAAAATCTGCATGCTTCAGGGAACTTGCATATCGCTCCATCTCTTGCCAATTCTTATCTGCGGGGTGAGGTCCACCGATAATTGTATTTATGACTAGTCTACCTATGGTTCGGGCAGGCTCCTCGGGATGATGCAGAGCTGGTGCACGACCTGGGTTGGACGTTCCCTGTCCTCCTTCCTGAGGATCCTTCACAAGTTCTTGCAATTTCTTCTACTTGATCAACTTTTCAATAGTGTCGTGTAGGTGTCTACACTCCTCCGTATTGTGCCCATAAGTCTCATGGAAGCGACAATATTTCCCGGTCCGTTTTTGTTCCTCGGTCGATTCTTTCGGACGTGGCTTTCTGTATTGAAAAGTATTGCAGGTGGATAGGTAGATGTTCTCAAGTGGCGCGTTCAGCGGAGTATACTCGCTGTAGCTTGGAATTCTCAACTTCCACTTCCCCGCTTCTCTCTTCTTCCCTTGATTCCTTCCTCCGGACTCCTTAGACTGCCCAGGCTTATTCTGGACATTGAGTTGGACCTTTCCCGAGCTGTCTCCAAACTGCTTCACAGCAATGTTGCTCTTTATTGACTCTTGGACAGGTCCTGGCGCCTTATCTCGTCGTACCCACCTAGCTTCCTCTCTTCTTATGAACTGGTGTGCCTTAGAGTAGAAACGCTCTAGCGTAGCCGGAGGTTTTCCTGCTAGCCAGTCTCCAAACTCAGAGTTTGGATCCACACCTCTCATTACAGCCATCAGAATTGCATGGTCATTGGGATTACTGACTTCAGTTGCTGCTACGTGGAATCTTTGTAAATATTCCTTCAACGACTCCCCGGGATTTTGGATTACACTTGACAGAGACATCACGTCCTTTGGGCGCGTAGTGTGTATCCTGAACTGCTCAACAAACTTCTTCGCCAATTCCTCGAAATTTGATACGGATCGCGGAGGAAGTCAGGTGAACCACATAGTAGCGATCCCAGATAGAGTAATCGAAAAGCACCTACACTTGGTGGCATCATTCGCTCTAGCTGAATCCATCATCCATTCGTACCTCATGACATGCTGTCTGGGGTCAGTCCTCCCTTCATACGCAGGGATAGTAGGCATACTAAACTTCCTGGGGTACGCCGCTTGCAACACAACATCCGTGAACGGAGTATGACTTCTTGACACTCCCCAATCATCATTCGATAACCCCTGATTTTCCTTCATCAACTGCCTGATCATGGCTGTCAGATCTGGTGTCTGTATGGAAGGCGGAAGGTTAGTGTCCGTTCTATGCGCTTGACCATGCTGATGCCTCCTCTCCTGGCGGTCTGCCAATCGTGCGTCTTGAGGTTCGACATCGTTAGCATTTTGATGATCCGGGCCTCTATCCTCCATCTGCACTCCGGTCCTGAAGTTTCCAGCTCTTGCTTGGTCACGGTCTCCAGTTGTTTGAGCAGCAACTTCTGCTCGTGCAGCGTCAGTCTTGCGGCGTCTGTGCCTGGGAGGTTCATCAGAGGACGTTAAGCTGTCAGATGAAGAGTAAGGAGCGGGATTGCACCCAGCATCCTGTTGCTGCTGTTGAGTGAGTTGTGCCATTAGGTTGGCGTTAGCTTGCATCTGCTCTCCTAGTTGTCTCCTGCTTTCCCTGAGTTCTCTCATCAAGTCATTGAACTCTATTCTAGTGACAACTGGAGTCTGTTCTTGAGCGGCAATTCCTGCACTCGGAATCGCTGGTTGATTGCTAGGTCCTGCTTGTTTCACACTAGCAGTTTCGTGGGCATCCGCATTATGAGAAGCTGACCTGGTACGTGGTCTTGCCATTGTAGAGTTATCGGTATGAACTCTGAGTAGAATCAACGGATGTCCTATCAGTGAGTCGGATCTTCTTTGGGGGATTTGTTCAATCCAGTAGCTTCAAAGCAGATCCTTGAGGTCTGAGAATTCAATTCTCGGTGAAAGCACCAAAGTGTTAGCACCAAAATTGGTCACTAACCTCGTAGAGAAAGATTGTGTAGAGATATAAGTGATGAAAGTAAATTAAACAGAGAAGACAATGCTAATCTAACTGCAGAAGTTAAGAACACCAAATTTATAGTGGTTCAGCGTAATTGCCTACGTCCACTTTGAGGTTAAACTTTATTGATCTTCTTTATAGTTGATTACAAATACAATTCATGAATCAAATGCTTGCATGAAGTTGTTTAAGTAGAGAAGATGAGTCTCGAAAATGGCAGAGTCTCCCCAGTGTTCTCTCCCAAAAAAAGGATCCATTTCATTGTGACCCTGCCCCTCTATTTATAGGCAAATATGGGCTGGACTTCCCAAGTGGGCTTGGTGGCCGATCGCTCTAGCCCAGGTGTTGTGGTCGCTGCATGCCGAACCTGGTATGCCGAACGCTCTGATGCCGAACAGTCCTTCCTATGCCGAACGGTACGTTGGATGTGTGGGAAGTGCAGGATGGTTGTCAGTTGAGGCCGAACGTGTCTCTATCTGAAGCCCTTGAACGAACAATGCATGCAGGCCGAACGACATTGTTACCTTGAGTAGTTGTGCATGCTGAATGTCTTCTGGATGCCGAGTACTCACGTTGCCGAGTACTACGCCGAGTACCTTGGAGTGCCGAGTACTCTCGTTGCAGAGTACTACGCCGAGTACCAAGGGATGCCGAGCGTTACGGATGCCGAACGCTATGGATGCCGTGCGCTCCGCCGAACACTCCTGGATGCCAAGTGCTTCGCCGAACACCCCTGGATGCCAAGTGCTTCGCCGAACACTCCTGGATGCAGGCCACTCTGAGATGCCGAGTGTCACCTGATGCCAAGCACTAGTTGCCTGGTCAACTCTCCAGGAAACAGGGTTCTAATCTCCTTACCAATTTAAGATATACATTCTTAGAATGTCATTCCACCATTACCCACATTCCTTAATTTTTACTTCTTAGTTCTAATTAATATCCATTACCCGTAATAACTGTTCATTAATGTCAACATTGACAATCTCTAATCAACTCTTATTAAATCTATGTCAATCTATTACCAGTTTCAAAATTTTCTTATTATGGGTATTAAAATTCCTTCATAAATACCATATTAGCTGTAACAACCCTGAATTTTTATCGTTTAATTAAAAATAAAACAATGATTTAAATTGTAATTTTAAATTAAAATTGACTTAATTAATGATAAATGAAGTCTTTAGAACGCGAATTCTAAAGTTTGATTGTATTGATGAATTAATTTATAAAGTGGATTTTTTTTGGAGTTATAAATAAATCCATGTTATAAGAAAATTAGAGAAATGATTTTTATCTTTTATTTTGTTTATAAAAGATGATTTAAAATTAATAAACTCCTTTTAATAATAAATAGAGGTTCTTTAGTTTGATAAGTATTCAAGAAATCATATTTTATTTATTCACTTTGAACTTAGAGGTTTTAAAACTAGTAGTTAATGTTAATTGTTTCATAAAACCATTTTTGCTAATTAAGAAGTTAAAATGGGAATAAGTATTTAATTTAGATTGGGTTGTAAATTTAATATTATGGCCCAAAACCCATTTAACTATTCTCTAGTACGAGGAATACTTAGATAAAACAATTTGTACGTTGTTTTATTCCTTATCTTCATTTATTGTAAAGAACTAAACTTAGAAAGTATCCCTCTTTCAAACCCTAGTTCCTTATTCTCAGAAATTCAATTAGTGATTTTAGGAAGCAAATAATTCAGGTAAGAGGATTAAAACCCTATTCTCTTTTATTTCATTTTACATTTTGTTATTTTGGGTTCTTTTGCTATTTCGATGAAATACTTCTAGGTTATTGGTTGAACAATAGTTGATGGTGTATAGTCACTGTCCAATCCAAGAAGAAAAGTGAGTTGAAAACTCTCAACTATCTCCACCTCTAATTAGAGATAAACTCTATTAATTGTCAAACTGGATGTTTTCTAATTGTTGTTGCTTTGTTTGATTTCAGTAAATAAACATTAGACAAACTTACCTTCGTAGACATTAATTGCCTATGTTTTCATTGCTTTGTATTTGCTAAGGATTGTTGTTAGTTGCATGCATGAACCATAGGAACTAGAAGTGCTAACTAAAGACTTGAATGCTAGGAAATCATGCCGAAGACCTTTAGTGTCGATGGTGGGGAAGAATCACCTGAAACATGTTGTTCCAAGTGACCAACCGATCGACCGGTCACGGTGACCGGTCGGAGCCTGGAACAGCACGTTCTAGTGCTCCTTCCTCTCTTGTTGTAGTATGCTTTCCTTGTATATTTTTGTTTCATTGAATTGATGTTGTTAGCTTCCTGCTAGCTCTTATTTCAAAACGCATAAATGTTTGGATCATTGGTTTCTTTGTTAAAGAAGTTTCCCAAAGATTGTTGTTAGACTTATCAAATTCATTGTTATACACACACACACAAAAATTAATCTCAAAGAAACTATTTGGAAGCCTACGATTTCAAACTAATATTACATTTATTTTATTTAAAGGAAGTATTTTATAAGAGAGTTAATATATATATATATATAAGCTCATTATTTTTATTTAGCAACTCTTAGTTTCCAAACAAAGTGGTTTTATATCTAGGTATATATCTATGTATTTAGAAGAAGAAAGATTTTGGGAATTTTTATACATACATACATACATGCATGCATGCATGCATGCATATATATATGTATGTATGTATGTATATAGCACTTTAAAAAGAAACTGCGAAGAAATAGTTATAGTTTTAAATACATATTGATTCACGTTTTCCTAATTATATAATATTAGTCTTTTTAAATAAATATTTCAAACTGAATTTTAAAACAAAACTATTTTATTGTAAAAACATACTAGCTCACTTGAATGAGAAATGGATTTAAACGGTATAATAAAACAGGTGGCATGAAATGCTCGTGTTTGTTTTATCAGTTAATTCTTGGACTTGTTCGAATGAACATTTATTTTGCATGAGTGGGATTTTACAATCACTTAGTAAATAATTAACTAATGTTAAGTGGTTATGGGACATTGCACGATACTTTTCTAGTTACTAATTGGTAGTAGATTACAATTATCGAGTGGACTTTACTAACTTATATTAAACATTCGAGTAAACCCGAGTGTTTATGGAACATGCGGTCATTACATGAATGATTACTTGTAGAAAGTATATAACACTTATTCGTCGAGTTTTGACTCGTCCTATGTTATGGGTTTTCAGGTCCATTTGGTGTTACTCGTTTATGAATGAGTTGTGACTTGCGATGTGCTCGTATCTTGGGTTGACATGTAATGGACTTGTCTATTAGGCTAGCTATTAATTACGATGAGCGATATGCTCGTATCTAGTGTTGACTTGCGATGCACTTGTCTTATAATCGACAGGCAAAGTGCTTATTTAATTATGTGTGAAGAGCATGACGGTGACTATTGACTTGCAAAGTGCGTGTCATTTGCTTGCATTTATGTTATGAATTTCTATGCTCTAATTAATGGTTGATATCACTTTGATGTTTTGTTTGAATGAGTATAATTTAGCCGTAAGTCAAGAAGTTTTATATGAAGTATTAAGTAGATTGGTGAGGTACAATCTATGATATTTTATCATTGATGTTTATGCAATATATTATTATTATGGACTAACCTTTTGTGATAATTAGAGATAGTCTGACCCGGGTGTTATTTTAATGCTCGTGTCAGACCGAGACTTGATAGGTAGCAGAGACTTTTGGCTTTGGACTTGGGCT
The DNA here is from genome assembly GCA_030737815.1 of Allium fistulosum. Classification (NCBI taxonomy): domain Eukaryota; kingdom Viridiplantae; phylum Streptophyta; class Magnoliopsida; order Asparagales; family Amaryllidaceae; genus Allium; species Allium fistulosum. The sequence goes on from CM060907.1 coordinate 100,586,725, forward strand.
AGCTTGGGTAGAATTTTATGCTAGTTATATATATGTGTGCGTGTGTGTGTCCATAATTCATTTTGAGATGTTGACTTATGTATGGATGTATATTATATGAGATGTAGACTCATTTTGTACTTGGTGATGTACCTTAAACCTTATATATGTGATGTGATATGCCTTCTATTATATTTATCGATACGATTTGTGATTCTGTGTCTATGAGGTTTTATATTGCTCTGAATCATAATAAGCCACTGTATTATTGTTTTTTGCCTAGATCGTATACGTTGAGTTCCTCCTCATAAAAAGATTAAATTTATATATTCAACGTTTTTGATACTCACACAAAGCAATATTACAAATGGTCATTCCTAAACAGCCTTATTCTACAATTAGTAGATGATACTACTTGTTAATATTCTTTGTTAATGAGGGCGTAAAGGTGGGGCATTACATTAGCTTCCTTAATTAGTCCCATATTTAATTCCTTTTCATCCTTTATTAATTACAACCTTATTGCCCAGTAAATCTGTAAGTAATGTTCATAAATCCTAGTCATATAATTACTATATTGTTTATAATTAATATAAATACTACTGTAAATTATGCTATTTATATGTTTTTTATTTCTAATTATTAATTTCTAAACTAGAACATTCCTTTTCATATTTTACTTTATCAGATCCATCCTTCCTAATAGGATAACTATTAAAAATTTCCATAAATTAACCACGAGTGATATTTTTTTTGTTTGAAACTATAAGGGATTACTTCTTTTTGTTTTATTGAAACAAATAGTGTAAACTACGGAAAAGAATATCCATATCTTATGCATCTCTTTCCATTATTGGTATATCCCTTGTCAATTAAAATGCTGCACTTTTATTCATTTAAGAAATTAGATAATTTATGAAACTTACACGGAGCCTGCTCCTAATAAATCAAAATATGGAAATTGACATTTCAAAATATGGAACTTACACGAATACTATTGATCTAGAATACCTTTACAACATTACCAACATTCTACAAATAAAGGTTTGGAACTGATTTCAAATTTTCAGATCAGGTTGCAATACTCTTCTTACTTTATTTATATCCTGAAACCTTTAACCTTTCATACCTAGATAGTGATCCCAATCTACTCCATAAAATATAAACTTAGAAATCCATATTACAATAGTATGCGACATTTGAAATTCAAACTTGCAAAAGAATTTCCACATCTCGAAAGAAAACCTTTTTAAGCATAGCTTTCAAAACCTTATTTTATTCCATGTATCTATTCCACTTTTTTATTGAACATTTGGACAAAACCTTCAAAAAATATTTGAACCCAACTTTTCACAATTTTAAAACATTTACCGCTTTAAGGTTCTAAAATTGCTTTGTAAAATAATTTCTGTTCTCTAATACTTTTACTTCAAAGACCTACTTATTTAAAAATAGGGTCTTTAACCCAAAACATTCAAACACTCAGTTGCTAAATATAACCAACAAAAATTCAAAAATGATTGCTTAATCTCAAAAAGGAGCAAAATAATTTTCATCTTTCAAAAACTTTCTACATTAAAGGCTTATTCCTCTAAAAGTTGGTCTTTAAATTCAAAACGTTCAAAATATATCTTCTCTAACTTAAAAAATGTGTTATCCCGCCTTTTGGCAAGGCCGTGACACCAAGGAATTGACTAGTAAGCCAATGACGATCCATCCCAGAGATCGGCTATACACAGGCTCACTATGGATATCGACGAATTTTGTCCGAATCCGGATCGAGCTTAAATTAATATAACATGACAAGCTAAGCTATGAGAGTCAACGTTCCAAATCTCAAGTCAATCCAAGTTCGTATGCTCAAGTTACAATCGATGCAAAATTGATTAAAAATAGCCCACTTCGACTCGCTCTACTCGAATTCATCATGGAAGCCTTCTTCGACTCGCTCCACTTCGCATCCCTTAGAAAACCACTGATCGACTCGCTCCATTTCATCTCACTCCACTACGACTCCATCTCAGAGCCTCTGATCGACTCGCTCTGCATCCTTCAGAAAACAACAGTTCAACTCCATCTAGTTCGACTCCATCAGAGAGCCACATTTCTACTCGCTCCACTTCGTCAACTTCGCATCCATCCGAAGACTCCTACTTCATGTCCATCACTGCGAGGCAAGGCACAGCAGTCAATACGAATAAATGCCACGTCACCCAGTCAAACAGAACCGAGTCGAACAAAGAGCGAGTCGAAACAAGACCGAGTCGAACGAAACAGCCAACCGAGAATCCCAATTCGTATCGATCATATCTCCTAATCTACGAGTCCAAATGCTATGAAATTTTCACGGAAGACTACGTGCATGCTAAAGAATGTGCATGCCAAATTTTGACTCCATTGGATGAAATCTTGATTGATACAAAATCTGTTCATATCGATCACGGATCGGACCGAAACTTCACGGGCATGGGCGCGCGGGCCTGGTCACATGCCAGAGAGGGTCTCCCAAGATCTGAGCGAAATACCAGCCTCCAACACCTATAAATAGACCCCCAAAGCCAACAGAAAAGGGGTTCTTCTTCCTTTTTGAGATCTCCAACGCCCAGACTCCGCCGGATCCAGATCTGAACTCCATTGCTGCTGCTACCAACGAATTTCACTGCTGCAAATCATAATTACCTGCTGTAATTCATGGAATTCACTTGTAATTGAAAAAAGATAGATCAATAAAGCAAACTACTTCATAGTGGACGTAGGAAATACGCCGAACCACTCTAAATTCTTGTATCTCCTTGCATGTTAATTATTTTCATATCTGAGATTTGGAGTTTTGTTAGATAATTCCTCTTTTTACATTTAATTTCTTTACTTTATCTCTTCAAAAACTTCCAAAGAGTGTTGTGCCCAATTTTTGTACAAACACTTTGGTGCTTTCACTGAGAAAAACCCATTTTTTTCTCCTGCTCTTTGGATCTCCTATCTATATCGGATTGCATAAATCCAAGAAGAAGATCCAGATCTAGAACTTTGAAGCCCTTCCATTCTATTCAGATCTGCATCAGATCTAGGAAAGGACTTTCACCAATTCACCATGGTAAGTACACGGACTACCTCTACAGCTGCTGATCAGGGAGGACGGGATAGGCAGAATCCCATGCAATTGCCTCCATCAAATCAAGATGCCGCCGGACCTTCAGATCCAACAGGCCTGCTTACCAGACAAGAGTTCCAGATTCTGTTCCAAGAATTGACCCAAAGTCGACAACAGCTAATTGAACAACTGCACGCCAACGCAGAGTTGACCAACCAGTTAAATCGCCAAAGGCGCAGAAGATCCAGAAGAGACCAAGGTTCTTATTCTTCTACAGAGAGTTCATCCTCATCCGACGGTCATCACCGTTCTACGCGCCCACGGTTGGATGTATGCTACACCCCGGCCACAGGGCACCAACTGCTTCGAATCTTGGACAACCCAGAACTGGACCATCCACTAGTCATCATACAGGACCTTCATCCCGAGGAGGTGCTGCTCCTTATCATGTTACAGGCAACATTGCTACTACCACCACTACTGAAAAAGGGGTCGATGTTGGAAACCGAATTGATCCCCATCGAAGCCAGCGAGAGCATACTCCAGAGCCTTATATCCTTGAGAATGTTGAACCAAGGAGGCGAGGCACGGACCGTCGACCACGTCCGGTCCAGACTCGTGCTGTGGAACCCGACCACACCTTGGTGCAGCATTCTCCTAATATTCGAATGCCGGATATACCAACGATGATCCATCAAATGATCCGTAAAAGTCAGGGTCTCAGTAACGACGATTGGGGAATCTCCCGGAGTCATACCCCTTTCACCGATGACATATTATATGCAGAACCACCTCGGCGCTTCAGGATGACAACCCTGCCAGTCTATGAAGGGAGTTCAGATCCCAATCAACACATCCTGAAGTACGAATGGCTAATGAACGCTACGAGAGCTGATGACGCAGTAAAGTGCCGTGGTTTCCCTATTTCCCTGAGGGACATCGCTACCAGCTGGTTTACTCGTTTGCCACCATGATCCATCTCTAGCTTTGACCAGATGGTCACCAAGTTTGTTGAACAATTCTGTATGCACGTGGCAAGGCCTAAAGATGTTAACACCCTGTCTAGTGTTACATAAGCCCCTGGAGAAACACTTAGACGTTACTTGGAGCGATTCCATGCTACGTGTGCAGAAATAAGCAATCCCAATGATAACTCTATCATGATGGCATTAACTAAGGGGATTGATGCTGATTCCGAGTTCGGAAATTGGTTAGCTGGAAAACCACCTGCATCATTGGACCGTTTCTATTCCAAGGCAGCCCAATTCTTGAGAAGGGAGGATGCGAAATAGTCTAGGAAGCAGGATGATGCAGGACCCAACATCGAAGGAATCCAAAGTAACATCGCTGTTAAACAATCCGGAGATAGTTCTGGAAAATTTCAGTTGAACATCCAAAATAAACAGAATCAGCAGAGGGACAATGGAACTCAAAGCAAAAAGCGCGATCAGAATCGTGGTCCACGGCGTAGAGCTTCCATGTACGATAGTTACACTCCCTTGAACACGTCGTTGGAAAATGTGTATTTGCAGACCTACAATACCATGCAGTACAAGAAACCTACCCCGAAACCACCAACAGAAAGACAAATCCAAACAGGAAATTTTTGTAGATTCCATGAAAGCTATGGCCACAACACCAATGAGTGTCGTCACTTACAAGACCTCATTGAAAAACTGAGATCAGTATGTGCGGGCACCGCAGTTTGGTGGTGCGGGCCCATCAAATCAGAATCATGCACCGAATCAAGAAAGGCAAGAGGAACCCGCTCGGACTGGCGGGAGGTTGGTTATTAATACAATAAGTGGTGGTCCTCACCCAGCAGATCGAAGCTGGAAATAAATGGAGTCGTATGCCAGTTCTATCAGGCATGCGGACTTCGAGTGTTGTAGTGGTTTTGATGAAGGGGCTCCAGCCAAGCAACAGAAGACGATGACAGATGACATCGTATTCAGAAACAGAGACGCTGAAAAAGTCGAATCCCCCACTATCGACCCGCTGGTCATCTCAGCTCAAGTAGGTCCTGCTTGGATGAAAAGGATCTTAGTTGACAGTGGAAGCTCTGTGAATATTTTGTTTAAACGAGCCTATAATCAAATGAGAATGGAAACCACGGACTTGAAGCCTTGTCAATCCCGAATCCATGGTTTCAACGGAAGTGCTACTATATCCACTAGAATGGTGGAACTGCCAGTAGAATTGGGAGTTGGAGAACGTCAGAGAGTACGGATGTTACAGTTCATTGTTTTGGACATAGACTCCCCTTACAATGCTTTCTTGGGCCGACCGGCCCTTGCCGACCGGCCCTTGCCGAATTCAGGGCAGCCATCGCCTCGTGGTGTTTGACTTTAAAGTTTCCCACTGATCATGGGGTGGGAATCATTCAGGGAGATCAGGCTGCTGCCAGAGCCTGTTATGTTGCTGAGTTGCGGGAGGCGCAGCGAAAGGAGAAAGGAAATAGCGTCGAGGAATCTCTCTGCATCCGCTTTACTGATAATTGACAATTAACGCCCGGGCCTAGGCCTGGGCACCCTAGCCAATTCCTCAAGGGTCTTGACCCAAGAGAAACAGAAGACGAAGGAGAATCTAAATAAAGTCAAGCATCCCCGGCCGAACTAACAATCGACGTCCCAATTGACAATGATGATGATTCGAAGATGATAAAGATTGGGTCTCAGCTAGGCCAGCAAACTCAAGAGGAATTGGTTGAATTTCTACGGGCGAATCTTGACGTATTCGCCTGGACGCATTCTGACATGTGTGGAATCTCGCCGGACATCGCGAGCCACACCCTGAACATTGACCCGCGGCATGTCCCGGTCAAACAGAAAAGGCGTGGTATGGATCCAGAGAGATCTTCTGCCCTTAAAGAAGAAGTAGAAAAGCTTAAAGCGAACGGGTTCATTCGAGAGGCACTATATCCTGAATGGGTGTCGAATCCCGTGCTCGTCCGAAAGCCGAGCGGAAAGTGGAGAACATGTGTCGATTATTCCGATCTGAATAAAGCGTGTCCCAAAGACAGTTTCCCGCTTCCCAGAATTGATCAGCTAGTAGATTCGACAGCTGGGCATGAACTCTTATCCTTCATGGACGCGTATTCTGGCTACAATCAGATACCGATGCATTTACCCGACAAGAACATACCAGCTTCGTAACCAATCTAGGACTTTACTATTACAAAGTTATGCCATTCGGGCTCAAGAATGTCGGGGCTACTTATCAACGATTGGTCAATCGGATGTTCGCCAACCAAATCGGGAAAACAATGAAAGTATATGTAGACGACATGCTTGTGAAGTCACGACTCTCCACCGACCATGTTAAAGACCTGGAAACCATGTTCAACATACTTCGAGAATATAAAATGAAGCTAAATCCATTGAAATGTCATTTTGGAGTTGCATCCGGAAAATTCCTTGGATTCATCGTCAACGCTCGAGGGATCGAAGCGAATCCTGAAAAGATCTGGGCTATCAGAAATCTTGAAACTCCGAAAACCATATAACAAGTTCATAGTCTCAATGGAAAAATAGCAGCATTGAGTAGGTTCATTTCAAAGTCCACTGACAAATGTATTCCCTTCTTCGATCTGATCCGAAAAGGGAAACGAAACTTTGAATGGACCATGGAGTGTGAGGGCGCTTTCCAAGCATTAGTCCAACATCTATCCACACCACCTATCCTGTCGAAGCCCATTGATCATGAGAAGTTGTTCGTATATTTGGCGATATCAGAAAACGCTATCGGCGCTGCATTAATTCGAGAAGAAGACAAGATACAGAAGCCAGTATACTACGTCAGCAAGCGATTGATTGGAGCCGAAAGGAATTATCCAAAATTAGAGAAGTTGGCTTATTGCCTTGTTATTGCATCAAGAAAACTCCGACCGTATTTCCAGGCACATCCCATTACTGTTTATACTGACCATCCGTTACGACAGGTCCTTTCGCGGCCTGAGACGTCTGGTAGGTTACTCTAGTGGAACATCGAACTGAGCCAGTTTGACATTACTTACACTCCAAGATGGGCCATACAAGAACAAGTCCTAGCCGATTTCATAGCTGAATTTACCATTCCAGAGGACTTGCCCAAAACCAGCGAATCCCCCGAATACGTCTGGAAGCTTTATACCGACGGTGCATCAAACGACCGGTGTTCGGGCGCTGGTGTTGTACTTGAAACTCCCGAAGGCTGACCCATATGTTATGCTTTGAAGTTCGATTTTCATGCGACCAATAATGAAGCTGAATATGAAGCCCTCTTAGTTGGTTGGAACTTGCTAGAGATTTGAGAATTATCGCAGTGGAAATTTATTGTGATTCACAATTAGTTGAGTGTCAAGTACGGGGAGAGTATCAAGCAAGAGACCAAAGGTTGGCTGCTTACTTGGCTCGAGTTCAGGAAGTACTAAATCAGTTTGATTACTATGCCATTTATTGTATACCTCGAGAACGCAACCAAAAAGCCGATTCATTGGCGAAGCTGGCCAGCACAGGCGAAGCTCAGAAAATGGGACTCATTCCCGTAGAAGCGTTATCCTCCCCGAGCATTGACCGGGCAGAAATAGACCGGGTATACGAAACTATCCTCGAAAAGGATTCATGGATGACTCCACTCAGGAATTACATTGAGCACGGAACCCTGCCGGAGCGCAGGAGTGAAAAGAGACAAGTCCTTCGGAAGGCCTCACGATTTACCATCCAAAATGGAATCATGTACAGAAGAGGGTACTCAGTCCCTCTACTCGGTGTATCTCTCACGATGAAATTAAACGACTATTGCACGATGTGCACGAGGGAGAATGTGGCGATCACACCGGGTGGCAAGCACTTGCCAAGAAAATACTTCGATATGGATATTAGTGGCTGACCGTGAATCGTGATGCATCGGATTATGCAAAGAAATGTGATAAGTGCCAGAAATATGCCCGAATTCCTAGAGCCCCTCCTACCGAGATAACGCAAATGGTCAGCCCATGGCCGTTTGCAATGTGGGGCATCGATATCATTGGTGCTCTACCCCTAGCAAAAGGTGGTGCGAAATACGCCATCGTCGCAGTTGATTACTTTACAAAGTGGGCTGAAGCCAAAGCTCTTGCTACCATAACAACGAAGAAAGTAATCAACTTTGTAGTTCGCAACATCATCTGTCGATTCGGTCTCCCACACACCATTATCACGGACAACGGAACCCAATTCGACAGTGCTGAATTTAAAGATTTCTGCAAACGATTTCACATCCAAAAGAAATTCTCTACAGTTGCACACCCTCAGGCAAACAGACAGGTCGAAGCAGTTAATAAAGTTATAAAATCCATTCTGAAAAAACGACTGGAAAAGGTCGGGGGCAAGTGGGTCGATGAACTTCCTATGGCTTTATGGGCTTACCGAACAACCCAAAAGACCGCGACCGGTCACACTCCATTCTCTCTCTCTTATGGTTCAGAAGCCGTTATTCCAGTTGAGCTAGAAGTACCTTCTCATCGTGTGACATACTATGATCCAAGGATAAATGCTATATTACTTGCTGAGTCACTCGATCTATTAGATGAGAAGCGTTAAGAGGATGATTTGAGGGCAGCCGCGCATCGAAGTCGAGTCGCCCGATTGTATAACGCCAAGGTCCGCCCACGAACCTTTGAACTAGGCGATCTCGTCCTAAAAGAATTTATCTGGTTCCTTCGCATATGAAGCCGACATGGGAAGGACCGTATGTTATTGAACAAAGGCTCGGAGAAGGCACATTCAAATTATCAACCGTTGGCGGTCTTACTTTGCCAAGAGCCTGGAATAGCGAGAGTCTTTGCCGCTACTACACATAACAGGCTATGTTTATCCATTTTGTTTATTTTACATTTCGCAATTTGTTTCTGCATTTTGAAATTAGAATTTGTAATAAGGCAACTGACTTTGCCATATTTTCTTATTTCAGCAATAAAATGCAATCTCTTCGAGCCAGAGCTGTGATTTACTTGAAATGCTTCATATGATCATCACTATGCACGGAGAGCTAAGTTTCACCATACGGTGGAATTTATTCAAATAGAGAGTGACTGTGATGCAACTGGTCACTCACTAAGCGAAACCCGAGCTCGGGGACAAGCCATCACATCAAAGGAAAAAACGGATTGATACACGACAATCCCTCACTTAACTCCCAAATTCCCAGAGCGCGAATTGGAGTAAAAACACCAACTTCGAACTCCCAGAGTGCAAGTCGGAGTATAAACATCAACTCCAAATTCCCAGAGCCCGAATCGGAGTATAAACAACAACTCCGAACTCCCAGAGTGCGAGTCGGAGTATAAACATCAACTCCAAATTCCCAGAGCGCGAATTGGAGTATAAACAACAACTCTGAACTCCCAGAGTGCGAGTCGGAGTATAAACATCTACTCCAAATTCCCAGAGCGCGGATTGGAGTATAAACAACAACTACGAATTCCCAGAGTGCGAGTCGAAGTATAAACATCAACTCCAAATTCCCAGAGCACGAATTGGAGTATAAACACCAACTCTGAACTCCCAGAGTACGAGTCGGGGTATAAACATCAACTCCAAATTCCTAGAGCACGAATTGGAGTATAAACAGCAACTCCGAATTCCCAGAGTGCGAGACAGAGTATAAACAGCAACTCCGAATTCCCAGAGTGCGAGATGGAGTATAAACAACAACTCCGAACTCCCAAAGTGCGAGTCGGAGTATAAACGCCAACTCCAAATTCCCATAGTGCGAAACGGAGTATAAACAGCAACTTCAAGTTCCCAGGGCGTGAATTGAAGTACAAATATCAACTCCATACTCCCAGAGTGCGAGTCGGAGTATAAGTGTCGATTCCAAGTCCCCAAAGCGTGGACGTATGACTTAAACTTAAGCCGGCATGACCAACCGCCGATAAACAAATAAGAATCCCCGGAGTGTGGATATGATAATCGACAATCAAACAAGCATGGATGAATTACTCAATCTCCGCTTGTCTCAGACATCCGTTCGGTGGCACTAGACTCAACATGTTATAAGTGAGAATCGATCGTCGACTGATGTTCTACAACTCACCCCCAAGACTGGGGGGAAAAACTTAAGCATCAACCATTGACTGAAGCGAAGCGACATCCAAGTTCAACTCGCTTCCCGGTAGCAAGCCATGTCCACAGTTTCAAAACTTGGCAAACAAAAACAAACTTGATTCAGAAGTTGAAACTTCACAAGTACACTTCAAACATTGAAACACTTAGGCGAAAACACAATGACAGAAAAGAAGCCAAAAAAGAGAAGTTTCATTTCTATTGTTTATAAAAGGAGTTCGTATACAAGTTTGTCCCAAAAATTCCTACTAGCAGGGGTTGAACCCGCATTTATACATGGCCAACAAAATGCAAGTCAAAATGAACCAGGGAAGCATGTCTAATCTTTCTTTTTCCTTGGCTTCCTCTTTGGAGTAGACCCGCTGGAGCCACCGCTAACCTTCCTCTTCGAGCCTTTGCTTTTCGATGGTTGATCTCCAAGCGGGGGCATTATATCAACATCCTCCTCCGAACTTGAGTGGATAGGAATGCTGCCTGCCGGCGGAGTTGGAGGGATAGGATCAGATGTGGAAGATAGAATGGTCATGCTAGTGTCAGAAAATGTACCGCCAGGCGATATCATTCTAAGCGGAGCCAGACCATGCACCGTTGTTCTACCTCCAAAACTACCACCATGTGCTGCTGCATCCATTTCAGCGGCGATTTGTGCTAAGATTTCCTCTTCATTAACCACTCGAGCCGCGCTGGGAGCATCAACAGACGGTATCGAGAAGCTTGTAGCAGGAACGCCTCCGCCCATGACGAATGGTAAGTCAGCTAAAGGTCACCATGACGGCGAAAGAGTTCCTCCATCAGCTACTCGTCAAAAACAAGTGAGCCTCCCTGCATATCGTCAAGAGACGTAGCAGTAGTCACAGCAGTCGCTTCAACAACGATAACCCCCTGTGTCTGATATGACTCTTGAGTAGTAGGGGGCACGGCTGGTGCAGCATCAATCACGAGACAAAGAGTAAAGAGAACTGTTAGAATTTAATTCAGATAAAGATTCCGACCTAAAGCAGATATATGGAATGTTCAGAATACCTTCCTCAGTTTGACTTGACGGCGGCGGAACGGCTTCAGTCACTTGCGCTGTAGCCGGAGGCATCTGCGGCTGATCCGGATCGTAAGGAGGAACGGCTTGGGGATCAACCGCAGACGAGGATTCGGGCTGGGTTGACACTGGAATTTCAAGATTCGCCTCATGATGTGAAACCCTTGAGCCCTCTCCTACTTCAAAGTGCGAGGCATCGCCGAGTTTTTCCTTTTCGTGTAGAATCATTGACTCGTGAAGAATCTTCTTTTCATCTTCAGTCAGAATGCGATTCTCGAGTTCGAATTCATCTACAGACTCGCCCAGATGCGCCTCCCTCTCTTCTTCAACCAGTCGGCCCCAGGCGTTGTACAGATGCGCTGGATAATCATCGAGCTAGGCTAGACCCCTGTGCCTCAGTACGTTAGCGTTGTAAACAACGAGAAGGTCTTCGATGTCAGCCTCTAGCCTGGACTCGGCCGACTTCACTTTCTCCTCGACCTCAGTCTCCACCTTGTGGACTTTAGCCACGGCCGCATCCCGTTCACCCCTGAGCAGAACAGTTTGTTCGCACGCCTCCTGGGCTGCGTTGTTCGCATCATCTTTTTCCTTAGCCATATCGGCGAATTTGGCCTTGAGTTCATTAAGTTCCTTGACAGCCGCATCCTGCTCGGCGGTGATTTTAGTGTTCCGGTGGCCCATCTCCTCCACCAAGGCAACATGTGTCTGCCCCAACCTCTCTATTGCCGCTTTCGCTTCGTCAGCTTTTTTGGTGGCCTCAATTTCTGATTTTCGAGAAGACTCGGCCTCAGCAGTCAGCACTTGAATGATCCGATCCCTTTGAGCGAGTTCGAACTCCATTTTCTCAAGCGCTTTGGCTCGCTCAAAGGCCACCTTAGAAGCTTTTTCTGCAGCCTTTACCCACTCTCTGTACTGGGTGTAGATATCATGAACATAATCATGCATCGTGCCTTCCACTCCAAACGGAATTCTTTTTAAGTGTGGTTGGAAGACATAGCCATCGAAGCAAATGTTCGGAAAGTCCTTCCTCATCTGAGCTAATTTAAGGTCCCCTTCTCCTGTGGGCTCAGTGGGGATCTGCTCTGCAATTATGGAGGCCATGGTCTCAACTCTTTGAAGATGAGTCTCGGATCTAGAAGTATGAGAATATGGCCTGTGACGAGGAGGCTCTGGTGGATGTGGAACAAGAACGGGAGGTGGAGATGGAAGTCTAGGAGGAGGAGAGCGTGATCTAGACCGATGTCTGTATTCCCTGTCCCTATCACGCCCATATTTATCTTGACTAGAGTATCGCGATCGTGGTCTCTATCTGAGTCCCTCCTACGGGAATCATAATAAGAAGAAGCCTTTCAGGCCGAGCGAAGACTCCCGAGCATTGACCCTCTTCCGGACATCGTACCTGAAAATGAGAAACGAAGGAAGAGTTAGTGGTTTCTTAAGTTGGACGATTTACAGTTTGGAATCATGTAGTGCAGTGAAGTGTATGCATGTGCAACCCCCTGACCAACCGGAAATGTCGGTCGCACTCGTAGCAAGCGACCCGCTCAGTTCAAGAGAATTATCATGCTCCTCCATCCCGGCGTCGTGTTGAGACGACACGTAATCCGAAATCGGAATATCAGCAAGCCCTTCAAAAGGATTCTCTACTTGCGGGGGAGGAGCCTCCGAAATCCTAATCCCCGGGACAGGCAAGGACATAACTACGGATTTTATTCTCTCGAATTTAGAATGCTTGTGAGCAACAGCCTTGCCTTTTCTTTTTCCTCCTGAGTCCTGGACATCGGAAGAAGGCCCAGCTTGGAGCTCGTTATCGGTAGGCGTTCTCTCTGGATCAACTTCTTCGGTTATCACGACTGCGGGTGCTTTGCGCTTCGCCCATGTCTTCGAGACCACTCTAAGTGTCCCTTCCAGCCGTATGCTCTGCCTCCGTTCTATAAGCCCGACGGTCCTCAAATTTCTATCGGTCAGAACCAAGTCGATATGCCTCTCTTCGCCCGGAAACGCTTGGAGAATCCGAACTAGCTCTCTGAAGTATGCACCGTTAGGTCGAGAGATTTCAGCTATAAAAGAGGAAAAGTATGTTAGTTTTGAAGTCAGTTACTAATATCTCGATGATTCAAGGGAAAATGCTTACGTCTATCCAACCACTGCCTAGCAAACCCAGGGGGGCACCGAACGTAGAACCATTCGGTCTTGAAGTAACTTAGCCTTCCACAGGAGCCCATTACAATGTGACAGTTTCTGACCGCTTCCAAGAAGGTGAAAGAGGGGCTGTCTCAACGGCTCTTAACGTTAAATAAATATCTGATCTCGATCGGCTTTGGTGGTCTAAAGAGGATCTCCATAAATAGAATGAAGGTGCTATTCAACAGAGCATACCCGTTGGGATGTAGCTAGGATGGAGCTATTCCAAGGAATGATAACATCTCCCTTATATATTGGTTGAAAGGAGGAAGCATTCCCGCCGTACAGACATGACGGTTAAAAGAAGTAAACCCCTTTGGGGGATCATGTGGCCTGTCATTTGGCCCAGGGAGTAACACGTCGTCGAGCGACAAACCGTGCCTTAAACAAATCCACCCTAACATATCCTCGGAGATACCTGACGGCACAGAATCTTGTGGACGACAAATAAACCGAGCACCTAGACGCTCGTCCGGAGCTGGCTCTATAACTTCGGCTTCGATAACCGGTATTTCGATGGATGGAGGAATTGAACTCGGGAGTTCCTGCTGCTGAGAACTTGAAGGTTCCATGACAAGCTAGCTTATGAAAAATCATTGTTAAACTGACAATAACGCTCGTGCATCCCCCAGTGTAGAGTGTGTGAGTATGTTGTGCAGTGCAGTACTGTATATCATTTGAGAAGATCTACAGGATTGAAGAAAGCATGTAAACGACGAGACTTCGGGATTCAGTCGGAAGGACCGTCATCACTGACCGTCACAACCGTGCCATCCAGCTATTAACTATCATTCCAAGTTAAAGTTTGTTATCATTTTGAAAAGTTCCAGTTTCATCGACAAGCTTCGATAGGCAATCAGATATGCGGTGAAACGATTAAGTCCAGTTATGCAAGTTTGAATCTCGCCGGAGTCAATTATTCAAATGTGCAAGGAGTTTCAAATTTTTTAATGTTCAATTCGTATCGCTCACGAGAGCCGTGTTCGCATCGATAAGTCATGGTCATCTGCGTATGAGTTAGACTCGGTCAGAAGGTTGGCCTGCAAGTTCGACTCGATCAAGAGGCTAGGGATTTTTAATCGATCGGAGTGCAACACTTCGAATCGATTAAAAGCCTCCAGTTCGAGTCGATCCGAGGGCTGCGCAGTTCGACTCGTTCCAAGGCCTCCCATTCGACTCGTTCCTAGGCCTCCACTTCGACTCGATCCAAGGCTGCCACTTCGACTCGATCCAACGCCATCCACTTCGACTCGATCCAAAGCCATCCACTTCGACTCGATCGAAGGCCATCGTTTCGGATCGATCAGGCGCAACCCCTTCGTATCAATCTACGTATTCAAAGCTCTCGATTCGATGCAAAGCTTAACCATCGATTGATACGAAGGCCTCCGTCTCACCGTCTCAAAGCCCTTACTCCAGATCGACGCAAAGCTGAGGCAAAGGAATCTCGATCGATCGCAAAGGAATCTCGATCGACCGTGACTCTTGTTGATTTGGTGTTAAAAATCGAGTCCCATCATTTACGTGTTGCGTCCACTTAGGGGATTACCTAAAACTGGCAGTTAGTTCGAATGATTGAGAATCGATTCGAAGGCAAGAATGTTTTTTCTTTCTTCTCGAGTTTCTGAGCGATACGAAGGCAAGACAGAGAAGCAAAAGGTAAAAGGTGAAAAAATGTCTAAGTACGGAGTATTTATATGGACTAGAAAGAAAAGGTAAAAAACGATTCGCCTCCCCAGTGCGTTGACTGGCTACGAAGTGTCACCATAAAATCGAGTCGAACAAGCAGTTCGAATCCATCGGAAAGCTACTTCGACTCGCTTAGTTCGCACCCATCATGGAAGCCTACTTCGACTCGCTCCGCTTCGACTCGCTCAGTTCGCATCCATCAGGAATGCCTACTTCAACTCGTTCAGTTCGAATCCATCATCGAGTCGAACAAGCGCTTTGTGTCCATCATCGAGTCGAACAAGCACTTCGTATCCATCGAACTCTGCGTCCATCGATACGAAATCTTTGTTCGTATCAATAGTTTCCAACTCCTTCCCCAGAGCATCGATACGAACAGTCAGTTCGAATCCATCAAATCATGGCTTCCAGAGACCAACTCCATCGAATCGAAATGCTCACTTCACATCCATAAATTCAATGAAAATCGTCCTCAATGCTTCAACCCTTCACATCGATTCAGGAGAGGATCGTTGCGAAGGAACATTCAAAAACATCCATCGAGCGTTGTTACAACTAATTTCACATCGGTTCAGGAGAGGATTGATACGGAATTCAATGTAAAATAAACTGACAACGACTCGTGAACGTGCAAAAGTCAACGAGAGTCAGATTAATATATATGCGTGTATGACAGACTAATATTCAGCATTCCATATTTACAGGAATTGGAAACTCATTTGATAACAATTGCAACAAAAAACGGCTAACTACTAGCATACAGCAATCAGTTGCAACGATACAGGGTACAGCTGTTGACAGTAACCAGTTTACATTATCAAGGAGATCAGTCGAAGATTAAAACTTTCATCGAAAAGACAATAACTATTCAGAGTAAATATGGCAGCATTTCAAAGCACATCATGTTTCCATAAGACGTACTTTGGGGGGCAAATGTTATCCCGCCTTTTGGCAAGGCCGTGACACCAAGGAATTGACTAGTAACCCAATGACGATCCATCCTAGAGATTGGTTATACACAGGCTCACTATGGATATCGATGAATTTTGTCCGAATCCGGATCGAGCTTAAATTAATATAACATGACATGCTAAGCTATGAGAGTCAACATTCCAAATCTCAAGTCAATCCGAGTTCGTATGCTCAAGTTACAATCGATGCAAAATTGATTAAAAACAGCCCACTTCGACTCGCTCTGCTCGAATCCATCATGGAAGCCTTCTTCGACTCGCTCCACTTCGACTCGCTCCACTTTGCATCCCTCAAAAAACCACTGATCGACTCGCTCCATTTCGTCTCACTCCACTACGACTCCATCTCAGAGCCTCTGATCGACTCGCTCCGCATCCTTCAGAAAACAACAGTTCAACTCCATCTAGTTCGACTCCATCAGAGAGTCACATTTCGACTTGCTCCACTTCGTCAACTTCGCATCCATCCGAAGACTCCTACTTCGTGTCCATTACTGCGAAGCAAGGCACAGCAGTCAATATGAATAAACGCCACGTCACCGAGTCAAACAGAACCGAGTCAAACAAAGAGCGAGTCGAAACAAGACCGAGGCGAATGAAACAGCCAGCTGAGAATCCCAATTCGTATCGATCATATCTCCTAATCTACGAGTCCAAATGCTATGAAATTTTCACATAAGACTACGTGCATGCTAAAGAATGTCCACGCCAAATTTCGACTCCATTGGATGAAATCTTAATCGATACGAAATCTGTTCGTATCGATCACGGATCGGACCGAAACTTCACGGGCTTGGGCGTGCGGGCCTGGTCACGTGATTGAGAGGGTCTCCCGAGATCTGAGCGATATACCAGCCTCTAACACCTATAAATAGACCCCCAAAGCCAACAGAAAAGAGATTCTTCTTCCTTTTTGAGATCTCCAATGCCCAGACTCCGCCGGATCCAGATCTGAACTCCATTGCTAGTGCTACCAACGAATTTCACTGCTGCAAATCATAATTACCTGCTGTAATTCATGGAATTCACTTGTAATTGAAAAAGATAGATCAATAAAGCAAACTACTTCATAGTGGATGTAGGCAATACGCCGAACCACTCTAAATTCTTGTGTCTCCTTGCATGTTAATTATTTTCATATCTGAGATTTGGAGTTTTTGTTAGATAATTCCTCTTTTTACATTTAATTTCTTCACTTTATCTCTTCAAAAACTTCCGAAGAGTGTTGTGCCCAATTTTGGTACAAACACAATGAAAAGTGGAGTAGAAAATGTAAACTCTTATCCAATCATTTTCCTATCCCATTATCATCACTCCTCTTCTATTTTATTTCTAACTAGATTACTAATCCTATTTTACCAGTCCCTAACGCTAGTCCTATCCAAATCTCCCAATATTGCCTCGGTTTATATTTTTCCTGCTTAAATTACTTCTAGATCCTTTTTAACCAAGATTCATTTCCATTTAAAAAGAAGAAGAATTTTAAAGAACTTTCAAATTTATGAAATAGGAAAAATAGTCCAACATACGCTCTATTTTACATTTATTTCAAAAACAAGAAAAATCCCTTCATCGTAAAATCTTTAAACTGGAAACTTTTTAACTCAACTAATTCTGTAAACTAAGAATTTTAAAAATAAAAAACCCCTTTTTACCAAAAACATCTTTAATCAGAACTTTTGACTCCACAACTTCTTTTTAAGTTATGATTTTCTAAATTTTCATACCTTTCTATCATAACAACAACTCCTCAAAATCCTTTGAAAAACTTATTCAAAACATTTCAAGGAAATTTCCAATAAAATTTTTTTTATCAAGTCCTTCATGTGGAGTTAGATTTCAGAAATCATTTTCAAAACAGCAAGTTCTTAATAATTGTTTTATCTACTAAATTTTCTTTTTCTTTCGTCCCTTACTTTCGGATGTTTACAACTATACTACCTTGTAGTATTTAATTACTACCTAACATGCTTATTTCCTATTTCTATAAATGTTGATTATTCAAAATAAATTATCATTATTTTAACCTGACAACCCCTAAAGACATTTATTTATTCATTCCAATCCTTCTTATTATCCATTCATAACCACCCTAATAGTCTCCTTAATTAGTTCATTTGTTCCCTAATTAAATTATTGTAACTCCCTATTAATTGCACACTTACTGCCCTTTTAATTTTAGAGTTACAATCTTTTTCATGTGCGTTCCTTACAATATGACATTCATCCCCCATTTCCTACTCTGTTCATTTTTCCAACCCATAGTCGCCTTGCCCATCCTTTCGGAAAATGGTCGCAACTACTTCTATGGTCGGAAATTATAGATTAAATTTAAATTAAATATATATATATAGTAGATTTTTGGAAAATACTTTTGGAAATAACAAGTACGCTACTCCTATGTATATTATCCCCATTGATCAAGTAACATAAGCTCTGATACCAGCTGTAACAACCCACCCCAAAACAGACCTAATTTTGACCCAATAAAAGCCCATCGAACCTTAGGCACATCTTAAGGCAAGCTATTAAATTGATAAAATTAAAACAATGCACAATACATAGAGCTATCTATTTATACTTTCATAATCTCACAGCGAAATGTATAAAATATAATATCAGAAACAAGTACCCATTAATAAAGAAAACCATTTCAGAAACATAACATGTTAAACATTACATCATGTCTACACAAAGCCTCCATGGTACGATATTCCAAAATAACATAACTATTTGAACTGGGTATAATAAAAATAATTAAAAATCATAAATAGATAAATATTTGCCACAAGTCTTCATCTCCACCTTCGTCCCCTAAATCAGCATTGCTCTTTAGCCTGTGTTCTAATGAGGAGTTGGTCAGAACAACAAATGTCTGGTGAAATGGAACTCTCAAGCTTACCATAACTGTACTTGGGTAGTATTATTTAAATAAGAAATAAGTCTTATGTATTAAAATAATAACATATGTAGAAAGTAAAATGTAAGCCGAAGGCTCCTCTAGTCCAACTATACAGAAGTCAACTGTAAGCTCGTAGGCTCTTCCAGTCTAACCATATAAAAAGTCAACTGTAAGCTCAAAGGCTCTTTCAGCCTGACATACAACTCTAATGTAACTAGCGTTTTCGATGTAAGAGGAAGCACCTGAACCACATAATACCTCTTTAATGGGATTTAGGCAGACTTGGTCAATTAAGACCTATAAATAGGCAGATCCCCATCAATTAAGACCCAACCCCTAGGCAGATCCCTACTTCCTTAATGACATCGTAAGAAATCCAATTAGGCCACTTAATACTTCACCTAAGAAAGAGGAAGACCCTACCATAGCCACTTAATACCTCTAACCCAAAGCGGACCCTTTCTAAGGATTTCACCTACCGCATCCAAAAGCACAACTTATGACCCATAACCCACTTGTGACGTCTCATATTAGTCCGAGTATTCATGGGTACTGGTAGCTAGATTGACTGGTCAGGTTTACCCTATAAAATTGGGACTAACCTCGCTCCACTGTGGTTATTTATTATAGGTGATGTCCAACATTAGTCCATAAATCCACGTCACTGGGAGTCCAATTTATCTATGCAGACTTTCATGTAGCTTTGGACTTACTTTGCATCTCTATAACTTAGTCATACTTTATATGTATACCAACTATATACATATATCATCCTACACAATTAATAATTTAGACTATATATAGTATCCCCTTATTACGCCTCTAATTAGGAATTAACTCCCTAATTTACACTAACTTCCTTCCTACAAATTAATATTACCTAACTATTCTAATAATACTAACACCACGCTTAATACATTGTAATTAATACACTATTGGTTTTAATAGTCAATACGTTAATATTATATACATATATTTTTATGCGTGGAGTTTAAAATCTAATCATTACATTACAATAATTCGATAATAATTTGTTTGTAAGGTATTTTGAAATATTAGTCTCATACAAATCCATAATTCCAACAAGAACTGCTACTACCATAGCCAAATAAAATAGATTCATACAAACATGGAATACCTACAACTTGTTCCATATTAAAAAATTAGAATCCCTTCTCTGTTTTAAAGAATGGATCTTCACAAATTAGATCCCTTATGTTTAATTCAACCTTTAAATACATTGTTTAGGAGTGAGAAAGGAGTTCCTTATTTATTTAAGTGATAGAAATAATCGATGCACACTACAAACAATTCAATTCATACTTTACACATCCTTTCTAATTTATTTACTTTTTGAACCCTTTAACACTCCAATTTATAATAGGGGATATAGGTTGAATGGACCATAGATTATCTACTTCTAAACAAGTAATTATATTTTAATATATTAATACCAAAACAATTATAATTCCCACATATAGAAAGTTTGATATTTACTTAGGAAATTTCTAGGGGTTTTAGAAGTTATATTTTCGTTTACCGAAATACTCCAAGGCATGCATCAAATCCAAATAAATACTATACAATTACAAAAATGTGAAAAACTTGATATTTCCACTCACGGAGAATTGTTTGCTTCCTAGCTGGATTTTATTCCACCATTCAGATCTCCTTTTAAAATCCTAACTGATTCTGAAACCCAAAGAAGAAGAAGAAGATGATGATGATGATGATGATGATGATGGGATCTGATTTATACCACTCCTAATTCTCTATTTGAACTTTTCCCTTTTTTGAATATACAACAAATAGATTATGCGTGTTGTATTAGATTTCAAAAATCAAAAGATAGGGAGAAGAAGGATTAATTTAAATTAGAGATTAGAAATTAGAATTACTTACGAGAAAGTTTACTGTTTTTGAAACCCCAAGGGAAAAGAATTTGACAGAGCTTCACTAGCATTTTTAAAAATTTATGAAGAAAAGTGGGGGGTCTAAGGGTTTGTTTATAGAGGCGAAAAAGAACCAGAACTGTCAGATTAAAAACCATCAAATCCGATCTGTTCAAAATATCAAAACCCTGGCCACCATCTATTTTCCAGCCCTCCATCGATCGACCTAACACAATCATAGGTTGATCAGTATTTCACATGTATTTTACCGTTTTGTTATTTTATTAATTCCTTTACTTAATTAACCATTTAATTCTTGCGTTACTCAATTTATTCCAACATTCTCTTGAACGTTAATTTCAACCAATTCTTAGATCTTTAACTAAAACTTGTAAATTCAATTTCATTCATTTATTTATTTTTAAATTCAAATATTTAATTTTAAATTTAAACTCGTGTGAATTATTTTAAATTCGTAAACTTTAATCGCCCATGACTTCTCCTTTGGAACTCCGGTTTCAACATATTATATATGAAAATTGATCAGAAAATCTCTACGGACGCAATGGTACAACTTTCGTAACCACATTCGAACATTTACAGAATTTTTATTTATAACCTTAATTTTTAATTAACTAATTTCTTATTAAATTCTATAGGGTGTTATAATACTCCTATCTTGGTCGTACCTAAAGCGAATTAGAATTTAGTAGTGTACATGGATGCTTATGGAATAGGTTTGGGAGTGGTGCTGATGCAAAACGGACAAGTGATAGCTTATGCATTAAGATAATTGAGACCCCATGAAGTTAGATATCCGACTCATGACTTGGAGTAGGTAGTGGTAGTTTTTGCACTGAAAATTTAGAGGCATTATTTATTGGAGAGCGGTTCTAGTTATATATGGACCACAAATCTCATAAGTATTATTCTCTTAGAAAGAGCTAAACAGAAGGCAACATAGATGGTTAGAATTACTGGCGGCGCATAGCAATGGTATAGAGTATTTGCCAAGAAAGAGGAGCAAGGTTGCAGATGATATGAGTAGGAAGCAACAAAATAGAGTATTAGCTATGATTGAGGAACAGAAGATGTTAGAGACATTGGCATCTTGTGGAGTGCATTATAGAAAAAATGCAGGATCAAATCATGATTTAGGAATGGTAGCAAGTTTGGAAGTACGTCCCGCCCTTGTAGATAGAATTGCTGTAAGACAAAGAGAAGAACCATTGTTAGCCAAAAGAATTAGGTAACTGGGGATGGGTCCAAAAGTAGAAGACCTGAAAGGATTCGTAATAGATTCAGAAGGATGTTTTAAGAAGAAAGGAAAACCATGTGTTTTGAATGTAGAGAATCTTTGGAAGGTGGTCTTAGAGGAAAGTCATTGGTCTAAGTTTATAATTCATCCTATAGGCATAAAGATGCATCATAACATGATGAGAGCATTCTTTTAGGAAGGGATAAAAAGGGATGTCGATGAATGTGTGAAGAGATGCTTTACCTGTCAACAGGTAAAGGCTGAACATCAGAAGCCGAGCGAATTATTTCAACAATTGGAAGTACTGACTTGGAAGTGGGATTCAGTGTCCATGGATTTTGTTGATGAATTGCCTAGATCGAGAATGGGAAATGAAAGAATATGGGTGATAGTCGATAGATTGCCTAAAGTGTCCATTTTATCTCAGTGAACTCAATAAGAACGATGGCTAGCTTAACGAGACTATACTTGAAAAATGTTGTGAGATTGCATAGGATTCTAAGTAGTATTGTGAGTGATAGAGACCTATTATTCAACAATGAATTCTAGAGAAGTTTGAAGATTGCATTGGGTATGAAACTGAGCATGGGCATGGGTTACCACCCACAGACAGATGGTCAAACAGAAAAGGTGAACCGTGTGCTTGAAGATTTGTTGATAGCATGTATTTTAGATTTTGGAGGATCATAAAAAGATCATTTACATTTGGTAGTTTTTACGTATAATAATAGTTACTAATCGTGTATTGGGATGGCCCCGTTTGAAGCGCTTTATGGTAGATTGCGCAAGTCATCTACTTGTTGGTTGGACATGGGAGATAGACTCGTGTTAGGATCTGATTTAGAAAGGGATGCTACTAAGAAAATAGAATTGATTTGCACTAGAATGAAAGTGGTGCAATATAGGGAGAAGAGTTATGCTGATAAGAGAAGAAGAAAGCTAGAGTTCACAGTATGCGACTATGTATTTGTGGAAGTTTCTCCGATGAGAGGTGTGATGCGCTTTGAGAAGAGGGAAAATTAGCACCTAAATATGTAAGACCATTTCCAGTGATAGAGAGGATTGGTAAACTCGCTTGTCGAGTCAAGTTACCAAGTAGCTTAGTGGTGCATGATATTTTTCACATATCAAATTTGAGAAAATGTGTGTGTTACCCCGCCTTTTGGTCAAGGCCGGGATATCAACAAATCGGTTAAAAAGGATGGATATCAAGATTGGAGATCGATTGGAAACGAGGCTATGATCGATGCCGTCAAAATTGGACTAAGCTCCAATCGAGGTGGGATCGATTGGGAATGATGAACAAGGCTAGGAAAGGCCGCATTTCAAATTTTAGGTCAAACGGAGTTCGTATGCTCAAGATATGGATGGATCAATATTCATGGGAAATTAGTTCGTATCGATATGGTTCGTATCGATCAACATGGCTTGGCTATTTACTTCGGATCGATGCTTTCGTATCGATTAGCATGGGTATGGATATGGAAAATGCACTTTTCTTTGGATCGATTACAGTACGTATCGATCCAAGTTAGGGATCGATACAAAGAAGAGAGTGGGAGATGGACACGAAGGGCGGCAGTTGTTGGATATGGAGGCACACTTCGTATCGATCGATATCGTGTTCGTATCGATCGATATGAAGCGGTCAAGATGGAATGCAAAGCAGGGGATCGATACGAACAACATGGACACTTGGGATGAATACGAAGCATTGATGGATATGAAGCTACCAGCCTACATTGAGAAATACAAACTGGGATCGATCATAACTCTCATTCTACAAGTCCAAATGCCATGAAATTTTCACCGGAGCTTGCTTATTCACTCAAGAACGTCCATGATCGATCTCAACTTCATTGGACTATTTTTGGATTGATACTAATTATACTTGGATTGATCAGGATCGATCCCAAACGACTCTAGATCGATCTGGTGGGCCCACCCGCACATGATAAGAGGTATTCAAGGTTTTGGGGTGGATATTTTCATATCTACACCTATAAATAGCAGCTCTATGGCAACTAAAAAGGGATCTTCTTCTGCTTTTCTAGGCGAAACTCTGCCATTTTGTTTACTGATTTCAAAGGCTTGTAACTGTAATCTCAATATAAAAGGAATAAAAAGACCAATTCAAAGTGGACATAGGCCAGAGATAGCTGAACCACTATAAATCTCATGTCTTTTCCCATTTTCTTTCATTTTAATTGGGTTATTTCTTCATTTTCATTCTCTACATTATTTGGATCTGAGATCTGTGTTAAGATATTGAGGATTTATGTGTAAATATTGGCGCTTTCACTACTTCTGGGGTTTGTAATCAATTTTGGCGTAAACACTTTGGTGCTTTCACTGAAAAGGGCTAGCACCCGCGATACTGGATTTGGAGTCCAGATTTGGAAAGCTGAAGGATCGGATTTTTGGAAGCAATGGCTAAGCAATAACCAAGGAGACAAAGAATGGAAAGGATTCAGCATGAAGGAAGTCAGGAGGCCTCTTCAGGAGCTAATCAGACATTAGCTTTCATCACCAGATATGAGATGGAGATGATGATGGATGCTATGCGGGAAGGGATGCTAAAAAGGCAAAATAAGATGATGTAGAACCTACTCCGACAAGTTGGACAAGTTGGTGGGAAAAATCAAGAGAATGTAACTGCAGGAAATGCTGGAAATAGTTATCGTGAAGCTAGAGCAGTAGAAGCGAAGACAGATCGGAATCAGGATCAGGAGCATGGAGCAACCGGGATTCAGGATAGAGTGGGACCAACAGGAATAGTCCCTGAGCTAGGGGCACGCCCCCGAATCATGTTGGCTCGATTCCAGGAAGGGTACCAGGCGGTGCTGTGCAGTTTGGCGTTGATCGAGATATGGATGCTCGTCTAGAAGGATAGGTTTCAGGATTCCCTCGCAGACTCGGGGGGTAGATTGGAGATCACATACAGAGGCTACAACTTGATGACAATGACAGGTTAGCGAACATGACCAGACAGGCTATGAGGGGAGGATTGGTGAATAGAGATTTGGAGGACGTGAACAGGAGTCCCTTCACTCCTGTGATCAGGAAGGCTAGAAATCCACCGGATTTCAATCTACCAACGCTGGAGATGTATGATGGAAGAGCAGATCATGTTGTTCACTTGACAAGGTATATGAGGCACATGGAAGTACTGGGGGCATCGGAGGAAGTCATGGCGCGGTGCTTCCTATTGTATTTGACGGATACAGCAGCACTATGGTTCAAACAACTGGAAAGCGGTTCTATTGGCACATCGACGGAGTTGATCGAGAAGTTTATGAGGAAATTTCAAGTCCACATCGTGAGACCCAAGAATTTGATGACTTTAACATCGATGAAACAGTGGAAGGGAGAATCACTTAGGGATTTCTTAACCAGATTCAATGCAGTAGCGGCTTTGGTGGATCGACTCGATCCGTCGATGGTTTTGATGGCAGCAGTCTCAGGGATTGCAGATAATTCGGATTTTAAGATATCGTTAGAGCGGGATCCACCGATGGATCTCGGAGAGTTTTACCATGAAGCAGAAAGGTTTATACGGTAGGAAGATGCGAAGGCTGAAAGAGAGGGGAGAGAGGCTGAAGTTTATGTGGTAAAAGGTGGAGGTCCGCCTAGGGAGGGTTCAAATAAGGACGATAGAGGCAAAATGAAAATGAACGACAACGGTAGCACATCGAAAAGGCAACGGAGGGAATCTAAATTCTCTTCTTACACGGATTTAACTGAAACTCTAGAAAAGATTTACTGGATACTCGAGGGTGCCTCCAGTATCGAAGGCCGGCAAAAAGGGAACCCTTTGAACACAAACTGGCATCGGGAAAGCAGTGCCAATTCCATGACCTAGATGGGCACAGCATGAACGGTTGGACGCATTTGAAGGATGTCGTTGAGGAGCATGTAAGGAATGGTCATCTACAACAGTATTTAAGGAATCGAGCTGTGATAGTGGGACAAGAGCAGCCACCGCCTACCTCAGACGAAGATGGCACTGGATCTAGGCATCGTCAGCTTATTATCAGCTGAATGGATTTATGGCTTTGAATAAGTAATAAACCCCAAAGTGATGTGGCTAAGTCACTCACACATGTACGGGATCAAGGACGGTCCTTAGACATGCTCTGAGATGATGATAAACCGTGATGCTCGGGTTTATGAAATCTTGTTTTCTTTCTGTTTTCTTTGGACTTTGGTTTCTTTCTTGGTACTATAGACATTGATTTTCTTGGTTGTACGGGCTTTTATTTTGTCAATTGGACTTTGTGTTGATTGCATTTGGATTAATGTAATAAATAATACAGGTCACGCGATTACGGTCCCGACCAGAGAGATGGGGCAGTAATCGCAAGTTACGAGTCCCTTCGCCGGAGAGCGATGGAATGGACTCGAACGCAATACAAATGTCCTCGACTGGAGAGTCGAGGCCAGAGAATATAAAAGTCCTCGGTTGAGGCTGGAGAATATAAAAGTCCTCGACCAGAGAGTCGAGGCCGGAGAAAATGAAAGTCCTCGACTGGAGAGTCGAGGCCGGAGAATTTAAAAGTCCTTGACCGAAGAGTCGAGGCCGGAGAATATAAAAGTCCTCGACCGAAGAGTCGAGGTAGGAGATTATCTAGAGATTACAAAAGTCCTCTATCGGAGAGTCGATGCCGGAGAATACAAAATTCCTTGACCGGAGAGTTGAGGCTAGAGAATTTAAAAGCCCTCGATAGGAACGTCGAGGCCGGAGCAGGATAAAATGACCCGGTAAGGTCTACGGATTTGGATTTGGACCCGGAGAGGTCCCGGCTTTAGATTTGGAACCGACAAGGTCCCGGACTTGGATAAAGCGACCCAGAGAGATCATGGATTCGGTTGTTGGATTCTGGATATGAATGGATTAAAACACAGTTGATGGGTTTGGATGGATATGGAATTAGCTAAGGATTTGGTTGCTGGATTCAGAATCGGATATCGACTTGGATCAGTCGTGGATTTGGACAAGGATATAGCTATGGCACTTGGATAGAATGGCTTGGTAATGGATTGGATTATGGATCGGATGGTATGGCTATGGATGGAATATGGATTTCGGATAACGGATTTAAAGCTATTCAAAACACGCCTTCCTATTTTCGTGTCTTTTCCTATTTTCCCGTGTCTTTTCCCATTTTCTCGTGTCTTTTCCCATTTTCTTTCATTTTAAATCTCGTGTCTTTTCCCATTTTCTTTCATTTTAATTTGGTTATTTCTTCATTTTCATTCTCTACATTATCTAGATCTGAGATCTGTGTTAAGATATTAAGGATTTGTGTGTAAATACTGGCGCTTTCACTACTTCTGAGGTTTTGACCAATTTGGGCTCAAACAGTGTGCATGACCTAAATTCGATAGTGGAACTGAGGGAAGTTGAAGATTATCTGTAGAGTAAGTTTTGACTTATGCTAGACGATCGAAGGGGATAGTAGGTCGTGACATGAAAGAATTAAGGAACAAAGTTATTAAACTTGTTCTCATCAAGTGGAGTGACGATGTTGATGATTGTACCTTGGAGGTGGAGGATAAGATTAGGAATGCTTATCCCTATTTATTTTGACATATACGATTAGACATGTATGTTTTGTTGTATGGAATAGAAGTGGCACTAGTATAATTTCATGATATGATATGATATGATTGTGTGTTAGTATTGACACTAATACATTCTGATCAATGATCGACGTTTATATTAATAGGGAGTATTGTAATCATTGTAACAAGTGTACATTGTTTTGATGACGGTGGTTTTATCCTTTATTGTCTAAATTGTAAAGACAAAATTCTTATAAGGAGAGGAGGAAGTAATAACCCATATTTTGAAGTTCCGTAATATGGTGAATTAATTAAATGAATAACATGTCAAATTAAATTATAAGGTAATAATAAAGATAAGTTGATCACAAGAAAGTGATTGAATGTAAAACGAAGATTTAAGGATTTAATAAGAATAGGCTAGAATAGGATTTTAGCTCAAAGCCCAAATTACTAAAGCCCTAGCCTTCCACCTTTGCTTCATTCTCTCATTCACTCAAAAACAATTAAAAAGAAGGCAGGTAAGGTCGGCCACATATCAAGAGGAAGATGAAGAAAAATTAGGCAAAAAGAAAGAGCATTCATTTCTAAGAAGAACTAAGGCTTTTAAAATCAATTTTTATCAAATCAAACGTGAGTAATCCTTTTTTAAAACCTTTTAAACTCGTATGGGTGGATTGCATGCACTTATGATGTTTTGAATGATAACGAACAAGTTTTTGAAGACTATATATTATTTGTTCATGCTTCGAAATGTAATGATGATTATTTTAGATGTGCTTAAGGTAAAACATGAATCAAATCAAATCACTTGAAATTTTAATATATTCTGTGAAATAATAATTTAGAGATGGATTTTTAATTTCATAATTTTCTAAAAAATTTTGAAACTTATATGAATTTCTAAATTAAGAAAAGGCTTAATTTTGGGAAATTAGTTGTTTAAAATATTAAATAATTTTTTTGGCTAGAAATCATATGAGGTAAAATATGATAATTTGGATTTTCGATGAATTTTTGAGATTTTTCCCATGCATTTTAAAAGTAGTATGAATTATTTAGTAAAAGTAAGAGTGATTTATTAATGTGTAATTAATCAATGAATTAGCAAAGTAATTAATAATCCCTAAAAAAGAAAACTGCATAAATTCAGGTTGGCCAATGAATTGACATATAACAAGGTTTGGTATAAAGTGATTAATTTAAATGGCAAGTAAATAGTTTTCACTTAATTTACAAGACTACCATTATAGTATTCGACAGCTCTTAAATGTATAGAATTCGATAGCCCAAAAATGCTTAGTACTTGATGGCCTTATGAAAGTTAATGCGATCACTTCAAAACCTAGGTAATGGCACTAAAATGATAGCACTTGATAGCACTAAACAGGTTAACCTTCTATAGCTTATAATACTCAATAGCTTTTTGCACGCGGTAGGGTTAAGCATGCGATAACTTATAATACTCAATAGCTTTTGGCATGCGGTAGGGTTAATCATGTGATAACTTATGGAACACGGGAGTTCACAGCAGCAGGAGGCTCAAAGTTCATCTCCTCCGATAATAGAGATGCCGGCCATCGCGGCCGAAGTCATAATTCCAGCTCCAGATGAGCTGCCAGGAGAAATCTTTGTTGGGAATGCACAAGATTCTGTACCATCTAACGTCTCCGAAGATATGTTGGGGAGAATCTGCTTAGGACACGGTCTATCGTACTATTTTATTTTCACTATTATATTCATTTAAATGTATTTGTTATTGTACTATTTTATTTTCACAGATTAAATAAATATTTGCTGAATAAAATAAATAACACAGAATTTGAATTTAAACAGCAAATTTATTCAAACAAATATTTATTACAATTTTGAATAGTACAAATTCAAGCTCTCACTATACATATACAATTTTGATTACAATACATCACAATTTCATATTTACATTTAACCTCACTACACATCACTCAATCTGTATTTTATCTTCAACTTCACTTCAGTTTGAAGCCAGCATCTAAGCAATTTGCAAAAATATATACTAACGCAGTAAAACTGAAAAAGAAATATTTTTGCAATATAAAATAAAAATGTGATTTTGAAAATTTTATTTGCCTCAGTTATTTGGGTTGTTCGTCATCATTTAATTCTGAATTTGTCACACACGAACAACGTTTGACATGCACAGTGTATCACTGTACATGCCACAAGGCCGTGCACACCGATATATGTATATACACTTGATATAGTAACAGGGACAGGTGAGCACAAGGTCAAACCCGAGCGTTTAAGATGGATTCAACTCAGGTGAAAATTCCAAAACGCAAACCCAAATGTACAAGTGCAATCTCAATGAAACCAGAAGTACAAAATGGCTTAAGCAAAGTGCAATGACAACTGATCAGAATCAAGTGGAGATGAACACATACTAGCAAACATGTCTACCAGTGGACAACTGCAATATCAAAGTGATGATATACAGATGCAAACAAATCACAGTGTCCAGACTCAACCAAAAAGGCAATGCACATGTCAACAATGAAGTCATAATGAAACTACACTAATCCACCAATATATATATACAACATACATATGTGCAGGATTCATGTATGATACGATCAAAATACTAAGCATCATATGCAAATGAAATAAGGCCACAAACCAACAAACAAAGGAATCAGACCATCAAGCAAGACCAGAATGCAACTGCACAAGACAGGTTAACTTGAAAGTAATGTGCAAGAAGCAACAGAACTCAAACTGGCAACTGCAACAACAAACAAGACTCAACTAAAGTGATGAACACAAAAATGAACCAGCTCACAATGACCAGGTACAAAGTGCGCCAGAGGGAATACAATACAACAGAGTTGCACACAAAACCATACAAAGACCAGAGATGCAGCAATAACAGCAAATCAAATGCCATATATGTATACATGTGTATGAGCTCAAAACAGCCCAGTAATGAAATGCAAACTCACGTAATACAACTGAGATGACACTACAACTACCTACATTATGACCAGAGCATGAACAAGAATGAAAAACTGGAATGTAACCCGAAGTCAAGTCTCAAAGCAAATGCAAAGTTAAAGTTTAATGAAGTCAATTCCAACAGGTGAACACATTCAAGCATCAGGTTATACTACAGGGATGAATACACATGAATGGATTGCACAGGTCAGGGAAGCAACAAATGTACAGAGACATTAACCACTTCACCAAAGTTCAAATAAAATCAAGACAAGCACTGAAACAAAGATGGCCAGAGCCAAAGTTCACAGTGAAGCTAGAAGAAATTAACAACTACAAGTCGAGTATACTACAGGGATAAACACAAATGACCAGAGAAATGCACAAAGCTGCTACAGGGATGAACAGAAGGGCCTTAAACAACATCGCATTAACAAAGACAAAGAAATTCAAACGTACAAGTCAAAGCCAGAAACCAAGTAACACAAGTATATACGAATTGAAGAAGTCAGAAACCATCTCGAGCATCAAAATAAAATCGACCGGTCAAGCAAAAACAACTGACAAATTCAAATAAATATTATACGACGATAATCAAGGATTTCGAATCCTATATAAGCCATTAACATCATCGGCAAAAGTATCAAGAGTTCGAGTAAGAAAATCAAAAAGCACAAAAGCATAAATTCTTACCAAAGCAAAATAGAACTCGTCGAAGCAGCAGTGAGCAACGAAGAATTGATCGAGCAAGGCAACACGCAAATTCCTATCGATCGAGCAAATAGCGCAGCTTCGACAAGCCCTAATTTAGTTGCAAAGAGGAACGAACGAAGATTAACAAAGCCGCCATTCTCAAAGAAAAAGGAACGGGCCGAAATAAATAATAAGGAAGAAAGGGATTAATTTAAGCCGGTCTTTCTTTTTTGCTTTAATTTTTTAAAATCTTTAGTTTATATTTAAATTAGGGTTTTTTTTTAATTTGGTTTTAAATTTAAATTCTCTTTTAAACGGTTGTATTTACTAGTCGTGTGACTAGGGGACAGACTACGTAGCGTAGTTTGAGAATTCGCAACTCAGTGGCTGAGTTGTGGCAGGGTTTGGAGCGTAGAGTTAGGATAGTCAATAGCGGGTATAGTGAGTTTACGTGTGTAAGCGTCTGACTATCTAATTTCTAGTAGAAACCTTGGGGGTAGCACGTAGGCAGGGTTTTGCTGAAGCTGGGTAAATTCTGTGTTGTTCTGTTCTGCTTTTATTATTCTGATATTACCTGTGCTGTGTTTATTCTGTTGTGATCTGTGTTAAAATTAATATACACTTCCGCAATAATTTTTATAATTAACACTATCACCCTATTCACCGCCCCCCCCCCCTCTAGGGTGAAATCGATCCTACAAGTGGTATCAGAGCTAGGAATAGAGTCAAATTTTTGATTTAAAAATTCGATTTTTTTCAAAAAAAAATTCAATTTTTGTTTTAAAAATTTGAATTTTTAAAATGGCTTCTTTTAATACTACTTTTGCTGAGGGTCAGTCGATAGTTAGACCACCAATGTTCAATGGTGAATATGCTTATTGGAAAAATAGGATGGAAATTTTTCTAAAAACCATTGACGCTTGGGATATTGTTGAGACAGGATATAACAAACCAACTATAATAGTGAACAATCAGGAAATAGAAAAACCAAAGGATCAATGGACAGAATTAGAAAACAAATTACAAATTACTAACGCCAAAGCAATGAATTCTATTATTTGTTCATTAGATCAAATTGAATTTAATCGTGTTTCACATTGTTCATCTGCACAGGAAATATGGCACACACTCGAAGTGACTCACGAAGGAACATCTCAAGTCAAAGAATCTCGCCTTGCCATGCTAAGCAGTGAATATGAGAACTTCAATATGGCGAAGGAAGAAATTGTCAAACAGATGTACGGACGACTTTCCAATATCATATACAAATCAAAGGCACTTGGAAAATCATACACAGAATTGGAGATAGTTCGAAATATTCTCAGAATTCTTCCACGAAGCTTTGAAGCCAAAGTTACTATCATTCAAGAATCAAAAGATTTGAAACAAGTGAAAGTTGAAGAACTTATTGGGAACCTCACAACTTACGAGCTAGAAATAAAATTCAAGAAAGAGCGTGAAGGAGGAGACACTCGAAAGAAATCAATAGCTCTAAAAGGGACAACTGAAAGTGAAAATGATGATGATGATGATGATGGTGATGCAGAACTAGCTCTATTAATACGAAGATTCAAAAAGTGGAATCGAAAGTATGGCAATCCGATCAAAAATCATCAAGTAAGGAGCAAATTAAACAAAGCACTAGAAAACCTGGAAGAACAAAAAATCATTTGTCACAAGTGCAATAAGCATGGTCATATCAAACCAAATTGTCCACAAAATCGACTCAGCCAAGGAAAGAAACAGAAAAGGAGAAGTTTTGCAGCCACTTGGGATGACAGCGATGAAGATGGAAGTAATAGCATTGGAAGTGAGAGTGATAAAGCAAATTTATGCCTTCACGGTGAAATAACTGATAGTGATGACGACGAGCCAAGTGAGGTATCAAAACTTACTCATTCTGAATTGCTTATACATTTTCATGAAGTAAATGGTTGTTTTGAATGACTTAGGGAAAGATACACCAAACTTGAATCACAAAAGAATACTTTGATAGAAATAAATAAACAACTTGATCAACTAGTGGAAAACTATCAAAGTAGAATCCCTAAGTGTGATAAGTGTCCATCACTTGAAGAAGAAATTGAAAAATCAAAAATTAATATAAAAACACTCGAGAATGAAATTTTGACTTTGAAAGAGAGTGAAAGTATAAGGAGAGAAAATTCTATCAAAAGGTGCACTCAACTATTAAACGAAAATGAATCCCTCAAAACACAAGTCCAAAAATTGTCTACTACCTTAGAAAAATTTTCCAAAAGTGAAAAATCGTTGAATATGCTACTAGGGAAACAAACTATCAACATTGATAGACAAGGACTTGGGTATACTAAAAAAGAATGCACTATTTGTAGAAAAATTGGACACAATCACATTAGTTGTTGGAATAGACCCAAACACGTAAAAATGATTCCAATTTGGGTTCCAAAAGGCACAAATCTAGAAATCCTCAAAGTTAAACAAATCTGGATGCCAAAAGGAACATATATAAATAGTTATGGGTCTGCACAAAATTATTTTTCAAAATTATCTGTCACTAACAACAATGGACCTATAAAAACAAATAGGTCACCAAATTCTTTTCTTCTGTAGGTATGCTGGCAGGCTAAGGAACAACAACAATGGTACCTGGATTCTGGCTGCTCCAGGCACATGACGGGCGACAAATCAAAGTTCCTTAGCCTAGAAAAATTCAGAGGTGGCAGAGTCACAATGGGTAACAATGACAAGTGTAGAATTGTCGGTAAAGGTAAAGTAGGTAACAATACATTTACCTTAAATGACGTACTATATGTTGAAAATCTCCACCACAATTTGATATCAATCAGCCAGCTATGTGATAAAGGTATGAATGTTATTTTTAACTCCGATTTGTGCAAAATTGTTGACCAATCATCAAAAGAAATCTTATTTTCAGGTAAGAGAAAAGGTAATATATATTCTCTATCTTTTGATGATCTCACCTTGTCAAAATGTGAAATGACCCTCCTATTTCTACTCTAATTCCATAAGGATTTTTTTTTTTTAGGTAAAGAGGATATATATATGTATATATATAGATATATCATCCATTGCAATTATAATTCTCAGGGTCAAAATCTTTCTCCAATAAACCAAAATATATCCAGGATCACAATAATCAACCAATATAAATATATCAGTACATTCACAAAGATAAGCACATACATGTGAGGATGTATATGCCTCTCTTGTTTGAATCAGAGTTCTGGAAAACAAGAGGATATTGGATTGCTGATTTTTTTTTTTTACCAAACAATCCACTGGGAACATATACTTTAGTCTGTTTATCCTTATTAAGAAGTGATCAAGTAATAATCAGTAGTAAACAAGCTTTTAATATAGATGATCATGTTAAAGTCTTGATAGTATCAAATTCAGTATAAAAGAAAGTGGATCCTAAGTGAACACAAGCAACATCTAGGCGTAATGGAAACGCGCCTAACTTATACACAAGAGATCACGAGTTCGAGTACTATGCTGGTTGGTTCAAACACAATTTTTGTTTTTTTTTTCATTTTTCTTCTGTACAGTTTGGGACCAGTTATCTACCTATATCTGCACATATATACTTTATTTTTGCCTATATTCCATCATACAAAACAATAATTCTTGCTTAATTATTTTTGAAACCCATTTCTACAACCTGGAAGGCTTCATGATTGTTGTAAATTAAGGGTCTGTTGCTTGGGTTTTGTAAATGATAAGAGTGTTTATCATTATCCAGGTTTGAATTTGTTCTCACAAAATCTGTCTGGAATTAAAAATGCATTTGGTTAGAATCTAAGTGAGATTCAGATTCTTATCACAAATACAAAGGAAAAGGTGTGGTAAAAATTGCACTTAAACATGTTTATGTGCATATATATCTGCAACTATTTGGATCTGGCTTACTCTTCCCTTATTACAAATCCTTTCTTAAAAAATATAGTACATGAGACATTTGTATGAAACAAGTTTAACTATGGAAACCTTGCAGCCATATAAAACATTCAACCTATGCCTATTTCTTTTGTATACATATGCCATAGTAGAAAATAAAACCATTAAATTTTCTGAGAATCAACTATCCAGATTTTCC
Organism: Allium fistulosum; assembly: GCA_030737815.1. NCBI lineage: Eukaryota > Viridiplantae > Streptophyta > Magnoliopsida > Asparagales > Amaryllidaceae > Allium > Allium fistulosum. The sequence continues at coordinate 100,622,136 of CM060907.1, forward strand.
AAAACTTAAATCCTTTCCAAAAATTCATGATTGACTAATGCATTTATAAAATGTAATCATTCAATTTTAACATGGTGTTCTTGCTAAATCCACTTACAAGATTTGATTAAAATTCTTTTTAAACATAACAGATATTTAACTTAGTTCATAGTTTCCAGATACAAGTCAATCTCTTAACAAAATACCTAACAAAATATCCATCCAATATTCAGCACTTAATACAAGTAGCAATTTAAATTGTCAATACATGCAGATTTCAACATTTAGGCTCTTATCTAACTAAGTTTAGCATGCTATATCTTCTTCTCAAAGCCTTGCTCCTACTCCTATTTAGTTGCTGCAATCCCTGAAAAAGCATTTGAAACTGCCTCATTTTAAATGAGACACCCTAGATGCCATTAGCACACTAGGGTCAGACACATGTCTGGTATGAGAAAGCTCACAAAAATAATTAGTTAATCAGGTTAGAGTTAAGTTAAGTACATATACAGAAAGTTCAGCCCTTTGGAATCAGGCAAATACTTGTGTGCATGCTCTGTGTCATTGTGCATGTGCACACTTTAATTTTCTTTCCAGAGACTACATATATAAATATGGCACATACACTCAAGCATACAATTTTATCATAGTCAAACCATCATTCATACCAAACAGGAGAATAACCAATATGAGTTAAATCATTTATGCAATTCTCATATTTCAAATCTGGGAAAAACTCTAGTTTTCTCATTATTTCAAGTATTATTCCCTTGGTATATTTATCTATCCTTGGTCTCATCTGCAATATTTATGAATCAATGGACACACTGTAATGAACTAATTCACTCCATTACACAAAGATCTCAGGACTTAAACAAGCCATGTGTCAACTTGTGTTACTCAAGCACACAAGTCATTCCTGCAGTGTTCTTGACCCCAATTTCCTAATCAGGTTTAAGTTAATAATAACTCTTTTGATTTTTCATGAAAAAACCATTCAGTGATTCATTTCATTAGCTAAAAACATCCATAACATGGCATCTCATATTATTCATAACCATACAGAGGCAAACAAGCAAACAACCATTGGTGATTACAAAATAAGGTTCTGTATATATATATATATATTCATCCTGGTATTTTAAAAGGAGTTTAGGCAACTAACATTGGCTTATGGTTTCTGAGAGAGTTTTTTTTCTTTTGCAAACATTTGTGCTTGAGTTAAACTCAGAATGACCTGGTTTCACTGAATCACAAAATTTTGTTTGCTATGCATTTTATTGAATCAGGAGCATCAGCACATAGGCAACCCTATTGCACCCCTAATTCCTTTCTATTTCAAGCCTCGGCACTTATACATGTGTATATTGCAGCTCAACATTATTTGCATTTTTCTGGGTTGAGCCAAAACCAATACTACTTGCCTATTCTCAACATTTTATTTTCTGGGTATTTGTTTATATCCCTAAACATTAACATATCAGAGATCTGAGTGTATAAAACAGATATGTATACTAACAACACATAAAACTTTGTTATAATAAAACAAGTGATCAACCAAAGAGAATCAAAACATTTTCAGATTTAAATTCACAGATAAGCATTCATATATGAAAATACTCTTTTAATAAAAATACTTTTAACTGGCTGCCTACATTAGGACTTATTGCCTTAGATTTTTGAGTGAGTTTTCTCACCTAGCTCTCTTCTTTGTTTCCTTAATTAATTGATGAGCTTCTGCACTTAGCCTCAAGCTCTCTTCCTTCCCTTATCTTATGATTTCTATGGTGTTGTTTTTTTTTCTTTTTTTTTCAATTCTTTTCTGAGAAGGAGAGGAGGCTGCTGCATATACATGTATATATATACAGGGTCTTTCTTAGGGTTTTGGGTATTGGCTAAAGCCATTTTTGCCCACCAGAAAAATCATGTTATCTGCATTTCAAACCCAAAGTTTTACCCTTCCCGGCTTAATTTGGGTGAAGAGAAAAGTGGTTACATTTTTCTTTCAGAAATTTTGCTTTTCAGAAAATACTTTTTCCTTTGTCTACAATCATGCTAAAAATGTGACTTGATTTTGTTATTTATTAAATACTCTTTTCTAATTCTGCCTATACCAAGCACTTCCCTGTTTTATCCTAATTTTCCTATTTTTAGCTTTCATGTAAATGGTATGTACTTCCTTTATTTATTTATAAGAGGATTAGTTCTTTTTATATCTTCATTCTTTTTATTTCTGCTTATATTAAAATATGTCTGTATATTTTTATTTCACTAGTTTAAACTCTAGTATTTTATTAACACATATATATTTATATAAGTCTTACTGAAATAATTAGTACACCCTCCCATATATTCATACATCATTCTATACTGACACACACATGCACATGTACACTCAAAAATATTCAGTAGCATACATATATATATTTACTCATGCATACTACTTTTAAGAATTTAATCTATATATATATATATATATATATATATATATATTTCCATACACATCAATATGTATGTATTCTTGGAGTTCAGGGTTCTAGCTTATATTCATGTGCATTTCCTGTGCACACATGTACACACACTGATACACTATCAAGCTATATCAATTCCTCCTTCAAAATTTATTTAAAATTTATTTTAAATTTATTTATATTTTCCAGAATAAATTCCTAAAATCTTGGGTCATTACATACACCCCTCCTTTTAGAAATTGTGTCCCACAATTTTCCTAAGCTTAAAATAAATTTTAAATTAATTCAGAGAACAAGTATATTCTCTACCAAATAGATTCTTAGTTCTATACTAACTAAAAATATATTCATCCAAAATAAAGAAAACAATCAAAAATCAGAATTACCTTAATCTGAAAATAGCTTAGGATAATTCATCCTAACTTTGTCTTCTAATTCCCATGTGCAATCACTAGGATCAAGACTCCACTGTACCTTCACAAGTTTTAGAGATTTATTCCTCAACTTCTTCACATCTTTTGCCAAAATTCCCACTGAATCCTTTTCATAAATCAAATTAGGATTTATCTGCACTTGGGTTGGGGTTTCAAGAATTTCTGCCTTGTCATGGACCCATCTTCTCAATTGTGATACATGAAAAACATCATGTATACCTTGCATGTTTTCTGGTAATTCCAACTTATATGCCAAGGGACCAATTCTCTCCAGAATTTTGTATGGTCCAATATATCTTGGGGTTAATTTGCCTTGTTTTCCAAACCTCAGCACATTTTTCATGGGTGAGATTTTGATGAAAACAAAATTTCCCACCTCATATTCTACCTGCCTCCTTCTCATGTCTGCAAATTTCTTTTGCCTATCTTGAGCTGCTGTCATTCTTCTTCTTATCAACTCAATTTTCTCCTTGGTTTCTTGTATGTACTCAGGTCCTAAAATAGACCTTTCTCCTGCTTCTACCCAGCAAACAGGTGACAAACAGGGTTTACCATATAAGGCTTCAAATGGAGCCATTCCTATGGTGCTTTGGTAGCTGTTGTTGTATGTAAACTCAACTAGATGAAGATAATCTTCCCAGTTGCCCCCAAAATCCAGTATACATGCCCTCAACATGTCCTCCAAAACTTTGTTTACCACCTCAGTCTGCCCATCTGATTGAGGATGGTAGGCAGTACTTAAACATAGTTCACTTCCCATTGCTTCTTGAAAGCTTCTCCAGAATTTTGAAGTGAAGATGGTATCCCTATCACTCACAATGGTTTTGGGAATGCCATGTAACCTTACCACTTCTTTTATAAAAATTTGAGCTAGTTTTGGTGCTGTTCTTTCTGACTTGACTGGGATGAAGTGTGCTACCTTGGTTAGCCTATCAACTATCACCCATATGCTTGTATTACCTCTCTTAGATCTAGGCAGTCCATCTATGAAGTCCATAGATATGTCTTCCCACTTCCACTGTGGTACACTAAGAGGTTGCATCAACCCTGATGGTCTTTGAGTTTCAGCCTTGACTTGTTGGCAAGTCATACATTTGGCAATGTACTTAGCTATATCAGATTTCATCCCCTTCCACCAGAAGTCTCTTTTCAAATTTTGATACATTTTTGTGTTACCTGGGTGTATGGAGTACTTACTTCTGTGATATTCATTCAATATCTCCTTCTTCAATTCTATGTCCTCTGGTACACACATCCTATTCTGGTATCTCACATAACCATCTTTATCAATGTGGTGATTCATTACTTCCTCCCCTCTTGAGAGGAGCATTCTCTTCTCTAATAAGTGAGCATCTTGTTCTTGCATTTTTCCTACCTTCAGAATTAAATCTGGTTGAAGTGTCATTAAGCTTAACTTCCCTTTATCTTCTTGTGCACCATGCATCTGCTCATTAATGTGCACACAACCATTCTCCCCAATCTCTAACTCAGTTAGCAAAAATAAGTTTTTAAATTCTTCTATCATCATCATAGCCAATTTAGCATGCTGTCTACTTAGAGCATCTGCAACTTTGTTTGCTTTCCCTGGTGTATAAAGTATGTCAAAGTCATAGGCAGCTAAGAACTCCACCCATCTATGTTGCCTCATGTTCAAATCTTTTTGTGAAAACAAATATTTTAGAGACTTGTGGTCAGTGTAAAGTTCAAACTTAGTGCCTAACAAATAATGTCTCCAAAGTTTTAAAGCATATATCACAGCTGCTAACTCGAGATCATGTGTGGCATACCTTACTTCATGGGGTTTAAGTTGTCTGGATGCATATGCAATGACTTGGCCTTGTTGCATCAACACTGCACCCAAGCCAAATCCACTAGCATCAGTGTATACCACTAATTCTTCATTTCCATGTGGTACCTTTAGAATTGGAGCATTCACCAATGCCTCCTTCAACTGTTCAAAAGACTTTTCACATTTTTCTGACCAAACAAAAGCTTGGTTCTTCCTGGTTAGATTAGTGAGTGGTGTAGAAATTTTTGAAAAATCTTTTATAAACCTCCTATAATACCCTGCCATCCCCATAAATGACCTCACTTCACTCACAGTGCTTGGCCTCTTCCATGCTTGAATAGCCACTACTTTATTGGGGTTCACAGAAATTCCTTTGGCAGATATAACATGGCCAAGAAAATGTACTTCCTCCTTCCAAAACACACATTTTGAAAATTTTGCCTTTAAATCTTTTTCCCTTAATCTAGACAAAACCAGGTGCAAATGATGCTTATGTTCCTCCACTGTCTTGGAATAAATCAAAATGTCATCTATAAAGATAAGCACAAACTTGTCTAAACAATCTCTAAAGGTTCTGTTCATTAAATCTACAAAGTAAGATGGTGCATTGGTCAAGCCAAATGGCATAACCAAAAATTCATACAACCCATACCTAGTGTTAAAGGCAGTGTACTTGATACTTGATTCTTCCACCTTCATTTGATGAAAACCAGATGCTAAGTCTAGTCTAGAAAATACTTTTGCCCCTGCTAATTGATCAAAAAGATCATCTATTCTTGGCAATGGGTATTTATTTTTAATAGTTACTTTGTTTAATTCTCTATAATCTATGCAGAGTCTTAAGGAGCCATCTTGCTTCTTAACAAATACCACTGGTGCTCCCCAGCAAGAATTACTTGGTCTTATAAAACCCTTTTCTTCCAATTCTTCTAACTGTTTCTTTAATTCTTTTAGTTCATTTGGCCCCATTCTAGTTGGCTTTTTAATCACTGGGCTTGCCCCTGGAACTAGATTGATCTGGAATTCTACTGGTCTATGGTGTGGAATACCCTTGACCTCACCAAACACATCCAAATATTCATTGACTATGGGAATTTCTTCAATGGTTAGTTCACTGAAATCTTTTTCTGAGTCAACTAAATGATATAGTTTTCCTTCCTTAGCTACCTCACATAAAACTATGATTCTCTGGCCTCTAGAATTTTGCAATGATATGGTGGATGAGTCTAAATTAATTATGGCTTTAAATTGCCTTAACCAGTCTACCCCCAATATAACACCTATATTTGGGTAATTCAAAACATATAAATTGGAAATAAAAATATTTCCTCCTATGTTTAACTCCACATCCACACAAATCATATTTAAAACACTAGAACTCCCCAATGGACTGTGTATATGCAATGGGGTTTCAACCAATATGCAATTCAGTTTTAGCATTCTAACCAGTTCATAAGAAATTAAAGAGTGAGTTGCCCCAGTATCATATACTACTGTTATGGGTATGGTACAAATAAGTAATGTACCTTCCACTTGGCTATGGTTTACAGGGTTACTCTCCACTGTGGCTTTGCCTTTTCCTTCCAAATTTGCCTTGCTGTTTATACTCAGGACAATTCCTCTTCATATGCCCCTCTTTCCCACATAGATAGCATTTGAAAGCTCCTCCTTTCAATTCTGGACATCTTGGTTTGATATGCCCTTCCTTTCCACACTGATGGCACACAATTTTCTTCTTGTCTTCCTTAGCCTTGACATCTCCAGTGCTTTTGTTACTAGCCTCTTCTTTCTTCTTATCATAAGGGTGATACCTCCCCTTACTTTTCTTGGTATTATTGCTCTTAAAATTTCTAAACTTCTCCCTTTCCTTGTCATGCTGCTCCAACCTCAAAGCTAAGTCTATCACATGATCAAAAGTCTTGTCTGCATAGGGTAACATGGCTCTGCTAAGTCCTGGGTTCAGACCTTTTATGTACCTATCATTTTTAGATGCCTCATCTGCCACAAGCATTGCTCCATATGTGGAAAGCCCCTCAAACTTTTGAGTGTATTCTGTGACAGTCATGGTTCCTTGTCTAAGTCTAATAAATTCTTCTAGCAAGGTAGTCTTTGCTGATGCTGGTACAAACCTTGCTTCCAACATCTCTTTGAATTGATTCCAAGTGATTTCATTCTCATTCCTTCCTGCAATGATTACTTCCCACCAGCCTAAAGCTACTCCTTTTAGCTGTCTTGAAGCCACTTGCCTCTTTCTTTGATCATCAAGTTGCATGTCATTGAAAATTCTTTCCAATGTTCTCAACCATGTTTGAATTTCCATGATACTCTCTGTCCCTTCAAAGCTTTTGCCTCCTAAATGAGTATATGTCTTAAGCAATTTTGAGAGTTCTTCATAGGGATTTTCTTGCCTTTGTCCTGCCCCATCCCTAAATGCTCTCACCAAGTCTTGCAGATTGACCACTGGTGGTGCATGGGAAGATCCTGCTCCCTGATTGGGTGGTCTCCCTACCATAGTTTGCTAATAATAATTTACATAGCTGGTTAGTTTGATATTTAGTTCCCTTTAATTTTATTTCTATCTAAGGACTTGATCCTTACTTCTACTATGTTGAATAACATAGCTCTGATACCAACTGAAATGACCCTCCTATTTCTACTCTAATTCCATAAGGATTTTTTTTTTTAGGTAAAGAGGATATATATATATATGTATATATATAGATATATCATCCATTGCAATTATAATTCTCAGGGTCAAAATCTTTCTCCAATAAACCAAAATATATCCAGGATCACAATAATCAACCAATATAAATATATCAGTACATTCACAAAGATAAGCACATACATGTGAGGATGTATATGCCTCTCTTGTTTGAATCAGAGTTCTGGAAAACAAGAGGATATTGGATTGCTGATTTTTTTTTTTTTACCAAACAATCCACTGGGAACATATACTTTAGTCTGTTTATCCTTATTAAGAAGTGATCAAGTAATAATCAGTAGTAAACAAGCTTTTAATATAGATGATCATGTTAAAGTCTTGATAGTATCAAATTCAGTATAAAAGAAAGTGGATCCTAAGTGAACACAAGCAACATCTAGGCGTAATGGAAACACGCCTAACTTATACACAAGAGATCACGAGTTCGAGTACTATGCTGGTTGGTTCAAACACAATTTTTGTTTTTTTTTTCATTTTTCTTCTGTACAGTTTGGGACCAGTTATCTACCTATATCTGCACATATATACTTTATTTTTGCCTATATTCCATCATACAAAACAATAATTCTTGCTTAATTATTTTTGAAACCCATTTCTACAACCTGGAAGGCTTCATGATTGTTGTAAATTAAGGGTCTGTTGCTTGGGTTTTGTAAATGATAAGAGTGTTTATCATTATCCAGGTTTGAATTTGTTCTCACAAAATCTGTCTGGAATTAAAAATGCATTTGGTTAGAATCTGAGTGAGATTCAGATTCTTATCACAAATACAAAGGAAAAGGTGTGGTAAAAATTGCACTTAAACATGTTTATGTGCATATATATCTGCAACTATTTGGATCTGGCTTACTCTTCCCTTATTACAAATCCTTTCTTAAAAAATATAGTACATGAGACATTTGTATGAAACAAGTTTAACTATGGAAACCTTGCAGCCATATAAAACATTCAACCTATGCCTATTTCTTTTGTATACATATGCCATAGTAGAAAATAAAACCATTAAATTTTCTGAGAATCAACTATCCAGATTTTCCAAAACTTAAATCCTTTCCAAAAATTCATGATTGACTAATGCATTTATAAAATGTAATCATTCAATTTTAACATGGTGTTCTTGCTAAATCCACTTACAAGATTTGATTAAAATTCTTTTTAAACATAACAGATATTTAACTTAGTTCATAGTTTCCAGATACAAGTCAATCTCTTAACAAAATACCTAACAAAATATCCATCCAATATTCAGCACTTAATACAAGTAGCAATTTAAATTGTCAATACATGCAGATTTCAACATTTAGGCTCTTATCTAACTAAGTTTAGCATGCTATATCTTCTTCTCAAAGCCTTGCTCCTACTCCTATTTAGTTGCTGCAATCCCTGAAAAAGCATTTGAAACTGCCTCATTTTAAATGAGACACCCCAGATGCCATTAACACACTAGGGTCAGACACATGTCTGGTATGAGAAAGCTCACAAAAATAATTAGTTAATCAGGTTAGAGTTAAGTTAAGTACATATACAGAAAGTTCAGCCCTTTGGAATCAGGCAAATACTTGTGTGCATGCTCTGTGTCATTGTGCATGTGCACACTTTAATTTTCTTTCCAGAGACTACATATATAAATATGGCACATACACTCAAGCATACAATTTTATCATAGTCAAACCATCATTCATACCAAACAGGAGAATAACCAATATGAGTTAAATCATTTATGCAATTCTCATATTTCAAATCTGGGAAAAACTCTAGTTTTCTCATTATTTCAAGTATTATTCCCTTGGTATATTTATCTATCCTTGGTCTCATCTGCAATATTTATGAATCAATGGACACACTGTAATGAACTAATTCACTCCATTACACAAAGATCTCAGGACTTAAACAAGCCATGTGTCAACTTGTGTTACTCAAGCACACAAGTCATTCCTGCAGTGTTCTTGACCCCAATTTCCTAATCAGGTTTAAGTTAATAATAACTCTTTTGATTTTTCATGACAAAACCATTCAGTGATTCATTTCATTAGCTAAAAACATCCATAACATGGCATCTCATATTATTCATAACCATACAGAGGCAAACAAGCAAACAACCATTGGTGATTACAAAATAAGGTTCTGTATATATATATATATATATTCATCCTGGTATTTTAAAAGGAGTTTAGGCAACTAACATTGGCTTATGGATTCTGAGAGAGTTTTTTTTCTTTTGCAAACATTTGTGCTTGAGTTAAACTCAGAATGACCTGGTTTCACTGAATCACAAAATTTTGTTTGCTATGCATTTTATTGAATCAGGAGCATCAGCACATAGGCAACCCTATTGCACCCCTAATTCCTTTCTATTTCAAGCCTCAGCACTTATACATGTGTATATTGCAGCTCAACATTATTTGCATTTTTCTGGGTTGAGCCAAAACCAATACTACTTGCCTATTCTCAACATTTTATTTTCTGGGTATTTGTTTATATCCCTAAACATTAACATATCAGAGATCTGAGTGTATAAAACAGATATGTATACTAACAACACATAAAACTTTGTTATAATAAAACAAGTGATCAACCAAAGAGAATCAAAACATTTTCAGATTTAAATTCACAGATAAGCATTCATATATGAAAATACTCTTTTAATAAAAATACTTTTAACTGGCTGCCTACATTAGGACTTATTGCCTTAGATTTTTGAGTGAGTTTTCTCACCTAGCTCTCTTCTTTGTTTCCTTAATTAATTGATGAGCTTCTGCCCTTAGCCTCAAGCTCTCTTCCTTCCCTTATCTTATGATTTCTATGGTGTTGTTTTTTTTTCTTTTTTTTTTCAATTCTTTTCTGAGAAGGAGAGGAGGTTGCTACATATACATGTATATATATACAGGGTCTTTCTTAGGGTTTTGGGTATTGGCTAAAGCCATTTTTGCCCACCAGAAAAATCATGTTATCTGCATTTCAAACCCAAAGTTTTACCCTTCCCGGCTTAATTTGGGTGAAGAGAAAAGTGGTTACATTTTTCTTTCAGAAATTTTGCTTTTCAGAAAATACTTTTTCCTTTGTCTACAATCATGCTAAAAATGTGACTTGATTTTGTTATTTATTAAATACTCTTTTCTAATTCTGCCTATACCAAGCACTTCCCTGTTTTATCCTAATTTTCCTATTTTTAGCTTTCATGTAAATGGTATGTACTTCCTTTATTTATTTATAAGAGGATTAGTTCTTTTTATATCTTCATTCTTTTTATTTCTGCTTATATTAAAATATGTCTGTATATTTTTATTTCACTAGTTTAAACTCTAGTATTTTATTAACACATATATATTTATATAAGTCATACTGAAATAATTAGTACACCCTCCCATATATTCATACATCATTCTATACTGACACACACATGCACATGTACACTCAAAAATATTCAGTAGCATACATATATATATTTACTCATGCATACTACTTTTAAGAATTTAATCTATATATATATATATATTTCCATACACATCAATATGTATGTATTCTTGGAGTTCAGGGTTCTAGCTTATATTCATGTGCATTTCCTGTGCACACATGTACACACACTGATACACTATCAAGCTATATCAATTCCTCCTTCAAAATTTATTTAAAATTTATTTTAAATTTATTTATATTTTCCAGAATAAATTCCTAAAATCTTGGGTCATTACAAAATGTTTGGTAGCTAAGGATATAGAAGTAAGTTTATGGCATAGACGATTAGGGCACACTAGCATGAATGTGTTAAACAAATTGAAAAGAAAAGATCTAGTAAGAGGACTGCCATCACATGACTTTGGAACAGAAATTTCATGTAAAGCTTGTAATTTGGGAAAACTTAAAAAATCATCATTTAGTGCCAAAAACAATGTAAGCACCTCTAGAGTTCTTGAACTAATTCATATGGATCTTTTTGGACCTAACGACATTGCTAGCTTAGGAGGTAAGAAATATTGTTTTGTATTAGTTGATGATTACTCAAGATACACATGGGTATATTTCTTAGCCAAAAAATCAGAAACTTTTTCATACTTCACAAAATTCTCAAAATTAGTTCAAAACAAAAAAGGAGTACCTATTATTTCGTTAAGAAGTGATCATGGTGGAGAATTTGAAAATTTTTGTGATGAAAATGGTTTCAAACATGAATTCTCTGCACCAAGTACACCTCAACAGAATGGAGTGGTTGAAAGAAAAAATCGAACATTACAAGAATTGGCTAGATCTATGATAAATGAGTATGAGTTACCTTTGCATTTTTGGGCAGAAGCAGTAAATACAGCGTGCTATGTAATGAATAGAGTTATGATTAGACCAATTCTTAACAAAACACCCTATGAGCTATGGTTCAAAAGGAAACCAAACATTGCTTACTTCAAAGTTTTTGGGTGTCCGTGTTTTATTCTCAATACAAGTGATCAATTAGGAAAATTTGAAGCAAAAGCCGATGAGGGCATGTTCATGGGATACTCTTCTATAAGCAAAGCTTATAGAGTCTACAACAAAAGGACAAAAACAATTGTGGAGTCTATCAATGTGAAATTTGATGAAGACATTAATGAACAGAAAACCATCAAAAGCAATGTAGAAGAGGAGAACGAAAAAGATGAAAATGAAAAAAACAAAAGAAACCACAACCACAAAAGAAGTCCAAAGAAATCTGGATCCAGAAAAATTAAAATTCAAAGCAGATCATCCTCCAGAGTTGGTAATTGGAAATCCTATTGCAGGTATTCAAACTCGGTCTTCTTTTAGAAATTTGTGTGTCCTGTGTCTATATAGTGGATTTATTTCAGAAATAGAACCCAAAGATATAGAAACAGCTCTTAATGATGAAAACTGGTTCATGGCGATGCAAGAAGAGCTAAATCAATTTGAGCGAAATAATGTTTGGAGTCTAGCACCTAGACCTAAGGATTATCCAGTCATAGGCACAAAATGGATTTTTAAAAATAAATATGATGAATCTGGAAATGTGATTAGAAATAAAGCTAGACTAGTCGCTAAAGGATACAATCAAATTGAAGGAGTTGACTTTGATGAAACTTTTGCACCAGTAGCTAGACTAGAATCAATTAGGATATTGTTAGCTTTTGCTTGTTACAAAGGATTTAAACTAAGACAAATGGATATTAAAAGTGCTTTTCTTAATGGAATTTTAAAAGAAGATGTATTTGTTGAACAACCAGAAGGTTTTGAAAGTCATGAATATCCTAATCATGTATATAAACTTAAAAAGGCATTATATGGATTAAAACAAGCCCCTAGAGCTTGGTATGAATGTCTAAGTACTTATCTTCTTGAAAATGGGTTCAAAAAGGGCTGTGTAGACACCACACTATTTCTGTTACATGAAAATGGTGATCTTTTGATTGTTCAAATATATGTTGATGACATCATCTATGGTGCTACTAACAATTTGTTGTATGAGAAATTTGAAAAAGTTATGCAGGAAAAGTTTGAAATGAGCTTGGTTGGAGAGTTAAAATTCTTTTTAGGATTTCAAGTCAAACAAAGTGATAGAGGTACATTCATTTCTCAAACAAAATATATCAAGGAACTTATCAAAAAATTTGGACTAAAAGATGCTAAACCAGCTAGAACACCCATGAGCACAACAATAAAACTTGACAATGATGAAAAAGGTAAGGCAGTTGATCAAAAGCAATATAGAGGTATGATTGGATCACTCCTTTATCTTACCGCTTCTAGACCTGATATCATGTTTTCTATCTGCTTGTGTGCACGATTTCAATCTAACCCAAAAGAATCTCATTTAAAAGCTGTTAAAAGAATTATTAAATATTTGTTACACACTCCACGGTTTGGTCTTTGGTATCCAACAAATGATAATTTTGAATTAAAAGGTTTCTCGGATGCAGATTATGCTGGAAGTCTAGTTGATAGGAAAAGTACTAGTGGAGCGTGTTTTATGTTAGGACAGTCATTAGTTGCATGGTCAAGTAGAAAACAAAATTGTATTGCATTATCCACCACAGAGGCAGAGTATATTGCTCTAAGTGGTTGCTCTGCTCAAATTTTATGGATGATACAAACTTTACAGGACTATGGTTTAAATTTTGATCGTGTGCCAATTATGTGTTACAGCAAAAGTGCAATTGATCTCACGAATAATCATGTACACCATTCACGGACAAAACATATAGATGTTATGCATCATTTCATTAGAGATCATATTTCCAAAGAAAATATTTGCAAAAAAAATTTTTCAACCGAGTCTCAATTGGCAGACATCTTTACAAAATCCCTTCCTGAAAATAGATTTTGCCAACTTCGTCTCAACTTAGGTATTTTAGAATTTTGACCTTTAAATCACAACATTAACTAATCTAACCCACTACTAATTATCGAAAAGATAAATAATGATTGAAAAAGTGATGAGTGTTGATATTAATCATATATTATAACTCGAGACAGTATATTTAATAAATTTCTTTAGAAATTTAAACAAGAGTTATAAAACTTTTTGGTTGACAAAAAATTTCACGACCATTTCTATTTCTATCATTTTTCTATCAACCATCACTCATCAAAATCCAATATAGTATGTCAATATGTGGTATTTAATCGGGAATCATTCATTTTTCATATTATTTTAACAAATAAAAACAACCAAAGAATTCACTCTCATTTAAAAGTCCTCACGGTTATGCATGGGTGAATTACTTTGAATTTGTTATGTGCTTCCATGCTCATTTAAAAGTCCTCACGGTTATGCATGTATGGAACGCATATCAAAAATTGATTGATTAAGTAGACAAGTTGATTCTAATCCCATTTAAAAGTCCTCACGGTTATGCGTGGTTAGAAGATACTTGAATATTTTTTTAAATTTTTGGAATACTACTAATTTCATTTAAAAGTCCTAATGGTTATGCATGGTTAGTAGATATTCAAATTCCTGATATAAATATACCACAAATAGACACAACTATATGGTTTTATATGATGACATTATCCCAATCATTCTAAAGTGGAATATGCGTCAAACAGAGTATTTATGATTTTTGTTTGATTTTTTATTGAAATTTAATATTTATACTCGATTGGGAATTAATATTGTTTTAATGTCAATCACTTTATTTCTATTTTTCTAACACTATTACTCTTTTGCTGATAACAAAAGGGGGAGAGAAAAGTTAAGATTTTGAAAATAAAGGTCAAATATTTTCTAATTGCATCAAGTCTCATTTGAATATTTTTATGCACATATGAAGGGGGAGTATTGTGTAGAGAGGGAGCATTCAAATAGGGGGAGCAAACTGAATAATCAAATACATTTAATATAGTCAAAATCTTAAATATATGTTTGTTATCATCAAAAGGGGGAGATTGTTGAATATGCGTCTATATGATTTTCGTTTGATGATAATAAACATATATATATTCATTTAAATGTATTTTCTATTGTACTATTTTATTTTCACAGATTAAATAAATATTTGCTGAATAAAATAAATAACACAGAATTTGAATTTAAACAGAAATTTTATTCAAACAAATATTTATTATAATTTTGAATAGTACAAATTCAAGCTCTCACTATACATATACAATTTTGATTACAATACATCACAATTTCATATTTACATTTAACCTCACTACACATCACTCAATCTGTATTTTATCTTCAACTTCACTTCAGTTTGAAGCCAGCATCTTAGCAATCTTCAAAAATATATACTGACGCAGTAAAACCGAAAAAGAAATATTTTTGCAATATAAAATAAAAATGTGATTTTGAAATTTTTATTTGCCTCAGTTATTTGGGTTGTTCGTCATCATTTAATTCTGAATTTGTCACACACGAACAACGTGTGACATGCACAGTGTATCACTGTACATGCCACAAGGCCGTGCACAACGATATATGTATATACACTTGATATAGTAACAGGGACAGGTGAGCACAAGGTCAAACCCGAGCGTTTAAGCTGGATTCAACTCAGGTGAAAAATCCAAAACGCAAACCCAAATGTACAAGTGCAATCTCAATGAAACCAGAAGTACAAAATGGCTTAAGCAAAGTGCAATGACAACTGATCAGAATCAAGTGGAGATGAACACATACTAGCAAACATGTCTACCAGTGGACAACTGCAATATCAAAGTGATGATATACAGATGCAAACAAATCACAGTGTCCAGACTCAACCAAAAAGGCAATGCACATGTCAACAATGAAGTCATAATGAAACTGCACTAATCCACCAATATATATATACAGCATACATATGTGCAGGATTCATGTATGATACGATCAAAATACTAAGCATCATATGCAAATGAAATAAGGCCACAAACCAACAAACAAAGGAATCAGACCATCAAGCAAGACCAGAATGCAACTGCACAAGACAGGTTAACTTGAAAGTAATGTGCAAGAAGCAACAGAACTTAAACTAGCAACTGCAACAACAAACAAGACTCAACTAAAGTGATGAACACAAAAATGAACCAGCTCACAATGACCAGGAACAAAGTGCACCAAAGGGAATACAATACAACAGAGTTGCACACAGAACCAAACAAAGACCAGAGATGCAGCAATAACAGCAAATCAAATGCCATATATGTATACATGTATATGAGCTCAAAACAGCCCAGTAATGAAATGCAAACTCACGTGATACAACAGAGATGACACTACAACTACCTACATTATGACCAGAGCATGAACAAGAATGAAAAACTGGAATGTAACCCGAAGTCAAGTCTCAAAGCAAATGCAAAGTTAAAGTTTAATGAAGTCAATTCCAACAGGTGAACACATTCAAGCATCAGGTTATACTACAGGGATGAATACACATGAATGGATTGCACGGATCAGGGAAGCAACAAATGTACAGAGACATTAACCACTTCACCAAAGTTCAAATAAAATCAAGACAAGCACTGAAACAAAGATGGCCAGAGCCAAAGTTCACAATGAAGCCAGAAGAAATTAACAACTACAAGTCGAGTATACTATAGGGATAAACACAAATGACCAGAGAAATGCACAAAGCTGCTACAGGGATGAACAGAAGGGCCTTAAACAACATCGCATTAACAAAGACAAAGAAATTCGAACGTACAAGTCAAAGCCAGAAATTCATGAAATCAGAAATGGCCGAAGTCAAAAGCAAAACAACACCGTGGTGACCACGAAATTGAATCAACACCGTGTCAACCAAGTAACACAAGTATATACGAATTGAAGAAGTCAGAAACCATCTCGAGCATCAAAATAAAATCGACCGGTCAAGCAAAAACAACTGACAAATTCAAATAAATATTATACGACGAAAATCAAGGATTTCGAATCCTATATAAGCCATTAAAATCATCGGAAAAATTATCAAGAGTTCGAGTACGAAAATCAAAAAGCACAAAAGCATAAATTCTTACCAAAGCAAAATCGAACTCGTCGAAGCAGTAGTGAGCAACGAAGAATTGATCGAGCAAGGCAACACGCAAATTCCTATCGATCGAGCAAATAGCGTAGCTTCGACAAGCCCTAATTTAGTTGCAAAGAGGAACGAACGAAGATTAACAAAGTCGCCATTCTCAAAGAAAAAGGAACGGGCCGAAATAAATAATAAGGAAGAAAGGGATTAATTTAAGCCGGCCTTTCTTTTTGGCTTTAATTTTTTAAAGGCTTTAGTTTATATTTAAATTAGGGTTATTTGTTTTTAAATTTGGTTTTAAATTTAAATTCTCTTTTAAACAGTTGTATTTACTAGTCGTGTGACTAGGGGACAGACTACGTAGCGTAGTTTGAGAATTCGCAACTCAGTGGCTGAGTTGTGGCAGGGTTTTGAGCGTAGAGTTAGGATAGTCAATAGAGGGTATAGCGAGTTTACGTGTGTAAGCATCTGACTATCTAATTTCTAGTAGAAACCTTGGGGGCAGCACGTAGGTAGGGTTTTGCCGAAGCTGGGTAAATTCTGTGTTGTTCTGTTCTGCTTTTATTATTTTGATATTATCTATGATGTGTTTATTCTGCTGTGATCTGTGTTAAAATTAATATACACTTCCACAATAATTTTTATAATTAATACTATCACCCTATTCACCCCCCCCCCTCTAGGGTGAAATCGATCCTACATAGGCCACATATTCCCCCAGAAGGGTTCACTTCCTTTAACATACATTCGTGCACAGCTGGAACACTCCCTTCATTTAACCAATACATCCGGGAGGTGTTATCTTACTTTGGAATCGCTCCATCACAGTTGCATCCAAATGGATATGCATTGTTGAAAGTTTATTCATTGTCTTCATGGAGCATCTCTTACGGCCCCCGACTTCGGAGGAAGTTAGCTTCTTGTTCAATGTCAAGAGTCGAGGGGATAATCCCTCATTCACATTCCTAGAGGCTGTCAGGAATTGCCAAGTGGTGACTAGATCCTAGACCAGGCTTAGCTACTTCAAGACGGAGTGGTTCTACATTCGATGCCCACCAGGGTTTGCTAGAAGGTGGTTAGTTAGACGTAAGTGTCGCAATTCCTCTAGTGGCTTACGAGATAGTTGTAATAGATATTGAATCTAATATTTCCCTTTCTTTGTAGCCGCAATTCCACGACCCGAAGGTGCCCAATTTAAAGAAATAGTGCGGATCCTTCAAGAGATGCCTGGTGAGATGAGAGAGATTGACTCAGTGCTAACAGATGAAAATTTGAGGGTTGTTGGGCTAACTGATCAAGACCAGAGCATAAGACTTGAGGGACCGCTTAGGACAGCCCCGGCGAGACGGGTAAAGCATGGGGCGCCCGGGATTGTAATTGCCGAGGAGGGCGATGAAGAAGATACGGCCATCGAAGACAAACCAATAGCCAGGCCCCCAGATAGTTCTCGGCATTCAGAGGGAAGGAGGAAAGGCAAGGCAGTTGCCCAAAAGCTTCATAAGTCTTCAAAATGGAAATCCGTGGTCATGTCCCTGCCAGCCGCCGGTGTTAGAATTTTGGAAACTCCTTCCGCACAAATGGAGAATCCTTTCGAAGGACTCGCCGACATTCCAATTCCGGACTATGTGTCGCTTCCATAAGACAACGGATTGGAAGGGCATCAAAGCGCTTTATATTTAGGCGAGTCGCTTCCTACTAGTATGGCCGACACAAATGGTTGGTCGGGGGGTTTTACACATGCATACATACACTTTCACGGCACTGCACGATTTCCAATCATAAGTTATTCATTTCTGGATATTACCAACTCTGTTTCTCTTTCTATTTTACAGATACGATGACAAGGCGGGAATCCATGCTCAGTAGCCTTCGCTTGGCACGCCAGTCGTCTAGTTCATACTATGAGTCCCATAGAAGGGAGGCTGATAGAGACCGCGATCGTGGATATTATATCCAGGAGCATTATGAAAGGGAGAGGGACAGAGAGAGAGAGAGAATATAGGCTTCACTCCCGGTCATGTTCTCCGCCACCTCGAGCCCCAACACAAGTCATGGTAAACAATCCTTGGAACCTTCACGCCCAAGACCGCCTACTCAAGTACCAAGGGCCGATCCTCAGTGTCGAAGAACCGAAACCGAAACTTCCATTGCCACTGACCAAGCTATCACCGAGCCCACAGGGGAGGGAGCGAATAGAATCGCCCAGCTGAAAAAAGATTTTCCAAACATCCGTTTTGATGGCTTCATCTTCCCTCCGCATTTAAAGAGAATTCCAGTCGAGGCAGAACAAACAATGCATGACTATATTCATGATTTACAGCCAGTACCAGGAATGGATGAAGAGCGTGGAAAAAGCATCGGCGGTGGCCTTTGAGCGGGCAAAAATAATCGAGAAATTAGAAATTGATCTCGCTTAAAAGGACTGCATAATTCAGATGCTACATGATGAGAGCGAGTCCATGAGAAACTCGGAGACATAGGCCAACACAAAGGCTGATGAGGCCACTCGGAGAATGGAAGAGATGAGGCGGACGCACTTAGCCCTGGTCGAGGAGATGGGGCATCGGACTACCACAGTCATGGCTGAACGCGATGGGGCGCTTAAAGAGCTTGAAGAGCTTAAGGCCAAATTTGATGAAATCGTCAAAGGGAAAGACGATGCAAAAAAGCTTCCCAGGAAGCGTGTGAATAGGCTGTGATGCTTAGGGATGAGAGGGACGCGGCAGCGCTTAAAATTCAAGAAGCCGAGTCCAGGGTTGAGAATAAAGTGAAGATGGCAGAGACCAGGTTGGAGGCCGATATCGAAGATCTTCTTATCACATACAACGCTAAAGTTCTGAAGCATCGAAACCTAACCTGGCTCGATAACTATCCATTGCACTCGTATAGTGCTTGGGGCCGCTTGGTGGAAGATGAGAAAGCCGAGCATCAAGTTGAATCTGTCGATGAATTTGAACTAGAGAACCGGGTGCTGAGTGAAGATGAGAGAAGAGTTCTCCACGACATCACTGTTACATATGAAAAGGAGAAACTCGGTACCCAACACTTGGAGACTGGAGAGGGTTCCGGTGTTGAGCGCCATGATGTAGGTTCTGAAATTCTTGTGCCAACCCTGCCTGAGTCTACTCCTGCGGTTGATCCTCAGTCTGTTCCTGCGGTTGATCCTCATCAACCGCAGTTGTCTCTAGCTCGCGAGCATGTCTCTGAAGCTGCTCCGCCACCCACGAGCCAATTTGAGGAAGGTATTCTGAACATTTCTTGTGCTCATTCAAGGTCAGAAGCATTGTCTGAAGTAGTCACTAACAACTTTTTCTTTGTCTCTATTCAGCGATAGGAGCTACACCTGCCGTGCCTCCTGCAACACAAGAGCCGCATCACGAGCAGGAGGCCATCATAACGGAAGCGACTATGACAACGGCCACTGCATCGACTGATGGAGCGTAGGGAAGCACTCTTACCTTCGATGAGCAGATGATGGAGGAACTTCTCGGTCATCAAAGTGACCCTTTTGTTGATCTACCATTTGTCATGGGTGGAGGCGCACCTGTGATCAACTCCTCGGGCCCAACTGCTAGCATCCCCGGCGATGCCCAAACAATCCACGAAGAGGAGATAATAGCTGAAATTAACGCCGAGATGGAAGCAGCCGTGCGGGCCAATGGCTTTGGACGTGGAATGGCGGGACCCGATCCATCCCCTTTGCGAATGATTTCTCTTGGAGGCACGGTCGTTGACACCAGTGTGCCCCTTCGTCTTCTAACATTGATCATGTCCCTCCGACTCCACCTTCAGGAAGCATTCCAATCCATGTGAGTTCGGAGGAGGAAGTTACCTTAATGCCCCTGACTGGAGATCAACCGCCAAAAGGCAAGGGCTCAAAGAGGCATCCAAGTGGTAGCTCTAGAGGGTCAACGCCGAGGGGGAAGAAGAAGAAAGTGAAAGAATAGGCATGTCTTTTCATCCCATTTTTGGTAGACAGATAGGAATTCCCTTTTTCTTTTTGTAGGCCGTGTATAGATGCGGGTTCGGCCCCTGCTAGTAGGATTTTTTGGGAATAATTTTGTACTTATCCTTCTCTTCCAAAGAATAGTTGAAATAAAATTCATTTTGTCTTCAGCATAGTTTGCGTTTATTTCGCTTAAGTATTTCAGTGTTTGAACTTCCACTAAATGTATTTGTGAAGTCTTAGCTTTCGAATCGGGCCTAAGTTTAGTTGTTAAGTTCTGAAGCTACGACTTCGGGTCACGATCGAATCGTTAAGTCAAGTTCTAATACTGCACTGTCTCGATCAGTGGCTAATACTTAAGTTCTGCCCCCAGTTTCGGGGACGAATTGAAAAGATCGGTAGGCCATTATTTTTCGCCGTTAATATATCAAGCTCAACTTTGTTGAATCGAGTCTGAAACATGACGAGTTCGGGTGGTCGAATCACACTTGCTCATTAGTTGATGACTATTTCCACACTCTGGGGGTCGCACATGTACATCGGTCGTCGGTCACGTCCGATTAAGGTTTTGGATATGTCCACGCTCCGGGGACTTAAGTTATTTTATGTGGGGTCAGCCACACCCGTTTGATATTTAGAACTACGTCCCCACTCTGGGGACTTAGATTGATTCGCAGGCGGTCAGTCACACCCACTTTGCATTTATACTCCGGTCCGCACTCCGGGGGCTTGGAGTTGTCCTATGGGTGGCCGATTCACACTCGGTTTGTGCTTAAACTCCATTCGCACTCTGGGGATTTTGAGTTAATCGATGTTTATACTCCAGTCCACGCTCTGGGGACATAGAGTTAGTTGATGTTTATACTCCAGTCCACGCTCTGGGGACTTAGAGTTAGTTAACAGACGTTCAATCACATCTGTGGTGTATTTCAGAATTTCGTTCGCACTTCGGGAACGACGGATGTATCAGGATCGTGAATGGTCGGATCACATCCACCTTGAGTTAACAAGTGAGGTCGTTAGATGGATGGGTCCATCCTCCTCGAACTTGGTTTAAATACGAGCGAACTCGTTAGGTGGACGGATCCACCCTCTTCGAGCTCACAGTTTCAAGTTTATACTCCAGTTCACACTATGGGAATCTGGAGTTAGTTAGAGGATTGTCATGTATCAATCCTTTTTGGCTTTAGTGTGATGACTTGCCCCCAAGCTCGGGTTTCACTTAGCGAGTGACCGGTCATATCACAGTCATCCCCTATTTGAATAAGTCCTACCGGAGGATGGAACTTAGCTCTCCGTGCATTGTGATGGTCGTATGACGCATTTAGAAATCACTGCTCTGGCCCAAAGAGATTGCATTTTATTGCTGAAATAAGAAAATATAGCAAAGTCGGTTGCCTTATCACAAATTCAGATTTCGAAATGCATAAACAAATTGCAAATGAAAAGTAGATTGAATAAATAAATAGAGCCTGCTATGTGTAGTAGCAACGAAGATTCTCGCTATTCCAGGCTCTCGGTAGAGTAAGACCATCAACGGTCGATAATTTGAATGTGCCGTCTCTGAGCTTTCGTTCGATGACATATGGCCCTTCCCACGTTGGCTTCATATGTGAAGGAACCGGGTAAATTCTCTCGGGGTCAGACCTTGGCATTGTATAATCGGGCGACTCGACTTCGGTATGCGACTGCCCTCAAATCAGCCTCTTCATGCTTCTCATCCAATAAGTCAAGGGATTCGGCAAGTAATATAGCATTCGTCTTCGGATCATAATATGTCACACGATGAGAAGGTACTTCCATCTCGACTAGAATAACGGCTTCTAAACCATAGGAAAGAGAAAATGGAGTGCGGCCGGTCGCGGACTTGTAGGTTGTTCGATAAACCCATAAAGCCATAGGAAGTTCATCGATCCATTTGCCCCCGGCCTTTTCCAGTCGTTTCTTCAGAATGGACTTTTTAACTTTATTAATAGCTTCAACCTGTCCATTCGCTTGAGGGTGCGCAACTGCAGAGAACTTCTGGATGTGGAATCATTGACAGAAATTCTTAAATTCAGCACTGTCGAATTGTGCTCCGTTGTCAGTGATGATGGTATGTGGGAGGCCAATTCGACAGATAATGTTGCGTACAACAAAGTTGATCACTTTTCGTTGTGATAATAGCAAGGGGCTCAGCTTTTGCCCATTTGGTGAAGTAATCAACCGCAACAATGGCATAATTCGCACCACCTTTAGCTAGAGGTAGAGAACCAATAATGTCGATGCCCCATTCTACGAACGACCATGGACTGACCATCTGAGTTATTTCAGTAGGCGGAGCTCTTAGAATTGAGGGTGTTTTTGACATATGTCACATTTTCTGGCGTAATCCGATGCATCACGATTTACAGTCGGCCAATAGTACCCATATCGGAGCACTTTCTTGGTAAGAGCTTGCCCCCCGGTGTGATCGCCACATTCTCCTTCATGTACATCATGCAATACTCGTTTGATTTCATCATGGGCGATAAACCGGAGTAAAGGAACAGAGTACCCTCTTCTATACATGACTCTATTCTGAATAGTGAACCGCGAAGCCTTTCGAAGAACTTGTCTTTTTTCACTCCTACGCTCTGGTAGGGTCCCATGCTCAAGATAGTTTCTTAACGGATTCATCCATGACTCCTTATCGTGGATGACTTCATACACCCAATCTATTTCCATTTGATCGATGCTCGAGGAAGATAACGTCTCTATGGGAATGATTCCCATTGCTGTGCCTCACTTGTACTGGCTAACTTTGCTAAGGAATCAGCCTTCTGATTGCGTTCTCGGGGTATGAATAAATGGCATAATAATCGAACTAATCCAATATTTACTGAACACGAGCAAGATAAGAAGCCAGTCTTCAGTCTTTTGCCTGATACTCCCCTCGAACTTGACACACGACCAATTGTGAATCATAGTAAATCTCCACAGCAATAATTCTTATTTCTCTGGCAAGTCTCAAACCGACGAGCAGGGCTTTATATTCGGCCTCGTTGTTAGTTGCACGAAAATCGAACTTTATGGCATAGCATATAGATCGTCCTTCAGGAGTTTCAAGTACAACTCCGGCGCCTGAGAAGCAGTCATTTGAGGCACCATCAGTATGTAGCTTCCATACATATTTTGGAGATTCACTGGTTTCGAGCAAGTCCTCCGGGATAGTGAATTCTGCTATGAAATCTGCTAAGACTTGCCTTGAATGGCTCGCCTTGGTGTGTAAGTGATGTCGAACTGACTCGGCTCGATATTCCACTTGAGTAACCTACTAGACATCTCAGGTCGCGTAAGGACCTGTCGTAACAGCTAGTCGGTGTAGACGGTGATAGGATGAGCCTGGAAATATGGGCGGAGCTTCCTTGAGTCAATGACAAGACAATAAGCCAGCTTTTCCAGCTTCGGATAATTTCTCTCTGCTCTGGTCAGTTGTTTGCTAATGTAATATACTGGCTGTTGTATCCGGTCTTCCTCTCGAATTAGGGCAGCACTGATTGCATTTTCTGACACCACCAAGTAGATGTACAATCTCTCGTGATCAATAGGCTTTGATAGAATGGGTGGTGTGGACAGGTGTTGAACCAGTGCTCGGAATGCGCCCTCACATTCTGTAGTCCATTCAAAATTTTGTTTCCCTTTCCTGATCAGGTCGGAGAAGGGAATGCATTTGTCAGTGGATTTTGAAATGAACCTGCTCAATGCTGCTACTTTTCCGTTGAGGCTCTGAACTTGCTTTATAGTCCTTGGAGTCTCAAGATTTCTGATTGCCCGAATCTTCTTGGGATTAGCTTCAATTCCTTGGGCATTAACGATAAATCCAAGGAATTTTCCAAACGCGACCCCAAAGTGACATTTCAACGGGTTGAGTTTCATCCTGTACTCTCGGAGGATGTTGAACATAGATTCTAGGTCCATGGTTATTCCGATCTGGTTAGCGAACGTTCGATTAACTAACCATTGGTAGGTTGCCCCTGCGTTCTTGAGTCCGAAGGGTATGACTTTGTAGCATTAAAGTCCCAGATCGGTGACGAAACTAGTATGATCTTGATCGGTCAAGTGCATGGGTATCTGGTTGTAGCCGGAATACGCATCAATGAAGGATAAGAGTTCATGTCCAACTGTTGAGTCTACGAGCTGATCGATTCGGGGAAATGGAAAACTGTCTTTGGGGCAAGCTTTATTCAAGTCTGAGTAATCAACGCATGTTCTCCATTTCCCGTTAGGTTTTCTGACAAGCACAGGATTGGACACCCATTCCGGATATAATGCATCTCGGATAAACCCGTTTGACTTGAGCTTATCTACCTCTTCCTTAAGGGCGGTAGATCTCTCTGGATCCATACCATGCCTTTTTTGCTTGACTGGGACATGCCACGGGTCAATATTCAATGTGTGGCTCGCGATGTCCGGGGAGATTCCACCCATGTCAGAATGTGCCCGGGCAAACACGTCGAGGTTTTTCTGGAGAAATTCAACCAATTCCTCATGCATCCTTTGGCTTAACTGAGATCCAATTTTTATCATTTTAGAATCATCATTATCATCGATCGGAACATCGATCGTCAACTTGGGCGGGGAAGCTTGACTGTCTTTACTTTCATCTTCACTTTTGGTATCTCTCGGGTTAAGATCCCTTGGGAATTGGTTGGGGTGCTCGAGCCTAGGCCCAGGCGTTAGCTGTCAATTTTCCGCAAAGCGGACGCAGAGAGATTCCTCTACGCCCTTTCCTTTTTCTTTTTGCTACGCCACCCGCAGCACGGCAACATAACAGGCTCGTCCAACAACCTAGTCTCCCTAAATGACTCCAACTCCATTGTCAATAGGAAATTTTAAAGTCAGACACCAAGGGGAAATGGCAGCCCTGAACTCGGCTAGGACCGGTCGGCCCAAAAAAGCATTATATGGCGAGTCTATGTCCAATACAACAAACTGTAATATCCGGACTCTCCGGCGTTCTCCAATTCCCAATTCCACTGGTAGCTCCACTATCCCAGTGGGTATAGTCGCACTTCCATTGAAGCCATGAACTCGAGACTGACAAGGCTTCAAATCCTTTGCTTCCATCTTCATCTGATCATAAGCTCACTTAAACAATATGTTCACTGAGCTTCCACTATTCACTAAGATCCTCTTCGTCCAAGCAGGACCTATCTGAGCTGAAATGACGAGTCGATCAATGGTTGGGGCTTCGACTCGGTTGGCATCCCTGTCTCAAAATACGATGTCGTCTGTCATCGTTCTCAGTAGCTCGGCCGGAGCCCCGTCTTCCAAATTACTACAACATTCGAAGCTCGCAAGCCTAATGGAGCTGGCATACGACTCCATTTCCTTCCAGCTCTGATCTGTTGGATGAGGACCACCATTGACAGTATTAATCACTAGCCTCCCGCCAGTATGAGTGGGTTCCTCCGGTCTCGCCTGATTTGGTATTTGGTTTTGATTTGATGGGCCCGCACCTCCTGAATGCGGCGCCCGCACAAATTGCTCCAACTTTCTCTCTCGTATCAACTTCTCAATAATATCCTGTAAATGATGGCACTCGTTTGTGTTATGGCCATAGCTATCGTGAAATCTACAAAACTTCCCCGTTTGAATCTGTTTTTCTGATGATTTCTTCGGAGCAGGTTTCTTATATTGAAATGTATTGCAGGTCTGCAAGTACACATTTTCCAGCGACATATTCAAAGGAGTATAATTGTCAAACATAGGAGCCCTACGTCGTGGCCCACGATTCTGATCCCATTTCCTATTTTGATTCCCATTGCCTTTTTGTTGATTCTGTTGATTCTGTTTGTTCTGTATGTTCAATTGCACCTTTCCGGAACTCTCCCCGGTTTGTTTAACAGCGACATTACTTTGGATTCCTTCCACACTGGATCCTGCATCATCCTTTTTCCTAGACTGTTTCGCATCCTCCCTTCTCAAAAACTGGGCTGCCTTGGAATAGAAACGGTGCAATGACGCAGGAGGTTTTCCGGCCAACCAATTGCCAAATTCAGAATCGGGATCGATCCACTTGGTTAGTGCCATCAGAATTGATTTATCATTGGGATTACTAATTTTTATCCCGCCTTTTGGCAAGACCATGACACCAAGAACTTAACTGAAAACCGAGGACAGTTCGTTCCGAAGATCGGATATATGCAGGCTCACTATGAATATCGATGAATTTTGTCCAAGTCCAGATCAAACTACAATTAACATGACACGACATGCAAAGCTATGGAAGCCAACGTTCCAAATTTTAAGTTAATCCGAGTTCGTATGATATGATCGATGCAAACCAAGGAAATGAATTCATTTATATCCATCATTTCGCTCTCTTCACATCCATCTGTTCGCATCCATCTGTCTGCATCCATCATTTCGCATCCATCAAGTATCCATCTGTTTGTATCCATCATGTACGCTCAACTCCGTGTCCACTTGGCCTAGTTCGACTTCGAATCCATCGATTGGAGTCAATTCGTATCGATCGATCAACGATCGATACGAATGAAACATCGAACGAACGACACGAAAACGGCCCCCAGCCATCGATATGAAGTGGGATGCAATCAATCGATACAAATAGAGCAAAGACAATTGATAAGAACAGAATAGCTGTGATCGATTCGAACATGGCTCAACTGGATCGATACGAACATGATACATTCCTATGAAAGACTCAATCACTCAGTGTGAAAAGTGGATCGATCTGAGGAGTTAGCGCCACGTCAACATGTTGGCTCGTGCTCGGATCGATACAAACAGAGCGATACGAACGACATCGATATGAAGGAGACAGCCTTTAATAAATTCGAGCTTGCATCGATCATAACTCAAAATCTTCAAGTCCAAATGCAACCAAATTTTCACAGGGGCTTGCATACACCCTCAAGAATGTTCATGATCGATTTCGACTCGATTGGACGAAGTTTCGATCGATACGAAATTCGTTCGTATCGATCACGGACCGAGTGCAAATGTCATGGGATCGATCGTGTGGGCCCACCCACGTGCAAGAAGAGGTCTCCCAAGATCTGAGCAAGATATTTGCAACCTACGCCTATAAATAGCAGCCCAGAACCTACAGAAAGGGGACCTTTTGGCTCTTCAATGTCCAGACTCTGCCGAAATCACTGTTGTACTCAAAAATCACTGTTGTACTCGGAATTTACTGTTGTAATCCACTGTAATCAGCAAGCAAAAGTTAATAAAAGTCAATTATTTCATAGTGGACGTAGGTAACACGCCGAACGACTCTAAATCTCTATGTTCTTTTGCTGTTTTTCTGATTATTATTTGGAGTGTTTGTTAGATAATCCTCTTTTTACATTTATTTTCTTCATTTTATCTCTTCAAACACTTCCGAAGAGTGTTGTGCCCAATTTTGGTACAAACACATTGGTGCTTTCACCGAGAGAACCCAGTTTTTCTCCTGCTTGTTGGATCTACTATCAATATCGGATTGCATATATCTAAGAAGAAGATCCAGATTCAAGTTAAAAGTTCTTCCATCCTATTCAAATTTGCATCTAGTCTAGGAAAGAGCTTCGCTATCCATCATGGTTAATACTAGGACTACCTCAACTGCCGTATATCCAGAAGGACGGGACAGACAGAACCCCGTATAGTTACCTCATGCCGATCAGAATGCTGCCGGACCATCAGATCCGCAAGGCCCTGTCACCAGGGAAGAGTTTCAGTAATTAATGCAAGAGCTTACTCAGAGCCGCCAATAGCTCACTCAGCAGCTCCGTGCTAATGCGGAATTGACCAACCAGCTAAACCGTCAAAGACGAAGGAGATCCAGAAGGGATCAGGCTTCCTATTCATCCACCGAAAGTTCAGCCTCTTCTGACTACCATCATAGATCCATGCGCCCCGCGACTGGATGGAAGTTACACACAGGCCACTGGGCATCAGCATACATTGAATCTTGGACAACCGAGAGTTGGCCCGTCAACCAGCCAACAAACTGGACCCTCCTCCCGAGGAGGCGCTACCCCATACCATATTACTAACAACCGTACTACCGCTGCTACTGATTTGGGAGTTGACGCTCGAAACCGAACGGATCTGACCCACCACCAACGCAACTAGACTCCTGAGCCTTATGTCCCCGAAGACATAGAACCAAGGAGGCGAGACATGGACCATCGACAGTGACCGGCCCCTCCTCACATTGTGGAACCCGACCACACCTTGGCCCAACATGCTCAAAATGTCCAAATGCCCGACATTCCGACGATGATCCGTCAAATGATCCGTGAAAGTCAGGGTCTTACCAATGATGACTGGGGAATCTCCCGGAGTCATACCCCTTTTACTGATGAGATACTCTACGCTGAACCACCTTGGTGAATCAGGATGCCGACTTTACCTGTTTACGAAGGGAGCTCTGATCCTAATCAACATATCCTGAAGTATGAATGGTTGATAAATGATGCACGAGCTGATGATGCAGTTAAGTGCCGAAGCTTCCCGATCTCTGTAGGGGGCATAGCAACTATGTGGTTTACCCGTTTACCACCTCGATCTATCTCTTGTTTTGATCAGTTGGCAACCAAGTTTATTGAGCAGTTTCCATGCATGTCTCAAGACCGAAAGATGTTAATACTCTGTCTAGTGTCACTCAAGCTCCTGGAGAGACACTCAAACGTTATCTGGAGAGGTTTCATGCTACATGCGCTAAAATTAGAAATCCCAATGATAATTTGATTCTGATGGCATTGACTAAGGGTATTGATCCCGATTCTGAGTTCAGTAACTGGTTGGCCGGAAAACTTCCTGCGTCATTGGACCGTTTCTATTCCAATGCAGCCCAATTCTTGAGAAGGGAGGATGCAAAACAGTCTAGGAAAAAGGATGACGTAGGGCCTAGTATGGAAAGAATTCAGAGCAATGTTGCTATCAAAAAAACCAGAGAGAGCTCCAGGAAAGTAAAATTGAACATTCAGAATAAACAAAATCAGCAGAAAGGCAATGGTAATCAAAATAGGAAACGGGATCAGAATCGTGGTCCACGACGTAGGGCTCCTATGTTTGATAATTACACTCCATTGAATACGTCGTTGGAAAATGTGTATTTACAGACCTGCAACACTATTCAGTATAAGAAACCTGCTCCGAAATAGTCATCGGAGAAACAGATTCAAACAGGGAAGTTTTGCAGATTCCACGAAAGCTACGGCCATAACACGAGTGAGTGCCGTCACCTGCAGGATCTCATCGAAAAGTTGATAAGACAGAGAAAGTTGGAGCAGTTTGTACAGGGCACCACAGTCTGGAGGTGCAGGCCCATCGAATCAGAATTATGTACCGAATCAGGCAAGACAGGAGGAACCCGCTCGTACTGGCAGGAGGTTAGTGATAAATACTGTTAGTGCTGGTCCTCATCCAGTAGACCGAAGCTAGAAGGAAATAGAGTCGTATGCCAGTTCTATTAGGCATGCGAGCTTCGAGTGTTGTAGTAGTTTAGAGGATGGGGCTCTGGCCAAGCCATAGAGGATGATGACTGCCGACATCGTCTTCCGAGACAGAGATGCCAATAGCATCGAAGCCCCAACCATCGATCCACTTGTCATATCAGCTCAAGTAGGTTCTGCTTGGATGAAGAGGATCTTGGTAGACAGTGGAAGTTCTATGAATATATTGTTCAAGCGAGCTTAAGACCAGATGAAAATGGAGATTAAAGATTTGAAACCTTGTCAGTACCGTATCCATGGTTTTAATGGGAGTGCGACTATACCCGCTGGAGTGGTGGAATTGCCATTAGAGTTAGGAATTGGAGAACGTCGGAGAGTCCGGATGTTACAATTTGTGGTGTTGGATATAGACTCGCCATATAATGCTTTCTTGGGCCGACCAGCCCTAGTTGGGTTCAGGGCTGTTATTGCCCCATGGTGTCTGACTCTAAAGTTCCCCACCGATCACGGGGTTAGAGTCGTTTAAGTAGATCAGGCTGCTGGGCGAGCCTGTTATGTTGTTGAGCTGCGAGATGCGCAATGAAGAGAAAAAGGAAAGGGCGTAGAGGAATCTCTCTGCGTCCGCTTTGTTGAAAATTGACAATTGATGCCTAGGCCTAGGCCCGGGCACCCCAACCAATTCCAAAGAGATCTTGACCCGAGTGATACCAAAAGTGAAGACGAAGGTAAAGACAGTCAAGCTTCTCCGGCCGAACTGACGATCGATGTCCCGATCAATGATAGTGATGATTCTAGAATGATAAAGATTGGATCTCAGCTAAGCCAACAAATGCAAGAGGAATTGGTTGAATTTCTTCGGGCAAACCTTGACGTGTTTGCCTGGACGCACTCTGACCTATATGGGATCTCGCCAGACATCGCGAGCCACGCATTGAACATTGACCCGCGGCACATCCCGGTCAAACAAAAAGGCGTGGTATGGATCCAGAGAGATCTACCGCCCTTAAGGAAGAGGTAGACAAGCTTAAATCGAATGGATTTATTCGAGATGCATTATATCCGGAATGGGTGTCAAATCATGTGCTTGTCCGAAAGCCAAATGGGAAATGGAGAACATGCATCGATTACTCTGGTCTAAATAAAGCTTGCCCTAAAGATAGTTTTCGACTTCTCGACTTCCTCGAATCAATCAGCTCATGGATTCAACGACTGGACTGAACTCCTTTCCTTCATGGACACGTATTCGGGCTACAACCAAATACCCATGCACTTGCCCGACCAGGAGCATACAGCTTCGTAACCAATATGGGACTTTATTGCTACAAGGTTATGCCTTATGGACTCAAGAACGTCGAGGCAACTTATCAGAGGTTAGTTAATCGAATGTTCGCTAACCAGATTGGAAGAACCATGGAGGTATACGTGGACGACATGCTAGTCAAATCACGATTCTCCACTGATCATATCAGATACCCGGAGTCAATGTTTAATATCCTCTGAGAATACATAATGAAAATTAATCCGTTGAAATCTCACTTTGGGGTCGCATCAGGAAAATTGCATGGGTTTATCGTCAACGCTTAAGGAATCGAAGCCAATCTCGAAAAGATCTGGGCGATTAGAAACCTTGAAACTCCAAGAACTATAAACTAAGTCCAGAGCCTCAACGGAAAAGTAGCAGCACTGAGCAGGTTTATTTCAAAATCTACTGACAAATGCATTCCCTTCTTCGATCTGATCCGAAAAGGGAAACGAAACTTTGAATGGACTACGGAATGTGAGGGCGCATTCCGAACACTAATTCAACACCTCTCCACACCGCTAATGTTGTCAAAGCTTATTGATCATGAGAAATTGTACATTTACTTAGCGGTATCAGAAAACGCAATCAGTGCTGCCTTAATTCGGGAGGAAGACCGAATACAAAAACCGGTCTACTATATTAACAAACGGCTAACCGGAGTTGAGAGAAATTCTTCGAAGCTAGAGAAGTTGGCTTACTGTCTTGTTATTTCCTCAAGGAAGCTCCATCTGTATTTCCAGGCTCATCCTATCATCGTTTACACCGACCAGCCGTTACGACAGGTCCTTACGCGGCCTGAGATGTCTGGTAGGTTACTCAAATGGAATATTGAGTTGAGTCAGTTTGACATTACTTACACTCCAAGGCGAGCCATTCAAGGACAAGTCCTAGCAGATTTCATAGCTGAATTTACCATCCCAGAGGACTTGCCCGAAACTAGTGAATCTCCCAAGTATATCTGGAAGCTGCATACTGATGGTGCATCAAATGACCATTGCTCAGGTGCAGGGGTTGTACTTGAAACTCCTGAAGGTCGATCTATATGTTGTGCTTTAAAGTTTGATTTTCGCGCGACCAACAACGAAGCTGAGTATGAAGCCTTACTTGCCGAATTGAAACTTGCCAGAGATTTGAGAATCATTGCTGTGGAGATTTATAGTGATTCACAATTGGTCGTGTGTCAAGTTCGGGGGAATAACAGGCCAAGGACCGAAGACTGGCTGCTTACCTTACTCGGGTTCAAGAAATATTAAATCAGTTCGATTATTATGCCATCTACTGCATACCCCGAGAGCACAATCGGAAAGCCGATTCATTAGCAAAGTTAGCCGGTACAGGTGAGGCATAACAAATGGGACTCGTTCCCGTAGAGACATTAGCTTCCCCGAGCATCGACCGAATGGAGACAGATTGGATATTTGAGGTTGTTCTCGATAAGGAGTCATGGATGACTCCGTTCAAAGATTATCTCGAGCACGGGACCCTGCCAGAGCGCAGAAGTGAAAAGAGACAGATTCTTCGAAAAGCTTCGTGGTTCACTATTCAGAATGGAGTCATGTATAGAAGAGGATACTTCTTTCCTTTACTCCGATGTATCGCTCACGATGAAATCAAACGAGTGTTGCATGACGTGCACGAAGGAGAATGTGGCGATCACACCAGGGGGCAAGCTCTTGCCAAGAAAGTGCTCCGATATGGGTACTGTTGGCCGACCTTAAATCGCGAATGCTAGAAGCACGCTCAGATTCCAAGAGCCCCGCCTACCGAAATAATTCAGATGGTCAGTCCATAGCCGTTTGCAGTATGGGACATTGACATTATTGGCTCTCTACCTCTAGCCAAAGGTGGTGCGAAGTACGCCATCGTAGCAGTTGATTACTTTACTAAGTGGGCTGAAACTGAACCCCTTGCTACAATCACAACAAAGAAGGTGATCAACTTTGTAATGTGAAAACACCATCTCCCGATTTGGTCTCCCACATACTATCATCACTGATAACGGGAACCAATTCGACAGTGTTGAATTTAAGGATTTCTATCAACGATTCCACATTCATAAGAAATTCTCCACAATCACACACCCTCAAGCGAATGGACAAGTCGAAACTGTTAATAAAGTTATAAAGTCTATTCTGAAGAAACGACTGGAAAAGGTCAGGGGCAAGTGGGTCGATGAACTTCCTATGGCTTTATGGGCTTACCGGACGACCCACAAGTCCGCGACCGGCCACACTCCATTTTCTCTTTCTTTTGGTTCAAATGGTGTTATTCCAATCGAATTAGAAGTGCCCTCTCATTGTGTGACATACTATGATCCGAAGACAAATGCTATATTACTTGCTGAATCTCTGGATTTATTGGATGAGAAGCGTGAAGAGGCTGATTTGAGGGCAGCCGCATACCGAAGTCGAGTCGCCCGATTGTACAATGCCAAGGTCCGACCCCAAACCTTTGAACTCGGAGATCTCGTCCTCAAGAGAATTTACCCGGTCCCTTCACATATGAAGCCAAACTGGGAAGGGCCATATGTTATTGAACGGAAGCTCGGAGATGGCACATCCAAATTATCGACCGTTGATGGTCTCACTCTTCTAAGAGCCTGGAACAGCGAAAATATTCGTCGCTACTACACATGACAGGCTCTGTTTATTTATTCAGCCTACTTTTCATTCACAAGTTGTTTATGCATTTTGAAATTTGAATTTGTAATAAGGCAACTGACTTTGCCATATTTTCTTATTTCAGTAATAAAATGCAATCTCTTGGAGCCAGAGCTGTGATTTATTGAATGCGTCATGCGACTATCACTATGCACGGAGAGCTAAATTCCACCCGAAGGTGGAATTTATTCAAATAGGGAGTGACTGTGATATGACCGGTTACTCGTTAAGTGAAACCCGAGCTCGGGGGCAAGTCATCACACTAAAGTCAAAAAAGGATTGATACACGACAATCCTTTAAGCAACTCCAGATTCCCAGAGTGTGAACTAGAGTATAAACTTACAAATACGGTCTCGAAGAGGGTGGATCCGTCCACCTAACGACTTCGCCCGTAGCTTGACCAAGTTTGAGGAGGATGGATCCGTCCATCTAACAACCTCGCTTGTTGACTCAGGGTGGATGTGAATCGACCATCCACGATCCTGATAGATTCATCGTTGCCAGAGTGCGAATGAAATCCTAAAGCTTGAACAGATTGACTGACCATCTGTCGGCCAACTCCAAGTTCCCAAAGCACGAACTGGAATATAAACATCAACTAACTTCGGATTCCCATAGTGTTAACATAAACATCAACTCCAAATTCCAGAGTGCGAATTGGAGTATAAACGTTAACTCTACATCCCCGGAGAGTGGATTGGAGTTTAAACACAAACAGGATTGGAATCGACCATCCGTAAAACAACTCTGAGTCTCCTAAGCGTGGTCAGAGTGTAAATGCAAATCGGGTGTGACTGACCACTCGCGAATCAATCTAAAGTCCCTAGAGTGTGGACATGGCTACAAACATTAGACAGGTGTGACTGACCACCCGTGAAAATGACTTAAGTCCCCAGAGCGTGGACATACCCTTGAAAATTTAAGCAGGCGTGACCGGCCGCCGACGTACAAATGCAAATCCCCGGAGTGTGAGTGCAATCATCGACAGATGAGCGAATGTGATTCGACCACTCGAATTTCCTTATTTCAGAGTCAATTCAACGACGTTAAGCTCGATTTGTTAAAGGCGAAATACAATTGCCACCTGATCTTTACAACTCGTCCCTAAAATTGGGGGTAGAACTTAAGTGCCAATCACTGACTGAGACAGTGTAGCATCAGAGTCCGGCTTAATACTCGATCATAACTCATGGTCGTGGTTTCAAGACTAAATGAATAAACTCGGATCCAATCCAAAGGTCGAAACTCAACAAGTGTACTGGACTGGAGTTCAAACGCTGAAACACTTAAGCAAATAAACGAAAATTGAGTTAAAGACAAAATGGAATTTCATTTCAACTATTTGTGGTAGAAAATTAAGTACAAATTTATCCCAAAAATCCTACTAGCAGGGGCCGAACCTGCATCTATACACGGCCAACAAAAGCTAAAGAAATTCCTATCCACTCAAAAATAAGCCGAAGAGATGTATCTATTCTTTTTTCTTTCTCGATTTCTTTTTCGGTGTGGACCCGCTGGAGTTGTCGCTTGGTTTTCTCTTTGAGCCCTTGCCTTTCGACGGCCGATCTCTAGTCGGGGGAATTATATCAAATTCCTCCTCCGAACTCAAGTGTATTGGAATGCTTCTTGAAGGCAGAGTCGGAGGGACAGGATCAACAGTAGGAGGCGGGATAGGCACACTTGTCTCAACGACCGTTCCTCCCGGAGATATCATCCGCAAAGGGGTTGGACCAGGTCCAGCCATTCCACCGCCAAAGTCGCTGCCCCACGCGGCTACCTCCATCTTAGCATTGATTTCAGCTATAATTTCCTCCTTATGAAGTGTTTGCGCATCACCGGGGACTCCCATAGTTGGTGCTGAAGAACTTGTCATTGGTACGCTTCCACCCATAATGAACGGAAAATCTGCAAAAGGGTCACTGTGATGACCGAGGAGTTCCTCCATCATCTGCTCATCAAAAATAAGTGTGCTTCCCTATGCTCCATCAGTTGGTGCTGTGGTCGTTGTGGTGGTCGCTTCAATTATAATGGCCTCCTGCACATGATGTGATTCTTGAGATGTAGGAGGCATGACCGATGTTGCTCCGATCATTGGACAAAAGTAAAGGAAGGACTGTTAGTAATTACTTCAAGTAACGCTTTCGATTTTGAACAAGCATACGAAATCTTCAGAGTACCTTCCTCAGTTTGACTCGTGAGTGGCTGAATAGCCTTAGAGATTTGCTTGCAGGCCAGAGATAACTGCGACTGATCCGGGTTATAAGCAGAAACGGGTTGAGGATCAACCGCAGATGTGGATTCAGGCTGAGTCGGCACATGAGTTTCAAGACTTTTATCGCGGTGCTCAACACCAGAACCCTCTCCAACTTCCGAATGCTGAGCGCCAAGCTTCTCCTTTTCATATGAGATCATTGCATCATGAAGAACTTTCCGTTCGTCTTCGCTCAACACCCGATTCTCGAGCTTGAACTCATCAATTGATTCGGCTTGGTGGGCATTCTTTTCATCTCCTACTAATCGGCCCCAAGCATTGAACAGGTGTGTTGGATAGTTATCAAGCCAGGTCAGATTTCTGTGCTTCAAAACTCTGGTATTGTATGTAATTAGAAGATCTTCAATGTCTGCATCCAACCTGGCTTCAGCCATTTTAACCTCATCCTCAACCTTAGCCTCAACCTCCCGGATTTTAAGTGATGCCGCATCCCGTTCACTCAGAAGCACCACAGCCTCTTCACACTCCTCTTGGGCTGCTTTATTTGCATCATCCTTCTCCTTGATGATTTCAGAAAATTTAGCCTTAAGATCGTTCAGAGCAGCATCCCTTTCGGTTGTGACGGTGGTGTTTCGGTGGCCCATCTCCTCCACCAAACTGAAATGCATTTGTCGCATTCTTTCCTTAGATTGAGTTGCCTCATCAGCTTTTTGGGTGGCCTCCATCTCAGATTTCTGAGAGGATTCAGCTTCATCATTAAGCACTTGGATAATTTGGTCTTTTTGGGCGAGGTCGGTTTCTAACTTCTCAATTAGCTTCGCTCGCTCAAAAGCCACTACCGGTGCTTTATCCGCGGCTTTCATCAACTCCTTGTATTAGGCATAAATATCATGAATATAGTCGTGCATCGTTTGTTCGGCCTTAGAAGGGATTTTCTTTAAGTGAGGAGGGAAGATAAAGCCGTCGAAGCAAATGTTCGGGAAATATTTTCTTAACTGGGCAATTCTGATAGCCCCTTCCCCAGTGGGCTCAGTGATGGCTTGTTCAGCAATAGTGGGAGGTTCGGCCTCAGTCCTACGACATTGAGACTCAGACCTTGGAGCATGAGAAGATGGTTTTTGATGAGGAGGCTCTACTAGTTGTTTTCCATGGCCTGAAGGTTGTGTAGGGACTCGAGGAGGTGGAGAACGTGATCGGGATCGATATTTGTTTTCCCTATCCCTATCTCTATCCCTCTCGTAACGCTCTTGGCTGGAGTAACCGTGATTGCGGTTTCTATCATCCTCCCTCCGGTGGGACTCATGATACGAACTCGACGATTAGTGCGCTGAACAGAGACTTCCGAGCATAGAATCTCGCTTATTCATCGTATCTGCAAAGTAAATCAAAAACAGAGTTAGTAATCTCTCAAAGCAGAAAACTTTAGGCTGGAAACCGTGTAGTGCCGTGAAGTGTATATGTGTGTGCTACATCCCGACCAACCGGTAATGTCGGCCGCACTGATGGGAAGAGACTCGCTTTAATCTAGAGCACTTTGAAGCCCCTCCAATCCAGTGTCATGTTGAAGTGACACATAGTCCGGAATTGGAATATCAGCAAGTCCCTCAAAAGGATTCTTTACTTGCAAGGGAGGAGCCTCCGAAATTCTAACACCGGAGGCTAGCAGGGACACTATTATGGATTTCCATCTTGAAGATTTATGATGCTTGTGTGCAACTGCCTTGCCTTTTCTCCTTCCCTCTGAACCCTGAAAACTGTCAGAAGGCCGGGCCATGGGTTCGTCATTCGTAGGCATGTGTTCTTCATCACCCTCCTCAGCTATTATGACCCCGGGTGCTTTACGCTTCACCCTCTTAGTCGGGACTGCCCTAAGCGCTCCTTCAAGTCTTATGCTTTGTTTTCGTTCGATCAGCCCAACAATCCTTAGGTTTCTATCTGTTAGCACCGAGTCCAAATCTCTCATTTCGCTCGGCACTTCCCGAAGAATTCGCACTATTTCTTTGAAGTGAGCACCTTCGGGTCGCGGAATTGCGGCTGTAAAGGAAATACGATATTAGTTTCAACATTAACTACGGCTATCTCGTTAACTACTGGAACAAGTGAAACACTTACGTCTGGCTAACCATCGACTAGCAAACCCTGGGGAGCATCGAACACAGAACCATTCGGTTTTGAAACAGCTCAGTCTAGTCCAAGACCCTGTCACAACTTGGAAGTTCTTGACCACCTCTAAGAATGTGAAAGATGGGCTATCTCCTCGACTCTTAACATTAAAAAGGTATCTGATTTCGATCGGAGTGGGGGGTCGGAAAAGATGCTCCATGAATACAGTGAATACTGTTTAGTAGAGCATATCCGTTTGGATGTAACTGTGATGGGGCGATTCCAAAGAAAGCCAGCACTTCTCTAATATATTGATTGAATGGAGGAAGCGTCTCGGCTATACATGAATGTCTGTTGAAGGCAGTAAACCCTTCCGGGGGAGCATGCGGTCTGTCATTCGGTCCCAGTAATAAGACGTCGTCCAGCGGCAGACCATGCCTTAGACATATCCACCCCAACATATCTTCGGAAATAGTGGACGGCACCGAATCTTGCGGATTCCCGATAAACGTGGCCCTTGGCAGCTCATCTGGAGCTGGATCGATAACTTTGGCCGCGATGACCGGTATCTCAATTACTAAGGGAGCTGGACTTTGAAGCTCCTGCTGCTGAGAACTTGTGGATTCCATAGCTAATCAACTCATCAAAAACCATCATTAGATGATAATAAGCCCGTGTGTTCCCCAGTGTGAAGTGCGTAAATGTGTTGTGCAGTGCAGTGCTACATAATATATAAGAAATTCTGTAGAATTTGAGAAAGTGTTCAAACGACAAGACTTCGAGATTCAACCGGAGTGACCGTCATCGCTGACCGTCACAACCGAGCCATCCAGACTTTAGAGACCAATCCAAGTTAAAGTTTATTAGGTTCAGTTAAGTTACAGTCCCATCGACGAGCTTCTAAGGGCAGTCAAATATGCAAGGAAAAGGTTAAGTTCGGTTATGCAAGGCGGAAGCTCGTCGGAGTCGAATGTTCGAGTGTGAAAAGTTTCATATCTGTCAAGGTAAGGACTTGCATCGATCACCAGAAGCTCTGTTCGTATCGATCGTGGGGAAGACTATTTTGCATCGATCACCAGGGAGTAAGTTCGTATCGATCTTAAGGTTTTCCTTTCGTATTGATCATGGGCAACGTTTTCGCATCGATCAACATAACTAATGCTTCGTATCGATCAGGTAGTTAGTCTTTCGTACTGATCGCTCCAGATCGATGCGAACTCCCACCACCTCCTATCGATACGAAGCCGCTCCTTTACTCAATACGAAGTTCTGCTGTATTTGATCGTTACGAACCCCATGCACTCAGATCGATACGAATCGCTTTTCTTCTATCGATACGTACGCTACCTTCATAACCCTCAACACTTCTTCTTCTCCAATCGGCCTGAACTTTGTTCACATCTCCTTCAGTTGTACTCCGACCCAATTCCGGCCCCGTCATCGTCTGAAGTGGCCCTGATTATGGACGAATTGGCTTCAATCTCTACTCTCATCGTTCTAGAAATGATTATTTCAGTTAATTACCTAATTTTAGCGATTGATTCGAAAGATTAAAGTTTTGTTTGGTTTGAAGGCTGAAGGGAGTTTTTACTTTTCCTCTCAATCTTTTGATCGATACGAGCGCAGTCTGTAGAAATAGGAGCTGATGAAATTTTTCTAAGTCTAACCTATATTTATATGGATGTGAGATAAAGGCGAAGGGCGATTCGTCTTCAGGTCAAAGTGACCGGTAGAAGCAGTCCCAAAGATCATTGATGTGAAGAGTCATCTTCGTATCCATCTGCCCAGATCGATCTGCAATGTAGCTATTCGTAACCATTAATTCGAATCGATCCAAAGCATGCTTTTTCGTATCCATCGGTAACTGGTCTTCAAACCCATCGATACGAGGTGCCACTGCAAAAGTATGTATCGATCACTCTGTTCCATCG
This sequence comes from Allium fistulosum, assembly GCA_030737815.1. Classification (NCBI taxonomy): domain Eukaryota; kingdom Viridiplantae; phylum Streptophyta; class Magnoliopsida; order Asparagales; family Amaryllidaceae; genus Allium; species Allium fistulosum. The sequence goes on from CM060907.1 coordinate 100,662,555, forward strand.
ATACAACACGTTATCCATTTGAGGACTACAATAACTCGTATCCATCAATACGAATCACCTTGCAAAACCATCTACTTTGTATCAATAGCCATCGATACGAAACGCATACCCCAATATCTAAAATCGATCCAGGAGAGGATCAATATGAAGGGGTGACCTAAAACAACCACCAAGCATTGGTACAACTCGAATTTCACACTGATTCAGGAGAGGGTCGATATGGAATTCGATGCAAGAAAACTGACGATGACTCACTAACGTGCAAACGTTAGCGAGAGTCAGACCAACGTACATACATGAATGACGGGTTAACATTCAACTTTGAAAATTCACAGGGAGCGAATGCTCAACTAATGACAATCACAACGACAAACAACAGTTTGATATCATTCAATACTCAGTTACAACAGTGCATAGTACAACAATTGGCGGCCAACAATCCATATTATTGAAGAATCAATCAAAGGTTACATCTTTCGACGAAAAGACAACAACCATTCAGACAAGTCAGATAAAACTGTTCAGGATGAAGATTGCAACTTTTCAAAGCACATCATGTTCTCACAAGACGTACTTTGGGGGGCAAAATGTTATCCCGCCTTTTGGCAAGGCCGTGACACCAAGAACTTAACTGGAAACCGAGGACAGTTCGTCCCGAAGATCGGTTATATGAAGGCAAACTATGAATATTGATGAATTTTGTCCAAGTCCGGATCAAGCTACAATTAACATGACACGACATGCAAAGCTATGGAAGCCAACGTTCCAAATTTCAAGTCAATCCGAGTTCGTATGCTCAAGATATGATCGATGCAAACCAAGGAAATCAATTTGTTCGTATCCATCATTTCGCTCTCTTCACATCCATATGTCTGCATCCATCATTTCACATCCATCAAGTATCCATCTGTTCGTATCCATCACATACGCTCAACTTCGTGTGCACTTGGCCTGGTTCGACTTCGAATCCATCGATTGGAGTCAATTCGTATCGATCGATCAACGATCGATACGAATGAAACATCGAACGAACGACACGAAAACGGCCCCCAGTCATCGATATGAAGTGAGATGTAATCGATCGATACGAATAGAGCAAAGACAATCGATATGAACAGAACAGCTGCGATCGATGCAAACATGGCTCAACTGGATCGATACGAACAGGATACATTCCTATGAAAGACTCAATCACTCAGCGCGAAAAGTGGATCGATCCGAGGAGTTAGCGCCACGTTAACATGCTGGCATATGCTCGGATCGATACGAACATAGCGATACGAACGGCATCGATACAAAGGAGACAGCCTTTAATAAATTCGAGCTTGCATCGATAATAACTCAAAATCTACAAGTCCAAATGCCGCCAAATTTTAACAGGAGCTTGCGTACATTCTCAAGAATGTTCATGATCGATTTCGACTCGATTGGACGAAGTTTCGCTCGATACGAAATTTGTTCGTATCGATTACGGACCGAGTGTAAATGTCATGGGATCGATCGTGTGGGCCCACCCACGTGCAAGAAGAGGTCTCTCGAGATTTGAGCGAGATATTTGCAACCTACGCCTATAAATAGCAGCCCAGAACCTACAGAAAGGGGACCTTTTGGCTCTTCAACGTCCAGACTTTGCCGAAATCACTTTGTACTCAAAAATCACTGTTGTACTTGGAATTTACTATTGTAATCCACTGTAATCAACAAGAAAAAGTTAATAAAATCAATCATTTTATAGTGGATGTAGGCAATAAGCCGAACCACTCTAAATCTCTGTGTTCTTTTGCTGTTTTTCTGATTATTGTTTGGAGTGTTTGTTAGATAATCCTCTTTTTACATTTATTTTCTTCATTTTATCTCTTCAAACACTTCCGAAGAGTGTTGTGCCCAATTTTGGTACAAACACTAATCTAAGCGCATGCAGCATGAAACCTTTCCAGATAACGTCTGAGTGTCTCTCCAGGAGCTTGAGTGACACTAGACAAGGTATTGACATGTTTCGGCCTTGTGACATGCATATGGAACTATTCAACAAACTTCGTTGCCAACTGGTCAAAACACGAGATAGATCGGGGTGGTAAACGGGTAAACCACATAGTTGTTATGCCCCAGATCGGGAAACTCTGACATTTGACCGCATCATCGGCTCGTGCAGCATTCATCAACCATTCGTACTTTAAAATGTGCTGGTTAGGATTAGAGCTCCCTTCATAAACGAGTAAGGTCGGCATCCTGAATCGCCGAGGCAGTTCAGCGTAGAGGATGTCATCAGTGAAGGGGGTATGACTCCGGGAGATTCCCAATCGTCATTAGTGAGGCCCTGACTTTCGCGGATCATTCGATGGATTATTATCGGGATATCCGGCATCTGGACATTCTGGGCATGCTGAGCCAAGGTGTGGTCGGGTTCCACAATGTGAGGATGGGTCGGTCGCGGTCGACGGTCCATGTCTCGTCTCCTTAGTTCTAGGTCTTCTGGGACATAAGGCTCAGGAGTATACTTGCATTGACGGTGGGTCAGATCCGTTCGATTTCGAGCATCAACTTCCAACTCAGTAGTGGTGGTGGTAGCGCGGTTGTCAGTAGCATGATAAGGAACATTACCTCCTCGGGAGGAAGGTCCGGTTTGATGGCTGGTTGACGGGCTAACTCTAGGTTGCCTAAAATTCAAGGTGTGCTAATATCCAGTAGCCTGTGTATAGCTTCCATCCAGCTGTGGGCGCATGGATCTGTGATTAAAGTCTGAAGAGGCTGAACTTTCAGTGGATGAATAGGAAGCCTGATCCCTTCTGGATCTCCTTCGTCTTTGACGATTCGGTTGATTGGTCAATTCCGCATTGGCATGGAGTTGCTGAGTAAGCTGCTGGAGGCTTTGAGTCATCTCTTGCATTAACCGTTGGAACTCTTCCCTGGTGATAGGGCCTTGCGGATATGAGGGTCCGACGGCATTCTGGTTGGTAGGAGGAAGTTGCGCGGGGTTCTGTCTGTCCCGTCGTTCTAGATCTGCGGCTGTTGAAGTAGTCCTAGTATTGACCACGGTGGATAGCAAAGCTCTTTCCTAGATTTGGTACAAATCTGAATAAGATGGAAGAACTTCTAAACTTGAAATCTGGATCATCTCCTTTGATTCTTGCAATCCGATATCGGTAGTAGATCCAATGAGTAGGAGAAAACTGGGTTCTAACAGTGAAAGCACCAAAGTGTTTGTACCAAAATTGGGCACAACACTCTTTGAATGTATTTTAAGAGATAAAATGAAGAATATAAATGGAAAATAAGGAAGATCTAACAAACACACCAATCGATAAAAAAGGAAAATCACACAGAAACACACAGATTTAGAGTGGTTCGGCGGATGGCCTACGTCCACTATGAAATGGCTGACTTTTATTGATTTTTGCTTGCTGTTTACAAAGAGTTACAACAGTACAATTCGAGTACAATAGTAATTTCGGCAAAGCCTGGGCATAGAAGAGCCAAAAAAGTCTTTTTTTAGTGGGTCCTAGGCTACTATTTATTGGCGTAGGTAGCAAATATCTCTCCTAGATCTCAGAAGACCTCTTCTCTCACGTGGGTGGGCCCACGTGATCGATCCCCAATCGTTTGGACTCGATCCGTGATCGATACGAATGAAATTCGTATCGATCAAGATTTAGCCCAATCGAGCCGAGATCGATCATGAACATTCTTGAGGTTGCACGCAAGCTCCTATGAAAATTTGATAGCATTTGGACTTGTAGATCTCGAGTTATGATTGATGTAAGTTTGAATTTGTTGAAGGCTGCTGAGTTCGCATCGCTTATGTTCGCATCACTTCTGTTCGCATCGCTTCTGGGCACGTGCTTGCTAGGTGATGTGGCACTAACTTTTAGAATCGATCCACTTTTCATGTCGAGTGACCGAGTCTTCCACTTCTATAGGCTCTGTTTGTATCGACCTGGAGTATTCATTTCGTATCGATGCCTTCATCTCTATTTCGCATCGATGTCTGAGGTCGCTTCGTATCGATGACTTAAGGGATGTTTTGCATCGATTACATGCAGATACTTCATATCGATGGTGCTTGGCTTATTTCGTATCGATAGAAGATATCACTTCGTATCGATCGTTCGGTGGCTCATTCGTATCGATCGTTGATCGATCGATACGAGCTATGCAATTGGAATCGATACGAATTGACTTCAATTGATGGATACGAAGCCGAGTAAATGTGGTGGATATGAAATAGAACCAGGCAAAGTGGATATGAAGTAGAGTAGGCGTGATGGGTACGAACCGATGGATCGATGCGAAATAGATGGATATGAACAGAACGTGCTTTTCACAGAATTTGATCGATCCATAACTTAAGTATACGAACTCCGATCGACTTGAAATTTGGAACATTGGCTTCCGTTGCTTTGATTGTCATGTCATGTTAATTGTAGCTCGATCCAGACTCAGGAAAAATTTACCAGCATCCATAGCGAACTTGTGTATAACCGCTTTTCGGGATGAACTGTCTTTGATTTCCGGTCAACTCCTTGGTATCACGGCCTTGCCAAAAGGCGGATAACAAAGTCTTCATGATATAACAAGTTTGTGCCCGCATGCGGGCACAGACTTGAGGGGCAAAATGTTACTCAATTTTTTTATAAGTAAGAAAATAGGTTGATTGAGGTTTCTTAGCTTGACCCGATCCGGTCCAGGCCAACTCATGTCTAGATCATCCGCAAACCAACTAATGCTAGAGACGGACCGAACGGATTTCTACATCTGATGTCGAACCAAATCATGGTCGGACCCACATCGACCCCTTTCCTCGATTGCACATCAAGCTAGCAGCGGATCAAGGCACCCTGCAGCAACTTCGGTAGCCAACTCACCAATCAAAGTGAGGCATAAGCATAACTCAACTTGGTCCGCTTCGACCCATTCCGCTTATGATCGACTCTCTCATGTCGGCCTGCTTTCAACATGGCACCAAGTCAGTATGCCTGCTTAAGCATCTCTTCCAGCAATTTTCTGACAGACGTAGCTCAAGATCGACTTTAGCATATCCCGTCATTGATCCAGTTTTAGTACAACCGCTTGTAGCCCATCTCGTCATCCCTCATCGGACTCAGCACGCCCTCGGCTTTTAGCAATTCCCTATCCTCTTCATGGTCCCAGTGGCCAGCAAACCAACTCGGCCCGTTTTGCAACCTAGGCACGTAGGAGTAAAGCGACAAAACGTACAACCATCTATATCTACTCCTAATAAAAAACATGTCGAATTTCCCATAACATACCGCCATAATACAAATGTATTAAATGCGAAGAAATACAAGGCATGCACCTGGTACAGTTCTCATGTTGACATTTATCTCAATTGTACATTCCTTTCATTTAGCTACCTATCTCCCATTAAGTCCGTTCATCCAAATTAATGGTCTGGCGTGCTTCTTGGCTATTTTGCAGTAGGATCTTAGCCGTCCAAGCATTAGTTTCAGTTACTATAAATATACCATGCATCACCAATTCATAAGGGTTGAAATACATTAAGCCTTCGAGTATCTTTGTATTTTCAGTCATTTTACCTTGTAATTTAGGGTGTTGTAATTATAGTGAAATGGTAAGAAATTTCTCATAGTGCGCGTAGACCAACTTTGTTCGAACCATTCTAAACACTTGTCTCTTTACTTTTTAGTATATTACCATTGCTCCATTTTTCTTTTTTAATTGAGGTTTTGATTATTAATCTTTGCTAATATATCCTCTTGAACATACTTCCAAGGTTGAGGAAAAATACAGTAACACTTATAATACTCAATAGGCTATTGCATGCATTAGTAAGGAAATGTTTGACATGTGATAGCCAAGTTATAACATGTGATAACCAAAATGATATGAGATTGTAAGTAAATGAATGAATTTTTGGTAATACTTTAGAAGCCATATTTTAAAGTTATGGTTGAGAATTTCAAGGAGATGAAATGACCAATTAAATGATAATAGAGAATGATAAGTTAAAATGTAATAACTTCTTTAATGACGAAAATTTAAGACTAAGCCTAAGAAAGCTATGAGATGACATGTTGAATCATTTAATATAATAAAATGCAAGTGTAAGGCCTTTGTGGCAACAACATGTCTAAACACGACATGATATTCGATAATTATGATGGAAGGCCTTAGTGCTACCGAATATGTAAAATGACATTAAATTTGGAAACGTTGGTAAAGGCCTTAGTGGCAAACTTAAGTCTACTAATGACAATATATGTGAGCAATGGTATAAGTCTTATGTAGCATCCAAATGTCTACTCATGAAAAAATTCGAAAACGATGGTATAAGTCTTTTATAGCATCCAAATGTTTATTCATGACAATATATGAGAACGATAGAATAAGTTTTTCATAGCATGCAAATGTATATTCTTGATAGCATATGAGAATGAGAGTATGAGGCCTTTGAGGCGACCTATTTATTTGTTCATGATAAAAATGAGAAACTAAGATTAAGACCTGTGTGGCAATTTAAAATGAAATAACTATGGAAACTAGTCGGAAACTAGTGTGGAGGAAAATCTCATACTTAGGTTGCAATTCATGACTTGTGTTTGATCATGATTTGATATTGTTACTTAGTATGATGTGATTAATGATGATTGAGATAGTGAGGGGAAAACCCGTTTCGTGCTTTAGCGGCGCGGTCCATTATATGTTTGTTTGCTTAAGGTAAAGTATTACTCATACAAGGCTTTATATCTGATCTGTGTTTTTATTATTTCCCATAAACTCATTCGAGTAGGTTGTGGTATAGACATGTATCTTTTGGAAAAGACAAATGAAGACTTCAAATGGGAAGCAAGGGCATATTTTGCAAATAAAAGTTATTTTGAAAGTTTCATTGTGTAAAACCGGAATCTATAGCTGGTTAAGGGTCTATATCAGCATCTTCATATGTTGCACATGGCACTCTACTTATGTTTTACTTATATTTACCCCTGTACGGGGATGAGAAGGGTTAATGATTATGTAATGAATTATCTAAAACAATTTGATGTAATGAAATCATTTACCTACTCTGTTTACTTAATGTGGTGAAAAAAATACCGACCTCACTATATCGCTTGAAAATAATTTCGGTAATGAAGTGGGGGGCGTTACAGGAGTGAAACGGGTAGATTTCAAAATTTTCCACTATTTGGATTGTAGTGACCCTATGAAGTCTGATAGGTTTCATTTGATTCAATCTAGTTAATTTAAATAAAATTCAAATTTATTTGAATATTTGAATTAATTTATTAAAATAAATGTTTGCTAAGTAGAAATTTTGAAAAGGTATGAATATATCAAATATATTCATATTTCTAAAAGGTGTATAAAAAGGGGATGAACATATTATAATTAGATCTAAATATAGTTACATCAAGACCGAAAAAGAGAAAGATCAAAAGGTAGCATCAACAATTGATTCTAACTTCCTCTTTTCTAAATATTTTACTAAAACTATGCCAAATCATTATTCAAAATTACATGTGATAATAAAATGTTCAACATGATAAATAATAGCAAAACAACAAGTTCAATATATACATATGTAGATATTGGAATTTATATCTACCATGTATATATTCGCCATTTATATGTATGTATCAATTACCTAAATTTAAGTTGATTTTGAAAGATGTATATTTGATTGTAAAATATTATAAGATCAAAGTATTAATTACAAAGATTGATTAAATAAAACATAACATAAATAACAAAAATAAATTTCAAAATCCAATTTTGAAGTTAGAAATCTAAATTTAGTTCGACGAGTTTTATTCATAATTAAGATCCAGATAACATTTGATTAATGAAATAACCTTAATTAATTAAGTACTAATATTAAATTATATATTTATATGTATAAATATATATATATAGTATGAAGTTGAAATTTTTTTTAGTTATTCAAAGTATATACTACATAAACCTACAAATTAAATTGAACTGTTTTGATATGAGCATAAGGTTCACATATTTGTAATGTTTATATATGTGTGTTTAACAAATGTATGTATGTATGTGTAATATTTAATTTTATCATTCAAAATTAATGCAACTTAAAATAGAAATAATCAAAAAGAATTTTAGAATCAAAACATACACATGAGTTTAGAACAAATTGTTAATGTACTTTAAAATGATTTAAACCAATGTTATTTGATTCATTAACATTATAAGTTACATGAGAAAATCATTACATATGTATTAAATCTTATTTGTGATGACTGCCCTACACCTTTGGTACCCGATATACCTATAGAGTGCACTTTAGAGGGACTCGGCCGATGTAGGATGATAGTTAAGGGTGTAAAGTAATAAAAATCCAAAACATGAAACCTGTAGAACATACCACATTACATAGACAAAATATAATAATCAAACAAATGTAATACAGAGGAGATGGTAAAATAATCAAATGAACCATAAATAAGAACATTAGAGTGCAACAGGTTCGCAGATGATACAAAACTGGAATAATAGATTTTATACATCCCAAATCTCCAAAACACACTCTATAACTGTTTGTTAAAAATACAAGTAATGATGTAGCTCCGCAGTAATGCACAACAAAATATAAGCTATGGTAAGCTCCAAAATATAAATATATGAAAGAACGTCGTCCTGCTCACACTTCGTACAGCTCCAGGTGCTATCCAGACCTATCATCCTTAATCTACTCATTTAAGAGTACCCTTAATAAAATCAAAGAACAAAATCTTGAGTCAACCAACATTTTGGTGTGAGTGACGCATCATCTTAAAATACTATCAAAATTATATATAGTAATAAGGATATAGGGTATATAGGACCATACATAGCATGTTCCCGCATCCAAAGAGTTAGCACTTAAAAATCAATACATGCTAATCTATTATCATCATCATATGGGTGTACTACAATCGAAGACAATATCTAGTGTCTAGGTATACAATCAAAAATACCTACATCGTGTGACACCCTAGAGTGATAAGCAACCATGGAAAACATAAAATCCATCAAACAATCTTCACAATCACTTATGTGCATGGGATATACGATAACTTGTATGGAACAATCACAAGCCAAGGACCCAATTAAACGCGATTTCTTGGTGCTCGAATCCATGCTCCTTCGCAAGGCTAGGAACTAGACTCATAGTCCAAAAGTCTAGGGTAATCTACAATTGCAAAAATATGGACACATTCGCAAATCCAGGTGGGCGTCTCCACATACCCTTTCTACGCGAGCACACTAGAAACCTTTGAGATATCGGCGATCCCTTTGCACGCGTCATCATAGTGGAATTCAATCATTATTCCATTCTAGTTATCTCCATAGTAGAACACAGTCGCAAATTCTGCTTACAAGTCCTCATCTTTGAGCATGTCCTTATGGATCACCATCACAATTCCCATTGCTGAGTCATCATCATCGGAACACCTCTAGACACCCATCATAGGTCATAGAGCCATCGTACTAAAGTCCTGAAGTCAACACTAATCATTAACTATCGCTCCAAGTCAACTCATGTAAACCCCAGAAGAAGCTACTTCTTCTACATGGAGACCCTCTACCATAGAATCGTCCATCTATTTTGTTTCAATGAGCGTTAGCAACCATTCAACCATACAAACACCACATATGCATTAATTAACATCCAAACATATATCAAATCATGGAAATTCATACATAATGTATCTATATAATAGCCTAACACTTATAGAAGCAATCATACATCAAAATAACGTGATTAAAACACTCTAAATCATTTTATTCTCATTTTTACTTCAAGTTGGTTTTTAAAACAACACAAAACATAATTTTGACTTTAAAAATGAGTTCAAAACATGTTATAAGCATATATATATATATGTACATATAATTAGGCGTGAGATGATAAATCGGTCACCAAATACTAAAACGTAGTGGTTTGCACGTAAAACGAGGAAAATCTAAAAATAGACAGCAAAGCCCTAACTTTTCTTCTTCAAAAATGTTGATTTGAACATCTCTAACTAATCCCCTTCTTAATATATCCTGGATCTATGATTTAGACTTATTTTGGAAGTGAAAAGAGAAGGCTTTGGTAAAGAAGGTGTTAACGGAAGCTTAGATCTATTTGCAGAGATGGAAAAATGATTTGGGGAAAGTCATTTCAGCCTATAATAGCCTAAACCCCGATGGGCATATCCCTAATATCATTAATTAACCATTAAGCTACTAAAAAAATAGCCATATCACCTAGCCTGAAAGTCCAAATCGCTATTATAACCACTCTACAGAAAGGGAAACCATCATTTCTTTTTTATGGAAATGGTCTCAATCGCTAGCTCAGCTTTTATCAAAATTTATAGGCATTAAAAGTTTTTATGGGTGAAATTGTCCAATAAAATTTCTAGGGAAAAAAGATGTCACTTCTCAACATCACCCAAAGTTATAGTGTCATACGACTCGATATGAATTTAAAAATAATATTTTACAATCCCGATATGTAAAATACGGGTCGTCACACCCTCCCCCCTTTAGAAATTTCGCCCCCAAAATCCTTAACGTAAACAAAGTAAAGTCAAACATGGTTACCTTCCATGTCTAATAACCACAAGCAATCATATTAAACATCAAACACGCACACACTAGCAACATATATAATCTATGCCTATTCTAGCATGTAGGATACTAAACCACCCTATATGATATCGAAAGTGGAAGTAAATGCGATAAATAGAAAGTTTCACCAAGCAAAGAGCTCTGGATAAGCAGTCCTCATACTCCCTACGGTCTCCCAAGTGTAATCACTTTCACCCTATTGAACCTTTACTAACTTCACCATTTTCCTCTTAAGCTGGTTTGTATCACGTCCAATGATATGAATATGCCTATAAAGTCTCGAAGATTCCAGTTCAATCTCGATACTATCAAGTTGATTCGGTTCAACTATCACACCTGGGCCATGCACAAACTTCTGCAAATGGGAGACGTAGAGCACACTGTGCACGCCTATCATCTTCTGGGGCAAGTCGACTCTATAAGCGTGGTTCGTAATTCTCTCGAGTATTGCAAAGGATCAATGAATCTCAGTGCCAACTTTCCCTTGGTACCGAATCAAACAACATTCTTTAGCAAAGAGATCTCGGTAAACGCCATATTGCTGATAGAGAGCTTTATATCTCATCTCTTCTTATTAGCGTATCTCTTCTGTCCATCTTGAGAAGCTTTCTTTCATTTTCGAATGATCTCAATCTCCTTCAAAGTCCCTCCAACCACATCTGGCCCAAGAATCTATTTCTCGCCCGCTTTCCAACAACACAAAGGAGTGTTGCACGATCGGCCATATAACACCTCAAATGTTGTCATACCGATGTTGAACTGATAACAGTTGTCCTATGTAAACTCTAACAATTGCAAGTGATCGTTCCATGAGCCACCAAAGTAGAGAATGCAAGCTCACAAGACATCCTCCAAGATATGATTCACCCTCTTGGTCTACCCATCAGTTTGCGAGTGATAAGTTATACTGAGATGTAGCTTTGTCCTCGACGCCTCTTGTAAGCTCTTCCAAAACCCACTAGTGAGCAAAAGGTCTTGATCTCTCACATTGCTCTTTGGCACACTACAGAATTGCACTATCCATTTCACATACAACACAGCCAATTTGGATATTGTTTTACTAGACTATACAAGTATAAATCTAGTACTCTTCATTAATCTATCAATTATGACCCAAATGCTATCATACCCTCCTTTGGTCCTTGGCAATCCATTGATGAAGTCCATCGATATCTACTCCCACTTCCACTTGAAAATCTCAAGTGGCTGCAGCAAACCACTCGGCTTTTTCTGCCCAGCTTAAACTAGCTGACAATTCATGCACTTCAAGATAAATGCCCCGACATCCTTCTTTATCCCTTACCAATAAAATGTTTGCCTCATATCACGGTACATTTTATTGCCTTCAGGATGTATAGTCAATCTCAAATAATGGCACTCTCATAGTACCTCATCCCTCAACCCATCGACGCTATGTATGAACAATCTCACATCCTTACGGAACGAACCATCACAGTCGAGCCCGAACTATTTCATTTCCTCATATTGTACTCCTTCCTCTATCTTAGCTATGATCTTTGCTAATCTGGCATCACATCTCTGACTTGTACCAATCCGCTCAATCAAAGTAGGTTCAATAGTCAAATTAGCCAACATCTCCGGCTCTAGCTCACATCGAGGTTTGAAGTCATAACCGGTAATAAACTCAAGTTGTTTCCACTTTAGGAACATCACTCCCAAATTATATGTCTTCTACTTGGAGCATCAGCAACCACATTTCCTTTACTAGGTGTATAGGAAGTGTCATAGTCGTAGAAGGCCAAGAAATCTGACCATTGCTACTGCGACGGTTAAGGTTCTTCTAAGAGAAGAGGTACTTCAGATTTGTGGTCCTTGAATAACTCAAACCTCTCTCCAAGCAAATAGTGTCTCCAAATCTTTAAAGCAAATACTATCGCCACCAACTCCTAATTTTGAGTCAGATACTTCCCCTCAAGCGGTTTTAGCAGCTGACTAGCATATGCAATAACCTTCCCTCTCTGCATCAACCTCGCACCTAGTCCAGTATCATAAGCACCTATGTATAATGTCAGCTCTTCATTCCCACTCAGAATGACTAACACCGGTGCACTCATTAACCTCTCCTTCAGACTCATGAACACATGTTCGCACCTAGCATCCCAAACAAAGTTCCGATTCTTCTATGTTAAATTTATTAACGGTGTTGTTGCCTTAGAGAAGTCCTTGATAAAATGTCTATAGTATCCGGCAATCCAAGGAAACTCCTCACGCCTGTAGTGTTCTTGGGTTGGTTCCAATCTTGAACTGCTGCAACCTTTGCAGGATCTACCGCAATGCCCTGCTCAGAAACGACGTGACCCAAGAACCGCACTTTCCTCATCCAGAAGAACATCTAGAAAACTTCACCTTTAATCAGTGCTTCCTTAACACCTCGAGTACTCCTTACGTTCTTCTTTATCCTCGAATAGATAAGAATATCATCCACGAACATAAGTACAAACTTATTTAATTGATCCCTGAAAACTATATCATTGCATTGTTTAGCCTAAACGGCATAATGAACCACTCATAGAATCCCGATAGCATATGAAATGGCATGCTCTCCTTCGCCATTCTCAGTTGATGAAACCTCGTCGCAAGGTCCAATTGAGAGAACACCCTTGCACCATAGAGATTATTAAACAAGTAATCAATACGTGGGAGTGGTACTTATTCTTCTTCGTCACCTTGTTCGGCTCACAGTGATCAACACACAATCTCAAAGAACCATCCTCCTTAGTGGCGAATAATACAGGTGCCCCTCACTCATATATACTCCGTCGAGTGAACCCTTGTCGTAATAGGTCATTCACTTGTACCTCCAATTCCTTCTACTCTTTCAGTACCATATGCCTCAATGACATAACGATTGGTTGGCATCCTTCATCAAATCTATATGGAATTCTATCTCCCTATGTGGTGGTAATCTGGTCACCTCCTCAAATATGTCTAGATACTCCTTAGCTATAGGCACAGATGACAACTCATCATGTGGAATCTCGATCAAGTAGAGAAAGCTAACCATCACCTCATCGTTAGGTAAGCAGCTTAACTCAAACCTTCTCCCTTCACTACTTTATCATCACGAATGGCCTCTGACAATCTACCATTACTCCTTATCTTATTAGCTAGTTCATCCCTAGAATAATACCGAACCCCACAAAGCTTAATACAAAGCAACCACGGTTGGAACTGGTCAGCCTGCAGCAGAAGTTATGGGTGAATTTCAAAAACTTTAACCCTATTGGATCTTTATTGGGCCTATGAAGTCTAATTCATTTAGAACATTTCTAAATATCAGTTAAATAAATTATTTTATTTTATTTATGTCTTGATATACACACACTATATCATATACACATATATATGTGTGTGCATGTAAATAAGATTTGGAAACTAATAGACATCTATTTTTTGGATTCTCTTACTCAAATCGGCTATGGGAAAAATTCAAAATGGTACTTCAATTACCATACACAGGGAGTAGGGAAATTCATGACATATTCAATGAAGTATTCAATAGGCATGGTAATAACAAATCATTGATAAATTAGTGAATATTGGAATTACAACATTAATATGGCATATATTGGTTGAGAGAAATATGCGAAGCTTTCAATCGATTAAAACTCCAAAGTAGATCAGAGCATAACTTATAAAAACTGACTGCAAATAATTGTTGAAAAAACCAACATTAAAACAGAAGATTTTCGAGGATTAGCACTTATCTTGGGGGAGTTCGGGTATGAACCCCCTAATTACACTAGCAGATATTTCAGGAAAGCTAATTCTAAGTTGAAATTTGGTCAAGCATGTAGCAGGAAGTGATATCAGCAGTTTCGTTATAGGCATAACATCATTTCACATCTCTCCATTGACAGTTGTGGGTGCTCTCAAGTGGTGAACAGTGGAGTAAGATAATCTTCACTGATTGATGGCCGTTCCAGAAGCTCAAGATGTTAGCTGCTCTGACGCCTATAAGTAATTACTGCTTCACAATCATGGTGAATTTAATTTGGCTGAAGGAGTTTCTGTGCATATTTTTAAAGTGGAATTTTAGTGGTCTAAAGTGTAAAGATTGTTTCTTTATGGAAGTCAAGAAACGATTTTGAAGAAGGCATGGTAAACCATGTTTACCTGTACATGTTTGTCCGATAATGATTATTGTTTTATATTCTTTTGGCCTTTCTTTTATGTTTAATTCGCTTGGGAAGCTTGCATGTAGTTCTTTTGACTATTGCCTTCGAGGGACCGTAAAGTGGCTTTTGAGTATTTTTATCTAGTGTAAACTCTTGCCACGGTTTGGTCTTCCTTGATGCCTAGTCGATTTCTATACTCTTTAGTAAATACTCTTTTTTTTTTAAACATATCCGTATATAGATGCTGAGATTTACATCGTAATGGACACGTTAGCTACTCCAATATGTAGATATATATTGTCCAAATACACACACTATTATTTATATAAGTATTTTATATATATATAAACTTTTGTTTAAATAATTTTATGTAATTATAGAAGTATATAAGTGTTTCCTGGAGATTTGACCAGGCAACTGAGTGCTCGGCATTGGCCACTACTCGGCATGAAGGACTGTTCGGCATCCAGTAGGACTCGACATCCATAGCGTTCGGCATCCGTAGTGCTCGGCGATCAGGAGACTCGGCGTCATTTAGTGTTCGGCGACAACCAATGCTCGGCGCTAGCATTCGGCATACAAAGGTGCTCGGCATCGAGACTGCTCGGCATCAGGTAGCACTCGGCATCAGAAAGTGTCCGGCATCCAGGAGTGTTCGGCGAAGCATTTAGCATCCAGGAGTGTTTGGCGAAGCATTTGGCATCAAGTAGTGTTCGGCATCGACTAGCACTCGGCTACAGGAGTACTCGGCATCCCAAGGTACTCGGCGTCAAGTAGTGTTCGGCATCAACTGGCACTCAGCTACAAGAGCGTTCGGCATCCCATGGCACTCGGCATCCAAAGGTACTCGGCGTAGTACTCGGCAATAGGAGTACTCGGCATCCCAAGGTACTCGGCGTCAGTAGAACTCGGCGATAGGATAACTCGGCAACGAGAGCGCTCGGCATTCAGAAGGCATTCAGTATGCACAACTTCACAAGGACCGTTCGGCATGGAAAGCGTCGTCCGGTATGGGAAGGGCTGCTCGGCATCAGAGCGTTCGGCATACCAGGATCAGCATACAGCGAACACTGTATTAGGGCTAGAGTGTTCGGCCATCCAGCCCATTTAGGAAGTCCAGCCCATATTTGCCTATAAATAGAGGGGCAGGGTCACAGTGAAATGGATCCTTTTTTGGAGAGAAAACACCGGGGAGACTCTGCCATTTTCAAGACTCATCTTCTCTACTTAACAACTTCATTCAAGCATTTGATTCACGAATTGTATTTGTAATCAACTATAAAGAAGATCAATAAAGTTTAACCTCAAAGTGGACATAGGCAATTACGCTGAACCACTATAAATTTGGTGTTCTTACTTTCTGTATTTAGATTAGCACTGTCTTCTCTGTTTAATTTGATTTCATCACTTATATCTCTTCACAATCTTCTTCTACGAGGTTAGTGACCAATTTTGGTGCTAACACTTTGGTGCTTTCACTGAGAATTGAATTCTCAGACCTCAAGGATCTGCTTTGAAGCTACTGGATTGAACAAATCCCCCAAAGAAGATCCGACTCACTGATAGGACATCCGTTGATTCTACTCAGAGTTCATACCAATAACTCTACAATGGCAAGACCACGTACCAGGTCAGCTTCTCACAATGCGGATGCCCACGAGACTGCTAGCGTGCAACAAGCAGGGCCTAGCAATCAACCAGCAATTCCAAATACAGGAGTTGCCACTCAGGACCAAACTCCAGTTGTCACCAGAATAGAGTTCAACGACTTGATGAGAGAGCTCAGGGAAAGTAGGAGACAACTAGGAGAGCAGATGCAAGCCAATGCCAACCTGATGGCACAACTTACTCAACAGCAGCAACAGAATGCTGGGGGCAATCCCGCTGCTTACTCCTCATCTGACAGCTCTACTTCCTCTGATGAACCTCCTAGGCGCAGACGCCGTAAGGCTGATGCTGCGCGAGCAGATGCTGCTGTTCGAACAGCTGGAGATCGCGACCAAGCAAGAGCTGGAAGCTTCAGGACCGGGATACAGATGGAAGATAGAGTCCCAGATCATCAAAATGCTAACGATGTTGAACCTCAAGATGCACGATTGGCAGATCGCCAAGAGAGGAGGCATCAGCATGGACAGGCGCGTAGAACAGACTCCAACCTTCCGCCTTCCATACAGACACCCGATCTGACAGCCATGATCAGGCAACTGATGAAAGAGAATCAGGGCTTATCAAATGATGACTGGGGAGTGTCAAGAAGTCATACTCCGTTCACGGATGTTGTGTTGCAAGCGGCGTACCCCAGGAAGTTTAGTATGCCTACTATTCCTGCATATGAAGGAAAGACTGACCCTAGACAACATGTCATGAGGTACGAATGGATGATGGATTCAGCCAGAGCGAATGATGCCACCAAGTGTAGGTGCTTTCCGATTACTCTATCTGGGATCGCTACTATGTGGTTCACCCGACTTCCTCCGCGATCCGTATCAAATTTCGAGGAGTTGGCAAAGAAGTTTATTGAGCAGTTCAGGATACACACTACGCGCCCAAAGGACGTGATGTCTCTGTCAAGTGTAATCCAAAATCCTGGATAATCGTTGAAAGAATATTTGCAAAGATTCCACGTGGCAGCAACTGAAGTCAGTAATCCCAATGACCATGCAATTCTGATGGCTGTAATGAGAGGTGTGGATCCAGACTCTGAGTTTGGAGATTGGCTGGCAGGAAAACCTCCAGCTACGCTAGAGCGTTTCTACTCTAAGGCACACCAGTTCATAAGAAGAGAGGAAGCTAGGTGGGTACGACGAGATAAGGCGCCAGGGCCTGTCCAAGAGTCAATAAAGAGCAACATCGCTGTGAAGCAATCGGGAGACAGCTCGGGAAAGGTCCAAGTCAACGTCCAGAACAAACCTGGGCAACCCAAGGAGTCCGGAGGAAGGAGTCAAGGGAAAAGAAAAGAAGCAGGAAAGTGGAAGTCGAGAATTCCAAGCTACAGCGAGTACACTCCGCTAAACGCCCCACTTGAAAACATTTACCTATCCACTTGCAATACTTTTCAGTACAGAAAACCATGTCCAAAAGAATCAACTGAAGAACAGAAGCGGACCGGGAAATATTGTCGCTTCCATGAGACTTATGGACACAATACGGAAGAATGTAGACACTTGCACGACGCTATCGAGAAGTTGATCAGGCAGAAGAAATTGCAGGAATTTGTGAAGGATCCACAAGAAGGAGGACAGGGAACGTCCAACCCAGGTCGTGCACCAGCTCCACGTCATCCCGAGGAGCCTGCCCGGACCGTTGGTAGACTGGTCATAAATACAATTATCGGCGGGCCTCACCCCGCGGATAAGAATTGGTAGGAGATGGAGCGATATGCAAGTTCCTTGAAGCATGCAGATTTTGAGTGTTGTTCGAACATGGAGGACGGAGCCCCTGCTAAGCAGCAGCGCGTAATGACAGACGATATTGTGTTCAGAAGCAGAGACGCTGATCAGGTAGATGCTCCGACCATCGACCCCATGGTCATATCTGCAACAATCGGACCAGCATACGTAAAAAGAATTCTGATTGATTCTGGGAGTTCAGTCAACATCATCTTCAAGAAGGCCTACGATCAAATGAAGCTAGAAACAAAAGACTTGAAACCATCCAAAGCTCGTATCCACGGCTTTAACGGCGCTTCAACTGATGCAGTGGGATATGTCGAGTTACCAGTTGAACTGGGACAAGGCGAGCGTCGGAGAGTGCGAATTCTACCCTTTGTAGTTTTGGATGTGGACTCTCCGTATAACGTTTTCTTGGGTCGGCCAGCCCTGGCGGAGTTTAGGGCAGCGTTAGCCCCGTGGTGTTTAACTTTGAAGTTCCCGACTGACAAAGGAGTAGGCGTTGTTCACGGCGATCAAGCAGCTGGTCGTTCCTGTTATGTGGCCGAGCTCCGAGAGGCCCACCGGAGGGAGAAAGGAAAGGTTGGGGACAATCCCGTCCGCATCCTCAATGCGGATAATTGACAAGTAGTGCCCGAGCCCTGGCTCGGGCATAGTTCTCGGATCTACGGAGATATAGATCCGAGGGACGACGATGAGAAACCCAGGGAAGAGAAGGCGGCACCGGCTGAATTAACAGTTGACATTTCAGTTAGCCGTGACGACCCTTCGCGAATACTGAAGATCGGATCACAGCTAGGCCCCGCAATGACTGAAGACCTTAGCGACTTCCTCCGGGAAAACCTTGATGTTTTCGCCTGGACTCATTCTGATATGTGTGGGATTTCTCCCGCCATCACGAGTCATATGTTGAACATAGACCCAAAATACGTCCCAGTCAAGCAAAAAAGGAGAGGAATGGATCCGGAGAGATCCGCCGCTCTTGGAGAGGAGGTGGACAAACTCAAAGCAAATGGGTTCGTCCGCGACGCCCTCTACACGGAATGGGTCTCCAACCCCGTGCTAGTAAAGAAGGCGAATGGGAAATGGAGGACTTGCGTAGATTATTCCGACTTGAACAAAGCATGCCCTAAGGACAGTTTCCCGTTGCCTAGGATCGATCAGTTGGTCGATTCCACCGCAGGACACGAGTTACTGTCATTCATGGATGCGTACTCAGGATACAACCAAATCCCAATGCATATTCCGGACCAAGAACACACCAGCTTCGTTACAAATGTCGGGCTGTATTGCTATGTAGTGATGCCCTTTGGATTGAAGAATGCTGGAGCAACTTACCAACGTCTGGTGAATCGAATGTTCAAGGACCAGCTGGGTAGAACCATGGAAGTCTATGTGGATGACATGCTCGTGAAGTCACGACGGTCAAACGACCACATTCAAGACTTGGCTGAAATGTTCGACATACTCAGGTTTTACGGCATGAAGATCAACCCGTTGAAGTGTTCTTTCGGCGTTGCATCAGGGAAGTTTTTGGGATTCATCGTCAACGCTAGGGGAATCGAAGCCAACCCAGAAAAGATCCAAGCTATTCGAGATGTACAAGCGCCCAGGACTATAAAGCAGGTACAGAGCTTGAACGGAAAAGTAGCTGCGCTGAGTCGATTTATATCCAAGGCAACTGACAAGTGCATCCCGTTCTTTGACATAATAAAGAAAGGAAAGAGAAATTTTGAATGGACGTCTAGCTGTGAGGAAGCATTCCGGAATCTGGTAAGGCATCTGGAGAGCCCACCAATGCTATCTAAACCAGTTGACCATGAGATGCTGTACGTTTACTTGGCTATATCCCCTCATGCGATAAGCGCAACTTTGTTTCGTGAGGAGGATCGAGTCCAGAAGCCGGTGTATTATGTTAGCAAGCGTTTAACGGGGGCAGAGAGGAATTACCCTAAAATCGAGAAATTGGCTTATTGCTTGGTGATTGCATCACGCAAGCTGCGCCCATACTTTCAAGCGCATTCAATCGGTGTTTATACCGATCAACCCCTGAGGCAGGTACTCCAACGGCCGGAAACTTCTGGAAGATTGCTAAAATGGAACATCGAGTTGAGCCAATTCGATATCGCGTACTTACCACGGAGAGCCATCCGAGGGCAGGCATTAGCGGACTTCATCGCTGAGTTTACCATACCCATCAAACCAGACGATCACGACATCATTCCCCCCGTTCGATGGAAATTATACACTGACGGTACATCAAACGACCGTTGCTCCGGCGCGGGCGTAGTTCTTGTAACTCCGGAAAACTGATCGATCTGTTATGCCCTGAAGCTCGATTTCCCGGCTACAAATAACGAAGCCGAATATGAAGCACTGATCGCTGGCGTAAAGCTCATCAGGGAACTCGGGATCGAATCAGTCGAAATCTTTTGTGACTCGCAGTTGGTGGTTTACCAAGTACGGGGAGACTACCAAGCAAAGGGACGAAAGCTTGCTCCGTACCTCATTCAGGTCCAAGAACTACTATCAAAGCTTGAGCGTTATGACATCTCACATATCCCGCGCGAACAGAACAAAGAAGCCGACTTATTGGCTAAGTTCGCGAGTACCGACGATGCGCAACAAATGGGATTGTATCCCGTCGAAGTCTTGCATGCCCCGAGCATAGACGAAATGAAAGTCGATCGCGTGTTGGGAACAGAAATCGAGAAGGAATCGTGGATAACCCCATTCAAACTGTACCTGACGACCGGGGCTTTACCAGGAAAAAGAAGCGAAAGACGGCAGGTCCTTCGAAAGGCCGCGCGATACATAATGCAGGATGGATCAATGTATCGAAAAGGATTCTCAGTCCCATTATTACGATGCATCGCTCATGATGAAGCGAAGCGAGTCTTGAGAGAGGTTCACGAAGGGGAATGTGGCGACCATACTGGGGGGCAAACGCTAGCAAAGAAGATCCTCCGCTATGGATATTACTGGCCCACCGTAAACCGGGATGCCGCGGACTACGCAAGAAAATGCGACAAGTGTCAAAGATATGCGAAAATCCCGAGGGCTCCATCAACGGAACTCACGCAAATGATCAGTCCCTGGCCATTTGCGATCTGGGGAATCGACATAATCGGCTCTTTGCCTCTATCCAAAGGTGGTGCAAAATACGCAATAGTTGCAGTCGACTATTTCACGAAATGGGCTGAGGCAGAACTTTTGGCCACTATCACCTCTAAGAAGGTCATTAACTTCGTTGTACGAAACATTATATGCCGCTTTGGCCTTCCACGCACCATCATTACAGACAACGGAACGCAATTTGAAAGTAGAGAGTTCAAAGAGTTCTGTTTAAAGTACGGCATCGAGAAAAAGTTCGCCGCCGTTGCACACCCAAAAGCTAACGGACAAGTTGAGGCCGTTAACAAAATAATCAAGTCCATACTGAAGAAACGTCTGGAGAAGGTTGGAGGAAAGTGGGTAGATGAACTCCCGACAGCATTATGGGCGTATAGAACTACCCACAAGTCCGCGACCGGCCACACTCCATTCGCCTTGGCCTACGGCTCTGAAGCCGTTATACCCGTGGAACTTGAAGTTCCATCGCACCGAGTGACATACTATGATCCCAAGAAGAACCAAAACCTCTTGCTGGAATCACTGGACTGCATCGACGAAAAGCGTGAAGAAGCTGAATTAAGGGCGGTGGCGCACAGACATCGAGTCAAGCGTTACTACGACGGTAGAGTCCGCCCAAGAATCTTTGATGTGGGTGATCTTGTGAAGACCCAGAAATTATTGAGATAAGAATAATTTAAATAAAGTCAGAAAAAGGAGAATTTTCAAGGAAGAAAGAAATAATACAGCCTGAAAATAAATAGTGAGAATAAGTTAAAAATATAATGAAGGGAATAGTTGTTTTCAGTAAAACAAAAATGAAAATGGTAATTAAATATATGAATACATTTGTACATCAAGAGAAAATAAATAGCTTGAAGCATTAACAAGGAATCAATTCATAAAAGGATATACATGTATACATTACAGTTTAGCATAAAGAAAATAAACAATGTAAGAAAGTCACATGAGAATAAGGTGTGTGTATGAAACATGCAAATTGCATGCAAATCAGAAAAGAAAAGAAAAGTTAAAGCAATTGAAAATACCCGAATTGGAAATCAGAAAGAAAATGGCATTTCTAGCCATGACATCATATGAGAAAACTGTATGGGGATAAGATGGGTTTTTCACTCTACTAAAACCCTAAACAATGTTTTAAAAATTAAAGGGGAAGCAGCAGTCTCACGGCAGAAAAACAGAAAATTGTGTTTGAACCGACCAGCATAGCACTCGAACTCGTGACCTTGTATGTATAAGTTAGGCGCGTTTCCATTACGCCTAGATGTTGCTTGTGTTTCCTTAGGATCCACTTTATTTTATACTGATTTTGACACTATTCAGAACTTAACACAAACATCTATATTAAAAGCTTGTTTACTACTGATTATTTCTTGATCACCTCTTAGTTAGTATAAACCAGTGTTTTAAATCTCGGATTTTGGCCAATATCTCGGGAAAATATCTCGGCTATCTCGGGCGATATTTAAAACACTTATAACTAAATAGGCTGCCAAATCTCGGATTTTGGCTGATATCTCGGATTTTTCATCTTGGCCATCTCGGGGAGATTTAAAAGCCTGGTATAAACAGACTAATGTGTTTGTTCCCAGTGGATTGTTTGAAAAAAAAAATATAATATATAGGAATGGCTATGTGACACCAAATCTCTTAAATATGAGAAATAAGGTATGAATGAGTTGCTTTGCTATTTTAATCACTCTGATAAGCAAAGAACCATTTATATATCTTCACATATATAAATGATAGGATTTATTTTAAATACTGATATATTTATATTAGTAAAATTCAGGATCTTGGGAAGAGTTAAATTAAGGATAGTGATCCATTGACATGTATATATAAGTATATACAGTGTGAAAAAAAAAACTCAACAGAAAATTCACTAAAAATAAATCATAAAGAAGTGGGTCACTTCAGTTGGTATCAGAGCTATGTTGATTAAACATAGCATAAATATATAGTAATGATAGAAATAAATATTCCCAGTAGAAATAAATTGTAGAAAATAATTGAATTAGAAATATGACTAATTAGCTATGCAATTGAATAGTGAATCATGGTAGGAAGACCACCAAGTCATGGAGCAGGACCCTCCAATGCAACACCAATGGTCAATTTGCAAGATTTGGTGAGGGCATTTAGAGAAGGAGCAGTGCATAGAGAAGAAAATCCTCATGAGGAATTATCTAAGCTATTGAAGACATTTTCAAATTTAGGAGGCAAGGATTTTGAAGGCACTGAGGGAGTTATGGGAGTGCAGACATGGTTGAGAACTTTGGATAGGATATTTGCAGATATGCAAATAAATGATCAAAGGAAGAGGCAAATTGCTTCCAGAAGGCTCAAGGGAGCAGCACTTGATTGGTGGGAGGTCATTATCACAGGGAGGCCAGAAAATGAGATAACATGGGATCAATTCAAGGAGATGCTTGAGGCAAGATTTGTCCCAGCAACAGCCAAGGCAACACTGCTGGAGGAATTTATAAGGCTGAGGCAAGGGCCAATGAGTGTAACTGAATACACACAAAAATTTGAGAGCTTATCCAAGTATGGAACCATGCTCATAGGGAATGAAGAATTAAAGAATTCCAGATTTATTCAAGGACTTAATGCTAATTTAAGTAGAGCAATGCTACCCTACAAAGACAAAACCTTTGATCAAGTCATAGATCTTACTCTCTCTTTTGAACAACATGATAATGCCAGAGAAAAATTCAGGAGCATGAGGGCTAACAACAACAATAAAAAGGGGAAAAATAGAACTCACCCTTATGATAAGAGAAATTCAAATCAGAAGGTTGAAGGAGCAACCAGTGGAGAAGTCAAGAAGAAGATTATTTGCTACAATTGTGGTAAAGAAGGACACATGAGTAATAGGTGTCAGGCAGCTAAGAAAACCCCATTCAGTTGCTACAACTGTGGGAAAGAGGGTCATATTAAAAAGAATTGCCCAGAATTCAAAAAGGGAGCAAAGGTAGGAGCACTTGAGGGAAAAGCAACTGCAGTGGGAAGTTCTGGACAATTGGAAGGTATACTTCTAATTAAAGATCACCCCATCTCAGTTATATATGACACTGGAGCAACACATTCACTAATATCCCAAGACATAGTGAATAAATTAACTCTCACATGCTATTTAGTTGATAATCCCTTGTCTATTCAAAGTCCCCTGGGTAGCTCTTGTTTGCTAGGATTGAAATGTTTGGGAGTAGAATTAAACATAGGAGGAAATGTGTTTAAATCCGATTTGTTTGTATTAAAATACCCTGGAATAGGAATTATTTTAGGGGTAGATTGGTTGAGCAAATTCAAAGCAATTTTGAATTTGGAAAATTTTACTATTTCTCTGAAAACAGAAAATGGTAAAAATATTATAGTCATGAGTGAAATTGCTAAAATCAATTACCTTAACCAAATATGTAGCATGACTGAGAAAGAATTAACACTTGAAGACATAAAAATTATAAATGAATACCCAGATGTCTTTGGTGAAGTCATAGGTGTTCCAGAAAATAGGCAAGTAGAATTTCAAATAAGGCTAATCCCAGGAGCAAGCCCAATCATCAAGAAGCCTACTAGGATGGGTCCTAAAGAATTAGTGGAATTGAAACATCAGTTGGAAGAACTGGAGCAGAAAGGCTTCATAAGGCCTAGTAGTTCAAACTGGGGTTCTCCAGTTGTATTTGTGAAAAAGCATGATGGTACTTTGAGAATGTGCATAGATTATAGGGAATTAAACAAAGTCACCATTAAAAATAAATATCCACTTCCCAGAATTGATGATTTGTTTGATCAATTAAATGGAGCAAGGATTTTCTCAAGGCTAGACTTAGCCTCTGGATTTCACCAAATGAAGGTTGAAGAGGAAAGTATTAAATACACAGCATTCAACACAAGGTATGGGCTATATGAATATTTAGTAATGCCTTTTGGATTGACAAATGCACCATCATATTTTGTAGATTTAATGAATAGAACATTTAGAGATTTTCTAGATAAATTTGTGGTTGTCTTTATTGATGACATATTAGTGTATTCAAAATCAGAAGAAGAACATGCAAAACACTTGCATCTGGTTTTGTCTAGACTGAGGGCACATGATTTAAAAGCCAAATTCTCTAAGTGCACATTTTGGCAGAAGGAAGTAAAAATTTTGGGGCACATAGTATCACAACAAGGGGTTAGTGTAGACCCAAATAAGGTGATGGCAGTGCAATCTTGGAGCAGACCCAAATCAGTAACTGAGGTGAGGTCATTTTTGGGAATGGCAGGCTATTATAGGAGATTTATAAAAGATTTTTCAAGGATAGCTATCCCATTGACCAAGCTAACTAAAAAGGAGCAACCCTATGTGTGGACAGAGAAGTGTGAACAAGCTTTCATATCACTAAAGAAGGCACTGGTAGAAGCTCCAGTTTTACAAGTGTCAGAAGGCAATGAAGAATTAGTAGTTTACACAGATGCTAGTGGATCTGGATTGGGGGCAGTGCTTATGCAACATGGTAGAGTCATAGCTTATGCATCAAGGCAACTCAAGCCAAATGAAACTAGGTATGCTACACATGACTTAGAACTAGCTGCTGTGGTGTATGCATTGAAACTATGGAGACATTATTTATTGGGTGCTAAGTTTGAATTGTTTACTGATCACAAGTCACTTAAATATTTGTTTTCCCAAAAAGACTTGAACATGAGGCAACATAGGTGGGTAGAATTTCTAGCTGCCTATGATCTTGATATATTGTATACCCCTGGAAAAGCTAATAAAGTAGCAGATGCATTAAGTAGACATCAAGCTAAATTGGCAAGCTTAATGATGGCAGAGTTCAAGGATTTGACAATTCTTAGTGAGGTGGAAGTGAAAGAAGAAACTAGTGTATCAGATAAGACACACAGTAAGATGATTGAATATGGTAAATTAAGCCTCATATCCTTAAATTCAACACTGGTTGATAAAATAGGACAAATGCAGAATCGAGATATAAATTTGAAGGAGAAAAAGAACATGATATCCCAAGGCATGACAGTGGAAAACTATGAGGTAGATGGTAAAGGATACTTAAGGAAAAAGGGGAAACTCTGCATACCAAATGTAGAGGAACTAAAGCAAGAAGTTATGGATGAGCATCACAAAACAAAGTATACTATCCATCCTGGTGGTACAAAAATGTACCATGATCTCAAGAGAAATTATTGGTGGCCAGGAATGAAAGGGGCAGTAGCAAAATATGTGGCAAATTGCTTAACATG
This sequence comes from Allium fistulosum, assembly GCA_030737815.1. Taxonomy (NCBI): domain Eukaryota; kingdom Viridiplantae; phylum Streptophyta; class Magnoliopsida; order Asparagales; family Amaryllidaceae; genus Allium; species Allium fistulosum. The sequence continues at coordinate 100,689,070 of CM060907.1, forward strand.
CCAACAAGTAAAGGCAGACTATCAAAGACCCTCAGGCCTATTGCAACCTTTGGAAGTGCCTACCTGGAAATGGGAGAGTATATCAATGGATTTTGTGGATGGTTTGCCAAGAACAAGAAGGGGAAATGATAGTATTTGGGTAGTGGTTGATAGACTCACAAAAACAGCACACTTCATCCCAATAAGTTCAAACAGAAATGCTCACAAGCTAGCTCAATTGTTTGTAAAGGAGATAGTAAGATTGCATGGCATCCCCAAGACTATCATTAGTGATAGAGATACTTTGTTTACTTCAAGGTTTTGGAGTAGCTTTCAAGAAGCTATGGGGACAGAATTAAGCTTAAGCACATCCTACCATCCACAAACTGATGGGCAAACTGAGATTGTTAATAAAGTTTTAGAGGATTTGTTGAGAGCATGCATACTTGATTTTGGAGGCAACTGGGAAGATCATATTTATTTAGCTGAGTTTGCTTATAATAATAGCTACCAGTCCACTATAGGAATGGCTCCATTTGAGGCTTTATATGGGAAGCCTTGTTTATCTCCTGCATGTTGGATGGAGGCTGGTGAAAGGGTGTTGCTTGGACCAGACCAGGTAAAAGAAACTTCTGCAAGAATTGAATTAGTGAGGCAAAGAATGAGAGTGGCTCAAGAGAGACAGAAAGCTTATGCAGATAAAAAGAGAAGGCCAGTAGAGTTTGAGGTGGGAGACTATGTGTTTCTCAAAGTTTCACCAATGAGGAAAATATTGAGATTTGGAAAAGCAGGGAAACTGTCACCAAGGTATGTAGGACCATATGAAATTGTTCAAAGAATAGGGACTTTAGCTTATAGGTTGAAGTTACCAGAAGAATTGAGCAAAATACATGATGTATTTCATGTATCTCAATTAAGAAAGTGGGTGCATGATAAGAAAACTATTCTTGAATCCCCTACACATGTTGAAATTCAAGAAAACCTGGTTTATACAAAGGAACCAGTGGGCATAGTGGCTAGAGAAGAGAGGAAATTAAGAAACAAAATAATTAAATTGGTAAAAATTCAGTGGAGTCTGGATGAGAATGATTGTACATGGGAGGCTGAAGATAGAATGAGGGATAAATATCCTAATCTATTTTCTGCTTAAAAGGTATGTTTAAAACTATGATGAAACCTTAAAAAAAAAAATTTTTTTATGTGTGTTTGATTGATTTAAAATGAATGAGTTTCTGAAAATTCATTCAATTGAAATTATGCTTTGTATACATTTGGATGGAAATGTATTGGAGAATAATTGTGGGACACAATTCCTTTTAGGAGGAGAGTATGTGAAGACCCAGAAATTATTGAGATAAGAATAATTTAAATAAAGTCAGAAAAAGGAGAATTTTCAAGGAAGAAAGAAATAATACAGCCTGAAAATAAATAGTGAGAATAAGTTAAAAATATAATGAAGGGAATAGTTGTTTTCAGTAAAACAAAAATGAAAATGGTAATTAAATATATGAATACATTTGTACATCAAGAGAAAATAAATAGCTTGAAGCATTAACAAGGAATCAATTCATAAAAGGATATACATGTATACATTACAGTTTAGCATAAAGAAAATAAACAATGCAAGAAAGTCACATGAGAATAAGGTGTGTGTATGAAACATGCAAATAGCATGCAAATCAGAAAAGAAAAGAAAAGTTAAAGCAACTGAAAATACCCGAATTGGAAATCAGAAAGAAAATGGCATTTCTAGCCATGACATCATATGAGAAATTCTCTCAACTGTATGGGGATAAGATGGGTTTTTCACTCTACTAAAACCCTAAACAATGTTTTAAAAATTAAAGGGGAAGCAGCAGTCTCACGGCAGAAAAACAGAAAATATTAAGAAAAGAAAGGAGAGCAATCCAAAGCCATTGTTCAAGTTAAAGAATTCTCAGGGAAAAGAGGCAGGAAGGTGAGTGATTAATCAATCTATGAGGCTTAAGGCATTAAGACCCAAGTTAAGGGCAGCCATATTATTTTATAAAAACCATATCATGTTTGTGCTTGATTTATTTTTCAGTATAAATGAATGCTGAAAATGGTAGGTGTTTTGATAAATCTTTGGTTGATGCTTTGGTTTGCTTTGTTTGATTGTTTGATAAGAAAAAAAATACCATGATCACTGATATAGATCCAGCACCTTAAAACACCAGTTTATAAATATGGTTAGTAAGACAAATACATTTTTATTGTGAAGTAGGGTATTACTGAAAAATGAACTAGGCAGTGTGAATAAAGGAGGTTCATGCTCATGTCTGGATTGTTTTAAACTTAAGGTGAACAATGCAATAAATCATTTATGTGCTGATTTGTTCAGATCTTAAGCTAAAATGTTTTATTGGTTTTTCTCAAAAACCTTACCCTATGTTCACAGTAGAATCGAGTATAAGAATTTCTATATGATTTTACAGGATTTGTTTAAGTGATCATGATATTCCTGAATATAGAAGATATGCAGTGTTAAAACAAATTTTGAATAAAACAACTGGAAAATGAGATGTGGTATTCTTTTCATGAATGTTTACTATGGTTAGCTGAAATTCCTGAGTGAGTTAACCCTCTCTGATTTAAAAAAAAAAAGAAGAAAAGAATATAGCAGCATTTCAAGAGTTAATAAATTTTTCTGAAAGAAAATGAGAATGGTCTCTAGATTATAAAAACTAATCTAGGAGTAAAGCCTTGATCTATCCATCATAAGGGGGATGATGGGTATGTGCATGACTTGTTTAAGTCCTATAGGCCTTTGTGCAAGGGTTAACAGAATTGAGTCCCTTGCAATGCACACATGGTGTTCAATGGCAAAGAGTTAAGACCAAATTAAATTTTTTAATTGAGATTGAGAGCTGAGCTATGGAAATTAAAATGAGTTAATTCCATAGGAGTATGTGTACATGTATACTGTATTGGATGGATGAATGGATGCTTGTGTGCATATGTGTTAGTAGGGGCTTATACATGTTCATATACCCAGTTTACATTATGAATCCAAATAAGCATCAAGCACATAAATTCTCTGCACAATAATTTAAATGTCAAGTTATTATATTTTGATTTCACTCATACCAGAATTTTATTCTGACCCTATTTGTTGCCTTGCAATAATTGGGGTGTCTCATTTTTATGGAGGCAGTCCAAAATATTGCTGCAGGAAAAGATGTATAAGTGGCTTGCTTGCATGGATATTTGAAGATCTTCATGAATTAAGGAAAAATAAATGCTTAAGGAAGTAGCAGTATAATCTGTAATAGATAATCTAGGCAAACTTCCTTTTATTTTGTGTATTCTCAGCAATGATGCTTATTTTGTTCACTTGAAAAGAACATGTAAAAACTTAAGTATTCTGTGGGGTTTGTGAGTTACTGATTTAAGCAACTTATTTATATGATTTCTGGTGGAAAAGTGATGAAGGAAGTATGCCATATAATATGATATGTGGACATACATCCCTTGGCAAGGTTTAAGTGATTTTAAATTATAAAGATAAGGCTGATATTGAAAAGTATGCTATGAATTTTGTTAAGTGGATAGGTTGAATCTGGTCCTGGCTAACCAGTAAGGCTTGACCATGACTTATAATTGATATAGGTCCATGCAAAGGCTGGAAGGCATAGCCTGTAATCTGGTTTTGGGCATTTGATTTTTCCCCAGCAAAAACTTGTATTGCTTGGTGTAATAAGCTCATATGTATGCTAGATACTTGTAGGCATCACTGCAAATTAGACTTATCTAATTCTTGTTATCTGGATACTTAATTCAAATTTGGTAATATTGAGTCATAGTCAAAACCAGTAGTAAATTTGTAGAGGCATGTGGTCTTGTTTGTAATGAGCATCTCTACCATTCAATAGAATAATGACCACTAACATTTGTTATCTTTCCTAGAAAATCATCAGTTGATTTCATTATAAGTTCACTGGGAAGTCTTGCATTTTGTCAGGTCATTTTGCCTTTAGACACACTGTCACACATGTTCTTAGTCTCCATTTAGCATGATAGTTTGAGTTAGCACTCTAGTCTGACTGTATTGTTTTCCTCTGCTTAGCCTTTAAATCAGTTTGTAATTTCAATGTTCACCTGATTATTGCAACTTAATAAATTAAAGCATGGGTATTTCATCTGATATAAAAATTGTTTGAAGTTGAAATGAGTAACACAAGCTAAACTAATAAGCATGGGTTAGGTTGAACACTTTTTACTTAATATAGAACAATAAGTATCATATTACAAAATCCCAGGATTAAATTGTATGGCTTATAGATTCAGGGATCAATTAATAGGTGAGATAGGATAAGAAAATAAGAGAACTAGTGGTATCTAATCCTAAGGTTAATCAGGCTTGAGTTCTAAAAAAAAATATGAAAAACAAAAATTGTGTTTGAACCGACCAGCATAGCACTCGAACTCGTGACCTTGTATGTATAAGTTAGGCGCGTTTCCATTACGCCTAGATGTTGCTTGTGTTTCCTTAGGATCCACTTTATTTTATACTGATTTTGACACTATTCAGAACTTAACACAAACATCTATATTAAAAGCTTGTTTACTACTGATTATTTCTTGATCACCTCTTAGTTAGTATAAACAGACTAATGTGTTTGTTCCCAGTGGATTGTTTGAAAAAAAAAAAAATATAATATATAGGAATGGCTATGTGACACCAAATCTCTTAAATATGAGAAATAAGGTATGAATGAGTTGCTTTGCTATTTTAATCACTCTGATAAGCAAAGAACCATTTATATATCTTCACATATATAAATGATAGGATTTATTTTAAATACTGATATATTTATATTAGTAAAATTCAGGATCTTGGGAAGAGTTAAATTAAGGATAGTGATCCATTGACATGTATATATAAGTATATACAGTGTGAAAAAAAAAAACTCAACAGAAAATTCACTAAAAATAAATCATAAAGAAGTGGGTCACTTCAGATCTCGTTCTGAAACGAGTCTTCCCGGTACCATCACGCATGAATCCCAGCTGGGAAGGTCCATACGCCATTGAACGGAAGCTTGGAGAAGGAACATTCAAGCTAGCGACCGTTGATGGCGCGACACTCCCCCGAGCATGGAACAGTGAACATTTGCGGCACTATTACATTTAGCATGTTTTCCTTTCTTGTTGTAGGCACTGTTATTTCCTGCATTTTTCCATTCAATAATGACTTAGTTTCCTTGTGAAAGTTGTAATCAAGCAATTTAGTTGATTTTCGTTAATAAAGGCTTGAAGCCATATTTTCTATGAAGTTTCTATATCTCTTAATTGGATGATAAATTACATTATCATTCACGACATGCAGACTCGTACGAACGATTTCAAATCTCCGAATCCCCAGAGTGCGGAGCGGAGTACTCTAAGTCCCCAGAGCGCGGACTAGAGTATAAACGATTTCAAATCTCCGAATCCCCAGAGTGCGGAGCGGAGTACTCTAAGTCCCCAAAGCGCGGACTAGAGTATAAACGATTTCCAATCTCCGAATCCCCAGAGTGCGGAGCGGAGTACTCTAAGTCCCCAGAGCGCGGACTAGAGTATAAACGATTTCCAATCTCTGAATCCCCAGAGTGCGGAGCGGAGTACTTTAAGTCCCTAGAGCGCGGACTAGAGTATAAACGATTTCCAATCTCCGAATCCCCAGAGTGCGGAGCGGAGTACTCTAAGTCCCCAGAGCGTGGACTAGAGTATAAACGATTTCCAATCTCCGAATCCCCAGAGTGCGGAGCGGAGTACTCTAAGTCCCCAGAGCGCGGACTAGAGTATAAACGATTTCAAATCTCCGAATCCCCAGAGTGCGGAGCGGGGTACTCTAAGTCCCTAGAGCGCGGACTAGAGTATAAACGATTTCCAAATCTCCGAATCCCCAGAGTGCGGAACGGAGAACTTTAAGTCCCCAGAGCGCGGACTAGAGTATGAACAGTCTCCAAGTCCCCGGAGCACAGTGTCAGCAAACCAAATAAAGACAAGAGAATCATTCAAATAAAAAGAAACTAAAATTTTATTCGATAAGTCCAAAATGGGGATACACGATCACTCCTACAAAATTCAGGCCTATACAAACTACGAGTTGCGGAAGATAAAAACAACTACAAAACCTAAGCAGGAAACTTGTTGAGCAAGTGCATCGATTATTTCTTCGACTTCTTCTTCTTGTCTTCCTTTGGTGTTTCCGACGACTCCTCTCCCTCACGCTTTCTCTTGGACTTTTTGCTTGCTAGAGAAACGGAGTCAGGAGTAGGGGACGGAACATCTAGTGGTCTGGACCTGCCCGGGAGAATGATTTTCAAAGGTCTGTTACGCGGGTCAGTGAGTTCCAGTATTTCAGATTCAACTTTGACTTTGACCTTTTTCTTCTCCTCGTCGGCGAGACGGTCCTTCATGCTCATCTCTGAAGTATGCTCAGAGGCGCCAGTGATTTTAATTTCATCGCTTCCTTCGGCAGGAGACGAAGTATCAAGTTTGTCATCATCAAGCACCCCGATCACTTGAGCGTCTGGACCGGGAGTTACTCCTGCGTGAGCAACATCGCTTGTTTTCTCTGCTTCCTCCTTGGCGTCATCGCTCCTCGGAGTTGGCTCGGCATCAGAGCGACCTACATGAAAATATAAGGAATGGGCATTAGAACGAATAACCATTGCTGAAAAATGACGGGATCTCTTCGACTTCTAGAGAAAGAAGAATTTCCTACCATGATCCGATTGGCTATCGGTGGCGCGCGGGGTTTCACCCTCCAGGATGGGTGACAGCACATGAACGCCAAGCCCGGGATCTTCGGGATCATAACTGGCATGCTGCTCGAATGGATCAAGCGTCGACCGACCGGCCGATTGAGCAGCATAAGGAGCGGCGATGTGAGGAGTAGTAGTGTCGGCCTCTGACGGGCCGGCTTCGTCGTTCTTCTCTTTCGAAGGGGAAGAGCCTTTACCATAAAGAGCCAATGCTGCGGATAAATCCAATGGCTCATTCCCCCTCAAGAACTCCTTCACCAATGCATCCTCGTCGACCTCTTTGGAGCCTGACTCGACTTTCCTGATCTTTATCAGAGTTTCCCATGCCTCAGCTAGGGATTCGAGGTAGCCGTCGCCCAAGAATGTTAAGTCACGGTGCATAAGGACGCGGGCTCCGTACTCGGCGATCAACGGATCAAACATACTTTTGACCTCTTCCCTGCCGGCCTCTGCAGCCGCCTCAAGGCGAGAATCAAGCTCCTCCACAGCCATTCTTTTGACCTCCTCACGAACCTCATCCTTCATTTTCTCGACCCCGGCAAGTTCATTGTCGAGCTTTGTCTTCAGGAGTCGGGTAGCAACAATCTCATCACAATATCGCTATGATTCTTCCTGAGCAGCTATTTTGTCTTCTTTCTCCTTGGAGAGTAGTTCTTTCAGCTCTTTGACTTGAGTAGCGAGCGTGTCCCTTTCTTTTTGGACAGAGTCTTTTTCTAGGGCAAGGGCGCCGCTGCGCTGGACTGCTTCGTCAAGCTCCTTTTTGTGAGCCACCTCTAAGCGAGTAACTGCCTCAGCAGTATCCTTTGCACCTTGTTTAGCGGCTTCTAGCTTTGACTTATACGAAGCGAGCTCTTCGTCTTGGAGTTTGATGATTTTCTTATCGCTGTCAGCCTCCAGATTCAGACGGTCAATCTCGTGTTGACGCTCGACAGATACTTCCGAGATCTTCTCCACCAAGTGCACGAATGCGTCATGTTGAACATAGACGTCATTGTTGCAGGCAATGGCACTTTGCTTCACGTGCCCAGGAATGTGATGGATGGCTGGGAGGAATTTCAAGCCGTCAAAACAGATTTTTGGAAACTTGGCCTTAAGGTCGACCATCTTTTCCACAACAGTTGGGTCCACGGTAGGAGTAGGAGGCCTTGAGAATTCCGTTCTTTTACGTTGCTCTCGAACTTGCCTCGTACTCGATGAACTGGAATGTTGTTCTCGAGCAGCATCAGACTGATAACCCTTCTGCAAAGACTTCTCTTTATCCGGCTCAGTTGGAGGAGGAAGATCGCGGGACTGGGAAGATTGAGAGTGTGCTTTCTTGCGGTGAGACGACTCGCGAGGACGATTGTCCCTATCTTCATAATCACCTCGGTCCCTGCGTCTGCCTGAACCGGAATCCCGTCCGGAGTGATGGAATATGGAAGACCCCTGAAGGCGATCAAGTCCGTGAGAGCGGCCCATATCACCTGCAAAGAATGGAGATAACAACGAGTTAAGGAGAATTCACGAATTAAAAATAATTGAAGTATATTATGGAATGCGCATGTGCGTGTGTGTCCTAGTGTTCCCCCCGACGGACCCGTTTGTTTATCTTTGCTAATCGGAGTATTGTCTCCTTGAGCCGGGAGTTGAACTCCTGCGTTGCCCCTCGCGGGCGAAGAGAATTTGAGGGTTTCAGGATCATCGAACCCGTAATTAAGCAAATCATCGGGGATGGACAGGTTGGACAGACCCCTCAGAGAACTTTCCAGGTGCTGCGAAGAAGCCTCTTTCTCAGGAGGGATAGGCGTAACTTTTGAGGTGCCACCAACTTTCTCCTTTTGAACCGTATATATCAACTTCTTCTTTCCCTTCGAAGGGGAGGATGATGTCTCAATATCCTGAACTTCGATTGCCGGATTCCAAGCGGGACCCACGTTCTCGCCCTGAGTTTCGGGGGCAGCATCCTCTTTGCGCTCGTCTTCTTCGTGCGTGTCGGGAGCGCGACGCGACGATGGTCCGGCAAGTTTTTTCCCTTTACCAGATGGAGGTTTGGGAATTGTAACACCTTCTGGAAGGCTGATCCGAGGACCAGGGGCTAGCAAGCCAAACCCCGACAACGATTCATTTGAAATGATAGTCCGGATGTCTCGATCCTCAGCAGGAAGAGCTCTAATGGCTTCAACAGCCTCAGAATATCCTCGGCCTTCCGGACGCGGGTTGATACCTGAAAAGATGAAATGAAGAGTTAGGAAAGGCATGACTCCGGTTAAATACGAATAATAACTCGGCAGAGAGACTTACTGCCCTCAACCCATCTCCTAGCAAAACCAGACGGGCAGCGCACATAGAACCATTCCTGTTTGTACAGGGCGAATTTGCTGCATGCCCCTGTCAGGATCTGGCATTTGTGGTATGGCTCGAGGAACATAAAAGAAGGACTGTCTTTACGTCTCTTGAACATATAAATGTATCTGATATCACCGGGGGTTGGAGGTCTGGAGAAGACAGCCATGAAAAGTAAATAAGTCCCATATAGGAATGCATGGCCATTCGGGTGGAGCTGCGACGGAGCAATGTCTATATACTGCAGCACATCCCGGAGAAATAAATTGAATGGAGGCACGCTGCCCATCCAACACATGAACTTGTTGCAGGCGGTGTACCCGACTGGGGCAAATGAGGGCGGTCGTGTCTCGAAGGAACTAACACTTCGGCAAAAGGAATCCCGTGAATGGAGCATATCCGTCGCAGAGCAGCTTCGTTGATCTTCGAGGCTTGAGAATCGATCGGATTGTCTAGTAAGATGGTTGACTCCAGAGCATCAGGCGCCAAGTTATGAGCGGGAGAGGTTGACGGGTTAGAAGTATCTGCGGCTCCCTGCCTCGGTGACGGCCCAGGCCTGTCGGATATGGTAGCGGAGCTAGATTTTCTCGACATCCCGAATAAATAATGAACCTGGCTAAGTGCTTGAGAGAACTATACTTAAAAAACGTTGAACGTTAGAATTAGCAACACGAGTTTTCCCCCCACGTGGTGTGTGAACTAGTGCAAGCAATTGTGTACAGGCAATAAGAATCTAAAGGTTTTAAAGATATAATAGTTAGCTTCGAATCATCGCCTTCAAAGGCCGTCATCGCTGACCGTCTCGAAAGGCTCGCCTTGAGGTGATTACAGTTCCAGATTCAGAAGACATATGATTTCTAAGGTAACCGGCCTAAGTGTAGTCTGACATTTATACTGTTCGGCATTTGAATGTTGTTCGGCATTGAAATTGTTCGACCTAAGTTCTGTTCGGCATATATGTGTGTTCGGCATGTCTAAGTTCTGTTCGGCATATATGTGTGTTCGGCATGTCTAAGTCCTGTTCGGCATATATGTGTGTTCGGCATGTCTAAGTCCTGTTCGGCATATATGTGTGTTCGGCATGTCTAAGTCCTGTTCGGCATATATGTGTGTTCGGCATGTCTAAGTCTTGTTCGGCATGTATGTGTTCGTTCGGCATGTCTAGGTACTGTCCGGCATGACAGTTGTTCGGAGATTATGTCGTTCGGTCTAAATGATATTCGGCGTATGTGTATGTTCGGCATTAGGGTAGTGTTCGGCCTAAGTTCGTTCGGCTAGAATAGCGCTCCGCCTTCGATCATAACTCCACCCTTCTCCCTCTCCATTTACGCCGAACGACAGAGACAGATCGCCCGGCGCAGGTTACGCCGTTCGACTCCCCATCTTCCAATCTTGATCAGCACAAAGGAGCCAGGCTTAACCCCCATACACCGTTTGGCGACTCCGAACGATAGAACCACTTCCACTAAGCCACGCATTTACAACTAAAGAACATGAGATGAACCTAAAATGGAAGTAATGCAATTGTGGAAGGAAGGATACCTAATTCGACGATCGAAATTGAGAATGGATTAATTAGACTTTATGTCTGATAGGATAGCAAGAGTTGCAAAGTCTCTAGGAGTGATAGAAAAGAAGGCGTAAAAGAAAAATGGTGGGAGAGCACCTGGTTATATAGAGGGAGGTAGAAGTCGAAGAGGCTATACCCGGTAGAACCGGTCAATACCGGAGTGTTCGGCATCGTGGCAGAATCACGTTCGGCACACGAGGTACGTTCGGCTTCGAGCGTATCGTTCGGCATCTAAATCTCGTTCGTCTTGCACCTCCTTCACTAACATTCTTGAGAAGGTACCTCCGAGGTAAATCGTACCAGATTCAAAGCGCATCACGTTCGGCCACGCGATACACTTTGGGGGGCAAGTGTTTCCTGGAGATTTGACCAGGCAACTGAGTGCTCGGCATTGGCCACTACTCGGCATGAAGGACTGTTCGGCATCCAGTAGGACTCGGCATCCATAGCGTTCGGCATCCGTAGTGCTCGGCGATCAGGAGACTCGACGTCATTTAGTGTTCGGCGACAACCAATGCTCGGCGCTAGCATTCGGCATACAAAGGTGCTCGGTATCGAGACTGCTTGGCATCAGGTAGCACTCGGCATCAGAAAGTGTCCGGCATCCAGGAGTGTTCGGCGAACCATTTAGCATCCAGGAGTGTTCGGCGAAGCATTTGGCGTCAAGTAGTGTTCGGCATCGACTAGCACTCGGCTACAGGAGTACTCGGCATCCCAAGGTACTCGGCGTCAAGTAGTGTTCGGCATCAACTGGCACTCGGCTACAAGAGTGTTCGGCATCCCATGGCACTCGGCATCCAAAGGTACTCGGCGTAGTACTCGGCAACAGGAGTACTCGGCATCCCAAGGTACTCGGCGTCAGTAGAACTCGGCGATAGGATAACTCGGCAACGAGAGCGCTCGACATTCAGAAGGCATTCAGTATGCACAACTTCACAAGGACCGTTCGGCATGGAAAGCGTCGTCCGGCATGGGAAGGGCTGCTCGGCATCAGAGCGTTCGGCATACCAGGATCGGCATACAGCGAACACTGTACTGGGGCTAGAGTGTTCGGCCATCCAGCCCATTTGGGAAGTCCAGCCCATATTTGCCTATAAATAGAGGGGCAGGGTCACAGTGAAATGGATCCTTTTTTGGAGAGAAAACACCGGGGAGACTCTGCCATTTTCAAGACTCATCTTCTCTACTTAACAACTTCATTCAAGCATTTGATTCACGAATTGTATTTGTAATCAACTATAAAGAAGATCAATAAAGTTTAACCTCAAAGTGGACGTAGGCAATTACGCTGAACCACTATAAATTTGGTGTTCTTACTTTCTGTATTTAGATTAGCACTGTCTTCTCTGTTTAATTTGATTTCATCACTTATATCTCTTCATAATCTTCTTCTACGAGGTTAGTGACCAATTTTGGTGCTAACAATAAATATATTTATATATATGTTTATATATTTATATATATAGTCATATGAAAAAAATATTAATATTGCATACATATTATTATAATAGATTTATTTAAATACAAATAAATTATTTATAGATATAAATTAATTTTTCTAAAAACCACGAGTAATACATATGTACATATACATATAAATATATATTTTTTTTAAATACACACACACAAATATATGTATAAATATATATATATATATATATATATATAAATTAATAAATATTTAAAATAATTTTTATATTTTAAGATATAAAATTTTAGGTTTTATGCACTATAGCCCAGAAAATAATTTATGTAGTTTTTATTTTAAAATACATTTAATTAAATATCCATTTGAAAATTAATAAAATATTAATTAAAATTTAACTCTAAACTTTATTTTAAATTTTAAATTTCAAAAAAATCCTAAATAATATTTTATGCTTTGAAAAAAATTTCTATAATTTTATTGGTTAAAAATAATTTTAGAATGATTTTTCTTTTTTTCGAACGTAATTAAATAATTAATTTAAAAATAAATAAATAAATGTTTTTTATTTTTTCGAGAGCTTCTTACTATTAATATTATTTTATGAAATAAAAAATATAATTTTCATAATATATTTGAATTAATATAATTTATTTATGTAGTAAATTGATTTAAATAATATTAAATAATAATAAAAAATATTTTCCCACTACCGAAAATTATTATAACTTTAATCCTTTACATATAAAATTATATAACTATTTTTGATTAAAGTTTAATGTTGTAATTAATTATAAACAATATATATGTAATTAAATAATATATATTAATTTAATAAAATATAAAAACTATATTTTTTATTCAGAACTATACTGACCTGATGTATATTTGGTAAAAAATATTATATATACACACACACACACACACACATGCATACAACTAAATAACTTTGTGACAACATTAATTGCATATCAGAATCATCACCTAACTTACAATATATATATATAACATGTACATATGTAATAAAACATTATAACTGAGAATTAATAACTATATATTTTTTATTAGAAACATATCTTAATCCCAATGCATTAAGGCATACCTTGAAAAGATGATTTCTACCACTTGAAACTGCTTTCGATTCAACAGATAACTAGTCTTTGAATCATTGACTATCAACTATCGGTAACTTGATGAGATGGAGAGAGACCGGTAGGGATTTCGGCCAGTAAGAACAGAGGAGGAGGCACCAAAAGATCTGAATCTAATTGGGTTAGAGTTGCTTATATAGTGGATAGAAAAGAGAGAAGTGTGGATCTCATCTCATACTAATTCTCCTTTAATCTGAGCCGTCTAAATTCAAGCCTTTCTAACCTAATTAGAACCGCCTATTCCTATGTTTACTGCCGAAAATATCAAGCCCTATGATGGGCCTTAAACCCATTTAAACCCAAATAAAATATTATACAATTAAATCCAATTAAATCGCTTATCAGTATTGTATATCGATTGATATATTATAACTATTATAATATATCTAATATTATTTATTCACCACATCATAATGAAATTTTACAATTAATATTTCATAAATATTAATTAATTTAAATAATTTATAACAATTATAAATTAATTAAATCGTATGGTCAAAGGAGAATTCATCGTTTTGGTTGTGTGACTCGTCATGTGTAAATTTGGTCTATCAACTATTTGAATATTAACGTTCATACGCCACTTAGTAGGTGGTGTGATATTTTGGCCAAATTTATCACTTACTTATTTCCGATGAAATCCAATTTTACTTTAATTAAGCGTTACCCGGTTGTTACTTTTATTTATACCAATTCTCTTCGTAAAAACTATATCACTTTGGACTTATGGAATTTGCAAATGGTCAAAATTCCAATATCGTTGTGATGACCCACATTTCGGAAGGTTTAAATCGACAATAATCCACACATGTCCAACTTAAACAATCTGAAACATAGATAATCAATGGGGATAATTAAGAAAAATAAGAAAAGAAGGAGAAAACAAACACCGTATCCATATATAATTCGACTTCCATGAATTCCATGAATTCGATTTTTACTTCTTAAATCAAATCATTTAAATAATTTCAAATCAAAATTTTTAAAATCATTTAATTTAACCAACCCGGTATCCATATATAATTTCCTATCCTATGGCCAAGTGAATCAGTTATTTCAATTTAATTCCAAGGATGGATATATATCATTTCAACCCAAAATAATGTCATAGGTATATATCATTTCAACTTATTCCTTAATTTATTCGAAATAATTTGATTAACAGTTTTATATACAGTAAATAATATACAGGATGATAACAAGATATATAAAAAAATAATTAAACATCCAATCATCCAAATATCAACCAATTAGCATTCATCACAAACAATCATCCAAACAATCAATAAATCACAACAATTAACCAACTATCAATAATCGAAAATTTTACTAGCAGTTTAATTTCCATTTCAAATTTGAACTATCAATCCAAATTCCTATCATTTTAACTCATATCAATTTGAATGTCAGTTAAATTTACCAAACAACAATCAATAAATATAAACCACTTCACGATATAAGTTTAAGCAACATAAAAATTATTTTAGTCAATTGTGAGCATATAAAACACTCACCTTTATATTTAAAACAGAAAATATTTCCAGCTTCAAATAAATACCGAACTAGCTCCTTGACGTAGACGACGTCGATACGAATCCGCTGCAACTCGTTTGGCCCAAATCGAATCTCACACACAAAAGTTACGAATTTTATTAATATAATAGTAATTAAAATTTTAATTAACGACAATTAACTTTCTCAATACCTATTCCTCCTTACACGTTCAAGCTCGCTTCACCTTCCAGTTGAAAATCGCGACCTGCATCTCGTTCATTTATTTTTTTCGGAAGCACAAACGAACCGCTAGCCTCAGCCCAGTCGTCGCCGCCCCCTCCCCCCACCCCCGGCCGAACCACCATCAAGCTCGCCTCCAAGCTATTGCGCCTTCGACCTAGAGAATCCCTAATATCGAAGTCGACAACCCTAGGCGTGCAAATCCAGCCAACTCGCGACTCCGCCAACTAACGCGCGCGCCGCCCCTTCCTTGCCGCCGCGCGTCTCGCGATTCGATCGATGTTTGCTTGCTTTTTTTTCATTCGATCTGATGAATCATTTTTGTTTTGAAATGAGAGATTCGAAAGAAAGGGGGAAGGTACGGGGAATAAAAAATAGGCGGCTTCGTACGAGTTATCGGGGAGAGAAAGTCAAAATATAATATTTTAATTTGAAAATATCTAGCCGCTTAACGCCCAGAATTCTCGAACTCCAAATGAAGCGTGCCGACTAGCATTCAAAATGTTTTAACCCTATTCCGAACACAATGGAATTAGTTCTGAGGCCTAATTCGATTGTATGCGGAAGATAGCTTTTCTAAATCGATTAATTTTAATTGAATTCCTTAAATTGATTTCTACACGTTTCAAGCTCGTACGGCCAAACGACAAGTCTGATCACTATGAAACCTGAAATCCTATAATAATTCGCTATTATGGATTCGATGAAACTGGTTTCGTCGAAATCCGAGACAGTTACCAAAATGGCTATTTTTACTCGTTAATTATAATATTAAATTTTTAGTTTTTAATTATTCACTTGTAAATTCGATTTTAAATGTTAACCATCTTCATTTATATTTAAATAAAATTTAAATCAATTTCCGATACCATTTTCATTCACATTAAATCCAGAATTCAATTATTTACAAAATTTTCAGTATTAAGTTTAAACAATTTAATTATGCAATAAATTATATTAACAATCATAAATTTTCAAATGAATTTAGTTATCGATAATTATTTCCATCTAAATAATTCAACACTTATGATCCAATTCTAACTATTGATTGTAATTTTATTTCAATATTGATAATTCCTAAATTTTCGAAATTGTTTATTTAAGGTTTTTAACCAAGTTCATATTCAATAACTACATTAATAAATTATTAAATTTTATTTCTAACCATTTTTATCCAATAACCACACTAAATTTAATAATTTAAAATAGTTAAAAATACGGGTCGTTACAATCGTCCATATTCAACTCTATAATCCAAACGCAAAGTCCTTGGTTCAATAATAACAATTGTTATTAACCGAAATGCTCTGGTCGAAGACTTTGGCTTTGAGTTGACTTGAATTGACCATGATACTAACCCGTATAAATGAGGAGATGAATCCTTTCTTGAATAGTACTTCACTTCCACTCGACCCAACTATAGTCACTCGATGGACGTTGTGCCATGATTTGGCTATAATCAAAGCGGAGCATTCACATTGAAGATCGGCGATATTCTCAAGTCAAGAGAACTGTGTAAATTAGTAACATCGATATTTTCTATTTGAGCTTAGTTATATTAACCAAAAAAACCATCACGTGAGTCATTCCATAATGATCCAATAACTATCAATACGTAACCCCTTGGTCCCCTCAGCAGCCATGAGTAGTATAATGCCCAACATTTGGAGAGTGTTACGTACTCTATTCTTAATGAATGTATCGATATCCAGTCTCGATATATCTTAACTATGAATATTCAAAATGGTATATTTATTTTTATTGTGGTAAAATACTTACGGTCACAACACTTGTAACTACTATCACAAAACATACCATTTATGGATTTTCTATTAAATATACTTTTACTTAAATTAATTAATTATTATAACACATTACATCAAGTTAATAGAAAGAAACCACCTTTCATTTCAAACAAGATTGGTTATCCAGTTTGATATATGTAAAAAATTAGATAATTTCCCTTAGGGCATACCCCTAACTCTATCAGTCTCCCACTTGAACTTGGGATCGATTATGGAATCTTATTCCAATTTCTCCAATCAGTTTCCTCAAAACCAATCGGGTCAGCCCCTTAGTGAACGGGTATGCTATTATGATTTAATTACCTACTCAGTCGATCATCTCCCCTCGATGTTGATAAACTGTTTTATCATGTGAACAATTCGAAGTATATCTCTCGACTTCTAGTAAGCTCTAAGTTCTATTACGAACTATATTGTGACATGATATAACAATGTTATATTCTCAACATTTGGAATTATCCTCGGCTCAATTAAAAAATTTGTGCATTTATATTTATATACATTGTTTTTATTATGGCGCTATTCAAGGCGATGTACTTAGCCTTTTTCATTGAATTGGCCATAGTCTTTTATTTGGAACATTTCCAACTTAAAGATTTTTAACTTGAATTTATTATTGACATATTATACTTAATATCACTTATGAAAGTTTGAGTTCGAACATCCCTTCATAAGGAGTTTGTTGTTTCTGCAAATAATTTACTAGTATTTCATAAATACACGAGAACACTCAAAACTATCATTTAGTGATATCAATTTGGATTTGGTATTTGCTTCATCTATCAGATACATAAACAAATCATGATATCATAGATGACATAACATGTATGATAATTTATATTACCAATGCATAAGGAATCCATCTTACATGTTCTGTATTAAACATTTTAATATGGTGTCCTTGCATATCGTTTTGTGACATTCCCAATATCTTTTATACTTACTATAAAAGACATTATTTACAAATCCAACATTGAGTATTAAAACAACTAAAACTAATTTTAACATAAGTACATCGTTAATAATCGGTAGTATGTTATTTACTTATGATTTAGAAATATCTATGTACGTTTTAATGTTCTTTCTTATCACACATTTCCTCTGCATTTTGTTTGACAATCAAACTATTTGATATTTCTATCAAAACACTTGTTCAATTTTGATACTTTTCTTAATGATGCTTTCGTATCCGCTCTCGGATCCTATCCGAAAACCCATAAACTCAATATCGCTTCCACTGACTTCGAGACACTTTGGTTGCTTTGTGCAAATAGTCTACTCTAAATCATTATTTAGAATTTTCCATTTCAACATATATGTACCAAAAAATAAGTCATAACATGCGATAATTTTGTGAGTAAATTTGAACCAACTTAAGGACATCGGACGGTGAATCTGTTATGTTAGTTTCAACAATTGAAATTCACGGTAATATTCTTATCAATGTGGCTCGCTATATTCCAACTGCATTTGTCTTTCTCATAAAGACACATTTGCGGCCAATGGATCATATCCCTTTAGATACAATTATCAAAATCGAATTTTGATAATGTACTTGGAATCTATTTCGGATTAGCACATCATACCATATCATAGATTCATCTTAATGGTTTAATTAAACAAACGAGGATTATTTATTCTTGACATTGACAAGAAACTCACGATTTCTCTTTAATATACAAGAATACTCATTGGACATTCTAATGTATTTGTGTTCATTTAGGTTCGGTCAAGTTCATTTCATCCCTTATAATCAGTTTTATCATCGAATCGTATCCAAATTCATTTTATACCAATATTTTCTTAAAAAATACCTTCGCTACGAAGTTGGTATTTCTCGAAATAACATTTGTTTCTCAGTATAACGGAATGGACGTTCATAAACATTTTATGAATTGCCTTATGAAACCATTTATGCATAGTTCACAATATAAAATTAGTCATCTAATGACCGTCGATCCCAAAATTCTCTTGGAACGATTCATACAAGATCCTTTACATACAATTATTACGTGCAATCTTTCGATTCGCATAACCTGCCAACTCCTTAGCCTAGGATTTGTAGGGGTTTCTTATAAACCTTTATCTCGTATGGTTTTGTAAACTATTATTTGGATGATATTAATTTTAACCTTGTGTACTACTCTTAATTATGCACCTTATAGAAAGAATTTAACTCAAGTTCACTCATCATTAATCATGCTTTTTCCAATAAAGTTCGATTACTCCTTATCAATACATCATTATGGATTATAGGGAGGAGTGACCTTTGAGACCAAATCATTACTCATATTAGGTACATATGGAACTCTTTCTAATAAACTCATTCATTCAATCAAATTGAATCATTTCTATCACATGTTATTTTACTTACTTTTGTTTTATATTCTATGAGCTTAGCATAGTCTTATATGTGCATATCAAATATACATGTCCATGTTTGTGATAAGTCATCGGTAAATATGATGAAGTATGTGAAAATATTTTGGTATTATGGACTCATGATTGCATACGTCTATATGTATCAATCCGAAGAGTTCATCAGCTATAATGACCCTCCCACTATATGGGTGCATGGCCCTTAATTGTCTAAGATTAATTAACCAGTATCATATGATTCATAATCATATAATAAAAAATTATTTCTCAAAACTATGGCTTAGTCTATAATTTCAAAATAATTGTAAATAATTTTATATACTTCAGTATTTTCCAATGCATCACTTTTATTGTGAAAATAAATACCACGTTATAGTTATATTTCATAACGAATATTTATAATATTCACATTGAAATATGAATATGTCTATTTTTTTGTCGACGTCGAATATTTTATAAAAACAAAATTTGAAAACCCAGGAGAACCCGGTGGACCGGTAAACTCCTGAGAAGGGTATAGTAAAGCCGTCCGTTGATCCAAGCCCTCATACCTCCGGGTAAATTTTTTATAAACATTATGTAGTAGGTTTTACGAAAACAATTTTCGTAACTTGTTGCAATCAATAAGTGTTACGTGGCACTCTCCCACTATTTCTGCTATTACTATAATAGCATACTGAATTCAGAGGTTTGTCATTCACTTAATATATCTTTATTAATAGTTGGTTTGGAAGCGCAAACTTTTGATCCGACCGCGAACTTCCAAAATTGCCCTTTATATCTTTATATATTTGATGTCACATTTTTTTGGTGTCAGCATGAAATACCAAAACTGCCTCTCTATAAATATTATTAAATTGTAGCATCGCTTAAAATTAGGATCTAACAGTTAACTTATTTTACAAATTCAAAATTTCCTCTATAAATATTTACTAAGTCTTAATATCACTTAAAAATAAGATCTAGCAAAGAAACTACTTTACAAATTTGTTTTTTATTAATTAATAATATAAATAAAAATTTAAACTCACAAGAAATTAGATGTTGCAGCCTTCTTCATCACGTGTGAAGCGTGTGCCATAACCCTCTTAATATTTATTTCATATACTACAGCTGGTTTACATCCAAATAGTTCTTTGATCAAATATCTTAAACTCAAAGAAATAAAAATCGTAAAAAATAATTTTCTATATGAAAATACATTTCGAAAATGAAATCATATTTCTTATTGCAATGTTAAGTATCAATTATTATTATTAGAATTCTTGTTTCTGATGTTTCTTCATGAAGTAGAAGTGATTATTCACTCTGTTCATCCCAACTGTACCTTAAATCACATCTACTCTTGTACACTCATCTTCTTTCTAAATGATGTAACTATTCAAAAGAAAACCCTTACTAAAACATCATAATGAACTCCTTACAAAAGTGCACTCTATCATCCTTAACATTTATGGACATCAAATATGCTGCACTTTGCGTAAACTGATTAAACCGGCATTTCAGTGATCGAATTCTTAGATCTTTCTTGTATTTTTGGTCTAGTGCTACATTTAACATAATATGAGCCTTTTGTAATCAATCAAGTTGAATACTCGATCTCACAGTACTGTTTATTACCTTATTTCAATGAACTAACCTCATTGAAGTATCGTACTGTGATGACTCGAAAATTTAGCAATTTTTTTTAAAAAAAAGAATTTAGTCTAATTAATGAAATATAAACTTATTAGTTCCAAAACAGCTATATATATATATGTATGTATATTTGAAAGAAATTATGATTTGGAAATAGAAAATAAAGAGTTTTAAAATATTCAAAGTTAAATTTATCTTATTCACCTTAAATAAAATAAATTTTATCACTATAAAGCAGGAATATAAAACAAATATATGATAAGGATAAATATCAATATGTAAGTACAACACAAGCATATGATGTTAGCATAAAAATAAATATATGTAACATAAGAAACTATTATATAGACATAAGTATAAAACAAAATATATGGTTATAAAATCTATATGAATATATATATATATATATTAAAAACAAGAGAACTATAAATGAACATAAGTATTTGGTAGTTAAGTTAAGAATAAAAATAGATATTTAAAATACATTATGGTCAAGCAACATATATATTGAACACTTAAGATAAAGAAACGAGATAACCTGCACTTGGATGTACTCATGGAAAAAAAAGGGTAAGATAATTAAAACAAGACAAAGTGATATATATGTATGCTCACAAATCAAGTGTACATAATATAAAACCAAAAGAGATATTAGCTTCCAAAACAAGACAAACAAAATTAATGTAGCACACAACTTAAATCTTTTCAGCCTACAAATTGAAGAAAGAAAAAAAAATCTCTGACCAACATTTATAAAAATATTTTTAGTACATGAAAAAAAATCTTACATCAATATCATATTTCAACTTATACACTTCAGCCTGCATATTGATTTGTATATCATCCCTTCTTATCTCATTTCGTTCAAAAGGCAACTAGCATACCAGGAAATTTAAAAAAAAAACTTTAAATCCTACAACTGAGACTCAGATTTATAACTCAAGTTAAAACTCAACTTAGATCAAACAAGTAGGAAGATCAAAATCAAGAGGTCTGGAAACAATCAGGATTGTGTTCTTCTCAAAACCCAAAAGAAGTGATCTCTGTTCCAAACAAATTTACAGGTGAGTAAACTGCTACTATTGTTAATGCTTAAACCTGTTAAAAATGATGCTTGTGATTTATCATTGACATAACTTGTGGAAATTTGTTTGCATGATGAAGATATGTCTGTATGTAGACAGTGATGCAGTTATTGAACAAGTATGCCTGTATATGTTTATAAACCTCTGTTACTTGATACAGGCTTATAAATTTAGTTTTTAAATCCTAATTTCTCTTTATACAGACAATATTAAGCAAGAATTTTAAAAAGAAAATTTATCAGGGTAATGCAATTTCATTTTTAAAAAGAATTTGAGGAGGAAATATTAAATAAAAGATGTGGAAATAAGAAATAACAGTAAAGTTCCTTTAAAACAGAAAATTTAAATGTCTAAATTTCTTATATTGAATATCAAATCTGAGTTATGTTGGAAATTCGTGAATTATGATAACTATATCATAATTTTTAAGTTAGTGGTTAGTGAGGAATTTAGT
Source organism: Allium fistulosum (assembly GCA_030737815.1). Lineage (NCBI taxonomy): Eukaryota > Viridiplantae > Streptophyta > Magnoliopsida > Asparagales > Amaryllidaceae > Allium > Allium fistulosum. Next base: position 100,711,386 of record CM060907.1, read on the forward strand.
GATGATTAGAATTGGATTTAACTTCGATCTCCGGCGATCTCGTAGCTCGGAAAAGTCGGATTTGAGGCAGGAGATAGGTGGATGATCCACGATGGTAGGAAAAATAGCTAGGGAATTTACTAATGGTCGTAGGGGCCATTACGAGACGAACTAGGGTTTTGTATTAGGTTCAGGAAGTGGTTGTTCACGAAGCTTTCGTGACGTCGTCAGAGCGTCGGACCTGGTGGGTCGTGAGGAAAATGAAGTGTAGGCTTCAGTGAGGCTATGGACGTGGTGCTAGCGGTTCAGGTGGTCTGTGGTGGTGCTACGAAGTTTTTTTCGATGGTCGATCTTTGTTCTGGTGATCACTCAGGGTGCTCGATTTCGAGTTGTTAGGGTTTAGTGTTTTCGGGGTGATCGGGTGGCTTGTCGATGTCATCGCCGACATGATAGGGGTTGCAGCGCCAGTCGGAGGTGACAAGAACGACTGTGCACGTGCACGTGTGGTATCGTGCACAGGTGGGTTCCAAGTGATCGAATTTGACGTGGTGATGGATAGCGTTGCGTGCGATTGGGTTAGCTTTGATATCGAGTTTCTTTCGAGTTGAATCGAGTTCTTGTAGTTGCTTGGCAGTTCGAATTTGCGAATTGTATTTCTGATGGAAGATCGGGTGTCGGAATTGTGTGTTTGGGAAAGAAGAGGCGGGTCTGTATTCTTTGTATTGGGCTTCGGCCCGTTACGTTGAGTTGTGAATTATTTAGGGCATGTGTGTTTAGTTTTGGGTTTGTGGAGTTATGGGCCGAAGGGCTTTTGTATTTAAGTGTTTGATAGAAAAATAAAGATTCGTCTTTAAGTTAAATTAAGGTTTGGTAATTAAGAATTAATTAAATAATTAAGAGCAATTCATTAGTTTAATTAATTAATGATTAAGGTCTAATTAATTAATAATTGATTATAGTTGATTAATTGGAGATTAATCAATTCATAATTAAGGATAAGTCAATTAAGTAGTTAGAGGTTAATTACTTAAAGTAAATAATTAAAGGATTGATTAATTAAGGAGATTAATTAAGGATTAGTCAATTAATGAGTGTGATTTATTAAAGGATAATTAACCAGTGTAAGAAATTATAAGATAATTAATTTGAGTAATTATTTAAGAATAATTACTGTAAATGGTTAAGAATAATTAATTAAAGGTTAATTACTTAATGTAATTAAAGTATAATCAATCAAGGATGATTAATTAAGATGGATAATTAAAAGATCATTAATTAATTGATTTATAATGAATAAATGATTAAGTAAAGGTAATCTAAGTGATTAAAGGATTAGTAATTAATTTAATTAGTAAATTGATGTTTGGAAATGATCCAACTTTCTTATGAATGATTGAATGATGATTAAATGCCTCGAATAGATTGATATCTCTGATATGAAATGTTTTGTGATATGATATGATTGGATGGACAATGATAATGTGGTTATCTATCGATGATGAATTGCTGTGTAAAAAAAATGACATCTTATATTTAAAATTGAATTGTATTTCACCTGAATAACTTGGGTTAAGATGGTATTGAATTCGAAAAGACCGAAGTCGGGTATTAGTAAATACCCGAAACCACTTCGATTCTTTATAAATTGATACGTGGAATCAATAGACTGAAATGGAATGATTTAAGTAAATTGGACCACTTAATCTAAGTTTTGGTACTTAGAAATTGATGTGTGAAATAAGTGATGTCTATAACAACTCGTGAAGTTGTAAATTGATATAAGTTACCTCGGGTTTATATAAGTTGTATGGTTTTGTATTCCATGTTAGATGAGTTTACTCACGCTGGTTTCCAGCCTGACCCGGGTGTTACTTTGATGTAATGCTCGGGTCAAACCGAGTATTACAGATTTTCAGGTAAGGACGTTCTGGAGCTCAGGGGATGAGCTGGATGGCAGGACGTATGGAGTGTATTCCGCTGTGATATATTGTAGTTTGTCTGAGACATGTTGATTGTATTTGTCCAGTGTTTGTGTATATGTTGTAACTCTGATGTATTAAAGTGTAATTTGACAAGTACAGATTTCCTTTGTATAACTGTTATTATTTGATATTATATTTTGATCCGCTGCGAATGTGAGGTTCTGTGGTTTGTTTTTTGTTTTCTTCTTCTATCTCTTTTCTTCTTTTCTTCCTAACTATCTGGAATTTTCGGGATCGAAAATCCCGGGTCGTTACATTTGGTATCAGAGCTGGAAGGTTAAGCGAGAACCTTGGCTCTGGTAGATGTACTCATCTAAAGATAGGGTCAATAGTACCCTAGAATGAGTTGAATATAATATATATGAGAGAACGTACTTGTTATTTTCTTATATAAAGATTTTAAATGGTTTAAAAGATAAATGATTTTATATAAAATTTTATTTGATATATAAAGCAATATTTCTTTCTAGTAAATATTAAGGTAATTGGTTGTTGAATTATTGGAATTAAATTAAGTGGAATAGAAATACAACCAAATTGAAGTTAAATAGAGATAAGTTTGAATTGGATTCAAACTGAAATTAAAATTTTGAATTTGGAGAAGAATTTTTAGAATAAGATAATAGTGAATTGATCTCCAGCTGTAATAACCTTGGTATTATCCTAAAATGATGAAATGTTCTAGGGAAATAAAACATTTAGAGAAGTATGACATATAAATGGGAATTGAAGATGATTTAAATTATGAAGTTCTAAACCTGGGTCCAGAATTTGAAAATTTTTCAAGTAATAAAGAAATAATAAGTAATATTATTTAATGTATTTGAATGAAAGGGTCCTATTTCAAACAAGAGTTGTTTGAAAATTTAAAGGAATTTGTTTTGAATTGAAACCAGGGTGGTTTAAAATTTAAGGATAACTTGGTGTGTAAAGGAAATAATATGTATATATGAGGAATGTACATAATATTAAAAATGGTTTGAAATAAACTCTAAAGGTTGAGCAATGTGGTACCCAAAGTGATAAGTCTTTGAACTTATAAGATTTTTGGATGTGAAATTTCAAATTTGAAATGGGAATTCAAATTTGGGTAAGGTTGACTGGATTAAGTAAACTGGATTTAACTTTGGGAAAGTTAAATAAGTTAATAGACAACCTGAATTGGAAATTCCAAGATGAAATTGAGATTTAACTTAGGGAAGTTAAATGATTGGTTTAAATGGAAATTTATGGGTGATCTCAAAATGGGTTTGAGATTTAGAAATTAAAATGGGTGTTTGGATAAATTTGGATGTTTATTTATCCTGATATCATTCCATTATTATAAATAATATATGAACCTGAGAATTGGTTTTAAAAATGGATAATAAATTAGAATCTGAAGATTTAATTGTTTTTGAGTTTTGAAATATGTTAAATAAAGATAATTTAAAATGGAATTTTGAGAATTGGACTCAAAATTTAATTGTGTGGAGATTTGGATTGTTAATTTGAAATTAAAGGTTAATTTGATTTAAGGGAATTAAATCAACATTTGAAATTTTAACTCGGATTTATATAATTCGAGATGATTTAAGGTAAGATTGAATTTGAAATTTGTTCAAATTGAAATTTGATTTAAATAATTTGGATTTGTGATTAAAGTTGAATAGTTTTAAAATTCAAATGGGATTTGATTTTAATTTGGAAAGAATCGAGGTTAATTCAACTTGAATTGGGATTAGCTCAAACTGGAGTTGAAATGAATTGAAAATTTGTTCAATTTAAAAATTGTTTGAATAAAGTTGAGATTTAAATTAAATGGAAATGAGGATGAAGTTGTTTGAATTGATTTGAGATTGAATCACTGTTAAGAGGAAGTGGAAATTTAAATTGAATTGATGGGAAATTAATAGGAAATGGAGATTGGAAAGTTGAACAGTTTGGCTCTGGACTATTTTCAAAATGAATTGTTTTAATATAAACCTATTTTTCCAAGCTATTTATATGTATAATCTCTCTTTTTTAAAGCCCGAACCATCTTATACTTATTTTATAAATATTTTGTAACCGTTTAACAATTTTTCAACTGTTTTATAAACTAATTACTGCTTTTCAACTACTTTATAACTAATTACTATTTTACAACTATTTTGCAATTATTTAAAATTTCTATAACTATTTGATTATTTTCCAACTATTTTACAATTACTTAATTATTTTACAAATATTTTACAAACTAATAATTATTTTTCAACTACTTATTCATTTTAAAATTTTCCAAGCTATTTTCAAAATTTAATTTGGACAGAGTTCAAACTATTTATGATTAAATACCCAATTGAGATAAGAATTAAAGTGGTAATCCTAGAGAGGATGGAGGTAAATGTGAACAAATGAATAGAATCATAAATGAATGGGAATAGAAAAGAAATTGACTTAATTGATAATCAATGAAGATAAATACGTAGGATGTACGTATATTATTCTATTCGCATAGTGATTTGATCCAGATTCGAGCACAAAATTTCAAGATAGTATTATCAATCCGAGTTAGGATTTTTCGATCGATTTTCAACGGCGAACCTAGATATTGATTTTTGATTGGTTTTGGATATTCTCTATCATAGTTGTGACTATGCAAGGAGAACAACGGTTTTTGATCAAGAAACCAGATCTGAGTCCGTACTACGAAGTCGGGTGGACAATACTAGTTCGGAAGTGAAATTGTGTGATCGAGTGGGCGATCAGATTGGTATAGCGTACGGATGGTATGTGTACACCGTACTGATTTGAATGAAATTGATATTGGAAATTTGGGGATAAGAAATGTGAAATGGTTTTTGAAATAAAAGGTATATTTTGTGAAACATATGTTGAAGTAAAGTGGAAATTGGATATTTCTATGGTAAGAATTTACTTTATGGAAGTAAGTAAAATGGTAAGTGACTTTATAGAGTAATCGAATTTGAATATTTGATTTTGAATAAACAAAGTCATGTATCTTTGTTATATATATAAGATAAAACTCCCCTGGTTGAATCCATTGCCAGAAGAAAAAGGTTTTTGAAAGTTTTTGAAGTATACAAAGGAAACTTATATAAGTATAAAGTGATTTAAAGATTTCCCAAGAAAATTATATATATGTATATATATATATATAAAAGATTATATGGAGCTTGTAACGCCCCACCTCTATGCTCATAATAACAAAGAGTATTAAAGGAAATACTGTCTATTATTACGAAGAATAAGGCTGGATAGGAGCGACCATCCGTAGTTGACCTTACGCTAATATTGGTTATCTCGATAGGAGTGGTATATACTTTTTATTTTTCATCTATCATTTATTTACTCCCATCGACACACCCAATTATCAGTATAAAACAAACTACGATAGTTCATAATAGTTTAGGACATTAGATATAACAATAACACAGATAATATAAATGCGAAACACAGATAAAACAAAAGTCTCATATATATATAACTGATGTCAGTTAATACATAGTTGACACAATACATATGATACAACTACAACTGTCGACTCTAGAAGTTATATATACAAGTACATTATCGACTAATATACATGAATACATATCGTTCTATACAATGACACGACTACTACAAAATGACACTGACAACTTCAGAAGGTGTGAAAAGTCTTCATATCCTGAACAGCAACTCAAAGAAGAAAATCTACAACCTGAAATAACTCGGGTCTGACCCGAGTATTAAATTCAAAAGAAAATAATACACGGGTCAGTCTAATTCAAACTCAGTTATTAGTGCATAGAGGCAATAATAATTTAAGTAGATGACAATCACAATAATTCTCGTCTATCCGAATCTTTTAACAAAGAAATCGGATAACGAAAATATAACACTTAACAGTGTTTAACACTAAATCAGCAGATTTAAAACATCAATAGAGATAGATAAACAATTTATCAATCGACTAAATCAATTTAAAACAATTGAAATTGTCACTTTAAAACCATCAAAAATTTGATTGGCTGCCGTACACGCACGCGTGTACGGCCTCGCCAATACGGCATAAAAGATCAATGCATCACGACGCAAAGAAAAATATCAATTCAAAACTGTCAATTCTGGGTGGCTGCAGTGCACGCACGCGTGCACAGCCTCGCCAACTTTTGTGCACAGAGAATAGTGCAACATGTAACTGCTACAAATACACAGAGGCAACATCACATAAACATACTGCAACAATAAAACTGTGCATATACACGAGTCAAGGAAGCAAAACTACAACATCGAAACAGTGAACCAATGAATCAGCAATGTCAAAGACATGAAGCACTGAATAGTATGGAGAAAGACTAAAGTGTAGACCCACCAAACAACTAAATGAAGTAGTGTCAGCACTGATGACAATGCAACAAAATGTACAGCAATCAATAGCAAAAATGCAAACTACCAGACTGAAGTGACGAAATCACAACAGTGTAAACTCCACCAAGATCCAAGGGCACAAAGCCAAAACGGTTTCAAGAAATCAGACATAATGGATGCAGTATCAAACCAGGGTGAAGTGCATCAGACCAGGTGAAGTTTTCAGATGGCAAAGAAAACATGCACACAGTACAAACATGGAATGGGTATGTAACAAGACCAATGAACAGACCAACCAAGATACAAGGAAGCATGTACACATGGTATGAAGAACATAAGGCTCAGTGGTGAAACAACATATGAAACCAGTATGGCCGAGTTTGAATACAAAATCAAAGATGCAACAATTCATACATGAAGCATGTACAAGATGCCAACATCCCACATGAAATGGAGTCAACAGTGTGGATGAAACAGTCAAACAAAACCAACTGAGAAACAAATACCAGCTATGGCAAATGGTGCAGCCTACAACATAAGTGAAACTCAACTCATAGGATCCATACGTGTATATAAACAAACTTATTCACAGAGATATCTATACATAAGTGACAGTTTTATACTTTAAACATTTTAAGAAGAATAAGTTACTCACAGTATTCTCAAAAACTTAGATCTAGCAGATTCAAACATAAATTGTTCAAACATCAAATCTTAAAAATAAAGATCATCTTCAAACATTTCAAGCCTGGGAATCAACTCGAAAACCAGAGGCAATTAAGCCAAGTTCCAGTTTCAACAAAGTAAGCAAAGCAAGTGATATTATTAGCATACAAAAGCAACAGCAGGTCAAGAAATTCTTATTTAAAATGCAAAGTTGCTAAATGTCAAACACCTGAAGTGAAACTAGACTTCAAGATCGAACAGTGGCAAATGCCACAACATGACAGTAGTTCAGATGCCAGACAAACAAATGCCAAAACTCGGTGAACGTGATACCAATATCATAAATATGAGGACAAGCATACATGAAGTGTTTCAAGTCCAAATGAACCAGACTGGAATGATGGCAACTGCAAATGACCAATGGATAATACATGATCAAGTGAACACATGTATATGACCCTAGTGAAACAGTGAATGCAGACACAACATACATGAAGACCACAATACTTGAAACAGTGACATTCCAGAAAAATCAGACTCGACAAGGTTCATAAATACAACTCACTAATTAATGAACCAGACTCGAGTGTTAATGATGTACACATGACTACAGAATAAAGAACCTTGACAACATCCATGATGATCACGGTTCAAACGATTCAAGTGAAGATGCAGTGAAGTATGGTCAATGAAGCCAAACTCTGAATGCATAGTGAATACATGAATATCAGATGGTCAAGCTACAACATGAAGTGCTGCAATTCAAGTAGCAGTACAACTGGAAGTGATTAAATGAACATGTACAGGTGAAGTACAACTACAGATGATCAAGATGCAACAGTGGTAACACAACTTAGATGAATCAGTGTCACCAAATGGTCAAGTGGAATGCAGACAACAGAAAAATCAAATAAGGTCAAAAGTATAGCCGAAGCCAACAGAGATCAAAATCACAGTTGAACAAGGTTAAAAATCGATCAAATTGGATCATCATAAAATCAAGTGAAAGCCAAGGCCAACAAGAAATCTAGCCAAGTCAAAATTCATCAATCATCGGAACAACAAAAAAAATCGAACGACTTAAGCATAGTATAGAGAGTGGATTAGATGTGAGTGATAGTTCACTCACCTTTTCTCGAAGCAAGGATGAGCAGAGTGAAGAAGACGAAATCGACAATCGACCGGCAAGCAAAAGTCCTCCAGATCGAAGCAATCGTCGCCGGCGCCTTTGAATTTAACGAGCCCTAATTTGGAGACGACGAGGAAGAACGAAACTCGTGGCCGCCATTTTTTTTTTCTTGTTCGATTGATTACTTTAGGGTTCGAATCAATGAGGAGAGGGGCGGGTACGTGTTTTATCAGAGAAAAACGTGGTATAGGTATGGGCGGGTATGGAGAAGGTATGGGTTAAGTATGTTGTTATTTTATTTATAAAGCCCGCAAAATTCTTTTAACGAATTACAAAAGAATTTTCAACTCGATCAAAACTTCAGCTGAATTAAACAAACAATTTAAGCGTCACATTGACGATAGTTAATTGTTATAAAATCTCGGGTTGTTACAGACTCCCCTCCTTATAAAAATTGCGTCCACGCAATCATAGGGAATAAATGGATAAAAGGTAACAACCAAAAGAGCATGGCAATGTCGAATGTATAAGCAAAGCAAGTGTCAGCGGGGAGGTATTAGATAAGAAATCAAAAGGTTCGACTGCTTCAAATCAAAAGAATCAACATCGTGGGAATCAGGAATCAAAATCAGACGACTAACAAAAGCAAGAACAATCGAGTTCCAGCAACTAAAAGAGAAGGAAAAACAGAGCAGAAATCCCATACAGAGCACGAATTGAATGTGAGTAAATCAAATTACTCACCTGAATCGTCAGAGAAAAAGACGAAGCTCAAATCTCAAAAATCGCAAATATTTACTTATCTCAAACGATAGTCAGAAGACAAATCAAATATCTGATTATCTCAAACGATAATCAGAAAACAAATCAAATATCTGATTATCTCAAACGATAATCAGAAAACAAATATTCAATTATCCAAAACGATAATCAAATTTCCCAAATCAACAAATATTCGATTATCACAAACGATAATCAAATTTAAAATTCAACAAATATTCGATTATCAAAAACGATAATCAAATTTAAAATTCAACAAATATTCGATTATCAAAAACGATAATCAAATTTCTCAAATCAACAAATATTCGATTATCACAACAATAATCAAATCTCAAATCAACAAATATTTAATTATCAAAAGCGATAATTAAAAGCAACAAATATCTGATTATCAAAAACGATAATCAAAACTCATATCAACAAATATCTAATTATCACAAGCGATAATTAGAAACATCAAATATCCGATTATCAAAAACAATAATCAGAACTCATATCAACAAATATCTAATTATCACAAGCGATAATTAGAAACAGCAAATATCCGATTATCAAAAACGATAATCAGAACTCATATCAACAAATATCTAATTATCATAAGCGATAATTAGAAACAGCAAATATCCGATTATCAAAAACGATAATCAGAACTCATATCAACAAATATCCAATTACCTGCAGATAATTGGAAACAACAAATATCTAGAAATCAATTAAGAAGACTAGAAAATCAACATAAAAGCTTGGATCGATCCCATCAGATGGCGAGTTTTTAATTCGCCGCACATGCATCTCAGAGTGGCCGAAGCCTACCAAGTACTCAACATAATTTTGGCGCCCATCAGATTGACCCGAAGGTCCGCAGAGTGACCCGAAGGTCTAGTACTGGTATTTGACCCGAAGGTCCGCAGAGTGGCCCGAAAGCCCAACAAATGACCCGAAGGTCCTCATAGTGGCTCGAAAGCACACGAAAGCATCAAAATGTTTCAATTAACGAGTCCGGAATTAACCGAAATAGCAAACGCACATGTCCCATACCACGTGTTTTACTAAATCGTTTGATTCTCTTCATCGTTTCCTTGAAAGTGTAAAATTCATCAAAATCATCAAAACAACAGATATTCAATTAACGAGTCCGGAATTAACCGAAATAGTAAAAGTGTGGTTCCATACTCCGCACTTTTGCTAAATCGTTTAAATCTCTTCATCGTTTCCTTGAAAGTGCAAAATTGTGTATTTTATAAAAATACACTTTACATTCTCAAACGGACAAGTCCGGAATTAAGCGAATCAGTAAAAGAAAGGGGTCATAGTCCTCGATTTTGCTGAAACGTTTAAATCGCTTCCTCATTCTTTTGAAATCGCAAACTGTAAAATTTTTGAAAACAATTTTATTTATTTTGTAAAAATAACAATTCGCATTCTCAACTGAACAAGTCCGGAGTTAAGCGAAACAGTAAAAGAAAGGGGTCATAATCCTCGATTTTGCTGAATCGTTTAAGTCGCTTTCTCATTCTTTTGAAAACGCAAACTGCTAAATTTTATAAAACAACTTTCATTTTAAAACGATTTTCCAATCACGTGATTAAAACAGCAAATCAGTAACAATTTCGATAAGGAAATTGTACTTCTCAAAATACCGTAAAAACGGTTACAAATCAGTATTGCGGAATAACCGCTTGAAAATCCACTTTTAAAATTTGGCGGTTACTGAAGCCAAAGCGACAGTAGTTTTAAAACGTCAAAATCACATCAAAACAATCTACATCAAAATGTAATGTCAGTGAATTTTTATTCATCAAAAATGCCACAAAACACCGTGCTTCAAAATATAGCATTGGTGTAAAAATCCCGTTATAAAAATAACGGCAACAAAATACGTTTCATAACCAAGCATCGGTTCAACACAAAATAAATGCAGTAACACGCAATTCAAATTTTTGCACGTACTACAGAATGAACAAAGAAATCATTCGAAGGTATCTTCAATGAAGACAATTCAAAACAGCAAAATCTAATCAATAGATGATTAGTACAAAAGAAAGCCAGCGGAAATTTCAACAAAAATCACATATCTACAATTTCTTCGAATCCTCAATTTGGATTTGAAATTCTCAAAGAAACAAATAATTACAGCTATGTAAACAACAAATGAAATTCATATCAATTTCGTATTTTGATTTTTTTTTTAGATCAAAAGATTGTCAGTTGTACTCAGCGAAGACAGTTTCACTGTTTCCGCTGCGCACTCTGATAAACAGAACGCAATTCAATCAAATCAACAAAACACAGTTTCACTTTTTATTTTTAAATAATGATATTTAAAAACTTGCATCAAAATTTCAAAACTTTAGTTCTGACTCAAATCACACTAAAACATCGACTAATAGTTGTAACATATGTTCCATCCAAGTTATGTTTTATATTATGTCCATAAACCTCAAGCTCTGATACCAACTGTAACGCCCCACCTCTATGCTCATAATAACAAAGAGTATTAAAGGAAATACTGTCTATTATTACGAAGAATAAGGCTGGATAGGAGCGACCATCCGTAGTTGACCTTACGCTAATATTGGTTATCTCGATAGGAGTGGTATATACTTTTTATTTTTCATCTATCATTTATTTACTCCCATCGACACACCCAATTATCAGTATAAAACAAACTACGATAGTTCATAATAGTTTAGGACATTAGATATAACAATAGCACAGATAATATAAATGCGGAACACAGATAAAACAAAAGTCTCATATATATATAACTGATGTCAGTTAATACATAGTTGACACAATACATATGATACAACTACAACTGTCGACTCTAGAAGTTATATATACAAGTACATTATCGACTAATATACATGAATACATATCGTTCTATACAATGACACGACTACTACAAAATGACACTGACAACTTCAGAAGGTGTGAAAAGTCTTCATATCCTGAACAGCAACTCAAAGAAGAAAATCTACAACCTGAAATAACTCGGGTCTGACCCGAGTATTAAATTCAAAAGAAAATAATACACGGGTCAGTCTAATTCAAACTCAGTTATTAGTGCATAGAGGCAATAATAATTTAAGTAGATGACAATCACAATAATTCTCGTCTATCCGAATCTTTTAACAAAGAAATCGGATAACGAAAATATAACACTTAACAGTGTTTAACACTAAATCAGCAGATTTAAAACATCAACAGAGATAGATAAACAATTTATCAATCGACTAAATCAATTTAAAACAATTGAAATTGTCACTTTAAAACCATCAAAAATTCGATTGGCTGCCGTACACGCACGCGTGTACGGCCTCGCCAATACGGCATAAAAGATCAATGCATCACGACGCAAAGAAAAATATCAATTCAAAACTGTCAATTCTGGGTGGCTGCAGTGCACGCACGCGTGCACTGCCTCGCCAACTTTTGTGCACAGAGAATAGTGCAACATGCAACTGCTACAAATACACAGAGGCAACATCACATAAACATACTGCAACAATAAAACTGTGCATATACACGAGTCAAGGAAGCAAAACCACAACATCGAAACAGTGAACCAATGAATCAGCAATGTCAAAGACATGAAGCACTGAATAGTATGGAGAAAGACTAAAGTGTAGACCCACCAAACAACTAAATGAAGTAGTGTCAGCACTGATGACAATGCAACAAAATGTACAGCAATCAATAGCAAAAATGCAAACTACCAGACTGAAGTGACGAAATCACAACAGTGTAAACTCCACCAAGATCCAAGGGCACAAAGCCAAAACGGTTTCAAGAAATCAGACATAATGGATGCAGTATCAAACCAGGGTGAAGTGCATCAGACCAGGTGAAGTTTTCAGATGGCAAAGAAAATATGCACACAGTACAAACATGGAATGGGTATGTAACAAGACCAATGAACAGACCAACCAAGATACAAGGAAGCATGTACACATGGTATGAAGAACATAAGGCTCAGTGGTGAAACAACATATGAAACCAGTATGGCCGAGTTTGAATACAAAATCAAAGATGCAACAATTCATACATGAAGCATGTACAAGATGCCAACATCCCACATGAAATGGAGTCAACAGTGTGGATGAAACAGTCAAACAAAACCAACAGAGAAACAAATACCAGCTATGGCAAATGGTAAGTGTTAAATAATGCGTTTAGGACTGCAAGGTTACATAGTTTGAAAGTTTCAATATGTTTACTTTTTCTTAGAACTTTTAGCTGCTGATATCATGGCAGAATTTTAGCATCATCATTTTGTTTTCTTTTATATTGTATTGTTTTCGTTCAAGTTATAATAATAAAGAATAAGTTTTCCTTTGCTCCTGTCATCTCTTCTGTGTTTCTAATTAAATCATTCTTTTGTCATATCTTTAGTTTTACAACATCTGGTATCAGAGCCATCTGCGTTAAGTTTAGTTCTATATACCCATTTCATTCTCAACTCTGGCTTCAAACTTGCTGACTGGTAGAGGCTTGGTGAAAACATCTGCAACTTGATCATCAGTTTTGCAGTAAATAAGATTGACATTGAAATTCCAGCACTTCCGGACAATCCAACCTTAGCCCAAATAAAAGTCCATAAAGAAAGGAAAACAAAGAAATCAAAGGCAAAAGCATGCTTGTTTGCTGCAGTCTCACCTACCATCTTCACTCGCATCATGTCGTTAAAGACGGCAAAAGAGATATGGGATTATCTAAAAAAGAACTAAAGATATGACAAAAGAATGATTTAATTAGAAACACAGAAGAGATGACAGGAGCAAAGGAAAACTTATTCTTTATTATTATAACTTGAACGAAAACAATACAATATAAAAGAAAACAAAATGATGATGCTAAAATTCTGCCATGATATCAGCAGCTAAAAGTTCTAAGAAAAAGTAAACATATTGAAACTTTCAAACTATGTAACCTTGCAGTCCTAAACGCATTATTTAACACTCCTTGCTTTAGGAGCTGCATACTCCAAGTTTTTCTCTAAGAAATTCAAACTTGCTGACTGGTAGAGGCAGGTATTCAAATGGTGCAGCCTACAACACAAGTGAAACTCAACTCATAGGATCCATACGTGTATATAAACAAACTTATTCACAGAGATATCTATACATAAGTGACAGTTTTATACTTTAAACATTTTAAGAAGAATAAGTTACTCACAGTATTCTCAAAAACTTAGATCTAGCAGATTCAAACATAAATTGTTCAAACATCAAATCTTAAAAATAAAGATCATCTTCAAACATTTCAAGCCTGGGAATCAACTCGAAAACCAGAGGCAATTAAGCCAAGTTCCAGTTTCAACAAAGTAAGCAAAGCAAGTGATATTATTAGCATACAAAAGCAACAGCAGGTCAAGAAATTCTTATTTAAAATGCAGAGTTGCTAAATGTCAAACACCTGAAGTGAAACTAGACTTCAAGATCGAACAGTGGCAAATGCCCCAACATGACAGTAGTTCAGATGCCAGACAAACAAATGCCAAAACTCGGTGAACGTGATACCAATATCATAAATATGAGGACAAGCATACATGAAGTGTTTCAAGTCCAAATGAACCAGACTGGAATGATGGCAACTGCAAATGACCAATGGATAATACATGATCAAGTGAACACATGTATATGACCCTAGTGAAACAGTGAATGCAGACACAACATACATGAAGACCACAATACTTGAAACAGTGACATTCCAGAAAAATCAGACTCGACAAGGTTCATAAATACAACTCACTAATTAATGAACCAGACTCGAGTGTTAGTGATGTACACATGACTACAGAATAAAGAACCTTGACAACATCCATGATGATCACGGTTCAAACGATTCAAGTGAAGATGCAGTGAAGTATGGTCAGTGAAGCCAAACTCTGAATGCATAGTGAATACATGAATATCAGATGGTCAAGCTACAACATGAAGTGCTGCAATTCAAGTAGCAGTACAACTGGAAGTGATTAAATGAACATGTACAGGTGAAGTACAACTACAGATGATCAAGATGCAACAGTGGTAACACAACTTAGATGAATCAGTGTCACCAAATGGTCAAGTGGAATGCAGACAACAGAAAAATCAAATAAGGTCAAAAGTATAACCGAAGCCAACAGAGATCAAAATCACAGTTGAACAAGGTTAAAAATCGATCAAATTGGATCATCATAAAATCAAGTGAAAGCCAAGGCCAACAAGAAATCTGGCCAAGTCAAAATTCATCAATCATCGGAACAACAAAAAAAATCGAACGACTTAAGCACAGTATAGAGAGTGGATTAGATGTGAGTGATAGTTCACTCACCTTTTCTCGAAGCAAGGATGAGCAGAGTGAAGAAGACGAAATCGACAATCGACTGGCAAGCAAAAGTCCTCCAGATCGAAGCAATCGTCGCCGGCGCCTTTGAATTTAACGAGCCCTAATTTGGAGACGACGAGGAAGAACGAAACTCGTGGCCGCCATTTTTTTTTTCTCGTTCGATTGATTACTTTAGGGTTCGAATCAATGAGGAGAGGGGCGGGTACGTGTTTTATCAGAGAAAAACGTGGTATAGGTATGGGCGGGTATGGAGAAGGTATGGGTTAAGTATGTTGTTATTTTATTTATAAAGCCCGCAAAATTCTTTTAACGAATTACAAAAGAATTTTCAACTCGATCAAAACTTCAGCTGAATTAAACAAACAATTTAAGCGTCACATTGACGATAGTTAATTGTTATAAAATCTCGGGTTGTTACAGAGCTGGTTTTGAGAAAAGGTTTTGGGAACCTTTGGATTTGGAAAAGGCTTTTGATTTTTGGGTAAAATCAATATTGGGATTTGGAAAAGCGTACTTGGAGAATTATCAATTTTGTGTAAAGGCATTTATATGAAATTCATACTAGGTGTATGATTTGGAAAATACTATATGTGTATAGTATAAAGCGTTTTGAGATTTGGCTCTGGGGAAAAAGGCGCTCCCTTGAATGAACTTCTCAGGAGTACCACAGGGTGATACTGCCTTGAGCCTCTAAGGGGGAGGTTCTAAAGTTGATCTTGTGAGGAGTCCGGACAAAACTAGTTCCTGAGGATTTTGTGTAGTGTAGCGAAAGTCGTGGGGCGCTGATGCCTACAGAGGCATTTGGGTTTTACTGTGACGACAGTTTAACTCGATGTCACCGCGATCTACTGCAGACCATAGCGAAAGTCGTGTATGCCGCTGAGAGCCAACAGTCTACGTTTGATTTTATATCGGTAGACTGCGACACTATGGTAACATAGCGAAAGTCGTGTGTGCCGCTGAGAGCCAACAGTCTATGTTCGATTTTACATCGGTAGACTGTGACCTATGTAGGAGTGGAGAAGTTTCATTTCGACAGCGTAATCGAGAGGCCGCAGAGAGCCTGCAGTTACATGGACTTTTGCCGTGATGGCAACGTAACCCTGGAATGTAACCGCGATCTGTTGTGGGTTCCATGGTGTAATCAGTTACATAGACTTTTGCTGCGATGGCAACGTAACCCAGGATGTAACTGTGACCATGGATGGGTGTGATGATTTCCAGAGCATTCACACCAAAGATATTTTCTCTATTTCCAAACTATTTTCAATAAAATTATTTTCCAAAGTATTTTCACTGGGTGTTGGAAACGAGTTTACCGAGTACTTATAGATTTTCAGTCCTACGCCTGATCAACGTATGACCGAATTTCTGTGAGAATAAGGATGGACTGGTCGAAACATCGAGGTGTAAAAGTATTTTTATAAAAACTACTTTGGAATAATATTATATAGATATTTAAAAGTATTTTATAAATGATCAAAGGATATTTAACTGATTTTAAGCCTTTCATAAATTCTAGTTTCGTTCCTTTTCAAGGACGAAAAGATTCAAAGGGGGGAGGAATGTGATGACCCGAAAATTTAGCAATTTTTTAAAAAAAAGAATTTAGTCTAATTAATGAAATATAAACTTATTAGTTCCAAAACAGCTATATATATATATATATATGTATGTATATTTGAAATAAATTATGATTTGGAAATAGAAAATAAAGAGTTTTAAAATATTCAAAGTTAAATTTAGCTTATTCACCTTAAATAAAATAAATTTTATCACTATAAAGCAGGAATATAAAACAAATATATGATAAGGATAAATATCAATATGTAAGTACAACACAAGCATATGATGTTAACATAAAAATAAATATATGTAACATAAGAAACTATTATATAGACATAAGTATAAAACAAAATATATGGTTATAAAATCTATATGAATATATATATATATATATTAAAAACAAGAGAACTATAAATGAACATAAGTATTTGGTAGTTAAGTTAAGAATAAAAATAGACATTTAAAATACATTATGGTCAAGCAACATATATATTGAACACTTAAGATAAAGAAACGAGATAACCTGCACTTGGATGTACTCATGGAAAAAAAAGGGTAAGATAATTAAAACAAGACAAAGTGATATATATGTATGCTCACAAATCAAGTGTACATAATATAAAACCAAAAGAGATATTAGCTTCCAAAACAAGACAAACAAAATTAATGTAGCACACAACTTAAATCTTTTCAGCCTACAAATTGAAGAAAGAAAAAAAAATCTCTGACCAACATTTATAAAAATATTTTTAGTACATGAAAAAAAATCTTACATCAATATCATATTTCAACTTATACACTTCAGCCTGCATATTGTTTTGTATATCATCCCTTCTTATCTCATTTCGTTCAAAAGGCAACTAGCATACCAGGAAATTTAAAAAAAAACTTTAAATCCTACAACTGAGACTCAGATTTATAACTCAAGTTAAAACTCAACTTAGATCAAACAAGTAGGAAGATCAAAATCAAGAGGTCTGGAAACAATCAGGATTGTGTTCTTCTCAAAACCCAAAAGAAGTGATCTCTGTTCCAAACAAATTTACAGGTGAGTAAACTGCTACTATTGTTAATGCTTAAACCTGTTAAAAATGATGCTTGTGATTTATCATTGACATAACTTGTGGAAATTTGTTTGCATGATGAAGATATGTCTGTATGTAGACAGTGATGCAGTTATTGAACAAGTATGCCTGTATATGTTTATAAACCTCTGTTACTTGATACAGGCTTATAAATTTAGTTTTTAAATCCTAATTTCTCTTTATACAGACAATATTAAGCAAGAATTTTAAAAAGAAAATTTATCAGGGTAATGCAATTTCATTTTTAAAAAGAATTTGAGGAGGAAATATTAAATAAAAGATGTGGAAATAAGAAATAATAGAAAAGTTCCTTTAAAACAGAAAATTTAAATGTCTAAATTTCTTATATTGAATATCAAATCTGAGTTGTGTTGGAAATTCGTGAGTTATGATAACTATATCATAATTTTTAAGTTAGTGGTTAGTGAGGAATTTAGTGATGATCAGAATTGGATTTAACTTCGATCTCCGGCGATCTCGTAGCTCGAAAAAGTCGGATTTGAGGCAGGTGATAGGTGGATGATCCACGATGGTAGGAAAAATAGCTAGGGAATTTACTAATGGTCGTGGGGGCCATTACGAGACGAACTAGGGTTTTGTATTGGGTTCAGGAAGTGGTTGTTCACGAAGCTTTCGTGACGTCGTCAGAGCGTCGGACCTGGTGGGTCGTAAGGAAAATGAAGTGTAGGCTTCAGTGAGGCTATGGACGTGGTGCTAGCGGTTCAGGTGGTCTGTGGTGGTGCTACGAAGTTTTTTTCGATGGTCGATCTTTGTTCTGGTGATCACTCAGGGTGCTCGATTTCGAGTTGTTAGGGTTTAGTGTTGTCGGGGTGATCGGGTGGCTAGTCGATGTCATCGCCGACATGATATGGGTTGCAGCGCCAGTTGGAGGTGATAGGAACGACTGTGCACGTGCACGTGTGGTATCGTGCACAGGTGGGTTCCAGGTGATCGAATTTGATGTGGTGATGGATAGCGTTGCGTGCGATTGGGTTAGCTTTGATATCGAGTTTCTTTCGAGTTGAATCGAGTTCTTGTAGTTGCTTGGCAGTTCGAATTTGCGAATTGTATTTCTGATGGAAGATCGGGTGTCGGAATTGTGTGTTTGGGAAAGAAGAGGCGGGTCTGTATTCTTTGTATTGGGCTTCGGCCCGTTACGTTGAGTTGTGAATTATTTAGGGCCTGTGTGTTTAGTTTTGGGTTTGTGGAGTTATGGGCCGAAGGGCTTTTGTATTTAAGTGTTTGATAGAAAAATAAAGATTCGTCTTTAAGTTAAATTAAGGTTTGGTAATTAAGAATTAATTAAATAATTAAGAGCAATTCATTAGTTTAATTAATTAATGATTAAGGTCTAATTAATTAATAATTGATTATAGTTGATTAATTGGAGATTAATCAATTCATAATTAAGGATAAGTCAATTAAGTAGTTAGAGGTTAATTACTTAAAGTAAGTAATTAAAGGATTGATTAATTAAGGATATTAATTAAGGATTAGTCAATTAATGAGTGTGATTTATTAAAGGATAATTAACCAGTGTAAGAAATTATAAGATAATTAATTTGAGTAATTATTTAAGAATAATTACTGTAAATGGTTAAGAATAATTAATTTGTGTAATTAATTAAAGGTTAATTACTTAATGTAATTAAAGTATAATCAATCAAGGATGATTAATTAAGATGGATAATTAAAAGATCATTAATTAATTGATTTATAATGAATAAATGATTAAGTAAAGGTAATCTAAGTGAATAAAGGATTAGTAATTAATTTAATTAGTAAATTGATGTTTGGAAATGATCCAACTTGCTTATGAATGATTGAATGATGATTAAATGCCTCGAATAGATTGATATCTCTGATATGAAATGTTTTGTGATATGATATGATTGGATGGACAATGATAATGTGGTTATCTATCGATGATGAATTGCTGTGTAAAAAAAATGACATCTTATATTTAAAATTGAATTGTATTTCACCTGAATAACTTGGGTTAAGATGGTATTGAATTTGAAAAGACCGAAGTCGGGTATTAGTAAATACCCGAAACCACTTCGATTCTTTATAAATTGATACGTGGAATCAATAGACTGAAATGGAATGATTTAAGTAAATTGGACCACTTAATCTAAGTTTTGGTACTTAGAAATTGATGTGTGAAATAAGTGATGTCTATAACAACTCGTGAAGTTGTAAATTGATATAAGTTACCCCGGGTTTATATAAGTTGTATGCTTTTGTATTCCATGTTAGATGAGTTTACTCACGCTGGTTTCCAGCCTGACCCGGGTGTTACTTTGATGTAATGCTCGGGTCAGACCGAGTATTACAGATTTTCAGGTAAGGACGTTCTGGAGCTCAGGGGACGAGCTGGATGGCAGGACGTATGGAGTGTATTCCGCTGTGATATATTGTAGTTTGTCTGGGACATGTTGATTGTATTTGTCCAGTGTTTGTGTATATGTTGTAACTCTGATGTATTAAAGTGTAATTTGACAAGTACAGATTTCCTTTGTATAACTGTTATTATTTGATATTATATTTTGATCCGCTGCGAATGTGAGGTTCTGTGGTTTGTTTTCTATTTTCTTCTTCTATCTCTTTTCTTCTTTTCTTCCTAACTATTTGGAATTTTCGGGATCGAAAATCCCGGGTCGTTACACGTACATTACGAACTATGACCGTTCCCCATATAACACTTACATGCGACGGTATATGGATCAATTATCCATAGTCTTACATTACTTTTAGAGTTCGAAGCTCATGGAATACAATATATGGTCTCGATCAAATAAACATGTAAGTGACCAATTACAAATATATTTACTAATTGTAAAATTAGGCACTTGCATGGATATTGAAATATTAACATGCAAGAAGCATTTATTATTAAGTATATTATACATCAATCTGTCAATCTTCAATTCAATTGTATATCTTAATTGATAAATGTTTTATCAATTATATTAAATGCACAATTTATCGCTGTGGATTATTATAACATTATATAGCATATATTCTTACAATACTAGAAAGGTTAAATGTCAAGACCCAAAAGTCGACCTTCGAAAATCGGCACCCGTACTTCACTTGTACTCAAAATGCCGTAGATTCAAATGTCGAATCTGGTTCTCGGGAGCTTATAACACAGTTAAGTAAATAACATAGCGGAAGAAATGAATAATACATTGATATACAATATCTGATACAACAGAATGATACAATGAATATCAATATACATCAGAGATATGATACAACAAATAGCAGCGGAAAAGAAAACGATAACAACAGCAGCGGAACAATATCAATAGAAATGATAACTCCAAAATGATCTTCAGACAAGAATGAATCCACAACTCCAAGATAAGCAACTCCGATGAATGAACTAGCTCCAGATAATCTACTAAACCTGAATATCTGAAAAACCCAACTCTAGACTGCTCGTGTGGAAAATTATGAGCACCCAGAGTTTAGGAAGGGAACAATAAACTCCGGATCAGTCATGGGACTGGTGTGAGCAACAAAAACAGTTTATCTTTAAAAACAAATAGCAGAGAATTTTAAAGTCAATTCGTAATGCTTTTGGAAAATGAAACTACCATAAGACCTCCCACCACATACACAATGCAAACGCAGAATTGGAGGAGATTTCTTCTTATGATAGTCAAAGATGCTTACTACGCAAAATCAAATCATTTGATATTATTACTAGTGCATAGTGTAGAAAACAATTTCGAAAGTAGAATATAAATCTTAGCCAGCATAGACATTTCGCACTTATGCCTACTATAGCTACCATGTTCAATAGCAGGTTACCACCACATTCCATGGCAGGTAATACAACTAAAACCTTACAGGGCTCGTATTGTTTTGTTTGGATTTCCAACAAATGGTCAGGCTAAGGAACTTCCTATTCCACGAAAGAAACGCCTCTGGCGGGACGTTCCGAGAACCAACTGTTCTCTGCCAAACAAGGCCGGCAACCCCTTTTCCCAAGGGATAAAAGAAACCTCAGATATGCCACCCCCGGTCCTTTGGGACCTTTATCCGAGCGCTCGATAACCAACATCACACATCATAAAGAAAGTGTATCCACATGAGTAAGTATCTGGGCTCCATACCATGATACTACCCTTTTCCAGAAGGAATGGTCATACCCTAGGGGAGCTACCCCTGAAAACCTTGCCGCACAATTCCTGTTTCGACCATTACCGGGTTGTGAGGCTCGACGAAGTCTCGTCCACAAAGCTACGCTTTTTCAAAAAGCCACGCTTTGGGTCAACAGATGATCAACCTATGATCACAAAGATAAATGATCAAACAAAAGATCATATCACAAATGATCAAACATTGATCATCACACAGCAACACTCAGCATGCCACATTACCAAATTGGGATATATCGCTGATAAATTTCAACTACATAACCTCTGAGCTCGTACGTCTCAGAGAAGGGTGTTAAGCTAAGAGAATAAATTCTCCGCCACCAACAGAGATGTATTTGAAAGAAATCGGCTTTATATCTCAAAGTGTAATGTCAGACATACAATCCATACAAGTCTGTTCCGGGTTCGAACAGAACCGAAGGCACTTCTCACGAAGCCCTTGCAATTCCGGATAATTTCCAATCACGTCCGGACTTCTCGTCACTAAGGATGATAAAACCTCTATACCGGGGATCAGCCGATGTAGAGTAACTCGACGGTAATCCTTCCGTTTTCAAAAATATCCGGTCTTCAACACCGGTCTTCAAATGCTATCCATATACGACGTATCACATATTCGGAATGGGTTATACGACCCAAAGGTCCTCTCCCGGCTAAACCGAATAGTGAGCGTAATATTAGAAAATCATATGGATATGGGATTTCAATTAAGTCACAACTTAAAACCCAAAACTTTCCATTTGAATGGTTAAAACAAATTACCATTTACATCTTTTTAAACAAAAAGATTCATTTTAACAACCCTCAACGGTTTAAACAATTTCACACTTTAATCTTTTAAACAAAAGATTCATTCACAGATTTTCCAAATTAATTCCCATTTCAATTTGATTAACTCGTTAAATCTTTAAAACAAAGATTTAACTTATAGCTTTCAAACAATTCCATTTCAAATAGTTTAAACAAATCATCATTTTAAATCTGTTAAAAATAAACAGATTTAATTCATAGCTTTTCAAAACAATTCATTCATAACTTGGAAAACCATTTTCGTTTCAATCTTGAAATTCCTTTAATTAAACTGGAATTTCATTTCTTATCTGAAAGCTTTTATTCTTTTGAAAACAAATAGTTTCATTTCAGAAAATTTGATTTATTCATACGAGTTAAAGTCTTTGGGTTAAATCCAAATTCTCAAAATTTCACTTTTAAATGGTTTAGATTCATACAAACACATTTATAACATTTTCAATCCCTAGTTTCAAATCATAGGATTCAACTTCAAACTTGAATTCAAATTTAAATCAAATTATTTAAATTTTCAAAACTCGATTAAGTTATTCAAAATAACTTTTATCTTTGAAATTCTATTTCAAAAGCTTTTCACTTTAAACCCAAATTTCTAATTTCAAAATCAATTGAAATTAAAATTCCAATTTCAAAAACATCAAATTTAAATTATCTGTGACTTAACCGATTTCCACGTGAAACCCATATTTGTGTGTGTAAAAGTGTGGTCCAGGGGTTTAACACAATAGTGCAACACAATGAATCACCACAGATCAAAATACAGGATATAGTTGATAAGCGATATAAACTATAACGCTCATCTTTATTCACAGATCACAGATATATATCACAGATAAGTAAATTACAGATCACAACATAAATCAGGGTATATCACACAACATCATATATTAGGGATATCAAACAATCAAGTCATTCAATAGAATCCAAACATCCATAAGTAAGATAATTTAATTATATGATAAATTTAAATCAGGTTAATTATTTATGAATAAATTACTAATCTTGGTTAATTAATCATTAATAAATTATAAATCATTTTGATTAATTATTATTTAATTGATTACATTAAGTAATTATCGTTAAATTACTAGTTAATTTCAATTACCTTAAGATCTTAATTAATTTTAAGATAAACCATTTATCTTAATCAATTACTTAATTCCTAATTAATTTAATTTAATCACCAAATAAATTAAATTAATTACCTCTAAATCCTGCTTAACTAATAAATTAATGATCCTTTAATTCATCAAAACCTTAATTAATTAAAGATAAACCCTTTTATCTTAATTTATTGACTATTTAAACCCATTTTAAAATTGTTTAAAACATTTTAATTAATAAAGTTTACTTGAATTTTAAAACTAGGATTCAAACTCAGTTTTGAATCCATACTTAAGATTTTATTTAAAATTTGCTTCAGATTTTAACTTCAAAAATTTTTTAGTTGAAAACAAATCAGGTTTCTAAAGAAACCTGTAACCATTACAATACCCGAGTCTCCCCTTCAGTTACTCCGGGTAAAACCCTCTACCACTTCGAACAAATGATCAAATTACCCGAGCCCCATCAAATTTTACTCGAGTAAAACTCGAGTCACCTGGCACTGTTTTGAAAACTGTGGAAACAAGTAACCCGAGGTGATCCCTTATTCTTCTTCGAGTCGTCCTGCAAATATCACGAGAATTCCCCGAGTCGAACTCGTCTTCCCCAAAAATATCGCCTGTATCCAATCGTGCACGGTGCACGTGCACCGCGGCGATGAACTTCGCCGATCATCTCCGATGATCTTCCTGAACCACCCATCGCCCAAACATCCCTACTCGAGCAACCACCCACCATCATCGATTCGAAATCGAAATGCGAACGTACGAGCCAACCTGGAACCAGTAACCCAACCTCAAACCAAAACCTGTCATCACCGATTGCTCCACGCTCCGACCACCAGCGGCTACCCAACTCCGGCCGCGAACTCATCTCCCTTCCCTCCACCAAACCCCAAGGTCGCATGGCACTCGATACATCGTAGGCGGAGAACGAGACGAGGATGTCAAACCTCACCAAACTAGGTTTAAAAATTTTAAACCTTCGCCGCCGCCTCCACAAGGCTTTGATCAACCTCCGACCATTTTTCCTCAACCCACGGCAGACTCCTCTACCTCCAGAAAGAAATCCACTCCTTCCAGTTGCCTAGATCAACCCCGGCATCTCGAAATGCCAATAACAGGAAACTACAAACTGCTCAAAATCTTGATCACTAAAAATTTGAATCTTTGCTTTAAAATTCACATTTAAGTATGCATATTCAATTTATATTCATGAAATTGTGAATTAAGAAACTCGAAAATTACCATATATGAAGATGGTTCTGTAGTTTTGAGCATTTCCAGTGATATCACAAGTTTGTTCACTTAAACAAATTTTTAAAACTAAAGTTTATGGTATAGCAAACATATTTGTTCAAGACTTAAGTCTGAACATGGGTTGAATCGAGATCAAATAAATTTTGAACCAAGTTTGAGCCTGAAAACTAGAACAGGGATCCTCAACTTTACAACAGTGAACAATGTATATATTTACAACTAAATTATTCGCAGCAGTTTATACTTGTATGTTAACCATACATATTATCACAGAGAACACATTCAACCATATTTAACTTAAGTTATAATTTTTTTTAAAAAAAAAAATAGTTACTCACCAGCTTTATGAAAAAGAACAGAGCACCCATGTTGAAACAGTTTGAACTTGAAAAACTGGAAAATGTTTTCCACTTTGATCTTCTTGCCTTGCTGTTGTCTGATGTTTAATTGTATTTGATGATGTAGAATGAAGTCTTGTTCAAGTTTATAAATGGAAGTTTTTATTTTTAGTCTTGTTTAGTTCGAATTGAAATGGGAATAGCTTCCAGGTTGAAGTTTAAAACAATTTACAGGGTTAATATTTTTTTTTCCATTGTCAGAGATTTTTATAAAATGTGGAGGCTGAAAGAAGTTTTATGCAATTCGTATAGATTATGTTTGCTGCTAGGATATGCACATTTAATGCTATTTGTACTTGATGTTCCCTTTGATACTTATCCATATTTTATACACTTGCCTTAGACTTAAACTATAAGCTATAGGTATAATATATTTTTACTTTGTATTTTGCTTTTGTTTCCTTAAGTTTTGCAGGCATATATCCTATTCGAACATCAGTTTATATTTTGAAACATGATTGAAATGTGATCCTTTACTTTGTTCCATTTGCTATGCAAATGTATAAAGGCTGGAAAGTCTTCATACTTATTTCTATATTTCTTACTTTGACTAACCTGGTTTCCTTGTCTGTTCATACGTATTATTTAGTCTTGTTCATACTTTGTTTTGTTCAGGAATAGTTATATCTGTTTATCTTGCTTGATAACACAAATGAATTTCTATTTTTATTTTCTTTTATTAAATCTTATTATTGTATAATATGGATAATTTCTATATTTTATATGTTGTTAATTTTATTTCTAGCTTAAATATTTATTATTAGTTTATTTTTTTATTTTTTACATAACCCATAAATTTTAAATTTAAATGATTTACCCAAAATTTATTCATGTTCGGGGAAACTCGCGTCCATTTAATCAATTTATTTTACTATTTTTATTCAAAAATACAATTAATTATTAATTTAAATTTATATAAAATTCGGGGTCATTACAGACTTCCCACCTTAAAAGAATTTCGTCCTCGAAATTGCCAAGGAGACAAAAAGATAGATGAAGAATATTTCATCAATTCAAACTGAACATCTATTCTGCATTTGGCGTACCAAATCAGAATATCAATAACAGATACAAGAATGAATCTGTTTAGCATTTCACAAGATACTCGGGTTATCTAGATCTACGA
This sequence comes from Allium fistulosum, assembly GCA_030737815.1. Taxonomy (NCBI): domain Eukaryota; kingdom Viridiplantae; phylum Streptophyta; class Magnoliopsida; order Asparagales; family Amaryllidaceae; genus Allium; species Allium fistulosum. Next base: position 100,738,113 of record CM060907.1, read on the forward strand.
AGTATGGAGTGACATTGGTTAGTTCAAAGGGATAACTAACCATTCATAGAACATATCCGGACCCATAGAATAGATAGATATATAGATACGATTTCGAAATTTTTAGTTTAAAACCCAAAATGTACCTATCAACTATAGCAATCAAAGCAACCAAGGCAACCAATACATCCAAACAAACAATTTTTGGTTCATTTGGAGTTTATGTCCCATTTTAATATATCGAATCTCCTTTCTGGATCTACCAGAAACTACCGAAGAATTGAGAAAAGATGACCAACAAAAGAGATCGATAGAGAAAAGATTGCTTCCTTGTTGTTACAGAGTATTGACCATTTATAGTCGTATTCCCCTGTCCCCTATCTCATCCTCTTCTTGCACTCATATCTACTATGAGTGGATAGTAAGAGAATTTACTGAGGCATACGGACAGATATCTGAGGAATACTCATTCTAGGGTATACTTCACCCTATCTCTAATGAGCTACTTAATGTGTTATACTCCTGAGCTAAAGTTCAACCTTAGCTCTGATACCACTTGTCAAGACCCAAAAGTCGACCTTCGAAAATCGGCACCCGTACTTCACTTGTACTCAAAATGCCGTAGATTCAAATGTCGAATCTGGTTTTCGGGAGCTTATAACACAGTTAAGTAAATAACATAGCGGAAGAAATGAATAATACATTGATATACAATATTTGATACAACAGAATGATACAATGAATATCAATATACATCAGAGATATGATACAACAAATAGCAGCGGAAAAGAAAACGATAACAACAGCAGCGGAACAATATCAATAGAAATGATAACTCCAAAATGATCTTCAGACAAGAATGAATCCACAACTCCAAGATAAGCAACTCCGATGAATGAACTAGCTCCAGATAATCTACTAAACCTGAATATCTGAAAAACCCAACTCTAGACTGCTCGTGTGGAAAATTATGAGCACCCAGAGTTTAGGAAGGGAACAATAAACTCCGGATCAGTCATGGGACTGGTGTGAGAAACAAAAACAGTTTATCTTTAAAAACAAATAGCAGAGAATTTTAAAGTCAATTCGTAATGCTTTTGGAAAATGAAACTACCATAAGACCTCCCACCACACACACAATGCAAACGCAGAATTGGAGGAGATTTCTTCTTATGATAGTCAAAGATGCTTACTACGCAAAATCAAATCATTTGATATTATTACTAGTGCATAGTGTAGAAAACAATTTCGAAAGTAGAATATAAATCTTAGCCAGCATAGACATTTCGCACTTATGCCTACTATAGCTACCATGTTCAATAGCAGGTTACCACCACATTCCATGGCAGGTAATACAACTAAAACCTTACAGGGCTCGTATTGTTTTGTTTGGATTTCCAACAAATGGTCAGGCTAAGGAACTTCCTATTCCACGAAAGAAACGCCTCTGGCGGGACGTTCCGAGAACCAACTGTTCTCTGCCAAACAAGGCCGGCAACCCCTTTTCCCAAGGGATAAAAGAAACCTCAGATATGCCACCCCCGGTCCTTTGGGACCTTTATCCGAGCGCTCGATAACCAACATCACACATCATAAAGAAAGTGTATCCACATGAGTAAGTATCTGGGCTCCATACCATGATACTACCCTTTTCCAGAAGGAATGGTCATACCCTAGGGGAGCTACCCCTGAAAACCTTGCCGCACAATTCCTGTTTCGACCATTACCGGGTTGTGAGGCTCGACGAAGTCTCGTCCACAAAGCTACGCTTTTTCAAAAAGCCACGCTTTGGGTCAACAGATGATCAACCTATGATCACAAAGATAAATGATCAAACAAAAGATCATATCACAAATGATCAAACATTGATCATCACACAGCAACACTCAGCATGCCACATTACCAAATTGGGATATATCGCTGATAAATTTCAACTACATAACCTCTGAGCTCGTACGTCTCAGAGAAGGGTGTTAAGCTAAGAGAATAAATTCTCCGCCACCAACAGAGATGTATTTGAAAGAAATCGGCTTTATATCTCAAAGTGTAATGTCAGACATACAATCCATACAAGTCTGTTCCGGGTTCGAACAGAACCGAAGGCACTTCTCACGAAGCCCTTGCAATTCCGGATAATTTCCAATCACGTCCGGACTTCTCGTCACTAAGGATGATAAAACCTCTATACCGGGGATCAGCCGATGTAGAGTAACTCGACGGTAATCCTTCCGTTTTCAAAAATATCCGGTCTTCAACACCGGTCTTCAAATGCTATCCATATACGACGTATCACATATTCGGAATGGGTTATACGACCCAAAGGTCCTCTCCCGGCTAAACCGAATAGTGAGCGTAATATTAGAAAATCATATGGATATGGGATTTCAATTAAGTCACAACTTAAAACCCAAAACTTTCCATTTGAATGGTTAAAACAAATTACCATTTACATCTTTTTAAACAAAAAGATTCATTTTAACAACCCTCAACGGTTTAAACAATTTCACACTTTAATCTTTTAAACAAAAGATTCATTCACAGATTTTCCAAATTAATTCCCATTTCAATTTGATTAACTCGTTAAATCTTTAAAACAAAGATTTAACTTATAGCTTTCAAACAATTCCATTTCAAATAGTTTAAACAAATCATCATTTTAAATCTGTTAAAAATAAACAGATTTAATTCATAGCTTTTCAAAACAATTCATTCATAACTTGGAAAACCATTTTCGTTTCAATCTTGAAATTCCTTTAATTAAACTGGAATTTCATTTCTTATCTGAAAGCTTTTATTCTTTTGAAAACAAATAGTTTCATTTCAGAAAATTTGATTTATTCATACGAGTTAAAGTCTTTGGGTTAAATCCAAATTCTCAAAATTTCACTTTTAAATGGTTTAGATTCATACAAACACATTTATAACATTTTCAATCCCTAGTTTCAAATCATAGGATTCAACTTCAAACTTGAATTCAAATTTAAATCAAATTATTTAAATTTTCAAAACTCGATTAAGTTATTCAAAATAACTTTTATCTTTGAAATTCTATTTCAAAAGCTTTTCACTTTAAACCCAAATTTCTAATTTCAAAATCAATTGAAATTAAAATTCCAATTTCAAAAACATCAAATTTAAATTATCTGTGACTTAACCGATTTCCACGTGAAACCCATATTTGTGTGTGTAAAAGTGTGGTCCAGGGGTTTAACACAATAGTGCAACACGATGAATCACCACAGATCAAAATACAGGATATAGTTGATAAGCGATATAAACTATAACGCTCATCTTTATTCACAGATCACAGATATATATCACAGATAAGTAAATTACAGATCACAACATAAATCAGGGTATATCACACAGCATCATATATTAGGGATATCAAACAATCAAGTCATTCAATAGAATCCAAACATCCATAAGTAAGATAATTTAATTATCTGATAAATTTAAATCAGGTTAATTACTTATGAATAAATTACTAATCTTGGTTAATTAATCATTAATAAATTATAAATCATTTTGATTAATTATTATTTAATTGATTACATTAAGTAATTATCGTTAAATTACTAGTTAATTTCAATTACCTTAAGATCTTAATTAATTTTAAGATAAACCATTTATCTTAATCAATTACTTAATTCCTAATTAATTTAATTTAATCACCAAATAAATTAAATTAATTACCTCTAAATCCTGCTTAACTAATAAATTAATGATCCTTTAATTCATCAAAACCTTAATTAATTAAAGATAAACCCTTTTATCTTAATTTATTGACTATTTAAACCCATTTTAAAATTGTTTAAAACATTTTAATTAATAAAGTTTACTTGAATTTTAAAACTAGGATTCAAACTCAGTTTTGAATCCATACTTAAGATTTTATTTAAAATTTGCTTCAGATTTTAACTTCAAAAAAAATTTTAGTTGAAAACAAATCAGGTTTCTAAAGAAACCTGTAACCATTACAATACCCGAGTCTCCCCTTCAGTTACTCCGGGTAAAACCCTCTACCACTTCGAACAAATAATCAAATTACCCGAGCCCCATCAAATTTTACTCGAGTAAAACTCGAGTCACCTGGCACTGTTTTGAAAACTGTGGAAACAAGTAACCCGAGGCGATCCCTTATTCTTCTTCGAGTCGTCCTGCAAATATCACGAGACTTCCCCGAGTCGAACTCGTCTTCCCCAAAAATATCGCCTGTATCCAATCGTGCACGGTGCACGTGCACCGCGGCGATGAACTTCGCCGATCATCTCCGATGATCTTCCTGAACCACCCATCGCCCAAACATCCCTACTCGAGCAACCACCCACCATCATCGATTCGAAATCGAAATGCGAACGTACGAGCCAACCTGGAACCAGTAACCCAACCTCAAACCAAAACCTGTCATCACCGATTGCTCCATGCTCCGACCACCAGCGGCTACCCAACTCCGGCCGCGAACTCATCTCCCTTCCCTCCACCAAACCCCAAGGTCGCGTGGCACTCGATACATCGTAGGCGGAGAACGAGACGAGGATGTCAAACCTCACCAAACTAGGTTTAAAAATTTTAAACCTTCGCCGCCGCCTCCACAAGGCTTTGATCAACCTCCGACCATTTTTCCTCAACCCACGGCAGACTCCTCTACCTCCAGAAAGAAATCCACTCCTTCCAGTTGCCTAGATCAACCCCGGCATCTCGAAATGCCAATAACAGGAAACTACAAACTGCTCAAAATCTTGATCACTAAAAATTTGAATCTTTGCTTTAAAATTCACATTTAAGTATGCATATTCAATTTATATTCATGAAATTGTGAATTAAGAAACTCGAAAATTACCATATATGAAGATGGTTCTGTAGTTTTGAGCATTTCCAGTGATATCACAAGTTTGTTCACTTAAACAAATTTTTAAAACTAAAGTTTATGGTATAGCAAACATATTTGTTCAAGACTTAAGTCTGAACATGGGTTGAATCGAGATCAAATAAATTTTGAACCAAGTTTGAGCCTGAAAACTAGAACAGGGATCCTCAACTTTACAACAGTGAACAATGTATATATTTACAATTAAATTATTCGCAGCAGTTTATACTTGTATGTTAACCATACATATTATCACAGAGAACACATTCAACCATATTTAACTTAAGTTATAATTTTTTTTAAAAAAAAAATAGTTACTCACCAGCTTTATGAAAAAGAACAGAGCACCCATGTTGAAACAGTTTGAACTTGAAAAACTGGAAAATGTTTTCCACTTTGATCTTCTTGCCTTGCTGTTGTCTGATGTTTAATTGTATTTGATGATGTAGAATGAAGTCTTGTTCAAGTTTATAAATGGAAGTTTTTATTTTTAGTCTTGTTTAGTTCGAATTGAAATGGGAATAGCTTCCAGGTTGAAGTTTAAAACAATTTACAGGGTTAATATATTTTTTTCCATTGTCAGAGATTTTTATAAAATGTGGAGGCTGAAAGAAGTTTTATGCAATTCGTATAGATTATGTTTGCTGCTAGGATATGCACATTTAATGCTATTTGTACTTGATGTTCCCTTTGATACTTATCCATATTTTATACACTTGCCTTAGACTTAAACTACAAGCTATAGGTATAATATATTTTTACTTTGTATTTTGCTTTTGTTTCCTTAAGTTTTGCAGGCATATATCCTATTCGAACATCAGTTTATATTTTGAAACATGATTGAAATGTGATCCTTTACTTTGTTCCATTTGCTATGCAAATGTATAAAGGCTGGAAAGTCTTCATACTTATTTCTATATTTCTTACTTTGACTAACCTGGTTTCCTTGTCTGTTCATACGTATTATTTAGTCTTGTTCATACTTTGTTTTGTTCAGGAATAGTTATATCTGTTTATCTTGCTTGATAACACAAATGAATTTCTATTTTTATTTTCTTTTATTAAATCTTATTATTGTATAATATGGATAATTTCTATATTTTATATGTTGTTAATTTTATTTCTAGCTTAAATATTTATTATTAGTTTATTTTTTTATTTTTTACATAACCCATAAATTTTAAATTTAAATGATTTACCCAAAATTTATTCATGTTCGGGGAAACTCGCGTCCATTTAATCAATTTATTTTACTATTTTTATTCAAAAATACAATTAATTATTAATTTAAATTTATATAAAATTCGGGGTCGTTACATTAAATGTTATCATTTGTTTTTCTAATAAAGCTCTGGACTTTTATCTTTCACCAAACCATAAGCAAAACATAGAAGTCTTTCAACTTCACTAGTAGGTGTTAGGACTTGTATGCCTTGTGATTCTGACCTTGAGGAAAGCTCAACAAATCATACTCCCGCATATGATGGATAACTCCTTATCGGTTGTATCATATAGAACTCCTAACCAGTGGTACCCTTTCCTATCTCGCCATTACCTTGAGGAAAGCTCAAAAAGTAAAGTGGGATTATTCATGTAAACTTGTCATTTTGCGGTGACCTAAGTATAATGCACATACCTTAAGGAAACCTCAGCAAATATATGTTGTTACCTTACCTCGTCTATTCAATATATCAATAATACTACAGTTGATCAATAGCTTAAGGAAAACTTAACAACTAAAGAGTATACAAGTAATCTAGTAATATATAAATGATAGAGGATAACTGTAACGACCCGGAATTTCGAACGCTTTGTATTTAAGTATCAAAATTGTTTAGATAATGAAATCTTGGATTTAAAGTGAACAAAAATGATTCCAAAAGCTTATTAAACCCTTTTTAAATAATAAGTGGTAATGGTAAGCTTTTAATTAATAATTAATAGGATTAAACTTGTTTTAATAATAATTCATTTCAATCAATGCGTGAAATAGTCACCCTAGGGCACTGTCTCGGATTTTGACGAAACTAGTGTCGTTGGGTCTGGAATAATGAGTAGATGTGCGCCGTTGAGTTTCATGGCGATCGGATGTCCTCTGCGATCTTGCGAGCTTGAAACGTGTAGCGATTAATTCTAGAAATTAAAATATAAAATTTCATATATAAACAGCCACACATCTTAAACCCTTTTCATTATCTTCCTCTCTACTCCTCTCTCTCCCCTTTCCTTTTACTGTAATGAAAATAACAGCTGCCCCTCTACATATAATTGTTTCTAGAGCTAAGATGCATGAAAACGAACGGCGTTGGATCCGTTGCACTCATATGGAAGAGAGCTCCATGTTGGTACGTATGATGATAGGTACGACATCTATTGGGGAGATGTGATATGAGAGGCCGAAACTAATATTAGTTTTTGGTAGTGATTAAGGTGGAATTAAATGAAACGAAGGATAGCGTTGTACTTCTCGTTAGAAGGGGCGTCAGTGGTGGCATTCTGGTAAACTCGAGTCGTCTTTGATAAATCGCGATATTCGGTTGTTATGTACCAGTGTGTCAGGCCATGTTTTGGTCTGGTGGTTCATGCATGACATGGTGGTGTCCTTCGCGGAGAGGATTGGAAGAAGAGATTGATGGAAGTGACGGTGTGGCGAATGGTTACGCGAGGAGGAAGAAAAGAAGAGAGAGGCAATGCAACATTGATGGGTTGTATCAGGTATCATTTGTGCACTATGAACGAAATTGGGAAGAAGGGGGAGATGTTTATGAAGGTAATTAAAGGTTAATTTAATTAAGTAGTTAATCCAAAATCTTATAAAATCCATAACATTTGCAAATGAGGTCCAATCGAGGCGTCGTCTTCGCCATTGCACTCGTAGCCAGATTTCCTACGAGTTGGTTTGGCTTTGGTTCCGGTGAGTTTACTCACCAGTTAATTTGTGTATATAATGTTTATTGTGCAAAATATAAATTAAAGTAGATAACAATGCCAGTTTTACTTTTGGACCCCTCCTTGCTTTGGAAAGCAAGAGACAGCATTATATGTTGTATAATCTCTCTAATAACCATCTAAAACATGTATTATGGTCCGGACTTGTTTACATATTTGATATTGTTGTTTGATAAAGTTGGAAAATGTGTGCGAATGGTTGAAGCGAAATGGTTGCTATGAAGGCACATTGAAATTCTCTATATTTGACACTTGTTAAATTGGTAAAAATGTAAAAATATTGTGGGAATATATATTGGGGTGTTCTGTACACATGTTTTGGGGGTGTTTGGCCTAAAGGAATTGGTTGGGAAAGTTATTGGATTGTAAAACAAAGTTGTGTTGGAAATCTCAATTTTTAGTAAAGTATAAAGGGCCTTTACTTTAGTTATATTTCCAATTCTTTTTATAAGGAGTTTATTAATGGTATTAAAGTAACGAGGACGTTGAAGTTTAAATGTGTTTTTAGAATTATTTCTGAATTTTTAAAGTAAAGAGTTTTAAATTATAAAAACAAGCTTTTTATGGTTTTCAAATAAAATATAAAATAAGTATTTTTGAGTAATATTTAGATTAAAAGTTTTAAACCATAGTATAAGTATTTTAAAGTACATTTTTAAGTATATATAGTTTTTCGAAAATTAGTATTTATTTTAAAGTAATTTGAAGCTTAGGTAATATAAATATCGTTTTAAAGAGGTTTTTAGTAAATATGCAAGTGGAAAAAGAAAATTAAGCCTTTTATAAAGTAATAAAGGAAAGTTTGAATTTAAACATTTTTTTGTTAAAATAAGTTGTTTTTTGAAGTTAAGTGAAAGTACATTGAGTTGTTAAATTAATGTAGAGATAAGTAATAATAGTTTGGATTGCAATTATGACTTTAATGAAGAATACTTTAAAGTAATAAGGGAAATGGTTTTGGGGTTGTTCTGACAATGTTTGAGTAACAATTGTCTTAAACCCTTATAAATGTAATTTAATCTTTGAAGAGAGTTTTAAAGAAATGGTTTTGTGAAGTGTGTTGGTTTGTTGTAAACGCCCTTGAATAATATTTCTAAAGTGGGAAAATATTGTTAAGTGTTTATGAATATGCTTAGATCTTTGATAATGGAATATTAAAGGTAATAATAAGTATGAAATCTTTAGAAAAAGATAGAAAGGTATAAGTTTTAAAGTATAAAAGTGAGATGGGGTTTATAGTAACAGTGTTTGAGTGACATTCATTTTTAACCTCTTTGACTTTGTTTTAAGTACATAGTACTTATTATTGATTTGCGAATATACTTATCTGTTGAGATAAGTATATGAATACTTTCGTAAGTGTTGAAATGTGTAGAAATGAATAGGGAAGTTTTAATTAGATAGTGAAGTTTAATTAATAAGTGAAGTTTCGTTAATAAAGATGTTTACTGAGTAGAAAGGAGTTTTACTAATAAAAGAGGTTTTTAAGTAATAAAGAATTAATTAATTAAAAAGGGGATTAAAAGTTGTTTATGTGGCTTGATCGTGCTTTGTGTGTGTTAATCATACTTATGTGATTACTTGTGTATGGAAAGTATACAAGACTTAGTTTCCCTTATGTGATCATTCTCATTATTTGTTGAAATTGACCAAATATAACTCTAGAAATATCTAGAAGAAACACGGGAATTATACGGTACACTTATCTTTGGTGATGCTATACTGTACGTATAAACTCGTTTTGGCTTTTAGGATAAATAATAAGGAAAACCATCCGGTTAGGAGGTGATCTCCGCTCTTACGTATTGTCTATTTATTTCTGAAAGAACCGAGATTGAGTTAACTAGAAACGATCGATTGGTTTTGCAATGCTCGGTAAGCGAGGGAGTGCACTTATATGAGATGACTTGAAATCGTAACCACTCTAAAACCATATACGTTTTCTACGTTTTGGAAGCGGTTCGTGATTGGTTCAAGATGCTAGAATCTATGTAGAGATTCGAGATCTGATTGGAACGCCCGAACACATGTAGTTGTTCGTGATCTATTTAGGATGTGGGAATCTGTGACGGCCCGAAATTTTGGGATATTTGAAATAGGAATATTTAATTGATTTTAAATATTCAAAGGGGTAATTTTGACTTGACTTTCAAATATAACCAATTATTGGATAATTAAATTTATTGAATTTAATAATTGGAAGTCGGGTAAAATATTGAATCTTCAATTTTAAGCTTGTTAAAAATAATTTGAAGGCTTATAAAATTCATATTAATAATACTGAAGATAATAGAACTTTTAAAATCGAATTTAAAAGTGTTTTGTTCAGTTTTGAAAATATATCGTTTAAATTGATATTTAAAATATAGCCTTTCGAGGCACAGTCTCGGAATTAGACGAAACCAGTTCCATTGGATCCGTAATAGTGTAATATTATCGGATTTCAATTTTCGTCGTGATTGGAGTTGTTGTGTGAGCGTACGAGATATAAACACGCTGAAATTTGAATCGAAAATTTAATATTATAACAGAGTCCAAAAGCTATCTTCTCCATACCATTGAATTAGGACTCGAAACCTTTTCCATTGCGTTCGGAATAGGGATATAACATTGTAAACGCCTAGCGGCACGCCTCGATATGAGTTTGAAATTTTAAGTTGCATTTGAATTTAAATTTGAACTTTATAAATATATATATTAATGGTTGATTGACATATATACTCATATCAACTGCTTGCTTTACGATCAACTTACTGTAGCTAGATTTTTCAACACGCTTCCTTTGCCTTCTCGAACACACTACCCAGTGTCCTTATATCGTACCGCTATCCTGTCTTCCTTTGAAAGCAAATCGATCTTTATAAAAATATATATCGATCGAACGAATCAGTTCGATTTCAAGAAAAGAAAAATGGCGATTGCATAGTGCGAAATCTATTCGCTCGTAATGAAAAAATAAATAAAAATAAACGAACAAGTCAGAACCCATTCACTCCCCTTCCCTTTTACAAGTTCAAAATCGATCGAACTCGGTTCGAAAAATATGGCTACCGTTAACCAAGATCGCGACATCGTCACGATCTGGAATCGTGGATGAATCAATCATGATGGAGGCGCAACAAATTCATAGAGGAGGAGCTCGGTTAGGGCATCGTGAAGGTGGAAACTAGGAAGGGCGAATTTGGGCTTCGATTTGGGTTCCGATGGATGTGGCGATGGTAGGCTATCTCGGTGGGCAGCAGCGTTACACAACAACTAGGCGAAGTCGAGGCGACAAGTGGAAGCTCGCAGAAGGCACAGGAGACTACGACTAGAGTTTGAGTCGGTATCGATGTTCGTGGGTGGACTCGAAGGCGCTGTTAAGGTTAAGGTGAAGGGCCGGCGCTGCGCTGGAGGCGGCACGCGAGTCGAGGCAGTGAGGTATTTGTTTTCTTTCTTTTTAGTTTATACCTGATTTAATAAAAATATATATACAGATTGTAATGAAATAAAATAAACAGTATAAAACAGAAAAGAGAAAATGATACAACAAGTTTATAAAAACAAATTATTATCTTCAATTCATAGATTTATATACATATGGGTATATACAGGCAGTAAGATAAATTATTGTTCCTATTTACAGAAGAAGAAAACATATTTTTATATATATAAATAACACTCACATATTTTAATATATACTCGTACCTATTTTAAAATTAAATATATACATAAAAAAATCAATAAATACATATATCTATATAAGATTTTGGAATATATAAGGGTTTATATAAAAATTAGATTTTCAGATGTATAAAGGTTATTTTTTAGTATATGTAGTTTCAAAAAATAAAATAAAATAAATATAGATATATTTTTAATTTATTTGTTTTATTAACTTGTTTAATATATTTACTAAAGAATTTTAAAGGAAAATTATTAGCTTAGAATTAAATTTATAGTTAATCAAATTTTTAAATGACAATTGATAGTTCGATTTATTTCGAATATTAATAAACCGTAAATGTTATACAAGGTCTTCAGTCGTGAAGAAAAGAAGTTTAGACGGTAATGGACTGCAAATAAAAAGCAAAGGTGAGTTAATCTCACTTATCTGGGTTTAATTTAAATTTAAATTTAAATGGTTAAATTTAAATAACTGGTTGAATGATTGAATTGATTCGATGTGATAATATATATAGCAGTGTATATATATATATTGGAGTGATTGATATTCACGCATTATATAGCGGATGAGACCTTATGCGCCGCATAATAGGGGATGATATTATATAAACCCATATACTGCGATATTCCACCTCGAAGTGGAATTGGTATTGTGCTAACATCTGTGGATGCAGGGAAACAGGTTGGAGGGATCCAACTGGATTCCTCAAAATATTTAGATTGTTTAATATTCTGTGATATGATTATTTGATATTCTGTGAAGAATTATATTGATAATTGGAGATGATGGATGCTATTGATTGAATATATCTAGGTATACTGTGTTACCAAAATATATAGATTGGATTTTTGGAAAGAAATAAAAGAGTAAATTTTTAAGAAAATAATTATAGAGAATTTAAATAAATTAAAGAATGAATTGGGAAAGGATAAAAGTGATTTTTAAATTATGTTAAATAAATTCCGAGTATGGGAAAGGAGATATTGAAAAAAAGGGAAATATTAAATTTTTAAACCTATGTGATATTATTTAAGGGAATAAAGAATTTATTTTAAAATTCAAGGTTTAATTTTATTTAAAAGGGATAAGGAAGGAATTTGGGAAATCTGAAATGGGTATTTTCAGTTAAAAGATTTAAAATCATAATTAAGAAAGTAAAATCTGAAGTGGATTTTTGGAATAAATTTAGTAAGTAAAGGAATTTATTTTAAAATGGAGTAAATTTTGGAAATTAGTTTGTAAATTGATTTAAGTGTTTGGAATTGGAATTTAAAAGAGAAGTGAGATTTTGGAATTTATAAACTGTGTTTATAAAGTGAAGTAATATATCAGTGGATATTTGGAAGAATAAATTCACTATGGGAATTTATTAAAGAAATGGGTAAATTTGTTTAAAAATAAATAGTGATTTATTTTTAAAGATGTGAGAGAGAAGTGTATTTCCCTTAATAGCCAAGTATAAGCTAAAAGTTTAAGATTGTTTTAAATGTATGTTTAGAAAATTTATTATTCTTAAATGTTTAAATTTTAAAGCAAGTATTTTTCAAATTTATTTTAGTAGTAATTATTTAAAGGTTAATTGGTATTATGTTTTAAAAAGATAAAAATTTAGTTTTATATTTTATAAATTAGCTTTATTTTAAATATTCTTAAAGTATATATTTTTAGATAAAGTATTAAAATATTTTTTTAAATTTAAATGTTTTGAAGTATATTTTATAATAAAGTGTTTTAAATTACTTTGAAATCTAAAGTATTTGTACTTGGTGATTTCAGTGGAAATAGAAATATTTGGGGAATTTATTCCACGAGAGAAAGATGGTTTGAAAACTGTTTCAAAAGGGTTAAAAATGGAAATATATCTTGCGAAGATATTTGTGAGGTAAATAAATAATTTGGAAAATTATTTATTGTTTGATGGATGTTTATGAATGTTAATTGATAGTTAAATCACCGACTATCAATATTGGACAATGCGATAATCGTTTTGAAGAGACCGGGATCGGGATTTATTTCTCGAAAACCACTTCGATCCGGTTTATACGTTTTCGTGGGGAAAACGAGTTTGGAATCGAAGATGGAGCAATGAAGTGCAAGGGCTAATCGCTACTAATCCTGAGGATGATTCCAAAATGGATGTAGTAGGAATAGTGCCTTCGGTTCCGTTCGAACCCGGGACGGACTTGTATGGATGAATGCTTTCAGAACATCGTCAGGAGGACGATGAGCATTCTAAGGGATATGTTCTAAAAAGGTAACGCTTAGCCTCGAACCTCATCAACCGGGAATGACTGAAAATCAGGGGTTATGCAGCAAGGCTATGTGGGTAGCCCCCATTAGGGTGAGGTCATCCCTGTCCAGATGTCCTTTTTTATTTTGGCTTAGTGGTGCGGTTGCTGATCCCAACCGTGGGGTGATCTTACTCGAAATTATCCAGTAAGGGGTAGTTCCGGCCTTATGTTGCAGGGGATCGGGCATGGTCCTCGGTACGCTGATCTAGACCAGGTACTGTGACAGGTGGTACCCCAGTGCCTAGTCATTAGTTGGAAATCCATTCTCCCTACGCGCCTGTACGGTATTGATTGTGCCCAACTATTGTTGAAATGTGAGATGCAAGCATTTCATCTAGATTCTATTTTACTTTCTATAGACACTATTATAATATCAGACGAATTTGATAAAAGTGTTTTGGCTATCGTAAGGTAAAAACCCGACATGTTTATTTGTGGCGTGGTCTTACGAGATGCTTTTGATTTCAAAGGATTTGGAAAACTTTAATAATCCAATTGAGTGTGTTTTCTCACGCTGGTTTTCCAGACTGACTCCGGTGTTATTTTATTATAATGCTCGGGTCAGACCGAGTATTACAGATACAGGATAGGATGCTGTGGAGCTCAGGAGGCGAGCTGGAAGGCGAGACGTTCACTCGTACTTGGTATATATTCCGCTGTGTTGTGTACTGTGTATTCTGTTGCGGGTCAAGTTTATATAACTAACCAGTATTTGATTCTGATTGTATTGTACTCTGATGATGTAATGTATAAACAGATAAAAATTCTTGTTTAAAGATTAATCGTTTATCTATTATATATTGTTCCGCTGCGTATGTGAGATTCTGATGTGTGTTGTTTTCTTTCCTTCTACCTCCTTCTTCTTCTTCTAACCCTGATGGTTCGATTTTTCGGGTATGAAAAATCGTGGTTGTCACAGTTGGTATCAGAGCTTAGGCTGGTGATAACCTTGGCTCTGGTGGGGATTACTCATTGAAATAGAGTCTGTAGTACTCTAGAATGAGTTTGAGTGTATTAATAGGTATGAGCGCGTATTTTTTAGTGGAAATAAAATGGTTTTATATTCTGTCGATTGGTTTATTGAGTAGTTTATGGATTCTGGTCAATACGAGTAATTAACGTTATTGATAGGGATCTCTAAACACTTGAATAGAACAATTCGACACAGTATTGTTTTAAAATTGGGTAAATGAAATAATTTTACCCAAACTATTTTCATCTATAAAAGGAAATAATTTTTGAAAGTTATTATAATATATGGTTGCTTGACTGTTAGGAAGTGATAATATTAAATTATTATCATTGTTGTATGGAAATTGAATTATAACCAAGGTTAAAGAAATAAATTCAGGTAATAAAATGGAATTTGTAAATGTGAATTATAAATGTGATTTATAATTGAAATTGAAATAAAAAAAACTCCAGAGTAATGTTTGAATCTGAATTGGATGGATTTCGAATTTGGAATTTTGGGAAGTTTAAATTCCTTTGGATTTGAAAATGGTTTTCAAAAGCTTTGGAGAAATAATGGTGATAGTATTTGAGAAATATTTTGAATTGGATATGGAATCTGGTGAGGTTTGGAATGTAAGAATATTTGAAATGATTTTAAAGAGATAAAAGCATTGAACTCTTTCGGTCGCTGGAAAATAACTTCGGTGATGACTGCAGCATCATCGATGTTCATTTTCGAGTTTCCAGAAGAGGAATTGCTGCCAAATTGTTTTGTATTTTGGAAAATTAATAAAAATCCAAAACTTTAATTATAAAATAGATTAAACTCAAGTAAAATAGTTAAAGTGATTTTTGAAAATAAAAATCAAATATTGGGTATAAAATTAGAATAAACTAATTGATAATTAATTAGTTAATGAAATATGGAAATGGAATTTGAATTGGTTAAATGAAAGTTGAATTGTGAGTTAGTAATGGAGTTGGAAATGAACTCGAGTTATAAATAAAATTCAACTTGGATTGTTGGTGAATTGAATATAATTGGAAATGTTGTCGAATAAAATAGAGTTGGATTGAAATAGTGGTGGTTTGAGTTGTAAATAAAACTCAAGTGAGTAGAAATAGATTGAAATGGCCTTGTTAATTAATAAATAACTTAAGTAAATATTGGATGAAAGCTTGACTTAAGAAAATTGTGAAATGGTTATTGTCAAGATTTTATAAAATGATTCTAAACAAAACTTGTTGGGTTAATGAAATGAAATGCAAGTTGAATACCAAATTTGAAGTGAAAAATGTTTGGGTTGTAAATAAATTGTGGAATGAGTATTTGATGAAATCAATATGGAATGTTCTAAGATTAATAAAATTGATTTTGGAATTAATTGAAAGGGATGTGAGTTCATTTCGTTTAAAAATGAATGGAAGGTAGGAAAGTGAGTTGTAAATCCCTTAAATTGAATGAAAATGATGTGTGATTTAGTTGTAAGCAACTAAATTTGTGTCGAAACCTTATAAATTGCTTATGGAAAGTGTTTAATGCTTATTGCTTATGTTATGCATGTATTTAGCTATTGAAAATAAGTGAAATGTTAATAAACTTTATATATTTGTCACTTACATGTTTAAAATTGAGTGAGTACAGGTTTTTGGAAGCCGTTTGGCTGGTTTTGATCGCGCAAAATGCTAAATAAATAAGCCGCTTGCTTAAAAATGCTAAATAAAGGTACGCCTACGCAATAAAAGATAGGAAATATGAACTGTTGTTTGTTTTTTTTTATTTTCCGACCGTGTGGGTCGATGTATATATATTTATATCACTTGTCAAATTGCAAAAGCTCCTCCGTACAAAGGAGACTCTGCCAAAATTTTCTGGAAATTTCGGGAGTTAGAAAATTTTTAAAATTTTCACTAATGACAAATTATTTAAAATTGGTAAGCAAAGAGAATTGAAACTGAATATTGAAATCTAATTTAAAATTGTGTATGTAAAGTAAGGTGAAATCGAAGAAATTGTTCGAAGAAACTAAAGGAAGAAAAGTTTGCAAATAAACTTTTATTTGAGATTTTAAATAAATTAGTAAGTGAAACTAATAAAAGGAAATGGTTAATTAAATGTGGGTTGAGATAAGGTGAATAAAATTCAATAATTCAAAGTTTGAAGACAAATTGAAGTCAAGTAGAATTGAAGATGGAAATCTAAATGAAAATTGGGAAAAAGTATTTATATTTGAAATGAATTAGTAAATTGAAGCAAATTGATTTTATATGGAATTGGAATTCAATTTGAACATAAACTTCAGTGGTGAAGTAAAAATAAATATAAGAAGTATATAAATGATTTATATTGGACTTAAGGAATGAAGAATGAAGTTCTTAAGTAAATTGGTATTGGGAATATACTAAGAAATTTTGGAATGGAGAAATATACTAAGTGAATAATTGAATGAAGATTAAAACTGAAGGTTGTGAATGGGATAATTGTGGATAAGTGAATAGAAATCAAAATGAATGTGAATAAAAAGGGATTTGATATATTTAATAATCAATTGGAATTAATACGTAGGATGTGCGTATATTATTTTATTCGCATAGCGGTTTGATCCAGAATTCGAGCACAGAATTTCGAGATATTTATATTGTTCCGAGTTGGGATTTTTCACTTGATTTTCGACGACGAACCCTGGATATGGATTTTGATTGATTCTGGATATTCTCTATCATAGTTTGTGGCTATGCAAGGAGAATGACAGTTTCTGATCAAGAAACCAGATCTGAGTCCGCACTAGGATGTCGGGTGGATGATACTAGTTCGGAAGTGAAATTGTGTGATCGAGTGAGCGATCGAATCTGATATTGCGTACGGATGATATATGTACATCGTACGGGCTTGAGTGAAATTGATATTGAAACATTTGAAAGGAAATGAATAGAATGATTTTGGATTCTGTGATTGGATAGTATTGCTAAGTAGGATACAGGTAATTAAAGGCAAAAGGAAAATTGATTTTTGATTTCAGAAGATAAATTGAAATTTGTTCGGAAAAGGTATGTGTTTAAATTTTTGAATGAAATTTGATGATTTCCGATCTAGCCACTTGGCTTTTGTTTTCTTTTGGAAATCTGGGGGGCCAGTTGAGGCATTTTGTAGTTGTCCCGAGCTAGCCGCGCAAAGGAGACGCTGGCGAAATTTTTCGAGAATTTAGGGAGTTAGAAAATTTTTGAGAAAATTTTGATAATTTAAAATTTGGTTTTAAATTTAAATTTGAATGGTTGGTAGGTGATATTGGTTGGAAACTATGAAAGGCTTTAGGAAGTTAGTTAGAGTGATAGTGTGTCTTTGATAAAAGATTTTGGGAAGTGGTTAGAACTGTTTCATTTTGGGAAATAGTTAACGGGGATTGAATCATTCTTCTTAACTAGTAATTTCGAGGACGAAATTCTTTTAAGGGGGGAGGAATTTGACGACCCGAAATTTTGGGATATTTGAAATGGGAATATTTAATTGATTTTAAATATTCAAAGGGGTAATTTTGACTTGACTTCCAAATATAACCAATTATTGGATAATTAAATTTATTGAATTTAATAATTGGAAGTCGGGTAAAATATTGAATCTTCAATTTTAAGCTTGTTAAAAATAATTTGAAGGATTATAAAATTCATATTAATAATACTGAAGATAATAGAACTTTTAAAATCGAATTTAAAAGTGTTTTGTTCAGTTTTGAAAATATATCGTTTAATTGATATTTAAAATATAGCCTTCCAAGGCACAGTCTCGGAATTAGACGAAACCAGTTCCATTGGATCCGTAATAGTGTAATATTATCGGATTTCAATTTTTGTCGTGATTGGAGTTGTTGTGTGAGCGTACGAGATATAAACGCGTTGAAATTTGAATCAAAAATTTAATATTATAACCGAGTCCAAAAGCTATCTTCTCCATACGATCAAATTAGGACTCAAAACCTTTTCCATTGCGTTCGGAATAGAGATATAACATTATAAATGCCTAACGGCACGCCTTGATAGGAGTTTGAAATTTTAAGTTGCATTTGAATTTAAATTTGAACTTTATAAATATATATATTAATGGTTGATTGACATATATACTCATATCAGTTGCTTGTTTTACCATCAACTTGCTGTAGCTAGATTTTTCAACACGCTTCCTTTGCCTTCTCGAACTCATACCCAATGTCCTTATATCGTACTGCTATCCTTTCTTCCTTTGAAAGCAAATCGATCTTTATAAAAATATATATCGATCGAACGAATCAGTTCGATTTCAAGAAAAGAAAAATGGCGATTGTACAGTGCGAAATCTATTCGCTCGTAATGAAAAAATAAATAAAAATAAACGAACAAGTCAGAACCCATTCACTCCCCTTCCATTTTACAAGTTCAAAATCGATCGAACTTAGTTCGAAAAATATCGCTACCGTTAACCAAGATCGCGACATCGTCACGATATGGAATCGTGGACGAATCAATCGTGATGGAGGTGCAACAAATTCGTAGAGGAGGAGCTCGGTTAGGGAATCGTGAAGGCGGAAACTAGGAAGGGCGAATTTGGGCTTCGATTTGGGTTCCGATGGATGTGGCGATGGTAGGCTATCTCGGTGGGCAGCAGCGTTTCACAACAGCTAGGCAAAGTCGAGGCGATAAGTGGAAGCTCGTAGGAGGCACAGGAGACTGCGACTAGAGTTTGAATCGGTATCGATGTTCGTGGGTGGACTCGAAGGTGCTGTTAAGGTTACGGTGAAGGGCCGGGGCTGCGCTGGAGGCGGCACGTGAGTCGAGGCAGTGAGGTATTCATTTTCTTTCTTTTTCGTTTATACTTGATTTAATAAAAATATATATACAGATAGTAATGAAATAAAATATACAGTATAAAACAGAAAAGAGAAAATAATACAACAAGTTTATAAAAACAAATTATTATCTTCAATTCATAGATTTATATACATATGGGTATATACAGGCAGTAAGATAAATTATTGTTCCTATTTACAGAAGAAGAAAACATATTTTTATATATATAAATAACACTGACATATTTTAATATATACTCGTACCTATTTTAAAATTAAATATATACATAAAAAAATCAATAAATACATATATCTATATAAGATTTAGGAATATATAAGGGTTTATATAAAAATTAGATTTTCAAACGTATAAAGGTTATTTTTTACTATATGTAGTTTCAAAAAATAAAATAAAATAAATATACATATATTTTTAATTTATTTGTTTTATTAACTTGTTTAATATATTTACTAAAGAATTTTAAAGGAAAATTATTAGCTTAGAATTAAATTTATAGTTAATCAAATTTTTAAATGACAATTGATAGTTCAATTTATTTCGAATATTAATAAACCGTAAATGTTATACAAGGTCTTCAGTCGTGAAGAAAAGAAGTCTAGACGGTAATGGACTGCAAATAAAAAAGCAAAGCTGAGTTAATCTCACTCATATGGGTTTAATTTAAATTTAAATGGTTAAATTTAAATAACTGGTTGAATGATTGAATTGATTGGATGTGATAATATATATAGTAGTGTATATATATATATATATATTGGAGTGATTGATATTCCCGCATTATATAGCGGATGAGACCCTATGCGCCGCATAATAGCGGATGATATTATATAAACCCATATACCGCGATATTCCACCTCGAAGTGGAATTGGTATTGTGCTAACATCTGTGGATGCAGGGAAACAGGTTGGAGGGATCCAACTGAATTCCTCAAAATATTTAGATTGTTTAATATTCTGTGATATGATTCTTTGATATTCTATGATGAATTATATTTATAATTGCAGATGATGGATGTTATGGTTTGATTGAATATATCTGGGTATACTGTGTTACCAAAATATATAGATTGGATTTTTGGAAAGAAATAAAAGAGTAAATTTTTAAGTAAATAATTATAGAGAATTTAAATAAATTAAAGAATGAATTGGGAAAGGATAAAAGTGAATTTTAAATTCTGTTAAATAAATTCCGAGTATGGGAAAGGAGATATTGAAAAAAAGGGGAAATATTAAATTTTTAAACCTATGTGATATTATTTAAGGGAATAAAGAATTTATTTTAAAATTCAAGGTTTAATTTTATTTAAAAGGGATAAGGAAGGAATTTGGGAAATCTGAAATGGGTATTTTCAGTTAAAAGATTTAAAATCATAATTAAGAAAGTAAAATCTGAAGTTAATGGGTTTTTGAAATAAATTTAGTAAGTAAAGGAATTTATTTTAAAATGGAGTAAATTTTGGAAATTAATTTGTAAATTGATTTAAGTGTTTGGAATTGGAATTTAAAAGAGAAGTGAGATTTTGGAATTTATAAACTGTGTTTATAAAGTGAAGTAACATATCAGTGGATATTTGGAAGAATAAATTCACGGTGGGAATTTATTAAAGAAATGGGTAAATTTGTTTAAAATTAAATAGTGATTTATTTTTAAAGATGTGAGAGAGAAGTGTATTTCCCTTAATAGCCAAGAACGTTTTCAAAGAAAAATTTTAAGTATAAGCTAAAAGTTTAAGGTTGTTTTAAATGTATGTTTTAGAAAATTTATTATTCTTAAATGTTTAAATTTTAAAGCAAGTATTTTTCAAATTTATTTTAGTAGTAATTATTTAAAGGTTAATTGGTATTATGTTTTAAAAAGATAAAAATTTAGTTTTATATTTTATAAAGTAGCTTTATTTTAAATATTCTTAAAGTATATATTTTTAGATAAAGTATTAAAGTAGTTTTTTAAATTTAAATGTTTTGAAGTATATTTTATAATAAAGTGTTTTAAATTACTTTAAAATCTAAAGTATTTGTACTTGGTGATTTCAGTGGAAATAGAAATATTTGGGGAATTTATTCCGTGAGAGAAAGATGGTTTGAAAACTGTTTCAAAAGGGTTGAAAATGGAAATATATCTTGCGAAGATATTTGTGAGGTAAATAAATAATTTGGAAAATTATTTATTGTTTGATGGATGTTTGTGAATGTTAATTGATAGTTAAATCACCGACTATCAATATTGGACAATGCGTTAATCGTTTCTAAGAGATCGGGATCGGGATTTATTTCTCGAAAACCACTTTGATCCGGTTTATACGTTTTCGTGGGGAAAACGAGTTTGGAATCGAAGATGGAGCAGTGAAGTGCAAGGGCTAATCGCTACTAATCCTGAGGATGATTCCAAAATGGATGTAGTAGGAATAGTGCCTTCGGTTCCGTTCGAACCCGGGAAGGACTTGTATGGATGAATGCTTTCAGAACATCGTCAGGAGGACGATGAGCTTTCTAAGGGATATTTTCTAAAAAGGTAACGCTTAGCCTCGAACCTCATCAACCGGGAATGACTGAAAATCAGGGGTTATGCAGCAAGGCTATGTGGGTAGCGCCCATTAGGGTGAGGTCATCCCTGTCTAGATATCCCTTTTTATTTCGGCTTAGTGGTGCGGTTGCTAATCCCAACCGTGGGGTGATCTTACTCGAAATTATCCATTAAGGGGTAGTTCCGGCCTTGTGTTGCAGGGGATCGGGCGTGGTCCTCGGTACGCTGATCTAGACCAGGTACTGTGACAGGTGGTACCCCAGTGCCTAGTCATTAGTTGGAAATCCATTCTCCCTACGCGCCTGTACGGTTTTGATTGTGCCCAAATATTGCTAAAACATGAGATGCAAGCATTTCAGCTAGATTCTATTTTACTTTCTATAGACACTATTATAATATCAGACGAATTTGATAAAAGTGTTTTGCCTATCGTAAGGTAAAAACCCGACAAGTTAATTTGTGGCGTGGTCTTACGAGATGCTTTTGATTTCAAAGGGTTTGGAAAACTTTAATAATCCAATTGAGTGTGTTTTCTCACGCTGGTTTTCCAGACTGACTCCGGTGTTATTTTATTATAATGCTCGGGTCAGACCGAGTATTACAGATACAGGATAGGATGCTGTGGAGCTCAGGAGGCTAGTTGGAAGGCGAGACGTATCACTCGTACTTGGTATATATTACGCTGTGTTGTGTACTGTGTATTCTGTTGTGGGTCAAGTTAATATAACTGACCGGTATTTGATTCTGATTGTATTGTACTCCGATGATGTAATGTATAAACAGATAAAAATTCTTGTTTAAAGATTAATCATTTAGCTATTATATATTGTTCCGTTGTGTATGTGAGATTCTGATGTTGTGTTGTTTTCTTTCCTTCTACCTCCTTCTTCTTCTTCTAACCCTGATGGTTCGATTTTTCGGGTATGAAAAATTGTGGTCGTCACAGAATCCATGTATGATTCTGAGATCTGTTGAGATATGGGAATCCATGTGTGGCTTTGAGATCTGTTCGAGTTAGGGACTCGTGTGTTGATTGCATACCTATTATTGTTGTGGTCTACACACACACGCAGTATAGCTATTTCTTATTTATATTTATCACCCTAGACATTATTATAGTATCCTTGGATTTTCTATTCGAAACGAATTGGTTATCATAAGGTAAAAACTCATCCGTGTTTATTTGCGGCATGGTCTTACGAGATACCATTATTTTGAAGGGTTCTATAAATATAAAAATCCATATGATTTGATTTACTCACGCTGATTTACCAGACTAATTCGGGCAATATTTTCTTATAATGCTTGGGTCAGCCCCGAGTATATTTCCAGATTTAGTTAGATGCTTTGGAGCTTCAGGAGACGATCTGGATGCCTCTAAGACCTATTCATGTATTCTATTTTCTACTGCACTTCTTGTATTGTACTTATCAGTGTTTGTGAGGACTGGTTGTTATAACTATTTAGGCTAATGATATGTTAGTTTACTCTGATTTATGTATGTATATTACAGTTTTCTTTTGTAAATATTATTTGGATATTACATATTACTCATCATGATGTGAGATTTTGTTATGTCTTTCTTTTCTTTCACCCCAACGATTTGTCTTTCTGGCACTCGGTTGCTCGGCACGCGAATACAGTGGAAGTATTAGTGTCAATTTTAAGGGTCGAAAAGACTGATCCTTACATTTGGTATCAGAGCTAAAGGTTAAGAGAGAACCTTGGCTTTGGTGTGGTATAACTCATTAAGAGATAGGGTAATGGAATGAATTATTATGAGTTGAGTGTATTATATACGTGTGTATATATATATATATATATATATATATCTGTGTGTGTGTGAGAGAGAGAGAGAGTGTATTTGTTATTGTTTTAAAAATGTTTTGTATTGTGTTGATTGGTTTGTTGAGTGGTTTATGGATTCTGGTTAATACGTATTGCTAACGTTATTGATAGGGATCTCTAAACACTTGAACAAGACAAACCGACATGGTATTATGTCGAAATTGGTAAATGAAATAATTTTACCTAGGATTATAATTTATATGAAGAAGAATAATTTTCAAAAATCGATATAATTATTTATGATGTATTTTTTTGTTAAGAAATGATAATATTCAGTTATTATCATTTATTGCTTGATTAGTTGTGCTTGGCTAGTTTATAAGAAGTTTTACCTTTTCACTATATGGGTTGGGTAGATAGTAATTGTGGGGACATTAAAACAAACACCTTTCGAATTAAGTTTCAAAGTTTGACTATAAGGCTTTCGGTGATAATGTTGGGTTAAAATTTAATTTTAATAAAAGTTGTTTATTGTAGTCTAAAGAAAGATATACATTTGTCAAATGATTTAGATAAGAAAGTGGCTTTATATAAGTATGGTTCATAAAGTATAGTTATAAATAAAAAGGATTTTAACTGAAAATTTAAGAATGTAAATCCCGGTGTTTTTGGAAAATGTTTTTCAAAGTTTTTGAAGATAAAATAATGATAGTATCATTTGAAAGTATTTATGTATAGAAAAGTTTTCAAAAGGATTTTAAAAAAGTTAGAACGTACTGAACCAACTTCTGTTGTTGGAAAATAACTCCGGTGATGACTGCAGCATCACCGGCATTTATTTTTGAGTTTCAAAGTGGAGAATGCCACTATAATAGCTTTGCTACAAAGTTGTTTGGGTAAAACAAATTTTGATTTAAATCTAGAAAGTATGATTTGATATACAAATAGTTATAAGTATATATTATTCAAAATGATTTGAAATGAAACCCAGTGTTTAGTTCTTAAGTTTTCGGTTAAGTTATATTATGGATGCATGTATCATATGCATTAGGATAGTTTGGTTATGCATCTTGTTTGATCTGTTGATAGGCGGTTCTCAATTATTAGGATAAAATGGAATTTTCGATGATTTTGGACAGTCGGAAACTTCTGAATGGATGTAACAAATTAAAGCTAAGTGTTTTCATGAAAATATAAAAAGTTGAGTCTTTGTAACTCTTAAATTGAAAGAGAGTGGAATTTAAACAAGTTTTAAGTTTTAGAACATCTTTGTTATGTAGAACATTCTATGTAATTAGGCCAACTGATACACGTCTTTACCTTTGGGTTGTCTAAGAAAAGTAGACTCTAGTCTTGAGTTTAGATACCAGAGTCCGACTCTTCCTATCAACTTGTCTAGCCCGATGGATAAAGAAGCCTAGAAGGTTGACTCAATGATAAGATCCAAATTTATTTTGGGCCTTCATCATAATTTTAAATAAGTAAAATGAATAATATTGTTTTGTATATACTCCTAGGATGTAATGGGGTGATATACAATATGAACTTTAATTCTTGAAAAGTTTTAAAAATGAACTTGTGACCTTTTGAAATGATTATTATATTGAGTAATGTTCTATATGGAAAATGAATGTGAATTAAAAATGTAATGTAACTGGTATAATTAAAAAAACCACTTGAATAGAGTACATAAGTTATACGTAGATCATTTTATTCACATGACAGTTCTTGATCCAGGATTCGAGTACATGATTTCAAGGTGATTCACACCGGTCCGAGTTAGGATTTTTCACTCGATTCTTAACAGCGAACACTTGATACAGATTCTTGGTATGATCCAGAAGTTTTCTATCATTTATATGGCTATATAAGGAAAACGGAGGTTTCTAACCAAGGAACCTGATCAGAATCCACACTAGAAAGGTCAAGTGATCTATACTTGTTAAGAAGTGAAATCTATGTGACTGAGCAAGTGTTTAGATTTGATATGGCGTAAAATGGTCCAGGTTGTACAGGCTTTAATATATTTGTGTATTGTGCTTGTTGGCTTGTGGAGAGTTTGGTGAATGACTCTTCGAATTGTTTGGGGGTAGCATGAGTGATCAATAGAGTAATGCCTGAGGTTTTTGAGCGTACATTATGATCAATAGGTTATTTATCATCCATGTGCGATGAGAAGTCTTTGAACCTAAGCGAACCATGAACTTTGGTTGCTAGTGATTGCAGTACGGTGTAGTATTACTATATGATTGTTTTTTTTGTTTCTAGTGAATGCAATAAGATTAACTATTGATGTATGATTGTTATTTTTGTTACATGTGTCAATATTTCAAGGACAAAATATTCTAAGGGGGGATAATGTAACGACCCAGAATTTTGAACACGTTGTATTTAAATATCCTAATTATTTAAATAATTAAATCTTGGATTTAAAATGAATAAAAATGATTTTGAAAGCTTATTAAACTCTTTTTGAATAATAAATGGTAATGGTAAACTTTTAATTAATAATTAATTGGATTAAACTTGTTTTATTAATAATTCTTTTTAATCAACGGTGAAATTATTACCCCGGGGCACTGTCTCGGATTTAGACGAAACTTGTATCGTTGGATCCGGAATAATGAATTGATGTGCACCGTCGAATTTCATGGAGATTTCACATCCCGTGCGATTGTGCGAGCTCGAAACATGTAGTGATTAATTCTAGAAATAAAATATAATATGAAATTTCCTATAAAAACACCCCCACACCTTAAACCCATTTCATTATCTTCCTTTCTACTCCTCTCTCTCCTTTCTTTTTGCTGTAATGAAAACAATAGCCAACCCTCTCCATATAATTGTTTCTAGAGCTACAATGCATGAAAACAAGCGACGTTCGATCAGTTGCACTCGTATGGAAGAGAGCTCTATGTTGGTATGTGCGATGTTGGGTATGGTGTTGATTGGGGAGGAACGACGTGAGAGGTTAAAACTAGGGTTAGGTTTTGATGGTGATTAAGGCGAAATTAGGCGAAACAAAGGGTAGCATTGTGCTTCTCGTTCGAAGTGGCATTGGTGGTGGCATGTTGGTGAACTCTGGTCGTCTTTGACAAATCGTGATATACGGTTGTTGCGTACTAGTGTGTCAGTTTATGATTTAGTATGGTTATTCTGTGTAACAACCCAGATTTTTGTGTAATTAATTTGAATCTTTTATTTTTTAAATAAAAGGGAATTTGGAGATTTTTATTTGTTAAATTATTCAATCATTGATTTGCAAATTTGAGAAGCGTATTAATTAATAATTGTTTAATTAGTCAATTAAAATTGCAATTCTTATAAATCAAACGTAAAATATAATTTGATATTTATCAATGATTACTAAGTAAAATTGTTAATTAGTTATTGTGAAATGATGAAATACTTAGTTTAAATAAGTAAGACTTTTATATCAAAATAAGAAGGTAATACAAATAATTGTTCAGTGTAAAAGTGGCTTTGTAAAACAATCGTTAAGGGTAAAATAATGTTTTATAATAAGTAAAACCTAATATTAGTAACACTTTTCTCATAGAAGAATTTGCAACACTATGCTTATTGGATCCTAACCAAACTCTATTTGGCCCAAATAGAAGCTAGTGTAAGAAGAAAATAAAACTTATGTTCATTCTATTCTCATTCTATTCTCATTCTATTCTCAACTCAAGAAACTGAAAACTAAATTCTTCTAACTATCAAACCCTAGCTCCTAAATCATGATCTAGTGCAAATTATGGGGCTTTTGTTCAATAAATATAGGAACCAATCTCAGGTAATCTTCTCTATCCTCTAATGGGTTTAATTCATTGATTAATTCCAGTTTTGGTCTAGGGTTGTGATCTTTTCTCTTTAAATTTCTGAGTTTAACCAAGGTCTAATTGATGGGAGATGCTAGCATAGGAGAATTTGGGTATCTAGCATCAATCCAAGCTTTTAAAGGTGAGTTAATCACTCACATATCTATTTCTAAATCTTTGTTTGATGCACATAATTGTTTGAATAATTTGTTGATTGAATTGCTTGCAATATGGTTGTGAACTTGAGCAATTGTTTGATTGCTGCTTGTTGGAAATTTAATGTAAAATCGCTGCAGTAAAACAGCGATATCATGGTGTAAATAATCCAAAATGAATCGATCTTTTTGTAATAGAAATTTCATTCAGTTAGCTACAAGTTCTATTTTAATCACTTTCAAAATTTTGCAGTTTATGGGGTCGAAATTGAGTTTGAAACTGATGGTGTCGCATTGCCCTGTGTAATTGGCTGAGTTTAAATCTAAAATAAAATTATCCATAACTTTTTCGTTACTTATTAGAATTTAATAATTCTTGATGTCCTGGAAAACGTAGACTAGATGCTACAACTTTCATGTTTTGAATTTTGTAATATTTAGTGGTTTACATGGTTGAAAATACGTTTTAGTGTCGCTGTCCTGAGGATAAATGACAGCGATAATGAAGTTAAAATCTGACAATTGTTTTGGTCATAACTTTTGAACCTTAACTCCAAACTAGTGATCTTTTTATTGTTGGAAAACATGGACTTTTATCTTCAACTTTTATGTTTTAAGTTTTGTAAAATTATGAGATTTATGTAGTCGAAACTGCAGATCTTTAAACCCCAAATTTGAGTTAAATGAAATAAATAGATAAGCTTTGGATACAAGTAATTTTACGAAAGTGAATTCTTTATATTTATAAATCTTAGAATTGTTTCTTAATTAAGTTAATAGATACTATAAATCATTTTTAGCAAGTTATTTTATATATTAAGCATGGTTAGTAAAATATCTACGGATTTGGAATTTCGGTTTTGAAAAAATAAGTGTAAGAGGTTTTTAACTAATTATTAGAATACTAAATTGATTTTGACAATGGATTTAAAGATCCACAAAAAAATGAATACTTTTATAAGTGGCTTTTGGGACATTATACGTAAACATTATAACCTTATGGAATTTAAAGAATCAATGTGATTTTGGAACATGGAAAATCTTGTTTTGTAAAATAAATACTCTTGGAACAATTTGGAATAACAGAATATTTTGATAAGTGATAGATTAAATAAATAATTTGAGAATCTTAATTCTATAATTTGGGAAGTACTAATAATCGACTTAGTGTTATCGATTGGTTTAAATGCTTTCGAATCATGCTTCATCGAATATGGCACAACCCATTGAATTAAATGTTTGAGTGAAATTTACTAACCCATTAGCGAATGCTCGAATTCCACCAGGAAGTATGGGATGCCTTGGTTAAATTCTTGTGATCGTATTTGGGGAAGTACTTATAACTTTAGAGTTATATTCTCTTCTAGTGTACGACAAGTGGTTGCTAGATCCTTAAGAGAATATAGTTCAGGTTTTCCAGTGGTATCTGTAATAAGTGATATTTACTAGCTTTTAGTAAATACTAGAATTTCACCATACGGTATGGGACGTATTGGTTAAGTTCTAGTGATTACTGAAGGTGATAGTATTTGGCACTTTAGAGTTTACTCTCTTTTGGTGTGCAGCAAGTGGCTACTAGATCCTTAAGAAGTTTATTCCTGGATTTGTTTTCAAACATAATAATATAATAATATTAAATAAATGTAGATTTATCGAGTCTTGGTTTCTACGATCACCTTGATCGGTATGGACTATCCTTGAGATCATTCTGTGATTCTGTGTTCCTTATCTGAGTACGATCCTTAGTATCAGATTGGTTTGAGTGATACCAATTTGTTTGTTTGTTTTCTATGGATTTGAGTACAATCATTACGATCGGTTTGGATTAAGATCTCCTGGATTCTGGAAATTAGGATTCTGACACTATTATGTGTTAGTGAAATAAATATATATATTTGTGTGTCTTGTGATGGATTCTAAATTAAATTATTGATATTTGTGTACTTAGAGGTGTTATGCTTTGTTCTGTGAATTTAGTGTTTAGTGACTAATTTGTGTTCGTGACCTAAATGTATAAACTCATGTCTTGTGATGAATTCTAAGTAAAGTTAATCCCGTGACTTGTTATTTCTTGGACATTTGTATTACCGATCTATTATTTGTTCTTGTGTTATATCTTGTTCTCACTCTATTGGATATTTAGAGATAGTCTGACTCAGGTATTATTTTACTCGGGTCAGGACGAGACTTTTTAGGTAACAGGACAGGTTGACCTTTGGATGGTTCGACTAGTAAGGAGATAAACATTTGGACTTTTAGTTTATCCCATTTAGGAAATTTGGACTTTATACATTATATGTATAACTAAGATTAGAGAATTGTAAACTTGTATATTATTGAGTCTAGTATTTCATTTTTGTAGACTCGCAATTTGTATAAGTAGAAATGTTTATTATTCCGTTGTGATCTGTAACTGATGTTTATATGATATATTGTTTTGATTTTAAGAAATCGATGTGTCTATTACTTTGTATTAATACTATACACGTCAACTACAAACCAATTGGTGACTCCAATAACTTCTCTCTTATCCTAGTTTTCATGGGTTGACTAGGACCTAGTGACAACTGTCAATAACTTAATCCAGATATAGTTTTCATGGGTGCACTACAAACCAATTGGCCCCTACCAACCACTCTTTATAACATAGTTTTCATGGGATCACTATGAACTTATTGGTAACCCCAATAACTTCCTAGTCATGGTTTTCATAGGTGCACTATGAACCTGTCTCCCTGACAACTTCCATTTCAAGGCATCCTATATTCTGGTCTCCCCGACCTCTTGGGTGCAATTCTATTCATCTAGGAGTTCACTTAATTTATATTCACTACTGGGTCAACCTAGCTAGTTATTCTGCCCTTCCCCAAAATATAGTTATGGGATTCAAAACAATGTGAATATATTTATGTTAATGGCAACCTTTTCGAAACCTTTTAAAAACACTTTCGAAACTATATGCTTCGACTCCTTCGAAGGCTAAAACAAAACAAGGCAAAAGCTTCTCTTTTTAAAAACAAACCAAGGTAATGACCCCTTCGGAAGCTATGCTTTCGGCACCTAACCTTTCGCCTTCCTCCAATCCACTACGTACCATCTTTGTGATACCTTGTGTATTGGTTTTGGCTTAGTAGATTTCGACTAGGTTGAAGGCAAAAGCTCTATGTTGAAAGGTACTTCTAGAAGTAGGCGAAACTCACTTTTCTGAGTAAACATGGTTTAATACTACTTAAAGCAAACTTTTCTCTAACTAACCTGCCACGTGTCAACACCAGATTGGTTGACATAACTTTTTCAAATTCTTTACTAAAATAACTGCCGCTAATTCCAAGTCTAAACCATGGTTAAGTCTTTAATGACGGAATTTCTATCGAGTTAGAAAACCGTCGAAAAATTTATAATAAAATTTATACCGCAAGTGCACAACGTACTATCGTAGTACGTAGTGAGTACGGGTCGATCCGTAGGGAAATGTTGATTATAAATCTCTATTCAATCAAATTAACCAAAGTTGAAAGTGATTAGCTAGAAAATGTAAGAAAAATGACAGAAAGAAAGTGATAAAAATATGAGAGTAGAAAAACAATTTAGAGATAAATTCACTCTCTAGATCACATAGTTCAACAAAAATGAAATTATGATCTCTTTTTTAGTCATTAGTGAATTTAAATGATGTGTTTATCATAAGTATGGCTTATTTGTGCTTTTAGTTAGCTCAACATAAGCCATCAAACTATAACACACCCCTTAAACCACTTACTAACTCTCATGAAAATGACAACCAAGTTGAAAATGAAATCTATTTTAAGCATGGCCTATTAACTATTGTTTAGAGATATAGGTCATCAAATTTTAATTTCAACAATCACTTCATTACCATCATCATATGTAGATGAAGAGGTAATTATTGTTTATGATTGTTTAAGCATAGCCTATTTGGTGTCAACAATATAGGCTATCAAATTCAAATCAAAAACAACAAGTTAACCCACTTCAAATGTTTTATTAAGCACAAAATGTGAGCAATAATTATCAAAATGTTGAAGCTATATAATTAGAGCGCTTTATTACCCCTAAATTGAAGGAGTTTAGCCTCTCATATTTGTTATCAAATTAACAAATATAGCTTGCAACATGAAACAAAAAGAAGAGCAAAAAGAGAGCTAATTGAAAGAAGAGCTAATTAACAAGAAATAAAACTAATCTACTTGCATGGAAAATAAATCTATACTAACATGAAAGGAAAATAAACAAGAGAAGAAAAGAGCAATGTATTAAAGTTGCATAAAAAATTACATAAAAGAAATGGCTAAGTAGCCATGAAAAGAAAAGAGAAGCTTTCTTTTTATTTTTCATCTAAACTAAGAGAAGAGAGCCTAAAGGAGGGACTAAGGGAAGAGGAGAGTAATTACAAGAAGATAAAGGGTACTTATACATGTTTGGAAAACCCTAATTCATTTTTTGGGAACTTCCCAAAATACCCTCTTAGGAAGTGTGGTGGCCAAGTTATCATTAACTTCAAATAATCATCCATTAACTGTGCATGAAGATTTAATGACCTTTTAGCATGTGCATTAGCTGAAAGGGAGTGTGGATTAAGGATCTTAAGGCTAATTTAACACTAGAGGGGGGGTGAATAGCGTTTAATGGATTCTATGACTTATATGGACTAAATTAAAATTATGACACAAATAAATGCAGAACTTAATCACAGAACAATTACTGAATCAAACACAGATGCAGAAAGTAAATAAAAAGCAGTAAAAGGAAAGAACACACCGGATTTTATACTGGTTTGGAGTTACCCTACATCCAGTCCTGTACTAAGGCAGAACACCTCATGCAGATTTTTATTATACCAAAGTCGAGATTATAATCCTCGGTTTCTAAAGGCCTTGAGGTACCCTCCTGTCTCACGAGTCCGGGGAAAACTCTCTTGATTTACGGGCCACAAGATTACCCAATTGATTTCCAGGCACAACCACACCTTATAGAGAGACTCGATAAACTTTTGATTACAAATTGATCCTATAACTCTGAATAGCACTTTGATCTTCGAGAGAGGGCAGAGAACCAAACAAGAATGAGATTCTAATTTGATTCACTTGAGAATTCGACAGAATTTCGGCACGATCTTAAAAATATGAAAATTCTAGAATATGGATTTGTGGAGAAGAAGGAGTGAAGAAAATATGAAAATAGTTAGTTAAAAATTCGTTTGTGAAGGCTATTTGTAGACCAGCAACGGTCATAACCATTCGTGAAGAGATTTAAACGAATAGACACTTCTTTTGAAAAGTGAAACTTTTGAATTTAACGGCCACCATGTCGACATGGGGTATCCCATGATGTTGACATACCTTAGTTAAAAATAATATAAAATTTGTTTTGAAAATGGTATTGAATGGAAAACGAGATGAAATGATTCTGGAGTAAAATAAACTAATTTTCCTATGTTTTAAAATAAAGAAGAGTAGAAAAATATATTTTTAGAATGTATATATAAATTTGATTTTAAATCTCAAGTATATATATATTATAAAAGAATATTTAAAAATCAGAAGATAGTTTTAAAAACAAACGAAGTTTAAAACAAAAGTTTATTTAAAAACAAAGACAAAGAATATTTTAAGGTAAAAACATTTTGAAAAGCAGTTTTGAAAATCATTTTGAAAAACCATTTTGAAGTAGTTTTGCAAGCTTCTTCCTGCAGAATATCTCATCACATCAGGACTCGAGAACTTGTACAAAACCAGGATGTTCATGGGTTTGTAAGCCTCTTGTCATAGGTTTGTAAGCTACTTGTCGTGGGTTTGTAAGCCACTAAGAAGGTAGAAATGGGTTCCATCCCAAATGAAATTCGGAATGAAGATTTCCATGCTATTATGAAGTTTTAACAAAAAAAACTAGACACGTATCTTGAAATCTTGATCTTGATACTCATGAGTCTTCAAACTTGATTTCTTCATTCTTGATCTTTATACCGTACAGTCTTCAATAATCAGTACCAACCTTATATATATCCTACATAATAACATTCATATATATCTAGACAATAGTGTTAGTATATAAGTTATAATAAAATAAGTTACAAAGGTTGTTGTCATCAAAACCACTATCTCTAGTTCCTAACATTAGCTCCTAAGTGTACATTAAGGTAGGTGGGTAAATGGGGTTCTCCATGGTCATCACTTTGAATTATTTCCATCTTCATTCCTTTGTATTCATTCTTGTGCATACATATCTTCGTAAAGCCACTTGTAAAATTCACTAAAATTCCTACAAAACAACATAGAAAATTCCAAGTAAATTTTCACAAATTAATAAATACACAAAAATGACCATTTTGCCTCTATATGAAGATGAATATGTAACAATTTGAAAATAATTTGAATTTTGTTTTAAACATGTTAAAACACCCAATATGATCGTTTATTTAATTTAATTCGATAAAATATAGTAGTAAAAATATGCACATTTACGTGCACATCAAATACCCCCGCACTTACCTTTTTATTCATCCTCGAATAAACTAAAAACTAAGATAAATCTGTTTTCATAGGGAGCACGATTGCATTGAGCGTATGCAACAAGCCGTTAAACCTCTGGGTATC
The DNA here is from genome assembly GCA_030737815.1 of Allium fistulosum. NCBI lineage: Eukaryota > Viridiplantae > Streptophyta > Magnoliopsida > Asparagales > Amaryllidaceae > Allium > Allium fistulosum. The sequence goes on from CM060907.1 coordinate 100,772,564, forward strand.
CCTAGTAGGACGAGTGTTGTCTCGTGAGGGTTTTCAACGGATACTACCTACAAAATCCAAATGCAAAGTGAAAATATTTACAAAATACAAGATTTATTTACGAAAAGATGAATGCGAGTTTTTGAAAATATTAACAAATGAAAGATTTACTTTTAAATAGACACAAATAAGTTAAATATAAGTTTTGGTTATTATCGAGAAATTTAAGACCTTTTACTTGTCAAAATTACCAACAAAAATCAAGTTATCATAACAAATAAACTATAGTTTAACTCGTTGTTTAGGTTGATAACAAAGTGTAACTATGAGATAGATCCTTAGTTGATTATCAAAGTTTATCAAAGTGGTATTTTCATTTCTTTTCAATAACAAGTCAAATCAAACAAGTTAAAATAGTTCTTGGATTTCATTTGCTTACTCTCTCTATTTTTTGAAAAATTTATTGATATTTACAATATTTACATATGCCTAACTCAAATAAACTGAGGCCAGATATATCACCCATGCACTACCTTGCGGACTTATGTGAAGGGAATACAGAGCTTGGCGAGTGAACACACAAGTGTAAACACTTATCGACTGTAGGCGTTATTAATAAAAGAAAAAAATTATATACACACACCTAACTCAGATAAACCGAGGCCAGATATACCGATCGTGCAATGCCTTTCGGGCTTACATGAGAAGGGTACATAACATGGCGAGTGAACACACGAGTCTGAACACATGACTCTAGGTGTTAATAAAAATTATATACATATATACAAATTTATATATATTGTTTTTTTTGTTTTGAAGAGAGAGTTTTGCAAAATCATCTTAGCACCATTTAACTTAGAAGACAAAAAAAATGTTATATCCTTTTATTTGAATTCACCACACTTTTTAAAACAAAGATTTTCAATTAGGATATTTCATAATTAACACGTATGAACCTTCCTATATACTAGTCAAACCATCGTTATTTGTAATCAAACTTCATTTTTAGTTTTGTTAAGACAAATAAATTTCCAAAATTTCAATTTAATAAACCAAAACCATATATTTATCCTATAGCGTTCCTTTAAAAATAAATCAAAAATGCTTAAAAAACAATTTTTTGTGATTTTTTTTTCTAAGTTTTGGAAAGAAAATGTAAAAATAAACCATGAAAAATTAAAAATTACCATGAAAAATAAAAAATAAAGATGAGACCCCCCCCCCCAAATGATTTTGACTGTGTCCCCACAGTCAATCCAAGTAGAAGGAGAAAAATAAAACAAAAAATAAAAATATGACCTTTATTTAAATTAAAATAAAACGATGGTTATTTACAAGGCATCAGAAAATATGATGTTAAAGAGTAAATGAATCGGTCTTCCAAAGACCGATTCATTCGTCTCGTCAAGTGTGCGAGACACAACTTGAGTTCGAAAAACCAAACCATAAAAGATTTCGGAGTTGAATGTTGATTTGGAAAAATGAATGTCGTTTTATTAAAAATCGTACGAGTTGTTTTATTTTTGATGATTTTCGGGGTTGATAAAACAATTAGTTGAAATTCAAGTTTATTTTCACCATTTTTAAATTCAAATTTGTCATTGAAAACTTCTTCAAAATTATTGATTTCAAAATCAAAATGGTGATTTAAATCTTCCCCTTCAGAACTAGACAACTCGTCTTCGAAAAGTCCAAAAAATTCGTGTTCGTTAAATTCGTCCTCCTTTGTTAGATTATCAACAACTTCATTGCGTATGTCAAGTTCAAAATCCAAAGTTGTTGTATTCAAATTTTCGAAATCGGAAAAAGGAAGATCGAATTTTAAATCACGTTTTTCACCCTCAAAAAATTGAAATCCAAGTCAATTACCAAATTTTCAACAACTTCGTTAAGATTTTCATTTTCAATTTCAAAAGTTGTTATTTGAAAATCGTCAATTTGGGTAAAAGGTGGATTATCACTTGACTCATCACACATTGGGATTTGATTTTGTTTATCACGTTGTTTCATATATGTTTCAATCAACAAATCTGTGTGACCATTGTAAATTTTGTCCATTTGCTCAACAAAATCCAATTTATAGTTATTAACATGAGGATTTTCACTTTGAAGTTTTTGAGAACAAAGATTTTCGATCGTAACGTGGTTAAGATTATTCCCATTGCCAAATTCGTTTGAAAAGTTATTTTGAGTTTGAAATTCATTTTGGAGTTCGAAATTGGATTGGCATGGGTTATAATCAAAATCATTTGAATTTGGAAGTGAATTCAAATTTTGAAATCCTTGACTCGGGTTATTACATAAATATGAATTACACAAATCATTTATACTTTGATTTTGTTGTGTAGAGAATTCAAGTAAAGATGAAATCGTTTCAATGCTATTTTCGAAATTCGAGGGTTGTTCATCATTTTGAAAATTTTGTGGTTCAAAATTCGAATTGTTTAAACAATATTTGGTGTTAAAATATCCATACGAATTTGGTGTGAAATCGTATGGATTATATTGATTTTCACAACTATTGTAAAATTCATGTGAGTAGGGAAATTGAGACATTTTCAAGAATGTTTTTTTAGTAGAAAACTATTTACCAAAAGGAATTTATTTTTCAAAAAGAAATTAGATTTTTTTTTGTTTTTGGATTTTCAATTTTTTTTGGTTTTTTTTGAAAAGGTTTTATATATTTTTTATATAAAAAAAACTAACTCAATTTTTTTTCTTTGATTTTTGATTTTTGATTGAAAAATAAATTTCAAAAGAAAGGAAAGAAAAACCAAGTTAAGAAATATTTACAATTTTTTTAGTTGTGGATTTTGATTTTTTTTTAAAAATATGCATGAACTAATGCAACTAAATGAATGCAAGGGTTAATTACAGACTTTCTATCCTAAGTTAACCCAAAATTGTATAATCACACTTTGTCTCAAATCAACAAGATAGTTCTCAGCCAAGTAATGGACAGGATTTATCGCTGCACCACGAATCACCGTAGCAATGCAGCCGAAGGTTTAAGCACCTTCAGAAAAACAATTCAGTATAATAGTTACGAATCACCGTAATATTTATAACTGATTATTGCTCTGCCATAGCCTAGAGACCAAGAAATTAATTTTTTCAAAGAAGACAACTTGCCAATATACAATTAAGTGTTATTAATTTCTAACTGTTATTATTAATCCAAATTCTAAGACGAAATGCAAAGCCGAAATTAAACGTGTATTACCAATGCAACTACGACTGAATTTTTTTGTTTTTGTTTTTGAATTTTTTTTCTTCTAAAATGTAAGCAAACAACCATGCAAGGCAAATAAAAAACAATAGATAAGGGTTAAAAGCAGCAATAATTTTTATAAGCAAGCATGCAGTTATTTTTTTGGCAAGCTATGCAAAGTGAGCAACTCCTCCAATCTGCTTCGGCAACCTAAAATAAAAACAAGATATATACAAGTTTTTTTTTGTTTTTGTTTTTTTAACGAAAAAGGAATACTAAAACAATTAAAATCAAATGAAATACAACAACACAAATGAAGGAAAGAAACTTTTTTTTGTTTGTTTTAATAATCAAAGAAGAATTAAACTAAATTACATTCAACAACTAAATAACTAAATAAATAAATAAAAAGAAAAGAAATTTCAAATCTCAATTGCAAAGCCTCTGTTTTCGTATATAAAAAAGAGAACCCAATAATAATGCAAAGCTCACTGCACACTAGAAGCCCAAACAATTTTCGTATCTTTCAAAGCCGAAATTCTTTCTCCTCGTTCTCTCGTATATTTCAAAATCAAATTGCAAATGAATTCAACTTGTTCTCTCTTCTCAAAAAAAACAAAGAAAGAAAATTTCTTCAATTCAAAATGAAATTCAATTAGCTGGTGGTGGTATTGTTCGATTAGATGCGGCGATCGATTGTTGGAATCGTTCGTGATTGCAGGTGAGTTCGAGTTCGCAATTTTGGGTATTCTGGTAGCGAGCTTGAGGTCGCGTGATGCTGTGGTGGTTGAGGCAATTCTCGAAATCAGGTTTGACTTGGTCGCGATTGGATTTGATTTCGATGTTGTATGAGTAGCGAAGGTTGAAGTTCGAGTTTGCCGTGAAGTGGGTTAATGGAGATGATGAATTGGATAATGGATGTGGAGTTGGTCATATGACGGGGAAGGGAACAGTGTTGCAGTGTAGTAAGCGGTCAGAGAACAGTTGCAATGGAGGTGCAGTGTAGTTGCTTGTTGTCGTTGAAGTGGTAGTGTAGGGTGAGAGAGGCAGTAGGCAACTGTATGGTTGTGGACTGTGGTGGTTGTAATACAAGGAAGTGGAATTATGTTGAGCTGTGTGATGTTGTTTCTGGGCAGTGGCAGTCGAAGTGAAATTGTCGATGGTGTTTGTTATAGCCATTTGTTCGGCAGTGGTATGAAATTGGCAAAGTTTGGTGATAGTGAAGTGTGCAATTGTGACTACATGCAGTTTGAATGGTAATGTGCAGTAAGTTGCACAGTGACAGATACGGGGAGTGAAATGTGTGTACAGTGAGGAGGTTGGGGTGTGGCAATGAAATGTTTGGTAATATGTAGTGGATGGATGAGTGGCAATGTTAGGGGGAGGCAGTGGCTATTATAGTTTGTAGTTACAATTTTGAATGGTTGTGTGGAGATTGTTGTTTGTGGAGGAATGTGAAGTGGTCAGTTTGTAAATATGCCGCAGTTTGCTGTGGCAATTGGTTGAGCAGGGGAGAAAGGTAGGGATGTTTGGTGAAGTTTTTGATATAGTAGGTAGGTGGAGTTGTGAAGATGAAGTGGTGATGAGGTATGTCAGCAGTTGTGTGAAGTAATGTATGGAGAAGAGCAAAGGGTGCTGCTATTGGGTCTGATGGTTGTAATGTTATAGGGGAATGGCAGCAGGAGGATGATGGGGGTTTGAGATGAATGGTTGATGTGGCTCGGCCGTTGATAGAAATGGTGAAAAAAATTTAAAAGTGTTTTGAAGTATATGGTCGTCGACAGTGTTTTGGTGAAGTGTTAAGCACGGTGGGTTGAAATGTGATGGACTGTTGAAATATGTTGTGAAATGTCTGTGGAAGGCTGTTCAGGTTGACAGGGGTAAGGAAAGTGCTGATAGCACGGTGGTAAAGGGTTTTTGAAATGTGATGGTAGGAACTGATGTCTGGTTTGGAGGAGGAGAGTTGCTCGCAGGAGGAAGGGGATGGATTGGCTGTAGTGTGATGGTCTTGACACAGCTGTGTTGTTTGCAGGGAAGGTAGAGTTTGCTTGTGTAACAGCAGTCTTGAATGGAATAGTGTATATGAGATGTGCACTGTTAGGGTGAAGTTTTGTAGTTGCGGAGGTGGATGTTATTAAACAATGGTGACAGTAGCACTGTGTTTACAGTGGTATCTAATAGGAGGGGCTGATCGGTGGCAGGCTGTGAGGAAGTTTGGTGAAGAGGCAGTATACACTGTGTGCACTGAACAGTGTATTGTTTTTGTAACTCTTTTTTTTTAAATGAACAAAATGATGAAAATTATACTGCTAAAAACAAATGAAATGAAAAAACTATTTTTTTTTTTGAAATGACTTGTGTATAATTTTTTTTAAAATAGCAATGCAAATGGAAAAAAGAGCTAGAAAATAATAATAAGCAAACAAACATACACATAACAATTTTGTTTTGTTTTTTTTTAAATGCAAACAAACACACAAAACAAACACACACACTAAAATCAAACAAAAATAATTCAAAGAGTAGAAAACTAAAATCAAAGCAAATCCCCGGCAACGGCGCCAAAAACTTGTTTAACGACGGAATTTCTATCGAGTTAGAAAACCGTCGAAAAATTTATAATAAAATTTATAACGCAAGCGCACAGCGTACTATCGTAGTACGTAGTGAGTACAGGTCGATCCACAGGGAAACGTCGATTTTAAATCTCTATTCAATCAAATTAACCAAAGTTGAAAGTGATTAGCTAAAAAATATAAGAAAAATGACAATAAGAAAGTGATAAAAATATGAGAGTAGAAAAACAATTTAGAGATAAATTTACTCTCTAGATCATATAGTTCAACAAAAATGAAATTATGAACTCTCTTTTTTAGTCATTAGTGAATTTAAATGATGTGTTTAGCATAAGTATGGCTTATTTGTGCTATTAATTAGCTCAACATAAGTCATCAAACTATAACACACCCCTTAAACCACTTACCAACTTTCATGAAAATGACAACAAAGTTGAAAATGAAATCTATTTTAAGCATGGCCTATTAACTATTTTTTAGAAATATAGGCCATCAAAATTTAATTTCATCAATCACTTCATTACCATCATCATATATAGATGAAGAGGTAATTATTGTTTGTGATTGTTTAAGCATAGCCTATTTGGTGTCAACAATATAGGCTGTCAAATTCAAATCAAAAACAACAAGTTAAACCACTTTAAATGTTTCATTAAGCACAAAAAGTGAGCAATAATTATCAAAATGTTGAAGCTATATAATTAGAGAGCTTTATTACCCCTAAATTGAAGGGGTTTAGCCTCTCATATTTTTTTTATCAAATCAACAAATATAGCTTGCAACATGAAACAAAAAGAGAGCTAAATGAAAGAAGAGCTAATTAACAAGAAATAAAACTAATCTACTTGCATAGGAAATAAATCTATACTAACATGAAAGGAAAATAAACAAGAGAAGAAAAGAGCAATGTATTAAAGTTGCATAAAAAATTACATAAAAGAAATGGCTAAGTAGCCATGAAAAGAAAAGTGAAGCTTTCTTTTTATTTTTGATCTAAACTAAGAGAAGAGAGCCTAAAGGAGAGACTAAGGGAAGAGGAGAGTAAATGAAGATAAGGGGTATTTATACATGTTTGGAAACCCTAATTCATTTTTTTGGGAACTTTCCAAAATACCCTCTTAGGAAGTGTGGTGGCCAAGTTATCATTAACTTCAAATAATCATCCATTAAGTGTGCATGAAGATTTAATGGCCTTTTAGTACGTGCATTAGCTCCTACGTGTACATTAAGGTAGGTGGGTAAGTGTGGTCCTCCATGATCATCACTTTGAATTATTTCCATCTTCATTCCTTTGTATTCACTCTTGTGCATGCATGTCTTCATGAAGGCACTTGTAAAATTCACTAAAATTCCTACAAAACAACATAGAAAATTCCAAGTAAATTTTCACAAATTAATAAATACACAAAAATGACCATTTTGCCCCTAAATGAAGATGAATATGTGACAATTTGAAAATAATTTGAATTTTGGTTTAAACATGTTAAAACACCCAATATGATCGTTTATTTAATTTAATTCGATAAAATATGGTAGTAAAAATATGTACATTTACGTGCACACCATTAAGTCAATCAAATAAGCCCTTCCATTAAGTAAAACCAATTTTGCAAAGAAGTCCCTCTTCCAAAATAATTTAATTTGCATAGCAAATCACTTTGGAAAAATCCCCAAAAATTCCAAAAATTCACTTTAATCATGTTATCTAACATATCAAAATTTCAAACCCAAATTCTTAGTATATTATCCAAAATAAATTTATAAACCCAAATAACCATATTTTCCTTTTAAAATTCATAACAATCTTTCCATAGTTTGGAAAATTATCAAAATTGAAACCCAACTCCAAAATTATGTTTTATACAACATAAAAATTTTCCATGGCGTTTACAAATCATTAAAAACTGGTTTTACCCTAAAACCGTGTGTAACCCTATTTAAACAATCTTGTTTAAATTAAATAAATCAATATTCTAGCATATCATCATCCAATTTATCATAAAAAAGAATTTACCCTTAAATTCGAAAACATATGACTCAAAACAAAATAGAGATGGAATTATTATTCACCTTGATTTGGATAAAGAGATTGGATTGAGATTGATTTCCCCTAAGCTTGATTCTCTAGCTTTTAATTTGTATTCCTGTTGTTAATGGCCGGCCACACCTTCTTACTTTTTGTTTTCAAAATGACGTGAATGGGAATAAAAGGTAGGAACGAAAATATATAAGGGTAAGGGTTATGGCAGCAAATTTCCTAATATATCCTTATGTAATTTGATTAACCAAAAACCCATTCTTAAGCCCATTTAATTCTTTTATTAGGCATGACCTTAATTAAATTTATTCAAACCTCAACCCCCTTATCACTTAACATTTACATTATTCTATTTAATTTATCTAATTAAATCTCCTGAATAATGTTATCAAAAATTAGGGGTGTTACAGGCTCCCCTCTTTAAAGAATTTCGTCCTCGAAATTCAGTAAGGACTAAATACTAAACATAGCAATCATCTGTATCAATTCCTAACAACCATACTAGTCTACTTGACTAGGAATTATCTATATAAATCTAATATAGACATACCCTCAAAGCAGATCATGATAAGTATCTTGAATCATGTCCTCTGTCTCCTAAGTACAGTCCTTCTTGTTGTCTTTCCACTAAACTTTCACCAACTTGACTGTCTTGTTCCTCAATCTTTTCTCATCTCTCACTACAACCCGAATTGATCGTCTAACAAAAGTCAAATTAGGATCTACTACTAGATCTTCCATCCCTGTCGGAGGAATAGTAGCCTCTAGATCATGCACATGCTTGCTAAGATGAGACACATGAAATCATTATGGACACCTGCCATACTACTCAGCAACTGTTACTTAAAAAATTCACTTTCCACCAAAGTCAAAAAGTCTTAAGCAAAGGATGAAAGGAAAAGAGTTCAGATCGGACCTTCCGAAGAGGTCGAAGGGATGCAGTCAATAATATGAAGCAGCTCAAGACCTTTCGCAGGAAACGGAAGGTATTATTTCACAGTATCCAAGAAGCTCTTACATTCCGAAGAAGGCAAAGAGGTCGGGACAAAGGCATGCGACCCTATAACAACCTTTCTGAAAGCATAATAAACCTTTCGGGCCGGTCGGAAAACCTAATGAATACCCTTCGACGGTGTTGAAAGGTTAATAAAGAAGGCAACATTCATAAGTCAGCAAAGAATGTAAGGTAACCTTTCGATAACGTTCAAGGGAGACTCGGCTCTCGGCAACACTCAAGCAAAAAAGCAACCTTCCGACAAAGTCGAAGGGTTCACAATAGCCGAGTAAGAAGGAAACCCACCGGCACCATCGAAGGGTTCACATACCATATAGATGACAAACCTTCCGACAAAGGCAAAAAGTTCCTAAAAACAAATGGAAGAAAAGACCCTTCGGCAGCGCTCAAGGATCCATGATGACATGCGAGAGGAAAACCTTTCGACAAAGTCGAAAGGTTAGCAACTGCATGTAAGAGGGGAACCTTCCGACCCAGTCGAAGGCATGAGGATGAAAGCATGGCCGCCGGCATCTATAAATAAGACCCATGGGGTCCTGTTTTAGGGGCGGATTTCTCTCATTCTAATCTTGTACCTTCTTAATTACAGCTCTATAACCATAATTGGGTATTGATTTGGGGAATTTAATAAAAAAAGAAGTCTTTTCTTGGATAAAGAGGGAAGTCTTAAGCTTTGTGGATTACTTTACTGTTTACTTTAATCTTTGCTGGCTTAACTCCAATTTTCAGGTGCAGTTTCTCCGAAAGGTTTTTGTCACCGAAGAGGACAATATTTCTTCTTAGACAATCTTTACAATCATTCGAGGACCTCTATGCTTCACTCTAAACCCTTCGGCTACAAGGGAAGATTATTTGAATCGACATTCATAAAACTTTTCGGTATCATACACGCTGTGGATAAAACCTTTCAATAAGGTTCATAACCTATCATATTTCAACAACCTTAATAACCCTTCGAATCCCAAACAGCTACTTGCCTAACCTTCCGGCAAGGATCTAGATAAACTCTCTATATACGGCAAGCTAAGGAAATTCTATCCTGGTCAAGGAGATAATTTATGGGGGAAATCTTGTAAAGGCTCAACTGAATCAGTGATCATTTCGTATTAACTCAGCCAAGCCGAAAGGTTTCTTTAATCTTGTGCCAAGATTTTTTTAACCAAGTCGAAAGGTAAGGTTCAAAGTCTAATCCCAAGTAGAGATACATAAATGGTTCTACAAATAACCAACCCTTCGGTATAGATTGGCTTAATCTCATCACTTGGAGTAACTCTAAGTTACCAACAGGACATTTACTAATCTTCTTTGAGATTCTAATTTCCAGCATTTTCCAATAACTTCTTCTACTTGGATTCTTTAGGGTGTTGACCATAAATTTGGTTAACATTTTGGCACTAGAAGGAGGGCGGCTCGAACCTCCGACTTTGTGGTTTCCTAACACTACGATTTTTTGATTCTCATTGGACCAGTTCTACGTCAAATTCACTTATTTTGGTTTGATCATGGCTAAAAGATTTAAGGGGTCTGAACAAGGACCTTCCGAACCACACTTAACAAGGCTTTCCTATTTAAATACCAGAGACTCCAACCAGGATGAGGAACAAAGATTAAGGCTTGAAGCCTTGAAGATTATAAACAAAAAGAAGGCAGAATTTTATGACCCTGAAAGATAGAGCTTGAACTCCTTTCATATGGGACCGACCCCAATTTTTGCACTTGGAAAATGAATAAGGGGAAGTGACAACATTTTTAATCGAATGAGAAGAACTATTCAGTCATATTCCCAAGGAACTATCTTTGAAAAAGAAATGATAAAGGACTACAATAGTTTCACATACAAATGGGGTAAGATTATAAATGAGGCTTGCCATTCAAGGGAGAACTATGGACATATGGAAAAATCCTCAATTGAGAAAATAAGGATGATAAAAAAACTACCCAGTGGAAACATAAAAATTACCAAGGAATTTCAAACCGAAACCTTAAGACTAGAAGGAGAACCCTTGGAGGAAGGTCAACAGGCGATAAAAAGGAAACCAGCTCCTTAAAAAGAAGTATTTGAACCAAACTACAAAAGAATTAGACGCCAGTCAAAGACGGCTCAAAAGTCAAAACTTCTTGGAGAATATAATCTTACAACATCAATCGAAGACATTTATTTTAGAACCAAAGAGGAACTGAATTATTGGCCTTCTCAGAAGAAAAGCCAGAGTTTGAAAAAAGATCTAAGGGATTATATTGCAACTTTCATCTCATAAATGGACATGATACAAATCAATGTAAGGTGTTTGGGAAAATGATCTTACACTTTCTAAGACAAGGAAAGCTGAAACAATTTGTAAAGGATCGAACGAACTGCGGAATAAAGACTCTGTTCTCAAAATAAGAAAAGTCTACATGATCGGGAGAGAAATTCTCCTTAAACTTGGACTACCTAAAATGGTAGGCTACCAATTATGGTAGAAATCCCTTGGTCGCACCAAGATGGCCAGGTCAAGGCACCTCCTGGAGGGAAGGCGTAAGCCTTTATCCACGCCAAAATCAGACATGGCCAGGTTAAAGCGGCACAAGCCCTTATCTGCATCACGCTATGGCCTGGATAAGGCACCTCTTGAAGGAAGGACGGGTAATCCCTTGGCCCCGCCTCGTTATGGCCTGGCTAAGGTATCGAACAAGCCCTTAACCGTGCATGCTATGGCCATGTTAAGGCGCCTCCTGGAGGGAGGTCGGGTAAGTCCTCGGGCCTTGCTTCAGAATAAGCTAGCTGAGCACACCGGAAACCCGAATGAAATGTCTAGCGGACTAAGAAAAGTCAAAGCCTCAAACAGGCCCCGCCAGAAATCGGCATCGCCTAAAATGGCAACCACCAAAAGGTCGGTAATGTCTAAAATGACAAATAGCCTGAAATGGGCTCTGCTTAAATAAGCACAAAATTAGACTAAAGAGTCTCCACCTGAAATAGGCCAAAACAAATGGACAAAGAAAACTCAGGCCCGAGAAAGCAAAAGCATGCAGGACATCCTCAAAGCCTGAAGATGGCACATTCAACAAACGAAATTAGAAAGAATTCTCCAACTTCTCTTCGTAAACATCTGCCAGAATGGTATTTTGGTCTTCTATCATTAATTACTAGAAGTGGTATTCTGGTCTTCTATCATTAATTACTAGAAATGGTATTCTGGTCTTCTATTATTAATTACCAGAAGTGGTATTCTGGTCTTCTATCATTAATTACCAAAAATGGTATTCTGGTCTTCTATGATTAATTACAAGAAATGGTATTCTGGTCTTCCATTATTGATTGCCAAAAATGGTAATCTGGGACTTCTATTATTAATTATGAGAAATGATGCCCTGGAAGTGGCATCTTGGACTTCTATCATTAGCTATATAAAATGATGTTCTAGACTCCTACTATCAGATATCAGGAAGGGATATTCTGATTATCTATTGCTTACTACCAGAAGCGGTTTTCCGGATTTTCATTATTAATGCCGAATCAGACTTCTGGGCTTCTATCACTTATAGCCGGGAATGGTATTCCAGTATTTTATTACTCATCGCCAGGCTAAATCCCTAATCCTTTATCATTAACTACCAAATATGGTATCCTAAACTTTTATTGTCCAAATTCCAAGATTGGTTTTACGGTCTTCAAATACAAAATACCATGTTGGATTTTTGGTCTTCTACTAGCTATCAATGCCAGATCGGGTATTTCTGACCTCTATTACTTAATTACCTCATACGATTTTTCGGACTTTTACTGTTAATTCCAGATTAAGGATCCCGGTATCTCTCAGCAGATATGAATTTCTGTCCTTATGTCGTCTATCATCGGAAATGATACATCGGGTTTCTATTGCTTATTACCAAGGAAAGGTGTTTCGATATTCTAATATTCCATTTTGCTAAAGCCGACATTCTAACTCTCCATCACTTATTACCAGGGTGTACCAAAAAGCAACTGCCGAATTATCTTAATATTCTCTAACACCCGAATCTGGGTCCGGTGACACCTCGTAAAACTCCATCGTTAATACCAAAAATTTGGATGCCAAGGCTACTGATTATTGAAAGCCCTAATCTAGAAACAAAACCTTTGGACTTCTATCCATCTTAAATAATTTGACTCGAGTCAAAGAATATTACAAGAAGAATATCACTACCAAGAGAATCTCCTAATGAAAACTTTAGACCTTTTTATTCTTAGGTTCCCTTGATAATGAGGAATGAATCCAAAAACTACCATGTCAAGAACTCAGTCATAAATGTCCCGTCATGGTCTTTATTGAGTAAATGTAAGTTTCGATAACTATGTGCAATTTATTATTAACTATTTTCAGGAATGCCGAACAAGTGGAAGGAGCTAAATCTACGATCATCCTTCAATATGGATAAAGATGAGACCTTAACATTTTAAATGAATTGCTTTTCATACAATTGCCACAATGATTTGCTAATCTAGGCAAATGATGCCTTTAGATTAATATGTCAATTCCAAGCTAACGATTAAGGGTACTATGTGCTACATGTTTCACAGAAAAGTCAGAATGACAAGGAATCTAGATTCACTTAATCGAGAGAGGAGTCATGGATTAAAACGGAAAGCAGAGAAACGCATCAATCTCCAAGAGGCATATCCAAATCAGAGATAAACAAGGTGCAAACAAGAGCAATGAAACAGGTAGTATTTACAATATTATAAATATCACATTGCACTATGCTACGTAGCGTTACTAAGGTATGGAAAATATATCCTATATATATTGAGATGCTTGTGATTTGATCAACCGTTCGTATAAAACCCATAGATATTATAGGATCGGCATTCGAAACTGAGTTACCGAATATAAATTCTGAAGGTTTACATAGTGCCAGACTAACTTTTAAATTTTTTATTTCTAAGACGTTTATCCTCTCATAAAACTTGGTCATTCTGAGTTGAGATTGATACAAGTATCTCCACCAATGAAATGCTTTAAAATTTCAATATTTCAGTCCCCATTTCGTAAAGTTTTAACTTTAAAATCTCAATTTCCTTGGAAGATTTATGAATAGTGTAACATCTGAGCTTAGAAATCAAAGAATTTTTGTGAAAATCAACTTTGTTTGAGCTCCACTCTTAGTTTGTCCTTGATCATTACAAATTCCAAAATAAGGGCTTCAGAATGTAAAATTAGTCTGGCTCGAGTCTCCCATATGAACAAACAAGGTAGAAAACCAAATTTCTATATTCCAATAATAAGAATATATATTAAAGTGTGTTTCTTGTTGAGACTTGCTGTTGATAATAAGATACAATAACACCGTTTAAAATGATAACTAATATACATTTACTATAATTATATCTCTCGGCTTGAAGATTATCGTAGCATAACCATCAATCAATGTTGAATAAAATATTCTAATTTCTTTTATAATAAATTTTCCTTCTACTTTCTGAGGAAGCCGAATGAGGAGTGAGGGTTTTCTATGTATGAAAACCGTTGACCCCAAGATTCTCAATATTAAGTCATTTTTGAAGAAGGCCTTCCCCTATTTAGCATATTGGCCAGATTGGTCTCTTAGGACAACATGATTTAAGGAACAGATAGTCTGGAATAACATAGTACAGATAAGCTAAATGTAAAATATGTAACGAGAAACGTATATTCACAAAACAATTGCTTGCCACCTATTTGTAATCACTCCCCCAATTCAAACAAAATGGACTTAGAGAGGAATTCGAAAATAAATTTATACTTATAACACTTGAACCATTTAAGGAATTTTTTTGGAAAATCAATCTGATTAAAAGCAAATTACAACATGCACTAGGATTTAGGCTAGGTCCTAATTTACACAAAAATAGAAACACTTAAGTAAACTCCCACTGAAGTTTACCCGAATATAAAAGTTTCCTGGCTGAGTGTCAAAAATACACTTTATACAGAATTAACCAAGATGTCTCTCTCTACCTATCATGCAGAGTACGGTTAGGAATTCGCCGCTCTTTTTCAAATAGCGTCGTACTAAGGTTGTCTTTTGTAGAACTTCACCAGATAATTCCTAACTAGCGTTTGCTTTAAAATCAAAATGAAAACTGTAATTATGCAAAATGACAAAAACAATTAATGACAATCTCCAGAAGTACGAAAGAGAATGTCTCAATTTTCGCACCAAAATCCCTGTTAAAATCCATTCTCCTTCTCCCTTTTCTCTTCTGGCTTTTATTATATGAACAATTATTTCTAAAAAAACAAACAAACGAAAGAGAAAAACATTGATGGCTGCTTGCAACTTCCACCAAATTCACCCCGATTTTGTCAACGCCGAAGCGCCGCATTGTTGCTGCTTTGTGTTAGGACTATTGAACCAACCGCAAGAAGCGGAGGAAGTTGATAGTGCACAGTCTAGCAAGGCAATTCATCTACAGCCTAACCTCTTTAATCCTAACATAATAGCAACATACTCCTTGCCTTTTGATTTGGCCACAAACACGTTCTGGATAGATTTGGCCATTTGGGATGCCTTTGGAGAAAACCTTGCGCTGATACCATACTCACCTTATTAATCAATTTGGGTTGAACCCATCGTTGTCAACCCAGTCAATTCAGCTCCAGACCTGCCGCCTTTTCCAAATGAGCTGTAGGAGGGGGGAAATCATCTTACCGTTTCTGCTAACCACCTTCGGTGTTCAATCCTAGGATGATAGTGTCATTTTGAACATGTACATACTGACAAATCATTTTGGAAAATGTAACATGAAGCAATATATAAGAAAATATTTTGGTATTTTAGTTTAGTTGAATTTATAAAGTGAAGTTTGTTTATTTGCTACTTTTTATATGATTTTTTGCTATACAGAAAGGAATCGAAAGGTCTAGAACCCTTTGACCTCAACGAGAGCTTGTTGTCGGAGGGTCTAACCACTAAATTATTTAGATCTTCCAACAACAAAGGAAGGTTGAGGTCAAAATACCTTCTGATCTTGTCAGGAGGATCAAAAAGGACAAATTCATTATTGCAGCCTGGATTCCCTTCGGAAGGGTAGAAAGAACATTTTAAATTACCAAAATGATACTTAATGGATTCTAGGATACCCTGCTAACTTGATAATAAATGCTTTTTTTCCCACCTGGAAGATAAGTAAGTAGGAAAGATAGTCTACAAGTTTTAAACCGAGTTTAGAAAGTGACCTCTTTGCTTTAAAAGAGGTCAAGTTGTTTGAAAGAATTCATTTACTTGTACTTGGTAATTACGTTTGCAGGAAAAAGAAGCTGGAAACTTTATAGCTTTTAGAGAAGATGACTTGGAAAGTCAAGAGCATCCCTTCGCATTGGGAGGGAAAATGTTACTCAAAAAATTCACCTTCCGCCTAAGTCAGAAAGTTTTAAGCAAAGGACGAAAGGAAAAGAGTTCAGATCGGACCTTCCGAAGAGGTCGAAGGGATGTAGTCAACAATATGAAGCAGCTCAAGACCTTTCGCAGGAAATGGAGGGTATTATTTCACAGTATCCAAGAAGCTCTTACCTTCCGAAGAAGGCAAAGAAGTCAGGACAAAGGCATGCAACCCTATAACAACCTTTCTGAAAGCATAATAAGCCTATCGGGACGGTCGAAAAACCTATTGAATACCCTTCGACGGTGTCAAAAGGTTTATGATGAAGGCAACATTCATAAGTCAGCAAAGAATGTAAGGAAACATTCCAACAATGTTCAAGGGAGATTCGGCTTTCGGCAACACTCAAGCAAAAAGCAACCTTCCGACAAAGTCGAAGGGTTCACAATAGCCGAGTAAGAAAGAAATCCTCCGACACTTTCGAAGGGTTCACATACCATATAGATGACAGACCTTCCGACAAGGGCAAAAAGTTCCTAAAAACAAATGGAAGAAAAGACCCTGTGGCAGCACTCAAGGATCCACGATGACATGCGAGAGGAAAACCTTTCGACGAAGTCGAAAGGTTAGCAACTGCATGTAAGAGGGGAACCCTCCGACCCAGTCGAAGGCATGAGGACGAAAGCATGGCCGCTGGCATCTATAAATAAGACTCAGGGGGTCCTATTTTAGGGCGGATTTTCTCTCATTCTTATCTTGTAACTTCTTAATTACAGCTATGTAACCCTAATTGGGTATTGATTTGGGGAATTTAATAAAAAGGAAGTCTTTTCTTGGATAAAGAGGGAAGTCTTAAGCTTTGTGAATTACTTTACTGTTTACTTTAATCTTTGCTAGCTTAACTCCAATTTTCAGGTGCAGTTTCTCAGAAAGGTTTTTGTCACCGAAGAGGACGATCTTTACAACCATTCGGGGACCTCTATCCTGCACTCTAAACCCTTCGGCTACAAGGGAAGATTATTTGAATCGACATTCATAAAACCTTTCAGTATCATAGACGCTGCGGATAAAATCTTTCGATAAGGTTCATAACCTATCATATTTCGACAACCTTAACAACCCTTCGAATCCCAAACAGCCACTTGCCTAACCTTCCGACAAGGATCCAGATCAACTCTCTATATAGAGCAAGCTAAGTAAATTCTATCCTAATCAAGGAGATAATTTACGGGGGAAATCTTATAAAGGCTCAACTAAATCAGTGATCATTTTGTATTAACTCAGCCAAGCCGAAAGGTTTCTTTAATCTTGTGCCAAGTTCTTTTTAACCAAGTCGAAAGGTTAGGTTCAAAGTCTAATCCCAAGTAGAGATACATAGATGGTTCTACAGACAATCAACCCTTTGGTATTGATCGGCTGTTTGTACCAAAATTAGGCATAACACTCTTCGGAAGTGTTTGAAGAGATAAAATGAAGAAAGCAAATGTAAAAAGAGGATTATCTAACAAACACTCCAGATAATAATCAGAAAAATAGCAAAAGAACACAAAGATTTAGAGTGGTTCGGCGTGTTGCCTACGTCCACTATGAACAGATTGACTTTTATTAACTTTTGCTTGCTGGTTAGAGCGGATTACAACAGTAAATTTTGAGTACAACAGTGATTTCTGAGTGCAACAATGGTTTCGGAAGAGTCTGGACGTCAGAGAGCCAAAAGATCCTTTTTCTGTAGGCTTTGGGGTGCTATTTATAGGCGTAGGCTGCAAATATCTCGCTCAGATCTCGGGAGACCTCTTCTGGCACGTGAGTGGGCCCACGCGATCGATCCCACGTGATTTCCGCTCGGTCCGTGATCGATACGAACAAATTTCGTATCGATCAAGATTTGACCCAATCGAGACGAAATTGGGCATGAACAATCTTTAGGTCGTATGTAAGCTCTTGTGAAAATTTGGTGCATTTGGACTTGTAGGTTGTGAGTTATGATCGATACGAGTTTGGGCTTTTCGATTGATGTTCTCTTCGCATCGATGCTATTCGTATCGATCTGTTTGTGTCGCTCTTTAGGCACGTGCTTGCAAGTTGACGTGGTGCTAACCTCTCGGATCGATCCACTTTTCATTCCGTACGACCGAGCCTTTCCTTTATTTGCGCCTTGTTCGTATCGACCTAATGCGCTCCGTGTTTCGCATCGATCCAAGGACACTTGCTTTGCATCGATAGTCTCTAGCCTTTTCGTATCGATCAAAAGATACACTTCGTGTCGATCCATAATGTGTTCTTCGTATCGATCAATGGCCGATCGATACGAAATATGTGAATGGATTGATCGATACGAAGTGAATGAAATGATCGATAAGAAATGACAATCTCCCATGGATACGAACTAGTTGGTGACGATGGATACGAAGTATGGCTACTTGGACCGATACGATTGGGATGCTTACGAAGAAGGCCATCTTGGATCGATACGAACATGATGGATACGAAGCAAGGTTGCTCGGACCGATACGACCATGATGGATACGAATTGCCGAAGATTAGTGGATGCGAATAAGGCCTTTTAGTTAATGGATACGAAGAGTGCAGTTCCCCTGATCGATACGAAGACAAGTGCATCTGATGGATTCGAACAAGAACGATACAAAGAAGGACTTTCTTTGGTTGCTTGAATTGCATCGATCATATTTTGAGCATACGAACTCGGATTGACTTGAAATTCGGAATGCTGGCTTTCATGGCTTTGCTTATTTCATCATATCAATTGCAGCTTGATCCGGACTCGGATAAAATTTATCGATGTCCAAAATGAACCAGTGTATAACTGATCTTCGAGAGAACCGTCCCCGGTTTCCAGTCAAATTCTTGGTGTTACGGCCTTGCCAAAAGGCGGGATAACATTTGCCCCCCAAAGTACGTTTTGTGAGAACATGATGTGCTTTGAAAAGTTCTATCTGACTTGTTGAACGATTGTTATTTCTTTTCCTGAAAATGTAACCTTTGACTGATCTTCAGTAACATGAATTTTCGACTGCCAATTGTTGTACTGTATACTATTATAACTGAATGTTGTATGACAGTAGTTAGTTGATGTAGTTATCACCAAACGAGTATTCAATTCCTGCGAATTTTGAAAATTGGATGTTAGTTTGTCATACATGTATGTATGTTAACCTGACTCCCGCTAACGTTCGCACGTTCACGAGTCGTTGTCAGTTTTCTCGTATTGAATTCCGTATCGATCCTCTCCTGAATCGGTGTGAAATTCGAGTTGTAGGAACGATCGATAGTCATTTCTAAGTAATTTATTTCGCATCGATCCTCTCCTGGATCGAATCGAGAAGTTGGAATGCATGCTTCGTATCGATGACTATCGATACGAAATGGATATTCTTCGGAGATGTTTTGTATCGATGGATATGAAGTCTTGAGTCTCGAAGTTGATTGATACAAAATTGGTGTTTCGTATCGGTAGAGTTGATTTGTCCAAATATTATTTTGCGGTGATTTTCATGTCGATGGTTGTCGATTCGAAATTGGTCGGTTTCATGAGGCTTCTTTGTATCGATAGATTCGAATTTCTATAGTCTTCAAAGTGATGGGCACGAACTTGTTATCTCATATCGATGAGAAACAAACAACTTAAACATAGCTTGGCAATGGCGTTCGTATCGATGACATGTGTGGTCGATCTTTGGTGGATGCGAACAGCGGTGTTCCTGATCGATACGGGTGGATGGATACGAAGAACACTCTTTCGTATCGATGACACTGAAAACCACCTCCACCGGTTCTTAATACTAGGAGACGAAACGTTTCCTTCTCGGATACGAAACCATATAAATACGTTTGGGACTTAGCCAAATTTCTCACTTGCATTCATTTTCACATATTGCCTTCGTATCGATAGAAAGACCGAGAAAAAGAAAACTATTCTCGCCTTCAAATCGACCCATTAATCTCTCGAACCAATCCTCTAATTTAGGTAATTAACCAATAAAAATCTCTCTAGAACGATGAGACTCGATTTTGACGCCAATTCGTCCAAAGTCGTGGCCGATTCTGGTGACGTTGTCACCTGAATCAGGTCGGAGCATGGTTGAAGGGGATGTAATGTAATTTTTGTGTTGATTCAAGAAGAGGTTGTTTGGAGGGATGCGGTAGATGGTGGTTCGGCCGCCATTTCGTATCAATGGATTGGAGAAGAAGATGTTTTGGTTTCGTATCGGTTATAACTTGAAGTTTTGCATCGATCTTCAACCTCTGATTTCGTGTCTATAGAGGGGTCTTAAACTTCATATCAATCACTTTGAATTAATATGGATACGAAGCCAACATGTTTTGATCGATCCGAAGTTGTTGTCTTCCTGATCGATTCCAAATTGAGTCGCTCGATGGATATGAAATTGATGTCTTCCGATCGATACGAAACGTATGTTAAATAATCGATACGCAATTGGCGTCTTCTCATCGATACAAAATGATCGGCTTGGATCGATGCGAAGAGGTCGGCTTCGATCGATATGAAATTGCTTATCTTGACCGATACGAAGTGATTAACCTCCATGGATACGAAATGATTGTAAAGATCGATACGAAATTAATGTCCTTGCCATGAATGATCTAGGTTTTGACTTTGATGAATGCGAACTTCACGCAAATGCGAACACTTGACTCCGATGAGCTTCACCTTTGCATAACTGGACTTGATCTTTTCTCTACATACTTGACTGCCTTTCGAAGCTCGTCGATGGAACTTGTAACTGAACACAAATTAACAAAATTTAACTAGGATCGATCTCCAAAGTCTGGATAGCACAGTTGTGACGGTCAGTGATGACGGTCACTCTGGTTGAAATTTTAAGTCTTGTCGTTCGAATATCTCTTAATCCCGTAGAATTTCTCAAGTATTATGTAGCACTGCACTACACAACACATTCACACACTTCACACTGGGGAACACACGGACTTATTATCATCTAATGATGGGTTTTGATAAGTTGATTAGTTATGGAGTTTACAAGCTCACAACAGCAGGAGCTTCAGAGTTCATCCCCTTTAGTCCTAGAGATACCGGCCATCGCGGTCGAAGTTATAGATCCAACTCCGGACGAGCTGCCTGGTGCCAGGTTTATCATGAACCCATAAGATTATGTGTCGTCCAATGTCTCCGAAGATATGCTGGGACGAATATGTCTAAGGCACGGCCTACCGTTGGACGACGTTTTATTACCGGGACCGAATGATCGACCGCATGCTCCCCCAGAAGGGTTTACTGCCTTTAATCGCCATGCATGTACAACGGGAAAACTTCCTCCATTTAATCAGTATATTAGAGAAGTGCTATCTTTTTTTGGAATTGCCTCATCACAGTTACACCCGAACGGATATGCTCTACTCAACAGTCTGTTCATCGTATTTATGGAGCATCTTTTCCGACCTCCGATCCTGATCGAAATTAGATACTTATTCAACGTTAAGAGTCGAGGAGATAGCCCCTCATTCACATTCCTAGAGGCAGTCAGGAATTGTCAAGTTGTGACCGGCTCTTGGACCAGACTGAGTTACTTTAAAACGGAGTGGTTCTATGTCTGATGCCCTCCAGTGTTTGCTAGCCGATGGTTTGTCAGACATAAGTGTTGCAATCTTTTCCAGTAGTTAATGAGATAATCATAGAAGATATTAAAACTAATGTCTTCTTTCCTTTACAACTATAATTCCATGACCTGAGGGCATGCATTTTAAAGAAATTGTGCGGATCCTTCAAGAAGTGCCAAGCAAAATAAGAGACATAGACTCGGTGCTAGCATACCGAAACTTGAGAACCGTTGGGCTTATCGAGCGAAACCAAAGTATCAGACTAGAGTGAACGCTTAGGGCAGTCCCGACGAAGCGGGTAAAGCACAAAGCACCAGGAGTCGTAATTGCTGAGGAAGGTGATGAAGAACACACACCTACAAACGACGAACCCATGGCCGGGCCTTCCGACAGTTTTCAGGGTTCGGAGGGAAGGAGAAAAGGCAAGGCAATTGCACATAAATGTCACATATCCACAAGATGGAAATCGGTAATAGTGTCCCTGGTAGCCTCCGGTGTTAGAATTTCGGAGGCTCCTCCCTCGTCAGTAGAGAATCCTTTCGAAGGACTTACTGATATTCCGATTTCGGACTATGTGTCACTTCAACACGACATCGGATTGGAGGGGCTTCAAAGTGCTCTAGATTTAAGCGAGTCTCTACCCATTAGTGTGGCCGACATTACCGATTGGTTGGGGGGTTGCACACACACATACACTTCATGGCACTATACATGTTTCCAGCCTTAAATTGTCTTCTTCGAGAATTCACTAATTCTGTTCTTCTTTTATTTTACAGATACGATGAATAGGCGAGAGTCTATGCTCGGTAGACTCCGTTCAGTACGCCAATCATCGAGCTCATATTATGAATCCCGTCAGAGGGAGGATGATAGAAACCGCGGTCGTGGTTATTCTAGTCAGGAACGTTACGAGAGGGATAGAGACAGAGACTACAGAGAACAAAGATATCGATCTCGATCGCGTTCTCCACCTCCCCGACTCCTTACTCAACCTTCTATTCATAGCTCACATCTCCCGGAGCCTCCACGCCAAAAACCATCTTCTCATGCTCTAAGGTCTGAGTCTCAACGTCGTAGGACTGAGGCCGAACCTCCCACTGTTGCTGAACAAGCCATCACTGAGTCCATTGGGGAAGGGGCTATCAGAATTGCCCAGTTAAGAAAAGATTTCCCGAACATATGTTTTGACGGCTTTATCTTCCCCCCTCACTTAAAGAAAATTCCACCGGAAGTAGAAACCACGATGCATGACTATATTCATGACATTTATACACAGTATAAGGAGTGGATGAAAGCTGCAGATAAGGCATCAGCGGTGGCTTTCGAGCAGGCTAAAATAATTGAAAAGTTAGAATCTGATCTCTCCCAGAAAGACTGCATCGTCCAAGTGCTTAACGATGAAGCTGAGTCCTCTTGGAAATCAGAGATAGAGGCCACCAAAAAGGCCGACGAGGCGAACTTGGCTATGGAGAGGATGAGGCAGACACACTTCGCTTTGGTGGAGCAGATGGGCCATCGAAACACCACAGTTACCACTGAAAGGGATGCTGCTTTGAAAGAACTCAACGAGCTAAAAGCCAAATTTTCGGAAATCATCAAAGAAAAGGATGATGCAAACAAAGCAGCCCAAGAGGCGTGTGAATAGGCCGTAGTGCTTCGGGGCGAACGGGATGTAGCAATGGCTAAGGTTCGGGAGGTGGAGACTAAGGTCGAGGAGGAAGTCTGAATGGCGGAGTCTAGGCTAGTTACTGATATTGAAGATCTCCCATTGTTTATAATGCTAACGTCTTGAAACATAGAAATCTAGCATGGCTCGATAATTATCTAACACATCTATACAACGCCCGGGGCCGATTAGTGGGAGATGAAAAGGCTGCCCACCAAGCTGAATCGATTGATGAGTTTGAGCTCGAGAACCGGGTGTTGAGCGAAGACGAGCGGAAAGTTCTCCACGATACCATGATTTCATATGAGAAGGAGAAGCTTGGCGCTCAACATTTGGAAGTTGGAGAAGGTTCCGGCGTCGAGCATCATGGTACAAGTTCTGAAACTCCCGTGCCAACTCAGCCCGAATCCACACTTGCGGTTAATCCTCAGCCCATTCCTGCTTATAATCCGGATCAACCGTAGATGTCTCCAGCTCGCGAGAAAGTCTATGAGGCAGTTCCGCCACCCGCGAGCCAAACTGAGGAAGGTACTCTGAACATTCTCTATGTTTGTACCAAAAATGGGCACAACACTCTTCGGAAGTTTTTGAAGAGATAAAATGAAGAAAATAAATGGAAAAAGAGGATTATCTAACAAAAACTCCAAAAAACAGATATGAGAATGATAAAAATGCACGGGAACACAAGGATTTAGAGTGGTTCGGCGTATTGCCTACGTCCACTATGAAATTGTTCGCTTTATTGAAGTTTCTTTGATGATTACAATTGATTGCAGCAAGTTACAGCAGATAACAATGAATTACAGCAGTAAAATTCATTGACAGCAGCAGCAATGGAGTATGGAATTGAATCTGGCAGAGTCTGGGCGTTAGAGAATTCAAAGATCCTTTTTCTGTAGGCTCCGGGGGTCTATTTATAGGCGTAGGAGGCTGGTATTTCGCCCGGATCTCGGGAGACTTCTTCTGGCACGTGAGCGGGCCCACGCGACCAAGCCCGTGAAGTTTCGGCCCGATCCGTGATCGATACGAATGAATTTCGTATCGATCAAGATTGCGTCCAATAGAGTCGAAATTTGGTGTGGGCTTCTTTAGCATGTACGTAAGATCCTGTGAAAATTTCATAGCATTTGGACTTATAGATTAGGAGATATGATCGATACGAAATGGTGCTATTCGGTAGGCTGTTTCGTTTGTATCGATCATTTTGACTCGATGATTTCGAATCAATGGCGGCATGCGCTAGCAGGTTGACGTGGCGCGCGTTCTTCGCATCGATCCACATTTTTCGCCGAGTTGACCGAGTCGTCCTCGAACTTCGCCTCGTTCGTATCGAAGGTCATTGCCCAGTTTTGTGTCGATCAACATCGTGTTTGTTCGTATCGATCTGTAATACGCCCTATTCGAATCGATGGATATGGCTTGGTCATATCGATGATGGTGGTTCTGTTCGCATCGATGAAGGAAGCCCTTGTTCGTATCGATCAAAGTCACTTCGACTTGATGGATACGAACAAGCAATATTGTGATGGATACGAATAGCGCAATGCTCAATGGATACGAACAGAAGTCCCACGATCGATACGAAATAGCAGTCGTCTGATGGATACGAACAGAGGGTTGCTGGTCGATACGAACGGAACATACTCCCTTGATGGATACGAACCACTTCAAATTGATGGATTCGAACAACTGGAACCTGATGGATGCGGAGTTGATCGATACGAACTGTGACTTGGCGATGGATGCAAAGTTGATCGATACGAACTGGGGCCTTCTGATCGATACGAAGCCGATGGATTCGAATAGAGGCTTAGCTATGGAAACGAAAATTGAGCTGTTTCCTCCATTTTGCATCGACCGTAACTTGAGCATACAAACTCGGATTGACTTGAAATTTGGAACGTTGACTTTCATAGCTTCACTCGTCGTGTCTTGTCGATTGTAGCTTGATCCGAACTTGGATAAAATTCGTCGATATCCATAGTGAGCCTGCGTATAACCGATCTCTAAGACGAACCGTCATTGGTTTCTAGTCAAGTTCTTGGTGTCACGGCCTTGCCAAAAGGCGGGATAACATTTGCCCCCCAAAGTATGTTTTGTGGAAACATGATGTGCTTTGAAATGCTGTAATCTTCATTCTGATCAGTTATCGTCTTTTCGCTGAAAGTTGTAATCTTTGACTGATTTTCTTGGTAATGTGAACCGTTGATTGTTAACTGTTGTACTCTGTACTGTCGTAACTGATTGTTGCAGGCTGGTGATTAGCCGTTTGTTGTTGTAATCGTTATCAGATTAGTATCCAATTCCTGTGGATGTTGAAAATTGAATATTAGTCCGACATATATGCGTATATGTTAATTTGACTTTCGTTAACGTTTGGCACGTTCACGAGTCGTTGTCAGTTTATCTCGCATCGAATTCCGTATCGATCCTCTCCTGAACCGATGTGAAATTCGAATTGTAACAATGCTCGACGGTTGTTTTTGAATGTTCCTTCGTATCGATCCTCTCCTGAATCGATGTAAAAGGTTGGAACATTATCTTTGTATCGATATGCATCGCATAGATGGATACGAGATGAGCATTTCGAATCGATGGATGTGGGGTTTGATGGATACGAAGCGATCGTTCGTATCGATGGAGTTCAATGCCTTCAGAACAGCCCTCGTTGTATATTTCGAATCGATGGACCTGGTGTCGTTGGATACGAACAGACAATTCGTATCGATGGGTGCTGGCCTCTGAGAGTTGTGATTCGATGGATTCGAACTGCACAGTTCATATCGCTGCACTGGAGATGGAGTCGAAAATGATCGATACGAACAATGGCTTCGTTTCGATGGATTTGGGTCACTTTGAGAAGCCTTCGTTGGCAATTTCGCTTCGATAAAGGCTCGAGTTGATGGATTCGAACAGCTTGTTCGAATCGATCTCGTGGTGACATTTTGCAATCGGTCGAGTTTACTGGGAGGCGAATCGTTTCTCCCTTCACATTCGAGTCCATATAAATCCCGTGGACTTAGCCATTTTCCACCTTTTACTTTTTACTCTTGCGCTTTGCTTTCATATCGCTCCAGAGACTTGGAAAAAGAAAAAACTGTTCTTGCCTTCGAATCGATTCAGACTCTAAATTACTCGAACTAACTGCCAGATTTAGGTAATCCACTAAGCGAATCCAACGCGTAAACGATGAGACTCGATCTATAACATCAAATCACCCAGAGTCGTGGTCGATCCTCGTGTAGTTGATGTTGGATTCGAGTTGGAGTGAAGCTGAGGAAGGTCATGGTGTTTATGCCATTTGGGGAAGAGGAAGCGAGGATGGATACGAAGGAGTCGATCGAAGATTCTTCGGCCTTCGCTTCGTGTCAATCTGGAGTAGGGGCTTCGAGATGATAAGATGAAGGCCTTCGTATCGATCGATGGCTGAGATTTTGCATCGAATCGAGTGCTTCGAACATGTGGATTGATACGAAGGGGTTGCTTCTGATCGATTCAAAATCCAGAATTTCCGATCGATATGAATTATGCACCAGGGGATCGATACGATGGTGACCCAATTGATCGATACGAAATGGTCGCCCTGGATTGATTCGAAGTCCTTAGCCTTAACCGATTCGAACTCCCACACGGATGAATATGAATTGTCGCTACGAACCGGACTTTTGTGATCGATACGAATTGAACCTTAAAGGACTTGTAATCTCTTGCACACTTGAAAAACTGACTCCGACGAGCTTCAAACTTGCATAATTGGACTTAATCGTTTCACCGCATATCTGATTGCCTATCGAAGCTCGTTGACGGAACTGGAACTTAACAAAATGATAACAAATTTTAACTTGGATCGATCCCTAACATCTAGATGGCACGGTAGTGACAGTCAACGATGACGGTCATTCCGACTGAATTTCAAAGTCTTATCGTTTACATACTTTCTCCAATTCTGTAGAATTTTTCAAGTGACATACAGTATTGCACTACACAACACATTCACACACTCTACACTGGCGGATGCACGAGCGTTATTGTCTGTTTAACAATGATTTTTGATAAGCTAGTTAGTCATGGAACCTTCAAGTTCGCAACAGCAGGAACTTTCGAGTTCAATTCCTTCCACCATCGAGATACCGGTCATCGAAGCTGAAGTTATAGATCCAGTTCCGGACGAGTTTCCAAGCGCCCGGTTCATTTGTCGTCCGCAAGATTCTATGCCATCCGGCATCTCCGAAGATATGCTAGGACGGATTTGTTTAAGGCATGGCTTGTCGCTTGACGACGTGTTACTGCCAGGGCCAAATGATAGGCCGCATGCTCCCCCGGAGGGGTTTACTGCTTTCAACTGTCATGCTTGTACGGCGAGAACACTTCCTCCATTCAATCAGTATATAAGGGAAATGCTATCATTCCTTGGAATCGCTCCATCCCAGCTAGAGCCCAACGGATACGCCTTGTTGAATAGCACTTTCATTCTGTTTATGGAAATTCTCTTTTGACCACCAAAGCCGATCGAGATTAGATATTTATTTAACATTAAGAGTCGTGGAGACAGCCCTTCTTTCACATTCTTGGAAGCGGTTAGGAACTGTCAAATAGTAACTGGGTCCTGGGGAAGGCTGAGTTACTTTAAAACTGAATGGTTCTACGTTCGGTGCCCCCCTGGATTCGCTAGGCGATGGTTGGATAGACGTAAGCGTTGCAATCTTTCTCATGAATTATTGAGATAATGATAACCGACCTCAAAACTAACATACTTCTCTTCCTTTACAGCCGCAATCTCACGACCCGATGGTGGATATTTCAGAGAGCTAGTTCGGATACTCCAAGCGGTTCTGGGTGAAGAGAGGCACATTGACTTGGTTCTGACGGACAGAAACTTGAGAATTGTTGAGCTGATTGAACGTAAGCAAAGCATACGGCTGGAAGGGACACTTAGAGCGGTCTCGAAGAAGCGGTTGAACGAAAAGCGCCCGGAGTCGTAATAGCTGAAGAAGTTGATCCGAAGAAGACGCCTGCTGATAAGGAACTTCAAGCTGGGCCTTCTTCCAGTTTTCAAGATTCAGGAGGAAGGAGAAAAGGCAAGGCAGTTGCTCATAAGCGTTCTAAATCCGTGAGATTGAAATCCGTGGTTATGTCCTTGCCCGTCCCGGGGATTAGAATTTCGAAGGCTCCTCCCCCGCAAGTCGAGAATCCTTTTGAAGGGCATGCTGATATTTCGATTCCGAATTATGTGTCGTTTCAACACGACACCGGGATGGAGGAGCATGACAATGCTCTTGAGCTGAGCGGGTCGCTTGCTATGAGTGCGACTGACATTTCCTGTTGGTCGGGGGGTTGCACATGCATACACTTCACTGCACTACATGATTCATAATTGTAAATCGTCCAACCCAAAAGATCACTAACTTTTCCTTCGTTTCTCATTTTCAGGTACAATGTCCGGAAGAGGATCAATGATTGGGAGCCTTCGCTCGGCTCGAAAATCTTCTACTTACTATGACTCCCGCAGGAGAGACTTAGATAGAGACCGCGATCGCGGGTACTCTAATCAAGAGAGGTACGAGCGGGACAGGGGTAGAGAATATAGACACTGATCTAGGTCTCGCTCTCCACCTCTTAGACTTCCATCTCCACCTCCTGTTCTTGTTCCACACCCGCCAGAGCATCCACGACACAGACCGTCTTCTCAAACTTCGAGGTCCGAAACTCAACACCAGCGAGTTGAACCCGTGCCCCCCATAATTACAGAGCAGGCCATTACTGAGCCCATGGGGGAAGGGGCTATTAAAATTGCTCAGCTAAGGAAGGAGTTCCCGAACATATGCTTCGATGGCTATGTCTTTCCACCTCACTTAAAGAGAATCCCATCTGGGGTAGAAAACACGATGCATGACTATATTCACGACGTCTACACCCAGTATAGAGAGTGGGTAAAGGCTGCAGAGAAAGCTTCCAAGTTGGCCTTTGAGCGAGCCAAAGCGATTGAGAAAATGGAGTCCGAACTCGCTCAGAAGGATGAATTATACAAGTCCTCAATACCGAGGCCGAGTCTTCTCGAAAATCTGAAATTGAGGCCACCAAAAAAGCTGACGAGCGACTGTGGTGATGGATAGGCTAAGGCAGACACATGTTGCCTTGGTGGAGGAGATGGGCCATCGAAACACCACAGTCACCGCCGAACGAGATGCGGCGGTCAAGGAACTTAACAAGCTTAAGGCCAAATTCTCTGACATGGCCAAGGAAAGAGATGATGCGAACAACGCAGCCCAGGAGGCGTGCGAGCAGGCTGTCCTACTCCGGGGCGAACGGGACGCGGCCGTGGCTAAGGCTTGCAAGGTGGAGACTGAGGTTGAGGAGAAGGTGAAATCGGCCGAGTCCAGGCTAGAGGATGATACCGAAGACCTTCTCGTTGTTTACAACGCTAACGTGCTGAGGCATAGGGGTCTAGTCTAGCTCGATGATTATCCGGTGCATCTATACAACGCCTGGGGCCGATTAGTTGAAGAAGAGAAGGAGGCGCATCTGGGTGAGTCTGTCGATGAATTTGAACTCGAGAATCACATTCTGAATGAAGATGAAAGGAAGATTCTCCACGAGTAAATAATTCTGCATGAAAAAGAAAGGCTCGGCGCCCAGCACTTCGAAGTAGGAGAGGGTTCAGGGGTTGACCATCATGAGGCGAGTCTTGAAGTTCCGGCGTCAACCCAGCCTGAATCCTTGCCTGCGGTTGATCCCCAAGCTGTTCCTGCCTACAATCCGGATCAGTCGCAGATGTCTCCGGCTACAGAGCAAGTTGCTGAAGTCGTTCAGCCGCCTACAAGTCAAACTGAGGAAGGTATTCTGAACATTCCACATATCTGCCTTAAGTCGGAATCTTTATTTGAATTAAATTTTGACAGTTCTCTTATTCTTTGTCCAGTGATCGATGCTGCACCTGTCGGGCCTCCTGTTACTCAAGAATCATATCAGACGCAGGAGGCTATCGTTACCGAAGCGATCACTGTAACTACAACTGCCCCACTTGACAATACGCAGGGAACCATGCTTGTTTTTGATGAGCACCTGATGGAGGAACTCTTTCGCCGCCATGGCGATCCTCTTGCCGACCTGCCATTTGTTATGAGTGGAGGCGTTCGTGCTATAAGTTCTTCGATGCCAACTACTGATGCTCCCAGCGAGGCTCGAACGGTTACCGAAGAGGAAATATTGATCGAGATCGACGCTGAGATGGAAGCAGCGGCACATGGTGGCAGTTTTGGAGGTGGGATGGCGGCATCCGGTCCAGCTCCGCTTAGAATGATATTACCTGGTGGTACGGTTTTCGACACCAGTGTGCCCATTCCACCTTCTGTATTTGATCCTATTCCTCCGACTCCGCCCGCAGGAAGCATCCATATTCATTCAAGCTCGGAGGAGGATGTCGAGATCATGCCCCCGCCTGGAGACCGACCACCGAAAAGTAAAGGCTCAAAGAGGAAGGGCAGTGGTGGCTCCAGCGGGTCTACGCCAAAAAGGAAGCCGAGGAAGAAGAAAGATTAGACATGCTTCCCTGGTGTATTTTGACTTTCATTTTGTTGGCCGTGTATAGATGCGGGTTCGGCCCCTGCTAGTAGGAATTTTTTGGAACAAACTTGTACATGAATCTCTTTCATAAATAGTAGAAATGAAACTTTTCTTTTTTAGCTTCTTGTGTATTTGCTTAAGTGTTTCAATGTTTGAAATGCACTTGTAAAGTTCCAGCTTCCGAGTCAAGTTTGTCTTTTCTGCAACAGGTCTGGAAACTGTGGACATGGTTCGCGACCGGGAAGCGAGTTGAATTTTGACATCGTGCCGCTTCAGTCAATGGTCGATGCTTAAGTCCTGCCCCCTAGTTTTGGGGATGAGTTGTTGAACATCAGCTAGCGATTGCAGTTCACTTACAATACGTTGATTCTAGTGCCGCTGAACGGATGTTTGGAACAAGTGGAGATCGAGTGGTTCAACCATACTTGTTCGATTATCAGTGATCATATCCGCACTCCGGGGACTCTCATTTGCTTACCGGCGGTTGGTCATGCCGGCTTGAGTTTTAATTATACGTCCGCGCACTGGGGACTCGGAATCGACATTTATACTCCGACTCGCACTCTAGGAGTTCGGAGTTAATGTTTGTGCTCCAATTTGCACTATGGGAATTTGGAGTTTGATGTTTATACTCCGAATCGCACTCAGTTCGGAGTTGATGTTTATACTCCGTTTCGCACTCTGGGAATTCGGAGTTAATGTTTATACTCCGACTCACACTCTGGGAGTTCGGAGGTGGTGTTTATACTTTGTTTCGCACTCTGGGAATTCGGAGTTAATGTTTATACTCCAACTCGCACTCTGGGAGTTCGAAGTTGGTGAACAAACGATCAATCACATCTGCTGCATGTTTTTGGATTTCGCTCGCACTCTGGGAACGAAAGATGTATCAGGATCGTGGATGGTAGGATCACATCCACCCTGAGTTAACAAACGAGGTCGTTAAATGGACGGATCCACCCTCCTCAAACTTGGTTTGGATACGGACGAAGTTGTTAGGCGGACGGATCCACCCTCTTCGTAGACGTATTTTATACTCCAGTTCGCACTCCGGGATTCTGGAGTTAAGTAAAGGATTGTCGTGTATCAATCCCTTTTTGACTTTGGTGTGATGGCTTGTCCCTAAGCTCGGGTTTCACTTAGCGAGTGACCGATTGCATCACAGTCACTCCCTATTCGAATAAATTCCACCGTATGGTGAAACTTAGCTCTCCGTGCGTGGTGATGTTCATATGAAGTATTTCAAGTAAATCACAGCTCTGGCTCGAAGAGATTTGCATTTTATTACTGAAATAAGAAAATATGGCAAAGTCAGTTGCCTTATTACAAATTCTAATTCCGAAATGCAGAAACAAATTGCAAAATGGAAAATAAACTAAATGAATAAACATAGTCTGTCATGTGTAGTAGCGACAAAGACTCTCGCTATTCCAGGCTCTTGGCGGAGTAAGACCGTCAACGGTCGATAATTTGAATGTGCCATCTCCAAGCCTTCGTTCAATAACATACGGTCCTTCCTATGTCGGCTTCATATGCGAAGGAACCGGATAGATCCTTTTCAAGACGAGATCGCCCAGTTCAAAGGTTCGCAGGTGGACCTTGGCGTTGTACAATCGGGTGACTCGACTTCGATACGCGGCTGCCCTCAAATCAGCCTCTTCACGCTTCTCATCCAGTAAATCGAGAGATTCAGCAAGTAGTATAGCATTTGTCTTCGGATCATAGTATGTCACACGATGAGAAGGTACTTCTAGCTCAACTGGAATAGCAGCTTCTGAACCATAAGAGAGAGAGAATGGAGTGTGACCGGTTGCGGATTTATGGGTTGTTCGGTAAGCCCATAAGGCCATAGGAAGTTCATCGACCCACTTGCCACCGACCTTTTCCAGTCATTTTTTCAGAATGGACTTTATAACTTTATTGACAGCTTCGACCTGTCCGTTCGCTTGAGGGTGTGTAACTGCAGAGAATTTCTTTTGAATGTGAAATCGCTTGCAGAAATCTTTAAATTCAACACTGTCGAATTGGGTTCCGTTATCAGTAATAATGGTGTGTGGGAAACCAAATCGACAGATAATGTTGCGGACTACAAAGTTGATTACTTTTTTCGTCGTTATGGTAGCGAGAGGTTCAGCTTCAACCCACTTTGTAAAGTAATCAACTGCGACAATGGCGTATTTCGCACCACCTTTTGCCAGAGGTAGAGTACCAATAATGTCGATGCCCCATATTGCAAATGGCCATGGGCTGACCATTTGCATTATCTCGGTAGGTGGGGCCCTAGGAAATTCGAGCGTGCTTTTGACATTTATCACATTTCTTCGCATAATCTGACGCATCGCGATTCACAGTCGGCCAATAATATCTGTATCGAAGTATTTTCTTGGCTAGTGCTTACCCCCCCGGTGTGATCGCCACATTCTCCCTCGTGTAGATCGTGTAATACTCGTTTTATTTCATCGTGAGCGATACACCAGAGTAAAGGAACAGAGTACCCTCTTTTGTACATGATTCCATTCTCGATGGTGAATCGTGAGGCCTTCCGAAGGACTTGTCTTTTTTCGCTCCGGCAGGGTTCCATGCTCAAGATAATTTTTAAATGGAGTCATCCATGACTCCTTATCGGGGCCGGTTTCACATACCCAATCTATTTCGGCCCGGTCAATGCTTGGGGAAGTTAGCGTTTCTATGGGAACGAGTCCCATTTGTTGAGCTTCACCTGTGTTGGCTAACTTCGCCAATGAATCGGCTTTCTGATTACGTTCTCGAGGTATGCAATAAATGGCATAATAATCAAACTGATCTAGTACTTCCTGAACTCGAGCTAAGTAGGCAGCCAGCCTTCGATCTCTCGCTTGATATTCTCCCCGAACCTGACACACAACTAATTGCGAATCACAATAAATGTCCACAGCGATAATTCTCAAATCTCTGGCAAGTTTTAGTCCAGCTAAGAGGGCTTCATATTCAGCTTAATTATTGGTTGCATGAAAATCGAACTTTAAAGCCTAACATATAGATCGGCCTTCGGGGGTTTCAAGTACAACTCTAGCGCCCGAACACCGGTCGTTTGATGCACCATCAGTGTACAGCTTCCAAACGTATTCGGGGGATTCACTGGTTTCGGGCAAGTCCTCTGAAATGGTAAATTCAGCTATGAAATCAGCTAGGACTTGTCCTTGAACTGCTCGCCTTGGAGTATAAGTAATATCAAACTGACTCAGTTCGATGTTCCACTTGAGTAACCTCCAGACGTCTCAGGCCGCGTAAGGACCTGTCGTAACGGCTGGTCGGTGTAAACAATAATAGGATGTGCCTGGAAATATGGTCGGAGCTTCCTTGATGCAATAACAAGGCAATAAGCCAACTTCTCCAGCTTTGGATAATTCCTCTCAGCTCCAGTCAACCGTTTGCTGATGTAGTATACTGGCTTCTGTATCCTGTCTTCTTCTCGAATCAAGGCAGCGCTGATGGCATTTTCTAATATCGCCAGGTAAACGTACAACTTCTCATGGTCAGTAGGCTTTGACAGGATATGTGGTGTGGATAGATGCTGAATTAGTGCTTGGAAAGCGCCCTCACACTTCGTGGTCCATTCAAAGTTTCGTTTCCCTTTTCGGATCAGATCGAAGAAAGGAATGCATTTGTCAGTGGACTTTGAAATGAACCTGCTCAATGCTGCTACTTTCCCATTGAGACTCTGGACTTGCTTTATAGTTTTTGGAATTTCAAGATTCCTGATTGCCCAGATCTTTTCAGGATTAGCTTCGATCCCTCTAGCATTGACGATAAACCCAAGGAATTTTCCGGATGCAACTCCAAAATGACATTTCAGTGGGTTGAGTTTCATTCTGTATTCTCGAAGTATGTTGAACATAGTTTCCAGGTCTTTAATGTGGTCAGTGGAAAATCATGACTTCACAAGCATGTCATTACATATACTTCCATGGTTTTCTCGATTTGATTGGCAAACATCCGAATGACCAATCGTTGATAAGTAGCCCCGGCATTCTTGAGTCCGAATGGCATAACTTTGTAGCAATAAAGTCCCAGATTGGTTATGAAGCTGGTATGTTCTTGATCAGGTAAATGCATCGGTATCTGATTGTAGCCAGAATACGCGTCCATGAAGGATAAGAGCTCATGCCCAGCTATTGAATCTACTAGCTGATCAATTTTGGGAAGCGGGAAACTGTCTTTAGGACAAGCTTTATTCGGATCGGAGTAATCGACACATGTTCTCCATTTTCCGTTCGACTTTCGGACGAGCATGGGATTCGACACCCATTCGGGGTATAGCGCATCTCGAATGAACCCGTTTGCTTTAAGCTTTTCTATCTCTTCTTTAAGGGCGGCAGATCTCTCTGGATCCATACCACGCCTTTTCTGTTTGACCGGGACATGCCGCGGGTCAATATTCAAAGTGTGGCTCGCGATATTCAGCGAGATCCCACACGTATCAGAATGCGTCCAGGCGAATACGTTAAGATTCGCCCGTAGAAATTCAACCAATTCCTTTTGAGTTTGCTGGCTTAGTTGAGAACTGATCTTTATCATCTTTGAATCATCATCACTATCAATCGGGACATCGATCATCAGTTCAGCCGGGGATGCTTGACTTTCTTTAGATTCTCCTTCGTCTTCGGTTTCTCTTGGGTCAAGATCCCTTTGGAATTGGCTGGGGTGCCCGGGCCTAGGCCCAGGCGTTAATTGATAATTATCGGCAAAACGGACATAGAGAGATTCCTCTACACCCTTTCCTTTCTCCTTTCGCCGCGCCTCCCGCAGCTCGGCAACATAGCAGGCTCTCGTTGCAGCCTGATCTCCTTGAACGACTCCCACTCCACAATCAGTGGGAAACTTTAGGGTTAAGCACCACGGGGCAATAGCTGCCCTGAACTCAGCGAGGGCTGGTCAGCCCAGAAAAGCATTATAAGGGGAGTCTATGTCTAACACAATGAACTATAACATTCGAACTCTCCGGCGTTCTCCAACTCCCAACTTCACTGGTAGTTCAACTACTCCAGTGGGTATTGTAGCGCTACCATTGAAACCGTGGATTCGGGATTGACAAGGTTTCAAATCCTTGGCTTCCATTTTCATTTGGTCGTAAGCTCGTTTAAACAAAATATTCACAGAGCTTCCACTGTCAACTAAGATCCTCTTCATCCAAGTAGGACCAACTTGCGCTGAGATGACCAGTGGATCAATAGTGGGAGCTTCGACTTTATCAGCATCCCTGTCTCTGAATACGATGTCGTCAATCATCATCTTCTGTTGTTTGGCCGGAGCCCCTTCATCAAAACTACTATAACACTCGAAGTCCGCATGCCTAATAGAGTTGGCATACGACTCCATTTCCTTCCAGCTTCGGTCTACTGGATGAGGACCACCACTTATTGTATTAATAACCAACCTCCCGCCAGTTCGAGCGGGCTTCTCTTGCCTTTCTTAATTTGGTGCACGATTCTGGTTTGATGGGCCCGCACCTCCTGACTGCGGCGCCCGAACATACTGATCCAACTTTCGTTCACGTATCAGCTTTTCAATGAGATCTTGCAAATGACGACACTCATTTGTATTATGGCCATAACTTTCATGGAATCTACAAAACTTCCATGTTTGGACTTGTCTTTCCGTTGACTGTTTCGGGGCAGGTTTCTTGTATTGCATGGTATTACAGGTCTGCAAATACACATTCTCTAGCGACGTATTCAATGGAGTATAATTGTCGAACATGGGGGCTCTACGTCGTGGACCACGATTCTGATCTCGTTTTTTAGCTTGATTTCCACTGTCCCTCTGCTGGTTCTGTTTGTTTTGTATATTCAACTGAACTTTTCCGGAACTCTCCCCGGATTGTTTAACTGCGATGTTACTTTGAATTCCTTCAATACTGGGTCCTACGTCATCCTGCTTCCTAGACTGTTTCGCATCCTCCATTCTCAAGAATTGGGCTGCCTTGGTATAGAAATGGTCCAATGACGCAGGTGGCTTCTCAGCTAACCAACTTCCGAACTCGGAATCAGGATCAATCCCCTTAGTCAATGCCATCCGGATAGAGTTGCCATTGGGATTGCTTATTTCTGCACACACAGCATGAAATCGCTCCAAGTAATGTCTGAGTGTTTCTCCAGGAGCTTGAGTGACACTAGACAGGGTGTTAACATCTTTAGGCCTCGCTACGTGCATACGGAATTGTTCAACAAACTTGGTGGCCATTTGGTCGAAGTTAGAGATGGATCGTGGTGGCAAACGAGTAAACCACATAGTTGCAATGCCCCCCAAGGAAATTGGAAAACTACGGCATTTTACTGCATCATCAGCTCTCGCAGCATTCATCAGCCATTCATACTTCAGGATGTGTTGATTTGGATCAGAATTTCCTTCATAGACTGGCAGGGTTGGCATCCTAAAGCGCCGAGGTGATTCAGCATATAATATGTCATCAGTGAAAGGGGTATGACTTCGGGAGATTCCTCAGTCGTCATTAGTGAGACCCTGACTTTCACGGATCATCTGACGAATCATTGTTGGTATATCCGGCATCTGGATATTCAGAAGATGTTGTGCCAAGGTGTAGTCGGGTTCCATGGCGCGAGTCTGGACCGGACGCGGTCGACGGTCCGTGCCTCGCCTCCTTGGTTCAACGTTTTCAGGGACATAAGGTTCTGGAGTATGATCTCGTTGGTGACGATGTGGATCAGCTTGGTTCCTAGCATCAACTCCTTGTTCGGTAGTAGTGGTAGTAGCAAGGTTGCCTGTGACATGATAAGGAGCGGCACTTCCTCGGGATGAAGGTCCGGTATGATGACTGGTGGATGGTCCAGTTCTGAGTTGTCCAAGATTCAAGGCAGGTTGGTGTCCTATGGCCTGGGTGTAGCTTACATCCAGCCGTGGGCGTGTGGATCGGTGATCATCATCAGATGAGGCCAAACTTTCGGTGCAAGAATAAGAACCTTGATCTCTTCTGGATCTTATGCGCCTTTGGCGATTCAGCTGGTTGGTCAACTCTGTGTTGGCGCGCAGTTGTTCAGTAAGTTGTTGCCGACTCTGGGTCAACTCTTGAAGCAGCATCTGGAACTCTTGTCTGGTAACCAGGCCTGATAGATCTGAAGGTCCAGCGGCATCTTGGTTGGATGGAGGCAACTGCACGGGATTCTGTCTGTCTCGTCCTTCTTGGTCAGCAGCTGTAGAAGCAGTTCGTGTACTCACCATGGTGAATTGATGAAGTCTTTCCTAGATCTAATGCATATCTGAATATAATGGAAGGGCTTCAAGGCTTGAGATCCGGATCTTCTTCTTGGATTTATGCAATCCGGTATCGATAGGAGATCCGAGGAGCAGGAGAAAAATTGGTTTTCTCAGTGAAAGCACCAAAGTGTTTGTACCAAAAATGGGCACAACACTCTTCGGAAGTTTTTGAAGAGATAAAATGAAGAAAATAAATGGAAAAAGAGGATTATCTAACAAAAACTCCAAAAAACAGATATGAGAATGATAAAAATGCACGGGAACACAAGGATTTAGAGTGGTTCGGCATATTGCCTACGTCCACTATGAAATTGTTCGCTTTATTGAAGTTTCTTTGATGATTACAATTGATTGCAGCAAGTTACAGTAGATAATAATGAATTACATCAGTAAAATTTGTTGACAACAACAGCAATGGAGTATGGAATTGAATCCGGCAGAGTCTAGGCGTTAGAGAATTCAAAGATCCTTTTTCTGTAGGCTCTGGGGGTCTATTTATATGCGTAGGAGGCTGATATTTCGCCCGGATCTCAGGAGACTTCTTCTGGCACGTGAGCGGGCCCACGCGACCGAGCCCGTGAAGTTTCGGCCCGATCCGTGATCGATACGAATGAATTTCTTATCGATCAAGATTGCATCCAATAGAGTCGAAATTTGGTGTGGGCATTCTTTAGCGTGTACGTAAGCTCCTGTGAAAATTTCATAGCATTTGGACTTGTAGATTAGGAGATATAATCGATACGAAATGGTGCTATTCGGCGGGTTGTTTCGTTCGTATCGATCATTTCGACTCGATGATTTCGAATCGATGGCGGCATGCGCTAGTAGGTTGACGTGGCGCGCGTTCTTCGCATCGATCCACATTTTTTTTCGAGTTGACCGAGTCGTCCTCGAACTTCTCCTCATTCGTATCGAAGGTCATTGCCCAGTTTTGTGTCGATCAACATCGTGTTTGTTCGTATCAATCTGTAATACACCCTATTCGAATCGATGGAGATGGCTTGGTCGTATCAATGATGGTGGTTCTGTTCGCATCGATGATGGAAGCCCTTGTTCGTATCGATTAAAGTCACTTCGACTTGATGGATACAAACAAGCAATATTGTGATGGATATGAATAGCGCAATGCTCAATGGATACGAACAGAAGTCCCACGATCGATACGAAATAGCAATCGTCTGATGGATACGAACAGAGGGTTGCTGGTCGATACGAACGGAACATACTCCCCTGATGGATACGAACCACTTCGACTTGATGGATTCGAACAACTGGAACCTGATGGATGCGGAGTTGATCGATACGAACTGTGACTTGGCGATGGATGCGAAGTTGATCGATACGAACTGGGGCCTTCTGATCGATACAAAGCCGATGGATTCGAATAGAGGCTTAGCTATGGATACAAAAATTGAGCTATTTCCTCCATTTTGCATCGATCGTAACTTGAGCATACGAACTCGGATTGACTTGAAATTTGGAACGTTCACTTTCATGGCTTCACTCGTCATGTCTTGTCGATTGTAGCTTGATCCGGACCCAGACAAAATTCGTCGATATCCATAGTGAGCCTGCGTATAACCGATCTCTAAGACGAACCGTCATTGGTTTCTAGTCAAGTTCTTGGTGTCACGGTCTTACCAAAAGGCGGGATAACACTCTATGCTTATCCAAAATCGGAAGCGTCACTTGAAGTAATTATTAACAGTTCTTCTTTTGCTTTTATCCAGTGATTGAAGCTACACCGGTTGTGCCTCCTGCAACCCAAGAACCACATCATATGCAGGAGGCCATTATAACTGAAGCGACCACCCAACGACCACGGTACCGACCGATGGAGCACAAAGGAGTACACTTATTTTTGATGAGAAAATGATGGAGGAACTCCTCGGTCATCACAGTGACCCTTTTGCAGACTTGCCGTTCATTATGGGTAGAAGCGTTCCAATAACAAGTTCCTCGACCCCAACTACGGGAGTCTCCAGTGATGCGCAAACACTTCATGAGGAGGAAATTATAGTTGAAATCAATGCTGAAATGGAGGCAGCCGTGCGGGGCAGTGGTTTTGGCGGTGGAATGGCTGGACCTGGTCCAGCCCCTTTGCGGATGATATCTCCGGGAGGAATGGTCATTGAGGCGAGCGCGCCTGCCCCACCTCCTTCTGTTGATCATGTCCCTCCGACTCCACCTGCAGGAAGCGTTCCAATACACTTGAGTTTGGAGGAGGATGTTGATATAATAACCCCGACTGGAGACCGACCACCGAAGAGCAAGGGTTCAAAAAGAAAACCGAGTGAAGGTTCCAACGGGTCCACACCGAAGAGGAAACCGAAGAAGAAAAAAGAGTCGATATGCTTCTTTGGTGCAATTTTGAGTAGATAGGAGTTTCTTTTGTTCTTTGCAGGCCGTGTATAGATGCGGGTCCGGCCTCTGCTAGTAGGATTTTTGGGATAAACTTGTACTTAATTCTTTTCCACAAATAGTTGAAATGAAATTCCGTTTTGTCTTCAACTCAATTTTTCTCTATTTGCTTAAGTGTTTCAGCATTTGAACTCCAGTTCGGTATGCTTGTGAAGCATCGACCCTTGGATCGGATCTGAATTTATTTGTTAAGTCCCGAAATCGTAGCTATGAGTGATGACTGAATGTTAAACTGGACTCCGATGCTGCACTGTCTCAATCAGTGATTGACGCTTAAGTCCTGCCCCCAATTTCAGGGACGAATTGTAAAATCAAGTGGCAATTGCACTCCTCTTTCAACTCATCGAGCTTAACGTTGTTGAATTGATGCTAAAATGAAGTAATTCGAGTGGTCGAATCGCACTTGCTCATCCATTGACGATTGCATCCACACTTCGGGGATTTGCATTCGTACATCGGCGGTCGGGCTCGTCTGCTTGAGTTTCAAGGATACGTCCACGCTCCGGGGACTTAAGTCATTTTCACAGGTGGTCAGTCACACCTGCTTAATGTTTGCAACGATGTCCACACTCTGGGGACTTTAGATGGATTCGTGGGTTGTCAGTCACACCCGATTTGCATTTACACTCTAACCATGCTCCGGGGACTTAGAGTTGTTTTACGGACGGTCAATCCCAATTCGGTTTGCATTCAAACTCTAATCCACTCTCCGGGGATTTTGAGTCAACGTTTATACTCCAATTCGCGCTTTGGGAATTTGGAGTTGGTGTTTATGTTGACACTCCGGTTCACACTCTAGGAATCCAGAGTTAGTTAATGTTTACACTCCAATTCGCGCTCTGGGAATTTGGAGTTAGCCGAAAGATGGTCAGTCGCATCTGTTCAGGTTTTAGGATTTCGTTCGCACTACGGGAATGACGAATCTATCAGGATCGTGGATGATTGGTTCACATCTATCCTGAGTTAACAAGCGAGGTCGTTAGATGGACGGATCCATCCTCCTCAAACTTGGTCAAGATACGAGCAAAGTCGTTAGGTGGACGGATCCACCCTCTTCGAGATCGTATTTGTAAGTTTATACTCTAGTTCACACTCTGGGAATCTGGAGTTGGTTAA
The DNA here is from genome assembly GCA_030737815.1 of Allium fistulosum. NCBI lineage: Eukaryota > Viridiplantae > Streptophyta > Magnoliopsida > Asparagales > Amaryllidaceae > Allium > Allium fistulosum. The sequence continues at coordinate 100,814,325 of CM060907.1, forward strand.
AGGATTGTCGTGTATCAATCCTTTTTTGACTTCAATGTGATGACTTGCCCCCGAGCTTGGGTATTATCTAGCGAGTAACCGGTCATATCACAGTCACTCCCTATTTGAATAAATTCCACCGTCGGGTGGAATTTGGCTCTCCATGCATAGTGATAGTTGTATGACGCATTCAATAAATCACAGCTCTGGCTCGAAGATATTGCATTTTATTGCTGAAATAAGAAAATACGGCAAAATCAGTTGCCTTATTACAAATTCAAATTTCATAATGCAGAAACAAATTGCAAATGAGAAATAAAATGAATAAATAAACAGAGGCTGTCATGTGTAGTAGCGACGAAGACTTTCGCTGTTCTAGGCTCTCGGAAGAGTGAGACCATCAACGGTCGATAATTTGAATGTTCCATCTCCGAGCTTTCGTTCAATAACATACGGCCCTTCCCAAGTTGGCTTCATATGTGAAGGGACCGGATAAATTCTCTTAAGGACGAGATCGCCGAGTTCAAAGGTTCGGGGTCGGACCTTGGCATTATGTAATCGAGCGACTCGACTTTGGTATGCGGCTGCCCTCAAATCAGCCTCTTCATGCTTCGGATCAGATCGAAGAAGAGAATGCATTTGTTGGTTGATTTTGAAATGAACATGCTCAATGCTGCTACTTTCCCGTTGAGGCTCTGGACTTGCTTTATAGTTCTTGGAGTTTCAAGGTTTCTAATCGCCCAGATCTTTTCGGGATTGGCTTCGATTCCCCGAGCGTTGACAATAAACCCAAGGATTTTCCTGATGCGACCCCAAAATGACATTTCAACGGATTAAGCTTCAATATGTATTCTCGAAGAATAGTAAACATTGACTCCAAGTCTCTGATATGATCAATGGAGAATCATGACTTGACTAGCATGTCGTCCACATATACCTCCATGATTTTCCCAATCTGATTGGCGAACATTCGATTAACTAATCGTTGATAAGTCGCACCGGCATTCTTGAGTCCAAAGGGCCTAACCTTGTAGCAATAAAGTCCCATATTGGTCACGAAGCTGGTATGCTCCTGGTTGGGTAAGTGCATTGGTATTTGATTGTAACCGGAATACGCATCCATGAAGGATAATAGTTCATGCCCGACCGTTGAATCTATGAGTTGATCAATTCGAGGAAGTGGAAAACCAACTTTAGGGCAGGCTTTATTCAGATCAGAGTAATCGATGCACGTTCTCCATTTCCCATTTGGCTTTCGGACAAGTACAGGATTTGACACCCATTCCGGATATAATGCATCTCGAATAAATGCATTCGATTTAAGCTTTTCTACCTCTTCCTTAAGGGCGGTAGATCTCTCTGGATCCATACCACGTCTTTTTTGTTTGACCGGGACGTGCCGCGGGTCAATGTTCAATGCGTGGCTCGCGATGTCCGGCAAGATCCCATACATGTCAGAATGCGTCCAGGAAAACACGTTAAGGTTTGCCTGGAGAAATTCAACCAATTTATCTTGCATTTGTTGGCTTAACTGAGATCCAATCTTTATCATTCTAGAATCATCGCTATCATCGATCGGAACATCGATCTTCAGTTCGGCCGGAGAAGCTTGACTGTCTTTACTTTTGTCTTCACTTTCGGTGTCTCTTGGGTCAAGATCTCTTTGGAATTGGTTGGGGTGCCCAGGCCTAGGCCCAGGCGTCAATTGTCAATTATCAACAAAACGGACGTAGAGAGATTCTTCTACGCTCTTCCCTATCTCTTTTCGCTGCGCCTCGCGCAGCTCAGCAACATAACAGGCTCGCCCAGTAGCCTGATCTCCTTGAACGACTCCAACTCCACGATCAGTGGGGAACTTTAGAGTCAAACACCATGGGGCAATAGCAGCCCTGAACTCAGCTAGGGCCGATTGGCCCAAGAAAGCATTATATGGCGAGTCTATATCCAAAACAACAAACTGCAGTATCCGGACTCTCCGGCGTTCTCCAATACCTAACTCCACTGGCAATTCCACCATTCCAATGGGTATAGTTGCACTCCCGTTGAAACCATGGATACGATACTGACAAGGTTTCAAATCTTTAGTCTCCATTTTCATCTAGTCATAGGCTCGCTTAAACAATATATTCACAAAACTTCCACTGTCTACCAAGATCCTCTTCATCCAAGCAGGACCTACTTGAGCTGATATGACAAGTGGATTGATGGTTAAGGCTTTGATCCTATCGGCATCTCTGTCTCAGAAGACGATGTCGTCAGTCATCATCTTTTGTTGCTTGGCCGGAGCCCCATCTTCCAAACTACAACACTCGAAGCTCGCATGCCTAATAGAACTGGCATACGACTCCATTTCCTTCCAGCTTTGGTCTGCTGGATGAGGACCACCACTAATGGTATTTATCACCAACCTCCCGCTAGTACGAGCGGGTTCCTCCTGTCTTGCCTGATTCTGTGTATGGTTCTGATTCGATGGGCCAGCACCTCTAGACTGTGGCGCCCGCACAAACTGTTCCAACTTCCTTTCACATATCAACTTTTCAATGAAATCCTGCAAATGATGGCACTCATTTGTGTTATGGCCGTAGCTTTCATGGAATCTACAAAACTTCCCTGTCTGAATCTGTTTTTCCGATGACTGTTTCAGAGCAGGTTTCTTGTACTGAATGGTGTTGCAGGTCTGTAAATACACATTCTCCAACGACGTATTCAAAGGAGTGTAGTTATCAAACATAGGAGCCCTACGTCGCGGACCACGGTTCTGATCCCGTTTTCTGTTCCGATTCCCATTGCCTTTTTGCTGAGTCAGTTTATTCTGAATGTTCAATTGTACCTTTCCGGAGCTCTCCCCGGATTGTTTAACAACAACATTACTTTGAATTCCTTCCATACTAAGCCCTGCGTCATACTTTTTCCTAGACTGTTTCACATCCTCCCTTCTCAAGAATTGGGCTGCTTTGGAATAGAAACGGTCCAATGATGCGGGGGTTTTCAGGCCAACCAGTTGCCGAACTCAGAATCAGGATCAACCCCTTTAGTCAATGCCATTAGAATGGAGTTATCATTAGGGTTGCTGATCTTAGCGCATGCAACATGAAATCTCTCTAAATAACGCCTGAGTGTCTCTCCAGGAGCTTGAGTGACACTAGATAAAGTATTAACATTCTTCGATCTTGCGACATGCATACGAAATTTCTCGATAAACTTTGTTGCGAGCTGATCAAAACAAGAGATAGATCGAGGTGGTAAACGGGTAAACCACATAGTTGTTATGCCCCCTAGAGAGATCGGGAAGCTTCGGCACTTAACTGCATCATCGGCACATGCAACATTCATCAACCATTCATACTTTAGGATGTGTTGATTAGGATCTGAGCTCCCTTCATAAACGGGTAAAGTCGACATCCTGAATCGTCGAGGCGGTTCAGCATAAAGTATCTCATCAGTAAAAGGGGTATGACTTCGGGAGATTCCCCAATCGTCATTGCTAAGACCCTGACTCTCACGGATCATTTGACGGATCATCGTCGAAATGTCAAGCATCTGGACATTTTGAGCATGTTGGGCCAAGGTGTGGTCAGGTTCCATAATGCGAGGAGAGGCCGGTCGCTGTCGACGGTCCATGTCTCGCCTCCTTGGTTCTACGTCTTCGGGGACGTAAGGTTCGGGAGTGTGGTTACGTTGGTGGTGGGTCGGATCCGTTCGGTTCCGAGCATCAACTCCCAAATTAGTAGCTGTGGCAGTACGGTTATCAGTAATATGGTATATGGTAGCGCCTCCTCGGGAGGAGAGTCCAGTCTGATAGCTGGTTGATGGGCCAACTCTCGGTTGCCCAAGACTCAATGTATGCTGATGCCCAGTGGCCTGTGTGTAACTTCCGTCTAGTCGTGGGCGTGTGGATCTATGATGGTAATTAGAAGAGGCTGAACTTTCAATGGATGAATAGGAAGCTTGATCCCTCCTGGATCTCCTTCGTCGCTGACGGTTCAGTTGGTTGGTCAACTTCGCATTAGCACGGAGCTATTGAGTGAGCTGTTGACGGCTCTGAGTTAGTTCTTGCATTAGCATTTGGAATTCTTCCCTAGTAACAGGGCCTTGCGGATCTGATGGTCCGAAAGCATTCTGATTAGTCGGAGGCAGTTGTACGAGATTCTGTCTGTCCCGTCCTTCTGGATCTGCAGCTGTAGAAGTAGTCTTTGTGTTAACCATGGTGGATGGCGAAGCTCTTTCCTAGACTTGATGCAAATCTGAATTGGATGGAAGAACTTTAATCTTTAAAATCTGGATCTTCTTCTTAGATTTGTGCAATCCGATATCGATAGTAGATCCAATGAGCAGGAGAAAAACTGTGTTTTTTAGTGAAAGCACCAAAGTGTTTGTACCAAAATTGGGCACAACACTCTTCGGAAGTGTTTGAAGAGATAAAATGAAGAAAGCAAATGTAAAAGGAGGATTATCTAACAAACACTCCAGACAATAATCAGAAAAACAGCAAAAGAACACGGAGATTTAGAGTGGTTCGGCATGTTGCCTACGTCCACTATGAAAAGATTGACTTTTATTAACTTTTGCTTGCTGGTTATAGCGGATTACAACAGTAAATTTCGAGTACAATAGTGATTTTTGAGTGCAACAATGGTTTCGGCAGAGTCTGGACGTCAGAGAGCCAAAAGATCCTTTTTCTATAGGCTTTGGGGTGCTATCTATAGGCGTAGGCTGCAAATATCTCGCTCAGATCTCGGGAGACCTCTTCTGGCACGTGGGTGGGCCCACGCGATCGATTCCACGTGATTTGCACTCGGTCCGTGATCGATACGAACGAATTTCGTATCGATCAAAATTTGACCCAATCGAGTCGAAATTGGGCATGAACATTCTTTAGGTTGTACGTAAGCTCCTGTGAAAATTTGATGGCATTTGGACTTGTAGGTTGTGAGTTATGATCGATACGAGTTTGGGCTTTTCGATTGCTGTTCTCTTCGCATCGATGCTATTCGTATCGATCTGTTCGTGTCACTCTTTGGGCACGTGCTTGCAAGTTGACGTGGCGCTAACCTCTCGGATCGATCCACTTTTCATGCCGTACGACCGAGCCTTTTCTTTATTTGCGCCTTGTTCGTATCGACCTGATGCGCTCCGTGTTTCGCATCGATCCAAGGACACTTGCTTCACATCGATAGTCTCTAGCCTTTTCGTATCGATCAAAAAGATACACTTCGTGTCGATCCATAATGTGTTCTTCGTATCGATCAATGGCCGATCGATACGAAATATGTGAATGGATTGATCGATATAAAGTGGATGAAACGATCGATAAGAAACGACAATCTCCCATGGATACGAACTAGTTGGTGATGATGGATACGAAGTATGGCTACTGGGACCGATACGATTGGGATGCTTACGAAGAAGGCCATCTTGGATCGATACGAACATGATGAATACGAAGCAAGGTTGCTCGGATCGATACGACCATGATGAATATGAATTGTCGAAGCTTGATGGATGCGAACAAGGCCTTTCAGTTGATGGATACGAAGAGTGCAGTTCCCCTGATCGATACGAAGACGAGTGCATCTGATGGATTCGAACAAGAACGATACGAAGGACTTTCTCTGGTTACTTGAATTGCATCGATCATATTTTGAGCATACGAACTCGGATTGACTTGAAATTCGAAATGCTGGATTCATGGCTTTGCTTGTTTCGTCATATCAATTGCAGCTTGATCCGGACTCGGATAAAATTTATCGACGTCCAAAATGAACCGGTGTATAACTGATCTTCGAGAGAACCGTCCCCGGTTTCCAGTCAATTTCTTGGTGTCATGGCCTTGCCAAAAGGCGGGATAACATCGGCTTAATCTCATCATTTGGAGTAACTCTAAGTTACCAATAGGACATTTACTAATCTTCTTCGAGATTCTAATTTCCACCATTTTCCAATAACTTCTTCTACTTGGATTCTTTAGGATGTTGACCATAAATTTGGTTAACAACTCTATTCTTGCGAGCTTTCCAATCCTTTCTATAATCTGGAATGGACCAACATATCTTGGTGTCAGTTTCCCTGACTTCCCAAACCGTACCACATCCTTCATTGATGATACCCTAATGAAAACCCTATCTCCCACTGAGAACTCTAGGTCTTTACGCCTATTATCTGCGTAACTCTTCGGTCTGGATTGAGCTTCCTTCATCCATTCTCGGATTAACTCAATCTTCTCTGACGCCTCTCTAACCAAATCTGGACCTAAGACCAATCTGTCTCTAGTCTCCAACCAACATACGGGTGATTTGCATGGCCTTCCATACAAGGCTTCAAAAGGCGCCATTACTATACTAGTCTAATAACTATTATTACAGAAAAACTCAACCAAATATAGGTGGTCCTCCCAAGATCCACCAAAGTCCAACACACAAGCTCTCAGCAAATCTTCGAGTACCTTATTGACTCTCTATGTTTGCCCATCCATCTGAGGGTGATATGCGGTACTCATTTGAGCTTAGTGCCTAACACATCATGTAGACTCTTTTAGAATTCGCTGGTGAATAAAGCATCCCTGTCGCTGACTATGCTACTAGGAACTCCATGAAGTCTAACTATGTTCTTCATGAACAACTTTGCCAAAACAGGTGCTGTCCTGTTCGACTTTACTGGAACGAAATGGGCACTCTTGGTCAACCTATCCACAATGACCCATATACTCTCATTTCCTCTTCTTGACCTTGGCAACCCATCTATAAAATCCATGGACATAAAATCTCACTTGTTAACAGTTTACACACTGCCTAACCCACAAGCCAACATCCCTCTTCATGCCTTCCCAATAGAAGCTTCTTATCATATCTCGATACATCTTGGTCCCTCCAGGATGAATCGTAAAATTGGATAGATGACAATCCCTAAGAACTTCTTTCCTCAAGTTCTCAACATCTTGAACACATAATCGCCATTTCTTTCTCAACCATCCTCTCCGGTCAAGACAAAAATCTTTCTAATCATCGACCTCAGTTCCAACCTCAAGCCTTCTGATCCTCTCGGCTAATAATGGATCCTCCTTCATCTTAGAAGAAATTCTGACTAGAACTAGCAATCGATCTTAACTACATACCACAACTGGCCAAAGCTTCTAGATCCCTCCATTCTGCCAACATAGCCAACACCACATTCTGATGTCTTTTGCTAAAAGCATTTGCTACCTTATTTCCTTTCCCAGGAGTATACTCTATACCAAAATCATAAGTAGCCAAAAACTCCAGCCACCTCTGTTGCCTCATATTCAACTCCTTCTGAGAGAATAAATACCTTAAAGACTTATGATCAGTATACAATTCAAATCTCTCCCCGAAGAGATATTGCCTCCAAATCTTCAAGGCAAAAATCACCGCAGCTAACTCTAAATCTTGAGTGGGATATCTTACTTCGTGCGGTCTAAGCTGCCCAGATGCATAGGCTATGACTTTGCCCTTCTGCATCAAAACTGCTCCCAATCCAGTCCCACATGCATCAGTGTATACTACCAACCCTTGGTTTCCATTTGGAACTACTAACACCGGAGCATTGGTCAATAAATACTTTAACTTAAGGAATGCTTCCTGTTGGACCAAACAAACTGCACTTCCTTCCTGGTAAGCTTAGTCAAAGGCGTAGTTATCCACGAGAAATCATTGATGAATCTCCGGTAGTAGCCAGCAAGTCCAAGAAAACTTCTGATCTCAGTCACCGTCTCTGGTCTCTTCCAATTGTTCACAGCTTCGATCTTATTTGGATCGACTAACAATCCTTTCTTTGAAACCACGTGACCAAGAAACTTAACCTCTTGCTTCTAAAATTGACAATTGGAAAACTTCGCCTTTAGCAGATTCTGCCTCAGCATCTCAAGCACAACTCTAAGATGATCTTCATGCTCTCTTTCATCCTTAGAGTATACCAAAATGTCATCTATAAATACCAACACGAATATATCCAAATACTCCCGGAAGACTCGGTTCATCAAATCCACAAAGAAAGCGGGTGCATTCGTCAACCCGAATGGCATCACTAACCACTCATATGAATCATACCTAGTCTGAAATGTCATCAAAGGAATGTTATCCTCTGCCACTCTTAACTGATGGAACCCCGTCGCCAAATCCAACTGGAAAAACACTCTGGCTCCACTCAACTGATCAAACAGATCACCAATTCTCGGCAAAGGATACTTATTCTTTATCGTCCTTTCGTTCAACTTACGATAGTCAATACACATCCTTAACGACCCATTTGGTTTCTTCACGAACACCGCGGCATCTCCCCATGGCGAACTGCTTGCTCTAATAAAATTCCTTCCTTCCAAATCCACTAGGTGCACCTTCAATTTATTCATTTCAATCGGTCTCATCCTGCTAGGTGGTCTACTTACAGGTTCAGCTCTTGACACAAGATCTATCCGAAACTCAACAGCTCGTTTCGGTGGTAGTCTTGTGACTGGCTCAAAGACATCTGCAAACTCTTTTGCTACTCGAACCCGACTTAACTCTTCTCCCACTTCCATTGCACTTAACAAAGCACAACTACTCCGGTCAGATTTCTCTATTGAGAATATAATTCGGTTATGACTATTAGGGTGCCTCAAAGATATCTCCCCATCCCGGCATAATATCCTGGCCTCATACCTTCTCAACCAATCCATACCCAAAATGATTCCGAAATCTATGAAATCGAAAACATACAGACTGCATACAAACTTATGACCTAACAAATCAAGTTCTAACTGGTCACATCTCATCCCAGAGTTGCATACCCTCCTATTGGATTCGCAGCCCTCAAGGAAGTAACAAGGTATGTGGATTCTAAGCATAACCTATCAACCAAACATTGTGATATAAATGAATGTGATGCACCGGTATCAAATAGTATCCTAACTGGTAAACTATGAATAAAAAACGTACCTTCCATCACAGTCTTTCCCTTATCAGCTGCAGTAGGCTTAACTGATGATCCAACAGCAAAAACCTTCCCTTTGTCCGCCCTGACTAACTCTGGACACTGGTTCTTGTAATGCCCAACTGGATCACAATTGAAGCACTTAACATTCTTCTTATCGGCAGCCTTCTTCCCCTTACCTGTCCGGCACTCATGAGCATAATGACCCTTCTTGTCACATTTGAAGCACACCAAATCAACCTTTGCCTTCTTGGCAGCATCCCCATTCTTGGCTCCTTTCTTCTTAAAGAACTTCCTCTTCTTTCCCCCGAGGACCCTGAGATTCAACTGACTTCTTACAAGCACAACCAGCCAACATCTCTTCATGACGAATGTCCATCTCCACCACTACATTACAAGGATCATGGATATAGGTCATGGTCATTCTAGCAAGCTCCAGTCTCAGTCCACGAATGAACCTCTCATTTCTTCTAATGTCAGTATCTATAGTGGCATATCCATATCGAGACAGCTCATCAAACTTGACAGTGTACTTGATTATTGACATATTACCCTGGACTAAATCCATAAACTTCCTCATCAACACCGACTTAGCAGTCTCGGATAAAAACTTTTGCTCAAACCTCATTCTGAAATCACCCATGTTAGCTCTTCCTCCGGAACTCCAGCAGTCAAACTATTCCACCAGCGAAGCGTTGCCCCTTGCAACTGCCTAAAGGCCAGCCTCCTCTTTTGCCCATCATCCAATCCTAGATCGGTAAAGATCCTCTCACAGTGCAATAGCCAATTCTTAACTTCAACAGCATCCTTCGTTCCAAAAAACGGCTTTCTACCCAGACTGGTGTAATCCCTGCTCAACTTAGCATAGTTATTCCCAACTGGAGCCACATGATTAGCTCCTCCAACATTACCAGCAACTCCAGCTTGCAAAAGATTGGCCAAAAACTGATACACCATCCCCGCATCTACTAGTGGATTTCCAGCACCAACATTAGCTTCGGCATTTGGGTTAGCATTTGTCGATCGACCTTGGTTCCTCCTGGTATTAGGTCGAGCATTTCCATTGGTTGTGATGCTTCCTCCACCTAGATTTCCTCTTCTGTTTCCTGCTTCCATATCTTCTTTCTCGTAAATCTGCATACGAGCCTTAGTAAGATACAGAAGAACGGTCTAAGAGAGAGGGGAACATGTGCTTATATATATATATATATATATATATATATTAAATACAACTACATTACTATAGCGTTAACCCAAACCTCAATCATCTTTTCAAATTCATTGGAATTATGTTTCAAAAACTTTTAGAATAACTTTCTTTTAAAGTTTCATAAACCTATGTTTTGATACCAACTTGTAACATCCCCCTACTTGGAGGCCCAAAACTAACAACTACAGATGCTACAGTCATCCATAGTTATTAATCCTCGGCGACCAAATACGGCGGTGTTAGATTCATTGATGCACAGAAACACATGAATATGGAAAAAAATTGAACTTCAAACAAAATCACATTCCATTTCAAAACATTTCCAATTCATTACATAATCCCACAATAGCAAATCATGTTCAGAGAATATATGTTTATTACAACATAAGCCAAGAGCGACATATGAAGATGCCCTCTTGGATGATCAGAGTATATACAGGCAATATGACAACTTTGCCATTACAATCAACACAGCGGAATCAAATAAAAGAGAACTCTAAATAGCTATCTTGCCTTCTACACGTCTCCAGAAGCTTTATTCATCTAATGAGGTACCTGAAAACCTCAACTCTCAAACTACTCAAATTCAGTTGAGTACCCAATAGTTTAAGGGGAAAACATAAACTTCTAATCGATCATAAAGCTTGGTATGAATAATAAGCTACCATCTCAAATCATTTAGATATCTAGTGAGACTACGCCGCTTAGAGAAACGGGTTTTCCCCTTACTAGTATCTTAAAACCTTTATAAAACCATATACCGTGCTCCTGCATTCACAATGGTTAAAAACATAGTTATTTCAAAATATTATGATGATATGCAAACATTTTAAATCATACTGGATTTCCCATCCTTTGTTTAAATTGACTACCTATCATATTTTTATAGTTTCTAGGGTCACTATTAACCTATTAGTTTTCATGGGCTTACTAATAACCTTTATATAATGTATGGACTCCATGTCTTATTTCATAGTTTTCATGGGTGCACTATGAACCTATTGGCTCATACCAATTAACTTAATTAATTCATGGGTTCCTCTGAACCTATTGGTGAATCCAATTGCTTCTCTCTTATCGTAGTTTTCATGGGTTGGCTGGGAACCTAGTGACAACTGTCAATAACTTAATCTGGATATAGTTTTCATGGGTGCACTACAAACCAATTGGCCCCTGCCAACTACTCTTTATAACATAGTTTTCATAGGATCACTATGAACCTATTGGTAACCCTAATAACTTCATAGTCATAGTTTTCATGGGTGCACTATGAACCTGTCTCCCTGACAACTTCCATTTTAAGGCATCCTATATTCTGGTTTCCCTGATCTCTTGGGTGCAATTCTATTCATCCAGGAGTTCGCTTAATTTATATTCACTACTGGGTCAATCTAGCTAGTTATTCTGCCCTTCCCCAAAATACAGTTATGGGATTCAAAACAATGTGAATATATTTATATTTGAAGAAGCAATCATAATAACATAACAATACTACTCCTGTGGGTTTAATATAAAACATAATTAATCCCTTTAACCTATAATTTTATCAAGGAAAGCTTCTTCTCAAAACCATTACAAAAACTCCTTTACTTTTTTGCCATGGGTTTTCCTTTAAAAAAAATGAGTTTGGGTTTCTAAACCTTTCTAAACCTTCAAAACCTTGCTTTCGACTTCATAGGATAACCTCATTTGAAAGCATTAAAATCTATCTTCAAAACATTAGGCTCCTACCTTTTTAATACTATAAAACATTCCTTTGAAAACCTTTCGATTGTATTAAAGTATTAACATTTAACTTTAGAAGCATAGCTTCGAAACTAGTTGAAAGTACCCCTTTCGACACCTTTGGAAGTAACCCTTCCGAAATCATTGAAAGTCTCCCTTTCGAATGCATTGGGTTTATACTTAAAATATTATAAGGGTCAAAGTGAATATAAGCGAAAGCATCTCTTTCGAAACCATCTTTTATTATACATAAAAATATTGGGAAAACATGATGGCGTCAGCACCACTCTTTCGAAAGCATAAAACATCTGGGTAAAATAGTGGAAGGTTGGCTTCGAAACCCCTTTAAACCCCTAACCCCTTTCGAAAGCTACAATAAGTGGCTTATACTTATAAAAAAAGTACCTTTCGACAGCATTGATGTCTTCAATATCATCGAAAGGCTAAAGAACGGCAGCATGGCTTCGACTAGGTCGGAACCCCTTCTTTCAAAACATTCTTTCATAAACCATTTGAAAGCAAACTTATGTTAATGGCAACCCTTTCGAAACCTTTTAAAACTCTTTCAAAACCATATGCTTCGACTCCTTCGAAGGCTAAAACAAAACAAAGGCAGGCGCTTCTCTTTTTAAAAACAAACTAAAGTAGCGACCCCTTTGGAAGCTATGCTTTCGACACCTTACCTTTCGCCTTCCTCCAATCCACTACGTACCATCTTTGTGATACCTTATGTATTAATTTCGGCTTAGTAGGTTTCGAGTGGGTTGAAGGCGAAAGCTCTATGTCGAAAGGTACTTCCCAAAGTAGGCGGAACCCACTTTTCTGAGTAAACATGATTTATTACTACTTAAAGCAAACTTTTCTCTAACTAACCTATCACGTGTCAACACCAGATTGGTTGCCTTAACCTTTTCAAATTCTTAGCTAAAATAACTGCCTCTAATTCCAGATATAAACCATGGTTAAGTTAATCAAATAAGCCCTTCCATTAAGCAAAACCAATTTTGCAAAGAAGTCCCTCTTCTAAAATAATTTAATTTGCATAGCATATCGCTTTGGAAAAATCTCCAAAAATTCCAAGAATTCACCTTAATCATGTTATCTAACATATCAAAATTCCAGACTCAAATTCTTAGTATATTATCCAAAATAAATTTATAAACTCAAATAACCATATTTTTCTTTGAAAATTCATAACAATCTTTCCATAGCTTGGAAAATTATCAAAATTAAAAATCAACTCCAAAATTATGTTTTATACAACATAAAATTTTCTATTGCATTTAAACATCACTAAAAACCGATTTTACCCTAAAACCATGTGTAATCCTATTTAAACAATCTTGTTTAAATTAAACAAATCAATATTCTAGCATATCATCATCCAATTTATCATAAAAACAAATTTACCCTTAAATTCGAAAACCCATGATTCGAAACAAAATAGAGATGGAATTATTATTCACCTTGATTTAGATAAGGAGATTGGATTGAGATTGATTTCCCCTAAGCTTAATTCTCTAGCTTCTAATTTGTATTCCTCTTGTTAATGGCCGGCCACACCTTCTTACATTTTGTTGTCAAATGACGTGAATGGGAAGTAAAAGGTAGGAACGAAAATATTTAAGGGTAAGAGCTATGGGCAAAAAATTTCCTAATATACCCTTATGTAATTTAGTTAACCAAAAACTCATTCTTAAGCCCATTTAATTCTTTTATTAGGCACGTCCTTAATTAAATTTATTCAACTCTCAACCCCCTTATCAATTAACATTTACATTATTCTATTTAATTTATCTAATTAAATCTCCTGAATAATGTAATAAAAAATTAAGGGTGTTACACCGAAGGTATCTATATGAATGCATATACAAAGTTTGCATTGATATTGATCGATTTATGGGAAGTTAACATAGATTTGAACTTCAGAGCATGGGCCAAAGGGTAAAAACCTTCGGTATTCATGTGCAATGAATACTTAAGAACTTTCCCTTTGGACTTTAGTTTTATAAGTTAAAAACAACCGAGTAAAAATTATGGTATAACAACTATTGAATCACTACTCTTAGGTTTTGTCCTATGGAAGCCTGGTTCATTTTACCCTCGTTGAGAAAGCTTTCTTCTGGAATTCACAACCAGAACCTTTGGATGTCTTCTTCAGCTATACTCTTTCTTTGTTCATTTATTTAGTACTTCTTTTAGCATTTCTCTTAATTCATTTTAGGCGTCGGATGTTACACCACCGGCAAATCACCTTCGTGCTAGTCTCTTCCTTCGATACACGTAATAAAGCTTGCATAACCAAATGACCATGTCTGCAACTCTGAGCATTTCAACACATATATTTCCATATATCGCCTCCTTATTCGTCCCCCCCCCCTCTACTTTTAGTCAGTGACAGTGTCTTTTATTTATTTTTACAGCACTTTTATAAGATCTTGTCCCTTTATTACTTAGTCACGTAAACTACATGCATAATTAGGTCTCGGTTGCCTTGTTGTTTGTTTTGGCATTGCAATTTAGCTTTCGAAAATGATTATTCTTGATTAGAAAAATGCTAATATATTTTCAAAAATTAATATGTAAACATCTCAACACCTTTTCACTCATGTTTCCATATATAAGCCATTTTCTTTTATTTATTTAGTACATAGGTTCCTTCAAAATTTCAAAATTAATTATTTTAACGTTGAAAAATTCTCCAAATCAAAACTCATCTCTAAAAATTCATTCCCAATAACATATTAATTTTTCACTTCTTTTCGAAACTATTTAAGGTAGGAAACATAGCTAAACGACATCTAGTTTTTAAAACCTACTTTCGTAGGTTGGGGATCTAGGAGGGTTCGCCCCCACCCAACCCCCTTCTGCCCGGGCCCTCACGGTGGTACTTTTTGATTCTTCAGATTATGGTCATTTTGATAGGGATTATTGCATGCCTCCGCGAATAACATGCTACTAAAGTGAAGCTACTAGGGCTCGAACTCTCTCCCTTCCTTATGGAGCTGAGAACCTCTGCCAACTCCACTAGAGTTGTAAACAAAACATTCTAGTTAAGCTAGTGAAGCTATTAAAACCCAATACGTTCATTAAATCAAGATCTATCATTTGAAAACACATACCATATGAACTTTATCATATATAAGCAAAACCGTGTTCAACATAGATGAAAACGACCTTAAAAGAAATGATATTACTCACTTAAGTCCTTGAATTTACTTGATCTTCAGTTTTCTTATGTTCCTTAGTTTTTCTTCTTACTTTCTTCCTTTTCCTTCTAGGCCATGGCCACCATTAATAAGCTCTTTAGAGCTTTTGTAAACATGAGAATGCATGAATAAGATGGGGTTATTTTGTTTTGTTATATCCCATCCCCATAATAAGTCGAACTATCAGCCTTATCGCCATATTTCTTATTTTAATTCATTCCCAACTAGGCCTGTCAACTGATACTTTCGGATGCGGATAGTGCCGCATCCGCATCTGCATCCGCATCTGCATCCGCATCCGAAATGATTTTCGAATATCGGATATCCGCATCCGCGGATACAAACGGATATCGGATAATTATCCTATCCGCTAACGACCGATAAATCAAGAAATATAAATATAAATTTTAAGTTTAACATACATTTTTTCAATCCAATTGATCATAAAAGTGTTAAATATAAACAAATATGGCGATAATAAATAGTTTTGAGCGGTTAATAAGCATTAAATGTATATAATATAAACCATTAACTTGATAAAACAATAAATAAATATCTTTCATTATACTAAAATACACACAATTTGTACTATAATATTGACAAAGACCGGACAGATAATTTTCGGATGCGGATGTCTTCGTATCCACATCTGTTTTTTCGGATATCAGATATTATCCGCTTTTCGGATACGGATGCGGACGGATTTCGGATTTCTCGGGTATCCAATGACAGCCCTATTCCCAACCATGTTATACTTATATCGTAATAAGTAAATGTACATCCAAATACTTATTATAATAAGCCATTATCTATTTTAATTTTTTAATGGCACAAGTGAATAGATGTCCCCCAATTGTTCACCTTGTCCTAAACCATATTTCTTTAATTAATTGCTTATTTATTCTTTAAAATTTAGGGTCTTACAATGTCCTAACTATCTGAATCAAGGTATACACCTTTAATGTGAAATAAATATTCACATTTTTTATTGTACTCCATGAATGTTTCCTATTATTTTTCATAATTTATTCATTTTTTGGTTTATTTTTTCATAATTTGTCGACTCTCTCATTAAGCAGTCGAGTCCGTTGTTTTCGCGAACTCCCAAACTTATCTGATTCAGCTACGACAAAATAATATTTATTTTGTTCGCTCGTGATTAACACTAATGTATAAATACATCTCAAGAAGTAAATACGCACGAAAATAATAAATAATAGTTAAAACCAATATATATGCATAATGTACAAATTTTTTAACAAGATACACACTGCATCCATGATAAAATGATCTTTATCGTTCAAAAAATCACATTGCACATCATCTCTTTAATTATTTTCTTCTATTTTTGCATCAACATGTGGCGGTTCAAATGAAATAAGTTGAAGATTATCGTATAATATGTAACGTAATAATAAACTGATCAACAATTTTTTTACCTACCACAAACCTAAAGTAAAAACAAGCAAGTTGACAATTACCTTATTTATAGCAATTTTAACATCTTTAGTTTTGATTTAATGAAGTTCATTACTACATCTAAGTGATTGAACAAGAAAACTATTTACATGTGGACAACAAATTCAAACATAACAATTATCCCAAAAACAACAATCTTCAAACTAGTGCCACCAGATTTGACTCAATTGGTTGGTAGTGCAAACTATGAGATTAAAGATCACGAGTTCGAATATCGAGCTTGACACTTGCTGGCGTTAATAAACCATGTTAAAAGAAATCTTCAACTAGTGAAGATCAAACACTTAAGAATATAATTACAAGAAAAAGAAATAAACAACTAATAAAATCTAAATAATACTTTTTCTCTTTTTGTGTGTGCATGGAATACAAAACCTTAATTTTCAACGTAGTAAAATAAAATAAACAAACAAATAGATGGAAGAAGAAGGATAAGGTACTAATATGGACAGTACATGTCCAAAAACTCTGGATCTTTTCCGTCCATCACATAAACTACGGTAAATATCATATGTTTACCTTCAACACCACTTTAAATCTTATGGATATGTTTCTTTGTGTCCCGCTAATTGATGTACACTCTAGTTATAATATTAAAACTTCAATTCACAATTTACTCAGCAAATGAGATTGATGTTGAAAAAAATACGAACAACGCTTTGTGAAAGCATGAAAAAAAAATATAAACCTCATCTGAACTGATAGTATTATGAATGTCGCTAAGCACTCGATATTAGTTGGAAGACAAGGTTAACACTTAGCCGGTAAGAGCAAAAACATCATTGCTTTTAGGGAAATGTTTACATGACAGGAGAATAATAGGAATCACACACGCTTGCATAAATGTTTATATGGAGTTCATAAAATTAAAACCGCGCGTACAAACCAAATTCGAAGAATTACTCATGAAATAAAAGAGCAACACAAAGTACGTTTCACCACGACAACAAAATTATTAGGGCTGTCAAAAAACAACTCTACCCATTTATCCAACCCAATTACCTAGAAAATTAATGGATTGGGTTAAACCCACTAAGATAAATGGGTTTGTTGGGCTAAACCACTTAACCCAAATAACTAATTGGTTTACGCGGGTTTAGCCCGTTTATTTACTCCTAACCATTTACCCGTGGAAATTATTTCTTCTCGCATTCCCGCTGCAACAAAATTAGGGTTTCTCTCTTCCATCTTCTCGTTAATTTCTGGCTTCGACTGTAATCGAGCTGCCGCGTGCTCAATTCCTCGTCTTTAGCCTGCAATTCTCCATCTTCACCTCCAATCGACGCCTTTTATCTAATCAAACTGCTGCGTTATCTCGAGCTATGTAATCTTTTAGAGCATGCACCTCCTCCCTTTTCAAGATTCATCCTAACTGAAAGAGAAATTGAAGAGGACATCTATCTAATTGAGGTAAGTAATCTAAGGTGTGCTTCAAATAAGAACGATTGTCTAAAAGTTGAAAACCAGAGTTTTGATGTTAATGTCATGAACAATATCCGTAATTTTGTTCAGGAAACTGATCAACATACAACTCAATTTTGTTAGCTTGAATTCTGTATAATATATTCATAGTAGAATGTGATAAGTTCATACTGTATAACAATTAATTAGCTTGTAACAGCAACAAGATGCCTATCAATGTTATATACAACGAATAGAAGGTTATAACCATTTTTAATTAGTTCGTACTATATAACGATTAATTAACTTGCACAGTAACAAGTTCGTACTGCGAAATGGTGTGCAATATGTATTTTAATTAGTTAAAATATGTACATATGACAGTTGACAACCATACAAAAGTCATGTATGTACCAAATTACCGATACAAATAGTTGTCATATGAGATATAGGTTGTCAAGATGTAATTGTTATGTTTCTTTTGAAATTGTAAACATGTAGTGCATAATCTATATTCATTAGATTAAAGATATGCTAAACAAAAATACATTTGTAAATCAAATCGGTTTTTAAAACCTTTCTTCAATGTTTCACCAAATATGATAAAAATTCACCGAATCCCATCTCAGTTTTTAGAACCATTCTTCATCGTTTCGTAGATTTTTCCCTAACAAAACAATGCCAAAATGGTATTTTTATTGTTAAGACCATTTAATAACTTTAAAGGGGTAACTGATCATGACTGAATGAATTTATAAGGGACCAAGCCATGAGTTTCCAATGCAAACACAATCTTTTTTGGCTACTGAATGTTCTGTGTCCTCTCATGTGTTTTGCTTCTTCAAATATTTTTCAACATTTATTTCCATTTAAAATGAAAACCATATTTTAACTCTAGTAATAACTAAATCATTCCTAGAAAAATGAAGAAACAAACAAAAGATAATGACAGTGGTATACAGAGAATATTTGTTCATGAACAAATTATCACTTTACCATCAAGTAATTTTAGAGTACAAAACTGGGTCTTATGCAATAATACCTACATGGGTACTAACCAACATATAATATCTCATGATTACAAAGATGTCACAGGAATATTTGCTTCACTTCTCTGGCTCACTTATAACCTCACTTTCTTTATGTATTACCATCTCTAGCTTCATCTTTTCAATCTATATTCAAGTCTATCTACAACTTTTAGGGGATAGGTCAAGCATTTTTGCTTTCATACATTATCCTTGTTTCCTTGTTGCTTAAAAGAGAGCCTATGAATTTGCTTTAACAGTTGATAAACCATGGGATCAAACAACATTCTTTAAAAAGTATTTACAGAAAACTAAATATGATTAATGTTACTATAGCACTTTAACATGTACTTCTTTGTTAGATTGAGGCTGACCATAACAAGGTCAGCTATTCATAAGGTTTGAAATATGATTATTTTAGTTTTAGTTTCTTTGTTAGCATTTTGTTTGTGCTTCTTCTGTTGAGGCATATGATTGGAAGATGCCTTTCAGTTAATTAAGTTGGTTTTGATTCAATATGGGCATTGTATTTTCTGATTGGTTCAATTTTTTTTTGTTATAGGAATTCCAGCTTTTACGCAAGCTTTAACCTAAGAAGTAAAACTGTATTTTACTTGCACTCATTTAGCATGGTACTTGGTCTTTCAGCAAGGCGCCATATTTGTACTGCATTCATTTAATTAATGAGCCTAACCTATATTTTAATATTATGTTACAGGTAAAATGGTGGTATGACGAGTAGAAAAAATAAATGTTTCGCCTGCTGTAATATTTCACGAACAGCAGTTTCGAATGATATTTTGATTATTGTTGTATTAAATTATGCAAATGTTGCAGCTCTTGAATGACGTTGAACGGTGTTTCGATTAGTGTCGTTTAAA
This sequence comes from Allium fistulosum, assembly GCA_030737815.1. Taxonomy (NCBI): domain Eukaryota; kingdom Viridiplantae; phylum Streptophyta; class Magnoliopsida; order Asparagales; family Amaryllidaceae; genus Allium; species Allium fistulosum. Next base: position 100,834,162 of record CM060907.1, read on the forward strand.
TGCTGCAAATGTTGCAATTCCTATACATGAAAACAAATCAGAGTTTCAATTTTACTATACTAGATCGATTACTGTTGTGCAGCCATATTTGTAATATCTTATAGTTTTTTTTTTGCTGCAGATTCATGGGTTTAATGGGTTGGGTTGAGTTGACCTTTAAAATTAGTGGGTTGGGTTGGGTTGACCCATTTAATAAATGAGTCTAATGAATTGGGTTTGTTATTTTTTAAACGGGTTGGGTTAATTTTCAACCAACCCATTTATGTCCAACCCAAGCCTTTTGACACCTCTAAAAATTATAGCGAAGACCAACAGGAGTTAAACCAATACTTCCTGACAATCCATCTTCCTCCCTAAATCTTAGGGTTTATAATAGGAAACTTGGAAATCAGAAGAGGTAAAATATCAGAAAATAGAAGAGAAAAATAAATCAACTTGTCTCTTAATCCTAGAGTTTTCAATTCAGGTTTGCTGCTGCTGCTTCTTCCTATTCCTCTTTTTTTTAATCCTTTTCTTATCCTTTTTTTTATCATTTTTTTGGGTGCTGAATCGAGATCGCCATGTTGAACTAACTCTCTTTTGGTTTTGTTTAAATTTGACGTTCAAATTGAAATCGCGACTCAGTATTGGACTTCAATATTTTCGTTATGAAATATATATAGGATCGTACGTTTTACACGGCTTACGATCCGATTTAACTCTTGGATCGGGAAGGCTGCGATTCCTTCCAAATCGCATTTTGGAACGTACGATCTGGTGATTTTTGCAATCATCAATGTTTAATATCAGTAGTGTGGAGCTAAGGGCACCGCGATTTGTGCTAGGGGCTGCGGCGGAACAGGGGATTTTTTAACTGCAGTCGACCAAACTGTCCCGCGGGATACCGCGGTAGCCCCTAGTGCTGGGTGCCGTGCCCTTAGCACCACACTATTACGATTGATATATCATTTTCTTTCGAGTGGCAATCCAAACCTTAAAGTCGACCTTGGTTATATGTGAAATGATGATATAATTCTGCAAACCATAGCAATGATTGATCCTTATAAACAATGCCGTTCTAATTACAGTTGAAAGAAGAGTAATATTAATGCTTAAATTGGGATCATAGTTTGTAATTTAAATTTTTTATTGGTCGGGCCACATTGTGTTGCGGTAATACTAATCGCAATATACTTTGAATTAATAATTTGTATGCATTTGCATGTCAATCTTCTGCGACTATCATTTTATGCTAAAACAATAACTCTCCATGGTTGAAAAGTCGGAATTGGATAAATAGTGTTGTTTGTGAAATAAGTATCATCTCTTTCTTGATTCTAAACTACATAATAACCAAACCAAAAAATGATGCAGAAATCAAACTTAGATTATGCAAGTAAATACAGTGTTATTAAATGGACCTTAATCATAATAGTGCAGTACAGTTTAAATGCATTTGTCGACTAAGTTGAAATCAAACCATCCACATTGTTTTCGAATAAAAATAACATAAAAACGCCTAACTTGCTCTTTATAACATATTTTACTGTTTCGATCTAAACCAAAAGTTAAAAATTTATCATCCTTTATATAGCCTAGGCACTATGTTCAGTTTATGGTTGGTAAGATCTATATTCTATCATATCAGATATATTTGAAAATTTAATTCTTTGAACTATATAGATTTGAAGTTTACAATATGTACGTCGATTTTACCTAAAACTGCACCTAAACGAAATGTATTTTGGCTCAACCAAATGTTTGTCCTCCATAAAATTAATTTCAGTCATGTTCATTTTTTGTAAATGCCGGTTGATCCGGTGTACAGAAGGTTTGGGCTTCAAATCCGTTCTCTCGACCTGCTTCCAATCCTGACCACATGTACTCAACAAACAAAAAGAATTCATGTTGAATTGGTTACCTTCCATGTTTTGGCACTCGTAAGTAGATGTAGTTGAAGAGTTGAGAAACAGATGTATCACATTGATTGATAGAATACAATCATTTCTTGACATTATTTTTTCATTATTTGATAGTTAATGAAATGTGTATGTACTATTCTAATTGGATGAAACTACTATATTCAGAGATTTTAAAATTTTGAATTCAAAATATTAGTTTTATATGTTTGTATTTGGTGTGTCTTTACCAAGATTTATATAAATTAAATACTCATCGTTGTCAAATTGTTGATCTTCTTCTCACTGCAACTCTTCTCAGATCCGAAGCCTGTGACAGAGAAGAAACAAAACATTCATCAATGGAGAGCCATGAAGACAATGTTTCAGTAGATGAAATGGAAGCAAATACAATGATGGATACAGATGAAAACTTTGAGAATACCATCACATATGAGGACTCTAATAACGAAGAAGATGATTATGAAGATGAAGATGATGAAGAGGAGGAGGACACTGAGAGCTACAACATTAAGTTTTATGGAGAGATGGATCCACTTGATTTTGCTTTAAATAATTCATATAATGGTGTCGAGATTTACCAACAGTTTGAACGTCTTGAGTATGAAGCCTTGGCCGAGAAAAAAAGAAAGGCACCTTCTAATTCACAAAATCATGACGAGCAAGCTAAAAAGCTGAAAGAAGATATTGAGGGAGCTGCAAGGGATATTGTTGATGAATATATCTATTCTGGCCGCCGAAGCAGAAGGTCAAAAAGGAAAGGAATGAAAAGTGAAAGAAGGAAGAGGCCAAAATCCAACCTTAATCCTGAGATTGCTAGGAAAATTGGTGATGCTACACTTTATTATGCATCAGGAAATTATGACGAGGCTGTTACTTTACTGGAAGAAATCGTTCGAATTTCACCATTTACTCATGATGCATACTACATGCTCGGTAACATATATGATTCAAAGGGTGATAAACCGAAGGCTATGAATTTTTACTTGATTGCTGCTCACTTATCGCCAAAGAATCCATCTCTCTGGGAAAAACTTGTAGATTGGTCCATGAAGCAAAACAACTCTGGCCAGCTTAAGTATTGTCTTCAAAAGGCGATAAATGCCAACCCAGAAGACATGGCTCTTAGATTTGACCTTGCATCACGATATTTCAAAGTTGGTGAATATCAAAAAGCAGCAAACTTGTACAGCCAAATTGTATCTCTTCGTCCTGATAACATTTTAGCTCGTGAGTGGGCAGCGAAGATGTATAACAAATGTGGCAAGCCGGAGATGGCAATTAGTATACTGGAGGATTTTGTGAATGATAACTATTCTAAAGCTGGTCGAACTGTCGATTTGTTAATCAACCTGTATATTGAAAATGAGAATTACACCAAAGCACTTTACCATATTGATAATGCTTTACCTTATCGCGAAGAAAACAAGTTATCATTACACTTGAAAGGAACAGTGTGCCATGCTAATCTTGGAAATCTTGAATATGCTGAGGTTGTCTTAAAGAGCATGCAAATGAATGAGGCAGAAAGAAACCCTAATACTATCACTGAAGTTGGCGACTCGCTTGTGAAGCTGGGTCACTATGATTATTCTTTGAAGTTCTACTCTATACTTGAGCAAATTCCTTTAGATGATAGAGCTGGTTTACATCTTAAAATTGCTAAAAATTATCTATCTATGAAGGATAGAGGAAAAGCCATTCAGTACTTCTATAAAGCTTTATCAGAAGCAGAAGATGATATCGATGCTCGACTAACTTTATTTAATCTTCTTCTTGAAGATGGTAAAGAAGATGAAGCCATTATATTGTTGTCGAACACCAATTCAGAATCAAATTTGAGTCATGGTTCTGAAAGCTCCAACCCCTGGTGGCTTAATGGCAAAGTGAAAATGCATCTTGGCACAATTTATCGCAAAAAAGGAATGCTTGAAGCCTTCGTGAACACAGTTCGCCCAGTCATTCATAAAACACTACTTATCGAGGCTATGCAGCAAAGGGCGAGGAAAAGGAAAACCAACAAGAAGAAAAACCTACCAATGAGTGTTATATCCGAAAGAGCCAAATTATTAGACGACCAGCAAGGTGCTACTTTTTTCAAGAAATGGAAGCCGCTTGCAAATAATTCAGATTTGTCTAAAGCAGCAAGAGCAGTGAAAATACGTGCGAAGAAAAAAGCTTTGAAAGAAAAAATAAGAGCAGCAACTTTGGCAGCGGGTATGGATTGGAACAGTGATGATTCAGAAGAAGAGGCTCTGTTACAGAAACCTACTGAGGCACCTCCCCTTCCAAGACTGCTACAGCATGAGGAAAATCATCTTTTCATCGTAGATCTCTGCAGAACGCTACTTTCTTTACGACGTTATGAAGAATCCTTGGAAATTATCAATCTAACTTTGAAACTAGGAGAAAGTTCGATATCAGCTGGGAATAAAGAGGAGCTAAGGACATTGGGCGCTAAAATAGCATACAACACTAGAGATCCGAAACATGGATATAACTATGCTCGATATATAGTTCGGACTCATCCTTATAGCATTGGCGCATGGAATTGCTACTATAAGGTTGTATCGAGATTGGAGTTTCGTCTATCACCGCATCAGAAATTCATGTTACGAACACGTCACAAACTTCCTAACTGCGTGCCTCCTATTATTATTAGTGGCAATCAGTTTACAGCCACAAGGCAGCATCAAGCAGCTGCAAGAGAGTATCTTGAAGCTTATAAATTGGACCCAGAGAATCCTCTCATTAATCTGTGTGTCGGTATGATTTTTATAATTACCATATCAGTAGATAAAAAGTGTATTTGTTAGGAGAGTTGAATACAAAAGGAATATTTCCTTCAGAAAAATATTTTGCAGAAAGTCTTCAGCTGAAACTTACTAAAAAAAGGCATTTATATTTGTGAACTTAACACATGCGCATTCCATAAACCTGCATGTGTATTTTCTGCCTCAAAATGAGGTCTATAGTTAAGTTGCATTATGTTCTAAAGAGGCCCATTTTTGCAGTACATTTTTTCATTAGGTTTATTTATAAAATGAACCCTTGTTAGGATGTTCTGATAACACTTGGTAATGACTTCCTTTTTTTCCCTCTGGCAGGCACAGCTTTAGTTAACTTAGCTCTTGGGCATAGGCTTCATCAAAAACATCGATGCATCTTGCAGGCTATGGCGTTTTTCTGTAATTATCAACGTATCTGCAAAAATAGCCAGGAATGTTTGTACAACATTGCACGTGCTTATCATCACGTTGGGCTAGTTACACTGGCGGTTACTTACTATGAAAAAGTACTCAGTATTGAACAGAAAGATCTTCCTCTTCCGAAACTTCCGAATGAGAGCTCGACAGCTGTCTTGGGAACTCAAGATTCAGGTTATTGCAATCTTCAAAGAGAGGCTGCTTACAATTTGCATTTGATTTACAAGAAAAGTGGCGTTGTAGATCTTGCACGGCAGATTTTAAAAAATTACTGCATACCTTAATTGAAGGTTAGATTTCCTTTTCCTAGCATGGTAGTAATTATTATTATATTGAGCGACATCTATTACTTATATAGGAAAGAAGAAACCAAGCTATTTATAGAATGACACTTGTCCTATTCCTAAAGTACATTTTTTCTGAAGTACCCCGACCAATTTATAATTGCAAATCTATCCATTTCATAATACCAAATTGTGAAATCCCACATTTTCAGGCAACCACGTTCAATAACTGCTCTTTTTCTTCTTCCCATACCTGATCTTCTCCCATGTCTCCCTCGAAATAGCTCTTACAACAATGAACGACTTCCGACTAGCGCATAAATAGGCTAATGTAAAACTAGGGCAGATATCAAAATAGGCACGGGATGTCGACGAGAAAACAATAATCTCTAACAGGTACGATTGCTACATCCTCGACCAGTAGAATCTCTAATTTTTCATAGTTTGCAATAGTTTTCCCTTTCATTTATCTAATTTTTGAAAACGGGTTATGCATAACTGTTTGTATTCTGAAGTTAATGAACAAAATTAGATCTTTGTTTAAATTTACCTGAGAAATATTGATAAATCCACTACTATAATCTCTGTTATGTTTTTGTAATTTTTAGACGCCTCTAATGATAGAAAAAATTAACGTTCTTTGAAATATTCTTACATCCTAATTAATATGGTTATATTACTTCGTTGAAAGTGTTTAATATATTTTACTTCATCGTAAGTCTTCAACTAAAGTAATTGAATACAAGATAATGTAAATGGGAGATATTTTAATATTACGCAAGCTGAGTTATTTCAACTGTATGATAAAACTGAAAACAAAATTGCCTTAGAATACAAGATTATGTAAATGGGAATGACATTTTGATATTTTTGTGTGGCATGTTATACCACAGTTTGTAGCAACTGGTAAGTACCCTACCTAATCAATTGATTTATTTTCTTCTATTTTTAGCACAAATACGTTGCAATTATAATTTTGTTCTTTAGAACAATTTACACCATGTACTGACCAGTTTGTGGAAATCAGAACGAAAATTAGCTTTTAAAATTGATTTACTCTTAGACGTACAAATTCTTAGTGAATCCACATGATCTGTGTATTTCTGCAGTCTTAAGTACTGCAATGTTTATTTTGAATTTATATTCAAAATTCACTGACTTATTGTATGAATTGTGAAAATTGAATTTGCACAACATGTGTTTAAATATTCCCATCTCTCATACACAACTATTAATTAATTTCTTTCCGCGTGGTTGTATTTTGCTATATATTTGTGTTACTACGTAGGAACCTATAAACATTTCAAGTTTTAAACTGTAGTGCACAATATTAAGTTAGGTTGATGAATTTTTCATCTTTTTATGACCAACAGTAATATCATAAGGTTCTTCCTTATTATGGATAATGAATACACTTCAATTCATCAGATTGAATGCCCATACGAATGTGATGTTTTATTTTTTATGAATTATGTGTAAAATGGAATGTTTTTTATATGGGAGTACGAATTTCAAATATCCAAAAATATTGCAATGTTTTTAAAATATGTTTCATGGTTGAACTTCTTACATAGAATTTTATGTTTCGTCTTCTTTACATTTCTTCTTAACTCATAGGGATGTGATAATTGATGGGTTATTTAATATGGCACACTCTTCTGCTTGCTATTTAGACAGAAGAGAAATGTTATTTGTTATATGTGCTTAGATTGATGTGCTTTACTTTTACTCTTATTGCTAACTATTTATCATTATCATTGGACATTTCATCCAATATTTTTTGCCTTACTTAAAACTTAGGTGTGATTTATAGGTTGTAATTTTACATGTTATGAATGCAATCTTGGGTGAAAAACAAATGAATATTGTATAGGAAAGGAAAAGGTTAAGTAAATAAATCTAACTTGAATACACACACACATTAAATTTTAATGAATAATCAATGCTAAGGTTATTTTTGACATTTTAGAAAAGCTTGACCAAGCTAAAGTATTTTCATTATATAGTTGAAGAATATTTTGTTACATTACATCCTTAAAGCCACTTTATATTTTTATGCATGTGTGTACATATACATATAAATACACACGCACATGTGTATGTAAGCATGCATGCATATGTATATATACACGTGGATATATATGTATAAAGATACTTAAAGTTAAAATGTTTAGTACTTTATCAATAATTCATGTCAAATAATCATTTATTTGAGTTTATAGCTGTAGTCCTTCAAGCATCAATATTAACTGTTGCAATTTTAACAAACATTATTCTCTATAACCTGTACTACATAAAAATTTAAAGATCTTCGAAGATAGATTCACACTTACTCCTAAAATAGTCAGATAGTTTTCCAATAATATATGTTTTTAATTACTGCAGTTGCTAATAGCTTTAGACTCAGTATGCATAACTAATTCATGGCCAAGAAATAAGCAATGAATGGTGGGTTTGGTCCTAATTCTGTTTAGAAGTGAACCAACTAAAGTGATCTTTTTTGTTACAGAAGAAGGGTAGGGAAACTTCTCCAACTTATAGATAGATAGCGTCATAGTAAATTAGTAATACTACATGATCCAACAAGCCAATATAGGCACTGACTACATACAAAAAGAACTCAAAATAACATCATGCGGATGTTACCAAATATGATGAAATATGTATGGTATCTTAAGTAATACTTTCCATACTCAACGGAAATGAAATTCCAGATTGTGTGGAATTGTAAAATAAGCATTATCTTCTGGTGGTTATTATTTTCCAACATCCAAAAGAATTCTATTTTTTAGTCTATTTCATGTACTGAGACACTAATTCAATTCTTCTGGTAATGTACCATGGTTCTCACCACTTTCCTTTAAAATAATGCTATCCTATTTGGCGATGCTATATGAACATGGTTGACCCATATGTTGGTAAAAAAAGGTTATCAATTTCTAACTAAAAGCATCCTTTTACTGTACGTAATGCACTTTATGGTCTTTCCTTCGGTTTGGAAATTCAATCAATTTGTTTGTTTTTATTATATTGATTGACTATGGTGCATTATGGATAGAAGAGAGGTGGTATTTGAATTTTAGGTTGATTTTTTCATTTTAATAGTAGATGGAAATCATGTGCACTATTATTCAAATTTAACATCACATATTTACTTGCATGCTTTCCACGTATATTCAAATAATAATGACGAATCAATAATATTCTCCTTATTTTAATAATTTGGGATGTATTTCTACCTGTATTACAGAACTATAAGCTTATGCGCTTGCTCCGTAGATACGTTCCTTCTTTTAGTGGTTCCTTAAATATTGCTGAGAAACGTAAATCCGTATTTGGTATAATTTTTGTTGAATTGGTTATTATTTTTGTTGGTTTATGTTTGTGTGATCTATTACAGGCTAATATATGGTAGCAACTCTACCAGCAATGCAGGACACTATTAGGATTGCAGGACATTCTATTAGCAATGCTAAAAAGGTTGAACAGGTAGTTGTAAGTTTTAGCCTTTTGATGGCTTTGTCCCATACTAAATGATTTGAACATTCATGAAGTAGATAAAATAAAGATGATTTGTTGGACAAACATAGTTTATCGTTGCCATGAAGTGTTATTTGTCGAAGAAACTAGAGCTTAAATCAACTAGACTGTATATCTCACTGTGGCAGAAATTGAAAATTCATTATTTAGGAAAGGTCTTTCAGGTTTATTGTACCAAATGTTCACCATTTAATGCATACACAGCTAAGCAGAAAGAAAAATAATTAATCTTCTCATGGACTGAATAATATGCTACAGAAAATAACATCACATATTTATGCTTCCAACTAAAATAAACCAGCTACTAAATATTGACTAATTTGGCATATATGCTTTAACAGACAACTAAATATTGCCAGGTATTACTATACAAAAATAAATAGAACCTTCTACTTATAGTGCTTAGAAATTGAGTGGAAGTGGGCATTATTTCAAAATGATTGAAGTCCTATTGTATTGAAAAAAGAAAATTATTAACAACTCACTCTAGCCAACTTAATTGAAATAACTGAGTCAATTTTTAGTTTGCATGTTACTTCCCTGCAAGATTTCATCCATCCACGATTCAGGTCTCGGACTATAATTACCGATGGTTGCTTTTTATCTATGTTTACTTCTTTCAGTTCAGTACAGACACTGGAAAGAGATATTTAAGCTCTGAAACTAAGATGGTAAACTTGAGCAGTAAGAAGCTGAAATCTTCGTTCTCAAGAACAAAATCATTTGTGTTGTACAGTAATGAGAGTTGTCCAAACATAAGGTATGGATGGCTACCCTTATCAAGCCATGTTTACTTTTTTGGATATTAATAAACCTACAATTTTGTCCTGATCGTCCATGGTAACTATTTGTTTAAAGACACTAGAGAAAGATAGGTAATAAGTTTCCATTTTTTAGTTGTCAACAACATAATCATCTTTGTTTTTAGTTGTCAACAACATAATCATCTTTGTTTTTGTACAGAATACTAATTCAAGGTATGCAAACCATTTTTAATTGACCTATGTTTACTTATGTTGGATGATAATAAACGTTTCATTTTTAATTGATCATGGATACTAATATGTGCTAAATACATTACAGATTTATAGGTAAACTTTGCAAATAAGATTGTGTAAACTTTGTAAGCGACAGTTTCCACTTCCTTGCAAAAGATTGATTCTTTTTCACTTATTCTAACCATATTCCACTTCAAGTATGACATGCTGTCTTTTATTAATATTTTACCATAAATTTTAATCAAAATATCAAAAAATGGCTTGAAGTATCTTATTAATACTATATGGTTATATTACATGTTTGTATAATCATGTCATGATATGTTGCAATGTTGACTGACATGGTAATACAGTTGGATTTTTTTTCTATAAGTGTATCTAACTTTATTTTTCTTAAACATGCTTAATTATATCGAAGCTTTGATTTAAAACCTTCTCTCACGACTCCTAATATATATTGATGAACAAACCCCTGTTAATCAATACAAAGTTCAAAATTATTTTGGATTGTATATTTGTACCGTGAAGTTATATGTAATTAATTTCTGATTAAAAGTATTTATAGGTAGTAGTGGAGAAAGAAAAATGAACAGGCGATTCGTAATTACAAAATGAGCAGGCGATTCATGATTACAAAATGAATAGGCAATTCCTGATTATTTAATAATAAAATGTACTACACCTTCCCATTATATTGAACTCATATTCATATTTCGAAAAAGTATTCATACCTCAAAAGATAAGGCCATGTTTGGTTTCCTACTTTTAGTTTTGTGTTTTCATCAAAAAAAAATGCGCATGACGCTTGTATTTTTGAAAATCAACCAACATACACAATAAAAAAACAAATTTATTTTGTTTTCCGTATTTTGTAAAATTCATGCCTCCACCGTCCCTCCATCCCCTTTGCCGTCCTTTCCTGTCCCTCTATCCTCTCCGTCGTACCTCCATCATTGTCATAATGCCTTAAAATTTTAAACATTTTTCTCCTCTCTTCTTGTATTTTGTTATGAATTTTGAAAACACAAAACTCAAAATGAAACCAAACATGCTCTAAGTATTTTTTTTTCAACTTTAACCAGACTTGAACCTTGAAATTAGGAGTTGGAGTTTGCAATGCATATTTATTTTTGAGTTGATTCTTTGGGTCAAGCATGGTACCGGCATATTTCTATTGTAATACACTCAGACTATTGCTTTCAGTTATACTCACATACTGCTTTCAGTCAATCTTTGTTAAGAAATGAACTTACTATGCCTGCAGTTATAATTCCAGTGAACCGGTTGTTGCAAGTTGCACATAATTATCAAACTGTTGTCAGTGAAAATGCAACTACTAGGTTCCTACAAGATATGCAGGCTAGCTGCAACATGTGAGTGCAATTACTGTATAGAGCTTATGGTTGTGGTAGAGTAATTACCCGATAGCTTTCCATGATCTATTCGTTTGAGAACATCAGCAGTTAAGTTAGCTGTTATTTTTGTTTGCTTATCATTTTATTTGAAAGCACCCCCTCTTAAGTTTGTTGTTGTTGTTAGAGTAATTTATATTGATTGCTTATACCTTATGTTAGTTTCTCTTGAGAAGTGTAGACGGCATGTTTCCTAAAATCTGGAAGCTAAAGAAAACACACGAAATTGAGGAATTCTATCCCACACAAAGTATAAATGCAAAAAATAAGTACCCCGACCAATTTATAATTGCAAATCTATCCATTTCAAAATACCAAATTGTCGTTGAATCATTTTTTATCCTAAATTAGAAATTGCTTCCGCCTCCCTTTTCAGTTTCAGTTTCGTTTCCAAATTGTTTTCATCCTTTTCTCTTACTTACGGAATATGGTTCCTCCTTGCCTTTTTTTAACTTCCCATTCCAACTACAACATTTTCGCATACTACGAATTCAGATGAAATAGCAACGGCATCATGAATAGCTGAACTGCTTAATTCAAAATTACATAAGAGAATCGACTTGAAGGACCTTGATTTTGAAACGCACATGGCCTGCTCTACTACTGCCAGATTTGGGGATGGTGGTCTAAACTGCCTCAATATCACCGATTTCAGTTAATTGTCGACTCGTGTCGTACGGAAGCGGCCACCATCGTCAAATATTTCTTACACTTTGTTCGTAGGTGAGTTGTCTCCACTGTTTCTGCTCGACTGCTTACTGATTTTGGTAATCTGTCTGCTTTCCACTCTGAAATAAACTTGTGGTTTTTTAACACCAACTGCTTAGTTCGTCGGTACTCCTTGGTTTTAGTTTTTTTTATAATATGGTATTTTGCAAACTGTTCCCTGGTTTAAAAATCATTCTTTTTTGATTTGGTTGAAATGTGTTTAATTGGATATATGCAGTTTCATATCACCGTCACATGTCCTTTCCTTACAGCAGTAACATGCTCTTCGTGCTTTTGTTCACTCCATCGATTTATTCACTTTGGGTGTGGCATTGGAACAAAAAAAAATCAGTTTATCACTGCCTGAGTAAAAAGATTGATTGCTGTATTGTGTAGTACGTAAACAGAAAGTTATTTATCTTATTTGTGCTAGACTATTATCAATGTGGTACAGTTTGAATTTTTGTGCCATCCTTGAATTCGTCCATGAGAGTAGGATCACAATATTAATGGTCGTTGTATATTCAAGAACATGCATTTTAGCGTGGACTACATTTTGTAACTGTGGAGTATGTCATTGATGTTTGTTCCATCATCTGTACCAGTATCTATAAAAATTTGAAGATTGTCTGTTTTTTCTACCTGTTGGCACATATCGGTATTTGTTATCAACTTTACAGATGCGTACAAACTTAAAGATATAAGTTTGATTTATATGTCTTGACAGATTGATGATCTGTTGTCCTAATAAATTTCATTCTCTAACTCATATGTTTCACATGTCATGTAATTTCGCAACTTTGTTTTCCCACACATGAATTTAGGAATATTTTTGTTAGTCATTGCTTCAAGTGCTCGGCGGGTTTGTATAAATCCTTAACAGGTGTAAATTATTTTTATTTTTATAGTAGAGTTTGCATTAATTCTTCTGTTATCTTAAATCCCATACAGTTATACAAATGATCAATATTCATGTATATGTACCACTGTACAGTTGAAGCTTAGTATATTATAATGTGATAAATTTTAGTACCCCTGTTTATAGAAGCAATATCATGTTTGGTGGGCATACTTTTTTTTTTAAACTTTGTTTCGTAAAGTTGTCTCAAACCAAGTAGATTGTTCGTTTGTACACAGTCGTGTGGTTTATGTTCCTTTTGATGTGCAGAGGTGGGAGTGTACTAAGTATTTTTTTTTACTGCGTAGTACTAATTCAATGTTATGCGTAGATTTGAAGATTTGTATGTAGTTCCAGTCACGTAAGTAGAAGATTGGGTTTCATGTTTTATGATTTTACTTATTACCTGATTGGTGAACATACCCACAGAACATGTTAAAATTCGGTCATCTAACTTTTATTTCTCATTGCTACAATATTACTGCTGAATTGTTGGTCCTACTGTTTTAACAACATGTTAGTCACATTTTCTGTTGGATTAAATCAACATTGTTGCTATTTTTTGAGTTTTTCAAAGTTTCAGTTGCATCTTTCGACCCTAAGGTTTTTAGACAGGTTTTTAGACAGTGGGTGAGAGTAATTAACAACCGAGAGCTAATATATCACATAGGTATAAAGCTGTTGTATTCAACTATTAATTTATATAGGATAAATTTATATAGAATAGGATAAATTTATATAGAATAGGGAAGCGCATGGTAGGAATCAAATCTGGTTTTTTTTACTAGAACTCAAGCCTCCTTTCCTATACATCGCATCCGCGGACATGTTAGTCAATTGTTATTTTGTCATGTTAGTCAATTGTTATTTTGTGTTACTTCATAGCTGTGGAGAAATATAATTGCCTTTCTCTTTAACATCTGTTTTAATCAAATTCCTCAGTTTATTTCATATGATAACTGTTGTTGGGTAATACCGTATTAATAATTTTAATATGATTGTTTGATGTGAAGTATAAGTAATATTGCTTACAAAATATTATTCTGTGTGTTCGATGAGAATTACATACATTAATTTCAAATTGCAATTATCATTTGGTCTTTGTTACAAAGTCAACTCTAACTAACAGTCAGAAGTTCTACTCATTCAAATCGAGAGGTTTGTACTTCTACCACCATTATATAAATACTGATTTTTTCCCCCTTTATTCCATAAATTTAATCATTAAGTTGTTTGTTATACCAATTCACTTTTTGATCATTCATTTTTTTCCTAGAACTCTAGGCACGTAATTGTTTTTGTTATGTGATGTGGTGTTACTCATAAATCTTCTATAAAATACGCAGTATTATATGGAAATGGTTTTATTTGGTAAAGAGGCTTTATTTAACTCTTCATTTGAATTTAAAAATAACAATCTTTCCTCTGGAAAACCAAAACTTGATTACTCCGTGATATGATGATAAGCTACAAATAAAAAACCGCAATATAACATACATAACATCATAGGTAGAGAATTGGTACTTTTGTCCATCAACTAAATTCTGAATCATTGTTGCATCTGTATAAATAAATAACATCTCACATTGCACTGTCAATGATTTCTTAGCCAATTCCTACCGTTAAACCTTATGAATGGTGGCATGTTGTCATATCCAACATATGTCAGCATCAAATTTCAAATATTGTATTAAATACATGTAAAAAGTACAATTGCAATCAGTAATCACGATATAAAAAACTACAACCATCCTCCCTTACTCAGCTTCCCGCGGACCACACACTAGTTGTTAAATTATTCATTAATGCTTGGAATAATAAATTTGAAGGGTAAGATTAAATTATGACTTTGATCGATCCCCTAAATTCTCCCCCGTTTATATCACTATGTAATGATTTTGGCTATGCGATTGCTTTCATCTAACTTCTATTAATTTGAGTAGGTGATTTGAGTGCAAAGATCATATGACGATCGTGTATTTTCTGACATGAGCAGACATTTACATGAACAATGATGGGGACACATTTGTTCTTTTTGTTGAATGTAAGTATTTGATAACGAGAAAACTAGGATGCTGGGATAACTGATACAGACCTTGATATGTAAACTGAATAGATGAAACTTAATTTTGCATCACATTTAAGAACTTGGAATTTCAGTTTTTACATGTTGGTCTCTTATTAGTTATCAAGATTCACAGAAATAAGATACTAGATAATTAGAATTTATACGCTTAGATTTGCTGAGAGTGAGGTCTCAAAATAAATCATTCCTTGAAGTCTTATAATAAATCGTAACGTCACTTATGTATGTTTGATGTTGGGGGTTACTTCTGTCCAAATCAGACATGCATGCAAATAATTACGGGTACATTTGTTCTTTTTATGCAAGCAACATTATTCGAGTACTTAGAGGGTGCATGTACAATGATTATGGACGTTAATACTGCTGTATTTTTTATTTGTTTTTTTAAAAAGTTAATTTTATTTGTGAATATTTTTTTGCTTGTTAGCTACAATGCTTGTCTGAAAGTATCACTCTTGTCATAAAAAAAATATACAATGCTTGTCTGGATCTGAGCTATCACGCTGAATGAACATATTTACAAGAATAAAATGTCAACGTTGAGATATTTCATCATCATATATGGGTATGCCTTTTGGTATTTTTTCCTTCAATAGTTTGAAGTAATGTATTGTATGATTGTACACTGTTCGAGAAAATCCCTTCAGCTGATCAGTCTAAGGGAATAAAAAAACCAACGCAATGGAAAACAACTGGATCGTAATTGTAGTGAGATGATACAAACAGAGATAAACACCAGAACAAACAGTCACAGATCTATGCAATGCAGAAAAATAGATAACACCAGTATTATAGCGGTTCCACTACCGCGAGGCTGTATACATCCACTTGGGGAGAGGATATTTTATTAATCACTGAAAGATTAGAGTTACAAAATTGATTCACTTTTGGAGGATATACATAAGAAGAATTTACAATACAGACAAAATTCTGCAGAGTTTCAGCTCTCTAGGATGACTCTAAAATTGACTGAAATTAGCTTTCAATTTCGACTGTCATTGTTGTCCAGAAACTCCACTATTTATAGAGTGAAGAAATGGGGAGGGTCAGTTGCTATATAGCAGCCCTGGGGTTTGGTTCGGCAAAACGCCGAGCGAAAGATTTGGACAGGCATCTCCCCTATTGGAGCGGCATGCTCAAATACCGAACGAAATATTTCGTTCGGCATGCCAAATGTCGCTCCATAATCACCGGACGAAACAACTCGTTTGGCAATTTTCTTTTCTTCCGCCCCTCCATTTTACCGAACGAGAAATTCGCTTCTCTTCCGCTTCGAAACACCGAACGATAGTTTTGGTTCGTCATTCTTTCCACCGCTCCAGACTTCCCCCTTTCTCCAAATCATCGCTCAAAATCACCGCTTCAAGTCCTAGCATCTTCCTTCTTTTGGTGATTTCAACTTTTGCTCTAGAGTTTCTGCTTCTTGCTACTGCCGCGTCTTGGAATTAAGGTAGCAATTTCTAACAATCTCCACGTTGATACCGAATTTCAAACAAGCCTTCCAACTTCATCTACACCTTCATGCTCCAAGCAATGGATACTTACCCAATGAGCTTCGGCAATGCCATCGTCCATTACACTCTATCGACGAGCTTTGCAGGGTCACCGTCCGTCAACAAAGTGTTTGAAGTATCCAATCCGTGTAGAATCTATCAATTTTCACTATGAAGAAAAATGTCTCCATAAACCATCTCAACTCTTCCTCCGTACCACCCCGTGGCACCTAGCACTTCATTAAGCGAATCAAGTCCGGGCAATGCTCGAACTTAGCAACAGACAACGACTTGGTAAACATGTCTGTTGCATTCTCCTTTGTGTGAACTTTCTGAAGACGAACTAGCTTCTCTTTACTCATCGAGACAAGGAACGACTCTCTCACCTCAATATGCTTCGTCCTCGAGCTGAACGCCGGATTTTCAGCTAAGTGAATTGCACTCTGATTGTCACAGTACACATTCACTCTTTCGTATTCGAAGCCCAAATCACACAACAATCGCCTTAAATAAAGCGCCTTCTTAGCTGCTTCAACCGCAACTATGAGCTCTGCCTCTGTAGTAGACAAAGCCACAATCGTCTACAACCTCGCTCTCCAACTGATCGCTGTCCCACCAAATGTGAACACATATCCGGAGGTTGACTTCCTTCGATCTCTATCATCGGCATAGTCGGAATCGTAAAATCCAACCAAGCTGAAATCTCTTCCTTTGCCGCCAAAGACAAGTCCATGGTTTGGAGTTCCTCTAAGGTATCTGAAGATACACTTTACTGCTTCCCAATGTGTCTTTCCTGGATTTGCCATGAACCTACTCACCAATCCAACCGCCTGTGCAATGTCAGGCCTAGTGCAGACCATGACATACATCAAGCTGCCAACTGCATTGCATATGGGACCTTCATCATATAAGCCTTGTCCTTTTCCGAAATCGGAGAGTCTTTACTAGAAAGCTGTATGTGCAAAGGCATGAGTATGCTGATTGCCTTTGCCCCTTCTATGCTAAACCGAGCAAGCACCTTTCGAATGTACCTCTTTTGAGTCCTAGATTTTTATCCCTCTGGATTTCCATACCCAAAATCTTCTTTGCTTCTTCAAGGTCCTTCATTTCGAATTCCGCTTTTAACTTTCGCTTTAAACTATTGATTTCAGCCTTATCTTTGGAAGCAATCAACATATCATCCACGTACAAGAGTAGGTACACTCATCTATCATTCTTTAAATGCTTGAATTACACACAAGCGTCTTTGATGCTACGATCAAAACCAAGTGAAAACATAAAAGAGTCAAACCTCTTGTACCATTGTCTAGGTGACTGCTTAAGTTCATACAATGACTTCTTCAATTTGCAAACCCAATTTTCTTTCCCATCTATAACAAATCCTTCTGGCTGCTTCATGTAGACGGTCTCATCCAAGTCTCTGTGCAAGAAAGCGGTTTTCACGTCCAGTTGCTCCAGCTCCAAGTCATGAGCTGCGACGATAGCGAGCAAAATGCGGATGGACGTATGCATCACTACTGGAGAGAATATCTCATCATACTCCAATCCCTTTCTTTATGGAAACCCTTTAGCAACTAGTCTAGCCTTGTATCTCCCATCATCCTTCACCTTGAACACCCACTTGCAACCTATGGCTTGGCTTCCTTGAGGAGGTGATACCAAATCCCAAATTTTGTTCTTCTTCAAACGACTCTAACTCCTCTTCCATAGCGGACATCCATTTCGAACTGTCACATGACTTCAAAGCTTCATCAAGGTCAAGCGGCTCCTCAAGAACCACATGTAGGGCATAGTCAAACTGATCACCAAGGCTAAGGTTCGCAAACTGCCAATCACCATACCTTTCGGGCGGCCTAATAGTTCTACGACTGATCCAAATAGGTACTGCTTCGCCTAAACTCCTTTCAGCAACACCTTGAACTAAACTTCCTCTAATTCATGCACATCACCAGCACTACTAGAATGTACCTGTGGACTATCCTGTGATGTTTCATCAACTGCGTTTTCCTCGACAGCATCAACAACAACTCTACTATTTGGCTGAAACATGGGAACTTCTTCCATCTCCTTAGGCCTATCAGAGATGTGGTAGGTAGCTTCTCCTTCGGATTGAACATAGCAGACTCATCAAAAGTAACATGTCTGGAATGAACAATCTTTCTATCAACAGAGTTCCAAATTCGATACCCTTTGATACCATCGGTGTATCCCATTAGTATGTCTTTCTATGCTCTAGCCTCCAACTTGTCATCACTTGTATCACTGTTTTAAATCTCGGATATCTTGGCCGATATCTCGGCCAAGATCTCGGATGAAGGCATGGGCGAAACGAAACATGCGATATCGGTTGATTCTCGTTTTGAATATATCGGTCGAAATTTACAAATATCGGCCGATATTTGAAGCGAAACGATATTCCGAGATCTCCCCGATATATTGTTTTTTTTAAAAAGATATAGGCCCATCTCAGCCCAAATTCAAAAAACAAACAGCCCTTTTCTTCATTATCCGATTAAACGTCTCAAAAATCATGTTGCTCGTCAAAAATATCGAACTCCCTCTTCTAAAAAAATCGAACACCCTCTGCTTAAAAAAATCGAACTCCCTCTTCCAACTTCCAACACCACGCGATTGCTTTCAATTTTCGACCGCTCGATCGCTTTTGACAGTCTACAGCTTCGTCTTCGATCAATCTCACTACTTCTTACAGGTATGTAAATTAGGGTTTTCTCTATTTTAATGAAATTCAAAAATTGAATTTACAGTATAATTTAAAGTAGATTTGCAAATAGATTTAATTTGCAAGTATAATTTCATGGTTAAGACTACTGCTTTCTTTGCTTAAACATTATATGTTTATTCAAACATTTATTTTGTGAATATTGGTGGCGCTATGAATGCTCTGCAGCGGGAAGTAATGCAAGCACGAAGGGTAAAATTTTCTTATTTATGTGGTAGGAAGTAATGCAAGCACGATGGGTAGCGTTTCCTGCTTTTATGTTGGTATTCACATAACAATGGTTCATGTCAGTTTAGAACTTAAATTATGTAAGTGGTGTTCATTCAATATTTTTGTAATGTTTAATTAGATTAGATATGTACGTGTTGTTTACTTGTTTTAAACTTTTAGTGTTGTGTAAACTTCATGGATATGGTTCTTTAATATTGTTTATCATATTTTAGTATTGTATGTAAATATTATTGTATAATCAAATTAATTTTAAACATGAAACATTGAAATATACGCCGATATGGTCCCGAGATGAACTTTAAGGTCCGATATGTAAATCCGATATTGGCATCCGAGATGCACTCGTCTCGTCCGAGATCTCCCCCGATACGATACCGAGTCACTAAAATCGCCGAGACGAAACGTGACCGATATCCGAGATTTAAAACCTTGACTTGTATGATGAACGTACACCGGACAACCAAAAATTCGATAGTAACCAAGATACACTGCTTTACCTCTCCACTTCTCCTCTGGAATCTTCCCATTTATGGCTGAGCATGGAATTCGATTTATGATATGTGCCGCAGTTGATAATGCCTCAGCCCAAAAGCCTCTAGACAAGCCGCCGTCAATCTCAAGTAACGAGCCTTCTCCAATAGAGTCATGTTCATCCTTTCTGCAACCCCATTGGATTGCGAATCGCCGGGTGTAGTGAAATGCCTCTGAATGTCATGATGTCTACAAAAGTTAAGGAACTTCCTAGAGACAAATTCACCGTCATTATCAGATCTCAACACCTTCAACCTAGAACCAGATTGGTTCTCAACAAGCGCTTTCCAGTCTTTGAACTTCTTAAAACTTTATGATTTGGCCTTCATCACATACACCCATACTTTCCGAGAAAAATCATCAATGAAAGAAATAAAATACTTTGCTCCTCCAAGAGAAAGAGTAGCAACCGGTCCCCAAACATCTATATGCACGTACTTGAGTACTCGCCTCGATCTATGGAGTCCAACTCCAAAAGATACTTTAGTTTGCTTGCCTAACACACACTCATGGCAAAAGTCCATCTTGTCGAAGCTTTCTCCTTTGATCATCTTCCGACTCTGAAGCAACTCTAAGCTTTTCTCCAAAATATGACCCAACCTGAGATGTCAAAGCTTTGTGGCATCCAAAGCACGAGAACTATCTACTCCAATACATGACTGTTTGTACCAAAAATGGGCACAACACTCTTCGGAAGTTTTTGAAGAGATAAAATGAAGAAATTAAATGGAAAAAGAGGATTATCTAACAAAAACTCCAAAAAACAGATATGAGAATGATAAAAATGCACAGAAACACAAGAATTTAGAGTGGTTTGGCGTATTGCCTACGTCCACTATGAAATTGGTCGCTTTATTGATGTTTCTTTGATAATTACAATTGATTGCAGCGGGTTACAGCAGATAACAATGAATTGCAGTAGTAAAAATTCGTTTGCAGCAGCAGTAATGGAGTATGGAATCAAATCCGGCAGAGTCTGGGCGTTGGAGCGTCAAAGATCCTTTTTCTGTAGGCCCTGGGGGTTTATTATAGGTGTACGAGGCTGATATTTCGCTCAGATCTTGGAAGACTTATTTTGGCACGTGAGCGGGCCCACGCGACCAAGCTCGTGAAGTTTCGGCCCGATCCGTGATCGATACGAACGAATTTCGTATCGATCAAGATTGCGTCTAATGGAGTCGAAATTTGGTGTGGACATTCTTTAGCATGTACGTAAGCTCCTGTGAAAATTTCATAGCATTTGGACTTGTGGATCTCGAGTTATGATCGATTCGAATTGGAGTTACTCGGCAGGCTGTTTCGTTCGAATCGATCTTTTCGACTCGATCATTTCGAATCGATGGTTGCGTGTGATTAGGTGGTGACGTGGCGCGCATTCATCGCATCGATCCACATTCTTCGCCGGGTTGATCGAGTCGTTCCAGGATTTTCGCCGTGGTCGTATCGAAGTATTTGTCTTGTTCGAATCGATGGAAGTTGGCCTGTTCGTATCGATGGAAGTGCTCCGACTCGATGGATACGAACAGTGATCCACTGATGGATTCGAACAGTGTGAATCGATGGATACGAATAGTGATCCACTGATGGATTCGAACAATGTGAATTGATGGATTCGAAGTCGATCGATACGAAGTAGACTCTGGTGATGGATACGAAGTCGATCGATACGAAGTGGACATTGGTCGATCGATTCGAACAAAGCTTTCCCTGATGGATTCGAACTCGATCGATTCGAATAGTGGCCAGTCGATGGATTCGAACTCGATCGATTCGAACAGTGGCTAGTCGATGGATTCGAACTCGAGGCTGTTTTTCATCCAATCTTGCATCGATCATAACTTGAGCATATGAACTCAGATTGACTTGAGATTTGGAGTGCTGACTTCCATGACTTTGCTCGTCGTGTCTTGTCAATTGTAGCTTGATCCGGACTCGGACAAAATTCGTCGATATCCATAGTGAGCCTGCGTATAACCGATCTCTAAAACGAACCGTCCTTGGTTTCTAGTCAAGTTCTTGGTGTCACGGCCTTGCCAAAAGGCGGGATAACATTTGCCCCCCAAAGTACGTCTTGTGGAAACATGACGTGCTTTTAAAAGCTGCAACCTTTATTCCGAACAGTTTTCGTCTTTTCGATGAAAATTGTAATATTTGACTGATTTTCTCAGTAATGTAAACTATTGACTGTCAACTGTTGTACCCTGTATTGTTGCAACTGATTACTGTATGCTAGTGATTAGCCATTTGTTGTTGTAATCGTTATCAGATAAGTTTCCAATTCCTGTGGATGTGGAAAATTGAATATTAGTCCGACATATATGCATATATGTTAATCTGACTCTCGTTGACGTTTGCACGTTCACGAGTCGAAATTGGGCATGAACATTCTTTAGGTTGTACGTAAGCTCCTGTGAAAATTTGATGGCATTTGGACTTGTAGGTTGTGAGTTATGATCGATACGAGTTTGGGCTTTTCGATTGCTGTTCTCTTCGCATCGATGCTATTCGTATCGATCTGTTCGTGTCACTCTTTGGGCACGTGCTTGCAAGTTGACGTGGCGCTAACCTCTCGGATCGATCCACTTTTCATGCCGTACGACCGAGCCTTTTCTTTATTTGCGCCTTGTTCGTATCGACCTGATGCGCTCCGTGTTTCGCATCGATCCAAGGACACTTGCTTCGCATCGATAGTCTCTAGCCTTTTCGTATCGATCAAAAAGATACACTTCGTGTCGATCCATAATGTGTTCTTCGTATCGATCAATGGCCGATCGATACGAAATATGTGAATGGATTGATCGATATAAAGTGGATGAAACGATCGATAAGAAACGACAATCTCCCATGGATACGAACTAGTTGGTGATGATGGATACGAAGTATGGCTACTGGGACCGATACGATTGGGATGCTTACGAAGAAGGCCATCTTGGATCGATACGAACATGATGAATACGAAGCAAGGTTGCTCGGATCGATACGACCATGATGAATATGAATTGTCGAAGCTTGATGGATGCGAACAAGGCCTTTCAGTTGATGGATACGAAGAGTGCAGTTCCCCTGATCGATACGAAGACGAGTGCATCTGATGGATTCGAACAAGAACGATACGAAGGACTTTCTCTGGTTACTTGAATTGCATCGATCATATTTTGAGCATACGAACTTGGATTGACTTGAAATTCGAAATGCTGGCTTCATGGCTTTGCTTGTTTCGTCATATCAATTGCAGCTTGATCCGGACTCGGATAAAATTTATCGACGTCCAAAATGAACCGGTGTATAACTGATCTTCGAGAGAACCGTCCCCGGTTTCCAGTCAATTTCTTGGTGTCATGGCCTTGCCAAAAGGCGGGATAACATCGGCTTAATCTCATCATTTGGAGTAACTCTAAGTTACCAATAGGACATTTACTAATCTTCTTCGAGATTCTAATTTCCACCATTTTCCAATAACTTCTTCTACTTGGATTCTTTAGGATGTTGACCATAAATTTGGTTAACAACTCTATTCTTGCGAGCTTTCCAATCCTTTCTATAATCTGGAATGGACCAACATATCTTGGTGTCAGTTTCCCTGACTTCCCAAACCGTACCACATCCTTCATTGGTGATACCCTAATGAAAACCCTATCTCCCACTGAGAACTCTAGGTCTTTACGCCTATTATCTGCGTAACTCTTCGGTCTGGATTGAGCTTCCTTCATCCATTCTCGGATTAACTCAATCTTCTCTGACGCCTCTCTAACCAAATCTGGACCTAAGACCAATCTGTCTCTAGTCTCCAACCAACATACGGGTGATTTGCATGGCCTTCCATACAAGGCTTCAAAAGGCGCCATTACTATACTAGTCTAATAACTATTATTACAGAAAAACTCAACCAAATATAGGTGGTCCTCCCAAGATCCACCAAAGTCCAACACACAAGCTCTCAGCAAATCTTCGAGTACCTTATTGACTCTCTATGTTTGCCCATCCATCTGAGGGTGATATGCGGTACTCATTTGAGCTTAGTGCCTAACACATCATGTAGACTCTTTTAGAATTCGCTGGTGAATAAAGCATCCCTGTCGCTGACTATGCTACTAGGAACTCCATGAAGTCTAACTATGTTCTTCATGAACAACTTTGCCAAAACAGGTGCTGTCCTGTTCGACTTTACTGGAACGAAATGGGCACTCTTGGTCAACCTATCCACAATGACCCATATACTCTCATTTCCTCTTCTTGACCTTGGCAACCCATCTATAAAATCCATGGACATAAAATCTCACTTGTTAACAGTTTACACACTGCCTAACCCACAAGCCAACATCCCTCTTCATGCCTTCCCAATAGAAGCTTCTTATCATATCTCGATACATCTTGGTCCCTCCAGGATGAATCGTAAAATTGGATAGATGACAATCCCTAAGAACTTCTTTCCTCAAGTTCTCAACATCTTGAACACATAATCGCCATTTCTTTCTCAACCATCCTCTCCGGTCAAGACAAAAATCTTTCTAATCATCGACCTCAGTTCCAACCTCAAGCCTTCTGATCCTCTCGGCTAATAATGGATCCTCCTTCATCTTAGAAGAAATTCTGACTAGAACTAGCAATCGATCTTAACTACATACCACAACTGGCCAAAGCTTCTAGATCCCTCCATTCTGCCAACATAGCCAACACCACATTCTGATGTCTTTTGCTAAAAGCATTTGCTACCTTATTTCCTTTCCCAGGAGTATACTCTATACCAAAATCATAAGTAGCCAAAAACTCCAGCCACCTCTGTTGCCTCATATTCAACTCCTTCTGAGAGAATAAATACCTTAAAGACTTATGATCAGTATACAATTCAAATCTCTCCCCGAAGAGATATTGCCTCCAAATCTTCAAGGCAAAAATCACCGCAGCTAACTCTAAATCTTGAGTGGGATATCTTACTTCGTGCGGTCTAAGCTGCCCAGATGCATAGGCTATGACTTTGCCCTTCTGCATCAAAACTGCTCCCAATCCAGTCCCACATGCATCAGTGTATACTACCAACCCTTGGTTTCCATTTGGAACTACTAACACCGGAGCATTGGTCAATAAATACTTTAACTTAAGGAATGCTTCCTGTTGGACCAAACAAACTGCACTTCCTTCCTGGTAAGCTTAGTCAAAGGCGTAGTTATCCACGAGAAATCATTGATGAATCTCCGGTAGTAGCCAGCAAGTCCAAGAAAACTTCTGATCTCAGTCACCGTCTCTGGTCTCTTCCAATTGTTCACAGCTTCGATCTTATTTGGATCGACTAACAATCCTTTCTTTGAAACCACGTGACCAAGAAACTTAACCTCTTGCTTCTAAAATTGACAATTGGAAAACTTCGCCTTTAGCAGATTCTGCCTCAGCATCTCAAGCACAACTCTAAGATGATCTTCATGCTCTCTTTCATCCTTAGAGTATACCAAAATGTCATCTATAAATACCAACACGAATATATCCAAATACTCCCGGAAGACTCGGTTCATCAAATCCACAAAGAAAGCGGGTGCATTCGTCAACCCGAATGGCATCACTAACCACTCATATGAATCATACCTAGTCTGAAATGTCATCAAAGGAATGTTATCCTCTGCCACTCTTAACTGATGGAACCCCGTCGCCAAATCCAACTGGAAAAACACTCTGGCTCCACTCAACTGATCAAACAGATCACCAATTCTCGGCAAAGGATACTTATTCTTTATCGTCCTTTCGTTCAACTTACGATAGTCAATACACATCCTTAACGACCCATTTGGTTTCTTCACGAACACCGCGGCATCTCCCCATGGCGAACTGCTTGCTCTAATAAAATTCCTTCCTTCCAAATCCACTAGGTGCACCTTCAATTTATTCATTTCAATCGGTCTCATCCTGCTAGGTGGTCTACTTACAGGTTCAGCTCTTGACACAAGATCTATCCGAAACTCAACAGCTCGTTTCGGTGGTAGTCTTGTGACTGGCTCAAAGACATCTGCAAACTCTTTTGCTACTCGAACCCGACTTAACTCTTCTCCCACTTCCATTGCACTTAACAAAGCACAACTACTCCGGTCAGATTTCTCTATTGAGAATATAATTCGGTTATGACTATTAGGGTGCCTCAAAGATATCTCCCCATCCCGGCATAATATCCTGGCCTCATACCTTCTCAACCAATCCATACCCAAAATGATTCCGAAATCTATGAAATCGAAAACATACAGACTGCATACAAACTTATGACCTAACAAATCAAGTTCTAACTGGTCACATCTCATCCCAGAGTTGCATACCCTCCTATTGGATTCGCAGCCCTCAAGGAAGTAACAAGGTATGTGGATTCTAAGCATAACCTATCAACCAAACATTGTGATATAAATGAATGTGATGCACCGGTATCAAATAGTATCCTAACTGGTAAACTATGAATAAAAAACGTACCTTCCATCACAGTCTTTCCCTTATCAGCTGCAGTAGGCTTAACTGATGATCCAACAGCAAAAACCTTCCCTTTGTCCGCCCTGACTAACTCTGGACACTGGTTCTTGTAATGCCCAACTGGATCACAATTAAAGCACTTAACATTCTTCTTATCGGCAGCCTTCTTCCCCTTACCTGTCCGGCACTCATGAGCATAATGACCCTTCTTGTCACATTTGAAGCACACCAAATCAACCTTTGCCTTCTTGGCAGCATCCCCATTCTTGGCTCCTTTCTTCTTAAAGAACTTCCTCTTCTTTCCCCCGAGGACCCTGAGATTCAACTGACTTCTTACAAGCACAACCAGCCAACATCTCTTCATGACGAATGTCCATCTCCACCACTACATTACAAGGATCATGGATATAGGTCATGGTCATTCTAGCAAGCTCCAGTCTCAGTCCACGAATGAACCTCTCATTTCTTCTAATGTCAGTATCTATAGTGGCATATCCATATCGAGACAGCTCATCAAACTTGACAGTGTACTTGATTATTGACATATTACCCTGGACTAAATCCATAAACTTCCTCATCAACACCGACTTAGCAGTCTCGGATAAAAACTTTTGCTCAAACCTCATTCTGAAATCACCCATGTTAGCTCTTCCTCCGGAACTCCAGCAGTCAAACTATTCCACCAGCGAAGCGTTGCCCCTTGCAACTGCCTAAAGGCCAGCCTCCTCTTTTGCCCATCATCCAATCCTAGATCGGTAAAGATCCTCTCACAGTGCAATAGCCAATTCTTAACTTCAACAGCATCCTTCGTTCCAAAAAACGGCTTTCTACCCAGACTGGTGTAATCCCTGCTCAACTTAGCATAGTTATTCCCAACTGGAGCCACATGATTAGCTCCTCCAACATTACCAGCAACTCCAGCTTGCAAAAGATTGGCCAAAAACCGATACACCATCCCCGCATCTACTAGTGGATTTCCAGCACCAACATTAGCTTCGGCATTTGGGTTAGCATTTGTCGATCGACCTTGGTTCCTCCTGGTATTAGGTCGGGCATTTCCATTGGTTGTGATGCTTCCTCCACCTAGATTTCCTCTTCTGTTTCCTGCTTCCATATCTTCTTTCTCGTAAATCTGCATACGAGCCTTAGTAAGATACAGAAGAACGGTCTAAGAGAGAGGGGAACATGTGCTTATATATATATATATATTAAATACAACTACATTACTATAGCGTTAACCCAAACCTCAATCATCTTTTCAAATTCATTGGAATTATGTTTCAAAAACTTTTAGAATAACTTTCTTTTAAAGTTTCATAAACCTATGTTTTGATACCAACTTGTAACATCCCCCTACTTGGAGGCCCAAAACTAACAACTACAGATGCTACAGTCATCCATAGTTATTAATCCTCGGCGACCAAATACGGCGGTGTTAGATTCATTGATGCACAGAAACACATGAATATGGAAAAAAATTGAACTTCAAACAAAATCACATTCCATTTCAAAACATTTCCAATTCATTACATAATCCCACAATCGCAAATCATGTTCAGAGAAAATATATTTATTACAACATAAGCCAAGAGCGACATATGAAGATGCCCTCTTGGATGATCAGAGTATATACAGGCAATATGACAACTTTGCCATTACAATCAACACAGCGGAATCAAATAAAAGAGAACTCTAAATAGCTATCTTGCCTTCTACACGTCTCCAGAAGCTTTATTCATCTAATGAGGTACCTGAAAACCTCAACTCTCAAACTACTCAAATTCAGTTGAGTACCCAATAGTTTAAGGGGAAAACATAAACTTCTAATCGATCATAAAGCTTGGTATGAATAATAAGCTACCATCTCAAATCATTTAGATATCTAGTGAGACTACGCCGCTTAGAGAAACGGGTTTTCCCCTTACTAGTATCTTAAAACCTTTATAAAACCATATACCGTGCTCCTGCATTCACAATGGTTAAAAACATAGTTATTTCAAAATATTATGATGATATGCAAACATTTTAAATCATACTGGATTTCCCATCCTTTGTTTAAATTGACTACCTATCATATTTTTATAGTTTCTAGGGTCACTATTAACCTATTAGTTTTCATGGGCTTACTAATAACCTTTATATAATGTATGGACTCCATGTCTTATTTCATAGTTTTCATGGGTGCACTATGAACCTATTGGCTCATACCAATTAACTTAATTAATTCATGGGTTCCTCTGAACCTATTGGTGAATCCAATTGCTTCTCTCTTATCGTAGTTTTCATGGGTTGGCTGGGAACCTAGTGACAACTGTCAATAACTTAATCTGGATATAGTTTTCATGGGTGCACTACAAACCAATTGGCCCCTGCCAACTACTCTTTATAACATAGTTTTCATAGGATCACTATGAACCTATTGGTAACCCTAATAACTTCATAGTCATAGTTTTCATGGGTGCACTATGAACCTATCTCCCTGACAACTTCCATTTTAAGGCATCCTATATTTTGGTTTCCCTGATCTCTTGGGTGCAATTCTATTCATCCAGGAGTTCGCTTAATTTATATTCACTACTGGGTCAATCTAGCTAGTTATTCTGCCCTTCCCCAAAATACAGTTATGGGATTCAAAACAATGTGAATATATTTATATTTGAAGAAGCAATCATAATAACATAACAATACTACTCCTGTGGGTTTAATATAAAACATAATTAATCCCTTTAACCTATAATTTTATCAAGGAAAGCTTCTTCTCAAAACCATTACAAAAACTCCTTTACTTTTTTGCCATGGGGTTTCCTTTAAAAAAAATGAGTTTGGGTTTCTAAACCTTTCTAAACCTTCAAAACCTTGCTTTCGACTTCATAGGATAACCTCATTTGAAAGCATTAAAATCTATCTTCAAAACATTAGGCTCCTACCTTTTTAATACTATAAAACATTCCTTTGAAAACCTTTCGATTGTATTAAAGTATTAACATTTAACTTTAGAAGCATAGCTTCGAAACTAGTTGAAAGTACCCCTTTCGACACCTTTGGAAGTAACCCTTCCGAAATCATTGAAAGTCTCCCTTTCGAATGCATTGGGTTTATACTTAAAATATTATAAGGGTCAAAGTGAATATAAGCGAAAGCATCTCTTTCGAAACCATCTTTTATTATACATAAAAATATTGGGAAAACATGATGGCGTCAGCACCACTCTTTCGAAAGCATAAAACATCTGGGTAAAATAGTGGAAGGTTGGCTTCGAAACCCCTTTAAACCCCTAACCCCTTTCGAAAGCTACAATAAGTGGCTTATACTTATAAAAAAAGTACCTTTCGACAGCATTGATGTCTTCAATATCATCGAAAGGCTAAAGAACGGCAGCATGGCTTCGACTAGGTCGGAACCCCTTCTTTCAAAACATTCTTTCATAAACCATTTGAAAGCAAACTTATGTTAATGGCAACCCTTTCGAAACCTTTTAAAACTCTTTCAAAACCATATGCTTCGACTCCTTCGAAGGCTAAAACAAAACAAAGGCAGGCGCTTCTCTTTTTAAAAACAAACTAAAGTAGCGACCCCTTTGGAAGCTATGCTTTCGACACCTTACCTTTCGCCTTCCTCCAATCCACTACGTACCATCTTTGTGATACCTTATGTATTAATTTCGGCTTAGTAGGTTTCGAGTGGGTTGAAGGCGAAAGCTCTATGTCGAAAGGTACTTCCCAAAGTAGGCGGAACCCACTTTTCTGAGTAAACATGATTTATTACTACTTAAAGCAAACTTTTCTCTAACTAACCTATCACGTGTCAACACCAGATTGGTTGCCTTAACCTTTTCAAATTCTTAGCTAAAATAAATGCCTCTAATTCCAGATCTAAACCATGGTTAAGTTAATCAAATAAGCCCTTCCATTAAGCAAAACCAATTTTGCAAAGAAGTCCCTCTTCTAAAATAATTTAATTTGCATAGCATATCGCTTTGGAAAAATCTCCAAAAATTCCAAGAATTCACCTTAATCATGTTATCTAACATATCAAAATTCCAGACTCAAATTCTTAGTATATTATCCAAAATAAATTTATAAACTCAAATAACCATATTTTCCTTTGAAAATTCATAACAATCTTTCCATAGCTTGGAAAATTATCAAAATTAAAAATCAACTCCAAAATTATGTTTTATACAACATAAAATTTTCTATTGCATTTAAACATCACTAAAAACCGATTTTACCCTAAAACCATGTGTAATCCTATTTAAACAATCTTGTTTAAATTAAACAAATCAATATTCTAGCATATCATCATCCAATTTATCATAAAAACAAATTTACCCTTAAATTCGAAAACCCATGATTCGAAACAAAATAGAGATGGAATTATTATTCACCTTGATTTAGATAAGGAGATTGGATTGAGATTGATTTCCCCTAAGCTTAATTCTCTAGCTTCTAATTTGTATTCCTCTTGTTAATGGCCGGCCACACCTTCTTACATTTTGTTGTCAAATGACGTGAATGGGAAGTAAAAGGTAGGAACGAAAATATTTAAGGGTAAGAGCTATGGGCAAAAAATTTCCTAATATACCCTTATGTAATTTAGTTAACCAAAAACTCATTCTTAAGCCCATTTAATTCTTTTATTAGGCACGTCCTTAATTAAATTTATTCAACTCTCAACCCCCTTATCAATTAACATTTACATTATTCTATTTAATTTATCTAATTAAATCTCCTGAATAATGTAATAAAAAATTAAGGGTGTTACACCGAAGGTATCTATATGAATGCATATACAAAGTTTGCATTGATATTGATCGATTTATGGGAAGTTAACATAGATTTGAACTTCAGAGCATGGGCCAAAGGGTAAAAACCTTCGGTATTCATGTGCAATGAATACTTAAGAACTTTCCCTTTGGACTTTAGTTTTATAAGTTAAAAACAACCGAGTAAAAATTATGGTATAACAACTATTGAATCACTACTCTTAGGTTTTGTCCTATGGAAGCCTGGTTCATTTTACCCTCGTTGAGAAAGCTTTCTTCTGGAATTCACAACCAGAACCTTTGGATGTCTTCTTCAGCTATACTCTTTCTTTGTTCATTTATTTAGTACTTCTTTTAGCATTTCTCTTAATTCATTTTAGGCGTCGGATGTTACACCACCGGCAAATCACCTTCGTGCTAGTCTCTTCCTTCGATACACGTAATAAAGCTTGCATAACCAAATGACCATGTCTGCAACTCTGAGCATTTCAACACATATATTTCCATATATCGCCTCCTTATTCGTCCCCCCCCCCTCTACTTTTAGTCAGTGGCAGTGTCTTTTATTTATTTTTACAGCACTTTTATAAGATCTTGTCCCTTTATTACTTAGTCACGTAAACTACATGCATAATTAGGTCTCGGTTGCCTTGTTGTTTGTTTTGGCATTGCAATTTAGCTTTCGAAAATGATTATTCTTGATTAGAAAAATGCTAATATATTTTCAAAAATTAATATGTAAACATCTCAACACCTTTTCACTCATGTTTCCATATATAAGCCATTTTCTTTTATTTATTTAGTACATAGGTTCCTTCAAAATTTCAAAATTAATTATTTTAACGTTGAAAAATTCTCCAAATCAAAACTCATCTCTAAAAATTCATTCCCAATAACATATTAATTTTTCACTTCTTTTCGAAACTATTTAAGGTAGGAAACATAGCTAAACGACATCTAGTTTTTAAAACCTACTTTCGTAGGTTGGGGATCTAGGAGGGTTCGCCCCCACCCAACCCCCTTCTGCCCGGGCCCTCACGGTGGTACTTTTTGATTCTTCAGATTATGGTCATTTTGATAGGGATTATTGCATGCCTCCGCGAATAACATGCTACTAAAGTGAAGCTACTAGGGCTCGAACTCTCTCCCTTCCTTATGGAGCTGAGAACCTCTGCCAACTCCACTAGAGTTGTAAACAAAACATTCTAGTTAAGCTAGTGAAGCTATTAAAACCCAATACGTTCATTAAATCAAGATCTATCATTTGAAAACACATACCATATGAACTTTATCATATATAAGCAAAACCGTGTTCAACATAGATGAAAACGACCTTAAAAGAAATGATATTACTCACTTAAGTCCTTGAATTTACTTGATCTTCAGTTTTCTTATGTTCCTTAGTTTTTCTTCTTACTTTCTTCCTTTTCCTTCTAGGCCATGGCCACCATTAATAAGCTCTTTAGAGCTTTTGTAAACATGAGAATGCATGAATAAGATGGGGTTATTTTGTTTTGTTATATCCCATCCCCATAATAAGTCGAACTATCAGCCTTATCGCCATATTTCTTATTTTAATTCATTTCCAACTAGGCCTGTCAACTGATACTTTCGGATGCGGATAGTGCCGCATCCGCATCTGCATCCGCATCCGAAATGATTTTCGAATATCGGATATCCGCATCCGCGGATACAAACGGATATCGGATAATTATCCTATCCGCTAACGACCGATAAATCAAGAAATATAAATATAAATTTTAAGTTTAACATACATTTTTTCAATCCAATTGATCATAAAAGTGTTAAATATAAACAAATATGGCGATAATAAATAGTTTTGAGCGGTTAATAAGCATTAAATGTATATAATATAAACCATTAACTTGATAAAACAATAAATAAATATCTTTCATTATACTAAAATACACACAATTTGTACTATAATATTGACAAAGACCGGACAGATAATTTTCGGATGCGGATGTCTTCGTATCCACATCTGTTTTTTCGGATATCAGATATTATCCGCTTTTCGGATACGGATGCGGACGGATTTCGGATTTCTCGGGTATCCAATGACAGCCCTATTCCCAACCATGTTATACTTATATCGTAATAAGTAAATGTACATCCAAATACTTATTATAATAAGCCATTATCTATTTTAATTTTTTAATGGCACAAGTGAATAGATGTCCCCCAATTGTTCACCTTGTCCTAAACCATATTTCTTTAATTAATTGCTTATTTATTCTTTAAAATTTAGGGTCTTACAATGTCCTAACTATCTGAATCAAGGTATACACCTTTAATGTGAAATAAATATTCACATTTTTTATTGTACTCCATGAATGTTTCCTATTATTTTTCATAATTTATTCATTTTTTGGTTTATTTTTTCATAATTTGTCGACTCTCTCATTAAGCAGTCGAGTCCGTTGTTTTCGCGAACTCCCAAACTTATCTGATTCAGCTACGACAAAATAATATTTATTTTGTTCGCTCGTGATTAACACTAATGTATAAATACATCTCAAGAAGTAAATACGCACGAAAATAATAAATAATAGTTAAAACCAATATATATGCATAATGTACAAATTTTTTAACAAGATACACACTGCATCCATGATAAAATGATCTTTATCGTTCAAAAAATCACATTGCACATCATCTCTTTAATTATTTTCTTCTATTTTTGCATCAACATGTGGCGGTTCAAATGAAATAAGTTGAAGATTATCGTATAATATGTAACGTAATAATAAACTGATCAACAATTTTTTTACCTACCACAAACCTAAAGTAAAAACAAGCAAGTTGACAATTACCTTATTTATAGCAATTTTAACATCTTTAGTTTTGATTTAATGAAGTTCATTACTACATCTAAGTGATTGAACAAGAAAACTATTTACATGTGGACAACAAATTCAAACATAACAATTATCCCAAAAACAACAATCTTCAAACTAGTGCCACCAGATTTGACTTAATTGGTTGGTAGTGCAGACTATGAGATTAAAGATCACGAGTTCGAATATCGAGCTTGACACTTGCTGGCGTTAATAAACCATGTTAAAAGAAATCTTCAACTAGTGAAGATCAAACACTTAAGAATATAATTACAAGAAAAAGAAATAAACAACTAATAAAATCTAAATAATACTTTTTCTCTTTTTTTGTGTGCATGGAATACAAAACCTTAATTTTCAACGGAGTAAAATAAAATAAATAAACAAATAGATGGAAGAAGAAGGATAAGGTACTAATATGGACAGTACATGTCCAAAAACTCTGGATCTTTTCCGTCCATCACATAAACTACGGTAAATATCATATGTTTACCTTCAACACCACTTTAAATCTTATGGATATGTTTCTTTGTGTCCCGCTAATTGATGTACACTCTAGTTATAATATTAAAACTTCAATTCACAATTTACTCAGCAAATGAGATTGATGTTGAAAAAAATACGAACAACGCTTTGTGAAAGCATGAAAAAAAAATATAAACCTCATCTGAACTGATAGTATTATGAATGTCGCTAAGCACTCGATATTAGTTGGAAGACAAGGTTAACACTTAGCCGGTAAGAGCAAAAACATCATTGCTTTTAGGGAAATGTTTACATGACAGGAGAATAATAGGAATCACACACGCTTGCATAAATGTTTATATGGAGTTCATAAAATTAAAACCGCGCGTACAAACCAAATTCGAAGAATTACTCATGAAATAAAAGAGCAACACAAAGTACGTTTCACCACGACAACAAAATTATTAGGGCTGTCAAAAAACAACTCTACCCATTTATCCAACCCAATTACCTAGAAAATTAATGGATTGGGTTAAACCCACTAAGATAAATGGGTTTGTTGGGCTAAACCACTTAACCCAAATAACTAATTGGTTTACGCGGGTTTAGCCCGTTTATTTACTCCTAACCATTTACCCGTGGAAATTATTTCTTCTCGCATTCCCGCTGCAACAAAATTAGGGTTTCTCTCTTCCATCTTCTCGTTAATTTCTGGCTTCGACTGTAATCGAGCTGCCGCGTGCTCAATTCCTCGTCTTTAGCCTGCAATTCTCCATCTTCACCTCCAATCGACGCCTTTTATCTAATCAAACTGCTGCGTTATCTCGAGCTATGTAATCTTTTAGAGCATGCACCTCCTCCCTTTTCAAGATTCATCCTAACTGAAAGAGAAATTGAAGAGGACATCTATCTAATTGAGGTAAGTAATCTAAGGTGTGCTTCAAATAAGAACGATTGTCTAAAAGTTGAAAACCAGAGTTTTGATGTTAATGTCATGAATAATATCCGTAATTTTGTTCAGGAAACTGATCAACATACAACTCAATTTTGTTAGCTTGAATTCTGTATAATATATTCATAGTAGAATGTGATAAGTTCATACTGTATAACAATTAATTAGCTTGTAACAGCAACAAGATGCCTATCAATGTTATATACAACGAATAGAAGGTTATAACCATTTTTAATTAGTTCGTACTATATAACGATTAATTAACTTGCACAGTAACAAGTTCGTACTGCGAAATGGTGTGCAATATGTATTTTAATTAGTTAAAATATGTACATATGACAGTTGACAACCATACAAAAGTCATGTATGTACCAAATTACCGATACAAATAGTTGTCATATGAGATATAGGTTGTCAAGATGTAATTGTTATGTTTCTTTTGAAATTGTAAACATGTAGTGCATAATCTATATTCATTAGATTAAAGATATGCTAAACAAAAATACATTTGTAAATCAAATCGGTTTTTAAAACCTTTCTTCAATGTTTCACCAAATATGATAAAAATTCACCGAATCCCATCTCAGTTTTTAGAACCATTCTTCATCGTTTCGTAGATTTTTCCCTAACAAAACAATGCCAAAATGGTATTTTTATTGTTAAGACCATTTAATAACTTTAAAGGGGTAACTGATCATGACTGAATGAATTTATAAGGGACCAAGCCATGAGTTTCCAATGCAAACACAATCTTTTTTGGCTACTGAATGTTCTGTGTCCTCTCATGTGTTTTGCTTCTTCAAATATTTTTCAACATTTATTTCCATTTAAAATGAAAACCATATTTTAACTCTAGTAATAACTAAATCATTCCTAGAAAAATGAAGAAACAAACAAAAGATAATGACAGTGGTATACAGAGAATATTTGTTCATGAACAAATTATCACTTTACCATCAAGTAATTTTAGAGTACAAAACTGGGTCTTATGCAATAATACCTACATGGGTACTAACCAACATATAATATCTCATGATTACAAAGATGTCACAGGAATATTTGCTTCACTTCTCTGGCTCACTTATAACCTCACTTTCTTTATGTATTACCATCTCTAGCTTCATCTTTTCAATCTATATTCAAGTCTATCTGCAACTTTTAGGGGATAGGTCAAGCATTTTTGCTTTCATACATTATCCTTGTTTCCTTGTTGCTTAAAAGAGAGCCTATGAATTTGCTTTAACAGTTGATAAACCATGGGATCAAACAACATTCTTTAAAAAGTATTTACAGAAAACTAAATATGATTAATGTTACTATAGCACTTTAACATGTACTTCTTTGTTAGATTGAGGCTGACCATAACAAGGTCAGCTATTCATAAGGTTTGAAATATGATTATTTTAGTTTTAGTTTCTTTGTTAGCATTTTGTTTGTGCTTCTTCTGTTGAGGCATATGATTGGAAGATGCCTTTCAGTTAATTAAGTTGGTTTTGATTCAATATGGGCATTGTATTTTCTGATTGGTTCAATTTTTTTTTGTTATAGGAATTCCAGCTTTTACGCAAGCTTTAACCTAAGAAGTAAAACTGTATTTTACTTGCACTCATTTAGCATGGTACTTGGTCTTTCAGCAAGGCGCCATATTTGTACTGCATTCATTTAATTAATGAGCCTAACCTATATTTTAATATTATGTTACAGGTAAAATGGTGGTATGACGAGTAGAAAAAATAAATGTTTCGCCTGCTGTAATATTT
The DNA here is from genome assembly GCA_030737815.1 of Allium fistulosum. Taxonomy (NCBI): domain Eukaryota; kingdom Viridiplantae; phylum Streptophyta; class Magnoliopsida; order Asparagales; family Amaryllidaceae; genus Allium; species Allium fistulosum. The sequence continues at coordinate 100,871,428 of CM060907.1, forward strand.
CACGAACAGCAGTTTCGAATGATATTTTGATTATTGTTGTATTAAATTATGCAAATGTTGCAGCTCTTGAATGACGTTGAACGGTGTTTCGATTAGTGTCGTTTAAATGCTGCAAATGTTGCAATTCCTATACATGAAAACAAATCAGAGTTTCAATTTTACTATACTAGATCGATTACTGTTGTGCAGCCATATTTGTAATATCTTATAGTTTTTTTTTTGCTGCAGATTCATGGGTTTAATGGGTTGGGTTGAGTTGACCTTTAAAATTAATGGGTTGGGTTGGGTTGACCCATTTAATAAATGAGTCTAATGAATTGGGTTTGTTTTATTTTAAACGGGTTGGGTTAATTTTCAACCAACCCATTTATGTCCAACCCAAGCCTTTTGACACCTCTAAAAATTATAGCGAAGACCAACAGAGTTAAACCAATACTTCCTGACAATCCATCTTCCTCCCTAAATCTTAGGGTTTATAATAGGAAACTTGGAAATCAGAAGAGGTAAAATATCAGAAAATAGAAGAGAAAAATAAATCAACTTGTCTCTTAATCCTAGAGTTTTCAATTCAGGTTTGCTGCTGCTGCTTCTTCCTATTCCTCTTTTTTTTAATCCTTTTCTTATCCTTTTTTTTATCATTTTTTTGGGTGCTGAATCGAGATCGCCATGTTGAACTAACTCTCTTTTGGTTTTGTTTAAATTTGACGTTCAAATTGAAATCGCGACTCAGTATTGGACTTCAATATTTTCGTTATGAAATATATATAGGATCGTACGTTTTACACGGCTTACGATCCGATTTAACTCTTGGATCGGGAAGGCTGCGATTCCTTCCAAATTGCATTTTGGAACGTACGATCTGGTGATTTTTGCAATCATCAATGTTTAATATCAGTAGTGTGGAGCTAAGGGCACCGCGATTTGTGCTAGGGGCTGCGGCGGAACAGGGGATTTTTTAACTGCAGTCGACCAAACTGTCCCGCGGGATACCGCGGTAGCCCCTAGTGCTGGGTGCCGTGCCCTTAGCACCACACTATTACGATTGATATATCATTTTCTTTTGAGTGGCAATCCAAATCTTAAAGTCGACCTTGGTTATATGTGAAATGATGATATAATTCTGCAAACCATAGCAATGATTGATCCTTATAAACAATGCCGTTCTAATTACAGTTGAAAGAAGAGTAATATTAATGCTTAAATTGGGATCATAGTTTGTAATTTAAATTTTTTATTGGTCGGGCCACATTGTGTTGCGGTAATACTAATCGCAATATACTTTGAATTAATAATTTGTATGCATTTGCATGTCAATCTTCTGCGACTATCATTTTATGCTAAAACAATAACTCTCCATGGTTGAAAAGTCGGAATTGGATAAATAGTGTTGTTTGTGAAATAAGTATCATCTCTTTCTTGATTCTAAACTACATAATAACCAAACCAAAAAATGATGCAGAAATCAAACTTAGATTATGCAAGTAAATACAGTGTTATTAAATGGACCTTAATCATAATAGTGCAGTACAGTTTAAATGCATTTGTCGACTAAGTTGAAATCAAACCATCCACATTGTTTTCGAATAAAAATAACATAAAAACGCCTAACTTGCTCTTTATAACATATTTTACTGTTTCGATCTAAACCAAAAGTTAAAAATTTATCATCCTTTATATAGCCTAGGCACTATGTTCAGTTTATGGTTGGTAAGATCTATATTCTATCATATCAGATATATTTGAAAATTTAATTCTTTGAACTATATAGATTTGAAGTTTACAATATGTACGTCGATTTTACCTAAAACTGCACCTAAACGAAATGTATTTTGGCTCAACCAAATGTTTGTCCTCCATAAAATTAATTTCAGTCATGTTCATTTTTTGTAAATGCCGGTTGATCCGGTGTACAGAAGGTTTGGGCTTCAAATCCGTTCTCTCGACCTGCTTCCAATCCTGACCACATGTACTCAACAAACAAAAAGAATTCATGTTGAATTGGTTACCTTCCATGTTTTGGCACTCGTAAGTAGATGTAGTTGAAGAGTTGAGAAACAGATGTATCACATTGATTGATAGAATACAATCATTTCTTGACATTATTTTTTCATTATTTGATAGTTAATGAAATGTGTATGTACTATTCTAATTGGATGAAACTACTATATTCAGAGATTTTAAAATTTTGAATTCAAAATATTAGTTTTATATGTTTGTATTTGGTGTGTCTTTACCAAGATTTATATAAATTAAATACTCATCGTTGTCAAATTGTTGATCTTCTTCTCACTGCAACTCTTCTCAGATCCGAAGCCTGTGACAGAGAAGAAACAAAACATTCATCAATGGAGAGCCATGAAGACAATGTTTCAGTAGATGAAATGGAAGCAAATACAATGATGGATACAGATGAAAACTTTGAGAATACCATCACATATGAGGACTCTAATAACGAAGAAGATGATTATGAAGATGAAGATGATGAAGAGGAGGAGGACACTGAGAGCTACAACATTAAGTTTTATGGAGAGATGGATCCACTTGATTTTGCTTTAAATAATTCATATAATGGTGTCGAGATTTACCAACAGTTTGAACGTCTTGAGTATGAAGCCTTGGCCGAGAAAAAAAGAAAGGCACCTTCTAATTCACAAAATCATGACGAGCAAGCTAAAAAGCTGAAAGAAGATATTGAGGGAGCTGCAAGGGATATTGTTGATGAATATATCTATTCTGGCCGCCGAAGCAGAAGGTCAAAAAGGAAAGGAATGAAAAGTGAAAGAAGGAAGAGGCCAAAATCCAACCTTAATCCTGAGATTGCTAGGAAAATTGGTGATGCTACACTTTATTATGCATCAGGAAATTATGACGAGGCTGTTACTTTACTGGAAGAAATCGTTCGAATTTCACCATTTACTCATGATGCATACTACATGCTCGGTAACATATATGATTCAAAGGGTGATAAACCGAAGGCTATGAATTTTTACTTGATTGCTGCTCACTTATCGCCAAAGAATCCATCTCTCTGGGAAAAACTTGTAGATTGGTCCATGAAGCAAAACAACTCTGGCCAGCTTAAGTATTGTCTTCAAAAGGCGATAAATGCCAACCCAGAAGACATGGCTCTTAGATTTGACCTTGCATCACGATATTTCAAAGTTGGTGAATATCAAAAAGCAGCAAACTTGTACAGCCAAATTGTATCTCTTCGTCCTGATAACATTTTAGCTCGTGAGTGGGCAGCGAAGATGTATAACAAATGTGGCAAGCCGGAGATGGCAATTAGTATACTGGAGGATTTTGTGAATGATAACTATTCTAAAGCTGGTCGAACTGTCGATTTGTTAATCAACCTGTATATTGAAAATGAGAATTACACCAAAGCACTTTACCATATTGATAATGCTTTACCTTATCGCGAAGAAAACAAGTTATCATTACACTTGAAAGGAACAGTGTGCCATGCTAATCTTGGAAATCTTGAATATGCTGAGGTTGTCTTAAAGAGCATGCAAATGGATGAGGCAGAAAGAAACCCTAATACTATCACTGAAGTTGGCGACTCGCTTGTGAAGCTGGGTCACTATGATTATTCTTTGAAGTTCTACTCTATACTTGAGCAAATTCCTTTAGATGATAGAGCTGGTTTACATCTTAAAATTGCTAAAAATTATCTATCTATGAAGGATAGAGGAAAAGCCATTCAGTACTTCTATAAAGCTTTATCAGAAGCAGAAGATGATATCGATGCTCGACTAACTTTATTTAATCTTCTTCTTGAAGATGGTAAAGAAGATGAAGCCATTATATTGTTGTCGAACACCAATTCAGAATCAAATTTGAGTCATGGTTCTGAAAGCTCCAACCCCTGGTGGCTTAATGGCAAAGTGAAAATGCATCTTGGCACAATTTATCGCAAAAAAGGAATGCTTGAAGCCTTCGTGAACACAGTTCGCCCAGTCATTCATAAAACACTACTTATCGAGGCTATGCAGCAAAGGGCGAGGAAAAGGAAAACCAACAAGAAGAAAAACCTACCAATGAGTGTTATATCCGAAAGAGCCAAATTATTAGACGACCAGCAAGGTGCTACTTTTTTCAAGAAATGGAAGCCGCTTGCAAATAATTCAGATTTGTCTAAAGCAGCAAGAGCAGTGAAAATACGTGCGAAGAAAAAAGCTTTGAAAGAAAAAATAAGAGCAGCAACTTTGGCAGCGGGTATGGATTGGAACAGTGATGATTCAGAAGAAGAGGCTCTGTTACAGAAACCTACTGAGGCACCTCCCCTTCCAAGACTGCTACAGCATGAGGAAAATCATCTTTTCATCGTAGATCTCTGCAGAACGCTACTTTCTTTACGACGTTATGAAGAATCCTTGGAAATTATCAATCTAACTTTGAAACTAGGAGAAAGTTCGATATCAGCTGGGAATAAAGAGGAGCTAAGGACATTGGGCGCTAAAATAGCATACAACACTAGAGATCCGAAACATGGATATAACTATGCTCGATATATAGTTCGGACTCATCCTTATAGCATTGGCGCATGGAATTGCTACTATAAGGTTGTATCGAGATTGGAGTTTCGTCTATCACCGCATCAGAAATTCATGTTACGAACACGTCACAAACTTCCTAACTGCGTGCCTCCTATTATTATTAGTGGCAATCAGTTTACAGCCACAAGGCAGCATCAAGCAGCTGCAAGAGAGTATCTTGAAGCTTATAAATTGGACCCAGAGAATCCTCTCATTAATCTGTGTGTCGGTATGATTTTTATAATTACCATATCAGTAGATAAAAAGTGTATTTGTTAGGAGAGTTGAATACAAAAGGAATATTTCCTTCAGAAAAATATTTTGCAGAAAGTCTTCAGCTGAAACTTACTAAAAAAAGGCATTTATATTTGTGAACTTAACACATGCGCATTCCATAAACCTGCATGTGTATTTTCTGCCTCAAAATGAGGTCTATAGTTAAGTTGCATTATGTTCTAAAGAGGCCCATTTTTGCAGTACATTTTTTCATTAGGTTTATTTATAAAATGAACCCTTGTTAGGATGTTCTGATAACACTTGGTAATGACTTCCTTTTTTTCCCTCTGGCAGGCACAGCTTTAGTTAACTTAGCTCTTGGGCATAGGCTTCATCAAAAACATCGATGCATCTTGCAGGCTATGGCGTTTTTCTGTAATTATCAACGTATCTGCAAAAATAGCCAGGAATGTTTGTACAACATTGCACGTGCTTATCATCACGTTGGGCTAGTTACACTGGCGGTTACTTACTATGAAAAAGTACTCAGTATTGAACAGAAAGATCTTCCTCTTCCGAAACTTCCGAATGAGAGCTCGACAGCTGTCTTGGGAACTCAAGATTCAGGTTATTGCAATCTTCAAAGAGAGGCTGCTTACAATTTGCATTTGATTTACAAGAAAAGTGGCGCTGTAGATCTTGCACGGCAGATTTTAAAAAATTACTGCATACCTTAATTGAAGGTTAGATTTCCTTTTCCTAGCATGGTAGTAATTATTATTATATTGAGCGACATCTATTACTTATATAGGAAAGAAGAAACCAAGCTATTTATAGAATGACACTTGTCCTATTCCTAAAGTACATTTTTTCTGAAGTACCCCGACCAATTTATAATTGCAAATCTATCCATTTCATAATACCAAATTGTGAAATCCCACATTTTCAGGCAACCACGTTCAATAACTGCTCTTTTTCTTCTTCCCATACCTGATCTTCTCCCATGTCTCCCTCGAAATAGCTCTTACAACAATGAACGACTTCCGACTAGCGCATAAATAGGCTTGTTTGCACCAAAAATGGTCACAAACCCCAAGTGTAGTGAAAGCACCAGCGTATGAATACGAATCAACAATATTCACACACAAATCACAGATCTAAGCAAGTAACAAGCAGCAATTAAGAAATAATGAACAGTGACACACAATTTATAGTGGTTCGGCTATCTCCGGCCTACGTCCACTTCAAGGTTTTTATGATTTTATTGCTCGATGCTTGAAGATTACAATTTTGTATCTTGTATTACAACTGATTTGCTGAATCAAGTATGAATTTAAGGCAGCAATGGTGATCTGGAATAAATCTGGCAGAATCTGGGCGATCTTTAGCTCTTGAAATTGTCCGACCCCTTTTTTGAATGACCTGGGGGTCTATTTATAGGTGTAGGAGGCTGATATTTCGCCTAAACTGAAGGGAGACCAGTTCCAGTACGTCAGGGGGCCCGCATGCCCGCTTTCTGGAAATCCGGGCCCACTTTGGGATCGATTCGAAGCTACGTTCGAATCGATCAAGAAATTGTCCAATCAAGCTGAAATTTGGTGTGAACATTCTTCATCATGTGCTCAAGCTTCTGTGAAAATTTCATAGCATTTGGATGTGTAGATCTCAAGTTATGATCGATTCAAGGTTGCATTTCTGGTTGACTAGCCTGGTTCGAATCGATCTAGTTCGAATCGATTCGTTCGAATCGATCCAGCGCACACTTCTGCGATGATGTGGAGCGCCTTCTTCGTATCGATCCTACTTCTATGCCGAGTTGACTGGGTCGACTCCGTGGTTCCAGCTTTTATAACTTGGTGGATTCGATGTAATGGATTCGGGGCTATGACTTCCTCGAATCGATTGGATGAACGTTCTCCTCGAATCGATCGAGGCAGATTAATCGATACGAAGACTTCTTGCTTGAAAGGATTCGAAGATGCTCGCGGGATGGAGTCGAAGCTTTTTAACTATATGGATTCGAAGAGTTTCTCATTAACGGATTCGAAGGCGGGAACGTGAGGGTGGACTCGAACTATCGGAGTCGAACTAGTGCTTGTTCAATGGAGTCGAAGCAAGGCGTATTTCGATGGATTCGAGGCAAGGCTCGTCGTGATCGATTCGAAGTAAGCTCACTTCTCATCGATTCGAACTTATACCACCTTATCCATCTTCTTTTGGCGATATCTTGAGCATACGAACTCGGATTGACTCGAAACTTGGAACGTTGTTTCATTTGGCCTTGCTTGACATGTCTCATCAATTGTAGCCCGATCCGGACTCGGACAAAAATCATCGATATCCATGGCGAACCTGTGATGCACAATCGATGTTCATGACTAATAATCATTGATTTTCAGTTAATCTTTGGGTATCTCGGCTTTGCCAAAAGTTGGGATAACATTTTGCCCCCCAAAACATGCCTTTTTGTTAAAAGGCGTGTTTTGATCAGTCTTAAGTTAAATGCAGTGAGTTCGTGCTTTACTCGTAGCTTATAGCATTTTCAATCAAGTCCATGGCTGTTCGAAGCCGAATTGTTATCAATTTTTTCAAGTGGAAATTAAGAATGAAATTCTACGGTCTCTCCGTACCACTGATGGTCACTCCGGACCCTTGTCAAACCCATTCTTGATTTAGCGATTGAATAGAAAGATCCTATTGCACTCCGGCGTTGCTTTCTATCCCTTGCACTCTGGCCCCAGCTAGGGCGTATAGCGATGTCTTGGTCGCTCTCGACCGATCATAGCCTCTCCGGACTCATGTTGGATCCCATCTTGTCACTCTCCGGTGAAGGGGAAACAACGTTAAGTGAGTCAATCCTGTCGCTCTCCGGCGAAGCGACTCACCTCCTGCACTTCGGTTCAATGTATCTGAACAATAAGCGATGTCATGACCTGAATCGTCGGTCGATCATAGCCTCTCCGGGCTCATGCTGGATCCCATCCTGTCACTCTCCGGTGAAGGGGAAACAACGTTAAGTGAGTCAATCCTGTCGCTCTCCGGCGAAGCGACTCACTTCCTGCACTCCGGTTCAGTGTATCTGAACATTAAGCGATGTCATGGCCTAAATCGTGGGCCGATCATAGCCTCTCCGGGCTCTTATCGAATCCTGATCCAATCACTCTCCGGTGAATAGGAAACGATGCTTAAGTGAGTTGATCCTGTCGCTCTCCGGCGAAGCAACTCACTTCTTGCACTCCGGACCCTACCTCTCCGGATAGGATCATAAAGCGATCATGTTTGTATCGATATTTAATGTTTATCCTTTAACTCTCCGGTCAAAGGTTTATTTTAATAAGTGTTTCTTTATTAAATTCAAATCCTAGATGTTCAATCTCAAACACCAGGAAAAACAAGATAATGCCTCTCCGGGCGGAGCGGTCTATTTCCATCTCAGAGCATGCCTAGGGATCTCTCCGGTTCCCGTACATGAGTAAGTGGGATAGCCGTTTTATTTTGAAAATCAAATATAAGAAAACTAAGTGACCAAAGCTCATATCCTGAACTTGGCCTTTGCCATCGTGATCAGTTGATGACGAGTCGTGATCCCGATCCAGGATCAGTCCTGTTAGGTTGAGGCGGTAGTTGTTCGGGCCTGACCGCCGTTGCACGTTCTCTGACATATTGTGGCAATCTACCACTCCTGGCATGTTCTTCCACCTCATCCTTCAGGTGGCGGCATTCATCGGTAGTGTGCCCATCCAGCTCATGGAATAGGCAGTACTTTCCAGTCCTACGCTCCCGCTCCGTGGGATCTCTCCTTGGTGGCTTTCGATAGGGGAGTTGCCCCCGAGTTTCGGTGTAAATTCGTTCCAGTCCTGCCACCAAGTCTGTGTATTGCCTGAATCTGGGCTCTCGGAATTTCTTCCGTTTATCAGGACCATCATGTGCATCATCCTGCTTTCTCTTTCCTTTGTCTGCCCTGGACTGTTCCCTGGCGGCTCCTTCGCCTTGTGCAACATTTATTTCCTGCCTCTCGGCTCGTGATTCCTCTAATCGAATGAATTTTTCAGCTTCATGGAAAAACTCTCCAAGATCTTGCGGTGGATCTTTAGTCAAAGAGTCTTTGAATTCGGTGCCTTCTCCAACTCCTGCCACTGCCGTCATTAAAATCATCGATGGGTCAGGGCGATCTACAGAAGTCACCGTCGCATTAAATCGTAACAAAAAATCTTTTATGGACTCCCCGGTCCTTTGTTTTATTGATGCCAAAGTCATCACGCTCTTATGTCGCGTCACGTGAACCCTAAACTGCTTCATGAAGCAATCCACAAGCTCGCCCCATGTCCTGATTGATCCGGTTTCTAGCTGCCGAAACCAAAGCGCAGCCAAATCTGATAAGAATAAGGGGAAACATCGTGCCATCACTTCCTCGGATGCTCCCAGCACTTCCATGTGTCTGATATATCTGGTAATACGCATGGTCGGGTCTGACTTTCCGTCATAAGGATTCAGTGTTGGTAGTTTGAACTTCGGAGGGTTCCTTGCATTCCTGATATTCGGAGCGAACGGACTCCGACTAACTTCTTCCAATCCTCCTCCTGAAAACCCTCCTCTCATGAGTCGTCTCACCAGGCCAATCATTCTTTCATCTCCATCTAGGGGCTGCCCCCTTGTTATGTCTCGGTCTTGCCCTCCAAGTCTTGTAGGGAATTCTGGTACGTACTCTTCGGGTGGCTCGTTAGCATTTGTGTTGGCCCTAGCCGGCTGAGCTCCCTCCAAAGTTCCTTCCGCGTCGGATCTTTCGGGCCTGCCCCCAAGCCCTTGTTGATTGCCTTCTGGTTCTGTATTCTGCCCCCCGTTGGGTTCCATAGCCCTGGCTCCTTGTTCCACATCCACAGCCGCTGTAGCTGGTCCAAGGTTCTGTGTTCCTGCAGCTCTCATCTGTTCGAAGAAATTCTGCAGCATCTCTTGTTGGCTTTTCATCATTCTTTCCTGCATTAAGTTATTCATCGCTTCCATCTCATCTCTAGTAATGTAGATCGAAGCTTGTCCTTCTCCAGCGCCAGAGGATGCCTCTCGACTTCCTGCCTGTTGGCTCCTCTCAGTTCTTTGTCTAGTTTGTCGAGTCATTGTAGAGTCAGATCTGAATCCTTAAAATTCCAAATCTAAACTTTGAATCTGGTGTAGCGGGTGCTAGTTCTTCTCGGTGAAAGCACCAAAGTGTTTGCACCAAAAATGGTCACAAACCCCAAGTGTAGTGAAAGCACCAGCGTATGAATACGAATCAACAATATTCACACACAAATCACAGATCTAAGCAAGTAACAAGCAGCAATTAAGAAATAATGAACAGTGACACACAATTTATAGTGGTTCGGCTATCTCCGGCCTACGTCCACTTCAAGGTTTTTATGATTTTATTGCTCGATGCTTGAAGATTACAATTTTGTATCTTGTATTACAACTGATTTGCTGAATCAAGTATGAATTTAAGGCAGCAATGGTGATCTGGAATAAATCTGGCAGAATCTGGGCGATCTTTAGCTCTTGAAATTGTCCGACCCCTTTTTTGAATGACCTGGGGGTCTATTTATAGGTGTAGGAGGCTGATATTTCGCCTAAACTGAAGGGAGACCAGTTCCAGTACGTCAGGGGGCCCGCATGCCCGCTTTCTGGAAATCCGGGCCCACTTTGGGATCGATTCGAAGCTACGTTCGAATCGATCAAGAAATTGTCCAATCAAGCTGAAATTTGGTGTGAACATTCTTCATCATGTGCTCAAGCTTCTGTGAAAATTTCATAGCATTTGGATGTGTAGATCTCAAGTTATGATCGATTCAAGGTTGCATTTCTGGTTGACTAGCCTGGTTCGAATCGATCTAGTTCGAATCGATTCGTTCGAATCGATCCAGCGCACACTTCTGCGATGATGTGGAGCGCCTTCTTCGTATCGATCCTACTTCTATGCCGAGTTGACTGGGTCGACTCCGTGGTTCCAGCTTTTATAACTTGGTGGATTCGATGTAATGGATTCGGGGCTATGACTTCCTCGAATCGATTGGATGAACGTTCTCCTCGAATCGATCGAGGCAGATTAATCGATACGAAGACTTCTTGCTTGAAAGGATTCGAAGATGCTCGCGGGATGGAGTCGAAGCTTTTTAACTATATGGATTCGAAGAGTTTCTCATTAACGGATTCGAAGGCGGGAACGTGAGGGTGGACTCGAACTATCGGAGTCGAACTAGTGCTTGTTCAATGGAGTCGAAGCAAGGCGTATTTCGATGGATTCGAGGCAAGGCTCGTCGTGATCGATTCGAAGTAAGCTCACTTCTCATCGATTCGAACTTATACCACCTTATCCATCTTCTTTTGGCGATATCTTGAGCATACGAACTCGGATTGACTCGAAACTTGGAACGTTGTTTCATTTGGCCTTGCTTGACATGTCTCATCAATTGTAGCCCGATCCGGACTCGGACAAAAATCATCGATATCCATGGCGAACCTGTGATGCACAATCGATGTTCATGACTAATAATCATTGATTTTCAGTTAATCTTTGGGTATCTCGGCTTTGCCAAAAGTTGGGATAACAAGGCTAATGTAAAACTAGGGCAGATATCAAAATAGGCACGGGATGTCGACGAGAAAACAATAATCTCTAACAGGTACGATTGCTACATCCTCGACCAGTAGAATCTCTAATTTTTCATAGTTTGCAATAGTTTTCCCTTTCATTTATCTAATTTTTGAAAACGGGTTATGCATAACTGTTTGTATTCTGAAGTTAATGAACAAAATTAGATCTTTGTTTAAATTTACCTGAGAAATATTGATAAATCCACTACTATAATCTCTGTTATGTTTTTGTAATTTTTAGACGCCTCTAATGATAGAAAAAATTAACGTTCTTTGAAATATTCTTACATCCTAATTAATATGGTTATATTACTTCGTTGAAAGTGTTTAATATATTTTACTTCATCGTAAGTCTTCAACTAAAGTAATTGAATACAAGATAATGTAAATGGGAGATATTTTAATATTACGCAAGCTGAGTTATTTCAACTGTATGATAAAACTGAAAACAAAATTGCCTTAGAATACAAGATTATGTAAATGGGAATGACATTTTGATATTTTTGTGTGGCATGTTATACCACAGTTTGTAGCAACTGGTAAGTACCCTACCTAATCAATTGATTTATTTTCTTCTATTTTTAGCACAAATACGTTGCAATTATAATTTTGTTCTTTAGAACAATTTACACCATGTACTGACCAGTTTGTGGAAATCAGAACGAAAATTAGCTTTTAAAATTGATTTACTCTTAGACGTACAAATTCTTAGTGAATCCACATGATCTGTGTATTTCTGCAGTCTTAAGTACTGCAATGTTTATTTTGAATTTATATTCAAAATTCACTGACTTATTGTATGAATTGTGAAAATTGAATTTGCACAACATGTGTTTAAATATTCCCATCTCTCATACACAACTATTAATTAATTTCTTTCCGCGTGGTTGTATTTTGCTATATATTTGTGTTACTACGTAGGAACCTATAAACATTTCAAGTTTTAAACTGTAGTGCACAATATTAAGTTAGGTTGATGAATTTTTCATCTTTTTATGACCAACAGTAATATCATAAGGTTCTTCCTTATTATGGATAATGAATACACTTCAATTCATCAGATTGAATGCCCATACGAATGTGATGTTTTATTTTTTATGAATTATGTGTAAAATGGAATGTTTTTTATATGGGAGTACGAATTTCAAATATCCAAAAATATTGCAATGTTTTTAAAATATGTTTCATGGTTGAACTTCTTACATAGAATTTTATGTTTCGTCTTCTTTACATTTCTTCTTAACTCATAGGGATGTGATAATTGATGGGTTATTTAATATGGCACACTCTTCTGCTTGCTATTTAGACAGAAGAGAAATGTTATTTGTTATATGTGCTTAGATTGATGTGCTTTACTTTTACTCTTATTGCTAACTATTTATCATTATCATTGGACATTTCATCCAATATTTTTTGCCTTACTTAAAACTTAGGTGTGATTTATAGGTTGTAATTTTACATGTTATGAATGCAATCTTGGGTGAAAAACAAATGAATATTGTATAGGAAAGGAAAAGGTTAAGTAAATAAATCTAACTTGAATACACACACACATTAAATTTTAATGAATAATCAATGCTAAGGTTATTTTTGACATTTTAGAAAAGCTTGACCAAGCTAAAGTATTTTCATTATATAGTTGAAGAATATTTTGTTACATTACATCCTTAAAGCCACTTTATATTTTTATGCATGTGTGTACATATACATATAAATACACACGCACATGTGTATGTAAGCATGCATGCATATGTATATATACACGTGGATATATATGTATAAAGATACTTAAAGTTAAAATGTTTAGTACTTTATCAATAATTCATGTCAAATAATCATTTATTTGAGTTTATAGCTGTAGTCCTTCAAGCATCAATATTAACTGTTGCAATTTTAACAAACATTATTCTCTATAACCTGTACTACATAAAAATTTAAAGATCTTCGAAGATAGATTCACACTTACTCCTAAAATAGTCAGATAGTTTTCCAATAATATATGTTTTTAATTACTGCAGTTGCTAATAGCTTTAGACTCAGTATGCATAACTAATTCATGGCCAAGAAATAAGCAATGAATGGTGGGTTTGGTCCTAATTCTGTTTAGAAGTGAACCAACTAAAGTGATCTTTTTTGTTACAGAAGAAGGGTAGGGAAACTTCTCCAACTTATAGATAGATAGCGTCATAGTAAATTAGTAATACTACATGATCCAACAAGCCAATATAGGCACTGACTACATACAAAAAGAACTCAAAATAACATCATGCGGATGTTACCAAATATGATGAAATATGTATGGTATCTTAAGTAATACTTTCCATACTCAACGGAAATGAAATTCCAGATTGTGTGGAATTGTAAAATAAGCATTATCTTCTGGTGGTTATTATTTTCCAACATCCAAAAGAATTCTATTTTTTAGTCTATTTCATGTACTGAGACACTAATTCAATTCTTCTGGTAATGTACCATGGTTCTCACCACTTTCCTTTAAAATAATGCTATCCTATTTGGCGATGCTATATGAACATGGTTGACCCATATGTTGGTAAAAAAAGGTTATCAATTTCTAACTAAAAGCATCCTTTTACTGTACGTAATGCACTTTATGGTCTTTCCTTCGGTTTGGAAATTCAATCAATTTGTTTGTTTTTATTATATTGATTGACTATGGTGCATTATGGATAGAAGAGAGGTGGTATTTGAATTTTAGGTTGATTTTTTCATTTTAATAGTAGATGGAAATCATGTGCACTATTATTCAAATTTAACATCACATATTTACTTGCATGCTTTCCACGTATATTCAAATAATAATGACGAATCAATAATATTCTCATTATTTTAATAATTTGGGATGTATTTCTACCTGTATTACAGAACTATAAGCTTATGCGCTTGCTCCGTAGATACGTTCCTTCTTTTAGTGGTTCCTTAAATATTGCTGAGAAACGTAAATCCGTATTTGGTATAATTTTTGTTGAATTGGTTATTATTTTTGTTGGTTTATGTTTGTGTGATCTATTACAGGCTAATATATGGTAGCAACTCTACCAGCAATGCAGGACACTATTAGGATTGCAGGACATTCTATTAGCAATGCTAAAAAGGTTGAACAGGTAGTTGTAAGTTTTAGCCTTTTGATGGCTTTGTCCCATACTAAATGATTTGAACATTCATGAAGTAGATAAAATAAAGATGATTTGTTGGACAAACATAGTTTATCGTTGCCATGAAGTGTTATTTGTCGAAGAAACTAGAGCTTAAATCAACTAGACTGTATATCTCACTGTGGCAGAAATTGAAAATTCATTATTTAGGAAAGGTCTTTCAGGTTTATTGTACCAAATGTTCACCATTTAATGCATACACAGCTAAGCAGAAAGAAAAATAATTAATCTTCTCATGGACTGAATAATATGCTACAGAAAATAACATCACATATTTATGCTTCCAACTAAAATAAACCAGCTACTAAATATTGACTAATTTGGCATATATGCTTTAACAGACAACTAAATATTGCCAGGTATTACTATACAAAAATAAATAGAACCTTCTACTTATAGTGCTTAGAAATTGAGTGGAAGTGGGCATTATTTCAAAATGATTGAAGTCCTATTGTATTGAAAAAAGAAAATTATTAACAACTCACTCTAGCCAACTTAATTGAAATAACTGAGTCAATTTTTAGTTTGCATGTTACTTCCCTGCAAGATTTCATCCATCCACGATTCAGGTCTCGGACTATAATTACCGATGGTTGCTTTTTATCTATGTTTACTTCTTTCAGTTCAGTACAGACACTGGAAAGAGATATTTAAGCTCTGAAACTAAGATGGTAAACTTGAGCAGTAAGAAGCTGAAATCTTCGTTCTCAAGAACAAAATCATTTGTGTTGTACAGTAATGAGAGTTGTCCAAACATAAGGTATGGATGGCTACCCTTATCAAGCCATGTTTACTTTTTTGGATATTAATAAACCTACAATTTTGTCCTGATCGTCCATGGTAACTATTTGTTTAAAGACACTAGAGAAAGATAGGTAATAAGTTTCCATTTTTTAGTTGTCAACAACATAATCATCTTTGTTTTTAGTTGTCAACAACATAATCATCTTTGTTTTTGTACAGAATACTAATTCAAGGTATGCAAACCATTTTTAATTGACCTATGTTTACTTATGTTGGATGATAATAAACGTTTCATTTTTAATTGATCATGGATACTAATATGTGCTAAATACATTACAGATTTATAGGTAAACTTTGCAAATAAGATTGTGTAAACTTTGTAAGCGACAGTTTCCACTTCCTTGCAAAAGATTGATTCTTTTTCACTTATTCTAACCATATTCCACTTCAAGTATGACATGCTGTCTTTTATTAATATTTTACCATAAATTTTAATCAAAATATCAAAAAATGGCTTGAAGTATCTTATTAATACTATATGGTTATATTACATGTTTGTATAATCATGTCATGATATGTTGCAATGTTGACTGACATGGTAATACAGTTGGATTTTTTTTCTATAAGTGTATCTAACTTTATTTTTCTTAAACATGCTTAATTATATCGAAGCTTTGATTTAAAACCTTCTCTCACGACTCCTAATATATATTGATGAACAAACCCCTGTTAATCAATACAAAGTTCAAAATTATTTTGGATTGTATATTTGTACCGTGAAGTTATATGTAATTAATTTCTGATTAAAAGTATTTATAGGTAGTAGTGGAGAAAGAAAAATGAACAGGCGATTCGTAATTACAAAATGAGCAGGCGATTCATGATTACAAAATGAATAGGCAATTCCTGATTATTTAATAATAAAATGTACTACACCTTCCCATTATATTGAACTCATATTCATATTTCGAAAAAGTATTCATACCTCAAAAGATAAGGCCATGTTTGGTTTCCTACTTTTAGTTTTGTGTTTTCATCAAAAAAAAATGCGCATGACGCTTGTATTTTTGAAAATCAACCAACATACACAATAAAAAAACAAATTTATTTTGTTTTCCGTATTTTGTAAAATTCATGCCTCCACCGTCCCTCCATCCCCTTTGCCGTCCTTTCCTGTCCCTCTATCCTCTCCGTCGTACCTCCATCATTGTCATAATGCCTTAAAATTTTAAACATTTTTCTCCTCTCTTCTTGTATTTTGTTATGAATTTTGAAAACACAAAACTCAAAATGAAACCAAACATGCTCTAAGTATTTTTTTTTCAACTTTAACCAGACTTGAACCTTGAAATTAGGAGTTGGAGTTTGCAATGCATATTTATTTTTGAGTTGATTCTTTGGGTCAAGCATGGTACCGGCATATTTCTATTGTAATACACTCAGACTATTGCTTTCAGTTATACTCACATACTGCTTTCAGTCAATCTTTGTTAAGAAATGAACTTACTATGCCTGCAGTTATAATTCCAGTGAACCGGTTGTTGCAAGTTGCACATAATTATCAAACTGTTGTCAGTGAAAATGCAACTACTAGGTTCCTACAAGATATGCAGGCTAGCTGCAACATGTGAGTGCAATTACTGTATAGAGCTTATGGTTGTGGTAGAGTAATTACCCGATAGCTTTCCATGATCTATTCGTTTGAGAACATCAGCAGTTAAGTTAGCTGTTATTTTTGTTTGCTTATCATTTTATTTGAAAGCACCCCCTCTTAAGTTTGTTGTTGTTGTTAGAGTAATTTATATTGATTGCTTATACCTTATGTTAGTTTCTCTTGAGAAGTGTAGACGGCATGTTTCCTAAAATCTGGAAGCTAAAGAAAACACACGAAATTGAGGAATTCTATCCCACACAAAGTATAAATGCAAAAAATAAGTACCCCGACCAATTTATAATTGCAAATCTATCCATTTCAAAATACCAAATTGTCGTTGAATCATTTTTTATCCTAAATTAGAAATTGCTTCCGCCTCCCTTTTCAGTTTCAGTTTCGTTTCCAAATTGTTTTCATCCTTTTCTCTTACTTACGGAATATGGTTCCTCCTTGCCTTTTTTTAACTTCCCATTCCAACTACAACATTTTCGCATACTACGAATTCAGATGAAATAGCAACGGCATCATGAATAGCTGAACTGCTTAATTCAAAATTACATAAGAGAATCGACTTGAAGGACCTTGATTTTGAAACGCACATGGCCTGCTCTACTACTGCCAGATTTGGGGATGGTGGTCTAAACTGCCTCAATATCACCGATTTCAGTTAATTGTCGACTCGTGTCGTACGGAAGCGGCCACCATCGTCAAATATTTCTTACACTTTGTTCGTAGGTGAGTTGTCTCCACTGTTTCTGCTCGACTGCTTACTGATTTTGGTAATCTGTCTGCTTTCCACTCTGAAATAAACTTGTGGTTTTTTAACACCAACTGCTTAGTTCGTCGGTACTCCTTGGTTTTAGTTTTTTTTATAATATGGTATTTTGCAAACTGTTCCCTGGTTTAAAAATCATTCTTTTTTGATTTGGTTGAAATGTGTTTAATTGGATATATGCAGTTTCATATCACCGTCACATGTCCTTTCCTTACAGCAGTAACATGCTCTTCGTGCTTTTGTTCACTCCATCGATTTATTCACTTTGGGTGTGGCATTGGAACAAAAAAAAATCAGTTTATCACTGCCTGAGTAAAAAGATTGATTGCTGTATTGTGTAGTACGTAAACAGAAAGTTATTTATCTTATTTGTGCTAGACTATTATCAATGTGGTACAGTTTGAATTTTTGTGCCATCCTTGAATTCGTCCATGAGAGTAGGATCACAATATTAATGGTCGTTGTATATTCAAGAACATGCATTTTAGCGTGGACTACATTTTGTAACTGTGGAGTATGTCATTGATGTTTGTTCCATCATCTGTACCAGTATCTATAAAAATTTGAAGATTGTCTGTTTTTTCTACCTGTTGGCACATATCGGTATTTGTTATCAACTTTACAGATGCGTACAAACTTAAAGATATAAGTTTGATTTATATGTCTTGACAGATTGATGATCTGTTGTCCTAATAAATTTCATTCTCTAACTCATATGTTTCACATGTCATGTAATTTCGCAACTTTGTTTTCCCACACATGAATTTAGGAATATTTTTGTTAGTCATTGCTTCAAGTGCTCGGCGGGTTTGTATAAATCCTTAACAGGTGTAAATTATTTTTATTTTTATAGTAGAGTTTGCATTAATTCTTCTGTTATCTTAAATCCCATACAGTTATACAAATGATCAATATTCATGTATATGTACCACTGTACAGTTGAAGCTTAGTATATTATAATGTGATAAATTTTAGTACCCCTGTTTATAGAAGCAATATCATGTTTGGTGGGCATACTTTTTTTTTTAAACTTTGTTTCGTAAAGTTGTCTCAAACCAAGTAGATTGTTCGTTTGTACACAGTCGTGTGGTTTATGTTCCTTTTGATGTGCAGAGGTGGGAGTGTACTAAGTATTTTTTTTTACTGCGTAGTACTAATTCAATGTTATGCGTAGATTTGAAGATTTGTATGTAGTTCCAGTCACGTAAGTAGAAGATTGGGTTTCATGTTTTATGATTTTACTTATTACCTGATTGGTGAACATACCCACAGAACATGTTAAAATTCGGTCATCTAACTTTTATTTCTCATTGCTACAATATTACTGCTGAATTGTTGGTCCTACTGTTTTAACAACATGTTAGTCACATTTTCTGTTGGATTAAATCAACATTGTTGCTATTTTTTGAGTTTTTCAAAGTTTCAGTTGCATCTTTCGACCCTAAGGTTTTTAGACAGGTTTTTAGACAGTGGGTGAGAGTAATTAACAACCGAGAGCTAATATATCACATAGGTATAAAGCTGTTGTATTCAACTATTAATTTATATAGGATAAATTTATATAGAATAGGATAAATTTATATAGAATAGGGAAGCGCATGGTAGGAATCAAATCTGGTTTTTTTTACTAGAACTCAAGCCTCCTTTCCTATACATCGCATCCGCGGACATGTTAGTCAATTGTTATTTTGTCATGTTAGTCAATTGTTATTTTGTGTTACTTCATAGCTGTGGAGAAATATAATTGCCTTTCTCTTTAACATCTGTTTTAATCAAATTCCTCAGTTTATTTCATATGATAACTGTTGTTGGGTAATACCGTATTAATAATTTTAATATGATTGTTTGATGTGAAGTATAAGTAATATTGCTTACAAAATATTATTCTGTGTGTTCGATGAGAATTACATACATTAATTTCAAATTGCAATTATCATTTGGTCTTTGTTACAAAGTCAACTCTAACTAACAGTCAGAAGTTCTACTCATTCAAATCGAGAGGTTTGTACTTCTACCACCATTATATAAATACTGATTTTTTCCCCCTTTATTCCATAAATTTAATCATTAAGTTGTTTGTTATACCAATTCACTTTTTGATCATTCATTTTTTTCCTAGAACTCTAGGCACGTAATTGTTTTTGTTATGTGATGTGGTGTTACTCATAAATCTTCTATAAAATACGCAGTATTATATGGAAATGGTTTTATTTGGTAAAGAGGCTTTATTTAACTCTTCATTTGAATTTAAAAATAACAATCTTTCCTCTGGAAAACCAAAACTTGATTACTCCGTGATATGATGATAAGCTACAAATAAAAAACCGCAATATAACATACATAACATCATAGGTAGAGAATTGGTACTTTTGTCCATCAACTAAATTCTGAATCATTGTTGCATCTGTATAAATAAATAACATCTCACATTGCACTGTCAATGATTTCTTAGCCAATTCCTACCGTTAAACCTTATGAATGGTGGCATGTTGTCATATCCAACATATGTCAGCATCAAATTTCAAATATTGTATTAAATACATGTAAAAAGTACAATTGCAATCAGTAATCACGATATAAAAAACTACAACCATCCTCCCTTACTCAGCTTCCCGCGGACCACACACTAGTTGTTAAATTATTCATTAATGCTTGGAATAATAAATTTGAAGGGTAAGATTAAATTATGACTTTGATCGATCCCCTAAATTCTCCCCCGTTTATATCACTATGTAATGATTTTGGCTATGCGATTGCTTTCATCTAACTTCTATTAATTTGAGTAGGTGATTTGAGTGCAAAGATCATATGACGATCGTGTATTTTCTGACATGAGCAGACATTTACATGAACAATGATGGGGACACATTTGTTCTTTTTGTTGAATGTAAGTATTTGATAACGAGAAAACTAGGATGCTGGGATAACTGATACAGACCTTGATATGTAAACTGAATAGATGAAACTTAATTTTGCATCACATTTAAGAACTTGGAATTTCAGTTTTTACATGTTGGTCTCTTATTAGTTATCAAGATTCACAGAAATAAGATACTAGATAATTAGAATTTATACGCTTAGATTTGCTGAGAGTGAGGTCTCAAAATAAATCATTCCTTGAAGTCTTATAATAAATCGTAACGTCACTTATGTATGTTTGATGTTGGGGGTTACTTCTGTCCAAATCAGACATGCATGCAAATAATTACGGGTACATTTGTTCTTTTTATGCAAGCAACATTATTCGAGTACTTAGAGGGTGCATGTACAATGATTATGGACGTTAATACTGCTGTATTTTTTATTTGTTTTTTTAAAAAGTTAATTTTATTTGTGAATATTTTTTTGCTTGTTAGCTACAATGCTTGTCTGAAAGTATCACTCTTGTCATAAAAAAAATATACAATGCTTGTCTGGATCTGAGCTATCACGCTGAATGAACATATTTACAAGAATAAAATGTCAACGTTGAGATATTTCATCATCATATATGGGTATGCCTTTTGGTATTTTTTCCTTCAATAGTTTGAAGTAATGTATTGTATGATTGTACACTGTTCGAGAAAATCCCTTCAGCTGATCAGTCTAAGGGAATAAAAAAACCAACGCAATGGAAAACAACTGGATCGTAATTGTAGTGAGATGATACAAACAGAGATAAACACCAGAACAAACAGTCACAGATCTATGCAATGCAGAAAAATAGATAACACCAGTATTATAGCGGTTCCACTACCGCGAGGCTGTATACATCCACTTGGGGAGAGGATATTTTATTAATCACTGAAAGATTAGAGTTACAAAATTGATTCACTTTTGGAGGATATACATAAGAAGAATTTACAATACAGACAAAATTCTGCAGAGTTTCAGCTCTCTAGGATGACTCTAAAATTGACTGAAATTAGCTTTCAATTTCGACTGTCATTGTTGTCCAGAAACTCCACTATTTATAGAGTGAAGAAATGGGGAGGGTCAGTTGCTATATAGCAGCCCTGGGGTTTGGTTCGGCAAAACGCCGAGCGAAAGATTTGGACAGGCATCTCCCCTATTGGAGCGGCATGCTCAAATACCGAACGAAATATTTCGTTCGGCATGCCAAATGTCGCTCCATAATCACCGGACGAAACAACTCGTTTGGCAATTTTCTTTTCTTCCGCCCCTCCATTTTACCGAACGAGAAATTCGCTTCTCTTCCGCTTCGAAACACCGAACGATAGTTTTGGTTCGTCATTCTTTCCACCGCTCCAGACTTCCCCCTTTCTCCAAATCATCGCTCAAAATCACCGCTTCAAGTCCTAGCATCTTCCTTCTTTTGGTGATTTCAACTTTTGCTCTAGAGTTTCTGCTTCTTGCTACTGCCGCGTCTTGGAATTAAGGTAGCAATTTCTAACAATCTCCACGTTGATACCGAATTTCAAACAAGCCTTCCAACTTCATCTACACCTTCATGCTCCAAGCAATGGATACTTACCCAATGAGCTTCGGCAATGCCATCGTCCATTACACTCTATCGACGAGCTTTGCAGGGTCACCGTCCGTCAACAAAGTGTTTGAAGTATCCAATCCGTGTAGAATCTATCAATTTTCACTATGAAGAAAAATGTCTCCATAAACCATCTCAACTCTTCCTCCGTACCACCCCGTGGCACCTAGCACTTCATTAAGCGAATCAAGTCCGGGCAATGCTCGAACTTAGCAACAGACAACGACTTGGTAAACATGTCTGTTGCATTCTCCTTTGTGTGAACTTTCTGAAGACGAACTAGCTTCTCTTTACTCATCGAGACAAGGAACGACTCTCTCACCTCAATATGCTTCGTCCTCGAGCTGAACGCCGGATTTTCAGCTAAGTGAATTGCACTCTGATTGTCACAGTACACATTCACTCTTTCGTATTCGAAGCCCAAATCACACAACAATCGCCTTAAATAAAGCGCCTTCTTAGCTGCTTCAACCGCAACTATGAGCTCTGCCTCTGTAGTAGACAAAGCCACAATCGTCTACAACCTCGCTCTCCAACTGATCGCTGTCCCACCAAATGTGAACACATATCCGGAGGTTGACTTCCTTCGATCTCTATCATCGGCATAGTCGGAATCGTAAAATCCAACCAAGCTGAAATCTCTTCCTTTGCCGCCAAAGACAAGTCCATGGTTTGGAGTTCCTCTAAGGTATCTGAAGATACACTTTACTGCTTCCCAATGTGTCTTTCCTGGATTTGCCATGAACCTACTCACCAATCCAACCGCCTGTGCAATGTCAGGCCTAGTGCAGACCATGACATACATCAAGCTGCCAACTGCATTGCATATGGGACCTTCATCATATAAGCCTTGTCCTTTTCCGAAATCGGAGAGTCTTTACTAGAAAGCTGTATGTGCAAAGGCATGAGTATGCTGATTGCCTTTGCCCCTTCTATGCTAAACCGAGCAAGCACCTTTCGAATGTACCTCTTTTGAGTCCTAGATTTTTATCCCTCTGGATTTCCATACCCAAAATCTTCTTTGCTTCTTCAAGGTCCTTCATTTCGAATTCCGCTTTTAACTTTCGCTTTAAACTATTGATTTCAGCCTTATCTTTGGAAGCAATCAACATATCATCCACGTACAAGAGTAGGTACACTCATCTATCATTCTTTAAATGCTTGAATTACACACAAGCGTCTTTGATGCTACGATCAAAACCAAGTGAAAACATAAAAGAGTCAAACCTCTTGTACCATTGTCTAGGTGACTGCTTAAGTTCATACAATGACTTCTTCAATTTGCAAACCCAATTTTCTTTCCCATCTATAACAAATCCTTCTGGCTGCTTCATGTAGACGGTCTCATCCAAGTCTCTGTGCAAGAAAGCGGTTTTCACGTCCAGTTGCTCCAGCTCCAAGTCATGAGCTGCGACGATAGCGAGCAAAATGCGGATGGACGTATGCATCACTACTGGAGAGAATATCTCATCATACTCCAATCCCTTTCTTTATGGAAACCCTTTAGCAACTAGTCTAGCCTTGTATCTCCCATCATCCTTCACCTTGAACACCCACTTGCAACCTATGGCTTGGCTTCCTTGAGGAGGTGATACCAAATCCCAAATTTTGTTCTTCTTCAAACGACTCTAACTCCTCTTCCATAGCGGACATCCATTTCGAACTGTCACATGACTTCAAAGCTTCATCAAGGTCAAGCGGCTCCTCAAGAACCACATGTAGGGCATAGTCAAACTGATCACCAAGGCTAAGGTTCGCAAACTGCCAATCACCATACCTTTCGGGCGGCCTAATAGTTCTACGACTGATCCAAATAGGTACTGCTTCGCCTAAACTCCTTTCAGCAACACCTTGAACTAAACTTCCTCTAATTCATGCACATCACCAGCACTACTAGAATGTACCTGTGGACTATCCTGTGATGTTTCATCAACTGCGTTTTCCTCGACAGCATCAACAACAACTCTACTATTTGGCTGAAACATGGGAACTTCTTCCATCTCCTTAGGCCTATCAGAGATGTGGTAGGTAGCTTCTCCTTCGGATTGAACATAGCAGACTCATCAAAAGTAACATGTCTGGAATGAACAATCTTTCTATCAACAGAGTTCCAAATTCGATACCCTTTGATACCATCGGTGTATCCCATTAGTATGTCTTTCTATGCTCTAGCCTCCAACTTGTCATCACTTGTATCACTGTTTTAAATCTCGGATATCTTGGCCGATATCTCGGCCAAGATCTCGGATGAAGGCATGGGCGAAACGAAACATGCGATATCGGTTGATTCTCGTTTTGAATATATCGGTCGAAATTTACAAATATCGGCCGATATTTGAAGCGAAACGATATTCCGAGATCTCCCCGATATATTGTTTTTTTTAAAAAGATATAGGCCCATCTCAGCCCAAATTCAAAAAACAAACAGCCCTTTTCTTCATTATCCGATTAAACGTCTCAAAAATCATGTTGCTCGTCAAAAATATCGAACTCCCTCTTCTAAAAAAATCGAACACCCTCTGCTTAAAAAAATCGAACTCCCTCTTCCAACTTCCAACACCACGCGATTGCTTTCAATTTTCGACCGCTCGATCGCTTTTGACAGTCTACAGCTTCGTCTTCGATCAATCTCACTACTTCTTACAGGTATGTAAATTAGGGTTTTCTCTATTTTAATGAAATTCAAAAATTGAATTTACAGTATAATTTAAAGTAGATTTGCAAATAGATTTAATTTGCAAGTATAATTTCATGGTTAAGACTACTGCTTTCTTTGCTTAAACATTATATGTTTATTCAAACATTTATTTTGTGAATATTGGTGGCGCTATGAATGCTCTGCAGCGGGAAGTAATGCAAGCACGAAGGGTAAAATTTTCTTATTTATGTGGTAGGAAGTAATGCAAGCACGATGGGTAGCGTTTCCTGCTTTTATGTTGGTATTCACATAACAATGGTTCATGTCAGTTTAGAACTTAAATTATGTAAGTGGTGTTCATTCAATATTTTTGTAATGTTTAATTAGATTAGATATGTACGTGTTGTTTACTTGTTTTAAACTTTTAGTGTTGTGTAAACTTCATGGATATGGTTCTTTAATATTGTTTATCATATTTTAGTATTGTATGTAAATATTATTGTATAATCAAATTAATTTTAAACATGAAACATTGAAATATACGCCGATATGGTCCCGAGATGAACTTTAAGGTCCGATATGTAAATCCGATATTGGCATCCGAGATGCACTCGTCTCGTCCGAGATCTCCCCCGATACGATACCGAGTCACTAAAATCGCCGAGACGAAACGTGACCGATATCCGAGATTTAAAACCTTGACTTGTATGATGAACGTACACCGGACAACCAAAAATTCGATAGTAACCAAGATACACTGCTTTACCTCTCCACTCTCCTCTAGAATCTTCCCATTTATGGCTGAGCATGGAATTCGATTTATGATATGTGCCGCAGTTGATAATGCCTCAGCCCAAAAGCCTCTAGACAAGCCGCCGTCAATCTCAAGTAACGAGCCTTCTCCAATAGAGTCATGTTCATCCTTTCTGCAACCCCATTGGATTGCGAATCGCCGGGTGTAGTGAAATGCCTCTGAATGTCATGATGTCTACAAAAGTTAAGGAACTTCCTAGAGACAAATTCACCGTCATTATCAGATCTCAACACCTTCAACCTAGAACCAGATTGGTTCTCAACAAGCGCTTTCCAGTCTTTGAACTTCTTAAAACTTTATGATTTGGCCTTCATCACATACACCCATACTTTCCGAGAAAAATCATCAATGAAAGAAATAAAATACTTTGCTCCTCCAAGAGAAAGAGTAGCAACCGGTCCCCAAACATCTATATGCACGTACTTGAGTACTCGCCTCGATCTATGGAGTCCAACTCCAAAAGATACTTTAGTTTGCTTGCCTAACACACACTCCTGGCAAAAGTCCATCTTGTCGAAGCTTTCTCCTTTGATCATCTTCCGTCTCTGAAGCAACTCTAAGCTTTTCTCCAAAATATGACCCAACCTGAGATGTCAAAGCTTTGTGGCATCCAAAGCACGAGAACTATCTACTCCAATACATGACTGTTTGTACCAAAAATGGGCACAACACTCTTCGGAAGTTTTTGAAGAGATAAAATGAAGAAATTAAATGGAAAAAGAGGATTATCTAACAAAAACTCCAAAAAACAGATATGAGAATGATAAAAATGCACAGAAACACAAGAATTTAGAGTGGTTCGGCGTATTGCCTACGTCCACTATGAAATTGGTCGCTTTATTGATGTTTCTTTGATAATTACAATTGATTGCAGCGGGTTACAGCAGATAACAATGAATTGCAGTAGTAAAAATTCGTTTGCAGCAGCAGTAATGGAGTATGGAATCAAATCCGGCAGAGTCTGGGCGTTGGAGCGTCAAAGATCCTTTTTCTGTAGGCTCTGGGGGTTTATTATAGGTGTACGAGGCTGATATTTCGCTCAGATCTTGGAAGACTTATTTTGGCACGTGAGCGGGCCCACGCGACCAAGCTCGTGAAGTTTCGGCCCGATCCGTGATCGATACGAACGAATTTCGTATCGATCAAGATTGCGTCTAATGGAGTCGAAATTTGGTGTGGACATTCTTTAGCATGTACGTAAGCTCCTGTGAAAATTTCATAGCATTTGGACTTGTGGATCTCGAGTTATGATCGATTCGAATTGGAGTTACTCGGCAGGCTGTTTCGTTCGAATCGATCTTTTCGACTCGATCATTTCGAATCGATGGTTGCGTGTGATTAGGTGGTGACGTGGCGCGCATTCATCGCATCGATCCACATTCTTCGCCGGGTTGATCGAGTCGTTCCAGGATTTTCGCCGTGGTCGTATCGAAGTATTTGTCTTGTTCGAATCGATGGAAGTTGGCCTGTTCGTATCGATGGAAGTGCTCCGACTCGATGGATACGAACAGTGATCCACTGATGGATTCGAACAGTGTGAATCGATGGATACGAATAGTGATCCACTGATGGATTCGAACAATGTGAATCGATGGATTCGAAGTCGATCGATACGAAGTAGACTCTGGTGATGGATACGAAGTCGATCGATACGAAGTGGACATTGGTCGATCGATTCGAACAAAGCTTTCCCTGATGGATTCGAACTCGATCGATTCGAATAGTGGCCAGTCGATGGATTCGAACTCGATCGATTCGAACAGTGGCTAGTCGATGGATTCGAACTCGAGGCTGTTTTTCATCCAATCTTGCATCGATCATAACTTGAGCATATGAACTCAGATTGACTTGAGATTTGGAGTGCTGACTTCCATGACTTTGCTCGTCGTGTCTTGTCAATTGTAGCTTGATCCGGACTCGGACAAAATTCGTCGATATCCATAGTGAGCCTGCGTATAACCGATCTCTAAAACGAACCGTCCTTGGTTTCTAGTCAAGTTCTTGGTGTCACGGCCTTGCCAAAAGGCGGGATAACATTTGCCCCCCAAAGTACGTCTTGTGGAAACATGACGTGCTTTTAAAAGCTGCAACCTTTATTCCGAACAGTTTTCGTCTTTTCGATGAAAATTGTAATATTTGACTGATTTTCTCAGTAATGTAAACTATTGACTGTCAACTGTTGTACCCTGTATTGTTGCAACTGATTACTGTATGCTAGTGATTAGCCATTTGTTGTTGTAATCGTTATCAGATAAGTTTCCAATTCCTGTGGATGTGGAAAATTGAATATTAGTCCGACATATATGCATATATGTTAATCTGACTCTCGTTGACGTTTGCACGTTCACGAGTCGTTGTCAGTTTATCTCGTATCGAATCCCGTATCAATCCTCTCCTGAACTGATGTGAGATTTGAATTGTAACAACACTCGATAGTTGTTTTTGAATGTTCCTTTGTATCGATCCTCTCCTGAATCGATGTAAAAGGTTAAAACATTGTCTCTGCATCGGTATACATCGTATTGATGGATACGAAATGAACATTTCGCATCGATGGATATGAGCTTCGATGGATACGAAACGAACGTTCGTATCGATGGAGTTTAATGCCTTCAGAGCAGCCCTCGTTGTGTGTTTCGAATCGATGGGCCTTGTGTCGTTGGATACGAATTGACAATTCGTATCGATGGGTACTGGAGATAGTTGAAAATGATCGATACGAATAACGACTTCGTATCGATGGATTTGGTTGGCTCAGAAAAGCCTTCGTTTTGAATTTTGCTTCGATGAAGGCTCGAGTCGTTGGATTCGAATAGACATTTCAACTCGATCCGCTGGTTGACCTGTAGCTACCGGTTGAGTTTACTGGGATGCGAATCGTTTTTTACCTTCACACTCGAGTCCATATAAATACTGTGGACTTAGCCATTTTTCGCTTTTTACTTTTCTGCCTTGTCTTCGTATCGATAAAGAACTCGAGAAAGAAATATTGCCTTCGAATCGATTCAACTTATTCCTTAATCTAGCGCAACAACATCTGAATTTAGGTAAATAGATGACGAATCCATTCTGAAAATGACGAGACTTGAATCTTAGTGCCGGTTCGTTCGATGTCGTCTCCGATTCCGTCACTGTCGATGCCGGGACTTGGTCGACGTTGAGTCGAGAAGGAGTAACGGCACGTTAATTGCTTGGGGAAGAAGGAGTAAGGAGGGATGCAAAGGAAGTGGTCGTTCTAAATTTCGTATCGATCGATTGGGGAAGAAGGTGTTTTATTTGGCGTTGGTTTTAACTGGAGGTTTCGTATCGATTTTTCATTTTGGAATTTTGTATCAATCCCTTACCCTTGGATTTCGTATCGATTGAGGGATTCGATACGAGGCGGAGACGTTTGATCGATACAAAATCGACAGCTTAGGATCAATACGAAATGGAGGTTAGTCGATCGATACGAAATGATCGACACGGATCGATACGAAATCTCTGTCACTGATCGATACAAAGTTACAGCCTTTGATCGATACGAAATGAACCTTTGGGCCGATGCGAATTGAACCTTGATTAATCTCGAAGCCTTTTGACGTTTGAACATCTAACTCCGACGAGCTTCAACCTTGCATATTTGGACTTAATTGTTGAACTGCATACTTGACCATCATTCGAAGCTCGTCGATGGAACTATAACTTGGTTAAAATTTTACTGAACTTTAACTCAGATCGACCATTAGAGTCTGGATGGCATGGTTGTGACAGTCAGCGATGACGGTCAATCCAACTAAGTCTCGAAGTCTCGTCGTTTACATGCTTTCCTTAACTCTGTAGAATTTTTCAAGTGATGTACAGCACTGCACTGCATAACATATTCACACACTTCACACTGCGGGATGCACGGGTTTATTATCTATTTAACGATGATTTTTCATAAGCTAGTTAGTCATGGAACCTTCAAGTTCACAACAACAGGAAGTTCAAGGTTCAATCCCTCCAATAATCGAGATACCGGCCATCGAGGCCGAAGTCATAGATCCAGCTCCGGACGAGTTTCCAGGCGCCGGTTCATTTGCAACCCACAAGACTCTGTGCCGTCCGGCATCTCTGAAGATATGTTGGGACGGATTTGTTTAAGACATGGCTTGTCGCTTGACGACGTATTACTTCCAGTGCCAAATGATAGACCACATGCCCCCCCGGAGGGGTTTACTACTTTCAACCGTCATGCTTGCACAGCAGGGACACTTCCTCCATTCAATCAGTATATACGGGAAATGTTGTCATTCCTTGGAATCGCTCCATCCCAGCTACACCCCAACGGATACGCCTTGTTGAACAACACTTTCATTATTTTTATGGAAATTCTCTTTCGACCACCAAAGCCGATCGAGATTAGATATCTCTTCAACATTAAGAGCCGCGGAGACAGCCCTTCTTTCACATTCTTGGAAGCGGTTAGGAACTGTCAAATAGTAACGGGGTCCTGAGGAAGGCTGAGTTATTTTAAAACTGAATGGTTCTACGTTCGATGCCCCCTTGGATTCGCTAGGCGATGGCTGGAGAGACATAAGTGTTGCAGTCTTTCTCGTGAATTATCGAGATAATAACAATCGTTCTCAATACTAACATACTTCTCTTCTTTTACAGCCGCAATCTCCCGACCCGATGGTGGGTATTTCAGAGAGTTAGTTCGGATCCTCCAAGCAGTTCCGGGTGAAGAGAGGAGCATTGACTTGGTTCTAACCGACAGAAACTTGAGGATTTTCGGGCTAATTGAACAGGGGCAAAACATAAGGCTAGAAGGGACACTTAGAGCGGTCTCGAAGAAGCGGGTGAAATGCAAAGCGCCCGGAGTCGTAATAGCTGAAGAAGTTGATCCGGAGAGAACACCCACTGATAACGAACTCCAAGCTGGGCCTTCTTCCCGTTTCCAAGATTCAGGAGGAAGGAGAAAAGGCAAGGCAGTTGCTCATCAGCGTTCTAAATCCGTAAGCTTGAAATCCGTGGTTATGTCTTTGCCCGTCCCGGGGATTAGAATTTCGGAGGCTCCTCCCCCGCAAGTAGAGAATCCTTTCGAAGGGCTTGCTGATATTCCGATTCCGGATTATGTGTCGTTTCAACATAACACCGGGATGGAGGAGCTTGACAATGCTCTTGATCCGAGCGGGTCGCTTGCTATGAGTGCGGCCGACATTTCCGGTTGGTCGAGGGGTTGCACATACATACACTTCACTGCACTACATGATTCATAACTGTAAATCGTCCAACCCAAGAGATCACTAACTTTTCCTTCATTTCTCATATTCAGGTACGATGTCCGGGAGAGGATTAATGCTTGGGAGCCTTCGCTCGGCTCGAAAGTCTTCTTCTTCTTATTACGATTCCCGCAGGAGAGATTCGGATAGAGACCACGATCGCGGGTACTCTAATCAAGAGATGTACGAGCGGGACAGGGACAGAGAATATAGACATCGATCTAGGTCTCGCTCTCCACCTCCTAGAATCCCATCTCCACCTCATGTTCAGACTTCACGTCCACCAGAGCCTCCACGACACAGGCCATCTTCTCACACTTCTAGATCTGAAACTCATGTCCAGAGAGTCGAAACCACGGCTCCCATAATTGCAGAGCAGGTCCCAACTGAGCCCACGGGGGAAGGGGCTATTAAAATTGCTCAGTAGAGGAAGGAGTTCCCAAACATATGCTTCGACGGCTACGTCTTCCCACCACACTTAAAAAGAATTCCATCAAGGGTGGAAAACACGATGCATGATTACGTTCATGACGTCTACACCCAGTATAGAGAGTGGGTAAAGGCTGCAGAGAAAGCTTCCAAGGTGGCTTTTGAGCGAGCCAAAGCAATCGAGAAGATGGAATTCGAGCTCGCTCAAAAAGACCGAATTATACAAGTGCTCAATACTGAGGCCGAGTCTTCTCGGAAATCTAAAATTGAGGCCACCAAAAAAGATGATGAAGCGACTGTGGTGATGGAGAGGTTGAGGCACACATGTTGCCTTGGTGGAGGATATGGGTCACCGAAATACTACAGTCACCGCCGAACGAGATGCGGCGGTCAAGGAACTCAACGAGCTTAAGGCCAAATTCTCTGACATGGCCAAGGAAAGGGATGATGCGAACAACGCAGCCCAGGAGGCGTGCGAACAGGCTGTCTTGCTCCGGGGTGAATGGGACGCGGCCATGGCTAAGGTCCGCGAGGTGGAGACTGAGGTCGAGGAGAAAGTGAAATCGGCCGAGTCTAGGAGGAGAAAGCGGTGCATCTGGGTGAGTCTATTGATGAATTTGAGCTCGAGAATCGTCTGCTAAATGAAGATGAAAGGAAGATTCTCCACGAGTCAATGATTTCTTATGAGAAGGAGAGACTCAGCACCCAGCACCTGGAAGTAGGAGAAGGCTCTGGGGTTGAACACCACAATGCAAGTCTTGAACTTCCAGCGTCAACCCAGCCTGAATCCTTGCCTGCGGTCGATCCCCAAGCTGTTCCTGCCTACAATCCGGATCAACCGCAGATGTCTCTGGCTACAGAGCAAGTTGCTGAAGCCGTTCAGCCGCCTACAAGTCAAACTGAGGAAGGTATTCTGAACATTCCACATATCTGTCTTAAGTCGAAATCTTCACTCGAATTAAGTTCTAACAGTTCTCTTATTTTATGTCCAGTGATTGATGCTGCACTAGTCGTGCCTCCTGCCACTCAAGAATCACATCACATGCAGGAGGCTATTGTTACCGAAGCGACCAATGTAACCACAACCGCCTCACTCGACGAAATGCAAGGAAGCACACTTGTATTTGACGAGCAAATGATGGAAGAACTCCTTGGCCGTCATAGTGATCCTTTTGCTGACCTGCCATTTGTTATGGGTGGAGGCGCTCCTGCTTCAGGCTCTTCGATGCCAACTACTGATGCTCCCAGCGAGGCCCGAGTGATTACTGAAAAGGAGATATTGGCCGAAATCGACGCTGAGATGGAAACAGCGGCTCATGGTGGCAGTTTTGGAGGTGGGATGGCGGCACCTGGACCAGCTCCGCCCAGAATGATATCTCCTGGTGGTACAGTTTTCGACACCAATGTGCCCATTCCACCTTCTACACTTGATCCTGTTCCTCCGACTCCGGCCGCAGGAAGCATCCCTATTCATTCGAGCTCGGAGGAGGATGTTGAGATCATGCCCCGCCTGGAGACCGACCATCGAAAAGTAAAGGCTCAAAGAGGAAAGGTAGTGGCGGCTCCAGCGGGTCTACACCGAAAAGGAAGGTGAGGAAGAAGAAAGATTAGACATGCTTACTCGGTTTATTTTGACTTTCATTTTGTTGGCCGTGTATAGATGCGGGTTCGGCCCATGCTAGTAGGATCTTTTTTTTTCCGGAGTAAACTTGTATATGAAATTCTTTTACAGAAAGTAGAAATGAAACTTTTATTTTTTGGCTTCTTCTCAGTTATTGTATATTTGCCCAAGTGTTTCAATATCTGAAATGCACTTGTGAAGTTTCAGGTTCCGAGTCAAGTTTGACTTTTTACGCCAGGTCTGGAAACTGTTGACATGATTTACGACTGGGAAGTGAGTCGAATCTTGAAGTCGTATCGCTTCAGTCAATGGTCGATACTTAAGTCCTGCCCCCCCGTCTTGGGGGTGAGTTGTAGAACACTAGTCAGCGATTATTTCTTACTTATAACATTTTGAGTCTAGTGCCACTGAAGGAATGTTTGGGACAAGCGGAGATCGAGCAGTTCAACCACACTTGCTTGATTTTCGATGATCATATCCGCACTTCGGGGATTTTCATTTGCTCTTTGGCGGTTGGTCATGCCGGCTTAAGTTTTAATTAAATGTCTGCACTTTGGGGACTCAAAATCGACCTTTATACTCCAACTCGCACTTTGGGAGTTCGGAGTTGGTATTTATACTTCAATTCGCACTCTGGGAATTTGGAGTTAATGTTTATACTCCGTTTCACACTCTGGGAGTTTAGAGTTAATGTTTATACTCCGACTCACACTCTAGGAGTTCGGAGTTGGTGTTTATACTCCGTTTCGCACTCTGGGAATCCGGAGTTAATGTTTATACTCCGACTCGCACTCTGGGAGTTCGAAGTTGGTGAACAGACGGTCAGTCACATCTGCTGCATGTTTTTGGATTTTGCTCGCACTCTGGGAACGAAAAATGAATCAGGATCGTGGATGGTCGGATCACATCCACCCCGAGTTAACAAGTGAGGTCGTTAGATGGACGGGTCCACCCTCCTCAAACTTGGTTTGGATACGGACAAAGTCGTTAGGCGGACGGATCCACCCTCTTCGTAGACGTATTTTTATACTCCAGTTCGCACTCCGGGAATCTGGAGTTAAGTGAAGGATTGTCGTGTATCAATCCTTTTTTGACTTTGGTGTGATTGCTTGTCCCCGAGCTCGGGTTTCACTTAGCGAGTGAGCGGTTGCATCACAGTCACTCCCTATTTGAATAAATCCCACCGTATGGTGAAACTTAGCTCTCCGTGCATGGTGATGTTCATATGAAGTATTTCAAGTAAATCATAGCTCTGGCTCGAAGAGATTGCATTTTATTGCTGAAATAAGAAAATATGGCAAAGTCAGTCGCCTTATCACAAATTCTAATTTCGAAATGCAGAAACAAATTGTAAAATGGAAAATAAACTAAATTAATAAATATAGCCTGTCATGTGTAGTAGCGACGAAGACTCTCGCTATTCTAGGCTCTTGGCAGAGTAAGACCGTCAATGGTCGATAATTTGAATGTGCCATCTCCGAGCCTTCGTTCAATAACATACGGTCCTTCCCATGTCGGCTTCATATGCGAAGGAACGAGATAGATTCTTTTCAGGACGAGATCGCCTAGTTCAAAGGTTCGCGGGCGGACCTTGGCGTTGTACAATCGGGCGACTCGACTTCGATACGCGGCTACCCTCAAATCAGCCTCTTCATGCTTCTCATCTAGTAAATCGAGAGATTCAGCAAGTAATATAGCATTTGCCTTCGGATCATAGTATGTCACACGATGAGAAGGTATTTCTAGCTCGACTGGAATAACAACTTCTGAACCATAAGAGAGAGAGAATGGAGTGTGACCGGTCGCGGACTTGTGGGTTGTTCGGTAAGCCCATAAAGCCATAGGAAGTTCATCGACCCACTTGCCCCCGACCTTTTCCAGTCGTTTTTTCAGAATGGACTTTATAACCTTATTAACCGCTTCGACCTGTCCGTTCGCTTGAGGGTGCGCAACTGCAGAGAATTTCTTTTGAATGTGAAATCGTTTGCAAAAATCTTTAAATTCAGCACTGTCGAATTGGGTTCCGTTGTCAGTAATAATGGTGCATGGGAGATCGAATCGACAGATAATGTTGCGGACTACAAAGTTGATTACTTTTTTCGTCGTTATGGTAGCAAGAGGTTCAGCTTCAGCCCACTTTGTAAAGTAATCAACTGCGACGATGGCGTATTTTGCACCACCTTTTGCCAGAGGTAGAGTACCAATGATGTCGATGCCCCATATTGCAAACGGCCATGGGCTGACCATTTGCGTTATCTCAGTAGGTGGGGCTCTAGGAATTCGAGCATGCTTTTGACATTTATCACACTTCTTTGCATAATCTGACGCATCGCGATTCACAGTCAGCCAATAATATCCGTATCGAAGTATTTTCTTGGCAAGTGTTGCCCCCCGGTGTGATCGCCACATTCTCCCTCGTGTACATCGTGTAATACTCGTTTGATTTCATCGTGAGTGATACACCGGAGTAAAGGAACAGAGTACACTCTTCTGTACACGACTCCATTCTGGATGGTGAATCGTGAGGCCTTCCGAAGGACTTGTCTCTTTTCACTCCTGCACTCCGGCAGGGTTCCATGCTCAAGATAATTTGTGAATGGAGTCATCCATGACTCCTTATCGGGGACGGTTTTACATACCCAATCTATTTCTGCCCAGTCGATGCTTGGGGAAGTTAGCGTTTCTACGGGAACGAGTACCATTTGCTGAGCTTCACCTGTGCTGGCTAACTTCGCCAATGAATCGGCTTTCTGATTACGTTCTCGAGGTATGCAATAAATGGCATAATAATCAAATTGATCGAGTACTTCCTGAACTCGAGCTAAGTAGGCAGCCAGTCTTCGATCTCTCGCTTGATATTCTCCCCGAACCTGACACACAACTAATTGCGAATCACAATAAATTTCCACAGCAATAATTCTCAAATCTCTGGCAAGTTTTAGTCCAGCTAAGAGGGCTTCATATTCAGCTTCATTATTGGTTGCATGAAAATCAAACTTTAAAGCATAACATATAGATCGACCTTCGGGAATTTCAAGTACAACACCAGCGCCCGAACACCGGTCGTTTGATGCACCATCAGTGTACAGCTTCCAGATGTATTCGGGAGATTCACTGGTTTCGGGAAAGTCCTCCGGAATGGTAAATTCAGCTATGAAATTGGCTAGAACTTGTCCTTGAATGGCTCGCCTCGGAGTATAAGTAATATCAAACTGGCTCAATTCGATGTTCCACTTGAGTAACCTACAAGACGTCTCAGGCTGCGTAAGGACCTGTCGTAACGACTGGTCGGTGTAAACAATAATAGGATGTGCCTGGAAATATGGTCAGAGCTTCCTTGATGCAATAACAAGGCAATAAGCTAACTTCTCCAACTTTGGATAATTCCTCTCAGCTCCCGTCAATCGTTTGCTGATGTAGTATACTGGCTTCTGTATCCTGTTTTCTTCTCGAATCAAGGCAGCGCTGATAGCGTTTTCTGATATCGCTAAGTAAACATACAACTTTTCATGATCAATAGGCTTTGATAGGATAAGCAGTGTGGATAGATGTTGAATTAGTGCTTGGAAGCGCCCTCACACTCTGTGGTCCATTCAAAGTTTTGTTTTCCTTTTCGGATCGGATCAAAGAAGGGAATGCATTTGTCAGTGGACTTTGAGATGAACCTGCTCAGTGCTGCTACTTTCCCATTGAGACTCTGGACTTGTTTTATAGTTTTCGGAGTTTTAAGATTTCTGATAGCCCAGATCTTTTCAGGATTAGCTTCGATCCCTCTAGCATTGACGATAAACCCAATGAATTTTCCGGATGCAACTCCAAAATGACATTTCAGTGGGTTGAGCTTCATTATGTATTCTCGAAGTATGTTGAACATAGTTTCCAGGTCTTTAATATGGTCAGTGGAAAACCGTGACTTCACAAGCATGTCGTCTACATATACTTCCATGGTTCTCCCGATTTGATTGGCGAACATCCGATTGACCAATCGTTGATAAGTAGCCCCGGCATTTTTGAGTCCGAATGACATAACTTTGTAGCAATAAAGTCCTAGATTGGTTACGAAGCTGGTATGTTCTTGATCAGGTAAATACATTGGTATTTGATTGTAGCCAGAATACGCATCCATGAAGGATAAGAGTTCATGTCCAGCTGTTGAGTCTACGAACTGATCAATTCTGGGAAGTGGGAAACTCTCTTTAGGACAAGCTTTATTCAGATCGGAGTAATCGACACATGTTCTCCATTTTCCGTTCGACTTTCGGACGAGTACGGGATTCGACACCCATTCGGGGTATAGCGCATCTCGAATGAACCCATTTGCTTTAAGCTTTTCTACCTCTTCTTTAAGGGCGGCAGATCTCTCTGGATCCATACCACGCCTATTCTGTTTGACCGGGACATGTCGCGGGTCAATATTCAAAGTGTGGCTCGCGATGTCCGGCAAGATCCCGCACATATCAGAATGCGTCCAGGCGAATACGTCAAGATTCGCCCGTAGAAATTCAACCAATTCCTCTTGAGTTTGCTGGCTTAGCTGAGAGCCGATCTTTATCATCTTTGAATCATCATCATTATCAATCGGGACATCGATCGTCAGTTCGGCCGGGGATGCTTGACTTTCTTTAGATTCTCCCTCATCTTCAGTCTCTCTTGGGTCAAGATCCCTTTGGAACTAGCTGGGGTGCCCGGGCCTAGGCCCAGGCGTTAATTGTCAATTATCAGCAAAACGGACGCAGAGAGATTCCTCTACGCCCTTTCCTTTCTCCTTTCGCTGCGCCTCCCGCAGCTCGGCAACGTAACGGGCTCTTGCTGTAGCCTGATCTCCTTGGATGACTCCCACTCCACGATCAGTGGGGAACTTCAGGGTTAAGCACCACGGGGCAATAGCTGCCCTGAACTCAGCGAGGGCTGGTCGGCCCAAAAAAGCATTATAAGGGGAGTCTATGTCTAACACAACGAACTGTAATATCTGCACTCTCCGGCGTTCTCCAACTCCCAACTCCACTGGCAGTTCCACTACTCCAGTAGGTATTGTAGTGCTCCCATTGAAACCATGGATTCGAGATTGGCAAGGCTTTAAATCTTTGGCTTCCATTTTCATTTGGTCGTAAGCTCGTTTAAACAAAATATTCACGGAGCTTCCACTGTCAACTAAGATCCTCTTCATCCAAGCAGGACCTACTTGAGCTGAGATGACCAGTGGATCGATAGTGGGGGCTTCGACTTTATCAGCATCCCTGTCTCTGAATACGATGTCATCAATCATTGTCTTCTGCTGTTTGGCCGGAGCCCCTTCATCAAAACTACTATACCACTCGAAGTCCGCATGCCTAATAGAGTTGGCATACAACTCCATTTCCTTCCAGCTTCGGTCTGCTGGATGAGGACCACCACTTATTGTATTAATAACCAACCTCCCGCCAGTTCGAGCGGGTTCCTCTTGCTTTTCTTGATTTGGTGCACGATTCTGATTTGATGGGCCCGCACCTCCTGACTGCGGCGCTCGAACATACTGATCCAACTTCCATTCACGTATCAGCTTTTCAATGAGATCTTGCAAATGACGACACTCATTCGTATTATGGCCATAACTTTCATGGAATCTACAAAACTTCCGTGTTTGGACTTGTCTTTCCGTTGACGGTTTCGGGGCAGGTTTCTTGTATTGCATGGTATTACAGGTCTGCAAATACACATTCTCCAGCGACGTATTCAATGGAGTATAATTGTCGAACATGGGGGCTCTACGTTGTGGACCACGATTTTGATCTCGTTTTTTAGCTTGATTTCCACTGTCCCTCTGCTGGTTCTGTTTGTTTTGTATATTCAACTGAACTTTTCCGGAACTCTCCCCGGATTGTTTAACTGCGATGTTACTGTGAATTCCTTCAATGTTGGGCCCTGCGTCATCCTGCTTCCTAGACTGTTTCGCATCCTTCCTTCTCAAGAATTGGGCTGCCTTGGAATAGAAACGGTCCAATGACGCAGGTGGCTTCCCAGCTAACCAATTTCCGAACTCGGAATCATGATCAATCCCCTTAGTCAATGCCATCAGGATAGAGTTGTCACCGGGATTGCTTATTTCTGCACACGCAGCATGAAATCGTTCCAAGTAACGTCTTAGTGTTTCTCCGGGAGCTTGAGTGACACTAGATAGGGTATTGACATCTTTTGGCCTCACTACGTGCATACGGAATTGTTCAACAAACTTGGTGGCCATCTGGTGAAAATTAGAAATGGATCGTGGTGGTAAATGAGTAAACCACATAGTAGCAATGCCCCCCAGGGAAATGGGGAAACTACGGTATTTTACTGCATCATCAGCTCTCGCAGCATTCATCAGCCATTCATACTTCAGGATGTGTTGATTTGGACCAGAATTCCCTTCATAAACTGGCAAAGTTGGCATCCTGAAGCGCCGAGGTGGTTCAGCATATAATATGTCGTCAGTGAAAGGGGTATGACTCCGAGAGATTCCCTAGTCGTCATTAGTGAGACCCTGACTTTCACGGATCATCTGACGAATCATCATTGGTATATCTGGCATCTGGATATTTGGAGGATGTTGCGCC
This sequence comes from Allium fistulosum, assembly GCA_030737815.1. Taxonomy (NCBI): domain Eukaryota; kingdom Viridiplantae; phylum Streptophyta; class Magnoliopsida; order Asparagales; family Amaryllidaceae; genus Allium; species Allium fistulosum. The sequence goes on from CM060907.1 coordinate 100,910,961, forward strand.
AAGGTGTGGTCGGGTTCCAAAGTGCGAGTATGGATCGGACGCGGTCGACGGTCCGTGCCTCGCCTCCTTGGTTCAACATTTTCAGGGACATAAGGTTCTGGAGTGTGTTCTCGTTGGTTACGATGCAGATCAGCTTGGTTCCTGGCATCAACTCCTTGTTCGGTAGTGGTGGTGGTAGCGAGATTGCCTGTGACATGGTAAGGAGCGGCACCCCCTCGGGATGAAGGTCCGGTATGATGACTGGTGGATGGTCCAGTTCTAGGTTGTCTAAGATTCAAGGCAGGTTGGTGTCTTGTGGCCTGGGTGTAGCTTACATCCAGCCGTGGGCGTGTGGATCGATGATGATCATCAGATGAGGCTGAACTCTCCATGGAAGAATAAGAAGCTTGATCCCTTCTGGATCTTCTACGCCTTTGGCGATTCAGCTGGTTGGTCAACTCTGTGTTGGCGCGTAGTTGTTCAGTAAGTTGTTCCCGACTCTGGGTCAACTCTTGAAGCAGCATCTGAAACTCTTGTCTGGTAACCGGGCCTGATGGATCTGAAGGTCCGATGGCATCTTGGTTGGATGGAGGCAATTGCATGGGATTCTATCTGTCCCGTCCTTCTTGATCAGCAGCTGTAGAGGCAGTTCGTGTGCTTACCATGATGAATTGATGAAGTCCTTTCCTAGATCTGATGCAAATCTGAATAGAATGGAAGGGCTTCGAGGTCTGAGATCTGGATCTTCTTCTTGGATTTAGGCAATCCGGTATTGATAGCAGATCCAAAGAGCAGGAGAAAAATTGGGTTTTTTCTTAGTGAAAGCACCAAAGTGTTTGTACCAAAAATGGGCACAACACTCTTCGGAAGTTTTTGAAGAGATACAATGAAGAAATTAAATGGAAAAAGAGGATTATCTAACAAAAACTCCAAAAAACAGATATGGGAATGATAAAAATGCACAGAAACACAAGAATTTAGAGTGGTTCGGCGTATTGCCTACGTCCACTATGAAATTGGTCCCTTTATTGATGTTTCTTTGATGATTACAATTAATTGCAGCGGGTTACAGCAGATAACAATGAATTACAGTAGTAAAAATTCGTTTGCAGCAGCAGTAATGGAGTATGGAATCGAATCCGACAGAGTTTGGGCATTGGAGTGTCAAAGATCCTTTTTCTGTAGGTCCTGGGATTCTATTCATAGGTGTACGAGGCTGATATTTCGCTCAGATCTCAGGAGACTTCTTCTGGCACGTGAGCGGGCCCACACGACCAAGCGACCAAGCCCGTGAAGTTTCGGCCTGATCCGTGATTGATACGAACGAATTTCGTATCGATCAAGATTGCGTCCAATGGAGTCGAAATTTGGTGTGGACATTCTTTAGCATGTACGTAAGCTCCTGTGAAAATTTCATATCATTTGGATTTGTGGATCTCGAGTTATGATCGATTCGAATTGGAGTTACTAGGCAGGCTGTTTCGTTCGAATCGATCATTTCGACTCGATCATTTCAAATCGATGGTTGCGTGTGATCAGGTGGTGACATGGCACGCATTCATCGCATCGATCCACATTCTTCGCCGGGTTGATCGAGTCGTTCCAGGATTTTCGCCGTGTTCGTATCGAAGTATTTGTCTTGTTCGAATCGATGGAAGTTGGCTTGTTCGTATCGATGGAAGTGCTCCGACTCGATGGATACGAACAGCGATCCACTGATGGATTCGAACAGTGTGAATCGATGGATACGAACAGTGATCCACTGATGGATTCGAACAATGTGAATCGATGGATTCGAAGTCGATCGATACGAAGTAGACTCTGGTGATGGATACGAAGTCGATCGATACGAAGTGGACATTGGCCGATCGATTCGAACAAAGCTTTCCCTGATGGATTCGAACTCGATCGGTTCGAACAGTGGCCAGTCGATCGATTCGAACAGTGGTTAGTCGATTGATTCGAACTCGAGGCTGTTTTTCATCCAATCTTGCATCGATCATAACTTGAGCATATGAACTCGGATTGACTTGAGATTTGGAGTGCTGACTTCCATGGCATTGCTCGTCGTGTCTTGTCGATTGTAGCTTGATCCGGACTCGGACAAAATTCATCGATATCCATAGTGAGCCTGCGTATAACCGATCTCTAAGACGAACCGTCATTGGTTTCTAGTCAAGTTCTTGGTGTCACGGCCTTGCCAAAAGGCGGGATAACAACGACTCTCCAAGAACTGTGATTCCTTTTAGCAAATACATATTTCAGAACACATCTCCTTTCATAAGAACTTGTGCACCTCTCAAAACCTTCAGACTATCCTTCTCGATAGTTACCTTGCATTCTAAAGATGCCAATTGTCCTAAAGAAATTAAGGATTTTCGAAGACCTGGAACATACCAGACACCTGTCAAAGTGCGTATTACTCCGTCAAACATCCCGATCCTCACTGTACCTTCATCCATTGCTCTACAGCTAGCATCATTACCGATAAGAATGAGCTTCCCTCTCGTCTAACGAAAGAACTGAAATAATCCTTATTAGACGTCATATGGAAAGACGCCTCCGAGTCCAGCACCCAATAGTCTGAGACATCCGATACTGCTGCAGACAACACATCGTCAGATATAGATTTCTCCACCGCAAATGATGAAGATCCGTCTTCTTCTTTCTTCTTCAAATTTGGACAATCATTTTTCTAATGACCTGGTTTCTTGCAGATAAAACACTTTCCGTCCTTAGACTTTCCTCTCCTGCCATTACCAGGCTTCCTGGACTTGGAATGCCCTATAGAGTGCCAATTCTTCTTATCTTCTCTACCTCTTTCAACAAACAGGTCATGGCTACTACTTCCACCTCTACTTCCTTCACTTATCTCCTTCATCTGATCTTTCAAGCCCTCAGATAAACAGTCCGACTTCACATCTTCCACTGTCAATATATCTCTAGCGAAGATAAGGCTGTTAGCGAAACCTGTGTAACGCTCCGGAAGAGAACACAAAAGAATCATTGTCATTTTCTCCTCATCCATCTTTAAGTCAACAGTCTTCATCTTCATCACGAGATCATCAAAGAAATTAAGATGTTCCTTTACTGAAGTACCCTCTCTCATCCACATAGTGAAAAATGCCTTCAACAATATCAGACGGTTAGTCAGAGATTTCTTCAAGTAGAGATTTTCTAGCTTAGTCCAGATGCCTCTAGCAGTGGTCTCACTACTAAACTTTGAGATAACACTCTCCCATAGCTAGTTGTAAAGTAACAAACGCTCATTTCTCCATCTCCTTCTTTTCCGCGACTGAGATGTCAGCCGTCAACTCCTCAGGAGCAAACACTGCTGGATGGACTTCATTCCTCATTAGAACAACCTTCATCCTCCATTCCACTTCTCGAAGTCTATCCCAATTCCATTTCTCAATTGCCAACTGTGATCCTGACGAGATATACATCCCTCCAGTATAGGGTCTTGTAACAACTGAAGTCGCTTCATCTTCTGCCATGGCGTCTAACACTCCTCAATCAACCTTGCAGCTCCGATATTAGACTGTTGGAGAAAATCCCTTCAGATGATCAGTCTAAGGGAATAAAAAACCCAACGCAGTGGAAAACAACTGGATCATGATTGTAGTGAGATGATATAAACAGAGATAAACACCAGAACAGATAGTCACAGATCTATGCAATGCAGAAAAATAGATAACACCAATATTTATAGTGGTATCACTACCGCGAGGCAGTGTACATCCACTTGGGGAGATGAGATTTTATTAATCACTGAAAGATTAGAGTTACAAGATTGATTCACTTTTGGAGGCTATACATAAAAATAATTTACAATACAGACAAAATTATGCAGAGTTTCAGCTCTCTAAGATGGCTCTGAAATTAGCTCTCAATTTCAGCTGCCATTGTTGTTCAGAAGCTCCACTATTTATAGAGTGAAGAAATGATAAGGGGTAGCTGCTATATAGCAGCCCTGAGGTTTGGTTCGACATGCATCTGGTTTGGTTCGGCGAAACGCCGAGCGAAAAATTTGGACCAACATCTCCCCTATTGGAGCGGCATGCTCAAATACCGAACGAAATATTTCGTTCGGAATGCCCAAATGCTGCTCCATAATCACCGGACGAAACAACTCGTTCGGAAAATTTCTTTTCTTCCGCTCCTTCATTTTACCAAATGAGAAATTCGCGTCTCTTCCGCTCCAAAACACCGAATGATAGTTTTGGTTCGGCATTCTTTCCACCGCTCCAAACTTTCCCTTTTCTCCAAATCATCGCTCAAAATCACCGCTTCAAGTCCTATCATCTTCCTTTGTTCGGTGATTTCAACTTCTGCTCTAGGGTTTCTGCTTCTTACTACTGCTGCGTCTTGGAATTAAGGTAGCAATTTCTAACAATGTTGTGTTTCGGCATTTCCGCCTTCCGAACGCGTTCGCTTCACCGTGTCTAGACAACATCAACGGTCGAAGCCTCCTATGCCGGCATTCCGATTGAACATCCTTCCATCGTCTCCATCGAGCATATAATTTGGTCTTGGCAACACATTGTAACAAAATGAATCCTCAATGTTACGTGCCACCAATGCCATATATACCACGATTATTCTAAATATCGTGCGATGTGGGACTTTAACCATTCAATTCACGCACCCACTCCATTTACAATGTGAGCCACACTTAACAATCTCCACCTTGGCGAGCATTGCTCAAGTCACCTTGGAGTTATACCGAGTCCTCTTCGCAGTAGGATCAGGCTGCTACTCCGAGTTCTCATAAGTAGGGAGGCAGTTGCTTAACCGTATCTCCACCTTGACGGGCATCCCATGCTCAAGCCCCTTAGGAACCATGCTTCGGTCACCTGCATCATATCGGTCCCTCGAACCATGAAGCTCTGATACCATGTTGAGTTTTCGGCATTTCCGCGTTCCGAACGCGTTCGCTTCACCATGTCTAGACAGCATCGACGGTTGAAGTCTCTCATGCCGGCGTCCCGATTGAACATCCCTCCATCACCTCCATCGAGCATATAATTTGGTATTGGCAACACATTGTAACAATAGGAATCCCCAATGCTACGTGCCACCAATGTCATATATATACCACAATTATTCCAAATATCTTGCGATGTGCGACTTTAACCATTCAATCCGCGCACTCACTCCATTTACAATGCGAGCCACACCTAACATACACAAACCATATTTGAAGCAGTTTAAAGCTTACAATAACACTTTGAAACAGACACTGCAAATATCTGCCCTTGCACCAAATCTGAAACAGATTGTGTAAAACTCTAGTTATTCGGCTGTAGATATTTGCACTTACAAGCCCTTTAGTTCATACATTGCAAGATTTGATATGGACTTGACATATTCAATACAGATTTTGCAAAATTTTCTCATTCAGTGCAATTATCTGCATTTATCTAAACTTTGATAAAAATAGTGTAAACTTTAAGTTATTCAGCGAAAATATCTGCACTTTATAATATGCACAAGGGACTATAATTTTCTAAGGTGTATGATTGTACCTTTTTTTTCAGTTACTGTAATAGATTCATTGTTTTAAAAGGTGAAAGCGTACATGAGGCGTTTTCGGATCCATGAAGCGAGGCGTAAGCCTCGAAACGTTGAGGCGTAAGCTTTTCGGATAAAAGAAAAAGGCAAAACATATAATGAAATCTGAAATAAAATAACATAAATGTCAAACATTAAACAAGAAACATAAAGCATTTAAAGCAATTCAAACAAAATACAATCATCCATAAGCACTTCCACGCAATATATTTCTTGCCCATGTCTTCAGGCTGCACTATGCACTGCTGTGCAGAAGAGGAAAGAAAAATAACTCAGCAAACAGCTAAAAAAAACGAAGATCGCTCGATGAGATGCTGGAATCGAGTCGATTCCGGTATCTGGAATCGAACTCGATTCTAGGTAGAGGAATCGATTGCACGAGTTAAAAAAAACCCTCTTTTAGCGCTCTGAAGTGAATATCGAATGAGAAAATAGAAATAGAATAACAAGAGTTTTGAATTTAGCAGCAAAAAAATAGCTTGAGAGACTTAAGTCTCAGTGCGTTTTTAACTCGAGGCATACGTTTTTTGTGTTTTTTGCGCCCCAACCACCTGAGGTGCACACCTTTGAAGCTAAACGCCTTTTGGTATGCATCTCGGCGCGTTTTTGCTTGCGCCTCGCGCGCTTTTTATAATAATAATACACTGAATATGTTAAAAAAAAAAGTGTAACCATTTGCACTTTTTAATGTATAATGTGAGTTTGGGTGCTTTCTTTAACTAAAGGACCACTATCATTCAATGTAGAATATGAGGATGTTACATATACCAAATTGATCAACATGGATATATGTTCGCACTCTAATATAAGGATGAGAAATATTTGTTTGTACTTCAATGTAGAATAACTGAACAAAATTGATCAACATGGATATATGTTTCATATACCAAACAGGAAAAAAGAAAAAGAAAAAATTGATTGTGAGAATAAAACCCTCTAATTTCTCAGTTTTTTTTCTTTCTGTTTTTCACGGGAACTGAAGGGTTAATAGATTCGAAATAAATATCCTTAGTTTGGTATGTATCTATTTACAATAAAAGGGTGCAGTTTATGTTATTTAATAGAAAGTGCATGTGAAAAATACTTGTACAAATGAGTAGTTCAACTGATACAGACATGGAAAGCACATTATCTGTCCAATCTCATCAAACATTTGGAAGCAAATGGTTGTAAACCCGAAAAAGTTCAGGCTTACAAGCAAATTGTTGCACACCCTTTGATTTTGGGAGAGTAGTTCAACTGATATTTTTGTTGACACTTTTAAATATTCTTACTTTTTTTAAAAGAAAAAAGAAGAAGCTTACAGTCTGTATTTTAATTTAGTTGTTGATGTAATGTTCAGATGTATAGCGTGGTCTTCATGTAAAATACATCATATCTTAGCAGTAGTCAGATTTGAACTCAGGATGCTTTCCTAGAACCATACTTTATAACCAACCAGTTGAAAGAACGTTTTCATTGACATTTCATATTTACAAAATTTATTATTCCTAGTTCAACTAGTTTCGAGAATGGTTGCCCAATTCGATGGCCTTTCCAATCTACCCATATACTCGAGCATATGATGTGGCATCATTCATTTTGAGATGATCTCGAGAATGAATGTTGATGATAATAGTAGTCATCTTATTAGCATCTTCATAATTATTTTCAACCGACAAAATAAGAGCAGTTTTTTTCTACGATGCTAAGCAAATAATTAGCTAAATAAAATTTTCATCATGTTGTTTTTACCTTTTTTTTAAGGAAAATAAGCGATTGTTTCAAGAAAAGATCACTCGTATAATTTTACTCTATACTTGAAAAGGAACTGACAACAAGCCTGAGATCAAAAAGTATAACATAAAAACTCTTGAAGAAGAAGTCATAACAAAATTAGCCTAACCAAGCTGAAATACTGAAATACGCGACTAACAAACCAAGTGCATCAATAAAAAGCGGAGCACTAGAAGCAAGCCTATAAGCTGAACCATTGAAGCCAAAACCATCAAGAGCCATCAAGAGGTGTCCAATGACATCCACATTATGTTTACAATAGCGCCATAGCTTAGTCGGTCATACCCATTACATTCTACTAAACTTGAAAAAAACTCGGTAAGAACGCGAGTCCAACACATACACACACAGTGTGTGAAAATAGTAAAGCAATGGCAATTCGTGCCCACGTAGGGTTAATTATAATAATAAAGTATAAATAATAATAACATATCTGACAAACTAAGATGCTCACATGTTTATTAGTTATACAACTTGGTTTACAACAACATAGTTAAACTAAACTTTGTCAGCCACTAAGCTTTCTGCTTCGTCTTTGAAGCTTTATTTTCTCTTTAAGAAAACTTAACTAAGCTTATAAACTCATCCTACTCAAATGAATACTCGTGAGCTATGCAGTTAAAGCGTTTAGCAGTTCTATAGCAATGAATGTGCAAAAAGTTACAGCGTGAGTAAAGCGGAGATAGAGCAGAAAATAACAGAGGTGCAAAAGGCTTCATTAGATATAAAACCAAATATTTAAATTTAACTTATTTTCATTCTCACATCGTTTGCATAAGAGAAAGAAATACTGTTTAATATATAACAAAATCAAAGAATATCATGATTTATGCAGACTATGCAACTACAATAGATGTCTAATATATATTAAGCATTTATGACTTAAAAATAGGTCATTACCCCAACTTTATTGATTTGGTCTAAAAGAAAACTAGTCAAATCAATCTTTGTATATTAATGCTACTAAATCGAGTGCTAACAAGCCTTAATTTAGCATATGTAGCGGAAAACAATGGGGCATAAAGTGAATCTACTGTTTAATAGCACTAAAATGAAATAGTGTAGTAGTCAAAAAGCTCTATGAGCTATAATGAGATTTTACGAGGTTTTAGTGACTTTAACTGCACAACTTGTGAGTTTACGTAGATAATAATAAAAACATAAGTTAGATATAAATCTAATACGAGTGATCCATTTCCCACATATAACATATACTAAGACCACACCGCCTAACGAATCTAGTTTTCCCCTTTCTAGATCATCAACAACAATTACATTCTGTCGTGTAACGTAAGAATTAGAACATCATATCATGAATATAAATATATAAGCATCATTACAAAAATAAGTATACCTTATACCTGTGCAGTTAACGCCCCGCTATTACCCCGCTATAACCATGCTATATCTCATAGCGGATTTCTAACGCTACGATATTTCCATATAGCCCCAAATATAGCCTTTCCGCTTTAAGCCCCGCTATTTCTACTATATCCCGTAATTTCCGCTATATTTCACTATTTCCGCTATATCTTCTTTAAAAGAAATGAATTGAAAAATGACATTTATACATTATAAAAATTATGAAATTAATTTATTTAATTGAGTTTTTAATATATTTCCAAAAATGAAAATACTCGAATGTTCTACTAAATTCAATTATGTTATATAATAGTTTTACGTTTATTTACGGTATATTCGCACATTTTTTTATTTAAAATTATTTATGTATTATTTATAACTCAATTGAATGTTAATTTTTCATTTAAATACCATTTATATATTTGTAAAAACATTAAGTACGAGGTTTATATTGTGAGGAATGCGGAATATGGATCTTAAGGCTAGAATGAACACTTGAGGGGGGGTGAATAGTGTTTATAAGAAATTACTAAATCTTTTTGAGTTATTGTTGATTTGTACACAAATGTATGCAATATTCAGATACAGATATAATCACAGAATCAAACACAGATGCAAAAATAAAGTAAATGCAGTAAAGGAAAGAACACACCGGATTTTATACTAGTTCGGAGTTACCCTACATCCAGTCCCGCACAACTAAGTACGGATTTCCTTTCAAAAGTAATTCAACAATTACAACCCTCGGTTTCAAGGCTACGAGGCACACCCTCCAGAATCACAATCCTCTGGGTAGAGATACTTGATTTCCGGGGCAACAAGTTCACCCAATTGATTTCCAAGGCTACAATCACGCCTTTTCTCGCTAGATTGATTTCCAAGGCTACAATCACACATTTTCTCGCTAGATAGATTACAAAGAAGCCTATAACTCTGAATAACACTTGGATCTTGTTGAGATAGTGAAAGAGACTCAAACCAGAGATGATCTAGTTAGATTCAATGTTGATTTCGGCAGAGTGATGATAGAATTTTGAATAAGAAAATGTGGAAGAAGAAGAGAAGTGAAAAACCAGAAAATCTGATATAAAATTCGTTGAAACTAACCCCTATTTATAGAAGAACAATAGTCATGTCCATTCGTGAACGGTTATGGCGAATAGACACTTCTTTTGAAATTCAAATTTTTAGTCCTAACTGACACTATGTCGACATGGGGTACTAGGGCATGTCGACATGCCAAAGGAAATTTTGATGTTTTGATTTTCTTTGAAAATAACCTTTATCTTATATTAAAACTATTTTAAACTTTATAAATATACTTGACTATAGATAAAATACATAGATAAATATAGAGAAAAATATATATAAAATTTTACTATAATTTTATATTTAAATCTTAGTATAAAGATAGTTTAAAACAAACGAAGTTTAAAAACACGAGTTTATTAAAAACAAAAACAAAGAATATTTTAAGGCTAAAACATCTTTTTGAAAATCATTTGAAAAGATAATTTTTAAGGCTAAAACATTTTGAAAAGCAATTTTGAAAATCATTCTGAAGTTGTTTTGAAAATCATTTTGAAGTAGTTTTGCAAGCTTTTTGCTGTAGAATATCTCATCATATCAGGACTCGAGAACTTGTACAAAACCAGGATGTTCGTGGGTTTGTAAGCCACTTGTCGTAGGTTTGTAAGCTACTTGTCGTGGGTTTGTAAACCACTAAAAGGTAGAAATGGGTTCCATCCCAAAAGAAAAATGGAGTGAAGATTTCAGTGTTATTATGAAGTTTTAACAAAATTCTAGACTCAATACTTATCTTGAAATCTTGAACTCTTGATAATCTTGATATTCTTGATACTCATGAGTCTTCAATCTTGATATCTTGAATCTCTATACTGTACAGTCTTCATTCTTGATACCTGCATAGTTAAATTCTGCATATACATATATATATATCTAAACAATAATGTTAGTATTTATATTTTATAATCTTATTCTAAGGTTGTTGTCATCAAAACCATCAACTCATGGCTAACAATCTCCCCCTTTTTGATGATGACAACTTTTGTTTATAAAATATTACTTCTATCCTAATAACTCCCCCTAAATCTAATAACTCCCCCTTAATCTATGCCTAACTACCCTATTTTATATTTCTCCCACTTGTCATCAACAAAAACAAACTAACTCCAAACTATATAACTCCCCCTCATTCTTGTATTCAAGTACCTGCATTAATAAACTATATAATAGAGTATATTAAGAAATAACTATACTTATAGACATGCTACTCAATCAACGATTATAAATATATCAATGTATATTTATACAATCATCACACCACACCAAGTGTTTAATCAAATCAATCAAAACAACCAATTTCAATCAAAGCAATCAATTCAAACAAAGTAATTAAATAAAGCAATCAAATTAAACGTTACGAGGAACTTCCACCCATCCTTCTTCTCCGAAAATAAAGGAACTTCCACCCATCCTTCTTCTCCGAAAATAGGGTCTGCTTTGATGGCATCCCAATTTTCATTGTCATTTGTGAGAGAGACAGGGGGATGTGCTTCGTTATCATCCTTGTGCAGGGAAGAAATCATCCATCGAATTGCCTCGAAATGCCTTTCTTGCTCCTTGATCATCTGCATTTGACTCAATTCTAAGTGTCGCTGGTTACGAAGAATGAACGAGAGAATATTCTTGAACGAATTAAGAGTTTCTTCAAGATTCTCGGATAAGTTATGAATTGGATTAGCCATTTTTGAAATTGTGAGAAGAATGAGAGATAGAATAGATAAGAAATAATATTCAGTAATGAATTCTGGAAGAAATGGGTATATATAGGTGTAGAAATTCGTTTGAAATGAATAGACATATGGTAGTTATTCAAATTTCAAATTCAAAATGAAATGTCATTTCTGACCAGTACATGTCGACATGGTCAAGGGGGGGATGTCGACATGAGGTAGTGAAATTTGATGGTAATTTTGATTTTGTGAATAATTGTGTGTATATATATATATTTATATATTATACTAACATTTATTCAAGAGATAAGATAAGCTAGATAACAGAAAATAAATTTAATTTCATTACATAGAAGAGTGATACAATGATTAATCATAAATAACTACATAAACATTCAAATTTAAACTAATTCGACATTATATGAAAATATAGAACTAGTTAGAGGATGATGACGACGAAGATAATCCAAGTTTCTTGCTGACTTTGGAGAAAAACTTGTTCATCTTGGATGATATTTTGTCCAACTTCTTACTAACTGATCTTTTAAGAACCCGTTGATTCTCAACAATAATCTTTTGGTTTTTGAGAAGGGTTTTGTTGGTAGAATTGGAGGGATATTCAATACTTTCTAGGGATGTTTCACCTTCTTCTTCTTCTTCTATTTCCATTTCATCCCTTTCATCTTTTTCTTCCTCTTCCTCCTCTTCCATTTCTTCATGAGCCAAACGCTCTTTCTTTTTGGCAAGAGTCTCATAAGGTTAAAAAGCATATGGGATTTTCATGAGAGAAATGTTTGAGATATTAAAATCTTTTCTTGAAATAAATTCTTCTCCTTTGAAATTTACTCCAAAATAGTTGAAAATCCGAGTAAGGTAAATTCCATGATATAAAGTGTTTTCTCCCATTTCAAAAATTTTTAGGACGAAGTTCATCCAAAATAACTTGCGCCCAATTGATATCATAATTTCCGAAAATAGCAAAAAATGCTTTGCACACTTTTGAAGTAGGATTGTTAAAATTTGCCGATCTTGGGGTCAAAGTATGTTGTAAAAGAAGATTGACAATTCTTGCTTTAGGATGAAAGTTTCGGTTTTTAAATTCAAAGTTTTCATCTCCTTCAAAAATATGATGAATGTCTCACGATCATGTTCATCGATTTGAAAACTAGAAAGATCCATTCCTGTGCTTTTGCAATTGAGAATGGTACCCAAAAGATCGCAATTCAAAACAATTTTAGTGCCTTTGACACTACTCCAAATTTCATTATCATTTCCTTCATAAAATTCTCGATTGAGATTTGCATAGAAAATTTTAACAAGATTTGGGTAACAAACAAAATCATTTTGAGAAGAATCAACAAGACTAAGAATTTGATTGTTTGCAAAAAGAGTATCAATTTCATAAGAAGCAAAATCTTGAAAAATAGCAAACTTTCCGGGATGGACTTTTCCATAGTTAGCATAATTGATGTATGCTTTAATTGCCTCCGGATTATTGAAGAGTTGCTCTTTCAAGTTTCTGGAAAGTCTCATGGTGGAGGGGTTACTTGAAGAAGCCATTAAAGTAGAGAGTAGAGAGCTTGAAGTTTTGAAGAGAGAGTTTGAATTTGAAAATGAAAGTGAAAAGTTGTGATAAAAGACAGTGAATAAATAGATTTTTGAAAGACACGTTCTCTGGTCAAAAGATGCCTTTTCAGAGTATTGAATGAAGTGAAAAGGTGGAGGGAAATTCAACCATTTGAATTCAAATTTTGATTACAAAATTTGTACCCATGTTGACATCATGGTAGGGACCATGTCGACATGTGTCTGAGAATTTCTATGATTTATTTTTCCTAAGTATTCTAATATATATATATACTTATTATTTTAATGTCTATATATATATATATCTGGAGTATTATTATAGTATATTCCAAAAAATATTATAATATTATTAAAAAAATAATAATAATGAAATAATAATAAAATTATAATAATAATAAAATAAAAAATAAATTTAAAATTCAATCAACACACCAATTCAAAATCAATCAATCAAGTAATCAATCATCTAATTCTAAGCATGCAATTTCAATCAATTGTATTGTAAATGTGTACCTTTTTCTGAGTCCGTTTCCTTGAATTTGTTGAAGTCGTGAACTGCCTTGAAACACAAATTTGAGTTATCTGTCTTCTGATCATCATCGCTTGAGGATGAGTCTGAGTCATCTAGAGTAGCAGTAAATGCACTCTTCCGTTTCTTTACTGTATCATTGTTTATAGGAGGATGCTGCCTTTCTAGTTACGGACAGTCTCTTTTGATATGGCCTGGTTGATCATAGTTGAAACATTTGACACTGTTTGACACTGCATTCTGATTTCCAGAATTCTTATAGTTGTTTCTCTTGAGATTATTCATCTTTCTGTATTTCAGGAATTTCCGAAAATTCCTGGTCATAAATGCTATCTCTTCATCATTATCACTATTTAAGTCTGATCCGTCGGTTAATGCATTGAATGTCATTGATTTCTTTTCAGATGCTTTGCTTTCTCTTCTCCCGATCATTTGAACTTCAAATGACATTAGATTTCCAATCAATTCTTCTATCTTTAAGGTACTGATGTCATTTGCCTCTTCAATTGCAAGTGTCTTTTGATCCCATTCTGGAGTGAGAGAATTTAAAATTTTTCTGACTTGATCTTCTTCCGAAAATTCCTTTCCCAAGGATATTAAAGAATGCACAATATCTTGAAATCGACTATACATATCTGAAATAGACTCATTTGTATTCATTTTAAATAACTGAAACTGATTTGTGAGCATGGAAATTTTGGTCTGTTTAACTTTGCTTGTTCCTTCGTGGGTCACTTGTAAAGTTTTCCAGATTTCATATGCAGACTTACAAACTGACACTCTATTAAATTCATTCCTATCAAGTGAACAAAACAAAATATTCATTGCTTTAGAATTATTTTGTGCAACAGTCTTTTGCTTACTGGTCCACTGTGCAAAATTAGTTGTGGGCTCAAAATATTCAGTTTGTGTGATATTCCAAGTATCTAATCCTACAGATTGTAAATATATTTTCATCCTTCATGCCTAATATGCATAGTTACTGCCATTAAAAAGTGGTGGTCTGGCAGTAGACTGACCTTCTACAAATGAACTAGTGACAGGGATTGTTGGGTGTGTTTCGACCGGCTCCATCCCTACCACCGAATCAACTCCATCCCTACCACCGAATCAACTCCATCCCATGCCAACCGAACCATCGCCCCAAACCAACCCACTATCGAACCAAGTGCCTGTCAAACCAACCAAGACATCCCGGACCAAGCTCCCACCGGACCACCTACCACCGGACCAAGACATTCCGGACCAACACTACCAGGCCAGATCGCGTCAGCCCAGGCCCATCAGCAGCTGTATACATCCAAGACCCCTACCCCCAGCCTCACTCTATAAATAGAGGGGCAAGGGTACAACAATGGGGACAAGTTTGAGAGCTCAAGCACGGAGAGAACTTTCAAAAAACTTTCAGATACTAGTATCAAAGCTTTGTACTTGTAATCTAAACAAGAAAAGAGAAATAATATATAAAGTGGACGTAGGCACATTCTGGCTGAACCACTATAAATCTGCGTGTCTTTCACAGTTTAGTCTCTGCTTTTCATATATTTGCATAAATCATCCGAATCACTAAGAACAACGTAAAATCAATTAAATCCTACGACTTTGAGGTGTTTGTCCATTTTTTGTGCAAACATTTTTGGTGCTTTCACTGAGAATCAAGAAGCTCGAAGCTCCAGCTTCTTCCACTTAACCTTCTTCCTAACGGCATCGTTCATTGCTGGGAAAACATGCCTCCCAAGCAGAAGAAAGATGTTAACAAAGGAAAAAGCATCGTAACCAGCAGTCTTCCAGATTCGGTGGTCACAGGTCAAGTAAATCGTCCCCCTCCAGCAGCAGTACCAAATGAAGATCAGGAAAATCCGACCACCCTTGCCGCAGAACAGCCAGCAGCAATTACTAGGGCAGATCTAGACAGGGTTGTGGCTGAAGTGACTAACCGCTTCACATCCCAGCAGGAAGCCTTGGTGGACCAACTCATGTCACGCTTAAGGGATGCTGAAGAGTCCAACCGCAACACTGAATCATGGGGTGAGTCCCAGTCTGGAGGATCTCGGAGACAACAAAGATCTTCCTTCTTCGAAGGAGTTAACGACAGAAACAACCATGGTAGGAGCCGAGATCGAGCTCAGTCCGAAGTTGGACCTGAGGAAACGCTTGGAACCGAACCCAACGGGGGAGGTACCGGGCGGAGGTCAACTGTAGCCGAGCCTGTCGTACTGCTTAACCACGGAAACACCAATGAACGGGGCCGAGCTAGAGTCCAGCCCAAAGTTGGACCCAAGGAAGTGCTTAGATCAGAGCCCAGCAGGGGAAGATCAAGGCAAGGGCCAACTGTAGCTGACCCTAGCATGCTCCCAGAAGACCAAAGGCAGCCATTGGAAAATATGAGGAATGATAGACGATACCATCCCTACAGGTCATCTGGACGGAATCAATCCCATAGAATAGAACCAAACTCGTTTCTATCTGCTCCAAATTCTGATGAAAGGATGACACGCTTATTCAGAGAGTGCGTCAACCGGGAGCAAAGAGATCGAGGGATAGGCGCTAGGGTAACCAGCCCTTTCGCCCGCAATATCGAAATTGCTATCACTCCCCGAGAATGGAAGATGCCAACAATGGAACCTTACAAAGGAACCTCCGACCCCATTGTACACTTACAGAGATACACACATCATATGCTCATGAGTGGAGCAACAGAGGGAGTACTGTGCAAATGCTTTCCACTATTCTTAGCAGATCTAGCTACCTCCTGGTTCGGTCATTTACCCCAGGGGTCCATCAGCTCGTGGGAAATGTTGAAAGAAAAGTTTATCAGTCAGTTCCGCGTTCATGTGGAACAACCCAAGGACGCTTATTCCTTATCCAGCATCAAACAGAAACCTGGAGAGAAACTACAGCAATACCTAACCCGATTCAATGCCGCAGCGGCCGCAGTCCAAGATGCCGATGAGAATCTTATCTTAATGGCCCTATGTAGTGGCGTGCATCCGGATACTAAATTTGCTAGAAGATTGACCAAAGAAAAACCAGCTACTTTACCCAATTTCTTCCATGAAGCTGGGAAATATATGAGACTTGAAGACGCTGCCACTGAGAGGCAAACAGGGCAACAAAATAAGGCAGCTCACGGCAACACGCCCGTTGTAGCAAAGGACGTTCGAAGAAATGATTCTAGAGACAACGCTGGGGGGAAAGAAGGGAGAAAAGCGTCTATATCGGCCAGGACCGAGATTTGATGCTTACACCCCGTTGAATGAAACGATCGAAAACATCTTCCTGGCCCACCTTAAGCAAGGATGCCTTAGATTTCGTCAGAAAATGTGACAGATGTCAAAAGTTTGCTAAGATTCCGCGGCTACCAACAACTGAGATGACTCAAATGACCAACCCTTGGCCCTTTGCAGTATGGGGAATTGACTTGATTGGCGAACTGCCAATGGGACGTGGCGGGGACAAATATGCTGTAGTGGCAGTCGACTATTTCACCAAATGGGTGGAAGCAGAACCCCTAAATAAAGTATCTTCAGCAAAAGTTATTAACTTCTTGATCAAAAATGTTCTATGCAGGTACGGAGTCTCATTCAAAACCATATCAGACAATGGACTTCAGTTTGACAGCGAGGAGTTCGCCAACTGGTGCCAAGAGCACGGAATTCACAAAAGCTTCTCATCCATAGCTTATCCCCAGGCAAACGGACAAATCGAAGTCGTCAACAAAATTCTCAAAACTCTAATAAAAAAGAAACTCGAAAAGTCAAAAGGCGCTTGGGTGGATGAACTTCCTATGGCACTGTGGGCCTATCGCACATCTTTCAGAACATCAACGGCGCATACTCCTTTCTCTTTGGCATACGGATCAGAGGCTATGCTCCCAGTTGAAACTATAGTGCCATCCCACCATAGTATCCACTATAACCCAGAAGAGAACGAAGAGCTCCTCCACATGTCTTTGGATCTAATTGAGGAAAGAAGAAATGATGCAGTCCTCAAAGCAGCAGCTCACAAGCAAAAAGTGGCAATGCAATACAACTCCAAAGTCAAGCATCGTAGCTTACAAAAAGGAGATCTTGTCCTCAAGCGAATCTTCCCGTGCCCCGGAGCGCTAGATCCAATCTGGGACGGACCATATGTAATTCATAAAGATCTCCACAATGGAGCTCATATTTTGTCAACAGTGGACGGGGAGGTGTTCCAGAGGGCATGGAACATCCAACACCTTCGTCGATACTTTACTTAACTTGCACTGCCCATATGAAGCGAATTAACAAAGAGAATCAGTGGACGTAGGCATTTTCGTGCCGAACCACTTTAAAAAAACCTTGTCTCTTTTTTAACTTGTTCCTTTATATCTTGGCTGCTTGTTAACTTTATCCTTTTCTGTTGAACAAAATCCTGTGCAAATAGCATTTCCATTCAAGGCGCTCCACAGCGCAACTTCTCCTGGACAAGACCTAACAGGTACTATACGAATCTATGCCCTCGCCAATGAGACACTTTTGCTCCGGCATCCCTCTGCTGCGGGTTAACTCATTGCTCGCGACGGCCCTCAAATCCAACTGTAATGAGCCGATTATAAGCCACCGAGAAGGCCGACTATAGCCGAGGCAGCTCATTACGGCGTTCGGCTCGCCGGCAACTGTGAACCGACTATAAGCCCCAACATAAGGTGTGGCCAGCCAGGGGCAGTTCACGGTTGACGATCGGCACCCACGCTAGCCGGCCACAGTAAATCGAATAATACCCACGATTACGGTCCATAATGGCCCGGGTAGTTACTGTGCGCGATCTCGGCTCCGATGTGTCTTAAGTGCGGCTGTGGTAAAAAAGAATTAACTCCCCGCGGAGGCGTAAGATGGGTGACAAATGTCTCCAAGACCCACAGCTAGGGAAAGTGACTACAAAACCCGTTTGCCACGATCTTAAGCACATCGAAGGCCTTCCGTGATTGGAAGTTTTACTATTTCACATATTTCAATTTTATTTAAAAAACTTTTCTCCTATCCTCTGTAACAATCCCTGAAGTACAGGACACAGAAAATGAGACATTCACTAATGGAAGCGGATGCTCATAGCAAGATACTGGACCGCATTCCATACTCGGTCACACAAGACATTCCAAGCTGCCATCTACAAGCAAAGTATAAAGGGCGGTATTTCCTTCTCTCATGTGTAAACACGTGACTATAATTTATTCACACCTAACGCTAACATTGCAAAACATGAAATGATGTTTTAAACAAGAACTTGACGTCAAACACAATTTAATTACAAGAATATGCATAGCTATATTTCTCATACAACATGTCAAAATAGCAAAAACATTCAAAAGACAACAGAATCAGCTTAAGTTAAAGAATTACACGTCAAGAATAGTATTGTTTATTACAAGTAGCATAATTACAACCTAAGGGTTACGTTACTGTTTTGAAACTAACATATACAACAATGTCAAGTCTACAAAAAGATATTTAGGTCTAATCAAGGAGCCGGCTGCGTCGGAGTCTTATCCTTGTCCTGTTGCCCGCCTGTCCAATCAGAGAAAGAATTCATTAGTGATAAGCGACCAAGTTAACGGAAAGACTAGAAAGGAAGACTTACCAGCACCTGCTTCTTGACCATCCTGGTCGTCATC
The DNA here is from genome assembly GCA_030737815.1 of Allium fistulosum. Taxonomy (NCBI): domain Eukaryota; kingdom Viridiplantae; phylum Streptophyta; class Magnoliopsida; order Asparagales; family Amaryllidaceae; genus Allium; species Allium fistulosum. The sequence continues at coordinate 100,930,159 of CM060907.1, forward strand.
CTCTACTTGCATACCTGCCTCCTCAGCAGCAAGCAACCGCATGCCCTCCTTCACCGCCACCTTCTCCTCCTTGGTAAACTGGGCAGTAACCACATCCATGCTGAAGACTGCGCCACCCTCTTTATCCGCATCAGCCCTAGCCTCCTCCAGAGCCCGGAGATAAATCCTAGCCATGACCCTGGAATAATCATCCATCCTGGATAGGTTGCCCTGCTTCCAAGTATGGAAGTACATGTCCTGGAGCATCTCGTCCATCATCCCCTCGTTCTCCTCAAACTCCCTCATCCGGGCCTCGGAAGCCGACAGCCTTTCAACGACAGCTTCTCTCTCCAATCGGTATCTCGAGCAGTCAGCCTGAAGGGATTCCCGCATCGCCTCCATCTCCTCCTTCAGCTTAGCTTGAGCAAGCTCGGCGGCCTCAAGCCTCCTAGATAACTCCTCTATCTGCTCCAGATCCGCTTTCCGAACCTCATCCACCATGGCAATGGCCATATCGATCCGTTCCTTGCAGGTAGCCTCCATTTTCCGCAGTTCGGCTCGGCTAGCCTCTACCATAGTTTTCTTTAGTCGTCTGGAGGCGGCCTCGTGCTGAGAGATCTGGATGGCTTGGTCGGCGAGTTGCTTGGCCTGGTCGGAAACCACTAACCGCAATCTTATTTTGGCACTCCCGATTTCCTCCCCGGCCTTGACCAGTCGGGCATGATGCCCCATCAACTTCCTGTTCTCCTCAGCAACCCAGTCGATGTTTGCCTTAGCTTTGTCCCCCATAGTGACGATCCGAGTAGTGAGCAAATCAAGGTCCAGGGACTTGGCCTCATCAAGCACCTTTACCATAGGATTGCGAGGGAGAAGGTGCTCACCGGTAACCTCGTCGAAGGAAATATCATGAGAACTTGGATCCAGATCATGATGACCCGCAAATGGATTACGAGCCAAGCCGGGACGATCAATCTGAGTAATGGTAGGATTTTTAGACGGATGCGGAGAGGGTATGAACTCGGTATCCTCCTCCGTGATATCATGAAGAGGCTGGATTGGGGGTTGAGGACCAGGTGAAGGCTCGGATAGGGAGCGACTCCTCTTTCTCTTCTGAATATCCTCTTCAATAACCCCGAGAAGAGGACGGTAGCCGACTACGTCCCCAGAACGGTGGGTCGAAGGCTTCGGTTTAGCGGAAGCTTTGAGGAGTTTGAATTGTTCGAGGCGGTGCCGAATGTCCGAGGTCTTGGCCACCTTACCCGCTCCTGGAATAAAAACCAAGTGTTACAAGCACACATTGAATCATAATCCAAGAAATATATCAAGCAAAAAAGAGACGGGAACTGGCCATGAAATATCCCTAAGTACATATCATAAAGGGAGTCGGCGGGAGTCAAAAATTCACCTTGAATCGCCGGAGTTGCCCTGGCTGAAACGCCCTTAGAAGATGGATCGGCACCAATTCCGGCCTTGTCAGTTCTCTTTGTCTTCTCCACCAAGGCCGATCCTTCCCCCAACCCCTCGAAAACATGGTGGAAAGCCTCATCTGTCCACTCTTGGATCTCACCTACTTGCCCAGAAGACAAAGCACCGGCGCCATCACCGCTCTGCCCTTCCCCACCATCATCACCGTCCCCTTCTCTGTCACTTCCACTCTCCGCCTCACCTCCTTCGTCCTCGCCCTTTTCCCCCTCCACTTTTTCCTCCTCCTGAACATCCGGATGTGTGCTGGGAGAGGGTCCATCGGACTTCCTGAGCTTCTTCCCCCGGCGACTGGATGCGTCGAGAAGGGTCTCCTTTTGCCACTCTTCGCCGGGGCCCCTCCTGTGGCTTTGGCAGCCCTCTCCTCCGCTGTGTCCCTCTGCTTGACCACAGACTGATGTGGTAGGATCAGGTTGAGCCCTAGAAGTGTAGCGTTCCTAATCAAATAAGAGGCCGACCTATCCCTTCCCGTGATGGCTTCTATTTCCTCAGCCATCTGAACCAGGCGATCATTCTCCACGACCGCAAAGCCACCTGTCGCTAGCAAGAAATAAAAACACATAAGATGAAGCACTGCAGTTATAACGGAAATTATAAATAAAGCTTCACACTTACAGCCGGAGGTGAAGCGATGTATGGAAACAGAGTCATCCCTGATAAAGAACCATTCTTTCTTAAACATACTGAACTTCGAATATAAGTCCAGGACAGGCTTGAAAGATACGACTGATTCCAAGCTGATGTATGGAGACCCCTTCTTATAGCCCCTCAAGTTGTACAAATACCGGATCTCACGGTTGGAAGGAGGACGCTCGTATCTCCTCTGGAAGATAACAAAGAGGCTCACTAGAATGGCGTAGGAGTTAGGCTGAAGCTGGAATGGAGCCACCTTCAGATATGTGACGAAGCTGACTATCCAGGCATTGAGAGGCGGGATGGCACCACACATACAGTGATACCTGCTGTAAGCGAAATATCCTTCGGGAGGACTATATGGCATCACTCCTTCCCCCGGCAACAACATACGCGCTCGATCAATCCCGAAAGAGCGAGAAATGACATCAAGCTGCTCATCTTTGAGGGAGCTAGGGAAGCAATCGGGAGGTGAGTTCAGAAGCTCTTGGGGACCGTACCCGTCCACAAGCGATCTTGGGGTAGGCCCATGTCGTTCTGGATTCGGCTGAACTGGGGGAACGACAGGAGATTCTCTTCTATCCGTAGATCTCTTCTTTTCTGATCGGGTTTCCACTTTGTGAGACATTTATCTGCAAAAACAGGAAAGCACATTGTTAGAATACGGGATATAGAGATTCAAACGAACAAGTGTATATTGTCTATAGTTCCACTTAATGAAAGTGTATATGGATCGATAATATAGTTAAACTACGACTAGCAAGTGCGAAATTATAAATAATAATAAATGGCAGTAATAAAAAATGACACCAGGGATTTTTATACTGGTTCGAACTTCTCGTTCTACGTCCAGTCCCAGACTCCTTCTGGAATTTCTCTAACAACCCTCACTTAACCCGGAGGAACAGGTATTACACCACCTGAGCAACCGAACAGGACTTTTCCGCCTAAGCAACTGAATAGGACTTCAAATACAATTTGGTAAATTGTTTCTTGACTTGTGTGTTCTTTGAATAACACGAATATAGTCAATGTAGTACACCCTTCCTATAATCTTCTTGATATGATGATTTGAATGTGCAAAGATAGGAAGTAGAGAATTGAAAATCTCTTGTGATTATGATAATACAAAGCAAGTATAGATAGAAAGAATTGGTGGTTTAAATAATGGATTTTCATCTCTATTTATAGTATTGAATAGTCTTAATTTAATAGTTGCAACTATTAGATGAAGTGCAACTCTTGGTGAAGAAGACAACTCTTCAGAATTTGATATTTCATGAAGAGATGCTTCAGTTCGTCAAGTTCAGATGTCTGAGAGAAAAGTGACAGATGTCTGAATAAAGTTTTAAAATTCAAAAAATAAAAGAAAGAAAAAACAGTCATTTCAGGCGTCTGTATTTTAATTCAGACGTCTGTCTAGGATGATAGACGTCTGTTATTAAATTGACAGACGTCTATTTCATATAGAAATAGAAGCACTATATACATAGAGTTCAGACGTTTGTTATATTATCTTTAGACGTCTGATATTGATGTCAGACGTCTGAATTAATATACAGACGTCTAAATCTGTACTGTTTTGTTCCTTCCTTTATTTTAGCACTTTTGAACTTGAGATATTATATATAATTTTGAAAATACCTTTTTATATCTTTTAAATAATTAAAGATATTTATTATTTTAAAGCATGATTTTCAAAAGTATATTTGTGTGTGTGTTTTATCATCATATCAGAGATTGTACAAAAAAATATCTAACTTATAAATAATAAAATTTTGAGAACTTAATCTTGTTGAAAATATGATAATAGCTTCTCTTGTAAATTCCTGCAAGAATATTTGACATTATAGTATATAGGTTGAAATATATAGTTGTCGCATAAAAATCGAAGAAGGCAGGTTCCAACATTCTCCCTCTTTTTGATGATGACAACTATATAATTCAACGGTTAGTATAACCATACCTTTTGCTCCCCCTGTCAATATGACCAATTTATATAGCAGAAATGTTATTATTTCTCCCCCTTTGTCATTAACAAAAAGAGTTGTAGGGGGGTGTTAGATATAGAGAAGTGACAAAACTGTGAATAACAAAATAGTTAAGAAGTGTAGACAAACCAAGTATGTACCAAGATGATAATAACAAAACAATATATATTAAGTCAGAGCATTTGTTTAACCAACACAAAGAACTAAGAGAGACATAGAAATTTATACAAAGAACAACTAATTAGTTTTAAACATCACAAAAAAATAGAATTTTTATGAAAGTGAAGTTTTTGAACCAAAAGGCAAATCAAAGGAAAAACATCTTCTTTCACCATTCTCCCCAAGTTGGAGAGGAAGGAGGAGAAGATCCATGAGACCTTTTCCACAATTGACGAAGAATTGTCTTGACATTTTTCAATTCTCGTGCATTCTCTTCGACTTTGGCATCTAAATTATCGAATCTAGAATTGATGGACGAAAAGCCTTGTGCAATTTGTTGAGAGATTTTCTTTTGATTTTTAGAGATGGTGATGTCAGACTTGAGTTTTTCATTTTTAGTATAAGTGCGTGAAGTACCAGAAATTAGTTTAATCTCGTAAGTTTCCGGGTTTGAACTTTGGATAAAAGCTTTCTCAAAAGCTTCGTCTTCTCCTTCTTCATCTTCCCTTTCATCTTCATCATCCCTTTCTTGTTCAGTATCTTCTTCATCTCCATCATGTCCGGAACTGCCTACTTTTGTTTTTCGTTTTTCTTTTTGTAAGGCTAGTTGTTCCGCTTTATAATCATTATATGTTGGAAATGTCGGAGGAGATTCCGGTAATCCCATCAAACTAAAGAAGCGAATGTTGGATACCTTGATCTTTTCAAATTCAATTGACGGACTTTGAATGGACAAGTCAGATAGAATTCGAGTAATATAAGGAGCATAGACAATTGAACGCTTCTTCGAGTCGTGATAAGTACGAAATGCATCATAAAAATATTGTGCCCAATTGATTTATGTATTAGATAATATTGATTGAAGCGCCTTATCTTCATCATCATAGATGACCTCATGGCTTCCTTGCCGGGGAAAAATTGTTTTTATTAGCATTCTAAGCAATAATCGAGGTCGAGGACGAAGATGATTTGATCTATCTGTGGACTTTCCTGGTTCAAAAAGGTAATATTCTATTTGTTTAAGTTCCTCTCCTTATAACTTAAAATCATCTAAGTCGACCCCATCCGAGCTACATTTTAAAACTCGTCCAATGTCAGCAGGAGTTATTTGTAGAATGTTTCCAAATACGCTTGTCCAAAGCGTTCCTTTATCTCGATGAAGTCTAATTTTTGGATTGTTAACATTTGCAAGAAATAATAGGATACTAAGTCTACAAATGTTGACTTGATTGTCTTTGAAATCAATAAGACTAGTAATCTGAGATCTATCAGTATAGAGCCTAAGTTTGTACGTAGGAAAATGATCAAGATTATGAAAAATACCATGAAATGATGGTAGAGAAGATAGATGTTTATAACGAGCCATACTTCGGGGTTCATGGTATAGCCAAGCTGCAATTTGATCCTCTGAAGGGAGAATATGAGGAGCTTGTTGAGAAGAATCTCCTTTTTGTTTCTCTGATTTGGGCGCCATTGTTTAATTAGGAGACGACTAGGGTTTTGAATTTTGATTTAAAAAAAATACGTGATGAAGAAGAGAAACCGTTGGTAGGGTTAATATTGTTTTCTTTCGAATAGGATTTCAGACGTCAAAAAAAAATACAGACGTCTGAGGTTCTGTAGATAAGAAACAATTAAGTGAAGTTTAGACGTCTAAATTTTTATAACAGACGACTAAGAAGCATGACAGACGTCTAAAAAATAGTAACAGACGGCTCAGTGGGTTCAAAATGAAACAGAGAGTAAAAAACATTTTGAACTAAAATCAGACGTCTGAAAATTTTATGTTAGACGCCTATATTGAAGAACAGACGTCTGTTATTTTTAAACAGACGGCTAATTGTAAAGCAGAAAATTTGAAACTTTTTTATACTTGATTTAGACGTCTGTGGTTAATGCTTCAGACGTCTGTGGGGCTGAAAAAAAATAAAAGAAGGTGTTTTACAGACGTCTGTTGAAAATGTAGACGTCTGTATGTCTGATGATGAATGTTATTGCTTAGTTTAAAGAAAAGAAACAAAAATATTCAAATATTTATTTTATTTAGATAAGAACAAAGCAAACATGAATAACCAAAACAACATACAGTCATATATATATTATCTACTTAGGAGTCTTTGGAGTTTTTGGAGACTTCGAAGACTTCCCTTTGGATGATTCGTGTTGATTTTGTTCATCAGACTGTTTAATGGGAGACCATTGAGGCTGAAGATCCCACGAATTTGGGGAAACACGAGGACGTTGAGGTGAAAGAATATGTGCATTTGTGTTGATCGAAGATGAACCACATATTTTTGCAGCACAACGTTCAAGAAAACTGAGTCGTCTACCATGACTTTTTTGCTCAAAATACATTTCACGCTGAAGATTAAGTGTTTCCCTCTGATAGTGATGTAAGTCATCTATCTTTTCCTTAGTAGTTGGAGATGGAAATAAATTTCTTCGCATGCGTTTATTTTCTGGCGTATACCCCGTATGATAACTTTGTGGTGGACATATCGGAATATAAGCTGGAGTTGGTGTTGGAAGTTCGGAAGACCCAGAACTAGGTGTTTCAAAATTAATTGACGAATATTCAGATGAATAGGAAGGCTCATCTGAAGATGCACCAGCCATGGTATATATGAATAATGCAAATTTAAAAAGCATAATTGAATTTTTGCTTTCACTTTGTGAAGAATAAGCTGAATGACAATTTTCTTCGGAAAGAAAGAATTTATAAAAAACTGAAAGCTAAATAATGAATGGTTAAGATTAAAAGACGAATAATTTAATTTTAACCAAGAAAAAATATGTGTGGATTAAAACAAGTTTTTTATATTAACCTTTAAATAAAAACAGAATTGAGTTGAGGTAAACTTCATAAACTTTTGAAAGAGATAATTCCAAGTTCTCGTCTCAATTTTACAAAAGTGTTTTCATTTAAAGGTTTGGTAAAAATATCTGCTAATTGATTTTCCGAAGATACGAATTCTAGATTGATGATATCTTTTTTAATATTATCACGAAGAAAATGATGACGAATATCAATATGTTTTGTTCGTGAATGATTTACTGGATTTTTAGATAAATTAATAGCACTAGAATTATCACAGAAGATTGTAGATTTAGATAAGTTAAAACCAAAATCTTGAAGAGTTTGTTGCATATAAATTACTTGAGCACATGCCAAAGCTGCAGATATATATTCTGCTTCACAAGTAGAAAGTGATACGCAATTTTGTTTCTTACTGAACCAAGATACTAGAGACCGTCCAATGAAGTGACAAGTCCCACTTGTACTTTTTCTATCCGTCCGACTTCCTCCAAAATCAGCATCACTATATGACACTAATTCAAAAGGACATTCTTTCGGATAAAATAGTCCAAAATCTTTGGTTTTGTTGAGATAACGTAAAATACATTTCACTGCTCTAATGTGTGATTCTTTAGGATCGGCTTGAAATCGTGCACACAAACAAACGCTCATCATTATATCGGGTCTACTAGCGGTTAAATATAATAATGATCCAATCATACTTCGATATAATTTTTGGTCTACACTCTTGCCATTTTCATCTTTTTCAAGATGTATGGTTGTACTCATGGGAGTTGGTTTGGCAGAAGTATTTTCCATACCAAAGCGTTTGATTAAATTATTACAATATTTTTCTTGATTTATAAAAATGCCATTATTAACTTGTTTAATTTGAAGTCCAAGAAAATATGTTAATTCTCCCATGTGAGACATTTCAAATTCATTTGTCATTATTTTAGAAAATTCTTGACATAATTTATCATTAGTTGATCCAAAAATAATATCATCTACATAGATTTGAACAATTAAAATATCATGTTTCTTTTTCTTAATAAAAAGAGTTTGATCAACCTTTCCAATTTCAAAACCAGAGTCGATTAAATAACTTTTTAAACGATCATACCAAGCACGAGGTGCTTGCTTTAAACCGTATAAAGCTTTTTTAAGTTTATAAACATGATCTGGAAATTTTTCGTGTATAAACAAGGGAGGTTGTTCAACATAAACATTTTCTTTAATAAATCCATTTAAAAAAGCACTTTTAACATCCATTTGATATAATTTGAAATCATGAAAGCAAGCATAGGCTAATAAGATTCGTATTGCTTCTAATCTCGCGACAGGAGCAAACGTTTCTTCATAGTCAATTCCTTCTTCCTGATTATATCCTTGTGCAACTAATATAGCTTTATTTCTAGTGATATTACCATTTTCATCAGCTTTATTTTTAAAAACCCATTTAGTGCCAATAAATGATTGATTATTTGGTCGTGGAACTAAATCCCAAACGTTATTTCTTTCGAATTGGTTTAGTTCTTCTTGCATCGCAATAATCCAATAATCATCAGTTGAGGCTTCCTTAATATTTTTAGGTTCTATATTAGAAAGAAAAGCTATATGACCCATTTGATTTAGTTGATTTCTTGTTTTAACTCTTTCATCAGTTTCTCCTATTATATTTTGAATAGGATGATCTTTTAAAATTTTTGGAGGAGTTTTTAAATCAGTTTCAATTTGATTTATAGAAGAAGTATTGTCAGGCACAATGTTGTCAAAAGTAGAGTTTGAATTTATTACAATGTCTACATCATCATTTGTTTTAATTTTGAAATTTTCATCAAATGATACATGAAGTGTTTCTTCAATAGATTTGGTTCTTATATTATAGATTCTATATGCTTTGCTTCGTTCTGAATATCCGATGAATATACATTCATCTGATTTTGGATCAAATTTTCCTAATTGATCTTTCGTATTTAAGGCAAAACATTTAGAACCAAAAACTTTAAAATAAGATATATTAGGTTTTCTACCGATGAAGAGTTCATATGGAGTATGTTTAGTTAAAGGTCGAATAGAGACACGATTTAGAACATAACAAGCAGTAGCAACGGCTTCTGCCCAAAATTGTTTTGGAAGAGTGGTTCCATTCAATAAAGTCCTAGCACATTCTTGAAGTGTTCTATTTTTACGTTCAACTACTCCATTTTGTTGAGGCGTTCTTGGAAATGAAAAGTTATGAAATATTCCTTTCTTATTACAAAACTTCTCAAACATTTCATTTTCAAATTCACCTCCATGATCACTTCAAATGTTTTTAATTTTTAGATTTTTAATATTTGGATACGTTTAGCAAAGATTTTGAAATTTTCAAATGTATCATTTTTGTTTTTCATAAATAAAGTCCAAGTATATCTAGAGAAGTCATCAACTATTACAAAAACATATCTATTGTGATTAATAGATTGAGTCTGAGTTGGTCCGAATAAGTCTAGATGTAACAACTCAAGAGGTTGTAATGTTGAGATGATCTTCTTAGATTTAAAAGAAGATTTAGTTAGCTTTCCTAGTTGACAAGCATCACAAATGCTATTTACCTTAAAATTCATTTTAGGTAATCCTTTTACTAAATTGTTTTTGGATAATTTATTAATAGCTTTGAAATTTATATGACAAAATCTTTATGCCATAGCCAAGGATCATTTTCTTTGACTAATAAGCATATATTTGTATTATGATTTATTTTCATATTCAAAATATAAATATTACGATCTCTTACTCCTTCGAAAATAATATTTTTGTTATGATAAAAAATATTACATTTATTTTCAGAAAATACTATGTTAAAACCTTTATCACATAATTGACTAATACTTAGTAAGTTATGTTTTAAATTTTTAACTAATAAGACATTTGTAATAAGAGGTAAATTAGATGTACCATCATTGCTCACATCGCCTTTGCCGATGATGTAACCTTTGGAATTATCTCCAAAAGTGACAGATCCTCCATCTGAGTAGATAATGTTAGTTAACATATTTTTGTTGCCTGTCATGTGTTTTGAGCAACCACTGTCTAGAATCCATTTTCCTCTTTTCTTAATCGGTACCTGCAAAAAATATTGAAATTCTATTGGTACCCAATTCCTCTGTTAGGGTCCTAAGGGTTAAATCTTAGGAAGCCAAACCCAATTGGGTTTAGAGTTCCCTTTAAAAATAAAATTTTCATTCTTATATACAGACATAATGAAAGATTTAATGTAATTTTTCCTAATCAAATTATTAGTTTTTGGAACCCAAATCATAATTGATTTTGGATGAATAACTTTTTAAGGAGCTTTTTGAATAGATATAGATTCCTTTTTCTTAAAATTAGTATATAAAAAATCATTATTTTTAGAATACTTTTGTATTGGTTTTTTATATCCTAACCCCTTTTTATTTGAACAGGTTTGAGAATTCTCAATTATTTTAGAGAGACTCTCTCTTCCACTGTTAAATTTAGAAACATTTTTAGAAATATTTTCCAGTTTTGTTTTAAGATGTGATACTTCTATATCAAGTGTTTTAATATTAGAGTTTAAATCATAATTCTCTTTTGCTAATTTAACATTCTCATATTTCTGTCTTTCTATTTCACTGCTTAAATCAGTGAGTTGAGATGTTATATTAACATTAGATTCTTGAGATTTTTCTAACTCTTCCTCTAATATTTTCTTTTCATCTTTTAACATGTCAGTTTCTATTTCAGTTCTATTTAATTTTACTAAAGCATCTTTATATTTACTCTTTAGGATTCTAAGTTTATCTAACAATTCAGAGTTTATTTCTATTAAATCGTCAAAAGTTAGATCACTTACATCATCATTTGTTGCCATAAAACAAACATTGGCTTGTTCTGAATCACTGTCATTATCACTGTCTGACGAAGAAGATTCTGTATCATCCCATGTAACTGAGAAGGCTTGTTTCTTTTTATATTTTTCCTTTTTGAGATTATTTTCTTTCTTTCGATCAGGACAATCTTTCTTTATGTGGCCCTTCTTGTGACATTCGTAGCATTCAAGAGATGAGCTTGATGGCTTATTAAAACCCTTGTTATTTCTAAATTTATTACCCTTTTTGAATTTTAAAAACTTTTTGAAATTCTTAGCTATAAATGCCATATCATCTTCTGATTCAGAGTCTTCTTTTTCTGCTTGAAAAGCGATAGTTTTCTTGTCCTGTGCTTGTGCTCGTCTTTCCTGTAAATTTACTTCATAGGACATTAGATTTCCTATTAACTCTTCTGTTTTTATGGTTGAAATATCATTAGCTTCCTCGATAGCTAATACTTTTCATTCCCATTCATCAGTTAAAGAGTTAAGGATTTTTGATACAACATCAGATTCAGTAAAAGTAACTTCTAAAGCTAAAAGAGAGTGATAAATATCCTGGAATCTAGAGTACATTTCACTAATACTTTCTCCTTGTTTCATCCTAAAGTTTTGAAATTGGTTTTTAAGCATAGAAATCTTGCTTTGTTTTACTTTATTTGTTCATTCGTGTGTAACCTTAAGAGTATTCCAAATTTCATATCCAGTTTTACAGATACTGATTCGATTGAATTCATTTTTGTCTAAAGCGCAAAATAACATGTTCATTGCTTTTGCATTTGCAGTAGCATCTAGTTTTTGGGTATTAGACCATGTAGCATACTCTGTAGTAGGAATATGGTATTCGGTTTGAATGATATTCCAGGTTTCAAATCCACTTGCTTGCATAAAAATTCTCATTCTAGTTGACCAATAACTATAATTTAATCCGTTAAACAATGGTGGTCGTGTAGTGGCTTGTCCCTCAGTAAAACTGTTGCTAGTGTTATTGTCCATATTAAAAAATATATCAGATAACTATGTTATAGTTATGTGATGACCTTGCTCTGATACCAAATGAAAGTGTATATGGATCGATAATATAGTTAAACTACGACTAGCAAGTGCGGAATTATAAATAATAATAAATGGCAGTAATAAAAAATGACACCAGGGATTTTTATACTGGTTCGAACTTCTCGTTCTACGTCGAGTCCCAGACTCCTTCTGGAATTTCTCTAACAACCCTCACTTAACCCGGAGGAACAGGTATTACACCGCCTGAGCAACCGAACAGGACTTTTCCGCCTAAGCAACCGAATAGGACTTCAAATACAATTTGGTAAATTGTTTCTTGACTTGTGTGTTCTTTGAATAACACGAATATAGTCAATGTAGTACACCCTTCCTATAATCTTCTTGATATGATGATTTGAATGTGCAAAGATAGGAAGTAGAGAATTGAAAATCTCTTGTGATTATGATAATACAAAGCAAGTATAGATAGAAAGAATTGGTGGTTTAAATAATGGATTTTCATCTCTATTTATAGTATTGAATAGTCTTAATTTAATAGTTGCAACTATTAGATGAAGTGCAACTCTTGGTGAAGAAGACAACTCTTCAGAATTTGATATTTCATGAAGAGATGCTTCAGTTCGTCAAGTTCAGATGTCTAAGAGAAAAGTGACAGATGTCTGAATAAAGTTTTAAAATTCAAAAAATAAAAGAAAGAAAAAACAGTCATTTCAGACGTCTGTATTTTAATTCAGACGTCTGTCTAGGATGACAGACGTCTGTTATTAAATTGACAGACGTCTATTTCATATAGAAATAGAAGCACTATATACATAGAGTTCAGACGTCTGTTATATTATCTTTAGACGTCTGATATTGATGTCAGACGTCTGAATTAATATACAGACGTCTAAATCTGTACTGTTTTGTTCCTTCCTTTATTTTAGCACTTTTGAACTTGAGATATTATATATAATTTTGAAAATACCTTTTTATATCTTTTAAATAATTAAAGATATTTATTATTTTAAAGCATGATTTTCAAAAGTATATTTGTGTGTGTGTTTTATCATCATATCAGAGATTGTACAAAAAAAATATCTAACTTAGAAATAATAAAATTTTGAGAACTTAATCTTGTTGAAAATATGATAATAGCTTCTCTTGTAAATTCGTGCAAGAATATTTGACATTATAGTATATAGGTTGAAATATATAGTTGTCGCATAAAAATCGAAGAAGGCAGGTTCCAACAATAAACACGTAAAGTCATTCGGCAGTGCAAAGTGCAAGGTCACAAAGTCATTCGGCAGTGAAAAGTGCAAGGTCACAAAGTCATTCGGTAGTGCAAAGTGCAAGGTCACAAAGTCATTCGGCAGTGCAAAGTGCAAGGTCACAAAGTCATTCGGTAGTTCAGAGTCATTCGGCAGTTCAAATCATTCGGCAGTTCAGAGTCATTCGGTAGTGCAAAGTGCAAGGTCACAAAGTCATTCGGTGGTGCAAGTCATTCGGTAGTTCCAAAAACATTAAAATCATAATCATCCGGCAGTTACCTGGTTCGGTAGACAGAAGGTTTCAGCAGTATAATTGATTCGACAGAAAGAAAAATCTGGTCCGGCTATATCGATTTGGTAAAGAATATCAAAGGTGCATAGCCCCTACTTATAGGCAGATATGGGATACCGGACTAATTGATTCGGCGCTCAGGAACCGAATGGAGATGACCAAAAAGACAAAGCACGCCATATACATGCATATGCCCTACTTTGGGGGGGGGCAAGTGTTGGGTGTGTTTCGACCGGCTCCATCCCTACCACCGAATCAACTCCATCCCTACCACCGAATCAACTCCATCCCATGCCAACCGAACCATCGCCCCAAACCAACCCACTACCGAACCAAGTGCCTGCCGAACCAACCAAGACATCCCGGACCAAGCTCCTATCGGACCACCTACCACCGGACCAAGACATTCCGGACCAACACTACCAGGCCAGATCGCGTCAGCCCAGGCCCATCAGCAGCTGTATACATCCAAGACCCCTACCCCCAGCCTCACTCTATAAATAGAGGGGCAAGGGTACAACAATGGGGACAAGTTTGAGAGCTCAAGCACGGAGAGAACTTTCAAACAACTTTCAGATACTAGTATCAAAGCTTTGTACTTGTAATCTAAACAAGAAAAGAGAAATAATATATAAAGTGGACGTAGGCACATTCTGGCTGAACCACTATAAATCTGCGTGTCTTTCACAGTTTAGTCCCTGCTTTTCATATATTTGCATAAATCACCCGAATCACTAAGAACAACGTAAAATCAATTAAATCCTACGACTTTGAGATGTTTGTCCATTTTTTGTGCAAACAGGGATGCTAGTGTTAATAACAGTACCAGTGTTGGTAGCCATTTTGAAAACTTTTCAAAAATTAGATTATGAAACTTTTGAAAACCTTTCTCCGATACCAAATGTGAGGAATGCGGAATATGGATCCTAAGGCTAGAATGAACACTAGAGGGGGGGGGGTGAATAGTGTTTATAAGAAATTACTAAATCATTTTGAGTTATTGTTGATTTGTACACAAATGTATGCAATATTCAGACACAGATATAATCACAGAATCAAACACAGATGCAGAAATAAAGTAAATGCAGTAAAGGAAAGAACACACCGGATTTTATATTGGTTCGGAGTTACCCTGCATCCAGTCCCGCACAACTAAGTACGGATTTCCTTTTAAAAGAAATTCAACAATTACAACCCTCGATTTCAAGGCTACGAGGTACACCCTCCAGAATCACAATCCTCTGGGTAGAGATACTTGATTTCCGGGGCAACAAGTTCACCCAATTGATTTCCAAGGCTACAATCACACCTTTTCTCGCTTGATTGATTTCCAAGGCTACAATCACACCTTTTCTCGCTAGATAGATTACAAAGAAGCCTATAACTCTGAATAGCACTTGGATCTTGTTGAGATAGTGATAGAGAATCAAACCAAAGATGATCTAGTTAGATTCAATGTTGATTTTGGCAGAGTGATGATAAAATTTTGAATAAGAAAATGTGGAAGAAGAAGAGAAGTGAAAAACTAGAAAATCTGATATAAAATTCGTTGAAACTAACCCCTATTTATAGAAGAACAATAGTCATGTCCATTCGTGAACGGTTATGGCGAATAGACACTTCTTTTGAAATTCAATTTTTTGGTCCTAACTGACACTATGTCGACATGGGGTACTAGGGCATGTCGACATGCCAAAGGAAATTTTGATGTTTTGATTTTCTTTGAAAATAACCTTTATCTTATATTAAAACTATTTTAAACTTTATAAATATACTTGACTATAGATAAAATACATAGATTTTTTGAGAGTGACGGGTATGTAGCGTGAAACTACACAGCCGGTTAAATAGTTATATTATATAGTACTGAAGAGGTCGATCGACAAGCCCGATCGATGGCCAAAAAATAGGTATGAAGCAACAAACTATAATAGAAATACTAGAGTATCATAGACTATTACATATTAACTGTAGTACGTGATATCCCCCTGTAGACTAAGACTACCTCTCCGGAGATGCAATGGTGCTTCCCTGTGATTCTACTGGCTGGACGCTGCACTGCGGGAGACTCAGGAGGAAAGGCGCAGAGTGGCATTGACCTGTTATAGAGGAGAAAATGTGAGTGATAGTTCTACAGGTTCCCTCGAAATGGCGTGTTGGTTTCCCGAATACAAGGGCATTCCTATCTTTCCAAATGCTCCAGTTAAAGGTTGATATGAAGGTGTCCATCAGCAAACTCTGCTGATTAAACTGCCAATACTCGAAGTAAGAGGTCACGCTGGGGATAAACCCCAGAAGATAGGCACTAGTTGCAGCCCAAATTGAGTAAGAGAAATCACATTCGAAGAAAAGGTGAGTTACTGATTCGTTCTGAGTTGAACAAAAGACGCAGCGCAGATCAATGGGGATGTTGAGTCTGTTGAGTCTGTCTTTGGTATTAATTCTGCCAGAAATTAGGCACCATTGGAAAAAGGCTATACGAGGTGGAAGGTTGCAATGCCAAACCCTGGGGAAGGAGAAAAGGCGACCGGGGTGAATTAGGTATTGATAACAGGAGGCGACTGAGAATCCTTTGGAAGGTGCAAGGGCCCAGAGTAAGAGGTCTTGACTGTTGGAAGGGCGGATCGACAGGAGGATATTTGTAGCGGAGAGAAGTTCAGGAACAAGATCTGCGTCGAAGAGGGAAGGTGGGCAAAGGTGTTCGGGTCCTAGGGTGAGATAGTCTTCAACTGTTGCATTTGGGAGGGCGGCGTGTGAGAAGAGGTTGGGTAGTAGTTTAGCGAGGGGCAATTGTCCATACCAGGTATCTAACCAGAATAGGCACCTGTTGCCGCTTTCGACTTTGACCTGAAACAGTGCTCTGACTCTAGGTAGGGTTTGAAGGACCCCCGACCAGAAAGGGGATGGATGGGACCGGGTGGTGAGGTGGAGTGCCAAGTGAGGGTTTGAATGATAATGCTGACATAAGATCCACGATTTCCAGATGAAATTCCCAGGTGTAAGTAATCTCCAAAGCCATTTGGACAGCAACGCCTGATTGAATGTGCGAAGGTCAGTAATCCCTAACCCACCATGATTGCGGTGTAAACACACCGTCTTCCAGTTGACCAAGCATTTTGCGTTGCCTCCGTTCCAAAGGAACAAGCGTCTGATTGAGTCAATTTTCTTGATAACCCAGGATGGAAGCTTGAGGAAGGACATCCAGTATGAGGGGATAGCTGATAGGACCGATTTGACTAGGACAAGATGACCTGCAGAGGATAATGAGTGTGCCTTCCAGGTTGAGAGTCTGGATTCAATTCTGGAAATGAGGGGAAGCCAGTCGGCGTGGTGGAGATTGGATGGGCGGATGGGGATGCCTAGATAGGAAATGGGGAATAGAGCTAGGTTGCAATTGAGCAGGGATGAGATTGTAGGACCGAGGTTAGCGGAGTTGCCGAGCATGATGACGGAGCTTTTGTTGAAATTGATAGAGAGGCCAGAAATTGTTTCAAAGACATATAGCGCAACCTTGAGGCAATGGATGTGGTTGATGTCGGTGGAAGCGAATAGGATCGTGTCATCTGCAAATTGAAGGTTAGACACAGCTAAATCTGAGTTTTGAAGCTGGATACCTTTAAAAAGATCATTGTACGAGGCAAGCTTGATCATCTGGTTGAGCACATCCGCTACCAAGACAAAGATTAGGGGAGAGAGCGGGTCCCCTTGTCTCAAACCCCTAGCTGATTTAATGTGACCACCAGTAGAGCCATTGATTGAGATGGATGAGATACTTGTGTTGAGTATCGCTTCAATCCACCCACACCATTTTGTCGGGAAACCCCTATGCTTCATAAGGTCCAAGATGAAGTCCCAGTGTACCGTGTCAAAGGCTTTGGAAAAATCTAATTTTAGAAGGGTTCCAGGGGTTGATGTTCTATGGCAGTAGGAGACAACTTCTTGGGTGGCAGCGACACAATCTAAAATGTTTCTGCCTTGTATGAAGGCAGGCTGTTCCGCCCCTACCAGAGGGTCGATGACTGCTTGGAGTCTATTGGCAAGAACCTTTGTGATGATTTTGAAAGTGGTGTTTAGGAGACTGATTGTTCTGAAAGCGGGTAGGGTGTTGGCGCCTGGGGATTTGGGGAGGAGGATGATGTTGGCGTAGTTGAGGCGAGCAATTGAAGAGGGGTTGGCTTGGAATTCTTCGCACATATCTAGTATGTCGGTTTTGATGGTTTCCCAATATCATTTAAAAAAATATGGGCCGAAACCATCCGGGCCGGGGCCTTATCGTCTGACAAGTCCTTAAGCGCGGCCCACACTTCCTCTTCGGAAAAAGGGTGGCCGACAGAAATTGGGAGACAGGATGGGTATAGGAGGTTCCATTCAATAGGGGTAGTGCCCGAGAAGCTTGGCCTAGAATGCTACGGTAGTAGTCGGTGAAGAGGCGGAGGTGGTCAGACGATTCGGTGAAGCTAGAGTTGTTGAACACTAGTTCCGAGATGTTGATAGATCTGCGTCTGCCATTGGCCATACGATGGAAGAAGGAGGTGTTCCTGTCTCCCTCCTCTAACCATTTGGCTTTGGATCTTTGCTTCCATCCAATTTCCTCTTGTTTGATTAGTCTATCGAGCTCGGTTTCTAAAGTCTTCAGTTGAGAATGTTTGGTTGGAGTGAGGGGTTGGGATTCTTCGAGGATGTTGAGTTCTAGGATAGCATCTTGAGTGGAGGAAACGCGCGAGCGGAGGGAACCCCAAATATTTTTGGCCCAAGGTTTGATGAGCTTTCTAATTGAACGGAGTTTGGAGACAACCCTGGCGATTGCGGAATTGGACATCACAGGTTGGGACCAAGCTAACTGGATGAAATTGTCGAAGGAGGGTTCCAGGGTCCATAGGCGTTCGAAGCGGAAGGGGCGATTTGGGTTGGAGGATGAAACCGAGTCCAAGATAAGGGGGCAATGGTCTGAGATGGTCGAGGCTAGGCCGGAAACAATATAAAGGGGGTGCAGATCATCCCAATTGATATTGAAAAGGAATCTGTCGAGCTTAACTAGTGACAGGTCCGATCTACGGTTTGACCAGGTATAAAGTCTGTTGTTAATTGGTGGGTCAATTAAAGAGCCGGAACTGATGAAGGAATTGAATGAATCTGAGTCTTGGGAGGCGTTTTCGGAGTTTCTTTCGAGGGTGTTTCTGGTGGTGTTGAAGTCTCCCCCGGTAACCAGGGGCCATTAAGGTGTGTGGCGAAGGTGAGGCAATTGTTCCATAGGGTATTTCTATCGGTGGGGTTTTGAGGGCCGTAGATGTTGGAAAAGAAGTAAATGGTGTTGGTTTGGATATGGCGAAGTGAAACATGAAGGGCAGAAGGATGAAGGATGGTTTGACAATGAGCCCAAGTGGATTCATTCCAGAGGGTGATTAAACCACCACTGGAACCTATGGCATTCGAATGGGCCCACCCAGTAAGATGTGGCCCACCTAGCTGAATTATTTGGGTAGGAGAGGGGTCCACGAGTTTAGTTTCTTGGATGAGGAGAATATCACTTTTGTGTGGGGACAGTGTGAGATTTAGGGCGATTCTTTTGCTGGGGTCCCCTAAGCCCCTGACATTCCAGGTGATAATCTTCATTGGGATAAGGATGAACGCTCCAGTTCTAGTGATTGCATGGCAGCGAGATGTTCCTCTCGCAGTTTCACCCCCATGCAACGTGCAATTTTTTTATTTAAAATTTTATTTGCAGAGGAAAAAACTACGGGTTTGAAAAAACTACCAGGGTGAGATGCAGCTTTATGTAGTATGGCGCTTCGTCTGACTGCTGTGGGAGTGATCCTTGGAGACTCTTGTCCAACCTGAGGTGGGGAGGATGCAGCTGCTCTATCATCCGTGGGAGTGGGGGCGATGTTCTCGGATTGGTTACGTGGAATGTGAAAGTTATCTGGAGGCGGGTGGAATGGTGAGGGGATGAGTGCAAGTTGATTACTGGAGTTAGGAACTGGAGGATGGCTGTGTATGGGGAATTGGAGGAACCATGGGTTGGACAGGTCTAGATCTGCGTAGGGGTTCCAATTCTGGTCTTCAGTCGGCCAGCTGTCCCAGCCAAGGGGACCCAAGACTTCGAAGGAATTTTCAGGTGGGTTGAGGGCCTCGAGTTCTGGTGCGTCTTGATGAATGGGGTCAACCATAGGGATGGGGTCAAGAGGAGATAGGGAGGAAAAGATATCTGGGTCAAAGTTCATAGCATCGAATCTGTCTTCCGAGTTGAGTTCGTGTAAGGGGATATGTTCATCAAATCATCTGAAAGCCTCCTCTAAATCTGTCCCTATTGGTAATGACTCGGGGTTTTGGTTTGGGTGCGCATGTTCCCATCTTTCTACGGTGAGGAGGTAGTCATGGTTATTTAAGTTTGCGACGATAGCAGTGGGAGTGGAGACACCTGAAAAAAATTGAATTTTGACTAATAGGTATCGATGATCAATCATTGCCCAATTGCAGCAGTCGAATTCAACGAAGCGACCCAAGGGATTCAGGGCGGAGCGCACCGCGTCAGTTTTGTCTCGGAGGAGCTCTGGAAAGCCTTGGACGCGAGCCCAGGTGACGGTTCTAGGTTGACAGAGGAGGGCTCAAGGTCAGACCAGGGTTGGATGAGGACGGCCCCGCCTGGTTTGGTTATGGTTCGGAGTTGTAGGGCGCGGACGAGTGTTTCGTGTGTAGGGCAGCAAAAGACGAAGCTGTTATTGTTTAAGATCCAGATGGGTAACTCAGTGTGTTGGAGAGTGGTAGAGAGGGTTTGGTGTAATGATTCCAGCGTCCAGATTCCATTAATTACTATTGCAGTGAGGTAGAGTGTGGAGTTGTCCATTGAAAATTGTTGTGAAGAGGGAGCAGAGGTTCGGGGTTCGGGATATTTTTTGGAATGAGAATGGAGCGGGGAACGAGGAGACTCCGGAATTTTAATTGGTTTAGGGGTACTTTTTGGCTTGGTAGTGTAATAATGTGGCACTGGGTCCCGATACGAATGAGCTGATGTTTTGTTTTTTGCGGTAGGGGCAGAGGCTCGCACGGGAAACGAGGCGGCTGATTTGTTTGCCTCGGGGCATGTTGATTGCGAGTGACCGAAAAGATTGCACTTGTAACAAATCTTTGAGTCTCTGCAGCTTCGAGCCAGGTGTCCACTCCCGGCGCAATTTAGACATCGTCCCTTGGATTTTAAAAAATCAATCATGGAGCGTACATTATCGAAAGACGGCAGGGAACGCCGACGTTTCAGTCTCGGGAGTTCGAGGATGAGTGGTGGGAGAGCGGCCACTTGTGCATAAGATCTTTCTGGGATAATTTTGGTATTGACTGGGTGGGGTTGTGATGGGCTAGCTGCATTAGCTTTATCAGTGGTATCCCTTCCCAAGGTCGGTTGAGTGGAGGTGGACTTGGCGCAGAGATGGGAGGCGTATCTTTTGGGTACGAATGAGATCGGAGGAGGAATGCCGGACGATATAGGAGCTGGTGGAGTGGTTACAGGATTGGAGGGGGGGTTTGGAGGGGTTTGGGATAGGTTGGAGAGGGAAGCCATTGTTGAAAGATTAATTATAAAATACATAGATAAATATAGAGAATAATATATATAAAATTTTACTATAATTTTATATTTAAATCTAAGTATAAAGATAGTTTAAAACAAACGAAGTTTAAAAACACGAGTTTATTAAAAACAAAAACAAAGAATATTTTAAGGCTAAAACATCTTTTTGAAAATCATTTGAAAAGATAATTTTTAAGGCTAAAACATTTTGAAAAGCAATTTTGAAAATCATTCTGAAGTTGTTTTGAAAATCATTTTGAAGTAGTTTTGCAAGCTTCTTCCTGTAGAATATCTCATCATATCAGGACTCAAGAACTTGTACAAAACCAGGTCGTGGGTTTGTAAGCCACTTGTCGTAGGTTTGTAAGCTACTTGTCGTGGGTTTGTAAGCCACTAAAAGGTAGAAATGAGTTCCATCCCAAAAGAAAAATGGAGTGAAGATTTCAGTGCTATTATGAAGTTTTAACAAAATTCTAGACTCAATACTTACCTTGAAATCTTGAACTCTTGATAATCTTGATATTCTTGATACTCATGAGTCTTCAATCTTGATATCTTGAATCTCTATACTGTACAGTCTTCATTCTTGATACCTGCATAGTTAAATTCTACATATACATATATATCTAAACTATAATGTTAGTATTTATATTTTATAATCTTATTCTAAGGTTGTTGTCATCAAAACCATCAACTCATGGACTAACATATATGCTATTTTAGAGTTATCCGCTATATCCCGTTGTATTCGCGCTGTATCCTTGCTATTACTTTTTACACCTCCGCCGCATTGAATCTGCCAAGCGTTTTAACTGCACAGCCTTATACTTAATATCCAATCATGAACCAGGTCATACATTCATCAATTTCAACATATATGTACTTATACCTATCAGCATTATATGAACCATGACATCCATATCAAACATAATAACCATCAAGCCATCACATCACTCATCGTGTCGTTGGATATATGATAACTCATATGATCATGTAGTATGGTCAAAGACTACTCAACATCTCGGTTTCCCTTGTATTCGTATCCATCCTACTTTGAAAGGCAAGGTGCTAGAATCACATCGTAAAAGTCTAGGGCCGATCACCATTGTAAGATCTAAAGTCACGTCGTAGACTCAAGTTAATGTCCTCAATAACCCTTCTTTACGAGCATACATCGAAATGTCCAAGTTACCAATGAACCCTTAGCACACATCCAGTAGAACACATCATATGTCGTACTCCACAAGCTCACATCGTCAAACTTGGTTCCTTGGACCATCTTCACAACCCATATCATTGAGCTGTCATCGTTCAACGTTCTTGATCTTTGGCACATCGATTTTTGACCTCATCCTACCAACATGAATCTCCATCATTTTGTGCATCCTAACACCGTGATCATCCCAATGCACATGATCCATCATAGAATGATACATAGACTCTAGTTCGCCTTTGATCAACGTTTTCACTCGCTACAGGCAAACAAACAATTTATACATGCAAATAACATATATTTTCATCCATACAACAATCAAATAAGAACTATTACACTTGTATGGTTTGGAATTAAAGAAAGCAAATATCAAAAATTAGTCCATGTGAAAACAGACCAATGATGCGAGAAAATAGGCAAAAACGAATTAAAAGCTACGTAAATCATTTAATCACGTTTTTAAATCATGGTTAGGTTTAAATTTATCATAAAACATGTTTTAACATTTAAACCATTTCAGATCATCGTTATTACTAAATCAACAATCATAGTAAAGTGGGGATATAAATGGCTAATCGAAATGAAGAATTCACCCAAAAACAAGATGAATTAGACTCAAGTAGCAAACTCATGCTTCCTAATGCAGTAACCTGAGATCAAATAGCTTTCTTCACTAATTACCCTCCAAATCACTCAATTTGGCTAATTATTGTAAGGATTTAATGATATTTTGGCCTAAGGAAGATTATTAGAGTTTAAGAATGTTTTGAAAATGAAAAAAGTGATTAACAGAGTTAGATCTGGCTATATTAAGCACTAAACTCGAGATGGCCTAATGGTTCTCGCTAATCTACCTCTAATTACTTGCTAATCAGCCTAAAAAAAATTCAAATTTCAAATGGGCATATCTTCTAAACTATAAATCCAAAACTATACTATGACCACTCTTTGAAATGAGAAACTATCAAATCTTTCATTTGAAAGTGGTTTCAAGACCCATTTGGCTTCTATCAAAATCCTTACAATATTTTAGGTTAAAAAGGGCGACGATCGGGCTCGAATTTGCCTCAAAATCCATTTTGATAAAACAATAGAAAAAAGAGGAAAAAAGCAAACTGTGAGAAGAGAGAGTTAGAGAGAGATGGCGACATCAATCATGAGTAGAGAGAAAGGCGACAAAGCGAAGGGACGTAAAAAGGGAGACATAATTGGTTTAGGGCTTTCTAGGAATCAAGATAGTACTGATTTAGAGTTGGGTTATTTTCACTTTCTTTTCGGTTGGGCTTGATTGTCCAAATTTTGCATTGTTATTAAGTTGGTAAGGAACCATCGGTTAAAAATTAAATCAATATATATATATATATATATATATTATAATAAAATAAACTATATTATGTCATTATATAATAGTGAATTAGGATAAAATAATTTGTATAAAATTTATATGAAGCTATATATTTTAATGTATAAGTTCAAGTTGTTTATATCAGGATTCGATAACTCGGTTTTGGTCTCGGTTTCGGCCGTTTGGAATTTTGTAAGTTTCAGATGATTTCGTAAATTTCGGAAGTTTTGATTTTATTTCGGTTTCGGTCCAAATTTTGGTTTTCAGTAATTTGTTAATAAACTTGTAATAACGATAAATAAAATTTAAAATAGTGTCCATAAAGAAATATAATGCAACATTATAAATTTACTACATCCAAAAACTATTTCTTGGAGCTGTATATGAATTGTTCTCATAATTTTCTTCATCCACTTGTGTTGTATGTTATGGTGGATAACCATATTGTATTTGCTCTATACCTACAAACGTTGACAACATGTTATCAAACGAGGATGGTTCGTCATTCTATATTATATACGTAGTTTGACTATTTTAATCGCTTGATATATCACTGTTATATGTCTCGTTTGCTTCGTGATAATAATAGCCTCCAGTGTAGTCAGAAGAAGAATGTCTATAGTTAGGTGGATCATTTGAAGTATAAGGATTATTAGCATAATCATAATTTTGTTGTTGTCCATATTCAACATTCAAGTTACCATCTCTTCTCTCACGATTGCCGATCACACCTCTTCTTCTCACATAGGGTATTGTTGGTCTATGCGAGCCACCACCATCAGTAGACCCAATGCCATAATTACTTGCTAAACCGATACTACCACCAGTACTGACATGATCATCATTTGAGGAACTGCTACTATTTTCAGTGCTCTGACTTGTTGTTGTTCGTGCGGGTATGTCATCCACTGCAGCAACGACATCATTCATCATATTAACCATCAAAGGATCATCATCAAGCAACCATGGTTCAACTTCGGTAGTCAACTCTGCTAATGGATCCTCCTTATGAAATATATAGTTCAGATCAATCAATTGATCATTTGTATCACGACCTTTAACATTTTTTGCTCGTAATCTCATATTGTAACGTACATAGACTAGTTTTTCTAGATTTTCCATTTTGATTCTTTTTCTCAATTTAATATGAGTCATGGAAAATGTAGTCCAATTTCTTTCATAGTTTGAAGAAGAAACCATCTGACTTAGAATATGCATTGCTAAGTGTGTTAGATTTGGAGTATCCTCTCTACCAATTATTGACCACCACTAAGCAGGAGAAAAAGTATTTATAACTGCTATTGATTTTGAAGAGCCAAATGCGTCAACTTTCATTCTATAATTATCCACTTGTGGAAGTAAAAATTAAAATTTGGATCTATGTTTTGAATAAAAAATTGACATAATTTACCTCTTTTTCAATCTCGATTTGTGTCAATATGTCTGGGATTATTCTTTCAACAACATTGTTGAATTTATTTAATACTTCACTATCATTTACCGCATCACCATATTGAATGATAGGATTAAGAAAATAACCTATATCTTAAACAGTGTTAATATGAATGCTATGAATTTTGACTATTTGTAAAGTAATGATTTAAAATACCTGCCAGGTGAATTGGTCGGTGTAGTTGTTTTTCCCATCTTTTATCTATAATGTCCCACCATTTTTTTGATTGTCTTGAGCCAATGTTATTCCTAATTGACTCTTTGTGAGATCCATCGCTTCATAAAGATAGCCTATTCTGCTTTATCGTCACTCTCCACCATTCTTAAAACTTTAACTAGTGGCTCAAATACAAGAATGATGCAAGCAGCTACAGTCCAAATAGTATAGTTATAAATCAGATCAGAGACATTGGTTGTTTTTCTTTTATCCTTATCAGCGAGCCATCTAGAGGCCCAAAACTAAGTGCTACAGATGCTGCAATTATCTATAGTATTAGCTTCTGGTGACTAAATACGACTATGTTAATGGTATCAATAATATTAGAAGCATTTGAATATGAAACAAAACACATATTTCAAAAAGCACAGATTAGTTCATTACATTTCCAAATAAATTTGTTCCACATTCACGTCACATAACCTAAAACGTTTTCCCAGGCACAGATTAATATAGTTATTACAAATTACTTTGAGAGCGGTATATGAGGATAACCCCTCGATTGATCAGAGTCTAATGGTCCTATAAGACCTAATACATCATAACACAATGGAAAATCCTCAAAACATAGATAAGAGTAGCAAATCCTAAATAGCTATCCGTTGCCTTCTGCATCCTCCAATAGCTTATTCGTCAATTTTCTAAAAACTGAAAAGATCCTTAACCTCTCAACCTACTCAAATTAATTTTAGCACCCAAGAGTTTAAGGGGAAAAATATAAACTTCGAGTCAAACATAAAGCCTAGTATGAATAATACTATACATCCCAGTTTAATTATGTTAAGTGAGACTACACCGCTTTACGAAATGAGTTTCCTCTCACTGACATTCTTTTAAAAACATATCTTTGTAAATCCTTTCATATAGCCATATTCTATGCTCCTGCATCCACAATGGTTAAACAGAACAAAATAATCATTATGTAAACATACATAAATATCAGGTAATAATGAACTATGTGTTCAAGCACAAATAACTTTCAACCTTTGGCTGACTCGGGCCTACCAGACAACATAATCTATTTTAACCTAACATCCGTAAGATATTCATATTCAGGATTGTCTATCCTTATCTATCTATTTAACATTTCCCATCAGGACTGTCTGTCCTAAACTATCTATTAAATATCTCTGTAACAACCCGCATATTCGACGATTATGTATTTGAATATCTTATTTAAATATTTTAATCGTTAGTCGGATCTTAGTCCGAAAAGCTAATTTTTGCATACGGTCAAATTAGGACTCGAGACCACCCCCATTGAGTTCAAAATGACGTTTGCGATCTTTTTGAGTATAAACTTCGATATGTTTGGAGTTAGTGGAATTTTCGCCACTTTTTCTCTTATGGCTTTGGTTTGGGCTGAACCCTCTTTGTCACTTACTAACTCAGCCCAACCCCCTCTCCTCTTCATAACTTCATTTATATTTGCTTAAGCATTCAAGCTTCATCAAAAATGGAGGAGGGAATGGGAAATTAAAAATCCAAGCTCAAATTCAATTGCAATCCATCATTCAACTCCAAATTCATAGTGAAGCATTGAATTAGCTTATGGTTGCTTCTCACTTTGCTTTCAAGCTTGATTTCCATCAATTTCCGTGAAAAGGTGAGATTTTTATCTCACATTCTTGTCTATAACTATCTTGGATTGTTGGGAATGAATCCCTATCTTTTTAGCATGTATATTTGCATTTGGTTTGGATTGGATTGGCGAAAAACTCTGATTTTTAGTGTTTTTGGCAAAAAACTGCAGTTAGCTCGTTCTGCCTCGCTAGGTCACACGGCGTGGAGAAGTCACGCTGGCTATAGGTCGTTTCCCCCTAGGTCGCGCGGCGCAGCTCGTTTCAACACTTAGGTCGCTCGGCCTATGCCGTTGGTTAGGTCGCGTCCACTAGGTCGTTCGCCCAGCCTAAGTCGCACCATTTGCTTAACTCGACCGTGTTAGGTCGCTCACGCCGCTAGGTCGCGCCATTAAGTAGCGCTGTTCTCCTTAGGTTGTTCGACCTGTTTCCTGCCTAGCTCGTTAACTATTAGGTCGCGTGCTACTTCTTTAGCCGTGTCACCTTAGGTCCCTCGCCTTGATTAGGTCGTTCACACCATTTAGCTCGTTCCACATTAGGTCGGCCTCTGCTAGGTCGCGCCACTGTTAGGTCGTGTCACCTCGTTAGGTCACTCCTTACCTTAGCACGGCCTTTATTTCGTTAGGTCATTCTCCCTTAGGTCGCTCGGCCTATATAAGTCGCACCATGCTACTGTTCTTAGCTCGCATCCCGTTAGGTCGTTTGACCCCATCCCCACCTAGGTCGCGTGCTTGGGTCACTCCATCCATAGGTCACGTATTTGGGCCGTTAACCCCTTAGGTCGCTCGCCGACTTAGGTCGCTTCCTCTTTAGGTTGTTAGGCTGTTAATGCCTTAACTCGTTCGCCTTTAGGCTGTTGAACCTTAGGTCGTTTCCCATTAGGTCGTTAGACCTTAATTCGTTCGACCTATTTTACTTTAGGTCGTTCCATTGCACTTTAGCTCGGCCTTGTTAGGTCGCATGGGTATTTCTACTTTGATGGATTTGGAAGTAATTTCCTTGGATTTTATTCACGTCTGCGAATGTGAATTTTAGTGGATTGATTTGTTTCTTCAATCAATTTTGTGATTTGTCACTTTAAAAATATAAAGGTTTCAATACTAGTAATAAATATCAAAACCCTTTCATCAAAACGATTTCAACACTATTTTATTACAAAGCTCTTTTCCTAAACCGTTTTCCAATCTATTAGTATATACAAGCCTTTATCTCACTCGGATGAGAAATCTAATTAAACGGCTTAGCAAAACAGGCGGTACGAAACGCTTGCGTTTACTTCGTCGGTTAATTCTTGGACTTGTTCGATTGAACCTTTTGTGACAATTTCCTAGTGAAGATCTACAGTTTGTTCGTAAATATTTAAGTTAAGCTAGTGGTTATGGGACATGAAGCTAAACTCATATATTTACTAGCTTAGTGTAATTGACACTTCTTGATGATCATGACGATCATTTTTGTGATTTAGACTAGCGATTGAGCGATGTCTCTTTGTCTGCGAGGGAGACTAGACCCCGCTTGTGTGATGTTTCTACTCACATATGTGGGGTAGCGCCCCATGGTCTTCGGGCCGTTCGTGTGTTCAAAAATTAATGGTTAGCTTCCATGAGATAGCATCTTGTTCGTGTGATACATATGTTGGTGAGCTTTCATGCTCCCGTTCGTGTGATAGGCCTCCCCCTTTTTGTGATTTCTGGATTTCGTGTGTTGATTTCTGGAATTTGTGCTTCACCATTTTCGTGATTTTCATTGATATGTTTTATCAATTTTTGTGCATTGGTGAATTCATGTGTCATTACCTTTTTGTGGATTTGGATCTTTGAGAAGATTCTTGTGATATTGATTAATCTCTTGTTGATTATCATTTACATACTTATAGTAGTATGCCATTATGGTTATTATATGTTTATGCCATATCTCTTATTTTATATCATGTCATCTGATATTTATAGCTAGACTGATCCATTTATTATTTTCTTATGAAATAATACTCGGGTCAGACCGAGATGTTACAGGTGCTTCTGCTTGACTTCTCCCCAGGGATTTATTACTCTGACTTTTGGCTAACTACTTAGAATAGTAGTTTTTGTTGTATACATTTGAGATATAGACTCCATGATGTATACATATTCTTTTGTGTAGCGCATGTTGCTACTCTTTTCTATTATTGTGGCTCTTTCTGACCACTACTCTGATGTACACTTTTATGTGTTATACTCATATCTTCTTCCGCCTTTGTGATATGGATGTCTGTGACTGATTTGAGTTATGTTTATTTCCGAAGAATATATATAGTCACTATGTGATAGCTTTGAGTTTGCATCGGTATGTCGGATTTCCTCCTTAAATGAAATGCATGTTTTACTATCTGACATATCGGTGCTCGCACAAAGAAATTACACGGATGGTCGCTCCTCAACAGCATTACACCGTAGTGTTCTTGTCTAGCGTGGGTATAGAGTTGGGGCGTCACAATCTCCCTTCTGAACGGTCTGTCCCTAGCTTAATCATCTCCCAGGTCTTCCCAAGCTTAATGGTTTTCCGGGCTTACCAATAACCTATCTGGATACAACATATATTCCTTTCGATGTGTAATCATAATTTTAGTCTACCTGTGACCAAGCCCTACACACTAGAATTTTGGACAACAATTAGCTAGGGCTACAAGCTAATGTATAGGGCGCGACCTCGTACTAGTCCCATCTGGTTTTCTAATATCTGAGTCATTTATACTTAAGGATCCCCTCCTATAATTTTCCTTGAAAACAATTTCAAAATGATTTAAACCTTTAAACCGAACTTCAAAAAAGAAAAAAAAACAAGTCTTTATACTTTACTCAAATCACATTACCATGTTAGATATATATCCTTTACTCAAACCTTAGTTGAGGAAAGAACTTTACCATTTGAAAGAACCTCTTTCCAATACTTTGAAATTTCCTCCTTCAAAATCAATGTTTAAAACTTTCGAAAACATCCCTAAAACCTTTCGAAGTTACTCAAAGCAAACCTTTCGAAAGCCTTAAACTTTAGACATACTTCTTTAAAATCGCTTTAAGTCATTGCCTTAGAAAAACCTTTGGAAAACCTTCCTTCAAAAACCTTTCATAACATCTAATAAACCTTTCGAAACAGATCAAGGAATAAACCCTTCAAATGCTTAAAACCTTTTAAAACACAAACCTTTTGAAGGCATATTGGGTTCAACTTAAAACAATTTGGAAATTTATCTTTTAAAACCTTTCATCTTTATTGAAACAACTTTTCAAAAGCCTTGGGTTATACTGTGATGACCCTGATTCCTGGACGTCTGTGATTGGGAAATTAGTTGATTTTAATTATTGAACTACTGGTTTTGCAAGTCGAATAAATTTACTGATAATTTAAAATATCTGGACATTTTACATAAATTTATATAAAGGTTATATTAAATATTGGATTTTCAAATTCGTGCATATGATAAATCCCATAGAAATAAATAGTAAACTTCACCGTTTAAATTCAAGATAAAATATCCATACATATATATATATATATATACACACACATATATAGACTATTTTATGATGTTTAAAATACAATATATATATATATATATATATTGATAAATATGCATAACTACGTAGTAGTAAGAAAAATATATAAATGTACATGGGAATTTTAAAATAAGAAATGTATACATACATGTTCAAATCAAACAAGGAATGTGTAGATAGGCATAGAAATATAAATAGGTATAAACATATTGAGGAAAATATATATATACAAGATAAAACAAGAAAAATAAATAAATATATACATATGTAGGCATATGAATGGATATGTATGTAGACATACTAGGGAACATAACATTTAATACAAGCACCCATTTAATCAAATCAGCATAAAGTATCAGTTCACCTTTTTGTTCAAAATCAGGCCAACATTTGTACAAATCAAAACAAAACAAAAAGAATATGTGAGAAATGGTACACAAAATATCCCAGCCTAGCTTCTTCTGCACGCTTTTATTTTATGTATATATTCAAATATCCATTACTACCATCTCAAAAAAAACTCAACTTAAATGAAAGAAGTTCAAACGAGTCTGGAAACCATCAGCTTGGAAATAAAACTGCTCCTCTATTCGAGGCATATGCTGGTGAGTAAACACTTTACTTAAAAATTTAAGTAAATTATAATCTATTGTAAGTAAAATTACTAGATTGTATTATGCTTGCATGTCTATATGTAAATGATTTTAGTTTCAAAAATAGGACATCTCTGTTATTTAGTTTCTGTCAACATCTTATATCCAGAAAACAAAACCACAAAAATTTACAAGTTTAAACCATTTTGTGATGATCTGATGCATGCTATAAATTCTTGAATCTCTGATGTAATATGCCTGCATGTTGTTTATGTATGAATTGTATGTATATATGTTGATATTTTTGTATGCATGTCTGATATCAACCCTGTGCAGTTACAGAGCTTAAAATCTAATCAAATCCCAATATCTCATTTTCAAATCTCTGATAGGCTTAGGAATTCAAAAGAGATTTGCTTGTTAAACATGAATGAAGTTTAAAAAAATATAATTAAGTGATATAGGTTTGAAATTTATCCGGAATATAAGAAATACAGTAAAACTTTGAAAACTATTAAATTCAAATATCATAATTGTTAGATTCTCTGATATAATTTTAATCCCCATCACAAATCATGATTTTTAAAGGTAAAATCACTATTTTTAAGTAAGTAAATGATGTGATATCTCGAGTTGAACGGAAATGGAAGATTGCTCAAATTCCGGCGATCTCGTAGGTTGGGGGCATCAGTATTGTGGCCAGAGGAAGGTTGTGGACCGTAGATCATCGGAAAAATAGCTAGAGTAATTATAAATGACCGTGGTGGCGGCATGGCATCGAAGTAGGGTTTAACAACTTATTTTGGTCGATAATAAAATCGAGA
The DNA here is from genome assembly GCA_030737815.1 of Allium fistulosum. Lineage (NCBI taxonomy): Eukaryota > Viridiplantae > Streptophyta > Magnoliopsida > Asparagales > Amaryllidaceae > Allium > Allium fistulosum. The sequence continues at coordinate 100,961,954 of CM060907.1, forward strand.
CGAATTCGTTGCCGAGCGTGCACTGGAGGCAATCAGACCTAGGGGAAACGAAGCAGGGGACTGCAGCGGAGGTTCAGGCGGAGTGTGGCGGCACGAGGCATTTTGGTTGATCGAGTTGGATTCCAGATGCTCGAAATTGTTCGAATTCGATTGATCGAGTCGATCATCGATCTGGGTGGTCGGAGCGTTAGTGTGGGTCGTCGATGACCTGTAGGAGATGTCGAAGTTGGTCAGAACATCGGCGAACTCATGTACACGTGCACGTGTGCTACTTGTATCAGAAGGATGCTAGGTGTTTTGGGCATCGGAGAAGAAGGATTATACTTCGGGTAAGATGGTGCTTTGCGCGATGTAGTTCTCGAGTTGTTGATTTAGAAGAGAAGCATGGGTTTGACACGAGAAAAGATAGATCTGGCTCGGGTTTCTTTGTTATGATATTAAAGCTACGATAAGAGATAAGGTAAATCAAGTTTTTAAAGCAAAGAAATCTTGTTAACCTGTTTTAAAAACAAAGTTGTAGTAAACAAGTTATCAAATTTTAATTTTTAAATAAGAATGCTTTTTGAATTTAATTTGTGTGGTCTTGAATAATTATGATAGGTTAATAAATTAAATTAAATTCCTAAGTATCTCAAATATAACATAATGATGAGATTAAGTAAGTGGTTAAGATTTGTGTATCAAACTTTAATCGATTAAAAGTTCTCAAATGACTGATTTCAGGCAATTAATTTAATTATGATAAATGACTTGTGTTTTAAACTTGTTTTAGGTAATTAAGATTAATTAATTAATTGATAAGTAATTAAAGATTAATTAATGTAATTAATAAATTAACGAGAGTAATTAAAGGTTAATTAATGTGAATAGTTAAGGGATAATTAATTTACTTAATTAATTTAAGGATAATTACTTAGTGTAATTAAAGAATAATTAATTAAGGATGATTAATTAAGATGGATGATTAATGGATCATTAATTAATTTATTTGTAATTAATTAATGTTAAGTAAGCAGGATTTAAAGGTAATCTAAGTAATTTAAGTTGGTGATTAATTTAATTGGAGATTAAATTAAATTAATTAGGAATTATATATCTAATAAATCTTGCTTATGGATGGTTGAATGATACTGGATGACTTGGATTGTTGATGTCTTTGATGGGCGATTGAGATGTGCTGTGATATGAATGGGTTGAACTGTGATAATGTGGGTTGCCTACCTGAGTTGAATTGTTGTGTGGTATGATATCCTGGATATAAATTGTATTGTTTTAAAACTTAACAACTTGGATTAGAGATGACATTGAATTCGAAGAGACCGGGGTCGGGTATCAGCAATACTGGAAACCACTTCGATTAGTAAACTAAATTCTTTATAAATCTGATGTGTGGAATCAATCAGGCTGGAATGGAATAAATTTAGTAACATGACCATTTAAACCGAGTCACATTTCTTAGATATCATTTTACAATATGTGTTTGACTTTAACAAGTTAAGAACTCGTAGAAAGTACGAGTTATCCTGGTAATTCACATAGGTTATATAGCTTGGTATTTCATATTATATGGGTTTACTCACGCTGGTGTCCAGCCTGACCCGGGTGTTACTTTGTTGTAATGCTCGGGTCGGACCGAGTATTACATATTTTCAGGTAAGGACGTTCTGGAGCTCAGGAGGCGAGCTGGATGGCAGGAACGTATGGAGTGTATTCCGCTGTGTTATATTGTAGATTGTCTGGGACATGTGATATTAACTGTCTAGTGTTTGTGTAAATGTTGGAAACTTTGATGTATTAAAATATATTTGACTGATACAGTTTTCTTTATATAAAGAATATTATTTGATATTATATTTTGATCCGCTGCGATTTGTGAGAATCAATGCTGTGTTCTGTTTCTTCTTCTCCTATCTCTTTCTTCTTTTCCTAACTATCTGGAATTTTTGGATCGAAAATTTCGGGTCGTTACATATACTTTAGAAAACAAGGGTAACCACCTAAGTCAAAAGCTTCCCTCCGAAAGCATTGGAGAAACGGCTAATTTTAGAAACAACTAAACCTTTCGACTAGATTGGAAGGTTCAAAGTAAAACCTTTATAAAAGAAGTAGAAACCCTTCGGCATTGCCGGAAGGTCTCAAAACAGAGTAATTGCGATAGCGGCTACAACTTATCGACTTCATCAAAGGTTTTAAAGTCTTTCTTTTAAATAACTTGACCAGGCCAGAAGTGACCAAATCGAAAGCTCAAATTCGAAAGCAAAGCAGGCGAAAGCTTTTCACTTGTAAAGCAATTGTATTCCAACCTTTTAGGCCATCAACCTTTCGGCCATATTCAATTCATTACGTACCAATTACTTAATACCTTATGCATTAAACTTTGACCTTATCGAAAGCTAACTTTTCGACTGGGATGAAAGGTCTGGGGCGGAAGGTATACAGCCGTATGGGTTGAAACATGGAAAAAGAGTGATTTTTATTTTCAAACTAAAAAAGAAAACTTTTCAACTAATCTGCCTTTATTTCTCAAATTATCATTGGTCAATAAAATACTTTTCAGAAATGTGCTGTGCAATTACCAAAATTTATAAATCATTTTATTTTGCAAAATGCCCCTTCTCTTTTATAATTATATAAAACATTTAAGTCCATACCATAAATAATTTTATATATCCCTCAAATGACTTAGGAAAATTCTAGAAAAATCCTAGAAAATCTATTTTAATATATTGCCTAACATATTAAAATCTCAAACCCAAATAATTATTATTTTAGCCGAAAATAATTTATAACTTAATAATTAATTTCCATCATTCGAAAATTCATATAAAATCCATAATGAATTGGAAAATTATGAAAATCAAAACCCATCTCTAAAATATTATACCTGTATTTAAATTTCCAAAGTGTTCGGATGCTATTTAATAGGGTTTTCATGTTAAACATATCATAAAACACGAATAAACATTTATAATTTCACCAATTGTAAACATATATATCTCAAAACATCAAACATGGCAATATTATAACAAAAACATTTCGGATCTAACCAAAAAACCAAAAACTTAAATATTAGTAATGTAGTACCTATTCACCTTGGCTTTAAAGATTTTAGATGAGATATTTTGGCGTTGATTTAGTTGGTTTCTTCTCTTCATTTGATTCTTTAGTTTTACATCTCCTTTTGAGATTGGAAATGGTGGCCGACCTTAGAATTTTCATTTTTAATGAAATGAGAATAATGAACGCGAGTTACTCATCTACCAAGGGTTTAGGGTATAAAGTTTTGCTATTTCCCAAAATACCATTCTCATTTCCTAACACCTTACTTAGTGTTATTTCATTTTAGTTAATCCCTTTAATATGGCATGGCTATCTCTAACTAATCAAATCTCCATCTATTAATCTTTTCATTCTTTAATTTAATTTATCTAATTGAATGTCTTAAATAAGGTCATAAAATATACGGGGTGTTACAGACTCCCCACCTTAAAGAACTTCGTCCTTGAAATTACGATAAGGTACACAACAAAACAATCAAAGGTAAAACATACCATCAAATAAATATGGGTAAGAGTCTCTAATCCTAATCTCCACTTCTCAAGTACAGTTTTTAGTATCATTGCTCCACTAAACATTTACTAACTTGACTGTTTTGTTCCTTAACTTCTTCTCATCCCTAGCCACAATCTGCATCGGCTTCCTAATTATAGTCAAATCCGGTTCTACTACTAAGTCTTCTAATATTGTAGGTGCTATAGTAGTCTCCGGGTCTCTAACCATTTTTGAAGGTGAGAAACATAGAAAACATTATGGACTCCAGCCAAACTACTTGGTAACTCCACTATATAAGCGAGTTTCCCGATCCTCTCAATAATACAAAATGGACCAATGAACCTAGGTACTAACTTTCCCGACTTCCCAAATCTGATTACACCTTTCATTAGTGAAACCTTAACAAACACATAATCTCCGACAAAGAATTCTAAATCCTTCCTTCTTTTAGCTGCATAGATTTTCTGCCTAGATTGAGCTCCTTTCATCCTAGCTCGAATCAACTCAATCTTCTCCACAACTTCCTTTACTATATCTGGACCAAGAACTAATCTATCCCCGGTTGGAACATATGGGAGATTTGCAAGGTGTTCCATATAATGCTTCAAACGGTGCAATCTCAATACTAGTCTAATAACTATTGTTATATGAGAATTCGACTAGATGAAGATGGTCTTCCTTGATCCCCCAAAATCTGATATACAAGCTCTTAACAAATCTTTCAAGATTTTGTTAACTCTTTCTGTTTGCCCATCTGTTTATGGATGGTAAGCGGTACTCATGGTGAGCTTGGTTCCTAATGCTTTTTGTAGACTTTTTCAAAATTCACTAGTAAGTAAAGAATCTCTAACATTGACAATACTAGTGGGAATCCCGTGCAGCATAACTACATTCTTCATGAACAACTTCGCCAAATCAGGTGCCGTCCTAGTCGACTTTATGTGAATAAAATGGGCACTCTTAGTCAGCCTATCCACTATGACCCATATGCTTTCGTTTCCCCTTCTAGACCTCGGCAACCCATCAAAAATCCATAGAGACCGATTCCCATTTCCATAACGGAATTGCTAACAGTTGAAGCAATCCACTTGGCTTCTGGTGTTCAACCTTTGCCTATCGGCAATTCAAGCACTGCTTAACACACAGTTCAATATCCTGCTTCATACCTTCCCAGAAGAAATTTCTCTTCATGTCTTGATACATTTTTGTTCCTCCTGGGTGGATAGTAAACTTCGAACAATGACACTTGTTCAAAACTTCCTTCCTTATATCTCCTATATTTGGAACACATAACCTTCCTTTCTTCCTCAACCACCCGTTTTGGTCAACGTTGAAATCTTTTAGGTCATCGCTCTTTGTTTCTTCCTTTAACCTACTGATTCGCTCAGCCAATACTGGATCCTCCTCTTGCTTAGAAGTTATCTTCTCAATCATTACTGGTCGGACTTCTAAACAAGACAACAAAGTACTTCCTGCACTCGATCCTACCTTGGACCTAAACCGCATACTACAATCCGTTAATGCCTCCAAGTCTTTCCACTCAGTGATCATAGCTAATACAACATTCTTATGTCTTCGACTGAGTGCATCCACAACCTTATTTCATTTTCCGGGTGTGTACTCAATTCCAAAATCATAGGCGGCAATAAACTCTTTCTATCTCTGTTGTCTCATATTCAGCTCCTTTTGAGAGAACAAATACTTCAATGACTTATGATCAGCATATAGCTCGAATCGCTCTCCCAAAAGATAATGCCTCCACACCTTTAAAGAAAATATGACGTCAGCTAACTCCAAATCATGCATTGGGTACCTAACCCCATGTGGTCTGAGCTATCTAGAAGCGTAAGCAATTACTTTACCCCTTTGCATCAACACAACCCCCAATCCAGTTCCACACGCATCTGTATAAACAACTAAATCCTGATTCCCCTTCGGAACCACTAACACCGGCGCATGGCGCAATAAGTGTTTTAAGCTCTGGAATGATTCCTCAAACTTATCGGTCCACACGAACTTCACATCCTTTCACGTAAGCTTAGTCATCGGTGCCGCTATCCATGAAAAATCTTTTATAAATCTTCGATAATACCCTGCTAATCCAAGGAAACTCTTTATCTCAGTCACCGTCTCGGGTTTCTTCCAATTATTCACTAAATCAATCTTAGTAGGATCTACAGACAACCCTTTCTCAGAGACGACATGACCAAGGAACTTCACTTCCTTCTTCCAAAAATGACACTTCGTAAACTTAGCCTTCAACTGATGTTCCCTCAACATTTTGAGCACGACTCTAAGATGTACTTCATGCTCCTTCTCATCCTTAGTGTATATAATATGTCATCAATGAAAACCAATACAAACCTATCCAAATGCTCTCGAAAAATCCTATTCATTCGATATACAAAGAATGCCAACGCATTAGTTTGTCCGAACGGCATAACTAACCATTCGCATGATCCATATCTCATTCTAAATGCCATCAAAGGAATGCTATCATATGCTATTCTAAGCTAATGAAAACACCTCGCTAAATCCAGCTGAGAGAATACTTTTGCTCCACTCATTTAATCGAACAAATTGTCAATTCTTGGAAATGGATATCGGCTCTTTATCGTCTTCTCATTCAACTTACGATAATCGATACATAGCCTTAACGATCCATCCGACTTCTTAGCAAATACAGCAGTAGCTTCCCATGGCGAACTACTCGGCCTAATAAAACTTTTTCCTTCCAGATATACTAACTGCTCCTTCAATTCTTTCATCTCTGTAGGTGTCATTCTACTTGGTGGTCTACTCATTGGTTTAGCTCCGGACACTAAATCAATACTAAACTCAATAACTTGTTTCGATGGCAGTCCAACGACTAGTTCAAATACATCGGCAAATTCTCTAACTATAAAGACCTGATGCAACTCATCTTTCGACTCCATAACACCTAGTAAAGCATTTACCTCACAACCAGGATTCTCTATGGCATAAATTATCCGACCACTACAATCCGGATGACTAAGTGATATTTTTATATCTTGGCAAAATATCCTAGCATCATATCTACTCAACCCATCCATCCCCAGGATAATCCCAAATCCCACAAAGTCAAATACATGCAAACAACAATCAAAGGTATCGCCTAATAAATCAAATTCTAGATGGTCATACCTCATTCCAAGTGTTGCATAACCTACTATCGATTAGCAACCCATAAGGAAGTAACTAAGTAAGAGGGTTCTAGGTTAAGTCTATCTACCAGACATCGAGAAATAAAAGAATGGGATGCCCAAATATCAAATAGAACGCTAACAGACATACCATGGATCTATAATGAGCCTCCTAAAATAGCCTTGCCCTTTTCCTGAGCAACTGATTTTGCGGTTGTGGGCTCCAAAGCATAATCTTGCCCCTTTCCCTCCTTTGGTGGCTGTAAAAACTTGTTTTTGAAATGACCCACTTGATCGCAATTAAAGCATCTAACATTCTTCTTCCCACTATCCTCTTTTCCCTTTCCTTTACTGGCTCGACACTCGTTGGCGTAGTGTCCTTTCTTGTTGTAGTTGTAACAAACAACTCAGCTTTACTCTTCTTTTGTGCTCCTTCTGAGCAACCTTCCTCTGGAAAAGTTTCCTCTTTTGGGCCTGCTCTGTCTAAGCCTCTTTCACTTTCTTTCTTAAACGAGCCAATGCTTCTTCTTACCTCAATGTCATTTCAACAACCACATCGCTAGGGTCTCTTAAGTGTGGCAAAGTAGCACTTATCAGTTCTAGCCTTAGTCCACTGATGTACTTCTCATTTCTACTGATAACAGTATCAACCAATGCATACCCATATTGGGCTAATTCCTCGAACTTCTTGGTATACTCCAACACACTCATATCCCTCTGCTCCAGTTCTAAAAACCTCCTTACCAATGCAGCTTGTGCCATAACAGCATAAACTTCTCTGAAAACCTTCTTCTGAAATCCTCTCAAGTAATGGTCTCTTCATCTACTCCGGTAGTGACGGTGTTCCACCAAAATAACGAAGCTTCCTTGAGGCCAATCTCCTTTACTGAACATCAGTTAGCCCTAAGTCAGCGAAAATCCTTTCACAATGTAGTATCCAATTTTCTACTTCAATCACATCCTCGGTACCAATGAACGCTTTTCTTCGAGTCTAATGTAATCTCTACTCAAATTGGCATATTGATTAACTGCAGGAAACTCTTAAGCTCCTTCTCCCACAGCGTTTCCTCCAACTACACCTGCTGCTACTCCAGCTTGCACCATATTCATAAAGAATTGATACATTGCCCACATATCCATTTGGGGAATTCCTGCACCAGCGTTTTCTGCTTTTGTTTGACCAGGGCCTCTCCTTGCATTTGGTTGGACATTTCCATTAGTGGTGCTAGTATCTCCTCCGATGTTCACTCGGCTCCTTCTTCCCTCCATACCTCTATTCAAACCTCGTGAGATGTAGATGAATAACCAAACTAAAATAGGAGTCTAAGGATAGAGAGTATACTTATATATATATATATATAAATAAAACACGAGTGCATTATTATAGCGTTATCCCATACCTCGATCTTAACCCAAATTCGTATGGATTATGTTTTCAAAAATCATTAGTTAAAGTTTTTCATAAACCATGCTCTGGTACCAAGTTGTAACATCCTCTATCTAGAAGCCCAAAACTAAGCGCTACAGATGCTGCAGTCATCTATAGTATTAGCTTCTGGTGACTAAATATCTATGTTAATGGTAACAATAATATTAAAAACATTTGAATATGAAATAAAACACACATTTCAAAAACCACAAAATAGTTCATTACATTTCCATATAAATTTGTTCCACATTCACATCACATAACCACAACGTTTTCCGAGGCACATATTAAATATAGTTATTACAAATTACATCGAGAGCGGTATATGAGCATACCCCATCGATTGATCAGAGTCTAATGGTCATATAAGACCTAACACAGCGGAAAATCCTCAAAACATGTATAAGAGCAGCAAATCCTAAATAGCTATCTGTTGCCTCCCACATCCTCCGGTAGCTTATTCGTCAATTTTCTAAAAACCTGAAAAGATCCTTAACCTCTCAACCTACTCAAATTAACTTTTAAGCACCCGAGAGTTTAAGGGGAAAAACATAAACTTCGAGTCAGACATAAAACCTGGTATAAATAATATTGTACATCCCGGTTAAATTATGTTAAGTGAGACCATGACGCTTTGCGGAACATGTTTCCTCTCACTAACATTCTTTTAAAAACATATCTTTGCAAATCCTTTCATATAACCATATTCTATGCTCCTGCATCCATAATGGTTAAACATAACAAAATAATCATTATGTAAACATACATAAATATCAGGTAATAATGAACTATCTGTTCAAGCAAAAATAATTTTCAACCTTTGGTTGACTCAGGCCTACCTGACAACATAATCAATTTTAACCTAACATCTGTTAGATATTCATATTCAAGATTGTCTATCCTTATCTATATATTTAACATTTCCCATCAGGATGGTCTGTCCTAAACTATTTTTTAAATATATCCCGTCTGGACTGTTTGTCCTAGGGCTGTCAACGGATGCAAACGGATGCGGATATGGCTGTATCCGCATCCACATCCGAAAATTTAAATCCGCATCCGATATCCATAGATATCTGAGAATTAACATCCATATCCGCATCCACGGATATTTTTGGATATCCAAAAATATCCACCTCCGAAAATAAAAAGCTGATATTTTCGGATATCCGAAAATATCCAAAAAATCCGCATCCGAAATTGAATAAGATTTTTATTATACTAATATTTGTGAACTAAAACAATCACTTTTTCAAATGAAAATACACACACTACAATACTAATCAGTTTTTCAAATGACAAAATGACAACACACATAATATCAAACAAGTTTACACGATATTACATCAATTCAAATGATAAAATAGCAACATACATAATGACAAAATGGCAACACACATAAAATTTCAGATCGGGCGGATGTTTTTCGGATATGGATATGCCCATATCCGCATCCGCATCCAATTTTCTTTTTGGATATCGGATATCCGCATCCGCTTTTCGGATATCGGATAATATCCGTTTTTCGGATACGAATCCGGACGGATTTCGGATTTTTCGGGTATCCATTGATAGGCTTAGTCTGTCCCTAGCTTAATCATCTCCCAGGTCTTCCCGAGCATAATGGTTTTCCGGGCATACCAATAAAACTATTTGTACACAACACATATTCCTTTCGTTGTGTAATCATAATTTTAGTCTACCTGTGACCAAGCCCTACACACTGGAATTTTGGACAACAATTAGCTAGTGCTACAAGCTAATGTATAGGGCGCAACCACATACCAGTCCCATTTAGTTTTCTAATATCCGAGTCATTTATACTTAAGGATCCCCTCCCATAATTTTCCTTGAAAACAATTTCAAAATGATTTAAACCTTTAAACCGAACTTCAAACTAGGAAAAGAAATAAGTCTTTATACTTTACTCAAATCATATTACCATGTTAGATATATCCATTACTCAAAACTTAATTGACGAAAGCACTTTACCATTTGAAGAACCTCTTTCCATACTTTGAAATTTCCTCCTTCAAAGTCAATGTTTAAACCTTTCGAAAACATCTCTAAAACCTTTCGAAGTTACTCAAAGCAAACCTTTCGAAAGCCTTAAACTTTAGACATCCTTCTTTTAAATCGCTTTAAGTCATTGTCTTAGAAAAACCTTTGGAAAACCTTCCTTCAAAAACCTTTTGAAAACATCTAATAAACATTTCGAAATAGATCCAGGAATAAACCCTTCGAATGCTTAAAACCTTTTAAAACACAAACCTTTCGAAGGTATATTGGGTTCAACTTAAAACAATCTGGAAATTTATCTTTTAAAACCTTTCACCTTTATTGAAACAACCTTTCGAAAGCCTTGGGTTATGCTTTAGAAAACAAGGGTACCACCTAAGTCGAAAGCTTCCCCCCAAAAGCATTGGAGAAACGGCTAATTTTTTTAAAAAGTAAACCTTTCGACTGGATCGGAAGGTTCAAAGTAAAACCTTTATAAAAGAAGTAGAAACCCTTTGGCATTACCGGAAGGTCTCAAAATAGAGTAATGGTGGTAGCAGCTACAACCTATCGACTTATTAGAAAGTTTAAAGTCTTTCTTTTAAATAACTTGACCTGGCCGAAAGTTACCAAATCGAAAGCTCAAATCCGAAAGCAAAGCAGGCGAAAGCTTTTCACTCATAAAACAATTATATTCCAACCTTTTAGGCCATCAACCTTTCGGCTTAGAATCTTTCGGGCATATTTAATTCATTACGTACCAATTACTCGATACCTTATGTATTGAACTTTGACCTTATTGAAAGCTAACCTTTCGACTGCGATTAAAGGTCTGGGGCGGAAGGTATACAACCATATGGGTTGAAACATGGAAAAAGAGTGATTTTGTTTTCAAACTAAAAAATGAAACTTTTCAACTAACCTGCCTTTGTTTGTCAAATTATCATTGGCCAATAAAATACTTTTCAAAAATGTGCTACCACAATTACTAAAATTTATAAATCATTTATTTTGCAAAATGCCCCTTCTCCTTTATAAATCTATATAACATTTAAGTCCCATATCTTAAATAATTTTATATATCCCTCAAATGACTTAGGAAAATTCTAGAAAAATCCCATAAAATCTATTTTAATATATTGCCTAACATATTAAAATCTCAAACCCAAATAATAATTATTTTAGCCAAAAATAATTTATCACCCAATAATTAATTTTCTTCATTCGAAAATTCATATAAAATCCATAATAAATTGGAAAATTATGAAAACCAAAATCCATCTCTAAAATATTATTCCAAACCTATATTTAAATTTCCAAAGTGTTCGGATGTCATCTAATAGGGTTTTCATGTTAAGCATATCATGAAACATGAATAAACATTTATAATTTCACCAACCATAAACATATATGGCTCAAAACATCAAACAAGGCAATATTATAGCAAAAACATTTTGGATCTAACCACAAAACTAAAAACTTAAATATAGGGGATGTAGTAATTATTCACCTTGGCTTTAAAGATTTTAGATGAGATATTTGAGTGTTGATTTAGTTGATTTCTTCTCTTCCTTTGATTCTTTAGTTTTACTTCTCCTCTTGAGATTGGAAATGGTGGCTGGCCTTAGAATTTTCCTTTTTAATGAAATGAAAATAATGAACGTGAGTTACCCATCTTCCAAGGGTTTAGGGTATAAGGTTTTGCTATTTCCTAAAATACCCTTCTCATTTCCTAACACCTTACTTAGTGTTCTTTCATTTTATTAACCCCTTTAATATAGGACGGCTACCTCTAACTAATCAAATCTCCATCTATTAATCTTTACATTCTTTAATTTAATTTATCTAATTAAATGTCTTAAATAAGGTCATAAAATATATGGAGTGTTACAGCATTTTAGATGCCCATTCCCTCATAGCAATCATTCTTCTCAAGTCATTTTTGTGTTTGTAAATAGAGTCTAATGCAATGAAATGAGGGCAAACCTAGTCACATCCGGCCTAATCTATTCCTTGCCATTTATCTCTTTGCTCATTACGGAAAGTAACCAACAATGATTACATATGAATGTTCTTATTGATTGACAATTTGAGATGATAGTTGTTACCTACGGTTCTTTTGAGATACCTTCTAGGATCAGATCAATGCAACGTGCTTCACATGGTGTCTAGTATAAATGTTTTCTTTTCTGCATCAACAATTGACCAACAGCTTTGTAGTTAGCCCCATTGTCTGTACTACCTGCAGTACTCTATTTTCTCCAATAGACTCTACAACTTCGTTCATCAATCCGCATATATATATATATATTCACCACTTTGAAATTAATTAGTAGCATCTACAAATTTGAGAAATATCGTCCCACGTGTGGAGTACACAAGAAAATCTATAATTTTTCATCGATTACGAGTACTCCAACCATCACACGGTAGCGTAAAACCATATCCATCCCAGAAATTATGAAAAGCTATAATATACGATCGAACTTCTTCTATTTCCATTTCCAAGTATGAATGTGATAATTCATATGCGATAGGTGGATCTATTCCATAACCGCATTCCACAATCGCATCTATCATCGTTGCATAATAAGGACTATTTGCAACGTTATGTGGAATGTGATTAAAGTAAAAGAATTTAGCAATTGCGTGACCTATGCTTTTTAGCATTTTTAATGCCTTTTATTGCAGATTTAATAGAAGGTTGAGAACTACCTCCTATTAAATATGCGTGTATATGATTTTTGTTTGATGATAATTAACATATATACATTCATTTAAATGTATTTGATATTGTACTATTTTATTTTTCATAGATAGAATAAATATTTGCTGAATAAAATAAATAACACAGAATTGGAATTCAAACGAATATTTTATTCAAACAAATATTAATTACAATTTTGATAGTACAATTTCAAGCTCTCACTATAACTATACAATTTCTGTCACAATACAATTACATCACAATTTCTGTCACAATACAATTACATCACAATTTCATAGTTACATTAGTTCCTCACTACATATCACTCACACTCGTATTTATCTTCAACTTCATTCCAATGTGAATCCAGCATCTGAGCAATCTGCAGAAATATACATTGACGTAGTAAAATTGAAAATAAAATGTTTTTGCAGTATAAAACAAAATATGGATTTTGAAAATAATATTTGCCTCAGTTATTTGGGTTGTTCGTCATCATATTTGAATTCATCATACACGAATAGCTTGTGACATGCACAGTGTATCACTGTACATGCCACAAGGCCTGCACACCAAAATGTACACTTGATAATGTTACATGGACAGGTGAGCACAGGTCAAACCCAAAAGAAAAGCCGGGTTCAACTCAAGTGCAAAATAAATAAAGTCACATCACAAGCACAAGGTCAAACCCGAGCGTTTAAGCTGGATTCAACACAGGGTAATAGAGATCAAGTCACTGCTATCATGACTCAACTCAATGTATAGATCAATGAACTCGACCAGTAACAATGACTCAAGTGACCCAATACAGCAAGTTACAAACAAACCAATGAATGACCAAGTGCATCAGAAACATGCACTACATCACTGATACACTATGTCACAAGACCAAAGTCATAAACCAAACCAAGTTCAACATCAGGTTTCAAGAGCAACAGAGCCACAAAGTGAAGCCAGTGCACAACGAATAAGCAAACTGCCTCGAATGGTACAAGTCAAAGAACACATGACCAGACACACATCAATATGGCAACAAGGAAAATGTACATGAATGCTCAAAGATAAATGTATGCACATATATGAAGACTACACTGACAAGTGCACCAGTTCAAAACTGCAAATACAAGAGCAGTGACAACATACAATGATGACCAGAGTGTTACAAGTTCGACATAGCATGGTTCAATGCAAATACAACCAGACTCGACGATGTTCACAAATGCAACTCACATGCACATCAGACAGTACACAAGTGAGGAATGAAGTACAACAAGCTACATGAAGAACAAACAGTGGCAAATGCAAATACATCAGTGAAACAGGTTCAAGTGAGGAGGCAACTTCAACAACAAACAAAACTGAACTAAAGTGAATAAACAGAGATAGTCAACTGATCAGAGGAAAGCTACACAATGAACTCAAGTTCAAGTGAATACAAGTACATCTAGCAAAATCAAAATGGACAGCAGCTACAACTAAATGCAAGTCAACATTGCAGTATCACTATATCATGGATATCTACAAGCATGAGAGGACAATATGCACAAGTGACTTAAGTATATCAAATCAGAGATATGTATATATACAACTACATGATGACCAGACCAGAGTACATGAATACAATGGAGCAATGCAACAGTCAAGTCCAGGCATATGTAATCAAGTGCACATATGAAGTGGTGCACCAGACATGATACAAATACAACATGATACTGCAATATACAAAGGACAACAGTCACTCAACTTCAAGCATGCAACTCAAGTTTCAGTCAGTACACACTCAAATGCACAAGTCAACAAACCAAGTGATACAAGTGAACATGTAAATAAAACCAAACTACACAGTACAAACATGAACGTGAAGACAGCTACCACATAATGGAACAAGCAATAGTGAAACAGGCCAGAGAGATGACCAGACAATATTTTAGCAAATGGCCAGTTCGAACTAAATTTATCAATACATATAAACCAGTGGCAACAAGTTGTTATAACAAAGTCAGACCGAAGTCAATTCGCAAGTACACAAGAAAATCCAAACAACAGCAAGTAGATTCAAGCTAACTGGCATATGAACAACTACAGCAGGTCGAAAAAGTGCTCAGGGATAAACCAGAAAAATGGACAGAGTCGATCGCATTAACAAAGTAAAAATGATCAAAGCAGAAGACAGGGATGAACTCGAGATTATTCAAATGCAATGAGAAGTTCAGGTTAAACCGACCAGAGGAGATGGTCAGAGACGAAGTACATAGAAGCCAGAAGAAATGTAAATGCAGACCAAAGAATCAACATAGTCAACCAGAAAATATTCTCGAAATCAAAAATTGAAAAAGTCAAAAATCAATGTTAAAAGAGGAAAGTCACTGCCGTAACGATCAAGGAATGATCGAACGATTTAAAATCGAAACCGTGAGAAGCAAGTATCAAATATACGTGAGTGACAAAGTCAGAATCGATCTCAAGCAATCAAAGAAAATCAAGCGCCCGAGCAAAATTCGTTGACAAATTCAAACACGTATATACGAACGAAAACTCAAGGGATCGAACCCTATAAATACCAATCATCATCGGCAAATAAAAGGCATCGAATTCAAGCAATCAATCCAGAGAAAAAAAGGCACAAATTACATACCGAAGTCAGGAGTCGAATTCGTTCAGCAATCGAGGAGCAGCCGTGTGCAAGACGAAGAATCAATCGATCGACAAAGCAAGGGACGAAATCATCATTCGATCGATCTATTGAAAGAGGCGCTTTCGATTTTCAACACAATCCCTAATTCTGTACAAAGAGGAACGAACAAAACGAAGTCACCATTTTCACAAGCAAAGCGGGCCGAAGATAAAAGGAAGAAGAGAGGCCAATATAATATTGGGCCGGCTAATAAAAAAAGGCTTTAGTTTTGTTTAAAGTTTAAAAATTAGGGTTTTAAATTTATATTGGTTTTGTTTTTGCTTTTGTCTAAACTTTTCTAATCAAATCTGGGTAAATCACCACCTAGGATTTAGGTTGTGTCAGATTGTCTAGTTAGGATTAGTTCAGTGAGCAGGGATTGCGAGTTTGCAAAACTCTGTAGGCGGTAGCGGGGTTTGCGAGTCTGTTAGAGTGTTTGTAAGCGGGAGACTGTTTAATTCTAATAGAAATCATGGAATGCAGCAGTAGGCAGGGGTTGCTGAAGCTGGGTAAATTTTGTGTGTGATTTACTTTCAGCATATTTATTTCTCTACAGTTTGTTTTTGTGTTTAATTCAAGAAAATTTGCTATAACCCTATTCACCTCCCCTCTAGGGTTAATCTAGATCCTACAAGTGGTATCAGAGCCCGATATTTTTTCTTTAACTCTAGAGTCATGAATCCACCAAATAATGCTTTTTCTGAGGGGCAATCTATTGTTAGGCCACCCATGTTTAATGGGAATGATTATGCTTACTGGAAAGTTAGGATGGGTATTTATCTTAGTTCTGTTGATTATGATGTTTGGGACATTATTGAAACTGGCTATACATCTCCCACTATAACTGTTGGTGATACTGAGATTCCTAAACCAAAGGATAGGTGGGACACTAACGATAAAAAATTAAAAACTACAAATGCTAAAGCCATGAATGCTTTGATCTGTGCTCTTGATAAGAATGAATTTAATAGAATTTCTCATTGTAAAACTGCGCAGGAAATTTGGCATACCTTGGAGGTGACACATGAAGGAACTTCTCAAGTCAAGGAGTCTCGTCTAGCCCTATTCAGCAATGAATACGAGAACTTTGTGATGGACAAAGGCGAGAGCATAAAGGACATGTTTGGACGCTTTTCAACTTTGGTGTACAATGCTAGAGCGCTTGGGAAGGTATTCACAGAAGTAGAGCTTGTGAGGAAGGTGCTACGAGTCTTACCGATGAGCTTTGAGGAAAAAGTCACGGCAATACATGAATCAAAAGATCTAAGTAAACTAAGCATGGAGGAGTTGATCGGAAACTTGATGACATATGAGCTTGAGCTAAAAACAAAGGAGGAACGCAACAACTCCGAATCAAAGAAGAAGACGATTGCCTTAAAGAGCAAAGAAGAGAGCGATGAAGAAGAAGAAGATCCAATCGAAGAGCTTGCAATGGCTGTCAATAATCTTAGAAAATGGACAAGATTCGGGCCACGCAAGATGAAAAACAAATGGTAATAGGTCAAAATATTTTGACAATTCCGATAATGAATTGACTTGTTATAACTGCAAGAAGCCTGGCCACTTCAAACAACAATGCCCACTTCTCAAAAACAACAAAGGAAAGAAAAAGAAGACCTTTGCAGCAACTTGGGATGATGAAGAAGGAGAGGAAGTTTCGAATAATAGTTCAGAGGAGGCTAACTTGTGTCTTATGACAAAATCAGATTCAGAAGCAAGCTCAGAGGAATCTAGTGAGGTAGGTGATTATTCTTATAAAGAACTTGTTTTGATGTGCTATGATCTTACTAAAACAGTTGATACTCTTGAATCTAAAATTGAAAAACTGAAATCTGATAGGAGAGAGCTTGTCCATGAAAATACTAGGTTAGAAACTGAACTTGAAAATATCCAAAACCTAGACTGTAAAAAATGTAAAATTTTAGATTCAGAATTATCAAGACTTAAGAATAGCTTTGAGAATCTTGAAAAAGAAAACGTGAATCCTAAGGAAAACATTGACACTAGAAAAAAGGATTTTATAAATAGATGCACCTCACTTGTGACTGAAAACACAACACTAAAAACCAAAGTCCAAAATCTTGAGAAAACTCTGAATAACTTTTCAAGAGGAGAAAAATCATTCAACATGTTATTGGGAAATCAACTTTTTGCTAACAACAGAAAAGGACTAGGTTTTGGGAAAACACAAGTTGATGATAATGCAAAAGGTAAGAGTGTCTTTGCTAGATGTGAAATAATTAGTCATCATGATGAAAATTGTAGTCATAGGGACAAGAACACAAAATTTATACAAGTTTGGGCTCCTAAGAATTCTACAAACAAATTTCATGTTTATTGGAACAAGAATGAAAGGACAAAACAAGTTTGGGTGCCAAAAGGAACATATATTAATAGTTTTGGGTTTACTCAAACATATTCATCAAATTATTCTGCCACTAACAACCATGGACCTATAAAAACAAATAGGTCACAAAAATCTTTTACCGTGTAGGTGTGGTGGCAGGCTAAGGAACAACATTAGTGTTATATGGTTTTTGGCTGTTCCAGACACACAACGGGCGACAAATCAACGTTCCTTAGCCTAGTATAAAGGTGACAGATTCACAATGGGCAAACAACGAAAGATTATCGTACAGGTAAAACAGGTAATTGTATTTATTTTCAAACGATAGATAAAATGTGAAAATCTGCACCATAATCTGAATTAAATCAGCCAGTTATGTGAAATGATTGATGAAGTTAATTCTGATTTTTTTAACCAATCATCTTTTACTTGAAGTAATTATGATGGTTGACAGATTCTAACTTACTTGATATGATCTTACATGACTTGTTCTTATCTATGACTTCGATTTGTGCTTAAAAGTTGACCAACTATTTTTATTGAACTTAATCTGTTTGGTCAAATTATGATTGATTACTGATTACTCATGCTATAAAAAGGTTTTTAAGAAATTGTTGAAATTGTTGAAACTTTATGAAATTGGTGAAACTTCAAGAAATTGCTTTGAAATAATGATGATGGTTTAATGACTGTTGATCCTACGGTTTCTAAACCTGACACTATGATATTTGTTTGATGGTTAACACGACTTCAATTCAAAGTTAAGAAAATTTCATTTAAAAATTGTTGAAAATAATTCTGAGATAGTTTGTTGAAATTTCACAATCTGGTCTATGACATCCAACGAGTGAATATTGAGTGAAATTTAAAGTTAGATGCAGATCACACTGGTAATGTAGTTGATAGAAAAATTACTAGTGGAACGTGATTATATTTCGAGACATTCATTTGCTGCATCATTTTTCAAAGAAAACATCTGCATGTTTTTCACTTGAAATAATTTTCAATTTAGCAGAATTTTTTTTTCCTAAAAACCCCTTCTAGAAAATAATTTCTGTTGACCTTGTATCAGATTAGTTATTTAAGAAAATTTGATTTTATAACTATTTTTGAAATTGATTTTAAATAACTATGTTAACTGATCTGACCCCCTAATAATTATCTAAAAAGATAGATAGTGATTGAAAATAAGATGAGTGTTGATATTAATCATATATTATGACTTGAGAAAGTATAATTAGAAAATTTCTTTAGAAATTTAAACAAGAGTTATAAAAACTTTTGTTGATAAATATTCCATGATCATTTCTATTTCTATCATTTTTCTATCGACCATCACTCATCAAAAGACAATATAGTATGTCAATATGTGGTAGTTTAAATGGGATATCATTTGTGCTTCAATTTTATTATATTTCTAACAATAAATAATAATATCCTAAATATTCACTCTCATTTAAAAGTCCTCACGGTTATGCATGGGTGAATTACTTGGATTTTTGATTATGTGTTTCCATGCTCAGTTAAAAGTCCTCACGGTTATGGATGTATGGATGCATATCAAAATTAATTGATTAAATAGACAAGTTGATTCTAATCCCATTTAAAAGTCCTCACGGTTATGCGTGGTTAGAAGATACTTGAATTCATTTTTAAAATAAAACTAAAAATTTAGAAAACTACTAATCTCATTTAAAAGTCATAACGCTTATGTATGGTTAGTAGATATTCAAATTTCCTGAAATAAATATACCACAAATAGACACAACTATATGGTTTTATTTGATGATATCATCCTATCATTCTAAAGTGGAATATGCATCAATTAAAGTATTTATGATTTTTTGTTTGATTTTTTATTGAAATTAATATTTATACTCGATTGAGTTTTAATATTGTATTAATGTCTATCACTATATCCCTATTTTTCTAACACTATTACTCTTTTGCTGATAACAAAAGGGGGAGAGAAAGGTTAAGATTTTGAAAAATAAAATTATTCACATATTTGCATATAGATTCATATTGCATATTTTATTCTCATGCATATATAAAGGGGGAGTTTTGTGTAGAGAGGGAGCATTCAAATAGGGGGAGCAAATTGAATGATCAAATACATTTAATATATTCAAAATCTTAAATATATGTTTGTTATCATCAAAAGGGGGAGATTGTTAAATATGCGTGTATATGATTTTTGTTTGATGATAATAAACTTATATACATTCATTTAAATGTATTTGATATTGTACTATTTTATTTTTCACAGATAGAATAAATATTTGCTGAATAAAATAAATAACACAGAATTGGAATTCAAACGAATATTTTATTCAAACCAATATTTATTACAATTTTGATAGTACAATTTCAAGCTCTCACTATAACTATACAATTTCTGTCACAATACAATTACATCACAATTTCATAGTTACATCAGTTCCTCACTACATATCACTCACACTCGTATTTATCTTCAACTTCATTCCAATGTGAATCCAGCATCTGAGCAATCTGCAGAAATATACATTGACGCAGTAAAATTGAAAATAAAATGTTTTTGCAGTATAAAACAAAATATGGATTTTGAAAATAATATTTGCCTCAGTTATTTGGGTTGTTCGTCATCATATTTGAATTCATCATACACGAATAGCTTGTGACATGCACAGTGTATCACTGTACATGCCACAAGGCCTGCACACCAAAATGTACACTTGATAATGTTACAGGGACAGGTGAGCACAGGTCAAACCCAAAAGAAAAGCCGGGTTCAACTCAAGTGCAAAATAAATAAAGTCACATCACAAGCACAAGGTCAAACCCGAGCGTTTAAGCTGGATTCAACACAGGGCAATAGAGATCAAGTCACTGCTATCATGACTCAACTCAATGTATAGATCAATGAACTCGACCAGTAACAATGACTCAAGTGACCCAATATAGCAAGTTACAAACAAACCAATGAATGACCAAGTGCATCAGAAACATGCACTACATCACTCATACACTATGTCACAAGACCAAAGTCACAAACCAAACCAAGTTCAACATCAGGTTTCAAGAGCAACAGAGCCACAAAGTGAAGCCAGTGCACAACGAATAAGCAAACGGCCTCGAATGGTACAAGTCAAAGAACACATGACAAGACACACATCAATATGGCAACAAGGCAAATGTACATGAATGCTCAAAGATAAATGTATGCACATATATGAAGACTACACTGACAAGTGCACCAGTTCAAAACTGCAAATACAAGAGCAGTGACAACATACAATGATGACTAGAGTGGTACAAGTTCGACATAGCATGGTTCAATGCAAATACAACCAGACTCGACGATGTTCACAAATGCAACTCACATGCATATCAGACAGTACACAAGTGAGGAATGAAGTACAACAAGCTACATGAAGAACAAACAGTGGCAAATGCAAATACATTAGTGAAACAGGTTCAAGTGAGGAGGCAACTGCAGCAACAAACAAAACTGAACTAAAGTGAATAAACAGAGCTAGTCAACTAATCAGAGGAAAGCTACACAATGAACTCAAGTTCAAGTGAATACAAGTACATCTAGCAAAATCAAAATGGACAGCTGCTACAACTAAATGCAAGTCATGATTGCAGTATCACTATATCATGGATATCTACAAGCATGAGAGGACAATATGCACAAGTGACTTAAGTATATCAAATCAGAGACATGTATATATACAACTACATGATGACCAGACAAGACTACATGAATACAATGGAGCAATGCAACAGTCTAGTCCAGGCATATGTAATCTAGTGCACATATGAAGTGGTGCACCAGACATGATACAAATACAACATGATACTGCAATATACAAAGGACAACAGTCACTCAACTTCAAGCATGCAACTCAAGTTTCAGTCAGTACACACTCAAATGCACAAGTCAACAAACCAAGTGATACAAGTGAACATATAAATAAAACCAAAGTACACAGTACAAACATGAACGTGAAGATAGCTACCACATAATGGAACAAGCAATAGTGAAACAGGCCGGAGAGATGACCAGACAATATTTGAGCAAATGGCCAGTTCGAACTAAATTTATCAATACATATAAACCAGTGGCAACAAGTTGTTATAACAAAGTCAGACCGAAGTCAATTCGCAAGTACACAAGCAAATCCAAACAACAGCAAGCAGATGCAAGCTAACTGGCATATGAACAACTACAACAGGTCGAAAAAGTGCTCAGGGATAAACCAGAAAAATGGACAGAGTCGATCGCATTAACAAAGTAAAAATGATCAAAGCAGAAGACAGGGATGAACTCGAGATTATTCAAATGCAATGAGAAGTTCAGGTTAAACCGACCAAAGGAGATGGTCAGAGATGAAGTACATAGAAGCCAGAAAATATTCTCGAAATCAAAAATTGAAAAAGTCAAAAATCAATGTTAAAAGAGGAAAGTCACCGCCGTAACGATCAAGGAATGATCGAACGATTTAAAATCAAAACCGTGAGAAGCAAGTATCAAATATACGTGAGTGACAAAGTCAGAATCGATCTCAAGCAATCAAAGAAAATCAAGCGGCCGAGCAAAATTCGTCGACAAATTCAAACACGTATATACGAACGAAAACTCAGGGGATCGAACCCTATAAATACCAATCATCATCGGCAAATAAAAGGCATCGAATTCAAGCAATCAATCCAGAGAATAAAGGGCACAAATTACATACTGAAGTCAGGAGTCGAATTCGATCAACAATCGAGGAGCAGCCGTGTGCAAGACGAAGAATCAATCGATCGACAAAGCAAGGGACGAAATCATCATTCGATCGATCTATTGAAAGAGGCGCTTTCGATTTTCAACACAATCCCTAATTCTGTACAAAGAGGAACGAACAAAATGAAGTCACCATTTTCACAAGCAAAGCGGGCCGAAGATAAAAGGAAGAAGAGAGGACAATATAATATTGGGCCGGCTAATAAAAAAGGCTTTAGTTTTGTTTAAAGTTTAAAAATTAGGGTTTTAAATTTATATTGGTTTTGTTTTTGCTTTTGTCTAAACTTTTCTAATCAAATCTGGGTAAATCACCACCTAGGATTTAGGTTGTGTCAGATTGTCTAGTTAGGATTAGTTCAGTGAGCAGGGATTGCGAGTTTGCAAAACTCTATAGGCGGTAGCAGGGTTTGCGAGTCTGTTAGAGTGTTTGTAAGTGGGAGACTGTTTAATTCTAATAGAAATCTGGGAATGCAGCAGTAGGTAGGGGTTGCCGAAGCTGGGTAAATTTTGTGTGTGATTTACTTTCAGCATATATATTTCTCTGCAGTTTGTTTTTGTGTTTAATTCAAGAAAATTTTCTATAACCCTATTCACCCCCCCTCTAGGGTTAATCTAGATCCTACACCTCCTTTTTTGCATGTATGAATCGACCCTTGCAGTAGCGCGAGTTTCAAAATCACTCTCTAGTCTTGTAGATTTACTACGTACGTTTTGCTCTGGTTGTCTAGAACCGACACCTGATTGTCTATGAGATCTTCGCATCTCATGCACTCTAAATGTATCTCTGCTTTCCTGCATAGCACGAGGAATATTCCTATCATCTTCGTTTTCATCATTTTCACTGTCTGAGTCATGTTGTTAAGGTCTGCTCATCAACTCTTCTCGTACACATTGCTTCTCTAGTTTTCCTTTATTACAGTTGTTTTTCTTTCCAACTATATGAGCTCGTATAAGTTTTTTAACATCTTGAGGAACATTTGGACATGCTATTACACTGCCGCCTACTTCTCCCAAATGTTTCTCTAGACGTGTTACGCCGCCAATGTTGATTTGTTTATTATAGAAACTGCTTTTCTTTTTCGAACATTGCCATCGATCGGGGTACTGTAATTCCAACCATTTCTATAATGTTTTTTTCATTATCCATTTCTACCTGAGCTTGTGAACAATATTTAAACAAACTTATATTAGAATTACACTAGATTAAATTACACTATGCTAAATTAAATTAGAGTTTACACAATCCAAACAAAACTCAGTCCAAATTAAATTAGAGTTTACACTAAATTATGATTACTTCTTTACAATTTACTGCCGTAATTTGAGTTTACATTAAATTCAGTCCAAAATTAGAATTTACCACAAAATTGTGCCTAATTAAATTACACTAAGCTAAATTAAATTACACTAAGACAAATTAAATTACACTAAGTCACAAACCTTAACCCCATTTTGATTTGAGGGAAAAAAATAGGAATGAGAAAATCGCGAATAAAAAAAGCTTACTGCTTCGTTCGATCGACTTCGCCTTACAACTCGTCACGCCTTTGCCTTCGTCTTGCCTTCGCCTTCATCTTGCCTTCGCCTTTACCATGACTTCGTCTTCCCCTCGCCTTCGCCGTCTTCGATAGTCGACAGTGAAGAGGAAAAAGCTTACTATTGTCGGATAAGGTAATGTTTTCGACCACTCTTTTTTATTATTTCTTACACCGGTTTCGACTAAATTTGTACATGAAAAATCGAACCTTCACTGTGTAATCATGTTGTTTTTGTTGCTGATCGCAATTTATTCGAAATTGTTTGCCTTTTTCTTTTCAATCTCATGCTTGCTGTCAGTTGCTTTAATTTAGGTTTACAGTCTTTTTATTTGATTGCAAAAACTGAAATTAGGGTTTAATTTCAACTCACGTATGTCGATAACGATACGAGAAACCTGAAATTTCGGGGGTTGAACGATACCTTATACCTTGGTTTATATAAATAAATTGTGTTTATTTACAAATTTATATACAAAATATCAGAATTCACAAAAAGGAATTAATTGGAACTTACAAGATTTCCAAAACTAAAATGTCAAAATTTCTAGATGATCGGAATGGAAAACGAAATTTGAATCTTGATTTGGACAATGGTAGAATAAATGACCAAAGCACCAAACTATTTCCTCCATATTAGAAGTAACAAAGATGATTACCATACATATTCTTATGTGTTAATTTTCAATATTGTTTAACCTTTCAAGTATGACAATCCACTAAAATCCAACATAGGTGGATGACTTTTACAAAGATCCACGATACCTCACCGATACTCCATTAAAATTGATGATAAATTTATACGTTGATTTAACAATGAAGATACTTTTATTTTGAAGGTCCATAAATAATTATCATTGCGCTGCTCTAAAGAAGCATGCTCTAGTAATTCAATAACTTTATTACACAACAAAAAATTAACTAATAATTAATTAAAACATAGGTTCCACTTAAATATACTATTATCTGGATCATATACATCTTCAATTAATGAATTCTACTTAAAAAAAAAGACCGTCAAGTAAAATTTCTAAGGTTGAAAAATATCACTCTTCAATGCTATCAAAGTTGGCCTCATGGGACCCAATTTGGATTTTTAAGATAATATTTTATGATCATTCGATATGTATAATATAGATCGCTACTCTCACTCCCTCTTTAGGAACTTTGTTCTTGATTTCCAATCAAACAACGCAAGGTCAAACAATGTAGTTACCCTGCATGCCTATCAGCTATAAGCAAACATATCATCCATTAAACATGCACACACAAGCAAGTAAATATAGCATATTACTACCCTAGCATGTAAGGTACTAAACAACTCCACATGATATCAAAAGTGAAAGTAAATGCAGCAAGCATAAATGCTCATAAAGTAAAGAGCTCTGAATAAGCGGTCATCTACTCTCCTCGGTCTCCTAAGTGCTATAGCTCTTGCTTTCACCCCAGAGAACATTCACCATTTTTCTCCTAAGCTACTTCGCATCATATCCAATTATATGAATAGGCTTATGGGGTATCAAAGTTAGGTTTAATCTCAATATCATCCAGTCAATCCGGTGCAACAATCACGGTCGAGTCATGCACAAACTTCCACAAATGAGATATGTAGAACATATTGTGCACGTCCACTATCTTTTGATGTAATTTGAATCTATAAGCTAGGTTGTCAATCCTCTCAAGTATTGAAAAAGGAAGTACAAATCGTTAGGTTTTAATGATGAAGGTGATCCACTAACGTATAAGGAACCGGTAACTTGTCGTGATGTAATCTTTTTCAAAAATGCAGTTAACCATGAGATGAACACTATCATATCAAATCATACTTTAACGTTAGTATATTTACCCCTAGAATCAAAAGCGATAGGTAGCAACTGGATCTTTAAAAAGAAATTGAATGTTGATGAATTTATTAACAAATACAAAGCAAGATTAGTTGCTAAAGGTTATAAGCTACATCATGGCATCAACTATTTTGATACATACACTCCTGTTGCTAGAATATCTTCAATACATTTACTGATATCACTTGCTTATAGTCACAATTTAGTTGTCCATTAAACGGATATAAGAACATCATTTATAAACGGTGATCTAGAAGAGGAAGTGTATATTGAATAGCCCGAATGATTTGTTTTACATGAACAAAAGAAAAAAGTTTGTAAGCTTACAAATTTCTTTGTGGACTAATACAATGGCATAAGAAGTTTAATAAAGTCATGTTAACATATTGGCTCAAAGTAAATGAACCTATTAAATTTATATACTCTATTACAAAAATGAAAAGTGTGTTCTTATTTGTTTGTATATTGACGATATTCTAATATTTGGTTCAGACATTGAATGTGTGGAAAAAACGAAGAAATTTCTTGAATCCAATATTGATATGAAGGATTTTAGAGAAGAAAATGTTACTTTGGGGATCAAAATCGTAAAAAAGGAGAGATCGATCTTATTAAAACAATCTCACTATATTGAAAATATCCTTAAAATATATGGCCACTAAGATAATACAATTGCAAATGGTCTTGTAGATCCGAGTATGAAGATGACAAAAAATACTGGTAGAAGTTATGACCAATTAAAATATGCTAGTGTAATTGGTAGTCTTATGTATGCCACACATTGCACAAGACCAGACATAGCATATGCCATAGGAATGCTATGTCGATTTACAAGTAATCCAAGAAAAGAATGTTGGAATGCAATTTCAAGGCTACTTAGATACTTGAAGTGGACCATGAATTATGGTTTTACATTTCCAAAGAGATCCGATGCTACTTGACGGATATAGT
Source organism: Allium fistulosum (assembly GCA_030737815.1). Taxonomy (NCBI): domain Eukaryota; kingdom Viridiplantae; phylum Streptophyta; class Magnoliopsida; order Asparagales; family Amaryllidaceae; genus Allium; species Allium fistulosum. Next base: position 100,988,932 of record CM060907.1, read on the forward strand.
GATGCAAGTTGGAATAACATATTATGGAAGGATTTTTACAATGGGTGGCACTATCATATCATGGAGTTCCAAGAAACAAACATGCATCTCTGATTCAACTACGTTGGCAGAATTTATAGCATTTGTAGATGCATGTAAAGATGATGAATGGTTAAGAGATCTATTAATAGATATACCGATTTGGATGAAACCTTCTCCTGCAATCATGGTACATTATGATAGCTAAGCAATTTGTATAAAGTAGCACATATGACTTAAAATGGTAAGCAAAGACATCTCAGCCTTAGACATCAGTTCCTTAGAGGGTTACTATAAGGAGGATGTAGAATCAAATAACAACTTAGCAGATCCTTTGACAAAAGATTGGCTAGAGAGATTGGTGCAAAAACATCTATAGGAATAGGATTAAGGTCTATATGAGATTATTTTTTAATAGGAACCCTACTTGTTTGAAAAGAAAAACAAAGTTCGAAGAGTACAATCAAGTTGAAAGATGATTAAAGTAGGTATACCAGGGTATGATATAAGGTCCAATTTTAAATAAATATCTATTATACGTCTTCAATTCGATACATAATGAAGTAAATTCTTAATAAGTTCAACTGTGTAGAGTGACTCGTAAGATCACTAGAAAAAGGTATAACTCACCTATATGGGTGAGAAAGTGCGGCTGCTTTCTATGAGATCTGACCGTCTCTAGAGCACTCATGAAATCAATATATTATACATAGTCATTAATGCATAGGAACAAAGACTAACACTACTGTGCATGGCCATTGATATCAGGGGTTGCATAATGGTGTTAAATAAAGGGGGTTCTTGATCCTAGATCTTATATATATATATATATAATAGAAGTTGAACTGGAAAGTTGACGGTAATAAAATAATGGGGATATAGTGACTCCTTATATTGTGAGTGGTGTGTGTGTCTCTATGTGTGTGCGCACGCATGTACACACACATTCTAATTTGTATGTTAATCTTGTCTTGAATAGATTTGATCAATGATCACAAATGATGCTGATCCAATAATCGGTACTGATATAGTCAATAATGTCAACAACAATGTTCAATGATTTCGATGAAACAGTGTGGCAAAAAATTTAGGTGCTATACGAAGTATTCAATAAAATGGCAGCAATCGCGTACTACAAACATTCCTCTGACGTTTACACTGCAAACTCATTTTACAAACATACAACTGAACAAGCTACAAACATACAAGTGACATGCTCGATTTACACTTCGGGTCGAATAATTTGTGTAGGGGCATTTTCAGGGGCATTAGTGTATTAAAGGCATAGACAAAAGAAAAATGTGCATGTAACGACTCTTAACCTTATAAGAGGCGTTCTCAATATTGGAATTGAGAGGGAAACAATGCTCGATTTGTTTACACCTCAACCTCCACCGCCTAATGGAATGTTTTTTTCACGGCGACTAAACAATAGCTCGTGAGTATTTATTTTAGCTCTTATTATTAGTTATTTTAGATTAGTATATAAGAAATATATTAATTTGTTATTTAGCATACTACACTTTTATGCACCATGCAGTAGATGAAATAAAATGTGGCATAACAGGATTATGTGGATTTCAAGATATATGACATTTGCATCCTATATTCGTTTGGTATTTGGCCAATGTTTTTCTTTGATTATGCTGTTTGAGCAAGATAGATTTTGTAAGTTGTACTCTTAGAAGCTTCCCATATTTCACGATAACACATTATAGGTTCAGGTAAGGTAGAAGCCCCGCCTGGATCTTTGATATTCAAGAACTGGGCATCCTAGCTATAGCCATATCTGAACTTATTGTTCAATCTTACAACTTCCCATATTTCACAATAACATATTATAGGTTCAGGTAAGGTAGAAACCCTACCTGGAATTTTGATATTCATTTAGAAGAATTGAGCATTTAAGTTCTAACCATATCTGAACTTATTGTCCAGCCTTATCTCATTCTTTTTTAAGCCCAGCTTACAAAAATAATTAAATTAAGCCATGTAAGTTTTGTTACTTCTCTTTTTGGTTAAATTAAATCTCTCTTTGTCTACTACATCAAATGCCAGTTTCTCCTAAAAATGTTAGTTTTCTAGTCTTTTTACATAATCTTTTAACTCTTTCGCTCTTCTATTCTCATCGATTAAATGTTTTTTCCATTGCCCTAGTTATCCAGCTTTTTGGCCCGACAATATTCAAACTAACTAGACAAGTTAGACTTGACTGTCATCGGGACCAGCAAGTCAGATTAACAGTCATGAACCCAGAGATCAGGCACAGATGATAATATGAAGCAGTAGTGAAGCGAAAGCAGAAAACGGACTCAATAGAATGATAAAAATACGAAAATATACCATTTACTGAAAATGGATCAGGTACGATCCATATTCACAAATTATGGATCATATATTACAGTTCAACTTAGCAGAAAACGATCGATATCTTAAAACCTACAGGTCAACTACACATAAAACATTGGAAACATCAATGTATTGAAGAGTGGAGCCCACCATATTGATCGCATGCCAAAAGGAGCTTATAAGACGATCGATGCTGATTTTTATTAAAGGTGATGTAGGATACACGATCAATACTGTAAGATACACATTCAATACTGTGACTTCTTCTGAATCTGGAGACTCCACTGCCAAATTTTCAGGAAGATATTTCGCCTTCTTTCCCTATAAATACAGACTTGATTGTTCATTTTTTGGGATCTGGACACTGGTTGTTACTTTGCTCTCTTTTGTAACTAAGGATTCTAATCCAAGTCCTCTTGTATTCAGCTTGCAAAGTGATCAATAAAGCTAACTCTTTAAAGTGGACCTAGGCAATCAATGTTGAACAACTATAAATTGTCGTGTCTTCATTATTTGCTTAGTTTCAATTAATTTATTGTTATATTATCTTTGTTTTAATTAATATTCTTCATTTATTCCTCTAATAAAATATTCCTGGGTGTTTGTGCCAACTTTTGGTGCTTCCACGAAGAAACGAATTCTTAGCTTTATTGGATCTTATCATCTACTTGTAGATTCCCATATTCACATGATAGATCCTGCTTTCTATCGACAAGTTTCCATTTCAACTCAGATTTGAAGAAAAGATCTATAAGGAAAACTATCAACAATGGTTAGGAACAGCAGATCTACCTCTCAGAATACAGAAGGAAGCGATAATACTAGCATCCAACAAGGAGGCCAGAGCAATATACCAGTAGATGTTAATGCTACCAATCTAATTGATGTCCAAACTCTAGCTGAATCCATCGCAAGAGCTAATTTCCAGAACCCGATGAGAGAGTTCATGGATAGCCATCGGCAGTTGAACCAGCAGATTCAAGTCAATATCGATCTAATGAACCAACTCAGAGATCAACAACACGGAAAAACCAGGAGGGAGCCAACCACTTATTCTGCATCAGAGAGCTCAACTTCATCAAATGACTATCACAGGCACATATGTCGTAGAACTAACGGATACCACGCTAAAACATCAACCCACCATCATCTGACCGATCTAGCTAGACCAATAATGATCGGCACCAATCCATCTGGAACGATCGATGCCAATCCAACTTTTGGAGGCAGGTTAGAAATGACGATGAGAAGAATGCACACTGGTGATGTCATGATCGATTTGGATGCTAGAGTTTAGGTTAATACAGACCAGTTACCTCCCTAGAATAATGATGACGTGAATGCATATCAAGTGGGTGTCAAGCTAAGAAGATGTGGAACGGTCCGTAGACATCGACTGAACCCTTCACATGAGGTGGAGCACGACTACCACTTGGCTCCAACTATCCAAACGCAGGACTTGTCGGCTATGGTCAGACAGCTAGTAAGGGAAAGCCAAGGTTTGGCCAATGGTGATTGGGGGATCTCGAGAAGCCATATCCCATTTACCAACAATGTTCTACATGCAGAGTATTCGAGGAGATTTAGCATGCCATCAATAGCTACCCACAAGGAAAAAACCAATCCTAGGCAGCACATCATGAGATTGCAATGGCTAATGGACTCCGCACGAGCTGATGATGCCACAAAATGTAGATGTTTTCCCATCACTCTTTCTGGCATAGCAACGATATGGTTTACGAGATTGCCCTCATGGTCAATCTCTAGATTTGATGATTTGCAACACAATTTGAGGAGCAGATTCGTATGCATGCAACTCACCCTAAAGATGTAATATCCCTATCAAGTGTGATCTAGGCTTTGGAAGAATCAGTAAAAGACTTTCTGGAGAGATTTCATAAAGTCATCATAGAAATCAGTAATTCAAATGACCATTCAATATTGATGGTAGTAATAAGAGGGGTTGATCCAAAATCTGACTTTAGCGATTGTTTAGCTAGCAAACCACCTACAATGTTGGAGCATTTCTATGCAAAAGCAGCTCAGTATTTGAGGAAAGAAGAAGCTAGTGCTCTAGGAAGAAGAATGTTGTAGGACCGAGTGGAGAGGGAGTGCAGTGTAACATTGCACTGAAATAATTCGGGGAGAGTTCTATAAATGTTCAAGTAAATGTCCAAAATGAACCGAATCAGCAAAAGAAAGGTGGTGAAAGGAACCGTGAATGAAAAAGGGATTCTAGAAGAGGAAAGTCTAGGGTTCCAATACATGATGCCTACACACTACTGAATACATCTCTAGAGAATGTCTGCTTGTCTACATGCAACATCTGTAGTATAAGAAGCCAGCTCCAAAGGAAACGATGGAGAAACAAAAACAGACTGGAAAAATATTGCCGGTTCCATGAATGTTATGGTCATAACATGAATGAGTGTACGCATCTCCAAGATGTTATCTAGAAACTGATTCAAGAAAGAAAGCTGTAGTAGTTTGTTAAAGCCCCGTAAGATGGCGGGAAGCAGACATCCAGCCCAAACTAAGGACAAGCACTGCACATAGCTTAGGAGCTTATGCGGACTGGTGGAAGATTAGTGATCAATCCAATAGCTGGAGGACAATATCTGGTTGATAAGAGATGGCATGAGATGGAGCGTTATGCTAGCGCTATCAAGCATATGAATTTTGGGTGTTGTTCAAATACAAATGACGGGGCTATGACCAAACAGCTGCGCATAATGGAAGATGATATTATATTCAGAAATAGAGATGCAAAAAAGGTGGAGGCACCAACAATCGCCCAATGGTCATTTCGGCCATGATAGGCCCCGCCTTAGTGAGAAAAGTTTTCATTGGCAGTGTCATCTCGGTGAATATTATCTTAAAAAAGGCATACGACCAGATGAGAATGGAAGCCAAAGATCTTAAACTATGTAAAGGCCGCATTTATGGCCTTAGTAGTGTTGCAACGAAAGTGGTAGGCTATGTTGAGCTACCAGTGGAGTTAGGAGAAGGCGGCTATTGGAGAGCACGGATGTTGCCATTCATTGTGTTGGATGTGGGCTCTCTATATAATGTTTTCTTGGCTGACTAGCCCTTGCTAAATTCCGAACAGCCATTGCCCCTTTGTGTCTTACCTTAAAATTCCCAATTGATAATAGCATGGGAGTTGTGCATGGAAATCAAGCGACTAGACATGCCTGCTATATGGCTGAGTTGAGGGATGCTCAACAGAAGGAGAAAGGTAAGGCTGTGGGCAAGTCTCTCTACATCCAAGCCATCGAAGATTGACAACCAGCGCCTAAGCCTCGGCTTATGCGCCATAGTCAGTTCTACAAAGATATAGATCCAAGAAATGATGAGGAGAAGCCCAAAAATGCCAAGGCTATACTGGTTGAGCTAACGATTGACATCACGGTTAGCCACGATGAATCCATCATAGGTCCTAAAAATCGGATCACAGCTCATCCCCCTGTTGATGAAAGAACTTGCCAGTTTTCTCCGAGTGAATCTTGATGTGTTCGCTTGGACTCATTCTGATATGTGTGGGAACTTACCTGCCATTGCGAGCCACACATTAAATATCGATTCGAGGCATGTCTCGGTGAAACAAAAAAGTTGCGGCATGGATCCGGAGATATCTGTCGGCCTTAAAGAAGAGGTGGATAAGCTCAAAAGCAACGGGTTTGTTCGCGACACCCTCTACTCGAAATGGGTATCAAATCCTGTACTTGTGAGAAAGGCGAATGGAAAATGGCGGACATGCGTTGACTAAGGCATGCCCCAAGGACAACTTTCCCCTTTCGAGGATCGATCAACTGGTGGATTCAACCGCAGGACATGAGTTGCTATCTTTCATGCATGCGTACTCTGGATATAATCAAATGTCGATGCACATACCCGACCAAGAGTACACCAGTATTATTACCGATGTTGGATTGTATTGCTATGTGGTAATGCCATTTGGATTGAAGAATGCTGGAGCAACCTATCAACGCCTATTTAACCGAATGTTTAAAGATCAGATTGGAAAGATGATAGAGATATATATGGATGATATTCTCATGAAGTCATGACGATTAAGGGACCACATTAGAGAATTGGCAGAAATGTTCAATATCCTCTGATATTATAAAATGAAAATCAATCCTCTAAAATGTTCATTTGGTGTTGCATTAGGAAAATTCTTGGTTTCTGTGACGATCCGTAATTTTTGGATGTTTGAAATTGGAATATTTAATTGATTTTAAATATTTGAAAGTTAGTTTAACTTGAATTTCAAATATCACTAGGAATTTGGCAATTAAATTATTGAATTTAATTGTTTGAAATGGGATAAATATTGAATCTTCAGTTCTAAGCCTTTTAAAAATAATTTGAAGGCTTGTAAAATTTATATTGATAATACTGAAGATAATAAAATTTTAAAATTTGAATTTAAAAGTGTTTTGTTCAGTTTTGAAAATATATCGTTTAAATCGATATTTAAAAATAGCCTCCCGAGGCACAGTCTCGGAATTCGATGAAACCAGTTCCATTGGATCCGTAATATTGTATTATTATCGGATTTCAAATTTCGGAGCGTTTGGAGTGGTCGTGTGATCGTAGGATGTATAAACGCGTTGAAATTTATATCGAAAATTCAATATAATAATTGGATCCAAAAAGCTATCTTCTCCATATGATCGAATTAGGACTCGAAACCTTTTCCATCGCATTCGGAATAGAGGTTTAACATTATGAACGCCTAGCGGCACGTCTCGATAGGAGGTCAAGGTTTTGAGTTGCAAAATCGAGACAATTTGAATTTAAAATCGATATATATATATATATATATATATAAAATCGTTGACCAGTCAAATAAATTTCACATCAAAACTTTTACTCTTCATATCTGAATACTGTAGCTAACCTTCCCTTACACGCTTCCCTCTTTTCAAAACATCACGTTCCTTTCATTTCAAACAACGGAACATTTCATAAAAAAAAATGGAATGGTATTTTATTCCCCGGTTCGAATCAATTAAGAAACAAGCCTCTGCCTCTCTCGAAATCAAATCGCGGCCAATCGATTTCGCTACTAAATCACGAACGAACTCGCCCTCGTCAACGTCAAGGGATGCGTACGTGTGATTGAGGCGAAGGGGGGAATCACTGTTTTGTCTTCGACGATGGCGAGTTGACTTTGGTTCGCGTTCATGGCCGGGGGAGGGGGAGTGGCGACCGTGGTGACGAGGGTGAGTCGGGATGGGATAGTGGGCTGGAGGTTCGTCTCTGGCGATGGGGTTGTTCTGGTCTGCGAGTTGAGATTTGGGGCGCAGTAGGTTTCGTGGGCAAGGCTACTGTTACGAGTGCGAGGTTGAGAGGAGTGCTTCGTCATGGTCGCAGTGATGACCGAGGTGACAAGGATGGTCACCTCGTGCAGAGCATTCAAGCAGCAGCTTGTCGTTTTCGTTTCCTGCCGATTTAAGGTAATAAAAAAATTTAAATTTAGCATTTCAAATTCAATATTACTCAAGTTTATATCGTTAAATTTTATTAGTTGGTTATTATTTCTCTTATTAGAAACTTAACAGTAAGGTATTTAGTTTGCTTAATATAATTTAATTCGAATATATATACACACATAGACAAAAAAAAGGATATTTATAGTTGTGGTTTTGAAAAGTATAGGGGGATTTTAAATGTTGAAGAGTTTACCTAAAAATTAGATTTTTGAATCCATACAATTTTTTTTAATAAGTGTATGGTTTTAAAGAAAAAATTAGTTAATTAATTTATTAAATGATAATTTATTTTTAGAGAATTTCAAATGATTAATAAAACCATACAATGTTTATACAAGGTCAAAAATAGAGGAGAGGCAAGCCGATTTGGGTCAGATCGTAAAACAAAAATCAAAGGTGAGTTAATCTCACTGTTCTGGAATTTTATTTAAATTTAAATGGTTAAATTTAAATATTTGGTTGAATGATTGAATTGATTTGATGTGCTATATCATATATAGTAGTATATAGTATATATTGGAGTGATTGACTTCCCGCATTATATAGCGGATGAGACCCTATGCACCGCATAATAGCGGATGATATTATTTAAACCCATATACCACGATATTCCACCTCGAAGTGGAATTGGTATTATGCTAACATCTGTGGATGCAGGGAAATAGGTTGGAGGGATCTAACTGGATTCCTCAAAATTTATTTAGAATGTTAATATTCCATGAGAGAAGACAGTTTGAAAACTGTTTTCAAAGGGTTGAAAAGTGGAAATATATCTTGCGAAGATATTTTGAGATTAATAAATAATTTGGGAAATTATTTATTGTTTGATGGATGTTTGTGAATGTTAATTGATAGTTAAATAACCGACTATCAATATTGGCCAATGCGCTAATCGTTTCGAAGAGACCGGGATCGCGATTAATTTCTCAAAAACCACTTCGATCTGGTTTATAAGTTTCGTGGGGAAACGAGTTTGAATCAAAGATGGTACAGTGAAGTGCAAGGGCTAGTCACTACTAATCATGAGGGTGATTCCAAAATGGATGTAGTAGGAGTAGTGCCTTCGGTTCCGTTCGAACCCGGGACAGACTTGTATGGATGAATGCTTTCGGAAGATCGTCAGGTGGACGACGGGCATTCTAAGAGATGCGTTCTAAAAAGGTAATGCTTAGTATCAAGCCTCATCAACCGGGAATGACTGAAAATCAGGGATTATGCAGCAAGGCTATGTGAGTAGCGCCCATTAGGGTGAGGTTATCCCTGTCTAGATGTCCCTTTTTATTTCGGCTTAGTGGTGCGGTTGCTGATCCCAACCGTGGGGTGATCTTACTCGGAATTACTCTTAGGTAGTTCCGGTCTTGTGTTGCAGGGGATCGGGTGTGGTCCTCGGTACGCTGATCTAGACCAAGTACTGTGACAGGTGGTACCCTAGTACCTAGTCATTAGTTGGAAATCCATTCTCCCTACGTGCCTTTACGGTTTTGTTTGTATACCTATTAGCTGGAATTTAATAGATGTAACAATTTCGGCTATTTGAATAAGTATTTGTATATAGACACTATTATAATATTAGAGGATTTTGATAAAAAGTGTTTTGGCTAACGTAAGGTAAAAATCCGACATGTTTATTTGTGGCGTGGTCTTACGAGATGCTTTTGATTTCAAAGGGTTTGGAAAACTTTAATAATCCAATTGAGTGTGTTTTCTCACGCTGGTTTTCCAAACTGACTCGGGTGTTATTTTATTATAATGCTCGGGTCAGACCGAGTATTATAGATTACAGGATGGATTGCTGTGGAGCTCAGGAGACGAGCCGGATGGCGAGACGTAGCATACGTACTTGATGTATTATTCCGCTGTGTTGTAAGTCGTATTTTCTGTTGGTGAGGGCAAGTTAATATAACTGTCCAGTTGTGTGCTATTGATTGTGTATACTCTGATGATGTAATGTATAAACAGATTTGCTTTTGTGTAAAGATCAGTTATTAACTATTATATATTATTCCGCTGTGATTGTGAGATTCTGATGTTGATTTTCTATTTTCTTTTTCTACCTCTTTCTTCTTTAATCTTAATGGTTCGTATTTCCATCCACTTTGAGTCGATATGTTGGAGAATAGTGTCGATTCAAGGGGTACGAGTTTGCGGGCTGTCATAGTGGTATCAGAGCTTAGGCTGGCGATAACCTTGGCTCTGGTGGGAAATTACTCATTAGAGATAGAGTCAGTAGTACTCTAGAGTAAGTCTGAGAGTATTAATAGATATGAGCGCGTATTTGTTAGTGAATATAAAATTGTTTTATATTGTGTTGGTTGGTTTATTGAGTAGTTTATGGATTCTGGTCAATACGAGTAATTAACGTTATTGATAGGGATCTCTAAACACTTGAATAGAACAATTCGACACAGTATTGTTTTAAAAGGGTAAATGAAATAATTTTACCCAAATTATTTTCGTATATGAAAGAAATAATTTTTAGTAATTATTATATATATATGGTTGCTTGGTTGTTAGGAAACGATAATATTAAATTATTATCATTATTGTGTAGAAATTGAATAAGAAATTGAAAACTTATAACCAAAGTTAAAGAATAGGTTTATATAACAAATGGAATTTGAAAATATAAATTATAAATGTAATTTATAAATTGAAATAAACGTCCAGAGAAGTATTTGAATAAGGATTGGAAGGTTTTGAAGTTTTGAAAAGTTTGGGAAATTTAAATTCCTTTGAGTTTGAAACTTTCCTGGGATGAAATTAACTTGTAAAAAAAAGTTAATGAAGATAAACTTGAGTTATAAATAAAATTCAACTTGGAAGTGTTAAGTGAATTGAATATGATTGAAATATGGTGAAATGAAATGAAGTTGGATTAAAACAGAAATGGTTTGAATTGCAAATAAAATCCAAGAGAGTGGAAATAAAATTTGAAATGGTTGTTGTCGAGATTTATGAAATGGTTTTGGATGAAACTAGTTTGGTTAATAAAATGAGAGTCGAGTGAATGGATTAAATTTAAAATGTAGTGAAAATGAGAATGTATGGATTGTGAATAAATTTAAAATGGTTTTAAGCTTAAGTAATTATTTATTCACATGAATATCGTCGAAGTGCATAAGAAATTGGTCGTTCGACGAAAATGGAATTGAATAAAATTATATAAATTGATAGAAGTAAACAAAATTGATTTTTGAATCAATTGACATGAATATGAGTTGTTTGGATTACAAATAAATTGAATGTAAGAAAATGAGTTGAAATCATTCCGAATTGGATAAGATGATATAAAAATCAAGTAAAAGCAATTGAATTAATATTGAGACCTTATAAATTGCTTATGAAAACTGTTTTGTGAATATTTCTTATGAAATGCATGTGTTTAGCTATTGAAAGTAAGTGAAATGTTAATAAATTGCATATATTTGTCACTTACATATTTGAATTGAGTAAGTACATGTTCAGGGAAGCCGTTTGGCTGGGTTGGGTCATGCAAAATGCTAAAATAATTATCCGCTTGCTTAAAAATGCTAAATAAAGGTACGCCTACGCAATAAAAAGTTAGGATATATGAACTGTTGTTGTTTTTTTTTGTTTTCCGACCGTGTGGGTCGATGTATATATATTTATATCTTTTGTCAAATTGCAAAAGCTACTCCATACAAAGGAGACTCTGCCAAAATTTTCCGAAAATTTTAGGAGTTAGAATTTTTTTGGAATTTTTGGGAAATTTTCACTAACGACAAATGATTTAAATTTGGAATTTGAGATAAGGTAAATAAAATTCAGTATTCAGAGGTTGGAGATGAATTGAATTCAAGTAAAATTGAAAAAGAAAATCTTAATGAAAATCGGGAGAGAGTATTTAGATTTGAAAATAACTAATAAATTGAAGCAAATGGATTTTATATGGAATTGGAATTCAATTTGAATATAAACTTCAGTAGTGAAGTAGTAAAAATAAATATAAGAAAAATTTATATCGGACTTAAGAAATTAATGATGAAATTATTAAGTAGATTTGGTATTGAGAATATACTAAGTAATTTTGGAATAGAGGTTAAGTAAATTTGTGAAAGGGGATAATTGTGGATAAGTGGATATGAATCAAAATGAATGTGAATAAAAGAGAATTGATATAGTTGATAATCAATTGGAATTAGACGTAGGATGTACGTACATTATTTTATTCGCATAGAGATTTGATCCAGATTCGAGCACAGAATTTCGAGATAATTATATCGATCCGAGTTGGGATTTTTCACTCGACTTTCGACGGCGAACCCTGGATATGGAATTTTGATTGATTCTGGATATTCTCTATCATAGTTTGTGGCTATGTAAGGAGAATGACGGTTTCTGATCAAGAAACCAGATCTAAGTCCACACTAGAAAGTCGGGTGGACGATACTAGTTCGGAAGTGAAATTGTGTGATCGAGTGAGCGATCAGATTTGGTTTTGTGTACGGATAATATCTGTACATCGTACGGGCTTGAATGGAATAAATATTGAAACTTTTATAAAGAAATGTGTAAAGCAATTTTGAATGTTGTAAATGAACATTATTGCTAAGTAGGATATTCAAGTGTTAAAAAGCAAAAGGAAATTGGGATTTTTGATTTCCGAAGATAAATTGAAATTTTGCTCGGCAAAGGTAAGTATTTAAATTTCTGTATGAAATTTGATTGGGTTTTTGATCTAGTCACTTGACTTTTTGTTTTCTTTTGAAATCTGGGGGCCCGTAGAGGCATTTTGTAGTTGTACCGAGCTAGCCGCGCAAAGGAGACGCTGGCAAAAAATTTCGAAAATTTGAGCAGTTAGAAAATTTTTGAGAAATTTTTGATAATTTAAAATTTGAATTTGTATTGAAATTTGAATGGTTGAGTAAATAGTATTGTTTGAAACCCATGGAAGAGTCGGGGAAGTTAGTAAGTAATAATGTGTCTTTAATGAAAAGATTATTTTGAAAAGATGTTTAAAACTGTTTGGTCTTGGGAAAGAGTTAACGGGTGTTGGACCATTCTTCCGAACTAGTCATTTCGGGGACGAAATTCTTTTAAGGGGTGAGGAATGTGACGACCCATAATTTTTGGATGTTTGAAATTGGAATATTTAATTGAATTTAAATATTTGAAAGTTAGTTTAACTTGAATTTCAAATATCACTAGGAATTTGGCAATTAAATTATTGAATTTAATTGTTTGAAATGGGATAAATATTGAATCTTCAGTTCTAAGCCTGTTAAAAATAATTTGAAGGCTTGTAAAATTTATATTGATAATACTGAAGATAATAGAAGTTTTAAAATTTGAATTTAAAAGTGTTTTGTTCAGTTTTGAAAATATCGTTTAAATCGATATTTAAAAATAGCCTCCCGAGGCACAGTCTCAGAATTCGACAAAACCAGTTCCATTAGATCCGTAATATTGTATTATTATCGGATTTCAAATTTCGGAGCGTTTGGATTGGTCGTGTTATCGTACGATGTATAAACGCGTTGAAATTTATATCGAAAATTCAATATAATAATTGGATCCAAAAAGCTATCTTCTCCATATGATCGAATTAGGACTCGAAACCTTTTCCATCGCGTTCGGAATAGGGGTTTAACATTATGAACGCCTAGCGGCACGTCTCGATAGGAGGTCAAGGTTTTGAGTTGCAAAATCGAGACAATTTGAATTTAAAATCGATATATATATATATATATATATATATATATAAAATCGTTGACCAGTCAAATAAATTTCACATCAGAACTTTTACTCTTCACATCTGAATATTGTAGCTAACCTTCCCTTACACGCTTCCCTCTTTTAAAAACATCACGTTCCTTTCATTTCAAACAGCGGAACATTTCATAAAAAAATGGAATGGTATTTTATTCCCCGGTTCGAATCAATTAAGAAACGAGCCTCTGCCTCTCTCGAAATCAAATCGCGGCCAATCGATTTCGCTCCTCAATCACTAACGAACTCGCCCTCGTCAACATCAAGGGATGCGCACGCGTGATTGAGGCGAAGGGGGGAATCGTTGTTTTGTCTTCGATGATGGTGTGTTGACTTTGGTTCGCGTTCATGGCGGGGGGAGGGGGTGGGGGAGGGAGGGGGTGGCGACCGTGGTGACGAGGGTGAGTCGGGATATGATAGTGGGCTGGAGGTTCGTCTCTAGCGATGGGGTTGTTCTGGTTTGCGAGTTGGGGTTTGGGGCGCAGTAGGTTTCGTGGGCAAGGCTACTGTTACGAGTGCGAGGTTGAGAGGAGTGCTTCGTCGTGGTCGCAATGATGACTAAGGCGACAAGGATGGTCACCCCGTGCAGAGCATTCGAGCAGCAGCTCGTTGTTTTCGTTTCCTGCCGATTTAAGGTAATAAAAATAATAATTTAAATTTAACAGTAAGGTATTCAGTTTTCTTAATTTAATTTAATTTAATTTAATTCAAATATATATACACACATAGACAAAAAGAAGGATATTTATAGTTATGGTTTTGAAAAGTATAGGGGGATTTTAAATGTTGAAGAGTTTACCTAAAAATTAGATTTTTGAATCAATATAAATAAATTTTTATAAGTGTATGGTTTTAAAGAAAAAATTAGTTAATCAATTTATTAAATGATAATTTATTTCTAGAGTATTTCAAATGATTAATAAAACCATACAATGTTTATACAAGGTCAAAAATAGAGGAGAGGCAAGCCGATTTGGGTCAGATCGTAAAACAAAAATCAAAGGTGAGTTAATCTCGCTGCATAGGATGATCTTCTAGAGAGCGGCGGAGCCCCTACCTTCCAGTGGAAAATGTATATGGATGGAGCCCTTAACGGTCATTCTTCTAGAGCTGAAATCGTACTGGTAACTCTGGAGGATCGATCAATTTGCTATGCTTTGAAGTTTCGCTTCCCTGTAATGGATAACGAAGCCAAGTATGAAGCTCTAATTGCTGGACTCAAACTTGCCAGAGAACTGGGAATAAAATCTCTTGAAATCTTTTGCGATTCCCAATTGGTGGTATACCAAGTTAAGGGAGATTACCGGGCTAAAGAACAACGACTTGCTCCGTACCTTATCCGAGTCTAATAGTTATTAACTGACTTTGATTTTCATGGCATCAACACATATTCCCTGGGATCAAAACAAAGAAGCCGACTCATTGCCAAAGTTTGCTAGCACTAGGGATGCACAACAAATGGGCTTGGTCTCAGTTGAAGTACTAGAGACTCCAAGCATAAACCAGATAGAAATCAACTGGGTACTAGAGATGGAGCCTAAGAAGGAGTCATGGATGACTCCGATTAAAGATTATTTGCTACGGGGAGTCCTTCCCAAATGATGGAATGAAAGACAGCAAATCCTCCGCAAGGGTTCACAATATATCATTGAGGAAGGAGTCATGTATAGAAAGAGTTTATTCTACTCCCCTGCTCTGGTGTATCACTCATGATGAAATAAAACAAGTCCTAAGGGAAGTTCATGAAGGGGAATTTGGCGATCACACTGAGGGGCAAACCCTAGCAAAGAAAATACTCCTTTATGGGTAACACTGACCAACTGTCAACCGAGATACTACTGATTACGCTAAGCGATACAACAAGTACTAGATGTATGCAAAAGTTCTGAGAGCTCCACCGATAGAGATTACACAAATGGTCAGTCCATGGCCGTTTGTTACATGGGGCATAGGTGTTATCAGTTCCTTACCGATCTCTAAAGGTTGCGTGAAATACGCCATCGTAGCAGTTGATTAATTCACTAAACGGGCTGAAGCAGAACCTTTAGCCACGATCACGGTGAAGAAAGTGATCAACTTCATTGTCCGAAACATCATTTATCATTTTGTCCTTCCACGAACCATTGTAACCAATAATGGAACTTAATTCGATGGCACTGAATTCAAAGACTTTTGCCATTGGCATTATGTTGAAAAGAGATTTGTGGCAGTTGCTCACCCTTAAGCAATAAACAAGTTGAAGTTGTAAAAAAAATCATACAATCCATTATGAAGAAATGTTTGGAAAAAGCTAAGGCAAGTGGGTGGATGAACTCCCAACAACATTGTGGGCTTACAAAACCATCCACAAGTCCTCGACTGGCCGTACTCTATTCGCCATTGCTTACGGCTCTGAAGCCGTCACCCTATTGAACTCGAAGTCCCTTGCTCATTAAGTGACCTACAACGACCCCAAAATGAATAGAGATCTCCACTTGGAATATCTAGACTTGGTATATGAGAAGCGTAAAGAAGATGATTTGACGGTAGCTACACATCGATATCAAGTCGCCTGATACTACAAAACTAAAGTCCAACCTAATACCTTTGAAATCGAAAATCTCATCTTGAAATGGGTTTTTCCCGTCCTGTCACACATGAATCCTACTTAGGAGGGACTGTACCTCATTGAACAAAGGTTTGGAGAAGAAACTTTTAAGCTAGTGACTATTGATGGCGTCACACTCCCAAGGGCGTGGAATAGTGAGCATTTACGATGCTATTTCACTTAGTTTAATCTCTTTTGTTTAGCTGTATTTAATTTCTGAATTGGCTTTAGCATTTGATTGTCTAGATATGTAATAAGACAAATCATGTCATTTCTATCCATTTGGCTAATAAAATTTAAAATTCCTACATATCTATGATTGCTGTAGCATTACATATTAGTTATGATACCCGATTAACTAACATTGACATATTCAGGCAAATTCCAGAGTTTGGAGCCAACCGATTACACAAGTTCACGATTGGACTAAAAAAAATGAAGGTGATCTGACCGTTCATTCGATGATTCTTGCTCATAACCTGATGGGGGGAGTACCTAATGAGAAATGGATGTGACTTGACCATCTGATAATCAAATTAATCCTACCAAGCAATGGAGCAGAAGTGAATCAAAAAGCGACCGTAGCACGAACACACTCTCCAAGTTAAACCCTGGGCTCGGGGTTAAGTAAATCAACCAAGGAAAATATGGTTCAACTACTTTATGAAATTACCCCAAGTCACTAGAGCATGGACCGGAGTATAAACATAAATTAGGTGTGGTCCGACCATCCGCTAATGAACTCTTATTCCCAAAGTGCATATATGAGTATAAATAAATCGATTAGTGTGATTCAATCGCTCACTATTCCAATAACTCTGACTGAAATTGATAGGAGGACTATACATTCGAGAAAAAGATTGGATTCGATCATCCACCGTCTAGCGCCTTTAACTCGAGAACTGGAGGTAAAAATTATAATCACTTAAACCACTGAATCTGATAGCATAACACTAGGGCTTGAGCCCACTATCTAGTACGACTTGAGGCCACGAAGATACGGAGGACTTGGGATAAAATTAATGGATTATAATCCGAATTAATGAGCGACGGGGGTTGATCCCATACAAATTCACATAGAAGTTCAACTACTTAAGCAAATTCGCATAAAAGTTCAATGAAAGTAAAAGAACTTTATTTACATAATCTTAGAAAGTCAAGTACAAGTATTCATGGAAAAAGAAACAAAAAACGGCGGTCGATCCCGTACAAATTCGGCTAACATAACCCAAAAGACTTGGGAGCATAAGTACACGCAAAGAATCATTTCCTCCTCGGCTTTCTTTTCTTCTTCTTGGAATTAAGAGAGATTTCACTTAAACTTTCCTTATCCTCTTCTGTTCTCTCTTCTTTCTTCCTTGGCCTTTCACCGGAGTAGTTTAGGTTGACCCAGTAGGTGCATCTTGAGCAGGTTCTGGCTAAGGAGCAGAAGCATGCATAGTTTCTCTAGGTAAAATGATGGAGATGGGAGGGGGAACATGCTCTATTTTATTCTACTTGACTTTTATCTCAAGGGAAAAGTCAGCCCCAAGTTTCTGTGTCATTTCTTACATAGAGGGGCCTGACGAGGATTGGGAAGCTACAATAATCACAATGTCATCATCAATAGTAATCTCTTGAAGCAGATCACTTTCTTCCCATAACAAAGCATCCACCAAGTGCTCTTTGATCATAAAAGCTTCCTCTATTGGGACATTTTGGGTTGTTACTGAAGCTGTGACAGTAACGGACTCCGTCGTAGGCACCTGAGGTCCTGATCAAGATTCTTAAGGAAGAGGTGGAACCATGGTCTGTAGATCTAAAGATGAGGAAACATAACTAAAGAGATTAGATATGTCGACCGGGGACACTCCAGCTTTTCGAAGGACATGAGAGTTTAATGAAATATCTTCTCCAAATTAGTCTCCCACATGAGCCGGAGTGCCACCAGAACTTCCTTCCATAATCAAGGAGAGGCCACTAGATGTTGCAATATGCGGCTTCTTCGGATTGTAACCAGGCTCAATAGAAGAATCCACAATGGTACTGGGAATAGCTTGGGTAACAGAATTCTGGTCATCTATGACATTGTGTGACATGGATCCGGAACCTTCACCAGCTTCATGTTGAGAGGTTGTGGCATGCTCTTTTTAGAGTATAAGTAGAGTTTCATGTAGAACCTTGGGTTCATCGCCCAATAGAATTTCACATCCAGCCTCATCAGATCAATTTTTCTAGTGTTGAGAGCCTTTTTCTCCTCTGAAAAAGATGCTCCCAAGCGCATACAAGATGGTAAGGGTAGTCACCTTGATGCCACTCCAAGTTTCTATGCTTCAAGACGTTGGCGTTGTAAAGAATAAGCAGTGGATCCAGTTCTTCCATAACCTCCTCCCTGTCCTTTTCTTTTGTGGCCTCCACTCCTCGTTTAATGAGGGCATCAATGTCTTTGATCTTTTCAATAGTCGCGTCTCTTTCAAGCCTGACGGCAACCAATTCATCATAGGCATCCTGACTTATTTTCAACGCTTCCTCTTTATCTTTGGATTTGCACTTAAATTAGTTTTGTACTCAGCTGCGCTTCTTTGGGATGCATCCCTTTCTAACACCAGTTTATGGTTCTGTTGATGAGGTGCTTCAACCTCGACCAAGTGCCTGGCCTCCTCATCCTCGAGTGCCTTGATGCCGTTTCTGCTTTTCTCCCAGCTTTTGCCTGTGAGCTCCTTAAAGATTCTAACTCATTGGTTAGAGTTTCGATGATCCGTCTGTCTTGGGCCACTTAGAGTTTCAATTTCTCAACCTTTGTTGCTCTCTCCCAAGACACTTTAGAAATCCTCTTCGCCGCTCTCATCCGCACCTTATACCACTTATGGATATCATTCATGCAATCCATAATCATTTGCTGGACTTTTTCAAGAACTTTCTTAAGATTAGTTACAAAGAAAAAATCCATCGAGACATACATTTGGAAAATCTGAATTAAATTGGGCCATACGAGCGGCGGCATCGACTTGTTGAGCTTCAGTGATAAATTGGGTGCCAACGCTTTCTTTGCCCGGCCTTTGTTGGTGAACATCATGCTCACTATGATGTCGAAGATCACTGGGTCACTGAGGATGAGATGGAACAATGGACTATGAAGAAACTAAAGTGGGGGGGGGGGAGGGGAACACCACAGGTGTCAATAGAAGGAATGTTGTCGTGGCGATCTTGTTGCCTTTTAGAACTTTGAGGAGAAGGAGATCTTGATTTAAATTGATGTTTTATCATGGTAAGACCTATCTCTGTCACCCATATTCTGGTAATCCTGATCCCATCTGGAGCAATAGCTTGGGTCGTATTCATGACCACCACCTTGGCGATATGGGCCTGAACGAGAACCATTATTCTGGCATGATATTACCTATAGGGACTGGAACATGTGCTTCTTTCTTACCATTGCTTCTCCAAAGAAAAATAAAAGAATGAATTAGCTCAAATATTGAAGGACGTGAGAAAAGTGCAATGCAATATTATGAAGTGCGTGCGAATGTGCGTGTCCTCACAATGGACCAGTTATTGAAGCTTTGCTGGTAGAAGTAACCTCTCCACTAGTGATAGATGGGATTCTAACCCCAGCTCTAGAAGTAGATTTCAATCCACTGATGCTCATGTCAGTAAAATGGAAGGCAACAACATCATCCCGTATCGGAAAATCAGATAATTCCTCAAATGTTTCATCTAAGTGCTCTGAAGGTTGAGAAGCGAACTGATCTAAAATAGCTTGAGGGGTAACGGATAGCTCGGGCTGTTTGAAGAGGTAACTCTTAGGGAACCTTCAAACTAGCTTCTTCCTTTTTCCTTTTCCGAGAGCAGGTGGATGTGAGATTTGTGAGGATCCGACCGTATCCCTAAAACTAGAACCCGCGTCACTGCTACCGAGGTCGTAATCCTTATCTTATATTGCATCTTTATCGGTAGTTTCCTAAGCCCCCTCAACTGGGGCATGATAGGATTAGCTTGATGGCCTTCATCATCATCCACATCCTACTGCTTGGTCACTATAACTACAGTAGTGACTTGTAGCCCTATGCTGCGACCCTCTTCCATCAGGCAGTAGGTAATGAGGCATTCATCAGTAAGGAGATTCTCAATGTCACTATCTTTTGGTGGAAACTTTTGAGTGCGAAGACCACATCTATGTATTGTTTTCCATCAGGTCATGGATAAGAACCTGCACAAACCAGAAAAGTTGCTTAATTCAGGATACGATGTAGGTACAAGCACTCAAGAAAATAAGCAGGAAGTAATACTTACGTCCTTCTAACCACCATCTGGTAAATTCGGGTGGGTAGCGAATATAGAACCACTCGCTTTTGAAAGCGCTCAACTTGTTCCAAGTACTAGTCAAGATCTGGCACTTCTTCACCGACACGTGAAATGTGAAAGAAAGGCTTCACTTTCGTCGCTTGAAGGCAAAAAGAAATCGAATGTCCTCGATGAAAGTCTACGGGGTGGATCGTGTAATGTATATGCAAGTATATGTGACAAAATATATGATGCAACTTAAAACAATATTAATCTAAGTAAATATAGAATAAGCCCACCGGGATTTTATATTGGTTCGGACCTCCCGTCCTACATCCATTCCCGAAGCTCCCTTTCGGAATTCTACTGTCAAACACCCTCACTTCGCCCGGAGGAATAGGCTTGGTTACAAGAAGTTGTTCTTGTCAAACGTGTGTTCTAATATAATACGGATGTTGACCAATGAGTAAAATTTGCTTCCAATATATCTCTAAGGAATATTGTCTATGAGAAAATGTGTATATGGAAGAGTGAATACAAGTAAGAATTGCTAGAGTGCAAAGATCAAGAGTAGAGTATAGAATCAGAGAGCATAAGTAAGTAAGGTAAGTAAGGTAAAATCTTTCTCTTGATTCTTGATGCTATATATAGTTGTAGATAGGTATGTTGAGTAGTTACATCCATTAACGAGTGCTCTACAATTGCTTCTGTTGATGATGAAGAGTTGCAGCGAAGAGAAGCGGAGATGTCCATTCGAATGTGGCAGTTGAAGTTCTTATTTGAAATCCGAGTTCGAATTCAGACGTCTGGTATATGTCTCAGACGTCTGATACTATATATTTTTTGAATATGGTAGAATATCAGACGTCTGAGTGCTAATACCAGACGTCTGGTTTTGCCTGTCTGTTGTTCTAGAGAACTGTTTCAGACGTCTGGCTTGTGCACCCAAACGTCTGATATTGTGCATATCAGTTTTTGTGCTCTTGTTCTTGTGCTTCTTTGTGCCTATCGACTTGTAGTCTCTTGTAGTGTCCTTTGAGCCTCTTTCTTGTCTTTCTAGTGATGTTGTTCTAGCAAGTACCTGTATATATACATATATATGTATATTTGATTTCCATTGTATAGTTGTTGTCATCGAAACCGTAGATTGGATTTCCTAACATTCTCCCTCTTTTTTATGATGACAACTATACAATGTACATAGATATAATTTTATAGATCTCCCCTTGAATATGTGCTTTCCATTATTTATTGTGCTTTCTATTATATCAAAAAGCATTAATAATTTTTAATTTTAGACATCATGTTCGTAACATTTATATTTACTAATCGGCGTAAGGTTACTCGATTCAAAACATAACAAGCCGTAGCAATAGCTTCAGCCCAAAAATGTTTCGGTAAACCACTACTATTTAATAAAGTTCGTGCACATTCTTGTAACGTACGATTTTTTCTTTCTACTACACCATTTTGTTGTGGTGTGCGGGGAAAAGAGAAATTATGACTTATGCCCTTTTTATTACAAAAATTAGTAAAAAAGATCATTTTCAAATTCTCCACCGTGATCACTTCGAATATTCTTAATTTTCAAATCCATTTGAGTTTTAATTCTTTTAGCAAAAAATTTAGACATACCAAAAGTGTCACTTTTATGTTTTAAAAATAAGGTCCACGTATATCTTGAAAAATCATAAACTATTACGAAAACATATTTGTTGTGATTTATAGATCGTACTTGAGTTGGACCAAATAAATCCAAATGTAATAGTTCTAATGGTTGTTTTGTAGAAATATTATTTTTAGATTTAAAAGAACTTTTCTTTAGTTTTCCGATTTGACAAGCATCACATAAATTTTCTACTTTATAATTTATTTTAGGTAAACCTCTAACTAGCTTATATTTTGCTAATTTACTAATATATTTAAAATTAATATGACAGAATCGTTTATGCCACAACCATGGATCGTCATGTTTGGCGGTTAAACATAAGTTTGAATTTTGATTTATATTCATTAAGACATTAATATTTTTATTTCTAAAACCCTCAAAGATAAGTTGATTGTTATTGAAAATATTACATCTATCTTTTTCGAAATTGATTTGAAAGCCTTTATTGCATAATTGACTAATGCTTAGTAGGTTGTGTTTTAAATTTTCTACTAAAAAAATTGTAATAATAGGAGAGTTAGAAATACTAGAGTTGATGACTTCTTCGATGCCAACGACGTATCCTTTTGAGTTATCTACAAAAGTTACTGTTCCACCATCGATATTGTTATATTTGATAACATTTTTGCATTTCCGGTCATATGCTTGGAGCAACCACTATCAAGTATCCATTTCTCCTTATTTTTTATTTTGGGTACCTACAAAATAAAAATAATTTAATTGGTACCCATATACTTTATTAGGGTCCTAAATGTTAGGAGGAGCAGGTAGCCATACCCAAGAAGGTTTGGTACCTTTATGAATATAATTTTTATTATAGACTACGTTGTCTAGAAAATTATCAATATGTTTTTGTCTAATCAAATTATTATTTGTCTTAGGAATCCAAATTTTTATATTTTTGGTATTCGTTTCAGACTTAGGTGATCGTTTAGTCTTTTGATAAATAGAACTATATTTCTTAATATTATTCCCTTTTTGTTTAGGAATATTTTTAAATCCTATTCCATTTCCATTTCCTGAAGGTTTTGAAGTTTTGATAAGATTTTCCAAATCTTGTTTTCCTTTATTAAGTTTTGAAACATTATTTGTAATTTAATTTTTCTTTTAGTTCAAAATTTTCAATCTTCATTGTTTCTATATTACTTTTCAAGTTGATATTTTCCTTTAACAAGTTATACTTTTCTAGTTTAACTTGTCCAAAATCAATAGATATAGTCTCATATTCAACCAAACTACTTTTAATTTTTTCTTGAGATAATTCTAGTTCCTCTTCTAAAATAATTTTTTCGTCTTTTAACATTCCTATTTCAAGTTCTAATCGATTTATTTTGGCTATGTGATCTTTATTCAATTTTTAGTTTGTCTAAATTTATCATCTTATTCCATACTAAGCTCTAATAATTCATCATAGCTAAGTTCGGGACATACCTCATCAGTTTGCGCCATAAAACATAAATTAGCTTGTTCTCCGTCACTATCGCTGTCACGAAGAATTTGAGTCATCCCATGTTACTTTGAAAGCTTTCTTATTTTTGAATTTTTCAAATTTGTTCTTTTTTTATCATTGTTGAGCTTGGGACAATCTTTCTTGATATGTCCAAATTGATCACATTCATTGTAACGACCCGCTATTTTGGACCATTCGCATCTGCACATGTCGGACTTGAATAACTCAAAATACCGAATTGTTAATTTAAATTTGGCAAAACTGAACATATACAGTAAATAAATAATCACAGATCATAGACACAGAGTAATAAATGCAGCGGAAACAAAAGATAGTAGTTCATGAAGCTACTATATACATATCAAAGTTAAATAAGGTACAACAGATGTCTCGAATACAATAATCAAATACAATAGTCAGAATACAATCACTGGAATCAACTGGATATCTGAAAGCTGGATAGATAGCTGGATCTCCAAGCGAAGCTCCAACTCCAAAGGTGAGTCTCGAATACTGGTATACTCAGTCTGACCCGAGCGTAAAGCAAAACACAAAACACTCGAGTCAGGATTAATATTCTTATATCAATAAATCCAACTCAAGTGAAATAGCAATTGAAATACAAGTAACTCAAAGGATGTTTGGAATAACCATCCTTTAAGGATCCGTTAAACTATCTACTATGTAGTAGTGTACGATAAGTAGATAATGCCTATCAGTAATATAAGATATCAAAATAGTGTTAAGGCGTTACCATTATCCCCCTTAACACATTTTATATAAGCGTTATCGTCTATACATCACTGTAAACTCCACCGTAAACTAGTGGGATATCAGGGAGTACTCCATAGGTATAACACAAAACAAATCGTAGTGGTTGCGTATATAGGGATACAAGTATGACAAGGCACATGAGGCAATACCCAAGCTAGTGAAACTACCGTTTGCCTGATCCGGACTAGTGAGAACGCATCGCCGCAGCGATCGCAACACCGCGAAACAACACTCCCAAAATCAAGGGTGCACCAATCGACAACAAATAATGAGTAGTTTTCGAAGAAGTGTGTTCGCTCGAGGTAGCTAACCCCCATTTGGCCCGGCATGTCACCTGTTTTAGTCATTTCCAATTTGACACAAGTGTCAAGGCTATCCATTATCGTTCTCTTTCTTCAGTTATCACGTACATCATTCCAACCACTTCATTCTGGATCACACTCCGCGCATAGTTATTAAAGTGGTTTTCGGTTTAGACAGTGAGTATGTCCCTAACCGATTTCGGTTCCTTTAATAACCTTCGTAATTATAACACCGATTGGTCGTTAATATATTTCAAAACCGAATCAATTTCAATTTCCATAAAAATTTGTAAATCAACATTTCATTTGTCTTTCTAAACCAATTTCCAAAATTTACGTTCAAAACTTCCAGATTACCTTTTCAAAATCTTATAATACAATTTCAATTTTTTATTTAAAACCATTCCAATATTCATTTAAATTCGTATATAAGTTTCATTCCAAAATCATTTAAAATGATTTAATTTAACATTCAAATCAATTTAACTTCATTGATAGATTTCATTAAATTTTCGTTAAGTTAATTTATCATTCAAGACAAATTCTATTTAATTTCCAATTCATTAAATTAATTACTTGAGTTCAACTTCATTATATCAAAACTTACAAATTAAATTAAATTAAATTCATCAAATCAAGTTCTTTAAAATACAAGTCTTACATTAATTCAATAAATCACATTATATTTCTTGTTAAAGAAATTCAATTTCACGTATTTACTTACTTAAATAATTTTCCAAAACTTAATTAATAAAGAAACTCAATTTCAATTATTTACGAAGTAAAAATTCTCTTATTCAAAAGTTCAATTTCTCTTATCAAAGAATTCAAATTTTTATTTAATTATCAAATAATCAAATCTTATTTAATTATTAAATATTTCAAAACTTAATTATTAAATAATTTCAAAGCTTAATAATTTCAAACTTAATTATTAAATCATTTCAAACTTAATTCAATGAAAAGTTCCAAATTTAATTGTCAAATAATTAATTTCAAAATAACGATCTTTCAACAACTACTATGTCAATATTTGTTTTAGATTTTAAATATTAACATTTCCTTTCATTAAAAATTCAAATTCCAGCTTTATTTCAAAATCTTATCCTTTCAAATAAAAACTTTATTTTATTTTAAATCAAATTATTGACCAATCGGGTTTTATTTAATTCTCTATCCTAAGTCAAGTTCATTTGGGTATTTATCATTTCAACCCGATTCCAATTCAATTCAAAATCAAAGCATAACAAAGGGAACTTGCAGTGTGATAACTGGGATGGTGTCAAAGTAAATAAACAAGTAATAACAACAACCAATATCAATCCAATAATCAATTCAAATAATCCCGAAATAATCGTATTAATTCACATTGTTGTTTGTGCAAATTAATATAATTATTTCTAGAATCTTCATTATCATTTCATGTAGATTAAAGATTATTACACTAATATTAATACAGTTCTTCACTTGGTATCTATTAATCAATTTCATACAACATCAATTTAAGCAACAAATAATTAAATGGTTCAAGGTGTATTTTACCAAATTTCTACGTGTCAATTAATTCAACATTAAAAAGGTCATATTATGCAGATGTCATCTAATCAAATTTAACATATATCAAATCTAACTATTCTACGTCAATGTCAATTTCAAATTATTTATCACTTACAACATTAACAAATTTAACATCCAATCGTAAACATCAAACAATCAATCATTTAACAACCAAACTGGATTATCATTGCATATATAACAGATAATGGTATCAGATGTCACAGGTGAACTGATACAGGTAATAGCATATATAACAGTGTAATTTACAAACAGCAGCAATATTCAATTGTCGTTTCAATTGAAATCAAATTTAATAAATAAAAGAACATTAATAGTGAGTGATTGCTCACCTTTCGAGGCTAGAGATATTCGACAATCGAGTTACGGACTCAAAAGCACGAATTCCAAAACACAGCTAGATTTGCACGAATTCGACGGACAAGCTGATAGATAAGGAATTGACGAAATCAAATCATAAGTGGATTGATGTAGATAGATGGTATAATTCACATATATATGACTATATACGACAATCAAACATATATATATTTCAGCTTCATTGTTTTTACACTAAACACGTATAAATAAATAAAAATCAATTCTATATACATAATATAATTCGAAATAAATAAATACTCTTGTATATATATACTTATAATATACTTTGAAATAAATTCTTATATATATACACTTATATATAAAATGCAAAAATACCTGCATATATTGTATATCTTTAAAATCGATATTTAAAATAAGATTAATATACTTACTTTGTTATAACATATAAAATATTACTACAAAAGATCATATATTACAAACATATATTAAACTTCATATTATATTCATACAAATAGAACCTTTAACTATATGTGTACTGTAACTATATGCGAAAAATATATACTAGCAAAATAATACTTATAACCAACCTATATATAACATATATTGTATGCAGTAACTATTTATATATATATTAAAAAAAATTCTTTTATATCATACAAACGGCTTACAATAGGTGGCATACAGCTACATATAAACAAATATATAACCTGTGTACTTTTATAGTAGCAAACAAATATGATACAAAAGGTATGAAACAAATCAAGTTATCAAATCTTTATACATTATAATATCATATACCTTATGAACATAGAATACTGTCAAAAGCTTTAAAAAAAATTATAACTAAAATATATACATACAAAAAAAAATCAGACAACAGATTCTAAACTTATACATATACAGACTAATATACTTCCATAGCAAGCAACTACTATATAATTAAACGTTCACACACACACACACACACATATATATATATATATTAATATAACTGTCAAAATAGTGAATATATATAACTAAACTAAACAGCAATGTTTACTGACATATACAGCTATGTATATATCACAAAATAACCAACAGTTTTATAAAATAAAATAAAAACTAAAATGAACTAACATATATACACGCATAAATAAGCAACACAAATATATGCAAATACCTTAACAATGAGCCTCGGCGTGTACTAGCTCGGGCTGGTTGAAGCCGAGAGAGGAAGAGAGGGCGTCGGTGAGTGGAGAGAGGACATGCTGGAGTGGGTTGCTCAGGTTGAGTGGCGGTTTAGGCTATGGCTATTAGGGGTTGTCAGTGGTAATGGGAGTTCGGTGGGGCCGGTCAAGCTATCGGGTAGATGTGGAGCGGCAGTGTATGGCGAAAGGTAGTGGGAAGTCGCGGTCGGTCGAAGCCCATGGCAAATGCGTGGCACTAGCGTGAGGAGCATGGGTTGGGTGGAGGAGGAAGTGGGCTGCCTTGGCTGTGTGTAACGTTTAGTGACTGTCAAGGCTATGGGTGTGGAGGAGAGGCGGGTGGTTGACTTGGAGGGGTTGGTAATGGGCTGGGTGCTGTCACGTGGCTGTATGGATCTCGTGAAGTGGAGATGGTAGAGAAGGCCAATTGCTGAGGGCGAGAGGTGGTCGGGTCTGTCGTGCAGTGGTGGCAGGCAAAAGGGAGAGGCACAGTGCAAGGTTGATGGACGAGGGATGGAAATCTCGGCCTAAAAGTAGGAGAAGCAGGTCAGGAAAAATAAAGCTATACATATTATATTCTCTTTGTTTTTTTTCCTTTATAATAAGCTATGTAATATAAGAAAACGAACCAGAAAGAAAGCAGGCAGATCTCAATGTATAAGCAAACCTTTTTATATAATAATCTATGTATTATATTTTCAAAAGAAAGAAGAGTTATAAATATTTCTTTCGAATGAAAGCACAGAATGCAAATGAAGAAAAGAGGAAGAAGGAGAGGAGAGTTGTGGTTGCGGGTGGTGATGCATGCAGGAGAGGTAGACAAGAGATGCTGTTTTGGGAAGAAGCAAAATAAGTGAATGGCCACTTTTCTCTCTGGCTTTAATGTAAATGACAGGCAACCAAAGTAAATAGAAAGTAAGGTATGCGTGAATCATTATTTTGAATAGGTGGGAGTTCAAAAGTAAAAGTTGAATTCAAGAGTAAAAATGAACGAATAAAATGGAATTAATATACTTTGAAAACTAGAGGATAAGGATGGTTGGCGTTGAGCTCAAGGAATACCAATAGCAATCAGCTGCACGTTTTCACAGTAAAGAATTGAATGATTATAAGAAACCAAAAGACACAAATATGGATACCAATACGGAAATCGTTATAGAGATTTGCACCGCATAACAGGCTTTGAAATTGACAATCGAATATACCGTAGAGATCAGTACAACGAGACGATCAAGACGGTATAATGATATCTATGTTTCGATTGAATTATAAAAATTCTAATTTTCTACTAGCGGAAAATGCAGCAAAAACGCAGAAAATTAAGATCGACGGAGCTGAAGAAGTCCGAATTTGGAAAAACGAAAAATGATGTTTGCTCAGAAGATGGTTTAGAATTTTTCTATGTAAAAATATTTAGGTTCCGAAAACATTTTATTTTCATCGCTTTTAAATGATTAAATTGAAGTAAATTTACGCGCGAAATAAACTTTCATATTTTCGGACGAAAATTTACCAGTTGCTATGTTTAACTAGACGCATTCCAAATATCAAATTTATGTTTCAAAATTTATCGTTTAAAATTTCACAAAATTTCAACTAATTACGATATTAAAACAGTTAACATTTACGGGTCGTTACATTCATAGCATTTGATTGATGTTTGATTTGTTGAGCTTGATTTTCCTCCTTTCTGAAATCTTGACATTTTCCTAAATTTCTTCAATTTGTTGTAGTTTTTGGCAATAAATACGATTTCTTCTTCGTCTAAGTCGGAGTCTTCATTTGTTGCTGGGAATGCTATGTTTTTCTTCTTCGAATTTTGTTCTTTTCTTGCCTGCAGATTAGCTTCGTAGGACATTAAATTTCCTATCAATTCTTCAACTAAGAGTGTTGAGAGGTCATTAGCTTCTTCGACAGCTAATACTTCTCTTTCCTACTTTGGAGCTAAAGAATTGAGTATTCTAGATACTAAATCAAAATTTGTGAATTTAACTCCTAGTGCCATTAAATCGTGTTGAATAGTTTGGAATCTAGAGTACATGTCTACTATAGATTCATTTTGTTTCATTTAAATGATGAAAATTAATTTTTTAAAATTGAAATTTTAGTTTGCTTAACTTTGTTCGTGCCTTCGTGTGTAACTTGTAAGGTACGCCAAATATCATATGCAGTGTTACATAACATGACATGTGAAAATTCATTTTTATCTAATGAACAAAATAAAACATTCATAGCTTTGGCATTATTAGAAGCTGTGGTTTTTTGTGCATCATTCCATGTGTTCATAGCAGTAGCAGGTGCTTCATATTTATTTTGAGTGGCTGACCAAATTTCTAATCCATTAGCTTCCATAAAAATTCTCATACATGTTGACCAATATGCATAATTAGAACCATTAAACAGTGGGGGACGTGTTGTGGATTGACCTTCTTGAAAAATACTTGCTATATTAAAGTGATTCAAATACGTGTTACTGTACTTTGATCAAACCTTGCTCTTATACCAATTGAAAGTCTACGGGGTGGATCGTGTAATGTATATGCAAGTATATGTGACAAAATATATGATGCAACTTAAAACAATTTTAATCTAAGTAAATATAGAATAAGCCCAGCAGGATTTTATACTGGTTCGGACCTCCCGTCCTACGTCCAGTCTCGAAGCTCCCCTTCGGAATTCTACTATCAAACACCCTCACTTCGCCCGGAGGAATAGGCTTGGTTACAATAAGTTGTTCTTGTCAAATGTGTGTTTTAATATAACACGGATGTTGACCAATGAGTAAAATTTGCTTCCAATATATCTCTAAGGAATATTGTCTATGAGAAAACGTGTATATGGAAGAGTGAATACAAGTAAGAATTGCTAGAGTGCAAAGATCAAGAGTAGAGTATAAAATCAGAGAGCATAAGTAAGTAAGGTAAGTAAGGTAAAATCTTTCTCTTGATTCTTGATGCTATATATAGTTGTAGATAGGTATGTTGAGTAGTTACATCCATTAACGAGTGCTTTACAGTTGCTTCTGTTGATGATGAAGAGTTGCAGCGAAGAGAAGCGGAGATGTCCATTCGAATGTGGCAATTGAAGTTCTTATTTGAAATCCAAGTTCGAATTCAGACATCTGGTATATGTCTCAGACATCTGATACTATATATTTTTTGAATATGGTAGAATATCAGACGTCTGAGTGCTAATACCAGATGTTTGGTTTTTCATGTCTGTTGTTCCAAAGAACTGTTTCAGATGTCTGGCTTGTGCACCCAGACGTCTGATATTGTGCATATCAGTTTTTGTGCTCTTGTTCTTGTGCTTCTTTGTTCCTATCGACTTGTAGTATCTTGTAGTGTCCTTGGAGCCTCTTTCTTGTCTTTCTAGTGATGTTGTTCTAGCAAGTACCTATATATATACATATATATGTATATTTGATTTCCATTGTATAGTTGTTGTCATCGAAACCGTAGATTGGATTTCCTAACACTCGGGGGTTGGATGAAATAAAATATCCATGAATGCCATGTAGGTACAGCTAAGAAAGGCATAACCATTTAGATGCACTTGTGCTAGCGCTAACCTCATATGATATAGCATCTCTCGGATAAATGAATTAAAGGGTGGGACGCATCATGTCCAACACATTAACTTGTTTTTGCAGTGAGGGCAGATGAGCTCTGTCATTCCGAGTCGAGACTCGCACATCATCAAATGGGATCTCGTGTCTGGAAAAAATTCTGTAGAGAGAGGCTTCATTGATTTTTGAAGCCATAGATCCTCAAGATCTTCCAAAAATATCACGTCTTCTAGAGTGTTGGGAGCAGGGTCTATCACTTCTGCAGGAAGGACATGAATGACCAAGGAATGGTCAAGTGGTGGACATGAACTTTTCGGCTGTTTAACTTGATGCTAGAAGAAAGTCTATCAGAAGCAGTCACGTAGCTCGATCCAGCACTTGTATCATTATGCTGTGAAGACTGTCCAGAAGGCATAACAACTAAACGCTCTGGGTATTTGGAACCCATAACTACTAAGCTCGATAGATAATCATCATTAGATAAAATAACCCGTTCCTCCATGCAAAGTGTTTGCTAGTGCAAAATGGTGCATTGTTGTGCAATGCAGTGAAAAATAGTTCAGAATTAAAGACTATGACGAGACTTCGAGGTTCGATCGGAGCGATCGTCATTGCCGACCTTCTCAATCGATTCTCTATGTCACTGGCTAAAATTCAGTCTATGCATTGGGATTAGTTGTTGGCATGTTAAAGTTCAAATTTGTGAGTTTAGAAGTGGATGAGCGTCAAAAATTTGTCTAAGTCATAAGAAACAAATATAAATATGCAAAAGATTAGCCAAGTTCGTTCCATAGTTCGATCATCATATACGTTTTAATATGCAGTCCATTTCATATGCAAGTCATGTACGATCATTCAAGCATTCAAGTCCGAAGTTCATTACAAAAATCTAATTAAGTTTTGAGGATTTTAATCATGTTCATCAAATTTAAACTAACAACCGATCGTTAATGATGTCACAGCCGATCTATCCTAATGTGCATAACCGATCATTTCTGCACGATCATTTCACAACCGATCATTCTAGCAATTTCAACCGATCGTTATTTGTATTGATCATTGCAATCGATCCAACCTTTGGCCTTGGTTCCACACTTGACTTCAATCCAAATCTCTAACCTCGAATTCAAAAAACGATCGTCCAAAACCCTACCATAAGATGATTGGTCCAATTTCTCTTCATTTTTTCAAGTACCAATCCATCAGGACAATCGATAACAGTCCACATTTTAGAACTCCAGGAACGATCGGATAGAATCGATCTTCCACCTTCGACCACTAAAGAAAACGATCTATGAAACCACGATCGTTTCGATTTCTCCATCACCATCTTCAAAAACTCAACATCGTCTTTCATTTCAAAACACAAATGTCATCGCGACCAACACACCAACATAAATACGTCAACTAGGTTGTCACCATTTCCTCTTCATTATGGCCGATCGAAACACCGTGACCTGAATCATGCAAACTAGAACGAGATCCCATCATCTCATCACTAAATTATTACTAGTAAGAGACAACCTACCTATATCAAAAATTGAAAAGCGGAGGCAATTTGGATTCGATTATGAAACAACATCTAAGGATGGAGGTGGTGATGGCATATATAGTAAGGTAGTTGATCGGTTAAGAGATGGATAACGTTTGGGAAAACAATTTTGGATCCGAAATTTTGGATCAGAGGTGAAGGGGAGGAAGATGATGGACTTTATTTTCTTTTAGGTTCGATTAGTATACTCTTGCTAATGAAGTAAAGTGGGGATAATAATCAAAGTATATATATAAAAGAAGCAATACGAACCATCGAAGTTTGCTGTTCAATGGAGAATCTAACACATAAACAATCAGATACGATCGTTTTATGATGACCTTGCACCGATCCATCTTCCTTAACCCACGAGTCAATCAAATAACCAAACCAAGAAACGAACGGCTGCAATTGTTCTAGGATGGATGTATGCCGATCCTTCTCTTCAATACATCGTGCAATTACTTCGTTCAACATATACTTAGATCATGTACGATCCAAAACTAATGACTTTTGAATGATCCATCATTTTCTTTAAAAATGAAAAAGAAAGAGGGTAACGATCGGACATGACCTAACCTCGAACGAATTTAGCCTATCCATATAAAAAAAATGTACTGAATATAATACACTATTAATGGATTCATGCCAATCCATCTAAAAATATGCAAGGAATTGATAACGACCCATGAATGTGCAACTGTGATCGGGAGTTAAGGATGGATACGTATACATGCAAGTATAAGTCCCAAAAAATTCGATTTCTTGAAATCGACATAAATTGAATCCCCACCTGGAATAATCAAAGAAAAAATTAAACCAGTTAATGGAGGCCTATTAACTCATTGAAACGAAGATTTAAATGATCACCATCAAGTCGCGACCTAGAATTTATACTATTGGAAATCAACAAATCATCACGTCAAACAAAAAGAGATGCAACTCTTCAAGGAAAGCAATTCATTGAAGGGATAACTACTGTTCAGAAAACTGGATGTTCCTTTTCGATGATACTAACTTGCATCGATTAAAAGCATTTCATTTTGAAATAACACGTACTTTGGAGGGCAAGTGTTATCCAGCCTTTTGGCCCAGCTGTATTCGAGCTGACTAGATAAGTTAGACTTGACTGTCATCGAGACCGATAAGTCAGATTAACAATCATGAACCCCGGGTATCAAGCACATATGATAATATAAAGAAGTGGCAAAGCGAAAGCCGTAGGACTCAATAGAACGATAAAAATATGCCATTTACTAAAAATGGATCGGGTGTGATCCATACTCACCAATTATGGATTGTATCGTATCGATATTACAGTTCAACTCAGCACAAAATAATCGATATCTCAAAATCCACAAGTCAACTACACATGGAACTTCGGGAACATCAATATACTGAAGAGTAGAGCCTACCATATCGATGGCATACGAAAACGAGCTCATAAAATGATCGGTGCCAGTCGTTATTAAAGGTGATGTGGGATCCACGATTGATCATGTGACTTCCTCTTAATCTAGAGACTCCACTGCCGAAATTTCAGGAAGATATTTCGATGTCTTCCCTTATAAATACAGACTTGGTTGTTTATTTTTGGGATCTGGACAATGCTTGTTAAGCTCTCTTTGATTCTATTCCAATTCCTCTTGTACTCAGTTTGCAAATGATCAATAAAGCTAACTCTTCAAAGTGGAAGTAGACAATCAACGCCGAGCCACAACAAATTGTCGTATCTTCATTATTTACTTATTTTTAATTTCTTTGTAGATATATTTTCTCTATTTTAATCTAATCTTCTTTATTTATTCCTCTACTAAAATATTCTTCGGTGTATGTGCCAACTTTTGGTGTAAACAGCCCCAATTCTTATATTTTAGAAAACATGAAATCGTAAAGATCTATAATATGAAAAACACTTCAATTCAAACTCCTTCTCCTTGTTAAGATAGATTTTTCTATAGCTATAGATCATTTTAGAATGTTGGCAGGAAAGTTTGTTTCTTCACTTCAAAAAATAATTTTCTAAATATTATCTTTATTGGCTTAGAATTTTTTAGTTCTCAGTTGGCAACTTATGTTTGATGTAAACCCACATGCATGCACAGCGATACTTATGTTTTGGAGCATCACTATCATATCTTAAGCTATACTATTCCAAATATTGCAAATTTTGGTAGGTAATAAATCCAAATTTTGAGTATCATCTCCACATAACATGAAACTATTTCGATATTCATAGCCTTTTCAAAATTGTATGTCAACTATTCATTATTCAAACGTTTATTTTAACCCATTAAATTTAAATGTCACTGATATTATGTTTCATATATTCAAAGGAGCTCAAATTTTTTTGAGATGATCTTGAGCCTGAGATAAAATTATTACCAAATTTTCTAGCATTTGAAATAATGTAGCTCAAGGTATGGTGTTAAAAAGGTGCTTCAAAATAGGAGTGTCATTCAACCTTCCTTTTGTAAATTTAAACATTCATACACACACGCACACACGTGTATGTAGGTATGTATGTATCATGTATATACATGTATGTATGTAGTATGTGCACATAGGTGTACAAACATAAAAATTTACTAAACTATTTTTGCATGTTATCCAGGTTCGAAGGCATTTCTTCAAGTTCGAGTTTATTGCTACTAAAGAAGGTTCAAGTTTTTGTAGGACCATTTCTATGTCCACTGCAAATTTATGCCGATTGTACCAATTAATTTTTATTCTTTTGTTCAAAAATACGTGTTGAATAAAATTGTAATTTTGTATCACTCCAAAATATGGAGTTGCTTTTGTTAATGCTTGTTACTGATTTGCTTCTTACTTTTGCGATTATTTGTAATTCTATTTTAAAGATATCATTTCATACATTCAAAATGACTTAACATGCCCCATTATTTTTCTATAAAATTATATTAAAAAATTACCATGCATTTTTTTCTTTTCTTGTAACTAATCAAGTTAAACCTTAAAGTTAATTAATAATATCGAATCATTACTGTTTGATGGAGAAGTTAGTTTATCAAGAATAATTAATCAAAGCAACTTACATGATTAACTACTCTAATTTTAAATTACTTCATTTTTCTAATCTTTTCATTTAAGTTGAACATTTATTTTGATGCTTTGTGATTCGAATCTAAAACCTGAAGTACCTCAATTAAGAGCTTATAAATTGTCACTTGAGTAGAGTTGTGACTTTGACGTTTACGAGTTATTTATATTGGAACTAAATCCATGCTTATAATTGTGGATTTGAAAACTACCATCTAAAAAAAGATGTGTTGCCTATTTTACCTTTTAAACATTGTTGATTCATTGAATCATGATTGTTTGCCATTTTATTTCAATGATATTGTAGGTTCTATCATATTTCTTAACTTTGTAATTTAATAAATAAAGAATATACAATTTACTATATGAAAGGTCAAGAGTTATCAACTTTAATGATATCATAAGCTCTGCCTTGATACTTATTTATCATTTTAACGGTAAAAGTGTACTCATAAGACAAACAAAAAGGTCGGGGTGCTTTATTTATACTAATAATACTTGTTACAAAGCTGTATTAATAAAATGTGTTCTTATAGTTTATCATTCAAAATATATTTCAATTTTTGTTTGTTTTCTTCATGCATTCAGGTTGATTGTCATTCATTTTCAATGAAAATTTGGGCTATAAATTTGTATTTCATCCTATAAATTTTTTTGACATGTATCTAATGCAACATATCATTCTTAAAGCATATAACCCTATATGCTTTGTAGATTGATATATTGGATGAAACCATTTTTTAATTTTTTTGACATTATTTTAACTTAAATTTAAATTAAATTAAGTATGGTAATAAATATATGTTTATAAAAATGAAAATCGATTAAATCATTAATCGCAATATTTAGCTACGATAAACTTGGAATAAACCGACACCTTTACTAATAACGAGAAAGCAACTTACAATTTACTCAAAAATCAAAGTATAGTGAAAGAAATGAGCACAGCTAGGGACAAATGATCATAGGGAAACTCGAAAAAGAAATTGGTTTAAATAGGCTTATATAATAATAACAAGGCTTGCATAGTAAATCAAATATATTAGGTTTTTAAATATAGTATGATAATCTCTAAATAATATGAAAATATATCCCATTGATAACAACTCAAAACAAGTGGAGTTTAATTAATTCATGGAGTGACACATAGTAATAACTATTGACAAATGAAATCCTTATTGTCCCTAAATTCATTAATAAACTATTAGCATTGCGTTCTCGAATTCATTCATGACGCATTTGCTTAGCCCTTTTTATTGGATAAAGTACATCAAGTAATTTGTACTTAATATTTAAATATTTATTTATTACACTTTGATTTTAACTGTTAAGTTGTTTTGGATGTGTACATAATGGTGTTGCTGACTTGATTTGAGACCTTTGTGATTCGTTGCTTTGTAGTTAAGCCTTTTTAAAGAATTAAGATATTGATAATAACCTACATTACAAATTGCTTTTTTATTTTAAGAAAATTTATGAAAATATTGCAAATAATTTTTTTTTAAAATAGTGTTTTGATAATATATTTGTTGTTGATAATGTGTATCACACTCTTATATATGCCTACCGTGAAACCATAATATTTTCTCAAAGGTTAAATTGTTTGATGGTAAGTTCAACAATAGCGTCGTTTCTAAAGGGAATTGTATGTGAAAACAATAATAAATGAAGAAATTTAATCTCAAATACTTAGCATATATTGATGGAAAGTTCAATAATAAACATTTATCATGTGTTGTGGTAATACCAATAATAAAAAGTAAATATTTTGAATTAACTACATGATAGTCCACAACCAATAATAAATTATAATATATTTTAATTATCATGACAATGCATGACAGTCCTTTGCTACCATCATTTATGCAAAAATAGGTAAAATATGGTGTAAATATTGTAAATAGACAAATACTTTCTTTATTCCAAACTATAACTTCGATAAATTAACTGTTATTTATTATTTAATAGAAATGTTCATGAATATTATCTTCTACCAACTTATTTATACAACATAATTTTTAAAATTAAAAAAAAATCATATCATGATCTTTACTGTCATAGATTAATGGAAGTTGCAAATAACACTTTTTGCTAGCAAGTTTCGCACAGCTGGTTGATAGATCAGACTATGAGATCAAATGCCACGAGTTCGATGCTCGAAATTGACACTTGTTGGCATTAATGAACCGTGTTTAAAAAACAAAAATATGATTTAGAAATCAAACTAAATTATGTAAGTAAAAGGGATGGAATTAGTGCATTATAATTTAAATGTATTATTCATATCGAGCCGAACTTGATGCATCCACATTATTTCAAATAAAAACAGAATGGAAATGACTTGTTCTTTCAAATATATTTTAATGCTGTAAACTATACTAGAAGTTGAACAAGTTATTCCCATTTATTTACTTTGGACGTTATGTTCATTTTAGGAGCTGTGGCTTCTCTTCATAAGATCGATATTCAATTACACTAGTTATATTCAAAAATGTAATTCTTGCGAAATATACAGATTTTAAGTTTATAGTAGATCTAAGTTTACACCATATGCATTAATTTTTACCTAAAAGTCGTCCAAAAACAAATTTTAGCTAAACCAAATGTTTTTGTTCAATAAAATTAAGAATTATTGTGGTTTCAATTATATTATTTCATCATTTAAAAAAATACCAATTAGTTCGATCAGCAAATGTTTTGTGGTTCAAACCAGTTCAACTTGACAATGTCCACTTTTGACCATATCAGTGACCAAAAAATCTATTTAACTAGTTACCTTCCATGTTTTGGTACTTAAACTAAATGTAGTTGGAGTTGTATAATTGAGAAATAAATGTGTCACAACCACAAGCAGGAGGAGAATAATTTATTTTACTTCATTTGATCATTATTTTATAGTCAACAATATTGTGTAAAAAATATTGTCTATGGATGAAACTTCTAGATTTGTGCATTTCAAATTTTGAATTCATAATTTTGACTTTTATGTTTTTATTTGGTGTATATTATCTACCAAGATTTATGTAAATAAAATTCTAAATGTTAGGTTATTGAATGACACTACATTATTTAACCACAAACACACACATGCGCCTGTGTTTGGAATGAAAGATTTAATGACATCATTTTTTTATAATGCCCATTTAGTAATTCTATAATATCATGGGATACACTATTCCAAACACTATGAAATTTTATAGATATGTTCATGTATTATCTAGGATAGTCTCCATAATAGGAGGTTGAAAGAATATTAAATATAATGGGACTATTCAGATTACTCGAGCTATAACCAAATCCCTATGTAAAAGCCAAACAAAGACCTACTAGTTTCATAACCAATATGAGAACTTTGAGCTACATTCTTGAGAATAAGATTCTAGTTCCCCCGAGTCTCAAGAACGTAAAGGCAACTTACTACTAATTGGTTGAAGAGATATTCGCAAAGAAAATTGATTGTAACATGGATGGTTATGTCAATGATATTATAGTAGCCAAAGGAAGCAATTAATCATGTTCAAGATCGAAAATAGATGTTTGTCATTCTACATAAATACATATGAAGTTAAATCCAAAAAATTGCTCCTTCGATAACCAATCTGCAAACTTAGTTAAATTGATGGTTAACATTCAAGGAATAGGAAATGATCCTAAGAAGATTGAGGCAATTATCGAGATGGAACCACAACTATAGCAAAGAATTAGCGAGCATAAATGGCTGATTACAACTTAAACAGATTTATTAGGGGACCAATTGAAAAATACATTTCTTTCTTTGATTTATTGAAGAAACATTACGATTTTAATTGGACCTCAAAGAGGCAAAAAAAATCTTTTGAATATTTGCAAAATCCTTTTAACATGTTGACATTATTATCAAAACTAGTAGATGGAAAAGATATATAATTATAGTTAGCAGCTTCAGACAAAGTAGTAAGATCGACGTTAGTATATAAAGAAAAAGACATATAACATTTGATATATTATGTTTAAAATGACTTAGTCCTTAAGGAAAACAATAATCCATGATTGAAAATGAAACACCTCACCTCTATACCGATACCATATATAACGACCGGTCTTTTCGATCCACGGTATTCACAGGTCAAACATCCAAGTGCTGGAGAGACAGATTGTTGGGGTTAAAGAAAAGAAAAGAAGGAACAAAATCACAC
Organism: Allium fistulosum; assembly: GCA_030737815.1. Taxonomy (NCBI): domain Eukaryota; kingdom Viridiplantae; phylum Streptophyta; class Magnoliopsida; order Asparagales; family Amaryllidaceae; genus Allium; species Allium fistulosum. The sequence goes on from CM060907.1 coordinate 101,028,989, forward strand.
ATCGTGACGAGTAACATATAATATGCGCATGATCTTTATAAAAGAAAACTGTAACATACATGCATCAGTTAGAGTAAACTAACCTACCATCGGCCTGGACAGTTATAACAACCTATCCTCACAAATTGTTGATAAATACAAAACAAGAAATGCAAAAAAAATAAGATATGTGAATACATTTTGGAGGCATCTAGCTCGTCTCCTGGTGCCCCAAAGTATGCATAACTAAATCTAGAAATATGCTTGGACTGACCCAAGCACTATAAGAAAATAACGCCCAGATCAGTCTGGTAAACCAGTGTGAGAAACACAAATCAAATGGATTTCTAATGTCATAACAGCTTTCAAAAATAAAGGTATAGTAAGACCATGCCATACATAAACATGGACGGGATTATCCCTTAAGATAACCAAACCATTTTCCTAGAAAATCTTATTATATTATAATAACGACCAGGGTTTAAAATAAATGTATAACATAGCTGAAATGCATTCATCTCACGTTCCAACATATTTGGTAAACAACTAAGTCCATAAGGCACGTATAGGAAAATGAATTCCATATAATGAATAGGCTATTAGGGTACCACATACCATAGTACACCTCAATAAAATGTGACGAAGGCCTCACATGGACCCCCTGCCAACACAGGACCGGTCTACCTTCATAGATAGTATTGAATATGTCATTACCCCAGTTAAATCCACAACCATATTAGGCCCGAAGCATACATAAATCCATAAATATCGATCTAGATCGGGTGATGATCATGTCCTAATGGTAGCGAACCACATAGCCCTACTATATATCCCTTTTTTTTAGTCATTTTCGTGTATGAGCCTCAAGGCTACGTTTTACCTATTTAGCAAATCCCGCTTGGAATGCAAACACTGCCCTGTAGGTAATAATACAATGCCAACATTCATCCATACAAGTTTTTCAAGAAACGAATAAACCGAAGGCACTACTTCTACTACATCCTCGGGATTAGTAGCAAGTAGCCCTTGCACTTCAAAGAACTCCGCCTTCGATTCCATCATCTTCAAGGTCTCCCAATTTGAACACTTATGCTGGTTCGAAGTGGTTTTTGGATAGCTCAAGTTTATCCAATCTCGGTCTCTTCGAACCAAAAAATCAATAGTTATAAAACTTGCTAAGATTTGATAGTTGGTTATTTAACAATCAAATAATCAAAAAATCAAATAAAAGATTTAACCAAGCTTGATTAAGTGCATAAGCAACCACTAAGCCTTTTTACTAATCCTTTCACTAATTAAAATCTCCTTTTAAAAATTAATATTAAAATACTATTTTTTTGAATGATATATCCACGAACCCTCTCCGCTCTTTTCAGTACTTGGAAAATATTAATATACTTATCCCAACTGTTTAAGTATACTATCAAAACTTTTCACTTTCAATACTCAGAAAACTTTTCCATATACTTATATCAACGACATAAATATATTTAAAAACCCCAAAAATTTCAATACTTAGAAAATGTATCTATAAGCTTATCTCAACGATATACATATATTTACAATACTTACAAATATTAAGAAATATTTCACTTCCAAAACCACACTTATTTTGGTTAAAACAAATGTCATTTAAAACATTTTTAATATAAACCCAAAACACTATCCTCTTAGTGTAAATAAATGGATCGTATGGAAATTAGACCAAATATACTTACCCCCGCTTTCCGATTTCAAACCTGTATTATCCCTCAATTAACAATGTAGTTGGACAAGTCAGCGCACTATCCTTGGCTCTACATACATTCTTAATTCCTAGGATTGGGACAAGTTTCCCTACCTCGGAATTTGGTGTTAAGTATGAAAAAAATACTTTCCATACCACCATAATTTAAAATGATCATTTATAGGAATCAAACCTCATTACCTTTATAAAATTCCTTTTATAAGTCTCTTTTGTATTTACAAACTCCTTTTATAAATCTCCTTATTAAACTTCTTTTATAATTCGCCTTTTGTAACGACCCGTATATTTGGACCATTTAAATTGACAATAATCCACACATGTCAACTTAAATAATACAAAACACGAATCATTATGGGATTATAAATACATAAATGTAAATGAGAATCAATACAACATCACAGAACAGTCACAGAATAATGCAGCGGAAAATACATCGTCATAATAGCAGTTCATGAAGCCACTATATAATATACAACAATGTCTTAACATCAAGTGACTAATACCAAAAATGTCCAACAGACTAGGACATCAATACAGGAATATAAATAGACTGATAAAGATAAATGCTAAGCCTTCAGCATCTTCAACCAACCTTGATCAGCAACTGGATAGCTTCAGACTGACCCGAGCATATGCAAAAGAAACACTCGAGTCAGGACTCAAAATCTTATACAATTAAATCAAGTGCAAGGTAATAGTTCATAACTTAGAGATGGGTGAAATAACATCTCTAAGGATCCGATAAACTATCTATATATACAGTAGAATACGATAGATAGGTAATGCCTAATCAGTAAAGTACGATATTAAAATAGTGTTAAGACATGGCCCATTCCATCCTTAACACGTTTTATTCCCAAGAGCATATACAAGACCGTAGTTTCCCCAAAACCGGAAGTCACCAGAGGGCAATCCATATACTAAGGTACAAATCAAAACGTAGTGGTCGCGAATAGGATAAACAGTATGACAAGGTACATGAGGCGATACCAACTAGGATACTAGTAGTTGCGTGATCCGGACTGATGTTGAGCATAGCAGCTACTATCTCAACACCGCGAAACAACACTCCCAAATCAAGGGGTGCACCCAAATCGAATCACAAAAGTAATAGATATGGTATCGAAGAAGTGTGTCCGCTAGAGGTGGCGAACCTCAATGGCCCGGCGCGGCTCCTGTTTTAGTCATGTCAGGGGTCGTCCAATATCGTTCTCTTTCTTCAGTCAACGCGATCACCAAACCATCCACTTCATTCTGGATCAACACTTCGCGTGTAATAGTTATTAAAGTGGTTTTCGGTATCGACAGAGAGTATGTCCATATCCGATCCCGGACTCTTTAATAACTACGTATTTATTACCCAATGGTCATTTAAGTTAAAGTTTAAAACAAATCAAAGTCCGAAAGTCAAGGTGCAAATTTGACTTCCAAAATTTGACATTTCACGATTCAATTTATTTCGGATATTTAAAATCATATTTCCAAATGAAATCTGTAGTTCAACATTTTAACTAACAATATGGTTAAGTATTCAAGTTCAATTTAATAACTCTCTTATTAAATTTAGTTCAAAATCAATTTATCCAAATTTACCGGTCAATTAAGTTCGAGTCGTTAGATCAAATTCTATTTATCTCAATTCATGTTTACATTCATCGTTACACTAAATATAATCATAAATTTGATTAAATCGATTTCATTAGATTTAAAATCATTTTACATTTAAATTATTGCTAAATTAAATCCATAAAACTTTAGTTAGTTTCGTATTCCATTTTAAGTCAAAATTTCCTAAATCTAAATTATTATTTATGACAAGTTCAAATCTATTTAATTTAAAACTCAGTCTAAATCTAAATCTACCAATTTAATAAATTAAGTTATTAAATTTTAAAACTCACTTGTTTTAAATCTTATTTCAATCAAATTCTCCAATTCATTTTCTTCAATTAAATAGATTTATTAATCCGTTTCAATTTAATCCATTAATTTATTTCAAATAAATCCATTAATTTATTTCAATTAAATCCATTTACTTATTTCAATTAAATCCATTAAGTCGTTACTTGATTTCCAAACAATTTAATAAGTTCATTTCTTAATTTCAAATAGATTTCAATTTCAAAATAATTTCGTTGACCAATCGGGTTTCTTATTTTTAATTGTCTATCCTAGGCCAAGTTATTTAAGTGGGTATTTATCATTTCAACCCGATATCATTCAATATAAACAAATCATAACAAAGGGAACTTGCAGTGTGATAACTGGGATGGTGTCAAAGTAAATAAACAAGCAATAGCAACCATACATAACAAATTAACAATTTATTCAAATAATCCCGAAATAACCCTATTAACTTACATTTGTTATTATGTAAATTAATACAATTATTCCTAGAATCCTACGGATTAAAGATTATCACATTTATATTTTTACTTGGTGTCCGTTATCAAATTTCTACATCAATCGTACTTATTAATTTTAATGTCACTATTATTTACTCTAATTAACATCGTATTACGGTTCAACATGTTTAAACAATATGTGGCGTCAACTTTTAGAAATTAACCATTCATTTCAACCAAATTTTAACAATCAACAATTTAATATCCAGATTAATATTAACGACAATTATCACTTGATTATCATAGCATAATAGATTGAGTCGTGAATATAAAATATTCACCTTGCGTGGTTGGAGAAGATGGCGCGGCACGAAGAAAATAGACAAAATAAATCCTAATAGGCACGACGCAAAATGAACACAAACTGCAATCCAACAACAATTAATCAATAATTCGTTTATTGCAGTATATATATTGATTGAATATATATATAAAACCATACCGATCAACGGAACAAGGTAGGTTCGACAAGCGGATAAAATAGCTTATGTTTCCGGATCAATAACAGGAGCTGGATTAAAACACAAAGCAATAGACTGTATGTGAGCAACTGGGAATTTCGAAACTGTATACTGTTACCAACATAACAGGTTACACATTCATATTAATATATATAAAATAAAGTAATAGTTTTTTTTTTCATAGAAAATTTCTCTACATGAACTACACAACAGAACTTCGGGACTCCAGATATTTTTTTTTTTGCATGATGGAGGCTTCGGCTGTGGTCAGGCGGTGGGCTAGGGTCTGGTGGTACGGCGGAGGCGGGCTGTGGCAGTGGCGGAGGGAAGCTGGGTGGGTTGCGGCGTGGGCGATGCGGGGCAGGGGTCGGTGAATGCGCAGGTGGGTGGTGGGTTTCGTGAGTGGTCGCTGTAGGGGGTCTCGGCAATAGTGTGGACGTGGAGGCTGGGTGGGCGAGGAGCGGATGGAGGCGGAGCAGTGTGGCGTGGGAGGGCGTGGCCGAGTGGACTGGGGAAAGGACGTGGGGAATGTGCGGAGCTGGAATGGGGCGGAGGGCTGGCGGCGGGCGACTGGGGTACGGCAGTGGCGGGCGAAGGCGGGGTGGGAGGCTGGAGACGTAGGCGGGCTGGCTGGGGTATGGGCTGCAGGCGGGGGAAGTGGGACGGCAGTGGGTTACGGTTGGTGGAGCTGAGGGGCTGGAACGTGGGTGGGTGACGGAAACGAGCTGGTAGGGGCGGAGGTGGTGGGGTTGGGTGGGTTGTGCATGCAGGCGGGCCGGCATGGAGTACGGGCAGGCAGCTGGATGTGGAGGCGGAGGCAGTGGGGAGGTGGTTGGCTGGGCACTGGACTGGGGACGTGGGTGGCCGAAGGTGGTGGAGGCTGGGGGTACGACAGTGGGGCGGAGAGAATTGGCTGCTGGGAGGTGGAGCGGAGGCCAGTGGTGGGGTGGAGTGTTTCATTTTCTGGGTTCACAACAAACAACAAAACAAAAACAACAAAAAAAAAAAGAAAAAGTGAAAAAGGAAAGAAGGAGGAAGAGGTGGGTTTCATTAACCAGTTATGAAGAAGGGAAGAGCACGTACCAGAGAAAAGCAGTGCAATTAATGTCAACTGATGCAGAGGAGTTAATGAAGCAGAGGCATTAATGAAGGCACATATATAGAGAGGGCTTCAGAGTGTGCAGAGAACAATGCAATGATGATTTTCTTTTTTTTTTACAGTGGTGGCTATTTGTGTTCCCAAGGTCAGCTGAAAGGCTCTCTAAATTTTAAATATTGAAATGTTGGGTACCGGTTTTCGCTGCGTAACGGACCGGTGTGTGCTCCGTTAACAATTATAATTTGCAACGCCGAACTCCGATTGACACAAACAAATATACCGTTTTGATCAGCGCGACGAGGCGGACCCAACGGTATGAAGATATTGATGGTTTGACATTGTTTGCGAAGTGGCGAATCTTATTAACCCATTTGCACGAGTGAACATTTAACTAGCAATTAAAAGCGAAATTTGACGAAACGAAATGCGCCGTTATGATCAGAATATTTTTCTTATGCAACATTGTGAAAAATATTTGGGTTCGGACGATAGAAAATTTACACATAAAATTAAAGCTAATATGTAAATTTGACGAGCGAAATTTTCTACAATATTTTTCGACGAAATTTGGCGTACACCTATGTCTATCTAGGCGTATTCCAAATGTGAAGTTTGAACGGTAACGGAAATCGTTTGTGAATATTTGAATTTCTACTACGGAGAATGCAGCAAAACAGCGAAGAATAAGATCGACGGAGCTAAAGATGTCCGAATTTTGAAAAACGAAAAACGACGCCTTCGTCAGAAAATGATTTAGAATTTTTCTATGTAAAAATATTTAGGTTCGGAAGATGAAATTTTCACGCTTTAAAATGAACTGATGTGCAGTAAAATGCGCACGAAGTTTACTGCGGTATTTTCCGACGAAACTTTACTCATATCTACAATCATCTAGGCGCAATTTAGAAACAAAGTTTGGACGCCGATTGAAATCGTATGTAAGTTTCACATTTTTAATTAAAATAACGGTTTTAAAATTTTAAATTGGGTCGGATTTTCAGGGTCGTTACATTCTCCCCTACTCAAGACTTTTCGTCCTCGAAAAGGAACAAAGTAAAGAGTGGAAGAACAGATAACAGAGATACAATGGATTCAGAATAGATCATTGAATATAGTAAAGAGTATAGAATGGAATTTACCTTCAACAAACAATTCTGGATTAGAATCCCGGATACTCTCCTCGGTTTCCCAAGTGCAATCACGATCATCGGGACTCCATTGGACTTTGACTAGGCTAACCGACTTCCTTCTAAGTTGCTTTGTATCCCTATCAACAATACGAAGTGGTCTCCTCTTTATAGTCAAATTCGGCTCAATATCAACTTCATCTAACTGAGCAATAGGAATGGTCAAGGATGGATCGTGTACCATTTTCCGAAGATGTGAAACATGGAAGACGTTGTGCACGCCCTCAAATTTCTCCGGTAATGCAACTCTGTAGGCTAGTGTACCAATTCTCTCAGTGATAGTGAATGGTCCAACAAATCTAGGAGCGAGCTTCCCTCTACGACCAAATCGAATAACATTCTTTAAAGGTGATACCTTAAGGAATACCTTATCCCCAATCAGGAATTCTAAATTTCTTCTACGCCTATCAGCATAGCTCTTCTGTCTATCCTGTGCGGTCTTCATCCTTCTTCTTATTTCATTTACCTTCTCGGATGCTTCTATAATCATATCTGGACCAAGAATTAATCGATCACCAGGCTCAATCCAACAAGCTGGCGATTTGCATGGCCGTCCATATAAAGCTTCGAACGGTGCCATGTCGATACTTGCCTGATAACTATTATTATAAGTGAATTCAACCAAATGGAGATGGTCTTCCCAAGATCCCCCGAAATCAATAATGCAGGCTCGGAGCAGATCTTCTAAAATCTGATTCACCCTTTCAGTTTGTCCATCTGTTTGAGGATGATATGCTGTGCTCAGATTCAGTTTAGTGCCCAAGACGTCCTGAAATGCCTTCCAGAATTTACTAGTGAATAAAGGGTCTCTATCGCACACAATACTAGATGGAACCCCATGGAGTCTAACAATCTCTCTCATATATATCTCGGCCAAACTCAAAGCAGTACGAGTGGTCTTAACCGGAATAAAGTGAGCAGATTTTGTCAACCTATCAACAATCACCCATATACCCTCGTTACCTTTTCTGGTCCTCGGTAATCCATCAATGAAGTCCATAGAAATCTGATCCCATTTCCAACACGGAATCTCTAGGGGTTGAAGTAATCCTGCAGTCTTCTGGTGATCGGCCTTAACTTGTTGGCAAGTGGTGCATCTACTGACATATATAGAAATATCCCTCTTCATCCCACTCCACCAATATAAACGCTTCATATTCCGATACATCTTAGTGACACCAGGATGAAATGAAAGTGATGACCGATGGTTTTCTCTAAGCACTTCTTGTCTCAATCCATCGACATTAGGAACGCAAATACGGTTGTCAATCCTCAGAACTCCATTACTATCTATCTGTGCTCCCACTTTACTATCGGTATTTCCAACTCTACCAAGAACTAACTCCTTCATGCGATAGAGCAAGGTGTCCTCATATTGTTTGTCCTTGATTCGATCCACAAGAGATGGGGAGATAACAAGCTGAAATAGCATGCCTTCTACAAGATTACAGCATGACAATGCTTTGCTACGGCTCAAAGCATCAGCTACAACATTTGCTTTCCCAGGAGTATAATTTATATCGAGATCGTATGCAGCTAAGAATTCAAGCCATCGAACTTGTCTCTGGTTCAAATCCTTCTGAGAAAAGATATACCTCAAGGACTTATGATCGGTGAATAATTCAAATTTAATTCCCAAAAGATGATGCCTCCACAGTTTCAAAGCAAATACAACCGCAAGAAGCTCTAGATCATGAGTTGCATAGTTTACTTCATGGATCTTCAACTGGCGGCCAGCATAAGCAATAACCTTTCCGCTTTGCATAAGAACAGCGCCTAAACCTTCTCGGCAGGCATCTGTATAGACAGTTAATTCTTCACTTCCATCGATCACCGCAAGAACTGGGGCTGAAGTTAACTTATGCTTCAATTCATTAAAAGCTGATTCGCACTTCTCACTCCAAATAAACTTGACATCCTTTCGGGTTAAAGCAGTGAGTGGGGCAGAAATCCGGGCAAAGTGCTCAATAAATCTACGATAATAGCCGGCCAAGCCCAAGAAGCTACGGATATCAGTAGGAGTTTTGGGAGTCTCCCAATCCTGTAGATAAATTTCAAATTAGAAAGGGATAAGAGAAATTGAATAGAAATAGCGAATAAGATAGAACTTACATTGATTACGGCGATCTTAGCTGGATCGACCGAAATCCCATTTTCAGAAACTATATGGCCCAGGAATCTCACTTCGTCTCGCCAGAAGTGGCATTTAGAGAATTTGGCCTTAAGTTGATGATTTCAGAGAGTTTTCAGAACATAAGCAAGGTGTGTCTCGTGCTCCTTCTCGTCTTTGGAGAAAACGAGAATATCATCAATGAAAACAAGAACAAACTTGTTAAGAACATCGCGGAAGACTCGATTCATTAAGTCGACGAAATAAGCAGGTGCGTTGGTCAAACCGAAGGGCATAACCAACCATTCATAGAATCCGTTTTCGGTACGGAAAGCTGTCTTATGAATACTATCTTCTGCTACCCTGAGTTGGTGGAACCCAGTGGCAAGATCAAGTTGGGAGAAAACTTTAGCTCCATGGAGCTGATCGAATAAGTCATTGATGCGAGGCATCGGATAGCGGTTCTTGAGAGTGCGTTTGTTCAGTTCCCTATAATCAACACACATGCGAAGAGACCCATCCGATTTGGTGACAAATACAACTACGGCGCCCCATTCAGAACGACTTCTCCTAATCAAACCTTTAGCAAATAGATCATCAATTTGAGTTTTAAGTTCAGCTTTTTCTTTAGGAGCCATCCTTCTGTGAGGGAGGACTACGGGAGTAGCTCCTGGAATAAGATCAATGCGAAAATCGATTTCCCGTTTAGGTGGTAGGGAGTTGACCTCTCCAAATACATCGGGAAATTTCCGAACAATGGGGGTAGTGCTAAGATCATCCGGGTGAGCATCAAGAGAGAATATGAAGCTTCCGGCATATTTCTGCGGTGATTTGCATTCAATGACAAGCGATAGGCCCTTGTCATTGACTAGAGAAACAGAACGAGCCTTGCAAGAAATAACAGCATCGAATTTCCTTAACCAATCAGCACCTAACAAGATGTCAAATGCTGCGAAGCCAAGTACATAAAAATCCCAAGTGAATCGATATCTTCCATACAAGAGCACAACCTCTTTACAAATTCTACTGAGGTTGGCAAGTCCTCCAATAGGGTTGGAGACGCATAAGGAAGTAATAGCAAGAGTAGGTTCTAAGTTGAGCTTATTGCAAAGATCAATAGATATGAAGCTATGAGAAGCACCAGTATCGAATAATACCTTAATAGGTAAATCATGTAATGAAAAAGTACTTCGTAAGGTACCTTGGTCATCCTGAGCAGGCGGTGTAGGAGTGGTGATGGCAAATACTCCAGATGGTGTGCCACGCTTATACAGTGGGCAGTCTTTCTTGAAATGACCTGGCTGGAGGCAGACATAGCATAAGTCTTTCCTAGTCGTAGAAGGTGGTGGAACAGCAGCACCGGTAGATGGACAACTATTAGCATAATGGCCCTTCTTATCGCATTTGAAGCAAGTGATATTAGCAAGGTCGATTGGGCTTTTCTGAGCATATCCCAATCCTGTAGTCTTCTGCCAAGATTTCTTTTGTTGATCAAAGTTCATCTTCCTCTTCCCGAGCTGGCTAGAGGAGGGCTGAGTAGGAGCGGCCTTGGCAGTAGGCCCCCTAGGCTTTGCCTCATATCTAAGAGCATAGTCAACAAGCTCTGTGAAGGTGCAGTGAGTGTGGCCAGTAAGCAAGTCATAATACTCTGGTCTAGCTCCCAGAATGAACTTCTCGTTCTTTAGAAGCGGCGTATCAATCAATCCTGGACCGAACTTGGAGAGTTCGTTGAATTTCCTCTCGTACTCAGAAAAAGTCATACTGCCCTGCTTAAGATCCATAAAAGCTCTATAAAGTTGGGTTTTCCCAGCAGCGGGCATCCATTGTGCCGAGAAAGTATCCCTAATCAAAAGATAGGCAAGATGAATAACATTTCAAGATTAAAAGAAGAATTTAGACTACGGAATCCAATTAAATTTTATACCTAAACTGGGCCCAAGTAATGGTGTTCTCCTCGATACGAGAAGTAACTGATTCCCACCAATCTTGCGCGGCATCCTGAAGTTGCCAGGCAGCAAGCTGACGCTTCTGAGCATCAGTGATCTCCAGACCAGAAAATATCTTCTCTAAACCTTTAAGCCATTGCTGAGCCTCAATAATGTTCTCGGATCCAGAAAACTTAATACCTCCCAGCTGTGTATACTCCTTACTAAGAATGGTGAATTTGACAGGAGCTGGAGCGATGGGTGCAGCCTGAGCAGGACCATGGCCCCTTCCTCCCCTATGGGTTCCTCTAGTACCCATCCTGAAATATCAAAGAGATTGTTAAAACCAAAGGATAGAGAATCATAGAATTTTAAGGAAAGTCTAATTAATGAATCAAAGAAGTTTGAAATGAAAGGATTTGGATATTGAATCGATTCTCCTCATTCTAGGGTATTGCTACCCTATCTCTAATGAGTTTATATATAATCCCAAACTAAGGTTTTTAGGGAAACCGAAGCTCTGATACCAACTGTAACGACCCGTATATTTGGACCATTTAAATTGACAATAATCCACACATGTCAACTTAAATAATACAAAACACGAATCATTATGGGATTATAAATACATAAATGTAAATGAGAATCAATACAACATCACAGAACAGTCACAGAATAATGCAGCGGAAAATACATCGTCATAATAGCAGTTCATGAAGCCACTATATAATATACAACAATGTCTTAACATCAAGTGACTAATACCAAAAATGTCCAACAGACTAGGACATCAATACAGGAATATAAATAGACTGATAAAGATAAATGCTAAGCCTTCAGCATCTTCAACCAACCTTGATCAGCAACTGGATAGCTTCAGACTGACCCGAGCATATGCAAAAGAAACACTCGAGTCAGGACTCAAAATCTTATACAATTAAATCAAGTGCAAGGTAATAGTTCATAACTTAGAGATGGGTGAAATAACATCTCTAAGGATCCGATAAACTATCTATATATACAGTAGAATACGATAGATAGGTAATGCCTAATCAGTAAAGTACGATATTAAAATAGTGTTAAGACATGGCCCATTCCATCCTTAACACGTTTTATTCCCAAGAGCATATACAAGACCGTAGTTTCCCCAAAACCGGAAGTCACCAGAGGGCAATCCATATACTAAGGTACAAATCAAAACGTAGTGGTCGCGAATAGGATAAACAGTATGACAAGGTACATGAGGCGATACCAACTAGGATACTAGTAGTTGCGTGATCCGGACTGATGTTGAGCATAGCAGCTACTATCTCAACACCGCGAAACAACACTCCCAAATCAAGGGGTGCACCCAAATCGAATCACAAAAGTAATAGATATGGTATCGAAGAAGTGTGTCCGCTAGAGGTGGCGAACCTCAATGGCCCGGCGCGGCTCCTGTTTTAGTCATGTCAGGGGTCGTCCAATATCGTTCTCTTTCTTCAGTCAACGCGATCACCAAACCATCCACTTCATTCTGGATCAACACTTCGCGTGTAATAGTTATTAAAGTGGTTTTCGGTATCGACAGAGAGTATGTCCATATCCGATCCCGGACTCTTTAATAACTACGTATTTATTACCCAATGGTCATTTAAGTTAAAGTTTAAAACAAATCAAAGTCCGAAAGTCAAGGTGCAAATTTGACTTCCAAAATTTGACATTTCACGATTCAATTTATTTCGGATATTTAAAATCATATTTCCAAATGAAATCTGTAGTTCAACATTTTAACTAACAATATGGTTAAGTATTCAAGTTCAATTTAATAACTCTCTTATTAAATTTAGTTCAAAATCAATTTATCCAAATTTACCGGTCAATTAAGTTCGAGTCGTTAGATCAAATTCTATTTATCTCAATTCATGTTTACATTCATCGTTACACTAAATATAATCATAAATTTGATTAAATCGATTTCATTAGATTTAAAATCATTTTACATTTAAATTATTGCTAAATTAAATCCATAAAACTTTAGTTAGTTTCGTATTCCATTTTAAGTCAAAATTTCCTAAATCTAAATTATTATTTATGACAAGTTCAAATCTATTTAATTTAAAACTCAGTCTAAATCTAAATCTACCAATTTAATAAATTAAGTTATTAAATTTTAAAACTCACTTGTTTTAAATCTTATTTCAATCAAATTCTCCAATTCATTTTCTTCAATTAAATAGATTTATTAATCCGTTTCAATTTAATCCATTAATTTATTTCAAATAAATCCATTAATTTATTTCAATTAAATCCATTTACTTATTTCAATTAAATCCATTAAGTCGTTACTTGATTTCCAAACAATTTAATAAGTTCATTTCTTAATTTCAAATAGATTTCAATTTCAAAATAATTTCGTTGACCAATCGGGTTTCTTATTTTTAATTGTCTATCCTAGGCCAAGTTATTTAAGTGGGTATTTATCATTTCAACCCGATATCATTCAATATAAACAAATCATAACAAAGGGAACTTGCAGTGTGATAACTGGGATGGTGTCAAAGTAAATAAACAAGCAATAGCAACCATACATAACAAATTAACAATTTATTCAAATAATCCCGAAATAACCCTATTAACTTACATTTGTTATTATGTAAATTAATACAATTATTCCTAGAATCCTACGGATTAAAGATTATCACATTTATATTTTTACTTGGTGTCCGTTATCAAATTTCTACATCAATCGTACTTATTAATTTTAATGTCACTATTATTTACTCTAATTAACATCGTATTACGGTTCAACATGTTTAAACAATATGTGGCGTCAACTTTTAGAAATTAACCATTCATTTCAACCAAATTTTAACAATCAACAATTTAATATCCAGATTAATATTAACGACAATTATCACTTGATTATCATAGCATAATAGATTGAGTCGTGAATATAAAATATTCACCTTGCGTGGTTGGAGAAGATGGCGCGGCACGAAGAAAATAGACAAAATAAATCCTAATAGGCACGACGCAAAATGAACACAAACTGCAATCCAACAACAATTAATCAATAATTCGTTTATTGCAGTATATATATTGATTGAATATATATATAAAACCATACCGATCAACGGAACAAGGTAGGTTCGACAAGCGGATAAAATAGCTTATGTTTCCGGATCAATAACAGGAGCTGGATTAAAACACAAAGCAATAGACTGTATGTGAGCAACTGGGAATTTCGAAACTGTATACTGTTACCAACATAACAGGTTACACATTCATATTAATATATATAAAATAAAGTAATAGTTTTTTTTTTCATAGAAAATTTCTCTACATGAACTACACAACAGAACTTCGGGACTCCAGATATTTTTTTTTTTGCATGATGGAGGCTTCGGCTGTGGTCAGGCGGTGGGCTAGGGTCTGGTGGTACGGCGGAGGCGGGCTGTGGCAGTGGCGGAGGGAAGCTGGGTGGGTTGCGGCGTGGGCGATGCGGGGCAGGGGTCGGTGAATGCGCAGGTGGGTGGTGGGTTTCGTGAGTGGTCGCTGTAGGGGGTCTCGGCAATAGTGTGGACGTGGAGGCTGGGTGGGCGAGGAGCGGATGGAGGCGGAGCAGTGTGGCGTGGGAGGGCGTGGCCGAGTGGACTGGGGAAAGGACGTGGGGAATGTGCGGAGCTGGAATGGGGCGGAGGGCTGGCGGCGGGCGACTGGGGTACGGCAGTGGCGGGCGAAGGCGGGGTGGGAGGCTGGAGACGTAGGCGGGCTGGCTGGGGTATGGGCTGCAGGCGGGGGAAGTGGGACGGCAGTGGGTTACGGTTGGTGGAGCTGAGGGGCTGGAACGTGGGTGGGTGACGGAAACGAGCTGGTAGGGGCGGAGGTGGTGGGGTTGGGTGGGTTGTGCATGCAGGCGGGCCGGCATGGAGTACGGGCAGGCAGCTGGATGTGGAGGCGGAGGCAGTGGGGAGGTGGTTGGCTGGGCACTGGACTGGGGACGTGGGTGGCCGAAGGTGGTGGAGGCTGGGGGTACGACAGTGGGGCGGAGAGAATTGGCTGCTGGGAGGTGGAGCGGAGGCCAGTGGTGGGGTGGAGTGTTTCATTTTCTGGGTTCACAACAAACAACAAAACAAAAACAACAAAAAAAAAAGAAAAAGTGAAAAAGGAAAGAAGGAGGAAGAGGTGGGTTTCATTAACCAGTTATGAAGAAGGGAAGAGCACGTACCAGAGAAAAGCAGTGCAATTAATGTCAACTGATGCAGAGGAGTTAATGAAGCAGAGGCATTAATGAAGGCACATATATAGAGAGGGCTTCAGAGTGTGCAGAGAACAATGCAATGATGATTTTCTTTTTTTTTACAGTGGTGGCTATTTGTGTTCCCAAGGTCAGCTGAAAGGCTCTCTAAATTTTAAATATTGAAATGTTGGGTACCGGTTTTCGCTGCGTAACGGACCGGTGTGTGCTCCGTTAACAATTATAATTTGCAACGCCGAACTCCGATTGACACAAACAAATATACCGTTTTGATCAGCGCGACGAGGCGGACCCAACGGTATGAAGATATTGATGGTTTGACATTGTTTGCGAAGTGGCGAATCTTATTAACCCATTTGCACGAGTGAACATTTAACTAGCAATTAAAAGCGAAATTTGACGAAACGAAATGCGCCGTTATGATCAGAATATTTTTCTTATGCAACATTGTGAAAAATATTTGGGTTCGGACGATAGAAAATTTACACATAAAATTAAAGCTAATATGTAAATTTGACGAGCGAAATTTTCTACAATATTTTTCGACGAAATTTGGCGTACACCTATGTCTATCTAGGCGTATTCCAAATGTGAAGTTTGAACGGTAACGGAAATCGTTTGTGAATATTTGAATTTCTACTACGTAGAATGCAGCAAAACAGCGAAGAATAAGATCGACGGAGCTAAAGATGTCCGAATTTTGAAAAACGAAAAACGACGCCTTCGTCAGAAAATGATTTAGAATTTTTCTATGTAAAAATATTTAGGTTCGGAAGATGAAATTTTCACGCTTTAAAATGAACTGATGTGCAGTAAAATGCGCACGAAGTTTACTGCGGTATTTTCCGACGAAACTTTACTCATATCTACAATCATCTAGGCGCAATTTAGAAACAAAGTTTGGACGCCGATTGAAATCGTATGTAAGTTTCACATTTTTAATTAAAATAACGGTTTTAAAATTTTAAATTGGGTCGGATTTTCAGGGTCGTTACACCTTTCTATTTGTAAAACTATTTTTTATAAATCTGCTTTTATAAATCTCCTGATTTATTTATAAAACTCCTTTTATAAATCTACTGATTTTAAAGCTCATATACTTATTACAAATCTATAATTTTAAGATATGAGTAAATACTTCCCATAAACAATCATTCCCCGAATCAAAACCAATTTCAAATCCAAAAAGCAAATAATAATGTTTCCAAATACTATAATGAGTCCAATAGCTAACAAAGCACTTAATCAATGTTGCTACTACCTCCTTTATCACTAAAAAGGTTCAACTTTTAACATATATCAATGTCATATTCAATATGGTTAAAATACAAATTTTGACTTTCCATAATTTGTACAATATGTATATAATTGAAATTTAAAATCATTACGGTGAGGAATCCAAATTCCTCTTTAAAATTCTATGTATTTCATTGTATATGTCATTCACTTTTCAAAGTGGAAATTCAACCGAACCAAACGAATAATTCATTCAAGCATGAAAACAATAATTTGTATATATCATATAGTATTCATCCAGAGGCGAGTTAACTCACCAAAACTCTAGCTGACGCTTAAGCATTCCAAAAATAGTCTAAAATCGTCTGTCATTCGATTTTAGCTAAACTTCCACTTGTTCCAAACTTGACAAAACCAACTCCAACGCATAGATAATGCTCCTACGAGTGCAACGCAAAAGACCGTGTCTTGATTGGACGTCGTACGAAGAAGTTATTCATTTTATAAGTTTTTGAGATTAAAATATTCATTAATTACTTAATTAACTTAATAATTACCCATTCAAACTAATCCCTCCCTCTAAACCTTCTTCCCCAAAATAATGCACGTTTACTGTACACTCACATACCATTGTCAATCACCTCTCTCCTCCTCTCTCCCTTCAAGCTCGATGAAACCATGAACGACCAACTCCGATGAAGTTCTATTTGCGCAAGCTTAGCGACACACCACCCCATGTCTAGCTCGGCCTCCTCCTTCTATTCTTGACCTGCTACCTTTGAATACGACAACCAAATGTCGCATTTCACCACTTGAAGTTGCATCCTGCTAAACTCCTTCCACTGATGCTCCTTCAAGCGAAAAGTGCTATGCAACCAACGCCAAAGCCAAATGTCGTCTACATCTCCGACAATCCCAAATACTAGGCACGACCTCCTGTAACAATTTGACTTTTTGACCCCTGAACGTCGACGCTAATACATTTACAGTATTCATGTGTCGAGCACCTAAGTGCTGGAAAGATGAATTGTTAGGGTCAAACAAAAGGAAAAAAGACATAAAACAAGGAAGAAGGAATACAATATCAGAATCTCACTAGCAGAACGATAATATATAATATCAAAAGAACACTACAAAGGGTTATTCCGATATAAAAAATTCAGAGTTACAAAACCTAAGTACTATCATCAGCCTAGACGGTTATAATAAGATATCCTCACAAATGCTAATATGTACAATATAATAATGCAACAAAAATAAGATTACTACGGTAGGCGAAACATCCATCTCGTCTTCTCGAGCATCAATAAACATCAATGACAACATGCCTTTCTCAAACTACTCGAAAGAATACACGAGGAATTTAGCAAAAACAAAAACCAAGCGTTAGACATATTATGCTATGAGAAACTTAAGAAATATGTAGCTAGCATATAATAGTACTTTTGAGACCATATGGAATGCCATACGACTATCCCCTCAAAGAACCACCATCTAATAAGCACATAAGATGATATAATAGATAATGTCTAAGGTGAAGAATATAAATATTATAACATAGCTGGAATGGTTACATTGGTTAGGTTCAACAGCATATTTAGGGTACAATCAAAATCGATAATGAACGTTCGCAAGATGGATTTTCCACGGAGATCCCTTCGGTCAAGCCGAAATCCAATCTCCATGCACAAGGATTAGAAGTTATCTTTCGAAGGTCGTCTGTCTCTAGATAAAATATACCATAAGGAAAACACAAAGACCTACGCCCGAACATAAATATGAGCTATATGGTACCAAATACCATCAACTCTTGCATGCAACATCGATAAGCATACTCTAGATTTGGAGTTGATAATACCTACTATAATGACCCCCAAATTATGCAACCTACACTGTCTTTAGCCATTTTTGATGTCGAGGTAACATTCAGCATCTTTCACATGAGTCTTCATCACTCAAACAGAACATGAATCCCCAATTGGATTTTCACATCTTAAACAGATCTCGAACCACACATGGATTCTAGCTTCTTGAACAAATCCACTTCCAGGAGAAAGAATACGTATTTCAGTCTTAAAGTGGTTTTTGGTAAGAAAAACATATGACGATCTCAATCTCTTCAAGACTGAACGAACTTGGTCATTCAATGATAATGAGAGCGATCACATATGGAAACGAAGTCTTGTATACTTATCACATTTTCGATATTTTCATCTCACACTATCCCTCGATCAAGAGTGAAGCCAGTAGGTTAGAGCTCTATTTCTCATATCCTTACACGAATATTGGTCTTAATTCCCACATATAGACAAGCCTACTTCGATGGGTTTAGTGGTAAGTATATGACTAAATGTTTTCCATAAACAAATAAACATACAAAGCATGATCAAGTCACACAAAGAACGATAAGTCACATAAGTGACTTCTAATCCCTTTTTGTTTAATTAATCTTTTATTAATTAAAGCCTCTTTTATAAGTAAAACTTATTTTAGCTAATAAAACATTCTTTTATCAATTTCTACTGTTCATTTATACTCGTTCAATACTTCAAAAAGTATTTATATACTTATCTCAAATGGTATAAGGATATTCACATTAACAAGATTTCTTACTTCAAACCTTTACTTTCTATCTTTTTCCGAAAGATTGCTTACTTATAATTTCCTTCCAAATATCCATTTTAAGGATTTAAGTACTTTCACAAATTCATTCGAAAGGTTTAAGACTAATGTTACTTAACCATTGTCACTATAAACCCGAAACAATTTCATACTTATCTTTAAAACATTCTTCTAAAGATCTATTTATATTCATAAGTATAATAAAAAATGGTTAAAGAAAAATGTAATTAACACGTTGTCACGACAAAACCAAAACCATTCTATACTTGTATTATTTTTAAAAAATTCTTTTAAAAGATCTAAGTTATAATAGGTTAAGTTCAATAGTCGATTAATCGATTATCTAGTTAAAACAATTGCTTATATAAATCATTGTTCAAATACTTAACTCATTTCTGACAGTTCAACTAAACTACTCCTCATTCAACGGTGAAGACAGGTAAGTTAGAGCACTGGTTGCATCAAAGCCTTGCCTCGACACTTCATTCTTGAATCTCGCAAATAGACAAGTTTACTTGTCGGCTTTTAGTGTTAAGTATAATATTAATGATTTCCGTAAACAAGTAACAAACAACATGACTAACCCATTTTCGTCAATCCCAAATTAACTATTCCTCATTCAAGAGAGAAGCCCGATGGTTAGAGATCTATTGCTCCGTTCCTGCTCAACATCAATCTTAACTCTCACAAATATATAAGCCTAATTTGTTGGCTATTAGCATTAAGCAAAGTTAAGTATCTTTAAAAAAATAAGTAAACAACAAGATTAACACATTTATGACATTCTACCTTAACTATTCCTTATTCAAGAGGAAAGCCCGGTAGGTTAGAGCTTTATTGCTATGTCCCTACTCGACATCAATTTTATCTCTCAGAAATAGAGAAGTCTACCTCGTCGCTTTTAGTGTTAAGCATAATTAATTACCTTTTCAAAACTTATATAAACTTCAAAAATACTTGTAAATAGGTTTTAAATATCAGTGAAAATATTACTTGAAAATAACTAATTTATAATTTGATCAAAACATGTCTTATATTATAAAACCTCTTTACTTTGAAAATACATATATAATTATTAAAATATATTTAAACATCAAACCAACTTCAAGATAATTCAAAATGTGTTTGGAAACATCTCTAAAAATATTAGAGAAAAATACCAAATTTAAATATTATTTTTAAACACTTAAAACCATAGGCAACTTACTATGGCATTTATAAATGAATTAAAAGTCTTTGTTAAAGAACATATCTAGATGCATGATTTTTCCGACTAGTTTTAACCACTTAAACAAATGATTTTAGATTTGAAAATTTTATAGTAAGTACTACCATTAAGGTACTTAAAAACCATGGAAAGAATCCTCTAAGAATATCTTTCTATTTATTTATAAAAATTCTCAAAAACAAGGGGTTTAGAAGTGCACTTATAACAACTATTCTTGCTTCAAACACTTTCAATTTAACATACAAGCTAAAAAACATTTAAACATCAAGTCCAGGCTATGCCACATATTTAAGAGGGTAATAGAAATGATGTTATACAATATAAAGTTATCATTTGTGTTAAACCAAAAAATGGATCAACACCCAAAATTTGTATGTGAAAGTACCATCCCTATTAGAGTAGGGAAACAAATAACAGAAAATAGCAATAATGTTAAAGAAGTAAGAGTGAGACGTAGAGATTTTTATAGTGGTTTGGCCGTTAGCTAAGCCTACGTCCACTTTATATCTTTGCATATTGATTTGATCTTGTTTGTATGAGATTACAAAGGATTTGAGAGGGGGGGGGGAGAAAGAATAACAAGTACAAGGGTTAGACAAGTTATAAGTTCTAGAATTACCTAGAGGAGCTGCACTATGACCATTGTGTGGAGAAGTGGATCGAAGAAGAGATAGAATTCCTGCGTAGTGATAGCAGAATCCAGATCCCATATTGGTTGCTCTATGATTTGTATTTATATGGGTAGCAGTCGCATTGGATCAGAAGCCCGCTACCAGAGAGGTCTAAACATCAGCCAATAATAGTGCGAAGAAATTAAGTGAGCACCGAGTTAAAGTGATAACCCAGTATTGAGTTATTTATATAACTCGGTATTGAGTCATCCCCTTA
The DNA here is from genome assembly GCA_030737815.1 of Allium fistulosum. Lineage (NCBI taxonomy): Eukaryota > Viridiplantae > Streptophyta > Magnoliopsida > Asparagales > Amaryllidaceae > Allium > Allium fistulosum. The sequence continues at coordinate 101,050,116 of CM060907.1, forward strand.
GTGGGTAACTTGTTGGTTTCTCTAGGGTTAAGTTTCATACTCCATTTTGTAATTCCCTTTGTGTTTTCATAATCCGATGGCTTGTTTTGATGATCATTCCTCCATAACCTGGTGTGTTTTGTAGTTTACTGGAGCTAATTCTTCAATTCTTGAGATAGGTCATCCGAAACTTTATGACATTGCTTGGGCTTGCATATAATAGTTAGAGAATGACTTGTGGAAAGTTGGAGGGGCCAACGATGAAGCACCATAACTCGATATCGAGTTATAACCTTAACTCGGTGCCGAGTTATGGACTTAGCTCCATATTTGTCCAACTTTTCCTGACATATTTCTATAGTACATATGAGCGTGTCTGCCAAGTTTCAATTCATTTTGTTTTTTGTCTCAACTTTATATCTACCGTTGGCTTCTGCTTGGTCAAAAACCCAGTTAACAATTTGCTTTCAAAAGCAAGAGGGTTCCAAAGTTTATAACTTTACTTAGTTAATGTCACTATAACTTTATAATTCAAACTCAATACACACACACGCACATAATATAAACAAATAAGATAGTGATATAACTCACTTAAATCCATGCCAAACCCAAGCACAAAGCCATAAGAATACAGAACCACCTCCCACCATCACTAAAAGCCTAAAGATCCACCTTTTAGCACTTTCAAACCAAGGTTGCACCTCTCCTCCTTCCATGCTCACGGCCCACTCCAAGATCCCCCTCTTCCTCTTATCTTCACCTACTTTTTACTTGCTAATCATGCTTCCCATGATGTTTAGGTCTAAAGCCAAAGTTCAAAAGAGATTGGAGATGAATTTGTTAAGACTAAAAAAGGTTAGAGAAGAATTAGTGGATTAGTGCTTAAGCACTTCCTGTTAGGAACTAGAGAGAGTGGTTTTGATGACAACAACCTTTCAACAACCTTCGTACTTATTTTATTATAAATTATATACTAACATTGTTGTCTAGATATATATGAATGTTATTATGCAGGATATATATATAAGGCAGGTACTGATTATTGAAGACTATACAGTATAAAGATCAAGAATGAAGAAATCAATTTTGAAGACTCATGAGTATCAAGATTAAGATTTCAAGATAAGTGTCTGTTAAAACTTCATAATAGCATAGAAATCTTCATTCCAAATTTCATTTGGGATGGAACCCATTTCTACCTTCTTAGTGGCTTACAAACCCACGACAAGTAGCTTACAAACCTATGACAAGTGTCTTACAAACCCACGAACATCCTGGTTTTTACAAGTTCTCGAGTCCTGATGTGATGAAATATTCTGCAGGAAGAAGCTTGCAAAACTACTTCGAAATGGTTTTTCAAAATGATTTTCAAAACTGCTTTTCAAAATATTTTAGCTTTAAAAATTATCTTTTCAAAAAGATGTTTTAGCCTTAAAATATTCTTTGTTTTTATTTTTAAATAAACTCTTGTTTTAAACTTCGTTTGTTTTTAAAACTATCTTCTGATTTTTAAATATTCTTTATAATATATATATACTTGAGATTTAAAATCAAATTTATATATACATTCTAAAAAATATAATTTTCTGCTCTTCTTTATTTTAAAACATAGGAAAATTAGTTTATTTTACTCCAGAATCATTTCATCTTTTTTTCCTTTCAATGCCATTTTCAAAACAAATTTTACATTGTTTTTAACTAAGGGATGTCGACATCATGGGATACCCCATGTCGACATGGTGGCCGTTAAATTCAAAAGTTTCAATTTTCAAAAGAAGCGTCTATTCGTTTAAATCTCTTCACGAATGGTTATGACCATTACTGGTCTATAAATAGCCTTCACAAATGAATTTTTTAACTAACTATTTTCTTCACTCCTTCTCCACAAATCCATATTCTAAAATTTTCATATTTTTAAGATCGTGCCGAAATTCTACCGAATTCTCAAGTGAATCAAATTAGAATCTCAATCTTGTTTGATTCTCTGCCCTCTCTCGAAGATCAAAGTGCTATTCAGAGTTATAGGATCAATTTGTAATGAAAAGTTTATCGAGTCTCTCTATAAGGTGTGGTTGTGCCTGGAAATCAATTGGGTGATCTTGTGTCCCATAAATCAAGAGGGTTTGCCCTGGAATCGAAGACAGGAGGGTACCTCAAGGCCTTTAGAAATTGAAGAATGTAATCTCGACATTGGTATGATAAAAATCTGTATGAGGTGTTTGCCTTGGTGCAGGACTGGACATAGGATAACTCCGAACCAGTATAAAATCCGGTGTGTTCTTTCCTTTTACTGCTTTTTATTTACCTTCTGCATCTGTATTTGATTCTGTGATTATTCTGTGATTAAGTTCTACTTTTGTTTATATCATAATTTTTAAATTAGTCCATATAAGTCTTAGAATCCATTAAACACTATTCACCCCCCTCTAGTGTTAAATTAGTCTTAAGATCCTTAATCCGCACTCCCTTTCAATTGGTATCAGAGCATAGGTTTTCATAGTTTTCATAATCTAAAACTTGTAAAGTTAAAAATGGCATTTTTAGGAAATTTTGTTAATACTAGTTTGAATTTATGCATTTCATCAAAGTATCATAAGTCTGCATATAGTTTTTATGAAAAATCAAGTTATCTACTGAATTGGTTTGTTATGCAGGAACAGACATGTTACATGGCTTTTGAAGAATCAACAACCAATGAACAAACTGTGCAAATTGAGAAAGATAAATGGATACTTGATAGTGGCTATTCAAGGCATATGACTAGAAATCCCGAGATACTAAATGACATTATATATCAAGATGGTGGATTGGTCAACTTTGGAGATAACTCAAAAGGATATGTGATTGGCATCGGCAATGTCGGTAATTCTAAAACTCCTCTTATTTCTGATGTTTTGCTAGTTAGGAATTTAAAACATAATTTGCTTAGTATAATTCAACTATGCGATAAAGCATTTAAAATTAAATTTGGAAAAGATAAGTGTCACATCAAAGATAATAAGTCAAATATTATCTTTGATGGAATTAGGAAGAAAAACATTTACATCCTTAGTATGAAAGTTTCAAATGATAACTTATGTCTTTTGGCTAATACAAGTGACCCTTGGATTTGGCATAAAAGATTTGGTCATTTAAATTTCAAATTGTTATCTAGGTTATCAAAACTTGACTTAGTTAGAGGTCTTCCCAAATTAAACTTTAAAGTAGATAGTATATGTGATGCTTGCCAATTAGGAAAACTTAAGAAAAGTTCATGTAAATTAAAAGATATGATTTCTACTTCTAAACCTCTAGAATTACTTCATTTAGATCTATTTGGTCCATCTCAAGTTCAATCAATTAATCACAATAAATATGTTTTTGTAATTGTAGATGATTATTCTAGATATACTTGGACAATTTTTCTTAAACTTAAAAGTGATGCTTTTGAATTATTTAAGAATTTTGCTAAAGAATTCAAAATCAACTTTCTTTAAAAATAAAAACTATTCGTAGTGATCACGGTGGAGAATTTGAAAATGAAAATTTTGAGAATTTCTATAATAAAAAAGGAATTACTTATAATTTCTGTTTTCCAAGAACTCCACAACAAACGGAGTGTTAGAACGTAAGAATAGAACGATTCAAGAGTGTGCTAGAACAATGCTTTCTGATAGTAACTTACCTAAAAACTTTTGGGCTGAAGCAGTCGCTACAGCTTGTTACATATTAAATAGGATTTTAATTAGACCATTAACAAATAAAACACCATATGAATTACTTTACAATAAGAAACCCATAGTAGCTTATTTTAAAGTTTTTGGTAGTAAGTGTTTTATTCGTAATACAAAAGATAATTTAGATAAATTTGAACCTAAATCCGACAAAAGTATCTTTATCGGATATTATAATAGAAGTAAAGCATTTAGAGTTTATAATTTAAGAACTAACACTATTGAAGAAACAATGCATGTATCTTTTGATGAATATTTTAAAGATACTATACAAATAGAAGATGAAGAAGATTTTGTAACTTTAAATAATGAACATAATGAAACAAATTGTGAAATCATTCAATCTAATAAAAGAATTAGGCTATTAAAAGATCATCCTTAGAAAATATACTAGGAAATATTGAATCTATAGTTAAAACAAGAAATCGACTAAATAGAATGAGTAATGTAGCTTTTATATCAACTATTGAACCTAAAAATCCAAAGGAAGAATCATTTGATGATTCATGTATTCTTGCTATGCAAGAAGAATTGAATCAGTTCACCAGAAATGATGTTTGGGAACTTGTTCCTAGACCTGAGGATAAAAGTATAATTGGAACAAATTGGGTTTATAAAAATAAAATGAATGAACTTGGTGAGGTCGTGAGAAATAAAGCTCGTTTAGTCGTGCAAGGTTATTGTCAAGAAGAAGAAATTGATTATAACGAAACCTTTGCACCCGTAGCAAGACTAGAAGCTATCAGGATTCTACTTTCTTTTGAAAACTACAATAATATCAAGTTATATCAAATGGATGTTAAAAGTGCTTTTCTAAATGGTTTTGTAAAAGAAGATGTTTATGTTGAACAACCTCCACTTTTTGAAAATAAAAAATTTCCAAATCATATATATAAATTAAAGAAAGCTTTATATGGTCTGAAACAAGCTCCTAGAGCCAGCTATGAAAGACTAAGATCTTATTTACTACAATCTGGTTTTGAAATTAGTAAAATAGATACAACTCTTTTTATTAAAAGAAACAAAAAGGATATTCAATTAGTACAAATATATGTAGATGATATAATATTTGGATCAACTAATAACATAATGAATAAAGAATTTTCAGATATAATGACTAAAGAATTTAAAATGAGTCATATGGGAGAACTAAGTTTCTTCTTAGGACTTCAAATCAAACAATTAAATAAAGGAATTTTCATTAGTCAAGAAAAATATGCTAAGGATTTAATTAATAAATTTGGATTGACCACTTCTAGTGGGAAACCAACTCCAATGACAATAATGTAGCTTTAAGTAAAGAAGATAAATCAAAAGATGTTGATCAAAAATTATATAGGGGAATGATTGGTTCGCTGCTTTATATAACAGCAAGTCGTCCTGACATCATGCATAGTGTCTGTCTCTGTGCAAGATACCAATCTCAACCTAATGAAACTCACTTTAAAGCTGTTAAATGAATTTTAAGATATGTAAAACATACTTTAGATTATGGTTTATTTTATCCTAAAAATGATGTATTTGATTTAATTTCATATTGTGATGCTGATTACGCTAGTTGTAAATCAGACCGAAAAAGTACAAGTGGAACTTGTCACTTTCTAGGACATTCTCTGGTTTCCTGGTTTAGTAAGAAGCAACACACTGTATCCTTGTCAACAACTGAAGCAGAATATATATCTGCTGCTTTGGCTTGTTCTCAAGTTATATATATGCAACAAACTTTAAAAGATTTTGGATTGATTATAACTATATCACCAATTTATTATGATAATACTAGTGCAATAAACCTATCTATAATCCAACTCATCATGCTAGAACAAAACATATTGATATTAGACATCATTTTCTTAGAGATAATATAAGTAAAGAAGTCATAACTCTTGAATATATTAATACTGAAAAACAAATTGCTGATATATTAACCAAACCATTAAATGAACAAAACTTTACTAAATTTAGAAGAGAATTAGGTATATGTTCATTAACTGAAATATAAATTATACATAATACAAGTATAGTTAATAATTAATATAAATAAAAATTTCTCATTGAACTGGGCATGTCGACATGACCCATCCCCCTATGTCGACATACAGGCCGAGATTTTCAAATTTAAATTTCCCTCTAAAATTAGTTATTTGGTTATATATTTGTATATTTCAACTTTTACTCCTTTTCTCTATTCTATTCTCTTTAATAAACTTCTAAAACAGTAAATTAATGGCTTCCTCTTCTAATGAACCTTCTTCACCCACTTCTCCTTCTTTAATAAACTTCTAAAGCATTTTTCGTTTTTCTCTTTCTTAATTGTATATTGGTTTGTTAATTTGTATATAAGTGTTATCTTAATTAATATTCTTCTAAAAACAATCTTTGGTGTATAAAATCTTGAATTCCATTTAACTTAGGATGCTATATTTCACTCATACATAGTTATTATTCTTATGTCATATCATATGTTTGTTTATCTCAATTTTTATTAGGTTCAAGGTTTATAGGTTATTTTTTGTTGATGACAAAGGGGGAGAAGTTATATAAAATAGTAGGCTTGGAGTAAGGGGGAGTTGTTGGTATAAGGGGGAGTTATGGTATGATCGAAGTGGTAAGTATATTTTATAAGGTTGTCATCATCAAAAAGGGGGAGATTTTTAGGAACCGGAGATAGTGGTTTTAATGACAACAACCTTTCAACAACCTTTCAACAACCTTTGTAACTTATTTTATATAACTTATATACTAACACTATTGTCTAGATATATATATGAATGTTATTATGCAGGATATATATAAGGCAGGTACTGATTATTGAAGACTGTACAGTATAAAGATCAAGAATGAAGAAATCAAGTTTGAAGACTCATGAGTATCAAGGTCAAGATTTCAAGATAAGTGTCTAGTTTTGTTAAAACTTCATAATAGCATGGAAATCTTCATTCCAAATTTCATTTGGGATGGAACCCATTTCTACCTTCTTAGTGGCTTACAAACCCACGATAAGTAGCTTACAAACCTACGACAAGTGGCTTACAAATCTACGAACATCCTGGTTTTGTACAAGTTCTCGAGTCCTGATGTGATGAAATATTCTGCAGGAAGAAGCTTGCAAAACTACTTCAAAATGGTTTTTCAAAATGATTTTCAAAACTGCTTTTCAAAATATTTTAGCTTTAAAAATTATCTTTTCAAATGATTTTCAAAAAGATGTTTCAGCCTTAAAATATTCTTTGTTTTTGTTTTTAAATAAACTTTTGTTTTAAACTTCGTTTGTTTTTAAAACTATCTTCTAATTTTTAAGTATTCTTTATAATATATATATATATATACTGGAGATTTAAAATCAAATTTATATATACATTCTAAAAAATATATTTTTCTACTCTTCTTTATTTTAAAACATAGAAAAATTAGTTTATTTTGCTCCAGAATCATTTCATCTTGTTTTCCTTTCAATACCATTTTCATAACAAATTTTACATTGTTTTTAACTAAGGGACATCGACAACATGGGATACCCCATGTCGATATGGTGTCCGTTAAATTCAAAAGTTTCAATTTTCAAAAGAAGTGTCTATTTGTTTAAATCTCTTCACGAATGGTTATGACCGTTACTGGTCTATAAATAGCCTTCACAAATGAATTTTTTAACTAACTATTTTCTTATTTCTTCACTCCTTCTCCACAAATCCATATTCTAAAATTTTCATATTTTTAAGATCGTGCCGAAATTCTGCCAAATTCTCAAGTGAATCAAATTAGAATCTCATTCTTGTTTGATTCTCTGCCCTCTCTCGAAGATCAAAGTGCTATTCAGAGTTATAGGATCAATTTGTAATCAAAAGTTTATCGAGTCTCTCTATAAGGTGTGGTTGTGCCTGGAAATCAATTGGGTGATCTTGTGTTCCGTAAATCAAGAGAGTTTGCCCTAGACTCGAAGACAGAAGGGTACCTCAAGGCCTTTAGAAATTGAGGAATGTAATCTCGATATTGGTATATAAAAATCTGTACGAGGTGTTTGCCTTGGTGCAGGACTGGACGTAGGGTAACTCCAAACTAGTATAAAATCCGGTGTGTTATTTTCTTTTACTACTTTTTGTTTACTTTCTGCATCTGTGTTTGATTCTTTGATTATTCTGTGATTAAGTTCTGCATTTGTTTATATCATAATTTTTAAATTAGTCCATATAAGTCTTAGAATCCATTAAACATTATTCACCCCCCTCTAGTGTTAAATTAGCCTTAAGATCCTTAATCCGCACTCCCTTTCACTTCAACCATTTTTTATTCTCATGCTTTATTCCAAGCTTAAGTGAATTAGTGAGTTTTGATGTGAACCCCTTCCTACTATTTATAGGCTAGGAAATTGTAAAGATCTCGGACTCGGCCTTCGAAAATTGGCATCCGTACTTCACTTGTACTCAAAATGCCGTAGATTCAAACGCCGAATCTGGTTATCCGGAGCTTGTAACACCATTAAGTACAACAACACAGCGGAATAAAGAAATAGATGATATCGTATACAACTCCAATGAATACAATATCCAGTATGATATACAACAATGATATCAATATGATACAACAATATCAGAGGTACAAGAAATAGCAGCGGAAAGAAAAGATAACATCAGCAGCGGAACAATATCAATAGAAGTGATAACTCCAAAATGATCTTTAGACAAGAATGAATCCACAATTCCAGGATAAGCAACTCCGATGAATGGACTCCAAATACTGAACTAGCACCAGATAATCTACTAACCTGAATATCTGAAAAACCCAACTCTAGACTGCTCGTGTGGAAAATTATGAGCACCCAGAGTTTAGGAAAGGAACAATAAACTCCGAGTCAGTCATGGGACTGGTGTGAGACACAAAAAAACACAGTTTATCTTTAAAACAACAACAATAAAGGAAGTAAAAGACATTCGCAATGCTTTTGGAAAATGAAACTACCATAAGGCCTCCCGCACACACACACAATGCAAATGCGGAATCGGAGGAGATTTCTCCTTATGATAGTCAAAGATGCTTACTACGCAAAACAAATCATTGAATATTATTACTAGTGCATAGTGAAGAAAACATTTCGAAAGTATAATATTAATCTTAGCCAACATACGACCAGTATTGTATGCCTACTATAGCTACCATCTAAATAGTGGTGACCACCATAAGTAAATGGCAGGTTCTACAACTAAAACCGTACTGGTTCGTATTGGAAATTGGATTTCCAACAAATGGTCAGGCTAAGGAACTTCCTTTCCTACTGCCGAATGGGATCGCCTCTGGTTGGACGTCCCGAGAGACAACTGCTCTCTGCCAACACAAGGCCGGGTTACCCCTGTAACTAGGTAACTCATGACTATGCCATTCCCCGGTCCTTTGGGACCTTTATCCGAGGCGCCTCGATAAACACACAATCACACAATAAATGAGATCGGAGTATCCACATAGGTTAAATACCAGGGCTCCATACCTGATACCACCCTTTTCCAAAAGGAAATGACATACCCTAAAGGGCGCGACCCTCATAACCTTGCCGCATATTCCTGTTTCGACCATTTCCGGGTTGTGAGGTTTGACGAAGTCTCGTCCACAAAGCTACGCTTTTTCACAAAGCCACGCTTTGATCACAAATGATCATCAACACAAAGCAACACTCAGCATGCCACATTACCAAAATGGGAGTATATCACTGATAAATTTCAACTACATAACCTCTGAGCTTGTACGTCTCAGAGAAGGGTGTTAAGCTAAGAGAATAAATTCTTCGCCACCAAACAGAAATGTATTTGAAAGAAATCAGCTTTATATCTCAAAACGTAATGTCAGACATGTAACCATACAAGTCTGTTTCGGGTTCGAACAGAACCGAAGGCACTTCCAAAGAAGCCCTTGCAAATCCGGGTATTCACGATCCCGATCGAATTTCCCATCACTTAGGGAATCTCTATACCAGGAGCTACCTAGTGCAGAGACAATCGATAAGTTATCCTATCGTTTTCGCAAACACCCGGTCTTCAACACCGGTCTTCAAATGCTATCCATATACGACGTATCACTTATTCGGAATGGGTTATGTGACACAAAGGTCCTCTCCCGGCTAAACCGAATAGTGAGCGTAATATTTTTAAAATATATGGATATTGGGATTTCAGTTAAGTCATGACTTATTACCCAAAACTTCTCTTCAATTGGTTTAAACAAATTACCATTTTAATCTTTTAAATAAAAAGATTCAATTCATAAAGTTCACCTAGTTTCACAAAGATTCATTCATAGATTTTCAAAATCAATACCCATTTCAATTGGATTAACTCGTTAAATCTTTAAAACAAAGATTCAACTTATAGCTTTCAAAACAATTTCATTTCGAATGGTTTAAACAAATCATCATTTTAAATCTGTTAAAAATAAACAGATTCAATTCATAGCTTTCAAAAAGAATTCATTCATAACTTGGAAAACCATTTTTCAATTCAAACTTGAAATTCCTTAACTTAAATTGGAATTTCATTTCTTATATGAAAGCTTTTACCATTTGAAAACAAACAGTTTTCATTTCGGAAAATCTGATTCATTTATACGAATTAAAATCCTTGGGTTAAATTCAAATTCTCAAATCAATATATTTAAAATGGTTTAAATTCATATAAAACATATTTATAACTGGTATGGTCTTTTAGACCATAATTTCCAATTATTGAATTCAATTTCAAATATTGAATTCAAATTTAAATCAAATCATTGAGATTACAAATTTTATTAAATCATTTGAACTCGTTTTCAAAAGCTTTAATATTTAACCCAAATCTATTTCCAAAATCAATTGAAATTAAAATTTCAATTTTAAAATATTAAATTTAAATCATCTGTGACTTAACCGATTTCAACGTAAATCCATATTTGTGTGTGTATGGTGTAGTCCAGAGGTATTACACAGTAGTGCAACATCAATCAATCATCACAGATCAAAATACAGGATATAGTTGATAAGCGGTATAAATATAACACTTATCTTTTATTCACAGATCACAGATATATAAATATTACAAATAATAATTTACATTCATCCCAGATAAATAGCTACAGTACAGATCACACACAAATTAGAATATATCACACAGCATCACAGATCAGAGATACCAAGCAATTCATATATTCAATCAGACCCAACATTCACAAGTAAAATTTATTAATCAACTGATAAATTTAAATTAGATATATTATTTGTGAAAAATTGTTAATCTGGGTTGATTATCATAAGTTAATTTCAAATTATCCGAAATACATTTCCCTTTCAAATTCATTAATTAACCTTTAATTTTTTTTCTAATCAATCTTAATTAATGAACCAATTTAACCTTTAATCATTAAATAAATCTTAATTAATCACCATTCTTAATTAATCCTTTAAATTCTTTTTAATTAATTAAGTGTTAACTATAACTTAATTAATCCTTAATTACTTGATAAATTAATTACTAATCATTAATTTAAAATCTAAATCTTATTTAATTAATGATCCTTAATTACCAATTAATTAATCCTAAATTAATTAGCTTAAACCATAATTAATTTATTTAAACTCTTAATTACTAAATTAATTAATCCAAAACGGTAATTATTCATTTTAATTAATTTAATAAATCATTAAATCTTCATTTATTTAAAGATAAAACATTTTTCTTATTAATGATTAAGTTATTATTGGCAATGTATTTAAAAACAATTTATTTTCAAATTTTACTTTTAAATTTCACTTTAAATTTAAACCAATTTAAAAATACAATTTAATATTCAAACTGTTTAAAACAATTTAAATTTAAACACTTCTTTTATTTCAAAACTAAAGTTCAAACTTAGATTTGAATCCAGATTTACCACTTTGATTTAAACTTTGTTTAAATCATTTCTTTGCATTTCAAACTCCAATTTAAATTCAAATTCCTTTAAAACACTTTTAAACAACTAATCATTTTAAGGTTATTTAACAAATTTGAATTTAAAAAAAACATTATTTATTTCCAGCTAAGGTTCAAATTTAACTTGAATCATTTTAAAACTAGATTTAAAACTTATTTAAACCTCAACTTTACTTTTTCAAACTCAGATTAAAACATAATAGGTTTTCTTTTAAAAACCTGTACCTCGCAAAATTTAACCTGAGCTCATCCTATCTACTTCGAGACCAACCCCAATTCCTTCGACTAAAACACTCAAGTTACTCGAGAAAACTTCGAGTTTCCTCTGCTCCCCCCAGACAATAACCCCCCAGGCTGACATTATCAAGCTCGTGCACGTGCACAGTGATGCGGCAGTGCTCCGGTCAACATCCCCGACTCCGGCAAGTCGCAAACCATCCTTACAATCGAAAGCAAGAATCAATTCGACGCTAACAATCCCTCAACAAAATCGAGCTACCAGTTCGAAAACTCGAACTTCCCTCCTTGTCAAAACCGCCTTGTCCAAGTGAATCCCGACCATCAGAATGGCCTCACCTCGTCAGTTCCCTATACTTCCCTTCCCCAGAGTCTGGAGCAGCTCGGTTCACCAGAGGAGACGAGATCTCCTTGTTTCCGACGACCTCCAAACCCATGTATTAAACCCTACATCAAAGATTCACCATCGCCACGACGAACTAAAAAATCTGAGACCATTTTTCAAGACTTTCCGGCCTTCACACTACCACCAGCAACGATCACAACTTTCCCTTATTCTTCAATCGCCAGAAAACGAGCAAAACCCAATTTCCGTTCAACATGAAATTTCTCTTGAAACACAAGTTTAAAAATCACAAATTTATAACCTAAAATCATCAGTTCATATGACGATTTCTATTATATAAACAAAATATTAGATTAAAACAACTTATTTTCTGAATTGGATTGGTTTTTACTGTAAATTAAAACTTTTCCAATGTATGCTTAATATTTTAAACTTGAAATTATTTTTAAAAATAATATTACACTATTACCATTCTTTTTCATTCAGAAATCATAATAAAAAATGTTTCCTTTGGGAAGATATTGATTTATTCGTGTTGTTCTTAGCCTGTGAATGTTTAAACAGAGATATAAATGCATGTAAACAGACATGCATACAACAATATATCTATATATATTTATACATACAGACACGCAGGCATATTAACATTTATACAAGCATCTTTTCTAACGACAATTTCAAGTATATAGCATCAAGATATCATAGCAGATTCGAAATTTAAAATGGTAGTTTACTCACCTATTTTCTAGAGGAAGACAGAGCTTTTCATTGAAACAGACTTTTAGATTTTGCTGTTGGAAACCCTTCTTCTTAAATCTCTGGCTTTGAAGTTGATTTGTTGTTGTTTTAGTTTGAATTTTTGCTCAAGGTTTAAGATGATATTTTCTTCAGTTTGCTTAGCTTTGAATGAACGAAACTGAGTTGAGAAAAGTTGATATATGGAATGAAGTATACAGAGTAATATGTTGTACAGGGTGTTATAACATTGGTTTGTACATTTTTAGCAGAGATATTTTTAATCTTTGTTGGCTGACAATGAAGTGTTGGTGGCTAAAGAGATGATGGCATTTATTGCCTTGTACAATTTGTATATTTTGCTTGTACTTATCTTTTTTTTCTTTGACTATGCTACATTTTGATTTCGGCTGAAGATAATTGTTTTGGTTGATTTGTCTTGTTGTACTTAGTTTATTTGTACATTCATATATTTATCTTGTTCCTTGTTTTGCAAGCTTCACTATATATTATTTATTTACATACTTATCTAATTTATTTGTTTTGTATATAAATATTTGCTTCATTCCTTTACAATGCTTCATATATGAATGTATTTTATTTTCTTCTTTTTTTATTTTCTTTTTAACTTGTCTTTATAATATTACTTTATAAATAAATTTCTAACTTTTAATTTGCTGTTAAAATTTGAGATAATGTTTTCCTATATATTTTTATTATAATTTATCTTTCATATATTGATTTCTATTTCTAATTTAATTTATTATTATTGTTTTACTTTATATTTTTATCATATATATTTTTTCTATAATTTATCTTTTGTATTTTTATATTTATTTGGTAATATAGGTGAATTTCTACTTTAGTTTATGTTATTAGATTTTATCCAATGTATTTACTTTAATATTTATTTTTATAGTTTATATATTTTTATCTAATTTATCTAAGATTTAAACTCACTTCAATATATATATATATAAATATTTTTTCAAATTTACTCATATTCATATGAATATACAATATTTAAATTTAAACGATTTAACATAGAATTTATTTGAACTAGGGGAAACTCGCATTCATTTATCGATAAATTTCACAATTTTTATTCAAAAATTCATTTAATTATAAATTTAAATGTAATTAAAATTCGGGGTCGTTATAGACTTCCCCCCTTAAAAGAATTTCGTCCTCGAAATTGCCAAGGAGACAAAAAGATAGATGAAGAATGTTTCATCAAATCAACTGAACATCTATTCTGCATTTGGCTTACCAAATCAGAATATCAATAATAGATACAAGAACAAATCTGTTTGACACTTCACAAGATACTCGGGTTATCCAGATCTACGAAATATGCAGGGGCATCGGTTAGTTCGAAGGGATAACTAACCATTCGTAGAACATACTGGGTCCCAAAGAATAGATAGATATATGGATACAATTTCAAAACTTTTAGTTTAAAACTAAAGTATACCTATCAACCATAACGAACAAAGCAACCAATACATCTAAACAAACAATTTTGGTCCATTTGAAGTTCATGTCCCATATTAATATATCGAATCTCCTTCCTGGATCTACCAGAAATTATCAAAGAATTGAGAAAAAAATACTGAACAAAAGTGATTGATAGAGAAAAGATTGTTTCCACAGTTGTTATAGAGTATTGGCCATTTATAGTCGTATTCCCCTGTCCCCTATCTCATCCTCTTCTTACACTCATACTTACTATCAGTGGATAGCAAGAGAATTCACTAAGGCATACAGACGGATATCTGAGAATTACTCATTCTAGGGTTTACTTCACTCTATCTCTAATGAGCTATTTAATGTGTTATACTCCTGAGCTAAAGTTCAACCTTAGCTCTGATACCAAATGTAAAGATCCCGGACTCGGCCTTCGAAAATCGGCTCCGTACTTCACTTGTACTCAAAATGCCATAGATTCAAACGCCGAATATGGTTCTCCGGAGCTTGTAACACCATTAAGTACAACAACACAGCGGAATAAAGAAATAGATGATATCATATACAACTCCAATGAATACAATATCTAGTATGATATACAACAATGATATCAATATGATAAAACAATATCAGAGATACAAGAAATAGCAACGGAAAGAAAAGATAACATCAGTAGCGGAACAATATCAATAGAAGTGATAACTCCAAAATGATCTTCAGACAAGAATGAATCCACAATTCCAGGATAAGCAACTCCGATGAATGGACTCCAAATACTGAACTAGCACCAAATAATCTACTAACCTGAATATCTGAAAAACCCAACTCTAGACTGCTCGTGTGGAAAATTATGAGCACCCAGAGTTTAGGAAAGTAACAATAAACTCCGAGTCAGTCGTGGAACTGGTGTGAGCAACAAAAAAACACAGTTTATCTTTAAAACAACAACAATAAAGGAAGTAAAAGACATTCGCAATGCTTTTGGAAAATGAAACTACCATAAGGCCTCCCGCACACACACACACAATGCAAATGCGGAATCGGAGGAGATTTCTCCTTATGATAGTCAAAGATGCTTACTACGCAAAACAAATCATTGAATATTATTACTACTGCATAGTGAAGAAAACATTTCGAAAGTATAATATTAATCTTAGCCAACATACGACCAGTATCGTATGCCTACTATAGCTACCATCTAAACAGTGGTGACCACCATAAGTAAATGGCAGGTTCTACAACTAAAACCGTACTGGTTCGTATTGGAAATTGGATTTCCAACAAATGGTCAGGCTAAGGAACTTCCTTTCCTACTACCGAATGGGATCGCCTCTAGCTGGACGTCCCGAGAGACAACTTCTCTCTGCCAACACAAGGCCGGGTTACCCCTGTAACTAGGTAACTCACGACTATGTCATTCCCCGGTCCTTTGGGACCTTTATCCGAGGCGCCTCGATAAACACACAATCACCTAATAAATGAGATCGGAGTATCCACATAGGTTAAATACCAGGGCTCCATACCTGATACCACCCTTTTCCAGAAGGAAATGACATACCCTAAAGGGCGCGACCCTCATAACCTTGCCGCATATTCCTGTTTCGACCATTTCCGGGTTGTGAGGTCTGACGAAGTCTCGTCCACAAAGCTACGCTTTTTCACAAAGCCACGCTTTGATCACAAATGATCATCAACACAAAGCAACACTCAGCATGCCACATTACCAAAATGGGAGTATATCGCTGATAAATTTCAACTACATAACCTCTGAGCTTGTACGTCTCAGAGAAGGGTGTTAAGCTAAGAGAATAAATTCTCCGCCACCAAAGAAATGAATTTGAAAGAAATCAGCTTTTTATCTCAAAACGTAATGTCAGACATGTAACCATACAAGTCTGTTTCGGGTTCGAACAGAACCGAAGGCACTTCCGGAGAAGCCCTTGCAAATCCGGGTATTCACGATCCCGATCGGATTTCCCATCACTTAGGGAATCTCTATACCAGGAGCTACCTAGTGCAGAGACAATCGATAGGTTATCCTATCATTTTCGCAAACACCCGGTCTTCAACACCGGTCTTCAAATGCTATCCATATACGACGTATCACTTATTCGGAATGGGTTATGTGACACAAAGGTCCTCTCCCGGCTAAATCGAATAGTTAGCGTAATATTTTTAAAATATATGGATATTGGGATTTCAGTTAAGTCACGACTTATTACCCAAAACTTCTCTTCAATTGGTTTAAACAAATTACCATTTTAATCTTTTAAATAAAAAGATTTAATTCACAAAGTTCACCTAGTTTCACAAAGATTCATTCATAGATTTTCAAAATCAATACCCATTTCAATTTGATTAACTCGTTAAATCTTTAAAACAAAGATTCAACTTATTGCTTTCAAAACAATTTCATTTCGAATGGTTTAAACAAATCATCATTTTAAATCTGTTAAAAATAAACAGATTCAATTCATAGCTTTCAAAAAGAATTCATTCATAACTTGGAAAACCATTTTTCAATTCAAACTTGAAATTCCTTAACTTAAATTGGAATTTCATTTCTTATATGAAAGCTTTTACCATTTGAAAACAAACAGTTTTCATTTTGGAAAATCTGATTCATTTATATGAATTAAAATCCTTGGGTTAAATTCAAATTCTCAAATCAATATATTTAAAATGGTTTAAATTCATATAAAACATATAACTGGTATAGTCTTTTAGACCATAATTTCCAATTATTGAATTCAATTTCAAATATGAATTCAAATTTAAATCAAATCATCCAGATTACAAATTTTATTAAATCATCTGAACTCATTTTCAAAAGCTTTAATATTTAACCCAAATCTATTTCCAAAATCAATTGAAATTTAAATTTCAATTTTAAAAATATTAAATTTAAATCATCTGTGACTTAACCTATTTCCACGTGAAATCCATATATGTGTGTGTATGGTGTAGTCCAGGGGTTTCACACAGTAGTGCAACATCAATCAATCATCACAGATCAAAATACAGGATATAGTTGATAAGCAGTATAAATATAATACTTATCTATTATTCACATATCACAAATCACAGATATATAAATATTACAAATAATAATTTACATTCATCCCAGATAAATAGCTATAGTACAGATCACACACAAATCAGAATATATCACACAGCGTCACAGATCAGAGATACCAAGCAATTCAACTATTCAATCAGACCCAACATTCACAAGTAAAATTTATTAATCAACTGATAAATTTAAATTAGATATATTATTTGTGAAAAATTGTTAATCTGGGTTGATTATCATAAGTTAATTTCAAATTATCTGAAATACATTTCCCTTTCAAATTCATTAATTAATCTTTAATTTTTTTTTCTAATCAATCTTAATTAATGAACCAATTTAACCTTTAATCATTAAATAAATCTTAATTAATCACCATTCTTAATTAATCCTTTAATTTCTTTTTAATTAATTAAGTGTTAACTGTAACTTAATTAATCCTTAATTACTTGATAAATTAATTACTAATCATTAATTTAAAATCTAAATCTTATTTAATTAATGATCCTTAATTACCAATTAATTTATCCAAAATTAATTAGCTTAAACCTTAATTAATTAATTTAAACTCTTAATTACTAAATCAATTAATCCAAAACGGTAATTATTCATTTTAATTAATTTAATAAATCATTAAATCTTCATTTATTTAAAGATAAAACATTTTTCTTATTAATGATCAAGTTATTATTGACAATGTATTTAAAAACAATTTATTTTCAAATTTTACTTTTAAATTTCACTTTAAATTTAAACCAATTTAAAAATACACTTTAATATTCAAACTGTTTAAAACAATTTAAATTTAAACACTTCTTTTATTTCAAAACTAAAGTTCAAACTTAGATTTGAATCCAGATTTACCACTTTGATTTAAACTTTGTTTAAATCATTTCTTTGCATTTCAAACTCCAATTTAAATTCAAATTCCTTTAAAACACTTTTAAACAACTAATCATTTAAGGTTATTTAACAAATTTGAATTTAAAAAAAACATTATTTATTTCCAGCTAAGGTTCAAATTTAACTTGAATCATTTTAAAACTAGATTTAAAACTTATTTAAATCTCAACTTTACTTTTTCAAACTCAGATTAAAACATAACAGGTTTTCTTTTAAAAACCTGTACCTCGCAAAATTTAACCCGAGCTCATCCTATCTACTTCGAGACCAACCCCAATTCCTTCGAGTAAAACACTCAAGTTACTCGAGAAAACTTCGAGTTTCCTCTGCTCCCCCCAGACAACATCCCCCCAGGCTGACATTATCAAGCTCGTGCACATGCACAGTGACGCGGCGGCGCTCCGGTCAACATCCCCAACTCTAGCAAGTCGCAAACCATCCTCACAATCGAAAGCAAGAATCAATTCGACGCTAACAATCCCTCAACAAAATCGGGCTACCAGTTCGAAAACTCGAACTTCCCTCCTTGTCAAAACCGCCTTGTCCAAGTGAATCCCGACCATCAGAACGGCCTCACCTCGTCAGTTCCCTATACTTCCCTTCCCCAGAGTCTGGAGCAGCTCGGTTCACTAGAGGAGACGAGATCTCCTTATTTCCGACGACCTCCAAACCCATGTATTAAACCCTACATTAAAGATTCACCATCGCCACGACGAACTAAAAAATCTGAGACCATTTTTCCTAGACTTTCCGGCCTTCACACTACCACCAGCAACGATCACAACTTCCCCTTATTCTTCAATCACTAGAAAACGAGCAAAACCCAATTTCCGTTCAACATGAAATTTCTCTTGAAACACAAGTTTAAAAATCCCAAATTTATAACCTAAAATCATCAGTTCATATGACGATTTCAATTATATAAACAAAATATTAGATTAAAACAACTTATTTTCTGACTTGGATTGGTTTTTACTGTAAATTAAAACTTTTCCAATGTATGCTTAATATTTTAAACTTGAAATTATTTTTAAAAATAATATTACACTATTACCATTCTTTTTCATTCAGAAATCATAATAAAAAATGTTCCCTTTGGGAAGATGTTGATTTATTCGTGTTGTTCTTAGCCTGTGAATGTTTAAACAGAGATATAAATGCCTGTAAATAGACATGCATACAACAATATATCTATATATATTTATACATACAGACACGCATGCATATTAACATTTATACAAGCATCTTTTCTAACAACAATTTCAAGTATATAGCATCAAGATATCATAGCAGATTCGAAATTTAAAATGGTAGTTTACTCACCTATTTTCTAGAGGAAGACAGAGCTTTTCATTGAAACAGACTTTTAGATTTTGCTGTTGGAAACCCTTCTTCTTAAATCTCTGGCTTTGAAGTTGATTTGTTGTTCTTTTAGTTTGAATTTTTGCTCAAGGTTTAAGTTGATATTTTCTTCAGTTTGTTTAGCTTTGAATGAACGAAACTGAGTTGAGAAAAGTTGATATATGGAATGAAGTATACAGAGTAATATGTTGTACAGGGTGTTATAACATTGGTTTGTACATTTTTAGCAGAGATATTTTTAATCTTTGTTGGATGAAAATGAAGTGTTGTGGCTAAAGAGATGATGGCATTTATTGCCTTGTACAATTTGTATATTTTGCTTGTACTTATCTTTATTTTCTTTGACTATGCTACATTTTGATTTCGGCTGAAGATAATTGTTTTGGTTGAGTTGTCTTGTTGTACTTAGTTTATTTGTACATTCATATATTTATCTTGTTCCTTGTTTTGCAAGCTTCACTATATATTATTTATTTACATACTTATCTAATTTATTTGTTTTGTATATAAATATTTGCTTCATTCCTTTACAATGCTTCATATATGAATGTATTTTATTTTCTTCTTTTTTTATTTTCTTTTTAACTTGTCTTTATAATATTACTTTATAAATAAATTTCTAACTTTTAATTTGTTGTTAAAATTTGAGATAATGTTTTCCTATATATTTTTATTATAATTTATCTTTCATATATTGATTTCTATTTCTAATTTAATTTATTATTATTGTTTTACTTTATATTTTTATCATATATATATTTTCTATAATTTATCTTTTGTATTTTTATATTTATTTGGTAATATAGGTGAATTTCTACTTTAGTTTATGTTATTAGATTTTATCCAATGTATTTACTTTAATATTTATATTTATAGTTTATTTATTTGGTAACATCGGTTGGTACTTTTACATTTCGAAATGATTCATACTTGATATCAAAATATTATATTCGCTTCAAAATCAATTTCATTTCGAAATATCATATTTACTTCAAATATGTCAATTTTCACTTGAAAGTCATTTTCACTTCAAAATTCGATTTGAATTACAATTTGGGTTATAACTTTGTAACGATCCGATATTCTCAACCATTCGTATCCGCACATGTCGGACTTGAATTGCTCAAAATACCGAATTGTTAATTTATAGTTGGCAAAACTCAGAATATACAGTAAATAAATAATCACAGATCACAGACACGGAGTAATATAATGCAACGGAAACAAAGAAATAGTAGTTCATGAAGCTACTATATAAATACATCAGAGTTAAGTAAGATACAATAGGAATACCAAGATACAACAGGAGTAACAGTATGATAATCAGGTACAACTCAGAATACAATTGGAATCAACTGGATAACAAAATGAATAGATACCTGGATCTTCAAAGCAAAACTCCAGCTCCAAAGGTGAGTCTCTAATGCTGTATCACTCAGTCTGACCCGAGCATAAAGCAAAACACAAAACACTCGAGTCAGGACATACATACTTATACAATGTAAACCAACTCAAGTGAACTGTAATAAAGATACAAGTAACTTAAAGAATGCTTGGGATCGCCCATTCTTTAAGGATCCGTTAAACTATCTACTATGTAGTAATATTCGCTATTATAATAATGTCTAATATAAAATAAACATACTTTTAAATAGCATTAAGGCTTTACATTTTCCACCTTAACATGTAATAGTCCCAGTAGTCTATCCAGTATTAGCATACTCCCAAAATGGGGGCTACCCTCGATACTCCACAGGCTACGGGAGAAATCACAACTCGTAGTAAAGCTCGATATGGTAGGTGACACGGCACACAAGGCAATGCCAGGGTAGATATACCAATTACGCACACGGACTGATGGAAACGCATAGCAGCCACTACCGCTCCACCTCGAACAACACTCCCAAATCAAGGGGTGCACCCAAACAATCACAAAGTAATAGAATGGTATTGAAGAAGTGTGTCCGATAAGAGGTGCTACCTCACTGGTCCGAGATCGCTCCTGTTTTAGCCACCTTATGCCAACTCACGGGAGTTGGGTCCACGTATATACCTTAGGATCATCGCCACCATCCTACTTCATTCTGGAAACTCCACCACGTACACAGTTGTTAAAGTGGTTTTCGGTATCGACAGAGAGTATGTCCATATCCGATCCTGGTCTCTTTAACAACCAATCGTTATTATAACCCGTGGTTATAATTTTAAAATAATATTTTATACTTCAAAATAGAATATCATTTCAAATCCAAATTTTATCAAAATAAAGATTAAATCAATTCCAAACCATTTCAATATATTTAAAATATCATATCATTTCAAAACTTCATTTCAAATCATTTCAATATATCAAAATATCATATTTTTCCAAAACTTCATTTCAAATCATTTAATATATCAAAATATCATATCTTTTTAAAACTTCATTTCAAATCATTTAATATATCAAAATATCATATCTTTTCAAAACTTCATTATCAAATCATCATTTGAGTTCAAATCCAAATATTCAACTTTAAATACCTTTTAAATTCAAAGATATCATTCATTTATTATCATTTCAAGCCACCTTTTAAATAGTTTATATTTCAATCAAATAATTCATTTAAACCATTTAAAAGTGTAATTATTATACTTTCAAATCAAGTATTCAATTTCCAAAGTTTTAAACCATTCTGAGTTCATTTACTAAGTTAAAAACCATAAACATTGAAAATTTCAGCCTTTCACAGCATTTAGAAAAGCTATTATAAGTTATACTTTAAAACATTTTAACTCAGTAAAGACATCATTTAAAAACCGCTGTTAAAACTCAGTTTTAGTTGATAATTAGTATAAAACAGCAAAGACAACATTTTAAAACTGCTGTTAAATCTCAGGTTTCAAAATAAGGGTTTTAAACTTATTCAGCAAAGATAGCAGACCACTACAGCAATTACAGAACTGCTGTAATAGACCTGAGTCAAGTTTTAGCTTATTTAGTTCAACTATAGCAACTACAACATTTCAGAAATGCTGTAATAGCTCTTTTATTCAAATTTTAGTACAATTCAGAACCATAGCATTTCTTAATGCTATTAAAAGTATTTTCCAGATTTAGTGTATTTCCAGCAAATAATAAACTTTAATTTAAACCATTTAAACATTATAAAAATCATATTTTTAACATTCAAAAATGTTCATTAACAATACTCTTTTAATTATGATTTTTATAAAGTAAACTTTTACAATAAAATCCAAATTTCCAATAAATTTACTTAACAAATCCAAATGTACAATTTTCTTTTCTTCACATTTTTAACAAATAAACTTAACACTTATATTTTATTTCCATTTCACAAATTAAACTAAATTTTCAATTTTGTTTAATTAACTTAAACCTTTAATAAAAACCAAATTCACATTTCCAAGTCAAGTTATATTTAAAATTACACTTTTAAGCATTTATTTATTTGACCATTTTAATACATAGAAAACTCAATAACACTTTATTAAATCATTTAAATTCAAATTCAAATCAAATTATCATATTTACCATTTTCCAAATATAAGTAAATTTCCATTTTATTTATATAACTTAAATATCATTTTAAAACCAAAATTCCAAATTTCCAAACTTAAGTTATATTTCAAAAATTCACTTTTACCATTCATTTAAATTACATTTTTAACTTCTAGAAAAAATCCAAATTTCTTTAATTAAACATTAAAAATCCAATTTAAATCAAATTTTCATGATTTTACACTTTTAAAAATATTCAAAATATTCAAAATACTTTATAAAAATAACCACGGGCATGTATATAGTTTTCTAACCTAGGTCAAGTGATACGGATATGTATCATTCCAATCCGTAGTTTACAAAGGAAAATCCGGGTTCTATCATTTCAAACCCGCAATCCCAAGTCAAAATAAATTAAATAAAAACCGTTCAGGCCTATCATTTCAGCCCATAACAATTTTTCCCTATTCTAAAGTCCGTTCGGGTATGTATCATTTCAACCCATAGTGAATCTAATCTACAGGGAACTTGCAGTGTGATAAACAGATATAAAATAAACAGTATACAATATATAACAGTAACAGATGAGATGACAAGTAAATTAACAGGTTTAACATCATATAATTAAATCATCACAGGCAGTTATAACATATCATAATATTCTACACATTCAATTGTTGTCGCTTCACATTTGTATAAGTATAAAATGTCGTGTGAGATTTACTCACCTTTTCAAGCTAGAGACCGAAACAACACACACAAGAGCGATTCCAAAAGCACGACAAGCACGATTATGGCACGACACATCACGACAATGGATACAAATGAGTGGAGAGAGCCAAGATATGATCTTGTATACAACCAAAATAAGACAATATACCTATAAATATTCAACACAAACAACATTGAATTAATTGAAATACAAAGCAACAAGGAACAAGACCTTGCCTTTACCATTAAAGTGCACGGCTTAGGGACCCTTATGCTCGGCTATGATGATGCTTTGGCTCAGGTATGGCATCATATAGGTCAGGTTTAACATCATATAGGCAAGGCAACAAGTGGATGAAGGTGGTAGTGGTGAAAATATGAAGCATCCATAGGTTCAAGTGCAAAATAGGATGGTTTTGTCAACATGTAGGCTTAGCTTGGTCACATGTGGGCTCAGCTCATGCTTGTTTCAGATCTGGACAGAGGTCATGTGATGGCCAGAGGTGGTGTTGGCAGGTGGTGGTGGAGCTAGGGGTGCGGCCAAGGCAAGCTATGAAGGGTATGGTGAAGATATGTGGTCTAGGCATGTATTCAAGGGTGGAACTTTGAAATTTTGTGGTGATAGCATCATCAAGTGGCATGTCCAGATATGGAGGAGGAAATAGGTAATGGTTCCTGGTGTGTATGGTAGTGGTGGTGGTCGGTGGAGATGAATGTGGTAGAGGCCAAGCAAAGCTAGAAGAGGAGGAAGGCAAAATCAATGGAAATAAGAAGAAAAGGAAGAAGAGGTAGCCATTGCTTGCAATTTTTTTCTTTAAAAAAATGCAATGGCCGTGAGAAATGAAGTGGTGAGAAGTTTCTCACGTGAATGACAATGAAAAATACATGGCTAAGAAAAGAAAGTGTACGGCTAAAGCAAAAATAAAAAGGCAAGCACATGAAAAGGCAAAGACAATGAAGGGTCACAAGTAAATGAAAAGGTTTTGACTCTTTGAATTTCCATTTCTTTAAATCCAAATAAACAAAATAAAAATTCAGTAAATGAACTTAAAAACTGAAAAAAAAGTAAAATAAAATAAAAATAAATAATTGAATTTAAAGAAAATAGAAAAAGAATTAAAGAAATAGTTTAAAAATTCAAAACATGACTTAAAAATTACAAATAGAATATCACTAGTTTTAGAAAATTTCTATTTCACTTTAAAACAAATAAAAGGTCACATAAATAAAATAAATGAGGAAAAATATAAAGTGGGAATGAGAATAAAATAAGATCTTAAGAAAAATAGAAAAATAAATAAAGAATTTCTTTAATTAATTGAAACAGAAAATTATAAATTGTAAACAAAAATATAACTAACACAGGAAAATGTCAATTACACTTTTAAAAATGTTTTAAAACCAAAATATATACATAACATGTTATTTTACCCATATAAATATAAATTAGTACATTACATGGCCAAATAAAATATTATTTATATAATTTAAAATAAATAATTTTTGTTAAATACAGCAAATTACACACAATATTTAAAAGGGCAGAACTTTCATATTATAAATCAGATTTCAACGAAACGAAAAGCAATATTCTTGAAATTTTATTTACTTTCATAATAAAAGATAAAATTCAAAATTTTATCATTTTAAATTTTTTAAATTAAAAGTCAAATTTTGACCATATTGACCAAAATTCACATTTTTGGAAAATATTCTATTAGTCATGTTTGAAATTGTAATTTACATCAAAATCATAATTAATATTTAAAATAACAAAATTTTATCTATTTTAATAAATAAAATAAAGTTTTTAAATCAGGCAATTCAATTTAAAATAATTACAAAATACAGGGTTGTTACACTATCCCCCACTCAAAACTTTTCGTCCCCAAAAAGGAATGAGGTACTGGAAAACACAGAAAAAGATAGAATGAAATAGGATTAAGACAAGATGACAAGAAGATTGAAATTATACCTGATAACTGTTGTTATAGGTAAGTTTAACCAGGTGGGATGATCTTACCAAGATCCTCCAAAATCAAGAACACAAGCACGAAAAACGTCATTGAGGATCTGATTCACCCTTTTCGTTTGACCGTCAGTCTGTGGATGGTAAGCAGTGCTCAGATTCAGATGAGTACCCAAAGGTTTCTGAAAAGCTTTCCAATGGGAAGAACTAAGAATCCCAGAAGAGATAGAAATATTAAATGATGAAGTAAAAAGAGAAAGAAAGACTAGAACAAACTTATTAAGCACAATACGAAAAACACGATTCATCAAATCAACAAAGAGAGAAGGAGCATTAGTCAAACCAAAAGGCATGACTAACTATTCATAGAAGAAACCATTCTTAGTACGGAAAGCAATCTCGGGAATACTTTCCTCAGCAACATTGAGTTAGTGAAAATCAGGGGTAAGATCAAGCTGTGAGAAAACAGTAGCTCCAAGGCTAACCAATTCGAATTTGATTTCCTACTTAGAAGGTAGGAGAATGGAAACAACCAGAAAGAAATTAGATTGGAAAACAGAATAAGATAATAAATTTAAAACCATGAAAATTTCAACTTACATTAATAATTAATTTTATCCATTTGATTTTACTTGAGTTAAATAAGTCTTAATTATTTTTAAATCTCATATCAAATCAACAATTTATAAAATCATGAATTTTACCAATCATTTATTATATTTCATCTTTATTCATTAAATTTCATTCTTCTTTATTCCAATTTATTCTTAAATTTATTCCACTAAATATATCAAATCCTATATATATTAAGTTTATTTCACTTATTATAACTATTCCAATTTATTTATAATTTCTTTTAAATATCATTATATTGTAAATTATTTAATTAACCCCTTTTTCTCTATTTACCTCTATTGATCCTTTATAAATAAAATTTAAGTGTATAACATTTATTATAACCACTTAAGTTTTATTTATAAAAATTCTCTTTATATTGTATGTTCTCCAATTACATATTTAACTTTTAATAATTTAGGTAAGTTATATTGGAATGTAATTGAGTATTATACAAATAAATTCTTTCTAATTCAATTATACAAGTTTACATATTTATTCAAACTTTTATAATTGAAATTATCCTTTAAGATAAAATTTAAGAATTAAATTTCCGATTAACTTCAAACTATTTTAGAGATAATTAAATATAACAATATATATCAAATCAACTCTTAAATCACATATATTATAAATCAAGTCATAATTAAAAAAGCCAAATCAATTTAATTCTCCAAAGGAAAACTATAGCAAAACTACAAGATGGTTTCTTTGCTTCGAAACACGAAAATGAATGTCGATGATGCTGTAGTCATCACCGAAATTATTTTCCAGCGACAAAGAAAAGAGCACTGGTTTACAAATTAAAAATCCTTTGAAACAATTTCAACTATAAATATTTTTAAACAATATACCTTTTTTAAAACTTTCAAAACAAAGTTCGAAATCATCAGAAATTTAATTCTCACATTCTTGATTTAAATCCATTTAAATTTCCAAATTAATTTATAACTATGTCTAATATTTAGATAAGAACTAAAGCCAATGATTATAAAATACCTACAAAGTTAAATATTATTTCTTAACACCCAATTCCATTAATATCTAAAATCAAAAAATTAACCTTATACATATTATAATTATACAAAATTTATCCATCTACTAAATTTATAAACCATATTGTGTCAGTTTGCTCTATAAAGTGTTTTGGAGATCCTATCGATAGCATTGATCAGACGAACCGATCGGAAACCCAAATCAACATCAACAACTCAAACAACACAATATATAAAACATCTTTAAAATATAAAATTTCAAATACAAGATTAATTTTCAAAATAAGGATAGGGATTCAGATTTGATGGACTCAAATCAAAGAGAACTCTGATTTGAATATAAGTTGGAGACAAAAGATAAGATGATTAAACAACAGAATAGGGAGTATGGATAAGCCCATATAAATCGCGGGTAACCTTAACCGGGTCAACCGTGACTAAAAGAATAAGATCGTTGTAGATTTTCTAGGGTAAATCTACATTCGATCTCAAGAGATAGAATTCAGGCATAGCAAGAGATAGTAGCATCGTAAACCAAGGGTATAGAAGTCTTCGGTGAATCAATGCTTTTTGTAAAGAAGTTTCACCCCTTTACAAGTCATTAGAATATTGGCGTGACCGCCAATTCATTAGAAAGATTATTCGGAGTGGAGTTATGGGACACTCCAGAATCAAGAAGACACGAATAGGGGAGGACAAGAATGGACTTTGGAACCGAAGGGAACGTTCCAAAATTCAAAGAAACCGAATCGAATAAGAAGGAATTCAAGTTCGAACGAAAGTGATTCTGTAATTAAATTTACTCTATATGCTGAGTTTGCCTAAAACCAGAGCTCTGATACCAATTGTAACGACCCGATATTCTCAACAATTCGCATCCACACATGTCGGACTTGAATTGCTCAAAATACAGAATTGTTAATTTATATTTGGCAAAACTCAGAATATACAGTAAATAAATAATCACAGACACAGAGTAATATAATACAGCGGAAACAAAGAAATAGTAGTTCATGAAGCTACTATATAAATACATCAGAGTTAAGTAAGATACAATAGGAATACCAAGATACAACGGGAGTAACAGTATGATAATCAAGTACAACTCAGAATACAACTGGAATCAACTGGATAACAAAATGAATAGATATCTGGATCTTCAAAGCAAAACTCTAGCTCCAAAGGTGAGTCTCTAATGCTGTATCACTCAGTCTGACCCGAGCGTAAAGCAAAACACAAAACACTCGAGTCAGGACATACATACTTATACAATGTAAACCAACTCAAGTGAACTGTAATAAAGATACAAGTAACTTAAAGAATGCTTAGGATCGCTCATTCTTTAAGGATCCGTTAAACTATCTACTATGTAGTAATATTCGCTATTATAATAATGTCTAATATAAAATAAACATACTTTTAAATAGCATTAAGGCTTTACATTTTCCACCTTAACACGTAATAGTCCCAGTAGTCTATCCAGTATTAGCATACTCCCAAAATGGGGGCTACCCTCGATACTCCACAGGCTACGGAAGAAATCACAACTCGTAGTAAAGCTCGATATGGTAGGTGACACGGCACACAAGGCAATGCCAGGGTAGATATACCAATTACGCACACGGACTGATGGAAACGCATAGCAGCCACTACCGCTCCACCTCGAACAACACTCCCAAATCAAGGGGTGCACCCAAACAATCACAAAGTAATAGAATGGTATCGAAGAAGTGCGTCCGATAAGAGGTGCTACCTCACTGGTCCGAGATCGCTCATGTTTTAGCCACCTTATGCCAACCCACGGGAGTTGGGTCCACGTATATACCTTAGGATCGTCGCCACCATCCTACTTCATTCTGGAAACTCCACAGCGTACACAGTTGTTAAAGTGGTTTTCGGTATCGACAGAGAGTATGTCCATATCCGATCCCGGTCTCTTTAACAACCAATCGTTATTATAACCCATGGTTATAATTTTAAAATAATATTTTATACTTCAAAATAGAATATCATTTCAAATCCAAATCTTTATCAAAATAAAGGTTAAATCAATTCCAAACCATTTCAATATATTTAAAATATCATATCATTTCAAAACTTCATTTCAAATCATTTCAATATATCAAAATATCATATTTTTCCAAAACTCCATTTCAAATCATTTAATATATCAAAATATCATATCTTTTCAAAACTTCATTTCAAATCATTTAATATATCAAAATATCATATATTTTCAAAACTTCATTATCAAATCATCATTTGAGTTCAAATCCAAATATTCAACTTTAAATACCTTTTAAATTCAAACATATCATTCATTTATTATCATTTCAAGCCACCTTTTAAATAGTTTATATTTCAATCAAAATAATTCATTTAAACCATTTAAAAGAGTAATTATTATACTTTCAAATCAAGTATTCAATTTCCAAAGTTTTAAACCATTCTGAGTTCATTTACTAAGTTAAAAACCATAAACATTGAAAATTTCAGCCTTTCACAGCATTTAGAAAAAGCTATTATAAGTTATACTTTAAAACATTTTAACTCAGTAAAGACAGCATTTAAAAACCGCTGTTAAGTTTTAGTTGATAATTAGTTTAAAACAGCAAAGACAACATTTTAAAACTGCTGTTAAATCTCAGGTTTCAAAATAAGGGTTTTAAACTTATTCAGCAAAGATAGCAGAACACTACAGCAATTACAGAACTGCTGTAATAGACCTGAGTCAAGTTTTAGCTTATTTAGTTCAACTATAGCAACTACAACATTTCAGAAATGCTGTAATAGCTCTTTTATTCAAATTTTAGTGCAATTTAGAACCATGGCATTTCTGAATGCTATTAAAAGTATTTTCCAGATTTAGTGTATTTCCAGCAAATAATAAACTTTAATTTAAACCATTTAAACATTATAAAAATCATATTTTTAACATTCAAAAATGTTCATTAACAATACTCTTTTAATTATGATTTTTATAAAGTAACAATAAAATCCAAATTTCCAATAATTTTACTTAACAAATCGAAATGTACAATTTCCTTTTCTTCACATTTTTAATAAACTAGTGTGAACCCGTGCTACGCACACGGAGTTCGTCTTCTATCGCTTGAATTTTATTTATGTACGCTATCCCAGATGAGCGATATCATTTTCTGTTTCTTTAGAGTGGTACGCTTGAAAATAATTGGAAACTAAGCATCGCTAAACCATGGTAATTTATCATTCGTAAGGCAACGTTTGATGTTATGCTTGTTATCGATGATTTCAAAACATAATGTTGAAGAATGCAAAATTATAGAAAACATCTTGAGTAGCCTCATGCATATGTTATGAAATTTCCTTTTATTATAAGTAATCAAACTAAAATTATGTGGTAATTAACGCGAATTAATTTAGGAACACAACACATTGTTGAGAATATGTAGTAAAATGAATTTGTGCATAAGTCAACAATGTTTACCTATCATTAACATTTTTTATATTATACCTATAAATTTAACAACCTTTTGTTTTATAACATACTCAACAAAGTTGGACTCATCAAATCAAACCCTTGGGTTATATAGTTCTTGTGTTCCATTGCTCTAAGAACAGAAAAAACTAATTATGCTAGTAAATTCAACTTCATCCAATGTTGATAGAATGAGAAAAAAATTCTTAGAAATAGAGCCTATTACGGATGATATATGATAAATTTTCACACCATTTTTCACTTTGTTTTTCATTATTAATTTGGCTGAGTTGTTCTTTGTAAATTGTTATAACAAAATTTACTAACATAGATGATCTTGGTTTCTTTGTTACATACAATTAATACCACATTTATTCACTTAATAGTAAATTGTGCCAAATTTAAACAACAATTTTCCTCTTTTATAGCTTCAATTGAAATATTAGATTAAACAATATAAAATTTCATGATTGTCATAAAGCAAATTTAATGATTCAATGCGAATTAAGTGTACCGTCTTTGGTCGTACGACAAACTGAATGATATTCTCTATCCTTACTATCTCCAACCAAAGCTAGTTTTATAGACAATAATATCGTTCGCATTGAATCCAATATCTGTGGAAACAAAGATTATTCTCTTACATGGTCAGTACAATCTTCATTATCCGTGGAAATAAAGAATATTGAATTCACATTTCATCAAGTGCTGAATAAATCGTATTGAAGATGTACCCTACTTGTGTATGTAATGCAGCTAGCTAGATCAGATACATACCCAATGTGAGTCCTTTTTTTTATCATTGATGTGCAATTAGATAGCTCAAAATGAAATAGGCAGAGCACTCATTTGGAACACAAATATACTACAGAAATAAGAAATGCTTGCATAAACGGGCAATCATAAAACACAAACCAATTGTGGTATAAATTTAGCTCTAGACAGTTATTTGACACTCATGTAAGATCCACCCAAATTTCTTTCCAAGGTTTAAAAAAACATGATATACATATACATTTAGAACGCATTTTATATTTTGTATCGAGTGGATATTTGATTGTACTTGGAATCACAACAAATTTGTTACATTAATTAGAATCAAAGTTTGTAAAACATAAAATCTTTCTATATTTAATTTAACCTGTTCCCATGTCTTTATTCTTCACCCATTTTTGCTGCTAGTAAATACTGTTGATATTACTGTTACATTCTGGACTTCCTCTTCTTGATTTTCTTTGCCTAAACTCCCAATGATGCATATATCATTTAACTCAAGCACTACATTTTGGAAGTGAGTTTTGATATGCAGTTTAAGCGTACAGACCTGATACCATGACCTAGACTGCAACTTGCTCGATCCATAGGTTAGGCGTGCCTGATCCAGTAGAAATGCAGTCATCTTCTATCTTGATTTGAGTCCCACTCATTGTAACATCCGTTGACATCTAAATGTGAATTCCATCTGTATTAGGAACTAAACATATAAAACTGCAGGGAGCAAAGTGTTAAGTACCAAATCCAACAAAAGATTAAAAGATGGTACAGGTTAAAAAGTGGATGTGTATATACAACGTTTATCTACACAAAAAAGTGTAAAACTTGATGAGAATGGTATATCACTTGGTTAAACTTAGCTTCTGTTCATCCGATCATCAGTCCAACCCACTTGCACACTTATTTATTCGATCACTTCTATTCTTCATGTTATTTATTCATTCATCTATATGTGAGATTCATCTACATGTAAGAGAAGTTAAAGGTAAAATGCTGATTTTGTACCTTTGCCTTCAAAACTACATAGTTTCATTTGTAGAGTCATTTACACATCATTAGCTGAAACATAGCTGAAGTCCTATGCTTTGCCACTGTCCCAAAACATACATTTATATCATATATGTCCTCCATTTGCTAAAATTTACTTTTCCCAAACTTCTAATAATATTACTACAAATGTGTTTGCAAAGCATTTTCTAGGGCCACATGCGTTATGTAGGATTAGTAATATTATTGGATGATTGGAAAATGTGTTTGCAATGCATGGTGCCCAATTTAGTGTGTAAATGCAAAGCATGTTGCCCAATTTAGCATGTAAATGCTAACAATGCAATACCTTATAAACATCGAAAGTTGGAGCACTAAAATTTTACAATCTCAAAAGTTACAATGGAAGTAATGTAGAGCCCATATTTCAATGATTGATATTTTAAAAATACTCTATACTACTTTCTGAATATTAAAGAATATACTGGCATGGTATAAATTTTAATTAATAAACATTTAAAAACAATGACAACGGTAAACAACTACTTCGACACAATGGTTATTGAGCACTTGAGAACCCAAAGGTGGCCTATGACACAACAAATACTGTTCAATGTTTAAAATAAGCTATTTGGTTAATTGGTAACAACAAAGGTGGCCTATGACACAACAAATACTAAAGGTAGAATGAAAATAAAACGATTTGTAACATTTACTGCACATGACAGTATGTTATTATTCTAAAACTATAAAATATTTTATTTGTAACATTCAATTGTTATGCATGCATATTTATATGTCCACACCTTATGAAATTAGAATAAAGTGGCTGTTATAAACCAGAAAAACCATACGAAAGATTCAAATAACACATAAACGATATCCTATGAACGTAGAATAAAGTGGCCACGTAATATCTCTAATACTAACGATTCACGTGTAAAACAAAGACATATAACCCTGCAAAATATTTAAATCATTAAACCATGACTGAACAAAACCAAAATAAAGACAATTTAATTTCAAGTACGTAAAATCTTTAGTTGGATATTGCTCTGAAAAATAAATATAAAATTTGGTTATACAATAAGCAGCTGTTTTGAATTTCTTTACGTCTTAAAGAAAGTCATTGAAAAGGAAGAAAATAGATGAATAACGAAAGCTAAAAGTCCAAGCTAAATTCACATTTAATAATCTTTAAATCTGTGTATAACTTATCAGTGCTGTTGGATACCTTGAATTATTCTTTACTTATTTTGGGCTACAAATCCAACATCTTTACTTGGCTCTTTGCCTTTGTCCTATTCCTGTAAGGGATAAATGTCAAGTTAATTAACAGTGGCAGTATGAAACTGGTATGCTGCAAATTAATAAATGGAACATCATTTTTTGGAACATATAAAGTGATGCAGTAGCATAGGAACAGTCACTTTGTTATCTTCATCTGTAGTTTTTTTGGTACAGTTTTAGGGGGTGTAAAACTGGAATAATTATGTAATAGGATTTGGAAGCAACAATAATTTTTCTATAGAAGGAACTCAACCAGTTAGCATCAGTAATGAAACTCAAGGTAAACATAGCCTAGTCTTGAAAGCGGACACAAATTTTAAAAGCAGGAAAAGTTGAGTATATACAACATCAGCGTACCATTACATGATTAAATTGAATGCAAGAAAAGTGGTTTATTTGAAGTAAATTAAAGTAAAGAATGATGTTAGTTCATCCTAAAGTAATTATATAGCATCAAGTACTACTGCTAATATATATACATCATAAACTATAGATAATACAACATTTGATTTCCAATATGCATATTTGTCAAAAGTTAGAATTACCTGATTATACGTTTAAAAGTCTAAATTACAATGTCAAATTCACCGCTTATAATATACCAAATGGTGTAGTTGGAAAGCGGCTATTGATTAAATCCACCTCAAAACCTCTATCATAGACATACCCTACCAACAAATTGTTGTGTTTCTCTTTCCTTCAATAACCAAACAACATCATGATGCTTTTGAGCCAAGGTGAACTTATGCACACTTTTGGAATGAATTCTTGAAAACTATTGCTTATTTAGTTTCAGCAACAACAGGTTGTTAATATTGAAGTTTCATTTCTAATGTACCTAAGCTTGTCTTCTAGTATAAAATTATGATTAGATAAGTTGAAAGTGGTGGGTTGAATATAGTTAAGGGACAAATGACGGGCTTCTACATTTAATATTGAATACCCAGTACAGGGAAAATACATTTGTATATTCCAATTATATTGCAGAATTAGCCATAGATTCTGGTCTATGTGACATCACTCATGTAACTTCTTACATAGTTACGTATTATCACGCCTATATAGCCCAAACTAAAAGTCATAGCTGCTAAAAAAACCTTAGCTTCATGTACCAAACCCAAATGTTTATGCAAGTCTCCAGTGTCTAATGCCTTTCATTTTTCTATCTTTGTTATGAATTTTTTGTATTATTAGTTGCATGATTATTTTTTGACCATTCACAAGTCATATTTATCTGATGTTATACTCTTATTGGCAAAGTCAACACAATCGCCTTTTTTTGTAATTTCAAAAATGAACACTCTCTGTGTGTGTGTTAATAAAGGTAACTATAGCTTAAGCAATTAAATGAGAAATACAAAATGTTCAAGAACTTATATTCACCAAGTATAAGCCACAAAAGTATTATAATCAAGCGCAAGCGCTTAAATTGTCAAATAATTTATGAGAGTTTTCCTTTTCCATACTCTATTACCATCTTAGAAAAAGAAAGAACACTGCCTAGATCCGTTATATGAAGGGTATGATGCAACAGAGGTACAAAAGAATAGCTTGAAGTAGATATTGAAGTGAGGTATCCTTTCCTGTTTATACAAATAAATATTCAAGTTGTAACTGCACTTGGGCATCCATTTAATTAATACATGCATTGATATATAGTTGTGAGAAGCAAGATGAAAGTAAAAAAAATAAGGTCTCAATAACTATAATTCATAATAAAATAGCGGATAATAAATTTCAATGACAGGTTTCATAAAATTCCTCATCTGTACTATTTTATATGAAAAATCCAAGTAGCATGTAGGAAGAAGAAGATAATGTCCAAAAAGACCATGCTTAGTTCACATCAACTAATGGTTGATTAGCTTATTCAGTCTATTCCACCATGAGTGGATTTGAAATCATACTTAACTTATATGTCAGATATATTCTGCTAAACATGTTTAATAATGATTTCTGATTGATAATATGTCAAGTATAATCACTTATTACATATATAAAATTACAAATATTACATGTTTCTTTAGTATTGTACAATTGCCTTCATCAAACGTATCAAATTGATATAATAAAACAACCCCAACCACATTTTTACCATCATATTATTAACGCTCATAATTCAGGAATATCAATTATGAAAAAGTTATGATATCCCATGTACAATATGATACGATAAGCATTTTATTCATTTGTACTTGAATCGTCTAAGTACAAATGATCAGTTATACAAAAAGTATATATATTTTCAATAGTGCCAACAATAAAGTCAGAAAATGAACATTGTTAGAAACATGTCTATTAAGGATACTCTCTCTCCGGGTTTTAGTTTAAAAGAATTTTTTCTATTTTTTCAAATGTTGGAGCATGGGAGAATTACATTTAATTAATTGACTCAAGCATCTTATCTGAAAAACTAAGTCACTTGGTTTTTATTCACCTTATTTTTTCTGTTATGTTTCAAAATCCAGAACCTTATATGTAAAATTTTGATACTATCATCAGTATCTTTCAAAAATAGTAATAAACTCACATTAACGGTACTAAACACCTTAAATTTGTGGGATCTACCACTATTAACATTTAGGAGAGGCTTAAAGTAATTGAAACTTATATTCATAATTATCAAAAGAATAATATCATTAAAATAAAATATTACCTCATTTGTGTCCAGTTCCAGTTAAAAAACATAGACTATTTCAATTGCAATCCTAATCCTTTTCTCAATGACATCCTCCACCTATCATCGGTATGTGAACATAGCCTACACACCTTAAAAAAAATCCAAAAATTGTTAGATCCCAAAACTTGAAAATTTACTCCATCTAATTTAAATGTTAACAAAATCAAAATTACTTAATTCAAAATTGAAATTGCCTTACAAAATCAGTCGAAGAAAGGGTAGAAAAGCTGTTGGAAAAAGCAATGGGAAAGAGAAGCAACTGTTGACGTTGGCGCGAAGAATAGCCGTCGGAGAAACCAAACCGCAACGACCAGCTGTGGCACATATCGAAGTGAATTTGATTGACATTCCCTTAAATTAAAATTAGGGAAGTAGTAATGACGGGAGAAGAAATTAAAAAATGAGAATTATATGTTGAGACGATTTAATTCGGGATACCTCAGTTAGGATATACGGTTGGGTTATCAAAGACAGTGCATAATCCAATCGACGATTGTGTAATGAGAGTCGAAAAGGATGGAGAGGCATAGGCGGGTGGCTGTCATTCGAGAGAAGACTCGGAGTTGTAGGGGCTGGCGACGACTGTAGGAGAAGAGAACAGTTGGCAGCCATTAAGATTAGGTTTTTCTTCAGGAGGAAGTGGAATAGGGATGTTAATATACCTCAGAGCTAGTTACGAACATAAGAAAAAAAAAGACTCTTCGTTTCACAGAAATATTGGGGTCTTCTGTGCTCTTTTGGGAACAGAAGTTTCAGCCGGAGGAAAGGGAAAGATAAAAACACCACAGTGTAGAGGAGAAAATTCTAAAGACTATTCGGTTGCCAAATTTCAAGGGGGTCTGTGTGAGCTTGAAATTCAACTCGCTAATAATAGTATAGTATAGCTGTGTGAGCTTGAAATTCAACTCACTAATAATAGTATAGTATAGATAAACTTAACACTTATATTTTATTTCCATTTCACAAATTAAACTAAATTTTCAATTTTGTTTAATTAACTTAAACCTTTAATAAAAACCAAATTCACATTTCCAAGTCAAGTTATATTTAAAATTACACTTTTAAGCATTTATTTATTTGACCATTTTAATACATAGAAAACTCAATAACACTTTATTAAATCATTTAAATTCAAATTCAAATCAAATTATCATATTTACCATTTTCCAAATATAAGTAAATTTCCATTTTATTTATATAACTTAAATATCATTTTAAAACCAAATTTCCAAATTTCCAAACTTAAGTTATATTTCAAAAATTCACTTTTACCATTCATTTAAATTACATTTTTAACTTCTAGAAAAAATCCAAATTTCTTTATTTAAACATTAAAATCCAATTTAAATCAAATTTTCATTATTTTACACTTTTAAAAATATTTAAAATATTCAAAATACTTTATAAAAATAACCACGGGCATGTATATAGTTTTCTAACCTAGGTCAAGTGATACAGATATGTATCATTCCAATCCGTAGTTTACAAAGAAAAATCCGGGTTCTATCATTTCAAACCCGCAATCCCAAGTCAAAATAAATTAAATAAAAACCATTCATGCCTATCATTTCAGCCCATAACGATTTTTCTCTATTCTAAAGTCCGTTCGGGTATGTATCATTTCAACCCATAGTGAATCTAATCTACAGGGAACTTGCAGTGTGATAAACAGATATAAAATAAACAGTATACAATATATAACAGTAACAGATGAGATGACAAGTAAATTAACAGGTTTAACATCATATAATTAAATCATCACAGGCAGTTATAACATATCATAATATTCTACACATTCAATTGTTGTCGCTTCACATTTGTATAAGTATAAAATGTCGTGTGAGATTTACTCACCTTTTCAAGCTAGAGACCGAAACAACACACACAAGAGCGATTCCAAAAGCACGACAAGCACGATTATGGCACGACACATCACGACAATGGATACAAATGAGTGGAGAGAGCCAAGATATGATCTTGTATACAACCAAAATAAGACAATATACCTATAAATATTCAACACAAACAACATTGAATTAATTGAAATACAAAGCAACAAGGAACAAGACCTTGCCTTTACCATTAAAGTGCACGGCTTAGGGACCCTTATGCTCGGCTATGATGATGCTTTGGCTCAGGTATGGCATCATATAGGTCAGGTTTAACATCATATAGGCAAGGCAACAAGTGGATGAAGGTGGTAGTGGTGAAAATATGAAGCATCCATAGGTTCAAGTGCAAAATAGGATGGTTTTGTCAACATGTAGGCTTAGCTTGGTCACATGTGGGCTCAGCTCATGCTTGTTTCAGATCTGGACAGAGGTCATGTGATGGCCAGAGGTGGTGTTGGCAGGTGGTGGTGGAGCTAGGGGTGCGGCCAAGGCAAGCTATGAAGGGTATGGTGAAGATATGTGGTCTAGGCATGTATTCAAGGGTGGAACTTTGAAATTTTGTGGTGATAGCATCATCAAGTGGCACGTCCAGATATGGAGGAGGAAATAGGTAATGGTTGCTGGTGTGTATGGTAGTGGTGGTGGTCGGTGGAGATGAATGTGGTAGAGGCCAAGCAAAGCTAGAAGAGGAGGAAGGCAAAATCAATGGAAATAAGAAGAAAAGGAAGAAGAGGTAGCCATTGCTTGCAATTTTTTTCTTTAAAAAAATGCAATGGCCGTGAGAAATGAAGTGGTGAGAAGTTTCTCACGTGAATGACAATGAAAAATACATGGCTAAGAAAAGAAAGTGTACGGCTAAAGCAAAAATAAAAAGGCAAGCACATGAAAAGGCAAAGACAATGAAGGGTCACAAGTAAATGAAAAGGTTTTGACTCTTTGAATTTCCATTTCTTTAAATCCAAATAAAAAAAATAAAAATTCAGTAAATGAACTTAAAAACTGAAAAAAAGTAAAATAAAATAAAAATAAATAATTGAATTTAAAGAAAATAGAAAAAGAATTAAAGAAATAGTTTAAAAATTCAAAACATGACTTAAAAATTACAAATAGAATATCACTAGTTTTAGAAAATTTCTATTTCACTTTAAAACAAATAAAAGGTCACATAAATAAAATAAATGAGGAAAAATATAAAGTGGGAATGAGAATAAAATAAGATCTTAAGAAAAATAGAAAAATAAATAAAGAATTTCTTTAATTAATTTAAACTGGAAATTATAAATCGTAAACAAAAATATAACTAACACAGGAAAATGTCAATTACACTTTTAAAAATGTTTTAAAACCAAAATATATACATAACATGTTATTTTACCCATATAAATATAAATTATAACATTACATGGCCAAATAAAATATTATTTATATAATTTAAAATAAACAATTTTTGTTAAATACAACAAATTACAAACAATATTTAAAAGGGCGGATCTTTCACATTATAAATCAGATTTCAACGAAACGAAAAGCAGTATTCTTGAAATTTTATTTACTTTCATAATAAAAGATAAAATTCAAAATTTCATCATTTTAAATTTTTTAAATTAAAAGTCAAATTTTGACCATATTGACCAAAATTCACATTTTTGGAAAATATTCTATTTAGTCATGTTTGGAATTCTAATTTACATCAAAATCATAATTAATATTTAAAATAACAAAATTTTATCCATTTTAATAAATAAAATAAAGTTTTTAAATCAGGCAATTCAATTTAAAATAATTACAAAATACAGGGTTGTTACAAACTTCATTTTAACCCAATTCGCATTTAAATCCATGATTTAAATATAAACAGTCCCACTCTGACCAGTTTGAATTTTAGAAAATAGTTTGAAATTTTTTAAATAGTTAAAAGTTAAAATAGTTTAATATAAAATAGTTTGAGTATTGACAATGGTTTATATAGTAAAATAGTTTGGAAAATCAAAGTAATTTAAACATCTAAAAAGATAGGTTTTTAAACAGTTTATATAATAAATTATTTTGAAAATAGTTTCAAAATCAAACTGATCCAATTCAAAACATTTCAATTTAATCTATTCCATTCCAATTTTTAACTTCGATTCCAATTTCAATTCAAATCAATTTCAATTCCAAATTAATTTCAATTTCAATTCCAAATCGATTTCAATCTCAACTTCAACTATTTGATTCAATGGTTAAATTTCAACTCAATTCTCAATTTTAAACCATTTCAACTTATATCAATTTCGAGCTCGATTTTCAAAGTATCGATTTAAATCATTTACATCAAATTTAACTTCGATGTTCAATTCAATGTCCAAATCTTAAAAATAATTCAATTCCGAGCTCAACTTCTGAAATATCGATTTAAATTACTTTGCTTAGCAATATTCAAAGTTTGAATAAAAAACAATCTTTTAAAAACCAATCAATTTTTGAAATTCAAATTATATTTTGATTATAACTTCAAAATCTCAACTTTGATTATTTAAACAATCCCTATTACCAAATTTAAATTTTAACATTTCGAGCTTAATTTGAAAATAATTCGATTTGCATAAATTCAATTTTTACTTCTTTAAATCAAATCATTTAAATAATTTCAAATCAAAATTTTTAAAATCATTTAATTTAACCAATCCGGTGTCCGTATATAATTTTCTATCCTATGGCCAAGTGAATCAGTTATTTCAATTTAATTCAGGGATGGATATATATCATTTCAATTGAAAATAAATGTTATAGGTACATATCATTTCAACCTATTTCTTAATTTATTTGAAATAATTCGATTTACAGTTTTATATACTGTAAATAATATACTGGATGATAACATGATATATAAAAATATAAATATACATCCAAAATATCAATCAATAGCATCCATCATAATCAACATCCAAATCAGTCAAAATATCTTAACAATTTACTAGTTATCAATAATCGGGAATTTTACTAGCGACTTAGTTTCCATTTCAAATTTGAATTATCAATTCAAATTCCTATCATTTTAATTTGTATCAATTTAAATGTCAGTTAAATTTACTAAACAACAGCCAATTAAATTTAAATCACTTCAGAATTTCAATTTAACTAACATAAAAATTATTTTAGTATATTGTGAGCGTAATAAAACACTATCTTTTATTTAAAACTAAAAATATTTCCAGATTTAAATAAATTCCAACTAGCTCCCTGACGTAAATGACGTCAATACGATTCCAACGGACTTTGTTTTGTCCAAAACGGGTCACGTAGGACAAAGATATGGTTTAATTAATATAATGATTTACTTAAAATATAATTAACAAAAATTAAAATAAGAAAAGAAAATAAAAAC
Source organism: Allium fistulosum (assembly GCA_030737815.1). NCBI lineage: Eukaryota > Viridiplantae > Streptophyta > Magnoliopsida > Asparagales > Amaryllidaceae > Allium > Allium fistulosum. The sequence goes on from CM060907.1 coordinate 101,092,092, forward strand.
CTGCTACAAATCCTTTCCCATGTACGCGGCAAGCTCCAGGCCGATACCCAAAACACACGACATTCCCCTTGACGCGCGCACCCACCATCCACGACTGGACTACCATCTGAAGCCGCCACGTCGAGCGCCTCGGCCATCATCTCCGCCTAGTCGTGCCACCCTAGGCCATTGCGCACGCAAAAAAAATCAACGCAGTCAGACCTAAACCCCGAGAAATTCTAAATTGCACCACCCTCCTCTACCGCGAACGATAATCGCCTCGCGCCTCCACGCTGTCGAGCTGCCTCCAGTCGCACCTCTCGATGCTCCTCCGTTCGTGTTTTGTTTGCTTTTTTCTTTTCTTTTTTCATTCATACGGCTGAGTGATTTAAAAATGGAAGAGGGAAGCAGGGTACGGGGAAAGATTAATAGGGTGCAGGTTGTATGAATTGTTGGAAGGAGCGAAATAATATATTATATTAGAAAATACCTAACCAATTTGCCCATGAAAATTCCAAACTCCAAACGAAGCGTGCCACCTGGCGTTCCTAATATTTTACCCCCATTCCGAACACGGTGGAACTAGTCTCGAGGCCTAATTCGACCGTATTCAGAAGATAGATTTTCAAAATCAATTTAATTTAATTAAATACTAAAACTAAATTCTACGCATTTCAAACTCGCACGGCCAAACGATAAGTCTGATCCATACGAAACTTAAAATCCTATAATAACTCACTATTATAGATCTGATGAAACTAGTTTCATCAAAATCCGAGATAGTTGCCCGAATGGCTATTTTTACACGTTAATTAAAACATAAAATTTCCAATTTCTATTTATTTACCTTTAAATTCAATTCTAAAAGTAAACGATCTTCATTCTTGTTTAACTAAAATGTAAATCAATTTCTGATACTATCTTCATTTACATTAATTCAAGATTCAATTATTTGAATAATTGTAATATTAAATTTAAACAATTTAATTACCCAATGAATTACATTATTTCAAATATAAGTTATTCAACTTATAAAATTTACCTTTAAAAATGAATTCATATAATAAATAACTACTTTCACTTTATAGTAATTCAATATTTATTATTCAATTCTTGCTATTGGTTATAAATACATTAAATACATAGAATTTCATTTCAATACTTATTATCGCCAAAATGTTCGAAATTAGTTATTTCAAAATTTTATTTGAATTCATATTAAATTACTACATAAATAAATCATTAAAATTTTATTTCTAACCATTTTTGTTCAATAATTATATTAAATTTATTAATTTAAAATAGTTAAAAATACGAGCCATTACATCCATCACATCTCCTTTATGTCACATTTACTTAGCTTCTAAGCATTTCCCTATTTGCTCATTTCTCAAATATCCTCTTTTTACCTCATGCATGGCATCATTCAATTTAGTTAGCCATAAAGATGAAAATATTTTTAGTTGCTAATTATCTCCATAAAGAGTAATTATACAAGCATAAAAAGTTTGAACAACTTTTGTTGAGAGAAAAAACTGTTTACCGATAAAATGATTTTCGGTCAAATTATCGATATTGTTTCAAAATATTTATTTTTGTAGACATTTTTCCAAAATAAGTTTACCATCATTAATTATGATTTAGAATGGGTTAAAAAGCTTATTGAATCATTTTAATAACATTTATTACAAGATTCAAATATTTACATAATTCAGATATTTAAATACAAAATTCCAAGTCATTACACCTCCTCACGTTGAACACCCCTATCGACGCCGCACCCATCCAACCCTACGTATATTCGAAGCTCTTCATCCAATGAGATCAACTGATCCAATTTTATAATTTTGAGTGAACCCTAGCTTTTGATTTTGAATTTAAAAAAGGAAGCTTGATTTTTGGTTTACTTTAAATAGAGAGATCGAAAAGTAAAGAGGGGAAGTGGAAAATAAAATGGAGAATAGTCTTGTGTGTGGGGTGTTGTTTACTATAATTTCCGACAATTTGCTACACAGTATTTCGTTCGCGTACTAACCGCAAATGACAGAAACAAAAATATGATCATGCATAATAATGCACTACGATCACAAAACAACAAAAATACATTGGTTATCTTATTATGAGAAATTTAAAAATACCAACGTTTGCTATATAATACGTAAAACGGTAATATAATTATTTTTTTAAATTAAAAATTATGGAAAAATTCTATAAATTAAATTTAAAATACATCATTAAAATCAATTCGTTTTATTAACACTTGATTTTCTTATTATTTATTAAATTAAAATCAAATGTGAATATTTAACGTGTTAAATATTTCCATTTGAAACGTTAAAAACTACGGGTCGTTACATTCTTCCCATCTTAAAAGAATTTGATCCCCGAAATTCCCAATGGAAGAAAAACATCTTCAAACCCTTAGAATTTTAAAATACCTTATGTTATAGAAAATTTGGGCAGCACCTCCTTTCCACGGCTAGGTCCTAAAAAATAACAATTCATCACAACTGACTCAAATCAACAAAGAAAACAAATGCCCAAAAGTGGCCTACCATAACTTGGGCATAAAATCATCGACAATAGTATACACTTATATATACCTTACAAAGTGTGTATGTCACATAGCAAACGCGCCTGTTAAGCATAAACATGTACTTATTTGCTGAGCAATCAAACTCTACTCATGAAACCAAAAGCAATTAGCAAGCCTTTGCTTCCATGTACCTGAATTTCACTTATATAACCCAAAAGAGAGTTAAACACGACAATGAAACAATACAACAACTTATTCATCATATATCACAAATCTGAGCATGCTAAATCAAATATAGCAATCATCTCACATAAACATACCATTAAACCGTATAAATTGCATTTCTAATGTCAAAAGTATATAATTACATTAAAGATCGTATGATGTACATATGTCATCCGTACAAAATATCAAATTTGATTATCTGTTTGATCACATAAACTTCTTTTCTGAACTAGCATTGCTGATTCGACTTCCCTAGTGTGGACTTCGAACAAGTTCCTTGATTAGGAACATCTATTCTTCTTACTTAGCCATATACTATGATAGAAAAATTCATAATCATCTCAAAAATCTGTATCAAGTGTTCGCCATCAAGGATTGAGTGAAAAACACTTCTTTAGATCATTGTAAATTACCTTGAAATCGTATACTCAAATCTGGATACAGAATAATTATGCGAACAAAATAATCTACATACGACTTACGTACTTATTCCATTGGTTTCTTAATTATACCAATTCTTTTTAATTCATTATAATTCACACCATAGTATATTTTATTTAATATTAAAATCACTGATGAACTATTTCATAAAGCTTTTCTTAAGTTTATAAACATCTTATAAAACACACCTTATGTTTATCAACACTTTTAAAACTTATGTTTGTGAGAAATGCGGATTAAGGATCTTAAGGTTAGAATTAACACTAGAGGGGGGTGAATAGTGTTTAAAGAAATTTGTTAATCTTTTTGAGTTTATCTTACTTTGTTAACAATGTATACACTAATCAGACACAGATATGAACACAGAATCAAACACAGATGCAAATATAAAGTAAAAGCAGTAAAGGAAAGAACACACCGGATTTTATACTGGTTCGGAGTTACCCTACATCCAGTCCTACAACACAAGTACGGATTTCCTTTCAAAGTCAATTCAACAATTACAACCCTCGGTTTCAAGGCTACGAGGTACACCCTCCAGAATCACAATCCTCTGGGTAGAGATACTTGATTTCCAGGGCAACAAGTTCACTCAATTGATTTCCAGGGCTACAATCACACCTTCTCTCGCTCAATTGATTACAAAAAGTCTATAACTCAGATTAGCACTTGAATCTTGTAGAGATAGTGGAGAGAATCAAAACCAGAAATTATCTAGTTAGATTCGATATTGATTTCGGTAGAGTAATGGTGTAATTTGTAAATAAGAAAGTGGAGAAGAAGAAGAGAAGTTAAATCAGAGAAAAGTGATTAAAAATTCGTTGAAACTGACCCCTATTTATAGAAGAGCAACAGCCATGACCATTCATGAAGAGTTATGGCGAATAGACACTTCTTTTGAAATTTGAATTTTGAATCAAACTGTCACCATGTCGACATGGTGCCTATGGGCATGTCGACATCCCTCAGCCAAATTTGATGTTTTGAATTTCTATAAAAATAATATTTATCTTATATTAAAACTTTATAAATATACTTATATATAGTTATAATACATAAATATCTATAGAGAACAATATTAAAATATATATAATAATTTTCTATACTTTTATATTTAAATCTTAAGTATAAATATATAAAACAGCTAAATAAATTAATATCAGAATTATAGTTTAAAAACTTAGGATAATAATTTAAAATCAAGGATATTTAAAATTGAGGATATTTTTGAGGCTAAAATATATTGAAAAAACTAGGACAGATGATTTTGGTTTTTAAACAGGAATATTTAAAATCATTTTGAAAAACAAGCTATATATATTTTGAAAATCATTTTGAAATAAAGGTAAGTGGATACAAAAAGATGTTCCACTAGATTTTTCGTAGGTTCCATCCTACTTAGGGTTCCATCCCTTTAACAGGCTCGAAGTGGATTCCATTCCACGAATAAATTGGATATTAAGATGCCAGTTGTAACGACCCGGAATTGATATTTGAAATTGGAATATATAATTGATTTTAAATATTCAAAAGTTAATTATTAACTTGAATTTCAACTATCGTTGTTTATTGGGTGATTTAATTTTTAAATTAGATTATTCGAAGTTGGGTAAATTATTGAATCTTGATTTTTAAACCTGTCAAAAATAATTTGAAGGCTCGTAAAATCCATATTAATAATATTGAAAATGATAGAACTCTTAAATTTGAATTTCAAGGTGTTTTGTTCAATTTTGAAATTATATCGTTTAAATTGAATTTGAAAATAGCTTTCCGAGGCACAGTCTCGGAATTCGACGAAACTAGTTCCATTGGATCCGTAATATTGTATTATTATCGGATTTCAATTTTCGTAGTGATTGGAGTTGTTGCGGAGCAGACGATATATATACGCACTGGAATTTTTACTGAGGCAGATTTAATTCAAATAAAATATATATTGTTGGACTGGTCAATACAGTTCACATCGGTTGTTTTTCTATCACATCCAAGTCATTATAGCTTGGTGAAATTTTTACGCAACCATCTACACGTGTTTCCCATTTCCTTTCAAGGCACGCTTCTCCCTTTTCAAACTCAAATTGTCTCGTTCAAAAAAATATGTGTATAAACGAACAAGTCAGAACCCATTCACTCCCTTTCCCTCTTACTAATTTAAACCGCATCCCTAAATTATTCACGAAATCAATTCGAAGCATCCAAAATATATATATATATATATATATATATTCGAAGTCGATCGCGTTCTTTTCCATTTTCGAATCAAGCCGGAGCGATGCATGCTTGGGTGGAGGAAATCGAATTCGATTTCATTTCGTGGTTGAGCTGAAGCTTGGGGGTAGCTCGATCTCGAGCTAGGGGGCGTCGGAAGAAAGGGTCTGGTGCGGTTTCGAATCGTAGGATGGGTAGTTGCGATGGCGGGCAGTGTGGGCTTCGGCAGCGTTCGAGTTTAGCATCGACAAGGAGTTGAGTTCGATTGAAGAAGGGTCGAGATGGGGATTGGTTGTGGATGGGTAGCATGGTGTCGATGACTATTTCGGTGATTAGGGTTTTGGCATGTTCGTGGCATGTTCATTTGGAGTTCGATGCTTTTGGGTACGTGATTTTTTCCCTTTTAATTAAATAATGATAATAATGGAATCTGTGAATTTGGGAATTTATTAAACCATTTTAGTTTGAAATCAGTAATAGAAACAGAAAAGAAAAGTTTATTGCAGTAAAGGTTTTTATATTTTATCTTATTTTATTTATTTAATTATTATATATATATATATATACCGGGAAAAAGGGAAAGTAGGGAGTTCAAGGGTTGAAAGAATTTATATAAATTGGATTTTTCTGAAATCTATATAGGGTATTTTTATAAGCATATATATATATTTCAAAGAAGAAGAAAATATACATATTCATATTTCTAAAACTACTAGGTTATTTAAAACAAAAGAGAATAATACGGGTTAGGGTAGTTAATATATGTAACAAACTTATCTAATTTATCTTGGTTACTGAAATAATTTATTAAAGAAAAGCTTAGTTATTAGTTTAAAATTAAATAAATGAATTGTAATTAATTGTTTGATCGATCCAAATATTAATAAAGCATCTAATATTTTACAAGGTGTAAAATCGAGAAAATACAAGTCGGAATGGAACTGAGGTGGAATAGGCTGCATATTAAAAGCCAAGGTGAGTTAATCTCACTCATCTGGTTGCTATTTAAATTTAAATAGTCAAATCTAAATATTTGGTGAATGATTGGATTGATTTGATATGATAGTATATATAGTAGTATATATATCAATATATATATATATATATTGGAATATGTATATATTGGAGTTGTTGATTCCCGCATTATATAGCGGATGAGACCCTATGCGCCGCATAATAGCGGATGATAATATTTTAAACCCATATACCGCGATATTCCACCTCGAAGTGGAATTGGTATTGTGCTAACATCTGTGGATGTAGGGAAAGCAGGTTGGAGGGATCCAACTGGATTCCTCAAAGTTATTTAGATTATTTAATATTCTATGTTATGAATATTGATATCCTGTGATGATTTTATTGGTAAATTGAAATATTGGATGATATGGTTGGATTGAATATTTCAGTATAAGGAGTTATCAAAATCTATTGAATTGGATTTTTGGAAAGAAATAAAAGAGTAAAATTTAAGTAAAATAATTCTAGTGAATTTGAATAAATTAAATAATGGATTGAAAAAGAAATAAAAGGAATTTCAAAATTCTAACAAATATGGGAAAGGAGATTTGAATTAACAGGGAAATAATAAATTTTAAAATAAAGCGATATTTTCTAAAAGAATAAAAGAATTTACTTTTTTTAAATTCAAGGATTAAATTTAATTAAAGGATAAATAAGGAGTTTTAGAAATCTGAAATTGAAATTTTAGTTAAAAGGGTTCTAACTCAGAATAAAGAAATTGAAATCTGGGAGTTAATGTGATTTGAAAGAAATGAAGTAAGTAAGTGAATTTATTTCAAGTGAAGTGAATTGAAAATAAACTGGAAATTGATTTAAATGTTTGGAATTTAAATTTAAGGAGAAGTGAGATTTTGGAATTTATAAACTGGGTTTATAAAGTAAAATAAAATATCAGTGGATATTTGAAAATATAAATTCAAGGAGGGAATTTATCAAAGGATATGGATTAGTTTAAAAATAAATGTTGATTTATTTTTAAAAGACGGGAAAGAGAAGTGTATTTCTCTGGATAGCCAAGTACGTTTCAAAGAAATTTAAATATTCGTTAAAAGTTTTAATGTTGTTTTAAACCGTATGTTTTAGAAAATTAGTTATTTTTAAATATTAAATTCTAAAGTAAGTGTTTATGTTCAAATCTATCATGGTAGTACTTATAAATAAGTGACTTGGTATTACGTTTTAAAAAGAGAAAAATTTAGTTATATTTTATAAAGTGATTTTATTTAAAATATCCTTAAAGTATATATTTTAATTAAGTATTTAAGTAGTTTTAATTTCAATGTTATAAAGTATGTTTTTAATAAAGTGCCGTTAAATTTATTTTAAAATCTAAAAGTATTTGTACTTGGTGGTTCAGAGGAAATAAATATTTGAGATATGTATTCCGTAAGAGGAAACCGTTTCGAACTGTTTTCAAAGGGGTTCGAAAACAGAAATATATCTTGCGAAGATATTTGTGTGGTAAATAAATAATTTGGAAATTTATTTATTGTTTGATGGTTGTTTATGGATGTTAATTGATAGTTAAACAACCGACTATCAATATTGGCCAAATGCGCTGATCGTTTCGAAGAGACCGGGATCGATATTTATTTCTCGAAAACCACTTCGATCCGGTTTGTACGTTTTCGCGGGGAAAACGAGTTTGAAAACTAAGATAAAATAGCGCCTTCAGTTCCGTTCGAACCCGGAATATACTTGTATGGATGAATGCTTTCGAAACATCGTCAGCGGATGATGGGCATTCTAAGGGATATATTCTAAAAAGGTAACGCTTAGCCTCAAGCCTCATCAACCGGGAATGACTAAAAATCAGGGGTTATGCAGCAAGGCTTCGTGGGTAGCCCCCACTTGAGAGTAAGGTCATCCCTATCTAGATGTCCCTTTTTATTTCGGCTTAGTGGTGCGGTTGCTGATCACAACCGTGGGGTGATTTTATTTGGAATTATCCAGTAAGGGATGATTCCGGCCTTGTGTTGCAGGGGAGCGGGCGTACTCCTCGGTACTGTGATCTAGGTCACGTACTGTGACAGGTGGTACCCCAGTGCCTAGTCATTCGTTGGAAATCCATTCTCCCTACGCGCCTTTACGGTTTTTGTTTGTAGAATCCACTTTGTGGCTAGTATGCTGGAATTTAATCATGTAACAATTTCAGCTATTTTAATAAGTATTTGTATATAGACACTATTATAATATCAGAGGATTTTGATAAAAAGTGTTTTAGCCATCGTAAGGTAAAAACCCGACATGTTTATTTGTGGCGTGGTCTTACGAGATGCTTTTGATTTAAAAGGATTTTGAAACTTTAATAAACAATTTGAGTGTGATTTTCTCACGCTGGTATTCTAGACTGACTCGGGTGTTATTTTATTATAATGCTCGGGTCAGACCGAGTATTATAGGATACAGGATATGATGTTGTAGAGCTCGGGAGACGAGCTGGAAGGAGATATGTACTTCCGTGCTTGTATATATATTGTGTTGAGTTGGTTAGCTGTGTACTCTGTGTATAGAGAACAGGATATGATTATTGTCCAGTTGTATGTTATGTGTACTCTGATGATGTATTATATATAAAATAGATATAGTTTTGATTTGTGTAAAGATCTGTTAGTATATATTATATTTTATTCCGCTGCGATGGTTAGATTCTGATGTTGTTTTTTTTATTTTCTTCTCCTACCTCTTCTTCTTCAGTACTAATGGTTCGACTTTTGTGGCATGAAAAAGTCGGGTCGTTACAGTGGTATCAGAGCGAGGCTAGCGGTAACCTTGGCTCTGGTGGGAATTACTCATTAAAATAGAGTCTATATTACTCTAGAATGAGTTTGAGAGTATTAATAGATATGAGCGCATATTTGTTAGTGAATATAAAATGGTTTTATATTGTGTTGATTGGTTTATTGAGTAATTTATGGATTCTGGTCAATACGAGTAATTAACGTTATTGATAGGGGTCTCTAAACACTTGAATAGAACAATTCGACACAATATTGTTTTAAAATGGGTAAATGAAATAATTTTACCCAAATTATTTTTGTATATGAAAGAAATAAATTTTCCGTAAATTATTATAGTGTAGATGGATGCATGGTTGTTAAGGAGTGATAATATTAAATTATTTCACTATTATGAGGAAATTGAAAATGGAATCAACTAAAAGCTAAGGAATAAATTCATAAACAAATAAAATTTGTAGATGTAAATTGTAAATGTGATATATAATTTGAAATCGAATCCCAGAGAAATATTTGAAATTGGAATGAGATAAAATTCCAGAGTAATGTTGAATATAGATTTAAAGGAATGTGGAATTTGGAATTTTGGGAAAATTTAATTCCTTTGAATTTGGAAATGGTTTTCAAAAGATTTGGGGAAATAATAGTATTATTTCAGAAATATTTTTGAGTGGAATTTTAAAGTTGGGAAGATTTGAAAAAAAAATATTTGGAAATGTTTTAAAGAGATAAAAGCACTAAACTCTTTCGGTCGTTAGAAAATAACTTCGGTGATGACTGCAGCACCATCGATGTCTATTTTCGAGTTTCTGAGAGAGGAATTGCTACCGAATTGTTTTGAATTGAATTTGTTTGCGAATTGGGTTTGGTTTTGAAATTCAGAGGAATAATTAAATTTCCAAAGAATTTTGGATATAGTTGATTCCCAAGGGAGATTTTGAAAATTTTGGGGAAATTGATTTAGGAATCTTATTTAATGATGTTTATGGAATAATAATAATATATACTTGGTTAAATAAAATGTAAAATTCCGAATTAAAAAGTAAAATGTGAATGGGCTTGATTTTAAATAGATGGAAGTATGGATATAAGTAAGTTGTGACTTATAAAATTTAATTTAAAAATGGAATATGGAAATGGAATTTAAATTGGTTTAATTGAAGTTGAATTGTAATTTAATAATGAAATTGGGAATGAACTTGGGTTATAAATAAATTCAACTTGAATTGTTGGTGAATTAAATATAATTGGAAGTGTAGTCGAATAAAATAGAATTGGATTATAATAACGATGGTTTGAATTTGTGAATAAAATCCAAGTAAGTAGAAATAAATTGGAAATGACCCTGTTATTAATAAAAAGAATTCAGGAGTAAATTATTGAATGTGAAATAAAATTCAAGTGAATAGAAGTAAAATTGAAATGAGAAATAAAGTTTAAATAAGTAGAATGACTACACTAATTGAATTTAAATCGAATAGAACCTAATTGAATATGACGAGCTAAGTAAAATAGGTTCGAATGGAACCTATGCAATACGAAATAGAATACAATGAAAGTTAAAATAGAAATGATTTGAGTAGTAAATAAAATCCAATATGAATATAATGCGTTAAATATGTGTTTGGATATTATTTTGATAAATTGAGAATGTGAATTAGTAATTTGAATTGGATGGAATTTGATGAGAATCAAATAAAATGGAAATGAACTTAAGTTGTTAACTTAAGTAAATGTTGAATGAAAGCTGAACTCAAATTGAAGTGGTTTAAATAAGTTGAGAAATAATTATTGAATAACATAGCCTGGATTGTTTTCGAGCTAAGTAAATGGTTGTGAATAAATTAAAAAGGAAGGAATTAAATATAAATTTAGTTGGAATCAATTTAAATGGTTGTAAAGCTTAGGTAATTATTTATTCACATGGATATCATCAAATTACATATAATAAATTGTCATTTGACGTGAACGGAAGTAATAAAAATTCTATGAACTAGTAACGGTAAATGAAATTGATTTTGAAATCAATTGAATTGAATATGAGCTTATTTAGATTAAAAATGAATTGAATGTAAGAAATTGAATTGTAAACTGTAACGACCCGTATTTTTACGGATCGAAACATAGTAAAACTGTTGTTAGAGCGTCCAGAGTTAGGTCGTTCGGAGCTTAGGTCGTATAGTAGTTAGGTCGGTGGAGCAACTTAAGGGAGTTGGCGACCTAAGGAAGTTGGCGACCTAAGGATTATGGGATAAGTCGTGTAGAAGTTAGGTCGTGTGGTGGCTTAGGTCGAGTGAATGACTTAAGAGTTAACGACTTAAGTATTGGGGCGACTTAAGGAAAGACAGCGACCTATGGAAGTTAGTATTAGAAGTGAACGACCTAGTAGTTAGCGGCGACATAAGAATTAGCGAGTTAACGACCTAGGAGATAAGCGGGTTAACGACTTAAGGAGTTGTTGTAGTTAGGTCGTGAGCGACCTATGGGGTGTTGTGCTTAGTTAGGTCGTGAGCGACCTAAGTTCAGCAGTTATGAGTAGTTAGGTCGTCCAGACGACTTAGGAGTTAGGTCGGAAGACCCTGTGTGTAGTTAGGTCGTTAGACGACCTAAGGTGTTAAGTCGTTAGGTCGTGTGGTGAGCCGTGTGTGTGTTAGGTCAGTACTTCTGTTAAGTCGTAAGTCGTGAGATCCGTTAAGTCGCGTCTCAGTTAAGTCGTAGGTCGCGCATTAGTGTTGAGGCCTAGGTCGTTGGGTTATTAGGTCGTGCACGTGAGGATAGTTAGGTCGTAGGTCGCGCAGTAGTGTTGAGTCTTAGGTCGTGACATTTTTAGACCGTGGATGCGCATATGCAGTAGGTCGTTAGGTCGTGGAAGCGCATATGCGTTAGGTCGTAGGTCATGTAGATGGGTAGGTCGGCAAGAGTTAGGTCGTGGACAACTTAAGGGGGCGGACGACCTAAGGATTTCCAGCCTATAAATATACGTCCATTTCCTCACTTTTTGGGGATCCGGATTTTGAAGCGACGAAGTCCTGCCATTTTGAGAGCTCGAGTTCTACACTTCTTCACTTCTTTTCTCCACTTTAATCTTGTGATTCCTTCCATCCAAATTGAAGATCAAATCGAAGATCCAAGAGCTTAGATTGAAGATCTACATTCTTCGAAGAGAGATTTCATCGTTTGAAGCGGAATTTTGGAGAATCGAGCTAGATCCTTCGCTGTCCAGATCTGAAGTGTGTTGCTTTTAAGGTGTTTAGGTGATTCGGTGAGTGGTGGTTATCTCTCACACGGATCCAAAGGAGTATATCGGATTGTTGGCTTGATTTGGTGTTAAAATAGTGATTTCCATGCATTTTCATAAACATGAGTATAGATCTATTGTTCATGATGATTTGACATCCATTTTACTACATGTTAACCTATGTATGTTCGTCCATCAAGTTGTAGAGATATTGCTCATAATTCATGCCTGTTAGGTTTGGACTCTTTATTTACAAGATTGCCATTATTGTTATAATTGTTTATTAGATCATGTTTGAATGATTGATTACTTGGATTAATGATTGACTTGATTGATTGTTATAAATTAGTTGATTGATGATTTGATTTGGACAAGATGGTCGAAGATGATTCAAAAGCTAAGGGAAAGGCTCTTGAATTGGAAAAGCTGCTCATGGCATATGTGGCGAATGATGAAGCTCATATGGATAGATTTGATGATGTTGATGTTGAGATGAGGCTTTGCTATGATGAGATGAAGCGAGGCATGGTATGAGATAGCCTTGGTTTAATCCAGACGGGATCATTCCAAGCATGTTGATAACTTGGTGAAATGGTTCGGGTTAGAGGATAATGGTTGGCTCGAGAGGCGCTTGAGCTAGTATGGGAATAGTCGTCGAGGAGGATGACTAGAAGGATGATATTTCATCGTTGTTGAAGGTTCTAGCAGACTCAAAGCAAGAGTACGCTGGGCAGATTCGATAGTCCCAAAAGACTACAGTTGGTAGTCGAGTACTCCGGGCAGATTCGATAGTCCTAAGCACGGGCTGCGACGACGTGCGGAGTTCTGTCTAGAACCGGGGTTACCATTAACCCTTGACGGACGGTTGAAAGAATGTGCCGGTCATTCAATTAACGGTGGTATCGAAGCAATGATAACAGTGATAGCCAGAGACATGGATGTTTGGTTGTATCGTCATTCGGTCTCAAGAGCAATATTTTCTAGGTGCTTATCTGATCTTGGTTTAGGCCTTGGGGGTTTGTACTTGGAAAACATTGACCTTGACTCGAGTGATAATTGCTTTACTTTAAATGTTTGCTTTGCTATGTTTACTTCTGCTTAGTGTTTCTGGGGGCTATCACTGTAGAAAGAGGTGGAGTGGGAGGGTTGGATTCCTATTCCTTTTTCCTTTATGCTCTTTTGGTATGTTGTTAGTTAATTTACCGCTCACTAAGACTGTTGTCTGACTTAAGGCTTTATGTTTAACTCTTATTGCCTTGGGCTGTTCATCCGCTCTGGGATGGGAAGACTAGGTAGTAGGTGACAAGTGCTGTTCTTTGTTTCCGACGATGCTGATGATGAAGACGAGCTGGAGGCTTGCATATTATTTTCTTACTATATGTACTGGATGTTCTGTTGCTTTGTATAATTCTCTGAGTGATATGTAGTGAGGCTTGATGTATTGACTATTCAGATGTTTGTATTCAACTATTATGAAGCTTAATTGATGAGATTCTATTTTGAGATGTTTCACTATATATATTCTCTATTGTATTTTATCCATGCGCTGTGAGTAATACGATAGATTCTGCTGTTTTAATTTAACCTTGGCAATCGTCCATGGCTGCCTGGCACACTTTACAGCGCACTATCTCTATGTTCAGTGCAGGGGTCATAGGCGGTCGTCAGATTTGGTATCAGAGCCTTGGTTAATCGATTTTACCCAACGCTCGCTGACGTAACTACGTATGAGAGACGTAATTGTATTTTGATGGATGATTACTATATATATAGTAGCTTAGAACGATTTGAGTCCTTTATGCAGTTGTTTCTCAAGGTGTATTGATCATTCCTTTTTATAGATATTAAGAATGAGTCGAAGAGGGAGACCAGCTGCTAGGGAAGGCCGTGCTACCGAGGGGGCTGCTGATTATGTTGCTATGTTCGAGGCTATGATGACTTTGATCATGAGAAGGATGACAGCTCCGGGGCCATCAGTAGATGTTGGAGTTCAAGTTCAAACTCCAAGACCAGTGGATTTTGCTAAGCTGTGTAAAGATTATACTGCTCTTGGAGGAAAGGTTTTCTTGAGGACAGAGTCAACCATTGAAGTCCAGAGGTGGATAGATGCTTGTAGAAGGATCTTTGGTGATTTGGGAATCGAGGATGCAACTAAAAGGAAGCTCGCATCAAGACAGCTTCAAGGAAGAGCTTTTGATTGGTGGAACTCTATCACCATTGATACTCCGGAGGAAGAAATTACTTGGGTGCAATTCCAAGCCAGATTTGAAGCTAAGTTCATTTCTACAGCTCAGAAATCTGTTCTGTTCAGGAAAATTGTGGAGCTCAAGCAAGGTGGAAGACCAGTTCTTGAGTATGTTTCTGAGTTTGAAGCTTTGTCCAAGTATGCTCGGTCGTATATAGAATCTTCATATCAGAAGAATGAGAAGTTTGTGACAGGACTGGACAGTTATCTTGGGAGGCAGTTGGTGGATCATCTGGATGATTCATTTGAGAAGCTTGTGGAGAAAGCTCTCAGGCACGAGAATCTGTTTCCTAAAGAGGGATCTATTGTTGCTGTAACCAAGGAAGAGTCGAAACCACAGCAGGGTGGAAACAAGAAGAGGAAGCAGCAGCAGCAAAAGGGTAAGGATGGCCGGAAGAAGCCAAAGGGCGAAGTGACCTGCTACAATTGTCAGCAAAAGGGCCATTTCTCTAGAGATTGCAAGAATCCGAAGGTGCCGGTGAAGTGCCACAACTGTGACAAGCCGGGGCATATTAAGAAGAATTGTCCAGAACCGCGGAAGGACAAGCAGATTGTGCAAGCTTATGCTTTGGGGGCTGTTCCATCATCTTCAAAAGCTTCTACCGCTGAAGAGAAAGGAAAGAGTGTGGTGGTTCAAGGTACTCTTTCCATTTGTGGTGTTCCAGTTAGAGTGTTATTCGATACTGGGGCATCGCATTCTTTTGTTTGTAATGAACTTGTAGGCCGGTTGGGTTTAGAACTAGATATCGTTGATAGGCCATTGGTTGTGACTAATCTAGTTGGGGGTTCGTCTTGTCTGTGTATGCTATGCCGTGGTCTGATTGTATCGAGTCATGATTGCTCTTTTGTTTGTGATTGTTTTATTCTGAACTTTGCGGGGTTTGGAATAATTTTGGGTATGGACTGGCTTAGGAAGTATGCGGCAAAGGTTGATTGTGAAAGATTGGAGGTGACAGTCGAGGATGTGGAAGGGCGAAAGGTTGTGATACGATGTAAGCATGAGGAAGGCATCTTCATGAGCTTCATGTATTCGCTGGTTGTTCCACGGGATGGACTGTCATCGGTGCCAATCGCTAATGGATTTGAGGATGTCTTTGATGAGGTCAAAGGGTTACCGCCGCATAGAGAGATCGAGTTCCGTATCGATTTAGTTGAAGGAGCCAGACCTGTTGTGATGCCTCTTAGGCGGATGGCGCCTAGGGAACAGCAAGAGTTGAGGGTGCAAGTTGATGATCTTTTACAGAAAGGATTCATTCGGTGTAGTGTGTCCGAATGGGGTGCCCCAGTTGTGTTTGTAACCAAAGCGGATGGATCGTTGAGGTTGTGTGTGGATTATCGTGAGCTGAATAAAGTAACTAAGAAGAACAAGTATCCATTGCCAAGAATAGACGACTTGTTTGATCAGCTTCACGAAGCCAAGGTGTTTTCTCAGATGGATTTGGCAACGGGATTTCACCAGTTAAGAGTGGCAAAGGATAGTGTGCAGAAGACTGCTTTCAGGTCACCATCCGGTTTCTTTGAGTGGCTGGTAATGCCGTTTGGATTGACCAATGCGCCAGCATATTTTGTGGATCTTATGAATAGAGTGTTCAGAGATCAGTTGAACAAGTTCGTACTAGTGTTCGTGGATGATATTTTGATTTATTCCAGAACTGAAGAAGAGCACAAGACGCACTTGCGTATTGTTTTGGAAATCTTACGGAAACATCAGCTGAAGGCTAAGTTTTCGAAGTGTCACTTCTAGAAGAATGAAGTGAGGTTCTTATGCCATATTATCTCTGGAAGCGGAATAGCGGTTGATCCCGCCAAGATAGCAGCAATCCAGGATTGGGGTAGACCTAAGAATGCATTTGATGTGAGAAGTTTTCTTGGATTAGCAGGATACTATCGTCGATTTATCAAAGACTTTTCCAAGGTGGCTGCACCGTTAACAGGATTGACGAAAAAGAATCAAGTATTCAGATGGGATGCTAAGTGTGAGCAAGCTTTCAGAATCCTGAAAGAACGATTGACAAGTGCTCCTGATTTGACTATTCCAAGTGGAAATGAAGAGATGGTGGTTTACACTGATGCATGTGGTACTGGACTTGGAGCAGTGCTGATGCAGAAGGGTAAAGTTGTTGCGTATGCCAGTCGACAACTGAAGCCGCATGAAAGGAATTATCCGACTCATGATTTGGAGTTAGCGGCGATTGTTTTTGCTCTGAAGATGTGGAGACATTATCTATTGGGAGTTCGATTCGAGTTGTTTACAGATCATAAGTCATTGAAATATCTTTTCTCCCAAAAGGATTTGAATCTTAGGCAGCAACGATGGCTAGAGTTTTTGGCATCATATGATTTTGGTATAGCCTATACTCCGGGAAAGGGTAACGCAGTGGCAGATGCATTAAGTCGAAGACATGCAGAATTGGGAGCCATGTTTTCAGAATGGAAGAGTCTCGAGTATTTGGCTGGATTTGACTTCAGGCCTAGATGTGAATTGGAACCTGAGATGTTGGCAAACTTATCGATAAGACCTACTCTTGTGGAAAGAATTGGCGAGAGCCAAAAGCGAGACGATAGGCTTGTCAAGATTATCCGTGATTTGGAACCTGGGTTGGACCCAGAAAAGGATAAAGGATTCGAGGTCGATCGAGAGGGTTGGCTTCGGAAGCAAGGACGACTAGTTGTTCCCGATATATATGAATTGAGAAATGAAGTTTTAAAGGAAAGTCATCACTCGAAGTTGAAAATTCATCCAGGTGGAAATAAGATGTATCGGGATATGAAGAGAACCTATTACTGGGAAGGTATGAAGAAGGATGTTGGAAATTTTATTTCCAAGTGCATGAACTGCCAGTTGGTAAAAGCCGAACAGAAGAAGCCAAGTGGATTGCTTCAGCCATTAGAAGTTCCTACATGGAAGTGGGAGCAAATATCGATGGATTTTATCGATGGACTACCAAGAACTAGAGCGGGGAATGAAGGGATTTGGGTCATCGTAGATCGTCTGACTAAGAGTGCAAGATTCATTCCTGTTCGATCGACTAGGACTGCATCAAAGTTGGCCGAGCTGTATGTTAAGTGGATAGTTCGATTCCATGGTATTCCGAAAAGTATAGTAAGTGATCGAGACCCATTGTTCACTAGTGGATTTTGGAAGAGCTTTCAGGAAGTTTTGGGAACCGAGTTGTGTTTGAGTACAGCTTATCATCCCCAAACAGATGGTCAGACTGAGAGAGTCAACCGAGTTTTGGAAGATCTCCTTAGAGCTTGTGTTTTAGATTTCGGAGGATCATGGGAAGATCACCTTCATTTGGTGGAATTTTCGTATAATAACAGTTACCAGTCAAGCATTGGTATGGCACCATATGAGGCATTGTATGGAAGACCGTGTAACTCTCCGACATGTTGGTTAGAAACAGGAGAAAAGCTGATACTTGGGCCAGAAATGATTCGACAGACTACGGATTGCATAGAGATCATTCGGCAACGAATGAAGGCAGCCTAAGACCGTCAAAAAAGTTATGCTGATAAGCGTCGTAAGGATTTGGAATTCGATGTAGGTGATATGGTTTTTGTGAAGATTTCTCCACTGAAGAATATTATTCGATTCGGGAAGAAAGGGAAATTGACTTCGAGATTTGTGGGACCATTCCCGATTATCGAGCGAATTGGAAAGCTCGCCTACAAATTGGAGTTACCAGAAAAGATGTCGGGTGTGCACAATGTTTTTCATGTATCGTATCTACGGAAGTATGTGCACGACTCGAATATAGTAGTTTCTACCGATAGCTATGAAGATTTTGAGGTAGATCTAGTTGTTGAGAGACCTCGTAAGCTGCTTCGTGTTGTGGAAACTGACATGAAACAGCTTAGGAGGAAGGTAGTTAGGTTGCTCAAGATACAATGGAGTGATGATGTTAACGACTGTACATGGGAGGTGGAAGAGAGGATGAAGGCAGCTCATCCTGAACTTTTCGAGGTATAGCCATAAGGTGTCGTGTCATCTCACGATATTGTAACTTGTACTAGTTTTAGAATTCTGCATGCTAGGCTAGTAATTGGATGCATGGTTTGTTGATTGCTATGGATGGTAGGCATGCAGAATGGTTTTTGATTGCTCTTGTTTGTTTGGAATTTCGGGGGCGAAATTCCTAAGGGGGAGAGAATGTAACGACCCGTATTTTTACGGATCGAAACATAGTAAAACTGTTGTTAGAGCGTCCAGAGTTAGGTCGTTCGGAGCTTAGGTCGTATAGTAGTTAGGTCGGTGGAGCAACTTAAGGGAGTTGGCGACCTAAGGAAGTTGGCGACCTAAGGATTATGGGATAAGTCGTGTAGAAGTTAGGTCGTGTGGTGGCTTAGGTCGAGTGAATGACTTAAGAGTTAACGACTTAAGTATTGAGGCGACTTAAGGAAAGACAGCGACCTATGGAAGTTAGTATTAGAAGTGAACGACCTAGTAGTTAGCGGCGACTTAAGAATTAGCGAGTTAACGACCTAGGAGATAAGCGGGTTAACGACTTAAGGAGTTGTTGTAGTTAGGTGGTGAGCGACCTATGGGGTGTTGTGCTTAGTTAGGTCGTGAGCGACCTAAGTTCAGCAGTTATGAGTAGTTAGGTCGTCCAGACGACTTAGGAGTTAGGTCGGAAGACCCTGCGTGTAGTTAGGTTGTTAGACGACCTAAGGTGTTAAGTCGTTAGGTCGTGTGGTGAGACGTGTGTGTGTTAGGTCAGTACTTCTGTTAAGTCGTAAGTCGTGAGATCCGTTAAGTCGCGTCTCAGTTAAGTCGTAGGTCGCGCATTAGTGTTGAGGCCTAGGTCGTTGGGTTATTAGGTCGCGCACGTGAGGATAGTTAGGTCGTAGGTCGCGCAGTAGTGTTGAGTCTTAGGTCGTGACATTTTTAGACCGTGGATGTGCATATGCGGTAGGTCGTTAGGTCGTGGAAGCGCATATGCATTAGGTCGTAGGTCGTGTGGATGGGTAGGTCGGCAAGAGTTAGGTCGTGGACAACTTAAGTGGGCGGACGACCTAAGGATTTCCAACCTATAAATATACGTCCATTTCCTCACTTTTTGGGGATCTGGATTTTGAAGCGACGAAGTCCTGCCATTTTGAGAGCTCGAGTTCTACACTTCTTCACTTCTTTTCTCCACTTTAATCTTGTGATTCCTTCCATCCAAATTGAAGATCAAATCGAAGATCCAAGAGCTTAGATTGAAGATCTACATTCTTCGAAGAGAGATTTCATCGTTTGAAGTGGAATTTTGGAGAATCGAGCTAGATCCTTCGCTGTCCAGATCTGAAGTTTGTTGCTTTTAAGGTGTTTAGGTGATTCGGTGAGTGGTGGTTATCTCTCACACGGATCCAAAGGAGTATATCGGATTGTTGGCTTGATTTGGTGTTAAAATAGTGATTTCCATGCATTTTCATAAACTTGAGTATAGATCTATTGTTCATGATGATTTGACATCCATTTTACTACATGTTAACCTATGTATGTTCATCCATCAAGTTGTAGAGATATTGCTCATAATTCATGCCTGTTAGGTTTGGACTCTTTATTTACAAGACTGCCATTATTGTTATAATTGTTTATTAGATCATGTTTGAATGATTGATTACTTGGATTAATGATTGACTTGATTGATTGTTATAAATTAGTTGATTGATGATTTGATTTGGACAAGATGGTCGAAGATGATTCAAAAGCTAAGGGAAAGGCTCTTGAATTGGAAAAGCTGTTCGTGGCATATGTGACGAATGATGAAGCTCATATGGATAGATTTGATGATGTTGATGTTGAGATGAGGCTTTGCTATGATGAGATGAAGCGGGGCATGGTATGAGATAGCCTTGGTTTAATCCAGACGGGATCATTCCAAGCATGTTGATAACTCGGTGAAATGGTTCGGGTTAGAGGATAATGGTTGGCTCAAGAGGCGCTTGAGCTAGTATGGGAATAGTCGTCGAGGAGGATGACTAGAAGGCTGAGATTTCATCGTTGTTGAAGGTTCTAGCAGACTCAAAGCAAGAGTACGCTGGGCAGATTCGATAGTCCCAAAAGACTACAGTTGGTAGTCGAGTACTCCGGGCAGATTCGATAGTCCTAAGCACGGGCTGCGACGACGTGCAGAGTTCTATCTAGAACCGGAGTTACCATTAACCCTTGACGGACGGCTGAAAGAATGTGCCGGTCATTCAATTAACGGTGGTATCGAAGCAATGATAACAGTGATAGCCAGAGTCATGGATGTTTGGTTGTATCGTCATTCGGTCTCAAGAGCAATATTTTCTGGGTGCTTATCTGATCTTGGTTTAGGCCTTGGGGGTTTGTACTTGGAAAACATTGACCTTGACTCGAGTGATAATTGCTTTACTTTAAATGTTTGCTTTGCTATGTTTACTTTTACTTAGTGTTTCTGGGGGCTATCACTGTAGAAAGAGGTGGAGTGGGAGGGTTGGATTCCTATTCCTTTTTCCTTTATGCTCTTTTGGTATGTTGTTAGTTAATTTACCGCTCACTAAGACTGTTGTCTGACTTAAGGCTTTATGTTTAACTCTTATTGCCTTGGGCTGTTCATCCGCTTTGGGATGGGCAGACTAGGTAGCAGGTGACAAGTACTGTTCTTTGTTTCCGACGATGTTGATGACGAAGACGAGCTGGAGGCTTGCATATTATTTTCTTACTATATGTACTAGATGTTCCGCTGCTTTGTATAATTCTCTGAGTGATATGTAGTGAGGCTTGATGTATTGACTATTCAGATGTTTGTATTCAACTATTATGAAGCTTAATTGATGAGATTCTATTTTGAGATGCTTCACTATATATATTCTCTATTGTATTTTATCCATGCGCTGTGAGTAATACGATAGATTCTGCTGTTTTAATTTAACCTTGGCAATTGTCCATGGCTGCCTGGCACACTTTACAGCGCACTATCTCTATGTTCAGTGCAGGGGTCATGGGCGGTCGTCAGATTCCCTTAAATTTAATGAAATGGCGTGAGTGGACTGAAAACATTTCACTTTGTGTCGAAATCTTATAAATTCGCTTATGGAAAGTGTTTAGTGTATATTTCTTATGAAAATCGATGTGATAACTATTGGAAGTAAGTGAAATGTTAATAAATTGCATATATTTGTCACTTACATGTTGTAATTGAGTTAGTACAGGTTCAGAGAAGCCGGTTGGCTAAAATTTATTGCGCAACCTGCTAAAATAAATAGCCGCTTGCTTAAAAATGCTAAATAAAGGTACGCCTACACAATAAAAATAGGAAATATGAACTGTTTTTGTTTTTCCGACCGTGTAGGTCGATGTATATATATTTATATCTCTTGTCAAATTGCAAAAGCTCCTCCGTACAAAGGGGACTCTGCCAAAATTTTCCGAAAATTTTGGAAGTTAGAAAAATTTTGAAAATTTTTGGAAATTTTCACTAACGACAAATGATTTAAATCGAAATCTGAGATAAAGGTAAATAAAATTCAATATTCAAAGTTGGAGATAAATTGAATCCAAGTAAAATCGAAAATGAAAATCTGAATGAAAATTTGAAAATAAAGGTATTGAGATTTGAAATTAATTAGTAAATTGAAGCAAATTGAATCTATATGGAATTGGAATCCAAATTGATTAAATGTAGGTACAAACCAAGTGGTAAAATGCAAATAATAACATAAGGGTATACTAAATGCTTATATTAAACTTAAGAAGGTTAAGAGTGAAGGTTCTTAAGTAAATTTGGTATTGGAAGTATACTAAGTTAATAATTGGATAAAAATCAAATTGGAATGTTGTAATTGGATAATATTGCTAAGTAGGATTTACAGGTATTCAAAAGCAAAAAGGGAGTTGATTTTTGCTTTCAGGAGATAAATTGAAATTTGCTCGGCAATGGTAAGTATTTAAATTTCAGTATGAAATTTGATTGGGATTTGGATATAGCCACTTGGCGTTTTGTTTTCTTTTGAGATTTGGGAGCCGTAGAGGCAATTTTGTAGTAGTACCGAGCTAGCTTGTAACAACCCGCATATTTATCGATTGAATATTTAAATATTTTATTTAAATATTTCATCGTTAGTCGGATTATAGTCCGAAAAGCTACTTTTTGCAAACAGTCGAATTAGGACTCGAGACCACCCCCATTGAGTTCAAAATGACGTTTGCGACCTTTTTGAGTATAAAATTCGATATGTTTGGAGTTAGTAGAATTTTGCTACTTTTCACTTTGGGTTTGGGTTTCAGCCCTATATCCTAACTCAGCCCCTCTCCTCTCCATTCACTCATTTCTACTTTCTTAAACTCTCATCACTACTGAAAATGGGGAGAGGAATGGGAAATTAAAACCCCAAGCCCTAGTTCAATTGCAAATTCAAGCTTCTACCTCCAAATTCAAGAAGAAGCTTTGGTAAGTATCATCTCCTTCTTCTCCAACTCATTCTCACTTTGATTTCAGAAAATTCCTAAACCTAATTTAGGGAATGTTTCTCTTTTAAGCTTAGATTCAAGCTTCCTGTGTTGAGATTGAAGTGTGGTTGATCCTCCTTTGTCTTCAAGCTTCTCATTCATTGTTTTCGGGTTCAAAGGTGGGATTTTTATCTCACATCTTTGTCTATATCTATCTTTGTGATTGGGTATGAATTCCTAACACTTATTTATGTACATTTCCTTTTGTTTGGGATTGATTGGTGAATATCCTAATTTCTTGGTTTTTGAAGTCCAATTCAAGTGAAAATCCTTCAATGGATGTTTGGATATGTTGTTCGGGGTGTATCAAAGCGCCTTTAAGACTGGGTTGTCGCTTGACGTAAATCCTTAGTTGTCATTGCTTGCTCGATCGCTTCCGAGAATGTTTTGGCCATCTTGGCCT
The DNA here is from genome assembly GCA_030737815.1 of Allium fistulosum. Classification (NCBI taxonomy): domain Eukaryota; kingdom Viridiplantae; phylum Streptophyta; class Magnoliopsida; order Asparagales; family Amaryllidaceae; genus Allium; species Allium fistulosum. The sequence continues at coordinate 101,115,589 of CM060907.1, forward strand.
AGGTAAATTTCTGCCCAGATTAGGTGTTCAGACGTCTGAAGGTCAATGCCAAACGTCTGGTTTTGCCTCCTGGTGAAAAATAACATACGGCAGAAAAATAAAAAGGGGCGGTGACTAATTTCAGACGTCTGAACTATTGTTCCAGACGTCTGAAATAATGTCAGACGTCTGATTTATGTTTTCAGACGTCTGGTTGGTTTTCTGGAATATTTCCAGAAACCAAATCCAGACGTCTGGACTTTTCCCCAGACGTCTGAATGCTTACAGACGTCTAATTTTAGGTTTCAGACGTTTGGATCGTTTTCTGGAATATTTCCAGAGACTAAATCTAGACGTCTGGACCAACCCCTCAGACGTCTGGAGATTCCCAGTTTTTGCCTATCTGCCTTATTTTGAGTAAAACTTCCAATGTTAATCGAGTTTTGTCGATCCGATTAGACATTATCACTTTTACCGACTTTGATGACTTCTTTCTATGGATTTTATGTGAATATCCATTTTGATGGATTTAGTATCGGTTTCTTTGGATTTTATTCACGTCTTCTAATGTGATTTTTTATGATTGATTGTTTCTACAATCATTTCTATGATTTGTCACTTTAAAAATATAAAGGTTTTCTATACTAGTAGTAAATATCAAAACTCTTTTATCAAAACGATTTTGACACTATTTTAATTACAAAGCTCGTTTCTTAAACTGTTTTCCAATCTATTAGTATATACAAACCTTTACCTCACTCGTATGAGAAATCTAATTAAACGGCTTAGTAAAACAAGTGGTATGAAACGCTTGCGTTTACTTCGTCGGTTAATTTTTGGACTTGTTTGATTGAAACTCTTGTGACAATTTTCTAGTGGAGATCTACAATTTGTTCGCAAATATTTAAGTTAAGCTAATGGTTATGGGATATGAAGCTAAACTCATATATTTACTAGCTTATTGTAATTGACACTTCTTGATGATCGATGATGATCATTTTATGGTTTAGACTAGCAATGTGCGATGTCTCTTTGTCTATATGGAGGACTGTACATCATTTTATTGAGCTTCGTCTCATTTTCGTGAAGCATTCGGCTCGTAGGTCTTCGGACCGTTCGTGGAGCATTCGGCTCATAGGTCTTCGGACCGTTCATGGAGCATTCGACTCGTAGGTCTTCGGACCGTTCGTGGAGCATTCGGCTCATAGGTCTTCGGACCGTTCGTGGAGCAATCGGCTCATAGGTCTTCGGACCGTTTGTTTGTGATAGGCCTTTTTACCCTTTTTGATTTTTGGATTTCTTGTTGATGATTTCTATATTTTGTGTGTCATTAACCCTTGTGATTGGCCTTGGTACTTTTATGGGATTGGCCATCCTTAACCTTTGTGATTTCTAGATATTGATTTCTGGAATTTATGTTTCACTAACTTTTACAATTGGCATTAATATGTATGTCATTATTTTGTCTTGGTGAATTAAATAAAGAATATGACATTCTTTTTAATCTTTGAGAAGATTCTTGTGATATTGATTAATCTCTTGTTGATTTTCAATTACGTACTTATCACAGTATGGTATTATGGTTATGATACGTTTTTGTCATATCTCTTATTCTATATCACTTTATCTGATATTTATAGCTAGACTGATCTGTTTATTATTTTCTTCTTAAATAATACTCGGGTCAGACTGAAATATTACAGGTGCTTCCTCATGACTTCCTATCTGGAACCATCATCTGACTTTTGGCTAACTACTCTAGTTTAGTAGTTTTTGGTTGTATACATTTGAGATTTAGACTCCTTGATGTATACATATTCTTTTTCCTTGCACTTGTATCTATTCTTTTGTGTTATTGTGGATCTTATTTGACCACTACTCTGATGTACACTTTCATGTGTTATATTCATATCTATTTCTGCCTTTGTGATATGAATTGTTTGTGACTGATTTGTGTTATGTTTATTTCTATATTTGTTTCCGAAGTCCATATAGCCACTATGTAGTAGCTTTGAGTTTGTATCGGCATGTCGGATTTCCTCTTGAGATGAAAAGTTATATTTTTATCTGGCATATCGGTACTCGCACAAAGCAATTATACAGATGGTCGCTCCTCAACAACCTTATTCTCCGTGCTAGTTGACGGCATTACTTCATAGTGTCCTTGGCTAGCGTGGGTATAAAGGTGGGGCGTCACAGCTTGGTATCAGAGCCAAACTTCGGAACAATGTAGAATAATCTAGCAAGTATCAATGTCCTAAGTCTTTCTCCGGAATCGTGCCATAGGATTTAATTCGGGTCTTCGTTCCATTCTATCTTATTTCATTTTATGATTCCTTGTTTTATCATTCAAGTTTGTTTGATATTCATTCTGAGATTAACTTTTTTTCTCTTTTCTTTCTTTCTTAAAGAAGAGAAATGGTTAGGTCTGGCCGTACCAACGTCGGTCAATCCAGTGCTACTCCTTAGGAGGGAGTATTTATGTCTGCCCAGCAGCTTCTAGATCTTGTTAAGAATGCTCAAGCTAAAGGACCCATTCTAGAGCCTACTCATCCTAGATCCGTTTTTGCACGCTTGTGTAGAGATTACACCGATTTAGGTGGAAGGCCATTCCGGGGATCCGAGAGTGTCATTGAAATCCAAGCTTGGCTTAGATCATGCGACCGTATCTTTTCTCGCATGAATCTTGTTGATCTCCACCGAGTCCAAGTGGCTTCTAGCATGCTCCAAGAAAGAGCATTGGATTGGTATGAGCTTCTTATTTCTGAAATCGTTGAAGCGGATCTCACTTGGGAGCAATTCCGGGAAAGATTCGAATTGAATTTTGTGCCGGAGGCTGAAAAATTAACTTTGGCCCGGCGTTTTATCGACCTTGTTCAAGGTGAATCTTCTGTGATGGACTACGTCGCATCTTTCGAATCTCTTTCTAAATACGGGGTTGAATACATTAATATCCCATTGAAGAAAAATCAGAGATTTGTTTATGGCTTGAACAAGAATCTCAAGAAGCCATTACTTCTGAAATTGGAAGTTTCTTTCGATCAGCTTATTGATATCGCTCTTCGTCTTGAAGAGGCCGATAAAGAGTGTGATGTTGAAGTTGTGGGTGCTAAACAAAACTTCAACAACAACATGAAAAGGCCTATCAAATTTAAAGGCCCCAATCCCACTCCCAACAAGAAAGGGAAGCAAGAAACTCCAATAGCAAAGACTCCTACCTCTAGTCGTGGACAATGCTACAATTGTGGTTCCATGGACCACTATGCAAGGGAGTGTCCGAAACCCCTTTATTGTCACTATTGCAAAGATTTGGGTCACCATATATCTTCTTGTCCCAAACTTCAAAGGAGGAGAGAGGGAAAGCTAAATGCGCCTAGTGACACTTCTCTTGGTCAAGGTATTTTTCATTCAATCCTTGATGACATTTGTTTTCTGATTATCTTATTCAAGTTCTTTTGATATGAGTTTCATCTCATTATTTTATGTCAAATGAACTTGTTGATTCCTTTTCTTTAAACATTTTTGGGCTTGTTGACTTCTTTGAGGATTGCGAATCTGGTTGGTGGATCCGCAATACTAAATTTGCTTTTATTGATGTCGAAATTATTTTATGTGATTTTTTCTTTCCGAGCCGATTTTTAATTAGGCCTAGGAATTGATTTTTTGTGAAAGGATTGGCTTAATCATTGTGAAGCCATATCCTATGTCCCGAGTGGACTATTCATCTTCGACATTTTCAATCTGTTAAGCAGATTTCTATTTTTCTTTGTGATTTTGATTCCGATTGGATGGCATCATTTTATTCTTTAAGCTCACATGATGAGGAAAGTGTTATTTCTCTCATTCATGTAGTTTGAGAATTTTCCAGTATTTTTGAGTTTGTCTTAGGAATATCACCTAAGAAATCTTTTGAGTGGTGTTAAGGTCTTTTTAGTTCGACCTTGCCACCGATTTTCATTTGCTATGAGTTGTGGGATGTTAGCATTCCATTTACCGCATTCCGCACTCGTTACGAAACTTATGAATGACTTATTATGTCATTCAGTTTGTCCAGCTTGTTTCATCCATTTTATGAATCGAGTATTCTACGATCTCGATGACTCCATTCTTGTATATATTGATTTTGGATGAAAACAGCAATTTAAAATTTTGCAAATCTTTTTCATAAGATTTATTTATAAGTACAATTTGATTTTGCTCTTAAACAAGCAAAGAATATTCTTAAAGGTTTTTAAGAAAACATGTTTATCATATAGAATATGATTTTGTGATTGTATTGCCCATTGAGTGCTTTAAGAATTCTGGTCGATGCGCTTGATCAACGTTATCGATAGGAATCTCCTAAACGCTTTGATGAGACAATTTGGCACAATAAATTGACTTATAAAAAGTTAAATTTCTCTAGAAAGATTATTACATAAAGATAAATGTAATTTTGAAAATTTTAGCTTTTCGGGAAAGAAGATTATTTAAAAGAAATTCTTTCTTCTCGATACTCTTATTCTTGTGATTCCCGAAGGGAACCAAGACTTTATTGCTTATACCGATGCTAGTTGTATTGGTTTGGATGTCGTTCTCCTGCAAAAGGAAACGTGCTATCATTTATGTTTCTAAATCATTAAAGCCGATCGAGACTAGGTATGCCACTCATGATCTAGTGCTCGTGGCTATTGTTTTTGGTTTTAGAATTTGGCATCATCATTTGGGGGGGGAGAAATTTGTTCTCCACCTCAATCACAAATCTTTGGAATATTTATTTTCTCATAAGGAACTTCATGTTTACTCGAGTTCCTGGCATCTTATGATCTTGATATTCTTTTTATTCCCAAAAGGGAAATCGTGTTGCCAATGCGCTTAGTCGTAAGCAACAAGTGGTTGATTCTTTGATAATGTCTGAATGGAATTATCTTTTTTATCAAGTTCATCGGATGTTTTGATATACTTCGTTTTATTGAGTTTTATCTCATTTCTTATATGGACTAGCGCCCGATGTTCTTTTATGGTGTTCGGTTCATTGGACGTACCGTTCTTGTACTACGTCGATGTTTCGAATTATTTGAGTTTCCGTTCATTGGACGTACCGTTATTGTACTACGTCGATGTTCGGAGTTATTCGTGTTTCAAGTTTCTCGGGCGTATTATTATTATACTACGCCGTTGCCCCGGCTCAATTTTTTGTCTTGACGTTTTCCACGTCTTTTAAATATGGAAATGATTTTAGGTTTCCGATTTTTATTCTTGAGCCTGGAGTTATTGTGAAAATCGAAGTTTCGCCTATTGACTTATGAGCAACATTCTATTCGCATCATTGCTTCGGAGGTTGAGTGCCTTCGAAATAAAGATGTTTTTCTTGTGAAAGTTCAATGGTTCTCAAATCCCAAGGATTGCCCTTGGAAAATCTAGAGAATTCATCAAGCAAACTCGTCTGGGTTTACTCTTTCGTGCTCTTTTTGGTGAACTTCTTATTTCAAATTTTCTTTTGTGTTGATATGCTTTTATGGTTGTTACTATTTATTTTCTTCTTACTAATTGCGAGGACGCAATTTCTTTAAGGAGGGGAGTCTGTAATAACCCGCATATTTATCGATTGAATATTTAAATATTTCATCGTTTGTCGGATTATAGTCCGAAAAGCTACTTTTTGCAAACAGTCGAATTAGGACTCGAGACCACCCCCATTGAGTTCAAAATGACGTTTGCGACCTTTTTGAGTATAAACTTCGATATGTTTGGAGTTAGTAGAATTTTGCTACTTTTTCACTTTGGGTTTGGGTTTCAGCCCTATATCCTAACTCAGCCCATCTCCTCTCCATTCACTCATTTCTACTTTCTTAAACTCTCATCAAAAATGAAAATGGGGAGAGGAATGGGAAATTAAAACCCCAAGCCTTAGTTCAATTGCAAATTCAAGCTTCTACCTCCAAATTCAAGAAGAAGCTTTGGTAAGTATCATCTCCTTCTTCTCCAACTCATTCTCACTTTGATTTTAGAAAATTCCTAAACCTAATTTAGGGAGTGTTTCTCTTTTAAGCTTAGATTCAAGCTTCTTGTGTTGAGATTGAAGTGTGGTTGATCCTCCTTTGTCTTCAAGCTTCTCATTCATTGTTTTCGGGTTCAAAGGTGAGATTTTTATCTCACATCTTTGTCTATATCTATCTTTGTGATTGGGTATGAATTCCTAACACTTATTTATGTACATTTCCTTTTGTTTGGGACTGAATTGGTGAATATCCTAATTTCTTGGTTTTTGAAGTCCAATTCAAGTGAAAATCCTTCAATGGATGTTTGGATATGTTGTTCGGGGTGTATCGAAGCGCCTATAAGACCGGGTTGTCGCTTGACGTAAATCCTTAGTTGTCATTGCTTGCTCGATCGCTTCCGAGAACGTTTTGGCCATCTTGGCCTAGGTAAATTTCTACCCAGATTAGGTGTTCAGACGTCTGGAGGTCAATGCCAGACGTCTGGTTTTGCCTCCTGGTGAAAAATAACATACGGTAGAAAAATAAAAAGGGGCGGTGACTAATTTCAGACGTCTGAACTATTGTTCCAGACGTCTTAAATAATGTCAGACGTCTGATTTATGTTTTCAGACGTCTGGTTGGTTTTCTGGAATATTTTCAGAAACCAAATCCAGACGTCTGGACTTTTCCCCAGACGTCTGAATGCTTACAGACGTCTGATTTTAGGTTTCAGACGTCTGGATCGTTTTCTGGAATATTTCCAGAGACTAAATCCAGACGTCTGGACCAACCCCTCAGACGTCTGGAGATTCCCAGTTTTTGCCTATCTGCCTTATTTTGAGTAAAACTTCCAATGTTAATCGAGTTTTGTCGATCCGATTAGACGTTATCACTTTTACCGACTTTGATGACTTCTTTCTATGGATTTTATGTGAATATCCATTTTGATGGATTTAGTATCGGTTTCTTTGGATTTTATTCACGTCTTCGAATGTGAATTTTTATGATTGATTGTTTCTACAATCATTTCTATGATTTGTCACTTTAAAAATATAAAGGTTTTCTATACTAGTAGTAAATATCAAAACTCTTTTATCAAAACGAATTTGACAATATTTTAATTACAAAGCTCGTTTCTTAAACCGTTTTCCAATCTATTAGTATATACAAACTTTTACCTCACTCGTATGAGAAATCTAATTAAAGGCTTAGTAAAACAAGTGGTATGAAACGCTTGCGTTTACTTCGTCGGTTAATTTTTGGACTTGTTCGATTGGAACTCTTGTGACAATTTTCTAGTGGAGATCTACAATTTGTTCGCAAATATTTAAGTTAAGCTAGTGGTTATGGGACATGAAGCTAAACTCATATATTTACTAGCTTATTGTAATTGACACTTCTTGATGATCGATGATAATCATTTTATGGTTTAGACTAGCAATGTGCGATGTCTCTTTGTCTATGTGGAGGACTGTACATCATTTTATTGAGCTTCGTCTCATTTTCGTGGAGCATTCGGCTCATAGGTCTTCGGACCGTTCGTGGAGCATTCGGCTCATAGGTCTTTGGACCATTCTTGGAGCATTCGGCTCATAGGTCTTCGGACCGTTCGTGGAGCATTCGGATCATAGGTCTTCGGACCGTTCGTGGAGCATTCGGCTCATAGGTCTTCGGACCGTTCGTGGAGCATTCGGCTCATAGGTCTTCGGACCGTTCATGGAGCAATCGGCTCATAGGTCTTCGGACCGTTTGTTTGTGATAGGCCTTTTTCCCCTTTTTGATTTCTGGATTTCTTGTTGATGATTTCAAGATTTTGTGTCTCATTAACCTTTGTGATTGGCCTTGGTACTTTTATGGGATTGGCCATCCTTAACCTTTGTGATTTCCAGATATTGATTTCTGGAATTTATGTTTCACCAACTTTTACAATTGGCATTAATATGTATGTCATTATTTTGGCTTGGTGAATTAAATAAAGAATATGACATTCTTTTTAATCTTTGAGAAGATTCTTGTGATATTGATTAATCTCTTGTTGATTTTCAATTACGTACTTATCACAGTATGGTATTATGGTTATGATACGTTTTTGTCATATCTCTTATTCTATATCACTTTATCTGATATTTATAGCTAGACTGATTCGTTTATTATTTTCTTCTTAAATAATACTCGGGTCAGACTGAGATATTACAGGTGCTTCCTCATGACTTCCTATCTGGAACCATCATCTGACTTTTGGCTAACTACTCTTGTTTAGTAGTTTTTGGTTGTATACATTTGAGATTTAGACTCCTTGATGTATACATATTCTTTTGCCTTGCACTTGTATCTATTCTTTTGTGTTATTGTGGATCTTATTTGACCACTACTCTGATGTACACTTTCATGTGTTATATTCATATCTATTTCCGCCTTTGTAATATGAATTTTTTGTGACTTATTTGTGTTATGTTTATTTCTATATTTGTTTCCGAAGTCCATATAGCCACTGTGTAGTAGCTTTGAGTTTGTACCGGCATGTCGGATTTCCTCTTAAGATGAAAAGTTATATTTTTATCTGGCATATCGATACTCGCACAAAGCAATTATACAGATGGTCGCTCCTCAACAGCCTTATTCTCCGTGCTAGTTGACGGCATTACTTTGTAGTATCCTTGGCTAGCGTGGGTATAGAGGTGGGGCGTCACATAGCCGCGCAAAGGAGACGCTGGCAAAAAATTTCGAAAATTTAAGGAGTTAGAAAAATTTTGAGAAAATTTTGGTAATTCAAGATTTGGTTTCAAATTCAAATTTAAATTGTTAAGAAGTATTGGTTGAAACTGATAGATAAGATTGGAAAGTCAGAAGAGGATTAGTGTATCTTCAATAAAAAGAGTTGTTTTGGGTATTGTTAAAGCAGCTGGTTTTGGAAAGTGGTTAAAACTATTTGGGTTGAGAAAATAGTTAAAGGGGTATGGATCATTCTTCCTAACTAGTAATTTCGGGGATGAAATTCTTTTAAGGGGGGAGGAATGTGACGACCCGGAATTTTTATATTTGAAATTGGAATATATAATTGATTTTAAATATTCAAAAGTTAATTATTAACTTGAATTTCAACTATCGTTGTTTATTGGGTGATTTAATTTTTAAATTAGATTATTCGAAGTTGGGTAAATTATTGAATCTTGATTTTTAAACCTGTCAAAAATAATTTGATGGCTCGTAAAATCCATATTAATAATACAGAAAATGATAGAACTCTTAAATTTGAATTTCAAGGTGTTTTGTTCAATTTTGAAATTATATCGTTTAAATTGAATTTGAAAATAGATTTCCGAGGCACAGTCTCGGAATTCGACGAAACCGGTTCCATTGGATCCGTAATATTGTATTATTATCGAATTTCAATTTTCGTAGTGATTGGAGTTGTTGTGTGAGCGGACGATATATATACGCACTGGAATTTTTACTAAGGCAGATTTAATTCAAATAAAATATATATTGTTGGACTGGTCAATACAGTTCACATCGGTTGTTTTTCTGTCACATCCAAGTCATTATAGCTTGGTGAAATTTTTACGCAACCATCTACACGCGTTTCCCATTTCCTTTCAAGGCACGCTTCTCCCTTTTCAAAATCAAATTGTCTCGTTTAAAAAAATATATGTATAAACGAACAAGTCAGAACCCATTCACTCCCTTTCCCTCTTACTAATTTAAACCGCATCCCTAAATTATTCGCGAAATCAATTCGAAGCAGCCAATATATATATATATATATATATATATATATATATATTCGAAGTCGATCGCGTTCTTTTCCATTTTCAAATCAAGCCGGAGCGATGCATGCTCGGGTGGAGGAAATCAAATTCGATTTCATTTCATGGTTGAGCTGAAGCTTGGGGGTAGCTCGATCTCGAACTAGGGGGCGTCGGAAGAAAGGGTCTGGTGCGGTTTCGAATCGTAAGAGGGGCAGTCGCGATGGCGGGCAGTGTGGGCTTCGGCAGCGTTCGAGTTTAGCATCGACAAAGAGTTGAGTTCGATTGAGGGAGGGTCGAGATGGGGATTGGTTGTGGATGGGTTGCATGGTGTCGATGACGATTTCGGTGATTAGGGTTTTGGCATGTTCGTGGCATGTTCGTTTGGAGTTCGATGCTTTTGGGTACGTGATTTTTTCCCTTTTAATTAAATAATGATAATAATGGAATCTGTGAATTTGGGAATTTATTAAACCATTTTAGTTTGAAATCAGTAATAGAAACAGAAAAGAAAATTTTATTACAGTAAAGGTTTTTATATTTTATCTTATTTTATTTATTTAATTATTATATATATATACCGAGAAAAAGGGAAAGTAGGGAGTTCAAGGGTTGAAAGAATTTATATAAATTGGATTTTTATGAAATCTATATAGGGTATTTTTATAAGCATATATATATTTCAAAGAAGAAGAAAATATACATATTCATATTTCTAAAACTACTAGGTTATTTAAAACAAAAGAGAATAATACGGGTTAGGGTAGTTAATATATGTAACAAACTTATCTAATTTATCTTGGTTACCGAAATAATTTATTAAAGAAAAGCTTAGTTATTAGTTTAAAATTAAATAAATGAATTGTAATTAATTGTTTGATCGATTCAAATATTAATAAAGCATTGTTTCCTGGGGATTTGACCAGGCAACTAGTACTCGGCAATAAGTGCTCGGCATCAGAGAGAAATTGGCATCAAGGAGTGTTCGGCGAAGCACTGGCCATCAAGGAGTGTTCGGCGAAGCAACTGACATCCATGAGTGCTCGGCGACAAGTGTGCTCGGCATAGTACTCGGCATCCATTAGTATCCGGCATCGAGACTGTTCGGCGTACCAGAGTACTCGGCGTCAAGCCTGCTCGGCATGCAGGAGTACTCGGCATCCCCTGGTGTTCGGCGAGGCACTTGATAGCCAGGAGTGTTCGGCGAGGCACCCAACATCCAACGAGTGCTCGGCGACAAGTGTGCTCGGCGTCAAGACTGCTCGGCATATGAGACTGTTCGGCGTACAGGAGTACTCGGCGTAAGGGCATTCAGCGTCAAGAAGAGCGTTCGGCTTCAACTGACTAACATCCTACACTTCCCAAACATCAACCACCTCGTTCGGCATAGAAGGGATGGTTCGGCGCAGAGCGTTCGGCCTCAACAGACAACCATCCTACACTTCCCACGACACCAACATACCGTTCGGCATAGAAGGGATGGTTCGGCGCAGAGTGTTCGACGAACCTTGCTCGGCATACGACGACCACTGTACTCAGGCTGGAGCGTTCGGCAATCAGCCCACTTGGGAAGTCCAGCCCATCTTTGCCTATAAATAGAGGGGCAGGGTCACAGTGAAATGGATCCTTTTTTGGAGAGAAAACACCGGGGAGACTCTGCCATTTTCAAGACTCATCTTCTCTACTTAACAACTTCATTCAAGCATTTGATTCACGAATTGTATTTGTAATCAACTATAAAGAAGATCAATAAAGTTTAACCTCAAAGTGGACGTAGGCAATTACGCCGAACCACTATAAATTTGGTGTTCTTACTTTCTGCATTTAGATTAGCACTGTCTTCTCTGTTTAATTTGATTTCATCACTTATATCTCTTCACAATCTTCTTCTACGAGGTTAGTGACCAATTTTGGTGCTAACACTTTGGTGCTTTCACCGAGAATCGAATTCTCAGACCTCAAGGATCTGCTTTGAAGCTACTGGATTGAACAAATCCCCCAAAGAAGATCCGACTTACTGGTAGGACATCCGTTGATTCTACTCAGAGTTCATACCAATAACTCTACAATGGCGAGACCACGTACCAGGTCAGCTTCTCTTAATGCGGATGCCCGAGAGACTGCTAGCGTGCAACAAGCAGGACCTAGCAATCAACCTGCGATCCCGAGTGCAGGGATTGCCGCTCAAGAACAGACTCCAGTTGTCACCAGAGTAGAGTTCAATGACTTGATGAGAGAACTTAGGGAAAGCAGGAGACAACTGGGAGAACAGATGCAAGCTAATGCCAACCTGATGGCACAACTCACTCAACAGCAGCAACAGAATGCTGGGGGCAATCCAGCTGCTTATTCCTCATCTGACAGCTCTACTTCTTCTGATGAACCACCCAGGCGTAGATGCCGTAAGACTGAAGCTGCAAGGGAGGATGCTGCTGTTCGAACAACTGGAGATCGTGACCAAGCCAGAACTGGAAGCTTCCGAACCGGAATACAGATGGAGGATGGAGCTCCAGATCATCAAAATGCTAACAATGTTGAACCTCACGACGCACGATTGGCAGATCGCCAGGAAAGGAGGCATCAGCATGGACAGGTGCGTAGAACTGACTCCAACCTCCCAGCTTCCATACAGACACCCGATCTGACAGCCATGATCAGGCAACTGATGAAAGAAAATCAGGGCTTATCAAATGACGACTGGGGAGTGTCAAGAAGTCATACTCCGTTCACGGATGTTGTGCTGCAAGCGGTCTACCCCAAGAAGTTTAGCATGCCAACCATTCCTGCATACGAAGGAAAGACTGACCCCAGACAACATGTAATGAGGTATGAATGGATGATGGATTCAGCCAGAGCAAATGATCCCACCAAGTGTAGGTGCTTTCCGATTACTCTATCTGGGATCGCTACTATGTGGTTCACCCGACTTCCTCCGCGATCCGTATCAAATTTCGAGGAGTTGGCAAAGAAGTTTATTGAGCAATTCAGGATACACACTACACGCCCGAAGGACGTGATGTCTCTGTCGAGTGTAATCCAGAATCCCGGAGAGTCGCTGAAGGAGTACTTACAAAGATTCCACGTTGCGGCAACTGAAGTCAGTAATCTCAACGACCATGCAATCCTAATGGCTGTAATGAGAGGTGTAGATCCGGATTCTGAATTTGGAGACTGGCTGGCAGGAAAACCTCCGGCTACGCTAGAGCGTTTCTACTCCAAGGCACACGAGTTCATAAGAAGAGAGGAAGCTAGGTGGGTACGACGAGATAAGGCACCGGGACCTACCCAAGAGTCAATCAAGAGCAACATTGCTGTGAAGCAATCTGGAGACAATTCGGGAAAGGTCCAAGTCAATGTCCAGAGTAAGCCTATGCAGCCCAAAGAGTCCGGAGGAAGAAGTCAAGGAAAGAGGAAAGAAGCGGGAAAGTGGAAGTCGAGAATTCCAAGCTACAGCGAGTACACTCCGCTAAACGCCCCACTTGAGAACATTTACCTATCCACCTGCAATACTTTTCAGTACAGAAAACCACGTCCAAAAGAATCAACTGAAGAACATAAGCGGACTGGGAAATATTGCCGCTTCCATGAAACTTATGGACACAACACGGAAGAATGCAGACACCTGCATGATGCTATCGAGAAATTGATCAGACAAAAGAAGTTGCAAGAATTCGTGAAGGATCCACAGGAAGGAGGACAGACAACGTCCAACCCAGGTCGTGCACCAGCTCCACGTCATCCTGAGGAGCCTGCTCGGACTGTTGGAAGACTGGTCATAAATACAATTATCGGCGGACCTCATCCCGCAGGTAAGAACTGGCAAGAGATGGAACGATATGCAAGCTCCTTGAAGCATGCAGATTTTGAGTGCTGTTCGAACGTAGAGGACGGGGCCCCTGCTAAGCAGCAGCACGTGATGACAGACGATATTGTGTTCAGAAACAGAGACGCTGATCAGGTAGAGGCTCCGACCGTCGATCCCATGGTCATATCTGCAACGATCGGACCAGCATATGTAAAGAGAATTTTGATTGATTGTGGAAGTTCAGTCAACATCATCTTCAAGAAGGCCTATGATTAGATGAAGCTAGAGACAAAAGACTTGAAACCATCCAAAGCTCGTATCCACGGCTTTAACGGCGCTGCGACTGATGCGGTAGGATATGTCGAGTTACCAGTTGAACTGGGACAAGGCGAGCGTCGGAGGGTACGAATTCTACCCTTTGTAGTTTTGGATGTGGACTCTCCGTATAATGTTTTCTTGGGTCGGCCGGCCCTGGCTGAATTTAGGGCGGCACTAGCCCCGTGGTGTTTGACTTTGAAGTTTCCGACTGACAAAGGAGTAGGCATTGTTCACGGTGACCAAGCAGCTGGTCGTTCTTGTTATGTGGCCGAGCTCCGAGAGGCCCACCGGAGGGAGAAAGGAAAGGTTGCGGACAATCCCGTCCGCATCCTCAATACGAATAATTGACAAGTAGTGCCCGAGCCCTGGCTCGGGCATAGTTCTCGGATCTACGGAGATATAGATCTGAGAGACGACGATGAGAAACCCAGGGAAGAGAAGGCGGCACCGGCTGAATTAACAATTGACATCTCAGTTAGCCGTGACGACTCTTCGCGAATACTGAAGATCGGATCACAGTTAGGCCCCGCAATGACTGAAGACCTTAGCGACTTCCTCCGGGCAAACCTTGATGTTTTTGCCTGGACGCATTCTGATATGTGTGGGATTTCTCCCGCCATCACGAGTCATATGTTGAACATAGACCCGAAATACGTCCCAGTCAAGCAAAAAAGGAGAGGAATGGATCCGGAGAGATCCGCCGCTCTTGGAGAGGAGGTGGACAAACTCAAAGCAAATGGGTTCGTCCGCGACGCCCTCTACCCGGAGTGGGTGTCCAACCCCGTGCTAGTAAAAAAGGCGAATGGGAGATGGAGGACTTGCGTAGATTATTCCGACTTGAACAAAGCATGCCCTAAGGACAGTTTCCCGTTGCCTAGGATCGATCAGTTGGTCGATTCCACAGCAGGACACGAATTATTGTCATTCATGGATGCGTACTCAGGATACAACCAAATCCCAATGCATATTCCGGACCAAGAACACACCAGCTTCGTTACAAATGTCGGGCTGTATTGCTATGTAGTGATGCCCTTTGGATTGAAGAATGCTGGAGCAACTTACCAACGTCTGGTGAATCGAATGTTCAAGGACCAGCTGGGCAAAACCATGGAAGTCTATGTGGATGACATGCTCGTGAAGTCACGACGGTCAAACGACCACATTCAAGACTTAGCTGAAATGTTTAACATACTCAGGTTCTATGGAATGAAGATCAACCCGCTGAAGTGTTCTTTCGGCGTTGCATCAGGGAAGTTTATAGGATTCATCGTCAACGCTAGGGTAATCGAAGCCAACCCAGAAAAGATCCAAGCCATTCGAGATGTACAAGCGCCCAGGACTATAAAGCAGGTACAGAGCTTGAACGGAAAAGTAGCTGCGCTGAGTCGATTTATATCCAAGGCAACTGACAAGTGCATCCTGTTCTTTGACATAATAAAGAAAGGAAAGAGGAATTTTGAATGGACGTCTAGCTGCGAGGAAGCATTCCAGAACCTGGTAAGGCATCTGGAGAGCCCACCAATGCTATCTAAACCAGTTGACCATGAGATGCTGTACGTTTACTTGGCTATATCCCCTCATGCGATAAGCGCAGCTTTGGTTCGTGAGGAGGATCGAGTCCAGAAGCCGGTATATTATGTTAGCAAGCGTTTAACGGGGGCAGAGAAGAATTACCCTAAAATCGAGAAATTGGCTTATTGCTTGGTGATTGCATCACGCAAGCTGCGCCCATACTTTCAAGCGCATTCAATCGGCGTTTATACCGATCAACCCCTGAGGCAGGTACTTCAACGACCGGAAACTTCTGGAAGATTGCTAAAATGGAACATCGAGTTGAGCCAATTCGATATCGCGTACTTACCACGGAGAGCCATCCGAGGGCAAGCGTTAGCAGACTTCATCGCTGAATTTACCATACCCATCAAACCGGACGATCACGACATCATTCCCCCCATTCGATGGAAATTATACACTGACGGTGCATCAAACGACCGTTGCTCTGGCGCGGGCGTAGTTCTTATAACTCCGGAAAACCGATCAATCTGTTATGCCCTGAAGCTCGATTTCCCGGCTACGAACAACGAAGCTGAATATGAAGCACTGATCGCTGGCTTGAAGCTCATCAAAGAACTCGGGATCGAATCAGTCGAAATCTTTTGTTACTCGCAGTTAGTGGTTTACCAAGTACGAGGAGACTACCAAGCAAAAGGACGAAAGCTTGCTCCGTACCTCGTTCAGGTTCAAGAACTACTATCAAATCTTGAGCGTTATGACATTTCACATATCCCACGAGAACAGAACAAAGAAGCCGACTTGTTGGCTAAGTTCGCAAGTACCAACGATGCTCAACAAATGGGATTGTATCCCATTGAAGTCTTGCATGCCCCGAGCGTAGACGAGATGAAAATCGATCGCGTGTTGGAAATAGAGATCGAGAAGGACTCGTGGATAACCCCATTCAAACTGTACCTGACAACCGGGGCTTTACCAAAAAAAAGAAGCGAAAGACGACAGGTCCTTCGAAAGGCTGCGCGGTACATAATGCAGGGTGGATCCATGTACCGGAAAGGATTCTCAGTCCCATTGTTACGGTGCATCGCTCATGATGAAACAAAGCGAGTCTTGAGGGAAGTTCACGAAGGGGAATGTGGCGACCATACTGGGGGGCAAACGCTAGCGAAGAAGATCCTCCGCTATGGATATTACTGGCCCACCGTAAACCGGGATGCCGCAGACTACGCAAGAAAATGCGACAAGTGTCAAAGATATGCAAAAATCCCGAGGGCTCCGTCAACGGAACTCACACAAATGATCAGTCCTTGGCCATTTGCGATCTGGGGAATCGACATAATCGGCTCTTTGCCTCTATCCAAAGGTGGTGCGAAATACGCAATAGTTGCTGTCGACTATTTCACAAAATGGGCTGAGGCAGAACCTTTGGCCACTATCACCTCTAAGAAGGTCATTAACTTCGTTGTACGAAACATTATATGCCGCTTTGGCCTTCCACGCACCATCATTACAGACAACGGAACGCAATTCGAAAGTAGAGAGTTCAAAGAGTTCTGTTTAAAGTACGGCATCGAGAAAAAGTTCGCCGCCGTTGCACACCCAAAAGCTAACGGACAAGTCGAGGCCGTTAACAAAATAATCAAGTCCATACTAAAGAAGCGTCTGGAGAAGGTTGGAGGCAAATGGGTAGATGAACTCCCGACAGCATTATGGGCGTATAGAACTACCCACAAGTCCGCGACCGGCCACACTCCGTTCGCCTTGGCATACGGCTCTGAAGCCGTTATACCCGTGGAACTTGAAGTTCCATCGCACCAAGTGACGTACTACGATCCCAAGACGAACCAAAACCTCTTGCTGGAGTCACTGGACTGCATCGATGAAAAACGGGAAGAAGCTGAATTAAGGGCGGCGGCGCACAGACATCGAGTCAAGCGTTACTATGACGGCAGAGTCCGCCCAAGAATCTTTGATGTGGGAGATCTCGTTCTGAAACGAGTCTTCCCGGTACCATCACGCATGAATCCCAGCTGGGAAGGTCCATACGCCATTGAACGGAAGCTTGGAGAAGGAACATTCAAGCTAACGACCGTTGATGGCGCGACACTCCCCCGAGCATGGAACAGTGAACATTTGCGGCACTATTACATTTAGCATGTTTCCCTTTCTTGTTATAGGCACTATTGTTTCCTGCATGTTTCCATTCAATAATGACTTAGTTTCCTTTTAAAGTTGTAATCGAGCAATTTAGTTGATTTTCATTAATAAAGGCTTGAAGCCACATTTTCTATGAAGTTTCTATATCTCTTAATTGGATGATAAATTACATTATTCTGCGCGACATACAGGCTCATACGAACGATTCCAAATCTCCGAATCCCCAGAGCGCGGATCGGAGTACTCTAAGTCCCCAGAGCGCGGACTAGAGTATAAACGATTTCCAATCTCCGAATCCCCAGAGCGCGGATCGGAGTACTCTAAGTCCCCAGAGTGCGGACTAGAGTATAAACGATTTCCAATCTCCGAATCCCCAGAGCGCGGATCAGAGTACTCTAAGTCCCCGGAGCGCGGACTAGAGTATAAACGATTCCAATCTCCGAATACCCAGAGCGCGGATCGGAGTACTCTAAGTCCCCAGAGTGCGGACTAGAGTATAAACGATTTCCAATCTCCGAATCCCCAGAGTGCGGAGCGGAGTACTCTAAGTCCCCAGAGCGTGGACTAGAGTATAAACGATTTCCAATCTCCGAATCCCCAGAGTGCGGAGCGGAATACTCTAAGTCCCCAGAGCGCGGACTAGAGTATAAACGATTCCAAATCTCCGAATCCCCGGAGCGCGGATCGGAGTACTCTAAGTCCCCCGAGCGCGGACTAGAGTATAAACGATCTCAAATCTCCGAATCCCCAGAGCGCGGACTAGAGCATAAACTATTTCAAGCCTCCAAGTCCCCGGGACACAAAGTCTGCAAGAAGTCCAAGTACTCGAAAGATGTGGGACGAGAGGTACGCCACGTCCAAAAAATGTTTGAACAGCGCAAGAATGGACTGGGAGATAATGCAACTCATAAGAACTTGAGTTATAGCTACAATTAGTCAGCAAACCAAATAAAGACAAGAGAAGCATTCAAACACAAAAGAAACTAAAACTTTATTCAATAAGTCCAAAATGGGGATACATGACCACTCCTACAAAATTCAGACCTCTCTATACAAACTACAAATCATGGGAGATAAAAACAATTACAAAGCTTAGTCAGGAAACTTGTTGAACAAGTGCATCGATTATTTCTTCGACTTCTTCTTCTTGTCTGCCTTTGGTGTTTCCGACGACTCCTCTCCCTCACGTTTCTTCTTGGACTTTTTGCTTGCTAGAGAGACGGAGTCAGGAGTAGGAGACGGAACATCTAGTGGTTTGGACCTGCCCGGGAGAATGATTTTCAGAGGTCTGTTCCGCGGGTCAGTGAGTTCCAGGACTTCAGATTCAACTTTGACTTTGACCTTTCTCTTCTCCTCGTCGGCGAGACAATCCTTCATGCTCATCTCTGAAGTATGTTCAGAGGCGCCAGTGATTTTAACTTCGTCGCTTCCTTCAGCAGGAGACGAAGTATCAAGTTTGTCATCATCAAGCGCCCCGATCACTTGAGCGTCTGGGCCGGGAGTTACCCCTGCGTGAGCAACGTCGCTTGTTTTCCCCGCTTCCTCCTTGGCGTCATCGCTCCTCGGAGTTAGCTCGGTGTCAGAACGACCTGCACGAAAATATAAGAAGTGGGCATTAGAACGAATAACCACTGCTGAAAAATGACGGGATCTCTTCGACTTCTAGAGAAAGAAGAATTTCCTACCAGGATCCGGTTGGCTATCGGTGGCGCGCGGGGTTTCACCCTCCAGGATAGGTGACAGCACATGAACGCCGAGTCCGGGATCTTCGGGATCATAACTGGCATGCTGCTCGAATGGATCAAGCGTCGACCGACCGGCCGATTGAGCAGCATAAGGAGCGGCGATGTGAGGAGTAGTAGCGTCGGCCTCTGACGGGCCAGCCTCGTCATTCTTCTCTTTCGAAGGGGAAGAGCCTTTGCCATAAAGAGCCAATGCTGCGGATAAATCCGATGGCTCATTCCCCCTCAGGAACTCCTTCACCAATGCATCCTCGTCGATTTCTTCGGAGCCTGACTCGACTTTCTTGATCTTTATCAGAGTTTCCCATGCCTCAGCCAGGGATTCGTGGTAGCCGTCGCCCAAGAATGTTAGGTCGCGGTGCATAAGGACGCGGGCTCCGTACTCGGCGATCAACGGGTCAAACATACTTTTGACCTCTTCCCTGCCGGCCTCTGCGGCCGCCTCAAGGCGAGAATCAAGCTCCTCCACAGCCATTCTTTTGCCCTCCTCACGGGCCTCATCCTTCATTTTCTCGACCCCGGCAAGTTCACCGTCGAGCTTTGCCTTTAGGAGTCGGGTAGCAACAATCTCATCACAATACCGCTGTGATTCTTCCTGAGCGGCTATTTTGTCTTCTTTCTCCTTGGAGAGTTGTTCTTTCAGCTCTTTGACTTGAGTAGCGAGCGCGTCCCTTTCTTTTTGGACAGAGTCTTTTTCTAGGGCAAGGGCGCCGCTGCGCTGAACTGCTTCGTCAAGCTCCTTTTTGTGAGCCACCTCTAAGCGAGTAACTGCCTCAGCAGTATCTTTTGCACCTTGTTCAGCGGCTTCTAGCTTTGACTTATAAGAGGCGAGTTCTTCATCTTGGAGTTTGATGATTTTCTTATCGCTGTCAGCCTCCAGATTCAGACGGTCAATCTCGTGTTGACGCTCGACAGATACTTCTGAGATCTTCTCCACCAAGTGCACGAATGCGTCATGTTGAACATAGACGTCATTGTTACAGGCAATGGCACTTTGCTTCACGTGCCCGGGAATGTGATGGATGGCCGGGAGGAATTTCAAACCGTCAAAACAGATTTTTGGAAACTTGGCCTTAAGGTCGACCATCTTTTCCGCAACAGTTGGGTCCACGGCAGGAGTAGGAGGAGGAGGCTTAGAGAATTCCGTTCTTTTACGCGGCTCTCGAACTTGCCTCGTACTCGATGAACTGGAATGTTGTTCTCGAGCAGCATCAGACTGATAACCCTTCTGCAAAGACTTCTCTTTATCCGGCTCAGTTGTAGGAGGAAGATCGCGGGACTGGGAAGATTGATAGTGTGCTTTCTTGCGGTGAGATGACTCGCGCGGACGATTTTCACTATCTTCATAATCACCTCGGTCCCGGCGTCTGCCTGAACCGGAATCCCGTCCGGAGTGATGGAATATAGAAGACCCTTGAAGGCGATCAAGTCCGTGTGAGCGGCCCATATCACCTGTAAAGAAGGGAGATAACAACGAGTTAAGGAGAATTCACGAATTAAAAAGACTTGAAGTATATTATGGAATGCGCATGTGCGTGTGTGTCCTAAGTGTTCCCCCCGACGGACCCGTTCGTTTATCTTTGCTAATCGGAGTATTGTCTCTTTGAGCCAGGAGTTGAACTCCTACATTGAGGAGATTACAGTCCCAGATTCAGAAGACATATGATTTCTAAAGTGACCGTCTTAAAGTGTAGTTAGACACCTATCCTGTTCGGCATTTTTAATGTTGAACGGCAATTGCTTTGTTTGACTAAGGTAATGGTTCGACCTAAGGGTTGTTCGGCTGAAGTCAGTATTCGGCATGTCAGTTATACTGTTCGGCTAAAGTCATCGTTCGGCATGTCAGTTATACTGTTCGGCTGAAGTCAGTGTTCGGCACGTTAGTTATACTGTTCGGCTAAAGTCATCGTTCGGCATGTCAGTTATACTGTTCGGCTAAAGTCATCGTTCGGCATGTCAGTTATGTTGTTCGGCTAAAGTCATTGTTCGGCATGTCAATTATATTGTTCGGCTAAAGTCAGTGTTCGGCGTATCAATCGTATTGGTCGACTAATGTCATCGTTCAGCTAAAAGTGGTGCTCCGCCACGATTTCAACTCTACCCTACACCTTCTCCATCCACACCGAACGACAGAGATGGATCGCCCGGCAAAGACTACGCCGTTCAACACCCCATCTACCCTTCTATTGTTCGGCAAGGAGGAGCTATCCCCAATTAGACAACTCAAAACGAGCAAACCACGATGAACCTAAAATGGAAGTAGTGCAATTGTTAGAGGAAGGATACCTAATTCGACGATCGAAGTTGAGAATGGATTATAAAGGCTTTATATCTGGTAGGATGGGAAGAGTTGAAAGTCTCTAAGGAATGGCTGAAGAGAAGACGTAAAGGGAAGAGAGACGGCGAGGACCTGGTTATATAGAGGGAGGTAGAAGTTGAAGAGGCTATACCCGGTAGAACCGGTCAACACCGAAGGGTTCGGCATCGTAGCAGTGTGACATTCGGCACACGAGGTACGTTCGGCTTCGAGCGTATCGTTCGGCATCTAAATCTCGTTCGTCTTGCACCTCTTTCGCTAGCATTCTCAAGAAGATACCTCCGAGGTAGATTGTATCAGATTCAAAGCGCATCACATTCAGCCACGCAATACACTTTGGGGGGCAAGTGTTTCCTGGGGATTTGACCAGGCAACTAGTACTCGGCAATAAGTGCTCGGCATCAGAGAGCAATTGGCATCAAGGAGTGTTCGGCGAAGCACTGGCCATCAAGGAGTGTTCGGCGAAGCAACTGACATCCATGAGTGCTCGGCAACAAGTGTGCTCGGCATAGTACTCGGCATCCATTAGTATCCGGCATCGAGACTGTTCGGCGTACCAGAGTACTCGGCGTCAAGGCTGCTCGGCATGCAGGAGTACTCGGCATCCCCTGGTGTTCGGCGAGGCACTTAATGTTCAGAAACGCTGAACCGGAGTGTAGGAAGTGAGTCGCTTCGCCGGAGAGCGACAGAATCGACTTGCTTAAGCGCTGTTTCCCCATCACCGAAGAGTGACAGGATGGGATCCAGCAAGGGCACGGAGAGGCTATGATCGGCCGACGATTTAGGCCAAGATATCGCTTAATGTTCAAACACACTGAACCAGAGTGCAAGAAGTGAGTCGCTTCGCCGAAAAGCGACAGGATCAGCTCACTCAACGTTGTTTCCCCTTCACCGGAGAGTGACAGGATGGGATCCAGCAAGAGCCCGAAGAGGCTATGATCGGTTTAGAACAACCAAGACATCGCTATATGCCCTAACTGGGGCCAGAGTGCAAGGGATAGAAAGCAACGCCGGAGTGCAACATGATCTTTCTATTCAATCGTGAAGTCTGGAATGGACTTAGCAAGGGTCCGGAGTGACCATCGATAGTTCAGAGAGGCTATAGAATTTGGTTACTGACTTCCGTAAGTGGAAGTAGATACTGATTCGGCTTCGAACAGCCATAAATCTGATTGACAATACTAAAGAAATAAATAGAACATAAGCTCACTGCATTCGATCTGAAGCTATTCAAAACACGCCTTTTACCAAAAGGCATGTTTTGGGGGGCAAAGTGTTAACCCACTTTTTGGCAAGGTCGAGATATCAAGGAATTAACAAAAAATCAATGATTACTTGTTCCGAATATTAGTTGTATACCGCAGGTTCACTATGGACATCGATGAATTTTGTCCAAGTCCAAATCAAGTTAGAATTGATATGACACGACGATCAAAGAGGAGGAAGCCAAAGTTGCAAGTTTCAAGTCAATCGGACTTCATATGCTCAAGTTATGATCGATACAAATTTCAGGAATCAACCTCGCTCGGGTGTCGCTTAGCACACCTCACTCGGGTGTCGCTTAGCACACCTCACCCAGGTGTCGCTTAGCACACCTCACTCAAATGACGTTCGGCACAACTGCTTTGTTCGGCATATAAGGAACGTTCGGCATCCATGAACGTTCAGCTATTCTACGATTCGACACGAATGGGTCAACTGTTATTTAAGGTCGTTCGGCATGCAGAGCGTCCGACCTCACTCCAAGACCGTTCGGCATACCTCCACTCCAATGCCGTTCGGCACACCTCACTCTAATGTCGTTCGGCATACCTCCACTCCAAGACCGTTCGGCATACCTCCAAGGCGAGTTAATCTCACTCATCTGGTTGCTATTTAAATTTAAATAGTCAAATCTAAATATTTGGTGAATGTATGGATTGATTTGATATGATAGTATATATAGTAGTATATATATCAATATATATATATATATATTGGAATATGTATATATTGGAGTTGTTGATTCCCGCATTATATAGCGGATGAGACCCTATGCGCCGCATAATAGTGGATGATAATATTTTAAACCTATATACCGCGATATTCCACCTCGAAGTGGAATTGGTATTGTGCTAACATCTGTGGATGTAGGGAAAATAGGTTGGAGGGATCCAACTGGATTCCTCAAAGTTATTTAGATTATTTAATATTCTATGTTATGAATATTGATATCCTGTGATGATTTTATTGGTAAATTGAAATATTGGATGATATGGTTGGATTGAATATTTCAGTATGTGGAGTTATCAAAATCTATTGAATTGGATTTTTGGAAAGAAATAAAAGAGTAAAATTTAAGTAAAATAATTCTAGTGAATTTGAATAAATTAAATAATGGATTGAAAAAGAAATAAAAGGAATTTCAAAATTCTAACAAATATGGGAAAGGAGATTTGAATTAATAGGGAAATAATAAATTTTAAAATAAAGCGATATTTTCTAAAAGAATAAAAGAATTTACTTTTTTAAATTTAAGGATTAAATTTAATTAAAGGATAAATAAGGAGTTTTATAAATCTGAAATTGAAATTTTAGTTAAAAGGGTTCTAACTCAGAATAAAGAAATTAAAATCTGGGAGTTAATGTGATTTGAAAGAAATGAAGTAAGTAAGTGAATTTATTTCAAGTGAAGTGAATTGAAAATAAATTGGAAATTGATTTAAATGTTTGGAATTTAAATTTAAGGAGAAGTGAGATTTTGGAATTTATAAACTGGGTTTATAAAGTAAAATAAAATATCAGTGGATATTTGAAAATATAAATTCAAGGAGGGAATTTATCAAAGGATATGGATTAGTTTAAAAATAAATGTTGATTTATTTTTAAAAGATGGGAAAGAGAAGTGTATTTCTCTGGATAGCCAAGTACGTTTCAAAGAAATTTAAATATTCGTTAAAAGTTTTAATGTTGTTTTAAACCGTATGTTTTAGAAAATTTGTTATTTTTAAATATTAAATTCTAAAGTAAGTGTTTATGTTCAAATCTATCATGGTAGTACTTATAAATAAGTGACTTGGTATTACATTTTAAAAAGAGAAAAAATTAGTTATATTTTATAAATTGGTTTTATTTAAAATATCCTTAAAGTATATATTTTAATTAAGTATTTAAGTAGTTTTAATTTCAATGTTATAAAGTATGTTTATAATAAAGTGCCGTTAAATTTATTTTAAAATCTAAAAGTATTTGTACTTGGTGGTTCAGAGGAAATAAATATTTGAGATATGTATTCCGTAAGAGGAAACTTTTTTGAACTGTTTTCAAAGGGGTTCGAAAACAGAAATATATCTTGCGAAGATATTTGTGTGGTAAATAAATAATTTGGAAATTTATTTATTGTTTGATGGTTGTTTATGGATGTTAATTGATAGTTAAACAACCGACTATCAATATTGGCCAAATGCGCTGAAATGACCCTCCTATTTCTACCCTAATTTCATAAGGATTTTTTTTTTACTTCATCAAAGGGAATTTAAATCACGTAGAAATCAAAATGCCATACAAGCTATTGACATAGCCACCTATTTCTTTTCTAAATAGGCAAATTAGGCAAAATCAACAGTTCAGACGTCTAAATTCTTATGACAGGCGTCTAAACATAATTACAGACGTCTATCTAATTATGACAGACGGCTCAGAGATCAAAAATTAAAACAGAGGGAAAAAGACATTTTGAACTGAATTCAGACGTCTAATTATTTTGTGACAGACGTCTACATTTAACCTTAGACGTCTAAATTATTTAGACTGTCGTCTAAGTTTAACCTCAGACGTCTAAATTATTAAGACTGACGTCTAAATTCGATTTCTATGTACATGCATATGCACATTCAGCTTATATGTGTCTGGTTGTCCTCCTACATTCATTTACACTTTTAAGTTCGATTTAAACTTCCTTAGAACTATCAGAGATGATATATAGATTGATCATTTATTACAATTATATTTTTCCAGGGTCATTTTCTTTTTCCAATAAATAAAATATATCCAGGATCAAAACAATTAACCAATATAAATATATCAGTACATTCACAAAGATAAGCACATACATGTGAGGATGCATATGCCTCTCTTGTTTGAATCAGAGTTCTGGAAAACAAGAGGATATTGGATTGATTGAATTTAATCAATCCACACATAGTACGGTGTTATATGCAATAAAACTTCCATTCATGTTTGATTTTCTTCTTATAAAATCTGTCTGGAATTTAAAATGCATTTGGTTAAAATCTGAATGAAAATTCAGATTCCTATTACAAATACAAAGAAAAAGGTGTGTTAATATTTGCACAAAACATGTTTAGGTGCATATATAACTGCAGCTATTTGGATCTGGCTTTCAATTCCCTTATTACAGATCCTTCCTTTATTTAAAAATAAGACATGAAACATTTGTATGAAACAAGTTAGGTTATGGGAACCTTGAAGTCATATAAAAACATTCAACCTATGCCTATTATCTTTTGTATACACTTACCATGTTTGAAAGATAAAACCATTTAATTTTTCTGAGAATCAACTATCCAGATTTTCCAAAACTTAAATCCTTTCTAAAGACTCAAAATTGACTAATACATTTATAAAATGTAATCATTCAGTTTTCAACATGGTGTTCTTACTAAATCCACTTACAATATTTTGATTAACTTCTTTAATATCAGATATTAACTAGATTCATAAATTCCAGATACAAGTCAATCTCTTAATAAAACACTTAACCAAATATCCATCCCATATTCAACACTTAATACAAGTAACAATTTAAATCATTAATACATGCGGATTTTATCATTTAGGCTCTTATCTAACTAAGTTTAGCATGCTATAATCCTCTTCTCAAAGCCTTGCTCCTACTCCTACTTAGTGGCTGCAATCCCTGAAAAAGCATTTGAAGCTGCCTCATTTTAAATGAGACACCCCAGATGCCATTAGCACACTAGGGTCAGACACATGTCTGGTATGAGAAAATTCACAAAAGCAATTAGTTAATTAGGTTAAAATCAAATTAAATACATATACATAAAATTCTGCCCTTTAGAATCAGATCATACTTGTGTGCATGCTCTGTGTCATTGTGCATGTGCACACTTTAATTTTTCTTTCCAGAGATTCCATATATATATAAATATGGCACATACATTCAAGCATACAATTCAGTCATAATCAAGCAATCATTCACACCAACAGGAAAATAACCAATATGAGTTAAATCATTTATTCAATCCTCATATTTCAAATCTGGGAAAAACTCTAGTTTTCTCATCATCTCAAATATTATTCCCTTGGTATATTTATCTATCCTGGTCTCATCTGCAATATTTATGAATCAATGGACACACTGTAATGAACTAATTCACTCCATTACACAAAGATCTCAGGACTTAAACAAGCCATGTGTCAACTTGTGTTACTCAAGAACACAAGTCATTCCTGCAGTGTTCTTGACCCCAATTTCCTAATCAGGTTTAAGTTAATAATAATAACTCTTTTGATTTTTCATGACTAAACCATTCAGTGATCCATTTTACTACTAAAAACATCCATATCATGGCATCTCATATTATTCATAACCATACAGAGACAAACAAGCAAACAACCATTGGTGACAAAATAAATAAGGTTCTGTATATATATATATATATCCTGGTATTTTAAAAGGGGTTTAGGCAACTAACATTGGCTTATGGCTTTTGAGAGAGTTTTTCTTTTTGCAAACATTTGTGCTTGAGTTAAACTCAGAATGACCTGGTTTCACTGAATCACAAAATTTTGTTTGCTATGCATATGAACATATATATTTTTTCATTGAATCAGGAGCATCAGCACATAGGCAACCCTATTGCACCCCTAATTCCTTTTTGTCTCAAGCCTCAGCACTTATACATGAGTATATTGCAGCTCAACATTATTTACATCTTTCTGGGTTGAGCCAAAACCAATACTACTTGCCTATTTTTAACATTTATTTTAGGTTCCTAAGCATTTATATATCAGAGATCTGGGTTCATAAAACATATATGTATACTAACTACACATAAAACTTTCTTATAAATAAACAAGTAGAACAACCAAAGAGGATCAAAACATTTTCAGATTTTAAATTCACAGATAAGCATTCATATATGAAAATACTCTTTTTAAGAAAAATTACTTATAACTGGCTGCCTACATTAGGACTTATTGCCTTAGATTTTTGAGTGAGTTTTCTCACCTAGCCCTCTTCTTTGCTTCCTTAATTAATTGATGAACTTCTGCCTTTAGCCTCAAGCTCTTTTCCTTCCCTTGCCTTATGATTTCTATGGTGTTGTTTCTTTTTTTTTTCAAAGTTCTTTTCTGAGAAGGAGAGGAGGCTGCTGCATATACATGTATATATATAGGGTCTTCCTTAGGGTTTTGGGTATTGGCTAAAGCCATTTTTGCCCACCAGAAAATCATGTTATCTGTATTTTACTTGAACCCAAAATTCTACCCTTCCCGGCTTAATTTAGGTGAAGAGAAAAGTGGTTACTTTCTTTTTGGATAATTTCAGAATTTTGCTTTTCAGAA
Organism: Allium fistulosum; assembly: GCA_030737815.1. Lineage (NCBI taxonomy): Eukaryota > Viridiplantae > Streptophyta > Magnoliopsida > Asparagales > Amaryllidaceae > Allium > Allium fistulosum. The sequence continues at coordinate 101,143,713 of CM060907.1, forward strand.
AATACCTTTTTTTATACATTAATATACACTATCAAGCTATATTACTCCCCTTTCAAGATCTCAGGACACACTGTATATTTACTTATGCATTCGGCCTTTAAGGATTTAATCTATATATATATATATATTCCCATACATATCAATATGTATTTATTCTTAGGGTTCAGGGATTTTAGCTTTAGTTCATGTGCATTTCCTGTGCACACATGTACACACATACTGATACACTATCAAGCTATATTACTCCCCTTTCAAGATTTATTTAAAAATCATTTTGAATTTATTTATATTTTTCAGAATAAATTCCTAAAATCTTGGGTCATTACATGCGCTGATCGTTTCGAAGAGACCGGGATCGAGATTTATTTCTCGAAAACCACTTCGATCCGGTTTGTACGTTTTCGCAGGGAAAACGAGTTTGAAAACTAAGATAAAATAGCGCCTTCAGTTCCGTTCGAACCCGGAACGGACTTATATGGATGAATGCTTTCGAAACATCGTCAGCGGACGATGGGCATTCTAAGGGATATATTCTAAAAAGGTAATGCTTAGCCTCAAGCCTCATCAACCGGGAATGACTTAAAATCAAGGGTTATGCAGCAAGGCTTCGTGGGTAGCCCCCACTTGAGAGTAAGGTCATCCCTATCTAGATGTCCCTTTTTATTTCGGCTTAGTGGTGCGGTTGCTGATCACAACCGTGGGGTGATTTTATTTGGAATTATCCAGTAAGGGATGATTCCAGCCTTGTGTTGCAGGGGAGCGGGCGTACTCCTCGGTACTGTGATCTAGGCCACGTACTGTGACAGGTGGTATCCCAGTGCCTAGTCATTCGTTGGAAATCCATTCTCCCTACGCGCCTTTACGGTTTTTGTTTGTAGAACCCACTTTGTGGCTAGTATGCTGGAATTTAATCATGTAACAATTTCAGCTATTTAATAAGTATTTGTATATAGACACTATTATAATATCAGAGGATTTTGATAAAAAGTGTTTTAGCCATCGTAAGGTAAAAACCCGACATGTTTATTTATGGCATGGTCTTACGAGATGCTTTTGATTTCAAAGGATTTTGAAACTTTAATAATAAATTTGAGTGTGATTTTCTCACGCTGGTATTCTAGACTGACTCGGGTGTTATTTTATTATAATGCTCGGGTCAGACCGAGTATTATACGATACAAGATATGATGCTGTGGAACTCGGGAGACGAGCTGGATGGAGATACGTACTTCCATACTTGTATATATATTCCGCTGAGTTGGTTAGCTGTGTACTCTGTGTATAGAGGACAGGATACGATTATTGTCCAGTTGTATGTTATGTGTACTCTGATGATGTATTATATATAAAATAGATATAGTTTTGATTTGTGTAAAGATCTGTTAGTATATATTATATTTTATTCCGCTGCGATGGTTAGATTCTGATGTTGTTTTTTTTATTTTCTTCTCCTACCTCTTCTTCTTCAGCACTAATGGTTCGACTTTTGTGGCATGAAAAAGTCGGGTCGTTACACCAGTGCTTTTATACGAGTTTTAACAAATATTCCTAATAAAATAAACTTAACCTTGAAATCTTGAACTCTTGATAATCTTGATACTCATGAGTCTTATATCTCTATATCTTGAATCTCTATACTCTACGGTCTTCATTCTTGATACCTGCATGGTTAGATCCTGCATATACATATATATCTAAACTTGTAATGTTAGTATTAATATTTTATAATCTATTCTAAGGTTGTTGTCATCAAAACCATCATCTCATGGACTAACAATCTCCCCCTTTTTGATGATGACAACCTTTGTTTATAAAATATTCCTTCTATCCTAATAACTCCCCTAAAACTAACAACTCCCCCTTAATCTATGGCTAACTACCCTATTTTATATTTCTCCCCCTTTGTCATCAACAAAAAAACTTACTCCCCCTTATTCTTGGACTTCAGTACCTGCATTGATAAACTATACAACGGAATACATAATATATAGATTAAGAAATAATGATACTTATGAGCATAATAACTTAATTAAAGACTATATTCATTTCAGTGTATATATATATGTTTCACACACCAAACTTCAAACCAAATAAAATCAATCCACACAAAGTATCAATTCAAACCAAATTAAATCAAACAAATTAATTCAAACAAATCAAACAAAGAAAAAAAATTAAACGTTACGAGGAACATTAACCCATCCTTCTTCTCCAAATATAGGGTCTTGTTTGATGGCATCCCAATTCTCATTATCAACAGAGAGAGAAACGGGAGGATGTACTTCATTTCATCCTTGTGCAGGGAGGAAATCATCCATCGAATTGCTTCGAAATGCCTTTCTTGCTCCTTAATCATATGCATTTGACTCAATTCTAAGTGACGCTGATTACGAAGAATGATAGAGAGAATATTCTTGAATGAATTAAGTGTTTCTTCAAGATTTTCAAATAGATTGTGAATAGGATTGGCCATAATTGAATTAGAGAAAGAAATGAAGGATATAGATAATGAGAAATAAATTTCAGTGAAGATTTCTGGAAGAAAAAGGTATATATAGGTGTAGAAATTCGTTTGAAATGAATAGACATTTGGTAGTTATTCAAATTTCAAATTCAAAATCAATAATAACTTCTGACCAGTATATGTCGACATGGTCTTCTAGGGGATGTCGGCATGGGTTAGTGAAAATTTATGACAACTTTGATTTTGTGAATAATTGTGTATATGTATATATTTATATAATATACTAACATTTATTCTAGAGATAAGATAAGATAGATAACAGAAAGGAAATTTCATTTCATTACGATAATACAAAGATTAAGCATAATGAACTACACGAACATTCGAAGAAAAAAAAACAAACTATGACAAATACAATAAGATACTAAAGGATAAAACTAGTTAGAAGATGAAGATGATGAAGATAGTCCAAGTTTCTTGCTGACTTTTGAAAAGAACTTGTTCATCTTCGAAGAAATGTTATCCAACTTCTTACTAATGGATCGTTTTAAAATCCGTTGATTCTCCACAATTATCTTTTGGTTTTTGAGAAGGGTTTTGTTGGATGGATTGGAAGGATATTCGATGCTTTCCAAAGAGGTTTCACCTTCTTCTTCTTCTTCTTCAATTTCCATTTCATCCCTTTCTTCTTCTTCTTCCTCTTCCATTTCTTCCATTTCCTCATGAGCCAAACGCTCTTCCTTTTCGATAAGGGTTTCATAAGGTTGAAAAACATATGGGATTTTCATAAGTGAAATGTTGGAATGGTTGAAAACTTTCCTAGAGACAAATTCTTCACCTTTGAAATCCACTCCAAAATAGTTGAAAATTCTAGTAAGGTAAATTCCATGATATAAAATCTTTTCTCCCATTTCCAAGTTTTTAGAACGAAGTTCATCCAAAATAACTTGCGCCCAATTGATATCATAATTTCTGAAAATAGCAAAAAGTGCTTTGCACACTTTTGAAGTAGGATTGTTAAAATTTCCCGATCTTGGGGTCAAAGTATGTTGTAAGAGAAGATTGACAATTCTTGCTTTAGGACGAAAGTTTCGGTTTTTAAATTCAAAGTTTTCATCTCCTTCAAAAATATGATGAAATGTCTCACGATCATGTTCATCGATTTGAAAACTAGAAAGATCCATTCCCGTGCTTTTGCAATTGAGAATGGTACCCAAAAAATCACAATTTAAAACAATTTGAGTACCTTTGACACTACTCCAAATTTCATTCTCATTTCCAATATAAAAACCACGGTTTAAATTAGCATAGAAGATTTTGACAAGATTAGGATAGCAAACAAAATCATTTTGAGAAGAGTCAATAAGACTTAAAACACCATTGTTTGCAAAAAGAGAATCAATTTCATAAGAAGAAAATCTTGAAAAATAGCAAATTTTCCAGAATGGACTTTGGCATAATTAGCATAATTGATGTATGCTTTAATTGCTTCCAAATCATTGAATAATTGCTCTTTGATTTTTCTGGAAATTCTCATGGTTGAGGGGTTGCTTGAAGAAGCCATTAGAGTAGAGAGTAGAGAGCTTGAAGATATGAAGAGAGAGTTTGAATTTGAAAATGGAAGTGAAAAGATATGATAAAAGATAGTGAATAAATAGACTTTCAAAGGACATATTCTCTGGTTAAAAGGTATCTTTTCAGAGAAATAAATAAAGTGAAAAGGTGGAGGGAAATTCAAACATTTGAATTCAAAATTTGAAATTCAAATTCAGGTAGGCATGTCGACATCATGGTAGGGGCCATGTCGACATGTGGCTTTGAATTTTCATGATATGATTTTTCCTAAGTTATCTAATATACATATATATAAATATTATTATTAATGTCTATATTTATGAAATATTATTGTACTTATAATATATTTTAGAATGTGTCAAAAAATAATTAAAATAAAATAATAAAATAATAGTAAAAAATAGAAAATAAATTTTAAAATTCAAACAACATATCAATTCAAAATCAATCAATCAATCAATCCAAGCATGCAATTTCAGCCAATGTATTGTAAACGTGTACCTTTTTCAGATTCCGTGTCTTTGGTATTGACTAAATCGAGAATTGCTGTGAAAAACAGATTTTAATTATCTTTCTTCTGTTCATCATCGCTGGAGGATGAGTCAGAGTCATTTAGAGTAGCAGTGAATGCACGTTTCCATTTCTTTGTAGAATCATTGTTTGTAGGAGGGTTTTGCTTATCTGGATACGGAGAGTCTCTTTTGATATGACCTGGTTCGTCACAGTTGAAGCATTTGATAAAGTTTGGTATTGTGGTCTGATTACCGGAATTCTTAAAGTTGTTTCTCTTGGAACTATTCAATTTTCTGTACTTCAGGAATTTCTGAAAATTCCTGGTCATAAATGCTATCTCTTCATCATTATCATTGTTTGAGTCTGATCCATCGAATAATGCATTGAATGCCATTGATTTCTTTTCAGATGCTTTGGTTTCTCTTCTCCCGATCATTTGAACTTCAAACCACATTAGATTTCCAATCAATTCTTCTATCTTTAAAATACTGATGTCATTTGCCTCTTCAATTGCAAGTGTCTTTTGATCCCATTCTGGAGTGAGAGAATTTAAAAAAATTCAGACTTGATATTCTTCCGAAAATTCCTTTCCCAAAGATATTAAAGAATGCACAATATCTTAAAATCGACTATACATATCTGAAATAGACTCATTAGTATTCATTTTAAATAACTGAAACTGATTTGTGAGCATGGAAATTTTGGTCTGTTTAACTTTGCTTGTTCCTTCGTGAGTTACTTGTAAAGTTTTCCAGATTTCATATGCAGACTTACAAACTGACACTCTATTAAATTCATTTCTTTCAAGTGAACAAAACAAAATATTCATTGCTTTAGAATTATTTTGTGCAACAGTCTTTTGCTCAGTGGTCCACTGTGAAAAATTAGTTGTGGGTTCAGAATATTCAGTTTGTGTGATATTCCAAGTATCTAATCCTACAGATTATAAATATATTTTCATTCTACATGCCCAATATGCATAGTTACTTCCATTAAAAAGTGGTGGTCTGACAGTAGACTGACCTTCTACAAATGAACTAGTGTTGGTGGTAATAGCAGTACTAGTGTTAGTAGCCATTTTGAAATTTTTCAAAATTCAGATAATGAAACTTTTGAAAACAAAGCTCTGATACCAAATGTGAGAAATGCGGATTAAGGATCTTAAGGCTATAATTAACACTAGAGGGGGGTGAATAGTGTTTAAAGAAATTTGTTAATCTTTTTGAGTTTATCTTACTTTGTTAACAATGTATACACTAATCAGACACAGATAAAACACATAATCAAACACATGCAAATATAAAGTAAAAGCAGTAAAGGAAAGAACACACCGGATTTTATACTGGTTTGGAGTTACCCTACATCCAGTCCCGCAACACAAGTACGGATTTCCTTTCAAAGTCAATTCAACAATTACAACCCTCGGTTTCAAGGCTACGAGGTACACCCTCCAGAATCACAATCCTCTAGGTAGAGATACTTGATTTCCGGGGCAACGAGTTCACCCAATTGATTTCCAGGGCTACAATCACACCTTCTCTCGCTCAATTGATTACAAAAAGTCTATAACTCTGATTAGCACTTGAATCTTGTAGAGATAGTGGAGAGAATCAAAACCAGAAATTATCTAGTTAGATTCGATATTGATTTCGGCAGAGTAATGGTGTAATTTGTAAATAAGAAAGTGAAGAAGAATAAGAGAAGTTAAATCAAAGAAAAGTGATTAAAAATTCGTTGAAACTGACCCCTATTTATAGAAGAGCAACAGCCATGACCATCCATGAAGAGTTATGGTGAATAGACACTTCTTTTGAAATTTGAATTTTGAATCAAACTGTCACCATGTCGACATGGTGCCTATGGGCATGTCGACATCCCTCAGCCAAATTTGATGTTTTGAATTTCTATAAAAATAATATTTATCTTATATTAAAACTTTATAAATATACTTATATATAGTTATAATACATAAATAACTATAGAGAACAATATTAAAATATATATAATAATTTTCTATACTTTTATATTTAAATCTTAAGTATAAATATATAAAACAGCTAAATATATTAATATAAGAATTATAGTTTAAAAACTTAGGATAATAATTTAAAATCAAGGATATTTAGAATTAAGGATATTTTTTAGGCTAAAATATATTGAAAAAACCAGGACAAATGATTTTGGTTTTTAAACAGGAATGTTTAAAATCATTTTGAAAAACAAGCTATATATATTTTGAAAATAATTTTGAAATAAAAGTAAGTGGATACAAAAAGATGTTCCACTAGATTTTTCGTAGGTTCCATCCTACTTAGGGTTCCATCCCTTTAACAGGCTCGAAGTGGATTCCATTCCACGAATAAATTGGATATTAAGATGCCAGTGCTTTTCTACGAGTTTTAACAAATATTCCTAATAAAACAAACTTAACCTTGAAATTTTGAACTCTTGATAATCTTGATACTCATGAGTCTTCTATCTCTATATCTTGAATCTCTATACTGTACAGTCTTCATTCTTGATACCTGCATGGTTAAATCCTGCATATACATATATATCTAAACTTGTAATGTTAGTATTTATTTTTATAATCTATTCTAAGGTTGTTGTCATCAAAACCATCATCTCGTGGACTAACAATGTTCATATTCATACAATACTCCAACCACATCCAAAGAGTATATATACAATATCAGATTATTTTTACTTAACCAAGATGTCAACAATTTTAAAACTTGTTTTAACTTACCATATTTCCATTCTAGAGTTAAAAACTCAACTTTTATATTTTCACAAACACTTAGCTTCAAGTTCTCAATTAACTCGGAAGTTTTCGACTGTCCAAAATCGTCTAAAATTCCATTTCATTTCAATAAATAAAAACTAATCGACATATCATAAATGTGACGACCCGGATTTCTTGACGTTTGATTTGTAATATTCAAATGGTTTTAAATATTGAATTTAAATTATAGATTGATTTTGAATATGTAAATTTGCTTTTTTATTTATAAAATAAATTCAAAATTTAAATATAGAAATTTATTGGATAATTTAATTATTGAATTTTATAATTGAATATTGGTAAAATTATTGTATCTTGAGTTTTAAGCTCGATAAAAATAATTTAAAGGCTGGTAAAATTTATATTAATAATAATGAAGATAATAAAATGTTTTAAAATTGAATTTAAAAGTGATCTGTTCAATTTTAAAAATAGTTTGTTCAAATTGACATTTAAAAATTGCCATCCAGGACACAGCCTCGGAATTCGATGAAAGCAGTTCTATCGGATCCGGGAATAGTGTATTATTATCGAATTTTAAATTTCGTAGCTTTTGGAGTTATCCTTTGATCGTACGGAATATAAACGCATTGGATTAATATCGAAAATTAAATATAATAATTGGGTCCAAGCTATCTTCTCCATACGATCGAATTAGGACTCAAAATCTTTTCCATTGCATTTGGAATAGGGGTATACATTATAAACGCCTAGCGGCACATCTCGATAGGAGATTGGAATTTTAAGTTGCTAAAACAAGATATTTTATAAATAAAATTATATGTGATCAAATCAAAGTCTAGTCTAAGCCGACCAACATCGTACCCCATCCCCCTTTTTACGCATTTAGAATCACATCTCCTCTTTATTCTGTCAGTTCGAAAATAAATCATGGCTTCCCTTTTCCCCCTTTTAAAACATTTTCAAATCAGAGAAAAGGAAAATTAAACGAAATCGACTTTAAAAAAAAAAGATAATGGTGCACGAGCACCTGAAACCACAGCCGCCATCGATGCTAGGCAGAGCTAGGCACAGCGCTTGAGGTTTGATAGGGTGACATGGTATCATGATCGAATCGCGATTTGGAGTTCGTGGCTTGATGAGAGTCCGAGTCGTGCGCATGCGTAGGAGCTGGAGAAGGCGGTGACTTCTAGGGTTTCGAGTAGATAAACGCGGCAAGTCGCGCGCACGTGAGCTGGAGGGAGTGCGAAGGCGGTGGGAGATTCGATTCGAGATTAGGCATTGACGTGGGATGAACATCGGGGATGGTTTCGTGATGTCGCGTGGAATGATAGTCTGGAAGGTCACGATTGGCAATGTGCGTACATGATGTTGGCGATGGAGTGTCATGTACGAGCGAGTTTAATTTCAAGTTGGGTTTTGGCAAACTCGAAGTCGCGTTATGTAACGCTCCGGATTTTCGCGTTCGAAAATCGACATCCATACTTTACATCGTACTCGAATGCCATAGATTCGACCGTTCAAATCCGAGTCGCCGGAGCTTATAACACAGTTAAGTAAATAACACAGCGAAAGAAAAAGAATAATACATTGATATACGATATCTGATACAACAGAGTGATACAATGAATATCAATATACATCAGAGATATGATACAAGAAATAGCAGCGAAAAAGAAAACGATAACATCAGCAGCGGATAATCTCCATCTCTAAAGCACCAATCCAGAAATAGCTTGAACTCCCAATAACGATGCACAAAAATAAGCAAGTGCAGTCCATATCCAAAGACTGAACTAGCTCCAGATAATCTACTGAACTTGACTATCTGAAAAACCCAACTTTAGACTACTCGTGTAGAAATATTTTGAGCATCCAGAGTTTAGGAAAGAAACAATAAACTCCGGATTAGTCATGGGACTGGTGTGAGCAACAAAAATAGTTTATCTTTAAAAAAAATAGCAGAGAATTTTAAAGTAATTTCGCAATGCTTTTGGAAAATGAAACTACCATAAGGCCTCCCGCCACACACATAATGCAAACGCAGAATTGGAGGAGATTTCTCCTTATGATAGTCAAAGATGCTTACTACGCAAAACAAATCATTTTGGATATTATTATTAGTGCATAGTGTAGAAAACATTTTCGAAAGTAGAATATCAATCTTAGCCAGCATAGACATTTCGAACTATGCCTACTATAGCTACCATCCAAAGAGTGGGGCGCCACTATAAGTAGATGGCAGGTTCTACAACTAAAACCGTACAAGGCTCGTATTGTTTGGTTGGATTTCCAACAAATGGTCAGGCTAAGGAACTTCCTATGCCACGAAGGAACGCCTCTGGCTGGACGCTCCGAGAGACAAACTGCTCTCTGCCAAACAAGGTCGGCTACCCCCTTCCCAGGGAATATACAAAACCTCAGATATGCCACCCCCAGTCCTTTGGGACCTTTAAGCGAGGATCCTCTACACCAACATCACACATAATAAATAAAGTGTGTCCACATGAGTAAGTATCTGGGCTCCATACCATGATACTACCCTTTTCCAGAAGGAATGGTCATACCCTAGGGGAGCTACCCCTGAAACCTTGCCACACAATTCCTGTTTCGACCATTACCGGTTTGTGAGGTTCGACGAAGTCTCGTCCACAAAGCTACGCTTTGGCACAAAACCATGTTTTGGGTCAACAGATGATCAAGGTAATGATCACAAAGATAAATGATCAAACAAATGATCATATCACAAATGATCAAACAATGATCATCACACAGCAACACTCAGCATGTCACATTACCAAATTGGGAATATATCGCTGATAAATTTCAACTACATAACCTTTGAGCTCGTACGTCTCATAGAAGGGTGTTAAGCTAAGAGAATAAATTCTCCGCCACCAACAGAAATGTATTTGAAAGAAATCTGCTTTATATCTCAAAGTGTAATGTCAGACATGTAACCATACAAGTCTGTTCCGGGTTCGAACAGAACCGAAGGCACTTCCAAAGAAGCCCTTGCAAATCCGGATAATTTTTTAATCACGTCCGGACTTCCCATCACAAAAAGAGTGATATAAATCTCTATACCGGAGCAACTCGGTGCAGAGACATTCGACAGGTTGTCCTTTCATTTTCGAAAATATCCGGTCTTCAACACCGGTCTTCAAATGCCATCCATATACGACGTATCACTATTCGGAATGGGTTATATGACACAAAGGTCTTTTCTTGACTAACCCGAATAGTGAGCGGAATATTTAAAAATATATGGATATTGGGATTTCAATTAAGTCACAACTTATTACCCAAAATTCTCTTTTCAAATGGTTTAACAAATTACCATTTTCAAATCTTTAAACAAAAAGATTCATTTTAAACAACCTTCAACGGTTTAAACAATTTCCACATTTTTATCTTTTATACAAAAGATTCATTCACAAATTTTCCAAATCAATTTCCATTTCAATTTAACTCGTTAAATCTTTTAAATCAAAGATTTAACTTATAGCTTTCAAAAACAAATTTCTTTTCGAATGGTTTAAACAAATCATCATTTTAAATCTGTTAAAAATAACAGATTCAATTCATAGCTTTCAAAAACAAATTTCATTTCGAACTTGGAAAACAATTTTTCAATTCAATCTTGAAATTCCTTTAATTAAACTGGAATTTTATTTCTTATCTGAAGCTTTTATTCCTTTAAAACAAACAGTTTTCATTTTGGAAATCTGATTCATTAATACAAGTTAAAGTCTTTGGGTTAAATCCGAATTCTCAAAATTATACTTTTAAATGGTTTAACTTCATATAAACACATCTATATCATCTTTAATCCCTAGTTTCAAATCATAGGATTCAATTTCAAACTTGAATTCAAATTTAAATCAAATTATTTAAATTTTCAAAACTCGATTAAGTTATTCAAAATAACTTTTATCTTTGAAATTTCATTTCAAAAGCTTTTCACTTTAAACCCAAATTTCCAATTTCAAAATCAATTGAAATTAAAGTTTCAATTTCAAAAATATAAATTAAAATTATCTGTGACTTAACCGATTTCCACGTGAAATCCATATTTGTGTGTGTATGGTGTAGTCCAGGGGCTTTACACAATAGTGCAACATCATTTCATCATCACAGATTCAAATATGACAATATATTTGATAAGCGGTATAATCCTATAATGCTTATCTTTATTCACAGATTCACAGACAGATATATAAATTCAACACAGATAAATAATTTACACACACAACTCAATTCAAAACAATTCACATCACAGGATATCACATATCAGGGATAACAATCAATTCAAGCATTCATAAGCAATCCAATCATTCAATAATCATTTAAAAGTAGGATTAATTAATTGTTCAATCCCTAATTAAACCAATTAAATTTCTAAGTAATTACTTATGAATTAATTACCCAATCCTGATTAATTACTAATCATTTGATATTAATTAACGAAATTAATTAATTTATTCTTAATTATCCATCTTAATTAATTACCCTTAATTAATTAATTAATTCTTAATTATCCATCTTAATTAATTACCCTTAATTAATTAATTAATTGTCCTATAATTAATCACATAATTAAATTAACCTTAAGTTAATTTCATAATTAACTAACTCTTAATTTCATTAAGTAATTTTATTTTCATCATAGATTAATTCACCTTTAATTTATTAAATAATAAATTACCAATTCATTAATCTCTAATTATTAGTTAATCAGTCATAATCATTAATTAATTAAATCAATTAATTATTCTTGAATTAATCACTTAATTAACCTTTAATTTCTTAATTAATAAATTAATTAATTATACTTAATCTCCAAATTAACTTAACTAATTCCAAGATAATAAATCTTCTTTAACTTAAGATAAATATTATCTTAATTACCATTTACATTTTAAAATCCCTTTGTCTTAAAATTAGCTTTCTTAACATTTATAAAGTAATGGTATAAAGAAAGTTTAACTAATTTGTTTTTAAATTTCAAAAGCCTTATTTTTAAAACTTTTTATAAAAACTGGATTTTAAATCTACTTCGGGTCATACCCGAATGCCACTCGGGACTATCCCTGAGTTTCTCTACTTCTACCCCTTTTCTTTTATAACTTAGATAAATTTTACAATTAAAAAAAACTAAAGCTATTATTTCCCAAACACTCGAGCACAAACTCGAGTCGAAACCCCAAAACCCCGAGCCCATCTTCGAGGAAACTCCCTAGACTCTTGAGCAAAACCACGAGCAGCTCGTCTTTCCCAAATCAAACAACCCAGATACCCAAAAATGCACATGCACGTGCACAGTCGCACTGGCCACCTCCGACCAACACCACGATCATCTCCACATCGTCGATAACACACATAAGCATCGCGACCACCCAGTTCCCTTAAATTCGCTTGGAATCGAATTCGAGCATAGCTCGAACCATCACGACCAAACTGCCCCAAATGATCGTCACGTTGTCGTCTCGTCACCGCTGCACAGGCCACCGGAGTCGATCCAGTTCCGACCACACCTCGACAACACTCCAAGCAACCATTCCCCGAAGTATCACAAAGCTCGATCACGTAAAAGAGTTGTTCTCGACTCGTCACTGACATGAACAAAAACGTGAACTCAAGCCCTAATTTGGATTCATTCGACCAATTTTTGAATTTGAAAAATTATTCAATATTTTTCTCAACATCATATATGTTCATACTAGCTCCAAATCAAATTTCAACAATTTAAATTAAATCGATAACCAGAAATTTGCAAAAATGCAATCTTTGTTTATTTACAAACTGCTCTTTAAATATTAGTCTAAAAATCTTGATTTTTGTTTTAAAAATCATGAATTGTAGTATAGATTCAATATATCATCTCGAATTAATATTTTTTAACAATTCATTTTTGTCAAATATTGGTTGGATACCTGTGAACAAGTTTACAGTGGGAATATTCTTCTGTATGTTCAAATAAGCTTTGAAAAAATATTGTTTGAGATTAAACATCTTGATTGTTTTGAAAAACCAAAGCTTTGCAATGCTTAATAGCAAATGAATCTTAGTTTTGGATCAGTTATACACCCTGTTTTCATTTTTAGCAGAGAAACACTGAACATCCAACATTATATGCAAACTGAAGCATATTCAAGGCAGTTAATAGATGAAGTTTGAACTGTTTTAAATAAATTTAAAACTTTTCAAAGATTAAGTTTACTCACAAGGTAAAGAAAGTGAACAAAGTAGTCTAACATGCATAGTTAACAAACATATAGCATACTTATCCACATATGCAACATCATTTATTTCAAAACTTCACAAGCAACAACATGTTTTACTTAAACTTTTAAATAAAGAGTTTACTCACAGTTTATAAAAGGAAGAACAGAGCACGCTTTTGAGAAGCCAGTTGAAACTTTCTTTTGAATCTCTGGTTCAAGTTGAATTGTTTGTTTAAGTTTGTAATGATGTTTATTCTCCTTTGCTTGCTAAATTATGTTTTCTTGAACGAACTGGAACAATATAGATGTGTATATGTGGAGAGAAGGGTGTTTGTATAGGCTGATAAGTCTTTGCATAGGGTGATGATATTATTTTGTACAAGGTAATGTATTTTTCTTTTCTTTCTAGTACAAATATGTGTACCATATGCAGTGATATTTTTCTTTCTATGGTGGCTGATAGATAGGGCATTAATTGCCTTGTACAAAACAATATTTTCTTCCATCTCGGCTGTACAATACGTGAGATAATTGATGGCTTCCTTTGTGTATATACTTATATTTATATTCACTTGCTTTGACTATGCTAAATTTTATTTCGGCTGAAATGATAATGTTGTGTACAAGCATTAATTATCTTTGTACATAAATGTTTATAAGAGGGCTGATATCTTTGCATTTTATTTGTTTTGGCCCTATTACTTTGAAATCTAGTGAAGTTCTATTTTTATGATGTTGTCAAAATGTTAGCTACTTTATATTTTTATTTGGTAAGTATATCTTGGTTGTATTTCATTTCACTTTATATTTTTACAAAGTTTATTAACATGTTATTTGAATTTATCTATGTATTCATTTTATTTTATTTTATTTATTGTTTTAAAAGTTAATTTATAAATTCAAATTATTATTAACCATCAATCCTAATCTTTATTATTACTTATTATTAAACCATTATTTACAATTTAAATTCAAGTCAAATATATATCTATATATTTATTATTTTCAAATTCACTCGTATATGCCCAAATACATATATACACATATATACAATATTTACAATATTTTTAAATTCAAATGATTTTATATAATTTCTATTTGAATCGTGGAAACTCGCTTCCATTTATAATTTATTTTACAATTTTTATTCAAAAATTCAATAAATATTAATTTAAATTAAATTAAAATCTAGGGTCGTTACACGTTATGTTGTGAGCCTAGGTAGTTGCGAGCCTGTTTCGGGAAGAAGGATTAAGCCGATGAAGGTATTCTCTTTGGTTAATCTATTTGGTTAATTTAAATTTTATTAATTAAAATCGTACTCGTTATATTAAATAGACTTATATTATTTTGTTATAGTAATTAATAAATAATTTATCTATACGAGGTCCAAATAAATAAAACAAGTCGAGTGGATTCATAGCTGGAAAATCTACGCAACAGAATTTATTTGGACGATCAGCAAAATATAAATCAAGGTGAGTAAATCTCACTCATTTTTGGATTGCCAGTTTAATTTAAAATGTTGAAAATTTAAATTATTGGTTGATTGAATGATTTGATAATTATTATTATCGGTTGGATGTTATAATATATATAGTAGTATATATATATATTAGTATTTGGAGTGATATTCCCGCACATTATAGCGGATGAGACCCTATGCGCCCCGCATAATAGCGGATGACCCTATATACCGCGATATCCCCCTAAAAGTGGGATTGGTATTTTTTTATATTGTATTAACATCTGTGGATGCAGGGAAACAAGTTGGAGGGATCCAACTGGATTCCTCAAATATATTGTTTATTTTTCCATATATAGTGATATATAATGTAAGTAGGTAATCTTTTATAGATTATTGTTGAAATTGAAATTATTGGATGCTATTATAGTACTGGCCTGAATTTTGATAATTTAAACACCATAAATATTTTTCTTAAAAAATTTAGGGGATATAAGGGAATTTTGATATAAAAATATTTGTATTAGAGTGGGAATTATTTTAAGGAAATTGAGTTAGACAAATTTATTGATTTTGGTTATACTTAACTATTGTGAATTATTAAAGGGATGTTTTTAAAAATGAATTGTATAAGAGAATTTATATATGATATTACGAAAATATGAAAAGAGTTGAAGTCGATATTAAAAATGGATTTGAAGTTATAAATGGAATAGTTAAGGTAATGGATTTATAAAGATGGAATTTTATAAACAAGATTGTTTTTATAAACAAGTAAAACTCAAAGGAGTATAAAAATTTATAAACTATGTTTATAAATAAGTTAAGCGATATCAATTGATATATTGGGAAAAATAAATTCGTTGGGTGAATTTATATTAAAATATGGAAATAGGGTGAGAAAATAGTAGATATTATTTTGAAAAGTGAAAATGGTTAAGAAAATCGGAATGAGAGCGATGTGATGGAAATTTGAGAGGAATTTATAAGTTGAATTGGTTATTGAGGTTTAAAAAAAATTAATTTTAAGAAGTTTACTTTGAAAGGACATTTTTTATTATTTAAACTATGAAATTTTATTCTAGTTCGGATTGAAATACTTCGATAAGTAGATTTTCAAATATTTAGTATTTATTTAAAAAATTATAACTATATTTTATCTAAGAATGAGTTGTTAATGTTATAAAAGTGTTTTTTTCATATTTTAAATAATTACTTGAACACGTTTTAAAAATAAATTATTAATCTTTTAAATACTTATTATATATATAGAGAGTTTTAAAGTAACTGAAAATTTTATTTTATAAATTCTCTCGAGATTCGAAAAAGGGGCTTATAAAGGATATGATTTTGAGGAGAGGAAATTTATTTGTGATTTCAGAGATTTTGGAATAAGATACGGAATATTTCTCTGAAATGATAATATTGAAAGGATTTTAGGAAATAAGACTTATAGTATTTTCCTAAGTATAAAAATGGAAATTTAGAAATATTTCTAAGTGTTGAGATGGTTTGAAATATCCTGTTATGGATTTAAGTATTTGAAAATTGTTTTCAAATATTGGAATAAGGAGGGGGATTTGGATATATATCTTAGTAAAGATATTTTGAAATAAGGTTCGAAGAATTATAAAATAAGGCCCAGTGACTGCTTATGGATGTTTAATTGATATTTAAATAACCGACTATCAATATTGGTCAATTTCGTTAATCGTTTCAAAGAGGCCGAGATCGGATTTGCTTGCTCCATGATAGGGGGTTCTCGCTTCTTGTTAGGTAGCGAACGTATGACTCTTACCCCTACAAGTCCCTGAGTGGTTGGTTACAGTCGAGAGGCTGGCCATAAAAGCAAATTCAAGGTACTAGTGTATGCCACGGTGGGGCTGGGATGGTTGAAAAGCCTACCAGTCGCCGTTGTCGATGGTTGAAAAGCCTAGACCGCTACATTTAGTATCAGTACTGAAGGTTAAGAGAGAACCTTGGCTCTGGTGGGGATTACTCTTAGAGAAAGAGTCAATAGTACTCTATAATGAGTTGAGTGTAATAATAGATATAAGTGCATATTTATTAGTGAATATAAATGGTTTTATATTGTGTTGACTTATCGGTTGAGTGGCATATAAATTCTGGTCGAGTAGTGGGACGCCGCTAATTCGATAGGAGTTTCTAAACACTTGAACGTAATAAACTGACACAGTATGGTTTTGAAGCGAGTAAATGAAATAATTTTATCCAAATTATATTTTTATACAAAAGGAATAATTTTCTAAAATTATTGTGGTATATTTGGAGTGTTTGGATGATAATATTATAATCAAAACAAGATTATAAAATCCGGAGTGCGTTATACACAACCAAAATGAAAATTGTACAAGTATGGATTATTCAATTGAGTTAAAACTAAGAATTGATTCAAACCAGAATTTGAAAAAAATAAATTCCGGAGATTTTGGAAATGTTTTCCAAAGTATTTTGAAATAAATAATAGTATTATTATTTTAGAGATATTTTTGAATAGAAAAATGTTTTTAAATGGATTTTGGAAAGTGATAATAGCATTGAACTCACTACAGTCGTTGTGAAATAATCCGGGTGATGACTGTGCAACATCATCAGTATCCATTTTCGAGTTTCTAAGTGATGGATTGCTACGGAAATTGATTGTTCAGATTTGTTGGCCAAACAAGTTTTGTTTTGGGAATTTCAAAAGGAATTTGTTTTGGATATAAACCAGGGTTGGTTTAAATATTAAAAAGTGTGGTTTGGAATATTGAGATTTCAAAATGATTTGGAATAAATGCTGGGTGTTTGAATTCTGGAATCCTCATCTAAATAATTTAGAGATCATCAGGAGATAAGTTATAAACTTATAAATTGAGAATGATTCTAAATAAGAAAGAAAAATATGGAATTTGAGTTTTAGAGATGAATTTTAACTTGAGTAAAGTTAAAACTGGATAAAATTAAACTTAAGCAAAGCAAATGGAATAAATAAATGAAGTGATGGCAATAATAAAAGGGATTAGTGAATTAATTAAAATGGATGGTATGAATTGAGATTTAACGTAAGTTAAGTTAAATAAAAATTGAATTGGAATAAATAAATTCCAAAAGCTTATAGAATTTGGAATTAATAAAATAAAGGTATGTTGAAGCTATAAAGCAATGTATAACTTGGGTTAAAAATAAAATGTGAATGTGCTCAAGTATAAAATTGATGGAAATATGAAAAATAAGTTGTGTAACTTTTAAAAATTGAAAAAAATGAAGTAATAAAACTAAAACAAAAATGATTTGATGTTTTGGTAAAGGAATAAAGATCCAAACTTGAATTTTAAGATTAGTTTGAGCTCGAGAAATGATTTTTGAAATAAAAACCAGATATTGAATTGTGAATTGGAAGTGAACTAATTAGATAATTAATTAGTTAATTGAATATAGAAGGGATATTAACTTGGATAAATAAATTGGATTGTGGATTAAAAAGTGAATATTGGAATTGGAACTTGAGTTATAAACAAAATTTGACTTAATTATAAGCGAATTAAATAAAATCGGAAATGTGTCGAATAAAAATGGAAATAGTTTGAAATAGAGAAGATTTAAGTTATAAATAAATTCAATTTGAGTATAAATAAATTGAATATGACCTTGATATCATTTTAATGAATTCAAAAACGAATTTGAATATGGAATTGAATTTGAAGTGAATAAAATGAAAGAACTAATTAATTAACTAGTAAATGAAATGGAAGTTGGTTGAAACGAAATAAACTTATGAGCTATAAGGTTGAAATAAATGAAATTTAACAGATTAACTTAAGTTAATAGTTGAATGTAAGTTTGACTTAAATAAATTTGTGAAATGGTATTTATTGAAGTAGGGGAAATGGTCCCGAGCTTAATAAAAGGAATTTGAATGTGATGAGTGTGAATATGAATGAAATGTAAGTGAATTGATTGTGAACAAAGCTGAAATAGAATAGAATTGAATATAAATTGATTTGGAATCAATTTAAATTATCTATAAGCTAAAATGATTATTCTATTAAATGAGTATCGCCGAAATTGCATTAAAGAAAAAAAATGGGTGTTTGGCATAAACGAACAAAATAAAATTCTACGAAATAAATAGGAAGTGAATAAATTGATTTTTAAATCAATTTGGAAGTTGTTTGGTATAAAAATTAATTGAAGGCATGTAAGGTGAGTTGTAAATTATCTAAATTGAATGAAAATGTATATGGGTTGTTTGAAAGTAATTAAATTGGTGTTGGAACCTCATAATTGCTTATAAATATTTGTTTAACATGCATTGCATATGAAATCCATGTGTTAACTAGTTGAATAAATGAAACATTATTAGAATTTGATATTTTGTACTTACGTGGTTTAAGATTGAGTAAGTACAGGTACAGAGGGACTATCTGGCTAGATTTGGGTTGTGAAATTGCTTTCGAAGTAAATGCTTGCTTAATAATGCTTAAAAACATTAAATAAGGTACGTTTTCAGATTAAATACCGCAAAACATAAATTATTGATATAATTTTTTTTTCCGACCGTGTGGGTCGATGTATATATATCTATCTCTCTTGTCATATTGCAAAAGGTCCTCCGTACAAAGGAGACTCTACCAAAAAATTTTGGAAATTTAGGGTGTTAGAAAAAATTTTAAATTTTTGAAATTTTTTTGTTAACGACAATTTGATTTCGAATTATAATTGAAATAAAGGGTTTTTGAATTAGAATTGAAAACTAATTGTTTTGGTTGGGACAAAAAGATTAGAAAGGTGAAATGTAGAGTTTGAACAAGTGGGTTTTGGTAAGTTAATGGGTTTGGAGCGTTTTTCCTGCCTTAGGGGAGGAATGTAACGACCCGGATTTTTCAACGTTTGATTTGGAATATTTAAATGGTTTTAAATATTGAATTTGAATTATATATTGATTTTGAATATGGAAATTTGCTATTTTATTTATAAAATAAATTCAGAATTTAAATATAGCAATTTATTGGATAATTTAATTACTGAATTTTATAATTGAATATTGGTTAAATTATTGTATCTTGAGTTTTAAGATCGATAAAAATAATTTAAAGGCTTGTATAATTTATATTAATAATAACGAAGATAATAAAAGTTTTAAAATTGAATTTAAAAGTGATCTGTTCAATTTTAAAAATAGTTTGTTCAAATTGACATTTAAAAATAGCCATCCGAGACACGGTCTCGGAATTCGACGAAAATGGTTCCATCGGATCCGTAATAGTGTATTATTATCATATTTTAAATTTCATAGCTTTTGGAGTTATCGTTTGATCGTACGGAATATAAACGCGTTGGATTAGTATCGAAAATTCAACATAATAATTGGGTCCAAAAGCTATCTTCTCCATACGATCGAACTAGGGCTCAAAACCTTTTCCATTGCGTTCGGAATAGGGATATAACATTATAAACGCCTAGCGGCACATCTCGATAGAAGATCAGAATTTTAAGTTGCTAAAACAGGATATTTTATAATTAAATAAAATTATATATGATCAAATCAAAGTCTAGTCTAAGCCGACCAACATCATACCCCATCCCCCTTTTTACGCGTTTAAAATCACGTCTCCTCTTTATTCTATCAGTTCGGAAATAAATCACAGCTTCCCTTTTCCCCCTTTCAAAACATTTTCAAATCAGAGAAAACGAAAATTAAACGAAATCGACTTAAAAAAAAGAGAATGGTGCACGAGCACCTGAAACCTCGGCAGTCGTCGACGCTAGGCAGAGCTAGGCGTAGCGCTTGAGGTTTGAGAGGGTGACATGGTATCATGATCGAATCGCGATTTGGGGTTCATGGCCTGATGAGAGTCCGAGTCATGCGCGCGCGTAGGAGCTGGAGAAGGCGGTGACATCTAAGGTTTCGAGGAGTTGAACGTGGCAAGTCGCGCGCGCGAGCATGAGCTAGAGGGGAGTGCGCAGGCGGTGGGAGGTTCGATTTGAGATTATGCATTGACGTAGGATGAACGTCGGGGGTGGTTTCGTGATGTCGCGTGGAATGATAGTCCGGAAGGTCACGATTGGCAGTATGCATACACGATGTTGGCGATGGAGTATCATGTACAAGTGAGTTTAATTTCAAGTTGGGTTTTAGGAAAGTCGAATTCGTATTGTGTTGCGAGCCTGGGCAGTTGCGAGCTTGTTTCGGGAAGAAGCATTAAGCGAGTTATATTATATAGACTTATATTATTTTGTTATAGTAATTAATAAATAATTTATCTATACAAGGTCCAAATAAATAAAACAAGTCGAGTGGATTCATAGCTGGAAAATCTATGCAATAGAATTTATTTGGACGATCAGCATAATATAAATCAAGGTGAGTAAATCTCATTCATTTTTGGATTGCCAGTTTAATTTAAAATGTTGAAAATTTAAATTTGGTTGATTGAATGATTTGATAATTATTATTATCGGCTGGATATATATATAGTAGTGTATATATATATTAGTATTTGGAGTGATATTCCCGCACATTATAGCGGATGAGACCCTATGCACCCCGCATAATAGCGGATGACCCTATATACCGCGATATCCCCCTCGAAGTGGAATTGGTATTTTTTATGTTGTATTAACATCTGTGGATGTAGGAAAATAAGTTGGAGGGATCCAACTGGATTCCTCAAATATATTATTTATTTTTTATATATAGTGATATAAGATGTGAGTAGGTATCAGTTATAGATTATTGTTGAAATTGAAATTATTGGATGTTATTGTAGCACTGGCCTGAATTTTGATAATTTAAATACCATAAATATTTTTCTTAAAAAATTTAGGGGATAGAAGGGAATTTTGATATAAAAATATTTGTATTGGAGTTGGGAATTATTTTAAAGAAATTGAGTTAGACAAATTTATTGATTTTGGTTATACTTAACTATTGTGAATTATTAAAGAGATATTTTTAAAAATGAATTGCATAAAAGAATTTATATATGATATTACGGAAATATAAAAAGAGTTGAAGTCGATATTAAAAATGGATTTGAAGTTATAAATGGAATAGTTAAGGTAATGGATTTATAAAGATGGAATTTTATAAACAAGATTGTTTTTATAAACAAGTAAAACTTAAAGGAGTATAAAAATTTATAAACTATGTTTATAAATAAGTTAAGTGATATCAGTGGATATATTGGGAAAAATAAATTCGTAGGGTGAATTTATATTAAAATATGGAAATAGGGTGAGAAAATAGTAGATACTATTTTGAAAAGCGAAAATGGTTAAGGAAATCGGAATGGGAGTGACGTGATGGAAATCGAGAGGAATTTAAAAGTTGAATTGGTTATTGAGGTTTAAAAAAAATGTTTTAATTTTAAGAAGTAAGTTTGTTTTGAAAGGAAAATTTTATTATAAAAATTATGAAATTTTAATCTAGTTCGGATTGAAATACTTCGATAAGTAGATTTTCAAATATTTAGTATTTATTTAGAAAGCTCTAACTTTTTAAATCAGCTTTGAAAATTTATATGTTTATCTAAAAATGAGTTGTTAATGTTGTAAAAGTGTTTTTTTCATATTTTAAATAATTACTTGAACACATTTTAAAAATAAATTATTAATCTTTTAAATACTTATTTTATATATATAGAGTTTTAAAGCAATTGAAAATTTTATTCTATAAATTCTCTCGAGATTCGAAAAAGCGGCTTATAAATGGATATGATTTTGAGGAGAGGAAATTTATTTGTGATTCTGGAGATTCTGGAGATTTTGGAATAAGTTACGGAATAATTCTCTTAAACTTTAATATTGAAAGGATTATTGGAAATAATACTTATAGTATTTTCCTAAGTATAAAAATGGAAATTTGGAAATATTTCTAAGTGTTGAGATGGTTTGAAGTATCCTGTTATGGATTTAAGTATTTGAAAATTGTTTTCAAATATTGTAATATGGAGGGGGATTTTAGTATATATCTTAGTAAAGATATTTTGAAATAAGGTTCGAAGAATTATAAAATAAGGCCTAGTGACTGCTTATGGATGTTTAATTGATAGTTAAATAACCGACTATCAATATTGACCAATTTCGTTAATCATTTCGAAGAGACCGGGATCGGATTTAATTATCTGAAACCCACTTCGTTTCGGTTTGAACGTTACGAATGAATACCGTGAAGATGATGAAGATGCTGATTCGGTTTGTCCAGACCCAGGGCAACTTGTATAGACGAATACTATCAGAACATCATCATTGGAGGACGATGAGCATTCTAAGTAAAAAATTTCTTGAAAGGTAACGCTTAGCCTCGAGCCTTATCAACCGGTAATGACTAAAACAAGGGAGATGCAGCAAGGCTAAGTGGGTCGCACCCAATTAGGCTATGTTATCACTTTTCTAGATGTCCTCAGAAACCTATTTATTATGGATATGGTTGTGCATGAAAGAAGGAGCGCTCGATAGTAAGGGTGGGAACACCCAAAGTGATAACATATTCGGTTTATCCATGAAGTGACCCACTTCTTTTGGATTGTTATTTTTCAGTGATTTACTGTTGAGATTTTTTTTTTATTTCCAAACCAAGTGATCACTTCTTTAATTCATTTCCCCCCAAGATCCAAATTCTTACCAATATAAAAATATTGGTATATAAGTCAATTCAAGTCATTTATATATGTGAAGATATATAAATGTTTCCTTGCTTATCAGAGTATTAAAATTAACAAGGAAAATTCAATCACACTATATTTCTCATGTTTCAGAGAATTGGTGTCACATAGCCATTTCTATTTTTTACAATCTCCTTTTTGATCTCAAGCTTGATTAATATTAAATTCAAATATTGCCACTTATTATTTTCCTGCTTACTTCTCAAATTAATTGGTCTCTGGGTTTACAAGCCATACATTTAATTTCCGGAATTCTTTGTGATTTGATACTTATCATATGAATACTGAGGTGATAAACTAGGTTGAAGTCTAGGCAGAGAAAAACAACACGTGTGATCAAGGTTTAGACACAACAAGCACAAACCAATCATGACAGACAAAATGCATATTTCCTGGTTAACAGAGCAAATAATCATCACATGAGTGATGGTGTTGTGACCTACTTTATAAATCATACAACTTCTTATATCTGGAGCTAGAAAAGTGTTGAATCTGGTTTTTGAAAGATATTTGCACTCTTCTGGACTAAAACTTATAGAAATGGTGTTCTGAACCTATAAACACTTTGCAACATTTCCCTGCCTACTGATTGGTATACATGCTTTCTACTCTTAATTTTTGTCTTGCCACTTAGTATCAGTTTTGAAGTTATAGTATCAGATTTTTCCTACTTAGTATCAGTTTTATAGTATCAGAAATTTCCTACCTAGTATCAGTTTTATAGTATCAGATTTCTCCTACTTAGTATCAGTTTTATAGTATCGGATTTTTTCCTACCTAGTATCAGTTTTATAGTATCAGATATTTCCTACCTAGTATCAGTTTTATAGTATCAGAAATTTCCTACCTAGTATCAGTTCTAATTTCATAACTGAAGTGCCTCAAGACTGTCAAGAAAAACATGTTCAAACATCAGATGAAATGGCATCTTCTCCTTCAGCATTATCTACTAAAACTATTTCAGAACTTGTTACTTAAGTCCACAGCTCACAAACACATATAACATTTAAGTTTCTTTTTCTTCTTACATACTATTTTCCAGATAACAAAGCAAAAGACACTCATGAAAATACTTAGAACATATTAGAGTTTGTCTAACTTATTTATTACAATGACACTGCTACTTCTCTTAAACACTTTAAATACCTCAAGATCTCCAATTATCCATGCAAGCAAGCAAGCAATTCATGCATCTTTCCCTACAGCAAAACTTTGAACTGCCCCAATAAAATGAGACACCCCAAGTATTGCAAAGGCAACAAATAGGGTCAGAAATAAATTCTGGTGTGAGTGAAATCAAGTATGCAAAATACCTTGTAAATTCTTAAGGCTGTACAGAGAACTTTTCTATTAAATGCTATTCAAATCCCAATTAAAATCTGAGAATGTGTATATTTAAGTTTATCTATAAACATACACCCAAGCATTCATCCACTTACTTCATTCAGTTGCACATGTACAAACTCCTATGGATTAACTCCCTAAATTCCATAGCATAATTTCTCTTTCTCATCTTTTCATTATGTTTGGTCTGAACTCTTGCCATTGAACACCATGTGTGCATTGCAAAGGGGCTCAGTTATGTTAACCCTTTACACAGAGGCCTACAGGACTTAAACAAGTCATGCACATACCCATCAACCACCTGCTGATGAGTAGATCAAGGCACTACTCCTAAATTATTTTATAATTTAGAGACCATGCTTATTTATTTCTTTCTGGGGAATTTTTCTTTTGATTCCAGAGATGCTCGTATTCTTTCCTTCCTTATATAGGTCAAGAATTATTAAAATCACCCAAAGATCATATCCAGACCTACAAAGCATTCATGTAAAATTGCACACCTTATTTCAAAGTCATTTTTGCTTTAATCACATTTTTCTAAAACCTGCTTATATTTTTATTTCTAGAAATTTTCCATTGCTTACACAAATCTGAAGAAATCATATGCAAAACTATTTTATTCTTTTACTGTGAACATAGGGAATGGTTTTTGAGAAAAACCCATAAAAACTTATTGGTTTACGATCTGAACAAATCAGCACATATTTGTAATATTGCATTGTTCATATCATTTTTAATATAGACTAGACATAAGCATGAATCTCATTATTCACACTGCCTACTTCTTTTCTTTCATTGATACCCTATTCCACAGTAAAACATTTGATTCATTTTTCATATCAAAACTAGCATATATAAAATCTATTTCTGTGATTAGTGTATTGGTTTGATTATCTATTATTTTAAAACAAAAACTGAAACCATCACAACAAGTCAAAACAGGTTAAAATCTCATCCAAAAACCCAACCAGAATACCATCCATGATCAACATATTTTCATCCAAAGAATAAAATCAAACAGAAAAACATAATGTAGTGTTTATATAAAATAACTTGGCTGCCCTTAACATGGGTCTTAATGCCTTACAGATCATAAGTGATTAATCACTCACCTTCCTCCTCTCTTCCCCGAGAATGCCTTAGCTTGAAAACAGGGTAAGCTCTCCTTTCTATATTTTTTTTAGTGTGTTTCTGTTTTCCCTCAGAGAAAACCTCTGCTTCCCTCTTGATTTAAATCATTTTGCTAGGGTTTTACTAAAGGAAAAACCCATTTTATCCTCACATTACTCAGAGAATTATGTGTGTGTTGTTATGGCTAAATGTGCCATTTTCTCTTGATTTCTATTTCTAGTAAAAGCAGTTGCTTTTCTGCTTTTCTGTGCACATGCTATTTGCATGATCCACCTACACATCATCTTTGTGTGACTCAGATACATTGTATACCTTGTTAGGCCTGAATGGTTCTCTTATATTATTTCAAACCATTTATCTCCTGATTTATTTTTAAGAAGGTATTTATGCACAATAATACTAAACTGGTTCTCATGCAATTTAGTTATCAAAAGGACTTTATCATTTTATACTTCTTTGGCTACTCATATCTAATACATATATATTTATATATATGTATATATATAGGAGATATCTGTATATAAAAACTCACTCATATTTGATCATTTTCTTCCCATTATATTTTATTGAAAAATCTCTATCCTCTTATTTAATCATTTCACTTACTCCTAATATTATTATTGTCAGACTATATTTTCTTTTCTTAAAAATTCTCATTTTCTAATTTTATTAAAATTATTTTTTTTTTAATCTCAATAATTTGGGTCTTCACATACTCTCCTCCTAAAAGGAATTGTGTCCCACAATTATTCTCTCATACATTTCCATCCAAATGTATACAAAGCATAATTTCAATTGAATGAGATTTCAGAAACTCATTCATTCCAAATCAATCAAACATACATAAATAATTTTAAGGTCTCATCATAATTTTTAAACATACCTTTAAGTAGAAAACAGATTAGGATACTTATCCCTTATCCTATCTTCAGCCTCCCAGGTGCAGTCATTTTCATCTAAACTCCATTGGATTTTAACTAGTTTTATTATTTTATTTCTCAGTTTCTTTTCTTCTCTAGCCACAATGCCCACTGGTTCCTTTTTATAAACCAGATTTTCTTGAATTTCAACATGTGTAGGAGATTCAAGAATGGCCTCCTTATCATGCACCCATTTCCTCAATTGGGATACATGAAATACATCATGTATTTTGCTCAGTTCCTCTGGTAACTTCAACCTATAAGCCAAAGTTCCTATTCTTTGAACAATCTCATATGGCCCTATATACCTTGGTGATAGTTTCCCTGCTTTGCCAAATCTCAGTATTCTCCTCATTGGTGAAACTTTGAGAAACACATAGTCTCCCACCTCAAATTCTACTGGCCTTCTTCTTTTATCTGCATAGGCTTTCTGTCTCTCTTGAGCTACTCTCATTCTTTGCCTCACTAATTCAATTCTTGCAGAAGTTTCCTTCACATTATCTGGTCCAAGCAACACCCTTTCACCAGCCTCCATCCAACATGCAGGAGATAAACAAGGCTTTCCATACAAAGCCTCAAATGGAGCCATTCCTATGGTGGACTGGTAGCTATTATTATAAGCAAACTCAGCTAAATAAATGTGATCCTCCCAGTTGCCTCCAAAATCAAGTATGCATGCTCTCAGCAAATCCTCTAAAACTTTATTAACAATCTCAGTTTGCCCATCAGTTTGTGGGTGGTAGGCTGTGCTTAGGCTTAGTTCTGTCCCCATAGCTTCTTGAAAGCTACTCCAAAATATTGAAGTAAACAAAGTATCTCTATCACTAATGATAGTCTTGGGGATGCCATGCAATCTCACTATCTCTTTCACAAATAATTGAGCTAGCTTGTGAGCATTTCTGTTTGAACTTATTGGGATGAAGTGTGCTGTTTTTGTGAGTCTATCAATCACTACCCAAATACTATCATTGCCCCTTCTTGTTCTTGGCAAACCATCCACAAAATCCATTGAAATGCTTTCCCACTTCCAAGTAGGCACTTCCAAAGGTTGCAGTAAACCTGAGGGTCTTTGATAATCTGCCTTAACTTGTTGGCATGTTAAACAATTTGCCACATATTTTGCCACTGCTCCTTTCATCCCTGGCCACCAGTAATTTCTCTTGAGATCATGGTACATTTTTGTACCACCTGGATGGATGGTGTATTTTGTTTTATGATGCTCATCCATAACTTCTTGCTTCAGTTCCTCTACATTTGGCAGACAGAGCTTCCCCTTTTTCCTTAAGTATCCTTTATCATCTACTTCATAATTCTCTACTGTCATGCCCTGTGATAACATGTCCTTTTTCTCCTTTAAATTTAAGTCTTGACTTTGCATTTCTCCTATTTTATCAACCAGAGTTGACTTTAAAGAAATGAGGCTTAGTTTTCCATATTCAATCATATCACTATGTACCTTATCTGCTACTCTAATTTTTGCTCTTATTTCTACTTCACTGAGGGTTGTCAAATCCTTGAATTCACTCATCATTAAGCTTGCCACTTTTGCTTGATGCCTACTCAATGCATCTGCCACTTTATTGGCTTTTCCTGGGGTGTATAATATATCAAGATCATAGGCAGCTAGAAATTCTACCTACCTATGTTGCCTCATGTTTAAGTCTTTTTGGGAAAACAAGTATTTAAGTGACTTGTGATCTGTAAACAATTCAAACTTAGCACCTAACAAGTAATGTCTCCATAGTTTCAATGCATATACTACAGCAGCTAGTTCTAAGTCATGTGTAGCATACCTGATTTCATTTGGCTTGAGTTGCCTTGATGCATATGCTATGACTCTACCATGTTGCATAAGCACTGCCCCTAATCCAGATCCACTAGCATCTGTGTAAACCACTAGCCCTTCATTACCCTCTGGAACCTGTAAGACTGGAGCTTCCACCAGTGCCTTCTTTAGTGATGAAAAAGCTTGTTCACACTTCTCTGTCCACACATATGGTTGCTCCTTTTTAGTTAACTTGGTCAATGGGATGGCTATTCTTGCAAAGTCTTTTATAAACCTTCTATAGTAGCCTGCCATTCCCAAAAATGATCTCACCTCAGTCACTGATTTGGGTCTACTCCAAGATTGCACTGCTATTACCTTAGTTGGATCTACACTAACCCCCTGTTGTGATACAATGTGCCCCAAAAATTTTACTTCATCCTGCCAAAATGTACACTTAGAGAATTTGGCCTTTAAATCATGTGCCCTCAGTCTAGACAAAACCAGATGCAAGTGCTTTGCATGATCTTCTTCTGATTTAGAATACACTAA
Source organism: Allium fistulosum (assembly GCA_030737815.1). NCBI lineage: Eukaryota > Viridiplantae > Streptophyta > Magnoliopsida > Asparagales > Amaryllidaceae > Allium > Allium fistulosum. Next base: position 101,173,084 of record CM060907.1, read on the forward strand.
TATGTCATCTATAAAGACAACCACAAATTTGTCTAGAAAATCTCTAAATGTCCTATTCATTAAATCTACAAAATATGATGGTGCATTTGTCAATCCAAAAGGCATCACCAAAAATTCATATAATCCATACCTTGTGTTGAAGGCAATATACTTAATGCTTTCTTCCTCTACCTTCATTTGATGAAACCCAGAGGCTAAATCTAGCCTTGAGAAGATCTTAGCTCCATTTAATTGATCGAATAAATCATCAATTCTGGGGAGTGGATATTTGTTCTTGATGGTAACTTTATTTAGTTCTCTATAATCAATACACATCCTTAAAGTACCATCATGCTTCTTCACAAATACAACTGGGGAACCCCAGTTTGAACTACTAGGCCTTATGAAGCCTTTTTGCTCCAGTTCTTCCAACTGATGTTTCAACTCCACTAATTCTTTAGGACCCATTCTAGTCGGCTTCTTGATGATTGGGCTTGCTCCTGGGATTAGCCTTATTTGAAATTCTACTTGCCTATTTTCTGGAACACCTATGACTTCACCAAAGACATCTGGGTATTCATTTATAATTTTTATGTCTTCCAATGTTAATTCTTTCTCAGTCATACTACATATGTGGTTACAGTAATTGATTTTAGCAATTTCACTCATAACTATAATATTTTTACCACTTTCTGTTTTCAGAGAAATAGTAAGATTTTCTAAGTTTAAAATTGCTTTGTATTTTCTTAGCCAATCTACTCCTAGAATAATTCCTATTCCAGGATATTTTAGCACAAACAAATCAGAACTAAACATATTTCCACCTATGTTTAACTCTACTCCCAAACATTTAATCTCTAGCATGCAAGAATTACCTAGTGGGCTCTGAATAAACAAGGGATTATCAACTAAATAGCATGTGAGAGTTAATTTATTCACTATGTCTTGGGATATTAGTGAATGTGTTGCTCCAGTGTCATATATAACTGAGATGGGGTGATCTTTAATTAGTAGTATACCTTCCAATTTTCCAGAACTTCCCACTGCAGTTGCTTTTGCTTTGCCCTCAAGTGCTCCTACCTTTGCTCCCTTTCTAAACTCTGGGCAGTTTCTTTTAATATGACCTTCTTTCCCACAGTTATAGCAGCTAAACAATGCCTTCTTGGCTGCTTGACACCTATTACTCATGTGTCCTTCTTTGCCACAATTATAACAAGTAACCTTCTTCTTAGCTTCCCCAGTGGCTGCTCCCTCCATTTTCTTATCCATATTCTTTTTGTCATAGGGATGTGCTCTATTTTTCCCCTTCTTTTGATTATTAGCCCTCATGCTCCTAAATTTTTCCCTTGCATTGTCATGTTGTTCAAAAGAAAGAGAAAGGTCTATGACTTGATCAAATGTTTTATCCTTGTATGGTAACATTGCTCTACTCAGACCTGCATTATCTTGAATTCTTTGATTCTTCATCCCCTATGAGCATAGTTCCATACTTGGACAAACTCTCAAATTTTTGAGTGTATTCAGTCACACTCATTGGCCCTTGCCTCAGCCTTATGAATTCCTCAAGCAATGTTGCCTTAGCTGTTGCTGGAACAAATCTTGCCTCAAGCATCTCCTTGAATTGATCCCATGTTATCTCATTTTCTGGCCTTCCTGTGATGATCACTTCCCACCAATCTAATGCTGCTCCTTTGAGTCTCCTAGAAGCTATCTGCCTCTTTCTTTGGTCATTAATTTGCATATCTGCAAATATCCTTTCCAAAGTTCTCAACCATGTCTGCACTCCCATAACTCCCTCAGTGCCTTCAAAATCCTTACCTCCTAAATTTGAAAATGTCTTCAATAACTTAGCTAATTCCTCATGAGGATTCTCTTCCCTCTGCACTGCTCCTTCTCTAAATGCCCTCACCAAATCTTGCAAGTTAACCATTGGTGTTGTATTGGAGGGTCCTGCTCCATGACTTGGTGGTCTTCCTACCATGATTCACTATTCAATTGCATAGCTAGTTAGTCATATTTCTAATTTAATTATTTTCTGAAATTTACTTCTATCATTATTATATATATATATATTTAGAATTTTATCCATACAAGAAAATTGGATAATATATTTATGCTATGTTTTAATAACCTAGCTCTGATACCAACTGAAGTGACCCACTTCTTTTGGATTGTTATTTTTCAGTGATTTACTGTTGAGATTTTTTTTTTATTTCCAAACCAAGTGAACACTTCTTTAATTCATTTCCCCCCAAGATCCAAATTCTTACCAATATAAAAATATTGGTATATAAGTCAATTCAAGTCATTTATATATGTGAAGATATATAAATGTTTCCTTGCTTATCAGAGTATTAAAATTAACAAGGAAAATTTAATCACACTATATTTCTCATGTTTCAGAGAATTGGTGTCACATAGCCATTTCTATTTTTTACAATCTCCTTTTTGATCTCAAGCTTGATTAATATTAAATTCAAATATTGCCACTTATTATTTTCCTGCTTACTTCTCAAATTAATTGGTCTCTGGGTTTACAAGCCATACATTTAATTTCCGGAATTCTTTGTGATTTGATACTTATCATATGAATACTGAGGTGATAAACTAGGTTAAAGTCTAGGCAGAGAAAAACAACACGTGTGATCAAGGTTTAGACACAACAAGCACAAACCAATCATGACAGACAAAATGCATATTTCCTGGTTAACAGAGCAAATAATCATCACATGAGTGATGGTGTTGTGACCTACTTTATAAATCATACAACTTCTTATATCTGGAGCTAGAAAAGTGTTGAATCTGGTTTTTGAAAGATATTTGCACTCTTCTGGACTAAAACTTATAGAAATGGTGTTCTGAACCTATAAACACTTTGCAACATTTCCCTGCCTACTGATTGGTATACATGCTTTCTACTCTTAATTTTTGTCTTGCCACTTAGTATCAGTTTTGAAGTTATAGTATCAGATTTTTCCTACTTAGTATCAGTTTTATAGTATCAGAAATTTCCTACCTAGTATCAGTTTTATAGTATCAGATTTTTTCCTACCTAGTATCAGTTTTATAGTATCAGATTTTTTCCTACCTAGTATCAGTTTTATAGTATCAGATATTTCCTACCTAGTATCAGTTTTATAGTATCAGAAATTTCCTACATAGTATCAGTTCTAATTTCATAACTGAAGTGCCTCAAGACTGTCAAGAAAAACATGTTCAAACATCAGATTAAATGGCATCTTCTCCTTCAGCATTATCTACTAAAACTATTTCAGAACTTGTTACTTAAGTCCACAGCTCACAAACACATATAACATTTAAGTTTCTTTTTCTTCTTACATACTATTTTCCAAATAACAAAGCAAAAGACACTCATGAAAATACTTAGAACATATTAGAGTTTGTCTAACTTATTTATTACAATGACACTGCTACTTCTCTTAAACACTTTAAATTCCTCAAGATCTCCAATTATCCATGCAAGCAAGCAAGCAATTCATGCATCTTTCCCTGCAGCAAAACTTTGAACTGCCCTAATAAAATGAGACACCCCAAGTATTGCAAAGGCAACAAATAGGGTCAGAAATAAATTCTGGTGTGAGTGAAATCAAGTATGCAAAATACCTTGTAAATTCTTAAGGCTGTACAGAGAACTTTTGTAACGACCCAGAATTTTTGATAATTAAAATTCGAATATTTAATTGATTTTTAAATATTAATAAGTGGAATTAATAAGTCAGATAATTTAAAATTCGAATATTGAGTTTAATTGGATAGTTAAATCAATAATTTAATAGTGAAATTCCAGAAATAATTTAAATCTGGATTAAATATGATTGAAAATGATTTGTAAGATTTTATTTGATCATACTGGAGTTATAGGAATATTTTAGAACTCTTAAAATTGAATTTGGAGTTAATCTGTGAAAATCGAATATTTTAATATTTAATTATCGACTGAATAATAGCCAATTTTCGAACAGTCTCAGAATTGAACGAGACCAGTTCCATTGGATCCGTAATAGTTAGTTATTATCGGATTTCAAATTTCGTAGCAAACGGAGTTATCGTTTGACCGTGGCATCTCGAAACGCATCGATATCGTTTTAATTTTAAATCGTCGAGTTAAAATAGTCATTTTTCAAAAAGTCTCGGATTTCGACGAAACCAGTTTCATCGGATCCATAATGTGATATTATTGTATGGTTTCAAATTTCGTGTCAATCAGAGTTACCGTTTGTCCGGGGCAAGTCATAACGCATCGAAATCGGTTTAAATCGGTTTAATTTAAAACTGATCGTTTTTCTTCGTAACTCGCACAGATGACCGAATTAGCCTCCGAAACATGTTCCATTACGTTCGGAACGTGGGGTAAACCTTAGGAACGTCAGTCGGCATGCTTCATTTGGAGTTCGAAAATTTCTGGATGAATAGTGTTTTCATTGTTTTTCTATAAAAGCACCTCAACTTTTTCATTTGCAAAAGAAACCCTCCTTCCTCCTTGAGCCGGCCCTAATATTTCAATGGCCAGAAATCTCTAATCTTCTCCTCCAATTATCTTCCAATCCACTAACAATTAGAAGAAATTATCAACTACAAAAATGTAGAGCTACATGAGATCTACGTTCTCAACGGTGGAGATCTGAAACGGAGTCGTGTGGAGGCCAAAATCTGCTCGTGAATGGGCTGTTTTCATGCACGAATTCCCAGGTCTAGGAGGGGCCGAGCTCAGGGTGGTTGTAGGAGTGTGTAGCCCTGGTGATGGCCTTCAGCGTGGTGGTGGAGTGATGGAATTTCGAGCGACGTGGAGGAAGCAGCGATCAACCCTAGTTTTGAAGCAATGGGTTTTGTGTACGTGTATTGCACTGGGAATGAACGTGAATGGGAAGGGGGGAGAAGGTAGAAGGAGCGGGCCAGATCTGGGGAGTGGAAATCAGTGGCCACGATTGAATCTGGGTTTGTAAAAGAAAATTAAAGCTGAAATTGTTTTATATAAATTCGTGTAACTTTAAAATGATGTAACTTCTTCATACGAGGTCCGTTTTGGACGAAACGAATTGCGTTGGGTTCGTTTTGTCAAGCACTACGCAATGGAGCTGGTTTGGAGTTGATTGGAGTCCATGAAAATTTCGGGTAAAATTAAACGTCCGTTTAATTTTATTCGAAATAAACGCTGGAACATAATTTAAAATCAAGGTGAGATCTTCTCACTCAAATTTGAATGTGGAATTTTTGCAGTTATTGATTGTGTTGATTGCTATTGAATGTGATATTAGATATAGTAGGATATATATCTATATATAGCAATATATACATATTGGCATATGTATATATTGGATTGATGATTTCCCGCCTCGTATAGCGGATGAGACCCTATTGCGCCGTTAGTAAGCGGATTCTTATAAAACCCATATACCGCGATAATTCCGTACTGGAGCGGAATTGGTATTGTGCTAACATCTTTGGATGCAGGGAAACAGGTTGGAGGGATCCAACTGGACCCCTCACATTGTTTGAATTTATTTCTATTGTGATATGAATCTGTGAATGATTATAGTGATGCTATTAATCATATTGATATCTGGAAATTGTTTGAAAGCTAAAATTTAGCTGAATGGATGTTTGACATCATTGGATTCCAAAGATAAACGAAATTGAATTTTTGAGATTCAAGTAGAAAATTTCTAAGTGAATCAATTTTTGAAATTGAAGAAATTTTGAAGAAAAGAATTTAAAAGTATAAAAGCTGTTTTTATAATCTTATCGAATAAATTCCAGAATAAAGTGAAAATGCTAAATAAATGGATTTCATAAAACAGTGATTTTAAATTGAAGAAATTAATTTAAATTTGGATTTTTAAATAGATTGAAAGAAACGATTGAAATTTATTTTCTTAAAAAGGAATTTATTTAAAAGAAGATAAGTTGGAAATTCAGTTTGGAATTTAATTGGTAAATTGAAATAAGTTGTGAAATCAATGTAAAATGATTTCAATTTGAAGAATCCATTTCAAAACAGAATATTGAATAATTTGAGAAAAATAAGGAATTTATTTTAGTAGTGATAAATAAAATTTGAAATCAATCTGTAATTGATTAAATATTTAGAAATGAATTTTTGAGAAATCAATATGGAAATTTTATTCAAACGTGAAAATAAAAATTAGAAATCAATATTGAGATTGATTTGGTATTGAAGCTTTTATAAATAGAATTAAAATTTATAAAAGTTGTTATAAACCCAAAGTCACTTATTTTAATAAGTTAAATATAGAAGTTGATAAAAGAAGGTTTATAAGTCGAAGTTGTTATCAAAAGAGAAATAGAATTTATAAACGTGCTTATAAATTCGAAAATAGATTGAATGTGATAAATTTAATATAGAAGATTATTTAAGAAGATATATTCACGATTTTGAATAGCGAATTTTTATCGAAATAAAAATGTGTAGGAATGATTGAAATGGGGTTAAGTAAATTTTATTCACGATTTTGGACAGTGAATATATTGTTAAGTAAAATGGATTCATTTTTGAAGAAGTAATATTTTAAAATGAAGTTAAACATTTTAAAGGTGTTTTAAAATGTGTTATGAATCGAAAGCATAGATTTCAACATTTATTGTTGAAATAGACGTTTTCGAGAAATATAAGGAAATGGTAGACTATAACACTATTGTTATAGTAAATGATTTCCGAAAGGAAATGTTTTTATCTAGTATTGGGATTTACATATCTATTTTAATTTCGAATCCCTATACTAGTGATTTTTGAGTCGTCGTAACGATGTTTTACGTAACATTTGTTTTGACTCAAATTGATGTTGTTATAGAAAATAGATTTCCTTAAAGAATGAAATATATACTTAATTTGATTTAAGTATATCGAATATTTTCCAAGTGTTGAAAATAAATGATTTGTGAAATACTTATTATTAAATAAGTATGGAAATGCTTTTCCAAATGAAATGAACATTTTGAGAATTTATCTTTGTAAAAGATAAATTGAAATTGAATATTGAAAATCGATTTGAAAATCGTATATCAGAAGATATTTTGAAATATAAATTCAATATGGAATTTATAAAGAAATGGGAATTCGTTTTAAAAATAAACGTTGATTTATTTTGGAAGTGTGGAAATTATATATCTAGTAAGATATTTTTGAAGAATAAATAATTTGGGAAAATTATTTGGAATCTGATGATGTTGCGCATCTTTATTGATAGTTAAATAACCGACTATCAATAATTACCTTTAGATAGGTATCTGTTGTGAATTGGATGAATTTGAATGCCACACTTATTTTTGAAATAAGCGCTCACTATTCGGGTTAGCCGGGAAAGGACCATGGGGTCGTATAACCCATTCCGAATATGTGATACGTCGTTATGAATCGCATTTGAAGACCGGTGTTGAAGACCGGATATTTTTGAAAACGGAAGGATTACCGTCGAGTTACTCTACATCGACTGATCTTCGATTTAGAGGTTTTATCACCCTTAGTGACGGAAAGTCCCGACGTGATTGAAAATTATCCGGATGTGCAAGGGCTTCGTGAGAAGTGCCTTCGGTTCTGTTCGATCCCGGAACAGACTTGTATGGATTGTGTGTCTGACGTTACAATTTGAGATATAAAGCTGATTTCTTTCAAATACATTTCTGTTGGTGGCGGAGAATTTATTCTCTTAGCTTAACACCCTTCTCTGAGACGTACGAGCTCAGAGGTTATGTAGTTGAAATTTATCAGCGATATATCCCAATTTGGTAACGTGGCATACTGAGTGTTGCTGTGAAATGATCAGTGTTTGATCATTTGCGATATGATCATTTGTTTGATCTTATATCTTTGTGATCATAGGTTGATCATTTTGTTTGACCCGAAGCAGGGCTTTTTGAGAAAGCGTAGCTTTGTGGACGAGACTTCGTCGAGCCTCACACCCCGGAAATGGTCGAAACAGGACGAATGCGGCAAGGTTCTAGGGAGTAGCGCCCCTTAGTGTATGTCATTCCTTCTGGATAAAGGTGGTATCATGGTATGGAGCCCAGATACTTAACCTCTGTGGTTACTGCATTATTATTATCTATGTGGTTTGTTGCGAATCGGGGATCCTCGGGAAGATCGGTGACGATCGGGGGATGACATACGCGTGTCAGTAGTTACCTATTTTTGCAGAGGTAACCCGGCCTTGTGTTGGCAGAGATCCGGTTAGGTTCTCGGGTCGTCTATTCCAGGGACGTACCCATCGTGGATAGGAAGTTCCTTAGCCTGACCATTTGTTGGAAATCCAAAGAAACAATACGTGACTTGTACGGTTTTAGTTGTAGAACCTGCCATCTAATATGGCAGCTATAGCAAGCATACTATAATGGTACCTATGCTGGCTAAGATTTATATTCTACTTTTGAAATGTTTTCTACACTATGCACTAATAATAATATCAAAAAGAATTTGATTTTTGCGTAGTAAGCATCTTTGACTATCATAAGAAGAAATCTCCTCCAAGTCTGCGTTTGCATTGTGTGTGTGGTGGGAGGTCTTATGGTAGTTTCATTTTCCAAAAGCATTGCGAATTGACTTTAAAATCTTCCTGTTGTTTATTTTAAAGAATAACTGTTTTACGATCTCACACCAGTCACCATGACTAACTCGGAGTTTATTGTTTCCCTTCTAAACTCTGGGTGCCCACCAATTTCCACACGGGCAGCCTAGAGTTATATTATCAGGATATTCTGGATATTCTGGAGCTTGGAGATAAGCTGGATAACGAGACGTAGTATTTGTATCTAATAATATTTATTCCGCTGTGTATTCTGTATAAGGACAAGTTTATATAACTGTCCATTGTTGTTTATTGACTCTGATGATATGATGTAATGTAATGTAATAACAGATATAATTCTTTTGTTTTTAAATGATATTCATTTATCTATTATATATTGTTCCGCTGCGATATGTGAGATTCTGATATTGTTTTCTGCTTCTGTATCTGATGTTGTGTTGTTGTTCTTCTTTCTTTCTTCTCTTTTTCTTCTATCTTCTTCTTCTTCTATTTTTTTCTTTATCTAAAACCCTCACTATTGGAGTTTCCGGCACTCGATTTCTCGACAGTCGATAAAGTGAGTATCGATGTCGAATTTTCGAAAGTCGAAAATTTCGGTATGTGACAAAGTGGTATCAGAGCATATGGTTAAGCGACAACCCTGCTCTGTTGGGTATTACTCATTAGAGATAGAGTCAGTAGTACTCTAGAATGAGTTGAGTGTAATAATAGATACGAGTGCGTATTTGTTAGTGAATATAAAATGTTTTATATTGTGTTTGCTTATCCGTTGAGATGTTTGTGAATTTTGGTCGGTATATGGGACGCCATATTATCGATAGGGATTTCTAAACACTTAAACGAGGCAAGACGGCACAGTATTGTTTTAAATAGGGTAAATGAGATAATTTTGCCCAAAACTATTTTTGTATAGAAAAGAAATAGTTTTCTATGAAGTACTATAGTATATGGTTGCATGGATGTTAGGAAAGTGATAATGTTGAAAGGTTATCATTAAATTTGAAATTGAATACGAACTGGAAATTATAACTCCAAGATTTAAGAAATAAAATTCATATACGAATGAAATTTAAGTATGTAAGTTATAATTGTAACTTATAATTTGAAACGGAATTCCAGAGAAGTTTTTGGAAATGTTTTGAAAGGAATTTGAAAATTTTGGAGATTTGGAAAGTTTAAATCTTTTTGAATTTGAAAATGAATTTCAAAGGTTTTGAAAGGTATTTTAGAGAGATAAAAGCTCTAAACTCTTTTCGGTCGCTGGAAAATAATCCTGATGATGGTGGCCACATCATTAGAATTCATTTTCGGGTTTCCAAAAGAGAAATTGCTGTCAAATCGTTTTAAATAGGAGTTGTTTGAAAATTTGGGTTTTTGTTTTGGAAATTCAAATGAAATTTGAATTGTTTTCAAATGGTTTTGAAAAAGTTGAAATGACTCTGTAATCCTATTTAAAATACTTATGAAATATTAATAAGTTAATAACTTATAGAATATTTGAATTTTGATTAGAATGAAATTCAAAGTGAAAACGAATGAATTAGTGAATGAATGAATAAATTGCGATTGCAAGTGCCAGAAAATGAAATTGAATGTTAAAATTCATTTTTGAATTTGTAAGTAAATAAAACTGCAATTGAATTTGATTTGTGGAAAACGAAGTGAACTATTGAACTAAAATTAGTAAGTGAAGCTAATTGAATATTAACCAAATGAATAAGGTTTGGAACGAATTAAATTCAATAATTGTAAAAGAAAGATAAATTGAATTCGAATTGGAAATCCAGTTAAATGTGAGTGGTTATAAACCAAAATAGCAAACTGAAAATAAATTTTGGGAATGAGCAAAAGAATAAAACTGGAATTAAAACTGAATATTGAAAATGAAGTTGAATTGTGTGAAATTAAATGAAGTTTTGAGATTAGTTTGAAGTGAACTAAAGTTAATTGATAAAATTCAATATTCAGAAGTAAACTAAATCCAAATTAGATTGGAATTGTGAATTGAATTCGAATGAGAATTGAAATGTAAAATTGAACGAAATTGAATATATAACTTCAATAGTGAATTAGAGATGATATAAGCAGTTATATTGAAATTTTTGTAATTGAATGTACGAAATGGTTTGAATATATGCAACTAGATATTATGGCTAGTAGGATATACAGGTGTTATAAAGGAATTGGAATTTTGATTTCGAAGATAAATTTGAATTGCTCGAAAAGGTATGTATTTAAATTCGAATATGAGTTTTTGATGATTTCTTGTCTAGCCGCTTGGCTGTTTCTTTTTTCTTTTTGAAATCTGAGAGTCCGTAGGGACGTTTTGTAGTCGTGTCGTATTAGCCGCGCAAAGGAGACGCTGGCGAAATTTTTCGAAAATTTAGGGCGTTAGAAAATTTTTGAGAAATTTTGACAGTTAAAATTTGAATTTAAACTTAAATTTGAATTGTTAAGTAAACAATATTGTTTGGAACTTATAATTGAAGTTAGAAATTTAGTTGAATAATAACGAATCTTTAGTAGGAAGATTTGTTTCGATAATTTGATAAAACTATTTAGATTGTGAAAAATAGTAGACGAGTTAAGGACTTTTTCCTAACTTGTAATTTCGAGGACGAAATTCTTTTAAGGGGGGAAGTCTGTAACGACCCAGAATTTTTGATAATTAAAATTCGAATATTTAATTGATTTTTAAATATTAATAAGTGGAATTAATAAGTCGGATAATTTAAAATTCGAATATTGAGTTTAATTGGATAGTTAAATCAATAATTTAATAGTGAAATTCCAGAAATAATTTAAATCTGGATTAAATATGATTGAAAATGATTTGTAAGATTTTATTTGATCATACTGGAGTTATAGGAATATTTTAGAACTCTTAAAATTGAATTTGGAGTTAATCTGTGAAAATCGAATATTTTAATATTTAATTATCGACTGAATAATAGCCAATTTTCGAACAGTCTCAGAATTGAACGAGACCAGTTCCATTGGATCCGTAATAGTTAGTTATTATCGGATTTCAAATTTCGTAGCAAACGGAGTTATCGTTTGACCGTGGCATCTCGAAACGCATCGATATCGTTTTAATTTTAAATCGTCGAGTTAAAATAGTCATTTTTCAAAAAGTCTCGGATTTCGACGAAACCAGTTTCATCGGATCCATAATGTGATATTATTGTATGGTTTCAAATTTCGTGTCAATCAGAGTTACCGTTTGTCCGGGGCAAGTCATAACGCATCGAAATCGGTTTAAATCGGTTTAATTTAAAACTGATCGTTTTTCTTCGTAACTCGCACAGATGACCGAATTAGCCTCCGAAACATGTTCCATTACGTTCGGAACGTGGGGTAAACCTTAGGAACGTCAGTCGGCATGCTTCATTTGGAGTTCGAAAATTTCTGGATGAATAGTGTTTTCATTGTTTTTCTATAAAAGCACCTCAACTTTTTCATTTGCAAAAGAAACCCTCCTTCCTCCTTGAGCCGGCCCTAATATTTCAATGGCCAGAAATCTCTAATCTTCTCCTCCAATTATCTTCCAATCCACTAACAATTAGAAGAAATTATCAACTACAAAAATGTAGAGCTACATGAGATCTACGTTCTCAACGGTGGAGATCTGAAACGGAGTCGTGTGGAGGCCAAAATCTGCTCGTGAATGGGCTGTTTTCATGCACGAATTCCCAGGTCTAGGAGGGGCCGAGCTCAGGGTGGTTGTAGGAGTGTGTAGCCCTGGTGATGGCCTTCAGCGTGGTGGTGGAGTGATGGAATTTCGAGCGACGTGGAGGAAGCAGCGATCAACCCTAGTTTTGAAGCAATGGGTTTTGTGTACGTGTATTGCACTGGGAATGAACGTGAATGGGAAGGGGGGAGAAGGTAGAAGGAGCGGGCCAGATCTGGGGAGTGGAAATCAGTGGCCACGATTGAATCTGGGTTTGTAAAAGAAAATTAAAGCTGAAATTGTTTTATATAAATTCGTGTAACTTTAAAATGATGTAACTTCTTCATACGAGGTCCGTTTTGGACGAAACGAATTGCGTTGGGTTCGTTTTGTCAAGCACGCAATGGAGCTGGTTTGGAGTTGATTGGAGTCAGTGAAAATTTCGGGTAAAATTAAACGTCCGTTTAATTTTATTCGAAATAAACGCTGGAACAGAATTTAAAATCAAGGTGAGATCTTCTCACTCAAATTTGAATGTGGAATTTTTGCAGTTATTGATTGTGTTGATTGCTATTGAATGTGATATTAGATATAGTAGGATATATATCTATATATAGCAATATATACATATTGGCATATGTATATATTGGATTGATGATTTCCCGCCTCGTATAGCGGATGAGACCCTATTGCGCCGTTAGTAAGCGGATTCTTATAAAACCCATATACCGCGATAATTCCGTACTGGAGCGGAATTGGTATTGTGCTAACATCTTTGGATGCAGGGAAATAGGTTGGAGGGATCCAACTGGACCCCTCACATTGTTTGAATTTATTTCTATTGTGATATGAATCTGTGAATGATTATAGTGATGCTATTAATCATATTGATATCTGGAAATTGTTTGAAAGCTAAAATTTAGCTGAATGGATGTTTGACATCATTGGATTCCAAAGATAAACGAAATTGAATTTTTGAGATTCAAGTAGAAAATTTCTAAGTGAATCAATTTTTGAAATTGAAGAAATTTTGAAGAAAAGAATTTAAAAGTATAAAAGCTGTTTTTATAATCTTATCGAATAAATTCCAGAATAAAGTGAAAATGCTAAATAAATGGATTTCATAAAACAGTGATTTTAAATTGAAGAAATTAATTTAAATTTGGATTTTTAAATAGATTGAAAGAAACGATTGAAATTTATTTTCTTAAAAAGGAATTTATTTAAAAGAAGATAAGTTGGAAATTCAGTTTGGAATTTAATTGGTAAATTGAAATAAGTTGTGAAATCAATGTAAAATGATTTCAATTTGAAGAATCCATTTCAAAACAGAATATTGAATAATTTGAGAAAAATAAGGAATTTATTTTAGTAGTGATAAATAAAATTTGAAATCAATCTGTAATTGATTAAATATTTAGAAATGAATTTTTGAGAAATCAATATGGAAATTTTATTCAAACGTGAAAATAAAAATTAGAAATCAATATTGAGATTGATTTGGTATTGAAGCTTTTATAAATAGAATTAAAATTTATAAAAGTTGTTATAAACCCAAAGTCACTTATTTTAATAAGTTAAATATAGAAGTTGATAAAAGAAGGTTTATAAGTCGAAGTTGTTATCAAAAGAGAAATAGAATTTATAAACGTGCTTATAAATTCGAAAATAGATTGAATGTGATAAATTTAATATAGAAGATTATTTAAGAAGATATATTCACGATTTTGAATAGCGAATTTTTATCGAAATAAAAATGTGTAGGAATGATTGAAATGGGGTTAAGTAAATTTTATTCACGATTTTGGACAGTGAATATATTGTTAAGTAAAATGGATTCATTTTTGAAGAAGTAATATTTTAAAATGAAGTTAAACATTTTAAAGGTGTTTTAAAATGTGTTATGAATCGAAAGCATAGATTTCAACATTTATTGTTGAAATAGACGTTTTCGAGAAATATAAGGAAATGGTAGACTATAACACTATTGTTATAGTAAATGATTTCCGAAAGGAAATGTTTTTATCTAGTATTGGGATTTACATATCTATTTTAATTTCGAATCCCTATACTAGTGATTTTTGAGTCGTCGTAACGATGTTTTACGTAACATTTGTTTTGACTCAAATTGATGTTGTTATAGAAAATAGATTTCCTTAAAGAATGAAATATATACTTAATTTGATTTAAGTATATCGAATATTTTCCAAGTGTTGAAAATAAATGATTTGTGAAATACTTATTATTAAATAAGTATGGAAATGCTTTTCCAAATGAAATGAACGTTTTGAGAATTTATCTTTGTAAAAGTTAAATTGAAATTGAATATTGAAAATCGATTTGAAAATCGTATATCAGAAGATATTTTGAAATATAAATTCAATATGGAATTTATAAAGAAATGGGAATTCGTTTTAAAAATAAACGTTGATTTATTTTGGAAGTGTGGAAATTATATATCTAGTAAGATATTTTTGAAGAATAAATAATTTGGGAAAATTATTTGGAATCTGATGATGTTGCGCATCTTTATTGATAGTTAAATAACCGACTATCAATAATTACCTTTAGATAGGTATCTGTTGTGAATTGGATGAATTTGAATGCCACACTTATTTTTGAAATAAGCGCTCACTATTCGGGTTAGCCGGGAAAGGACCATGGGGTCGTATAACCCATTCCGAATATGTGATACGTCGTTATGAATTGCATTTGAAGACCGGTGTTGAAGACCGGATATTTTTGAAAACGGAAGGATTACCGTCGAGTTACTCTACATCGACTGATCTTCGATTTAGAGGTTTTATCACCCTTAGTGACGGAAAGTCTCGACGTGATTGAAAATTATCCGGATGTGCAAGGGCTTCGTGAGAAGTGCCTTCGGTTCTGTTCGATCCCGGAACAGACTTGTATGGATTGTGTGTCTGACGTTACAATTTGAGATATAAAGCTGATTTCTTTCAAATACATTTCTGTTGGTGGCGGAGAATTTATTCTCTTAGCTTAACACCCTTCTCTGAGACGTACGAGCTCAGAGGTTATGTAGTTGAAATTTATCAGCGATATATCCCAATTTGGTAACGTGGCATACTGAGTGTTGCTGTGAAATGATCAGTGTTTGATCATTTGCGATATGATCATTTGTTTGATCTTATATCTTTGTGATCATAGGTTGATCATTTTGTTTGACCCGAAGCAGGGCTTTTTGAGAAAGCGTAGCTTTGTGGACGAGACTTCGTCGAGCCTCACACCCCGAAAATGGTCGAAACAGGACGAATGCGGCAAGGTTCTAGGGAGTAGCGCCCCTTAGTGTATGTCATTCCTTCTGGATAAAGGTGGTATCATGGTATGGAGCCCAGATACTTAACCTCTGTGGTTACTGCATTATTATTATCTATGTGGTTTGTTGCGAATCGGGGATCCTCGGGAAGATCGGTGACGATCGGGGGATGACATACGCGTGTCAGTAGTTACCTATTTTTGCAGAGGTAACCCGGCCTTGTGTTGGCAGAGATCCGGTTAGGTTCTCGGGTCGTCTATTCCAGGGACGTACCCATCGTGGATAGGAAGTTCCTTAGCCTGACCATTTGTTGGAAATCCAAAGAAACAATACGTGACTTGTACGGTTTTAGTTGTAGAACCTGCCATCTAATATGGCAGCTATAGCAAGCATACTATAATGGTACCTATGCTGGCTAAGATTTATATTCTACTTTCGAAATGTTTTCTACACTATGCACTAATAATAATATCAAAAAGAATTTGATTTTTGCGTAGTAAGCATCTTTGACTATCATAAGAAGAAATCTCCTCCAAGTCTGCGTTTGCATTGTGTGTGTGGTGGGAGGTCTTATGGTAGTTTCATTTTCCAAAAGCATTGCGAATTGACTTTAAAATCTTCCTGTTGTTTATTTTAAAGAATAACTGTTTTACGATCTCACACCAGTCACCATGACTGACTCGGAGTTTATTGTTTCCCTTCTAAACTCTGGGTGCCCACCAATTTCCACACGGGCAGCCTAGAGTTATATTATCAGGATATTCTGGATATTCTGGAGCTTGGAGATAAGCTGGATGACGAGACGTAGTATTTGTATCTAATAATATTTATTCCGCTGTGTATTCTGTATAAGGACAAGTTTATATAACTGTCCATTGTTGTTTATTGACTCTGATGATATGATGTAATGTAATGTAATAACAGATATAATTCTTTTGTTTTTAAATGATATTCATTTATCTATTATATATTGTTCCGCTGCGATATGTGAGATTCTGATATTGTTTTCTGCTTCTGTATCTGATGTTGTGTTGTTGTTCTTCTTTCTTTCTTCTCTTTTTCTTCTATCTTCTTCTTCTTTTATTTTTTTCTTTATCTAAAACCCTCACTATTGGAGTTTCCGGCACTCGATTTCTCGACAGTCGATAAAGTGAGTATCGATGTCGAATTTTCGAAAGTCGAAAATTTCGGTATGTGACAACTTTTCTATTAAATGCTATTCAAATCCCAATTAAAATCTGAGAATGTGTATATTTAAGTTTATCTATAAACATACACCCAAGCATTCATCCACTTACTTCATTCAGTTGCACATGTACAAACTCCTATGGATTAACTCCCTAAATTCCATAGCATAATTTCTCTTTCTCATCTTTTCATTATGTTTGGTCTGAACTCTTGCCATTGAACACCATGTGTGCATTGCAAAGGGGCTCAGTTATGTTAACCCTTTACACAGAGGCCTACAGGACTTAAACAAGTCATGCACATACCCATCAACCACCTGCTGATGAGTAGATCAAGGCACTACTCCTAAATTATTTTATAATTTAGAGACCATGCTTATTTATTTCTTTCTGGGGAATTTTTCTTTTGATTCCAGAGATGCTCGTATTCTTTCCTTCCTTATATAGGTCAAGAATTATTAAAATCACCCAAAGATCATATCCAGACATACAAAGCATTCATGTAAAATTGCACACCTTATTTCAAAGTCATTTTTGCTTTAATCACATTTTTCTAAAACCTGCTTATATTTTTATTTCTAGAAATTTTCCATTGCTTACACAAATCTGAAGAAATCATATGCAAAACTATTTTATTCTTTTACTGTGAACATAGGGAATGGTTTTTGAGAAAAACCCATAAAAACTTATTGGTTTACGATCTGAACAAATCAGCACATATTTGTAATATTGCATTGTTCATATCATTTTTAATATAGACTAGACATAAGCATGAATCTCATTATTCACACTGCCTACTTCTTTTCTTTCATTGATACCCTATTCCACAGTAAAACATTTGATTCATTTTTCATATCAAAACTAGCATATATAAAATCTATTTCTGTGATTAGTGTATTGGTTTGATTATCTATTATTTTAAAACAAAAACTGAAACCATCACAACAAGTCAAAACAGGTTAAAATCTCATCCAAAAACCCAACCAGAATACCATCCATGATCAACATATTTTCATCCAAAGAATAAAATCAAACAGAAAAACATAATGTAGTGTTTATATAAAATAACTTGGCTGCCCTTAACATGGGTCTTAATGCCTTACAGATCATAAGTGATTAATCACTCACCTTCCTCCTCTCTTCCCCGAGAATGCCTTAGCTTGAAAACAGGGTAAGCTCTCCTTTCTATATTTTTTTTAGTGTGTTTCTGTTTTCCCTCAGAGAAAACCTCTGCTTCCCTCTTGATTTAAATCATTTTGCTAGGGTTTTACTAAAGGAAAAACCCATTTTATCCTCACATTACTCAGAGAATTATGTGTGTGTTGTTATGGCTAAATGTGCCATTTTCTCTTGATTTCTATTTCTAGTAAAAGCAGTTGCTTTTCTGCTTTTCTGTGCACATGCTATTTGCATGATCCACCTACACATCATCTTTGTGTGACTCAGATACATTGTATACCTTGTTAGGCCTGAATGGTTCTCTTATATTATTTCAAACCATTTATCTCCTGATTTATTTTTAAGAAGGTATTTATGCACAATAATACTAAACTGGTTCTCATGCAATTTAGTTATCAAAAGGACTTTATCATTTTATACTTCTTTGGCTACTCATATCTAATACATATATATTTATATATATGTATATATATAGGAGATATCTGTATATAAAAACTCACTCATATTTGATCATTTTCTTCCCATTATATTTTATTGAAAAATCTCTATCCTCTTATTTAATCATTTCACTTACTCCTAATATTATTATTGTCAAACTATATTTTCTTTTCTTAAAAATTCTCATTTTCTAATTTTATTAAAAAAAAAATTATCTCAATAATTTGGGTCTTCACAGTCCAGGTTAGGGGTAGGCCGGTCTTGTGAGCAAGTGATCTCGGCGTGGTCCTCGGTACATTATTCTAGAGGTGTACAATGATGGGCGGTACCCCAGTGGCCCAGTCATTCGTTGGAATCCATTCTCCAATACGAGCTTACGGTTTTGTTTGTAGAGCCTAGTATGCTGGAATTTAATTAATGTAACAATTTCAGCTATTTGATTAAGTATTTGTATTTAGACCCTATTATAATATCACTAGATTTTCTATAAAATGTTTTGGTTATCGTAAGGTAAAAACCCGTCGTGTTTATGTGTGACGCGATCTTACGAGATACCTTTGTTTTTCAAAGGGTTTTGATAACTTTAATAATTCAAATTGAGTGTGTTTTCTCATGCTGGTTTTCTAGACTGACTCGGGTGTTATTTTATTACAATTCTCGGGTCAAACCGAGTATTACAGATTCAGGTAGGATGCTATGGAGCCCAGGAGACGAGCTGGAGGAGTTAAGACATATTTACGTACTTGGTTTATATTTCCGCTGTGTGAGGACAAGTTATTATAACTTTCTAGATTAACGTATTGATTATTGTACTCTGATGATTGTAAGTATAAAATAGTTACAGATTCTTTTGTATAAAAATCTGTTATTATATATATATATATATTGTTCCGCTGCGACTGTGAGATTATGTGATGTTGTTTCCTGTTTCTTATTCTACCTTTTCTTCTTCATCCTTAAAGATTCGTATTTCCGTTCAATTTAAGTTGAACTGATGTGAATTATGGTCGACTTAAAGAGGTACAGATTTACGGGCCTTTACAATAATGAGATGCACAAACCAAACTACCCTAATGCATAAGATACATGCGTCCATAAAATAACTCTTAAGAACTAAATATCGGGTTTTATTTCAAATCATTTTAAAATAATAATAATATACATATCTCCATTTATATATCAAATCATACTTTTGGAATTTAAAACAAAATTTATTTTACCAAAACAACTATGAAGAAAAACTATAATGGTAACAATCCCCACATAGAATCTCAAAAATAAACGCCAATGATGCTGCAGCCATTACTGGAATTATTTTCCAGCGACTGAAGTAAGTTCAGTTCTTTCTATCTCTTTTAAAATCCTTTTAAAATATTTCTATACATAAATACTTTCAAATAATACTATTTTTATTTTCTCTAAAACTTTGAAAAACAATTTCAAAAACACCTTGATTTAAGTTCTCAAATTCTCACTTTAAATCCTTTTAATTTATAAACCATATTTATGTAATTTCACTTTCTTATATAAAATCATTTCACAAATCTATATCTTTGTTTAGATTATAATAAACAACTTTTACTAAAATTAAATTTAATCCAACATTATCTTCAAACGCCTTATAATCAAATCATAAAACTGAATTCACAAGGTATTTGTATTTAATTCAGTCAAACATCAAATGCTCACAAACTGGCCGAGCGTAAATAATCAATCAACAAATAATAGTTAATGCTTCTAAACTAGACGAGCATGACTAATCAAACAATAATTTGTAATGATTAAATATTATTATATTCTAACAAATAAACAGATCATAAATAACTATATCAATTTTTAAAAATTATTCTTTTATATATAAAATATAATCCAAAATAAAATTATTTCATTTATCGATTTTCAAAAAAAATACTATGTTGGTTTGCATTGTCCAAGTTTTTAGAAACCTCTATCGATATAATTGTTCCTTCTAAACCAACCAAAATTCATAAGCACTCATCAGATCAATCAACATAATATAAAACATACACACACAATCAAACTCATTCTAGGGCATTGTTAACCCTATCTCCAATGAGTCTACCCAATCAAGGCCTAAGTGTTCGCTAAACCTAAGCTCTGGTACCACTTGTGATGACTGCCTTTTCGACCCTCAAAAGTTGACACTAATACACCCACGACATTCACGTTCCAAGCATTCAAGTACCGAAAGTCGGATTGTTGGACTGAAAGAAAAGAAAAGACAAAACAAAATCTCACATCGTGATGGGTAATATATAATATACACATGATCTTTATAAAAAAACTATAATATACATGCATCGATCAGAGTAAACTAATATATCATCAGTCTGGACAGTTATAACAACATGTCCTCACAAATGTTGATAAATATAAAACAAGAAATGCAGTGAAATAAAAACTATATGAATACGTCTTGGTGGCATCTAGCTCGTCTCCTAAAGCTCCAAAGCATCCAAAACTAAACCTAAGAATATGCTCGGGGATGACCTAAACATTATAAGAAAATAGCGAGCAGATTAGTCTGGTTAACTGGCACGAGAAACAACAATCATATTGATTTTTAATGTTATAAAACCTTTTAAAAATAAAAGTATCTCGTAATACTACGCCGCACATAAACACGAACGAGTTTTTTACCTTATGATAACCAAATCATTTTTGTAGAAACTCTTGTAATATTATAATAATGTCTAGGGTTTAAAATAAATATATAACATATTTGAAATACTTGCATCTCACGTTCCTGCATATTTGGTATACAACTAAGTCCATACGACATGTATTAAAAAATGAATTCCATATAATGACAAGGCTACTTGGGTACCGCCTACCACAGTACATCTCTAGCAAAACATACTGAGGACCTTACATGGACCCCGTGCCAACACAGGACTGGCCTACCCCTTCCTAGATAATACTGAATATATCATCAACCCAGTTAAATCCATAATTCTACTAGGCCCAAAGCATACAAAAATCCATAAATATCGACCTAGATCAGGTGATGACCATTGCCTAATGGTAGCGAACCACGTAGCCCTGGTGCATATCCCATGTTTTAGTCATTTTCGGATATGAGACTCGAGGCTACGTTTTAACTTTTTAGAAAATTCCTATTGGAATGCTAACACTGCCCTCCAGCCAACAACGCAATGTCAGCGTTCATTCATACAAGTTGTTTAGGATTGAACAAACTAAAGGCACTACTTCTACCACATCCTCAGGATTAGTAGCAAGTAGCCCATGCACTTCAAAGAACTCCGTCTTTGATTCCACCATCTTTAGGATGTACCAATTGGATCGCTTATATTGGTTCGAAGTGGGTTTCAAATAAAACAAGTTTATTCGATCCCGGTCTCTCCAAACGAACAATCGATAGTTTTGAAACTGGCCAAGATTTGAGAGTCGGTTATTTAACTATCAAATAATCAAACAAACCAATCAGAGATTTAACCAAGCATGATTAAGCACTAAGCAACCACTAAGCCTCTTTAATTAATCCTTTCATTAATTAAAATCTCTTTTCAAATATTCGTATTAAAATACACTTTTTCAACATATGTATTTACAAACTCTCTCTACTCTTTTCAATACTTGAAAATAATATACTTATTTCAACTATATAAGCATACTCATAAAACATTTCACTTTCAATACTTAGAAAACTTTTCCATGTACTTATATCAACGATATAAGTATATTCACAAAATCTAACAATTTCAATACTTAGAAAATGTATTCATAAGCTTATCTAAATAACATATGTGTATTCATAGATCTTAAGAAAGATTTCACTTTCAAAAACAAGCTTATTTGGGTTAAAACAAATGTCATTTAAAAACATTGTTTACTATAAACCCAAAACACTATCCTCTTGGTGTAAGTAATTGGATCATATGGAAATTATACCAAGTATACTTACCCCTACTTTCCAATTTCAAATTTGTATTATCCATCGATTAACAATATAGTTGGACAATTTAGCGTATTATCCTTGCCTCGACATACGTTCTTAATTCTCAGGACAGGGACTAGTTTCTCTACCTTGAAATTTGGTGCTAAGTATGAAAAGAATACTTTTCATACCACTATAATTTAAAATGATCATTTATAGAAATCAAACCTCATTTCCTTTTATAAAATTCTTTTTACAAATCTCCTTTTACAAATCTCCTTTATATTTACAAACTCCTTATATAATTCTTCTTATGAAACTTCTTTTATAAATCTCCTTTCTATTTATAAAACTTCTTTTATAAAACTCCTTATAAAACTTCTTTTATAAATCTCCAAATATAATTATAAACACTATTTATAAGTCTCCTGATTTATTTATAAAGCTCCTTTTATAAATCTACTGATTTTAAAGCTCATATATTTATTAAAATATTCGGTTTTAAGATAGGACTAAATACTTCCCATAAACTATAAATCCCTGAATCAAGTTTAATTTCAAATCCAAACAGCAAATAATAATATTTCCAAATACTATAATGAGGCCAATAGCTAACATAACACTTAATCAATGCTGCTACTACTACGCTTATCACTAAAAATGTTCAACTTTTGACGCATATCAATGTCATATCCAATATAACCAAACTACCAAGTTTTGATATTCCACAATTTGCATATCATGTATATAACTTAAATTTAAAATCATAATGGCGAGGAATCTGGATTCGTCTGCAAAATTCCCTGTATTTCATTTTTTATATCATTCACTTTTCAAAGCGAAAATTCAACCAAACCAAACCAAAAAATCATTCAAGCACAAAAACAATAATTTATATCTACCATATATCATATAGTATTCATCCAGAGGTGAATTAACTCACTAAAACTCCAATTGACACTTAAGCATTCTAGAATAGTCTAGATAAAAATTCCATTTGCTCCAAACTTGATAAAATCGACTCTAGTGCATAGATAATGCTCCTACGAGGCTAGCACAAAAGTCGGTGTCTCGATTAAGCCTCGTATGAAGAAGTTATTCATTTTATAAGTTTTTTAGATTAAAATATTCATTAATTACTTAATTAACTTAACATGTTCCCAGATATTCAAACTCTTTGTTTCAAAATATTATGTAACTGAAGACTATTAGTTATAATTTATTTATTCATATATGATTATGGTATTTTTTGTATCATATTTTATTCCTTCTGTTGTTATGAGTTTCAGAAAGCGTAAAATATTGTAGATAGTTCTGTAATATGTTTTATATTTTATTTCGAAACGATGCATCATCCGCAAGGTCTATGATGTTCATGTTATTTTATGCATTAATCGGGATGTCATAAATGGCGAGTTGTTTCAAAATTACAGCATACAAAAGCACACTTCACGCGCATACAACAACAACAAAATTATAACATAAACAACCAAAATCAAACAAGGGCAATTTTGGAATATAACAGGGTGGCAAAATAAATTAATGAAAATCTAACATGTGGGTAGTTTATTTTTAAATTTATAGGTTCTGTAAAGCAAATTTTAAGACTGTCAATGGATACCCGAAAAATCTGAAATCCATCCGCATCCGCAGACGAAAAGCGGATAAATATCCAACATCCGGAAAACACATATGGATATAGATACATAGGCATCCGCATCCGAAAATTATCCATTTATTTTTTATCAAAATTATAATTTATTTTTTATATAATTTAGTACAATAAAATATATGTATTTATTGTTGTATTAAGTTAGTAGTTTATATTATATGCATTTAATGCATATAACTGCTCGAATTATTTACTATCATCATATTGTTAATTTTGCATATTTTTAATAATCACCGGGATTGGAAAATAATCGTGTTAAATTGAAATTTTCTATTTATATTTGTTAATTTGACTGATAGAATAATTATTAGTGTATAACTCGTGCGTTGCAAACGGTGATATTGTAAAATGTAGTATTTAAACTATTAATGTTAAAATTAAAACCTTATTATACAATGTACGATAAATATAACGAGATAAATGAAATATAAATTAAAATTGTTATTATATTTTATGTATGGCTTGTGTCATGTAGCTTATACTTTTTCTAGGGTAAAATAATAATTTTATTGTTCTTGTTAGTATGAATTGGTGTTCATGTTAAAACTAATATATTTTAAAGATTTTGATTAATTAATAAATATTATTTAACCGAATTATTTTAATATGTTGAATTTGAAATTACTTAATTTGTTAAAATATATCGACATAAAGGTAAATAATATGAAAGAATTGAGAAAGATTTGTAAAAAAGTAGTAGATATTTCAATACAGAGTTATTTGAAGTTAAAAATAGAATTTTATAATGCAACGTATGATAATTTTTGAGATAAATGATGATAATTTATTTATTAAATTAACTTTGTCATTATTGTTTATATACATAATATAACGTAAGTATGTGATCTATATATCTTTATAGTTGAATGTAGATTTTTTCTCTTAAGATTTTTATTAATATGTGTGTGTAACTAATATATATTTTTAGGATTTATTAGATGAATAGAATAACTATTTATTGAGATTATTTAAATAGTTTAAATTTGAGATTTGTAACCAATTTAAATAATTGGATTTAAACATAAAAGATTAGGAAATAATAGAAGGAGGTTGTAAATAATTGTAGGAAAGTTAACATGGAGGGAAGGCGCCATGAGTTGCACACTAGTGAACATGGAGGGAAGGCATCATGGGTGATAGATTATGAGGCGAGCCAAGCATGGTAGCAAACTCTCCGAGAATTTTGAAGAGAAAGTTTGAATTTCATGTGACACAAATAAAATGTATATATTTGATTCCCTCTTCCAACACTTCAACCTTTTGATTTTTGAACAGTGATAAAACTAATATGTTTATACTTTCAATTTCTTATTGAAATATTCAAATAGTTTTGATAGTAAACATTTTCAATTAGTAAATCATTTTTTTAAAAGTTTGATTCGGTAAGAAAAGCCCAAAATTTTGTAAGAATTAAATACTTTTGATCTTTTTAAATAATTTTAATTTTTGTCAAAAGTTCTTTAAAAAATTTCAAATTCGTTCAAAAATCATTTTTTAATGAAAAATTAGAAGTAAATAAAAAATATTTGGAAATATTTAAAATAATTTGAAAAAAAACCTCTGCCTATTAAAATTAAAAAACATTCAAGAAACTAAATTTTTTTTACAAAATATTCTTTATTCTCATAAAATTACAAGAGTAAATTAACCTTTTTATTTTATGTTACAAAATTGAAAATATCGAAAAGTCTTATTCAATATAATATTTTTGTAATGGCCCGAAAGATTTTCGACCCCGAAAATCGACACTAATACGTTTAATGTATAGAGTGCCGAGCAATCGAATGACGGAAACCCCAGATTGTTAGGGTAAAGAAGAAAACGAGATAGAAGAATAACAGAAAACAACAGCACAGAATCTCACAATCGCAGTGGAAACAAATATAATATACAAATAGCAGCATTTTACAAAGAAAAACTGTAACTGTCAATATATACAAGATATCAGAGTACAACAAATCTAGACAGTTATAATAACTTGTCCTCAACTACTGTCTATACAGTTCATAATACACAGTGGAATCCAACCAATACGTCTCTGCCATCCAGCTCGTCTCCTGAGCTCCAGAACGTCCTAACCTGAAAATCTGTAATACTCGGTCTTCCCCGAGCATTACAATAAAGTAACACCCGAGTCAGGCTGGAAACAAGCGTGAGTAAACCCATCTAATATGAAATACTTAAGTTATTAAGCTTCTTTGAAAACCGGAATAACTCGTACATCATTACGAGTTTTTATCTTGTTATAGCCAAAACATTTATTACACAATTCCATTTATATTTAAGACAATATCCATATACCATTACTCAATTTAAATGGTCTGATGTACTTAATTTTATTCAATCCAGCCTATTAGGTTCTATAGTCAAATTCGTAAGGATCTGTAGTACTTATCAAATCGAAGTGGTTCCAGATATTGTTTATATCTGATCCCGGCCACTTCGAATCCAAACACCATCTTCTAAACCAAGTTGTCTTTAACAAAACAATTCAATTTCAGAATGTCAACCTTTACATAAAAATCCCATCACAATATCTATTCAAATAAAATGTCTCACATGTTATATTTAACTGTTCATCCCGGGTTATTCCATATCACAGAATAACTAGAAACAACACACTAGAGAAACAAAGCAATCTAATGTACTTAATCCAATTTAGATACACAAATCATTAATTTACTTTAAAACAGAATTTACTAATTATTTCCAAATCATTTTTAATTATCATTAAACTAATTTCACCATTTTATTTTATTCTAATTAAATATCTGTAATTAATTAATTAATTAACAAGTGTCATTAACTTAAGACTTTTAATTAATTAAAGGTTTAGACCCTTTTATTTAGTCATTAACCATTAACTAATTACTATTTATTTACTTTAATAAACCTTAGTAATCAATGAATAACTAACATATATTTATAATTATCTTAACCTAATTAAATTTAAGTTTAAATTAATTTATTTATCCTAGACATTACTAGCCATTACTAATTATTTTATTTATCCTAACCATAAACTAATTAATTTGAAATCATTTCTTTTCATTTAAAAGCTTTTATATTTTTTTCTTTTCTTTTATATATATTTTCCCTTTTCCCCTTTTTTTCTTTCTTATTTCTTTATTTCCCTTTCATTTTTTTCCTTTCTCCTTTGTAACGACCCGTATTTTTACGGATCGAAAAGTTCGTTCGAATCTGGAATTTTCAGCATTTTAAGTCGTCTAAGATTTTAGGCAGAATTTTTCTAAGTCCTAGGTCGTGAACGACCTAAGCGATAGGTCGTGACCGACTTATAGGATTGGCGACCTAAGGGGTAGGTCGGCAGCGACTTAAGGAAGTTGATGACCTAAGAGTTTTGGTGAGTTAAGTGTTAGGCCGGCAGGGCGAGTTAACGACCTAAGGAACTGACCGACTTAAGGAGATGGCGACTCAAGGGTAGGCAGACCTAGTGGAGTTAGCGACCTAGTGGTTACCGAGTTAGCATAGTTAGGTCGGCAACGACCTAGAGGAGCTGGGGTAGCAGGTTAGCGACTTAGTAGAGTGAGCGACCTATGGGATTGACCGACCTAAGAAATAAGCTGGTTAACGACTTAGTAGTTAAGTCGTTGGATGACCTAAGGGGTTAAGTATCTGGTCATGTGGACTAAGTCGGAGTGGTTGGCTTGAGTGTTAGGTCGCGTAAGCGCTTAAGTGTTAGGTCGTAACACTGTTAGGTCGCGTGGGTTGCTAAGTTGTTAGGTCGCAAGGTTTTATAAGTCGTAGGTCGTAGAGGCAGTCTGCGTTAGGTCGCTGGGTTTTGTCTAAGTGTTAGGTCGTACCTATTGTTAAGTCGTGTCTAAGTGTTAGGTCGCGATCTGTGTTAGGTCGTAGGTCGTATACTAGTGGAAGCGCATGTGTTAAGTCGCGTGTTGCATTAGGTCGTAGGTCGCTGGGTGCTTGGATGCGCAGAAGTGTTAGGTCGTAGGAGTTGGGGCGCACATGCATACCTGTTAGGTCGGAGAGGCTTAGGTCGAAGACGACCTATGGAGATAGCCGAGTTACGACTTAGAGAGATTTTCAGCTATAAATAGGAAGGGTTTTTCTCACTTTTTGGAATCCGGATTTCGAAGCGACGAAGTGCTGCCATTTTGAGAGCTCGACTTCTACACTTCTTCACTTCTTTCCTCCACTCTAATCTAGTGCTTCCATCCATCCAAGTTGAAGATCAAATTGAAGATTCAAGGGCATAGATTGAAGGTCTTCATCTTTTCAAGAGAGATTTCTTCGTTTGAAGCAGATTCGTGATAGATCAAGCTTGATCCCTCGCTGTCCAGATCTGAAGCGTGTTGATTTGGGTTTGTTTAGGTGATTTGGTGAGTGGTGATTATCTCTCACACGGATCCAAAGGAGTAGATCGGATTGTTGGCTTGATTTGGTGTTAAAATAGTGATTTCTATGCATTTTTGTAAATCTAAGTATAGATCCATGTAGATCCATTGTTCATGATGATTTGACAACCATTTTTGTATATTATTAACCTATGCAAGTTCATTCATCAAGTTGTAGAGATAATTCCCATGTTTCATGCTTGTTAGACTTTCAACTCTTTAATTACGAAATTGCCATTATTGTTATAATTGTCCATTTTGCTTATATTTGATTGTTTAATTACTTGGATTGATGTTTGACATGATTGATTGCTGTGAATTAGATAATTGTTGATTGGTTTTAGACAAGATGGTCGAAGGTGATTCGAAAGCTAAGGGAAAGGCTCTTGAATTGGAAAAGCTGCTCGTAGCATATGTAGCGGATGATGAAGCTCTTATGCATAGATTTGGCGATGATGATGTTGAGATGAGACTTTGCGAGGATGTGATGAAGCGAAGTATGATATGAGATAGTCTTGGTCTAATCCAGACGGGATCATTCCAAGCATGTTGGTAACTCGGTGATATGATTCGAGTTAAGGATAATGGATGCTCGAGAGGCGCTTGAGCTAGTATGGAAATAGTCGTCGAGGAGGATGACTAGGAGGTTGAGATCTCATCATTGTTGAAGGTTCTAGCATGCTCTAAGCAAGAGTACATGGGGACGCCCAAAAGACTAAGTTGATGGTCAAGTACTCTGGGCAGATTCGATAATCCTAGGCACGGGTCACGATGACGTGCGGGAGTTATGTCTAGAACCGGGGTTACCATTAGCCCTTGACGGACGGCTGAAAGAATGTGCCGGTCATTCAATTAACGGTGATATCGCAGCAATGATAACAGTGATAGCCAGAGTCATGGATGTTTGGTTGTATCGTCATTCGGTTTTAAGAGCGGTATTTCCTGGGTGCTTATCTGACCTTGGTATAGACCTTGGAGTTGGTGCTTGGAAAACATCGCCCTTAACTCGAATGATTAGTACTTTACTTTAAATTGTATGCTCTGCTATGTTGCTTCTGCTTAGTGTGTGTCTGGGGGCTATCACTGTAGAAAGAGGTGGAGTGGGAGGGTTGTATTCCTATTCCTTTTCCTTTATGCTCTTTTGGTATGCTGTTAGTTAATTCACTGCTCACTAAGACTGTTGTCTGACTCAAGGCTTTATGTTTTTAATTCTTATTGCCTTGGGCTGTTCGTCCATTTTTGGGACGGGCAGACTAGGTAGCAGGTGACAGGTGCTGTTCTCTTCTCACGATGCTGATATCGAAGACGAGCTGGAGGGTTGCATATTATCTTCTTATTATATGTACTGGATGTTCCGCTGTTTTGTATTCTCTGAGTGTTATGTAGTGAGGCTTGATGTATTGGCTATTTGGATGCTTGTATTCAACTATTATGGAGTTTTATATGATGTCATTTTGTTCTGTAAAGCTTCACTATACATATGTTCTATTGTATTTTGTCCATGCGCTGTGAGCAATACGATAGATTCTGTTGTTTTAATCTACCCTGACAATCGTCCATGGTCGCCTGACACTTTACAGCGCACTATCTCTAGATTCGGTACAGGGGTCATGGGCGGTTGTCACATCCTTATTCTTTTCTCTTCTTTACTCTTGTTCTCTTTTCTTTTCATTTTCATTTCCCTTTTTATTTTCTTACCCTTTTCCTTGGCCCAAAGTTCCCAGCCCACTCCCTTCTCTCCTTCCCTTCCTCTTTTCCTCACTAATTTCCTTTATCCTCCAACTGCTATTATTTGACACCAACCCATCGTGTGCATGTTCACACGCAACCGAAATCACGCCGACCCCACCGGCACCTCCGCTAAGTCACCCCCGACCTTCTTGACCCTCCTGGCCACCTAGCTTCCCACGGTGAATGTAACGACCCGTAAATTTCAACTGTTTTAATAACGTAATTAGTTGAAATTTTTTGAAATTTTAAACGATAAAATTTTGAAATAAAAATTTAATATTTGGAATACGTCTAGTTAAACATAGCAACTGGTAAATTATCATCCAAAAATATGAAAGTTTATTTCGCGCGTAAATTCACTTCAATTTAATCAGTTAAAAAGCGATGAAAATAAAATGTTTCCGAAACCTAAATATTTTTACATAGAAAAATTCTAAACCATCTTCTGAGCAAAATGTCAGTTTGTCGTTTTTCCAAATTCGGAAATCTTTGGCTCCGTCGATCTTATTTTTCAGCGTTTTTCTTGCATTTTTCGCTATTAGAAAATTCGAATTTTATAATTCAATCAAACCACTAATATCTGTATACCGTTTTGATTTTCTCGTCATGCTGATCTCCCCAGTATATTCAACTGTGGGTTTTGGAGTTCGGTACCCAGTGAAATCCGGGTAAACGGTTAACCGTATCTGTATCCATTTTGAAGCTTTTGTTGTGCTGTGTCTTTTCATTGTCCAGCCGTGATGATGAATATCCATTTACTTTTATAATAACAATAATAATGTAAAAGAAAAGTCGTATTTAATTCTTGGAACTGGTACGTTCTATTTCTAATTGCATTAAACCGGTTCGTTTCCCTTTTGCCGGATCCACTTCCTGTTCATGTTGGAAATTGAATAAATAATAAAAGGGAAGTTACGTTGGTATTTAATAGCCTACTCTTTCAAATTGCATGCCAGCCTATGTTGTGACTCACCACTTCCCTTCCCTGTTACTTGAAAAATAAATATGCAAAGCTTATTCAAAGCTATATTTTGAAACAAATATGCTCGTCCTTTTCTCCCCTCTCTGCCGCATCATTCCCCTGCCCTTCTCCTCCGACGACCTTGCTCCGCCTTTGAGGTCCTGGCCTGCCACCACAACTCCAGCCTCCAACCTCGGCCTCCGCCCATTCAACTTCCTCCACCGTTCGACTCCTCCGCTCCGCCCAACCACCAAGCTCCTGCCATAACCCGCGCTCCTCGTTCACTGGTCAATACTTAGTAGCCAACCATAACTTCCCGAGCAGCAGCTCCGATAGTTCACCCAGGGCAGCCTTTCTTCATCTAAAGTATAATATATATATATAATTCGTTTTATATAAGTGCGGGTTAGATAATTTATATATTTGATTTTTTTTTTCTCGTACTGTGTTAAAGAATATGATGTTAAAATAAATATATATGTTTCATGTAGTAGTATAGGTACAGTAATTATATTAGTTTGCATGTAATATACTAGTTTGAGTAATTTAGTTCATATAGCATACTTATAATACATATTTTATGTAGTATGTACATGTGAGATGGGCCATTGATTTTTATGTGTGCGTTTTAATAAATACTAGGTTTGAATTTATATAAAAATCTTATTTTAATAGGTGTTTTAATTCAATGGCGATCTATATATAGATTTCATTTAAATGTACGTATTCAAAGTGAATATCGTTTTTATATAATATATATATACTACAAGTTTGGCCAGTAGATTTTATTCGTATATTTAAAGTAAGGAAAAGGTAAATGTTTGCTTATCAAATATTGGTTTTCTTTTTACTGTATATATATAAATACAATATATATAAAGTTGCGTAAGTTTATACTTGTTTGTATATAGATATGTTGTTTATAATGTATAAAATTATAATAGTTTATATAAGATTTATATATATGTAGATAAGATTTGTATGTGACCTGTTTGTTGTTATAATAGGTAAGTTATACAAGTAGATGTGAGACCGTGCATATATATTTACATTGTCCGTTAGTTACAGCATGTATAGGTTGAACTTTATATTGATTTTTTTTTATATTGGTTTTAATGTATGTAACCTATATATTAGTTTATATATATAGTATACATGAGTTTTATATTGATTGCTTATATATTTTTTGGTAGTAGATAAGTGTGTTCAGAAATTTATGATTTTCAAGATTTTTCTTGTATGTGTTTGGTTTTCAATGATGGTATAAAAGCTTTATTTTTAAATTGTAAGATGTATTTGAACTTTTGTTAAATAGGTTAATACATTGTAATATTTTTATATAAATATAAAATATTATTTCTTAAATACCTTTTTCATCGAATTCTAGATCGTGCTGTTTTGATCCACCGCTGCCCGGATTCGTTCAGCAGCAGTCTTTCTAGCTTCGTTGCTTATCCGTATCCATGCCATCTTCTTCACCATTGCTGTTCCTCTAACCTCGAAAGGTGAGCACTCACTCACGATTAACGTTCTTTTATTTATTAAATTTGATTTCAATTGAAACGACAATTGAAATATGCTGTTGTTAGTTAATTACACTGTTATATATGCTATTACTTGTATCAGTTCACCTGTGACATCTGACACCATTATCTGTTAATTATTTATACGATGATAATACAGTTTGGCTGATAATTGATTTATTGTTGATGTTTATATTGGACGTTAAATTGTTAATGTTAAAATGATAAATAGTATGAAATTGAACTTGATATAGGATAGTTAAATGTTAAATTTAATTAGATGACATTTGTATAATATGACCCCTTTAACTGTTAAATTTATTGATATGTAGGATAATTAAATTTTGAATCGACACATATGTTGAATTTGATTAGTTGAATATGACCCCTTTTAATTGTTAAATTAATTGACATGTAGAATAGTGATAATTACACTTTGAACCATTGAACGTATATTGGATTAATTGTTGTAGTGTAAAAATTGAAATTGAATGACAAGTGAAAACCGTAATGTAATAATCTTTAATCTACATGAAATGATAGTGTAGATTCTAGAAATAATTATATTAATTCGTACAAATAACAATGCGAATTAATACGGTTATTTCGGGATTATTTGAATTGATTATTGGATTGTTATTGTATGTTGTTATTGCTTGTTTATTTACTTTAACACCATCCCTGTTATCACACTGCAAGTTCCCTTTGCTATGTTTTGATTTTTTTTGAATTGAATTGGAATCGGGTTGAAATGATAAATACCCAAATTGAACTTTGACCTAGGATAGAAAATTAAATAAACCCGATTGGTCAAAAATTTGATTAAAAATAAAATGAAGATTTTATTTGAATGAATAATATGGTTTTGAAATGAAGTTGAAATTGGAATTTTATGAAAAGAAAATGTTAATATATAATAATCTGAAACAAATTATTAACAATGTAATTGATGAAAGAATGTTGTTTAATTTGAGAAATGATTGAATTAAGTTTGAAATGATTTAATAATTAAGTTTGAAATGATTTAATAATTAAGTTTGAAATTATAATTAAGTTTGAAATTATTAAACTTTGAAATTATTTAATAATTAAGTTTTGAATTATTTAATAATTAAATAAGATTGAATGATTTAATGATCAAATTGAATTAAATCCTTTAATAAGAGAAATCGAACTTTTGAATAAGTGAATTTACTTTGTATATAATTGAAATTGAGTTTTCTTGATTAATTAAGTTTTTGGAAAATTATTTAAGGAAGTAAATAAGTGAAATGGAATTTCTTTAACAAGAAATGAAAATGTGATATTTTTGGAATTAATGTAAGACTTGTAATTGAAAGAATTGATTTGACGAATTTAATTTAATTCAAATTTGTAAGTTTTGATTTAATGAAGTTGAACTTAAGAAATTGATTTAATGATTTGGAAATTTAATAGAAATTGTTTTGAATGACAAATTTGCTTAACGAATATTAAATGAAATCGATAAATGAATTTAAAATTGATTTGAATGTTACATTAAGTTAATTTAAATGATTTTGGAATGAAACTGATATATGAACTTGAATTAATATTTGAATTGTTTTAAATAGAAATTGAAATTGAATTATAAGATTTTGAAATTATGAATTTGGAAGTTTTGAAACGTAAATTTTGGAAATTGATTTCGAAAGACAAATGAAATGTTGATTTACGAATTCTATTTGAAATTGAATTTGATTTGGTTTTGTGATATATTAAATGACCAATCGGTGTAATAATTACGAAAGTTATTAAAGAGACCGGAGTCGGTTATGGATATACTCTCTATCTAAACCGAAAACCACTTTAATAACTATACGCGGAGTGATGATCCAGA
This sequence comes from Allium fistulosum, assembly GCA_030737815.1. Classification (NCBI taxonomy): domain Eukaryota; kingdom Viridiplantae; phylum Streptophyta; class Magnoliopsida; order Asparagales; family Amaryllidaceae; genus Allium; species Allium fistulosum. The sequence goes on from CM060907.1 coordinate 101,207,415, forward strand.
ATGAAGTGGTTGGAATGATGTACGTGATGATTGAAGAAAGAGAACGATAATGGATAGCCTTGAGACTTGTGTCAAATTGGAAATGACTAAAACAGGAGCTGTGCCGGGCCAATGGAGGATTAGCTACCTCAAGTGGACACACTTCTTCGAACTACTTATTACTTGTTGTCGATTGGTGCACCCTTGATTTTGGGAGTGTTGTTTCACGGTGTTGTGGGCGCTGCGGTGTTGCGTTCTCACCAGTCCGGATCAGGCGAACGGTAGTATCACTACCTTGGGTATTGCCTCATGTGCCTTGTCATACTTGTATTCCATTTACACGCGACCACTACGATTTTGATTTGTACCTTTAGTATATGGATTGCCCTCTGGTGACTTCCGGTTTTGGGGAAACTACGGTCTTGTATATGCTTTTGGGAATAAAAATGTGTTAAGGGTGGAATGGGCCATGACTTAACACTACTTTGATATCTTTACATATTACTGATAGACATTATCTACTTATCGTACACTACTACATAGTAGATAGTTTAACGGATCCTTAAAGGATGGTTATTCCAAACATCCTTTGAGTTACTTGTATTTCAATTGCTATTTCACTTGAGTTGGATTTATTAATATAAGAATGTTAATCCTGACTCGAGTGTCTTGTGTTTTAGCTTTACGCTCGGGTCAGACTGAGTGTACCAGTATTCGAGACTCACCTTTGGAGTTGGAGCTTTGCTTGGAGATCCAGCCATCTATTCTGCTTTCAGTATTCGATGGTTCCAGTGATGTATTCTGATTTGTATCTGATGTATTGTATTACTCTTCCGTTGTATCTGTTCTAACTCTGATGTAACTTATACATTTATATAGTAGCTTCATGAACTACTATCTCTTTTATTTCCGCTGCAATTATTACTCTGTGTATGTGATTCTGTGATTATTTATTTACTGTATATGTTCAGTTTTGCCAATTTAAATTAACAACGCGGTATTTTGAGCAATTCAATTCCGGCATGAGTGTCTACCTATACACTTATCATGGATGCGAATGGTCCAAAATGGCGGGTCGTTACAGTTGGTATCAGAGCTTTGGTAGCTCTAGGCAAAACTCAACATATAGGGTAAATGTATTTACAAATCACTCTCATTCGTGTTTCAATATCTTCCTTTGACTCAATTCCTTTGAATTTTGGAACGTTCCCCTCGGTTCCGAAATTCATTCGTATCCTTCACTATTCGCCTTCTTTCAATTCTGGAGCACCCCATAACTCCATTTTGAATGATATCTATAATAGATCGGCGGTCTCGCCAATCTTCGAATGATTCGTAAAGGAGCAAAACTCCTTTATAATAGGTATTGATTTACCGGAGATTTATGTATCCTCGGTTTACGATGCTATCTCCTGCTATACCTGAATTCTATTTCTTGAGATCGAATTTAGATTTGCCTCGAAATTCAGCATCGATCTTATTCTTGAAGTTACGGACGACTCGGTTAAGGTTGCCCGTGAATTAAATAAACTCATCCATCTTCCGATTGTGGTAATTGAATTATCTTATCTTCTGTTTCAAACTTATTTTCGAATCAAAATTCTCTTTGATTTGAGTCAACAAAAAAAAATTTGAATCCCTATCCTTATTTTGAAAATCCATTCCTGTATCGTCGAGCAAAGAAATGTATTTGTAAATTTATATTAAAAATGTTGTTTTCAAATTTGATAAACAAAATAGTTTTGGATGATTATATTATATATAAATATAAGTTTTCTGAAATTAAATTGTTAATGAATTTGTTGTCTGAAATAATAATATTTGATTTTCATTTATTGTTTTGTAAACCATTGACTATTGCATAATATAAATAAATGAATTTATAAACTTGGTTATTAATTGATTGGAATTTGAAATGAATTTAATTCATAAATTTGAGAATTTATTAGTTTCCGGTGATTCGAACTTTGGTTTTAAAATTTTAAGTATATATTATTGAAAGTATTTTCAAATAGAAATCGTTTTCAAAGAATTTCAAAATGTTGAAATCAGTGCTCTTCTCTTTGTCGCTGGAAAATAATTTCGGTGATGGCGGCCGCATCATCGACATTCATTTTCGAGTTTCGAAGTGGAGATACTATTCTGTAGCTTTGCTACGGTTTTGTTTTGAAAATATTTGATTTGAATTTCTTCAGTATAATTTGATTTATATATATATATAGGTATCTTATTTTAAAATTTAATTTGATTTGATATAAATATATTCTATATATCTCTAAGTTGTTTAAAGTTAATCGGAAATCTAATTCTTAAATTTTGTTAAAGGATGATTTTAATTATAAATAAGACCAAAATTTGGAAAAACATTTAAACTTGAATAATTGAATTTGGAAAATTTTTTTGTATAGTACAAATTGCATTTCAAAATCACTTACCTAAATTATTCAGAAGTTAAAATGTAATTGGATAATGTACAAAAAAAAATGTCTTTATAAATAAAATTTGAGTGTTTATAATAAATGTTATACGCTAAATTTTGATTATAAAGATGTTAATAGAGTTAGATAGGATAATAAGTAAAACTCCGTTAATAATGAAATAAATTTTTTTTGAAAGAATTAATAAATTAAAATTTGATCAACTTATGAAATACCTTGAATTTAAAAGCAATTAGTAAATATAAATCAATTTAAATCGAAACTTTTATGGTTTAAATTAATCTATATGGGTTAAATATATGTGGTTAGATATATTAAGTAGAATAAATTTAACAGTAATTTGGAATAAAGAAGAATTTAAAATTGTTGAAGAAAATATGATTATAATAAATGACTATTTAAATTTGTGGTTTTAGAAATTGTAAATTGAAGATAATTGGATAATAAGATAATGAATTTAGAAATAGTTAATATTGATTTTAGTGAAATCAAATAGATTAAATCAATTATTGAATATCAATTAATTTGAATTTGAATTTATATGGTTTAAATTAATTGTTATTTTGTATTTCAAAATCTGTTTTTCTTTTTGGCTGTTTCTATTCTCCTACCTCGTTCCCTTTCGGGGACGAAAAGTTTTGAATGGGGGAGAGTGTAACGACCCGTAAATTTCAACTGTTTTAATAACGTAATTAGTTGAAATTTTGTGAAATTTTAAACGATAAAATTTTGAAATAAAAATTTAATATTTGGAATACGTCTAGTTAAACATAGCAATTGGTAAATTATCATCCGAAAATATGAAAGTTTATTTCGCGCGTAAATTCACTTCAATTTAATCAGTTAAAAAGCGATGAAAATAAAATGTTTCTGAAATCTAAATATTTTTACATAGAAAAATTCTAAACCATCTTCTGAGCAAAATGTCAGTTTGTCGTTTTTCCAAATTCGGACATCTTTGGCTCCGTCGATCTTATTTTTCAGCGTTTTTCTTGCATTTTTCGCTATTAGAAAATTCGAATTTTATAATTCAATCAAACCACTAATATCTATATACCGTTTTGATTTTCTCGTCATGCTGATCTCCCCAGTATATTCAACTGTGGGTTTTGGAGTTCGGTACCCAGTGAAATCCGGGTAAACGGTTAACCGTATTTGTATCCATTTTGGAGCTTTTGTTGTGCTGTGTCTTTTCATTGTCCAGCCGTGATGATGAATATCCATTTACTTTTATAATAACAATAATAATGTAAAAGAAAAGTCGTATTTAATTCTTGGAACTGGTACGTTCTATTTCTAATTGCATTGAACCGGTTCGTTTCCCTTTTGCCGGATCCACTTCCTGTTCATGTTGGAAATTGAATAAATAATAAAAGGGAAGTTACGTTGGTATTTAATAGCCTACTCTTTCAAATTGCATGCCATCCTATGTTGTGACTCACCACTTCCCTTCCCTGTTACTTGAAAAATAAATATGCAAAGCTTATTCAAAGCTATATTTTGAAACAAATCTGCTCGTCCTTTTCTCCCCTCTCTGCCGCATCATTCCCCTGCCCTTCTCCTCCGACGACCTTGCTCCGCCTTCGAGGTCCTGGCCTGCCACCACAACTCCAGCCTCCAACCTCGGCCTCCGCCCATTCAACTTCCTCCACCGTTCGACTCCTCCGCTCCGCCCAACCACCAAGCTCCTGCCATAACCCGCGCTCCTCGTTCACTGGTCAATACTTAGTAGCCAACCATAACTTCCCGAGCAGCAGCTCCGATAGTTCACCCAGGGCAGCCTTTCTTCATCTAAAGTATAATATATATATATAATTCGTTTTATATAAGTGCGGGTTAGATAATTTATATATTTGATTTTTTTTTCTCGTACTGTGTTAAAGAATATGATGTTAAAATAAATATATATGTTTCATGTAGTAGTATAGGTACAGTAATTATATTAGTTTGCATGTAATATACTAGTTTGAGTAATTTAGTTCATATAGCATACTTATAATACATATTTTATGTAGTATGTACATGTGAGATGGGCCATTGATTTTTATGTGTGCGTTTTAATAAATACTAGGTTTGAATTTATATAAAAATCTTATTTTAATAGGTGTTTTAATTCAATGGCGATCTATATATAGATTTCATTTAAATGTACGTATTCAAAGTGAATATCGTTTTTATATAATATATATATACTACAAGTTTGGCCAGTAGATTTTATTCGTATATTTAAAGTAAGGAAAAGGTAAATGTTTGCTTATCAAATATTGGTTTTCTTTTTACTGTATATATATAAATACAATATATATAAAGTTGCGTAAGTTTATACTTGTTTGTATATAGATATGTTGTTTATAATGTATAAAATTATAATAGTTTATATAAGATTTATATATATGTAGATAAGATTTGTATGTGACCTGTTTGTTGTTATAATAGGTAAGTTATACAAGTAGATGTGAGACCGTGCATATATATTTACATTGTCCGTTAGTTACAGCATGTATAGGTTGAACTTTATATTGATTTTTTTTTATATTGGTTTTAATGTATGTAACCTATATATTAGTTTATATATATAGTATACATGAGTTTTATATTGATTGCTTATATATTTTTTGGTAGTAGATAAGTGTGTTCAGAAATTTATGATTTTCAAGATTTTTCTTGTATGTGTTTGGTTTTCAATGATGGTATAAAAGCTTTATTTTTAAATTGTAAGATGTATTTGAACTTTTGTTAAATAGGTTAATACATTGTAATATTTTTATATAAATATAAAATATTATTTCTTAAATACCTTTTTCATCGAATTCTAGATCGTGCTGTTTTGATCCACCGCTGCCCGGATTCGTTCAGCAGCAGTCTTTCTAGCTTCGTTGCTTATCCGTATCCGTGCCATCTTCTTCACCATTGCTGTTCCTCTAACCTCGAAAGGTGAGCACTCACTCACGATTAACGTTCTTTTATTTATTAAATTTGATTTTAATTGAAACGACAATTGAAATATGCTGTTGTTAGTTAATTACACTGTTATATATGATATTACTTGTATCAGTTCACCTGTGACATCTGACACCATTATCTGTTAATTATTTATACGATGATAATACAGTTTGGCTGATAATTGATTTATTGTTGATGTTTATATTGGACGTTAAATTGTTAATGTTAAAATGATAAATAGTATGAAATTGAACTTGATATAGGATAGTTAAATGTTAAATTTAATTAAATGACATTTGTATAATATGACCCCTTTAACTATTAAATTTATTGATATGTAGGATAATTAAATTTTGAATCGACACATATGTTGAATTTGATTAGTTGAATATGACCCCTTTTAATTGTTAAATTAATTGACATGTAGAATAGTGATAATTACACTTTGAACCATTGAACGTATATTGGATTAATTGTTGTAGTGTAAAAATTGAAATTGAATGACAAGTGAAAACCGTAATGTAATAATCTTTAATCTACATGAAATGATAGTGTAGATTCTAGAAATAATTATATTAATTCGTACAAATAACAATGCGAATTAATACGGTTATTTCGGGATTATTTGAATTGATTATTGGATTGTTATTGTATGTTGTTATTGCTTGTTTATTTACTTTGACACCATCCCTGTTATCACACTGCAAGTTCCCTTTGCTATGTTTTGATTTTTTTTGAATTGAATTGGAATCGGGTTGAAATGATAAATACCCAAATTGAACTTTGACCTAGGATAGAAAATTAAATAAACCCGATTGGTCAAAAATTTGATTAAAAATAAAATGAAGATTTTATTTGAATGAATAATATGGTTTTGAAATGAAGTTGAAATTGGAATTTTATGAAAAGAAAATGTTAATATATAATAATCTGAAACAAATTATTAACAATGTAATTGATGAAAGAATGTTGTTTAATTTGAGAAATGATTGAATTAAGTTTGAAATGATTTAATAATTAAGTTTGAAATGATTTAATAATTAAGTTTGAAATTATAATTAAGTTTGAAATTATTAAACTTTGAAATTATTTAATAATTAAGTTTTGAATTATTTAATAATTAAATAAGATTGAATGATTTAATGATCAAATTGAATTAAATCCTTTAATAAGAGAAATCGAACTTTTGAATAAGTGAATTTACTTTGTAAATAATTGAAATTGAGTTTTCTTGATTAATTAAGTTTTTGGAAAATTATTTAAGGAAGTAAATAAGTGAAATGGAATTTCTTTAACAAGAAATGAAAATGTGATATTTTTGGAATTAATGTAAGACTTGTAATTGAAAGAATTGATTTGACGAATTTAATTTAATTCAAATTTGTAAGTTTTGATTTAATGAAGTTGAACTTAAGAAATTGATTTAATGATTTGGAAATTTAATAGAAATTGTTTTGAATGACAAATTTGCTTAACGAATATTAAATGAAATCGATAAATGAATTTAAAATTGATTTGAATGTTACATTAAGTTAATTTAAATGATTTCGGAATGAAACTGATATATGAACTTGAATTAATATTTGAATTGTTTTAAATAGAAATTGAAATTGAATTATAAGATTTTGAAATTATGAATTTGGAAGTTTTGAAACGTAAATTTTGGAAATTGATTTCGAAAGACAAATGAAATGTTGATTTACGAATTCTATTTGAAATTGAATTTGATTTGGTTTTGAAATATATTAAATGACCAATCGGTGTAATAATTACGAAAGTTATTAAAGAGACCGGAGTCGGTTATGGATATACTCTCTATCTAAACCGAAAACCACTTTAATAACTATACGCGGAGTGATGATCCAGAATGAAGTGGTTGGAATGATGTACGTGATGATTGAAGAAAGAGAACGATAATGGATAGCCTTGACACTTGTGTCAAATTGGAAATGACTAAAACAGGAGCTGTGCCGGGCCAATGGAGGATTAGCTACGTCAAGTGGACACACTTCTTCGAACTACTTATTACTTGTTGTCGATTGGTGCACCCTTGATTTTGGGAGTGTTGTTTCACGGTGTTGCGGGCGCTGCGGCGTTGCGTTCTCACCAGTCCGGATCAGGCGAACGGTAGTATCACTACCTTGGGTATTGCCTCATGTGCCTTGTCATACTTGTATTCCATTTACACGTGACCACTACGATTTTGATTTGTACCTTTAGTATATGGATTGCCCTCTGGTGACTTCCGATTTTGGGGAAACTACGGTCTTGTATATGCTTTTGGGAATAAAAATGTGTTAAGGGTGGAATGGGCCATGACTTAACACTACTTTGATATCTTTACATATTACTGATAGACATTATCTACTTATCGTACACTACTACATAGTAGATAGTTTAACGGATCCTTAAAGGATGGTTATTCCAAACATCCTTTGAGTTACTTGTATTTCAATTGCTATTTCACTTGAGTTGGATTTATTAATATAAGAATGTTAATCCTGACTCGAGTGTCTTGTGTTTTAGCTTTACGCTCGGGTCAGACTGAGTGTACCAGTATTCGAGACTCACCTTTTGAGTTGGAGCTTTGCTTGGAGATCCAGCCATCTATTCTGCTTTCAGTATTCGATGATTCCAGTGATGTATTCTGATTTGTATCTGATGTATTGTATTACTCTTCCGTTGTATCTGTTCTAACTCTGATGTAACTTATACATTTATATAGTAGCTTCATGAACTACTATCTCTTTTATTTCCGCTGCAATTATTACTCTGTGTATGTGATTCTGTGATTATTTATTTACTGTATATGTTCAGTTTTGCCAATTTAAATTAACAACGCGGTATTTTGAGCAATTCAATTCCGGCATGAGTGTCTACCTATACACTTATCATGGATGCGAATGGTCCAAAATGGCGGGTCGTTACAGTTGGTATCAGAGCTTTGGTAGCTCTAGGCAAAACTCAACATATAGGGTAAATGTATTTACAAATCACTCTCATTCGTGTTTCAATCTCTTCCTTTGACTCAATTCCTTTGAATTTTGGAACGTTCCCCTCGGTTCCGAAATTCATTCGTATCCTTCACTATTCGCCTTCTTTCAATTCTGGAGCACCCCATAACTCCATTTTGAATGATATCTATAATAGATCGGCGGTCTCGCCAATCTTCGAATGATTCGTAAAGGAGCAAAACTCCTTTATAATAGGTATTGATTTACCGGAGATTTATGTATCCTCGGTTTACGATGCTATCTCCTGCTATACCTGAATTCTATTTCTTGAGATCGAATTTAGATTTGCCTCGAAATTCAGCATCGATCTTATTCTTGAAGTTACGGACGACTCGGTTAAGGTTGCCCGTGAATTAAATAAACTCATCCATCTTCCGATTGTGGTAATTGAATTATCTTATCTTCTGTTTCAAACTTATTTTCGAATCAAAATTCTCTTTGATTTGAGTCAACAAAAAAAAATTTGAATCCCTATCCTTATTTTGAAAATCCATTCCTGTATCGTCGAGCAAAGAAATGTATTTGTAAATTTATATTAAAAATGTTGTTTTCAAATTTGATAAACAAAATAGTTTTGGATGATTATATTATATATAAATATAAGTTTTCTGAAATTAAATTGTTAATGAATTTGTTGTCTGAAATAATAATATTTGATTTTCATTTATTGTTTTGTAAACCATTGACTATTGCATAATATAAATAAATGAATTTATAAACTTGGTTATTAATTGATTGGAATTTGAAATGAATTTAATTCATAAATTTGAGAATTTATTAGTTTCCGGTGATTCGAACTTTGGTTTTAAAATTTTAAGTATATATTATTGAAAGTATTTTCAAATAGAAATCGTTTTCAAAGAATTTCAAAATGTTGAAATCAGTGCTCTTCTCTTTGTCGCTGGAAAATAATTTCGGTGATGGCGGCCGCATCATCGACATTCATTTTCGAGTTTCGAAGTGGAGATACTATTCTGTAGCTTTGCTACGGTTTTGTTTTGAAAATATTTGATTTGAATTTCTTCAGTATAATTTGATTTATATATATATATATAGGTATCTTATTTTAAAATTTAATTTGATTTGATATAAATATATTCTATATATCTCTAAGTTGTTTAAAGTTAATCGGAAATCTAATTCTTAAATTTTGTTAAAGGATGATTTTAATTATAAATAAGACCAAAATTTGGAAAAACATTTAAACTTGAATAATTGAATTTGGAAAATTTTTTTGTATAGTACAAATTGCATTTCAAAATCACTTACCTAAATTATTCAGAAGTTAAAATGTAATTGGATAATGTACAAAAAAAAATGTCTTTATAAATAAAATTTGAGTGTTTATAATAAATGTTATACGCTAAATTTTGATTATAAAGATGTTAATAGAGTTAGATAGGATAATAAGTAAAACTCCGTTAATAATGAAATAAATTTTTTTTGAAAGAATTAATAAATTAAAATTTGATCAACTTATGAAATACCTTGAATTTAAAAGCAATTAGTAAATATAAATCAATTTAAATCGAAACTTTTATGGTTTAAATTAATCTATATGGGTTAAATATATGTGGTTAGATATATTAAGTAGAATAAATTTAACAGTAATTTGGAATAAAGAAGAATTTAAAATTGTTGAAGAAAATATGATTATAATAAATGACTATTTAAATTTGTGGTTTTAGAAATTGTAAATTGAAGATAATTGGATAATAAGATAATGAATTTAGAAATAGTTAATATTGATTTTAGTGAAATCAAATAGATTAAATCAATTATTGAATATCAATTAATTTGAATTTGAATTTATATGGTTTAAATTAATTGTTATTTTGTATTTCAAAATCTGTTTTTCTTTCTGGCTGTTTCTATTCTCCTACCTCGTTCCTTTTCGGGGACGAAAAGTTTTGAATGGGGGAGAGTGTAACGACCCGTAAATTTCAACTGTTTTAATAACGTAATTAGTTGAAATTTTGTGAAATTTTAAACGATAAAATTTTGAAATAAAAATTTAATATTTGGAATACGTCTAGTTAAACATAGCAATTGGTAAATTATCATCCGAAAATATGAAAGTTTATTTCGCGCGTAAATTCACTTCAATTTAATCAGTTAAAAAGCGATGAAAATAAAATGTTTCCGAAATCTAAATATTTTTACATAGAAAAATTCTAAACCATCTTCTGAGCAAAATGTCAGTTTGTCGTTTTTCCAAATTCGGACATCTTTGGCTCCGTCGATCTTATTTTTCAGTGTTTTTCTTGCATTTTTCGCTATTAGAAAATTCGAATTTTATAATTCAATCAAACCACTAATATCTGTATACCGTTTTGATTTTCTCGTCATGCTGATCTCCCCAGTATATTCAACTGTGGGTTTTGGAGTTCGGTACCCAGTGAAATCCGGGTAAACGGTTAACCGTATCTGTATCCATTTTGGAGCTTTTGTTGTGCTGTGTCTTTTCATTGTCCAGCCGTGATGATGAATATCCATTTACTTTTATAATAACAATAATAATGTAAAAGAAAAGTCGTATTTAATTCTTGGAACTGGTACGTTCTATTTCTAATTGCATTGAACCGGTTCGTTTCCCTTTTGCCGGATCCACTTCCTGTTCATGTTGGAAATTGAATAAATAATAAAAGGGAAGTTACGTTGGTATTTAATAGCCTACTCTTTCAAATTGCATGCCATCCTATGTTGTGACTCACCACTTCCCTTCCCTGTTACTTGAAAAATAAATATGCAAAGCTTATTCAAAGCTATATTTTGAAACAAATCTGCTCGTCCTTTTCTCCCCTCTCTGCCGCATCATTCCCCTGCCCTTCTCCTCCGATGACCTTGCTCCGCCTTCGAGGTCCTGGCCTGCCACCACAACTCCAGCCTCCAACCTCGGCCTCCGCCCATTCAACTTCCTCCACCGTTCGACTCCTCCGCTCCGCCCAACCACCAAGCTCCTGCCATAACCCGCGCTCCTCGTTCACTGGTCAATACTTAGTAGCCAACCATAACTTCCTGAGCAGCAGCTCCGATAGTTCACCCAGGGCAGCCTTTCTTCATCTAAAGTATAATATATATATATAATTCGTTTTATATAAGTGCGGGTTAGATAATTTATATATTTGATTTTTTTTTTCTCGTACTGTGTTAAAGAATATGATGTTAAAATAAATATATATGTTTCATGTAGTAGTATAGGTACAGTAATTATATTAGTTTGCATGTAATATACTAGTTTGAGTAATTTAGTTCATATAGCATACTTATAATACATATTTTATGTAGTATGTACATGTGAGATGGGCCATTGATTTTTATGTGTGCGTTTTAATAAATACTAGGTTTGAATTTATATAAAAAACTTATTTTAATAGGTGTTTTAATTCAATGGCGATCTATATATAGATTTCATTTAAATGTACGTATTCAAAGTGAATATCGTTTTTATATAATATATATATACTACAAGTTTGGCCAGTAGATTTTATTCGTATATTTAAAGTAAGGAAAAGGTAAATGTTTGCTTATCAAATATTGGTTTTCTTTTTACTGTATATATATAAATACAATATATATAAAGTTGCGTAAGTTTATACTTGTTTGTATATAGATATGTTGTTTATAATGTATAAAATTATAATAGTTTATATAAGATTTATATATATGTAGATAAGATTTGTATGTGACCTGTTTGTTGTTATAATAGGTAAGTTATACAAGTAGATGTGAGACCGTGCATATATATTTACATTGTCCGTTAGTTACAGCATGTATAGGTTGAACTTTATATTGATTTTTTTTTATATTGGTTTTAATGTATGTAACCTATATATTAGTTTATATATATAGTATACATGAGTTTTATATTGATTGCTTATATATTTTTTGGTAGTAGATAAGTGTGTTCAGAAATTTATGATTTTCAAGATTTTTCTTGTATGTGTTTGGTTTTCAATGATGGTATAAAAGCTTTATTTTTAAATTGTAAGATGTATTTGAACTTTTGTTAAATAGGTTAATACATTGTAATATTTTTATATAAATATAAAATATTATTTCTTAAATACCTTTTTCATCGAATTCTAGATCGTGCTGTTTTGATCCACCGCTGCCCGGATTCGTTCAGCAGCAGTCTTTCTAGCTTCGTTGCTTATCCGTATCCGTGCCATCTTCTTCACCATTGCTGTTCCTCTAACCTCGAAAGGTGAGCACTCACTCACGATTAACGTTCTTTTATTTATTAAATTTGATTTCAATTGAAACGACAATTGAAATATGATGTTGTTAGTTAATTACACTGTTATATATGCTATTACTTGTATCAGTTCACCTGTGACATCTGACACCATTATCTGTTAATTATTTATACGATGATAATACAGTTTGGCTGGTAATTGATTTATTGTTGATGTTTATATTGGACGTTAAATTGTTAATGTTAAAATGATAAATAGTATGAAATTGAACTTGATATAGGATAGTTAAATGTTAAATTTAATTAAATGACATTTGTATAATATGACCCCTTTAACTGTTAAATTTATTGATACGTAGGATAATTAAATTTTGAATCGACACATATGTTGAATTTGATTAGTTGAATATGACCCCTTTTAATTGTTAAATTAATTGACATGTAGAATAGTGATAATTACACTTTGAACCATTGAACGTATATTGGATTAATTGTTGTAGTGTAAAAATTGAAATTGAATGACAAGTGAAAACCGTAATGTAATATTCTTTAATCTACATGAAATGATAGTGTAGATTCTAGAAATAATTATATTAATTCGTACAAATAACAATGCGAATTAATACGGTTATTTCGGGATTATTTGAATTGATTATTGGATTGTTATTGTATGTTGTTATTGCTTGTTTATTTACTTTGACACCATCCCTGTTATCACACTGCAAGTTCCCTTTGCTATGTTTTGATTTTTTTTGAATTGAATTGGAATCGGGTTGAAATGATAAATACCCAAATTGAACTTTGACCTAGGATAGAAAATTAAATAAACCCGATTGGTCAAAATTTTGATTAAAAATAAAATGAAGATTTTATTTGAATGAATAATATGGTTTTGAAATGAAGTTGAAATTGGAATTTTATGAAAAGAAAATGTTAATATATAATAATCTGAAACAAATTATTAACAATGTAATTGATGAAAGAATGTTGTTTAATTTGAGAAATGATTGAATTAAGTTTGAAATGATTTAATAATTAAGTTTGAAATGATTTAATAATTAAGTTTGAAATTATAATTAAGTTTGAAATTATTAAACTTTGAAATTATTTAATAAATAAGTTTTGAATTATTTAATAATTAAATAAGATTGAATGATTTAATGATCAAATTGAATTAAATCCTTTAATAAGAGAAATCGAACTTTTGAATAAGTGAATTTACTTTATAAATAATTGAAATTGAGTTTTCTTGATTAATTAAGTTTTTGGAAAATTATTTAAGGAAGTAAATAAGTGAAATGGAATTTCTTTAACAAGAAATGAAAATGTGATATTTTTGGAATTAATGTAAGACTTGTAATTGAAAGAATTGATTTGACGAATTTAATTTAATTCAAATTTGTAAGTTTTGATTTAATGAAGTTGAACTTAAGAAATTGATTTAATGATTTGGAAATTTAATAGAAATTGTTTTGAATGACAAATTTGCTTAACGAATATTAAATGAAATCGATAAATGAATTTAAAATTGATTTGAATGTTACATTAAGTTAATTTAAATGATTTCGGAATGAAACTGATATATGAACTTGAATTAATATTTGAATTGTTTTAAATAGAAATTGAAATTGAATTATAAGATTTTGAAATTATGAATTTGGAAGTTTTGAAACGTAAATTTTGGAAATTGATTTCGAAAGACAAATGAAATGTTGATTTACGAATTCTATTTGAAATTGAATTTGATTTGGTTTTGAAATATATTAAATGACCAATCGGTGTAATAATTACGAAAGTTATTAAAGAGACCGGAGTCGGTTATGGATATACTCTCTATCTAAACCGAAAACCACTTTAATAACTATACGCGGAGTGATGATCCAGAATGAAGTGGTTGGAATGATGTACGTGATGATTGAAGAAAGAGAACGATAATGGATAGCCTTGACACTTGTGTCAAATTGGAAATGACTAAAACAGGAGCTGTGCCGGGCCAATGGAGGATTAGCTACCTCAAGTGGACACACTTCTTCGAACTACTTATTACTTGTTGTCGATTGGTGCACCCTTGATTTTGGGAGTGTTGTTTCACAGTGTTGCGGGCGCTGCGGCGTTGCGTTCTCACCAGTCCGGATCAGGCGAACGGTAGTATCACTACCTTGGGTATTGCCTCATGTGCCTTGTCATACTTGTATTCCATTTACACGCGACCACTACGATTTTGATTTGTACCTTTAGTATATGGATTGCCCTCTGGTGACTTCCGGTTTTGGGGAAACTACGGTCTTGTATATGCTTTTGGGAATAAAAATGTGTTAAGGGTGGAATGGGCCATGACTTAACACTACTTTGATATCTTTACATATTACTGATAGACATTATCTACTTATCGTACACTACTACATAGTAGATAGTTTAACGGATCCTTAAAGGATGGTTATTCCAAACATCATTTGAGTTACTTGTATTTCAATTGCTATTTCACTTGAGTTGGATTTATTAATATAAGAATGTTAATCCTGACTCGAGTGTCCTGTGTTTTTGCTTTACGCTCGGGTCAGACTGAGTGTACCAGTATTCGAGACTCACCTTTGGAGTTGGAGCTTTGCTTGGAGATCCAGCCATCTATTCTGCTTTCAGTATTCGATGATTCCAGTGATGTATTCTGATTTGTATTTGATGTATTGTATTACTCTTCCGTTGTATCTGTTCTAACTCTGATGTAACTTATACATTTATATAGTAGCTTCATGAACTACTATCTCTTTTATTTCCGCTGCAATTATTACTCTATGTCTGTGATTCTGTGATTATTTATTTACTGTATATGTTCAGTTTTGCCAATTTAAATTAACAACGTGGTATTTTGAGCAATTCAATTCTGGCATGAGTGTCTACCTATACACTTATAATGGATGCGAATGGTCCAAAATGGCGTTACAGTGAAGCTTGAAACAAAATCAAACACTTCGCCACCATTTCCAGAAAGAAAGCCAACGCCTATCTTCACCTCATGCCCCCATCTCCGGCTACCAGAACCCACGCCTGGAGCTTCGCCTAACTCCTCCCTCTCTTTTTTCCCTACACCGAACCACTTCGATGCCACCACGATGCCGGAATTCGCCAGGAACATGCCTCGACCGAAACTTGCCCTAAAACCCTATCTCTCCTCCACCCTACCACCACGACGCCTGAAAAATCAAACCACCATTTTTCCTTTGACCGCCGTCCCTCTAGCAATCTCCACAAGCAACGACGAGTCCCCTAAGTTGCCATGGCCGTTCCGATTTTGCTAAAATACCTTTTCCATTCATCTCTGAATTACTACCCTTCCACACCTCAAATAAATTCCAAATTACTTTTAAAAATCCTATTTTTTAATGATAAATCCTCTTAAACAATCGATTCATCAAATCATGAAGATTTAATTTTGACCATATGGTGTATAGTCACTGTTTCATACACCTACCTCCCTCCGTACTTGACGAATTTAAATAAAACAAATTTTAAAATGTTTCATACCCCCAAACAAACAGTTTTTGTTTTGAAATCAAAGTTTAAAATTAAATAGATAGGAAGCTATTGATTTTTTTGAAAAAGAATGATTATCGGGTTTTACTAAAAATGAACAGAGTGTATAAAATTTACCTTATACCTGAAGCTTCCTTATGTCAGATTCTTAATTACCCAGAAAATAAAAGAAAGACTTTCAAACCAAATCAAAAATTGATTCACAGGCTCAATTGTATGCTTGTATGTTTTATATAATCAGTTGAAAAGGTAAGTGTTTCACTCACAGTTCTTTGAACAGAGCATTGATCTTTTTTTTATGATACTGTAAATTCAGATGACCAACACTCCTATATACATTTTCATACATCAGATGCATATACTCTTGTTCCATATCAACATTTTAACTACCCTCATTTATACTTATGAGTAAAACAGTAACCAAATCAAAGTGTTACTCACTGTTTGGTTTTGCTGTAGCTTGAGCATTTCTGGTTTTGCTTCTGCTTTACTTTCTTTTTCTTCCTTCTGTCTTGATTCTTGTTTAATGGCAGATACTTATAATTGTGTATACATATATTTTTGTTGGTGAGGATGTTAAAACGTGAAGCAACAAGGTAGCAATATAAATAGAAGACAATGGGTAGGAGCAGGCTGACACTTGTTTATAGGTTTTGCATTTTTTTTTGATTTGATAAATCGAAAAAGAGGATTTGTTTTGGTGTGTGTACATGACCTGATTTTGTTCCATATAAAAAGTTTTGATGTTGCCTTGATTTGATTTTCTCTTTTTCATATGACTTGATTTATATTTGACATTGATTTAAAGTTTTGTAAGGTAGAAGTGATATACCCCATGCTAATGTTCCCTTACCCATATACATATCCTTTCATGTATGTATATATATATTTACATGAATATATATACTTGAATATATACATACCACATACATATGCAAGATACATTTTTTTACTTTACCTATTTACCCTCATATACATACATTTATATTTATACATATTTTAATATACATTACTTATGTATATTTTGTCATGGTATGTGTGTGTATATGTGTATATATGTATATATATATTCACATTTATACAATCTTATATATATATTATTTCATGTGGCATACATTCAAATACTTACATATTTATTTACTTATATATATATTATCTAGCATCGTAAAGCTTTGTACATATTTATATATATATATATATACATTCCAAGATATCATATCTTAATTTTAAATGGTGAGGTATATATATTATTTATTCTTTATAAGATTAATCATATCGAGAGATTTTATAATTCAATATTTAGTACAACTTTTTAAATCAATTTATATATACTCAGATATTTTAATTATCAGAATTTTATTTGTCCGATCTATCAAAATTAATATCTTGATATTTTAAACCAGTTATTGCCCAATTAATAGACGTTAAAACTCGGGTCGTCACATTCCTTTCCTCTTTAGAACTTTTTGTCCTCGAAAAGGAACGAAGCGAGAATTTTTATTTTGATGTTTATTATTAGTTAAATCATTCTTTAAACGTTTTTAACTCTTTTACACTTTTATATTAAATTTTTAAAACACTTTTAAAACTACATAATATTACCAACTAGCTTTATATAAAAATACTTTTTATAACTCGATGTTTAAACAAGTCCATCCTTGTTCTCACAGAAATTCAGTCATACGTTGATCAGGCGCAGGACTGAAAATCTATAAGTACTCAGTAAACCCGTTTTCAACATCCAGTGAAAATATTTGGAAAACAATTTTGTGAGAATGCTCTAGAAATCATCACCCCCTCCATGGTCGTAGTTAGGCCGATGATTACGTCACCATCCCGGCGAAAACCATAGAAAACTGTAGGGGTCCGCACCCCTCGATTTCACCATGGAACCGCCATAGATCATAGCTACACCCAGGGTTACATGGCCATCACGGCAAAAACCATATAACTATAGGCATCAGCGCCCTCGAATTTCGTTGCCAAATGAAACTTCACCACATAGATCGCAGACTACACCAGTCGAGTCCCAATGTAGCCTGTAGGCACTCACTGCCACACGACTTTCGCTATGGACCACATAGATCGCAATCTACCGATGTTATGTCGCTCTCCCAGCGAAATCAAACGTAGACTTTAGGCAATCACTACCCCTCGACTTACGCTATGGAAACGCAGTAGATCACAGTTACACCAGAGTTACACTACCGTCATAGCATAACCCCAATGTCTCTGTAGGCATCAGCGCCCTCGACTTTCGCTACCCCAATCACAATCCACAGGAACTACGGTTTAGTCCAGACGTCCTCTGGGATCAAAATTTAGAACCCCCCTTAGGGCTCAAGGCAGAACCACCCAGTGGATCTCCTACTATAAGTTTCAACTATAAATGGGAGCACCTTTTTCCCCATAGCATTCTCAAAACATTTCATACTATACACATATAGTATCTTTCAAAACATACTCTTTATATGTATCACATATAATTCCCATTTACACAAAATCGATATCTCAAAATTGATAATTCTCAAACTTGGCTTTCCAAATTCCCAAAATTTGCTTTTTGCCAAAACCAAAAGCCTTTCAAAATCAATGAGTTCCAAAAACCTTTCCAGTTCCACTTTCATAAAAACATCCTTATATATATATAAGCTTTTCTTTCAACTTGAATTTTTTTTTGGATCACTTATATAGATTCTCCTTTATATTTCAAATATCTTTCAAAGATCACATCTTCTGGTTATAATTCCAATAAGGGTAGTTTTTAGTATATAACCAATATATATAACCTCATTAATGTCTAATCAAATTTTCCAAGTTCGATTTCCTTTTTCCCAAATCATTTGTACATTACTTACTCTTTTAGAGTGAGTTTCGATTATAGTGCTACCCAACTTTCATTTTTAATCATCATATATTTCTCTAAATGTACTCTTCCTTCTCAAAATCGTTTTTGCTTCAATATCCGATTTCGCTTTCACTTCACCATTGCTTCAATTTCCATTTGGGTTATAACTTCAATTCATTTCAATTCGTATTTAAATCCATGGTATAAATATAAACAATTTCCATTCTGACCAGTTTGGATTTAGAAAATAACTTAAATAGTTCAAAATAGTTAAGTAGTTGTAAAATAGTTAAGATAAGATAGTTTGAGTATTAAAAAGAATGATCTGTATAGTAAATAGCTTGGAAAATCAAAATAGTTTGAATATTTAAGAAAATAGATTTTAGACAGTTTATATTAAAATAGTTTATTTGAAAATAGTTTCAAAGCCAAAGTGGTTCAGTTCCCAATCTCCACTTCAATCAACTTCAATTTCCATTCCCATTTAAGTCGATCCAATTCCAATTCAATTTGAATTAACTTCGATTCCCATTCTAATTCAGATTAATTCCCAATTTAAATTTAAACTTATTTAGCTTCGATTACCATCCTAATTAATTTAATTCAATTTTAAATTTGAATTAATTCCAATTTCATTGTAACAACCCGCATATTTTACGATTGTATATTTAAATGTTTTATTTAAATATAGAATCGTTCATCGAATTAAAGTCCGAAAAGCTACTTTTTATAAACAGTCGAATTGGGAATCGAGACCACCTCCATTGAGTCCAAAATGGCGTTTACAACGTTTTTGAGTATAGACATCGATATGTTTGGAGTTGAGTAAAAATTATGACTTTTTCACTTAGGGCTTTGGGCTTGGGTTTGGGTTTCAGCCCATCAACCTTCTAATAACCTAACCCTTCATCCAACTCCTCTTCACTCACTCTATTATTTCCTAGCACTCAAGCTTTGGAAAAATGGGGGAAGAGAAGAGGAATTAGATATTCCTAAGCCCTAGATTCATTTGCAAACTCAAGTTCTAGCTCCAACATCTAAGAGAAGCTTAGGTAAGCATCCTCTTCATCTTCTCCATCTCATTTCCTCTTCAATTTCAGAAATTTCCTAAACCCTAACTTAGGAAATGTTTTTCTTTTGAGCTTAGATTGAAGCTTCTTGGGTTAACATTGAAGAGTGATTGTTCTTGCCTTGCTCTATAGCTTCTCTCTTGTGTTTTTGGGTTTAAAGGTGAGTTTTTGAACTTACATCTTTGTCTATTTCTATCATTGTTGTTAGGTATGAATTCCTAACATCTATTCATGTTCATTTGCTTTTGATTTGAATTGATTTGGTGAACATTTCAATTTTTAGTGTTTTGAAGTCAAAAACTTTAAAAATCCTAGCTTAGATGTATGAACATGCTTTTGGTGGTGTATCAAAGAGCCTATAGGGCTGGGTTGTCTATTGGCATAAACCCCTAGCGCCCATCGCTCGTCCGATCGCAAATTGTTGAGGATTTGCCCTTCATTGGGCTAGGCTGGAAATACTGGAAAACAGGGTCCAGTCGACTGAACTCGGAGTCCAATCGACTGACCTGGAACCCGAGGATTTTCCAGGTTCTGTCCAGTCGACTGGCTCTCTAAGTGCAGTCGACTGACCTGGAACCCAAGAGTTTCCAAGCATTGGGCCAGTCGACTGAACTCAGTGTCCAGTTGACTGACCTGCTTGTCTCAGCCCAATTTGTCAATTTGGTGTGGATTTCCAATTTAAAACCGATTCGTGCTGATCTGATTTATTGTTATCATTTATTATTAACTTTGATGACTTCTTTTCGGGATTTTTTTGAGAATATCCATTTTGATGGATTCGGTATCGATTTCTTTGGATTTGATTCACGTCTTCGTATGTGAATTTTTGGTGATTGATTGTTTCTACAATCATTTCTGTGACTTGTCACTTTAAATTACAAAGGTGTCTATACTAGTAGTAAATATTCAAACTCTTTTACAAAGATGATTTCAACTCTATTTTTAATACAAATCTCGTTTATAAAACCATTTTCTAATCTATTAGTATATACAAACATTTACCTCATTCGTATGAGAAAATCTAATTAAACGGCTTAGCAAAACAAGTGGTATGAAACGCTTGCGTTTACTTCGTCGGTTAATTTTTGGACTTGTTCAATTGAAAATCTTGTGACAATTTTCGAGTGGGAATCTACAATTTGTTCGTAAATATTTAAGTTAAGCTAGTGGTTATGGGACATGAAGGTAAACTCATATATTTACTAGCTTAGTGTAATCGACACTTTTTATTGATCGATGATGATCATTTTGTGATTTAGACTAGCGATGTGCGATGTCTATTTGTTTGTGTGGGGACTAAAAACCCCGTTTGTGGAACTTCAGTTCAATTTGGTAGGGTAGCGACCCATGGTCTTTGGGCCGTTTATAGAGCTTCGGCTCAAAATTGATGGTTAGCGACCATGGAATAGCGTTCCGTTTGTGATACACGTGTTGGTGAGTTTTTATGCTCCGTTTGTGATAGGCCTCCCCCTTTGTGATTTCTGGATTTCTAGTTAATGATTTCTAGAATTTGTGTTTCACCTCTTTTTGTGATTGGCAATGATATGTTTGTTAATATTTGTGGTTTGGTGAATAAAATAAAGAATATGACATTCTTTTTGTTGCTTTGAGATTCTTGAGATATTATATGATTTTGTTGTTGTTTAAAGTATACTTGTCACAGTATGACATTATTGTTATCATACAATTTTGTTATATCTCTACTTATATCTCATTATATAAATGATAATTCTAGCTAGACTGATCCGTTTATTATTTTCTTATTAAATAATACTCGGGTCAGACCGAGATGTTACAGGTGCTTCTGCTTGACTCCTTATCTGGGATCATTTTCTGACTTTTGTCTAACTACATTAGATTGGTAGTTTTTGTTGTTATACATTTGAGATAGAGACTCCTTGATGTATACATATTCTTTTGTCTAGCACTTGTATCTATTCTTTTGTGATATTGTGGATCTTGTTTGACCACTACTCTGATTTACACTTCTATGTGTTATATTCATATCTGTTTTCGCCTTTGAGATATGAACATCTGTGACTGATTTGTGTTATGTTTATTTCTATATTTGTTTCCGAAGGCCTCATAGCCACTGTGTAGTAGCTTTGAGTTTGAATTTGATATGTCGGATTTCCTCTTGAAATGAAATGCATGTTATACTATTTGACATATCGGTACTCGCACAAAGCAATTACACGGATGGTCGCTCCTCAACAGCCTTATTCTTCATGCTAGTCGATGGCATTACTCCGTAGTGTCCTTGGCTAGTGTGAGTATAGAGGTGGGGCGTCACAGCTTGGTATCAGAGCCAAACTTCGGAACAATGTAGAATAATCTAGCAAGGATCATTGTCCTAAGTCTTTCTTAGGAATCGTGCCAGAGGATTTAATTCGAGTCTTCGTACCATTCTATCCTATATTCTTTATGATGCCTTGTTTTATCAATCAAGTTTGTTTGATATTCATTTTGTGAAAAACCTTTTTTCTCTTTTCTTTCTTTCTTAAAGAAGGAAATGGTTAGACCAGGCCATCCCAGCGCTGGTCAATCCAGTGCTACTCCTCAAGATGGAGTATTTATGTCTGCTCAGCAACTTCTACATCTTGTTAAAAATGCTCAAGCTATCGGACCCATTACAGAGCCTACTCATCCTAAATCTAGGTTTGCACGCTTGTGCAGTGATTACACCAACTTGGGTGGAAAGCCTTTCAAGGATTCCGAAAGCGTTATAGAAGTCCAAGCTTGGCTTAGAACATGCGATCGCATCTTTTCCCACATGAATCTTATTGATCTACATCGAGTCTAAGTGGCTTCTAGTATGCTCCAGGAGAGAGCATTAGATTGGTATGAGCTCTTGATTTCTGAAATTATTGAAGCGGATCTTACTTGGGAGCAATTCCGGGAAAGATTCGAGTTAAAATTTGTACCAGAAGCTGAAAAAGTATCTCTAGCTCGACGCTTCATTGACCTTGTTCAAGGTGAATCTTCTATGATGGATTACGTCGCTTCTTTCGAATCTCTCTCTAAATATGGGGTCGAGTATATTAATACCCCATTGAAGAAAAATCAGAGATTTGTTTATGGGTTGAATAAGAACCTCAAAAAGCCATTACTTCTGAAATTAGAAGTTTCTTTCGATCAGCTTGTTGATATCGCTCTTCGACTCGAAGAGGCTGATAAAGAAAGTGACGTTGAAGTCAAACAAAACATCAATAAGAAGAGGCCTAATAAGTTCAAAGGTCTTTATCCCAACAAGAAAGGGAATCAAGCAACTTCAGTAGCAAATACTCCTACCTCTCGTCGTGGAGAATGTTACAATTGTGGTTCTAAGGACCATTATGCAAACAAGTGTCCGAAGTCTATTTTTTGCCGCTATTGCAAGAGTTCGGGTCATACTATATCTTTGTGTCCCAAACTTCAAAGCAAGAAGGAAGGCAAGCTAAATGTTGTGTAAGCCCCTACTAACACTTCTCTTGGTCAAGGTATTCCTCATTCTGTCCTTGATGGCATCATTATATTTCATGATCTTCCTATTCGAGTTCTTTTTGATACGGGTGCATCTCACTCTTTTATATCAAAAGAACTTGTTGATGCTTTGTCTTTGAATGTTATTGGCTTGATGATTTCATTGAGAATTGCGAATCTGGTTGGTGAATCCGCAACACTCAGTTTACTTTGTAAAGATGTCGAAATTATTTTATGTGATTATGCTTTCTGAGCCGATTTGCATGTTATGCGTTACCTTAGTTTCGGAATGATTTTGGGAATGGATTGGCTTAACCGTTATGAAGCCCATATTCTATGTCCTGAACTGACTATATATCTTTGGCATCCTCAATCTGTTAAGCAGATTTCTCTTGTTCTAAAAGATTCAGATTCCAATTCGAAAGCATCCATGTATTCTCTAAATCCTCATGACGACGATAATGATGATGAGGAAGATGTTATTTCTCTCATTCACATTGTTCGTGAATTTCTCGACATATTTGAGCCTGTTTTAGGATTCCACCTAAGCGAGCAATTGAGTTCAGAATTAATCTAATCCCTGGAGCTCTGCCTATTACTCATCCTCCTTATCGTATGTCCAATAAAGAAAATGAGGAGGTGCGTAAACAATTATCTGAATTGGAAGCGAAGCAATTTATTCAATCTAGTTCCTTTCCATGGGGAGCTTCAACTATTTTTGTGAAGAAATATGATGGTACACTTAGGCTTTGCGTTGACTTCCGCAAGCTTAACGATCTCACCATCAAGAATAAATATCCCTTGCCTCAGATTGATGATTTATCGATCAACTTAGTGGTACTAAAGTCTTTTCACAATTAGACTTAGCAACCGGTTTTCATCAGCTCCGTATTGCAGAGGATAGCATTCCTTCGACATTGTTCCGCACTCGTTATGGATCTTATGAATGGCTTGTTATGCCATTTGGTTTAACGAATGCTCCAGCTTATTTCGTTGACCTTATGAATTGAGTTTTCAAGACTTCCTCGATCGATTTGTTCTCATCTTTATAGATGATATTCTTATTTATTCTAAAACCGAGGAAGAGCATGAAAATCATCTTCGGATTGTGTTGGAAACTCTTAGGAGCAACCAATTGAAAGCAAAATTTTCTAAATGCCACTTTTGGCAATCTCATGTGAAATTTTTGGGGCATATTATTTCTGAATTCGGAATTTCGTGGATCCTTCAAAGATTGAAGCGATTCAAAATTGGAAGAGACCGGAGAGTGTGACGGAAATTCGTAGCTTTCTCTGATTGGCGGGCTATTACCGTCGGTTCATAAAAGACTTTTCTAAAGTTTCCGTACCTCTTACTAGTTTGACAAAGAAGGGAATTAAATACATTTGGTTAGACAAATGTGAAGCTGATTTTCAGAAACTAAAAGAACTCCTTTCCGTGGCTCCTATTCTTGTGATTCCCGAAGGGAACCAAGATTTTATTGTTTACACCGATGCAAGTCGTGTTGGTTTGGGTGCCGTTCTCATGCAAAGGGAACGTGTTATTGCTTATGCTTCTAGGCAATTAAAGCCTGCCGAGACTAGATATGCCACTCATGATTTAGAGCTCGCGGCTATTATTTTCGCCCTTAGAATTTGGCGTCATTATCTTTTGGGAGAGAAATTTTTTCTCTACACCAATTATAAATCTTTGAAGTATTTATTTTCTCAAAAGAAACTTAATTTGCCTCAACAACATTGGCTCGAGTTCCTTGCATCTTATGATCTTGATATTCTTTATACTCCCGGAAAGGGAAACCATGTTGCCGATGCCCTTAGTCGTAAGCAACAAGCGGTTGTTTTCATGATGATATCTGAATGGAATGATCTTGCGACTTTATCCACTTGTGCGATTCGAGATCGTGAATCCAATTCATGTTCATCTCTTGTTTTATGTAGCCTTGAGGCTCATCCTTCTCTTTTAGACCGCATTCTTCAAGCTCAAAAGCATGTTCCCGAATTGGTTCTTCTTAGCCAAAGTTGTAGGGATAAAATTGATATTGAAGGTTTGAAAGACTTTGATATTGATGCTCGTGGCGGTATTCGTAAATTTGGTAGACTTATGGTGCTAAATATTATTGAACTTCGTAAAGACATTTTAGAAGATTCTCATCGTTCTAAATTTACCATTCATCCCGGTAGTAGTAAAATGTACGCGGATATGAAGCGACTTTATTATTGGGATGGAATGAAATCCGATATTGCTAACTTTGTTAAGCGTTGCATGACTTGCCAACTTGTAAAGGCCGAGCATCAAAGGCCCGGTGGGTTATTGCAACCTTTGGAAATTCCAATATGGAAGTGGGATCAAATTTCCATGGACTTTATTGACGGTCTTCCCCGTTATCGTTCGGGTTATGATAGCCTATGGGTGATAGTTGATAGACTTACAAAGTCCGCTCATTTTATTCCCTTTCGGTCCAATCGGACCGTACCTATTTTGGCTAAACTTTTTGTCAAGGAAATTGTTAAATTGCATGGAGTTCCTACTTCTATTGTTAGCGATCGTGATCCATTGTTTACTAGTGGATTCTGGAAAGGTCTTCAAAAAGCTTTGGGAACGAAGCTTAATTTTAGCACCGCTTATCATCCTCGGTCCGATGGACAAACTAAGCGTGTGAATCAAACTCTTGAAGATCTTCCTCGTGCATGTGTTCTTGATTTTAGGGGAAGTTAGGAAGATCATATTTCTCTTGTTGAGTTTTCCTATAACAATAGCTTCCAATCTAGTATTGGTATGGCACCTTTCGAGGCACTTTACGGAAGGCCATGCCGATCTCCTTCGTGTTGGCTTGAAGCCGGTGAGAAGCTGGTTTTAGGTCCAGATTTTATTCGGGATGCCACAGAAAAGATTGACCTTATTCGTCATAGGATGAAAGAAGCTCAAAGTAGACAAAAATCCTATGCCGATAATCGAAGAAGGAGATTAGAATTTTCTATAGGAGACTTTGTGTTTATTCGTGTTTCACCTATGAAGGATGTTGTGCGTTTCAGTCGATCAGGAAAATTAGCACCTCGATATATTGGGCCATTTCCCATCACCGAACGCATTAGCTCCGTGGCTTATCGCCTTTTGTTACCAGCTCAATTTTCTGCTATTCATGACGTATTCCACATCTCTCAACTATGGAAATGCCTTCGAGATTCCGATTCTATTCTTGAGCCCGGTGTTATTGAAGAAATTGAAGTTTCACCTAATTTGACTTATGAGCAACATCCTATTTGTATCATTGCTTCGAAGGTTAAACGCCTTCGAAATAAAGATGTTCCTCTTGTGAAAGTTCAATGGTCCTCAAATCCTAAGGATTTCTCTTGGGAATCCAGAGAATTCATCGAGTGAACACATCCAGACTTGCTCTCTCGTGCTCTTTAAGGTGAACTTTTTATTTCAAATTTCTTCTTTTTGTGTTTATATGCTTTTATTGTTGTTACTTCTTATTTATTCCTTAAAGATTGCGAGGACGCAATTTCTTTAAGGAGGAGAGTCTGTAACAACCCGCATATTTTACGATTGTACATTTAAATGTTTTATTTAAATATAGAATCGTTCATCGGATTAAAGTCCAAAAAGATACTTTTTATAAACAGTCGAATTGGGACTCGAGACCACCTCCATTGAGTCCAAAATGGCGTTTACAACTTTTTGAGTATAAACATCGATATGTTTGGAGTTGAGTAAAAATTATGACTTTTTAACTTAGGGCTTTGGGCTTAGGTTTGGGTTTCAGCCCATCAACCTTCTAATAACCTAACCCTTCATCCAACTCCTCTTCACTCACTCTATTATTTCCTAACACTCAAGCTTTAGAAAAATGGGGGAAGAGAAGAGGAATTAGAAATTCCTAAGCCCTAGATTCATTTGCAAACTCAAGTTCTAGCTCCAACATCTAAGAGAAGCTTAAGTAAGCATCCTCTTCATCTTTTCCATCTCATTTCCTCTTCAATTTCAGAAATTTCCTAAACCCTAACTTAGGAAATGTTTTTCTTTTGAGCTTAGATTGAAGCTTCTTGGGTTAACATTGAAGAGTGATTGTTCTTGCCTTGCTCTATAGCTTCTCTCTTGTGTTTTTGGGTTTAAAGGTGAGTTTTTGAACTCACATCTTTGTCTATTTCTATCATTGTTGTTAGGTATGAATTCCTAACATCTATTCATGTTCATTTGCTTTTGATTTGAATTGATTTGGTGAACATTTCAATTTTTGGTGTTTTGAAGTCAAAAACTTTAAAAATCCTAGCTTTGATGTATGAACATGCTTTTGGTAGTGTATCGAAGAGCCTATAGGGCTGGGTTGTCTATTGGCATAAACCCCTAGCGCCCATCGTTCGTCCGATCGCAAATTGTCGAGGATTTGCCCTTCATTGGGCTAGGCTGGAAATACTGGAAAACAGGGTCCAGTCGACTGAACTCGGAGTCCAGTCGACTGACCTGGAACCCGAGGGCTTTCCAGGTTCTGTCCAGTCGACTGGCTCTCTAAGTGCAGTCGACTGACCTGGAACCCAAGAGTTTCCAGGCATTGGGCCAATCGACTGAACTTAGTGTCCAGTCGACTGACCTGCTTGTCTTAGCCCAATTTGTCTATTAGGTGTGGATTTTCAATTTAGAACCGATTCGTGTTGATCCGATTTATTGTTATCATTTATTATTGACTTTGATGACTTCTTTTTCGGGATTTTTTTGATAATATCCATTTTGATGGATTCGGTATCGATTTCTTTGGATTTGATTCACGTCTTCGTATGTGAATTTTTGATGATTGATTGTTTCTACAATCATTTCTGTGACTTGTCACTTTAAATTACAAAGATTTCTATACTAGTAGTAAATATTCAAACTCTTTTACAAAGATGATTTCAACTTTATTTCTAATACAAAGCTCGTTTATAAAACCGTTTTCTAATCTATTAGTATATACAAACATTTACCTCATTCGTATGAGAAAATCTAATTAAATGGCTTAGCAAAACAAGTGGTATGAAACGCTTGCGTTTACTTCGTCGGTTAATTTTTGGACTTGTTCGATTGAAAATCTTGTGGTAATTTTCGAGTGGGAATCTACAATTTGTTCGTAAATATTTAAGTTAAGCTAGTGGTTATGGGACATGAAGTAAAACTCATATATTTACTAGCTTACTGTAATCGACACTTTTTATTGATCGATGATGATCATTTTGTGATTTAGACTAGCGATGTGCGATGTCTATTTGTTTGTGTGGGGACTAAAAACCCCGTTTATGGAACTTCGGTTCAATTTGGTGGGGTAGCGACCCATGGTCTTCGGGCCGTTTGTGGAGTTTCGGCTCAAAATTCATGGTTAGCGACCATGGAATAGTGTTCCGTTTGTGATACACGTGTTGGTGATTTTTCATGCTCCCGTTTGTGATAGGCCTCCCTCTTTGTGATTTCTGGATTTCTAGTTGATGATTTCTAGAATTTGTGTTTCACCTCTTTTTATGATTGGCAATGATATGTTTGTCAATATTTGTGGTTTGGTGAATAAAATAAAGAATATGACATTCTTTTTGTTGCTTTGAGATTCTTGAGATATTGTATGATTTTATTGTTGTTTAAAGTATACTTGTCACAGTATGACATTATTGTTATCATACGATTTTGTTATATCTCTACTTATATCTCATTTTATAAATGATAATTCTAGCTAGACTGACCCGTTTATTATTTTCTTATTAAATAATACTCGGGTCAGACCGAGATGTTACAGGTGCTTCTGCTTGACCCCTTATCTGGGATCATCTTCTGACTTTTATCTAACTACATTAGATTGGTAGTTTTTGTTGTTATACATTTGAGATAGAGACTCCTTGATGTATACATATTCTTTTGTCTAGCACTTGTATCTATTCTTTTGTGATATTGTGGATCTTGTTTGACCACTACTCTGATTTACACTTCTATGTGTTATATTCATATCTGTTTCTGCCTTTGAGATATGAACATCTGTGACTGATTTGTGTTATGTTTATTTCTATATTTGTTTCCGAAGGCCTCATAGCCACTGTGTAGTAGCTTTGAGTTTGAATTTGATATGTCGGATTTCCTCTTGAAATGAAATGCATGTTATACTATCTGACATATCAGTACTCGCACAAAGCAATTACACGGATGGTCGCTCCTCAACAGCCTTATTCTTCGTGCTAGTCGACGGCATTACTCCGTAGTGTCCTTGGCTAGCATGAGCATGGAGGTGGGGCATCACATTCATTCTCAAATTTTAAACCATCTCGATTTATATAAATTTGGGTTCGGTTTCCCAATAGCGATCTAATCACTTAAATCAAATCAACCTTTAATACTCAGTTAAACAACCCAAGTCTTTAAAATAATTTAAATTCCGAGCCCAAATTTCAAATATTCATTTAAATTATCTTTACTCAACTTATTTCAAGGTTTGAGTGAGATTTCAAATCCATTTAAACAATTAAATCTTTGGAATCCAATTTATTACCCAATTTTACCTCAAACTTTGAAACCCGATTCTTAAACAATTCAGTTAACAAGTTCATTTTTAACAGTTAAAATCTTAAGTTCAAAGTGATTCCATTTTCATAAGTTCAATCTTTATTTCTTAAAATCAAAATCATTTAAATAAATTCAGGATAAAGTTTTTCTTCTACTTAATTTCAAGAATCAATCCACTTATTAATTCATTCGAGATAATCCATTTTCACAGTTTTATACATACTGTTAATAACAACAGGATGATAACAGGATATGTCAAAGTAAATAAACGTCCTAAGTATCTAAACATTTGTCATTAGCATCCAAATTTCTAAAACACCCATCAATAGCATTCATTACCAGTTTTCAGAATTCAAAACCCATTTTAATTTCAAAAGCCGTTTGAAATTATCCATATATAACCTCTTTTCAATTTAACCCATTTAACTTCCTTAAGTTAAATCTCAATTTCATCTTGAAATTTCCAATTTCAGATTATAGATCCAAACTTATTTAACTTTCCCTAAGTTAAATTTCAATCCATTGAATCTGTTTAAGCCCACTCAATTTAAATTTCCCATCCCAAATTTAAATTCTTATTAATATCACTTTCCACTTATAAGTTCAAAAACTTATCTCACTTTGGGTTATACTCTCATTTCAGGGGGAATTTAGAATTCACACTTAGTGTTTATTTCAAATCAACTTTGATATTATGTATATCCGCATATATATACATTTATTCCATTTGCACACCGAGTCATACTTTCAATTTTTAACCATTCTTGGTTTTTAATTCAAAACAATTTCTTTAGGAATTTCAAAACAACTCCTGTTTTTAAACAGGGTTTCCATATTCAAAAATACTCTAAATAATATCATTTACTATTTCCTTAACTTTTTGAAACAATTCCAGAATTCTCCTGGGCTTAGATTTAAAACTTCACAATTTAAATCTATTTCAATTTAGAAATCATACTCATATAAATTTTTACTTCCTTAAAATGTTTCACACTGTTTTTTTATTGTTTATTCTAAAATAAACATCCTTTATTAAGACATAACAACAAATTTTATGATAATTATCATATTTAGAAGTCATGCACTCTATATATTTCACCATAATTTACTGGAACAATATAATCAGGGTAACTTATTTCATTTCAATACATTTTCAAAAACACTTCTACAAATTTCCAGAATTTTGATTTCTGGTTTGAATCCATTTTTAACTTAACTTATTTGTAAAATTTATTCTTACCCAAATTCCTATTTGGTTATATGTGTTTTACCACTTAAATTTAATAATCTTATTTAATTTTAATAGCAACAACCAATTTTCTTAATATACTATAATATTTAGAAAAAATATTGCTTTATATATCAAATGTAAGCTTAAATAAAAATCATTTTTAAAACCGTTTCAAATCATTATATAAGAAAATAACAAGTACACTCAACTCATTATAGGGTACTACTGACCCTATCTATAATGAGTAATCTCCACCAAAGCCAAGGTTCTCGCTTAACCTTCTGCTTTGATACCAAATGTAACGGCCCAAAAGATTTTCGACCCTGAAAATCGACACTAATACGTTTACTGTATAGAGTGCCGAGCAATCGAGTGCCGGAAACCTCAGATTGTTAAGGTAAAGAAGAAAAGGAGGTAGAAGAAGAACAAAAAACAACAGCATAGAATCTCACAATCGCAGCGGAAACAAATATAATATACAAATAACAACATTTTACAAAGAAAAGCTGTAACTGTCAATATAAACAAGATATCATAGTACAACAAATCTAGACAGTTATAATAACTTGTCCTCAACTACTGTCTATACAGTTCATAATACACAGCGGAATCCAACCAATACGTCTTTGTCATCCAGCTCATCTCCTGAGCTCCAGAACGTCCTAACCTGAAAATCTATAATACTCGGTCTGACCCGAGCATTACAATAAAGTAACACCCGAGTCAGGCTGGAAACCAGCGTGAGTAAACCCATCTAATATGAAATACTTATGTTATTAGGCTTCTTTGAAAACTGGAATAACTCGTACATCATTACGAGTTTTTATCTTGTTATAGCCAAAACATTTATTACACAATTCCATTTATATTTAAGATATTATCCATATACTGTTACTCAATTTAAACGGTCCGATTTACTTAATTTTATTCCATTCCAGCCTATTAGGTTCTATAGTCAAATCTGTAAAGATATGTAGTGCTTATCAAATCGAAGTGGTTCCGGATATTGTTTATATCTGATCCCGGCCTCTTCGAATCCAAACACCATCTTCTAAACCAAGTTGTCTTTAACAATTCTGCTCAAAAAGTTGTCTTTAACAAAACAATTCAATTTCAGAATGTCAACCTTCACATAAAAATCCCATCACAATATCTATTCAAATAAAACGTCTCACATTTTATATTTAACTGTTCATCCCGGGTTATTCCATATCACAGAATAACTACAAACAACACACTAAAGAAACAAAGCGATCTAATGTTCTTAATCCAATTTAGATACACAAATCATTAAGTTACTTTAAAACAAAATTTACTAATTATTTCCAAATCATGTTTAATTATCATTAAACTAATTTCACCATTTTATTTTATTCTAATTAAATATCTGTAATTAATTAATTAACAAGTGTAATTAACTTAAGACTTTTAATTAATTAAAGGTTTAGACCCTTTTATTTAGTCATTAACCATTAACTAATTACTATTTATTTACTTTAATAAACCTTAGTAATTAATGAATAACTAACATATATATAATTATCTTAACCTAATTAAATTTAAGTTTAAATTATTTTATTTATCTTAGCCATTACTAGCCATTACTAATTATTTTATTTATCCTAACCATAAACTAATTACTTTGAAATCATTTCTTTTCATTTAAAAGCTTTTATATTTTTTTTCTTTTCTTTTATATATATATTTTCCCTTTTTTTCTTTCTTATTTCTTTATTCCCTTTCTTTTTTTCTTTCTCCTTATTTCTTTTCTCTTCTTTACTCTTGTTCTCTTTTCTTTTCATTTTCATTTCCCTTTTTATTTTCTTCCCCTTTTCCTTGGCCCAAAGTTCCCAGCCCACTTCCTTCTCTCCTTCCCTTCCTCTTTTCCTCACTAATTTCCTTTATCCTCCAACTGCTGTTACCTGACACCAACCCATTGTGTGCACGTGCACACGCAACCGAAATCATGCCGACCCCCACCGGCACCTCCGCCAAGTCACCCCCGACCTTCTCGACCCTCCTAGCCACCCAGCTTCCCACGGTGAAGCTCGAAACAAAATCGAACACTTCGCCACCATTTCCAAAAAGAAAGCCAATGCCTATCTCCACCTCGTGCCCCCATCTCTGGCCACCAGAACCCATGCCCTCGCGCCTGGAGCTTCGCCTAACTCCCCCCTCTCTTTTCCCCCTACACCGAACTACTCCGATGCCACCACGATGCCGGAATTCGCCAGGAACATGCCTCGACCGAAACTTGTCCTAAAACCCTATCTCTCCTCCGCCCCACCACCACGACGCCTGAAAAATCAAACCACCATTTTTCCTACGACCACCGTCCCTCCAGCAAACTCCACAACCAACGACGAGTCCCTAAGTTGCCATGGCCGTTCCGATTTCGCTAAAATACCTTTTCTGTTCATCTCTGAATTACTACCCTTCCACACCTCAAATAAATTCCAAATTACTTTTAAAAATCCTATTGTCCAATGATAAATCCTCTTAAACAATCAATTCATCAAATCATGAAGATTTAATTTTGACCATATGGTGTATAGTCACTGTTTCATACACCTACCTCCCTCCGTACTTGATGAATTTAAATAAAACAAATTTTAAAATGTTTTATACCCCCAAACAGTTTTTTTTTAAATCAAAGTTTAAAATTAAATAGATAGGAAGCTATTAATTTTTTTGAAAAAGAATGATTATCGGGTTTTACTAAAAATGAACAGAGTGTATAAAATTTACCTTATACCTGAAGCTTCCTTATGTCAGATTCTTAATTACCCAGAAAATAAAAGAAAGACTTTCAACCCAAATCAAAAATTGATTCACAGGCTCAATTGTATGCTTGTATGTTTTATATAATCAGTTGAAAAGGTAAGTGTTTCACTCACAGTTCTTTGAACAGAGCACTGATCTTTTTTTTATGATACTGTAAATTCAGATGACCAACACTCCTATATACATTTTCACACATCAGATGCATATACTCTTGTTCCAGATCAACATTCTTAACTACCCTCATTTATACTTATGAATAAAATAGTAACCAAATCAAAGTGTTACTCACTGTTTGGTTTTGCTGTAGCTTGAGCATTTCTGGTTTTGCTTCTGCTTTACTTTCTTTTTCTTCCTTCTGTCTTGATTCTTGTTTAATAGCAGATACTTATAATTGTTTATACATATATTTTTGTTGGTGAGGATGTTAAAACGTGAAGCAACAAGGCAGCAATATAAATAGAAGACAATGGGTAGGAGCATGCTGACACTTGTTTACAGGTTTTGCATTTTTTTTGATTTGATAAATCGAAAAAGAGGATTTGATTTGATAAATCGAAAAAGAGGATTTGTTTTGGTGTGTGTACATGACCT
Source organism: Allium fistulosum (assembly GCA_030737815.1). NCBI lineage: Eukaryota > Viridiplantae > Streptophyta > Magnoliopsida > Asparagales > Amaryllidaceae > Allium > Allium fistulosum. The sequence continues at coordinate 101,242,020 of CM060907.1, forward strand.
GATTTTGTTCCATATAAAAAGTTTTGATGTTGCCTTGATTTGATGTTCTCTTTTTCATATGACTTGATTTATATTTGACATTGATTTAAAGTTTTGTAAGCTAGAAGTGATATACCCCAAGCTAATGTTCCCTTACCCATATACATATCCTTTCATGTATGTATATATATATTTACATGAATATATATACTTGAATATATACATACCACATACATATGCAAGATACATTTTTTTTACTTTACCTATTTACCCTCATATACATACATTTATATTTATACATATTTTAATATACATTACTTATGTATATTTTGTCATGGTATGTGTGTGTATATGTGTATATATGTATATATATATATATTCACATTTATACAATCTTATATATATATATATATTATTTCATGTGGCATACATTCAAATACTTACATATTTATTTACTTATATATATATTATCTAGCATCGTAAAGTTTTGTACACACACACACACATATATATATATATATATACATTCTAGGATATCATATCTTAATTTTAAATGGTGAGGTATATATATTATTTATTCTCTATAAGATTTATCATATCCAAAGATTTTATGATTCAATATTTAGTACAGCTTTTTAAATCAATTTATATATACTCAGATATTTTAATTATCAGAATTTTATTTGTTCGATCTATCAAAATTAATATCCTGATATTTTAAACCAGTTAATTACCCAATTAACAAACGTTTAAACTCGGGTCATCACAATTTTCTTTAATAAATCTTTAAAAATTATAGTATTTAACGTTTTTAATATAGCAAAACAAATAGTAAAAAGTCCAGGACCGGTTTCAATTATTGCTAGTTCAACCACAACTAATGTTGTTTTGAGCCCCTTTCGAGGCCTATAAAATGCGGTAACTATGAGAAAAAGAAAGACAAAAACCTCTTAAGTGTCCAAACAAAAGCTATTATTATTACAGACCAAAAAACGCAGCCTAAAAATTTTGACCTAATTGCCAAAGCCCTAGGTTATACTGTCACAGAATAGAATCAGCATTCCGTGACAAAACTACTACCTATAACAATCGAAGTAAAGGCTAACAGATTAAGGTCGACGACGAGGTGACGGCGACAGCGGGGTTAGGCTGCAACTAAGCAAATCCAGGGTGACAGCTCCAACTCCAAGGTGCAATTCACTAAATTGACGGCGGCAGCTGCAATTATCTTCTTCCGCATAAATTGAAAAAAAATGATAATCTCTAGATTATAGTTTGGCATATTTAATTTGGGATAATTCATAATTTAATATGTTATTTTGGGCTAATGAAATGGATAATTATTAATAGGGATAATTCATAACGCAAGGCACTAGGCATTAATTAAGCAAGTGATAATTTTAATTTGGAATAATTCATAATTGTTTGATAATTTGGAATAATTAGTATATTGGAATAATGGTAGAATAAGGGTTTATTTGGGATAATTTTTAATATGAGTAATAGGTAATGGTTTTTCTAGTGGTTAGTTAAGATAAAATTTGTTGATAAATAACTAAGTTTGTTTTCATAGAAATTTATACTTGATGTTATTTAGTTGAATCGATTGGTAACAGAGAATTTTGCTTCAAATTATTGTGTACAAGATTGAATGGTTCGGCGTTATTATCGATTGAACAATATATTGTCAATGAACTTGAGTAGGAAAATATTAATATGGTCAATGAACTTGAGTAGGAAAATATCATTAGTAGTTTCGCAACCGAGAAGGCTAGTAAAACTTTCATAAGCAATTAAAATTAATTTTGCCGTATAACTTGAATTATTGTTATGCAAAATAGTTGTTTTTTGGTTCCTTTTTCATTATACCTAAATTATTTTGATGGTTTAATTTGGGATGATGATGTTAATTTTTGAATATGGGACTTGGTTTACAATTGGCTTTAGGTACCAAACTCGTAGGATCTGCCCTTATGATTTGGAGTAATGATTTCAATATGAGATTCAAATCTTAAATCGAAAAGTTTGAAATTTGAATCGAAACGGTATTTGAATCGTGAATCGTAAATCCGAGTGGGTTTCAAATTGTAACTTTAAAAATAGAGTGTACTTATTTGTGAAGTTCTACACTCTTTTTTAATTAATGAAATAACATTTGTAAAAATAAAGTGTACTTATTAATGAAAATTCTACACTCATTTTTGCATTATGAAAGAAGAACTTAAACATATTTGGTTGTCATTAGAAATTGGATATATGGTCCATTATTACATAAATACAACACCAAATTGCTTAGCCATAAAAACTTAACTAAAATATTTAACGTAATATTATAGATCTATAATTAAGTATGTTACACTAATATGTGCACTAAATATATAAATACTTCATAAATGCTTATGCTATACAAAACTTCCTAGTCTTTAATCATCCAACCTAAAGGGAATACCTATTAACCATACGAAGGGCTAAACAATTAGAAGACAGGCTTTAGTAGTTATTGAAAACATGAAAGTGTTGGATCTGGCCCATTTGACAACGATTGAAATGGGTAAATTTCAAAAAATTCCCTAATTGGATCTTAATGGCTTAATGAAATCTAATATTTAACATTGGATCCAATATGATTATTTCCTAACAAAGTCATATTTTACTTATCGTTCATTTGATTTATTTAACATGTAATAATTAAACTAATTTAATTTTTTTAGTGCATCCTGAAGAAAAAATTGGCATCTTCCTCATTTCCACGCTTTCCTTCTGCTTTCTCAAATTCTTTTAATCTTATCCTCCAATTCATTTCTAATCCTTTCTTGAATATTTCCATTCCAAATTCAGCAAAACTCGTTATCGATCGTACACCCAGGTTGTGAAAGGATCGAAGGATTTGTTTCCTCAAATCCTCAAGCAGAAAAAATCTTTTAAGAACTAGATGGATAACAGAAAAGAGAAGTGAATCTGTTTTCGGTGTGGGGGTAACTATAACCTAGCTAGAGATTGTCAGGATCCTATTCGATGTTTTAGTTGTGGATTGTGTAGGAAATACGGATTACGGATCTTAAGGCAGAATTAACACTAGAGGGGGGGTGAATAGTGTTTAATTAATTTTATGAATCTTTTTGAAATCTTTTCAAATTAAATCCAAACAGATGTAATTCACAAACATAGAAACAATCACAGAATTAGACATATATGCAAATAGTAAATAAAAGCAGTAAAGGAAAGAACACACCAGAATTTTATACTGGTTCGGAGTTACCCTACATCCAGTCACACACAATTTCTTATGTAGATTTCTTTTCAAATATAATGTCGATATTACAACCTTGATTTCAAGGCCACGAGATACACCCTCCTGTCTTCGAGTCCAGGGCAAACTCCCTTGATTTAGCCAAGCTACAAGATCATCTAATTGATTTATGGGCTACAACTATACCCAATTGATATATGGGCCACAATCACATCGTTTCCAATCACACTTTGATAGAGAGAGACTCGATACACTTCTTTGATTACAAATGATCCTATAACTCTTAATAGCACCGAGATCTTTGAGAGAGAGTGGCAGAGAATCAAACTAGAGATAATCGAGTTTGATTCACTTAGAAATTTCTGCAGAATTTTGTTAAAGCATTTGAAATATAAGAGAATATTTGAGTGGAGAAGAAGGAGTGAAGAAATAAAGAAAAACTAACTTAAAATTCGTTAAAAACAACTGGTATTTATAGGAGAGCAATGGTCATGTCCATTCGCGAAAGGTTATGACGAATAGACACTTCTTTTGAAAATTTAAATTTTAGATTCTACGACTACCATGTCGAAATGGGGGGATGAGGGATGTCGACATGTCTATGTTAATTTTGAAAATAGATTTTGCTTTAAAATAATTTCTATTCTAAAACTTGTCAAAACAATTTCTAAACCATTTTGAGTATAGTTTAAACTTCTAAAAGAGTTTTAGAAAGTAATTTTAAAATATATAAACTATAATATAAAAGTAGTATTAAAAACTAAGTATAGATTTCTTTAAAATATATTAAAGCTAAAACGGCAAGGCACTATTCACCACCGCATCAATTCATATGTCAAGTCAAGCAAAGACGGCAAAGGTATTAGCAGTACAACCCGAACACAAGGCACTATTCACCACCGCACCAATTCATATGCATCAACAACATATTTCAAACATCAGGCGGTCCCCTACCATTCCTTTTAAGACATTTGCCATTTCAAGAGAAAGGAGACCAACCCATACTGGCTTGGGCTTCCAGCCCAATTTTTCAAACATCTCGCTTCAAATTTCCAAAATCCCACCAATGTCATTGTTTCCTGCCAAAAACCCATCACCAATCCAGGTACAACGAATAGGCATTGTAGATAAATGACAAGTGGCAAATCTAAGGGCGGAGATTGAAGAAAAAAGATCAAAGGCGACCGCGACAACTAGCAATGCACTTTTCATACTATAAAAGAAAACATTAGAGGACGAAAAAGGGGATCCTTTTCTTCTCATAAAGGAAAATCCGAGACTTGAATATTGTATGCTTCTAGACGATTGTAATCATCTATACTAAAAAATAGAAAATAAATAATGTATTATCCTATGGATATAGGATTAACAATAATCCGAACCATATAAAAATTTCTGTGTCATTTACTTTTATTGTTCCGTCATCTAATTTTGGATTGCCATCATTTATAAAACCATTTTGATATTTCAACAAACAGTTGGGGCACATCTACTAGGCTATGTAAACGTTCAGTAATATGGTCACTTCTCAAAGGCATATTTAACACAGATTAAATTTGTTGATTCCAATTCGTGGAAGCAATTAATGACTAGATTGCTCCACGATCTAGTTGAGTGTGGTGAAGCTGAAAAACTTCACCAACAAGTACTATCGACGAGCAGGATTTTTGAAATACAGCGATGATGCATTAAATCTAATCAAATAATTCTGCAAAGCTCACTCTCTCTGCTTTATACTTGAAAGAGTGAACACATTCCTTGGCCAAACTATATGAACTATGAATTGGCTCATAAATTTTTCCACTAAATCGGTACACATGTTGATGATGGACAAATTATCTAGTTGGTGAAACCACATAGTAGCCAAATCAATCAAATACAATGGGAGCATCGTCCCATCACCTCCTCCAAGGCTGCTAACACTCTCATACGTTGGATGTATATCATTAAGTGAACAGTTGGATACGTCCTTCTATCGCACGACTCCAACGTAGGTAACTTGAAATCAGGTGGATTCCTTGCGTATCGAGTGGATGAGGGTGAGATGGTTTCCATTCACGTCCTCCAAACTTCGGTCCATAGCTTCACCTCGAAGTACATGTCTTACCATCTCAACTAAGTGATCATTTGGATTCAGTTGAAATCTCTACGCATGCCTTTGATTCAAATCTTCTTCATGCTCCTGTTCTTGTGGGGAACTTCCAGTTCTAATCCTTGCAGTTGCAAGTTTGCATTTCAATTTAGATTTCAAGGCTCGACATCATTCATTCACTACGCCATAGATTGCATACTGCAACACCAAAGAAGTGATGCAGGAAGTGCCAAAAAATGTTGCTATAGGCTAAAAAAGGGCAAAGGCAACACTTTCTCGGTGATGCATTTTGCCGTGTTGCCGCAGACCTCAAAGGCAACATTTTGACTATCTAAGGCAACATAAGAAATATTGTTGCAATAGAACCCTATTTGGGTCTATGGCAACATCCATAGGTGTCTGTACCAACATTCCAAAATGTTGCTATAGATATTAACTTTCTGAATTTGTGGGGCCCACAATGTAGAGCATATTTGATTTTTTAATAGAAATAAATATTTATTTAATAAAATGCTATTGCATAGAATTTGATATTCAAACAGTAATTTATTTAAATAAATATTTTATTTCAACATTTAAAATAGTACAAATTCCTGACTCCACTATTTTACAATTCAATGATAAATAACACTGATATTCACATATACAGATATTCCTCACTACATTACTCAGTTCACTCATTACATATGCAGTTTCAATTTATATAGACACCGACACTGACAAATATATGACGAGCCGAGCCGAAGGCGAGCCGAGAAGCGGGTCCGGGCGCAGCGCCGGCGGGGGTCCGGGGCACCGCAGTCCCGGCGGGGGTCCGGGGCACCGCAGTCCCGGCGGGGGTCCGGGGCACCGCCCGATTCATCCGATTTTGGAAGATCGAGCCTTCTTTGAAATGACGTAAAATGATGCACAAATGAAGACTGAGCTTAATTCCTATCCTCCATCTCCTCGCCTAAATCTGCTTGAATCCCCTACGGCCAAACACCAAAACTCTACTGCAAACTGTTTTCAATTTCCAATCACCACATTAGCTTCTCTCCGTAACCAATACACAGCAGCAGTCTACCATTGTCAAACTCCAAACTCCGTCTACATCTCTCTGCCAACATTCAGGCATCACACTGCCAACTGAAACTCCTCTGCATCACCAACTTCCACCATCACTTCCATAACTTACCAAACCAACCAACCAACCTTCAACCAATACAACTACATCCAGATTCAATGGTGAACCAACCAACCAACCAACCTTCTCTCACTCCCAGCAAATACTGCACTTCAGACCTACATTTCAAACGCACTCTATCACTTCCTTGTATGTTTCTTCCATATCGATAGCTTTGCACATTTCTTCTGACATATGCATCACTGAATATCTTCGCACTTCCTTGTACGTTTCCAGACCTATGCATTTATGACCTACACCACTGAATAGTTCCTGCCTGTTCATTCAGAGCTTGCATCCATTACCGTTTCCTTTTGGTCGCTGGACTCAAAGCTTGCATCAATGAAACTTGGTCCTTCCAGTCTTGCCAACACACAAGCTCGACTGTCTATGAATCTGCCTGTGCAGCTCACACAATCCTTTCACTCAACAATTGTTCAACTAGCAGTGAATAAATCGATTCGTGTCTTTGCAAATAATTCCTCAGCTCACATAGCCGCAAGCTGCAACAACAGCCAGGTTTTGAAACATTAACAAGTTCCAAAGGAGCATTAGCACAAACATATGGGGGGCGTACTATCTTATTGAAATTACCAGTACCAAGTGAAGCAACCGCAATCATAGGGGAAAGTACGAAGAGATCAGCCTGGGATCTGCTCTGAACTTGCGATGGAAAGTACGAAGTGAACCAAAATCTCGAGGGCACCAGTTCGGGTTTTGGGAGAAATTAAGGCACTAGAAGGGTTTTCAGGTGAAGTAGTCTAAAGGAGAAAGGTAGAGGGGTTGGTGGCGAGCAAGTCTTCTGTTGGAGGTGAGAGCTGATGGCGACGACAGCGGTGGCAAAAGGGGTTTGAACGGAAAACTTTGTTTGGCTTCGGGTTTTGGTGTCGTGACGGGGCTCTGGTTGGAGCTAGATGGTCGCGATGGGTTAGGGGGTAGCTGGGGGTGAGGGTAACAATTTGGTGGCGGAGGCGAATGAGGAAGCAGAAGAAGAGGAAGGTGATAATTTGGTGGCGGAGGCGAATGGGAGGAGGCGAATTGGAATGAAAACCAAAAGGGGATCTACTCTGAACTAGGCGGGAAAACGAAAATTTGGGGCAAATTGCAGTGGTGATCCATTTTAACAACCAGATTAAATGTAGACCGTTGGATCGTATTCACGCGGATTGCTAATTTTATTAATTTTTTAATTTGCATACATCTATAGCTACTACAACATCTTGTTGATACCTATGCTAACACCTTGAAGCGAGTGTTGTAATAGACAAAAATCAGCATACCTATCGTTACATTATAGCTAGCAACACCATGTAATTTCGTTGCAGTAGGCCATCTATGGCGTAGTGATTTGATGTGCCTTTCCATGCTCGACCATACCCCCATGTCCAAACATGTCACTATCGACTGGTCTGGACCTCTCGGTACCGACTTATTGGCGTGCTGGGGATGGTTCTAGATTGTTTCGCTTCATTTCCTTGTCTATCCGTTCTGCCTTCTAGCATTCGGTTCTGATTTTCAACAACTCCAGCCGCACTTTATTATTCCATCTTTTGGAAGAATCCATTCATCATCTTTTCTTATCGAGATATCAATCTCTCTTGTAAACTTTTCATCATCCTTTCAATTTCCTCTCTAGTCACATAGATAAAATGTGGATTTGAACTAGTGGACATCTCCTGCTTGCCTCATGCTCTGTTGACTCGGTCCAACAATGACTCTTATATTATGCCTCTTCATCTTCACCAATATAAGATCTAAATTCATCTTAGATGAAGCAATAAAAATGTTGTCCAAAAGATTGGTACAAGGCTCTAATATCACTAGAAAACGAATCAAACAAATATTAAAATGAAGAAATTAAAAGAGAACGAAGAAGAGACGCAAGGTTTTTACAGTGGTCTAACAAAATCTTCGGTCTACGTCCAATCAATCGATTTTTTTTACGAGTTCTTCCAGAAATACAATCAAATCCAAGAATATATCTCCGTTTTCTCAAAGTGGTTTGGCAAAGACGAAGACCGAGATCGCGATGTCGAACCCGAGATAATACCGACTCAATCTTAGTACTTTCTGTTAAGGGACTTTGTATTTCAAGTCTCTATTTCTGATGTTGTTACAAGAAAAGTCCATATAGTATTGAATATGTAAATTAGATCTCTATTTTTAAAATAAAAAAACGGAAACTAGTTGAAAAGTGCAAGTTCACTTGGACTTTTTAAAAGGTTTTTCAAAAATTGAAAAATCAAATTTCTTTATTAATAAATAATAATAATTGCTATTTAAGTATAATTTTAGTAGATACTTGTAGTTTTGTTCCATTATCAAACTTTAAAAAAAAAATTATTTTTTTCTTAAAAAGACTGCAATACTGCTTGCCATTTTTATCAAAAAATACAATTTACCTTGCAAACTCTCTTTTGAAAAATTAGCCTAATTGGGATAATCACTTTTGTAGCCACTTTACTTGTAGCAGTGTTAAAAACAGAATTAGGGACCGTAACTTTTCAACTATTCTGTCAGTCGTCTTCCTCCCTGAAGCTTAGGGTTTCTAAAAAATTCAGGTTTGCTGCTGCTTCTTCTTCCTATTCCTCTTTTTTCTTTTTTCTTTTTTCTTTTTTGCTGAACCGAGATCGCGATGCCGGACTAATCTCTTTTGATTTTGTCTCAGTTCGATGTTTAAATTAAAATCGCGATTCAGTATTGGACTCCAATATTTTCGTTCTGAAATAGAATCGCACATTTTACACGGGTTGCGATCCAGTTTAACTCTTAGATCGGGAAAGCTGCGATTCCTTCCAAATCGCGCGTTGGAACGTACGATCTCGCTATTTTTGCAATCACTGATTTGGAGGATTGTATTATAAATCATTTGAGTGGGTTGAGTCATTCAAGATACAAAGCTTTATTTTTGTTTCTTAATAAGAATACTATAACTGTCTTTTTGATAATAATGTTTTAAATTTAATATTCACACACTCACACAATTACAAATTCAGATTTTAATTTTGCTTTTGATGTCAGATCAGCCCTGGTTATGTTTCCTGTCGCCTTTTGATTTGATTCTTGACATGTTTTATTTTTCGCTTTAGAATTGTTGAAGTAGGAGAATGACGATTATTATGTATTTGTTGTAACTAATCTGCATTAAAAGTATCACAATGAGTGGACCATTAACAGATTAACTAAACAGAGCATTAAAAGAAATATTTCTAGTAATATGAAACACAAAATTATATATTGATAAACTAGGTTTAATTATCTTACACTTCATTTCTTTCCGATTTTTCCCCTTATTGCAGTTAGTATAGTTCTTAATCTATGATATTATATAACTTGAAGAGCAATCTCACAGGAAATTTATTTAACAGACAATTTGTTTGATGAAATACTCAGTATATACTGAAATAGCTCGATACCGATAAGGTTATATGTGTAAATAAAAAACTTGATGAAATACCTCAAAGAAATACAAGTAGCTAAGTAGACATTGGAATCCTGATTTGTTTCAATTAGGTAATCAAATATTTTATATTTGTGAATTTCGAGCAATGGCAAGCGAAGATGAGAACAAAAAGAAACAGACAATCGATGCCCGAGCAAGAAACATAAGCCACAATGTTCGTTGCACCGAGTGTGGGAGTCAGTCTATTGAAGACTCTAATGCTGATATTGCTGTCCTTTTAAGGAAGGTGCTAATCCATTTTGTACTATATATTTCTTTATGTGCATGTGTAATTATATACCCACACCCCCCCCCCCCCCCCCCGCAATAGGGGTGAAGGAGACCATGAATCTGAGATGAGTAAGTAGGCATGTTCCAACTAAAGTAGTGAAATAAGAGTAGTACTAGATTGAATTTGATAGTAGTACTAATTCACAAAGAGGTGCTTTATTTCGCTTGAATTTAATTTAGGGCATCTTTTCATTTATTTAATTTGGGAAGAACGCGTTTAATAGATGTGGGGTAATACCGGAATGATTTGTAAATAAACTAACATTTGCAGTATATTGATTTATAATTTTTGTCTGTTGTATATTCATCAGTTTTTATGTTTAGAATTGGCCTATCAGTACACCATGTAATTCAAGATACAATAGTACGTGTTGAAATTACAATACAAAATATATGTTGATCCACGATGGTGTACCTAATCAGAACAAGATTAGGCTCAAAATCTAACATTCAATGGAATTACATTGTACAATATATTCTTTTCCTTTATGCCGATGATGTTACTCAACCATTCTCCTCTATTCTTGTTTCTAGTTGATTCGAGATGAGATAAAGGCAGGGAAGAGTGACAAGGAGATCTTTAAAAAATTGGAGGAAGATTTTGGAGAGACCGTTCTCTATACACCGCATTTTGATTGGCAAACTGCAGCTTTGTGGCTATCACCGGTCAGTATATATTATATAGTTGATGTTCAGTTATGTATGATGTGGAAACATGCAGTAATGTTGTCTGTTAACATTCTTATGCTATGCACTTGATTACAATTCGCGACGCACGGGCGGGGGCACACACACCCCAGTACATACTACATTTTTGTGCAGTATACTATGCATAAAATACAATAATTGGCATATCTGTCAAGGTAGTCATGAGAAACAAGAATGTCTAGCATAAATTAATGACAATAAAATGCCAATTGTTTAGCATAGCTGATGGCAAACGATGCCCATTCATTTATTTTTCCTTCTAATCATTTGATGTGAAGGGGGTCGGCATTATAATGTCGTTCAAATGTCAAGTATTAGGAAGTACATATTTGTAAATAACATGTTACTTTTAAAATGTTTGTGTGGATACTATCCTTTCACCCTGTGTTAAAAGTCTTCTATAAATTATCTCCTCATAATCTTATGAAGTATGAAATATTATTGAGAAATAGGTTGAATGCTTTCCATTAATGTTTGATGTTCTTTGCCTATCAAAATATCCACCTAAAAAGAAACAGTTTTAAACATCTTTATTAATAGTTGGCTTGGAAGCGCGCAATCTTTTGGTCCGACTGTGAACTTTGCAAAATACTCTTTACTCATATATAATTCAAGTATTATTTGTATTATTCCCTTTACAACCGTCTAAAATAAAAATTAATTTCTGTTATTTCTAACATATTCTTTCTACGTTAGACTGGAACAATTTAAACTAAATTAAAACTTGAATATTTTAACGAATTATTTCTAGGCACGCATGCTCGTTGAAACGAGAATAGCTCAAATACGCACATCAGATAATAAAATATTCTTTTAGATAATTCAACACATCTTTATTAATATTTGTAATACGTTTGGTGTCACACATTTTTGGTGTCAACGTGAACTAACAGAAATGTCACTCTATTTTAATATCACTTAAAAATTGGATGTAACTTCTTCTACAAGTTCAAAATTCCCCTCCGCAAATATTACAAAATTTTAATATCATTTAAATATAGGATCTAACAAATAAACCTCTACAAATATTATCAAATTTTAGTATCGTTTGAATATAGGATCTAACAAATAAACTTCATTTTACAAATTCAAAACTTTTCCTCTACAAATATTATCAAATCTTAATAACACTTTAAAAAAAATCTAACAAATAAACTATTTTTTGCATTATTAGAAACAAAAATTCAAATAACAACAAATTAGATATTGCAACTAAGAAATAAAAACAAAAACTTACTGCACATGATTTCGACATAAAAATATGACTTAACTTTTGTGCAAATCATATCCCTTAAATATGTTAACACATTCAATTTATAGAAAAAAAATTCACGTGTAAAGCATGTATCATCATCATGCGCGAAGCGCGTGCCGTAACGCTCGTAAGGATATACCTCATGGAGATGCTGTTTGGACCATGCTAATAGAAGATCACATGGTCCATCCACTGAATATATTCTTAATGAGATCATAGTGCATAAGTATATCTTTCATGCTATAAATACTTAATAGGTATTAATAAGTTTTTGAACGTATCTCCACTTTGTTCCCAAAAACAAAAGACTAAATGACATGATACACGTAACTTTGTTTACAATAACAAAATGTACAAGATCCTTCTATTCCCTTGCTGAGAAATGCATGTTGCCTTGGACCACATATTTTATAGGTTTGTCTTTATAGCTTATTATTTTGGCCATTATCTTCTAACTTACTGCTACCTGCAAAGCTTTTTGATTGCTGCATTACAATCTCAAACTCTGTCAGTTGTGATATTACAGTACACATACCAATGAATTTAAATAAATTAAGTAACTAACTATGACATCTCACCAAATCCCCTATATTTTCAAGTTAGCAATAAGTTAGGACAAAATATTGTAACATATTCACCTTTAGAATAATATTTCTAAGATTTATAATTGTAGCTCAGCTTTCATCATATAGTTGTGATAATCATCCATTGTTCATCTTACTTCAATCTCGTCAATTATGCTTGTAAGTTTGTGTGAATCAACAAAAGCAGAATAAAGAATAAGAACATGCATGAGACCTTAGAACCTTGGGGCCAGGGCTTGCTACTAAATCAAATTGTAGAACAAACCTGTTATTAAGGAAATGGTAACGTTTCAATACTAAAGCAAGTAACTAATACATGTATCACAGCCATAATTCTATACAATACTACATAATTAAAACACTTGAAAATATTGATGTTTTATCAGAAAAGTCATTTACTGATAGATAACAAACTACCTTGCAAATAACATTTATCTCAAAGTAAAATATTTCATCATATAAAGAGAAACAATTATCATGTAGCACAATTGCCTTGCAAACGATATTCATCGATTTATACTTTGGACCAGGTAATTTGTGCGGGGGCATTTGCAGGGGCATCAGTGTATCAAAGGTGTAGACAAAAGACAAATGTGCATGTAATGACTCTTGACCTTATAAGAGGAGTTCCTCTTACTCCAATCGAGAGGGAAACAATGCTTGATTTGCTTACACCTCCGCCTCCACCGCCTAGAGGAAAGTTGTGGTCTTGGTTTTCTCAACGACTAAATAACACCACGTAATTATTTTATTTCCCTTCATTACTGGCGATTTTACTTTGATATATAAGAAATATTTCCTTTGATCATATTTTTTTATAATTAGATGGATTTTGTAATTTGTGCTCTTGGAAGCTTCCCATGTTTCATAATACCATATACTTACAGTTTTGGTACTAGTAGGTAAGATTTGTAACAACAGCAAATGATAAAGACAATGGCTATTCTAGAGTGAGCACCTCTAATATATAACTTTTTTTTTTCGTGTTATCCAGACATAGGTACTAAGGCATAGCTTGAAGTTCAAGGAAATATTTTTTTTGCTTGCTTGCTTGCTAGAGTTTGCTGCTGATAAGTCCCAAGAAGGTTCAAATTTTTGTACTATTTCTGTGTGCACTGTAAAATTTGCTATTGTTTACCTGTTTAGCCACCAACTATAATATATTTTTTGTGTATATATAGGAATGCTCTTTTGTAGAGGACTTGCTGCAATTGGTTGTATTTTGAAGTATTGGTAATTATTAAGTTGTCCGAAGAAGATTGATGGTATTTGTGAATCATAAACATTTGAACTAAATGTTTGATATAACCGAAGATTTATGCTGATTATATTTTTTGCCTTTTCAAAAATATGTTTTTGAATAAAATTGTAGTTTTATGTAGCACTCCAATAGGCGATAGCCGGTCTGTTATTGATCTTTTGTGGTTGTTTCACTCCATTTTAATGATATCATACGTTATATAACTTAGTATCTCCGTACATATTAATACTTTGGTTTGCAACTAATCAAGAGCTTCTTTCTTTATTCTTTTTATTTTTATATTATTTATTTGTATATTTACAAAGGAGTCAATATGTTTGAAGTAGCATTATATTCAAGGTTAAAAATCTCATTTTTAAATGCCATTGGCCAATGAAAATTGACCGAGTTAATGGAAATTTGTCAACATTAAGTTAGACCATTATCAACAATCTGATCTGTTTGCTTCCTCTCTTTCTCATGCTTTTGGACCAAGTGAACGCGTTGTGCATCCAGATAACCGCGGAACCAGCCACAGATTGATGGGGGAAAAAATAGCTATGTTTTATAACGGCGAAGCTTTTGCCGTTACAAGTTTATAACGGAGAAAGCTTCGCCATTATAAACTTATAACCTAACCCTCTTCCCGCCACCATAAAACTTCAATCATCCTCCTTCAGCATTCCAATCCGTGAACTCCCTATTCCACTTCCGCTTTTCACCAATTTTCACCCATCGACGTTGAAATTCGTACGTCAATACACAAATTAAAGTTTGTTTTTGAGATCTACACGTGTAGAAATGACCAGACTACTAAAATTTCTCAAAAAAGTTCATGCACGGCGAAAGCGATGGCGAAGGTCAGATTATTGTGCGGTATGGTCAGGAGTATGGAATAGAAGATATGCTCGAGGTTGAGGAAAATCTCGAGAATCAGGATGGAGGAAAATCTCGAGAATCAGGGTGGAGGCGAAGGCCGTCGTCAGGGTCAAGGAGGCCGCAGGGGTGGTCGAGCAGGCAGGACGGCGGGCTTCCATCGAAGTTGCTGAACTTAGTGGTTTTCTGGATCCGGACCTGAGCGTGACGAAGGCGCTTACGCTTACTAACTTTCGGACGCTTACAAAAGGGGAAGCTCATGCCAATACACAAACAAACTTGGCTGTAAGTATTTTAGTTATATTTAAAATAGTTAAAGCAAATTATCACTTTAAATTTATAATTACAAATTCGTTTAACTTAAACAGTCGTGGGATATCTGTTCCCGGGGTTTTTTAGCGAACACCCTAAGATATTTTCATAAGAATTTGACAAACATTCCTAAAGTCGTAGCACTTCTACATGAGCTTGGATTCCATCGGTTTGTAGGTAATTTAATGAACCTTTTACATTAAAAACCTCGTTAATTTATTGTAGTTTAGTTTAACTTGTTATGTAATTTAAAATTCTAGGCATCAGTAACTTTATTAAAGGAGATGTGCAATTGTGCGCTGCTATCGTTCTACGGTGGTATAAAACCACCTATACATTTCATTTTCCTTACTGTGAGCTAGGAATTACACTGCTTGACTTTTCTATGCTTACGGGCATTAGCATAGGCGTGGCTGCTTTTCCGTCGATCCCATACGACGTTCGATGGCGTGATCTCGCATTTGTTCAGGATCTTCTTCCACATTTTGACATTTCGCCTACATCGTATCAGACCGCGAGCGCTATTAGAGTCAGTGCAATTACTGCTGCCATGGACATCGTACTTAGTGAGTATTCCTTAAGCATGATTTGGAGCTTAATAGATTGTTTGTTTTATATCTTATGGAGAACTTGTTTTTCAGCACTAGTACTAGTAGTTTATCAGTCGACTTTATTGAGGTAGTATCTCATTTGGATTTTGGTGATGTTGTTATGTATGATTGGGGTACTTCTATTCTTACGTACCTTTATAGATGTTTAGACGCACAGTGCACCGTTTTAGAGTCACAGGTTTCTTTGTATGGTTTCTGGAAGTTATTACAGTACTGGTACTTTGAGTATTCTATGAACTTTCATCTTGTCACATTGACTACGGACACATCTTGTTTCTTCCCTCGTTTGCTATTTTGGTGCGCGAACAACATGGGGCCTAGGGATAATGAATCCCACCACGTATATTCGGTTGCCCACGACCAGATCGACTTGAGGATGTACGATGGCAGATTATATGACATCCATTTCATTCTAGTGCATCGGTCGATCTTGAGTTTATACAGATAGCTAGGATGCTTAGCGGGCGGAGGTTTCCACTAATATCGTATCCCTCGGAGCTTGGTGCATATTGGTACCTTGGTGATAGATGTTGGAGACAGTTTTACAACTTTGATGCCATTCCCGATGATCCACACCCTCATACCTATCTATATATGATTTATCCTACAGATCAGTTAGACCAAGCAAGAGCAGCAGGTTGGTGGGCAGTAGAGAGCTTTGTTATTACCGGTCCATCATACACTAAGTTCTGACGTAGATTTTACACTACATCTGGTGATACCATTACCCATGCAGCGTCGATAGATACGGTGGGTCCATCTGCTATACGTCATGGCATAACTCCTCTGGTTGTCAAGGATCTTACCCAGTCTACCCAGTCTAGTCAGGAGTACCGTGTACCAGATCACGTGTCAGCTGCTTCTCACTTTGGTTGGACCATCGCAGTGCCGACATCTACTGAAGCAGACTGCTATGTTGATGTGTTTCATCCTCCAGCACACGATCAGTATTCGGATGCCACCCGTATATCATATGCTGATCTATACGTCATGCAGATGGGAATTTGACATACATGATATGTAGAGCACATGCGTAGCATTGACTATTACAAGAATGTGCTATGTCGACAGATAGAGGAGGCGACACGACTGCAGACACAGTTAGAGGCAGAGCGTTAGAGATTTGCTGACTTTGGTCTGTATTATGACCAGTTAGCTGGCACGAGCGGTGGTAGAGACTGTGATGACGAGACACGTCGCCGTCGTCATACACGTCCGCGTACGGATGATTGATCTTATGTACCATATATTATTTATGTTGTCGTTGATTTTATTATTCATGTACTAGGACAGATGGTATGTCTAGTGTATTTATTTTATACATCGATGTCATTATTTTTCATTTTACTGAGTCTGATTGCTTTTCATTTTGTAGTATGTAGTAATTATGTATTTTGCTCCTTTATCAGTACATAACTGTGTATTTTTTGTTAGATATCATTCGGTGACAAGTCTTATCAATACTGTAGCCACGTTGTTGTGTGCAAATGGTCAAATCCGTAATCATTCTCTTTTCTACTATGTATTGAAAAATGTGAAACGAACCATATCATACTCAGAATTAAAATATACACAATGTATAATGCCATGAACAAATAATTCCAAATTGTCAAGTTTATAATTGATTATAACTTAGTAATTACATAAAACTTAGCAATTGTGAAATGAAAGTACAGTAAACTTACACAAATAAACACCAATTGTTTAACCAATTCCTTAAATAAAATTATTCAATGACAGGAGAAAAAAAGGAAAAAAAAAGAAAATGAAGAATGAAAAGAAAGATCTAATGGCAGATTGCCTCAACTGAAAAGTAATACTCAATCAGAACTTTTTCACCTGGCCAATAAAAATAAACTTAAATATTATCTACCCACTTTCCAAAGCTTTAATAATTACTTGTATCAGTTCTCAATAAAGGCAAGTGTAGTCACGTTGATCAATTCATAACCATTCATTTCCTTGTGCTTTCATTCACTATAGCCATGCAGAGCAATCTGTAATATTTAATGCTGTGTCCTATCCGATACTGTAGCCATACGTACACTGTAGCCATGACTTGTGAATTTTCTGTGCAATGGTACAATTTATGTACTCCTTTATCAGCACATGACTATGTATTTTTTGTTAGATAGCATTTAGTGACAAGTCTTATCAGTACTATAACCACGTTGTTGTTGTGTACAATGCCTTGTGAATTTTCTGTCCAACGGTAACATTTACTACACACGCTCTTCTTTCATTATAAATGACATCCTTGTACCATTGAGATATACACTGTCTTCTTTAATTTTCTATATGGTATCTCATAGTGGTAGACTATAGCCACATATCATTGCCTTCTTCGTACTCATATGAATGTCCATTGAGTCACGAAATCCCTCCAAATCCTTCTTCTCCACAACCACCGACGGAATGGTATGAGGAAATGCAGGAAAGGCACTACGAGGATCTAAGTGAGCATGAAAGTGAGGAGCAGAAGTGTCAGTTGAGAGAGGAGAGAAGAATACTTACAGATGAACGTAGACTCCACTGTAGAAACAAACAGGAACGTCGGGAAGTCTGTAATCAATGGATTGAGAGGGAGCAGGAGGTTGACTCTCCTTCAATATTTTATGGAGTTTCGATTACGTATTCCATTGTACGAAGCGGAAATGACATTGGACGGTGCCATTATAAATGCCAAAATTTTCAAAATGGTTGTGTGTTATGGGAATGGATTGATGATCCATTCCCTCATCGAGCAGTGGAATATGCAACCGAACTAGAACAAGAACTAGCCACGCTTCGCAACAGGCTAAGTTCACTGGAATTTCAGTGTGGTGGTGGACACAACTAAGTTTCGTTTATTTGATGTATGTTTAAGTATGTGGATATTTATCTATGTTGTTTGTTTAAGTATGTGGTATGTTTAAGTATGTCGTATGTTTAAGTATGTGAATGTTTAACTATGGTGTCTATTTAAGTATTTTACTTGGTTACGTATATTGTATGTTTAAGTACATTGTACGTTCAAGAATTTTGTTTGATTATTGTGTGTTCAAGAAATACATAGTACAATCCCTAAATTACATAGAACATACACCGCTTATATTAGTACACATAGACATACACCGAACTAATATGACTAATAGAATAGTCAGGCCCGGCCCTAGGGCAAGGCGAGCGAGACAACCGCCTAGGGCAACCTATCCGGTAGGGGCAACGGGTGGTGACTGTGGTGATGCTTTATATTTTACTAAGATAAAATACCTTTTTATACTAACATTTTCAAGTGAATAGGCGGTGTGGTGGTTACTGTACTGTTAGCTTAGTGAAGCAGCCTGAGTTCAAGTCCTAGCAGATTACCTTTTTTTTGTTACCTTAAAATCTGGGCTAGGGCAACCAACTAGCTTAGGCCGGCTCTGAGAATAGTGGCATGGGAACAAGCACAACTCAAAGAAATACCTTACATAATTACAGACACATAGAATACAGAGTGTGTCACCCACAAATCATAGAATTCACTCAAATGTCTAATATAACTCACCCACAAATCATACGCAGCATGACCAACAAAGTGTGTTTGATGACCCAAAAAATACAGGGAGTCAAAAGTTGATCAAGTCATTTGAAAAACATTTTTTCGTTCTACCTTGGTTATAATTTTTTGATACCTACGTCAAGCTCTAGTAAACATAACAAATGTACTTCTAGTATCCAAATTTCATCTTCTTAACCTACATTTTGGATGGTTGTTGTAAGCTTCGTTGATGGTTATCCAAAAATCTTTATCGACCTCCCCTTCCATGTGTCTCTGATCAGCCTGAATATAAGCTTTAATCAACACTAAATAATCATGGGAAGTCCATGTTTGATTTTCCATTTGAAATCCTATGAACTTCTCATACCAACACTTACAGTATAAATAGTAATCATGGGAAGTGCAATTGTAGCCACACCGTGCATTTCATAACCATTCATTGCCTTATCCAAACATACACTGTAGCCATTAATGCCTTGTCCTATCCCACACTGTAGCCACACTATGAATCCACAACCAATCAATGGCTTCTTCAAACGTACACTGTAGCTATTGATGCCTTGTACTACCCTAGCCACGTAGAGCGAACCGTAACAATTCAATGTTGTGTCACATACTACATTATAGCCATACGTACACTATATCATTCATTGTCTTGTCTATTCCATATCTTTTTAGCTCCGATACTTATATATACTCTCATTCTGAGCTACTCCAACACACAACTGCAGAAAGCTAAAGCAAACCAAGAAATCAAACTAGTTACTCCTTATTTGCGCCAAAATTGGTCAAAAACACCCAATTGTCGATGAAAGCACCCATTCACAATCACAGATCACAAATAACAAGTATGTAGGGAATTAAAAATGAAGAACACTAAGAAAAGTAAGAGGAAAGCAGTAAAAAACATAGAGTTTATAGTGGTTCGACGATCCGGCCTACGTCCACTTTGAATTTGATGACTTTATTGGTGTTTGCTTGCTGATTACAACGAGTTACCACTGATTACAACAGCCAATTTCGAGTACAATGATGATTCCGGCAGAGTCTGGACGTAGAAAAGTCCCTTTTCTGTAGGCTTTAGGATGCTATTTATAGGCGTAGGATGCAAATATCTCGCTCAGATCTCGGGAGACCTCTTCTGGCACGTGCACGGGCCCACGCGACCGATCCCATGCATTTTGACTCGATCCATGATCGATACAAATGAATTTCGTATCGATCAAGATTTTGCCCGATCGAGTCGAGATCGATCATGAACATTCTTTAGGTTGTACGCAAGCTCTTGTGAAATTTTGGTGGCATTTGGACTTGTAGATTGTGAGATATGATCGATGCAAGTTCGTGTTTTTCAAAGGCTGTCTTCTTTGCATCGATCACCTCTGCCTTGTTCGTATCGATCACCTCTGCCTTGTTCATATCGATCGCCTCTGCCTTGTTTGTATCGATCACCATTGCACTGTTCGTACCGATCGCCTCTGCCTTGTTCATATCGATCACCATTGCACTGTTCGTATCGATCGTGAGGGATACAAAATGATGACCACTTGATGGATATGAACGAATATAGCCGATGGATACGAACAGTAGAGGATTGATGGATACGAACAGTTGATGATTAATGTATACGAACAGTTGAGGCCTGATGGATACGAACAGTAGATGGTTGATGGATATGAACAGTTGATGATTGATGGATACGAACAGTTGAGGCCTGATGGATACAAACAAGACCTTTCAGTTGATTGCTTGAATTGCATCGATCATATCTTGAGCATACGAACTCCGATTGACTTGAAATTTGGAACGTTGGCTTTTACAGCTTTTCTTGTCATGTCTTTTCAATTGTAGCTCGATCCGGACTCAGACAAAATTCATCGATATCCATAGTGAGCCTGCGTATAACCGATCTTTGGGACGAATTGTCATTGATTTCCAGTTAGTTTTTTTTGTGTCACGGCCTTGCCAAAAGGCGGGATAACACTTGCCCCCCAAAACATGCCTTGTGATAGGAAGGTGTGTTTTGTATTTCGATAGGCTGGATGTTCGTATCCTGTTAATGACCTGCAAAGAAATTGATAATCTTATATGACTGTGACTAGTGACCGTTCGCGATCGTATGCCGTTCGAGGCGGTATGTGACAGTTCGTGGTCGGATGCTGTTTGCGACGAATTGTGATCGTTCGCGATCGGGCGTCGTTCTAGACGAATTGTGACCGTTCGCGATCGGGTGTCGTTATAGACGGATTATGACCGTTCGCGATCGGGTGTCATTCTAGACGGATTGTGACTGTTCGCGGTCGAGTGCCGTACGAGGCGAATTGTGATCGTTCTCGATCGAGTGTCGTACGAGGCGAATTGTGATCGTTCATGATCGAGTGCCGTTCGAGGCGAATTGTGACCGTTCGCGGTCGGGTGCCGTTCGAGGCGAATTATGTGTGCCTGGGGGGGGGGACTTAGTATCATTATTGTCAGATTTCACGTTCGAGTGACACTACGCCATAAATGGCCTTCTGCAACACAAAAAAAATGTTGGGTCAGGCCCAAAAAATGTTGCCATAGGTCTATGGCAACACTTTTCGGGTGATGCAATTTTTGCCGTTGCTTTAGACCTCAAAGGCAACATTTTGACTATCTAAGGCAACATAAGTAATATTGTTGCAATAGAACCCTATTTGTGTCTATAGCAACACCCATAGGTATCTGTAGCAACATTCCAAAATGTTGCTATAGATATTAACTTTCTGAATTTGTGGGGCCCACAATGTAGAGCATATTTGATTTTTTAGTAAAAATAAATATTTATTTAATAAAATGCTATTGCATAGAATTTGATATTCAAACAGTAATTTATTTAAATAAATATTTTATTTCAACATTTGAAATAGTACAAATTCCTGACTCCACTATTTTACAATTCAATGATATATAACACTGATATTCACATATACAGATATTCCTCACTACATCACTCAGTTCACTCATTACATATGCAGTTTCAATTTATACAGACACCGACACTGACAAATATATGACGAGCCAAGTGTCAAGCCGAAGGCGAGCCGAGTAGCGGGTTCGGGCGCAGCGCCGGCGGTGGTCCGGGGCCCCGCAGTCCCGGTTAGGTCGAACAAGTGGGCACCGCCCGATTCATCCGATTTTGGAAGATCGAGCCTTCTTTGAAACCTGTCTTCAAGCTCATGCACTCATGCACATTTGATTTGACTCTGTCTTCAAGCTTGTATCCAACTGTCTAGTCTTCAATACCTGTCACATATAATTCAAAAGCAGTAATCTGGAAAATAATATTTAACTCGAACAGAAAATGAAAATATTTTTGTTATATTATTTGCCTCAGGTATTTGAGTTGTTTCTTTTCATATTTTTTTCTGACAGGGACCAAATATTTGCACGGACAACCTGTGATATACACAGTGTATCACTGCATATATCACAAGGCCGTTTCCCATTTTTTATCTCATGGACGATTGAAAATTCCCACAAAAATGGACATGGTAGAAGGTCAAACCCGAGTCATCGACTGGATTCAACTCAGGGCCTAGTCAACCAGTGCAGTAGCAAAACAGTGCACAAGTCAGCTGTTCACAAGTGCATAAGCCAAACATGAATGCAACACATGGATACAAGAACGTATGGAAGACAGCAAGCAACAGTTCAGGCAAAAATGCACAAAGGAAAAGCCAAGTGCACAAAGTAGTACTCAACACAGCAAGCAACATAACATGACCAAGAAATGCATGTACATGGATGAACATACATGCATCATAAGGCTTGGTACAAGAAACTACTCAAGTGCAACTACTCAAGTGCAAGTTCATACTCAAGTGCAGCCAGATATGTAGACAAGCCAAAAAAAAATGGACATGGCACAAGGTCAAACCCGAGTCATCGACTAGATTCAACTCAGGGCCAAGCAACCAACAAAACAAACAAGAACCAGGTTCAACAAAATGTAGACAAGCCAGTGCAAGAAACACATCAGTACACATAGGCAGCCCATCAAGCAAAAACAGTGAATGCATCAGGCATGTACAAGAGAAACATAGGCAGTAATATGATATATAGAGGACTTGGAGCATCAGTTCATGTTAAAGAACAAGGTTAGCATGGTACCAGTTCAGTCCAGACCAAGCAAAACCAACAAAGCTCAACACACATATGTTTGTATATATCGTGGAAATCAAAACTCAATGTTCAGATTAGTCAACAGTTTTAGAAAACCAAAGATCACTTTCAAAGTTCTGATTTTCAAAAATGCAGAAGTTTTCAAGTGAAGCAGTTTTCAAGAGGACAGCAGAATACAAATACTTCAAGTTCTGGTTTAACAAATGCAGCAAGGTACAAAGGTATGTGAACAAGTTTAACAAAGGTTCAAGTTCTGGTTTAACAAATGCAGCAGAAAGGAGCTAACAAGCTCAGATCAGAAATAAAAAACAAGCCAGTTAACCAAAATCCAACATACCAAATAATATCACATCGCAATTCATCATCGGCAAAGCAAAATCAAGCCAGTGAACCAAAATCCAACATACCAATACATCATCGCAATCCAACATACCAGATTTCTCAAAGTCCAACAGAAAGATTAAACTTGAGATTATAGGAAATAAAGCCTATAAATAAATCCCAATTCATCATCGACAAAAGCGTGCGAGTGTAACCAAAATTGAGAATAATCAAGTAAACCAGAAGGCAGAAAACATACCAAATAATATCACATCGCACCCGACGACGAAGTCAAAGCAATTCGAGAAATCAATCAAGGAGAACGAAGGAGCAAGCTACCAGGAACGTTTCTCACACTAGATTTGATCAATCAGAGCATCAAAGCAACTGGAATCGCGTGCCCTAGTTTTCATAGAGAGGAACGAGAAAGAAAAATCGCGTGCCCTAATTTTCACACAGAGAGGAACGAGAAAGAAAAGTAAAGCGGGAAATGGAAATTGCTAAGGTGTGGATTGATGGTTGAGATTTTGTTTTAAACGATGGTGTGGATCGCTGAGGTGTAAAATTTTATTAATTTTTTTAATTTGAATATATTTATAGCTACTGCAACATTTTGCTGATATCTATGCTAACACATTGAAGTGAATGTTGCAATAGACAAAAATCAGCATAGCTATCGTTACATTGTAGCTAGCAACACCTTGTAATTTTGTTGCAATAGGCCATCTATGGCGTAGTGCGAGTTTCTGAGTTGTTGGTTATGGCGGTTTATCGCCATTTCAGAGCATCCCTGAGGACCGTTCGCGATCCCTTACATGTGTAAGTGACTTAGCCGTTATGGAATCACAAATAGCATATTTACATTCAAAATAAGTCTTTCAACAGAAATGTCTAACAAAATCAAGTCCAAACATGAGAAATTGAAAACAAAAGCAAAACAGGGACGTCAAAGTGCAAACACCTACACTGATGCAATTTATAGTCGTATCAGAGCATGCCCGAGGATCGTTCGTGATCCTATTCATGTGTAAAATTACTTTATCGTGTCGGTGTGGAGTTTTCCACTTATTCTTCATTATTTCAATCAGTTGATGATAAGCTGACGCCTTGATCCTGAGTCGTCCCCAGTTGGTGCAGGCGGTGGTCGTTCTTGTTCCACCGTCATGGCTCCCCTTCTCACATACCGCGATAGCAGACCATTCCAGATATGGCCCTCAACCTCATCCTTCAAGTGCTTGCAATCATTCGTGCTATGACCATTCAGCTCGTGGAATAAGCAATACTTGTCGGATCTTCTTTCATTGCTGGTCGGATCCCTTCTCATTGGCTTTCGATAAGGAATCTACCCCCTGGTATCCTGGTAGATTCGTTCCAAAGTCTCATTCAACTCCGTATAAGAGGTGAATCTTGGTTCCTTTCGTGGTCATGTTGGTCCATCACCATTATCCTCGGCTTTCCGTTTTCCTTTATCCTTGCCTGAATCTTTTTCGAGAGGATTTTCGCCTTTGACTGCATAAACTTCTATTCCCTCTCCTTCCTCTCTTCCAACATTTGCGTCTTCTAATCGCAGGAATCCATCGGCCTCATGATAAAATTCTCCTAGATCCATAGGTGGATCCCTTGTCAGTGAATTTTTGAATTTCGTTCCATCAGCAATGCCAGCTACGGCTGCCATTAAGACCATGGATGGATCTGGGTAATCCACCGATGCTGCTGCTGCATTAAATCATGTTAGGAAATTCCTCAGAGATTCCCCAGTTTTCTGTTTTAGTGTCGCCAGACTCATCACATTCTTGGGCCTCGAAATGTGAACTCTGAACTGCCTCATGAACTTCTCGGTCAACTTGGTCCACGTTCCAATGGAACCGCTCTCCAATTGTCTAAACCATAGTGATTCTATGTTTGTCAAATACAATGGGAAGCGCCGGGCCATGACCTCCTCTGATGCCCCTAGTACTTCCATGTGCCTCATATACCTTGTCAGATGAACTGCATGATCCGTCCTTCCATCATACATTTCCAATGTTGGTAGTTTGAATTCTGGTGGATTTCTAGCCATTCTAATCATAGGAGAAAAAGGACTCCTGTTCACATCTTCTAGATCTCTATTTACTAATCCACCTCTCATGGCTCGTCTGACCATTCCTGCCAAGCTATCACTATCTCCGAGCTGTAATCCTTGTACATTGCCTCCGATCTGCCCCCCGAGTTCGCGAGGGTTTGCTGGAATCTGCTCTTTTGGACGAGCATCCTCTCCTCTGTTAGCTCCTTGCGGCCTAATCTCAGCCGGTATCCTGCCTAAGGTTGGATCAACATGCTCCTGGGGGGTGCCCCCTAGTTCAGGGGCTGCCCCTGATGGTCTCGCTCTTTCTGGTTCCCGGTTTGGTCCTTTCGGTCTTGCTTCGTTGGTCCGAACTCCAATAGCTCCAGCTAATCCCGCTTGCTCAATTCGTCTGAGAATGTTTTGCATCATCTCTTCTTACCTTTTGAATAGCTCCTCATGCATGGCTCCCATCATCATCTCCATCTCATCCCTGGTGATGAAAGCTGAAGTCCGATTGGCCCCTGAGGAGGCTTCTTGACTCCCTTCATGATGAATCCTCTCCGTTCTTTGTCTTCTTGCTGATTGCCTCATCATAGTTGTCCAGATCTAAGTCTTCAAGCCTTCGAATTTGAAGTCCAAGCGGTAGAATTCCTGAATGCTAGCCCTTCTTAGTGAAAGCACCAAAATCTTTGCGCCAAAATTGGTCACAAACACCCAATTGTCGACGAAAGTACCCGTTCACAATCACAGATCACAGATAACAAGTATGTAGGGAATTAAAAATGAAGAACACTCAGAAAAGTAAGAGGAAAGCAGTAAAGAACACAGATTTTATAGTGGTTCGGCGATCCGGCCTACGTCCACTTTGAATTTGATGACTTTATTGATGTTTGCTTGCTGATTACAACGAGTTACCACTGATTACAACAGCCAATTTCAAGTACAATGATGATTCCGGCAGAGTCTGGACGTAGAAAAGTCCCTTTTCTGTAGGCTTTAGGATGCTATTTATAGGCGTAGGATGCAAATATCTCGCTCAGATCTCGGGAGACCTCTTCTGGCACGTGCACGGGCCCAGGCGACCGATCCCATGCAATTTTGACTCGATCCGTGATCGATACGAATGAATTTCGTATCGATCAAGATTTTGCCCAATCGAGTCGAGATCGATCATGAACATTCTTTAGGTTGTACGCAAGCTCCTGTGAAAATTTGGTGGCATTTGGACTTGTAGATTGTGAGATATGATCGATGCAAGTTCATGTTTTTCAAAGGCTGTCTTCTTCGCATCGATCACCTCTGCCTTGTTTGTATCGATCGCCTCTGCCTTGTTCGTATCGATCGCCTCTGCCTTGTTCGTATCGATCGCCTCTGCCTTATTCGTATCGATCACCATTGCACTGTTCGTATCAAGCGTGAGGGATACAAAATGACGACCACTTGATGGATATGAACGGATATAGCCGATGGATACGAACAATAGAGGATTGATAGATACGAACAGTTGATGATTGATGTATACAAACCGTTGAGGCCTAATGGATACGAACAGTAGAGGATTGATGGATATGAATAGTTGATGATTGATGGATACGAATAGTTGAGGCCTGATGGATACGAACAAGACCTTTCAGTTGATTGCTTGAATTGCATCGAACATATCTTGAGCATACGAACTCCGATTGACTTGAAATTTGGATCGTTGGCTTTCACGGCTTTGCTTGTCATGTCTTGTCAATTGTAGCTCGATCTGGACTCAAACAAAATCCATCGATATCCATAGTGAGCCTGCGTATAACCGATCTTTGGGACGAATTGTCATTGATTTCTAGTTAGTTTTTTTTTGTGTCATGGCCTTGCCAAAAGGCGGGATAACACTCCTCTCAACAACAATGGATCCTTACCTTTACTACTAGTACAACCAAGACATGAATCAAAGCTTTAGCGATGAATAAGAAGTAGATGATGAAACCGCAGGGTTTCAAATGCAACAAGCCGTAGCAGGATATTCTTACCTTTTTGGCGAAGGATCTATGAGCAACCACTGTGATAGTATGCTTGGACGGATTGACTGTTGATATAGGAGGGACTATAAGGATGGACATGAAAGACTGATGAAGGACTACTTCATTGACAATCCAACCTATGATATAAGTGTTAGTCCATGAGATGATGGTTTTGATGACAACAACCTTAGAATAGATTATAAAATATAAATACTAACATTACAAGTTTATATATATATATGTATATGCAGGATCTAACCATGCAGGTATCAAGAATGAAGACTGTACAGTATAGAGATTCAAGATATAGAGATAGAAGACTCATGAGTATCAAGATTATCAAGATTATCAAGAGTTCAAGATTTCAAGGTTAAGTTTGTTTTATTAGGAATATTTGTTAAAACTCGTAGAAAAGCACTGGCATCTTAATATCCAATTTATTTGTGGAATGGAATCCACTTTGAGCCCGTTAAAGGGATGGAACCCTAAGTAGGATGGAACCTACGAAAATCTAGTGGGACATTGTTTTGTATCCACTAAGCTTAATTCAAATGATTTTTCAAAATTATCTTGTTTTCGAAATGATTTCAAAACTTTCCTTTTAAAAAGATTCAAAACCCTCGATTCCGTTTTAAAATAATTTTAGCCGCAAAACATCTTTATTTTCAGAGTTAAAATTTCTCTTGATTTTAAACTATCTTTTCAAATAATATATTTAACTTTTAAATTATTTATACTTTGATTTAAATTATAGTTAAATAATATATATACATATATATATTGTTCTTTATATTTACTTATGAATTTCTACTATAGTCAAGTATATTTGTAAAGTTTAAAATAGTTTTAATATAAGATAAAGGTTATTTTCAAAGAAAATCAAATCATCAAAAATTGCTTTGGGATGTCGACATGCCTATGGTGACCATGTCGACATGGTGTCAGTTGAGTTCAAAATTCAAATTTCAAAAGAAGTGTCTATTCGCCATAACTTTTCATGAATGGTCATGGCTGTTGTTCTTCTATAAATAGGAGTCAGTTTCAACGAATTTTATACCACTTTTCTCTGATTTAACTTCTCTTCTTCTTCTCCACTTTCTTATTTACAAATTACACCATTACTCTACCGAAATCAATATCGAATCTAACTAGATAATTTCTGGTTTTTATTCTCTCCACTATCTCTACAAGATCCAAGTGCTAATCTGAGTTATAGACTTTTTGTAATCAATTGAGCGAGAGAAGGTGTGATTGTAGCCCTGGAAATCAATTGGGTGAACTTGTTGCCCCGAAAATCAAGTATCTCTACCCAGAGGATTGTGATTCTGGAGGGTGTACCTCGTAGCCTTGAAACCGAGGGTTGTAATTGTTGAATTGATTTTGAAAGGAAATCCGTACTTAGTTGTGTGGGACTGGATGTAGGCTAACTCCAAACCAGTATAAAATCCGGTGTGTTCTTTCCTTTACTGCTTTTACTTTATATTTGCATCTGTGTTTTATTCTGTGTTCATATCTGTGTCTGATTAGTGCATACATTGTTAACAAATTAAGATAAACTCAAAATGATTAACAAATTTCTTAAAACACTATTCACCCCCCCTCTAGTGTTAATTCTAGCCTTATGATCCTTAATCCGCATTTCTCACATTTGGTATCAGAGCCTTGTTTTCCAAAGTTTCATAATCTGAATTTTGAAAAGTTTTAAAATGGCTATTTTTGAAAAATCTGTTAAAACTAGTTTAGAATTGTTTAAATCATCATTGTTAAATGAGTCTGCATATGAATGTTATTTAAATTCTAGTTGTCTACCCAAATTTTATAATGTGCAGGAAAGATGCTTTATGGGTATTAAGGAATCAATCCACAATGGACAATCTGTGCAGATCAAAAGGAATAAGTGGATACTTGATAGTGGTTGCTCTAGACACATGACTGGTAATCCGGATATGCTGAATAATATTATATACAAAGACGGAGGACTGGTTAACTTTGGAGACAACTCGAAAGGATACGTGATTGGCATCGGCAATGTCGGTAACTCTGAAACTCCTATTATTACTAATGTTTTGCTAGTTAAGAATCTGAAACACAATCTGTTAAGTATAAGTCAACTATGTGATAAAGGATATAAAATTAAATTTGAAAAAGATAAATGTCATATTGAAGATAATAACTCAACCATAATATTTGAGGGAACTAGGAAAAAGAATATTTATATTCTTAGTATGATAGTTTCAAATGATAACCTATGTCTTCTGGAAAATACAAGTGACCCTTGGATTTGGCATAAGAGATTTGGACATTTGAATTTCAAACTCTTATCTAGACTATCAAAACATGATCTAGTAAGAGGTCTCCCTAAAATGAATTTTAAAGTAGATAGTTTATGTGATGCATGTCAATTAGGAAAGCTTAGAAAAAGTTCCTTTAAATTAAAAGATATGATTTCAACTTCAAAACCCCTTGAGTTACTTCATCTTGATTTATTTGGTCCATCTCAAATTCAGTCAATAAATCATAGTAAATATGTTTTTGTAATTGTAGATGATTATTCTAGATTTACATGGACAATATTTTTGAAACATAAAAGTGATACTTTTGAATGTTTTAAGAACTTTACAAAAAGGATTCAAAATCAATTATCTTTAAAAATTATAACTATTCGTAGTGATCACGGTGGTGAATTTGAAAATGAAAAGCTTGAGGAATTCTGCAATAAGAAGGGAATAACTCACAATTTCTCATTTCCAAGAACTCCACAACAAAATGGAGTAGTTGAACGTAAAAATAGAACGATACAAGAGTGTGCGAGAACTATGCTTCAAGATAGTAATTTACCAAAACACTTTTGGGCAGAAGCTGTTGCTACTGCCTGTTATATTTTGAATAGAATTTTAATTAGACCTTTAACTGATAAGACACCTTATGAACTTCTTCATGGAAAGAAACCTAAGGTATCATACTTCAGAATATTTGGAAGTAAATGCTTTATTTTAAATACAAAAGATAATTTGGATAAATTTGATCCTAAATCCGACAAAGGAATCTTTATTGGATATTCTAATAGAAGTAAAGCTTATAGAGTTTTTAATTTAAGATCTAACACCATCGAAGAAACAATGCATGTTTCCTTTGATGAAAATTTAAAAGATTTTGAAATTACAAATGATGAAGAAGATTTAATTACTCAAAATCAGGAATCAACTGAAATTAATAATGAAATTAATCATCCTAATAAAAGGATTAAACTTTTAAAAGATCATCCTATTGAAAATATAATAGGAGATATGCAATCTATTGTTACAACTAGAAATCAACTAAGTAAAATGAGTAATGTAGCATTTACATCATCTATTGAACCCAAAAATCCTAAAGAAGCATCAACTGATGATTCATGGATTTTGGCTATCCAAGAAGGATTAAATCAATTCACTAGAAATGAAGTTTGGGAACTTGTTCCTAGACATGAAGATAAAACTATAATTGGAACTAAATGGGTCTATAAAAATAAAATGAATGAACAAGGTGAGGTCGTTAGAAATAAAGCATGATTAGTCGCCCAAGGTTATTGTCAAGAAGAAGGTATAGATTGTGACGAAACCTTTGCTCCTGTAGCAAGATTAGAAGCCATTAGGATTCTACTTGCTTTCACAAATCATAATAATTTCAAATTATTTCAAATGGATGTTAAAAGTGCATTTTTAAATGGATTTGTAAAAGAAGAAGTATATGTTGAACAACCACCACCTTTTGAAGATGAAAATTTACCAAACCATGTGTACAAACTTAAGAAAGCTTTATATGGTCTAAAAGAAGCTCCTAGAGCCTGATATGATAGACTAAGATCCTATTTATTACAATCAAAATTTGAAATTGGTAAAATAGATAATACTCTTTTTATTAAAAGAAATAAAAATGATATTCAACTAGTTCAAGTATACGTAGATGATATCATTTTTGGTTCAACTAACTTCGAAATGAATACAGATTTTTCTGAAATAATGACAAAAGAGTTTGAGATGAGTCATATGGGTGAATTAAACTTCTTTCTAGGATTGCAAATAAAACAGTTAGATAATGGTATTTTTATTAGTCAAAAAAAATATGCTAAAGAACTAGTTAATAAATTTGGTTTGACTATTGCGAGTGGAAAACCTACTCCCATGGCAACCAATGAATATCTAAGTAAAGAAGATTTCTCGAAAGATGTAGATCAAAAGTTGTATAGAGGAATGATCAGATCATTGCTCTATATCACTGCTAGTAGACCTGATATCATGCATAGTGTATGTCTCTGTGCAAGGTATCAATCTCATCCTAAAGAAACTCACTTAAAAGCTGTAAAACGTATCATAAGATATATTAAACACACCTCTGATTATGGCTTATTTTATCCTAAAAATGATTCATTTGATTTAATATCATACTGTGATGGTGACTATGCTGGATGTAAATCAGACCGAAAAAGTACAAGTGGAACTTGTCACTTTTTGGGACATTATCTGGTTTCCTGGTTTAGTAAAAAGCAAAATACAGTTTCTCTATCAACAACTGAAGCAGAGTATATTTCTGCTGCTTTGGCTTGTTCTCAAGTAATATATATGCAACAAACCTTAAGAGATTTTGGATAAATATCTCAAAACCGCCAATTTATTGTGATAATACTAGTGCAATAAATTTATCTAAAAATCCTACTCATCATGCTCGAACTAAACATATTGATATTCGACATCATTTTCTTAGAGATAATATAACTAAAGAAGTAATTACTCTCGAATATATAAACTCTGAGAATCAAATTGTTGATATCTTAACAAAACCATTAAATGAATCTATATTTACTAAATTAAGAAGAGAATTAGGTATTTATTCTATAACTGAAATATAAAATATAAATAACAAGTATAATTAATAATTAATATTAAAATAAATCATAGAGTTAAAATATAAGGACCATGTCGACATCCCTTAGGAAGACATGTCGACATGTAACGTGTTTATTTTTTTTAATTTTCCCACCAAAATTAAAAAATTTAGTTATATATTCTTCTCTATTTCGAATTCTTATTTATTCTCTCTGTTTTCTCTTCATTTTCTATTCTGAATTATATAAAATAATGGCATCTTCCTCTAAATCAAACATAAAATCAACTTTCTCATTCCCCTCTCCTACTTCTGGTCCATTCCAATACACTACTCTCGCACGTGTAACTAAATTGGAGGAGTCTATGAAGGATACTCTTCAGATGTTGACTGAAATTCAAGTGACTCAACTTCGTATGGCGAAAGACCAAGAGAGGCAAGGCAAGATTCTTAGAAATTTACAAAAATTCCTAATGGATAACCAGGCCAACCCTATCTTGATCGATGAAGACTCTTCAGTCAATCAAGAACATGAGGTCAGCGACGAAGAAGAACCAATGGAAGAAGCACACGAGGAGGATGATGACCAAGTAGTATGCGTTGGAGAAGTGTGTTTCGACAAAAATAGGAATCTTGTCGAACAACGTGGAAATTTCTGTTTCCACTATCCAAACTGTTCAATTCATAAATCTCCTATGTTCAAAAACACACATTAGTTTCTTCTCTTTCTTTCCGTTGTTATTTATGTTTTTATGCTTTTTAAACGCAAATGTAAATACAACCATACTCGTAATAAATAAACTCGTGTTCTTATATGTGTTAGTATTATTGTGAATTCTTAGTTAGGATAGTTAATAATTTAGGATTATATTTTTGTATTAGATTTAAGTGTTAATTATTTATGATAACACTATCATTATAATCACACGTCATAGAGTGATAAGTTTTAGGGGGAGTTATATAGTTTGGAGTTATCTAGCTTAGAGTAAGTTTTTGTTGATGACAAAGGGGGAGAAGTATAAAATAGGATAGTTAGGCATAGATTAAGGGGGAGTTGTTAGTTTTAGAGGGAGTTATTAGGATAAAAGGAATATTTTATAAACAAAGGTTGTCATCATAAAAAAAGGGAGATTGTTAGTCCATGAGATGATGGTTTTGATGACAACAACCTTAGAATAGATTATAAAATATAAATACTAACATTACAAGTTTAGATATATATGTATATGCAGGATCTAACCATGCAGGTATCAAGAATGAAGACTGTACAGTATAGAGATTCAAGATATAGAGATAGAAGGCTCATGAGTATCAAGATTATCAAGATTATCAAGAGTTCAAGATTTCAAGGTTAAGTTTGTTTTATTAGGAATATTTGTTAAAACTCGTAGAAAAGCACTAGCATCTTAATATCCAATTTATTTGTGGAATGGAATCCACTCGAGCCCGTTAAAGGGATGGAACCCTAAGTAGGATGGAACCTACGAAAATCTAGTGGGACATTATTTTGTATCCACTAAGCTTAATTCAAATGATTTTTCAAAATTATCTTGTTTTCGAAATGATTTCAAAACTTTCCTTTTAAAAAGATTCAAAACCCTCGATTCCATTTTAAAATAATTTTAGCCTCAAAACATCTTTATTTTCAGAGTTAAAATTTCTCTTGATTTTAAACTATCTTTTCAAATAATATATTTAACTTTTAAATTATTTATACTTTGATTTAAATTATAGTTAAATAATATATATATATATATATTGTTCTTTATATTTACTTATGAATTTCAACTATAGTCAAGTATATTTGTAAAGTTTAAAATAGTTTTAATATAAGATAAAGGTTATTTTCAAAGAAAATCAAATCATCAAAAATTGCTTTGGGATGTCGACATGCCTATGGTGACCATGTCGACATGGTGTTAGTTGAGTTCAAAATTCAAATTTCAAAAGAAGTGTCTATTCGCCATAACTTTTCATGAATGGTCATGGCTGTTGTTCTTCTATAAATAGGGGTCAGTTTCAACGAATTTTATACCATTTTTCTCTGATTTAACTTCTCTTCTTCTTCTCCACTTTCTTATTTACAAATTACACCATTACTCTGCCTAAATCAATATCGAATCTAACTAGATAATTTATGGTTTTGATTCTCTCCACTATCTCTACAAGATTCAAGTGCTAATCTGAGTTATAGACTTTTTGTAATCAATTGAGCGAGAGAAGGTGTGATTGTAGCCCTGGAAATCAATTGGGTGAACTTGTTGCCCCAGAAATCAAGTATCTCTACCCAAAGGATTGTGATTCTGGAGGGTGTACCTCGTAGCCTTGAAACCGAGGGTTGTAATTGTTGAATTGATTTTGAAAGGAAATCCATACTTAGTTGTGCGGGACTGGATGTAGGGTAACTCCGAACCGGTATAAAATCTGGTGTGTTCTTTCCTTTACTGCTTTTACTTTATATTTGCATCTGTGTTGGATTCTGTGTTCATATCTGTGTCTGATTAGTGCATACATTGTTAACAAATTAAGATAAACTCAAAAAGATTAACAAATTTCTTAAAACACTATTCACCCCCCCTCTAGTGTTAATTCTAGCCTTAAGATCCTTAATCCGCATTTCTCACAATAAGTTTGTTCTATCGTCGATTTCGCATGGGCCTAGATGTTTTCTCCAAATTTTATCTCAAACTTCATGAAAACAACCTATATTTCACTTACAGGTTAAATGAAGCACTAGAACCTGGAATTTCGCCCCACATCAAAATATCGGCTACTTTACGTACATTAAGCTATAGAACATCTGACAATAAATTTGACGAATATTTTAGAATTGCATCATCAACAGTGATAGACTGCATAAAGGAATTTTTCAAGATAGTGATCGAACAGTTCGGCGAGGAATACTTACGATTGCCGGGACCAAATGATGTAGCCAAAATACTATCTAGAGGAGAAGCTAGAGGTTTTCCAAGTATGCTTGGTAGTTTGGACTGCATGCATTGGAAAACTGTTCGACTGGTTGGAAAGAAATGTTCACCGGACACAAAAAGGTGTCAACAATGATTCTAGAAGCAGTACTTCCGATGATTTATGGATTTGGCATGCTTTCTTTGGAGTGCCGGGTTCGTTAAATGATATAAATGTTTTAAAACAATCATACTTGTTCTCCGAACTGTCTAACGGACTATCAACGGATGTTACATACAAAGTAGGTAATATCATGCATCAAACTGAATATTACCTAGTGGATGGCATTTATCTAAAGTGGAGAACTTTAATCCAAGGCTATAGGGTACTAAAAACGACAAAGAGAGCTATTTCACTAAAAAAGTGGCAAGCTACATAAAGGACGTCGAATGTACGTTCGGTGTCTTACATGCAAGGTTTCATATTTTATGAAACCTTGTTCGATTTCATAACGCAAGAGTTCTATCTGAAATTATGTATGCTTGTATAATAATTCATAACATGATTGTGGAGTCCAAAAGAGGTGGGTATTAAAAAAAACTAATTACCTAGACATGTTTAAGGGTTATAATAAAAGACTTGAGAGAAATATTAATTCGACGGAGGAATATGTTTCTATGGTGCAGCATATTCAAGATCAAGCAACACACTTTCAATTACGTGACCAATTGGTGGAGCATTTGTGGGCACACAAAGGGAGGAACAGTAGGAGTTCTTAGTCATGCATATGACAGTTGTTGATGGGAATTATTGATGAAGTTGTATGTTTACTTGTGTGTTTATTGTACTATGTTTTAAAGTTTGTATGTTGAGCGTTTCGTAATATTAATATGGAATTTGTTTACAAAAATATTGTACGACCTTAGTTGGAAATACAAAATGATACGATAATATTATAACTCATACAACAAACACCAAGTACACTCCTAAAACAAAAGACACAAAGCAACACTAAACAAGTACAACACAAATACACATCTAAAATCCATCCTTTGACATGCCACTTTCGCTTCCGCTTCCACTGTCTCTCACTTTCTTATAAGTTTCCAACTGCTCGGTTACAAGTTCTTGCTGCAGAGGAGAAATCTTACTGAAATCACATGTCATCAGTCTAATACAGTTATTCTCTCGCATCAAAGCTTCCTTCCTCTCTTGGGCCTATCTCCTGAGCTCTCGATCTTCCCTAATAGCCTTTTGAAATTCCATTTCGCAGCGACTCCTTTGTGCTGAAAAGTTTGCTCTATGCTCTCTTGTTTCTCTAACAGACGTCTTTAAAGTTCCTATAAATCTTGAAAATTCCGCACTCCGCTGCTCCAACTGAATTTATTTCTACCAAGAGGACGTCCGTCAACTTTTTCAAAAGTGGCGATTTTTTCTGAGAACTAGGATCGCTCCATGGACTTAAATCGGAGTAGTTCATTCTTCTGGCCTTATTTTGGTGCTCAAACATGAAGTTATTAGGGTTCTTCCATTTTGGTAAAGAGGAGAGAAACTCAAAGCATTTTTGAAACTTAAATGGATGACCTTATTGCATTTGATACGCCTTACGCACTTCTTCTATTTGTAGAACAAAGAAAAAGTGTATGAATATACAATAATATTCAAAAGTGGAAATTAGCCACAAGGGCCTCTTTAGCAAGTGGAATTAGTTTCTAGGACACACAACTGAGATAATTACTTTCAAGGACAAAACGTAAAATAATTAGTTTCTAGGGCCTAAAAACCTATGAAATTATGTCCTTGAAAGTAATTGGACTGCTGACTTTGTCCTTGAAAGTAATTATTCTGTTGACTTTGGCCTTGAAAGTAATTTCTTTGAATGTGTGTCCTAGAAACTAACTGGACTACAAAGTTTGTCCTTCTGGTGAAATGCCCCTATTCAAAAACTATGCTATTTCAAAAAAACATGAAGTAAAACAGAAACAAAACTCACGTCATAAGGAGCAGCACCGCTTTGCTGTCTATTCTCCAACCTTGTAAGTATTGCCAGATAGTTTTGGCATGCAGGGTTCATAACTCGATATCCTCCTCTAAGCGAAGCCCAGGTTCTCTTCAATGGCTCCAAGGTGTTATAAAAATAAGAAATCTTTCCCAAAAATTTTGGCCTTTCATATTATTGCCAGTAATACTATCTTATGAAATTCATATCTATGATTTAGCAAGTGAAACATATTGTTGAGAAGTAAACTTAACTTTCTTTTTTCTGCCGTCGGCTACAACAACTTCCTCTTTGGTATTTTCTGAGTCAATGTCTTCTATGCCAACGTCAAATTCACTGCAATTGAATCCCTACGTCGATTGTTCAACATGCCGCTTAAGGATTTCCACTTCTTCTTATTCTTGTTATATTCCAGGCTTTGAGGTGCAGGCATCTCTTCAAAGGCTTTGTCGTTGCCATCTTCCGTATTTTCTACATCGCCTTCTTGACCTTCATCTTCTTCCTCCTCCTCCTCCGAACTGCTAATGATTTCTTCATTAGTAGGAGCCTTGCATGAGTATGAGTATTGCCTTGAGAGATTCTTTCATTGCTTCTCAATCATGAGTCTCTAACTATTTCACACTAAGATGATGATGTTGTAGTTGGTCGTTTTGCATCATCAAAGACATATACAAAGAATGATCTTCGTACGACCAAAAGGAGGACGTTGTTGGTAATATGGTTGTGGAGCGGTAGAATGGAAGTAAGGTGGTTGTTCAGGAGGAAAGCTAGGAGGAGCGTATGGTTGGTAAGGTCGGCTGTAGGGAAGGTTTGAATATGGCGTATAGCCATATTCGTGCGACAAACAAAGCGTTTGTTGTTGGTTTGGTGTATGTTGGTTAGAAAAGGCAGTAGAAGGGTATATGGACATGAATATGGATTTTTTGGCCACGACTTTTTTCCGGGACGTTTGGATAAGGAAGACATTTGCAAAATTTGTGTGATTAGAGGAGAAAGAAGTGAGAAAGAGGTGGTGTGGATGGAGGAAGAGGAGGGGAGGAGCTTATAGAGGGGAGGATGTAGCCGTGGAGACTAGTTGTTATTGTCTCAACGACTACGTTTTATAACGGCGAAAGCTTCACCATTTTAAGAACTAGTCCTCTATTCAGTTGAGCAGCCATGAGATCGTTTGAACCAGCCACAGAGAAGTGAATATGCCACACCTGGTGCACGGTGGCTAGTTTTTCAACTGAACAAGCCATTTTTGGTTGTGCCCTTATGAAAATTGGCCAAGTCCTTAATTGAAAAAATGATTCTTTCTCAAGTAGCTCCCAAAAGGTGAAGATTTTAAGAGCTTTTGCAATATACATTACACATCAAAATGAATGTTCTACTTAGAATAAAATATTGTTATTATTATTTTTCTTTAAAAATTTCATTTATGTCATACCGAGTTAAATACTGGTAATTACGTAGTTTTATACTAATTTTTGAGATGATGTATCCATATTGCTTGTTGCAAGTATTTTTCTCTCAATTATGGATGTCTTTCTTGTAACATTTATTAGCAAAACCAGCGAGGTTTACTAGTTCCCTACCAATTTTATTTTAACCACAATAAATGGTACAAACATTACAACTAGACTATAAAAGGTACAAACATTACAACTAGACTCATAATAGGCTATAAGTCCAAAGATGAGAAACAAGACAGAAATGAAATTAAAAAAACACAAGAAACCCTAGCTATGCCAACCGACCATCATAGTGCTATCAAATGGGTAGGGAGAATCCTTCATCCTGTTTAAAATTTCATTGTATATTTCTTGCTTCAAGGCAACGTTTCCTTTTGTTTGCAGTTAATTACCCTTGTATTTCTTTCTTGTAACTTTTGTACACATGTTAGAATAATATGACTATATAACGCAAAGAAATTCTTCCTGCACAATTTCATGATCTGCGATGTTACATTTGTCCCAAAGGTTCACTTAGAACAAGTGAAACCGAACTTTCTAAGATATCAAGGTTGTATTTATGGTGTTCCTTTTCTTTTTCATTTTTTGCCTAGTTTGAGTTTGCATTTATTCCAATGCGTCAAACATTTTCGATGCATCGTGGCTATGACCCACCAATTTTCTTTGTAGGGGCGAATATTTGAAATTGTTCCATTGGCGTCCAACGCGCCGACGCATTGGCCGCCAATGGTAATTACTAATTTCTACTTCCGCTATGTTTGTAAATCATACCATTTTCACCATTCTTTATCATCACCCTTCTTATATTAAACCGTACAACGAGACTAATAATTCAGATTTTGATGTTGAAGATTTGATCGATATACATGATATTAAGAGAATTATGGCACCACAAAAAGTGCAAATTAGCCAAATTCACAATTCATCATATAAGGGTATTTGCTGGGTTGATGATATATTGTGTGATCATGCAAACCATTATCAACGAAACTTTCGAATGAAAAAACTTTGTTTGATGACATTGTGCGAGCGGTTGGAAAACTACGTTTAAAGCCAATATTAGAAATGCACAATAAGGAAATAGTAGCCATCTTTCTGTACACAAAAGCTTTGGCCCATTCTATATGGCCGGTTGCTGAAAGATTTCAATGATCGAATAACACGGTTTGTGTTTATTTTTATACTGTATTGATTGAGTTAATGTCTAAGGATATTATGAGACCGAGCAACCATCAATTTTACAGAGTCTGGTAAAAAATTAGGACATCACATCGATATTACCCCCACTTTAAAAACTATATCGAGGCTATTGACGATATACATGTAGTTGCCAATGTGCTTGCTGTGGAGGTCTAGCCCTATATTAGACGTAAAGGCTTTGCTACACGGAATATTATGCATGCATGCGCATTTGATTTAACATTTACATTTGTAAGGAAGAAACTGCCTATGATGCTAAAAAATTTTGTACAGGTTTAACCAATAAAAGTTTGATTTTCCTCATTATCTACCAAGACAATATTTAGTTGATTCTGGATATCCATTAATGGATTACATTAACTAAATTTCTAGCCAGCCTTAGAAGTATGATTAAGAGTAGGTATTAGCAAAGACAATTTACTACCACCGTGTTTAAGAACTGTAAAATGGGGAGAACTGAGTATCTATGTCCATAGTAACTTTATTGCTATATGATTTTGATTAAAGAGATTTAACACAAAAGCTTTGAGCCAATATTGTTTGTAAGAAATGAATATTTAATATTTTGTATAAATGCATGTAAAACTATATCTATAGCGGCTGATATCAGGTTCTAGAGGGCTCAAATTGAAGCGTTGAACTCTGAGGTTCCTTGTACTAATCATTATGATGTAGGTTCAGATGTGGGCCGGCTAGGATGTCAAATGGAGCGAACGGCTTGGATGAGGGCCGACTGGTGGTTCGTACCAAGGCATGCCTATGTCAGAAAGGCAGCATGGAGACAGAGTGCTGTTAGTGAACAGTGAGACCATTACCATATGTAATGAAGTATAGAGGGTGGTTACTATATAATGATGGTTTGTCAGATAAACAATATAGTTTTATGCTGATCTCCTTAGGAAAATTATATGGGTCATTATTTCTTTATGTAAGGATGACCATATGCTTTTGACAGTTTCCTACCAAGTCATGACAAAGTAAGAAGTGTGAAGCAGTCCGTACGACCAATAAAGAAATTGGTGGGGAGAGTTGAGAGGCTCGGATGGGTATGTGAGAGGTGATGCTCTTATGTTACAACCTATTGTCTAGAAGTGGGGTGGGTTTTCTTTTGAATTTCAGGGCTTCCCGTCTATAATGGTGAACTAGCGGGTAACTATCCGGACCGAACAAATATAGGGCACCAATATCTTCCATGGACCGAGCTACTTGAAATTTAAATGTGAGTGGTGGGCTAGATTGACTATAAGTAGGGTCATATGACATGGGCCTGCACTGTCGGGCCGCTTCCTAGTGGGCCCTATGTCTATTACATGAAATTCAAGCAATATTTTGTCCCCAAGTTTGATTCTAGGGGAAGAGGTGGACTTTTCTTTATGCGCATTTAATATGAATGACATATGTCAGGCTCCCATTGGCTATAGTGCTTCATTACTCAAGACAATTTTGGAGACATGAATCTTGATGTGATGGGGTACATAATTGAACCTTAATGACTGAGATTGATTCCCACTCATTTCTTCCTACGGTTTTGAACGAAAATCCATATACATAAGGGGATGCTCCTTCTTTTTTCCTTTACTGAGCTTGGGTGAATTCCCCATTAAAACACTCTCAAGCCCTTAATCTTCACATGTTTTTCAAAAAAATTTCTTCGTTACAACCAATAAGCTTCTTTTCAATTTCATTGCCTTATTTTTTGCACGTTTTTCTAATTTTTGAGGGTTGAGATGATGTTGTTTTACTTCACTTTTCTTTTGGATTGTGTGTCATTGAAAGTCTTAGTTTCCCTTGAATACGACATTGTTTGCTCGATGTTGAGAAGTCGAAGTTGATCGATCGACATGGAACTATTTCGATCACTTGAACTCCAAACACTGAACTAGCTCCAACTAGTCTACTAAACCTGAATATCTAAAAACCCCAACTCTAGACTGCCCGTGTGGAAAATGGTGGGCACCCAGAGTTTAGGAAGGGAACAATAAACTCCGGGTCAGTCGTGGGACTGGTGTGAGTAACAAAAACAGTTTATCTTTAAACAAACCACAAAAGAATTTTTAAACATTGAAACCCGCAATGCTTTTGGAAAATGAAACTACCATAAGAACTCTCGCCACACACACAATGCAAACGCAGAATTGGAGGATATTTCTTCTTATGATAGTCAAACATGCTTACTACGCAAAATCATTCGATATTATTACTATTAGTGCATAGTGTAGAAAAACCTTTCGAAAGTATAATATTAATCTTAGCCAACATACAACCATTATTGTATGCCTACTATAGCTACCATCTAAACAGTGGTGACCACCATAAGTAAATGGCAGGTTCTACAACTAATACCGTACAAGGTTCGTATTGGAAATTGGATTTCCAACAAATGGTCAGGCTAAGGAACTTCCTACTGCCACATGGGTACGCCTCTGGTGGGACGTCCCAAGAACTAACTAGCTCTCTGCCAACACAAGGCCGGGTTACCTCTGACACCAGGTAACTACTACACGAATATGCCACCCCCCGGTCCGTTGGGACCTTTATCCAAGCGCTCGATAACCACATCACAGTAATAAATATAGTGTGTCCACATGAGTAAGTATCTGGGCTGCATACCATGATACCACCCTTTTCCAGAAGGAAATGACATACCCTAAAGGGCGCGACCCTCATAACCTTGCCGCATCTTTCCTGTTTCGACCATTTTCGGTCTGTGAGGTTCGATGAGGTTTCGTCCACAAAGCTACGCTTTTTCACAAAGCCATGCTTTGATCACAAATGATCAACACACAACAGCACTCGGCATGTCACATTACTAAATTGGGAATATATCGCCGATAACCTTCAACTACATAACCTCTGAGCTTGTACGTCTCAGAGAAGGGTGTTAAGCTAAGAGAATAAATTCTCCGCCACCAACAGAAATGTATTTGAAAGAAAACAGTTTTATATCTCAAAATGTAATGTCCGACATGTAACCATACAAGTCTGTTCCGGGTTCGAACAGAACCGAAGGCACTTCCGAAGAAGCCCTTGCAATCCGGGTATTCACAATCCCGATCGGACTTCCCATCACTTAGGAAATCTTTATACCGGAGCAACTCAGTGCAGAGACAATCGATAGGTTATCCTATCGTTCTCGCAAATACCCGGTCTTCAACACCGGTCTTCAAATGCAATCCATATACGACGTATCATTATTCGGAATGGGTTGTATGACACAAAGGTCCTCTCCCGGCTAAACCGAATAGTGAGCGTAATATTTAAAAAACATATGGATATTGGGATTTCAGTTAAGTCACAACTTATTATCCAAAACTTCTCTTTAAATGGTTTAAAAATTACCATTTTAATCTTTAAACAAAAAGATTTACTTCACGAAGTTTACCCAGTTTCACAAAGGTTCATTCATAGATTTTCCAAATCAATTTCCATTTCAACTTGATTAACTCGTTAAATCTTTAAATCAAAGATTTAACTTATAGCTTTCAAAACAATTTCATCTCGAATGGTTTAAACAAATCACCATTTTAAATTTGTTAAAATAAACAGATTCAATTCATAGCTTTCAAAAAGAATTCACTCATAACTTGGAAAACCATTTTTTAAATTAAAACTTGAAATTCCTGTAATCTTAAATTGGAATTTCATTTCTTATATGAAAGCTTTTATCATTTGAAAACAAATAGTTTTCATTTCGGAAAATCTGATTCATTTGTACGAGTTAAAGTCCTTGGGTTAAATCCAAATTCTCAAAACCATGCTTTTAAAATGGTTTAACTTCATATAAACACATTTATAACATCTTTAATTGTAATTTCCAAACATAGAATTCAATTCCAAATTTTTGAATTCAAATTCAAATTGAATTATTTAAATTGGAAATTTTACCAAGTTATCCAAAATAATTTTTATCTTAAAAACTCCTATTCAAAAGATTTAACATTTAACCCAAATCCATTTCCAAAATCAATTGAAATTAAAATTTCAATTTCAAAAACATTAAATTTAAATTATCTATGATTTAACCGATTTCATCGTGAAATCCAT
Source organism: Allium fistulosum (assembly GCA_030737815.1). NCBI lineage: Eukaryota > Viridiplantae > Streptophyta > Magnoliopsida > Asparagales > Amaryllidaceae > Allium > Allium fistulosum. The sequence continues at coordinate 101,286,329 of CM060907.1, forward strand.
ATTTGTATGTGTGTGGTGTAGTCAAGGGGTTTTACACAGTAGTGCAACATCATTCAATCATCACAGGTTCAAAATACAGAAATATAGTTGATAAGCGGTATAACTATAATGCTTATCTTTTATTCACAGATCACAGATATATAAATTACAGATAATATATTACATTCATCCAAGATAAATGAACTACAGTACAGATTACACACAAATCAGAATATATCACACAACATCGCATATTAGGGATATCGAATAATTCAAAGCATTCCATACAATTCAAACATCCATAAGTAAGATCAATTAATTATCTGATTAATTTAAATCAGATTAATTACTTATGAATAATTTTACTAATCCTGGTTAATTAACATTAATAAATTACAAATCATTTTGATTAATTATTCTTTAATCATTTATTAATTAACCTTTAATTATAATTCATCAACCTTTAATTATTAAATAATTAACCTTTAATTATTAAATTCACTATTTAATTAATTATCTTTAATTAATTACTTTAATTAATTATTCCTCAATTAATTATCATTCCTTAATCACCTTCATTAATTAATTAACCTTTAATTAATTAATTATCCTTAATTAATCACATCAATCACCTTAATTACATTAATTAATTATCCTTAAATTAATTAACCTTTAAACACTTGATTAATCAATCTTTAAATCATTAATTAGTTTACTTGAATTACTTTCCTTAATTAATTTTAAGAAATTAATTTCCTTTAACAAATAAATTAACTTAGACTTTAAAAGTTAATTAACAATTAAAACATTCTTTATATCAATTAACTTCTTCAATATTATTAAGTTTATCTAAAATAAACTTTTAAAAAATAAAGGCTATGTATATTTTAAACCATTTTAAACTTGGTTAATTTAAAAACAATTTTATTTAAGACCTTAACCAAAATTTTAAAACTTTAGACAACATCTGACATTGAAAGAAAATTGGTTTAAAAAAATTTATTTTCAATAAATTGATTTTTATTTTAAAGTTTGAAACTGTTTTCGCCTAATCATCAACAAACCCGAGTCAAATCTCGTTCTACCCAAGCTATTCCCCGGGTAAAACCACGTTCCCACCTGCTTCGAGAAAACCCATCATTTTCACGTGCTTAAATCCGAGTTTCCTATCTTCTTCCCCATCCTTTACAACACAGATCTGTACGTATGCACGTACACGTGCACAACTAGTTCGATCACCTTTGGTCGAAGCTACGACCATCGACAAGTCGACGACCATCCACTCGATCTTCCAGACCATCCAGCAACACGAATCGACGACGATCTCACGATTAGGCTACGTGACCCAAACTGGAACGAAAATGATCATCAAAGGAACGCCTCGCTCCGACTCTACAGGCCACCAGAAACCACGCTACTCCGGTCAGAGCTTCGCCTGACTTCAATGCTTCGATAGCCATCGGTGCGATCAGCTCCGACCCATCGACGGCGACTCAGCAATGCGTTTTTCGACCACGACCATTCATGGGTTTAAAACCCTAGATCAACTCTGTCCTCCTTCCATGATGAATAAAAAAATCATCGAACATATTTCCAATGATCTACGACCTTCCAGCCAGCTATGACTTCAACCTCGAGATCAAAAAATTCCTCAATCACCAGAATTTCCCCCAAAACCAGTTTCCAATCAACACTGAAATGCTCATCCATCCAACTACTAAAAATCTTGATTTTGTTTTAAAAGTCCTATTTTTCATTGAAGATTTAGGTTATGAACTTGAATGAGTATTTTATAACAATCAAATTTATCACAATATTTCTTGTTTGCCTGTAAACAAATTTCCAGAGACATTAATAAGTTGTTTCTACTTTAATAAATTTTATAAACTTAGTTCATCACCTAACAAACAACTTTTGTTTATATTCTAAAGTTTAACAAGAATCAGGGGGGAAAGAATTTGGATTTTCAAACAGGTTTTTAAAATCCTGTTATGTTTAAAACAGAGAACCATGTCTGTTTTCTGCTCATACTTATATCTATACATACTTGCATGCATACAATACTTCATCACTTTTTTACTTCTACATGATTATCAAATAATAAGCTAAAAATCCAGATTCAAAAGTTTACTCATCGTGTTTTGAAGAACAAACAGAGCTTCAAGTTGAAACAGGTTGTAAAGATTTGCAAGTTGAAGCCTTTGATCTCTGGTTTGTAGTTGATTTGTTGTTTGTTTAAGTTTTGAAATGATCATCACTTCAGATTTGCTCAGTTTTGAATATACGAGACCGAGATGAAGTTGATGTTTATATGGAGATGAAGTATACAGAAATATCATCTTCTTAAACTGAGTGACATTGTTTGTACAAGTGATATAATTTGGTTTGTACAACATGATATATTTTTCTTCTCTAGTACAATTATAAGCAGGGATATTTTCGTTTGGGGCTAAGACGATAATGTGTTGGGTACTCAAGATCCTAATATTAATTAGTTGTACCATATCTCATTTATAAAATTTTCTTTTCTTTAGTTTCGACTGATGGATACTTGTATGGGGTTGATATATATATCTCTTGTGTACTAGAGATGATAGTATTAATTATCATGTACAAACTTGTTTATTTTATTTCTTTTGTTTTGTCTTCCTTTGGAAGACATTTCATATGTATATTTTTTTTCCTCAAGTGTTCATACTTATATTTATTTGTTCATACTGAATGTATTTTATTGTCTTGTTTGTCTTCATATATATATAATTATTTTATAAGTACCTTTGTTTGTATTAATACATATTTACTTTATATATTTACTTTTTCTTTTCTCAACTTAAATATTTATTTCTAGAAGTTTATAAGTTCATTTCATATTTTATATAACTATAGATTTATTTGAAATATATATTTAACATCAACACTTATTTTGAATTCCTTTTAATGTTTTATTACCCAACATTTTATTATTTATAGTTTAAACCATTTATCTAAGATTTAAATTCAAATCAAATATATACATATATATTCAATTTTACTCATATATGCCCGTATACATATATATTCACATATATACAATATTACAATATTTTTTATTTAAATGATTTATACAAAATATATTTTAATTCGGGGAAACTCGCATCACTTTAATCGATTAATTTTACAAATTGTCTTCAAAAATTCAATAAATTATCAATTTAAATTTATATAAAATTCGGGGTCATTATAGACTTCCCCCCTTAAAAGAATTTCGTCCTCGAAATTGTACAGGGAAACTCAAAGATAGATGAAGAATATTTCATCAAATCAACTGAACATCTATTCTGCATTTGGCTTACCAAATTAGAATATCGACAATAGATACAAGAACGAATCTATTTTAACACTTCATAAGATACTCGGGTTATCCAGATCTACGAAATATGCAGTGGCATCGGTCAGTTCGAAGGGATAACTAACCATTCGTAGAACATATCGGGACCCAAAGAATGGACAGATATATGGATACAATTTCAAAACTTTTAGTTTAGAAACCAAAGTATACCTATCAACCATAGCAACCAATGCAAACAATTCATCCAAACAAACAATTTTGGTCACCAAATGTAAGAATTCAAACAAACAATTCCGACTGATTTGGAGTTTATGTCCCATACAAATGTATCAAATCTTCTTCCTGGATCTACCAGGAACTATCAAAGAATTGAGAAAAGATGACGAACAAAAGAGATTGGTAGAGAAAAGATTGTTCCTTATTGTTACAGGGTATTGACCATTTATAGTCGTATTCCTCTATCCCCTATCTCATCCTCTTCTTGCACTCATACTCACTATCAGTGGATAGTAAGAGAATTTACTGAGGCATACGGACGGATATCTTAAGGATACTCATTCTAGGGTATACTTCACCCTATCTCTAATGAGCTACTTAATGTGTTATATTCCTGAGCTAAAGGTGAACCTTAGCTCTGATACCAATTGTGAAGAGTCCAAAAACTCGGCCTTCGAAAATCGGCACCCGTACTTCACTTGTACTCAAATGCTGTAGATTCAAACGCCAAATCTGGCTTCCTGGAGCTTATAACACAGTAAGTATAACAACACAGCGGAATAAAGAAATCAATGATATTATATACAACTCCAATGAATACAATATCCAGAATGATATACAACAACGATATCAATATGATACAACAATATCAGAGATAAATAATGATACAGCGAAAAATAACAGAAGTGATAACTCCAAATGATCAGTCAGAGAATGACTCCAACAACTCCAACATCAAGCTCGAAGCACCATCATGATGCACAAAGATAAGCAACGTCAGTCGTCAGTGAACTCCAAACACTGAACTAGCTCCAACTAGTCTACTAAACCTGAATATCTGAAAACCCCAACTCTAGACTGCCCGTGTGGAAAATAGTGGGCACCCAGAGTTTAGGAAGGGAACAATAAACTCCGGGTCAGTCGTGGGACTGGTGTGAGTAACAAAAATAGTTTATCTTTAAACAAACCACAAAAGAATTTTTAAACATTGAAACCCGCAATGCTTTTGGAAAATGAAACTACCATAAGACCTCCCGCCACACACACAATGCAAACACAGAATTGGAGGAGATTTCTTCTTATGATAGTCAAACATACTTACTACGCAAAATCATTCGATATTATTACTATTAGTGCATAGTGATGTGCACGTAAATGTGCATATATTTACATCCATATTTTATCTCTTTTTATTTAAATAAACATCATATTTGGGCATGTGTACATGTTAAAACCAAAATTCAATTATTTTTCAAATCATCATATTTTCATCTTCATTCAGGGGAAAATTGGTCATTTTTGTGCATGTGTAAATTTGAGAATTTTTACTTGGACATTTTTGATGATTTTTTTAGGAATTTGGATGCATATGGAAGAGGCTTATATGAAGATACATGCATGCACAAATGAATACAAAGGTAAGAAGAAGGAAATAATTCAAAGTTCAAGATCATGGAGGACCCCACCCACTTACCTAACTTCCAATTAGAAGCTAAGCACATGCTAAAAGGACTTAAAGCTTCATGTACATATTAAGTGGGGGATTATTGAATGTTAATGATTACTTGGAGGCTACACCACCTTAAGGGTATTTTGGGAAGCTCCCTAAAAAGAGAATTAGGGTTTTATGCATGTATAAATAGCCCTCTTATGTACATGAACATATCATCTACTCTTTCATATTACTTAGGAAATTAAGAAATCAAAGTGTAAGCTCAATGTTCTATGAAATAAAATGGCTTCCAAGCCTCTTTCTTCTCTCTTTTCTACATGCTTTTATGTTGATGTTTATTTTTATGTTCTCTCTCTTTTCATGTTCATAGTTTAGATTTACATTTATGCAAGTAGTGTAGCTTTAATTTTTATGCAATTAGTTACTAGTTAATCTCTCTTTCTTCCTTTGTTTAGTTTTCATTTCTTTGCTCTTTCATGTTGAAATTTACAAGTGTTGCTTAAATGCCACAAATGAGTAGCTAAACCCTTCAATTTAGGGGTAATGAAGCTCTCAAATATTATGTAAATTCAACATTTTATGATTTATGATCTCATTTGGTTTATGCTTCATGAAGTGAGTTTTGATGCAAGTTTATACAAGTGGGTTTGATAGCTTATGTTGCTTTTGCAAATGAGCTATTCTTATTCAACATAAACATAAGTTGCATCATCATTTTCTAATCCATTTTTGATTTTGAAATGAAAGTAAAAATGAAATTTGATGATCTATATTACTAGTTACAATAGTAAATAGATCATACTTAAAATAACTTTTGCTTTGGCTTCATTTTCATGAGAGTTATAAGTGGTATAATTGTTGTATTATAGTTTGATGGTTTGAGTTATGTTAATTAATAACATAAACAAATCATACTTATGATCAATGCAACGATTATTTTGCTTAATATCAAGTTAGAGATCATAAATTCTTTGTTTGTTGATTTATGAAATTATGAGAGTGGATTTGCCTCTAAATTGTCCCCTAGTTTAATAGTTTTTAAATCACATTTTAATTTTAGCTTTAGCTTCTTTTTTTCGTAGTTAACAACTTCATCTCTCCTTGGTCTAATTTGATTGAATTGAAAATTTTAAATCTCATCAATTCCCTGTGGATCGACCCGTATTCGCCCCGTACTACAAAGTGTACGCCGTGTGCTTGCGGTTTATTTTAACTTGAAAATTTTCGGCAAATTTCTAAACCGATAGAAATTTTGTCGACGAATAAGTTTTTGGCGCCGTTGCCGAGGAATTGTTTTGATTTTGATTTTCTATTCTTCGAATTAGTTTCTTTTGATTTTTGTGTGTTTTTATTTTGTGGTTGAGTGCATTTTTTTAAAAAAAAAAATTTGTTGTGTTGTGTGATTGTTGTTTGCATTTGTTTGTGTGAGTGTAGTTGTTCTATTTGTTTTCTATTTCCATATTGCATATCCTATAAAAAAAACATTCACAATTTCAAAACAAAAACAAAAACATTCTATTTCTCTTTCAATTTGCAATTCATTTTTACAATTTATATTGCATTTACAATTAAAAAAAATACATTTTCATTGCCAAACTGTTCTCTGTCACAACAGTTCACCCCACTGTTTCAAACCATTCCCAACCTTGCCTCTGTCATTCCTAACTGCCTTCTCACCAGAACTACTGCTCCGATCACCACCTTTCCATTGCCTGCCTATACCTCATCTCTTCACCAGACACCCCAAACCATACCACTTCTGCCGACTCGCTGCCGCAAACTCCTCCTGCACAACATACATCACTTCCCAAAACTGTCCTACCCAATACACTTCTACAAACCATCTGCTGCAACTACCATTTTGCTCCACTACCCTACATTAGCAATTCAACCCCTGCCATTAACTTCTCCATATTGCAACCTACTACTGGAACATCATCTGCATCCCCTTGCTTCTCATTTACATACATTACCATTACAGAAACTGCCTATTCCTTTGCACAAACCAGCCACACCCACATCACTGTACATTTCCTACATATCATTGTGCAGTTCCTCTACATCACTCCACTTCCTGTTACTGTTGCTTTGTACAAACCTGCAACAAACTTCAAACCATATCAAACATCACTCCAACAGCCTCTAATAGCCTACAGTCAACCTGAACATCATCAAATACCTGAATACAACTTGCAAACTCATACCACAGTCCCCATATTTCTCCACACATCAAACACAGAACTTGCCGAACCTTGCCAAACCAATACTGCCTTCATACCTCCACTGTCATCTCCAATATCAAAACATTCCACTGACCATAACACACCACTGTTCATCGTCAAACTAACCCCCTGCCTGACTGTGCACATAACAGCTCCACAATTCCTACATTTCATCCTCTACAATCACTCCTTTGACTTCATCACAGCACCTCCTTGCTGCCTTTTGCATATCACCAGAGCAAGCAACTTCCATCCCCAACGCAATTCAACTCCACCATCACCAGAGAGACACTGCAGTTCCACCATTCAATACACAGTACCTGCTAACTCACCTTCCATCAAATCCACCGGACCACCTCTGCCATATTCACAACCAAGCACTCGAACACTGCATATTCACAATTACCCCCATTACATTCACATCTCAAAACAGTTGCCCACTTTCCTGCATCCCCTACAAATCACCACGACCTGAAGCCATCAACCACAAACTCCACAACCCCAAATCGTTTGAACCCATTCCACAACTCAAATCCATCACGACCAATACACGAAAACAATCAAAATCGAACTCACCTTCAACCTGACCCCATAGCCTACGTCTCAACTGTAGTCGCGATTCATCTGAATCAACCATAACTTCAAAGCTTCAACGCGAACCATTGCCCTGCAATTCGCCCCTGCCACTTCTTTGTGACCATCCAACTTCAACATCGCTTAGTTCGAACACCGCAAATCGCCTCAACCCAATCGAACAGGCAATCACTTCATCACTCGCGACTCCTCTCGAATCCCGAATCACCGTTATTTTGTTTTTGAGATTTGCTATCTGGGTTGAGAAATCTGATTTGGGGAATTCGATTGTGAATTCGATTTTTGTATTTTGTTTTGGAACTTTGAATTTTGAATTCAATTGGGTTGTGAGAGCTGAATTTTGAGTAGTGTTTTGTGCGTATGTGTTTTATGAATGACTTTGGGACCGGGCACCTTGTTAATTTTTGTTAAGTTTTCTTTTCCTTTTTTTGTTTTGTTAAGTTTCCTTTTGAGTTTCTTTTGTTAAGAGTTTCAACTTAAAAAAAAAATCAACAAAAGAAAAATATATGTGTTTGTTTTAGTTTGTTTTGATTTTGTTTTCATTTTTTTTTCTTTAGTTGCATTTCTATTGTGTTTTCATTTATTTTTCATCTTTCAAAATTTTTTTAAGTAAAACTCTACTTTTAAGTTTCCTCTCCAAAAAATTTTTTTTTGATTAATTTTCGGTTTTTTTATTTTTGTTTTCACTTGTTTTAGTTTTCAGTTGTTTTTTTTTCGCTTATTTTGTTTTTCATCTTTGATAAACATACTACAAAAATAATAATAAGAATAATTGTTGAATATATCTTGTTTTTCATTTCAGGTTGCCAAAGCAGATTAAAAGGAAGAACTGCTTGCCCAAAAATAATTGCTGCTTGCTTATAAAAAAATTGCCGCTTAAAAAAAATTGCTAATAATCTGCACGCTCTGGTATTGTGCTTTCATCTCTAGTGCATTGTTGGTTGCTTGCATTTGCATATATATATATATATATACAAAAAAAATTCAAAATTCAAAAACAAAAAAACAAACTTCATTTTAGTTGCATTGTAAATTCACGTTTAATTTTTGTTTTGCATCCATCTCATCTTATTTTCTTTTCTAAGGGCAATACCCCAATTCACATAAGGTGAGGGATTTATCACCCTTTCCTTAGCCCAAAAACGCATTTCATCGTAGAATTTGACTAATAATAAAGGTTAGACATTCGACTTAAGGGTGTCACGAGCTCATCTAGGGCTTAATTGTATCTTCACAATTGTTTTATTTGAATGATTTTATTTCTTGGTGTCTAGGCTACGGCAGAGTAATAACCAGTTATAAAAATTACGGTGATACGTAAATATTATACTGGTTGTTCCTCTGAAGGTATTTAAACCTTCGGCTGCATTGCTACGGTGATTCGTGGTGCATCGATAACTCCTGTCCGTTACCTGGCTGAGAAATATTTTTGTTGATTTAAGACAAAGTGTGATTATACAATTTTGGGTTAGGAGCTAGTAAGGACAGAAAATTGTAATTAAGTCTTTTGCATTCATTTAGTTGCATTAGTTCATGCATATTTAAAAAAAAACAAAAAATCAAAAATCCAAAAACCAAAAAAATTGTAAATTTTAACTTAGTTTTTAATTCAAAAAAAAATCCTTTTAAATCCTTTCCTTTGGAATTTTTCAATCAAAAACAAAAATCCAAAAAAAAAACTTTTCAAAAAAAAAAATTAAAAAATTCAAAAAGAACAAAAAAAATCAACTTTCCATTTTCTAAAAAAATAAAATCCTTTTGGTAAATATTTGAAAAAAAAACATATAAAAATTTGAAAAACCAAAAACAAAACAAAAATCAAACTTCTCTTTTGAAATTAAATTTCAGTTGATAAATAGTTTTCTTCCTTAAAAAAAACAAAACAAAAACAAAAACGTTTTCAAAACTTCTTTCATTCTCCAAACTCGTTCCTAATTTCTTTCTCTTTTCGACTTTCACTTGTGCATGAGTACGTGGACTCGTGACACAACAACAAATCGTTGGACTCGCGACCCTTCTACAAACCGTTTAACTCGAACAGACGATCCTCCCGAAACGGCAAACAAAAACGCCCCTCGAACTCTTGTGGATTTAATCTTTCCCGATAGAGTTTCTATTCCATCTTGCATCACGTTACCCGCCCCTACGGGTAACCATTTCGAAATTCACTCAAACCATATTGCCACTCTTCCGAAATTTGGCAATTTTGAACACGATGATCCATACATCTTCTTGACTAAATTCGAACAAGTTTGTGCAACCATTAAACTCCAACAACTTTCTGATGACGGAATCAAACTTTGATTAATCCCATTCGCTCTTACGGATTACGCAGAAAAATGGTTGTGCAGCTTACCATCGAACTCGATTAAAACGTGGGAAGAATTCGTAAAAGCTTTCTTAAAAAAATTCTACCCTTTGGAAAAAACGAGTAGAATCCGAAACGAAATTGTAAACTTTCATCAATTCAAGGGAGAACCATTCGGAAAATATTTTGAAATATTCAAAGAGCTTTTGATAAAATGTCCACACCATAATTTCGAAAAATGGACGATTTGCCAAATTTTATACGATGGACTCGAAAATAGCTCACGTACCATGCTCGAATCAATGTGCGAAGGCAACTTTCTTGCCCAACATCACGACGATGCTTGGCAATTTCTTGAAAACCTTGCCGAAAAATCATCCCAATAGGAACGATCGAATGAAAAATCAGTTTACTCACGATCGACTGCACACTCGATAGGATCCTCTGTTGCTTTGGAAGCTAAGATCGACGCAGTGATTAAAAAATTCGATAACGTTTTCTCATCGAATCAAATGAACCAAACTTCCCAACCGATGTGTTATAAATGCAACGATCCTAATCATATAGCTGATCAATGTCCCAATTCTGTCGAACAAATCAATGCTTTCAATAAAGCCAAAAATGACCCGTTTTCTCCAACATACAACCCTGGTTGGAGAAATCATCCAAATTTTGCGTGGAATCAAAACAATCCGAACACGAATACGATTCGTCCCAATTTTCAAGCATTCCCAAATAATGCTTCGAATCCTCCTTTTCAGCCTAAAAACTTTCAACCAAACTTTGCGGGCCCATCTCATAATCAACCGCAACAACCAAATTTTCAACCAAATTCTGCTCATCCTCCCCAAGACGATAAGCGTTTAACTTCGCTTGAGAAAACTCTTGAAACGTTAGCTAAGGCAACTACTCAAAGCCTTCAATCAAACAACAATTTGCAAAATTTATTGACTTCATATATGCAAAACACAAACCAATCGATTGCAAAACTCGAAATGCAAATGAGTCAATTAGCCACTTCTGTAAGTGAACGCGAACGCGGAACATTCCCAAGTCAGCCCCTTCCAAATCCCAGAAATCAAAACATAAATTCAAATCAAGCCCATGTTGTTCAAGATAACAACGTCACCCAATTGAATGCTATCACAACTCTCCGTTTCGGTTAACAAATCGATAATCAAGTCGTTAATCCAAACGATTTACCGGAAACCTCTCTCGACACTTCTAAAACAACGAACGAATCAACGTGGAGCAAAACGATGAATCGAATGCCAATCCAAATTCTTCTTCTTCTGCTCGGGTAGACCCGCCTACCGAGTATCATGTTCCATTTCCACATCGTCTCCAACCCAAGAAACACTCGAACCAAATGGAAAAGATGTTTGAAATTTTTAAACAAGTGAAAGTGAATATCCCACTTCTTGATATCGTTCAGCAAGTCCCCACTTACGCGAAATTTCTTAAGGACTTGTGTACCAAAAAGCGACACACTCAAGTACCCAAAAGGTCTTCTTAGCCGCTAGTCTTAGTGAAGTCTTGTCCCAATCCATGCCCGTCAAATACAAAGATCCTGGCTGCCCTACGATTTCATGTATAATCGGAGACAAGACAATTAACAAATGTTTGATTGACTTAGGCGCGAGCGTCAATTTGATTCCATACTCCGTTTATGAACAATTAGGCTTAGGTGAGCTCAAACCCACAAAAGTCACGCTTCAATTTGCCGATCGCTCGATTAAGAAACCCGTGGGAGAAATCGAGGACGTGCTCATTCGAGTTGGGCAATTCATATTCCCAGTTGATTTTATCGTTCTCGAAACACAACCAGTTACAAATCCCGCGAGTCAAATTCCATTGATTTTAGGCCGTCCATTCTTAGCCACCTCAAACGCCTTAATCAATTGTCATAACGGTTCTATGAAAATTTCTTTTGGAAACATGACTTTGGATCTTAACATTTTCAATCTTGAAAACCAATCAAATGAACCTCGTGACCAAGCATTGGAAGTTAGTGCCATTCACGAAAACTTTGAAAACGAGACACTTGATCTTAACGATGAACGCGAGGCCGAGTACGAAAAATTGTTTTATGAAATTCCCAACGAGATTGAATACACTCTTCCCTTTGAATCGCTTCAAGTTGAATCCGAATCTCAACCCAATTCTGCAATCGAAAAACTCCCGAAGTTGGACCTCAAACCACTTCCCGATCACCTTAAGTACGCTTACTTAGGTGAAAACGAAACTTGTCCTGTCATCATTTCTAACAATCTTTCTCTTGACCAAGAAGCTTCTCTTCTCTCTATTCTTTTGAAAAATAGAGAAGCAATTGGGTGGTCCATTACCGATATTAAGGGAATTAGCCCTACTATTGTCCAACATCGCATTCATTTGATTGACGAAGCCAAACCCACTCGTGATGCACAATGAAGGCTTAACCCAAAAATGAAAGATGCGGTTCGTGATGAAATTCTTACGCTCCTCGATAACAGTATCATATACCCCATCTCCGATAGCCCATGGGTTAGCCCAATTCATGTCCTACCTAAAAAGTCCGGACTTACCTTCATAAAAAACGACGCTAACGAACTTATTCCAACTCGTACTCAAACGGGTTGGCGTGTTTGCATTGACTATCGAAAACTAAATGCCGCAACACGTAAGGATCATTTCCCTCTTCCATTTATCGACCAAATGCTCGAATGATTAGCCGGCCACGAATTCTATTGCTTCCTTGATGGTTATTCCGGCTATAACCAAATTTCAATTGCTCTCGAAGATCAGGAGAAAACGACTTTCACGTGTCCATTCGGTACCTTCGCATATCGACGTATGCCATTCGGACTTTGTAACGCTCCTGCGACTTTCCAACGATGCATGGTTGGAATCTTTTCTGACATGATTGAGCGCTTTCTAGAAGTCTTTATAGACGATTTCTCAATCTTTGGCGATTCTTTTTCTCAATGTTTACATCATCTTGAGTTGGTTTTAAATCGATGTAAAGAAAAACACTTGACTTTGAATTGGGAAAAATGCCACTTTATGGTCAAACAAGGCATTGTCCTTGGACATATCATCTCAAATAAAGGCATTGAGGTAGACAAAGCGAAAATCGATGTCATTGCAAATCTACCCATTCCCAAATCTGTTAAGGACATTCGATCATTTCTAGGACACACTGGCTTTTATCGACGCTTTGTGAAAGACTTTAGCAAGATCGCTCGTCCTTTGACGACTCTCCTCGGAAAAGACGTTTCTTTCGATTTTAACTCCGAGTGTATCTCTTCTTTTGAACGTCTAAAAATGGACTCATTTCTGCTCCAATCATTTGCGCACCCAATTGGGATCTTCCTTTTGAAATCATGTGTGACGCTTCTAACTTTGCGGTTGGTGCTGTCTTAGGACAACGCATCAACAAAATCCTTCATGTCATTTACTACACGAGTATGATTTTGAACGACACTCAGCTCAACTACACAACAACTGAAAAAGAGCTTCTAGCTGTCGTTTTTGCGCTTGAAAAGTTTCGACCTTACTTGATAGGTTCACACATTACCGTGTACACGGACCACTCTGCGCTCCGATATCTCTTCGCTAAAAAGGATACTAAATCCCGTTTGATTCGTTGGATCCTTTTACTTCAAGAATTTGACCTTACAATCAAAGACAAAAAAGGATACGATAATGTCATAGCAGATCACTTGTCTCGTCTTCCGAACGCACCATCTTCTTTGCCGATCAATGAAAACTTCCCCGATGAACAACTTCTTTCAATCTCTATCGATCCATGGTACGCTGATATAGTGAACTACTTAGTCACTAAAGAAACTCCCTCATCGTGGTCCAAACAGGACAAATGCAAATTCATGTCCCAAGTGAAGTATTTCTATTGGAACGATCCATACTTGTTCAAATATTGTCCCGACCAAATCATCCGACGTTGCATTCCGGATAATGAGATTAGGAGTGTTCTCTCATTTTGCCACGAACAAGCATGTGGTGGACATTTCGGTCCTCGAAAAACTGCAGAAAAAGTGCTTCAGTGTGGTTTCTATTGGCCTTCTCTTTTCAAAGACTCATTTGAATTCTGTAAAACTTGCGATCGATGTCAAATGCTTGGACGAATTTCTCGACGAGATATGATGCCTCTAAACCCCATTCTTACGATCGAAATCTTTGATGTTTGGGGTATCGACTTTATGGGACCTTTTCCCAATTCTTTTGGAAACTTGTATATCCTTCTCGCCGTCGATTACGTCTCTAAATGGGTCGAGGCTGTTCCTTGTAAAACCAACGACCATAAAATTGTTGTGAAATTTCTCAAAGAAAACATCTTTTCAAGGTTCGGCATACCTCGCACAATAATTAGTGATAACGGGACCCATTTTTGCAACCGCTCTTTTGAAACTTTAATAAAAAATACTCGATAACCCACAAGTTATCCACTCCGTATCCTCCTCAGACTTGTGGCCAAGTTGAAGTTTCAAATCGACAAATAAAACAAATCTTGGAGAAAACTGTCAATAAAAATCGAAAGGATTGGTCTCAGAAATTGACCGACGCGCTTTGGGCTTACCGTACTACTTTTAAAACTAACCTCGGGATGTCCCCATTTTGTTTAGTTTACGGTAAAGCTTGCCATTTACCTGTTGAAATCGAACACAAAGCGCTGTGGGCAATTAAGAACTTAAACTTTGATCTTGAGAAAGTTGGCAAAAATCGAAAGCTACAACTCAACGAACTAGAAGAACTTAGGAATGACGCGTATGAAAACGATAAAATTTACAGAGAAAGAACCAAAGTTTTTCATGACAAGTCAATCCTAAGGAAAACATTTTTGCCTAACCAGAAAGTCCTTTTATATGACTCAAGACTTCATTTATTCCCTGGGAAATTTAAATCGAGATGGACCGGACCATTTGTGGTACGAACTATTTTTCCATATGGTGCCGTAGAAATAGAAAACCCCAGGGATGGATCGGTTTTCAAAGTCAATGGTCATCGTCTGAAACCTTTCTTGGAATTGCCAAATAACCAAGAGGAGGAGCTCATGATCCTTCATGAGCCAAGCTATGTCTAGTAAGAATGTTAACCCTCTTTTGTAAATATGTACATAGTTTTCCCCCGTTACACTCAGTATATCATGCATTGACTGTGGGGACATAGTCAAAATTAAGTGTGGGGGTACATAGGGGAGTCTCATTTTCTTTTCTTTTTTAGTTTCATGGCTTTTTGAACTTTCAATTTTCTTTTAACTTAAAAAAAAAATCTTAAAATTGCAATATCTCAAAAAACATTTTCTTTTTTAGCATTTTGATTTATTTTTGAGGAAACACTATGGGATAAATATAAGTTTTGGTTAATAAATTGAAAATTTTAAAATTTATATGTCTTAACAAAAAAATAAAAATGAAGTTTGATTGCAAATAACAATGGTTTAACTAGTATATAGGAAGGTTCATATGTGTCAATTTTGAAGTATGTTCTAATTGAAAATCTTTGTTTAAAAAAATGGTAAATTTAAAGTAAAGGATATAACATTTTTATCTTCTAAGTTAAATGGTGCTAAGATGATTTTGCAAAACTCTCTTTTTTATAAAAAAAAAACAAAGAAAGAAAGAAAACATTTATATATATGTATATATAAATTTTTAACACCTAGAGTCATGTGTTCACACTCGTGTGTTCACTCGCCATGCTCTGTACCCTTCTCACGTAAGCCCGAAAGGCAGTGCATGATCGGTATATCTGGCCTCAGTTTATCTGAGTTAGGTGTAAGTATAAAAAATTTCTTTTTAATAATGCCTACAGTCGATAAGTGTTCACACTTGTGTGTTCACTCGCCACGCTCTGTATTCCCCTCACATCAGTCCGCAAGGCAGTGCACGGGTAATATATCTGGCCTCAGTTTACCTGAGTTAGGCATATGTAAGTATTGTCAATATCAATGAAATTTTCAAGTAAGAGAGAGTAAGCAATTGAAATCCAAGCACCATTTTAACTTGTTTGATTTAACTTGTTATTGAAAAGAAACGAAAATACCACTTTGACAAACTTTGATAATCAACTAAGAATTTATTTCATAGTTACACTTTGTTATCAACCAAAACAACGAGTTAAACTATTGTCAATTTGTTATGATGACTTGATTTTTATTGGAAATCTTGATGAGTAAATGACTTAAATTTTCAAGATAATTACCAAGACTTATATTTAACTTCTTTGTGTCGATTTAAGAGTAAATTCATTATTTTGTAAATATTTTCACTTTGCATCTGGATTTTGTGGGTAGTATCCTTTGAAAACCCTCACGAGACAACACTCGTCCTACCGGGGACACCCAGAGGTTTAACGGCTTGTTGCATACGCTCAATGCAATCGTGCTTCCTAGGAAAACGGATTTATCTTAGTTTTCCTTTATTCGAGGGCGAATAAAAAGATAAGTGTGGGGGTATTTGATGTGCACGTAAATGTGCATATATTTACATCCATATTTTATCTCTTTTTATTTAAATAAACATCATATTTGGGCATGTGTACATGTTAAAACCAAAATTCAATTATTTTTCAAATCATCATATTTTCATCTTCATTCAGGGGAAAATTGGTCATTTTTGTGCATGTGTAAATTTGAGAATTTTTACTTGGACATTTTTGATGATTTTTTAGGAATTTGGATGCATATGGAAGAGGCTTATATGAAGATACATGCATGCACAAATGAATACAAAGGTAAGAAGAAGGAAATAATTCAAAGTTCAAGATCATGGAGGACCCCACCCACTTACCTAACTTCCAATTAGAAGCTAAGCACATGCTAAAAGGACTTAAAGCTTCATGTACATATTAAGTGGGGGATTATTGAATGTTAATGATTACTTGGAGGCTACACCACCTCAAGGGTATTTTGGGAAGCTCCCTAAAAAGAGAATTAGGGTTTTATGCATGTATAAATAGCCCTCTTATGTACATGAACATATCATCTACTCTTTCATATTACTTAGGAAATTAAGAAATCAAAGTGTAAGCTTAATGTTCTATGAAATAAAAATGGCTTCCAAGCCTCTTTCTTCTCTCTTTTCTACATGCTTTTATGTTGATGTTTATTTTTATGTTCTCTCTCTTTTCATGTTCATAGTTTAGATTTACATTTATGCAAGTAGTGTAGCTTTAATTTTTATGCAATTAGTTACTAGTTAATCTCTCTTTCTTACTTTGCTTAGTTTTCATTTCTTTGCTCTTTCATGTTGAAATTTACAAGTGGTTCTTCAATGCCACAAATGAGTAGCTAAACCCTTCAATTTAGGGGTAATGAAGCTCTCAAATATTATGTAAATTCAACATTTTATGATTTATGATCTCATTTGGTTTATGCTTCATGAAGTGAGTTTTGATGCAAGTTTATACAAGTGGGTTTGATAGCTTATGTTGCTTTTGCAAATGATCTATTCTTATTCAACATAAACACAAGTTGCATCATCATTTGCTAATCCATTTTTGATTTTGAAATGAAAGTAAAAATGAAATTTGATGATCTATATTACTAGTTACAATAGTAAATAGATCATACTTAAAATAACTTTTGCTTTGGCTTCATTTTCATGAGAGTTATAAGTGGTATAATTGTTCTATTATAGTTTGATGGTTTGAGTTATGTTAATTAATAACATAAACAAATCATACGTATGATCAATGCAACGATTATTTTGCTTAATATCAAGTTAGAGATCATAAATTCTTTGTTTGTTGATTTATGAAATTATGAGAGTGGATTTGCCTCTAAATTGTCCTCTAGTTTAATAGTTTTTAAATCACATTTTAATTCTAGCTTTAGCTTCTTTTTTTCGTAGTTAACAACTTCATCTCTCCTTGGTCTAATTTGATTGAATTGAAAATTTTAAATCTCATCAATTCCCTGTGGATCGACCCGTATTTATCTCTCCTACTATAGCTACCATCTAAACAGTGGTGACCAACATAAGTAAATGGCAGGTTCTACAACTAATACCGTACAAGGTTCGTATTGGAAACTGGATTTCCAACAAATGGTCAGGCTAAGGAACTTCCTACTGCCACATGGGTACGCCTCTGGCGGGACGTCCCGAGAACTAACTAGCTCTCTGCCAACACAATGCTGGGTTACCTCTGACACCAGGTAACTACTACACGAATATGCCACCCCCCGGTCCTTTGGGACCTTTATCCGAGCGCTCGATAACCAACATCACACAGTAATAAATATAGTGTGTCCACATGAGTAAGTATCTGGGCTCCATACCATGATACCACCCTTTTCCAGAAGGAAATGACATACCCTAAAGGGCGCGACCCTCATAACCTTGCCGCATCTTTCCTGTTTCGACCATTTCCGGTCTGTGAGGTTCGATGAGGTTTTGTCCACAAAGCTACGCTTTTTCACAAAGCCATGCTTTGATCACAAATGATCAACACATAGAAGCACTCAGCATGTCACATTACCAAATTGGGAATATATCGCTGATAACCTTCAACTACATAACCTCTAAGCTCGTACGTCTCAGAGAAGGGTGTTAAGCTAAGAGAATAAATTCTCCGCCACCAATAGAAATGTATTTGAAAGAAATCAGCTTTATATCTCAAAATGTAATGTCCGACATGTAACCATACAAGTCTATTCCGGGTTCGAACAGAACCGAAGGCACTTTCGAAGAAGCCCTTGCAATCCGGGTATTCACAATCCCGATCGGACTTCCCATCACTTAGGAAATCTCTATACCGGAGCAACTCAATGCAGAGACAATCGATAGGTTATCCTATCGTTCTCGTAAATACCCGGTCTTCAACACCGGTCTTCAAATGCAATCCATATACGACGTATCATTATTCGGAATGGGTTGTATGACACAAAGGCCTCTCCCGGCTAAACCGAATAGTGAGCGTAATATTTAAAAAACATATGGATATTGAGATTTCAGTTAAGTCACAACTTATTATCCAAAACTTCTCTTTAAATGGTTTAAACAAATTACCATTTTAATCTTTAAACAAAAAGATTTACTTCACGAAGTTTACCCAGTTTCACAAAGATTCATTCATAGATTTTCCAAATCAATTTCCATTTCAACTTGATTAACTCGTTAAATCTTTAAATCAAAGATTTAACTTATAGCTTTCAAAACAATTTCATCTCGAATGGTTTAAACAAATCACCATTTTAAATTTGTTAAAAATAAACAGATTCAATTCATAGCTTTCAAAAAGAATTCACTCATAACTTGGAAAACCATTTTTTCAATTCAAACTTGAAATTCCTTTAATCTTAAATTGGAATTTCATTTCTTATATGAAAGCTTTTATCATTTGAAAACAAACAGTTTTCATTTCGGGAAATCTGATTCATTTATACGAGTTAATGTCCTTGGGTTAAATCCAAATTCTCAAAACCATGCTTTTAAAATGGTTTAACTTCATATAAACACATTTATAACATCTTTAATCGTGATTTCCAAATATAGAATTCAATTCCAAAATTTTGAATTCAAATTCATTTTGAATTATTTAAATTGGAAATTTTACCAAGTTATCCAAAATAATTTTTATCTTAAAAACTCCTTTTCAAAAGCTTTAACATTTAACCCAAACCCATTTCCAAAATCAATTGAAATTAAAATTTCAATTTCAAAAACATTAAATTTAAATTATCTGTGACTTAACCGATTTCCTCGTGAAATCCATATTTGTGTGTGTGTGGTGTAGTCCAGGGGTTTTACACAGTAGTGCAACATCATTCAATCATCACAGATTCAAAATACAGAACTATAGTTGATAAGCGGTATAGCTATAACGCTTATCTTTTATTCACAAATCACAGATATATAAATTATAGATAATATATTACATTCATCCCAGATAAATGAACTACAGTACAGATTACACATAAATCAGAATATATCACACAGCATCGCATATCAGGGATATCAAACAATTCAAAGCATTCCATACAATTCAAACATCCATAAGTAAGATCAATCAATTATCTGATTAATTTAAATCAGATTAATTACTTATGAATAATTTTACTAATCCTGGTTAATTAATATTAATAAATTACAAATCATTTTGATTAATTATTCTTTAATCATTTATTAATTAACCATTAATAATAAATTAATTAACCTTTAATTATAATTTATCAACCTTTAATTATTAAATAATTAACCTTTAATTATTTAATTCACTATTTAATTAATTATCTTTAATTAATTACTTTAATTAATTATTTCTCAATTAATTATCATTTCTTAATCACCTTCATTAATTAATTAACCTTTAATTAATTAATTATCCTTAATTAATCACATTAATCACCTTAATTACATTAATTAATTAACCTTAAATTAATTAACCTTTAAACACTTGATTAATCAATCTGTAAATCATTAATTAGTTTACTTGAATTACTTTCCTTAATTAATTTTAAGAAATTAATTTCCTTTAACAAATAAATTAACTTAGACTTTAAAAGTTAATTAACAATTAAAACATTCTTTATATCAATTAACTTCTTCAATATTATTAAGTTTATCTAAAATAAACTTTTAAAAAATAAAGGCTATGTATATTTTAAACCATTTTAAACTTGGTTAATTTAAAAACAATTTTATTTAAGACCTTAACCAAATTTTTAAAACTTTAGACAACATCTGACATTGAAAGAAAATTGGTTTAAAAAAATTTATTTTCAATAAATTGATTTTTATTTTAAAGTTTGAAACTGTTTTCGCCTAATCATCAACAAACCCGAGTCAAATCTCGTTCTACCCGAGTTATTCCCCGGGTAAAACCACTTTCCCACCTGCTTCGAGAAAACCCATCATTTTCACGTGCTTAACTCCGAGTTTCCTATCTTCTTCCCCATCCTTCACAACACAGATCTGTACGTACGCACGTACACGTGCACAACTAGTTCGATCACCTTTGGTCGAAGCTACGACCATCGATAAGTCGACGACCATCCACTCGATCTTCCTGACCATCCAGCAACACGAATCGACGACGATCTCACGATTAGGCTACGTGACCCAAACTGGAACGAAAATGATCGTCAAAGGAACGCCTCGCTCCAACTCCACAGGCCACCAGAAACCACGCGACTCTGGTCAGAGCTTCGCTTGACTTCAATGCTTCGATCGCCATCAGTGCGATCAGCTCCGACCCATCGACGACGACGCAACAATGCGTTTTCCGACCACGACCATTCATGGGATTAAAACCCTAGATCAACTCTGTCCCCCTTCCACGATGAATAAAAAAATCATCGAACATTTTTCCAATGATCTAAAAACCTTCCAGCCAGCTATGACTTCAACCCTGAGATCAAAAAATTCCTCGATCACCAGAATTTCCCCCAAAACCAGTTTCCAATCAACACTGAAATGCTCATCCATCCAACTACTAAAAATCTTGATTTTTGTTTTAAAAATCCTATTTTTCATAGAAGATTTAGGTTATGAACTTGAATGAGTATTTTATAACAATCAAATTTATCACAATATTTCTTGTTTGCCTGTAAACAAATTTCCAGAGACATTAATAAGTTGTTTCTACTTAAATAAATTTTATAAACTTAGTTCATCACCTAACAAACAACTTTTGTTTATATTCTAAAGTTTAACAAGAATCAGGGGGGAAAGAATTTGGATTTTCAAACAGGTTTTTAAAAACCTGTTATGTTTAAAACAGAGAACCATGTCTGTTTTCTGCTCATACTTATATCTATACATACTTGCATGCATACAATACTTCATCACTTTTTTGCTTCAACATGATTATCAAATAATAAGCTAAAAATCCAGATTCAAAAGTTTACTCGCCGTGTTTTGAAGAACAAACAGAGCTTCAAGTTGAAACAGGTTGTAAAGATTTGCAAGTTGAAGCCTTTGATCTCTAGTTTGTAGTTGATTTGTTGTTTGTTTAAGTTTTGAAATGATCATCACTTCAGATTTGCTCAGTTTTGAATATACGAGACTGAGATGAAGTTGATGTTTATATGGAGATGAAGTATACAGAAATACCATCTTCTTGTACTGAGTGACATTGTTTGTACAAGTGATATAAATTGGTTTGTACAACATGATATATTTTTCTTCTCTAGTACAATTATAAGCAGGGATATTTTCGTTTGGGGCTGAGATGATAATGTGTTGGGTACTCAAGATCCTAACATTAATTAGTTGTACCATATCTCATTTATAAATTTTTCTTTTCTTTAGTTTCGGCTGATGGATACTTGTATGGGGCTGATATATATATCTCTTGTGTACTAGAGATGATAGTATTAATTACCATGTACAAACTTGCTTATTTTATTTCTTTTGTTTTGCCTTCCTTTGCAAGCCATTTCATATGTATATTTTTTTTCTCAAGTGTTCATACTTATATTTATTTGTTCATACTGAATGTATTTTATTGTCTTGTATGTCTGCATATATATATATAATTATTTTGTAAGTACCTTTGTTTGTATTAATACATATTTACTTTATATATTTACTTTTTTTTCTTCAACTTAAATATTTATTTCTAGAAGTTTATAAGTTCATTTCATATTTTATATAACTATAGATTTATTTAAAATATTTATTTAACATCAACACTTATTTTGAATTCCTTTTAAAGTTTTATTACCCAACATTTTATTATTTATATTTTAAACCATTTATCTAAGATTTAAATTCAAATCAAATATATACATATATATTCAATTTTACTCATATATGCCCGTATACATATATATTCACATATATACAATATTACAATATTTTTCTATTTAAATGATTTATACAAAATTTATTTTAATTCGGGGAAACTCGCATCACTTTAATCGATTAATTTTACAAATTGTCTTCAAAAATTAAATAAATTATCAATTTATATAAAATTCGAGGTCGTTACAATTTATAACCTTTAAACCCAAATTGATTTAAGAATTAAAGTTAATTCAAAAACATACTTTAATAATTCGAAAAGAGGCTTAGCAATCCCAATGGTTCTAATTTAAGTTACCATTCCATTTTAATTCCAATTCACTTAACAGTTATTTACATAGGTCAACATTTATGTAAATACAACCCATATCCAAAATAGGGAATAACAGGCCAATATGAACTAATTATTATATACATGTCCAAATAACATAATAGCAGGATGGTGATTTGTTCTGCTAAACAGATGTCCAAACAATTCAATCAATTCATAGTAGAACAGGGATTTTTTCTGCTAACACATGTCCACATAAACAAACCAACAATCAATTTATAGCAGAATAGGGATTTATTCTGCTAACACATGTCCAAATAAACAAACAATCTATTTATAGCAGAACGGGGATTTATTCCACTAACACATGTCCAAACAGCCAAACAAACAAAGATGTTTTCGATAACAAATCCCAAGTAGGGTATGGTCTTTTATATATATATATATAAGTTTAATTATTAATTAACTAAGATGTGACCAGAGATAATTATGGTTAATGATTGCAAAATCTAAGATGTGACAATACTTAATATATATATATATATAAAAAGAAATGTTTATTATTTTTAAAACTATGTCTTGTCACATCACTTACTAATCTAAATTGATATAGGATAATTTATTTCTAAGTGTATTATTATCTAGTTAGTTAACTCTTATATATATGTACATATAGTGCACAAAGACGAACAACGTTCCCGATAACCTTTCGGTGTTGAAAGGTCGAAATTTCGGAAAATGTTCTTCGGTCACATTTTCTATTTTTCTACGAACTATTTAATTTGGTAAACAAATTTTGAAAACGATTTTACCATCATTATTAGTTAATTAAAATGATTTCAGTTTCATTATAAACCTATATATTGAATATTTAAAATTAATTAAATATTCATTAATCAAAGCAGTGAAATTCCGGGTCGTTACATTCTTCCCCAAGAATTTCGTCCCCGAAATGTCACCTCAACCTATCCTAGAAAACACTTAACACTATACATCAGTCCATATGATGTACATAGATCATTCTTATACCAAGTTTGATTCGATCATAACTCGAATACATAACTTCACTTCCGAACTAGTATCTTTCACCCGGTTCTGTAGTGCGGACTCCCATTAGGCTCCTTGATTTGGAACCTCTGTCCTCCTTACATAGTTATAACTATGATAGAAAACCTTGGTCTCACACCAAGAACCCTCATCAAGTGCTCGCCGTCAAGAGTTGAGTAATAGATCCTTATTCGGAACGGTGCAAACACCTCATAGTCATATACTCCAATCTTAGATCAAAACTCTATGGAAAGGAGAAATGATCTACGTCCACCCTACGCACTTACTTAATTGGTTCTCCCTAATACCAATTATATTCCCACTAAATCATTTATGAAAAAATTTCATAAACAACTCTTTGTTTCAACTTGGATAATACCAAACTACGGCCATAAGAGTATATACCCCTATCTGATTCCACTATTCCATTTTGAATTTATCTCCCTATGAAAACTCAAGATCAAAATTCCCGGTTTTCATTTCAAAAACTTTTTGAAATGAAACTCTATATTTTAATCATATAACATAACATACATATAGCCCGAGTAACTCCCAAATAATACTATAAGGAACTGGGTATCACCAAATAGTATCATACTTTGCCTTACCAAGAAGAGTAATACTCAAGAGAAATGTTTACCATCCGAACACATCTCTTTCTCATTTTTAGTCTTGAACTAGTTAACTTAATTATATTTCTATTTTTATTTCAAAATCTGACGCAGCGGATTAAACAAAATGATCTTCAATCGGTGAAAGTAGTAATCGGTGGATTGGAAGATACTGAAATGCCCGAATTCGTTGATCCGAAGATACCGAACTCTAGCTATCCCGAACTCGTTGATCGCGCACGATACCGGGTTCAAAGATCTTCAATTCTTCGAGCGTTGATCTAGCGCACTAGATTCTGCGAATCGGCTTCTACAATCGTTGAATCGAGCGCACTCGATTATCCGAAAGAGGAGATAGGAGATTACATTCAACTACCAATTTAGATGAAAGCACACAGCAATCAAAAGAGAATTTTATTCAAAAATCAACAACCTTTACAAATGAGACTCACGGCCTATTTATAGGCGTTTTACAACTCACACGAAATTACAACAAAAATTTACATCTCCTAAGTCGGTTCCGAGTTATAGCTTCCGACCTACGACCTATCATATCTCGGTGACGACTTAAGACAACACAGTTACAACACTTGCCTTCAGCGACTTAACAAACAGTACGACTTATGAAAAAGATGACATACGACTTACAAAACATACGACTTAAAAACAGGTACGAGCTACGAGTTAACGAATACAAACAGATTACAACACTTAAGTCGTAGACGACCTAGCAACTTCCCACGACTCAATCTTCAGACGACTTAATATGATGCGACTTACGACTTAGTATAAGTCGGTGGCGACTTAACAGCAGCTTCTTCACGACTTAAAGAATCAACGGTCTTAGATTAACTCGGCATAAGATTCTACGGCATCCAGAGCTTCAGCGACTTAAAACATAAGCGGTATCCCAAATCAACGTCTTAAAGAGATCAACGGTCTTCATACTTCAGCGACTTAAAGAATGGACGGCATCCGTAGCTTTGCGACCTAAAACAAAAGCGGCATCAGGAATCAACGTCTTTAAGGGAATTAAAGACAGAGATTAACTCGGCAGACACATCAACGGCATCCAGGGCTTCGCGACTTAAGATGAGACTTTGCGACTTAAGAAGCCTAACTCCACGACCTAAGTCTGTACGACTTAAAACCTCGCGACTTAAGAACATAGCATCTGAACCCTCTTCATGCGACCTTAGTTCCAACTCGTTAAGTCGTACACGAGTTAAAAACAAGTTAAGTCGTATCTCTTTTTCCTTCAGGCTGGTAGGTCGTAGCTCCGACTTAAGAAATACGTTAGGTCGCTCGCGACCTAACACTTCAGCTCCCAGCCAATCCTCACACACTGCTAACTCGCTAGCCTCTTTGTTAGGTCGTAGCCTTTTCTCCCTGACTTGGTTAAGTCGTAACCCTCCCCCGTTAAGTCGTAGCTCCTCCTCACGTGGCTCCTTAGGTAGTAGACGACCTACAACTTCTACGTTAGGTCGCAAAGCTTGGTCACGACTTATGCCTTTGACAAATGAGGGTTGCGCTGCATCATCCTCCCCAGGTTGAGAAAATTTCGACCTTGAATTTGTAAATTCTTCTCTATCACCTCGTTCAACTCCATGATATGGTATGAGATGTTTAACATTGAACACATCAGACGTATACACATCATCTGTCAGCTTCAGTTTATAAACATTTTCATTGATTCGTTTCACAACTTCCACCGGACCAATTTTTCGTGCTTTCAATTTATTGTAAGCGCCTACCGGAAAACGATCTTTTGTTAACACTGCATAAACCAAATCACCTTCATGAAATTCTACACTTCTTCGTTTCAAATCTGCAGATTGTTTATACTTCTCATTTGCTTCCTCTAATCGTTCTTGAACGATTTTATGACATTTCGTCAACCCTTCAACAAAATCAGCAGCTTTCTTAATTGTCCCCTTTGGGTGTGGTATCACCGTTAAATCCAACGGTTCTTTCGATAAGCTCGAATAGACAATCTGGAATGGACTGAACCCAGTACTTCGATTCACAGCATGATTATGGGAAAACTCTGCCTGGCATAACTTCACATCCCAACTCTTCAGATTGTCTTGAACAAGACACCTCAACAAATTTCCCAATGATCTATTAACCACCTCTGTTTGTCCATCAGTTTGCGGATGATAGGCACTACTAAACTTCAACTTCGTTTCGACCATTTTCCACAAACTCAACCAAAAATGACTCAGAAATCGAGTATCTCTATCCGACACAATAGATTCTGGCAATCCATGAAGTCGATAGATCTCCTTGAAAAACAATTGAGCAACATGAACAGCGTCTGCCGTCTTCTTACAAGCAATAAAATGTGCCATCTTCGAAAATCGATCCACTACCACATAGATGGAATCGTTTCCTCGCTGTGTTCTTGGCAATCCCAACACGAAGTCCATACTCACATCAACCCACGGTTTAATTGGTACAGGTAACAGCATATATAAACCAGCATTAGTTGCAGTTCCTTTCGAAACCTGACAAATATGACAACGCTCCACAAACCTTTCCACCTCTTTCCTCATTGATGGCCAAAAGTAGGATTGTGAAATCAACTGTAATGTACGGTCTCTCCCAACATGTCCCTCTTCGTGTAACTCCTTGATAATCTTCATTCTCAGACTACCCTCCGGTATGCACAATCGATTTCCTTTAAAAAGAAAACCATCTACCATCACGAACTCATCCGTCTCTCCCTCCTTGACTTTATCAACAAACTTTGCAAAGTAAGGATCATCGGTAAATAATTCTGGCAATGTTTCAAACCCCGTCACTTCAACCTTCAATGTAGTTAACAAGTGATTTCTTCTACTCAACGCATCCGCAACACGATTCGTCACGCCCGACTTGTGTTTCACAACAAATGTAAATTGTTGCAGATATGCAATCCACGATGCATGTCTCGCTGAAATCTTGTCTTGCCCTTGTAAATGCTTCAATGCTTCATGATCAGTATACAGAACAAATTCCTTCTGAAATAGATAGTATCTCCAGTGTTTAATAGATTGTACAACAGCATAGAATTCCACATCATATGTACTGTATCGCATCTTCGCTCCTGACAACTTCTCACTGAAATATGCAATAGGACGTCCCCTCTGACTCAGCACTCCTCCAATCCCAACCTTCGATGCATCAGTATGTAATTCAAACAATAACTGAAAATCTGGTAACACTAGAATAGGTGCAGATGTCAGCAACTCCTTGATCTTCTCAAAAGCACTCCCTGCTTTCTCTGTCCATGCAAATTGTTTACCTTTCATGCAATCTGTAACAGGCGCCATCACACTACTAAAGTGTGGAATAAACCTTCGATAAAATGAAGCCAACCCATGAAAACTACGAACTTCTGTTATCGTCTTGGGCTGCGGCCAATCTCTAATTGCTTCAACTTTACTTTGGTCAACCTGTATTCCTTTTTCCGACACAACATATCCCAGAAATAAAACGCTATGCGTCATGAACACGCATTTCTTCGTTGCAGCATAAAATTGTTCTTGTCGCAATACCATCAGCACTTCTCTAAGATGATTCAAATGTTCCTCTGGACTTCCACTGTAAATCAGAATATCATCGAAATACACCACCACAAATTTCCCAATGAACGGTCGAAAAATTTGATTCATCGCCCTCATAAAAGTACTCGGTGCACTGGATAAACCAAATGGCATGACCAACCATTCGTATAGACCCTCCCTGGTTTTAAAAGCAGTTTTCCACTCATCGCCTGGTCTGATACGAATTTGATGATATCCGCTCTTCAAATCAATCTTCGAAAAGATAGTAGCTCCGCTTATTTGGTCTAACAAGTCATCCAACCTCGGCATTGGAAATCTATATCTCACAGTAATCTTATTCAATGCTCGACTGTCAGTGCACATCCTCCACGTTCCATCCTTTTTGGGTACCAATAAAGCTGGTACAGCACAAGGACTTAAACTCTCCTGCACACGCCCTTGTTCAAGCAATTCTTCCACTTGCCTCCGTAACTCTTCATGTTCCTTCGGACTCATTCGATAATGTGGTCTGTGTGGCAACACAGCTCCTGGAGCAAGATCTATCTGATGTTGTATATCCCTCAACGGTGGCAACTCCGTTGGTAACTCCTCTGGAAATACGTCGTCAAATTCTTTCAAAACTGGTTTAACTTCTTATGGTATTTCAACCTCTTCACTGCTTTCTCGCCCAATCAACAAAAACACTTCAGGCTCTTCCTCAACCTCCTTAACAAACTCTTTCAAAGATAATAAAGTTTTCAGCTCTTCAATCTCTTCTGACTTACTTTCTCCTTGTGATCTCTTCTTCAAAACTAGGATAATTTTCGTGCCTTCAAACATAAAACTGTAGCTATTGGTCCGACCGTCATGTTGTACTGCTCGATCATACTGCCATGGTCTTCCCAATAATAAGTGGCAAACATCCATCTCTACTACATCACACCAGATTTCGTCTTTGTATTTCTTCCCAATAGAGAATAGAACACGAACTCGTTTATCCACTTTCACTTCTCCTCCTTTTCTCAACCATGCTAACTTATATGGACTCGGATGTTTCTCTGTCTTCAATTTCAACTTTGTCACAGCCTCAGTTGAAATAATATTATCACAGCTTCCTGCGTCAATCAAAAACTTACACACCTTCCCCAGAATAGTACATATTGACTGAAAAATATTACTTCTCAACCAACTAGCTTCCTCCTGCTTCGGTGTTAAACACGATCTCCTCAGCATTAGATTACAACCTTCATCTCCGGATGCAATATCCTGTTCATCTTCCTCAACTGGACTAGAACACTCCCCATCAACATCCTCATCTTCAACTTCTACAATCATGGTTCGTTTCTTCGGCTTTGGACACTCATTGCTTTTATGACCCAATTCCTGACAATTGTAACATTTGAAACCATTGTTAACCCTTGCCTTCTCAGCCTCCTTCACCACCGGTTTACTGAAAGGTTTAGACACATTAGAACTTCCACTAACACCCTTCATTTGATTGTTGGAACTAGTAAACACACCACCTCCTCGTCGTCCCTGCTTCTCCCAAGCCAACGCTTTCTGATGTGCCTCTGCTACAGATCTCGGATCGAACATATTAACCATATCCTGAATCTGCATTCGCAATCCTCCAATGAATCTAGATGTTAGCTGCTCTTCCGTTTCCATAATATCATTCCTTGCAATAAGTTGATAGAATTCATCAGCATAGTCATTCACAGATTTCGTCCCTTGTCTCAAGTTTTGCAAACGTTGATACATCAAAGATTGATAATTGTAAGGTAAGAACGTTGCTTTCATCAATTTCTTCATCTTCTCCCAAGATTCAACTTTTGACTTCCCCATACGTTCGCGTGTAAGCTTGGTTTGCTGCCACCATACCAAAGCTCTTCCCCTCAACCTTGTAGCTACCAACTTCACTCTACGATGTTCTGGAACTTCTTTGAAGTCAAAAATCTCCTCAACATTAGCCACCCAATCTAGAAACTCCTCCGCTTTCATACCACCTTTGAATTCAGGAATTTCAGTCTTCATCCCCGTCTCCCACTTGTGATCATACTCAGAGTAGTTTCTTCCTTGTCCTCGTCCTTGTCCTCGAAAACTACCACCATCATACTCTTCTTCAAAATCAGATGTATATCGTTGTCTATCTCGTCCACCCACATCTCTACTACCTTCTCGTCTACCACCATCATCCCTTCTATCTACATTCCTCCATTCACGATCATTCACGTTCCTCCCACGCCCTTGATCATTTTCAACACTTCGGTCTCGATTGGAATGTGGCGAGACTCTACTACCCCCACGGTTAGATTCAGGTGAAACCCTTCTCCGATTTTGATTCATCTCCGTCATAAGCTTCTCTAATCGGCCAATTTCTTCGTTAAGATTCTCACTAAAGTTTTCATTGATTCTTTGCTCCATCTCATCAGCTTCTTCTCTTCGATACAAAGCTTCTACGTTTTGGTGTCGATTAGCTCTTCTTGGCGGCATACTTGAAATCTTCCAATCTCTTCAACACTTCAAAATTCAAACACTGTTCGGACTTTGATCCAAAATGAAACGGATCGAAAACTTCCACTTTGTTGCAAATCGCGATGAACACGATGGACAAAGTTTCGGTCTTCAAGACAAATCCGATCTTCCAACTTCAAACAAATGCGAACAACTCCAACTAGCCCTCGGCCGTGATACACAAAGCTTCAAATCTTCACAATGATTAGGCTCCAAGTCTCGATCTAGCTATGATTGGCTAGAACAAGCTCTGATACCAAAACGGACGCAGCGGATTAAACAAAATGATCTTCAATCGGTGAAAGTAGTAATCGGTGGATTTGAAGATACTGAAATGCCCGAATTCGTTGATCCGAAGATACCGAACTCTAGCTATCCCGAACTCGTTGATCGGGCACGATACCGGGTTCAAAGATCTTCAATTCTTCGAGCGTTGATCTAGCGCACTAGATTCCGCGAATCGGCTTCTACAATCGTTGAATCGAGCGCACTCGATTATCCGAAAGAGGAGATAGGAGATTACACTCAACTACCAATTTAGATGAAAGCACACAGCAATCAAAAGAGAATTTTATTCAAAAATCAACAACCTTTACAAATGAGACTCACGGCCTATTTATAGGCGTTTTACAACTCACACGAAATTACAACAAAAATTTACATCTCCTAAGTCGGTTCCGAGTTATAGCTTCCGACCTACGACCTATCATAACTCGGTGACGACTTAAGACAACACAGTTACAACACTTGCCTTCAGCGACTTAACAAACAGTACGACTTATGAAAAAGATGACATACGACTTACAAAACATACGACTTAAAAACAGGTACGAGCTACGAGTTAACGAATACAAACAGATTACAACACTTAAGTCGTAGACGACCTAGCAACTTCCCACGACTCAATCTTCAGACGACTTAATATGATGCGACTTACGACTTAGTATAAGTCGGTGGCGACTTAACATCAGCTTCTTCACGACTTAAAGAATCAACGGTCTTAGATTAACTCGGCATAAGATTCTACGGCATCCAGAGCTTCAGCGACTTAAAACATAAGCGGTATCCCAAATCAACGTCTTAAAGAGATCAACGGTCTTCATACTTCAGCGACTTAAAGAATGGACGACATCCGTAGCTTTGCGACCTAAAACAAAAGCGGCATCAGGAATCAACGTCTTTAAGGGAATCAAAGACAGAGATTAACTCGGCAGACACATCAACGGCATCCAGGGCTTCGCGACTTAAGATGAGACTTTGCGACTTAAGAAGCCTAACTCCGCGACCTAAGTCTGTACGACTTAAAACCTCGCGACTTAAGAACATAGCATCTGAACCCTCTTCATGCGACCTTAGTTCCAACTCGTTAAGTCGTACACGAGTTAAAAACAAGTTAAGTCGTATCTCTTTTTCCTTCAGGCTGGTAGGTCGTAGCTCCGACTTAAGAAATACGTTAGGTCGCTCGCGACCTAACACTTCAGCTCCCAGCCAATCCTCACACACTGCTAACTCGCTAGCCTCTTTGTTAGGTCGTAGCCTTTTCTCCCTGACTTGGTTAAGTCGTAACCCTCCCCCGTTAAGTCGTAGCTCCTCCTCACGTGGCTCCTTAGGTCGTAGACGACCTACAACTTCTATGTTAGGTCGCAAAGCTTGGTCACGACTTATGCCTTTGACAAATGAGGGTTGCGCTGCATCAAAATCTCATTTTTGAAATAATATTTTTATTCCTCAACCAAAACATTTATCACCAACTTACTTCGGGTTCGTTCGGGTTGAACTTGTTTCGATTGTACAATGATAAAGAGAATAATTTACTAAGTGCACTACAACGTTCGCCTAGGCAAACATCCGATCGTCACTTAGAAGATTATTCTGATCATCACAAAACAATCAAGACTCATTACCCTTAACCAATCCAAAGAAAATTACTTTTTACTTAAATTTTCATTCCTAAAATTTCATACTTGAACCAAATTTTCTTTCAAATACTATTATTATTTTCAAAACCTTAAAAATCATTTTTCGAAAACATTGGGATTTAGGTTCTCAATTTTTCATCCTAAATTCTTTTTAATTAAAAGACTTATCTTATTCAAAGGAAAGTACCTAAACATTTACACAATAGTCAATGCTCAATCTGGAGAAGCGTGACTAACCAAACCCTATATGATAATAATAAAATATTATTATCTCCCAACAACATCACCTCATAAATACCTATACTATTTTCAAAAATCATTCTTTTATATATAAAATATACCTTGGGTAAAATTATTTAATTTACCCTAATTTCAAAACAATACTGTGTCGGTTGTTCTGGTTCAAGTGTTGAGGAATCCCTATCGATAACGTTGGCCAAACATATCGACCAGAATTCATATACCACTCAACCGATCAAACAACACAATATAAAGCCTTTTTAAATCACTAACAAATACGCGCTCTTAAATAATCTACACTCAAACTCATTTTAGGGTGTCACTTACCCTATCTCTAATGAGTTTACCCCACTAAAGCCAATGTTCATGTGTATCCTTCAGCTCCGATACCAAATGTAACGAACCGGATTTTCGACTCTCGAAAATCGACGCTAATACGTCCAATGTATCACATGTCAAACATTCAAGTGCCAGAAATACCGATTTGTTAGGTTGAAAGAAGAAGGTAGAAGATAGAAGAAAACTAAACAATATAGAATCTCACAATGCAACGGAATAACATATATTAATCACATAATGTTTTACAAAGTCATCTCAAAACTGATACATCAGAGTTACACTAATACAATTCTAACCTAGGACAGTTATAAAAGCCTGTCCTTATACATAAAATATAGAGTACATAATATACAGCGGAAACCAGTAATAAATATTAATCGATGAAGCCTCCTGCTCCAAGCTCCTCCAAGTGCATTTGTAGAAAACCTGGACTGCTTGGCTGCTCACAAAAATTTGAGCACCAAAGAGTTTTAGGAAAAGAAAAAAAATCTGGTTCAGACATGGGTCTGGTGTGAGTAAACTCAGAGCAACTAAATTATTACTTTTCAAAACCCCTTTAAAATCAAAGGTATCTCGTAAGACCACGCCGCACATAAACACGGACCGGTATTTTCCTTACGATAACCAAAACCACTTTTATATAAAAATCATGTGATATTATTATAGTGTCTAAGTACAAATACTTATTAAAATTAGCCGAAATTGTTACATTAATTAAATTCTAGCATACTAGGCTCTACAATCAAAACCGTAAGGCACGTATTGGAGATTGGATTCCATACTATGACAAGGTAAGGAACTACCTTCCGAAGGTACATCTCTAGAAAAAAGCATCCGAGTCTAACAAGAACATCTTGTATCCCTGCCACACAGGACTAACTTACCACTTGACTAGTAGTACCGAATATGATCATTCTTCCATTAATGGCCCTGAAGCATACAAATGAGAGATAATAACCAATCTACATTTGGAATGACCATACCATACTTGGTAGCGTCCCACTTGGCCCTGCTGCATGCCCGATTTTTGTCATTTCTCGATTAATGAGGTTCGAGGCTATGTTTTACCTTTTGAATAACAATCCCACTTGGAATACTAACACTGCCCTCCAGGCGTTAATGCAATGCTAGCATTCATCCATACAAGTTTGTTCTTGGACTGAACGAAACCGAAGGCACTATTCCTATTTCATTTAGTATGGGAAATCCCTCCCAAGGAAAATAGAAAATAGCCCTTGCACTTCAGAACTCCGTCTTCGATTCCATGTTTCAAGATGTCTTCATTTTGAAATGCTTGAGTTAGATCAAAGTGGTTTTTGGATAACATATTCGATCCTGATCTCTTCGTAACAACTTTTGATATTTCTGGTAAACTCAATCCCGATTCTTTAGGAAATAAACAGACAAAAGATAAGAGTGGAGTTCACCTCCTAACCGTTTATAGACGTATTTCCTTATCATTTATCCCAGATGTACGGAATGAATTTATACGTACAGTATAACACCTTCAACGGTAAATGTACCATATAATTCTAATGTTTCTCCTAGATATTTCCAAACTTAGGTTTTGGTCCAGATTTAATAGTCGGTTATTTAACTATCAATTTATACAAACAATCAAACATTGATTCCATTCTATATGGGATCCTCTAAGCCTTTATTAATTAAACTTTAATTAATAAAATCACTTTATAAAACATGATCAAAAGAACTTTTCAAACCCTATTTCCAGACCTCTTACATTCCTTTTTACTTGAAGAAAAACAATATGTATTTACCAAACATTTTAGAAATTCCATTTCCTCAAAATTTCATATTAAATGGCCAAACAATTCCCTTTCAAAAACATCACCTCCTATAAAACACATTTACTTATTCCTTACAAAAATTATTTTTATAAGTTGACTTCACGTTTCAAACCACTTAAAAGTTTTCAAACTAGATTTAAAACTTCTTTCAAAAATATCTAAAATGATTTATAAAACTCTTTCTATTTTTAAAACTATTTAAAAATCTTCCTTCATAATTTCTTTATAGAATCTCCTTATAAAATATCATTTTCAAGATATCCTCTGTAAATCACTCTAGGTAAAACTTTTTATTTAATAAACCCCTTTTTAAAAACAAGATATTATTTAAAAATACCTTTATAAAATAATAATAAAATTTGAAAATCATTTATAACCTTTAAAACCAAATTGATTTAAGAATTAAAGTTAATCAAAAACATACTTTAATAATTCGAAAAGAGGCTTAGCAATCGCAATGGTACTAATTTAAATTACCATTCAATTTTAATTCCAATTCACTTAACAATTATTTACATGGGTCAACATATATGTAAATACAACTCAAATCCAAAATTGGGAATAACATGTCAATATGAACTAATTATCATATACATGTCCAAATAACATAATAGCAGGATGGTGA
Source organism: Allium fistulosum (assembly GCA_030737815.1). NCBI lineage: Eukaryota > Viridiplantae > Streptophyta > Magnoliopsida > Asparagales > Amaryllidaceae > Allium > Allium fistulosum. The sequence goes on from CM060907.1 coordinate 101,322,076, forward strand.
TTTGTTTTGCTAAACAGATGTCCAAACAATTCAATCAATTCATAGCAGAACGGGGATTTATTCTGCTAACACATGTCCATACAAACAAACAAACCAACAATTAATTTATAGCCGAACGGGGATTTATTGTGCTAACACAAGTCCAAACAACCAAACAAACAAACAATCAATTTGTAGCAGAAATGGGATTTATTCTGCTAACACAGGTCCAAACAACCAACCAAACAAACAATCAATTTATTGCAGAACGGGGATTTATTTTGCTAACACATGTCCAAACAACCCAATGATCTACATTATAACTCATTCACAGTTATATGGTTTCTTAATGGTATCAACACTTGAATCACTTTTATTCAAAATCATCTTTGAAAAAGAAGTACCTTTAAACAATTTTACTTTTGAAAACCAAAGGATTTAAAACTTTTAAACCCTTTTAAAAATAATTAATTATAAGTTAAACCCTAATTTAAATCATAATTAATTTTAATTGAATCTTAACTTGATTTAACTAAATAGTTAACAGTAATTAACTATTAATTAAATCTAAATTAATCCTTTATTAATTATTAGATAATTAATTAAACCTTTATTAATAATTAAATATTTATTAATCTCAATTAATTAATTAAATAATCTTTAATTAAACTTAAATAATAAATTAAACCTTTAATAAATAATTTATTATAAAATAAACCTTAATTAATTTATAATTTAAAAATAATTAAACACTTGATTAATAAATAATTAATAATTAATCCTATATTTATATAATAGTTAATTAAAAATAAATCATACAATTAACTCATAATTAACTAACTTAATTAATAATTGATTAAAATAAATCTTAACTTTAAAATATAATTAATTAACAACCAACCTTTAATTAATAAAAGTTAATAACCATTGTTTAATCCTTAATTAATTATTAATTATCAAAACATAATTAATTAAAAATTTATTATTAAATTCTTAATTTACCTTTAAAAATATCATTATTTAGTTTATAAAACATTTACAAAACAATTTGAAGTATAAAAACCAAATTTTGCGAAAATCGGGCTATCGCTATGGATACCTGTAATTCTTAATTTACCTTTAAAAATATCATTATTTAGTTTATCATTATTTAGTTTATAAAAAATTTACAAAAACAATTCTTAATTTTGCAACTATCGCTATGGATACCTGTAATTTCCAACTTGTTGCTCAATAAATCTTCCATTTGCTAATTTTACTTACTAACTCTCCATATCACTTCCAATTCCAAGCCAAAGATCACAATTTTATAACCAAAACACCACTTAAATCATCAATTCAAAGTTATAATACTAACTACAAATTAACACACACATATACATCCAAACCATACCATAATCCAAATAATAACATCACAAATACAACCATATAACAACCATATATATAAATGTAAATTCTTTCCCAAAAGTTAAGGAATTACTCACCGAAGGCTATCCAAATTTCCCTGACTTGAGTACGGCCTAGCACTTTCATTCCTAAGAAAAAAGATAGAGTCTTGAATCCTAAATGTACTAGGTAGGCTAGTCCATGGATGAACAAGGAAGTGAGACATGTTTTAGTAATGTAGAGCGACTTTGGATAAACATTGATTTCTCAATAATAAACTCGAAAATGGGTCATTTTGAAACTGATTTTTGGGCTATCTACTCATGGAATTTCAGAAAGCACTCAAATATTAAGTTATTGGAATTTCTTTTCACTATCATTATAAAAAACGAATCACTCATTTTCGATTAGTTTTGAAGAAGTTATGATCAAAAGGAGAAGGGTAATTTTTGGACTTGAAATTGTAGGTGAAAATTTGTTTTGTAAAGATTGGGTATTTTGATATCGCTATGATAGAAATTTGAAAAAATGGTCCACTAGAATGTTGTAGCCATTAAAATTTCATATGGTTTCAAAAAAATAAAATCAACATTTGAGTTAGAAACGAGGAAGAAAAAGTTGGTGGAAGGAGGATGAAAAATGAAGAAACATATGGCTATTTATAGGCTAATTTTCTATGTCATCATTATATCTAGTCACATCACAAATCTTTTACAATATATGTATAATTATATTTAATCACGTCACTCTTTTATATATATATATAATTATGTTTAGTCACATCAATTTCTTATATATATATAATTATTATGTTTAGTCACATCACTTTCTTTATATATATATAATTATTATGTTTAGTCACTTCACTTTCTTTTATATATATATAAATATTATCTTTAGTTACATCACTTTCTTTTATATATATATATAAGTTTAATTATTAATTAAATAAGATGTGACCAGAGATAATTATGGTTAATGATTGCAAAATCTAAGATGTGACAATACTTAATATATATATATATATATTTGAAAAAAGAAATGTTTATTATTTTTAAAACTATGTCTTATCACATAACTTACTAATCTAAATTAATATAAGATAATTTATTTCTAATTGTATTATTATCTAGTTAATTAACTCTTATATATATGTACATATAGTGCACAAAGACGACCAACGTTCCCGATAAATTTATGGTCTCGAAAGGTCGAAATTTCGAAAAATGTTCTTCGGTCACATTTTCTATTTTTCTTCAAACTATTTAAATGGGTAAACAAATTTTGAAAATGATTTTAACATCATTATTAGTTAATTAAAATGAGTTTATTTTTATTATAAAACCTTTACATTGAATATTTAAAATTAATTAAATATTCACTAGTCAAAGCAGTGAAATTCTGGGTCGTTACAAAACGAGTAGCTAACGGTTTTGTAAACCGAAGGGTGAAATCATACTTTGGACCATGAGGTCAAAAGTGTTTAAAAATCATATTTTCCACTTTGAAGCTATTTAGGCTAGGCGATAAGTAAAATTGCTTAAACGTCGAGAAGCGAAATCTATATCAGACCGTAAGGTCAGAACATTTGAAAATCATGCTTTCCACTTGAAGTCATTTGGACTAAGTGGTAAGTTAAACTGTTTTGGTGTCGGAAGGCGAAATCTATCTTGAGACCCTGTGGTCAAAACTTTTGGAAATTGTGCTTGTCACTTGAAGCCATTTAGGCAAAGTGGTAAGCGAATTTGTTTTGGTGTTGAGAGGCAAAATCTAACTTGAGACCGTGAGGTCAAAACTTTTGAAAACTGTGCTTGTCACTTGAAGCCATCTAGACTAAGTGGTAAGTGGACTTTTTCTGGTGCCAAGAGGCAAATCTAACTTTAGACCGTAAGGTCTAAATTTTTGAAAATTATGCTTGTCACTTGAAGCCAACTAGGCTAAGTGGTAAGCGAGCTTATTTTGGTGTCGAGAGGCAAAATCTAACTTGAGACCATAAGGTCAAAACCTTTGAAAACATTGTTTGTCACTTGCAGCAATCTAGGTTGAGTGGTAAGCGAAATTATTATGGTACCGAAAGGCAAAATTTAACTTGAGACCGTGAGGTCAAAACTTTTGAAAACTATGCTTGCCAGTTGAAGCCATCTAGGCTAAGTGATAAGCGAACTTGTTTTAGTACCAAGAGGTAAAATCTAACTTAAGACCGTGAAGTCAAAACTTTTGAAAAGTATGCTTGTCACTTGAAGCTATCCAGACTAAGTGGTAAGCAAGCTTGTTTTTGTGCTGAGGGGCAAAATCTAACTTGATACTATGATGTCAAAACTTTTGAAAACTATGTTTGTCACTTGAAGCCATCTAGGTTAAGTGGTAAGCGAACTTGTTTTGGTGTCGAGAGGCAAAATCTAACTTGAGACCGTGATGTCAAAACTTTTGAAAACTATGACTGTCACTTGAAGCCATTGAGGCTAAGTGGTAAGCAAACTTATTTTGGTGCCGAGAGGCAAAGTCTAACTTAAGACCGTGAGGTGAAAACTTTTGAAAACTATGTTTGTCACTTGAAGCTATCTAGACTGAGTGGTAAGCGAACTTGTTTTAGTGCCGAGGGGCAAAATCTAACTTGAGACCACGAGGTCGAAACTTTTGAAAACTATGCTCGTCACTTGAAGCCATCTAGGCTAAGTGGTAAGCAAAACTATTACGGTGCCGAAAGGCAAAGTCTAACTTGAGACCATGAGGTCAAAACTTTTGAAAACTATGCTCATCACTTGAAGCCATCTAAGCTAAGTAGTAAGCGAAATTATTATGGTGCCGAAAGGCAAAATCTAACTTGAGACCGTGATGTTAAAACTTTTGAAAACTATGCTTGTCACTTGAAGCCATCTAGGCTAAGTGGTAAGCGAGCTTGTTTTGGTGCCGAGAGGCAAAATCTAACATAAGACTGTGAGGTTAAAACTTTTGAAAAGTATATTTGTCACTTGAAGCCATCGAGGCTAAGTGGTAAGCGAACTTATTTTGGTGCCGAGAGGCAAAATCTAACTTGAGACAGTGTGGTCAAAACTTTTGAAAACTATGCTTGTCACTGGAAGCCATCTAGGCTAAGTGGTAAGCGAAATTATTACGGTGCCAAAAGGCAAAATCTAACTTGAGATCATGCGATCAAAGCATCTGAAAACTATGCTTGTCATTTGAAGCTATCTAGGCTAAGTGATAAGTGAAATTATTGCAGTGCTGAAAAGCAAAATCAAACTTGAGACCGTGAGCTCAAAACTTTTGAAAACTATGATTATCACTTGAAGCCATCTAGGCTAAGTGGTGAGTAAAATTATTATGGCACCGAAAGGAAAAAATCTAACTTGAGACCGTGGGGTCAAAACTATATTTGTAGTTCACATTCGTAAGTGATCATTCAGGACTAGACCTTTGAAGAGATGGGTTCCGAGTTTGCATTTAATGCGAGTTCAGATGTTGGTAGTTGATTGGTTATCTCTAAAAAGCGTTTCACTTTTTTGTACAATGATGACTTGGCATCTGGTGGGGGGACCCTTTGATATTCTTCTTATGTACACCTACTAAACTAATCCATGGTTGAAAGCTTTTCTCTTCTCAATCTATGTCGTTCCTTTAATATAAACACTCTTCCCCCTTTTCTCTCTTCTTTTCACATTTTCGAATTGTAAAACAGCCATTTTTATTTTCAAGCTTTCTTTGATTCCTCTTTCGATATCTGCCCCATTTTCTTAGACTTGAAATGGACGCTTCTATTAAGACTCAGCAAGATCTTGTCGAGGTTTTGTCTTCGTATGGGATAACATGAGTCGAGACGCTTGCTCCTTGATCTGGGATGCATTATAGCAATCCCCCAAAAAGGGTATTTTGTGTGGTCTATGGAGCATTTAGAACATTGGATTTTCCTACCCTTAGCGCCCTTATTTTTTAATGTTCTAGAATTTTATCGCATTAATCCCTTCCAACTCTTGGCTACCTTATATACAGCTTTATCTGCCATGGCGATCTTATATTTTGAAAGTGGCTATGGGATATACCTGTTATCGAGATCAATTACATGTTCAACTTGTTAGAGTCCAAATCCATTAGGGAATTTTCCATGTATTTTCTCAAATTCCTAAGGCCATATCTTCTACAGAATCCATTCGGCAAGATTTAACGCCACGTTAGTAGTTTCTTGTCAACACCTTTTCTGATCGAATCGTCGCCTCTTTTAATAACGCTGGTATGTCTTTGGATATTTTTCTTTCCTTTGGTCTTATCTGCATTCTAAGTTCTGTCTCCTTATTTTGTTAAATAGTGAGACCCGAGAAAAGTAATGATCTGACGATCATTAATCGCTTTAAAGGTAGGTATAAAGAAGTTATGAAAATTTCATCTTCACGGCGATATCGACACTTAGTTCTTACCAAAAGCAAATTGAAAGCCACGGGTTTGATACCTCCTTCTGCTAAATTTGATGGACTTAAGCCATCTAGGAAGTATGAGAAAGCTTCTACCGTAGTTATTAATAGCAGAGAATAAGCCGAATCTAGTCTAGAGGAAAGTGAAAGTTTCACCCTGAATTCTTTGAACTAATATATTCCTTTTTCCCAGTACAATTTAGTGTTGTTTTAATTTTAGCCTTACCCTTTTATTCCTTGTTGTAGTGATTCCTTCTCCTAAGAAGACCGGCCCCATGAGTAAGGGGAAAGAGACCAAGAAGATGTCTACGTTGATGATTTCTGATAAGGGTACTCTTGGCTTGAAGAAACAAAAGATTACCGGATCTTCTAAAGTCGAGAATTGCAAGGGGAAAGCTTCAGATTTGCTTGTTGAGAAGAATAAGCAAGTGATGGAAATAGCTAGAGCTACTTTTGAGGTGACCTTTTCAATGCCATTACCAAAGAGCGTATTAGACCATTGACTTCTGCCTCAGGAATCCATAAAGCAATTGAATATAGCCTCCGGGAAAGCATCAAGGTAAAATACATTTTCACATGTAGGTTTATGATTCCAACATATGTTTTTACCTTGTTGCCTTTTATTAGACTATGTTGGAAATCTCCACTCTTAAACATGGGTGGTTGAAAATGGAAGAGACGGTAGCCACTCCCGAGGCAACGAAAAAGGAGTTTGTGGAATTGAAAGCTAAAATTCGAGAGGTGAATGCTCAAGTAGTGTAGTCAAGTATAACTGCTGGAGAGAGAGACCGCAAGATTGTGACTCTCGACGAAGCCTCGAAGGAAAGGGACGAGAGGTTGAAGAAATCCAAGGCCAGGGTGGTTGATAAAGAACATTATATTGCTAGAGACGAGCATGAGAGGTCGGCATATCAAGTTTTATTTGATGCTTATGCTCACCATTAAGATCAAAACATAACTTTCTCTTTAGCCTATCTTGGGGACAACGCTGCCACGGTTAAGGCTACCTTTGCTAAGAGGTATGAGGAACGTGAGAAGGAAAAAGAAGTCGAGGCCATCGGTGGATGAGGCCGAGACTCTAGTATAGGAGGAGGAGGAAGCGGCTGCTTCTGACAAGGGGGTACGAGAGAATCATTCTGATGATACACTTAATGAAAAAAACATTACGTAGCTTATCTTTGTATTATACCTTTATGCTTGTATAAAAAATAAACCAAAACTTTCTTGATGGCTTTTTAATACTTGAATTTCCATCTAACTTTATACTCGATGGCTTCCATATGATGTCTCAAACTAGAGTAGTCGACGTGTAGTTTTTCTTTATTTCCCGTCATTTCCCTTTGCTAATCTTAAGTCGATGTTCCTTAGGGAGTACCTTGCCTAAACTTCTCAGAAACTCAGCGAGACTATGCTTCTTTTTAACGTTCTTATGAGGACAAGGAAGTCGAACTTCAAAAGCTAAAAGTAACCCTTAAGGACTTTGAGATTAAGCTCGATTTTCTTGAGTCAAAGTTGGGTCTAAAAACTAGCAAATGCTTCTCTTCGAAGAGGAGTGAGCCCTAAATAGATATCTGACCTCGAGTGATGAACTTGTTATTCCTTTTAAACGAAGTGAGCAAAAAGAGGCTACGGATGATGTTGCTAATGAATTCCTTCCGAGTCTATAAAACCGAGGTTGTTTCAAAGAGCCCTATCTCACCATCTTGGCTTGCTCATTTGGGGAGGATTTCCTCTTTTATTTTTATAGCTTACCCTCTAATGCTCTTGATTTTATAATCCAATTTTTGTAATGCTATTTCTTTAGGCATTCATCTCAGCCTATCCTTTGTAACAATTTCTTGGATAAATTATATGTAAAGAAACTTTAATCCTTTCAACTTCACTTCTTATGCTATCACTTTGCTTGAGTGTGCCTTTTAGGACCTTCTTTTATGGGGTATCGTTTTCCCTTGGGCATACTTTCACTAAAATATGGTTTCAGACCCAATCAACTTGGATTCTTGTCCGGAGCCAACCTAGTATCACAGTCAAGAGTTTTGTCTTATACTGGTTCTATGTTCACCTTTACCTCGTTTCGGTTTACTAAGAATCTACTCGATGTCTTCGCTTAGGAACTTTTCCCCAACATTCTATTTGTATCAGGAGTTTACCCATCTCTTATACATGATACTGTTCGTCCTTAACTCACTACCATTGGAAATCTACCCACTTTCCATCTAACTAGGAATCTACCCAATGCATGGCATTTCTCATCCATTTCTCACTACCATTGGGAATCAACCCACTTTCTATCTAACCAGGAATCTACTTAGTACATAGTACTACTTGACCATGGCTCACTATTATTAGGAATCTAGCCAACACTCTAACTAGAAATCTACCCAATGCATGGTACTACTTGATTATAGCTCACTATTATTGGGAATCTAGCCAACACTCTAACTAGATATATACCTAATGCATGGTACTACTTGACTATGACTCATTATTATTAGGAATCTACCCAATAGTCTAATCTAAGTAGGAATCTACCCAATGCATGATAATACTTGACGATGGCTCACTGTTATTGGGAATCTACCCAATATTCTAATTTAAGTAGGAATCTACCAAATGCATGATACTACTTGACCATAACTCACTATTATTGGGAATCTACCCAATATTTGAATCTAACTATGAATCTACCCAACATATGGTACTACTTGACCATGGCTGACTATTGTTGGGAATCTACCCAATATTCTAATCAAACTACGAATCTACCCAGCGCATGGTACTACTTGACCAGGGCTCACTATCAGCATACATTCTACTTTTCGATATCTTTTTAAATCTAATTAATTTTTGCCTTACACTTTGTTATGCATCACTGTGGGGGTGCTCTTATTGCTAGGTCTACCAACTTATCGTTGGGTCCCAATCTACAATCACTTGTGGCTGGCGTCGGTCATCTGCAACTACTTTTTGCTGGTGTCGGCCATCTACAACCACTTTTGGTTGGTATCGACCATCTACAACCACTCTTGGCTAGTGTCGGCCATAAAATCTATTTTACGTTAACGGCCTTTCCGAAAGCTAGTTGTAACTTGGAAGATGGAAAATATGAATCCTTTGAAAAGAGTGCTTTCGTACCATTTTGTTAGACCTTTGAAATTACATAGTATTTAAATCATATTGTTCCACATAAAGTTGATTCGAGTTTGAGAAAGAAGTTTATTGATGGAATTATTATTATTATTTATATATTTTTGAAAAATGAAACTCTTCATTGATCTTGTCAGATCAATGGGAAGTTTCAGCCCTTAAATCCTAAATGCAAGTTGATATGCAAAAGTTCTTAAGGAGAGAAAACATACCGAAAGGGACACTATAAATACCAAAACTTGAATATTCCCCCGAAGTTGGAACCCGGGACAAGGTTTGGTCAAAGAAGGATGTAACAAGATCCACTGATTAAACTTCTAGAGATCCAAAACTATGGAGTGCCCCTGCCATACTTGCCCTCTTTGGGAAGATGGCCCAAGGGTGTTAGAGTTTCCGTGGCCGCTATCCTATGGGGCTTTCATATACTGTTGTAACATTTTCTTGCGAATCAACTCCTCAATCATATCCCGTAAGTGTCTGCACTCGTTCGTATTGGGACCGTGAGTTTCATGGAATCTGCAGAACTTGCCTGTAACAACCCGGAGTTTTACAACAATTAATTGTCGTTTAATGAAGATTGTATTGGTTGTTAATTATGATTTGGGATTTTAATCAGTAGGTTAATTGCTAGTGCAGTTTTGAATCGATTCGGAATCCTTTTTGTAAAAGTTTGTTATCGTCACCAGACGATTGAAATTGATAACAAATTTCTATCAGCAATTTTGATCGAATTGAAATTCTTTTTAAGTTGTAAAATTCTTTAATAAATGTTTGGGTAAATGTTGAAGGGCTTTAACTTATAATCTCGGCCCACATTTATTTGGAATGCTGTGATAATATCAGAGAAACCCGACCCCTTTCTGATTGTCATTCATCCATAACCCTAAAAGAAAAATGGTGGCGGCTCTCATCCTACGTTTGTTCCTCTGTAAATCTCGTGAAAAAATGCCGGCTTCTCTTTATCGTTTCTCCTGAAAAATTAGGGCTTTGCGATGAAGTCGCTGGCTTTGTCGATTCAATTGATGATGCTTCGATTGTTTAGTTCGATTGATTGCGACTCCTTCTCTTGCTCGAGCTCGCCTTTGATTTGTGTGCTTCATTCGTGGCTAAGGTGAGTGTACTCGGCACTCACATCTATTCGAATTCGTGACCTTTGTCGTTGGGTTATTTGAAGTTGTTCAATTTTTATTTCGGCAGTTTGATTTCTGTCCGATGTTGGTGATTTTTGTTTTCGCTTACTTGAATTTACGATGTTGATATCGTTCCTTTTTGACTTCGGCAATTAACTGTGACTTCGACACTATGATTTTTATCATCTGGCTTTGGTTGAAACTATTCGATCCCTTCCCCTTTGACTTTGCCACAACGTTGATTTTGTGATGATATTTTCTGGCCGATTGATGTGGCATGGATGCTTGAGTTTTATCTGTTTTGGTTTGTACTAGTTCGAACTTATAAATTTCCATGATTTGCTTGCTTATGTTGTTGCGGTATCATTGACTGGTTCACTTGATTTCATGGTTCGCGGTTGTGAACACTGCCTGGCTTCGGCTATCTGTTTTAGTTGAAAATTTAGTTGATAGTTGGTTTTGGCTCAACTTGATACGGGTAGTTGTTTTCACAATACATGTATAGGTTGTACCATTGTTATTCCTGGTTCATATCTGCACTTGATAATTTGAGTGCTTGCAGTAGTATTGATTTTATATGAAGTATTACTCTTGTATAGTTTCTGGGTTTCACCATACTTTTGTTCGCATTTGTACCATGTACTTGAGTCTGGTTCTTGTTACACTTCACCTGCTATGTCTTTGTTCATGTTGGATAGTTGTACTTGAATGTTACTATCTCATGTCTGGTTGCATTGAGCTCATGTGGTCTTCACTTATGAGTAATCTGTACTTGTATATGTTTAGTCACTAGCATTTGTTGTCATGATGCTTCATGTTGCTTTTGCACAGGCCATGCTTTATATTGGATTTTATACCCAGATTTTGCATTGAGGCATTTAGAGTTGATAAGTCTCGGACATTTATAGTTCTGTTTTCCCAGTGTAGCATCATTAAGGCCTTGAGTTCTGTCTTTGTCATGAGCAATTGTTGTTGTCTTCTTTGTTCATGTTGGCACTGAAATTTGATGTGGCTTTCATTGTTTTTGGCCTGGCATATGAACTGCTGCTATATCAATTTGAGTCTTGTCCAATATTGAAGTAGTCTTCATTGTTGCATGTATCACTCTTCATTCACTTCAGATGCTCTTCGCTGTTGTATATGTCTGCATCCATTACTTGAGTTGCCATTTCATATGCTTGCACTACTTGATGTTGTCTGCATCCATGTTGTTTTGTAGTAGCACTGTATGTCTGCAGTCTTTATTAGGTCATCTGAATTGCTTTCAACTGCACTGTTGCATTGTGATTTCATGTCTGTAGTTGCATTCCATTTGTATTTTTGGTGCTCGTTTGTGGGCTTTTGTTGATCTTTTGTGCATGTTCAAGTTTCTGTTTCAATTTGCACTTCTTTGACTTCACTGTGTACATGCACAGTTTTATTGTGCAGTGATACCTTGAATTTTGGTTGAGCCCATTTGCACTTGAGTTGAATCAAATTTTGATTTGATCTTGTGCATTGAGTTGGCGAGGCAGCGCACATGTATGTACGTGTGTACTGCAGCCACACAGTACAGATTTTAAAAATTGATGTTTCGATCGTCAAATTGTTTCGTTGATAAAATTCAATGTTTTGAAGTTGTATTCTGATTTGGATTTACTGATTTGTTGTCTAACACTATTTAGTGTATTACTTGCCGGTATCCGATTCTCTTATCGAGAAGTTGGATATACGAGATTTCTGTGACCGTCGTCTATTTGATATTGATTATTATTGCTTCTGTGCATTAATAACTGAGTTTGAATTAGACTGACCCGTGTATTATTTTCTTTTGAATTTAATACTCGAGTCAGACCCGAGTATTTCAGGTTGTAGATTTCCTTCTTTGAGTTGCTGTTCGGGATATGAAGACTTTTCACATCTTCTGAAGTTGTCTTTGTCATTTTGTAGAAGTCGAGTCATTGTATAGGAGGATATGTATTCATGTATATTAGTTGATAATGTACTTGCTTATATAACTTCCAGAGTCGACAGTTGTAGTTGTATCATATGTATTGTGTCAACTATATTGTAACTGACATCAGTTATATATATATATATATGAGATTCTGTTATTTGTGTTCCGCATTCTTTTGTATCTGTGTTGTTTTTATATATATTGTCCTAAACTATTATGAACCGTCGTAGTTTGTTTTGTACTAGAATTGGGTATGTCGATGGGAGTAAATAAATAATAGAAGAAAAAAAAAGTATATACCACTCCTATCGAGATAACCAATGTTAGTGTAAAGCCAACTACGGATGGTCGCTCCTATCCAGCCTTATTCTTCGTAATGATAGACAGTATTTCTTTTAATACTCTTTGTTATTATGAGTATAGAGGTGGGGCGTCACAGTTGGTATCAGAGCTTGGGGTTTATGGACATAATATAGAACATAACTTGGATGGAACATATGTTACAACTATTGGTCGATGTTTTATTATGCTTTGAGTCAAAACTAAAGTTTTGAAATTTTGATGAAATTTTTAAATATCTTTATTTAAAAATAAATGTGAAACTGTATTTTATTGATTGATTAAATTGTGTTCGGTTAATCAGAGTGCACAGCGGAAACAGTGAATCTGTCTTCGCTGAGTACAACTGATAATCTATTTGATTTAAAAATTGAAATATGAAATTGAAATAAATTTCATTGGTTGTTTACATAGCTGTAATTACTTTGTTTCTTTGAGAATTTCGAATCTGAATTGAGGATTCGAAGAAATTGCAGATATGTGATTTTTGTTGAAATTTCCGCTGGCTTTCTCTTGTACTAATCATCTATTGATTAGATTTTGCTGTTTTGAATTGTCTTCATTGAAGATACATTCGAATGATTTCTTTGTTTATATTGTAATGTGCGTGCAAATATGAATTGCACGTTACTGCATTTATTTTACGTTGAACCGATGCTTGGTTATGAAACGTATTTTGTTGCCGTTATTTTTATAACGGGATTTTTACACTAATGCTAAATTTTTGAAGCAAGGTGTTTTGTTGGCATTTTGATGAATGAAAATTCACTGATATTACATTTTGATGTAAATTATTTTGATGAGATTTTGACGTTTTAAAATTACTGTCGCTTTGACTTCAGTAACTGTCAAATTTTAAAAGTGGATTTTCAAGCGGTTATACCGCAATGCTAATTTGTGACCGTATTTATGGTATTTTGAGAAGTACAATTTCCTTATCGAAATTGTTACTGATTTGCTGTTTTAATCACGTGATTGGAAAATCATTTTAAAATGAAAATTGTTTTATAAATTTCTAACAGTTTGCGCTTTCAAAAGGATGAGAAAGCGACTTAAACGATTCAGCAAAATCGAGGATTATGACCCCTTTCTTTTACTGATTCGCTTAACTCTGGACTTGTCCAGTTGAGAATGTGAATTGTTATTTTATAAAATAAATAAAAATTGTTTTCAGAAATTTTACAGTTTGCGCTTTCAAAAGAATGAGGAAGCGATTTAAACGTTTCAGCAAAATCGAGGACTATGACCCCTTTCTTTTACTGATTCGCTTAATTCCGGACTTGTCCGTTTGAGAATGTAAAGTGTATTTTTACAAAATACACAATTTTGCACTTTCAAGGAAACGATGAAGAGATTTAAACGATTTAGCAAAAGTGCAGAGTATGGAACCACACTTTTACTATTTCGGTTAATTCCGGACTCGTTAATTGAATATCTGGTGTTTTGATGATTTTGATGAATTTTGCACTTTCAAGGAAACGATGAAGAGAATCAAACGATTTAGTAAAACACGTGGTATGGGACATGTGCGTTTGCTATTTCGGTTAATTCCGAACTCGTTAATTGAAATATTTGATGATTTCGTGTGCTTTCGAGCCACTTTGTTGGACCTTCGGGTCATTTGTTGGACCTCCGGGTCAAATACCAGTACTAGACCTTCGGGTCATTTGTCGGACTTTCGGGTCATTTGTTGGGCGCCAAAAATTATGATGAGTACTTGGTAGGCTTCGGCCATTTGTTGATGCACGTGCGGCGAATTAAAAACTCGCCATCTGATGGGATCGATCCAAGCTTTTATGTTGATTTTCTAGTCTTCTTAATTGATATCTAGATATTTGTTATTTCTAATTATCTGCAGGTAATTAGATATCTGATGTTATGAGATTTAATTATCGTATCGGTAATTAAATATTTGTTGTTTCTAATTATCGCTTGTGATAATTAGATATTTGTTGATATGAGATTTGATTATCGTTTTTGATAATCGAATAATTGTTGATTTGAAATTTGATTATCGTTTTTGATAATCGAATATTTGTTGATTTGAAATTTGATTATCGTTTTTGATAATCGAATATTTGTTGAATTTGAAATTTGATTATCGTTTTTGATAATCGAATATTTGTTGATTTGAAATTTGATTATCGTTTTTGATAATCGAATATTTGTTGAATTTGAAATTTGATTATGGTTTTGGGATAATCGAATATTTGTTGAATTTTAAATTTGATTATCGTTTTTGATAATCGAATAATTGTTGAATTTGAAATTTGATTATCGTTTTTGATAATCGAATATTTGTTGATTTGAAATTTGATTATCGTTTTTGATAATCGAATAATTGTTGAATTTGAAATTTGATTATCGTTTTTGATAATCGAATATTTGTTGATTTGAAATTTGATTATCGTTTTTGATAATCGAATATTTGTTGAATTTGAAATTTGATTATTGCTTTTGATAATTGAATATTTGTTGAATTTGAAATTTGATTATCGTTTTTGATAATCGAATATTTGTTGATTTGAAATTTGATCATCGTTTTTGATAATCGAATATTTGTTGATTTTTAAATTTGATTATTGCTTTTGATAATCGAATATTTGTTGATTTGGAATTTGATTATCGTTTTTGATAATCGAATAATTGTTGAATTTGAAATTTGATTATCGTTTTTGATAATCAAATATTTGTTGATTTGAAATTTGATTATCGTTTTTTATAATCGAATATTTGTTGAATTTGAAATTTGATTATTGCTTTTGATAATCGAATATTTGTTGAATTTGAAATTTGATTATTGCTTTTGATAATCGAATATTTGTTGAATCTGAAATTTGATTATCGTTTTGTGATAATCGAATATTTGTTGAATTTGAAATTTGATTATCGTTTTGATAATCGAATATTTGTTGATCTGGAAATTTGATTATCGTTTGAGATAATTAGATATTTGATTTGTCTTCTGATTATCGTTTTGATAAATAGATAATTGTTGTTTCCGATTATCGTTTTTGATAATTTGATATTTGTTGATTTATTTTCTGAGTATCGTTTGGATAATTGGACGTTTGCTGATTGTATGGAGAAGAGATTTTCTAGTCTCTAATTGAGTTCAGATTTTGTTGATTTTATTGAATTGCTATTTTCTATCTGTCACTGTTAATAGTTAGAGTTTGCTGATTATGAAATTCGTGTTTTCTAGCTGTTTATTGGATAACTAGATATTTGCAGTTTTGCAATCTGTGATTGTGTTTTCTAATTATCTTTGTTGATAATTGGACTTTGCTATTTTCTAATTATCGTATCGATAATTAGATATTGCTGTTTTATAATTCTCTGTATTTCTGAATGTCTAATCAGTAATTGTAAATTGCTAATAATTGTACTTATTCAGTTCCGCTGTTTCCTGATTATCTATTTAATAATCAGGTTTTGTTGAAAATTTGTGAATTTCCCTTATGAAATTAAAAGATTTCTTTGGTGTTTGTGTTCTCGATCTTTATTTTTCTAACTTAACCAGTTTATGTTAGAAGAATAATCGTTATAGACGGCTTTCATTATGGAAATTGCGGGGACGTAATTTTTATAAGGAGGGGAGTCTGTAACAACCCGGAGTTTTACGACAATTAATTATCGTCTAATGACGATTGTATTGGTTGTTAATTATGATTTGGGATTTTAATCAGTGGGTTAATTGCTAGTGCAGTTTTGAATCGATTCGGAATCCTTTTTGTAAAAGTTTGTTATCGTCATCAGACGATTGAAATTGATAACAAATTTCTATCAACAATTTTGATCGAATTGAAATTCTTTTTAAGTTGTAAAATTCTTTAATAAATGTTTGGGTAAATGTTGAAGGGCTTTAACTTATAATCTCGGCCCACATTTATTTGGAATGCTGTGATAATATCAGAGAAACCTGACCCCTTTCTGATTGTCATTCATCCATAACCCTAAAAGAAAAATGGTGGCGGCTCTCATCCTACGTTCGTTCCTCTGTAAATCTCGTGAAAAAATGCCGGCTTCTCTTTATCGTTTCTCCTGAAAAATTAGGGCTTTGCGATGAAGTCGCTGGCTTTGTCGATTCAATTGATGATGCTTCGATTGTTTAGTTCGATTGATTGCGACTCCTTCTCTTGCTCGAGCTCGCCTTTGATTTGTGTGCTTCATTCGTGGCTAAGGTGAGTGTACTCGGCACTCACATCTATTCGAATTCGTGACCTTTGTCGTTGGGTTATTTGAAGTTGTTCAATTTTTATTTCGGCAGTTTGATTTCTATCCGATGTTGGTGATTTTTGTTTTCGCTTACTTGAATTTACGATGTTGATATCGTTCCTTTTTGACTTCGGCAATTAACTGTGACTTCGACACTGTGATTTTTATCATCTGGCTTTGGTTGAAACTGTTCGATCCCTTCCCCTTTGACTTTGCCACAACGTTGATTTTGTGATGATATTTTCTGGCCGATTGATGTGGCATGGATGCTTGAGTTTTATCTGGTTTTGATTTGTACTAGTTCGAACTTATAAATTTCCATGATTTGCTTGCTTATGTTGTTGCGGTATCATTGACTGGTTCACTTGATTTCATGGTTCGCGGTTGTGAGCACTGCCTGGCTTCGGCTATCTGTTTTAGTTGAAAATTTAGTTGATAGTTGGTTTTGGCTCAACTTGATATGGGTAGTTGTTTTCACAATACATGTATAGGTTGTACCATTGTTATTCCTGGTTCATATCTGCACTTGACAATTTGAGTGCTTGCAGTAGTATTGATTTTATATGAAGTATTACTCTTGTATAGTTTCTGGGTTTCACCATACTTTTGTTTGCATTTGTACCATGTACTTGAGTCTGGTTCTTGTTACACTTCACCTGCTATGTCTTTGTTCATGTTGGATAGTTGTACTTGAATGTTACTGTCTCATGTCTGGTTGCATTGAGCTCATGTGGTCTTCACTTATGAGTAATCTGTACTTGTATATGTTTAGTCACTAGCATTTGTTGTTATGATGCTTCATGTTGCTTTTGCACAGGCCGTGCTTTATATTGGATTTTATACCCAGATTTTGCATTGAGGCATTTAGAGTTGATAAGTCCCGGACATTTATAGTTCTGTTTTCCCAGTGTAGCATCATTAAGGCCTTGAGTTCTGTCTTTGTCATGAGCAATTGTTATTGTCTTCTTTGTTCATGTTGGCACTGAAATTTGCTGTGGCTTTCATTGTTTTTGGCCTGGCATATGAACTACTGCTATATCAATTTGAGTCTTGTCCAATATTGAAGTAGTCTTCATTGTTGCATGTATCACTCTTCATTCACTTCAGATGCTCTTCGCTGTTGTATATATCTGCATCCATTACTTGAGTTGCCATTTCATATGCTTGCACTACTTGATGTTGTCTGCATCCATGTTGTTTTGTAGTAGCACTGTATGTCTGCAGTCTTTATTAGGTCATCTGAATTGCTTTCAACTGCACTGTTGCATTGTGACTTCATATCTGTAGTTGCATTCCATTTGTATTTGTGGTGCTCGTTTGTGGGCTTTTGTTGATCTTTTGTGCATGTTCAAGTTTCTGTTTCAATTTGCACTTCTTTGACTTCACTGTGTACATGCACGGTTTTATTGTGCAGTGATACCTTGAATTTTGGTTGAGCCCATTTGCACTTGAGTTGAATCAAATTTTGATTTGATCTTGTGCATTGAGTTGGCGAGGCAGTGCACATGTATGTACGTGTGTACTGCAGCCACACAGTACAGATTTTAAAAATTGATGTTTCGATCGTCAAATTGTTTCGTTGATAAAATTCAATGTTTTGAAGTTGTATTCTGATTTGGATTTAATGATTTGTTGTCTAACACTATTTAGTGTATTACTTGCCGGTATCCGATTCTCTTATCGAGAAGTTGGATATACGAGATTTCTGTGACCGTCGTCTATTTGATATTGATTATTATTGCTTCTGTGCATTAATAACTGAGTTTGAATTAGACTGACCCGTGTATTATTTTCTTTTGAATTTAATACTCGGGTTAGACCCGAGTATTTCAGGTTGTAGATTTCCTTCTTTGAGTTGATGTTCGGGATATGAAGACTTTTCACATCTTCTGAAGTTGTCTTTGTCATTTTGTAGAAGTCGAGTCATTGTATAGGAGGATATGTATTCATGTATATTAGTTGATAATGTACTTGTTTATATAACTTCCAGAGTCGACAGTTGTAGTTGTATCATATGTATTGTGTCAACTATATTGTAACTGACATCAGTTATATATATATATATATGAGATTCTGTTATTTGTGTTCCGCATTCTTTTGTATCTTGTTGTTTTTATATATATTGTCCTAAACTATTATGAACCATCGTAGTTTGTTTTGTACTAGAATTGGGTATGTCGATGGGAGTAAATAAATAATAGAAGAAAAAAAAAGTATATACCACTCCTATCGAGATAACCAATGTTAGTGTAAAGCCAACTACGGATGGTCGCTCCTATCCAGCCTTATTCTTCGTAATGATAGACAGTATTTCTTTTAATACTCTTTGTTATTATGAGTATAGAGGTGGGGCGTCACATTGCCTGACTTTTTTTCCTTCTCAGTCAACTCTCTTAGAGCCAGATTTCTATACTACTTAGTGTTTAAAGTCGCTAGGTAGATATTTTCTATCAAGTTGTTCAGTTCAATGTAGCTATCATATTTAGGAGTCCTAATACGATTCCTTTTATCTGGCTTCTTCTTCTTAGCCCCATTATCATTTCATTTTCAATTATTGTTTTGGTTACCAACATTCACATCTACATTTCCCAAGCTTCCTCCCGACTACTTTACAACAACATTGCTTTGTATTACTTCGTTCGAATTCCCAGCACCAGTCCTTCGTAGATGCTTGTGCGCTTCCTCCAAGCGTAAGTACTCATTAGTTTTTCTATAAAAAGCATTCGTTGTCGATGGGTGCTTCTTTTCCAACCATTCCTCAAACTCCGTATCGGGATGAAGCCCCCTAATCAATGCCATCAGCATTATGTCATCCTTGGGAACTGTCACTTCTGTCGTGGTTATGTGGAACGGATTTAAGAAATCCTTCAGCGACTCTCCTTCAGCTCGGAAGAGTTTTGTCAAGGACATCATGTTCTTTGAACGTGTAGTATATAAACGAAATTGTTCTACAAACTTCTTTGATAACTCACTGAAAGACGATATGGACCTCGACGGTAGTCGAGTGAACCACATCGTAGCTACTCCTTCTAAGAAAATCAAAAAACAGCGGCATTTCACGGCATTGGAAGCCCTTGCTAAATCCATATGCCATTCATATCTCATTAAGTGCTGCTTGGGATCCATCGTTCCTCCGTACAACGACATAATTGTAGAATACAATAGCGTACGATTTTTGTTTGAAGATAGAAACATATATATTTGATTAAATGTATTTGTTATTGTACTATTTTATATTTCCACATAATTAAATAAATATTTATGAATAAAATAAATAACTCAGAATTCATATTTAAACAAATATTTTATAACAAATTCAAATAGTACAAATTTGAGCTCTCACTATATTTACACATTTTTAATTACAATACAATTTCAATTACAACACAATTTTCACTCTTCAATTTTTACCTCACTACATATATTCACTCATCACTCGTATTTAATCTTCAACTCTGCTCCAGCCTGTATCCAGCAACTGAACTGTCTGCAAAAATAAACACTATGCAGTAAAATTGAAAAAGAAATATTTTTGCAGTGCACAATAAAGTGTGTGTTTTGAAAATATTATTTGCCTCATTTATTTGGGTTGTTCATCATCATTTATTTATTTTTCATCTCACACGAACAACTTGTGACATGCACAGTGTATCACTGTACATGCCACAAGGTCATGCACACCAATATACACTTATTTGTTAAAATAGCAGGGACAGGTGAGCACAAGGTCTAACCCAAGCCTAGACTGGATTTAACTCAAGTGCAAATGCAAATAACAACTTGACATTATATCAGACCAGTCATGAAAACAAGGCAACATTCAGTCATGAACATATGTACATGGAGCCATTCAGGCATGAACACAATGAGGCATGGATTCAAAAACAACAAAGGCTAACAAGACCAGCAATTGAAATGACTCGAAGAAACTGCATAGTTAACTCGAGGCAAACATGAACACACACATACAACAATGTCAGAATACAGACTAGATTCACAACAACTATGCAACACATGTAGACATGAACCAGAAAAGATGTGACAACAAGGGATGCAACATAGACCATATCAATTTTTACTCGAAGCACAATGTAGATCAGATCAGAGGCAAGCAGCAGTTCAACTCAAAGCAATGCAAGGGAACCACACATGAAAACATAAAGAAGCTACATGAAACACAACTTGAACATTAGAGCATGTAGCTCAATAAATAAATACAACAGGACTTCAGAACAAAACAAAACAGAAAATGAACTAGACATGTACAAAGAACCAGTCACCATCAACATGAAACCAGACTACTTGAAAAACAAGCCAGTGCACATGAATCAGAGGAACAACAAAGACATGTACAAAGTTCTCATGCAACAAGACTTCAAAACGACCCAGACCAAAATTGGACTCAATGCAACAAGGAACCAGACCACCAAATGGAACAAGGCACCAGATCACATGACAACAGTGAAGACTCAAAGTGGTAAACCAGATCAACATACCAACCAGACTCAAGTGAAACATTCAAACATGAAGAATCAACATGAATGCAAGGCATCATATATATATATATATGTATGTATATACAGACAAACACAATCAGTTTCAACATATATATGTAATTCACTTTCAAGTGGAACAAGACTTCAATCTGAATCAAGCAAGCATTTCAAAATCAAGTTCTCTAAATCAAGTGCAGACTAAAAAGGTATAAAGACCGGAGCATACATATATCAGTTCAAGTAGAAGACATCAAGTGCACTAGATTTACACATAAGGTAGAGCATAGGCACATCACATCACACACAAATATACATACATATATGTATGTATATACATGGAGATGACACACATTCGCAAACATAGTTTACATGTGTATATCAGTGAAGTAGTTTACATATTTACAGTAAATAACAGTAGCAGTTCGAACCAGTCAAGGAGTAGAAAAATATTGCAGTGAAGTCAATCAGAGTAACACGAATTGAACAAATCAAAATTCGCCGAGTCCAGAAATTCAAAATGCCGAAGTCAAAGGAGAAAAAAGAATGGTCAGCGTAAATTTGTGTTGAAGTGTTCAAACATAAATTCAGAAAATGGTTTAATGTCGTAGAGGATTTCAAATAAACAAGTCAAGTATATTCAAATGCCGAAGTCATAGAAATAGACTCAAATCAATTTGAATATATCAACTAAGAACAAGTCAGAATTATCACCATCGTTTAAGAAATAATCTAATGGCCGAGCAAAACATTTGAAGAAATCAAATAAAAATATACAAACGTAAATATAGGGAATTTATCCCTATTTAAACCCAACGTCATCATCGGAAAAAGGTATTCGAGTTTAAGCAAGATTAGAGAGCAAGCACCAATCCAAAACTCAAATCATTGATATCGAGCATAATCAAAATCGAAAAAGGGAAAAATCGCATATCATTTTTTATCATTCGAGCTCGACGAAATTGAAGCAGCCGTAAGCTATCAAAGCCAGAGAACTGATTAACAAGGCAAATCGAAGTTAATTGAGGAATGAAAGGCAACTGATTTGAACACCAAGCGGCGCCCTCAAGCAAATCTAAAAACACCCTAAATTCCAGAGAAACAAGACGGCCGCATAACAAAGAAAAGGAAAACATTTTTTCACGAGTTATATTTTTAGTGGGCCGGTTTAGTTTATTTGAATTTGGGCTTAAGTTTTTAAAATAAGGTTTTATTTTATAGTTTTATTTTATTTGTAATTTTCTACTTTAAATTGTGTAACTTTCTAGTTGTGTAACCAGGAACAAAATACGGGGCGTAGTTTGAGAATTCGCAACTCAGTGGTTGAGTTGTGGAAGGGTTTTGAGCTTAGAGTTAGATTAGTCAAGTTAGCAGGTGTCGCAAGTTTACGTGTGTTTGTAAGTGTCTGACTACTTAATCTCTAGTAAAAACCTTGGGGGCAGCATGTAGGCAGGTTTTTGCCGAGGTTGGGTAAATCTATGTGTGATTTTTACTGCATTACTTTCTGTTATTATTTTTATTTCCGCATTAATTTTAGTATCACCCTATTCACCCCCCTTCTAGGGTGAAAACGATCCTACAAGTGGTATCAGAGCAAGGTTAATAGTATAAATGTCTAACCCTAGTTGCAAATCTAGTGAGAGTCAGTCCAGTATTATTCCCCCTATTTTTGATGGAACAGATTTTTAAATTGGAAATTAAAAATGGAATTTTATTTAAAATTTGTTAATTCTAAATGTTGGGATATTATTGAAAATGGTTGTGATATAGTAGACAAGAAAAATACTTCGATTAATGCTCTTTCTATGTATATACTATGTTCTCATATTAATTAAGATAATTTTAACCATATCACTCATTGTGAAAGTGCATAGGAAATCTAGAATACTTTTGATGCAATATATGGTGCAAAAGTCAACAACGGTAAGAAATCCTCCACAATCGACTCGGTTAAAGAAACGTGCTTGACAGGATTTGAGAAAGACAGTAGTGATGAAGATTTAATAGCCGATGAGATAAGTGATTTTTCATTCAATGATTTAGTTCTCTTATGCCAAAAATTAATTGAAGATAATGAAGCTCCTGAGATGAAAAATAATAAGTTGAAAAGGGAACAATCTAAATTGCGATAGAAATATAATGATTTGGAAAAAGAGCTTAAAAATATTAAGAAAATAAAAATTCTGATTGCAAAAGGTGTTTGGACTATGAAAAAGAATTTGCCTATTTTCATGAAAACTTTCAAAAGTTAGAAAATGAAATTTTAATTCGGGAGAAGAACCAAACTGAGTTTATTTGTAAAAATAATATTTTGCAAAAAGAGTTGGATAGTTTTAAGAGGTCAATAAGTTCTAAATGTGCGATTTTTGAAAATAAATTAAATGAGGTCAAAGAAAATTTCAAAATCCTTGAAAAAGAAAACATGATTTTGAGCAAATATGAAATTATTCCATTAAATCATGAGTTTGAAAAGGATATTGAAAAAATCAAGGATTTTGAAAAAAATGAATTAAAAAAACCCAACTCTTTGAAACTGAGATGCTAGAAATTGAGACTAAAATTAGAGAGCTTGAAAATGAAAATATGGGCTTGAAAATGAATAATTTTGAAAAGAGAGATAGTACCATTAGTTGTTGTTCGAAGCTAATATATGAAAACAAACTTTTACAATCCAAAGTTAATAAACTTGAGTTGATTACTCGGAAATTTTTCACTAGAGAAAAATCATTTAATATGCTCTTAGAAAATCAACTCTTCGTGAATAAAAGGAAAGGATTTGGATTTGGGAAAGTGTCAAAATATGAACAAATGACTAATAACACTGTTAAGGGGAAACGTGTGATACCCAAATGCGTAAAGTATGGAAATATTGGAGCTGGCAAGAATAATTGTCGAAATATATACAAACACAAAACCGTTAAACAAATATGGATTCCAAAAGGTACGAATATTAATGGTTTGAAATTTAAACAAATTTGGATTTCCAAGGGTATAATTATAGATGCTTATGGTTTGTTATATAGACAAATTTGAGTACCAAAGATTTCAATAGATAATAGTAGTGGTCCTACATCCTTAGTTAGACCACTTGCCTTCTCCAAAATTTAGACACATAAGTGGGCTAAGGAACAAATTTGATGGAGATAGATTTCAAGTTGTTCTAAGTGATTGATAAACTAAAATTTAAATGTTCCTTAGCCTATAAAGGTTAGATGGATATCATCACATTTCGGATATCGCGGCATCGAAGGAAAGTGAGGTATGATCTCTTAACTCAATTTTGTTCATATATTATTAATTATGTTTTCATCGACATTGTTGAAGTATTTATGCCATATCTTGAGCTTCTTACCTCCAATTTGTAAAATTCAAGATGTTTTGGAAAATAGATTTAAAATACTACAACTTTTATTTTTTTGTGTTTTCCCAGAATCTAAACTTAAATGGGTGAAAAACTACAAATCATTTGGATTATCGTTTGAAAACAGTTTCAAAACTTTCTAAACATTGCTGTAGTAATTTGATCATATCTTGAACATCTCAATTTTGATTTTTGAAATTATTGAAGTTCTGGAAAGCTAACCGATAATGCTACAACTTTTCTGTATTTAGTTTTTATTGATTCACTTTGGAATGTCATGAAAAACTGCTTTGATGAATCTTTTGAATGTGTGTTTCTGCTCAATATAGATTACTTTACTTGTGCTTGATATAAATGGACGTGCTGGAAAATTTCAAAAAAAAAACAATTCAAGTGTCGAGGAGTACACGTTTTTCTTATATACCACTATATATCACCATGAATATCTCAAATACAAGTGGTATCTGATATCATCTCATGTTGAAATCAATTTTGCAATTATTTAATTATTTATATTGATTTTCAATTAGAAGTCATTTTCACAAAACCCCCCCTTACAAAAAATTGATTTTCACTTATTTTAATTTTTGAAACTTGGGTTTTCATCATGATAAAAATACTCTAGTTTATTTCGGTAAGAGATTTACTCAAAAAAAAGATAACCATTGACTAATTGAATCTTTTGGAACTTATCAAAATTATTATAGTGCTTGAAAAGTGATGGATAGTGATTAAATTATATTTCATAACAAGAGGAAGTATCATTTTATAATTTCATGAAAATTAAACAAATTTTATAATATTTTTAGATTAGTACTTATTCCATGATCATTTCTATCACTTTCACCTTTCTGTCAATCCATACATCATAATATAATGTGTAGAATTTGGTATTTCAAAATAAGGAAATATTTTTTTGTAATATAATTATATTTTAAAGTATTCACTCTTATTTAAAAGTCCTCGTGGTTATGCATGGGTGAATTACTTGAATTTCTATATATGGATTTCCATTCTCATTTAAAAGTCCTTGTGGTTATGCATGGATGTGACGCATATTAGAAAGGGATAAATATCAAGTATATTCTAATCTCATTTAAAAGCCCTCACGGTTATGCATGGTTAGAAAATTCTTGACATATTTTTTTAAAAAAGGGGGTAACTACTAACCTCATTTAAAAGTCCTAACAGTTATGTATGGTTAGTAAGTGCTTTACATTTTTTGTACAATATTCGAAAAGGCAAAATGCACAAATTATTCCTTTATTGAAAATATCAAACTCTTGTCACTATATAAAATTTTCCCTAATCCTACGATTTCTCTTAAGTGGAGTTTGTTTCTAATTAATAAAATATTATGATTTTTGTTTGATTAATTGGAGATTGAAATTAATATTTCCCTCTTGATTTGATTTTATATTTTTAATCAAAATCTTAGTTATTTCAATTACTATTATTATTTTGATGATGACAAAAGGAGGAGAGAGGTTAAGGTTTTGATTTTTGAGCAATATCCTTACTAATATTCGGGAGTGTTTTTATTCAAAGTTATTTTTAATTAATTTTTAGTTTTAACTACACGCATCTGTGTAGTGGGAGTTTTGTTATAGGGGGAGCTAATAGAATTTATCAAGACCAAATACATTTAGTTGAGTCAAAATTTTAATATATGTCTGTTATCATCAAAATGAGGAGATTGTAGAATACAATAGCGTATGATTTTTGTTTGATGATAATAAACAAATATATATATATTTTTTCAAATGTATTTGTTATTGTACTATTTTATTTTTCCACATAATTAAATAAATATTTGTTGAATAGAATAAATAACTCAGAATTCATATTTAAACAAATATTTTATTCAAACAAGTATTTTATTACAAATTCAAATAGTATAAGTTTGAGCTCCCACTACATTTACACATTTATAATTACAGTACAATTTCAATTACAACACAATTTCACTCTATAATTTTCACCTCACTACATATATTCACTCATCACTCGTATTTAATCTTGAACTCTGCTCCAACCTATATCCAACATCTGAACTGTCTGCAAAAATAAACACTACGCAGTAAAATTGAAAAAGAAATATTTTTGCAGTGCTCAATAAAGTGTGTGTTTTAAAAATATTATTTGCCTCAGTTATTTGGGTTGTTCATCATCATTTATTTATTTTTCATCTCACATGAACAACTTGTGACATGCACAGTGTATCACTGTACATGCCACAAGGTCGTGCACACCAATATATACTTGTTTGTTAAAATAGCAGGGACAGGTGAGCACGAGGTCAAACCTAAGCCTAGACTGGATTCAACTCAAGTTCAAATGCAAATAACAACTTGACATCATATCAGACCAGTCATGAAAACAAGGCAACATTCAGGCATGAACATATGTACATGGAGCCACGTTCAGGCATGAACACAATGAGGCATGGATTCAAAAACAACAAAGGCTAACAAGACCAGCAAATGAAATTACTCAAAGAAACTGCACAGTTAACTTGAGGCAAACATGAACACACACATACAACAATGTTAGAATCCAGACTAGATTCACAGCAACTATGCAACACATGCAGGCATGAAACAGAACAGAATAGATGTGACAACAAGGGATGCAACATAGACCAGATCAATTTTTACTCGAAGCACAATGCAGATCAAAGGCAAGCAGTAGTTCAACTCGAAGCAATGCAAGGGAACCACATATAAAAACACGAAGAAGCAACATGAAACATAACTTGAAAGTTGGAGCATGCAGCTCAACATATCAATGCAACGGGACTTCAGAACAAAAAGAAATAGAAAATGAGCCAGACATCTACAAAGAACTAGTCATCATCAACAGGAAACCAAACTATTTGAAAAACAAGCTAGTGCACATGAATCAGAGGAAACAACAAAGACATGTACAAAGTTCTCATGCAACAAGACTTCAAAACGACCCAGACCAAAATTGGACTCAATGCAACAAGGAACCAGACCACCAAATGTAACAAGGCACAAGATCACATGACAACAGTGAAGAATCAAAGTGGTGAACCAGATCAACATACCAACCAGACTCAAGTGAAACATTCAGACATGAAGAATCAACATGAATGCAAGGCATCGTGTGTGTGTGTGTATATATATATATACAAACAGTCAGTTTTAACATATATATGAAATTCACTTTCAAGTGCAACAAGGCATCAAACTGAATCAAGCAAGCAGTTCAAAATCAAGTTCTCTAAATCAAATGCAGAATCAAAATGTATAAAGACTGGAGCACACATATATTAGTTCAAGTAGAAGACATCAAGTGCACCAGTTCTACACATGAGACAGAGCATAGGCACATCACATCACACATATATATACATACATATATGTATGTATATATATGGAGATGACACACATTCGCAAACATAGTTTACATGTGTATATCAGTGAAGTAGTTTACATATTTACAGTAAATAACAGTAGCAGTTTGAACCAGTCAAGGAGTAGAAAAATATTACAGTGAAGTCAATCAGAGTAACACGAATTGAAAAAATCCAAATTCGTCAAGTCTAGAAATTCAAAATGCCAAAGTCAAAGGAGCAATATGAATGGTCAACGTAAAACTGTGTTGAAGTGTTCAAACATAAATTCAGAAAATGGTTTAATGTCGTAGAGGATTTTAAATAAACAAGTCAAGTATATTCAAATGTCGAAGTCATAGGAATAGACTCAAAGCAATTCGAATATATCAACTAAGACCAAGTCAGAATTATCAGCATCGTTTAAGCAATAATCTAATGGCTGAGCAAAGCATTTGAAGAAATCAAATAAAAATATATGAACATAAATATAGGGATTTATCCCTATTTAAACCCAACATCATCATCGGCAAAAGGTATTCGAGTTCAAGCAAGATAAGAGAGCAAGCACTAATCCAAAACTCTAATCATTGAAGTCGAGCATAATCAAAATCGAAAAAGGGAAAAATCGCATACCATTTTTTGTCATTCAAGCTCGATGCAATCAAAGAAGCCGCAAGCTATCAAGGCGAGAGAATTGATTGACAAGGCAAATCGATGTTAATTGAGGAACGAAAGGCAACTGATTTGAACACCAAGCGGTGACCTCAAGCAAATCGAACAAAACCCTAAATTCCAAAGAAACAAGATGGCCGCATAACAAAGAAAAGGTAAACGTTTTTTCACAAGTTATATTTTAAATGGGCTGATTTAGTTTATTTGAATTTGGGCTTAAGTTTTTAAATTAGGGTTTTGTTTTATAGTTTTAGTTTATTTGTAATTTTCTATTTTAAATTGTGTAACTTTCTAGTTGGGTAACTAGGAACAAACTACGAGGCGTAGTTTGAGAATTCGCAACTCAGTGGCTGAGTTGTAGCAGGGTTTTGAGCTTAGAGTTAGGTTAGTCAAGTAGCAAGTGTCGCAAGTTTACGTGTGTTTGTAAGCGTCTGACTACTTAATCTCTAGTAGAAACCTTGGGGGCAGCACGTAGGCAGGTTTTTGCCGAAGCTGGGTAAACCTGTGTGTGATTTTTACCGCATTACTTTCTGTTATTATTTTTATTTCCGCATTAATTTTAGTATCACCCTATTCAACCCCCCTCTAAGGTGGAAACGCTCCTACAATAGTGAGCATTGCGAATCTCCAGGGGTATCTCCCGCATAGAATGTTCTTTGTAAATGGATTCCGACCGAAAGATGTACCACATTCATCATTGCTTCTAAAACGATTTTTGCTAACAAGTCTCCTGACCATATACTGTAGCTAATACAGGTCAACAGGTTCAACTAAACGATGGTAATTGGGTTCTAACCCGAGTGTTCGGCCTGGTGAGCGCTCTCGGTTTGGCTCTCGATGCCTAGGTTCTCAAGCCTCCGGGAGCTCCATTCTTCTAGCAGCCCCCTGTTTGATTCTCGTGAATATTATCATCACCAGCAGCATGATTCTCCATATTCCGATCATCAATAGTGCCTCGAAAAAGTCAAATCCACGCCGCCCTCCAGATGGCGAGCTTTGGGCCCACCAGTGGATGGGTTGGTACCGACCCCTAACCTTGGGTCGGTACCGATCCCCAAACTCGAGCCTTAGGCTCGTCCTCTTCCTTGGTGAGATGTTTTAGCAGCATTCCGAGTCCTCTTCTGCTTCTTGTCACTCCGTCTTTGCTCGGATGATGAGGAACTTCCAGATGAAGAACTGGAATCCCATCTACTCCTTCTATGGCTATTTTGAGTTAGTTTATTCAACAATCTCAGGTTCTATTGCATCGTTTGATTCATCTCATTCTGACTAGCTTGGAATCTATTTTCTATCTGCTTCATCATCCTATTCATCTCCATTCTGGTCACGACATCAGTTGGACTTTGGATCTCCGGTTGAGTTGTTTAGACAACTCCATCTCCATGCTGCGAATTCTGATTTTCAGCTTTAGTAAGAGCTTTGGAATTGATAGAATGGTCTCTTCTTGATGGGGCCATGGCAAATAGCTTCTCCTAGATTATTGAAAATCTGAGTTGTAGGATTAAAATGTAGAGCAATTGAATCCATCTCTTAAATATGGGAAATCCAATAGTAGATAATGGATTCAAATAGCCTGAGAATCAAGCTCTCGGTGAAAACACCAAAATGTTTGAACCAAAAATGGCAGAAAGACCCAGAAGTTTATGTAGAGAATAAAATATGGTGAAATGTAAATTAAAATGAGAAATAAACAAGACATAATCGTTTATAGTGGTTTGACAAAGTTTGGCCTATGTCTAATTTTAAATTTTATTGCTTATTACTGACTTGGAGGCAGAAGTTCTTAGGGTTCAGTACAACTCTGACATTTAGATTTTTAGAATTATAAGAATATTAAGTAGAGAAGAACTAGAGCCAAAAGATCCTGAAAAATGAGCCCTACCCACCTATTATAAAGGTAGGGGACTAGAATCTCGTACAAAATATCTCCAGGCCGTTGCTCAAGATTTGATGCAGCGCATCAAGGGAGGTCGTTTGCCTTAGGTCGCTTGTGACCAAACGATGGTACAGTGAAACATGAGGCAGTGCTTGAGTTATGCCCTAGGTCGCTAGCGTGTTACGACCTAACGAAATCTCGACCTATCAAACCACGATCCAACGAGATAAGTAATGTAACACATTGTGATGTCTTAGGTCACGAGGCCTTAGGTCGCTCAAGAGTAGGTCGCGAGACCTTGGGTCGCTGAGATACCTTAAGTCGCTGGAGGAGGTTTCCTAAGTCGCTCAAGTGTTAGGTTGCGTGAAGATTTCCAGAAGCTATTTTCTTATGCCGCTATGAAGATAGGTCGCTGCCGTGTATTTTAAGTCGTGTGAGTCTTAAGTCGCGAATGTGCTGTGTTGCTTAGGTCGCGACTTGTGTTCTGTTGTTAATTCGTTCACTGTTATGTCGTTATGTGTAAATGTTGAGTCGTCACTTGTTAAGTCGTGTACTGTGTTGTATGTACTAGGTCGTTTACTTGTTGTAACTTGTATTTTGTTAGGTCGTTTGATCTGTTAGGTCGTTAGCGACCTATGTTAGGTCGGAGATGGCTGTGTTGTGTTGTTGTAACCCTATAAATAGGGATGGTGGTGTCATTTGTAAAGTAAGTTGATTTTGAATAAACTTTTGTTTGAGTGCTTTGTGCCTCTTTGAAATTGGTAGTTGAGTGTTATCTCCTATCTCCACTTTCGGCATTCGAGTGCGCTCGAATCAACGATTGTTGAAGCCAATTCACGGAATCAAGTGCGCTTGATCAACGTTCGAAGAATTGTAGATCTTCCCTCATGGTATCGTGCGCGATCAACGTGTCGAAGATTGCTAGAATCCGGTATCTCTTGAGATCAACGGATTTGGGCATTTGGTATTTTCAATCCACCGATTGCTACTTTCATCGTTGTATTCATTTCTGTTATTTCCGCTGCATCATTTGGTATCAGAGCCAGACTTAGCCAATCATAGCTAAGCCGAGCCTGTTGGAGCAAAGTTGAAGTGTTCAAGTTCAGATTTGTTCAAGCCGAGAGTTGAAGTTTGTTGAAGATTTAATCATGCCTCCGAGAAAAGCTAATCGTCATCAAAATGTTGAAGATTAGTACAAAAGAGAAGATGCCAAACAAATGGAACAACGAATTAGCAACAAATTCAATGAGAAGTTGGATGAAGGTATTGGTAGGTTGGAGAAATTGATGATAGATATGAATCAAAATCAAAGGAGAAGGTCGTCAGTCTCGAACCATGGAGGAAATAGAGTTTCGCCATCGCTTACAGAAGCGAGGAGGGTGTCGCCACAATCTGTTCGAGATAGAAGAGAGTCATCAGTTTCAACAAGGAGAGATCACCATGAATTTCTAGATGAAGAAAGAAGAACTCAACGTGAGTTTGAGAATGAGCCATATCATGATGATGAAAGACATAGTAGAAGAGACATGCGTGATCGAAGAGATGTTGATGGTCGAGATCGATACCGAAGTACACGTGATTATGATATAGAGAGTGATAGAAGTAATATTCATTATCGAGATCGAGTCCAAGTACGAAATGCATATCGGGATGTAGAAGATGATAAACGATGGGAGTCAGGGATGAAAACTGAAATTCCAGAATTCAAGGGTGGTATGCAAACTGAGGAATTTTTGGATTTGTTATCTAATGTTGAAGAAATTTTTGACTTTAAGGAAGTTCTCGAGCATCGGAGAGTTAAGTTGGTTGCTACTCGTTTGAGAGGAAGAGCTATGGCATGGTGGCAACAAACTAAACTTACACGGGAGTGAACGGGAAAGTCAAAGATTGCTACATGGGAGAAGATGAAGAAGTTAATGAAGGCTACATTCTTGCTGTATAATTATCAATCTCTTATGTATCAACGATTGCAGAATCTGAGATAGGGAACAAAGTCAGTGAATGATTATGCGGATGAATTTTATCAATTGATTGCGAGGAATGATATCATGGAGACGGAGGAACAGTTGACCGCTAGATTTGTTGGAGGGTTGAGAATGCAGATTCAAGATATGGTGAATATGTTTGATCCCAGATCTATTACTGAAGCACATCAAAAAGCTCTAGCTTGGGAGAAGCAAGGTAGGAGAGGTGGTGGTGTGTTTACAAATTCCAACAATCAAATGAAAGGGGCTAGTAGCAATGCGAATGTTTCCAAGGCTGTTGCAAAACCGGTTGTTAGTGAAGTTGCTAAGACCAAGGTCAATAGTGGTATCAAATGCTTCAATTGTCAGGAGTTTGGTCACAAAAGCAATGAATGTCCGAAGCCAAAGAAGCGAGTGATGGTAGCTGAGGTTGAGGATGAGGATGTAGAAGCTGAATGTTCTAATTCACCACATGATGAGGAGGAAGAAGAGTTGTCAGGAGATGAGGGTTGTAATTTAATGATGAGGAGGTCTTGTTTAACACCAAAACAAGAGGATGATTCTAGCTGGTTGAGGAGCAACATTTTTCAGTCAACATGCACTATTCTGGGGAAGGTTTGCAAGTTTGTTATTGATGTAGGCAGCTGTGATAACATCATTTCTACCGAGGCTGT
Source organism: Allium fistulosum (assembly GCA_030737815.1). Lineage (NCBI taxonomy): Eukaryota > Viridiplantae > Streptophyta > Magnoliopsida > Asparagales > Amaryllidaceae > Allium > Allium fistulosum. The sequence goes on from CM060907.1 coordinate 101,355,018, forward strand.
GAAGAAGTTGGCATTAAAGACTGAGAAGCATCTGAAACCTTACAAGTTAGCCTGGTTGAGGAAAGGTGGGGAGGTGAAGGTTGGACGAAGAGCTTGTGTTAATTTTTCGATTGGGAAGAAATACAAAGATGAAATTTGGTGTGATGTTGTGGATATGGATGTATGCCATTTGTTGTTGGGGAGACCATGGAAGTATGATAGAGCTGTGCAACATGATGGACGTACCAATAGCTATAGTTTCATGTTCGAAGGCACAAAAATCACTTTAGTTCCCAAGAAGCGACAACAAGAAGAAAGCAAGTTGGAGGAGATTGAAGAACTTAAAACGTTGCTATCTTTGAAAGAGTTTGTTAAGGAAGTAGAAGAGGAGCCTGAAGTATTTTTGTTGATGGGACGTGAGAGTAATGAAGTGGTTGAAATTCCTGAAGAAATAAAGCCAGTGCTGGAAGAATTTGAAGATGTATTTCCTGAAGAGCTGCCAACGGAGTTGCCACCATTGAGGGACATACAACACCAAATAGATCTTGTTCCAGGAGCTGTGTTACCACATAGACCACATTACAGAATGAGCCCAAAGGAACACGAAGAGTTGAGAAGGCAGGTCGAAGAGTTGCTTGAACAAGGAAGCATACAAGAGAGCTTAAGTCCTTGTGTTGTACCAGCTTTGTTAGTACTGAAGAAGGATGGAACGTGGAGGATGTGTACTGATAGTCGGGCACTAAACAAGATTACAGTGAGGTACAGATTTCCTATGCCTAGATTAGATGACTTGTTGGATCAACTTAGTGGAGCTACTATCTTTTCGAAGATCGATTTGAAGAGTGGTTATCATCAAATTTGTATAAGACCAGGGGATGAATGGAAAACAGCGTTCAAGACACGGGAGGGGTTGTATGAATGGCTGGTCATGCCGTTTGGTTTGTCGAATGCACCTAGTATGTTTATGCGGGTGATAAATCAGATCTTTAGACCATTTATTGGGAAGTTCGTGGTGGTATACTTTGATGATATATTGATATACAGTGGAAGCACCGAAGAACATTTACATTATTTGAGAGAAGTGTTGAAGATACTTCGTCAGGAACAATTTTATGCTGCAACAAAGAAATGCGTGTTCATGACGCATAGTGTTTTATTTTTGGGATATGTTATATTAGAAGGAGGTATACAGGTGGATCAGAATAAAGTTGAAGCAATCAGAAATTGGCCACAACCCAGGACGATAACAGAAATTAGAAGTTTTCATGGTTTAACATCATTCTACCGAAGATTTATTCCACACTTCAGTAGCGTGATGGCACCAGTTACTGAATGTATAAAGGGGAAGCAATTTTCATGGTCAGAGGAAGCAGGGGTTGCTTTTGAGAGAATCAAGGAACTTTTGACGGCAGCACCAATTCTAGTATTGCCGGATTTTCAGTTGTTGTTTGAGTTACATACTGATGCATCTAAGGTTGGAATTGGAGGGGTATTAAGCCAGAGAGGCCGACCAATTGCATATTTCAGTGAGAAGATTTCGGGAGCCAAGATGAGATATAATACATATGATGTGGAATTTTATGCTATTGTGCAAGCCGTGAAACACTGGAGACATTACTTGTTTCACAAGGAGTTTGTGTTACATACTGATCATGAGGCTTTGAAACATCTGCAAGGACAGGAGAAAATTTCAGCTAGGCATGCATCGTGGATTGCATACTTGCAGCAATTTACATTTGTTGTGAAACATAAGTCGGGAATTACAAACCGAGTGGCAGATGCATTGAGTCGAAGGAATCATTTGTTGATTACAATGAAGATTGAAGTGACGGGGTTTGATGTTTTGCCAGAATTGTTTGTTGATGATCCTTACTTTGCTAAGGTTATGGATGAAATCGAAAGGGGGAAGACAGATGAGTATGTGTTGATGGATGATTTTCTTTTTAAGGGAAATCGATTGTGTATACCAGAGAGCAGTCTGTGGATGAAGATTGTGAAAGAACTGCACGAAGAGGGTCATGTGGGAAGAGATCGTACGTTGCAGTTGATTTCGCAATCATATTTTTGGCCTTCTATGAGAAAAGAAGTTGAAAGATTTGTGGAGAGATGTCATATTTGTCAAGTTTCAAAAGGGACAGCGACGAATGCGGGATTATATATGCCATTACCTGTGCCTACTAGACCGTGGGTTGATGTGAGCATGGATTTTGTTTTGGGTTTGCCTAGAACTCAAAGGGGAAATGATTCTATATTTGTTGTGGTGGATAGATTTTCGAAAATGGCACATTTCATAGCTTGTAAGAAGACAGCTGATGCCGTCCGTGTTGCTCAATTATTCTTTAAAGAGGTGTATCGATTACATGGGCTACCTGAATCTATTGTTTCTGATCGGGATACTAGATTTCTAAGTCATTTTTGGTTGAGTTTGTGGAAGATGGTTGGAACGAAGCTAAATTTTAGTAGCGCTTATCATCCGCAAACAAGTGGGCAAACGGAAGTGGTGAATAGATCATTGGGAAACTTATTGAGATGTCTTGTGAAGGATAATCTGAAGGGTTGGGATATGAAGTTATGTCAGGCGGAATTTGCATATAATCACGCTGTTAATCGAAGTACTGGTTTCAGTCCGTTTCAAGTCGTATATTCAGCCATTCCGAAGGGACCATTGGATTTGACGACAGTGCCATATCAGAAGGGAGTTGTTAAGCGAGCTTGTGATTTTGTGACTGAGTTGCAGGAGTGCCACAGAACTGTTCATGAGCGATTGCTTGCATCAAACGAGAAGTATAAACAACTGGCTGATAAGAAGCGAAGGAGTGTGAACTTCAGAAAAGGTGATTTGGTTTACGCCGTTTTAATGAAAGATCGTTTTCCTGTCGGAACTTACAACAAGTTGAAAGCTCGAAAAATCGGTCCAGTAGAAATTTTGAAGAAGATCAATGATAATGCGTATCAGTTGAAATTGCCAGATCATATTCACACTACAGACGTTTTCAACGTCAAATACTTGATTTCGTATCATGGGGATGAGCTTGTTGTGGAAGAGGAAGGTGCAAATTCGAGGACGAATTCTTGTCAACTGGGGGAGGATGATGCAGCGCATCAAGGGAGGTCGTTTTCCTTAGGCCGCTTGCGACCTAACGATGGTACAGTGAAACATGAGGCAGCACTTGAGTTATGCCCTAGGTCGCTAGCGTGTTACGACCTAACAAAATCTCAACCTATCAAACCACGATCCAACGAGATAAGTAATGTAACACATTGTGATGCCTTAGGTCGCGAGGCCTTAGGTCGCTCAAGAGTAGGTTGCGAGACCTTGGGTCGCTGAGATACCTTAAGTCGCTGGAGGAGGTTTCCTAAGTCGCTCAAGTGTTAGGTCACGTGAAGATTTCCAGAAGCTATTTTCTTATGCCATTGTGAAGACAGGTCGCTGCCGTGTATTTTAAGTCGTGTGAGTCTTAAGTCGCGAATGTGCTGTGTTGCTTAGGCCGCGACTTGTGTTCTGTTGTTAATTCGTTCACTGTTATGTCGTTATGTGTAAATGTTGAGTCGTCACTTGTTAAGTCGTGTACTGTGTTGTATGTACTAGGTCGTTTACTTGTTGTAACTTGTATTTTGTTAGGTCGTTTGATCTGTTAGGTCGTTAGCGACCTATGTTAGGTCGGAGAAGGCTGTGTTGTGTTGTTGTAACCCTATAAATAGGGATGGAGGTGTCATTTGTAAAGTAAGTTGATTTTGAATAAACTTTTGTTTGAGTGCTTTGTGCCTCTTTGAAATTGGTAGTTGAGTGTTATCTCCTATCTCCACTTTCGGCATTCGAGTGCGCTCGAATCAACGATTGTTGAAGCCAATTCACAGAATCAAGTGCGCTTGATCAACGTTCGAAGAATTGTAGATCTTCCCTTACAGTATCGTGCGCGATCAACATGTCGAAGATTGCTAGAATCCGGTATCTCTTGAGATCAACGGATTTGGGCGTTTGGTATTTTCAATCCACCGATTGCTACTTTCATCATTGTATTCATTTCTGTTATTTCCGCTGCATCAAGATTTAGACCAATTCTTCCACAAAAGTAGATGCCACATCATCAGGAAGTAGTGTTTGGTACCGATCCGTAGGTAAGGGTGGGTACCGATCCCTAAGATGGCCATATTGGTTGTCTTCAAGTCTTCGTCTTGACTTATCTTGTTGTTAACTTCATGATTCCATATTTGCACCAATATTAGCTTACTTCCAAGACCAAATGATGGAGTTGTGGAAGAATAGAGTTGCAGCTTCAAGTGTTCGTGGAGATTGATGGAGAATTGCATTGGATTGACAAAGCGACATTGGAAATAGGCTTTTGGCATTAAGAAAAGGTTATAGGCAGAAGATGGATCCACCTGAGGTGGGAATAGTAGTCGGCACCGACGCATAGGGTGGGATCGGTACCGACCCCTAAGTTAGGTGAATCACTGACCGCCTTGGTTTGGATTGTTTTGTCTTTTACCTTCTGATTCTACCCGTGCTTGATTTCTGGACTTTTGGGCTATCTCACCAGGCTTTCTACCTTGATAACTCCAATTTCGACTCGTCCACTCTGTCCAAATATTGCTTGGTCAAAAGGCTGGATAACAATAAACATCCTTTATATTATTTATAAAACTCTTTATAGAAATTCCTTGATAAAATATCATTTACCTTTATATTATTTATAAAACTCTTTATAGAACTTCCTTGATAAAATATCATTTATAAAACTCATTTTATAAATCCCCAAATTTATTTGCATCTCATTTTATAAAACTCCTAATTCATTTAAATAAAATACCTTTTATGAATTCCTAAATAATTACAAAACTCCAAATATAAAACAAACTCCAAATATGAATCAAACTCCAAATATAATTATAAATATCCTATACTTCCCATAATCCGATCATTCCATAAATATAGAAAATTCATAACTGTGATTTATTTCTCCAATTTATCAAATGATAATATTCTCCTTTCATAAAATACCATTTATAAACCTATTCTTTTGTTTATAGAATACTATATATAAATCTCTCTTTAATTTATAAATACCATTTATAAATATGTTCCTTTATTTCAACATTTTACATAAAATGTTTCACAAATGTTTATTCCAAAATATTTCTATCTCCCCTTTGAAAACACAAGTCACTTTAAAATAAAAGATAAACCCTTTCTATTTCCTTTAAAATAAACATTCATTAGTATAATAACCTTTCTATATAGATAGATACTTTTTCAGGATAATTTAAAATATTTACATATATACATATTTATTAGACAAGAAGAATAAAAGATATTGAAGTCAAATATAGAAGTATAAAACTATTTTAAATAAAATATCACAGAAAATCCAAAAGGTCGGGTTAAAAATCATTTTTCAAATTGGAAAATCATTTCCAAAATCAAACATCAACTAATAGTATTTTTTAAAATACTATATCAAGGCCAATAGTTACTATAGCACTTAAACAATGCTATTACTACCTTTTCTCTAAAAATATTCAATTTTTAAATATATGTTGGTCTCACATCCAATATGGCCAAACAATTAAATTTTAGCATTTAACAATCTTTATAACAGGTGGATAACTAAAATTAAAATTAATAGGTATATAAGTGAAATTAAAACCCTTAATGACTCCAGCCTAAACCTAAAGCAAACCCACTCCATGGCCACCACTTCTCTCTTCCCTTTCTTCCTCGTTGCTCCATGAAACGATGCACCGATCGTGCCAATGCATTGCTATCACATCCTCTCCGTTCCCATACACTCAACTATACACTTGACCCTCCCTGCTAAAACACGATCAAACCTTCTCCACACGACCACATATAGGTCTCGACCCCAAAAACCTGATCGCACCCTCTAAAATTCGGCATCTAGGTACATTACGATGCCACATGCCCAAAACTGAACTTCGTTTAGCCTTACGTTGACCATACCCTCCGCAATCCTAAACCCTTGTTTAGCCAGGCCCATGCCTTCACTGTCGAGCTTCATAGAACTCCACCGAGTCCATCCAAACCTATACCAAAACGTAGATCGCCTTGATATGAATGCAAAGATCCAAACTTTATATTTTCTAGTTGAGTGGATTTTGAGTTTTCAATTTTTGAAGTTTTGCTTTTTCTTTTTTTTAGAATTTTGAAGGTTGCCGGAAGTTTGAAAAGAAAGAAAGAAAGGATAAGAGTATTGATGTGTTGAAGTGTATAAGTGATGGGTTATATTAAATTTTGAATTTTCTGACATCTCGCCGTACAGAATCTTGTTCATTTATGGACCGCGAATGGTAAAACGAAAATACGATCATGCATAAAAATGCAATATTATCTCAAAACAATAATAATATACCCTAGTTATCTAATTCTGTAAAATCACAAAAAATACGGTTGTTTGCCGAAAAATTGTCAAATGAAAATTTAAATATTTTCCAAATTGAAAATTATGGAAAAGTCATATAAATTAAACTAAAAATACATCAATAAAAATTGATTCGTTCTATTAATAATTGATTTTTGATTTTTCTTAATATATATTCGAACCATTTATTATTGCAAATAAATTTACAAAATGAATTCACCATTATTATTTACTAATTAAAAAGAGTTAAATAAGGCTATTTAATTCATTTAATTAATATTCAATTGACAATTCAAATATTTTAGAAAATCACTATATATGAATTTCAAATTATTAAACTTTAAAAACCAATTATTTCAATATTTAAAATTAATTAAATATTCATAATCAAACAACAAAATTCTACATTGTTACAGGTACGTGCAACAAATTGTTGAAGCGACTATGATAAATACATTTGCTATTTTATATATTCTAATTTAAGCTAGATAGAGAATTAATATTTTCTTATTCTAACTTCTCTTTGTTTCGATTCAAATTATTAATTTGAGAACTAATTACATATCAATTATTAAATTAATTCTCTCTGATGCTACATTAATAAATTCATTATCACTGATGGGCATATCCATTCAATTATTATTAAATAACTAAATACCATAGAATGGAAACATTCTCATTAAAAATATTAACAACTAAACTAAATAATAAACATGTTATTAAAATTTCAAATTAACCAATATAACGCTTCTACTTTAGTGAATTTATAGAAATAATCTATTTTTCAAACCTAAACATTTAGGTGTAAAAAAAACTAAACGTAACATCATTTTTTGAAATTGAAAACTTAAATGAGAATTAATAGTTTCACCACTTGACCTACTAACTTTTAGATCTACTGTATCATTAAAGTTAATAAATCATTATTTAGAATATTAGCTTTCGAAAGAAAATTGATTTGTGAACTATGTATCTTCCAACTATGGTGATTCCAACTGGTTGAACACAATCCTAGGTTGTTAGAAAATATGCAAATAATATGAATAGGAACAACACTATATGATTTATTAAAGGTAAATTTGGAGACCGTGGAACTAAATAAAATTAGAAAGCTTATATGGTAGCAAAATTATGACTATGCATAAGTTTTTTAGATGGAAATAAAAATGTTGCAAGGAGGAACATGCAAAATAAAGAGCTAATCATAATTTTGACATTATTCAATACCAATCGAATTAGAAAACTATTACTATAGCTTAAAATGTCATGTTTTTTTAATACATACAGCATAACATAACATAAATTATACATAGAACATAAATCTTGTACAATTTAATTTTTGGAACAACCAAATAATTTTGCCTTTGCTTCAAATATACATGTAGATATTATAACTGAATCAGTACAAAAATTAACATTATTCAAAATGAAATAATGTATCAACATTAAATGTACAGCATCATTGTACCAATGATTAGGCATTCTGACTTTGGTCCATGGGGTCACAAGTCAAATCCTACATAGAGCGGGATTCGAACTACAGAACATAAAATATATTAATTTTAAAATTATATGGTAATAATATTCGATATTATCCGACCTATTTAAAAATAGTTCACTTATAATCATTATAAATAACTCCAACTCCAATGTATAGGAATTACTACCACCTAAGTACTCAGTTTAAAAAAAACTACTTGCAGAGGATACACATAATATATTAATTTTAAGAAATTCCTTGTGGAAATAATTATAACGAATTAATTGATTGTATTTTAGATCTATAATTGAGTGTAGTTTAGTTCTATAATTGATTAACATTAAAAAGAATAAGTATGTAATTATTTTTCTCATTGATTGAACTGTAATTAAAATAGTATTAATTATAACTGATTTTTAATTACTTTGAGTTCTAACTGATAAAAATTAAAAGCAACTAATTCATTTTAATAATTGTATGGTAATAATATTTGATATTATCATACCTATTTAAAAATAGTTCGCTTATAATCACTATAAATAAATTCATCTCCAATGCATAGTTATCTATGAATATTTCTATCTGCATCAAAATAATTATAACATAAAAACATTTCATAAAAATCACTGATAATTACCTTATTGTTTTGTAGTATCACTAAGAATTTGGTGGAAACCGTAAATGTGAGTTGTTTATGAATATTTCACATTATATTAAAAAATAGAGTAGAAAAATATATAAACTGTAGATTGGTTAAGAAGGATAATACCCACAAAATATGAGTTTAAGTGACTAAGATTATAATAAGAATTTAAAATATTGAGTTTGTAGAATACATATTTAAAACTAAACTTTTCACTAAATTTAAAAGTTGCCTAATGAAGATGGACAAAAATGTTTTTTGTGCATTTATATTTTTTACCCTTGACCATTTTATTACAATTATATATATATATACTTTTATCTTAGATATAATTATATATATATATACACACATTCATGGAATCAACCCTCAAACGTAACCTCTTAATTTCAACCACACATTCCGATTTAAATAATAACACATATACATACAAGTGTAGCACCCTTTCAACAGTATCATGCTCAAGATTACTTCACAAAATTTAGACAAATAAATATTGCAAAGGTGAATATTGAATTGTAATTTAAAGATGCTAGACATTTCAAAATGATCTCGTTTTAAAGAAGATATACATGATGTAGGTTCTTTAATATCTCCGATGACTTGCTATGTTTTGACTATGCACAAACACATTTTTGAATACTCAGGTTCTATTATATCTCAATATCATGTTCATATGGTCACATATCATCAGATTATAAGAGCCTTATACTGGTATAAGTAACTTAAACCAAAAAATGGTTCTCGGAATGAAAAGGATAATCAGAAATTGGTAATAATGTTCCATAACCTATTACAAATATATACAAAAGACGTTTTAAAATGAGGGAAAAGTAGTTATGATGTTAATACATTGACACAATACACACAAATTCAATGTTAATAGTTCTTATTGTTTGCATATATGTTGGGTTTAATAATTAAAGATGGCAACTTATATAGAAAATGAGATACAACGAGAATGAAGAATCTGCTCACACTATAGCATAAAAAGTATGCTAATAACAATATATCTATTCAGCAACCCATTCATATGCACAATCAATCATTAAATTATTTAAAATATTCATATATCGAACTGTATGGGCAGTCAAAAAGAACATAAGTCTAAACACACAAACTTAATATTCTAGGAACATATTTTCCAAGTTCAGTAACACAAACCTAATATTCAAGGAGCATAAACATATTTTTTAAAGAAATAAACTCCTAGTTATATATTGGAATAATAAAGGGGTATAAAACTATATTTATTTACATGTATTATATATAGATAAGTTTACCTTATTAATGATGCTAATGTGATTTATATTGATTTGCATGAAGAAGATTGACCTTAATCTTGGATCCAAATCAATATAATGACTTGAAACACAATCCATTAGGAACAGATATAGCTTTGAGAACAATTCCTGTGGTCAATGGTTAAATATGCAATATCAACTTTTTTGTGTGGATATTTGATTATTTTTTTGAAAGAAGGTTAATGGGCTAACCCCAACTTACATAATATAGAGTAATATAAACTAACACCTGAAACTAGCCTCTAACATAATACAAACCCTAGTAACAGTACCATGCCTACATATTATCTCTCAAAACACAGAAACATACGAACCCTTGAAATGGCGACGTGGCGATTCTCTTCATCTAAGCTTCTCTGCCTCCATGCTTAACACCACTTGCTTCTCCTCTTTCCCAGTATGATACGCTGTTATTAAAGCCACCCCCATCCCTTCAATATTTACGTTGAAGTGATTATTCCTCTGATTTAAGGGAAATCGAGAGGAATTAGCAGATCTGAAGTCATTGTGACTCAGATCTATTATTTCCCTCTCCATAATAGCTTCATCGCCTGGAATCGAGCTCCGATTCATCTCAGTGACTTCAGTTGCTTGCCGATTTGCTTGAAAGTCTTTTGGTCAAGAAAGAAAAAGCTCTAAATGTTTGAAGCTGGCTTCAAAGCTCCATTCATCGGCTAAAAATGCAAACTTAGTTTGATCTTTAACCTTTTTATTTGATTTATGGAGGATAATTCTGCTGTCTGTCTCGATAAGTATCCATTTCTACTCTTTATTCATACTGCCTTTATTATGAGTTCGAAAGTTTCTTTCTTTCCAGATATGAAACACGGTAGTAGTGATTAATATGCGAGCATAATCTCTTTCACTAGATTTAGCTCTAAAATTGTTGTTGATATGTTGAATTGCTTGCATGAGATCCATCTGACCATTGTTAGGAATATGCAGTATAGTTTGAATGTGATTCCATATGAAATAGGAGTAACTGCATTCGAAAAACAGATGATTAGCCCTTTCATTAACTAAATTGCATAAGGAACAAAGTGAATTATTCATATTACCCCATTTATTTATTTTATCCCAACTTGGCTATCTGTTATTAATAGCAAAGTATGTACAAAAAGCCATCTTGGGACAATTCACTTTGTTCGAGATACATTTATGCCATTCAATAGTAGGTAGTTTATTTATAATAGTTTCCCAAGTAGTTTTAAAAGAAAACTTCTCTCTGTTGCTTGCTTACCACTCCCAGTAGTCACTGTCTGCATAAGCATCAAGAGGAATTTGGCAAATACTATGTTTATGAGGATTAGTAATTGGGTGTGATTGTGGTTGCGACTAATTATCCTTTATTATCATAGATACTGTATCATTAGCACCACCACAAATAACTAAGTTATCCCATCCAACTTTATTAACAAAAGATTCATTATTAAACTAGGGATCAAACCACAGACTAGTTTCTTCTCCTAGCTTAAATTTCCTTTCCAAAAAAGATTTACCAACATTCCTGCATTTTAAAATTTATTTCCATGCATAAGATTGATTGTTTTTTGGTAAAACATTCCAGAAATTACCACTTTTGAGATATTTGGACCTCATCCATCTAGCCCAAATAGAGTCTGCATTAATAAATCTCTAAAATAATTTTAAGTGGCAAGTTAAAATAAGATCATTCATGTTTCTAATACCAAACCCCCCTTCTTTTTAAGGTCTGCAAACTTTATCCCAACTAATTTTATGATATTTACCCCTTCATAAAAAGTCAGCACATCTACTTTCAATTTTTTTAATAGAAGCAGTTGGTATATGATAAGTCTGTAACCAATATAAAATAATAGCATATACAACAGTTTTAATAAGTTCCATTCTACCTGCAATAGAAAGAAGTTTGCAAGGCCAAGTTTCCATTCTCTTATTAATTTTTTCAATAAGCATAGAACAATCAGAATCTCTAATCTGATTAATAGGTAAGGGCAGAGCTAAATATTAAATGGGCAAGCTACCCTCTGCAATATTTAGGGACTCTAAAATTTCTTTTTTATATCTACTATGCTTACTGAAATAAGCTTTACTTTTTCATTCATTAAGTAGAAGGCCTGCATATTTATGCAGCTTTTCAAAATTTATTTTTATGGTATCTGCATTAACTTTACTTACCTTAATAAAACCATAAGATCATCTACATATATAAGATGATTAATACAAGGCTGGATTCTATTAACTGGAGTAATATTACCCTCGATAGTTTCAATTTCCATTAATATTGAAAAATACTACATGACCATAGTGAATAGATAAGGTGATAATGGATCACCTTGTCTAATACCCCTATTGTTTTTGATAAAACCCTCTGATTTGCCTTGAATAAGAATAGAAAAAGTAGGAGAGTTTATGCATTCAAAAACCAAATCACAAAACTTATTAGGGAAACCCATACATTTCATTATATGATATATAAAATGTCTGTTTACTTTGTCATAAGCTGTTTGCAAATCTACTTTAATACAAACATTATCACCACTTTTAGTATTAAAGTTTCTAACCATTTCATGTGTTAGAAGAGAATTTTCATAAGTAAGTCTGCCAAACACAAAAGCACTCTGATTTTATGAAATAATAAAAGGTAAAAAAACTTTAATTCTATTCCTGAACAAAGTAGAAATAATTTTATATATGAAATTTCAGCAAGAGATAGGTCTATAGTCACCAATACAAGTAGAATTTTATTTTTGGGGATTAAAGTTATAAAAGTGTGGTTAATACTTTTAAGAAATTTTTCCTTTATTAAAAAATTCATTAATAACATAATAAACATGACCCTTAATGCTATCCTAATGATTTTTGTAGAATTTTGCATTAAACCCATCAGGGCCAGGGCTTTTGTTGTCACCAGCATTAAAGACAACATATTTAACTTCATCAAAAGAAACTGGAGAAAATAATATATCTGATGCATTATCATTTAAGACATTTTTACAAACAATATGAAGGAAGATTTCTAGCAGTAGTCTCTGAAAAATAAAGTTTCTCATAATAATCAACTGCAACTTTAGCCACTTTATCATACGCATTAGAAAGATTGCCGGTTTTATCAATAACATTACCAATGTTATTTATATGTTTCCTACTACTCAATTTAGCATGAAAAAACTTAGTACAATCATCACCAAGGGTCAGCCAATCAACCTTAGCCTTTTGTTTAGCATTCATTGTATTAGTATAAAGCTCTGTTGAAAGATTTTTCTGATTAAAATAGAATTTTTTAACAACATCAATATCCTTTGGATTTTTATCAACAATTTCTTGTAAATGTTTACCTTCTTTTCTCAGTAAGTCCAGCTTATTATTCTTCATAAAGTTATTTTTATTCTAGACTTTAAGTTTACTTTTGGCATTTTTCAAAAACATACTAAACTGGTACTGTTTAGTACCATTATAGGAAAAGTTAAAACATTCTTCCATCAGAGCTTTATAATTCTCATCTAGAACTCATCCATTCTTAAATCTAAAAGGTGATATATTTTTTATCATGGTCTAAATTATGAAAAAGAGTGATAAGTTAAGGAGTATAATCACTAGTATTTTGTTCAAGAGTAGAACATATATATTTAGGAAAAGCATTTGAAAACTCTTTATTAATAAAAACCCTATCTAATTTACAGTGAATATTTCTTTCCAAACCAGATTTCCATGTAAATTTATTACCACTTATATTTGGTTCTATTAACCCAGTTTCAATTAAAAATTTATTTAATCTATCTAATTTACTTTCAGGGATTTTATTACCTCCAATATTTTCAAATGCACGTAAAACACTATTAAAATCACCCAAAATAAGCCAAGGAAAATTGTAGTTTAAATTTAAGGCTTTTAATCTGCACCACATGTCATTTTTTTCACTTTCTAAATTGCTGCCATATATACTAGTGATTTGCAAAGAAAAACCACCAATATTTTTAAATTGACAATCTACAAACTGTTTATCCTTATTAGTATTCAAAATAGTCCAAATATTGGAATCCCAAACAATAATAATTCTGCCTTTGCAACCACAATCATTATTTTTAATAGCTTTCCAATTTCTAGACAAATTTAAACAATTTTTTTTCAAATTATCATCATTCAGTTTATTTTCAATCAAGGCTAAAACAGAGGGTTTATAGATATTAAGCATATATAAGATCATATCAGATTGTTTAGAAGAGGAATTCATTCCTCTTACATTCCATGCAAGAATAGACATAATCAGAAGAAAAAAACATAGAATAAAACTAAAATAGTACTTGACACAGAAGTGCCCTTACCTCTTCTTTTGTTCTCAACACTTTTAGCTTTAAGTCTAGTGGTCATTTCATCCCAGTCTGGGTTTATAGAAATGTATTTCTGTTTAAAAGCTTTCTTCTCTTTATTACCTTTATTCTTACCAGTTGCCTTTATTTTTGGAATGTGTAGCTCAGAGATATCAAATTGATCAACAGCATCCACCATCTCTGTTTCAGTTCCAGCATTGTTTACAACTTTTGGAATTTTAATCAGTGAAATATCAAGTTGACTAGTAGTGCGAGGCATGGTTGAGTCATGATCCTCAGCTGTTGCAACATGCTCTGGTGTAGGAGCTGTTTTAGTGATCATGTCCAGATCCTGATTCTTGAATTGATGATGATCTTTAGTCTTAATATTTATAACAGAGTTGTCTGTAATTAAACAAGAGTCTGGATCTGGTGGGGTTTCAGACTCTAAGACCATTATATTCTTTTCATCCACCACTATACTGCTCTGTATATTTTCTTTTTATATGCTTTCTTTAACATTATGATGAACTTCCTCTACTATGACCCGATCTTCTTGATCTGAGAGCAATATAGTATTCTTTCTTTGATCGAAAGTGACACCTTCTAGGTTGATTCGATCGTTTTCACCAAACGATATAAACTATTTTTTATTGAAGAATTTCTTGGATCAGTTACAATTTCTTTTTCTTGACTTTCTTGATTACTACTTTTGGGCACCCATGCTTGTTTTGGATTGCACTGATCTCTGGTGTGGCCGAAACACTTGCATACACTACACTTCGGTGGAACCCATTCATATTCAACTTTCCGAGTAATTTTTTCACCATTATACAAAGAAAGATAACTTTCATTAGGAAGTTCATCATTTGCAGACACTTCTACAAGAAGGCGAGCATAATTCAATCTTGTCTTCATAGTTGTGGCTGCATCCATTTAATGAGGTTTCCTAGGATGCTCACCATGACACTGAACGCCTCTCTGTCCCGTAGATTTAGATTACAAAGGGTAATCTTACCCATAATGACATTATAGTTAAAAGATCTCTGTCCATTTTCAACGATTCAGACCACCTTCTCATTATGATGAGTTTGCCATTATAGAAATACAGTCCATTTTTCATAACTGAATTGCAATCTTGAGATTCTTTAAATTTCACTAGAAAGAACCCATTCTCTCTAGTGTAAATTTTAAATTCACCAACCGGTTTCCAAACTTGCTGAATATAAGATTTGAAATACAAGTAGTATGGTTTGGTACCCACTACATAAATAAGAACTGAATTATTCTAGGATTCAGTTGCACTTTTACACACTTCTTCTTTAACTAGGCCATACTTCTTGTTATTGATCTTGATTGGTGCTATATGCTCAAGATTGCATTCATCTTGATGCAGATCAGGACAGAGGTAAAGGACTAAGTCGCACACGACTTAAGGAAGTAAGTCGCACACGACTCATGGAGGGAACTATAGGTCGTCCACGACTTATAGAATAACATGAGGGGAAGATACGACTTAATTCCAGGGGAATACGACTTAACCAAGCTGAGGGAATAGAGCTCCGACCTAACAAGGGTTATAAGTCGTTGGAACGACTTAGTGGATACTTACGAGTTAACAAGGCCCTTAAGTCGACTGGACGATCTACCGAGTTATGTAGAAAGAAGGCAGAGCAAACTGGTGAAGTGTTAGGTCGTGAACGACCTAACGAGTCAAGCTATAAGTCGTTGAAGATAGAGGCCGTGGATCTTTCCTGCCGACTTAACCAGAGCTGTTGATTCTTAAGTCGAATAAAGCTGGTTATCTTTAAGTCGCGAAAGCTGGATGCCGTTGAATCGTATACTGCCTTAATCTTGGCCGTTAATTCTTAAGCCGTGTGAAGATGCTACTGTGATGTGTTTAAGTCATCTCCGACTTAATTTGGGTCGTGTGTTGTTTGTTGTATTGTGTTTTAGGTCGCAGGTTATAAGTCGTGATACTAATGTGTCGTTTGTGTTTGTAACTCGTAGATCGACAGTGACCTAAGTTTGTATTTTCTGTTCGTTAAGTCGTAGGTCGCATCTTTTGAGTCGTGTACTTTGTAAATAAGTCGTGAGTCGTGATTTATTTTGTTGAGTCGTGAGATTATGAGTTGTTACCGACTTAGGAGTTGTAATGTTTTGGGCATGTTGAGTTGTAGCCTATAAATAGGCCGAGTGACACACTTGTAATGGTTGTTGATTTTTGAATAAAATTCTCTTTTGTTAGCTTTGTGCTTTCATTCAAATTGGTAGTTGAGTGTAATCTCATATCTCCTTTTTCGGTTAATCGAGTGCGCTCGATTCAACGATTGCAGAAGCCGATTCGCGGAATCAAGTGCGCTTGATCAACGCTCGAAGAATTGAAGATCTCTCCTCACGGTATCGTGCGCGATCAACGTGTCAGAGATAGCTAGAATTCGGCATCTTCGGATCAACGAATTTGGGCATTTCAGTATCTTCCAATCCACCGACTACTACATTCATCGAACTACATTGTTCTGTTTAATCCGCTGCGTCAGTTTTGGTATTAGAGCTTGTTCTAGCCAATCATAGCTAGATCGAGACTTGGAGCCTAATCATTTTGAAGATTTGAGTTTTGTTTATCACGGCCGAGAGCAAGTTGAAGTTGTTCGACTTTGTATTGAAGTTTAGAGATCGGAACTTATCATTTGGAGAAGTTGTGTTCATCGTGTTCATCGCGATTTGTAACAAGTGTGGAGTTTTCAATCCATTTCATTTGGATCAAAGTTCGAATTGTGTTTGAATTTGAAGAGTTTGTAAAGTTTCAAGTATGCCGCCAAGGAGAGCTAATCGTCACCAAAACGTTGAAGCTTTGTATCGAAGAGAAGAAGCTGACGAGATGGAGCAAAGAATCAATGAAAACTTTAGTGAAAAGCTTAACGAAGGAATTGGTCGGTTAGAGAAGATGTTGTTAGAAATGAATCAAAATCGGAGAAGGGTTTCACCTGAATCTAACCATGGAGGAAGTAGAGTCTCACCACAATCCAATCGATAAAGAAGTGTTGACAATGATCAAAGGCGTGGGAGGAACGTGGATGATCGTGAACGGAGGAATGTAGATAGAAGGGATGATGGTGGAAGACGTGAAGGTAGTAGAGATGTGGGTGGACGAGATAGACAACGATATACATCTGATTTTGAAGAGGAGTATGATGGTGGTAGTGTTCGAGGACAAGGACGAGGACAAGGAAGAAATCACTCTGAGTATGATCACAAGTGGGAGTCGGGGATGAAGACTGAAATTCCTGAATTCAAAGGTGGTATGCAAGCAGAGGAGTTTCTAGATTGGGTGGCTAATATTGAAGAGATTTTTGACTTCAAAGAAGTTCCAGAACATCGTAGAGTGAAGTTGGTTGCTACGAGGTTGAGGGGGAGAGCTTTAGCATGGTGGCAGCAAACCAAACTTACACGTGAATGAATGGGGAAGTCAAAAATTGAATCTTGGGAGAAGATGAAGAAATTGATGAAAGCAACGTTCTTACCTTACAATTATCAATCTTTGATGTATCAACGTTTGCAGAATTTGAGGCAGGGCACAAAGACTGTTAATGATTATGCGGATAAATTTTATCAGCTTATTGCGAGGAATGATATTATGGAAACGGAAGAGCAGCTGACCTCTAGATTCATTGGGGGATTGCGAATGCAGATTCAGGATATGGTTAACATGTTTGATCCTAGATCTGTAGCGGAAGCACGTCAGAAAGCGTTGGCTTGGGAGAAACAGGGACGACGAGGAGGTGGTGTGTTTACAAATTCCAATAATCAAGTTAAGGGTGTTAGTGGAAGTGCTAATGTTTCAAAAGTCGCTGCAAAACCAGTTGTGAATGAGGTTGGGAAGGCGAAAGTCAATAATGGTTTCAAATGTTATAATTGCCAAGAAATGGGCCACAAAAGTAGCGAATGTCCGAAGCCGAAGAAGAGAGCTATGATAGCGGAGGTTGAGGATGAGGATGAAGAAGCTGAATGTTTCAATTCACCACTTGATGAGGAGGAAGAAGAAGTGACGGGAGACGAAGGTTACAATCTAATGATGAAGAGGTCCTGTTTAACACTAAAGCAAGAGGAGGATTGTAGTTGGTTAAGGAGTAATATTTTTCAGTCAACATGTACTATTCTGGGGAAAGTTTGCAAATTTGTTATTGATGCTGGAAGCTGTGATAATATAATTTCTTCCGAAGCTATGAGGAAGTTGGCGTTGAAGACTGAGAAACATCCAAAACCGTACAAGTTAGCTTGGTTGAGGAAAGGCGGGGAGGTGAAGGTTGGACGAAGGGCTTGTGTGAAGTTTTCAATTGGAAAGAAATACAAGGATGAAATCTGGTGCGATGTGGTAGATATGGATGTCTGTCATTTGTTGCTGGGGAGACCGTGGCAGTATGATAGGGCGGTGCAACATGATGGGCGTACCAACAGTTACAGTTTCATGTTTGAAGGCACAAAGATTACTCTAGTTCCAAAGAAGCGACAGCAGGAGGAAAACAAGTTGGAGGAGATTGAAGAGCTTAAAACTTTGTTATCTTTGAAGGAGTTTGTGAAGGAAGTAGAGGAGGAGCCTGAAGTGTTTTTGTTGATTGGACGAGAGAGCAGTGAAGAGGTTGAAATACCAGAAGAAGTAAAACCAGTATTGAAAGATTTTGACGATGTATTTCCAGAAGAGTTACCAACGGAGTTGCCACCGTTGAGGGATATACAACATCAGATAGATCTTGTTCCAGGTGCTGTGTTGCCACACAAACCACATTATCGAATGAGTCCGAAGGAACATGAAGAGTTGCGGAGGCAAGTAGAAGAATTGCTTAAACATGGGCGTGTGCAGGAGAGTTTAAGTCCTTGTGCTGTACCAGCTTTATTGGTACCCAAAAAGGATGGAACATGGAGGATGTGCACAGATAGTAGAGCATTGAATAAGATCACAGTCAGATACAGATTTCCGATGCCGAGGCTTGATGATTTATTAGATCAAATCAGTTGGTCCGTAATCTTTTCTAAGATTGACTTGAAGAGCGGTTATCATCAGATTCGCATTAGACCAGGGGATGAATGGAAGACTACATTCAAGACGAGGGAAGGATTGTATGAATGGCTGGTAATGCCATTTGGTCTATCGAATGCACCAAGTACATTCATGAGGGTGATGAACCAAATTTTCAGACCGTACATTGGAAAATTTGTGGTGGTTTACTTTGATGATATTCCGATCTACAGTGCTAGTAAAGAAGAGCATGTTCAGCATTTGAAGAAAGTGTTAATTATTCTTCGTGAAGAACAATTTTATGCTGCAACAAAGAAATGCGTGTTCATGACGCATAGTGTTTTATTTCTGGGGTATGTTGTGTCGGAAAAAGGAATACAGGTTGACCAAAGTAAAGTTGAGGCGATTAGAGATTGGCCGCAGCCCAAGACGATAACGGAAGTTCATAGTTTTCACGGGTTGGCTTCATTTTATCGAAGATTTATCCCACACTTTAGTAGTGTGATGGCACCTATGACTGATTGTATGAAGGGTAAACAGTTTGCATGGACGGAGGAAGCCGGGTTTGCTTTTGATCGAATCAAAGAACTCTTGACGTCTGCACCAATTCTAATATTACCAGATTTTCAGCTAGTATTTGAACTACATACTGATGCATCCAAGGTTGGGATTGGAGGAGTGTTGAGTCAGAAGGGACGTCCGATTGCATACTTTAGCGAGAAGTTATCAGGAGCAAAGATGAGATACAATACATATGATGTGGAATTCTATGCTGTTGTGCAATCTATTAAACACTGGAGACACTATCTATTTCTGAAGGAATTTGTTCTTTACACTGATCATGAGGCGTTAAAACATTTACAAGGGCAAGACAAGATTTCAGCGAGACATGCATCGTGGATTGCATATCTGCAACAGTTTACTTTTGTTGTTAAACACAAGTCTGGAGTAACGAACCGTGTAGCGGATGCGTTGAGCAGAAGGAATCATTTGTTGACTACAATGAAGGTCGAAGTGACAGGGTTTGATATGTTGCCAGAATTATTTGTCGATGATCCTTATTTTGCGAAGTGTATTGATAAAGTCAAGGAGGGAAAGACGGATGAGTTTATGATGGTAGACGGTTTTCTGTTCAAAGGAAATCGATTGTGCATACCTGATTGTAGTTTGAGAATGAAGATCGTAAAAGAGCTACATGAAGAAGGACATGTTGGGAGAGACCGTACATTACAATTGATTTCGCAATCTTACTTTTGGCCATCGATGAGGAAAGAAGTGGAGAGGTTTGTGGAACGATGTCATATCTGTCAGGTTTCGAAAGGAACTGCAACTAATGCTGGTTTATATATGCCATTACCGGTACCAACTAAACCATGGGTTGATGTGAGTATGGACTTCGTGTTGGGGTTACCAAGAACACAGCGGGGAAACGATTCCATTTATGTGGTAGTGGATCGATTTTCGAAAATGGCACATTTTATTGCTTGTAAGAAGACGGCGGATGCTGTTCATGTTGCTCAATTGTTTTTCAAGGAGATCTATCGACTTCATGGATTGCCATAATCTATTGTGTCGGATAGAGATACTCGATTTCTGAGTCACTTTTGGTTGAGTTTGTGGAAAATGGTGGGAACGAAGCTGAAGTTTAGTAGTGCTTATCATCCGCAAACGGATGGACAGACCGAGATTGTGAACAGATCATTGGGAAATTTGCTGAGGTGTCTTGTGCAAGATAATCTGAAAAGTTGGGACATGAAGTTATGCCAGGCAGAGTTTGCTCATAATCATGCGGTGAACCGTAGTACCAGTTTCAGTCCATTTCAGATAGTATATTCAAGCTTACCGAAGGGACCGTTGGATTTAACAGTAGTGCCACAATCAAAGAAGACAGTTAAGAAAGCTGCTGATTTTGTTGATGGATTAGCGGAATGTCATAAAATCGTTCAGGAACGATTGGGGAAAGAAAATGAGAAGTATAAACGATCTGCAGATTTGAAACGAAGGAGTGTTGAATTTCATGAAGGTGATTTGGTTTATGCAGTGTTAACAAAAGATCGTTTTTCGGTGGGAACTTACAATAAATTGAAAGCATGGAAAATTGGTCCGGTAGAAATCGTCAAACGGATTAATGAAAATGCGTATAAATTGAAGCTGCCAAAGGATGTGTACACTTCTGATGTGTTCAATGTTAAACATCTCGTACCATATCATGGGGATGAACGAGCTGATGTGGAAGAATTTACAAATTCGAGGTCGAATTTTTCTCAACCTGGGGAGGATGATGCAGATCAGGATAGAGGTAAAGGACTAAGTCGCACACGACTTAAGGAAGTAAGTCGCACACGACTCATGGAGGGAACTATAGGTCGTCCACGAGTTATAGAATCACATGAGGGGAAGATACGACTTAATTCCAGGGGAATACGACTTAACCAAGTTGAGGGAATAGAGCTCCGACCTAACAAGGGTTTTAAGTCGTTGGAACGACTTAGTGGATACTTACGAGTTAACAAGGCCCTTAAGTCGACTGGACGATCTACCGAGTTATGCAGAAAGAAGGCAGAGCAAACTGGTGAAGTGTTAGGTCGTGAACGACCTAACGAGTCAAGCTATAAGTCGTTGAAGATAGAGGCCGTGGATCTTTCCTGCCGACTTAACCAGAGCCGTTGATTCTTAAGTCGAATAAAGCTGGTTATCTTTAAGTCGCGAAAGCTGGATGCCGTTGAATCGTATACCGCCTTAATCTTGGCCGTTAATTCTTAAGCCGTGTGAAGATGCGACTGTGATGTGTTTAAGTCGTCTCCGACTTAATTTGGGTCGTGTGTTGTTTGTTGTATTGTGTTTTAGGTCGCAGGTTATAAGTCGTGATACTAATGTGTCGTTTGTGTTTGTAACTCGTAGATCGGCAGCGACCTAAGTTTGTATTTTCTGTTCGTTAAGTCGTAGGTCGCATCTTTTGAGTCGTGTACTTTGTAAATAAGTCGTGAGTCGTGATGTATTTTGTTGAGTCGTGAGATTATGAGTCGTTACCGACTTAGGAGTTGTAATGTTTTGGGCATGTTGAGTTGTAGCCTATAAATAGGCCGAGTGACACACTTGTAATGGTTGTTGATTTTTGAATAAAATTCTCTTTTGTTAGCTTTGTGCTTTCATTCAAATTGGTAGTTGAGTGTAATCTCCTATCTCCTCTTTCGGTTAATCGAGTGCGCTCGATTCAACGATTGCAGAAGCCAATTCGTGGAATCAAGTGCGCTTGATCAACGCTCGAAGAATTGAAGATCTCTCCTCACGGTATCGTGCGCGATCAACGTGTCAGAGATAGCTAGAATTCGGCATCTTCGGATCAACGAATTTGGGCATTTCAGTATCTTCCAATCCACCGACTACTACATTCATCGAACTACATTGTTCTGTTTAATCCGCTGCGTCACATCTTCAATTGGTTCTCTAGGTTGATCTACAACTATATCTACCCACGTTTCTCAGCCTTGCTCCATGTTCAGTGAGATGGCTACCGGCTTTCTCTGTCGTGATATCATATTTTCCTTTTGTATCTGTTGAGTGGTGGTTTTCTGACCATCTTTTCCCTTTAGATTGACATTATTGGGAGCTGGTAGCAACTCCTGGCCTTTGTTGGTCTCTCTCCTCCTTTGTTGCCTAGATTGGACCAATTGAAATCCATCATTATCAATGATGATATCCCTTGATGGCTTTCTGATGTGAGTAACCTCAGGTGGTCTAAGTTGAGAGAAAGAATGAGAGAGTTTAGAGGAACTTTGGTGAGGAAATTGATTTTCCGCCATGGCTAAGAAGAAACCCTAGATAATTTGATTGTTCATTGCACTCTTATTTTCTTTTGCCCTTTGGCCCATATGCTAAGCAGTTTAAATAGCTTTAAATATTACCTTGAAACAACAGTACTCGCTTCAGATAACAATATCACTGTACTAAAAAATTAACGTCAACTGTTTATATAAATGAATAAACTAATGCATTAACAGTACCCACGAATAATTAATTCATAAACAAATATAATATATAGAGAAGTACTATAACAGGACAAGTTGACTGTAAACAGTATTCTTTTTGTGAGATCCAATAGCACATGCTTTGCGCGTGCAAAACAAATGATTAAAAATAATGATATATAAAATAAAATAAAAATACAAATTACATGTGCTCTATGTGTAAAATACATTAGTAAATGATAGATATGGCTCATGCTCTACATGGGAAAGGTGAAAGGTCATAAATTTGAATTCAAAAACTTAAATGACATTTTCATCAAAAAAGCTTTAATATTAAATTTTAGCATGATAACATCAACTAAAATTTAACATGTAGTTTTAACTGTTTTTAATTTGAAGATCTCTTATACAAAAATTATAGTTAGAAATGATTGAATATTCTTTTTTAAAAATCCTTTAAGTTTGATAAAACAATCAAAATGGTACCTAAAAATGATTTTATGTCTGATTAGGTAAAATAGTTTTATTTTTAAATTAGAAAAAATCATAAAGTAAGCAAAAATTATATAAAAGTCGAAAAAATTTGAGCATTTGACAGCTTAAAATAAAATAAATTAAATATTGATATTTATTTATGTTGAAACTAGACCAGCATGCAGCGTAAGTTATGTGTGAATTTCAAAAAAAATCCCTTATTGGATCTATATTGGGCCTATGTAGTCTAATTTATTTAGAGCATTTCTAAATTTTATTTAAATAAAATCTCTTATTTTTAAAATTTTAAATTATATACAATTTTATTTAGTTTATATTATAGGCATATATAAGTACACATATTTATGATATACATATATGTATGTGTCCATGTGTAACATGATAACATGTGCAAGGTATAATATGCCTGTATATAAATGTTGGGATTTACATCGCAGTAGACATATTAGCTCATCCTATATGTATTGTATGTTGACCGAATATATGTATCTATGTAAATATATATATATATATATATATATTAAAACTATGTAAAAGTATATATATACTAATATACTACTTATATATAAAATATTAATGATTTATATACATATAAATTATAGTATTAAATGTTAAATAATATATACACACACATAATATAAAAGGTTTTTTTTGAATCAATATACATATATATGTATATATGTATGTATTATAATAACAATTTGTGACGACCCGGAATTTTTGTATATTTGAAATGTGAATATTTAATTTATTTTAAATATCCGAAGGTTAAATTTTAACTTTAATTTCAAATATACAGTATTTATTTGGATAATTAATTATTAAATTTAATTATCGGGATTGGGTAAAATATTGAATCTTGATTTTAAGCCTGTTAAAGATAGTTCAAAGGTTCAGAAAATTTATATTGTTAATACTGAAGATGATAGAACTTTTAAAATGGAATTTTAAAAGAGTTTTGTTCAGTTTTAAAAATATATCGTTGAAATTAAATTTAAAAAAATAGCCGTCCGAGGCACAGTCTCGGAATTCAGCGAAACCAGTTCCATTGGATCCGTAATATTGTATTATTATCGGATTTTAAATTTCGGAGCGTTTGGAGTTGTTGTGTAAGCATACGGTATATAAACGTATAGAAATTCAGAGCATGTGTCCTTCCTGGCAACGTTCTCTTCTTGCCTAAGTAATTAGATGTAGATACGTATAATTTAAACACGTGTTCAACTGGGTAAACACGCGTCTCCTTCTCCTTTAAAACTTTTCAGCCGAGCATTTCCACTTTCGTTCTTTTGAAATCGCGATCTCCAATTTCCCTTTCTTTCAGTTCGAACGAAAACGAACGAACCAAAGAATGGCGACAGCCTCCCCTTCCTCATCGCATTCTACTTCCAAAATTTCCTAGTCAAAATCCTATCCACGAATTTTAGAACGATTCTCGTTCGAGAAAGGGGAATCGAGCCGAGCTCGTCGACGAGGCGTGGTGATTCGCGAGGCAATTTTGGGGTTTAACGAAGCCAGGCTCGCGCGCACGCAAGGGGATTCGAACTTCGATGGCAACTGTGAGGCGACGTGGTGTGGGTTTGCTGATGTCGCAGTCGAAGGCTAGGGTTTCTGGAGCGGCGGCGTTCGTTTTCGATCACGCGACTGGTGTTGGGTCAAGAGGGAAGCTCACTCGCGTTTGGGGAGTTGCGGTAGGGCAGGTTGTATGTGATGGCAGCGCGTAGGGCTGTCACCGTGGGGGTCTCTGGCGAGCAATTAGAAGCGAGCCAATGGTGGGGGAGTAGGTACGGCAGTTCGACAGTTGGCAGGTTGGAGGAGATCGACGAGGTCGCGGCTGGTTTCATTCTGAGCTTGGTATCGTGTGAAGCTCGCTGTTTTCGTCCCCAATCCGTATTGAGGTATTTGATTTTCTGAGTCTTTAATTTAAATTAATCTAAATGCTTAATTATATCTACACTTGTAATCTGGTGATAATTAGTATTAATTCAAATTTACAGCAGGGTAAAAGATTTTGAATAAATTTTATTGTTTTGGAATGCTAGGGTTACAACCCATTTTTGGAATGTTAATTAATTTATTAAATCTATTGATTTATAAAAGGATAAGCAGAAGTATTATAGATTTGGGAAACATAGAAAAAGAAAATAATAAAGACCTTATTTAAGTAATGAATTTGTTTACTTAACTTATTTAATCATTCTAGAAATGGTTAATGGAAAATTAGTTTGAACTTAAGTGTTAGTTAATTAAATTTATATAAATGAATATTCGGTTTATTCGAATATTAATAAAATCATATAAATATGTATTCAAGGTCTGGCATCGTGAAGAGGACTATTGATTTGGGTTGAATTGCAAAATAGAAGAGGCAAAAGGTGAGTTAATCTCACTCAGCTGAATTTTTATTTTAAAGTTAAATGGTTAAATTTAAATAATTGATTGGATGATTACATTGATTGATGTGCTATACTATATATAGTAGTATATAGCAATATATACATATTGGCATATGTATATATTGGACTTGTTGATATTCCCGCATTATATAGCGGATGAGACCCTATGCGCCGCATAATAGCGGATGATTTTATATAAATCCCATATACCGCGATATTCCACCTTGAAGTGGAATTGGTATTGTGCTAACGTTTGTGGATGCAGGGAAACAGGTTGGAGGGATCCAACTGGATTCCTCAAAATTATTTAGATTATTTGATATTCTGTTCTATGAATATTGATATCCTGTGATGATTTTATTGATGATTGAAATATTGGATGATATGGTTGGATTGAATATTTCAATAAAAGGAGTTATCAAAATATATTGAATTGGATTTTGAAAGAAATAAAAGAGTAAAATTTAAGTAAATAATTTAAGTGAATTGGAATAAGGGAATTTCGAAATAACAAGGGAAATATTAACTTTAAACTAAAGTGATATTAAATTTAAAGAATAAAGGATTTATTTTGAATGTAAGGATTAAATTTAATTAAAGGCTAAAGAAGGAATTTTGGAAGTTTAAAATTGGTATTTTCAGTTAAAAAGGGTTTTAACTCAAATAAAGGAATAAATCTAAAAGTTAATGTATTTTGAAATAAATGAAGTAGTAAAGGAAATTTATTTCAAAGTAAAGTAAAGTAAATTGGAAAATCAATTGGAAATTGATTTAGTTGTTTAAAATTGGAATTTTAAAAGAGAAGTGAGATTTTGGAGATATGAACTGGGTTTATAAAGTAAAATAAAATATAGTGGATATTTGAATATAAATTCAAGGTGGGAATTTATAAAAGGAATATGAATTGGTTTAAAAATAAATGTTGATTTATTATTAAAAGATGTGAAGAGAAGTGTATTTATCTGGATAGCCAAGTATGTTTTTCCAAAGCAATTTTAAATATAAGTTAAAAGTTTTAATATGGTTTAAAAAGCATATTTTAGAGAATCTATTATTTCTAAATGTTAAAGCCTAAAGTAGTATTTTCAAAGATTATTGTAATAATTATATAAAAGTGATTTGGTATTATATTTTAAAAAGAGAAATTTAGTTTATATTTGTAAAGTTGTTTCATTTTAAATATTTCTTAAGTATATATTTTGTTAAGGTATTAAAGTAGTTTTTAAATTTCAATATTATTAAGTATATTTATAGTAAAGTGTTTTAAGATTATTTTAAAATCTAAGTGTTTTGTACTTGGTGTTTCAGAGGAAATAAATATTTGGAAATGTATTCCGTAAGCGGAAACTGTTTTGAAATTGTTTTCAAATGAGTTTTGAAAATTCGGAAATATATCTTGGAAAGATATTTGGACAAATAAATAATGTGGGAAATTATTTAATTGTGTGATGGTTGCTTGTGGATGTTAATTGATAGTTAAATAACCGACTATCAATATTGGCCAAATGCGCTGATCGTTTCGAAGAGACCGGGATCGAGTTTCCGTATACCGGGATTCTAGGTCTGGAGACTCGAATACCACTTCGATCCGGTTTGTACGTTTCGTGTAACGATTTCGGAGTCGAAGATGGAGCTGTGAAGTGCAAGGGCTAGTCGCTACTAATCCTGAGGATATTTCCAAAATGGATGTAGTAGGAATAGTGCCTTCGGTTCCGTTCAAACCCAGGACGGACTTGTATGGACGAATGCTTGCGAAACATCGTCAGCGGACGATGGGCATTCTAAGGGATATGTTCTCTAAAAGGTATCGTTTAGCCTCGAACCTCATCAACCGGGAATGACTGAAAATCAGGGGTTATGCAGCAAGGCTTCGTGGGTAGCTCCCACTGGAGGGTAAGGTCATCCCTGTCTAGATGTCCCTTTTTATTTCGGCTTAGTGGTGCGGTTGCTGATCCCAACCGTGGGGTGATTTTATTCGGGATCATCCAGTAAGGGATGGTTCCGGCCTTGTGTTGCAGGGGAGCGGGCGTACTCCTCGGTACGGTGATCTAGGCCACGTACTGTGATAGGTGGTACCCCAGTGCCTAGTCATTCGTTGGAAATCCATTTTTCCTACGTGCCTTGTACGGTATTTGTTTGTATTACCCACTTTTGTGGCTAGTATGCTGGAATTTAATAATGTAACAATTTCAGCTATTTTAATAAGTATTTGTATATAGACACTATTATAATATCAAAGGAATTTGATAAAAAGTGTTTTAGCTATCGTAAGGTAAAAACCCGACATGTTTATTTGTGGCGTGGTCTTATGAGATGCTTTTGTTTTCAAAGGATTTTTGAAACTTTAATAATCAATTGAGTGTGATTTTCTCACGCTGGTATTCCAGACTGACTCGGGTATTGTTTTATATGATGCTCGGGTCAGACCGAGATAAACAGGTTCAGGATATGATGCTGTGGAGCTCAGGAGACGAGCTGGATGTCGATACGTACTCCCGTACTTGTTATTATTTTTCCGCTGTGTATTTAGTTGTATGTTATGGATGTTGATGTACTCTGATGATGTATTGTATAAACAGATAAAATATTGATTGTGTAAAGATCTGTTGATATATTATATTTTATTCCGCTGCGATGGTTAGATTCTGATGTTGTTTTTCTTTTATTTTCTTCTTCTACCTCTTCTTTTTACCCAAATGGTCCGGTTTTTCGTGTTAGAAAAGCCTAGACCGTTACACTTGGTATCAGAGCTTAGGCTAGCGATAACCTTGGCTCTGGTGGGAATTTTGAGAGTACTAATAGATATGAGCGCGTATTTGTTAGTGGATATAAAAATGGTTTTATATTGTGTTGGTTGATTTATTGAGTGGCATATGAACCTTCGTCGGCACAGTCTGGACAACTGTATCGAAAGGGTTTCTAAACACTTGAATAGAACAGTTCGACACAGTATTGTTTTAAATAGGGTGAATGAAATAATTTTGCCCAAATTATTTTGTATATAAAAGAAATAATTATTTGAAATTATTATAGTTATATATTTGGATGCTTGGTTGTTAGAAAATGACAATAATGAGTTAGTCTCATTATTGAGTAGGAATTGAAACTTATAACCTAAGTTGAAGAATAAATTTATATATCAAAATGGAATTTGAAATATAGACTAAATGAAATTTATAAATTGAGATAAACTTTATATACAAATGTGAATTACAAATGTGATTTATAATCAAATGAGATTAATTCATAAACAAATGAAATTTGTAAATGTAAATGGTAAAAGTGACTTATAACTTGAAATAAAATGTGATAGAATTCCAGAGTAATGTTTGGATATAAAAATTGGATGGATTTTGAATTTGAAGTTTTGGGAAAGGTTTAAATTCCTTTGGATTTAAAAAATTGTTTTAAAGGTTTTGGGAAAATAATGGTGATATTATTTCATGAATATTTTTGAAATTGAATTGAAATCTGGTGGAATTTGGGATTTTAAAAATGTTTGAAATGTTTTAAAGTGATAAAAGCATTAAATTCTCTTTTGGTCGCTGGAAAATAATTTCGGTGATGACTGCAGCATCATCGATGTCTATTTTCGAGTTTCCAAAGAGAAATTGCTACCAAACTGTTTTAAGTTGGAAATAATTGTGAACTGGGTTGGTTTTGAAATTCAAAAGGGAAAATTGTTTGGTAAAAGCAGATTGTTTTAGAAATTGGGATTTGATGTGATATACCAGATGTGTATGAGTTATTTATGGATTCAAAATGGTTTTGGAATAAAATCGAGCAATTGGATTCTGGAAATTCTATTTAAAATTTAAATGTGGAAATTTAAATGAATCAACAATATAAAGTATAGAATGAAGTTGATTGAAATAAGAAAGGAATGAAAGTTAAATTCTGGGATTATAATTATGAGATGAAATTAACTCAATGAGTAATATAAGCTGGTAGATAAAAGAGTTAGAGAACTTGAAGGTGAATGAATTGTAAAACTTGTATAAAATTGTATCCTAGAATTAAAATTTAATTCGAGTATATGAAGGTGAATAAAATATATTTGAATTTAACTTAAGATAAGTTAAATAAAAATTGAGAATTGGAATTGAATTAAATATAAGTAAGTTGAAGTCGAATTGAATTGGATATAAAGGTAATGTAGAATGCTTATAATTGTGTAAAGAAACTCATATTCTTAAAGTTCTTAAGTGTAATAATTTGAAATTTGATTATAAAGAT
Source organism: Allium fistulosum (assembly GCA_030737815.1). NCBI lineage: Eukaryota > Viridiplantae > Streptophyta > Magnoliopsida > Asparagales > Amaryllidaceae > Allium > Allium fistulosum. The sequence goes on from CM060907.1 coordinate 101,385,205, forward strand.
GAAATGGACTTAAATGAATAGTCCCAGATCTTAAGTAAGTAAGTTAAAACTTATGAATAGAAATGAAATTGTAAGTCATAAATGGGAATTCATTTCTTTGAACCATTAAGAGTTATAATTTGAAATTGTAATTATCAAATGGAAACGACTAAGATGAGCAATCTTAATTTTTAAATAAATCCAAACTTGAATTATAAAATATATTGAACTTAAGAAAATTAAGTGAAGTGATATTTGGAATTAAAAAGCAAGTATTTAATTTTAACCAGCGAAGGAACTAATGAGATAATAAATTAGTTAATGAAATTGGATTAACATAGTGATGGTTTAAATTGCAAATGAATATAAGAAAATTTATATTGAACTTAAGAATTGAAGAATGAAATTCTTAAGAAAATTTGTAGTGGAAATATACTTAGTAATTTTGGGAAAATATATATATATATATACTAAGTGAATAGTTGAATGAAGACTAAAACTGAAGTTGTGGAATGGGATAGTTGTGAATAAGGGGATAACAATCAAAAAGGAATGTGAATAAAGGAGAATTGATATAACTAATAATCAATTGGGCTAATTACGTAAGATATACGTATATTATTTATTCGCATAGATATTTGATCCGGATTCGAACACAGAATTTCGGGATAGATATATCGATCCGAGTTGGAATTTTTACTCGATTTTCAACGGCGAACCTGGATATGGATTGTTGATTGATTCTGGATATTCTCTATCATAGTTTGTGGCTATGCAAGGAGAATGACGGTTTCTGATCAAGGAACCAGATCTGAGTCCGCACTAGGAAGTCGGGTGGACGATACTAGTTCGGAAGTGGAATTGTGTGATCGATTGAGCGATCGAATATGATATTGCGTACGGATGATATATGTGCATCGTACGGGCTTAAGTAAAGCAAATATTGAAAATTTGTAAAGGAAAGTATAAAATGACTTTGGGATTATGATTGAATATTATTGCTTAGTAGGATATACAGGTGTATAAAAGCAATGGATAAATTGGGATTTTTGATTTAGAAGATAAAATTTAATGGCCCGACAAAAAGGTATGTATTTGAATTTCTATATGAAATTTGATTGGGTTTTGGATCCAGCCACTTGGCTTTTTGTTTTCTTTTTGAGATTGGGAGGCCGTAGAGCCATTTTGTAGTAGTACCGAGCTAGCCGCGCAAAGGAGACGCTGGCGAAATTTTTCGGAAATTTAGGGAGTTAGAAAAATTTCGAGAAAAATTTGATAATTCAAAATTTGAATTCAAATTTAAATTTGAACTGATAAGAAAGATAATATTGTTTGGGACTTAGGAGTAAGTTTGAAAGGTTAGAAAGAGGGATAATGTATCTCTATTAAAGGATTTGTTTTGGGAGGTGGTTAAAACTATTTGGGGTTAAGGAAATAGTTAATGGGGATTGAATCATTCCTCTTAACTAGTAATTTCGGGGACGAAATTCTTTTAAGGGGGGAGGAATGTGACGACCCGGAATTTTTGTATATTTGAAATGTGAATATTTAATTTATTTTAAATATCCGAAGGTTAAATTTTAACTTTAATTTCAAATATACAGTATTTATTTGGATAATTAATTATTAAATTTAATTATCGGGATTGGGTAAAATATTGAATCTTGATTTTAAGCCTGTTAAAGATAGTTCAAAGGTTCAGAAAATTTATATTGTTAATACTGAAGATGATAGAACTTTTAAAATGGAATTTTAAAAGAGTTTTGTTCAGTTTTAAAAATATATCGTTGAAATTAAATTTAAAAAAATAGCCGTCCGAGGCACAGTCTCGGAATTCAGCGAAACCAGTTCCATTGGATCCGTAATATTGTATTATTATCGGATTTTAAATTTCGGAGCGTTTGGAGTTGTTGTGTAAGCATACGGTATATAAACGTATAGAAATTCAGAGCATGTGTCCTTCCTGGCAACGTTCTCTTCTTGCCTAAGTAATTAGATGTAGATACGTATAATTTAAACACGTGTTCAACTGGGTAAACACGCGTCTCCTTCTCCTTTAAAACTTTTCAGCCGAGCATTTCCACTTTCGTTCTTTTGAAATCGCGATCTCCAATTTCCCTTTCTTTCAGTTCGAACGAAAACGAACGAACCAAAGAATGGCGACAGCCTCCCCTTCCTCATCGCATTCTACTTCCAAAATTTCCTAGTCAAAATCCTATCCACGAATTTTAGAACGATTCTCGTTCGAGAAAGGGGAATCGAGCCGAGCTCGTCGACGAGGCGTGGTGATTCGCGAGGCAATTTTGGGGTTTAACGAAGCCAGGCTCGCGCGCACGCAAGGGGATTCGAACTTCGATGGCAACTGTGAGGCGACGTGGTGTGGGTTTGCTGATGTCGCAGTCGAAGGCTAGGGTTTCTGGAGCGGCGGCGTTCGTTTTCGATCACGCGACTGGTGTTGGGTCAAGAGGGAAGCTCACTCGCGTTTGGGGAGTTGCGGTAGGGCAGGTTGTATGTGATGGCAGCGCGTAGGGCTGTCACCGTGGGGGTCTCTGGCGAGCAATTAGAAGCGAGCCAATGGTGGGGGAGTAGGTACGGCAGTTCGACAGTTGGCAGGTTGGAGGAGATCGACGAGGTCGCGGCTGGTTTCATTCTGAGCTTGGTATCGTGTGAAGCTCGCTGTTTTCGTCCCCAATCCGTATTGAGGTATTTGATTTTCTGAGTCTTTAATTTAAATTAATCTAAATGCTTAATTATATCTACACTTGTAATCTGGTGATAATTAGTATTAATTCAAATTTACAGCAGGGTAAAAGATTTTGAATAAATTTTATTGTTTTGGAATGCTAGGGTTACAACCCATTTTTGGAATGTTAATTAATTTATTAAATCTATTGATTTATAAAAGGATAAGCAGAAGTATTATAGATTTGGGAAACATAGAAAAAGAAAATAATAAAGACCTTATTTAAGTAATGAATTTGTTTACTTAACTTATTTAATCATTCTAGAAATGGTTAATGGAAAATTAGTTTGAACTTAAGTGTTAGTTAATTAAATTTATATAAATGAATATTCGGTTTATTCGAATATTAATAAAATCATATAAATATGTATTCAAGGTCTGGCATCGTGAAGAGGACTATTGATTTGGGTTGAATTGCAAAATAGAAGAGGCAAAAGGTGAGTTAATCTCACTCAGCTGAATTTTTATTTTAAAGTTAAATGGTTAAATTTAAATAATTGATTGGATGATTACATTGATTGATGTGCTATACTATATATAGTAGTATATAGCAATATATACATATTGGCATATGTATATATTGGACTTGTTGATATTCCCGCATTATATAGCGGATGAGACCCTATGCGCCGCATAATAGCGGATGATTTTATATAAATCCCATATACCGCGATATTCCACCTTGAAGTGGAATTGGTATTGTGCTAACGTTTGTGGATGCAGGGAAACAGGTTGGAGGGATCCAACTGGATTCCTCAAAATTATTTAGATTATTTGATATTCTGTTCTATGAATATTGATATCCTGTGATGATTTTATTGATGATTGAAATATTGGATGATATGGTTGGATTGAATATTTCAATAAAAGGAGTTATCAAAATATATTGAATTGGATTTTGAAAGAAATAAAAGAGTAAAATTTAAGTAAATAATTTAAGTGAATTGGAATAAGGGAATTTCGAAATAACAAGGGAAATATTAACTTTAAACTAAAGTGATATTAAATTTAAAGAATAAAGGATTTATTTTGAATGTAAGGATTAAATTTAATTAAAGGCTAAAGAAGGAATTTTGGAAGTTTAAAATTGGTATTTTCAGTTAAAAAGGGTTTTAACTCAAATAAAGGAATAAATCTAAAAGTTAATGTATTTTGAAATAAATGAAGTAGTAAAGGAAATTTATTTCAAAGTAAAGTAAAGTAAATTGGAAAATCAATTGGAAATTGATTTAGTTGTTTAAAATTGGAATTTTAAAAGAGAAGTGAGATTTTGGAGATATGAACTGGGTTTATAAAGTAAAATAAAATATAGTGGATATTTGAATATAAATTCAAGGTGGGAATTTATAAAAGGAATATGAATTGGTTTAAAAATAAATGTTGATTTATTATTAAAAGATGTGAAGAGAAGTGTATTTATCTGGATAGCCAAGTATGTTTTTCCAAAGCAATTTTAAATATAAGTTAAAAGTTTTAATATGGTTTAAAAAGCATATTTTAGAGAATCTATTATTTCTAAATGTTAAAGCCTAAAGTAGTATTTTCAAAGATTATTGTAATAATTATATAAAAGTGATTTGGTATTATATTTTAAAAAGAGAAATTTAGTTTATATTTGTAAAGTTGTTTCATTTTAAATATTTCTTAAGTATATATTTTGTTAAGGTATTAAAGTAGTTTTTAAATTTCAATATTATTAAGTATATTTATAGTAAAGTGTTTTAAGATTATTTTAAAATCTAAGTGTTTTGTACTTGGTGTTTCAGAGGAAATAAATATTTGGAAATGTATTCCGTAAGCGGAAACTGTTTTGAAATTGTTTTCAAATGAGTTTTGAAAATTCGGAAATATATCTTGGAAAGATATTTGGACAAATAAATAATGTGGGAAATTATTTAATTGTGTGATGGTTGCTTGTGGATGTTAATTGATAGTTAAATAACCGACTATCAATATTGGCCAAATGCGCTGATCGTTTCGAAGAGACCGGGATCGAGTTTCCGTATACCGGGATTCTAGGTCTGGAGACTCGAATACCACTTCGATCCGGTTTGTACGTTTCGTGTAACGATTTCGGAGTCGAAGATGGAGCTGTGAAGTGCAAGGGCTAGTCGCTACTAATCCTGAGGATATTTCCAAAATGGATGTAGTAGGAATAGTGCCTTCGGTTCCGTTCAAACCCAGGACGGACTTGTATGGACGAATGCTTGCGAAACATCGTCAGCGGACGATGGGCATTCTAAGGGATATGTTCTCTAAAAGGTATCGTTTAGCCTCGAACCTCATCAACCGGGAATGACTGAAAATCAGGGGTTATGCAGCAAGGCTTCGTGGGTAGCTCCCACTGGAGGGTAAGGTCATCCCTGTCTAGATGTCCCTTTTTATTTCGGCTTAGTGGTGCGGTTGCTGATCCCAACCGTGGGGTGATTTTATTCGGGATCATCCAGTAAGGGATGGTTCCGGCCTTGTGTTGCAGGGGAGCGGGCGTACTCCTCGGTACGGTGATCTAGGCCACGTACTGTGATAGGTGGTACCCCAGTGCCTAGTCATTCGTTGGAAATCCATTTTTCCTACGTGCCTTGTACGGTATTTGTTTGTATTACCCACTTTTGTGGCTAGTATGCTGGAATTTAATAATGTAACAATTTCAGCTATTTTAATAAGTATTTGTATATAGACACTATTATAATATCAAAGGAATTTGATAAAAAGTGTTTTAGCTATCGTAAGGTAAAAACCCGACATGTTTATTTGTGGCGTGGTCTTATGAGATGCTTTTGTTTTCAAAGGATTTTTGAAACTTTAATAATCAATTGAGTGTGATTTTCTCACGCTGGTATTCCAGACTGACTCGGGTATTGTTTTATATGATGCTCGGGTCAGACCGAGATAAACAGGTTCAGGATATGATGCTGTGGAGCTCAGGAGACGAGCTGGATGTCGATACGTACTCCCGTACTTGTTATTATTTTTCCGCTGTGTATTTAGTTGTATGTTATGGATGTTGATGTACTCTGATGATGTATTGTATAAACAGATAAAATATTGATTGTGTAAAGATCTGTTGATATATTATATTTTATTCCGCTGCGATGGTTAGATTCTGATGTTGTTTTTCTTTTATTTTCTTCTTCTACCTCTTCTTTTTACCCAAATGGTCCGGTTTTTCGTGTTAGAAAAGCCTAGACCGTTACACAATTTTTTAAAGATATATATATCTGTGTTTGTGTAAATATATTTATAATATATATATACGTGTGTGTGTGCATGTATATATATATATATATATATTAATTATGAAATTAAATATATATATAAAAAATTAACATTTCAAAATCGATTGCGCAATACAATAAATTTTAGTTATAATTTTATTGTATTAAAAATATATATATGAATTAATTAGTCGAAAGTTAAAAAATTAATAATAAAAATTATTTTTGTAATATATAATATTCGAATTTTAAATTTATGGAAAATCGATCATGTTATTTTAAAGTTGGGAAATTTTTTTCTAGAATTTTCTCTATCAAAATATTATTTCTAATTAATTGATTGATTTCGGTCGTTTATAAAAATGATTTTTTTAAATATAAAAAATGATTTTAAAATTCTTAATTTTTGGCCGAGTGTTTATATGATAATAAAATAATTTTATAAAATTTAATTTTTCAAACATATTTAATTTTATATGAATTATTTAATTTGTATATTGATTTAAATAATATTAAATAATAGTAAATAATTATTAAAAATTAGTTTACAATCACCAAAAATTATAATCTATGTAAATATGCATTTATAACTTATAAGTTCAATTATTAACATGATATGATCATATAGTTAAATACGGGCCATATAATTAAAATTAAGCAACATATTAATACATATATATATATATATTAATAAAATAATGATAATTAAAAAAATCTATTTGGCTGTGTAATTCAGATGTATATGGAAAAATGTGTTTTTTTAAATACATAAATATGTGATAACATTGATGATACATCGCCTAACTAACAATAAAATAATAATGTATATGAATAATAGAATGAAATACATAAATTATAATCATACAGTATAGTGAATACATATCTAAAACTAATGCCTTGGAGCACACCTAGCAATGATGAATTATCTCTCCTTGGATACCTTCTCGATTCGGTTGATTGTTAATCCTTGAACTATAAACCTTTGACTATCCAATAGTTATCGTCTTTTGAATTGATTTGAGTTGAATTTGTTAGAGCTCCTTGATGGTAAGATTGACCAGCAAATGAAGGAATAGTGGAGGCCAAAAGCTCCTAAAACAATTAGGGCTAGGGGTCTTTATATAGTGGATGAAATAGAGAAATATATGGATCATATCTCATACCATTTCTCACTAGATCTAGGCCATCCATCTCAAAACCCCTCTAGCCTTTTTCGCCGCCTCCTATAAGACATGTTGCTGCTGAAATTAAAATCTTAACATCATGTGTTGACAACCCATTTAAACCTAAATAAATATCATTAATTAAATCTAATTTAATTGCTTGTCGATATCACATATTGATCGATATATTTATAGCTATTATAAATATATAGAATAATATTTATTTCTCAAATCATATTCAAAATTTTATAATTAATATTTCATAAATAATTAATTTATAACAATTATAAACTAATTAAATCATTTTGTCTAAAGAGAATTCACCATTTTGGTTGTGTAACTCGTCGGGTGTAAAGTTGGTCAACGGTTAACATTGAACTATTCGAATGTTAATGTTCACACGTCACTTACAGGTGGTATGACATTTTGGCCAAATTTATCGCTTCCTTAGTTTCGGTAAAATCAATTCTTACTTTATGAAGTGTTACCTGGTTGTGATATTGTAACAACCCGCATTTTTGACCGTTCAAGTCGACAAAACATACACACATGTCGACTCAAACAATCCGAAATACGGATAGTTATTGGGGTAAATAAGAAAAGAAAGAAAAGAAAGAACAGAAACAAACTCAGAATCTCGCAGCGGAAGGAACAAGATATAATAATAAAATAACAGTTCATGAAGCTGTTAAATAAATAAATTTGATTATTATTATACATCATAAATCAGAGTTACATACATATCAGAGATAATACAACAATGCAGCGGAAAAATAATACAGTAGTAGAATACAAATGATGTAATACCAAACTCCGTCTTCGTCCTCCAGAATAGATCTTCAACCTTATCTGAAATGCTCAGGCTGACCCGAGCGTAATGAAAAGGCAAAACACTCGAGTCAGGACTAAAATATCTCATGTAAGTCAAATCGAATAAGAAAATATGAGTGTGACGGCGTCAGAGATGTTTACGGATTTTGACATCTCCTATCCAGTGTCAACGTGAGTGCAATAACTTAAGAGATGTTACGGGATTTTCCATCTCTCAAGGATCCGTTAAACTATCTACTATGTAGTACAATACGCTATTATAATATGTCTACATTAAAGTAAAAGTATTAAAATAGCGTTAAGCCATGGCCCATTCCACCCTTAACACATTTTTATTCCCAAAAGCATATACAAGACCGTAGTTTCCCCAAAACCGGAAGTCACCAGAGGGAAATCCATATACTAAAGGTACAAATCAAAATCGTAGTGGTCGCGTATAAATGGAATACAAGTATGACAAGGCACATGAGGCAATACCCAAGGTAGTGATACTACCGTTCGCCTGATCCGGACTGGTGAGAACGCAACGCCGCAGCGCCCGCAACACCGTGAAACAACACTCCCAAAATCAAGGGTGCACCAATCGACAACATATAATGAGTAGTTCGAAGAAGTGTGTCCACTTGAGGTAGCAAATCCTCCATTGGCCCGGCACAGCTCCTGTTTTAGTCATTTCCAATTTGACACAAGTGTCAAGGCTATCCATCATCGTTCACTTTCTTCAGTCATCAACGAACATCATTCCAACCACTTCATTCTGGATCATCACTCCGCGTATAGTTATTAAAGTGGTTTTCGGTTTAGATAGAGAGTATATCCATAACCGAATTCCGGTCTCTTTAATAACTTCTGTAATTATTTCACCGATTGGTCGTTTATTTATTTCAAAACCAAATCAATTTCAATTCAATTAGAATTTATAAATCAACATTTCATTTGTCTTTCTAAATCAATTTCCACAATTTACGTTTCAAAACTTCCAAATCAAAATTTCAAAATCTTATAATTCAATTTCAATTTCAATTTAAACAATTCAAATATTGATTCAAGTTCGTATATAAGTTTCATTCCGAAATCATTTAAATTAATTTAATTCAACATTCAAATCAATTTAAATTAATTTATCGATTTCATTTAATATCCGTTAAGGTACTTTATCATTCAAAACAATTTCTATTAAATTTCAAATCCATTACACAACCTTTTTAAGTTCAACTTCATTAAATCAAAACTTACAATTTTGAATTAAATTAAATTCGTCAAATCAATTCTTTCAATTACAAGTCTTACATTAATTCCAAAAATATCACATTTTCATTTCTTGTTAAAAAAATTCAATTTCACTTATTTACTTTCTTAAATAATTTTCCAAAACTTAATTAATAAAGAAACTCAATTTCAATTATTTACGAAGTAAAAATTCACTTATTCAAAAGTTCAAATTTTTTCTTATTAAAGAATTTCAATTCAATTTAATCATTAAATAATTTAACCTTATTTAATTATTAAATAATTCAATAGTTTCAATTTAGTCCAATTCACAAATTTCTTTGAATTTCAATTAAATTCCAAATTAATTAAATCTCAATTTTAAATGAATTTTCAATTCCAAACTCAAACTTGAAATATCATTTCATAAAAAATTTCTTAGAAATATTCAGAGTTCGATTTAAAGTCCAATCTTTTAAAACAAATCAACTTTCGAAAATTTACGCCGTATTTCAATTTTTTTTTTCTTATTTTAAAAAAAAAATCTAAACTTCAAATAATTAAACAATTTCATTTACCAAGTTTAAATTCCAACATCTTGAGCGTCAATTCAAAATAATTCAATTTCCATAAATTGGATTTTTATTCTTAAAATCAATTCATTTAAATAATTTCAAAACAACTTTAAAATCATTTAATTTAACCAACCCGGTGTCCGTATATAATTCTCTAACCTATGGCCAAGTGGTTAGTTATTTCAATTAAATGTCAGAGATGAATATATATTACTTAAACCAATCACAGTGTCATGTGCATGTATAACAGGATATATATAAGCAAATAAACATCCAAACATTTAAATATCAACCAATAGCATCAATCGAAATAAATCATCCAATAGTCAATACAATTCACGGCAATTTCATAGTTATCAATGTCGGGAAATTTGATTTCAATTAAATCCTAATTTCAATTTACTGTCAATTTAAATTTTCAACGGTGAATTCACACGACAATCTATATGACAATTAAAATTTATCAAACAATGACAAATAAATTCATATCACTTCATAATGTCAAATTTAACTACCATAAAAATATTCAGTACATTGTGAGCGTTATAAAACACTCACCTTTTGAATTTAAATTGAATTTAAATTCAATTTAAACCCAAAATTTTGACAGTCTCCAAATCAATCCAAACTAGCGTCAAAGTGTCCGGAATTTCGATATGATCCTAACAAAAGAAACCTCGTCCAAATCCGATTCCGTATGCAAAAGTTATGAAAATTTGAAGATTGGAAAATTCTGGTGCTGAGTCGACTTCGAGTTTCCACCTCAAATACCCGACGCCTGCTTGGAGTTTTTGCGAAAACGACCCGATGAACCGAGTAGTTTTCTTCCCGACTCGAAGTAGCTCCAGGGTTTTCCCCCCTGAAACCCCAAGCGCGACCCGAAGCGCGTAAATCTCGAATTTTTTTTTTTTTAGATTTTGGAATTTGGGAATTAGGTTTTGTCTGCCATTGGAATGAGAAGCTAAGAAGAAGATGAATTGTACGTACAGACAAAAAAAATTAGGGAGGCTAGGGTTTATAACTGTGTTTATATATGTATGTTAGAGATAGAGTAGATAGACTGGATAGATGAACGTGCGGAACAAACTATGGCCCGAAAAGCCCGTTCTGACCCCGGAACGAAATTGGGTAAACTCATATATCAAAATAGGTGTTTTAAAATATTTTAAACGCAATGGAAAAGGTTTCAAGTCCAAATTCCATCGTATGAAGAAGTTATGCTAAAATCAAAATTTCAAATTGATTTTAATTGATTATAATTGCATTTATTTCAAGGCGTTTCGAGTCCGTACGATCAAACGACAAGTCCGATTGCTACGAAAATTGAAACCTTACAATAATTCACTGTTACGGATCCGATGAAACTGGTTTCGTCGAAATCCGAGACACTTGTAAAAATGGCTATTTTTACTGTTTAATTTCAATATAAAATTCCCAATTTTAAATTATTAACTTTTAAATCAAATTTCAATTGTTCACAAATTTCATTTTTAATTTCATAGTAATTAACAATCTTTTACAATGCAATTTTCCATTATAAATCCAATATAAAAGATTATATTAGATTCAGCGTTCAATTATATTGTAATTCAAATTCAAGTTATTTAATTCCAAATGAATTTTTTTATTTCGATTTACACTTTCATTATTGAATCAACTATTTACTTATACATTATTATCAATAGTTTATAATTAATTTACTTTCATTTTCTTCAGCTATCATCTTATTTAAATTCACAGTAATATTAAATTACATTCATTTTCGTTGATTTCCATATTATAACTTCAATATTAAATGTACATTTTATTTATTTCGTTGTTTACAATCAAATTCAATTCAATTCAATTACTTGTTACATTCAAATTTAAATCTGTACTTACGTTCAATTACCAGTTAACATCTTTATCAAATTACAGTTTCGGTTATTATTTGATTTCAATCAACTGTAATATTAAGTTACATTTATTTATATTAGTTTCAATAACATAAACTTCCACTATTAAATCTACCGTTTTATTTATTGTTTACAATCATAACCAATTTGGTTTACAATCAAACTCAATTTATTGCTTACATTCAATACAGGTTAACATCCATATTTAATTTACAAATAAGTTATTTCAGAATTCAGTTTTGCATTTTAACTTGTAATTCACATTTAACAACACAAAATTTTATTTCCTTCGAATTTTTATCCAAATTTTTTATTTTAATTCGTATTTTTAAAGTGTTAAAAATACAGGTCGTTACAGATATTTATTTACACCAATTATCTTCGTCAAAATTATATAACTTTGGACTTATGGAATTTGGTAATGGTCAAAATTTTAATATCATCCATATCAACTCTATAGTCCAAACGCAAAGTTCTTGGTTCAATAATAATTATTATTATTATTAACCGAACTGCACTGATTAGAGACTTTGACTTTGAGTTGACTTGAGTTACCGTGATACGATCTCCATATAACTAAGGAGACGAATCCTCTCTTGAATAGTGCTTCACTTCCAATACTTCCATGCGGCCCAATTATAGTCGCTCGATTGACGTCGTGCCATGATTTGTACATAATCGAAGCGGAGCTTTCATATTGAAGATCTACGGTATTCTTAAGTCAAGAGAACTATGTAAATCAGTCACATTGATATTTTCTGTTTGACCTTTGTTATATTAACCAATAGAAAACTATCGAGTGAGCCGTTCCATAGTTATCTAATAACTATCAGTACGTAACCCCTAGGTGCCCCCCAGAAATCATGAGCAATACGCTGCCCAACATTTGGGGAGCGTTATGTACTGTAGTCTCAATGGATATATCGATATCCAGTCTCAATTCATCTTGACTAGGAACATTTAAAATGGTATATTTGTTTTCATTGTGATAAAATACTCATGGTTACAACATTTTATAACTATTATCACAAAACATACCAATAGATTTTATATTAAATATACTTTTAATTAATTAATATAACACATTATATCAATTATATAATAGAAAGAAAACACATTTTATTTCGAATAAGATTGGTTATTGAGATAGATATATGTAACAAATTACATAATTGCCGCTAACGGATACCCCTAACTCTATCAATCTCCCACTTGCACTTGGGGTCAATTAGGAAATCTTATTCCAACTTCTCCAATTGTTTCTTAAAACCAATCGGGTGAGTCCCTTCCTGAATGGGTATGCTATTACGTTTCAATTATCTACTCTGCAATCAACTCTCTCCGACTCTGATAAACTGCCTTTATCATGTGGAACAATTCAGAGTATGTCTCTCGACTTCCAATGAGCTCTAAGTTCTGTTATGAACTATATTGCGACATCGTTATCATATAATAATGCTATGGGATTCTCAACATTTGGAATCACCTCGGCTTAGTTATAAATTTTTGCATTAATTTTTGTATAAATTGATTTATTGCGGCAATATCCATGACGATATACTTTGCCTTTTCATTGAATCAACCATAGTCTTTCATTTGGAACATCTCTAATTTAAAGATTCTTAACTTGAATTTATTATTGACATATTATACTCAATATCACCTATGAAGTTTGAGTCCAAATACTCCTTCATAAGGAATTTTGTTGTTTCTGTAAACAATTATATAATATTTCATAAATACACGAGAACATTTCAAACAACCATTTAGTGATGTCAATTATGATTTGATATTTACTTCATGTATTAAATACATAAACAAATCATGATATTATAGACAACATAACATGTATGATAATTCCTATTGCCAATGCATAAGGAATCAATCTTACATGTTCCATATTAAACATTTTAATAAGGTGTCCTTAATATTGATTTGGGACATTCCTAATATCTTCTATACTTACTATAAAAGGCATCATTTACAAATCCAATGTCAAGTATTAAAACAACTAAGACTGATTTTAACACAAGTACAATGTTAATAATCTGCAATGTGTTGTTTACTTGGTTTAGAAATATCTATGTATCTTTTCAACTATCTTTCTTATGGGCACACGCTTCATCTGCATTTTGATTGAAATCAAACTATTTGATATCTCTATCAAAACAATGTTCAATTTTGATGCTTTTCTGAACGATACTTTCGTATATGTTCTCGGACCATATCCAAAAACTCACAAACTCAATATCGCTCCCACTGACTTCGAGACACTTTGGTTATTATGTATAGACAGTTTACTCTAAATCATTATTTAGAATTTCCTGTTTCAACACATACGTACCAAAGCATAAAGTCATAACATGCGATAATTTTGTGAGTAGAATCCGAATTAACTTGAGCACATTGAACAACGAATCTATTATGCTAATTTAAACAGTTGAAATTCATGATATTATTCTTATTAATGTGCCCACTATATTCCAACAACATTTGTCTTTCTCCTAAATACACTTTTGCAGCTAACGGATCATATCCCTTCAAGTACGGCTATCAAAATCATATTTTGATAATGTACTTGAAATCTATTTCAAATATGCACATCGTACTATATCATAGAGTCAACACTCTTAATGGTTTAATTAAACAACCGAGGATTATATATTTTCAACATTAATAATAAAATCATAGCTTCTCTTTAATGTACGATAATACTTATTAAACACTCTAATACAATGTGTTTGTTTAGGTTAGTTAATTTCATTTCATCTCATGTAGTCAGTTTTATTTTTGGATCGTATCCAATTCCATTTTACTATCAATAATTTCTCAAAGAAATTCCTTCACTACGAAGTTGGTATTTCTTGAAACAACAATTGTTTCTCAATGTAATAGAATAGGTATTAATAAACACTTTAGGAATTGCCTTTTATATAAAACTAATTTAGTTTTAGTTTACAAAACTCATGTTCTAAACATATATGTCATCCAATGACAGTCCTTCCCAAACTCCTTCTAGGGAGATTCATATAAGATCCCCCACGAACAATTATTACATGCAAACTTTCGACTTGCACTACCTGCCAACTCCTTGGCCTAGGAAAAATTGGGATTTCTTATAGACCCTTTCTTTTATGATTTTGTAAATTATTAATTAGATGAAATAATATTAACCTTGTGTACTACTCTTATGTACATGACCATTAACTCAACTTCACTCACAATTAATCATACTTGTCCAACAAAGTTTGATCACTCCTTATTGATGCATCATTACGTATCACAAGGAGGAGTGGCTTTTGAGATTGAATCTTCATCCATTTTTAGGTATGTTTGGAACTCTTTCCAATATACTCACCCATTTGATCAGATCGAATCATTTCTATTCACTATAGGAAAAAACGCATCAGACGATAGATATGCTCCGTTGTCTGATTGCATATCTATCTGTCGTTAAATCTCGTGCTGTCTCATTTTACATCAGACCACAGATATGCCCCATCATCTGATATACACTAACACAACCAAAAAAACCATAAGTTGTCTAATGTTGTAGTATCATTTCTAGAATTTCTTATTATACAACATATATATATATATATATTAACCGATATGCATGCCGATTACACATATATTATATTTGAAAATGAAATAAATGAGTCACAATTTTATTAAACAAATATTTTATTTCAAATCAAATTCAGATGAATACAACTTTCACTATCACTCTCATATATACAACCTTTCTCTACACTCTCATATATAATCTTTTTTTTACTCGCTCTCACTCACACTCACTCGAGTTTATTTTTGATGTGTTAATCTTGATTTGCTTGCTCCAACTTGTATCCAGCCATCTCCTATACTTGTCAAATAAACAACGCAGTAAAATGGAAAAGGGAACAAACCTAAATTGCATAATAAAATTGATTTTGCATATTAATATTGCCTCAGTTCATGGGTTTGTTTTCTCTTCATATTTTAGACAAGGACAAATATATATGTGCATGGACAACTTATGATATGCACAGTGTATCACTATGAATATCACAAGGTCGGGCATCGATTAAATCTCACGGACTATTGCACAAACAAGTAAAGGCACTAGCACATGAAAGTGCACAAACCAAATTAACCACAAACATTCACTATACATACACACATAGTATGTATGTATATATGTAGAAATTCAAAGAAAAAGCAAGTTTCAACAATTCAACAACATGGACCAACAAATATCAAAAAGTTCCAATGTGCACTACCTTGAATTGGGCAATGGCAGTGCAACATCAAACCAAAGCAAAGCCCCATCAAACAAAGTTTCAAAGTCACAAAACAAAATTGACAGCATATAAAAGAGTTAAACCAGACTCATAGGTTCAAACATGCCAGTAATGGAACAATTGCCACAAATTGAGTAATAATAAGTCCATATAACTAACAATTTCATTCACTACCTTGAACAAGTGCCACAAATTGAACAAGCGCCACAAAATTGAATAAGACACTAACACTAACCACAAATTCGAACCACCAGCATTCACACATACATACATACATATGTATGTATGTATGTATATACATGGATGATATTGGAATCAAAGTGCACAACTTTACCTCGACCGATAGTTGAACTTACTGCAAAATACTAATCTAAGTAAAAACAAAGTGCAGTCAACAATGCAACATGTGAATAAGTATCAGTTTCAGGCTAAACCATATAACAAGGCTAAACCATAGAACACATACATACACGTATGCATGTGTATACATAGATGAACCAAAATAGCAAAACCAATACACACATATGTGTGTACATGTATATATTTACATAGTGAGCAATAGGCAATTCAAACCATCGAATTAGTAAACAAAACATGACGTAAAGGCACAAGCACATGAAAGTGCACATGAAAATGTATATAAGAAACCAAAGCACATGATAGTAATCAAACAGTACAATATGAAGTAAATGCATAAGCACATCAAAGTGCACAGACAAGTAAAGGCACAAGCACATGAAAGTGCACAAGCTCATAAGTTCAAGTATAAGTATAGTGAGCAACACACATAAACACATACACATACACACACGCATATATATAGATATATACATGTATACATGCATATATGCAACACATGTTCAGTGTTGAAGTGCACTGCCTTGAACAAGCCGGTTCCAATCAACACTACCTTGGACAACAAGGTCCAACATAGCAATCCACTAACTTAGACATGAAGTCAAGAGCACATGGTATGACAACATAGTGAAAAACAAGGTCTAATATAGAAATCAAATTAGCAAACGAAAACCCAAGCAGAAACTAAAGAATCAGAAAATCATCAAGAGCATTCAAACATAAATCGATAGCCGAGAAAAATAATTTGAAAATTTCAAATCGAATCATATATTCGCATATTTAGATAAAAAATTCCTATATAAGAAACCCAAATCATCATCGGCCAGAGATTAGAAGTTGAGAACAATATAAATCGAAAGAGGCATAAATCATACAAATATCAATCGAAGAAACACTCGACAAGGAGGAGTCGCAACCATCAATAGTCGATAAATCAAAGTACACAATCTACAAGGAAGGAAGGGAGCAAGGTGATTCGAAGCTTAATTTTCAAGCAGCGGTTTTCATGAAACCCTAATTTTAGAATGAAGACAAAAGAGGCGGCTCTGATTAGGAAACCATAAGTTTATTGAAGGACATCAATGGGATGGGGGAAGGCTAGGGTTGGCAGGAGGCGATGGCTAGGAGGAGGGATAGGTGAAGGCGGTGAGGAAAATAATTAAAGGAACGAACGATATTTTTTTCCTTTAGAATGAAAGAAAGAATGGGAAATAATTGAAAGAACGCGGCCACGAAATAATCTAGGCAACATTGAGAGGGAAACCAAAATTTGATAAGGAGCCAAAATGAAATTTTTGATAATTTCAATCAGACAACATATAAAATGTTGTCTGAATGGCATGGGTGAAATCTCAATAGAATAAAGATTTCACGGGCTATGACACACAATAGATGGTTTTTCCATGTATTGTGTGAAACAGTGGTAAATGTTGGGATAACAACAAATCTACCTTATGTTGTGTGATCGATGTTGTCTGATTCACTTTGTGGCATAGTGACTACATATTATTTACTTTCATTTTATACTCTGAGTCTATCTTATACATACTACATATGTATCAAATACACATGTCCATGTCAATGATAACTAATCAATGAATATAACAAAGTACGTGGAACCATTTTGGTATTCATAGACTTACGATTGCATACATCTATATGTATCAATCTGAAGAGTTCATCAAATCCTATAATGCTCCCACTAAATGGGTGCATTGCCCTTGAATGTTTGAGATATAATTAACTAATACCATATGATTCATAATCATATAACAAAAAATATTTCTCAAAGTTACGGCTTATCTATAATTCCAAAATAATTGTAAATAATTTTAGATACTTCAGTATTTTCAATGCAACACTTTTGTTGTGGAAAAAAAATACCGCATTACAGTTTTATTTCATAACCGGTATACATAAAAATGAAATATAACTATTTATATTTTTCAATCGATACTGTCATTATTTCATAAATAATATTTCGTATATTTTACGAAAAAGATTTTCGTAATTTGATGCAATCAGTAAGTGCTATGTGGAATGCTTCCACTATTTCCGCTATTACTATACTAGCATACTAAATTTGGAGGTCCATCATTCAATTAATATAGATTATTTATTTCATATACTGTAACTAATTTACAGTGGAGAGTTCTTTTGTAAAGGCTCGCAAATCCGTACCCCTTTGACCCGACAATATTCCACACCAATTCGACTCAAAACGGGTGGAAATGTGAATCTTTAGGGTTAAAGAAGAAAGAGGTAGAAGAAGAAGATAAAAACAACATCAGAATCTCACAATCGCAGCGGAACAAAATATAATATAGAATAACAATTTTTAAATACAAGAGATCTGTACTATTATATATACATACCGCTAGCAGAGTACAACAATCAATCATCACTGGAACAACATAATACTTGTCCATACACAGCGGAAATAATAGTCAAATACGGAAGTACGCTCTGTCATCCAGCTCGTCTCCCTGAGCTCCTTAGTTTTTAACCTAATCCTGTTTAACAAGGTCTGACCCGAGCATCATATAAACAACACCCGAGTCAGTCTGGAAAACCAGCGTGAGAAAATCACATTCAAATGGATTATTATATTTTCTTTGAAAATCCTTTGAAACAAAGGTATCTCGTAAGACCACGTCACGAATAAATATGTCGGGTTTTTACCTTACGATAACCAAAACATTTTTATCAATTTCGTTTGATATTATAATAGTGTATATAGAAAGTAAAATAGAATCTAGCTGAAATGCTTGCATCTCACGTTTCAGCAATAGTTGGGCACAATCAAAACCGTACAGGCACTTATTGGAGATTGGATTCCATACAATGGCAGGGCTATTGGGGTACCGCCCGTCATAGTACCTGGCCTAGATTAGAGTACCGAGGATCACGCCCGACCCCCTGCAACACAAGGCCGGAACCATCCCTTACTGGATAGTCCCGAATAAGATCACCCCGCAGTTGGCGCGACCAACCGCCACACAGCCGAAATAAAAAGGGACATCTAGACAGGGGAAATCTTACCCTACTTGGGTGCTACCCACTTAGCCTTACTGCACCTCCCCTGTTTTAGCCATTCCCGGTTGATGAGGCTTGAGGCTACGATTACCTTTCAAGAATGAGTCCCACTTAGAATGCTTATCGTCCCCGTGACGATGTTCTGAAAGCATTCGTCCATACAAGTTGCCCTGGGTATGGACAAACCGAATCACCGTCTTCATCATCTTCATGGTCTTCATTCGTTATCGTTCAAACCAGATCGAAGTGGTTTTCAGATAATTAAATCCAATCCCGGTCTCTTCGAAATGATTAGCGCATTGGCCAATATTGATAGTCGGTTATTTAACTATCAATTTACATCCATAAGCAACCATCAAATCTTAAATAATTTTCCCCAAATTATTTATCTCAAAATATCCACCCAGTTATTATTTCCATTTTCAACCCTTTTGAAAATAGTTTTCAAAACTCCTTTTATTTTCACGGAACCATTTAAGTCTTTTTCCCATACTTGGAATATTTCTTCACTTCAACTTTATATTCAACTCTTGAAAAACATCCATTTATTTTTCTTATTTCTTTCCCAAAATCACTTTACACTTTTACTTGTAAATTTTCCAACCCGTTTGCTCCACTTCTATAATTTGTAGAGTTCCTTAATCAATTTCCTTTAATATTTTGTGACGACCGCCCATGACCCCTGCACCGAATCTAGAGATAGAGCGCTGTAAAGTGTGCTAGGCGACCATGGACGATTGTCAAGGTAAGATTTAAAACAACAGAATCTATCGTATTACTCACAGCGCATGGACAAAATACAACAGAATATATGTATAGTGAAGCTTTACAGAACAAAATGTCATCATATAATACTCCATAATAGTTGAATACAAGCATCCACATAGTCAATACATCCAGCCTCACTACATATCTCTCAGAGAATACAAAACAGCGGAATATCCAGTACATATAAGAAGATAATATGCAACCCTCTAGCTCGTCTTCGATATCAGCATCGTGAGAAGAGAACAGCACCTGTCACCTGCTACCTAGTCTGCCCGTCCCAAAATGGACGAACAGCCCAAGGCAATAAGAATTAAAAACATAAAGCCTTGAGTCAGACAACAGTCTTAGTGAGCAGTAAATTAACTAACAACATACCAAAAGAGCATAAAGGAAAAGGAATAGGAATACAACCCTCCCACTCCAACCTCATTCTACAGTGATAGCCCCCAGACACACACTAAGCAGAAGCAAACATAGCAGAGCATACAATTTAAAGTAAAACTACTATCACTCGAGTCAAGGGCGATGTTTTCCAAATACCAAGGCCTAAATCAGATAAGCACCCAGAAAATACCGCTCTTGAGTCCGAATGACGATACAACCAAACATTCATGACTCTGGCTATCACTGTTATCATTGCTTCGATATCACCGTTAATTGAATGACCGGCACATTCTTTCAGCCGTCCGTCAAGGGCTAATGGAAACCCCGGTTCTAGACATAACTCCCGCACGTCGTCGCAGCCCGTGCCTAGGACTATCGAATCTGCCCAGAGTACTCGACCATCAACAGTTGGCCGTTGGGACTATCGAATCTGCCCAAACGTACTCTTGCTTAGAGCATGCTAGAACCTTCAACAACGACGCTATCCAAGCCTCCTAGTCATCCTCCTCGATGACTATTCTCATATCCATTCATTATCCTCAACTCGAATCATATCACCGAGTTATCCACATGCTTGGAATGATCCCGTCTGGATTAGACCAAGTCTTCATCACATGATTGCCTCGCTTCATTACATCCTCGCAAAGCCTCATCTCAACATCACATCATCAAATCTATGCATAAGAGCTTCATCATCCCGCTACATATGCCACGAGCAGCTTTTCCAATTCAAGAGCCTTTCCCTTAGCTTTTGAATCACCTTTGATCTAAATCTAATCATCAATCATCTAGTTCATAACAATCAATCAAATCAAACATCAATCCAAGCAATCAAGCATTCAAAAATGATCTAAGTAGACAATTATAACAATAATGGCATTTTCGTAATTAAAGAGTTGAAAGTCCAATAAGCATGAAAACATGGATTATATCTCTACAAACTTGATGAATGAACTTGCATAGGTTAACATATGATAAAATGGATGTAACATCATCATGAACAATGGATCTACCCTTAGGATGAAGAAAATGCATGGAAATCTCTATTTTAACACCAAATCGAGCCAACAATCCGATATACTCCTTTGGATCCGTGTGAGAGATAATCACCACTCACCAAATCACCTAAACAATCCAAAAGATATCAACTTCAGATCTGGACAGCGAAGAACTAAGCTAGATCCGACAAGATCTCACTTCAAACGATGAAATCTCTCTTCGATGGATGAAGATCTTCAACTTAAGCTCTTGGATCTTCGATCTTGATCTTCGATTTAGATGGATGGAGATACTAGATTAGAGAAGAGAAAAGAGATGAAGAAATGCTGTAGTCGAGCTCTCAAAATGATAGCACTTCGTTGCTTCAAAAACTGGTGCTAAAAAGTGAGCCAAACCCTTCTATTTATAGGCAGATTTTATGTTGTCCGCCCCTATAAGTCGTTGCCGACCTAACCCTCTGCCGACTTACGACCTACCGACTCGCAACTCAACACACGCTGCCGACTCAACTACCTACCGACTCAACACACAGACGACCTCCGACTTACTCTTCCTAGCGATCTACCCTAAGTCGTCCAACGACCTATCTCCCTTAACTCGTGTTAACGACCTAACTTGCTAACGCTCACAACAGGGTCTCCACGACCTAACCATACTTAAGTCGCTTACGACTTAAGCCCTAGCACTAAGTCATTCACTACTAACCCGCTAACTCGTCCCAGTCCTTAAGTCATAATCTCTTAAGTCGGTCATTCCTATAGGTCGGTCATTCCACTGAGTCGCCCCACCGACCTAAACTCCACACAAGCTAACTCTAGGTCGTCCCTTCCTATGAGTCATCAACTCTTAAGTCGGCTGACTACTTTAACTCGGCCACACTGTTAAGTCGGTCTTCCCTTAACACGCTCACCTTCTTAGGTCGGTCACCCCACTAGGTCGCCCCACCGACCTAAGCACTCTGCACGGGTTAACTTCCATACGACCTAAGCTTTAACCCACTGACAACCCCTCTTTAACTCGCACGCGACCTAGTCCTTAGCTCGCACATGAGTCAACTTCCGACGACTCAACTAGGCTTACGACTTACGACTTAGTAAGTATACGACTCATCCCTCAACTCGTCCAGAACTCCTCTCTCCTAAGTCGTATACGACTCACGACTTATGCTAAGTCGTGAACGACTTAGGACTTAGGCAAAATTTGCCTAAAATCTGAAATGGCCCCAAAACGCTAAAACCCCAGATTTGACGAACTTTTCGATCCGTGAAAATACGGGTCGTTACATTCTCTCCCCCTTAGGAATTTCGCCCCCGAAATCCCAAACAATCATAGCAATCAAAACTATTCTGTACGCCTACCATCCATAACAATCAGCAAACCATGCATCCAATTCTAGCTTAGCGTACAGAATTCTAAAATTAGAACAAGTTACAATATCGCGATATGACACGACACCTTAGGGCCATACCTTGAAGAGTTCAGGATGAGCTGCTTTCATCCTCTCTTCCACTTCCCACGTACAGTCGTTATCATCATCACTCCATTGTATCTTGAGCAACTTAACTATCTTCCTCCTAAGCTGTTTCGTGTCAGTTTCAACAACACGAAGCGGCTTACGAGGTCTTCTATCAACTGGAACAACTTCAAAATCTTCACAGCTATCAGCAGAAACCACCGTATTCGAGTCGTGCACATACTTCCGTAGATATGATACGTGAAAAACATTGTGCACACCCGACATCTTTTCTGGTAACTCCAATCTATAAGCGAGCTTTCCAATTCGCTCGATGATCGGGAATGGTCCAACAAATCTCGGAGTCAATTTTCCTTTCTTCCCGAATCGAATAACATTCTTCAGTGGAGAAATCTTCACAAAAACCATATCTCCTGCGTCGAATTCCAAATCCTTTCGACGCTTATCAGCATAACTCTTTTGACGGTCTTGGGCTGCCTTCATTCGTTGCCGAATGATTTCTATACAATCTGAAGTCTGACGAATCATCTCTGGCCCAAGCATCAGCTTTTCTCCAGTTTCCAACCAACATGTTGGAGAGTTACACGGTCTTCCATACAATGCCTCATACGGTGCCATACCAATGCTTGACTGGTAACTGTTGTTGTACGCAAACTCCACCAAATGAAGGTGATCTTCCCATGATCCTCCGAAATCCAAAACACAAGCTCTGAGGAGATCTTCCAAAACTCGGTTGATTCTCTCAGTCTGACCATCTGTTTGAGGGTGATAAGCTGTACTCAAACACAACTCGGTTCCCAAAACTTCCTGGAAGCTCTTCCAAAATCCACTAGTGAACAATGGATCTCGATCGCTCACTATACTCTTCGGAATACCATGGAATCGGACTATCCACTTAACATACAACTCAGCCAACTTTGATGCAGTCCTAGTTGATCGAACAGGAATGAATCGTGCACTCTTAGTCAGACGATCTACAATGACCCAAATTCCTTCATTCCCCATTCTGGTTCTAGGTAATCCATCGATAAAATCCATCGACACTTGTTCCCACTTCCATGTAGGAACTTCTAATGGCTGAAGCAATCCACTTGGCTTCTTCTGTTCGGCTTTTACCAACTGGCAGTTCATACATTTGGAAATAAAATTTCCAACATCCTTCTTCATACCTTCCCAGTAGTAGGTTCTCTTCATATCCCGATACATCTTATTTCCACCTGGATGAATTGTCAACTTCGAGTGATGACTTTCCTTCAGAACCTCACTCCTCAATTCATCTATATCGGGAACAACTAGTCGTCCTTGCTTCCGAAGCCAATCCTCTAGATCGACCTCGAATCCTTTATCCTTTTCTGGATCCAATCCAGATTCCAAACCACGGATAATCTTGACAAGCTTATCATCTCGCTCTTGGCCCTCGCCAATCCTTTCCACAAGAGTGGGTCTTATCGATAAGTTTGCCAACATCTCAGGTTCCAATTCACATCTAGGCCTGAAGTCAAATCCAGCTAAATACTCGAGACTCTTCCATTCTGAAAACATGGCTCCCAATCCTGCATGTCTTCGACTTAACGTATCTGCCACTGCGTTACCTTTTCCCGGAGTATAAGCTATACCAAAATCATATGATGCCAAAAACTCTAGCCAACGTTGCTGCCGAAGATTCAAATCCTTTTGGGAGAAAAGATACTTCAATGACTTGTGATCCGTAAACAACTCGAATCGAACTCCCAACAGATAATGCCTCCACATCTTCAGAGCAAATACAATCGCCGCTAATTCCAAATCATGAGTTGGGTAATTCCTTTCATGCGGCTTCAGTTGTCGACTGGCATACGCAACAACTTTATCCTTCTGCATCAGCACTGCTCCAAGTCCAGTACCACATGCGTCGGTGTAAACCACCATCTCATCATTCCCACTTGGAATAGTCAAAACAGGAGCACTCGTCAATCTCTCTTTCAGGATTCCAAAAGCTTGCTCACACTTAACATCCCAACTGAACACTTGGTTCTTCTTCGTCAATCCTGTTAACGGTGCAGCTATCTTGGAGAAGTCTTTGATAAACCGTCGATAATATCCTGCTAATCCAAGAAAACTTCTCACATCAGATGCATTCTTAGGTCTAACCCAATCCTGGATTGCTGCCACCTTAGCGGGATCAACCGCTATTCCATTTCCAGAAATCACATGACCTAAGAACCTCACTTCACTCTTCCAGAAGTGACACTTCGAAAACTTAGCCTTCAGCTGATGTTTCCGTAAGATCTCCAAAACAATACGCAAGTGCGTCTTGTGCTCTTCTTCAGTTCTGGAATAAATCAGAATATCGTCCACGAACACAAGTACGAACTTGTTCAACTGATCTCTGAACACTCTATTCATAAGATCCACAAAATATGCTGGCGCGTTAGTCAATCCAAACGGCATTACCAACCACTCAAAGAAACCAGATGGTGTCCGAAAAGCAGTTTTCGGCACACTATCCTTAGCCACTCTCAACTGGTGAAATCCCGTTGCCAAATCCATCTGAGAAAACACCTTAGCCTCGTGAAGCTGATCAAACAAGTCATCTATTCTCGGCAATGGATACTTGTTCTTCTTAGTCACCTTATTCAGCTCACGATAATCCACACACAACCTCAACGACCCATCTGCCTTGGTTGCGAACACAACTGGTGCACCCCACTCGGACACACTACGCCGAATGAATCCTTTCTGTAAAAGGTCATCAACTTGCACCCTCAACTCTTGCTGTTCCCTAGGCGCCATCCGCCTTAGAGGCATCACAACAGGTCTGGCTCCTTCAACTAGATCTATACGAAACTCGATCTCTCTATGCGGTGGCAACCCTTTGACTTCGTCAAAGACATCCTTGAATCCATTTGCGATTGGCACTAAAGACAGTCCATCCCGTGGAACAACTAGCGAATACATGAAGCTCATGAAGACGCCTTCCTCATGCTTACATCGTATCACAATCTTTCGCCCCTCCACATTCTCGACTTTCACTTCCAGCCTCTCACAATCAACCTTAGCCGCATACTTCCTAAGCCAGTCCATACCCAAAATAATTCCGAACCCCGCAAAGTTCAGAACAAAACAATCACAAACAAAAAAGCAACCATGACTCGAAACAACTAGACCACGGCATAACA
This sequence comes from Allium fistulosum, assembly GCA_030737815.1. Lineage (NCBI taxonomy): Eukaryota > Viridiplantae > Streptophyta > Magnoliopsida > Asparagales > Amaryllidaceae > Allium > Allium fistulosum. The sequence goes on from CM060907.1 coordinate 101,411,274, forward strand.
TACACAAACAAGACGAACCCCCAACTGGATTAGTCACAACCAATGGCCTATCAACAATATCCAGTTCCAAACCTAACCGTCCTACGAGTTCATTACAAACAAACGAATGCGATGCTCCAGTATCAAACAAAACTCTAACTGGAATACCACATAGGAAAAGAGTACCTTGAACAACCACACTCTTTCCCTTCTCTTCAGCAGTGGGAGCTTTCGAAGACGACGGAACAGCTCCTAAAGCATAGGCTTGCACAATCTGCCTGTCCTTCCTTGGTTCTGGACAATTCTTCCTGAAATGCCCCGGCTTGTCACAGTTGTGACACTTCATCGGCACCTTCGGATTCTTACAATCCTTCGAGAAATGGCCCTTCTGCTGACAATTGTAGCAAGTCACTTCGCCCTTTGGCTTCTTCTGGCCATCCTTACCCTTCTGCTGCTGCTGCTTCCTCTTCTGGTTTCCACCCTTCTGTGGTTTAGATTCTCCCTTGGTAACAGCAACAACAGGTCCTTCCTTAGGAAACATACTCTCATGCCTAAGAGCTTTCTCCACAAGCTTCTCAAATGAATCGTCCAAATGATCCACCAACTGTCTCCCAAGATAACTATCCAAGCCGGTCACAAACTTCTCATTCTTCTGATAAGCAGATTCAATATATGACCGGGCATACTTGGACAAAGCTTCGAACTCAGAAACATACTCAAGAACTGATCTTCCACCTTGCTTGAGCTCCACAAACCTCTTGAACAGAACAGACTTCTGAGCTGTAGAAATGAACTTAGCTTCAAATCTAGCTTGGAATTGCTCCCAAGTAATCTCTTCCTCCGGAGTATCGATGGTAATAGAGTTCCACCAATCAGAGGCTCTCCCTTGAAGCTGCCTTGATGCCAACCTCCTCTTAGTTGCATCATCAATTCCCAAATCACCAAAGATCCTTCTACAAGCATCTATCCACCTCTGGACCTCGATGGTAGATTCTGTTCCCAAGAAAACCTTCCCTCCAAGAGCAGTATAATCCTTGCACAACTTAGCAAAATCCACTGGTTTCGGAGTTTGGACTTGAACTCCAACATCAACTGCTGCCCCCGGAACTGGTATCCTTCTCATGATCGAAGTCATCATAGCTTCGAACATGGCTGCATAATCAGCAGTCTCTTCAGTAGCACGGCCTTCCCTAGCAGCTGGTCTCCCTCTTCGACTCATTCTCAATATCTATAAAAAGGAACGATTAGAACATCTAGAGAAACAACTGCATAAAGGACTCAACTCTACTAAGCTACTATATTATATATAGTATTCATCCATCAAAATACAATTACGTCTCTCATACGTGGTTACTACAGCGAGCGTTGGGTAAAATCGATTAACCAATGCTCTGATACCAAATGTGACGACCGCCCATGACCCCTGCACCGAATCTAGAGATAGAGCGCTGTAAAGTGTGCCAGGCGACCATGGACGATTGTCAAGGTAAGATTTAAAACAACAGAATCTATCGTATTACTCACAGCGCATGGACAAAATACAATAGAATATATGTATAGTGAAGCTTTACAGAACAAAATGTCATCATATAATACTCCATAATAGTTGAATACAAGCATCCACATAGTCAATACATCCAGCCTCACTACATATCTCTCAGAGAATACAAAACAGCGGAATATCCAGTACATATAAGAAGATAATATGCAACCCTCTAGCTCGTCTTCGATATCAGCATCGTGAGAAGAGAACAGCACCTGTCACCTGCTACCTAGTCTGCCCGTCCCAAAATGGACGAACAGCCCAAGGCAATAAGAATTAAAAACATAAAGCCTTGAGTTAGACAACAGTCTTAGTGAGCAGTAAATTAACTAACAACATACCAAAAGAGCATAAAGGAAAAGGAATAGGAATACAACCCTCCCACTCCAACCTCATTCTATAGTGATAGCCCCCAGACACACACTAAGCAGAAGCAAACATAGCAGAGCATACAATTTAAAGTAAAACTACTATCACTCGAGTCAAGGGCGATGTTTTCCAAATACCAAGGCCTAAATCAGATAAGCACCCAGAAAATACTGCTCTTGAGTCCGAATGACGATACAACCAAACATTCATGACTCTGGCTATCACTGTTATCATTGCTTCGATATCACCGTTAATTGAATGACCGACACATTCTTTCAGCCGTCCGTCAAGGGCTAATGGAAACCCCGGTTCTAGACATAACTCCCGCACGTCGTCGCAGCCCGTGCCTAGGACTATCGAATCTGCCCAGAGTACTCGACCATCAACAGTTGGCCGTTGGGACTATCGAATCTGCCCAAACGTACTCTTGCTTAGAGCATGCTAGAACCTTCAACAACGATGCTATCCAAGCCTCCTAGTCATCCTCCTCGATGACTATTCTCATATCCATTCATTATCCTCAACTCGAATCATATCACCGAGTTATCCACATGCTTGGAATGATCCCGTCTGGATTAGACCAAGTCTTCATCACATGATTGCCTCGCTTCATTACATCCTCGCAAAGCCTCATCTCAACATCACATCATCAAATCTATGCATAAGAGCTTCATCATCCCGCTACATATGCCACGAGCAGCTTTTCCAATTCAAGAGCCTTTCCCTTAGCTTTTGAATCACCTTTGATCTAAATCTAATCATCAATCATCTAGTTCATAACAATCAATCAAATCAAACATCAATCCAAGCAATCAAGCATTCAAAAATGATCTAAGTAGACAATTATAACAATAATGGCATTTTCGTAATTAAAGAGTTGAAAGTCCAATAAGCATGAAAACATGGATTATATCTCTACAAACTTGATGAATGAACTTGCATAGGTTAACATATGATAAAATGGATGTAACATCATTATGAACAATGGATCTATATGGATCTACCCTTAGGATGAAGAAAATGCATGGAAATCTCTATTTTAACACCAAATCGAGCCAACAATCCGATATACTCCTTTGGATCCGTGTGAGAGATAATCACCACTCACCAAATCACCTAAACAATCCAAAAGATATCAACTTCAGATCTGGACAGCGAAGAACTAAGCTAGATCCGACAAGATCTCACTTCAAACGATGAAATCTCTCTTCGATGGATGAAGATCTTCAACTTAAGCTCTTGGATCTTCGATCTTGATCTTCGATTTAGATGGATGGAGATACTAGATTAGAGAAGAGAAAAGAGATGAAGAAATGCTGTAGTCGAGCTCTCAAAATGACAGCACTTCGTTGCTTCAAAAACTGGTGCTAAAAAGTGAGCCAAACCCTTCTATTTATAGGCAGATTTTATGTTGTCCGCCCCTATAAGTCGTTGCCGACCTAACCCTCTGCCGACTTACGACCTACCGACTCGAAACTCAACACACGCTGCCGACTCAACTACCTACCGACTCAACACACAGACGACCTCCGACTTACTCTTCCTAGCGATCTACCCTAAGTCGTCCAACGACCTATCTCCCTTAACTCGTGTTAACGACCTAACTTGCTAACGCTCACAACAGGGTCTCCACGACCTAACCATACTTAAGTCGCTTACGACTTAAGCCCTAGCACTAAGTCATTCACTACTAACCCGCTAACTCGTCCCAGTCCTTAAGTCATAATCTCTTAAGTCGGTCATTCCTATAGGTCGGTCATTCCACTGAGTCGCCCCACCGACCTAAACTCCACACAAGCTAACTCTAGGTCGTCCCTTCCTATGAGTCATCAACTCTTAAGTCGGCTGACTACTTTAACTCGGCCACACTGTTAAGTCGGTCTTCCCTTAACACGCTCACCTTCTTAGGTCGGTCACCCCACTAGGTCGCCCTACTGACCTAAGCACTCTGCACGGGTTAACTTCCATACGACCTAAGCTTTAACCCACTGACAACCCCTCTTTAACTCGCACGCGACCTAGTCCTTAGCTCGCACATGAGTCAACTTCAGACGACTCAACTAGGCTTACGACTTACGACTTAGTAAGTATACGACTTATCCCTCAACTCGTCCAGAACTCCTCTCTCCTAAGTCGTATACGACTCATGACTTATGCTAAGTCGTGAACGACTTAGGACTTAGGCAAAATTTGCCTAAAATCTGAAATGGCCCCAAAACGCTAAAACCCCAGATTTGACGAACTTTTCGATCCGTGAAAATACGGGTCGTTACATATTTCCAAAGCCCTCTTGCTTAATAAAAATTTCAGATTTTTACTTCCACTTTGCTTTGTGAATTTATTTTGCCTTCAGGAAACTCCTATCTTATACTTGGTAATTTATCTAAGTTTTTCCATAACTCCACTTATAAGATTTTTCTCTTAAATCTTATCTCTTTTAATAAACTTGCTTATCATCTCAAGAGAATTTTAATTGGATTTTAAAAACATTTTTGAAAACATTTAGACTTATAAAATAAGAATAATTGTTTTATTTTAAAATTATGGTTTAAGGTAAAATTAAATATAAATATTAAAATTCATATCTAGTTATAAATTTTTAAAGCTGGTTTAGAAAACTAGAGTTATAATAATAAATTACTAGCCCTAAAAATAGCCAATTCGAAATATTCTAAATCCAGATAATAGTTAATAAAAATTATATAGTATAGTAATTTAAAATATTCCTTTTAAATAAATTTATATTTTTAGAAAACCCAATATGCTTCATAAATTCCTCTTGATTCCTATCTCAACGACCATATTCTCATTTCTCACTTTCGGAAATATTCCACTATTTCCTTTCAAAACAAATTTTCATAACTCAATATAAGTCCTCACCATGACTTATCTCTTTACATATCCACTGATATTTTCCTGTCTCATTTATAAATCCCGTTTATAAATTTATAAACTCCCCTGAGTTTTCCATTTATTTATAAAACAATTTTATTCAAAATTTCATCTTTATAATTTTATTCCTTAGTAAAATTCCATATTATTCCTTAAAAATATTCCATTTCATTCCTTAATAAAGTTCCTTTCCATTCCTTACTAAAATTCCTTTTTATTTCTTAATAAAATTTCTTTTTATTCCGAATCCATTTATCTATTCTAAACATTTCTTCAAGCTCTTTATTATATAAATTTAATTTTCAAACCTCTACTTAAACCAATTAAGTATAACTCACATTTATTGATATGCTCCCATTTCCTAAATTTTCTTTAGAGATAAATACAATTTCGATATAAATATTTTCTATTCAAGTTCCATTTTAACTTCCTTTGATTAAATTATTTATGGTATTTAAAAATACCAGATTCCAATTTCCATGTTATTCAACACTCAATAAATCAATCCACAAACAAATCCATATCAATCCATCCATCCTGTCATATACAACAACATATATATGATCAATAAATATTTTGAGGAATCATGTTGGATCCCTCCAACCTGTATCCCTGCATCCACAGATGTTAGCACAATACCAATTCCACTTCGAGGTGGAATATCGCGGTATATGGGATTTATATAATATCATCCGCTATTATGCTGTGCGTAGGGTCTCATCCGCTATATAATGCGGGAATATCAATCACTCCAATATATATATACTACTATGTATATAATATCAACCAAAAGATACGATATAAATTATCAATGAAGTCAAGCATCCAATGATTTAAATTTAACATTTATATTTTAATAAGGTGATCCGAGTGAGTGAGAAAATCTCACCTTTGATTTTGTTTGCCATCCACTTCAATCCTGATTTGATTCACGATTCTTGACCTTGTATAAACAATTTATACGGTTCATTAATATTCGAAAAAAATCGAACAATCAATTGCCATTTTATGATTTATTTAACTAATAATTTATTTTAAACTAATAATTTTCCTATAAAAATCTTTTAGTAACTAGAATAAATTAAATAAGTTTATTAAACAAATTTATCACCAAATCCATTGTTTTAAAAATAAACTAGTAAGTTAAAAATGTGTTTGTATATTTATTTTATTTTATTTAAAGTACATATACACTTATACAAATGACCTATATACATTTAAAAATCTAATTTTTATATAAACTCTAAACATTTTAAAATCCCTCTATTTTCCAAAACCTTATATGTATATATATATATATTTCTATTTATCTATATGTATGTATATATTCACTAAAATTTAACGGTAAGTCACAGTATGTATATTTTCTTTTGCTGTAAATAACATAAATAGTAATTTCTTTACTGTAAAATTTCCTTCTTCAATATATAGATATTTTCTCTGCATATATATATATATATGTTAAATTAAATAAAAACAAATCAGCCTTATACCTCACCACGCTACCCAGCTTAAGACCACCGAACATCACTGCCTCCACCTTCGTTGAAACCCTAACAACACCGATTTGTAATCGAACCTTCCATCCCAGCGTCGAACTGACAAACTCCCCTACCGCAACTGCTCTCCTCAAACTCCTAAAACCCTACCGCTCGAAAGCCAAGTGCCACCTTCGTACCCCTGTGCGACCTCGGTGCTCCATTCACAACGACCTCGTCCCCAAATCCCTATGCCAAAATTGTACTGACCACCACTCAATACGCGTGCTCGCGATATCCCCTCCTCCGCCTCCATCTACTCGTGCTCGAGACCATAGGCAACGAGCCTCCCCCCTAGTCACTCGGCTTAATCGAATTCGACCAGCGAGATTTTCGCCTGGTCGCGATCTTTTTTTTTGATTTCCTTTTAAAATTAACTGAGGAAGAGAGGCTTCGGCATTTCTTTTATCTTTGATCTAGGTTTCGGCCCCCTTTTTTTTCTTCTTTTTTTTCGTTTTTCTAGAGATTTTTTTCGAACGGAGAGATGAAGGACGTGATATAAAGTTGTGGTTGCGTGTAGGGGAAGACAAAGGAAACGTGTACGTTTTAGCTTGCAAAAAGGTGGCTGTGATTTGATTTTGATCAGATGTATATATTTAAATTTAAATCGTCTCGATTTCGCAACCTAAAATCTCGATGTCCTATCGAGGCATGCCGCTAGGCATTTATAATGTTATACCCTTATTCCGAATGCAATGGAAAAGGTTTCGAGTCCTAACTCGATCGTATGGAGAAGATAGCTTTTTGGATCCAGTTATTATATTGAAATCGATATAAATTTCAGAGCGTTTATATACCGTACGGCCACACGATAACTCCAAACGTTACGAAATCTGAAATCCGATGATAATAATATATTACGGATCCAATGGAACTGGTTTCGTCAAAATCCGAGACTATGCCTCGGAAGGCTATTTTTAAATATCAATTTAAACGATATATTTTTAAAACTGAACAAATCACTTTCAGATTCAAATTTAAAAGTTGCATTGTCTTCAGTATTATTAATATAAAATTTTCAAGCCTTTAAAATATTTTTATCGAGCTTAAAACTCATGATTCACAATTTTACCCAATTTCCAATTATTACTTAAATAATTAATTTATTCAATAGATTGTTACATTTAAATTCTGAATCATTTTTATTAAATAAAACCAAACTTTCATATTAAAAATCAATTCATAATTCAAATTAAATATTTAAATCCATTTAAATATTCCAAATTAACCGTATTAAAAATCCGGGTCATTACATTCCACCCCCCTTAAAAGAATTTCGTCCCCGAAATTGCTAAGGTAGAAGAACGTTCCAAACCCATTAACTTAATCAACCCACTTAGTGAAAACTCGTTATTCACTTTTCTAATCCTTACGTTCCAAACTAAATAATTAGTTTCAATTCCAATTCCAAAATCCTTTTATTTCAACTCCAATTTGAAATCAATTCTTTATTAACAAAAATTTTTCAAAAATTTTCCAACTCCCAAAATTTCTGGAAAATTTTGGCAGAGTCTCCCTTGTATGGAGGAGCTTTTGCAATTTTACAAGAGAGATAAATATATATACATCGACCCACATGGTCGGAAAAACAAAAAAAACAAGCAATATTCATATTTCCTAACTTTTATTGCATAGGCATACCTTTATTTAGCATTTTTAAGCAAGCGGCTTATTTATTTAGCTTTTTGTGCAATCAAAAACCAGCCGAACGGCCTCCAGGTACCTGTACTTACTCAATTTAAACATGTAAGTGCCGTATATATGAAGTTTATCAACATTTCACTCTTTTAAACAACTACAACACATGAATACTAAAAGCAATGCAGATTAAACAATATTCATAAGCAATTTATATGACTTCCACACTTATTCAATTGTTTTCAAAAAATTGATATACTATTTCATTCAATCTAAATGGTTTACAACTCAATTGTTTACATTCAATTCATTTTTATGTCCAAACAACTCATATTCATTTCACTTGATTCCAAAATCAATTTTATTTGCTTTCATCAATTCATAGAATTTTATACAATCTCGTTTACGTCAAACGAAAATTATTTCTATGTAATTTCGACAATATTCACCTAATAGAATATCCATTTTAACTTTTAACTACTTCCAATTGATTCCAACTCATTTTATATTTAATTCCATCACATTTCTAATTTATACATTAGCATTTCATTCCATTTCCGCATTGGTTTCATTCAAACACATTTTATTAAGCTCAACAACCTTCCATACTTATATATTAAATAACCATTCCAAAATTTAAATTTACCCAAGCTTTTATTTAATGAACTCTCACTTTTACTCGAAGCCAAGCTTCCATAGATTTTAAATAAATTTTAAACTTAAGTTAATTTACTTTCTTCAAATTATTTCAACTTCATACTTAAGTTCATCCCAATTTGCAAATAAATTCTCTTTCAATTTAACTTGATTTCTATCTAATCAAATCCATTTGAATCTACAATTTTATTTGATTAGTTCATTTGTTTCATCCATTATAAATTTTAATTTCCAAATTCAATTCATTCTCAACTCTTTTAATTAATTACAAGGCCATTTTTAAATTTTTTTCTACTCTCCTGAATTTTTATTTTCAATTCAAACCATTTATGTTTTAATCCAACTTTCTTTTCATTCGACAACAACTTCAATTCATATTTAATCACTTACAATATTCATTGAATATTATTTATAACTCAAGTTTTATTTCCACCATCCACCTTTAATTCACAATCCAATTTTATTTACTCACAATTTACTTCTATTTAACAAATTTGAATCTCATTAACATATTCATTTAACTAATTTATTCCAAATTAGTTCATTCAGTTTAATATTTGATTTTTATCTTCAAAATCACTTCATTATTTTACTTGGGTTCAATTATATTTTGTAATTCAAGTTTTGATTTCTATTTCATTTCCCAAAATACCAAACAATTTTATTCTGGACTTATTTATTCCACTCTTAAATTTTATAAGTCACACACTTATTTATATCCATACTTCCATCCATTTACAATCAGTCCCATTCACATTTTACTTTTTAACTCGGGATTATACATTTATTTATAGCCAAGAATATTTTTATTCAATGGGTTTTCAATTCTTTTATAAGCTATCGGAATTTATTTATTCCAATTCAATTCTTATCCAACTTACTTTTATTTATTTAAATAAGAATTCTATTCCATTTAATATTGTCTATAACTCAACTAAATTTTATTTCAATTCAATTTTATTTAACTTAACTTCAGTTAAATCTGACATCATACTATTCTCTTTAATCCACCCAATTCACTTGAATTTAAATTAAGTAAGGGCTTATTTTCACTTAATACCATCTACATCTCAATTCATTTCATTTCAATTCGATTTCAACTTAATTCCTACTTTCCCATTCAATCGAAACCATTCACCATTTATAAGTTTATAACTTAGCTCCTGACGATCTCTAAATTATTTAAATAAGGATTTCAGGATTTTTAAACACCCGGCTTTTGTTTTCAAATCATTTTGAAATCAGTAATATCTCAAAATCACCCTTTTCAAATTTGTAAACCAATCCTGGTTTTTATTCCCAACCAATTTCCTTTGAAATTTCAAAAACAAAACTTATTTTTCTGAACAAATCAATTTTGGCAGCAATCCGTCACTTAGAAACTCAAAAATGAATACTGATGATGCGGCCGTCATCATCAGAATTATTTTCCAGCGACTGAAGTGAGTTCAGTGCTACATCCCTTCCAAAAATCCATTTAAACCCAATTTCTTTCAAAAATTCCTCAAAAATAATATTATTATTATTCTCCTTTCAAAATACTTTGGAAAACACTTCCAAAACTTTCGGGATTTAAATTTCCAAATTTAATTTGAATCCAATTTTAACTATAATCCATTTGTATACTTTATACTTACATAAATTCTCATATTGGTTATGTATACCATTTCAGATTTTATAATCTTGTTTGACCAAAATATTGTCATCCAAACACTTCTATTATATATAATAATTTGCAGAAAATTATTTCTTTTTATATCAAAATATATTTTGGGTAAAATTATTTCATTTACCCGCTTTCGAAAACAATATTGTGTCGAATTGTTCTATTCAAGTGTTTAGAAACCCCTTCGATACAGTTGTGCAGACTGTCCGACGAAGGTTCATATGCCACTCAATAAATCAATCAACACAATATAAAACCATTATATAGTCACTAACAAATACGCGCTCATATCTATTAATACGCTCAAACTCATTCTAGAGTACTACTGACTTTATCTCTAATGAGTAATCCCCACCAGAGCCAAGGTTCTCGCTTAACCTTTCATCTATGATACCAACTGTAAAGGCCCGCAAATCTATACCCCTTTGAGCCGACAATATTCCACACTAATTCGACTCAAAACGGGTGGAAATGCGAATCTTTAGGGTTAAAGAAGAAAGAGGTAGAAGAAGAAGATAAAAATAACATCAGAATCTCACAATCGCAGCGGAACAAAATATAATATAGAATAACAGTTTTTAAATACAAGAGATCTGTACTATTATATATACATACCGCTATCAGAGTACAACAATCAATCATCACTGGAACAACTTAATACTTGTCCATACACAGCGGAAATAATAGTCAAATACGGAAGTACGCTCTGTCATCCAGCTCGTCTCCCTGAACTCCTTAGTTTTTAACCTGATCCTGTTTAACTCGGTCTGACCCGAGCATCATATAAACAACACCCGAGTCAGTCTGGAAAACCAGCGTGAGAAAATCACATTCAAATGGATTATTATATTTTCTTTGAAAATCCTTTGAAACAAAGGTATCTCGTAAGACCACGCCACGAATAAATATATCGGGTTTTTACCTTACGATAACCAAAACAGTTTTATCAAATTTGTCTGATATTATAATAGTGTCTATAGAAAGTAAAATAGAATCTAGCTGAAATGCTTGCATCTCACGTTTCAGCAATAGTTGGGCACAATCAAAACCGTACAAGCGCTTATTGGAGATTGGATTCCATACAATGGCAGGGCTACTGGGGTACCGCCCGTCACAATACCTGGCCTAGATCAGAGTACCGAGGATCACGCCCGACCCCCTGCAACACAAGGCCGGAACCATCCCTTACTGGATAGTCCCGAATAAGATCACCCCGCAGTTGGCGCGACCAACCGCCACACAGCCGAAATAAAAATGGGACATCTAGACAGGGGAAATCTTACCCTACTAGGGTGCTACCCACTTAGCCTTGCTGCACCTCCCCTGTTTTAGCCATTCCCGGTTGATGAGGCTTGAGGCTACGATTAACTTTCAAGAACGAGTCCCACTTAGAATGCTTATCGTCCCCCTGACGATGTTCTGAAAGCATTCGTCCATACAAGTTGCCTTGGGTCTGGACAAACCGAATCACCGTCTTCATCATCTTCACGGTCTTCATTCGTTATCATTCAAACCGGATCGAAGTGGTTTTCATATAATTAAATCCGATCCCGGTCTCTTCGAAATGATCAGCGCATTGGCCAATATTGATAGTCGGTTATTTAACTATCAATTTACATCCATAAGCAACCATCAAATCTTAAATAATTTTCCCCAAATTATTTATCTCAAAATATCCACCCAGTTATTATTTCCATTTTCAACCCTTTTGAAAATAGTTTTCAAAACTCCTTTTATTTTCATGGAACCATTTAAGTCTTTTTCCCATACTTGGAATATTTCTTCACTTCAACTTTATATTCAACTCTTGAAAAACATCCATTTATTTTTCTTATTTCTTTCCCAAAATCAATTTACACTTTTACTTGTAAATTTTCCAACCCGTTTGCTCCACTTCTATAATTTGTAGAGTTCCTTAATCAATTTCCTTTAATATTTCCAAAGCCCTCTTGCTTAATAAAAATTTCAGATTTTTACTTCCACTTTGCTTTGTGAATTTATTTCGCCTTCAGGAAACTCCTATCGTATACTTGGTAATTTATCTAAGTTTTTCCATAACTCCACTTATAAGATTTTTCTCTTAAATCTTATCTCTTTTAATAAACTTGCTTATCATCTCAAAAGAATTTTAATTGGATTTTAAAAACATTTTTGAAAACATTTAGACTTATAAAATAAGAATAATGGTTTTATTTTCAAATTATGGTTTAAGGTAAAATTAAGTATGAACATTAAAATTCATATCCAGTTATAAATTTTTAAAGCTGGTTTAGAAAACTAGAGGTATTATAATAAATTACTATCCCTCAAAATAACCAATTTGAAATATTCTAAATCCAGATAATAGTTTATAAAAATTATATAGTATAGTAATTTAAAATATTCCCTTTAAATAAATTTATATTTTTAGAAAACCCAATATGCTTCATAAATTCCTCTTGATTCCTATCTCAACGACCATATTCTCATTTCTCACTTTCGGAAATATTCCACTATTTCCTTTCAAAACAAATTTTCATAACTCAATATAAGTCCTCACCATGACTTATCTCTTTACATATCCACTGATATTTTCCTGTCTCATTTATAAATCCCGTTTATAAATTTATAAACTCCCCTGAGTTTTCCATTTATTTATAAAAAAATTTTATTCAAAATTTCATCTTTATAATTTTATTCCTTAGTAAAATTCCATATTATTCCTTAAAAATATTCCATTTCATTCCTTAATAAAGTTCCTTTCCATTCCTTACTAAAATTCCTTTTTATTTCTTAATAAAATTTCTTTTTATTCCGAATCCATTTATCTATTCCAAACATTTCTTCAAGCTCTTTATTATATAAATTTAATTTTCAAACCACTACTTAAACCAATTATGTATAACTCACATTTATTGATATGCTCCCATTTCCTAAATTTTCTTTAGAGATAAATACAATTTCGATATAAATATTTTCTATTCAAGTTCCATTTTAACTTTCTTTGATTAAATTATTTATGGTATTTAAAAATACCATATTCCAATTTCCATGTTATTTAACACTCAATAAATAAATCCACAAACAAATCCATATCAATCCATCAATCTTGTCATATACAACAACATATATATGATCAATAAATATTTTGAGGAATCCTGTTGTATCCCTCCAACCTGTATCGCTGCATCCACAGATGTTAGCACAATACCAATTCCACTTCGAGGTGGAATATCGCGGTATATGGGATTTATATAATATCATCCGCTATTATGCGGCGCATAGGGTCTCATCCGCTATATAATGCGAGAATATCAATCACTCCAATATATATATACTACTATGTAAATAATATCATCCAACAGATACGATATAAATTATCAATCAAGTCAAGCATCCAATGATTTAAATTTAATATTTATATTTTAATAAGGTAATCCGAGTGAGTGAGAAAATCTCACCTTTGATTTTTTTTGCCATCCACTTCAATCCTGATTTGATTCACGATTCTTGACCTTGTATAAACAATTTATACGGTTCATTAATATTCGAAAAATAATCGAACAATCAATTGCCATTTTATGATTTATTTAACTAATAATTTATTTTAAACTAATAATTTTCCTTTAAAAATCTTTTAGTAACTAGAATAAATTAAATAAGTTTATTAAACAAATTTATCACCAAATTGATTGTTTTAAAAATAAACCAGTAAGTTAAAAATGTGTTTGTATATTTATTTTATTTTATTGAAACTACATATATACTTATACAAATGACCTATATACATTTAAAAATCTAATTTTTATATAAACTCTAAACATTTTAAAATTCCTATATTTTCCAAAACCTTATATATATATATATATATTTCTGTTTATCTATATGTATGTATATATTCACTAAAATTTAACGGTAATTCACAATATGTATATTTTCTTTTCTGTAAATAACATAAATAGTAATTTCTTTACTGTAAAATTTCCTTCTTCAGTATATAGATATTTTCTCTGCATATATATATATATATCTGTGTGTGTGTGTGTTAAATTAAATAAAAACAAATCAGCCTTATACCTCACCATGCTACTCGGCTTGAGACCACCGAACATCACTGCCTCCACCTTCGTTGAAACCCTAACAACGCCGATTCGAAATCGAACCTTCCATCCTAGCGTCGAACTAACAAACTCCCCTACCGCAACTGCTCTCCTCAAACTCCTAAAACCCTACCGCTCGAAAGCCAAGTGCCACCTTCGTACCTCTGTGCGACCTCGGTGCTCCATTCACAACGACCTCGTCCCCAAATCCCTACGCCAAAATCGTACTGACCACCACTCAATACGCGTGCTCGCGATATCCCCTCCTCCTCCTCCATCCACTCGTGCTCGAGACCATAGGCGACGAGCCTCCCCCCTTGTCACTCGGCTTAATCGAATTCGACCAGTGAGATTTTCGCCTGGTCACGATCTTTTTTTTATTTCGTTTTTAAATTAACTGAGGAAGAGAGGCTTCGGCATTTTTTTCTTTGATCTGGGTTTCGGCCCCTTTTTTTTCTTCTTTTTTTCGTTTTTTTGAAGTGACCCTCCTATTTTCACCCTAATTTCATAAGGATTTTTTTTAAGAGATGATATATAGATATATCATTCATTACAAATATATTTTCCCAGGGTCATTTTCTTTATCCAATAAACAAAATATAACCAGGATCTTTCACAATATAAAAATATTGTTTTTAAATCTAAATCATCCCTAACATACATATATGAAGATACCTATGTTATATTCTACTAGAATCAGAGCATAATAATATGTAAGTAGAAATCCTTTTAATTCTATTAAAAGGGGATAATTTCTTGATAAAAGATTAATTATTGTATTCTGATTTTTGACCATAGAATCCACTGGAAACATGTACTTTAGTCTGTTATTCTAATTAAGAAATGATCAAGTAATAATCAGTGGAAAGCAAACTTATAATATGGATGATTGTGTTAAAGTCTGGATAGTATCAAACTCAGGTTAAAAGAAAGTGGATCCTAAGTGAACACATGCAACATCTAGGCGTAATGGAAACGCGCCTAACTTATACATGAGAGGTCACGAGTTCGAGTGCTATGCTGGTCGGTTCAAACACAATTTTTGTTTTTCTTTTTATTTTTCTCCTATATGGTTTGAAATCTGATATCTACCTATATCTGCACATATATACTTAATTTCATCCTATAATCTAACATACAAAACAAAATTTCTTGCTTTATTATTTTTAAAACCCTTTCCTACAATTGTTCTAGGAATTTATGTTTATATTTTTTGCCCAAATATCAACATGTACACAGATACACATGTACATGTCAATATCTTTGCTCATTTACCAGAAAACTGGGTGAAACAAGTGCTAAATGTACTAAGCTTTTGAAATGCATTTTTATTTTCAAAATACAATCTATCATGATCAACCAATACTTCATTTATTTGAAGCTGGTTAACTCATGTATCCTGTATCTGCTACACACTAGTTCAAAGCAATGGAGATACCATTCATTGCATTCTGTCTGAAGCTTTTAAAAACATTTTACTTTTCTCAATACGATTCAGAAATGAATTCAAACTTATTTACAAAGCATTTCAGTAAAAAGAAACTAAAAATCCTTTTAAGTTTACTTCTAGCTAAATCCAGATTTTATTCTAAAACTCAGTGCTCTGTTATGTCTTAAGATTAGCTAAGACATAATATAAATTATGCAAAACAGTAGCTCACATAATTGTATATTTCTTACCAGATTTTTATAGCTGATACTTGAGCATATTTTTCTTGTTTATGTTTCAGACACTACTTCAAAAACAAATCAAACCTTAACACACAACAATTTCGACAGAACAACTAATTCAATCTGACACTTTACAGAACATAAGAGCAACTTGATCACTAACCATAAAATATTCAATACATTACTGGAAATCTTAGAAACATAAAATTTTTCCTGAATACATGCAGATATAATCATTTTAAGCTCTTATTGAAACTAGCTAGCATGTTCATTCACTCCTCCATAATAGCCATAACTTCATTTTTACTTAGTGCCTGGGTTACCTGAAAGAGCATGAGTGGCTGCCTCATTTTAAAATGAGACACCCCATATGCCATGAGCAAACAAGGGTCAGATCTATGATCTGGTATGAGTAACATCAATACATTCATGATATTAAGCAATAGAGAATATAAGAGCACCAATTAGTTATTTAAGCAAATTCCTGCAATCAATTACTTTAACATAGTATAATTAAGTTGATTCAGGTATGATATATTCATTTATCATTCTTACACTTGCATACATAATCATGCAAACATAATTATCTATTTGCAACAATTGCATTCACTGGAACCATCTTGGTTCCATACCATTCAACCTAAGAAATATCCATATTCCTATTTCTTCATTTACAGGTTGTATAATTCAATTTAAATCCCTGCCTCATCTGCTATTAAGGAATCACAGGGACACATTGCAATGAACTAATTCACATCATTGCACAAAGATCTCAGGGCTTAAACAAACCATGTGCCAACTTGCATACTTCAAATATGACAAGCATTCCAGCAGCCTTCTTGGCTTTCCCTTCCCTAGTTTATTTACTAGTGTATTGTCTTAAATCCTATCATCAAATATGCTAAGTGAACATGTCACTGCAAACATGGAAACATCCATAATCTTTCCTAGCATAATTCTCCTCAGAAATAAGCAGACAGTTATTTCCTAAATGGGGTCAATATGTCTTGATCTTAGTAAAATATAAGAATATTTTCAACTGTAAAAAGAGGCATGGCATGTTCTTATTATATTGATCTGCAAGCCTTTATGATTGATTCAGATTCAGGATCTGGTTCAATCATAATTTTAGCTTGTGAGTTTCTTCTTTTTTTTTTCTTTTTTTTTGATTTGATTAAGGGCTCAGCACTTAGAAAATTTCTATTGCACCCTTAACATTTTTCTTCTCAAGCCTCAGCACTTATACCAAGTATAATGCAGCTCCCACATTTTTGTAAAGTTTCCATGCCATAGATCTATAACAGTTGAGAGTATTCTCTATATAATTTTTAAGATCCTAAACTTTAACATTTATGAGTATAAATAAAACAGTATGATACACATCCAAAGTCAAATGTCTCAACCAATCAAAGATCATCAAAATCATCCATATTAAATCATATCAGATTTAAAATAAGACATCCAAAAAGCATTGATGAAATCATATACATCAAAACCAGAAATATATAAATGGCAATATAAAAAGTGGCTGCCTCATCTCAGGTCTTAATGCCATGAACTCAGTGAGGTTACTCACCTAAATATTTCTTCTTATTAATCCAGAAAATCCTTGTATGAGTGTTTTCTTCTTCCTTCCAATATTTTTCTTCTTTTCTTATTTTTGTGCAGCTCGGGGTAAAAATAATTCTACTGGCTAAAACTGCCTATTTATATGCATTTTTCCACTAGGGTTTTGTTAAAACAGAATTCCATTTCTGTCCTGGCTAGCATCATGCATTTTTCATTCATAATACCCCGGCCATATTAACCAATTTAAAGGCTGCATTTTCTTTCTTTTACTTTTCAGAAAATGGCCACTCACCTAGTCATGTTAAAAGTGTGACTATCCTATTTTATATTTTAATTATTCCTGAGAATCCCCTTTGCTATTTCTGCCTACACAAGCATATTGACTTGTATCACATTTCATGTCATTTTAATGTTATAGTTTCACTTGCTTATATATATATATACTTTTCAGTACTTAAAAAAAATGTATATTTGTATACATATCTTATCTAGGCTTATTTAATTCCTCTTTAATTTCAGGAACATATGCACCTATATGTATACAGGTTTACAAATCCTTATAACATATATATGTAAAATTTTCTTTTCTGGGTTTTAAATAAAATCTGCTTACTGATTTAAAGTAAAACTTACTTTTCTTATTTTCTAAGATGATCCATATAATTCCAGAAATCAAATATCCATGTTGCAAAATCATGTTTGTCTTGCTTTTTAATTCTTGTTTTAAATCCAAGAAATCTGGAGTTCTTCCTTGTGCCATTTCAGTGTGCACGTGCACACATATACTTGCA
This sequence comes from Allium fistulosum, assembly GCA_030737815.1. Classification (NCBI taxonomy): domain Eukaryota; kingdom Viridiplantae; phylum Streptophyta; class Magnoliopsida; order Asparagales; family Amaryllidaceae; genus Allium; species Allium fistulosum. The sequence continues at coordinate 101,429,666 of CM060907.1, forward strand.
CACTATTTATTCCAGAAATTTCACCATATTTAAATCTAAATATTTCAAAAATTAAATCATTTTACAAAAATGATTTTTCACAAAATTTTGGGGTATTACATTCACCCCTCCTTTTAGGAATTGTGTCCTCACAATTTTTCTAACATTTATATCAAGCATCATTTTCTTTTCTGAAAACTTATCAAACATATGCATAAGCAAACAAATTCAACCATATCAACCATGCATAACAAATTTTTCCAGAAAAAAAAATTACCTTTTAATTTGAAAAAAGCTTAGGATAATCCATTTTAATCTTATCCTCTAACTCCCATGTGCAGTCATTAGGATCACTACTCCACTGGATCTTAACTAGTTTCAAGGTTTTGCTCCTTAATTTCTTTTCTTCCTTGGCTACAATCCCCACTGGTTCTTTTTCATAAACCAAGTCAGGATTTATTTGAATTTTGGTAGGCTCTTCCAAAATGTCTTCTTTATCATGTACCCATCTTCTAAGTTGGGACACATGAAAAACATTATGCATTGCTTTCATTTCCTCTGGTAGTTCTAATTTTTAAGCCAATGAACCAATTCTTTCCAGAATTTTATAGGGTCCAACATACCTTGGTGTAAGCTTACCTTGCTTGCCAAATCTCATGACTTTCTTCATAGGTGAAATCTTGATGAAAACAAAGTCTCCCACTTCATATTCCACTTGCTTTCTCTTCCTATCTGCAAATTTCTTTTGCCTATCTTGAGCTGCTGCTATTCTTTTTCTTATTAACCCAATTTTCTCTGTAGTTTCTTTAACATATTCAGGTCCAAGAACAGCCCTTTCTCCAGTCTCTACCCAGCATATAGGTGATAAACATGGCTTGCCATATAAGGCTTCAAATGGTGCCATCCCTATGGTGCTTTGGTAACTGTTATTGTATGTGAATTCAGCTAGATGGAGGTGGTCTTCCCAGTTGCCTCCAAAGTCCAGTGTGCATGCTCTCAACAAATCCTCTAAGACTTTGTTCACCACCTCAGTTTGACCATCTGATTGTGGATGGTAGGCAGTGCTTAAGCACAATTCACTCCCCATGGCCTCTTGAAAACTTTTCCAAAATCTTGAGGTGAAGATGGTATCCCTATCACTCACAATGGTTTTGGGTATGCCATGCAACCTTACTACCTCTTTCATGAATATTTGAGCCAATTTTGGAGCATTTCTTTCTGTTTTAACTGGGATAAAATGTTCCACCTTAGTTAGCCTATCCACTATTACCCATATACTTGTGTTTCCCTTCTTAGATCTAGGCAGACCATCTATGAAATCCATAGATATATCCTCCCACTTCCACTGTGGTATACTAAGGGGTTGCAATAGTCCTGATGGCCTTTGTGTCTCTGCCTTGACTTGTTGGCAAGTCATGCACCTTGCAACATATCTGGCCACATCTGACTTCATCCCCTTCCACCAAAGATTTCTTTTCAAATTTTGATACATCTTGGTGCTACCTGGGTGTATGGAGTACTTACTCATATGGTACTCATTTAATATTTCCTCCTTCAATTCTATATTTTCTGGAACACATATCCTATTTTTATTCCTTAAATAACCATTTTTATCAACTTGATAATTTATTACTTCCTCCCCTTTTGATATGAGCATTTTCTTTTCCACCATGCTTAGGTCTTGTTCCTGCATTTTCCCAATCTTAAGAAGTAGATCTGATTGCAGAGATATCATACTTAATTTCCCTTTACCTTCACCTTCTTCAATGGACATCATTTGTACCCCACTGTTTTCCTCAATTTCCAAATCAGTAAGTATAGACAAATCCTTAAATTCTTCCATCATCAACATGGCTACTTTGGCATATTGTCTACTCAAGGCATCTGCAACTTTATTTGCCTTGCCTAGTGTATACAGTATATCTAGATCATAGGCAGCTAGGAATTCTACCCATCTATGTTGCCTCATATTCAAATCTTTTTGTGAGAATAAATATTTCAGTGCCTTATGATCAGTGTACAAAATGAATTTGGCACCTAACAAATAATGTCTCCAAAGTTTCAAAGCATACACAACTGCTGCTAGTTCAAGATCATGGGTTGCATATCTGGTTTCATGTGGCTTTAATTGCCTAGATGCATAGGCTACCACCTGGTCTTGCTGCATCAACACAGCCCCTAACCCAGAGCCACTTGCATCAGTGTACACAACCAAATTTTCATTTCCTTCTGGCACTCTCAATACTGGTGCATTAATCAGAGCTTCCTTTATTTTGATAAAAGCTTGCTCACATTTTTCTATCCATACAAAGGCTTGGTTCTTTCTAGTTAAATTGGTAAGTGGTGATGATATTTTTGAGAAATCTTTTATAAATCTCCTATAATATCCTGCCATCCCCATAAATGATCTAATCTCACTGATGGTACTAGGCCTTTTCCATGCTTGGATTGCCACTACCTTATTAGGGTTTACTGATATTCCTTTGGTAGAGATAACATGCCCAAGGAAATGCACTTCTTCTTTCCAAAATGCACATTTTGAAAATTTTGCCTTTAAATCATTTTCCCTTAGTCTTGACAAAACTAAATGCAAATGATTTTTATGCTCTTCCACTGTCTTGGAATAAATCAAAATGTCATCAATAAAAATCAATACAAACTTGTCTAAATAATCTCTAAATATTCTATTCATCAAATCAACAAAATATGAAGGAGCATTTGTCAAACCAAATGGCATAACCAAAAATTCATATAAGCCATATCTTGTGTTAAATGCAGTATACTTAACACTTGAGTCTTCAACCTTCATTTGATGGAATCCTGATGCTAAGTCTAGCCTAGAAAATATTTTAGCTTCACTGAGTTGGTCAAAGAGATCATCTATTCTAGGCAATGGGTATTTATTCTTGATGGTTACTTTATTTAGTTCCCTGTAATCTATGCACATTCTCAAGGTACCATCATGTTTTCTTACAAACACTACTGGAGAACCCCAGCAGGAATTGCTTGGCCTTATAAATCCCTTGCCTTCTAATTCTTCCAACTGATTTTTCAATTCTTTCAGTTCACTTGGCCCCATTCTATAAGGTTTCTTGATTATTGGACTTGCTCCTGGAATGAGATTTATTTGGAACTCAACTGGTCTGTGGTGTGGAACACCCTTAACTTCCCCAAACACATCCAAGTATTTATTAACTATGGGAATTTCTTCAATGGTTAGTTCACTCAGATCTTTTTCTAAGTCAACTAAATGACATAATTTCCCTTCCTTAGCTATTTCACATAGAACTGTGATCCTCTGGCCTCTAGAATTTTGCAATGATATGGTGGATGAGTCTAAATTAATTATGGCTTTAAATTGCCTTAACCAATCTACCCCCAATATAACTCCTATATTTGGATAATTTAAAACATATAAATTGGAAATAAAAATATTTCCTCCTATGTTTAACTCCACATCCACACAATTCATGTTCAAAACACTAGAACTCCCTAGGGGACTTTGTACAAGCAATGGGGTTTCAACCAATATGCAGTTTAATTTTAACACTTTAACTAATTCATAGGAAATCAAAGAGTGTGTTGCTCCAGTATCATATACTACTGGTATGGGTATGGCACAAATGAGTAATGTACCTTCCACTTGGCCATGATTTTCAGCATCAATTTTCACTGCAGATTTGCCTTTTCCTTCCAAAGTTGCCAATTTCCCTTGCTGTTTATTCTCAGGACAGTTCCTCTTCATATGCCCCTCTTTCCCACATAGGTAGCATTTGAAGGCTCCTCCTTTTAACTCTGGGCACCTTGGTTTGATGTGTCCTTCTTTTCCACAATGATGGCAAACCAATTTCTTCTTAGTATCATTGGCTTTTGTATCTTTACTCTTCCTGTTGTCTGCCTCCTCCTTCTTTTTATCATAAGGGTGATATCTTCCCTTATCCTTCTTGTTGTTGCTCTTAAAATTCCTATATTTCTCTCTTTCTTTGTCATGTTGTTCCAGTTTCAAGGCCAGATCAATTACTTGATCAAATGTTCTATCTGCATATGGTAGCATAGCTCTGCTAAGTCCTGGGTTCAGTCCTTTTATATACCTATCATTTTTGGATGCTTCATCTGCCACTAGCATTGCTCCATAATTGGATAGCCCCTCAAACTTTTGAGTGTATTCAGTGACATTCAAAGTTCCCTGCCTAAGTTTGATAAATTCTTCAAGCAAAGTGGTCTTGGCTGATGCTGGTACAAATCTTGCCTCCAACATCTCCTTGAACTGATTCCAAGTGATTTCATTTTCATTTCTTCCAGCTATGATCACCTCCCACCAGCTTAAAGCTACCCCTTTCAGTTGTCTAGAAGCTACTTGCCTCTTCCTTTGGTCATCCAACTGCATATCATTGAAAATCCTATCAAGTGTTCTCAACCATGCTTGAATTTCCATCACACTCTCAGTTCCTTCAAAACTCCTGCCTCCCAAATTGGAATAAGTCTTCAGTAGTTTTGAAAGCTCTTCATGTGGGTTCTCAGGCCTATGCCCAATTCCATCTCTTAAAACCCTCACAAATTCTTGCATATCAAGCATTTGGGGTGCACTGGGTCCTGCATTGTGATGAGATCCTCTTCCTACCATGGTCTGCTAACTAAATTCTGGGTAAATGGTATTAGTATATTATGAGTACTTCTATAATTTCTATTTTCTTATCTAAATTATTTCATCCAAAACAAACAGACATAATACATTTCTATAATACTTAACAATCAATGCAACCAAGTGCTCTGATACCAACTGAAGTGACCCTCCTATTTTCACCCTAATTTCATAAGGATTTTTTTTAAGAGATGATATATAGATATATCATTCATTACAAATATATTTTCCCAGGGTCATTTTCTTTATCCAATAAACAAAATATAACCAGGATCTTTCACAATATAAAAATATTGTTTTTAAATCTAAATCATCCCTAACATACATATATGAAGATATCTATGTTATATTCTACTAGAATCAGAGCATAATAATATGTAAGTAGAAATCCTTTTAATTCTATTAAAAGGGGATAATTTCTTGATAAAAGATTAATTATTGTATTCTGATTTTGACCATAGAATCCACTGAAAACATGTACTTTAGTCTGTTATTCTAATTAAGAAATGATCAAGTAATAATCAGTAGAAAGCAAACTTATAATATGGATGATTGTGTTAAAGTCTGGATAGTATCAAACTCAGGTTAAAAGAAAGTGGATCCTAAGTGAACACAAGCAACATCTAGGCGTAATGGAAACGCGCCTAACTTATACATGAGAGGTCACGAGTTCGAGTGCTATGCTGGTCGGTTCAAACACAATTTTTGTTTTTCTTTTTATTTTTCTCCTGTATGGTTTGAAATTTGATATCTACCTATATCTGCACATATATACTTAATTTCATCCTATAATCTAACATACAAAACAAAATTTCTTGCTTTATTATTTTTAAAACCCTTTCCTACAATTGTTCAAGGAATTTATGTTTATATTTTTTGCCCAAATATCAACATGTACACAGATACACATGTACATGTCAATATCTTTGCTCATTTACCAGAAAACTGGGTGAAACAAGTGCTAAATGTACTAAGCTTTTGAAATGCATTTTTATTTTCAAAATAAAATCTATCATGATCAATCAATACTTCATTTATTTGAAGCTGGTTAACTCATGTATCCTGTATCTGCTACACACTAGTTCAAAGCAATGGAGATACCATTCATTGTATTCTGTCTGAAGCTTTTAAAAACATTTTACTTTTCTCAATACGATTCAGAAATGAATTCAAACTTATTTACAAAGCATTTCAGTAAAAAGAAACTAAAAATCCTTTTAAGTTTACTTCTAGCTAAATCCAGATTTTATTCTAAAACTCAGTGCTCTGTTATGTCTCAAGATTAGCTAAGACATAATATAAATTATGCAAAACAGTAGCTCACATAATTGTATATTTCTTACCAGATTTTTATAGCTGATACTTGAGCATATTTTTCTTGTTTATGTTTCAGACACTACTTCAAAAACAAATCAAACCTTAACACACAACAATTTCGACAGAACAACTAATTCAATCTGACACTTTACAGAACATAAGAGCAACTTGATTACTAACCATAAAATATTCAATACATTACTGGAAATCTTAGAAACATAAAATTTTTCCTGAATACATGCAGATATAATCATTTTAAGCTCTTATTGAAACTAGCTAGCATGTTCATTCACTCCTCCATAATAGCCATAACTTCATTTTTACTTAGTGCCTGGGTTACCTGAAAGAGCATGAGTGGCTGCCTCATTTTAAAATGAGACACCCCATATGCCATGAGCAAACAAGGGTTAGATCTATGATCTGGTATGAGTAACATCAATACATTCATGATATTAAGCAATAGAGAATATAAGAGCACCAATTAGTTATTTAAGCAAATTCCTGCAATCAATTACTTTAACATAGTATAATTAAGTTGATTCAAGTATGATATATTCATTTATCATTCTTACACTTGCATACATAATCATGCAAACATAATTATCTATTTGCAACAATTGCATTCACTGGAACCATCTTGGTTCCATACCATTCAACCTAAGAAATATCCATATTCCTATTTCTTCATTTACAGGTTGTATAATTCAATTTAAATCCCTGCCTCATCTGCTATTAAGGAATCACAGGGACACATTGCAATGAACTAATTCACATCATTGCACAAAGATCTCAGGGCTTAAACAAACCATGTGCCAACTTGCATACTTCAAATATGACAAGCATTCCAGCAGCCTTCTTGGCTTTCCCTTCCCTAGTTTATTTACTAGTGTATTGTCTTAAATCCTATCATCAAATATGCTAAGTGAACATGTCACTGCAAACATGGAAACATCCATAATCTTTCCTAGCATAATTCTCCTCAGAAATAAGCAGACAGTTATTTCCTAAATGGGGTCAATATGTCTTGATCTTAGTAAAATATAAGAATATTTTCAACTGTAAAAAGAGGCATGGCATGTTCTTATTATATTGATCTGCAAGCCTTTATGATTGATTCAGATTCAGGATCTGGTTCAATCATAATTTTAGCTTATGAGTTTCTTCTTTTTTTTTCTTTTTTTTGATTTGATTAAGGGCTCAGCACTTAGAAAATTTCTATTGCACCCTTAACATTTTTCTTCTCAAGCCTCAGCACTTATACCAAGTATAATGCAGCTCCCACATTTTTGTAAAGTTTCCATGCCATAGATCTATAACAGTTGAGAGTATTCTCTATATAATTTTTAAGATCCTAAACTTTAACATTTATGAGTATAAATAAAACAGTATGATACACATCCAAAGACAAATGTCTCAACCAATCAAAGATCATCAAAATCATCCATATTAAATCATATCAGATTTAAAATAAGACATCCAAAAAGCATTGATGAAATCATATACATCAAAACCAGAAATATATAAATGGCAATATAAAAAGTGGCTGCCTCATCTCAGGTCTTAATGCCATGAACTCAGTGAGGTTACTCACCTAAATATTTCTTCTTATTAATCCAGAAAATCCTTGTATGAGTGTTTTCTTCTTCCTTCCAATATTTTTCTTCTTTTCTTATTTTTGTGCAGCTCGGGGTAAAAATAATTCTACTGGCTAAAACTGCCTATTTATATGCATTTTTCCACTAGGGTTTTGTTAAAATAGAATTCCATTTCTGTCCTGGCTAGCATCATGCATTTTTCATTCATAATACCCCGGCCATATTAACCAATTTAAAGGCTGCATTTTCTTTCTTTTACTTTTCAGAAAATGGCCACTCACCTAGTCATGTTAAAAGTGTGACTATCCTATTTTATATTTTAATTATTCCTGAGAATCCCCTTTGCTATTTCTGCCTACACAAGCATATTGACTTGTATCACATTTCATGTCATTTTAATGTTATAGTTTCACTTGCTTATATATATATATACTTTTCAGTACTTAAAAAAAATGTATATTTGTATACATATCTTATCTAGGCTTATTTAATTCCTCTTTAATTTCAAAAACATATGCACCTATACGTATACAGGTTTACAAATCCTTATAACATATATATGTAAAATTTTCTTTTCTGGGTTTTAAATAAAATCTGCTTACTGATTTAAAGTAAAACTTACTTTTCTTATTTTCTAAGATGATCCATATAATTCCAGAAATCAAATATCCATGTTGCAAAATCATGTTTGTCTTGCTTTTTAATTCTTGTTTTAAATCCAAGAAATCTGGAGTTCTTCCTTGTGCCATTTCAGTGTGCACGTGCACACATATACTTGCACACTATTTATTCCAGAAATTTCACCATATTTAAATCTAAATATTTCAAAAATTAAATCATTTTACAAAAATGATTTTTCACAAAATTTTGGGGTATTACATTTTTCTGGAGATTTATTTCGAACGAAGAGATGAAGGACGTGATATAAAGTTGTGGTGGCGTGTAGGGGAAGACAAAGGAAACGTGTACGTTTCAGCTTGCAAAAAGGTGGCTGTGATTTGATTTTGATCAGATGTATATATTTAAATTTAAATCGTCTCGATTTCGCAACCTAAAATCTCGATCTCCTATCAAGGCGTGCCGCTAGGCGTTTATAATGTTATACCCTTATTCCGAACGCAATGGAAAAGGTTTCGAGTCCTAACTCGATCGTATGGAGAAGATAGCTTTTTAGACCCAGTTATTATATTGAAATCGATATAAATTTCAAAGCGTTTATATACCGTACGGCCACACGATAACTCCAAACATTACGAAATTTGAAATCCGATAATAATAATATATTACGGATTCAATGGAACTTGTTTCGTCAAAATTCGAGACTGTGCCTCGGAAGGCTATTTTTAAATATCAATTTAAACGATATATTTTTAAAACTGAACAAATCACTTTCAAATTAAATTTAAAAGTTACATTATCTTCAATTATTAATATAAATTTTTCAAGCCTTTAAAATATTTTTATCGAGCTTAAAACTCATGATTCACAATTTTACCCAATTTCCAATTATTACTTTGATAATTAATTTATTCAATAGATTGTTACATTTAAATTCTGAATCCTTTTTATTAAATAAAACCAAACTTTCATATTAAAAATCAGTTCATAATTCAAATTAAATATTTAAATCCATTTAAATATTCCAAATTAACCGTATTAAAAATCCTGGTCGTTACATCTTTGATCAATTATTTTGAACTTGAAGAAATAAATCTCATATAAAACAATTTTCTATACGAAAATACATTTCGGAATAGAAACCGTATTCCTCACTCCAATGCTAAGTATCAATTATTATTATTACAATTCTTGTTTTTGATGTTTCATTGTGAAGCAAAAGTGACTATTCACTCCTTTCATCCCAGCTAAACCTTAAATCACATCTACGCTTATACACCCCTTTTCTTTCTAAATGTTCAAACCATTCAAAAGAAAACCCTTACTACAACATCATAACGAACTCTTTACAAAGATGCATTTGATTATCCTTAATTTTTAAAGACATCAAATATGATGCACCTAAAATAAACTAATCAAACAAATATTTCAGTGATCGAATTCTTAGATCTTTCTTATAGTTTTGGTATAGTGTGCATTTAAAACAATACGTTCCTTTTGTAATCAATCAAATTGAACGCTCATTCTCACTATACTGTTTATTGGATTATTTCAAATGAACTAACTTCATTGAAGTATTGTACATTACGAATAGTAATCATTCCCCATTTAACACTTATATGCGATAGTCTGTGGATCAAATATCCATAGTCTTGTATTGCTTTACAGTTCGAAACTCATAGAATGCAATACATGGTCTCGACCAAATAAACGTGTGAGCGACTAAATTATGAATGTATTTAGTAGTTGTAAAATCAAGTGCTTGCATGGGTATTGAAAAATTAACATAAAAGAACCATTTATTAGTAAGTATATGTTATATTTCTATTTATTAATCTTTGATTCAAATCATTTATACATCTTAATTAGTAAATATTTTATCAATCATATTAAATGCATAAATTTATCATTGTAGATTATTATAACATTATATAGCATATGTTCTTACAATATTAGAAAGGTTAAATGTTATCATTTCATTTTTTAATAAGGCTCCCACTAGGATTTTATGTATCACCTAACCTTAAGCGAAATATAGAAAATTTTCGACTTTACTAGTGGGTGTTAGGGCTCGTATATCTTGGAATTTGACCTTAAGAAAAGCTCAACAAATGATACTCCCATTTACGACGGATAACTCCTTATTAGTTGTATTGCATAGAACTCCTAACCCATGGTTCCTTGTCCTAATTCCACCTTTACCTTGAGGAAAGCTAAACAAGTAAATTGGGACTATTCACTTGAACCTATCATTTCACGACGGCCAAAGTATAATGCACATACATTGAGAAAAGCTCAAAAAATATGTGCAGTTATCTTACCTCATCTATTTAATATATTAATAGTACTACACATTATATCCCTTGCTTGAGGAAGGCTCAACAACTAAAGAGTATGCAAGTAATATATTGATATATAAATGATAGAAGACAACTTTATATTAATGATTCATAATCTTCAATATATTATATCGATGATATCGACTTATGGAATAATGTATTTCTTACGAAATACCCTCATGATTCAAGTGTTAGACACATTAGAAATCACAGTATATGTACATATATGTATGTATTTATTCCTTAAGCCTATTTAGGGTTTCTTTAATGTTCCACCTTTAATTATACATTCATATGATATAAGTTTTATTATTATATAACTTTATATTTCATATTACATATATAACAGCCTTATGTATAACATTATATTAATCAAATCTTATTTAATTAATTTGAATTAATTAACATTTGAATTAATTTTATATTATCATAATATAACATTTATATTAAATATTTTATATATACTATAACCTTTATGGTACAACACATATATCATATATATGTGTTTATTATTTAATTAATTAAGCTTTTAATTAATTTATTTAATTAAATAATCTAATTAAAGTATATTAATTTAGAAATTCATTTATATATACATACATGCATAATTATGTTATTTAAACATTTTAAAACAACATAACATATATCATAATATATAATACATGTATATATTTATTAATTAATTAACTTATTTAACTAATATATATTTTTAAACTTATTATTAAATTTTATAAATTTTGTAATTAATTTATATTAATTTTCAAATATTAAAAAAAACTATTATATTATAACATTTATAATATGTATATATTTTATTTTAAATTTAACTATTAAATTTAAAACCTTATATTTTTAATTTTTAAACAATTTTGAAAATTAGCCCAAGGCCCAAGCCAAATTGGGCCTTTTCTATTAGGGACAACCTTTGAGCTCACATATCTATTCAAGCCAAGTTGGTAGCTAGGTAGGCCAAAGTACTTGATTACCCAAACCCAATCCTTTGACACTACCTTTCTAGACACCCTACCATTTGGACTATGAGCTTAATAGTTAACCCTAACATGACTAATTTAGACTGCATAGGCTATTGGGCTCTGTTTTAATTGAGTCAGTCAACTAATAGAGTACAACTTAGTATTTTATACTATTTTAAAGTAAGAGCCATTTCGGTTAAAACTTTTTGAAAAAAAGAGTGAAAAAAGCATAAGCAACGAAATTCACTAAGGGATCTCAGATAAATCAAAACTTTTCAAATGAGATTGATCAACAGAATTTAATGAATCAACACATTCAAAATTTCAACATAAGAGAGGATATACCCCTATATCTTAGGGAGCTATGCCATCCAACGAGGACTGTCCAACCTTCAGCTGTTCCTTTTGCACCGGCGGAAGGAAATGTGGAATATGCATGTATATGCCTTTTGTTTGATGATAATAAACATATATACATTCATTTAAATGTATTTGATATTGTACTATTTTATTTTACACAGATTAAATAGATATTTGCTGAATAAAATAAATAACACAGAATTTGAATTCAAACGAATATTTTATTCAAACAAATATTTATTACAATTTTGATAGTACAATTTCAAGCTCTCACTATATACATCATTTTTTATCACAATACAATTACATCACGATTTCATAGTTACATCATTTCCTCACTACATATCACTCACACTCGTATTTATCTTCAACTTCATTCCAATGTGAATCCAGCATCTGAGCAATCTGCAGAAATATACATTGACGCAGTAAAATTGAAAAGGAAATGTTTTTGCAGTATAAATCAAAAATGTGTTTTTGAAAATATTATTTGCCTCAGTTATTTGGGTTTTTCGTCATCATTTATATTTGAATTCATCACACGCGAACAATGTGACATGCACAGTGTATCACTGTACATGCCACAAGGCCGTGCACACCGATATATGTATATACACTTGATATATTTACAGGGACAAGTGAGCACAGGTCAAACCCAAATACAGAATTCAACTCAAGTGCAATAAAATGATGTCACAAGGTCAAATCCAAATTTCTAGATTCAACTCAAGTACTTGAACCAATGATCATGGCAGTGAACAAAGCAAGTGAACCAGTACAAGGCAGCAAATCCAGACCACATGCAAGTGAAATAATCAAACTACAAGTATCACAAATGCACAAGATACTACGATGCCGAAGCACAACAACCAACACAATGACAGTGAAGGACTGCACAAATTCAAGAAGAGCACAAGCACAGTTCAAATGACCAGACTCGAGCATACATACAAGACTATGCCACCAGACCAGCTACAACAGTGCAGTGACTTCAGAAATGAACAAACAAATATCCAGTGTGGATGCAGACATACATCAGTGAACTTTACACAAGCCATCATGCAGTCTACAACTTCAAATAATCAGTAGACCAACAAATGCCACCAACATAAAAAAGGATCCAGACTACAATGATCAAAGTGCCATCAAGAAACATCAGAGATCAGAGAAGTGCAAACATATCACAGTAATGATCAAAGTCAGGGATAAACACTGTAGTAGCAGTTTCAAAATAGAATCATACTGAGTGTCAGAGAGTCGAAGTCGTGAGCAACACGAAGCAAGTAAATCACAAAGTCAAAATATGATCGAAGTCAAAGTCGTGAGTTGATCAAGTCAAAGCAAGAAATTCACGGAGCAATAAAAACAAAGCCGTGGTCATCACAAAATAAATCAAAGCCGTGTCAACCAAGCTACCAGAATATATACGCATTTGAACAAGTCACGATCATCTAAATCGTTTAAGCATTATCATGCAGCCAGAGCAAATTATCTGACAAATTCAAATTATGTTATACGAACGCAAATAAAGGATATCGTATCCTATATAAACCCAAAAATCATCACTGGCAATAGTATTCGAGTTCGAGCAAATCAGAAAACAAGTAATAATTCATCTCGAATCAAACTCAAGCAATCGAGTTCAATCAAGTAATAACCAGAAAAGCAAAAGCAAAAATCACGTACCAGTATCACATACGAACTCGAGAGGAGGAACCGCAAGCATCAATTCAAATTCGACAGAGCGGTACTTCCAATTTTTCAAGCCCTAATCTTCAGAACGAAGAAACAATCGAAGTCGAACAAAGCCACAATTCGTCAGAAGATTGAAGTCGAAGAAAGTCGCTGTTTAACAGAGGATCAAATTCGAACAAACCAGCCGAAGCTCTAATTCACAGCGACAAAGAAAAAACAACCAAGCGGCCATTATTTTTCACGAAAAAGAGAAGGGCCGGCCTAATTGGGTTTTAATTTTTCTAGGGTTTTATTTGGTTGTTGGGCCAGGCTTGTTTAATTGGTTTAAGGATTTTAATTCTAATTGGGCCAGGTTTTAAATAATTTAGTTTAGGCCTAGGTTATTTGAGGGCAAAATCGTTTGAAATTGACAATCTATAGTTTGTCCTAGTTTTCAAAAACTGTATTTTGTTTTTCAGTTTGTATTGTCAAAATCCAGTCAGAGTGAATCACCACCTAGGGTTTAGGTGTTGTCAGATTGGCTAGTTAGGGTTAGTTCAGTGAGCAGGGAGGCTGCGAGTTTGCAAAGCTCTATAGGCGGGAGCAGAGTTTGCGAGTAAACGAAACTCTATAGGCGGAGCAGGGTGTGCGAGTCTGTAGGAGTGTTTGTGAGCGGGAGCGAGTGTCTGCGAGTCTGTCAGAGTGTTTGTAAGCGGGATACTGTTTAACTCTAATAGAAATCTGGGAATGCAGCAGTAGGCAGGGGTTGCCGAAGCTGGGTAAATTCTGTGTGTGATTTACTTTACTGCATATTTATTTATCTGCTGTTTACTTCCGCGTTTAATTTAAGAAAATTTGCGATAACCCTATTCACCCCCCCTCTAGGGTTAATCTAGATCCTACAAGTGGTATCAGAGCCTGGTATTTTTACTTTAACTCTAGAGTCATGAATTCATCGAATAATGCTTTTTCTGAGGGGCAATCTATTGCTAGGCCACCGATGTTTAATGGTAATGATTATGCTTACTGGAAAGTTAGGATGAGTATCTATCTTAGTTCTGTTGATTACGATGTTTGGGATATTATTGAAACTGGCTATAGAGCTCCCACTATAACTGTTGGTGATACTGAGATTCCTAAACCGAGGGATAGGTGGGATGCTAACGATAAGAAATTGAAAACCACAAATGCTAAAGCAATGAATGCTCTTATCTGTGCTCTTGATAAAACTGAATTTAATAGAATTTCTCATTGTAAAACAGCACAGGAAATTTGGCATACTTTGGAGGTGACACACGAAGGAACTTCTCAAGTCAAAGAGTCTCGTCTAGCCCTGTTCAGCAATGAATACGAGAACTTTGTGATGGACAAAGGCGAGAGCATTAAAGACATGTTTGGACGCTTCTCAACCTTGGTATACAATGCTAGAGCGCTTGGAAAAGAATTCTCTGAGGTAGAGCTAATAAGGAAGATACTACGAATCCTACCGATGAACTTTGAGGCAAAAGTCACGGCAATACAAGAATCGAAAGATCTAAGCAAACTGAGCATGGAAGATTTGATCGGAAATCTGATGACGTACGAGCTTGAGTTAAAAGCAAAGGAGGAACGCATCAATTCCGAACCAAAGAAGAAGACGATTGCCTTAAAGAGCAGAGAAGAGAGCGATGAAGAAGAAGTTGATCCAATTGAAGGACTTGCAGTAGCTGTCAATAATTTCAGAAGGTGGTCGAAATACAAGCCACGAAAGAAGAAGACCAGTAGTAATACATCTAAAGATTCTGACAACTCTGAAAACGAACTAATTTGTTATAACTGCAACAAGCCTGGTCACTTCAAACAAAACTGTCCACTTCTCAAAAACAACAAAGGAAAGAAAAAGAAGAAAAAGGCCTTCGCAGCAACTTGGGATGATGAGGAAGGAGAGGAGGTTTCAACTGATAGCTCAGAGGAGGCTAACCTGTGTCTTACGGTAAGATCAGATTCAGAAGCAAGCTCAGAGGAATCAAGATCGGATTCAGAAGCAAGCTCAAAGGAATATAATGAGGTAAAAAACTATTCTTATAAAGATCTTGTTTATTTGTGCCTCGATCTTACTAAAACTGTTGAAGCTCTTGATTCTAAAAATGAAAAACTGAAATCTGATAGGAAAGAACTTGCCCGTGAAAATTTTAGGTTAGAATCTGAACTTGAAAAAATTCAAAACCTAGAATGTAAAAACTGTAAAGCTTTAGATTCAGAATTATCTAAACTGAAAAATAGCGTCGAGGATCTTGAAAAAGAAAATCTAAATCTAAAGGAAACTATTGAAACTAGGAAAAAGGATTTTGTGAATAGATGCACCTCACTTGTGTCTGAAAACTCAACATTGAAAACCAAAGTCCAAGATCTTGAGAAATCACTGAATAACTTTTCTAGAGGAGAAAAATCATTCAATATGTTATTAGGCAATCAACTGTTTGCTAACAACCGAAAAGGGCTAGGTTTTGGTAAATCACAGGTTGACGATAGTGCAAAAGGAAAGGGCATCTTTACTGAATGTGAAATATTTGGACATCGTGTTAAAAATGGTAGTCATAGGAACATGAACATGAAATTTATACAAGTTTGGGTTCCTAAAAATTATACGAATAAATTTCAAGTGTATTGGAACAAGAATGAAAGGACAAAACAAGTTTGGGTTCCAAAGGGATTGTTTATTAATAATTATTCTGCCACTAACAACCATGGACCTATAAATAGGTCACATACATCTTTAACTGTGTAGGTGTGGTGGCAGGCTAAGGAACAACATTAGTGTTATTTGGATTCTGGCTGTTCCAGATACACAACGGGCGACAAATCAACGTTCCTTAGCCTAGTATAAAGGTGACAGATTCACAATGGGCAAACAACGAAAGGTTATCGTACAGGTAAAACAGGTAATTGTATTTATTTTCAAACGATAGATAAAATGTGAAAATCTGCACCATAATCTGAATTAAATCAGCCAGTTATGTGATATGTTTTGTGATGTTAATTCTGATCTTTTAATCAATCATCTTTGAGGAGAATTACTTGAAGTAATTATGATGGTTGACAGATTCTGACTAACTTGATATGATCTTACATGACTTGTTCTTATCTATGATTTTGATTTATGCTTAAAAGTTGACCAACCATTTTTCATTGAACTTAATCTCTTTTTTGGTCAAATTATGATGTTGATCCTATGGTTTCTTAATCTGACACTGAGATTTTTTTTGATGGTTAACACGAGTTCAATTTAAAGTCAAGTTTGTTGAAAATGACTCTGAGATAATTTGTTGAAATTTCACAATCTGGTCTATAACATCCAAACGAGTGATATTGAGTCAGATGCAGATTACACTGGTAATGTAGTTGATAGAAAAATTACTAGTGGAACGTGATTACATTTTGAGACATTCATTTGCTGCATCATTTTTCAAAGAAAATATCTGCATATCTTTCACTTGAAATATTTTTCATTTTAGCAGAATTTTTCTTAAAAACCCCTTCTAGAAAATAATTTCTTTTGACCTTGTATCAGATTTGTTATTTAAGAAAACTTGATTTTATTGAAATTGATTAACTGATCTGACCCCCTAATAATTATCTAAAAAGATAAATAGTGATTGAAAATAAGATGAGTGTTGATATTAATCATATATTATAACTTGAGAAAGTATATTTAGAAAATTTCTTTAGAAATTTAAACAAGAGTTATAAAAACTTTTTGTTGATAACTATTCCATGATCATTTCTATTTCTATCATCCGTCTATCAACCATCACTCATCAAAAATCAATATAGTATGATTAATTTGTGGTAGTTTAAACAGGGAATCATTTGTGCTTCAATTTTATTATATTTCTAACAATAAAATCCAAAATATTCACTCTCATTTAAAAGTCCTCACGGTTATGCATGGGTGAATTACTTGGATTTTTGATTTTGTGCTTCCATGCTCATTTAAAAGTCCTCACGGTTATGCATGTATGGAACGCATATCAAAATTAATTGATTAAATAGACAAGTTGATTCTAATCCCATTTAAAAGTCCTCACGGTTATGCGTGGTTAGAAGATACTTGAATTCATTTTTAAAAAATTTGGAATACTACTAATCTCATTTAAAAGTCCTAACGGTTATGCATGGTTAGTAGATATTCAAATCTCCTGAAATAAATATACCACAAATAGACACAACTATATGGTTTTATTTGATGAAATCATTTATATCATTCTAAAGTGGAATATGCATCAATTAAAGTATTTATGATTTTTGTTTGATTTTCTTATTGAAATTAATATTTATACTCGATTGAGCTTTAATATTGTATTAATGTCTACCACTATATCTCTACTTTTCTATTACTATTATTCTTTTGCTGATAACAAAAGGGGGAGAGAAAAGTTAAGATTTTGAAAATAAAGGTCAAAGATTTTCTAATTGCATTAAGGCTTATTTGAATTCTTTATTCTCATGCATATATGTAGGGGGAGTATTGTGTAGAAAGAGAGCATTCAAATAGGGGGAGCAAACTGAATAATCAAATACATTTAATATAGTCAAAATCTTAAATATATGTTTGTTATCATCAAAAGGGGGAGATTGTGGAATATGCATGTATATGCCTTTTGTTTGATGATAATAAACATATATACATTCATTTAAATGTATTTGATATTGTACTATTTTATTTTACACAGATTAAATAGATATTTGCTGAATAAAATAAATAACACAGAATTTGAATTCAAACGAATATTTTATTCAAACAAATATTTATTACAATTTTGATAGTACAATTTCAAGCTCTCACTATATACATCATTTTTTATCACAATACAATTACATCACGATTTCATAGTTACATCATTTCCTCACTACATATCACTCACACTCGTATTTATCTTCAATTTCATTCCAATGTGAATCCAGCATCTGAGCAATCTGCAGAAATATACATTGACGCAGTAAAATTGAAAAGGAAATGTTTTTGCAGTATAAATCAAAAATGTGTTTTTGAAAATATTATTTGCCTCAGTTATTTGGGTTGTTCGTCATCATTTATATTTGAATTCATCACACGCGAACAATGTGACATGCACAGTGTATCACTGTACATGCCACAAGGCCGTGCACACCGATATATGTATATACACTTGATATATTTACAGGGACAAGTGAGCACAGGTCAAACCCAAATACAGAATTCAACTCAAGTGCAATAAAATGATGTCACAAGGTCAAATCCAAATTTCTAGATTCAACTCAAGTACTTGAACCAATGATCATGGCAGTGAACAAAGCAAGTGAACCAGTACAAGGCAGCAAATCCAGACCACATGCAAGTGAAATAATCAGACTACAAGTATCACAAATGCACAAGATACTGCGATGCCGAAGAACAACAACCAACACAATGACAGTGAAGGACTGCACAAATTCAAGAAGAGCACAAGCACAGTTCAAATGACCAGACTCGAATATACATACAAGACTATGCCACCAGACCAGCTACAACAGTGCAGTGACTTCAGAAATGAACAAACAAATATCCAGTGTGGATGCAGACATACATCAGTGAACTTTACAGAAGCCATCATGCAGTCTACAACTTCAAATAATCAGTAGACCAACAAATGCCACCAACATAAAAAAGGATCCAGACTACAATGATCAAAGTGCCATCAAGAAACATCAGAGATCAGAGAAGTGCAAACATATCACAGTAATGATCAAAGTCAGGGATAAACACTGTAGTAGCAGTTTCAAAATAGAATCATACTGAGTGTCAGAGAGTCGAAGTCGTGAGCAACACGAAGCAAGTAAATCACAAAGTCAAAATATGATCGAAGTCAAAGTCGTGAGTTGATCAAGTCAAAGCAAGAAATTCACGGAGCAATAAAAACAAAGCCGTGGTCATCACAAAATAAATCAAAGCCGTGTCAACCAAGCTACCAGAATATATACGCATTTGAACAAGTCACGATCATCTAAATCGTTTAAGCATTATCATGCGGCCAGAGAAAATTATCTGACAAATTCAAATTATGTTATACGAACGCAAATAAAGGATATCGTATCCTATATAAACCCAAAAATCATCACTGGCAATAGTATTCGAGTTCGAGCAAATCAGAAAACAAGTAATAATTCATCTCGAATCAAACTCAAGCAATCGAGTTCAATCAAGTAATAACCAGAAAAGCAAAAGCAAAAATCACGTACCAGTATCACATACGAACTCGAGAGGAGGAACCGCAAGCATCAATTCAAATTCGACAGAGCGGTACTTCCAATTTTTCAAGCCCTAATCTTCAGAACGAAGAAACAATCGAAGTCGAACAAAGCCACAATTCGTCAGAAGATTGAAGTCGAAGAAAGTCGCTGTTTAACAGAGGATCAAATTCGAACAAACCAGCCGAAGCTCTAATTCACAGCGACAAAGAAAAAACAACCAAGCGGCCATTATTTTTCACGAAAAAGAGAAGGGCCGGCCTAATTGGGTTTTAATTTTTCTAGGGTTTTATTTGGTTGTTGGGCCAGGCTTGTTTAATTGGTTTAAGGATTTTAATTCTAATTGGGCCAGGTTTTAAATAATTTAGTTTAGGCCTAGGTTATTTGAGGGCAAAATCGTTTGAAATTGACAATCTATAGTTTGTCCTAGTTTTCAAAAACTGTATTTTGTTTTTCAGTTTGTATTGTCAAAATCCAGTCAGAGTGAATCACCACCTAGGGTTTAGGTGTTGTCAGATTGGCTAGTTAGGGTTAGTTCAGTGAGCAGGGAGGCTGCGAGTTTGCAAAGCTCTATAGGCGGGAGCAGAGTTTGCGAGTAAACGAAACTCTATAGGCGGAGCAGGGTGTGCGAGTCTGTAGGAGTGTTTGTGAGCGGGAGCGAGTGTCTGCGAGTCTGTCAGAGTGTTTGTAAGCGGGATACTGTTTAACTCTAATAGAAATCTGGGAATGCAGCAGTAGGCAGGGGTTGCCGAAGCTGGGTAAATTCTGTGTGTGATTTACTTTACTGCATATTTATTTATCTGCTGTTTACTTCCGCGTTTAATTTAAGAAAATTTGCGATAACCCTATTCACCCCCCCTCTAGGGTTAATCTAGATCCTACAGGAAATAATTTCAAATTGAAAAGTTCTTTCATCCAAGGGGTTTCAAAATTCACGGGTTTGGGAAACACATACGAGTTTCTTCAAGATTTCCAATTATACACTTTCACACTGAAAATGCAATAATTGTGAGACGTGTCCATTAACCTTTGATTGATTCCATTTGCACTACAAGCTAGCGAGAAAAGATGGATAAATTCTCTACCACACACTCTGTTCGAAGTTGGAATGAATTCAACAATATTTTTGTGAATTTTTTTTCCTTTCCATAAAACTCTTAAAATCAGAAATGAAATTAACCAGTTCACACAAAATGAAGGAGAAACGTTTTAATAATATTTCGAACAATTTAAGGAACTTATTACCACCAATTCTCACTTTAACCTTGTCAAAACCAAGGAGAGTAGAAGAGAAGAATTTACAAAAGATGATAGCATCAACAAAGCCTTTCGAAGGAGTCGAAGGAATGCTACAGCAAAGATTAAGTGTGCTAAGCTTTTGAAGGGGTCGAAAGGGGATAAAAGAACCCTTTTGCTTTGAGTGCTTCCTTTCGAAATAGATACTTCCGCCTGCATGAAGATGTTTCGAATAAGTTAAGGAACACCTTTCGAAGGCGGCAAATCACAGCCACTCGCATGTGTGCCAAACCTTTTAAAACTGAAGGTTTCGCCTTCATTCACATTCCACAAAATGATGATTTGTTAGAGCAACCCCTTCGAAAGCATAACTAAGCCTTTCTGTTGGCATCAAAATTGTCTAGCAAAACCCAATTATGTGAAAGCACCAATATCCAACCCAACCATAGAAGTATGGGGAGAAATAAATGAAGAACAAAATTAAAACAATTGGAAAGCAAGTAAATAGAGACACAGATTTATAGTGGTTTGGCTAACTCCGGCCTACGTCCACTCCAAAGATTTTCCTTTTATTTGTTTACACTACTGATTACAGTTACAAATTCGTGAAATTCAAGAATAAAATTAGAAGAGTGTAGCCTAGGTAGAAGATAAAGAGAAGCAAAAAGAAGATCCTTTTTTCTGATGTCGTGCCTGTTGTATTCATAGGTGTAGACGACCACCAATCACTCTGAAACTTTGGCAAAAGGACCTTCCAATCTACATGGGCCCACTATAGGGGTTGCTAAGCCGAACTCCTAATGAGGAGGGATCGATACCGATCCCTTCATTGGTTGATTTTTGGTAGCGATTCCTACGGTGGATTCTACATGATAAAATATGTTTAATCTCTAAGTTTCATGCCATTTGGAATAAGTGAGCTCCTGATTTTAATTGATCTTTGGTTCAAATCCACTTAAGAGCTATTTCCTGCCGAACCCTTCTAATGGACATATGCCGATCCATAACATGACCATCCATGCCGATCCATCTTATAACAAACCATGTCGATCCCTTTGGATACTTCCAAGCCATGCCGATCCATGCCCTTCTACTTATACCGATCCATGCACACTTTATTTATGCCGATCTCTCCATCACTTCAACTATGTCGATCCCTTGTTTAACTAATCATGCCGATCCCTCTATAAAATATGCTATGCTGATCCATCTTTCATAGACTATGTCGATCCATCCATTATTCAACTAAGCCTAACCATAACCATTAAACTACGCTGATCCCTTTCTTGCTTTAACCATGCCAACCACTTGCCTATCCAATCATACCGATCCTTTACCATTCAACTACGTCGTTCCCACTTCTTCGGAATGAGGTGTGTCGAACCCTCTTAATCGAGTATATCCATGCCAATCCAACCAAACTAAACATGCCGATCACTCCTGGAAAGTATATTGATCCCCTCTTATGAGTGGAAGCGTACCAATCCATTTAAAATGCCGACCCCTTCTTTAGGAGTTGAAGTATACCGATCCCTCTAGATTGAGCACATTTATACCGATCCCTTCATGTTAATGAGCTATATTCTATATTTCGAACATTCTGCCTTGCATATCTTTCAATTCCATTCAATCGTGACTTTATGTAATCATTTGTACCTAATTTCTGGGCCCTATAATCGTCGCTCTGTACCTATTGGCGTTGATAATCATGAAGTCTGTTGGGCTAAATCCACCTGTAACCTGCCTTGCCAAAAGGCGGGTTAACACTTTGCCTCCCAAAACATGCCTTGCGATAAGAAGGTGTGTTTTGAATTGCCTTAAGTTCAATGTTCGAAACCCGTTGATGACCTATGAACAAATTAGTGATCTTGCTTGATTGTTAGTAACGACCGTCCGGAACCGTTAATCAAATTTGTAGCCATCCCGGGCTGATGATGATCACACGAGATCGAGTGTCTTTTCGAGGCGAAATGCGATCGTTCAAGATCGAATGCCTATTTGAGGCAAAAAATGATCATTCGAGATCAATTGCATGTTTGAGGAGAAATGCGATCTTCGTGATCGAGTGCCTGCTCGAGGCGTAATGTGATTGTTCAAGGTCGAGTGCCATTCGAGGCGAAATGTGATCGTTCGATATCGAGTGTCGTTCGGGGTGAAATGTGATCGTTCGAGATCGAGTGCCATTCGGGGCAAAATGTGATAGTTCGAAATCGAGGTGCCGTTCGGGGCGAAATCTGATTGTTCGAGATCGAGTGTCGTTCGGGGTGAAATGTGATCGTTCAAGATCGAGTGTCGTTCGAGGAAAAATGTGATCGTTCAAGGTCGAGTGCCGTTCGGGGCAAAATGTGACCGTTCGAGATCGAGTGTCGTTCGAGGCGAAATGTGATTGTCCGGATGCGTCTCAAAATTATTAATATCAGATTTCACATTCAAGTGAGTTTTGTAATCAAAATATTCAACTAATAAAATTAAGTCCAAGTACTAAAAGAAAAACAAAAACAAAAACTAAAAAAGCTAAACACTACAATGCATGCCTCTCCGGGTGTGACGGTTCATCGTCATCTCAGAGCATGCCTAGGGACCGTTCTCAATCTCATACATGTGTAAGTGAGTTAGACATTTTATTGTGGAGTTTATTACTTATTATTTGCCATTCCGATCAATTGATGACAAGTTGATGCCTCGATCCAAGGCAGTTCCCGCTCAATGCGAATGGTGGTTTCTCCTGTTCCACTGCCCTGCCCGAGTTCTTACGTATTACAATAGCCTATCATATTGGACGTGTCCCTCAATCTCATCCTTTAAGTGCCTGCAGTCGTTTGTACTATGCCTGTCCAGCTCATGGAACTGACAGTATTTTTCTGATTTCTTTTCATTGTTTGTAGGTTCTCTCCTCATTGGCCTTCGACAGGGGATCTGCCCCCCAGTATCCAGATATATCCGTTCCAATGTTTCAATCAATTTCATGTAAGAGGTGAATCTCGGTTCCCTTCGTGGTCGCTTCGATCCATCAGATCCATCCTCTGCTTTACGTTTTCCTTTATCCTTGTTTGAACCTTCCCCAGGCAGACCTCCACCTTTAACCACATAAACTTCCACTTCCGCTCATCCCTCTCGATCGGCTTTCGCATCTTCCTGTCGTAGAAACCTTTCTGCTTCATGGTTAAATTCCCCGAGATCCACTGGTGGATTCTGTTCCAACAATATCTTGAAATCTGAGTTTTCTGCAATCCCTGACACACTGCCATCAAAACCATTGATGGATCTTGTCGATTCACCGAAGCTATTGATGCATTGAACTATGTTAAGAAATCCCTGAGTGATTCTCCTTTTCACTGCTTCATCGATGTTAAAGTCATCACACTCTTGGGTCTCGTGATGTGGACCCGAAATTGCCTCATAAACCTTTCGATCAATTCTATCCATGTGTTAATAGAGCCGGTTTCCAACCGACTGAACCATAGTGCAACTAATCCGTTAAGTACAAAGGGAAGCACCATGTCATGACTTCCTCCGATGTCCCCCGTACTTCCATGTGTCTTATGTATCTCATCAGATGAACGGCGGGATCCGTTTTTCCATCATATGTTTGAAGTGTTGGTAGTTTGAACTCCGGTGGATTCCTAGCTTGCCTGATATTTGGAGCGAATGGACTTCTATTTACATCCTCCAAATCCCTGTTCACTAATCCTCCACGCATAGCTCGCTTAATCATCTCTGCAAACCTGTCATTGTCTTCCAGTGGTAGTCTCCTATCATCATGTCCAAGCTGCCCCATGAGTCTACGAGGGAATTCTGGAACGTATTCCTTCGGATGAGCATCCAAATTCTGATTCGCACCAAGCTCCATAGGATTGACCCCAGATCCTCCTGCATCATGACCAATAAGACCCTAGGGCATGCTCCCAGCCTTTGGGGATCGGTGTCGATCCCTATGGATGGATCTGTGCCGATCCCTTTTGGATGGCAGTGGACTACCCCCGGCTGCTCTATTTATTTCTTTGCTTATTGGCTCCATTTTCACGTTCCCGGTTCTGATTTCCAACGATTCATGTTGCTTCAACTCCTTGATTCTGCATTCCAAAAACTTTTATGGCTCCATCCTATCCAATTTGTTAGAGTAGATTCTATATCATTTCATCCTGCCTTTTCAGCATCCTCTCATGCATAGCATCCATCATCATTTCCATCTTATCCTGGGTGATGTATATAGATGCTTGATTAGCTCCAGCTCCCGAGGAAGCCTTCTGACTCCCTCCATGGTGGCTCCTTTCTGGTAGCACTCTCCTTATTGATTGCCTAGCAATTGCTTCCTATATCCAAGTATTTAAGCTTCAAAATCTAAGCTCCTAACTTCCAAATCCATGGGTGCAAGTCCCTCTTAGTGAAAGCACCAAAATGTCGGCGTCAAAATTGTCCACCAACACCCAATTATGTGAAAGCACCAATATCTAATCCAATCACAGAAGTATGAAGAGAAATTAATGAAGAACAAAATTAAAACAATCAGAAAGCAAGTAAATAGAGACACAGATTTATAGTGGTTCGGCTAACTTCGGCCTACGTCCACTCCAAAGGTTTTCCTTTTATTAGTTTATACTACTAATTACAGTTACAAATTTGAAATTCAAGAATAAAATTGACAGAGTGTTGCCTAGGTAGAAGATAAAGAGAAGTAGAAAGAAGATCCCTTTTCTGACACCATGTCTGCTATATTTATAGGTGAAGACGACCACCAATCTCTTCGAAACTTTTGCAAAAGGACCTTTCAATCCACATGGGCCCACCATAGGAGTTGTTAGGCCCAACTCCCAATAAGGAGGGATTGGTACTGATCCCTTCGTTGGTTGATTTTTAGGCAACGATTCATATGGCGGATTCTACATGATAAAATATGTTTAATCCCCAAGCTTCATGCCATTTGGAATAAGGGAGCTCCTGATTTTGATTGATCTTTGGTTCAAATCGACTTGAGAGCTATTTCCTGCCAAACCCTTCTAATGGACATATGCCGATCCATAGCATGAACATCCATGCCAATCCATCTTATAACCAACCATGCCGATCCAATTAGATACTTCCAAGCCATGCCGATCCATGCCCTTTTACTTATACCAATCCATGCACACTTTATTTATGCCGATCTCTCCATTGCTTCAACTATGATGATCCCTTATCTAACTAATCATGCTGATCCCTCTATAAAATATGCTATGCTGATCCATCTTTCATAGACTATGCCAATCCCTCCATTATTCAATCAAGCCGAACCCTTACCATTCAACTACACCGATCCCTTTCTTGCTTTGACCATGCCAACCCCTTGCCTGTCCAATCATACCGATCCCTTACCATTCAACTACGCCGATCCCTCTTCTCTGGAATGAGGTATGCCGAACCCTATTAATCGTGAATATCCATGCTAATCCAACCAAACTAAACGCACCGATCCCTCCTAGAAAGTATACCGACCCCCTCCTGTGAGTGGAAGTAAACCGATCCATTTAAAATGCCGACCCCTTCTTTAGGAGTTGAAGTATACCGATCCCTCTAGATTGAGCACATCCATACTAATCCCTTCCACTCAATGAGCTATATTCCATATTTTGAACATTCTGCCTTACATATCTTTCAATTCCATTCAATCCCGACTTCATGTAATCGTCTATACCCGATTTTTCGGCCCTACAATCGTTGCACTGTACCTATCGGCCTTGATAATCGCAAAGTCTATTCGATTAAATCCACATGTGTACTACCTTGTCAAAAAGCGGGTTAACACTTTCGAACCGGTTGAAACCTTTCACAACTAAGAAATAAAAGATTGCTAAAGTTCAATATGGCAATCTCCTATACCAGAAGAAGGGGTTCTACATCAATCAGCAAGTATATCTTCGAAATTTACCATCCGCTTTAAAACCTTCAGCATTTCAACACCTTTGAAACCCCAAAGATCTACCTATTGACAGAGTCAAAAGCTCATGCCTCTTCTTACTTGTAACAACATAGAACCATAAGGTGGAGAAGCATACCTACCCCTTTCGATGAAGTCGAATGCACTTAAGTCCATTTGAAAGCAATGTAGAAGGATGCCTTAATATGAACGGCAACAAAAGGTCTCCAGGGCTGCCTTTCGACCTAGTCGAAAGGACTGATTCGAAAGGTGCCACCCAACACCTATAAATAAGACCCTAGGATTTTGGTTTAAGGGATCCGAATTAATTCACTTCATTCTTGTACTTTCTTAAATTTTTAAACCCTAATTTTGAAATTAGATTGGGGACTTGATCAATTTGTATAGCATTAGTTTAATAAAAGCAAGGTTATGATATTCTTAGATATGCAGCTGATTAAATACTCTTATTGGATTCATTTTACGATCTCCTTATGTCGACTTGATCGAAGGGTCACCATTTGAGTGAGTCGAAACCCTTAGCTCAACCAATATCCTTACAGCCTTAGCTCCTAACCTCAAGTGATTGAAAGGTTACCTCTTGAGTAAGTTGGAACCTGTAGCTCAGCTAATATTCTTAGATCTATAGGTCCTAACCCAAGCCATTAAAAGGCAATCTTTCGACGAAGTCGAAACCTTTCATCTAATACATATTCTAAGGTCCAACCCTTGAATTCCCTCAACTGTTTTGAAAGGGGGTTTTTGAAAGGATAACTAAACTAATTAAACTAGTTTGAAATGCTTAATAGCAAGGAATATAGGTGTCTCGACTGAGTTGGAAGGCCGAATAAGGAGGAATTTTGACTTAACCAGTTGAAAAGGTATAATAAAGTGAATCGGGCCTTTCGACCGAGTCGAAAGGTTGAACTAGAAGATGTTTTAACCGAAACAACCTATTTCGAAAGGTGGTTTTAAGGGAATAATAAGGTTTTAACTATCTCTATCTAATCAAAAAGGAGTTTCGAAGGAGACATCTACACTTTAGACTCTGATTTGGAGTGTTGACAAGTTTTCTTGTTAACATTTTTGGCGCTAGAAGGGGGACCTGAATCTCCGATCTTTTTGGACTTCCAACTCCACTTTCCTTTAACCCAATTCTATTCCAAGCTTACCTACTTTAGACTTAACATCATCATGTTTAGCAAAATTAAAAGGTCCAAACAAGGATCCTCAGAGCCACATCCAATTGGATTCTCCCATCGAAAAGTTAATGATGCTAAACAACATGAAGAACAAATGCTGAGGTTGGAAGCTTTAAGGATCATAAAAAAAAGAAAGCTAAATCTTATGATCCAGATAAATGGAGTTTAAACCATTCTCACATCGACCCCACACCTATCTTTGCCTTACAAGGAACAAAAATGAAAGCAATAACTTGTTTAATCAAATGAGGAAAACAATTCAACTCTACACCAAAGGAAAAATCATTGAAGAGGGAATGATGGCTGATTACAACAACTTTGCACATAAATGGCATCAAGCAATAAGTGGGGCATTTCCTACATATGAACTTCAAAGTGTTTTGAAAAGAAAACTGGTCGTTGAGGGTGAAGCTTCAGAACCAAGTAATAAAAGATCTAGAAACCATCCTCAAAAGACAAACTTCAAGTCAAGACTCCCTAAGGAATGCAATTTGACAACATCAATCGAGAATGTTTATTTGCTAACTAAGGAAGAGCTCAACCATTGTCCATCGTAGAAGAAAAAACCTAAATATGAAAAGAATCAGGGAGGATCCTATTGTCACTACCACATGATGAATGGCATAAGCCAAATCAATGTAGGGCATTGGAAGGAATGGTGATCGGTTTCTTCAGAAAGGGCAAAATCAATGAATTTGTAAAGAGATCCTAGTTGAATTCAATAAAGAACCACTTTACTAAGAAAAATCTACATGGTTGGGAGCAGAATTCCCCTTGCACTTGGACATTACCTTAAACGGTCAAAGCCTTTGTCTACGCTGAGTTGGCCAGGTCAAAGCGCCTCCTGGAGGGAGGTTAGAGTAAGCCTTTAATCGTGCCACACTATGACCAGGTTAAAGCATCGACAAGCCTTTGGCCACACCACGCTATGGCCAGGCCAAGGCGCCTCCTGGAGGGAGGTTAGAGTAAGCCTTTGTCTGCGCCATGTAATGGCCAAGTTAAAGCATCGACAAGCCCTTGATCGTGCCACGCTATGGCCAAGTCAAGGTGCTTCCTAGAGGGAGGATGGAGTAAGCCCTTGGTCCCGCCACGCTATGGCCAATCCAAGGCACTGAACAAGCCTTCAGTCCCGCCTATAAGTCTAGTTGGAGCACCTTCTGGAGGGGGGTTAGGTAAGTCCTTGGGTCCTGCTTGTGGATAAGCTAACCAAGCACACCAAACAACAATGGACTAAGACATCCGAGCCCGAGAAGCGGCATATCGAACAATAAACTAAGACGTCCGAGCCCGAGAAGTAGCAAATCAAATAGAGACAACATACAAAGCCTAAAGGATAACACATGTCAAAAGAGTCACCAAGGAGTGGTACAAAATAGAAGGCTTAAATAAGATTCTACAGCCTCCAACTAATTATCAAAGAAGAATTTCTAAACTTCACTTATTAATACCCGAATCTTGGTTTCGGTTCTTTCATTATTAAGTTCAGGACTTCAATTATTAATACCCGAACCAGGGTTTCAGGGATATTACTGGACATTACTTATTAATTCCCGAATCTGGGCTCTAAATGTCTATTATGGAGATTATTATTATAGATTTCTGGTAATCATACACTAATACCCGAATCTGGGTTTCAGATCTTTTGACTTTTAAATTTCATTCGTTAATGCCCGAATCTGGGTTCCAGAGAAAATAATATTGAGATTTCTATGAATTCCTAATCTTTAATTAAGCTCGAGATCTATTTTATTAATGCCCAAATCAGGGTCACTAGACTTCTACTACAAACTTTCAGACAACAATTTCTAGACTTCTATTATACGATTATTATTGACTTAGCTATCACTAGAAGATGGGTTTCTAAACATCTATAATTGAATCCAGAATTGAATTTTTGGTTCTCTATCATTGGATTCCTAGTATTATATCAATATAGTTGAAGTTGAATTCCTGGCTCTCTCTCATCATTACCAAAGATGGGTTTCAAGACATTCAACCGTATTCAATTATAGAATTACTTTTCACTTATTATCATATGTTTACATAATGATCTATTAACCTCCGCTAATAATGTAGATAAACTTCTATATAGATTTCAAGTTAATGATACAGAATATTGTTTACTTCGAACTTTTCAAGGAAATGAGATCAGTAAGAAAGACTGAATAGGCCAACAAATATAAACTCATAGTCCAAGTTAGCAGAAAGTAGATTCAGAAACAATATTTTAAGAAAGGAGTATAGACCAGGTGATATTTACATAATTTACATAATCTGCTAAATTATTTACAAGTGTACAACACAAGTGTATGTTTTACAAGTCATGAGTAGTCTTATTTAGATTTTCAGCAATCAAAGGACCGACAATATGCTGAATTGCTATACAAAAAATTTCTTTAAGCTTCTTTTCCTTTTTCCTTATTTCGTTAGCATCATCGATGGAATCAATGCGAGCCTTTAAAGCACGGTTGAAAGCTTTATTAGCACCTTTGAGGATTTTGTTTTACCTTTCTAAATCTGCAATGTGCTTTCGAAGAAGATGTTTATCATGTTGAAGTTTTTGAATCCTAGCTGCATACTCATTTATGCGCTGTGAGTACCTCACTTTCCGTTGGTCGTCAAAATATCTCATCATTTTGAATTTGACCTTTCTACACCATTCTCCTACTATACTCTCGTCTAAGCCAGGCAGAGGGTTAGTCGTAGTTGGAAATTTTTGAATAGCTAAAGATGAGGACCTTGTCGATTTCACAGCAGACGAGATAATCAGAGAAAATGGCAAATTGATATATTGAATATTGTCCCCAATGATTAACTCCAGGGATTTACACTGAGCTTGACTGTCTTTTAATTTTATCTCTAAATCACTTATCTGTTGAAGGAGCATAGATATATCTTGATCAAAGTCAATTGAGGGGTTTGATTTGACGCTTTAATTGAGAAATTGTTTTGTCTTTGTTCATGATGTCCGCTTCAAGACTTGTAATCTGATCGTTAAGGCCTCTAACAATCGTCTTCTGAAGCAAAAATCTCCTACGCCATTCTAATACTTCAATGTTGCCTTGAAGACGAGTAAACAAAGGATCGTTGAGGAGCCTCCTCTTTTTAGTATCTTCTAGCAACCTACCTCTGATGTTGATAAAACGAGATGTTAAATCAAATGAGAGTGGCATTGTAGATAACTTCAACTCCTATTTAGACAAATCAAAAGAAAATAAAGTCAAGACTCAAATAACCAATCTCTTTTATTATAACAATAAAAGATTACAGCTTAAGTAGAAATAAAACAAAAGGTACAATTTCATTGGACACTTGTTTTACACTTAAAGTTGAGAAACGACAATTTTTATCTTTATTAAAGGAATTAGCCGAAAGAGTAACCGTTGAATCAAAAGGTGCATTAAATCCTTCCGGGGTAATAACTGGAAGAAATTTTCTATAATACCATTCCATGGCAGGAGGACTATCATGACCACATATTAATCTGGTATGATATGTTCGAATTTCTTTAAGAAATTTTTCTTTGTCTTCGCCAAGAAAATCGAAAAGAAGTCGAGGATGTTCCATGTAAAGTCTTTGCAAGTCTCTAAGAAAGCAGTATCTGGCTAACTTTGAAGATTTCAAAAGCTAAGCCTTTTCAAGATAATCTCTCTTAGTCTAACATATTTGATTAAATAATCTTTAGAAACAGGGCTGCCTGAGAGACATTTATTCTGTGATAACGTAATAAAATGAAATTAGGTATAAAAGGAAGCTACAACCAGAAATTTATCAATCAATATTATTACAAAATTACAAGTTTTCATCCGATTCATACAAAATTGACTTTTTGAATAACTCTAAAACAAATTTGTCCTTATAATATTTAAGTTTTTCAGGAGGCAACTCATGAGGAATCGAATTGACCCATGGTAAATTCCAATAAGCCCCTGGATGCCGATCAGATCTAAATTCATCCAAATATCTCCTATGTAAACGCCTAAATAGAACCCTACTAAAATCACCTAAGTATGAAAAATCCACAGTTAGATGTCTGCAATAGGCTTTGTATAGGAAGTCTACAAGGATGTCCCTCTCTTCAACCAACATCCAAAAGAGTGTAATTAATTCCCAATTCTCTTCCAAAAATCTGTCATATCGAAGGCGTGCCCTCCTTAGTCGTGGGGCAGCTTCTTGATCTTTGAAAGACGCTAACACTGCTGCACTTTTGTTAAGCCTATGATACTTGTCAGAGAGGGAATTGTGTTCTTTTAACTGCTTATCTAACTCTCTATACAAGCTATTTATTTCTGTTTGTTTTCTTTCAAGCTTTGATTTATAAAGTTGGTTGGATTTGCTTCTTATATAAAATAAAAGATGTCAACTATTACTATCTTGGAAATGAAATCCATTTAGATAAGGAATCCCACACCTGCGAAACGAGGACTGAAGTTAGAGGGACCTGCTTTTTCTCTCTTTGTTCTTCGACATTGATGTCAACAGTCCCTTCTTGAAGGTTAGAAGGCTCGAGAAGTTCATGAGGGCTTGCTTCGCGGGTACCTAGATTGGGGTTGACTTTTTTTGAAGCCCAGTGATGTCATCACCATCTTTTTCATGAACGTCGGCGTGACCACCTCCGTTGCCACCTGAACCTTGGCCTTTAACTTCATTATCATCATCATCATCATTATCATTGTCGTCCTCATCTTTGCCGCCTTCTTTGGTGGCGGCTTCATCTTCATCACCTTCTTCATCAGAATCGGAGTCTACTTCGATAGAAGAGACTTCAAAAGATAAGATTTTGGAAGCATCAATCTCCTCTCTCTCAAGGACTTCAACTACCTACTCCATTTCTTTGACCTTTTCCATAAATTTATTGACAAGAGCAGGGTCAAGTGAAGGAAAGCTCAAATCTGGGCATTTCTCAATGCTGTCGGTGTAAGGCAAGAATAAGGGTGTCCTCATAAGAGTTACAATGATGTTGTCGAGGGAAGTATTCGGAAATTGTGACACCCTTAGCTTGGCTTTAGAAATAGTGTTGACAAACAACTTTAAGGAACTTTTCTTTTTCTCCAGTTTCTTCCTGAGAGAGGATTGTTTGGATACCATTCGAGTCTTATCGTCTTCAGATTCATTCAAAACCATTTTCAAAGCCAAGTTTTCATCGGCTATAAGCTATTTTGCTTTCCTCTCTTCAGAAATAATAGATGCTGCTTGAGCGAGAGAGGCTCCCAATCATTATTATTCCTTTACAGCATTAATTTTGTCAGTAGACAAGGAAATGATCTGGTTGTTCAAGGTTGAGATTTCCTCTTGAATCCTGGATGTCTCTACAGGGTATTGCATAACTCAACATTCGGAGAGAAATGATAATAGGAAGGTTAAATAATATGAAACGTACCAAAAGTTGTTGTTCTATTAGAGATCCATAATGACCTACCAAGTCAAAAACGGAAGAAGGTGGTTGAATGGAAGCGAAGGATGAAGAGTTCAAGATAGATTGAACCATTTTCTCAAAATCACTTGTAAACACTGGTGATGTGGGTCAGGAGGGGTTTAATTCTTGAGAAGGAGTTGAAGCTCCCAAATCATTTTGCATTTGCTCGATGATGTAGGGAGAATCAGAGACAACAATTTGAGACAAAAGATCATCTTTTGAGGGAGTTGACAATTGATGGAAGCTTAAAGAATAGGACTTTCTAAAGCTTTTCCCACGTCGACAGTCTCACCCTCTTCTGGTGGCGGAGAAGATGGAACTTCAACAATTTTAGCTTTCTTAAGAGATGGGCCCACTACAGCCACCTTGCCCAATTTTCTTTTAGCAATCATCTTCGACCTAGTGATGGCTTGAGTCAAGGATGATGCACCAAGTTGAGAGAACTAGATCACTTGTGATTAATTCAACTTGAGGAGCAGTTGCTAAAAATTCAAAAAAAATCACAAGTCAGTAAATTAATTTAAGAAGTAACACAATAATAAACTATAAGTGCTACGCTTAAGCCTACCAAGGTGATCTGGGAAAATTGGAGACACATGAGAGAAGTTCTTAGGATCGCCCAAAGACAAGAAGCATTTGCTCTGAGAAGTATGTTGAATAAGTGGGGGTTGACCAAGGACTCTTTGACCAAAGGGAAGGAGAGAATGTTTTCGAAGATTTGATGGAGTCAAAAGTGTGAGCCTATTTCCGATGCTAGTTGAAGCAACAATCAAAAGCTTGATGGTTTACTTATCCTCATCATTGAGATCTTTAGTAGAAGGACCCGGCAAAGAAGAATAGATTAGCAAAAGAAAGTGGTTGAATAACGATAAAGACTATGATCAACTTATGAGGAGAAGAAAAGACTCCACTAATATTTGGAAAGCATTTGACAAAGAAGAATTGTGTTTCCCAGTCTCTAAATTTGTTTACCCCCTTTGAGATTAGTTTTTTGAGGGGTTGTTCAGATTGCCGAGTTTGACTAGACGAACCAAGTAGTTGAGAACTTCAGCATTTAATGAAGGAATGCCTGACTCTAGAGCCATAAGTTCCAAAGAAAGAAGATATGTATACATATTGGGAGAAACTTGATAGGTGCAATGCCCAGATGGGTCAAGAACTTGGACAAGAAATCTAGGAAAGGCAGGAAGCCACCATGCCAAATATGAATGGCAGTATAGGAAAAATATCCTTCGGGAGGATTTTGAATGGTATTGCTGTCACTAGGGGGAATGGCTTCTACCCCAGTGATGCCAAAGTCGTTTAGGATGGAGTCAACCTCATTCTGAGAAGATACTAGAGAATGTTTGGAAACGACTTTGACCTTCTTTGGAAAAGATTCTACCACTGGTATTGTATCTTTTTGAGGTTTCTGGGAGACCTTTTTCACACCCATGATCCTGTCAGGTGAAATCATTTCAGTAAAAGGTTTTAATTTGTTATATTATTAACATTTTTCAAAGATGTCGAAAACCTATTACAATAATTCAAATATCAACCAAAATATGTAATTTCATATCCTTAAGAGAATGTTATTTAGGAAATGAAATTCATTGAGCTTCAATAGTGTCGAAGGGGTAAATGGAATGGAAACACCTACAAACACCCTTCGACGATGTCGAAAGCTCAAGGAAGATTTTACTATTAAAAGGAATAGTTAAAGCCAACACAACTAGTTTGAATATAAATATACGCTAACAACATTCCACAAACATGACAAATAAACCTTTTGACAATGTCGAAACCCATGAATTTTGTTTTATTCAAAGAATATGAATGTTGTCGAAACCTTATATACCAATTAAGTCAAAAGACTTGGGTTTAAGTAATATCAATATAAATAAAAGGGCTTTGGGACACTTCGACAGTGTTCGTATAAAATGATGATCAAATTCCAGTTAACTACAATGGGTTTCGAGCAAGTTGAAAGGGGTGTAAGGTTTCGAAAGTGTGCCAACAACCAAACTTGATTCAATATAGTAGGTTTCGATCAAGTCGAAAGGCTTGATTTAGTTTTGAACTTAAACAAAATATGTTTTCCTCAATCCAATTCATGAAAAGAAGTGTGATTTTCTAACTCTTAACATCTCCTAAAGTAAATTGAAATTAGACATGAATCCAATGGCAGGTTAAATTCACTTTTATATACACTAGAGGTTCGAAACCTATAAAATAAAAATTATGCTTTCGAAAGTATATATTATGTAACCAGTTAGTGAAGCACATCAGGCAACTTCTTCGAAAGGTGTTAGAATATAATAAAGCATACTAATGCTTTCGAAGAATTCCACTTCATGTTAGCTACATCAACACTTTCGAAGAGATCAATTAAAAGATAGATACAGGACTTCCTTTCGACCCCATCGAAAGAGGTTGAAGAACCAAAATTGAGTTAGCCGCCTCAACCCCTTTCGAAGGGGTAGAAAAATCAAATTACAATGTCACGTTGTGATTCGTATGACTTAAACTTCTATATGAAGTTACTTGAAAAATCTTTCTCTGCCAAATTCAATTTTAATCCAATACTTCAAAAGTTAACAATTAAACTGATTCGAGCTTGAATTTACAATCAATAACAACGAAATCCCTAAAATATAAATTCTAACCACAATTAAAAAAAGCCTGAGTTCGTACGTAGTAATGGAAAATAGCCCTAAACCTGACGAATTTGAATTCTAGCTTAAAATTAACTTCATAAATAAAATAAAATAAACATATAAGTGAATCCAAGAATAATTTCATATGAATGAAAACTAGAATTGTCTTATTGGACTCAAAGCAGAAATACAGGTTCAGTCCTAAAAACTTTAAAATTGAAGTCGAACGCGATAAATTAATTTTGGAAATAAAACAACAAGCACATACCTTAGATCCGAAATTGTATTGAATAAAAATAAGGATTTAAAAGGAGGTTGTAATTTTTAATTTTTGTTGTGAGCTTTCAATGGAAGGTAAATGAAAAGGAGAAGAAGAAAGAACGATTTATAAAAGCAGCAGGTGTAAAGAAGGTCGTCCGATCAAATTTAAAAGAATGGCCAAGATCTATCTGGGAATATCAAAAGGTGGGAAACTTTGTGGGTTTCGAAATGGTTGACTTGGAAAGTCAAGAGCATCCCATCGCAAGGGGGGTGGCAAGTGTTACTGTAACGACCCAGAATTTTTGATAATTAAAATTTGAATATTTAATTAATTTTAAATATTAATAAATGGAATTTAGAAGTCGAATGATTTATTTTTCGAATATTGGGTTTTATTTGATAATTAAGTCGATAAATTAAATAGTGAAATTCCAGAGATAATTAAAAATCGAGTTTAAAATGATTTAAATTGATTAGGAAAATTTTATTTAACCATACTAGAGTTATAGAAAGGTTATAGAACTTTTAAAATTGAAATTGGAGTTAATCTATGAAAATTGAATATTTAATATTTAATTATCGACTGTAAAAATAGCCAATTTTCGAACAGTCTCAGAATTGAACGAAACCAGTTCCATTGGATCCGTAATAGTTAGTTATTATCGGATTTCAATTTTCGTATCCATCGGAGTTGTCGTTTGACCGTGGCAGCTCGAAACGCATCGATATTGTTTTAATTTTAATTCGGCGAGTTAAAATAGTCATTTTTCAAACAGTGTCGGATTTCAACGAAACTAGTTTCATCGGATCCGTAATGTGATATTATTGCATGGTTTCAAATTTCGTAATTTTTGGATTTACCATTTGTCCGGGGCAAGCCAAAACGCCTCGAAATCGATTTAAATCGGTTTAACTTAAATTGATCGTTTTTCTCCGTATCTCGCACAGATGTTCGAATTAGCTTCCGAAACCTGTTCCATTGTGTCCAGAACGCGGGGTAAACCCCAGGAACGCCAGTTACCGCGCGTAAATCGGAGTTCGGAAAATTCGAGGTGAATAGTGTTTGTCGGTTCTCTATAAAAGCACACCAATCTTCACAAATTTAATCAAAACCCTAGTTGTCTACTTCAGCCGCCACCATATTTTTCAACGGCCGAAAATCATCATCCTTTCTCCTCTTCTATCTCCCAATCCAACGACATTCACGCGAAACCTTCAACATGAATGTTGTAGAGGGCATCGATATCTCTCTATCCAACGGTCAAGATCTGATTTCAAGCGGTGGATCGATGGGAAATCAAGTTTGAATGGGCCGGCTTCGTCCTCAATTTTCATGCATAGGGGGCGACCGGACTTCATGGTGTTGGGGCCGGTGGTAGCTAGGGGCGAGGCGCACGCAACGGTGGGGGTTTGATGGGGTTTCGTCGATCGGAGGTGGTCGCGATTTCCATTGGTCGACGTGCAGATATGGGTTCGGTAGCGTATTTGTTCACTGGGAAGAAGGGTTGTGTGCAAGGGCCTGGATTTCATCAAGGAACGGCCCAGATTTAAAATTGGTTGGAAATTAGAATGAAATTGTAATTATTATTTGTATTTAAAAATCGAGTAAACTTTGAAATGTGATAACTCTTTGCTGCAAGGTCGAAAAATTTCAAAACAAAGTGCGTTGGAATCGTATTCGCGAATACTACGCGATGGAACTGGATTGGAGTCGTTTGGAGCTAGTTTGAATTTCGGGTAAAATTAAACGCCCGTTTAATTTTATTCGAAATAAACGCTGAAATCAGAATTAAAATCACGGTGAGATCTTCTCACTCAAGAATTGAAAAGTGGAATTTTCAGTTATTTATTTGATTGCTATTGGATGTGATATTAGATATAGTAGGATATATATCCATATATAGCAATATATACATATTGGCATATGTATATATTGGATTGATTGATTTCCCGCCTCGTATAGCGGATGAGACCCTATTGCGCCGTTAGTAAGCGAATTATTTTTATAAAACCCATATACCACGATAATTCCGTACTAGAGCGGAATTGGTATTGTGCTAACGTCTTTGGATGTAGGGAAACAGGTTGGAGGGATCCAACTGGATTCCTCAACTGTATTTATTTATTTACAGATATTGATATATATGCTGTTATCATATTGATATATGATATTGAATGTTGTGATGGACTAATTGATGCGTTGCATCATCGGATTCAAGTTTTGAAGTTTAAAAATAACGACTTTTACTTTAAAAGGATTTTAAAGTGATTTTTGAAAATATACGTTTTATGGAATTTTTGAATTGATTTATAAACGTTAAGATTTTAAAGTTATAAAATTCAAGATTTGTGAATTATAACCAAAAGGTAATTTCTTTTGAAATAAATAGTTAAGGAATTTATAAAATGGTTTTAATTGGAATTTTTGAATTATTAAAAACGATGTATGTAAAAGATGTAACAAGATTGATATTTTAAACTTTAAAATGTTGGTATTATAAAACGAGTTTTTTATAAGCGTTAAAATGAATTTTTAAGAATTTATAAATAAATGGAATTTATAAATTATGAACTTATAAATGGAAATGATTTTGTAAAATAAAGGAATTATAAGTATTTAACTTATAATATGGACTGTTGGTATAAGATTTGAATTATGAATCGAATTGTTAATAAAGAAGATTTATTAAATTGAAGTTGTTAGAAAATAGGAATAGAATTTATAAACGTTGTTTTATAAATGCGAAATCAATTGGATTTGGTAAATTAAATATCGAAGGTTGTTAAAGGAGATGTATTCGCGATTTTGGATAGCGAATTTTTATTTAAATAAAATGTGTAGAAATGTGGAATTTGGATAATGAAGTATATTCACGATTTTGGACAGTGAATATATTATTAAATAAAACGGAGATGTTTTAGAGAAGTGATATTACGAAATGAAGTAATTGTTTTAAAAGATGTTTTTAAAACGTGTTAAGTATCGAATACATAGATTTCAACATTTATTGTTGAAATAGACGTTTTCGAGAAATAAGGAAATGGTGGACTACAACACTGTTGTTATAGTAAATGATTTCCAAAAGGAAATGTTTTGATGTAGTATTGGGATTTATATATCTATCTAAATTTCGAATCCCTATACTAGTGATTTTGAGTCGTCGTAACGATGTTTTACGTAACATTCGTTTTGACTCAAATAGATGTTGTTAAAATAAATGATTTCCTTAAAGAATGAAATATATACTTAATTTGATTTAAGTATGTCGAATATTTTCAAGTGTTGAAAATAAATAGATTTGTGAACTACTTATTACTATATAAGTATGGAATTGCTTTTCCAATATGAAATGAA
This sequence comes from Allium fistulosum, assembly GCA_030737815.1. Lineage (NCBI taxonomy): Eukaryota > Viridiplantae > Streptophyta > Magnoliopsida > Asparagales > Amaryllidaceae > Allium > Allium fistulosum. The sequence continues at coordinate 101,469,409 of CM060907.1, forward strand.
CGTTTTTGAGAATTTATCTTCTTAAAGATAAATCGAAATTTAATATTGAAATCGATTTGAAAAATCGAATATCAGTAGATATTCGATAAATATAAATTCACTATGGAATTTATAAAAAAGAAATGGGAATTCGTTTAAAAATAAATATTGATTTATTTTTGAAGTGTGGAAAATCATATATCTAGTAAAGATATTTTGGAAGAATAAATAATTTGGAAAATTATTTGGAATCTGATGATGTTGCGCATCTTTATTGATAGTTAAATAACCGACTATCAGTAATTACCTTTAGATAGGTATTTGTTGTGATTGGATGAATTTGAATGCCACACTTATTTTTGGAATAAACGCTCACTATTCGGGTTAGCTGGGAAAGGACCATGGGGTCGTATAACCCATTCCGAATATGTGATACGTCGTTATGAATTGCATTCGAAGACCGGTGTTGAAGACCGGATATTTTTGAAAACGGAAGGATTACCGTCGAGTTACTCTACATCGGCTGATCTCCGGTTTAGAGGTTTTATCACCCTTAGTGACAGGAAGTCCGGACGTGATTAGAAATTTATCCGGATATGCAAGGGCTTCGTGAGAAGTGCCTTCGGTTCTGTTCGATCCCGGAACAGACTTGTATGGATTGTGTGTCTGACGTTACAATTTGAGATATAAAGCTGATTTCTTTCAAATACATTTCTGTTGGTGGCGGAGAATTTATTCTCTTAGCTTAACACCCTTCTCTGAGACGTACGAGCTCAGAGGTTATGTAGTTGAAATTTATCAGCGATATACTCCCAATTTGGTAACGTGGCATACTGAGTGTTGCTGTGAAATGATCAGTGTTTGATCATTTGCGATATGATCATTTGTTTGATCTTATATCTTTGTGATCATAGGTTGATCATTTGTTTGACCCGAAGCAGGGCTTTGTAGAAAGCGTAGCTTTGTGGACGAGACTTCATCGAGCCTCACACCCCGAAAATGGTCAAAACAGGAAGGATGCGGCAAGGTTCTAGGGAGTAGCGCCCCTTAGTGTATGTCATTCCTTCTGGATAGAGGTGGTATCATGGTATGGAGCCCAGATACTTAACCTATGTGGTTGCTGCATTATTATCTATGTGGTTTGTTGGAAATCGGGGATCCTCGGGAAGATCGGTTACGATCGGGGGATGACATACGCGTGTCAGTAGTTACCTATTTTTGCAGAGGTAACCCGGCCTTGTGTTGGCAGAGATCCGGTTAGGTTCTCGGGTCGTCTATTCCAGGGACGTACCCATCGTGGATAGGAAGTTCCTTAGCCTGACCATTTGTTGGAAATCCAAAGAAACAATACGTGACTTGTACGGTTTTAGTTGTAGAACCTATCATTCACTTATGGTGGTCACCACTATTTGGATGGTAGCTAAAGTAGGCATAAGTGAGGAATGCCTATGCTGGCTAAGATTTATATTATACTTTCGAAATGTTTTCTACACTATGCACTAATAATAATATCAAAAAGGATTTGATTTTGCATAGTAAGCATCTTTGACTATCATAAGAAGAAATCTCCTCCAATTCTGCGTTTGCATTGTGTGTGTGGTGGGAGGTCTTATGGTAGTTTCATTTTCCAAAAGCATTTCGAATTGACTTAAAAATTATTTTGTTGTTATAAAGAATAACTGTTTTACGATCTCACACCAGTCACCATGACTGACTCGGAGTTTATTGTTTCCCTTCTAAACTCTGGGTGCCCACAAATTTCCACACGGGCAGTCTAGAGTTAGATTATCAGGATATTCTGGATATTCTGGAGCTTTGGAAGCAAGCTGGATGACGAGACGTAGTATTTGTATCTGATATTATTTATTCCGCTGTGTATTCTGTATGAGGACAAGTTATATAACTGTCCATTGTTGTATATTGACTCTGATTGATGTATGTATAAAATGATATAGTTCTTTGTTTTAGAGATTATTCATTTATCTATTATATATTGTTCCGCTGCGATATGTGAGATTCTGATATTGTCTCTGTTTCTGATGTTGTTCTGTTGTTCTTCTCTCCTTTCTTCTTCTGTTTTCTTCTTCTTCTACTTTTTCTTTTTCTTAAACCCTCACTATTGAAGTTTCCGGCACTCGATTTCTTAAACACATCTCAACTAAATTTATAAGGTTATAAAAACTTTTCCTTTATCAAAACAAAAGGTATCTCATAAGACCGAGTCACAAATAAATACCGACCAGGTTTTTACCTTACGGTAACCAAAACATCTCATATCAAATTCTCGTTATATTATAATAGTGTCTATTGCAAACAAATAATATTAAAATAGCTGAAATTGTTACATTATTAAATTCCAGCATACACCTTGTAATGCAAGGCTTTCTATAATAGAAAATGGCAGGCACATATTGGATTTTGGATTTCCATACAAATGACTAGGTAAAGGAATTACCTTTCCGAAAACTCGGTACACCTCTAGAGGGATGTACCTAGGGTCGAGATACTCGGTGCCTAAACCAACACAAGACCGACCTACCCCTTCCTGGATAGTATCGAATATGTCATCACTCCGGTCGTTACCGACCTAAAATCCATGGCCAGAAGCATACACAATAATAATCAGATACACGACGTCATAGCGTGTAAAGATATATCTAGAAGAGTGATGACATCTCCTAATAGGAGCGACCCATTTTAGCCTTGCTGCTTCTATCCCTCTTTTAGTCATTTTTCGGGGAGTGAGGCCAAAAAGGTATCAATTACCATTCACATATCACATCATCTTTGAATGCCACATTGCTATTTTCATTGACTACTAATTGCCTTTCACAAAAGTAGAACCCTTGAGCTCGTACGTCTCAAGGAAGGGTGTTAAGCTAAGAGAAGTTGCTTTCTCCTCCACCAAACAGATGAACGTTTGTAAAAACCAATGTACGTAATCATAGAAATGCAATGTCAGACACTTGTCCATACAAGTTTTCTAGGAACAGGACAAACCGAAGGTACTCTCCTACCACATCCTGTGAGAAAATCCCTAGGATTAGTAGCGAATAGACCTTGCATTGGATATTTCATGACGAAGAGACTACTGCTACTATATGTATATTGGGATTTTAACCCCAAATGATCAACAAGCAGTCCTTCACTATGAAAATCCTAAATATCAATATCACCAACCAACCTGCACAATCGTCGTATAAATGTTGGTCCGAAGTGGTTTTCAGATAAATCTGATCCCGGTCTCTTCACACCAACAACGCAAAAGCATTTCTCAACCTCACTCAGAAACTAAGTCTCATAGACTTATCACGTTTCCAACTTTCAACTTGCTATCCTTCGGCCAAGAACGAAGCTCGATAGATTAGAGTAATCACTCCACACTATACGAATAAACATTCTCAACACAAACGTTAATCAAGCCTACACAGTCAGTTACATACTAAGTGTACGACTAATTAGTTTCTACATCAAGTTGAGAAACTAAAATGGCCAAATTTTGATAGTCGGTTATTTAACTATCAAAGCAACAAACAAAATCTAGCACTTGAGTAATCACTGGGCCTGATTTCATTAATCGTTTATAATTAAAAACACTTCCTAATTATTCACTTCAATTTTTAAAAAAAAAGATAATATTCATAATCATTTCCATATACTTATTTTAATAATAAGGAAATTTACAAATCATCCTATTTTCAAACCATTTAAATTCCCTTTTTATAATATCGCATTCCAAAACATCCATTTTATTTAAAGGATTATTCACTATCCAAAATTGTGAATATAATTCCTATAATAAACTTTCATATTTAACTTATCAAATTAAATTGATTTCACATTTATAAAATAATGTTTATAATTCAAATCTATATTTTATAAACTTCCATATATAAAATTCCTTTACTAACAAATTCCATTTATATCTCATTTATAAGTCAAAGTCTAATTATAAGTTAATTTACTTATAAATCTCTCATTTACAAATTCATTCCTTTCAAATCTTATTATTTGTAAAAATCCATTATAAATTCATTTCTAAATTTCAATTTCAAATCCATATATAAATTTGATTACTATCCCATTTCTAATATTTATAAAACACTATTTATAATTCCATTACTTTATTTTTTTAAATCTCAATTTTATAAATCTTATATATAAACCATTTATAATAAGTTCAAAATTCTCAATTTAACCTAATTTACAAAATAGTTATCTCCATATTTCAAAAATCATATTTTGATTATATTTCACAAAGCCATAATTTTTATAACATAAAAATTATAACTTTTTATTTATTTAAAATAAATCCATTCCTTTAACAATTCAAAAATCATATATTTTCAAAATCACTTTGAAATCCTTATTAAATTGAAATCATCAATTTAATATATTAAATTTCCAAAATAAGGCCCAATGCTGCAAAAGCGCTAAATAAGAGAATTCACATCAATCATATCAATCATGGCATCCAAATATCATATATCACATGATAACATCATATATAACGATGTTTGTAAATAAAATCAACAGCGGTGAGGAATCTAGTTGGATCCCTCCAACCTGTCACCTGCAACAAATATACATATTAGAAAATATGTACAATGTCTGCTTCGAGGAAAATGCACATACAAAGGGTCATCCACTCATACACGGGAATGTATAGGGTCTCATTGGCTAAAATATGCGGGAATATATCCAAACCAATCAATATATATAATATATCATATATCATCCAAACAATCATCAATCATCATAAATAAAATTTATTCTCACTTATATAAAAAATATAAGCGAGACAAATAAAGTGAGTTGTACTCACTTTGGTTGCTGTCGTCGCGATAGCGATTTATTCCGATTAAAATTAAACAAGCATTTAATTTTAACCAAAATTTTCACTTGCTCAAATAAATACCAATCCAGCTCCATAATGTAGTGCTCGACAATACGAATCCAATGCAATTCGTTTCGTCCAATTTCGACATCGTATGAAGAAGTTATGAATTTTATAAGTTTACGCGTATTTAAAAATATATAATTTTCAAATTCTTTTTTTTTATATTAACCTAGATCTGGGCCGCACGATCCATCACTGCAGATCATGGCTGTTTCTTCTCTCTTCCCTCCAACCTTCGTTCGAATCGAAGAAACCCACCTCGCCGCCTTCTCCATTTGTTTGCTGCGACCACCTCGCCGCCCTAGAGGACCATCGAAGACCATCGTTCGAAGCGTCGCAGCGAGCCCCACCTTCGGCCGAAGCCACGTCGAACTCGGCCACTCCAGCGCCAAGATCTAGCCCTCCAAAGGTTGCATAAACGCGGCCCGATATCTCCCTCCATCGACGATGATAGACGATCATAGCCGTTGAGATGGAAGATCTTGAGGTGCTCTACATTTTTGTAGTTGAACGTTTTTGCTAATAGCTTACGGATTGAGAGAGATCGAAGGGGAAAGGGAATGAATTTCTGGCCATTAAACTGTAAACGGTGGCTAGGGTTGTTTGCCCTTGGTTTGTTGCAAATGGAAGAAAATGACGTCCTTTTATATAAAATTTCGTGAAACTATTCATCCGAAAAAATTTCGAACTCCAATCGAAGTGTGCCACCTGGCATTTATAATGTTTTACCCCTATTCCGAACATAATGGAATATATATTGGGAGCTAATTCCATCGTATTTGGAAGATAGGTTTTCGAATCGAATTATTTTAAATAAAAATCTACTTAAACAAATTTCTACGCGTTTTAGCTTCGCACGGCCAAACCGTAAGTCCGATCGACACGAAATTTGAAATCCTACAATAACATAACATTACAAATCCAATGCAACAAGTTTTGTCAAAATCCGAGACTGTGTCAAAAATGACTATTTTTCCACGTTAATTAAATATTAAAATTTTCAATTTCTATAAATTAACTTTCAATTCAATATAAAAGTTCACTAACTCTATTCTAACTCAAATAGAATTTAAAACAACATTAGAAATCATTTTTATATTTGAAATATAAGTTATTCAACTTATAAAATTTACTTTTCAATATTTAAATTCAATTAAATATTCTAAATTTAAACAACTGAAAAACTGGGTCGTTACATTGTTCCCCCTTAAAAGAATTTCGTCCCCGAAATTACTAAGTAAGAAAAGATGCTACAACTCCATTAACTTCCAAAACAGTTTCCTTGAAATAGATTATCAAATTCTTTTAAGTGTTTACTTTCACAAAATCAATTAGTTACAACTTCATTATTACACTTTTTATAAAAACTTTTCTTAAGTTTCTAAATTCATACTTAGTTATTTACTAATATCAATTCAAAAACCAACAAATCTCATTTCAAATTATAACACAAAAATCATATTTTTGTTATCAAAAAATTTCCAAAATTTCCAAAAAAATTCTAACGCCTTAATTTTTCAGAAAAATTCACCAGAGTCTCCTTTGCGCGGTTCGATCCGTAAAAATCACAATGTGACGCCCCACCTCTATACCCAAGCTAGCCAAGAACACTACGAGGTAATGCCGTCAACTAGCACGGAGAATAAGGCTGTTGAGGAGCGACCATCTGTGTAATTGCTTTGTGCGAGTACCGATATGCCAGATAAAAATATAACTTTTCATCTCAAGAGGAAATCCGACATATGGATACAAACTCAAAACTACCACACAGTGGCTATATAGACTTCGGAAACAAATATAGAAATAAATATAACACAAATCAGTCACAGACAATTCATATCACAAAGGCGGAAATAGATATGAATATAACACATGAAAGTGTACATCAGAGTAGTGGTCAAATAAGATCCACAATAACACAAAAGAATAGATACAAGTTCAAGACAATAGAATACGTATACATCAAGGAGTCTAATCTCAAATGCATACAACAAAAACTACTAAACTAGAGTAGTTAACCAAAAGTCAGATGATGGCTCCAGATAAGAAGTCATGAGGAAGCACCTGTAAAATCTCAGTCTGACCCGAGTATTATTTAAGAAGAAAATAATAAATGGATCAGTCTAGCTATAAATATCAGATAAAGTGATATAGAATAAGAGATATGACAAAAACGTATGATAACCATAAAGTCATACTGTGGTAAGTATCTAATCGAAAATCAATCTAGAGGTTAATCAATATCACAAGAATCTTTTCAAAGATTAAAAGAATGTCATATTCTTAATTTAATTCACCAAACCACAATAAATGACATACGTATCAATGCCAATTGAAAAAGGTGGTGAAACATAAATCCCAGAAATCAACCATTAGAAATCCAGAAATCAAATAATCCGAAGCAACGACGTCGTACAACGTAACGTCTGATGATCCAGAAACACAATAAATAGGAACAACGACGTCGTACAGCGTAACATCCGATGAACCAAAGCAAAATAAAAAGGAACAACGATGTCATACAGCGTAACATCCGATGAACCAAAGCACAATAAAAAGGAACAACGATGTCGTACAACGTAACATCCGATGAACCAACACATAGGAAAATGGAACAACGACGTCGTCAGCGTAACGTCCGATGAACCAACACATAGTAAAATGGAACAACGACGTCGTACAGCGTAACGTCCGATGAACCAACACATAGTAAAATGGAACAACGACGTCGTACAGCGTAACGTCCGATGAACCAAATCACGATAAAAGGGAACAACGACGTCGTACAGCGTAACGTCCGATGAACCGAATCAAAGAGACAACGCACAATCGCTAGTCTAAACCATAAAATAATCATCATCGATCATCAAGAAGTGTCGATTACACTAAGCTAGTAAATATAAGAGTTTAGCTTCATGTCCCATAACCACTTGCTTAACTCAAATATTTACGAACGAACTGTAGATCTGCACTAGAAAATTGTCACAAGAGTTTCAATATGTGTGAATCGAAATCACACCAATGAGGTATAGACTAACCTTGAAGATAAAGAGATATGTGTGAATCGAAATCACACAAATGGTGTCTAGTCTAACCTCGCAAACAAAGAGACATCGCTCAATCGCTAGTCTAAATCACAAAAATGATCGTCATGATCATCAGGAAGTGTCAATTACACTAAGCTAGTAAATATAAGAGTTTAGCTTCATGTCCCATAACCACTTGCTTAACTCAAATATTTACGAACAAACTGTAGATTTCCACTAGAAAATGGTCACAAGAGAGTTTCAATCGAACAAGTCCATAAATTAATCGACGAAGTAAACGCAAGTGTTTCATACCACTTGTTTTGCTAAGCCGTTTAATTATATTTTCTCATACGAATGAGGTAAAGGTTTGTATATACTAGTAGATTGGAAAACAGTTTTATAAACGAGTTTGATATTGAAAATAGAGTTGAAATCGTTTTGATGAAAGAGTTTTGATATTTACTACTAGTATTGAAACCTTTATATTTTTAAAGTGACAAGTCACAAAACGATTGTTCAAACAAATCGAATCACATAAAATTCACATTCGAAGACGTGAGAAAAATCCAAAGAAATCAATTCCCAAAACCATCAAAGTAAGAAGTTCTGTTAAATGTTTTTCGGATAAGATCGCTTACGCAAAGTTGTACGGAGTTCGACCTAGAGAGGACAAAATGAGGTCTAACGACCTAAGGGGGATAGGGTTGAGCGACCTAACGAGGTACCATCCCAAAAGAGGAGTCATCAAAGTCTTAAGAAATGATAACAACAAATAGGAGACAACACGAATCGATTAAAGTTGGAAATCACACAAAATAGGCGAATAGGCAAAACAACATCAGGTCGGTCGGCCGGCATCAGGGCTCGGTCGACCGGACCCTGTTCTGGAAAATAGTTCGGGAAGCAGGTCGGTCGACTGAGCTCTGCAGCCGGTCGACCAAACCCAAACAGAGAAGTGCTTAGCACTTTTGGAAGCAGGTCGGTCGACTGACTACAGAGCTCGATCGACCGGACCTGTTTCCAGCACTGCCCAACTTATCAAGTTCATTGGCCAAATCTCGACCAAATTGCATTTTCGCGAGCGACGACACTAAGGATTTAAGCCAAACAACAACCCGGCCTTATAAGCTCTTCAATGCATCACAAAAATCATGATCAAAGATCAAAGTTTGGATTTTTAAAGAATTGAACTCAAAACACTAAAAATTGGAATATTCACCAAATCAATCCAAACCAAAAGCAATTGCACAAGAATAAGTGTTAGGAATTCATATCTAACAATCGAAGATAAATATAGATTAAGATGTGAGATAAAAATCTCACCTTTGACACAAGAACAAGGAAGGAGAAGCTTGAAATCAAAGGAGAGGCAACCACTCTTCAATCCTAACTCAAGAAGCTCCAACTAAGATCAAAACAAGCATCTCCCAAATTTAGGTTTAGGAAATAAACTGAAATTGATAAGAGAATGAGTTGGAGAAGATGAAGAGGAGGCTTACCAATGGCTTCTCTTTAATTTTGGAGCAAGAATTCAACTTTGCAAAGAAGATTAGGGCTTAGGATTTTAGTTTCCACTCTCCTCCTCCATTTTTGATGAAGCTAGGGTGTTAGGAAATGAAAGTGAAATAATGAAGAGGAGAAGTGGTTCAGAAATGATATAAGGTGAGTTGGGTTAATGGGCTGAACCCAAATCCAAACCTAAAGCCTTAAGTGAAAATGTAGCAAAAATCAACTTACTCCAAACATATCGAAGCTTACACTCAAAAAGATCGCAAATGACATTTTGAACTCAATGGAAGTGGTCTCGAGTCCTAATTCGACTATTTGCAAAAAGTAGCTTTTCGGACAAACATCCGACGAATGATGAAATATTTAAATAAAATATTTAAATATAAAATCGACAAATATGCGGGTTGTTACACACAATATATATAATATCATAGATATACATCTCGTCTTTGAGGATGAGGCATCCTGTAGGGAAAAAGTGTAAAAGTACGATATGTAATCCGAGATATGTACCTTATATATTATTAGCGAGCATATACGGCTAATATAGCGCGAAAGCGAGCTCCAAATGCGAAGCAAACGCCATCTGCACCTACTAAACACTCAACAACCAAATGAGAACACATATATGGAAAGTAATATCAACATATAACATATACTATACAACTATCATATGGAAATGAAACATATGCAACATAATCAATCATCAAACAACTGACATCCAACTAACAACCATCCAACAAATTTACAACCAAATTGGTTCATAACCAAATCAATATACATTCTAAATTTTATTAACATTCACTTGATTTGGTTTTCAGTTTATTCACATTCATTAATCATAATTGATTATCTTCAATTTAGATTGGATTCAATATAGCTACATTCACTTTAGATACAATTCATATTTACTTAGTTTACATTCAACTAATTTATATCTAATCCAATTCAAATTTATTAACATTCATTTGTTATTTACATTCACTTCATTTACATTTTTATACAACATTTCTAGTGTTTATATTTAATTCACAACTTAAGTTATATTCCATTCACTAATCATTAGTTCAATTCAATTCATTTGCAACTTAAGTTGAATTTTATTTATTAACTCAAGTTTATATTCATTTCAATTTCTTCACTTAGCTCATTTAATTCATTTTGAATATCAAATTCAAGTTCATTTAATATTACTTAAGTTAAATTCCTTTTTAACTTTTATTCAACATTTCTTAAGTTAAATTTCATTACAAACTTCATTTTATTTAACTTAAATTCAATTCGTAATTCAAATTTAAATTAGCTTTCTTAACTTCAATAAATAGTTATTTTGTTTCAAATACTATCCTCGATTTATAAGTTATAAACTTATTTACTTAAGTTTTCTTGAATATATGCTTATGTTTACTTCCATTCACACTTTAGAATGTTGGTCCAAAGTGGTTTTCAAATAAATCCGATCCCGGTCTCTTCACACCAACAACGCAAAAGCATTTCTCAACCTCACACAGAAACTAAGTCTCATAAACTTATCACGTTTCCAACTTTCAATTTGCTCTCCTTCGGCTAAGAAGGAAGCTCGATAGATTGGAGTAATCACTCCGTACTTTACGAATCAACATTCTCAACACAAATGATAATCAAGCCTACACAGTCAGTTACGTACTAAGTGTACGACTAATTAGTTTCTACATCAAGTTGAGAAACTAAAATGGCCAAATTTTGATAGTCGGTTATTTAACTATCAAAGCAACAAACAAAATCTAGTACTTGAGTAATCACTGGGTCTGATTTCATTAATCGTTTATAATTCAAAACACTTCCCAATTATTAACTTCAAAATATATTTTTAAAAAGATAATATTCACAATCATTTCCCTTATTAGATATTTGGAAAACATTTCCATATACTTATTTTAATAATAAGTAAATTGACAAATCATCTTATTTTCAAACCATTTAAATTCCATTTTTATAATATCACATTCCAAAACATCCATTTTATTTAAAGGATTGTTCACAGTCCAAAATCGTGAATATAATTCCTTTTATAATCTTTCATATTTAACTTATCAAATTAAATTGATTTCACATTTATAAAATAGTTTTTATAATTCACATCTATATTTTATAAACTTCCATATACAAAATTCCTTTACTAACAAATTCCATTTATATCTCATTTATAAGTCAAAATCCAATTATAAGTTAATTTACTTATAAATCTCTCATTTACAAATTCATTCCTTTCAAATCTTATTATTTATAAAATCCATTATAAATTCATTTCTAAATTTCAATTTCAAATCCATATATAAATTTGTTACTATCCCATTTCTAATATTAATAAATCACCGTTTATAATTACATTACTTTATTTTTTTAAATCTCAATTTTATAAATCCTATATATAAACCATTTATAATAAGTTCAAAATTCTCAATTTAACCTATTTTACAAAATAGTTATCTCCATATTTCAAAAATCATATTTTGATTATATTTCACAAAGCCATAATTTTAATAACATAAAAATTACAACTTTTTATTTATTTAAAATAAATCCTTCCTTTAACAATTCAAAAATCATATATTTTCAAAATCACTTTGAAATCCTTATTAAATTGAAATCATCAATTTAATATTTTAAAATTTCAAAATAAGGCCCAATTCTGCAAAAGTGCTAAATAAGAGAATTCACATCAATCATATCAATCATGGCATCCAAATATCATATAACACATGATAACAACATATATAATGATGTTTGTAAATAAAATCTACAGCGGTGAGGAATCCAGTTGGATCCCTCCAACCTGTAACCTGCAACAAATATACATATTAGAAAATATGCACAATGTCCGCTTTGAGGCAGACGCGCGTACAAAGGTCATCCGCTCATACACGGGAACGTATAGGGTCTCATCTGCTAAAATATGCGGGAATATATCCAAACCAATCAATATATATATAATATATCATATATCATCCAAACAATCATCAATCATCATAGATAAAATTTATTCTCACTTATATAAAAAATATAAGCAAGACAGAGAGAGTGAGTTGTACTTACTTTGGTTGCTGTCGTCGCGATAGCAATTTATTCTGATTAGAATTAAACAAGCGTTTAATTTTAACCTAAATTTTCACTAGCTCAAATAAATTCCAATCCAACTCCATAATGTAGTGCTCGGCAATAAGAACCCAACGCAATTCATTTCGTCCAATTTTGACCTCGTATGAAGAAGTTATGGATTTTATAAGTTTACATGTATTTAAAAATATATAATTTTAAAATTCTTTTTTTTATATAATAACCTAGATCTAGGCCACACGATCTATCACTTCAGATCACGGTCATTGCTTCGTTCTTCCTTCAACCTTCGTTCGAGTTGAAGTAACCCATCTCGTTGCCTTCTCCATTTGTTTGTTACGACCACCTCGCCGCCCTAGAGGCCCATCGGAGACCATCGTTCGGAGCGTCGCAGCGAGCCCCACCTTCGGTCGAAGCCACGTCAAACTCGGCCACTCCAGTGCCGAGATATACCCCTCCAAAGGTTGCATGAACACGGCCCGATATCTCCCTCCATCGATAATGATAGACGATCATAACCGTTGAGATGGAAGATCTTGAGGTGCTCTACATTTTTGTAGTTGAATGTTTTTGCTAATAGCTTACAGATTGAGAGAGATTGAAGGGGGAAGGGGTTGAATTTCTGTCCATTAAATTGTAAACGGCGGTTAGGGTTGTTTGCCTTGGTTTGTTGCAAATGGAAGAAAATGACGTCCTCATCCGAAAAATTTTCGAACTCCAATCGAAGCGTGCCGCCTGGCGTTTATAATGTTTTACCCCTATTCCAAAAACAATGGAATATATATCGGGAGCCAATTCCATCGTATTTGGAAGATAGGTTTTCGAATCGAATTATTTTAAATAAAAATTTACTTAAATAAATTTCTACGCGTTTTAGCTTCGCACGACCAAACCGTAAGTCTGATCGACACGAAATTTGAAATCCAACAATAATATAACATTATGGATCCAATGAAACTGGTTTCATCGAAATCCGAGACTATGTCAAAAATGACTATTTTTACATGTTAATTAAATATTAAAATTTCCAATTTCTATAAATTAACTTTTAATTCAATTTTAAAAGTTCACTAACTCTATTCTAACTCAAATAGAATTTAAAACAACATTAGAAATCATTTTTATATTTGAAATATAAGTTTTCAACTTATAAAATTTACTTTTCAATATTTAAATTCAATCAAATATTCTAAATTTGAACGACTGAAAAACTGGTTCGTTACAGTATCATTCCAATTTCACTTATGCATCATTCATTTGTTATCTCATGTTTCAAAAAAAAATCAGAACCGACTTGTTTTAAACTAGTACAACAAAGTAAGTTAACGGTTTTAGTCATTTGATGGATTTTTTTTTTGTGATTTACTAATATCGAATGAAAGATATAATGAAAAGTTGAATTACGAGCAATAATAGTGTAACTAGTATATAGGGAGATTTATAAGTGATGATTATGAAGTCTATCCTAAATTGTAGTCTTTGTTTAATAAGTGGTTGATTTAAAGTACATGCTTTGACATTTTTAAATCTTTAAAGCTAAGTGGTGCTAAGATGATTTTGTGTAACTCTCTGTATTCTTCTCTTAAAATAAACTTTGTATATACAAATAAATGCCTAAGTTACTTGTGTTCACTAGTCATGCTCTATACCATTCTCATGTAAGCCAGCAAGGCAGTGCATGTATGATATACCTTGGCCTTGTATGTTCACTCGTCATGCTCTGCACCATTCCTACGTAAGCCCGCGAGGCAGTGCATGGACGGTACATCACGGCCTCAGTTTTCAGAGTTAGGTGTATTAAAAAAATTCCTTTTTCTTTTTTATTTTTAATAGAGAGAGTAAGCAGTTGAAACCCAAGCACCTTCTTGACTTTATTGATTTGACTAGTTATACAAAAAGAAATAAAAATACCGCTTTGTTAACTATGACAAGCAAATAAAGAATTTATTTCATGGCTGCACTATGTTATCAACCGAAACAACTGGCCAAACTAGAGTTTAACGTATGAAAACTTGAATTCTGTTAGGAAATTGTGAGTAGTTGAGGAACCAAAAATTTCTAGAGAATGACTTAGACTTATGTACATTACTAAGTTGCAAATATTCTAAAACAAATCGAGTTTTCATTTGTAAATAAAATTTTCATTCATATAGGTACATTAAGAGCAACGCATATTGCATTTGGATTTAGTCGGTAGTATCTGCAGAAAACCCACACAAGACACCACTCGTCCTACTAGGGACACATAGAGGTTTAACAGCTTGCTGCATATGCTCAATGCAACCGTGTTTACTACGAAATTATGACGAATAAATTAGTTAGGTTAGGTAAATAAACGGTCTTTATTCGAGGATAAGTAAAAGTTCATGTGTAGGGGAACTGTTTGACCTCAATTTATGCATTTTCTGTATGCATATTTTACCTTAAGAATAGTATTACGCATTGCATTTTGTATGTTTTTTACAGGCTTTAAAGGCAAGACCGAAGACTGAAGAATCATAAAGAAAAGCCACCAAATTAAAGATTTATTATGCAAAAACATCAGTGGTCCGGTGATTATGCTTCAAATTATACACCAGGAGGTCAAGAGTTTAAGGCTTGGATAACACATTACTTTTGTTGGAAGTTCATCAGCCAAAAAAGCAAAGCTTCTCCCATAGATGGCATGCGTTGATGAGATATTACACACATCGATTTGAGTACATATCATATCCACCTTTTTGGTGAGGAGATATCATTTTTATGAAGGAAAATATACTCATGGATTTGATTAGAGCCAATTATGGATGTATCCATTGGACAACATATCTCATGGATCTACCAAATCAATCAAATTCAAAACTTGCTGTTTCTACATCATTGGATTGATTTTATGGCTATATACATTGCTCTTCACTTGAATGATATTTCGGCTAGATTCATTACTTCTAGATGAAGAAAAGGGCTCTCCATAGCTATAACTACTCTCAAGTGAAGACCTTTGAAGAATTCTGTTTCTAGAATAGTCTTTCTTGTTTTTATTTTATTTGCTTGCAATAGTAGTTGGTTAACAATGGCTGCCAATTAGGTTTGACATCATTTTAACTACCACAAATTTTTTTTATTCTCAATCATTGTTATTTTCTTTATGGAAACTTTAATAAAGTTTTGTTCTTCTTCTCTTAGTTTATTTCGCATTTTTCTACATAGTTAATTATGTTGTATAGTCAATTAGATTTGCTAGAACATAATTACAATTTTATTTTTTGTTCTCTGTTCTTCTGTTTAATTGTTTTGACTAACTATTATATTTGATATGGATCCGATTAGGTTCAAATTTGTTTCAAATATGTTAGCACCAAAATTGGTCACTAACCTCGTAGAGAAAGATTGTGTAGAGATATAAGTGATGAAAGTAAATTAAACAGAGAAGACAATGCTAATTTAATTGCAGAAAGTAAGAACACCAAATTTATAGTGGTTCAGCGTAATTGCCTACGTCCACTTTGAGGTTAAACTTTATTGATCTTCTTTAGAGTTGATTACAAATACAATTCGTGAATCAAATGCTTGAATGAAGTTGTTTAAGTAGAGAGATGAGTCTCGAAAATGGCAGAGTCTCCCCAGTGTTCTCTCTCCCAAAAAAAGGATCCATTTCACTGTGACCCTGCCCCTCTATTTATAGGCAAATATGGGCTGGACTTCCCAAGTGGGCTGGATAGCCGAACGCTCAAGCCCCAGTGCAGTGGTCGCTGTATGCCGAACCAGGCGTGCCGAACGCCCTGATGCCGAACATTCCCTTCTATACCGAACGATGTGGTTGATGTTTGGGAAGTGCAGGATGTTTGTCAGTCGAAGCCGAACGCTCTTCTAGATGCCGAGTACTCTTGTTGCCGAGTACTCCAGATGCTGCCGAGTTCTCCTTGATGCCGAGCGCTCTTGTATGCCGAGCAGTCTTGATGCCGAGCAATCTCGTATGCCGAGTGCTCTTGTAGGTCGAGCAGTCTTGATGCCGAGCATTGGTTGACGCCGAGTACCATGGGATGCCGAGCGTTCTTGTAGCCGAGTTCTCCTATTACCGAGTTCTAATGATGCCGAACACTAACTGACGCCGAGTCTCCTGATCGCCGAGCACTACAGATGCCGAACGCTATGGATGCCGAGTCCCACTGGATGCCGTGCGCTTCGCCTAACACTCCTGGATGCCAAGTGCTTCGCCGAACACTCCTGGATGCCAAGTGCTTCGCCGAACACTCCTGGATGCCGGACACTCTCTGATGCCGAGTACTACCTGATGCCGAGCACTAGTTGCCTGGTCAAATCTCCAAGAAACACTTGCCCTCCAAAGTGTATTGCGTGGCCGATCGTGATGCGCTTTGAATCTGGTTCAATTTTCCTTGATGATGCCTTCTCGAGGATGTCTATAACGGAGGTGTGTGGCGAACGTGGCCTGGATGCCGAACGATACGCTCGAAGCCGAACAATTCTCGTGTGCCGAACGTCACTATGCTATGATGCCGAACGCTCCGGTATTGACCGGTTCTACCGGGTATTGCCTCTTCAACTTCTACCTTCCCACTATATAACCAGGTCCTCTTCCACCATTTTCCTTTTACGCCTTCTTTACTTGCTTCCTAGAGACTTGCAATTCTTGCCGTCCTATCAGATATAAAGTCTAATTGATCCTTTTGATCCTTCCTCAACTTCGATCGTCGAACTAGGTATCATTCCTTCCTCGATTACATTACTTCAACTTTAGGTTCATCACATGGAAACAGGGTATTTCTATGGTTGTACAATGTGTGGCTAGTAGAAGTGGCTTGCACGTTTTGAGTCGCCGAACGGTGCATGGTAGTTAGGCCCAGCTCCTTTGTGCCGATCAAGACTGGAAGAAAAAGGAAGATGGGGTGTCGAACGGCGTAACCTTCGCCGGGCGATCTGTCTCTGTCGTTCGGCGTAGATGAAGAAGAAGCAGTGTGGAATTATGATCGAGGGCGGAGCGCTACTTTAGCCGAACGAACTAAGGCCGAACACTACCCAAATGCCGAATAGACGTACACGCCGAATAGCATTTAGACCGAACAACATGATTGCCGAACAACTGTCATGCCGAACAGATACATACCTGCCGAACAAAACTTAGACATGCCGAACAACCTCATACATGCCGAACAGAACTTAGACATGCCGAACAACCACATACATGCCGAACAGAACTTTTAACTGGACGATGACTTAACCGAACGAGGCCTTTAACCGAACATAGACTTAGCCGAACAAGGCCTTTAGCCGAACACTTGACAATGACTTAACCGAACACACATACATGCCGACCTATTCTTAGGACGATCAATGCAATTGCCGAACAACATTTAAATGCCGAACAGTTATAAATGTCAAGTTAGACTTAAGCCGGAGACTTCACAAATTACACGTTTTCTAGATCTAGAACTGTAACCAACACCAGGCGGGCTCTTTGAGATGGTCAGCGATGACGGTCTTCGAAGGCAGCGATTCGAAGCTCATTTTTATATCTTTGAAATCTTATTGCTTGTACACAATTGCTTGCACTAGTTCACACACCACGTGGGGGGAAAACTCGTGTTGCTAATTCTAACGTTCAACGTTTTTTAAGTATAGTTCTCTCAAGCACTTAGCCAGGTTCGTTATTTATTTGGGATGTCGAGAAAATCTAGCTCCGCCACTATATCCGACAGGCCTGGGCCGTCATCAAGGCAAGGGGCCGTTGATACCTCTAATCTGTCGACTTCTCCTGCTCATAACTTGGCGCCTGATGCTCTGGAGGCGACAATCTTACTAGACAACCCGATCGATTCACAAGCCTCGAAGATTAACGAAGCTGCTCTGCGATGGATATGCTCCATTCATGGGATTCCTTTTGCCGACGTGTTAGTTCCTTCGAGACACGATCGTCCTCATCTGCCCCCAGTCGGGTACACTACCTGCAACAAGTTCATGTGTTGGATGGGCTGCGTGCCTCCGTTCAATTTATTTCTCCGGGATGTTCTGCAGTACATAGACATAGCTCCGTCGCAGCTGCACCCGAACGACCATGCATTTCTATGCGGGACTTACTTACTTTTCATGGCCGTCTTCTCCAGACCTCCAACCCCCGGTGATATCAGATACATTTATATGTTCAAGAGACGGAAAGACAGTCCTTCCTTTATGTTCCTCGAGCCATACCACAAATGCCAGATCTTGACAGGGGCATGTAGCAAATTCGCCCTGTACAAACAGGAATGGTTCTATGTGCGCTGCCCTTCTGGTTTCGCTAGGAGATGGGTTGAAGGCAGTAAGTCTCTCCGCTGAGTCACTATTCGTATTTAATCGGAGTCATGCTTTTCCTAACTCTTCATTTCATCTTTTCAGGTATCAACCCGCGTCCGGAAGGCCGAGGATATTCTGAGGCTGTTGAAGCCATTAGAGCTCTTCCTGCTGAGGATCGAGACATCCGGACTATCATTTCAAATGAATCGCTGTCGGGGTTTGGCTTGCTAGCCCCTGGTCGTCGGATCCGCCTTCCAAAAGGTGTCACCATTCCCAAACCTTCGTCCGGTAAAGGGAAAAAACAGGCCGGATCGTCGTCGCGCCGCACTCCCGATATGCACGGAGAAAGTGAGCGTAGAGAAGATGATGCTCCCGAGACTCAGGGCGAGAACGTGGGTCCCGCTTGGAATCCGGCAATCGAAGTTCAGGATATTGAGACATCATCCTCCCCTTCGAAGGGAAAGAAGAAGTTGAAATATACAGTTCAAAAGGAGAAAGTTGATGGCACTTCAAAAGTTACGCCTACCCCGCCTGAGAAAGAGGCTTCTTCACAGCATCTGGAAAGTTCCTTGAGGGGTCTATCGAACCTTTCTATTCCCGAAGACATACTTAATTATGGGTTTGATGATCCTGAAGCCCTCAAATTCTCTTCACCCGCGAAAGGTAATGCAGGAGCTCGACTCCCGGTCCAAGGAGATACCACTCTGATTAGCAAAGATAAACGAACGGGTCCGTCGGGGGGAACACTAGGACACACACGCACATGCGCATTCCATAATATACTTCAAGTCTTTTTTCCTATCTCGTGAATTTCCCTTAACTCGTTGTTATCTCCATTCTTTGCAGGTGATATGGGGCGTTCTCATGGACTCGATCGTCTTCAGGGCTCTTCTGTATTTCATCACTCTGGACGGGACTCTGGTTCAGGCAGACGCAGGGACAAAGGCGATTATGAAGATAGGGACAATCGTCCCCGCGAGTCGTCTCACCGCAAGAAGGCATACTCTCAATCTTCCCAGTCCCATGATCTCCCTTCTCCAACTAAAACGGATAGGGAGAAGTCTTTACAGAAGGGTTATCAATCTGATGCTCCTCGAGAACAACATTCCAGTTCATCGAGTACAAGGCAAGTTCGAGAGCAACGGAAAAGAACTGAATTCTCAATGCCTCCTCCTCCTACTCCTGCAGTGGACCCAACTGTCGCGGAAAAGATGGTCGACCTTAAGGCCAAGTTTCCGAAAATCTGCTTTGACGGCTTGAAGTTCCTCCCAGCCATCCATCATATTCCTGGGCACGTGAAGCAAAGTGCCATTGCCTGCAATAACGACGTCTATGTTCAACATGACGCGTTCGTGCACTTGGTGGAGAAAATCTCGGAAGTGTCCGTTGAGCGTCAACACGAGATTGATCGCCTGAACCTAGAGGCCGGCAGCGATAAGAAAATCATCAAACTCCAAGACGAAGAGCTTGCTTCGTATAAGTCGAAGCTAGAAGCCGCTGAACAAAGCGCAAAAGATACTGCTGAGGCAGTTACTCGTTTAGAGGCGGCTCACAAAAAAGAGCTTGACGAAGCAGTCCAGCGCAGCGGTGCCCTCGCCCTAGAAAAAGACTCTGTCCAAAAGGAAAGGGACGCGCTCGCCACCCAAGTCAAAGAGCTGAAAGAATTACTCTCCAAGGAGAAGGAGGATAAGGTAGCTGCTCAAGAAGAATCACAACGATACTGTGATGAGATCGTTGCTACCCGACTCCTGAAAACAAAGCTCGATGACGAACTCGCTGGGGTTGAGAAAATGAAGGATGAGGCCCGTGAGGAGGGCAAAAGAGTGGCTGCGGAGGAGATTGATTCTCGCCTCGAAGCGGCCGCGGAGGCCGGCAGGGAAGAGGTCAAAAACATGTTTGACCCGCTGATTGCTGAATATGGAGCCCGCGTCCTTATGCATCGTGACTTAACATTCTTGGGCGACGGCTACCTTGAGTCCCTAGCTAAGGCCTGGGAAACCTTGATAAGGATCAGGAAGATCGAGTCAGGCTTCGAAGAGGTCGATGAGGAGGCCTTGGTGAAGGAGTTCCTTAGGGGGAACGAGCCATCGGATTAATCCGCAGCATTGGCACTTTACAACAAAGGCTCTCCCCTTTCAAAAGAGAAAGATGATGAAGCTGGCCCGTCCGGGGCCAATGTTACTGTTCTTCACACTGCTGCTCAATCCGCCGCTCAATCGGCCGGTCGACCGACACTTGATCCATTCGAGCAGCATGTTGGTTATGACCCCGAAGACCCCGGGCTTGGTGCTCATGTGCTATCACCTATCCTGGAGGGTGAAACCCCACGTGCCACCGATAACCAACCGGAACTTGATAGGAAATTCTTCTTTCTCTAGAAGTTGAAAGATCCCATCTTTTTTCGGCAGTGGCTACTCGTTCTAACGCTCATTCTTTATGTTTTCGTGCAGGTTGTTCTGACGCCAAGCAAACTCCGAGGAGCGATGACGCCAAGGAGGAGGCAAGGAAAACAAGTGATATTGTCCACGCGGGAGTACTTCCTGGTCTCGATGCTCAGGTGATCGGGGCGTTGGATGATGATAAGCTCGACGCTTCATCTCCTGCCGAAGGGGACGATGAAATTGAAATCACCGGCGCCACTGAGCATACCCCGCATATGAGCATGAAGCATCGTCTTGCCGAAGAGGAGAAGAAAAAGGCCGAGGTCAAAGTTGAGCCTGGAATCCTGGAACTTACTGACCCGCGGAGCAGACCTTTGAAAATCATCCTCCCGGGCAGGTCCAAACCGCTAGATGTTCCGTCTCCTACTCCTGACTCCACCTCCTTAGCAAGCAAGAAGTCCAAGAAAAGGCGCGAGGGAGAGGAGTCATCGGAAAAGACGAAGGAAGACAAGAAGAAGAAATGATCGATATACTCGTTCAACGAGCTTCTTGCTTAAGTCTTGTAATCGCTTTTATCTTCCGTAGCTTGTAGTTTGTATAGACAGGTCTGGATTTTGTAGGAGTGATCATGTAATCCCATTTTGAACTTATCGAATAAAGTTTAGTTTCTTTTTTTTGAATGATTCCCTTGTCTTTCTTCGGTTTGCTGACTAATTGTAGCCATAAATCAAGTTCTTATGAGTTGCATCATCTCCCGGTCCATTCCCGTGCTGTTCAAACATTTCTGGACATGGAATACTTCTTGTCCCACATTTCTTGAGTACTTGGACTTTTTGCTGACTCTGTGCTCCGGGGACTCGGAGAATTGAAACCGTTTATACTCTAGTCTGCGCCCTGGGGACTTAGAGTACTCCGCTCCGCACTCTGGGGATTCGGAGATTTGGAATCGTTTATACTCTAGTCCGCGTTCTGGGGACTTAGAGTACTCCGCTCCGCACTTTGGGGATTCAAAGATTCGGAATCGTTTATACTCTAGTCCGCGCTCTGGGGACTTAGAGTACTCCGCTCCGCACTCTGGGGATTCGGAGAGTTGGGATCGTTTATACTCTAGTCCGCACACTGGGGACTTAGAGTACTCCGTTCCGCACTCTGGGGATTTGGATATTTGGAATCGTTTATACTCTAGTCCGCACTCTGCGGACTTAGAGTACTCCAGTCCGCACTCTGGGGACTTGGAGGTTTAAGTCGTTTATACTCTAGTCCGCGCTCTGGGGACTTAGAGTACTCCAGTCCGCACTCTGGGGACTTGGAGGTTTAATTCGTTTATACTCTAGTCCGCGCCCTGGGGACTTAGGGTACTCCGCTCCGCACTCTGGGGATTCGGAGAGTTGGAATCGTTTATACTCTAGTCCGCGCTCTGGGGACTTAGAGTACTCCGTTCCGCACTCTGGGGATTTAGAGATTTGGAATCGTTTATACTCTAGTCCGCGCTCTGGGGACTTAGAGTACTCCAGTCCGCACTCTGGGGACTTGGAGGTTTAAGTCGTTTATACTCTAGTCCGCGCTCTGGGGACTTAGAGTACTCCGTTCCGCACTCTGGGGATTTGGAATTGTTTATACTCTAGTCCGCACTCTGGGGACTTAGAGTACTCCAGTCCGCACTCTGGGGACTTGGAGGTTTAAGTCGTTTATACTCTAGTTCGCGCTCTGGGACTTAGAGTACTCCGTTCCGCACTATGGGGATTTGGAGATTTGGAATCGTTTATACTCTAGTCCGCCCTCTGGGGACTTAGAGTACTCCAGTCCGCACTCTGGGGACTTGGAGGTTTAAGTCGTTTATACTCTAGTCCGCGCTCTGGGGACTTAGAGTACTCCGTTCCGCACTCTAGGGATTCAAAGATTTGAAATTGTTTATACGAGTCCGTACGTCGTACAAGATAATGTAGTTCGTCGTTCAACTGTGAGATACAGAAACATTAGTGATTCACGGAAAATGCGGCTTCAAGCCTTTATTAATGAAAATTAACTAAACTGATTGATTACAACTTTAAAAAGAAACTACGTTATGACTGAACGGAAACATGCAGGAAATAACAGTGCCTGAAATAAGAAAGGAAACATGCTAAATGTAATAGTGCCGCAGATGTTCACTGTTCCATGCTCGGGGGAGTGTCGTGCCATCAACGGTCGCTAGCTTGAATGTTCCTTCTCCAAGCTTCCGTTCAATGGCGTACGGACCTTCCCAGCTGGGGTTCATGCGTGATGGTACCGGGAAGACTCGTTTCAGAACGAGATCACCCACATCAAAGATTCTTGGGCGGACTCTGCCGTCGTAATAACGCTTGACTCGATGTCTGTGCGCTGCCTCCCTTAATTCAACTTCTTCACGCTTTTCGTCGATGCAGTCCAGTGATTCTAGCAAGAGGTTTTGGTTCGTCCTGGGATCAAAGTATGTCACTCGGTGCGATGGAACTTCAAGTTCCACGGGTATAACGGCTTCAGAGCCGTATGCCAAGGCGAATGGAGTGTGGCCGGTCGCAGACTTGTGGGTAGTTCTATATGCCCATAATGCTGTCGGGAGTTCATCTACCCACTTGCCTCCAACCTTCTCCAGACGCTTCTTCAGTATGGACTTGATTATTTTGTTAACGGCCTCGACTTGTCCGTTAGCTTTCGGGTGTGCCACGGCGGCAAACTTCTTCTCGATGCCATACTTTAAACAGAACTCTTTGAACTCTCTGCTTTCAAATTGCGTCCCGTTGTCCGTAATGATGGTGCGTGGAAGGCCAAAGCGGCATATAATGTTTCGTACAACGAAGTTTATGACCTTCTTAGAGGTGATTGTGGCCAAAGGTTCTGCCTCAGCCCATTTTGTGAAATAATCGACTGCAACTATCGCATATTTCGCGCCACCTTTGGATATAGGCAAAGAGCCAATTATGTCGATTCCCCAGATCGCAAATGGCTAGGGACTAATCATCTGTGTAAGTTCCGTTGATGGAGCCCTCGGGATTTTCGCATATCTTTGACACTTGTCGCATTTTCTTGCATAGTCCGCGGCGTCCCGGTTTACGGTGGGCCAGTAATATCCATAGCGGAGGATCTTCTTCGCCAGCGTTTGCCCCCCAGTATGGTCGCCACATTCCCCTTCGTGAACCTCTCTTAAGACCCGCTTCGTCTCATCATGAGCGATGCATCGCAATAATGGGACTGAGAATCCTTTCCGGTACATCGACCCATCCTGCATTACGTATCGCGCGGCCTTCCGAAGGACCTGCTGTAACATCCCGAAAATTTTCGACTTTCGAAAATTCAACATCGATACTCAATTTATCGACTGCTGAGCCATCGAATGCCGGAAACCCGAAAAGTTATGGTTTTAAGAAAGAAGAAAAAGTAAGAAGAAGAAGAAAAGAGAAGAACAACAAGAAAAAGAAAGAAGGACAACAGAAGAACAACAGAACAGCAACAGAAAACAATATCAGAATCTCACATATCGCAGCGGAACAATATATAATAGATAAATGAATATCATTTAAAAACAAAAGAATTATATCTGTTATTACATTACATCACATCATATCATCAGAGTCAATAAACAACAATGGACAGTTATATAAACTTGTCCTCATACAGAATACACAGCGGAATAAATACTATCAGATACAAATACTACGTCTCGCCATCCAGCTTATCTCCAAAGCTCCAGAATATCCAGAATATCCTGATAATATAACTCTAGGCTGCCCGTGTGGAAATTGGTGGGCACCCAGAGTTTAGAAGGGAACAATAAACTCCGAGTCAGTCATGGTGACTGGTGTGAGATCGTAAAACAGTTATTCTTTATAACAACAAAATAATTTTTAAAGTCAATTCGCAATGCCTTTGGAAAATGAAACTACCATAAGACCTCCCGCCACACACACAATGCAAACGCAGACTTGGAGGAGATTTCTTCTTATGATAGTCAAAGATGCTTACTACGCAAAAATCAAATTCTTTTTTATATTATTATTAGTGCATAGTGTGTAAAAACATTTCGAAAGTAGAATATAAATCTTAGCCAGCATAGGTACCATTATAGTATGCTTTCTATAGCTACCATATTAAATGGCAGGTTCTACAACTAAAACCGTACAAGTCGCGTATTGTTTCTTTGGATTTCCAACAAATGGTCAGGCTAAGGAACTTCCTATCCACGATGGGTACGTCCCTGGAATAGACGACCCGAGAACCTAACCGGATCTCTGCCAACACAAGGCCGAGTTACCTCTGCAAAAATAGGTAACTACTGACACGCGTATGCCATCCCCCGATCGTCACCGATCTTCCCGAGGATCCCCGATTCGCAACAAACCACATAGATAATAATAATGCAGTAACCACAGAGGTTAAGTATCTGGGCTCCATACCATGATACCACCTTTATCCAGAAGGAATGACATACACTAAGGGGCGCTACTCCCTAGAACCTTGCTGCATTCGTCCTGTTTCGACCATTTCCGGGGTGTGAGGCTCGACGAAGTCTCGTCCACAAAGCTACGCTTTCTCAAAAAGCCCTGCTTCGGGTCAAACAAAATGATCAACCTATGATCACAAAGATATAAGATCAAACAAATGATCATATCACAAATGATCAAACACTGATCATTTCACAGCAACACTCAGTATGCCACGTTACCAAATTGGGATATATCGCTGATAAATTTCAACTACATAACCTCTGAGCTCGTACGTCTCAGAGAAGGGTGTTAAGCTAAGAGAATAAATTCTCCGCCACCAACAGAAATGTATTTGAAAGAAATCAGCTTTATATCTCAAATTGTAACGTCAGACACACAATCCATACAAGTCTGTTCCGGGATCGAACAGAACCGAAGGCACTTCTCACGAAGCCCTTGCATATCCGGATAATTTTCAATCACGTCAGGACTTCCCGTCACTAAGGGTGATAAAACCTCTAAATCGGAGATCAGCCGATGTAGAGTAACTCGACGGTAATCCTTCCGTTTTCAAAAATATCCGGTCTTCAACACCGGTCTTCAAATGCGATTCATAACGACGTATCACATATTCGGAATGGGTTATACGACCCCATGGTCCTTTCCCGGCTAACCCGAATAGTGAGCGATTATTCAAAAATAAGTGTGGCATTCAAATTCATCCAATTCACAACAAATACCTACTCAAGGTAATTATTGATAGTCGGTTATTTAACTATCAATAAAGATGCGCAACATCATCAGATTCCAAATAATTTTCCAAATAATTTTATCTTCCAAAATATCTTTACTAGATATAAAATTTCCATACTTCAAAAATAAATCAACGTTTATTTTTCTAAACAGTTTCCCTTTCCTTTATAAATTCCATAGTGAATTTATATCTTTCAAAATATCTACTGATATACGATTTTCAATCATTTTCAAATATTCAATTTCGATTTATCTTTAAGAAGATAAAATCTCAAAACGTTTCATTTCATATTGGAAAAGCATTTCCCTACTTATTTAATAATAAGTATTTCACAAATCCTTTATTTTCAACACTTGGAAAATATTCGATATACTTAAATCAATATTAAGTATATATTCATTCTTTAAGGAAATCATAAATTTTAACATCTATTTGAGTCAAAAACGAATGTTGCGTAAAACATCGTTACGACGACTCAAAATCACTAGTATAGGGATTCGAAATTTAAAATAGATATATAAATCCCAATACTACATAAAAATATTTCCTTTCGGAAATCATTTACTATAACAACAGTGTTATAGTCTACCATTTCCTTATTTTTTTTCGAAAACGTCTATTTCAACAATAAATGTTGAAATCCACGTATTCGATACTTAACACGTTTTAAAACATCTTTTAAAACAGTTACTTCATTTTTATAATATCGCTTTCCCAAAACCATATCCATTCTACTTTAAAAATATATTCACTGTCCAAAATCGTGAATATACTTCACTAACCACTTTTCAATATTTTCTACCCATTTTTATTTCAATAATTATCCACTATCCAAAATCGCGGATATATCTCCTTTATTAAACTTCTATGTTTAACCTATCAATTTCAATTGGTTTTGGATTTATAAAACAATGTTTATAAACTTCACCTTTTATATTTTATAACAACTTCGATTTGTAAAACTCCTTTATTAACAAATTCGATCAATATTTCATTTGTAGGCACAAATCCAATTTATAAGTTAATTCCTTATAAATCTTCTATTCTACAATTTCATTCATTTTAACTTCACAATTTATACATCTATGAATTTCATATCTTCACAATTTTAAAATTCTATAAGATTCATATCTTCACTTATAAAAACTCGTTTTAAAATTCCAAAAATTTTAATTGATAAATATATCAATTTTTCTGTACATCTTTTATAATACTTTAAAAATCTCAATTTAACCCATTTTACAATTAAATCAACTTTCATTTCAAAAATCACACTTCGGTTATATTTCACCAAAAATCTTAACTCTTATAACTTTAAAATTCTAGATGTTTATTTTTCTGAAATAAATCAATTCAAAAATTCGATAAACGTCTACTTTTCAAAAATCACTTTAAAATCTTTTTAAAATAAAAGTCGTTATTTTTACATTTCAAAACTGAATCCGATGATGCAACAGCATCAATTAGTCCATCACAACAGTCAATATCATATATCAATATGATAACAGAATATATATCAATATCTGTAAATAAGTAAATACAGTTGAGGAATCCAGTTGGATCCCTCCAACCTGTTTCCCTGCATCCAAAGATGTTAGCACAATACCAATTCCGCTCCAGTACGGAATTATCGCGGTATATAGGTTTTTATAAATCCGCTTACTAACGGCGCAATAGGGTCTCATCCGCTATACGAGGCGGGAAATCATCAATCCAATATATACATATGCCAATATGTATATACTGCTATATATATAGATATATCCTATAATATCTAATAACACATTCAAACAGTCAATCAATAAATAACTGCAAAAATTCCACATTCGATTTGAGTGAGAAGATCTCACCGTGATTTTAATTCTGATTTCAGCGTTTATTTCGAATAAAATTAAACGGCGTTTTATTTCATCCAAAATTTTCACTGACTCCGATCGCTTCCAAATCAGTTGCATCGCGTAGTGCTCGACAAAACGAAGCCAACGCAATTCGTTTCGTAATTTTCCGACCTTGTATGGAAAAGATATACAATTACAAAGATTGCACAATTTAAATTATAATTATATTTACAATTTCTTTTCATTTCTTAACCTAATTTCCATCTGGGCCCTTGATTTCGCTGCCATCAGATCAGGACGCTACTCGCGTTTCTTCCCCGTCACGTTCCAGGAAACGAACGAACGAAACCCATTATTGTCGAAACTAGGGTTAACCATTGCGACCCCCAAACCTCCACGAAACTCGATCATCTCGTCACTAATCAAAAGCCCATCGCCACGCCACCCCACGGCCAGAGGCCGGCCTCCCCCATGGCTACCATCGACGAGAAAACATCCCCTTAAGTCGCGACGTTCAAGACCAGATCCACGAAAATCCACAACGAAATATATGATCATAACCGTATAGATTTAAAGGCCTTTCAATGCTCTTCAACTTCCATGTTGAAAGTTTCGTGAATTATTGATTGAATTTGAAGATCTAAGGGAAGAAAGAATCGAACGTTTCTGGCCTTAGAACAAAAACTGGCGGCTACGCTCAAAACCCTAGGGTTGTCTCTGCTTTGCAAAAGTGAAGATAACATGTCCTTTTATAGAAAATTGCCCAATTTACTATTCATCGAAATTTTCCGAACTCCGAATCGAACGTGCCGGCTGACGTTTCTAAGGTTTACCCCGCGTTCCGAACGCAATGGAACATGTTTCGGAAGCTAATTCGATCGTCTGTGTGAGATATGCAATAAAACGATCAATTTAAATTTAACCGATTTAAATCGATTTCGAGGCGTTTTGGCTTGCCCCGAACAAACGGTAAATCCAAAAATTACGAAATTTGAAATCTTACAATAATATCACATTACGGATCCGATGAAACTGGTTTCGTCGAAATCCGAGACTGTTCGAAAAATGACTATTTTAACTCGACGATTTAAAATTAAAACGATATCGATGCGTTTCGAGTTACCACGGTCAAACGACAACTCCGATTGATACGAAAATTGAAATCCGATAATAACTAACTATTACGGATCCAATGGAACTGATCTCGTTCAATTCTGAGACTGTTCGAAAATTGGCTATTTCTACAGTCGATAATTAAATATTAAAATATTCGATTTTCACAAATTAATTCTAAATTTGATTCTGAAAGTTCTATAACCTTTCTATAACTCCAGTATGATTAAATAAAATTTTACAAATCATTTTCAATCATTTTAAACTCGATTTTCAATTATCTCTTGAATGTCACTATTTAATATATCGATTTAATTATCAAATTAAACCCAATATCCTTTAAATAAGTTATTCGACTTATTAAATTCATTTATTAATATTTAAATTCAATTAAATATTCGAATTTTAATTATCAAAAATTCTGGGTCGTTACAGACTTCCCCCCTTAAAAGAATTTCGTCCTCGAAATTACAAGTTAGGAAAAATGTCCTTAACTCGTCTACTATTTTTCACAATCAATAGTTTTATCAATCTATCAAAACAAATTTTCCTACTAAAGATTCGTTATCATTCATATTAGCTTTCCAACTTCAATTTTAAGTTTCAAACAACATTGTTTAACTTCAAAATTCAAATTCCAGTTTAAATTCAAATTTTAAACTTTCAAAATTTTCTCAAAAATTTCTAACTCCCTAAATTTCCGAAAAATTTCGCCAGCGTCTCCTTTGCGCGGCTAATACGGCACGACTACAAAATGTCCCTACGGACTCTCAGATTTCAAAAAGAAAAAGGAAAAAGCCAAGCGGCTAGACAAGAAATCAGCAAATCTCATATAGAAATTTAAATACATACCTTTTTGTCGAGCAATTCAAATTTTATCTTTGAAATTAAATTCCAATTCCTTTATACCTGTATATCCTACTAGCCATAATATCTAGTTGCATATATTCAAACCATTTTGCAAATTCTATTACAAAATTTCAATATAAACTACTTATACCTTTTTAGCTTACTATTGAAGTTGCATATTCAATTTCGTTCAATCTTTACATTTCAATTCCATTTGAATTCAATTCCAACATTTAATTGGATTCAGTTCAATTTCTGAATATTGAATTTTATTGATTAGCTTTCATTCATACTGCACCATTTTAAATTAGTTTCAATTACTAATTCATTTCAAATTCCAATTTACTTATTCAAATTTGTTTTCAACATTCAGTTTCAATTCTAGTTTTATCTTCATTCAATTAGCTTCACTTACTAATTTTAGTTTAATCCTTCACAATCAAATTCAAATCAAGTCTTACTTTCTTACAAATTCAAAATGAATTTTACCATTTCAATTTTATTCTCTTGTACTTACAATTGCAATTTTATTTGTTCATTCCCTAATTCATTCGTTTTCAATTTGAATCTCATTCCAATCAGATTTCAAATATTCTATAAGTTATCAACTTATTTACATTTTGATTTATAAAATCATCTATACATTCATATTACTAATTCTATTCCTTTATGAATTTTTCTTCAAATATTTTTCTGGAACTTTATTTCAAATTATATCTCACATTAATATTTCATAAATATTTCTACATAGTATTCCAGAGTTTACTAACATTTCAAAGCCATTTTTGAAAACAGTTCAAATTATCCTTTGAATTTCTAAAACAAAATCCAAATTTTTTCAAACAACTTCTATTTAAAACAATTTGGCAGCAATTTCCTCTTTTGGAAACCCGAAAATGAACACCAACGATGCCGCGGTCATCATCGAAGTTATTTTCCAGCGACCGAAAAGAGTTTAGAGCTTTTCATCTTTCTAAAACACTTTTCAAAACTCTTGAAATTCATTTTCAAATCAAAAAGGAATTAAACTTTCCAAATCTCCAAAATTTTCAAATTCTTTTCAAAACCTTTCCAAAAACTTCTCTGGAATTCCGTTTTAAATTACAAATCACATTTATAATTCATATTCTCAAATTTCATTTGCATGTGAATTTATTTCTTAACTTTGGAGTTACGATTTCAATTTCTTATTCAATTTCAGTGATGATAATTCACTATTATTACTTCCTAACATCCATGCAACCATATACTATAGTACTTTATAGAAAAACATTTATTTTCTATACAAAAATAGTTTTGGGCAAAATTATCTCATTTACCCTATTTAAAACAATATTGTGCCAAATTGTTCTATACAAGTGTTTAGAGATCCCTATCGATAGAGTTGTACGGACAATACCGACCAGAATCCATATACCACTCAACAAACCAATCATCACAATATAAAACAATTTTATATTCACTAACAAATACGCGCTCGTATCTATTATTACACTCAACTCATTCTAGAGCACTACTGACTCTATCTCTAATGAGTAACACCCAACAGAGCAGGGTTGTCGCTTAACCATATGCTCTGATACCAAATGTAACATCCCGGAAATTTTCGACTTTCGAAAATTCAACATCGATACTCACTTTATCGACTACTGAGCCATCGAATGCCGGAAACCCGAAAAGTTATGGTTTTAAGAAAGAAGAAAAAGTAAGAAGAAGAAGAAAAGAGAAGAACAACAAGAAAAAGAAAGAAGGACAACAGAAGAACAACAGAACAGCAACAGAAAACAATATTAGAATCTCACATATCGCAGCGGAACAATATATAATAGATAAATGAATATCATTTAAAAACAAAAGAATTATATCTGTTATTACATTACATCACATCATATCATCAGAGTCAATAAACAACAATGGACAGTTATATAAACTTGTCCTCATACAGAATACACAGCGGAATAAATACTATCAGATACAAATACTACGTCTCGCCATCCAGCTTATCTCCAAAGCTCCAGAATATCCAGAATATCCTGATAATATAACTCTAGGCTGCCCGTGTGGAAATTGGTGGGCACCCAGAGTTTAGAAGGGAACAATAAACTCCGAGTCAGTCATGGTGACTGGTGTGAGATCGTAAAACAGTTATTCTTTATAACAACAAAATAATTTTTAAAGTCAATTCGCAATGCCTTTGGAAAATGAAACTACCATAAGACCTCCCGCCACACACACAATGCAAACGCAGACTTGGAGGAGATTTCTTCTTATGATAGTCAAAGATGCTTACTACGCAAAAATCAAATTCTTTTTTATATTATTATTAGTGCATAGTGTGTAAAAACATTTCGAAAGTAGAATATAAATCTTAGCCAGCATAGGTACCATTATAGTATGCTTGCTATAGCTACCATATTAAATGGCAGGTTCTACAACTAAAACCGTACAAGTCGCGTATTGTTTCTTTGGATTTCCAACAAATGGTCAGGCTAAGGAACTTCCTATCCACGATGGGTACGTCCCTGGAATAGACGACCCGAGAACCTAACCGGATCTCTGCCAACACAAGGCCGGGTTACCTCTGCAAAAATAGGTAACTACTGACACGCGTATGCCATCCCCCGATCGTCACCGATCTTCCCGAGGATCCCCGATTCGCAACAAACCACATAGATAATAATAATGCAGTAACCACAGAGGTTAAGTATCTGGGCTCCATACCATGATACCACCTTTATCCAGAAGGAATGACATACACTAAGGGGCGCTACTCCCTAGAACCTTGCTGCATTCGTCCTGTTTCGACCATTTCCGGGGTGTGAGGCTCGACGAAGTCTCGTCCACAAAGCTACGCTTTCTCAAAAAGCCCTGCTTCGGGTCAAACAAAATGATCAACCTATGATCACAAAGATATAAGATCAAACAAATGATCATATCACAAATGATCAAACACTGATCATTTCACAGCAACACTCAGTATGCCACGTTACCAAATTGGGATATATCGCTGATAAATTTCAACTACATAACCTCTGAGCTCGTACGTCTCAGAGAAGGGTGTTAAGCTAAGAGAATAAATTCTCCGCCACCAACAGAAATGTATTTGAAAGAAATCAGCTTTATATCTCAAATTGTAACGTCAGACACACAATCCATACAAGTTTGTTCCGGGATCGAACAGAACCGAAGGCACTTCTCACGAAGCCCTTGCATATCCGGATAATTTTCAATCACGTCAGGACTTCCCGTCACTAAGGGTGATAAAACCTCTAAATCGGAGATCAGCCGATGTAGAGTAACTCGACGGTAATCCTTCCGTTTTCAAAAATATCCGGTCTTCAACACCGGTCTTCAAATGCGATTCATAACGACGTATCACATATTCGGAATGGGTTATACGACCCCATGGTCCTTTCCCGGCTAACCCGAATAGTGAGCGATTATTCAAAAATAAGTGTGGCATTCAAATTCATCCAATTCACAACAAATACCTACTCAAGGTAATTATTGATAGTCGGTTATTTAACTATCAATAAAGATGCGCAACATCATCAGATTCCAAATAATTTTCCAAATAATTTTATCTTCCAAAATATCTTTACTAGATATAAAATTTCCATACTTCAAAAATAAATCAACGTTTATTTTTCTAAACAGTTTCCCTTTCCTTTATAAATTCCATAGTGAATTTATATCTTTCAAAATATCTACTGATATACGATTTTCAATCATTTTCAAATATTCAATTTCGATTTATCTTTAAGAAGATAAAATCTCAAAACGTTTCATTTCATATTGGAAAAGCATTTCCCTACTTATTTAATAATAAGTATTTCACAAATCCTTTATTTTCAACACTTGGAAAATATTCGATATACTTAAATCAATATTAAGTATATATTCATTCTTTAAGGAAATCATAAATTTTAACATCTATTTGAGTCAAAAACGAATGTTGCGTAAAACATCGTTACGACGACTCAAAATCACTAGTATAGGGATTCGAAATTTAAAATAGATATATAAATCCCAATACTACATAAAAATATTTCCTTTCGGAAATCATTTACTATAACAACAGTGTTATAGTCTACCATTTCCTTATTTTTTTTTCGAAAACGTCTATTTCAACAATAAATGTTGAAATCCATGTATTCGATACTTAACACGTTTTAAAACATCTTTTAAAACAGTTACTTCATTTTTATAATATCGCTTTCCCAAAACCATATCCATTCTACTTTAAAAATATATTCACTGTCCAAAATCGTGAATATACTTCACTAACCACTTTTCAATATTTTCTACCCATTTTTATTTCAATAATTATCCACTATCCAAAATCGCGGATATATCTCCTTTATTAAACTTCTATGTTTAACCTATCAATTTCAATTGGTTTTGGATTTATAAAACAATGTTTATAAACTTCACCTTTTATATTTTATAACAACTTCGATTTGTAAAACTCCTTTATTAACAAATTCGATCAATATTTCATTTGTAGGCACAAATCCAATTTATAAGTTAATTCCTTATAAATCTTCTATTCTACAATTTCATTCATTTTAACTTCACAATTTATACATCTATGAATTTCATATCTTCACAATTTTAAAATTCTATAAGATTCATATCTTCACTTATAAAAACTCGTTTTAAAATTCCAAAAATTTTAATTGATAAATATATCAATTTTTCTGTACATCTTTTATAATACTTTAAAAATCTCAATTTAACCCATTTTACAATTAAATCAACTTTCATTTCAAAAATCACACTTTGGTTATATTTCACCAAAAATCTTAACTCTTATAACTTTAAAATTCTAGATGTTTATTTTTCTGAAATAAATCAATTCAAAAATTCGATAAACGTCTACTTTTCAAAAATCACTTTAAAATCTTTTTAAAATAAAAGTCGTTATTTTTACATTTCAAAACTGAATCCGATGATGCAACAGCATCAATTAGTCCATCACAACAGTCAATATCATATATCAATATGATAACAGAATATATATCAATATCTGTAAATAAGTAAATACAGTTGAGGAATCCAGTTGGATCCCTCCAACCTGTTTCCCTGCATCCAAAGATGTTAGCACAATACCAATTCCGCTCCAGTACGGAATTATCGTGGTATATAGGTTTTTATAAATCCGCTTACTAACGGCGCAATAGGGTCTCATCCGCTATACGAGGCGGGAAATCATCAATCCAATATATACATATGCCAATATGTATATACTGCTATATATATAGATATATCCTATAATATCTAATAACACATTCAAACAGTCAATCAATAAATAACTGCAAAAATTCCACATTCGATTTGAGTGAGAAGATCTCACCGTGATTTTAATTCTGATTTCAGCGTTTATTTCGAATAAAATTAAACGGCGTTTTATTTCATCCAAAATTTTCACTGACTCCGATCGCTTCCAAATCAGTTGCATCGCGTAGTGCTCGACAAAACGAAGCCAACGCAATTTGTTTCGTAATTTTCCGACCTTGTATGGAAAAGATATACAATTACAAAGATTGCACAATTTAAATTATAATTATATTTACAATTTCTTTTCATTTCTTAACCTAATTTCCATCTGGGCCCTTGATTTCGCTGCCATCAGATCAGGACGCTACTCGCGTTTCTTCCCCGTCACGTTCCAGGAAACGAACGAACGAAACCCATTATTGTCGAAACTAGGGTTAACCATTGCGACCCCCAAACCTCCACGAAACTCGATCATCTCGTCACTAATCAAAAGCCCATCGCCACGCCACCCCACGGCCAGAGGCCGGCCTCCCCCATGGCTACCATCGACGAGAAAACATCCCCTTAAGTCGCGACGTTCAAGACCAGATCCACGAAAATCCACAACGAAATATATGATCATAACCGTATAGATTTAAAGGCCTTTCAATGCTCTTCAACTTCCATGTTGAAAGTTTTGTGAATTATTGATTGAATTTGAAGATCTAAGGGAAGAAAGAATCGAACGTTTCTGGCCTTAGAACAAAAACTGGCGGCTACGCTCAAAACCCTAGGGTTGTCTCTGCTTTGCAAAAGTGAAGATAACATGTCCTTTTATAGAAAATTGCCCAATTTACTATTCATCGAAATTTTCCGAACTCCGAATCGAACGTGCCGGCTGACGTTTCTAAGGTTTACCCCGCGTTCCGAACGCAATGGAACGTGTTTCGGAAGCTAATTCGATCGTCTGTGTGAGATATGCAATAAAACGATCAATTTAAATTTAAC
This sequence comes from Allium fistulosum, assembly GCA_030737815.1. NCBI lineage: Eukaryota > Viridiplantae > Streptophyta > Magnoliopsida > Asparagales > Amaryllidaceae > Allium > Allium fistulosum. The sequence continues at coordinate 101,505,836 of CM060907.1, forward strand.
CGATTTAAATCGATTTCGAGGCGTTTTGGCTTGCCCCGAACAAACGGTAAATCCAAAAATTACGAAATTTGAAATCTTACAATAATATCACATTACGGATCCGATGAAACTAGTTTCGTCGAAATCCGAGACTGTTCGAAAAATGACTATTTTAACTCGACGATTTAAAATTAAAACGATATCGATGCGTTTCGAGTTGCCACGGTCAAACGACAACTCCGATTGATACGAAAATTGAAATCCGATAATAACTAACTATTACGGATCCAATGGAACTGATCTCGTTCAATTCTGAGACTGTTCGAAAATTGGCTATTTCTACAGTCGATAATTAAATATTAAAATATTCGATTTTCACAAATTAATTCTAAATTCGATTCTGAAAGTTCTATAACCATTCTATAACTCCAGTATGATTAAATAAAATTTTACAAATCATTTTCAATCATTTTAAACTCGATTTTCAATTATCTCTTGAATGTCACTATTTAATATATCGATTTAATTATCAAATTAAACCCAATATCCTTTAAATAAGTTATTCGACTTATTAAATTCATTTATTAATATTTAAAATCAATTAAATATTCGAATTTTAATTATCAAAAATTCTGGGTCGTTACACCTGCCGTCTTTCGCTTCTTTTTTCTGGTAAAGCCCCGGTCGTTAGGTACAGTTTGAATGGGGTTATCCACGATTCCTTTTCGATTTCTGTCTCCAACACGCGATCGACTTTCATCTCGTCTATGCTCGGGGCATGCAAGACTTCGACAGGATACAATCCCATTTGTTGTGCGTCGCCGGTACTCGCAAACTTAGCCAATAAGTCTGCTTCTTTATTCTGTTCGCGCGGGATATGTGAAATGTCATAACGCTCAAGATTTGATAATAGTTCTTGGACCTGAACGAGGTATGGAGCAAGCTTTCGTCCTTTTGCTTGGTAGTCTCCCCGTACTTGGTAAACCACCAACTGTGAGTCGCAAAAGATTTCGATTGATTTGATCCCGAGTTCTCTGATGAGCTTCAAGCCAGCAATCAGTGCCTCATATTCTGCTTCGTTATTTGTAGCCGGGAAATCAAGCTTCACGGCATAACAGATTGATCGGTTTTCAGGAGTTATGAGAACTACGCCCGCGCCGGAGCAATGGTCGTTTGATGCACCGTCAGTGTATAATTTCCATCGAACAGGGGGAATGATGTCGTCGTCATCCGTTTTGATGGGTATGGTAAACTCAGCGATGAAATCCGCTAATGCTTGCCCTTGGATGGCTCTCCGCGGTAAGTATGCGATATCGAATTGGCTCAACTCGATGTTCCATCTTAGCAATCTTCCAGAAGTTTCCGGCCGTTGGAGTACTTGCCTCAGGGGTTGATCGGTATAAACGCCGATTGAATGTGCTTGGAAGTATGGGCGAAGCTTCCGTGATGCAATCACCAAGCAATAAGCCAATTTCTCGATTTTAGGGTAATTCCTCTCTGCCCCTGTTAAACGCTTGCTAATATAGTACACCGGCTTCTGGACTCGATCCTCCTCATGAACCAAAGCCGCACTTATCGCGTGTGGGGATACTGCCAAGTATACATATAACATTTCGTGGTCAACTGGTTTTGACAGCATTGGTGGACTCTCCAGATGCTTCACCAGATTCTGGAATGCTTCCTCACAACTAGACGTCCATTCAAAATTTCTCTTTCCTTTCTTTATTATATCGAAGAATGGGATGCACTTGTCAGTTGCCCTGGATATAAATCGACTTAGCGCAGCTACTTTTCCATTCAGGCTCTGTACTTGCTTTATGGTCCTGGGCGCTTGCACATCTCGAATAGCTTGAATCTTTTCTGGGTTAGCTTCTATGCCCCTAGCATTGACGATGAATCCCAAAAACTTCCCTGATGCAACGCCGAAGGAACATTTCAAAGGGTTGATCTTCATCCCATAACACCTGAGTATGTCGAACATTTCAGCCAATTCTTGAATGTGGTCGCTTGACCGTCGTGACTTCACGAGCATGTCATCCACGTAGACTTCCATCGTTCTTCCCAGCTGGTCCTTGAACATTCGATTCACTAAACGCTGGTAGGTTGCTCCTGCGTTCTTCAACACAAAGGGCATCACTACGTAGCAATACAGCCCGACATTCGTAACGAAGCTGGTGTGTTCTTGTTCCGGAATATGCATCGGGATTTGGTTGTACCCTGAGTACGTGTCCATGAATGACAGTAGCTCGTGTCCTGCGGTAGAGTCGACCAACTGATCGATCCTAGGCAACGGGAAACTGTCCTTGGGGCATGCTTTGTTCAAGTCGGAGTAATCTACGCAAGTCCTCCATTTCCCATTCGCCTTTTTTACCAGCACGGGGTTAGATACCCACTCCGGGTAGAGGGCGTCGCGGACGAACCCATTTTCTTTGAGTTTGTCCACCTCCTCTCCGAGAGCGGCGGACCTCTCCGGATCCATTCCTCTCCTTTTTTGTTTAACTGGGACGTACTTCGGGTCTATGTTCAACATATGACTCGTGATGGTGGGAGAAATCCCACACATATCAGAATGCGTCCAGGCGAAAACATCAAGATTCGCCCGGAGGAAGTCGCTAAGGTCTTCAGTCATCTCGGGACCAAGCTGTGATCCGATTTTCAGAATTCGCGAAGGGTCGTCACGGCTAACTGAGATGTCAATTGTTAATTCAGCCGGTGCCACCTTCTCTTCCCTGGGTTTCTCATCGTCGTCTCTCGGATCTATATCTCCGAAGATCCGAGAACTATGCCCGAGCCAGGGCTCGAGCACTACTTGTCAATTATCCACATTAAGGATGCGGACAGGATTGTCCGCAACCTTTCCCTTCTCCCTCCGATGGGCTTCTCGGAGCTCAGCCACATAACAGGAACGACCAGCTGCTTGATCGCCCTGAAAAATACCTACTCCTTTGTCAGTTGGGAACTTCAAAGTTAAACACCACGGGGCCAACGCTGCCCTAAACTCAGCCAGGGCCGGCCGGCCCAAGAAAACATTATATGGAGAATCCACATCCAAAACTACGAAGGGTAGAATTCGCACCCTCCGACGCTCGCCTTGCCCCAGTTCAACTGGTAACTCAACGTACCCCACGGCGTCGGTTGCTGCGCCGTTAAAGTCGTGTATACGAGCCTTGGACGATTTTAGGTCTTTTGTTTCTAGTCTCATTTGATCGTAAGCCTTCTTGAAGATGATGTTGACTGAACTTCCACAATCAATCAGAATTCTTTTCACATAGGCTGGTCCGATCGTTGCAGATATGACCATGGGGTCGATGGTCGGAGCCTCTATCTGATAGCGTCTCTACTTCTGAACACAATATCGTCTGTCATTACTCGCTGCTGCTTAGCAGGGGCTCCGTCCTCCGTGTTCGAACAGCACTCGAAATCTGCATGTTTCAGGGAACTTGCATATCGCTCCATTTCTTGCCAGTTCTTATCTGCGGGGTGAGGTCCGCCGATAATTGTATTTATGACTAGTCTTCCTATGGTTCGGGCAGGCTCCTCGGGATGACGCGGAGCTGGTGCATGACCTGGGTTGGACGTTCCCTGTCCTCCTTCCTGTGGGTCCTTCACAAATTCTTGCAACTTTTTCTGCCTGATCAACTTCTCGATAGCGTCATGCAGGTGTCTGCACTCCTCCGTGTTGTGCCCATAAGTCTCATGGAAGCGACAATATTTCCCGGTTCGCTTCTGTTCCTCGGTTGATTCTTTTGGTCGGGGCTTTCTGTATTGAAAGGTATTGCAGGTGGACAGGTAAATGTTCTCAAGTGGCGCGTTCAGCGGAGTATACTCGCTGTAGCTTGGAATCCTCGACTTCCACTTCCCCACTTCTTTCCTTTTTCCTTGACTCCTTCCTCCGGACTCCTTGGGTTGCCCAGGCTTGTTCTGGACATTGACTTGGACCTTTCCTGAGCTGTCTCCAGACTGCTTCACAGCAATGTTGCTCTTTATTGACTCTTGGACAGGTCCTGGCGCCTTATCCCGTCGTACCCACCTAGCTTCCTCTCTTCTTATGAACTGGTGTGCCTTTGAGTAGAAATGCTCTAGCGTAACCGGAGGTTTTCCTGCCAGCCAGTCTCCAAACTCAGAGTCTGGGTCCACACCTCTCATTACAGCCATTAGAATTGCATGGTCGTTGGGATTACTGACTTCAGTTGCTGCAACGTGGAATCTTTGCAAATATTCCTTCAACGACTCCCCGGGATTTTGGATTACACTTGACAGAGACATCACGTCCTTTGGGCGCGTAGTGTGTATCCTGAACTGCTCAATAAACTTCTTTGCCAACTCCTTGAAATTTGATACGGATCGCGGAGGAAGTCGGGTGAACCACATAGTAGCGATCCCAGATAGAGTAATCGGAAAGCACCTACACTTGGTGGCATCATTCGCTCTAGCTGAATCCATCATCCATTCGTACCTCATGACGTGCTGTCTGGGGTCAGTCCTCCCTTCATACACAGGGATAGTAGGCATACTAAACTTCCTGGGGTACGCCGCCTGCAACACAACATCCGTGAACGGAGTATGACTTCTCGACACTCCCCAATCATCATTCGATAACCCCTGATTTTCTTTCATCAACTGTCTGATCATGGCTGTCAGATCTGGTGTCTGTATGGAAGGCGGAAGGTTAGTGTCTGTTCTACGCGCCTATCCATGCTGATGCCTCCTCTCCTGGCGGTCTTCCAATCGTGCGTCTTGAGGTTCGACATCGTTAGCATTTTGATGATCCGGGCCTCTGTCCTCCATCTGTACCCCGGTCCTGAAGTTTCCAGCTCTTGCTTGGTCACGGTCTCCAGCTGTTTGAACAGCAGCTTCTGCTCGTGCAGCGTCAGTCTTGCGGCGTCTGCGCCTGGGAGGTTCATCAGAGGAAGTTGAACTGTCAGATGAAGAGTAAGGAGCGGGATTTCCCACAGCATTCTGTTGCTGTTGTTGAGTGAGTTGTGCCATCAGGTTGGCGTTAGCTTGCATCTGCTCTCCTAGTTGTCTCCTGCTTTCCCTGAGTTCTCTCATCAAGTCATTGAACTCTATTCTTGTGACAACTGGAGTCTGTTCTTGAGCGGCAATTCCTGCATTTGGAATTGCTGGTTGATTGCTAGGCCCTGCTTGTTGCACGCTAGTAGTCTCGTAGGCATCCGCATTATGAGAAGCTGACCTGGTACATGGTCTTGCCATTGTAGAGTTATCGGTATGAACTCTGAGTAGAATCAACGGATGTCCTATCAGTGAGTCGGATCTTCTTTGGGGGATTTGTCCAATCCAGTAGCTTCAAAGCAGATCCTTGAGGTCTGAGAATTCAATTCTCAGTGAAAGCACCAAAGTGTTAGCACCAAAATTGGTCACTAACCTCGTAGAGAAAGATTGTGTAGAGATATAAGTGATGAAAGTAAATTAAACAGAGAAGACAATGCTAATTTAATTGCAGAAAGTAAGAACACCAAATTTATAGTGGTTCAGCGTAATTGCCTACGTCCACTTTGAGGTTAAACTTTATTGATCTTCTTTAGAGTTGATTACAAATACAATTCGTGAATCAAATGCTTGAATGAAGTTGTTTAAGTAGAGAGATGAGTCTCAAAAATGGCAGAGTCTCCCCAGTGTTCTCTCTCCCAAAAAAAGGATCCATTTCACTGTGACCCTGCCCCTCTATTTATAGGCAAATATGGGCTGGACTTCCCAAGTGGGCTGGATAGCCGAACGCTCAAGCCCCAGTGCAGTGGTCGCTGTATGCCGAACCAGGCGTGCCGAACGCCCTGATGCCGAACAATCCCTTCTATACCGAACGATGTGGTTGATGTTTGGGAAGTGCAGGATGTTTGTCAGTCGAAGCCGAACGCTCTTCTAGATGCCGAGTACTCTTGTTGCCGAGTACTCCAGATGCTGCTGAGTTCTCCTTGATGCCGAGCGCTCTTGTATGCCGAGCAGTCTTGATGCCGAGCACTCTCGTATGCCGAGCGCTCTTGTAGGCCGAGCAGTCTTGATGCCGAGCATTGGTTGACGCCGAGTACCATGGGATGCTGAGCGTTCTTGTAGCTGAGTTCTCCTATTACCGAGTTCTAATGATGCCGAACACTAACTGACGCCGAGTCTCCTGATCGCCGAGCACTACGGATGCCGAACACTATGGATGCCGAGTCCCACTGGATTTCGTGCGCTTCGCCGAACACTCCTGGATGCCAAGTGCTTCGCCGGACACTCCTGGATGCCAAGTGCTTCGCCGAACACTCCTGGATGCCGGACACTCTCTGATGCCGAGTGCTACCTGATGCCGAGCACTAGTTGCCTGGTCAAATCTCCAGGAAACAAAATATAATATTAGTTTTTATTGATTTTGTTTAAAAATCACCTCTCAATTTCGTTTAACATGCCTAAGGTTTTGTTTTAAAAACATTGAATTTTTAATAATTCCTTTTGTTCGACCTGCATACTACACATTTGTGCACTTACAGAATTTATTATAATTTGTGCTTTTCTAATCTCATAGGAAAGTCCATCGATCTCTGATACCATTGCTTGAACCGGGCCAGTCCGCAGTGGAAGTTACGGGTGAATTTTAAAAAAAATTCCTTATTGGATATATATTGGGCTTATGAAGTCCAATTTATTTAGAACATTTCTAAATTTTATATAAATAAAATCTCTTATTTTATTTAAATTTATAAAATTGTATACAATTTTATGTAATTATATTATAGGAATATATACGTACACATATGTGTCATTAACATATACTATGTGTTTGCATATGTAACATGATAACCAGTGCAAGGTATAACTTGCCCGTATATAAATGTTGGTATTTACATCACAACGGACATGTTAGCTCATCTTATATGTATTATATGTTGTCCAAATGTATGCATGTATGTAAATTTATTATATATATATATATTAAAACTATGTAAAATGATACATATATATATATGTTACTTAAATATAAAATATTAATGATTTATATACATATATATTATAGTATTAAATTTAAAATAATATATACACACATAATATCGAAAGTATTTTTCTAAATCAATATACATTATATATACATGTATTACAGTAACAATTACGTACATATATATGTATGTATATATGTATAAATAAATTTATAATATCTAAATATATATATATATATTTAAATATATATATATATTTAAATATATATATACCTTAATATATTTATTAATTATAAAATTAAATATACATTTTAAAAAATTCAAATCTAATGCACAACACAACAAAATTTTAGTTATAATTTTACTATATTAAAAAAAAGTAATTAGTCGAAAGTTAGTAAAATAATAATAAAAATTATTTTTGTAATATATTATTCAAATTTTAAATTTTTAGAAAATCATTCATGTTATTTTTAAGTTGGGAAAAATTTTCCAGAATTTTCTCAGTTAAAATATTATTTTTAATTAACCGGTTGATTTTGGCCATTTAATAAATAGATTTTTCAAAATTATTAAAAATGGTTTTTATATTATTATTTTTTAGTTGAGAGTTTATGTGATGATAAAATAACTTTATAAAATTTAAAATTTTATTTTCAAATCATATTTAATTTTATATAAATTATTTATTATAAGTATACCGATTTAAATAATATTAAATAATACTAAATAATTATTAAAAATTAATTTGCAGTCACCAAAAGTTATAATCTATGTAAATATGCATTTATAACATATAAGTTTAATTATTAACATGATATGATGATATAATTAAATACAAGTCATATAATTAGAATTAAGTAACATATTAATACATACATACATTTATATATATATTATTTAGTAAAATGATAATAGTTAAAATAAACTTTATTTGGATATGCATTTCAGATCTATATGAAAAAATATGTGTGTTAAATACATACATACATACATATAACCAAGTTAATATGTGACAACATTGATGATACATATAAGAATCGTCACCTAACTAACAATATAATAATAATTTGTATGAATAATAGAATGCTATACAAAAATTATAATCGTATATTATAGTAAATACATACCTAAAACTAATGCCTTGGAGCACACCTAGGAATAATTAATTCTCTCTCTTTGGAAACCTTCTCGATTTGGCAGACTGTTAATACTTAAACCGTAGACCTTTAACATCCAATAGTTATCGTCTTTTGAATTGATTTGAGTTGAATTTGTTAGAGCTACTTAATGATGAGATGACCAGCAAATAAAGGAATAGTGGCAGCCAAAAGCTCCTAAAACAATTAGGCTTAGGGTCTTTAAATAGTAGATGAAATAAGGAAATATATGGATCATATCTCATACCATTTCTTACTAGATCTAGGTTATCCATCTCAAAACCCCTCTAGTCTTTCAAGCCTCCCTATATAAGACATATTTCTGCCAAATTTAACATCCTAACATCATGGTCTAATAGCCCATTTATGACAAAATAAATATTATTAATTAAATCTAATTTGGAGAGCGCTACATATTCTAGTCTCAACAAATACATCGATACCCGGTCTTGATGCATCTTGACTATGAACATTCAAAATGGTATATTTATTTTCATTGTGACAAATTACTCATGGTAACAACACGTTGTAACTACTATTACAAAACATATCATTTATGGATTTTCTATTAAATATACTTTTAATTAAATTAATTAATTAATATAACACGTAATATCAAATATGTAATAGAAAGAAAATACTTTCTTTTCGAACAAGATTGGTTATTGAGTTAGATATATGTAACATATTACATAATTGCCCCTAAGGCATACCTCTGACTCAATCAATTTATTTAAACTTAGATGAGAGATAATACTACAAAAAATAGGAAAAAATATGTGAAAGATTGTCATTATTTAGGCACTGAGCTCAATTCGAACTTGCGACCATATGGTTATTATTTGTTTATACTAAGTGTATTTTTAGAACTTTATTATCGGACCAAAAATTATGTTTCTATTCCAACTATTAATAAAGATTTCTTATTATTGCAATAACATAATGAAAGCGATTTTCCATAATCAATGTCAAACAAAATCATTTTTTGATTTTTTCCAAATATCACAGGAACTGACTCTATTGGATTTTGAGTTCTACCTTAATCGAATAAGTTAATTAATTTTTCAATTAAACATACGAGTTAAAAATATTATGCCAAATATTAATAAGCTTTTTTTATAATATATGTCATTATATGCATTATGACAATGGTTATTCCAAAGTAAGTGAGCCATTACCTATTGGTGTATCGAGCTGGATTTTCGACCCCCGAAAGTCGATACTAATACGTTCACTGTATTGCATGCCTAGCAATCGAATGCCTGAAACCCGATCGTTAGGGGAAAAGAAGAAGAATAAACAACATAGAACGTCACAGCAGAATAAATAATCTGTAATATACAACAAATGCAACAACTCAAATTTTCGACCCTTGAAAATCGACACTAATACGTCCACTGTATTGCATGTCGAGCAATCGAATGTCAAAAAATCCGATTGTTAGGGGAAAAGAAAGAAGACAAGAAGAGAACTAAACAACACAAAATCTCACAGCAGAACGAAAAATCTATAATATACAACAAATCTTTACACAAAGAGAAATGTAATATACATACACCAATCATAGTACGCTAAATAAATTATCAGCCTAGACAGTTATAACAACATGTCCTCACAATTGCTGATAAATACGACCAACAAACAACACAGCAGAACACAAATAATTACGTAGATACATCTTGGACCTCCAGCTCATCTCCTGAGCTCCAATGCATCCAAAGCAAGTTGTAAATATGCTCGGTCTGACCCGAGCATTAAATAAAATAACACCCAAGTCAGTCTGGTAAACCATCGTGAATAAAACACACCCAATTTAATTTTTAAAGTTATTAAAAGCCTTTGAAATCAAAAGTATCTCGTAAGACCACGCTGCATATAAACACAGACGGGTTTTTACCATACGATAACAAAACCATTTCATATGGAATTCTCTGATATTATAATATTTTCTAAGATACAAATACTTATTAATCATAGCCGAAATTGTTGCATTAATTAAATTACAGCATAATAGGTATACAACTAAAATCGTAAAGGCTCGTATTAGAGAATGGATTCTATACTATGAGAAGGTAAGGAAATACCTTCCAATGGTGCATCTTTAGATAAAATGAACTAGAGTCAGACAAGAACATCTTGTACCCCGCCACACAGGACTGGCCTACCACTTGACTAGCAGTACCGAATATGATCACCCATTTTGTTAATGGGCCCCGAAGCATACATGAGTAGATAGTAATCGATCTAGATTTGGAATGACCATACCCTGATGGGAATGACCTACTTGGCCATGCTGTATGCCCAATTTTTGTCATTTCCCGGTTGATGAGGCTACGTTTTACCTTCTATATAGCACTTCACACTTGGAATGCTAGCACCGCCTTCAAGCAACAATGCAATGCCAGCATTCATCCATACAAGTTTATTTTGGAACTGAACGAAACGCTTGAGAGCTCCGTCTTCAATTCTAGCATTTCCAAGATGTCTTCACTTCGTAACGCTTGAGTTGGATCGATGTGGTATTCGGATAACACATCTGATCCTGGTCTCTCCGAAACAACATTCGATAGTTTCCGGTAAACTCAACCCTGGTTCTTTAGGAAATAAATAGTCAAAGATAAGAGCGGAGATCACCTCCTTACCATTAGTGGATGGATTCCTTATCGTTTGTCCTGGGAGAATGAAACAAGATTTATTCGCACAGTATAGCATCATCGGAGATGATTGTGCCATATACATATAACTCACGTGTTTCTCCTAGATATTTCCAAAGTTACGTTTTGGATTCATATTTGATAGTCGGTTATTTAACTGTCAACAAACACACGTCCAAATCAGGGATTTAATTCCATAGGGAAAACCGACATTGGTTAAGCACATAATTAACAACCACTAACCTCCTTTTAAAAAATCTTTCATTAATTAAATTCATCTTGTAAATCAACACAACCATCCAGTCATTCCTCCTCTCTACACATAACACAACCATCCAGTTACTTGTATCCATCAACACAACATACCATACTCGACCCAAACCCTACAGCCTACCATCTAGTCATTCCTCCTCGCTATGCATAACACTGCCACAAACCCTCTGACCCACCTTTCACAACATTAGCTCCTACTTCAAATACCATACGATATTCCAGCCAGCAACACAGTCGAACTACAACTCTCCATACAACAATCATCTTGCTGTTGTACGTCTCCGCCCACATAATAACATACTGGTGTGTTCTTAGTACTCCATATTCCTGCAACTACACTCAACCCAGACATACCATCGACCTGAACTGCATACTCCCCTTCATCACTCAGAGCATATACGCATCAATTCATCAGCATACGACTATCATCAACTTTCAAACAACAAATACCACTACAGCAGTCATCTTCACTGTCACGACTGCGAATTCACTGCCATATTACTTCGCCATCGCCATCTACCTGAACTTCACCTCCACCGGACCGAACTCTTGCACCTCTGAACCAACTCATAACCATCCTGCTGACCGAACATCAAATTGCTGCTGCTCAACCATCCATTACTGCCATATACCAAAGCCATCAGCACAGTTACCTTGCCTCATCAACTACTTCTTACAACCAATCATCCTACCCCCTACAACGCTTCAGCAACCACGAAAAACAATTGTCGTATCACGAAATCCCAATCGACCACCCAGCAGCCTCCACAACCCACTCGCAATCCTCGACACTGCCTCCAACCCAAAAAAATCCACTACCTCAATCGTTGTTGCCACGACAATCCCCTCAACCTCCACAACCCCATTCATCCCAAACCTCAACCAAATCCCAACTTGAAATCAAACTGCTTCCCCCTGCCTAAATTCGCTTGCATCGCCTCACACTTCCCAATCAAGCCACGACATCTACCTGAAACAGCGAATCTCATATCAATCGAACAAGTTTTTCACCGCTTGGTTTTCATTGATTTCGATTTTTTTATTTTTTTTAAAAAGAAAAGGGAAAGTTGAATTTGAGTTAACGAGAAAGGAAATATTTGAATTGGGCCGGGTTGAAAGTGGTAGACTAGTTAAAAAGGCGATATTTTGAGTTTTTTTCTTCTTCTTTTTTATCTGTTTAAAAAATAAAAGAGGGAGAATGTTTTAGTTGTTTACCGGGCAGGGCATGTAGGCTCGAATCCAATTTTCTTTCTTTCTTTTTGTTGTTTAGTTTGTTTTAATTTTTTTAGTTTTCAAATTAAAAAAAGTCAAGTGTTGTTTTTTTAGAAATCTTTTGTTTTGATATGTTTCTTTTGATTTCAATTATTTTGCTTTTCCGTTGTTTAGTTTCTCTTTTTTATAAAAAAACAAAAAAAGGAGTTATTTTCAATTATTTTAATTTGTTTTGTTTTTCATTGGTCTCAGTTCTTCGTTGAAAAAAAAAACTGTATATATATCTTGTTTTTATTTTCAGATTGCAGAAGCAGATAAAAAAGAATCATTCGCGTGCTTCGCTAAGCTTGCCAAAAAATAACTGCTTGCTCATAAAAAAATTTGCTGCTTTTAACCCTTATATATTGTTTTTATTTGTCTTGCATTATTGTTTGCTTGCATTTAAAAAAAATAATTTCAAAAAAACAAAAACAAAATCATAAATCCATTCGTAGTTGCATTGTTAATACACATTTAATTTCTGCTTTGCATTTCATCTTAGATTTTGATTAATAATAACGCACTTAATTGTATATTGACATGTTGTCTTCTTTGAACAATTTAGTTTCTTGGCGTCTAGGATACGGCAGAGTAATAACCATTTATAAATATTACAGTGATTCGTAAATATTATAGTGGTTGTTGCTCTGAAGGTACTTAAACATTCGGCTGCATTGCAATGGTGATTCGTGGTGCACCGATAAATCCTATCCGTTACCTAGCCGAGAGCTATCTTGTTGATCTAAGACAAAGTGTAATTATACAATTTTGGGTTAGGAGCTATTTTGTAATTAAACCCTTGCGTTCATTTAGTTGCATTAGTTCATGAATATTTTTTATAAAAAAACAAAAAAATTTCAAAATCCAAAACTAAAAAAATTGTAAATATTTCTTAAATTAGTTTTTTTTAAATCCTTTCTTTTGAAATTTATTTTTTAATCAAAAATCAAAAAAAATTTGAGTTAGTTTTTTTTCATAAAAAAATCAAAAAATAAAAATAAAACCTTTTCAAAAAGAAAAAAAATTGAAAATCCAAAAACAAAACACAAATCAATTTTCCATTTTGAAAAATAAATTCTATTTGTAAATATTTTTTTATAAAAAAAATCCAAAAACATTCTTGAAAATGTCTGAATTTCCATATTCACATGAATTCTATGATAGTTGTGAAAATCAATATAATCCATATAATTTCACACCAAATTGTTATGGATATTTCAACAACTATTGTTTAAACGATCCAAATTTTTAACCATAAAATTTTCAAAATGATGTCCAACCTTCAAATCTTGAAAATAACATTTTGTTTTTACTTGAAATCTCCATGCAACAAAATCAAATGATAAATGATTTGTGTAATTCTAATTTGTGTGATAAGTCAAGTCAAAATTTTCAAAGTAATCAAGATTTGAATTAACTTCAAAATGCAAACGATTCGAGTATAACCCATGTCAATTAAATTTTGAACTCCAAAATGAATTTCAAAATCAAAATGAAAATGTGATCTACTTTTCAAATAATTTTGGCAATGGTAATAGTCTCGACTACGATACGAGTGAAAATTTTTGTTCTCAACAAATCCAAATTGAAAATTCTCAAGTTAATAACTATAAATTGGATTTTGTTGAACAAATGGACGAAATCTACAATGATCACATGGATTTGTTGTTTGAAACATATATGAAACAACGTAAGAAACAAAACCAAATCCCAACATGTGACGATTCAAATGATAATCCATCGTTTACCCAAATCGATGATTTTCAAACAACAACTTTTGAAACTGAAAATGATGATCTTAATGAAGTTGTTGAAAACACGGTAATTGAGTTGGATTTCAATTCTTTTGAGGGTGAGAAACTCGATTTAAGATTCGATCTTCCTTTTCCTGATTTTGAAATTTTGAACACAACAACTTTGGATTTTGAACTTGACACATGTAATAAAGTTGTTGATAATTCAATAAAGGAACACAAATTCAATGAACATGATTTCTTTGGACTTTTCAAAAATGAGTTGTTAAATTCTGAAGGGGAAGATTTGAGTCACCATTTCAATTTTGAAATCAATAATTTTGAAAAATTTATTGATGATAAGCTTAACTTTCAATTTGGTGAAAATAAACTTGAACTTAAATCAATCGTTTTATCAACCCCGAAAATCATCGAAAAGGAAACAACTCGTACGATTTTTAATAAAAGGACATTCGTTTTTTCAGATCCACATTCAACATCGAAATCTTTTACAATTTGGTTTTCTGAGCTTAAGCTGTGTCTCGCATACATGACGAGACAAATGAATCAGTCTTTGAAAGACCGTTTCATTTACTTTTTGACGATATACTTTCTGATCCCGTGTAAATACCGTTCATTTTCATGTAAATATAGGTCATTTTTATTTTATTTTTTTTCTCCTTCCATTTGGGTTGACTGTGGGGACATAGTCAAAATCAAGTGTGGGGGGAGCTCATCTTATTTTTATTTTATTTTTCATGTTTATATTCTGCGTTTTCTTCCCAAAACTTAAAAAAAAGCTCAAAAATAAAATAATAATAAAAAATCTCAAAAAATATTTTTTTAGCATTTTTAATTTATTTTTAAACATTATAGGATAAATATATGTTTTTGGTTAATTAAATTGAAATATTTGAAAATTTATTTGTCTTAATAATAATAAAAGTGAAGTTTGATTACAAGTAACAATAGTTTTAACTAGTATATAGGAATGTTCATACGTGTTAATTATGAAGTATATCCTAATTGAAAATCTTGGTTTTAAAAAGTGGTGAATTTAAAGTAAAGAATATAAAAAAAAAATTGTCTTCTAAGTTAAATGGTGCTAAGATGATTTTGCAAAACTCTCTTTCCAAAAAAAACAAAACATTTGTATATATGTAAATATTTTCTATTAACACCTACGGTCGACAGGTGTACACACTTGTGTGTACACTCGCCATGCTCTGTACCTTTCTTACGTAAGCCCGCTAGGCAGTGCATGATCGGTATATCTGGCCTCTGTATATCTGAGCTAGGTGTATGTATATAAAAATTCTTTTATTAATAATGCCTACAGTCGATAGGTGTTCACACTCGTGCGTTCACTCGCCACGCTCCGTATTACCCTCACATAAGTCCGAGGCAGTGCATGGGTGATATATTTGGCCTTAGTTTATCTGAGTTAGGCATATGTAAATATTGTAAATATCAATAAAATTTTCAAAAAAAAATAGAGAGAGTAAGCAAATGAAATCCAAGCACCATTTAAACTTATTTGATTTGATTTGTTATTGAAAAGAAATGAAAATACCACTTTGATAAACTTTGATAATCAACTAAGGATTTATCTCATAGTTACATTTTGTTATTAACCGAAACAATGAGTTAAACAATAGTGTATTTATTATGATAACTTGATTTTTGTTGAAATTTTGACAAGTAAAAGGTCATAAATTTTGTGATAATAACCAAAACCTATATTTAACTTATTTGTGTCAATTTAAAAGTGAATCCTTCATTGTAAATATTTTGAAAAATTTATGTTCATCTCTTTGTAACTAAATATTGCATTTTGTAAATATTTTCACTTTGCATTTGAATTTTGTGGGTAGTATCCGCTAAAAACCCTCACGAGACAACAATCGTCCTACTGGAGACACCCAAAAGTTTAACGGCTTGTTGCATACGCTCAATGCAATTGTGCTTCCTACGAAAATGAATTTTTCTTAGTTTTTAGTTTATTCGAGGACGAATAAAAAGATAAGTGTGGGGGTATTTGATGTGCACGTAAATGTGCATATTTTTACCACCATATTTAATCTAATTAAAGTAAATAAATGATCATATTGGATATTTTAAATTGTTCAAACCAAAATTCAATTTGTTTTCAAATTGACATATATTCATCTCCATATAAGAGCAAAATGGTCATTTTTGCGCATAAATTAATCCGTGAAAATTTACTTGGAATTTTCTATGTTGTTTTGTAGGAATTTGGCTTCATATACAAGTGGTTTCATGAAGATATATGCATGCACAAGAGTGAATACAAAGGAATGAAGATGGAAATAATTCATTTCATGGATCATGGATGACCCCACCTACCCACCTACCTTAATGTACAAATTAGAGCTAATCTACATGTTAAAAGGGCACTAAATCTTCATGCACACTTAATGGATGATTATTGGATGCTAATGGTTACTTGGCCACCACACTTCTTAGAGGGGTAGTTTGGGTAGTTCCCAAAAAATGAATTAGGGTTTACAAACATGTATAAATACCTCTTATGCTTCATGTAATCTCCTCTCTTCTTTAGTATCCTTTAGGCTCTTTCTCTTAGTTAGTTTTAGCTTAGATTAAAATAAAGAAAACTCCTTTGCCATTTTTATCTTATGAATTTTCCTTTTTTATGCAATGTTAATTATTGTTCTCTTTTCTTTTCTTGTTTAATTCCTTTCATGCTAGTAGTGTAGTTTATTTTCCATGTAAGTAGATTAGTTTTATTTCTTGTTAATTTGCTCTTCTTTCAGTTAGCTCTCCTTTTCTTCTTCTTTTTGTTTCATGTTGCAAGCTACATTTGTTGATTTGATAACAAATATGAGAGGCTAAACTCCTTCAATTTAGGAGTAATAAAGCTCTCTAATTATGTAGCTTCAACATAACTTGTTAATTTTGATCTCTTTTGTGCTTAAATGAATGTTGATGTGATTTATTGTTTCATGTGGAATTTGATAGTCTATGTTATTCATAACAAATAGGCTATGCTTAAACAATCACAAACAATAATTACCACTTCATCTACATATGATGATGGTAATGAAGTGAATGTTGAAATTAAAATTTGATGGCCTTTATTTCTAAACACTAGTTAATAAGCCATGCTTAAAATAGATTTCATTTTCAACTTGTTGTCATTTTTCATGAGAATTAAAAGTGATTTAAATGTTGTGTTATAGTTTGATGGCTTATATTGGGTTAATTAATAGAACAAATATGCCATACTTATGATAAACACATCATTTAAATTCACTTATGATAAAAAAAGAGATCATAATTTCATATTTTGTTGAACTATATGATCTAGAGAGTGGAATTTTTTCTAAATTGTCATTTAACTCTCATATTTTTATCAATTTTCTTTTGCTATTTTTCTACATTTTTAGCTAATCACTTTCAAACTCCTGGTTAATTTGATTGAATAGATTTTAAAAATCTAACAATTCCCTACGGATCGACCCGTACTCGCCACGTACTAAAATTGTACGCCGTGCACTTGTGGTAATTTTTATTATAAATTTTCGGCGATTTTCTAAACCGATAGAAATTCATCGTTAAACACTTGTATCAAAACACTTTTACAAAGGTATATTCACAAACCCTTATATTTTCAATACTTAAGAAAATATACATATACTTATCTTAACGGTATAAGTATATTCACAAAAACGGAGGAAGTTTTCCTTATTACACAATCTTAGAACCATTTATAAACTTTTCTATAAATCTCTAAAATCATTTATACACTATTTATAAATCTTTAAAACATTTATAAACATTTCTAGATCATTTCTCAAATCCTTTATAAACTCTTTATAAATCCATAAAACTAATTACAAAACACCACTTATAAATCTATAAACCCATTTCTAAAGTTTATTTATAAACATCTAACCATTTATAAACTCCTCTACCTTATAAATAATCTTCTTTTAAGTCTTCAAACCATTTTATAAACTACTCTTATAAAATCCAAGTCCGTTTATAAAACTCTATTTATAAGCCTCGAAAACATTATAGATAAATAAAAATTATTTACTTCAAAACGCTATTATATAATAATAATTAACAACAAACATTAACATAAATAATAATTATTATTAACCTTAAAACATCTTAAAAATAATAATTAGTAATTTCAAAACATTATTAAATAAACAATAATAATTAATCTTCAGCATTATTATAAATAATAATAATTAATTTCCAAAACTTTATTAATATATAATTATAATTACTTTCAAACTAAATTAATAATTTAAATAGTCAACCTTTCAAATATATAAAATATTGGTAAATAACTTTAGAACAACATTAAGTATAAATAAATGATCTTTTAAAAAATATAATAATAAATAATTACTTTAAAACAACATTAAGTATAATAGATAACTTTAAAAAAAAATATTAAATATAAATAAATAACTTTAAAAAAATATTAAATATAAATAAGTAACCTTAAAACAACATTAAATATAAATAAGTAGCTTTAAACATTTTTAATGACTTAGAAAGGTAGATAATAAAGTTGGAGTAAAGTAGAAATTAAATCCTTAAACATAATATTTTTGAAACCCAATTTCAGATTTTAAAGTTTTTTCCTATCTCAAAATCAATTCTAACCCCATATCTCAAAATCAATTCTAACCCCAAATGGTAATTTATAGTATTTAAAATTGCTAATTTAAGGCCAATAACTACCAAATGCTCAACCAATATTTATATTGATTTTCTATTAATACAGATTTTTTAGTTTTGAACATAAACAATGTCATAACTAAAAGTGTCCATAAATTAGGTTTAATATACAATAGTTCATAAGACAGGAATATTATTGAAATTAAAGTCAACAATGGCTAGGAATCTTGTTGGATCACTCCAACCTGTCCCTCTGTATCACATACAGTATATAATCATAAAATATAAATCAACCGCTTTGAGGCAAGATCGTATACAAAGGATCATCCACTCTTACATAGGAACATAATAGGTTCTCGTTCGCTCCAGGGGCGGAAATATATTCAAACAAACAAATAAAATAGTAAATCATCCAAACATCCAATCAACAATTTTTATCAATTATATAATATTACCGGTTAACCAAAAAGGCGAGTTTAACTCACCAAAATTCCAATTATTGTCAAAGCGTTTCAGTTCTGATTGGATTCGAACAACGTTTGAATTTAACTTAAAATTCTACAAGCCCAAATCTTAACCAATCCAATTTCATATTGTAGATTTCGTCAATACGATCCTAACGTGGCTGACAATGTTAAATTCCGACCTATATTGAATTACTTATTCAATTTACAAGATTTTGTTTAGAATAATATATTTAAATACACTAATCACCATTATCTTAATTAATTACCCCTTATATTTACAAATCACCTTCCTCACTTCACACAACAGCCCTCTTTACCAAAGCCGATCGATCCTCAACCTCATCCTCCCTCTTCAGTCGACGAACTCCGCCTCCGACTCGGCCATTGGCCTCACCATCCAAATCTCCACCTTCCGGTACCTTCGAACCCACACCCGAACCCCTCCTCCTCACTGCATCCACCAGCAGCCCACGTGGATCCATCATGGTCGCAACGACCATCCTAGCGCTGCCCGCCTCCAGAACTTCATCGGAGATACTAAACATCCCTCCTAACTCAAAGCAATCCTCCAATTCCATAATCGACGAGCCAAATCGCCACAAAACCCCAAGAATCGCTGCTACCTTCATGGCCACTTTCCGGCCATCTTGGTCCATCGCCTCCAAGATCCACCGTTGAACAAGTTCCCCTCATCGTCATTGACATTTCACTAGTTAAGACCTCATCCTATTGCCGCCTCTAGTGGCACCGACAACCCTAGGCCGTTGGATATTGAGTGGTTTAAATTTGAAATTGGTGAACGATTTTCTAACATTAATGCAATTATAAGGAAAATGGGTATGGCTTTTAACGTGGGCAAGGGTATGGCCTGGTATGGGCTAGGTATGGTGAGAATAGTGATGGTCCATATTATTTTAATTATAAAATATCCTATTCTAAGCGCCCAAAAATCTCAAACCTCAATTGAGGCGTGCTGCCTGGCGTCCTATATATAATACCCCTATTTTGAACTGTAATGACCCAAGATTTCAGGAATTTATTTTGAAAAATATAAATAAGTTTAAAATAATTTTTAAACCAATTTTAAAGGGGAATTGATATAGCTTGATATGGTGTATCTGTATGTGTGTACATATGTGCACAGGAAATACACATGAACTAAAGCTTAATTCCTGAATGCTAAGAATGAACACATGATTGATGTGTATGGAAATATTATATATATATATTAAATCCTTAAAAGCTATATGCATAAATATATATATATATATATGGATGCTACTGAGTATTTTTTAGTGTACATGTGCATGTGTGTCAGTACAAAATAATGTATAAATATATATATGGGTGTACTAATTAATTCAGTAAGACTTATATACATATACATATATATATATATATGTTAATAAAATACTAGAGTTCAAATCAGCAAAATAAAATATACAAACATATTTTAAATTATAGGCAGAAAGAAAAAGAATGAAGATATAAAAAAGAAGTAATCCTCTTATAAATAAATAAAGGAAGTACATACTATTTAAATGAAAGCTAAAAATAGAAAAAAATAAGATAAAATAGAGAAATGTTTTCTATAGGAAGAATTAGGAAGAATATTTGATAAATAATAAAATCAAGTTACACTTTTAACATGATAGTAGACAAGAGGAAAAGTATTTTCTGGAAAAGCTAAATTTCTGAAAATAACCAAAAGAATATAACCACTTTTCTCTTCACAAACTCAAGCCGGGGGAGGGTGAAATTTTGGGTTTAAAAACTAAATGCAAATGGCATGATTTCTAATGGGCAAAAATGACTTTAGCCAACACCTTAAACCCTAAGAAAAACCCTGCATAAATAGGCAGTGAGATGAGAAACCTTCTTCTTCCCGGATAGCTCTTGAGAAAAATATATAGATATTATATAAATATAATACAAGTGAAGAAAAGGGTTGAAGGCAGAAGCTTACCAATCAATAGGGAAGTGAAAGAGAGCTAGGTGAGAAAACTCACTCAAAATCTAAGGCAACAAGTCCTAATGTAGGCAGCCAGTTATAAGTTAATTTTCTTAAAAGTGTATTTTCATATGTGTTTGTCTATCTGTGATTTTAGAGCTGAAAATGTTTTGATTATTTTTGGTTGTTCTACTTGTTTTATTATATGAAAGTTTTAAGTATTATTAGTATACATATAAGTTTTATAAACCCAGATCTCTCTGATATGTTAATGTTTAGGAACATAAACAAATACCCAGAAAATAAAATGTTGAATATAGGCAAGTAGTATTGGTTTTGGCTCAACCCAGAAAAATGTAAACATGTTGAGCTGCAATATACTCATGTATAAGTGCTGAGGCTTGAGACAAAAAGGAATTAGGGGTGCAATAGGGTTGCCTATGTGCTGATGCTCCTGATTCAATGAAAATATATAAATGTTCATATACATAGCAAACAAATTTTGTGATTCAGTGAAACTTGGTCATTCTGAGTTTAACTCAAGCACAGATGGTTGCAAAAGGAAAAACTCTCTCAAAAGCCATAAGCCAATGTTAGTTGCCTATACCCCTTTTAAAATACCAGAATATATATATACATGCAGAATCTTATTTAATTAGACACAAATGGTTGCTTGCCTGTTTGTCTCTGTTTGGTTATGAACAATATGAGATGCCATGACATGGATGTTTATGGTAGTGAAATGAATCACTGAATGGTTTAGTCATGAAAAATCAAAAGAGTTATTATTAACTTAAACCTGATTAGGAAATGGGGGTCAAGAGCACTACAGGAATGACTTGTTTTCTTGAGTAATGCAAGTTGACACATGGCTTGTTTAAGTCCTGAGATCTTTGTGTAATGGAGTGAATTAGTCCATTACAGTGTGTCCATTGATTCAATAAATTGCAGATGAGACCAAGATAGATAAATATATCAATGTAGGAGAAGTTGATATAAAGAGGAACTAGAGTCTTCCTGGAATGAAATCTGAATAGTGAATAAATGATTTAATTCATTTTGGTGATTTCCCTGTTTTGTATGGATGTTTATTTGATTTATGATTGAATTATATGAATGTATGAATGTACTATATCTTCTTGAGGTTTCTGGAAAGGAAAACTTAAGTGTGCACCTGCACACTGACACAGAACATGCACACATGAATTACTTATTTTCTAAAGGCAGAGTTATTTACATATATCCATGTTTTAACTTTAACCTGATTTACAAATTGTTTTAGTGGATTTTCTCATACCAGACATGTGTCTGACCCTAGTGTGCTAATGGCATATGGGATGTCTCATTTAATATGGGGCAGCTTCAAATGCCTTTTCAGGGACTGCAGCAACTAAGTAGGAGTAGGAGCAAGGCTTGAGAAGAAGATTATAGCATGCTAAACTTAGATAGATAAGAGCCTAAATGATGAAATCTGCATGTATTGATAATTTAAATTGCTACTTGTATTGAGTGTTGAATATTGGATGGATATTTTGCTAAGAAATTGACTTGTAACTGGAATCTATAAATCTAGATAATATCTGATATGTTGAAGAAGTTAATCTAAATCTTGTAAGTGAATTGAGCAAGAACACTATGATAAATAGGGTGGTTACATTTTATAAATGTATTAGTCAATCTTGAGTCTTTGAAAAGGGTTAAGTTTTGGGAAATCTGGATAGTTGAATCTCAGAAAAGTAAATGGTTTTATTTTTCTACCATGACATTTGTATACAAGAGATTATAAGCATAGGGAAAATGTATTTATGAGACTGTAATGTTTTCATAATTTAATTTATTCTACGCAAATGTTTTATACCTTATTTTTGAATAAAGGAAAATCTTTAATATAGGAGTTGAAGCTATGACCCAAAACAGTTGCATAAGTATATAGGTATGCCCATTTAAATATGTTTGGTTCAGAGTTTAGCATACCAGTTATTCTTGTATTTTAACATGAGCTTGAATTTCTCTTCATTAAGACTTTGATCAAAATGCATTTTTAAGACCATATGGGTCATACCAGAACAAAGAGACTAGTTGAACCATGTTTTGGGATACCCATGGTTACAGGAAACCCACTCAAGTTTACATTTCATTTAGTTTAAGCATACTGGCATCAAAGAATCAAGCTTTTGAAATATGATACCTCACTTTATAATATCCCAGAAAAGAGAGTGTACTCTAGGCAGATTTAATAAGAAAAATTAAACATAGATAATGATAGAAACTTATATCATTTTTCAGAGCACAAGCACTACACCATTAATTTATAGATAATTATAACACAATTATCTGGTTTCTAGGAATTACAATCCATAGAGAATTTAGCAAGGAATCAAGAGATAAAAATCATATTAATACATATATGGTTGGAATTTTATTGTATGAATTAAATTGAACTATGTGTGGATTGATTAAACTTAATCAATCAAATTATCCTCTTGTTTACCAGAACTCTGATTCAAACAATAGAGGCATATACATCTTCACATGTATGTGCATGTCTTTGTGAATGCACTGATATATTTATGTTAGTAAAGATTTTGATCCTGGATAAGTTGTTTAGATAAAAAGAAAAAAAATGACTCTAGACTTTAGAAATATATATATGAAAAAAAAAATCTCTATGTAAAAAAAAATCCTTACAAATTCAGGTATAAAAGAGAGGGTCATTTCATTTGGTATCAGAGCTATGTTACTAAAACATAATTGAAAATTAAAATCAAATCCTTCTATGAAATTAAAAACCTAAGAAACAAAGTATAAGTAAAATATTTTGTAGGGATTGATCACTGGATGATCAAGTTTGAGTTAAAAAAAACTAACCAGCTATGTAAATTATTATTAGCAAACTATGGTAGGAAGACCACCAAATCAAGGAGCTGGATCCTCCAATGCACCACCAGTGGTCAATCTGCAAGATTTGGTGAGAGCATTTAGAGATGGGGCAGGGCAAAGGCAAGAAAATCCCCATAAAGAGCTCCCAAAATTACTCAAGACTTATACTCATTTAGGAGGCAAAAGCTTTGAAGGGACGGAAAGTATTATGGAAATTCAAGCATGGTTGAGAACATTGGATAGGATTTTCAATGACATGCAGCTTGATGATCAAAGGAAGAGGCAAGTGGCTTCAAGACAGCTGAAAGGAGTAGCTTTAAGCTGGTGGGAAGTAATCATTACAGGGAGAAATGAGAATGAAATCACTTGGAATCAATTCAAGGAGATGTTGGAAGCAAGATTTGTACCAGCATCAGCTTAGACCACCTTACTAGAAGAATTCATTAGACTTAGGCAAGGAACTTTGAGTGTCACTGAATACACTCAAAAGTTTGAGGGGCTTTCCACATATGGAGCAATGTTAGTGGCAGATGAAGCATCCAAGAATGATAGATACATAAAAGGTCTAAACCCAGGACTTAGCAGACCCATGTTACCTTATGCTGACAGGACATTTGATTAAGTAATAGACTTGGCTTTGAGATTGGAGCAGCATGACAAGGAAATGGAAAAGTTAAGAAATTTTAAGAATAATAACACCAAGAAGGGTAAGGGAAGATATCACCCTTATGATAAGAAGAAAGAGGAGGCCAGTAACAAAGGCACTAGAGATGTCAAAGCTAAGGAAACCAAGAAGAAAATTGTGTGTCATCAATGTGGAAAGGAAGGACATATCAAGCCAAGGTGCCCAGAATTGAAAGGAGGAGCTTTCAAGTGCTATCTATGTGGGAAAGAGGGGCATATGAAGAGAAATTGTCCTGAGTATAAACAGCAAGGAAAATTGGCAAATTTAGAAGGCAAAGGCAAATCCACAGTGGAGATTAATGCTGAAAACCATAGCCAAGTGGATGGTACATTACTTATTTGTACCATACCCATAGCAGTAGTATATGATACTGAGGCAACTCACTCTTTGATTTCTTATGAACTAGTTAAAATGCTAAAATTGAATCGCATATTGGTTGAAACCCCATTGCATATACAAAGTCCACTAGGGAGTTCTAGTGTTTTAAATATGATTTGTGTGGACGTGGAATTAAACATAGGTGGAAACAATTTCATTTCCAATTTATATGTTTTAAACTACCCAAATATAGGTGTTATATTGGGGGTAGACTGGTTAAGGCAATTTAAAGCCATAATTAACTTAGAATCATCCACCATATCATTGCAAAATCTTAGGGGCCAGAGAATCATAATTTTATGTGAAGTGGCTAAAGAAAGGAAATTATATCATTTAATTGACTTGGAAAAAGATTCCAGTGAACTTACTATTAAAGAAATTCCCATAGTCAATAAATATTTGGATGTGTTTGGGGAGGTTAAGGGTGTTCCACACCATAGACCAGTAGAGTTTCAAATCAATCTAGTTCCAAGAGCAAGCCCAGTGATTAAAAATCCAACTAGAATGGGGCTAAATGAACTAAAAGAATTAAAGAAACAGTTAGAGGAATTGGAAGAAAAGGGTTTTATAAGACCAAGTAATTCTTGCTGGGGAGCACCAATGGTATTTGTTGGGAAACAAGATGGTTCCTTAAGACTTTGTATAGATTACAGAGAATTGAACAAGGTAACTATTAAAATAAATAACCATTGCCAAGAATAGATGATCTTTTTGATCAATTAGCTGGGGCAAGAGTGTTCTCTAGACTAGATTTAGCATCTGGTTTTCATCAAATGAAGGTGGAGGAGTCAAGTGTTAAGTACACTGCCTTCAACACTAGGTATGGGTTGTATGAATTTCTGGATATGCCATTTGGCTTGACTAATGCACCATCATACTTTGTGGATTTAATGAATAGAACTTTTAGAGATTATTTAGACAAGTTTGTGTTGATTTTTATAGATGACATTTTAATTTATTCCAAAACAGTGGAAGAACATAAAAATCATTTGCACCTGGTTTTGTCTAGATTGAGGGAAAAAGATTTAAAGGCAAAATTTTCAAAATGTGCATTTTGGAAAGAGGAAGTACATTTCCTTGGCCATGTCATTTCTGCCAAAGGAATTTCTGTAAACCCCAATAGAGTAGTGGCTATTCAAGCATGGAAGAGGCCTAGCACAGTGAGTGAAGTGAGATCATTTATGGGGATGGCAGGATATTATAGGAGATTTATAAAAGATTTTTCAAAAATTTCTACACCACTTACTAACCTAACCAAGAAGAACCAAGCTTTTGTTTGGTCAGAGAAGTGTGAGAAGTCTTTTGAACAATTGAAGGAGGCTTTGGTGAATGCTCCAATCTTGAAAGTACCCCAGGAAAATGAAGAATTAGTTGTATATACTGATGCTAGTGGGTTTGGCTTGGGTGCAGTATTGATGCAACAAGGCCAAGTCATTGCATATGCATCCAGACAACTTAAACCCCATGAAGTAAGGTATGCCACACATGATCTTGAATTAGCAGCGGTGATCTATGCTTTGAAACTTTGGAGACATTATCTGTTAGGAACTAAGTTTGAACTTTACACTGACCACAAGTATTTAAAGTATTTATTTTCACAAAAAGATTTAAACATGAGGCAACATAGATGGGTGGAGTTCTTAGCTGCTTATGACTTGGACATACTCTATACACCAGGTAAAGCAAACAAAGTTGCTGATGCTCTAAGTAGACAACATGCTAAATTAGCTATGATGATGATAGAAGAATTTAAGGATTTGTCCTTGCTTGCTGAGTTAGAAATTGGGGAGAATGACTGTGTGCACATGGGGAGAATGACTGTGTGCACATGGATGTACATATGCATGGTGCACAGGAAAATAGAGGGAAGTTGAGCTTGTTGACACTTCAATCTGAATTAATTTTGAAGGTAAATAAAATGCAATACCAAGACCCTATTATAGTTGAGAAGAAAATTCTCATATCAAAAGGGGAAGAGGTGACAAATTACCATATTGACAAAAATGGTTATTTAAGAAACCAGAATAGAATATGTGTGCCAGAGAACATGGAGTTGAAGGAGGAAATATTGAATGAATATCATAGAAGTAAATACTCCATACACCCAGGCAGTACAAAGATGTATCAAAATTTAAAAAGAGATTTCTGGTGGAAGGGAATGAAATCAGATGTAGCCAAATATATTGCAAAATGTATGACTTGCCAACAAGTCAAGGCTGAAACACAAAAGCCATCAGGGTTGTTGCAACCTCTTACCATACCCCAATGGAAATGGGAAGATATATCTATGGATTTCATAGATGAACTGCCTAGATCTAAAAGAGGAAACACAAGCATATGGTGATAGTTGATAGGCTAACTAAAGTGGCACATTTCATCCCAGTCAAATCAGAAAGGAATGCACCAAAGTTAGCACAAGTATTTATGAAAGAAGTGGTAAGATTGCATGGCATTCCCAAAACTATTGAGTGATAGGGATACCATCTTCACCTCAAGATTCTGGAGGAGTTTTCAAGAAGCCATGGGAAGTGAATTGTGCTTAAGCACTGCCTACCATCCACAATCAGATGGGCAGACTGAGGTGGTGAACAAGGTTTTAGAGGACTTGTTAAGGGCATGTGCACTGGATTTTGGAGGTAACTGGGAAGACTATCTCCATTTAGCTGAATTTACATACAATAACAGCTATCAAAGCACCATAGGAATGGCTCCATTTGAAGCCTTATATGGCAAGCCATGCTTGTCACTTGTATGTTGGGTAGAAGCAGGGGAAAGAGCTATTTTAGGGCCTGAGTACATACAAGAAACTAAAGAGAAAATTGAGTTGGTAAGGAGAAGAATGGCAGCAGCTCAAGATAGGCAAAAGAAATTTGCAGAAATGAAAAGGAAGCAGGTGGAATATGAAGTAGGAAATTTTGTTTTCATCAAAATATCACCTATAAAAAATGTACTGAGATTTGGGAAACAAGGCAAGTTAACCCCAAGATATATTGGGCCATACAAAATTCTGGAAAGAATTGGTTCCTTGGCATATAAGTTGGAATTACCAGAAAACATGCAAGGGATGCATGATGTTTTTCATGTATCACAATTGAGAAGATGGGTCCATGACAAGGAAGAAATTCTTGAGACCCTAACCCAAGTGCAAATAAATCCTAATTTGATTTATGAAAAGGATCTAGTGGGAATTTTGGCAAAAGATGTGAAGAAGTTGAGGAATAAATCTCTGAAACTTGTGAAGGTACAGTGGAGTCTTGATCCTAGTGATTGCACATGGGAATTAGAAGACAAAGTTAGGATGAATTATCCTAAGCTATTTTCAGATTAAAGGTAATTCTAATTTTTAATTTGTTTTCCTTTTTAGATGCATATATTTTTAGTTATTATAGAACTAAAAATCTATTTGGTTGAGAATGTATTTGTTCTCTGAATTAAGTTTAAAATTTATTTAAGCTTAGGAAAATTGTGGGACACAATTTCTAAAAAGGTGGGGTGTATGTAATGACCCAAGATTTTAGGAATTTATTTTGAAAAATATAAATAAGTTTAAAATAATTTTTAAACCAATTTTAAAGGGGAATTGATATAGCTTGATATGGTGTATCTGTATGTGTGTACATATGTGCACAGGAAATACACATGAACTAAAGCTTAATTCCTGAATGCTAAGAATGAACACATGATTGATGTGTATGGAAATATTATATATATATATATATATATAGATTAAATCCTTAAAAGCTATATGCATAAATATATATATATATATATGGATGATACTGAGTATTTTTGAGTGTACATGTGCATGTGTGTCAGTACAAAATAATGTATAAATATATATATGGGTGTACTAATTAATTCAGTAAGACTTATATACATATATATATATATATATATATGTGTTAATAAAATACTAGAGTTCAAATCAGCAAAATAAAATATACAAACATATTTTAAATTATAGGCAGAAAGAAAAAGAATGAAGATATAAAAAGAAGTAATCCTCTTATAAATAAATAAAGGAAGTACATACTATTTAAAGGAAAGCTAAAAATAGAAGAAAAAAAAGATAAAACAGAGAAATGTTTTGTATAGGCAGAATTAGGAAGAATATTTGATAAATAATAAAATCAAGTCACACTTTTAACATGATAGTAGACAAGAGGAAAAGTATTTTCTGGAAAAGCTAAATTTCTGAAAATAACCAAAAGAATATAACCACTTTTCTCTTCACAAACTCAAGCCGGGGGAGGGTGAGATTTTGGGTTTAAAAACTAAATGCAAATGGCATGATTTCTAATGGGCAAAAATGACTTTAGCCAACACCTTAAACCCTAAGAAAAACCCTGCATAAATAGGCAGTGAGATGAGAAACCTTCTTCTTCCCGGATAGCTCTTGAGAAAAATATATAGATATTATATAAATATAATACAAGTGAAGAAAAGGGTTGAAGGCAGAAGCTTACCAATCAATTGGGAAGTGAAAGAGAGCTAGGTGAGAAAACTCACTCAAAATCTAAGGCAATAAGTCCTAATGTAGGCAGCCAGTTATAAGTTAATTTTCTTGAAAATGTATTTTCATATGTGTTTATCTCTTTGTGATTTTAGAGCTGAAAATGTTTTGATTCTTTTTGGTTATTCTACTTGTTTTATTATATGAAAGTTTTAAGTATTATTAGTATACATATATGTTTTATAAACCCAGATCTCTCTGATATGTTAATGTTTAGGAACATAAACAAATACCCAGAAAATAAAATGTTGAATATAGGCAAGTAGTATTGGTTTTGGCTCAACCCAGAAAAATGTAAACATGTTGAGCTGCAATATACTCATGTATAAGTGCTGAGGCTTGAGACAAAAAGGAATTAGGGGTGCAATAGGGTTGCCTATGTGCTGATGCTCCTGATTCAATGAAAATATATAAATGTTCATATACATAGCAAACAAATTTTGTGATTCGGTGAAACTTGGTCATTCTGAGTTTAACTCAAGCACAGATGGTTGCAAAAGGAAAAAATCTCTCAAAAGCCATAAGCCAATGTTAGTTGCCTATACCCCTTTTAAAATACCAGAATATATATATACATGCAGAATCTTATTTAATTAGACACAAATGGTTGCTTGCCTGTTTGTCTCTGTTTGGTTATGAACAATATGAGATGCCATGACATGGATGTTTATGGTAGTGAAATGAATCACTGAATGGTTTAGTCATGAAAAATCAAAAGAGTTATTATTAACTTAAACCTGATTAGGAAATGGGGGTCAAGAGCACTGCAGGAATGACTTGTTTTCTAGAGTAAGGCAACACTACAACAAAAAAGACTTTTCACAGCGTTTGAAAAACGCTGTTAAAAGTTTTCACAGCGTTTTTAAAAACGCTGTATAACGACATGCGGTCGTTGACCCTAAATTTTTAACTGCAAAATATAAACGCTGTCAAAAACCCACTTTCTACAGCGTTTTTTAAACGCTGTTAATAATTTTTCTACTGCAAGGCATAAACGCTGTTAATAGTTTTCTACTGCAAGGTATAAACGCTGTCGTAGGGATATGCATTTTTTTCCCCAATGAATTGACAGCAATGTATAAACGCTGTCGTAGGGATATGCATTTTTTTCCAAAGAATTGACAGCAATGTATAAACGCTGTCGTAGGGATATGCATTTTTTTCCAAAGAATTGACAGCAATGTTGTGCCATTGCAATATTCACACATATCATTAATATAAACTACATTTAATTATATTTTAATCAGTTAATGTACATAACATAAACAAATCAAACTAAAAATTGTAAAATAAAAGCATAACTATTAATCACTTCCATAAAATAAGTTGAACACAATATCCATGAACAAAGTTTACATAAACCCGTAAAGAGAGATAAAATTTATAAACCAACTGCATACAAAATTAGACAAACCCTACATTCGTGATTCAAGAGCTCTGCTTTTGCATAAATTTGAATGAAATCAACAAAAGGTGAACAAATATCTCACCATTACCACAGCCTTAGCACTTCCTCTTATTGTTCTCGTGTTGCAGCTCAATCTACTCTCATGCCACTCCTGTATTGCACTTCTCATACCTAACTTAATTTGCTTGCATCTTCTGTTTCAATGTTGCAACCTTAAGTCTCATGTAGTTGTTCTTCTCTCGGTATGTAGCTATGTAAACGTGCATGTCCCCATATTCCAGTGTGCTCCCCCAAACTCCTTAATGCACTTCTGTTTACTCGCAGTATACAGTTGTTCTTGCAGCCTGTGCATGTCCCCGTATCTTATTTTTACCATGTTAGGTTGGATGTGTTTCTGCTTAGCTTCAGTAGAGTTAACTGCATCTTGGTGCTTCAGTATACATTTTGGTTGCCTTTGTTGCCTAGATTTCGGATGCGCTTTAAAGCCAGTGACTATTTGGATAGCTTTGTTCTTGCACGTCTCAGTTTTTAAGTTTTAACTTGCACTCAGCTCCAATTCAACAGCTGCACCAGTTCACATGTTACTTCAGTCCATCCTCTTTTGCCGTTCCGACCATGTTTGTAGCTGAAGTTCGTCCACTTTCAAGTTTCAATTGTTGTTCCGCTACCAGATGCATTTGGTTCAACTATATTGTGTTATACCACCAACCACTATCTTCATCTTTGTACTGTCAACTAAGTTATTAAAAAATCGAGTACTATCAATGGTCAAGGGTACAAAAGGTACCTTTCCTCTAATTTGAAAATTTTCAGCAAGATCATGGAACTATCCATGAATGTCACCAAAAATTGTAAACATGCCGCAACATAGATAGGAATTCAATTCCAAGGCAGGTAACGATACAAGTAAAGATGAAAATAATATTAACAAACTGAACTTTAAATCAAGTCACTAGAGTATAATCATCTCCATTATATATAGCTATAATATATCCAAATTATGCAATAATTAATTAGTTCCATGTTTGAGTAGTTCAGAAATAAGCTCAGAAGCAACTAAACTACATTGTGAAGGTAAGCATTGGTATATCCACCTATGATGGTTCATCATGCACATCCAATAGCAATGGCACAAAAATATTGGTTTTAATTTATTGGGGATTAAAGGTTCAAGTGTGCTTTTCATATTTAAATATTGACAATGGAAAATGGGCTTCAGTCACTCTTCCAGTTTGATGTTAGCCAAAAAAACTGTACATATATGTCCTGCTTGAGGGTATGCTAGTTATTATGTGACCCCTAAGCATCCATGAGTAAATTCGCACATACAAACTTGGTTAAATTTTTGTAAAAAAAATTCTCACTAGGATGATACATTTGGAAGAAAAATGTACAAATTGAAATAAAAATGGCAAACATTTAGTTCTGCCAAATCACAAAATTAATAGCCTAGAAAATAATAATAATGTGACTTGAATTTGAGCCTAAATTTATGGAATGTATTCTTTACCAATTTATATTTCACAATGCTAAAATATAAAAGGAAATTCCATGGCCATTTTGGAATATGAATAAGATAATGATACCTTATACTTGATTAAAGCAACCTTTTTTATATAACTTCTATTGTTACAAGTTGATTACATCATAATAATGAAGTTGAAAGACGAAAATATCAATCCAAAAATAGAAAATATCAAAATTTAGTAACATATTAATCTTACATGGAAACCTAGAATATCATTCAAGTTAACTTGTTTACACATATTTCTAATGTCATAACACGAGCAACTCTTTACAAATCAATATTAGCCAATTAAATTCAATATGTACCATTTCCATGAAGAGCAAAAAATTGTTAACCTGACAAAAATTAATTAGGAAATAATTAAAAGCCTAGTTATAAATAAATATATTCTTTTCACACAAACATAATGTATAAACTATGAATCTACTTCTAGTGTCATAACATGAGCAACCATTTACAAATTAATATTAACTAATTAAATTTAATACTACCAAATCCATGAGCAACAAAAAATTATATCCTAGCAGCAGTAGATTAGAAAATAAGTCAAGCCTTAGTTATGAAGAAATATATTATTTTCGCACTAATAAACTTCAATGAAATTTTTTTATAAATAACATTGATAACATCAAACCTTCATGTCACTATCATTTCTATGCAATAACAACAAAATAATAAAGTGTATCCATAGTTTATAGAATCACCTGGTATTAAGCATGCTATTTTACGCTATTTATGCAAGCTCATCGATTGCAAATTATATTCATGTGTTGTACACTTATTTTCATTATTGTATGTTAATAACCATATACAAACAATCATCGTACCTTGCTGTACTCGATAGAATATACCGCTAAACCAAAGCCGACTCAAGAGTTTTTAGTACTTAGAGTTATCTAAATATGATAGATTCAAGAGCTATCATAAAGTTTGTTGGCGCTTGATTTCTTAGTGAAGAAGAGGAATTTTTAATAGAGTTTAAGGTGTATCCACATGTTCTATCTTTTATCTATAGCCTTCTAAATATTGTGATGTATAGAGTTAGAAACAAAAGGAATTGATTTAGAGCAAAATAAACCGTGACTAGCTAATTTTGCAATATTAATGTATGTACTCGATTTCAGTCATTCTTTCAAAGCCGAGTCATTTAGAATTTCATTTAGAACAAGACAATACACCCAATAGTGAGTAGATACTCAAATATAGAAGTTGATGCAATTGAACATGCATTTAGTACATAGACATCAACACATAGATTATACATTCCATTGGAGCTGAGATATTGGTACTGTGATACAGTAAGCAGAACAATGTGATCCGGTAAACAAATGTATGCATTGTCATAGTAACTATATTGTTAGAATTGTAGAAAAGCCTACAGCACTTCAAATCATATGGTCATCAAGTATTTACATTTATTGAAAACTAATTATAGTATCAGTTATTCACTTTCAGTATCATCACTTTCAAAATCATTAAATGGTCATCAAGTATTTACATTTGTGAAAACTAATTTTGGTAGGTTTTTTTTAATCATACATGACTAAGGTTTGATATATTATTAAATATATAACATCTTAAGAATTTTAAATAAACATCAATAAAGTAATTAAATTTAGATGCAACTAGAATGAGGAAATTATACTTTAAGACGCTGCTTTATGATTCCATACCAATTCTTTCTCTTTAAACTCATTAAGCAGGCATAAGTTGTAAAGAAAAATAAAAAAAAGAATACACACACATGTGTATGTATGTGTGTGTGTACGAACACTCACAGACATACGTGTGTGTGTAAATTGTAATGGTTCCTCATGTGTTGGTCAGTTTGGGAATCTTCTAGTTTGTTCAAACCTACTCTAGAATGTATGAAAATAATCGTAGTGGATTAAATCAAGAAGGCCCAACACTGAAACTACATACCTAATAGTTTTGATCAAAAAATAATAAATGAGAATTTTACACATCATAGGTTATGTAATGTGAATAAAAGTACCTCTAGGGACTTCCCCCAAGCTATCCCTTTTGATAAACAAACTGCAGCATCATAACCATAAG
This sequence comes from Allium fistulosum, assembly GCA_030737815.1. NCBI lineage: Eukaryota > Viridiplantae > Streptophyta > Magnoliopsida > Asparagales > Amaryllidaceae > Allium > Allium fistulosum. The sequence continues at coordinate 101,540,366 of CM060907.1, forward strand.
ACTAAAAATGTTTGACAATCAATTCCAATATAAAGCCGACATTGCATTAGACTTCATTTTTTATGTTAAGAAGCTCATCCTCAATCACTATAAGTAAAATTCATTGAGCAATTGGTGATAATTCGATCTAGTGCTGATTGGTAGCTTGCAAACTATAAAATTAAAAAAGAGAGAAAATGATAATTAAACACAAATAGAAGGAAGTATGTGCAAGATTGAAGAAAAAACATACATCACTAAACAAAGTTAAAACTAGATAATAAGTGAATGCATTGTATTAAGGAGCGACCATTAAGAGTTGAGACACAAGTAAAGTATTTCAGCATGTGGATCTTCATTGGATTTTAATTCATGAATAAAAAAACGATGATATTTAGTAGGTAAAAACTATTTTATCGCCAATCATGTCGATTTCGAAATGCTTTATAATCAAATTATTTGTACTTTTTGTAATTAAAACAATGATAAAAATTAAAACTTTCTGTAACGACCCACTATTTTGGACCATTCAAATCGACAATAATCCACGCATGTCTGACTTGAATAATTCAAAATAACAGATTGTAATAAAATTTGGAGCAAATAAAATCAAATACAGAATCACAGACACAGAATATCAGAATAACTCGCAGCGGAATATAAAAACCATAGTAGTTCATGAAGCTACTATAACAAACTCTCAAAACAAAATACATAATATCTGTTTGAAAACATATACAATAGAAATCTCAAATACATAGAAGTTTATAATACTAGAGCTGAAATAGAACAACTGAACTGAAAGGAACAGATAACTAGACAAGTAGAATCTCCAGCGATTCCTAGCTCCAAGAAGAAATCCAAAGCTAAGCTGTAAATACTCAGGCTGACCCGAGCGTAAAGTAAAACACAAAACACTCGAGTCAGGACAATATATACTTATATAATGTAAACCAACTCAAGTGAACTGTAGTAGAAATGCACAATAACTCAAAGGATGCTTGGGATCGCCCGTCCTTTAAGGATCAGTTAAACTATAAATTAAATACATCCCGTGGTTAAAATTTCAAAATGGTATTTTATACTTCGAAATCAAATATCATTTCAAAATTCAATATCCTTCAAAAATCCATTTCAAAATATCAAAATATCATATTTCAAAATAGTTTATATTTCAAAACAAATTACTTCATTTTAAATCATAAAAATGAAGTTAGTATATTTAATAATTAAAATTTTAAATTTCCAAAAATTTAAATTTTCAAAGTTCATTCGTTCACTTCAATTAATTAAAAAAATGAAATTTCAACTTTCGCAGCATTTAGAAAATGCTACGGAAAGTCACATTTAAAACAGTTCAATTTAACAAAAGACAGCATTTAAAATGCTGTAATATGGTTACATTAGTTTCAAATAAACTTAGTTAAATTCAACCATTATAACATTTACAAAAATGCTATAATAGCCTTTAATTAAATTTAGCCATTTGGTTCATTATTATCAACTACAGGTTCATTATTATCAACTACAGCATTTACAAATATTGTATTATCATTTACATTAGAATTTAATAGCATTTCAGAAATGCAGTTAACTAACTTCAAATATTCAGTATAATTTCACAAACAATTATATTTTTATATAAATCATTTTTTTACTTATAAAATCATATAATTTCACTTTTAAAACAATCATTCAAATACCCTTATATCCATGATTTTATAAAGTTAAAACTCCATTCAAAAATCAAAATTTAACAATAATTCACTTATTAAATTCCAATATTAAGTTATAAATTCATTAAATTAAATTAACTTAACACTTAAGTTTAAATTTTCAAATATAACTTAATTCCATTTTTATTTACTTAACTTAAAAATTCACTTTAAGCCAAATTCACAAATTTCCAATTTTAGTTATATTTCAAAATTTCAACTTAAAAATATTCATTCATTTCACATTTTAACTTTATTAAAAAAACATTTAATATATTATAAAATCATTTAAATTCACTTTAATCCAAATTATCATGAATTTATCACATTTCATATTTAATTTAAATTCCAATTATCACCAAATTAAAATTTCCCAAAATAACTTACATTTCAAATTTTCTAATTTTACCATTAATGTATTTCACTTATAAATTTTCAGAAAATCAATAATGCTTTACAAAAATCATTTTTATTTAGTTTAAATCAAAATATTATAATATTTACATTTCTAAAATATTTAAAAAAAATTATAAAACATATTTTAACAACGGGTCTGTATTTCATTTTCTAGCCTAGGTAAAGTGATACGGGTAATTTATCATTTCAACCCGTAATTTACAAAGATACCCGGGTTTGATCATTTCAAACCCGCAATCCCAAGTAAATGAAAATAATTGAAAATCATTCAGGCATATCATTTCAGCCCATAATGATTTTCTCCTATTCTAAAGTCCGTTCGGGTATGTATCATTTCAACCCATAGTGATTTTAATCTAAAGGGAACTTGCAGTGTGATAAACTGATAAAAATAATAGAACAGCATAATATAACAGTAACATATAATATAATAGGTGTTTAAGCATGGGTGAACATCATAAAATCATAACATAGCAAGTGTAACATGATAATGCATTTTACAGATTCAAAAGGGGTCAATTCACTAGTTATATATGTACATATTGTCTGGTGAGAATAACTCACCTGTTAAGCTGGAGATATGCCAACAAGCACACAACACAAAGATTACGAGGGCACGACAACTCTAATACAATTTGAGTGTGGAGAGCAAATCCAATGATATAGATCTTGTGTTATAACCCAAACAAAAATCAAAGCAAACCATAAATTTCAATACACTAGAAATGAAATAACTTTTAAATAAAGAGAGATACGAATGCCAAATCTTTTGCCATGCTTTCTCTATTTGTTTGCATGGCCTAGGGGATCAATTAGGTCAGGTTTGTACTTGGTTTGGATTAGGTATGGGTCTGGAAAAGGTAAGGCTACAAGCATGAACATGGAGGGGAGTTACAAGGTAGGAATGCAAATGGTCAAGGCAACAAAAGAGTGTTTGGGTGTAACAACAAGGCTTGGCCTTACATGGATTGGGCTCGGCCTTGGCATGAGCAGGTCTGGTGGTGGCTGGAGCAGAGGCCAGAGGTGGTGGAGGAGCAGGTGGTGGCGGCTAAGGGGTGGCCAAGGTGAACTATGGTGGTGGTGAAGGTGCTAAGGTGGCTAGGCATTGGTTTAAGGAGTTTTGCAATGTTTGTGTGGATTTTTTGTGGTGCTACCTTCAAGTGATGGTCACAACCTGGTCAAGACCAGTGGAGAGGAGGGTGATGTGGCTGTGGATGGTGGTGGTGCTGGTCGTGGAGGTGGTGGAGAGGCTATGGCCGATCAACACTATGAAGAAGCAAGGCAAATTTTAATAGAAAATTCAATAAAATGAAGGGAAAAAGTGGAAAAAGAAGAAGAAGACATTACTAATTTTTCTCAGATCTGAAGTGCTGTGAAAATGAAGTGAAAAGGATGTGTTTTCACGTGAAAATGAGTTAAGGAACTCACGGCTATCAATTAGAAAGGAACGGCCAATGATTTGAAAAGTCTGGCAACCCAAAAGTCATTGTTTCGAAACCTTTTGTCTCTTCAAATTTCCATTCTTTTTAATTAAATAAAAACCAATGATAATTTAGTAAAATGAGTTTTAATACTGAAACAAAGTAAAATAAAATGAAAATAAATAATTAAATTTAAATAAAATAGAAAAAGAATTAAAGAAATTGCTTAAAAATTCAAAACAGGACTTAAAAATTACAAATAGAATATCACTAGTTTTAGAAAAATTACAACTTTACTTCTAACCAATAAAAGTCAAGAAAAAAAAATAAAAATAAATTCTGAATAAAATGAAGTGTAAATTAAAATAAAATAAAGTCTTAAGAAAATAGAAAATAAACAAAAAAATTCTTTAATTAAATGAAACTGGAAATTAGAAATTATAAACAGAATACAACTGACTTTGGAAAATGTCAATTACATTTTGAAAAATGTTTTAAAACCAAAATATATACATAACATGTTATTTTACCCATATAAACAAAAATTAGAACATTACATGACCAAATAAAAATATTATTTATATAATTTAAAATAAACAATTTTGTTAAATACAACAAATTACACTCAATATTGAAAAAGGCATAACTTTCACATTATAAATCAGATTTTAATGAAACGAAAAGCATTATTCTTAAAATTTTATTTAATTTCATAATAAAAGAAAAAATTCAAATTTTCAAACTTTCAAATTTCTGAATTAAAAGTCAAAGTTTGACCATATTGACCAAAATTCACTTTTCTGAAAAATATTCTTTTAGTCATGTTTGGAATTCTAATTCACATCAAAATCAAAATTTATATTTAAAATAACAAAATTTATTCATTTTAATAAATAAAATAAAGTTTTTAAATCAGGAAATCAATTAAAATAACCAAAATATACAATTAAAATAATCACAAAATATAGGGTTGTTACACTCTCCCCTACTCAAATCTTTTCGTCCCCGAAAAGAAAGGAAGCGGAGAGACAACTAGAAAGAACAATAGGTTGGAAGACATCCGGAAAGAAGGTAGGGAAAAAGTAGCTAGAAGGGAAAACAGGTTGAAAGACAAGGATGAACCATTATTTTAAAATTGTTGGTTGAAGAGGTAAACAATATTTAAAACACTTTAAAATTTTTTAGAAAGGAAATAACTGATCAAAATATCCTTTATAATATTTTATCAAAATACTTTTTAACTCGATGTCTTAACAAGTTTATCCTCGTTCCTGCAGACTCTGGCAGTGCGTTGATCAGGCGCAAAGCTAGAATTCTCCAGGTACTTAGTAGACTTGTTTCAACACCCAGTGAAAATACTGGAAAACTTTTTAAAAACAGATATGGAAAGTACAATCCAAACAAAAACAAACAAAACCTTTGTCTAACCATGGTTCGCAGATACACAATGGTTACGCCTGGATCCCCCAGGAAACAATCCATATCCGTAAGCTTTCTCAACCCTGCGAGTTACGCCATGATGACTAGTAGAATGCAGGATACACAATGGTTACGCCTGGATCCCCCAGGAAACAATCCGTACCCCCAGGCAAGACTCAGCCAAGCATTTGCGCTACTATTCGCGACCTACACAGATTGCAGGATACACAATGATTACGCCTGGATCCCCCAGGAAACAATCCGTACCCCTAGGCAAGACTCAGCCAGGCAGTTGCGCTATGCAGTCACGAGAGAACAATAAGACCATGGGTAACGCCATGGAATTCGAAGGACACTCGAGTATCATATCCGGAAAACCAAAAATCAAAGAGAATAATATCGATAGAATGAATCCAAGATGTGGCCACAAATCGGATATCAAGCAGAAGGCACTTTCCATATCTTTACTTCGAAAATATGTATCATATAGTACCTTTTCAAATCACTTTCAAATATCGTACTTATATAAAATCCATTATATATAAGATTTAATTTTCAAATTGAATACTTTCCAAAATCAATAGTATATCAAATCATACTTATATAGACTTCAATTATATAAGATTTCACTTTCAAATTGAGTACCTTTTCAAATCTATAGTTTTCGAATCAATTTCATACTCATACAAATCATTTTTATATAAGTTCGACAACTCCCAAATCAAGTGTTTAGTAACATAAGGTTCTCAAATTTAAATTTGTTTCAATATCAGTTCAATTTCAAAATCATATACAATTTCACCAAATTATTTTCTTCTCAAATTAAATATCTTTAGTTTCAAAGTTTCCAAAATAATAGATTTTTGAAAATAAATCCAAATTTCCAAATCAATATAATTTAAGTCAACCAATTCATTTCCAAAATCAAATGTTTTCAAAATCATCTTATACTTACGTAAGGTCCGTCTTATATAAGGATCAAATTTTCCAAAATAAATTTCGCTGTATGAAGAGCCATATGGGATTTGAATATCTTTGCTTTTATAGGTTATATATCTTTGTAATTTAAATTGGAAAAGTAAGCAAAGATATTCTAACCCGACAGCTTTCAATTTCAGCGTCAAAATATATCACTGATATTAGAATATAAGATGTACACACGTCATCATTTCGCAAAATCACATTTGATCGCTCGCTCTATCACACAAGTTCGCTTTCGAACTAGTATTGTCCATTCGATTTCCCTAATGCGGACTTCGATATGGTTTCTCGACTAGAAGCCATTAGTCTCCTTGCATAGCCATATACTATGATAGAGAATTCTGGAATCAAGCCCAAAATCCATATCAAATATTCGCCATCAAGAATCGAATGAAAAATCCTAACACGAAATGGTGTAATCCACCTCGCACTTGTGTACTCAAACTTGGATCAAATTAATTATGCGAATAAAACAGCATACGTACAACTTATATATTTATTTCAACTTGTTAAATATATAGTTTCATAAAGATGTTACTAAGTTAAAACATTTAAACTAAATTTTATTCAAAATATTTTGAAGACCAAATTCTTTTCAAAACATTTCAAATCTAAATTTCATATTAGAAAATTTTAAAATTGCTTTATTCATTTACTTAACCAAACAGTTTCAACTTATTTAAATCATATTACTTCATACTTAAACATTCAAAACAAACTTATATACTTTATCAAATTACTTTTCAAAATTTCTTAGCTTTGAAAAGTTAACCTTGATTTGGAAGTGCTCGAACCTTTAAAATAGTTGAAGAAATCATATTTCAATCCAAGAGTTGGAAATCACAATTAAATCAGTAAATCCATTCCAAAAATAGGGTTATATCAAATCAAATCCAAAACTCAAGGACTGAACACCGGCTCATTTCAAATTTTACAAATATATATACATATATCTTTCGAATATCACATCACACTTCGGAATTTGAAATCTAAATTGGTTTCACAAATCAATCGCATAGCAATGCTACCGAAGTGGCCTCTCCCTCACTCAGAAACTCGAAAATCAATGTCGATGATGCGTGCACTCATCACCGAAATTATTTTCCAGCGACACAAGTGAGTTCTGGACTTCCATTTACTTTGAAAACTTCTTTGAAATTCCTTCAAAATCATTAAAACCCATTAAAATCATTTAAACATTACTTATTCGGAAAAATAATTTCAATCATATTATTTATTATTTCAAAATCTTAAAACCAGTTCCAAAATGCCGGAGTTCAATCACTTAAATTCAGATTCAAAACCTTCAGTTATAAATCATTTTATATGAAACCGTTTCTTATAAAATTTTCACAATTTCAAATCCTTTCAAAACTTCAAATTCTCATTTTTTTTAAAAGGTATATAATCCTTATCAAAAACATTTCATCTTTATATAAAAATATGGTCATCCTTATCAAAATAAAAACTACGATGAATACACAATTTTCAAAAGACAATCAACCACAAACTTTCCAAGGGACGATTCAAGGATAGATTTCAAAGCAAAACAGAGATTCAAATTTAGAAGGACTCTAATCAAATAGAATTCTAATTCAAAGATAGGCTCAAACGAAGATAAGATAATTAAATTACCAAATAGAAGATGGATAAGCCTATATGAATCGCGGGCGGCCTTAACCGGTCAACCGCGATTTCAGGAATATAATCGATGCGAAAATCTAAGGAAAATCGACCTTCGATTGCCAGAGATAGAATCTAAATATAGCAGAAGATAGAAAACATCGTAAACCGAGGATACAAAAATCTCCGGTGAATCAATGCCAATTATAATCATTCAAAGATTGGCGGAATCGCCACCCTATAAAGGTCATACAAAGTGGAGTGATGCAATGCTCCAAAATCAAAAGAATACAATTAGGGGAGATAGGAATGGATTTCAGAACAAGTGAGCATTCCAAAATTCAAAGGAATCTTATTCGATAAGAATCCAAACGAAGATTAGAGAAATATAACCTATATCGATACAGAAAAATTCCCATTCAAAATTTGGAAAGACTCGAATTCATAACATACGAAAACAGAAGCATAAATATCTTTAGTTGGACAACTTTAGCTAAGCAAAGTTTACTCAAAGCATCCTAACAAACTACTGATTTTGCCATACTCAAAATAGATTCCTATCAACAATGGAACTAGATCAATCAAGAGAGAAGTTCAAAATTTTAGAGGATCCTAATCAAAGAAATTACTAACAAGGTGGATACAAAAGGAATGAAGTTTAAGAAATATTTTACTTTCAAAGCAAGGAAATTTATATCAAAATAATCTTTGAAAATTCTTTAAAAATCATTTGAAAATCATTTTATACTTCGAAAATACGTTCTCTCACAAAGAAATGATTCCGACATTGATTTCACTCATTCTAGGGTATTTCTACCCTATCTCTAATGAGTTTTTGCTCCGTAGGCTAAGGTTTGCCTAAAACCAAAGCTCTGATACCAACTGTAACGACCCACTATTTTGGACCATTCAAATCGACAATAATCCACGCATGTCTGACTTGAATAATTCAAAATAACAGATTGTAATAAAATTTGGAGCAAATAAAATCAAATACAGAATCACAGACACAGAATATCAGAATAACTCGCAGCGGAATATAAAAACCATAGTAGTTCATGAAGCTACTATAACAAACTCTCAAAACAAAATACATAATATCTGTTTGAAAACATATACAATAGAAATCTCAAATACATAGAAGTTTATAATACTAGAGCTGAAATAGAACAACTGAACTGAAAGGAACAGATAACTAGACAAGCAGAATCTCCAGCGATTCCTAGCTCCAAGAAGAAATCCAAAGCTAAGCTGTAAATACTCAGGCTGACCCGAGCGTAAAGTAAAACACAAAACAATCGAGTCAGGACAATATATACTTATATAATGTAAACCAACTCAAGTGAACTGTAGTAGAAATGCACAATAACTCAAAGGATGCTTGGGATCGCCCGTCCTTTAAGGATCAGTTAAACTATAAATTAAATACATCCCGTGGTTAAAATTTCAAAATGGTATTTTATACTTCGAAATCAAATATCATTTCAAAATTCAATATCCTTCAAAAATCCATTTCAAAATATCAAAATATCATATTTCAAAATAGTTTATATTTCAAAACAAATTACTTCATTTTAAATCATAAAAATGAAGTTAGTATATTTAATAATTAAAATTTTAAATTTCCAAAAATTTAAATTTTCAAAGTTCATTCGTTCACTTCAATTAATTAAAAAAATGAAATTTCAACTTTCGCAGCATTTAGAAAATGCTACGGAAAGTCACATTTAAAACAGTTCAATTTAACAAAAGACAGCATTTAAAATGCTGTAATATGGTTACATTAGTTTCAAATAAACTTAGTTAAATTCAACCATTTAACATTTACAAAAATGCTATAATAGCCTTTAATTAAATTTAGCCATTTGGTTCATTATTATCAACTACAGCATTTACAAATATTGTATTATCATTTACATTAGAATTTAATAGCATTTCAGAAATGCAGTTAACTAACTTCAAATATTCAGTATAATTTCACAAACAATTATATTTTTATATAAATCATTTTTTTTACTTATAAAATCATATAATTTCACTTTTAAAACAATCATTCAAATACCCTTATATCCATGATTTTATAAAGTTAAAACTCCATTCAAAAATCAAAATTTAACAATAATTCACTTATTAAATTCCAATATTAAGTTATAAATTCATTAAATTAAATTAACTTAACACATAAGTTTAAATTTTCAAATATAACTTAATTCCATTTTTATTTACTTAACTTAAAAATTCACTTTAAGCCAAATTCACAAATTTCCAATTTTAGTTATATTTCAAAATTTCAACTTAAAAATATTCATTCATTTCACATTTTAACTTTATTAAAAAAACATTTAATATATTATAAAATCATTTAAATTCACTTTAATCCAAATTATCATGAATTTATCACATTTCATATTTAATTTAAATTCCAATTATCACCAAATTAAAATTTCCCAAAATAACTTACATTTCAAATTTTCTAATTTTACCATTAATTTATTTCACTTATAAATTTTCAGAAAATCAATAATGCTTTACAAAAATCATTTTTATTTAGTTTAAATCAAAATATTATAATATTTACATTTCTAAAATATTTAAAAAAAATTATAAAACATATTTTAACAACGGGTCTGTATTTCATTTTCTAGCCTAGGTAAAGTGATACGGGTAATTTATCATTTCAACCCGTAATTTACAAAGATACCCGGGTTTGATCATTTCAAACCCGCAATCCCAAGTAAATGAAAATAATTGAAAATCATTCAGGCATATCATTTCAGCCCATAATGATTTTCTCCTATTCTAAAGTCCGTTCGGGTATGTATCATTTCAACCCATAGTGATTTTAATCTAAAGGGAACTTGCAGTGTGATAAACTGATAAAAATAATAGAACAGCATAATATAACAGTAACATATAATATAATAGGTGTTTAAGCATGGGTGAACATCAGAAAATCATAACATAGCAAGTGTAACATGATAATGCATTTTACAGATTCAAAAGGGGTCAATTCACTAGTTATATATGTACATATTGTCTGGTGAGAATAACTCACCTGTTAAGCTGGAGATTTGCCAACAAGCACACAACACAAAGATTACGAGGGCACGACAACTCTAATACAATTTGAGTGTGGAGATCAAATCCAATGATATAGATCTTGTGTTATAACCCAAACAAAAATCAAAGCAAACCATAAATTTCAATACACTAGAAATGAAATAACTTTTAAATAAAGAGAGATACGAATGCCAAATCTTTTGCCATGCTTTCTCTATTTGTTTGCATGGCCTAGGGGATCAATTAGGTCAGGTTTGTACTTGGTTTGGATTAGGTATGGGTCTGGAAAAGGTAAGGCTACAAGCATGAACATGGAGGGGAGTTACAAGGTAGGAATGCAAATGGTCAAGGCAACAAAAGAGTGTTTGGGTGTAACAACAAGGCTTGGCCTTACATGGATTGGGCTCGGCCTTGGCATGAGCAGGTCTGGTGGTGGCTGGAGCAGAGGCCAGAGGTGGTGGAGGAGCAGGTGGTGGCGGCTAAGGGGTGGCCAAGGTGAACTATGGTGGTGGTGAAGGTGCTAAGGTGGCTAGGCATTGGTTTAAGGAGTTTTGCAATGTTTGTGTGGATTTTTTGTGGTGCTACCTTCAAGTGATGGTCACAACCTGGTCAAGACCAGTGGAGAGGAGGGTGATGTGGCTGTGGATGGTGGTGGTGCTGGTCGTGGAGGTGGTGGAGAGGCTATGGCCGATCAACACTATGAAGAAGCAAGGCAAATTTTAATAGAAAATTCAATAAAATGAAAGGAAAAAGTGGAAAAAGAAGAAGAAGACATTACTAATTTTTCTCAGATCTGAAGTGCTGTGAAAATGAAGTGAAAAGGATGTGTTTTCACGTGAAAATGAGTTAAGGAACTCACGGCTATCAATTAGAAAGGAACGGCCAATGATTTGAAAAGTCTAGCAACCCAAAAGTCATTGTTTCGAAACCTTTTGTCTCTTCAAATTTCCATTCTTTTTAATTAAATAAAAACCAATGATAATTTAGTAAAATGAGTTTTAATACTGAAACAAAGTAAAATAAAATGAAAATAAATAATTAAATTTAAATAAAATAGAAAAAGAATTAAAGAAATTGCTTAAAAATTCAAAACAGGACTTAAAAATTACAAATAGAATATCACTAGTTTTAGAAAAATTACAACTTTACTTCTAACCAATAAAAGTCAAGAAAAAAAAATAAAAATAAATTCTGAATAAAATGAAGTGTAAATTAAAATAAAATAAAGTCTTAAGAAAATAGAAAATAAACAAAAAAATTCTTTAATTAAATGAAACTGGAAATTAGAAATTATAAACAGAATACAACTGACTTTGGAAAATGTCAATTACATTTTGAAAAATGTTTTAAAACCAAAATATATACATAACATGTTATTTTACCCATATAAACAAAAATTAGAACATTACATGACCAAATAAAAATATTATTTATATAATTTAAAATAAACAATTTTGTTAAATACAACAAATTACACTCAATATTGAAAAAGGCATAACTTTCACATTATAAATCAGATTTTAACGAAACGAAAAGCATTATTCTTAAAATTTTATTTAATTTCATAATAAAAGAAAAAATTCAAATTTTCAAACTTTCAAATTTCTGAATTAAAAGTCAAAGTTTGACCATATTGACCAAAATTCACTTTTCTGAAAAATATTCTTTTTAGTCATGTTTGGAATTCTAATTCACATCAAAATCAAAATTTATATTTAAAATAACAAAATTTATTCATTTTAATAAATAAAATAAAGTTTTTAAATCAGGAAATCAATTAAAATAACCAAAATATACAATTAAAATAATCACAAAATATAGGGTTGTTACACTTTCTATGGTGAGCAATGATGAAATCTTGACTAACCATTTGTAAACAAACTGTTATTGACTAACCCTACCATACAAAGACCTGTCTTTTTTCTCTAGAACTTGCAAACATAACCGCAGTATTATGCATGATAATATAAAAAAGCAATTTCACATGTTGCATCTAAAGATTAAATAAATTATCTCAAATCGGATTTCTAAAGCGAATCAACCAAGAATTCTTGAGTGAGGCCTCTTATTTATTGAGTGGACTTAGAATCAGATTCATGTTCTCGTGTTTGCCAATGAAGGATTCACGGTGCTTTAGGGCTCAAGTGATTGCCAATGATGGATTCAAAGGGAATTAGGGCTCGAGTTTATCGGATATTGCAGGAGAGGTCAGGGGAGAAACAATTTTTCATGGGAGAATTCATGTTTAATTAGGTTTAAATTTCGCAGGAGGATTTAGGATTTTACTTTTACGCGGAGTGAAATTGAAAAGGAAGAAAGGAAGGCGGCCAAGTAACCGCGTAATGAAAAAAATTCTCAAAATGAATTGGGCTAGTTTAAACAGCGTTCAGGGTTCTAATTTTTATTTTACAAAATTCTTTTATCAGCGGTTATTGTAAAAATGCTGTCTACTATTATAGTTGAAAACACATTTTCTTGTAGTGCAAGTTGATACATGGCTTGTTTAAGTCCTGAGATCTTTGTGTAATGGAGTGAATTAGTCCATTACAGTGTGTCCATTGATTCAATAAATTGCAGATGAGACCAAGATAGATAAATATATCAATGTAGGAGAAGTTGATATAAAGAGGAACTAGAGTCTTCCTGGAATGAAATCTGAATAGTGAATAAATGATTTAATTCATTTTGGTGATTTCCCTGTTTTGTATGGATGTTTATTTGATTTATGATTGAATTATATGAATGTATGAATGTACTATATCTTCTTGAGGTTTCTGGAAAGGCAGACTTAAGTGTGCACCTGCACACTGACACAGAACATGCACACATGAATTACTTATTTTCTAAAGGCAGAGTTATTTACATATATCCATGTTTTAACTTTAACCTGATTTACAAATTGTTTTAGTGGATTTTCTCATACCAGACATGTGTCTGACCCTAGTGTGCTAATGGCATATGGGATGTCTCATTTAATATGGGGCAGCTTCAAATGCCTTTTCAGGGACTGCAGCAACTAAGTAGGAGTAGGCGCAAGGCTTGAGAAGAAGATTATAGCATGCTAAACTTAGATAGATAAGAGCCTAAATGATGAAATCTGCATGTATTGATAATTTAAATTGCTACTTGTATTGAGTGTTGAATATTGGATGGATATTTTGCTAAGAAATTGACTTGTAACTGGAATCTATAAATCTAGATAATATCTGATATGTTGAAGAAGTTAATCTAAATCTTGTAAGTGAATTGAGCAAGAACACTATGATAAATAAGGTGGTTACATTTTATAAATGTATTAGTTAATCTTGAGTCTTTGAAAAGGGTTAAGTTTTGGGAAATCTGGATAATTGAATCTCAGAAAATTAAATGGTTTTATTTTTCTACCATGACATTTGTATACAAGAGATGATAAGCATAGGGAAAATGTATTTATGAGACTGTAATGTTTTCATAATTTAATTTATTCTACGCAAATTTTTTATACCTTATTTTTGAATAAAGGAAAATCTGCAATATAGGAGTTGAAGCTATGACCCAAAACAATTGCATAAGTATATAGGTATGCCCATTTAAATATGTTTGGTTCAGAGTTTAGCATACCAGTTATTCTTGTATTTTAACATGAGCTTGAATTTCTCTTCATTAAGACTTTGATCAAAATGCATTTTTAAGACCATATGGGTCATACCAGAACAAAGAGACTGGTTGAACCATGTTTTGGGATACCCATGGTTACAGGAAACCCACTCAAGTTTACATTTCATTTAGTTTAAGCATACTGGCATCAAAGAATCAAGCTTTTGAAATATGATACCTCACTTTATAATATCCCAGAAAAGAGAGTGTACTCTAGGCAGATTTAATAAGAAAAATTAAACATAGATAATGATAGAAACTTATATCATTTTTCAGAGCACAAGCACTACACCATTAATTTATAGATAATTATAACACAATTATCTGGTTTCTAGGAATTACAATCCATAGAGAATTTAGCAAGGAATCAAGAGATAAAAATCATATTAATACATATATGGTTGGAATTTTATTGTATGAATTAAATTGAACTATGTGTGGATTGATTAAACTTAATCAATCAAATTATCCTCTTGTTTACCAGAACTCTGATTCAAACAAGAGAGGCATATACATCTTCACATGTATGTGCATGTCTTTGTGAATGCACTGATATATTTATGTTAGTAAAGATTTTGATCCTGGATAAGTTGTTTAGATAAAAAGAAAAAAAAATGATTCTAGACTTCAGAAATATATATATGGAAAAAAAATAATATATATCTCTATGTAAAAAAAAATCCTTACAAATTCAGGTATAAAAGAGACGGTCATTTCATGAACACAATGGAACTATTATCGAAACCTAATTCGATCATATGCAGAAGTTAGCTTTTTTAAAATAAAATTATTAATTTAAATTACTTTAATTAATTTCTATGCGTTTCGAGCTCGCATGATCAAACAATACGTCCCATCGCCACGAAATTCATTAACATACAATAATTCACTATTTCGGATCTGTTTGCACTGGTTTCGTCCAAATCTGAGATAGTGCCCCGAAAGGCTATCTTCACACGTTAATTAAAATGAGTTATTACTAAAACCAAAAAATTTACCTTTAAATTCAAATTTAAAAGTCTATTATCATCATTCTTATTTATATTGATCTCAAATATTATTTTCCAATCATTTTTATTAGCATTAAATTCCAGATTCAATTATTTAAATTTACTATTCTTAAAATCCCTATATTTGAAATTCAAGCTGTTTGACTTATAAAACAAATATTTCAATATTTAAAAAAAAAAAATATTCCAAAATCAATTGACTAAAATTCAGGGTCGTTACAACAAATCTTTACACAAAGAAAAATGTAATATACATACACCAATCAGAGTACACTAACCTATTTCAGCCTGGACGGTTATAACAACATGTCCTTACAATTGCTGATAAATACAACTGACTGACAACACAACATAATAGAAAAAATACGTAGATACGTCTTGGGCCTCCAGCTCGTCTCCTGAGCTCCAATGCATCCAAACCAATCTGTAAATATGCTTGGTCTGACTCGAGGATTGAAAGGGAAGAACTCCCGGATCACTCTGGTAAACCAGTGTGAGAAAAACACACCCAAATGGATTTAATGTCCATCAAAAATCTTTTAAATAAAGGTATCTCGTAAGACCATGCCGCACATAAACACGGACAATTTATACCTTGTGATAACCAAAACATTTTCTATAGAAAATCCATTGATATTATAATAGTGTCTAGGGGTCAAGGTAAAATATGAATATAGATGAAATGCTTGCATCTCACATTTTAGCATAGTTGTGCACACCTAAGTCTGTAAAGCTCGTATTGGAGAATGGATTTCATACTATGACAAGGTAAGGAACTACCTTTCGATCGTACATCTTTGGATAAAAATGCACCGGGGTCTGATAAGAACATCTTGTATCCCTGCCACACGGGACTGGCCTACTACTTGACTAGTAGTACCGAATATGATCACCCCACTTTAGGCCCCGAAGCATACATGAGTAGATAGTAATTGATCTAGATTTGGGATGACCATACCCTGATGGGAGCGACCCACATGGCCCTACCACATGCTCGAATTTTGTCATTTCCCGGTTGATGAGGCATGAGGCTACGTTTTACCTTTATATAACACTTCCCACTTGGAATGCTGCATTGCCTTCCTATCGATGACACAATGTCAGCATTCATCCGTACCAGTTGTTTAGGAGATGAAGGAACTGAAGGCACAACTTCTACTATATCCATTTTGGAATCACCCTCAGGATGAGTAGCAAGCAACCCTTGCACTTCAAAGAGCTCCGACATTAAATTCCATCATCTTCAAGATGTTTTTACTTCGAAACGCTTGAGTTGGATCGAAGTAGTTTTCGTATAACATATCTTATTCCGGTCTCTTCAAAACAACAATCGATAGCTTCCGGTAAACTCAACCCCTGTTCTTTAGGAAATAAACAATCAAAGATAAGAGCGGAGGTCACCTCCTAACCATTAGTGGACGGATTCCCTTATCATTTGTCCTAGGGAATGAAACGAGATTTATATGCATAGTACAACATCATCGGAGATGACCATGCCATATAACTCACATGTTACTCCTAGATATTTCCAAAATTACGTTTTGGGTCCATATTTGATAGTTGGTTATTTATCTATCCACAAACATACTGTGACGACCTTGAATTTTGGACATTTGAAATTAGAATATTTAATTGATTTTAAATATTTGATAGTTAATTTTAATATGAATTTCAAATATCACTGTTGATTTGGCAAACTTAATTATTGAAACTGGGTAAAATATTGTATCTTCAGTTTTGAGCTTGTTAAAAATAATTTGAAGTCTTGTAAGATCTATATTAATAATACTGGAGATAATAGAACTTTTGTAATTGAATTTGAAAGTAATTTGTTCAGTTTTGAAATTATATCGTTTAAATAATTAGATTGCATGGGATAATTAGATTGCATGGGATACCAAAAACTATAGTAAGTGATAGAGATACCATCTTCACTTCGAAATTCTGGCAAAGTTTCCACAAGGCAATGGGAACTGATTTGTGCTTGAGCACAGCATATCACCCTCAATCTGATGGCCAAACAGAAATTGTGAACAAATTGCTTGAAGACATGTTGAGGGCATGTATATTGGATTGGGGAGGAAGTTGGGAAGATCACATATTTCTGGCAGAATTTGCATATAACAACAGCCATCACAGTAGCATAGGCATGGCACCCTTTGAAGCACTGTATGGTAGACCCTGTTTATCACCTTCAAGTTGGATGGAGTCTGGGGAGAAAGTGGTCTTAGGACCAGAAAATGTAAAAGAGACCTCTGAGAAGATAGCCTTGATTAGGAAAAGGATTGCTTCTGCCCAAGATAGGCAAAAGAAATATGCTAATCAAAAGAGGAAAGAAGTGCAGTATGACGTGGGGAATTATGTATTTATTAAAATATCACCCATGAAATTTTTTTTGAGATTTGGAAAACAAGGAAAGTTAATTCCAAGGTATATAGGACCATATAAAATTCTGGAAAGAATTGGGAAGGTAACCTATAAGCTAGCATTACCCGAGGAGATGAGAGCCATGCATAATGTCTTTCATGTTTCCCAGTTAAGGAAATGGGTTCATGATGAAGAAACAATTTTAAAATCTCTTGAGAAAGTGCAGATTGACCCCAGAATGGTGTATGAGAAGAAGCCTGTAGGCATAGTTGCAAAGGAGATTAAGAAATTGAGGAACAAAGAAATAAAATTGGTGAAAGTGCAATGGAGTCTTGACCCAAATGATTGCACATGGGAGGTGGAAGATAAAATCAGAAGTGATTATCCACAGCTAATTGATTGAAAAAGGTAAAAAAATATATATATATACATAAATATACTAATGAATGGTTTGATTGAATGCTTTGTTATGCATAGGAGTTTAATTAATGATTGAACTAGGAATGATTGATTGCTGAATTAAGAATGTCTGAATTAAGTATGAAAGAATTGTGAGACACAATTCCTAAAAGGAAGGGTATATGTGATAACCCTGATTTTTGAACAAGTTTATAATTTAAAATACTTGTTTGAATTATTTTGGTTGCCTAGGAAAAGTATATATGATAAGTTGACATAAATGCATTAAGTAAGTATTGAAATGTATGTAAGATGGTATGATACACATGTACATACATCTCTGAAAATTTTTAGAAGCAGAAATTTGTTTGCAAGCTAGAATAAACTATAATTACATGAATATGACATAATAAATGTGCCACTGAAACAAGTCTAGAGTAAGGGAAATAAAGGCTTAATATAAACATAGGTATTAAAAAGGTACTTTAAACAAAATGTTGGCTGAGGAAAATTATTAGAAGTTGCATGAAAATAGTATGAGTTGTTGAATATATACTTTATCCACTTTTAGCAATTTTCTTAGCTTTTTAAAAAGAAAAACAGAAATCATGCAAATAAGGTGACCGGGGTAAGATATAATTTCTGTTAATAAAAACAGGGACCATTTACCCATCTACTCTTGAAAATAGAAAGAAAGGCTGATCATAAGTAGTAGGGTAAAATTGACATTGGGTAAAATCTTATAACCCTAGAGGCAGCCAAGGCCTTGTATAAAAGAGGGTTAAGGGTGAGAGGATCTGTTACCATATTTCTAAAAAAAAATATACAGAAAAAAAATATATATAGGCAGTTAGCAAAAGAAGACAAGTAGGAGGTAGCAGATCAAAGGAAAAGAAGGATTAAGGTGAGTAATCTCACTAAAAATTGGCATTAAGTCCTGAATGTTGAGGCAGCCTAAATGGTTTATGTTTTTGATTAATCTATGTTGTTTCATAAGATTAAAATGTTGATGATCTGTTTAAATATTGTGTGTGAAATGTCCAGAAAATATATTGGTGACTTCTTGCTTGAATAATTATGTTATCATGAATTATTTTTGAAATGAAATGTTTTATTGATTATGTGATTGCTGCATATAAATTAATTCATGAGGATTCCAGAAATATATGATATAAGTCTATGGTCTAAAAATGAAAAAAAAAACAAATGAGACTGTAGCATAAAGAGGCTGCTGCTTATGTCTCAGAAATAAATGGGGTAACATAGAAGTGCAAAGTTATACTTGTGCTGAACTTCTATGATCACAAATAAATCCAAATAAGATTAGAAGCTTGTGGTTTGGTCAGATCTTATGAATCTGTGAGTATCTGATTAAGCCAGAGGCAATGGATATAGCAAGGCAAACTGAATAAGACCATATATTTATAGGCATAATTCCTCAAAAGAAAAACCCCATGATTTAAATAATATGTACACTGAGAAATTAAACTAACTTGTGTGAATAAATCTATGATTATGGAAGAATGATCTGTTATCCTTTGAACATATGCATGATGGTTGAGTTATTTATTTTCTCTGGTTGATGTATGAGATGCAGAAGGGATTAGCATGAATGAGGGAAAGAGGGAAAATAAACACTTAGTAAAATAACTAAGGATTTGGATCTTAGGGCTACCAAACAAGGCTTGGCAAGGGAAATATTGCAAGCTCACACATGGTATGATTATACCCAGGGGCCTGAGTGTGCTGGGTTAACAGTGAATATGTCCCAGACAGTGTGTGTTTTAATGGAAAGAAAGTAGCTAAAGTCCATCATAAAATACCTGAGATTGAATTTTAAGAATGGTTCACAGGTAGGTTTGGGTAAAAGAAAATCCCTGATAGCCAGAAAGATTATGGGTAGGAAAATAATTAAAATGATAATCATGTTGGTTGATTTAAAGTATCCTGTAGAGAGTATATGTTTGTGCTCTCTGAAATAATCTATTAAGTCATGTATGTCTATGCTTTGCATTAATAAGTATGCACAGGTTGTAGAGGAATATATACAAGAGAAATAGTGCTTACTCTTTCTGTTTTAAAAGCTATTTAAATTTTTAGTAAGATTATTCATACCAGACAATTTAGTCTGACCCTTTGTGTGTTTGTATACCATTGGGTGTCTCATCTTTTTATGAGGCAGCTAGTGGTGATTGTGCAGGTAAATAGGCAATTTCTTGAGCAAGAATTGGATGATTTAGCTGCTAAGGAATTGGATATAGAAATTACAGACCCAAGGATATTAAACCTATGTTAAAAATTGGACTTATGTTATGAGATGTTAAGTTAAGTTGTTTGGAAGAAAACTGATGTAATGTTATTAGTTTACAAGTATTGAACTACTTCTGAGATTTCTGTTAAAACTTTGTGATATGCTTTTAAGAATGTTGATCTAGTGATACAGTTTCTAGTGTTAACTTCTGAGATGCTTGACAAAAATGTACAATGCTAAGGATAGTCTGGGATGGTTTGTAAACTGGAAAATATTGAAAGATTAGTTTGACATCCTCTATAAGAACTTTTGAAAAATAAAGATAGGATGTAAAGAATATAGGAACACCCAGAAACCCAGATTAACTGGTATGATTTTTGTGCAAAGTAGCAGAAGAACTCGGGTTAACTTGACCAATTTTGCCAAGTCTGAGTTCAACCAGTCTAATATCCAAAACTTACTGGTTAGAAAAAGATAACAAGTGTAGCAAACTAGTAAATCAGGATGGTTGTATTGAGAAAATAGGTTACCTGAAATGACACAAATACACACATGCATACAGATCACATACACACACATGTACACAGAACACTGTTGCACACATGCACCCAGAATACATATACACACACTTGCACAAGGGATAACTAAGCATTCAGTAGATCTAAATTCTTGGAGATCTAAACTAACTTTACAACTAAAAGAATAACATCTAGAATTTGTGAAAAATTATGTAAGGTAGAAAAGCTTTCTGGAAATTATTTGTGCCATGAGAAATTTCATAGAAAATCCCAAATAAAACTCTCTGCATCCAAAATTCTTTTACTCTGATAAAAGAAAGGGAAAAACTTTAAAGTATCATTTATACATGATTTCTTGAATGTATGTTAGGTGACTTGATAATAACAATATTTTTATATTGGTGAAAAGATCCTGGATAGTAGAGAAAAGATGTTCTCTTGAACAGATGATCACTATTTATATTGGTAAAAAAAAAAACTTTATGTAAAAAGTGGGTCATCTCAATGTCTGACGTTACACTTTGAGATGTAAAGCTGGTTTTTATAAAATACATTTCTGTTGGTGGCGGAGAATTTATTCTCTTAGCTTAACACCCTTCTCAGAGACGTATGAGCTCAGAGGTTATGTAGTTCATGGTTACTAGTGATACATTCCCAATTTGGTAATGTGGCATGCTAAGTGTTGCTGATCATTTGTTGATCGAAGCATGGCTTTTGTGAAAAGCGTAGCTTTATGGATGAGACTTCGTCGGACCTCACAACCCGAAATGGTCGAAACAGGAAGGATGCGGCAAAGTTGTTTGGGGGTAGCACCCTTAGGGTATGTCAATTTCCTTCTGGAAAAAGGTGGTATCATGATATGGATCCCAGATACTTAACTTATGTGGTTGCTACAAATTTATTACTTTGTGGTTTTTGGTGTTGAGGATCCTCGGATAAAGGTCGGTAACGACCGGGAATGGCATACTCGTGTGTGGAGTTATCTAGTTACAGCTTCATTGCACCAGAAGCGTGAGGTAACTCAGCCGTGTGTTGGTAGAGATCTGGTTAGGTTCTCGGGGCATCCCTTCAGAGGCGTACCCATGTGGTGTAGGAAGTTCCTTAGCCTGACCATTTGTTGGAAATCCAAAGAAACAATACGAGCCCTGTACAGTTTTAGTTGTATAACCAGCCATGGAATGTGGCAGTAACCTGCTATTGAACATGGGTGATAGTAGATAGACTTACAAAATCCGCCCATTTTCTTCCTGTTCGGTCCAATCGGACCGTACCTATTTTGGCTAAACTTTTTGTCAAGGAAATTGTTAAATTGCATGGAGTTTCTACTTCTATTGTTAGCGATCGTGATCCATTATTTTACTAGTGGATTTTGGTAAGGTCTTCAAAAGCTTTGGGAACAAAGCTTAATTTTAGCACCGCTTATCGTCCCCAGTCCGATGGACAAACTGAGCGTGTGAATCAAACTCTTGAAGATCTTCTTCGTGTATGTGTTCTTGATTTTGGAGGAAGTTGGGAAGATCATATTTCTCTTATTGAATTTTCCTATAATAATAACTTCCAATCTAGTATTGGTATGGCACCTTTCGAGGCACTTTACGGAAGGCCATGTCGATCTCCTTCGTGTTGGCTTGAAGCCGGTAAGAAGCTGGTTTTGTGTCCAGATTTTTATTTGTGTTTCACCTATGATGGGTGTTGTGCGTTTTAGTTGATTGGGAAAATTAGCACCCCGATATATGGGTTCATTTCCCATCACCGCATGCATTGGTTCCGTGGCTTATCGCCTTTTATTACCAGCTCAATTTTTCTGCTATTCATGACGTTTTCCACGTCGCTCATCTGGGAAATGCCTTAGAGATTCCAATTTTATTCTTGAGCCCGGTGTTGTTGAAGAAATTGAGGTTTCACCAGATTTCTTTATGGTGAACTTCTTATTTCAAATTTTTGCTTTGTGTTGATATGCTTTTATGGTTGTTACTCTTTATTTTCTTCTTAAGTATTGCAAGGACGCAATTTCTTTAAGGAGGGAGTCTGTAACTACCCGCATATTTTACGATTGTATATTTGAATATTTTATTTAAATATAGCGTCGTTAGTCGGATTAAAGTCCGAAATGTCACTTTTTGAAAACAGTCGAATTGGGACTCGAGACTACTTCCATTGAGTTCAAAATGGCGTTTGCGACTTTTTTGAGTATAAGCATCGATATGTTTGGAGTATGTTGAATTTTGCTATTTTCTGTTGGGCTTTGGGTTTGGGTTTCAGCCCACTAACCCATCTTAACACTCTAGCTCAGTCCACCTCTACTCTTCACTTCATTCTTATTTTCCTAACATTCAAGCTTCAATAAAAATGGGGAGAGGAATGGAAAACTAAAATTCAAAACCCTAGTTTCCTTTGCAAATACAAATTCTTGCTCCAAATTCAAAGAGAAGCATTGGTAAGCTCCCTCTTCATCTTCTCCATCTCTTCTCCTCTTCAATTTCAGAAATTTCCTAAACCCTAACTTAGGAAATGTTTTTTCTTTTTAGCTTAGATTGAAGCTTCTTGGGTTGAAGTGAAGAGTGGTTGATCTCTCCTTTGTGATTAAGCTTCTCATTCATTGTTTTTGGGTTTAAAGGTGAGATTTTTATCTCACATCTATGTCTATAACTATCCATGATTGTTAGGTATGAATTCCTAACATCTTTACATGTTCATTGATTCCGATTTGGATTGATTTGGTGAACATTTCAATTTTTGGTGTTTTGAAGTCTAAAACTCTAAAAATCTTAGCTTTGATGTTTGATCATGCTTTTGGTGGTGTATCGAAGAGCCCATAGGGCTGGGTTGTCGATTGGCATAAACCCCTAGCGCCCATTACTCGTTTGATCGCAATTTGGAAGAGTTTGCTCTTCATTTGGATAGGTTGGAAAACATTCCCAGTGCTAGTCAGTCGACTGACCCTTTGCAGTCAGTCGACTGGTTGTAGAAACCAGACGAATCTGGGACTGTATGTAGAAACAGAGAGTCTCTGTTTTCTGCAGTCAGTCGACTGGCCTCTGCAGTCAGCTGACTGACTGCAGGAAATGAAAATTTTCGAGTTTCTGGTTCAGTCGACTGACTACAAAAGGGCAGTCGACTGACCTGCTTGTTTTTCCTATTTTGCTTGAGATTCCAATTTTTATCGATCTGTGATTATCCGATTTATTGTTATCATTTATTATTGACTTTGATGACTTCTCTTTCGGGATTTTTGAGAATATCCATTTTGATGGATTCGATATCGATTTCTTTGGATTTGATTCACGTCTTCGAATGTGGATTTTGGTGATTGATTGTTTCTACAATCATTTCTGTGATTTGTCACTTTAAAATATAAAGGTTTTCTATACTAGTAGTAAATATTCAAACTCTTTTTCAAAGATGATTTCAACTCTATTTTTAAATATAAAGCTTGTTTTCAAAACCGTTTTCCAATCTATTAGTATATACAAACCTTTACCTCATTCGTATGAGAAAATATAATTAAACGGCTTAGCAAAACAAGTGGTATGAAACGCTTGCGCTTACTTCATCGGCTAATTTTTGGACTTGTTCGATTGAAATTCTTGTGACAATTTTCAAGTGGGAATCTACAATTTGTTCGTAAATATTTAAGTTAAGCTAGTGGTTATGGGACATGAAGCTAAACTCTTATATTTACTAGCTTGGTGTAATC
This sequence comes from Allium fistulosum, assembly GCA_030737815.1. Classification (NCBI taxonomy): domain Eukaryota; kingdom Viridiplantae; phylum Streptophyta; class Magnoliopsida; order Asparagales; family Amaryllidaceae; genus Allium; species Allium fistulosum. The sequence continues at coordinate 101,564,859 of CM060907.1, forward strand.
GACACTTCTTGATGATCGATGATGATCATTTTGTGATTTAGACTAGCATTGTGCGATGTCTCTTTTTCCACGTTGGGGACTATACCCCATTCTGTTGAGCTTTGTCTCATTTTTATGGGCTAGCGATCCATGGTCTTTGGACCGTTCGTGGAGCAATCGGCTCATTAAGTCGGTACATGTAGTGTATCTTTTTAGGTGCATCGATGTTCGACTAGGCATGGGGTGTATCTTTTTAAGTGCATCGATGTTAGTTTATACATGGGGCGTATCTTTTCAGGTGCGTCGATGTTCGACTAGGCATGGGGTGTATCTTTTTAGGTGCATCGATGTTAGTTTATACATGGGGCGTATCTTTTCAGGTGCATCGATGTTCGACTAGGCATGGGGTGTATCTTTTTAGGTGCATCGATGTTAGTTTATACATGGGGCGTATCTTTTCAGGTGCGTCGATGTTCGACTGTGCATGGGGCGTATCTTTCTAGGGGCGTCGATGTTCGGTTATGGTTAGCGACCATGGAATAGCGTTCCGTTTGTGATACACGTGTTGGTGAGTTTTCATGCTCCCGTTTGTGATAGGCCTTCCCCCTTTTGTGATTTCTGGATTTCTCGTTGTGATTTCTAGAATTTGTGTTTCACCTATTTTCATGGATTGGCATTGATATGTTTTGTCAATATTTGTGTTTTGGTGAATAATTTAAAGAATGTGATTCTATTTGGTGCTTTGAGATGATTTGAGTTATTGTATGATTTTTGTTGTTATTTGATGCATACTTGACATAGTATGGAATTTCCTTGTTATCATACGTTTTGGGTCATATCTCTCATCCTATCTCATTTTATCTGATATTTATAGCTAGACTGATCCGTTTATTATTTTCTTCTTAAATAATACTCGGGCCAGACCGAGATGTTTCAGGTGCTTCTGCTTGACTCCTCATCTGGGACTATTATCTGACTTTTGGCTAACTACTTTAGCATTGTAGTTTTTGTTAGTATACATTTGAGATAGAGACTCCTTGTTGTATACTTATTCTTTTGTCTAGCACTTGTATCTATTCTTTTGTGATGTAGTGGATCTTCTATGACCACTACTTTGATGTACACTTCTATGTGTTATATTCATATCTTATTCCGCCTTTGTGATATGAATATCTGTGACTGATTTGTGTTATGTTTATTTCTATATTTGTTTCCAAGGTCCACTTAGCCACTGTGTGGTAGCTTTGAGTTTGTATCGGTATGTCAGATTGTTATACTATCTGACATATCGGAACTCGCACAAAGCAATTACACGGATGGTCGCTCCTCAACAGCCCTATTCTTCGCGCTAGTCGATGGCATTACCCAGTAGTGTCCTTGGCTAGCGTGAGTATAGAGGTGGGGCGTCACAGCATGGTATCAGAGCCAAACTTCGGAACAATGTAGAATTATCTAAGAAGGATCATTGTCCTAAGTCTCTCTTAAGAGTCGTGCCATAGGATTTAATTCGAGTCTTCGTACCGTTCTATCCTATTTCTTTTTATGATGCCTTGTTTTATCAATCAAGATTGTTTGATATTCATTCTGTGAATAACCTTTTTCCTCTTCTTTCTTTTATTCTTAGAGAAGCGAAATGGTTAGATCTGGCAGTCCCAGCGTCGGTCAATCCAATAGTACTTCTCTGGATGGCGTATTTATGTCTGCCCAACAACTTTTGGATCTTGTGAAGAATCAAAGGTTTATCTGTGCTTTGAGTAAGAACCCTGGAAAGGTTTTACCTCTAAAATTAGAAGTGCCTTTCGATCAGCTTGTAGATATCACTCTTCGACTAGAAGAGGCTGATAAAGAAAGTGATGTTGAAGTTGTGGATGCCAAACAAAACTTCAACATCAACAAGAAGAGGCATATTAAATTCAAAAGCCCGAATCCTAACCAGAAAGGGAAGCTGGCAACTTCGGTAGCAAAGACTCCAATCCCTAATCGTGGAGGATGCTACAATTGTAATTCTAAGGACCACTATGCAAATAAGTGTCCAAAACCCTTTTCTTGTCGCTATTGCAAAGGTTTGGGTCATCTTTTATCTTCATGTCCCAAACTTCAAAGTGGGAGAAAGGGAGAGTTGAAAGTTGTGCAAGTCTCTACTAGCACTTCTCTTGGTCAAGGTAATTCTCGTTCTATCCTTGATGACATTAATTTGTTTTGTGATTATCCTATTTTGATTTCTTTTGATACGGGTGCGTCTCATTATTTTATATCAAAAGAACTTGTTGATTCTTTTTCTTTTACTATTATGGGTTTGATGACTTCATTGAGAATTGCGAATCCCGATTGGTGGATCCACAACACTCAATTTGCTTTGTGAAAATGTCGAGATTATTTTATGTGATTATTCTTTTCGAGCCGATTTGCATGTTATGCGTTACTTAGGCTTCGAAATTGATTTTTTGGGAAAGGATTGGCTTGATCATTATGAAGCCCATATCCTATGTCTAATGTGGACTATTTATCTTCGACATCTTTAATCTGTTAAGCAGATTTCTTTTGTTCTTAATGATTTTGATTTCCGAATTCGGTGATATCATTCTAATTCTTTAAACTCACTTGATGAGGAAAGTGTTATTTCTCTCGTTCAAGTAGTTTGTGAATTTTCTGGGATATTTGATCTTGTCTTAGGATTATCATCCAAGCAATCTATTGAATGGTGCTAAGGCCTTTTCAACTTGACCTTGCCATTGGTTTTTATCAACTACGAGTTGCGGAAGGTGGCATTCCTCTTACCGCATTCCGCACTCGTTGTGATTTTTGTGTTTGATTCGTTATGTCATTCGATTTGACGAACCTTCTACCTTATTTCATCCATCTTATGAATCGAGTATTCCACGAATGTCTCGATGAATTTATCCTTGTCTTTATTGATTATGGATGAAAACAAAAATTTAAAATTTGCAAATCTTTTCAATAAGATATTTGTAAAAAGGATCGGGCTTTGTTCTTAAAACGAGCAAAAAATAATTGTAAATTTTATAAGAGACATGGTTATCTTATAGAAAATGATTTTTGCGTTGTTTTGCCCATTGAGTGCTTTAAGAATTCTGGTCGATGCGCTTGATCAACGTTATCGATATGAATCTCCTAAACGCTATGATGAGACAGTCAAACACAGTAAATTCTTGTAAAAAGTTAATTTTTCTAAAAAGATGAATATATAAAGTTGATTATGATTTTGGAAAATCTTAGCTTTTCGGGAAAGAGAATCGATTAAAGGAACTCTTTTATAATGCTTTTATTCTTGCGATTCCCGAAGGGAACCAAGACATTATTGTTTGTACCGATACTAGTCATATTGGTTTTGGTGTCATTCTCTTGCAAAGGGAATGTGTTATTGCATTTGCTTCTTGACAATTGAAGCTTGTCGAGACTAGATATGCCATTCATGATCTGGTGCTCGCAGCTATTGTTTTCGCTCTTAGAATTTGGTTCATTATCTTTTGGGAGAGAAATTTGTTCTCTAATTCGATCATAAATCTTCGAAGTATTTGTTTTCTCAAAAGGAACTTAATTTGCATCAACAACATTGGCTCGAGTTCCTTGCATCTTATGATCTTGATATTCTTTATACTCTCGGAAAAGGAAATCATGTTGCCGATGCCCTTAGTAGTAAGCAACAAGCGGTTGTTTCCATGATGATATCCGAATGGAAAGATCTCGCGATTTTATCCACTTGTGAGATTCGAGATCGTGAATCCAATTCATGTTCATCTCTTGTTTTATGTAGCCTTGAGGCTCATCCTTCTCTTTTAGACCGCATTCTTGACACTCAAAAGCATGATCCCGAATTGGTTCTTCTTAGCCAAAGTTGTAGGGATAAAATTGATATTGAAGGTTTGAAAGACTTTGATATTGGTGCTCGTGGCGGTAGTCGAAAATTTGGTAGACTTATTATGCCAAATATTATTGATCTTCGTAAAGATATATTAGAAGGTTCTCATCGTTCTAAATTTACCATTCATCCCGGTAGTAGTAAAATGTAAGTGGACATGAAGCGACTTTATTATTGGGATAGAATGAAATCTGATATTGCTAACTTTATTAAATGTTGCATGACTTGCCAACTCGTAAAGGCCGAGCATCAAAGTCCCGGTGGGTTATTGCAACCTTTGGAAATTCCAATATGGAAGTGGGATCAAATTTCCATGGACTTTATTGACGGTCTTCCCCGTTCTCGTTCGGGCCATGATAGCCTATGGGTGATAGTAGATAGACTTACAAAATCCGCCCATTTTCTTCCCGTTCGGTCCAATCGGACCGTACCTATTTTGGCTAAACTTTTTGTCAAGGAAATTGTTAAATTGCATGGAGTTCCTACTTCTATTGTTAGCGATCATGATCCATTATTTTACTACTGGATTTTGGTAAGGTCTTCAAAAGCTTTAGGAACAAAGCTTAATTTTAGCACCGCTTATCATCCCCAGTCCGATGGACAAACGGAACGTGTGAATCAAACTCTTGAAGATCTTCTTCGTGTATGTGTTGTTGATTTTGAGGAAGTTGGGAAGATCATATTTCTCTAATTGAATTTTCCTATAATAATAGCTTCCAATCTAGTATTGGTATGGCACCTTTCGAGGCACTTTACGGAAGGCCATGCTGATCTCTTTCGTGTTGGCTTGAAGCCGGTGAGAAGCCGGTTTTGGGTCCAGATTTTTATTTGTGTTTCACCTATGATGGGTGTTGTGCATTTCAGTTGATTGGGAAAATTAGCACCCCGATATATGGGTTCATTTCCCATCACCGAACGCATTGGTTCCGTGGCTTATCGCCTTTTATTACCAGCTCAATTTTTCTGCTATTCATGACGTTTTCCACGTCGCTCATCTGTGGAAATGCCTTAGGGATTCTGATTTTATTCTTGAGCCCAGTGTGGTTGAAGAAATTGAGGTTTCACCAGATTTCTTTATGGTGAACTTCTTATTTCAAATTTTCCTTTGTGTTGATAGTCTTTTATGGTTGTTACTCTTTATTTTCTTCTTAAGTATTGCAAGGACGCAATTTCTTTAAGGAGGGGAGTCTGTAACAACCCGCATATTTTACGATTGTATATTTGAATATTTTATTTAAATATAGCGTCGTTAGTCGGATTAAAGTCCGAAATGTCACCTTTTGTAAACAGTCGAATTGGGACTCGAGACCACTTCCATTGAGTTCAAAATGGCGTTTGCGACTTTTTTGAACATAAGCATCGATATGTTTGGAGTAAGTTGAATTTTGCTATTTTCTGTTGGGCTTTGGGTTTGGGTTTCAGCCCACTAACCCATCTTAACACTCTAGCTCAGTCCACCTCTCCTCTTAACTTCATTCTTATTTTCCTAACATTCAAGCTTCAATAAAAATGGGGAGAGAAATGGGAAACTAAAATTCAAAACCCTAGTTTCCTTTGCAAATACAAATTCTTGCTCCAAATTCAAAGAGAAGCCTTGGTAAGCTCCCTCTTCATCTTCTCCATCTCTTCTCGTCTTCAATTTCAGAAATTTCCTAAACCCTAACTTAGGAAATGTTTTTGTTATGAGCTTAGATTGAAGCTTCTTGGGTTGAAGTGAAGAGTGGTTGATCTCTCCTTTGTGATTAAGCTTCTCATTCATTGTTTTTGGGTTTAAAGGTGAGATTTTTATCTCACATCTATGTCTATAACTATCCGTGATTGTTAGGTATGAATTCCTAACATCTTTACATGTTCATTTGATTCCGATTTGGATTGATTTGGTGAAAATTTCAATTTTTGGTGTTTTGAAGTCTAAAAATCTAAAAATCTTAGCTTTGATGTTTGATCATGCTTTTGGTGGTGTATCGAAGAGCCTATAGGGCTGGGTTGTTGATTGGCATAAACCCCTAGCGCCCATTGCTCGTCCGATCGCAATTTGGAAGAGTTCGCTCTTCATTTGGATAGGCTAGAAAACATTCCCAGTGTCAGTCAGTCGACTGACCCTCTGCAGTCAGTCGACTGGATGTAGAAACCAGGCGAATCTGGGACTGTCTGCAGAAACAGAGAGTCTTTGTTTTCTGCAGTCAGTCGACTGGCCTCTGTAGTCAGTCGACTGACTGCAGGAAATGATATTTTCGAGTTTCTGGTTCAGTCGACTGACTATAGAAGGCCAGTCGACTGACCTGCTTGTTTTTGCCTATTTTGCTTGAGATTCCAATTTTTATCGATCCGTGATTATTCAATTTATTGTTATCATTTATTATTAACTTTGATGACTTCTCTTTCGGGATTTTTGAGAATATCCATTTTGATGGATTCAGTATCGATTTCTTTGGATTTGATTCACGTCTTCGAATGTGGATTTTGGTGATTGATTGTTTCTATAATCATTTCTGTGATTTGTCACTTTAAAATATAAAGGTTTTCTATACTAGTAGTAAATATTCAAACTCTTTTTCAAAGATGATTTCAACTCTATTTTTAAATATAAAGCTTGTTTTCAAAACCGTTTTCCAATCTATTAGTATATACAAACCTTTACCTCATTCGTATGAGAAAATATAATTAAACGGCTTAGCAATACAAGTGGTATGAAACGCTTGCGCTTACTTCATCGGCTAATTTTTGGACTTGTTCGATTGAAATTCTTGTGACAATTTTCAAGTGGGAATCTACAATTTGTTCGTAAATATTTAAGTTAAGCTAGTGGTTATGGGACATGAAGCTAAACTCTTATATTTACTAGCTTATGTAATCGACACTTCTTGATGATCGATGATGATCATTTTGTGATTTAGACTAGCATTATGCGATGTCTCTTTGTCCACGTGGGGGACTATACCCCATTCTGTTGAGCTTCGTCTCATTTTTATAGGCTAGTGATCCATGGTCTTTGGACCGTTCGTGGAGCAATCGGCTCATTAAGTCGGTACATGGGGTGTATCTTTTTAGCTGCATCGATGTTCGACTAGGCATGGGGTGTATCTTTTTAGGTGCATCGATGTTAGTTTATACATAGGGCGTATCTTTTCAGTTGCGTCGATGTTCGACTAGGCATGGGGTGTATCTTTTTAGGTGCATCGATGTTAGTTTATACATGGGGCGTATCTTTTCAGGTGTGTCGATGTTCGACTAGGCATGGGGTGTATCTTTTTAGGTGCATCGATGTTAGTTTATACATGGGGCGTATCTTTTCAGGTGCGTCGATGTTCAACTGTGCATGGGGCGTATCTTTCTAGGTGCGTCGATGTTTGGTTTATGGTTAGCGACCATGGAATAGCGTTCCGTTTATGATACACGTGTTGGTGAGTTTTCATGCTCCCGTTTGTGATAGGCCTTCCCCCTTTTGTGATTTCTGGATTTCTCGTTGTGATTTCTAGAATTTGACTAGTACAAAACAGATCAGTTGCTTCGCCTCATTTGTGTCGGTTGTCCATAATACCGACACAAATAGTGTAATTTGTGTCGGTTGTTCATTAACAACCGAAACTATTGACTTATGGGGTAAGGAGAAAATGTTAAAAATGTAATTTGCATCGGTTGTTCTTAAGAAACCGACACAGTTGAAGGGAAGCAATAGATCTACTCGTGTCGGTTGTTTGAACAACCGACACAATTAAATACAATAGCATCGGTTATCCAAAAACCGACACAATAGGCACGCAACTTTTCCCCCCAAATCAATTTCAGCCGCCCCATCTTTTACCGCGAACCATAAATTTTAGAGAAAAATTTAGCCATCACGTACCCGACCTGTCTCCTTCTTTTCTTCTTCGTCTCCTTAACCATAAATTTTATTCCGTCTCCTTATGCTTCTCTCTCTTTTGAACTAAAGTCGAGTGATTGAAGAGTTTGCGCAGCATCTACTCTCCTTCTCAGAAGAACTCGAACCCATAAAACACAAGCATCAAAAACGTCCTATCCGGCACCAATGAAAGGATTCCCATACCTGCCTCCATCGCAGAAAGATCTAATGAACGACCTCATTTCATCCATTGAAGCTTCCGTAGGTCCCACACTTCTTCCATCCCAAGTAGCAGCCGATGTCCTTCACTTCCAGAACGACCTAGGCACTTCTCAAGGCTCTCTTGATATCAGATCCGGTTCTCCCACTTCCACTGTAATTTCCTTTCTTCAGTCTGTTTTTACTAAGCTTTTAACATTCCAAATTGATGTTTGGAGATTTGGAAGACAATTTTTTAAATAAAGACATCACTATTAAACACCGATCAACAGAGATTTTCTTCTATATATCATCTGTTGATAATACTTCTAAGCATGCTAAGTTAGTGTCAATATTTTTATTGCTTGGTACTGCTCTAGTTTTGTTTTGGGAAGCAGTCTGTTCTTTTTGTAGATTGCACTGTTGAGTGTTTATGCGTGCGTGAGATCTACATCTACTTGTGCGTTGATTCTTCAGTTGAGTTTTGTTATGAAATGTCTTGTCCAGCCATGGTCTCGAGTATGTTTATAGGAGTTTGTGTCACTGTTTGAATACCTAAACTGTAGTTTGTTTGTTGTATATCATTTACGTTCAATTTCAGTTTGTTTGAATACCTAACTTGCTTAAATTTCAAAACAAACAATCTGCCATCCAATTAAGTTAGTAAAAGAGGATTATCTTTCTTTCAGTTAAGCTGTCTTGATAATATAAACAAGTTCATACCAAATCCGTTTCATTTTATTTACATAACAAAGCAAACTATTACAAATGATCAATAAAGAATAATATTTCCAGTGACAAAACAAAGCAAAAGTCGAAACAATTTAGCCTTGAGCTCAGGTATATATATGACTGCTAAGTAACAGACAACTATCGGATACAAATAGGTTCAAAACCTCAATTTACGGCATTCTTACATACATCCTAATCAAACTGGTATAAAAATCTCAATATTTGGCACTCTCACATACAAATTAGGTTCTCGTTACAACCGATTAATGCAGTATAAATATGTCTATGTTGCTGATAGATACATCTCGTTTCAAAGTCGCATTTAAAGAACAAGTGAGTAGTGGTTTCTGGGGCTATTTTACAAAAAAATGGATTATGGTTGAAATTATTTGTTATTTTGGTATTTAAAATGTAACAGTGTTAAGGTTACCATGTAGAACAATTCACATATGAACTTTTACTTTGTAAAGTGCTTCGATTTTCCAAATTGGTTTAAAAATAGCTAAAAATAAACATGCCTGAAAAGGTTAAAATTTGTACATATATCTTGAAGTGTAGCTTTCCTTTTTACCCCAACATCAGACAAGTTGATCATGTAGGTCTGTCATAGTACTATGTTCCATAATGTTAATTAGCTTTTGAAATTGAGTGAAGACATTCCCTCGTGGTTTTGCCTAAAAGAGATGTTCCAGTCAAAAGCTTCATTTGGTGCAGATGTCCATTATAAGGTTGTTTTTGCTGTTAGAAGCTAGGAAAAGTTCGAGAAAATCATATTTAAGGAAAAGCAGGGTAACACATGGGTAGTTCCAAAAAGAAGTTGAATTTGCAGAGCATGTGTTGAGTTCAAGGCCCAGTATAAATAACTGAAATAGGTTAGATATATTTTTCTAAAAAAAGAAGAATATGTGATTATTTGGTTTTGTAAATATTTTTAGAGCTATTGTAGTAATAGTCACAGATTATTATTTTTCCATGAGGTATCGATCGACAGCGGCAGGAAGCTACACTGTTAAAGGATTTTCCATGAGGTAGAAGTCTCGGTTGATGGTAATAATTTTATGGTGGATTTTAATTTTAAAATGTTCATGAATTAAAATTAATTCACTTAACCTTAAAGTGATAAGTCCAACAACACATTTGATCTAAAAGGTGATAGTCCAATAACACCACAACTTGTCCTCCAACCGATAATTGTTCCCATGCACGCACTTGCATTGGCTTATTTTGTGGATATATGGTATGATCAATGGTGGATTTAAGCTTTTAGATAGTTTTCATATATACCTAGTATAACAATATTATCCTAATTCAGGTTAAAGAACTTTTGGACGATGAGCCGGGAAACTCGGAATATGTTGACCTAGAAAAGGAGCTTGAAGAGGTGATAGTTTTTCCTATTTTTATTTAATTGGATTATTCATATTTTTTTCCAAATTTTATTCAGTTCTTTGAAAATTTGTATTACTGGGTCAGTAAGTATAGGATTACAGGATTAGGTTAAGTACAAACTGTGATCGTGCCTATAGAACTATCTGACTGTCTAATTCTCCCCATTTTGTACTTGCTTTGTTTTTAAGTTCATTTTATCAAGTGTTGAAGTCTGTCTTGCGACTTCATGTTGCTTTTAACAGTGACCATATCTCTACGTAGCCGTTGAGATGTGAGGAATGTACATTACATATCAGGTAAGGTGAAAAGAAAAAACATTGGGGATGTCTGATACAAACAATAATGAAGTATGTGCTCCTTGGCTTTATAGAGATTCCCATCACCCTTTATCTTTGATTCTTTTGCAGGTCTAATATGTATCCTTACTTGCTTGGAAATTCATGATGTGTTGTGTCCGTGCTGAATCTCTAAGTTTGAAACTCATATTTCAATGCAATGAACTAATGATAAGAAGATGTAATTATATATGTAACTAATTAGGCGATTTATACAAAATGCAGGCCATTGCACTTATTGAAGAACTGTTAGCTGCTGCAAAACACAATGATCAAGTTGGCATGGTGGCGCAGTCACATACAAAACACAATAAAATGGAGCAGCCTGACATTGTAAGCTTTTCTTATTGAAATATGGCTTGTGGTGTCTTTTGTATGTTAACTTGTTAATTGGTAATCTAGCAAAACTGTGTACGGGATTGGACTGAAATATTAAAGGAAGCAGTACTATAGGAGACCATGCGGCAAAATTACTGTTAATAAATGTGCTAATTTTGTGTTGGGCTTAAACAGATATGGTAGTCTCTATATTGAATTAAAATATGAAAAAGTGTATCATCTTTAGCAGTTCCTTTTGTACCCGTATAATGGCCTAAATCTAAATTCACTTGCAGCGTGTTACTTTTGTGGAAGATTTTATACTGAATATATGTTTTTGTGGAATTTCATATTGGCCCCATATAAGAATGTGTTATTGCAAACTAGGTTTGTCCATACATGCCCAACTTGATTTTGACCATCTTGCATGATAAAATATCGAACAATTTGGACGTTTTGATTCAAGATTTAACAATATCAGTTTCTCAGGGTACAAGCAGGCATGGTGCATTTCCTTTAAGATATGATAAAATCATCAGTCTCCTTTAAGATATCATCAAAATGATCTTAACTTTCTTAGCCTGAATAATTAATATGCATGAAAAATAAATGTCATAAAGAATACACTGTGGTTAAAGCTAGCAAAACTTATATTATATATGTTTGATCTCGTAAGAAAGGTTGCTGCAAGTAATGCAAACGCATAGTAACTTCTTGTATTTAGAAATAGAAAAAGGTATACAGGTTTGTAACTTGCGCAGCTATTTATTTCAGATGGTTTTCCACGTTTTCATGAGAACCAATTATTTCATGTGCATACATTATAGAAATTATAGAAAAAAAGACTAGCTCACTTCCCCTGTTATTTTATTTACATGTCCTCATTTTTTTGTCTTTTGGTAATGGTTCTTAATTTGCACTTCCCCTGTTGTACTTGTGCACCTGACCTGATGCTTTATTTCATTGTTTGTATTACTTTTGTTCCTATATGCAAACAATTTCGTCCCTGCTACTGTTGAAATAAATGGATGACTGCTATATAATTTTGTATTTCCATCCATGTTTTCTTGCCTTTGTGTCTTGTTCATATATAGTATCACTTGGTGTTCTAAATCAGATATTCCCTTTGGAAATGCTTATTGGAATGTCAACATATCAAATATTCTAAAATGTAATATTTAGTTGAATTCATTATAATTTTTACTTAATTAGAACCATTGGACAGAAAAGCCAGAGATTAAAAATTAATTACTACACAAAAATATGAATTCAAATAACGAAAATAATAATAAAAGAAAACAAGAGCATATAGATTTGAACCACTTGACAGATTTCTCACAGAATACTCCATTTCTTAACCCAAAATGTACCCGAAATTGTTTAAACTTTTCACCATCAACTGCTAGTTGTAGCCTTAATTTCTTCTCAGTTTGCAATAATTGTGTTACCTGTTCAATCTAGTGCAATTATTCGAATCCGAACAAGATATTTGCGGTTGTAGGAGCTACGGCGTACGGGTTTGAAGTTAACAGGTATCGGGTTTACAGTGGCACTGGTGTATTTTTAGGCACAGTGAATCGTGGAGTGTACCAACCTCTGTATAATGCTAAGGTTTCGTTCAAAGTCGATCTTTTAATTATTATGATGATTTTCTTATATGATCTTTGTATTTAAATAGTATAATTGGTTGCTGTAACTGACAGGGAACTGGAGTGTTTCTTCCTCGATCCAATGTGGCCATGGCAGTGAAGAAGACTACTCACAGGCCTAGTAAGTTTTATTTGGCGATGAATTATTGTTTTTATCCATGCTGTAGATTTGTTATGTGTAAAGGAAGGCTTCAAAGTTCAATCGTAAAACATTTCTTTTCCTTGTAATGAGTAGTTCACTGAAAATAATCTGCTGTAGAGGATATAGATGATAATCACTTTTTTGATTATGGGCTTGTTTGTTAATCTTTACTATATTATTAATATATGTAGCAAATATTTTTTAGTATTCTACTCACTGAAGGACATGTCCTATTTGGAGAAAATTTCTCAATCAAAATTGCAAATAAAAATGACATCATAAATTTGTAATTCTTTTTTAAAGTGATTTTCAATGTTTTTTGGGAAAGAACATCATAAATTTACTGAATATGACAGAGTCCATGGTAAATTGAAATAGCATCCCTTTTAAATTGAGGAATGTTTTGATGCTTGCGTTCAAATCGCCTGTGTTTGAATTACATTCCTCTCAGATTCTTGTATATGCAGAGTATTCCTGACTTAATTATTGTCTTTTGTATAACAATTCTCTTAATTGCAGGACTTTGTACGAGACGGTTCTTATAACCAACAAGAGATTGATGAGGTTCGAGAGAATTTAGCTAGTTATATCATGTATAATTGGATGTAGTTGTTTTTTGTTGTGTACGCTGATCTTTTGTAACGTACGTTGGTATTTTGTTATGTACGTTATGTTGTGATAGATTATATTCTATTTTGGTCTGTAAACATGAATTATGTTGATGGATAATATAATTATATTTTTTGTTCAATCAGTTCATAGTAACGTTCATTTATAAAAAATTAAAATTCAATTTCATACTGTTTTTATAATCTTAAACGGTAATAATATTTTTTTTTTGCTTTAGATATAACTTGTGTCGGTTGTTACTTCAAAGGGAACCGATACAACTGTATATCAATTGTGTTGGTTGAAAAAACAAAAATAACCGACACAAATATCAATCATTTGTGTCGGTCGTCAATAAAGAACCGACACAAAACAAGCAACAGTTGTGTTGGTTTTTCTAAAAGGACCGACACAATAAACGGTGGTTTGCTTCACTGTACAAGCTGATTTGTGTCGGTCCTATTAGAAAGACCGACAATACTGTTCATAGTTTTGTGTCGGTTCTTTATTAACAACCGACACAAATGATTGATATTTGTGTCGGTCGTACAACCGACACAACAGGAAAATGTCTTTTGTGTCGTCTTCATATGAGTCGGTTGTAAAACCGACACAACAGGGGTTAGACAACCGACACAAATGACCAGTTTTGTTTTCACCTATTTTCATGGATTGGCATTGATATGTTTTGTTAATATTTGTGTTTTGGTGAATAATTTAAAGAATGTGATTCTTTTTGGTGCTTTGAGATGATTTGAGTTATTGTATGATTTTTGTTGTTATTTGATGAATACTTGTGATAATATGGCATTTCCTTGTTATCATACGTTTTGGGTCATATCTCTCATCCTATCTCATTTTATCTTATATTTATAGCTAGACTAATCCGTTTATTATTTTCTTCTTAAATAATACTCGGGTCAGACCGAGATGTTTCAGGTGCTTCTGCTTGACTCCTCATCTGGGACTATTATCTGACTTTTGGCTAACTACTTTAGCATTGTAGTTTTTGTTAGTATACATTTGAGATAGAGACTCCTTGTTGTATACTTATTCTTTTGTCTAGCACTTGTATCTATTCTTTTGTGATGTATTGGATCTTCTATGACCACTACTTTGATGTACACTTCCATGTGTTATATTCATACCTTATTCCGCCTTTGTTATATGAATATCTGTGACTGATTTGTGTTATGTTTATTTCTATATTTGTTTCCGAGGTCCACTTAGCCACTGTGTGGTAGCTTTGAGTTTGTATCGGTATGTCAGATTGTTATATTATCTGACATATCGAAACTCGCACAAAGCAATTACATGGATGGTCGCTCGTCAACAGCCTTATTCTTCGTGCTAGTCGACGGCATTACCCAATAGTGTCCTTGGCTAGCGTGAGTATAGAGGTGGGGCGTCACACTTAGCCTGACCATTTGTTGGAAATCCAAAGAAACAATATGAGCCCTGTACAGTTTTAGTTGTATAACCTGCCATGGAATGTGGCGGTAACCTGCTATTGAACATGGTAACTATAGTAGGCATACTACGAAATGTGTATGTTGGCTAAGACTAATATTATACTTTCGAAATGTTTTCCACACTAGGCACTAATGATAATATTAAAAGATTTTGCGTATCAAGTATGTTTGACTATCATAAGGAGAAATCTCTTCCAATTCTGCGTTTGCATTGTGTGTGTGGCGGGAGGCCTTATGTAGTTTCATTTTCCAAAAGCATAAACGGATCCTTTTTGTACAAATAACTGTTTTAAGATCTCACACAAGTCCCATTGTTGACTCGGAGTTTATTGTTCCCTTTCTAAACTCTGGGTGCCCATAATTTTCCATACGGGCAGCCTAGAGTCAGGTTATCAGTTGTTTTGGAGCAAAGTTAGGAAAATATGCTGTGGAGATCAGGAGGCAAGCTGGATGGCGAGACGTATCACTTATGTATTATCCGTTGCATATGGGCTGCTGCAAATTCAAATCCCATATGGGTAGGTTATTATAACTGCCAATGTTGTGTGTTATTGTTGTAATACTCTGATGATGTAATGTATAAATAGATATAGTTCTTTGCTTTAAAGATTATTCATTTATCTATTATATATTGTTCTGCTGCGATTGTGAGATTCTGATATTGTTTCTGTTTCTTCTTCTTTCTTCTTCTACCTCTTTCTTCTTTAACCCAAATGATTCGGTTTTCCGGCATGCGATGGTTCGGCATTTGATACAGTGGGCGTATTGATGTCGACTTTCGAAAGTCGAAAAATCGGGTCGTTACAAAGTGGTATTAGAGCAATTGGTTAAGCGACAACCTTGGCTCTGGTGGGGCTTACTCATTAGAAATAGAGTCAGTAGTACTCTAGAATGAGTGTGACTGTAATAATAGATATAAGCGCGTATTTTTTAGTGAATAAAAAAATTGTTTTGTATTGTGATGACTTATCGGTTGATTGTTTATAGATTCTGGTCGGTACAGTCTGGACAACTGTATCGATAGGGGTTTCTAAACTCTTAAACAAGATAAACCGACACAGTATTGTTTTAAAAATAGGGTAAATGAAATAATTTTACCCAAATTATTTTTGTATATAAAAGGAAATAATTTTTTGTAAATTATTATAGTATATGGATGTTTGATTGTTAGGAAGCAATAATAATCATTGTTGTATGGAAATTAAATAAGGAATTGAAATCAAAACCAAAGGATAAGAAATAAATTCATATACAAATGAAGTTTATAAATGTGAATTATAAATGTAATTCATAATTGAAAATGAAATAGAATTCCAGAGAAATATTTGAAAATAAATTGAATGGATTTGAAATTTTGAGATTTGGGAAATTTAAATCCCTTTTTGAATTTGAAAATGATTTTTCAAAAGTTTTGGAAAAATAAAGGTGAAATTATTTGGGAAATATTTTTGAATTGGGTTTGGAATCTGGTGGGATTTGGAATTTAAAATCTTTTTAAAAGGATAAAGGCACTAAACTCTTTTCGGTCGCTGGAAAATAATTTCGGTGATGACTGCAGCATCATCGGTGTTCATTTTCGAGTTTCCAGGAGAGGAATAGCAGCCCAATTTATTTTAAAAAATGGAAGTTGTTTGAGAAATTGAGTTTGATTTTGGATATAATAAATTTCAAAGATGATGTTGGAAAGACTCTGGAATCTTATTAAAAATAGTTATGGAATATTTATAAGTTTTAAAAAAAACTTATAAGGGTTTGGAAAAGATTAATTGAATTGAGTTAAATAAAAATGGTTTGAGATACAATGAATTGGAATTTGAAATAATTAGTAAATGAAACTAATTTAAACAATGATATGAATCAGTTGTGAATGAAAGATAATTGATAAAATTCAACATTCGGAATTTGAAGATAAACTGAATTCAAATAGAATTGAAATTGTAAATTGAATTCAAATGGATATTGAAAATTTAGTAAAGAAATGTATAAAATGATTTTGAAAGCTATGATTGGAAATTATTGCTAGTAGTATACAGGTGTTTTAAAAGCAAAAGGAATTAGATTTTTGATTTCGAAGATAAAATTTAATTGCTCGATAAAAGGTATGTATTTAAATTTCAATATGAAATTTGATCCTTTTCTGATCTAGCCCCTTGGCTTTTTGTTTTCTTTTGAAATCTGGGGGCCCATTGTGGCATTTTGTAGTCGTACCGAGCTAGCCGCTGTAACGACCCACTATTTTGGACCATTCAAATCGACAATAAATCCACACATGTCGGACTTGAATAATTCAAAATAATAGATTGTTAATTTAAATTTGGCAAAACTCAGCATATACAGTAAATAAATCAATCACAGAATCACAGACACAGAGTAATACAATAATACGCAGCGGAATAAATAAATAGTAGTTCATGAAGCTACTATATAAACATCAGAGTTAGAAATAAAATACAACAGAATATCTCAAATGCAGTGAAGTCCCCAGTACAACAGATGACCTCTCTGAACAGATCAACTAGAAAAGCTGGAAGCTGAGTCGATAGTTGGATCTCCAAACGAAACTCCAAACTCCAAGGGTGAGTCTCAGATGTTGTATCACTCGGTCTGACCCGAGCGTAAAGCAAAACACAAAACACTCGAGTCAGGATTAACATTCTTATATAAATAAATCCAACTCAAGCGAAATATCAACTGAAATACAAGTAACTTAAAGGATGTTTGGGATAACCATCCTCTAAGGATCTTCAGAACTATCTATAAGGTGGAAATATACATTATGACACCGTGGTCATTTCAATTTAATTTATACTTCAAAACCCACATATCATTTCATTTCAAATATATCTATTTTCCAAAATAGTATATATATTAAATGATTTAAAAAGTAAAGTATTTATAATTTCCTCAAGTCTCGCAAATCGATTCAAATCAACTTCAAATTCCAAATTCAAATTTATTCAAAGCTCAATTCTTCAATTTAATTCAGTTCTAAATATACCCTTTATTTTCAATATATTTCAAAGCTTTAGTATTCAACATTTTCAAAGTTAGATTTAACAGTTTCATATAGCTCTTGATTTAACTCTTGATTTAACTTTATTATTATTTAATCAGGGAATATTCACTTAATAAATTCAATATCATTTAACTAGCCTTAAATTACATTTTACTAAATATTTCCTTAAACTTTATTTAAACAAGAAATATTCATTAGATTACTTATAAATCAAACTCAAGTTATAAATCATATCTAAAATCTCAATTTCAATAAGTTCCAAATCGGTTTAATTAAATAAATTTCTTTAATGAATAAAATTTCAACTAAATTCAAATTATCTTCCAACCTTAACTTATTCAAATTTTTACCAAAATCTATTTTGAAATATAAATTTTATACTTAACATATTATATGTATTAAATCCATCTTAATTAAATTAAATATCATTATTAAATCTATATATATCATTACCATTTATATATAAAATTTTAAGAATCAACATTTGTTAAAACCATATATTTCTTCCCAAACCATAGAATTTATTTTCAAAATATTTATATATATTGACCAACGGTGTCTGTATATATATTTATCATAGGGTTAAGTGATATGGATATTTATCATTTCAATCCGAATTTAAATATATACGGGTAGAATCAGTTCAACCCGTAATCCCAATTTCAATTCACATGAAAATCGCTTGGGTCTATCATTTCAACCCATAACGATTTTCTCCTATTCTAAAGTCCATTCGGGTATGTATCATTTCAACCCATAGTGAATTCTATACTAACAGGGAACTTGCAGAGTGATAACAGATAATCTAAAATACAACAACATGCATATATCATAAATAACAATAAAATATAAACAACAGGATATGGTGTCATATCCCACAGGTGAACAGTTACAGATAATAGCATATATAACAATTTAAATAACTACAGCAGCATATTTCAATTGCTATTTCAAATGAAATCAAATTTAACTAATAAAAGAACGTTAATCGTGAGTGATTGCTCACCTTCCGAGGCTAGAGAGATTCGACACAGAAATGAGCTACTAAATCCAAAGCAACGCTAGATGGATATGATTTGATGTAGAAAACAGGCACGACGGACAAGGCTGATAATGGGAAACGATGAAACGATGAATCAGTTTTGATATAAACTGAATATATATATATATATTATTATATTGTTTATATATACTTTCAATAATTTATCTTAGGACAAATATCAAAATAAATAGAATTTGAAATCAAAACTCGAATTAAAAATCAGAGTATATATATATATATATATTTAAAACCCATACTTACATATACTTGTATAAACAGCTATATATATTGACTAATACAATACATATGTATACCTTACACACCTATTTTGTTTTAAATCAATTACAAAAATCGATATAACTTAATTCATTATAACCTAGATGTAAACTCAGCAGATGAAATCTATATAACCAACAAATTGTACATATACGTATATAACTATATAAAACAATGTGAGCAGAACAGTTGGCCAGCTTTAACTAATTATACTATACCATTGTCTATACTGTGACTTTTAAAACATACTTTATATCTTCTATTATATAATGTATACCAACTCATTTGACAGTTCAAAATAGATCTCTATATAAAACATATATACTTATACTGTAAGCAAAACATATGTAAATACCCAAACAGAACTGACGCAAAAACCAAGTATATATATATCTACTTGTTTACAAGATATCTATAAAATAAAATTTTGAAATAAATACACACATATTTATATACTTAAAAATGCAAAGTACTTACATATATTGTTTTGTTCATTTGAAAATATCTATATACATATACCAAATTTCTCACAGCCAACCAACAACATACCAGTATATACATAACATCACTTCTGGCACTACCATATTAACACACGCATGTATATAACTTCATGATATATCTGAAAATCTAAGTTATG
The DNA here is from genome assembly GCA_030737815.1 of Allium fistulosum. Classification (NCBI taxonomy): domain Eukaryota; kingdom Viridiplantae; phylum Streptophyta; class Magnoliopsida; order Asparagales; family Amaryllidaceae; genus Allium; species Allium fistulosum. The sequence continues at coordinate 101,584,377 of CM060907.1, forward strand.
TGAAAATATATACATACTAACATAACATAATATATTTATATAATTTCATTTCAAATCATTAACATAGGTATATTTTATATAAACATAAACGTTTATTTGCTTATGCAAATCATATGTATATATATAAACTAGCAGACTAATATACATATAACAGAACATAATTTATATATATAGTAGCATATAGGCTAATATCTATAAACTAACATATATAAAATGTTATATATACTACACGTAAACTAACCTATATATATATATATATATAATAACGAGTATATATATACAACTTACCTTAAAACACAGAGGAAGAGTAGAGAAACTCAGTGCGATGCGTGCGCGGAAATGAGCGGAAAAGGGGAGAAGGCTGCAGCGTGGGCGGAGACGAAGGCCACCGTGGTGATGTGAGGTCTCGGCTGCTCTTGTGGGAGATGGAGTGTTGGTGGTTGAAGTCAGGCCGAAGTGGAGTGGCGGTGCTTGGCCTGGAGGCGGCAGCGGAGGCTGTGGTCGGGATGGACCGAGGGGAGGTGGAGGTGGTGGTTCGCGTTGCCAGGCGGCGGTGATAGGTGAGTTTGCTTGAGTGTGACTGGGTTTGTATGGACGAGGAGATGAGGCTATGGAACAACAAAAGAAAAAGGAAAAGCAAGTGCAGATAAATAGAAGGTGGGGAGGCACGTTTCTGTAGAGAAGGGGAGGATTGCAAATGGAAAGAAAAATGAACAGTTTAATTAAAATTTGTCACTAGTCTAGCATAAATATATTAATACATGGAATATGAAAAGCTAAAGTTGTATTCGGGGAAAAGAGATTGAGCTGTCAACATAAAACCATTATGTACGTTACATAAAATTTTAGGATAGAACACACAAAGAGATGAGTAACGGTAGCGATGTTGAAAGTCACACACGTGATTTCTGGATGTATTAAAGGCAGATGACGATTGAAATCAATCAGTGGAAAAATTCAAATGGTCGAATGAATAAAAGGAATTGTAACGGTTCCTTTTATTTGGTGAAAATTTATTTAAGCAATAAATTTCTGTTGTTTGGAAAGCACGGCTAAAGTTTGAAAGGCAATAGAAAACAAAAGGTCATGGATACGGTACCGATACGGTGAACTGTTTTACAGATTTCGTTGTCCATCGGACGCCGAAACCAACAAATGAATATACCATGGAGATCAGCATGACGTGACGATCAAAACGGTATACAAATACTAGTGGTACGATCATCCGATCGAAAGTCGATAATCGGTACCAGAAATGCTGCTATTTTGCCAGAATTAAGATAAACGGAGCAGTAGAAGTCCAAATTTGGAAAAATGAATTTCGCAATCTGATTCAGAATAGTCTGAATAAATTTTCTCCTGTTGACATATTTTGGTTTCGGAAAACTTTTAAATTCACTATTATTAACCGGTTTGATTTGAAATGAAATTTCACAGGAAAATAGACTTCAATATTATTAGATGAAAATTTACCAGTTGCTATATTAAAATAGACGTATTCCAAATAATAAATTTTTAATTTCAAATTTTATTGTTTAAAAGTTTACAAATTTCTAGTTAAATATACTTTTAAAACCATTAAATTTTACGGGTCGTTACAGCCGCGCAAAGGAGACGTTGGCGAAATATTTTGAAAATTTAAAGAGTTAGAAAAACTTTGAGAATTTAAAATTGGAATTTGACTTGTTGAGGAAATAATATTGTTTGAAACTTATGGTTGAGTTTGGAAAGTTAATAAGAGAGATAATGGATCTTTGATAAAAAGATTTATTTTGGCAAGTTGATAGAACTATTTGGTTTTGAGAAATTAATAAACGGGTTATGGATCATTCTTCTTAACTAGTAATTTCAGGACAAAATTCTTTTAAGGGGGGAAGAATGTGACGACCCTGAATTTTGGACATTTGAAATTAGAATATTTAACTGATTTTAAATATTTGATAGTTAATTTTAATATGAATTTCAAATATCATTGTTGATTTGGCAAATTTAATTATTAAAACTGGGTAAAATATTGTATCTTCATTTTGGAGCTTGTTAAAAATAATTTGAAGTCTTGTAAAATCTATATTAATAATACTGGAGATAATAGAACTTTTGAAATTGAAATTGAAGGTAATTTGTTCATTTTTGAAATTATATCGTTTAAATCGATATTTAAAAATAGCCTTCCGAGGCACAGTCTCGGAATTCAAAGAAACCAGTTCCATTGGATCCATAATTGTGTATTGTTATCGGATTTCAATTTCCGTAGCATTTGGAGTTGTCATGTGATCGTACGGTAGGTAAAAGCGCTGAAATTTAAATCGAAAATTCAATATAATAATAAGGTCCAAAAAGCTATCTTCTCCATACGATCGAATTTGGACTCGAAACCTTTTTCGGTGCGTTCGGAATAGGGGTATAACATTATAAACACCTAGCGGCACGCCTCGATAGAAAGTCGAGATTTTTGGCTCGATTTCGAGACGTTTGAATTCAAATTTAAATTTTATAATTGTGACAAGTCGAAAAACATAACATTTTAATTCAACACGTGGTTGCCTCTTCGAACACTTGTCCTCTTTTTCTACATGCGTTTGTTTGTTTTAAAAGAAAAAATATATATACGAACGAAAAGGCTTATCTCCTTCAGCCAAAAAAAAAGAATGAAAAAAAATCTTCTTCTCTTTAAACATAAAATCCATGGCTGAGCAAAAGATTTCGAAATCCCTCTTCTCAAATCAAACCGAACCCATCTCTAATCGAATTCGAGCAGTTTAAATTAATTCGACCCAAATTCAAATCGTTCGAAATTCATTCCTTCTCTTTTCCAACTCACGGCAAATCATCAAGGCGAGGCGCGCGCGTATCAAGGGCACGACATGGTAGTGAGGGTTCGGCTATTCTGGTCGCTGCTATCGTCGACGGCAGTATATTTGGGCGAGGCAGTGACGCTTGCATAGATGGAGGAGATGGATGTTGATCGAGTAAAAGGCAACTTGATTTTTATTAGGAAGCTCGATTTCGAGCGGCACGTTCGAGTGGGTAGTCATGATCTGGTGGCTACCCAGGCGAGTACGATGCACGTCTGCTAGGGTTTCGATGGGCGAGTTTGTTGATGGAAGTATGGCACTTATTGGGGTCGGCGTTCGAAGTAGCGATCTCGTGAGGGAGGCTGTAGATCGGAATGTGGCGATACGAGTTGGTTGCTGTGTGGTTTTCCTAGAACGATGATAAAGGTCTAAAATCGAGAATCAAGCTGGAATGGAAATGGATTGTAAAACAAAAGGCAAGGTGAGATCTTCTCACTCACTTGATTTGCCTAGTTAATTTAAATTATTGGATGTGCTCGGATGAATTTAATAATTTATTTGTTGGATGATAGTATATATGATTGTAGTATATATATATATAGTGGAAAATAGGCAAAAGGACAAATTTTCATAAATTTTTTTGCTGAAGGACAACAAGTTTCATTTTTAGGCTGAAGGACAAACTTTGGAAGATAATTAGACTGAAGGACAATGCTAATACAACTAGCATTTTGTACAATGTAAAACTGGATATAATGCTAGTTATAATTAGCATTTTGTACAATGTTTGCACTGTACAAAATGCTAACTATATTTAGCATTGTCCTTCAGCCTAATTTTCTTTCAAAGTTTGTCCTTCAGCCCAAAAATGAAACTTTGTGTCCTTCAGACTAAATTTTTTTCAAAGTTTGTCCATGTGCCTAATTCCCTCATATATATATATATATTTGGAGCGATTGATTTCCCGCATTATATTTCGGATGAGACCCTATGCGCCGCATAATAGCGGATGATATTATATAATCCCATATACCGCGATATTCCACCTCGAAGTGGAATTGGTATTTAATTGTTGTGCTAACATCTGTGGATGTAGGGAAACAGGTTGGAGGGATCCAACTGGATTCCTCAAATTGTTGAATTTATTTCATACGTTGTGATGTGATTATTGATAATTTGTGAATGATTATATTGGTAATTGAAATTTATTGACGGCTATGGTTTGGCCAGATATATTCTGGTATTTTTAAATACCAGGATATATAATTGGATTTTGGGAAATTAAAGTAGAAACTTTTAAGTAAATTAATTTTAGAGGATTGGATAAATTTAAAAGAAGGATTTATTAATTGATTTAAATGGATCATTTTGAAATGGAAAGTGTATTTTCACTGGAAAGCCGAGTATGTTTTCAGCGTAGCTGATAAATATAAATTGAAAGTTTTAAGGACGGTTTTAAAAAGGATACTTTGGAGAAATTATTTTCTTAAGTTGTTTTTAAATCTTTAAAGTAAAGATTTATTTGGTTAATTATAGAAGTGATTATTTTAAAGATCAAATTGAGATTTGATTTAGAAAATGGATATTTAAATAATTATACTCTATCTAATAATTTCATTTTTTAAATTAGTTTGGGCTTGAAGTTTATATGAGATATTAGTATAATATTTTCATAACTAATATTTTAGACAGAGTATTTAAAAATAGTTTTTATCTCAAGTGTTTTTAAATATACATATACTTTTGGATAAGTGTTTTAAATTATTCAGACTCGGCAAAACTTTAGTGGAAATAAGTAACATTTGGAAATTTATTCCGCAAAAGAAAAGTGATTTGAAATTGGTTTTCAAAGTGTTGAAGTGTTAAAATATATCTTGCGAAGATATTTTGAAAATAAATAATTGGGAAAAAATTATTTAAATTTGATAATTGTTGTGAATGTTGTTTGATAGTTAAATAACCGACTATCAATTTTGGCCTTTGAAATGGCACTTGAATTTGTTTTCAAAACAGGCGCTCATTATTCAGTTAAGCCGGGAGAGGACTTTATGTCATAAAACCAATTCCGAATAATGATACGATGAAATGGGATTGCATTTGAAGATGGTGTTGAAGACTAGGTATTTTCGAAAACGAAAGGATTACCTGTCGAATGTCTCTGCACCGAGTTGCTCCGGTATAGAGATTTTATCACCCTTTGTGATAGGGAGTCCGAACGTGATTAGAGAATATCTGGATTGCAAGGGCTTCTTTGAAGTGCCTTCGGTTCCGTTCGAACCCGGAATGGACTTGTATGGATGTATGTCTGACGTTACACTTTGAGATGTAAAGCTGGTTTTTATAATATACATTTCTGTTGGTGGCGGAGAATTTATTCTCTTAGGTTAACACCCTTCTCTGAGATGTATGAGCTTAGAGGTTATGTAGTTCATGGTTACTAGTGATACATTCCCAATTTGGTAATGTGGCATGCTAAGTGTTGCTAATCATTTGTTGATCGAAGCATGGCTTTTGTGAAAGCGTAGCTTTGTGGATGAGACTTCGTCGGACCTCACAACCCGAAATGGTCAAAACAGGAAGGATGCGACAAGGTTGTTTGGGGGTAGCGCCCTCAGGGTATGTCCATTTCCTTATGGAAAAAGGTGGTATCACGGTATGGAGCCCAGGTACTTAACTTATGTGGTTGCTGCAAATTTATTACTTTGTGGTTGTTGGTGTTGAGCATCCTCGGATAAAGGTCGGTAACGACCGGGGATGGCATACTCGTGTGTGGAGTTATCTAGTTACAGCTTCATTGCACCAGAAGCATGAGGTAACTCGGCCTTTTGTTGGTAGAGATCCGGTTAGGTTCTCGAGGCATCCCTTCAGAGGCGTACCCATGTGGTGTAGGAAGTTCCTTAGCCTGGCCATTTGTTGGAAATCCAAAGAAACAATACGAGCCCTGTACAGTTTTAGTTGTATAACCTGCCATGGAATGTGGCGGTAACCTGCTATTGAACATGGTAGTTATAGTAGGCATACTATGTAATGTGTATGTTGGCTAAGATTAATATTATACTTTCGAAATGCTTTCCACACTAGGCACTAATGATAATATTAAAAGATTTTGCGTATCAAGTATGTTTGACTATCATAAGGAGAAATCTCCTCCAATTCCGCGTTTGCATTGTGTGTGTGGCAGGATGCCTTATGGTAGTTTCATTTTCCAAAAGCATAAACGGATCTTTTTTTTATAAATAACTGTTTTAAGATCTCACACTAGTCCCATGACTGACTCGGAGTTTATTGTTCCCTTTCTAAACTCTGGGTGCCCATAATTTTCCACACGAGCAGCCTAGAGTCGGGTTATCAGTTGTTTTGGAGAAAAGTCAGAAAAATATGCTGTGGAGATCAGGAGGCAAGCTGGATGGCGAGAAGTATCACTTATTTATTATCCGTTCCGTATGGGTTGCTGCAAATTCAAATCCCATATGGGCAGGTTATTATAACTGCCAATGTTGTGCGTTGTTGTTGTAATACTCTGATGATGTAATGTATAAACAAATATAGTTCTTTGCTTTAAAGATTATTCATTTATCTATTATATATTGTTCCGCTGCGATTGTGAGATTCTGATATTGTTTCTGTTTCTTCTTCTTTCTTCTTCTACCTCTTTCTTCTTTAACCCTAATGATTCGGTTTTCCAGCATTCGATGGTTCGGCATTTGATACAGTGGGCGTATTGATGTCGACTTTCGGAAGTCGAAAAATCGGGTCGTTACACATACATCCAAATTAAGGATTCAATTCCATAGGGAAATCCAACATTGGTTAAGCACATAAGCAACCACTAACCTCTTTAATTAATTTTTTCATTAATTAAAATCACTTTGTAAATACTTGTATTAAAATACTTTTACAAAGATTCATTCACAAACCCTATATTTTTTTAATACTTGGAACAAAATATCCATAAACTTGTCTCGACGGTATAAGTATATCCACAAACACCGAAAAAGATTTCCTTTTATACAACCAAAAATCATTTATAAACCCCTTTTAGAAATCTCTAAAACCCCTTTATAATCTCTTTGATAAATCTCTAAAAATCATTTATAATCTCTTTTATAAATTTCAAAACGTTTATAAAACTCTTTTATAAATTTATATACCATTTATCAAACTATTTTAATAAATCTCTAAAACAAATTTATAAACCCCTTTACTAAATGAAATTCATTTTATAACTCGGTAAACTATTTATAAAACCTCTTTTATAAACCCATTTGTAAAATTCTATCTGAAACCAATTATAAGACTCTTTTTATAAATCTCGAAAACATTTATAAATAAATAGTAATCATTTACTTCGAAGCAATATTATATAATAATAATTAATAATAATAACTAACTTCAAAAATCTTAATAATAATAATTAATAATTTCAAACATTATTAATTCAACAATGATTGATTTTCAATATTATTATAATAAATAATGACCAACTTTCAAAACATTATTAATAAATAATTTCAAATCATATTATTTAAATAAATAACTTTTCAAAGTACTAAAATATTAGTAAATAACTTTAAAACAATATTAAATATAAATAAATAATCTTTTAAAACAATATTACATATAAATAAATAATCTTTTAAAACATTTCTAAATGACTTAAAAAAGACAGATAATAAGGTTGTAGTAAAATAGAAATTAAATCCTTTTAAAACAAAATATTTTCAAAAACCCCACATTCATATTTTAAATCATTCCCCATCTCAAAACCAACTAACCCAAATGGCAATTTATAGTATTTCAAAATACTAATTTAGGGCCAATAACTACCCAACGTTTAACCAATAGCGATATGTCACTACAGGGTTTAAGTTTTGAACATATAACAATGTCATAACCAATAGTGTCAAACAATTAGGTTTGATATTCAATGATTCACATAACAGGAATATTGTTGAAAATAATTCAACAATGGGGAGGAATCCCGTTGGATCCCTCCAACCTGTCCCAATGCATCACAACTCGTGTGTGTGTGTGTCTATATAATATATATATATATATATATATCAACACATATATAAATAAAATTCAACAGTGGTAAGGAATACTATTGGATCCCTCCAACTTGTTCCCTTATAATTGATTTCATATATTGATCGCTTTCAACAGCGACAATTCATCAAAGCCAAACAATCAACAGAAAAACATCCAAATATCCAATCAATAATTGTTATTAGCTATATAACATTACTGGTGAACCAAAAAGGCGAGCTTAACTCACCATTATTCAAGTCATCGCTTATCTATTCTGGTTTTCGTCTAAATCGAACGACGTTAAATTTAGCGCAAAATTTCTACTATCTCCAAACGTCACCAATTCCATTCCACCATGAAGTATTCGTTGATACAACTGCAACGCAACTCGTCGCGCTTGATTCCGACCTCGTATGAATTAGTTATTGCATTAATAAAATTACAATTGAAAATAATAATTAAACTTCACTAATCACACATTATTAACTCTTAATTACCATCATTAGCTTAATTAACTCTTCCCCAAAATCCCGCTTCTCTTATCGTTCACGAAAATTACCCAGGCACCACTTCGATCGCCCCTCCCGGCCACCAGGCACCACCGCTTCTTGACTATCGACGCTCCGACCTTGGAGCCCCCATCGCCGCCAGTGCCATCCCCCGATTCGCCGCCGTCTACTCCCTAGAATCCAAAACCCAAACCCGTTCTCCCATCGATTTCCGCCACTACACTTCACTACTGACAGCCAAATTTCACCATAACGTCGCCAATGCTTTCCTCTACAAATTTCCTTTAGACTCCATCACCAAACAATCGACGAAATAGCTAGAATTCGCCATTACTGCTACTGACGTTCAACGTCGAACTCTGGCTACCCCGTGACGAATTAACATATCTCGACCATTGAATGAGTCGAGCTCGATGTCATATATAACTTTGTAGTTGGTGACTTCGCCTGAAACAGCATGGATTGGCTCCGATGGATGAGGACCGTTAATTTTGGAGAGGATTTGATTTCAATTTGAAAAGGTCGGAGGGGAATTTTTTTGGTTTGAACGCAATTTTATAGGGAGGAAGGGTATGGGTTTGAACATGTAGAGGTATGGTGGTGAATAGTGAAGAGTATAGTGAGGGGTATGGGTATATATATGTTATATTTAAAATATCAAGCTTTAAACACCCGAAAATCTCAAACTCTGATCAATGCATGCCGACTAGAATTCCATATGTAACACCCCTATTCCAAATACATTGGAAACAGTATCGAGGCCCAATTCCATCAAACATATAAGTTAGCTTTTCAAAATTGAATTATATTAAATTAAATTCCTTTAATTAATTTCCATGCATTTCGAGTCGCATGACCAAACGATACGCCCGATCGTCACAAAATTCGTTAATATACAATAATTCACTATTACAGATACAATGAAATTAGTGTCGTCCAAATCTAAGACAGTGTCCCGGAAGGCTATTTTCACACGTTAATTAAAACAAATTATTATAAAACCAAATAAATCCCTTTTATATCTAAATTTAAACATTTTATTATTCCATTCTTATTTATACTGAATTCAAATAAATCCCTATATTTGAAATTCAAGTTGTTCGACTTATAAAACTAATAGTTCAATATTTAATATAACTTAAATATTTCAAAGTCAATTGACAAAAATTTTGGGTCGTTACAATTGGTTATTCCTTAACACGAGGAATTAGTGTTAACTGATAAGTTAACTCTCAAACAACTACATCTCACCAAAATTCAATATTTAATTTAAAAAATTGTAGCATCTGGTTCTCTTTTAGTCGAGCAATATAATACAACAAAATCATTTTCAAATGTGGTACTCAAAGACAATGGAAAACAAATGGCACTTCAAGGAATGCAATTTAAGCATGCTTTAAGTTCAATGTAACAAACTACGCCCTTCCCAAATCCTCATCATCGTCATTATTGCGGCTATTTCTTCCACTCAAAGAACAGACATCAACCTCCCTAAGTCTTAATATCCCACATCCAAACCCCAATGAAGTGCTGGACCTAGTCAAAGAAACAACAGCGCAAAGAAGCATAACAAAGGACTCCTAACTCATATCCATCTACGCCATTCCTAACTTCACTCTCGAAAATAATAGAAGGAACCCACTCGGAAACTTCTTCAGAATCCTCACAAACAAGTTCTCGAACAGTAGCCCAACACTAGCATCCCCACCGCTAAGTACAGCATAAAGGCCTTAGTCTTACCACCAAACCGGTACTGCCCGGCCAGACGCTCCTTCTTCGTGGCCCCTTGCTCATTGTAAAGCATTGTTACCAAGTTCGGCTATGCTATTTTGATTTCAGTATTTATAGATCATTAGAAAGTACTCTTATTTAAAGATCATCATAACAGTAATTCACAGATAACTACACAAACATGCATACATTCACATGTGTTTGTGTACACACATATACACAACTTTGTAAGTACCTTGTAAGCTATTTCTGGAAGACTAGAAATATATCTGAATCATGGGAAAAATATTTATTATGAGATGAACTATATTATTAATTCAACTCATTATAACTTCAAAAGAATAAATAATGTTTGTATATGAAACTACTACACAATCCTATACGTTACGCAAGAATTTTTAATGGCGGCTTCTCTAAAAAGCCGATCTAAGTATCCAAAACCCTAGATCTCCAATATTCTTTTCTCTTCCAATTTTTTCTCATCTACTTTCTCACTTCAATTTCAAATCTCTACAATTTGATGCCTGAGGGGTAGCAAGTGAACCAAGATCGGGATGAAGAATGGAAAGAGGTTGGTCCTAAGAGTAAGAAACCTGTAGATCTAAGACATAACAAGCCTAATAGGCATCTGGTGGGTTGGGGAATGGTGCTAGAGCTACAGGCATTAAATTCACTATTTCAAATGATGCTCAAAAGGTGTTATATCGATGTAGTTAAAAGAGGTGTAGGATATGGAGGCCAAATGACTAAATTATAGTTTGTAGAACCATTGGTGATTAATGGGAGAAGGAAACGATGTTTGTCTACTAAAGCGATTAATGAAGCTAAAAATGGGTGGAATTTTTACATCCTTTTCTATGTTGTTGGTCCCAGACCATATTTCGAAGTGATAGAAGCATATGCAAAAATGACATAGAAGAAGTCAGGAAGCCTATCGATTTAAACCAGAGAGAATGGTTTTTTATGGTGAGGTTTGATAAATATAAGGACTGCAATAAAGTTTTAGGTGAGGGGCATTGGTTTCTTTATAAGTACTTGATCGCTATGATAAAATTAAACCTTGAAATGAAAATTGATAGAGATTTGCTAACTAGCATGCCGATATGGATCCGATCGACATGATTTAGTTTCCGCCCTTGGCGACCTAAGGCGATCGGTGCTCTGGTTAGCTCGATAGCGATACCGATTAAAATAGATGAAGCTACAGAGAAAAGAATAAGATTCTCTTTTGCTAGGGTACTGGTGGATATTAAAGTAGAGTTTGATTTTCCTAATTATTTGGAAGCGGTGGGAGAAAATAGAGAAAATATAGGCAAGAAGTAATATATGAAAACCCCATCTAGATGCGATTATTGTTGTTGTTTTGGGCATTTGAGTAAGCAATGTCCAATGAGCAAGGTCTGGAAACCAAAGGAACAACAAGGTGGCTCAGGGGAGAGTGTTGAAGAAGGATAGTGCTTTCAGTAGAATAACGTAGGTGTGTATGGAGAGGTGAAAATCTTAAAGAGGGAGGATAGATCAGTTTGGAAATTTTATCTAGGGCCGATTGAGCATGATATAAAGAAGGCAAAGATGAATGGTGGCGATGAACATGAAATAAAACCAACTAAAGTTTCGAATTCATTGAAATCCCTAAGGGATGTAGAAGAAGCGATTGGCAAATAAATAAGGTAAAGGAGGTCATAATGGCATAATTAAAGGAGAAGAAAGGTAAAGAACATGCAATTATTAAAGAGTTTACCATAGTAGATAAGGAGGGAGGGTCTGTATTAGATTCCGAAAGAAAATCCGTTAATGTAGAGTTTTCAAAGGCAGTTAAGGGTAGTGCATCAAATGATGAGGAAGATGAGATTCATACTATATTAGAATCGAAGATGGAAGCTATGAAGGAGCCTTCAGCTAATCAAGTCATGGGGAGGACAACTCAGAGGGATGTAGTATCTATTTCAGTCCTAAATTTTAGTGTTTTTATTTTATTTAATTAATTAAATTTTTGTGAAATTTTAAATAATAAAATTTTGAAATAAAAGTTTGATATTTGGAATACGTCTATTTAAACATAATAAATGGTAAATTTTTATCTGAAAATATGGAAGTTTATTTTATGGTGTAATTCTATTTCAATTTATATCAGTTAATAATAGATGATAATAAAATGTTTTCCAAACCTGGATATTTTTATATAACAAATTTGTAAATCATCTTTTGAGTGAGACATCATATTTCGTTTCTCAAAATTTTGACTGCTATTGCTCCGTTTATCTTATTTCTGGGAAATTAGCAGCATTTTCGGTACCGATTATCGACTTTTGATAGGATGATCGTACCACTGATATCTGTATACCGTTTTGATCGTCTCGTCATGCTGATCTCTACGGTGTATTCATTTGGGTGTTTCAAAGTCCGGAAGACAGCGAAATCTATGGAACGATTTCCGTATCGGTTCCGTAATTTGGACTTTTGGGTTTCCGTGACCATTCGTTATTCATCGTGAGAAACAAATGGACAGTAACCGTTTCTGTTCCCAAAAATTTATTAATTAACTTTGGTATCCCAGTTGTTGAATGAAATTGCTATTCATTTTGTTCGTTCCCAGTTTTATCTTTCTCTCTGTTGTCTTCCTTTGCTTTTGCTTTCCAATATAAAATATAACAAAGTATAAGCTATGGTTGCCTGCTCCTCCCATTGCCAAAATTCATTTTTGTTTGCAACCTCACCGCCTCACGACTGTGCAATACCCCACCATTCCTCCTTATCTCGCCACTTCCTCTGGTCCGACCTTCACCGACTCTGATCGGCCTGTTGATTCATGGGTTTTTGATTCATGACACAAGCTTCAGAGATCATACGACGAGAATGCTATATGAAAGCGACAAAAAGAGAATAAGTGCATACCGTGCACTACAAAGAAGATAATCTTACAATTCAGAGATTAGTATGGATATTTTATTTTATTTGAGTCTTAGAACAATGTTAAAATCATTCCTCAAATAATCACACACGCACACAAAACATTTTATATCAAAAAATATGTTCACTGTGCATATAACACCAGGTCGACCGACCGACCAGGATCTTCGGTCGACCGACCCTGTATCATATGCACAGTGACTTTCTGTTTTGTATACGTTTTTCAACTCAGCTGACCGGCCAGTTTTTCCGGTCGACCGACCAGAGAAAAACGGCTAGTTTTCTGAAGAGACGCGATCTTTTCATGAAGAGTAATGTCCTCTATTTCAAGAGGTATGGACACTACTGTTGACTAAAACTATTCATGAAAGATTACAACTCTTCTACAACTATATAAACATATTCAATTCACTTCTACAATCACCGATTCTTGTTTATATTTCTGAAATCTAATCTCTTCTCATTTCTGCAAATAAAAGCATTCACTCTTATTCAATATCACTAGAATCCTTGAATTTATTCATATACTTCGATTCTACGTGATTATCTTCCTTCTAAATCTTCACACACATACATATTCTTGAGGATTTGATTATAGGAAAGTTGTACTATCAAAAGACAATCAGTGTTATTTAGAACACATTCGTCAACAAACATTTTGTATTAAGTTGAAGTCCTCTTCGGTTGTTGAGGCGGAAAAATTCATGTTCGGCTGCTCAGGTGTCGTATACCTATTCCTCCGGGTTAAGTGAGGGGTTTAGTTTAAATCCAGAGGGTATTCTGGGACTGGACGTAGAACGGAAAGTTCGAACCAGTATAAAAATTCCTGGTGTGCTTACTTTAATTTTTACTTTACTGTTATTACCAGTTTCCGCATTAATTTACCATATTACACGATCCTTAGTACTACACGTACACTTTCACGGCCTCCCTTGTCCAGCCTCACAGGCCGCGCCCGAAGTGCCTTCACTCGCCGGCTTCCACCTTCCATGGCCACAACACCAGACCCAATCCCCCTTCCATGCTCACGCCACCAACCACACAGCCTCCACGTGATGAACACCGAACAACCACCCCATGCGCTTCCTCCTTTTCTCCTTATCTCCTCATGCAACCCGACTCCTCCCCTGGCCGCAGTTTGCATCGCTAACCCACCTGTCCACCCTCTGCCGAAACCCAAAGCCGAGAAGCACAACAACACCCTCACCTGTAGCCTATCCTAAGTCTTCAACCTAGCTCGGTCTGTCTTTGATTTTTGGTATATTATGTTTTGTTTCCTTTCATTTCCAGTTTATATATAATGCATATATGTAACAACCCGGGATTTGCATTACCAACTAATAAATAAAAGTTAGGATTTTTATTTATTTTAATGAAGCATAAAAGGATTTGGAATAACAAAATTTATTTGAAAAAGGCTATTTTAATTAAATGGGAAATATGGGATTTTTAAAATGAGGATAAAATGTTATTTTTGGAAAGTTAAATATTTTAGGAGAGATTTTAAAACGGGTTTGGATAAGAAAAATGAGTTTTATAAACATATATGAACACTTAGACTAATTTTTGGAAACATGTAAATAACTCTCTTCTTATTGGGTTACTAAACCTAGCCCATTAACCCACCCTAAACCTCCTCTATAAATTATCTCAAACTCTCCAAACCTCATTCATTCATCCCTAATCAAAGCCCTAATCATTTCCTAAAGCTTCTTAACAAAAATGGCTTCTATCTTCATCTCCTTTTAGTTTTAGCTTATGCAAGTCATTCTATGAAAAGGTAATGCAAATAACCACCTCAAATCCATTTTTAAATCTTTCTAATTTCTGAAATTTGATTGGTAACACATGTTTTATGTGTTTTTTTGATCTTATAGCATCCTAATCATCTTTGCTTTCATTTTGGGTGTGCACATAAGGTGCTTGTGATATTGCTTCCTAAGGTAATGCTAAGCTTTGGCCCTTTTTCTCCTTTAATATAGTGTAGTAATCATTATAGGGTAGTTAGTGATTGATATTGGTGAAATTGGATGCCAAAAACTTGAAAAAACACCCCTAAACCACCAAAATCAACATTTTCTGCTGGCTGGAAATGTTCACCCTGAAAACAGGCTGAAACAGTGGCCTGAGAGCCTAGAGCAGGCCTGGGTTGCACCCAGGCTACTGCCCAGGCGCAGCAGGCTAGCCCAGTTGGGCTAGCCTATTGCAGGCCAGCCCATAGTGGGCTGGCGCGTAGGAACCCAAGCCCGCATGGGCAGCCCGCATGGACTGGGGCTTCCCCAGCACAGGCGGGCTGGGGATTAACAGGACCCCAGCCCGCATGGGCTGGGGCTTCCCCAGCCCAGGCGGGCTAGGGATTAACAGGACCCCAGCCCGCATGGGCTGGGCCTTCCTCAGCCCAGGCGGGCTGGGGATTGACAGGACCCCAGCCCGCATGGGCTGGGGCTTCCCCAGCATAGGTGGGCTGGGGTTTGACTGAACCCTAGCCCGCATGGGCTGGGGCTTGTTACTACCCCAGCCCAGGCGGGCTGGTGCTAGGCTGGACCAGCTGCACCGCATGGTGTAGCCTGGTTCATATAACGGGCTGCACCATGCGGTGCAGCCGGCTTCTATTAAATGGGCTGCACCCATTTGGTGCAGCCGGGTTCCGACCCACCGGTTGCACCATTTTGGTGCAACCGAGTCCGGGTTGCACCATTTTGGTGCAACCGCTTCAAATTGATTGTTCTACAATGAAAACTGCTGCATTTTTAATTTTAAGCCTCTTGGGCCTGCCTGGAAGCCCACGAAGCTCATCTGAAAATTTAACTAGCCTATTAAGGGTTATAGAAAACTAAGTGTTAAATCCTGTTTCTAGATTTTTATCTCCAATTCGCGATGCCGCCACGATCGCATCCGAAGTCGGAATTTGACGTTTTTGGTCTCGTTGGAAAGGTGGAGTTTCGAACTCCATCTCTGGAAAATTTGGGCAACATCGGAGTTCGTTTGGTACTTCGAATTTTGTGTCGAAGTTGAACTCTGGTTGTTGTTGGTAAATAGTGTGAATCTTTTCTGGGTCCAACTTTGAGATGTCGCTGCCACTTCGTCTCAACTCGGAATCCAGAATTTATTCTTGCATCTTAAATTTTGGATGTTGGACTACATGTATGCAAATTTTCATGACATTAGGACACAGTTTGCTAGTCCAAATAAATTGCCGAACTTGGGTTCGCAGCTGTTTTTGAATGTTTACAAACACTAGAATATTTTTGATGATTTTCTGGTTTTCGTCGATTTCTTTGAGATTTGTCTCTAGATTTCGTACACGTGATTTATGAATTATTTTCAAAGGATTTTTCACTCCTAAATGGGTTTCGAAATTATTATTATATAATATTATTTTTAATTATTAAACTATTTACTCCATAATATGAGAGTATTCAAAAGCCGTTTTAAAGTGATTTCAAAATCAATTATAAAACTGTTTCGCACCATTATTTTCTATAATAAAAATCTCACACTCACTTTTTAGCACGTCGAGCGAAGTGGAAAGGTGCTTAAACGGTTAGGAAATCTCCGGCCTATGGAACCGTGTGTATTTTCTTTCCAGTTAATCCCCGACCTATTCGATTGATCGTTTTGACCTTTGGGTCTAGTTTACAGATGATACGAGGTGGACTTTTTATTGTTTGGAGTGTGAGCTTGCTATTGGTTAGTAAACCGTTTAGTGCGAACGTGGGGTATGGGACTCATTGTTAACACTTTACGGGTTCCTCTCCAAGAAGTTTGTGACACATTAGCCTCTGGGCAGCCAGTACTGGACCTCTGGGTCACCACGCCTCTGGGCAACCGTCTCTAGACACCTGTTCTATGGAGCAGTTTCTTTTTCGGCATGTGCCCTTGGGCCTTTATCCTTCTGGGAAGGATCTCGCCGTCTCGCGCGTTCCGCATTTGTGCGAGTGATCGATCACAACTCTACAGTACTTGGCAATAACGACTCCGGTCGGTGCGCGTGCTATACTTGTATTATCTGATGATTTTTATATCCATTCGAGTACCGCCACTTGGGGTTGGTTCTATGGAACCATATGATGTAAGTGCGATTACCTTGTGGATTCACAGTGTCTCTGGACACTGCTTTTCAGTGTTTGATCTCATTGACTTTTCAGTATATCCTCATTGCTCTTTCGAGCGTCGATCTTTGCTTGGGCATTGATTACAGACTCTGGTCACTCTTGGGATTATTGCCTATGGGCAACTTTATATAGCTTTGGCTACGCCGATGATACGAGGCGATTTTATTTAACACTTTGGTGCTGATTTTCTCTTTGGAGATTTTTACTGTTGATTGATGATTAGGGACCGTCATTATATTCATGTGGTCCAAAATACTCTTCTCTTAGGAAAAGTACTGTTTCATTTATGTACCGCATTATTATATATCTCAGTTATTACTGATTGTTTTGCTAGCCTGACCCGAGTGTTTTCGCTCGGGTCAGACCGAGTTGTTTCAGGTTAGGTCTCTGGACTTAGCTTCTGTGCTTCCGCTTGGACATTATCTGCTATGCTAATAGATAGCTCTTTTATTTGTCCACTATTCCGCTACTTTGTTATTATTCAGACTTTGATATGTACATATTTTTGACTCACATGTGTGGGCAGTGGCTTTGTACCCACTTATAGTATTTGGATCTGTATTGACGATGTATTGTTCTGGGATTTTATATCTGTTATGTGATTCTGTTCTGTGATGCTATTTCATTATGTTATTATGCTTTGTCCTGATAGATCTTTAGCCATTTGTAATTTCATTATAAGTATTTACCGAATATGTCGAACCACCTGATTGAGAAAAATTTAAATAAATTCCACCTTTTGACGTATTCGGTAGATAGTTATAGCTTGATTACAAATGGTCGCTTCCACTATACTCTATTCTCCGCTTTAATAGACAGTATTACTCCCGTAATACTCTTTGTTACAGTGGGTCTCAGAGTGTGGCGTTACAGCTTGGTATCAGAGCCAAGGATCAGAATTAAGCATAACAAACACAGAACAGACACGTAGTACAATACGTTATAATACGATCCAAATTGAACATATCCACCTTTAGATAAATAAGTTAGGAATATGTGTAGGAATATATTATATTCCGTAATATTCCTGAATGAATTATCTATCTTTGAATCGTGCTTAACTAAATCTACCGATCATATGTTCGAGAGTGTCCCAAACCTCTCTATTGCACCTTCTGCAAGAAGGAGGGACACAGGATCTCCGCTTGTCTTATTGCTCCAGCTAGTGCCAAGCCTGGCAGGCTTAATGCTGCCAAGGCTCCTACCACTTCTGCTCAGCCTAAAGGTACACATCCTTCCGTTTTTGAAGGCTCTATTTTATTTCATGGTAGATCTTGTAGAGTTCTCTTTGATACAGGTGCCTCTCACTCATTCGTATCAAAGGAACTAGTTGATACTTTATCTTTGGATGCTACTTGTATGGTTTCTTCACTAAGGATTGTGAATCCCATTGGTGGATCCACGACCCTTAGCTTACTCTGTGAGAATATAGATATTGATCTTTGTGGATTTTCTTTCCGTGCGAATCTGCACGTTATGGAGTATTTGGGCTTTGATATGATTCTTGGCATGGATTGGCTCGTTCAGCACGACGCCAAAATTATTTGTTCGGAGCGGATATTATTCATTCATCACCCTGACTCGTCCTCTCCGTTAGCTATTGTTCTTCAAGATGTTGGGCTTTCTGAGGTTACTTTATTCTCTCTCGATTCACGAGATGAGGATTTGAACTTATCTCGTATTCCTGTTGTTTGGGATTTCCCCGACATTTTCGAGCCAGTATCCGGACTGCCGCCAAAGCGAGCTATTGAGTTCCGCATCGATCTCATTCCAGGCTCTCATCCAGTTGGGCCTCCTCCTACGAGAATGTCTACTAAGGAGAATGAGGAACTCAGGAAGCAGTTAGTTGAGCTTGAAGCGAAGCAGTTCATCCGATCCAGTTCTTCGCCATGGGGTGCTGCTGTGGTCTTCGTTAAGAAGGCTGATGGCTCTCTTAGGCTTTGCATTGATTATCGCAAGCTCAATGATCTGACCATCAGAAATCGCTACCCACTTCCTCGGATAGACGACATGTTTGACCAATTGAGCGGTGCGAAGGTCTTCTCTCAGCTTGACCTTGCCACCGGATTCCATCAGCTACGAGTCGCGTAAGACAGCATTCCTCTTACAGCATTTCGCACTCGTTATGGTTCTTTTGAGTGGTTGGTCATGCCGTTCGGCCTGACGAACGCTCCGGCTTTCTTCGTCGATCTCATGAATCGAGTATTCCGGGAATACATCGATAGATTCATTCTGGTTTTCATCGACGATATTCTTGTTTATTCTAGATCCGAGGTAGAGCATGCTCATCATTTGCGGATCGTCTTGGATACTCTTCGTCAGCATCATCTTAAGGCCAAGCTCTCCAAGTGCCATTTTTGGAGAGCAATGTCAAGTTCTTGGGCCATATTGTATCATCTGAGGGTATTTCTGTCGATCCTGCCAAGATCGAAGCTATTCAGAATTGGAAGCAGCCCGAGAACGTTCATGATATTCGCAGCTTCCTTGGTCTGGCGGGTTATTACTGTTGATTTATCAAGGATTTCTCTCGTGTTGCACTTCCCCTCACGACTCTGACTCGTAAGGGGGTTCGCTTTATTTGGTCTGATAAGTGTGAAGTTTCTTTCCAGCGATTGAAGGAACTTCTCACTCATGCTCCTATCCTTGTGGTTCCTGAGAGTAACCATGATCTTGTTGTTTACACCGACACTTGTGGTAGCGGCCTCGGTCCTGTGCTTATGTAGAAGGATCAGGTAGTTGCTTATGCTTCTAGGCAGCTACTTCCGAATGAGGTTCGCTATCCGACTCATGATCTTGATTTGGCAGCTATCGTCATTGCTTTGAAGACGTGGCGTCACTTTCTATTAGGCGAATGCTTCACTCTTTACACCGATCACAAGTCGCTGAAGTATTTATTCAGTCAGAAGGATCTCAATATGAGGCAACAGCGATGGCTTGAGTTTCTCGCCTCATATGACTTAGATATTCAGTATACCCCTGGCAAGGGTAATCGTGTGGCTGATGCACTCAGTTGTAAACACTCGGCAGTAGTTTCTATGATGATAGCCGAGTGGGATATTCTTGAGACTCTTTCTATGTGTGATATTCGAAATCGAGCTCCATCTTCTGATCCTCAGATCTTGCTTTTCAGCTTGGAAGCTCGACCTATTCTATTGGATCGCATTGCCCATGCTCAGCGGCAGGATCCAGACTTGTTGCGATATATTCATCTCCTTGAGTCGGGATCCAGTGATGAGACATTGTTGGATTATTCTATTGATTCTCATCGGTGTCTTCGCAGGAAGAACCGTATTTTGGTACCATCTGATTTATCACTTAGGCATGACATTCTGGACGAGTGTCATCGCACTAAGTACACCATCCATCCCGGGTCGAGTAAGATGTATGCCGACATGTGTCGCCTATTTTATTGGGAGGGCATGAAGAGTGATGTTGCAAGTTATGTAAGACGTTGCATGACTTGTCAATAGATCAAAGCTGAGCATCAGCGTCCATCTGGTCTTCTTCAGCCGCTAGAGATTCCATTATGGAAATGGGATCAGATATCCATGGATTTTATTGACGGTCTGCCTCGATCGAGGTTAGGCCATACTTCTATTTGGGTCATCGTCGATCGCTTGACCAAATCAGCTCATTTCATTCCTATTAAGGCCACTCGGACTGCTCCTCAGCTTGCCAAGCTATATGTGAAGGAAGTCGTTCGACTTCATGGCATTCCTAGCTCTATCGTCTGTGATCGAGACACTATCTTTACTAGTCACTTCTGGAAGTGCCTACAGTCAGCTTTGGGCTCAAATCTGAATCTCTCGATTGCTTATCATCCTCAGACCGATGGTCAGACGGAGAGGGTGAATCGTGTTTTAGAGGATCTTTTGCGTTGTTGTATTCTGGATTTCGGAGGTAGTTGGGAGGATCACTTACCGCTTGTAGAGTTCTCTTACAAAAACAGCTTTCAGTCTAGTATTGGCATGGCTCCTTTCGAGGCTCTTTACGGAAGGCCATGTCGTTCTCCTGCATCTGAGAAAATTATTCTTATTCGTCAGAGAATGAAAGAGGCGCAGAACCGCCAGAAATCCTACGCGGACAACCGTAGGAAGCCTCTTGAGTTCTCCATTGGCGATTCTATCTTTATTCGGGTCTCTCCCATGAAGGGGGTTGTGCGTTTCAGCTCTACATGGAAGTTGGCTCCTCGCTATGTTGGACCATTTCCTATTACGGAACGCATCGGCCCGTGGCTTATCGTGTGGCTCTACCTGCTCACTTCTCTGGAATACACGACGTGTTCCATGTTTCCCAGCTTCGCATGTGTGTCCGCGATCCTGATTCTATCATTGAGCCGCATGCTGTGCCTGATTTAGAGATCTTACCTGATTTATCTTTGGAGCAGCAACCTCTTCGTGTGCTTGATTCGGAGGTTAGACGCCTTCGCAACAAAGAGGTTCCACTCGTGAAGATTCAATGGTCACCGAATCCTAAGGACTGCACTTGGGAGACCAGAGAATCTATCGAACGCTATTATCCTGGCTTTCTCCCATCTTCTTCTGCGGGTGAGAATTCTCTATTTTATCTCTATCACTTCTTTTGTGAATTTGACATTATATATGACATCTATCTTAAGGAATTGCGGGGACGCAATTTTCTTAAGGGGGAAGTCTGTAACAACCCGGGATTTGCATTACCAACTAATAAATAAAAGTTAGGATTTTTATTTATTTTAATGAAGCATAAAAGGATTTGGAATAACAAAATTTATTTGAAAAAGGCTATTTTAATTAAATGGGAAATATGGGATTTTTAAAATGAGGATAAAATGTTATTTTTGGAAAGTTAAATATTTTAGGAGAGATTTTAAAACGGGTTTGGATAAGAAAAATGAGATTTATAAACATATATGAACACTTGGACTAATTTTTGGAAACATGTAAATAACTCTCTTCTTATTGGGTTACTAAACCTAGCCCAATAACCCACCCTAAACCTCCTCTATAAATTATCTCAAACTCTCCAAACCTCATTCATTCATCCCTAATCAAAACCCTAATCATTTCCTAAAGCTTCTTAACAAAAATGGCCTCTATCTTCATCTCCTTTTAGTTTTAGCTTATGCAAGTCATTCTATGCAAAGGTAATGCAAATACCCACCTCAAATCCATTTTTAAATCTTTCTAATTTATGAAATTTGATTGGTAACAAATGTTTTATGTGTTTTTTTGATCTTATAGCCTCCTAATCATCTTTGCTTTCATTTTGGGTGTGCACATAAGGTGCTTGTGATATTGCTTCCTAAGGTAATGCTAAGCTTTGGGCCCTTTTCTCCTTTAATATAGTGTAGTAATCATTATAAGGTAGTTAGTGATTGATATTGGAGAAATTGGATGCCAAAAACTTGAAAAAACACCCCTAAACCACCAAAATCAACATTTTCTGCTGGCTGGAAATGTTCAGCCTGAAAACAGGCTGAAACAGTGGCCTGAGAGCCCAAAGCAGGCCTGGGTTGCACCCAGGCTGCTGCCCAGGCGCAGCAGGCTAGCCCAGTTGGGCTAGCCTGTTGCAGGCCAGCCCATAGTGGGCTGGCGTGCAGGAACCCCAGCCCGCATGGGCTGGGGCTTCCCCAGCCCAGGCAGGCTGGGGATTAACAGGACCCCAGCCCAGGCGGGCTGGGGATTAACAGGACTCCAGCCCGCATGGGCTGGGGCTTCCCCAGCCCAGGCGGGCTCGGGATTAACAGGACCCCAACCCAGGCGGGCTCGGGATTGACAGGACCCAGCCCGCATGGGCTGGGGATTAACAGGACCCCAGCCCGCATGGGCTGGGGCTTCCCCAGCCTAGGTGGGCTGGGGCTTGTTACTACCCCAACCCAGGCGGGCTGGGGTTTGACTGAACCCCAGCCCGCATGGGCTGGGGCTTGTTACTACCCCAGCCCAGGCGGGCTGGGGCTAGGCTGGACCAGCTGCACCGTATGGTGCAGCCTGGTTCATATAACGGGCTGCACCATGCGGTGTAGCCGGCTTCTATTAAATGGGCTGCACCCATTTGGTGCAGCCGGATTCCGACCCACCAGTTGCACCATTTTGGTGCAACCGAGTCCGGGTTGCACCATTTTGGTGCAACCGCTTCAAATTGATTGTTCTACAATGAAAACTGCTGCATTTTTATTTTTAAGCCTCTTGGGCCTGCCTGGAAGCCCACGAAGCTCATCTGAAAATTTAACTAGCCTATTAAGGGTTATAGAAAACTAAGTGTTAAATCTTGTTTCCAGATTTTTCTCCACTTCGCGATGTCGCCACGATCGCATCCGAAGTCGGAATTCAACGTTTTTGGTCTCGTTGGAAAGGTGGAGTTTCGAACTCCATCTTTGGAAAATTTGGACAACATCGAAGTTCGTTTGGTACTTCGAATTTTGTGTCGAAGTTGAACTCTGGTCGTTGTTGGTAAACAGTGTGAATCTTTTCTGGGTCCAACTTTGAGATGTCGCTGCCACTTCATCTCAACTCGGAATCCAGAAATTCTTCTTGCATCTTAAAGTAGGGATGTTGGACTACATGCCTGCAAATTTTCATGACATTTGGACATAGTTTGCTGGTCCAAATAAATTTCCGAACTTGGGTTCGCAGCTGTTTTTGAATGTTTACAAACACTTGGAATATTTTTGATGATTTTCTGGTTTTCGTCGATTTCTTTGAGATTTGTCTCTAGATTTCGTACACGTGTTTTATGAATTATTTTCAAAGGATTTTTCACTCCTAAATGGCTTTCGAAATTATTATTATATAATGTTATTTTTAATTATTAAACTATTTACTCCATAATAGGAGAGTATTCAAAAGCCGTTTTAAAGTGATTTCAAAATCAATTATAAAACCATTTCGCACCATTATTTTCTATAATAAAAATCTCACACTCACTTTTTAGCACGTCGAGCGAAGTGGAAAGGTGCTTAAACGGTTAGGAAATCTCCGGCCTATGGAACCGTGTGTATTTTCTTTCCGGTTAATCCCCGACCTATTCGATTGATCGTTTTGACCTTTGTGTCTAGTTTACCGATGATACGAGGTGGACTTTTTATTGTTTGGAGTGTGAGCTTGCTATTGGTTAGTAAACCGTTTAGCGCGAACGTGGCGTATGGGACTCATTGTTAACACTTTACGGGTTCCTCTCCAAGAAGTTTGTGACACATTAGCCTCTGGGCAGCCAGTACTGGACCTCTGGGTCACCACGCCTCTGGGCAACCGTCTTTGAACACCTGTTCTATGGAGCAGTTTCTTTTTCACCATGTGCCTCTGGGCCTTTATCCTTCTGGGAAGGATCTCACCGTCTCGCGCGTTCCGCATCTGTGCGAGTGATCGATCACAACTCTACAGTACTTGGCAATAACGACTCCTGTCGGTGCACGTGCTATACTTGTATTATCTGATGATTTTTATATTCATTCGAGTACCGCCATTTGGGGTTGGTTCTATGGAACCATATGATGTAAGTGCGATTACCTTGTGGATTCATAGTGTCTCTGGACACTACTTTTCAGTGTTTGATTTCATTGACTTTTCAATATATCCCCATTGCTCTTTGGAGCATCGATCTTTGCTTGGGCATTGATTACAGACTCTGGTCACTCTTGGGATTATTGCCTATGGGCAACTTTATATAGCTTTGGCTACGCCGATGATATGAGGCGATTTTATTTAACACTTTGGTGCTGATTTTCTCTTTGGAGATTTTTACTGTTGATTGATGATTAGGGACCGTCATTATATTCATGTGGTCCAAAATACTCTTCTCTTAGGAAAAGTACTGTTTCATTTATGTACCGCATTATTATATATCTCAGTTATTACTGATTGTTTAGCTAGCCTGACCCGAGTGTTTTCGCTCGGGTCAGACCGAGTTGTTTCAGGTTAGGTCTCTAGACTTAGCTTCTGTGCTTCCGCTTGGACATTATCTACTATGCTGATAGATAGCGCTTTTATTTGTCCACTATTCCGCTACTCTGTTATTATTCAGACTTTGATATGTACATATTTTTGACTCACATGTGTGGGCAGTGGCTTTGTACCCAGTTATAGTATTTGGATCTGTATTGACGATGTATTGTTCTGGGATTTTATATCTGTTATGTGATTCTGTTCTGTGATGTTATTTCATTATGTTATTATGCTTTGTCCTGATAGATCTTTAGCCATTTGTAATTTCGTTATAAGTATTTACCGAATATGTCGAACCACCTGATTGAGAAAAATTTAAATAGATTCCACCTTTCGACGTATTCGGTAGATAGTTATAGCTTGATTACAAATAGTCGCTTCCACTATACTCTATTCTCCGCTTTAACAGACAGTATTACTCCCGTAATACTCTTTGTTACAGTGGGTCTCAGAGTGGGGCGTTACAATATATAGATTGTTGAGTTGCATTTTTATATACAGTTATAATTTAATACATTAGTTATGTATAAGTTTAAATCATATATGCGGCCTTATGTATATGTATTTATGTTTACAGTATGTGTATGAGTTTATATGATGTTGATAAAGTTAGTATATATATATAGTGTATTAGTTTTACTTGACTGTTATCTATATAAGAGTAGCATATATATATATGTTTACCAAGTATATAAAATTTGGACATAAGCTTATCTAGTTGATGCAATTGTTTTACAAGTGTATATTTTTATATAAAGCATATTTATATTATGTTGTAGTTTTTCAATCTGATTGTTCATAAATAGGTTATATATGTATTATACAGTAAATTGTAAGTAAAAGTATATATAACTATAGAATTGTCAATATGTAAAAGTTTGTACAAGGTTATAAAATGAATGTTTATATGTTTATATATATTATACGAACCAGTTATTTACTAATTATTTATATATGTGTGTTTTACTGTATATGTTATAGCATACATAAATCTGCTTGTTTAAGTGTTGTATGTTTATAAGTCTTAGATACATTAGTTATATATTATTATATATATATATTTTTGATTCCAAAGTATTTATGTATGTAAGTTTATAAATATAGATTTATATATATATTACTTTTATATATAAGCTATGTTATGGCTGGGTATGTATATATAAGTGGTGGTTTCAACATATACTGTGTGTGTATATATATGTGTATATATATATATATATTGACTGCAAAATATTTGAGTTGAGTTTAAAACAATGGATTTTGAAATGCATATATATTTAATTTAGAATTCTGATTTTATATATAGAGTTATATATAGTTATATATATAAGTTCATTATACCAATTATATTCATCGATCCGGTTCTGATTTGATTTCGTCTATTCCTATTGATCAGCTTTGTTCATCAATTCATGCCCATTTCACTTTGCTTTGGAATTCACGACTGGATTCGTAATTTACTTCGTTGTCAAATTCCTCTAGCCTCGAAAGGTGAGCAATCACTCTCGATTAACGTTCTTATATTTATTAAATTTGATTTCAATTGAAACGACAATTGAAATATACTGTTGTTAGTTATTTACATTGCTATATATATGTTGTTATCTGTATCTGTTCACCTGTGACATCTGACACCATAATCTGTTATTTATATTGATGAGATATGCCTGTTTTATTATTATCATATCTGTTATCACTCTACAAGTTCCCTGTTAGTATAGAATTCACTATGGATTGAAATGTTACATACCCGAACGGTCTTGTAGAATAGGAGAAAATCGTTATGGGTTGAAATGATAAACCCAAGCGATTTTCATTGAATTGAATTTGGGATTGCGGGTTGAAAAGATATATAACCGTATATATTTAAATTCAGGATTGAAATGATAAATATCCGTATCACTTGACCATGGGATAGAAAATTATATACAGACACCGTTGGTCTATATATAAATATTTTGAAAATGATTTCTATGGTTTTTGGAAAGAAATATATGGTTTTATAAAAATATTGATTTTAGATATTACATAAATGTTATTATATATATAGTTAAATTCTTGATTTTAAGCTATGTATAAATTTGTTTCAATATAAAATAAGTTTAATAATAAGGTTTGATTTTAATAAAATATAATATGGTTAAGTATTTAAATTATATTTTTAATATAGAGTTTGTAATGATTTAATAAATTAAGGTTGAGAAGATAGATTTGAAATTGATTTAAATTGTATTTAATTAAGAATTATATTTAATTAAATCTATCCGAACTTATGGAATTTGGGGTTTTTAAAGGATATGATTTTATAACTTGATTTTTGGTTTAAGATGATTTAAAATGAATATTTCAAGTTTAAATAAATTAAAGGAAATATTTAGTGATTTGAAATTTGGGCTTTTATTTAAATGATATTGAATTTATTTAGTGAATATTGCAAAACTAAAAAATAATGAAGTTAAATTAAGATATATATGAAATTATCAAATTTTGTTTTGAAATGGTGGAATACATAAAGCTTTGAAATATACTGAAATTGAAATGGTTTATTTTGAGGTTCAAATCTGTATTTGAAATCGATATAATTTGAAATAGTTTATTTAGAACTGAATTGAATTAAAATCGATGAATCGAGATTGAATTAAATGTGAATTTTTTGGAATTCGAGTTGATTTGAATTGATTTATGAAATTTGTGGAAACTATTTTGTTATATAAAGTATTTTAAATTATATTTAAAACTATTTTATACTATTTTATAAACTATTTTTAATATATAACTATTTTTAATATAAACTATTTTAAATATACTAATTACTTTAATATAAATTGTTTTAACTTATAACTATTTTATATAAATTAATTTATTTTATAAACTATTTTATTTATATACTATTATTAATATCTAAACTGTTGAAGGGAAGTGTTATGATTTTCAAAGTGTTATGAATTTCAAGGTTTTGATTTCCAAAGTGTTTTGATTTTAAAAGACTTATGATTTCAAAAGCGTATAACTTTGGAAAGTGATATGATTTTGGAAATGATATATTGAAGTGAAAATGATATGGTTTTTGAAATGGAAATGATATTTTGGTTTTGAAATATAAACTATTTGGAAATGACCGCGGTGTTATAATAACGTTTGGTTGTTAAAGAGACCGGGATCAGATATGGGCATACTCTCTGTCGATACCAAAAACCACTTTAACAACTATGTACGCGGTGGAGATTCCAGAATGAAGTGGGATGGTGGCGACGTTCTTGAGGTATATACGTGGACCTAACTCCCATGAGTTAGCTTAAGGTGGCTAAAACAGGAGCAATTGACGGGCCAATGAGGTAGCTCCTCTTATCGGACACACTCCATCGTATGCCATTCTATTACTTTGTGATTGATTTGGTGCGCACCTTTGATTCGGGAGTGTGGCTCGAGGTGGGCGATTGCTGCGGCTCTGCGTTACCACCAGCCTGGAAGTGTAATTAGTATATCTACCCTGGCATTGCCTAGTTGTGCCGTGTCACCTACCCTAGCGCCTTTTACGAGTTTTTTTTGTACCATACCTATGGAGTACCCTCTGATAAGCCCAATTTATGGGAAGTTATGGTACTGTATAGACTATGGGAATATATAAAAATGTGTTAAGGGGGATATGGGTAACGCCTTAACGCTATTTTAATAGTTTACTTTACTATAGACATTATTATAATAGCGTATATTACTACATAGTAGATAGTTTAACGGATCCTTAGAGGATGGTTATCCCAAACATCCTTTGAGTTGCTTGTATTTCAGTTGATATTTCACTTGAGTTGGATTTATTGATATAAGAATGTTAATCATGACTCGAGTGTTTTGTGTTTTGCTTTACGCTCGGGTCAGACTGAGTGGTTCAGTGTTCGAGACTCACCTTTGGACTTGGAGCTTCACTTGGAGATCCAGTTATCTATCCAGCTTTCAATTATTCAATTGATTCAAGTGATGTATTCTGATCTTGTATTTGACTATTGTATTGAGACATCTATGTATTTGAGACTTTTATTGTATCTTGTTTAACTCTGTTATATTTATATGTATAGTAGCTTCATGAACTACTATTCTTTTGTTTCCGCTGCTTATTTTTATATTACTCTGTGTTTGTGATTCTGTGATTATTTATTTACTGTATATGCTGAGTTTTGCCAAATATAAAAATTAACAATCTGATATTTTGAGCAATTCAAGTCCGACATGTGCGGATGCGAATGGTTGAAAATTTCAGGATGTTACACAGGAGTTATATAGTAGCAATGTCATGGCGCCGACCGTTGCCCCTGTTCACCTTAGTTAACAATGTATTACATCATCGGACCACTCTATTTCCACTCTAATTGTTCTTTCTGCCAACGTAATATCCCATTTCATTTTGCCATCTCAAAATGTTATTACCGAGCATTGAAATTCTGTTTAGCAGGCTGCATTTAACTGTATTATAGGGATAGAAGAGACAATAGGCAAAGCCAGTACGTATAAATAGTCTACAATGGTAAACATCCATATGGAGCAGTTTAGGAACCATGCAAGTAAGCCTAGAAAACATGAATCCATCAAAAAAGAACTTCTAGTCAAAAGGAATGTAGAGTGGGAAGAGAATTACAAGGAAAACAACGAAGAGAATAAATGGACGATGGTTATAGGTAGAGAGTTGAGAAGAGGGTCCAAAAATATCAAATGACGATTTTAAGATGGAACGCAAGAGGATTATGCAAACCCAGTAGAGTAATGGAGTTGAGAAAATTGATTCATAAGAATGGTGTAGACTATGTTGGTATTTTGGAAAACAAATTGAGAAGTTTTGAGTTATATAGACTTTCTACATCTTCTATGGAGAATTGGGATATGATCAATAATGTAGCTTGGTATTATAAATGTAGAATTATGATACTGTTGAAGAAGGCTATTTGGGGATATAATATTACCAGTATGAACGATCAACATATCAATCTGGAGATGATAAACATAGGAGTGGCATAGTGTATTATGATTTTTGTGTATGCTCAGAATTTGAATACTTGAGACTACTTTTGTGGAGGAACTTGGAGGAGGATGCAACATCAATATTTACACCATGGATGATTGTTGGAGATTTTAACTGTATAAGGATGAATAACAAGAAACATGGAGGGACACAAGTTCCCTTCAGCAAAATGATGGAGCTGGATAACATAATGACATAATGATGATGATGGGCATTTTGGAGTTTGATATTAATGGATTCAAGTTTACTTGGTGGTCGGGCTCTAGTAGGAACGTTTTAACTAAGATAGACCGAGTCATGATCAATTGGATGTGGCTGGATACTTTAAAACAATCTTATACTGAATACCTGCCCGTAAGACCAAGTGATCATAATATGATACAGTTATCCTTGATTGAGCAGAAATATATTGTTGTGAATCCTTTTCGCTACATGAAGCATTGGGTGCTATGTGAAGACTATCAGGAGGTTTTTGAACAAAGATAGAATTTGTCAAAAGAGGGCAGACCGCTTCACAAACCAATTCAAAAACAAAAGGCTGTTAAAGAAGAACAAGACTAATTTGAAGGAGGAGGTTAAATTCTATAGGGAAAGGTATGGTCAATTGCAGCGCATACTTGAATGTACTCGTGATGTGACTATTGGACTGGAATTCTTGGACACTACAAAGAAATTAGAAAGAGCATTACTTCAAGAATATATGGACACCAAATAGAAATCCAATTGTAATTGTGTAATGACCCTAATTTTTAGTAACATTATTTAGGATATTTAATTAGCTAAATAAAATAAAATATTGTAATGATTAAGGGATTGAGATTTGTGATTAATAAGGGGTAGCCGTGCTATGTACAAATGAAAAAAGAATTAAAATGTTAAGGCAAGTAGATAGGGGGCAATATAGGAATAAGACACTTCCATATACCCTAAACCCTTAACCCCATCATTCTCATGTTCATTCTATATTCACAAAACAAAAATACAAGCTAGAGGCCGGCCACCGTTAGGAAAAGCAAGGAGAAGATTTCAAGAGAAAAGCTTAAGCAACTTAATCAAGATCAAATCTCAAACCCTTAATTTCAAAGCTAAGGTGAATAATGATTACATCTCATATTTCTTAACAGTTTTCGTTTTTAATTATAATCCAAATTTATTTGCAATGTTATGCCATGATTTTGAAGGATAAAATATTTATATATGCTTGTTGATGATATGTGCTTATTCATATAAGTTTTGTGATATGTTTTAATGTGAAAACCCTTTTAAATGACATCCAAATGCCTTTCGATTTTAGATATAGATCAGAAATGATATTTTAGAGACGAGTTTCAATTTTCATAATTTTCTGAATTTATGTGGATTTTATATTAATTTTCTAGTGAAGGAAATGATTAATTGGTTTTAAAATTATTTACGGTTAAATAATATATGGTTTGGGTCTGAAATTAATATATGTTAGAGAACATATTAAAAATGATTTTCTAGAATTTTTGTAGAATTTTCCTAAGTGTTTTAATAGATATATAAAATTATTTAAGGTAGGGGACTTAAATGTTTTATATATTTATAAAAGGAGAAGGGGTATTTTGTAAATAAATTAAATTGTTTATCTCTGAAATATTGGAAGTACTTTTAGAAAAGAAAATTAGCAACCAACAAGATTTTGACAAACAAGGCAGGTTAGTTGAAAAGTATTTCTTTTTAAAGTTAAAAATAGATTTTACATGCTTTTTGCATTTTTTGCATTTTTGCCTCTTTCAGCACAGGTGTTCCGACCAAGTACTGCCGCCTCCATGGCCATCGAAACCAATGCACACAGTATCAATAACTTGATACATAGTGAATCAGACTAAGGCGAAAGGTACTAGGTCGAGACTATAGGTTCCGACGGGGTCGAAACATGACTTTGTTTTTAAATAAAAATGCATCTGCTTTGCTTTCGAAGGAAGAGCTTTCGACTTGGTTGGCTTTCGACCAGGTTAAATTATTTTAAAGGAATGGTTTAGAATGGGTTGCGCCTTTTTTTAAGTAAATGCTTTCAAATGGGGTTGAAGCCCCTAGCTGGCTCTTTTCTACCTTTCGAAGTCAATGGTTTCGGAAGGTATACTTTGTTTTTAAAACTTGGCCACTTCTCCAATGCTTTCGGAAGGGTTGGTTTAGACACCATCACTTCTTTACTTAGGAATTTTTTCGAAAGGAATGCTTTTGACTTAAATGGTTTTGGTGACCCTTTTTCTCTATTGAAAGTAGAACCCAAATGGTTTCGAAAGAGATGATTTTTAAATGGTTTTGAAAGATTTTTCAAATGTTTTAAATTGAACCCAAATGCTTTCGAAAGGTTTGTTGTTTACAAAGGTTTTGATGCTTTCGAAAGATTTTAAATGAAGGTTTCGAAGGGGTGTTTCCCCAATGGTTTCGAAAGGTCGGAAAGGAATGGTTTTCCAATGTTTTTGAAATGCAGTTTAAAGTGTTTTAAAGATAGGATGTCTAAGGTTTTAAAGCTTCTGAAGGAAATGTTTTTCAAGTGTTATCGAAAGGACGATTGAATGGTTTGGGAAGGAATGTTTTGGCCTTTCGGCCTAGGTTATAAAGAAGGGTTTTACTTGGTTTCGAAAGGGGTACTTTCAAAGGTTTAAATGTTTTCATCAATAAAGATTTGTGTAAAGTATATATTACATGGTAAGGTGATTTTGATTAAAGCATAGAATATAGATATTTTCCTCGTTTAAATTTGATTTAAAGGTTTTAAATCAATATGAGATGAAAAGGTTTTCGAGGAAAATTTTGGGAAGATTACCTTATGTAAAATGGCTCAGATATTAGAATACCAGATGGGATTGGTATGGGGTCGCGCCCTATACATTAGCTATTAGCCCCAGCTAATTTAGTTCAAAATTCCAGTGTGTAGGGCTTTTCCATAGGTAAGACTAAAATGATGATTACACACAGAAGGGAATATATATTTGTATACATATAGGTTATTGGTGAGCTCGCAAAACCATTAGGATCAGCTGACCTTGGGAGAAGATAAGTTAGGGACATACCGTCCAGAAGAGGAGTATTTAACAAATAAATTAGGGACAGACCGTCCAGAAGAGGAGTGTCTAATAAGTGATAAATTATTTTGTTTATATTGTCTGCTAGGCCCGAGTCAGACAAAGGTTAGTAGTTAGCCAAACAAAACTATAGTGTTCAGATAGATAGTTCATTTGTTACTTGATATGTATGTTACATCATAATGCTTTATAGTTTTTAACCAGTTTTGGTTGCAGGAAATGATTTGCAAAAGATATGTTTTAAAAGGATATTAGTGAGGGGAAACCCATTCAGCTAAGAGGCGTGGTCTCACTTAATATTGAATAACCAAGAGGTATATTATTATTCATACCAGGCTTTGTGTTTGACTCGAAGTTTATGTTTTTCCCCTTAAACTCTCGCATGCTCAAGATTTGAGTAGGCTAAGGGTTGAGGATTTACAGGTTTTAGTACGTTGGCGAATAAAGCTTCCGAAGACGAGCAGGTGGCTGACGGATAGCTATTAAGGAGTTGCAGTTTTATTTTGTCTATTCCTTTGTGTTGTATTAAGTCAGTTATGACTACGTAGTACTCTGGTCAACAAAGGGGGCATCTTCATATGTCACTCTTAGCGTATTTATGTAATAATTATATTTTATTTGAACTAGGTAAACCAATGGGATTATGTAACTTGGATATGAAAATTTGTTTTGAAGTGTAATGAAAAATGTTGTTTTTGAAATCTGCGATTTTATTTCATATTCAAGTGCTTCTGATATTATGTATACCATCAACGTTACCGTATTTGGTCACCGGAAGTTAATACTATGAATAACTGCAGCATCTGTAGAACTTAGCTTCAGGCCAACAAATAGGGGATGTTACAAACTGGTTGCTCTTGAGTGACGAAGCTACTATTGTTTTCTATGCAGAAATGGTGACAAGAACTAGTGCTAACAATTGGGATGGAAATATCTCAATTGATGGAAACTTATATAATAATCACAGGGAGTTCACAGTAAAGGCTATTTCATACTCCCATAACTTGTTTAATCAACCCAACATGAACAGAAAACTAAAAGTTGTATGCAAAAACACCACTCAGAGTATGGGAAGAATGTTTTAAATGACTAGTTTGACATTGCTGAGATAATGGAAGCAATTTTCAGCACTCAAGATCGTACGACTCCGTGGCCAAATAGACTAAACTCAAGATTCTACAAATTACATTAGAACCAGACGAAGGGTTCAATCGAGCAATTAATGATGTTATCGACAAAGGGAAAATGATTAAAGAGGTAAATCATACTTTCATATATCTTATTGCAACTTTCAAAATGAGGTCATCATCTATAACTTTTTCTATAACTTTAGTTTGAAGTTATATCATTACTAATTTTTCTAAGATTGTGGAATAGGGATCTTAAGGCTAAATTAACACTAGAGGAAGGCCAATAGTGTTTTCTAATTTGCATAAATCTTTTTGAAATCTTTTGAAATTTTACTTAGAATTATACAATTATTAATTATAGAAACAATCGCAGTATCAAAACATAGATAAAAGTAAATGTAGTAAAAGTAAAAGGAATGAACACACCGGGATTTTATACTGGTTTAGAGTTGCCCTACATCTAGTCGTGCACAATTCCTTATACGGATTTCTTTCCAACTAGTAAATGCAAAAACATTCTCGGTTTCAAGG
Organism: Allium fistulosum; assembly: GCA_030737815.1. Taxonomy (NCBI): domain Eukaryota; kingdom Viridiplantae; phylum Streptophyta; class Magnoliopsida; order Asparagales; family Amaryllidaceae; genus Allium; species Allium fistulosum. The sequence goes on from CM060907.1 coordinate 101,619,118, forward strand.
CTATGCTACACACCCTCCAGAATCCCAACCTCTAGGTAGAGTCAATTGATTTCTGGGCTACAAGCACACCCACAAGATTTACGAGCTACTAAGCACACCCAATTGATTTACGGGCTACAATCTCACCTAAAAGTATATCAATATGATTTGATAGAGATTTACAGACTTAGATCTTCGATCTTGATTACAAATGATCCTATAACCCTTGAATAGCACTTTGATCTTGATGGGAGTGAGAGAGATGAGAGAAATCATAGAGCAAATGATAGAGAATCAAACTAATGGTGATTGAGTTTTATTCTGGTTGAAATTTGGTAGAGCATAGTTATATTTTTGTTTAGACAACGAAAAAGGATAAGGAGGAGAGAAGAATAATGGAAATTGATAATTAAATTCGGTTGAAAGGCAGGTATTTATAGAGGAATAATGGTCATGTCCGTTCGTGAAGAGATACGACGAATAGACACAACTTTTGAAATTTGACTTTTGAAAAGGCTAATATTTCGACATATAGGGGTAGAGTATTCGACATACTCTTTGTAATTTTGATAAACACTTTAAAATATTATATTGAAAATGTATTGCTTTGTAAATAATTTGATACTTCGTAAACATGCTTAAATATAATTTATACACTTTTAATCATAATAAAACTAGAGTAAAATTATATGATAAGATTTTTGAAAAATAAGCCAATATAAATCAATATTTAATAAAAACAATAACTTAGTAAAATATCAAAAACTTAAAATAATACTTAAAAGTATAAAAAGTTGAAAACTATTTAAAAGTTATTTTGAAAAGTATATTTAAAAACTTATTTAAAAATAAAGAGAGAGAGAGAGAGATGAGAGAGAATTTAAGTGTTATCAGAATTTTAACATAAATCTATGACTCTATAACTTATCTGGAATATCTTGAGATCTTGAATTCTTCAATACTCATGAGTCTTCATTCTCTAGCTCTTAAGTCTCTATATCAACATCTTGAATCTCTTCGATCTTTACTTGATAATGTACAGTCTTCTTAAATCATTACATGTCTAATATCCAACACTATGTACTATATACTTTGATAAAACATTAGGATTTGTATTTTAAATGATTTCCTAAAGTTGTTGTCCTCAAAACCAATATCTTAGGTACTAACAGTCTCTCCCCTTTTGATGATGACAACTTTATATATAAAATATAATATAACTCCCCCTTAATCTATGCCTAATATATAAAACTCCTGTAATACCCCAAAATTTTGTGAAAAATCATTTTTGTAAAATGATTTAATTTTTGAAATATTTAGATTTAAATATGGTGAAATCTCTGGAATAAATAGTGTGCAGGTATATGTGTGCACGTGCACACTGAAATGGCACAAGGAAGAACTCCAGATTTCTTGGATTTAAAACAAGAATTAAAGGGCAATACAAACATGATTTGGCAACATGGTTGTTTTGATTTCTGAAATTATATGGATCATCTTAGAAAATAAGAAAAGTAGGTTTTACTTTAAATCAGTAAACAAAATTTTATTTAAAACCCAGAAGAGAAAATTATGTATATTAGTAAACCTGTATACATATAGGTACATATGCTTCTTAAATTAAAGAGAAATTAAAATAAGCTTAGATAAAATATGTGTACAAATATATATATATTTTTAAGCACTGAAAAGTATATATATATATAAGCAAGTAAAACCTATGACATTAAAATGACATGAAATGTGATACAAGTTAATGAGCTTGTATAGGCAAAAATAGCAAAGGGGATTTTCAGAAATAATTAAAATAAAAATAGGATAGTCACACTTTTAACATGACTAGGTGAGTGGCCATTTTCTGAAAAGTAAAAGGAAGAAAATGCAGCCTTTAAATTGGTTAATATGGCCGGGGTATTATGAATGAAAAAAAAATGCATGATGCTAGCCAGGATAGAAATGGAATTCTGTTTCAACAAAACCCTAGAGGAAAAATGTTTATAAATAGGCAGTTTAGCCAGTAGAATCATTTTTACCCCGAGCTGCACAAAAATAAGAAAAGTAGGAAAATATTGGAAGGAAGGAGAAAACACTCAAACAAGAATTTTCTGGATTAAACATTTAGGTGAGTAATCTCACTAAGTTCATGGCATTAAGACCTGAGATGAGGCAGCCACTTTTTATTTCCATTTATATATATTTCTGGTTTTGATGTATATGATTTCATCAATGCTTTTTGGATGTTTTATTTTAAATCTGATATGATTTAATATGGATGATTTTGGATGATCTTTGATTGGTTGAGACATTTGTCTTTGGATGAGTATTATACTGTTTTATTTATTCTCATAAATGTTAAAGTTTAGGATCTTAAAAAATTATATAGAGAATACTCTCAACTGTTATAGATCTATGGCATGGAAACTTTATAAAAATGATTAGAGCTGCATTATACTTGGTATAAGTGCTGAGGCTTGAAAAGAAAAATGTTAAGGGTGCAATAGAAATTTTCTAAGTGCTGAGCCCTTAATCAAATCAAAAAAAAAGAAACCCACAAGCTAAAATTATGATTGAACCAGATCTTGAATCTGAATCAATCATAAAGGCTTGCAGATTAATATAACATGCCATGCCTCTTTTACAGTTGAAAATATTCTCATATTTTACTAAGATCAAGACATATTGACCCCATTTAGGAAATAACTGTCTGATTATTTCTGAGGAGAATTATGCTAGAAGAAATTATGGATGTTTCCATGTTTGCAGTGATATGTTCACTTAGCATATTTGATGATAGGATTTAAGACTATACACTAGTAAATAAACTAGGGAAGGGAAGGCCAAGAAAGCTGCTGGAATGCTTGTCATATTTGAAGTATGCAAGTTGGCACATGGTTTGTTTAAGCCCTGAGATCTTTGTGCAATGATGTGAATTAGTTCATTGCAATGTGTCCCAGTGATTCCTTAATAGCAGATGAGGCAGGGATTTAAATTGAATATTACAACCTGTAAATGAAGAAATAGGAATATGGATATTTCTTAGGTTGAATGGTATGGAACCAAGATGATTCCAGTAAATGAAATTGTTGCAAATAGATAATTATGTTTGCATGATTATGTATGCAAGTGAAGGAATGATAAATGAATATATCATACCTGAATCAACTTAATTATATTATGTTAAAATAATTGATTGTAGAAATTTGCTTAAATAACAAGTTAGTACCCTTATATTCTCTATTGCTTAATATCATGAATGAATAGATGTTACTCATACCAGATCATAGATCTGACCCTTGTTTGCTCATGGCATATGGGGTGTCTCATTTTAAAATGAGGCAGCCACTTATGTTCTTTCAGGTAACCCAGGCACTAAGTAAAAATGAAGTTATGGCTTTTATGGAGGAGTGAATGAACATGCTAGCTAGTTTCAATAAGAGTTTAAATCGATTATATCTGCATGTATTCAGGAAAAATTTTATGTTTCTAAGATTTCCAGTTATGTAATGAATTCTATTATGGTTAGATGAACTAGTTGTATCATGTTAAATATATTGTTATGCACTAAGGTTTAAAATCTCAAAGGAAAAATCTGAGTGGGAAACAAGGAAATGATTTTAATTATTGATATGGATGTTTGGAAGAGAAATATGTATATGTAGTTGAGCTGTTGTTTTGTAAAATTTATATTATGTAATAGTTCATCTTGAAATATAACAGAGCACTGAGTTTTAGAACAAAATCTGGATTTAGCAAGAAGTAAACTTAAAAGGATTTTATTTTCTTTTTACTGAAATGCTTTGTAAATAAATCTGAATTCATTTCTGAATTGAAAAGTAAAATGTTTTTTTTAAAAAGCTTCAGATAGAATGAAATGAAAGGAATCTCCATTGTTTTGAACCAGAGTGTAGCATATACAGGACTCATGGGTTAACCAGCCTCAACTAAATGAAGTATTGGTTGATCATGATAGACTGTATCTTGAAAATACAGATGCATTTCAAAGCATAGTACATTTAGCAATTGTTTCACTTAGTTTTCTAGAAACTGAGCAGAGATATTGACATGTACATGTATATCTGTGTACATGTTGATATTTGAGCAAAAATATGATTATAATTCCTAGATCAGTTGTAGGAATGGGATACAAAAATAGTAAAGTAAGAAGAATTGTTTTGTATGTTAGGTTATAGGTAAACATTAGATATATATGTACAAAGATAGGTAGGTATCAGATTTCAAACCCTTCAGAAGTAAAAAAAAAAGAAAACCAAAAATTGTGTTTGAACCGACCAGCATAGCACTCGAACTCGTGACCTTTCATGTATAAGTTAGGCGCGTTTCCATTACGCCTAGATGTTGCTTGTGTTCACTTGGGATCCACTTTCTTTTATACTGAATTTGATATTATCCAGACTTTAACATAATCATCTATATTAAAAGCTTGTTTACCACTGACTATTACTTGATCATTTCTAAATCCTAATGACAGACTAAAGTACATGTTTTTAGTGGATTTTATGGCCAAAAATCTGAATACAATAATTTATCTGAATTGCTGAAAATCTAAACCAAACAGAATGTTCTTGTACAAAAAAAAAATAAAGTATATACTCTGAATTTAGACAAGAAGAACACATACATCTTCATATGTATGTGTATGTTATTAGATATACACTGATATATTTATATTGGTAAGTTATTTTGATCCTGGATATATTTTGTTTATTGGAAAAAGAAAATGACCTTGGAAAATATGTTTGTAATGAATGATATATCAATATATCATCTCATAGCAAAAAAAAAATCCTTATGAAATTAGGGTGGAAATAGGAGGGTCATTTCAGTTGGTATCAGAGCTATGTTATTCAACATAGTAGAAGTAAGGATCAAGTTCTTAGATAGAAATAAAATTAAAAGGAACTAAATATCAAACTAACCAGCTATGTAAATTATTATTAGCAAACTATGGTAGGGAGACCACCAAATCAGGGAGCAGGATCTTCCCATGCACCACCAATGGTCAATCTGCAAGACTTGGTGAGAGCATTTAGGGATGGGGCAGGACAAAGGCAAGAAAATCCCTATGAAGAACTCTCAAAACTGCTTAAGACATATACTCATTTAGGAGGCAAAAGCTTTGAAGGGACAGAGAGTATCATGGAAATTCAAACATGGTTGAGAACATTGGAAAGAATTTTCAATGACATGCAACTTGATGATCAAAGAAAGAGGCAAGTGGCTTCAAGACAGCTAAAAGGAGTAGCTTTAGGCTGGTGGGAAGTAATCATTGCAGGAAGGAATGAGAATGAAATCACTTGGAATCAATTCAAAGAGATGTTGGAGGCAAGGTTTGTACCAGCATCAGCAAAGACTACCTTGCTAGAAGAATTCATTAGGCTTAGACAAGGAACCATGACTGTCACAGAATACACTCAAAAGTTTGAGGGACTTTCCACATATGGAGCAATGCTTGTGGCAGATGAAGCATCTAAAAATGATAGGTACATAAAAGGTCTAAACCCAGGACTTAGCAGAGCTATGTTACCTTATGCAGACAAGACTTTTGATCATGTGATAGACTTAGCTTTGAGGTTGGAGCAGCATGACAAGGAAAGGGAGAAGTTCAGAAATTTTAAGAGCAATAATAACAAGAAAGGTAAGGGGAGGTATCACCCTTATGATAAGAAGAAAGAAGAGGCTAGTAACAAAAGCACTGGAGATGTCAAAGCTAAGGAAGACAAGAAGAAAATTGTGTGCCATCAGTGTGGAAAGGAAGGGCATATCAAACCAAAATGTCCAGAGTTGAAAGGAGGAGCTTTCAAATGCTATCTATGTGGGAAAGAGGGACATATGAAGAGGAATTGTCCTGAGTATAAACAGCAAGGCAAATTGGCAAATTTGGAAGGAAAAGGCAAAGCCACAGTGGAAAGTAACACTGTAAACCATAGCCAAGTGGAAGGTACATTACTTATTTGTACCATACCCATAACAGTAGTGTATGATACTGGGGCAACTCACTCCTTAATTTCTTATGAATTGGTTAAAGTGCTAAAACTGAATTGCATATTAGTTGAAACCCCATTGCATATACACAGTCCATTGGGGAGTTCTAGTGTTTTAAATATGATTTGTGTGGATGTGGAGTTAAACATAGGAGGAAATATTTTTATTTCCAATTTATATGTTTTGAATTACCCAAATATAGGTGTTATATTGGGGGTAGACTGGTTAAGGCAATTCAAAGCCATAATTAATTTAGACTCATCCACCATATCATTGCAAAATTCTAGAGGCCAGAGAATCACAGTTTTATGTGAGGTAGCTAAGGAAGGAAAACTATATCATTTAGTTGACTTAGAAAAAGATCTGAGTGAACTAACCATTGAAGAAATTCCCATAGTTAATGAATACTTGGATGTGTTTGGGGAAGTTAAGGGTGTTCCACACCACAGACCAGTTGAGTTCCAAATTAATCTCATTCCAGGAGCAAGTCCAATAATTAAGAAACCTTATAGAATGGGGCCAAGTGAACTGAAAGAATTGAAAAATCAGTTGGAAGAATTAGAAGGCAAGGGATTTATAAGGCCAAGCAATTCCTGCTGGGGTTCTCCAGTAGTGTTTGTAAGAAAACATGATGGTACCTTGAGAATGTGCATAGATTACAGGGAGCTAAATAAAGTAACCATCAAGAATAAATACCCATTGCCTAGAATAGATGATCTCTTTGACCAACTCAGTGAAGCTAAAATATTTTCTAGGTTAGACTTAGCATCAGGATTCCATCAAATGAAGGTTGAAGACTCAAGTGTTAAGCACACTGCATTTAACACAAGATATGGCTTATATGAATTTTTGGTTATGCCATTTGGTTTGACAAATGCTCCTTCATATTTTGTTGATTTGATGAATAGAATATTTAGAGATTATCTAGACAAATTTGTACTGATTTTTATTGATGACATTTTGATTTATTCCAAGACAGTGGAAGAGCATAAAAATCATTTGCATTTAGTTTTGTCAAGACTAAGGGAAAATGATTTAAAGGCAAAATTTTCAAAATGTGCATTTTGGAAAGAAGAAGTGCATTTCCTTGGGCATGTCATCTCTGCCAAAGGAATATCAGTAAACCCTAACAAGGTAGTGGCAATCCAAGCATGGAAAAGGCCTAGCACCATCAGTGAGATTAGATCATTTATGGGGATGGCAGGATATTATAGGAGATTCATAAAAGATTTCTCAAAAATATCATCACCACTTACCAATTTAACTAGAAAGAACCAAGCCTTTGTATGGACAGAAAAATGTGAGCAAGCTTTTATCAAAATAAAGGAAGCTCTGATAAATGCACCAGTATTGAGAGTGCCAGAAGGAAATGAAAATTTGGTTGTGTACACTGATGCAAGTGGCTCTGGGTTAGGGGCTGTGTTGATGCAGCAAGACCAGGTGGTAGCCTATGCATCTAGGCAATTAAAGCCACATGAAACCAGGTATGCAACCCATGATCTTGAACTAGCAGCAGTTGTGTATGCTTTGAAACTTTGGAGACATTATTTGTTAGGTGCCAAATTCATTTTGTACACTGATCATAAGGCACTGAAATATTTATTCTCACAAAAAGATTTGAACATGAGGCAACATAGATGGGTAGAGTTCCTAGCTGCCTATGATCTAGATATACTGTATACACCAGGCAAGGCAAATAAAGTTGCAGATGCCTTGAGTAGACAACATGCCAAAGTAGCCATGTTGATGATGGAAGAATTTAGGGATTTGTCTATACTTACTGATTTGGAAATTGAGGAAAACAGTGGGGTACAAATGATGCCCATTGAAGAAGGTGAAGGTAAAGGGAAATTAAGTATGATATCTCTGCAATCAGATTTACTTCTTAAGATTGGGCAAATGCAGGAACAAGACCTAAACATGGTGGAAAAGAAAATGCTCATATCAAAAGGGGAGGAAGTAATAAATTATCAAGTTGATAAAAATGGGTATTTGAGGAATAAAAACAGGATATGTGTTCCAGAAAATATAGAATTGAAAGAGGAAATATTAAATGAGTACCATAGGAGTAAATACTCCATACACCCAGGTAGCACCAAGATGTATCAAAATTTGAAAAGAAATCTTTGGTGGAAGGGGATGAAGTCAGATGTGGCCAGATATGTTGCAAGGTGCATGACTTGCCAACAAGTCAAGGCAGAGACACAAAGGCCATCAGGACTATTGCAACCCCTTAGCATACCACAGTGGAAGTGGGAGGATATATCTATGGATTTCATAGATGGTCTGCCTAGATCTAAGAAGGGAAACACAAGTATATGGGTAATTGTGGATAGGCTAACTAAGGTAGCACATTTTATCCCAGTTAGAGCAGAAAGAAATGCTCCAAAATTGGCTCAAATATTCATGAAAGAGGTAGTAAGGTTGCATGGCATACCTAAAACCATTGTGAGTGATAGGGATACCATCTTCACCTCAAGGTTTTGGAAAAGTTTTCAAGAGGCTATGGGGAGTGAATTGTGCTTAAGCACTGCCTACCATCCACAATCAGATGGTCAAACTGAGGTGGTGAACAAAGTCTTAGAGGATTTGTTGAGAGCATGTACACTGGACTTTGGAGGCAACTGGGAAGACCACCTCCATCTAGCTGAATTCACATACAATAACAGTTACCAAAGCACCATAGGGATGGCACCATTTGAAGCCTTATATGGCAAGCCTTGTTTATCACCTATATGCTGGGTAGAGATTGGAGAAAGGGCTGTTCTTGGACCTGAATATGTTAAAGAAACTACAGAGAGAATTGGGTTAATAAGAAAAAGAATAGCAGCAGCTCAAGATAGGCAAAAGAAATTTGCAGATAGGAAGAGAAAGCAAGTGGAATATGAAGTGGGAGACTTTGTTTTCATCAAGATTTCACCTATGAAGAAAGTCATGAGGTTTGGCAAGCAAGGTAAGCTTACACCAAGGTATGTTGGACCCTATAAAATTCTGGAAAGAATTGGTTCATTGGCTTACAAATTAGAACTACCAGAGGAAATGAAAGCAATGCATAATGTTTTTCATGTGTCCCAACTTAGAAAATGGGTACATGATAAGGAAGACATTTTGGAAGAGCCTACCAAAATTCAAATAAATCCTGACTTGGTTTATGAAAAAGAACCAGTGGGGATTATAGCCAAGGAAGAAAAGAAATTAAGGAGCAAAACCTTGAAACTAGTTAAGATCCAGTGGAGTAGTGATCCTAATGACTGCACATGGGAGTTAGAGGATAAGATTAGAATGAATTATCCTAAGCTTTTTGCAAATTAAAAGGTAATTTTTTTTTTCTCTGGAAAAATTATTTGTTATGCATGGTTGATATGGTTGAATTTGTTTGCTTATGCATATGTTTGATAAGTTTTCAGAAAAGAAAAAGATGCTCACTATAAATGTTAGAAAAATTGTGAGGACACAATTCCTAAAAGGAGGGGTGAATGTAATACCCCAAAATTTTGTGAAAAATCATTTTTGTAAAATGATTTAATTTTTGAAATATTTAGATTTAAATATGGTGAAATCTCTGGAATAAATAGTGTGCAGGTATATGTGTGCACGTGCACACTGAAATGGCACAAGGAAGAACTCCAGATTTCTTGGATTTAAAACAAGAATTAAAGGGCAATACAAACATGATTTGGCAACATGGTTGTTTTGATTTCTGAAATTATATGGATCATCTTAGAAAATAAGAAAAGTAGGTTTTACTTTAAATCAGTAAACAAAATTTTATTTAAAACCCAGAAGAGAAAATTATGTATATTAGTAAACCTGTATACATATAGGTACATATGCTTCTGAAATTAAAGAGAAATTAAAATAAGCTTAGATAAAATATGTGTACAAATATATATATATTTTTAAGCACTGAAAAGTATATATATATATAAGCAAGTAAAAACTATGACATTAAAATGACATGAAATGTGATACAAGTTAATGAGCTTGTATAGGCAAAAATAGCAAAGGGGATTTTCAGAAATAATTAAAATAAAAATAGGATAGTCACACTTTTAACATGACTAGGTGAGTGGCCATTTTCTGAAAAGTAAAAGGAAGAAAATGCAGCCTTTAAATTGGTTAATATGGCCGGGGTATTATGAATGAAAAAAAAAATGCATGATGCTAGCCAGGACAGAAATGGAATTCTGTTTCAACAAAACCCTAGAGGAAAAATGTTTATAAATAGGCAGTTTAGCCAGTAGAATCATTTTTACCCCGAGCTGCACAAAAATAAGAAAAGTAGGAAAATATTGGAAGGAAGGAGAAAACACTCAAACAAGAATTTTCTGGATTAAACATTTAGGTGAGTAATCTCACTAAGTTCATGGCATTAAGACCTGAGATGAGGCAGCCACTTTTTATTTCCATTTATATATATTTCTGGTTTTGATGTATATGATTTCATCAATGCTTTTTGGATGTTTTATTTTAAATCTGATATGATTTAATATGGATGATTTTGGATGATCTTTGATTGGTTGAGACATTTGTCTTTGGATGAGTATTATACTGTTTTATTTATTCTCATAAATGTTAAAGTTTAGGATCTTAAAAAATTATATAGAGAATACTCTCAACTGTTATAGATCTATGGCATGGAAACTTTATAAAAATGATTAGAGCTGCATTATACTTGGTATAAGTGCTGAGGCTTGAAAAGAAAAATGTTAAGGGTGCAATAGAAATTTTCTAAGTGCTGAGCCCTTAATCAAATCAAAAAAAAAGAAACCCACAAGCTAAAATTATGATTGAACCAGATCTTGAATCTGAATCAATCATAAAGGCTTGCAGATTAATATAACATGCCATGCCTCTTTTACAGTTGAAAATATTCTCATATTTTACTAAGATCAAGACATATTGACCCCATTTAGGAAATAACTGTCTGATTATTTCTGAGGAGAATTATGCTAGAAGAAATTATGGATGTTTCCATGTTTGCAGTGATATGTTCACTTAGCATATTTGATGATAGGATTTAAGACTATACACTAGTAAATAAACTAGGGAAGGGAAGGCCAAGAAAGCTGCTGGAATGCTTGTCATATTTGAAGTATGCAAGTTGGCACATGGTTTGTTTAAGCCCTGAGATCTTTGTGCAATGATGTGAATTAGTTCATTGCAATGTGTCCCAGTGATTCCTTAATAGCAGATGAGGCAGGGATTTAAATTGAATATTACAACCTGTAAATGAAGAAATAGGAATATGGATATTTCTTAGGTTGAATGGTATGGAACCAAGATGATTCCAGTAAATGAAATTGTTGCAAATAGATAATTATGTTTGCATGATTATGTATGCAAGTGAAGGAATGATAAATGAATATATCATACCTGAATCAACTTAATTATATTATGTTAAAATAATTGATTGCAGAAATTTGCTTAAATAACAAGTTAGTACCCTTATATTCTCTATTGCTTAATATCATGAATGAATAGATGTTACTCATACCAGATCATAGATCTGACCCTTGTTTGCTCATGGCATATGGGGTGTCTCATTTTAAAATGAGGCAGCCACTTATGTTCTTTCAGGTAACCCAGGCACTAAGTAAAAATGAAGTTATGGCTTTTATGGAGGAGTGAATGAACATGCTAGCTAGTTTCAATAAGAGTTTAAATCGATTATATCTGCATGTATTCAGGAAAAATTTTATGTTTCTAAGATTTCCAGTTATGTAATGAATTCTATTATGGTTAGATGAACTAGTTGTATCATGTTAAATATATTGTTATGCACTAAGGTTTAAAATCTCAAAGGAAAAATCTGAGTGGGAAACAAGGAAATGATTTTAATTATTGATATGGATGTTTGGAAGAGAAATATGTATATGTAGTTGAGCTGTTGTTTTGTAAAATTTATATTATGTAATAGTTAATCTTGAAATATAACAAAGCACTGAGTTTTAGAACAAAATCTGGATTTAGCAAGAAGTAAACTTAAAAGGATTTTATTTTCTTTTTACTGAAATGCTTTGTAAATAAATCTGAATTCATTTCTGAATTGAAAAGTAAAATGTTTTTTTTAAAAAGCTTCAGATAGAATGAAATGAAAGGAATCTCCATTGTTTTGAACCAGAGTGTAGCATATACAGGACTCATGGGTTAACCAGCCTCAACTAAATGAAGTATTGGTTGATCATGATAGACTGTATCTTGAAAATACAGATGCATTTCAAAGCATAGTACATTTAGCAATTGTTTCACTTAGTTTTCTAGAAACTGAGCAGAGATATTGACATGTACATGTATATCTGTGTACATGTTGATATTTGAGAAAAAATATGATTATAATTCCTAGATCAGTTGTAGGAATGGGATACAAAAATAGTAAAGTAAGAAGAATTGTTTTGTATGTTAGGTTATAGGTAAACATTAGATATATATGTACAAAGATAGGTAGGTATCAGATTTCAAACCCTTCAGAAGTAAAAAAAAAAAAAAAAAAAACCAAAAATTGTGTTTGAACCGACCAGCATAGCACTCGAACTCGTGACCTTTCATGTATAAGTTAGGCGCGTTTCCATTACGCCTAGATGTTGCTTGTGTTCACTTGGGATCCACTTTCTTTTATACTGAATTTGATATTATCCAGACTTTAACATAATCATCTATATTAAAAGCTTGTTTACCACTGACTATTACTTGATCATTTCTAAATCCTAATGACAGACTAAAGTACATGTTTTTAGTGGATTTTATGGCCAAAAATCTGAATACAATAATTTATCTGAATTGCTGAAAATCTAAACCAAACAAAATGTTCTTGTACAAAAAAAAAATAAAGTATATACTCTGAATTTAGACAAGAAGAACACATACATCTTCATATGTATATGTATGTTATTAGATATACACTGATATATTTATATTGGTAAGTTATTTTGATCCTGGATATATTTTGTTTATTGGAAAAAGAAAATGATCTTGGAAAATATGTTTGTAATGAATGATATATCAATATATCATCTCATAGCAAAAAAAAAATCCTTATGAAATTAGGGTGGAAATAGGAGGGTCATTTCAACTCCCACTTAATCTATGCATAGTATTTTATATATTTCTCTCCCTTTGTCTTCAATCAAAAATAACTACATAACTACAATTCTAACCATAACTCTTAATACTAATTCTAACTCCCTTTAAATACCCACTATATACTCATAATGATATAAATATATATAGAAATGATAAGTGATCCGATCATGAAATGCAAAATGACAAGAATGATATATAAGAAATGATAAGTGAAGCACAAATCATTAATAGTACCGAACCATACTATATATTCATTCAATTATCATATTTACAAACCAATCAATCCATACACATAATAAAGTCAAATTAGTGTTAAAATACACACTATTCTTAAATAGAACTAAGAAGAAGTCCTATTCTAATGAGAATTCTTAATGATAGGAGACATATGAATGGGATAATAAGGACAATAAAGGCAAAAGTTTCCCTTTTGTTCGATGAGATTTCCATCTCCATTGAAGCATACTTCTCCCACGCATTGAACTTCATCATCCTCCTCCATATATTCTTCCTCTTCTTCTTCTTCATCTTCTTCGCTGCTTTGAAGAGGATTATGGATGGCTAAATTTGCAGAATTATCTTTGATAATTATTGGATTTGTAGGGTTATCCAATAGATATTTCTACAAATTACATAGAATTCTACTTTGTTTCTCTTTTTCCTTCAACATAAAAAGTTGCATGACTTGAATTTCAGTCAAAATCTCGAGAACATTCTTCATATCTCCCTCCAATTTGATGAGTTTGGTCATAGTAGTGTTTTGGAAGGGTCCGGGTGTAACGACCCGACTTCCCAGACCCGGAAAATTGAACCATTTTAGTAAAGAAGAAGAGGTAGAAGAAGAAAATAAAAGGAAAACAACATCAGAATCTAACCATCGCAGCGGAATAAAATATAATATATCAACAGATCTTTACACAAATCAAAAACTATATCTGTTTATACAATACATCAGAATACATCATCAGAGTACATCAACATCCATAACATACAACTGAATACACAGCGGAAAATAATAGCAAGTACGAGAGTACGTATCGTCATCCAGCTCGTCTCCTGAGCTCCACAGCATCATATCCTAAACCTGTTTATCTCGGTCTGACCCGAGCATTATATAAAACAATACCCGAGTCAGTCTGGAATACCAGCGTGAGAAAATCACACTCAATTGATTATTAAAGTTTCAAAAATCCTTTTGAAAACAAAAGCATCTCGTAAGACCACGCCACAAATAAACATGTCGGGTTTTTACCTTACGATAGCTAAACACTTTTTATAAAAATCCTCTGATATTATAATAGTGTCTATTCACAAATACTTATTAAAATAGCTGAAATTGTTACATGATTAAATTCCAGCATACTAGGTATACAAACAAATACCGTACAAGGCGCGTAGGGAGAATGGATTTCCAACGAATGACTAGGCACTGGGGTACCACCTGTCACAGTACGTGGCCTAGATCACAGTACCGAGGAGTACGCCCGCTCCCCTGCAACACAAGGCCGGAATCATCCCTTACTGGATAATTCCAAATAAAATCACCCCACGGTTGGGATCAGCAACCGCACCACTAAGCCGAAATAAAAGGGACATCTAGACAGGGATGACCTTACTCTCAAGTGGGTGCTACCCACGAAGCCTTGCTGCATAACCCCTGATTTTCAGTCATTCCCGGTTGATGAGGCTCGAGGCTAAACGATACCTTTTCAGAACATATCCCTTAGAATGCCCATCGTCCACCTGACGATGTTTCGCAAGCATTCGTCCATACAAGTCCGTCCCGGATCCGAACGGAACCGAAGGCACTATTCCTACTACATCCATTTTGGAAATATCCTCAGGATTAGTAGCGACTAGCCCTTGCACTTCACTGCTCCAATCTTCGACTCCGAACACGTTACACGAAACGTACAAACCGGATCGAAGTGGTATTCGAGTCTCCAGACCTAGAATCCCGGTATACGGAAACTCGATCCCGGTCTCTTCGAAACGATCAGCGCATTTGGCCAATATTGATAGTCGGTTATTTAACTATCAATTAACATCCCCAAGCAACCATCACACAATAAATAATTTCCCACATTATTTATTTGCCCAAATATCTTTCCAAGATATATTTCCAAATTTTCAAAGCTCATTTGAAAACAATTTCAAAATAGTTTCCGCTTACGGAATACATTTCCCAAATAATTATTTCCACTGAATCACCAAGTACAAAATACTTTTAATTTTAAAATAATTTAAAAACACTTTATTTTAAATATATCTTATAACATTGAAATTAAACTACTTTAATACTTTATTAAAAATATATACTTTAAAATAAACCACTTTATAAAATAAACTAAATTTCTCCTTTTAAAACATAATAGCAAATCACTTTTATATAATTACTACAATAATAGATTTTTGAAAATACTTACTTTGGAAATTAACCTTTAGAAATAATCAATTTCCTAAAATATGCTTTTTAAAAACACAAATTAGAACTTTTAACTTATATTAAAAATTGCTTTGAAATCGTACTTGGCTATCCAGAGAAATACACTTCTCATTCCCATCTTTTAAAAATAAACCAACATTTATTTTTAAACCAATCCATATCCTTTTATAAATTCCCATCTTGAATTTATATTCTCAAATATCCACTGATATTCCATTTCACTTTATAAACCCAATTTATATCTTCAAAATCTCATTTCTCTTTAAATTTCAAATCCCAAAGTATTTAAATCAATTTATAATTGATTTCCCAATTTATTTTACTTTGAAATAAATTTCCTTACTTAATCCATTTATTTCCAAATTCATTAACTCCCCGATTTTATTTCTCATTATGATTTACAATCTTTAAACTGAACACAAGTTTCAGATTTTACCAAATTCTTTCTTTTCTTTTAATTACATTTAAACATTGAATTAAAATAAATTATTTATTCCTTTAAATAATATCACATAAGTTTTCTTTAAATTCAATATTCTCTGTTTATTTAAAATTCTTCTTTCCCATATTTAATTTATTCGAATTCACTAGAATTACTTAACTTAAATTTTATTCTTTTATTTCTTTCCAAAAATCCAATTCAATTGCTTTTGATAACTCATTATACTGGGAAATTCAATCCAACCAGATTATCCAATATAAATCATCACAGGATATCAAAAATCATATCACAGAATATTTAAACAAAATTAAATATTTTGAGGAATCCAGTTGGATCCCTCCAACCTGTTTCCCTGCATCCACAGATGTTAGCACAATACCAATTTCACTTCAAGGTGGAATATCGCGGTATATGGGTTTAATATAAAATCATCCGCTATTATGCGGCGCATAGGGTCTCATCCGCTATATAATGCGGGAATATCAACAACTCAAATATATACATATGCCAATATGTATATATTGGTATATACTACTATATACCATATCAATCAAATCAATCAATTCAATCATTCATCCATATTTAAATTTAACCAATTAAATTTAAATAAAATTAAACTGAGTGAGATTAACTCACCTTTATCTTATTTTGCCATTTCGATCCAATCCTGACTGTTTTCCTCTTGATTTTAGACCTTGATATCAATATATAGTTTATTAATACTTGAATCAAATCTAAAAATAAATTAACATTTACTTATTTATTTTAACCTATAATTTAATTTAAACCCAATTTTCCCTTCTCATAGATTATCTTAGTAACTAAAATAGATCAAGTAAATTTATGGAACAAACTCATCATTTTGTATATATATTTTATATATTTTTAAAAACAACTGGTAAATTAAAATGTTATAAAATTAAACTGCCTTAAGGTATATTCTTAAACTTTTACAGTAAGTTAAAATATCCTCATATATATATTTCCAAACTTTTCCTACATTATATATAAACAAACTGAAATTCTTTTTACTGTTAAAGTTTTAACATATATATTTCTTTCTGTTACAATCCTATCAATCTGCCAGCAAAACATGTTTCTCTTTTTTCTTGTTTACATAAACATTTAAATTGATAACGATAAATCTGAAAGTATACCTCATTGCAGGCCATCGTCACGACCTCAGGTAAACACTCGAGTCCCCAAACCATCGCGATGCCAAAATCCCTCTGACACACAGCTAAGCTCACGAGGGAAAACATCGAGCTTCATCACCGAGCTAATATCGCCTATCACGGCGACGTGATTGCCCCAATCGATCCACTCGCTGCTGTCAAATCGAACACCTCGCAACTGCTACTCGACGATCTTCCAACTTCCAGCCCTAATCGATACGACCTCCCTCCTATTCACGATGTACGCCGCTTGAGCTCGGCCAGAGACCCAAAAACGAACGCGCCTAACTGCCTTGACGCGAAACCCCACCGGAGACACGATGGCAACCCTCCCCTTTGCATGCGATGCCCAGCCAACGCGAAGCCCCCATCGCGACTTCACTTCGATTTAATACCGAACGGCGGCCATGATTTGAAATTGAAAGTATGGAAGAAGCTGTCGCTCTCTTTTTTTTTTTCGAATTTGATTTGAATTCGATGAAGGGAAAGGCGACTTCAAATTGGGGAGAGGGAAGTCGTAAATTTCCAAGCGAAGGTTTTAAGTGAAGGCACGCGATTAAAATTTAAAGAATTTCGCTCCGCCATTTTTCCCGTTTGATAATGACTGAAATCGAATGAAGTAAACGAGGAAGGAACAGGCAAATTTTAGAAGGAACGAGAAGTGTACGATGGAAGATAAGGGTAATGTGTTAAAACGAATATGAGATGGCGTATGGGAGAAGCTAACCCTTTTTATTTTATTATTATTTTCTTTTCAGATCGGTTAATGATAGTCTAAGCGTTTATATATCACATGCTCACATAACAACTCCGATTGATACGGAAATTAAAATCTGGCAATAATACAATATTACGAATCCAATGAAACTGGTTTCGTCGAATTCCGAGACTGTGCCTCGGAAGGCTATTTTTAAATGTCGATTCAAACGATATAATTTCAAAATTGAACAAATCAATTTCAAATTAAATTCTGAAGCTTCTATTATCTTCAGTGTTATCAATATGAATTTTACAAGCTTTTGAAATATTTTTAATCAGCTTAGAATACCAGATTTACTATTTTATCCAACTTCAAATAATTCAATTTAATAATTAAATCCCCCAATCAACAACGATATTTGAAATTTAAGTTAATAATTAATATCTGAATATTTAAAATTAATTAAATATCCCACTTTCAAATATACAAAAAATCCGGGTCGTCACATTCCTTCCCCCTTAAAAGAATTTCGTCCCCGAAATTACCAGTTAAGAAGAATGATTCAATCCCCGTTAACTATTTTCCAAATTCAAACAGTTTTAACAATATCCAAACAATCTTTTATTAATGATACACTAATCATCTTTTAACTTTCCAAACTTATTCATAAGTTCAACCCATACCACCTACTTATTCATTCAAATTTAAATTTGAATTCAAATTTTTGAATTATCAAAATTTTCTCAAAATTTTTCTAACTCCCTAAATTCCCGAAAAATTTCGCCAGCGTCTCCTTTGCGCGGCTAGCTCGGTACAACTACAAAATGGCTCTACGGCCTCCCAATCTCAAAAAGAAAACAAAAAAACCAAGTGGCTGGATCAAAAACCCAATCAAATTTCATATAGAAATTCAAATACATACCTTTTGTCGGGCCATTACATTTTATCTTCTAAAATCAAAAATCCCAATTATCCATTGCTTTTATACACCTGTATATCCTACTAAGCAATAATATTCACTCACAATTCCAAAGTCATTTTATACTTTCCTTTACAAATTTACAATATTTGCTTTACTTAAGCCCGTACGATGCACATATATCATCCGTACGCAATATCACATTCGATCGCTCAATCGATCACACAATTTCACTTCCGAACTAGTATCGTCCACCCGACTTCCTAGTGCGGACTCAGATCTGGTTTCTTGATCAGAAACCGTCATTCTCCTTGCATAGTCACAAACTATGATAGAGAATATCCAGAATCAATCAACAATCCATATCCAGGCTCACCGTTGAAAATCGAGTGAAAAATCCTAATTCGGATCGATAAAACTATCTCGAAATTCTGTGTTCGACATCTGGACCAAATAGCTATGCGAATAAAATAATATACGTACATCTTACGTATAAATTCCAATTGATTATCAGTTATATCAATTCTCTTTTATTCAAATTCCTTTTTGATTGTTATCCCCTTATTCACAACTATCCCATTTCACAACTTCCAATTTAACCCTTCATGCAATTATCCACTTAGAATAATTTCCTCGATACCCACTTCACTTAAAGAATTTCATTTTTCCAATCCTTAAGTTTAATATAAATATTTATACACTTCTTACATTAATTTTCACTTTACTATCAAAGTTTATTTTCATTACTATTCATTCTGCCCACGCAACTTCATTTGAATTCAAATTGGCTTCCATTTGACTATTGAATTAGTTCCACTTACTAATTAATTTAAATCTCAATTAAAAGTTTATTTGCAAGCTTACTTTCCTTAGTTCTTTCGATTTCACTTACTTTACATTCCTATTTAAACTAGATTCAATTATTCGGTTCCAATTCCATTTGCTTAGCAAATTTAGATTATTTATCGTTAATGAAAATTTTCAAAAATTTCAAAAATTTTCTAACTCCCAAAATTTACGGAAAATTTTGGCAGAATCTCCCTTGTACGGAGGGACTTCTGCGATATCGCAGAATGCACAAATATATATATACATCGGCCTCAGGCCGGAAATCACAATATATATCAATATATGCAGTTCATATCTCCTATTTTGAATTTTTGCGTAAGCGTACCTTATTTTAGCATTTTTAAAGCAAAGCGGTTATTTATTTTAGCATGTTGTGCCATCAGATTCAGCCAACCGACTTCCCTGAACCTGTACTAACTCAATTACAACATGTAAGTGCCAAATATACAAAGTTTATTTACATTTCACTAAAATTTAAATTGCTAAAACATGGATTCTACAAACAATGCATGTTATATACTTCCATAAGCACATATGAAATGTTTCGACATTTATTTTAAATACTTCCAATCAATACATATGCCATTTCATTCAACTTAAAGGTTTACAATTCACTTCCCTTTATCCAATTCATTTTTAAGTCCACACAAACTCATATTCATATTCATTTATATCAAAATCAATTTTATTTCACTTCTATCAATCAATTCCATGTTATTTTACTAATTTAATTCAATTAGTACTCATTCAATCCATTTAAATTTATTTCACATTTCTATTCACTTCCGAACTTATTATTTCAATAATAAAGCCACTTCAATTTTATTTGCAATACACGTCATTTTTATTTTTATTCAATTCCATTCAACTGCAATTCATATTTAATTCACTTACAAATTTCAAGTTGAATTTCTATTAATAAGTCCAGCTTCACTTTCAAATTTTATTATTTATTCACTATTCAAATTTTAATTAACCAATTCGAGTTCCATTTCTATATTCCATTAATAACTCACAACTCAACTTTTAACTTGATCACTTTAAATCTCATCAACCAATTTCAACTTACTAATTTATTCCAAGTTAGCTATTTCCAATTATTATTCAATATTTGATTTTATTTCATTACTCACTTTAACTATTTTTCTTGAGTTTAATCTATTTTGCAAATTTAAGTTCTTGGAATTTTTATCCATTTCTCAAGATACAAAACAATTTTTATTTTGGCTTATTTATTTCATTTCTAAATTTTATAAGTCACAATTTGTTTATATCCATACTTCCATCTATTTAAAATCAATCTCATACACATTTTCTTTTTAACTCAGGATTATACAATTTATTTAGCCAATATATATTTACTATTCCATAAACAACTTTAAATAAGATTCCAGAGTTTTAAACAATTTTCCAAATTTTCAAAATCACTTTTGAAATCAACCACATCCAAACTCCTTTGGTAAATTCAATTATCCCTTTGAATTTCAAAACCAACCCAGTTCACAATCAATTCCAATTTAAAACAGTTTGGTAGCAATTTCTCTTTGGAAACTCGAAAATGGACATCGATGATGCTGCAGTCATCACCGAAATTATTTCCCAGCGACCGGAAGAGAATTAAATGCTTTTATTTCTTTAAACCATTTAAAATATTTTTAAATTTCAAATCTTTCTAGATTCCAAACTCAACTCAAAATATTCCTGAAATAATACCACTTATTATTTCTTTAAACTCTTTGAAAACTATTTTCAAATCTCAAGGAATTTCAAACCTTTCCCAAAATTCCAAACTTAAAATCCATTCCGATTTATTTTCCACATTTCTCTGGAATTCTATTTTAAAGTACAAATCTCATTTGTATATGAAGTTTATTTCAATTTTATAAATTACATTTGTAATCTATATCTCAAATTTATAGATTT
Source organism: Allium fistulosum (assembly GCA_030737815.1). NCBI lineage: Eukaryota > Viridiplantae > Streptophyta > Magnoliopsida > Asparagales > Amaryllidaceae > Allium > Allium fistulosum. Next base: position 101,640,637 of record CM060907.1, read on the forward strand.
CATTTATAATCTACATTTCAAATTCCATTTTGTTATATAAATTTATTCTTCAACTTAGGTTATAAGTTTTCAATTTTTACTCAATAATGAGACTAACTCATTATTGTCATTTTCTAACAACCAAGCATCCAAATATATAACTATAATAATTTCGAATAATTATTTCTTTTATATACAAAATAATTTGGGCAAACTTATTTCATTCACCCTATTTAAAACAATACTGTGTCGAACTGTTCTATTCAAGTATTTAGAAACCCCTTCGATACAGGTGTACAGACTGTGCCGACGAAGGTTCATATGCCACTCAATAAATCAACCAACACAATATAAAACCATTTTATATTCACTAACAAATACGCGCTCATATCTATTAATACTCTCAAAATTCCCACCAGAGCCAAGGTTGTCGCCAGCCTAAGCTCTGATACCACTGTAACGACCCGACTTCCCAGACCCGGAAAATCGAACCATTTTAGTAAAGAAGAAGAGGTAGAAGAAGAAAATAAAAGGAAAACAACATCAGAATCTAACCATCGCAGCGGAATAAAATATAATATATCAACAGATCTTTACACAAATCAAAAACTATATCTGTTTATACAATACATCAGAATACATCATCAGAGTACATCAACATCCATAACATACAACTGAATACACAGCGGAAAATAATAGCAAGTACGAGAGTACGTATCGTCATCCAGCTCGTCTCCTGAGCTCCACAGCATCATATCCTAAACCTGTTTATCTCGGTCTGACCCGAGCATTATATAAAACAATACCCGAGTCAGTCTGGAATACCAGCGTGAGAAAATCACACTCAATTGATTATTAAAGTTTCAAAAATCCTTTTGAAAACAAAAGCATCTCGTAAGACCACGCCACAAATAAACATGTCGGGTTTTTACCTTACGATAGCTAAACACTTTTTATAAAAATCCTCTGATATTATAATAGTGTCTATTCACAAATACTTATTAAAATAGCTGAAATTGTTACATGATTAAATTCCAGCATACTAGGTATACAAACAAATACCGTACAAGGCGCGTAGGGAGAATGGATTTCCAACGAATGACTAGGCACTGGGGTACCACCTGTCACAGTACGTGGCCTAGATCACAGTACCGAGGAGTACGCCCGCTCCCCTGCAACACAAGGCCGGAATCATCCCTTACTGGATAATTCCAAATAAAATCACCCCACGGTTGGGATCAGCAACCGCACCACTAAGCCAAAATAAAAGGGACATCTAGACAGGGATGACCTTACTCTCAAGTGGGTGCTACCCACGAAGCCTTGCTGCATAACCCCTGATTTTCAGTCATTCCCGGTTGATGAGGCTCGAGGCTAAACGATACCTTTTCAGAACATATCCCTTAGAATGCCCATCGTCCACCTGACGATGTTTCGCAAGCATTCGTCCATACAAGTCCGTCCCGGGTCCGAACGGAACCGAAGGCACTATTCCTACTACATCCATTTTGGAAATATCCTCAGGATTAGTAGCGACTAGCCCTTGCACTTCACTGCTCCAATCTTCGACTCCGAACACGTTACACGAAACGTACAAACCGGATCGAAGTGGTATTCGAGTCTCCAGACCTAGAATCCCGGTATACGGAAACTCGATCCCGGTCTCTTCGAAACGATCAGCGCATTTGGCCAATATTGATAGTCGGTTATTTAACTATCAATTAACATCCACAAGCAACCATCACACAATAAATAATTTCCCACATTATTTATTTGCCCAAATATCTTTCCAAGATATATTTCCAAATTTTCAAAGCTCATTTGAAAACAATTTCAAAATAGTTTCCGCTTACGGAATACATTTCCCAAATAATTATTTCCACTGAATCACCAAGTACAAAATACTTTTAATTTTAAAATAATTTAAAAACACTTTATTTTAAATATATCTTATAACATTGAAATTAAACTACTTTAATACTTTATTAAAAATATATACTTTAAAATAAACCACTTTATAAAATAAACTAAATTTCTCCTTTTAAAACATAATAGCAAATCACTTTTATATAATTACTACAATAATAGATTTTTGAAAATACTTACTTTGGAAATTAACCTTTAGAAATAATCAATTTCCTAAAATATGCTTTTTAAAAACACAGATTAGAACTTTTAACTTATATTAAAAATTGCTTTGAAATCGTACTTGGCTATCCAGAGAAATACACTTCTCATTCCCATCTTTTAAAAATAAACCAACATTTATTTTTCAACCAATCCATATCCTTTTATAAATTCCCATCTTGAATTTATATTCTCAAATATCCACTGATATTCCATTTCACTTTATAAACCCAGTTTATATCTTCAAAATCTCATTTCTCTTTAAATTTCAAATCCCAAAGTATTTAAATCAATTTATAATTGATTTCCCAATTTATTTTACTTTGAAATAAATTTCCTTACTTAATCCATTTATTTCCAAATTCATTAACTCCCCGATTTTATTTCTCATTATGATTTACAATCTTTAAACTGAACACAAGTTTCAGATTTTACCAAATTCTTTCTTTTCTTTTAATTACATTTAAACATTGAATTAAAATAAATTATTTATTCCTTTAAATAATATCACATAAGTTTTCTTTAAATTCAATATTCTCTGTTTATTTAAAATTCTTCTTTCCCATATTTAATTTATTCGAATTCACTAGAATTACTTAACTTAAATTTTATTCTTTTATTTCTTTCCAAAAATCCAATTCAATTGCTTTTGATAACTCATTATACTGGGAAATTCAATCCAACCAGATTATCCAATATAAATCATCACAGGATATCAAAAATCATATCACAGAATATTTAAACAAAATTAAATATTTTGAGGAATCCAGTTGGATCCTTCCAACCTGTTTCCCTGCATCCACAGATGTTAGCACAATACCAATTTCACTTCAAGGTGGAATATCGCGGTATATGGGTTTAATATAAAATCATCCGCTATTATGCGGCGCATAGGGTCTCATCCGCTATATAATGCGGGAATATCAACAACTCAAATATATACATATGCCAATATGTATATATTGGTATATACTACTATATACCATATCAATCAAATCAATCAATTCAATCATTCATCCATATTTAAATTTAACCAATTAAATTTAAATAAAATTAAACTGAGTGAGATTAACTCACCTTTATCTTATTTTGCCATTTCGATCCAATCCTGACTGTTTTCCTCTTGATTTTAGACCTTGATATCAATATATAGTTTATTAATACTTGAATCAAATCTAAAAATAAATTAACATTTACTTATTTATTTTAACCTATAATTTAATTTAAACCCAATTTTCCCTTCTCATAGATTATCTTAGTAACTAAAATAGATCAAGTAAATTTATGGAACAAACTCATCATTTTGTATATATATTTTATATATTTTTAAAAACAACTGGTAAATTAAAATGTTATAAAATTAAACTGCCTTAAGGTATATTCTTAAACTTTTACAGTAAGTTAAAATATCCTCATATATATATTTCCAAACTTTTCCTACATTATATATAAACAAACTGAAATTCTTTTTACTGTTAAAGTTTTAACATATATATTTCTTTCTGTTACAATCCTATCAATCTGCCAGCAAAACATGTTTCTCTTTTTTCTTGTTTACATAAACATTTAAATTGATAACGATAAATCTGAAAGTATACCTCATTGCAGGCCATCGTCACGACCTCAGGTAAACACTCGAGTCCCCAAACCATCGCGATGCCAAAATCCCTCTGACACACAGCTAAGCTCGCGAGGGAAAACATCGAGCTTCATCACCGAGCTAATATCGCCTATCACGGCGACGTGATTGCCCCAATCGATCCACTCGCTGCTGTCAAATCGAACACCTCGCAACTGCTACTCGACGATCTTCCAACTTCCAGCCCTAATCGATACGACCTCCCTCCTATTCACGATGTACGCCGCTTGAGCTCGGCCAGAGACCCAAAAACGAACGCGCCTAACTGCCTTGACGCGAAACCCCACCGGAGACACGATGGCAACCCTCCCCTTCGCATGCGATGCCCAGCCAACGCGAAGCCCCCATCGCGACTTCACTTCGATTTAATACCGAACGGCGGCCATGATTTGAAATTGAAAGTATGGAAGAAGCTGTCGCTCTCTTTTTTTTTTTCGAATCTGATTTGAATTCGATGAAGGGAAAGGCGACTTCAAATTGGGGAGAGGGAAGTCGTAAATTTCCAAGCGAAGGTTTTAAGTGAAGGCACGCGATTAAAATTTAAAGAATTTCGCTCCGCCATTTTTCCCGTTTGATAATGACTGAAATCGAATGAAGTAAACGAGGAAGGAACAGGCAAATTTTAGAAGGAACGAGAAGTGTACGATGGAAGATAAGGGTAACGTGTTAAAACGAATATGAGATGGCGTATGGGAGAAGCTAACCCTTTTTATTTTATTATTATTTTCTTTTCAGATCGGTTAATGCTAGTCTAAGCGTTTATTTATCACATGCTCACATAACAACTCCGATTGATACGGAAATTAAAATCTGGCAATAATACAATATTACGAATCCAATGAAACTGGTTTCGTCGAATTCCGAGACTGTGCCTCGGAAGGCTATTTTTAAATGTCGATTCAAACGATATAATTTCAAAATTGAACAAATCAATTTCAAATTAAATTCTGAAGCTTCTATTATCTTCAGTGTTATCAATATGAATTTTACAAGCTTTTGAAATATTTTTAATCAGCTTAGAATACCAGATTTACTATTTTATCCAACTTCAAATAATTCAATTTAATAATTAAATCCCCCAATCAACAACGATATTTGAAATTTAAGTTAATAATTAATATCTGAATATTTAAAATTAATTAAATATCCCACTTTCAAATATACAAAAAATCCGGGTCGTCACACCGGGGGTAGGAAAATGGAAGGAAAACGTTGAATTTTGGTTTTTAAGGAGGAGGCCATATTTTGTTTGATTCAGAAGTTTAGAACAGGGAAAATGCAGAAAAGTGGAGAAGAAAGTCGAATTATAGTGTTTATATAATCGCCAATTTAAATTTTAGAGGGGAAATTTTAAAAATGATTTTTACCGTTATATGTCGACATATAGGTTTCATGTATGTCGACATACATGTAAAATTTGTGTTTATTTTATTTTTCTTTTAAATTATGTAATTTTATGTTATTATTTTTAAATTTCTGATATAGAACAAATTCCTAATTCTCTTCTTAACTTAGTAAAGAATGTTTGATTCAATGGTTTAGTTAATATATCAGCTATTTGATTTTCATTATTTATTCAAGTGATATTATTTCTTTTTTTTACATTATCTCTTAGATAATGATGTCTTATATCAATATTTTTAGTTCTAGCATGATGAGTTGGATTTTTAGATAGATTAATCGCACTCGTATTATCGCAGTACATTGGTGATTTAGTAAAATTTAAACCAAAATCACTTAAAGTTTGTTGCATATAAATAACCTGTGAACATGCTAATGCTGTTGAATATAATTTGCTTCTATCATAGAGAGAGACAATATTTTGCTTTTTACTAAAACCAGGAAACCAGAGAGTGCCCCAAAAAGTGATAAGTTCCACTTGTACTTTTTCGATCTGATTTACAACCAGCATAATCAGCATCACTATATGAAATTAGTTCAAAGGAGTCATCTTTTGGATAAAAAATTCCATAGTCTAGTGTGTTATTAACATATCTTAAAATTTGTTTTACGGATTTTAAATGAGTTTCTTTAGGATGGGATTGATATCTTGCACAGAGACAAACACTATGCATTATATCAGGTCTACTAGCAGTTATATAGAGTAGTGACCCAATCATTCCTCTAAATAGTTTTTGATCTACATCTTTTAAATTTTCTTCTTATTTAATTCTTCATTAGTTGCCATTGGAGTTGGTGTACCACTTGCATTTAACAAACCAAATTTCTTAACTGAGTTTTTAGCGTATTTTTCTTGTCTAATAAAAATTCCATTATTTAATTGTTTAATTTTTAATCCATAATTTAGTTCTCCTATATGACTCATTTCAAATTCTTTTAATCATTATTTCTAAAAATTCTTTATTTAAATTTTCGTTGGTAGATCCGAAAATAACATCATCTACATATATTTGTATTAATTAAATATCGTTTTTATTTCTTTTAATAAAAATAGTACTATATACTTTTCCTATTTCAAAGTTTTATTGTAATAAATAGGATTTAAGTTTGTCATACCAAGCTCTGGGAGCCTGTTTTAGATCATGTAAAGCCTTCTTTAATTTGTAAACATGATTAGGTAATTTTTCATCTTCAAAAAGTAGAGGTTGTTCTACATATACGTCTTCTTTAATAAATTCATTTAGAAATGCACTTTTAACATCCATTTGATGTAACTTGAAATTATTAAGGTTTGCAAAAGCATGTAAGATTCTTATAGCTTCTAATCTTGCTATAGTTGCAAAAGTTTCATCATAGTCTATACCTTCTTTTTGACAATAACCTTGTGCAACTAATCGAGCTTTATTTCTTACAACCTCTCCTTGTTCATTCATTTTATTCCTATATACCCATTTAGTTCCTATTATAGACTTATCCTCGGGTCTTGGAACCAGTTCCTATACATAATTTCTAGTGAATTTGTTCAATTCCTCTTACATAGCAAGAATCCATGAATCATCAGTTGATGCTTCCTTTGGATTTTTAGGTTCAATAGTTGAGATAAAAGCAACATTACTCATTTTGTTTAATTGATTTCTTGTTTTAAAAACAGATTTAATGTTTCTAAGTATATTTTCTATAGAATGATCTCTTAAGTATCTAGTTTATTTATTTGGATATGAATTTTTAAAATTATTGTTATTATTCTCACTACTTCTAATTTCATTATGGGTTATCAATATTTTCTTTTTCATAAATATTTTGATTATTACTTTTAAAATTTTCATCAAATGAGACATTTAATGTCACTTCAATAGTATTAGTTCTTGTATTAAAAACTCTACAAGCATTACTTCTATTTGAATATCCAATAAAAATTCCTTTATCTGATTTAGCATCAAATTTATCTAAATTATCTTTAGTATTTAAAATAAAACATTTACTACCAAAAACTATAAAATATAATACTTTAGATTTCTTATTATAAAATAGTTCATAAGGTGTTTCCTTAGTCAATGGTCGTATTAAAATTCTATTTAGTATATAATATGCAGTACCAACTACCTCAGCCCAAAAATTCTTTGGTAAATTACTATCATTTAGCATAGTTCTAGCGCACTCTTGAATCATTCTATTTTTACGTTCTACTACTCCATTTTGTTATGGTGTTCTTGGAAATGAAAAATTATGAGTTATTCCTTTCTTGGTATAGAAATTCTTAAAATTTTCATTTTTGAATTCTCCACCATGATCACTTTGAATAGTTTTAACGTTTTTGGGCATTTGATTTTGAGTTCGTTTAACAAAGATCTTAAACATTTCAAAAGCATCACTTTTAAGTTTTAAGAAAATCGTCCACATAAACCTAGAATAGTCATCTACTATTACAAATACATATCAACTATGATTTATAGATTGTATTTGAGAGAGACCAAAAAGTTCTAAGTGAAGAAATTCAAGGGAATGAGAAGTAGAAATCAAATCTTCTGATTTAAATGAACTTTTTCTAAGTTTACCTAGTTGACAAGCATCGCATAAATTATTAACTTTGAAGTTCATTTTGGGAAGAACACAAACTAAATCATTTTTAGCAATTTTAGAAATAAGTTTGAAATTCAAATGACCAAATCTTTTATGCCAAATCCAAGAGTCACTTGTTTTAGGCAAAAGACATAAGTTATCATTTGAGATTTGCATACTTAATATATAAATGTTTCGTTTCCTCATACCTTCAAAGATAATGTTTGACTCATTATCTTCAATGTGACATTTACCTTTTACGAATTCAATTTTAAAACCTTTATCACACAACTAACTAATACTTAATAGAGTATGTTTTAAATTCCTAACGAACAAAACATTGGAAATAGTAGGAGTTTTAGAATTACCAACGTTGTCGATGCCAATCACATATCCTTTAGAATTATCACCAAAATTGATTGGTCCTCCATCTTTGTAAAATATATCTTTCAAAATCTTCGAATTTCTAGTCATGTGTCTTGAACAACCACTAGCCAATATCCATTTATTCTTTTTTTATCTATAGTGTCTGATTATCATATGTTTGTTAATCAAAAGCCATGTAACACATCTGTTCCTGCAATTCATCCCTTTTCAATAGATCATGTTATTTTTCCATAATGAATAGATGCAAATCTATGAAACATTATCATGATGATTTTACAAATTATCCTTTAGAAAATAGTGTTAAAAATATTATTAAAGAATGCCATAAAAAAATTTCAAAAATCAGATTAGGAATGATTTGAAAACCAACGCTCTGATACCAAATGTAAAATTGCTGAATAAGGATCTTAAGGCTAAATTAACACTAGAGGGGGGTGAATAGTGTTTTCTAATTTATATAAATCTTTTTGAAATCTTTTGAAATTATACTTAGAATTATGCAATTATTAATCATAGAAAAAACCATAATCAAAACACAAATAAAAGAAAATGTAGTAAAAGAAAAAGAAAAGAACACTCCTGGATTTTATACTGGTTCGGAGTTACCCTACATCCAGTCCTGCACAATTCCTTGTACGGATTTCTTTTCAACTAGTAAATGCAAATAAAATCTCAATTTCAAAGCTACGAGACACACCCACCTCAATCCCCACCTCTAGGTAGAGTCACTTGATTTTTGGGCTTTAAGCGCACCCACTAGATTTATGGGCTACTAAGCATACCCAATTGTTTTTACAGGCTACAATCTCACCCAAAAGTATATCAATATGATCTGATAGAAATTTACAAACTCAGATCTTTGATCTTGATTACAAATGATCCTATAACTCTTGAATAGCACTTTGATCTTGATTGGAGTGAGAGAGATGATAGAAATCAGAGAGCAAATAATAGAGAATCAAACTAATGGTGACTGAGTTTGATTCTGGTTGAAATTCGGTAGAGTATGCTTATATTTTTGTTTAGACAACGAAAAAGGATAAGGAGGAGAGAAGAAGAATGGAAATTGATAATTAAATTCGGTTGAAAGGCAGGTATTTATAGAGGAATAATGGTCATGTCCGTTCGTGAAGAGATACGACGAATAGACACTACTTTTGAAATTTGACTTTTGAAAAGGCTAATATTTCGACATATAGGGGTAGAGTATGTCGCCATACTCTTTGTAATTTTGATAAACACTTTAAAATATTATTTTGAAAACGATTGCTTTGTAAATAATTTAATACTTCGTAAACATGCTTAAATATAATTTATAAACTTTTAATCATAATAAAACTTGAGTAAAATTATATGATAAGATTTTTGAAAAATAAACCAATGTAAATTAAAATTTAATAAAACAATAACTTGGTAAAATATCAAAAGCTTAAAATAATATTTATAAGTATAAAAAATTGAAAACTATTTAAAAGTTGTTTTAAAAGTATATTTAAAAACTTACTCAAAAATATATAGAGAGAGAGATGAGAAGATATTAAGTGCTATCAGAATTTAACATAAACCTATGACTCAATAACTTATCTGGGGTATCTTGAAATCTTGAACTCTTCAATACTCATGAGTCTTTATTCTCTAGCTCTTTAGTTTCTATATCAACATCTTGAATCTCTTCAATCTTTACTTGATACTGTACAGTCTTCTTAAATCATTACCTATCTAATATCTTGCACTATATACTATATAATTTGATAAAACATTGGTATTTATATTTTATATGATTTCCTAAAGTTGTTGTCATCAAAACCAATATCTTAGGTACTATTTTTTGTAGTTTCGAGATGTTTATAAATAATTATGGATTGAATGAATCGATATTCATATTGTTAATTAGTAAACTAACTAGGAATATATGAAATAATATTTCCACACAACTAATAAAATAAGTTAATTAAAAGGAATTATTTACATCCCATTTCATTTAATTTGAATACAAACTAATTAGTGAAATGAATATAATTAATTATCTCTTACTGAAATTCAATTTAATGAGAAAATCGATTGCATACTTATTCTCTTTAATATTAATCAATTAGAATATATGTTGTGTCAAATAACATTTGATTTTATGATGGATTAACATTACTTTTTAGTTTTATTTAGTTGCATATTTTCAGAATGTTCCTATGCTAAATCATGTTGTGGAGTTCATATTCATATTATTTGAACATTATTTGAATCATTAAAGTAACTAAAATCATCAATGTTGGAGTATGAAATCTCTTTGGGAAACCAATATAGTAAAAATGATGCAATGAGTAATACATTCACAAAATTCATTGTTATAATCTATTATAAGTTATATATACTTAAATCATACACTAGCCGTAAAAGTTGGAAGGTAAGCAGTGATGCTATTAATTCTTTTTTATATTTATATTTCGAGAAAACATGGTTAGGTTTTGTAACGACCCGCCATTTTGGACCATTCGCATCCATTATAAGTGTATAGGTAGACACTCATGCCGGAATTGAATTGCTCAAAATACCGCGTTGTTAATTTAAATTTGGCAAAACTGAACATATACAGTAAATAAATAATCACAGATCACAGACACAGAGTAATAAGTGCAGCGGAAATAAAAGAGATAGTAGTTCATGAAGCTACTATATGAATATATAAAATACATCAGAGTTTACAACAGAAGAGTAATACGATACATCAAATACAAATCAGAATACATCACTGGAATCATCGAATATCTGAAAGCTGGATAGATAGCTGGATCTCCAAGCGAAGCTCCAACTCCAAAGGTGAGTCTCGAAAGCTGAACCACTCAGTCTGACCCGAGCGTAAAGCAAAACACAAGACACTCGAGTCAGGATTAACATTCTTATATTAATAAATCCAACTCAAGTGAAATAGTAATTGAAATACAAGTAACTCAAAGGATGTTTGGAATAACCATCCTTTAAGGATCCGTTAAACTATCTACTATGTAGTAGTGTACGATAAGTAGATAATGTCTATCAGTAATATAAAGATATCAAAATAGCATTAAGTCATGGCCCATTCCACCCTTAACACATTTTTATTCCCAAAAGCATATACAAGACCGTAGTTTCCCCAAAACCGGAAGTCACCAGAGGGCAATCCATATACTAAAGGTACAAAACAAATTCGTAGTGGTCGCGAATAAATGGAATACAAGTATGACAAGGCACATGAGGCAATACCCAAGGTAGTGATACTACCGTTCGCCTAATCCGGACTAGTGAGAACGCAACGCCGCAGCGCCCGCAACACCGTGAAACAACACTCCCAAAATCAAGGGTGCACCAATCGACAACAAGTAATGAGTAGTTCGAAGAAGTGTGTCCACTTGAGGTAGCTAATCCTCCATTGGCCCGGCACGGCTCCTGTTTTAGTCATTTCCAATTTGACACAAGTGTCAAGGCTATCCATTATCGTTCTCTTTTTTCAGTCATCACGTACATCATTCCAACCACTTCATTCTGGATCATCACTCCGCGTATAGTTATTAAAGTGGTTTTCGGTTTAGATAGAGAGTATATCCATAACCGATTCCGGTCTCTTTAATAACTTCCATAATTATTACACCGATTGGTCGTTTAATATATTTCAAAACCAAATCAATTACAATTTCTATTAGAATTGGTAAACCAACATTTCATTTCTCTTTCAAAATCAATTTCCAAAATTTACGTTTCAAAACTTCCAAATTATCATTTCAAAATCTTATAATTCAATTTCAATCTTTATATTGATTCAGGTTCATATACCAGTTTCATTTCAAAATCATTTAAATTAATTTAATTTAACATTCGAATCAATTTAAATTCATTAATCGATTTCATTTAATATTCTTTAAGTAAATTTGTCATTCAAAACAATTTCTATTAAATTTCCAATTCATTAAATCCATTATTTAAATTCAACTTTCTTATATCAAAACTTACAAATTGAGTTAAATTAAATTCATCAAATCAAGTTCTTTAAATTTCAAGTCTTGCATTAATTTCAATAAATCACATTTTATTTCATGTTTAAGAAATTCAATTTCACTTATTTACTTACTTAAATGATTTTCCAAACTTAATTTATAAAGAAACTCAATTTCAATTATTACGAAGTAAAATTCACTTATTCAAAATTCAATTTCACTTATTAAAGAATCAATGCAATTTAATCATTAAATAATTCAATCTTATTTAATTATTAAATAATTCTATTAAATAATTTCAAAGTTTAATAATTTCAAACTTGATTATAATTTCAAACTTGATTATTAAATCATTTCAACTTAATTCAATCATTTCTCAAATTAAACAACATTCTTCCATCAATTTCATTGTTAACATTTTGTTTCAGATTATTAAACATTAACATTTTCCTTTCATTAAAATTCAAATTTCAACTTCATTTCAAAACCATATTATTTATTCAAATAAAATCTTCGTTTTATTTTTAAATCAAATTATTGACCAATCGGGTTTTATTTAATTTTCGATCCTAGGTCAAGTTCATTTGGGTATTTATCATTTCAACCCGATTCCAATTCAATTCAAAAATCAAAGTATAACAAAGGGAACTTGCAGTGTGATAACTGGGATGGTGTCAAAGTAAATAAACAAGCAATAACAACAAACAATAACAATCCAATAATCAATTCAAATAATCCTGAAATAACCGTATTAATTCGCATTGTTATTTGTACGAATTAATATAATTATCTCTAGAATCTACACTATCATTTCATATAGATTAAAGATTATTTCACTAACTATTTATACGGTTTTCATTTGTCATCTATTACAATTTCATACATCATCAATTTAACAACATACATTCAGTGGTTCAAAGTGTAATTAAACAAATCCTACGTGTCAATAAATTTAACAGTTAAAAGGTGTCATATTATACAAATGTCAGTTAATCTAATTTAACATTTAACTATTCTATATCAAGTTCAATTGCATACTAATTATCATTTTAACATTAACAATTTAACGTCCAATATAAACATCGAACAATCATTCATTTAACAACCAAACAGGATTATCATTGCATATATAACAGATAATGGTGTCAGATGTCACAGGTGAACTGATACAGGTAATAACAGTGTAAATATCTAACAGCAGCATATTTCAATTGTCGTTTCAATTGAAATCAAATTTAATAAATAAAAGAACGTTAATCGTGAGTGAGTGCTCACCTTTCGAGGCTAGAGGGAAAGGAGAATGAGATGAGTTACGAATCCAGGCACGAACCCCAAACAAAGCTAGACTGGCACGAATTTGACGAGCGAAGCTGATAGATAGGAATCGATAAGAATAGGATATATATAATTTAAAGTCTAATATCCACTCTAAAAAAATTATTTATACAAAACCCGAGAATAAATTTAAAATATATATAAAATTCTCAAAAATAAATTTAACATATAGTTAAAATAGAATATATATTTAATTTCAAACCAATATTTACCATAAATCAATATAAACGATCCATTATAATATATATATATGAACTTAACCAGAAATGAAATATTTTAAAATTTATATATACTCCATATATTACAATACATAAATCTTCTTTCCAGATCAGATATTAAAATCTATATATACTATAAACTCACATTTTAAAACAAAATATCTAATATATATGACTGATGACCGATTACACTACAGAGCATATATATACTCATATAAACTTATAATTTAAATCTATATACATTAAATTAACCATATATGTATGCAGACCAGGTGGATATATCAATACAACAACCTATACTTAAGCTAACATATGCAGATCATATGAAATGAACTAACACATACAAGCCAAATATATATATGCAGACCCTACTCTATTAGATGTATATACACAAAAATAACTTACTACCTAAACATATAGAACTTACATTATTCCCTCATAAATGGTTTCAAAAATTTGATATATATATATATAATTAGAATAGACGTTTTCATTTAAACACTAAACTTACAACCAATATAACTTAATGTAACAACAGATAGGTATATATCCTATTTGTATAAATATATATATAACTGGATAAAATTATTAGATATAACTATAGATATATAGTATAGAACATGTATACTATACAAAGTAACATACATAGACTAATATACATACCTCCCTGATACTGTAATAATACATGACTAACGGTAATTGAAATTTCAAAATCTAAGTGTTATATTTTCAAAACACGATCTATATATATACACTGCTACAAAATAAAATGTTGTAGGCTTATATATATCCACCTTTAATTTATTGGCATATATATAACTAGACTAAAGTAAACATGCATGCGGACCCAACTAAATGTGTCTATGCTATTCAAAAGTTAGGAACTGTAACTTGTAAATTAATAATAAGCTTTAACACTTTCACGTATGTAACATAGAAAATATATTTAATATGCTTATGAACAGATCTTGACTGACACATAATTTTTTTTTTAAAACAGAACCTATATAAAAGCTATACAACTTTTTATAGACTAACTTATATATATCTTAGGACAACAGATGGATATTTTATAAACTGATCATATATAAAGCTATATAACTTACACATAAAAGTAGATCCAACTGGCAACATTTATAATAATATATATATATATAATAATACTTTTTAAACAAATATATATATATATATATATATATGGAAAAATATATAATAATAATGATAACACCAAAAGTACCAAACATATACATTAACTGTAGGAACCGTATAACATTTATATATATGCGAAAATATGTATGTATGAATATTCCCACTTCTAAGGCACTTATATAAACACAGTCATATATCACATTGCATAAACAACTATTTATATACGTATATATAAATTTTTCATAACAAAATATATGTACATACCTATATATCTCAACAGATTTAGGGTAGGAGAACAAATGGAGCAGACGGCGAATGGTGTAGCTTGAATCGGCTAAAGCAAAAGGAGGCCGAGACAAAAGAAGAGGAGGGCATTCGAGCTGAGGTGGTTGAACAGGCGAGTAGCAGTGGTGGAGGATGAATTGCCTTGGGTTGCCAAAGATTGCGGTGGGTAGCAAGGCTTGGAGGCCTCAGCTGGGTTCTGTGGCGAGATGAAGTCAGTGTGGAGATGGGCCAGAGGGGAAGTGGCTGACTGACGTGGGCTCGGAAATGGAAGGGTGGAGGGGGTTTGATCGGTCAGGGAGGGGTGATGCTCGGGTGAAAGGTTGATCTCGTGTTGGGTGTTTTCTCACGTGTGCTGGGCAAAGGTTACTGCTGTCAAGGGAAGATGAACAACTTCAAGGGAATCGATGCATTTGCTGAGGCGCAGCGGAGGTTGGAGGAGCAACGGTGCTAGGTAAAATGAAAGTAAGGGGATTGAGGAAGACTGCTCTGCCACTAATATAATATTTTTTTCTTCGAAGATGAATAGGCTTCAGAAAATGATGCTTGAACTTTGAACAGGGAGATGTAGAACCGAAAATCACAATATACATCAATACAATTTTGAAACGGTGGTAAAATGACAAGTCACGATAATAAATGTTCTTGAAATATTAATAGTTAGAGACCATTCATTATCTCAGGAAGTAAACAAAAGGCAACGAAACCAAAAGGTAAGATTCGAATACCGATTCGGTTTCTTATTTAATTGATTCCACAGTGAATCGGACGTCAAAACACAGGAGTGAATATACCGTCGAGATCAGCACGATGAGACGGTCAGAATAGTATACAGATATTAATGGTATGATTTGAATTATAAAAATTCGAATTTTCTAATAGCGGAAAATGCGAGAAAAACACTGAAAAATAAGATCAACGGAGCCAAAGATGTCCGAATTTGGAAAAACGACAAACTGACATCTTGCTCAGAAGATGGTTTAGAATTTTTCTATGTAAAAATATTTAGGTTTCGGAAACATATTATTTTCATCGCTTTTTAACTGATTAAATTGAAGTAAAGTTACGCGCGAAATAAACTTTCGTATTTTCAAACGAAAATTTACCAGTTGCTATGTTTAACTGGACGCATTCCAAATATCAAATTTATATTTCAAAATTTTATCGTTTAAAATTTCACAAAATTTCAACTAATTACGTTATTAAAACAGTTGAAATTTACGAGTCGTTACACTCTCCCCCACTCAAAACTTTTCGTCCCCGAAAAGGAACGAGGTAGGAGAATAGAAACAAGCAGAAAGAAAACAGATTGAAAACAAAATAAAACAATTAGTTTAAACCGTATAAATTTCAATTTACCTTGATTAATACTCAATATTTGATTTAAAATTTAGGGTATTTTAATAAGTTGATTTAATTCCAATTTATTAATATTTGATACCAAAAGATTTCTTCAAAACAAAATTTTATTTTATTTATCTCATTTATTCCTTGTTTTTATTATCCAATTATCTTTTATTAACAATTTCTAAAACCATAAACTTGAATAGTCATTTATTACAATCATATTTTATTTAACAAATTTAATTCTTCTTTATTCCAAATTATTATTAAATTTGTTCCACTTATTATATCTTATTACATATATTTAAACCATATAAATTAATTTAAAATATAAAAGTTTCGATTTAAATTAATTTACATCTATTAATTACTTCAAGGTATTTTCATATGTTGATCAAATTTCAATTTATTAATTCTTTCAAAACAAATTTATTAATTCTTTCAAAACAAATTTATTTCATTATTAACTGAGTTTACTTATTATCTTATCTAACTCTATTAACATCTTTATAATCAAAATTTAGTGTATGACATTTATTATAAACACTCAAATTTTATTTATAAGTTCAATTTATCTTATATATTATCCAATTACATATTCAACTTCTGTATGATTTAGGTAAGTTGTATTAGAATGCAGTTGAAAAATATACAAATAAAATTTCTCAATTCAATTATTCATGTTAAAATATTTATTCCAAATTTTGGTTTTATTTATAATTAAAATCATCCTTTAACAAAATTTAAGAATTAGATTTCCGATTAACTTTAAACAATTTAGAGATATATATAATATATTTATATCAAATCAAATTAAATTTTAAAATAAGATACATATATATATGTGAATCAAAATATACTGACGAAATTCAAATCAAAATATTTTTTTTCTCAAAACAAAACCATAGCAAAGCTACAGAATGGTTCTCCACTTCGAAACTCAAAAATGAATGTCGATGATGCGGCCACCATCACCGAAATTATTTTCCAGCGACAAAGAGAAGAGCACTGATTTCAACATTTAAAATTCTTTGGAAATGATTTCTATTCGAAAATACTTCCAATAATATACTTTAAAATTTTAAAACCAAAGTTCGAAATCACCGGAAACTAAATTCTCAAATTTCTGAATTAAATTCATTTCAAATTCCAAATCAATTTATAAACCGTATTTATAAATTTATTTAGAACAATAAATGAAAATCAAATATTATCATTTCAAACAAACAATTTAATTAACCTATTAAATTCCAGAAAATTTTTACTTATATTTTCCCAATATAATCAAACAAATTTATTTCATTTTTCAAATTTGAAAATAATATTGTGTCAGTTTGCTATGTTCAAGTGTTTTGGAAATCATATCGATAGCGTTGATAAGACGAATCGATCGGAAACCCAAATCAACATCAACAACTCAAACAACACAATATATAAAACATTTTAATATACATTTACAAATACACTTCCTCGCTCGACGATACAAGAATGGATTTTCAAATAAGGATATGGATTCAAATTTTGTTGACTCAAATCAAAGAGAATTTTGATTCGAAAATAAGTTTGAAATAGAAGATAAGATAATTCAATTACCACAATCGGGAGATGGATGAGTTTATTTAATGCACGGGCAACCTTAACTGGGTCGTCCGTAACTTCAAGAATAAGATCGATGCTGAATTCTGAGGTAAATCGACACTCGATCTCAAGAGATGGAATTTAGGTATAGCAGGAGATAGATAGCATCGTAAACCGAGGATACAGAAATCTCCGGTAAATCAATGCCTATTGTAAAGGAGTTTTGCTCCTTTACGAATTATTCGAAGATTGGCGAGACCGCCGATCTATTATAGATAACATTCAAAATGGAGTTATGGGATACTCCATGATTGAAAGAAGATGAATAGTGAAGGACACGAATGAAATTTGGAACCGTAGGGAACGTTCCAAAATTCAAAGAAATCGAGTCGAAAGGAAGAGATTGAAACTCAAATGAGAGTGATTCTGTAAATACATTTACCCTATATGTTAAATTTTGCCTAGAGCTACCAAAGCTCTGATACCAACTGTAACGACCCGCCATTTTGGACCATTTGCATCCATTATAAGTGTATAGGTAGACACTCATGCCGGAATTGAATTGCTCAAAATACCGCGTTGTTAATTTAAATTTGGCAAAACTAAACATATACAGTAAATAAATAATCACAGATCACTGACACAGAGTAATAAGTGCAGTGGAAATAAAAGAGATAGTAGTTCATGAAGCTACTATATGAATATATAAAATACATCAGAGTTTACAACAGAAGAGTAATACGATACATCAGATACAAATCAGAATACACCACTGGAATCATCGAATATCTGAAAGCTGGATAGATAGCTGGATCTCTAAGCGAAGCTCCAACTCCAAAGGTGAGTCTCAAAAGCTGAACCACTCAGTCTGACCCGAGCGTAAAGCAAAACACAAGACACTCGAGTCAGGATTAACATTCTTATATTAATAAATACAACTCAAGTGAAATAGCAATTGAAATACAAGTAACTCAAAGGATGTTTGGAATAACCATCCTTTAAGGATCCGTTAAACTATCTACTATGTAGTAGTGTACGATAAGTAGATAATGTCTATCAGTAATATAAAGATATCAAAATAGCGTTAAGTCATGGCCCATTCCACCCTTAACACATTTTTATTCCCAAAAGCATATACAAGACCGTAGTTTCCCCAAAACTGGAAGTCACCAGAGGGCAATCCATATACTAAAGGTACAAATCAATATCGTAGTGGTCGCGTATAAATGGAATACAAGTATGACAAGGCACATGAGGCAATACCCAAGGTAGTGATACTACCGTTTGCCTGATCCGGACTGGTGAGAACGCAACGCCGCAGCGCCCGCAACACCGTGAAACAACACTCCCAAAATCAAGGGTGCACCAATCGACAACAAGTAATGAATAGTTCGAAGAAGTGTGTCCACTTGAGGTAGCTAATCCTCCATTGGCCCGGCACGGCTCCTGTTTTAGTCATTTCCAATTTGACACAAGTGTCAAGGCTATCCATTATCGTTCTCTTTCTTCAGTCAACACGTACATCATTCCAACCACTTCATTCTGGATCATCACTCCGCGTATAGTTATTAAAGTGGTTTTCGGTTTAGATAGAGAGTATATCCATAACCAATTCCGGTCTCTTTAATAAATTTCGTGATTATTACACCGATTGGTCATTTATATATTTCAAAACCAAATCAATTACAATTTCGATTAGAATTTGTAAACCAACATTTCATTTCTCTTTCAAAATCAATTTCCAAAATTTACGTTTCAAAACTTCCAAATTATCATTTCAAAATCTTATAATTCAATTTCAATCTTTATATTGATTCAGGTTCATATACCAGTTTCATTTCAAAATCATTTAAATTAATTTAATTTAACATTCGAATCAATTTAAATTCATTAATCGATTTCATTTAATATTCGTTAAGTAAATTTGTCATTCAAAACAATTTCTATTAAATTTCCAATTCATTAAATCCATTATTTAAATTCAACTTTCTTATATCAAAACTTACAAATTGAGTTAAATTAAATTCATCAAATCAAGTTCTTTAAATTTCAAGTCTTGCATTAATTTCAATAAATCACATTTTATTTCTTGTTAAAGAAATTCAATTTCACTTATTTACTTACTTAAATGATTTTCCAAACTTAATTTATAAAGAAACTCAATTTCAATTATTACGAAGTAAAATTCACTTTTTCAAAATTCAATTTCACTTATTAAAGAATTCAATGCAATTTAATCATTAAATAATTCAATCTTATTTAATTATTAAATAATTCAAAACATAATTATTAAATAATTTCAAAGTTTAGTAATTTCAAGGTTGATTGTAATTTCAAACTTGATTATAATTTCAAACTTGATTATTAAATCATTTCAGCTTAATTCAATCATTTCTCAAATTAAACAACATTCTTCCATCAATTTCATTGTTAACATTTTGTTTCAGATTATTAAACATTAACATTTTCCTTTCATTAAAATTCAAATTTCAACTTCATTTCAAAACCATATTATTTATTCAAATAAAATCTTCGTTTTATTTTTAAATCAAATTATTGACCAATCGGGTTTTATTTAATTTTCGATCCTAGGTCAAGTTCATTTGGGTATTTATCATTTCAACCCGATTCCAATTCAATTCAAAAATCAAAGTATAACAAAGGGAACTTGCAGTGTGATAACCGGGATGGTGTCAAAGTAAATAAACAAGCAATAACAACAAACAATAACAATCCAATAATCAATTCAAATAATCCTGAAATAACCGTATTAATTCGCATTGTTATTTGTACGAATTAATATAATTATCTCAAGAATCTACACTATCATTTCATATAGATTAAAGATTATCTCACTAACTATTTATATGGTTTTCATTTGTCATCTATTACAATTTCATACATCATCAATTTAACAACATACATTCAGTGGTTCAAAGTGTAATTAAACAAATCCTATGTGTCAATAAATTTAACAGTTAAAAGGTGTCATATTATACAAATGTCAGTTAATCAAATTTAACATTTAACTATTCTATATCAAGTTCAATTGCATACTAATTATCATATTAACATTAACAATTTAACGTCCAATATAAACATCGAACAATCATTCATTTAACAACCAAACAGGATTATCATTGCATATATAACAGATAATGGTGTCAGATGTCACAGGTGAACTGATACAGGTAATAACAGTGTAAATATCTAACAGCAGCATATTTCAATTGTCGTTTCAATTGAAATCAAATTTAATAAATAAAAGAACGTTAATCGTGAGTGAGTGCTCACCTTTCGAGGCTAGAGGGAAAGGAGAATGAGATGAGTTACGAATCCAGGCACGAACCCCAAACAAAGCTAGACTGGCACGAATTTGACGAGCGAAGCTGATAGATAGGAATCGATAAGAATAGGATATATATAATTTAAAGTCTAATATCCACTCTAAAAAAAATTATTTATACAAAACCCGAGAATAAATTTAAAATATATATAAATTCTCAAAAATAAATTTAACATATAGTTAAAATAGAATATATATTTAATTTCAAACCAATATTTACCATAAATCAATATAAACGATCCATTATAATATATATATATATATGAACTTAACCAGAAATGAAATATTTTAAAATTTATATATACTCCATATATTACTATACATAAATCTTCTTTCCAGATCAGATATTAAAATCTATATATGCTATAAACTCACATTTTAAAACAAAATATCTAATATATATGACTGATGACCGATTACACAACAGAGCATATATATACTCATATAAACTTATAATTTAAATCTATATACATTAAATTTACCATATATGTATGCAGACCAGGTGGATATATCAATACAACAACCTATACTTAAGCTAACATATGCAGATCATATGAAATGAACTAACACATACAAGCCAAATATATATATGCAGACTGTAACGACCACGATTTTATTACCGTCGTAATAAATGTTTTTAAAATCGGTAACGACCGTAATTTTTAAATTACTGTCGGAGCGAATATTTTAAATAGAAAAAAAAAATTGATGATGCAATTCAAATTACAAAGTCGGTTGAATTGCGTTACGTTTATTCTCTTCACCGAGCTGTCATCTAATTCAATTTGTAAGAAGTGTTCACATTTTTCATAAAGCAAGTGTTAACAATTGCACTGCTGGCAACAAAAGCAAAACCAGTGGAGAAAACAAAGTGTGAACACTTTAATTATATTTTTATCAACAAAATGCAAATGACAGTAGCTATCTAGTATTTCGGTGAACATATTTTAGATACACCTTTGCATTAAATGCCATATGTACCTGAAAGATGGCCATCACCCAAATTCATTGACTTATGCCATTCGAAAGAAAGAGAATAATATTTTCTCTGCAAACTTTTGGTCTCAGCGAGCAAAACTCTGAGAAGTCATTAATGGCAGCAGCTCCATTATAGGAATCTCCGGTTCTAGCTAAATTCGAAACAAGTCAATGTGAGTTTTCATACTCACTTTTCTGATATGGCTCAGATAATTAATTGACATGTATTTCCGCTATAATTTCCTTCTGCATTCACTACTACTTTGATTATCACTGGTCTGCATACTGTGGGGTATTTACACGCATCAATGTCCAAAATATTGTATGCGTGTGTGCAAGTTGTAGTCTTTATGCATGACTTCATGTTAACCTTCAGCAACTTCATCATTTAATACAATAGAATTCACTTAGGAACTAGTTATAATATGCATAACGTATTCAAGCTATATTTTTGTGGTGAGCTATGCGTGCATTTAGACCATTTACTACATGTCATTCGTGTGATTTTCAGGAGTGTAACCATGCGTGAATTTATACTTAAAGTCCATGCGTGAATTTATACTTAAAGGCATGCGCGAGTTGTATGCCCAGTTCTACTTCTTACGTGATGCCTGCAAATAAGGGTTGGTTCAGATTTCTACAAAAATTAATTTCGTGAGTTGGCAGGATAACTCATATTCTTGCTTTTATGAACTATGTGTGTGTCACCTCAAATGGAAGTTTAGTCCAGGCTTTTTATTTTATTTTCGTGCATACAAAGTTTTGGCCAAGTTGTTTTGTACATGTTTTTTTTCTATGTCAGGTCATATTTTGCTTGTAGAGGTGACGGCACGTTTACTTTATACTTGGGTTATATTTAGTATATGCGTACACGTTTGAGAGGCATTGTTAGGTCCAGACAGTTCTAGATTATTGTATATATAGCAGTGTCGACCATTGGTTAATTTATTTCTGAACCGGTGTTTGGTTTTAAAACAAATTTTGCTGCCGTTATTTTTGTAACGGAATTTGTACGCCGGTAAAATATTTTTGAAGCGTGTTGTTTTGTGACATTTTTGATGAATGAAAATTCACTGCTATTTTAACGTCAGTAACCGTTAATTTAAAGTGACTTTTCAAACGGTTACCCCGCAACATTGATTTGGTATCCGTTTTTACGGCGTTTTGTGAAGCGCAATTTCCTCGTCGAAATTGCTATAGATGTTGCTGTTTTAATCACGTGTTTTAAAAATTGTTTTAAAAAAAAAATTATGTTTCCAAAATTTTTACTGTTGCGCTTTCAAAAGAATGAGGAAGCGATTTAAACGATTCAGCAAAATTGAGGACTATGAACCCTTACTTTTACTGATTCGCTTAATTCCGGACTTGTCCGTTTGAGAACGTAAAATGTTATTTATTTAAAATACACAATTTTGCACTTTCAAGGAAACGATGAAGAGATTTAAACGATTTAGCAAAAGTGCGGAGTATGGAACCACACTTTTACTGTTTCGGTTAATTCCGGACTCGTTAATTGAAACATCTGCTGTTTGATGATTTTGTTGGGCTTTCGAGCCACTTTGTTGGACCTTCGGGTCAATTACCAGTACTAGACCTTTGGGTCATTTGTTGGACCTTCGGGTCATTTGTTGGACCTTCGGGTCATTTGTTGGACCTTCGGGTCATTTGTTGGGCGCCAAAAATTATAGTACTTGGTAGGCTTCGGCCATTTGAGATGCACGTGCGGCGTAGCTAAAACTCGCCATTTGTTGGGATCGATCCACTTTTATGTTGATTTTCTAGTTATCTATTTTTTTTTATTTCTAGATTTTGTGAATTGTTGTTTTGAATTCAATTGTGAATTTGAAAGTTGATTTTAATGGAGTTTGATGTGATTTCTTCATTTAACTATGTTGATTTCTTATGTTAAATAGTCTCATTCGAGATTGTTATTATTTTGCCTTGATGTTATTTATGATGCACTCACATCTAAGGATAAATTAGACTGATCCGTTTATTATTTTCTTTTAAATAATACTCGGGTCAGACCGAGTTATTTCAGGGTAGTCTCTATCTCCGATTCAGTAGCAGCTTCAGCTTTTGGGATATCGCATCATCTTTTGTCTAGCCTTCGAGGAGTTCTTTTGGTTATTCGACTTCCATCTTATGTATGTAGTTATCCATGTATATGTGTATTTGGCTCATGTGAACTATCGATTGTTGTATCATGTATTCCAGACTTATCTTCCGCTATGTATCTGATATTTCTGTTCTGATGTGATTATACTATCTGTGTTGTTGTTATTATGAGTTGCTCTGGATTTTTCTTAAGCCACCGTAGTTTCGTTTTAGATTTGGATTGAGTATATATCTTTGGGAGTAATTTATATAACTCCTATCGATGTAATCAATACTCGTCTAAGGCATAACTTACGGATGGTCGCTTCTAACAAGCCTTATTCTTCGCAATAGCAGACGTTATTCCTTATAATAACCTTTGTTATTGTGAGCATAGAGGTGGGGCGTCACAGCTTGGTATCAGAGCTGAAATTCAGAACAAATTATAATAAACACAGAACAGAAGTAGAATGGAACATGTGTTACAACAATTCGGGAATTTTATTCGTGCCTTTCTAATCTATTCTTTCCACTTAACATGTGGAGTACGTCTAGGAATAAATTTTATATTCCGTAGTATTCCATTTGTTAAACTTCTTATCAATGGTGTATTGTTTTAACTAATCCTTGCCTTCTCTTGTCTCTCAGCCTATGGCTGGAAGAGGTAGAGGGAAGCGTTCTTCTGCAGGCCCGTCTAGTGGTTCTCATCCGGACGGTGTCTATATGTCAGCTGATCAGTTTATGGAGCTATTTCAAGGTACTCAGCCTCCTATTGCTACTCCCGCAGCTCCTAATCACAAGTCTGCCTTCGCCCGCATGTGTAGTGACTATTCCCACCTTGGAGATCAGCCTTTCAAGGGATCGGAAAGTGTTATGGAAGTTCAGACTTGGTTGCGCACTTGTGAGCGCATATTTTCTCGGATGGATCTTTCGGATCATCATCGCGTTCTCGTGGCATCTAGTATGTTGCAAGAGCGTGCGCTTGATTGGTATGAGCTCTTTATTTCGGAAGTTGATGAGTCTGCTCTCTCTTGGGTTCAGTTTAAGGAACGTTTCGAACTTAAGTTCGTTCCTGAATCAGAAAAGGCTAATCTTGCTCGTAGTTTCCTTGAGTTGAAGCAAGGAAAGTCCTCTGTTTCTGATTATGTTGCATCTTTTGAGGCCTTATCCAAATATGGAGTTGAATTCATTAACACTCCGCGCAAGAAGAATCTTCGTTTTGTTGATGGTTTGAAGAAATATTTGAAGAAAGTTCTTTTGCTTCAGCTTAAGCTCTCTTTTGAGGAGCTTGTTGATTCGGCTCTTTGTCTTGAAGCTGTTGAAAAGGAACGTGATAGTTGTGATGATGTTGAGGTTTCTAAGAACCCCAACAAGAAGAGGTTTCCATTTCGTAAGCCAAATTCTAATCAGAAGAAGAAGAAGCAGGCTACCTCTAGTTCTCAGCCTAGTAGTGCACCTTCTGTTCAGAGGGCGTGCTATAATTGTGGTTCGTTGGATCATCTTCTTCGTAGTTGTCCTAAGCCTCGCATTTGCCGTTATTGCAAGAAAGAAGGTCATTGGAATTTTGATTGTCCTACTGCTCCTAAGAATCTCAAATCCGGGAAGCTTAACGTTGCTAAAGCTTCTGGTGATTCTGCTCAACCCAAAGGTATTACTCCTTCTGTTTTGGAAGGTTTTATTTTATTTCATGACCGTTCTATTAGAGTTCTTTTCGATACGGGTGCATTACATTCATTCGTGTTGAAGGAACTGGTTGATACTATTCATTTGGATGTTATTACTCTTTGCGACCCTTTGAGGATCGTAAATCCTATTGGTGGATCCGCTACTCTTGGTTTGTTGTGTGTTGATGTTGAGATTATTCTTTGTGGTTTCTCCTTTCATGCGAATCTGCATGTTATGGATCATCTTGTTTTTGATATGATATTGGGTATGGATTGGCTCGTCCGTTATGAAGTGCAAATCCTATGCCCCGAAAGAACTTTATATCTCAAACATCCCGACGCTAGCGAGCAGTTGTCTATTATATTTCGAAGCATGGATCATACTTCGAATGCTCTTATTTCTTCCCTAGAATCGGAGGATGTCATTGCTAATATTCCTGTTGTTTGTGATTTTTCTGATGTTTTCGAGCCTGTTTCTAAATTGCCGCCTAAGAGGGCAATTGAGTTCCGTATAGATCTTATCTCCGGTGCACATCCTGTCAGTCGTCCTCCCACGAGGATGTCTGCTAAGGAAAATGAGGAACTCAAGCAACAATTATCGGAATTGGAAGCCAAACATTTTATTCGTTCTAGCTCGTCTCCTTGGGGCGCCGCCGTTGTCTTCGTTAAGAAGCCAGATGGTACTCTTAGGCTTTGCATTGATTATCGCAAGCTTAACGAGCTTACTATCAAAAATAGGTATCCATTACCTAGGATCGACGACATGTTCGATCAGTTAAGTGGCGCCAAGATCTTCTCCCAACTCGATCTTGCTACCGATTTTCATCAGTTACGAGTTGCGGAAGATAGCATTCCTCTTACCGCATGTCGTACTCATTATGGTTCTTACGAATGGCTTGTTATGCCGTTCGGTTTGACGAACGCTCCGGCGTATTTTGTAGATCTTATGAATCGGATATTCCGGGAATATCTCGATAAGTTCGTCTTGGTTTTCATTGATGATATTCTTATTTATTCCAAATCTGAAGCCGATCATATTCAGCATTTGGAGATTGTTTTGAGCACTCTTCGTCAGCATCAGCTTTATGCCAAATTCTCCAAGTGCCACTTCTGGGAGAATAAGGTGAAATTTCTCGGTCACATTGTTTCTTCCGATGGTATATCTGTCGATCCTGCCAAGATCGAATCTATTCAGAATTGGAAGAGGCCCGAGACTGTTACTGAGATCCGTAGTTTCCTTGGATTGGCGGGTTATTATCGCCGATTTATTAAGGACTTTTCTCGTATTGCTTTACCACTTACCACTCTTACGAGAAAAGCTGTTCCTTTTATTTGGTCGGATAAGTGTGAGAATTCTTTCTTGAAGTTAAAAGATCTCCTTACTCATGCTCCTATCTTAGTGGTTCCCGAAGGGAATCATAATCTTGTTGTTTATACCGATGCCAGTGGTTTTGGGCTCGGTGCTGTTCTTATGCAAAAAGATAGAGTAGTTGCCTACGCTTCTAGACAACTAAAGCCTAACGAGATTCGTTATGCTACCCATGATTTGGAATTGGCCGCCATAGTCTTTGCTTTAAAGATTTGGCGACATTATTTATTGGGCGAGCGTTTTATTCTCTTCACTGATCACAAATCTCTGAAGTATTTATTTACTCAGAAAGAACTTAATATGAGGCAACAACGTTGGCTCGAATTTCTTGCTTCATATGATTTTGATATTCAGTATACCCCTGGTAAGGGTAATCGAGTTGCTGACGCGCTTAGTCGCAAGCAGCAAGTTGTTGTTTCCATGATGCTAGCAGAGTGGAATATTTTGGAAGCTTTATCTCTTTGTGATATTAGAGACCGTCCTTCAGTTTCTGATTCTCCCGTGCTTTTATTTAGCATGGAAGCTCGTCCTAATTTGTTAGATCGCATTGCCGATGCCCAGAAGCAAGATCCTGATCTTGCTTATCTTATTCAGAGTTGTAAATCGGAATCCCGAAGTGATGATCTAAAGGATTTCGATATTGATCTTCATGGTTGTATTCGGAAGAAAGGTAGATTGATCGTGCCTGATATTTCTAATCTTAGAAATGACATTCTTGAGGACTGTCATCGTTCTAAGTATACTATCCATCCGGGTAGTAGCAAGATGTATGCTGATATGAAACGCTTATACTATTGGGAAGGTATGAAGCGTGAAGTTGCAAGTTATGTAAGTCGTTGCATGACTTGTCAACTGGTTAAAGCAGAACACCAGCGTCCCAGTGGTCTTTTGCAGCCTCTTGAGATTCCATTATGGAAATGGGATCAAATTTCCATGGACTTCATTGATGGTCTACCTCGTTCGAGGTCGGGCCATACTAGTATTTGGGTGATTGTTGACCGATTGACTAAATCAGCCCATTTTATTCCTATCAAGTCCAATCGGACTGCTCCTTTGTTGGCTAAGCTGTTTATTAAAGAAGTCGTTCGACTTCATGGTGTGCCTAGTTCTATTGTTAGTGACAGAGATCCACTTTTTACTAGTGGTTTCTGGCGGAGTCTTCAAAAAGCTTTGGGCACTAAGCTCAATCTCAGTACAGCTTATCATCCACAGTCTGACGGTCAGACTGAAAGGGTGAATCAGGTTTTAGAGGATCTCCTTCGAGCTTGCATTCTTGATTTTGGCGGTAGTTGGGAAGACCACTTGTCTCTTGTTGAATTTTCTTACAACAACAGTTTTCAATCCAGTATCGGTATGGCTCCTTTCGAAGCTCTTTATGGAAGGCCGTGTCGATCACCATCTTGTTGGTTGGAATCGGGGGAAAAGTTAGTTCTCGGCCCCGATTATATTCGTGATTCTTCAGAGAGGATTGATATTATACGACAGAGAATGAAAGAGGCTCAGAATAGGCAGAAATCTTATGCCGATCATCGCAGGAAGCCTTTGGAATTTTCTGTTGGCGATCTCGTATTCATTCGTGTTTCCCCGATGAAGGGTGTGGTGCGTTTTAGTCACTCCGGGAAGTTGGCTCCTCGATATGTTGGACCGTTTCCTATTACGGAACGCATTGGCCCAGTCGCTTATCGTGTATTGCTTCCTACTCAGTTTTCGGGAATTCATGACGTATTTCATGTATCCCAGCTTCGTCGATGCCTTCGAGATTCGGATTCTATTATTGATCCTCCTATGTTGCAAGATCTTGAGATCTCACCCGACTTGTCTATTGTGCAAAATCCTATTCGTGTGCTAGCTTCGGAGGTTAAACGCCTTCGGAACAAAGAAGTTCAGCTCGTAAAGATTCAATGGTCCGCAAACCCCAAGGATTGCACTTGGGAAACCAGAGAATTCATCGAGCGTTCTTATCCGGGTTTTCTCTCCTCTTCGGGTGGAGGTGAGAATTCGTATCTATCTTCTCTTTTAATCTTTGATTTGATAAATTGTTGTGTTATTGACCACTTCTAGTATGAAAATTGCGGGGACGCAATTTTTATAAGGAGGGGAGTCTGTAACGACCACGATTTTATTACCGTCGTAATAAATGTTTTTAAAATCGGTAACGACCGTAATTTTTAAATTACTGTCGGAGCGAATATTTTAAATAGGAAAAAAAAATTGATGATGCAATTCAAATTACAAAGTCGGTTGAATTGCGTTACGTTTATTCTCTTCACCGAGCTGTCATCTAATTCAATTTGTAAGAAGTGTTCACATTTTTCATAAAGCAAGTGTTAACAATTGCACTGCTGGCAACAAAAGCAAAACCAGTGGAGAAAACAAAGTGTGAACACTTTAATTATATTTTTATCAACAAAATGCAAATGACAGTAGCTATCTAGTATTTCGGTGAACATATTTTAGATACACCTTTGCATTAAATGCCATATGTACCTGAAAGATGGCCATCACCCAAATTCATTGACTTATGCCATTCGAAAGAAAGAGAATAATATTTTCTCTGCAAACTTTTGGTCTCAGCGAGCAAAACTCTGAGAAGTCATTAATGGCAGCGGCTCCATTATAGGAATCTCCGGTTCTAGCTAAATTCGAAACAAGTCAATGTGAGTTTTCATACTCACTTTTCTGATATGGCTCAGATAATTAATTGACATGTATTTCCGCTATAATTTCCTTCTGCATTCACTACTACTTTGATTATCACTGGTCTGCATACTGTGGGGTATTTACACGCATCAATGTCCAAAATATTGTATGCGTGTGTGCAAGTTGTAGTCTTTATGCATGACTTCATGTTAACCTTCAGCAACTTCATCATTTAATACAATAGAATTCACTTAGGAACTAGTTATAATATGCATAACGTATTCAAGCTATATTTTTGTGGTGAGCTATGCGTGCATTTAGACCATTTACTACATGTCATTCGTGTGATTTTCAGGAGTGTAACCATGCGTGAATTTATACTTAAAGTCCATGCGTGAATTTATACTTAAAGGCATGCGCGAGTTGTATGCCCAGTTCTACTTCTTACGTGATGCCTGCAAATAAGGGTTGGTTCAGATTTCTACAAAAATTAATTTCGTGAGTTGGCAGGATAACTCATATTCTTGCTTTTATGAACTATGTGTGTGTCACCTCAAATGGAAGTTTAGTCCAGGCTTTTTATTTTATTTTCGTGCATACAAAGTTTTGGCCAAGTTGTTTTGTACATGTTTTTTTTCTATGTCAGGTCATATTTTGCTTGTAGAGGTGACGGCACGTTTACTTTATACTTGGGTTATATTTAGTATATGCGTACACGTTTGAGAGGCATTGTTAGGTCCAGACAGTTCTAGATTATTGTATATATAGCAGTGTCGACCATTGGTTAATTTATTTCTGAACCGGTGTTTGGTTTTAAAACAAATTTTGCTGCCGTTATTTTTGTAACGGAATTTGTACGCCGGTAAAATATTTTTGAAGCGTGTTGTTTTGTGACATTTTTGATGAATGAAAATTCACTGCTATTTTAACGTCAGTAACCGTTAATTTAAAGTGACTTTTCAAACGGTTACCCCGCAACATTGATTTGGTATCCGTTTTTACGGCGTTTTGTGAAGCGCAATTTCCTCGTCGAAATTGCTATAGATGTTGCTGTTTTAATCACGTGTTTTAAAAATTGTTTTAAAAAAAAAAATATGTTTCCAAAATTTTTACTGTTGTGCTTTCAAAAGAATGAGGAAGCGATTTAAACGATTCAGCAAAATTGAGGACTATGAACCCTTACTTTTACTGATTCGCTTAATTCCGAACTTGTCCGTTTGAGAACGTAAAATGTTATTTATTTAAAATACACAATTTTGCACTTTCAAGGAAACGATGAAGAGATTTAAACGATTTAGCAAAAGTGCGGAGTATGGAACCACACTTTTACTGTTTCGGTTAATTCCGGACTCGTTAATTGAAACATCTGCTGTTTGATGATTTTGTTGGGCTTTCGAGCCACTTTGTTGGACCTTCGGGTCAATTACCAGTACTAGACCTTTGGGTCATTTGTTGGACCTTCGGGTCATTTGTTGGACCTTCGGGTCATTTGTTGGACCTTCGGGTCATTTGTTGGGCGCCAAAAATTATAGTACTTGGTAGGCTTCGGCCATTTGAGATGCACGTGCGGCGTAGCTAAAACTCGCCATTTGTTGGGATCGATCCACTTTTATGTTGATTTTCTAGTTATCTATTTTTTTTTATTTCTAGATTTTGTGAATTGTTGTTTTGAATTCAATTGTGAATTTGAAAGTTGATTTTAATGGAGTTTGATGTGATTTCTTCATTTAACTATGTTGATTTCTTATGTTAAATAGTCTCATTCGAGATTGTTATTATTTTGCCTTGATGTTATTTATGATGCACTCACATCTAAGGATAAATTAGACTGATCCGTTTATTATTTTCTTTTAAATAATACTCGGGTCAGACCGAGTTATTTCAGGGTAGTCTCTATCTCCGATTCAGTAGCAGCTTCAGCTTTTGGGATATCGCATCATCTTTTGTCTAGCCTTCGAGGAGTTCTTTTGGTTATTCGACTTCCATCTTATGTATGTAGTTATCCATGTATATGTGTATTTGGCTCATGTGAACTATCGATTGTTGTATCATGTATTCCAGACTTATCTTCCGCTATGTATCTGATATTTCTGTTCTGATGTGATTATACTATCTGTGTTGTTGTTATTATGAGTTGCTCTGGATTTTTCTTAAGCCACCGTAGTTTCGTTTTAGATTTGGATTGAGTATATATCTTTGGGAGTAATTTATATAACTCCTATCGATGTAATCAATACTCGTCTAAGGCATAACTTACGGATGGTCGCTTCTAACAAGCCTTATTCTTCGCAATAGCAGACGTTATTCCTTATAATAACCTTTGTTATTGTGAGCATAGAGGTGGGGCGTCACACAGACCTTACTCTATTAGATGTATATACACAAAAATAACTTACTACCTAAACATATAGAACTTACGTTATTCCCTCATAAATGGTTTCAAAAATTTGATATATATATATAATTAGAATAGACGTTTTCATTTAAACACTAAACTTACAACCAATATAACTTAATGTAACAACAGATAGGTATATATCCTATTTGTATAAATATATATATATAACTGGATAAAATTATTAGATATAACTATAGATATATAGTATAGAACATGTATACTATACAAAGTAACATACATAGACTAATATACATACCTCCCTGATACTGTAATAATACATGACTAACGGTAATTGAAAATTTCAAAATCTAAGTGTTATATTTTCAAAACACGATCTATATATATACACTGCTACAAAATAAAATGTTGTAGGCTTATATATATCCACCTTTAATTTATTGGCATATATATAACTAGACTAAAGTAAACATGCATGCGGACCCAAATAAATGTGTCTATGCTATTCAAAAGTTAGGAACTGTAACTTGTAAATTAATAATAAGCTTTAACACTTTCACGTATGTAACATAGAAAATATATTTAATATGCTTATGAACAGATCTTGACTGACACATAATTTTTTTTTTAAAACAGAACCTATATAAAAGCTATAGAACTTTTTATAGACTAACTTATATATATCTTAGGACAACAGATGGATATTTTATAAACTGATCATATATAAAGCTATATAACTTACACATAAAAGTAGATCCAACTGGCAACATTTATAATAATATATATATATATATAATACTTTTAAACAAATATATATATATATGGAAAAATATATAATAATAATGATAACACCAAAAGTACCAAACATATACATTAACTGTAGGAACCGTATAACATTTATATATATGCGAAAATATGTATGTATGAATATTCCCACTTCTAAGGCACTTATATAAACACAGTCATATATCACATTGCATAAACAACTATTTATATACGTATATATAAAATTTTCATAACAAAATATATGTACATACCTATATATCTCAACAGATTTAGGGTAGGAGAACGAATGGAGCAGACGGTGAATGGTGTAGCTTTAATCGGCTAAAGTAAAAAGAGGTCGAGACAAAAGAAGAGGAGGGCATTCGAGCTGAGGTGGTTGAACAGGCGAGTAGCAGTGGTGGAGGATGAATTGCCTTGGGTTGCCAAAGATTGCGGTGGGTAGCAAGGCTTGGAGGCCTCAGCTGGGTTCTGTGGCGAGATGAAGTCAGTGTGGAGATGGGCCAGAGGGGAAGTGGCTGACTGACGTGGGCTCGGAAATGGAAGGGTGGAGGGGGTTTGATCGGTCAGGGAGGGGTGATGCTCGGGTGAAAGGTTGATCTCGTGTTGGGTGTTTTCTCACGTGTGCTGGGCAAAGGTTACTGCTGTCAAGGGAAGATGAACAACTTCAAGGGAATCGATGCATTTGCTGAGGCGCAGCGGAGGGTGGAGGAGCAACGGTGCTAGGTAAAATGAAAGGAAGGGGATTGAGGAAGACTGCTCTGCCACTAATATAATTTTTTTTCTTCGAAGATGAATAGGCTTCAGAAAATGATGCTTGAAGTTTGAACAGGGAGATGTAGAACCGAAAATCACAATATACATCAATACAATTTTGAAACGGTGGTAAAATGACAAGTCACGATAATAAATGTTCTTGAAATATTAATAGTTAGAGACCATTCATTATCTCAGGAAGTAAACAAAAGGCAACGAAACCAAAAGGTAAGATTCGAATACCGATTCGGTTTCTTATTTAATTAATTCCACAGTGAATCGGACGTCAAAACACAGGAGTGAATATACCGTCGAGATCAGCATGATGAGACGGTCAGAACAGTATACAGATATTAATGGTATGATTTGAATTATAAAAATCCGAATTTTCTAATAGCGGAAAATGCGAGAAAAACACTGAAAAATAAGATCGACGGAGCCAAAGATGTCCGAATTTGGAAAAACGACAAACTGACATCTTGCTCAGAAGATGATTTAGAATTTTTCTATGTAAAAATATTTAGGTTTCGGAAACATTTTATTTTCATCGCTTTTTAACTGATTAAATTGAAGTAAAGTTACGCGCGAAATAAACTTTCGTATTTTCAAACGAAAATTTACCAGTTGCTATGTTTAACTGGACGCATTCCAAATATCAAATTTATATTTCAAAATTTTATCGTTTAAAATTTCACAAAATTTCAACTAATTACATTATTAAAACAGTTGAAATTTACGGGTCGTTACAGGTTTAGTCCTTTTTATGCTCTTAGTTCAAACCTCAATGCATAGCTTAAAGAAAAAGATTATTTCTTATAAATTCATCAGAGTACATGCGTAATTTAGTTTACTTGAAAATTTAATAACATGTTGATTTTTTTGTTTAGCTATTAATATTATAAATGAATATATTCATATTTTCTTACTGCCATTTAGTTATTTAATTGTAATTGAATTAACCCTTTGAATACATATTCGAAAAATCTGAAATTCACCATCATCCGTATTTTAAAAATGGATAAATATTCCATATTTGAAAAAATGGATATGGATGCAAGAAGAAGGCACCTACATTTGAAATTTATCCATCTAATATTTTCAAGAATAAGTTTATATTATGTTTATTTTAGTATGACATATGATATGTGTTTATTTTTCTATTGAGTTAATAGTTTATATTATATGCATTCAATGCATATTAGCTGCTCAAAATTATTTATTATCATTGTATTTGTTTATTTTTCATAATTTTATAATCAATAAAATTGAAAAATGAAATATGTTAAACCAATATTTTCTATTTATATTCCTTGATTTATCGATCGATAGCAGATAGGATAATCATGCGATATCCGTTTATATCCACAGTTGTAGATGTCCGAAAATTATTTTGGATGTAGATGCAGATATAGCACTATTTACGTCTGAAAGTACCATTGATATGCCTAAATTGAATTAATATGCCCATTAATGGTAAATAATTCATTTAGTTGGCATTAAATAGAATTAATATGATAAGTAATATGTTATCAGTTCTCTAAAGTTAAAATTGAAATTGAATCGACGATAGATACATTGAAATTAATTTAATTTAATTAGTATTAACTAAAATTAACAAGATTAAAATATAAAATAGGAATATATTTTCCATAATTTACTCTAAATTTTAGTTACATAGAATAATGCACACACACACATACTCTCACAGTCCTTGTCTTTATATTTATATGCGTTTATATGTTAAATTTTGTAGTATAATCTTATACAAATTGAAATGAATTTTATATCATTTATTTATTTTCTTCAATTATCCTAGAGCAAACCGATCTTATTGTAAAATATATGAATTTAAATCGTATGTTAGCTTCGAAAGTGAGAATGTCAATTGGTGAAATTAGTATGTTATACATGCTTTCGATTTTAACATTAACGTTGGGTTTGGATCATTTTCTACTCTAAGTTTCTAAAATTCTTTCTTTCAACTTCAACCAATTTTCAAATATAAAAAAAACATGCAAGTTTTTTTTAAAATATGTATAATTTATTTAGTTTGCACCTTTAAGGAGAATTGACTTTGGCTAAATATAAATTATTGTCCAAAGATAATGGGTTTGATGCAGACAACATGGAGAACTCTCGAATTTATTAGCAAAATCAACACAATGATAAATTTAATTCTCTAATTTTATTTCTTATTAGGATTTGCGGTATTCGATCTTTGGTAGTTTAGACTATGAGGTCAAAGGTCATGAGTTCGATTCTCGAGATTGACACTTGTTGGCATTAACAAACCATGTTAACAAAAGATATTCAACCTTTTCCTGACTTAAAAATATTCCTTTAGATATAGTTATTAATGATGGATATGGATAGAGTAAGCGAAGTATAAGATAATCTTCTTATATCACTGACATATAACAGTAATAATGATGTCTATGAGAGTAATTTTGGATACCTCCCTTTGGGTATAAAACTTATGCTTATTATTGAATATAATCTGTTTTTTATGAATGTACTCAATCCATCTATGAGTAGATGTATGAACAAGCAAAATCCAACCTTCATTAATTTATGATTATCAATTACAATCAAGAATTTTCTAAGCATACGTTATGAATGATTTATAATAGTAAATATGATTTAATATTTTTTTATTACTTTACTACTTCTAATATTGTTACACGAAATTAATTCTTCAATAATTTACAACAAATGTAATATTATGAGAGTAAACATATCAACTTTGAATGATTGTCGAAGGCATAATTCCATGCATTCATTTGGCACTAAAAGTTATTTTCTCTTCTACAAAAATGATAACCACATCCATTAAAGGAGACATTTGTTTTAAATGTACTTAAAATAAGGCTTTTATGATTCGTTATTGGGGTTTGATAATTTGGATGTTCCAAGTAATTTTTAGTTTATAGTAAATTGTTGGAAATGCTTTCTATTATTACGATTACACAGTTTGGTGAAGGTTTAGCATATCTATCTCTAAAAGACATTTGTATGCCTTGTTTATGCCTTTTTCTTACTTTTTTCTATCACGTTCCTACAATGAGGCATGAAACTCATTATAACAACCCGCCAATCCGTACAATTCAAGCTGACAATAAACCACACATATCCAACCCAAATTGAATACAAAGACGAATAGGTATGTAAAGAAAGAGGAAAGAAGAAAGAAGAAAGGAAGAAGAAGAATAAACTAAAACAACACAAAATCTTACAATCACAGCGGAATAATATACATAATATAATATCAATGATCTTTACAAAGAGAGACTGTTATTTACATACATCCATCAGAGTACAACAACAATCACAATCATCAGCCTGAACGGTTATAACATCCTGTCCTCACAATTGCTGATAATTTTCATATCAAAATAGTGGAAAATAAACATATACGTGAATACGACTTGAAGACCTCCAACCCATCTCCGGAGCTCCAATGCATCCAAAGAAAATCAGTAAATATGCTCTGTCTGACCCAAGCATTATAATAAAATAACACCCAAGTCAGTCTGGAAAACCAGCATGAGAAAACATACCCAACTGGATTTTAAAGTTCTAGAAAACCATTTGAAATCATTTTGTAAGACCATGCCGCACATAAACACGAACAGGTTTTTACCTTACGATAACCAACACTTTTTCTATAGAAAATCGATTTATATTACAATAGTTTCTAGATACAAATACTTATTAATCTTAGCTGAAATTGTTACATTAATTAAATTCCAACATAATAAGTATACAATTGAAACCGTAAAAGCACGTATTGGAGATTGGATTCCATGCTATGATAAGGTGGAACTACCTTCCGAAGGTACATCTCTAGATAAATGTACCAAGATCTGACAAGAACATCTTGTTCCCCTGCCACACAGGACTGGCCTACCACTTGACTAGTAGTACCGAATATGATCACCCAGCTTTGGGCCTCGAAGCATACAAGAATAGGTAGTAACCGATCAAGATTTGGAATGATAGTACTTTATTTGGGATCGACCCACTTGGCCCTGCTGCATGCCCGATTTTTGTCATTTCCCAGTTGATGAGGTTCGAGGCTACGTTTTACCTTTTTATAGCATTTCCCACTTGGAATGCAAACACTGCCTTCCAGGAAACAGTGCACTATCAGCATTCATCCATACAAGTTCGTTCTGGGACTGAACAAAACACTTGAGAGCTCCGTCTTCATTTCCATTATCTTCAAGATGTCTTTACTTTGAAACGCTTGAGTTGGATCGAAGTTCTGATCCCGATCTCTTCAAAACAACATTCGACAATTTTCGATAAACTCAACCTCGTTTCTTTAGGAAATAAACAGTCAAAGATAAGATTGGAGATCACCTCCTAACCGTTAGTGGATGGATTTCTTTATCATTGTCTATGAGAACAAAATGAGATTTATACGCACAGTACAACATCATTAGAGATGACTGTGCCATATACCTCACGTGTTTCTCCTAGATATTTCCAAAGTTACATTTTTGGGTCTAATTTCGATAGTCGGTTATTTAATTATCGAACAACAAACATTCAATCAGGGATTTAATTCCATAGTGAAAACCAACATTGGTTAAGTACCAAGCAACACTAAGCCTCTTTTACCAAATTCTTCGATTTTCTCAAATCTCTTTGTAAATATTTGTACCAAAATACTTTTACAAAGATATACATATATTCCCACAAATCCCTGTTTCTCAATATTTAGAAAACTATCCATATACTTATTTCAACGGTATAAGTATATTCACCAACATTTGGGAAGATTTCCCCTTTTTATTCAATTCTAAAATCTTTCATAACTCCATCATAAATGTAACGACCCGTAAATTTCAACGGTTTTAATAACGTAATTAGTTGAAATTTTGTGAAATTTTAAACGATGAAATTTTGAAATAAAAATTTAATATTTGGAATACGTCTAGTTAAACATAGCAACTGGTAAATTTTCGTCCGAAAATATTAAAGTTTATTTCGCGCGTAAATTCACTTCAATTTAATCAGCTAAAAAAAAGCGGTGACAATAAAATGTTTCCGAAACCTAAATATTTTTAAATAGAAAAATTCTAAACCATCTTCTGAGCAAGATGGCAGTTTGTCGTTTTTCCAAATTCGGACATCTTTGGCTCCGTCGATCTTATTTTTCAGCGTTTTTCTTGCATTTTCTGCTATTAGAAAATTCGAATTTTTATAATTTGATCAAACCACTGATATCTGTATACTGTTTTGATCGCCTCGTTATGCTGATCACGACGGTGTATCCATTTCTGTATTTGGAGTTCCGGTTCGCGGCAGGAACGATAAATGTGCGTCGTACCGGATCCTTGACGTTTTACTTCTTTTGCCTTTCAAACTTCGGCCGTGTTATGCAAGCAAAAATAAAATGTTTTTAACTATTCACCAAATCAAAGTGTTGGACTATTGTCGTTTCATTATTTTCTGTAGCTGACTGTTCATTGGTCTGGTAGGTTTCAAAGTGAAATTTATTACTAACGTTAGCCTATGCTCATTTCTCTTTTGTAGCCAGCTGTTCGATTTATTACCTTTGCTATTTCCAACGGTTCTAATTTCTAAACGTTTCACCATTCTCCATTCTTCATTTCTTCTGCCTCCTTCACGTTTTCTCTTCCCTTCAATATTTTGTTCTCCTTCCCCTACAGCACCCTCTTCCCTCCGGACCTTGAGCCATCCTCTGACACGCAACCATCATCAGCTCCTCCCCTCTCTGTCCTCCGCCTAACACCCTGGCAGCCACTGCCCATTCGACAGCCCCTTCATCACTGCCCGCCGCCTTCGACCTGCCCTCCCCTTCAACTTCGAACACATCACCACCCGCTTCCGTCGTCCCACATCCACAGGTCGACCTTGCTCCTCTCGTTTACTTAGAGGTATATATATATTCATAAGTTTATACGAATCTGTTACCTAAACTTACTTTCAAATGCTTGCTTATATATATTGTTTCGTCCTATATATATTTTACTTCAAGCTAAGGTATACATGTACTTCTATATCTATTATAATATATACGAATGTATATAAACTAGAGTTGCTTTCATATGTCCTGGCAGCTAGTATATTATTTCATCTTGAATCCTGACCATATTTTTTTGAAAAGAGTATTATATATATACATTTTCTTTGATCTGAAATCTTGAAGGAAAATTGAAGTATAGGTTTTGTATAACTTAGTTGTAACCTGGTTTCATATGCTTGTTGATAAGTATGTATATTATATGATTTGTTATATATATTTTCGGTTTATTCTTTTATATATATATATATGATACTTGTATATGTCGTTGTTTATGATATGTTTAAAATTAGATTCATGTGTGTTTTAATACTGTTTTGTTCCTATAGTTTCACATTTACAGTTTCATATATATGTATTACAGATTATATAGTAATGTTTCACTCTATAAATTTATATAGGCTGTCCATTTTTATGTCGAAATGTTCACTTTATAACATGAGCTGTGTAGTTCTTTCATACTAGTAGGTTATACTTTGTATACATATTGTTTAGTGCGGTATGTATGTCTCTTGCATGTCATCCGTGTATGTGTTAAGGCATATAAATACATATATAGGTCTTATTTTTTTAATATATGTAAAAAAAAAATTGAATATATGTTGTTATGTTAGAAATTTGGGAGTATACATATACACTATATGTTAGTATTTTGAATGGGACGTTATGATTTCAAACAGATAGATATTTCGTTCAATATTTACAGGCTGACTATATATTTATTTGGTGATACTATAGATTTTGAAAATAATTATATGTGTTAACTTAATAATGATTTGGAAATTTTATACTATTTTGTTATTTTTCTTAAATTAAAAATATTGAAATTTTATATAATATAATAATGTGTAATTATAGATTTAGTTTATATCAAGTCTGATTCAAATTTGTTTTCATCGATTTCAGCCTTGTTTTGATCGTCGAATTCGTGCCCATCTTGTTTCGCTTTGGAATTCGTAGCTCATTTCTGTGCCTAAATCTGTCTAGCCTCGAAAGGTGAGCACTCACTCACGATTAACGTTCTTTTATTTATTAAATTTGATTTCAATTGAAACGACAATTGAAATATGCTGCTGTTAGTTAAATAAACTGTTATATATGTTATTACCTGTATCAGTTCACTTATGACATCTGACACCATTATCTGTTAATTATTTATGCAATGATAATACAGTTTGGCTGATAATTGATTGATTATTGATGTTTTATTAGACGTTAATTGAAATGTTAAAGTGATAAAAAATATGCAATTGAATTTGATATAAGATGGTTAACATTTTTAAAACCGATTTATATGTTAAATTTGATTAGTGAATATGACCCTTTTTAATTGATAAATTAATTGACATGTAAATAGTGATAATTACACTTTGTACC
Source organism: Allium fistulosum (assembly GCA_030737815.1). Classification (NCBI taxonomy): domain Eukaryota; kingdom Viridiplantae; phylum Streptophyta; class Magnoliopsida; order Asparagales; family Amaryllidaceae; genus Allium; species Allium fistulosum. The sequence continues at coordinate 101,682,018 of CM060907.1, forward strand.
ATTGAACGTATATTGGATTAATTGTTGTAGTGTAAAAAATTTGAAATTAAATGACAAGTGAAAAACCGTATAAATATTAGTGTAATAATCTTTAATCTACATGAAATGATAGTGTAGATTCTAGAAATAATTATATTGATTCGCACAAACAACAATGTGAATTAATACGGTTATTTCGGGATTATTGAATTGATTATTGGATTGTTATTGATTGTTGTTATTGCTTGTTTACTAACTTTGACACCATCCCAGTTATCACACTGCAAGTTCCCTTTGTTATGTTTGATTTTGAATTGAATTGGAATCGAGTTGAAATGATAAATACCCAAAAAATTTAACTTTGACTTAGGGTAGAGAATTAAATAAAACCCGATTGGTCAATAATTTGATTTAAAAATAAACGAAGATTTTATTTGAATAAATTATATGGTTTTGAAATGAAGTTGAAATTTGAATTTTTAATGAAAGGAAAATGTTAATATTTAATAATCTGAAACAAAATATTAACAATGTAATTGATGAACGAACGATGTTTAAACTTTGAAATGATTTAATAATTAAGTTTGAAATTATAATTAAGTTCGAAATTATTAAACTTTGAAATGATTTAATAATTAAGTTTTGAATTATTTAATAATTAATAAGATTGAATTATTTAATGATTAAATTAAATTGAATTTTTGAATAAGTGAATTTTACTTCGTAATAATTGAAATTGAGTTTCTTTATTAATTAAGTTTTGGAAAATTATTTAAGAAGTAAATAAGTGAAATTGAATTTCTTTAACAAGAAATGAAATGTGATATTTTTGGAATTAATGTAAGACTTGTAATTGAAAGAATTGATTTGACGAATTTAGTTTAATTCAAATTGTAAGTTTTGAAATAAGGAAGTTGAATTTTAAATAATTGATTTAATGAATTGAAAATTTGATAGAAATTGTTTTGAATGATAAAGTAACTTAACGAATATTGAATGAAATCGATAAATGAATGTAAATTGATTTGAATGTTAAAACTAAATTGATTCTAATGATTTCGAAATGAAACTTATATACGAACTTGAATCAATATTTGAATTGTTTTAAATAAAGATTTAAATTGAATTATAAGATTTTGAAATGGTAATTTGGAAGTTTTGAAACATAAATTATGAAAATTGATTTGGAAAGATAAATGAACTGTTGGTTTACGAATTGAAATTGAAATTGAATTTGATTTGGTTTTTGAAATATATAAACGACCAATCGGTGAAAAAAATTACGGAAGTTATTAAAGAGACCGGAATTCGGTTATGGATATACTCTCTATCTAAACCAAAAACCACTTTAATAACTATACGCGGAGTGATGATCCAGAATGAAGTGGTTGGAATGGTGATCGTATTGACTGAAGAAAGAGAACGATGATGGATAGCCTTGACACTTGTGTCAAATTGGAAATGACTAAAACAGGAGCTGTGCCGGGCCAATGGAGGATTAGCTACCTCAAGTGGACACACTTCTTCGAACTACTTATACTTGTTATCGATTGGTGCACCCTTGATTTTGGGAGTGTTGTTTCACGGTGTTGCGGGCGCTGCGGCATTGCGTTCTCACCAGTCCGGATCAGGCGAACGGTAGTATCACTACCTTGGGTATTGCCTCATGTGCCTTGTCATACTTGTATTCCATTTATGCGCGACCACTACGATTTTGATTTGTACCTTTAGTATATGGATTGCCCTCTGGTGACTTTCGGTTTTGGGGAAACTACGGTCTTGTATATGCTTTTGGGAATAAAAATGTGTTAAGGGTGGAATGGGCCATGACTTAACGCTATTTTGATATCTTATTATTACTGATAGACATTATCTACTTATCGTACATTACTACCTAGTAGATAGTTTAACGGATCCTTAAAGGATGGTTATTCCAAACATCCTTTGAGTTACTTGTATTTCAATTTCTATTTCACTTGAGTTGGATTTATTAATATAAGAATGTTAATCCTGACTCGAGTGTTTTGTATTTTGCTTTACGCTCGGGTCAGACTGAGTGGTTCAGCTTTCGAGACTCACCTTTGGAGTTGGAGCTTTGCTTGAAGATCCAGCCATCTATTCTGCTTTCAGTATTCGATGATTCCAGTGATGTATTCTGATTTGTATATGATGTATCGTATTACTCTTCTGTTGTAAACTCTGATGTATCTTATATATTCATATAGTAGCTTCATGAACTACTATCTCTTTTATTTCCGCTGCACTTATTACTCTGTGTCTGTTATCTGTGATATTTTATTTATTATATATATTCAGTTTTGCCAAATTTAAATTAACAACGCGTTATTTTGAGCAATTCAATTCCGGCATGAGTGTCTACCTATACACTTATAATGGATGCGAATGGTCCAAAATTCCGGGTCGTTACAGTTGGTATCAGAGCTTTGGTAGCTCTAGGCAGAACTTAGCATATAGGGTAAATGTATTTATAGAATCACTCTCATTCGAGTTTCAATCTCTTCCTCTTGACTCGATTCCTTTGAATTTTGGAACGTTCCCTGTGGTTTCAAAATTCATTCGTGTCCCTCACTATTTGTCTTCTTTCAATTCTGGAGCACCTCATAACTCCATTCTGAATGATATCTATAATAGATCGGCGGTCTCGCCCATCTTCGAATGATTCATAAAGGAGCAAAACTCCTTTACAATTGGCATTGATTTACCGGAGATTTCTGTATCCTCGTTTTACGATGCTATCTATTACCTGCTATACCTGAATTCCATCTCTTGAGATCGAGTGTTGATTTACCTCAGAATTCAGCATCGATCTTATTCTTGAAGTTACGGACGACCCGGTTAAGGTTGCCCGTGAATTAAATAAACTCATCCATCTCCCAATTGTGGTAATTGAATTATCTTATCTTCTGTTTCAAACTTATTTTCGAATCAAAATTCTCTTTGATTTGAGTCTATCAAAAATTTGAATCTCTATCCATGCTTGAAATCTATTTTGTATCGTCGAGCGAGGAAGTGTATTTGTTAATAAATATTAAAAGTTTTATATATTGCGTTGTTTGAGTTGTTGATGTTGATTTGGGTTTTCGATCGATTCGTCTGATCAACGCTATCGATAGAATTTCCAAAACACTTGAGCAGAGCAAACTGACACAATATTGTTTTCAAATTTGATAAATAAGATAATTTTGACTGATTATATTATATAAGTATAATTTTTCTGAAATTTAATTTGTTAATGAAATTGTTGTCAGAAATAATAATATTTGATTTCATTTATTGTTTTGTAAACCATTGATTCTTGCATAATATAAATAATGAATTTATGAAACTAGGTTATAATTTGATTTGGGATTTGAAGGAATTTAAATAAAGAATATGAGAATTTAATTTCTGGTGATTTCAAACTTTGATTTGAAAGTTTTAAAGTGTACAGTATTTAAAATATTTTCGAATATAAATCGTTTTCAAAGAATTTTAAAATGTTGAAATCAGTGCTCTTCTCTTTGTCGCTGGAAAATAATTTCGGTGATGGCGGCCGCATCATCGACGTTCATTTTCGAGTTTCGAAGTGGAGATACTATTCTATAGCTTTGCTACGGTTTGTTTTGAAAAATATGTTGATTTGAATTTCTTCAGTATAATTTGATTTATATATATATATATATATGGGCATCTTATTTTAAAATTTAATTTGATTTGATATAAATAATATTTTATATATCTCTAAATTGTTTAAAGTTAATCGGAAATCTAATTCTTAAATTTTGTTAAAGGATGATTTACTTATAAATAAAACCAAAATTTAGAATAAATATTTAAACTTGAATAATTGAATTGGGAAATTTTATTTGTATATTGTTCAACTGCATTCTAATACAACTTACCTAAATCATTCAGAAGTTGAATATGTAATTGGATATTATATAAGATAAATTGAATTTATAAATAAAATTTGAGTGTTTATAACAAATGTTATACACTAAATTTTGATTATTAAGATGTTAATAGAGTTAGATAGGAAACTAGTAAACTCAGTTAATAATGAAATAAATTTGTTTTGAAGGAATTAATAAATTGAAATTTGATCAACATATGAAAATACCTTGAATTTAAAAGAAATTAATAGATGTAAATTAATTTAAATCGAAACTTTTATGTTTTAAATTAATTTATATGGGTTAAATATATGTGAGTAGATATATTAAGTAGAATAAATTGTAACAGTAATTTGGAATAAAGAAGAATTTAAAATTGTTAAAGAAAATATGATTATAATAAATGATTATTCAAATTTATGGTTTTAGAAATTGTAAATTGAGGATAATCGGATAATAAGATAATAAATTTAGAAATAGTTGAGATTGATTTCAGTGAAATCAAATGGATTAAATCAATTATTGAATATCAATTAATTTAAATTTGAATTTATATGGTTTAAATTAATTGTTATTTTGTATTTCAAATCTGTTTTCTTTCTGGTTGTTTCTATTCTCCTACCTCGTTCCTTTTCGGGGACGAAAAGTTTTGAGTGGGGGAGAGTGTAACGACCCGTAAATTTCAACGGTTTTAATAACGTAATTAGTTGAAATTTTGTGAAATTTTTAACGATGAAATTTTGAAATAAAAATTTAATATTTGGAATACGTCTAGTTAAACATAGCAATTGGTAAATTTTCGTCCGAAAATATTAAAGTTTATTTCGCGCGTAAATTCACTTCAATTTAATCAGCTAAAAAAAAGCGGTGAAAAAAAAATGTTTCCGAAACCTAAATATTTTTAAATAGAAAAATTCTAAACCATCTTCTGAGCAAGATGGCAGTTTGTCGTTCTTCCAAATTCGGACATCTTTGGCTCCGTCGATCTTATTTTTCAGCGTTTTTCTTGCATTTTCCGCTATTAGAAAATTCGAATTTTTATAATTTGATCAAACCACTGATATCTGTATACCGTTTTGATTGCCTCGTTATGCTGATCACGATGGTGTATCCATTTCTGTATTTGGAGTTCCGGTTCGCGGCAGGAACGATAAATGTGCGTCGTACCGGATCCTTGACGTTTTACTTCTTTTGCCTTTCAAACTTCGGCCGTGTTATGCAAGCAAAAATAAAATGTTTTAACTATTCACCAAATCAAAGTGTTGGACTATTGTCGTTTCATTATTTTCTGTAGCTGACTGTTCATTGGTCTGGTAGGTTTCAAAGTGAAATTTATTACTAACGTTAGCCTATGCTCATTTCTCTTCTGTAGCCAGCTGTTCGATTTATTACCTTTGCTATTTCCAACGGTTCTAATTTCTAAACGTTTCACCATTCTCCATTCTTCATTTCTTCTGCCTCCTTCACGTTTTCTCTTCCCTTCCATATTTTGTTCTCCTTCCCCTACAGCACCCTCTTCCCTCCGGACCTTGAGCCATCCTCTAACACGCAACCATCATCAGCTCCTCCCCTCTCTGTCCTCCGCCTAACACCCTGGCAGCCACTGCCCATTCGACAGCCCCTTCATCACTGCCCACCGCCTTCGACCTGCCCTCCCCTTCAACTTCGAACACATCACCACCCACTTCCGTCATCCCACAACCACAGGTCGACCTTGCTCCTCTCGTTTACTTAGAGGTATATATATATATTCATAAGTTTATACGAATCTGTTACCTAAACTTACTTTCAAATGCTTGCTTATATATATTGTTTCGTCCTATATATATTTTACTTCAAGCTAAGGTATACATGTACTTCTATATCTATTATAATATATACGAATGTATATAAACTAGAGTTGCTTTCATATGTCCTGGCAGCTAGTATATTATTTCATCTTGAATCCTGACCATATATTTTTGAAAAGAGTATTATATATATACATTTTCTTTGATCTGAAATCTTGAAGGAAAATTGAAGTATAGGTTTTGTATAACTTAGTTGTAACCTGGTTTCATATGCTTGTTGATAAGTATGTATATTATATGATTTGTTATATATATATTTTCGGTTTATTCTTTTATATATATATATATATATATATGATACTTGTATATGTCGTTGTTTATGATATGTTTAAAATTAGATTCATGTGTGTTTTAATACTGTTTTGTTCCTATAGTTTCACATTTACAGTTTCATATATATGTATTACAGATTATATAGTAATGTTTCACTCTATAAATTTATATAGGCTGTCCATTTTTATGTCGAAATGTTCACTTTATAACATGAGCTGTGTAGTTCTTTCATACTAGTAGGTTATACTTTGTATACATATTGTTTAGTGCAGTATGTATGTCTCTTGCATGTCATCCGTGTATGTGTTAAGGCATATAAATACATATATAGGTCTTATTTTTATAATATATGTAAAAAAAAATTGAATATATGTAGTTATGTTAGAAATTTGGGAGTATACATATACACTATATGTTAGTATTTTGAATGGGACGTTATGATTTCAAACAGATAGATATTTCGTTCAATATTTACAGGCTGACTATATATTTATTTGGTGATACTATAGATTTTGAAAATAATTATATGTGTTAACTTAATAATGATTTTGAAATTTTATATTATTTTGTTATTTGTCTTAAATTAAAAATATTGAAATTTTATATAATATAATAATGTGTAATTATAGATTTAGTTTATATCAAGTCTGATTCAAATTTGTTTTCATCGATTTCAGCCTTGTTTTGATAGTCGAATTCGTGCCCATCTTGTTTCGCTTTGGAATTCGTAGCTCATTTCTGTGCCTAAATCTGTCTAGCCTCGAAAGGTGAGCACTCACTCACGATTAACGTTCTTTTATTTATTAAATTTGATTTCAATTGAAACGACAATTGAAATATGCTGCTGTTAGTTAAATAAACTGTTATATATGTTATTACCTGTATCAGTTCACTTATGACATCTGACACCATTATCTGTTAATTATTTATGCAATGATAATACAGTTTGGCTGATAATTGATTGATTATTGATGTTTTATTAGACGTTAATTGAAATGTTAAAGTGATAAAAAATATGCAATTGAATTTGATATAAGATGGTTAACATTTTTAAAACCGATTTATATGTTAAATTTGATTAGTGAATATGACCCTTTTTAATTGATAAATTAATTGACATGTAAATAGTGATAATTACACTTTGTACCATTGAACGTATATTGGATTAATTGTTGTAGTGTAAAAAATTTGAAATTGAATGACAAGTGAAAAACCGTATAAATATTAGTGTAATAATCTTTAATCTACATGAAATGATAGTGTAGATTTTAGAAATAATTATATTGATTCGCACAAACAACAATGTGAATTAATACGGTTATTTCGGGATTATTGAATTGATTATTGGATTGTTATTGATTGTTGTTATTGCTTGTTTATTTACTTTGACACCATCCCAGTTATCACACTGCAAGTTCCCTTTGTTATGTTTGATTTTGAATTGAATTGGAATCGGGTTGAAATGATAAATACCCAAAAAATTTAACTTTGACTTAGGGTAGAGAATTAAATAAAACCCGATTGGTCAATAATTTGATTTAAAAATAAACGAAGATTTTATTTGAATAAATTATATGGTTTTGAAATGAAGTTGAAATTTGAATTTTTAATGAAAGGAAAATGTTAATATTTAATAATCTGAAACAAAATATTAACAATGTACTTGATGAAAGAACGATGTTTAAACTTTGAAATGATTTAATAATTAAGTTTGAAATTATAATTAAGTTCGAAATTATTAAACTTTGAAATGATTTAATAATTAAGTTTTGAATTATTTAATAATTAATAAGATTGAATTATTTAATGATTAAATTAAATTGAATTTTTGAATAAGTGAATTTTACTTCGTAATAATTGAAATTGAGTTTCTTTATTAATTAAGTTTTGGAAAATTATTTAAGAAGTAAATAAGTGAAATTGAATTTCTTTAACAAGAAATGAAATGTGATATTTTTGGAATTAATGTAAGACTTGTAATTGAAAGAATTGATTTGACGAATTTAGTTTAATTCAAATTGTAAGTTTTGAAATAAGGAAGTTGAATTTTAAATAATTGATTTAATGAATTGAAAATTTGATAGAAATTGTTTTGAATGATAAAGTAACTTAACGAATATTGAATGAAATCGATAAATGAATGTAAATTGATTTGAATGTTAAAACTAAATTGATTCTAATGATTTCGAAATGAAACTTATATACGAACTTGAATCAATATTTGAATTGTTTTAAATAAAGATTTAAATTGAATTATAAGATTTTGAAATGGTAATTTGGAAGTTTTGAAACATAAATTATGAAAATTGATTTGGAAAGATAAATGAACTGTTGGTTTACGAATTGAAATTGAAATTGAATTTGATTTGGTTTTTGAAATATATAAACGACCAATCGGTGAAAAAAATTACGGAAGTTATTAAAGAGACCGGAATTCGGTTATGGATATACTCTCTATCTAAACCGAAAACCACTTTAATAACTATACGCGGAGTGATGATCCAGAATGAAGTGCTTGGAATGGTGATCGTGTTGACTTAAGAAAGAGAATGATGATGGATAGCCTTGACACTTGTGTCAAATTGGAAATGACTAAAACAGGAGCTGTGCCGGGCCAATGGAGGATTAGCTACCTCAAGTGGACACACTTCTTCGAACTACTTATACTTGTTATCGATTGGTGCACCCTTGATTTTGGGAGTGTTGTTTCACGGTGTTGCGGGCGCTGCGGCGTTGCGTTCTCACCAGTCCGGTTCAGGCGAACGGTAGTATCACTACCTTGGGTATTGCCTCATGTGCCTTGTCATACTTGTATTCCATTTATGCGCGACCACTACGATTTTGATTTGTACCTTTAGTATATGGATTGCCCTCTGGTGACTTCCGGTTTTGGGGAAACTACGGTCTTGTATATGCTTTTGGGAATAAAAATGTGTTAAGGGTGGAATGGGCCATGACTTAACGCTATTTTGATATCTTATTATTACTGATAGACATTATCTACTTATCGTACATTACTACCTAGTAGATAGTTTAACGGATCCTTAAAGGATGGTTATTCCAAACATCCTTTGAGTTACTTGTATTTCAATTGCTATTTCACTTGAGTTGGATTTATTAATATAAGAATGTTAATCCTGACTCGAGTGTTTTGTATTTTGCTTTACGCTCGGGTCAGACTGAGTGGTTCAGCTTTCGAGACTCACCTTTGGAGTTGGAGCTTTGCTTGACGATCCAGCCATCTATTCTGCTTTCAGTATTCGATGATTCCAGTGATGTATTCTGATTTGTATCTGATGTATCGTATTACTCTTCTGTTGTAAACTCTGATGTATCTTATATATTCATATAGTAGCTTCATGAACTACTATCTCTTTTATTTCCGCTGCACTTATTACTCTGTGTCTGTGATCTGTGATATTTTATTTACTGTATATATTCAGTTTTGCCAAATTTAAATTAACAACGCGGTATTTTGAGCAATTCAATTCCAGCATGAGTGTCTACCTATACACTTATAATGGATGCGAATGGTCCAAAATTCTGGGTCGTTACAATCCAGAAACCATTTATAAAACTCCTTTTATAAATCGATAAATATGCTTCTAAAATTCTTTTATAAATTTCTAAAACTATTTATAAAACCTTTTTATCTTTTAACCAATCTTCCTTTACATTTTCCAAACATATATAAGATCCCTCTTATAATCCACATTTGTTTATAAAACCCAATTTATAAATCTTGAAACATTTTAAAACATAATTTCTAATCGTTTACTTAAAACATTATCATTATATAATAGTAAACATTATAGATAAATAAATATTAACTTTAAAATAATAATTAATAAATCCCAAACATCCTAAATAAAACAATAATAATTTATCTTCAACATTTTTATAAATACTAATAGCTAATTTCCAAAACTTTATTTATAAATAATTATATTTAATTTCAAACCATACTAATAATTTTAAATGATTAACCTTTCAAAATATTAAAATATTAATAAATCACTTTTAAAACAATATTAATATAAATTAGCAACTTTTAAAACATAAATATATTTTCATGATAAAAATCCGTACTTAATTTCCAACATGACCATTTCCATGTTTATAAACGATATTTATAATTCTCATCTATTTTATGAAACTCCCTTCCATAAAATCCCTTTATTTATGAACCCCATTTACAACTCCATTCCTTTATAAATCTCACTTATTCATAAAATCCCAATCAAAGCATAATTTCAACCGCTTCCAATCTTACTCCAATAGGTATACATTTCTTTTATAAATTTCTTTCAATTTATAAAATATCATTTAACAATCCCAAATTTACCCCCACCTTCAATTTTAAAAATAACTATTTTCTAAAACATCATACCCCATTTTAAAACAAATCCACCGTTTGATTTATTTCTCCAATCTTTTAAATAATAATAGTTTCCTTTTAATTTATAAAACACTATTACATCTATCCCTTTAAAAATAAATAGGAATTTACAATTATTAATTTTATTTGTAAAACGTCATTTTATACATTATCACCTTTATAAATCTACATATTTATAAATAAATCTTAATATTTGTATGTACTATATACATATCGCTCTATATAAAATAGCCAGTAATTATTTCTATCTTCTTTTTAAAACCTTAATCCTTTATTATAAAACACGGACTTATTTCCAAGATTATAAAAATCTTTATTCACGGTTAAAAATCTTTATTTAAAATATTTTATAAAACCATAAATTTATAATCTCTAAAAATCATACTTTTACTTTAGAAAAATTATTAAACATATAAAATTTTCGAAATCACTTTGAATGTAACGACCCAAATTTTTAAGTGATTTTATTTATTTAATTAATTGAAATTTTGTGAAATTTTAAACGATAAAATTTGAAATTAAAAGTTTATTTTTTGAATACGTCTATTTTAATATAGCAAATGGTAAATTTTCATCAGATAATATGAAGGTTTATTTTATTGTATAATTTTATTTCAATTTAATCATTTAAAATTTGATGGTAATAAAATGTTTTCCAAACATGAATATTTTTATATAGAAATTTCTAAATCTTCTTCTGAGTGAGATGTCACCTTTCGTTTTTCCAAATTTGGACTTCTACTGCTCCGTTTATCTTATTATCTGTAAAATATTAGCATTTTCGGTACCGATTATCGACTTTTGATCAGATGATCGTACCACTGATATATGTATACCGTTTTGATCATCTCGTCGCGCTGATCACCACGGTATATTTATTTTTGTATTTTGAGGTCCGGTACGCGATTGAAACAATAGATTGTTCGTTGTAATGGTACCATAAATTGCTACTTTATTTCTACCTTCGGTTTCAAATTTTGAAACGTACTGTCCAATCGACCCATTAATTGCTTTAAAAAAATTTCTTTGCTGATTCAATGGACGGACGTTACCATTCCCTTCATTTCAGTTTATATTTACATTGGAACGTTTAAGTCTGACAGCCTTTTATTTGCTGTTGGTCTCCGTTTGTTCATTTCATATTCCCCCTACCCATTATATTTCAAATTTCATCGTTAGAAAAAAAAAATTGAAAGGACCCAACAAGTGTTGCCTGCTGTCATGGCCTCCTTTGCATCTCCTTTTTCCCAAACCTTCTCTTCTCTTTGGCCTCACATTTACTTTGCCAAGACCCAAACCTTCCTCCATCCGCTTCTCGCTCACAACCACCAACAGCCACGTCGGCCCATGACCCACCTAGTCACCTCCACCCCTCGGCTGCCGCTCAACCACCCAGATCCAACGCTCCGCCCACATCAGCCAAGCCAAGCCTGTTTAGATAACCCAGATCATCGTTAGCTTATTCATGCGGCAACCTATCATCCATCACCTGAGCAACGCGTCAGGCTTCACTACCCTCTCCGCTTTCTTGTAACAGCTATATATATACGGGTAATGTTTATATATTGTGTCCTTTGTCTCTGATTTGCTTGGGAAACTTTAAATCGATATATACATATCTGTATTTATACTTGAGTTTTATAAAGTTTGTATATGTTTTATAAATTAGTATATGATCGGTTTGTATATGAAAGCTTTGGTAATGTATATATAGTTTATATATCTGGGTACAGTAGTTATGATTCGTTTTTTTATATATATTTTTCCTTTATGCAGTTTATATATAGCTTTATATAGATAAATAGGAGGACATTATCTGGTATATATATTTCGTATAAGAGTTTGTATTAGTATATATATATAGCTTATAGAGTTATATTTGAGTTTACAGTTTTATTTGGATTCTTAAAGTCGGTTTTATATACATGCATATTAGAATTTATGATTTGAACATATTGTTATTTTATTTTATAGCTTTACAGTTTCATGAAGATTTTTATGGCTGTTGTATATGTATGTTATGCAGTTGTATAGTTTATGTATTTATTTAATAAAAATATGCTTTGTTAACCTGTATATATATATATATTTATATAACTGTTCTTATATATTTTATATAATATATCAAGGTTGTATTTCGGTTTTATATACATTAGAGTATAAGATATATATAAAGGTATGCTAGTATATATATTATAGATAGTGTGTGTACTATATGTAGTTTATATGAATTTTTAAATACGTTAGTAATTTATTACTGATGCTTTGAGAAAAACTATATACCTATAGTTGTCTGTTATATATATTTGTATATATATTTGATATAAAGTTATAAGTATATATTAATATGTAGATAAGTAGTGTTTAAACAGTTTTGATATATATTTGTATACTGTGTTTTTCCATCTTAGTATATATATGTTATAACATTCATATATGTGTTTGGTTTTAATAACGTGTTTTATGCATGTTATATTATTCATGTAGGGTGGTACAATACGTATAGGTTAGTCACATATTTGTATATGTTAGTATATATAAGGTCAAGTCTGCATATTTGTTTACACATAGTTAGTTATTCACATATACACTTTTGTTTGCATATATTATGTGGTGTCTGCATTTGTATATTGGTTTAAGTATGGTTTTATAAAGAGAATATACATGAATTTAAAGGGTTTTGAATTGAATTGATTCTTATTATTTCAAGTATGTATTTTATTTTAATTTTTGTCTTAGATTAAAATATTTATTTTAATAAAATAACAAATATTCTGTATATATCAAACTGATTCTTATTCAGTTCATCAATTCTTGATTTCAGCCTTGTTCGTCTAGTTTGCATTCAATCTTAATTTGCTTTGGAATTCGTTCTTGGATTCATAGCCTATCTCATTCTCGTTCATCTCTAGCCTCGAAAGGTGAGCAATCACTCACGATTAACGTTCTTTTATTTATTAAATTTGATTTCAATTGAAACGTCAATTGAAATATGCTGTTGTAGTTATTTAAATTGTTATATATGCTATTATCTGTAACTGTTCACCCGTGGGATATGACACCATATCCTGCTGTTTATATTATATTGTTATTGATGATATATCTATGCATGTTATATTATTTCTATATCTGTTATCACTCTGCAAGTTCCCTGTTAGTATAGAAATCACTATGGGTTGAAATGATACATACCCGAACAGACTTTAGAATAGGAAAAAATCGTTATGGGTTGAAATGATAAACCCAAACGATTTTCATTTGTATTGAAATTGGGATAACGGGTCGAAATGATATCTACCCTTATATATTTAAATTTCGGATTGAAATGATAAATATCCGTATCACTTAACCATATGATAAATATATATACAGACACCGTTGGTCCATATATATATAAATATTTTGAAAATGAATTCTATGGTTTTGGAAAGAAATATATGGTTTTAATAAATGTTGAGCCTTAAATTATTATATAAATGGGAATGATTGATTAAATACATATAATATGGTTGAGTATTTAAAAATATATTTCAAAATAGATTTTGGTAATAATTTGAATAAGTTAAGGTTGGGAAGATAATTTGAATTTAGTTGAAATTGTATTCAATAAAGAATTTTATTTAATTAAACCGATTTGAAACTTATTGAAATTGAGATGTAAGATATGATTTATAACTTGGGTTTGATTTATAAGTAAGTTAATGAATATTTCTTGTTTAAAATAAATTTAAGGAAATATTTAGTAAAAAATATGTAATTTAAGGCTGGTTAAATGATATTGAATTTATTAAGTGAATATTCCTTGATTAAATAATAAATGAAGTTAAACCAAGAGTTATATGAAACTGTTAAATTTAACTTTGAAATTGTTGAATATTAAAGCTTTGAAATATATTGGAAATTTAAATGGTTTATTTTGTGATTCAGATTTGTATTTGAAATCAATATAATTTGAATTTGTTATTTAGAAACTGAATTGAATTAAAATGAAAAAAATTTAGATTGAATTAAATTGAAATTTAGAATTTGGGTTGATTTGAATCGATTTGTGAGACTTGAGGAAATTGTAAATACTTTACCTTATAAATTATTTAATCTATATATACTATTTTGGAAATAGATATATTTGAAATGGAAATGATATTTTGATTTTGAAGTATAAATAAATTTGAAATGACCACAGTGTTATAATATATATTTCCACCTTGTAGATAGTTCTGAAGATCCTTAGAGGTTGGTTATCCCAAACATCCTTTAAGTTACTTGTATTTCAGTTGATATTTCACTTGAGTTGGATTTATTAGTATAAGAATGTTAATCCTGACTCGAGTGTTTTGTGTTTTTGCTTTACGCTCGGGTCAGACTGAGTGATACAGCATTTGAGACTCACCTTTGGAGTTTGGAGCTTCGTTTGGAGATCCAACTATTGATTCAGCTTCCAGCTCTCCAGTTGATTCGTTCACAGAAGTCATCTGTTGTACTGGAGACTTCACTGCATTTGAGATATTATGTTGTATTTTATTTCTAACTCTGATGTTTATATAGTAGCTTCATGAACTACTATTTTATCTATTCCGCTGCGTATTATTTTATTACTCTGTGTCTGTGATTCTATGATTGATTTATTTACTATATATGATGAGTTTGCCAAATTTAAATAACAATATGATATTTTTGAATTATTCAAGTCCGACATGTGTGGATTTATTGTCGATTTGAATGGTCCAAAATAGCAGGTCGTTACATTGAAATTCCTTTTTAAATCAAATCACTATTTTATAGTATTTTAAGATACCAAAAATGAGGCCCGGTGCTACTACACTAATTAAACAAAATCATATCCATGTCATCAATATGGCATTCAATAAGTCGTATATCATTATATATATGAAAATAAACCAATAGTGTGAGGAATCATGTTGGATCCCTCCTACATGTCCCCTTGCAGCACATACAATATATATAATCATAAAAATATAAGTTAACCGCTTCGAGGCGGGATACGTATACAAAGGATCATCCGCTCTTACACGGGAACGTAATAGGGTCTCATCTGCTCCAATAGGTGGAAGTATATATCCAAACCAATAATATAAACTATTAATCCATCCAAACAGTCAATTACAATCAATAATAAAATATCTATGCATCCAATAAATACTTTCTGTTGACCATATAAATTTTGGTTAGCCAAAAAGGTGAGATTAATTCAATATGATTTTTAATAGTCGCCAAACGTGCAATTTTGAATTAAAATTTAACGGACATTCAATTTTAACCCCAAAATTCCAACTAGCTCCAAACCCATCCAATCTAGCCTAGCCTTCGTCGATACGATCGCAACGCGATTCGTCGCACTCAATTCGGACCTTGTATGAGCAAGTTATGGATTAATTAACGTTTGTTATAATTAAAATTATAATTAACATAATAAAATAAGTTTAAAACTAAACCTTACTTTCATCTCCCTTCTCACGTTCCTACCAGGCAATGTGCATGACTTTCTTTTTTTTCTTTTTTTCATTTCAAATGTCGATCGCTCGCTCTCAAACCAACACCGCCACTCACCACGCGCCACCTGCCGTGCTCCAACCCCCCACCTCAGCACGCGTGTGCGCACAGATCTCGATGGTGAACCCATGAACTGCTCGTGAACGGAGGACCTTGGCCACCGTATTGGTCGATGATAGCTTGATCTAACCGTTGAACAAGTTCGTATCAATGTGCTCTATGTTTTTTTGGTTGAAGTCGAAGGCCAATTTTGCCTCTAGAGGCTCCGATCGATGTTAGTCGTTGGATGGTGAAGTTTTAATGGCGGCTAAAAATTTATTTTAGAGTTAGGGTTTGCAAATGAAGATAGCTGATGGCTTTTATATAGAAAATTTTCCAAAGTACTATTCATCCGTGAAATTTTCAAACTCCAAATAAAGCATGCTGTCGAGCTTTTTATATGTTATACCTCTATTCTAAACACAATGGAATATATATATCGGGAGCCAATTCCATCATCTACAGAAGATAGCTTTTCAAATCAAGTTAAATTAATTTAAATTCCTTTAATTAATTTCTAGGCATTTCGAACTCGCACGACCAAACGATACGCCCGATCGTCATGAAATTCGGTGGCATATAATAATATACCATTGCAAACCCGATGAAACTAGTTTCATCGAAATCCAAGACAGTGCCCAAAATGATTATTTTTACACTTCAAGTAAAACGAGTAATTTCCAAATTCAGTTTAAATCACTTCTAATTCAAATTAAAAGTTTACTATCTTTTTTCGCATTCAAATAGAATTTTGTAAGCTTTGAAATCATTTTTATCCAATCAAATCCAAGCTTCAATTACTTTAAATATTTCCAATATTGAATTCAACAATTAAATTATCAGATAAATCAATATATTTGAAATTCAAGTTATTTAACTAAGAAAATTAACTTTTCAATATTTAAAATCAATTAAATATTCTAAATTTAATTGACTGAAATTCTGGGTCGTTACACTCACAATCTTCTTAGTGAAGTAAGGCAACAAAATAAAAACATGTCACATGTTTAATTTAATCCCCTCTTAACATACTAATATTCAAAGTCGCATCATGTTACATTGTCAATGCGACAAACTCGTTGTATATTGAAAATTTAACATTTAGTTTACTTTGTCTTTCTGTTACTATTATCGCAATGATGCCTTATAGTCGTGTGTAGCATGGATTCACAAAAATTTATAAATTATTAGCAATGTACGCATTATTTAAATATAGGTAGCATCGATGTATGTAGTGCGAAACAGGGATAGGCCTACACTGCCTAGCAAAAAACAACAGTTTTCCCACTATTCTGTACTAGTATAAAATGCGCGTATGGTGCATCTAATATTCAAAGATATTTACTTTTAATTAATAAAAAAAGAGTGGATGGATGTGTGTTGTAAGTGCAAAGATTTTACTAGTCACGATACTTTTATTCCAAGTTGTTTTGTTTGTGGTATCGGTAGCAAATTGGTAGTAAAATTCCATTAATGGGTAGTCAAAAAGAGAATGGTACTGAAGGTTGTATACTGATGGTGAGATTCCGTTGGTGGATGGGGGTATCTTAGAATTTCAAAATGACACTGTAGAATCCATGTTCATTGAATTCTCTTTATGAATGGTAGAGATAAACCAGCTACCCTCATGGCTTTGTAACATAGCAGGCATAGGCCTCATATATAGTGCAACAACACACTTTTCCATATAGTTTAAGTGGACAATCAACCACTCATGACCCACTCAAATTGAATGGAAAGTCGATCATTAATGGAAAAGAGGAAGGAAGGAAGAAGAAAAGAAGAAGAGAAAATGAGAACAACACAGAATCTCACAGCGGAACGAATAATTTATAATATACAACAAATCTTTAAACAAGAAAAATGTAATATACATACACCAATCAAAGTACACAAACATATTTCAGCCCAAACAGTTATAATAGCATGTCCTTATAATTTCTGATAAATACAACCAACAGACAACACGATGGAACACAATAAAAAACATAGATACGTCTTGGAACTCTAGCTCGTCTCCTGAGCTCTAATGCATCTAAATCAATATGCAAATATGCTCAGTTTGACCCGAACATTATGATAAAATAACACCCAAGTCAATCTGAAAAACCAGCATGAGAAAGTACACCCAACTTATTTTTAAAGTTATAAAAACCTTTGAGATCAAAAGTATCTCGTAAGACTACGCTGCATATGAACACGGACGGGTTTTTACCTAACGATAACCAATACATTTGTATATAAAATTCAGTGATATTATAATAATGTCTAAGGAATCAAATACATATCAAAATAGCTGAAATTATTACCATATTAAATTCCAGCATACTAGGCTCTAAAATCAAAACCGTAAAGTCAAATATCGGAGATTGGAGTCCATACTATGGCAAGTTAAGGGACTACCTTCCGATGGTACACCCCTAGAAAATGCACCGGAGTTTGACAAGAACTTCTTGTACCCCTATTAAACAGAGTTGGCTTCCCCTTGAACATAGCGAACCGAATTACCTCATCCCTTTGTGATACCGAGGCTTTATACTACCACGGTGTTTGCATGCAAAACAACTCGAATATGGACAATCTAGAATGGGATGGTGGCCCCTAATGGTAGCTGACCACATAGCTCTGCTTCATACCTTGTTTTTGCCATTTTTCCCTAGTTGTGAGGCCTTAAGGCTACGCTTTACCTTCTTCCATACTAGCAAACCATCTTGGAATGTTAACCCTACCCTCCAAGCAGAGATACAATGCCAGCATCCATCCATACAAGTTTGTTCTAGGACTGAATAAAACGCTCGAGAGCTCCATCTTCAATTCCATCATCTTCAAGATGTCTTCACTTTGCAACGCTTGAGTTAGATCAAAGTGGTTTTAAGACAACATATCTGACCCCGGAATCTGCGAAACAACAATCGATAGTTTTTGGTAAACTCTACCCCGGTTCTTTAGGAAATAAGCAATCAAAGATAAGAGCGGAGATCACCTCCTAACCGTTAGTGGATGGATTTCCTTATCGTTTTCTTAGGGGAACGATACGAGATTTATACGCACAGTAGATGACTGTGCCATATAACTCATGTGTTTCTTCCAGATATTTCCAAACTTACGTTTTGGATCTAAATTCAATAGTCGATAATTTAACTATCAAATAACAACATTCAAATCAGGGATTTAATTCCGTATGGAAAACCAACATTGGTTAAGCACATAAGAAATCACTAGCCTCTTAAATTAATCTTCTCATAAATTAAAATCACTTTGTAAATTACTTGCATAAAAATACATTCACAATGATACATCCACAAATTCCTATATTTTCAATATTTGGAAAAATATCTATATACTTATCTTAACGGTACAAATATATTTACAAAACGGAGAAAGATTTTTGTGATGCCCCACCCCGAGACCCACATTAACAAAGAGTATTACTAGGTAATACTATCTGCTAATGCAAAGAATGGGGCTAGTTAGAAGCGACCATCTATAGCTTTGTTGTAAACATCTACTGAATACGTCGATTAATGCTCTAAATTTTTTTTCATCTTAAGTGGATCGACATATTTAATAAATGCTTATTAAAAGCCGACAAGGTAGATTTCTCTATCCATATGATTCAACAATGAAGTGTTTAGGCAAGGCTTTGATATGCAACCAGTGCTCTAAATGTTCTAGCTTCACTCTTGAACGAGGGATAGTATAAGTAGAATGTCAGAAATGAATTAAGTATACGAACCGTGGTTTTTATAAGTGATCGTTTTAACTAGGTAGTTGACTTGTCAACTATTGAACTTAACCGAATATTAACTTAGATCTTTAAAAAGAATGTTTTTAAAGATAATATAAGTATGGAATGGTTTTGGGTTTGTTGTGACAATGTGTTAATAACATTCGCCTTTAGCCCTTTTTTATTATACTTATGAATGTAAATAGTTCTTTAAAAGAATGTTTTTAAAATAAGCATAAGTGAATGGTTTTGGATTTTTAGTGAGAATGTTTAAGTAACGTTAGTCTTAAACCTTTGAATGGATTTGTTAAAGTACTTAGATCCTTAAAATGGATATTTTGAAGGAAATTATAAGTATGAAATCTTTTGGAAAAAAGATAGAAAAAGTAAAGGTTTAAAGTAGGAAATCTTGCTAATGATTTGTGAATACATTTATAACAATTAACATAAGTATATGAATACTTTTTGAAGTATTAAAAACGTATGGATGAATAGTAGTGATTGATAAGGGCAGCTGTTGATGTACCGGGGCCCGATGATCAAGTCATCATGGCCCTCGATGACGATAAGGTCGAAGATCCGCTTCCAACGGATGAATCTGATGATGTAATGATCACCAGCACCTTCGAACATACCGACAAGATGAGCTTGAAAGAGCGGATTGAAAAGTAGGAGTTGTTAAAACGAAAAGCTACAACTGAGCCCCGGAGGTGGACATTGACGATCCTCATCTTCTGCCACTACAAGTTATTCCACTTGGTGGGTCGATTCTCAGTGAACTTCCTCTTACCTCTGCAAGCTCTCCTGCTAAAGGCGGTAAAGGATCTAGAAAAAGAAGCACAAGTGACACTACTCCCGAAAAATCCAAGAAAGAGAGAAAGTCAAAGAAATAGCCGTCACTTCGGCTCAGTGTGTATATAGTTTACATAGTAGAATCTTTCATCAAGTGTGGTTGTGTAGGCATGAGTCTCGATTTTTTTGGAATATCTTGTACTACATCTTGAAACCTGTAATGTGAATAAAAGTTTTTTGTTTTATGTTGAGCTTTCGTGTGAATTTCCATTTAAGTAGTTGAACTATTACGTTCCATTCAATGTACTTGTAATTTGTTGTTCATGAATTCTGGTAACAATCCACCAGCTCTATCCCAAGGCCTCCAAGTGGTCGTGGGCTCGAGTTGCACCAAACATTGGGCTCAGGCCTTAGTGTTACACTATCAGATTCAGCGGTTTTTAAATAACTACTCCTGCCCTCAGTTTTGATTTGGCGGGGTCAGGTCCTGGACGGTCGAATTCCATCCTTAGCGAGTTTATACTCCTCCCATTGGTTTCAGACCGGAGTTTGTGGCATAAAGAACGGTCGAACTCCACTCATCTATTCATTCATGTTCGTATCCATACTCTGGGGATAAGATTTAGTTGATGGGTGGTCGGATCACACCCAATTTATGTTTATACTGTAGTCCGCACTATGGGGACTCAAAGTTGTTTTGCGGGTAGATGATTCACATCCAATTTACGTTTATACTCCAGTCCGCACTCTAAGGACTTAGAGTTATTTCGCAGGTGGTCGGTTCACACCCGATTTATGTTTATACTCCACTCCGCATTCTGGGGACTTAGAGTTATTTTAGAGAGTAGTCGGATCGCATTCTCTTGGATTGATTAATTTGACCACCAAGATTTTGGGTTTGATTTAGCGAGCGATCGGTCGTGTCTCAGTCGCTTTGATTTTATCTCAGTTCCACCGTTGGGCAGGAGTTATTCGATCATCTGATTGTCGGCAACATTCATTCCTTATCGTGTATCCCATCCTACGGATTGTGAATGAGAGTTGTTAAATGAACAAGTAGATTGAGCTCATCTAATGTAATTAGCATACAATGCAATAGCAAACATAAATATTAAGGAAGCCTAAAACTTTATTCATTAAACGGAAAGGAATAACATAAGCTATCTTATTACAGATTCGAAAAATCAAATTCTAAAGCAAATTTTAAAAGTAAATACAACTGAAGTATAAAGGAAATATATTAAGTGAAATAGTATCGAAGATGTTCGCTATTCCATGCCCTTAGAAGTGTGATGCCATCGATAGTCGCTAGCTTGAAAGTTCCTTCTCCAAGCCTTTGTTCAACGACATATGGC
Organism: Allium fistulosum; assembly: GCA_030737815.1. Classification (NCBI taxonomy): domain Eukaryota; kingdom Viridiplantae; phylum Streptophyta; class Magnoliopsida; order Asparagales; family Amaryllidaceae; genus Allium; species Allium fistulosum. The sequence continues at coordinate 101,703,836 of CM060907.1, forward strand.
CCTTTCTAAATTGGATTCACGTGTGATGAGGTAGGAAAAATCCGTTTCAGGATGAGATCGCCAATTTCGAAAGTCCTAGGTCGAACTTTACTATTGTAATACCGGGAGACCCAGTGTCGATGTGTTGCTGCCCTCAGATCGGCTTCTACGCGCTTCTCATCTATAAAGTCAAGAGATTCCAAGAGAAGATCTTTATTCATTTTGGGATCATTGTAAGTCACTCGATGAGAAGGAACTTTGAGCTCAACAGAAATTATGGCTTCGGAACCATAAGCGAGGGCGCTGGTCATGGAATTATGGGTGATCCTGTAAGCTCACAGTGTTGTAGGGAGTTCATCCACCCACCTGCCTCTAGCCTTCTCCAAATTCTTCTTCGGATTTGACTTTATGATCTTATTTACGGCTTCAACCTGCCCATTTGCCTAAGGGTGAGCGACCGCAACAAATCTTTTTTCAACATGATAACTTCGACAAAAGTCTTTAAATTCAACACTGTCAAATTAAGTTTGATTATCTGTTATAATAGTTCACGAAAGACCGATTCGACATATGATGTTTTAGACAATAAAGTTGATTACCTTTTTGGTTGTGCCGGTGGCTAAAGGTGCTGCTTCAGCCCATTTGGTGAAGTAGTCAACTGCAACGATTGCATACTTGGCGCTACTTTTAGAGATCGACAAGGAGCCGATAATGTATATACCCCACATGGCAAACGGCCATGAACTGACCATCTGCATGATTTCTGTTGGCGGAGACCTTTGAATTTTTGCATATATTTGGCATTTATCACATCGTCTTGCATAATCAGCAGCATCTCGATTTATGGTTGGCCAATAATACCCATAACAGAGTATTTTCTTTGCCAGAGTTTGCCTCCCAGTGTGATCGCCGCATTCTCCTTCATGAAATTCTTTTAGAACACGTTTTATCTCATTATGAGTGACACACCAGAGTAAAGGGACTGAAAAACCTTTCCTATACATAATTCCTTCTTGCATAATATACCGTGAAGCTTTGCGAAGGAATTGTCACTTCTCATTTCTTTTATCTGGTAGGACTCCATGCAATAAATATTTTTTGATCAGGGTCACCCACTATTCCTTTTCAGTCTCCGCTTCTAGTGTTTGGTCGATTTCCATCATGTTTATACTTTGGATATTCAATCTTTGTTCGGAACCAAGCCCATCTGTTGTGCATCGCCGACACTTGCAATCTTTTCCAATGAATTAGCCTCTCTATTTGGATTTCGTGGAATATGTGTAATGTCATAATACTCAAACTCTGTCAGCAACTCCTGAACTTGGGTAAGGTATGGGGCATGCCATTTCCCTTAGCCCGATAATCTCCCCTAATGTGATAAACCACCAACTGCGAATCGCAAAAGATTTCGAGAGATTTTATTCCAAGCTCTCTAGCGAGTTTAAGTCCAGCAATCAGAGCTTCGTACTCAGCTTCGTTGCTTGTTGCTAGGAAATCAAGCTTTAATGCATAACAGATTAACCAATTTTCAGGAGTTACAAGCACAATCTCAGCTCTGAAATAATGATCGTTAGACGCTCCATCAACATACAATTTCCACCGTACGGTAGGGATTTCGCTGGCGTTTGGAGAATCATCCTGCACGGTAAACTCTGCTATAAAGTGCACTAATGCCTGAACCAGGATAGTCCTCCAAGAGAGATAAGTAATGCCAAATTGAATGAGTTCGGTATTCCATTTAAGTGACCTTCCAGATGTCTCAGGTCGCTATAGGACCTGTCGTAACAGTTGGTCGGTGTAATCATTGATCGGATGTGCCTAAAAGTATAGACGGAGTTTCCGTGATGCAATTAGTAAGCAGTAAGCCAATTTCTCTATTTTCAGGCAGTTTCTTTTAGCTCATGTTAATCGTTTGCTGACGTAATACACCAGCCTCTGGATCCGATTCTCCTCACAAAGCAATGCAGCGCTTATAGCCTGTGCCGATACAGCCAAATAAATGTACAACACATGATCCATTGGCTTTGACAAGGTAGGGAGTCTCTCTAAATGATTCACCAAAGCTTGAGATGTGTCTTTACAATCTTATGTCCATTCGAAGTTTCTTTTTCCCTTCCTAATCAAATCGAAGAAAGGAATTCATTTGTCTGTAGCCCTAGAGATAAATCGACTTAAGGCGGCAACTTTACCATTTGGACTCTGCACTTGTTTAATAGTTCTTGGCACTTGGATATCACGGATAGCCTGAATCTTCTCGGGATTAGCTTTTATTCCGCGAGCATTGACAATAAAGCCCAAGAATTTTCCTGTTGCAACATCGAATGAACACTTCAAAGGATTGATTTTCATCTTGTAATATCGGAGGATGTCAAACATTTCTGCTAAGTCTCTAATTTGGTCGCTTGATCGTCGTGACTTCACGAGCATATCATCCACATACGCTTCCATTATTTTTCCAATCCGGTATTTAAACATTCTGTTAACTATGCGCTGATAGGTTGCTTCGGCATTCTTCAACCCAAACGACATTACTACATAACAGTACAATCCAACATCCGTGATAAAGCTGGTTGCTCCTGATCGGGGACATGCATCGGGATTTGGTTACGTCTCGAATATGCATCCATGAAAGATAACAGTTCATGTCTTGCGGTTGAATCAACCAGCTGGTCAATACTTGGAAGGGGAAAACTGTCTTTCGGACATGCTTTGTTCAAATCTGAGTAATTTATGCTCCATTTTCCATTCGCTTTCTTCACATGTACAAGATTAGATACCCATTTAAGGTAGAGGGCATCGCGGATAAACCCGTTGACTTTTAGTTTATCCACCTCCTCTTTGAGAGCGGCAGATCTCTCCAAATCCATACCGTGTCTTTTTTGCTTCACTAGGACATGCCTCGGGTCAATATTCAATGCACGACTTGCAATGGCAGATGATATTCCATACATGTCAAAATGAGTCCAAGCGAATACATCTAGATTTGCTTGGAGAAAACTAGTGAGTTCTCCAATCATCAAAGGGCTGAGCTATGATCCAATTTTTAGGATTCATGATGGATCATCGTGGCTGACCATAATATCAATGGTTAGCTCAACCGGTGCAGCTTGGTCTCTTTAGGCTCATCTTCATCATCCCTCGGATCTATATCTTTATAGAATCGACTGTGACGCCCGAGCCAAGGCTCAGGTGCCGATTGTTAATTCTTTGGTAGCTTGGATGCGGACAGTCTTGTCTACATCCTTACCTTTTTCTTTACATTGAACCTCCCTTAACTCAGCTACATAATAGGCACGCCCAGTCGCCTGATCACCATGAACAACTCCTACATCATTGTCTAGCGGAAAATTCAGAGTCAGACATCATGGGACAAGAGCTGGCCGAAATTCATCCAGGGTCGGTCGGCCCAGAAAGCCATTGTATGGAGAGTCAACATCCAAAACAATAAACGACAAGATTCGCACTCTCCTACGTTCACCTTCTCCCAATTCAACAGGTAATTACACATAACCAACGGCTTCGGTTGCAACGCCATTAAAACCATGTATACGAGCTTTATACGATTTCAAATCTTTGGGCTTTCATTCTCATCTGATCATATGCTTTTTTGAAGATTATATTCATCGAACTTCCACAATCAATCAAAATCCTTCGCACCAATGCAGGACCAATCATAGCTGAAATGACCATCGGGTTGATTGTCGGAGCCTCCACCTTATATGCATCTCTGTTCTTAAACATAATATCATCCACCATAGTACGTTGCTGCTTCGTCGGAGTTCCTTCTTCCGTATTAGAACGGCATTCAAAATCCACATGCCTAATTGCGCTAGCATAGCGCTCCCTCTCTTGCCAACTCCGATCCATTGGGTGCGGTCCTTCGATAATCATATTTATCACCAGTCTTCCATCTGTCCGCATAGGCTCCTCAGCCCTACGTGGAGCTTGTCCTTGGTTAAGGTCAGAAGTCCCATGCCCGCCATCCTGTATGACTTTCACAAACTGTTGTAACTTCTTCTTTCGAATCAGTTTTTCTATAACATCCTGGAGATGCGTGCATTCATTTGTATTGTGCCTATAACACTCGTGGAACCGACAATATTTTCCGGTCTGCTTTTGCTTCTCTGTTGACTCTTTTGGAGGCGGCTTTCTATACTACATGGTATTGCAAGTAGACAAATAGATATTCTCCGAGGATGTATTCAGTGGCATGTAATTATCATACATTAGAATCCTAGGTTTCAACCTTCCAGAATCCTGGCCTCTTTCGTTCTTGGTTTCTATCTCTTCCTCTCTATTGCTGATTCGGCTTATTCTGAACGTTCACTTGGACTTTCCCGGAGCTTTCATTGAACTATTTGATTGCAATGTTACTCCGAACTGCTTCTCCACTCGGTCCCGCAACATTCTTTTTTCTGGAGGACCTGGCTTCCTCCTCTCTAAGAAACTGAGCTGCCTTTGAATAGAAGTGCTCCAACGTGGCAGGCGGTTTACCAACCAGCCAATCGCCGAACTAAGACTCTGGGTCAGTCCATCCCGTCATTGCCATAAGTATCGCATGGTCATTTGGATTGTTGACCTCCGTAACAACTATATGAAATCTTTCCAAATAATCCTTCAATGACTCTCCTGAAACCTGAATCACGCTAGAAAGGGACATCACGTCTTTAGGACGAGTCGCGTGCATCTAGAATTGCTCCACAAACTTGGTTGCCAACTCATCGGATCTAGAAATTGATCGCGGGGGTAGTCTCGTGAACCACATCGTTGCTATTCTGGAAAGAGTTATGGGAAAGCATCTACACTTAGTCACATCATCAGCTTGTGTGGTATCCATCAACCATTCACATCTCATGATGTGCTACCGGGGTCGATTTTTACCTCATAGGCAGTTATCGACAGCATGTTGAACTTCCTTGGGTACCGTCCATGTAATACCTTATAGGTGAATGAGGTATGAATTCTTGAGATTCCCCAATCATCATTGGTTAAGCATTGGCTCTCCCTCACTAACTATTTGACAATTGCCAATAAATCCGGTATTTGGATGGGTGGTGCCAAGCTTTGGTTACGCTCTACTTCACGTGTGTGGTCCGGCCGATGTCTGCGGACCATTTCACACCTTCTTAGTGCACCATCTTCCCAACGCGCACCTTGTACATTCATTCTGTCATCATTTCGGGGAGGTAACTGGTCAGCGTTCAATTGAACTCCATCATCCAAACCGTCATAAATAATTTCAACACGAATCCCCAAGTGTGTTTGGGAATCCCTCCACTGGAGGAGGGATCGACACCGATCGATCTTGGCAAACCGCGATGGTCTACTAGGCGACATTTTGAAGTTTCTGCATGATTTTCTTCGATCCTGCAATGCCTATGCCTGTAATATTCATCTGATAAGCTAGAACTTTCTTATGCCGAATAAGGAGTGGGTTCCTTCCTGGCTTTTCCATGCTGCTGCTGAGTAATTTGGTTCATCAAGCTGATATTAGTCTGAATTTGCTGATTTAGTTGCCGACGGCTTTCCATCAACTCTCTCGTTAGATTATGAAATTCAGTTTTGGTAATAGAATCAGCAGGATTCTGAACTTCAACCGGATCAGCATTCACATTTGTCGGTTGAAATCTTGGGTCTCCTTGCTGAATGCTCGCGGTTTCATTTCCATCCACGTTTTGAGAAGTAGATCTAGTATGTCTCACCATTATCAATCTCCTTGCTTCAAATTCCTCCAAATCTGAGTAGTATAAGCAACTCTATGAAGATAACTACGAATCTCCTTCAAGGGCTTGCCAATCCAGTAGCAACAAAGGGGATCCAATCAAGCTGAGAATCAGGTTCTCAGTGAAAGAACCAAAATGTTTGCAACCAAATTAGTCAAACACCCAAGAGTAGATTTATGTAGAGAATTAAGTGAAGAAAGTAAAATTAAAACTGAGGAATGGAATAAACTAATAGCAAATAAAAAGCAATAATCAGAAACATAGAGATTTATAGTAGTTTGGCGTTGTATGGCTACGTCTACTTTGAAGATTATCTTTATTGATTAATTAATAATCTGATTACAGCAGCAAGGAACAGAAAAAACTTGATTGCAATAAAGTCTAAAGTAACCAGCAGTCTAAAGATCCTCAGAATGACCCATTAGGCCAGTATTTATAGGTGAGGACGACCACCAATCTCTCTAAAACTTCGGCTATAAGACCTTCTAATCCACATGGGCTCACCAGAGAGGTCGCTAGGCCTAAATCCCCATGAAGAGGGATCGGTATCGATCCCTTTATTGTTTGATTTTTGGGCAACGATCCCTATGGTAGATTTTGCATACTTTAATATGTTAGCCCTTCAAATCTTATGCCATTTGGATGAAAGGAGCTCAAGCTATTGCATGATCCTTGATTTAGTAGTGCTTGTGCACTACTTTTTTCCGATCCCATTCATAGGTTATATATTGATCCCTCCATCTTTATTTATTCGATGCGCAAACCCTAGGGTATGCTTCCAAGGATCCATATGCCTTACCCTCCAATTTACATATGCTTTGGACTTACAAATCTTGAGATATTGATTGTGGAATGTACGAAGGCACTTGTAATTGGTTGGATGCCGATCCCTCTTCAACAGAGCCTGTCGAACCATATCTCCTAGCAAAACATGCCGATCCCTTCTCAATACACTATGTCAAATCCTCCTCTATGAACTGAAGTATGCCAATCCAAGTCAATAAACCATGCCGACTCCTTCCTTACTCAATCATGTCGATCCCTTCTTTACTCAATCATGTTGATCCCTATCAAGTTGCCAAACCATACCGATCCCTTTATTTGACTAAGCTATATTCCATATTTCAAGCATCCTGCATTGTTTATCTACCAATTTCGTCCAATTTTGGTTTTATATAACCATCTATACTTTACTTTCGGGTCCCACAATCATTGCTCCGGGGTCATCGAACTTGATAACAGTCAGATCTATCTCATGCAATCAGTTTAATATAGTCGGGTTAGAATGCCGGGTAACAGCTGCAACATCATCGGCATTAATTTTTGGGTTTCTAGGTAGGGAATTCTTCCATAGTAGTTTACTACAAAGTTGTTTTGGTGAAAATAGATTTTGATTAAACACCGAAAGTATGATTTGATATACAAAAGTTATATGTATATATTATTTCAAAATGGTTTGAAATGAAAACCAGTGTTTAATTCTAAATTTTCTTGTTAAGTTATTTCATGGACACATGTAGCCTATGCATTAGGATAATATGGTATGTTTATCATAATATGATATGTTATTTGGTAGTTTTCATTTGTTAAAATGAAACAAGATTTTTGACGATTTTGGACAGTCGGAAACTTCCGAATCATCATAGAACTTGTAGTTAAGTGTTTAAAAAAATAAAGTTTAGTTTATATAACACTTGAACTTGAAAAGGTAGTAAGTTAAAACAAGTTCGGATTTTTGATCATCCTTGTTAAGTAAAATGAATTTGATGTTTTGTATATGCTCTTAGGATGTAGTAGAGTATTGTAAGAGTATGACCATAAGTTATAAAATGTTTATAAACTTAAAGTTAATGTTTTATGAGATGATTCATAAATGAATTTAGTATAGAGTGATATACTATTTGTGTAGAAGAATGTGATTTAAAGGATATTGGTATTGTTAAGCCAACAGGGTAAGTACGTAAGTTGTACGTAGATCGTTTTATTCGCATGACTATTCTTTATCCAGTATTTGAGTACATGGTTTTGAGGTGATTTACACCGGTCCGAACAATGATTTTTCACTCGATTCTTGATGGCAAACACTTTGTATGGACTCGTGATATGAACCCGATGTTTTTAATCATAGTATATGGCTATGTAAGGAAGACAGAGGTTTCTAATCAAGGAACAAGATAGAAGTCCGCACTAGCGAGGTCAAGTGGTCTATACTAGTTCGAAAGTGAAATTTATGTAGTCGAGCAAGTGATCAAATCAGATATTGTATATGGATGGTCCGCGTGCATCATACGAGCTTTAGTATGTTTGTATACTATATTGGTTGGCTTTTGGAGAGTTTAGGGGATGACTCTTTGATTTTTTATGAGGTACATGAATAATCGTCTAAGTAATAACCTGAGGTTATTGAGCGTAAGGTGCGCTTAGTATATTGTTTATCATCCTTGTGAGATGAGAGGGATTGAACTTGATTAAAATCGGGAGCTTTGTTTGCTAGCAATTATAATATTGTTAATTATTGATGAGTGATTGTTTCTTTGGTTGCTCGTGTTGGAATTTCGAGGATGAAATATTCTAAGTGGGGGAGAATGTAATGACCCGGAATTTCGGACACTTCGTATTTAGGTACCCGAATTATTTAAATATTTGAATCTTGGATTAAATGTTATTAAATTGATTTAATAACATTTTTTACACCCTTTTTAATAATAACTAACGATGGTAAACTTGTTTTTGAAGTTCGTTTACAAAAATAAATACTTCGAAGTAATATCGATAATGTGACCGAAAATTAGTTTATCGATAAATAGCTTTTTAATCGATATAAGTTGTTCGAACTCTTTTGTGATAAGTTAATAAACATATGAATATATTAGGAACTAACTAACACACATAAAGTAAATAGAATGTTCTAGAAGCTTCTAAGTGGATAAGAGATATTTTTAATGTAAGTGGAATAAACGTAATTAGCTAATGTAAGATGTGTAAAGGAGAAGTGATGGGCATGTAGAGAGGTGAGCCTTCCATGGCATGGTAGGGTTGAGAGAAAGCTTAGGAAACACCTTAGCAGTATATATAAGAGTGGGTATGCCTCTTGATTTATATTTTGCAAATTTATACAAAGTTATAAGCTCTTTTCATGTCATCCTCTTCACAAAATTCCTAAACAAAATAATTTCAAAACAACTCCAATTCAAATCAAACTAGGACTAGAACCTTAGGACAACATCAAATCACCTCCTAGAAAGCTAGATCTTGAAGAACCAAAGCCAATCTCCTCCTCCAAGCATAGGCTGCGAACATTAATAGGGGTTTTGGGCAAAAAGGTGTGCAGAGCAAAAAAAGAGAAAGGAGGCAAGGTGTTTGCAAGGAAGAAGAAGGACTTGGTTGCTTGGACTTGCCTATTTACTTGATTAAGGGTGAGCTTACTCAATACCTTGAATGATAATATTATGTATATGTGCTTGTTTTTGATTGTGTATATGTTGTTTGAATTGATATTGACATATGTTGTAATATTGGTTTTAATCTTTGCTTTGAAAGCAAATGGCATATGTAATCCATATGTACGGACTTGAATGGACTTGTATGGCTTGTAGCATAGCCTTGAAATAGCATATAGGTTGTAGTTGAACTTTGTTGGGTTAAACTTGGATTTGAAAGTGCTTTTATAGCGATAGTCGTTAGATATGCACTTAGGGATTGCCTTGTGTTCGACAATTACTGTGGAACTTTGTAGATCTATCCTTAAGGATTTCTCACCATATTTGTGATCTAAATTGTTTATGCTTTCTATTATAAAAATATTAGATGATAAAAAGTTGAATAACATATCGAAAAGTTTAAGTATTTTGTTTCATTATTGTTACAAGCTTTCTATTTCTTATTAGAGTATTTCAAAAGTGGTTTGAGATTTTTATGAATTTTTAAGAATTAGTTATGAATTTTTAAAGAAGATGGTTTATTTTTAAATATATAGAAAACATGGTTTTTCAAAGTTTCAAAGTGTTTTATAAACTTGTTGTCTTAAAGTAATATTTTGAGAAAATGTTTTAAGACCTATTATAAGTATTTTAAAGTATTTTAATAGTATAAAAAATGATTTAGAAAAGGGTTATGAATTGCTTAGTGGCTAAATCGTGTTTTGTGTAATTACTTGTTTGAAAAGTAATTAACTATGCTTAACACTAAAAGCCAACGAAGTAGACTTATCTATTTTTGAGAGTCAAGATTGATGTTCGAGTAGGGACAGAAGCAATAGTGCGCTAATCTAACGACTTCCCTCTTGACCGAGGAATTGTTAAGTCGGGAATGTCAGAAACATGTTAATCATGTTGATTTTTCCTCGTTTATGGTAATTATTAATACTATACTTAACTCTAAAAGTCGAAGAGGTAGACTAAGCTATCTATGAGATTCAAAAATGAAGTGTCTAGGCAAGACTTTGATATGCAACCTATGCTCTAACTTACCTTGCTTTACCCTTGAAAGAGGGATAGTATAAGTTGGAATGTCGGAAACGAGTTAAGAATACGAATCATAGTTTCTATAAGCAATCGTTTTAACTGGGTAGTTGACTTGTCAACTACTGAACTTAACTAAATATTAACTTAGATCTTTAAAAAGAATGTTTTAAAGATAATATAAAAATGGAATGGTTTTGGGTTTGTTGTGACAGTGTGTTAATAACATTCGTCTTGAACCCTTTTTATTATATTTATGAATGTAAATAGATCTTTAAAAGAATGTTTTAAAGATAAGCATAAGTGAAATAGGTATTTCGAAGGAAATTACAAGAATGGAATCTTTTGGAAAAAAGATAGAAAAATAAAAGTTTAAAGTAAGAAATCTTGTTGATGATTTGTGAATATACTTATACCAGTTGAGATAAGTATATGAATACTTTTTGAAGTATTGAAAGAGTACGGAATGAATAGTAGTGATTAATAAATGATTTTTTATTAGATAAAGGCAGGTTTAACTAATAAAAGAGGTTTTAATTAATAAAAATTATTAATTAAATAAAAAGGGGATTAAAGGTCGCTTGTGTGACTTGATTGTACTTTGTGTATTTATTCGTTTGTTATAAGTATATGAGACTTGGTTTCCATTTATGATCATCAATCTTGTACTTGATAGTCAATTAGTCGACTATTGAAACTGACCCAAAATAACTTAGGAAATATCTAAAAGAAGCACGAGGTCTATATAGTATAGTTATCTTCGTAGATGTTATATTATATATATAAACTCATCTTCTACGACAAATGATATGGAAATCCATCTAGATAGAAGAAGATCTTCCCCCTTATGTATTGTCGATTTGTTTCTAAAAGAACCAGGGTTAAGTTAATCGAAAATTCATCGGTTGGTTTTGGAGCATCCGGTGAGCGGGGAGTGTAATTATATGAGATGACTTGAAATTGTAACCACTTCAAAACCATACACGAGATATATGTTCTTGAAGCGGTTGTGAAGTGAAATGTTATAGAGTTGAACTGTCTATCCTAAGGTAAAGTCCAAGGGAGAGTTCAACATTAACATTTCGAACGATGCTATCATGTGGAAATGTCTATCTTGAGGAGTATCCCAAGAGAGTGGACAACGTTGGCATTCGTCGGAAGGCTTATGTGGGAATTCATATGGAGATTCGAGATTTGTTCGAGATCCTCAAATCCATGTTGTGATTCATAACCTGTTCGAGATGATGGAATCCATTTGGGGATTCATGTTCTGTTCGAGTGATGAAGACTCATGTGGGAGACGCCGAATGTAGCCTCAACATCAAAAATGACTAAAACCAGAGTAGGGTGCACAACCTTGGGTTTAGCTTACCCATAAGGGTATATCAACTCCAGTTCTAGAGTATGTTTATCGATATGTTGTGCATGGGAGTTGTTGATACTTAGTGCCATGCATTTCACCTTTGGGCCAATTTTGTTTACCTTATAGTATATTCTATCTAGAGGTATACGATGCTCGGAAGGAAGTTTCTGATCCTTGTCATGGAGTTCGAATTCGGCTAGACCGAAAGAGACCTTCACATCCTATACTTTTATGCAAACGCGCCTTAGCGGTTCTTGATTGTATACCTAGTTATTGTTGTGGGGTACACATACCTCAGCTATTTCTTACTTACATTATACACCACATACATTATCTATTATATCGAGATATATACTTAATAGATGGTTGGCTCTTTTGAGGGGTTAACAATTATGGTATTCCATGTGATCTCAAAAGGTGCTATTATATGTCGCACATATTTCTTGAGTTTCTCATACCAGACTTATATTTGATGTTTGGTTTTTGTTTTACCTAAATTCCCCGCATACTCTTTCGAGTAGTCAAAGAAAGACAGATTTTCATTGATGTTCTTCAGAGCTTCTGGAAATGAGTTGGATGCTTCCATTCACCTAACGTAGTATTCTTATTTCCGCAAAATTACCGTATTGTATATATCAGCGTATGTGAGGACAGCTTGTTATAACTATCCAGGCCAATGATAGTACTTATTATTGTAACTCTGAATTGCTATGTATCTTAGAGTGACAGCTTATACTATCTTTTGATATTATATGTTATCGTTCCATTGTGAGATTTTGGTACTGTGTTCTTCTTTCTTGTTCAGTTTTCGTTTTCTTTTATTTTACCCTAACAATTCTTCTTTTCGGCACTTGAGTGCTCGGTACATGAATACTGTGGATGTATTAGTGTCGACATTTGGGGAACAAAAAGGCGAATCGTTACAAAAACAACATAATTTATCTTTGAGTAACCCATAGATTCCACTAATTTTGGTTCATAGTAAAATGGAATTAACTTTATGCACTTTTTGCATTTTATAAATCATTATTTTACTATTTAAAATTTCTACATCAAGGATTTTTTGCATCTATGCATATGTAGGTGCCTATTTTATAAATAGAAATGATAATATATTTTTATTACTTTGCTTCATCGACTATGTTCCTTTACACTATTTGATCAAAAAATTATTTTCAATGAACTGTCATATAAAGTACTTTTTGTATCCATAAGTCTTTTGTTAATAGTGATGTTAATTTACTTTGAATAATTTTTATTATCATATATTATTTTAGTTCTTATATTTGCATGTATATTGAAGTAAAAGGAATAAGTATCCGGCAGATTACATAATACACATATTACGTATAAGTGTAATGTCGTACTACGTTATCAATGTTAGAAAATATAATGTTTCAAATCTATTATAATATTTTCTCTAATTTAATTATTATGCCTAAGTCAAAATGTATAATAATGCAAATGTTGGAATGTGATTTCTTTGAACCTAATTTTAACATTAGTTCACTTTGAATATAATTTCTCTATTCTAGGTTTAGAATACTATTATCAAACCAATTTGTATATATATTTAAATGCATATGTTAAACGTAGAATAAAACTATGTTGACTTATATCGCTTACATTTAAAAATTAATAGGCAGACACCCTTACTAATATAATATTTATCAGGTTAGGATTAACTTTATGGATGTTATCATTCATTGTATAAATCCATTTTCCTTTAAAATATTAGTTTCTCTTTATATGCATCGATATTAGTTACGCAAATTTATCAAAAAATGTTTGTCGGAAGCATTTAAGAAAAAGCTAATCAAAAAATTACAATCCATAAATTTTTATTTTCAACTTTATGTAAAATAAAATTCCAAAAAATGCATTATTCAAACTATATGTTAAAACTCATGTGCGAAGCACAGGTTTGCACTTTTCTTTTATAAGTAAAGTAAAGATTTAGAAGTAAGATGACATTTTTGGTAAATTATTTGATTTATCCATTAGTTTGTTAAATCCAATTATGATATTAGGAGTTACAAAGATGCTTCAAAATTAATAAGTTATTGATCACTCCTACACACACACAAAAATATATGTATATATATACGTACGTATGTATACCATTTCTAGCAGTTAATTCTTACTTGAAAATTATTTTCACTATAGATTATTTTTGGATTTATATTTTTTATTTATTATAATGGAAACTTTCCATGTAAATAATTATCCCACGGTATATTCAATTGAAATTCATAATAATTTGAGAATTATAACCTAAAAGTCGATTTACCGCTACGACCATCGTAATGCTGTGCTAGTTATTCTGTTGAACTGTTTGCTATAATTCTAATCATCCACTTCACTATTTATCCAACCATAACTAATTATATATGCCATATATTTAATATCATGATATCCATTGTAACAATAAAAGAAAAAAATGTTATGTATATACCAATAACACAAATTTATAGACATAAATTTACATGACTGCAATAGTGTCATAAAGTATATATGAAAATAAAATTTGTATCTATGATAATGACACATTGGTTGTTGACTACCCTACTTTTTTTCATAAATAAAAGAAAATAAACCATTGGAATCATTCGACCATATTGTTACTCTTTTGCTTTCTATAATGGCCAAATCTATTTGCACCCCGAGATTCTCCTTTCACACCATAGGAATACTTGTAAAAACCTATATCCCCTAAGCTTCCTTTCGCATCCCATGAGATTAAAAAATTAGCCCAAACTTAGTTTTTACCTATTGTAACAACTCGCACCTCAATGGGCCCGAGTTTCGATTAAATCAAAACTCAAGTCCATTAGGGCATGGATCTTTGGTTTTGTTAACCTGTAGTAAACATAAGCATACCAGAGAGTGATCAAAATAAACTCACAGTGGAATAGAAAAATATAATAGACCATAAATACAAACTGAGGCTGGAATCTTGGAATCAATAGTATCCTTTGTGTAACGACCCGTAAATTTCAACTGTTTTAATAACGTGATTAGTTGAAATTGTGTGAAATTTTAAACGATAAAATTTTGAAATATAAATTTGATATTTGGAATGCGTTTAGTTAAACATAGCAACTGGTAAATTTTCGTCCGAAAATATGAAAGTTTATTTCACGCGTAAATTCATTTCAATTTAATCAGTTAAAAAGCGATGAAAATAAAATGTTTCCGAAACCTAAATATTTTTACATAAAAAATTTCTAAACCATCTTCTGAGCAAAATGTTAGTTTGTCGTTTTTCCAAATTCGGACATCTTTGGCTCCGTCGATCTTATTTTTCAGCGTTTTTCTTGCATTTTCCGTCAATAAAAAATTCGAAATTTTTTTTATAATTCAATCATACCACTGATATCTGTATACCGATGTGATCGCCTCATCATGCTGATCCTTGCGGTATATTCGTTCTGTGTTTTGAAGTCCGGAAAACGGCGGAGTCTACGGAACGTTTACCATATCGGTTTCAAAAATTATAGCTTTTATACCTCAAGTGACCATGTATTATTCTAGTGGTCGTGCACTTCAAGCATCAATAACTTTCTTTAGTAATTTTTTTTAAAATCTAAGAGCGGGAACGTTGTAGATTTCAAAATACATATACAACAACGTCTATTGTATATGAATCCTCCCATCCTTCCTCTGCCAACTGTTCGTCCACTAGAGCACATTAAATTTTAGCTTTTTCAATTCTAAAAAAAAAAATTTTTTTTTACGGTGACCATTGCCTTTGATATTCTTGAATTTATTCAAATATTCAATACGGTTCATTTATTTAGTTGCGTCTGTTCTTTGAAGTGGTATAATGTTTACTGTTGGTCTTCCTCCAAATCTACAAACAAACTTCATTTCCATCAGCACGTTCCCTCATCTCTTCCCCATATTTGCCGCATCCTCCACTTACCCGCACCCTCTTCTGTTATTTCCCACATGCCAGGCAAACTTCCGCCACGTCAGGAGTCTTCACCCATGCCCGGTACCACTCGAAGCCACATCTCCTCACACCGCCCACCACCAAATGCCGCAGCTGGTAAATCATGGCGTGGCCCCACTTTGCCTCCGCCGCTCCTCCTTTTTAAAGGCCGAGCTCATCACCCTGTCACAACCAGATCCGCCATAGCCTCGAACCCACCCTCGATCTCTTTCCCCAACCGAGTCCACGTGTAGAAACCTTTGCTCTCATCCTTCCTCTTCTAAGTCTTCTTGCTTTGGAACGTGTATAGGTAGATTTTGTGATATGCTTTTCTATAGTATTATATATATACGTTGTAAAGTATTATGTACTATGTTAAGGATATATATTTCCTTTGTTTATATATAAATCTACTTATATAAATCCAACGAAGTTGTATATATGGTTTTCATGTACAGTGGTATATTGGAAGTTTTGTATAAGTTATATTTTAAAATCTGTTAGTGTAATTTGTTCTAATTCTTAAGTATTAGTATTATATATATCCGTTGTATAAATTTATATGTTGATAAACTTTACAAGTATGTATAGATATCTTCTGAAGATGTAAATATTGGCTCGCACACATATGTTTGCTTACGTCTGTACAGGGGCGGAGCCAAAGTGTTCTCAGCTGGGGCCAATGCCCTATCTAAATTTATGTTGTTCTTCTGTAAAAAGCACTTTTATTAAATTTGGCCCTACCTAGAATTATCAAATATGCCCTAACTCAAATTGATCTATGCCTGCAACCCATATCTCCTTTCTTTTTCTATACCATTTCACATTATATTATATTCAAAAAGTAAACCTTTTAAACTTTATACTCACTGAACTTGATATATTGAAGATGTAATAGCTATCTTTCTCAAATTAAATGACCTATGCACTAACTCAAGTTGAAAGCTAGCTCCGCCACTGCGTCTGTATATATAGCGTGCGAATTTCTGTACGAGTTATACAGTAACCTATATTCAATTGTATGTGTGTTTAATTATATATGTTATGTTAGTTTAAATTATATGTAATCTACAGTATACATTTTGGGTTAGAATGGTGTATATGCATTTGATAACGTGATTTTATATATATAGATTTTATATATCAGTTCGTTATATATACTGTGTACATAGATATATTTACATTTAAAAATGTGTGTGTTAGAATTTATAATGTGACCTTTATTTACATATAAATAGTTATATATATATATACAGTCATATATATATATATATGCAAGTTCAGTTTTATCAAAATTATCTTTATCGATCTCGTTTTGATTTGTTCTCAATTTCTTTTATCAGCTCTATTCATTGAATTCGTGCCAATCTCGCTTTGCTTTGGAATTCGCTCTTGAATTCGTAGCTCATTTCTTTGTCTACCCTCTCTAGCCTCGAAAGGTGAGAAATCACTCACGATTTACATTCTTTTATTTATTAAATTTGATTTCAATTGAAACGACAATTGGAATATGCTGATGTTAGTTAATTACACTGTTATATATGCTATTGCCTGTATCAGTTCACCTGTGACATCTGACACCATTATCTGTTAATTATTTATGTGATGATAATACAGTTTGGCTGATAATTGATTGATTTTTGATGTTTATATTGGACGTTAAATTGTTAATGTAAAATGATAAATAGTGTGAAATTGAACTTGATATAGGAAAATAAATTGTTAAATTTGATTAACTGACATTTGTATAATATGATCCCTTTAACTGTTGAATTTATTGACACGTAGGATTTGTTTAATTACATTTTGAACCACTGAATGTATGTTGTTAAATTGATGATGTATGAAATTGTAAATAGATGACAAGTGAAAACCGTAATGTAATAATCTTTAATCTACATGAAATGATAGTGTAGATTATGGAAATAATTATGTTAATTCGTACAAATAACAATGCGAATTAATACGGTTATTTCGGGATTATTTGAATTGATTATTGGATTGTTATTGTGTGTTGTTATTGCTTGTTTATTTACTTTGACACCATCCCTGTTATCACACTACAAGTTCCCTTTACTATGCTTTGATTTGGAATTGAATTGGAATTCTGGTTGAAATGATAAACACCCAAATTGAACTTTGACCTAGGATAGAAAATTAAATAAAACCCGATTGGTCAATAATTTGATTTAAAAAAATAAAATGAAGATTTTATTTGAATAAGTAATATGGTTTTGAAATGAAGTTGAAATTTGAATTTTTAATGAAAGGAAAATGTTAATATTTAATAATCTGAAACAAAATATTAATAAAGTAATTGATAAAAGAATGTTATTTAACTTTGAGAAATGATTGAATTAAGTTTGAAATTATAATTAAGTTGAAATTATTAAACTTTGAAATGATTTAATAATTAAGTTTGAAATTATAATTAAGATGAAGTTATCAAACTTTGAAATTATGAAATAATTAAGTTTTGAATTATTTAATAATTAAATAAGATTGAATTATTTAATGATTAAATTTAATTGAATTCTTTAATAAGTAAAATTGAACTTTTGAATAAGTGAATTTTACTTCGTAAATAATCGAAATTGAGTTTTCTTTATTAATTAAGTTTTGGAAATTTACTTAAGCAAGTAAATAAGTGAAATTGAATTTCTTTAATAAGAAATAAAATGCGATTTTTTTGAAATAAATGTAAGACTTGAAATTTAAAGAATTTGATTTGATGAATTTAATTTAATTAAATTTGTAAGTTTTGATATAATGAAGTTGAATTTAAAAAATGGATTTAATGAATTGGAAATTAAACAGAAATTGTTTTAAATGAAAATTTACTTAACGAACATTGAATGAAATTGATAAATGGATTTAAATTGGTTTGAATGTTAAATTAATTTAAATGATTTCGGAATGAAACTTATATACGAATTTGAATCAATATTTGAATTGTTTAAATAGAAATTGAAATTGAATTATAAGATTTTGAAATTGTGAATTTGGAAGTTTTGAAACATAAATATTGGAAATTGGTTTAGAAAGACAGATGAAATGTTGATTTACGAATTCTAATTGAATTGAAATTGATTTGGTTTTGAAATATATTAAACGACCAATCGGTGTAATAATTACGGAAGTTATTAAAGAGACCGGAATCGGTTATGGATATACTCTCTATCTAAACCGAAAACCACTTTAATAACTATACGCGGAGTGATGATCCAGAATGAAGTGGTTGGAATGATGTACGTGATGACTGAAGAAAGAGAACGATAATGGATAGCCTTGACACTTGTGTCAAATTGGAAATGACTAAAACAGGAGCCGTGCCGGGCCAATGGAGGATTAGCTACCTCAAGTGGACACACTTCTTCGAACTACTCATTACTTGTTGTCGATTGGTGCACCCTTGATTTTGGGAGTGTTGTTTCACGGTGTTGCGGGCGCTGCGGCGTTGCGTTCTCACCAGTCCGGATCAAGCGAACGGTAGTATCACTACCTTGGGTATTGCCTCATGTGCCTTGTCATACTTGTATTCCATTTATTCGCGACCACTACGAATTTGTTTTGTACCTTTAGTATATGGATTGCCCTCTGGTGACTTCCGGTTTTGGGGAAACTACGGTCTTGTATATGCTTTTGGGAATAAAAATGTGTTAAGGGTGGAATGGGCCATGACTTAACACTATTTTGATATCTTTATATTACTGATAGACATTATCTACTTATCGTACACTACTACATAGTAGATAGTTTAACGGATCCTTAAAGGATGGTTATTCCAAACATCCTTTGAGTTACTTGTATTTCAATTGCTATTTCACTTGAGTTGGATTTATTAATATAAGAATGTTAATCCTGACTCGAGTGTCTTGTGTTTTTGCTTTACGCTCGGGTCAGACTGAGTGTACCAGTATTCGAGACTCACCTTTGAAGTTGGAGCTTTGCTTGAAGATCCAGCCATCTATTCTGCTTTCAGTATTCGATGATTCCAGTGATGTATTCTGATTTGTATCTGATGTATCGTATTACTCTTGCGTTGTATCTGGTTTAACTCTGATGTATCGTATTACTCTTCTGTTGTAAACTCTGATGTATCTTATACATTTATATAGTAGCTTCATGAACTACTATCTCTTTTATTTCCGCTGCATTTATTACTCTGTGTCTAGTGATCTGTGATTATTTATTTACTGTATATGTTCAGTTTTGCCAAATTTAAATTAACAACGCGGTGTTTTGAGCAATTCAACTCCGGCATGAGTGTCTTCCTATACACTTATAATGGATGCGAATGGTCCAAAATGGCGGGTCGTTACAGTTGGTATCAGAGCTTTGGTAGCTCTAGGCAAAACTTAGCATATAGGGTAAATGTATTTACAGAATCACTCTCATTCGAGTTTCAATCTCTTCCTTCTGACTCGATTCCTTTGAATTTTGGAACGTTCCCTACGGTTCCAAATTTAATTCGTGTCCTTCACTATTCGTCTTCTTTCGATTCTGGAGCACCCCATAACTCCATTTTGAATGATATCTATAATAGATCGGCGGTCTCGCCAATCTTCGAATGATTCGTAAAGGAGCAAAACTCCTTGACAATAGGCATTGATTTACCGGAGATTTCTGTATCCTCAGTTTACGATGCTATCTATCTCCTGCTATACCTAAATTTTATTTCTTGAGATCGAATGTCGATTTACCTCGAAATTCTACAACGATCTTATTCTTGAAGTTACGGATGACCCGGTTAAGGTTGCCCGTGAATTAAATAAACTCATCCATCTCCCGATTGTGGTAATTGAATTATCTTATCTTCTGTTTCAAACTTATTTTCAAATCAAAATTCTCTTTGATTTGATTTCCATCAAATTTGAATCTCTATCTTTGCTTTGAAATCTATTCTTATACAGTCAAGCGAGGAAGTGTATTTGTAAATTAATATTTAAAATATTATTTTCAAATTTGGAAAATGAAATAAATTTGTTTGATTATGTTGTGAAAATATAAGTAAAATTTTTCTAGAATTTAATAGGTAAATTAAATTGTTGTTTGAAATAATAATAATATTTGATTATCATTTATTGTTCTAAATAAATTTATAAATACGGTTTATAAATTGATTTGGAATTTTAAATGAATTTAATTCAGAAATTTGAGAATTTATTAATTTCCGGTGATTTCGAACTTTGGTTTTTTTAAAATTTTAAAGTATATATTATTGAAAGTATTTTCGAATAGAAATCGTTTTCAAAGAATTTTTTAAAATGTTGAAATCAGTGCTCTTCTCTTTGTCGCTGGAAAATAATTTCGGTGATGGCGGCCGCATCATCGACATTCATTTTCGAGTTTCGAAGTGGAGAAATCATTCTGTAGTTTTGCTACGGTTTTGTTTTGAGAAAAAAAATTTGATTTGAGTTTCTTCAGTATAATTTGATTTATATATATATATATATATAGGTATCTTATTTTAAAATTTAATTTGATTTGATATAAATATTATATATATCTCTAAATTTTTTAAAGTTAATCGGAAATCTAATTCTTAAATTTTGTTAAAGGATGATCTTAACTATAAATAAAACCAAAATTTGGAATAAATATTTAAACTTGAATTGGGAAAATTTTATTTGTATATTGTTCAACTGCATTCTAATACAACTTGCCTAAATCATTCAGAAGTTGAATATGTAATTGGATAATATATAATATAAATTGAATTTATAAATAAAATTTGAGTGTATATAATAAATGTTATACACTAAATTTTGATTATAAAGATGTTAATAGAGTTAGATAGGACAATAAGTAAACTAAGTTAATAATGAAATAAATTTGTTTTGAAAGAATTAATAAATTGAAATTTGATCAACATATGAAATTACCTTGAATTTAAAAGCAATTAGTAAATATAAATTAATCTAGATCAAAATATTTATATGGGTTAAATATTTGTGATTAGATATATTAATTAAGTAGAATAATTTAACAATAATTTGGAATAAAAGAAAAATTTAAATTCCTGAAAAAAATTGATTATAATAAAAGACTATTCAAAATTATGGTTTAAAAATTGTAAATTGAAGATAATTGGATAATAAGATAATGAATTTAGAAATAGTTGAGATTGATTTTAGTGAAATCAAATGGATTAAATCAATTATTGAATATCAATTAATTTAAATTTGAATTTATATAGGTTAAATTAATTGTTATTTTGTATTTCAAATCTGTTTTTCTTTCTGGTTGTTTCTATTCTCCTACCTTGTTCCTTTTCGGGGACGAAAAGTTTTGAGTGGGGGAGAGTGTAACGACCCGTAAATTTCAACTGTTTTAATAACGTGATTAGTTGAAATTGTGTGAAATTTTAAACGATAAAATTTTGAAATATAAATTTGATATTTGGAATGCGTTTAGTTAAACATAGCAACTGGTAAATTTTCGTCCGAAAATATGAAAGTTTATTTCACGCGTAAATTCACTTCAATTTAATCAGTTAAAAAGCGATGAAAATAAAATGTTTCCGAAACCTAAATATTTTTACATAGAAAAATTCTAAACCATCTTCTGAGCAAAATGTTAGTTTGTCGTTTTTCCAAATACGGACATCTTTGGCTCCGTCGATCTTATTTTTCAACGTTTTTCTTGCATTTTCCGTCAGTAGAAAATTCGAATTTTTTTTATAATTCAATCATACCACTGATATCTGTATACCGATGTGATCGCCTCATCGTGCTGATCCTTGCGGTATATTCGTTCTGTGTTTTGAAGTCCGGAAAACGGCGGAGTCTACGGAACGTTTACCATATCGGTTTCAAAATTTTTAGCTTTTATACCTCAAGTGACCATGTATTATTCTAGTGGTCGTGCACTTCAAGCATTAATAACTTTCTTTAGTAATTTTTTTTTAAATCTAAGAGCGGGAACGTTGTAGATTTCAAAATACATATACAACAACGTCTATTGTATATGAATCCTCCCATCCTTCCTCTGCCAACTGTTCGTCCACTGGAGCACATTAAATTTTAGCTTTTTCAATTCTCAAAAAAAAAAAATTTTTTTTACGGTGACCATTGCCTTTGATATTCTTGAATTTATTCAAATATTCAATACGGTTCATTTATTTAGTTGCGTCTGTTCTTTGAAGTGGTATAATGTTTACTGTTGGTCTTCCTCCAAATCTACAAACAAACTTCATTTCCATCAGCACGTTCCCTCATCTCTTCCCCATATTTGCCGCATCCTCCACTTACCCGCACCCTCTTCTGTCATTTCCCACATGCCAGGCAAACTTCCGCCACGTCAGGAGTCTTCACCCATGCCCGGTACCACCCGAAGCCACATCTCCTCACACCGCCCCCCACCAAATGCCGCAGCTGGTAAATCATGGCGTGGCCCCACTTTGCCTCCGCCGCTCCTCCTTTTTAAAGGCCGAGCTCATCACCCTGTCACAACCAGATCCGCCATAGCCTCGAACCCACCCTCGATCTCTTTCCCCAGCCGAGTCCACGTGTAGAAACCTTTGCTCTCATCCTTCCTCTTCTAAGTCTTCTTGCTTTGGAACGTGTATAGGTAGATTTTGTGATATGCTTTTCTATAGTATTATATATATACGTTGTAAAGTATTATGTATTATGTTAAGGATATATATTTCCTTTGTTTATATATAAATCTACTTATATAAATCCAACGAAGTTGTATATATGGTTTTCATGTACAGTGGTATATTGGAAGTTTTGTATAAGTTATATTTTAAAATCTGTTAGTGTAATTTGTTCTAATTCTTAAGTATTAGTATTATATATATCCATTGTATAAATTTATATGTTGATAAACTTTACAAGTATGTATAGATATCTTCTGAAGATGTAAATATTGGCTCGCACACATATGTTTGCTTACGTCTGTACAGGGGCGGAGCCAAAGTGTTCTCAGTTGGGGCCAATGCCCTATCTAAATTTATGTTGTTCTTCTGTAAAAAGCACTTTTATTAAATTTGGCCCTACCTAGAATTATCAAATATGCCCTAACTCAAATTGATCTATGCCTGCAACCCATATCTCCTTTCTTTTTCTATACCATTTCACATTATATTATATTCAAAAAGTAAACCTTTTAAACTTTATACTCACTGAACTTGATATATTGAAGATGTAATAGCTATCTTTCTCAAATTAAATGACCTATGCACTAACTCAAGTTGAAAGCTAGCTCCGCCACTGCGTCTGTATATATAGCGTGCGAATTTCTGTACGAGTTATACAGTAACCTATATTCAATTGTATGTGTGTTTAATTATATATGTTATGTTAGTTTAAATTATATGTAATCTACAGTATACATTTTGGGTTAGAATGGTGTATATGCATTTGATAACGTGATTTTATATATATAGATTTTATATATCAGTTCGTTATATATACTGTGTACATAGATATATTTACATTTAAAAATGTGTGTGTTAGAATTTATAATGTGACCTTTATTTACATATAAATAGTTATATATATATACAGTCATATATATATATATATATGCAAGTTCAGTTTTATCAAAATTATCTTTATCGATCTCGTTTTGATTTGTTCTCAATTTCTTTTATCAGCTCTATTCGTCGAATTCATGCCAATCTCGCTTTGCTTTGGAATTCGCGCTTGAATTCGTAGCTCATTTCTTTGTCTACCCTCTCTAGCCTCGAAAGGTGAGAAATCACTCACGATTTACATTCTTTTATTTATTAAATTTGATTTCAATTGAAACGACAATTGGAATATGCTGCTGTTAGTTAATTACACTGTTATATATGCTATTGCCTGTATCAGTTCACCTGTGACATCTGACACCATTATCTGTTAATTATTTATGTGATGATAATACAGTTTGGCTGATAATTGATTGATTTTTGATGTTTATATTGGACGTTAAATTGTTAATGTAAAATGATAAATAGTGTGAAATTGAACTTGATATAGGAAAATAAATTGTTAAATTTGATTAACTGACATTTGTATAATATGATCCCTTTAACTGTTGAATTTATTGACACGTAGGATTTGTTTAATTACATTTTGAACCACTGAATGTATGTTGTTAAATTGATGATGTATGAAATTGTAAATAGATGACAAGTGAAAACCGTAATGTAATAATCTTTAATCTACATGAAATGATAGTGTAGATTCTGGAAATAATTATGTTAATTCGTACAAATAACAATGCGAATTAATACGGTTATTTCGGGATTATTTGAATTGATTATTGGAATGATTATTGTGTGTTGTTATTGCTTGTTTATTTACTTTGACACCATCCCTGTTATCACACTGCAAGTTCCCTTTACTATGCTTTGATTTGGAATTGAATTGGAATTCGGGTTGAAATGATAAACACCCAAATTGAACTTTGACCTAGGATAGAAAATTAAATAAAACCCGATTGGTCAATAATTTGATTTAAAAAAATAAAATGAAGATTTTATTTGAATAAGTAATATGGTTTTGAAATGAAGTTGAAATTTGAATTTTTAATGGAAGGAAAATGTTAATATTTAATAATCTGAAACAAAATATTAATAAAGTAATTTATAAAAGAATGTTGTTTAATTTTGAGAAATGATTGAATTAAGTTTGAAATTATAATTAAGTTGAAATTATTAAACTTTGAAATGATTTAATAATTAAGTTTGAAATTATAATTAAGATGAAGTTATTAAACTTTGAAATTATTAAATAATTAAGTTTTGATTTATTTAATAATTAAATAAGATTGAATTATTTAATGATTAAATTGAATTGAATTCTTTAATAAGTAAAATTGAACTTTTGAATAAGTGAACTTTACTTCGTAAATAATCGAAATTGAGTTTTCTTTATTAATTAAGTTTTGGAAATTTACTTAAGCAAGTAAATAAGTGAAATTGAATTTCTTTAATAAGAAATAAAATGCGATTTTTTTGAAATAAATGTAAGACTTGAAATTTAAAGAATTTGATTTGATGAATTTAATTTAATTAAATTTGTAAGTTTTGATATAATGAAGTTGAATTTAAAAAATGGATTTAATGAATTGGAAATTAAACAGAAATTGTTTTAAATGAAAATTTACTTAACGAACATTGAATGAAATTGATAAATGGATTTAAATTGGTTTGAATGTTAAATTAATTTAAATGATTTCGGAATGAAACTTATATACGAATTTGAATCAATATTTGAATTGTTTAAATAGAAATTGAAATTGAATTATAAGATTTTGAAATTGTGAATTTGGAAGTTTTGAAACGTAAATATTGGAAATTGGTTTAGAAAGACAAATGAAATGTTGATTTACGAATTCTAATTGAATTGAAATTGATTTGGTTTTGAAATATATTAAACGACCAATCGGTGTAATAATTATGGAAGTTATTAAAGAGACCGGAATCGGTTATGGATATACTCTCTATCTAAACCGAAAACCACTTTAATAACTATACGCGGAGTGATGATCCAGAATGAAGTGGTTGGAATGATGTACGTGATGACTGAAAAAAGAGAACGATAATGGATAGCCTTGACACTTGTGTCAAATTGGAAATGACTAAAACAGGAGCCGTGCCGGGCCAATGGAGGATTAGCTACCTCAAGTGGACACACTTCTTCGAACTACTCATTACTTGTTGTCGATTGGTGCACCCTTGATTTTGGGAGTGTTGTTTCACGGTGTTGCGGGCGCTGCGGCGTTGCGTTCTCACTAGTCCGGATTAGGCGAACGGTAGTATCACTACCTTGGGTATTGCCTCATGTGCCTTGTCATACTTGTATTCCATTTATTCGCGACCACTACGAATTTGTTTTGTACCTTTAGTATATGGATTGCCCTCTGGTGACTTCCGGTTTTGGGGAAACTACGGTCTTGTATATGCTTTTGGGAATAAAAATGTGTTAAGGGTGGAATGGGCCATGACTTAACACTATTTTGATATCTTTATATTACTGATAGACATTATCTACTTATCGTACACTACTACATAGTAGATAGTTTAACGGATCCTTAAAGGATGGTTATTCCAAACATCCTTTGAGTTACTTGTATTTCAATTGCTATTTCACTTGAGTTGGATTTATTAATATAAGAATGTTAATCCTGACTCGAGTGTCTTGTGTTTTTGCTTTACGCTCGGGTCAGACTGAGTGTACCAGTATTCGAGACTCACCTTTGAAGTTGGAGCTTTGCTTGAAGATCCAGCCATCTATTCTGCTTTCAGTATTCGATGATTCCAGTGATGTATTCTGATTTGTATCTGATGTATCGTATTACTCTTGCGTTGTATCTGGTTTAACTCTGATGTATCGTATTACTCTTCTGTTGTAAACTCTGATGTATCTTATACATTTATATAGTAGCTTCATGAACTACTATCTCTTTTATTTCCGCTGCATTTATTACTCTGTGTCTAGTGATCTGTGATTATTTATTTACTGTATATGTTCAGTTTTGCCAAATTTAAATTAACAACGCGGTATTTTGAGCAATTCAACTCTGGCATGAGTGTCTTCCTATACACTTATAATGGATGCGAATGGTCCAAAATGGCGGGTCGTTACACTTTGGATATCTAGTTGCCTTATCAACGTCGCGCATGAATGAGAAGACTTCATCATCTACTGTTCCCGTCTTGCATTAGTAGCTCATCCCTCTAAATCTATCATGTGGATAGTAATGAGGAGGATGTCATAATAACATTCTGGTGACTGAAAATTAACATACTTTTTCCATAACACTAATTTATGGTGATTGATTCCTATTTAAGTGTTATGTATAATATTTACGATTAATCCGTTTAATACTTTATGCGCGTACGATATGCCTAACCTCCTCTGAGGTATAACTATATATACACACACACAGACACATATATACACACGCCTATACACATATATGTCTAAACATTGTACTACCCAAAAACCCCAACTGTAATGACCTAGAATTTTATCGTTTTAATTTGTGAATATTTGATTTAATTGAAATATTCAGTTAATGGTTTCTATTAATTTAATAACTCTCTTTTAATTTACACTTGATAATTGAAAATTTATTTTTAAATGCTATTAACATATATGGATAGTTCAACAGAAAATAGAAAATGTGACCGCAACATACTTTTTAGATTTTTAGTTTGTTATCGAACAACAAGTTGTTATAAGTTGTAATATCATTGATTTTGCTCTAAACAAATCTTAAAATGTTAACACGCTTTATTCTCAAATGTATATAATAATTTTAAGTATTTAAAAAAAATTAAATTGAAAATAAGTGAAAGATGTGACATGAAATGATTCATTAAATGTAAAAATAAACTTAAGCACATGGATTACCCTATTATCCTATACGTTTTCAAATGCTTGTCCTTATGGAGGCTTGGAAGTGATGTTTGAGTTGAAAATTATAGATTTAAGGGCATTTTAGCCTTTTTGCCTCTTTTATCTTGTTTAATATATTTCATCTTATATACATCGTAACAACCTGCCTTTTCGGACGTTTTAAGCAAACACACATGCCAGACTCAAACCATTCAAAATGGCAAATTGTTATGGGGCAAATAAGAAAAAGAGAAGAAATAAAACAAATACAGAATCTCACAGCGGAATGACAAAATATAATAATCAAATAACAGTTCATAAAGCTGTTTTGTAAATACATTTGATTATTCTTTTACAACACAAAAATCAGAGTTACATAAATAGGAATAAATAAATAATGCAGCGGAACACCATGATGTAGTGGAATAAATATAGTGAATAATAATAGTACAAAATCTTTGTCTTCATCC
The DNA here is from genome assembly GCA_030737815.1 of Allium fistulosum. NCBI lineage: Eukaryota > Viridiplantae > Streptophyta > Magnoliopsida > Asparagales > Amaryllidaceae > Allium > Allium fistulosum. Next base: position 101,732,106 of record CM060907.1, read on the forward strand.
TCCAGAAAGTAGTCTTCAATAAACTGAAAAGCTCAGACTGACCCGAGCAAATTGAAAAGACAAAACACTCGAGTCAGAACTAAAAGATCTTATGTAAGTTAAATCAACAGTAAATAAATATAAGTGTAACGGCATCAGAGATGTTTACGGGGTTTGACATCTCCTATCCAGTGTCTAACGTGAGTGCAGTAACTTAAGAGATGTTCGGGATTACCATCTCCTAAGGATCCATTAAACTATCTACTATGTAGTACAATACGCTATTATAATAGTATCTACAACAAAGTATTAAAATAGCATTAATGCGTTACCCATATCCCCCATAACACATTTTTATATATTCCCATAGTCTATACAGTACCGTAATTCCTTCGTAAACTGGAGGGCTATCAGAGGGCACTCCATAAGTATGGTACAAACCAAACTCGTAGAAGGCGCTTTAGGCCATGTGAACACGACACTCGAGGCAATGCCAGGGTAGATTTACCAATTGCAGAACCGGGCTGGTGGTAACGCATAGCAGCTACTACCGCCCACCTCGGAACACACTCCCATAATCAAAATCAAGAGGTGGCCACCAAATCATCACAAAGTCATAATATGGTATCGAAGAAGCATGTCCGATCGGAGGAATGACCTCACTTGACCCAGGTATAGCTCCTGTTTTAGTCACATCTAAGCTGACTCACGGGAGTCAGGGTCACGTCAATACCTCATACATAAATCGTTCGCCAAACCGTCCTACTTCATTTCTGGAATCTCCACCATGTACTCGGTTGTTAAAGTGGTTTTCGGTATTGGCAGAGAGTATGACAATATCCGATCTCGGTCACTTTAACAACCAAATGCTTATTTCATACCAGATGGTTCTTTTACGTTTAAAAAGTCAATTCACAATGTATATCAAAATATCATATTCAATTTTCAAATCGTATCTCTTTCGAAATCATATTCACTTTTAAACTATATTCACTTTCAAAATCATATTCACTTCCAAAATCATATTCACTTCAAATCATATTAACTTTTGAAATCATATTCACTTGGAAATTATTGATGAGTTATGTTAATTAATTCTTCATTTCAAAATCATCTTATTCACTCAAATATGTCATTTCACAAAAAGGTATCAATTCCAAATTCCATCTTAGGTTGTATCATCATCAAGGATGTAGATATAAATACTTCAACTTTACACAGTCTGAAATTTTAGAAAATAGTTTAGGTAATTATAAATAGTTTATATAGTTTTAAAATAGTGTAAATAGTAAAAATAGTTTAAATATATTTAAAATAGTTTTAATAGTAAAAATAGTTTAAATAGATTTAAATTTGATTTGATTAGATTTTTTAAATGATCTATATAGATTTAAAATAGATTTGATAGATTTAAATGATATTACATAGATTTTAAATAGGTTAAATAGATTTAAAATCGATTAAATAGATTTAAATTATATTAAATAGATTTGAAATAGATTAAATAAATTTAATTAGTTTAATATAGGTGAAATAGATTAAATTGGGTTAAAATAGATTATAATAAATTAAAATAAATTAAAATAGTTTAAATTGATTAATCCTTTGAACAATTCATTAAATCAATTCCAATTTCACCATTTACACTTGGATTAATGAAAATAATTCAGTTTATATAAATCAATTTCTATTTCAAAATACCAGTTAACAGAATTTTAAATTTTAAAGATTCAAAAATTGTTTAATTTAACCAATCTGGTGTCCGTATATACTTTTCTACCCTAGGGTCAAGTGATACGGATATTTATCATTTCAATCGGCAATTTGAAAATTTTACGGTTATATATCATTTCAAACCGCAATCCCGAATTAAATAAAATCCATAAAATCGCTCGAGTCTATCATTTCAACCCATAACAATTTTTCCCTAATCTATAGATCGTTCGGGTATGTATCATTTCAACCCATAGGGAACTTGCAGTGTTATAACAATATAAAATACAACATCCAGTCATCCAATATCCACAATCAAACATCCATCACAATCATCATCCAAATCAATTAATAAACATCAATAGATAATTGATAATTAATAACATATATAAAATTGACGAAATTAAATTCAATATTCAATTAAATAATTATTAAATGCAACAAAAGTCAAATTTAACTAGAATGCAATTTAAATATACCAAACATCGATCAATAAATTTCTAATCACATCATAAATTTAATTTAACTAACATAAGATATTCTAGTAGTTGTGAGTGGGTCAAAACAATCACCTTTGATTTCAAATCGATTTGAAATTCAAAATAAAGCCCAAAATTCAGCAGTCTCCAAATTCATCTAAACCAGCGTCAAAATGTCCGAAATTCCAATACGACCCCAACGAAACAAACCGCGTGTGAAACGGATCTCGTATGCAAAAGTTATAAAAATTAGAAGATTGAAAAATTATGGTCCTAGGTCGACTTCGGGTTCAACTTAGGTCCGCTGACTCAAATCCCCGGTGCTTTCTCTGAGTTTTAGCCAAAACGGCCCGAGACCTGAGTCATTTTCTTCCTGACCAGAAGTTGCTACAGGGTTTTTCTCCTCTGGAACTCAAAGCGCGACCCGAAGTTGCTGTAGATCCGCATTTTTTTTGAAATTGAAATTAGGTTTTGGAATTTGGGAATTAGGTTTGATGTTCTGTCGTTTGAGAAGAAGAAAGGAGATGTACGTACAAAAATAATGAAGTGAGAAATAACTAGGGTTTATAACAGCCTATATATATGCAGTGAAGGATCGAAATGATAACAACGACCCGAAAAGCCCGTTTCGTTCCCGAAACGAAAATGGGTCATCCAATATATCAAAATATTAGTTTTCGATATTTTTAAACTGAATGGAACAGGTTTAGGTCCTAATTCTATCGTATGAAGAAGTTAGCTAAAAATCAGCTTATTTCAAATTGATTTCAATTGAATTAAATTTCTAGGCGTTTCGAGTCCGTACGATCAAACGACAAGTCTGATCGCTACGAAACTTGAAACCCTACAATAATTCACCGTTACGGATTCGATGAAACTGGTTCCGTCAAAATCCTAGACAGTGGCCAAAATGGCTATTTTCATGTTAATTAAATAAATTAATATTAAATTAATTAATCACTTTTTAGTTCAATATTTATAAACTAACAAATTTCATCATTTTTGATTACTTAGACATTTATAATAACTAAGAAAATTTACATAGCCATTTAGTGTTTAATATTTCACTAATAACAGTGTTCAATTTCAACTGTAATTAAATCCAATTAATTAAAATTAAATTCCAATAAATTGATTTAATTTGATTTCAGACTTTTATTCTAACAATTATTACTCTACAGACATAGTTAACATTGTTTATATCTTGTTACACTAACCTTCTACAATTATCATCTTAGTTTTCATTAACGTAGTATTTAATTGTGACGACCTGGATTTTGGCGCTCGAAAATCGACATCCATACTTCACTTGTATTCGAATGCCGCAGATTCAAACGTCGAAATCCAGTACGCCGGAGTTTATAACACATTAAGTACAACAACACAGCTAAAGAAAAATGAATATATCATTGATAGAACAATGGATACAATATCCGATACAATAAGATACAACAGAATATCAATACTATCAGAGATACAAGACAACAGCGGAAATAACCAAGCAACAACAGCGGAAAGATATCTTCAATGCCAAAGCTCCAAACTTCAAGCTCGAACCACCCATCATGCTGAACTATAGCAAATGCGATCCAAACCAAATACTTCCATATCCAAAGACTTCTAGATCCATATCTACTATCTATTGATAACCTAACTCTAGGCTGCCCGCGTGGAAAATTGTGGGCACCCAGAGTTTAGAAAGGGAACAATGAACTCCAGGTCAGTCATGGGACTGGTATGAGCAAACAAAAATAGTTTATCTTTAACAAAAGAAATAAAAATAAATTCGCTATGCTTTTTGGAAAATGAAACTACCATAAGGCCTCCCCGCACACACACAATGCAAGCGCACAATTGGAGGAGATTTCTCCTTATGATAGTCAAACATGCTTGATACGCAAAATCCTTTTTATATTATTATTAGTGCATAGTGTAGAAAACATTTCGAAAGTATAATATTAATCTTAGCCAGCATAGGTACCATTATATTATGCCTACTATAGCTACCACCTGAGGTGGCAGGTTATACAACTGCAATCGTAAAGGCTCGTATTGTTTTGTTTGGATTTCCAACAATGGTCAGGCTAAGGAACTTCCTTACCGAATGGGTACGCCTCTGGAGGGACGCCCCGAGAACCTAACCGGATCTCTGCCAACACAAGGCCGGGTTACCTCTGTAACTAGGTAACTACTACACGAGTATGCCATCCCCCGGTCGTAACCAACGTTTATCCGAGGTACCTCTACACCAACAAATTCCAACAGCCACATAAGTTAAATATCTGGGCTCCATACCATGATATCACTTTTTATCCAGAAGGAAATGCACATACCCTAAGGGGCGCTACCCCCAATAACCTTGCTGCATTCTTCCTGTTTCGACCATTTCCGGGTTGTGAGGTTCGACGAAGTCTCGTCCATAAAGCTACGCTTTTAACAAAAGCCATGCTTCGACCAACAAATGATCAGCAGCACTCAGCATGCCACATTACCAAATTGGGAGTATATCACTAGTGACCATCAACTACATAACCTCTGAGCTCGTATGTCTCAGAGAAGGGTGTTAAGCTAAGAGAATAAATTCTCCGTCACCAAAACAGAAATGTATTTGATAGAAACCAGCTTTACATCTCAAAGTGTAACGTCAGGCATACATCCATACAAGTTTGTTTCGGGTTCGAACCGAACCGAAGGCACTTCAAAGAAGTCCTTGCAATCCGGTTTTTCACAATCCCGATCGGACTCCGCATCACATATGGAGATCTCTATACTGGAGCAACTCAGTGCAGAGACAATCGACAGGTAATTCTTTCGTTCACGAAAATACCCGGTCTTCAACACCGTCTTCAAATGCACTCCCATTTCATCGTATCATTATTCGGAATGGGTTTTATGACATAAAGTCCTCTCCCGGCTAAACCGAATAATGAGCGCTAATTTTTAAAAACCATATGGATATATTGGGATCTTAGTTAAGTCACAACTTTAAGCCCAAAGCCTTTCTTTTAAATGGTTTAAACAAAATTTCACTTTAATCTTTTAAACAAAAGATCCACCTTTTAATCTTTTAAACAAAAGATTCACCTTTTAAATCCACTTCAATTTGAAACAAGGTTCACCAATCTTTAACAAAGATTCATTCATAGCTTTCAAAACAATTTACATTTCAAATTCGAAATCCTTTAACAAAACTGGAAATTCTTTCCTTTATATAAAAGCTATTATCATTTTAAAACAAATGCTTTTCATTTCAGGAAAATCCGATTAAATTAACTCAAGTTATAGCCTTTCAAAGTATATATTGGAAAATCAGCGAACTGCCGTATTCGGCAAGTTCTATTTGAATTAAATTTAAATTCCCAAAATAATTCATTTTAAAATACTTTAAAGATGGTTTAAAAATCCATATTAATATATTATATAACTTATATCACTACTTTTCAAACCATGGTTTCCAAAATAATTTCAAAACTTAAATATATTATATTCAAACTAAATTTCAATTAATTTCAAAATTTCCTTTTCAAAAGCTTTTCATATTCAACCCAATTCCATTTCCAAAACCATTTGGAATCAAAATTCAACTTTTAAACTTTTCACCATTTGAATGAAATAAATATAAATTCAAAATATATGTGTTTCCTGGAGATTTGACCAGGCAACTGAGTGCTCGGCATTGGATAGTACTCGGCTTCCAGGACTACTCGACATCTAGTAGTACTCGGCATTTAGTAGTACTCGGCATCCAAAAGTACTCGGCATCTAGTAGCGCTCGGTATCCAGAAATACTCGGCATCCAGGAGCACTCAGCATCCAGGGGCACTCAGCATCCATGGGCACTCGGCATCCAGGGGCACTCGGCATCCAGGAGCACTCGGCATCCAGGGGCACTCGGCATCCAAGAGTACTCGGCGTCCAGGGGTACTCGGCATCCAGGGTTACTCGGCGTCCAGGAGTACTCGGCATCCAGGAGCATTCGGCATCAGAAGGCGTTCGACGTATACGACTGCTCGACATGGCTGTATTGTTCGTAAAAAGCTATCGTTCGGCCAGAACCATCGTTCGGCCAGAGACATCGTTCAGCTAAAGGCAAACGTTCGTCTAGAGCCATCGTTCTGCCAGTGACATCGTTCGATCAGAAGCATTGTTTGGTTAAAGCTGTCGTTCGGCTAGCACCAACGTTCGGCCAGAGACAACGTTCGATCAAGCGCATCGTTCGGCCAGAGGCACGTTCGGCTTCGACTGACATTCGTTCCACTCTTCCCACGCATCAAGCATATCGTTCGGCGTAGAGAGGGTGGTTCCGCATCATTGTGTTCGGCGTATTTGGTTCGGCATATAGCGACCACTGTATTTGGGCCAGAGTGTTCGGCTGCCGAGCCCACTTGGAAAGTCCAACCCATCTTTGTCTATAAATAGAGGGGCAGGGGCACAGTGAAAAGGGACCTTTTTTGGAGAGAACACTGGGGAGACTCTACCATTTTTGAGACTCATCTTCTTTACTTAGCAACTTCATTCAAGCATTTGATCTACGAATTATATTTGTAATCAATCATTAAGAAGATCAATAAAGTGAAAACTCAAAGTGGACGTAGGCAATTACGCTGAACCACTATAAATCTGGTGTTCTTACTTTCTGCATTTAAATTAGCATTGTCTTCCTTGTTTAATTTATCTTCATCACTTATATCTCTACACAATCTTTCTCTACGAGGTTAGTGACCAATTTTGGTGCTAACACTTTGGTGCTTTCGCTGAGAATTGAATTCTCAGACCTTAAGGATCTGCTTTGAAGCTACTGGATTGAACAAATCCCCTAAAGAAGATCCGACTCATTGATAGGACATCCGTTGATTCTACTCAGAGTTCCTACCAATAACACTACAATGGCAAGACCACGTACCAGGTCAGCCTCTCATAATGCGGATGCCCATGAGACTGCTAGCGTGCAGCAAGCAGGACCTAGCAATCAGCCAGCAATTCCGGGTGTAGGAATTGCCGCCCAGGATCAGACTCCAGTTGTCACCAGAATAGAGTTCAACGACTTGATGAGAGAACTCAGGGAAAGCAGGAGACAACTAGGAGAGCAGATGCAAGCTAACGCCAACCTGATGGCACAACTCACTCAACAGCAGCAACAGAATGCCGGGGGCAATCCCGCTCCTTATTCCTCATCTAACAGCTCAACTTCCTCTGGTGAACCTCCCAGGCGCAGACGCCGTAAGGCTGAAGCTGCACGGGCAGGTGCTGCTGTTCAAACAGCTGGAGACCGTGACCCAGCAGGAGCTGGAAACATCAGAACTGGAGTGCGGGTGGAGGCTGGAGGCCCAGACCATCAAAACGCTAACGATGTCGAACCTCAAGACGCACGTTTGGCAGATCACCAGGAGATGAGGCATCAACATGGACAGTCGCGTAGAACAGACTCTAACCTTCCACCTTCCATACAGACACCGGATCTGACAGCCATGGTCAGGCAATTGATGAAAGAAAATCAGGGCTTATCGAATGACGATTGGGGAGTATCAAGGAGTCATACTCCGTTCACAGATGTTGTGCTGCAGGCGGCGTACCCCAGAAAGTTTAGTATGCCAACTATCCCTGCGTATGAGGAAAGACTGACCCCAGACAGCATGTCATGAGGTACGAGTGGATGATGGATTCAGCTAGAGCAAATGATGCAACCAAGTGTAGATGCTTTCCAATTACTCTATCTGGGATCGCTACTATGTGGTTCACCCGACTTCCTCCGCGGTCCGTATCCAATTTCGAGGAGTTGGCAAAGAAGTTTATTGAGCAGTTCAGGATACACACTACTCGTCCAAAGGACGTAATGTCTCTGTCAAGTGTAATCCAAAATCCTGGGGAGTCATTGAAGGAATATTTACAAAGATTCCATGTTGCGGCAACTGAAGTCAGTAATCCCAATGATCATGCAATTCTAATGGCTGTAATGAGAGGTGTGGATCCGGATTCTGAATTTGGAGACTGGTTGGCAGGAAAACCTCCGACTACGCTAGAGCGTTTCTACTCAAAGGCACACCAGTTCATAAGAAGAGAGGAAGCTAGGTAGGTAAGGCGAGATAAGGCACCAGGACATGTCCAAGAGTCCATAAAAAGCAACGTTGCAGCGAAGCAGTCCGGAGACAACTCGGGAAAGGTCCAAGTCAATGTCCAAAACAAGCCTGGGCAGCCTAAGGAGTCCGGAGGAAGAAATCAAGGGAAGAAGAGAGAAGCGGGGAAGTGGAAACCGAGAATTCCAAGCTACAACGAGTATACCCCGCTGAATGCGTCTCTTGAGAACATTTACCTATCAACCTGCAATACTTTTCAGTACTGAAAGCCACGTCCAAAAGAGTCAACCGAGGAACAGAAGCGGATCGGGAAATATTGCCGCTTCCATGAGACTTATGGGCACAATACAGAAGAATGCAGACACCTGCACGACGCTATAGAGAAGTAGATCAGGCAGAAGAAGTTACAAGAATTTGTGAAGGATCCACAGGAAGGAGGACAGGGAACATCCGACCCAGGTCGTGCACCAGCTCCGCGTCATCCCGAGGAGCCTGCCCGAACTGTGGGTAGACTAGTCATAAACACAATCATCGGCGGACCTCACCCCGCGGATAAGAATTGGCAAGAGATGGAGCGGTATGCAAGTTCCCTGAATCATGCAGATTTTGAGTGTTGTTCGAACGTGGAGGATGGGACCCCTGCTAAGCAGCAACGTGTAATGATAGACGATATAGTGTTCAGAAACAGAGATACTGACCAAGTAGAGGCTCCAACCATCGACCCGATGGTCATATCTGCGACGATCGGACCAACTTATGTGAAAAGAATTCTGATTGATTGTGGAAGTTCTGTCAATATCATCTTCAAGAAGGCTTATGACCAGATGAAAATGGAAACAAAGGACTTGAAACCGTCCAAAGCTCGTATACACGGCTTTAACGATGCAGCGACCGATGCGGTAGGATATGTTGAGTTACCAGTTGAACTAGGACAAGGCGAACGTCGTAGGGTGCGAATCCTGCCCTTCGTAGTTTTGGATGTGGATTCTCCGTATAATGTATTCCTGGGCCGACCATCCCTGGCTGAGTTTAGAGCAGCATTAGCCCCATGGTGCCTGACTTTGAAATTCCCAACTGATAAAGGAGTAGGAGTTGTTCATGGCGACCAGGCGACCGGTCGTGCATGTTATGTGGCAGAGCTCAGAGAGACCCATCGGAGGGAGAAAGGAAAGGTTGCGGACATTCCGGTCCGCATCCTTAATAATGATGATTGACAAGTAGTGCCCGAGCCCTGGCTCGGGCATAATTCTCGGATCTTCAGAGACATAGATCCGAGAGATGACGATGAGAAACCCAAGGAAGAAAAGGCAGCACCGGCTGAATTAACAATTGATGTTTCAGTCACCCGAGACGATCCGTCGCGAGTGCTGAAGATCGGATCACAACTCGGCCCCGCAATGACTGAAGACCTTAGTGATTTCCTCCGGGCAAATCTTGATGTTTTCGCCTGGGTGCATTCTGATATGTGCAGGATTTCTCTCGCCATTACGAGTCATATGTTGAACATAGACCCGAAATACGTCCCAGTTAAACAAAAGAGGAGAGGAATGGACCCAGAGAGGTCCGCCGCTCTCCGAGAAGAAGTGGACAAACTCAAAGCCAATGGGTTCGTCCGCGACGCCCTCTACCCCGAATGGGTATCGAATCCCGTGCTGGTGAAAAAGGCGAATGGGAAATGGAGAACGTGCGTAGATTATTCCGACTTGAACAAAGCGTGCCCCAAGGACAGTTTCCCATTGCCTAGGATTGATCAGTTGGTCGACTCCACTGCAGGACATGAGCTGTTATCATTCATGGATGCGTACTCGGGTTACAATCAAATCCCGATGTATATTCCGGACCAAGAACACACCAGCTTCATTACAGATGCCGGGCTATATTGCTATGTAGTAATGCCCTTCGGACTGAAGAACGCAGGAGCGACTTATCAGCGTTTGGTGAATCGAATGTTCAAAGACCAGCTTGGTAGGACGATGGAAGTCTATGTGGATGACATGCTCGTGAAGTCACGATAGTCAAACGACCACATTCGAGACTTGGCTAAAATGTTCGACATACTCAGGTATTATGGGATGAAGATCAACCCTCTGAAGTGTTCCTTCGGCATTGCGTCGGGGAAGTTTTTGGGATTCATCGTCAATGCTAGGGGAATTGAAGCTAACCCAGAAAAGATCCAAGCTATTCAGGATGTGCAAGTGCCCAGGACTATAAAACAGGTACAGAGCTTGAATGGAAAAGTAGATGCGCTGAGTCGATTCATATCCAGGGCAACAGACAAGTGCATCCCTTTCTTTGATATAATAAAGAAAGGGAAGAGGAATTTCAAGTGGACATCCGATTGTGAGGAAGCATTCCGGGATCTGGTGAGGCATCTGGAGAGTCCACTAGTGCTGTCAAAACCAGTGGACCATGAGATGCTGTACTTGTACTTAGCCGTATCCCCACATGCTATAAGTGCGGCTCTGGTTCGCGAGGAGGACCGGATCTAAAAGCCGGTGTATTACGTTAGCAAGCGTTTAACGGGGGAAGAAAGAAATTACCCCAAAATCGAGAAATTGGCCTATTGCTTGGTGATTGCATCACGTAAGCTGCGCCCATACTTTCAAGCACACTCAATCAGCGTTTATACCGATCAACCCCTACGGTAGGTACTCCAACGACCAGAAACTTCTGGAAGATTGTTAAAATGGAACATCGAGTTGAGCCAGTTCTATATCGCCTACTTGCCACGAAGAGCCATATAAGGGCAAGCATTAGCAGACTTCATTGCTGAGTTTACTATGTCTGATGAACCAGATGGTCACAACGTCATGCCCCCCATTCGATGGAAATTATACACTGATGGGGCATCAAACGACCGTTGCTCCGGCGCGGGTGTAGTTTTTGTAACTCCGGAAAATCGATCGATTTGTTACGCTTTGAAGCTCGATTTCCCAGCTACAAATAACGAAGCAGAATATGAAGCACTGATTGCTGGCTTGAAGCTCATCGGAGAACTCGGGATCAAATCAGTTGAAATCTTTTGTGACTCACAGTTGGTGGTTTACCAAGTGCGGGGAGATTACCAAGTAAAGGGATAGAAGCTTGCTCCGTACCTTATTCTGGTTCAAGAACTTCTGTCGAATCTTGAGCGTTATGATATTTCGCATGTCCCGCGCGAACAGAATAAAGAAGCCGACTCGTTGGCTAAGTTTGCGAGCACAGGCGATGCGCAGCAAATGGGATTGTATCCCGTTGAGGCCTTGCATGCCCCGAGCATAGACGAGATGAAAGTTGATCGTGTGTTGGAAACGGAAATCGAGAAGGAGTCGTGGATAACCCCATTCAAACTGTACTTGACGATCGGGGCTTTACCAGAAAAAAGGAGCAAAAGACGACAGGTCCTTCGAAAGGCCGCGCGATACGTGATACAGGATGGATTAATGTATCGAAAAGGGTTCTCAGTCCCCTTATTACGGTGCATCGCTCATGATGAGACAAAGCGGGTCTTGAAAGAGGTTCACGAAGGGGAATGTGGCGACCATACTGGGGGGCAAACGCTAGCAAAAAAGATCCTCCACTATGGATATTACTGGCCGACCGTAAATCGGGACGCTGCAGACTACGCAAGGAAATGTGACAGGTGTCAAAGATATCTGAAAATCCCGAGGACTCCATCAATGGAACTCACACAAATGGTTAGTCCCTGGCCATTTGCAATCTGGGGAATCGACATAATCGGCTCTTTGCCTATATCCAAAGGTGGTGCGAAATACGCGATAGTTGCAGTCGACTATTTCACAAAATGGGCTGAGGCAGAACCCTTGGCCACAATCACCTCTAAGAAGGTCATTAACTTTATTGTACGAAGCGTTATATGCCGCTTTGGCCTTCCTCGCACCATCATTATGGACAACGGGACGCAATTTGAAAGCAGAGAGTTCAAAGAGTTCTGTTTAAAGTATGGCATCGAGAAGAAGTTCGCCGCCGTTGCACACCCAAAAGCTAACGGACAAGTCGAGGCCGTTAACAAAATAATCAAGTCCATACTGAAGAAGCGTCTGGAGAAGGTCGGAGGCAAGTGGGTAGATGAACTCCGATAGCATTATGGGCTTATAGAACTACCCACAAGTCCACGACCGGCCACACTCCATTCGCCTTGGCATACGGCTCGGAAGCCATTATACCCGTGGAACTTGAAGTTCCATCACACCGAGTGACATACTATGATCCCAAGACGAACCGGGACCTCTTGTTGGAGTCGCTGGACTGCATCGATGAAAAACGTGAAGAGGCCGAATTAAGGTCGGCAGTGCATAGGCACCGAGTCAAGCGTTACTACGACGGCAGAGTCCGCCCAAGGATTTTTGATGTGGGTGATCTCATTCTGAAACGAGTCTTCCCGGTACCATCACGTATGATTCCCAGTTGGGAAGGTCCATACGTCATTGAACGGAAGCTTGGAGAGGGAACATTCAAGCTAGCGACCGTTGATGGCACGACACTCCCCCGAGCATGGAACAGTGAACATTTGCGACATTATTACATTTAGTATGTTTCTTTCCTGTTTTAGGCACAGTTATTTCCCGTATGTTTTCATTCAGTCGTAACTTAGTTTCCTTTCAGCCATGTAATAAGGCAGTTTAGTTGTTTTTCATTAATAAAGGCTTGAAGCCATATTTTTCATGAATTACTAACGTTTCTATATCTCATAGTCGGGTGATGACTTACTAGAGCTACATTATTCTGTATGATGTGCAAACTCGTATAACCGATTTCAATCTCCGAGTCCCCGGAGCGCGGACCGGAATACTCTAAGTCCCGGAGCGCGGACTAGAGTATAAACGATTTTAATCTCCGAGTCCCCAGAGTGCGGACCGGAGTACTCTAAGTCCCCGGAGCGCGGACTAGAGTGTAAACGATTTCAATCTCCGGGTCCCCAGAGTGCGGACCGAAGTACTCTAAGTCCCCGGAGCGCGGACGAGAGTATAAATGATTTCAATCTCCGAGTCCCCGGAGCGCGGACCGGAGTACTCTAAGTCCCCGGAGCACGGACCAGAGTATAAACGATTTCAATCTCCGAGTCCCCAGAGTGCGGACAGGAGTACTCTAAGTCCCCGGAGCGCGGACCAGAGTATAAACGATTTCAATCTCCGGGTCCCCAGAGTGAGGACCGGAGTACTCTAAGTGCCTAGAGCGCGGACTAGAGTATAAACGATTTCAATCTCCGAGTCCCCAGAGTGCGGATCGGAGTACTCTAAGTCCCCGGAGCGCAGACTAGAGTATAAACGATTTCAATCTCCGAGTCCCCAAAGTGCGGACCGGAGCACTCTAAGTCCCCGGAGCGCGGACTAGAGTATAAACGATTTCAATCTCCGAGTCCCCAGAGCGTGGACCAGAGTACTCTAAGTCCCCAGAGCGCGGACCAGAGTATAAACGATTTCAATCTCCGAGTCCCCAGAGCGCGGATCGGGGTACTCTAAGTCTCCAGAGAGCGGACCAGAGTATAAACGATTTCAATCTCCGAGTCCCCAGAGTGCGGACTGGAGCACTCTAAGTCCCCAGAGCGCGGGTTAGAGTATTAACGATCTCAATCTCTGAATCCCCTGAATACAGGTCAACTCACTATAAGTCCCTGGAATGCGGATTTAGAAAAAATTCTAAGTGCTCAAGAGATGTAGAACAAGAAGTATGCCACTCCGAAGAATGTTCGAACAACGCGAGAGTGAACAAGAAATATACAACTCATAAGTGCTTAAGTTTTGACCGCAGTTACTCAGAAAGCTAAAAAAGTAAAAGAATCGTTCAAACAACTAAGTAACTGAACTTTATTCAACAATCCAAAATGAGGTTACACAGCTATCCCTCCAAAACTTGGAATCAAGAACCTATCTACACAAACTACGGAGAAAAAAGATAAAAGTAATTACAAGACTTAAGCAAGAAACTCGTTGAACGAGTATAGCGATTATTTCTTCGGTTTCTTCTTCTTGTCTTCTTTTTCTGTTTCCGATGACTCCTCTCCCTCACGCTTTTTCTTGGATTTCTTGCTTGCTAAAGAAGCGGAGTCAGGAGTAGGAGAAGGAACATCCAATGGTTTAGACCTGCCCGGTAGAATGATTTTCAAAGGTCTGTTCCGCGGGTCGGTAAGTTCCAGTATTTCAGGCTCAACTTTGACCTCGACTTTTTTCTTCTCCTCTTCGGCAAGGCGTTCTCTCATGCTCATCTTTGAGGTACGTTCAGAGGCGCCAGTGATTTCGATTTCATCACTCCCTTCGGCGGGAGATGAAGTGTCAAGCTTATCGTCATCTAGCGCCCCGATCACTTGAGCGTCAGGGCCAGGAGTTACTCCCGCATGAGCAACATCGCTTGTTTTCTCTGCCTCCTCCTTGGAGTCATCACTCCTCGGAGTTGGCTCGGGGTCAGAGCAGCCTGCATAAAAACATAAAGAATGAACATTAGAACGAATATCCACTGCTGAAAGATGACAGATCTTATAACTTCTATAAAAGAAGAGTTTTTCTACCGGGTTCTGGCTGGCTATCGGTTGCGCGTGGAGTTTCACCCTCCAGAATAGGAGATAGCATATGAACGCCGAGCCCGGGATCTTCAGGATCGTAGCCGGCATGCTGCTCGAACGGGTCAAGTGCCGGCCGACTGGCCGGTTGAGCAGCGGGAGGAGCAGCAATATGAGGAGCCGTAGTCTCAGCCCCAGATGGGCCAGCTTCATCACTTTTCTCTTTTGAAAGGGGAGAGCCTTTGCTATAAAGCGCCAAGGCTGCTGATAAGTCCGCTGGCTCGTTCCCTCTAAGAAACTCCTTCACCAAGGCATCCTCATCGACTTCTTCAGAGCCCGACTCGATTTTCCTAATCTTCACTAAAGTTTCCTAGGCCTCAGCTAGGGATTCGAGATAGCCCTCGCCCAAGAATGTCAAGTCGCGATGCATAAGGACACGGGCTCCATACTCAGCAATCAACGGGTCAAACATGCACTTGACCTCTTCCCCGCCGGCCTCTGCAGCTGCCTCGAGGCGAGAGTCAACCTCCTCCGCAGCTTTTCTTTTGCCCTCCTCACGGGCTTCGTCTTTCATTTTTTCGACCCCAGCAAGTTCTGTTGAGTCAAGATTTTTATATAGTTTTGATTTCTGACAAAGGGATAAACCGTGATCGTCAAAAAGAAGTCATTCATTGAGACACAACGAGCTTCATACATTAGAGGTGGATTTTTTTGGTATGTTGGTAATATTAGTTATGTTAAAATCTATCCTCAAAATAATCATGTATCTCAAAAGAATCGATGTATAAACGTTTTGGATGACAGCGCACATTCACTGTGCAATTTAACAGCGACCGGTCGACCGGTCCAAAACCAGGCGGTCGACCGTTCCTGTATAAATTGCACAATGAACGTGCACACATGCACATAACGTCTATATATTTGAAATTTTCGTCTACTGGTCATTTTTGACCTGTCGACCGTTTTTAAACAGAATGCAACCTTTCCCAAAAGACACTTCTTTCTTCAATGGTTGCTTCTCTTTCCTTTCATCAATGATCACATCTGTTAATGGCTACTCTTCACAAAGAGTTACAACCATTTATTCTCTATATAAACATATCTAAATCATTGATTGAGATACAACAATTCTTTGCTTTAAAATTCTGATCTTAATTTCTAAATACTCTTGCATTCAAAAAGCTTTCTACTTCAAAATTGCTTATTGAATCATTGAAATTATTTCATATCTTTTGATTCAAATAAGTAATATACTTCCTTCAATCTTCACAAACATCATTCACATATTTTGAGGATAAGATTATAGGAAGGGTGTACTACAAGTGACAAATCAGTGTTGTTAAGAAGCACAAGTTGTCAACGACAATTGTATTTATTTTTGTTGAAGTCCTCGGTGTTGTAAGAGGCACGAAATCCCGTTCGGCTGTTCGGGTGTTATAAACCTGTTCCTCCGGGTGAAGCGAGGTAGTTGGTAGTGAAATCCAGATAGAAGTCTGGGACTGGACGTAGGACGGGAGGTCCGAACCAGTATAAAAATCCCTGGTGTGATTTTACTGTTTACTGCATTTACTATTCTATATCTGTGAATTGCTATATAGTTAGTTTATTGAATATTTACTTATATAGCAATTGTAAATAACATTCCGCATATATTAGTCCATATTACACGATCCGTAATCAGTGTGCACAAGCGTACACACTTTCATTTGGTATCAGAGCAAGGTCATCATATAACCGTAAAACCGTTATTTGATATATTCTTGTAATATGGCAAATAACGCAAGTACTAGCTCTAGCACTTACACGGAAGGTCAATCAACACAAAGACCTCCATTCTTTAATGGTCTCAACTATAGCTATTGGGCTACACGTATGTCATTTTTCATGCAATCAAATAGCTATGATGCTTGGAATGCTACTCAAAAAGAAATAGTAAATCCAACAACTGAATATTCAGAATGGACAACGGCTGAGAAAACAGCAGCAGCTGTAAATTCAAAGGCAATAAATATGTTGTTTTGTGCATTAGACCAAAATGAATATAACCGTGTTAGTATCTGCACTACTGCATATCAAATTTGGCAAACGCTGAAAACCACTCATGAAGGTACTAACAAGGTTAAACAAGCCAAAATAGCCATGCTGAAGAGTCAGTTTCAAAATTTCAAAATGAAACCGAATGAGACGATCAATGATATGTATTCAAGGTTTCAAACTATTCATCATGCACTTATCGGATTAGGGCAAAAATATTCAGATTTTGATGTTGTTTCAACAATCCTACATTCTCTGACTAGTGAATGGGAAGGAAAAGTATTAGCAATTGAAGAAGCTAATGACCTTTCCATCATGAAGCCAGATGAATTGATAGGAAATTTAATGTCCTATGAAGCAAATTTGCAGGCTAGAAAAGAACAGAAAGAAGAAGAAGAAGAAGAGGAGGGTGAGACAGATTCAGATTAAATCCTTTTAGTCTATGTCTTTATCTACTATTATGTGTAAGGTATGACTTAGTTCTTGCTTTAAGACATTATCTGGCACTTGTACTAAATAGTGTCGCATTTTAATTCGTCTTAGACTCTTTGGCATTATCATATTATGTGACTCTTAATCTATGGTAGTAGTCTTATTTTGCTTTTACTCTGAATTATATATTTTATATCCTCTATTTTTATACTCCTTTTTGTCGATGACAAAGGGGGAGAAAATTGTGCTAACAGTATATATGCAGGAAAATATAGAGTTACAGGCACAATCTCAGGGGGAGATCAAATACAGGGGGAGATTCATAACTATGTTGTCATCAATCAAAAAGGGGGAGAATGTTGAGTCAAGATTTTTATATAGTTTTGATTTCTGACAAAGGGATAAACCGTGATCGTCAAAAAGAAGTCATTCATTGAGACACAACGAGCTTCATACATTAGAGGTGGATTTTTTTGGTATGTTGGTAATATTAGTTATGTTAAAATCTATCCTCAAAATAATCATGTATCTCAAAAGAATCGATGTATAAACGTTTTGGATGACAGCGCACATTCACTGTGCAATTTAACAGCGACCGGTCGACCGGTCCAAAACCAGGCGGTCGACCGTTCCTGTATAAATTGCACAATGAACGTGCACACATGCACATAACGTCTATATATTTGAAATTTTCGTCTACTGGTCATTTTTGACCTGTCGACCGTTTTTAAACAGAATGCAACCTTTCCCAAAAGACACTTCTTTCTTCAATGGTTGCTTCTCTTTCCTTTCATCAATGATCACATCTGTTAATGGCTACTCTTCACAAAGAGTTACAACCATTTATTCTCTATATAAACATATCTAAATCATTGATTGAGATACAACAATTCTTTGCTTTAAAATTCTGATCTTAATTTCTAAATACTCTTGCATTCAAAAAGCTTTCTACTTCAAAATTGCTTATTGAATCATTGAAATTATTTCATATCTTTTGATTCAAATAAGTAATATACTTCCTTCAATCTTCACAAACATCATTCACATATTTTGAGGATAAGATTATAGGAAGGGTGTACTACAAGTGACAAATCAGTGTTGTTAAGAAGCACAAGTTGTCAACGACAATTGTATTTATTTTTGTTGAAGTCCTCGGTGTTGTAAGAGGCACGAAATCCCGTTCGGCTGTTCGGGTGTTATAAACCTGTTCCTCCGGGTGAAGCGAGGTAGTTGGTAGTGAAATCCAGATAGAAGTCTGGGACTGGACGTAGGACGGGAGGTCCGAACCAGTATAAAAATCCCTGGTGTGATTTTACTGTTTACTGCATTTACTATTCTATATCTGTGAATTGCTATATAGTTAGTTTATTGAATATTTACTTATATAGCAATTGTAAATAACATTCCGCATATATTAGTCCATATTACACGATCCGTAATCAGTGTGCACAAGCGTACACACTTTCAAGTTCGTCATCGAGTTTCACTTTCAAGAGCCGAGTAGCAACGATTTCATCACAGTATCGTTGTGACTCTTCTTGAGCAGCTACTTTGTCCTCTTTCTCCTTGGAGAGTAATTCTTTCAACTCTTTGACTTGTATGGCGAGCGCGTCCCTTTCTTTTTGGATAGAATCTTTTTCTAAGGCAAGAGCACCGCTACGCTGGACCGCCACATCAATTTCCTTCTTTTGAGCCATCTCTAAATGAGTGACCGCCTCAGCAGTATCTTTTGCGCTTTGCTCATCGGCTTCCAACTTCGACTTATACGAAGCGAGCTCTTCGTCTTGATGCTTGATGATGTTCTTGTCACAGCCAGCCTCCAATTTCAGACGATCAATTTCATATTGTCGCTCAACAGACACCTCTGAGATCTTTTCAACCAAGTGTACAACGCGTCATGTTGAACATAGACGTCGTTGTTACAGGCAATGGCACTCTGCTTCACGTGCCCAGGGATATGATGAATAGCTGGGAGGAATTTCAGACCATCAAAGCAAATTTTTGGGAATGTGGCCTTAAGATCGACCATCTTCTCTGCTACAGTTGGGTCAACCGCGGAAGTAGGGGGATGAGGCCTTGGAAGTTCTGCTCTTTTTCGTTGCTCCCGAATTTGCCTTGTACTCGATGAACCAAAGTGTTGTTCTCGAGAGGCATCGGGTTGGGACCCCTTCTGTGAAGACTTCTCTCTATCCGACTCAGTTGGAGGAAGAGGATCACGGGACTGTGAAGATTGGGAATATGCCTTCTTATGATAAGACGAATCGCGGGGACGGTTGTCTCTATCTTTGTAATCATCTCTATCCCTGCGTCTGCCCGAACCTGAATCCCATCCGGGATGATGAAATATGGAAGACCCGTGAAGGCGATCGAGTCCGTGAGAGCGCCCCATGTCACCTACAAAGAATAGAGATAACAACGAGTTAAGAAAAATCCGGGAAATAAGAAAAAACCTGAAGTGTATGATGGAATGCGTATGTGCGTGCGTGTCCTAGTGTTCCCCCGATGGACCAGTTCTTTTGTCTTTACTAATCGGAGTGTTGTCTCCCTGGACTGGGAGTTGAACTCTCGCATTGCCTCTAGCAGGCGAAGAGAACTTGAGTGCTTCAGGATCGTCAAACCCATAATTAAGTATATCGTCGGGGATTGAAAGATTCGACAAACCCCTTAGAGAACTTTCCATGTGCTGTGAGGAAGCCTCTTTCTCTGGCGGGATAAGCGTAACTTTTGAAGTTCCGCTAACTTTCTCCTTCCGTATCTTGTATTTTAACCTCTTTTTTCCCTTCGAAGGAGAGGATGACGTTTCAATGTCATGAACTTCGACCGCCGGATTCCAAGCGGGACCCATATTCTCGCCTTGAGTCTCAGGAGCTTCATCCTCATTGTGCTCACCCTCTTCGTGCGCATCGGGAGTGTGGCGTGATGACGATCCAGCTTGTTTTTTCCCTTTACCGGATGCTGGCTTGGGAATGGAGACGCCCTCCGGAAGGCTAATCCGACGACCAGGGGCTAGCAAGCCGAACCTCGACAATGATTCATTCTAAATGATGGTTCGGATGTCTCGTTCCTCGGCAGGAAGAGCTCTAATGGCCTCAACGGCCTTAGAATATCCTCGGCCCTCCGGACGCGGGTTGATACCTGAAAAGATGAAACGAGGGGTTAGGAAAAGCATAACTCCAATTAAACACGAATGATGACTCAGCGAAGAGACTTACTGCCTTCAACCCATCTCCTCGCAAAACCAGGAGGGCAACGCACGTAGAACCATTCCTGTTTGTACAGGGCGAATTTACTACAAGCTCCTATCAAGATTTGGCATTTGTGGTACGGCTCGAGGAACATGAAGGAAGGGCTATCTTTCTGTTTCTTGATCATATAAATGTATCTAATGTCGCCAGAAGTTGGAGGTCTAGAGAAGACGGCCATGAAGAGTAGGTAGGTCCCATATAGAAACGCGTGACCGTTTGGGTGCAGCTGCGACGGGGCAATGTCTATGTACTGCAACACGTCCCGAAGAAATAAATTAAACGGAGGCACGCTGCCCAACCAACACATGAACTTGTTGCTGGTGGTATATCCGACTGGGGGCAGGTGAGGGCGATCGTGTCGCGACGGAACTAACACATCGGCGAAAGGAATCCCATGAATGGAGCATATTCGCCGAAGTGCGACTTCGTTAATCTTCGAAGCCTGTGAATCGATCGGGTTGTCTAAGAGAATTGTTGCCTCCAGGGCATCAGGAGCTAAGTTATGGGTAGGGGAAGTCGACGGATCTGAAGTATCAGCAACTTTTTGCCTCGATGATGGCCCGGCCCTATCAGATATAGTGGCGGAGCTAGACTTTTTAGACATCCCCAATAAATAATGAATCTGTCTGAATGCCTGTGAAAACTATACTTGAAAAACGTTGATTATTAGAATTAACAATACGAAAATTCCCCCCACGTGGTGTGTAAACTAGTGCAAGCAATAAGAATCTAGAGATTACAAAGATACGAAAACGAGTTTTGAATCGTTGCCTTCGAAGACCGTCATCGCTGACCGTCTCGAAAAGCCCGCCTTATGGTGACTACAGTTCCAGATTCGGAAAATGTATAATTAATAAGTGTTCGGCTAAAGTTTTGTCCGGCCAAAATAGGTTTCAGCATTCACAATCGTTCGGTTAAGTGTTGTTCAACGCTTATGATTGTTCGGCATTTGAATTGTTCGACCTAAGTGTTGTTCGGCGCTTATGATTGTTCGGCGTTTGTATTGTTCGGCCTAGGTTTGGTTCGGCATTTGAATTGTTCGGCCTAAGTGTAGTTCGGCATTTATGCTGTTCGGCACTTACAATTGCTCGGCATTTGTATTGTTCGGCATAGGTTTGGTTCGGCATTTATGTTTGTTCGGCCTAAGGTAGTTTGACATTTATGTTTGTTCGGCCTAAGCTTGGTTCAGCATTTGTATTGTTCGACTTAAGTGTGGTTCGGCATTTGTGTTCGTTCGGCCTAAGTGTAATACGACGTTTGTTACTGTTCGGCGAAGCATCATTCGGCCAGAAGCTTGTTCGAACGAGACAACGCTCGACACACCTCCCTTAACAACGACTTCGTTCCCATCTTATTTCTCCATCCACGCCAAACTACGAGGGTGAATCGTTCGGCAGGTCGTGCTAGACTTTACCATTCGACGCCCCTGACCATCTCCTACTTCTCCTATGCTCTTTCCTCCACCAATCTCGTTCGGCACAAAAGATTTATGCTGAACCACAATACGTCTACCAAATAGCTTCCTAGAAAGCTCGTCTCTGCCCACTCTTTCGTCCACCCTCATCGCGTGACTCTGGCAACTTTTTAAGATACTTTAATCAAGGTTCGACCTACCCCATCAATTAGGGAGTTCGAGCGTAAAGACCATGTTTAGGTGGAAGAGTCGGTACCTAGTTGATAGGATGAAGATTTGGGAGGAGTCGACGAATAGTTGGAGAATGTTAACTGGGAGCTTCGGCAGGTGCAAGGCAGGCGTGTTGGAAGTGTAAAAAGGGAAGAAGGAAGGAGGTGCCGGCTTTTATAGGGAAAAAGAAGAAGTCGAAAAGGCTACATCTGGTGGAACCGGTAAAAGTCACAGCGTTCGGCATCGGCATACAATGACGTTCGGCAACTGAAGAGCGCTCGGTTTTCAGTGCATCGTTCTGCATTTATACCATGCTCTGCACACGCCTCAACTGCTGATATTCTCAAAAAGGCATCTCCATTTGAAGTTAGTCAAGGATTTGAAATGGAACATGAAGGTTACACGAATCAAAGCGTATCACGATTCAGTCACGTAATACACTTTGGGGGGCAAGTGTTTCCTGGAGATTTGACCAGGCAACTGAGTGCTCGGCATTGGATAGTACTCGGCTTCCAGGACTACTCGGCATCTAGTAGTACTCGACATTTAGTAGTACTCAGCATCCAGAAGTACTCGGCATCTAGTAGCGCTCGGTATCCAGAAATACTCGGCATCCAGGAGCACTCGGCATCCAGGAGCACTCGGTATCCAGGAGCACTCGGCATCCAGGAGTACTCGGCATCTAGGGGCACTCGGCATCCAGGAGCACTCGGCATCCAGGAGTACTCGACGTCCAGGGGTACTCGGCATCCAGGGGTACTCGGCGTCCAGGAGTACTCGGCATCCAGGAGCATTCGGCATCAGAAGGCGTTCGACGTATACGACTGCTCGGCATGGCTGTATTGTTCGTCAAAAGCTATCGTTCGGCCAGAACCATCGTTCGGCTAGAGACATCGTTCAGCTAAAGGCAAACGTTCGGCCAGAGCCATCGTTCGGCCAGGGACATCATTCGGTTAGAAGCATTGTTTGGTTAAAGCTATCGTTCGGCCAGCACCAACGTTCGGCCAGAGACAACGTTCGATCAAGCACATCGTTCGGCCAGAGGCACGTTCGGCTTCGACTGACATTCGTTCCACTCTTCCCACGCATCAAGCATATCGTTCGGCGTAAAGAGGGTGGTTCGGCATCATTGTGTTCGGCCTATTTGGTTCGGCATACGGCGACCATTGTATTTGGACCAGAGTGTTCGGCTGCCGAGCCCACCTGAGAAGTCCAACCCATCTTTGTCTATAAATAGAGGGGCAGGGGCACAGTGAAAAGGGACCTTTTTTGGAGATAACACTGGGGAGACTCTGCCATTTTTGAGACTCATCTTCTTTACTTAGCAACTTCATTCAAGCATTTGATCTACGAATTGTATTTGTAATCAATCATTAAGAAAATCAATAAAGTGAAAACTCAAAGTGGACGTAGGCAATTACGCTGAACCACTATAAATCTGGTGTTCTTACTTTCTGCATTTAAATTAGCATTGTCTTCCTTGTTTAATTTATCTTCATCACTTATAGCTCTACACAATCTTTCTCTACGAGGTTAGTGACCAATTTTGGTGCTAACAATATATGACTTAACCAATTTCCTCGTGAAATCCATATTTGTGGGTGTGCGGTGTAGTCCAGGGGTTTTACACACAACAATACAATATCATCAATCATCACATATTCAAGCACAGCAATATTGATAAGCAGTATAATCTTATAACGCTTATCTTCATTCACAGATAAATAATATAAATTCATCATAGATAAATAAATTACATTAATCACAGATCAAATCAAAGTAATTCATATCACAAAGCATTTCACATCAGGGATATCAAACAATTTAAAGCATTCCATGCAATTCAAACATCCATAAGTAAGATCAATTCATTACACTACAACAAATAGGACTTTTAACAGCGTTTGAAAAATGCTGTAAAAACTTTTAACAGCGTTTTTGCATATGTTGTATATCGACATGCAGTTATATGTCAAGGATATACGATGACAAGAAATAAACGCTGTTAAATGTCCTTTTTAACAGCGTTTCCCTAGTGTCATGAAATCTTTTAACAGCGTTTGGTTGGGTGCAGTTATAGATCTTTCTTAGCGTTTGTTTCGTGCTAAGATAAGATTTTATAGCGTTTTTTCAATGTTGTTATATTTATTTACAGCGTTTCGTTGTTGCAATAGATCGTGCTTTATGTTTTTAGATACAATTTAACGTCATTTTTAAAACGCTGTTAAAACTTTTAACAGCGTTTTAAAAATGCTATTTAAACTTTCAACGCGTTTTAAAAACGATGTGGAATGTTTTAACTGGTTTTAAAAAGCTGTTGAATGTTTTAACTGCGTTTAAAAAACGCTGTGGAATGTTTTAACAGCGTTTTAAAAACGTTGTGGAATGTTTTGATTGTATTTCTGTAAACATCCACAATAATGTGCATATATATACCACATTTCAAAATTAGCATATTATATCAATATCACATTTCAAAATCAACATATTATATCAATACCACATTTTGGACACATATTTGATAACCGACGTATGAAATTTCATAATCAAAATACACAATATTCTTACACCAAACATAAATAGTTTGTCATCAATAGTTCAATAACAAAATATAGAACAAGTAGCAATAGCAAAACAAAAGCAAGTAGTACATACGTTAAAACCAAAAAGTAGTTCTAGCAGCAAAAATAACTTCGATCCATAACTCGTTGCAGCCTTTGTTTGCATCACAGTCATCTATCTACCTGTAAAGTAAAAGCAATGCTTGAGAATCAATTCATCAAAAAAGTGTACACAAAGTTAAATCGGATTCATAATGCAAACACTAAAAATTTATCACACTATTTCAGTAGGCGATTGACTAGTAACATAAGTGCAAAAATTATTTGCAGTAATTTAAGTGCAGATATTATTTGCAGAAATTATTTGCAGAAATTCAGTGCAGTGACTAGTAACACTAAATCTACTGCGCACATTCGACATGATATATAAGAGTTAGTTAAGTGCAGAAATTTACTAGTAACATAAGTCTGAAAATTGAGATGGTGCAGGCAAGTTGGGCAGCAACAATGCATTATGCATTTCAAAGCATATGAGTAGTCTATGGAGACAGGAACATCACCTCTCTATGTATATATATGCAAGTACTTTTACTATGACCTCAAGTGTACAAATTTTTAATAAAGAAAAGAAGTACGGTGTACTCAAATAAGCTTCAAGAAAGGGAATTTGAGAAAAGCAATACTGGTTGATTAACATCCAATTAACACGTAAAAATTAAGAAGAACCATACATATGGAATTTATGACACTTTATGGTGGATCATTCATCAAGTACAGCACAGAAATGTTGAAAGTTCAATTTGTCAATACCTATGTTTTTCTTCATTACATATATTAAAATAACTATCTATATTTTACTGTTTTTCTTGAAAAATAAAATAAAATCAAAGATGAAAATATCCGTAAAATTCGTCGATATTTAACTACAGTATCTTAGCTGAAATCCTATGAGTAAATCACTCAAAGTTTGATATTTGTAGTTTTGTTGAATTTTCATCAAAACTTCCCAAAATTAACTACATAGTTACTAACCAAAAAAAAGGTCAACGTGTTATGTACTAAATTGCAGTATCTACTGACATTTGAATCATGAAGATGGTATTTGAAGCAGTGACCAATAGCTCTAACTATATTGCGATATCTAAGCTTGGAGATCAGTTCAATTTGTCGATTAAAGTTCTGTGAACTATGGCTCCTTTTCCATTTTAAGCATCTTATTACTACTAGGGAACCATCTTTTAACTTTCCTCTATACATCTGATATTAAAAGGAATTCAGATAAAATAACAGAGGGTAATTATTTTAGTCGACAAATTAGTAACAAGTATCGATTATATACACATATACTGATGAAGTGGAACCTCACACCCTCTTCCGATGACACGTTATACTAAGTAGTATTTTGCAATTTAGTTGCATTTTGCAACTTAGTTTGCAAACTGAGTTGCAAAATGCAACTCAGTTTTTCAAAACTGGAGTTGCAATTTACAACTTAACATTATGAAGCACATTCAGCGAGCAAGGAAAAAATATCAACGTAAAATACCAAGAAGACAAGCATAATATTCTGAATCCAGCAAAAAAAATAAGAAGGTAAAAGAAAATTATTACCAGTTGAGGAAAGGGTCTGGTCTGAAATATGAGTTGCTGAAGCTTTGATTGGGAATGCGTATACAATGCTGTGAAGTTCCACGATGGCTGGAGCATGTATGAGCTTACTGAGTGGATGTCCACTTGCTTGGAGAAGCTAAAGTGACAAGTTGACAATGATTGAATGGAGCTGGTGTAGCTGCTTTTATTGAGCTTGGCAGAGTAACTGTTTGCGCCAAAAATGGTCACAAACCCCAAGTATTGTGAAAGCACCAGTATATGAATACAAATCAGCAATATTCAGACACAAATCTCAGATCTAAGCTAGCAATAAACAGCAATCCAGAAATAAATCACAAGAACACGAGATTTATAGTGGTTCGGCTATCTCCGGCCTACGTCCACTTCAATGATTTTTATCTTTTATTGATGTTCTTTGCTGATTACAGATGACTATAGCAGATACAATGACTGAATTCGAATATAACAGCAATGGAAAGAAGTAGAATTGAATCCGGCAGAGTCTGGACGTTGAGCAACCAAAAGATCCTTTTTCTGCAGGCTTCAGGGGGCTATTTATAGGCGTAGGAGGCTGAGATCGCGCCCAAACTTCGGGAGACTTATTCTGGCACGTGAGGGGGCCCACGCGACCGATTCCACCAAGTTTCGACTCGATCTGCGATCGACATGAAGCAATTTCGTATCCATCAAGAAATGGTCCAATCGAGCTGAAACTTGGCAGGATTGTTCTTTACGCTGTATGCAAGCTACTGTGAAAATTTCGTTGCATTTGGATCTGTGGTTCATGAGATATGTTCGATACGAGATTGCACTTTCGTACGTTGCCGAGTTCGAAACCATGAATTTGTATCCATTCCTGTCGCATTGGTCAGAAGCACGCGCGCGCAGTGATGACGTATTGCCAAGTTCGTGGACCGATCCACCCAATGCGCCGAGTTGAACACTTCTTTCCTGGATTCGTGGATATCCTTCGCAAGTATCCACGCTTTACGTTTGTTTGTATCCACTGCCTCTTCATAGCGTTCGTACTCAACTGTTTGCATCGATACTTCATGTTCTTTCGCACCGATTGCAAGTATGTATTTCGTATCGATCTATGAAACGATTGATACGAAATGGTGAACTTAATCGATACGAAAGCCGTATGAGCGGCCCACAGATGGGTACGAAACTAAACACAATGATGGATACGAACAAAGCCTTACATGATGGATACGAGCGAGACTTTACCTAATGGATTCGATGAAGATCTGTAGAGCTGATGGAGTCTAACTGAGCTCCTATGGTCGATACGAGATCATCGATTCGAAGTGCACCACCTGTCCCCATCCTGATCGATACGAACCGTATCGATTCGAAACATCACCTGCCGATCGATGCGAAATGCATCGATACGAACCATACCCTGCGTACCTTAATCCATTCACATCTCGAGCATACGACCTCCGATCGATATGAAGCTCGAAACATAGCCTTTCCTAGTCCTCATCATCATCTCAAATCGATTCCGTTCTGATCGGAGCTCGGCCAAATTTTAACGACATCGATTGCAGCCTTGTTTCCAATCGATCCCCAATCCCGATATCCATTCGTCCTTGCCAATTTGTTGGTATTCCAGCGTTGACCAAAAGGTGGGATAACATATACAGTGACTTGATGCATGGTGAAAGATAGTACACATGCAGGCAGCTACATTCATGCGAACAGCAGAACAGTGTGATGCATAGTGAGGCGTTGCAGGTGATCAGTAGGTTGGCAACCTGTCATGCGAGAGTAGGTTTGAAAATGGATCACAATGGGACGTTGCAAGGTGCTGATATCACTGAAGTAGGTTGGTGAGAGTGCAATTGTGTATAGGGTCACACTTATACTTCAATCTTAATCAAATTAAAATTTGCTGGTTTGGCGGTGTTAACTAGAAATAATACAGCTTAAGTATGATCATTGGTAGCTTCCAATGGTTACTTACATGTTAATTATCTTTTCTGGAATTGCAAGTAGAGACTCTGTTTAAATAGTGTTATCATATCAAGATATTTTTATCAAGCAGTATATAATCAAAACTATACAGTTCAAGATTATCAAACTAGTTTTATTATTAATAACACATGTACATGCTTTAAAGAATATTTCTATTACATTCACTGAATGCATGTGAAAGAAAATTATATGAAACACATGTATTCATATACAAAATTTTATAAATCACATGTATTCATATACAAACTGTAGATTTGCATTATCAGTAGAGATACAAGATGGAAAAGAGATCGAAACCCATATGTAAACTATCATCTGCATTCAAACTATTAATGAGAAACTCATTATTATTGCAATGAGTCTGGATCGTCTTAAATGGATATCATTATTTATCACTAAAAATTCGGAGAAGTCGCAATTGAAATTAACTCAAATGGTAACTAAGAAATCAAATTAATTAAAATGAGAAGGTTAAAGAAATAATTACCAAGTGGGGTTTTGGTGGAAAGATGTCACTTAAAATATCAGTTTGGCCAACCATAAATGAAACCGGGTCATGGTCGATCAACAGCATCCTTAATTGCATCAGTTAATAAAGAAATTATAAGCACAGAATACAAAAGGCCTGCACATTTATATAGAGAACCCAGTAACTAAGTAGTTAGGAATAAAGGGTCTTTCAGTAACAAAGTTTGGTACACGAAAATAAAGCATACCCAAAAAAGCATAATACAAAATCATAAACGTTTCTCTTCTATGCTAAATGAGGAACAAATCACTAATGGCATATCAATCAACATAAGGTTAAAAACAAATACGAAATCCTAGCATCAAATCAAATACTATCGTCATCAAATAACTAAAACTAAAAAATTAAAATTGATCAAACGTTAAACTAAAATTCGAATCAGATAACCTTGAAATAAAATTAACATTAACTAAGGTACTAAACTTTAAATTAAAAATTAGTAATAATTCACTAAACGTTAAATCAAAACGAAAATTAAAATTAACTAAACATTACATTGAAATAAAAAGTAAATCAATACAGTTATATTAGCCCATCTTTTTTCATATCAAAATGTCATAAGATAAACTATTTGGACAACAGAGTAGTAATATGTGTAATCAAATGTAAGTACATGTATGTAGATTCAAAAAAGAAAAAAATGGAAAATTGAGAAATGAGACTGGCTATAAGAGACTATAGGTCAAGAAATAACCACATGGTAGGTGGAAAGTACAAAAATAAAACAATACGTTGGGAGAACTTATTTATAGCTACTAAACTGTGGAGGTTGAAATCGAACATTGTTTAACTGTATTATATATTTCATTTTTTGAGCATTTAACCAGCTAAGCTTTTTATATTACTTGCTAATGATTTACCAGATCATATCCAAATTAACTCCAAAATAAAATTATTCTTACAGGTTTATCCCTGTGTGTGTATGCTCAACTTCACAAGTACGTCAATGGAGCGAAATCGCTCTTTACTTATTGATAATGACCCTTGGAAATTAATGGTAAACATATAGTGATCATGATAAGATTCATGTCTTCTACCATCATCAAACGCTTTGGTACAAAGCTACCTTTAAAGAGCATTTGATTTTGCATAGAATATTTTTCAAAGTAGAGTTAAAATTCATGAGAAACATATAGGAGAAGGAAAAATGAAAGAAGATGAAAATCTCACCAAGCTCCCAAACATGAATAGTGTAACCCTTGTTAATAGTATGTTGGATCAAAGCAGCAGCATTGGTTGAATTCCAAGGCTCTCCTACTGATCCATCTGACATTGGAACACGTCAATTCAGCGCATTTAATCCAAAAATAATCATAGCCCTGAAAGATAAATCCCAGAAGTTTAACAAAATAAAATTATAGTCATGTGGGTGTATTATTATTTTAGGAAACAAATTTAAGCTGGCTATATCCCAAGTACCCCCAGTGTGATTTTATATGCAACTTGTAAAAATCATACAGACTCAAACTATTGATTTTATATGCAGCTTGTAAAAATCATACAAGCTCAAACTATTGATTTTATATGCAACTTACACCTTGCAATGATCAACTATGGTGACTAGGAATCTGCTGGCACTGATCAACTAAGTAAATTATTACTCAATGTAATTCAATATTATGCACGTACTTGTATATTGTGATGTTTGCAAGATTAATAGTAATATGTGCTTTATTTCTCATGATAACATTTATGGCAAAGTATATTAGCCTCCGTAACATTTCCTTGCTATGAACCCAGTCGATGGCAGTTCCGGTGGCCTTGGACAGGAACTCAGCCATTCATGGGTCAAAAGTAAAAAATCTTTACTATTAAGCATTATTATATATATGCTATGGCCAATGAATAGTATAACAAACAGTTATATTAGTATTTGTTTTATTATCAGAAGTGTGAGTCTCATTTTCTCAATCTTTATATTGTTAGTACCCAATCTAATTCAAATTTAACTAAGATGATTTTTATGTTAATCTGCCTAAAGTTTTTAATATAATAATAAATTATATTGTGTCTATTTTAGCTTACTGTTCATACGTACCCCTATCTACATGTTGCGAGTAAGCACTGATAGGTATCACCACTACACAATGTACGAGCATCATACTGTCCCGTCTTCAACTGTACATCCAACATCACACTACTCTTCATTTGCAGCTTTATCCTGTAGCAGCATTCTGCCCCATCTTCGGCCAGTATGTGCATTCATCATTACTGTATTTTTTTCTTCCAACATGCACTTTTCAACCAACTTGCACAACTGTTTCCATGCACACAAAACTGTTTCCACACACAGTTCAGCTAACATGCCATGCTACTCTTCAGCTAACATACTTTGTCATCCTTGCACATGCATCATTTAGCAGAAATATACATAACAATTTTTCTACTGCAAAGGCATGTTTTTTTCAGCAGCAATGCTATGTTTCGCAATGACTAAGTGAAGTACTCACTTACCTCACAATTCAAAGGGGGTGCATATGGATCATCGACCCCTATCAAACCTGCATAAATCGATAAAAATGTATACTATTTAATAGGCTAGTCTGATGTGTATATATAGAAATTTTAGTAGCTTGTAATCAGGAACACATGGGCAAAAAAATATTGTTGAAAAATAATAAATTAATGAACTTAATCATATTCTGGTTTGGCATATAGTTTTATAAAATAATAATGAAACAGATCAAAAGAAAGAGTAAAATAAGTAGAATACAAAATGTAGAAATGCAAATAAAGCTGCTAAATATAAGCATGATGGTTCCAAAGATGAATCACAGAGTTCAAGATCTTGCACTTTTTCTTTTTTGTTTCACAAAAATTGAATTTTCTATTCGAATTTGGTAGTATATTAAAATACTTCATTGTCAGAACAAATATCAAAAGTATTCCTTGTTAGAACACACTTCAAACATCATTGTTATACTATCAAGAAGGATTGTTTGCAAGCTAGGTTAGAGCATATTTATGCTTATATTATAAAATGACAACTTCAGAAACTGCTGGATTATTAGATCTAAAAAGCAGTATTGAGCATATCAAAAATAATCTTAGTTCCCTAGTTTAAAGCCCTTGTCGTGTTGTATTTAAATTCATTGATTCAAAAAGCAAAACAACACTTTCTCCCACTACCTGTGATGGGCAAAGGTAGTTGCAGCTAATTTAGGATATTCTTGTTGTTTCTATGGAAATTATGTGGATAATGAAATTCAAATAAAATATACAAAGTTAAATTTAACTTCAAATAATCTGAAGGACAAGCGTCAATCTCATCATATCAAAAAAAAAATCATACATAAAAATATAATCTTATTATCTTGGCTTATCCTTTAACTTACAATTGGTTCTAATTGAGCATCATCAATCCAACATTATGTTTCTATGTTCCATTCATCAATGTGGTTGCCGAAATAATTCACAAAATAAAAAATAAATATTAATCATATAGGAAAAGAACAATATGCAAATTAGGATGTTATTATTCCGTAACTTTAAGGTAATTTAACATTGAAAGCATACACAAGACACGCAACTATGATGGGATCAAACATGTTAATCAAGTATAAGTTGTTAATTTTTCCTTGAAAAGTTTTAAGTACAAATGATATAGTATGGTAAATCGATGAAATTGATTAACATAATAGCTCCAGTAGGCTTTCAACTTGTAAGTTAGGTATATGAACATGTGAATAGTTCATGATTAAACTCACACAATGTGTGACACAATTATAAAACAGTTTGTAGTGCAATCATAAGTTTCTAAATATCATCAATCCTAATATCAATCTCATAAAACAGTAAATGGCAATAAGTAGGTTTGGAATTACATCCATTGAAAACATTAACAAAAATTCTCATTAACAATACAAATATACAACTGGATGCACCAAATTTATGCCTAACCGAGCATAAGGAAACTAAAGTAGAATGTGACAAACATAAGGCTTGCCTTAAACATGACATAGTCAAACAAGACAAAATGATAATCACTAACCGAGCATAATTATCCCCTTCATTAACCCTAGACAGAGCTCTATAATGAATCTAGGATCAAATCTTGGCCAATGAATATCAGACCAGCTCCTTTCTTTATTGAGGTAACACTCCAGCCGAAAGCATTGAGCTCTACAATCATTGCAGCATGATTCCCTGGATTAGACATTGTTCTAGGTTTTATGAGATACGAAGGTGAGATTCATAGAGAATAAATTATCGAAGGGAAACAATTTTGGGATAATTATAGATCTGATGTGTGGGAAGTAAATTGATTTAAAAATAATTTGATTCAAAGCTGAAGAATGATTTTCAGGATTTCGATATCTTTTTAGCAGATGGGATGAAATAATTAGTAAAACTTTGGCCGATAAAATGAAATTTGTCCCGCGTTTGGAGTTTGGTAAGAGTTCAATTCACAGCGTTTGTATTTTCATTTTATTTTGTTAATATGGGGATTAATGGCAACTACATTTGAAACGCTATTTATCAATGATTGTGCATGCTATTAATAGTGTTTTTTCTTGTAGTGTTATCTGATTAACTTAAACCAGATTAATTACTTATGAATAAATTACTAATCCTGGTTAATTAATTAATTAATTTCAAACCATTTTAATTAATTATCCTTTAATCATTTATTAATTAATCTTTAATAAATTGATTATCCTTTAATTATTAATTTATCAACCTTAATTAATAAATCAATCAACTTTTGATCATTAAATAATTAGCCTTTAATTATTTAATTATTCTTTATTTAATTATCTTTAAATAATTAAATTAATTAATTAATCCTTAATTAATTACCATTTAATTAATTATCCTTAATTACTTATAAGAAGTGATTATCCATAATCACTTATATTAATAAATCACAAATTTATTTCATTGAGTAATTATCTTTTAATTACTTATCTTAATTAACTAACCCTTTAATTAATTACATCAATTAATTAATCCTTTAATTATCCACCTTAATTAATTAATTAATCAAGACCTTAATTAATTTAAAATAAACCATTATCTTAATTAACCACATAATTACCATTATTAAATTTCATTTGAAACACTTAAGGATATATTTAAATAATTAACCTTTATAAAATTGTATTAAATCAAAATAATTTAAATTTAAAAATCATTTGAATTTACAATTTATATTGAAAATTGATTAAAAACTTGCTTTAATTTTTAAAACTTGAACGTTTTCTTTTGCTTTTGAAAGCTTACAACAGAAAGACCCGAGCCAATATTAGAAAATACTCGAGCTAAACCCGAGCAATTCTCCTGCTTCACCGCTTCGAGACAATCACGCAACTACTTCGATATCGACCCGAGGAACCATCTCCTTCTTCCCCAACCACTTCAATAACCATCAGATACCAATGTGCACTATGCTCGAGCATCGATGATCTGCTCGATTCCGACCAACGCCGCGGCGATTCGCAAATCGACGATCACCTCCACCATCGTCCCAAACACCCAGGCCCTTGAAAACACCGACGAAATCGAATTCGAGCCTGTCGAATCAAACTGGAACCCAAACTGATCATCTAGAAACGATTCGCACC
Source organism: Allium fistulosum (assembly GCA_030737815.1). Lineage (NCBI taxonomy): Eukaryota > Viridiplantae > Streptophyta > Magnoliopsida > Asparagales > Amaryllidaceae > Allium > Allium fistulosum. The sequence continues at coordinate 101,766,427 of CM060907.1, forward strand.
GACCAACCCGATCGCCAGAGACATCGTCGACTCATCCAAAACTTTGTTACGACCTCATGCTCCTATCCCACTTGGTCCGATCGACCACGATCCATTATTGACGATGAAATCAATTCGAGAACGACACTGACAAAAATATGCCCTTAAACCCTACAACCTTGTCAATCAACTTCCACGATTATTTAAAAAATCAGCGATTATTTTTCCTGTAAACTTCATCACCTAAACTTCCTCTAACATCAAGCCCGGGGCTCGATTGCTCGTTGATCGATGGGAATTGACAATTCTTACAATTCCGTTCAACTTAAAAATTCTCATTATTTACCATACTAAAATTCCTAAAATTTCTTTTAAGAATCATCGTTTGTTAATACTAATCAAATCATGGAATCCAAACACGAAATTGAATTTATTGATTTCTGACTTTAAAATGAGTTAACTGTAAATTCAATATTTTTGAAATGATTATTCAATGTAAATATTTAAAACCCTTTTTAAAATTTGATTTACATTGTTACAATCATCTTTCTTTCAGGGATTATAACTTGAATTCGATTAATTAAAGAGTAATGAATTTTTTTTAGTGGATTCTTGAACCAGAAGAACATAACAGAGCCTGTTATATATGTTCACAGTCATGTATATCAACAAACAGGGCAGATCAATTTTAATCCAAGTAAAACACATCCATGCAACATATATTTTCATATCAGAAATATTCAGTTTGTCATATGAACCTGGATAAACAAATTTAAGTTTAAAAGGAAATGTTTACTCATTGTTTTGGTTTTAACAGAGAAGTATATACCTATGTTCAGGCATGCATACACAAACATCTGCATATTTATCTATATACAAGCATATTTACATCCATGCAAACAATTTTCACCACACATATATCAAAGTATAACATAGATTTAAGCTTTTATTAGGATAGTTTGCTCACAGTTCTATAAAAGCAAAGAAAGCCTGGAACTTGTTTTTGTTTCCAGACATGCATACATCATTCTTAAGTATATATATTCATGCAGCATATTTTTCATCCATATAAGTATTTCACTATCACACAATCAAGCATTTATCACAGGCAAATCAAGATTCATATATATATATATATATAGGGTTAAGAGTTTACTCACAAGTAAGAAGATGAATCAGAGAGCTTGTAACAGATTTTAATTTGAAAACTTGAATGTTGTGATCTTTTGAAAACTGAAATGCTTTGTTGATTGAACTAGAAATCCTTTTAAATATGAAGCTTAGTTGTTGAGGAGATTTAGCTTTGAAAACTGAGATGATCAAGTCTTTTGATTTCAGGTTGAAGCTTTATTTGCTTTGGTGATTTCAGGTTTTGATTGCTTGATCTGTTACTTGCTTCAGGTTGAAATAGTTGTATATCTTAGTTTGATTCTCTTTTCTTTTTCTTTCTCTGGTTTTAAGCTTACAGGTTTTGATTTGAATAAAAGAAAAAATGAAAGAGTGGAGAAGAGATGTTTACATATAGCCTTGTTTATTAATTTAAAAATGAAAAGAAGATGAATAAAGGACACTTGTAATTATGCATAATAAAATAGTTACATTTGTTAAACTTTAAATTATAATACTTACACTTGTTAAATGCATGTTAATAATATTCTTATATAATTTTAAATTATATTTCCAATTTTTATAAATACATTTCCTTTATTTATATATAAATATAATCTAAAAAGAAAATGATTTAAAACTAAATTATACATTAATAAAAATCCCATATATATTATTTTTAAATCCAATTTATTATTAAGGTATTTTTATTTTTGAATTTCAAATTAAAATTCTATTTTACAATATATATATATATATATATATATAAACAAACCCAATCTTATTTGTTTTGAAAAATTCAAGTTATTTCACAAATTTATTGTAAAAAATTATATTAATTATTAAATTAAATTTGGTTTAAAAATGAGATCGTTACAAATTCCCCCCCTTAAGAAAATTTCGTCCTCGAAATTTGCATAACAAGGAGACAAACAAAGAACAGATGAAAGATAGAGAAATGGTTTACTAGATCAAGTTGAAATATTTATTCTATATTTGGCTTACCAAATCAGAATATCATCAAGAAATATGAGAACAAACTCATTCAACACTTTACGAAATACTTGGGTCATCAATTCTACGAAATATGAAGGGGCATTGGTTAGTTCGAAGGGATAACTAACCATTCGTAAAATGTATCGAGACCCAATAAAACAGACAACTGGATACAATTTTTTGCAATTCCCAGCTGATGGAATTCTTGGCTAGATCCATCATAGAAAAGAATCGATTGCATGGTGCTCGATTCGGGATAAAAGAAATTTATCTTAAACTTATTAAGATCGCGAAAATCTACACACAATTTCCAAATTTGGTTTTAACCGAAATCATTTCATTAACTTTATATTTTGTTAACCAATTTCAAATTTCAAATTTATTAAAATCAAAATGAGAAAGCTGATAGGAAACCGATGATAAGAATAGGGACTAGGAATTTTTCTATAACGTAAACAAAGATTCACAGTGCCACCACCACACCAAAGCTTCTTCTTGGAGCTGCCAGAAAGCCATCAAAGAATTGATATTGGATGATGATCAAAGAGACTGATAGGAAAAATAGTTTCCTTGTTGTTGCAAGGTATCGACCATTTGTAGTGGTACTCCCCAATCCCCTTCCTCATCCTCTTCTTGCACTCATACTTACTATCAGTGAATAGTAAGAGAATTAACTGAGGCATATGGACAAGATATCTTAGGGATACTCATTCTAGGGTATTCTTCACCCTATCTCTAATGAGTCACCTACTGTGTTATACTCCTGAGCTAAAGTTCTTACTCAACCTTCAGCTCTGATACCAAATGTGACGACCCAGATTTTGGCGCTCGAAAATTGACATCCATACTTCACTTGTATTCGAATGCCGCAGATTCAAACGTCGAAATCCAGTACGTCGGAGCTTATAACTGAGATGACCAACTTTCTTTCCTAAAATTCAAATTGTTTTTACAATTAATCACAGTGGTCACCTAGCCAAGAGAATATCATTCTCTGGTTCACCTTCTAACCAGGATCTTAAAACCAATATAAAAATATTGTTATGTTCAAAATATCTCAACTTACATATGTGAAGATATGTAAATTGTTTTTACTTGAATCAGAGAACACATGTTTGGAAGCAGAAATTTTTCTTTGTAAGCCATTGAGTAATTTTTTTTTAACTGTTAACTTAGAGATAATTTATTCTACCTTTTATTTGAGTCTTTGAACTCCCCTGCAAATTAAGTTTAAAGCATTTGAATGTGTTTGAACCCCGGGCTTAGTAAAATGGTCAAGTTAGCCTTATTTCCTTTACAACTATTCTAAAGTAATATACAAGCAATTCTGGGTTCTTTTTCTTTCAAGTGACTCAATGTTATTATTTGCCAGATTTTTACCTAATCTTTGTAAACATGAACTTCTCATAGCAATTACTAGGTTGTTCTTTCAATCTATGCCTGCTCACCATCTCAGATTTTATTTATACTACATTTTCTTTAAGAATTCTGGAAGTTAAACAAAGAAACTATATTGCTCAGTAACCATTTTGAAAAACAACTTGCTAGTTTCTACTGAATTACAATTTTAAGTTTCAAAACATACAAAATAGGAAATGTCAATACATAGTTTCTTTCCAAACAACATAACTAACATATTATAACATAAATTCTACTTAAACTTCTACTTTAATATCAGTAAATTTGTAACTATTGCATCCAATTCCTTAAGCAGCCAACCCATCCAAAGCTTGATCAATGAAATGCCTATTTACCTGCATAATCACTATGGGCTGCCTCATAAAATATGAGACACCCAATAGTGCATCAACACACATGGGTCAGACTAATGTCTGGTATGAGTAATCTAATTGGAAACATAATTTTCATATAGTTTTTTTTTTCATATTCAAATAACTTTAAGATAAATAAAGGAATGCAATATTACTCTTATACCCATTTCTGTGCAACCTGGGCATGCACAACAAAATGATACATAATTCAATGATTTATTGCAGAGAAAACAAGCATAGAATTCATCCATAGAATATCCTAAAACAGTCAGCACAATCATCAATTAAATCATCATTCCTCATCTATAGATTTTCTGGCCTTCAGGGATTTTTCCCAAGCCTTCATATGAACCTATTTCTAATGTTCAATATCAAATATGTTATGGTCTTTAGCTACTTTCTCTTTTTAAACACACACTGCTTGGGACATTTCTCTGTTAACCCAGCACACTCAGGCCCCTGGGTATAAACATACCATGTGTGAGCTTGCAATGTTTACCTTGCCAAGCTATATCTTGTAGCCCTAAGATCCAAAATCCTTAGTTAAATTACTAAGTGTCACTACCCTTTAGTGTTAATTTCCTCTCTGCATCTCATGTTTCAAGCAGTGAATAAAACATTCAGTCACAGGCATACATCCCAAGATTAACAAGACATATTTTCATGAACAAGCACTTCATCATAACAATAGAGGTGATTTCTTAAACATATTATTTTTCTATGGGCTTCAATAGATCCCAATACAAACATATGGTCATAGATAATTTTCTATTTGTTTTCCCTTTTTTTTCTCTACCTTTGATTCAGTCAGATCCATGTAGATCTTCAAATCTGACTAAATCACAAGTATAAGATTTATTGGATAGTTCATAAATGTAGAGGCTCAGCACATGTATACATTGCACCTCTATATTTTTCCTTTTTATAAAAATTTTTCTCTGTTAATATGAGACCTAAGCAAACACACAATGTTGCAGCTCATATCCTTTCTCATTTTTAGACCATATATCCATATTAAGCATCCTGGGTTTTAAAATAATAAATGTATAAAGAAAACCCATATTAACTGCTTCACCTCAAAGTTATATTATAACACAGAAAAACCTATTTAAACATTAGATCCATGGCTCTTTCATACTGAGTAAATCAATATAAAGAGGTTTCCATTAAAACAGATCATAAAACAAGTTAAAGTTACTAAATCATAAAAATGAATCTTGCTTGCAAACAAATGAAATATGAATTTTAGTTAGGCTGCCTCGATATTCAGGACTTATTGCCAATATTTCCAGTGAGATTACTCACCATAATCCCCTTTTCTTTTTCCTAAGCTTTTCTTTTTCTTCCTTTGATCTTCTGCCTTCTTCCTACTCTAATGACTAGTGTTCCACATTTCTTTTCTAACTTCTGTTATATATATATATATATATTTTTCTTTTATGAGGCAGAGCAATATATATAAAAAAATCTTACTACACCAGGTCTTCTTATATAAACTCTGGCTGCTACTAGGGTTTAAGGAAATTACCCAATGTCAATTTTACCCCACCAACTATGATCTACCTCTCATTCTACTTTTTAGAAAAAAAATGGGTAAGTAGTCCTGGCATTTCCAGAAAAGATACCGCATTACCCCGGTCATGTTATTTGCATGATTTCTGTTTTCTAAAGCAAAAAAGGAATTGCTAAAAATGGATAAAGTGTTTGTTCAAAAGCTCATACCATTTTCATGCAATATTAATTTTTATTTCAGCAAGCATTTGTTTGGTGCACATGTATAATACATGTATGCCTATTCTGGCCTAAGTCTTTTTTTTAAGACTTGATCATTTCTGCCTACATATATATTTGTAATTTATTTATCCTATCATATTTATCAACTGTTGCCTATTTTATCACACAGAAAACTGTGTGCATGTTTGTGCACTGTCTTGTGCACATGTACATGTTTTTAAACTATGCATTTGCAAATCAGTTTCCTATCTCTACCTTTTTAATGCAATTTCAAACAAATACAAACTAAATTAAATCATGAAATTACTCACAAAAATCAGGGTTATCACATATACCCACTTAAGTATCATTACTTCAGAAAATCAATTTCTGATCTCAAATCATTCTCAAATCAATCATTTGATTAAACCCTAGGCATATCAAAACAAAAATCACAATGCAATTCAATCAAAACATTCATCAGTATGTATATATATTTACCTTTCATTCAATCAAACAGTTGTGGATAATCAATTCTGATTTTATCTTCCACCTCCCATGTGCAATCATTTGGATCAAGACTCCATTGCACTTTCACTAATTTTATTTCTTTGCTCCTCAATTTCTTGATTTCTCTGGCAACTATGCCCACTGGCTCCTTTTCATACACCAATCTAGAATCAATCTGTACATCCTTAGGAGATTTTAGAATTGTTTCCTTGTCATGAACCCATCTTCTTAACTGTGATACATGAAAAACATCATGTATTGCTCTCATTTCTTCTAGCAACTCTAACCTGTAGGCCACAGTTCCTATTCTTTCTAAAATTTTATATGGCCCTATATATCTAGGAACCAACTTTCCTTGTTTCCCAAACCTTAGAACCTTTTTCATAGGTGATATTTTAATAAATACAAAATCCCCAACATTTTAATAAATACAAAATCCCCAACATCATAATGTACTTCCTTTCTCTTTTGATCTGCATATTTCTTTTGCCTATCTTGGGTAGAAGCAATTCTTTTTCTAATCAAAGCTATCTTTTCAGAAGTTTCTTTTACATTTTCTGGTCCTAAGACCACCTTTTCTCCAGATTCATGCCAGCTTGAGGGTGATAAACATGGCCTTCCATAAAGAGCTTCAAAGGGGGCTATGCTTATGCTACTGTGATGGGTGTTATTGTATGCAAATTCAGCTAGATATATATAATCCTCCCAGCTTCCTCCCCAATCCAATACAGATGCTCTCAACATGTCTTCAAGCAATTTATTTACAATTTCTGTTTGGCCATCCGATTGAGGGTGATATGCTGTGCTTAAGCATAAATCAGTCCCCATTGCCTTGTGAAATCTTTGCCAAAATTTTGAAGTGAAGATGGTGTCTCTATCACTTACTATAGTCTTTGGTATTCCATGTAGTCTGATTATTTCCTTAATAAATAACTGAGCTAATGTGCATGCATTTCTTTCTGACTTCACAGGTATAAAATGGGCTGATTTGGTTAACCTATCAACTACAACCCAAATACTATCATTTCCCCTCCTAGTTCTAGGCAAACCATCAATGAAATCCATTGATATGTCTTCCCATTTCCACTGTGGTATTGGTAAAGGTTGAAGCATTCCGGAGGGTTTTTGATATTCAGCCTTTATCTGTTGACAAACCATGCACTTAGACATAAAAGATGCCACTGCACTCTTCATACCACTCCACCAATAATCTCTCTTAAGGTTGTGATACATTCTTATGCTTCCTGGGTGTATGGTCTATGTGGTGACCCTCATTCTAAAACACATAGATTTTTTTTAGCATAAAAAAGGAATTCACCACTAACCCCAATTCTTCTGTATTTGAGCATTTAAGTAATTTCCAAATATTTTTCCCAAGACCCTGGATTTACCAATATAATCATATCAGTACACAAACAAATTAAGACAATCATATATTTGATGATACATAATTGTTTCCCTTTGCTATTCAGAGCTAACAAATTTGCAAAGAGAGTTTGAATCAAACAGGAAACAAATTCTATATGTGTTGACAACATAGCCATTTATTTCCTTACTAAGTCTTGTTCTACTGCCAGAGATACATTTTTGGCAAATTATAATACTTATATATATTTAACATTGCAATGCACAATACATTTTTTTTATGCTATCTAGGCTTTCTGCCTAAATAATTCTATTAACACTAAAATGGTATTTAATTGACCTTATGATAGTTATCAAGTGCTTGTATGAAATCACTTCAAAAATTATACTTGCAGGCATGATCATTGGAACTAATTTCTATTTATCATTTCAGGATGAATAATTGAAGTCATTTTGCATTTTTAAGTTTATCATGGTACAGGCTTAAGTACTTGGTGTTTTATTGGAAATACTTGGTGTTATTTGAGGGTTTCTTGGAGTTTTCTTTTCTTTTGTTCTGGAAACACTTACACTCCATGAATTGAAATGAAATGGTTCCAGACTACAAGAGTTTGACCCATGGCCATCTAGGCCAGCCATAGTCCCTCTTTTACCACTTGCAAACCCATATCCCTCATATTAACAAACTTCTACAAAGATCCACTCCTAACACAAGCATGTTTCTGCCTAGTTTAAATTTTCTGGAAATGCATCCTTATATGTATTCAATCCATTATTCAAAATACAATAACTTCCAGGTTTATTTCTCTCATAATTTTATTTCAAATTTAAATACACAAATACATGTTAATCTCCAGAATTCATGCACATGCCTGTATCACTTACCTGCCATGCACAAATTCATTTCTTTTGAATTTCCCTACTCAAATCTTGAGAGTTCATTTTTAAAATCAACCACCTTAGCTTCTTAATTTCCATAAAGTCAAAATATAAATTCAAGCAATAAAAATCAGAGATCATCATATACACATATCATGTTTATATGATATGTCTATACCCTTATATTTTTTTCCAAATTAGACATTCATAAAATCTGTAGTTAACCAAACATCATCAATAGTCTTTCATAGCAGGTTGGCTTAAGTACATATTTTTAATCCAAATACTTAGAAATCTCCTTACAAGAAACTTCAGTTACAACATAAAATTTGACTAATAATTCATTACAAAGCAACTACAAATTTTTAAAACTGATATCTCTTATTTATACTAGCAGCTAATTGCCTTCTTTATCCATCAAGCCAACTTCAATTCCCTGCAAGCAATTCACTGAGCTGCCCCAATTATAATGAGACACCCAGATGATTGCAAGGACAACCAAAAGGGTCAGTTTTCACTGGTATGAGCATTTATCAAATTTGTATACATATTTATAAATTTTGGTGATCTTGCAATGTCTTCCTAGTTTAGCAGATTTTATTCTTAGCATGTATTGATTAATACCAAGTGGCACAAAGACACATTCATTTATTCAAACAATACCCAGTAAGCAACCAAAATATATATATATATATATATATATATATATATAATTCTTGATACATTTTTCTCCATTTCTGAATAAGTAAACTCAGATTTTTATGCTCCCAATTTCACCCAGTAATTAATCAAAGCACAAAATTTAACTTTATTAAATTATCTCCATGTCTGAATATTTATGATCCAGATTTTTAAACCCCATTCCCCCATTTATTTTATGGTCTTTAACTCCTTGTCAAATGAACACCATGTATGCATTGTGAAGAAAACTCCCAGGTTATTTAATTTATTCCAATCACACAAAGGCCTCAGGGTGCAGTTGCACCATGCATATACTTGCTCCCACCTGAAGCAAGCAGATCATTGACTAACTCCTAATTGATCAGTTTAATTTTTCTTTGATAAATCCCCCTCCAGTTTCAGCTTATTTTATCAAGCTTCTACCTATGAATTCAATCATAAACTCACAATTCATTCATGTTTTAGAAAGGCTTATCTTCTTTAATACTTTCTGGTTCAACCCCATGTTCCCCATTTATTTTCCTTATTACAGAAACTACCCCAGTTTGCCTATGATTTTTCTAAGAATAATTTAAGCATCATAGTCCTACTAACCCAGAAATTCTCCTCTATCTTATGATATGAACATTTAGTTTCATGCTTCATTATCCAAGAAATAAACATGAGCTAGATCACTGTCTTGCTGCCTATTCCCTAAATAATTTATATCCATATTTAATAATGATAAAATAGAACAAAAATGCTCAAATCATTTTAACTTTAAAAACCCACATACAGATTAAAACTCCAAACAAGAATGCACAAACAACATTCATCCCACCCATAACAAATCATTTCAGAGATTTAAAGGACTTATAACATTTTAGGCTGCCTACAAGAGGACTTAATGCCATTGCATACAAAGGGATAAATACTCACTTAGTGTTCTCCTTTTACTGTCTTAATCCTCTGAACAGCAAATCCCCAAAGTCTCAAGCTAGTGCTTCTCCTAGTTTTTATTTTTGTTTTGATCCCGAGAGAATGATGGATATGGTTATGTGCAGATATTTATAAAATCATTCTAGGGTTTAAGAAAAATGGGTAATTTCCTTGATACCCTTAGATGTTTATGCACAAATCATTTCCCTGTGTGGTCCTCAACTGGAAATGCACATTTTTGGTTACCTCAATTAGTTATTTCGAGAATCAAGCTTTTTAAACACTTCATACTATTTTCATGACTTTATTTTACTCATGCCATACGCATGTGACCCATTGTTTATATTTATTTTTATAAGTTTAAAGAAACTGAAAATCCCCTTTGTGTTTTCTACGTACCACCATCTCCATTCAATCATGCATACTATCATACATAATCATGTAATGTAAAATCATTCACACTATGCTATTGGCTTGAAATAAATATATGATATGGAAATTCTTATTTGATCCTGTATATATATATATATATATATATATATATATATATATATTTCTGCCTTTAGTCAAAACAGTAGCTCTTCATACATCTTTATGTGTTTTTTTTAAAAAGATCACATCTGTCATGCTAATTATTTCCATCAAAAACATAAGACATTTAATTCTTTTTATTAATCTTCATCTTATTCTATTTTCAAATAAAACAGAAAACACCTTATATATTGAATATATGTATTTATATAATTCTTTGGACATGGAACTACATTTGATTTGAATTCCAATTTTTAATTACCTTAACTCCTTGCATTTTATCAAACAGAAGCTCCAATGCAATTTTATTTATTAACAAATTTTCTTTTTTATTTTAATGCAATATATATATATATATATTTTATAAATCCAGAATTTCTTAAAATAAATGTAACTTTCATTTTTTTTCTTTATTTTATTTTATTTTCTTCTTAGGGTCATTACATACCCTCCCCCTTAAAGGAATTATGTCCCCATAATTTCTTTCTAATTCTTCAAATAAAAGCACTAATTCATAGTCTGTTTTAACTCCATACTCATATTTCATGAAAGTAAGCAATATATATATATATATATATAAAGTTATTCAGAAATCTATCATAAAGCTACTTAAACATACCTTTCCATCAGAAAACAAATTGGGGTATTTAGCCCTCATTTTGTCTTCAACCTCCCATGTACAATCATTGGGATCCAGGCTCCATTGAATTTTTACTAGTTTAATCACCTTGTTTCTCAGCCTCTTTTCTTCCTTAGCAACAATTCCCACTGGCTCATCTACATAGGCCAAATTCTTATGAATTTGAGTAGGTGACTCTAAAATTGCTCCTTCATCATGTACCCACTTTCTCAATTGAGAAACATGAAATACTGGATGTACACCACTCAATTCTTCTGGTAACTTAAGCTTATAGGCCATGGTACCAATTCTCTGTGTGACTTCATATGGTCCTACAAATCTTGGTGAGAGCTTACCAGACTTCCTAAGCCTGAACACCTTCTTCATTGGTGACACCTTTAGAAAAACATACTCTCCTACTTCAAATTCCATTGGCTTCCTCTTTCTATCTACATAGGACTTTTGTCTTGATTGTGCTGCCTTCATTCTATGCCTAACTAACTCAATCATGTTGGAAGTTTCTTTAACATGATCTGGCCCCAATATTACACCCTCTCCCACATCCAACCAACAGGCAGGAGACATGCAGGGTCTCCCATACAAGGCTTCAAAGGGAGCCATTCCTATTGTTGACTGATAGCTATTGTTGTAAGTGAATTCTGCCAAGTGGATATGATCCTCCCAATTACCCCCAAAATCAAGCACACATGCTCTAAGTAAATCTTCCAATATTTTATTCACTATCTCTGTTTGCCCATCACTTTGAGGATGGTAGGCAGTGCTTAAACAAAGTTGAGTTCCCATTGCTTCCTGGAAACTCTCCCAGAATCTTAAGGTGAACAAAGTGTCTCTATCACTTACAATGGTCTTTGGTATGCCATGCAATCTCACCACCTCCTTAATAAATAATTGTGCAAGCCTATGTGCATTTCTATCTGACCTGACAGGGACAAAGTGAGCAGACATGGTGAGTCTATCAACAATTATCCATATACTGTTATTACCTTTCTTAGTTCTAGGCAAACCATCCACAAAATCCATGGAAATACTTTCCCATTTCCACTGAGGTACCTCCAAAGGTTGCAACATGCCAGAGGGCTTTTGATAGTCTGCCTTGACTTGCTGACTGGTTAAACACCTTGCCACATATTTTTCCACTGCTTGTTTCATTCCTGGCCACTAGTAGCTCCTTTTCAAATCATGATACATTTTGGTACCACCAGGGTGTATGGTGTACTTGGTTTTGTGATGCTCATTCATGATTTCTTCCTTTAATTCTACAAAGTCTGGTACACAAAGCTTATCATTTTTCCTCAAATAACCCTTGGAATCTATTCTAAAATTCTCTGACTCAATGTTATTTAATAACATTTCTTTCTTCTCCTTTAAATTTTGATCTTGATCTTGCATGCCACCAATTTTCTCCACCAGGTTAGATTTCACTGTGATTAATCCCAGTGTACCATACTCCACCATATCACCATGCTTTTTAAAATTCACTCCATCTTTGCTATATATGTCTGCCTCCCCAAGCACTGCAAGGTTTTTAAATTCATCAATCATCAAACTTGATAACCTAATATGATTTCTACTCAAAGCATCTGCCACCCTATTAGCTTTTCCAGGAGTGTACAGAATATCTAAATCATATGCAGTTAGAAACTCCAACCACCTTGCTTGCCTCATATTCAAATCTTTTTGAGAAAATAAATATTTCAATGCTTGATGATCTGTGAACAATTCAAATTTTGCCCCAAGCAAATAATGCCTCCAAAGTTTTAATGCAAACACTATTGCAGCTAATTCTAAATCATGAGTTGCATATTTGGTCTCATTGGGTTTAAGTTGTCTTGATGCTTATGCCACCACCTTGCCATGTTGCATGAGCACTGCACCTAACCCAGACCCACTAGCATCAGTGTATACAACCATTCCTTCATTTACCTCTGGGATTTGCAAGACAGGAGCCTCCACCAATGCTTGCTTCAATTTTTCAAAGGCTTGATCACACTGCTCAGTCCACACATATGGTTGGTTCTTCTTTGTTAGCTTGGTCATTGGCGCGGCTATTCTTGAAAAATCCTTGATGAACCTCCTATAGTACCCTGCCAAACCCAAGAATGATCTCACCTCAGTCACTGTTTTGGGTCTACTCCATGATTGGACTGCAATGACCTTGCTTGGATCCACACTCACCCCTTACTGTGACACTATGTGTCCTAAGAATTTGACTTCATGTTGCCAAAATATACACTTTGAATACTTGGCTTTTAATTCGTGTTCTCTAAGCCTGGATAATACTAAATGTAGATGCATAGCATGATCATTTTCTGACTTTGAATAAATTAATATGTCATCTATAAATACCAAAACAAATTTGTCCAAAATGTCTCTGAAAATTCTATTCATCAAGTCTACAAAATAGGAGGGAGCATTGGTTAAACCAAATGGCATTATTAGAAATTCATAAAGGCCATATCTTGTGTTAAAGGTTGTGTACTCAATGCTTTCCTCTGCAACCTTCATTTGGTGAAATCCAGAGGCTAAGTCTAGCCTTGAAAATATTTTAGCCTCATGCAATTGATCAAATAGATCATCTATTCTAGGCAGTGGATATTTATTCTTGATGGTCACCTTATTTAAATCCCTATAATCCACACACATCCTCATTGTTCCATCATGCCTCTTAACAAAGAGCACTGGGGAACCCCAACTAGAACTGCTTGATCTTATGAACCCTTCTCTTGTAACTCTTCTAGTTGGTGTTTTAATTCCACTAACTCTTTTGGAACCATTCTATAAGGCTTCTTAATGATTGGGCTAGTCCCTGGCATTAATTTTATTTTGAATTCAACTGGTCTGTTTTGAGGAATTCCCCTCACTTCTCCAAACACATCTATATATTCATTGACTACTGGGATTTCCTCCATTTTTAATTCCTTTTGAACTTCATTAATACTCCAGATTTTATTAAAACATGTATTCTTTGCTATTTCACTTAAGATGGTAATTCTTTTGCCTTCATTTGTCTCCAAAGAAATAGTAAGATTTTCTAAATTTAAAATTGCTTTGTTTTTCATTAACCAATCCACCCCCAAAATTACCCCAATACCAGGATAATTTCAAGTATATAGATCTGAATTAAATTCATAACCCCCTATAATTAATTTCAGACCCATACACTTCATCCCTAACATACAATGACTCCCTATGGGGCTGTGTACAGTTAAGGGTTGATCAATAGAAACACAAGCAAGTGCTAACTTTTTAGTAATTTCCAGAGATATTAGTGAATGTGAGGCACCAGTGTCATATATTACTGATATTGGTTGGGTATGAATAAAAATTATACCTTCAAGTTGCCCAACATTTCCAGTGTTGTTGGCTGCCAAAGCTCCTATCCTTGCTGTTCTTTTATTAGTCTCTGGGCAATCCTTCTTTAGATGACCCATCTTTCCACAATTATAGCAGCCTCCTCTAGGTATTTTAGGGTCAGGGCATTGGTTACTATAATGTCCAGCTTTTCCACAATTAAAACAATGAGTGAGTTTCTTGCTTTCAGGTGCTACTGCTACTTCCCCCTTCTTAACTCCTTTGTTTGCCTTGTTCTTTTCATAAGGTTGTACTTTGTTCTGCCCTCCCTTCTTCTTGTTGAACTTCATGTTCCTGAGTTTCTCTCTGGTGGCATCATGTTGCTCAAATGAGAGAGTTAGATCAATTACTTGATCAAAGGTTTTATCCTTATATGGCAACATTGCCCTTGACAGACTGGGGTTCAAGCCTTGAATGTACCTTGCATTCATTGCTTCTTCATTCCCTATCAACACCATTCCATACTTAGACAATCCTTCAAATTTCTGAGTGTACTCATTCACACTCATGCCTCCTTGCCTTAATCTAATGAAGTCTTCTAGCAGTGTGGCCTTAGCAGATGCTGGGACAAACCTAGCCTCAAGCATGGCCTTAAATTCATCCCAAGTGATGTCATTCTCTGGCCTTCCTACTATCAAAACTTCCCACCAATCCAGTGCAACCGCCTTCTACCTTCTTGAAGCTATCTGTCTCTTCCTTTGGTCATTGACTTGCATATCTGCAAAGACTCTCTCCATAGTTCTTATCCAAGTTTGAACACCCATAGCTCCTTCAGTTCCTTCAAAATCCTTTCCTCCTAAGTTGGTGCATGTCTTAAGCAGTTTGGAGAGCTCCTCATGAGGGTTATCATGCCTTGGTGCTATTCCATCTCTCAAAGCTCTCACAAAATCCTCCATGTTTATCACAGGTGGCTCACGTGATGGTCCTGCACCTGTGTGATGTCTTGGTCCTACCATATTGCTATAAATATGATTTCTATGTTAGTTTATTTACCCCCATCATTCTTGGTGTCTTTACTTTGTTTATTTTATTTCTATGCACTCTGTGCATGTATCACTTGCACACAAAATTTCTTTTATTCAGACATTAAACAAAAGCATTCAACACTAATAATTCAAACAATGCATTCAAACTTCCATATGCATACAATAATATTTACTATGTTATTTAAAACATAGCTCTGATACCAACTGTGGTGACCCTCATTCTAAAACACATAGATTTTTTTTTAGAATACAAAAGGAATTCACCACTAACCCCATTTCTTCTGTATTTGAACATTTAAGTAATTTCCAAATATTTTTCCCAAGACCCTTGATTTACCAATATAATCATACCAGTACACAAACAAATTAAGACAATCATATATTTGATGATACATAATTGTTTCCCTTTGCTATTCAGAGCTAACAAATTTGCAAAGAGAGTTTGAATCAAACAAGCAACAAATTCTATATGTGTTGACAACATAGCCATTTATTTCCTTGCTAAGTCTTGTTCTACTGCCAGAGATACATTTTTGGCAAATTATAATACTAATATATATTTAACATTGCAATGCACAATACATTTTTTATGCTATCTAGGCTTTCTGCCTAAATAATTCTATTAACACTAAAATGGTATTTAATTGACCTTATGATAGTTATCAAGTGCTTGTATGAAATCACTTTAAAAATTATACTTGCAGGCATGATCATTGGAACTAATTTCTATTTATCATTTCAGGATGAATAATTGAAGTCATTTTGCATTTTTAAGTTTATCATGGTACAGGCTTAAGTACTTGGTGTTTTATTGGAAATACTTGGTGTTATTTGAGGGTTTCTTGGAGTTTTCTTTTCTTTTGTTATGGAAACACTTACACTCCATGAATTGAAATGAAATGGTTCCAGACTACAAGAGTTTGACCCATGGCCATCTAGGCCGGCCACAGTCCCTCTTTTACCACTTGCAAACCCATATCCCTCATATTAACAAACTTCTACAAAGTTCCACTCCTAACACAAGCATGTTTCTGCCTAGTTTAAATTTTCTGGAAATGCATCCTTATATGTATTCAATCCATTATTCAAAATACAATAACTTCCAGGTTTATTTCTCTCATAATTTTATTTCAAATTTAAATACACAAATACATGTTAATCTCCAGAATTCATGCACATGCCTGTATCACTTACCTGCCATCCACAAATTCATTTCTTTTGAATTTCCCTACTCAAATCTTGAGAGTTCATTTTTAAAATCAACCACCTTAGCTTCTTAATTTCCATAAAGTCAAAATATAAATTCAAGCAATAAAAATCAGAGATCATCATATACACATATCATGTTTATATGATATGTCTATACCCTTATATTTTTTTCCAAATTAGACATTCATAAAATCAGTAGTTAACCAAACATCATCAATAGTCTTTCATAGCAGGTTGGCTTAAGTACATATTTTTAATCCAAATACTTAGAAATCTCCTTACAAGAAACTTCAGTTACAACATAAAATTTGACTAATAAATTCATTACAAAGCAACTACAAAATTTTAAAACTGATATCTCTTATTTATACTAGCAGCTAATTGCCTTCTTAATCCATCAAGCCAACTTCAATTCCCTGCAAGCAATTCACTGAGCTGCCCCAATTATAATGAGACACCTAGATGATTGCAAGGGCAACCAAAAGGGTCAGTTTTCACTGGTATGAGCATTTATCAAATTTGTATACATATTCATAAATTTTGGTGATCTTGCAATGTCTTCCTAGTTTAGCAGATTTTATTCTTAGCATGTTTTGATTAATACCAAGTGGCACAAAGACACATTCATTTATTCAAACAATACCCAGTAAGCAACCTAAATATATATATATATATATATATATATATATATATAATTCTTGATACATTTTTCTCCATTTCTGAATAAGTAAACTCAGATTTTTATGCTCCCAATTTCTCCCAGTAATTAATCAAAGCACAAAATTTAACTTTATTAATTTATCTCCATGTCTGAATATTTATGATCTAGATTTTTAAACCCCATTCCCCCATTTATTTTATGGTCTTTAACTCCTTGTCAAATGAACACCATGTATGCATTGTGAAGGAAACTCCCAGGTTATTTAATTTATTCCAATCACACAAAGGCCTCAGGGTGCAGTTGCACCATGCATATACTTGCTCCCACCTGAAGCAAGCAGATCATTGACTAACTCCTAATTGACCAGTTTAATTTTTCTTTGATAAATCCCCCTCCAGTTTCAGCTTATTTTATCAAGCTTCTACCTATGAATTCAATCATAAACTCACAATTCATTCATGTTTTAGAAAGGCTTATCTTCTTTAATACTTTCTGGTTCAACCCCATGTTCCCCATTTATTTTCCTTATTACAGAAAATACCCCAGTTTGCCTATAATTTTCCTAAGAATAATTTAAGCATCATAGTCCTACTAACCCAGAAATTCTCCTCTATCTTATGATATGAACACTTAGTTTCATGCTTCATTATCCAAGAAATAAACATGAGCTAGATCACTGTCTTGCTGCCTATTCCCTAAATAATTTATATCCATATTTAATAATGATAAATTAGAACAAAAATGCTCATATCATTTTAACTTTAAAAACCCACATACAGATTAAAACACCAAACAAGAATGCACAAACAACATTCATCCCACCCATAACAAATCATTTCAGAGATTTAAAGGACTTATAACATTTTAGGCTACCTACAAGAGGACTTAATGCCATTGCATACAAAGGGATAAATACTCACTTAGTGTTCTCCTTTTACTGTCTTAATCCTCTGAACAGCAAATCCCCAAAGTCTCAAGCTAGTGCTTCTCCTAGTTTTTATTTTTGTTTTGATCCCGAGAGAATGATGGATATGGTTATGTGCAGATATTTATAAAATCATTCTAGGGTTTAAGAAAAATGGGTAATTTCCTTGATACCCTTAGATGTTTATGCACAAATCATTTCCCTGTGTGGTCCTCAACTGGAAATGCACATTTTTGGTTACCTCAATTAGTTATTTCGGGACTAAAGCTTTTTAAACACTTCATACTATTTTCATGACTTTATTTTACTCATGCCATATGCATGTGACCCATTGTTTATATTTATTTTTATAAGTTTGAAGAAACTGAAAATCCCCTTTGTGTTTTCTACGTACCACCATCTCCATTCAATCATGCATACTATCATACATAATCATGTAATGTAAAATCATTCACACTATGCTATTGGCTTGAAATAAATATATGATATGGAAATTCTTATTTGATCCTGTATATATATATATATATATATATATATATATATATTTCTCCCTTTAGTCAAAACAATAGCTCTTCATACATCTTTATGTGTTTTTTTTTAAAAAAAAGATCACATCTGTCATGCTAATTATTTCCATTATAAACATAAGACATTTAATTCTTTTTATTAATCTTCATCTTATTCTATTTTTAAATAAAACAGAAAACACCCTATATTTTGAATATATGTATTTATATAATTCTTTGGACATGGAACTACATTTGATTTGAATTCCAATTTTTAATTACCTTAACTCCTTGCATTTTATCAAACAGAAGCTCCAATGCAATTTTATTTATTAACAAATTTTCTTTTCTGTTTTAATGCAATATATATATATATATATATATATATTTTATAAATCCAGAATTTCTTAAAATAAATGTAACTTTCATTTTTTTCTTTATTTTATTTTATTTTCTTCTTAGGGTCATTACATACCCTCCCCCTTAAAGGAATTATGTCCCCATAATTTCTTTCTAATTCTTCAAATAAAAGCACTAATTCATAGTCTGTTTTAACTCCATACTCATATTTCATGAAAGTAAGCAATATATATATGAAGTTATTCAGAAAGCTATCATAAAGCTACTTAAACATACCTTTCCATCAGAAAACAAATTGGGGTATTTAGCCCTCATTTTGTCTTCAACCTCCCATGTACAATCATTGGGATCCAGGCTCCATTGAATTTTTACTAGTTTAATCACCATGTTTCTCAGCCTCTTTTCTTCCTTAGCAACAATTCCCACTAGCTCATCTGCATAGGCCAAATTCTTATGAATTTGAATTTGAGTAGGTGACTCTAAAATTGCTCCTTCATCATGTACCCACTTTCTCAATTGAGAAACATGAAATACTGGATGTACACCACTCAATTCTTCTGGTAACTTAAGCTTATAGGCCATGGTACCAATTCTCTGTGTGACTTCATATGGTCCTACAAATCTTGGTGAGAGCTTACCAGATTTCCCAAACCTGAACACCTTCTTCATTGATGACACCTTCAGAAAAACATACTCTCCTACTTCAAATTCCATTGGCTTCCTCTTTCTATCTGCATAGGACTTTTGTCTTGATTGTGCTGCCTTCATTCTATGCCTAACTAACTCAATCATGTTGGAAGTTTCTTTAACATGATCTGGCCCCAATTTTACACCCTCTCCCACATCCAACCTACAGGTAGGAGACATGCAGGGTCTCCCATACAAGGCTTCAAAGGGAGCCATTCCTATTGTTGACTGACAGCTATTGTTGTAAGTGAATTCTGCCAAGTGGATATAATCCTCCCAATTACCCCCAAAATCAAGCACACATGCTCTAAGTAAATCTTCCAATATTTTATTCACTATCTCTGTTTGCCCATCACTTTGAGGATGGTAGGCAGTGCTTAAACAAAGTTGAGTTCCCATTGCTTCTTGGAAACTCTCCCAAAATCTTGAGGTGAACAAAGTGTCTCTATCACTTATAATGGTCTTTGGTATGCCATGCAATCTCACCACCTCCTTAATAAATAATTGTGCAAGCCTATGTGCATTTCTGTCTAACCTGACAGGGACAAAGTGAGCAGACTTGGCGAGTCTATCAACAATTACCCATATATTGTTGTTACCTTTCTTAGTTCTAGGCAAACCATCCACAAAATCCATGGAAATACTTTCCCATTTCCACTGAGGTACCTCCAAAGGTTGCAACATGCCAGAGGGCTTTTGATAGTCTGCCTTGACTTGCTGACTGGTTAAACACCTTGCCACATATTTTGCCACTGCTTGTTTCATTCCTGGCCACCAGTCGCTCCTTTTCAAATCATGATACATTTTGGTACCACCAGGGTGTATGGTGTACTTGGTTTTGTGATGCTCATTCATGATTTCTTCCTTTAATTCTGCAAAGTCTGGTACACAAAGCTTATCATTTTTCCACAAATAACCCTTGGAATCTATTCTAAAATTCTCTGACTCAATGTTATTTAATAACATTTCTTTCTTCTCCTTTAAATTTTGATCTTGATCTTGCATGCCACCAATTTTCTCCACCAGGTTAGATTTCACTGTGATTAATCCCAATGTACCATACTCCACCATATCACCATGCGTTTTAAAATTCACTCCATCTTTGCTATATATGTCTGCCTCCCCAAGCACTGCAAGGTTTTTAAATTCATCAATCATCAAACTTGCTAACCTAATATGATTTCTACTCAAAGCATCTACCATCCTATTAGCTTTTCTAGGAGTGTACATAATATCTAAATCATATGCAGCTAGAAACTCCAACCACCTTGCTTGCCTCATATTCAAATCTTTTTGAGAAAATAAATATTTCAATGCTTGATGATCTATGAACAATTCAAATTTTGCCCCAAGCAAATAATGCCTCCAAAGTTTTAATGCAAACACTATTGCAGCTAATTCTAAATCATGAGTTGCATATTTGGTCTCATTGGGTTTAAGTTTTCTTGATGCATATGCCACCACCTTGCCATGTTGCATGAGCACTGCACCTAACCTAGACCCACTAGCATCAGTGTATACAACCATTCCTTCATTTACCTCTGGGATTTGCAAGACAGGAGCCTCCACCAATGCTTGCTTCAATTTTTCAAAGGCTTGATCACACTGCTCAGTCCACACATATGGTTGGTTCTTCTTTGTTAGCTTGGTCATTGGCGCGGCTATTCTTGAAAAATCCTTGATGAACCTCCTATAGTACCCTGCCAAACCCAAGAATGATTTCACCTCAGTCACTGTTTTGGGTCTACTCCATGATTGGACTGCAATGACCTTGCTTGGATCCACACTCACCCCTTGCCGTGACACTATGTGTCCTAAGAATTTGACTTCATGTTGCCAAAATATACACTTTGAATTCTTGGATTTTAATTCGTGTTCTCTAAGCCTGGATAATACTAAATGTAGATGCATAGCATGATCATTTTCTGACTTTGAATAAATTAATATGTCATCTATAAATACCAAAACAAATTTATCCAAGAAGTCTCTGAAAATTCTATTCATCAAGTCTACAAAATAGGAGGGAGCATTGGTTAAACCAAATGGCATTACTAGAAATTCATAAAGGCCATATCTTGTGTTAAAGGCTGTGTACTCAATGCTTTCCTCTGCAACCTTCATTTGGTGAAATCTAGAGGCTAAGTCTAGCCTTGAAAATATTTTAGCCTCATGCAATTGATCAAATATATCATCTATTCTAGGCAGTGGATATTTATTCTTGATGGTCACCTTATTTAAATCCCTATAATCCACACACATCCTCATTGTTCCATCATGCCTCTTAACAAAGAGCACTGGGGAACCCCAACTAGAACTGCTTGATCTTATGAACCCCTTCTCTTCTAACTCTTCTAGTTGGTGTTTTAATTCCACTAACTCTTTTGGAACCATTCTATAAGGCTTCTTAATGATTGGGCTAGTCCCTGGCATTAATTTTATTTTGAATTCAACTGGTCTATTTTGAGGAATTCCCCTCACTTCTCCAAACACATCTATATATTCATTGACTACTGGGATTTCCTCCATTTTTAATTCCTTTTGAACTTCATTAATACTCCAGATTTTATTAAAACATGTATTCTTTGCTATTTCACTTAAGATGGTAATTCTTTTGCCTTCATTTGTCTCCAAAGAAATAGTAAGATTTTCTAAATTTAAAATTGCTTTGTTTTTCATTAACCAATCCACCCCCAAAATTACCCCAATACCAGGATAATTTCAAGTATATAGATCTGAATTAAATTCATAACCCCCTATAATTAATTTCAGACCCATACACTTCATCCCTAACATACAATGACTCCCTATGGGGCTGTGTACAGTTAAGGGTTGATCAATAGAAACACAAGCAAGTGCTAACTTCTTAGTAATTTCCAGAGATATTAGTGAATGTGAGGCACCAGTGTCATATATTACTGATATTGGTTGGGTATGAATAAAAATTATACCTTCAAGTTGCCCAACATTTCCAGTGTTGTTGGCTGCCAAAGCTCCTATCCTTGCTGTTCTTTTATTAGTCTCTGGGCAATCCTTCTTTAGATGACCCATCTTTCCACAATTATAGCAGCCTCCTCTAGGTATTTTAGGGTCAGGGCATTGGTTACTATAATATCCAGCTTTTCCATAATTAAAACAATGAGTGAGTTTCTTGCTTTCAGGTGCTACTGCTACTTCCCCCTTCTTACTCCTTTGTTTGCCTTGTTCTTGTCATAAGGTTGTACTTTGTTCTGCCCTCCCTTCTTCTTGTTGAACTTCATGTTCCTGAGTTTCTCTCTGGTGGCATCATGTTGCTCAAATGAGAGAGTTAGATCAATTACTTGATCAAAGGTTTTATCCTTATATGGCAACATTGCCCTTGACAGACTAGGGTTCAAGCCTTGAATGTACCTTGCATTCTTTGCTTCTTCATTCCCTATCAACACCATTCCTTACTTAGACAATCCTTCAAATTTCTGAGTGTACTCATTCACACTCATGCCTCCTTGCCTTAATCTAATGAAGTCTTCTAGCAGTGTGGCCTTAGCAGATGTTGGGACAAACCTAGCCTCAAGCATGGCCTTAAATTCATCCCAAGTGATGTTATTCTCTGGCCTTCCTGCTATCACAAGTTCCCACCAATCCAGTGCAACCCCCTTCAACCTTCTTGAAGCTATCTGTCTCTTCCTTTGGTCATTGACTTGCATATCTGCAAAGACTCTCTCCATAGTTCTTATCCAAGTTTGAACACCCATAGCTCCTTCAGTGCCTTCAAAATCCTTTCCTCCTAAGTTGGTACATGCCTTAAGCAGTTTGGAGAGCTCTCACAAAATCCTCCATGTTTATCACAGGTGGCTCACGTGATGGTCCTGCACCTGTGTGATGTCTTGGTCCTACCATATTGCTATAAATATGATTTCTATGTTAGTTTATTTACCCCCATCATTCTTGGTGTCTTTACTTTGTTAATTTTATTTCTGTGCACTCTGTGCATGTATCACTTGCACACAAAATTTCTTTTATTCAGACATTAAACAAAAGCATTCAACACTAATAATTCAAACAATGCATTCAAACTTCCATATGCATACAATAATATTTACTATGTTATTTAAAACATAGCTCTGATACCAACTGTGGTGACCCTCATTCTAAAACACATAGATTTTTTTTAGCATACAAAAGGAATTCACCACTAACCCCATTTCTTCTGTATTTGAACATTTAAGTAATTTCCAAATATTTTTCCCATGACCCTGGATTTACCAATATAATCATATCAGTACACAAACAAATTAAGACAATCATATATTTGATGATACATAATTGTTTCCCTTTGCTATTCAGAGCTAACAAATTTGCAAAGAGAGTTTGAATCAAACAGGCAACAAATTCTATATGTGTTGACAACATAGCCATTTATTTCCTTGCTAAGTCTTGTTCTACTACCAGAGATACATTTTTTGCAAATTATAATACTTATATATATTTAACATTGCAATGCACAATACATTTTTTTATGCTATCTAGGCTTTCTGCCTAAATAATTCTATTAACACTAAAATGGTATTTAATTGACCTTATGATAGTTATCAAGGGCTTGTATGAAATCACTTCAAAAATTATACTTGCAGGCATGATCATTGGAACTAATTTCTATTTACCATTTCAGGATGAATAATTGAAGTCATTTTGCATTTTTAAGTTTATCATGGTACAGGCTTAAGTACTTGGTGTTTTATTGGAAATACTTGGTGTTATTTGAGGGTTTCTTGGAGTTTTCTTTTCTTTTGTTCTGGAAACACTTACACTCCATGAATTGAAATGAAATGGTTCCAGACTACAAGAGTTTGACCCATGGCCATCTAGGCCGGCCATAGTCCCTCTTTTACCATTTGCAAACCCATATCCCTCATATTAACAAACTTCTACAAAGATCCACTCCTAACACAAGCATGTTTCTGCCTAGTTTAAATTTTCTGGAAATGCATCCTTATATGTATTCAATCCATTATTCAAAATACAATAACTTCCAGGTTTATTTCTCTCATAATTTTATTTCAAATTTAAATACACAAATACATGTTAATCTCCAGAATTCATGCACATGCCTGTATCACTTACCTGCCATCCACAAATTCATTTCTTTTGAATTTCCCTACTCAAATCTTGAGAGTTCATTTTTAAAATCAACCACCTTAGCTTCTTAATTTCCATAAAGTCAAAATATAAATTCAAGCAATAAAAATCAGAGATCATCATATACACATATCATGTTTATATGATATGTCTATCCCCTTATTTTTTTTCCAAATTAGACATTCATAAAATCAGTAGTTAACCAAACATCATCAATAGTCTTTCATAGCAGGTTGGCTTAAGTACATATTTTTAATCCAAATACTTAGAAATCTCCTTACAAGAAACTTCAGTTACAACATAAAATTTGACTAATAAATTCATTACAAAGCAACTACAAATTTTTAAAACTGATATCTCTTATTTATACTAGCAGCTAATAGCCTTCTTCATCCATCAAGCCAACTTCAATTCCCTGCAAGCAATTCACTGAGCTGCCCCAATTATAATGAGACACCCAGATGATTGCAAGGGCAACCAAAAGGGTCAGTTTTCACTGGTATGAGCATTTATCAAATTTGTATACATATTCATAAATTTTGGTGATCTTGCAATGTCTTCCTAGTTTAGCAGATTTTATTCTTAGCATGTTTTGATTAATACCAAGTGGCACAAAGACACATTCATTTATTCAAACAATACCCAGTAAGCAACCAAAATATATATATATATATATAATTCTTGATACATTTTTCTCCATTTCTGAATAAGTAAACTCAGATTTTTATGCTCCCAATTTCACCCAATAATTAATCAAAGCACAAAATTTAACTTGATTAATTTATCTCCATGTCTGAATATTTATGATCCAGATTTTTAAACCCCATTCCCCCATTTATTTTATGGTCTTTAACTCCTTGTCAAATGAACACCATGTATGCATTATGAAGGAAACTCCCAGGTTATTTAATTTATTCCAATCACACAAAGGCCTCAGGGTGCAGTTGCACCATGCATATACTTGCTCCCACCTGAAGCAAGCAGATCATTGACTAACTCCCAATTGACCAGTTTAATTTTTCTTTGATAAATCCCCCTCCAGTTTCAGCTTATTTTATCAAGCTTCTACCTATGAATTCAATCATAAACTCACAATTCATTCATGTTTCAGAAAGGCTTATCTTCTTTAATACTTTCTGGTTCAACCCCATGTTCCCCATTTATTTTCCTTATTATAGAAAATACCCCAGTTTGCCTATAATTTTCCTAAGAATAATTTAAGCATCATAGTCCTACTAACCCAGAAATTCTCCTCTATCTTATGATATGAACATTTAGTTTCATGCTTCATTATCCAAGAAATAAACATGAGCTAGATCATTGTCTTGCTGCCTATTCCCTAAATAATTTATATCCATATTTAATAATGATAAAATAGAACAAAAATGCTCAAATCATTTTAACTTTAAAAACCCACATACAGATTAAAACTCCAAACAAGAATGCACAAACAACATTCATCCCACCCATAACAAATCATTTTAGAGATTTAAAGGACTTATAACATTTTAGGCTGCCTACAAGAGGACTTAATGCCATTGCATACAAAGGGATAAATACTCACTTAGTGTTCTCCTTTTACTGTCTTAATCCTCTGAACAGCAAATCCCCAAAGTCTCAAGCTAGTGCTTCTCCTAGTTTTTATTTTTGTTTTGATCCCGAGAGAATGATGGATATGGTTATGTGCAGATATTTATAAAATCATTCTAGGGTTTAAGAAAAATGGGTAATTTCCTTGATACCCTTAGATGTTTATGCACAAATCATTTCCATGTGTGGTCCTCAATTGGAAATGCACATTTTAGGTTACCTCAATTAGTTATTTCGGGAATCAAGCTTTTTAAACACTTCATTCTATTTTCATGACTTTATTTTACTCATGCCATATGCATGTGACCCATTGTTTATATTTATTTTTATAATTTTAAAGAAACTGAAAATCCCCTTTGTGTTTTCTACCTACCACCATCTCCATTCAATCATGCATACTATCATACATAATCATGTAATGTAAAATCATTCACACTATGCTATTGGCTTGAAATAAATATATGATATGGAAATTCTTATTTGATCCTATATATATATATATATATATATATATATATATTTCTGCCTTTAGTCAAAACAGTAGCTCTTCATACATCTTTATGTGTTTTTTTCAAAAAGATCACATCTGTCATGCTAATTATTTCCATCATAAACATAAGACATTTAATTCTTTTTATTAATCTTCATCTTATTTTATTTTTAAATAAAACAGAAAACACCCTATATATTGAATATATGTATTTATATAATTCTTTGGACATGGAACTACATTTGATTTGAATTCCAATTTTTAATTACCTTAACTCCTTGCATTTTATCAAACAGAAGTTCCAATGCCATTTTATTTATTAACAAATTTTCTTTTCTGTTTTAATGCAATATATATATATATTTTATAATTCCAGAATTTCTTAAAATAAATGTAACTTTCATTTTTTTCTTTATTTTATTTTATTTTCTTCTTAGGGTCATTACAGTATATTTGTTTTTGTGATAAGCATCTAAGATTTCTTGCTTCAACTCATCAATAGTAGGGACACATATTCTTTTTCTTTTCTCCAAATGGCCTTGTTTATTCAACAGAAAGCCTTCCACTTCTTCTCCATTTAATATCTGAGTTTTCTTCTCAAATAAAAATGGATCTTGGTCTTGTAACTTTACAACTTTATTCTTTAATTCTGACCCCAAAGTAACAAAACTTAACTTCCCATTTCTACATTCTCATTGTATATACTCATATTTTCTACACTTTCACTTTCTACCTCTGAGTCAATCAATAGTGATAAAGTGTTAAACTCTTCTATCATTAACATAGCTATATTAGCATGCCATCTACTTAAAGCATCTGCTACTTTATTAGCTTTGTCAGGGGTGTACAATATTTCAAAATCATATGAGGCTAGGAGTTCAATCCACCTTTGTTGCCTCATGTTTAATTCTTTTTGTGAAAACAAATATTTAAGTGACTTATGGTCAGTGTAAACTTCAAACTTTGCCCCCAACAAATAGTGTCTCCATAATTTAAGAGCATTCAGTATAGCAGCCAATTCAAGGTCAAGTGTAGCATACCTTATCTCACTGGGTTTAAACTGTCTAGAGGCATAAGCTATCACTTGGTGTTGTTGCATCAATACTGCCCCAAGCCCTTGTCCACTTGCATCAGTATATATCACTAAATTTTCATTCCCCTCGGGTACTTTCAGTATTGGAGCTTGTATTAGTGCTTCTTTTAACCTCCCAAAAGCTTTCTCACATTCCTCAGTCCAAGCAAATACCTGATTCTTCCTAGTCAATCTGGTTAATGGGATTGAAATCTTGGCAAAATCTTTTATAAACCTTCTGTAGTACCCAGCCATTCCCATAAATGACCTAACCTCTATGACATTAGTAGGCCTTTTCCAAGCTTGAACTGCAATTACTTTATTGGGATCTACAGATATACCTTCTTCTGATACCACATGTCCTAAAAAATTTACTTCCTTTTGCCAAAAAGTGCATTTTGAAAATTTTGCCTTCAAATTTTCTTGCCTCAGTTTATGAAGTACTATATGCAAATGATTCTCATGCTCCTCAACCTGTGCAGTTAAAGCGCTCGGCAGATTCAAAGTGGTGGAGGTGCAAAAAGTCATAGCGGGGATACAGCGAGGATATAGCGGGATATAGCGGATGGCTATAAAATAGCATATAAAACTTGTACTTAATGTTTTTACAAATATATAAATGGTAATTAAATAAAAAATTATCATTCAAATTGAATTATAATTAGTACATAAATAATTTTAAATAAAAACATGTGCGAATATACTTTAAATAAATGTAAAACTGTTATATAACATAATTAAATTTAGTAGAATATTATAGTATGTTCATTTCTGAAAATATATAAAAAATTAAATCAAATAAATTAGTTGCATAATTTTTATAATGTATAAATGTAATTTTTCATTTCATTTTATTAAAGAAGATATAGCAGAAATAGTGGAATATAGTGGGAATAACGGGATATAGCGGAAATAGCGGGGCTTAAAGCGGAAAGGCTATATTTTGGGGCTATATGGAAAAATCATAGCGGCAGAAATCCGCTATGAGATATAGCGTGGTTATAGCGGGGTAATAGCTGGGCATTAACTACACAGTCCTCAACTGACTTAGAATAAATTAGTATATCATTAATAAATATCAATATAAATTTATCCAGGTATTCTCTAAAAATTCTATTCATCAAATTAACAAAGTAAGAGGGAGCATTTGTCAAACCAAATGGCATTACTAAAAATTCATAAAGTCCATATCTAGTGTTCAAAGCTGTGTATTTAATGCTTTCCTCTTCTACTTTCATTTGATGGAATCCTGAAGCTAAATCAAGTCTAGAGAATATTTTTGCACCACTCAATTGATCAAAGAGATCATCAATTCTTGGTAAGGGGTATTTGTTTTTAACTGTGATTTTATTTAACTCCCTATAATCAATACATAATCTGAGAGATCCATCTTGTTTCTTAACAAAAACCACTGGTGCTCCCCATGATGAGCTACTGGGTCTGATGAAGCCTTTTTCTTCTAGTTCGACCAGTTGCTTTTTCAGCTCTATCAATTCCTTAGGCCCCATTCTAGTTGGCCACTTAACTACTGGGCTAGCCTCTGGAATTAGTTTAATTGAAAACTCTACTGGCCTATGGTTTGGAACTCCCCTAACCTCACCAAACACATCAGTATATTGATTTACTATAGAGATTTCTTCTAATGTGGGCATGGGCTTCTCACTAGACAAAGTAACAGGAGTAGCTATATTTCTGCTCTTGTTTGCCTCACACAGAACAACTACCCTTTTTCCATCAGAAATTTTTAGTGATATGGTAGATGTTTCCATATTTATAATAGCCTTATATTTCCTCAACCAATCAACTCCTAGAATAACTCCTATGCACGGGTATTGCAACACATATAGGTCTGCACTAAACACATATCCCCCTATATTTAATCCCAGTTGCATACACATCATACCCAAAACACAGGAACTACCTAAAGGACTTCTAATAAGCAATGGCTTATCAACAATCATACAATTCAATTTTAGTTGTTGTGCAATATCATGGGAAATCAAGGAGTGTGTAGCCCCAGTATCATACACTACTACAAAAGGTATTAAGTGAATGAGCAAAGTACCTTCAACTTGGCCATGGTTCTCAACATTTGGTCCCTCAGTTTCTTTACCTTTCCCTTCCAAGGTTCCTACTTTTCCTTGCTTAAAATCTGGACAGTTCCTCCTTATGTGACCCTCCTTTCCACACTGGTGACACTTGAAGGATGCTGGTCTAGGATTGGTGCACCTATTCTTCATATGCCCCTCTTGGCCACAGTTATAACAAGTGATCTTCTTCTTAACTTCAGCAGTCTTGGCATCTTCTGGTTTCTTGGTGGAACCTACATCTGTTTTCTTTTTATCATAAGGATGAAACTTACCCTTCCCTTTCTTATTTTGATTATTCTTGAATGCTCTAAAATTTTCTCTGGCTTTATCATGCTGTTCAATGCTCAAAGTCAGATCCAAAACTTGATCAAATGTCTTGTCCTTATATGGCAGCATAGCTCTACTAAGGCTGGCATTCAGTCCTTGAATGTATCTGCCATTTTTAGCTTCTCGAGTTGTGATAAGCACTGCACCATACTTGGCTAGTGATTCAAACTTCTGTGTGTACTCAGTAACACTCATAGTCCCCTGCCTTAATTTAATGAATTCCTCTAGCAAAGATTCTCTAGCTGATGCCGGTACAAATCTTCCTTCCAACATTTCTTTAAATTGATTCCATGACACTTCTCCTTCGGGTCTTCCAGCTATGATAACTTCCCACCAATCCAAAGCTGCTCCTCTCAATTGTCTGGATGCTATTTGCCTTTTCTTTTGGTCTTCAACTTGCATATCTGTAAAAATCCTGTCCAAAATTCTGAGCCAATTTTGAACTCCCATGATCCCTTCTGTTCCATCAAAAGTTTTGCCTCCAAGATTGGTAAAGGTCTTGAGTAGTTTGGAAAGCTCCTCATGTGGATTCTGTTGCCTATTGCCTACCCCTTCCCTTATAGCTCTCATGAATTCTTGCATATTCACCATTGGTGGTTCACTTGATCCTACCTCTTGTTGTCTGGGTCTTACCATGATTCTATGGATATGACACTTGGGTTAGTCCATTTTTTTATTTTCTATAAATTAACTCATTTAATTTGTCTCTATCCAATCCTAGTAATTATTATTAGTATAAGTATTAATTAAAACAAGGCATCCAAAGCAGTCAACACACCATACATCCAATGCAAACAAGTTCATACAACATTTTGCTATGTTATTTAACAACATAGCACTGATACCAAATGAGATGACCCACTTTCTTTCCTAAAATTCAATTTTTTTTTAAAATTAATCACAGTGGTCACCTAGCCAAGAGAATATCATTCTCTGGTTCACCTTCTAACCAGGATCTTAAAACCAATATAAAAATATTGTTATGTTCAAAATATCTCAACTTACATATGTGAAGATATGTAAATTGTTTTTACTTGAATCAGAGAACACATGTTTGGAAGCAGAAATTTTTCTTTGTAAGCCAATGAGTAATTTTTTTTAACTATTAACTTAGAGATAATTTATTCTACCTTTTATTTGAGTCTTTGAACTCCCCTGCAAATTAAGTTTAAAGCATTTGAATGTGTTTGAACCCCGGGCTTAGTAAAATGGTCAAGTTAGCCTTATTTCCTTTACAACTATTCTAAAGTAATATACATGCAATTCTGGGTTCTTTTTCTTTCAAGTGACTCAATGTTATTATTTGCCAGATTTTTACCTAATCTTTGTAAACATGAACTTCTCATAGCAATTACTAGGTTGTTCTTTCAATCTATGCCTGCTCACCATCTCAGATTTTATTTATACTACATTTTCTTTTAGAATTCTGGAAGTTAAACAAAGAAACTATATTGCTCAGTAACCATTTTGAAAAACAACTTGCCAGTTTCTACTGAATTACAATTTTAAGTTTCAAAACATATAAAACAGGAAATGTCAATACATAGTTTCTTTCCAAACAACATAACCAACATATTATAACATAAATTCAACTTAAACTTCTACTTTAATATCAGTAAATTTGTAACTATTGCATCCAATTCCTTAAGCAGCCAACCCATCCAAAGCTTGATCAATGAAATGCCTATTTACCTGCATAATCACTATGGGCTGCCTCATAAAATATGAGACACCCAATAGTGCATCAACACACATGGGTCAGACTAATGTCTGGTATGAGTAATCTAATTTGAAACATAATTTTCAAATAGTTTTTTTTATATTCAAATAACTTTAAGATAAATAAAGGAATGCAATATTACTCTTATACCCATTTATGTGCAACCTGGGCATGCACAACAAAATGATACATAATTCAATGATTTATTGCAGAGAAAACAAACATAGAATTCATCCATAGATTATCCTAAAACAGTCAGCACAATCATCAATTAAATCATCATTCCTCATCTATAGATTTTCTGGCCTTCAGGGATTTTTCCCAAGCCTTCATATGAACCTATTTCTAATGTTCAATATCAAATATGTTATGGTCTTTAGCTACTTTCTCTTTTTAAACACACACTTCCTGGGACATTTCTCTGTTAACCCAGCACACTCAGGCCCTTGGGTATAAACATACCATGTGTGAGCTTGCAATGTTTACCTTGCCAAGCTATATCTTGTAGCCCTAAGATTCAAAATCCTTAGTTAAATTACTAAGTGTCACTACCCTTTAGTGTTAATTTCCTCTCTGCATCTCATGTTTCAAGCAGTGAATAAAACATTCAGTCACAGGCATACATCCAAAGATTAACAAGACATTTTTCATGAACAAGCACTTCATCATAACAATAGAGGTGATTTCTTAAACATATTATTTTTCTATGGGCTTCAATAGATCCCAATACAAACATATGGTCATAGATAATTTTCTTTTTGTTTTCCCTTTTTTTTTCTCTACCTCTGATTCAGTCAGATCCATGTAGATCTTCAAATCTGACTAAATCACAAGTATAAGATTTATTGGATAGTTCATAAATGTAGAGGCTCAGCACATGTATACATTGCACCTCTATATTTTTCCTTTTTATAAAAATTTTTCTCTGTTAATATTAGACCTAAGCAAATACACAATGTTGCAGCCCCATATCCTTTCTCATTTTTAGACCATATATTCATATTAAGCATCCTGGGTTTTAAACTAATAAATGTATAAAGAAAACCCATATTAACTGCTTCACCTCAAAGTTATATTATAACACAGAAAAACCTATTTAAACATTAGATCCATGGCTCTTTCATACTGAGTAAATCAATATAAAGAGGTTTCCATTAAAACAGATCATAAAACAAGTCAAAGTTACTAAATCATAAAAATGAATCTTGCTTGCAAACAAATGAAATATGAATTTTAGTTAGGCTGCCTCAATATTAAGGACTTATTGCCAATATTTCCAGTGAGATTACTCACCTTAATTCCCTTTTCTTTTTCCTAAGCTTTTCTTTTTCTTCCTTTGATCTTCTGCCTTCTTCCTACTCTAATGACTGGTGTTCCACATTTCTTTTCTAACTTATGTTATATATATATATTTATTTTTCTTTTATGAGGCAGAGAAATATATATAAAAAAATCTTACTACACCAGGTCTTCTTATATAAACCCTGGCTGCTACTAGGGTTTAAGGAAATTACCCAATATCAATTTTACCCCACCAACTATGATCTACCTCTCATTCTACTTTTTAGAAAAAAATTGGGTAAGTAGTCCTGGCATTTCCAGAAAATATACCTCATTACCCCGGTCATGTTATTTGCATGATTTCTGTTTTCTAAAGCAAAAAAGGAATTGCTAAAAATGGATAAAGTGTTTGTTCAAAAGCTCATACCATTTTCATGCAATGTTAATTTTTATTTCAGCAAGCATTTGTTTGGTGCACATGTATAATACATGTATGCCTATTCTGGCCTATGTCTTTTTTTAAAACTTGATCATTTCTGCCTACATATATATTTGTAATTTATTTATCCTATCATATTTATCAACTGTTGCCTATTTTATCACACAGAAAACTGTGTGCATGTTTGTGCACTGTCTTGTGCACATGTACATGTTTTTAAACTATGCATCTGCAAATCAGTTTCCTATCTCTACCTTTTCAATGCAATTTCAAACAAATACAAACTAAATTAAATCATGAAATTACTCACAAAAATCAGGATTATCACAATAACACATTAAGCACAACAACACAGCGGAAGAAAAATGAATATATCATTGATAGAACAATGGATACAATATCCGATACAATAAGATACAACAGAATATCAATACTATCAGAGATACAAGACAACAACGGAAATAACCAAGCTGCAACAGCGGAAAGATATCTTCAATGCCAAAGCTCCAAACTTCAAGCTCGAACCACCCATCATGCTGAACTATAGCAAATGTGATCCAAACCAAATACTTCCATATCCAAAGACTTCTAGATCCATATCTACTATCTATTGATAACCTGACTCTAGGCTGCCCGTGTGGAAAATTGTGGGCACCCAGATTTAGAAAGGGAACAATAAACTCCAGGTCAGTTATGGGACTGGTATGAGCAAACAAAAATAGTTTATCTTTAACAAAAGAAATAAAAAGAAATTCGCTATGCTTTTTGGAAAATGAAACTACCATAAGGCCTCCCCGCACACACACAATGCAAGCGCACAATTGGTGGAGATTTCTCCTTATGATAGTCAAACATGCTTGATACGCAAAATCCTTTTTATATTATTATTAGTGCATAGTGCAGAAAACATTTCGAAAGTATAATATTAATCTTAGCCAGCATAGGTACCATTATATTATGCCTGCTATAGCTACCACCTGAGGTGGCAGGTTATACAACTGCAATCATAAAGGCTCGTATTGTTTTGTTTGGATTTCCAACAATGGTCAGGCTAAGGAACTTCCTTACCGAATGGGTACACCTCTGGAGGGACGCCCCGAGAACCTTACCGAATCTCTGCCAACACAAGGCCGGGTTACCTCTGTAACTAGGTAACTACTACACGAGTATGCCATCCCCCGGTTGTAACCAACCTTTATCCGAGGTACCTCTACACCAACAAATTCCAACAACCACATAAGTTAAATATATGGGCTCCATACCATGATATCACTTTTTATCCAGAAGGAAATGCACATACCCTAAGGGGCGCTACCCCCAATAACCTTGCTGCATTCTTCCTGTTTCGACCATTTCCGAGTTGTGAAGTTCGACGAAGTCTCATCCACAAAGCTACGCTTTTCACAAAAGCCATGCTTCGATCAATAAATGATCAGCAGCACTCAGCATGCCACATTACCAAATTGGGAGTATATCACTAGTGACCATCAACTACATAACCTCTGAGCTCGTACGTCTTAGAGAAGGGTGTTAAGCTAAGAGAATAAATTCTCCGCCACCAAACAGAAATGTATTTGATAGAAACCAGCTTTACATCTCAAAGTGTAACGTCAGACATACATCCATACAAGTCTGTTCCGGGTTCGAACAGAACCGAAGGCACTTCAAAGAAGTCCTTGCAATCCGGGTATTCACAATCCTGATCGGACTCTCCATCACATATGGAGATCTCTATACCGGAGCAACTTAGTGTAGAGACAATCGACAGATAATCCTTTCGTTCTCGAAAATACCCGGTCTTCACCACCGTCTTCAAATGCACTCCCATTTTGTCGTATCATTATTTGGAATGGGTTTTATGACATAAAGTCCTCTCCCGGCTAAACCGAATAATGAGCGTAATTTTTAAAAACCATATGGATATATTGGGATCTTAGTTAAGTCACAACTTTAAGCCCAAAGCCTTTCTTTTAAATGGTTTAAACAAAAGATCCACCTTTTAATCTTTTAAACAAAAGATTCACCTTTTAAATCAACTTCAATTTGAAACAAGGTTCACCAATCTTTAACAAAGATTCATTCATAGCTTTCAAAGCAATTTACATTTCAAATTCGAAATCCTTTCACAAAACTAGAAATTCTTTCCTTTATATAAAAGTATTATCATTTGAAAACAAATGCTTTTCGTTTCAGGGAAATCCGATTAAATTAACTCAATTTATAGCCTTTCAAAGTATATATTGGAAAATCAGCGAACTGCCGTATTCGGCAAGTTCTATTTGAATTAAATTTAAATTCCCAAAATAATCCATTTTAAAATACTTTAAAGACGGTTTAAAAATCCACATATATATAAATTATATAACTTGTATCACTACTTTTCAAACCATAGTTTCCAAAATAATTTCAAAACTTAAACGTATTATATTCAAACTAAATTTCAAATTTCAAAATTTCCTTTTCAAAAGCTTTTCATATTCAACCCAATTCCATTTCCAAAACCATTTGGATTCAAAATTCAACTTTTAAACTTTTCACCATTTGAATGAAATAAATATAAATTCAAAAAATCTGTGACTTAACCAATTTCCTCGTGGAATCCATATTTGTGTGTGTGTGGTGTAGTCCGGGGTTTTACACACAACAATACAATATCATCAATCATCACAGATTCAAGCACAGCAATATTGATAAGCAGTATAATCGTATAACGCTCATCTTCATTCACAGATAAATAATATAAATTCATCACAGATAAATAAATTACATTAATCACAGATCAAATCAAAGTAATTCATATCACAAAGCATTTCACATCAGGGATATCAAACAATTTAAAGCATTCCATGCAATTCAAACATCCATAAGTAAGATCAATTCATTATCTGATTAACTTAAACCAGATTAATTACTTATGAATAAATTACTAATCCTGGTTAATTAATTAATTAATTTCAAACCATTTTAATTAATTATCCTTTAATCATTTATTAATTAATCTTTAATAAATTGATTATCCTTTAATTATTAATTTATCAACCTTAATTAATAAATCAATCAACCTTTAATCATTAAATAATTAGCCTTTAATTATTTAATTATTCTTTAATTAATTATCTTTAATTAATTAGATTAATTAATTAATCCTTAATTAATTAACATTTAATTAATTATCCTTAATTACTTATAAGAAGTGATTATCCCTAATCACTTATATTAATAAATCACAAATTTATTTCATTGAGTAATTATCTTTTAATTACTTATCTTAATTAACTAACCCTTTAATTAATTACATCAATTAATTAATCCTTTAATTATCCACCTT
This sequence comes from Allium fistulosum, assembly GCA_030737815.1. Classification (NCBI taxonomy): domain Eukaryota; kingdom Viridiplantae; phylum Streptophyta; class Magnoliopsida; order Asparagales; family Amaryllidaceae; genus Allium; species Allium fistulosum. Next base: position 101,803,655 of record CM060907.1, read on the forward strand.
AATTAATTAATTAATCAAGACCTTAATTAATTTAAAATAAACCATTATCTTAATTAACTACTTAATTACCATTATTAAATTTCATTTGAAACACTTAAGGATATATTTAAATAATAAACCTTTATAAAATTGTATTAAATCAAAACAATTTAAATTTCAAAATCATTGGAATTTACAATTTATATTGAAACTTGATTCAAAACTTGCTTTACATTTTAAAACTTGAACCTTTTCTTTTGCTTTTGAAAGCTTACAACAGAAAGACCTGAGCCAATATCAGAAAATACTCGAGCTAAACCCGAGCAATTTTCCTGCTCGAGACAATCGTGCAACTACTTCGATATCGACCCGAGGAACCATCTCCTTCTTCCCCAACCCCTTCAACAACCATCAGATACCAATGTGCACCGTGCTCGTGCATCGATGATCTGCTCGATTCCGACCAACGCCGTGGCGACTCGCAAGTCGACGATCACCTCCACAATCGTCCCAAACACCCAGGCCCTTGAAAACACCGACGAAATCGAATTCGAGCCTATCGAATCAAACTGGAACCCAAACTGATCATCTAGAAACGATTCGTACCGACCAACCCGATCGCCAGAGACATCGTCGACTCGTCCAAAACTTCGTTACGACCCCATGCTCCTATCCCACTTGGTCTGATCGACCACGATCCATTATTGACGATGAAATCAATTCGAGAATGACAATGACAAAAATATGCCCTTAAACCCTACAACCTCGTCAATCAACTTCCACGATTATTTAAAAAATCAGCGATCATTTTTCCTGTAAACTTCATCACCTAAACTTCCTCTGACATCAAGCCCGAGGCTCGATTGCTCGTTGATCGATGGGAATTGACAATTCTTACAATTCCGTTCAACTTAAAAATTATCATTATTTATAATACTAAAAATCCTGAAATTTCTTTTAAAAATCATCATGTGTTAATACTAATCAAATCATGGAATCCAAACACGAAATTGAATTTATTGATTTCTGACTTTAAAATGAGTTACTGTAAATTCAATATTTTTGAAATGATTATTCAATGTAAATATTTAAAACCCTTTATAAAATTTGATTTACATTGTTACAATCATCTTTTTTTAGGGATTATAACTTAAATTCGATTAATTAAAGAGTTATGAATTTTTTTTAGTGGATTCTTGAACTAGAAGAACATAACATAGCCTGTTATATATGTAACAACCCTGTATTTTACAAATATTCTTAAATTGATTTTTTCAGATTCAAAAGCTTTATTTATGAAAAAGAATAAATTTTGTTATTTTAAATATAAACTTTGACTTTGATGTGGATTAGAATTCCAAATATGACTAAATTTAATATTTCCTGAAAATGTGAATTTTGGTCAATAGTCAAACTTTGACTTTTAAGTTCAAATAGTTTGTAATTATAAATTTTATCTTTTATTATGAAAATAGATTTAATAACTTGAACACCACTTTTCGTTTCGTTGAAAACGGAGTTAAAATGTAAAAGTTATGTACATTTCAATTTTTAGTATAATTTGTTTTATTGTGCATTTTTGCCTATTTTAAATTTTATAAATTTTATTTTCTTTGTCATATTTTATTTTAATATGTGTTAATATGTTATTTTATGTATATTTTTGTCTTTTATTATTTTTAAAGTGAAGCAGACATTTTTCTAGACTCAATGGTAATTTATGTGAAATTTTCATGTCCTGTCTGCTATTTTTAAACAATTTCTTCAATTCTTTTGCTATTTTCTCTGAATTTAATTATTTATTTCACTTTGAAAATGTTTTAAAAGTCATTTTTATTTCAAATTTTGTTTTAGAATATTTTTAAATTAAAGTTAATAATTTTCCAAAGTCAATGGTGATTTATTTGTAATTTCTGGACACTGTTTTGTATTTTAAGCAATTTCTTTTATTATTTTTTCTAATTTCTTTAAATTTTATTATTTATTTTCTTATATCTTTACTTAGTTTCTGTTTGTATAGTATTTTTCTGAAATATTTTGTTTATATAAAGATTTATAAGGAAAGAAATGTGAAGGGTTGTGTAACGCTTTGAAACGGAAGCCCTTTTATTTACCAAATCCTTTAATTCCTTTAACTCCTCAAAATTAATTGCCTAGCCATGTAAAACCCTAGTGTAGCCGTCATCTCATTTGGCATTCACGTGAAAAAATATCTCATCTTCAATTGTTTCTCACGGCTAGAGAAAATTAGGTAATGGCCTCCATCTCTTTCTTCCTACTTTTCTTCTTTTTCTATGCTATTTTGCTTGCCTTCTTCCCTGATTGAGATCGGCCTCTACCCCTATTCCTCCGCCACCACCTCCTTCCATCTCTTCCCGACCACCACCAGCCCCCACTCCACTAGATCTGACCATAGCCGAACCATTTTGATGGTAAAACCCCCCAAATTTCAACCTAGATGCCTAAAAACCATGTTTATTGACCTCTACATGCTCACCCACCTCAACCACCACCCAAACCACCACCATAGCCACCATCACCTCCCTGACCTGACCACAACACACCCCTCCCCACCTCTGTCAAGATCTGAACTTGAATGGCCAAGCCCAAACTCCTATGGTCGAGCCCTTTTTTTTACCAAAAACCACGCTAGTGTGCCTAAAACTCTTCACATACCTATGTTATAACTTCCCCATCATCTCTAGCTTGTAGCCGTGTATCCCTTGGTCCAAACCAGACCCAAAACCATTGCCTTAGACCTGTAGTTTCCCTCATGGCTGAGCCTAGTAAAGTTTGAAAGCAAGTGCAAGCATTTCTATTTGATTCCGTGCAGTCATTTCTAACATTGTTCTGTTAAAATTTGGGTTGAAAACTTATATTGTTTGGATTGTTTTGTCTTACGTATTCCAAAGAGTTAACCTTGTCTCTCTCACACTCATCATCATCATGGCTGAGAAATGAACCCTTCGTTCGAGCTTTTGAATGGTTAAAGCATGGTCAAGTAATATATTCCGTTGTTGCTTCTTATCTGCATTGTTTCAACATTATTTTGCATTGAATATTTATGTGTATATTGTCTTGTTTTGTTTGAATGTTTTCAAGGAGATTTATCTTTGGCTCTCTCAATATCCAATCTTATTTGTGCTTTCGTGCCTTCGAAGATCTCAGTTTGTGCATTTGATAGCAATCTCCAGCACAAAGAGGTGAGTTATTCTCACCAGACAATATGTACCTATATAACTAGTAAATTGACACCCTACGAATCTGTAGAAATATATTATCATGTTATATATGCTTATTGTGACGCCCCACCTCTATGCTCATAATAACAAAGAGTATTAAAAGAAATACTGTCTATTATTACGAAGAATAAGGCTGGATAGGAGCGACCATCCGTAATTGGCCTTACACTAATATTGGTTATCTCGGTAGGAGTGGTATATACTTTTTATTTTTCATCTATTATTTATTTACTCCCATCGACATATCCAATTATCAGTATAAAACAAACTATGATAGTTCATAATAGTTTAGGACATTAGATATAACAATAACACGGATAATATAAATGCGGAACACAGATAAAAACAAAAGTCTCATATATATATATATATATAACTGATGTCAGTTAATACATAGTTGACACAATACATATGATACAACTACAACTGTCGACTCAAGAAGTTATATATACAAGTACATTAACGAATAATATACATGAATACATATCGTTCTATACAATGACACGACTACTACAAAATGACACTGACAACTTCAGAAGATGTGAAAAGTCTTCATATCCTGAACAGCAACTCAAAGAAGAAAATCTACAACCTGAAATAACTCGGGTCTGACCCGAGTATTACATTCAAAAGAAAATAATACACGGGTCAGTCTAATTCAAACTCAGTTATTAATGCACAGAAGCAATAATAATCAAATAGTCAAATAGACGACAGTCACAGAAATCTCGTATATCCAACTTTTCGATAAGGGTACCGGATAACGGCAGATATAACACTAAACAGTGTTAATCCACAAAACAGAAATCCAAAGCAGTTTAAGCAATTGAAATGTCAATTTAAAAACATCAATGCTAATTGGCTACAGTACACGCTAACATGTACTGCCTCGCCAATACAGCCTGCGATTTACGCAACAGGTCGATGAATCAAGAACAAAAGAAATATCGATTAAAATCTGTCAATTCGGTGTGGCTGCAGTGCACGCACGCGTGCACTGCCTCGCCACAACAGAATATAAAGTCACCACAAGGGACAAGGGTAAAACTGCTACGAAAATGCAGCAGGTCAGCAAGTGCTCAGGGATGAACAGATGCAAGTGAAAATGACACATGGATATGCAGTGGATACCCAAGTACAACTAAAATAGAAATGGGTCAAACATATATAGATATGCAGTGACAAAGTGAACCAAGTCGCAATGTCACAGCAAGATCAAGTGACCGTGGCAATCACAGGACAGACTAGTCAAAGCAGTGAAACCATTGAGCAACAGCATGAATGCATAAAACTGGACAGAGCAACACATACTCGAAGTGAACAGTGGAAGAGTAAGTGCACCCCGAAACAGTTCAGCTCAAATGAGCAAGTGCACATGAGAAGACTGCACATGGACAAGTATGCAACAGTGACTCAAATCATATGCAGTGAGATCAGAAGTGGACTGGTCGAAACAACACAGTGAGCTCAAGCTCAAAAACAACTAATACCAAGGTGACTAAAACCCAGTACTCAAGCAAGTGAATACAGAGAACTACAAAGGCTGCATACTAAATATGCAAACCCAAAGTTGCAGTGAACAACAAAATGCAATTTGAAATAGGCAGTGGCAATCCCACCTTGAAGTAATATAAGTGCAGACTGGTTACATGAATGACCAGACCGCAAATGTTATCGACGTAGTGTACATGTTGATGAACAAACAAAATTCGAGTGTCGACCGAACTAAAAATTCAAAATCCCAATAAATAGAGACAACAAAGGCAAGGTAGCATGTTGTTATGTCAAGGTCAAGTTCAAGTGACTCAAGATCAAAGTCAGACTTATGAACATGTACAAGATCAATAGGCGAAGGCAGGCAACTGGCAACAAATGATGCAAATGCAACAATATTTCTTTATGGAGGAAGGACAACAAGTCACAAGTGATACCAGACTGCTCAAAGACCATACATGAATGGTATCAAGTGCAAATGCAACAGAAAGGAAAATATGCACAAATGAATTCTAACAATGTCAAGTGGTGGGACTAGACTACGTGAATATGCAATAGACAGGAAAACAATGAATAGCATATCAGAGTACAAGAGAAACAGTGAAGCCAACGTTAGGTATTCATTACCAACAGTAAAGCTAAAACTCAGAGAGGAACAACAATGTCAAAGTCATGGCAATTTCAGAGTAAAGAATCGAGCAATTAAAACATCAAAACCATGGCAACCACGAAATCATTTAAAGCCGAAGGAACAACAAAAACAACTCAATACTTCGGCAGTTCCATTTAAATTGGTCAACGTCGAAACCACCCAACATCAGATAAAGTCGAACGAAAACTAACAAATCGAAGCTATCTAGAAACGAACGAAAACCAACAGGGTCGAGTGAATTAGATGTGAGCTTTCACTCACCTTGCTTTGAAGCGGCGACGAGAACGACTCAATGGAAGCGGCCAAGCATCACAGAGACGAGCGAACGAAGAAAAGAAATCGTGGACGCCACTTCCAATTAGAAGCCCTAACTTGCAGGCAAAAGGGAGGAGTAGCGAGCCGCCATTATCGTTCTTTTGTTTTCTTTAGGGTTAGCCCCCGTGAAAACAATGAAAATAGAGAGGAACGGTTATGGTCTTTGATAATTATCACATTACCATAGACTTGGGCCAAGATTTTAAAATTTATAAAGCCCGTTGAATTTATAAATAGCAAACCATGATAATTAAACACTTAGGTGATATTTAAAACACAATTTGAATCCATTAGAACAACGGATTCGAACACGATAAAAATTCATATTTAGGATTTTAAATACGAATAGACGATGTCATATTTAAATAAAATATTTAAATATATTATCGTATAAATGCGGGTTGTCACAGAATCAACAAAGGAAACATGGGCCAATATGATTTTTAAAGCCCACTAACAATTTCTCAACCATTTTTCAAAAGGATTTCAACTCGATAAAATTCCAATAAGAATTAGCGAACGATTTAATCACCTAGTGTCGATAATTAATTGCTACGAATTTGCGGGTTGTTACAGACTCCCCTCCTTAAAGAAATTGCGTCCACGCAATTATAGGGAATAAATGGATAAAAGGTAACAACCATAAGAGCATAACAATGTCGAATGCATAAGCAAAGCAAATGTCAGCATGGAAAGTATTAGATAAGAAATCAACAGGTTCGACTGCTTCAATCAAAAGAATCAACATCGTGGGAATCAAGGATCAAAATCATACGACTAACACAAGCAAGAACAATCGAGTTCCAGCAACTAAAAGAGAAGGAAAAATAGAGCAGAAATCCCATACAGAGCACGAATTGAATGTGAGTAAATCAAATTACTCACCTGAATCGCCAGAGAAAAAGACGAAGCTCAAATCTCAAAAATCGCAAATATTCAATCATCAAAAGCGATAATCAAATTTCTCAAATCAACAAATATTCGATTATCACAAGCGATAATCAAATTTCAAATTCAACAAATATTCGATTATCTCAGGCGATAATCAAATCTCAAATCAACAAATATTTAATTATCTCAGGCGATAATTAAATCTCAAATCAACAAATATTTAATTATCTCAGGCGATAATTAAATCTCAAATCAGCAAATATTTAATTATCACAGGCGATAATTAAATCTCAAATCAGCAAATATTTAATTATCAAAAGCGATAATTAAATCTCAAATCAGCAAATATTTAATTATCAAAAGCGATAATTAAATCTCAAATCAGCAAATATTTAATTATCAAAAGCGATAATTAAATCTCAAATCAGCAAATATTTAATTATCAAAAGCGATAATTAAATCTCAAATCAGCAAATATTTAATTATCAAAAGCGATAATTAAATCTCAAATCAGCAAATATTTAATTATCAAAAGCGATAATTAAATCTCAAATCGGCAAATATTTAATTATCAAAAGCGATAATTAAATCTCAAATCAGCAAATATTTAATTATCAAAAGCGATAATTAAATCTCAAATCAGCAAATATTTAATTATCAAAAGCGATAATTAAATCTCAAATCAGTAAATATTTAATTATCTAAAGCGATAATTAAAAACAACAAATATCTGATTATCAAAAACGATAATCAGAACTCATATCAACAGATATCTAATTATCACAAGCGATAATTAGAAACAACAAATATCCGATTATCAAAAACGATAATCAGAACTCATATCAACAAATATCCAATTACCTACAGATAATTGGAAACAACAAATATCTAGAAATCAATTAAGAAGACTAGAAAATCAACATAAAAGCTTGGATCGATCCCATCAGATGGCGATTTTTTAATTCGCCGCACGTGTATCTCAGAGTGGCCGAAGCCTACCAAGTACTCAACATAATTTTGGCGCCCATCAGATTGACCCGAAGGTCCGCAAAGTGACCCGAAGGTCTAGTACTGGTATTTGACCCGAAGGTCCGCAGAGTGGCTCGAAAGCCCAACAAATGACCCGAAGGTCCGCAGAGTGGCTCGAAAGCCCAACAAATGACCCGAAGGTCTGCAGAGTGGCTCGAAAGCACACAAAATCATCAAATATTTCAATTAACGAGTCCAGAATTAACCGAAATAGCAAACGCACATGTCCCATACCACGTGTTTTACTAAAACGTTTGATTCTCTTCATCGTTTCCTTGAAAGTGCAAAATTGTGTATTTTGTAAAAATACATTTCACATTCTCAAACGGACAAGTCCGGAATTAAGCGAATCAGTAAAAGAAAGGGGTCATAGTCCTCGATTTTGCTGAAACGTTTAAATCGCTTCCTCATTCTTTTGAAATCGCAAACTGTAAAATTTTTGAAAACAAATTTATTTATTTTGTAAAAATAACAATTCGCATTCTCAACTGAACAAGTCCGGAGTTAAGCGAAACAGTAAAAGAAAGGGGTCATAATCCTCGATTTTGCTGAATCGTTTAAGTCGCTTTCTCATTCTTTTGAAAACGCAAACTGCTAAAATTTTATAAAACAATTTTCATTTAAAACGATTTCCCAATCACGTGATTAAAACAGCAAATCAGTAACAATTTCGATAAGGAAATTGTACTTCTCAAAATACCGTAAAAACGGTTACAAATCAGCATTGTGGAATAACCGCTTGAAAATCCACTTTTTAAAATTTGACGGTTACGGAAGCCAAAGCGACAGTAGTTTTAAAACGTCAAAGTCACATCAAAACAATCTACATCAAAATGTAATGTCAGTGAATTCTCATTCATCAAAATGCCACAAAACACCGTACTTCAAAATATAGCATTGGTGTAAAATTCCGTTGTAAAAATAACGGCAACAAAATACGTTTCATAACCAAGCATCGGTTCAACGTAAAATAAATGCAATAACGTGCAATTTAAATTTTTGCACGTACTACAAAATGAACAAAGAATCATTCAAATGTATCTTCAATGAAGATAATTTAAAACAGCAAAAATCTAATCAATAGATGATTAGTACAAAAGAAAGCCAGCGGAAATTTCAACAAAAATCACATATCTGCAATTTCTTCGAATCCTCAATTCGGATTCGAAGTTCTCAAAGAAATAAAATAATTACAGCTATGTAAACAACAAATGAAATTCATATCAATTTCGTAATTTGATTTTTAAATCAAAAAGATTATCAGTTGTACTCAGCGAAGACAGTTTCACTGTTTCCGCTGCGCACCCTGATAAACAGAACACAAATCAATCAAATCATCATAACACAATTTCACTATTATTTTTAAATAAAGTTATTTAAAAATTTCATCCAAATTTCAAAACTTTAGTTTTGACTCCAGCACAAATAAAACATTGACCAATAGTTGTAACATATGTTCCTTCCGAGTTAAGTTTTATATTATGTCCATAAACCCCAAGCTCTGATACCAACTGTGACGCCCCACCTCTATGCTCATAATAAAAAAGAGTATTAAAAGAAATACTATCTATTATTACGAAGAATAAGGCTGGATAGGAGCGACCATCCGTAATTGGCCTTACACTAATATTGGTTATCTCGGTAGGAGTGGTATATACTTTTTATTTTTCATCTATTATTTATTTACTCCCATCGACATATCCAATTATCAGTATAAAACAAACTACGATAGTTCATAATAGTTTAGGACATTAGACATAACAATAACACGGATAATATAAATGCGGAACACAGATAAAAACAAAAGTCTCATATATATATAACTGATGTCAGTTAATACATAGTTGACACAATACATATGATACAACTACAACTGTCGACTCAAGAAGTTATATATACAAGTACATTAACGAATAATATACATGAATACATATCGTTCTATACAATGACACGACTACTACAAATTGACACTGACAACTTCAGAAGATGTGAAAAGTCTTCATATCCTGAACAGCAACTCAAAGAAGAAAATCTACAACCTGAAATAACTCGGGTCTGACCCGAGTATTACATTCAAAAGAAAATAATACACGGGTCAGTCTAATTCAAACTCAGTTATTAATGCACAGAAGCAATAATAATCAAATAGTCAAATAGACGACAATCACAGAAATCTCGTATATCCAACTTCTCGATAAGGGAACCGGATAACGGCAGATATAACACTAAACAGTGTTAATCCACAAAACAGAAATCCAAAGCAGTTTAAGCAATTGAAATGTCAATTTAAAAACATCAATGCTTATTGGCTGCAGTACACGCTAACGTGTACTGCCTCGCCAATACAGCTTGCGATTTACGCAACAGGTCGATGAATCAAGAACAAAAGAAATATCGATTAAAATCTGTCAATTCGGTGTGGCTGCAGTGCACGCACGCGTGCACTGCCTCGCCACAACAGAATATAAAGTCACCACAAGGGACAAGGGTAAAACTACTACGAAAATGCAGCAGGTCAGCAAGTGCTCAGGGATGAACAGATGCAAGTGAAAATGACACATGGATATGCAGTAGATACCCAAGTACAACTAAAATAGAAATGGGTCAAGCATATATAGATATGCAGTGACAAAGTGAACCAAGTCGCAATGTCACAGCAAGATCAAGTGACCGTGGCAATCACAGGACAGACTAGTCAAAGCAGTGAAACCATGGAGCAACAGCATGAATGCATAAAACTGGACAGAGCAACACATACTCGAAGTGAACAGTGGAAGAGTAAGTGCACCCCGAAACAGTTCAGCTCAAATGAGCAAGTGCACATGAGAAGACTGCACATGGACAAGTATGCAACAGTGACTCAAATCATATGCAGTGAGATCAGAAGTGGACTAGTCGAAACAACACAGTGAGCTCAAGCTCAAAAACAACTAATACCAAGGTGACTAAAACCCAGTACTCAAGCAAGTGAATACAGAGAACTACAAAGGCTGCATACTAAATATGCAAAACCAAAGTTGCAGTGAACAACAAAATGCAATTAGAAATAGGCAGTGGCAATCCCACCTTGAAGTAATATAAGTGCAGACTGGTTACATGAATGACCAGACCCCAAATGTTATCGACGTAGTGTACATGTTGATGAACAAACAAAATTCGAGTGTCGACCAAACTACAAATTCAAAATCCCAATAAACAGAGACAACAAAGGCAAGGCAGCATGTTGTTATGTCAAGGTCAAGTTCAAGTGACTCAAGATCAAAGTCAGACTTATGAACATGTACAAGATCAATAGGCAAAGGCAGGCAACTGGCAACAAATGATGCAAATGCAACAATATTTCTTTATGGAGGAAGGACAACAAGTCACAAGTGATACCAGACTGCTCAAAGACCATACATGAATGGTATCAAGTGAAAATGCAACAGAAAGGAAAATATGCACAAATGAATTCTAACAATGTCAAGTGATGGGACTAGACTACATGAATATGCAACAGACAGGAAAACAATGAATAGCATATCAGAGTACAAGAGAAACAGTGAAGCCAACGTTAGGTATTCATTACCAACAGTAAAGCTAAAACTCAGAGAGGAGCAACAATGTCAAAGTCATGGCAATTTCAGAGTAAAGAATCGAGCAATTAAAACATCAAAACCATGGCAACCACGAAATCATTTAAAGCCGAAGGAACAACAAAAACAACTCGATACTTCGGCAGTTCCATTTAAATTGGTCAACGTCGAAACCACCCAACATCAGATAAAGTCGAACGAAAACTAACAAATCGAAGCTATCTAGAAACGAACGAAAACCAACAGGGTCGAGTGAATTAGATGTGAGCTTTCACTCACCTTGCTTCGAAGCGGCGACGAGAACGACTCAATGGAAGCAGCCAAGCATCACAGAGACGAGCGAACGAAGAAAAGAAATCGTGGACGCCACTTCCAATTAGAAGCCCTAACTTGTAGGCAAAAGGGAGGAGTAGCGAGCCGCCATTATCGTTCTTTTGTTTTCTTTAGGGTTAGCCCCCGTGAAAACAATGAAAATAGAGAGGAACGGTTATGGTCTTTGATAATTATCACATTACCATAGACTTGGGCCAAGATTTTAAAATTTATAAAGCCCGTTGAATTTATAAATAGCAAACCATGATAATTAAACACTTAGGTGATATTTAAAACACAATTTGAATCCATTAGAACAACGGATTCGAACACGATAAAAATTCATATTTAGGATTTTAAATACGAATAGACGATGTCATATTTAAATAAAATATTTAAATATATTATTGTATAAATGCGGGTTGTCATAGAATCAACAAAGGAAACGTGGGCCAATATGATTTTTAAAGCCCACTAACAATTTCTCAACCATTTTTCAAAAGGATTTCAACTCGATAAAATTCCAATAAGAATTAGCGAACGATTTAATCACCTAGTGTCGATAATTAATTGCTACGAATTTGCGGGTTGTTACACTTATATTATTATCATATGATGTTCACACCTGTTATTACACCTGTTATATCATATGTTACTGTTATTTAATGTTATTCTGTTATTTATATCTGTTTATCACACTGCAAGTTCCCTGTAGACTAGAATCACTATGGGTTGAAATGATACATACCCGAACGGACTTTAGAATAGGAAAAAATCATTATGGGCTGAAATGATAGGCCTGAACGATTTTTATTTATTTATTTTAACTTGGGATTGCGGGTTTGAAATGATAGAACCCGGATTTTTCTTTTTTTTAACTGCGGATTGAAATGATACATATCCGTATCACATGACCTAGGTTAGAAAATTATATACAGGCCCGTGGTTATTTTATAAAGTGTTTTGGATATTTTTAAGTATTTTAAAAAAATTATAAATTTATGAAATTTGATTTAAATAGATTTTGAAATGTTTTAAATTAAAGAAATTATGATTTTTTTCCATGTGTTAAAAATGTAATTAATGAATGGTTTAACTAGATTTTTGAAATATAACTTAAGTTGGAAATTTGGAATTTTGGTTAAAAATGATATTTATGTTATATAAATAAAATGGATATTAAATTTTATTTGGAAATGGTAAATATGATAATTTGATTAAATTTGAATTTAAGTGATTTATTAAAGTATTATTGATTTTTCTATGAATTTAAGTGGTCAAATAAGTGAATGTTTAAAAGTGATCTTTTAAAATATAACTTGACTAGGAAATGTGAAATTTGGTTTTAATTAAAGGGTTAAGTTAATTAAATAAAATTGGAAATTTAGTTAAATTTGTGAAATGGTAATTTAAATTTGAAGTGTTAAGTTATTTGTTGAAATGTGAAGAATTGGAAACTTTTACACTTAAATTTATTAAGTAAATTGTTGAAAATTGGATTTTATTATAAGAAATTTATTATGAAAAGATATATGTTAGACGATATGTAAATGAACATTTTAAATGTTAAAATATGATTTTTAAAATGTTTATGTGTTTTAAATTAAAGTTATTTAATTACTGGAAATACACTAACACCTGAAATTAACTTTTAATAGCATTTAGAAATGCTATAGATTCTGTTTTGAACTAAAATTGTGTAAAAAGAGCTATTACAGCATTTCTGAAATGTTGTAGTTGCTGTAATTGAACTTATAGGCTAATATTGAACTCAGGTCTATTATAGCATTCTCTGGAAATGCTATAATGGTCTGCAGTCTTTGCTGAAACCAAATTTAACCCTTGTTTTGAAATCTGAACTACCGCAGCACTTCTGAAATGCTGTCTTTTCTGTTTTGAACTATAATTCAACTAAAACTGAGTTTTAACAGCAGTTTTAAGTGCTGTCTTTGCTGAATTAAAAATGTTTTCAAATATAACTCATAGCAGTTGTTTTTAAATGCTGTGAAATGCTGAAATTTTAATAATTAGGGTTTTTGACTTAGTAAACAAACTCAGAATGGTTTGAAACTTTGGAAATTGAATACTTGATTTGAAAATATAATAATTGCACTTTTAAAAGGTTTAAATGAATTATTTGATTGGAATATAAACTATTTAAAGGTGATTTGAAATGATAGTAAATGAACGATATCTTTGAATTTAAAAGGTATTTAAAGTTGAATATTTGGATTTGAATTGATAGGATATTTTATTTTATTAAAATGATTTGAAATGAAGTTTTGTAAGGATATGATATTTTATTATATTAAAATGATTTGAAATGAAGTTTTGAAATGATATGAAAATTTAAATATATGGAAATGGTTTGGAATTGATTTAATCTTTATTTTGATAAAGATATGGTTTGAAATGATATTTTATTTTGAAGTAAAGTATTGTTTTTAAAAGTTATAACCACGGGTTATAATAACGATTGGTTGGCAAAGAGACCGGGATCGGATATGGACATACTCTCTATCGATACCGAAAACCACTTTGACAACCGTGTACGCAGTGGAGATTCCAGAATGAAGTAGGATGGTGGCGACGTTCTTAAGGTATGTTACGTGGACCCAACTCCCGTGAGTTGGCATAAGGTGGCTAAAACAGGAGCGATCTCGGACCAGTGAGGTAGCACCTCTTCTCGGACACATTTCTTCGATATTATACTCTTACTTGTGATTGATTAGATGGCCATCCTCCGATTTGGGAGTGTTGTTCGAGGTGGAACGGTAGTGGCTGCTATGCGTATCCATCAGTCCGTGTGCGTAATTGGTATATCTACCCTGGCATTGCCTAGTTGTGCCGTGTCACCTACCATATCGAGCTTTACTACGATTATGATTTTAAGATCCGACCGCGTTAAGGTTCTCCATCCCCTTAACGCTATTTTCTATATGATTATACTTTACTTATTTAGACACTATTATAATATCGAATATTAGTACATAGTAGATAGTTTAACGGATCCTTAGAGGATGGGCGGTCCCAAGCATCTTCTAAGTTACTTGTACCTTTATTACAGTTCACTTGAGTTGGTTTACATTATATAAGTATATATTGTCCTGACTCGAGTGTTTTGTGTTTTGCTTTACGCTCGAGTCAGCCTGAGTTATTCACAGATTTGGATTTCCACTCTCTTGGAGATTTGAATCGCTGGAGATTATCTGCTTGTCATGTCCTATCTATTTCAATTCCGTTGTTCTACTCAGCTTGTACTTGGTTATTATATTGAGACTTTTGTTGTATTCTATTTCTTCTATTATATCTTATGTAACTCTGATATATTTATATAGTAGCTTCATGAACTACTATTTCTTTTACTTCCGCTGCATTATTTTACTCTGTGTCTGTGATCAGTGATTATATTTATTTACTGTATATTCTGAGATTTGCCAAATTTTATTTACAACGCGATATTTTGAGCAATTCAACTCCGGCATGTGTGTCTGCCTATGCACTTATAATGGATGCGAATGGTTGAAAATATCGGGTCGTTACAATATATGTTCACAGTCATGTATATCAACAAATAGGGCAAGTCAATTTTGATCCAAGTAAAACACATCCATGCAACATATATTTTCATATTAGAAATATTCAACTTTTCATATGAACCTAGATAAACAAATTTAAGTTTAAAAGGAAATGTTTACTCACTTTTTTGGGTTTTAACAGAGAAGTATATACCTTTGTTCAGGCATGCATACACAAACATCTGCATATTTATCTATATACAAGAATATTTACATCCATGCAAACAATTTTCACCACACATATATCAAAGTATAACACAGATTTAAGCTTTTATTAAGATAGTTTGCTCACAGTTCTATAAAAGCAGAGAAAGCCTGGAACTTGTTTTTGTTTCCAGACATGCATACATCATTCTTAAGTATATATATATATATATATATATATATATATTCATGCAGCATATTTTTCATCCATACAAACATTTCACTATCACATAATCAAGCATTTATCACAGGCAAATCAAGATTCATATATATATATAGGGTTAAGAGTTTACTCACAAGTAAGAAGATGAATTAGAGAGCTTGTAACAGATTTTAATTTGAAAACTTGAATGTTGTGATCGTTTGAAAACTGAATTGCTTTGTTGATTGAACTGGAAATCCTTTTAAATCTGAAGCTTAGTTGTTGAGGAGATTTAGCTTTGAAAACTAAGATGATCAAGGCTTTTGATTTTAGGTTGAAGCTTGATTTGCTTTGGTGATTTCAGGTTTTGATTGCTTGATCTATTACTTGCTTCATGTTGAAATAGTTGTATATCTTAGTTTGATTCTCTTTTCTTTTTCTTTCTCTGGTTTTAAGCTTACAGGTTTTGATTTGAATAAAAGAAAAAATGAAAAAGAGGAGAAGATATGTTTACAAATAGCCTTGTTTATTAATTTAAAAATGAAAAGAAGATGAATAATTGACACTTGTAATTATGCATGATAAAATAGTTACATTTGTTAAACTTTAAATTATAAAACTTACACTTGTTAAATGCATGTTAATAATATTCTTATATAATTTTAAATTATATTTCCAATTTTTATAAATACATTTCCTTTATTTATATATAAATATAATCTAAAAAGAAAATGATTTTGATAAAAATCCCATATATATTATTTTTAAATCCAATTTATTATTAAGTTATTTTTATTTTTGAATTTCAAATTCAAATTCTATTTTACAATCTATATATATATATATATAAACAAACCCAATCTTATTTGTTTTGAAAAATTCAAATTATTTCACAAATTTATTGTAAAAAATTATATTAATTATTAAATTAAATTTGGTTTAAAAACGGGATCGTTACATTAATTACATTTAATTGCAATAAATCCATTTATTATAATTAAATTCCAATGATTTGATCAAACTTGATTTCAATCTTTATATTCAACCAATCATTACTCTATAGACATAGTTAACATTTGGTTATATCTTATTACGTTGGTATTCCACAATTACCATCTTTTATTTATTAATTTCAATTTTCCAATTATATTGAATTTGGTCGATTTCACATTAGTTATAATTTAAAATCCCAATAAATTAATGTATCTTGGTTTCACTCTTTTTATCAAATCAATTATTGCCTAATGAATATAATTGAAATTTCTATACATTTTATTGCATTCACCTTTTACAGTTATCGTCTTAACTCATTTTACATAACATTTTAATTTCATTTAATTATAATTGATTAAATAAATTAATAACAAATAACGATCGTCACCATTTCTACATTTAATACATTCGTAAGTTTATTATTTACAAACAAATGTTATAACAACTTACACTATACTAATTCTATCCAATTTCAATTTATTATACTTTATTTCAATAATTAATCAACATTTAAATTATCAATTACTCTTTTAATCCAATTTTCAATTAATACACACATTATTACAATTTATTTACAATCTATCACCAATTATAACTCTTTAATCATTTCAATTAATTGGAATTACATTTAAAGCAGTTATCAATTACCTTAAATTAATACTATTACATTTCATTCCAATTATATTCTTATTATTAAATCACAAATTCTATTTCTTCCAAAATTAAACCACAAAACCTTATTGAATTAAATATTTTTAATTATCGAAAATTACGGGTCGTTATACTCTCCCCCATTCAAAACTTTTCGTCCTCGAAAAGGGAAAAGAAGGAAAGAAAAGAAATTAATATATCTTATTCAAAATATTAACTTTATAAATAATTAATTACATAATTAAATAATTTAAATAAAATGTATCAATTTATAATAATTAAATCCTTTATACTCAAGTTAACAAGAGTTTGGAAAACATTTCACAAAATTTTCGAAGTCCAAAATTCACGGAAAATTTCGGCAGAGTCTCCTTTGTACGGAGAGGTCTCGGAGAAATAATAATATCAATAATAACAATATATATCATATTTTCCAAAATAAAATATCACAAACAATGGGAAAAACAATATAATATCGCTAGAAAATCGTAATCCGAGAACGTACCTATTTGTCGGGCAAACAACGCTTATTTTATGAAACCAGAAGTAGTAGTTATTGCTTCCATACCTGTATTTCACTTATATAATCCAAAGAAGTTAATAATTATGTAAAAGAGAAATATTTTAAGTTTTTTTAATCAATAACAAACAAATCAATACAACATAACAACAATCATTTTGCAAACAAACAGTACAAATATCATTTTCAGCAAAGAAATCAATCATCCATTCATAGCAACCAAATTAAATGGTTTGTTCGGGTTCAGAACTTCTAATCATATAAAATAATAAATAAACTATGAAGTAAACCATACACTCAACAGTCATAGACAAGACTTATAGGTTATTTATACATCTCTATACAAAATAGAAGTATCCTTTCCCAACCAATCCATAAGCCAAACAAACAAAGAATTCAACACAATTTTAAGTTTACTCTATTTATCTATTTCACATCATTTATTGTTCATTCTTTTTTTCTATACATACAATGATTTTCTTTAATTCACGTTCATCACTTACAAAATTTTAATTTTCATTTATTCATATAAGGCTTATTTCATTACTTTACATTCTTTACCTACATAAGTTATATCCATTTCAATTATTTGGATCATAAATGAATTCCTTATTGAAGTATTGTATACATTTTATTTCAGTTTACTTCACATTACTATTTAGTTTGATTTCCTCCTTTTTTCATAATTTACCTTTTTCTTTTCATTTATATAATGTTTATTTTCATTAATTTACATTCGTTATTACTTACAAAAGTTCATTTCTCCTTTATTCATATAGTGCCATTTCTTTGATTTTATTACTTTACATTCATTGCTTAAATAAGTTATTTTTATTTCAATTATTTAGATTATTCACTCTTATGTAAGTCTCTTTACAATTTAATTCACCATTAATAGGTTATTTTTTCACATTTATTTGTTTCATATATAGTATTATTGAATATTAACTCCATTTCTAAATCATTTCCCATGTTTTCTGAAGTTATATTGTACTCATTTAATTATAAATGGCTTCAACATTAATTCAAATTTATAATCATTTACCTACAGTATTCACCTTTACCATTAAATCTAATTATAAATAGCTTAAAGTGTTAACTTAAGTTTAAAATCATTTTTCATACATTATTCACTTCTATTACATTTTATTAGGAACATTTAAAATTATTAACTTAAGTCTATAACAATTTATAACATTAGAGTTCTTATTTATAGGAGTAATTTCATTGAACACTTTCATTTTTCTAAGTTTTACTTGTATAATATTCTATTACATATTCTTACTAACATTACAACTTTTAACATTTTGGTAAGTTATATATATATATATATATATATGTCTTAAGGATTCAATTGAATATTACCCAAGTTTCTCTTATTTATTTAATTAACAAAATGTTCAATAGTTACCATTTCTTATTTTCATTACCTTTTTTATTTACAGTTTTCAAAATTTCAGTTTCTTATCTATTTCGTTAATCATTTTAACATCAAATTTCTTATTTTCATTTTAGAAGTTTCCAATTATTAATATAGTCAAGATTTCATTCATTATAATAATTTCAATTTCTAATTTACGGAACTTAAGAACTAAACAACCGGGTTCCCTTTCAATCATTTAAAATAATATATATATACACTCATAACTTACATATATTTGGATATATATATATATCAAGTCGAACTTCAGAAATTAAAAATTAAGATTTTTTTATCAAAACGGATGTGCAGTATAACTACTACAGCAGTCTTCCCACTTCGAAACTCGAAAATGAACGTCGATGATTAAGTTCTCAAATTTCCTTTAAAAATTTCTTTTCAAAACATTTCTTTCAAATCACCTTAAAATATTTATACCAGAAAACAAATATTTTATTCCAAAATAATGCTAAGATTATATTCCAAAATCTTTTAAAAGAAATTTCTGAAATCCCGAAACTTCAGTTCTCAAATTTCAATTTATATTCATTTTATTTGTAAATCTTATTTTCAATCAATGTTTATAGAATTTCACTACCTAGCAAACAAATATATATCAACCAACTATATCATTTATAAAATTTATTATTTTATATACAAAATATATAATAGGCAAAATTATTTCATTTACCTATATTTCAAAACAATATTGTGTCCGTCTGTCCTATTAAGTGTTTAGAAATCCCTATCGATTTCATAGCATCCTATGCACCGACCAGAATTTATAAATACA
This sequence comes from Allium fistulosum, assembly GCA_030737815.1. Taxonomy (NCBI): domain Eukaryota; kingdom Viridiplantae; phylum Streptophyta; class Magnoliopsida; order Asparagales; family Amaryllidaceae; genus Allium; species Allium fistulosum. The sequence goes on from CM060907.1 coordinate 101,823,445, forward strand.
AAACAAAACAAATTAACACAATACAAAAACCTTTTATAACACTAACAAATACACTCTCTCATATATACACTCAGTGACTCATTCTAGGGTATTACTACCCTATTTCTAAAGAGTCAGACCCCACAAAGCTAAGGTTATCGCTAAACCAAAGCTTTGTGTAACATCCTGATATTTTCAACCATTCGCATCCGCACATGTCAGACTTGAATTGCTCAAAATATCATATTGTTAATTTATATTTGGCAAAACTCATCATATACAGCAAATAAATAAATCACAGAATCACAAACACAAAGTATTACAATAATAAGCAGTGGAAACAAATGAATAGTAGTTCATGAAGTTGCTATATATATATATATAACAGAGTTAAAACAAGATACAACAGAAGTCTCAATACAATAGTCAAATACAAGATAAGAATATAACATAGGAGTCAACTGAATAACTGCAAGCTGAATAGATAGATGGATCTCCAAGCGAAGCTCCAACTCCAAAGGTGAGTCTCAAATGCTGGGACACTTAGTCTGACCCGAGCGTAAAGCAAAAACACAAACACTCGAGTCGGGATTAACATTCTTGTATCAATAAATCCAACTCAAGTGAAATATCAACTGAAATACAAGTAACTTAAAGGATGTTTGGGATAACCATCCTCTGAGGATCCGTGGAACTATCTACTATGTAGTAATATACGCTATTATAATAATGTCTAAAGTAAAGTAAACTATTAAAGTAGCGTTAAGGCATTACCCATATCCCCCTTAACACATTTTATAGTGCCAATAGTCTATACAGTACCGTAATACCTCCTGATCGGGAGGCTACCAGAGGATACTCCATAGGTACGACACAAAACAAACTCGTAGCGGTCTCGATATGGTAGGTGACACGGCACAACTAGGCAATGCTAGGGTAGATATACCAATTACACTTACGGGCTGGTGGTAATGCATAGCCGCAACTACCGCCCACCTCAATCCACACTCCCAAATCAAAGGTGCACACCAAATCAATCACAAAGTAATAGAATGGCAATCGAAGGAATGTGTCCGATCGGAGGAGCTACCTCATTTGGCCTGTTGATTACTCCTGTTTTAGCCACCTTAAGCTAACTCACGGGAGTCAGGTCCACGTATATACCTCAAATAAAACGTCATCAACCACCTACTTCATTCTGGAATCTCCACCACGTACACAGTAGTTAAAGTGGTTTTCAGTATTGGCAGAGAGTATGACAATATCTGATCCCGGTCTCTTTAATAACCAACCGTTATTATAACACCGCGGTCATTTCAAAATAGTTTATACTTCAAAACCAAAATATCATTTCAATTTCAAAACCATATCAATACGATATCATTTTCACTTCAAATATATCCATTTCCAATATCATAGCACTTTCAAAGTTATAACACTTTCGAAACCAAAACACTTGAAATTATAACACTTTGGAAATCATAACTGTAACGACCCGTAAATTTTGAACTGTTTTAATAACGTAATTAGTTGAAATTTTGTGAAATTTTAAATAATAAAATTTTGAAATAAAAATTTGATATTTGAAATGCGTCTAATTAAACATAGCAAACTGAAAATTTTCATCCAAAAATATGGAAGTTTATTTCGTGTGTAATTTTATTTCAATTTAATCAGTTAGGAATTGATGAAAATAAAATGTTTTTGAAACCTGAATATTTTTACATAGAAAAATTCTAAATCATCTTCTGAGCAAGGCGTCATTTTTAGTTTTTCCAAATTCGGACTTCTTTCGGTCCGTCGATCTTATTTTTCTGCGTTTTTGCTGCATTTTCCACTAGTAGAAAATTCAAATTTTTATAATTCGATCGTACCACCAATATCTATATACCATTTTGATCGTCTCGTCGTGCTGATCTCAGCGGTATATTTATTTTTGTATTTTGAGATTCAGTACGCAACGGAAACTATAAACCGTGCACCGTAACGGTACCACATTGTGACTTTACACTTTTCTTGGTTCTCAGATCTCTGACGTGCAGCCCAAACAAATTAAATAGTTTTTAGCTGAAATCAAGGGAATTTGACCGTTCTCATTCCCTACCACTTCGAAATCTGAACGTCTAATGAAAACTTGTATACGTTTTGATTTATTAAATGTGTACAGTTTTTATTTATTTATTTATTCTTCCTCTAACTTCGTTCACTTTTTTCTTTGCAAACTTCATTTCCATTGCCCCTACTCTGTCACATTTTTCTCTTCATGGCCGAAAGAATTAAAACCCATCACAACACGCTTCCTTTACACGCCGACCTTCGTCTCTCCGCCTCACCACTCCTCCTTCCGATGCGGCCAGTCACCCACTGCCGAACCCTCTCCTCCTCTTCCTCTTCCATTTTTTTTTGCTCGGCCTCTCTCCCCGAGACCCCATCAACCTTTCAACCGAGAGCAACCTCGACCTCCGCGTCATCACTTCGAGCAACCACCCGATCTAAACGTCGCCTTCCATCTCCAACCCGGCTGAGTGCCTCCAACATCTTGTCGAACTCCCCAAGTTTGGACCTGCCTCTTCTCTTTGGGAAAAGGTGAGTGATAATGGGTTGATACACTTATAGTTTAATATGTATTCTGTAAGCAAGGAAAAAATATATATAGAATTATGAAGTTGGTTTGTTGTTCTGTAGTGTATACAAGGTTTACATGCTATGTTAGTTTTCCATTTCATAAATCTCTGTTTATATATAAAAGCTTATTAAGGTTTGTATATAATGTTGGGTATATATGTGTGTAAAGCTATACACGTTTACCTACATATAGTTTTACATCATTTGTTGTTTAGATATGAATATATATAAGGTTGATATATATTGTATATTTTGTTTACTGTACATAACCAAGTGTCAGATTAGTTGTTGTAATGTACAAATTCTATAAAAATGCTATAAAGTATAAGATCCATTTGTCAAAAATACATATTTGTAAGTTTAGTTGTAATTGATCTTTAAATTCTAAGTTATACAACCTGCTCGTATCTATTACTATTTATTTAATATATATGTTGTAAACCATTTTTTTTTACAAAGCATTTTTCTGTTGGTAATTAGACGTTGATTTTTTTAAAGAGTTTGTATAAATGTAAGTTATGTTAAGTGTTGCGTTTGTTTTATTGTATAACGATTTCAAAGTAAAATTTGCATATGTTAGTATTTATATATTATGTATACATTATATTTTCTTTGTATATATGTACTTTATTTTTCTGGAATTTGTGTTTGCTGTTTGCCGGAGAATGTAATGATAAGCTTTGTTTGCCATTTGATAATATATTAAGTTGTATACTTGTTACAGTAGTATATATAAGTACATTATTATATAAGTGTACAGTGTTTTATTTTATATCAGATTTGTTGTTTAAAATACATAGGTTATATTATTATTTTGGAAAATAGGTATCTTTATATATAATATGTTATACTTACATTAATGTTAATAGTTGGAACAAATTTATATTATGTAGATATATGTTGTTTTATTTATGTGTTTTATTCAAACCAATGATTTTGAATATATACATATAATTTAATATGTGTTTAAATTAATATTGATTTGAAAATAAATATAAAATATATATTTTCCATTTCTATCAACCCGATCCGATCCGTTTCCATCAATTCTTGTTATCAGCTCGGTTGTTCGTCGAATTCGTGTCAATTTCGACTTGCTTTGAAAATCGTCATTTGGATCGGTCATTTCGCAATTCAATTCATAGCATGTTATGTTGACTATCTCCCCTCTAGCCTCGGAAGGTGAGCAATCACTCACGATTAACGTTCTTTTATTTATTAAATTTGATGTCAATTGAAATGACAAATTGAAATATGTTGTTGTTAGTTAATCACATTGTTATATATGCTATTACCTGTATCTGTTCACCCATGACATCTAACACCATTATCTGTTAATTATTTATGCGATGATAATACAGTTTGGCTGATAATTGATTGATTGTTGATGTTAATTAGACGTTAATTGTAAATGTTAAAGTGATAAATAGTATGCAATTGAATTTGATATAAGATAGTTAACAATTTAAAATGGATTTATATGTTCAATTTGATTAAGTTAAATATGACCCCTTTAAATGTTGAATTAATTGACACGTAGAAATTTGGTAAAAATACCTTGAACCATTTAAATGTTTGTTGCTTAAATTTATGTAGTATGAAATTGAATAATTGATATCAAATGAAGAACCGTATTAATATTAGTGTAGTAATCTTTAATCTACATGAAATGATAGTGTAGATTATAGAAATAATTATATTAATTTGCACAAATAACAATGTGAATTAATACGATTATTTCAGGATTATTTGAATTAATTATTGGATTGTTATCGATGTCTGCTATTGCTTGTTTATTTACTTTGACACCATCCCAGTTATCACACTGCGAGTTCCCTTTGCTATGCTTGATTTTTGAATTGAAATGGAATCGGGTTGAAATGATAAATACCCAAATTAAACTTTAACCTAGGATAGAGAATTAAAGAAAAATCGATTGGTCAATAATTTGATTTAAAAATAAAATGAAGATTTTATTTGGATAAACAATAAGATTTTGAAATGAAGTTGAAATTTGAATTTTCAATAAAAGGAAACTGTTAATATTTAATAATCTGAAACAAAATATTAACAATGTAATTGATGAAAGAACGTTGTTAAATTTGAGAAATGATTGAATTAAGTTTGAAATTATTTAATAATGAAATAAATTGAATTCTTTGATAAGTGAAATTGGACTTCTTTGATAAGTGAAATTGAACTTCTTTAATAAATGAAATCAAGTTTCTTTATAAATTGATTTTTTGAGATTTGTAACTAAGTAAATAAATCAGTGAAATTGAATTTTTTTAACAAGAAATAAAAAATGTGATTTATGTGTTGAAATGAATATAAGACTTGTAAATTAAAGAATTCGATTTGACAAATTTAATTTAATTCAATTTGAAGTTTTGATATAATAAAGTTGAACTTAAGTAATTGAATTGGAAGTTAAAAAGAATTGTTTTGAATGATAAATTAACTTAACGAATATTGAATGAAGTCGATCAATGATTTTAAATTGTTTTGAATGTTAAACTAAATTAATTTAAATGTTTTCGAAATGAAACTTATATAAGAACTTGAATCAATATTTGAATTGTTTTAAATAAAATTTGAAATTGAATTATAAGATTTAGAAATGGGAATTTGAAAATTTTGAAACATAAATTATGGAAATTGATGTAGAAAGAGAAATGAAATGTTGGTTTACAAATTCTATTTGAAATGGAATTTGATTTTGGTTTTGAAATTTATTAAACGACCAATTGGTTTAATAATTACGAAAGTTATTAAAGAGACCGGAATCGGTTAGGGACATACTCACTGTCTAAACCGAAAACCACTTTAATAACTATACGCGGAGTATGATCCAGAATGAAGTGGTTGGAATGATGTACGTGATGACTGAAGAAAGAGAACGATAATGGATAGCCTTGACACTTGTGTCAAATTGGAAATGACTAAAACAGGAGCCGTGCCGGGCCAAATGGGGTTATCTTCCTCGAGCGAACACATTTCTTCGAAAACTACTCATTACTTGTTATCGATTGGTGCACCCTTGATTTTGGGAGTGTTGTTTCGCGGTGTTGCGATCGCTGCGGCGATTCGTTCTCACCAGTCCGGATCAGGAAAACGGTAGTTTCACTACCTTGGGTATTGCCTCATGTGCCTTGTCATACTTGTATTCCTATATACGCGACCGCTACGATTTGTTTTGTGTTATACCTATAGAGTACTTCCTGATATCCCACTAGTTTACGGTGGAGTTTACAGTGTTGTATAGACTATGATGCTTATATAAAATGTGTTAAGGGGGATAATGGTAACGCCTTAACACTATTTTGATACTTTATATTACTGATAGGCATTATCTACTTATCGTACACTACTACATAGTAGATAGTTTAACGGATCCTTAAAGGATGGTTATTTCAAACATCCTTTGAGTTACTTGTATTTCAGTTGCTATTTCACTTGAGTTGGATTTATTGATATAAGAATGTTAATCCTGACTCGAGTGTTTTGTGTTTTGCTTTACGCTCGGGTCAAACTGAGTGTACCAGTATTCGAGACTCACCTTTGGAGTTGGAGCTTCGCTTGGAGATCCAGCTATCTATCCAGTTTCAGATATCAAGTTGATTCTAGTGATGTATTCTGATATTGTATTTGAGACATCTGTTGTACCTTATTTAACTCTGATATGTATATAGTAGCTTCATGAACTACTATCTTTTGTTTCCGCTGCATTTATTACTCTGTGTCTGTGATCTGTGATTATTTATTTACTGTATATGCTCAGTTTTGCCAAATTTAAATTAATAATTCGGTATTTTGAATTATTCAAGTCCGGCATGTGCGGATGCGAATAGTCCAAAATAGCGGGTCGTTACAGTTGGTATCAGAGCTTTGGTAGCTCTAGGAAAAACTTAGCATATATGGTAAATGTATTTACAGAATCACTCTCATTCGAGTTTCAATCTCTTCCTTTTTGACTCAATTCCGTTGAATTTTGGAACGTTCCCTGCGGTTTCAAAATTCATTCGTGTCCCTCACTATTCGTCTTCTTTCAAATTCTGGAGTATCCCATAACTCCACTTTGAATGATCTTTATAATGAGTCGGCGATCTCGCCAATCTCAAATTGATTTGTAAAGGAGTGAAACTCCTTTACAATATGCATTGATTTACCAGAGATTTCTGTATTCTCGATTTACGATGCTATCTATCTCCTGCTATGCCTGAATTCTGTTTCTTGAGATCAAATGTCGATTTGCCTCGGAATTCGGCATTGATCTTATTCTTGAAGTCACGGTCGACCCGGTTAAGGTTGCCCACGATCTATATAAACTTATCAATCTTCCTATTTTGTTATTTAATTATCTTATTTTTGTTTCAAACCTATTTTCGAATCAAAATTCTCTTTGATTTCAGTCATCAAATTTGAATCCCTATACTTATTTTGAAATCCATTCTTGTATCGTCGTGCGAGGTAGTGCATTTGTTATTAATATAAAAATGTTTTCTTTATTGTGTTGTTTGAGTTGTTGATGTTGATTTGGGTTTTCGATCGATTCGTCTGATCAACGCTATCGATAGGATTTCCAAAACACTTGAACAGAGCAAACTGACACAATAGTAATTTCAAAATTTGGAAAATAAAATAATCTTGTATGATTATATTATATATAAGTATAAATTTTCTGAAATTGAATTGTTAACTGAATTGGTTGTCAGAAAGGTAATATTTGATTTTCGCTATTTGTTTTGTAAATCATTTATTATTCCAACATAAAAATAAATGGAATTATAAATGTTGGTTTATAGATTTATTTAGAAATTTAAATGAATTTAAAGTAAGAATTTGAGAATTTAATTTCTTAAAATTTCAAGCTTTGGTTTTTAAATTTTTAAAATGTATATTATTGAACGTATTTTCAAATAGAAACCGTTTTCAAAGAATTTTAAATATTGAAATCAGTGCTCTACTCTTTGTCGCTGGAAAATAATTTCGGTGATGGCGGCCGCATCATCGACATTCATTTTCGAGTTTCGAAGTGAAGAGACCATTCTGTAGCTTTGATACGGTTTTGTTTTGGAAAAATATTTTGATTTGAATTTCTTAAGTATGACTTGATTTATATATATATATATATATATATTGTGACGACCGCCCATAACCCCTGCACTAAACCTAGAGAAAGTGCGTTGTAAAGTGTGCCAGGCAGCCATGGACGATTGTCAAGGTAAATTAAAACAACAGAATCTATCGTATTACTCACAGCGCATGGACAAAATACAATAGAACATATATATAGTGAAGCTTCACAGAATAGAATCTCATCAATAAAACTTCATAATAGTTGAATACAAACATCTGAATAGTCAATACAACAAGCCTCACTACATATCACTCAGAGAATACAAAGCAGCGGAACATCCAGTACATATGGTAAGAAGTAATATGCAATACTCCAGCTCGTCTTCGTCATCAGCATCGTGGAATTGAAGAGCAGCACCTGTCACCTGCTACCTAGTCTGCCCGTCCCAAAATGGACGAACAGCCTAAGGCAATAAGAGTTAAAACATAAAGCCTTGAGTCAGACAACAGTCTTAGTGAGCAGTAAACTAACTAACAACATACCAAAAGAGCATAAAGGAAAAGGAATAGGAATACAACCCTCCCACTCCAACCTCTTTCTACAGTGATAGCCCCAGACACACACTAAGCAGAAGCAAACATAGCAGAGCATACAATGTAAAGTAAAGAAATTGTCACTCGAGTCAAGGGCGATGTTTTCCAAGCACAAACCCCAAGGCCTAAACCAAGATCAGATAAGCACCTAGAAAAACACTGCTCTTGAGACCGAATGACGATACAACCAAACATCCATGACTCTGGCTATCACTATTATCATTGCTTCGATATCACCATTAATTGAATGACCGGCACATTCTTTCAGCCATCCGTCAAGGGCTAATGGAAACCCCGGTTCTAGACATAACTCCCGCACGTCATCGTGACCCGTGCCTAGGACTATCGAATCTGCCCAGAGTACTTGACTACCAAACTGTAGCCTTCAGGGACTATCGAATCTGCCCAACGTACTCTTGCTTTGAGCATGCTAGAACCTTCAACAACGATGAGATCTCAGCCTTCTAGTCGTCCTCCTCGACAACTATTTCCATACTAGCTCAAGCGCCTCTCGAGCATCCATTATCCTCAAACTCGAACCATATCACCGAGTCATCAACCTGCTTGGAATGATCCCGTCTGGATTAGACCAAGACTATCTCATATCATGCTTCGCTTCATCACATCCTCGCAAAGCTTCATCTCAACATCATCATCATCGAATCTATGCATAAGAGTTTCACCATCCGCTACATATGCCACAAGCAGCATTTCCAATTCAAGAGCCTTTCCCTTAGCTTTTGAATCATCTTCGGTCTAAATCAAATCATCAATCATCTAATTCATAGCAATCAACCAAGTCAAACATTAATCCAAGCAATCAAGCATTCAGATATGATCTAAGTAGACAATTATAACAATAATGGCAATTTCGTAATTAAAGAGTTGAAAGTCAAATAAGCATGAAAACATGAACAATATCTCTATAATCTTGATGAATGAACTTTCATAGGTTAACATGTAGTAAAAGGGATGTAACATCATCATGAACAATGGATCTATATGGATCTACACTTAGGATGAAGAAAATGTATGGAAATCACTATTTTAACACCAAATCGAGCCAACAATCCGATACACTCCTTTGGATCCGTGTGAGAGATAATCACCACTCACCAAATCACCTAAACAACCTCAAATCAACACGCTTCAGATCTGGACAGCAAAGGATCAAGCTTAATCTATCACGAATCCGCTTCAAACGAAGAAATCTCACTTCAAAGGATGAAGATCTTCAATCTGAGCTCTTGAATCTTCAATTTGATCTTCAACTTGGATGGATGGAATCACTAGATTAGAGTGGAGAAAAGAAGTGAAGAAGTGTAGAAGTCGAGCTCTCAAAATGGCAGCACTTCGTCGCTTCGAAATCCGGATCCCAAAAAGTGAGAACAACCTTCCTATTTATAGCTGAAATCCCCCTTAAGTCGCTGGCTCGGAATTAGATCGTCCACGACCTACGACCTAAAACCCCACCGACCTAAAACTCTCAACCTATCCAAACCTTACAACCTACGACCTAGCGCAAACGCGCGACTTAACACATGCGCTTCCACACAGTCTACGATCTAACAGAACCACTTGTATACGACTTACGAACTAACACAGATCGCGACCTAACACTTAGACGCGACTTAACAACAGGTACGACCTAACACTTAGGCAAAACCCAGCGACCTAACGCAGACTGCCTCTACGACCTAACAACTTACTGAGTTACGACCTACGACTTATAAAACCTTGCAACCTAACAACTTAGCAACCCACGCGACCTAACAGTGTTACGACCCAACACTTAAGTCGTCTGAACGACTTAACTAACAAAGGCTGCTTACGACCTAACTAACACAGCACCCCCATAGGTCGCTTACGACCTAACTACTTAACCTTAAGTTGCTCAAACGACCTAACACAAAACTCCTAGGTCGCCCACCGCTACCCCCAGCTTCCTTAGGTCGTTGCCGACCTAACTATACTAACTCGATAACTACTAGGTCGCAAACTCTCTTAACTCGCTAACTTCTATAAGTCGTCAACACTTAGGTCGCTCGACTGACCTAACCTACCATACGACCTAACCACCTACGACCTAAAATCCTTAAGTCGCTAACTCACTTAATCCCTTAGGTCGCTAACATCCTATAGGTCGTCCCAACCGACCTAACACTTAACCAGTTCACTTCCTTAGGTCGTCCCCGACTTACCACTTCAACTACTAATGTCAAGATGCAATGCTACTAGTAGTAAGTCGGAGCTGAAGCATCCTAAGTCGCACACGACCTACGACATACCCTAGGCCGTTAACCACCTATGATTTAGACTCAAGACGACTTATCACAAATGCGACCAAACGTCAATTGTTTTACGATGTTTCGATCCGTAAAAATACGGGTCGTTACATTCTCTCCCCCTTAGGAATTTCGCCCCCGAAATTCCAAACAAACAAAGCAACCAAATACTATTCTGCATGCCTACCATCCATAGCAATCAACATACCATGCATCCAATTCTAGCTTAGCATGCAGAATTCTAAAACCAGGACAAGTTACAATATCGTGAGATGACACGACACCTTAGGGCCATACCTTGAAGAGTTCAGGATGAGCTGCCTTCATCCTCTCTTCCACCTCCCACGTAAAGTCGTTATCATCATCACTCCATTGTATCTTGAGTAACTTAACTACCTTCCTCCTAAGCTGTTTCGTGTCGGTCTCCACAACACGAAGCGGCTTACGAGGTCTTCTATCGACTGGATCAACTTCGAAGTCTTCACAGCTATCAGCAGAAACCACCATATTCGAGTCATGCACATACTTCCGTAGATATGATACATGAAAAACATTGTGCACACTCGACATCTTCTCAGGTAACTCCAATCTATAGGCGAGATTTCCAATTCGCTCGATGATCGGGAATGGTCCAACAAATCTCGGAGTCAATTTCCCTTTCTTCCCGAATCGAATAACATTCTTCAGTGGAGAAACCTTCACAAAAACCATATCACCTACGTCGAATTCCAAATCCTTTCGACGCTTATCGGTATAACTTTTCTGACGGTCTTGGGCTGCCTTCATTCATTGCCGAATGATCTCTATGCAATCCGAAGTCTGTCGAATCATCTCCGGCCCAACCATCAGCTTTTCTCCTGTCTCTAACCAACATGTCGGAGAGTTACACGGTCTTCCATACAATGCCTCATACGGTGCCATATCAATGCTTGACTGGTAACTGTTGTTGTATGAAAATTCCACCAAATGAAGATGATCTTCCAATGATCCTCCGAAATCCAAAACACAAGCTCTGAGGAGATCTTCCAAAACTCGGTTGACTCGCTCAGTCTGACCATCTGTTTGAGGATGATAAGTTGTACTCAAACACAACTCGGTTCCCAAAACCTCCTGGAAACTCTTCCAAAATCCACTAGTGAACAATGGATCTCGATCGCTCACTATACTCTTCGGAATACCATGGAATCGAACTATCCACTTCACATACAACTCAGCCAACTTTGATGCAGTCCTAGTCGATCGAACAGGAATGAACCTCGCACTCTTGGTCAAACGATCTACAATGACCCAAATCCCTTCATTTCCCGTTCTTGTTCTAGGTAGTCCATCAATAAAATCCATCGATATCTGCTCCCACTTCCATGTAGGAACTTCTAATGGCTGAAGCAATCCACTTGGCTTCTTCTATTCAGCTTTTACCAACTGGCAGTTCATACACTTGGAAATAAAATTTCCAACATCCTTCTTCATGCCTTCCCAGTAGTAGGTTCTCTTCATATCCCGATACATCTTATTTCCTCCTGGATGAATTGTCAACTTCGAGTGATGACTTTCCTTCAGCACTTCACTCCTCAATTCATCTATATCGGGAACAACTAGTCGTCCTTGCTTCCGAAGCCAACCTTCTTGATCGACCTTGAATTCTTTATCCTTTTCTGGTTCCAATCCAGATTCCAAATCACAGATAATCTTGACAAGCTTATCGTCTCGCTTTTGGCTCTCGCCAATCCTTTCCACAAGAGTAGGTCTTATCGATAAGTTTGCCAACATCCCAGGTTCCAATTCACATCTAGGCCTGAAGTCAAATCCAGCTAAATACTCGAGATTCTTCCATTCTGAAAACATGGCTCCCAATCCTGCATGTCTTTGACTTAACGCATCTGCCACTGCGTTACCTTTTCCCGGAGTATAAGCTATACCAAAATCATATGATGCCAAAAACTCTAGCCAACGTTGCTGCCGAAGATTCAAATCCTTTTGGGAGAAAAGATACTTCAACGACTTATGATCTGTAAACACTCAAATCGAACTACCAGTAGATAATGTCTCCACATCTTCAGAGCAAAAACAATCGCCGCTAACTCCAAATCATGAGTCGGGTAATTCCTTTCATGCGGCTTCAGTTGTCGACTGGCATACGCAACAACTTTATCCTTCTGCATCAGCACTGCTCCAAGTCCAGTACCACATGCGTCGGTGTAAACCACCATCTCATCATTCCCACTTGGAATAGTCAAAACAGGAGCACTCGTCAATCGCTCTTTCAGGATTCTGAAAGCTTGCTCACACTTAGCATCCCAACTGAACACTTGGATCTTTTTCGTCAATCCTGTCAATGGTGCAGCCACCTTGGAGAAGTCTTTGATAAACCGTCGATAATATCCTGCTAATCCAAGAAAACTTCTCACATCAGATGCATTCTTAGGTCTAACCCAATCCTGGATTGCTGCCACCTTAGCGGGATCAACCGCTATTCCATTTCCAGAAATCACATGGCCTAAGAACCTCACTTCACTCTTCCAGAAGTGACACTTCGTAAACTTAACCTTCAGCTGATGTTTCCGTAAGATTTCCAAAACAATTCGCAAGTGTGTCTTGTGCTCTTCTTCAGTTCTGGAATAAATCAGAATATCATCCACGAACACAAGTACAAACTTGTTCAACTAATCCCTGAACACTCTATTCATAAGATCCACAAAATATGCTGGCGCATTAGTCAATCCAAACGGCATTACCAGCCACTCAAAGAAACCGGATGGTGTTCGAAAAGCAGTCTTCGGCACACTATCCTTAGCCACTCTCAACTGGTGAAATCCTGTTGCCAAATCCATCTGAGAAAACACTTAGCTTCGTGAAGCTAATCAAACAAGTCATCTATTCTCGGCAATGGATACTTGTTCTTCTTAGTCACCTTATTCAGCTCACGATAATCCGCACACAACCTCAGCGATCCATCTGCTTTGGTTACAAACACAACTGGTGCACCCCATTCGGACACACTACGCCGAATGAATCCTTTCTGCAAAAGATCATCAACTTGCACCCTCAACTCTTGCTGTTCTCTAGGCGCCATCCGCCTAAGAGGCATCACAACAGGTCTGGCTCCTTCAACTAGATCTATACGAAACTCGATCTCTCTATGCGGCGGTAACCCTTTGACTTCGTCAAAGACATCCTCGAATCCATTAGCGATCGGCACTGATGACAGTCCATCCCGTGGAACAACCAGCGAATACATGAAGCTCATGAAGACGCCTTCTTCATGCTTACATCGTATCACAATCTTTCGCCCCTCCACATTCTCGACTGTCACTTCCAACCTCTCGCAATCAACCTTTGCCGCATACTTCCTAAGCCAGTCCATACCCAAAATAATTCCGAACCCCGCAAAGTTCAGAACAAAGCAATCACAAACAAAAGGGCGATCATGACTCGATATAACAAGACCACGGCATAACATACACAAACAAGACAAACCCCCAACTGGATTAGTCACAACCAATGGCCTATCAACAATATCCAGTTCCAAACCTAACCAGCCTACGAGTTCGCTACAAACAAACGAATGCGACGCCCCAGTATCAAACAACACTCTAACTAGAACACCACATAGGAAAAGAGTACCTTGAACCACCACACTCTTTCCTTTCTCTTCAGCGGTAGGAGCTTTTGAAGACGATGGAACAGCTCCCAAAGCATAAGCTTGCACAATCTGCTAGTCCCTCCTCGGTTCTGGACAATTCTTCCTGAAATGCCCCGGCTTGTCACAATTGTGACACTTCATCGGTGCCTTCGGATTCTTACAATCCTTCGAGAAATGGCTCTTTTGCTGACAATTGTAGCAAGTCACCTCGTCTTTCGGCTTCTTCTGGCCATCCTTACCCTTCTGCTGCTACTGCTTTCTCTTCTTGTTTCCACCCTGCTGGGGTTTAGACTCTTCCCTGGTCACAGCAACAACAGATCCTTCCTTAGGAAACAGACTCTCATGCCTGAGAGCTTTCTCCACAAGCTTCTCAAATGAATCGTCCAAATGATCCACCAACTGTCTCCCAAGATAACTGTCCAAGCCTGTCACAAACTTCTCATTCTTCTGATAAGCATATTCGATATATGACCGGGCATATTTGGACAAAGCTTCAAACTCAGAAACATACTCAAGAACTGGTCTTCCACCTTGCTTGAGCTCCACAAACTTTTTGAACAGAACAGACTTCTGAGCTGTAGAAATGAACTTATCCTCAAATCTGACTTGGAATTGCTCCCAAGTAATCTCTTCCTCCGGAGTATTGATGGTAATAGAGTTCCACCAATCAGAGGCTCTCCCTTGAAGCTGTCTCGATGCCAACTTCCTCTTAGTCGCATCCTCAATTCCCAAATCTCCAAAAATCCTTCTACAAGCATTTATCCACCTTTGGACCTCAATGGTTGATTCTGTTCCCAAGAAAACCTTCCCTCCAAGAGCAGTATAGTCCTTGCACAACTTAGCAAAATCCACCGGTTTTGGAGTTTGAACTTGAACCCCAACATCTACTGCTGCCCCCGGAACTGGTATCCTTCTCATGATCGAAGTCATCATAGCTTCGAACATAGCCGCATAATCAGCAACTCCCTTAGTAGCACGGCCTTCCCTAGCAGCTGGTCTCCCTCTTCGACTCATTCTCAATATCTATAAAAAGGAATGATCAGAACATCTTAGAGAAACAACTACATAAAGGACTCAAACTCTACTAAGCTACTATATTATATATAGTAATCATCCATCAAAATACAATTACGTCTCTCATACGTAGTTACGTCAGCGAGCGTTGGGTAAAATCGATTAACCAATGCTCTGATACCAAATGTGACGACCGCCCATAACCCCTGCACTGAACCTAGAGAAAGTGCGCTGTAAAGTGTGCCAGGCAGCCATGGACGATTGTCAAGGTAAATTAAAACAACAGAATCTATCGTATTACTCACAGCGCATGGACAAAATACAATAGAACATATATATAGTGAAGCTTCACAGAATAGAATCTCATCAATAAAACTTCATAATAGTTGAATACAAACATCTGAATAGTCAATACAACAAGCCTCACTACATATCACTCAGAGAATACAAAGCAGCGGAACATCCAGTACATATGGTAAGAAGTAATATGCAATACTCCAGCTCGTCTTCGTCATTAGCATCGTGGAAGGCAAGAGCAGCACCTGTCACCTGCTACCTAGTCTGCCCGTCCCAAAATGGACGAACAGCCCAAGGCAATAAGAGTTAAAACATAAAGCCTTGAGTCAGACAACAGTCTTAGTGAGCAGTAAACTAACTAACAACATACCAAAAGAGCATAAAGGAAAAGGAATAGGAATACAACCCTCCCACTCCAACCTCTTTCTACAGTGATAGCCCCAGACACACACTAAGCAGAAGCAAACATAGCAGAGCATACAATGTAAAGTAAAGAAATTGTCACTCGAGTCAAGGGCGATGTTTTCCAAGCACAAACCCCCAAGGCCTAAACCAAGATCAGATAAGCACCCAGAAAAACACTGCTCTTGAGACCGAATGACGATACAACCAAACATCCATGACTCTGGCTATCACTGTTATCATTGCTTCGATATCACCATTAATTGAATGACCGGCACATTCTTTCAGCCGTCCGTCAAGGGCTAATGGAAACCCCGGTTCTAGACATAACTCCCGCACGTCATCGTGACCCATGCCTAGGACTATCGAATCTGCCCAGAGTACTTGACTACCAAACTGTAGCCTTCAGGGACTATCGAATCTGCCCAACGTACTCTTGCTTTGAGCATGCTAGAACCTTCAACAACGATGAGATCTCAGCCTTCTAGTCGTCCTCCTCGACAACTATTTCCATACTAGCTCAAGCGCCTCTCGAGCATCCATTATCCTCAAACTCGAACCATATCACCGAGTCATCAACCTGCTTGGAATGATCCCGTCTGGATTAGACCAAGGCTATCTCATATCATGCTTCGCTTCATCACATCCTCGCAAAGCTTCATCTCAACATCATCATCATCATCGAATCTATGCATAAGAGTTTCACCATCCGCTACATATGCCACAAGCAGCTTTTCCAATTCAAGAGCCTTTCCCTTAGCTTTTGAATCATCTTCGGTCTAAATCAAATCATCAATCATCTAATTCATAGCAATCAACCAAGTCAAACATTAATCCAAGCAATCAAGCATTCAGATATGATCTAAGTAGACAATTATAACAATAATGGCAATTTCGTAATTAAAGAGTTGAAAGTCAAATAAGCATGAAAACATGAACAATATCTCTATAATCTTGATGAATGAACTTGCATAGGTTAACATGTAGTAAAAGGGATGTAACATCATCATGAACAATGGATCTATATGGATCTACACTTAGGATGAAGAAAATGTATGGAAATCACTATTTTAACACCAAATCGAGCCAACAATCCGATACACTCCTTTGGATCCGTGTGAGAGATAATCACCACTCACCAAATCACCTAAACAACCTCAAATCAACACGCTTCAGATCCGGACAGCAAAGGATCAAGCTTAATCTATCACGAATCCGCTTCAAACGAAGAAATCTCACTTCAAAGGATGAAGATCTTCAATCTGAGCTCTTGAATCTTCAATTTGATCTTCAACTTGGATGGATGGAATCACTAGATTAGAGTGGAGAAAAGAAGTGAAGAAGTGTAGAAGTCGAGCTCTCAAAATGGCAGCACTTCGTCGCTTCGAAATCCGGATCCCAAAAAGTGAGAACAACCTTCCTATTTATAGCTGAAATCCCCCTTAAGTCGCTGGCTCGGAATTAGGTCGCCCACGACCTACGACCTAAAACCCCACCGACCTAAAACTCTCAACCTATCCAAACCTTACGACCTACGACCTAGCGCAAATGCGCGACTTAACACATGCGCTTCCACACAGTCTACGATCTAACAGAACCACTTGTATACGACTTACGAACTAACACAGATCGCGACCTAACACTTAGACGCGACTTAACAACAGGTACGACCTAACACTTAGGCAAAACCCAGCGACCTAACGCAGACTGCCTCTACGACCTAACAACTTACTGAGTTACGACCTACGACTTATAAAACCTTGCGACCTAACAACTTAGCAACCCACGCGACCTAACAGTGTTACGACCCAACACTTAAGTCGTCTGAACGACTTAACTAACAAAGGCTGCTTACGACTTAACTAACACAACACCCCCATAGGTCGCTTACGACCTAACTACTTAACCTTAAGTCGCTCAAACGACCTAACACAAAACTCCTAGGTCGCCCACCGCTACCCCAGCTTCCTTAGGTCGTTGCCGACCTAACTATACTAACTCGGTAACTACTAGGTCGCAAACTCTCTTAACTCGCTAACTTCTATAAGTCGTCTACACTTAGGTCGCTCGACCGACCTAACCTACCATACGACCTAACCACCTACGACCTAAAATCCTTAAGTCGCTAACTCACTTAATCCCTTAGGTCTCTAACATCTTATAGGTCGTCCCAATCGACCTAACACTTAACTAGTTCACTTCCTTAGGTCGTCCCCGACTTACCACTTCAACTACTAATGTCAAGATGCAATGCTACTAGTAGTAAGTCGGAGCTGAAGCATCCTAAGTCGCACACGACCTACGACATACCCTAGGTCGTTAACGACCTATGACTTAGACTCAGGACGACTTATCACAAATGCGACCAATCGTCAATTGTTTTACGATGTTTCGATCCGTAAAAATACGGGTCGTTATATATATGGGTATATTATTTTAAATTTAATTTGATTTAATATATATAGTATATACATAATTATTTCTAAAGGGTTTGAAATTAAACGGAAATTTAATTCTTAAAAATCATGTTAAAAGATGTTTTCAATTATAAATAAAGCTAAATTTTGAATAAGTATTTTAACTTGAAATAATTGAATTTGAAAATTTTATTTTTATAGTACTAAATTGCATTTCAATATAACTTACCTAAATTATTCATAAGTTAAAATGTAATTAGATAATATACAATATAAAATAATTTTATAAATAAAATTTGAGTGTTTATAATAAATTTTATGCACTTAGATTTTAGATATAAAAATGCTAATAAAGATGATAGAATAATAAGTTAATTGAATGAGGTAAATAAAGTAAATTTTTTTCTGAAAGAATTAACAAATTGAATTGAATCAGCTTAATGAAATACCTTGAATTAAGATCAATTATTGAAAATTAATTGATTTAAAATGAAATTTATATGATTAGAATTAACAGTTGAACTAACAAATTTAAATCGAATGACTATTTATTGATTTAATATAAATGGATTTAACTAAATTGAAAAAAATATAAATTAATTTAAATTGAAATTTATATGGTTTAAATTAATTTATACGGTTTCAATATATGTAATAAGATATATTAAGTGAAATAAACTTAATAATAATTTGGAATAAAGAAAAGTGAAATAAACTTAAGAATTCACTATGGGTTGTAATGATACATACCCGAACGATTTTGTAGAATAGGGGAAAATCGTTATGGGTTGAAATGATAAACCCAAGCGATTTTCATTGAATTGAATTTGGGATTGCGGGTTGAAAGGATATACACCCGTATATATTTAAATTGCGGATTGAAATGATAAATATCCATATCACTTGACCATAGGATAGAAAATTATATATAGGCACCGTTGGTCTATATATATATCTATATTTGAAAATGATTTCCAAAGTTTTGAAAAGAAATATATGTGGCTTTAATAAATTTTGATTTTAAGATATTATATTTTTAATATAGATTTTATAATAATTTAAATAAATTAAGTTGGAAAGAGAAATAGAAATTTATTTGAAATTTATTTGAATTTTTCTTAAATAAAACCGATTTGAAACTTATTAAATTTGAGATTTAAAAGATATGATTTATAACTTGATTTTGATTTAAAGTGATTAAATGAATATTTCAAGTAAATAAATTTAAGGGAATATTTAATTTACAAAAACTGTCATTTAAGGTTTTATTTAAATGATATTGGATTGACTAAGTGGATTTTTCAATATTAAATAATGGTAAGGTTGAATTTGAAATATAAATGAATTTAAGCTTTGAAATTTATTGAAATTGAAATGGTTTAAAATTGTAGTTTATACATGTATTTGAAATCGATATAAATTTTAAATGGTTTGAATTTAATTGAAATTGGTGAACTGAGATTAAATTAAATTGAATTTTTGGAATCCGAGTTGATCTGAATCGATTTGTGAAATTTGAGGAAACTATTTTATTATATAAAGTATTTTAAAATATATTTAAAACTATTTTAATATTTTACTTTTTAAATTAATTAAATATAAACTATTTTAATTTTTAACTATTTTCAATATACTAATTATTTATTTCATAAACTATTTTATTATATAAATTATTTTATTATATATATTATTTTAATATCTAAACTATTTAAGCCAAAAGCATTATGATTTCCAAGTGTAATGATTTCCTAAGTGTTATGGTTTTAAAAATGTTATAATTTCAGAAGTGTTAAAATTTTGGAAAGTATTATGGTTTTGGAAATGAATATTATTTAAGTGAATAATGATATCGTATTGATATGGTTTTGAAATGAATATGATATTTTGGTTTGAAGTATGATATTTTGAAATGACCACGGTGTTATAATAACGTTTGGTTGTTAAAGAGACCGGGATCGGATATTGTCATACTCTCTGCCAATACCGAAAACCACTTTAACAACTGTGCACGTGGTGGAGATTCCAGAATGAAGTAGGATGGTTTGGTGGAGATTCTATATGGTATTTACGTAGCCCTGACTCCCGTGAGTCAGCTTGATGCGGCTAAAATAGGAGCTACGCCGGGCCAAGTGAGGTCATTCCTCCTATCGGACACATTTCTTCGATACCATTCTATTGCTTTTGTGATTTGATTGGGTGCACCCTTTGATTTTGGGAGTGTGTCACGAGGTGGGCGGTAGTAGCTGCTATGCGTTACCACCAGTCTGAATCCGCAAACGGTATATCTACCCTGGCATTGCCTCGAGTGCCGTGTCGCATGCCCTATCGCGCCTTCTACGAGTTTGTATTGTGTCGTACCTATGGAGTGCTCCCTGATAGCCCACTTGCGAGTGGAGTTTACAGTATCTGTATAGACTAAGGCATTATATAAAATGTGTTAAGGGGGATATGGGTAACGCCTTAACGCTATTTTAATATTTTACTTTACTATAGACATATTATAATAGCGTATATTACAACATAGTAGATAGTTTCACGGATCCTTAGAGGATGGTTATCCCATACATCCTTTGAGTTACTTGTATTTCTGTTGATATTTCACTTGAGTTGGATTTATTGATATAAGAATGTTAATCCTGACTCGAGTGTTTTGTGTTTTTGCTTTACGCTCTGGTCAGATTGAGTGTCGCAGCATTTGAGACTCGCCTTTGGAGTTGGAGCTTCGCTTGGAGATTCGTCAATCTATTCAGCTTGTAGTTATTCAGTTGACTCCTATGTTATATTCTGATCTTTGTATTTGACTATTGTATTGAGACTTCTATGTATTCGAGACTTCTGTTGTATCTTGTTTTAACTTTGTTATTTATCTATTCCGTTGCTTACTATTGTAATACTCTGTGTCTGTGATTCTATGATTGATTTATTTACTGTATATGCTGAGCTTTTGCCAAATATAAATTAACAATCTGATATTTTGAGCAATTCAATTCTGACATGTGTGGATGTGAATGGCACGAAATACCGGGTCGTTACAAAATATATATATATATAAGCCAACGGTGTCTGTATATAATTCTTTATGCTATGGTCAAGTGATACAGATATTTATCATTTTAATCCGCAATTTAAATATCTACGGGTATATATCATTTCAACCCGCAATCCCAAATTCAATTCAATGAAAATCGCTTGGGTTTATCATTTCAACCCATAATGATTTTCACCTATTCTATAGATCGTTCGGGTATGTATCATTTCAACCCATAGGGAATTCTATACTAACAGAGAACTTGCAGAGTGAGAACAGATATGATAATAATATAATAGGCATACATCATCAATATTAATAACAGATAATGGTGTCAGATGTCACAAGTGAACAGATACAGATAATGGCATATATATAGCAATGTAAATAACTAATAGCAGCATATTTCAATTGTCGTTTCAATTGAAATCAAATTTAATAAATATAAGAACGTTAATCGTGAGTGATTGCTCACCTTTCGAGGCTAGATAGATTGGACAAAGAAATGAGCTACGAATTCCAAAGCAACGCTAGATGGACACGATTCGATGAACAAAGCTGATAAATAGGAATTGATGAAATCAAATCAGAACTAGATCGATGAAGATAAATGGTATAAGTGAACTCATATAAATAACTGTAACAACCCTGTATTTTACAATTATTTTTAAATTGATTTCCATATTTAAAATATTTATTTATGAAAAGAATAAATTTTGTTATTGTAAATATAAAAACTTTGATTTTGTATGTGGATTAGAATTCCAAATATGACTAAATTTAATATTTCCAGAAAAGTGAATTTTGGTTAAAATAGTAAAACTTTGACTTTTAAATTTAAATTTTAAATATTTGAAATTTTAAATTTTATCTTTTATTATAAAAATAGATTTAATAACTTGAATACTGCTTTTCGTTTCGTTGAAAACGGAGTTAAACTGCAAAAGTTATGTACATTTCAATTTTGAGTATAAACTGTTTATTTAACAATTTTGTCTATTTTAAAATTGTATAAATTACTTTTTCTTTGTTATATTTTATTTTAATATGTGTCAATATGTTTTTATGTATATTTTTGTCTTTTTTATATTTTTAAAATGATAATAGAATTTTTCCAAAATTTACTGTATTTATTTTTCATTTTTAAAGGTTGTTTTCCTATTTTCTCCTATTTTCTTCATTAAAAATTATATGTAAATTAAATTTTAAATATTTATTTTGTGAATATATTTTTATTTTATGTTATTATTTATGTTTAAAAATATATTACAAGCTCATATGAATTTTCTAAAATTATTTCATTCAGTTTCAAATTTTCTAGTCTAGTTCAATGTTTTAACTATTTTTCTTAATTTAACTTTATATAATTGATAAATATTTATATAAATTATTATATTTTGATAAAATTTCGAAATTTTATCTGGGATTATTATTTTTTCCAGAAATATAAAGTTATAAAAAAAGGAATTAAAGATATATGAAGAGTTCGATACCTTTTGTGTGCTTAGCCCTTTTGAATTCTACCGTTTCTTTTCAATCAATACATCTTTTATTTTATTTTTGCCGTTCTTTTCCTCATTCATTTTTCATCCGAATCCCTCATCTTATTCACGAATTTTCAAAGCTCCAAAACCCTAAAAAAATCATGGCCTCCATCTTGCAAAAAAATTTGGTAATCTCCCTCTTTTCTTTCTACTTTTTTTCTTACTTTTCTATGCAATTTTGCCTTGATCTCTTCACATGTTTGCTTGGCCTAGCCTCTACCACCTTCATCCCCATCATCACCTCCTCCATCTACTACAGCAAACACTCCCTTCCCTCTGACCAAGACAGGCCATGACCTTCCACTTGAAGCCATCACCACAAAACTCCACAAAACATTGCCTAGAACACACATATCATCACCTACCCTCCATATCTTGCTTTGGCCACCCCCTTAGCCACCACCACCACTTGCTACATGACCTTTGGCTGCTACTACTCATCACCCAAACCTCTGTCCAGACCTGTACCAGATGATGGCTGAGCCATTTGACCCATAGACCGAGCCAAAAGTTGAACCAAACTCCATTATGTTGCCTAGTCTCTTGATATTCTTATGTTGTAACTTCCTCCACATGTTCTAGCCTTTATGCCATGCATTCCTATGATCAAACCTGAGCCAAAGTCATGTCAAACCTGACCTAAATAAACCCCTAGGCCATGCAAAGCATTGTAGAAAACAAGGCAAAAGATTTGACATTCAAATCTCTTTTCATTTCAAAGTTATTTCATTTTAAAGTCGTATTGAATTTTGTTGTTTTGATTGGTTGTTTTGGGTTGTGCACAAGAGTTGTAGCTTGGATTCGCTCTCCACTCAAGTCCGTAGTCTTTTCATCGTCCTTTTGTTTCCATTGTGTCATTGGTTTTGATATCTCCAGCACAAACAGGTGAGTTATTCTCACCAGACAATATGTACCTATATAACTAGTAAATTGACACCATGTGAATCTGTAGAAATATATTATCATGTTATACTTGACTATGTTATGATCATATGATGTTTATACACCTGTTATATCATATGTTACTATTATTTAATGTTATTCTGTTATTTATATCAGTTATCACCATTGCAAGTTCCCTGTAGACTAGAATCACTATTGGTTGAAATGATACATACCCGAACGGACTTTAGAATAGGGAAAAATCATTATGGGCTGAAATGATAGGCCTGAATGGTTTTTATTTAATTTATTTTAACTTGGGATTGCGGGTTTGAAATGATAGAACCCGGATTTTTCTTTTTAAACTGCGGATTGAAATGATACATATCTGTATCACTTGACCTAGGCTAGAAAACTATATACAGGCCCGTGGTTATTTTATAAAGTGTTTTGAATATTTTTAAGTATTTTAAAAATATAAATTTATGAAATTTGATTTAAACAGATTTTGAAATATTTTGAATTAAAGAAATTATGATTTTTCTATGTGTTAAAAATGTAATTAATGAATGGTTTAACCGGATTTTTGAAATATAACTTAAGTTGGAAATTTGGAATTTTGGTTAAAAATGATATTTAAGTTATATAAATAAAATGGGTATTAAATTTTATTTGGAAATGGTAAATATGATAATTTGATTAAATTTGAATTTAAGTGATTTATTAAAGTATTATTGATTTTTCTATGAATTTAAGTGGTTAAATAAATGAATGTTTAAAAGTGATCTTTTAAAATATAACTTGACTAGGAAATGTGAAATTTGGTTTTAATTAAAGGTTTAAGTTAATTAAATAAAATTGGAAATTTAGTTAAATTGTAAAATGGTAATTTAAATTTGAAGTGTTAAGTTTATTTGTTGAAATGTGAAGAATTGGACACTTTTACACTAAAATTTATTAAGTAAATTGTTGAAAATTTGATTTGATTATAAGAAATTTATTGTGAAAAGATATAGGTTAAATGATATGTAAATGAACATTTTAAATGTTAAAATATGATTTTTAAAAATGTTTATGTGTTTTAAATTAAAGTTATTTAATTGATGGAAATACACTAACACCTGAAATTAACTTTTAATAGCATTCAGAAATGCTATAGATTCTGTTTTGAACTAAAATTGTGTAAAAAGGAGCTATTACAGCATTTCTGGAATGCTGTAGTTGCTGTAGTTGAACTATAGGCTAATATTGAACTCAGGCCTATTATAGCTTTCTCTGGAAATGTTATAATGGTCTGCAGTCTATGTTGAAATCAAATTTAACCCTTGTTTTGAAATCTGAACTACCGCAGCACTTCTGAAATGCTGTCTTTTCTGTTTTGAACTATAATTCAACTAAAACTGAGTTTTAACAGCAGTTTTAAGTGCTGTCTTTGCTGAATTAAAAATGTTTTCAAATATAACTTATAGCAGTTGTTTTTAAATGCTATGAAATGCTGAAATTTTAATAATTAGGGTTTTTGACTTAATAAACGAACTCAGAATGGTTTGAAACTTTGGAAATTAAATACTTGATTTGAAAATATAATAATTACACTTTTAAAAGGTTTAAATGAATTATTTTGATTGGAATATAAACTATTTAAAGGTGATTTGAAATGATAGTAAATGAACGATATCTTTGAATTTAAAAGGTATTTAAAGTTGAATATTTGGATTTGAACTGATATGATATTTTATTATATTAAAATGATTTGAAATGAAGTTTTGTAAGGATATGATATTTTATTATATTAAAATGATTTGAAATGAAGTTTTGAAATGATATGAAAATTTAAATATATGGAAATGGTTTGGAATTGATTTAATCTTTATTTTGATAAAGATATGGTTTGAAATGATATTTTATTTTGAAGTAAAGTATTGTTTTTAAAAGTTATAACCACGGGTTATAATAACGATTGGTTGGCAAAGAGACCGGGATCGGATATGGACATACTCTCTATCGATACCGAAAACCACTTTGACAACCGTGTACGCGGTGGAGATTCCAGAATGAAGTAGGATGGTGGCAACGTTCTTAAGGTATGTTACGTGGACCCAACTCCCGTGAGTTGGCATAAGGTGGCTAAAACAGGAGCGATCTCGGACCAGTGAGGTAGCACCTCTTCTCGGACACATTTCTTCGATATTATACTCTTACTTGTGATTGATTAGATGGCCATCCTCTGATTTGGGAGTGTTGTTCGAGGTGGAACGGTTGTGGCTGCTATGCGTATCCATCAGTCCGTGTGCGTAATTGGTATATCTACCCTGACATTGCCTAGTTGTGCCGTGTCACCTACCATATCGAGCTTTACTACGATTATGATTGTAAGATCCGACCGCGTTAAGGTTCTCCATCCCCTTAACGCTATTTTCTATATGATTATACTTTACTTATTTAGACACTATTATAATAGCGAATATTACTACATAGTAGATATTTTAACCGATCCTTAGAGGATGGGCGGTCCCAAGCATCTTCTAAGTTACTTGTACCCTTATTACAGTTCGCTTGAGGTTGTTTACATTATATAAGTATATATTTTCCTGACTCGAGTGTTTTGTGTTTTGCTTTACGCTCGGGTCAGCCTGAGTTATTCACAGATTTGGATTTCCACTCGCTTGGAGATTTGAATCGCTGGAGATTATCTGCTTGTCTTGTCCTATCTATTTCAGTTCCGTTGTTCTACTCAGCTTGTACTTGGTTATTTTATTGAGACTTTTGTTGTACTCTATTTCTTCTGTTGTATCTTATGTAACTCTGACATATTTAGATAGTAGCTTCATGAACTACTATTTCTTTTACTTCCGCTGCATTATTTTACTCTGTGATTATATTTATTTACTGTATATTCTGAGATTTGCCAAATTTTAATTACAACGCGGTATTTTGAGCAATTCAACTCCGGCATGTGTGTCTACCTATACACTTATAATGGATGCGAATGGTTGAAAATATCGGGTCGTTACAATAACTATATATATATATATATATATATTTATATATAAAAATCATATTTTAAATTCCAAACACATATTGAATTAAATGTATATGTATTTCAAAAATCATTATTTTTAAACTAAAACTCATATATTAAAGTCAAACATATATATAAATTATGAATTCTGACTCAATACATTAAAACTTAACAGTTTTATATAAATCAATATATATATAAACTTATTATAAAACTGCCAAACTCCTCATATAAACTATATATACACATATCTATAAAATAAAACTCTATACAGGTATTAAATTTGAAACACCTTAAATCAAACAAAACTCTATATATAATATATCACAAAAATGATCACTAATAACATAGCTGAATGTCATATTTTAAATTAAAAATCTAACATATATTGGAAAATATATTCCTCCCAAACACAATATACAAATACCACTAAAATGTACTATGCAGGCAGACAAATATGTATGTATATATATATACAAATACAATATTGTAACTTATATATATATATATATATATATATTAAAACAACAACAGATATAACAAATCTGACATACATATAACTATTATATATAAAATAATAACCAATATGTGTATACTAGATGTGAAATCAAATATATACAGATCTATGAACACTTGTATGCAAATTTCATTTATAAACAAGTATATATATAGATATAGATCAGACTTTTAATCAATAGATATGAAAACCAAAATATACTATTGTCAAAATATATATTGTAACTATACATATAACTTTATAGACTATAATAATACAACTTACTATATATATACAACCCATATAAAACTCATATATACATAATGTACGTATAACTAATATATATAGGGACGTATATATGATTTAAACTTATACATAAACTAACGTATTGAATTATAGCTATATATATAATACAACTTAACAATATATATATGCATGATATATATAGACTACAGACAACATGGCTTATGACCAGTAAATAACTATATACATTTATATAAACTCTTTAAAATCAACATCAAATAACCAACAGAAAAATGCTTAGTAAACAAACTGGTTTATAACATATATAATATATATATATATATACATTTATCTTTTGAGGTCCATACGTATATATAAATATAAATATACACATACATTTTCTAAAAGCCAAAGGTAAAGAAAAGAAACAGACAAAGTATATGCAGGTAGCTAATATACTTGAATGTAAAGGTGTACAAGCTTCACCTTTATATATACGCAGAGGAGCCTTGGGAAACACGGCGGCAAGGAGTGGAGGCACGCTGGTGATGCAGGCGAGGATCAGCTTGATGTGGAGGGGCAGATGGAGGATTTGCTGATCGGCACGAGGAGGAGAGGTAGCTGATGAGTTAGATCGGCAATATTTCTTATAACGCCTGATGAAAGAGACAGAGAGGAAAAGGAAAAATGCAATAAAATAGATACACAAATATATATAAAAGGGAAAGGAAACGAACCCAAAATGTAAAATGAATTGGTGGGATAGAAAATGGTAGGCACGATTTGAATTCCAGAAAATAAATGCTACTGACTGTTGGTTAATACAGAGGATATATGAAAAATCATATGGAATCCAATGGGCTCAATTAACGAACTGCAACGTCTAACCGTTTACAGATTTCGCGGCTTACTGGGGTTCGAAAAACAAAAGTGAATATACCGCTAAGATCAGCATGACGGGGCGATCAAAACAGTACACAGATATCAGTGGTATGATTATCCTATCAAAAGTCGATAATCGGTACCGAAAATGCTGCTAATTTGCCGAAAATAAGATAGATGGAGCAATAGCAGTCTAAATTTGATGAAACGAAATATGACGTCTCACTCAGAACATGATTTACAAATTTATTGTATAAAAATATTCAAATTTGGAAAACATTTTAGTATTATCAAATATTAACTGATTTAAATTTAAATAAAATTACACGATAAAATAAACTTCCAAATTATCTGATGAAAATTTACCATTTGCTATGTTTAAGTTGGCGTATTTCAAATATCAAATTTTTATTTCAAAATATTATTTTTTAAAATTTCACAAAAATTCAGTTTATCACGTTAATAAAACAGTTAAAATTTACGGGTCGTTACACTCTGATACCAACTGTAACGACCTGCCTTTTTGGATGTTTTAAGGAGACACACATGCCAGACTCAAACCATTCAAAAGGGCAGATTGTTATGGGGTAAATAAGAAGAAGAGAAGTAATAAAACAAATACAGAATCTCGCAACGGAATGACAAAATATAATAATCAAATAATAGTTCATGAAGCTGTTTTGTAAATACATTTGATTATTCTTTTACAACACAAATATCAGAGTTACATAAACAGGAATAAATAAATAATGTAGTGGAACAACATGATGCAGCGGAATAAATATAGTGAATAATAATAGTACAAAATCTTCGTCTTCATCCTCCAAATAACAGTCTTCAATAAACTGAAAAGCTCAGACTGACCCGAGCGGATTGAAAAGACAAAACACTAGAGTCGGAATTAAAAGATCTTATGTAAGTTAAATCAACAGTAAATAAATATTAGTGTAACGACGTCAGAGATGTTTACGGGGTTTGACATCTCCTATCCAGTGTCTAACGTGAGTGTAGTAACTTAAGAGATGTTCGGGATTACCATCTCCTAAGGATCCGCTAAACTATCTACTATGTAGTACAATACGCTATTATAATAGTGTCTACAACAAAGTATTAAAATAGCGTTAAGGCGTTACCCATATCCCCCTTAACACATTTTTATATATTCCCATAGTCTATACAGTACTGTAATTCCTCCGTAAAATAGAGGGCTATCAGAGGGAACTCCATAGGTATGGTACAAACCAAACTCGTAGAAGGCGCTCTAGGGCATATGAACACGACACTCGAGGCAATGCTAGGGTAGATTTACCAATTGCAGAACCGGGCTAGTGGTAACGTATAGCAGCTACTACCGCCCACCTTCTAACACACTCCTATAATCAGAATCAAGAGGTGGCCACCAAATCATCAAAAAGTCATAATATGGTTTCGTAGAAGCATGTCCGATCGGAGGAATGACCTCACTTGGCCCAAGTATAGCTCCTGTTCTAGTCACATCTAAGCTGATTCACGGGAGTCAGGGTCACGTCAATACCTTATATAGAAATCGTTCGCCAAACCATCCTACTTCATTTCTGGAATCTCCACCACGTACACAGTTGTTAAAGTGGTTTTCGGTATTGGCAGAGAGTATGACAATATCCGATCTCGGTCTCTTTAACAACCAAATGCTTATTTCACACCGGATGTTTCTTTTACGTTTAAAAAGTCAATTCACAATTTATATCAAAATATCATATTCAATTTTCAAATCATATCTCTTTCGAAATCATATTCACTTTTAAACTATATTCACTTTCAAAATCATATTCACTTCCAAAATCATATTCACTTCAAATCATATTCACTTTTGAAATCATATTCACTTGGAAATTATTGATGAGTTATGTTAATTAATTCTTCATTTCAAAATCATCTTATTCACTCAAATATGTCATTTCGCAAAAAGGTATCAATTCCAAATTCCAACATAGGTTGTATCATCATCAAGGATTTAGATATAAATACTTCAACTTTACACAGTCTGAAATTTTAGAAAATAGTTTAGATAATTATAAATAGTTTTAAAATAGTTTAAATATTAAAAATAGTTTAAATATATTTAAAATAGTTTAAATAGTAAAAATAGTTTAAATAGATTTAAATTTGATTTGATTAGATTTTTAAAA
Source organism: Allium fistulosum (assembly GCA_030737815.1). Taxonomy (NCBI): domain Eukaryota; kingdom Viridiplantae; phylum Streptophyta; class Magnoliopsida; order Asparagales; family Amaryllidaceae; genus Allium; species Allium fistulosum. Next base: position 101,854,045 of record CM060907.1, read on the forward strand.
TGATCTATATAGATTTAAAATAGATTTGATAGATTTAAATGATATTAAATAGATTTTAAATAGGTTAAATAGATTAAATAGATTTAAATTATATTAAATAGATTTAAAACAGATTAAATAAATTTAATTAGTTTAATATAGGTGAAATATATTAAATTGGGTTAAAATAGGTGATAATAGATTAAAATAAATTAAAATAGTTTAAATTGATTAAAATAGTTAAATTAATTAAATAGTTTAAATTAGTTTAAAATAGATATCAAAGTTCTAACCAAACAATTTCAATAACTCAATTCCGATAAATTCATTTATATTTGACACTTTAACTTTGAAATTTCAATTTAAATCTTTTGAACAATTCATTAAATCAATTCCAATTTCAGCATTTACACTTGGATTAACGAAAATAATTCAGTTTATATAAATCAATTTCTATTTCAAAATACCAGTTAACGGAATTCAAAATTTTAAAGATTCAAAAATCATTTAGTTTAACCAATCCGGTGTCCGTATATTCTTTTCTACCCTAGGTTCAAGTGATATGGATATTTATCATTTCAATCCGCAATTTAAAATTTTTACGGTTATATATCATTTCAAACCACAATCCTGAATTAAATAAAATCCATAAAATCGCTTATGTATATCATTTCAACCCATAACGATTTTTCTCTAATCTATAGATCGTTCGGGTATGTATCATTTCAACCCATAGGGAACTTGCAGTATTATAACAATATAAAATACAACATCTAGTCATCCAATATCCATAATCAAACACCAATCACAATCATCATCCAAATCAATTAATAAAAATCAATAGATAACTGATAATCAATAACAGATATAAAATTGACGAAATTAAATTCAATATTCAATTAAATAATTATTAAATGCAACAAAAGTCAAATTTAACTAGAATGACAATTTAAATATACCAAACATCGATCAATAAATTTCTAATCACATCATAAATTTAATTTAACTAACATAAGATAATCTAGTAGTTGTGAGTGGGTCAAAACACTCACCTTTGATTTCAAATCGATTTAAAATTCAAAATAAGGCCCAAAATTCAGCAGTCATAGAATTCGTCCAAACTAGCGTTAAAATGTCCAGAATTCTGATACGATCCTAACGAAACAAACCGCGCGTGAATTGGTTCTCGTATGCAAAAGTTATGAAAAATAGAAGATTGAAAAATTCTGGTCCTGGGTCGACTTCGGGTTCAACTTCGGTCCGCCGCCTCAAATCCCCGGTGCTTGCTCTGAGTTTTTGCCAAAGGACCCAAGACACGAGTCATTTTCTTCCTGATCCGAAGTTGCTGCAGGGTTTTTTTCCTCTGAAACTCGAAGCGCGACCCGAAGTAGTTGTAGATCTGCATTTTTTTTTTGAAATTGAAATTAGGTTTTGGAATTTGGGAATTAGGTTTGATGTTCTGTCGTTTGAGAAGGAGGAAGGAGATGTACGTACAAAAACAATGATGTGAGAAACAGCTAGGGTTTGTAACAACCTATAAATAGGCAGGGATGGATCGAAATGATAACAACGACCCGTAAAGCCCATTTCGTTCCCGAAATGAAAATGGGTCTTCCAATATATCGAAATATATGTTTTCGATATTTATAAACTTAGTGGAACAGGTTTCAGGTCCTAATTCCATCGTATGAAGAAATTAGCTACAAATCAGCTTATTTCAAATTGATTTCAATTGAATTAATTTCTAGGTGTTTCAAGTCAGTACGATCAAACAACAAGTCTGATCGCTACGAAACTTCAAACCCTATAATAATTCATCGTTACGGATCCGATGAAACTAGTTTCGTCGAAATCTGAGATAGTGGCCAAAATGGCTATTTTCACGTTAATTAAATAAATTAATATTAAATTAATTAATCACTTTTTAGTTCAATATTTATAAACTAACAAATTTCATCATTTTTGATTACTTAGACATTTATAATAACTTAAAGGAAATTTACATAGCCATTTAGTGTTTAATATTTCACTAATTACAGTGTTCAATTTCAATTGTAATTTAATCCAATTAATTAAAATTAAATTCCAATAAATTGTTTTAATTTGATTTCAGACTTTTATTCTAACAATTATTACTCTACAAACATAGTTAACATTGTTTATATCTTGTTACACTAATCTTCTACAATTATCATCTTAGTTTTTATTAACGTAGTATTTAATTACATTTAATTGCAATAAATCCATTTATTATAATTTAAATTCCAATGATTTGATCAAACTTGATTTCAATCTTTATATTCAACCAATCGTTACTCTGTAGACATAGTTAACATTTGGTTATATCTTATTATGTTGGTATTCCACAATTACCATCTTTTATTTATTAATTTCAATTTTCCAATTATATTGAATTTGGTCGATTTCACATTAGTTATAATTTAAAATCCCAATAAATTAATTTATCTTGGTTTCACTCTTTTTATTAAATCAATTATTGCCTAATTAATATAATTGAAATTTCTATACATTTTATTGCATTCACCTTTTACAGTTATCGTCTTAACTCATTTTACGTAACATTTTAATTTCATTTAATTATAATTGATTAAATAAATTGATATCAAATAATGATCGTCGCCATTTCTACATTTAATACATTTGTAAGTTTATTATTTACAAACAAATGTTATAACAACTTACACTATACTAATTCTATCCAATTTCAATTTATTATACATTATTTCATTAATTAATCAACATTTAAATTATCAATTACCCTTTTAATCCAATTTTCAATTAATACACACATTATTACAATTTAGTTACAATCTATCACCAATTATAACTCTTTAATCATTTCAATTAATTGGAATTACATTTAAAGCAGTTATCAATTACCTTAAATTAATACTATTACATTTCATTCCAATTATATTCTTATTATTAAATCACAAATTCTATTTCTTCCAACATTTAACAACAAAACCTTATTTAATTAACTATTTTTAATTATCGAAAATTATGAGTCGTTACGTACATAGACATCTTTCATCTTACATTTCATTTTAGTCTTCAATTTCTTAATTTTCTTTCTCTATTCTCTTTATTCTTTTAATTTTGAATAACCTTATCATTTTAAAACTCAAAATATTTGACTTTATTCAAGAATCAAACTTTAAGAGCTTAAGAGCTTTGGATTGGCATTTTCAAAATCATGGAAAACAAATGTGAGTTATCTAAAACTTGTTTAATAATTTGGAAATTTAATATCAAGAAAATTTATATGTTAACTTGTTGCGAATTTGTATGTGATATCCATGCTTTGTAAAATAGGTTTTAATTTCATAAATTTAGTTAATTTAGCTTAAAATTTGCAAATTTAGGTGACCATAACAAAAGAGAAAATCACTTACTGTCTCTGGTTTCTGTTAGAACAAAGCTCCTCTTCACCTTTCAAAATCTATAACTCGTAAATCATCTTGAATTTTCACTTGCCATCAACTACAAAGTTGTTAGTTTTAGTCCATATTATATTTTAAAAATGGTTATCGAATTTTTCGTTGAATATATTTTGATAAAATTTTAAAATACAGTACGAGGTCAATTTTTCTCGGTATTTCGTCGATTGCAAATCAATGAATGAATTGTATGATCATGGTTACCATGGAAAATCATGATTTTTAGTGGTAGTTCCATTATTTTTAGTGTCGTGGTTGAGTCAAATTTGTTAGTTGATCGAAACTTGATTAAAAATCAAATTTCGACGAACCGGTGGCCAAAAGGAGGAGAGGTTGAAACCGGTGTGACCTTGGACCAAGGCAGAGTCATGGGCGGCAGTGTAGGAGTTTCGACGGCCTGAGGTGCTTGGTTGAGCTTGGTTTAGGGTTTCCAGGTGGTGAAATTTTGGCATGCGTATTTGGGATCGTCGGCGGCGAGGCACGGTGTCGAGTGGCTCGGGGGTGGTGGTGGAGGTGTTGTAGGGTCTTGCAGGTAAAACGGCGTCGGTGGCAGGGGCTGGTGGTGAGTAAGGCGGTGGTAGGGGCTCCACGTTCGTGCACGATTTGGGATGCTGGGTGGGTCGAGTGGAGGTTAGAGGATCAGATTCTGATCTAGGGCTTGGGAGGAAGCGTCGTGGTAGTAGATGGGACGAGAGCGGCAAGGGGCGTTTGTTGGTGAGTCTCATGGTGGCGATCGACAGCCATAATGGGGGTTAACGTGCACGCGTGTTCACGTATATACGGTTCCAAGTATCAAATGAAATTGGATGGAGGAAAAATTGTTTTTAATTTGAAGGGTAAGTGGAGAAAGAAGAGTTGGTTTGCTTAGTTTAGGTTTGGTTTTGGACCGGGTTTGGGCCAAAGTGGTGTTGTATTATAAAAATTAAAAGGTTTAAATTTAGAAAAGCTTTGAACTTTAAAATTGAATAATGTATTCAATTTAGATCCGTTCAACCCACGGATTTCGAAGTTAAATTTGTATTGCCTAGTAGATCACATTTGTAGAGTTATTTGGTAGAATTTTTAAAGAGTAAAATATTTATAATTTAACAGGCATAGATAATAATTATGTCTATCGGTAATTATATTTTTATCACTAACATCCTGGTAGTCGAATAAAACACCGATCTGCTATATTTATATTGAATGGATCTTATGGGACATCTATTGGGCAGAATAAATCCCTATTCTGCTATAATTAAATTAAGTAGATTTTTTGGACATCCATTTAGCAGAATAAATCACCGTACTGCTATTATGTTAATTTGGACATTCATTTATATGCCAGTTGATTTGTATTGACGTGTTATCGATCGATTGATAATTATGGATTTCATTTACATATCTTTTTTTATGTAAATACCTATTTTGTGACTTGAATGTCAGTATGAAAAATAATGGTAGCTTGTTTAAGCACCATTGAGTTTGCTAAGCCTCTGCCCAAATTTGATCAAGTTATGGATTTGAAATCAGCTTAAGTTTTATAACAATTTAAAGCAAATAGTTGAATTAATTAAGAATGTTAAATTGTTATTTCATTAATAATGTTTCAAGATAATTATTATTTAATTAATAATTTTTAAGTAATTATTAATTTAGTTAATTATGTTTTGAGTTAATTATGATTTTAATCAATAATGATTAAGCTATTATCATTTAATTAGTGACTATTCTAAGTTAATTAATCTTTTAATTAATGATGTTTATAAGTTAATCAATTTTATAAAGGTATTTAAGGTCAATTAATTACTTATTAACAAGGTTTAGATTAATTAATTACTTTATTAAAAGGTATTTAAAGCTGATTAATTATTTAATAATGATGTTTAAACTTATTTAATCAGTTTTGTTGATTGTATTTAAGGTTAATTAATTAATTTAAAAATCGATTTTCAGTTAATTTAATTAACTTTAAAATGTGCTTTAAATAATAGTATTGTTTTATAAAAGGGGTTTAAAACTAATAAGTTTTTATTATAAAATGGAGTTTTACTTAGTAAAAAGAGCTAAGTAAAAGAGTTTATAATTGGAAAGAGATTTTAAAACTAGAAAGGAGATAGGTTTATAGAAACTTACTTAAATGAATTGTATAGGGAACTTATGAATTCAAAGTACTATTTCCATATACGATTTAGTTTTACTTAAGGAAGTCAAAAAGAAAGTCAAGCTCTTGAATTAATAAATAATCCTTCTTAATTATGGTGGTATGGAAATGCTCTTTCCATACTTAACACCGAAGGATAAGTGGTTTTGGGTTTATAGTAAACTATGTTTTAAATAACATTTTTTTTAGCCCATTTTGATTTGACTTTGAAATAAGAAATCTTTCTTAAATGTTTTTGAGATTATACTTTTACCGGTGAGATAAGTATATAAACATTTTCAAAAATAATTAAAGAGAATTAGTTAATGGAAGACAAATCAAATAAGGCTTAGTAAATTCAATAGAATTAAATCTGTGATTGATTTTGTGTTTATTTGATAGTTAGATAACCGACTATCAAATCTTGGCCAGTTTTTAACTTTGGAAATATCTAGAGGAAACACGAGGATTATAGGATACATTTATCTTAAGTGATACTACTGTACGTATAAACTCATTTTGTTCATCTAGGACAAATGATATGGAAATATGTCCACTTAAACGGTTAGGGTTGATCCCCGCTCTTATGCATTGTCTGTTTATTTCTAAAAGAACCGGAGTTGAGTTTATCGGAAACTATCATTGTCAGTTCGAAGAGACCAGGATTGGTTATGTTATCAGAAAACCACTTCCAACCGGCATAAGCATTCGAAATAAAAGACATCTTGAAGATGATGGGATCGAAAACGGAGCTCTTTGAAGTGCAAGGGGTGCTTGCTACTAATCCTTAGGGCGATTTCAAAATGGATGTAGTAGAAGTAGTGCTTTCGGTTTGTTCATATCCTGAACAACTTGTATGGACGAATGCTGACATTGTATTATGGCCCGAAGGGCAGTGTTAGCATTCCAAGTGGGATTGCTATCTAAAAGGTAAAATATAGCCTCAAGCCTCATCAATCGGGAATGACTAAAACAGCGGACATGCAGCAGGGCTATGTGGGTCGCGGTAGGGTATTGTCATCACCCTTCTAAATTATTATTTATGGATTTGGTTATGCATGAGAGCTCTTGGGATAAGGTTGAAAAGCAACTGGGGTGATGAAATATTCATTACTATACAGTAATGGGTATGTCGGTCTTTCTATTTAGGGATCGAAATGTTTTTGACCTCGGTACATTTTATCTAAAGGTGTACCATGACGGGCGATACCCAGTAGCCCTATCATTGATGGAACCCAACCTCCAATTAGTGCCGCACAGACTTAGTTGTGCACAACTATGTTGGAATGTGAGATGTAAGCTTTCCAGCTATATTCATAATTTATTTTAAACCCTAGACATTATTATAATATCACTGGATTTTCATATAAAATGGTATGGTTATCGTTAGGTAAAATCCGTCCGTGTTTATGTGTGGTGTGTTCTTATGAGATACCTTTATTTTCAAAAGTTTTCATAACATTAATAATCCATATGATTGCGTTTCTCACGCTAGTTTTACCAGATTGATCTGGGCATTGTTTTCTTATAATGCTTGGGTCAGACCGAGCTTGTTTCCAGATTTAGCATTGGATGCTTTGGAGCTCAGGAGACGAGCTAGATGCCCAAGACGTATCTCTCATATATTCCATTTTATTTCTACTACATTGTTTTATTGTATTTTTTAGCATTTGTAAGGACGGGCTATTATAACTATCCAGGCTGATTATAGGATAGTTTGCTCTGATTATGTGTATAAAACTATTTCTTATGTAAAGATCATTTTATATTATAGATTATTCGTTGTATTGTGAGATTATGTTCTTTCTTTCCTTTTCTTTTCCCCAACGAACTATCTTTTCAGCACTCGGATGCTCGGCACATGAATACCATGGATGTATTAGTGTCTACTTTTAAAGGTCGAAATGGCGGGTCATTACAGTTGGTATCAAAGCGTGAACACCTAGGCTTTGGTGGGTTTGACTCATCTGTGATAGGGTAAGTGTGACCTTAGGATGAGTTTCAGTGTATCATATATGAGAGCGCGTATTTGTTAGTGCTATGAAAGTGTTTTATATTGTGTTGATTTATCGGCTGAGAGGTTTATGAATTCTGGTCAAGACGTGGGACACCACGGGGTTGATAGGGATGGTAAACCCTTAAACCAGACAAATCGACACAGTATTGTTTTGAAAATTGGTAAATGAAATAAGTTTACCTAGGATTATATTTTATATCTAAATGAATAATTTTCAAAAAGTTAATAATTATAGTTATTTTTGGAGTAATTTTTTGTTAGGAAATGTTGATATTTATTTATCACCATTTGTTTGTTTCCTTATGCTCAATTAGTTTATGAGCATTTATTGGTTGATTTTAATTTAAAAGTAGATACTAACACCTTATGAAATTTAGTTTCACGATTTGACTATAAGGCATTCGTTAAATAATGTAGATCTGTTTAACTAATCTAAATTGTTAAGAAGGAATTTCTATCATAAAGGAAGTTATGGTATAAAGTTGATTTTGTATAAATTTGGGTTATAAGATGCGTCTTATAAAATAAAGAGGATTTTTGAGAATATAAATCCTGGTGTTTTGAAAAAACCAATAAATTTTTGAGAAAAATAATAATGGTGCTACTTGGAAGTTCTTATAAGTATAATTTTGCAAGAAATCTCAATTGAATATCTTCTTTAAATAGTTCGGGAAAACATCTTGATGTGTTTTGTGATGATCTGAATAATCTTCTAAGTGACAATCAGATGTTTGCCTAGGCGAACATTATAGTGCACTTAGTGAATTATTCTCTTTATCATTGTACGATCGAAACGAGTTCAAATCTTAACGAAACCAAAGCAAGCTGGTAATTGATATTTTGTAAAAATTATTTGTTTGGAAATTTGAAAAGTATTGTTTCAAAAGGAGAATTTTGAAATAGAAGAAGTATTTTAAGTTAACTAGTTTGAGAGACTCGAAAATAACTAAAAAATGGGAAAGAGATGTGTTCAGATGGTAAGCACTTCTCTTAAGTATTACCCTTCTTGGTATGGGAATGTATGATACTGTTTGGTAGTACCTAGTTCCTTAGTATCATTTTGGGGTTACTCGAGCTATGTACATATATATTTTCTATGGATTTAAATATATTTTATTATTTCAAAAATATTTTGAAATAAAAATCAGGTATTTAGTTCTCAAGTTAAATTGTAAATAAAAAGATTGAAATAGATAGTTTTATTTTTATGATATGTTTTCATAAATAATTTTTACAGAAAAAGAATTGGTATTCGTGAGAACTAATAAAAATAAGTATTTAAGTTGTATGTAGATCATTCTCCTTTTCATATAGTATTTGATCCAAGATTCGAGTGCATGTCTTTGAGGTGTTTCACACCGTTCCAAATAAGGATCCATCACTTAATTTCTAAATTGTAACGACCCGTAATTTCGCTACTTCGAAAATGAGATATTTTATTTAGTTTAAATTTAAAAAGGTTTAGAACTCAACTTAATATGTTATAATAATGAATAAGTAAGGAGAAATTATTTATCTTATGATTAATAATGGAAAATAAAGATTTGGATTTTTATCACAAATCAACAAAAGTTAAGTTTTGTTAAAAATGAATAAATGCTTAAAAAATAGTTTTAAATATTTATTTTAAAGGTCAAATTATATCAAAATCACTTAATAACGATAATAGAAGTATGATAAAGGTTTGGAAAATATACTTATGATCATTTTACAAAAATATTCTAACTTTGTTACATTTTGTCAATGCAACGTTGTATTTCAGTAAATTGATATTAACCCTAATGATATGGATTTTTAACCAAAATAGACTTGTTTTAATTTAATAAATGTAGTAGGAAGTTCATTTTCTAAGTTGGTTTACATAAATGAATGCTAAACGGAAACGTCAAATTTTGATTGTAAAATTTGTCAATAACAATGTTGTTTTCAACTGTAACAAGTCGTCGCAAAGTTATATGAACACATCCACTTTATAACCTATATATTTCATTTTTACAAACTTTAACAAACTATGCACACTTTAGATTTTCATGTAAATGCAAATTCACTTTGAAAAGTCAAAGTAAACAAATAATTCAAAAGTAACATGATTTGACTATTTTTCATATTAAATAAGATTTCTAAACGTAATCATTACAAAAAAATCATAACACATCTTCTCTCATTAATGCCTAAAGTCTTATCATATATGGAAAAAGAGCAAAAAGGATTTTATGCATTTTCTAATTAATAAAAAGGTACAACATCATTACTACTTCAAATCCAAGAATCTTGTCATCATTAATGTAAGTTTCTTTGTGCATGGAAACTAAGCAAAATAATATTTAAACATTTTGCAAATTAAGAAAAAGAGGCAAACATTATTACTTAAGTACAAATCACATCTTAGCATCCTTTCCACCATTAATGCACTTCAGATCATGCTTAAACAAAGTCAAAACGTAGCCAAGGGCATTTAAGTCCTTTTTCATCCAAAGCTCAAGTATAAATAGCCTACAACATTCACTTTATTTTTCACAAATCATTCTCTTTATTTCCTTAAGTTCTTCCTCCATTTCTCTTCCACCATCTTCACCAAGCATCACCACATCCTTACACCACCCATACCCGAGCCAAACTCCAACCTACCCCGTCCTAAATTCATGCACCCAACCTCCATCACCACCCAGACCCCAAACCCGAGAGCACCAACCCTCTACATGCCCCCCACAAACCCCTAAACCCCACGGCCACACCTCCCCACATCCATACCTGCCTTCAAAGTCCACACACCCACTTCCCTACCCCACGCCCGAGACCACCTAGCACGCATACCCGCTATAACCAAGGTTGTACCCTCCTCCCTAAGCCACACACCCCCTAGCCAAGCCACCCTCCATATAAGAAAAAGAAAAAAAGAAATTTAAAGCGGCAAGTTCAAGAAAAGTACACGTTAGTTCGTAAGATGGAAGCACGCTAATTCGTATAAAGATTGACGGAGTGGAAATGAAGGTGAGAAATTCTCACCACTTTTTAATTCATGTTTTATTACATTGTAATAATCATGATTATCCCGTTTATATGTTATGTTAATTATCACCATTTGATAATATGGACGTTTGGCTAAAATGAATGTTTAAATACGTTGGTTGAATAGTTAAGTTATGATAATATACTCATTTATTGATAATCACTATGCTATGAGAATGGATGTCATGTTAATGATGGATATTGAAAGTAATTATGCTCACTTTGGATTAAGTAATCCTTTTGTTAAATATAACCAATTTTATTAATATGGTATGTGTTGGAATTATTAAGACTTTTTTGAATAGTTGAATTCAATTTGAAAATTGAAAATGAAATTCAAATTGAAATCGAAGTATAATTGAATTTGAAATTGAAATCGAAATCGGATTTTAAATTGAATTTGAAATTATAAGTGAAATTTATTTTGAAATCAAAATTGAGATGAATAGTGGAATTGAATTTGAAATCGATTTGAAAAAAATTGAAATTAAGATTAAGGTTGAAATTTAAATTAGAATCGAAATTAGATTTGAAATCTAAGTTTTAATTAAGTTTAATTTGAAGCTAGAATTGAAATTGAATAGAAATTGGTTTTAAAAATTTAATATTAAAATATTGGGAATATAATAATATTATAATATGAAAATAGTGAAAATATACTTTAAATACTTTAATAAGTGAAAATATTGATTTAAAATGATTTATAATGTTTTTATAAGTAATCAAGTTCAATTTGGAGAAGTTCAAGTTTTGAAAATCAAGTAAAAACTAGGCGCTTCGCACAACGGTAGTTCGCGATTTCGCGTCGAAAAGTTTAAATGAATGTACAGAATGAAATATAGCTCGGATTTCTTCGAAACAAGAAATGTCTGAACTATTATATCCATAATTTTTATAAAATAAAGATTTCATCTTGTATGTTTTGAAATATGTCCAATACAAATTTTCAGAAAAATCGCGCTTTTGTAGTAAAGTGACCAAAGTTAGAAATTGATATTTTCAATATTCTTAGAAATATGGAAAAATCTCTAAAAATATTTTAAAATATTTTAGAAGTAATCTAAGTCGAAAAATGAAATTTTAAATGATAGAAAAGTCAATTTGGTCAATATAGCTTTAAAACACCATTTGCAACGCTTTTTGCAACGCTTTTGCAGCAGTTTTTATAACTTTGAAATATGAATAAATTTGGCGATTCTTTCCCGAATCATTTAGAAATGTTTTTAAATGAATAATAAAGGAATTTTTAGATGATTTAATCAATAATTGAGTATGCGGAAATGACTAGTACATTTGTCCCACTTGTGAGAGCTAAAACGATAAAACAAGGTATGTAACCAAGGTTAGGGATGGAGCAACTAGTGCTCTGAACTTATCTGGCCTTCGCTTTGTCTTTTAGACGAGGGGTGGAACAGATCATTGGGAAAGCCAGAATGCTCTAAAAAAGATCATATTAAGTTTTCTCACAATAAAAGAGAATTTATATTTTCTAGAAATTAAGCAAGTTAAGTATAGAAGATTTTGATTTATAAATTACAACTTGGATTGCATAGAAATGATCTTGTTATACTTAGTATTAAAGTCCGAAGAGGGAACTCGTCCTATTCGTAGAATTTAAAAGGTGATTTCACCGTTATTCCGCCTATAGCACTTGTTGAATACGAAAATTGATATTGAGTAAAAGTATAATAATATCTCTGATCCTATTTACTCAATAATGTTTTCTAAGATTGATTTTTGGGTTTACAGTAAACGATGTCCTAAATAACATTGTTTTGACCCGCTTAAAATTTGAAGAAATTTAGAGCGAATGTTAAGAAAGAAAATTGGAAATATTTTCCTAAGAGCGAATTACCTTAGAATTACTCTAAGATAAAAAAGGAATTTTCGTAATTAACTCAAAAGAAATGAATGGGAAAACGGCTTAATAAATCCTGTGTACTCATATTTAATGTTTATCGATAATTGGATTTCGAAGGAACTGGGGTCGAATTTGGGTGATTCCTATCCGAAGACTACTTCGAACCAATCTACGTATTCGAAGTAAAAGATTAGAAGTTGAAGATATTGAGACGAATAGCGACAAAGGACTGCTTGTTGATTTGATTAGGAATAACTTCCGAAATACTTATAGTAGCGGTGATCTCTTTGTTACGAAAAATCTCGGAAACACAAGGACTATTCACTACCGATCTTCTGATGTGGTAAGAGAGTGCCTTCGGTTTGTCCTGTTCCTAGATAACTTGTATAGATGAGTGTCTTACCTTGCATTCTAAATCACAATGAGTGGTCTCTATATAATATCAGCCGGTGGCGGAGAAGACACCTTCTCTTAGCTTAACATCCTTTCCCGAGACATTCGAGCTCAGGAAGTTATATGTTTGTAGAAATTAGTCATGTGACTATGGAATGGCAATGTGGCATTCAAAGTGGAAAGAGATGTGCTATGTGTAAAGGTAATCATTACCTCAAGCCTCATCAACCGAGAAATGGCCAAAACAGGGTTGATGCGGCAAGGCTATGTGGTTCGTAACCATTAGGGTATGTGTTAGTCCTTGAGATGATGGTTTTGATGACAACAACCTTAGAATAAGATTATAAAATATAAATACTAACATTATAGTTTAGATATATATGTATATGTAGGATTTAACCATGCAGGTATCAAGAATGAAGACTATACAGTATAGAGATTCAAGATATCAAGATTGAAGACTCATGAGTATCAAGAATATCAAGAGTTCAAGATTTCAAGAATAAGTAATTTAATTAGGAATTTTGTTAATAATCCTAGAAAAGCACTGACATCTTAAAATCATTTTATTCGTGGAATGGAATCCACTTCGAGCCTGTTAAAGGGATGAAACCCTTAGTAGGATGGAACCTATGAAAAATCTAGTGGAACATTTTTTTGTATCCGCTAACTTTATTCAAATGATTTTACAAAATTATCTTGTTTTCAAAATGATTTCAAAACCTTCCTTTTAAAAAGAATCAAAAACATATATCCTGATTTTAAATACTTTTAGCCTCAAAATAATCTTTATTTTCAAAATCAAATTATCCTTAGTTTTAAACTATCTTTAATAATAAATTTAATATTTATACTTAGATTTAAATATAAAATTATAGTAAAATTATATATATTATTCTCTATATTTACTTATGTATTTTAACTATAGTTAAGTATATTTATAAAGTTTAAAATAGTTTTAATATAAGATAGAAGTAATTTTCAAAGAAAAACAAATCACCAAAATTTCCTTTGGGATGTCGACATACCCAAGATACCCATGTCGACATAGTGGCAGTTGGTTTCAAAAATTTGAATTTCAAAAGAAGTGTCTATTCGCCATAACCTTTCACGAATGGACATGGTTGTTGTTCTTCTATAAATAGGGGATGTTTTCAATGAATTTTTCAATCATGTTTTTCTGGTTTTCACTCCTCTTCTTCTTCCACATTTCTTTATATATATTCTTACCATTGCTCTGCCGAAATCACCATTGAATTTAACTAGATCATTTCTAGTTTGATTCTCTATCACTATCTCAACAAGACCTCAGTGCTATTTAGAGTTATAGGCTTCTTTGTAATCAATTAAGTGAGAAAAGGTGTGATTGTAGCCTTGGAAATCAATTAAGTGAGAAAAGGTGTGATTGTAGCCTAGGAAATCAATTGGGTGAACTTGTTGCCCGGGAAATCAAGTATCTCTACCCAGAGGATTGTGAATCTGGTGTGGTGTACCTCATGGCCTTGAAATCGAGGGTTGTAATTGTAAATATTTCTTTTGAAAGGAAATCCGTACTTGTGTGCGGGACTGGGTGTAGGGTAACTCCGAACCAGTATAAAATCCGGTGTGCTCTTTCCTTTACTGCTTTTACTTTATATTTGCATCTGTGTTTGAATCTGTGATCATATCTGTGTCTGAATATTGCATACATTTGTGTTCAAATTAATATAAACTCGAAAAGAATTAGTAATTCTTTAAAACACTATTCACCCCCCCTCTAGTGTTTATACTAGCCTTAAGATCCGTAATCCGAATTTCTTACAGTATGATCATCCCCTTATAGATATATTTCTACCCTCTATGACGTTTGGGTTTAAATTAATGTGGATGTATGCTAGAGCACGCTCGGATAAAGGTCGATAACGACCAAGGGATGACATATTCGGTACTATCTAAGTGTAGAGGTAGGCCGGTATTGTGTTGGCAGGGGAGCAGATATTATGTGGTCCTTGGGACATCCATCTAGAGGTGTACCCATCGGAAGGTAGTCCCTTCACCTGATCATTTGCATGGAAATCCATTCTCCAATAAGTGCCTGCCATTTTGTTTGTAGAACCCGCATTTGTGGTTAGTATGCTGGAATTTAATAATGTAACAATTTCGGCTCAGATTAATAAGTTTACTTGCAAATGTTTTCAAAGAAATGTCATTAGAAATAATATCAAATGTTTTGATATATAAAAGCGATTTAGTTATCATAAGGTAAAAACCCGTCTGTGTTTATGTGTGGACGTGGTCTTATGAGATACTCTTTCTTTTCAAAGGATTTTATTCAAGGGCTGATATATGACACTGTCATTTATTATTGAGTTTTTCTCATGCTGGTTTATCAAGCCTGATCCGGGTATTTTCAATACTCGGGTCAGATCCGAGTTGTTTCAGGTTTAGTTGATGACGGTTGGAGTTTTCAGAGGAGAGCTGGAGATATTCTCCTACGTATGGATGTATTCTATTTCCCGCTGCTATTCTCCATTTGATTGATGATTGTCAGCAATTGTAAGGACATATGTTTATAACTATCCAAGTTGAATTTAGGTTAGACTTTGATATATGTATTCTAAAAGTTTTCCACTATAAAGACATTTGTTCAATATTATATGTTATTCCATTCGAGTGAGATTCTCTTATGTTCTTCTATTTTCTTTATTTTACCCTTGTTGATCCGACTTTCTATTCACCTTGGGTTAGACATGTATGGTTTATTGTCGACTCAAAGGGTATGAATTTTCGGGTTGTCACATGGACGTCGAACACTTGGTGAGAGTTTTAGATATGGAACCAAAGTTTTCTATCATAGTATATGACTACGTAAGGAGAATGAAGGTTTCTAATCAAGAAGCCTGAACGGAGTCCACACCAGGGAATCGGGTGAGTGATACTAGTTTGAAAGTGAAGTTATGTATCTGAGTAGAGATCGAATCAAATTTAACATATGGATGATCTATGAACATCATGCAGACTTATGAATAATAGTGGGTATTCATATGGTGAAATTATGAGGTAGAAATTCTTTTACGGGGAGAAGAATGTAACTACCTATAATTTTATCATTTTAATTTGTGAATATGGATTACCCTATTATCCAATATGTTTTCAAATGCTTGTCCTTATAGAGGCTTGGAATTGATGTTTGAGTTGAAAAATGTAGATTTAAGGGCATTTTAGCCTTTTTTCCTCTTTTATTTTGTTTAATTTATTCCACCTTATATACATACACATCTTTCATCTTACAATTTATTTTAGTCTTCATTTTCTTAATCTTCTTTTTCCATTCTCCTTACTTCTTTATAAATTTTAAATAACCTAATCTTTTTAAGACTCAAAATTTTGACTTTATTCAAGAATCAAACTTCAAGAGCTTAAGAGCTTTGATTGGAATTTTCAAAAGCATGGAAAAATAAATGTGAGTTATTGAAAACTTGTTTAATATTTTGGAAATTTAATATCTAGAAAATTTTACGTTAACCTATTTCTAAATTTGTATGTGATATCCATGCTTTGTGAAATAGGTTTTAATTTCAAAAATTTAGCTAATTTGGCTTAAAATTTGCAAATTTAGGTTACTGTAACAAAAGAGAAAATCACTTACTGTTTCTGGTTTTTGTTAGAACAAAGCTTCGATTCACCTTGAAAAATCTATAACTCACAAACCGTCTTGAATTTTCACTTGCCGTCAACAACAAAGTTGTTTGTAACGATACGATTTTTCGACGCTCGAAAGTCGACATTAATACGTCCACTGTACCAAATGCCGCGATATCGAATGCCGGAAAACCGAACCATTAGGGTTAAAAAGAAGAGGTAGAACAAGATAGAAGAAAAAGAACACAAAAACGGAAGCAACAACAGAATCTCACATTCGCAGCGGAACAATATATAATAGATGAATCAATAATCTTTAAAACAAAAGACTATCATTTTATATAATACATCATCAGAGTCAATACACAACTCAATACAACAATGGACAGTTATATAAACTTTTCCTCATACAGAATACACAGCGGAATAAATAAACAAGTACGGTAGTACGTCTCGCCATCCAGCTCATCTTCAAAGCTCCAGAATATCCAGAATATCCTGATAAAATAACTCTAGGCTGCCCGTGTGGAAAATTATGGGAACCCAGAGTTTAGAAAGGGAACAATAAACTCCAGGTCAGTCATGGTGACTGGTGTGAGATCATAAAACAATTATTTTCACAAAGAAAATATAACAAATTCGCAATGCTTTTGGAAAATGAAACTACCATAAGGCCTCCCGCCACACACACAATGCAAACGCAGAATTGGAGGAGATTTCTCCTTATGATAGTCAAAAATGCTTACTACGCAAAATCAGTTGATATTATTATTAATGTCTAGTGTGGAAAACATTTCGAAAGTATAATATCAATCTTAGCCAACATACAACCATTATTGTATGCCTACTATAGCTGCTATGTTCAATAGCAGGTTACCGCCACATTCCATAGCAAGTAATACAACTAAAACCGTACAGGGAGCGTATTGTTTCTTTGGATTTCCAACAAGTGGTCAGGCAAAGGAACTTCCTTACACCGAAATGGAAACGCCTCTGGAAAGACGCCCCGAGAACCTAACTGGATCTCTGCAAACACAAGGCCGATGCTACCTCACGCTGTACAGCTGTAACTAGGTAACTAACACACTGACGCTACCTCACGCTGTACAGCTGTAACTAGGTAACTAAAACACAAGCTATGTCATCCCTCGGTCGTCACCGACCTTTATCCGAGGATCCTCAATCACAAAGCCACAACCACAAAGTATAATAAATTTGCAGCATCAACATAGGTAAAATATCTGGGCTCCATACCATGATATCACCTTTTATCCAGAAGGAAATGACATACCCTAGGGGCGCTACCCTACAAACCTTTGCCACAACATTCCTGTTTCGACCATTACCGGGTTGTGAGGCTCGACGAAGTCTCGTCCACAAAGCCACGCTTTTTCACAAAGCAACGCTTTGACCAACAAATGATCAACAGCACTTCGTATGCCACATTACCAAATTGGGAATGTATCACTAGTAACCATCAACTACATAACCTCTGAGCTCGTACGTCTCAGAGAAGGGTGTTAAGCTAAGAGAATAAATTCTCCACCGCCAACAGAAATGTATTTGATAGAAACTAGCTTTACATCTCAAAGTGTAACGTCAGACACACATCCATACAAGTCCGTTACGGGATCGAACGGAACCGAAGGCACTTCCAAAGAAGCCCTTGCAATTCGGATATTCACTAATCACGTCCGGACTTCCCATCACAAAAAGAGTGATATAAATCTCTATACCGGAGCAACTCGGTGAAGAGACATTCGACAGGTTGTCCTTTCATTTTCGAAAATATCCGGTCTTCACCACCGGTCTTCAATACGATCCATATCGTCGTATCACTAATTCAGAATGGGTTATATGACACAAAGGTCTTTTCCCAGCTAACCCGAATAGTGAGCGTTTGTTTTAAAAACAAATCAAGTGCCATTTCGAAGGCAAATATTGATAGTTGGTTATTTAACTATCAACAACATTCACAACAAACATCCAATTCAAATAATTTTTCCCAAATTATTTATTTTCAAATTATCTTCATAAGATATATATTTTCCCACACTTCACATTTTAAAACCACTTTCCAATCACATTTTCACACTTCACATTTGAAAACCAATTTCAAATCATATTTCACATTTCATCATTTGAAAACCAATTTCAAATCATATTTCACATTTCATCATTTGAAAACCAATTTCAAATTACATTTTCCACACTTTAAAAATAAATCAATGTTTATTTTTAAAACAAATTTCCCTTTCCTTTAAAAATTCTATTCCGAATTTACATTCCGAAATATTCACTTTTACACGATTTTCAAATCGTTTTCTCAAATATTCACTTTCAATTCCAAATCAATTTTCAAATTGATTTCTCAATTTTATTTCAAACCCCAAATCAAATTCCAAATTGATTTTTAAATTTACTTCAACACCGAATCAAATTTCAAATTAATTCAAATTTAAATCCCAAATACCAAATCATTTTACAAATCGATTTCCAAATTTATTCTCAACACAAAAATCAATTTTCATTCAAACACCAAATAAATTTTCATATCGATTTCCCAAAGATTTATTTTCAAATACCAAATCAATTATCAATTGGATTTCAAACAAATTTATCACTTTTAAAAATAAATTCCTTAATCTTTTCCAAACCCTTTAAAAATTCCATTTTCAATGAATTTTCCAACTTTCGAATAATACTATTCAAAATCCATTTATAAAAAATCTTTTTCCATATTTTTGGAAATAATTCGATAAGATTACATAAATCAACTTTACACTTTAAAATTCCTTCTTTGAAATTCAACCAATTATTTCAAAAGGATTTACTTAAAATTTCCAACTTTAATTTCAAAAATCCAATTTATATTCATTTCTGGTATCCAACGATACTAAAAATACATTCGGCTAAATTATAGCCTTCAACACATTCAATCACAGATATAATCATACATAGATTATACATAATCAATCACACAACATATGAAACCAATTCAAATGTTTTGAAGAACCCTGTTGGATCCCTCCAACCTGTTTCCCTGCATCCACAGATGTTAGCACAATACCAATTCCACTTCGAGGTGGAATATCGTGGTATATGGGATTTATAAAAATATCATCCGCTATTATGCGGCGCAATAGGGTCTCATCCGCTATATAATGCGGGAAATCAACAACTCCAATATATACATATGCCAATATATATATTGCTATATACTACTATATATAGTATCATTCAAGCACACAATCAACACAATCAACAATTTTAAATATCACTATTTAAAATTAAACAAAGCCCTTTGTTTGAGTGAGAAGATCTCACCTTTGCTTTATTTTGCAATCCATTTTCCTTTCCAGTTTGTTTCTTGATTTTAAACCTTGTATAAGCAATTGATACAATTTATTAATATTCTAAACAATTGGACAATCATTCTCCATTTAATAAATTTTATTTTATCTAAAAAAATTAGTTTCAACCTAATTTCCCTTTTTATAAATTATTTTAAAACAATCCAGTAAATTAAAATATGCAAATGTATATTTATTTTTTTCCATAACCTGCCTTTATATATTCTATGTTTACTTTTATATATATAAAATAAAACATGACTGTATATCTATGTATATATATTCTTTTCTGTTATTTTTTCTCTGACTAAAAAAAATGAATTTGCATAAATTTTCTAATTAACAATTTAAATCTACAAATCACCTGAATTGATCGATCGAACTCAGGCTGACCACCATTCTCCAATGAATCACGACTACCACAACCGCACCCCACCAGAACACTCGCGACACTAGCGCCCTGACCTCGTCACAACTTCGAACAAACACGAGTTCGATCGCGACTCGACCCTGAGTATGCCTCGCAAACGAAACCCACTGCCCAGCTTATTCGATCTCGCGAAACCCCAGATCTGTCCTCGACCGTGACTTCGACCACGAATTCGAGCACCACCCTCATTGACGTCGGAGCAAACCCTAACCCATGCCCTAGTTCTCGCGATACTCGAGATTGGCCTGCTTCGCACCCATTTAACTTCGCGAGCTCCATAGTTCGAACGCGATTCGTTTGGGTTCGCATAGGAAGAGGGCTTCGGCTTATCATATGAAATAAGAGAAAGGGTTCGTGATTTATGAAAGAGGCTCGCGATTTATAGATTTTGTTTTTGATTTTATTTGTCGTTTGAAATGTTCCGCCATTACTCGATTTTGACTTTGTTTTTTCGAATTTGTGAAGAATGAAAAGAAGACGAGGATAGGGTATGCGAGTTATTGGCTTCGTACTGAAACTTTGATTTTTCTTTTGACCGGTTGCATGAGGAAGGCGCTTTGCTACAGTGATACGAAGTGAAAGAAAAACAACTGTGGTTGGACTAATATAAACCAATTTTTTTCAAATTCAAATCGTTCCGAAAAATGCATCTCAAAATCTTGACCTTCTATCGAGGCATGCCGCTAGGCGTTCGTAATGCTATACACCTATTCCGAACACAATGGAAAAATTTCAAGTCCAAATTCAATCGTATGGAGAAGATAGCTTTTTGGACCAGTTATAATATTGAATTTTCGATTTAATTTTAGCGCGTTTGCTTATCGTACGATCACAAAATAACTCTGATCACTATGAAAATTGAAATCCGATAATAATACAATATTACAGATCCAATGAAACTAGTTTCGTCGAATTCCAAGACTGTGCCCTCGGAACGCTATTTTTAAATATCGATTAAACGATAAAATTTCAAAACTGAACAAACCAGTTTCAAATTCAATTCTGAAAGTTCTATTACCTTCAGAATTATCAATATAAATTTTCTAATCCTTGAAAATATTTTTAATCGGCTTAAAAATTGAGATTCAACATTTTTACCCAATTGCCATAATTAAATTCAAAAATTTTAATTACCAAATTCATTTTGATATCTCGAATTTCAAATTAAACCATCATTCGAATATTTAAACACAATTAAATATTCACATTTCAAATGTCAAAAATTCAGGGTCGTTACAATCTTCCCCCCTTAAAAGAATTTCGTCCCGAAATTACAAGTTAAGAAGAATGATCCAATACCCGTTTATCATTTTCCCAAAAAGCAAACAGTTTTATCAAATTATCAACCCAAATCTTTTTATCACAAAAGATTCATTATTACTTTAACTAATTTTCCAAAATCAACCATAAGTCCCAAATAATATGGTTTTCCTAACAATTCAAATTTTAAATTCAAATTCAAATTTTGAATTCAAAATTTTCTCAAAAATTTTCTAACTCTCGAAATTTCCGAGAATTTTCGCCAGCGTCTCCTTTGCGCGGCTAGCTCGGTACGACTACAAAATATCCCTACGGACTCCCAAATTCCAATAGAAAAAGAAAATGCCAAGTGGCAAAACCAGAATCTCATCAAATTTCATACTGAAATTCGAATACATACCTTATTGTCGAGCAATTTCAATTTTTTATCTTCGAAATCAAAATCCAAAGTTCTTTTGCCTTTATAACCCCTGTATATTTCATTTAACAATAACGTCCAATTATAACATTCCAGTTAAATTTTTCATTCACTTATTAACTTAGAATATTTCTCAATTCTAAATTTTACTTAAGAATTTTCTCCATTCTTTCTTAAGTTCAATATAAGCATTTACATACCTCTTAAATTTATTTTCACTTCACAAACAAAGTTATATATTCATTTCCATTCAACTTTGCATTTTCAATTTCATTTGAATTCAATTTACAACTTCAATTCAATTTGAATTCATTTTATCTTCAAAAATTCACTTAGTGAAAATTCAATATTCACTTTTTCCCAAAGCTTTTAATTTCAACCAAAACAATGGTTTTCCATTTCTAGTTTAATTCCTACGTTTCCATTTACAATTTGGAAATCAATTTTCCGTTAACAAAAATTTTCCAAGATTTCAAAAAAATTTCTAACTCCCAAAATTTTTGGAAAATTTTGGCGGAGTCTCCTTTGTACGGAGGAGCTTTTGCAATATGACAAAAGGTATGAATATATATACATCGACCCACTCGGTCGGAAAAGCAAAACCAGTTCATATTTCCTATTTTGTATTGCGTAGACGTACCTTTTTAGCATTTTAAGCAAAGCAGTTATTTATTAGCTTATTAACGCAACCAAAATGCAGCTAAACGGCTTCCAAAAACCTGCACTTACTCAGTTTAAACACGTAAGTGACAAATATAGGAAATCTATTAACATTTCACTTATTTTCAATAGCAAATACACAGATTTCATAAGCAATAGATTCAAAATAAATTCCATTAGCAATTTATAAAGTTTCAATACAAATTAAATTGCTTTCATCTAATTCACATTCAATTCAATGGTTTACAATTCATTTTCTTCCATCCTATTCATTTTTAAGCGAAACGAATTCATATCCATTTCAATTGATTCAAAATCAATTTAATTTACATTCCATATTCACATTCATTTCCTTTGGAACCATTTCACAAAATATTTTTTTCTTAAGTCGAGCATTCATCCAAATATCGCTTAAGTCATTTCAACTCAAAAATTCAAGTTACATTCATCAACTTAGAATATTTTCAATATCAAATTTACTTAAGAATTTCACACTTATTTCTTAAGTCCAATACAAGTATTTTCTGTACTTTTTATATTAATTTTCAATTACCACTTGGTTTATAACCACTTATATTTAAACTGGATTGCCAATTCCATACAAATTCAATCAATCTTTCATTTATAATTATTGAATTCAATTCGTTTCAAACCTTATTCATTTGGTCAATCTTCAATCAGCTTCACTTACTAATTTTAGTTTAATACTTCACTTCGTTTTCCACAAATCAAATTCAATTCCAGTTCTATTTACTTACAAATTCAAAATGAATTTTAACATTCAATTTCATTTTCTTGCACTTGCAATTGCAAATTTATTTATTCATTCACAAATTCATTCATTTTCAATTTGAATCTTATTCCAATCAAATTTTCGAATATTTTTATAAGTTATCGAACTTATTTACATTCCATTAATGAATTTTATTTCAAATATTCTCTGGAATTCTATTTCAAATTATAGATCACATTTACAATTTACATTTACAAATCACATTCGTATATGAATTTTATTTCTTTATCTTTCAATTCAAATTTATAAATTTCATTTGTCAAATGAATTTATTTCCAAATCTTTGGTTATACCATTATTTCTCATTCCATTTTCATATAACAATGATAATAATTCAATATTATCACTTTCTAACACCCAAGCATCCATATACTATGATAATACATAAAAAATCATTTCTTTTCTATACAAAAATAGTTTTGGGCAAGATTATTTCATTTACCCTATTTAAAACAATACTGTGTCAGTTTATCTTGTTTAAGAGTTTAGAAACCCCTATCAATTACAGTTGGCCAAACTGCACCGACCAGAATCTATAAACAATCAACCGATAAGTCAACACAATACAAAACAAATTTTGTATTCACTAACAAATACGTGCTCATATCTATTATTACACTCACACTCATTCTAGAGTACTACTGACTCTATCTCTAATGAGTAACACCCAACAGAGCCAGGGTTATTGCTTAACCGGCTGCTCTGATACCACTTGTAACGATAAGATTTTTCGACGCTTGAAAGTCGACATTAATACGTCCACTGTATCAAATGCCGCGATATCGAATGCCGGAAAACCGAACCATTAGGGTTAAAAAGAAGAGGTAGAAGAAGACAGAAGAAAAGGAAAGAAAAAGAACACAGAAACGGAAACAACAACAGAATCTCACATTCGCAGCAGAACAATATATAATAGATGAATCAATAATCTTTAAAACAAAAGACTATCAGTTTATACAATACATCATCAGAGTCAATACGCAACTCAATACAACAATGGACAGTTATATAAACTTGTCCTCTTACAGAATACACAGCAGAATAAATAAATAGAAACGGTAGTACGTCTCGCCATCCCCAGCTCATCTTCAAAGCTCCAGAATATCCAGAATATCCTGATAAAATAACTCTAGGCTGCCCGTGTGGAAAATTATGGGCACCCAGAGTTTATAAAGGGAACAATAAACTCTAGGTCAGTCATGGTGACTAGTGTGAGATCGTAAAATAGTTATTTTCACAAAGAAAATAAAACAAATTCGCAATGCTTTTGGAAAATGAAACTACCATAAGGCCTCCTGCCACACACATAATGCAAATGCAGAATTGGAGGAGATTTCTCCTTATGATAGTCAAAAATGCTTACTACGCAAAATCAGTTAATATTATTATTAATGTCTAGTGTGGAAAACATTTCAAAAGTATAATATCAATCTTAGCCAACATACAACCATTATTGTATGCCTACTATAGCTGCTATGTTCAATAGCAGGTTACCGCCACATTCCATAGCAGGTAATACAACTAAAACCGTACAGGGCGCGTATTGTTTCTTTGGATTTCCAACAAATGGTCAGGCAAAGGAACTTCCTTACACCGAAATGGAAACGCCTCTGGAAAGACACCCCGAGAACCTAACCGGATCTCTGCAAACACAAGGCCGACGCTACCTCACGCTGTACAGCTGTAACTAGGTAACTAACACACTGACGCTACCTCACGCTGTACAACTGTAACTAGGTAACTAACACACAAGCTATGTCATCCCCCAGTCGTCAACGACCTTTATCCGAGGATCCTCAATCACAAAGCCACAACCACAAAGTATAATAAATTTGCAGCATCAACATAGGTAAAATATCTGGGCTCCATACCATGATATCACCTTTTATCCAGAAGGAAATGACATACCCTAGGGGCGCTACCCCTACAAACCTTTGCCGCAACATTCCTGTTTCGACCATTACCGGGTTGTGAGGCTTGAGGAAGTCTCGTCCACAAAGCCACGCTTTTTCACAAAGCAACGCTTTGACCAACAAATGATCAACAGCACTTCGTATACCACATTACCAAATTGGGAATGTATCACTAGTAACCATCAACTACATAACCTCTAAGCTCGTACGTCTTAGAGAAGGGTGTTAAGCTAAGAGAATAAATTCTCCGCCACCAACAGAAATGTATTTGATAGAAACCAGCTTTACATCTCAAAGTGTAACGTCAGACACACATCCATACAAGTCCGTTCCGGGATCGAACGGAACCGAAGGCACTTCCAAAGAAGCCCTTGCAATCCGGATATTCACTAATCACGTCCGGACTTCCCATCACAAAAAGAGTGATATAAATCTCTATACCGGAGAACCTCGGTGAAGAGACATTCGACATGTTGTCCTTTCATTTTCGAAAATATCCGGTCTTCACCACCGGTCTTCAATACGATCCATATCGTCGTATCACTAATTCAGAATGGGTTATATGACACAAAGGTCTTTTCCCGGCTAACCCGAATAGTGAGCGTTTGTTTTAAAAACAAATCAAGTGCCATTTCGAAGGCAAATATTGATAGTCGGTTATTTAACTATCAACAACATTCACAACAAACATCCAATTCAAATATTTTTTCCCAAATTATTTATTTTCAAATTATCTTCATAAGATATATATTTTCCCACACTTCACATTTGAAAACCACTTTCAAATCACATTTTCACACTTCACATTTGAAAACCAATTTCAAATCATATTTCACATTTCATCATTTGAAAACCAATTTCAAATCATATTTCACATTTCATCATTTGAAAACCAATTTCAAATTACATTTTCCACACTTTAAAAATAAATCAATGTTTATTTTTAAAACAAATTAACCTTTCCTTAATAAATTCTATTTCGAATTTACATTCCCAAATATTCACTTTTACACGATTTTCAAATCGTTTTCTCAAATATTCACTTTCAATTCCAAATCAATTTTCAAATTGATTTCTCAATTTTATTTCAAACCCCAAATCAAATTCCAAATTGATTTCTAAATTTACTTCAACACCGAATCAAATTTCAAATTGATTCAAATTTTAATCCCAAATACCAAATCATTTTACAAATTGATTTCCAAATTTATTCTCAACACAAAAATCAATTTTCATTCAAACACCAAATAAATTTTCATATCGATTTCCCAAAGATTTATTTTCAAATACCAAATCAATTATCAATTGGATTTCAAACAAATTTATCACTTTTAAAAATAAATTCCTTAATCCTTTCCCAACCCTTTAAAAATTCCATTTTCAATGAATTTTCCAACTTTCGAATAATATTATTCAATATCCATTTATAAAAAATCTTTTCCCATATTTTTGGAAATAATTCGATAAGATTACATAAATCAACTTATGCTTTTAAAATTCCTTCTTTGAAATTCAACCAATTCTTTCAAAAGGATTTACTTAAAATTTCCAACTTTAATTTCAAAAATCCAATTTATATTCATTTCTGGTATCCAACGATACTAAAAATACATTCGGCTAAATTATAGCCTTCAACACATTCAATCACAGATATAATCATACACAGATTATAAATAATCAATCACACAACATATGAAACCAATTCAAATGTTTTGAAGAATCCTGTTGGATCCCTCCAACCTGTTTCCCTGCATCCACAGATGTTAGCACAATACCAATTCCACTTCGAGGTGGAATATCGCGGTATATGGGATTTATAAAAATATCATCCGCTATTATGCGGCGCAATAGGGTCTCATCCGCTATATAATGCGGGAAATCAACAACTCCAATATATACATATGCCAATATATATATTGCTATATACTACTATATATAGTATCATTCAAGCACACAATCAACACAATCAACAATTTTAAATATCACTATTTAAAATTAAACAAAGCCCTTTGTTTGAGTGAGAAGATCTCACCTTTGCTTTATTTTGCAATCCATTTTCCTTTCCAGTTTGTTTCTTGATTTTAAACCTTGTATAAGCAATTGATACAATTTATTAATATTCTGAACAATTGGACAATCATTCTCCATTTAATAAATTTTATTTTATCTAAAAAAATTAGTTTCAACCTAATTTCCCTTTTTATAAATTATTTTAAAACAATCCAGTAAATTAAAATATGCAAATGTATATTTATTTTTTTCCATAACCTGCCTTTATATATTCTATGTTTACTTTTATATATATAAAATAAAACATGTCTGTATATCTATGTATATATATTCTTTTCTGTTATTTTTTCTCTGACTAAAAAAAATGAATTTGCATAAATTTTCTAATTAACAATTTAAATCTACAAATCACCTGAATTGATCGATCGAACTCAGGCTGACCACCATTCTCCAATGAATCACGACTACCACAACCGCACCCCACCAGAACACTCGCGACACTAGCGCCCTGACCTCGTCACAACTTCGAACAAACACGAGTTCGATCGCGACTCGACCCTGAGTATGCCTCGCAAACGAAACCCACTGCCCAGCTTATTCGATCTCGCGAAACCCCAGATCTGTCCTCGACCGCGACTTCGACCACGAATTCGAGCACCACCCTCATTGACGTCGGAGCAAACCCTAACCCATGCCCTAGTTCTCGCGATACTCGAGATTGGCCTGCGTCGCACCCATTTAACTTCGCGAGCTCCATAGTTCGAACGCGATTCGTTTGGGTTCGCATAGGAAGAGGGCTTCGGCTTATCATATGAAATCAGAGAAAGGGTTCGTGATTTATGAAAGAGGCTCGCGATTTATAGATTTAGATTTTATTTGTCATTTGAAATGTTCCACCATTACTCGATTTTGACTTTGTTTTTTCGAATTTTTGAAGAATGAAAAGAAGACGAGGATATGGTACGCGAGTTATAGGCTTCGTACTGAAATTTGATTTTTCTTTCGACCGGTTGCGTGAGGAAGACGCTTTGCTACAGTGATACGAAGTGAAAGAAAAACAACTGTGGTTTGACTAATATAAATATCCAATTTTTTTCAAATTCAAATCGTTCCAATAAATGCATCTCAAAATCTCGACCTCCTATCGAGGCATGCCGCTAGGCGTTTGTAATGTTATACGCCTATTCCGAACACAATGGAAAAAGTTTCAAGTCAAAATTCAATCGTATGGAGAAGATAGCTTTTTGGACCAGTTATAATATTGAATTTTCGATTTAATTTCAGCGCGTTTGCTTATCGTACGATCACACAATAACTCTTATCACTACGAAAATTGAAATCCGATAATAATACAATATTACAGATCCAATGAAACTGGTTTCGTCGAATTCCGAGATTGTGCCCCCGGAACGCTATTTTTAAATATCGATTAAACGATAAAATTTCAAAACTGAACAAAACAGTTTCAAATTCAATCCTGAAAGTTCTATTACCTTCAGAATTATCAATATAAATTTTCTAAGCCTTGAAAATATTTTTAATCGGCTTAAAAATTGAGATTCAACATTTTACCCAATTGCCATAATTAAATTCAAAAATTTTAATTACCAAATTCATTTTGATATCTCGAATTTCAAATTAAACCATCATTCGAATATTTAAACTCAATTAAATATTCACATTTCAAATGTCAAAAATTCAGGGTCGTTACATTGTTATTTTTGGTCCATAGTATATTTTAAAGATGGTTGTCGAACATATTTTGAGAAAATTGTAAAATACAGTAAGAGGTCAGTTTTTGTTGGTTTTCGTCGATCGCAAATCGACGAACGCAGTGTATAATCATGGTCGTCATGGAAAATCATGATTTTTAGTGGTATGTCCATGATTTTTATTGTTTTGCCTGAGTCGAATTTACTTGTTGATCGGAACTTGATTAAAAATCTAATTCCAATGAACCGATGGCCGAGGGGAGGAGTGATTGGAGCTGGAGCAACCTGGACCAAGGTGGAGTCGGGGCGGCGGTGAAAGGAGTTCCGATGGGCTGAGGTGCTTGGTTGAGCTCGGTTTAGGATTTCTAGGTGGTGAATTTTTGGCGCATGTATTTGGGATCGTCGGCGGCGATACATGACATAAGTGGCTTGAGGGTGGTGGTGGAGGTGCGACAGGGTCCCAAGGGTCGAACGGCGTTGGTGGCAGGGCTAGAGGTAAGCGAGGCGGTGGAGGGGGCTTCGTGTTTGTGCATGCTGGGTGGGTCGAATGGAGGTTAGAGGGTCGGAATATGATCTAGGGCTAGGGAGGAAGTGTCGTGGTAGTTGATGGGACGAGGGTGGCAAGATGCGTTTGTAAGTGGGTCTCATAGTGGTGATCGGTGGTTGTAATCGGCGGGTCTCACAAGGTGTAGATTAGTTAGTTACTTTATTAAAAGGTATTTAAAGCTGATTAATTATTTAATAATGATGTTTACACTTAATTAATCATTTTTGTTAATTGTATTTGAGGTTAATTAATTAATTTAATAATGGAGTTTCAGTTAATTTAATTAACTTAAGAATGTGCTTTGAATAATAGTATTGTTTAATAAAAGGGGTTTAAAGTTAATAAGTTTTTTTTATAAAAGGGATTTTAATTGGTAAAAAGAACTATGTAAAAGATTTTATAATTAGAAAGGTATTTTGAAACTAAAAAGGAGATGGGTTTATAGAACCTTACTTAAATGAATAGTATAGGGAACTTATGAATTTAAAGCATTATTTCCATATACGATTTAGTTTTTGTAACGACATAAAATTTTAGCCATTTGAATTTGGAATATTTAATCGATTTTAAATATTGAAAAGTTAATTTTATAAGTTAAATAACTTGAATTTCAGATATAGCGATTTATTTGATAATTAAATTTTTGAATTTAATAATTGAAATTGTTTAAATAATTGAATCTCGGGTTTTAAGGTGGGTAAAAATGAATTCAAAGCTAATTTAAATTCTATAAATAAGAATGAAGATAGTAAAACTTTTAATGTAAATATAAAAGTGATTAATTCACTTTAATTGACGAGTAAAATAGTCTTCCGGGGCACTACCTCGGATTTTAACGAAAACAGTTTCAATGGATCCATAATAATGAATTATTATATGCCGTCGAATTTCATAGCAATTGGACGTATCTCTTGAGCGTGCGAGATCGAAACGCGTAGAAATTTAGTTCAGAAATTTATATAATAATTGAGTTTGAAAAAGCTATCTTCTACATATGATCGAATTAGGGCTCGGGACTAGTTCCATTAGGTTCGAAATAGGGGCAGAACATATAGAATGTCGGGCGGCATGTCTTAATAAGACTTCGAAATTTTCGAACGTATAATATTTAAACTGAAATATACACACATATATATATATATATATATTATATCCATACTCAAACCATACCAATACATGTTTAGGCCATACCCCCATGCCTCCAACCTTACCTCGTCCATGTTAAAAACCTGTTGCAGATTCTATTTTTCTTCCCATAAACAAAAGAACCCCAATTCATCTAAAACTTTAAAAAAATTGAAATCAAATTGAATAGTAGGTTAAAAATCATGAAACAAGCCTTAAAAATCTCGATTTAATGAGAACTTCGTTCCAGCATGCTTTTAGATGGGTGCGTCGTCCATTAATGGAGCTCGAATTAAAGGCCGTGCATTGTAATGGAGCTAGGGATTAAGCATTTTGGAAATTTATTCATCGATTTGAAAATTTGAGTATGGTTTTGGGTTCGACATTGCAAATGGCACCTCATGCCGAAGTTTGGTGGGATTTAGCATCGAAGATGGTCGCACCGAGCTGGGATTGTAGCAGATCGCATTTTTTTAAGGGGCTTTGAACGGTGATTTAAGGCGATGGTTGCGAAGCTCGTTGAACATGGAGTTCGTCGAAATAGGTTTGAGGTGATTTCGTCAAGAATTGGAGGAGAATTGATCAATGAAAAATGTGCACGGTTTGGGTTCTCTGGTGCATGTACGGGCGATGGGTTAGGGAAGGAGAAGAAGGGTTTAAATGTAATTAAAAATTTAATGGTGTGATTAGTTTATTATATTTTAATTTAAAATTTCGATAACTTAAAATTTGAATAACTTTTGCATACGAGGTCCAATCGAGGCATGGATTTTTACGTTGCGCTCATGATGATGTAAGCTTCATGATGGAACTAGTTTGGATAGATTTGGAGATTTTTGAAATTCGGGCTAAAATCGAACGTCTCCAAACTAGAACGCCTCGGCGAAAACTGGAATAATGGTGAGTTAAACTCACATTTTTCGTTAACTAGTATGATACATAGTTAATAAAAACTGTTGATTGAATGTTGGATGATTTACTATTTTATTAGTTGGTTTGGATATATTCTCGCCTTTGGAGCAGATGAGACCCTATTATGTTCCTATGTAAGAGCGTATGACCTTTTTTATACGATCCTGCCTCAGAACATTTGATTCATATTATTTGATTATACATTGTATGTGAGGTAGGGGAATAGGTTGGAGGGATCCAACAGGATTCCTCACCACTATTGATTTTATTTACATATATATGTGTTATATATATGAGCTGTAATGTAGGGGGATATGTTAGAGGGATCCAACGGGATTCCTCGCTCTTGTTGAATTGCTTCAATAATATTTCTTTTATAGGAATTACTGAATAATGAACATGGTTGTGGACACTATGGTTATGACATTTTTTATTGTTTGAAAACTATAACCCTATAGTGTAGAAAATCAATATCGATATTGGATAAGCATCTGTTAGCTATTAGCCTCAAATTAGTGTACTAAACATACTATAAATTGCTAATTGAGTTGAAAATAAGTTTTTGAGACAGGAAATGATTTTAAATTCGAAATTGGGTTTCCGAAACATTTTATTTTAAAGGATTTAATTTCTATTTTATTCCAACCTAATTACCTATCTTTTTCTAAGTTTTTTATTTATATTTAACATTGTTTTAAAAAAGGTTATTTATTATATTAATATTATTTTAAAGTTATTTATTTATATAATATTGTTTTAAATTTATTTATTGTAATAATATTATTTTAATATTTATTTATCAATATATTATTTTAAAGTTATTTATATAGTAATATTTTGAAAGTTAGTTAGTTTAATAATTAATATGGCTTGAAATTAATAATAATGATTTATTGATAATGTTTTGAAAATTAATTATGTAACAACCCGCATATTTGCCGATTTTATATTTAAATATTTTATCGTTAGTCGGATTTTAGTCCGAGAAGCTACTTTTTGCATACGGACGAATTAGGACTTGAGACCACTTCCATTGAGTTCGAAACGTCGTTTGCAATCTTTTAAGTATAAACATTGATATGTTTGGAGCTAGCCAAAAATTTGACCTTTTTCACTTTGGGTTTAGGTTTGGTTCAGCCCTATGTTTTAACTTAACACTCCAAACTGAAACCCCCTCTTCATTCACTCCCTCCCCCTCTTCATTTCAGTTCTAAAGAGATTAATGGTGAGTGGAATGGGAAATTAAAACTCTAAACACCCTAGTTTCCATCTACAAATCAAGTTCTAGCTCCAAATCAATAGAAGAAGCTTTGGTAAGTCTCATCTTCTTCTTCCCCAACTCACTCTCTTATCAATTTCAGAAATTCCTAAACCTAATTTAGGAAATGTTTCTCTTTTTAGCTTAGAATCAAGCTTGTTGAGTTGGGATTGAAGAGAGACTGTCATTGCCATTGCTCTATAGCTTCTTCATACAAGTTCTTGTGCATAAAGGTGAGATTTTTATCTCACATCTTAAACTATATTTATCTTCGATTGTTAGTTATGAATTCCTAACACTTATTCTTGTGCAATTGCACTTGGTTTGGATTGATTTGGTGAATATTCCAATTTTTAGCATTTTGAGTTCAATTCTTTAAAAATCCAAACTTTGATCATTGATCATGATTTTTGTGGTGCATTTAAGAGCTTATCAGGCTGGGTTGTCGCTTGGCATAAATCCTTTGTCGCCATTTCTCATTCAATCGCTCCGAATCCGAGAAGTTGTCTAGATTTGCCCATATTTGGGCTTTGCAAGTTCTGTCCTGCTACAAGCGACAAACGTTTGTGGGAAATCCACAGACGTCTGTGGCTTCAGGGAAATTATTTCCCGAAACAGGCGACAGACGTCTGTGGATTTCCCACAGACGTCTGTGGCTTCAGGAAATTTATTTCCCGAAGTAGTTGACAGACGTCTGTGGTTGTTGATTTCTGAATATCAGCCTATTTTTATGTGGATTTCCAAAGTTAATCGATTTGCGTAGGTGATCTTATCCGAAAAACAATCAACAGAATTTCTACTATGATGGTTTTGGGATTGATTTCTTTGGACTTTACTCACGTCTTCGAACGTGAATTTATGAGATTCAATTTGTTTCAACAATCGTTTTGTGACTTGTCACTCTAAAGATATGAAGGTTTTAATACTAGTAGTAAATATCAAAACCCTTTCATCAAAATTTTTTCAACTCCATTTTTAATACCAAACTCGTTTATCAAACCGTTTTCTAATCTATTAGTATATACAAACCTTTACCTCATTCGTATGAGAAAATATAATTAAACGGCTTAGCAAAACAAGTGGTATGAAACGCTTGCGTTTACTTCGTCGGTTAATTTTTGGACTTGTTCGATTGAAACTCTTGTGACAATTTTCGAGTGGAAATCTACAATCTGTTCGTAAATATTTGAGTTAAGCAAGTGGTTATGGGACATGAAGCTAAACTCTTATATTTACTAGCTTAGTGTGATCGACACTTCTTGATGATCAATGACGATCATTTTATGATTTAGACTAGCAATTGTGCGATGTCTCTTTGTTTGCGAGGTTAGACTAGACACTATTTGTGTGATTTCGATTCACACATATCTCTTTATCCTCAAGGTTAGTCTATACCTCATTGGTGTGATTTCGATTCACATATATTGAAACTTTTGTGACAATTTCCTAGTGAAGATTTACAGCTTGTTCGTAAATATTTAAGTTAAGCAAGTGGTTATGGGACATGAAGCTAAACTCATATATTTACTAGCTTGGTGTGATTGACACTTCCTAATGATCATGACGATCATTTTTGTGATTTAGACTAGCGATTGAGCGATGTCTCTTTGTTTGCGAGGTTAGACTAGACACCATTTGTGTGATTTCGATTCACACATATCACTTTATCTTCAAGGTTAGTCTATACCTCACTGGTGTGATTTCGATTCACACATTTGTCTGCGAGGGAGACTATACCCCGTTTATGTGATGGTTCGCCATCACATATGTAGGGTAGCACCCTACGGTCTTCGGGCCACTTCTGTGTGGAAATTTAATGGATAGCTTCCATGAGATAGCTTCTCGTCCTGTGTGATACGCGTAGGTGAGTTTTCATGCTCCCATTCATGTGTTAGGCCTCCTCCCCTTTTTATGTGTTTTCTGGATTTCTGGTGATGATTTCTGGAATTTTTTGCTTCACCAATTTTCATGATTTTCATTGATATGATATCAGTTTTTGTGCATTGGTGAATTTATGTGTTATTGACTTGTTATGAATACAAGTTTAGGGTATGATACCCTATTTTATCCTTGAGAAGATTCTTGTAATATTGATTGATCTTTTGTTGATTATCATTTACATACTTATAGTAGTATGCCGTTATGGTTGTTATATGTTCATGCCATATTATTTATCCTATACCTTATCATCTGATATTTATAGCTAGACTGATCCGTTTATTATTTTCTTATAAATAATACTCGGGTCAGACCGAGATGTTATAGGTGCTTCTGCTTGACTCCTCTTCCGGGATCTATTACTCCGACTTTTGGCTAACTACTTAGATTAGTAGTTTTTGTTATACACATTTGAGATATTGGCTCATTGTTGTATTCTTTTGTATAGCACATGTTGTTATTCTTTTTGTATTATCGTGGATCTTTCTGACCACTACTCTGATGTACACTTTCATGTGTTATATATTTATTCATATCTTCTTCCGCCTTTGTGATATGGATGTCTGTGACTGATTTATGTTATGATTACTTCTATGTTTGTTTCCGAAGATTATATATAGCCACCATGTGATAGCTTTGAGTTTGTATCGGTATGTCGGATTTCCTCCTTAAAAGATATGAATCCTATTCTATCTGACATATCGGTGCTCGCACAAAGAAGTTACATGGATGGTCGCTCCTCAACAGCCTTATTCTTCGTGCTAGTTGACAACATTACACCGTAGTGTTCTTGGCTAGCGTGGGTATAGAGGTGGGGCGTCACTAATTATTACTATTTATAATAATGGTAAAGTTTAATTATTATTGTTTAATTAATAATGTTTTGAAATTATTAATCATTATTTTAAAGATGTTTTGAACTAAATAATTATTATCTATTAAAAAGACTTTTGGTTAATAATTATTTTCATATAATAGTGTCTGAAGTAAATGGTCTTATTTATTTATAAATATTTCTAAGACAAATAAATAGAGTTTTATAAATGGACTTGGATTTTATAAGGGAAGTTTATAAAATGGTTTGAAGACTTAAGGAAAGATTATTTACAAGGTGAAAGAGTTTTATAAGTGGTTAGATATTTGTAAACAAGTTTAAGAAATGGGTTTATAGATTTATAAAAGGAGTTTTATAATTGGTTTTATGGATTTATAAAGGATTTATAAATGATTTTAGAAATGTACAAAAAGAATTTACAAGTGATAAAAATTTATAAAGGATTTATAAAGAGTTTTTCGGAGATTTATAAAATGGTTATAAATGGTTTTAGAGAATTATAAGGAGTTATAAATGATTTTAGAATCGAATAAAAAAGAAAATCTTTCTCAATTTTGTAAATATACTTATAACATTGAGATAAGTATATGAATATTTTCTAAGTATTGAAGATATAGGGATTTGTGGATATACGTTTATAAAAGTATTTTTATACTAGTAATTTGCAAAGTGATTTTAATGAATGAAAGATTTATTAAAGGAGTCTAGTGGTTGCTTAGGTGTTTAACCAATGTTTGTTTTCCCTATGGAATATAAATCCCTGATTTGAATGTGTGTTTGTTGATAGTTAAATAACCGACTATAAAATTTGTATCCAAACGTAGCTTTGGAAATATCTAGGAGAAACACACGAGTTATATGGCACTGTCATCTCCGATGATGTTGTACTATGCGTATAAATCTCGTTTCGTTCTCTTAGGACAAATGATAAGGAATTCTGTCCACCAACGGTTAGGAGATGATCTCTGCTCTTATCTTTGACTGTTTATTTCCTAAAGAACTGGGGTTGAGTTTACCAGAAATTATCAAATGTTGTTTCGAAGAGCCCAGGATCGGATATGTTATCCGAAAACCACTTCGATCCAACTCAAGCGTTTCGAAGTGAAAATATCTTGAAGATGATGGAATTGAAGACGAAGCTCTTTGAAGTGCAAGGGCTGTTTGCTACTAATCCTGAGGGTGATTCCAAAATGGATGTTGCAGAAGAAGCGCCTTCGGTTTCATTCAGTCCTAGAACGAACTTGTATAGATGAATGTTGGCATTACGTTGTTACCTGGAGGGCAGTGTTAGCATTACAAGTGGGAAGTACTATATAAAGGTAAAACATAGTCTCAAGCCTCATCAAATCGAGAAATGGCAAAAACAGGGTATGCAGCAGAGCTATGTGGTCAGCTACCATTAGGAGCCACCATCCCATTCTAGATTGTCCATATTTGAATTTTGTTGCACGCAAACACCGTGGTAGTATAAGGCCTCGGTGTCAAAAAGGGATGAGGTAATCTGGTTCGCCATGTTAAAGGGGCAGTCGGCTCTGTGTAGCAGGGGTACAAGAAGATCTTGTCAAACTCCGGTGCATTTCCTAGCGGTGTACCATCGGAAGGTAGTCCCTTACCTTGCCATAGTATGGATTTCATTCTCCAATAAGAACCGTACGGACTTAGTTGTGCCCAACTATGCTGAAACATGAGATGTAAGCATTTCAGATATATTCATATTTTACTTTGAGCCATAGACATTATTACAATTTCAATTCATTTTCTATAGAAAATGTTTTAGTTATCGTAAGGTAAAAACTCATCCATGTTTATGTGCGGCGTGGTCTTATGAGATACTTTTGATTTCAAAGATGTTTATAACATTAAAATCCAGTTGGGTGTGTTTTCTCACGCTAGTTTTCCAGACTGACTCGGGTGTTATTTTATTATAATGCTCGGGTCAGACCGAGCATATTTACATATTTTAGTTGAATGCTTTGGACTTTAGGAGAAAAGATGGAGGCCAGAGATGTATTCATGTAGATGGTTATATTTTTCTTTTTCCACTACATTCATTGTTGTATTTATCAGTAATTGTAAGGAAAGGTTGTCTTAACTGTCCGGGTTGAAATAGGTTAGTATTCTCTAATTGATGTCTGTATATACATATATTACAATTTCTTCTTGTGCAAAGATTTATTGTATATTATAGATTTTTCTTTCCGCTGTGAGATTCTGTGTTGTTTAGTTTTCTTCTTATCTTCTTCCTTCCTTCTTTTCCCCTAACAATCGGGTTTTCCGGCTTTCGATTGCTCGGCACGCAATATAGTGGGCGTATTAGTGTCGATTTTCGAGGGTCGAAAATCCCGACTATTACAATTACTTAAGGAAGTCAAAAAGAAAGTCAAGCTCTTGAATTAATAAATAATCCTTCTTAATTATAGTGGTATAGAAATGTTCTTTTCATACTTAGCACCGAAGGATAAGTGGTTTTGGGTTTATAGTAAACTACGTTTTAAATGACATTTGTTTTTGGTCCATTTTGATATGACTTTGAAATAAGAAATCTTTCTTAAATGTTTTTGAGAATATAAGTGAGATAAGTATATAGATATTTTCAAAAATAATTAAGAAGATTTAATTAATGGAAGACTAATTAAATAAGGCTTAGTAGATTCAATCGAATTAAACCTGTGATTGATTGTGTGTTTATTTGATAGTTAAATAACCGACTATCAAATCTTGGCTAGTTTTTAACTTTGAAAATATCTAGAGGAAACACGAGGATTATAGGGTACAGTTATCTTAGGTGATAGTACCATACGTATAAACTCATTTTGTTCTTTTAGGACAAATGATAAGGAAATACGTCCACTTAAACGGTCAGGGGGTGATCCCCGCTCTTAT
This sequence comes from Allium fistulosum, assembly GCA_030737815.1. Classification (NCBI taxonomy): domain Eukaryota; kingdom Viridiplantae; phylum Streptophyta; class Magnoliopsida; order Asparagales; family Amaryllidaceae; genus Allium; species Allium fistulosum. The sequence goes on from CM060907.1 coordinate 101,892,555, forward strand.
GCATTGTTTGTTTATTTCCAAAAGAACCAGAGTTAAGTTTATCGGAAACTATCGTTGTCAATTCAGAGAGATCGATATCTGATATATTACCGAAAACCACTTCGAACCGGCATAACCGTTTGAAATGGAAGACATCTTGAATATGTTGGGTCGAAGATAGAGCTCTTTGAAGTGCAAGGGCTTCTTGCTACTAATCCTTAAGGTGATTTCAAAATGGATGTAGTAGAAGTGGTGCCTTCGGTTTGTTTATATCCTGAACAACTTGTATGGACAAATGCCTACATTGCATTATCGCTCGAAGGGTAGTGTTAGCATTTCAAGTGGGATTGCTATCTAAAAGGTAAAACGTAGCCTCAAGCCTCATCAAATGGGAATGACTTAAACAAGGGATATGCCACAGGGCTATGTGGGTCGCACCCATTAGGGTATTTTGATCAACCTTCTAAATTATTATTTATGAATTTGTTTGTGCATGAGAGCTCTCGGGATAAGGTTGTAACGCAACCGAGGTGATGGAATATTCGGTACTATCCAGTAAGGGGTAGGCCGGTCTTTCCATGCAGGAGTCGAAAGGTTTTCGAGCTTGGTACATTTTATCCAAAGGTGTAATGTGACGATCGGTACCCCAGTAGCCCTGTCATGGATGGAACCCACCCTCTAATTAGCACCGTATGGACTTAGTTGTGCATAACTATGCTGGAATGAGAGATGTAAGCATTCCAGCTATATTCATAATTTATTTTAAATCCTAGACATTATTATAATATCGCTGGATTTCCATATAAAATGGTTTGGCTATCGTAAGGTAAACTCGTCCGTGTTTATGTGTGGCGTGGTCTTACGAGATACCTTTATTTTCAAAAGTTTTCATAACATTAATAATCCATATGATTCCGTTTCTCACACTGGTTACCAGCCTGATCCGGGTGTTGTTTTCTTATAATGCTCTGGTCAAACCGAGCATGTTTCCAAATTTAGCTTTGGATACTTTGGAGCTCAGGAGACGAGCTGGATGCCCAATACGTATCTCTCGTATATTCCTTTTTATTTCCGCTGCATTGTTTTGCTGTATTTTTCAGCATTTGTAAGGACAAGCTGTTATAAATATCCAGGCTGATTATAAAGTAGTTTTCTCTAATTATGTGTATAAAAAAAATTCTTATGTAAAGATCATTTTATATTACGAATTATTCTTTGCGTTATGAGATTATGTTCTCTCTTTCCTTTTCTTTTGCCCAACGAACTATCTTTTCAGCACTCTAATGCTTGGCATGTGAATACCGTGGATGTATTCGTGTCTACTTTCGAAGGTCGAAAAGATGGATCGTTACACTAGCCACTTAATACTTCTTGACTAGGGAGGAGGCGGACCCAACGGCCATTTAATACCTCAACCCTGGAGCAGGCCCTCCATAACGTAATCGCTAGTCAATTTGTTCTAGCTATAGAAACCGATGATCCATAGATATGGTTTTATAATGTATTTGCTATATTACTAACACATCTCAAAGACTCATCTATGGGTTAACTAGTCCACCTCCGACAAACAAACAACTAACTAATTAAAGTTTTAGGTTGTTGTGTATCCCATATGGATTCCATACTTATAGGAAGCGAAATTCATCAGGGCATAAACTGAGTCTTTGCTACCAACTGCTCGGGACCGCTGGTGGTCATAGCCTATATGCCAGTCCTAATACCACTAAATACTGGTCCAACAACAATATTGACATAGCCCGCCGACCTTCCACAGCTGAAATCCTGGTTAGACTAATCTAATGTAAGTTAAGGAAAATGTATCTTTCAGTTACTTAATACCCCTTATTAGAGATGAAGCGGACCCCATTTCCCTAAAAGTACTGGGCCATTTAATCCTTCAAATCCAAGTTGAACCCTTTGTATATTTTCCTCCACTTATACGCAACCACATATCCCTTCCCCACGACTCCTACGGTTGGAGATGTCCAACATCAGTTGTAAGTAGACATAACTATTGTTAGCCTCTAGGTGAAGGGCATATTTCTATTGTGTAACTCTACTGATCTCGTATCCCAACCCACTAAACCAAACCAAACCAACCACCTTAAGCTTAAATGTTGGGCTAGGCCCATTAATTTATGGTCGTTTTAAATGTATAACTAAGGCTTTATAATTTCCCTCTATGAAAATTATACCGCCTTTCGGCATTTAATTACTATCTTATTCACTTATTTACTATATTAGATAAATGTCAATTACCTGTAATAAATGGTCATTATTATTCTAATTAGACGGTCTCAAATAACATTTATGTATTATTCTAATTGGACAGTCTCTAATAATGTTTATTTATTCATTCTAATTCAATGTATTATGCATATTTCATTTCCCCATAAATGTCATATTAAATCCTTTAACCAGTCCTATTAAACACATTTATCTCCCCATTTAAATATTGTAACTCCCCATTAAGTGCACATTTATTGCCCTATTAATTTTGGAGTTACTATCTCTTTTACATCCACACCTCCTAATCTTAAAATTTGTTACACTATTTACAACTAAATGCCTTAATTATAACTAATATGAACATCGATTATATTATGTTATATAAATATATTTTTATTTTTAATCGGTAAGCGCGGTTATACGTATATGTGTGTGTGTGTGAGGTCCTATTTCTATTATTAATTCCTAAACCAGAACATTCCTTTCCACATTTTAATTTATCAGAGCTATCCTTCAAAAAATGATTACCATTATAACTTCCCATAAATTAACCAAAAGTGAGATCTTTGGTTCGTTTGAAATTACAAAGAATTGTCTTTTTTCTTTTATTAAAATAGGCAATGAAAACTATGGTGATGAAAATCCTTACTTTACACATTTTTTTCATTTTTGGTACATTCCTTATTATTTCAAGCGACGTACTTTTTATACATTTATGGAAGGGGCATTTCACCAGAAGGACAAACTTTGTAGTCCAATTAGTTTCTAGGACACACATTCAAAGAAATTACTTTCAAGGCCAAAGTCAGCAGAATAATTACTTTCAAGGACAAAGTCAGCAATCCAATTACTTTCAAGGACATAATTTCATAGGTTTTTAGACCCTAGAAACTAATTATTTTGTGTTTTGTCTTTGAAAGTAATTATTTCAGTTGTGTGTCCTAGAAACTAATTCCACTTGCTAAAGAGGCCCTTGTGGCTAATTTCCACTTTATGGAATTAGATAATTTATTGAAATTACACAGAAATATATACAATTAAATTATACCCGCTCCCAATAAACTAAAACATAGAAATTCATATTCCAAGTCAAATTAGAGCAATCTAAACAAATACTAACATTTTACAACCCAACTATAAATCTAGAATAAACTTTACAATTTTATCAACATTCAGCGTTAACAAATTTAGGGACCGATTTCCAAATTTCCAAATTAGGTAAAAATACCATTCCTATTCTGATTACATATCTTACAGAATATGGAGGCATCATATATGTTCATTTTATGCATGTAACTCATCAGACCTTATATATATATAATAATAATTAAATAAAATTCAGTGGTACAAATTTCAATGTTATAAATAAATCATATAATTTCCCACTCACCTTCCTAGCTTTCCAAATCTTCAAATTTGGATTCATCCCTTTAACTTCACTCCTTTTCCTTTCCAATCCAAAAGAATATGAATAACAAGATACATACATACTATTAGAATTACAAATCTGAGAAGAGATTTGTGATTAAGAGGATTTACAATTATAGAAATTACCTTTCTCTTTCACAACGTTGATTTACTTCTTCTCTTCTTCCCTTTTATTTTCTACCCTTCTCCAATTTGTATATTAAAAAAAATTCTATAATTTCTAGAAATAGTGGAGAAGGGAAAATGGCATAGCTTCAATGGTTTGATTAGAAAATATGAGAAGATAAGTGAGGGTTTATGCCTGTATTTATAGGTGCTCGAATCAGTCATATCGATTAGATTTAAAATAATTAAATCTAGGTCGTTCTGCCAAGGCTCAACCCTAGCCCCTACTTCAGGATCGGTCGACCTACCCCCTATAGCGATCGACCGCCCAAAGGAGAGTCGATCGGTGGGGTCCTGCATTTAGTATTATTTATCTTCTATTTTTTCTCTTTAATTACTTTCATTTCGAAAACTTTAAATGTTGATAACCTTTTCGTTTGAGCTCCGATCGCAAAACTCCAAATATGAAAATTGCTCAGAAAATTGCTATGAACGCAATGGTAGAAGTTTCATGGTCAAATTCCAACGTTTGCTTAAATTACATTTTTAATCCTTATTAATTATTTATTAATTACCGTAAATTCTATGGGGTGTTACACCTATCTCCTTCAAACTTTCACTTGCTAACCCATATCAACCCAAGAATCTAAAATCAAAATCCCTATTTCAACATTGATTTGAAACAAGAATTCAAGCTTAGATCCGAGGTTAAGGTATGATTTCTTTGTTTAATTATTAAAGATTCATTTTCTTATTGGATTATAGATTATATAAATGCATCAGATTTACTGTTTTTCTGTTTTGAAGAAAAATCTCAGCCTAAACGACGAGAAAACACTCGTACATAAGAGCAAGGGGTCACTTAACGAATGGACTGTTATGGTGGATTTCAATCGAGACCGCTCAAACTAAAATCCCCAAACGCAGGCGGAAAAGCTAGATCGTGATAGATAGTGCAAAACAACCAAACACGATTTATAGTGGTTCCACTAACGTCGCGTTAGTGTACATCCACTTTGAGAGAGATCTTTTATTATCACCAAATGAGAAGAGTACAAGAGATTGATTACAATGATCTATTCAATAAGAATTAATATTTGTGGAGATTAGAATTGAAGAAATAGAGTTTTGCCTAAAACCCTAATTAATGGAGGACTAAACCCTAGGTTAGAATGCTTGATCCCCCTTTCTATCAGACCTGAAGAGAGTATATATACTAATAGAGAAAACCCTGGCGAAAGACCACTTTGCCCTTCAAAAAATCACAAAACAGCTCAGAAAACCCGGCCCAGGAAATAACAGGTTAACACCGCCTCAGACGTCTTACCTCTGACCTCAGACGTCTGAGGCCAGGTTCAGTCTGGCTGAAATAGACAGGCCCAGACGTTTGGCCAGAGGGACCAGACGTCTGCAGGATGTTTCGGGAGACAGTCTGAACCTCGTCAGACGTCTGGCCCTCTCAGCCAGACATCTGACCTCAAACAGCAAACCAGCACCAGCTTCTTCCCTCCTATCTTCTTCCTCCGGACTCCGATTTGCGAACTGTTTTCTCCGACACGAAGCTACATTCATCCCCTTCAATTCTCCATCATATAATGTCACAAAATTTAACACTCCACCTTGACACTATATCCATCTCCAACACCAATGGTACCATACCATCAACAACCGATAGCTCCAACTACCAACACTTCTACCTTCAACCAAACGTGAATGTTTCCCCAACGGGTTCCGGCAAAGCCACCCCCCATTGCACTCCATCAACGAGTTCAGGCACAAAGCCCCCACCCGCCAATGAAATGTGGAAAACATTCAAATACTGTCTCACCAAAGACAAGATCACTAGGAGTGTACACTAGCACTACACCAAGAAGATAGAACGACAATCTCATACCAATACTCTTCCTCATCTACACAAGTATCTCTCTCAACCGTGCCACCCTGTGGCACCTAGCACTTCTCCAAGTGAATTAAGTCCGAGCAATGCTCGAACTTCCCAATCGGCAAGGCCTTAGTGAACATATCTGCCGCGTTTTCCTTTGTGTACACCTTTCGAAGATATACTTGCTTATCCTCATCCATGGCTACCAAGAATGACTCCCTCACTTCTATATGCTTCGTCCGTGAGCTAAACGCCAAATTCTCCGCCAAGTGAATAGCACTTTGGCTATCACATTGAACATCAATGCTATCGTGTTTAATCCCCAAGTCACACAACAATCGCTTCAAATAGAGTGCTTCCTTCGCCGCCTCTACCGCGGCTATCAACTCCGCCTTCGTAGTGGATAAAGCTACTACGGTCTGCAATCTAGATCTCCAACTTATGGCCGTACCACTAAGTGTGAAGACATAACCGGAAGTTGACTTTCTCCTATCTCTATCACCGGCGTAGTCCGAATCACATTAACCAACTAAGTTGCAACTCCTTTTCCCACTACCACCAAAAACAAGACCATGAGATGACGTACACCTAAGGTATCTCAATATAAGCTTCACAGCTTCCCAATGCGATTTTCCCGGATTAGACATAAAACGACTAACCACCCCGACGGCATTTGCTATATCGGTCCTTGTACACACCATAGCATACATCAAGCTTCCAACCGCACTTGCATATGGCACCTTTGCCATATAAGCCTTGTCTTTCTCCAAGATAGGTGACCCTTTACTCGAAAGCTTCACATGCAAAGGTAAAGGTGTATTTGACACCTTTGCATTCTCCATGCTAAACCGGCAAAGCACTTTCTTAATGTACTCCTTTTGAGTCAATTTCAACTCAAAACGCTTTCGATCCCTTTCTATTTCCATGCCCAATATCCTTTTTGCTTCTCCAAGATCCTTCATTTCGAATTCTGACTTTAATTGCAATTTCAACTTGTTGATTTCATTCTTGTCATTCGAAGCAATGAGCATGTCGTCCACATACAAGAGTAAATACACCCAACAATCATTTCCTAACTTCTTGAAATACACACAAGCATCCTTGATGCTTCTATTGAAACCGTTTTCAAGCATAAAATGATCAAATCTCTTGTACCATTGTCTAGGCGACTGCTTCAACCCATATAGTGATTTCTTCAACTTGCACACCATATTTGACTTACCATTTACAACAAAACCTTGCGTTGCTCCATGTAAATGTCTTCATCCAAGTCACCATGCAAGAAGGCGGTCTTCACATCAAGTTGCTCCAACTCCAAGTCGTGAATAGCAACTATGGCAAGTAATATCCGTATAGAAGTATGGCGCACGACCGGTGCGAATATCTCATCATACTCCATACCCTTTCTCTGTGCAAACCCCTTAGCCACTAGCCTAGCTTTGTATCTTCCATCGTCCTTCACCTTGTATATCCATTTGCACCCTATAGCACGGTTTCCTTTAGGAAGCGGAACCAAACTCCAAGTTCGATTCTTCATTAATGATTGCATCTCTTCCTCCATGGCACAAATCCACTTCGAGCTATCACTCGAATTCATGACGTCATCAAGGTCCATTGGCTCATCTTGGACTACATGAAGTGCATAGTCCAACTTATCACAAAAGCTAAGATAGTTCCAATCACCATATCTTTCGGGTGGTCTTATGGGACGACGCCCAACCCGAGTAGCAATATTTTCACCCAAACTCCTTTCGGCTCCACCTTGAACCGAAACTTCTCCAGGCTCGTGTACATCACCAACACTACTAGAGGCACCACGTGGACTTTGTGATGTAACATCAACCACATCTTTCTCACAAGCATCTTCAACTACTCTACCTCCTCTACCATTGGGATGAAATGGTGGAATAATTTCCTTCTCCTTCGATTCATCACGAACCAAGACCGGAATATCCGATGAGCTCTCATTCTCCTTGAACAATGCCGACTCATCAAAAGTAACATGACGAGAGTTTGTCACCTTCTTCGTTTCCGGATTCCAAATCCGATAGCCTTTCACTTCATCCGTATAGCCAAGCAAAACCCCCTTGAATGCTCTTGGTTCAAGCTTATCATTACCCGGATCATGCACATAAACCGGACTTCCAAAGACACAAAGATAGCTCAAGTCAATACTCTTACCCTTCCACACTTCCTACGGAATTTTGTTATCAATAGCCGAGCACGGAATTCGATTAATGATATGCACCGCGGTTGACAAAGCTTCGGCCAAAAATCCCTTAGACAAACCCGATGTCAATCTCAAGCATCGAGCTTTCTCTAGTAGAGTACGATTCATCCTCTCCGCAACTCCATTTGATTGCGGATCTCTTGGTGTAGTAAAATGTCTCTGAATCCCATGATGCTTGCAAAACTCTAAGAATTCTCCGGAAACATACTCACCGCCATTGTCGGACCTAAGAACCTTCAAAGACTTACCACTCTCATTCTCAATGAGAGCCTTCCATGTTTTGAACTTTGCAAATGCCTCCGACTTGGCCTTCATTACATACACCCAAACTTTACGAGAAAATCATCTATAAAGGAAATATAATAGCAAGCTCCACCTAAAGAAGCTACTGGTGTCGGTCCCCATACATCCGTGTGCACATACTCAAGAACATTTCTTGAATCGTGTTTTCCTTCACCGAATGATACTTTTGTTTGCTTCCCCAAGACACACTCTTCGCAAAACTCCAATTTGTTGAAACTCTCACCATCGATCATCTCCCTCTTCCGAAGAATCTCCAAACTCCTCTCTGAGCTATGACCCAACCTCAAATGCCACAACCTTGTCGCATCCAAGCCACGAGAACTATCAACACCTACACAAGTTTCACCTTCTACGGTCTCACCACAAAGCAAATAAACACCATGATCCCTAGCACCTTTCATGACCACAAGTGCCCCTTTCGAAACCCGTAAACAATCACTCTCAATAGTGATCTTACATCCAAGAGAATCCAATTGCCCCAAAGAGATAAGAGACTTTCGAAGTCCCGGAACATAGCGTACATTAGTGAGAGTACGAATCACTCCGTCAAACATTCGAATTTGTACGGAATCAATGCCTTGAGACCTACACATAGCACCATTTCCCATAATAATTGAATTTCCCTCTTTAGCAACAAGAGAAGAAAAACAATTCCTATTAGGCATCATATGATACGACGCCCCCGAGTCGAGCATCCACTCACTACCGGAAACATCCGATGCTACCGCCGTCAACACATCTACGTCTTCCTCACCAACACCTCTCTCCACCGCTACAGATGAAGATGCTACTTCCCTTTTACCCTTCTCCTTGTTCGGACACTCATTTCTTCAATGACCGTGTTTCTTACAAATATAGCACTTGCCTTTCCTTTCCTTTGATTTTCCTCTCCAACCGGGATTCCTTGATTTAGAACGCCCCCGGTTGTTCTTCTTCACATATCTTTCCTTCTCCGTAAACAAACCTTGACCATTACCGGCACTACTACCACCAACACTCAACTCCTTCATTTGATCTCTCAATTCCTCACTAAGAAGACCCGTCTTGACATCATCTAACGTCAATGTATCCCGGCTATATATCAAACTATTTGAGAAACCCGTATAACGGTCCGGCAACGAACATAACAATATCATCGCCTTTTGCTCTTCCTCAATCTTCAAATCTACTACCTTCATCTTCATTAGCAAATCATCAAACACATTCAAATGTGCCTTTAGCGAAGTTCCTTCTTTCATCTTATAGGTGAAAAACGTTCGCAACAAGATCAAACGATTAGTTAAAGACTTCTTCATATACAATTCTTCCAACTTGTCCCAAATTCCCTTAGCGGTGGTCTCACCACTAATTTCGGAGATCACATTCTCTCCCATAGCAAGTTGGAGTGTAGTAAATGCCCACTCTTCCATTTCCTCTCTCTCGACATCCGAGATGTACACCGGCAACAAATGTGTATCAAACACCACTCGATGTACCTGATTCCTCCTTAGAACCGCTTTCATCTTCCATTGCCATTTTTCAAAATCATTATTGCCATTCCACTTGTCGATAACCAATTGCGATCCCGATGCCACATACGACCCACGTACATACGGCGCTATACCACTTGAACTAGCCATAGAATTTTCAGAGTTATCTATTTCCGGCATTTCAACAATCACCTACCAACTCCAAAGCTCTGATACCAAATGTTATGGTGGATTTCAATCGAGACCGCTCAAACTAAAATCCACAAACGCACGCGGAAAAGCTAGATCGTGATAGACAGTGCAAAACAACCAAACACGATTTATAGTGGTTCCACTAACATCGCGTTAGTGTACATCCACTTTGAGAGAGATCTTTTATTATCACGAAATGAGAAGAGTACAAGAGATTGATTACAATGATCTATTCAATAAGAATCAATGTTTGTGGAGATTAGAATTGAAGAAATAGAGTTTTACCTAAAACCCTAATTAATGGAGGACTAAACCCTAGGTTAGAATGCTTGATCCCCCTTTCTATCAGACCTGAAGAGAGTATATATACTAATAGAGAAAACTCTGGCGAAAGACCATTTTGCCCTTCAACAAATCACAAAACAGCTCAGAAAACCCGGCCCAGAAAAAAACATTTTAACACCGCCTCAGACGTTTGACCTCTGACCTCAGACGTCTGAGGCCAGGTTCAGTTTGGCTGAAAGAGACAGGCCCAGACGTCTGGCCAGAGGGACCAGACGTCTGCAGGATGTTTCGGGAGACAGCATGAACCTCGTCAGACGTCTGGCCCTTTCAGCCAGACATCTGACCTCAAACAGCAAACCAGCACCAGCTTCTTCCCTCCTATCTTCTTCCTCCGGACTTCGATTTGCAAACCGTTTTCTCCGACACGAAGCTACATCCATCCCCTTCAATTCTCCATCATATAGTGTCACAAAATTTAAAATGGACGATCTCCAAGGAGGTGTCCATGGTTTATTTCATCCTCAACTCAAACACTGAAAACAATTTAAAATAACGGGCAAAAATACTAATTAATGGCTTCCTCTCTCAACTCCATCGTCTGAATTTCTGCCGCCTTTCCCCTTCTCTACATCTGCTTATTTCTTTTTTAGGTCAGCTCCTTAGCGAGCGCCTCCTGGTGTTTTGTTCCTTTCTCGTTCGTAAGTGAGCGCAATTGTTTTTTTTTTGGCGTAGTAATGGAATTGGGGGTTTACTCATTCAGTGGTGTCTTTGGGAGATCTTGCCCTTCTTTTTCTGCTATCACCATTGCTCTACTTGATGTGGTGCAACCTCCGCTGTCGGTATGCTTTTCGTCTGACAGCTCGGTTGAGATCTCGGTGTTCTCGATTGGGGCTTTCAGCATTTTGGATCGATTCAAATTTCTTTTGGTAGATGGTGTTTTTATGGAGCTATCTCCTTGCTTTGCGGAGTCGACTCGCTGCTCTCTTCGTTCATCGTCTTTGGCGAACCAGGATTTCACCACCCAGTTCGAGCCAAGGCTGATTATTGGGGCATCGGTGGGTCTGTTGGATTTCGTCCCTACTGATTTTTGTTTTGGTTCGTTGGTTGGGGAATCTGTCAGATCTGACGATTTCGTTGAGGAGGGTAGGTCGATGAGGAAGACGGGAGAGTTGACCACTCCTGTCATACCTCGTCTGCCATCCATGTGTGAGTTTGCGTGTACTTGGCCGGTTGCAGAAGTTCTGTCCTTTGATTCAGCTGTTGGCGTTGCGGAAGATAAAGATTTGACCGCTTTATCTTCTCGCCCATGCCTATTGGCTGTTGATGCTTTGTTTTCGAGTTTATCTGGCCTTTCTTCTTACTCGGGGAGGTCATTTTGTGGGAGTTCGCTGGTTATCTGTTCTGCTATGTCTTCTATGGTGGGTGAGGGGAATTCCTTGGTTACGGAGGATGCTTGCCGATCCGATCCTGACGTTGTAGGTTGGCAGGTAGGTGGTTATCTCTACAGGCAGGTGAACATCTATTTTTACTACTCTTTTGGCTTTTATGGATTGCCTTCTGGTGATGGATGTTCGTTGGTTTTGCTTTGCTTTTATTGCCTGAGCCATGACACACTAGCGTGTGTGCTCCCTGATGTTGATGTCTCTCTTGTGACTGGGTGTGTGTCAGGTCATTTTTTGCCTGTTGGATTGCTTTCGTCCTTCAGTTCCATTTCTTTTTGCGATCAGTCCCACCCTACCTGGTCACAGGTGTGTTTGTGGGCTCGTTTCGACCGATTAGGATGTATTCATCCCAGGCTTTTTGTCTGGGCTGATTCGTTGGCTATTCGTTTTTGGTTTCCCTTGTTGAGTCTTGACGACACCATACCATTGTCGTCAACGACTGTGACTTTCTGGTACAGATCCACTTTAGCTCTCTTCGATTGGCCGTTATCGTGTTTGTTGAGGGAACGGAGCTATTGGCTCGGGCGCTCCTCTCGTCCTGCACGTATAGTGACCATTATGGTCCACTATACGGACAGACTGAGGGTTAGCCAGCTATTTAGCTTCTCATTCCCCTCTGATTGGTCCGACTTGCGACTCTTACCTACTACGCGGGGCTGTTTTATTAGTGACAGTCCAGCATTGGTAAGACTCCCACAGCGATATAGGCTGCACTCTGTCTGCGCCCTTACATTGACCCGATCTGTTTATGTTCTTTCGTTCTCCCCCATGTCCGTTGATTCGATTCCCTCCTTCTGCTCTCCTTCGGCTGAATCTCCTTCATCGTTATCGGTGCTTCTTAGCTCAAGCCATTTAGAGTCTTCTAGCTTGTCTGCTTCTCGCCTTTCTGCTTGGTTTCTGCAGAAGATTGGTATGAGTCTGTCTCGGCTTCCTTCCTTCTATCGATTCCCTCAGGCTCATTCCTATCATCCGGTCCTGGAGAGTCCCTCCTCCCTCTCCGACTCTTCAGATTGTTCCCTACCTGTTTCGTCTGTGTCTTCCCCTGTCACTTCTTTTTCTCTGTCCATATCCATTCCTCTCATGAGTAAGGATGAGATTGCGCTCCTTAACGAGCGTCTCGCATGCCTCTCTAGGAACTCTTCGCCTTCACCTTCGCTTTTTGAAGACAATTTACCTTCGGCAATGGGCTCGGGTCTTGAAGTAGCTTTGGATACTTCTCATCAGCTTTCCGACTCCATACCCAGGGCGTCTAGGCGCCGTTCGCGTAGAGTCCACTCTACTCCCCGCACCATTCGCACACGCTCTATAGCGGCGTCCGAGCAGATCGATCGATCTACCCGGTTTTCCCTTTACCTCGTCTGAGCTCTGTCCGGCTAGCTGTCTGTTCGCGATCTCAATGGCGAATTTGCTCTTTTGGAATGTCCGTGGAATTGGCAATGATGCGTCTTTGGCTAGGCTTAAACGCATTGTCAAGAAGCACTCGGTTGGTTTGGTCGCTCTCCTGGAACCCTTCCTGGGTCCGGAAGGCATTTCCAGTATCGTCTTATCTCTTGGATTTGGCGGTGGCTCTGCCAACGTATCGGGGAAGATTTGGATCTTATGGTCCAAATCTCTGTCGGTCCAGGCTGCTTTTGATTCCTCTCAGCTTTTCTCTTTGGTCTGTTCGTCCCCTTCTTTTAGCTCTCCATTCCTTTTCTCGGCGGTCTACGCCAAATGTGATCGGATGGAGAGATTAGTCCTTTGGTCTGACATTCTAGGTCTCGTCTCGTTGGGTTTTTCGTCCTCTGTTATTGGTGGCGATTTCAATATCGTCACCTGCCAAGCGGAAAAACGAGGAGGAGCCGCCATCAACCGGGTAGCGATGGCGGATTTCAACTCGTTCATTGTCAGCTCTGGCCTTTCTGAACTGCCTTTTGTTGGGTCTGCCTTCACCTGGTCCAACAACCAGGAGGGACCCAACCGTATCCTTTCCCGACTGGATCGTGTTTTCGGGTCGGAAGGGTGGCTTCGCCTTCCGTTTTCCTTCTCGATCGCGCATCTCCATCGATCGTTCTCTGATCATGCTCCTTTGGTAGTTCGCTGCTCGCCCCGTTCTTTAACGGGTCCATCTTCTTTTCATTTCCAGAGCATGTGGAGATCTCACCATACCTTTCTTCAAGTTGTGGCTGAGTCTTGGAGCGCTCCTCTTGCTGCTTCTCCCTGTGATCTTTTCAGTCGTAAGCTAAAGCGGTTGAAAGCTTGCCTTAAGGTTTGGAATCTTCAGGTTTTCAAGAATATTTTCGACCGCGTTCGCTCGGCCGAAGAATCTCTTATTGCTGCTGAATCCCTTCATGACGAGGATCCTAACGAGGCGAACAAGGAGGCTTGGGCTCTTGCTCAAACCATTTTCTCCTCTGAACTTCGTATCGAGAATGACTACCTTCGACAGAAGGCTAGAATCAAATGGGTTGTCGTCGGTGACTCTAACTCTAAATTCTTCCATTCCACTATTCGTAAGAAGAATAACCTCCTCACCATTCGTGAGATTTTGCATCCGGATCAATCTGTTGCCTCTTCGCCTGAAGATGTTAAAGAGACCGTTCTGTCCCATTTTCAATCCTTTTTGGGTTCTCCATCGGTATCGGTTTCTGACCCATCTCTGATGGCTTTTATTCCTCGGGTAGTGCTTTCTCCGGATAGGGACGTTCTCGCAGAAATCCCTACCGCAGAGGAGATTCGTGCTTCTGTCTTCGCCCTAAGCAAGGATAGTGCCAGCGGGCCTGACGGCTTCAACGGTGTTTTTTTCAGGAGTGCCTGGTCTATTATTCAGGAGGATTTTTGCCTTGCTGTCCAGTCCTTTTTTCTGGAGGGTCCCTGCCTTCTGGTTGGACTTCTACCAACCTCATCCTTATTCCAAAATGCGAGCATCCGAGGTCCTGTATGGATTTCCGGCCTATCAGTCTCTGCAACTTTTCGAACAAAGTGGTTTCTAAAATTCTGGCTTCTCGTTTGGCTCCCTTCCTTGAACGAATCATCTCGCCTTCTCAGGCGGGTTTTGTCAAAGGACGGTTGATTACTGATAACATCCTTCTCGCTCAGGAACTTATTTCCCAGATCGACCGGAAGTCCAGGGGTTCAAATGTTGTCTTCAAACTGGATATGGCTAAGGCCTACGATCGTATGTCCTGGTTTTTCATCATCAAGGTCTTAAGAGCTTTCGGCTTCCCAGAACAACTTATTGACTTGGTGTGGAGGCTCATCTCCAACTGTTGGTTTTCGGTGCTCATCAATGGTTCGGCCAATGGATACTTCAAGGCAGGTAGGGGTTTACGTCAAGGAGACCCACTCTCGCCTTCTCTCTTTGTGATCGCGGCGGAGGCTTTCATTCGCGGTCTCCAATCATTAACTATCTACGGCCAGATTCAGCGCTTCGGGATTCCAAGGGGTTGCCCCCTAATCTCTTCCCTATCCTTCGCTGATGATGTTGTTATTTTCTCTAATGGCAGTGTCTCGTCTGTCCAGCGGCTCCTCATGTTTCTTCATCAATATGAGCGGGCATCGGGCCAGTTAGTCAACCCCGCCAAAAGCTTCTTTGTTCATGCGAAAGATTTGCCCCCCGCTCGAGCTTCTTGGATCGAGTTGGTTTCGGGCTTCAAGGAGGCCTCTCTTCCTCTTCCGTACCTGGGTGTTGTGCTGTACCGCGGAAGGAAGATCAATGCTATTTTTGACCCCTTGACTGATAAAGTAAGGGGAAAAATCTTACGCTGGAACGCTTCTCTTATTTCTCAAGCTGGAAGACTTGTTCTTATTAAGTCAGTATTGGACTCGATGGGAACTCATGTTTTCGCGGCTATGACCCCTACCTCGTCATTCTTTCGTTCGTACCGATCTCTGGCTTCTTCTTTTTTCTGGGGCAACAAGGACAGTGTCCGTCGACACCATTGGGTGTCGTGGGACGTGGTCTGTCGACCCAAAAATGAAGGGGGTCTGGGTCTGCGCAACCCAAAGGACCTTTGCGCAGCTTTTGCCTGTAAATTATGGCATAGATTTGGTGCTAACAACTCCCTTTGGGCTTCTTTTCTTCGTGCGAAATACCGCAGTCTTGTGGGCACAAATTTCTCGGGCTCCCCGTCTTTTGCTAGTGAGACCTGGAAACACAGCAGTCAGTGAAACAGTTTTCTGACTCTCATGGTGGATCTTCAGGATGGGATGGTTCTTCCTTTTCCATTCTGAAAGCTTGGTCTTCGATCAGAACCCAAGAACCGATTCTCCCTGCTTTTTCCTTCATCTGGGACTCTCGTATTCCACCTAAAGTCTCCACTTTGATGTGGCGTATTCTCCATGATGGATTGCCTCTTGACGAGAACCTCCAATCTATCGGGATTCCTTTCGTTTCTCGATGCAGATGCTGCGGCATCGGGAACTCCGAATCCAGGAACCATTTGTTCTTTAGTGGTTATTCTGCCAGATGTTGCTGGAATTACTTTGGAAACCTTGTTGGCATTAGTCGGTCGGCCACCTCGCCCTCAGATCTCCGTAACTCATGGTGGTCTGGGAACGCTGGTAAGACTCTTCGTGCTATCGTTTTCCGCTTGATTCCATGCCTCATCTACTGGCACCTCTGGTGCGCGCGGAATAAGGCAACCTTCGAGAACACTCGAATGGACCCCCCCCCCTCTATTATTCGGCGCGTGAGGAACGACGTCTTTCTCGCTTTCCGTGGTAGACCTTTTAGGGGCCGTCTGAGTTCCCGAGCGGAGCGTCTTGTTGGTCTACTCTCTATCTCGCGTGGTTTGTCTCAAGCTCGGTTGGGAATAGGCTGATCTCTGTTTTCGACTGTTGCCGGCTCATGTCGCTCTGTCCCCCCCCCCTTTCCTCTTGGTATTTAATGTGTTTGTTAGTTTCACAGTTACAGGTTTCTTTGGCTATCTTTTGGCCGGGGTCGTGAACTAGAAGTCTAGTTTCGCGGACCGGGTCCCCTTATCTGCTAGTTCTTTGGTGGCTCTCTCCTGCTCTATGACTAGTTCGGGGAATTCGATTCATCTGGATGGGAGTTTTGTCTTCATCGCGTCTGGCTCTCTATTTTGAAGTGGGCATTCCCTGGTCCTCCTATTATTGCGCCTTGCTGTTAGCGCTCTTTTTGGTTTGGTTTGGTGGTCTGGCCTTATCCTCTTGGACTAGGCGGGTTTGTGATTGGTGGTCCGGCCTTATCCTCTTGGTCAAGGCGGGTTTGTGGCTGGTGCTGGTTTGGTTTTTCCTTCTTCTGCTGCTTCTTCATGTGGTGTTGTTGTTATCTCCTTTTGTTTCTCTTACTGTTATCTTAGCTTTGCTTGTCCGCTGGTTGTTAGCGGTTTTGGAGTTGTACAGTCCTGTTGTTTTCTTTGTTTCTTATTTTCCTGTAAGCCATCGGAGAAAGGCATTTTTTCTCCGGTTATTTATATATTCTCTTTTTCCAAAAAAAAAAAAAAAAGCTTAGCAGGGATTCTATCAGCACCTACGCACAAGGATTGCGTGGATTCTATCAACATCCATGCATGTTGCTTGCATGGGTTTGCTTGATTCATGGACTGTTTTACATTTATTTGCACTCTATTTGTTCCTAAAATTGCAAATATTTTTTTGTCAATTACATTCCATCAGCATATTATGCTACTAATTTTACATACAATACACTGTAAATGTCTTCGACCAAGAACTTATTAAAGAGAATTCACAAAGGAAGTCAAACTAGTTTGGTGGACAACACGAATAACATACAAGTATGTGGCTAATTATGTGAATGCCTTTGCTCAAAAGTGCCAAAAAGAAATTTACATGCATGTCTAACTATTGCAGAACACGAGTATGAGAATGAGGAAGAGCAACAACATCCAAGTGCAATGATCAAATACAGTGCTCAAGTAGGTGCTAGTTCAGAAAGTGGAGACCTGGATTATGATGTCCAAGTATCTACAATGTTATTTCTTCGTACGATTCACACGTAGTTTTGATGGTTTGGATTGGGACAATACATTCAGAATTTAGTAGTTTTTGAATTTATTAAAATTCTTGTAAATACTGTTTTAACACATAATTACATTCTATAGAAACAGGGGCCTCTTACATGTGTCAACCATTACACGCATGTTATCGGTTGGGAAATTCTGGCAAATGCTTTCATATTTTAGAGTTATATTTTCTTATTAGGTTTAGGGAATCAAGTAACTATTCCTTTTAAAATTATAAATATGAATCTGATTTCTGGTTTTTGGAGTGATGGCATCCCGGATCAAACAGTTCTCATTTTTTCCTTTTGGTGAGATGACCATCACTTTGGATGATGTTCATTTACTACTGCACATTCTAATAAAAGAAAAGGCACTAAGTGCATCGCCCTTTAATAGTCGAGAATTTCTTAATCTTGTTGAAGAACAACTTGGAATTATGCGTGGACAAAGTGCACACGTATTCTTGAGGTTTGGCGACACTAGCAATCTACATAGATAGTTTGGTATTGCTAGTAGGTATAGTGTAAGACAACTTGCAGGTTATCTTACTTTTTTGAAGGTCGGATTGGAATGAATTTGTATTATGAATCTCAACCAAGAGTCGCTCGCCAAAACCCAAATTATGGCCATGTAGATAGCATAAAGGAAAATCATGTTGTTTTTGATCCCAAGTTTAACGGCACATGCATTTCATCAGTTTGTGGACATTTACTGGTATTCCGGCACATTATTACACATTAACATAGTCGAGCCTTATCACACCACTCGACTCTTGCTTCATTTTGTCAGATTCCATTGCATTTCTGACCTATCATACTGCCTATCGTAAATAGGAATAATCATGATGAAATTCTAAAATCTATCAAGTTGACTATGCTTTTATGGAAGGTGTTTTTGAGGAATGGAAAAGTTACCTTGTCATCGAGATCTACATGGGCACTTTTAAATGAATTAATATATAAGGTCACACCCGATTATTGTGATTGGTACCATCTAAGATTGTTTTTCAGGTTGAGAATCCCTTACGGGTGGATCTGGTCAAGAGTTTGGACCATGGATGGTTTATCCAACTTACGATCAATTGTACATGGTAAAAGTTAGTATTTTTATTACTTTATTTATATGCTACATATATATGTGCTATAGTTTATATTAATATCATAATTTAAATTAATGCAATATGAAAATCAATTTGCAGAGTTTGAACGGAGCGCACGACATGATGACGCGCTCGATAAAATTACTTGGAAATTGATTCGGTACAATCAACATTAATATGAGTGGAAGCACAAAGAAGTTTGGACGAAGCATGCAATGAATTTGGGTGCTTCACTTGGCATTGACTTGATTTATGTTCTTTTAATTTGGTCATTTGAATTTGTGAACTCATATATCTGTTCTATTGTGTACGTTATGCTTCTAGAATTTGTGAACCTATGTTTTTCGAATCTATGTATGGATTCGAGTTGTATGATTATGGATTTTGTATGTGGAATTTGTGGAATGTTTGACATTGAAATATGTATGATATCTCATTCATTTTTCTTCTAAGTTCAATGATCTTATATGACTTAAGTTCTTGCACGATGTGTGATCTTGTATGATGCTATTAATCATCTTGTATGATTCTATTTACACTCTTGTATGATGGTCAAGTTTGTTTTGGTGAACTGTATTGTGATACAGCAGGATAACTAAAACCTATAGTAGGAAACACCTGTTAGGAACAAGCGGGGTACATAAATTATAGCACGGTAATGTTATATGTGGCTTAACAAAATAAGCATGTTGGCCTTAAGCATAGTTATAAGGGGAAATTGCCCGGTATGTCCCCACAATTACAGAGCATGGTTGTTTTGATCAACTACGCTACTTCTAAAAGTGGATATTTGAAGGAACCATAGTTGACTCTAGCAAGGTACTTGTTTGTTCCCCCTTTCTCTTCTAGCGTGGGAGCTATTGTTTTTGTTTTGTGATTTGGTAGATGCATCCATTTATTTCACAAGGACCATGATCATCTCCCCCCTCCCCCCCATAAAACCATTGCCCCCTCCATATATTCAACATGGAAAACAATGTATATAAAATTAATAATCATTGTAGTTGAAATTCTTCATATCATATTTCAAACAAAAATAAAAATAGAAACCACATAACACTTAGTTATCAACTGATTATGAGGAGCAATGGGAATACTACACTACAACGCGGTGTTCACACATCAAACATCTTTTTGAATGTGTGAAACAATTGTAACAACACATCATTTTCAACTCTTTGATTTAATACAACAAAGATGTGTAAACTACAAAAGTAGGAAATAGGTGAGTCATTAAAAAATAATGACAGGAAAACAAAATATATAATATAAAATATATCATATCATATCATCTTTTTTAACTTGCATCGGAAGTGAACAAATATATAATATAAAATATATCATATCATATCCAAACTGAATCCAAACAATACAATCATGTCTGATACAACTAATGCCTATCCATACTTTAATATTATATATTTATGTATATACGATATTTATACACAAGCAACATCATTGTCATTTGCTCCTTCGAACGTCACCTAACTGGAAAAATCCAACTCCATTAACCTAACAGCGATATACACAAAAAGGAAAATATAGAGAGGGGTCAGAATATAGTTTGAGTGAGTGAAGCAAATTTACTTTGTCATATACTATATTTTTATCTATAAAACATTATAATTATCTGCAATATAAAACATCATACCTTAACCTATTTTATCTACAAGTAACGAGTTGGTCCAACAATATAACATATATGGTTGAATTGTGAAAACAAGAACCTGATCCAATCAAACAATGCATGGACAATGAACAGTCTCATCCATATACAAATGCTTTACCCAACCCCTATTGCATTAACATGGCTTAGACATAGAATGGATGCAAATTTCATTGATTACATATGATATCATTTTCATAGATCTACACACACAACAAATCAACAGAGCAATCGTATCACCGTAATATTCAAATGTGGTAAACAAGCAAACACATATTTTATATATATATATATATATATATATAAATACCGATATCACCAATATATATTTCCTACCGTCCAACATATCAAGAAAACGCAAAAGAGACCATCAAAGATTGGAAAAAAACATCATAAAAGTCCTACCCCAATTCAATGAACACAACGAGATTCAAAACCAAAGAAAAACTCCTTTAATAGAGGCCTTACTGGG
Organism: Allium fistulosum; assembly: GCA_030737815.1. Taxonomy (NCBI): domain Eukaryota; kingdom Viridiplantae; phylum Streptophyta; class Magnoliopsida; order Asparagales; family Amaryllidaceae; genus Allium; species Allium fistulosum. Next base: position 101,913,302 of record CM060907.1, read on the forward strand.
TCTAGGTTCAACTGGAGCCCAGTAGGTTACAACAAGTTAATCGGTTGTACAACAACCAATCGACGGTTGGTACCTGTAGGTCGAAAGCACATGTTTTTTTAATTTCTTCTTATGATTTGATTCTTTCATTCATCGATTCAATCCAATTCTTTTATGTGTTGTTCTCATATCAATACATTTCCTTTTCATTAGAGATTTCATGTTAAATTCACAATCACCTGTCTAATAATTATATAAATTTATAAATCAAGTTTAATACAAACTCAACATTACTTTAGCTTAAGACACTTCTAAAAATTGTTAAAATATAAATAAATTAGATATAAATTATTGTCATTATCTGAAATCATATTATTTCATTTCCCAACGTATTTCATATGTTTTAACATCTTATTTTTACCTATATTTTGAAATATACATCTCTTTCTATATAAATATGTCATTATCTACACTCTTAACATTGTAATATTTATACATTTTAAAATACATAATTTAATCCATCATTATTAACTGATTATTATGTATTAACTTCATAAATTCATTTTATATCATCTTAATCACATTTATATAATATTTACTCATAATGAGACAATATAATACCCTAATTTCTATGTTTAAATGATCATTGCATTCACTAATAAACTCCATGGTTTCATTAACCCATTAATTCATTAAAAATGTAATACATACTGCGACGACCCGGAATTTTTGATATTTGAAATTGAAATATTTAATTGATTTTAAATATTTGAAAAGTTAGTTTTAACTTGAATTTCAAATATCACTATTTATTTGGCCATTAAATTTTTGAATTTATTAATTGGGAGTTGGGTAAAATATTGAATCTTCAGTTTTAAGTTTCTTAAAAATAATTTAAAGGCTTGTAAAATTTATATTGATAGTACTGAAGATAGTAAAAGTGTTAAACTTGAATTTGGAAGTGTTTGTTAAGTTTTGAAATTTTATCGTTTAAATTGATATTTAAAAATAGCCTTCTGGGGCACAGTCTCGGAATTTGACGAAACCAGTTCCATTAGATCTGTAATAGTGTATTATTATCAAATTTCAATTTTCATAGTGATTGGAATTGTCGTATGATCGTACGATATATAAATGCATTGAAATCTGTATCGAAATTTAATATAATAACTGGGTCCAAAAAGTTATCTTCTCCATACGATCGAATTAGGACTCGAAACCTTTTCCATTGCGTTTGAAATAGGGGTATAACATTATAGACGCCTGGCGGCATGCCTCGATAGGATGTCAAGTTTTTAGGCTGTGGATTCGAGACAATTTGAATTTAAATTTAAATTTAAAATATAATTTATGTTGTTCAACCAGTCAAATTCCCTTCACGTCAACTTTTTCCTTCAGTCAAGATTCTCTTCCACCAGTCTTCTTTCTTTCACCGTCATACCTTTTTGCCTTCTCTGTGGCAAACAATGGCAAACAATGGCAGGCATGCAAAAATCAAATCATTTCCCCTTGGTCTTCTGAAGCAAGCCGACAACTTCCCTTATTAATGTCGCATTTCTTTCCCTTCTATTCGTTAGTTCTAATCGCAGAACGAAATCATATCTTTCCTCTTCTTCATTTGCCATTCAAAATCGAACTTAGAGAGAAGACGAATAACGAACTAAAGCTGTGTCTTCCTCTCCAGCTTAAAAAGTGAGATCCACTCTAAAAAAAATCATCACAGTTCGAAATCAAAGGAGCCGATTAATGGCTCCATCGATCTCGATCGAGAGCAGATCGAAGAGAAGCCACGAGTTCTCTTCAGTCTATCGTGGGGCGGCATGGGAGTGATGGCGACGTGGAGGCTCGCGATTTGGGTCGGGAGGTTGGTGGTGGGCAAGGCTGCATCGGCATTGAAGTAATCGATGTTCGCACGCATGTCAGTTTAGGGCATCGACGCTGAAGGACATGGGCATCGCGATTTGGTATTGATCAGGCATTATAGTGTCGTGATTATCTAGGCACGAGGAGGAGGGGAATCGGCATCTAGTTCGTCTTTGAATGCTCGATCGAGGTAACAATCCATGTTTACTAATTTAAAATTGAATAAATATTCATATATATACACTGAAAGAAAATGATGAATAAAAATAAAAACTTACTGTAAGGTTGAGCAGCAGTTTTTTTAATATATACATATATATATATATATATATATATATCAATTTAAATATATTTAAGAAAACGGTAATTAATATAGGCAGTAAGGTAGCAGTCTTATTTCTTTTTATTTTAATTTATTCTATTAAACCAATATATATATATATGTATATATATATATAGATTTGAAAAATATATAATGATTATTTATACATTTTAAATCTGACTGTTAAATATTAAATAGACAGTATGGTGATATATATATTATAAAGCATATTAAAAATCGAGTGTTTACAAATTCATGAGTGTTATGCGATGGTTAAATTATTTTGAACATTTTAATCAAATGATAAGTAAGTTAAAAAAACTATTCATTTAATTTGTTTACCAGGAATTAAACAGTAAAGTAAAATTTGGAATTTTATTAACACAATAGATTCAAGTTTTAAAATAACTATTAATGGTAGTCGATTATTCGATTAGTTTGAATATTAATAAAATCATATAATATTTATACAAGGTCTAAAATCGTAAAGGGACAAGCCGGTTTGGATCGGATTGCAAATTAAAGGTCAAAGGTGAGTTAATCTCACTCTTCTGGATTGCTATTTAAATTTAGATGGTTAAATTTAAATAACTGGTTGAATGATTGAATTGATTGGATGTGATATGATATATATAATGGTATATATATATATTGGAGTGATTGATTTCCCGCATTATATAGTGGATGAGACCCTATGCGCCGCATAATAGCGGATGATATTTTATATAAACCCATATACCGCGATATTCCACCTCGAAGTGGAATTGGTATTGTGTTAACGTCTGTGGATGCAGGGAAACAAGTTGGAGGGATCCAACTGGATTCCTCAAAATATTTAGATTGTTTAATATTCTGTGATATGATTTATTTGATAATCTGTGATAAATTTCATTGGTAATTGGAAATTTTGGATGCTGTGTTTGATTGAATATATTTGGGTATTTTGAGTTATCAAAAATATATAGATTGGATTTTTGATGAGAAAATAAAAGAAATAATTTTTTTAAGAAAAATAATTATTGAGAATTTGAATAAGTTAAAGAATGAATTGGAAAAGAATAAAGGTGATTTTAAAATTCCAATGAATAAATTCCAAGTATGGGAAATGAGATTTTTGAATAAATGGGGATAAGTGGAATTCTAAACTTAAGTAATATTAATTAAGGAGTGAAAGGTTTATTTTTGAATTCAGGATTAAAGTGGTTTAGAAAGAAATTGGAATTTTAAAAGAAGAATTTTGGAATAAATATGAAAATTTGTATTTTCAGTTAAAGTAAGATTTTAAATCACCACAAGGAGGTTAAACCTGAAATTAATAAGTTTTGAAATAAAATTGGATAAGTAAAGGAATTTATTTTAAATGGAGTTAATTTTGAAAATCAATTTTAAAATTGGTTTAGTGTTTGAAACTGTGATTTAAAGGAAGATGAGACTATGGGATTTATAAACTAGGTTTATAAGGTGAAACAAGATATCAGTTGTAACAACCCAGTATTTTGGACCATTCAAATCGACAATAAATCCACACATGTCGGACTTGAATAATTCAAAACAATGGATTGTAAATAAAATTTAGCAAAACTCAGCATATACAGTAAATAAAATAATCACATATCATAGACATAGAGTAATATAACAATAATGCAGCGGAAACAAAAGAATAGTAGTTCATGAAGCTACTATATATACAACAGAGTTAAACAAGATACAACAGAAGTCTCGAATACAATAGTCAAATACAAGATCAGAATACATCACTGGAATCAACTGAATATCTGAAAGCTGGATAGATAGCTGGGTCTCCAAGCGAAGCTCCAACTCCAAAGGTGAGTCTCGAATACTGGTACACTCAGTCTGACCCGAGCATAAAGCAAAACACAAAACACTCGAGTCAGGATTAACATTCTTATATCAATAAATCCAACTCAAGCGAAATAACAACTGAAAGTACAAGTAACTCAAAGGATGTTTGGGATAACCATCCTCTAAGGATCCGTTAAACTATTTATATATAGTAGTGTACGCTAAGTAGATAATGCCTATCAGTAAAATAAAGTATCAAAATAGCGTTAAGACGTTACCATTATCCCCCTTAACACATTTTATATAAGCATCATAGTCTATATAGCACTGTAAACTCCACCGTAAACTAGTGGGCTATCAGGGAGTACTCCACAGGTATAACACGAAACAAATCGTAGTGGTCGCGCATAGGGATACGAGTATGACAAGGCACATGAGGCAATACCCAAGGTAGTGAAACTACCGTTTGCCTGATCCGGATTGGTGAGAACGCATCGCCACAACGATCGCAACACCGTGAAACAACACTCCCAATTCAAGGGTGCGCACCAATCAAAAAAAGTAATGAGTAGTTTACGAAGAAGTGTGTCCGCTAGAGGTAGCTAACCTCACTGGCCCGGCACGGCTCCTGTTTAAGTCATTTCCAATTTGACACAAGTGTCAAGGTCATCCATTATCGTTCTCTTTCTTCAAATCCAGCAACGCCATCATTCCAACCACTTCATTATGGATCAAACTCCGTGTATAATAGTTATTAAAGTGGTTTTCAGTTTAGACAGAGAGTATGTCCATAACCGATCCCGGACTCTTCAATAACTACGTAATTATTACACCGATTGGTCATTTAATAAACTTCAAAATTGTATATATTTCAAAACCAAAATATCATTGCCATTTCAAAACCATATCAATACGATATCACTTCCATTTTAAAACCAAATACGATATCATTTCTATTTTTAAATGTATCCATCTCAAATATATCCATTTACAAAATCTTAGTACTTCAAAGTTATAACACTTTCTAAATAAAACACTTGGAAATCATAATACTTTGGAAATCAAAATTTAGAAATCATAATGCTTTAGAATCATAACACTTCCTACTTAACTGTTTAAATATAAATAATAGTATATATAATAAAATAGTTTATAATTTAAAATAGCTTATATAAAAATAGTTATAATTTAAAATAGTTTATATTAAAATAATTTATATTAAAACAGTTTATATGAAATAAATTTATAAAGTAACATATATCAATAGTTTTAAATAATTTAAAATACTTTATATAATAAAATAGCTTCCTCAAATTTCACAATCAATTCCAAATCAACACCAATCCCCAAAATTTCAAATTTAGTCAAATCTCAAATCATCAATTTCAATTCAATTCAGTTCTCAATAAATTATTATATCGATTTCAAATACTGATTTGAACCACAAATAAACAATTTAAATTTCGATATATTCCAAAGCTTTAAATATTTCACAATCTCAAAACTAAATTTGATAACTTCATATATATCTTAATTTAACTTTATTATTATTTAGTTTTGAAATATTCACTTAATAAATCCAATATTATTTAAATAAACCCCAAATTACAAATAAGCTAAATATTTCCTTCAATTATATTTGAAACTTGAAATATTCATTTTAAATCATCTTAAACCAAAATCAAGTTATAAAATCATATTTTTAAAATTCAAATTTAATAATTTCTAATCAAACTTATTTTAAGGAAAATTCTTAAATAATTAAAATTCCAAATCAATTTCAAATTTATCTTTCAACCTGAAACATTATAAGCTCTATATTTGAAAATATAAATTTTACATAAACACTTAAACATTATTTTATATTGATTAAATCGACTTTATTATATCAACTTTATTAGATCTTTAAAATCAATATTTATTAAAACCATATATTTCCTTCAAAACCATAGAAATCATTTTCAAATATTTATATATAGACCAACGGTGTCTGTATATAATTTTCTACCCTATGGTCAAGTGATACGGATATTTATCATTTCAATCCGCAATTTAAAATATATTCGGGTATATATCTTTTCAACCCGAAATCCCAAATTCAGTTCAATTGAAAATCGTTTGGGTTTATCATTTCAACCCATAACGATTTTCTCCTATTCTACAGATCGTTCGGGTATGTATCATTTCAACCCATAGTGAATTCTATACTAATAGGGAACTTGCAGAGTGATAACAGATATGATAGTAATATAACAGACATATATCATCAATATAAATAACAGATTATGGTGTCAGGTGTCACATGTGAACAGATACAGATAATGGCATATATATAGCAATATAAATAACAGATAATGGTGTCAGATGTCACATGTGAACAGATACAGATGATGGCATATATATAGCAATATAAATAACAGATAATGGTGTCAGATGTCATAGGTGAACAGATACAGATAATGACATATATATAGCAAATGTAAATAACTAACAGCAGCATATTTCAATTGTCATTTCAATTGAAATCAAATTTAATAAATATAAGAACATTAATCGTGAGTGATTGCTCACCTTTCGAGGCTAGAGAGGTTCGACAATGAGAATGGTAAAAACCCAAGCACGAATTCCCAAAAAGAAGCAAGATTGGTACGAATTAGACGAACGAAGCTGATAAATAAGGAATCGATGAAAACAAATCAGAACCGTCTTGGTATAACAGAACAATATATATATATATATATATATTAAGATTTTTCCTCTAAAACAAATTCTTAAACCTATATTTAAAATAAGATATATATATTTAAAATCAATATTTTAATCCTAACACCAATAAACAAAAACCTATATATAAATATATATTTAGAATCCAAACTCATGCGCACTAATATAACTAGTATAGACTAACATACATAAAAATATCTATTTTAAAATTAATATATCTTACATTATAGAAATATACATATATATGAATACTAGGCAAATACATTTGAAAGATATATATACACCAATTTAAATGCACTCATATAATATACTATATATATATATATAAACTATAGAATATACATACTAATATATATGAGTTTAATACCTAACATAAAAAAATGCAGGAAGACCAATATATCCAACAGATTATGTGACTAATGATATATCAGTATAAACTAATATATGTAGTTAATATATAACTGACATAATATTATTATATGAAAAAAAAATCACTATTTAATTTTAATACATATTTCCCTAAAGAAAAATCAATCCCTTTAGGACAGGGCATACATACATAATATATTTTTTCCATATACAGAGAAAAGATTTTTGCAAGTGAACCCATACATATGTAACATATAAAAGTTTTATAGAACATGACAAAGCATAGAACTTTGTAATATCAGTGCTTATATATACAACATACAGTTCGAATATATATACTCATATATATACACACTTACACATTATATAAACAGACTCTAGTTTATTTTATAAACAAACACAGCATATAAACATAAATATATATCTATATACATCTAACTAATATACTAACATATGTTTGTACATTGCAAAATATTAACATATAATACCTAACATATAATAATATATATCATACAAATAATACTGCACGCAAAGTGTTTTATATTATATGCAATATATGGACAAGCTGATATATACCTCACTTATATATATATATACTTATACGAACATAACTTATTAAAATCAAGTATAACTCAAAAACAATTTTTATTTTTATTTTTTTGCAAATAAACATATATCTATCAAAATCTGTATACATGCGTACCATATATAAACAAACAAAAAAATGACAACTATAGCTTGCATACTATATTTTACTAGATTATAAAATATAATACAACCTTATTCTCTTTAAACATCTTAAATCTAAAACACGTACATAAAACAAAATCATATATATATGTTAGTTTATAAAGTTGTTTTCTTAAAACACATCTAACACACACAAAATATTTATGTATATACGTTATACAAGAAATGGAGTAGGCTGCTTACTTGCTGTGGTCGGAGAGACTGTAACGACCCAGTATTTTTAACCATTCGCATCCATTATAAGTGTATAGGTAGACACTCATGCCGGAGTTGGATTGCTCAAAATACCGCGTTGTAAATAAAATTTGGCAAAACTCAACATATACAGTAAATAAAATAATTACAGATCACAAACACAGAGTAATATAACAATAATACGGCAGAAACAAAAGGATAGTAGTTCATGAAGCTACTATAAATATAACAGAGTTAAACAAGATACAACAGAAGTCTCGAATACAATAGATGTCTCAATACAATAATCAAATACAAGATCTGAATACATCACTGGAATCAACTGAATAACTGAATGCAGGATCGATAGATAGCTGGATCTCCAAGCGAAGCTCCAACTCCAAAGGTGAGTCTCAAATGCTGTATCAGTCAGTCTGACCCGAGCGTGAAGCAAAACACAAAACACTCGAGTCAGGATTAACATTCTTATATTAATAAATCCAACTCAAGTGAAATATCAACTGAATACAAGTAACTTAAAGGATGTTTGGGATAACCATCCCCTAAGGATCCGTTAAACTATCTACTATGTAGAAATATTCGCTATTATAATAATGTCTAATCAGTAAAGTATAATCATATAGAAAATAGCGTTAAGGGGATGGAGAACCTTAACGCGGTCGGATCTTAAAATCATAATCGTAGTAAAGCTCGATATGGTAGGTGACACGGCACAACTAGGCAATGCCAGGGTAGATATACCAATTACGCATCCGGACTAGTGGTGACGCATAGCAGCCACTACCGCCCACCTCGAACAACACTCCCAAATCAAGGGTGGCCACCAAATCAATCACAAGTAATAGAATGGTATCGAAGAAGTGTGTCCGATAAGAGGTGCTACCTCATTGGTCCGTCAATCGCTCCTGTTTTAGCCACCTTATGCCAACTCACGGGAGTTGGGTCCACGTATATACCTTAGGATCGTCGCCACCATCCTACTTCATTCTGGAGACTCCACCGCGTACACGGTTGTCAAAGTGGTTTTCGGTATCGACAGAGAGTATGTCCATATCCGATCCCGGTCTCTTTAACAACCAATCGTTATTATAACACCATGGTCATTTCAAATAGTTTATACCTCAAAACCAAAATATCATTATCATTTCAAAACCCAATTTAATACGATATCATTTTCACTTCAAATATATCCATTTCAAAATCATAGTACTTTTCCAAAGTTATAACGCTTTCGAAATCATAGCATCTTGGAAATCATAACACTTTGAAATTATAGCATTTTGGAAATCGTAACACTTTTCTTTTGAACAGTTTAGACATTAAAATTAGTATATATATTAAAATAGTTTATAAATAAGATAGTTTATATAAATAGTTATAAGTTAAAATAGTTTAAAATAAAATAATTTATATTAAAAATGATTTATATTAAAATAGTTTATATTAAAATAATTTATAAAGTAAGTATCAATAGTTTTAAATATAATTTAAAATTCCTTTATAAAATAAAATAGCTTCCTCAAATTTCACAAATCGATTCAAATTAACTCGAATTCCAAAAATTTAATTTAATCAAATCTCAAATCATCAGTTTCAACTCGATTCAGCTTCTAAATAAACCATTTCAAATTATCGATTTCAAATATATATCTGAACCATAAAATAAGCCATTTAAATTTTTAATACATTTCAAAGCTTTAATTATTCAACATTTCAAAACTAAATTCGATAAATTTATATACATATCAGATTCACTTTACAATTATTCAGTTTTGAAATATTAACTTAATCATTTCCATAACATTTAAATACAATTTCAATTTACAATTTTAAATAAACAAAATATCCCATTTAAATATATATAAGTTTGAAATATCCATTTAAGTCACCGTTTCAAATTTCAAGTTGTAAAACACTTCTTTGTATTTCAAATTCAATACATTTCAAATCAAACTTATTTAGGTATAATCCTTAAATAAATATAATTTCAATCAATTTCAAATCATTATAAATTCTGTATTTGAAGATATAGGTATTAAATAAATACTTAAACATACTATTTATCAACTTTATTTAATCAACTTTAATGAATCTTTAAAATCAATATTTATCAAAACTATATATTTCTTTTCAAAACCAAAGAAATCATTTTCAAACATTTATATATAGACCAACGGTAAAATGGTTTTTGAAAAGAAATATGGTTAATAACTTTATAAAAGATTTATCAAATGTGAATATTTGATTTAGAATAAAATAAAGTTATATATCCTTGTTATATAAGGTAAATCTTCCCTTGTTGAATCTATTGCTAAAAGAAAAGGGTTTTGAAATATTTGAAGTATAAAAGAGGTTTTATACAAAGTTTGAAATGATCCAAAGATTTTCAAAGTATATATATATCTATATCTACATATATATAAAGGATCTTATGAGAATGATTTTGGAAAAGGTTTTGGGAACCTATGGATTTTGGAAAGGGCTTTTGATTTTTGAGAAATCAATTTTGGATTTTGGAAAGCCTAGTTTGAGAATTATCGATTTTTGGTAATCGATTTTGTGTAAAGGAGATTTTGATAAATCATAAAGGGTATGATTTGAAGATACTATAAGTATATAGTATAAAATGTTTTGAGTATAGCTCTGGGGAAAAAGGCGCTCCCTTGAAATGAACTTCTCAGGAGTGCCACTGGGTGGTACTGCCTTGAACCCCAAGGGGGGATTCTAAAGTTGATCCTGTGAGGAGTCCGGACAAAACTAGTTCCTGAGGATTATTTGTGTAGCGAAAGTCGAGGGGCTGGTGCCCACAGAGGCATTTGGGTTATTCTGTGACGACAATGTAACTCGATGTCACTGCGATCTACTGCAGACCATAGCGAAAGTCATGTGTGCCGCTGAGAGCCAACTGTCTACGTTTGATTTTATATCGGTAGACTGTGACACTATGGTAACATAGCGAAAGTCGTGTGTGCCGCTGAGAGCCAACTGTCTACGTTTGATTTTATATCGGTAGACTGCGACCTATGTGGGAGAAGTTTCATTATTTGGCAGCGAAATTCGGTGGCGCTGATGCCTACAGTTATATGGGTTTGTGCTGTGATAGCAACGTAAGGCCCGGGTATAACTGCGATCTGTAGCGGGTTCCATGGCGTAATCGAGGAGCGCAGAGACTTACAGTTATCTGTGGATTTTGCCGGGACGGCAACGTAACCATCGGGTTAACTGCGACCATGGATGGGAGTGATGATTTCCAGAGCATTCTCACCAAAGATATTTCCTCGATTTCAAAAATGTTTTCTATATTTTCAATAAAACTATTTTCCAAGTACTTTCACTGAGTGTTGAAAACGGGTTTGCTAAGTCCTTATAGATTTTCAGTCCTACATCTGATCAACGTATGACCGAATTTCTGTGAGAACAAGGATGGACTTGTTGAGACATTGAGTTATAGAAGTATTTTTATAAAAAAAAAACTATTTTTGTAATATTATATAGATTTTAAAGTATTTTAAAATTTTAATATAAAGAGAATTTATAGTTTAAAATGTTCAACAAGAAATTTATCTGATAATAAGTAAATAATAAATTTTGACTTCGTTTCTTTTCGAGGACGAAAAGATTCTAAGGGGGGAGGAATGTGATAACCCGGATTTTGGAACATTTGTTAATTGATAATTAACCGGGTTAATTAATAGAAATACTGATTTTATTTGGATTAATAAATGAAATTCTGATAATTAGAATATATCTGGATATGTAAATAGATGAATTTGAAAGTATAATAAAAAGAAATTGGATTATAAATAGCTGGATAAATATTTGAATCTCCTAATATAATTACTTAAAATTTGACAAATTATTCTTTTAAAACAAATAATAATGTGTTGTTATATATATACATATGAGTAGATTTTTTTATAATACTTGAATTTGAAATTCATGATAATATCTTAAATAAATTTAAAACTAATATGAATAGATATTTGGTTATTAATTTGTTTATAATTATAGTTTTATATCATTTTCTTTAAGGTTACCTAAAAATAATAATAAGATATATATATATATATATATATATATATATATATAGAAATTGAGGTATAAAATGATATTAAAAACACTTAAAACTACATGAAGATACATGTGTAAATATTTTAATATAAAGATTTTTATACCAAGACATGTGTAAGCAAATTAACATATGATATTAACAAGTGGCATATCTCTTTTCATTTGAAATTAAATGTTTGTAATCATAAAATGGAACTAGGCTGTATTCAGCTAAAAACTTTTTCACATGCATTCCTAAATCACTTCTTCTTCCATCTTTTAAAAAGAAAAGAAACAAAGCCATAAAATAAAATCAAGACCTGAGAAAATATAAACCAGAGAAGATTGTATCTAACCTACTTCAACCCAACGAAGAAATTCAAAGCAAACATCACAAGCAAATTCAAAGTATCAGTTTTAAAATCAAGTGCAAATTCTCAGATCAAGTTTCCAGATTCAAAACTTCCCAGTCTTCTCTGTTCTTTTGCAAAATGTGAGTAAACTCTTTTTAAAAACAGTTTGATATGGTTTCACTGCCATGCATGTGATGATATCTACTTATATCAAAATTTCCTTGCTTGAATCTGAATGAATTGGTATGAATATGTTAAGGGCTTGTCTGTTTATATACATTCAATTGTTCTCTGTTGGTTTACTGTGAATGTTCTGCTTAAAAATTTCAATATCTACAAATCCAATCCATATTAGGCTTAAGTATTTGAATGAAAGTGGTTTGTAATTGTATGATGAAGGTTATAAGATAGATCCAGGATTTTAAATACCACAAATCATGTTTAAAATAAAATTTAACAGTGAAACTTAAATTGTGGTAAAAAAATTAACTATCTTAAATTCTATTTTGAATAACATGCATGTAATCATGATGGAAAATTATGAATTTTGATATGCATTTGGAAATTTTTAGTTGGTTAATTCGTATGAATTCTGGGTTTGAACGTTTTGGGGGTTTTGGTGATTTGCCGTTGATCGGAGTGATGATTGAAGCTAGGATTTTGATCGGAGCTTGCTTGAGTACTAGAGATAATGGGAAAAATACAATCAAAATTTTCCAATGTCTAAATTGATCGAATTCGATCAAACTAGGGTTTTAGGTGGAGTTTTTGTTCATCTGTTGTCGAAGGAGTTTCGACGTGGATAGGGAATCGGACATGATCGCGATAGGTGGAAAAGATTGCTGGAGTCATGGCGAAGCTGCGGCGAAGTGGGCGAGGCTTCTCGAGGCGGAGTTCGTCGACGATGGGTTGTTTCTGATCGAGATGTGGGTTCCAGTTTTGATCGAGGTGGTCGAATTTCGTTTCGATGGTGGAAATTGGTTTCTGGGTTGATGGTTGGGTTGTCGAGGTCGTATGGGGTTGGTCGACGATCAGATGGATGGTCGGAGGGGAGAGGTTTGATCGTGCACGTGCACGTGTGCACGTTCGTGTACCAGGTGAGTTCGACATTGGGGAAGATGATGATTTCTCGGGAAGGTCTCGTGAATGTTGCGTGAAGGCTCGAAGTGGATGAGTAGACGAGCGACTCGAAGCTAGCTCGGGGGAAAACGTGTTTGGCTCGGGTAATTTAAGTATACCGGGTTTTAAAAGAATGTAATCAAGCTTTTCAAATATTTCAAAGTTTAAAAATAAATGAGTAAATTAAAAGTTAATTACTTATTGTAATTAGGATAATTACTTATGGAAGTAATTAGTTGAAGTGATTAATGGGTAATCACTTGTTGTAATCAATTAAGGAATTAATTAAGTTAATTGTTTGAAGTTAATTAATTATGGAATAATTAATTAAAGAATTAAGAATTATTTAATAATGGGATTAATTACTTGTTAAGATAAATAGTTAAGAGAGATCATTTAATGAAGTAATTAGAAGATAATTACTTATGTAAGTAATTAAGAGTTAATTACTTAATTATTTTAGTTAATTAATTAATGTGATTAATTAATGTTTTTAATTTAAGATTAATTACTAAGTAAAAAAAAAGAAGTAATTAATCAATAAAGTAATAAATTAAGGATTATTTGTTAATTTAAATTGATTAATAATTACTTAATGAAGTAATTAAAGATTAATTAATTAGATTAATTAATCAAGGTTAATATAATTAATTAAGAAATAATTAATTAAGATAGTTAATTACAAATTGTTAATTACTGATTATGATTAATTAAGACTAATTAATGAAGTGGTTGATTAAAATTAATTATTTAATTAATTAAAAGGTTAATTAATTAGTAAGGATTATTTGAAGATTAATTAAGCTAAATAAATAAGAGATGATTTATTTATTTGTAATTAAATTAATGTTAAGAAGGTGGATTAAGGTAATCCAAGTGATTAAAGGTGAGTAATTAAATTTAAGTAGAGATTAATTAAATTAATTAAGAGTGAATCAACTTGTTATGAATTGGTTGAATGGTATCAGATAAATTGGACTGATTTTATCTCTGATGGGCGATTGAGATGTGCTATGATACACATGGGTTAAATTGTGATAATGTAGGTTACCTATCTGAGTTGAAATGTTGTATGATATCCTGAATATGAATTGTATTGTTTAAACTTAACAACTTGGATTTAAGATGACATTGGTTTCGAAGAGACCGGGGTCGGGTATCAGTAAATATCCGAAACCACTTCGATTCTTTATCTATATGAGTTGTAAGCAAACAGGCTAGAATGAAATAAGTCAAATATCATGAATATTTAAAACTGTATAACGATTCTTGGATATTGTTATGAGATGAAATGATTGACTTAAATAAGATTAGAACTCGTAGGAAAATACGAGTTACCCTGGAATTTCACTTAAGTTATATAGCTTGGTATTTCATATATTGGGTTTACTCACGCTGGTTTCCAGCCTGACTCGGGTGTTACTTTATGGTAATGCTCGGGTCAGACCGAGTATTACAGATTTTCAGGTAAGGACGTTCTGGAGCTCAGGAGGCGAGCTGGATGGCAGAAACGTATGGAGTGATATCCGTTATTGTTGATTATCTGAGACATGTTTTCGAATTGTCCTGTATTGTGTAATAGTGTAACTCTGATATATAAATGTATAAGTGTATTGATACAGTTTTTTTTTTAAAACTGTTATTTATGTGATATTATATTTTGATCCGCTGCGAATGTGAGAATTTGTGATTCTATGTTTCTGTTTTCTTCTTCTTCTTCTATCTCTTTCTTTTTCTTTTCCTAATTATCTGGGATTTTCGGAGTCGAAAATTCCAGGTCGTTACACTTGGTATCAGAGCCAGGTTAAGCGAGAACCTTGGCTCTGTTGGGATTACTCGTTAAGGATAGGGTCAATGGTACCCTAGAACGAGTTGAGTGTATATATATATATATGAGAGCGTAATTGTTATTTTCTTATATAAGGATTTTAAATGATTTTATATAAGAATATATTTTGATATATAAAGCAATATTTCTTTTTAATAAATATTAATGTAATTGGTTGTTGTATTAATTGAATAAAATAAAATAATGAGAATTAAGTGGTAATGGTAATACAACCAAATTGAAATTAAATGAAGATAAGTTTGAAATGGATCCAAACTGAAATTAAAATCTTGAATTTGTAGAAGTATTATTAGAATAAAGATAAAAATGAATTGGTTTCCAGATATGATAATTTTGGTTATTATCATAAATATTAGTTGTTGTGATGTTGTTATTGATTAAGTAAAATGAAATGTTTTAGGGAAATAATCTTTAATGAGTATAATTTGTAAATTAAAAATGGATTTAAATTGTGAAGTTTTGAATCCTAAAGTTTGAAAACATTTGAAATTGTTTTCAAAATATTAAAAGAAAAAGAATAAATATTATTCAGGTTGTTTTTGAATATGATATTATTTTAAAATAAGAGTTGTTTGGAAAATTTAAAGAAATTTGTTTTTGAATAAAACCAAAGGTGGTTTAAAAATTTAAGGCATAATACCAATGATGATTTGAAATAAACTCTAAGGTGGAGTTTTGAATTTTTCCTGGGAATGTGATGTGAAACCCAAAGTAAAGTAAGTTTTTAAACTTAAAGGGGAAAGATTATTAATCTGAAGTTTAAAATTTGAATGGGAATTCAAATTGTGTAAAGTTGACCGAAATAAGTAAATTTAATTTAACTTGGAAAAAGTTAAATAAGTTTGAATGAATAACTTGAATTGGAAATTTCAAAATGGAATTTAAATTTAACTTGGGTAGTTAAATGGTTGGTTTTAAGTGGGAGTTATGAGTAATCTCAAAATGGGTTTGAGATCTGGAAATTAAAAATGGATAATAAATTAAAAATTTGAAGATTAAATTGTTTTTGAATTCTTAGTTGAACTTTGAAATAAGTTAAGTAAAGATTTTTTTTTTTTTTTAAAATCGAATTTTGAAATTTGGATTCGGAATTAAATGGTTTAAAAATTTAAGTTGTTAAATAATAATAATAAAGGTTGATTTGATTTTAAAGTAAAGGTTAATTTGATTTAAAGGATTAAATCAACATTTAAAATATTTAACTCAAATTTATATAATTCAAGATGGTTTTAAGTTGAGATTTGAATAGAATTAGTTCAAATTGAGTTTGATTTGAATTAATTAGCATTATGATTTAAGATGGATAAGCATAAGTTTAAATGATAAATTAGAATTGAAATGATTTGAAATTGAAGCTGGTTCAATTTGAAATTAATCCAAATTGAATTGAAATAATTTGGAATTGTGATTAAAGTTGAATAAGTTTAAAAATCAAATGGAATTTGATTTGAATTAGGAAAGAAATTGAGGATTAATTCAACTTGAATTAAGGATAAATCAATTTCAATGGAAATTGAAGTTATTTAAATTTGGAATTGAGTTAATTTAAATGGGGTGGAAATTTAAATTGAATTGATGAGAATTGAACAGTTTGGCTCTGGATTATTTTCAAAATAAATTGTTTTAATACAAATATATTTTCCAAACTATTTACTATATAATCTTTCTTCTTAAACCCCAAACTATCTCATACTTATTTTACAATTATTTTGGAACTATTTAACTATTTTGAAACTGTCTTATAAGCTAATTACTATTTTTCAGTTACCTATATCTAATCACTATTTTAAATCTATTTTGCAATTATCTAACTATTTTATATCTACTTAACTATTTTACAAACTAATAACTATTTTTCAACTACTTATCTATTTTAAATTTTTTCAAGTTATTTTTAAATTTAAATAGGTCAGAGTTCAGACTGTTTGTAATTGAAGTAATAACTCAATTGGAAATGGAAGCAATTGAGATTAAAGTGAATGAAATTAAAGGAAATATGAATAGAAAAGGAAACTGATTTGGCTAATAACCAATAAAGATAAATACGTAGGATATACGTATATTATTCTATTCGCATAGTGATTTGATCCAGATTCGAGCACAGAATTTCGAGATAGTATTATCGATCCGAGTTGGGATTTTTCGCTCGATTTTCGACGGCGAACCTGGATATGGATTGTTGATTGGTTCTGGATATTCTCTATCATGGCTACGACTATGCAAGGAGAATGACGGTTTCTGATCAAGAAACCAGATCTGAGTCCGCACTAGGAAGTCGGGTGGACGATACTAGTCCGGAAGTGAAATTGTGTGATCGATTGAGTGATCAGATTGATATTGTGTACGGATGATATGTGTGCATCGTACGGATTTGAATGAAATTGATATTGAAGATTGGGGATAAGAACTGTAAAATGGTTTTTGAAAAGAAATATGGTTAATAACTTTATAAAAGATTTATCAAATGTGAATATTTGATTTAGAATAAAATAAAGTTATATATCCTTGTTATATAAGGTAAATCTTCCCTTGTTGAATCTATTGCTAAAAGAAAAGGGTTTTGAAATATTTGAAGTATAAAAGAGGTTTTATACAAAGTTTGAAATGATCCAAAGATTTTCAAAGTATATATATATCTATATCTACATATATATAAAGGATCTTATGAGAATGATTTTGGAAAAGGTTTTGGGAACCTATGGATTTTGGAAAGGGCTTTTGATTTTTGAGAAATCAATTTTGGATTTTGGAAAGCCTAGTTTGAGAATTATCGATTTTTGGTAATCGATTTTGTGTAAAGGAGATTTTGATAAATCATAAAGGGTATGATTTGAAGATACTATAAGTATATAGTATAAAATGTTTTGAGTATAGCTCTGGGGAAAAAGGCGCTCCCTTGAAATGAACTTCTCAGGAGTGCCACTGGGTGGTACTGCCTTGAACCCCAAGGGGGGATTCTAAAGTTGATCCTGTGAGGAGTCCGGACAAAACTAGTTCCTGAGGATTATTTGTGTAGCGAAAGTCGAGGGGCTGGTGCCCACAGAGGCATTTGGGTTATTCTGTGACGACAATGTAACTCGATGTCACTGCGATCTACTGCAGACCATAGCGAAAGTCATGTGTGCCGCTGAGAGCCAACTGTCTACGTTTGATTTTATATCGGTAGACTGTGACACTATGGTAACATAGCGAAAGTCGTGTGTGCCGCTGAGAGCCAACTGTCTACGTTTGATTTTATATCGGTAGACTGCGACCTATGTGGGAGAAGTTTCATTATTTGGCAGCGAAATTCGGTGGCGCTGATGCCTACAGTTATATGGGTTTGTGCTGTGATAGCAACGTAAGGCCCGGGTATAACTGCGATCTGTAGCGGGTTCCATGGCGTAATCGAGGAGCGCAGAGACTTACAGTTATCTGTGGATTTTGCCGGGACGGCAACGTAACCATCGGGTTAACTGCGACCATGGATGGGAGTGATGATTTCCAGAGCATTCTCACCAAAGATATTTCCTCGATTTCAAAAATGTTTTCTATATTTTCAATAAAACTATTTTCCAAGTACTTTCACTGAGTGTTGAAAACGGGTTTGCTAAGTCCTTATAGATTTTCAGTCCTACATCTGATCAACGTATGACCGAATTTCTGTGAGAACAAGGATGGACTTGTTGAGACATTGAGTTATAGAAGTATTTTTATAAAAAAAAAACTATTTTTGTAATATTATATAGATTTTAAAGTATTTTAAAATTTTAATATAAAGAGAATTTATAGTTTAAAATGTTCAACAAGAAATTTATCTGATAATAAGTAAATAATAAATTTTGACTTCGTTTCTTTTCGAGGACGAAAAGATTCTAAGGGGGGAGGAATGTGATAACCCGGATTTTGGAACATTTGTTAATTGATAATTAACCGGGTTAATTAATAGAAATACTGATTTTATTTGGATTAATAAATGAAATTCTGATAATTAGAATATATCTGGATATGTAAATAGATGAATTTGAAAGTATAATAAAAAGAAATTGGATTATAAATAGCTGGATAAATATTTGAATCTCCTAATATAATTACTTAAAATTTGACAAATTATTCTTTTAAAACAAATAATAATGTGTTGTTATATATATACATATGAGTAGATTTTTTTATAATACTTGAATTTGAAATTCATGATAATATCTTAAATAAATTTAAAACTAATATGAATAGATATTTGGTTATTAATTTGTTTATAATTATAGTTTTATATCATTTTCTTTAAGGTTACCTAAAAATAATAATAAGATATATATATATATATATATATATATATAGAAATTGAGGTATAAAATGATATTAAAAACACTTAAAACTACATGAAGATACATGTGTAAATATTTTAATATAAAGATTTTTATACCAAGACATGTGTAAGCAAATTAACATATGATATTAACAAGTGGCATATCTCTTTTCATTTGAAATTAAATGTTTGTAATCATAAAATGGAACTAGGCTGTATTCAGCTAAAAACTTTTTCACATGCATTCCTAAATCACTTCTTCTTCCATCTTTTAAAAAGAAAAGAAACAAAGCCATAAAATAAAATCAAGACCTGAGAAAATATAAACCAGAGAAGATTGTATCTAAACTACTTCAACCCAACGAAGAAATTCAAAGCAAACATCACAAGCAAATTCAAAGTATCAGTTTTAAAATCAAGTGCAAATTCTCAGATCAAGTTTCCAGATTCAAAACTTCCCAGTCTTCTCTGTTCTTTTGCAAAATGTGAGTAAACTCTTTTTAAAAACAGTTTTATATGGTTTCACTGCCATGCATGTGATGATATCTACTTATATCAAAATTTCCTTGCTTGAATCTGAATGAATTGGTATGAATATGTTAAGGGCTTGTCTGTTTATATACATTCAATTGTTCTCTGTTGGTTTACTGTGAATGTTCTGCTTAAAAATTTCAATATCTACAAATCCAATCCATATTAGGCTTAAGTATTTGAATGAAAGTGGTTTGTAATTGTATGATGAAGGTTATAAGATAGATCCAGGATTTTAAATACCACAAATCATGTTTAAAATAAAATTTAACAGTGAAACTTAAATTGTGGTAAAAAAATTAACTATCTTAAATTCTATTTTGAATAACATGCATGTAATCATGATGGAAAATTATGAATTTTGATATGCATTTGGAAATTTTTAGTTGGTTAATTCGTATGAATTCTGGGTTTGAACGTTTTGGGGGTTTTGGTGATTTGCCGTTGATCGGAGTGATGATTGAAGCTAGGATTTTGATCGGAGCTTGCTTGAGTACTAGAGATAATGGGAAAAATACAATCAAAATTTTCCAATGTCTAAATTGATCGAATTCGATCAAACTAGGGTTTTAGGTGGAGTTTTTGTTCGTCTGTTGTCGAAGGAGTTTCGACGTGGATAGGGAATCGGACACGATCGCGATAGGTGGAAAAGATTGCTGGAGTCATGGCGAAGCTGCGGCGAAGTGGGCGAGGCTTCTCGAGGCGGAGTTCGTCGACGATGGGTTGTTTCTGATCGAGATGTGGGTTCCAGTTTTGATCGAGGTGGTCGAATTTCGTTTCGATGGTGGAAATTGGTTTCTGGGTTGATGGTTGGGTTGTCGAGGTCGTATGGGGTTGGTCGACGATCAGATGGATGGTCGGAGGGGAGAGGTTTGATCGTGCACGTGCACGTGTGCACGTTCGTGTACCAGGTGAGTTCGACATTGGGGAAGATGATGATTTCTCGGGAAGGTCTCGTGAATGTTGCGTGAAGGCTCGAAGTGGATGAGTAGACGAGCGACTCGAAGCTAGCTCGGGGGAAAACGTGTTTGGCTCGGGTAATTTAAGTATACCGGGTTTTAAAAGAATGTAATCAAGCTTTTCAAATATTTCAAAGTTTAAAAATAAATGAGTAAATTAAAAGTTAATTACTTATTGTAATTAGGATAATTACTTATGGAAGTAATTAGTTGAAGTGATTAATGGGTAATCACTTGTTGTAATCAATTAAGGAATTAATTAAGTTAATTGTTTGAAGTTAATTAATTATGGAATAATTAATTAAAGAATTAAGAATTATTTAATGATGGGATTAATTACTTGTTAAGATAAATAGTTAAGAGAGATCATTTAATGAAGTAATTAGAAGATAATTACTTATGTAAGTAATTAAGAGTTAATTACTTAATTATTTTAGTTAATTAATTAATGTGATTAATTAATGTTTTTAATTTAATATTAATTACTAAGTAAAAAAAAGAAGTAATAAATTAAGGATTATTTGTTAATTTAAATTGATTAATAATTACTTAATGAAGTAATTAAAGATTAATTAATTAGATTAATTAATCAAGGTTAATATAATTAATTAAGAAATAATTAATTAAGATAGGTAATTACAAATTGTTAATTACTGATTATGATTAATTAAGACTAATTAATGAAGTGGTTGATTAAAATTAATTATTTAATTAATTAAAAGGTTAATTAATTAGTAAGGATTATTTGAAGATTAATTAAGCTAAATAAATAAGAGATGATTTATTTATTTGTAATTAAATTAATGTTAAGAAGGTGGATTAAGGTAATCCAAGTGATTAAAGGTGAGTAATTAAATTTAAGTAGAGATTAATTAAATTAATTAAGAGTGAATCAACTTGTTATGAATTGGTTGAATGATATCAGATAAATTGGACTGATTTTATCTCTGATGGGCGATTGAGATGTGCTATGATACACATGGGTTAAATTGTGATAATGTAGGTTACCTATCTGAGTTGAAATGTTGTATGATATCCTGAATATGAATTGTATTGTTTAAACTTAACAACTTGGATTTAAGATGACATTGGTTTCGAAGAGACCGGGGTCGGGTATCAGTAAATATCCGAAACCACTTCGATTCTTTATCTATATGAGTTGTAAGCAAACAGGCTAGAATGAAATAAGTCAAATATCATGAATATTTAAAACTGTATAACGATTCTTGGATATTGTTATGAGATGAAATGATTGACTTAAATAAGATTAGAACTCGTAGGAAAATACGAGTTACCCTGGAATTTCACTTAAGTTATATAGCTTGGTATTTCATATATTGGGTTTACTCACGCTGGTTTCCAGCCTGACTCGGGTGTTACTTTATGGTAATGCTCGGGTCAGACCGAGTATTACAGATTTTCAGGTAAGGACGTTCTGGAGCTCAGGAGGCGAGCTGGATGGCAGAAACGTATGGAGTGATATCCGTTATTGTTGATTATCTGAGACATGTTTTCGAATTGTCCTGTATTGTGTAATAGTGTAACTCTGATATATAAATGTATAAGTGTATTGATACAGTTTTTTTTTTAAAACTGTTATTTATGTGATATTATATTTTGATCCGCTGCGAATGTGAGAATTTGTGATTCTATGTTTCTGTTTTCTTCTTCTTCTTCTATCTCTTTCTTTTTCTTTTCCTAATTATCTGGGATTTTCGGAGTCGAAAATTCCGGGTCGTTACAATAACTAACAGCAGCATATTTCAATTGACATTTCAATTGAAATCAAATTTAATAAATATAAGAACATAAATCATGAGTGATTGCTCACCTTTTGTGGTTAGAGACGAACGAGGATGAGATGAGTTACGAATTTGAACACGAACTTCGAAACAAAGCAAAATTGGCACGAATTTGATGACCAAGCTGATAACACGAATTGATGGAACGAATCAGAATGTGATCGATGAAGATAATTGGTAAGTGAACTTATATATATATATATAATTATATATAACTATATATTATAAAATCATATTATAACAAAGTATTAACATACATGTAGTCACAAATCAAAATAAAAAAAATATGAAACAACTTATCTACAACGTCTATACTTAAAACATATTATATTTATTTTTCAACTATCAGTCATCATTAAACATATATAAGTGGATCAACACATCTATATATACTATAACAGTCAATATGAAAAATCCTGATACATGTATGCACTCAGGCTTAGATGTAAATACATCTCTAACATGCAAAACTTACATGAACTCATGCATACGACAGAAAAATGAAAAAAATAAAGAAACAAACAACTCCAGGCTAAAATATAGGTGACTACAATTTTGAATATACAACCCATACTCATATAGTAATACAAATATGATTCACTTCTCAACTGTCATTCGATATCTAACGCATATATAACATGTTATATCGTATAAACTAATATATTATGAACTAATATTACCAGTTAGACGTTCACTGACAGAATACAACTCATATAATTTTTAAAATAATATATATATGCTATACGAAACTATATGAAGCCCTGATATAAAACAAGTAAAAGTAAATTATGCAGACATTGAAACTTATACAAACCCATATGCCTATATGTATAGACTGTAAGCAACAACAAAAAAAACAGCAACTGGACTTATACATTTTCCCAAACTAAACATTTTCAGGGAACATTGTCAGGTGGAAGAAAAAGTTGGAAAAATACTATATTTAAGCAACTATATATTATAACTAACAGTACAAGGTTATATGCGAAATCTTAACCATCCTACACATATATACAAAACTACGTAAGCATAAGCCAACAAGTTTTAGCATACAATTACATATACTGTTATGTGAGATTTACCATTTAACAAATCCTATAGGAACTGTGGACTTGTACTTATCTTAACAATAGATCATATATATAACAATATGTAAATGCAGATAGTCAGGTTTTACTAGCATAAATTAAATATTATTTTAAACATCCATAGACTCTATAAACTTATGTAACCATATATCTAAAATACTAACCTACAAATATATTAACCCAGGTACAAACTGAAGTAGACTTTATATGTAAAACTATAAATAAATATATATACAAACCAACACATCTAAATTTATAGAAAAACCAAAACTGGTACAGCTGCTTTCAACATATAAACGAAAACTACTTTATATTATATATATATAGAGATATTTATATACCAGATAAAATACAGACTTATAACTTATAAATAAACTAACATATATATATTTTATAGACTTTATAAACTGAGATGTAACTTTATAGCAAAATTTATATGTATACTTCTTTTATGAGATAACAACCATATCATATGTATCAAAACAGACTTATAAAATAAACTACAATATAAGCTATATATATATACCTGAAAGAAGAGAAGAAGATGGAACACTCGGTGGTGGAAGAATAGGGGAGAAGAGGCGCTTGAGGCATGGCCGGAAGCTTCGACCAGCGAATATTGAATGAGCAGGGGAGAAAGGCAGAGGCCTTGGGTGATAGGCGAGTGTGGCTTCACACGGCGGAATTTGTATTCGGCCAGTGGCTTCGGCAACAGGGTGGCCGAGTGATGGAGGAGCAGCTCAAAACGGTTGCTGTGGTGTCGGCCGTGGGGAATCTGGGTGGCGGTGAGGAAGCTCGAAGGCTTGCACGTGGATCAGGGAAGAGAAAAATCTTTTTTTCTTCTTTTTTTGAGGCCGTGAAGATGAAACAGAAGAGGTGAAAGAAGTGGAAGGAATAGAATTGGCAGAGGGAAAAAGTTAAGATGAAGAAAGAATGAAGAGGCAGAAGAATAACGGTTAGGCAATGGTAAATGTTTTGACGAAAAATAAAGGTGCATGCTCAACCGATGGCCTTTCAATTTCTAACGTTAATTCAAATGAACATTACCATTCTAGCCCATTTTTCATAAAAATCTAAATACAAAGTAAGTTCAAATCCAACAGTGTAACGACCCGACTTTTTCTCCACAGAAAGTCGCATCGTTATGAAGAAAGAAAGGGATAGAAGAAGAAAAGAAAAGAAGAAAGAACAACAACGCATCAGAGATCTCACAGCGGAACGAGAAATATATTATATCACATAAGATATTACATAGTATCATATACATCAGAGTATACAATTTATACAACACAGAATAGACAGTTATAAACTTCTGTCTATTATACATCACAAGTACATCAGTACAATACAACATACACAGCGGAAACTCTATATATCTACACGCTGAAGCCTCCTGCTCCTCAGCTCCTCCAGTATTCGTCAAGACTAACCTGAATCCCTCGACTACTCAATACAATATTGAGTACCTAAGAGTTTAATAAAACAGAAAATAAACACTTGGGTCAGACATGGGTCTGGTGTGAGTAAACGGTTTAAATTGCTTAACTTTGAAAACCTTTGAAAACAAAAGTATCACGTAAGACTCCCCACAAATAAACATGGGTAAGTTTTTACCTTACGCTAACTAAAACATTTGATAGGAAATCCGATTGTATTATAATAGGGTCTAGGGTTTCCAAGTAAAATACAGAAATAGCTGAAATGCTTACATCTCACATTCCAACATAGTTGGGCACAACTAATACGTACGGCACTTATTGGAGTTTGGATTCCATACAATGGCAGGGCTACTGGGGTACCGCCCGTCACAGTACGTGGCCTAGATCACCGTACCGAGGAGTACGCCCGCTCCCCTGCAACACAAAGCCGGAACCATCCCTTACTGGATAATTCCGAACAAGATAACCCCGTAGTTGGCGCGACCAACCACACACTAAGCCGAATAAAAAGAAAAGGGACCTCTAGACAGGGATCTATCTTGCTCTCAGTGGGTGCTACCCACGAAGCCTTGCTGCACCTCCCCTGTTTTAGCCATTCCCGGTTGATGAGGCTTGAGGTTACGATTACCTTTAATCAGAACATATCACTTAGAATGCTCATCGTCCGCCTGACGATGTGCTGAAAGCATTCAATCCATACAAGTTCGTTCCGGGTTCGAACGAAACCGAAGGCATTATCTCGTTACACTCGTTTTGGAATCACCCTCAGAGTTAACGACAATAACCCTTGCACTCTGAATCTTCATCTTCACTTGAGATTCACGACCTATCGTTAATTTGGATCGATGTGGTATTCGGGTCTCCAGACCTGGAATTCCGGTATACGGAAACCCGATCCCGGTCTCATCGAAATCCAAAACGTATCTTTTAAGGCCAAGTTGTTTAAAGGTTTAAACATTTAAACTTATATTCTGAATGATATAAACAGATAGATAAATAACATTATCACAATAGATAATTCATATCAACATTCATCTCACAAAGCAGCATATATCATATATATATCAGAGACATACAAATCATCCAATATCAACCAATCACCCAATATCAAACATCCAGTATTAATCAATTATCTAAACATAATTGATTAACTCCATATCAATTTAATTAACCTTTAATTAAATTAATTACTATCCTTTAATTACTTGGATTATCTTAATCCTGCTTATTATCATTAATTAATTACAAATTAATTAATTAAACATCTTAATGATCTTCCTTATTTAATCTTCCTTGATTAATTTTACTTTAATTACATTCAAGTAATTATCCTTAACCATATTCAGTAATTAACATTTAATTACTATCATTAATTACAATAATTAATGAACCTTCATTAATCAATTAACTAGAATTAATTTTATTAATCCTCAATTAATTACAATTAATTAATCATACTTAATTTAATTACTTTTATTAATCAACCTTGATTAATTCATTAAATAATTCTTATTAATTAATTAACCTTTTAATTAATTAAATAATTAATTTTAATCAACCACTTCATTCATTAATCAGTCTTAATTAATCATAATCAGTAATTAACAATTTGTAATTACTTATCTTAATTAATTACTTCTTAATTATTTATATTAACCTTGATTAATTAATCTAATTAATTATTCTTTAATTACTTCGTTAAGTAATTATTAATCAATTTTATTAACAAATAATCCTTAATTAATTACTTTATTAATTAATTACTTTTAAATTAATTGCACTTAGTAATTAATCTTAAATTAAACATATTAAATTAATCACATTATTAATTAACCTAAATCCTTTAATTAATTTCTCTTAATTAATTAACTTCAAATCCATTATATTAATTAATCCTTTAATTAATACCACCAAACGATTAACCCTTAATCAATTTATATTTAATTGCTTTCATAAGTAATTATCCACTAATTACCTTCATAAGCAATTTCTCTTAAATTAATTACATTGGTTAATTATCCATTAATTATCTCACTAAATAATTTCACTTAATAAAACATAAGTGATTATCTTCCTAAAATTAATTATATAAATAAATTAATAAATAAATCATTACTTAATCTCTAATTCATTTATTAACCATCCACTAATTAATTATCCTTATTAATTATAAACTTAATTAATTTAAGATAAATTCTTTTATCTTAATTAATTACTCAATTACATCATTTAGTCTTCATTAGAAAACATTTATAAATAATTAAAGATATAAGATTTATTTGAATAAACAAATTAACATAAATTTTTAACATTTAAAATCCTTGGAATTTTGATAAATCTTGTTTAATAAATTTAACAAAACCTCATCCCTTTTAAAACTTAATTATATTTAAACATACCCTTAATAACTTATATATTTGGACTTGAAACATTTCGAAAAAAGAAAAAAAAACAACTTCCAGTTTAAACAGAATAACTCGAGTAACCCCAAACAACCCGAGTAAACCCACTAAAAACACGAGCTTCCCCCGAGTCTTTTCCAACTTCATCTGCTTCGCGTTAAACCACCATTCGCACGAACACTTCACCGAGTCGCCTCCATCTTCCCCAACTCAAACGAACCAGATATCACAACGTGCACACATGCACGTGCACAAGACCACGGCAGCGCTTCGGCGATCTGCTCCTCCTCCGGCAAGTCATCGATCGCCTCCTCTAACGATTCCATCCACCCAGACATCGTCACGAACCCACAATCAAATTCGAGCTTCCAAGATCAACTGGAAACCATCCCATCGACCAAAACTGCCACGAATCCTCCGATGCCGATCACCAGATAATCAAGAACTCCGGCCCCACACTTGATAGCCTCCACGCTACCATCCCCCAAATTCTGGTGAAGCTCGATCACCTAGAGACATCACGGTAGAGGAATTTCCGACCTCAACATAAACCCATTCGAAACCCTACTTGGCCTCCGATTGATCGCCACGACCATCGATAAATACTTTCAGTATTTTTTCTACAATCCCCAACCCACTGACCTCCTCCAGTCCAAACTTCGCCCAACAACTCGCCGCCGATCAACGCAAATTGACGAAAACGACGAAACTGACCAACTCCAATTATCTCGACGAATACTACACTAAAAATCACGATTTCTTTTTCTAAATCCATCATTTGCAAGCACTAATCAGATTATAGAATCAAAACGTGAGATTAAGTCATTTGATTTTCTGACTAATATTGATTATCACTGTGATACCTTATTTTAGAATTTATTGCTTAATATAATTGCTTGAAATTATTTTTAAGAATGAATTCTGGGTAATACTAACACATTTCATTCAAAGATCATATCCTATAAAGGATTGGAAGAAGAGAATTTAAATTTCGAAATTGTTTAATGTCTGTATGTTTTTAACAGAGGTATATATATGTACATGAATTCAAACATGCATACCTATATCTTTTTATATATATATACATACAATACATTTTCATCTATATAAACACATTTCCAAATCATCAACATCACAAGCATAACAGTCAAGAATGATCAGGTTTAAAATAAAGTTTGTTTACTGGTTTAAAACAAAGGACAGAGAACATTTTGAATATATATATAAACAGACTAGCTCCTAACATATTCATACCAATTCATTCAGATTCAAGCAAAAGAATTTTGATATAAGTAAATATCATCACAAGCATCCAACTCAAACTGTTTTTAAAAATGTTTACTCACCTTTTTATTTGCAGAGAACAAAGCAGAGCACTGTTTATCACTTCCAGGCTTTTTAAATTTTGAATTCTGGCAACTTGCATTTGATTTTGTTTCTGGTACTTTACATTTGAAAAGATCTGAAGCTTCATCATTGAATTTGCTTATTTACTTGTTGAAATCTGAAGCCTTTGCATTTGAATTATAGTTGAACTTCCTTTTAGTTGCAGATTTGAATTCCAGGTTGAAGAAAATTTGAGAACTGATTTTTTTTTTCTTTTAACTTTGATTTCAGTTTTAGAAGAAGAAAGAAAAACTGAGAAAACGTTTTGAACTGAAAAATAGAAGCAAGGTTTCTATACAACATTATATTTGTTATTTCATTTTCCAAAGAAATTTGCCACTTGTATTTTTTTAAAACTTACATGTGTCCTTTATCACCTAATTACCCTACACTTGTTACCACTAAGTGTTAATGTATTTACACATGTCCTTTTTAATATATTAAATAAATTTTTTTTATTTAATTTAAATGTTAATATAAAACCTTTATACTTAATTCACTAATTAATAAACACTTACCTTAGTATATGTATATATAAACTATTTTAAAGAAACATATTATAAAACAAATAAAATCTTATATATTTTTAAATCCAATATAATTATCTTTTAAAAGATATAAATTAAAATACCAAATACCCTTTGAAAAAAGTATTATATTAAATTATACTTTCCAAATTATACTTTATATATATATATAAATTTGAAACACTTTTATTAAATTCAAACCAAAATCCCAATATATACAAATATACATATATATATTTAAATAGAAATATTTTTAACATAAATTTGAGAATTATTATATTAAATTTCAATACAACTTTAAATCATAACATATACATACATATATATTACAATTTGAAAATACATCTTTTATTTAAACAAAAGATTTCTATTCACAATATATATAGCAAAATATATATTATAAATAGATTAAAACTTTATTAGCTTTGAAAATAAATCTTATCAATTTTAAATCAATATTTCCAGATTAAATATTGATTATCCTTTAAAGATTAAATTATCAATTTAAATTAAAATTATAAAGGAAAATTTTCAATTCAATTGAATTATTAATACAGATTATTAAATTTATATTGCTCAAAAACCCGGGATATCACAAACAGGTTGAAAATGGTTACCAATAGGATATCCGTTTCACGATTTTCGTCGCGTAACGGACACTAGAATACAAAAATAAATATACTGTGTAGATCAGTACGATGAGATTATCAAAACGGTACACAGATATCAATGGTACGATCATCCGATCGAAAGTCGGTATCGGTACCGAAATGCTGCAAAATGTCAGAAATAAGATGAACGGCGCAATAGCAGTCAAAATTTGACGAAACGAAAGGTGACGTCTCATTCAGAAGATGATTTACAAATTTTCTATGTAAAAATATTTAGGTTTGGAAAACATTTTATTACCATCAATTTTTAACTGATATAAATTGGAATAAAATTACACTAGAAAATAAACTTCCAAATTAGCTGATGAAAATTTACCAATTGCTATGTTTAAACAGACGTATTCCAAATATTAAATTTATATTTCAAAATTTTATTGTTTAAAATTCCACAAATTTCAATTAATTAAATAAATAAAACCACTGAAATTTACGGGTCGTTACACTCTCCCCCACTCAAAACTTTTCGTCCCCGAAAAGGAAGGAGGTAGGAGAGTAGAAGCAACCAAAAAGAAAAGTAGATTAAAAGACAAGATAAAACAATTAATTTAAACCATATAATTTCAAATTAAACTAATTAATATTTAACAATTTGGTTTAATCCACTTCGTTTCACTTAAGTTAAATCAATCTATCTATTTCTAAGTTCATTACCTTATTGTCTAGTCATCCTCATTTTAAATTCAAGGTATTTCCATTCTTTAATCAAATTTCAATTTATTAATTCCTTCAAAACAAATTTATTTGTCTCATCTATTATCCACTTAACTTATAATTCTTATTTATTTCAATTAATGTTTATAACTAAATTTTAAGTGTATAACATTTATTATAACCACTCAAATTCTATTTATAAAGGTCATTTTATATTGTATATTATCCGATTACATTTTTAACTTCTGAAAATTTTAGGTAAGTTATGTTGGGATGTAATTGAGTATTATACAAATAAGATTTTACAATTCAGTTATTCCCAGTTAACTATTTATCTAAGAATTTTGACTTTAGTTTATAATTGAAATCATCTTTAATCTAAAATTTAAGAATTTAAATCTCTGATTTACTTCAAACAATTTAGAGATATATATAATATATTTATATAAAATTTTAATTTTAAAATAAGGTACATATATATATATGAATCAATTTATACTGAAGAAATTCAAATCAAAAGTATTTTTTTTCAAAACAAAACCGTAGCAAAGCTACAGAATAGTCTCTCCACTTCGAAACTCGAAAATGAATGTCGATGATGCGGCCGTCATCACCGAAATTATTTCCCAGCGACAAAGAGAAGAACATTGATTTAAACATTTAAAATTCTTTGAAAACCCTTTTTATTCGAAAATACTTTAAATAATATACATTTTAAGACCTTAAAACAAAGTTTGAAATCACCAGAAATTTAATTCTTAAATTCTCAATTTAAATTCATTTCAATTTCAAATAAATTTATAAACAATAGTCATTTTACAATAGTCAATGACTTACAAAACAATAAAATGATAATCACATATTATCATTTTCAACAACCAAATTATTTAACTTTTAATTCCAGAAAATTTTTCTTATATATTTATAATATAATCATACAAATTTATTTCATTTATCAAATTTAAAAATTATATTGTGTCAGTTTGCTCTGTTCAAGTGTTTTGGAAATCCTATCGATAGCGTTGATCAGACGAATCGATCGAAAATCCAAACCAACATCAACCACTCAAACAACACACTATAAACATCAACTATTTTATATTAATTACAAATACACTCCCTCACACGATGATTCCAGAATTGGATTCGAACGCAAGGATAGAGATCCAAATATAGAGGGGCTCTAATCAAAGCGAGTTCTAATCTAAAATAGATAGGCTCGAAACGAAGATTAGATGATTGTATTTCAACAGGAAGATGGATAAAGTTGTATAAATCGCGGGCAACCTTAACCGGGTCAACCGTGACTTCATAGATAAGATTGAGGTAGAATTCTGGAGTAAATCGACATTCGATTACCAGAGGTAGAATTCGGGTATAGCATAAGATAGCAGCATCGTAAACCGAGGATACAGAAATCTCCGGTGAATCAATACCGATTGTAAAGGAGTTTCACCCAGTACAAATTATTCGAAGATTGGCGAGACCGCCAATTTATTATAGAGATCATTCGAAGTGGAATTAAGGGATACTCCGGAATCAAAAGACACGAATGGGGAGACACGAATGGACTTGGAAGCGAAGTGAACGTTCCAAAATTCAAAGGAACCGAGTCAAAGAAGAAGGAATTCAAGCTCGAACGAAAGTGATTCTGTAATTGAATTTACTACATATGCTGAGTTTTGCCTAAAACCAGAGCTCTGATACCACATGTAATGACCCAGTATTTTAAACCATTCGCATCCATTATAAGTGTATAGGTAGACACTCATGCCAGAGTTGGATTGCTCAAAATACCGCGTTGTAAATAAAATTTGGCAAAACTGAACATATACAGTAAATAAAATAATTACAGATCACAGACACAGTGTAATATAACAATAATACAGCAGAAACAAAAGGATAGTAGTTCATGAAGCTACTATAAATATAACAGAGTTAAACAAGATACAACAGAAGTCTCGAATACAATAGATGTCTCAATACAATAATCAAATACAAGATCTGAATACATCACTGGAATCAACTGAATAACTGAATGCAGGATCGATAGATAGCTGGATCTCCAAGCGAAGCTCCAACTCCAAAGGTGAGTCTCAAATGCTGTATCACTCAGTCTGACCGGAGCGTAAAGCAAAACACAAAACACTCGAGTTAGGATTAACATTCTTATATTAATAAATCCAACTCAAGTGAAATATCAACTGAATACAAGTAACTTAAAGGATGTTTGGGATAACCATCCCCTAAGGATCCGTTAAACTATCTACTATGTAGAAATATTCGCTATTATAATAATGTCTAATCAGTAAAGTATAATCATATAGAAAATAGCGTTAAGGGGATGGAGAACCTTAACGCGGTCGGATCTTAAAATCATAATCGTAGTAAAGCTCGATATGGTAGGTGACACGGCACAACTAGGCAATGTCAGGGTAGATATACCAATTACGCATCCGGACTAGTGGTGACGCATAGCAGCCACTACCGCCCACCTCGAACAACACTCCCAAATCAAGGGTGGCCACCAAATCAATCACAAGTAATAGAATGGTATCGAAGAAGTGTGTCCGATAAGAGGTGCTACCTCATTGGTCCGTCAATCGCTCCTGTTTTAGCCACCTTATGCCAACTCACGGGAGTTGGGTCCACGTATATACCTTAGGATCGTCGCCACCATCCTACTTCATTCTGGAGACTCCACCGCGTACACGGTTGTCAAAGTGGTTTTCGGTATCGACAGAGAGTATGTCCATATCCGATCCCGGTCTCTTTAACAACCAATCGTTATTATAACACCGTGGTCATTTCAAATAGTTTATACCTCAAAACCAAAATATCATTATCATTTCAAAACCCAATTTAATACGATATCATTTTCACTTCAAATATATCCATTTCAAAATCATAGTACTTTTCCTAAGTTATAACGCTTTCGAAATCATAGCATCTTGGAAATCATAACACTTTGAAATTATAGCATTTTGGAAATTGTAACACTTTTCTTTTGAACAGTTTAGACATTAAAATTAGTATATATATTAAAATAGTTTATAAATAAGATAGTTTATATAAATAGTTATAAGTTAAAATAGTTTAAAATAAAATAATTTATATTAAAAATGATTTATATTAAAATAGTTTATATTAAAATAATTTATAAAGTAAGTATCAATAGTTTTAAAGCTAATTTAAAATTCCTTTATAAAATAAAATAGCTTCCTCAAATTTCACAAATCGATTCAAATTAACTCGAATTCCAAAAATTTAATTTAATCAAATCTCAAGTCATCAGTTTCAACTCGATTCAGCTTCTAAATAAACCATTTCAAATTATCGATTTCAAATATATATCTGAACCATAAAATAAGCCATTTAAATTTTTAATACATTTCAAAGCTTTAATTATTCAACATTTCAAAACTAAATTCGATAAATTTATATACATATCAGATTCACTTTACAATTATTCAGTTTTGAAATATTAACTTAATCATTTCCATAACATTTAAATACAATTTCAATTTACAATTTTAAATAAACAAAATATCCCATTTAAATATATATAAGTTTGAAATATCCATTTAAGTCACCTTTTCAAATTTCAAGTTGTAAAACACTTCTTTGTATTTCAAATTCAATACATTTCAAATCAAACTTATTTAGGTATAATCCTTAAATAAATATAATTTCAATCAATTTCAAATCATTATAAATTCTGTATTTGAAGATATAGGTATTAAATAAATACTTAAACATATTATTTATCAACTTTATTAAATCAACTTTAATGAATCTTTAAAATCAATATTTATCAAAACTATATATTTCTTTTCAAAACCAAAGAAATCATTTTCAAACATTTATATATAGACCAACGGTGCCTATATATAATTTTCTATCCTATGGTCAAGTGGTACGGATATTTATCATTTCAATCCGCAATTTAAAATATATATACGGGTATATATCTTTTCAACCCGCAATCCCACATTCAATTGATTGAAAACCGCTTGGGTTTACCATTTCAACCCATAACGATTTTCTCCTATTCTACAAGATCGTTCGGGTATGTATCATTTCAACCCATAGTGATTCTATACTAACAGGGAACTTGCAATGGTGGTAACAGATATGATAATAAAATAACAACAGCAACAGGCATATATCAACAATATAAATAACAGATAATGGTGTCAGATGTCACAGGTGAACAGATATAGATAATGACATATATAACAATGTAAATAACTAACAGCAGCATATTTCAATTGACATTTCAATTGAAATCAAATTTAATAAATATAAGAACATAAATCGTGAGTGATTGCTCACCTTTCGTGGTTAGAGACGAACGAGGATGAGATGAGTTACGAATCTGAACACGAACTTCGAAACAAAGCAAAATTGGCACGAATTTGATGACCAAGCTGATAACACGAATTGATGGAACGAATCAGAATGTGATCGATGAAGATAATTGGTAAGTGAACTTATATATATATATATAATTATATATAACTATATATTATAAAATCATATTATAACAAAGTATTAACATACATGTAGTCACAAATCAAAATAAAAAAAAATATGAAACAACTTATCTACAACGTCTATACTTAAAACATATTATATTTATTTTTCAACTATCAGTCATCATTAAACATATATAAGTGGATCAACACATCTATATATACTATAACAGTCAATATGAAAAATCCTGATACATGTATGCACTCAGGCTTAGATGTAAATACATCTCTAACATGCAAAACTTACATGAACTCATGCATACGACAGAAAAATGAAAAAAATAAAGAAACAAACAACTCCAGGCTAAAATATAGGTGACTACAAGTTTGAATATACAACCCATACTCATACAGTAATACAAATATGATTCACTTCTCAACTGTCATTCGATATCTAACGCATATATAACATGTTATATCGTATAAACTAATATATTATGAACTAATATTACCAGTTAGCCGTTCACTGACAGAATACAACTCATATAATTTTTAAAATAATATATATATGCTATACGAAACTATATGAAGCCCTGATATAAAACAAGTAAAAGTAAATTATGCAGACATTGAAACTTATACAAACCCATATGCCTATATGTATAGACAGTAAGCAACAACAAAAAAACAACAACTGGACTTATACATTTTCCCAAACTAAACATTTTCAGGGAACATTGTCAGGTGGAAGAAAAAGTTGGAAAAATACTATATTTAAGCAACTATATATTATAACTAACAGTACAAGGTTATATGCGAAATCTTAACCATCCTACACATATATACAAAACTACGTAAGCATAAGCCAACAAGTTTTAGCATACAATTACATATACTGTTATGTGAGATTTACCATTTAACAAATCCTATAGGAACTTTGGACTTGTACTTATCTTAACAATAGATCATATATATAACAATATGTAAATGCAGATAGTCGGGTTTTACTAGCATAAATTAAATATTATTTTAAACATCCATAGACTCTATAAACTTATGTAACCATATATCTAAAATACTAACCTACAAATATATTAACCCAGGTACAAACTGAAGTAGACTTTATATGTAAAACTATAAATAAATATATATACAAACCAACACATCTAAATTTATAGAAAAACCAAAACTGGTACAACTGCTTTCAACATATAAACGAAAACTACTTTATATTATATATATAGAGAGATATTTATATACCAGATAAAATACAGACTTATAACTTATAAATAAACTAACATATATATATTTTATAGACTTTATAAACTGAGATGTAACTTTATAGCAAAATTTATATGTATACTTCTTTTATGAGATAACAACCATATCATATGTATCAAAACAGACTTATAAAATAAACTACAATATAAGCTATATATATATACCTGAAAGAAGAGAAGAAGATGGAACACTCGGTGGTGGAAGAATAGGGGAGAAGAGGCGCTCGAGGCATGGCCGGAAGCTTCGACCAGCGAATATTGAATGAGCAGGGGAGAAAGGCGGAGGCCTTGGGTGATAGGCGAGTGTGGCTTCACACGGCGGAATTTGTATTCGGCCAGTGGCTTCGGCAACAGGGAGGCCGAGTGATGGAGGAGCAGCTCAAAACGGTTGCTGTGGTGTCGGCCGTGGGGAATCTGGGTGGCGGTGAGGAAGCTCGAAGGCTTGCACGTGGATCAGGGAAGAGAAAAATCTTTTTTTTTTCTTTTTTTGAGGCCGTGAAGATGAAACAGAAGAGGTGAAAGAAGTGGAAGGAATAGAATTGGCAGAGGGAAAAAGTTAAGATGAAGAAAGAATGAAGAGGTAGAAGAATAACGGTTAGGCAATGGTAAATGTTTTGACGAAAAATAAAGGTGCATGCTCAACCGATGGCCTTTCAATTTCTAA
Source organism: Allium fistulosum (assembly GCA_030737815.1). Classification (NCBI taxonomy): domain Eukaryota; kingdom Viridiplantae; phylum Streptophyta; class Magnoliopsida; order Asparagales; family Amaryllidaceae; genus Allium; species Allium fistulosum. The sequence goes on from CM060907.1 coordinate 101,950,838, forward strand.
CGTTAATTCAAATGAACGTCACCATTCTAGCCCATTTTTCATAAAAATCTAAATACAAAGTAAGTTCAAATCCAACAGGTTGAAAATGGTTACCAATACGGATATCCGTTTCATGATTTTCGTCGCGTAACGGACACTAGAATAAAAAAATAAATATACTGTGTAGATCAGTACGATGAGATTATCAAAACGGTACACAGATATCAGTGGTACGATCATCTGATCAAAAGTCGGTATCGGTACCGAAATGCTGCAAAATGTCAGAAATAAGATGAACGGAGCAATAGCAGTCAAAATTTGATGAAACGAAAGGTGACGTCTCATTCAGAAGATGATTTATAAATTTTCTATGTAAAAATATTTAGGTTTGGAAAACATTTTATTACCATCAATTTTTAACTGATATAAATTGGAATAAAATTACACTAGAAAATAAACTTCCAAATTAGCTGATGAAAATTTACCAATTGCTATGTTTAAACAGACGTATTCCAAATATTAAATTTATATTTCAAAATTTTATTGTTTAAAATTCCACAAATTTCAATTAATTAAATAAATAAAACCACTGAAATTTACGGGTCGTTACAGAGACAAGACAGCGGCTATAGAGGAGGGCTCGGCCAGGCAGAGGGGATGAATAGGCGGAGCAGGAGGAGGCGCACGGTGTGATTGGGCTAGGCAAGGAGTGGGGTTATGGTGGATACGGCCATGGATAGGCTCGGTAGGGGAAGAGAAATAGGCTAGCAGGAAAAAAACACGGGTGGAGTGAGAAGAGGTCGGTAGTTTGGGTCGAGCTCGGCTGGTAGCCGATGGCGGCGGCGGAGAGAGGGTGTGGCCACGGGGAGAGAACACGGTGTAGGACTCGGCAAAAGGAGGGTAGTCTCGGTGCCGATGGGTGATACATGAAGGGAGAAGAACAAAATATGAACAAATAAAAAAAGTGTAAACGAATCAATTGCAAACAAAACTTTTATTAAAACATTGAGAATAGTGAAGGTCAATAGCTACAGTAATAAATGTTGATGGCTTCTCGAATAAAGTAATAACAAACGTCTATTTAGTTTTACTAAGAAAAGTTGAATGGACAATGAATTCAAATGGTCATAAAACCAAACGTCACAAAACCGGTACCGATACGGTAACCGTTTCTGTGGATTTCGCTGCGAATCGGGTTTCAAAATACAGAATTGAATATACCGTAGAGATCAGCATGACGAGACGATCAAAACGGTATATGGGTATCAGTGGTATGATTGAATTATAAAAATTCGAATTTTCTACTAGCGTAAAATGCAGCAAAAAACGCAGAAAAATAAGATCGACGTAGCTAAAGAAGTCCGAATTTGAAAAAATGAAAAATGACGTCTTATTCAGAAGATGAATTAGAATTTTTCTATGTAAAAATATTCAGGTTTGGAAAACATTTTATTATCATCAATTTTAACTGATATAAATTGGAATAAAATTACACTAGAAAATAAACTTCCAAATTATCTGATGAAAATTTACCAGTTGCTATGATTAATTAGACGCATTCCAAATATCAAATTTTTATTTCAAAATTTTATCGTTTAAAATTTCAGAAAATTTCAACTAATTATGTTATTAAAACAGTTAAAATTTACGGGTCGTTACACTCTCCCACACTCAAAACTTTTCGTCCCCGAAAAGGAAGGAGGCAGGAGAATAGAAACAACCAGAAAGAAAATAGATTGGAATACAAGTAAAACAATTAATTTAAACCATATAAATTTCAATTTAAATTAATTAATATTTAACAATTTGGTTAAATCCCTTTGAGTTCACTTAAGTTAAATCAATCTATCTATTTCTAAATTCATTATCTTATTATCTGGTCATCCTCAATTAACAATTTCCAAATCAGCAATTTGTATAATCATTTATTGCACTCATATTTTATTCAACAAATTTAATTCTTTTATTCCAAATTATTATTAAGTTTATTCCACTTAATATATCTTATTACATATATTTAAACCATATAAATTTCAATTTAAATTAATTTATATTCAATAATTGGTTTAAATTGAAGGTATTTCCATAAGTTGATCTAATTTCAATTTGTTAATTCTTTCAGAACAAAATTTATTATATTCATCTCATTCAATTAACTTATTATTCTATCATCTTTATTAGCATTTTTTTAATAATTAAAACCTAAGTGTATAACATTTATTATAAACACTCAAATTTTATTTATAAAATCATTTTATATTGTATATTATCCAATTACATTTTAACTTCTGAATAATTTAGGTAAGTTATATTGAAATGCAATTTAGTACTATACAAATAAAATTTTCAAATTCAATTATTTCAAGTTTAAATATTTATCCAAAATTTTTGACTTCAGTTTATAATTGAAATCATCTTTAAATCATAAACTTAAGAATTTAAATCTCTGATTTACTTCAAACAATTTTGAGATAAATATATATAGTATATATCAGATCAAAATTAAATCTTTATATATATAATAAATCAGGTCATACCACAGAAATTCAAATCAAATTAAATTTCCAAACAAAGTGTAGCAAAGCTACTGAATGGTCTCTTCACTTCGAAACTCGAAAATGAATGTCGATGATGCGACCGCCATCCCAGAAATTATTTTCCAGCGACAAAAAAAATAGTACCGATTTAAACATTAAAATTCTTTGAAAATCATTTATATTCGAAAATACTTTATATAATATACATTTAAAATTTTAAAACCAGAGTTTGGAATCATCGGAAATTAAATTCTCAAATTCCTGATTTAAATTTATTTAAATTCCAAATCAATTTATACCATGTTTATAAATTCATTTAGAACAATAAATGATTATCAAATATTATCATTTCAAATAACCAATTAATTAACCTCTTTTTTTTTATTCCAAAAAATTTTACTTATATATTTATAATATAATCATACAAAATTATTTCATTTACCAAATTTGAAATCAATATTGTGTCAGTTTGCTCTGTTCAAGTGTTTTAAAAATCCTATCGATAGCGTTGATCAGACGAATCGATCGAAAATCCAAACCAACATCAATAACTCAAACAACACACTATAAACATAAAATATTTTATATTAATTACAAATACACTCCCTCACTCGGATATCCTCGAATGGATTTCAAAACAAAGATAGAGATTCAGATTAGAGAAACTCTAACTAAAAGAATTCAACTAAAAGGTAGACCCGATAGGGAGATAAGATAATTGAGTTTTCAAACAGAAGATGGACAAACTTATATAAATCACAGGTAACCTTAACCGGGTCAACCGTGATTCCAAGAATAAATTCGATGTAGAATTCTGCGACAAATCGACATTCGATCGCCAGAGATAGAATTCGGGTATAGCAAAAGATAATAGCATCGTAAACTGAGGATACAGAAATCTTCGGCGAATCAATGCTGGTTGTATAGGAGTTTCACTCTTTTACAAATTATTCAGATATTTGCGAGACGGCCGATTTATTATAGATCATTCGAAGTGGAGTTATGGGATACTCCAGAATTAAAAAGACACGAATAGGGGAGACATGAATGGACTTTGGAACCGAAGGGAACGTTCCAAAATTCAAAGAAACTGAGTCAAAGAAGAAGGAATTCAAGCTCGAACGAACGTGATTCCGCAATTGAATTTACTCTATATGCTGAGTTTTGCCTAAAACTAGAGCTCTGATACCAACTGTAACAACCTAGTATTTTGGACTATTCAAATCGACAATAAATCCACACATGCCGGACTTGAATAATTCAAAACAATGGATTGTAAATACAATTTGGCAAAACACAGTATATACAGTAAATAAAATAATCACATATCACAGACACAGAGTAATATAACAATAATGCAGCGGAAACAAAAGAATAGTAGTTCATGAAGCTACTATATATATATATATATATATAACAGAGTTAAACAAGATACAACAGAAGTCTCGAATACAATAGTCAAATACAAGATTAGAATACATCACTGGAATCAACTGAATATCTGAAAGCTGGATAGATAGCTGGATCTCCAAGCGAAGCTCCAACTCCAAAGGTGAGTCTCGAATACTGGTACACTCAGTCTGACCCAAGCGTAAAGCAAAACACAAAACACTCGAGTCAGGATTAACATTCTTATATCAATAAATCTGTAACAACCCGCATATCTATCGATTTTATATTTAAATATTTTATCGTTAGTCGGATGTTAGTCCGAAAAGCTACTTTTTGCATACGGTCAAATTAGGACTCGAGACCACCCCCATTGAGTTCAAAATGACGTTTGCGATCTTTTTGAGTGTAAACTTCGATATGTTTGGAGATAGTGAAATTTTCGTCACTTTTCCCGCTTGAGACTTTGGTTTGGACTGCACTTCCCTAGTTCAGCCCAACCTCCTTCCTCACTTCATTCACCCTTTGTTTTAACATTCAAGCTTCATCAAAAATGGTGGTGGGAAGTGGAAATTAAAACTCCAAACTCCAATTCTATTGCAAATCCGTGATTCAACTCCAAATTCAAGTAGAAGATAGTGGATTCAAGTTTAGGGTTACTTCTCCTTGCTTTCAATCTCCATCTCGATCAATTTCGTGGAAAAGGTGAGATTTTTGATCTCACATCTTGCCTATATCTATCTTGGACTGTTGGGAATGATCCCCTATTGTATTTGCATCAATATTTGCATTTGGTTTGGATTGGATTGGCGAAAAACTTCAATTTTCAGCGTTTTGGTGATTTTCCTGGCCTTAAGTCGTTTCTGGCCTTCGCTGAGTCGTCCACGAGTTAAGCCTAAGTCGTGAGTCGTTCACGAGTTAAGGGCTTAGGTCGCGCGCGTGTATTTCTGTTCGTCTGGCCTGAGTCGTTCGCGAGTTACTGGCATAAGTCGTTCAGGAGTTAAAGGCCTTAAGTCGTAGGTCGTTTTGCAGTTAGCTCGCTCGCCCTGGCTTAAGTCGTTAAGTCGTTAAAGGCTTAAGTCGATTAAGTCGTTCAAGACTTAGGTCGTATGACCTTATCCCTTAAGTCGTAAGTCGCTTACCTCCCTTAAGTCGTAAGTCTCTTGCCTCCCTTAAAGTCCTAGGTCGTATGACTCTTAAGTCCTAGGTCGTTGGCTTTTAAACTGTTAAGTCGTATGACCTTAAGTCGTAGGTCGTCCCCGAGTTAAGACTTAAGTCGTTGCTTTCTGCTATCTCGTCCTGGCTTAGGTCGTACTGAGATAAGTCGTTAGGTCGTATAGACCTTAGCTCGTAGCTCGTATTTGAGCTTAAGTCGTTAAGTCGTATTGACTTTAAGTCGTTCGCGAGATAAGCAAGTACTAAGTCGTTCGCGATTTAAAACCTTAAGTCGTAGGTCGTCCCCGACCTTGTCCTTAGCCTTGTTAGGTCGCGTGAACTCATAGGTCGTATGAACTACTTTTTCTTAGGTCGTTGGACCTTCTTAACTCGTTAGGTCGAAGACCCTTAAACACTTAGGTCGCAGAACCCTCTTAAGTCGTAACTCGTTCGCGAGTTAGCACTTGGTCGTTTTGACCTGTTTTTCCCTAGGTCGTTCGACCTGTTCTTCTGCTAAGTCGCGTGGCATTCTCCACTTAGGTCGTATGACCTTATCCCTTAAGTCGTAAGTCGCTTGCCTCCCTTAAGTCGTAAGTCGTTCGCGAGTTAGTACTTGGTCGTTTGACCTATTTTCCCCTAGGTCGTTCGCGAGTTAGTACTTGGTCATTTGACCGGTTTGGCTTCTCGAGACCGCTTGCCTTCACTAGGTCGTACCGTGACGGGGCGCTGCCCCGCACCCCGCCGTGGGCGCTGCCCCCTGGACCCCCGCGACCTGACCGGGCAGGTCGAACCCCGTATTACTCCGCGTAGGCAATCTCTTCTGAAAAACGTTTATCAGAATTTCTACTTTGATGGTTTTGGGATTGACTTCTTTGCACTTTACTCACGTCTTCGAACGTGAATTGATTTGTTCTACCATCGTTTTATGACTTGTCACTTTAAAGATATATGAAGGTTTCAATACTAATAGTAAATATCAAAACTCTTTCATCAAAGCGATTTCAACACTAATTTAAGTATCAAAAGTTCGTTTTCTCAAACCGATTTTCAATCTACTAGTATATACAAGCCTTTACTTCACTCGAATGAGAAATCGACTTAAACGACTTAGTAAAACGAGTGGTATGAAACGCTTGCGTTCACTTCGTCGGTTAGCTCTTGGACTTGTTCGATTGAACCCTTTTTGTGACAATTTCCTAGTGAAGATTTACAGCTTGTTCGTAAATATTTAAGTTAAGCAAGTGGTTATGGGACATGAAGCTAAACTCATATATTTACTGGCTTGGTGTGATTGACACTTCCTTATGATCATGACGATCATTTTTGTGATTTAGACTAGCAATGTGCGATGTCTCTTCGTCCGTGTGTCGGACTTGCCTTCGGGCCATCCGTGTGTTCGGAAAATTTAAATGGATAGCTTCCATGAGATAACTTCTCGTCCGTGTGTCGGACTTCCCCCTTTTTGTGATTTCTGGATTTCGTGTGTTGATTTCTGGGATTTGTTCTGGATTTCGTGTGTTGATTTCTGGATTTAGTGCTTCACCAACTTTTGTGATTTTCACTGATATGATATCAGGTTTTTGTGTATTGGTGAATTCGTGTGTCATTACCTTTTTATGTGTTTGGATCTTTGAGAAGATTCTTGTGATATTGATTAATCTTTTGTTGATTATCATTTACATACTTATAGTAGTATGTCGCTATGGTTATTACATGTTCATGTCATGCCTTTTACTGTATACCATATCATCTGATATTTATAGTTAGACTGATCCGTTTATTATTTTCTTATAAATAATACTCGGGTCAGACCGAGATGTTACAGGTGCTTCTGCTTGACTTCTCTTCAGGATTATTCTGACTTTTGGCTAACTACTTAGATTAGTAGTTTTTGGATGTACACCTTTGAGATATAGACTCTATGTTGTGTACTTATTCTTTTGTATAGCACGTGATGCTATTCTTTTGTATTATCGTGGATCTTTCTGACCACTACTCTGATGTACACTTTCATGTGTTATATATTTATTCATATCTTCTTCCGCCTTTGTGATATGGATGTCTGTGACTGATTTATGTTATGATTATTTCTATGTTTGTTTCCGAAGATTATATATAGCCACCGTGTGATAGCTTTGTGTTTGTATCGGAATGTCGGATTTCCTCCTTAAAAGATATGCATTCTATTCTATCTGACGTATCGGTGCTCGCACAAAGAAGTTACATGGATGGTCGCTCCTCCACAGCCTTATTCTCCGCGCTAATTGACAGCACTACATCGTAGTGTTCTTGGTTAGCTTGGGTATAGAGGTGGGGCGTCACAAAATCCAACTCAAGTGAAATAACAACTGAAAGTACAAGTAACTCAAAGAATGTTTGGGATAACCATCCTCTAAGGATCCGTTAAACTATTTATATATAGTAGTATACGCTAAGTAGATAATGCCTATCAGTAATATAAAGTATCAAAATAGCGTTAAGGCGTTACCATTATCCCCCTTAACACATTTTATATAAGCGTCATAGTCTATATAGCACTGTAAAATCCAGCGTAAACTAGTGGGTTATCAGGGAGTACTCCATAGGTATAACACGAAACAAATCGTAGTGGTCGCGCATAGGGATACAAGTATGACAAGGCACATGAGGCAATACCCAAGGTAGTGAAACTATCATTTGCCTGATTCGGACTGGTGAGAACGCATCGCCACAACGATCGCAACACCGTGAAACAACACTCCCAATTCAAGGGTGCACACCAATCAAAAAATGTAATGAGTAGTTTACGAAGAAGTGTGTCCGCTAGAGGTAGCTAACCTCACTGGCCCGGCACGGCTCCTGTTTAAGTCATTTCCAATTTGACACAAGTGTCAAGGTCATCCATTATCGTTCTCTTTCTTCAAATCCAGCAACGTCATCATTCCAACCACTTCATTCTGGATCACACTCCGTGTATAATAGTTATTAAAGTGGTTTTCGGTTTAGACAGAGAGTATGTTCCTAACTGATCCCAGACTCTTCAATAACTACGTTATTATTACACCGATTGGTCATTTAATAAACTTCAAAATTGTATATATTTCAAAACCAAAATATCATTGCCATTTCAAAACCATATCAATACGATATCACTTCTATTTTAAAACCAAATACGATATCATTTCCATTTTTAAATGTATCCATCTCAAATATATCCATTTACAAAATCATAGTACTTCAAAGTTATAACATTTCTAAATCAAACACTTAAAAATCATAATACTTTGGAAATCAAAATTTAGAAATCATAATGCTTTAGAATCATAACACTTCCTACTTAACTGTTTAAATATAAATAATAGTATAAATAATAAAATAGTTTATAATTTAAAATAGTTTATATAAAAATAGTTATAATTTAAAATAGTTTATATTAAAATAATTTATATTAAAATAGTTTATATGAAATAAATTTATAAAGTAAAATATATCAATAGTTTTAAATAATTTAAAATACTTTATATAATAAAATAGCTTCCTCAAATTTCACAATCAATTCCAAATAACCACCAATCCCAAAAATTTAAAATTTAGTCAAATCTCAAATCATCAATTTCAATTCAATTCAGTTCTCAATAAATTATTATATCGATTTCAAATACAGATTTGAACCACAAATAAACCATTTAAATTTCGATATATTCCAAAGCTTTAAATATTTCACAATCTCAAAACTAAATTTGATAATTTCATATATATCTTAATTTAACTTTATTATTATTTAGTTTTGAAATATTCACTTAATAAATCCAATATTATTTAAATAAAACCCCAAATTACAAATAAACTAAATATTTCCTTCAATTATATTTTAAACTTGAAATATTCATTTTAAATCATCTTAAACCAAAATCAAATTATAAAATCATATTTTTAAAATTCAAATTTAATAATTTCCAATCAAACTTATTTTAAGGAAAATTCTTAAATAATTAAAATTCCAAATCAATTTCAAATTTATCTTTCAACCTGAAACATTATAAGCTCTATATTTGAAAATATAAATTTTACATAAATACTTAAACATTATTTTATATTGATTAAATCGACTTTATTAAATCAACTTTATTAGATCTTTAAAATCAATATTTATTAAAACCATATATTTCCTTCAAAACCATAGAAATCATTTTCAAATATTTATATATAGACCACCGGTGTCTGTATATAATTTTCTATCCTATGGTCAAGTGATACAGATATTTATCATTTCAATCCGCAATTTAAAATATATTCGGGTATATATCTTTTCAACCCGAAATCCCAAATTCAGTTCAATTGAAAATCGTTTGGGTTTATCATTTCAACCCATAACGATTTTCTCATATTCTACAGATCGTTCGGGTATGTATCATTTCAACCCATAGTGAATTCTATACTAACATGGAACTTGCAGAGTGAAAACGGATATGATAGTAATATAACAGACATATATCATCAATATAAATAACAGATAATGGTGTTAGGTGTCACATGTGAACAGATACAGATAATGTCATATATATAGCAATATAAATAACAGATAATGGTATCAGATGTCACAGGTGAACAGATACAGATGATGGCATATAGATAGCAATAAAAATAACAGATAATGGTGTCAGATGTCACAGGTGAACAGATACAGATAATGGCATATATATATAGCAAATGTAAATAACTAACAGCAGCATATTTCAATTGTCGTTTCAATTGAAATCAAATTTAATAAATATAAGAACATTAATAGTGAGTGATTGCTCACCTTTCGAGGCTAGAGAGATTCGACAAAGAGATTGGTAAAAACCCAAGCACGAATCCCCAAAAAGAAGCAAGATTGGTACGAATTAGACGAACGAAGCTGACAAATAAGGAATCGATGAAAACAAAACAGAACCTTCTTGGTATAACAAAACAATATATATATATATATATAAAGATTTTTCCTCTAAAACAAATTCTTAAACCTATATTTAAAATAAGATATATATATATATATATATAAAATCAATATTTTAATCCTAACACCAATAAACAAAAACCTATATATAAATATATATTTAGAATCCAAACTCATGCGCACTAATATAACTAGTATAGACTAACATACATAAAAATATCTATTGTAAAATCAATATATCTTACATTATAGTAATATACATATATATGAACCCTAGGCAAATACATTTGAAATATATATATACACCAATTTAAATGCACTCATATAATATACTATATATATATATATATAAACTGTAGAATATACATACTAATATATATGAGTTTAATACCTAACATAAAAAAAATGCAGGCAGACCAATATATCCAACAGATTATGTGACTAATGATATATCAGTATAAACTAATATATGTAGTTAATATATAACTCACATAATATTATTATATGAAAAAAAATATCACTATTTAATTTTAATACATATTTCCCTAAAGAAAAATCAATCCCTTTAGGACAGGGCATACATACATAATATATTTTTTCCATACACAGAGAAAAGATTTTTTCAAGTGAACCCATACATACGTAACATATAAAAGTTTTATAGAACATGACAAAGCATAGAACTTTGTAATATCAGTGCTTATATATACAACATACAGTTCGAATATATACTCATATATATACACACTTACACATTATATAAAAAGACTCTAGTTTATTTTATAAACAAACACAACATATAAACATAAATATATATCTATATACATCTAACTAATATACTAACATATATTTGTACATTGCAAAATATTAACATATAATACATAACATATAATAATATATATCATACAAATATACTGCATGCAAAGTGTTTTATATTATATGCAATACATGGACGAGCTGATATATACCTCACTTATATATATATATATACATACTTATATGAACTGAACTTATTAAAATCAAGTATAACTCAAAAACAATTTTTATTTTTATTTTTTGCAAATAAACATATATCTATCAAAATCTGTATACATGCGTACCATATATAAACAAACAAACAAAAATGACAACTATAGCTTGCATACTATATTTTACCAGATTATAAAATATAATACAACCTTATTCTCTTTAAACATCTTAAATCTAAAACACGTACATAAAAAAAATCATATATATATGTTAGTTTACAAAGTTGTTTTCTTAAAACACATCTAACACACACAAAATATTTATGTATATACGTTATACAAGAAATGGAGTAGGCTGCTTACTTGCTGTGGTCGGAGAGATAAGACAGCGGCTATGGAGGAGGGCTCGGCCAGGCAGAGCGAATGAATAGGCGGAGCAGGAGGAGGCGTACGGTGTGACTGGGCTTGGCAAGGAGTGGGGTTATGGTGGATACGGCCATGGATGGGCTCGTTAGGGGAAGAGAAATAGGCTAGCAGGAAAAAAACACGGGTGGAGTGAGAAGAGGTCGGTAGTTTGGGTCGAGCTCGGGTGGTAGTCGATGGCGGCGGTGGAGAGAGGGTGTGGCCACGGGGAGAGAACACGGTGGAGGACTCGGCAAAAGGACGGGAGTCTCGGTGCTGATGGGTGATACATGAAGGGAGAAGAACAAAATATGAACAGATAAAAAAAAATTTGAAGTGTAAACGAATCAATTGCAAACAAAACTTTTATTAAAACATGGAGAATAGTGAAGGTCAATAGCTACAGTAATAAATGTTAATGGCTTCTCGAATAAAGTAATAACAAACGGCTATTTAGTTTTACTAAGAAAAGTTGAATGGACAATGAATTCAAATGGTCATAAAACCAAACGTCACAAAACCGGTACCGATATGGTAACCGTTTCTATGGATTTCGCTGCGAATCGGGTTTCAAAACACAGAATTGAATATACCATAGAGATCAGCACGACGAGATGATTAAAACGGTATATGGATATCAATGGTATGATTGAATTATAAAAATTCGAATTTTCTACTAGCGGAAAATGCAGCAAAAACGCAAAAAAATAAGATCGACGAAGCTAAAGAAGTCCAAATTTGGAAAAACGAAAAATGACGTCTTAGTCAGAAGATGAATTAGAATTTTTCTATGTAAAAATATTCAGGTTTGGAAAACATTTTATTATCATCAATTTTAACGGATATAAAATGGAATAAAATTACACTAGAAAATAAACTTGTAAATTATCTGATGAAAATTTACCAGTTGCTATGTTTAATTAGACGCATTCCAAATATCAAATTTTTATTTCAAAATTTTATCGTTTAAAATTTCACAAAATTTCAACTAATTACGTTATTAAAACAGTTAAAATTTACGGCTCGTTACATCAGTGGATATTTGAAAATATAAATTCAAAGTGGGAATTTATAAAGAAATGGGTAAATTTGTTTAAAAATAAATAGTGATTTATTTTTAAAGATGTGAAAGAGAAGTGTATTTCCCTGGATAGCCAAGTACGTTTCCAAAGCAAACTTTTAAGTATGAGTTAAAGGTTTTAAAGTTGTTTTTAAAGTATGTTTTAGAAAATTTATTATTTTTAAATGTTTAAAGTTTAAAAGTAAGTATTTCTCAAATTTAATTTAGTAGTAATTATTTAAAGGTAACTTGGTATTGTGTTTTAAATGGATAAAAATGTAGTTTTATATTTTATAAAGTAGTTTATTTTAAATATTCTTAAAGTATATATTTTTAAATAAAGTATTAAAGTAGTTTTAATTTATATGTTTTAAAGTGTATTTTATAATAAAGTGTTTTTAAATTATTTTAAAAATCTAAAGTAATTATACTTGGTGTTTTCAGTGGAAATAAGTATTTGGGAATTTATTCCATGAGAAGAGTGTGGTTTGAAAACTGTTTTCAAAAAGGTCTGAAAGTGGAAATATATCTTGAGAAGATATTTTGAGGTCAATAAATAATTTGGAAAATTATTTATGTTTGATGGTTGTTTGTGGATGTTATTTGATAGTTAAATAACCGACTATCAATATTGGCCAATGCGCTGATCGTTTCGAAGAAACCGGGATCAGGATTTATTTTTCGAAAACCACTTCGATCTGGTTTGAACGTTTTCGTGGGGAAAACGAGTTTGGAATCGAAGATGGAGCAGTAAAGTGCAAGGGCTAATCGCTACTAATCCTGAGGGTGATTCCAAAATGGATGTAGTAGGAGTAGTGCCTTCGGTTCCGTTCGAACCCGAAACGGACTTGTATGGATGAATGCTTTCGGAACATCGTCAGGTGGACGGTGGGCATTCTAAGAGATGTGTTCTAAAAAGGTAACGCTTAGCCTCGAACCTCATCAACCGGGAATGACTGAAAATCAGGGGTTATGCAGCAAGGCTATGTGGGTCGCGCCCATTAGTGACGCAGCGGATTAATCAAAACAATGTAGATCGATGAAAATAGCAATCGATGGATTGATGAATACTGAAATGCCCGAATTCGTTGATCCGAAGATACCGAATTCTAGCTATCCCGAACTCGTTGATCGCGCACGATACCAGGTTCAAAGATCTGCGATTCTTCACACGTTGATCTAGCGCACTAGATTCCGTGAATCGGCTTCAGCTGTCGTTGAATCGAGCGCACTCGATTATCCGAGAGTGGAGATAGGAGATTACACTCAACTACCAATTGGGTGAAAGCACAAAGCTAACAAAACAAGAGTTTTATTTCAAATCAACTAAACTTTACAAAATGACACAACTTGCCTATTTATAGGCTACAACACATGCCATAGAAAATTACACAAGTCTTAAGTCGTTTCCGACTCATCACCCTACGACCTACGACTCATCATAAGTCGTTCACGACTTATCAGTTTACAATACAAACGTCATGACTTATGACCTATAACAGAACGACTCAACAATATGTACAAAGAAACAATACAACATAGATCATAGCAACTTAACAATCAACACATACAATACATCACGAATTTACAACACTTAGGTCGTATACGACCTAACACATGTAGCGACTTATCATACAGACGACTTAAAAGATTCCCATTCTTCATGCGACTTAAAGAATCAATGGCAGAGATTAAGGCGGCATAAGAATCAACGGCTTCAATCCTCAGCGAGCTGTAGCAATTGGCGACCTAAAGTTTCTCGCGACCTAACTTAGGTCGTAGGTCGTACGCGACTTATCTTAGGTCGTGAGATCTTTTCCCCAGCATACTCGTTAGGTCGCAGACGACCTAAAACACTTCCTTTAAGTCGTAGTCGACTCAGATCCGCTTCTTCCTTAGGTTGTGACCCGCTCGAGTTAAGTCGTAGACGACTTAGATATGCTTCGTTAGGTCGTTCAGGCGACTTAAGGAACTTGTTAACTCGCAAGTCTTCACCAAGTCGTTGCCGAGTTACACTAGGTCGTTGGGGCGACTTAAGGCCTTCGCTAAGTCGGTCACGACTTATGTCTTCAATTCGCTTAAGTCGGTCATGACTTATGCCTTCAACTTTGTTAAGTCGGTCACGACTTAAGCCTTGGAAAATTATAGCTTGGCCTGCATCATCCTCCCCTGGTTGAAAGAAATTCGTCCTCGAATTTGCACTTTCCTCCCCCGCAATACGCTCCTCCCCATGATAAGGTACGAGATGCTTAACATTGAATACGTCCGACGTGTACACACCCTCCGGCAGCTTCAATTTATAAGCATTTTCATTAATCCGTTTGACGATTTCTACAGGACCAATTTTTTTGGCTTTCAATTTGTTATAAGCGCCCACTGGAAAATGATCCTTTGTTAACACTGCATAAACCCAATCACCTTCATTAAATTCAACATTTCTTTGCTTCAAGTCTGCAGATCGTTTGTATTTCTCATTTGCCTTTTCCAATCGTTCTTGAACGATCCTATGACACTCTGTCAATCCTTCAACAAAATCAGCAGCTTTCTTGACTGTCTTCTTTGATTGTGGTATGACCGTTAACTCCAACGGCCCCTTTGGCAAACTTGAATATACAATCTGAAATGGACTGTAACCAGTGCTTCGGTTAACAGCATGATTATGAGCAAACTCCGCCTGACACAACTTTAAGTCCCAACTCTTCAGATTATCCTGAACTAGACATCGCAATAAATTTCCCAGTGATCTGTTCACAACCTCGGTCTGTCCATCCGTTTGCGGATGATAAGCGCTGCTAAAGTTCAACTTCGTTCCCACCATCTTCCATAAACTTAGCCAAAAATGACTTAGAAATCTAGTATCCCGATCAGAAACAATGGATTCCGGCAAACCATGTAAACGATATATCTCTTTGAAAAACAACTGAGCAACATGAACAGCATCCGCCGTCTTCTTACAAGCAATAAAATGTGCCATTTTCGAAAATCAGTCAACCACCACATAAATGGAATCGTTTCCACGCTGTGTTCTTGGCAACCCCAACACAAAGTCCATACTCACATCAACCCATGGTTTAGTTGGTACAGGTAACGGCATATATAATCCAGCATTAGTCGCAGTTCCTTTCGAAACCTGACAGATATGACATCGTTCCACAAACCTTTCCACTTCTTTCCTCATTGACGGCCAAAAATAAGATTGCGAAATCAATTGCAAAGTACGGTCTCTACCCACGTGACCTTCCTCGTGTAACTCCTTTACAATCTTTATTCTCAAACTACAATCAGGTATGCACAATCGATTTCCTTTGAACAGAAAACCATCTACCATCATAAACTCATCCGTCTCCCCATTCTTGACTTTATCAACAAACTTCCCAAAGTAAGGATCTTCGTCAAATAATTCTGGTAACACATCAAACCCTGTCACTTCGACCTTCATTGTAGTCAACAAATGACTCCTCCTGCTCAAAGCATCAGCCACACGATTCGTCACCCCTGACTTGTGTTTAACAACAAAAGTAAACTGTTGTAGATATGCAATCCATGATGCATGTCTCGCAGAAATCTTGTCTTGCCCTTGTAAATGTTTCAACGCCTCATGATCAGTATACAGAACAAACTCTTTCTGAAATAGATAGTGTCTCCAGTGTTTAATAGATTGCACAACAGCATAAAATTCCACATCATATGTACTGTATCTCATCTTTGCTCCTGATAACTTCTCACTGAAATATGCAATCGGACGTCCCCTCTAACTCAACACTCCTCCAATCCCAACCTTTGACGCATCAGTGTGTAGCTCAAACAACAACTGAAAATCTGGTAATACTAGAATTGGTGCAGACGTCAGCAACTCCTTGATCTTCCCAAAAGCATCCCCTGCTTCCTCTGACCATGCAAACTGTTTACCCTTCATACAATCAGTCACAGGCGTCATCACACTACTAAAGTGTGGAATAAACCTCCGATAAAATGAAGCCAACCCATGAAAACTCCGAACTTCTGTTATCGTCTTGGGTTGCGGCCAATCTCTAATTGCTTCGACTTTACTTTGGTCAACCTGTATTCCTTCTTCCGACACAACATACCCCAGAAATAAAACACTCCTCGCCATGAAGACACATTTCTTTGTAGCAGCATAGAATTGTTCTTCACGAAGAATAATTAACACTTTCTTCAAATGCTGAACATGCTCCTCCGTACTAGCACTGTAGATCAGAATATCATCAAAGTAAACCACCACAAATTTCCCAATCTACGGCCTGAAAATTTGATTCATCACCCTCATGAATGTACTTGGTGCATTCGATAGACCAAACGGCATTACCAGCCACTCATACAATCCCTCCCTCGTCTTGAATGTTGTCTTCCATTCGTCCCCTGGTCTAATGCGAATCTGATGATAACCGCTCTTCAAGTCAATCTTGGAAAAGATTACGGACCCACTGATTTGATCCAATAAATCATCAAGCCTCGGCATCGGAAATCTGTATTTGATTGTGATCTTATTCAATGCTCTACTATCTGTGCACATCCTCCACGTTCCATCCTTTTTGGGTACCAATAAGGCTGGTACAGCACAAGGACTTAAACTCTCCTGCACACGCCCCTGTTCAAGCAATTCCTCTACCTGCCTCCGCAACTCTTCATGTTCCTTTGGACTCATTCGATAATGTGGTCTATGTGGCAACATTGCTCCCGGAACCAGATCAATTTGATGTTGAATGTCTCTCAGTGGCGGTAACTCCTTCGGTAACTCATCTGGAAATACATCCTCAAATTCTTTCAAAACCGGTTTCACTTCTTCTGGAATTTCAACCTCTTCACTGCTCTCACGCCCAATCAACAAGAATACCTCGGGCTCCTCTTCAATCTCCTTAACAAACTCCTTCAAGGATAATAAAGTTTTCAGCTCTTCAATCTCTTCTGACTTACTTTCTCCTTGTTGCCTTTTCTTTGGTACTAAGATAATCTTCGTACCTTCAAACATAAAACTGTAGCTATTGGTCGGACCGTCATGTCGTACTGCTCGATCATACTACCATGGTCTTCCCAATAGTAAGTGACAAACATCCATCTCTACTACATCACACCAGATCTCGTCTTTGTATTTCTTCCCAATAGAGAATGGAACACGAACTCGTCTATCCACTTTCACTTCTCCTCCTTTCCTCAACCATGCTAGCTTGTATGGATTCGGATGTTTCTCTGTCTTCAACTTCAACTTTTTCACAGCCTCGGTTGAAATGATATTGTCATGGCTTCCTGCGTCAATCATAAATTTACACACCTTTCCCAGTATATTGCATGTCGACTGAAAGATATTACTCCTCAACCAACTAGCTTCTTCCTGCTTCGGTGTCAAACATGATATCCTCATCATTAGATTACAACCTTCATCTCCTGATGCAATATCCTATTCATCCTCCTCAACTGGACTAGAACAATCTCCATCAACATCCTCATCTTCAACTTCTACAACCATGGTTCTCTTCTTTGGCTTTGGACACTCATTGCTTTTATGACCCAATTCCTGACAATTATAACATTTGAAACCATTGTTAATCCTCGCCTTCTCAGCCTCCTTCACCACTGGTTTACTGATAGGTTTAGAAATATTAGAACTCCCACTAACACCCTTCACCTGATTGTTGGAATTAGTAAACACACCACCTCCTCGTCGTCCCTGTTTCTCCCAAGCCAACGCTTTCTGATGTGCTTCTGCCACAGATCTTGGATCGAACATATTCACCATATCCTGGATCTACATTCTCAATCCCCCAATGAATCTAGATGTCAGCTGCTCTTCTGTTTCCATAATATCATTCCTCGCAATAAGCTGATAAAACTCATCTGCATAATCATTAACAGTCTTTGTGCCCTGCCTCAAATTCTGCAAACGTTGATACATCAGAGATTGATAATTGTAAGGTAAGAACGTTGCTTTCATCCATTTCTTCATCTTCTCCCAAGATTCAACTTTTGACTTCCCCATCCGTTCACGTGTAAGTTTGGTTTGCTGCCACCATGCCAAAGCTCTACCCCTCAACCTTGTAGCAACCAACTTCACTCTACGATGTTCTGGAACTTCTTTGAAATCAAAAATCTCTTCAACATTAGCCACCCAATCTAAAAAACTCCTCTGCTTGCATACCACCTTTGAATTCAGGAATTTCAGTCTTCATCCCCGACTCCCACTTGTGATCATACTCAGAGTGATTTCTTCCTTGTCCTCGTCCTTGTATACTACCACCATCATACTCCTCTTCAAAATCAGATGTATATCGATGTCGATTCTGACCACCAACATCTCTACTACCATCACGTCTACCTCCAACATCCCTTCTATCGACATTCCTCCGTTCACGATCATTCACGTTCCTCCCATGTCTTTGATCATCATCAACACTTCTGTCTCGATTGGAATGTGGCGAGACTCTACTTCTCTCGTGGTTAGATTCAAGTGAAACCCTTCTTTGATTTCGATTCATCTCCGTCATAAGCTTCTCTAATCGCCCAATGCCTTCATCCAACTTCTCATTGAATCTGTCACTTATACGTTGCTCCATTTGTTCGGCATCTTCCCGCTTGTACAAATCTTCCACGTTTTGGTGACGATTAGCTCTTCTCGGCGGCATACTTGAAATCTTCACAAACACTTCAAATTCAAACACAATTCGAACTTAGATCCAAATGGAATGGATCGAAAACTCCCACTTTGTTGCAACTTCGCGATGAACACGATGAACACAACTTCTCCAAATGAGGCAAATTTGATCTCCAACACTTCTACTAAGCTCGGCTTCTCACTTCAAGCTCGGCTATCACTTCAACTTCAAAATTCTTCAAAAGAATTGGCTCCAAGACTCGATTTAGCTATGATTGGCTAAAACAAGCTCTGATACCAAAACTGACGCAGCGGATTAATCAAAACAATGTAGATCGATGAAAATAGCAATCGATGGATTGATGAATACTGAAATGCCCGAATTCGTTGATCCGAAGATACCGAATTCTAGCTATCCCGAACTCGTTGATCGCGCACGATACCGGGTTCAAAGATCTGTGATTCTTCACACGTTGATCTAGCGCACTAGATTCTGTGAATCGGCTTCAGCTGTCGTTGAATCGAGCGCACTCGATTATCCGAGAGTGGAGATAGGAGATTACACTCAACTACCAATTGGGTGAAAGCATAAAGCTAACAAAACAAGAGTTTTATTTCAAATCAACTAAACTTTACAAAATGACACAACTTGCCTATTTGTAGGCTACAACACATGCCACAGAAAATTACACAAGTCTTAAGTCGTTTCCGACTCATCACCCTACGACCTACGACTCATCATAAATCGTTCACGACTTATCAGTTTATAATACAAACGTCATGACTTATGACCTATAACAGAACGACTCAACAATATGTACAAAGAAACAATAAAACATAGATCATAGCGACTTAACAAGCAACACATACAATACATCACGACTTTACAACACTTAGGTCGTATACGACCTAACACATATAGCGACTTATCATACAGACGACTTAAAAGATTCCCAGTCTTCATGCGACTTAAAGAATCAATGGCAGAGATTAAGGCGGCATAAGAATCAACGGCTTCAATCCTCAGCGAGCTGTAGCAATTGGCGACCTAAAGTTTCTCGCGACCTAACTTAGGTCGTAGGTCGTACGCGACTTATCTTAGGTCGTGAGATATTTTCCCCAGCATACTCGTTAGGTCGCAGACGACCTAAAACACTTCCTTTAAGTCGTAGCCGACTCAGATCCGCTTCTTCCTTAGGTCGTGACTCGCTCGAGTTAAGTCGTAGACGACTTAGATCTGCTTCGTTAGGTCGTTCAGGCGACTTAAGGAACTTGTTAACTCGCAAGTCTTCACCAAGTCGTTGCCGAGTTACACTAGGTCGTTGGGGCGACTTAAGGCCTTTGCTAAGTCGGTCACGACTTATGTCTTCAATTCTATTAAGTCGGTCATGACTTATGCCTTCAACTTTGTTAAGTCGGTCACGACTTAAGCCTTGGAAAATTATAGCTTGGCCTGCATCAATTAGGGTGAGGTCATCCCTGTCTAGATGTTCCTTTTTATTTCGGCTGTGTGGGCGGTTGCTGATCCCAACCGCGGGGTGATCTTACTCGGGATTATCCAGTAAGGGGTAGTCCCGGTCTTGTGTTGTAGGGGATTGGGAGTGATCCTTGGTACGTTGATCTAGGCCACATACTGTGACAGGTGGTACCCCAGTGCCTAGTCATTAGTTGGAAATCCATTCTCCCTACGCGCCTTTTACGGTTTTTGTTTGTAGAACCCACTTTGTGACTAGTATGCTGTAATTTAATCATGTAACAATTTTAGCTATTTGAATAAGTATTTGTATATAGACACTATTATAATATCAAATCGATTTGATAAGAAAGTGTTTTGGCTATCGTAAGGTAAAAACCCGACATGTTTATTTATGGCGCGGTCTTACGAGATGCTTTTGATTTCAAAGGGTTTTGAAACTTTAATAATCCAATTGAGTGTGTTTTCTCACGTTGGTTTTCCAGACTGACTCGGGTGTTATTTTATTATAATGCTCGGGTTAGACCGAGTATTACAGATACAGGATAGGATGTTGTGGAGCTCAGGAGACGAGCTGGACAACGAGATGTATCATACATATTTGATGTATGCCGCTGTGTATAGTTAGCTTTGTGAGGACAAGTTATCATAACTGTCCAGTATAGTATTATTGACTGTGTTGTACTCTGATGATGAGATGTATAAACTAGTATAGTTTCCTTTTGTATTAAAATCGGTTATTATCTATTATATTTTATTCCGCTGCGATGTAAGATTCAGTTGTGTTGTTTTCTTTTCTTCTACCTCCTCCTTCTTTTAACCCTAATGGTTCGTATTTCCGTTCACTTTGAGTCGATATGTTGGAGAATCATGCCGATTCAAGGGGTACGGGTTTGCGGGCTGTTTCACATACAATCATTATTCAAGTCAGATATTATCCAACCTGAAATCCTAAACTATCATCTCAAGGTCATAAAAATCACAATATTAAAAGGGTTTAATCAAGTATATGCTAAATTAGATTAGCCACACTCACAATCAATCATCTAGACCTCAAATAAAGATGCAAAATTACCAATTCCTCCATTGTCCGAAGTTAAAGTTCCCCAAATATGCATATTTCCAACTGAAATTAGTGTTAGCCTGTGGCTCTTGTTGCGCTTATCGATTTGCTAATTTATTTGCGAGACTTCATGAAGTGTTGAGAGATATACATTTGATTGATTGGATATTAGGGGGTAGATTTTTTGGCTAAATAAGAAGACGAAAAATGTACATATATGTTTCCCTTTGAACTTGAATTTTGAGAAACTGCCAGTATTTATAAAGGAGATCAGTAGTAAATTCATCAATTGTGCTATGACAATCTAAATTTAAAAAATCCATTTATGAAAAGTGTCTGTATCTCTCTCATCCTGACTCAAAAGACAAACATATAGTCAAAATAGATCATAGAAATTTTCTTGTCGCAATGGTGTAAGTCGTAAGATTCATTCATTTGTAAAATTAAATTTTTACCTATATGGTTAAAATTGTTTAAATATCCTTTTTTAATTTACTAAAATGAATTTCTTACCTAAAAATAGTAAAGATTAAACCCCTAATCATATCAATCATTCATAAGTAAACAACCAAACATATCAACATACACATGCATGAAAACATAGAAAACCTAAAATCTAAGTGAAATCCTAAACCTATATGAAATCGTAACCTAAAATTATGAAAGTGTTTAAGTGGTCAACTATGTAGTTCATAGTTCATGTTCGCCTGGTATGTTACAAAAACTGTATACCCTTTAAGTGTTACTTTAAAATAGCTTCCTTGAATAGATAGCTTCTCACTAATCCTAGGAATGATTGAAAAGAACTTATCTAATCCTTTTTTTGATTCTCCAAATCACACTTTCCATGAAAGTCTCCTTCGAATTAATGTGTGCAAACCGTAATATCTTTTCCCCAATCTTTCAAGTAAGGCTAGTCCCATTAGCTAGAAATTCTTCATCCCGGATAATATGTAATACCTTCCTATATAACCTTAGCACCAACTTTCTCAGAAATGTCTTTTATTAATAGAAATCCAATTTCAATTGTTCCTTTATACAAACCCACAAAAGGCATCTATTCCAAACATAACTTCTCATTGTGCTACTCTTACAGTACTGTGAACGAGATAACTCAATATGGGATGACGTCTCACCATATCAATCCAATAAGCTTAATATTTAACAACTAAGTAGCATCATGCTCCAAAATCTCATCAAGGAACATCTTAAATGGATGATATCCTCGCATAAGGAACTTTATATCGAACTTGCGTCGCATCCAAACCAAAACAATGTACATGCAGTTGCAATAAGAACTCAAGTATTAATATCTTATAAATATTTTGACTAACCATATATGGTAAAACGACAATCTACTTTCCTGGTTGTTACATCCCCAATTTAAAACCCAAAAATGGAACTCCAATGTGTTGTAGTCGGCTTGGAATAATATTTCAACGATGTGATAAGACAGTTAAACAAATATATCAACAGTTAAGTAAACAGAGTAGCTAATAAATGTCATACATAATCATTCTTACGATTTCAAATTTTTTTCCCCTAGACATGCCAATGTAGGGGTCAAAAATATAATACAACATAGGTAATAGTGTTAAGCCCAATTTTAGATCTGGCCTAGTTTGTAGTACGTAAAATAGATAAATATTAGAAAAAATCCCCTAATTTGATCTTTGTGAGCCTATGAAGTCTAATGTTTAATTCTTGATCCAATCTTGATGTGTTAAATAAAATCATATTTTATTTGATTGTTTTATTTTTATTTAATTATTCTGTATTTATTAAATACAACATGTTTTTATGTATAAATATATTCAAATAGTTTGCACATTAATGAAGATAATGGTCTAACTTTATGGTATGTTATATAATAACATGGTTAATATACACATATGTAAATATTGGGATTTATACCCATCACATATATCTTTGCTATATATATATA
This sequence comes from Allium fistulosum, assembly GCA_030737815.1. Taxonomy (NCBI): domain Eukaryota; kingdom Viridiplantae; phylum Streptophyta; class Magnoliopsida; order Asparagales; family Amaryllidaceae; genus Allium; species Allium fistulosum. Next base: position 101,974,335 of record CM060907.1, read on the forward strand.
TATACACTAATTGCCTTAAATTAATTATTTAATATAAAATATAATGAAATTATTTTTGTATTAGTAAAATAAAATTTTGTTAAAATATCTAATTTAATTTGACTAAATATAAAATTTCAAATTTCAAATTTAAGGTTGAAAATATCTAAGTCTGACCAATTAAATTTTAAATACAAAATTAAATTAAAAATATCTAAGTTTGATATGGTAATTCCAATTCGTATCACGATCTATATTAATTAACTAAGACATCTTCGATTAATTAAACATTAACATTATAAAATAATATTAAAATATGCAGTCAGATTTCTTTTTTTAATATAAATATTTATGCATGTGTAAACTATTTTAAATGTGAATATATATATATATAATAATTCATTTTGGCTAAAAGATATATATTTTTAAATTCGAAGGTAATATTATTTAATAAAAGTATATAATAATATTAAATGTAAATGATATATTAAATAATGATTTAAATATAAAAGTTTATATATATAGTAAATATATGTTTATATACGAAAATACCTATCAGTAAAAAAGGTGTTTTAAAATACCAAAAGTAATTTAAAAAATAATTACTGTGTATATACATTGTTTTAAATATTGTATTAATGTATTTTATGTTTTAAAATTAATAAATAATTAGATAAAAACTTTAAAAAAAATTATGCAATACGTTTAGAAAATTATTATATCTATATTAAAACACATATATATGGTCGATATTAGTTTTATATACATTTATTTTAATTTGAACCTACAAAGTTAATTAAATAAAATCATTTAGTTTAATTGTTCAATTGATTAAAATTAATTATAATTAATGGTGACGCAATAATGTATGTGTATGTATGTATGTATGTATGTATGTTGCATATATGTGTGTATACATACACAAAATTATGATAAATATAATTAACTAATATACAAGTGATAAATTAAAGTTTACCTTAAAGAAGAAGCCTTCGAACACTCCTTGATTAGTGAGAACTCCTAGACTTCTTAGAATCTTTAATCGATTGTGCAATGATCAAATGCATCACTATCTTTTGCTTTACATTTAACGTTTTATGCAAGATAAACCTCGAACATGAGCGAAGAGAAGACAGAGTAAGCAGCTAAGAAGAGAAGCAATCTAGAGAAAGAAATGAAGGGGTTTGATTTTGTATATATAGGGAGAAAATGGAGAGAATATCTCACACCATTTACTCCTTCTCCCTTTACCAATTAAAATCCAGATATACATCTAAATTCAAACCTCCCCTTCGCTTGTAATGGCCAACATAATTAGACCCTATATTGGCCAACAAATCTCGAAACCCATATGCTAATTAATTTCATTTAAATTATATTTAAATATATGTCAATATCGTATATTAGTATGCATATATATAACTTTTATATATATGCTCAATTAATTACTAATAGCACCCAAACATTAGATATATTAATAATTAATATTTCTAAATATAAATTAATTTATTTTATTTATAACCTTTTATAAAATAATTATATCATGTGGTAATTCGAAGAATTTACAAATAGGTTGCGCGACTCGTAGGTGTAAATTCAATCAACGGTTAATGTCATACAATTTGAATATTAATATTTGCATGTCACCTTAGTAGATGGTGTGGCATTTTGATTCATTACTAACATACCTTTATCAATAAAATCCAATTTTATGTTTTAAGCGATACCTTTTAGTAATGATTATGCAACGATCCGTATTTTTAACTATTTAAATTATGGAATGTGATATAATTATTGAATAAAAATGGTTAAAAATAAAATTTTAATGATTTTGAATGTAAGTTATTGGATATGAACTTGAATAAAATTTTGAAATAGTTAATTTTGAAGATTTTGGCGATAACGAGTATTGAAATGAAATTTTATATATTAACTGGGTTTATAATCAATAACTGAAGTTGAATAGTAATTGTGAATTATTTAGATAGAAATAAAATGATGTTGATAACAAAAAATTATTTGGAACTTAGTGATTTATTTATATTGATTTATAGGATAATTAAATTATTTAAATTTAATATTGGAAATTATTTGAACAATTAAATTTGAATTTAATATGATTGAAAATGATATCGGAAGTTGATTTAAATTTTATTTAAACAATAATAAAGATTCTTAACTCTTAAAATTGAATTTAAAAGTGAATAAGTAGAAATTGGAAATTTCATATTATAACTGACGAGCAAAAATAGCCATTTTGGTCACTATCTCGGATTTCAACGGAGCCAGTTTCATTGGATCCGTAACAGTGAACTATTATAGGATTTCAAATTTTGTAGCATTTGTAGTTATCGTTTGGTCGTTCGGGATAGAAATGCGTTGAAATTAATATCGAAAATTCAATATTTTAATTCGATTCAAAAAGCTATCTTCCACATACGATCAAATTAGGCCTCGAAACATATTCTGTTGTGTTCGAAATAGTGGTAACACGTTATAAACGCCAAGCGGCATGCTTTGTTTGGAATTGGTCCGAAAATGCCCGTGAATAATGGAAATAATAATATTATAATATATACACCCATATATAAGCATGCACAGTAAAGCCCTAACCCTAAATTCACGCGTCCGCCACTATCTATTTCCATGGCCAAAAACGTCCCATATTCTTCCTTATTTATCTCTCGATCCAAGCAATATTTCCGAAAACATCCTCAACGAATATTGAAGAGCTTGTCGAGCTCTACAATTTGAACGGCTATGATCATTTATCGTTGTTGATGGATGGAGATTTTGGTTCGCGTTCATGCTGCCGTTTGTGGCGTTTTGCTCATCGTTGAGGGGATCGAGCTCGATGAGACTTGGGGGGGTGCGTGGTAGTGGAGGCTATGGCATGTAGGTCTTTGATCGAATTTAGGCGAGGGATGGGAGGCGCGACATGGATGAATCGATCGGCGGGTAGGTTCGAACTTTGCCTGGAAGGAATGAATGTAATCTCGCAATGGAAGAAGATGGAATTAGCGGCTCTGATTTCCTGATGGAAAGATCTACAGCCAGCATTAATTAGGTTTAAAAAAATAAAAGAAAAATGTAAATTTATTATATTATAAATTATAAGTATATCTTTCACATACGAGGTCGAAATTGGACGAAACAAGCGGCGATGGAATCGTGGCGACAAGCACTACGTTCTGGAACTGATTTGGAAACAATTGGGAATGGCTAAAATTTTAGGTTAAATCAAACGTCGTTCGATTTGATTTAAAATTTAAAACTCAAGGTGAGTGTTTTATAATGCTCACAACGTACTAAAATATTTTTATGCTAGTGAAATTCGAAATTATGAAGTGATATAAATTTATTGATCGTTGTTTGATAAATTTAATTGTCATTCGAATTTACTGTTAAAAATTAAAATTGACGGTTAAATTTGAAATTGGAATTTAATTGCTAGTCAAATACTTGATTTTGATCGTTACGAAATTGTTATGAATTATTGGCTGATCTAGATTTTAATTGTGATGGATGATATTGATTGACTGTTTGGGTGTTTTAGACGTTTATTTATTGTGATATATCCTGTTATCATCCTGTATATTATTTATAGTATATAAAACTGTAAATTGAATTATTTCGAATAAATTAAGAAATAGGTTGAAATGATACATACCTATGATACTGCGATTTGGGTTGAAATGATATATATCCATCCCTGAAATTAAATTGAAATAAGTAATCACTTGGCCATAGGATAGAAAATTATATACAAACACCAGATTGGTTAAATTAAATTATTTTAAAAATTTTGGTTTGAAATTTATTTAAATGATTTGATTTTAAGAAAATGAAAAATCGAATTTATGGAAATCAAACTATTTCGGAATTGAGCTCGGAATTGAATTATTGTTGAGGATTTGAATTTCAAATTGGGTATTGAAAGTAAATTTGATTTAAGTGATTTGAATCGATGTTTTGAAAATCGAACTCCAAATTGATAAAAATCGAAATGGAAATTTAAAAGTGATTTGAATTGGAAAATTTGGAAATTGAATAAGTTTGACTTTAAAACTATTTTCAAATAAATTATTTTGATATAAACTGTAACAACCCGCATATTTATCGATTTTATATTTAAACATTTTATTTAAATATTTTATCATTCGTCGGATTTTTTTCCGAAAATCTACTTTTTGCAAACAGTCGAATTAGGACTCGAGACCACTTCCATTGAGTTTAAAATGACGTTTGCGATCTTTTTGAGTATAAACTTCGATACGTTTGGAGATAGTAGAATTTTGCTATTTTTCACTTAGGGCTTTGGGTTTGGGTTTGGGTTCAGCCCACTTGCCCAAATCTGGTTATATCATTACTCCACCCCCTCTCCTCTTCATTACTTCATTTCATATTCCTAACACTTTAAATGTAACGAGTCGGATTTTTTGCGTTCGAAAATCGACATCCATACTTTACATCGTACTCGAATGCCGTAGATTCGACCGTTCAAATCCGAGTCGCCGGAGCTTATAACACAGTTAAGTAAATAACACAGCGGAAGAAAAAGAATAATATCATTGATATACAACACTGATACAATATCTAATACAACAGAGTGATACAATGAATATCAATATACATCAGAGATATGATACAAGAAATAGCAGCGGAAAGAAAATAGATAACACCAGCAGCAGATAGAATATCTCCAATAGAATGCTCCAATCCATAGCTAGCGGAAAGCAAGGTCAGTCGTCCAAGGACTGACTAGCTCCAGATAATCTACTCAACCTGAATATCTAAGAAACCCAACTCTAGACTGCCCGTGTGGAAAATGGTGGGCACCCAGAGTTTAGGAAGGGAACAATAAACTCCAAGTCAGTCATGGGACTGGTGTGAGCAACAAAAACAGTTTATCTTTAAAATAAACACAAAATATCTTTAAACATTGAAACCCGCAATGCTTTTGGAAAATGAAACTACCATAAGGCCTCCCGCACATACACACAATGCAAACGCAGAATCGGAGGAGATTTCTCCTTATGATAGTCAAAGATGCTTACTACGCAAATCATTGGATTATTATTATTAGTGCATAGTGCAGAAAACATTTCGAAAGTAGAATATAAATCTTAGCCAGCATAGACATTTCGAACTATTCCTACTATAGCTACCATCCAAACAGTGGGGCGCCACCATAAGTAGATGGCAGGTTCTACAACTAAAACCGTACAAGTTCCATATTGGGAAATGGATTTCCAACAAATGGTCAGGCTAAGGAACTTCCTTTCCTACTGCCGAATGAGATCGCCTCTGGCTGGACGTCCCGAGAGACAAACTGCTCTCTGCCAACAAGGCTGGGTTACCCCTGTAACAGGTAACTCACGAATATGCCACCCCCCGGTCCTTTGGGACCTTTATCCGAGCGCTCGGTAACCAACATCAGACATAATAAATAAAGTGTGTCCACATGAGTAAGTATCTAGGCTCCATACCATGATACTACCCTTTTCCAGAAGAAAATGACATACCCTAAAGAGCGCGACCCTCATAACCTTGCCGCAACATTCCTGTTTCGACCATTTCCGAGTTATGAGGCCCTAACGAAGTCTCGTCCACAAAACTACGCTTTGGCACAAAGCCATGCTTTGGGTCAACAGATGATCAAAGAAATGATCACAAAGATAAATCATCAAACAAATGATCATATCACAAATGATCAAACGATGATCATCACACAGCAACACTCAACATGTCACATTACCAAATTGGGAGTATATCGCTGATAAATTTCAACTACATAACCTCTAAGCTCGTACATCTCAGAGAAGGGTGTTAAGCTAAGAGAATAAATTCTCCGCCACCAACAGAAATGTATTTGAAAGAAATCGGCTTTATATCTCAAAGTGTAATGTCAGACATGTAACCATACAAGTCTGTTCCGGGTTCGAACAGAACCGAAGGCACTTCCAAAGAAGCCCTTGCAAATCCGGGTATTCACAATCTCGATCGGATTTCCCATCACTTAGGAGATCTCTATACCGGCGCGACTCAGTGCAGAGACAATCGATAGGTCATCCTATCGTTCTCGCAAATACCCGGTCTTCACCACCGGTCTTCAAATGCCATCCATATACGACGTATCATTATTCGGAATGGGTTATGTGACACAAAGGTCCTCTCCCGGCTGAACCGAATAATGAGCGCGATATTTAAAAACATATGGATAATGAATTTCAATTAAGTCACAACTTAAACCCAAAACTTTGCTTTCAAATGGTTTAACAAATTACCATTTACAATCTTTTAAACAGAAAGATTCATTTAACAACCTTCAATGGTTTAAACAATTTCCATACTTTCTTTGGGTTAAATCCAAATTCTCAAAATTATGCTTTTAAATGGATTAGATTCATACAAACACATTTATATCATCTTTCATCCCTAGTTTCAAATCATAGGATTCAATTTCAAACTTGAATTCAAATTTAAATCAAATTATTTAAATTCCAAAACTCGATTAAGTTATTCAAAATAACTCTTATCTTTGAAATTCCATTTCAAAAGCTTTTCACTTTAAACCCAAATTTCCAATTTCAAAATCAATTGAAATTAAAATTTTCAATTTCGAAAACATCAAATTTAAATTATCTGTGACTTAACCGATTTCCATGTGAAATCCATATTTGTGTGTGTAAAAGTGTAGTCCAGGGGTTTTACACAGTAGTGCAACATCATACAATCATCACAGATCAGAATACAGAAATATAGTTGATGAGCGGTATTAACTATCACGCTCATCGTTCATTCACAGATCACAAATATATATCACAGATAAGTAAATTACAGATCACAACATAAATCAGGGTATATCACAAAGCATCACATATCAGGGATATCAAACAATTCACATTCAATAGAATCCAAACATTCATAAGTAAGGTCAATTTAATTATCTGATTGATCTAAATCAGATTAATTTCTATGAATAAATTTACTAGTTATGGGAAAGTAATAATCAATTAATTACGAACCATTTAATGAATTATCCTTTAATTAATCATAAATTAACCCTTAATTCTTAATTTATAAAAGTGAATTACCAATTTAATTTCCAATTAATTTCTTAATTAATTTATTAAGCATTTAATTAGTTAATTATTATTCATTAACTTTAAGTAGATAGTTAAATTCTTAAGTTCAGAATTGATTTAAACGCAAAGTTATAAATATCAATCTTTAATTGCAGATTTATTAAATCTTAAATTACTTATTTAATTACAAGTATAAATCGATTACATGTGCTCAAATAAACTTCCCATATAAATTAATTAATATTGTAATCTCTCTTACTGATTTTAAATTATATCTTAGTTTTAAATTTGTCAACTATGTTTACTTAAATAAATATTAAACTTTACTTCACAAAATAACTTAAAAGTTATAGGCTGATTTACAAGAAAATAGAACCCGAGACAGTTACTTAATTTACCCGAGTAATACTCGCGACCTTCACTGTTCTTTCCCCGAGTCACTCTCCCTTCCCACCTGCTCTTTCTTCTTACATGTTCCTTCCTTCTTCTTTTTTCTTCCAGTAAGTTAAATTTAAATTTAAACTTAAATAATAACCACAGACAACACGCTCACGAGCTCGAATTTATACTCGAGCCAAAACCCATTATTCCCGAGATCATCTTCGAGTCATCACGAAACACCCAGATACGCAAACTTGCATGTACACGTGCACAAACGCGGCGCCCCTCGCCGATCAACGTTGATGCCACCGGCACGTCACCCTCAACCACCCAAACTAGTTCGAGCCACCAAAAAACCAAAATCACCACATAATCGAAATCGAGTTAATGGCTTCAACCTGGAAACAACAGACAGGAACCACCACTCGAAACCTGTCAACGTCTCGTGTGCGACGCCTCGACCACCGGAGTTCGTGCAACTCCGGCCACGTGTTCCCTGACCATCGACACTCCTCTCCCCCTAGTCTCGTACCACTCGATCACCTAGAGAGATCGCGGCGGCTTCACAAATCCCAGCGACCCAAAAGCAAGTTCGAACCCTAGAGTTGCTTCAATACAACAATATACCCAATTGAAAAATTATTTGATAATTTTCCTAAGATCAATGATATTCACACTAGCTTCAACACGAATTACAATATCTACTATTTGTTGGATCGTCAGATATTCACAAAAATGTAATTTCTGTTCAATATACAATTACTCACAATTTGTAAAACTAAAATTTCTGAAATGATTTTCTCAAATCATTATTTTCGATCTTGAATTGATTTATGAAATCGAAAATCAAACGTATGATCATCACATTTTAACAGATATATGGTTTTTCACTGTATATTTATATTTCCAGTTCACTCTTTCTTAATTTTTCTTATGAACATTTTAAAAATCACGATTTTGTTAATACCATCATCTTTCTTTTAAGAATCATAACCTAGATCTGCTTATATATTGAGATATAGATGAATTTCATATGTTCGTTTACTAACAGAGTGATATATTCACACCTATCAGACATGCACAAGCATTTTTTTAATTTATTCACAACATTTCCATTCATAACCAAACCTTTTCAATTATCACAGGCATCAGAAATCAAGCAAATGGGTTTAAAATGAAGTTTGCTCACCTGACTTTTTAAAACAGAAAGCTTGTTCTTTTGTTTGAAAACAGGAATACTTGAAACTGGAATGTGAGAACTTGCATACATTTGTTGACTTGATTCTTGAAAACTTTGAACTGGCTTTGAAACATTAAAACTGAAATGTTTGAACTGGAAATTTGAAAGCTTGGATCTTTATATTGCTTAGTTGATTCCAGGTTTCATTTGTTTAAATGAACAAAAATGAGAAGAAACTTGCTAGGTCTTTTGTATACGAAATGAAATGAGGTAAGAGTAAACTGAGTTGTACAGGTAATGTTATATATATCTTTTTCTGTTTGTACAATTCGTTTCAGAGATTTTTATTTGCTTATGGAGGCTGAAATGATTTTAAACATTTCGAATGACCTTTGTTTGCTGTTGACTTCGGCTGATATCTTACTTTTGTGGCTTGCATTAATTATCTTGGTACTTTATGTCTTCCTTTGCCTTTTGTATTCTATTTTGCAAGTGTACTAGATGATCTTGCATTAATTGTTTTGTACATATATATTTTTCTTTTTCCATTTCTAATACTTGTCTTGTATTTCTATATTTATCTTGTTATAATTTATTTTATTTTACATTGTATAAAACCATATAGTTTACTTATTTATTTTCATTTGTATTTTGTATCATTATTTTCAAACCATTTATTTAAAATTTACATTCAAATCACATATATACATAATTAAACTTTGAATGATTTAATATTTTAATTTGGTTTCGGGGAAACTCGGATCAATTAAATCGATTTATTTCACAAATTTTATTCAAAAATTCTTTAAATTATCAATTTAAATTTATATAAAATTCGGGGTCGTTACCTTAAACTTTAAGCAACAATGGGGGAAAAGAGTGGAAATTAGGAATTCCAAGCCCTAGTTCAATTGAAAATTCAAGCTTCTACCTCCAAATTCAAGAAGAAGCTTTGGTAATCCTTCCCTTCATCTTCTCCAACTCCTTCTCTATTCAATTTCAGAAATTTCCTAAACCTAATTTAGGAAATGTTTCTCTTTTAAGCTTAGATTCAAGCTTGTTGGGTTGAAATTGAAGAGAGATTGTTCTTGTCATTGCTCTATAGCTTCTTCTTCATTGATTTTGTGAAAAGGTGAGATTTTTATCTCACATCTAAGCCTATGATTATCTTTGATTGTTAGGTATGAATTCCTAACACTTATTCATGTGCATTTCATTTTGGTTTGGATTGATTTGGTGCATAATTCAATTTTTGGTGTTTTGAAGCCAAATCTTTAAAATTCATAACTTTGATGTTTGATCATGATTTTGTGGTGCATCGGAGAGCCTATTGGGCCGGGTAGTCGATTGGCATAAACCCTTAGCGTTCATTACTCGACCGATTGAATTTTGGAAGGGATTGGCCTTCATTTTGTATGCTAGGATGTGCTGGAAACAGGGTCCGGTCGACCGAAACTCCAGGTCGGTCGACCGACCTGCTACCAGAGCACCTCCCAGGCTCTAGTCTGGTCGACCGACCAGTATCCCGTGGATTTCCCGGGTCTAGACCGGTCGACCGAACCCAGTGGGTCAGCCGACCGACCTGCTCCTATTTTGCCTATCATGCCTATTTTTGCCTATTTGGCTTGATTTCCAAATTTTATCGATTCGTGTTGATTCCCATTTGTTGTTATCATCTATTATTGACTTCGATGACTTTTATATCGGGATTTTTGAGATTTATCCATTTTGATGGATTTGGTATCGATTTCTTTGGATTTTGTTCACGTCTTTGAATGTGAATTTTTATGATTGATTGTTTCTACAATCACTTCTATGATTTGTCACTTTAAAATATAAAGGTTTTCTATACTAGTAGTAAATATTCAAACTCTTTCACAAAGATGATTTCAACACTATTTTATTACAAAGCTCGTTTCTTAAACCGTTTTCCAATCTACTAGTATATACAAACCTTTACCTCACTCGTATGAGAAATCTAATTAAACGGCTTAGTAAAACAAGTGGTATGAAACGCTTGCGTTTACTTCGTCGGTTAATTCTTGGACTTGTTCGATTTAATCTCTTGTGACAATTTTCTAGTGGAGATCTACAATTTGTTCATAAATATTTAAGTTAAGCTAGTGGTTATGGGACATGATGCTAACCTCATATATTTACTAGCTTATTGTAATTGACACTTCTTGATGATCGATGATGATCATTTTATGGTTTAGACTAGCGATGTGTGATGTCTCTTTGTCCATGTGGGGGGACTATACCCTATCAGGAGGAGTTTTGGCTCACCAGGAGGAGCTTCGGCTCACCAGGAGGAGCTTCGGCTCAAAGTCCGCAATGGGGGACTATACCCTGTCAGGAGGAGCTTCGGCTCAAAGTCCGCAATGGGGGACTATACCCTGTTAGGAGGAGCTTCGGCTCGTTTTTATGGGATAACGACCCATTTTATGATACGCGTGTTGGGGAGTTTTCACACTCCCGTTTTTTATAGGCTTCTTCCTCTCTTGTGATTCCTGGATTTCTCATTGATGATTTCTGGAATTTATGTTTCACTAACTTTTACAATTGACATTGATATGACTTTAATGACCCGACTTTCTAAGCCCAGAAAGTCGCATCATTATTTAAGAAAGAAAGGGATAGAAGAAGAAAAGATAGAAAAGAAGAAACTCAATAACATAAAAGAATCTCACAGTGGAACGAATGAAATATAATATATCACATAAGATATTACATAGTATCATATACATCAGAGTTACACAACTTATACATCTCATATTAGACAGTTATAAACACCTGTCTATCATACATTTCAAATACATCAATACAATACAAACACAACACTAACACAGCAGAATCACTATATCTACACGCTGAAGCCACCTGCTCCAAATCTCCTCCAGAATTCGTCAAAGCTAACCTGAATCCCTCGACTACTCAACATTATTTGTGGCTTGGTGAATTAAATAAAGAAATGACATTCTTTTTAGTGCTTTGAGATTATTGAGATATTGTATGACTTTTGTGGATTTTCTAATGTATACTTGTCGCAGTATGACATTTTTGGTTATCATGCGTTTTTGTTATATCTTTTCTTATATCTCATTTTATCTGATAATTATAGCTAGACTGATCCGTTTATTATTTTCTTATTAAATAATACTCGGGTCAGACTGGGATATTACAGGTGCTTCCTCTTGTCTTCCTATTTGGAACCATCATCTGACTTTTGGTTAACTACTTAGCTTGTAGTTTTTGTTGTGTACATTTGAGATATAGACTCCTTGATGTATACGTATTCTTTTGTCTAGCACTTGTATCTATTCTTTTTGATATTGTAGATCTTGTTTGACCACTACTCTGATGTACACTTTCATGTGTTATATTCATATCTATTTCCGCCTTTGTGATATGAATTGCCTGTGACTGATTTGTGTTATGTTTATTTCTATATTTGTTTCCAAAGATTACTTAGCCACTGTGTGGTAGCTTTGTGTTTGTATCGGTATGTCAGATTTCCTCCTGAGATGAAAAGTTATATTTTTATCTGGCATATCGGTACTCGCACAAAGCAATTACACGGATGGTCGCTCCTCAACAGCCTTATTCTCCGCGCTAGTCGACGTTATTACCGCGTAGTGTCCTTGGCTAGCGTGGGTATAGAGGTGGGGCGTCACATAAACTATTCAAATCTATCTTTTCAAATATTCATATTATTTTGGATTTTCCAAACTATTTTGCTATATATATACCATTTTAATGCATAAACTAATTTTAGCTATTTTAACCATTTAAACTAATTTTTAACTATTTTAATTATTTAAACTATTTAAACTATTTTTCAAAAATTCGAACTGGTTAAGGGTGGAATGTTTATTTTTAAATCATGTATTTAAATACGAATTGGGTCGAATGAAGTTATAGCCCAAATGGAAATTTGAAACAGTTTTGGAACTGAAACCGAGATATTAAGGCGAAAATGAATTTGATTTTGAAGCGAATATGATATTCTTATACCAAGTATGAATTGTTTTCGAAATGTAAAAGAACCAACCGATGTTTAAAACGACGTTTGGTTGTTAAAGAGATCAGGGCCGGATATGGGCATACTCACTGTCGATACCGGAACCACTTTAACAACTGTATTTGTGGAGTGATGATCCAGAATGAAGTGGTCGAATTTGGCGTAAGTTTGCTGGATTTGAAGAAAGAGAACGATGATGGATTGGCATGACACTTGTGTCAATTTGAAATGACTAAAACAAGAGCCGTACTGGTCAAGCGGGCTAGCTACCCCGAGCAGACACACTTCTTCGTATTAACATCATTTACATTGTGATTGATTGGTGCGCACCCTTGGATTTTGGGAGTTTTGGGCGCGGTGGGCGATCATGGCTATGATGCGTTACCACCAGCCGGGAAGGGTAAACTGGTAGTATCATACCTTGGGCATTGCCTCACGTCCCTTGTCATACTTATCCCTATACGAGACCCCTACGATTTTGGTTTAGTGTTGTCGTATCACGAAGCATCCCTATCCACCGACGGTTTACTGTGTTTTATATGCAAACTGTACGACAATGCTTAAAAACGCGTTAAGGGAGATTAATGTAAAGCCTTAACGCTAAGAAAAATATTTATTTTATTGATTAGACATTACATATATAGCGTATTCTACTATCTATAAATATTTTGATGGATCCTTAAGGGTTGGAAAATTCCATAACATCTCTTGAGTTATTGCATGCATGTTATACACTGGATAGGAGATGTGAAATCCCGTAAACATCTCTGATGCTATTACACTCATGTTATATGTGATATTGATTTGACTTACATAAGGATATTTTAGTCTTGACTCGAGTGTTTTGTCTTTCCATTACGCTCGGGTCAGACCTCAGTTTTCAGCTTATCGAAGATTATCCTCTGGAGGATGAAGACGAAGATTTGGTATGTTATTACAAGTATTATCCCATCACTTTTTGTTCCGCTGCATTATTTTATTTGTTCTGTTGTATATATATAACTCTGATAAATATTGTATAAATTATAATCAAATGTATAGTAAACAGCTTCATGAACTGTTTATTTGATTATTATATTTTGTCATTCCGCTGCGAGATTCTGTATTGTTTTCTTCTTATTTTCTTATTTTTCTTAATTAACCCCATTGATCATCTATGTTCCGGATTGTTTAAGTCAGGCATATGTGGATTATTGTCGATTTAAACCGTCTGAAATGTATGTCATCACAGACTATTTATCCTAATTCCCTTTGTCAAAACTATATCACTTTAGGGTATTTGGAATTTGATCTTTGCCAAAATTCCAATATTATACCCATTTAACTCGATTGGTCCAATAAAAAAGTCCCAGGTTTAATAATAACATTTATTACTGGTCGTTCTACTATGGTCAGAGATAACTTTGAGTTGACCATGGTTGTCTGTGATACTAACCTAATACAACCGAGGAGTTGAATTCACTATTGAATAGTGTTTCACTTCCTATGCTCCTACTTAGACTCAACTATAGTCTCTCGATGGTCGTTATGCCATGGTTTAATATAATCGAAGTGGAGTATCTGCATAGAAGATCCACAGTATTCTTAAGTTGAGAGAACCGTGTAACATCGTTACACTGTGATTTCCTATCTGATCTAATTGTTATTAACTAACTGGAAACTTTTGAATGAGTCATTCCATGGTTGTCCAATAACTATGAGTATAACCCTTTGGTGCCCTCAGCAGCTATGAGTAAAACAATGCCCAACATTTGGAGAGTATTACATACTTTGGTCTCAACGGATGTATTAGTATCCTTTCTCAAAACATCTAAATAGAAATATTTAAAACAACTTATTGCTTTATACTATGATAATTTTCTCATTATTATAACTATTTGTAATTATTATCACACTACATATTATTTAAGGATTTTCTAATCAATATAATTTAGGTTAATTATATTATAATATAACAAGTATACAATAGAAAACTAACTCCTTTATTATGAACCAAATTGATTACATAATTAGATAAATTTAAAAGAAATTATATAACTTCCAATAGGGCATACCCTAACTCTTGCAAGCTCCCACTTGCAGTTGAGGTCAATAATGGATTCGTAATCCCATTTCTTCGATCATTTTACTCAAAATTAATTGGGCTAGTACCTTCGTGAACAAGTCTTCCATGTTTTCCTTATGATCTACCTTGTAATCATCATGTTTCCATTGCTAATAAACTCTCTTATCAAGTGGAACTTCAGGAGTATGTGCCTTGATATATTGTGAGCTCTTAGTTCTTTCAAAATCAATGTCATGGGTTATATCATAAAAATATTATTCGACCCTCAACATTTGGAATCACCCCTTGCTCGGCTATAAATTTTTGTATTCTCACCGCTTCTTTAGCTGCATCACTTAGGGTGATATACCCAACCTCCATCATTGAATCAGCTACAACTTCTTACTTAGAACTTTATCTTACCGCTCCACTGTTCAATGGGACAGATAAACTGATAACGATTTACTATCATCGATATTACTTTGATTGTTGAATCTATATACACCATTAATAAGGATGGCTTCATTCACATATATAAGGAATAAGTCTTTAGTGTTTCTTATGTACTCAGCAATACATTTCACTTCTATTAAATATTTGTCTGTGGGGTTTGACTAGAATCAGTTTATGCTTCCTAATTCATAAGCCACACCTTGTCTCGTATATGGCATAGCGTATATAATGGACCTAATGGTTGAAACATACTGTATCCTTTTCATGTGCTCTTTCTTCTAAGCAATATAAGGAGCATCCTTCCTAGAAACAACAAATCCAGATTGTATCGGAACATTTCCACGCTTGAGATTTTCCATACTAAATAATTATAGTATAGTGTCTATATGCAAGGATATGGATTATCCCAAGAACCTCTAAGATCTATCTCTATAGATCCTAATACAAAGTATGTAGGTTACTTTTCCCAAATCCTTCATAGAGAAGTTTTTGGAAAACCAAGCTTTCACTTATTGTAATAATAGGACATCATTGCTAATCTGAAGTAAATCGATGGCACAAAGTACAATAAACACAAAAGCATTGCCTTTGCTCTTTCCAATATATGCATGCTTCCTTTGTGTTCCATTAAAAACCAAATTATTTGATAACTTTATTAAAAACTTATTCCAATTTCTTGAAGCTTCATTAAGACTATAAATTGTTGTTAACAACATACAAGCCTTTTCCTTACTTCCATTGACCGTGAAACCCTCAGGCTACGATATGTAAACGGTCTCTTCAAAGTCCCCATTTTGAAATGTCGTTTTCACGTCCATTATCCATATCTTATAGTTATAGAATGTAGCGATGGCAAGTAATTTACGAATGGAATTAAGCATGGCTATGGGGGAAAACATTTCATCATAGTCAATACCTTGATATAAACCTTTCGTGACTAGCCTCTATTTTTAGGTCTCTATCTCTCCATCTACATTAAGTTTCTTCTTAACAATCCATTTGCAGCCAATGGGTTTTATCCCTCTAAGTACATTGTCTAAAGTCCATACTTTATTCGCGTACATGGAATCAATTCCGGATTTCGTAGTCTCAAGCCATTATGCATAGTCTTTATTCTACCGTGCTTGTCAAAATAAGGAAGGAGTGTCATATTGTAAGAAACAATCCTCTTTCTCGTCTTCCATAAGAAAACCATAGTATTTCTCTAGTGCTTGAGATTTCCTATTAGACCATCTAATAGGTTGCATGTTTTCATTTATTGATGAATTTAATTCTTCTACCATATCAGTTTTTATGTTAGTTTCTTGGAAGTCATCCAAGTCAACAACTTGTTATTAATTTCTTTGACATAAATTAATTTTCTATAAAGACATCATTTCCAGAAACAATGACCTTTTGTTCCTCCATGTTATGGATATCCTATAGAACCTTTGGGATATCATATAAAATTGCATAGTACCGATTTTGCCTCATATTGGGGCCAACATTCTTAACGTCTGCTGGACAACTCCACACCTTCAAATATTTTAGGTAAGGTTTATTCCCATACCACATCTCATACAGTGTCTAGGTATGGATTTAATAGGCATCAAATTTAGTACATGCACCGTAGATTCTATCGCATATCCCTAATAAGAAAGAGGTAACTTAGGCCTACTCATCGTAAATTGAACCATATCTAATGAGGTACGATTCCTTCTCTCTGAAATACCATTGTGTTAGGATTATATGGTGCAGTAATCTGAGAGACAGTCCCATTATCTTTCACGTAGTTTTGGTGTTCTTGTCCAACATACCACCTCCTCGATCAGATCGAAGTATTTTGATTTTGTGGTTCATCTAATTCTTGACTTCACTCTTATATTCCTTGAATTTCTCATAGACATCGGATTTATTCTTCATAAGATCTACATGTCCTATCGTTGAGAAATCAATAGTAAATGTTATGAAGTAAGTGGAATTATCCTTAGTCACTATAGACATTGGGCCACATGAATCAGTTTGATGAGACCTAAGAGTTCATCAACCCATTCATTGCTCCCACTAAAAGGCAGCTTTTCCATTTTCTCTTTAAAACATGACCCGTAAGTGTCAAATGCTTTATAATCAAATAACAGCATAAAACCTTTGATATTTTGTTTGTGCAACCTTTTATCATTTATATGACTGTGCCTATGGAACAACAGGTAACTACTTTTTATGTTAATCATGGAAGAATTATTAACATCACATATGATTAAAATTAAGTACATAAATGTCATTATCCAAAACAAAATTGCATACATTATTTCAACTAAACAATACGTTCCCAACATTATTATCACAATGAAAATAAGTTCCTACCTTAGAGAATTTAGACATAGATATAATTCCACAAATAAAGTTTTTAACATAATAACAACTATTCAAACTAAATTAAATCCACTTGGCAAAACAAAATGATTATCTCCGGCCGTAGTTGCATTTATAATAGATCCATTAGTAACTTGAAAGCACATTTCACCTTTGCCACTTATTGTCTACCCTTAAGTCGATGTAATGAATTAAAGATGACTTATAAATCCAGTATCTAAAACCCAAGAGTATTTATTGATTATAGAACAGTTTTGAATCATAAACATACGTTTGGGAGTGGATCGATCAGATCCTTTCTTCTCTTTAATCATCATTAGGTGGTCCGGGCAATCTCATTTTTAGTGCTCCTTCTTGTGATAATGGTGACATTCACCCTTGTTATTTGTGGCACTTCTCTTATGTTTCTTTAAACCATTCGAAGGTGATGCATGTAATGACCCATATTTTTACATATCGCAAGATCGAAATATATTGTTTATAAATTCATTTGAGTCGTATGACTATAACATTTGGAAATTTCGACAATGGTCATTTTCTATCCTCAAATTTTTTATCGGACAGTTTTGACCCCGAAAATCATGTAAAGCCTATAAATTTTGATAGGATTTGAATTTGGGCCTGAAACTACTTTCATTAGATTAGAATGATGGTTTCTCTTTTCGTAGAGTGGTCATAATAGAAAATCGGACTTACCTTTTAGAAGATATGGTCATTTGAAGTTCAGTAAGTTTTTGGAAAGTCTAGTGGGTAAGTAGTGAGATTCGAGCTTAGCCCAAAAGACCCATTTCGAGATTAGAGCCAAAATTTGCTGATGGGACATTTCCCTAACCATTACATTCTTCCTAAAAACATAATAACAACCATTAATCTTCTACAAGCCAAAAAAACAACCCAAAACCTTACTTTAATTGGTCAAATCAAGTGATTAGGAGGTAATTTGAAAGGGAATTAGTAGAGATTCGCTATTGGCTGATTTGGTGCATCAAAATGCATGCGCGTTATTGTTTATTTTAAATCTACCATGGTTTGAGAGCATATTTAGCCCTATAATAGTGATATTTGTCTCTCACTTTAACATGGATGCTAATATGGTAATAAATGTGTTTTAAAAATGATTTTCAAAGCTAAAAACATGAATTTTACTTAGATTGAACTTACATATGTTTTGAATCCAAATAATGTAGGTCTAAGATTTGCATATGTGTTCTTGTAGATGCTACCCTTTTATGACTGTTTTGATTTTGACTTTTTAATGATTGGATTTCATGTATGATGATTGTGTTGCGATTGTTATAATGATATGATGTTTGCTTGGTGATTTTGGTGTGTTTTATTTCTTGAGATAGGTTATAGAGTATCAATATGGACTTTAGAAACTTCGTTGATTTTAGAGTGTTTGAGTAGATGGTGCATGCTTCGGTAGTGCATGAGTCGGTGGTGCATAGTTCGGTGGTGCATGAGTTAGCATTGCATGGTTCGATGGTGCATGACTTGGTGGTGCATGAGTCGGTGGTGCATGGTTCGGTGATGCATGGTTTGGTGGTGGAGGAATTAAAGCTCACTTTGGGTTTCTTGTGTGTACTTCGGGTTTCTTGTATGCTTACTTTGGTTCTAGGTATGTGAACTTCGAACCATGAAGGGATCACCGACGGATCATCAAGATGGACCCCACCATGGTCCAACGGCAATGTGACCAATCATGGAGGGTCGTGACATCCCTATACAAGCGTGGAACAGACCACATGGTGAATACTTAAGGAGTGGTGGAGTTATAGCATAGACGTAATCGGGGTAGGTCGTAGTGAGTCGACGCATGGATTTGGAAGTAGTACTTTTGGTTGTACCTAAGGAAATGGGACTTCAGCTCTGAGCCCAACATGTAGAAGTCCGTAGGGCAAGAGATGGAGTACCAAACATTGGCGAACCAACGTGGGACGTTTGGTTAAACGCTTCAAGTGGGAGTGTATAGGACACAATAGTTGTCTGTAGAGGCACATTCGATGGTGTGCAAAGATAAGGTGAAGCGTGAAGACGTCTACTTACCTAGTCATGTGCTTAGAGGATTGTTGATTTATTTCGAACACAAGTGGTGCTTCGTTAGGTAAGGGTGTGAGAGGACGCTCACCTGTGTACCCCGGACCAAGGGATACTTTGGCCTGCCCTACGAGGCAGTAGTTATGGGATAGGTATGTGAATGAGCACCGAATCCAATTATGACATGGGATGTATGTGGAGGATGATTGTCTATAATGCAATGAAAAATGGATCTTAAGGCTCCCTATACACTAGAAGGGGTGAAGTATGTTGTAACAGCCCGATATTTTTAACAAATTTTTATTTAAAAATATACATTCTGTAATATTAATTTGAATTAAAAGTGTAAAAATTAGTGTGAAACAGGAAATTGAAAACTCTACATTTCATTCCGTATATTTACATCCGTTCTTATCTTATATTTAAAAAATCAAATTTTATTTATTTTTGGTAATAACTATTTAAATTTTTGGTTTAAAAGATACGTTATTTATTTAAAGAAACGTTATATTTTTTTAAAAAAGAAACAAATAACGGTTGTACGTTACTTTGGGCGTTACACTTTACGTTCGCTGCTTTCGTCTGTCCATTTGATTTCTTGCGTTAGCAATGGTTGCTTCAACCGTACTGTGCTTTGGGAATTAAAATTCTCACCTTAAATCTCTATCACGTGGATGTATTTGTTAT
Organism: Allium fistulosum; assembly: GCA_030737815.1. NCBI lineage: Eukaryota > Viridiplantae > Streptophyta > Magnoliopsida > Asparagales > Amaryllidaceae > Allium > Allium fistulosum. The sequence continues at coordinate 101,994,557 of CM060907.1, forward strand.
TGCCTTGGCCTTCCATACGTTACCAGCTTTTATTAAGAATTGATTGCCAAAAATACTGCCTACCGTTTAACTTTATGTATTGCCTTAAATTGCCTACAGTTCAAAACCTTTTCGTTGCCTTCTCTCTACAAAAGTATAGACAGTTGTTCATTTTTTCGTTCCAATCTTCATTTCACAAAAACTTTCTCTGTAGCTTTCTTTGAAAACTCGTGAGCATCTCAAAAGGTAAGCACATGCCTTCTTCTTTTATTTTATTTTGTATTTTCAAATTTTGTGCCCCTGCTTTCACTTTTGCTGTTCCGTGTTTCGCCCACCACACTTCATACCATTCGCCACCACAACCCAGTTCGAGTTCCCCTTGAACCCATGCTCCGCCAGAAAACCCCCCGCCTTGCCAGCCACCACCCATTCGCCAGCCACCAACCACTTCGTACCGTTCGCCACCACCCCACTAGCATGACCCACGCCAGAGAACCCCACCACCAGACCGAGCCCCTGCCCACGTCCCCTCTCCAGGCCGAGACCACCCATTCGCCACCAGACCAGCCACCGTACCCCAGCCACACCCACGTCAGCCTTCAACGCCAGACCGACCCTACGCCTGCCTGTCACCACCAAACCCCACCAGTCACCAGACCCAGGCCGAGACCGCCTCTGACCCCAGACTGACCAACCCATGTCGTGCCTCCCTCTGACATGACCCCTGACCGGTGGTTGAGCCTATGCATTTTGAAGTTATAAAATATTTGCCTCTGCCTTGTTTGAAAAAAAATGATGAACGAAGTTTGTTGCCACCTTGTATTTTGTAGAGCAGTCCACTGACTTTTGTTTTGAAGAAAAAAAAATGAACTAAAATTTACTTCAGTCTTTTTCGTTTTGCAGTCATGAATTTGTATGCCACCCTGTCTTGTTTGAAATGAAATGGTGAACAAAAATTCCACTTCATATTTTATTTTTGGTTGTTGTATTCCCCACTGGCCTTTGTTGTGGAAAAAGGGAATTAGAGGAAAATGCATTTTTTTCACTTTGCAAATTTTAAAGTTATAATCTCCATTGTAAAAGTGGTCAAGCTATTGCTTTCAATTTCAACGTATTTTCTTTTTCGTTGTTGCTTCATTTGAAATTGGTTATTCGTGCAATCTTAGATTTTGATTATTTATTTTGCTTTAAATTTGAATCTAGTTGGCGCATTCGCTAACAACTGATCGTGCTTTCCGCGTGCGTTTGATAGACATCGTATTTCTTTTTCCGAATCTCCAGCTCCGTAGAGGTGAGTAAATCTCACACGAATATTCATACTTATATGATTGTGAAACGATTGCAACTGAATGTGTAGAAAATAAATAAATAAATGATGTTATAATTACCTGTGATTTATTTATAGTTGATGTTAATTGTTAAAACTGTATATCGTATCATCTGTTATATTTTGTTCTTATTTTACTGTTATTCTGTTCTGCTAAATCACACTGCAAGTTCCCTGTAGAATAGAATCACTATGGGTTGAAATGATACATACCCGAACGGACTTTAGAATAAGGGAAGATCGTTATGGGCTGAAATGATAGGCCTGAACGATTTTCAATTAAATTTTATTTACTTGGGATTGCGGGTTTGAAATGATAAAACCCGGATTTTTCTTTGTAAATTACGGATTGAAATGATATAGTATCTGTATCACTTGACTTAGGCTAGAAAATATTATACAGACCCGTGGTTATTTTTCTGTATTTTTCTGTATACCTTTAATTATTTAAATTATTGTAATAATATTAAATTGATTTAAATCGAATTTTTAAATGATTTATTTAGAATAGAAATGATTTTTCTATGTGATAAAAATAAATAAATGGTAAATATTGATTTTTAAATGGAACTTAAATTTGAAAGTTTGACCAAAAAGGAAAGATGGAAACTGAAGTTAATTAAATTAAAATGAAAATTTAGTTTTAAAATGGTGGAAAATGGAGTTTGAGTTTAAAATGTTGAAATGAATTGTTTAAATGAAAATGGGATTTACACACTTGAAATTAAATAAGCGAATTTGTAAGTTTTGGTTTTAATTTGTAAAATTTCCCTTTAAAATAAATTAGTTAAAGGATTTAAATGAACATTTTAATGAATAATTTTATAAGTTCTGAACTAGGTAGAATCTGCAGCACTTGTTAAGTGTTGTGATTATATAAGTGAACCAAAAGACTAAAGTGAACTAAGGCTATGATAGTACTTGGTAAGTGCTGTTGTAGCAGAAACTAAATTTGAACCTGAACTAATAAAAAGGCTACTGTAGCACTTGTTAAGGACTGCAGTAGGCTGAAATATGATTTTGTTTAAAACTAAATTGTTATAGCAGTTTATAAATGTTGTTTTGCAGAATACAATTGTTTTCAAATATAACTTACCGCCGCACCTTTTAAATGTTGTGAAAGCTGAGAATTTTAATGCTATTGTTTTAAGTGAATTAATGAACTCCGAAAAGGCTAAACTTTGGGAAATTAAGATTTGATTTAAAAGAATAATGACTTTGTTTTTAATTGGTTAAATTCGAAGTATATTTGATAAATTGTTTTAAATCTATAACCACGGGTTATAATAACGATTGGTTGGCAAAGAGACCGGGATCGGATATGGGCATACTCTCTGTCGATACCGAAAACCACTTTGACAACCGTGTATGTAACAACCCTGTATTTTACAATTAATTTTAATTTGATTTTTCCAAATTTAAGAGCTTTATTTATGAAAAGAATAAATGTTGTTATTGTAAATATAAAAAACTTTGATTTTGTATGTGGATTTGAATTCCAAATATGACTAAATTTAATATTTCCAGAAAATGTGAATTTTGGTCAAATAGTCAAACTTCGACTTTTAACTTGAAAATTTAAAAGTTTGAAATTTATGAATTTTATCTTTTATTATAAAAATAGATTTAATAACTTGAATACTGCTTTTCGTTTCGTTGCAAACGGATTTAAATTGCAAAAGTTATACTATTTTCAATATTGTGTGTATATTGGGTTATTCAGCAATATTCTTTATTTTAAAATTATATAAATGACATTTTTATTTGATATATTTTATTCTAATTTGTACATTTATGTTATATAAAATATATTTTGGCTTTTAAATATTTTTAAAGTAAGGTACGAATTTTTCCAGAGTTAGTAGTATTTTTCTTGCAAATTTCCATGCCCTGTTTGTAAATTTTAAACATTTTTCTTTAATCCTTTTCTATTTTCTCCAATTTAATTATCTATTTTATTTTGAAAATGATAAATAAATTATTTTAATTCAAATTTTCACTTCATAATATTTTTATAATGAAGTGTATAGTTTTTCAAGACTGACAGTGATTTATTTATAATTTTTGAACACTGTTTGGTATTTTTAAGTAATTTTCTTCATTCTTTTTATATTTTTCCAAAATTTATTATTTGTTTTCTCATATTTATAATTGATTTCGGTTTGTAAATTATTTTTCTGAATATTATTTTTATATAAAGATTAAAAAGAAAAGAAATATGAAAGGTTGTAAAACACTTTGAAACTTAAGCCCTTTTTTGTCCAAACCCTTCATTTTCTTTAACTCCTCAAATTTTGCCCTAGCCATCTAAAACCCTAGTGTAGCCGCCACTTTTTGTTTCTCATCTTTTCACGTGAAAACAAATCAGCTCCTCATTTCTCATGGCTTCATCCAAAAATAGGTAATGGCCTCTCCTTCTTTTTCTTCTTTTCTCTTCATTTTCAATGATTTTTGCCATGTTTCTCTTGCTTTGCTTGGCCTAACACCTCCACCATCTCCTCCACCGACCACCACCACTTCCTTCCCCACACCATCCACGACCAAACCCCCTCCTCCTCTGACCATGACAGGCCATGCACTCCTTTTGACTAAAAACCACACAAAACCTTGCACAAATCCCTTAAAACAATGCATAGCCACCACTAGTTGCAACATACTTTCGCCCACCACCTTGGACACCACCTCAACCCGCCACCACCACCTTGCTACCACCACTACACATCACCATCTCCTCTGTCCAGACCTATAGCAAGTCATGGCCAAGCCTAGGACCTTGTAGACCGAGCCAAAGATGAACCAAAACTCCACCATATTGCATAAAACTCTTCACATGCCTATGTTGTAACTTCCCCATCATCTCTAGCTTGTAGCCGTGCATCCCTTGGTCCAAACCAGACCCAAACCATGTCCAAACCTGAACCAAAACATTCCCTAGGCCATGCAAAAGGATAGAGAATGCAAGGCAAAAGATTTGACATTCAAATCTCTTTTCGTTTAAAAGTTATTCCATTTCAAGTGCGTTGAAATTGTGTTTGTTTTGATGTATGTTTTGGGTTGTAATACAAGAGTTGTAGCTTTGGATCTTGCTCTCCACTCAAGTCCGTAGTCTTGTCATCATGCTTTTGTTCCATTGTGTCATTGGTTTTGATATCTCCAGCACAAACAGGTGAGTTATTCTCACCAGACAATATGTACCTATATAACTGATAAACCGACACCATTTGAATCTGTAATGTATATCATCATGTTATATATGTTTATATTATTATCATATGATGTTCACACCGGTTATTACACTTATTATATCATATGTTACTATTATTTAATGTTATTCTGTTATTTATATTTGTTATCACCATTGCAAGTTCCCTGTAGATTAGAATCACTATGGGTTGAAATGATACATACCCGAACGGACTTTAGAATAGGGAAAAATCGTTATGGGCTGAAATGATAGGCCTGAATGATTTTTATTAAAATTATTTTAACTTGGGATTGCGGGTTTGAAATGATAGAACCCGGATTTTTCTTTTTTAACTGCGGATTGAAATGATACATATCCATATCACTTGACCTAGGTTAGAAAATTATATACAGGCCCGTGGTTATTTTATAAAGAGTTTTGGATATTTTTAAGCACTGTTTAAGATCTCGTTCATCTCGTCCGGGATCTCGCTCGAGATCTCATTTTCGAACTTGAGCGAGACGAGATTTAGCGAAACGAGACATTAATTTTTTTAAATATATTACTTGACGCTCATCTCATCCAAGATAGTGAAATTTGTGATGAGATATCAATAGAAGTTCCCATAGAAAGTATGTTTTTTCACTTACATTTTTTTACTTCTTATGTGAGAGCACAATAAATTGCACTCTAATGACTTTTTACTTACACTCTAATTCTTCTTTTATCGTTTGATGAATGAGAAAAAAAATACTTATTATTTATTTTTTAACTTTTAATATTCAGATGATTAGAGAATTATTTAGTTAATACCAAATCAATCATGTTATCACTCTGATCTAAAATGTAAAACTAATATTATCATTTTATATAAATTATGTATGTTAAAAACTTTTATATATATAGATAACAGTTATTACAATAATCTTAAAAATATCAAATTTAGACTTAAGTTACTCCGAGATAGTCCCGAGATGGACTTTAAATTCCGAGATGTCAATCCGAGATGTACACCCGAGATACACTCATCTCACTCGAGATCTCGTCCGATACGAGATAATGTGTGTAAAATTTCCGAGACGAAACGCGACCGAAATCCGAGATTTAAAACCTTGTTTTTAAGTATTTTTAAAATTATAAATTTATGAAATTTGATTTAAATAGATTTTGAAATGTTTTGAAATAAAGAAATTATGATTTTTCTATGTGTTAAAAATGTAATTAATGAATGGTTTAACTGGATTTTTGAAATATAACTTAAGTTGGAAATTTGGAATTTTGGTAAAAAGGATATTTAAGTTATGTAAATAAAATGGATATTAAATTTTATTTGGAAATGGTAAATATGATAATTTGATTAAATTTGAATTTAAGTGATTTAATAAAGTATTATTGATTTTTCTATGAATTTAAGTGGTTAAATAAATGAATGTTTAAAAGTGATCTTTTAAAATATAACTTAACTAGGAAATGTGAAATTTGGTTTTAATTAAAGGTTTAAGTTAATTAAATAAAATTGAAAATTTAGTTAAAGTTTGAAATGGTAATTTAAATTTGAAGTGTTAAGTTTATTAGTTGAAAAGTGAAGAATTGGACACTTTTACACTTAAATTTATTAAGTAAATTGTTGAAATTGGATTTGATTATAAGAAATTTATTGTGAAAAGATATATGTTAAATGATATGTAAATGAACATTTTAAATGTTAAAATATGATTTTTAAAAATGTTTATGTGTTTTAAATTAAAGTTATTTAATTGCTGGAAATACACTAACACCTGAAACTAACTTTTAATAGCATTCAGAAATGCTATAGATTCTGTTTTGAACTAAAATTGTGTAAAAAGGAGCTATTACAGCATTTTTGAAATGCTGTAGTTGCTGTAGTTGAACTTATAGGCTAATATTGAACTCAGGCCTATTATAGCATTCTCTGGAAATGCTATAATGGTCTGTAGTCTTTGCTGAAACCAAATTTAACCCTTGTTTTGAAATCTGAACTACCGCAGCACTTATGAAATGCTGTCTTTTCTGTTTTGAACTATAATTCAACAAAAACTGAGTTTTAACAGCAGTTTTAAGTGCTGTCTTTGCTGAATTAAAAATGTTTTCAAATATAACTTATAGCAGTTGTTTTTAAATGCTATGAAATGCTGAAATTTTAATAATTAGGGTTTTTGACTTAGTAAACGAACTCAGAATGGTTTGAAACTTTGGAAATTGAATACTTGATTGAAAATATAATAATTACACTTTTAAAAGGTTTAAATGAATTATTCTGATTGGAATATAAACTATTTAAAGGTGATTTGAAATGATAGTAAATGAACGATATCTTTGAATTTAAAAGGTATTTAAAGTTGAATATTTGGATTTGAACTGATAGGATATTTTATTTTATTAAAATGATTGGAAATGAAGTTTTGTAAGGATATGATATTTTATTTTATTAAAATGATTTGAAATGAAGTTTTGAAATGATATGAAAATTTAAATATATGGAAATGGTTTGGAATTGATTTAATCTTTATTTTGATAAAGATATGGTTTGAAATGATATTTTATTTTGAAGTAAAGTATTGTTTTTAAAAGTTATAACCACGGGTTATAATAACGATTGGTTGGCAAAGAGACCGGGATCGGATATGGACATACTCTCTGTCGATACCGAAAACCACTTTGACAACCGTGTACGCGGTGGAGATTCCAGAATGAAGTAGGATGGTGGCGACGTTCTTAAGGTATGTTACGTGGACCCAACTCCCGTGAGTTGGCATAAGGTGGCTAAAACAGGAGCGATCTCAGACCAGTGAGGTAGCACCTCTTCTCGGACACATTTCTTCGATATTATACTCTTACTTGTGATTGATTAGATGGCCATCCTCCGATTTGGGAGTGTTGTTCGAGGTGGAACGGTAGTGGCTGCTATGCGTATCCATCAATCCGTGTGCGTAATTGGTATATCTACCCTAGCATTGCCTAGTTGTGCCGTGTCACCTACCATATCGAGCTTTACTACGATTATGATTTTAAGATCCGACCGCGTTAAGGTTCTCCATCCCCTTAACGCTATTTTCTATATGATTATACTTTACTTATTAGACATTATTATAATAGCGAATATTACTACATAGTAGATATTTTAACGGATCCTTAGAGGATGGGCGGTCCCAAGCATCTTCTAAGTTACTTGTACCTTTATTACAGTTCACTTGAGTTGGTTTACATTATATAAGTATATATTGTCCTGACTCGAGTGTTTTGTGTTTTGCTTTACGCTCGGGTCAGCCTGAGTATTCATAGATTTGGATTTCCACCTTCTGGAGATTTGAATCGCTGGAGATTATTTGCTAGTCTTGTTCTATCAACTTCGGTTCCGTTGTTCTATTCAGCCTGTACTTGGTTATTGTATTGAGACTTCTGCTGTACTTTATTTCTTATGTTGTATCTTATGTAACTCTGATATATTTTCATAGTAGCTTCATGAACTACTATTTCTTTTACTTCCGCTGCATTATTTTACTCTGTGTCTGTGATCTGTGATTATATTTATTTACTGTATATTCTGAGATTTGCCAAATTTTAATTACAACGCGGTATTTTGAGCAATTCAACTCCGGCATGAGTGTCTACCTATAAACTTATAATGGATGCGAATGGTTGAAAATATCAGGTCGTTACAGTTGGTATCAGAGCTTTGGCTTTGAGGCAAAACTTAGAATGTATGGTAAATTTATTTACAGAATTACTTTCGTTCGAGTTTGAATCTCTTCCTTTTGATTCGATTTCCTTTGAATTTTGGAACGTTTCCTGCGGTTCCAAAATTCATTCTTGTCCCTCACTATTCATCTTCTTTTGATTTTGGAGTATCACATAACTCCACTTCGAATGATCTTTATAGTGAATTGGCGATCTCGCCAATATTCTAATTTTCTTGTAAAAGGGTGAAAATCCTTTACAGTCAGCATCGATTCACCAGAGATTTTATCTATCCTTGGTTTAGATGCTAATATCTTTTATTATTCCAAACTCTATCTCTTGAGATTGAACGTAGATTTATCCCAGAAAAATCCACATCGATCTTATTCTTTAAGTCACGGTTGACCCGGTTAAGGTTGTCCGCGATTTACCTAAGCTTACCCATCTCTCTACTCTGTTTAACCATCTTGTCTTTTGTTTCTAAACTATCTCCAAACATTTTGAATTGTACTTGTAAATCTATGTTTTGTTTTATATATGGTGTTGTTTGAGTTGTTGATGTTGATTTGGATTTCCGATCGATTCGTCTGATCAACGCTATCGATAGGATTTCTAAAACACTTTAACAGAACAAACTGACACGATATTATTTTAAATTTGGTTAATGAAATAAAATTTTGATATATAAGTAAATTTATGGAACTTAATAAATTGATTTAAATTGATAATTTGAAATGATAATACTTGATTTATCATTTATTGTTCTACAAATGAATTTATAAATAGTTGTTTATAAATTGATTTGGGAACTGAAATGAATTTGAATCAAGAATTTGAGAATTCAAGTTTCCGATGGATTTCAAACCTTGTGTTTAAAATTTTTAAAAGGATATAATTTAAAGTATTTTTGAATAAAAATTTTGTCTCTAAAGGATTTTAAAGTTTAAAAATTAAGTGCTCTTCTCTTTGTCGCTGGAAAATAATTTCGGTGATGATTGCAGCATCATCGACGTTCATTTTCGAGTTTTGAACTGAAGAGGCCGTTCTGTAGTCTTACTACAGCTTTGTTTTGAAAGATTTAATTTATTTGAATTTCTAAATATGATTTGATTTATAATATATATAGATATATGATTTAAATTGATTTGACATATTATGTACATATATTTATTAATCTCTAACTGGTTTGAAGGAAACCGGAAAATTAATTCTTAAATTTCATCTTAAAGAATAATTTCAGTTATAAAAAGAAAAATTAAATTTTTTGAATAAATGATTCAAACTTAAGATAATTGAATTGGAAAGTTTTATTTGTATAATACAATTGCATTCAAATATAACTTACCTTAAAAAAAAATTTAGAAGTTAACAATGTAATTGGATAATATACAATATAAAAAGGTTTTCTTAAATAAAATTTGAGTGGTTATAATAAATTTTATACACCTAAATTTTAGTTATAAAAGATTTACAGAGGTAAATAGTGAAAAAGGAATTTAAAGAGATTTTATTTAAATAACTTGATAATCAAATTTGATTTAATATGGAACCTTAAGTCTAACCTAGGAATTTTAATAATGGTTATTTCCTGAAATGAATATGCTGTATAATAAATAATGTATCTTTGAATAGATAAAATAAAATACATTGGAATTGGACATTTTGTAATAAAGTTTATTTAACTTGAATTCATAGTTTAATTGATGTCTAAATGAATAAATGTGTAAAGAAATTTGATTGTTATATTTTCTACGATAAATATTTTATTTATGAAATTGATATGTCTTGAAAAATGGATAATTATGATAGTTATAATGTATTTTAACATCACTAAATTTGATAATTGAGAATTTGGTTTTCAAATGGAAATTTTAAGTGTAACTTATTGAAGGAATATCTATTTATGAAATGGGCATTTTAAATAAAGTGTTAGGTTATTTGTTAAATGAAGAGCTAAGTAAAATAGTGAGCTTTTGACTTAATAAACGAAGTATAGTTTAATTTGGATATTCCATTCATAAAAGTTTGTTTTAATAAGTCATAAGTTAAATGATATCCAAATGAATATTCTAGAATAAAACTGATTTGAAATATTAATATATCTACTGTAGCATTTTATAAGTGCTGCTGTTTTGAAAATACAATGTTTTGGAAGTTTTATAATTGAATGAACTTAGAAATGTTACAACTTTAAAATGAATATTATTTGACCTTGAATTAAAATGGTTTAATAAAGATTATTTTAAAAGGTGTTATGATTTTCTAAGTATTATGTTTTTTTTAGAATTACATTTCCAAAGTGTTATGATTTTAGTAGTATGATTTCCAAATGATAAACATCTCTAATTTGTTATGATTTCAAAGCGTTATTGTTTCACATTTATTATCTTATTTTGTTTTTTTTTTCAAACTATCTTTTGGTTGTCCTTATTTCTCTTATCTTGTTACAGAATGGGAAGGCTATTGCTTATACCAGTCTGTTTAGACATCTTTTTATAATCTTTGAAATCTTTGTTACTCATCTGGATCTGAACACTGTTTTTCCATTCATAGACCGTCGGTCAAGTGAAAGGGGTGATTCAGACTCTAGAGGATCTTTTTCGTGTTTGTGTTCTTGATTTGATCACCTCCAACTTGTTAAACTTGCCTATAACAATAGTTATTAGGTGTAATTCCAATATTCTTATCATCTTGTCTTAATTCTATTCATTCTATCTTTTTAGGTGCTTTCCCGTACCTCGTTCCTTTTCGGGGACGAAAAGTTTTGAGTGGGGGAGAGTGTAACAACCCTGTATTTTACAATTAATTTTAATTTGATTTTTCCAAATTTAAGAGCTTTATTTATGAAAAGAATAAATGTTGTTATTGTAAATATAAAAAACTTTGATTTTGTATGTGGATTTGAATTCCAAATATGACTAAATTTAATATTTCCAGAAAATGTGAATTTTGGTCAAATAGTCAAACTTCGACTTTTAACTTGAAAATTTAAAAGTTTGAAATTTATGAATTTTATCTTTTATTATAAAAATAGATTTAATAACTTGAATACTGCTTTTCGTTTCGTTGCGAACGGATTTAAATTGCAAAAGTTATACTATTTTCAATATTGTGTGTATATTGGGTTATTCAGCAATATTCTTTATTTTAGAATTATATAAATGACATTTTTATTTGATATATTTTATTCTAATTTGTACATTTATGTTATATAAAATATATTTTGGCTTTTAAATATTTTTAAAGTAAGGTAGGAATTTTCCAGAGTTAGTAGTATTTTTCTTGCAAATTTCCATGCCCTGTTTGTAAATTTTAAACATTTTTCTTTAATCCTTTTCTATTTTCTCCAATTTAATTATCTATTTTATTTTGAAAATGATAAATAAATTATTTTAATTCAAATTTTCACTTCATAATATTTTTATAATGAAGTGTATAGTTTTTCAAGACTGACAGTGATTTATTTATAATTTTTGAACACTGTTTGGTATTTTTAAGTAATTTTCTTCATTCTTTTTATATTTTTCCAAAATTTATTATTTGTTTTCTCATATTTATAATTGATTTCGGTTTGTAAATTATTTTTCTGAATATTTTTGTTTATATAAAGATTAAAAAGAAAAGAAATATGAAAGGTTGTAAAACACTTTGAAACTTAAGCCCTTTTTTGTCCAAACCCTTCATTTTCTTTAACTCCTCAAATTTTGCCCTAGCCATCTAAAACCCTAGTGTAGCCGCCACTTTTTGTTTCTCATCTTTTCACGTGAAAACAAATCAGCTCCTCATTTCTCATGGCTTCATCCAAAAATAGGTAATGGCATCTCCTTCTTTTTCTTCTTTTCTCTTCATTTTCAATGATTTTTGCCATGTTTCTCTTGCTTTGCTTGGCCTAACACCTCCACCATCTCCTCCACCGACCACCACCACTTCCTTCCCCACACCATCCACGACCAAATCCCCTCCTTCTCTGACCATGACAGGCCATGCACTCCTTTTGACTAAAAACCACACAAAACCTTGCACAAATCCCTTAAAACAATGCATAGCCACCACTAGTTGCAACATACCTTCGCCCACCACCTTGGACACCACCTCTACCCGCCACCACCACCTTGCTACCACCACTACACATCACCATCTCCTCTGTCCAGACCTATAGCAAGTCATGGCCAAGCCTAGGACCTTGTAGACCGAGCCAAAGATGAACCAAAACTCCACCATATTGCATAAAACTCTTCACATGCCTATGTTGTAACTTCCCCATCATCTCTAGCTTGTAGCCGTGCATCCCTTGGTCCAAACCAGACCCAAACCATGTCCAAACCTGAACCAAAACATTCCCTAGGCCATGCAAAAGGATAGAGAAAGCAAGGCAAAAGATTTGACATTCAAATCTCTTTTCGTTTAAAAGTTATTCCATTTCAAGTGCGTTGAAATTGTGTTTGTTTTGATGTATGTTTTGCGTTGTAATACAAGAGTTGTAGCTTTGGATCTTGCTCTCCACTCAAGTCCGTAGTCTTGTCATCGTGCTTTTGTTCCATTGTGTCATTGGTTTTGATATCTCCAGCACAAACAGGTGAGTTATTCTCACCAGACAATATGTACCTATATAACTGATAAACCGACACCATTTGAATCTGTAATGTATATCATCATGTTATATATGTTTATATTATTATCATATGATGTTCACACCGGTTATTACACTTATTATATCATATGTTACTATTATTTAATGTTATTCTGTTATTTATATCTGTTATCACCATTGCAAGTTCCCTGTAGATTAGAATCACTATGGGTTGAAATGATACATACCCGAACGGACTTTAGAATAGGGAAAAATCGTTATGGGCTGAAATGATAGGCCTGAATGATTTTTATTAAAATTATTTTAACTTGGGATTGCGGGTTTGAAATGATAGAACCCGGATTTTTCTTTTTTAACTGCGGATTGAAATGATACATATCCGTATCACTTGACCTAGGTTAGAAAATTATATACAGGCCCGTGGTTATTTTATAAAGAGTTTTGGATATTTTTAAGTATTTTTAAAATTATAAATTTATGAAATTTGATTTAAATAGATTTTGAAATGTTTTGAAATAAAGAAATTATGATTTTTCTATGTGTTAAAAATGTAATTAATGAATGGTTTAACTGGATTTTTGAAATATAACTTAAGTTGGAAATTTGGAATTTTGGTAAAAAGGATATTTAAGTTATGTAAATAAAATGGATATTAAATTTTATTTGGAAATGGTAAATATGATAATTTGATTAAATTTGAATTTAAGTGATTTAATAAAGTATTATTGATTTTTCTATGAATTTAAGTGGTTAAATAAATGAATGTTTAAAAGTGATCTTTTAAAATATAACTTAACTAGGAAATGTGAAATTTGGTTTTAATTAAAGGTTTAAGTTAATTAAATAAAATTGGAAATTTAGTTAAAGTTTGAAATGGTAATTTAAATTTGAAGTGTTAAGTTTATTAGTTGAAAAGTGAAGAATTGGACACTTTTACACTTAAATTTATTAAGTAAATTGTTGAAATTGGATTTGATTATAAGAAATTTATTGTGAAAAGATATATGTTAAATGATATGTAAATGAACATTTTAAATGTTAAAATATGATTTTTAAAAATGTTTATGTATTTTAAATTAAAGTTATTTAATTGCTGGAAATACACTAACACTTGAAATTAACTTTTAATAACATTCAGAAATGCTATAGATTCTGTTTTGAACTAAAATTGTGTAAAAAGGAGCTATTACAGCATTTCTGAAATGCTGTAGTTGCTGTAGTTGAACTTATAGGCTAATATTGAACTCAGGCCTATTATAGCATTCTCTGGAAATGCTATAATGGTCTGTAGTCTTTGCTGAAACCAAATTTAACCCTTGTTTTGAAATCTGAACTACCGCAGCACTTCTGAAATGCTGTCTTTTATGTTTTGAACTATAATTCAACAAAAACTGAGTTTTAACAGCAGTTTTAAGTGCTGTCTTTGCTGAATTAAAAATGTTTTCAAATATAACTTATAGCAGTTGTTTTTAAATGCTATGAAATGCTGAAATTTTAATAATTAGGGTTTTTGACTTAGTAAACGAACTCAGAATGGTTTGAAACTTTGGAAATTGAATACTTGATTGAAAATATAATAATTACACTTTTAAAAGGTTTAAATGAATTATTCTGATTGGAATATAAACTATTTAAAGGTGATTTGAAATAATAGTAAATGAACGATATCTTTGAATTTAAAAGGTATTTAAAGTTGAATATTTGGATTTGAACTGATAGGATATTTTATTTTATTAAAATGATTGGAAATGAAGTTTTGTAAGGATATGATATTTTATTTTATTAAAATGATTTGAAATGAAGTTTTGAAATGATATGAAAATTTAAATATATGGAATTGGTTTGGAATTGATTTAATCTTTATTTTGATAAAGATATGGTTTGAAATGATATTTTATTTTGAAGTAAAGTATTGTTTTTAAAAGTTATAACCACGGGTTATAATAACGATTGGTTGGCAAAGAGACCGGGATCGGATATGGACATACTCTCTGTCGATACCGAAAACCACTTTGACAACCGTGTACGCGGTGGAGATTCCAGAATGAAGTAGGATGGTGGCGACGTTCTTAAGGTATGTTACGTGGACCCAACTCCCGTGAGTTGGCATAAGGTGGCTAAAACAGGAGCGATCTCGGACCAGTGAGGTAGCACCTCTTCTTGGACACATTTCTTCGATATTATACTCTTACTTGTGATTGATTAGATGGCCATCCTCCGATTTGGGAGTGTTGTTCGAGGTGGAACGGTAGTGGCTGCTATGCATATCCATCAGTCCGTGTGCGTAATTGGTATATCTACCCTGGCATTGCCTAGTTGTGCCGTGTCACCTACCATATCGAGCTTTACTACGATTATGATTTTAAGATCCGACCGCGTTAAGGTTCTCCATCCCCTTAACGCTATTTTCTATATGATTATACTTTACTTATTAGACATTATTATAATAGCGAATATTACTACATAGTAGATATTTTAACGGATCCTTAGAGAATGGTCGGTCCCAAGCATCTTCTAAGTTACTTGTACCTTTATTACAGTTCACTTGAGTTGGTTTACATTATATAAGTATATATTGTCCTGACTCGAGTGTTTTGTGTTTTGCTTTACGCTCGGGTCAGCCGGAGTATTCACAGATTTGGATTTCCACCTTCTGGAGATTTGAATCGCTGGAGATTATTTGCTAGTCTTGTTCTATCAACTTCGATTCCGTTGTTCTATTCAGCCTGTACTTGGTTATTGTATTGAGACTTCTGCTGTACTTTATTTCTTATGTTGTATCTTATGTAACTCTGATATATTTTCATAGTAGCTTCATGAACTACTATTTCTTTTACTTCCGCTGCATTATTTTACTCTGTGTCTGTGATCTGTGATTATATTTATTTACTGTATATTCTGAGATTTGCCAAATTTTAATTACAACGCGGTATTTTGAGCAATTCAACTCCGGCATGAGTGTCTACCTATACACTTATAATGGATGCGAATGGTTGAAAATATCGGGTCGTTACAGTGTACGCGGTGGAGATTCCAGAATGAAGTAGGATGGTGGCGACGTTCTTAAGGTATGTTACGTGGACCCAACTCCCGTGAGTTGGCACAAGGTGGCTAAAACAGGAGCGATTGACGGACCAATGAGGTAGCACCTCTTATCGGACACACTTCTTCGATACCATTCTATTACTTGCGATTGATTTGGTGGCCACCCTTGATTTGGGAGTGTTGTTCGAGGTGGGCGGTAGTGGCTGCTATGCGTCACCACTAGTCCAGATGCGTAATTGGTATATCTACCCTGGCATTGCCTAGTTGTGTCGTGTCACCTACCATATCGAGCTTTACTACGATTATGATTTTAAGATCCGACCGCGTTAAGGTTCTCCATCCCCTTAACGCTTTTTTCCGATATGATTATACTTTACTTATTTAGACACTATTATAATAGCGAATATTACTACATAATAGATATTTTAACGGATCCTTAGAGGATGGGCGGTCCCAAGCATCTTCTAATTTACTTGTACCTTTACTACAGTTCATTTGAGTTGGTTTACATTGTATTAGTATGTATATCCTGACTCGAGTGTTTATGTTTTATTTTACGCTCGGGTCAGCCTGAGTATTCACAGCTTTGGATTCACTTTTCTGGAGCTAGGAATCGTTGGAGATTCTGCTTATCTAGTTATCTATCTATTTCAGTTTCAGTTGTCCTATTTCAACTTTTGTATTAGAGACTTGTGTATTTGGGATTCTATTGTACTTGTTTCAGAACTGTATTGGGTTTCAGACTATGTATTTCGTACTTGATTTGAGACTATGTATTTTAGTGGCTTCATGAACCACTATGGTTATTTTAATTTCCGCTGTGAGTTATTCTGATATTTCTGTGTCTGTGATTCTGTGAATGATTTTATTTGCTCCAAATTTTATTACAATCTGTTATTTTGCATTATTCAAGTCTGACATGTGTGGATTATTGTCGATTTGAATGGTCCAAAATAGTGGGTTGTTACATTTTGTATCAGAGCCTTGGTTTTAGGAAAACCTTAGCCTATGGAGCAAAAACTCATTAGAGATAGGGTAGAAATACCCTAGAATGAGTGAAATCAAACTCAGAATCATTTCCTTGTGAGTGAACGTATTTTCAAGGTATAAAATGATTTTAAAATGACTTCTCAAATGATTTTTCAAAGATTATTTTGATATAAAGTTTTCTTGTTTTAAGAAGAAATTTTTCAAACTTCCTTCTTTCCGTATCTACCTTGCTAGAAATTTCGTTATTAGGATATTCATCCAAGCGATCTTATCGTGTCTTATCTTAACTTATCTTTGTCTTCTTTGTACCTTGTCCTAAATTTATTCTTGATATTTCCAGGATGAATCGTGGAAATGCTAGAGGTAGGGGTCGTGGTATTTCCCCAGTTCCTCCACCTGTTGCACCCGTTAGGTTTACAGTTCTTTGCAAGGAATTCTCTCAGCTCGGTGGCACTAGGTTCACCGGTTCAGAGAGTATTATCGAAGCCCAGCAATGGCTACGAAGTTTGGAGAGAATTTTTACTGGTCTAGAGATCACTGATGCCCAGAAGCGTCAGTTAGCAGCATGGCAGCTGCAAGAGTCAGCCTTAGATTGGTGGGAGTCTGTTACGACTCACACTAACGAAGGTGATCTTTCGTGGGAGCAGTTCAGGTATCCTTTGTGTTAACTTGAATTTTCCCCCTTCCCTTTTTCTTTTGAATTTATCATAAGTTTAGTTTCTGTATCTTCTTTCCAGAGAGGCTTTTGTGGCAAAATGGATGCCCGAAGCCGGGAAATCTCAGCTTTACCGTGAATTCATGGACCTCAAGCAGGGTACCATGTCTTTTTCAGAGTATGAGCGGAAGTTCAATGAACTTTCCAAATTTGGTCCTGGTCTTATCGACACTCAGCTAAAGAAGAATGAGAAGTTCATTGCGGGAGCTCGCCCAGAGTTCTACGATCGTCTTATTTCACATGTTCATGGCACTTTTACTAAGCTCATGGATATGGCTATTCGCTATGAGAACCCTACTTCCAAGGGTCCTGCTGCTTCTAGTGCTCATGTCTCTCAGTCCTCCTCTGCTAATTCCAAGAAGAGAAAGCCCAACTTCCACCAGCAAAAGAAGAATTGGCTCAAGCATCCGGGCTTAGGATCTTCAGCATCTGCTCCTTCCCAGAGGCACCCTATTGATCTTTCCACTATTACTTGCTTCAAATGTGACCAGAAGGGACACTATGCCAATAGTTGCCCTAATCCGTCCGGTGCTGCTATTTCTCCACCTCAGGTTTCCAGGAACGATCTTTGTCATGTTTGTCTTCAGCCGGGTCATTTTAGGAAGGACTGTCCTTTATATCAGAAGGGAAAGCCATGTGGTGTATTCGCTGTCACATCTGCTTCATCACCTGCTGCACCTACTCCTGCTCCTAGCGATGATCAAGGTACTCTTCAGGGCACCTTTACTTTATTTCATCATCCTGTTCGTGTTTTATTTGATACTGGGGCTTCGCATAGTTTTATTTCTGATGTTTTGTGTAATAAGTTTGAAACTCTCCTTTCTCCTACGTATGCTTCTGTTCCTCTATGTGTTTCAAATCCTATTGGTGGTCCCGCAAATCTTGATAAGATTTTTAAGCAAGTGAGACTCTTCTATTCTAGTCATAAATTTTCTAGAGATTTCTATGTCCTGGGTTTCGATGCTTTTGATTTGTTGCTTGGAAGTGATTGGCTTGACGGGCACGATGCTCATATCTCTTGTAAATCCCGAATTGTTTCTCTTAAGGATGATCGGGGTAACTCTTTGGTTATTCAGGGTCGTATGCCTCATGATTATGCTGGTAGCTTTATCTTTTCTCTAGATGCTTCTACTGATGATCTTCAGTCGACTCGTGTAGTCAATCTCTATTCCGATGTTTTTGGTGAAGTTACTGCTCTACCTCCTAAGCGGGAAATTGATTTCCGCATTGATCTTATTCCTGGAGCTCGACCGGTAGTTCTTCCTCCTATAAGAATGGCACCCCGCGAGAAGGTTGAGTTAAGAAAGCAAATCGAGGACCTATCTTCCAAGGGACTGATCAGACCTAGCTATTTTGAATGGGGAGCTGTGGTGGTTTTCGTCACCAAGTCCGATGGTTCTCTCCGGATGTGTGTTGATTATAGGGAGTTGAACAAGCTCACTATGAAAAATAGATATCCAATGCCTCGCATCAATGATATGTTTGATCAGCTTTATGGTGCTACTATTTTCTCCCAGCTTGATCTTGCCACGGGTTTTCATCAACTCAGAGTTGCCGAGGAAAGTATTCCCAAGACTGCTTTCCGTACTGAGAATGGATTCTTTGAATGGTTAGTTATGCCTTTTGGTTTGACTAATGCTCCTGCCTTCTTTGTTGACTTGATGAATCGTGTTTTCCGTGATGTGCTTAATAAATTTGTTCTAGTCTTTGTGGATGATATCCTCATTTTTTCTAAGTTTGAAGAAGAACATGAGTCACATTTAAAATCTGTTCTTGAGACTCTTCGAAATCATCAGTTAAAGGCTAAATTTTCCAAATGCTATTTCTGGAAGGATGAAGTCCGATTCCTCGGACATATTGTTTCTGGTAATGGAGTTTCAGTTGATCCAGTCAAGATCGCTGCGATCAACGTAAGTTTCTCTTTCTTCTCTTTCCTTGTTTCATTCAATTTATTATATCGTTCCTATTATCCTTCTACCCCTATTCTGTACAGGATTGGGAAACTCCTAAGACTCCTACTGATATCCGTAGTTTTTTGGGCCTTGCTGGTTATTACCGGAGATTCATTGAGAATTTCGCTCGGATTGCTGCACCTCTCACTGCTTTAACTCGGAAGAATGCTAAGTTTATTTGGAGTATCGAGTGTAAGGCCGCATTCAATGAGTTAAAAGACAAGCTTACTTCCGCACCTATTCTTACCGTTCCAAATGGAAATGAAGGATTAACGGTATACACTGATGCTTGTCGAGAAGGTTTGGGAGCTGTTCTGATGCAGGATGGTAGGGTGATTGCTTATGCTAGTAGACAGTTGAAGACCCATGAAGTAAATTATGCTGCTCATGATCTAGAGTTGCTTGCTGTTGTTTTCGCTTTGAAGCTTTGGAGACATCATCTGTTGGGTACCAAGTTCGAGCTTTTCACGGATCATCAGTCTTTGAAGTATATTTTCTCTCAGAAGGATTTGAATCAGAGACAAGTTAGGCGGTTAGAGTTCCTTGCTTCTTACGACCTTGACATCAACTATACACCGGGAAAAGCTAATGTTGTGGCGGATGCTTTGAGTAGGAAGAAGGCTTTGTTGTGTCAGATTGTTGTTTCTTCACCTCTTGTGGATCGTATTATGGCTAGACAGGATGAAGATCAGATGCTTAGATTGATTAAGGAGAGTGTTCGAAGCAGAGTCAGAGATAGTAGTCTTGATGGCAGTGGAACTCAGATTGACGATAAGGGAGTATTGAGGATTAATAATAGGATTTGTGTCCCGAATGTTGATGGATTGAGACAGGAGTTACTTCGGGAGAATCATCAGTCCAGACTTTCTATTCATCCAGGCGTGACCAAGATGTATCAGGACATGAAGAAGTTATATTGGTGGAAAGGTATGAAGCGAGATGTTTCCATTTTTGTTAATAGGTGTGCGACTTGCCAGCAAGTCAAGGCAGATCATCAGAAGACCCCTGGTTTATTGCAGCCTCTTGAAATTCCCAATTGGAAGTGGGAACAAGTTTCTATGGATTTCATTGATGGTTTACCAAGGACTAGGAAGGGTAACGAGAGTATCTGGGTTATTGTGGATAGATTGACCAAATCAGCTCATTTCATTCCGGTCAAGTCTACCCGTTCAGCTTCTAGTTTGTCTGAGATTTACATGAGGTAGATTGTTCGTCTCCATGGTGTTCCTCTCAGTATCGTTTGTGATCGTGATCCTATCTTTACCAGTAGGTTTTGGAAAGCCTTTCAGGATTCTTTGGGTACTCATCTAAATCTGAGCACTGCTTACCATCCACAGACCAACGGTCAAACGGAAAGGGTGAATCAGATTTTAGAAGATCTTCTTCGTGCTTGTGTGCTTGATTATGGAGGATCTTGGGAAGATCATCTCCATCTTGTCGAATTCACATATAACAATAGTTATCAGGCCAGTATTGAGACATCTCTGTTTTCTGCTCTTTACGGACGACCTTGTAGATCTCCTTCTTGTTGGATTGAATCCGGTAATCGTTTGGTTCTTGGTCCTGAGATGGTTTTGGAAGCTTCGGAGAGAGTTGAAGAGATTAAGAGGAAGATGAGGATTGCTCAAGATAGGCAGAAGAAGTATGCCGATAGGCGTAGGCGGAGTTTAGAGTTTGCTGTTGGTGATTTGGTTTTCCTTAAGGTCTCTCCCTTAAGGAATGTTATTCGTTTCGGTCGTAGAGGGAAGCTTTCTCCTAGATTTGTAGGTCCTTTCCGCATTTTGGAAAGAATTGGATCTCTTGCTTATCGTCTGGATTTACTCGAGAAATTTTCTGGGGTACAAAATGTCTTTCATGTATCTCATCTTCGTCGCTATCTGCATGATCCATCTCTTATTATTCAACCTTCTGCTCTTGATAGTTTGGATATTGAGCCAAATCTGACTGTTGAGAGGAAGCCACTTCGTATCGTCGATCGAGGTACGAAGCAGCTAAGAAGAAAATCTGTCAACCTGGTCAAAGTGCAGTGGAGCACTGATGAACGGGATTGCACCTGGGAGACGGAGGAGAGCATTCGTGCTTCGAATCCGGAATTGTTTATTTCAGGTACTTTTATTATTTTGTCTTATCTTTCTTTGTTTGCCTTCTTCGTTCCTTTTCGAGGACGAAACGCTTTGAGTGGGGGAGAGTGTAACAGCCCGATATTTTTAACTAATTTTTATTTAAAAATATACATTCTGTAATATTAATTTGAATTAAAAGTGTAAAAATTAGTGTGAAACGGGAAATTGAAAACTCTACATTTCATTCCGTATATTTACATCCGTTCTTATCTTATATTTAAAAAATCAAATTTTATTTATTTTTGGTAATAACTATTTAAATTTTTGGTTTAAAAGATACGTTATTTATTTAAAGAAACGTTATATTTTTTTAAAAAAGAAACAAATAACGGTTGTACGTTACTTTGGGCGTTACACTTTGCGTTCGCTGCTTTCGTCCGTCCATTTGATTTCTTGTGTTAGCAATGGTTGCTTTAACCGTACTGTGCTTTGGGAATTAAAATTCTCACCTTAAATCTCTGTCACGTGGATGTATTTGTTATTGCCTTGGCCTTCCATACGTTACCAGCTTTTATTAAGAATTGATTGCCTAAAATATTGCCTACCGTTCAACTTTATGTATTGCCTTAAATTGCCTACATTTCAAAACCTTTTCGTTGCCTTCTCTCTACAAAAGTATAGACAGCTGTTCATTTTCTCGTTCCAATCTTCATTTCACAAAAACTTTCTCTGTAGCTTTCTTTGAAAACTCGTGAGCATCTCAAAAGGTAAGCACATGCCTTCTTCTTTTATTTTATTTTGTATTTTCAAATTTTGTGCCCCTGCTTTCACTTTTGTTGTTCCGTGTTTCGCCCACCACACTTCATACCATTCGCCACCACAACCCAGTTCGAGTTCCCCTTGAACCCATGCTCCGCCAGAAAACCCCACGCCTTGCCAGCCACCACCCATTCGCCAGCCACCAACCACTTCGTACCGTTCGCCACCACCCCACTAGCATGACCCACGCCAGAGAACCCCACCACCAGACCGAGCCGCTGCCCACGTCCCCTCTCCAGGCCGAGACCACCCATTCGCCACCAGACCAGCCACCGTACCCCAGCCACACCCATGTCAGCCTTCAACGCCAGACCGACCCTACGCCTGCCTGTCACCACCAAACCCCACCAGTCACCAGACCCAGGCCGAGACCGCCTCTGACCCCAGACTGACCAACCCATGCCGTGCCTCCCTCTGACATGACCCCTGACCGGTGGTTGAGCCTATGCATTTTGAAGTTATAAAATATTTGCCTCTGCCTTGTTTGAAAAAAAAATGATGAACGAAGTTTGTTGCCACCTTGTATTTTGTAAAGCAGTCCACTGACTTTTGTTTTGAAGAAAAAAAAATGAACTAAAATTTACTTCAGTCTTTTTCGTTTTGCAGTCATGAATTTGTATGCCACCCTGTCTTGTTTGAAATGAAATGGTGAACAAAAATTCCACTTCATATTTTATTTTTGGTTGTTGTATTCCCCACTGGCCTTTGTTGTGGAAAAAGGGAATTAGAGGAAAATGCATTTTTTTCACTTTGCAAATTTTAAAGTTATAATCTCCATTGTAAAAGTGGTCAAGCTATTGCTTTCGATTTCAACGTATTTTCTTTTTCGTTGTTGCTTCATTTGAAATTGGTTATTCGTGCAATCTTAGATTTTGATTATTTATTTTGCTTTAAATTTGAATCTAGTTGGCGCATCCGCTAACAACTGATCGTGCTTTCCGCGTGCGTTTGATAGACATCATATTTCTTTTTCCGAATCTCCAGCTCCGTAGAGGTGAGTAAATCTCACACGAATATTCATACTTATATGATTGTGAAACGACCGCAACTGAATGTGTAGAAAATAAATAAATAAATGATGTTATAATTACCTGTGATTTATTTATAGTTGATGTTAATTGTTAAAACTGTATATCGTATCATCTGTTATATTTTGCTCTTATTTTACTGTTATTCTGTTCTGCTAAATCACACTGCAAGTTCCCTGTAGAATAGAATCACTATGGGTTGAAATGATACATACCCGAACGGACTTTAGAATAAGGGAAGATCGTTATGGGCTGAAATGATAGGCCTGAACGATTTTCAATTAAATTTTATTTACTTGGGATTGCGGGTTTGAAATGATAAAACCCGGATTTTTCTTTGTAAATTACGGATTGAAATGATATAGTATCTGTATCACTTGACTTAGGCTAGAAAATATTATACAGACCCGTGGTTATTTTTCTGTATTTTTCTGTATACCTTTAATTATTTAAATTATTGTAATAATATTAAATTGATTTAAATCGAATTTTTAAATGATTTATTTAGAATAGAAATGATTTTTCTATGTGATAAAAATAAATGGTAAATATTGATTTTTAAATGGAACTTAAATTTGAAAGTTTGACCAAAAAGGAAAGATGGAAACTGAAGTTAATTAAATTAAAATGAAAATTTAGTTTTAAAATGGTGGAAAATGGAGTTTGAGTTTAAAATGTTGAAATGAATTGTTTAAATGAAAATGGGATTTACACACTTGAAATTAAATAAGCGAATTTGTAAGTTTTGGTTTTAATTTGTAAAATTTCCCTTTAAAATAAATTAGTTAAAGGATTTAAATGAACATTTTAATGAATAATTTTATAAGTTCTGAACTAGGTAGAATCTGCAGCACTTGTTAAGTGTTGTGATTATATAAGTGAACCAAAAGACTAAAGTGAACTAAGGCTATGATAGTACTTGGTAAGTGCTGTTGTAGCAGAAACTAAATTTGAACCTGAACTAATAAAAAGGCTACTATAGCACTTGTTAAGGACTGCAGTAGGCTGAAATATGATTTTGTTTAAAACTAAACTGTTATAGCAGTTTATAAATGTTGTTTTGCAGAATACAATTGTTTTCAAATATAACTTACCGCCGCACCTTTTAAATGTTGTGAAAGCTGAGAATTTTAATGCTATTGTTTTAAGTGAATTAATGAACTCCGAAAAGGCTAAACTTTGGGAAATTAAGATTTGATTTAAAAGAATAATGACTTTGTTTTTAATTGGTTAAATTCGAAGTATATTTGATAAATTGTTTTAAATCTATAACCACGGGTTATAATAACGATTGGTTGGCAAAGAGACCGGGATCGGATATGGGCATACTCTCTGTCGATACCGAAAACCACTTTGACAACCGTGTACGCGGTGGAGATTCCAGAATGAAGTAGGATGGTGGTGACGTTCTTAAGGTATGTTACGTGGACCCAACTCCCGTGAGTTGGCACAAGGTGGCTAAAACAGGAGCGATTGACGGACCAATGAGGTAGCACCTCTTATCGGACACACTTCTTCGATACCATTCTATGACTTGCGATTGATTTGGTGGCCACCCTTGATTTGGGAGTGTTGTTCGAGGTGGGCGGCAGTGGCTGCTATGCGTCACCACTAGTCCAGATGCGTAATTGGTATATCTACCCTGGCATTGCGTAGTTGTGCCGTGTCACCTACCATATCGAGCTTTACTACGATTATGATTTTAAGATCCGACCGTGTTAAGGTTCTCCATCCCCTTAACGCTATTTTCCGATATGATTATACTTTACTTATTTAGACACTATTATAATAGCGAATATTACTACATAGTAGATATTTTTACGGATCCTTAGAGGATGGGCGGTCCCAAGCATCTTCTAATTTACTTGTACCTTTACTACAGTTCATTTGAGTTGGTTTACATTGTATAAGTATGTATATCCTGACTCGAGTGTTTATGTTTTATTTTACGCTCGGGTCAGCCTGAGTATTCACAGCTTTGGATTCACTTTTCTAGAGCTAGGAATCGCTGGAGATTCTGCTTATCTAGTTATCTATCTATTTCAGTTTCAGTTGTCCTATTTCAGCTTTTGTATTAGAGACTTGTGTATTTGGGATTTCTATTGTACTTGTTTCAGAACTGTATTGGGTTTCAGACTATGTATTTCGTACTTGATTTGAGACTATGTATTTTAGTGGCTTCATGAACCACTATGGTTATTTTAATTTCCGCTGCGAGTTATTCTGATATTTCTGTGTCTGTGATTCTGTGAATGATTTTATTTGCTCCAAATTTTATTATAATCTGTTATTTTGCATTATTCAAGTTTGACATGTGTGGATTATTGTCGATTTGAATGGTCCAAAATAGTGGGTCGTTACATATGTAATTCAACTATTTTAAACTTACTTATGAATTTTAATCTCTATCTACTCAAATTGCAAAGCAAAACAAGTAATCACAGAATAAGTAAGCAGTAAAGTAAAATGTGGTAAACTAAATAACACCAAGGATTTTTATACTAGTTCAGATTAACCAATCCTACATCTAGTCCTGTACTACACCGTACATAATTTCACTATCACCGCTCTCTTTCTATGGGTGGCAAGAACTCCATTACAATCTTGATTTCATGGGCTACAAGATACACCTTCTTGATTTACGGGCTACAAGAACACCCACTTCTATATACAAACAACGGTAGAGTATGACAAATAGTCGTATCTTCAATACAAATCCTTGTAGATTCGATACAATGATCCTATAGACCTCTAGTGGCAATATATCTTTGAATTCTTTGAGGAATATAATGAAATCAAATAGAGAATGGTATGAATTCAAGTGCAAACTCTTTGTGTGACGACCCGACTTTCCACTCCCGGAAAATCGCATCGACAGTAAGAAAGAAAAGGGTGAGAAATAGAAAAGAGAAGAAGAGAAAAGAAAACAACAACAGATACTCACAGCGGAAACGAAACGAAATATAATATATCACATAAATATTACATAGTATTATATACATCATCTATCAGAGTTACACAGATTACACATCACATACTAGACAGTTATAAACATCTGTCTAGTTATTACATCTCAACACAATACAGATCAATACAAAGATCAACACAGCGGAAAACTACTATCTATATCTACAACGCCGAAGCCTCCTGCTCCATTGCTCCTCCAGATTACTCGTCAAAGCTAAACCTGAATCCCTTGGCTACTCGTAAAAATTTGAGTACCCAAGAGTTTATAAACCAGAAATAAACAACTTGGGTCAGACATGGGTCTGGTGTGAGTAACAGGTTAAACTTGTTTAACTTCAAAACCTTTTGAAAGAAAAGGTATCACGTAAGACTCCCCACCAATAAATATGGGTAAGTTTTTACCTTACGCTAACCAAAACATTTGATAGGAAATTCGATTGTATTATAATAGGTCTAGGGTTTTCAAATAAATATGAAATAGCTGGAATGCTTACATCTCACGTTCCAACATAGTTGGGCACAACTAAAACGTACGGCACTTATTGGAGTTTGGATTCCATCAATGGCAGGGCTACCGGGGTACCGCCCGTCACAGTACGTGGCCTAGATCACCGTACCGAGGATCACTCCCAATCCCCTGCAACACAAGGCCGGAACATCCCTTACTGGATAATTCCAGCACAAGATACCTCACGGTTGTCATGACCAACCGCACACACTAAGTCGAAAATAGAAAGGGACATCTAGACAGAGGTCATCTTGTCCTACTTGGGTGCTACCCACTAACCTTGCTGCACCTCCCCTGTTTTAGCCATTCCTGGTTTGTGAGGCTTGAGGTCACGATTACCTTTTAAAAGAACACATCTATCTTAGAATGCTCATCGTCCACCTGACGATGTGCTGAAAGCATTCAATCCATATAAGTTCGTTCCGGGTTCGAACGAAACCGAAGGCATTATCTCGTTACACTCGTATTGGAATCACCCTCAGAGTTAACGACAATAACCCTTGCACTCTAAATCTTTATCTCGAATCTGAAAGTACTATCTCCGTCAACTCATTACGGAATCACCCACAAAGTTATACTGACAAAGAATCGTTCTTACACCTCGAGTCTTCACTTGCTCCATTTGGATTTCACGACCTAACGTAAATTTGGATCGATGTGGTATTCGGGTCTCCAGACCTGGAAATCCGGTATACGGAAACCCGATCCCGGTCTCATCGAAATCCAAAACGTATCTTTTAAGGCCAAGTTGTTTTAAAGGTTAAAACAATTTAATTCAATTATCTTTATACACTTAGAAAGATAATTCACAATAGATAATCAACATTATCAATATCATCAGATAATCCGTATTATCACAATTCAACTAAACATCCATATCACATAGCATATATCTCATCAGAGATATCAATCAAATGCAAAGCATTCAGTATTATCATCCATCCATAAGTAATGATCTATATCATCTCTAATTAATTTAAAGTTAATTAAATTAATTACTTTTATTTTATAAATCCTTCTTACTTAAACATTAATTAATTACAAATTAATTAATTATCCTCTAATTACCTTTTTCAATTAATCATCTTTGATTAATTATCTTTTAATTACCTTTTTCAATTAATCATCTTTGATTAATTATCTTTTAATTACCTTCAAGTAATTTATCTTTAATTAATTACTCAAATTAATTAACCTTAATCACTTATAGTAATTAACCTTTAATTACTTCATTAATTAATTAACTATAATTAATTAAATTAATCACTATAATTAATTATATTAAACCTTAATTAATTACATTAATTAATCACTTCATTTATTAATTATACTTAATTAATCAATCTTAATTACATCATTAATTATATTAATTAATGATCCTTAATTACAAATTAATTATTAATTACTTAAATTAAATTAATTACATTAAGTAATTAAACTTTAATTAAAACACATTTATTAATCACTCTTGATTAATCTCCTTTAGTAATTAACTACTCTTAATTACTTTCATTAACTAAATTAATTACTCCTTAATTAATTTATTAATTAATCCCTTGATTAATTATTCAAAGTAATTAACTCCAATTACTTCCATTAATACATCACATTTCAACTAATTACTTCCAGTAATTATCTATTATTTACTTCCCTAAATAATATACCTTATTAATTACATTTAAGTAATTATTTATCAAATCATCCATTGATTATTCTAAATTAATTAACTTAATTAATTAACTTAACTAATCACATTAACTTAATTAATTACAAATGAGTAATTAATTTCTAAATTACTTCCATTAAGTAATTACATTTAAATAATTTCATAAAGGATTATCCTTAAATTAATTAATCTAATTAATTATTAAAATTAATCAAATTAATTATTTATTAAATAATCTCAAGTTAATGACCTTCATTAACAATTATTTAATTACTTTTCTTAAGTAATTAACTTAGATTAATTATTATTAATTTCAAATTAATTTATCTTTATTAATCAATTAATTAATCTCTAATTATTTAATTAATTAAGTGTTAATCATAACTTAATTAATCTTTAATTACTTTATTAATTAATTCTTAATCATTAATTAATATTCTAATTTAAAATCCTTAATTACAAATTAATTATTCCTAATTAATTTATCTTAATCATTAATTAAAAATCAAATCCTATTTAATTAATGAATCTTAATTACAAGTTAATTATTCTAAAAATAATTAATCTTAAACCTTTAAGATTGAACCTTTAATTACCTTTAAGTAATTATTTATTTCATTAATTTATTAGATAAATTAATTATCCATTTAATTACTCTAATAATTAAATGCATACAAATCATTAACTTATAATTAAACTTCAACAAGTTTTAAAATCAATTTAAAACCTTTAAATGATAAATAATATTTTTCTTATAAAAGAAATTTTACAAGATTTAAACAAATCCCCTTTTAAATTCAAAACATTTAAATTTAACAAACATTTAAACTTATTAAAACATTTGAATTTATAAAACTTATTTATCTTAAATCTAAGGTTCGAAACCAAACTTGAATCCATATATTACAACTTTGATTTCAATTCCTGTTTTAATATTTATTCACAAATTTAAATTCAATTTAAATTTAAACAAAACAGGTTTTTAAAACCTGGTAACAACTAAAAGTACTCGAGACCATCTGAAACTACTTCGAGTCGCATCACTAAAACTTCGAGTCTCTCCCGCAAGATAACTCGAGAAACCCGAGTAATATTCCCCTGTTAAACCAGACTTATCCAGACATATCCACGATCGTGCACGTGCACCGGAGATACCACCATCTCCGACCATGACGAGTATCCCCACAAGTCGGCGTTCATCTACCTACCAGAATACGATCATCCATTCCTCGATCAAGACGCAAATTCAAAATCGAGCACTTGAGCACTAAAACAGGAACACAGACTACTCCCCAAAACCTGTCAACATCTGCTCGCTTTCGAAATTCCGACTACCAGAACGCCAGCGGCTCCAGCGACGACTTCATCCACGTCACGACTACAATTTCCCAGAGTTCTATTCAACTCGATCGACCAGAGACGTTGTGACGATCGATTTTCTAACATAGTTAAAACTAGGGTTAAATTCTTAAATCCTAAATCATTTCTTCCTCAATGCATTAATTCAGATTCTAAAAATTTTCCTTGAATCTTCGATCATCCCACCATTACTACTGAAGAATTCAATATACCCAACCATCGAGATTAACAGATTTAACCAAATATTCATTTTTAGTTAAATACAGAACTGCACCTATATTTCTAAACTAAAATTTTTGATTTTTATACTAAAAATCATGTTATAGCATATGTATTTAATTTATATACCTGGAATAGCAATTTACAATATTTGAGTTTTTACTTTTATATACATGCACATGTTGATTTTGGTTACAGAGAACTCAGACTTTAAATTTGACTTAATTAAATTTTCTAAACATTAGTATATGATAAATCAAACAATTATTGCTTGTAAATTAAGTCATTATAAAAACTAGATCAAGTGGTAAAAGCTTTTAAAAGAAATTCTTGAGTCTGGGCAAACAAAACAGAGAAGTTACAGGCAATAACATATCAAACCCAAACATACATTCAAAACCATACACACTACAGAGAGTTCTATCACTCCAAACATGATTATCACAAGAAAAATCAAGCAACTATATTCACTTAAATTAGTTTAAATTAAAATTGTTACTCACCTGATTGAAAAAAAAATGAAACAGAGCTTCCAGATTTTAGCTTTTGAAACTGTGGACTTGCATGCTTCTTGAATTTGATTTAAAACTTGAATTGTTGCCTTTAAATTAACATGCAAGCTTGATTTCCAGTTTGAAGAGATGAATGCAGACAGGCCTTGAAATGATTCCAGATTTGATAAACATGCAGGCAGGCTTAAATGTTGAAAAGAATTGCAGGCTGAACTTAATTTAGATTTGGGAAAATGGTTTACAGATATTCGATGTTGATAATCTCTGGTTTGAGGAATTTGAAAATCAGGTTTTTGATTTTAGATTAGAGGAAGAGTTTTGAGAAGAGGTTACTAATTATTTCAGATTTTATTAGAGGAAAACTGAGTTTTTCTTGTTTTGAAAATGGAGAATAGAAAGAAAATGAAGTAAGGAGAATGCATATGTTTATATAAGTGGAGTTGAAATTTATAAAAATAAAAGAAAATTAAAAATAATAAAGACACTTGTCACATAGATTAATTCATTACTTAACACATGTTAAAACAAGTCATTAGATAAAGACACATGTCTTTTAAGTATTTATCTTATTTCTATTTATTTTAAAGTAATTAAAAAGCCTTTTTCTTATTTATTAAACACTTATCTATATATATAAATCATTTTAAAGAAACAAAACCAATTATATTTATAATTAAAAGTTATACAAATATTATAATATCCAAACAATTTAAATATTTATTCTCTTGAATTTCAAAGCTTAAATTCAAATTCAATTAAATTAAATCCTAAGATTCAATTTAAAAAGTCAAGTTATATATATATATACATATATAACTATTTATTCAATTAAATAACAATTTCATATTCTTTAAAATCCATTCATATTAATAAAAATAATACATTATACTTATTATATGAAATTAACATATTTGATATTTAAATAATTTATATAAGAGATTATATTATCAAGTGATATTTTAAAAAGAAACAAAACAAGCCTTTTTGTTAACTCTTATATAATTTTAAACTTAAGTAAAAATATCTTAAGCAATTAAAGTATTTTAAAACTATAAATTTACTAATTTAAATAACTTTGAAAAGTCATATTAAATTAAATCTAAATTCCCAATTTACCCAAAGCTTCTATTTACAATATATATAAATAAATATATATATTCAAATAGAAAATATCTTATTAACTTTTAAAAGATAAAATCACCAATTAATACTAATTTAATCAGATTATTAAATTAAATTCAAATCTTATTATCAAAGATCATCAATATCAATTTAATTATTTAACAGATTATTAAATTGATATTGTTAAAATTTCCGGGATATTACATTCCTTCCCCCTTAAAATAATTTCGTCCCTGAAATTTAAACAAAGGTAATTTAATAATCTTATTAAAGATTTTAAATTTTAAAACACAAGGATATACTATCATCCATATGCTAACAACCATAGCAACCAATTCATCCAATCAATCAAATCTAACTATCCAGACAAAATTCTAGATAGAATTCCTCGAGTTTCCCCAAGTATATATGTACCGGGATACTCGCTCTACAACAATCTAAACTACTAAGCTATAGATCTCCTACTCATCTAGATCTACAGAACTAAACAGAATATCAGACTACAGACGAGTCTGACTCAACAACTAAACCTTCCAGAACTGCTGATTCTAAAACCAGAGATAGATCTTACACGTACCTCTCAGAGATACATAAAACTCAATGAATTCCAATTGTCCAAACTGACAATTCAATCCTGAAAACCCAATACTTATCCAAATCAGAACACAGAAGAGATCCAAACATAACTTTACTTCACAACATCAGTAGATTCCAAACTTACTTCTCCTATCCAGAGATATACTCCAAACTGCTTTCGCTGCTCAATTCTGATCTGAGGTAGAACACAAGCACAGACTGGACAACTCATTCCAGAAATAAGGTTCACTGATCCATAAATAAAACTCAGATACTTCATCAAAACTTGAGTTGCTGCACCAACTCCATCTCTAGGAAACATCCTTCAACTAGACTGAACTACCGGTACTACTCCTGGAATCCAGTCGATAAGAAAACTCAACCTTCAGATGCGGACAACTCCTGACTTCTCTGAAGACACTCAGAAAAACTCTGATAACCCAAGAGAACCCTCAAACTATCGCAAGTCACTTTTGCGATCAACCCAGCCTATTTCCAAAGAAAACTGTTCCTCTTAACAAATCAGAACAGCCCATACTTAACTATCCAATCCATCGAAGAAATGGATGCACCCTGCTGCTTCTGAATTTCACCTCCAGAAAAACTACTCAGCCTGACAACTTCCTGCCATCACAGAATACTCCGAGCTGCACTGCTGATACTGATGCCAAGGACTTTCTATCCAAAGATCTTTGAGAAACTCGAACTCCAAACCAAACAGAAATACCATGCTGAACTCAGCCATAACACTGAAACAGACACACTTCCTTAAACTCATTCCAAAGAAAACATCTTCGGGAACATCCATCGTCACTGCATCTCATCACACAGCTACTATTACCTGAGGTATCAAGATACCATCACTTGCTTCTGTTCAACCGATAGATCCAAACTCTACTCATCCAACTTTACAGATAAACTCCGAACCTTAACAGGTTTCCTTCAGAGATTCGATGAAATCCTTCATCACAGCAAAACTTAATCGAGACAGTATTGGGTCTACAGTCTCGATAAATACACTTCCAACCTTAATTCCAACCATTGGTAGTCGTGTTTCATACACTACTACCCTATCTACCTTTATATCTTATATTGGAGAACCTGTACGGGTAACCCAACAATATAGGTAGAATATATATATATAGTTATATAAAAATTACAAATACGCTCTCTCAAGATAGACACCACTCCAGAGCCTAGGTATTCACTCAACCTACCGCTCTGATACCACGTGTGACGACCCGACTTTCCACTCCCGGAAAATCGCATCGACAGTAAGAAAGAAAGGGGTGAGAAATAGAAAAGAGAAGAAGAGAAAAGCAAACAACAACAGATACTCACAGCGGAAACGAAACGAAATATAATATATCACATAAATATTACATAGTATTATATACATCATCTATCAGAGTTACACAGATTACACATCACATACTAGATAGTTATAAACATCTGTCTAGTTATTACATCTCAACACAATACAGATCAATACAAAGATCAACACAGCGGAAAACTACTATCTATATCTACAACGCCGAAGCCTCCTGCTCCATTGCTCCTCCAGATTACTCGTCAAAGCTAAACCTGAATCCCTTGGCTACTCGTAAAAATTTGAGTACCCAAGAGTTTATAAAACAGAAATAAACAACTTGGGTCAGACATGGGTCTGGTGTGAGTAACAGGTTAAACTTGTTTAACTTCAAAACCTTTTGAAAGAAAAGGTATCACGTAAGACTCCCCACCAATAAATATGGGTAAGTTTTTACCTTACGCTAACCAAAACATTTGATAGGAAATTCGATTGTATTATAATAGGTCTAGGGTTTTCAAATAAATATGAAATAGCTGGAATGCTTACATCTCACGTTCCAACATAGTTGGGCACAACTAAAACGTACGGCACTTATTGGAGTTTGGATTCCATCAATGGCAGGGCTACCGGGGTACCGCCCGTCACAGTACGTGGCCTAGATCACCGTACCGAGGATCACTCCCAATCCCCTGCAACACAAGGCCGGAACATCCCTTACTGGATAATTCCCGCACAAGATACCTCACGGTTGTCATGACCAACCGCACACACTAAGTCGAAAATAGAAAGGGACATCTAGACAGAGGTCATCTTGTCCTACTTGGGTGCTACCCACTAACCTTGCTGCACCTCCCCTGTTTTAGCCATTCCTGGTTTGTGAGGCTTGAGGTCACGATTACCTTTTAAAAGAACACATCTATCTTAGAATGCTCATCGTCCACCTGACGATGTGCTGAAAGCATTCAATCCATACAAGTTCGTTCCGGGTTCGAACGAAACCGAAGGCATTATCTCGTTACACTCGTATTGGAATCACCCTCAGAGTTAACGACAATAACCCTTGCACTCTAAATCTTTATCTCGAATCTGAAAGTACTATCTCCGTCAACTCATTACGGAATCACCCACAGAGTTATACTGACAAAGAATCGTTCTTACACCTCGAGTCTTCACTTTCTCCATTTGGATTTCACGACCTAACGTAAATTTGGATCGATGTGGTATTCGGGTCTCCAGACCTGGAAATCCGGTATACGGAAACCCGATCCCGGTCTCATCGAAATCCAAAACGTATCTTTTAAGGCCAAGTTGTTTTAAAGGTTAAAACAATTTAATTCAATTATCTTTATACACTTAGAAAGATAATTCACAATAGATAATCAACATTATCAATATCATCAGATAATCCGTATTATCACAATTCAACTAAACATCCATATCACATAGCATATATCTCATCAGAGATATCAATCAAATGCAAAGCATTCAGTATTATCATCCATCCATAAGTAATGATCTATATCATCTCTAATTAATTTAAAGTTAATTAAATTAATTACTTTTATTTTATAAATCCTTCTTACTTAAACATTAATTAATTACAAATTAATTAATTATCCTCTAATTACCTTTTTCAATTAATCATCTTTGATTAATTATCTTTTAATTACCTTTTTCAATTAATCATCTTTGATTAATTATCTTTTAATTACCTTCAAGTAATTTATCTTTAATTAATTACTCAAATTAATTAACCTTAACCACTTATAGTAATTAACCTTTAATTACTTCATTAATTAATTAACTATAATTAATTAAATTAATCACTATAATTAATTATATTAAACCTTAATTAATTACATTAATTAATCACTTCATTTATTAATTATACTTAATTAATCAATCTTAATTACATCATTAATTATATTAATTAATGATCCTTAATTACAAATTAATTATTAATTACTTAAATTAAATTAATTACATTAAGTAATTAAACTTTAATTAAAACATATTTATTAATCACTCTTGATTAATCTCCTTTAGTAATTAACTACTCTTAATTACTTTCATTAACTAAATTAATTACTCCTTAATTAATTTATTAATTAATCCCTTGATTAATTATTCAAAGTAATTAACTCCAATTACTTCCATTAATACATCACATTTCAACTAATTACTTCCAGTAATTATCTATTATTTACTTCCCTAAATAATATACCTTATTAATTACATTTAAGTAATTATTTATCAAATCATCCATTGATTATTCTAAATTAATTAACTTAATTAATTAACTTAACTAATCACATTAACTTAATTAATTACAAATGAGTAATTAATTTCTAAATTACTTCCATTAAGTAATTACATTTAAATAATTTCATAAAGGATTATCCTTAAATTAATTAATCTAATTAATTATTAAAATTAATCAAATTAATTATTTATTAAATAATCTCAAGTTAATGACCTTCATTAACAATTATTTAATTACTTTTCTTAAGTAATTAACTTAGATTAATTATTATTAATTTCAAATTAATTTATCTTTATTAATCAATTAATTAATCTCTAATTATTTAATTAATTAAGTGTTAATCATAACTTAATTAATCTTTAATTAATTTATTAATTAATTCTTAATCATTAATTAATATTCTAATTTAAAATCCTTAATTACAAATTAATTATTCCTAATTAATTTATCTTAATCATTAATTAAAAATCAAATCCTATTTAATTAATGAATCTTAATTACAAGTTAATTATTCTAAAAATAATTAATCTTAAACCTTTAAGATTGAACCTTTAATTACCTTTAAGTAATTATTTATTTCATTAATTTATTAGATAAATTAATTATCCATTTAATTACTCTAATAATTAAATGCATACAAATCATTAACTTATAATTAAACTTCAACAAGTTTTAAAATCAATTTAAAACCTTTAAATGATAAATAATATTTTTCTTATAAAAGAAATTTTACAAGATTTAAACAAATCCCCTTTTAAATTCAAAACATTTAAATTTAACAAACATTTAAACTTATTAAAACATTTGAATTTATAAAACTTATTTATCTTAAATCTAAGGTTCGAAACCAAACTTGAATCCATATATTACAACTTTGATTTCAATTCCTGTTTTAATATTTATTCACAAATTTAAATTCAATTTAAATTTAAACAAAACAGGTTTTTAAAACCTGGTAACAACTAAAAGTACTCGAGACCATCTGAAACTACTTCGAGTCGCATCACTAAAACTTCGAGTCTCTCCCGCAAGATAACTCGAGAAACCCGAGTAATATTCCCCTGTTAAACCAGACTTATCCAGACATATCCACGATCGTGCACGTGCACCGGAGATACCACCATCTCCGACCATGACGAGTATCCCCACAAGTCGGCGTTCATCTACCTACCAGAATACGATCATCCATTCCTCGATCAAGACGCAAATTCAAAATCGAGCACTTGAGCACTAAAACAGGAACACAGACTACTCCCCAAAACCTGTCAACATCTCCTCGCTTTCGAAATTCCGACTACCAGAACGCCAGCGGCTCCAGCGACGACTTCATCCACGTCACGACTACAATTTCCCAGAGTTCTATTCAACTCGATCGACCAGAGACGTTGTGACGATCGATTTTCTAACATAGTTAAAACTAGGGTTAAATTCTTAAATCCTAAATCATTTCTTCCTCAATGCATTAATTCAGATTCTAAAAATTTTCCTTGAATCTTCGATCATCCCACCATTACTACTGAAGAATTCAATATACCCAACCATCGAGATTAACAGATTTAACCAAATATTCATTTTTAGTTAAATACAGAACTGCACCTATATTTCTAAACTAAAATTTTTGATTTTTATACTAAAAATCATGTTATAGCATATGTATTTAATTTATATACCTGGAATAGCAATTTACAATATTTGAGTTTTTACTTTTATATACATGCACATGTTGATTTTGGTTACAGAGAACTCAGACTTTAAATTTGACTTAATTAAATTTTCTAAACATTAGTATATGATAAATCAAACAATTATTGCTTGTAAATTAAGTCATTATAAAAACTAGATCAAGTGGTAAAAGCTTTTAAAAGAAATTCTTGAGTCTGGGCAAACAAAACAGAGAAGTTACAGGCAATAACATATCAAACCCAAACATACATTCAAAACCATACACACTACAGAGAGTTCTATCACTCCAAACATGATTATCACAAGAAAAATCAAGCAACTATATTCACTTAAATTAGTTTAAATTAAAATTGTTACTCACCTGATTGAAAAAAAAATGAAACAGAGCTTCCAGATTTTAGCTTTTGAAACTGTGGACTTGCATGCTTCTTGAATTTGATTTAAAACTTGAATTGTTGCCTTTAAATTAACATGCAAGCTTGATTTCCAGTTTGAAGAGATGAATGCAGACAGGCCTTGAAATGATTCCAGATTTGATAAACATGCAGGCAGGCTTAAATGTTGAAAAGAATTGCAGGCTGAACTTAATTTAGATTTGGGAAAATGGTTTACAGAGATTCGATGTTGATAATCTCTGGTTTGAGGAATTTGAAAATCAGGTTTTTGATTTTAGATTAGAGGAAGAGTTTTGAGAAGAGGTTACTAATTATTTCAGATTTTATTAGAGGAAAAACTGAGTTTTTCTTGTTTTGAAAATGGAGAATAGAAAGAAAATGAAGTAAGGAGAATGCATATGTTTATATAAGTGGAGTTGAAATTTATAAAAATAAAAGAAAATTAAAAATAATAAAGACACTTGTCACATAGATTAATTCATTACTTAACACATGTTAAAACAAGTCATTAGATAAAGACACATGTCTTTTAAGTATTTATCTTATTTCTATTTATTTTAAAGTAATTAAAAAGCCTTTTTCTTATTTATTAAACACTTATCTATATATATAAATCATTTTAAAGAAACAAAACCAATTATATTTATAATTAAAAGTTATACAAATATTATAATATCCAAACAATTTAAATATTTATTCTCTTGAATTTCAAAGCTTAAATTCAAATTCAATTCAATTAAATCCTAAGATTCAATTTAAAAAGTCAAGTTATATATATATATATACATATATAACTATTTATTCAATTAAATAACAATTTCATATTCTTTAAAATCCATTCATATTAATAAAAATAATACATTATACTTATTATATGAAATTAACATATTTGATATTTAAATAATTTATATAAGAGATTATATTATCAAGTGATATTTTAAAAAGAAACAAAACAAGCCTTTTTGTTAACTCTTATATAATTTTAAACTTAAGTAAAAATATCTTAAGCAATTAAAGTATTTTAAAACTATAAATTTACTAATTTAAATAACTTTGAAAAGTCATATTAAATTAAATCTAAATTCCCAATTTACCCAAAGCTTCTATTTACAATATATATAAATAAATATATATATTCAAATAGAAAATATCTTATTAACTTTTAAAAGATAAAATCACCAATTAATACTAATTTAATCAGATTATTAAATTAAATTCAAATCTTATTATCAAAGATCATCAATATCAATTTAATTATTTAACAGATTATTAAATTGATATTGTTAAAATTTCCGGGATATTACACTTTGGTACTGTGTGGTTTGCAAATCCTTGAAGAATTGGAGTGAAAGAGTATGGATTTGCAAAGAAAATGAAAGAGTATTTGATGGATTTCTCTCACAAATGTATGGAGATGAAAGAGTAAGAACAAATGAGAATTTGTTGTGAAAGTTTGCTTTCCAAAGCCTTTAAATAGTGGTTGAAGAGACGTGTCTTTTAGTGAAGAGGTGACGGGAAAATCCCTTCGTTTGAATTTTAAAAAACTAAAAACCGTTAAGTATATCGACATACATGAAGGGCATATGTCGACATATGTGTGTTCAATAAAAGGAACACTGATAAAGTGTTGTAGATTTTTAGATTTCAATGTACTTTATATTTCTCGATATTTTATGATTTGGTTGAGGTCAATGGTTGATGATCTTGAAGTAAAATTTCCATTGGGTCTTTAACAAAGATTCTAAGATTCATCACTTTAAATACCTCTGTCGTTGCAGTATTCTTCTTCAATCTACTTTGTTCTTCCATTTTCTCCGATAATCTTGATATATATGATCCATTTGCTTCCACTGAGTTTTTGTTTATCTTTGTAAAATGTCTTCATAATATATTTGGAAGTACTGCACAACTCGAAGAAAAGTTAGTAGTAATATTTATATGGTTGTTCACCAAAATAAAATACTTAAGGTATTAACAATGTCATCTACCTAGGAGGTAGTAGTGTGAGACGATGGTGTCGTCACTTAGATCACCCTAATTGCTTTGATTTCTATGCATGGTATGATTGTTGTGTTTACATTAGTTGTGTAATCGAGATGGATGTCTTGTGATATGGGTAGATAGATACCCCGACACCCTATATCTTACTTAATGTAGTACACCTATATGTGTAGTAGTTTAGCATATATTATATTTATATGCTAACTTGTTTGATGTAGGGGGAAGGCAGATATCACTTTCCATACACAATGTTCCTTATACTGTAACAGCCATGCTTTCTACGCCGTATAAATAGATAAATTTAATTAAAATAAAAGTGTTTGAATTCGATTTGGGATATTTTGAAAATAAATTTTTAGTTAATTAAATTCTATTTACTAAAAGATTTTGATGTGATAAATCGAATTAAATTAATAAATTCTTTTTGGATGATTAATTAAAATCGAATAAATTGTTTTAATTAAATATAAAATAATTTTATATTGTAAATAATTATCATATGGTTGAAATAAATGAAAAGAAATCTCATTTGACATTAATAAAATTGATAAATTAACGAAGATGAATAATTAGTAAATTCTAATATTTTATGTAATTTAATGAATTATATTTTTTTAAATAGTGAATTTAGTTAAACTGAAAATATATTCATAAATATTTGATGAGTATTTATATAGAAAATAAAAGAGGGATTAAATGTAAATAAAATAGATAAATGAAAATTTTACTTGGAAATGGACCTATTTGAAAATTTAAAGGTTCTAGTTCATTCTTTTGCTCAACGTTTCTAGCGCCTTCTCTTTGGCCCATAATAAACTATTTTGAAAATAATTAGTGAAATTCAAAATGATGTTCTTATTTAATATTGAGATTATTTGCGATCAATAGAGAACATGAAAGAGGAATGATTTTGGAAAAAATATATAAGTGGAATAGTTTTGAAGATTTTTTGAATTAAAATTATTTGGTAAATGATGAGTTTTGGAAATTTTAGTAATAAGTGAATTTTCGAAGGGTTAAATTATTTGTTTATCATTGATTATAAAAATATTTGAAGGGTATTTATGAAATGAAATTTGAAGTTATATTTTTAAAAGTGATGAGTAATATGAATTTAATATACGGGATTTTCACTATAAGGGTCTGTTAGCATCAACTAATTATTTTCTAGGACACGTGTTCAAAATAATTAGTTTCCAGGACATGGGTCGAAAATAAACCCATTACTTCTCGCTAATCCATATCTGCCGCCAATTCGAAACAAAACTAGGGCTTAGAAACAAAATCGATTTCTTCTATATCGATTTCCATTCCATTTTCTCTTCCCAATATTTCTGCTTCAGCATCATCGATTTCTGCTTCATCGATTTCAGCTTAAACTAAAATACTTTCATCGAGCAATTTCTGCAATCACCTTAAACTTAAATGCGAAATAAGTAAGCTATATTTTACTTTGATGTAAATGTTTTACTTAGATGATAAATCGTAGTTAAATATTCATTCTTACCGATGCTGATAATAGCTCTTATAATAGATTTAAGGTATTTTAGTTGTTGTTATAATTTAACATAATCGACATTTGCTTAATTAAGCATACCTAAATATACAATGGCAGATGATACTAAACCCTAGGTGTTAAACTGAACAAGTTATTGGTTAGCTGTTAAAAAAGATAAAGGTATCTATCTATTAATGTAAAATATTTAGACTACATGCTAAACCCTAGTTGTGTTTGATAATTACAATTACTTATTAGATAGGATTTTATTTTTATCATGATTTAAAGTTATTAGAAAAAATATACAACTAATTTAAACTCTAGTTGGAAAAGATAAAAGCATTTATCTTTTTATCTAAAACATTAAAATATAGAATAAATCCTATATAAATTTTTATATCAGCTACTACATATAACATAATAAATACTGAATTTAAGTCAATTGCAGTTGTCCTGAAGGATTTATGCGAAATAAACATACTTAATCAACTTTTAAGTACAAAAAAATTATTCTTCTCTCTTTCTAACATTTCATTATATATGACAATTTTTATGCAGGGTAAAGATGAACACAAAGTCTTCTAAATCAAAGTTATTCATTCGAAAAACTACTTGCATATTCATAAATGAAGGTGGAAATCAATGCATAAACATACGACCTATATCTAGTCTTTTCTGCAACGAACACAGCCAGAGAACATCATTATCTTCAACTCCATTGGTAACTGTTTTCCAACTTATGTTCCCTATAATATTTAGTTGTACTCTTCAATTTGTATATACATATTAAATTGGAATCTAGATTCCATATTTTAAATAAAAAAATAGCTAAATT
Organism: Allium fistulosum; assembly: GCA_030737815.1. Lineage (NCBI taxonomy): Eukaryota > Viridiplantae > Streptophyta > Magnoliopsida > Asparagales > Amaryllidaceae > Allium > Allium fistulosum. The sequence goes on from CM060907.1 coordinate 102,036,865, forward strand.
TTTTGAGCTTGCATTGTTTACCTTTGTTAGTCTGCTATGCTGTCAGTACATGTATGTATACATGTGTATATACATATGTGTGTGTGTATATATATATATATATATATGTTTGTGCATTCACTTCAAGTAGTTTGTATTGGATTGATGTGCACTGACTTCAGTTGTTGCTTTATATGCAGTCAGTGATCATGTAGTTTGTCTGCACTTGCATTCTCATCTTGTCGACATGTCTGCATTGATCTTTAGTTTCAATGTGTATGATGTTGCAAATTCCATTGATGTTTCACACATGTATATATGTAATGTCTGAACACTTCAGTCAGGTTTGGTTGCTTCATTTGCATTGATCTTGAGTTGTTTTCATGTTGCATTTTTTATGTGTATGTTGTGCACTTGTTTGCACTGTCACTTTTGAATCTGACTATTCGTTCATGTTGTAGCTTGATTCTCTGACCATATGAGTCTGCATTGTGCACTGCATTCATACATATTGTACCTGTTATTACTTCAAGGCTATTGTGATGATGAAATTTCAATAACTGATCACCAATTTGTAATGGCTAATTTGTTTCTAATGCTCTGTTAAAAAAGATAAAAGCATTTATTGTTTTTATACATAACATTCTGATCGCTATTTTGTGTTTCATTCTCTTTAAGTTTTCAGATTTCTAAATGACCATTACTTAAACAACTATAATATATATAGATATATATATATATATATATCTTTTTATAATTACTTATTTGTTATATACATTAACTATCAAAGCTTATTGGAAATGTAAATCCCTCTATAATCAATAGGTTTTAAGGGCACCATTGAATTTGCAGCATATTTTTTTATGGACCATATTTTTAGCATTTTATTCACTAGCTTCTACATTATTAACAATACTATATACAAACTACTTAACAATTCTTCATTGACAAAAATATCTTAATCCCAAGAAAATACAAAATAATTAAAAAGATAAACCATATTATCTTTTTATACAGACTATTGTGTAGTACGATATTTTTTGATAATATTGCTTTGATTTATGTGCTTTATGATTCTTGAGCAAAATGATATTATCTTCATGAATTTTCAGAAATAAATGTAGGATCCCAATTAATGATATTATTTTCATGAATGTAGGATGAAGTTGAACCAACACAGCAAATCTCACAAATGTCTGAAAAATAATATCTAACAAACTTAGATGACGAGGGAACAATTTCAGAAAAACTAATTGAAGCAAATTATGATTCTGAAGAAATAAATATTGAAACAGATGAGTCAGATGATGTTGACAAATATGAGATTCAAAACAGACTAAAAAGACAGAAAAAACATCTGTACAGTGGAACATACAGATGTAATTTAGACGTTGTGTACAAAGTTATGATGATGGTTAAGGAAAAAAACATTCTATCTTCTGAAGCAAAAAGTTATATCAACAGAACGCCATTCGAAAACTTTTTTAATATGTTTCTCACCAATAGCATAGAACGACAAAACATACGGAGAAACGCTTCAAATTTAGACCAAATAATTACTTCTTTCAGTATTAAAGAAAAAGCTTTCAAAATTAGAAACAAACTGCTGAAAATCACACCTGAAGAAGTTAGCCTTATATTTGGAATGCATTTATCTAGAGAGGACTTGTTTCCGATACCAACTTCAAATAAGGCCACATCAATGGAAAGTTTTTCAGAGTTTCTGACTACAAATTTCGAAGAAAATGACATAATTAGCAAGAAGACAGTCACAAGAAGGTTGAAAAAAATGATAGAGGAAGAAAACGGGAATGAAGATTTAGTCAAATTGTTGTTGCTCTTGTTGATTATTACTTTTTTCTTTCCTAACAATCAGAACTACATGCAGTGGGGCTTCTTATCAAAGCTGTTAAACTTAAGAAAATTGAACTCAATCTCTTGGCCGAGAGCAATATGCGAAAATGTCATGAAAAATGTTCAAAAATAATATGCTAATCCAAGAAGCACGCCTGGATGTACTATGGTTTTATTGGTATGATTTAAAAACTTTAAGTAAATATAAATATACTTATACTAATGCTTTTTACAAAAATGTTAAATGTTAATGCTTATTTGTATGGTCTTATTGGCAGTACTGGTTTTGTGAAAGGACGCAAATCATCGATGAAAAAGAAAATTTGGAAAGCAAAATCCCGAGGATGAGAAAATGGAACTTGTCAAAATTAAAAGATTTGGACCTCGACGAAATAGACAATGATAAGGTATGCTACTTTTATATACATAAGTACATAATGATTTAAGTACAATTCAGTTTCTGCCCAACTCCACAGTTCATAATTAATTTAGCATCACTACCAAACCACTAGAAAATCACCACGAACACCCCACATTCAATTTTTTCCAAACTCCATAGTTCGGTACAATTCAAACTTGTTGAACAATAATATTCAAACTTTGTAAATGGTGCAATATATCAACCCCACATTCAACCACAAACTACTCCTCTTCACCACCTAATTTCATCTTTGTCTACAACCTGACTGAACGAACAACAAACTGCTGCACCAGCCACATGCTACTTGAAGCACCTAAATAAATTCAAGAACTCAACCAAATTCAACCAAACAACCTTTTATCAACTCCTTGTCCTGCAAACCCATTACTGCTTACATCACTAAATGTGGTTTTCCAATGATGTTATGTATTTTGTTAACAGATTTAAGTTTTAAGTTTACCATGCTTAAAAGCTATAAAAGATAAAAACATTTATCTGTTAATGTAAACGATTTAATAACAAGTTAGGCCTTACTTATATTTGATATATAGTTATACATATTAAACATTTTTCTTGATTTACTCATGTTTAAAATTTATTACATAAAATATACAACTAAATTAAACCCTAGTTAATAAAGATAAAATCATATATGTTTTTACAGAAAATGATTTAAGTACATAATGAACTATATATATTTGTTGATAAATGAAATTATATGAGTACATATATTTATATGTGTGTTATTTAATAGGGATAGTGTTCTAAATTTATGTAGTTTGTAGGTTAGTTAATTACATATCTATATTTATACGTAACGACTATTGTGTGTGCATTATAGATTTTCCTGGTCTTCTCTCCTTCCCATATGAATGTGCTTACATGTTGTATCCATTTATCAAGTGTCTGAAATTTTCTTACCTGTATATTTTTAATAATTTCTTATTTCTAACTTCATAGTAATTCAATGATATTACATGTCCAAATTTAATTTCAAATACCTTCCATGCATATTTTAAAGAAATTTGCAAATGTAACTAAAGAGGAAAAAGACTTGTTTTCAAAAAAAAATATACTGGGTTGGGAGATGACAAATATGCTACGGACTGCTCTAGTAGCATAAAAGAGTTAGAGAGGAAAGTGAACTTTTTATCTGCTGAGATGAAAAGTATGGCAGAACAACTGAATGAGGAACAACATTCAAGACAACTGGCTGAACAAAGACTCCACAATCTTGAAATGAAACTTCAAAAGCTGGAAAATTTTGAAGAGCATAATGTGGATAAGAAAAATGATTTCAAAGAAAAAATTGAAGCTGAAAAGGATACGAATAAAAGAAAGATAGTTGGTATGATGCACATAAATAGTTCTGCTAACTTTCCATGTTTTGATTTGATGGAAACTCAAGATTGCATTCTAGAAACCGAAGACGGTTTAAAATCTGAAAATATCAAACAAGATAGTGAAGAAATTGCTGCAGAAAAACCAATTGTTGTTGAAGATGTCAGTCCTAAAGAACAAAAAAAGAAGAAGCAAAAGAATGTTGAAAAGTGTCCACTCATGAAGCATCTAACTGAAGAACAGCAACAAAATGTAAAACTTTTTTTTCAAAGTTTTGGGAGGAAACAAGTAAGTAATTAAACTACTTTTCACTCACACAAACTATATATATAGAATCTGTTAAATTAATTATTAGTACTGTTTTGGTTCTGTTTTAGTTTGGTCAACTATCAGTATATCTGTCAAGTACTGTACACTCACACACTTGCTCAAAAATAAACAAAAACTAAATAAAACTAAAAAATAAATTAATTTATCTTTAACTTTTAATACATACTTCCATAAAGGCTTCTATTTTGTTTTACTACCAAATGCAAACAACATAGTACGTACTAAACTTAATTTCTTTAATTAACAACCGTCCAATTTTCCAGTGACGAAGCATTTAGTTGTGATGATGAAAACTTCATCACCATAACAAAATTCATGATAGAAGACCTCCTCTATCAACAAAGTATTTATGGTCAAGTAAGTACAACAAAATAAACTTTCCTTCATTATAAATTATATACTTTATCCATATTATTTTTCAAATGTAGATCATTGATTGGTTTTGGTTCCGAAAAACAAAGCAACTAGAATGAGATGATGAATGAGATGATGAATTTGTAATGGGTGATGTTAAAAATTAGATAATGAATTTGGTGATGAATTTGTAATGGCTGATACTAAATTGATCATAGATTTTAGGGAGTATATTTGAATTTACTGATGAATTACATGATGAATTTGTAGTAACTGATATTGAAAATTTGATGATGAATTTGATAATGAATTTCTAATGGCTTTGTTTATTTGATGATGTTATTCAGATAAATATGGATCATGAATTTGTAATCCAAAATATGATTCTACTGCTCTTTTAAGAAATATAAATCCTTTTATCTTTTATTGATAATTTATAGTTTTATATTTATTATTATGTTTTCTAATTTCGTTGTTCTACACAACAAAAGGATGTAGTATGGGCTACTTTTCCTAGATAAGAAGAAGCTTTAAGATTTTTCCAAACACATGCAAACACTTACGTTTTTTGCTACCAAGATCATTTGACTGCACAAAGAAGGTTCCTTATTTCTACATATGATGAGTTCTGGAGTAGGTACAAAACCATGTATCCTAAGTTACGCCACCATTATGAGGTTATTCAAGTCGGACTGCCTTGCCACTTGTATTATGATTTGGAGTTCAATAAAAAGATTAACACCAGAAAAAATGCCGATGAAATGGTAGATATTCTGATATCTATCACCTTCAAAGTCCTAAATGAAAAATACAAAATCCAGGGAAATCAAGATTGGGTTATAGAGCTTGATTCATCTATTGAAGAAAAGTTCTCTCGACATGTGATCATTCATATCCCAAATATTGCCTTCAAAGACAACTCGCATGTTGGAGCATTCATCTCTGAGGTATGCTTATGTATAATAAATTTAAGAGTAAGTGATCCACAGTTTTTCAAACTGTACATTAAGAAAGATTCAAGCTCATCAGACAATACAGAGCTTCTTTTTATTGATACTGGAGTTTATACCCGTAATCGTTGTTTTCGTCTTCCTTTCTCATTAAAAGCAGGGAAGAATGCTTTACTCCTGCCATGCGGATGCTTTGGATGTAAGAATCTGAATGAGGAACAAGTGTTTATCAAATCACTTATTTGCAGAATAGATGCTGATTTTGATAAGCTATTAGAGTGCAAAATGGATCTGGACTGTTGCAAAAAAAATTATTTTGAATCTGAGGTCAATGATAATAGCACCTACACCAAGGGAGATAAGTCATTACATGATTATGGAAGCAATATACCTAAGTCCTATTGTTCAGGAAAATCTCCCTTTCCAGCTTTGGATGATAAAATTTCATCTTTTGCCTCTCATGGAAATGTTTCGGGTAAAATCAGAAGGTGGTACTGGTTTTCTGCACATGGCTACATAATTTATAGCATGTCCAGAAGTCGATATTGTGAACGAATTGGAAGAGAACATAAAAGTAATCATGTTATGTACATTGTTGATTTCCAAAGGGGTGGCTACTATCAGAAATGCTACGACCCCGATTGTAGAGGCTATCGATCTCCAATCCACCAAGTACCATAGGATGTATTGTCAAACTGTTATGATATTGTGAACCAAGAAGGCAAGACTGTCTAGAACCAATGCATCTGTCAAATGAAATATTAAGTACATAATCACTTCAGTCTATGTTGCTTTTGTATATTGTTAACTAGCAAGTACTTACACAACTGATTTTAAATTTGATTATGAAATTATGGTAATTGATAGTGAATTTGTAATGGCTAATGTTTTTAATGCTCTGTTAAAAAGATAAACGCATTTATGTTTTATTGACAGTATGTTCTATCACTTTTATTAACAATTCTTCGTATGCTCTTTTAAAAAGTCTATACATAAGAACATCACTTTTATTGATAGTATGTTTCGGGTAGCAATATACTAGTCATACTTATCTCCAGTTGTTCTGTTTGATTTGTGTTCCTACTGCTGTGCATGAAACTCGTGGATTTAAAGATGATTTGGTCCGAATATCCGTTGGTATTGAGGATATAGAATATCTCATTGCAGATTTGGATTATGCTATTAAAACTTGTCCTATTTGATACCACTTTGATTTTCTTGTAGTGACCAGCGTCAAGGCTGGAGTTCATGAATAGAAAAGACTATATTTTAAGAATAGACATAATAACTACAGGAACATATAATAACAAAAAACAGACTATACATAAGAATTAAAAAGAAATATCAATTTATCTTTTTTAACAGAACTAACAACATTGTATTCCAAATAACAGTTAAACATAAATAATTGCATACAACCAAAAATAATCAAAATCAGATCATAACCAATTCAACATATGCAATTATTCAAATATTCAACTCAAAGTATTCATACAACAACCAAGTATTCATAGAACAACCAATCAAATACTTTGGACTAAAACAATCAACTCAATTATTCAACTCAAAGTATTCATAGAACAACCAATCAAATACATTGAACTAAAACAATCAACTCAATTATTCAAAGAACACCCCCTTCTATTATGTCCTAGTTTTTTACACTTTCCACATCTATTTTGCTTAGCATGAAAATCAGCCCCTTCAATCCTATTCATCCTAGGCCTACCAACTCCACGAACAGGCTTAGGAGAAAGAACAATAGATGATTCTTCAGCTTCAATTGCTTCCTCATCAAAAGTTGGAATAGGATTGATCAAATGTGAATACGAAGCTCGATAATACTCAATAGTAAAGTAATTCTCAATATATTCATAAACAGAATTTCTGGTTAAAGAAATACACTTCAAAGCATGCACATAAGGAAAACCTATCACTTTCCATTGATTGCAACTGCAAAATGCGATTTTTAAGATCAACCTTTTGAGATGTTGGAGAATGAACTTCAAAAATATACCTACAAAATGTAAAATTAAAAACAGGTTAAATATATAAATAGATTGCATTTCCAAAAAAGGATTATTAGCACTATATATATTCTCTCTAATCTATCTAATAAATTAGACCCAATTCATGTGCAGTGAACTAATAGTGAAAAATAAGACTCATAAACCAAAAAAATTAACAACAGTCATACTGTTTGTATTCTTAAAGATCACAGAAGCTATGCTATAAGGGAAGAAAAAAAAGATAATGTATGTTTGCTCATGAATTCTGCATGTGAGCATTGCTCAATATTTCCATTATATATTTACTGTTAAGGTTTAAATTTATAAACTTGAAAATATCTTGTCACAGCTTTCAGTTATACCAAAAACCATAAATACTATCAAAAATAAAACACTCATGTATGTGAATAAACCCTAAGCAGACACACTAATGCATCATACTCCTATGCACAACATTAGTTTTTACCATAACAATATCTCAAAAATAAAACACCACAATGATACTTGCTTTATATTACTTGGTCCTTACATTATTCATATTATCATAAGCCTCAATGCAGACAAAGAGAAAATATGTAGCAAGCGACGCCAACAAAATGAAATCATAACACAGGCTACATAGCAGGTTGAAAAAAGATAAATGCATTTATCATTTTTCAGAAACTGTGAACATCATGTAAAAAAATATAAATACATACCTAGATGATTTAGAAACACTCCACCCAAATCCTTCTTCCTTCAATTTTAACAAACGAGCTTCCATTTTCGGACATAGCACACTAGTCCACTTTAATGCCTCTTCTCTACGATTAGACATTTGCATCATAAGTTTTACCCTAATTCCATCAAGACGAGCAGTAACAGGCAAACTTCTTTCATCCAAAATCCAAGAATTAAAACTCTCAGCTACATTGGACTTATTTTCACCATATCGCTTCCCAGGAAAAAACAAATCGGCCCAATGATCATATGGTTTATCATTCAAGTACTCTATAGCTTTGGCACCTCTAATTTCTTTGTACTTGGACATGGCTTTTTCAAACTCATGATGATTAGAAGCTATATAGCACAACGCTCAAGTAAATGAGCTACCCAAACACCCCTTCCACTTTTCACAATGCTAGCAATATTATTTTGCATATGATGCAAACAATAAGAATGATGACTATTTGGAAAAAAAATTGGAATACTTAACAATAACCCCAGTGTCTATCACTTAAAAAAGTTAATATTCTATCACAACTAAGAGCATTCTTTAGGTGTTTCAAAAACCAACTCCAACACTCTTCATTTTCTTTGGGAACAAGAGCCATTGCTTCTGGGGGAAAACCTGGAAAAAAACAAAAAAAAATAATTCACTGTTTATTAATGTACATTTGAAACAACAAAATGCACTATGTTTGAAACAGTATTATCTAATAGTAGACAATCACATGAACACTATGCCCTCGACCCAAATAAAAAAGGAAAAATAAATTTGCTAGAGGCAATTCATCCTTTTTTTTCTTTTGTTTTTTAAATTTTGCTACTTGAATGTGTAGTCTATGCAGGAAGGGTAGAAATTGCAAAGATATGATACATAATTCATGCATACAATACAAAGACTTATATTTGAACTTATAAAACATATATGCTTTTATCTTTTCTATATGCTGTTTAAATCATTTGTATACGTTATGTAAGAACTTCAAATGATGAGAAAAATGATAAATATGTTTAACATGTAGTAGTAACTATGATATATAAGTACGGCTTAATATGTTATTTAATTCTTTATCTTAAAAGATAAATGCATTTATCTTTTTTAACTCCTGTATACAGTAGCATTTTGTACATCAAATTAAATAACATTAAATCTTTTACAGTGTTTGTTTTGGATCAAATTTACAATAAGAAGGAGCATGGCTGTACATTGAACAATTGTGCCTACTTTGTAACTACTACAACTACATTGCAGATGTTAGAGATAAAAACATATATGCATTTATCGTTTGAAATATAACAAATTATGGTGAATCCAGTATAAGCAGTAGGTATCATGACATTTGGTGGATAAACAGAAAAAATAAAACATCTAAATTATGTATCTATAAAGAAAAAAAACAACCAACATTAATCATCATTAATTTTCAGTAGAACTAAATTGTGACTCTGAATTCATTTCTGCAATAATTTCACATGCTAATCCCTAACGCAAAAGAAACTATAATGAATTGAACTGGATATTACTACATTTGAAACAACCAAATGCACTATATTTGAATCAGTACTATATAACAATAGACTAATCACTTAACCAAAATGCAGTATGTACATAACAAAATTCACTAGAACAATCACTTAAAGAAACAGTACTATGTTACATAAATTTATAACAAGGAACTAATGAACACAGTATAAAGTAAATACAACAACAACAAAAAAAAGATCAAAATCAGTACCTTGATTCCCATTTTTTGCAGTGGCAGCCATCAAAATACCACTTCGCCCTTTCAAAAAGGTAGCATCTAAAAACACCATAAGACGACAATAGCTGAGTCCAAATATACATGCCTCATCACATACAAAAACTCTCTCAAATTGATTAGTGTCAGAATCCACATCCATACTTGAATAACTATTCCGGTTATTTCTTTCCAATGCCTTCAAATACCAAACTAATTCATTATAAGATTTCTTTTCATCACCGTAAATATCATTCATAGCCAATTTCTTACCCTTATAGCAAAATAATAGCTCAGCTCCACATCATAATCTCTTCTAAAACTTTTAATGATATCCTTGGTTTTTCTTTTTGGCTCATCACGAATTTGATTGAAGATTAGACTTTTCACAAGATCACTATTAATAGTTGGACTACCAAGTGAACGAAATCCACCACCACAAGTATGAATCAGCTGAATGTTTTTAACAAACAGTTGGTCCAATTGCTTCAGTTTGCAAGAACCATGAATCCTAAAAGGACAACTATCTATAGCACATCGAACTGTCAATCGTTCTTTACAAATCTTAATATATTGTACTTTAAACCCATTCTTCAAACAATAAGCACTAACCATTCTACGGAATCCAATAGCAGAATCAAACTGTTGACCAACCCTAGTAAAAAATTCCATATTTGAATTCTTCTTCAACAACTCATGTAAATCCTTTTGTTGAGTAAAACCAGAATCTAAATCATCATCATAACCTAACATATTATTACTTGACTCACCACCAACTACTGAACTAGACTTGCTACTTTCACCAACAAAATTATCCGTTGAATCAATCTTCAACCGTAGAAAAAATACAAAAAATTCTTCCTTTTTAAACCAAGACAAACACAATACAGCTTTAAGATCACTATCCGTTTCAACAAAGGTAGTCTTTGATTCTCGAATATAAAAAATATCAAAGCATAATGGACTAAAATTAATCCACTCCTCGCAAATCCTATTCCTAACAAAGAAATAGAAGCATCCAATCCAAAACGAGCACTAAAACAATTGTTATTGAAATCAAACACAACTATAACAGATGAATCACACCTGCAAAAGAAATGTAAACAAAAAAATAACTATGTGAAATTGATCTGAATTAGAAATTAATAGCATAAAATACTACATAACAAATCATTTTCTATCCCACTTTTCGAAAAAATATAAAACAATTTATCTTTTACAGATCACAAATCAACAAGAACTAAAGAATAAACAACTTCAACTAATATTATTTCAGATCCAATTTCATACCCAAAGTGAGTACAATCAGAATTGACTGACAGAAATAAATACTTTGATTGCTCAAACCAAATCTGAAGTGATACTCTAAATACTAAAATCATAATCTAAAGTGAATGATGCAACCAGGCTAAATACATAATTCTTGTGTTATCAGAATAAAAGAATACCATTCATAGGCCATTATTCCAACTACATCAAACAAAACCTTCCTCCAATAGATCAAAACCGCCTCCCCTGGTAAGAAAAATAGAATAACATCATGAGCATCAGAAAACATCGAATTGACAATGAAAACCACCAAATAAAATCGAGACTCACCAAAGAACAAGCAATCCAATAGAGAAAATCGATTAGCCTATCCAAATGAAGAAAATCGCCTCACGATTTCCCATAATTAAAGTCGAATTTGATTTCAGAAGAAACTAACGCCTAGTTTTTTCCAAAAAAATCATCGAGCGCTTTGATTGCACAAGAAAAGATGGCCTAATTTTGCCTAATTTCCACGAGCACTAGATTTCAGAAGATACGATTGGTTTGAGAAGATGAAGACGCACGCCGCCTAGATATTTGTCCTGGAAAATAATAATTTCAAACCCGTGTCCTAGAAAAAAATTGGGCCGTATAATTAGGCCCTTCACACCAATTTCCACTTTAATATATGGTAAGTTTATAAAATAATATTTTGAAGTAATTACAAGCTGAATGCAACTTATTTTATTTATTGAATGAAATTTATCATTTATGGGTTTTGAAATATATATTATGAAGTTGATTTTTAAAAGTAATATATATTTTTGTTGATTATCAAATTATTTGGGAATACATTATATGAGTTAGAATTTGAGTTTGATGGGTTACTTTTCAATAATAATGGTTTTAAAGAGGTTTGGAAAATGAATGAGGATTTAAACTAATGATTTTGAAATTATGTACTTGAGTTTGGAAATATTTATGAATTGAGAATCTTCTTTTGATTTGAAAATTTAGAGGTACTTGAAAATATAAACTTCTTCATAGTATTTTTATAATATATTACTGAAGTAGAAATTTGAGGCGAAAAGATTTTGGTGGTTTTAAATTCATTGATGGATTTGAATAAAGGTTTCTTTAAAACCAAATATGCAATTTTGAAATATGAGATTTTGGAATTAAATAAGGGAATTGATATTTATTATTTTAGAAAAAAGGGAAATAAATAAAAGAGGAGTTTTGTTGTAATATATAATTGAAGTGATTTTATAAAAAGAAAGAAAAATGAAGCAAAATATATTTAAATAAAACTCTTCATCTCGTTAATCGTTATTGAATTAGATACTGATGTGTGTATAGATGATTGTTGATTTGTTTGCTACGAACGAGATGAAGTTAAATTACCTATTGTGATGAATTATAAAGTAATGAATATAAAGAATAATGAATTGAAGTAAAAAGTAAGTGATGAGTGATTTAATAAGCGAAGCATACATTTATTTAATATTGATTAATTAAGGTTGTTGTGTACATAATTGTATTTCACCGGACGATGTGGGACGTCTATGTACGGTGTATTTATTTACTCAGCATAAGTATAATGTCGGGTAATTCATTAAGGACCGATTATTTCATATTTGGATATCCGTGAATTATTCTATATTATACAAAAATATTAATCAATATTACTTGGATTTCTAACTTGACATGTGAGGTAAATTATAATATTACTTATTTTATTTTGAAGCTAGAATATGATTATCTTCGCTTTTGAGTGGATCGAGGAGTACAAAGTCCCTTACATAGATGTGATGGTCAGAATTTTTTGCTAGCCCCATCCTAACTTGACCGACCATGGGGTAGCTCCTCGATGGTTGTGGTGACATGGCCCCCTCGTCGCATAGTCACAGTCTACTACATGAGCCAACGGGACGAATGCAGAATAAGGCGAGGAGGTTGACGATGGTAAGTGTGGTACGAGGAAGTGAGGAAGCAAGGAAAGCGGCGTGCGTTTATTGTACAACTAAATACTGGTGAGGACGCTCGCAAAATATTTACAAGTAGGGTCTCCCTTTGCATTTGAGAAGTAGGGAGGCTCGGTTGTAGACTCGGCTTCTAGTTGTAGTAATATAAACTGTATATATAATAGCAGTAGCAGTAATGAAAATAAAATGAATAAATCTAATACTGCTAAATAAATATGAAAGAATTGATGTTCGAGGTGTGTTGTGTGCAACGTGTGGGATGTGTGCGATGTGTGGATGTGTGTGTTCGTGCGTTGTGTGTGATGTATGATGTATGTGAAGCATGATGTGTAGATGTGGGTGATGTATACTGTATGTAAGCACGATGTATAAATACGTGCGATGTATGCTGTGTGTGATGCGTGATGTGTAGATGTATGTGATGTGTGCTGCTGGTGATGCGTGATGTGTAAATGTATGTGATGTATGTTGTGTGTGATGTGTAATGTGTAGATGTGTGTGATGTATATTGCATATGATGCGTGATGTGTGTGATCTGTGTGATGTATGCGATGTGTGAGCTGTGTGTTGTGTGTTGTGTGTGGTGTCATGTGCGATCGATGCTTGATGTGTGTTGCGTGTTGTGTGTGATTGTGTTCGTTTTTTATGGATGGTTTTGATGTTTGATGTGTTATGAATGTTAGTCGATGTGTTGTGAATGTTTTATTATTCATTCGATTGAATTTCTTTATTACGTTGTGTAAGTGTTATTCCTTGAGATATCATTTATATTCTCACCATCGAATCTAGACATAGTCCAACCTGTTTATTATTTATATAATACTTGAGTCAGTCCAAGACATTTCAGGTTCAAAGATGATGTGACCAGATGGCTTATTGGGCTTAATTGGATGCTAGGTATCATTAGTTATATTGAGTACCATTTTGTATGTGTTAATGTGATGTTGAGATGTATATACTAGCTGTATGTGTATACTTTTTATGATAGTGGGCAGTTGATTACTATATAGACCTACTTAGACTCATGTATATTTATTATTATATGTTATTGGTGCGTAGATGACTCTGTGTTCTTTGTGATTTATTTATATTATTGTTTTATCCTCGGAAACCACACATGTTTATTGCTTGTACCGAGACTGTTTACATCGAGGTGAGAGATTTTTATATTATAAGATGTATTCAATGTTGGTCCAAGGGAAAATTAATGTGTGTTTCACCCACATCGCCTCATTCTCCGTGTTACTCGACAGTATTACTTAGTAATATTGTTGGGTAATACAAATATAGAGGTGGGATGTTATATTTTTGGTATCAGAGCTAGTTTAGAACAATACAGAGTATAAGAGACACGAGCCTTGGCCTTAGATGAGATTTAGATTCCTTGTCCCCGAGGTTGTGTAGTATATGATTATTTATATTTAAATGATAGTAGGATTATACGATGATTACGGGGGTAATCATCTGCAGATACTTTTATTTTTTCTTATTATATGATACATTCCTTCTACCTTTTTCTAAATGTAGTAATTGTATGAGATGAGGAGAAGTTGATGGAGTTGTGAAGGTAGAAGTAGTTAGTCCAGCCAGTAGTGTCAGCATCGATGAAGTGAATTAAACCAATGTGTGGCTTTAAAGTAAGATTGAGTTATTTGATTAGGGAAGCTATAAAACACCTAATTCGAATTTCTTATTGAATACTTCACGACTTTAAATTATAATGAGATGAGATGAGTAAGAAGATCCAGTAGTGATCAAAGTGGCACAGCGGAAGTATATAGATTTCTTTCACTAAATATATCGATTGTTTGGATGTTCTGATTGGATGATTGATGTTTGGATGTCTTTTTGTGGTTACAATGATTGTTGATGTTTGGTTTGTGGTTTCGTCTTAAGTGTGCTATTCATTAGAAACTATCACTCTAGTTAATATCTCATATGAGTTTGGATGATTTTGAACCCAGCGGTGTCTTCGATTGTGAAGTTACCACAAGAGATAATAAGAATTATTTCCATATAAATTAAAGGAGTATATTTTTATTTAAAATTAAAATAGGATTAAAATGAACATGAAGATGAAAGCTTGCTTGTTTATTTTTATATGGATGGATAATTAGTGATGTTTGGATTTTTCGTAAGTCGAGTATTTTGTATAGTACTCTTATAGATTATTTATATATGTTTTAATACAAGCAAGCATATGTGTAACGACCCAGAATTTCAGTCATTTGAAATTCAGATATTTAATTGATTTTAAATATTCATAAGTTAATTTTATAAGTTGAATAACTTATATTTCAAATATAATAATTTAATTGGATAATTAAATCGTTAATTTAATATTTGAAATTGTGGAAATAATTTGATTTTGAATTTAATGTGAATAAAAATGATTTATAAAGTTGAATTAAATTCTATTTGAATTAGAATGGAGTTAGGTAACTTTTAAAATTAAATTAAAAGTTAATTTATTGAAATTGAATATTTTAATATTTAATTAACGTGTAAAAATAGTCATTTTTCTTATAGTCTCATATTATGATGATATCTAACGGCCAGGATATTTTCTTGTAAAAATAATAAAATAAAAATTGTAAATTTAGTTATATAAATTTGTATAAACTTTAAAATATCATAACTTTGTCATATGAGGTCAGAATCACACGAAACAAATTGCATTGGGTTTGTATTCGTGAAAACTACGCGATGGAGCTGGATTGGAGTTGATTGGAGCTAGTGAAAATTTTGGGTAAAATTAAACGCTTATTTAATGTTATTCGGAATAAAACGCTGCAACGACTATTGGAACCAAAGTGAGTACAACTC
Organism: Allium fistulosum; assembly: GCA_030737815.1. Taxonomy (NCBI): domain Eukaryota; kingdom Viridiplantae; phylum Streptophyta; class Magnoliopsida; order Asparagales; family Amaryllidaceae; genus Allium; species Allium fistulosum. The sequence goes on from CM060907.1 coordinate 102,052,609, forward strand.
ACTCTATCTGTCTCGCTTATATTTTTATATAAGTGAGAATAAATTTATTTTGGGTTGATTGATGATTGTTTGGATGATATTATATATATATATATATATTGATTGGTTTGGATATATTCCTGCCTATTGGAGCAAATGAGACCCTATATGTTCCCGTGTATGAGCGGATGACCTTTTGTACGTGCATCTACCTCGAAGCGGACATTGTACATCTTTTCTAATATGTATATTTGTTGCAGGTGATAGGTTGGAGGGATCCAACTGGATTCATCACCAGTGTGATTTTTATTTATAGATATTGTGATATATGCTGTTATCCTGTGATATATGATGTTTTGGATGCCAGGATTGATATGATTAATGCGATCACCTTGTTTAATTTTTGTAGCTCTGGGCCTATTTTTGGAATTTTAAAAAGATTAAAGTGATGGTTTCAAATTGAAAAGAATTTCAAAGTGATTTTGAAAATAGATGTTTTATTAATTTTTGAATTATCAAGGAAATGAATTTATTTTAAATAAACAAGAAGTTATAATTTTTATGTTATAAAAATTATGATTTTTGTGAAATGGAATCAAATGTGATTTTTGAAATATGAAGTTGATCATTTTGTAAATTAAGTTAAATTGGGATTTTGACTTATTTTAAATGGTTTATTTAAAGATAAGATTTATAAATTTTATATTTTATAAATAAAAATGATGGAATTGTAAAGGAATTTTATAAGTGTTAAAATGAAGTATAAATGGATCTTATAAGAGAATAAGATTTGTAAATTTATGAAGTTATAAAAGAATGAATTTGCAAATAGATAATTTATAAGTAAATTAACTTATAATTGGATTTGAAATATAATTGAGAGATAAATGAGATTGGTTAATAAAAGAATTTTGTATATGGAATTTATAAACATTGTTTTATAAAGGTGAAATCAACTTATTCTGATAAGTTAAATATGAAGTTTATTAAAGGAATATATTCACGATTTTGGACAGTGGATAATCCTTTAATAAATGTGTAGAAGCAATGAATTTGGTAAAGGAATTTTATTCACGATTTTGGACAGTGAATAATCCTTTAAATTAAACGAATGTTTTGGTAAGTGATTTTTATGGAGCTAAATGGTTTGAAGATGTTTTAAAATGTGTTAAGTATCGAATACATAGATTTCAACATTCATTGTTGAAATAGACGTTTCGTGAAGCAAGGAAAGCACGGACTATAACACTGTTGTTATAGTAAATGATTTTCGAAAGGAGATGTTTTGTATAGTATATGCGATATATATCTATCTAATTATCGAATCCCTATACTAATGATACTGGGTTGTTGTAACGATGTTTTACGCTGTGCAGTTAAAGCGCTCAGGGGATTCAAAGCGGTGGAGGTGCAAAAAGTCATAGCGGGGATACAGCGAGGATATAGCGGGATATAGCGGATGGCTCTAAAATAGTATATAAAACTCGCACTTAATGTTTTTTCAAATATATAAATGGTAATTAAATGATAAAATATCATTCAATTGAATTATAATTAATACATAAATAATTTTAAATAAAAACATATGCGAATATACTTTAAATAAACATAAAACTGTTATATAACATAATTGAATTTAGTAGAATATTAGAGTATTTTTATTTCTAAAAATATATTAAAAATTAAATCAAATAAACTAGTTTCATAATTTTTATAATGTATAAATGCAATTTTTCAATTCATTTTATTAAAAAAGATATAGCGGGAATAACGGGATATAGCAGAAATAGCGGGGCTTAAAGCGGAAAGGCTATATTTTGGGGCTATATGGAAAAATCGTAGCGGTAGAAATCCACTATGAGATATAGCGGGGTTATAGCGGGGTAATAGCGGGGCATTAACTGCACAGGTTTTACGCAACATTCGTTTTGACCCAAATAAATATGTTTAAGAGAATGTTTTCCTTAAAAGAATAAAATATATACTTAATCATGATTTAAGTATATGTAATATTTTCTAAGTGTTGAAAATAAGAAAATTGTGAATTACTTTTTATTAAATAAGTATATGGAAATATTTTCCAAATAGTGAAATATTGAAATGGTTTTGGAATTATATCATTTTAAAGATAATTTGAAGTGAATATTTGGAAAGTGATTTAATTAATAAAAGATTAATTAAAAGGTCCTAGTGATTGCTTATGGTGCTAAATATTTGTTTGTTGCTTGGATAGTTAAATAACCGACTATCAAATTTGACCAATTGTTAGTTCCTCGACTTGATGTGGGAACTATTTAGTCGTACACTTAGGACATAGTAATCTGTAGAGGCTTGATTAGCGTTTGCGTTGAGGATGTTAATTCTGGAGTGCGGAGTATTACTCCAATCTATCGAGCTTCCTTCTTGGCCGAAGGATAGCAAGTTGAAAGTTGGAGACGTGATAAGTCTATGAGACTTAGTTTCTATGTGAGGTTTAGAAACACTTTTGCGTTGTTGGTGCGAAGAGACCGAGATCAGATTTATCTGAAAACCACTTTGGACCAACATTTATACGATGATTGTGTAGGTTGGCCGATGATATTGATGTTTAGGATTTTCATAGTGAAGGACTTCTTGTTGATCATTTGGGGTTAAAATCCCAATATACATATAGTAGCGGTAGTCTCTTCGTTATAAAATATCCAATGCAAGGACTATTCGCTACTAGTCCTAGGGATTTCCCGACAGGATGTGGTAGGAGAGTACCTTCGGTTTGTTCTGTTCCTGGACAACTTGAATGGATGAATGTCTGACATTGCATTTTCTGAGATTACGTACATTGGATTTTATAAACGTACATCTGTTTGGTGGCGGAGAAGGCAGCTTCTCTTAGCTTATCACCCTTCCTTGAGACGTACGAGCTCAAGGGTTGTATTTTTGTGAAAGGCAATTAGTAGTCAACGGAAATGGCGAATGTGGCATTCAAAACTGATGTGATATGTGATATGTGATATGTGAAAGGTAAACGTTACCTCAGGCCTCATCAACCGGAAATGACCGAAACAGGGTTAGATGCAGCAGGGTTAAGTGGGTCATTCCCAATTAGGATATGATCATCCCTTCTAGATATATTTCTTTCCGCTATGACGTTTAGGATGTAAATTATTGTGGTTTATATGCTATGAGGGCCCTCGAAAAGGTCGGTAATGACCGGGGGATGATATATTCGGTACTACCTAGTTATAGAGGTAGGTCGGTCTTCTGTTGGTAGAGGTTCCTTTGTGATGTTCCTCGGTACATTCCTCTAGAGATGTGTTGCTGGAAGGTAGTCCCTTCACCTAGTCATTTGTATGGAAATCCAAACTCTGCTATGTGCCTGCCATTTTGATTATATTATCCACTTTGGTCTATATGCTGGAATTTAATCAATGTAACAATTTCGACTATGATTAATATTATTTGTATAGTAGACACTAGTATAATATAAGATGATTTGATATGAAAGGTTTTAGTTATCGTAAGGTAAAAACATGTCCGTGTTTATGTGTGGGCGTGTCTTACGAGATACTTTTGTTTTGAAAGGAATGTTTCGTAATCTAATAAATTCAGTTGAGTGTGTTTTCTCACGCTGGTTTACCAGACTGATCCGGGCGTTCTTCCCTTTCAATGCTCGTGTCAGACCGAGTATATTTATAGGTTAAGATTTGGTGCTTTTGTAGCTTCAGTAGGAGAGCTGAAGATCTTCATTTTCGTATACACGTATCTGTTTATTTTTCGCTGCATTGTTGTTGTATATTGTCAGCATTTGTGAGGACAGGTTATTATAACTATCCAGGTTGATGATTAGTGATTGATTGTTGAACTCTGATTGATGTATGTATATACAGTTTCTATTTTGTAAAGATCATTGATATGATATTATAGGTTTTCCGCTGCGATGTGAGATTCTGTATTGTTCTGTTTTGTTTTCTCTTCTCTCTTTCTTCTCTTCTTCTTTCTTCTTTTCTTTCTCATGACTTTCCATCAGTCTGTGATTTTTGGGTCGGACATGTGTGGTTTATTGTCGATTCAAAGTGTATGGATTTGCGGGTTGTCACAATATGTTTGATAACAAATCCTTCTGGGTTATGGTGTATATCTATATGGTTTGGAGGGGAGTTTTTTTACAAAGGATTATGTTTTTCAAAGTATATTTACAATTAAATAGTTAAAGAAATCTTTGAAGCTAATTTCGTCTTAATTTGTTCGTCGAGTGCTTTAAGAATTCTGGTTGATCTATTTGGCCAATGTTATCGATAGGAATTCCTAAACACTAGGACGAGACAAATGGACATAAGATTTTAAAAGAGTGATGTATTGTTTTGAAGAGAAGAAAATATTTTGAGTTATATTAAAAACTAATGTTTGAAATAAAATTTTGATGAAAACTATATTGATTATTTTGAAGAGATTAGAGTGATATGAAGAATTGTTGTTTTGAAAGAAATATATAATTTGAGGAAAAGTGTAACTAATATTTTGAAAAAGAAGTTTTGCAAAGAAATCGATATTCTAAAGAAGCATATGAGTTGAGTTTTGAATATATATATAAGAGGAATATTCTTTTGAGATGATGATTTAGTAAAGATGAGATGTAAAAATTTTAAAATATCATGAAGTTTTATAAATTTGAGTATATATATATGTGCATATATGAGGGTGAGTATTATTATAGTGAGGTAATAATTTGTTTTAAAAATAATAATAAAGATACTTTTTAAGTTTAAATATTTGATGTGATGATTGCAGCAATCGAGCATTAGTGGATAGCCGAAGTCGATGGTGTGGCAATGTTGATCACACGGTCGATGTTGCAGCCAATTGGTAAAGTAAGCCATTAGAAATTCGTGGTGTGATATTGTCGCTAAATTTATAGATATATTTGAATTTGAAATTAGTATGGTTATGATGTTTGCAATTGTATGCCTGCCATATTACATGATTGTTTGAGATTTGGATGAGTGCCATGAAGACATTTGTGATGTGATGCATTGTGATTATTTTTTGGATTTTTGATACTAGTAAAATATATTCAATTATTTTGTGTTTAAATAAAATAAATACTATTTGAAAAAATATTCACTGAAAGTATTTGAAGATTTTTAAATGAAGATAATATATATATATATATATATATATAATTAAAGGTGATATAGAATATTATCGAAATAGATTTGTAAATTTAATGATTTTTGACAAATAGTTTGGAAATGTTTTAAAAGTGAAGTTAATATAAAATACTACGATCAATTTGACTTTAAATCTCAAAATGATCCATTTGCAATGATTTTAATTTCATTTGAAAGCCATGTCATTAGAGAGCAAATTATAATGGGGAGAAGTTGTTGTCCCAAAGTGCAAAATTGCCTAAAATATTCATTTGCTCGTAACTTCTGAATTGTTTGTCCGATTTTGATGATTTTACTCATTTCAAAAAGCTAAGAATATAAGCAACAACTTTTGTTTTAAGTGTTTAGCAAAATTTTGATGTTTACTTGGCTAAAATTGTAATTTTCATAAGTAAGCCTACATTTATTTATTGATTTCAGATTTTTATGCCTTTAGGAAAAATATTATAACTCTTATTGTAGTTGGCATTTTAGTAATGTAGAAATTGTTTTGGAAAGCTAACGCATTATAAAACAATTCATTCTTTGATATCATTGTTTGATTTTGTGTTTTTGACTACGGAAAGTTTATCGAATGGTGGCCTAAATTAAAAATACATGTTGCACAGGTATATTAAACTCATGCAAGTTCATTATACCTTTCTATAAGCAACTAATATTCAAATTTCAGTTGAGATAGGTACACATGAAGCCTATTTGGACTTATTAGTAATGTTGGCATACTTTTGCTCGCTTAATAATAAGGAAATTTGCTTAAAATGCTAATCAAAAAGGACGTTTTTACGGTATACTGATATATGATGTGATATTATATTGTTTTTCCATGTTTTGGGATGCCCCGGTTTGGGATGTATATTGATTTTGTGATTATATTATGTTTTGATTTTTTGAAACGCTCTCCGTACAAAGGGGATTCTGCCGAAATTTTTCAAAAAATCCGACACTTAGAAAAAGTTTCACAAAATTTATCATATGCGAAGAATAGAAAGTCGTAATTTGAATCTATTTAAATTGTAGCATGCGATAAGTTGAGTTGGAGTATTAAGCCACATAAAGGATCGAGAGCCTAAGTTTGATTGAAGAGTGTTGAATACGAAGAAAGTCATGGGTTTGACCATATAAATAAATAAATTTAATTAAAATAAAAGTGTTTGAATTCTATTTTTGATAATTAATATTTTGAAAATAAATTTTTCGTTAATTAAATTTTGTTTAATAAATGATATTGATGTAATAAATTGAATTAAATTATTAAATTCTTTTCGGATAATTTATTGAAATCGAATAAATTGTTTTAATTGAATATAAAATAATTTTATATTGTAAATAATTTCCATGTGGTTGAAATAGATGAAAAGAAATCTCATTTGACATTAATAAAATTAACAAATTAACAAAGATGAATAATTAGTAAATTTAAACATTTATGAAATTTATCGAATTATATTTTTGTAAATAGTGATTTTAGTTAAATTGAAAATATATTCATAAATATTTGATGAGTATTTATATATGAGAATAAAAGTGGGATTAAATATAAATAAAATATATATATGAAAATTTTATTTGGAATGGACCTATTTGTGAATATAAGGGTTCTAGTACATTCTTTTTCTCAACATTTCTAGTGTCTTCTCTTTAGCCCATAATAAAAAAACCCAACCTGTCCTCCTTTATTTTGTTTTTCTCCGCTCTAACGCAGATCAATTCGTTCAAAAAAAGAGATAAAAAATTATCGTGCGGTCAGGTATGTTCGCTAGATACACGCGACGTTAGTATGATGGCAGAGGGAGGCGACCCGACTCGTGAGCACGGTGGCGGTTTGTGCGATGTGGGAGTGACGGGCTTAGGTTGGAGCACGGTGTGCGACCGGAAGGAGAAGGAGGTGCACGTGATTGTGGCACCTAGGATTGCATGCCCTTGGGATTGGCTGGTGGCATCACGTGGAGGTAGGGGACAAAGTGGCTTGTGCGACAGCATTGGGGAGTGTTTGGGTGCTTTATGCATTTCTGTCTTGGCTGGTCTGTGGCAGTCACAAAGATGGCGAAGCTTAAAAGCGAGGTCAAAGTTGAAGGAAGGTGGTGTTGTTTGGGCAGCGACGTGGAGGTGGTTGAGATGGCTAGAGGCGGTGGAGTGGTGGTGTGTTAATGACCTGAACTTGTGTGCATGCATTATGGAGAGTTGTGATGTGTTGTTGGGGGCAACAAAGGAAAAGAATAGTGGTATGGTTTCTGATTTGGTTAAACGAGCATCAACTCGGTGAGTTGTCTCACTCACATCTATGTCTATATCATATAATATGATGCATATTTCCCCCGTATATTCATTTGATTTGCTTGGTTGGATGGATTGTGCGTATATTGGATGGAATTAATGATTTGATTGATGATTGATATGGTTTAAATTAATTGAAATTATGTTATGAACGATGGTTCTACTGATTATTAGATTATTGTTGATTATACTTTCGTTGTGTGATGTTTAATTGGGATATAGATGTTGGTAAATAATCAAACGAATTTTGAAATTAATTTAAAATGGAGAAATGAATTAAAAGACAAAGATTTGAAATAAATAAATTATTTTGAAAATAATCGGTGAAATTTGAAATATTGTTCTTATATAATATTGAGATTATTTATGATCAATAGAAAATATGAAAGAGGAATGATTTTGGAAAAAAATATACAAGTGGAATAATTTTAAAGATTTTATGAATTAAAATTATTTGGTAAATGGTGATTTTTGGATTTTTATTAACAAGTGAATTTTCAAAGAAGTATTTATTTATTGTAGATTATAAAAATATTTGAAGTGTATTTATGAAATGGAATTTGAAGTTATATTTTCAAAAGTGATGAGTAATATGAATTTAATAGATGGTAGGTTTATAGAATAATATTTTGAAGTAATTGCAAGTTGAATGCAATTTATTTTATTTATTGAATGAAATTTATCATTTGTGGGGTTTGAAATATATACCGTGAAGTGAATTTTTGGAAGTAATATATATCTGTGTTGATTATCAAAGTATTTTGGGAATATATTGTATGAATTAGAATTTGAGTTCAATCGGTCACTTTTCAATAATAATAGTTTTAAAGAAGTTTGGAAAATGAGTGAGGATTTAATAATTTTGAAATTATACACTTGAGTTTGGAAATATTTATGAATCGAGAATCTTCTTTTGATTTGAAATTTTAGAGGTACTTGAAAATATAAACTTCTTCGTACTATTTTTATATTATATTATTGAAGTAGAAATTTAAGGCAAAGGATCTTGGTGGTTTTAAAGTTATAGATGGATTTGAATAAAGGTTTCTTTAAAACTAAATATGCGATTTTAAAATATGAGATTTTGGAATTAAATAAGGAAATTGATATTTATTATTTTAGAAGAAGGGGAAATAAATAAAAGAGGAGTTTAGTTGTGAAATATAATTGAAGTGTTTTTATAAAAAGAAGGAAAAATGAAGAAAATATATTTAAATAAAACCCTTCATCTCATTAATCACTAATTGTATAATATATTGATGTGTGTATGGATGATTATTGATTTGTTTGCTACGAATGAGATGAAGTTAAATAGCCGGTTGTGTTAAATTATAAAGTAATGAATATAAAGAATAATGAATTGAAGTAAAAAGTAAGCGATGAGAGATTTAATAAGCGAAGCAAAAATGTATTTAATGTTAATTAATTGAGAGTGTTATGTACATAACAGTATTTCACTGGACGCTATAGAACATCCGTGTGGGGTGTATTTATTTACTCAACATAAATATAATGTCAGGTAATTCATTGAGGACCGACTATTTGATATTTTTATATCGGTGAATTATTCTATATTATACACAAATATTAATCGATATTGCTTGGATTTATTACTTAACATATGAGGTAAATTATAATATTACTTACTTTATTTTAAAGCGGGAATATGATTATCTTCGCTTTTAAGTGGATCGAGGAGTACGAAGTCCCTTACGTAGATGTGATGGCTAGAAGTTTGTGCTAGCCCCATACTAGCTTGACCGACAGTGGGGTAGCCCCTCGATGGTGGCGGCGACATGGCCCCCTCATCGCATGGTCACAATCTGCTGCATGCATGGGCCAACGAGACGAAAACAGAATGGGGCGAGGAGGTTGACAACGGGAAGCAAAGTACAAGGAAGTGAGGAAGTGAGGAAGCAACGTGCATTTATTGTGCAGTGTTTGACCATAATTTATGCATTTTTTATGTATATTTTACCTTAAAAATGGTACTACACATTGTATTTTGTATGTGTTTTATAGGTTTTTAAGGCAAGACCAAAGACTGGTAACAACCCGCCACTCATTCTACAGAATGACGAATCATTAATAAGAAAGAAAGGGGTGAGAAATAGAAAAGAAGAGAAAGAGAAAGAAAACAACACAAATACTCACAGCGGAAACGGAACAAAATATAATATATCATATAACTATTACATAGTATCATATACATCTATCAGAGTTACACAGATTACACATCATATACTAGACAGTTATAAACATCTGTCTAGTTATTACAACTCAATACAAAACAAAGATCTAAACAAGATCAACACAACGGAAACTACTATCTATATCTACAACGCTGAAGCCTCCTGCTCCATTGCTCCTCCACAATTCGTCAAGGCTAACCTGAATCCCTTGGCTACTCGTAAAAATTTGAGTACCCAAGAGTTTATAAAACAGAAATAAACAACTTGGGTCAGACATGGGTCTGGTGTGAGTAACAGGTTAAACTTGCTTAACTTCAAAACCTTTTGGAAGAAAAGGTATCACGTAAGACTTCCCACACATAAACATGGGTAAGTTTTTACCTTACGCTAACCAAAACATTTGATAGGAAATTCGATTGTATTATAATAGGGTCTAGGGTTTTCAAATAAATATGAAATAGCTGAAATTGTTACATTATTAAATTCCAGCATACTAGCCACAAAGTGGGTTATACAATCAAGTCCGTTGGCACTTATTGGATTTTGGATTCCATACAATGGCAGGGCTACCGGGGTACCGCCCGTCACAGTACGTGGCCTAGATCACCGTACCGAGGATCACTCCCAATCCCCTGCAACACAAGGTCGGAACATCCCTTACTGGATAATTCCCGCACAAGATACCTCACGGTTGGGATCAGCAACCGCACCACTAAGTCGAAAATAGAAAGGGACATCTAGACAGAGGTAATCTTGTCCTACTTGGGTGCTACCCACTAACCTTGCTGCACCTCCCCTGTTTTAGCCATTCCCGGTTGATGAGGCTTGAGGTCACGATTACCTTTAAATAGAACATATCTATCTTAGAATGCTCATCGTCCACCTGACGATGTGCTGAAAGCATTCAATCCATACAAGTTCGTTCCGGGTTCGAACGAAACCGAAGGCATTATCTCGTTACACTCGTTTTGGAATCACCCTCAGAGTTAACGACAATAACCCTTGCACTCTGAATCTTCATCTTCACTTGATTCACGACCTATCGTAAATTTGGATCGATGTGGTATTCGGGTCTCCAGACCTGGAAATCCGGTATACGGAAACCCGATCCCGGTCTCATCGAAATCCAAAGCGTATCTTTTAAGGCCAAGTTGTTTTAAAGGTTAAAACAATTTATTTCATTATCTTTATTCACAAAGGAAGATAATAGATAATCAACATTATCAGATAATCCATACAATTCAACTAACATCCATATCACACAGCATATATCTCATCAGAGATATCAATCAAAGTCAAGTATCCAATACTAACACCCATTCATAAGTAATGATTTATATCATCTCTAATTAATTTAAAGTGAATTAAATTAATTACTTCATTTTATAAATCCTTCTTACTTAACCATTAATTAATTACAATTTAATTAATTAATTATCTTCTAATATTTCATTTCAATTAATCATCTTTGATTAATTATCTTTTAATTACATTCAAGTAATTTATTCTCAATTAATTACTTAAATTAATTATCCTTAACCACTTATTGTAATTAACCTTTAATTACTTCATTAATTAATTTACTAAAATTAATTAACTTAATCAACTATAATTAATTACATTAATCCTTAATTAATTACATTGATTAATTACTTCATTTATTAATTATTACTTAATTAACCAATCTTAATTACATCATTAATTATATTAATTAATGATCCTTAATTACAACTTAATTATTAATTACTTAATTAAATTAATTACATTAAGTAATTAATCTTTAATTAAACAACATTTATTAATCACCTTGATTAATCTTCAATCAGTAATTAATTACCCTTAATTACTTTCATTAACTAAATTAATTACTCCTTAATTAATTTCTTAATTAATCCCTTGATTAATTATTCAAAGTAATTAACTCAAATTACTTCTATTAATAAAATCATTTATTCAACTAATTACTTCCAGTAATTATCTTATTATTTACTTCTCTAAATAAACTTACCTTAATAATTACATTAAGTAATTATTTATCAAATCAACTCTTGATTATCCTAAATTAATTAAACTTAATTAATTAACTTAACTAATCAAATTAACTTCAATTAATTACAATAAGTAATTAATTCTTAATTACTTCCATTAAGTAATTCCATTTAAACAATTTCACAAATGATTATCTTTAAATTAATTAATCTAATTAATTATTAAAATTAATTACATAAATTAATTATTTAATAATCCATAGTTAATGACCTTCATTAACAATTATTTAATTACTTTTCTTAAATAATTAACTTATATTAATTATTACTAATTTCAAATTAATAAATCTTAATAACCAATTAATTAAACTTTAATTATTTAATTGATTAAGTGTTAACCCTACTTAATTAATATTTAATTACTCTATTAATTAATTCTTAACCATTAATTAATATCCTAATTCATAATCCTTAATTACAAATTAATTATCCCTAATTAATAAATCTTAATCATAAATAAATTAGTTTAAATCTTTAATTTCTTATTTAATTAATCCAAATGATTAATCAATCAATTAAATTAATTATCCATTAAATTTCCTTATCAATTTAATGAACACAAATCTCTAATTACTTTAAGATAAAACTTTGTTCCTATTGATAATCAAGTTATCATTTACAAAGTATTTTAAAACTATTTACTTTAAATTTTACCTTCAAAATTTCATTTTAAATTTAAAGATTTAGAATGAAAACAAATTATCTTTAACCACGTTAAAAAACACCATTTCTAAAACTCTTTCATTTACAAGTTAAAGAAATACTCATTCAATAAAGAAGTTTTAAAAGGGTCTAAACAACTTCATATTTAAATTTATAAAACTTATTTATTTCTCAATCTAAAATTTAAAACTAAACCTTACTCCAAATATTTAAATTTTGATTTAACTTCTGTTTTAATATTGCTTTACAAATTTAAGTTCAGATTAAAATTTAAACAGACAGTTTTTTTAATAAAAACTGGCAACATCAATTTACCCGAGCTCCATCCAAATTACTTCGAGTCAACCTCTTAAATACTTCGAGCATTCCTTGAAACAACTCGAGAGAAACACGAGCTCCACTCCTCTGTTAAACCCAGACTTTACCCAGAACCCAAAAATGTGCACGTGCACGGTCACCTGCGGCAACTCCGGCCATCGCCGAGTATCTCCACCCATCGACGATCATCCCCCTACCAGAAAACGACCATCACTACTTCGATCACTGCTCGAACTCGAAAACGAGCCAAAAATCCAAAACCAGGAACCAGACAACATTTCAAAGCCTGTCAACACTGACTCACGACCAACCAACCACCTGACATCGCCTCGTCTTCGCAAACCCGACCACCAGAACTCCTCCAACTCCGGTCATCGCTTCAACTACCTCAAAGCTTCAATTTCCCAAAGTATCATAAAGCTCGATCCATCCATGAAAACGAACGAAACGAATTCGTAGCCTAACTTAAAACTAGGTTTAAAAATTTCAAACCTAAATCATTTCTGCCTTACTTCCTTAAAAATCCTCCTGACAATTTTCCTATCATCCATGATCATTCCACTATCCCCAGTGCAGAATTCAACATACCAATCCATCTAGTTCAGCCGAATTACCCAAAATCCCCTTTTTAGTTCATCACAGAACTGCACTCTTATTACCAAACTAAGAATTATGATTTTAATGTTAAAAATCATGTTATAGCTTATATATTCAATACATATACTTGAATTTATAAATTACCAAGTTTAAGTTTTACTTTATTTTGACATGCATTGATATTTTAGGCTTCCAGAGACTCTCAGATTTCAATTTGCCTTAACTAAAAATTTTAAACCTTAGTTTATGATAAAACAAACTTATTTTGTTTTAAAACTTAAGTCTATCAGAGATCAGATAAGGAGATAGAGATTTATATCAAGAATTCTGAGCTTAAAGAAGATATAAAACAGGGATATCATACAAAACAGATATGCACATATATATATCAATACATCCACATATATATACAAGAAGAATTTCACAATACACATATATATATACAGAACTATCTACAAACATTCATATGAAATCAGTTTATAGACTAGGACTTAACATAAAATCATTAATTTTGATCAATATCTGAAACTGGCAATTGATAACAGGCAAGAACATACCAAAATCAACATGCATTCAAAACCAAGCAGAATACAGAGAATTGCATCATTTATTTACTATAAACATGATTATCAGATGAAGGGATCAAGCAACTTATTTAGGTTATTTTTAAATAAAATTGTTACTCACCAGATTAAAGATGAAACAGAGGCAGAGCCTTATTTTGAAAAGCTTTTTGAAACTGGGAATCTTAAACTGGAATGCCTTATTGATTTAAAAGCTTGAATTGTTGGCTACTGAATCTTGCATGTTACTTCCAGTTTGAAAAATGAATGCAAGCAGTTTGAATTGTTTTCAGAGTTGAAAAGAATACAGCAGTTGCTCTGATTTGATTCCAGATTTGAGAAAATGAAGGCTGCAGGCTGATTCTTTGATTTGGATTTTGGAAAATTGTTTTCAGAGATTTGATTTGAATTGAAGTTTTGGTTTTGTGAGAAGTTTAATTTCTAGTTTGAGGCATTTGAATTTCTGATTTGTTTCAGATTTTAGTTAGAAGAAAGATTATTGATTTCTCTTGGCTTTTGAAAAAATGAGAAGATTAGAAAGAATGGGAAATGAAGATATGCAATGTTAATATACATGTATATTTTTGATTTTATAAAATAAAAGAAAATGGAAAACAATTAAGACACTTGTCCTATACAATTGTTTATTAAATTACACATGTTATAATGAAGCTTTAGATAATGACACTTGTCATTTAAGTAATTACTCATATTTCTATTTATTTTAAAAGTAAATGAAAAGCCCTTTTTTTTATTTATTTAAACTTAAGTAAAATATATCTTAACCAATTAAAAGATTTATCTAAAGTATATTTAAAACTAAAATGTTATTTATTTAAATAACTTTAAAAAGTCCAGATTAAACTAAATCTAAATTTCCAATTTGCCAAAGCTTCTATTTACAATATATATAAATAAATATATATATTCAAATAGAAATATCTTATTAACTTTTAAAAGATAAAATCATCAATTAATACTAATTTAATCAGATTATTAAATTAAATTCAAATCTTATTATCAAAGATTATCCATATCAATTTAATTATTTAACAGATTATTAAATTGATATTGTCAAAATTTCCGGGATATTACACTGAAGAATCATAAAGGAAAGCCACTAAATTAAAGATTTATTATGCAAAAACATCAGTGGTCCGGTGGTTATGCTTCAATATACACAGGAGGTCAAGATTTCGAGGCCTAGGTAACGCATTATTTTTGTTGGAAGTTCATCAACAAAAAAAGTGAAGATTCTCCCATAGATGACATGTGTTGATGAGATATTATAATCACGAATTTGAGTAGATATCATATCCACCCTTTTGGTGAGGAGATATCATTTTTATGAAGGAAAATATACTCATGAATTTGATTAGAGCCAATTATGGATGTATCTATTGGAGAGAAGATCTTATGGACCTACCAAATCAATCAAAATCAAAACTTGCCATTTTCAACATCATTGGATTGATTTTATGGCCATATACATTGCTCTTCACTTGGATGATATTTGGGCTAGATTCATTACTTCTACATGAAGAAAAGGGCTCTCCACACCTATAAATACTCTCAAGTGAATACCTTTGAAGTATCCCATTTTTAGAATAGTTTTTCTTCTAGTTTTTATTTTATTCGCTTGTAATAGTAGGTGGTTAACGATGGCTACCAATTAGGTTTGACGGCATTTTAACTACTACTAAGTTTTCGTTTTTTATTCCCAATCATTGTTATTTTCTTTGATGCAAACTTGAATAAATTTATGTCCTTCTTCTCTTAAAAAAAGCAAAAAAAAATCTTTCCATCTTTATTGTTTATTTCTCTTTTCATTAAAAAAATCATTCTTGAACGTCAGAATTGGCAGTTTATTTCTACAAGTTAGATATGATATGGTCAAAATCTAAACAAGAGTACCAAAAAATCTCATCTAATTTCTTTCCCTTTGCAATTCTGTTTTCACTTTTAATATTAAAAAAATCTTTGCATTATCCATTTATCATTTGCTTTTACATTTGTTTCTCTCAAAAACAAAAAAACCAAAAAAATTGCATGAGAACAAAACTAAAGGAGGGAAATAAGGCGGCTATGTTTTTTTTATTTTAGGGTTGTTTTTTTATTTTGTTCTCCTTATTTCTGTTTTTATTTTTTTTTCTTCCATCGTTTTTTATTGTTTTCTCCCTCCGTCTTATCATTCCTTTTTCTTTAAAAAAAAGCAAAACGAAGAAAAAGAACTTCAAGAATCAAAGAGAAGAACAGTACACTGAGGAAACAAGGATTTAATGGTCAAGTGATTGCAAACAGTGGAGTTTGAATTGCTAGCACTACTCAATTGCTCTGGAAGGACTGTCATACCCTACTGTAAGTATTTTTTCACTACAGGTGCTCTGCTCAAAAGAAAATTGCTTGTAAAAATACAGATGGTTGGAATTGTAAAAGGAGAAAAAAATCGGCGTTGCTTGTATAATTTTTTTGCAATTATTATTTTATAATTTTTGTTGCATGTTTGAATCAATTTAGTTAGGAGCAAAATCCCATAATGAACACAAGGTAGGAGAAGTCATTACCCTTTCCTTGGCTCCAAAATAATTAAATTCATCATTCTCATTTTCTTCCTACTTTAAAAGACATTAGACATTGGCCCTAGGACAAACACAAGCTCATAGGAGAAAATAATTATAATTGAAAATAGTTACTTTGTGAAATTGACAGTCTCGAATAATTAGATCATGGATATACGGTAGTTCAAATTTTATTGACTATTAGCAAACAATATTGCATACTACCCGTAAAACATTGGTCGTATCCCTTAGTATTTTATACTGTACATGCACGGTCATAAGACCCTCTTCTCCATTCTAATTGAGTCAGTCAACTAATATAGTATTACTTATTATTTTATACTATTTTGAAGTAAGAGTCATTTTTGTTAAAACTTTTCAAAGAAATGAGTGAAAGCAACTGAAATTCACCAAGGGCATCTTAGATAAATCAAAACTTTTCAAATGATATTGATCAACAGAATTTAATGAATCAACACTTTCAAAATCTCAATGTAAGAGAGAATAGACCCTTATCTCTTAGGGAGTTAAGCTATCCAACAAGGATTCTCCATCCTTTGGCTATTCTTTTTCCACCAGCCAAAGGAATTGATTTTAAATTGAAAAGTTCTTTCATCCAAGGGGTACCAAAATTCACGGGTTCGAAAAATGCATATGAATTTCTTCAAGATTTCCAATTCTACACTTCCACACTGAAAGTGCAACAATTGTCGGACGAGTCCATTAAGCTTCGTTTGATTCCATTTGTGCTATAAGCTAACGCAAAAGGATGGCTAAATTCTCTACCACCACACTCTGTTCGAAGTTGGAATGAGTTCAACAAGATTTTTGTGAAAAAGTTTTTTCCTTTCCATAAAATTCTTAAATCAGAAATGAGATTAATCAGTTCACACAAAATGAAGGAGAAACTTTTTCACAATATTTTGAACGGTTTAAGGAACTCTTATATAGTTGCCCTCATCATGGAATATCCAAAACTATTCTATTCCAAGTTGCATATGAAGGGCTCAACTATCCAACTCGAATACAACTTGATACTATGTATCAAAATGATTTTATGAGCAAATCAACTGATGAGGCTTGGGCCTTCCTCGAAGATTATGCTGAAAAGGAGCAACAATGGAAATCGATTCATGTCCCATCCCATGAACGTATGAGAGGAGCACACACAATAGACCCCTCCCCCCATTGTTCCCCGTTGAGGACTCCCAAGTCGAAGGAGGAATACCCCAAGTGTACCCTTCCGAATAGACTAACGCCCTAGCCCACAACAACGCTTACACTTCTCAATATCATCCCAACTGGCAAGACCATTCAAATCTATCGTGGTCAAACCCTAATAATTTTGCGAACCGTTCCCACTTTTATCCCACGAACCAAAATGCTCAAACTTCTCATACCGCCCCTCGATCTAAACCTTTGAATCAACCTTATAGGCAACCTAACTCATTAACTCAACCTTTTCAACCTCCTCCTCCACAATCGCAAGACATCATTCGTCTAGAAAAAAACGTCAAAAAATAACAATAGGTTGGAGCAAATCATAAATGATAATATGTAGAGAATGATGAATTTGCTTTTGAGAAATTCAAACAACAAAAGGGAAAAATTGCCTAGTCAACCCGAAGTGAACCTAAAGTATAATTCTCGAGGAGTGCATTTTTGTGATGATGAAATGTGAATCCGGTTAACGTTGTCACCACATTGAGATCTGGAAAGAAGGTAGACAACCAAGTTGGAAACCTCGACATTCTTCCAAAATTTACCCATGTTCAAAATTCTGAAATTCATTTGACACCCACTCTTTCTGATCCAATCAACTCTCATTCTTCATCCAAGGTTGGCAATCTCGACCACTCTTTACCTTTTAATGTTGGCAACCCCAACATTGCAGCTTCTATAGCTTCATCGCCTTCACCTCCTAATGCAACATCCTCTTCTTCAAATGAAAAAACAGACAAAAAAGTCCATAAATCCAAAGCTTTTTTCCCTCATAGACTCAACACAAAGACGAAGTCCGCCAATTTCAATAAAAATTTTGAAATTTTCAAACAATTTCAAGTCAATATACCACTCCTTGATACCATTGAGTAGATTCCCCAATACGTGAAATGTCTTAAAGTGTTTGTACTCAAAAATGTTCCACTAACGTCCCAAAAACCGCATTTCTAACTGCGAATACTAGCTCTGCCCTTGCGAATTATGCCCTAATCAATTATAAGGACCCCGGTTATCCGATAATCGTCTATCGGATAGGCAACACTCACATCAGTCATGCTTTACTTAACCCTGGAGCAAGTGTTAATTTTTTTCCTTATACTGTGTATTATCAACTAGGACTTGGGGAATTGAAACCCACGAACATCACGATTCAACTAGTTGATCGATCTATCAAAAAGCCCTTGGGCACAGTTGAGGATGTGCTGATCGATCTGTCAAAAAGCCCTTGGGCACAGTTGAGGATGTGCTGATCCAAATTGAGAAATTCTATTTCCTCGTGGATTCCATAGTCCTAGAAATTGAACCTGTTTCAAATCCTAATGATCAAATCCCTTTGATATTAGGTCGTCCCTTCTTAGCAACTTCAAATGATATCATAAATTATAGGAATGGTCAACTTAGACTTTCCTTTGGACACCTAACCATCGAACTAAACATTTTCAATCTTAATAAACAACCAAGGGAATTTGAAACAGACAAAGTTGACATGATCCAAATGTTTGTAGATGGAAATTATGGTGACACGTCAGACTCTCTGATGATGTGACTCGATCACTTTAATTTCGATTTCAATGTTCATGAATACACCTCTGAATTAAATGATTTGCTAGACCTCTCTCACAGATCAAAAAAAATTGATCAACTAATATCAACTGAAGTCACAACAGAAGAACCTCCTGAGTTAGACCATAAACCTCTTCTAAACGATCTTAAGTACGCATTCATGGATTCATCTGAAAGTCTCCCTATAATTTTGGCCTCCGATCTCAATAAGGATCAAGAAAAACAACTTTTGAAAATCCTAAGGGAAAATAAAAAGGCACTGGGATGGTTTATCATGGACATTAAAGGAATAAGCCCCTAAATCGTTGAACATCGTATTCATTTAATTGACGAGGCCATGCCCACTCGCCAAGCTCAAAGGCATCTAAATCTCAATTTAAGAGAAGTGCTGAAGGAGGAGATCATTAAATGTTTTGATAATGACATCATCTACCCAATATCTGATAGTATATAGGTCAGTCTGGTAAAAGATGTACCAAAGAAATCAGGGATAACTATGATTGCGAATGATAATAACGAACTTTCCCGCAAAAATCAAAACTAAATGGCGAGTTTATATCGATTATCAAAAACTTAATTCAGCCACCAAAAAAGATCACTTTCCCCTTCCTTTCATCGATCAAATACTAGAACGCTTGGCCGGCCACGAATATTACCGTTTCCTTGACGGTTACTCTGGCTATAACCAAATCCATATTGCACTAGAAGACCAACACAAAACGACTTTCACCTTTCTCTTCGAAACTATCGCTTATCGTCGCATGCCCTTGGGTCTTTGTAACACTCCTGCCACTTTCCAAAGATGTATGATGAGTATATTCTCTGATATGGTGGAGGATTTTCTTGAAATATTCATGGAAAATTTTACTATCTATGGTTCATCCTTCGATCAATGCCTCCATCATTTAGAACGTGACTTAAAACGATGTAAGGAAAAGTCATTCATGCTTAACTGGGAAAATTTTCATTTCATGGTGAGGGCAGGAATAGTCTTAGGCCATGTTGTTTCAAAAGATAATCTCAAGGTTGATAAATCCAAAGTCAACTTAATTGCTAACCTACCTCCGCCTAGGTCGGTTAAGGACATTTGCACATTTCTTGGCCATGCTAGATTTTATAGAAGGTTCATCAAAGATTTTTCAAAAATTTCAAAACCAATTTCAAAGCTGTTTACCAAAGATGTTAAATTTGACTTTTCCAATGAATGCAAAACGTCTTTTAAAACCTTGAAATTAATCTTGACCTCAGCACCTATAATCCTACCCTCGGATTGGACTCTACCTTTCAAACTAATGTGTGATGCCTCTGACTTTGCCTTTGGAGCCATCTTAGGCCAACGAGTCGATAAACTCCCTTGTGTCATCTATTATGCTAGCAAAACTCTAAATGATGCTCAGTTGAATTACTCAACCACTGAAAAAGAATTTTTAGCAGATGTCTTGGCTTTCGAGAAGTTCATATCATATCTCATAGGTTCTAAGGTCATAGATTTCACCGATCATGCCACTTTGCGCTATCTGCTATCGAAAAAAGATGCTAAGGCCTGCTTAATTCGTTAGATACTCCTTCAAGAATTTGACCTAGAAATACAAGATAAAAACGGTTTTGAAAATGTCGTAACCGATCATCTCTCTCGTATTGTGCTTAAGAATGCCAATGACACTCAGATCAATGATAACTTTCCCGATGAACAGATACTTTCCATTTCTAGTAATCCTTGGTACGCCGACTTCAAAAATTATCTTGTCACAAATGAAATACCTTCCCACTCTCATTTTGGTATGCCTCGAGCTATTATAAGTGACAATGGTACTCATTTCTGTAATCGTGCCTTCGAATCTCTTCTTAAGAAATACACGGTCACTCATAAACTGTCTACTCCATACCATCCACAAACTGGTGGCCAAGTCAAAATTTCCAACAGGCAAATCAAACAGATTCTTGAAAAGACTGTCAATTCCAATTGAAAAGATTGGTCATCTAAATTGACTGATGCTGTTTGGGCATTTCACACAACTTATAAAACCAACCTTGGAATGTCACCATATCACTTGATCTTTGGAAAAGCATGTCACTTCCCTACTGAACTTGAACATCGAGCACTTTGGGCAATCAAATACCTTAATTTCGACTTAGAAAAAGCGAAATCACATCGAAAGCTACAGCTGTCAAAAGTTGAAGAGCTAAGAAATGAAGCCTATGAAAATGCAAAGATTTATAAAGAGAAAACAAAATGTATCATGATAAATCCATACTTCAAAAGACATTTGATGTAGGCCAAAAGGTTCTCTTAAATAATTCTAGACTTTATTTATTTTCGGGCAAACTAAGATCTCAATGGACTGGACCATATGTTGTAAAGATAGTGTACCCATATGGCACGATCGAAATCGAAAATCCAAAGGATGGATCTATTTCAAAGGTCAATGTGCAACGACTGAATCCATTCCTAGAGTTTGAGCAATACGAGGACAACGAATTCATGGACCTCCACGGACCTAATTATGCTTCGTGAGATACCTCGATCATGTCGAGTTGTAAATATTCTGTTTTCCTTTTTTAGCATTTGCATGATTAGACAGTAGGGACACTGCCTCATTCAAGTATAGGGGTATCATTCATATTTCATTTGTGCATCATTCATTTGTTATCCCATGTTTCTTTAAAAAAAATCAAACACTTTAGACTGGTACACCAAAGTAATTTAACAGTTTTAGTCGTTTGATGGAAAATTTTTTGTGGTTCACAAATAAGGAATGAAAGGTAAAATGAAAAGTTGTATTACGAGCGATAATAGTGTAACTAGTATATAGTGAGATTCATAAGTGATGGTTATGAAATCCATTCTAAATTGTAGTCTTTGTTTAATAAATGGTTGATTTAAAGTACATGCGTTGATTTTTAAATCTTTAAAGCTCAGTGGTGCTAAGATGATTTAGTGTAACTCTCTGTTATTCTTCTCTTAAAAAAACTTTGTATATAAAAATAAATGCCTAAGTTACTTGTGTTCACTAGTCATGCTCTATATCATTCTCACGTAAGCCCGCGAGGTAGTACATGGATGGTATACCTTGTGTTAACAAGAAAACTTGTCAACACCTTAGAATAGGATATGAAGTTTGGGTGATACCTTCGAATCCACCTTTCGAAAAAGCGAAGCTAGCCAACACCCTTTGAGTAGATAAAGACGGATGAAACATCTTTTTAGTACCTTTCGACCCAGTCGAAAGGCCAGCTTTTCCTTCAGAAAATCCTTTCGAATTGATTGGTTTGTGACTCTATCGGAACCACCTTTCGACACCGACGAGATGGCTTAAGTTGGGGGACTTAACGGTTTCTAAAAAAGCGGAGCTAGAAGGATTTCGACATAGTCGAAAGGGTAAGCGCTTACAATCTTTTGGATTTGAGCTAAGACTCTTAGGAAGTGTATGAACTAGGGGTTTCGACCCAGTCGAAGGAGATCCTTCAACTAGTTTGACTGCTGGTTGTCATATTGTGTAAAATAAGTAGCTCAGAATTGCTATATACCCAAGATTATCGTAATCTCACTTTTTATTGAACTTCATTGAACAAATCGACCAAATCCCCAATTTTATTTGAGAATTAGGGTTTACAAGTTTTTAGAAAATACAAGTCGGAAAGTGATAGAAATCGGCCCCTTAAAACTGACCCCTAGGGTCTTATTTATAGGTGCGGGTTGACACCTTTAGACCCCATGCTTTCGACATGGTCAAAAGGTATGCTTTCTTCCTTTCACGCGCATCTTTTGAATCACAGCTTTCGACCTAGTCGAAAGGGTTATATGCCCACCTTTCTGTTGCTGCAAAGATGAACTTCTTTCTGTCTTGCTTTGTTCCCTTTCGACTTCATCGAAAGGTATTGCTTGATAGCCTTTCACTTCATCGAAAGGTTAATAGACGTGCTCTTCACTTAGTTGTTTATGTGCCGCGCATGTTGGCATGGGTGCTAGCCTTTGATGCTGTTGGAGCATATTCCCTTAGGGTTTCGAATGAGTCAAAACCCCATTTTGAGCTTTGCTGCTGAGGATCCTACTCGAAAGTATCTTCCCTGGTTAGTGCGGAATCTTGTCCTTTGACGATAGAGGATGTATGGTCTTCCCTTCATAAGTGAGGGTGGCTTTAACCTATTTGAAAGGCTGACACATCCTTTAGTGTTGGTGGATGTTTTGTCTTTACTTCATAGGTGAGGGTGACTTTAACCAATTCAAAAGGCTGTCATATGCTTTCGAAAGGGTTTCTCTTGCCGAATGTTCTTCTGATGAAAGTAGACGAAGGCGAAACCATCCATTTCGAGTGGTTTGATGCATGTGTAGAAAGTATGATGCTCGTTGCCTTTGGAAGGTAGCTTTCGACCTTATCGAAAGCTCTTTGCTTATCCAAAACTTTATCGACGCATCCTTTTGACTTCTTCGAAGGGTGCCACCGGCGCTATCATCTTCTTGTTGAAAGCTTTACCTCATGTTTTGATAAATTACCTCATTGCCTTCTGATCTTCATCAACTCTTTTGCTCCTTCTTTCATACTTTCATTCTTGAGAATAGTTTATGGATAACATCTGCCCCCTAATATGAAAGAAGTTTTTGTTCTTTAGGACAAAAACTATAAAGAACCTCTCTCTTTACTCCCTGCGAAACAGTTAAAACTTTCATTAGGATCATAACCTTATTATGAGACCTTAATGGGTAATTTTAAACTTTATAAGCCAACGTTCAAGGTGTTATTTGGTAATATTTTTGGATAAAGTATTCTGAATAATACACGATCAAACCACTTTTATTGAAAATGTGGAATAACATCACCTGATTATCAGACATCGGATTAAATAAATGAACCTTCGAAGAAATCCATCATTCACTTTGGACCTTCCTTTCTTGAGTTATTCAATCACTTAATATGGGCTTTTCTGCTCGAAGTGATTTTTCCTATTGATCTTACTATAATTCACTTTTATCCCTACATTTTACATTCGTAACTTTCATCTATCCATTGATAAGTTGATAGATTTTTTGGTTTCGATGCTGCTTGGCGATATGAGGATTAGGAATCCCTCTTTTCTTTTTCTCTAACCTTTGATGGAAGCCCATATGATTTTGTGAAACTCTTGTATTGAAACCAAATTTATAAATTTAATGAAGAGTTCACGTATTATCATGAAAATTCAATAAAGGAATCTAGAATCCACAAAGTTAAAAATCCAATAAGAGGTCATCAAAAATCCAATAAGGGAATCAGGAAAATGAAATCCATAAATCACCATCAAAATCAACAAGGAGATTCAGAAAACCAACAAGAGATCATCAAAAATCCAATAAGAAAATTAGGATTGTGAAATTCATAAATCTTCATAAAAATCAGCTAGGAAATTTAGAATTTACTAAATCAGAAATCCAATAAGGAATCATTATGAAAAGAGACTGAAAAATTCATGAATTCAAGAATGTAATCAGAAACCTATTGGTATCGCATCTGCCAAACAATATGCTCAAAGCTTATTCTAATTCAAAGTCAGAAAATCAATGGGAAGTTCATAAATCATCATGGAAATTCAATAAAGGAGTTAAGAAATCAAGAACTCATAAAAAAAGCGATCAATAGGAAATCATCACAAAAATCCAATGGGGGAGCGTAATATATAAAGTCGATGAATTATCACAAAAGTCGATAAGGAAATTGAGAATTCACGAAACCAGTAATTCAGTAGGAAATCACTAAACTTAAGAATATGAATCCCATAAATTATCATAAAAGTCAATTTGGAAGTTTAGGATTGACAAAACCCGATATGAAATCTTCATGAAAAGAAAGAAGGAACTAAAAGTTCACAAAATCAGGAATTCAACCAAAATCTCGTCAGGATCCCATCTAACGAATATACTATTAAAAATTCATTCAATATATTCACAAAATCAGAAATCTTGTCTAGTAAAGGAAAACTTAGTAAGTTTAAGCAAAAGATTCCTAGACCTATAAGTTAGTAGTATTACTGTTATATTAGAGCCAAGTTGTTCTGTAAAGTCATGCAATCATTTGGAATAGTAGTTTCATATTATTGCTTGGCCGTTCAGTAATGCGATGGCCCAAATAACTTATTGTTACATACATATACATATATAATATATAGACTCTTCCATCTTAAGGTGTCATCTTATTTTCAAGGATTCAGGTGTGGCTTACACAATCTATTCTCCAAATAAAGTCAATTTTATCTTTGGAGTAAGAACTTGCTATCTATTCCATTCCTTTCGTATAAGTTTTTGCTTTCGATATCATGTTATAGATTTCTTTACCCATTCTCTTGTCTCGTGTTTCCACTTAGGATGCAAGTTTCTCATTTCTTTGATGTGGAAACCATTTTTCAAGCATTGGATGTTCTCAAATTTGTTAACTCATATTTTGTTTTTTATGGTTATGATTTTGGATTATTCTTCTGTTCTGGATTATGGCATTGGACATCTTTATCCTTTTGCCTTTGTCTGTACCCCTCTCTTGGGTTTCAATTTTGCCTTAGATGGTGAATAGATTTCTTTCTTTAACCCTTTGCTCCTTTTGGGTTTTGAATTTTGTTTTGAGTTGGAAACATCTTTGTCTTTCTTTATTTGTTTGGTGCCTCTTCCAGGCTTCCCTTGGTTTTAAGGGATGTAGTGTATGTCAAGTTAACCTTCCTCCATAAGGTTACCGATGGGTGCTTAACCTGACCTTTCCTCTAAGAGGTGAACTGGACGTTAGAGGCTTTTCCCTTTATGGGTGCTTGACCTGACCCTTCCCCTAAGAGGTGATATGGATGTTAGGGGCTTTGACCCTCCCTCCAGGAGGTTCTATG
Source organism: Allium fistulosum (assembly GCA_030737815.1). Taxonomy (NCBI): domain Eukaryota; kingdom Viridiplantae; phylum Streptophyta; class Magnoliopsida; order Asparagales; family Amaryllidaceae; genus Allium; species Allium fistulosum. The sequence goes on from CM060907.1 coordinate 102,078,572, forward strand.
GAAGGTCATCATAGGCTTTTTAGAGGTTTTGACCCTCCCTCTATGAGGTGCCTTTAGTAAGGGCTTAAGAGGATTTGACCCTTCCTCCCGAAGGTGCCTTTAGTAAGGGCTTTAAAATTGTTTTCTTCATAATGGAAATAGGAATCTCAAATAAAAGACTAGGAGGTCATGATTCATGAACCTACAGTTTTTTAAGCAAGTATAGGATTCCCTAATCTGAGTTTTTTGCCAATGAACTTTTAATAACTTTTAAAACTTTTCTTGGATAAGGTGTGAATAGGCTTCTCCATTTCAATGGTTCTAGAAAACTTTAAAATATTGAGATTTCTTAGTTAAAAATCCTTTATTTGCATTCTCTAATGCTATATGATCTCTTTGGAAGATTGCTCAAATTAGTTCTTGAAATATATAGATATTTGCCTTCCCTTGGTTATGGGGTAATTGAAAATAGTATTTTTGCGAAAATACGTTTGAGGAATTTCTTCCAAAACAATTTTCCAAAAATAAAGTTGGAGCTCATAATTTTCTCATAAATTGGTGAGGGATTGATAGCATTCCGAGATTTCATGGAGGCAATCCTTTGTATTGCATTGGTTGAAATATTGATAGTCATCCAATATCAGGTGTTTGGGATATATTTTTTAGGAAGATAGAAATTTGTTATGCTCCAAGAATATGTTGAATGCTTTGGACTGATTTTGTTTTACCTATAATAGCACTCGAATTTTGAATCGGTACATGGTTAATTTTCACTACAAATTTAAGTACAAATCAAGTTAAAAAGATATGAAAAAAGAGAGTTTAAAGTTGAACTAATGTTGCAAGACTTCATGATTTGATAGGGGTCCACATTTTGAAGTTGTTATGTTGGTCTCTTCAAGAGGTCTTTTCAAGTCTTTTTAATGAACTCCTTTAAAGTTCCTAACATGATCATATTCTAAATTATTCTAGCCAATTCGCGACACTCATCGGTCTTTTGTCCGTTTTCTTTGTGATAATCGCAATAATTTTCCTCTTTTCTAGGCTGTGGCCGGCTTCACATTCTATGTGTAGCTGAGAAGCTTTCATCATTCTTTACTGCAGCGAATATGTGAGAAAGTGGTTGCTTCAAGGCTACATAGTTGGATTTTGAATTCTTTTCCAAACCCTTTCACCACTCTTTGACTTGTGGTCGGAATACTCGGGAATGGATTTTTCTTCTTTTAGGTCTTGTCTCGATCTTTTCTTGTCATGGCTCATTTCTTCCAAACAGATGAATTTTTCTGCTTGGGAATAGAAGCATTAAAGATATTTGCATCCATTAATATAAAGGTCCTCCTAGAAAGGAGTTTGTTTGGTTATCCTAGACCGAACTGCAATAAGCTTATCTTTACCGGTCACATTTTCTATTTTCAATGCTTCTGCATTAAACCTTTTTAAATATTCTTCGAGTGGTTCTGCCAGTCTAGTTCTGATAGTAGCTATCAAGCTAAAATCCATTATTGGATCTTTAATTGCATAAAATTGTGTCACGAACTCATAAGAAAATTATTTTCAAGAGCGGATAGTTTTCGCTTGGTAATTCTTGTACCATTTGATAGCCGCTCCCAGAAAAGTTTGTAGCGAATTTCCCCAGGAGCATAATATAAGTTCATCCAGTTTTCAAAAGCTACTGAGTGATCCTCTGGGTCGGAGGTTTCGTCGTATTTTAGAGGGGGAATTTGAATGTGAGAAGCGATGTTGATTGCCATTATTTCTTCTGAAAAAGGAGTCTTTTGCAGGATAACATATTTCTCTAGGTTAGGAATTCCTTTCTCTTTTAGCATATCCATTATTATTAAGTGTAGGATGTCTTTTTGGTCGGCTTCATCTTTGTGGTAGCTTTTATTTTCTCTATGGATTGGACTGTTTGATTGCTCGAGAGACCTCTTAGCTTGACTTTCTTGGTTTAACTCTTCATTATTTATCTCATTTGGAGATTGTGCTTCATCGTCTTCTTCCATGACCTTTAATGATGCTTGAGATGGAGCCCTTTTAAGAAATTCTTATATTGCTGTCATTTGTTGTTGTAGATTATGGAGTTTAATCTTATTGTTGTCCAATCTCATTAGGATTGAAGGTTGCCCAATTTCCATATTATCTAAGTTGATGTTTAGAACTATATTGTTTTCAAAAGTTCATTGTGGCATAGCTTCTTCATTTGGGATATCGTTATCATTCCTTGCTCCTACCATCTTTTTCTTTTGGACAAAATACTCTAATAATCTTTGGTGAAAGTTGTTGGGAATTAGAGGTTCGGCCCTCCTTCAAGTGCCAAAAATGTGTAGGATTGATTTCACCCTAGAGGGGTGTGAATAGGGTGATACTAATAATTATAAAAATTTAATGCGGAAGTATAAAATAATTTCAACACAGATCACAGCAGAATAATAGCAGTACAGATAATAGCAGAATATAAAAAGCAGAAAATAGAACACATAGATTTACCCAGCTTCGGCAAAACCCTGCCTACATGCTGCCCCCAAGGTTTCTACTAGAAATTAAGTAGTCAGACGCTTACACACGTAAACTCGCGACACCCGCTATTGACTAACCTAACTCTACGCTCAAAACCCTGCCATAACTCAGCCACTGAGTTGTGAATTCTTGAACTACACCACCATAGTTCGTCCCCTAGTCACACGACTAGAATTTACAAAATTTTAAAAGAAAAATACAAATTAAAAACAGCTAAAAAACACAAAGCCCTAATTTAATAATTGAAATCCAAAAGCATTTATAAAAACCAACCCAAAATAGTGATAAAAGTTGTTCCCCCCTTTTCTTTTTTATTTATGTCTTGGTCCGTTTTGCTCTGTGAAAAAATGTCTCGTTCTTTCTTTGTTCTGAAATTAGGGCTTTGCTGATGAGGCCACCGCTTGAATTGATAGCTGATGGTTTGAATGCTTTCTTAGATTAGTGATAACTTGCGGCTGCAAAGTCGAGATCTATTGATGCTTTGAATTGAATTGGTACATTTATTCCTTTTTTGATTTATACTATACTCGACTTTGATTCGAGTTGAATGATTATTCCTCTCTGTTGTTGCTTAAACTCGAATGCCTCGTATGCCAATGATGTTTAAGGGTTTATATAGGGTTTGATTCCATTAATTTACGTTCGTATATAATTGTTTGAATTCGTCACTTGCTATGCTTTGGCCATTGATTTTCATTTCAATGCTCGTGATGATTTCCGACCTTTTCAATTTGTATATTTTCGTTGCTTTATTCTCACGGCTTTGATTTTGAACTGTTCGAACTTCCTTGATCACCACGGTTTCATGAGTTTGATTTTTGATTACGTGTTACCATATTGATTCTGATTTGTTCAAACTTGCCTTGGTCACCACGGCTTTGAATTTTCTTTGACAATGTTGATTTATCTTGATTTTTTCTTATCATCTGGCTTTGAATTGGATTTGTTCGAACTGTTTGTTTTGAAACTGCTACCTCTGTCTTTGTTCACAACTACTATTACATTTGACTTCGGTCATTTTTGAAAACTCCTGCTTGATTTTGTCTCGGCATGTACTTGTGCATTGCATACATGTGTGTTCATATATGTATGTGTTAGCTTTGGGTTTCACTGTTTTATTTGGTTCACCTGAACTCTGAACTAATCCATTGTGTTGTTGAACTTCATGTGTACATCACTGCTAACATGTACATATGTGCACTTGTATATGTCTTCATTTGTATACTTGAATCTGGTGTTTGCATTTTCATGTGTGGTATTTCCAGTCAAGTAGTCCGGTTGCCTCGACTACATATGTATGATGCCTGATGTGTGTTGAGTAAGTTCATCATATATGTGTACATTTTACCTGTTGAGGCTTGTTCCAGTATATGCACATGCTGTATACATGTTCTTCATGTTGTTTGGATTAGCTCGTGTACTTGTTTGCACTGAGTTCGTTTGTTATTTGATGTTGAGGCCTTTACTTGTATTTAGTTGCCTTCGAGTCATGTAAACTTGTTTCCATTGTGCCAGGCTTGCTTTGTTTTGGTCTTGGCCATTCACTTATTAAGGCTACTGTTGCTTCGAGCCTTTGAGTTACATTTGTGGTCTGCACTTTTTATATTCATTTGTTTTGCTCATCTACTTGTATTTGCATTGTACAGTTGTCACATGTGGAAGCTGCTTGTTCTTGTTTCATGTTGGCTTCATGTGTATAGTTGCCTGGTCTTTGTTTTCTGGTCTAGTGCAATGTGACTATGCATGTCGCCTCTCGCTTCACTGTGCATATATATGTGTTGTCTGATATGGATTTGTGGCCTTCATTGTTGAGGCTGATTGATTGCTTGCATATGGTTGTGGTGCTGTCCACTACTTTTTGTAGTTGTTCATTTTTGATTGCACCTGTGTTGAATCCAGCTTATAGCTCGGGTTTGACCTTGTGCTGATATCGTGACTTTATTTTTATTTCACTTGAGTTGAACCCGCCTTTTGATTGGGTTCGACCTTGTGCTCACCTGTCCCTATAATTTTATCAAGTGTATATCGGTGTGCACGATCTTTTGGCATGTATAGTGATACACTGTGCATGTCACAAGCTGTTCGTGTATGATGAATTCAAAGATGAACATGATGACGAACAACCCAAATAACTGAGGCAGATAATATTTTCAAAAATCATTTTATTTTTCACTGCAAAAATTATTTCTTTTTCAATTTTACTGCGTCAGTGTGTATTTTGCAGATGACTCGGAATTTGGATTCAATCTGGAATAGAGTTGAAGATCAAATACGAGTAAACGAGTGAAATGTAGTGAGGTGCAAATGTATGTATAGTGAAAAATGTGATGTGATTGAAATTGTAATGTAATTTAAATTTGTATATATATAGTGAGAGCTCAAATTTGTACTATTCAAAATTGTAATAAATATTTATTTGAATAAAATATCTTTTTGAATTTATATTCTATGTTATTTATTTTATTCAGTAAATATTTATTTAATTATGTGAAAAATAAAATATTACATTAACAAATACATTTAAATGAATATTTATATATATATATATATGTTTATTATCATCAAACAAAAATCATATACTTGTATACCCCCTTTTGATGATAACAAACGTATATTCAAGATTTTGAATTTATTAAATGTATTTGATTATTGATAGATTCTATTTGCTTCCCCTATTTGAATGCTCCCTTTCTACACCAAGCTCCCCCTTCATATATGCATGAATAAAAATATGCAAATGAGCCAAGAAGCAAATAGAAAATACAAAATAAAATATTTGACCTTTATTTTCCAAAATCTTAACTTCTCTCCCCCTTCTGTTATCAGCAAAAGAGTAATAGTGTTAGAAAAATAGAGATAAAGTGATAGATATTAATACAACATTAATACTCAATCGGGTATAAATATTAAATTTCAATAAAAAATCAAACAAAAATCATAAATACTCTGTTTGATGCATATTCCACTTTAGAATGATAAGGATGATGTCATCATATAAAACCATATAGTTGTGTCTATTTGTGGTATATTTATATCAGGAATTTGAATATCTACTAATCATGCATAACCGTTAGGACTTTTAAATGAGATTAGTAGTATTCCTAAATTTTTTTTAAAATAAAATGAATTCAAGTATCTTCTAACCACGCATAACCGTGAGGACTTTTAAATGGGATTAGAATCAACTTGTATATTTAATTAATAAATTTTGATATGTGTTCCATACATGCATAACCGTGAGGACTTTTAAATGAGCATGAAAGCACATAATCAAAAATTCCAAGTAATTCACCCATGCATAACCGTGAGGACTTTTAAATGAGAGTGAATACTTTGGATGTTTTTATTGTTAAAAATATAATGAAATGAAAAACGAATAATTTCCCATTTAAAATACCACATATTGACAAACTATATTGGATTTTGATGAGTGATGGTCATTAGAAATATGATAGAAATAGAGATGGTCAAGGAATTTTTACCAACAAAAAGTTTTTATAACTCTTGTTTAAACTTCTAAAGAAATTTACTAATTATACTGTTTCAATTTATAATATATGATTAATATCAACACTCATCACTTTTTCAATCACTATTTATCTTTTCGATAATTAGTAGGGAGTCAGATTAGTTAATGTAGTCATTTAAAATCAAATCCAAAGATAATTATAAAATCAAATTTTCTAAAATGACTAATCTGAAATAAGGTCAACAAAAATGATTTTCTGGAAGGGGTTTTATAAGAAAAATGTCTGCTATTTGAAAATTATTTGAAACGAAAAATATGCAGATATTTTCTTTGAAAACGATGCAATTACTGAATATCTCAATATAAGTCACGTTCTACTAGTAATTTTTCTATCAACTAGATTACCAGTGTAATCTGCATCTGAATTTTTCTTAGACTCAAGATTATCATTAGTTGAATGTTATAGACCAGACCGTGAAGTGTGCAACAATTTTCTTAAAATCATTTTTACAACATTTAAATGGAATTGAATTGAAGCCGTGCAAACAGTGAACAAAATGTCAAGTCTAGAATCAGTAAAATAATCAAATATTTTCATGAGTAATCATCAATCAATAAAACATCATCATTAGTCCAAACAAATCTATATGAAATAGTTCAAAGATGATTGGTTAACAATTTTGAATAAGTCAGAATCAAATCAACATTCATTATTTCTTTGTCACAACACATGCTGAATTAATTTAGATTATGGTGCAGATTATCACATTCAATATATCGTTCAAGATAGATGTACCGTTACCTATTTTACCTTTATGATAATTTTTCATTGTTGCCCATGGTGATTATGTCACCTTCATACTAGGCCAAGGAACTTTGATTTGTCGACCGTTGTGTACCTTAAACAGCCAAAATCCAGATAACGTAGTTTTTATTCCTTAGCCTGCCACCACATCTACACGAGAAAAGATTTTTGTGACCTATTTGTTTTTATAGGTCCATGGTTGTTAGTGGCAACAGATTTTGAAAAATATGTTTGTGGAGACCCAGAACTATTTATATATGTTCCTTTCGGCACCCAGATTTGTTTTACTTTGAGGGATTTTATATTTGTGCCTTTTGGACCCCAAATTGGAATGGTTTTTACGTGTTTGGGTCTATACGAACAAATATTCTGATTGTGTCTAGTTTTTCCACATATCATGCACTTTGAATTGTCTTGATTAATTTCATTTCTATCACGTTCCGATTAATTATACCCAAATCCTTGTCTAACCGTATTAACAGTTTGTTTCCGTAATAGCATATTTAACGATCTTTCACTTTTTGAAAATTTTCCTAAAGTCATAGAAAGTTGTTGGACTTGTGTTTTGAGAGATTCATTTTCATTTAATAATTGTGTGCATTTTTTAATAGAATTTTCTCTCATCGTATTTTCACTTTCTTTCAAAACCAAATTTTCATTTTCAAGCGATTTAATTTTGATTTTTGATTTTTTAATTTCTTCTTCGAATGTTGGACACTTATCACACTTAGGGCTCTTGCTTTGATAGTTTTTAACTAATTGATCAAGTTGTTTATTTAAATCTATCAAAGTATCTCTTTGTGATTCAAGTTTAGCGTATTTCTCCCTAAGTCGTTCAAAACAGCCATTTACTTCATGGAAATATATAAGTAATTCTGAGTGAGTAAGTTTTGATACCTCGCTTGGCTCGTCATCATCGCTATCAGTTATATCACCTCGAAGGCACGGATCTGCATTTTCACTCTCACTGCTAGTGCTTTTATCATCATCACTTTTATTCCATGTGGCTGCAAAACTTCTTCTTTTTTATTTCTTTTCTTGGCCTAGTCGTTTTTTAGGACAATTAGGCCTGATGTAACCAGGTTTATTGCACTTGTGACAGATGATCTCCCGTTCTTTTGGGTTGTCTAGAACTATAACTATTCTGCTTTTCAGTTGTTGATTTAGAGCTGAATTTCCGTATCTGTGATTCCATCTTTTGAATTTCTTTATTATTAGTGCTAGCTCAGCTGCTCCATCATCGTCATCTTCACTTTCGGTTGTTCCTTTGAAAGCTATTGATTTCTTTCGTGTATCACTTCCTTCTCGTTCTTTCTTGAATTTCATTTCTAGCTCATAAGTGGTGAGATTTTCGATGAGTTCTTGAACTTTGATTTGTTTCAAATCTTTTGATTCTTGAATAGCAGTGACTTTGGCTTCAAAATTTCGTGGAAGGACTCTGAGGATTTTTCGAACTAATTCCAACTCTGTGTATGATTTTCCGAGAGCTTTTGATTTGTATACAATATTGGAAAGTCATCCATACATCTCTTTGACATTTTCATCCTTGGCCATTGTGAAGTTATCGTATTCGCTACTAAGCATGGCAAGGGGGGATTCTTTGACTTGAGATGTTCCTTCGTGAGTCACTTCAAGTGTGTGCCATATTTTCTGCGCAGTTAGACAATGTGAGACACGATTAAGTTCAATTTGATCCAATGAACAATAATAGAATTCATAGCTTTTGCATTAGTATTCTATAATTTATTTTCTAGATCTGTCCATTGATCCATCGGTTTTTCAATTTCTTGATTATCTACAACCATAGTTGGTGCTCTATAACCTGTCTCAACTATATTCCAAGCATCAATGGTTTTCAGAAAAATTTTCATTCTATTTTTCCAGTAAGCGTATTCACCATTGAACATTGGTGGTCTAACTATGGACTGACCCTCTGCAAAAGCATTATTAAAAGAAGCCATTTTAAAAATTCAAATTTATAAAACAAAAAATTGGTTTTTGAAAACAAATCAAATTTTAAAAAAAAAAATTGAATTCTGTTCCTAGCTCTGATACCACTTGTAGGATCGATTTCACCCTAGCGGGGGGTGAATAGGGTGATACTAATAATTATAAAAATTTAATGTGGAAGTATAAAATAATTTCAACACAGATCACAGCAGAATAATAGCAGCACAGATAATAGCAGAATATAAAAAGCAGAAAATAGAACACAGATTTACCCAGCTTTGGCAAAACCCTGCCTACGTGATGCCCCCAAGGTTTCTACTAGAAATTAAGTAGTCAGACGCTTACACACGTAAACTCGCGACACCCGCTATCGACTAACCTAACTTTATGCTCAAAACCCTGCCACAACTCATCCACTGAGTTGTGAATTCTCGAACTACACCATCGTAGTTCGTCCTCTAGTCACACGACTAGAATTTACAAAATTTTAAAAGAAAAATACAAATTAAAAACAGCTAAAAAACACAAAGCCCTAATTTAATAATTGAAAGCCCAAAAGCATTTGTAAAAACAGGCCCAAAATAGTGAAGGTTGTTCCCCCCTTTTCTTTTTTATTTATGTCTTGGCTCGTTTTGCTCTATGAAAAAATGTCTCGTTCTTTCTTTGTTTTGAAATTAGGGCTTTGCTGATGAGGCCGCCGCTTGAATTGATAGCTGATGGTTTGAATGCTTTCTTCGATTAGTAATAACTTGTGGCTGCAAATTCGAGATCTATTGATGCTTTGAATTGAATTGGTACGTTTATTCCATTTTCAATTTATACTATACTCGACTTTGATTCTAGTTGAATGATTATTCCTCTCTGTTGTTGCTTGAACTCGAATGCCTCATATACCGATGATGTTTAAGGGTTTATATAGGGTTCGATTCCCTAAATTTACGTTCGTATATATTTGTTTGAATTCATCACTTGCTATGCTTTGGCCACTGATTTTCATTTCAATGCTCGTGATGATTTCCGACCTTTTCAATTTGTATATTTTCATTGCTTTATTCTCACGGCTTCGATTTTGAACTATTCGAACTTCCTTGATCACCATGGTTTCATGAGTTTGATTTTTGATTACGTGTTACCATATTGATTCTGATTTGTTCAAACTTGCCTTGGTCACCACGGCTTTGAATTTTCTTTGACAATGTTGATTTATCTTGATTTTTTCTTATCATCTGGCTTTGAATTGGATTTGTTCGAACTGTTTGTTTTGAAACTGCTACCTCTATCTTTGTTCAAAACTGCTATTACATTTGACTTCGATCATTTTTGAAAATTCCTGCTTGATTTTATCTCGGCATGTACTTGTGCATTGCATACATGTGTGTTCATATATGTATGTGTTAGCTTTGGGTTTCACTGTTTTATTTGGTTCACCTAAACTTTGAACTAATCCATTGTGTTGTTGAACTTCATGTGTACATCACTACTAACATGTACATATGTACACTTGTATATGTCTTCATTTGTATACTTTAATCTGGTGTTTGCATTTTCATGTGTGGTATTTCCAGTCAAGTAGTATGGTTGCCTCAACTACATATGTATGATGCCTGATGTGTGTTGAGTAAGTTCACCATATATGTGTACATTTTACCTGTTGAGGCTTGTTGCAGTATATGCACTTGCTGTATACATGTTCTTCATGTTGTCTGGATTAGCTCGTGTACTTGTTTGCATCGAGTTCGTTTGTTATTTGATGTTGAGGCCTTTACTTGTATTTAGTTGCCTTCGAGTCATGTAAACTTGTTTCCATTGTGCCAGGCTTGCTTTGTTTTGGTCTTGGCCATTCACTTGTTAAGGCTACTGTTGCTTCGAGGCTTTGAGTTACATTTGTGGTCTGCACTTTTTATATTCATTTGTTTTGCTCATCTACTTGTATTTGCATTGTACTGTTGTTACATGTGGAAGCTGGTTGTTCTTGTTTCATGTTGGCTTCATGTGTATAGTTGCCTGGTCTTTGTTTTCTGGTCTAGTGCAATGTGACTATGCATGTTGCCTCTGGCTTCACTGTTCATATATGTGTGTTGTCTGGTCTGGATTTGTGGCCTTCATTGTTGAGGCTGCTTGATTGCTTGCATATGGTTGTGGTGATGTCCACTACTTTTTGTACTTGTTCATTTTTGATTGCACCTGTGTTGAATCCAGGTTATAGCTCGAGTTTGACCTTGTGCTGATATCGTGAATTTATTTTTATTTCACTTGAGTTGAACCCGCCTTTTGATTGGGTTCGACCTTGTACTCACCTGTCCCTATAATTTTATCAAGTGTATATCGGTGTGCACGATCTTGTGGCATGTATAGTGATACACTGTGCATGTCACAAGCTGTTCGTGTATGATGAATTCAAAGATGAACATGATGACGAACAACCCAAATAACTGAGGCAGATAATATTTTCAAAAATCATTTTATTTTTCACTGCAAAAATTATTTCTTTTTCAATTTTACTGCGTCAGTGTGTATTTTGTAGATAACCCCTTCCCTCCTACTAGCGCTACTAGGCTCGGAAGCCAACTCACTTTGAGAGCTAGTCGCCTTAGTCTCTTTAGAGGAGCTCACCAGCCAGAAAGAGGTCGGAGGTTTCATTATAGGGAAAAGTTTTGGATCTTTCTTGTAGGCCCGTCGGGTTGGCAACCCAGATTAACTAAACACTCGCGTCCCTCAGGAATTTTTATTAGTTAGGTGCGGCCTTGTTCTCCTTAGCATGGATTCAATCTGGAATGGAGTTGAAGATCAAATACGAGTAAACGGGTGAAATGTAGTGTTCGACGATGGATTTTCTATCGAGTTAGAAAACCATCAAACGAATTTAGAAATTAAAATATAACCACAAGCGCACGGCGTACACTTTGTAGTACGTGGCGGATATGGGTCGATCCGTAGGGAATTGTGAGAGATTAAAAATCTATTCAATCAAATTAGACCAAAGTGAGATGAAAGTTGTTAACTACAAAAAGAAGCTAAAGCTAGAATTAAAATGTGATTTAAAAACTATTGAACTAGAGAACAATTTAGAGGCAAATCCACTCTCATATTTTTGTAAATCAACAAACAAAAAATTTGTGATCTCTAGCTTTGATATTAAGTGAAATATTGTTGTATTTATCATAAGTATGGTTTGTTTATATTATTAATTAACATAACTCAAACCATCAAACTATAATACAACAAATAAACCACTTATAATTCTTATGAAAATGAAGCCAAAGCAAAAGCTATTTTAAGTATGATCTATTTACTATTGTAACTAGTAATATAGATCATCAAATTTAATTTTTACTTTAATTTTACAATCAAAAATGGATTAGCAAATGATGATGCAAATTGTGTTTATGTTGATTAAGAATAGCTCATTTGCATAAACAATATAAGCTATCAAAGCCACTTGTATAAACTTGCATCAAAACTCACTTCATGAAGCATAAACCAAACGAGATCATAAATCATAAAATGTTGAAATTACATAATATTTGAGAGCTTCATTACCCCTAAATTGAAGGGGTTTAGCTACTCATATTTTTCATTTGATTAACAAATGTAGCTAGCAACATGAAAGCAAAAAGAAAGCAAAATGAAAGCTAAATGAAAGAAAACTATTCTAATTGCATAAAAGAAAATCTACACTACTAGCATGAAAGGAAATGAACATGTAATTAAAAGGAAACAATAATTACATTGCATAAAAAAGGAAAGTTACATGAAGTAGAAATGGCTAAGTAGCCATGAAAAGAGAAAGAGAGCTTGTCTTTTTATTTTGAGCCTAAACTAAACTAAAAAGAGACTAAGGGAGAAGGTTACATGAAGATATGGGGTATTTATACAAGTGTTAAACCCTAATTCATATTTTTGGGGAATGCCCAAATTGCCCTTGAGATAGTGTGGTGGCCAAGTAATCATCAACATCCACTAATCCCCCACTTAAATGTACATGAAGCTTTAATGTCCTTTTATCATGTGCTTAGCTCCTAATTGAAAATCAAGGTAAGTGGGTGGGGTCCACCATGATCATCACTTTGAATTATTTCCATCTTCATTTGTTCTCTTCACTCTTGTGCATGCATATATTTTCATGAAGCCACTTGTAAAATTCACCAAATTTCCTATAAAACAACATAGAAAATTCCAAGTAAATTTTCACAATTTAATAAATGCATAAAATGACTATTTTTCCCCTATATGAAGATGAATATGTGATAATTTGAAAATAATTTGAATTTTGGTTTAAACAAGTTGAAATACCTGATATGATCATTTATTTAATTTAAATAGATTAAATATGGTGGTAAAAATATGCACATTTACGTGCACATCATGTAGTGAGGTGCAAATGTATGTATAGTGTAAAATGTGATGTGGTTGAAATTGTAATGTAATTTAAATTTGTATATATATAGTGAGAGCTCAAATTTGTACTATTCAAAATTGCAAAAAATATTTGTTTGAATAAAATATCTGTTTGAATTTAAATTCTGTGTTATTTATTTTATTCAACAAATATTTATTTAATTATGTGAAAAGTAAAATAGTACATTAACAAATGCATTTAAATGAATATATATATATATGTTTATTATCATCAAACAAAAATCATATACTTGCATATTCAACAAAATGTTAACAAGAAAACTTGTCAATGCCGCAAAATAGGATATGAAGTTTGGGTGATTCCTTTGAATTCACCTTTCGAACAAGCGAAGATAGCCAACATCCTTTGAGTAGATAAAGACGGATGAAAAAACCTTTTTAGTACCTTTCAACGCAGTCGAAAGGCTAACTTTACCTTTAGAAAATCCTTTCGAATTGATTGGTTTTTGACTCTGTCGGAACCACCTTTCGACACTGACGAGATGTCTTAAGTTGGGGACTTAACTGTTTCTGAAAAAAGCGGAGCTAGAAGGGTTTCGACTTGGTCGAAAGGGTAGGCGCTTGCAATCTTGTGGATTTGAGCTAAGACTCTTAGGAAGTGTATGAACTATGGGTTTCGACCCAGTCGAAGGGGATCCTATTGACTAGTTTGACTGTTGGGTGTCATATCTATGTAAAATAAGTAGCTCAGAATTGCTATATACCCAAGATTATCATAATCTCACTTTTTATTGAACTTCATCGACCAAATCCCCAATTTGATTTAAGAATTAGGGTTACAAGTTTTTGGAAAATACAAGTCAAAAAGTGAAAGAAATCGGTGCCATAAAACTGACCCCTAGGGTCTTATTTATAGGTGCGGGTTGGCACCTTTCGAACCCATGCTTCCGACATGGTCGAAAGGTATGCTTTCTTCCTTTCCCGTGCATCTTTTGAATCACAGCTTTCGACCTAGTCGAAAGGGTTATATGTCTACCTTTCTGCTGATGCCGAAGATGAACTTCTTTCTATCTTGCTTTGTTGCCTTTTGACTTCATCAAAAGGTATTGCTTCATACCCTTTGACTTCATCGAAAGGTTGATAGATGTGCTCTTCACTTAGTTGTTTATGTGCCACGCAAGTTGGCATGGGTGCTAGCCTTCGATGCTGTCGTTGTGTATTCCCTTAGGGTTTCGAATGAGTCGAAACTCCTTTTGAGCTTTGCTGCTGAGGATCCCACTCGAAAATATCTTCCCTAGTTAGAGCAGAATCTCGTCCTTTGACGTTAGAGGATGTTTGGTCTTCCCTTCATAAGTGAGGGTGGCTTTAACCCATTTGAAAGGCTGACACATCCTTTGGTGTTCATGGATGTTTCATCTTTCCTTCATAGATGAGGGAGACTTTAACCAATTCGAAAGGCTGTCATATGCTTTCGAAAGGATTGCTCTTGCCGAATGTTCTTCTGGTGAACGTAGACGAAGAAAAACCATCTGTTTCGAGTGGTTTGGTGCATGTGTAGAAAGTATGCTACTCGTTGCCTTTGGAATGTAGCTTTCGACCTTGTCGAAAGCTCTTTGCTTATCCAAAACTCTGTCGACACATCCTACTGACTTCTTCAAAGGGTGCCGCTGGCGCTTTCATCTTCTTGTTGAAAGCTTTACCTTATGTTTTGACAGACTATCTCAATGCCTTCTGATCTTCATCAACTCTTTTGCTCCTTCTTTCATACTTTCATTCTTGAGAATAGTTTATGGGTAACAACTTGGCCTTGTATATTCACTCGTCATGCTCTGTATCATTCTCACGTAGGCCCACAAGGTAGTGCATCGATGGTACACCATGGCCTCAGTTTTTTGAGTTAGGTGTACTAATATATATATATATATATATGTATATGTATATCTGTGTGTGTGTCCTTTTTTCTTTTTTTAATAGAGAGAGTAAGCAAATGAAACCCAATCACCTACTTGACTTTATTGATTTGACTAGTTATAAAAAAAGAAATAAAAATACTACTTTGCCAACTGTGACAAGAAAATAAAGAATTTATTTTATGGTTGCACTATGTAATCAACCCAAACAACTAGCCAAACTAGAGTTTAATGTATGCAAACTTGAATTATGTTGGGAATTCATGACTAGTTGAGGAACCAAAAATTTCTAGAGATTGACTTAGACTTATCTACATTACTGTGTTGCAACTGTTCTGAAATAAATTGAGTTTTCATTTGTATATAAAATTTTCATTCATATAAGTACATTAACAGCATCGCATATTGCATTTGGATTTTGTAGGTAGTATCTGCTAAAAACCCTCATGAGACACCACTCGTCCTACTAGAGACACCTAGAGGTTTAACGGCTTGTTGCATACGCTCAATGCAACCATGCTTTCTATGAAATTGTGACGAATAAATTGGGTTAGGTTAGGTAAATAAACGGTCTTTATTCGAGGACGAACAAAAATTCAAGTGTGGGGGAGTTGTTTGACCTTAAGTTATGCATTTTCTTTATGTATATTTTAACTTAAAAACAGTACTACACATTGCATTTTGTATGTGTTTTAAGGGTTTTTAAGGCAAGACCAAAGACTGAAGAATCATAAAGAAAAGCCATCAAATTGAAGATTTATTATGAAAAAACATCAGTAGTCCGGTGGTTATGCTTCAAATTATACACCAGGACTTTAAGAGTTTGAGGCCTGGATAACGCATTATTTTTGTTGAAAGTTTATCAACCAAAAAAAGTGAAGATTCTCCCATAGATGGCATGCGTTGACGAGATATTATACACATCGACTTAAGTAGATATCATATCCACCTTTTTGGTGAGGAGATATCATTTTTATGAAGGAAAATGTACTCTTGGATTTAATTAGAGCCAATTATGGATGTATTTATTGGAGAGAATATTTCATGGATCTACCAAATCAATCAAAATCAAAACTTGTCATTTCCTACATCATTGGATTGATTTTATAGCCATATACATTGCTCTTTACTTAGATGATATTTGGGCTAGATTCATTACTCCTACATGAAGAAAAGGGCTCTCCACACCTATAAATACTCTCAAGTGAAGACCTTTGAAGTATCCTACTTTTAGAATAGTCTTTCTTCTTGTTTTTATTTTATTCGCTTGTAATAGTAGTTGGTTAACAATGGCTGCCAATTAGGTTTGACTTCATTTTAACTACTACTAAGTTTTTGTTTTTTTATTCTCAACCATTGTTATTTTCTTTTATGAACTTTAATAAAGTTGCATTCTTCTTCTCTTAGTTTATTTCGCACAAATAGTTAATTGTGTTGTCTAGTCAGTAAGATTTGCCAGAACACAATTACTATTTTATTTTATATTCTCTGTTCTTCTGTTTAATTGTTTTTATTATTTTGACACTATTGTATTTGATATAGATCCGATTTAGGTTCGAATTTGTTTCAAATATAATATTAGTTTTTATTGATATTGTTTAAAATTCACCTCTTAATTTCATTTAACACGCCCAAGGTTTTCTTTTAAAAACAGTGAATTTTTAACAACTCCCTATGTTCGATCTCCATACTACAAATCTGTGCACTTGCAGAATTTATTATAATTTGTGCTTTTCTAGTCTCATAAAAAAGTTCATCATGCAGCTAAAGACTGGCAAGGATGCTCACAAAATATTTATGGGTAGGGTCTCCCTTTGCATCTGAGAAGTAGCGAGGCTCGAAAGTAGAATCAGCTTTTGGTAGTAGCAATATCAATAGCACATATAATAGCAGTAGCAGTAATGAAAATAAAAATGAAAAATAAAATGAATAAATCTAGTACTGCTAAATAAATATGAATGAATTGATGTTTGAGATGTGTTGTGTGCGATGTGTGGGATGTGTGCGATGTGGGGATGTGTGCGGTATGTGATGTAATGATGTGTGAGATGTATGCTGTATGTGATGCGTGATGTGTAGATATGTGTGATGTACGTTGTGTGTGATGCATGACTGGTAGTTGGAACTGGGTCAGCCCGCGGCGGAAGTTAAGGGTGAATTTCAAAAAATATTACCCTAAAGGATTTTTATTGGGCCTATGAAGTCTAATTTATTTAGAACATTTCTAAATGTAATTTAAATGAAATAATATATTTCATTTAAATTTATAATTTGTTGATTGAAATTTATTTAATTTATTTTCAATTTATATATAAATATACATATGCATCATATACATATGGTACGTGTGTGCATGTGTAACATGATATTCCGTGCAGGGTATAACATGCCTGTATATAGATGCTGCATCGCAATGGACATGTTAGCACATCCTATATGTATTGTATATTGTCCAAATATATGTACATATTTATACTTATTATACTTAAAAAGCCAAGTGCGAATATATATATATGTATGTATGTATGTATGTATGTATGTATGTATGTATATTATGAGAAAATATTATAAATATATATAAGTAAAATATTATAGTGGTAAATATTAAATAAACATGTGTGTGTAAGCAAGATATAAGTTTAATTTACTTTTATATTTTTCAAATATGTGTGTATGTGTTTGTATGTATATATTAAAGTAACATAATTTCATATATACAACAGTATGTATATATAAATATAATAATCAATTTAAATATGAATTAGAATAGTTTATATAAATATATATAAATTACAAAACTTAAAATTTATATATATATATATATATATTATTTATTTACATTCCAGATCGAATACACAACAACGCTAAATTTAACTAAAATTTAATTATATTAATATATATATATATATTATGAATTTATTAGTTAAATAACAATAAATAAATGATAGACATTTACAAGTTACTTTCATGGTTTCCACTCCACACCCTCTCTGCCCCTCTCCCATCACTTCACCATCTCGTACTGGCCTTACCATTTCCAATCTCCCGCTTTTAGGCTGCCGCACCACTCCTCTACATCCACCATCTCCTGCTACTGTCCACCTATCATCCACTAATATCCCTACTGGTCATACCGTATCCACACCTATTCCACCATCTCTGTCACTTCCACATGCTCCACCGATACCGGTTCCACCTGATAAACTTCCAAACCCTTTACCATCTGACCATGTCCTTATTTTGCTGAACCATGCTACCATTCCACCCTCGGCCTTCATTCCCTGCTTTGGTTTAGCTGCTTCGGCTTCTGCACCATGGACCTCTCTATTTAAATCCAAGCCTAGGAATGCGGGCACATACACTCCTCGGTCTTTCAATCTTTCTTATGAAGGAGCTGCTCTAACCATGCCAACCGATGTTCATGAAGAAGGGGTTAACTACTGAAAACAACATTTATTGGGGGTTTTCTTGGATGATAAACTGCCTTTTAATGTTGTGATATACCACTTGCAAAGGATATGGTGGCATAGAGGTAAATATAAGGTGAAATCAGATAACTCAAACTTCTACTTTGAATTTAATGATGAGGAAGACAAACAAAAAAATTTAGAGAGTGATCCGATTTTTATTAGAGGGTAAATGTTTATTATCACTACATGGAAGTCAACTTCCAAAAGTGCCCAATCACAAATTAAATCGGTTCCTATATGTGTGCATTTTCACAAAATACCAATTATTGCTTGGACTTTATTAGGCATTAACTGGTTGTCATGTCATCCGGGTGAACTTGTTTGTTACAACGAAACTAAGGAAAAAAATGCAGAGATTTGAGTACGCAAAATGTCTCATAGAAATTACTCCGGATAAGGAATTGCCTGACCTTATTAAATGTGGCGAAGGAGATGATGTTGTTTTTGTCAAAGTATTTTACAACCGGTGACCACAAATTTGTAGCTATTGTAGATGTTTTGGTCATGACATTACATCATGTGTTGATAGAATGCAAAGCATGCACATTGATACTGACTGCAACATGCAAGTAATGCCTGATACAGTTATATCCCCACCAAAACAAGTTGCAGTTGAATCAGAAAAGGAAAAAAAGTTGGAAATGCAAAGTTAACTGATCAGAAAGGAATGTGGAAAACAAAAGTGCACAAACATTGGATTAGAAAGCACACTGAAGCACAACAATCTCAAATGCAGCTCTTACCTACAGCCAATAAATCGCATACCACTATGCATGTGCATGAAACGATACATGCACAAGAATCATCTCCTATTACTCGTAATAATTCAGCTCCTTATTCATCTTCACCACTTACTTCTAATCTGGCTACCGCCGACCATACTGACCCTGCAACCTTGCATGATCTCACACTTAACCATTCAGCTCCCCTTTCACCACCCACTGCCGTTATACCATTATCGAATAGTTTTGATATTCTGACCAACCATTCCTCCTCAACTTGCACTTTTGATACCATACCTCCTGACACACCAAACCCCTCTACACTTCCTTTTTCTACTTCTAATCCACCAACCACATCTGATGCTGCACTACCTCTTACTGATGCACACACCACTGCCTCACTTACTCTTCCATACTCTCATATCCATCTTCCATCTATCATCACCAACAAGCTCATAGAACAAAACATCATCCAAAATGACACATTCGCCGACCTTAACACTGGATTACAACTACTTTTTCAACAATCTTCTCCTACACATAACCTATCTGATGATGACCACTCTGACCATCCTACCACCCCCTACCATCCCCAACTAGTCTATCACCTCCTAAACCTCTGCATAGGAAAAAAAGAATAAAAGGAATACAAAGAATAGAAAAGGAAAGGAGCATGAGGACAATGATAAAGGACATGACTACTCTATGACTGAGATACAGCTGCACAATTCAAATACTGATAATGAAGAAGGAAAGGAACTGTAGGCTAGCACCTCCAATCTGAGGTAATCGGGTAGAATGAAGAAGCACATCAGTTCTCATGCTTGACAACATTGGAGCATGGAATTTAAGGGGAGCTCACCTCCCCTTAAAGCAACATGAAGTAAAAACACTCATAAAGCAAAAAAAATTACACATAATGGGTATTCTTGAGACCAAACTTGATGAAATCAATACCGAAAAATTCTATTCTTACATTAATCCCCTCTAGGAATATGAACACAACTTGATACATGTAATATATGGTAGAATAATTATGATGTGGAATCCCATGACATTCAAAACCAGCACAATTTCTTCATCTGATCAATACATCCACCAACATGTTACACATATATCTACCTCCACTAGCTTCAACATCACTTTCGTTTATGCTTCCTGCAACAAAGATACCAGAAGCATGCTACATTCATTTATACAATCGCAAAATAATATCAATGTTCCATGGTTACTCATTGGTGATTTCAACTACATGTATTCCTCTACTCAAAATGATGGTGGTACCTCCCTTACCTATATTGATATTAAACCCCTCTTCCAAATTTATCAAAATTGCATATATTCACAAAATTCCCTCAATTGGACCCATGGAATAACCGTCGAAAAGGCAGACGTACCTTATGTACCTTAGATCACTTGCTTTACAACTACCATGCCCTTACTACTTGGACTAACCTCACATCTACTGTCCTTCATCCTGGCATATCTGATAATAGTCCCTTAATCCTCTCCTGGAGTGTGAAATCATTTAAGTATCAAGCCTCATTTAAAATTTTCAATTTTTGGACTAACCACATAGATTTTCTACCTATTTTCTTGTAGGGATGGAACATTTCTACCTTCGGCAATCCTATGTATATTTTATAGAAGAAGCTGAAGAATGTCAAACATAGCTTGAAAGTATGGTCCAAACTGTGCAATTAAAGCGCTCGGCAGGTTCAATGCGGTGGAGGTTCAAAAAGTCATAGCGGGGATACAACGAGGATATAGCGGGATATAGCGGATGACTCTAAAATAGCATACTCGTATTTAATGTTTTTACAAATATATAAATGGTAATTAAATGAAAAGTTAACAATCAATTGAATTATAATTAATACATAAATAATTTTAAATAAAAACGTGTGTGAATATACTGTAAATAAACGTAAAACTGTTATATAACATAATTGAATTTAGTAGAATATTAGAGTATTTTCATTTTTGAAAATATATTAAAAATTCAACTAAATAAATTAATTACATAATTTTTATAATATGTAAATGTCATTTTTCAATTCATTTCTCTTAAAGAAGATATAGCGAAAATAGCAGAATTTAGCGGAAATAACGGGATATAGCGAAAATAACGGGGCTTAAAGCGAAAAGGCTATATTTGGGGCTATATGGAAAAATCATAGCGGTAGAAATTCGCTATGAGATATAGCAGGGCTATAGCGGGGTAATAGCGGGGCATTAACTGCACAGGGTCCAAATCAACTTTTGGGAATGGTGCATCTAAATCTAAACAAATTCGTGATAAACTATGCAAGGCTCGGTTTGATATACTTGTTGATCCAGAAAATGAAACTTTATCGAAGGTGGAGCATCTGCTAAATAAACAACTTCAGGACGCTCTTCAACATGAACTTGAAATGACCAAACAGAAACTTGGAAAAGAATATTTCTTCAATGGTGATAGGAACACCTCCTTTTCCACAATGCTCTCAATATCAAGAGATCCAAAGGCGGTATTATGGCTATTGAAGATCAAAATGCCACCATACAAACTGATGAGCACCATATTGACAAGGCTTTTGTTGATTATTTATATTCTTGTTTCTCCAATAACAACCATGAACTTGACACCACTGATCTTTTACACCACTGATCTTTTACAACTTGGGTTGAATACTAACAGTGTGGGTGGACCCGATGGTTTTAATACTCATTTTTTCAAAACAACTTGGCCTGTCATTGACACTATCTTTGTTAAAGCTATCCAATATTTCTTCCATACGAATACCATTCTCGATGGCATCACGCTACAAATATTGCCTTGATAACAAAGATTGATAATCCTACTTCAGTAACACACTTCCGCCCTATATCATGCTGCAATGTCATATATAGATGCATCACCAAAATCTTGGCCAAGAGAATCAAGCCTATTCTGAGTAATATTGTATCACCGAATCAAACAGCCTTTTTAATGAATAGGAATATTACTGACAATATCCTTCTAACACATGATCTGCTGTGGGGCTAAACCCAGAAAAATATTTCTCCAAGATGCATGATGAAATTAGATATACATAAGGCATTTGATTCGATTGAATGGATAGCTATTGTTGCCATCATGACTAGGATGGGTTTTCTGGAAACATATATTTCATGGATATTCACTTGTATATCCACTGCAACATACACTGTTAAAGTGAATGGACACTTCGCTGGTTATTTCAAATCATCGTGGGGAATCAGGCAAGGTGATCTGATCTCCCCATATTTATTTATTATCATTATGGTATTATTGAACTCCATCCTAAACTCCCTTGCTATTGACCTAAAACTGAAAACACATCCTAAATGCAAGCTGCCTCTTATCACATCCCTGATGTTTGCCGATGATATTGTCATATTCGCTAAACCAGATACTACTACTATATCCTCTATCAACTCTGCACTCATCCTCTTTCATAAGATAACTGGATTACAAATAAACAAGAGCAAGTCAAACATTATCATTGCTGGTCTCACCACCACTGCTAAAGATGCCATTACTACTCTATCTGGGCTGCAAGCTATGCCAGCGCACTCTACTTGCTTAGGAATCCCTATTACCACATCTAGAATTATGACTGCTCAATGCATGCCGATGTATGAAAAGATTATATCAAAACTTCTGACATGGCTTACTCATCTTTTGTCTCAGGCAGGGAGGATCACCGTGGTGAAATCCATTATATTTGGCATGACTTCATACCGGTCTCGTATTTTTATCCTACGGAAGAAATTACTATATATGATCAATGCAGCTATGAGTCATTTTTTATGGCATGGAGACTGCCATTCTCATAAACTAATTCCTATAGCATTTAACAAAATTTGCAAACATAGAAAGAAGGGAGGCCTTGGGATTATCAACCTTCACTGCTGGAACTTTTCAGCCGCAACAAAACACATCAATGAAATTCTAGGAAACAAATCAAATCTTTGGGTTAAATGGATCAACAAGAACTACTTATATGGCAAACACTTCTGGACCATGACTACTACTGCCAATACTAGCTGGTTCTGGAAGAGTATTCTTAACATGAGACATACTGTTCTTCCTCTTGTCAAGTATAATATCTTCTCTGATATCCATGTATCCTTCTGGCATTCTCCTTGGGCTGCCAAAGGTTAATCTTAAATGACATATTAGACTGTACTCATAAGAACTCCACTAGCATCTCGAAAAATGCTACTATTCATCAATTCATTCACCATGACAAGGTCATTATGCCTAGTGCTAGTTCACTGGTGGTTAGGAACTTATGGAAGATTATCATGGGAGAACAACACATCAACACACAATACAAAATTCAGTGGGCCAGTAATCATTGTGCACACTCAATCTCCACCATATATAATGCACTACTTCTTGATAGTGATAGTCCAAACTCACCATGGTATCGAAAAATATGGAATCGTATAGGAACTGAGAAGGATAATTTCCTTCTTTGGAGAACCATACATAACTGACTTCTAACTAGAGACAAATTAACTGCTCGAGGGTTCATCATCAAAAACATCTGTGTTTCTTGCAACGACAAACCAAAAAGTAGAGACCACCTTCTATTCCAATGCACCATTATTTATCAAATTTGGAAGTCTGTCATTCTATCTGCAGGATTATACTATGGCAATAGAAATCGCAACATACAATGGTTTGAAAGATTCAAGAGATCGAGATGGAGAGATGAATTGGGTAAACGGATGCTTGTTGTACTTAAATCTTTCATCTTTGTTATTTGGCGGGAGAGGAATGCTTGAATTTTCAAAAACAAATTGAGAAACAGGAAAGAAATTATGGCCAAAGTAAAGGGTGCTGTTAACAGACGATTGACGTAGCTACAATCTAGTGGATCGGGTTTCAATTGGAGGTTTAATTACTGCAGTATTTGGACTTTTGGGCTTGAATCCTATGTTAATTATCTCGTTAGTTCCTTGTGTTTATTTTTCAACTTTATCCTTTCATGTTTGCTTATGTTTTTTTTCTATTTCGTTATCAATAAGATCTGGTAGGGGAGCAGTATAAAACCTCGCTTGCATTTGCAAACAAAATGATAGAAATATTTAAATAATCAATATTTCGAATTTTAAAATTTTAGAAAATCATGAATGATATAATATAGTTTACGAAAAAATTTAAAAATTATCTAAGTCAAAATTTTATTTTATTTATTAATTAAATACTTTCAATCGAATTTAAAAATGATTTTTTTTAAATATAAAAAATGGTTTGAAAAATATGATTTTTTGACAAAGAGCTACGATGTTGATAAATTAATTTTACAAAATTTAAAATTGAATTTTAGAATTTTTTATTTTATATCAGTTTATTAATTCGTATAATGATCAAATAATAAAAAAATATACCAAATAATCACCAAAAAATATTTTCGATCATTAAAAATAATAATTAATGTAAATATATAATTGAAAAATATTAGTTCAGTTATTCATGTGATATAGTTATATAATTTAATACAAATCATATAAACAAAATAATTAACATATTAATATATGTATACATTAATTAAATAAATATTAGTTAATAAAATATAATGATTTTGGCTGTGTGTATCGGATCCTTAATGGAAAAATTGTTTTTTTAATTTTATAAACATATACACAGAATCAATCAATATGTGATAACATCAATACGTATATGAATCTCACTTAACTAATAATAAAATAATCACAATATATATATATATATATGTGTGTGTGTGTGTGTGTGTGTATGAACAATATACAGAGGTTATGTATCATATATGTATATATAACTAAACACTTACCTAAAACTAGCACCTTAAGTCAACCTTGTAATGATGAGTTCTCCACTTTTGAAATCTTTCTGCTTCTATAGATTGTTAATCCTTGAATCGCGGACCCTTTTGCTATCAAAGAGCTGTTAATTTGAATTGATTTGGTTTGAGTTTTGTTGGAGCTTTAAGAAGGTGCAACAACCAAGATGAAGAAAATATGAGGTTGCAAAAAGTCCATCTAAAATTAGGGTTAGGGTTCCTTTTTTAATGGTTGAATCAGTGAGAAAAGTGGATCACATCACATACCTTTTCTTAATAAATCTCTACCATCCATCATAAACCGTTTTACCCTATTTTGGCCGCCCCCTATATCTAATGATTGCTATCGAAAATTTTCCTCCAACTTTATGGGCAAGTAGCCCATTTAAACCCAAGTAAATATATTTAATTAAATCCAATTTAATTCCTTATCGATATCTCATATCGATCGATATATTTATAACTATTATAAATATATACAACAATATATATTCCTCATATCATATTCAAATTTTAAAATTAATACTTTATAAATATTAATTAATTTATAACGATTATAAACTAATTAAATCGTTTAGTCTAAAAAGAATTCATCATTACGGTTGTGTGGCTTGCGGGTGTAAATTCGATCAATGATTGACATCGAACTATTCGAATGTTAACGTTCACACGTCACTTAGCAGATGGTGTGACATTTTAGCCAAATTTATTGATTACTTAGTTCAGGTAAAATCCAATTTCACTTTATTTAGTGTTACTCTGTTGTGACATTTATTTACACCAATTCTCTTCGGCAAAACTATACCACTTTGGACTTATGGAATTTGGTAATGGTCAAAATTCCAATATTATTCATATTCAACTCTATAATCCAAAGACAAAGTCCTTGGTTCAATAATAACAATTATTATTAGCCGAAATGTTTTGGCGGGAGACTTTGACTTTGAGTTGACTGTGATACTAACACCATATAACCGAGGAGACAAATCCTCTCTTGAATAGTGCTTCACTTCCAATACTTTCACTAGACCCAACTATAGTCACTTGATGGAACGTCATGCCATGATTTAACTATAATCAAAGCAGAGCTTTCATATTGAAGATCCATGGTATTCTTAAGTTGAGAGAACTGTGTAAATCAGTCACATCGATATTTTATGTTTGACCTTAGTTATATTAACCAACAGAAAACTATCGAGTGAGTCATTCCATTGTTATCCAATAACTATTAGTACGTAACCCCTCGGTGCCCCCAACAGCCATAAGTAATACACTGTCCAACATTCGGAGAGCGTTACGTACTTTAGTGTCAATGAATACATCGATATTCAATATCGATGCATCTTAATTAGGAACATTTAAAATTGTATATTTATATTTATTGTGATAAATTACTCACGGTTACAACACTTTGTAACTACTATCATAAAATGTACCATTTATGGATTTTTTATTAAATATACTTTAAATTAAATTAATTAACTAATATAAAAAATTATATCAAGTATATAATAGAAAGAAAAGACCTCTTATTTCGAACAAGATTAGTCAATGAGTTAGATATACATGTAACAAATTATATAATTTCCCCTAGAATATACCCCTAACTCTATCAATCTCCCACTTGCACTTAGGGTCAATTATTGGAATCTTATTCCAACTTCTCCAATCGGTTTCCCCTAAACCGATCATATCAGTCACCTCAGTGAACGAGTATGTTATTATGTTTCAATTATCTACTATGTCAATCAACTCTCTTCGATATTGATAAACTACATTTATCATGTTGAACAATTCGGAGTATGTCTCTCAGCTTCCAGTGAGATCTAAGTTCTGTTATGAACTATATCATGACATTGTTATCATATAACAATGTTATGAGATTCTCAACATCTAGAATCACCTTGGGCTCAATTATAAATTTATGCATTTATTATATATATACATATTCTTTTACTGTGGCACTAGTCAAGTTAATGAATCAGCCACAATCTCTTCTGTTTGGAACATTTCCAACTTAAAGATTCTTTACTTGAATTTATTATTGACATATTATACTCAATATCATTTATGAAGTTTGAATCTGAACTCTCCTTCATAAGGAGTTTGTTGTTTCTGTAAACAATTCTCTAGTATATCATAAATACACGAGAACACTCCAAACTACCATTTAGTGATATCAATTTGGATTTGATATTTGCTTCATGTATCAAATACAGAAACAAATTATGATATCATAGACATCATAACATGTATGATAATTTCTACTGCCAATGCATAAGGAATCCATCTTACATGTTCCCTATTAAACATTTTAATAAGGTGTCCTTGCATATGGGACATTCCCTATATCTTTTATACTCACTATAAAAGACATCGTTTAAAATCCAACGTTGAGTATTAAAACAACTAAAACTTATTTTAACACGAGTACATTGTTAAAAATCAGCAATGTGTTGTTTACTTATTGTTTAGAAATATCAATGTACCTTTTAACATTCTTTCTCATGAACACACGCTTCATGTGCACTTTGATTGAAAATCAAACTATTTGATATTTCTATCAAAATACTTATTCAATTTTGATGCTTATAAAATGATACTTTCTATCATTTCTTGGATCATATCCAAGAACTCATAAACTCAATATCATTCCCAATGACTTAAGAGACATTTTTGGTTATTATGTGTAAACAGCTTACTCTTAATCATTATTTAGAATTTTATATTTCAATATATATGTACCAAAACACAAAGTTATACCAAGCGATAATTTTGTGAGTAAATCCGAATGAACTTGAGAACATCGAATAGTGAATTTGTTACATTAATTTCAATAACTGAAATTTACAATAATATTCTTATCAATGCAGCTCACTATATTCCAACAACATTTGTCTTTCTCATAAAGACATATTTGAGGCAAATGGATCATATCTCTTTGGATACAACTATCAAAATCATATTTTGATAATGTACTTAGAATCTATTTTGGATTAGCGTATCATACTGTATTATAGAGTCAATACTCTTAATGGTTTAGTTAAAGAACCAAGGAATATATATTTTCGGCATTGATAAGAAACTCATAGTTTCTATTCAATATGCAAAAATACTCATTAGACACTCTAATGCGATGTATTCATTTAGGTTAGGCTAATTTTATTTATCCCACATAATCAATTTTATCGTTAGATCGTATCCAATTCCATTTTACTACCAATAATTTCTTAAAGAAATTCCTTCACAACGAAATTGGTATTTCTTGAAACAACAATTATTTCTCGGTACAACAGAATAGGTATTCATAAATACTTTATGAATTGTCTTTTATGTAAAACTAATTTAGTTTTGGGTTTACAAAACTTATGTTTAAAACATAAATATGTCATCCAATAACAGTCTTTCCCAAACTCCTTTTGGGGAGATTCATACAAGATCCCTTACGAACAAATATTATGCGCAAACTTTCAACTCGCACAACCTGCCAACTCCTTGGCCTAGGATAAGTTAGGGTTTCTTATAAACCCTTATCTTTTATGATTTTGTAAACTATTATTTAGATGAAAGAATATTAACCATGTAACGACCTAGAATTTTGGTCATTTGATTTTGAATATTTAATTAATTTTAATTATTAAAATATTGGTTTAAAAGCTTTGACACTCGAATTTAATTATAGGATTGTTTAAAATCTTTGAATTGTGAATAACTATTTGAATAGTGATTTAAATATTGGAATCGTGGACTTATTATTTAAATATTGGTTTAAATATTAAGATTTTTAAATTGAATATTAATTCTATGGATTTAACGGACTTATTTAACTCTTTTTAAATTATTAAATACTATAAATGAATTGAAATTTGTAGATTTATTTAAAGGAATAAATAGTTCAAATAAATAATCACGAAATTTATTCTTATTTTTACGACTCTATTTTTTGATGTATTATTAATTTATTTTATTTTATTTTTCTGTGATTTTTAATTTGGAAAATATATAAATTATCTGTTTGACGTTTTATCCTCAAATAGCAGTGTTTTTGGGATTTTACGGAATTCAATAATCAGTGTATATTATTTTTGTTTTGGAAGTGCATCAATGATCTCATGTGACAGTATTTTTATTTTATCGTTTGGAGTTCATACGCAAAACGAAAGGCGGGGCAGTAGGACACTGGAATTTTTCTTTTAAACGCAAGTCAACCCAACATCTCGTACACACTAGCTATATTCCTATCTCCTCCTTTTCGCTCCTTCCTTTTCATTGGAAAACAAGAAAATAAAAATGGCCGTATATTTGAAAATTTAAAAATCAAATTCGTTTTTGAGTGGGAAATTTGATACCAAACATCATTGGAATCGGGTTGATGATCTCTACCATCTCATACCCATTTATTTGGATTTGATCTCGTCTTGAGTTACTCGATGGTTTGAGGGGGAAGCTAGAGTTAAGGTTCTGTTCAACTCGGAGGGGAAATAGGTGAATCTGGGTTTGGTTTTAGTTTTGTCGAAGGTAGTAGTTTTGATTTTCGAACTTTGAGGTGGTGCGGTTTCATGAAGGTGGTCACGACAATCATGAGGGCGAGTTGTTAGAAGCAGATCGCGATGAAGGGGAAGCTTACGGAGGTGAGGGGACGAGTGCGAATAGGTCCACTTTGGCTCGACGTGAACAATGGTGGTGACGGCGGGTTCTCTAGTGGATCGTAGGAGGAGAATGAGGCGGTGCAATGTTCAGTCATGTTGGGTAGTTACAGGAGTTAAGCGGGAATTGTTTTTGAGGAAGAAGGATTTAGATATTAATAAGGTAATTAGTTTTAAAACGGTAGTTAGTGTTTAATTAATTATATTTAAAATTGTTAACTTATTAATTTAATAACTCTCTCGTACGAGGTCCGATCGAGACAAAACCTTTTGCATTGCATTCGTTATGACGATAGCTTTACGATAGAACTGGTTTGGTCCAATTTGGAGCAAGTTGGAAATTTAGGCTAAAATCAGACGTCGTTCGATTTTAGTTCAAAGCGGAACACTTTGGTGAGTTAAAACTCACTCTTTCTGGTTAATTAGCATGTTTATAATTAATAAATTTTATTTATGCTTGTTTGGATTATTGAATTTGCTGGTTGATTGAATTTGTCTAGGATCACGATATAGCATCTTGAAATGCTATTAGAATTTTTTGAATTTGATCTAGGATCACGATATAACATCTTGAAATGCTATTAGATTGTTTGAGTTTTTAAATTGTATTCAGAACTTACTTTAAGTAATGGATCATATATGAGGTGATAAATTGAGATTGATTTTGATTAATATAATTACGTTGTTTAAAATTATAATGTAGTTAATAAAAGCATATTTCTTGGTGTTATCTATTTGTCCAAATAAACACCGTTTAATAAATGCAAGAGTTTATCTTTGATTGGCATTGGTTAGCATAATAAATTCCCGTTCTACTATTATATTAATTTGGATATTTATTTAAATGCTAATTGATCGTTAATTATGGATTGGTTACTATGCTTGATTATGTAAATACCAGCAATTTGACTTGAGAAGTTAAATGAAAGATAATAGTAGCTTGTTACGTACCATTGGGATTGCCGAGCCTTTTCTTGATTCAGAAATTTTGGATTTGATTAACTTCTAATTTTATAAATTGGAGGGAAAATGTTTTAATTATTTTATATATACAAGGAGCTTTATTAATAATTAATTACAAAGGATTGTAAATTATTTTTGTAAGTTAATTACTATATTATCTATAGTGTTTTAAAATAAATTATTTTATTAATGTTTTTTAAGATAATAATTATTTCGTTATTAGTTATTTAAAACTAGATGATTATTTCATTAAAAATATTGTTGAAGACGATTAATTTTATTTAAAAAGTTGTTTAAAGTTATTTTATTTTAGTTATCCATTGGAGATGTTTAAAGGTTTAAGAGTTTATTTATTATATTATTAAAAATGTTTTTAGTTATATTTCTTTATATTATTTAAAAATGATAAAGCTAAGTTTATAATGTTTTAGTTTATTTATTATAAAATAAATAAATTGTTATAAAGGATTTCTTTATAAAAAGGATTTATGTAAAGGAGTTTATGAACTTGGGAAGAGGATTGGAATTGGAAAAGAAGTTGGATTTTAAAAGATTGTGAAAACGAGGATTTTAAATGGTTAGTAATTAAAAAGAGGAATTTTATAAATAGGTTAGGATATTATAAAAGAATACTTTTGTAAAAAAAACTTGGAGATTTATAGGGAACTCTATAAATAGATTTTGGAGATTTATGAAGAAGATATTTTAAAATAAAAAAGAAAAGATTGTTAAAGAAAGAAAAGGTATTTTGGAATATTTATATCTTTGTTTAAAGGATACTTGTGTTTATTCATTTTAATATAATTTTGATATAAGTGAATCTTTCTAAGTGATTTGTTAAGATACCTATACCATTTTTAAGTATATGGAAAACGTACTGCAAGTTTCAAAATGAATGATTTGAAAATATACTCATATCGTTAAGATAAGTATTTGGTTATCTTTTATAAATATCGAAAATATTTTGTTTTGTGAATATACTTATTTTGTTGAGATAAGTATATGGAAGTGATTTCCAAGTATTTGAAAAGTGATTTCTAAGTTATGAATGTCAGGCTCAATGGGTTCCATGGGAAATGAAATCTATGATTTGAATGTTAGTTTATTCGATGGTTAAATAACCGACTATCGTATTTGGACCCAAAAGTAACTCTGGAAATATCTAGAAAAAACACATGAGTTATATTGCACAATCATCTCCGATGATGTTGTACTGTGCGAATAAATCTCGTTTTGTTCTACTAGGACGAATGATAAGGAAATCCACCCATAAACGGTTAGGAGGTGAACTCTGTCTTATCTTTGTCTGTTTATTTCCTAAAGAACCGAGGTTGAGTTTACCAAAAACTGTCGAATGTTGTTTTGAAGAGACCGGGATCAGATATGTTATCCGAAAACCACTTCGATCCAACTTAAGCGTTGCGAAGTGAATACATCATGAAGATGATGGGAATTCAGAGACAAAGCTCTCAAGTGTTTCGTTCAATCCCAGAACGAACTTGTATGGATGAATGATGGCATTACATTGTTGCCTCGAGGGCAGTATTAGCATTCCAAGGGGGAAGTGCTAAACAATGGTAATCGTAGCCTCAAGCCTCATCAACCGGGAAATGACTAAAGCAGGGACATGCAGCTAGGGCTGTCAATTTCCTACACGACCCGAAACACGACCCGAAACCCGCACGGAAATTAGCGGGTTAACCTGACCCGTTAATTTGGCGGGTCATTTTCGGGTCAACCCGAATTTGACCCGTTTATAAACGGGTGGATTTAGGGTTGACCCGCTAACCCGAAATTGACCCGACTAACCCATTTATAGGCTCGGTATTGTTGTACAATTCTCATTTTAGCTTGCACAAGAATGGTATTTTTGTTATTCACTTATTCCTACACATTCGCACTTAACAACTTCCTACATTTTCATGCCCATTCCCACGTAACAGCTTCCCAAATTTTCATACCCATCTTTGTTTGCAATAAAAGAATGACAACAATACCCTTCTTTTGCTCTAAAATTCTCATCTTACCTCGCAAAAGAAGGGTATTGTTGTCATTCACTTATTCCTAAAC
Organism: Allium fistulosum; assembly: GCA_030737815.1. Taxonomy (NCBI): domain Eukaryota; kingdom Viridiplantae; phylum Streptophyta; class Magnoliopsida; order Asparagales; family Amaryllidaceae; genus Allium; species Allium fistulosum. Next base: position 102,111,266 of record CM060907.1, read on the forward strand.
ATTCGCATTTAACAACTTCCCACATTTTCATGCTCATTTCCATTTCTTTATACAAATATTTTTCTTAACGGGTTACACGAATCAACCCGAAACCCACCCGATATATAATCGGGTCAACCCGAAACCTGCCCGTTTAATAAACGGGTTGACCCGACCCGTTTAAAAATCAACCCGAACCCGAGTTGACCCGACTCGAACCCGACCCAACCCGACCCATTGACAGGCCTACATGATGCAGCAGGACCATGTGGGTCGCTCCCATTAGGGTATGATCATTCCAAGATCTAGTGTCGATATCTCTATGTATACTTTAGGGCCCATGATGATTGTTTATCAACCATAGGGTGATCATATTCGGCGCTATCCAGCAAGGGGTAAGGCTGGTCCTGAGTAGTTGAGGTGCAGTTGCGATTGCGACCTCCCGTACATTTTATCTAGAGGTGTACGGATTTGGTGGGTAGACCCTTACACTTTCGTAGTTGGAATCCATTCTCCAATAAGCGCCTACGGACTTGATTGTATACCTATTATGCTGGAATTTAATAATGTAACAATTTCGGCTATGATTAATAAATAATTGTATCTAACACTATTATAATATCAAAGGATTTCATATGAAATGTTTTGGTTATCGTAAGGTAAAACCCCATTATTGTTTATGTGCGGTGTGGTCTTACGAGATACCTTTGTTTCCAAAGATTTTTATAACTTTAAAATCCAGTTCGGTGTGTTTTTCTCACACTGGTTTTCTAGACTGACTCGGGTGTTATTTTATTATAATGCTCGGGTCAGACCGAGCATATTTACAGATTGCTTTGGATGCATTGGAGCTCAGGAGACGAGTTGGAGGTCTTCAAACGTATTCTCATATATGTTTATTTTTCCTACTTTGTCATTGAAATTATCAACAATTGTGAGGACAGGTTGTTATAACTGTCCATGCTGATAATTGTGATTGTTGTTGTACTCTGATGGATGTATGTATATAACAATTCTCTTTTGTAAAAATCATTGATATTATATTATATGTTGTTCTACTGCGATTGTGAGATTCTGTGTTGTTTTTAGTTTCTTTTCTCTTCTGCTTCTCTTCTTCTTTCTTCTTTCTTTCTCATAATTATCCGTCTTTCTGTTCGATTTGGATTGGACATGTGTGATTTATTGTCAGCTTGAATGGTACGGAAAAACGGGTCGTTACAAACTATGTGTACTAGTCTTAAGTATATAACCTTATAAAAAGAAATTAACTCAACTTCACTCACAATTAATCATATTTTGTCCAACAAAGTTCAATAACTCCTTATCGATATATCGTTATCTATTATATGGAGGAGTGAATTTTGAGATTGAATATTTATTCATTTCTTAGTACGTTTGGAACTCTTTCCAATAAACTCACCCACTCGATCTAATTGAATCATTTATACCGCATGTTACATATTTACTTCCACTGTATATGCTACAGGCTTACCATAGACTTATACATGTGTATCAAAAAAGCATGTCCATGTTCGTGATAACTCATCGGTGAATATGATGAAGTACATGGAACTGTTTTAGTAATAATAGACTTACGATTGTATACATTTATATATATCAATCCGAAGAGTTCATCAACTTTTATGATGCTCCCACTAAATGTGTGCATATCCCTTAATTATTTGAGATATAATTAACCAATATCATATGATTCATAATCATATAATAAAATTATTTCTCAAAACCACGGCTTAGACCATGATTCCAAAATAACCAATAATAATATTAGATAATTATGTATTTTCCAATGCATCAACTTTGTTGTGAAAACAAATACCACGTTACAGTTTTATTCATAAATAATATTCATAATATTCACATTGAAATATAACTGTGTCTATTTTTCAATCGACACCGAAAAATAGTCATTATTTCATAAATAATGTTCGATATGTTTTACGAAAATAATTTTCACAATTTGATGTGATCAATAAGTGCTATATTGCATGCTCTCACTATTTTCACCTTACTATAATATCATACTGAATTCAGAGGACAATTATTCATTCAATATAAATTATTTATTTCATATACTGCAACTAGTTTACAATGGTGAGTTCTTTGATCAAATATCTTGAAATAAAAGAAATAAATCTCATAGAAAACAATTTTCTATATCAAAATACAATTTGGAATATAAATCATATTTTTTATTCCAATATTAAGTATCAAACTATTACAATTCTCGTTCTTGATGTTTCTTTATTAAGCAGAAGTGACTATTCATTCTCTTCATCCCAACTGTACCTTAAATCAGATCTACTCTTGTACATTTGTTTTTCCTTTCTAAATGGTCAAACCATTCAAAAGAAAACCCTCACCACTACATCTTAATGAACTCTTTACAAAGATGCATTTGATAATCCTTAACATTTAAGGACATCAAATATGATGCACCTTATGTAAACTCATCAAACTGATATTTTTAGTGATCAAATTATTCAATTTTTCTTGTAATTTTGGTTTAGCATTACATTTAACACAATAGTATCCTATAATAGATTAAATTAAATACTCGATCTCACAGTACTGTTTATTGGCTTATTTCGAATGAACTAACTTCATCGAAGTATCGTACATTACAAACTGTGACCATTCCCCATATAACACTTATATGCGATAGTATATGAATCAAATATCCCTAGTCTTGTATTGCTTTTAGAGTTCGAAACTCATTGAATGGAATACACAGTCTCGACCAAATAAACACGTAAGTGACCAAACTACGAATGTATTTAGTAGTTATAAAATCAGGCACTTGAATGGTGTTGAAACGTTAATATGTAACAAGTTTTATTGGTAAGTACATGTTATATTTCTATTTTTCAATCTTTGATTCAAATCATTTATATATCTTAATTGATAAACGTTTTATCAATCGTATTAAATGTAGAAATTTATCATTGTAGATTATTATAAAATTATATAACATATGTTCTTACAATATTAGAAATGTTAAATGAAGATTTTATTTTTCTAAAAAGGCCACCACTAGTCTTTTATGTTTCACCAAGCCCTTAGTGAAACATAAAAGTCTTTCGACTTCACTAGTGGGTGTAAGGACTCATATATCTTGGGATTCTGACCTTGAGGAAAACACAACAAATCATATTCCCATATATGATGGATAACTCCTTATCGGTTGTATCACATATAACTCCTAACCCTTGTTCTTTGTCTTAATCTCACCTTTATCTTGAGGAAAGCTCAACAAGTAAAGTGAGACTATTCACTCGGACCTATCATTTTGCGACGGCCTAAGTATAATGTACATACCTTAAGGAAAGCACAACAAATATGTACAGTTATCTCTCGTCTATTCTACTACACATAATATCCCTAGCTTGAGGAAAACTCAAAAATTAAAGAGTACGCAAGTAATCTATTAATATATAAATGATAGATGACAACTTTATATTAAAGATTCATAATCTTTAATATATTATATCGAGTGATATCAACTTATGGAATAATGTATTTCTTATGAAATACCCTGGTGATTCAAGTATCGAACATATCTGAAATCAGGTATACGTACAATACATATGCATTTATCCCTTAAGTCTGCTTAAGATTTCTTTAATGTTCCACATTTAGTTTATACATTCATATCATATAAGTTTCATTATTATATAACTTATATATTTCATACTACTTATATAATAGTCTTATGTATAATATTATATTAATTAAATCTTATTTAATTAATTAATTAACATTTTAATTAATTTTATATTATTTTAATATAACATTTATATTATATATTTATTACATATTATAACCTTTATGGTATTACACATATATCTTATATATGTGTATATTCATTTAATTAATTAACCTATAATTAATTTACTTAATTAATTAACCTTTAATTAATTTATATAATTAATTAACTTTTAACTTATTAATTTAATTAAACAATTTTAATTAAATTATATTAATTTCAAAATTCAATTCATATACATATATGTATACTTATGTTATTTAAAACATTTTAAAATATCATAATATATAATACATAAATATTTTTTTATTATTAATTAACTTATTTAATTAATCTATTTTATTAATCCAATTAATAAATTTTGAAATTAATAAATATATTTTCAAATATTTTAAAAAATTATTATATCATAACTATTATAATATATGTATATCTTATTTTAAATTTAACTTTTAAATTTAAAATTTTATTTTTCAAACAATTTGGAAAATTTATATTATAAAATTTATAATATTTTATATTTTATATTGAACTTTTAAATTTTAAACTTTTATTTTTAGTTTCCAAACGATTTTGAAATTAGCCCAAATCCTAGTTCAAATTGGGCCTCTTCTATTATGAGCAATATTTTCACTACACCAGAATCCCCATTTCGCAACGGCTTTAAGCCGTTGCGAAATGGGCAGTGGTAAAAATTTCGCAACGGCTCTTGTCCGTTGCGAAATATACTTTTGCAATGGCTAATGGCCGTTGCAGAATCTTATTTAGCAACGGCTCATAGCCGTTCCGGATTTAATTTCGCAACGGCTTAAATCCGTTGTTAAATGTAGACGTATAACTGTTGTTTTACCTATTAGCAACGGCTTTAATCCGTTGCTAATTACTAATTTTTTTTAAAAAAAAATCGAAAATTTTTCTCTGTACCAGTGACAGTCATTTCATTATCATAATTAATAAAAAAATTTGCAAATTTAACACTATCACAAAAGAAAGATTATTAAACCAAATATTTTTCATACATTCAACACAAACCAAACATAACAAATGTTTGAATTATAATGTTCAACATCAACACATACCACTATATAGTACAACAGCGAAATCATTACATAATACTACATTGCAATCTTATGTTTAACCTACCTTGGTTGATTAGTCTTATGTCGCACAAATACAAATTATGAGTTCTCGCACAAATACAAATAGAAATATTAACCTCTTCACTAAGTGAGCACATAACCTCTTCAACTACAAGTGCTGGAAAACCAATATCATCTGCACATAACAAAAATCAACCAGAAGGATATTAATTATATAAAATTGTGGTCAAAGTCTACCAAGTCGTGTCATCTAATTTAGTTCAAAACATACATATTAGCTCCTAGGGACCACATGAATCCAAATCAAAGGTCATTTGTGACAAGCTACAAAATAAGAACTTCAAGTTATAGAAGTTGCATCTCTGTAACTATCCAGAACAGTTGCAGATTGATTCAAGTTATAAGAACTTCAAGTAATAGCTCGATTTGACTGTATTCATATAGCATCAACTGATCAAACATTCATACCGGAACATGGGTATTCATATAGCATCAGTAGATGGATGTCAATGCATTGATATTATAATTCATTGAAGTAAGCAGAGCGAACTGTAGCTATTAGGCCAACTACTATAGTAAATGTGATTTATCATCATAGAAATTAGTACAAATAAAAAAAATAATGCACTGTAATACATTCAAGTTCTTCTAAGAAATCTAGTTTATCTTATCCAGTTTTCACGCTAATTATTTATGCATGTATCTGGAAAAAACTTAAGATGTTTTGCGACAAATGCTTACAGAATGTCAACTAATAAAGCAACACATTAATATATTCATCGGAACTGAATGTTAGAACATTTGTGAATATATTACCAGCTCATTTGATCGATCCATGTTACTTGTAAGACCTTCCGTATGTTCAAATAAGCCAGGAACTTGGAATGTAGAAATAAATGCAGCAACTAATGGAATTTCAATTCTCATGTACACTTCAAAAGCACTGATATAGGTAAGTAGTTTGAAATTCATCGTCTTAATTTTAATGTTATGATTTAAACTTAAAGAAAATGATGGGGGTTAAAGTAAACTAGTCCCAGTTTTTGAAGATAACAATAGAATCCTGTATGATAGTAGGATAAAAGGAAATCATGTGCAAATATGGATTATAACAACCAGATTATTAGAATAAGGAAAATAGGGAATCCATCAACCATAATAATGGGGAAATAAAAGGATTGAGCCTATGCAATGAAGGAGATTTCAATAAATTACTCACTGTCGAATTGATTTCTATGTTCAGTGTTTTCAGAATTCAGAACTGCAATCTTCATTACTAGTTCTTGTATGTGCAAATACAAAAAAATTCAAGTCAGAATCATGCCTGTGATTGAGTTTACAGCCCAAAATAGTATAATGACTGCTGCATTTGTTAACTTGTGTAGTAATCAGTCCATAATGCATGTATAATGAATTAACTGTAATCATTTCACGTGCTTAAAATGGGTCATGATGCAATAGATTAAACTATAAAATGGGTCATGATGCAATAGATTAAACTATAATAGATTAACTGTAACCATTTCACGTGCTTAAAATGGGTCACGTGCTCAAATTTACATTTGTTTTCTTTCCTATTTTGTTTTTACAAATAAAATATAAACATACAAGTAAAAAATATAAACATACAAGTAAAAAATATAAACATACAAGTAAAAATATAAACATACAAGTAAAAAATATAAACATACAACTACAATGATGAATTGACTATTATAGTTTAAAGACACTCAGGTTGTTAATCAAAGGTCTTGGCGCTAGACATATATTATATCAAAATTCAAAAGCAAAAACTAAAATAACTAGAAATATAGTATCATGATAATAATTGATAAATATTGACTGAATTGAAGGAAATATTGAAAGATGAGAAGTCCCTTTTATAGTGTAATCGACTGAATTTAACTGAACGAGGAATTGAAGAATCATACATAAGAGACAGTAACAAATGCATGCAGCTTTGTTATCAAGCTAGTTTTATAATGATATTTAATGTAAACTGTACCACCTACCCAGGGAGTTAAATTGCTCTATTTCTAGAAATTCAAGCACTTTAGCTTCCTAGTTATCATGAGTCTGACCAATAAATCAGTATAACTTTTTTAATTATATATTTATAGTATTAGAGTAGAGGAATATTCTTAATTAACATATAGAAAAGAGTTGTTCTCCATTACAGCATCATCAGTATGTCCTTACAAAATTCAAATGAGTGCATCGAACAAATGTAAATAAAAAACTATTTAAACCAATTGATTTTAGTTTAGATGGACTGCCGCCATCATAAAAATAAAACTTTCATAACTGGATTATTATAATCAAGGAGAGACCAATCACAATTATATCAAATATGTTATTTCTTGATATTTTAAATTTGTATGCATTAGCATTCGTGTACTGTATAGATTTTGGATGGCATAGGAAGGTGGGAAACGGTTGTCTACAACCATTACATAAACTGACTATGAAAAGATTCTTGAACATGAAACGCACAGTACTAACTTAAGATCCAATAATGCATGAAAGCGTTACAATACAGTGCAACTAACAATAATTAAGGAAGAAGTTTGTATGCACTGCTTACTGATTAGAGCAATGGATAATTCACTTATGCTGATGTCACGAGCGATCCCACCAGTTAATAAGAAATAACCTGTCATATGGGAAAAAACAGAAGTTGTATCAATCATGTGACTCTTGTGTATATTATATGAGTGGTACAAATGGGTAAAACAAACCGAAAAAAGAGAAACAAAGGATTCAATGTTTCAAGATTTGCACAATAAGAGCTTACTGAAAATAAGCTTCAAAAATAATGCATATGTTTATTAGGTATTAAGTAAAAAAAATTAATATGTTTTCAAGTTGCATGCTCACAGGAGATAAACAGTACGCTCTTACCGATGCATGAGTCAGAATGAAGTTAGACACAATTTTAACAATGAGATAAGCATTGTCGATTTTGAATGGTTGGGAATAGACGAAATCGTATACTTCCAAAAAAACTGAAGCTAATCCAACATTCCAGCTATCCTTATAAACAATGCAGAGTGCCGAATAGTAGAATGGATGGAGGACTAGGATTTATGGCCCATCCCAATCATTAGTAGTACTAAAATATGCACACTGATCACAATTTAAAAATCTACTTTATTGAAGTTTTTCTCGTGTTCCACAGTTATCGAGCATGCTCTATATTTATCAAATTTACAAACATAGAGTTCCATCACTGTAGGAATTAGATTATTTTGCACTGTATTCACTATGTTCAAACTCTGTGACTTTCTTCATACAACTTGGTGCTTAATCACACAACAAATCCTTGAAAGATTAAGATATAATATAACATCATAATGGAGAAAACAATGTAGAGGTTCACTCATTGCTACAACATGAATCAAAGAAACCGGTCTTCCAAATACATAGCCATATATTACTCCGTTACCACAAACACACCCAAAACAAAAATCAATTGACCATCATGATTATATCCACCTTAACATCAAATTAATAAGTCAACGTCTTTTAGAAAAAAATATGAAGACAAAATAAGTATAAACTAAATCAAATCAAATAACATCTAAAACAGAGACAACCAAACAACATAACCCATGTATTTCTAATGATAAAAATAAAAATAGATCGAACCTTATTGCTTAATTTCGAAGAGCCGACGGAAAGAAAACAATGCCAGTATAGCAGTGTAGTTAACTACAACGATAAAACAAAGTGATGCAGACAGAACTGCGCTTCCATCTCAACTTTCCCAAAAAGAAAAACAAATTTATCAACAGCTCGTCAAACCAAAACTTTAGATTCAAAAGCAAAAAACAACTAGTTGAAAAAGTCAAGCAAAAATCAACTCAGCAGCAAGGAACAAACTGGAAGAAGGAACAATCTGAATTGAAGAAGACCACAAACGCAACCAACATGGACGAAGATACTCACAAGAACAATAAGCGACTAAAAGCTCAATGAAACAGAGGGGACTCATGAGGGCAACTTAGAAAAATATTAGTGATTTAAATCAAAGACTATATCATATTATTTTGAGAAAAAGAAAATAATGTAAATAATATAGGGAGAGATAGTACCAGATAGCAAAGAGACAATCGATTGGGAGCTAATTCAATTACTAGACAAAAAAGGGAGAGAACGAAGATAGGTATGAATTATGTAATCCATTCATTGTATAGAACCTAGTCAAAATTTCTAAAATGTCCAACATGCTTCGATTTGAAAATTCTGATAGCGACCATTTTCTCGATTAAATTGCAAATAGTAGGCTCAGATTTTAAAGTACTGTTAAAAATTATGTTGTTATGCTCCTTCCAGAGACACCAAAAAGTTGAAGATAAAACTAAACATGCAACATCAAAATTGAAATCCTTACTATTAACTTCATAGGAAGATTGATGATTTCTGATTCTAACTGGAGAGGAATATTATGGTTAGTAAGCTAAAGTAATTTCTCTCGACACCAAAACCAAATAGATATTGTAAAAGAACAGCTTAAGAAAAGGTGCAATTACAAGGGAAATGCTTGAAGATATAATAGAGGAATCAATCAGCCTGTTTTGGGAATTTGTTAAAGGAGACAAAGATAAAACTTCGGTAATAATTTAGGGTTTGCTAAGAAATCAAACTGAACTTCAGGATCCATCGGACTTTGCTAAGAAATCAAAGCGACTCGAACCCATCGATTCCGACGCCGCCTCCAGTCCAATCAAACCGCTGTCTCCACAACTTCCTCTACTTCTCACAACAAACTCCATCCAATCACTGATACCACTAAAAAAAATTGAGAACAACTCTCGACCAAAATCAAATCCTAACCACTATAGAACCACTAACGATTTTTCCTCACTCTCAGTCATGTGATAACGATTCATTTTTGATTACTGTGATAATTTCAAGTGAGTCGATTCATTTTTTATTACTGTGATAATGATTACCTGAATTGAAAAGGAAGACGCTTTACTCTTTCTTCAGATCTGCCGTTATCACTTTTTTTTTGGATCGAAGTGGAAAATGATAGAATCAGGCGTAGCTAGTTGGGAACGGGGGTATGGAAGGCTGTACTGCAAATTTAGTTCGGGTAAGGGCCGTTTCAAAATTTAGAACGGATATGAGCCGTATTATACTATTTTGCAACGGACTTTAACCGTTGCTTAATAGAAACGGCTTAGAGCCGTTGCAAATTTTCCGCCTTCGGGAGTTGTGAAACGGCCGGTATGGTGTAGTGTTTGGGCCCAAGCCGATAGCTAGATAGGGCATAATACTTGATTACCCAAATCAATCCTTCAACACTACCTTTCTTAGACACCCTACTAACTGGGTTGTGAGCTTAATTGGTTACCTCTAACATGACTAATTAGACCACATAAGCTATTGGGCTCTAATACCATTGTTGGAACTGGGCCAGCCCGCAGCGAAAGTTATGGGTGAATTTTAATTTTTTTTATCATATGGGATCTTTGTTGGGCATATGAAGTTTAATTTATTTAGAACATTTCTAAATTTAATTTAAATAAAATCATATATTTCATTTGAATTTATAAATTGTTGATCGGAATATATTTTCAATTTATATATAAATATAAAAATCTATCGTATACATATATGTATGTGTGCGCACATGTAGCATGATATTCCATGCAACGTATAACATACCTGTATATAGATGTTGGGAATTACGTCGCAACATACATATTAACACATCCTATATGTATTGTATTTTGTCCAAATATGTGTATATGTTTATAGTTATTATACATAAAAACCCAAGTGTGAATATACGTAACAACCCGCCTTTTCGATCCTTAGAAGTCGACACTAATACATCCACGGTATTAACGTGCCGAACAAGTACCGAAAAGATAGATTTTTGGGGTGAAAGAAAAGGCAGAACAGAATCTCAAAACATGACGAGTAATATATAATATACCAATGATCTTTACAAAAGAAAAACTATGTTATACATACATAAATTAGAGTGACTAACCTATCATCAGCCTGGACAGTTATAACAACTTATCCTCACAAATGCTGATAAATACAAACAAGAACAAAACAGCTGAATAAAATACATGAATATGTCTTAAAGGCATCTAGCTCGTCTCTTGAAGCTCCAAAGTGTCCATCTAAATCTGGAAAATTTGCTCGGGCTGACCCGAGCATTATAATAAAATAACGCCCGGATCAATTTGATAAACCAGCGTGAGAAAACTCAAATCAAATCATACAGACTTCTATATTTATAAAACCCTTTGAAAATAAAGGTATCTCATAAGACCATGCCGCACATAGAAACGGACAGGTTTTTACCTTACGATAACCAAACCATTTTTATTAGAAAATCCAAAGATAATATAATAATGTCTAGGGGTGGAAAATAAATATATAACATAGTTGGAATGGTTACCTATAATTACATTCAACGGTTTAGATTCTACAATTAAAACCGTAAGGCGCGTATTGGAGAATGGATTCCAAAATGACAAGGTAAGGGATTACCTTCCATACAATATACCTCTAGATAAAATGTACCCAAGGGCCACACATGGACCCTCATGCGAACACAAAGCCTGTTGCCCCTTTGACATGACATACCGAATAACATCATCCCTCGGGCAGAGAGCTGCAAACATTGCCCCACGGTCACCCCATGCGCACACCAAAATCTAAAAATCTCAATCTAGATCGAGGAGTGATGCTCCTAATGGTAGCTCTCCACATAGCTCTACGAGCATCCCCTGTTTTAGCCATTACCGGGTTGTGAGGTTACACTTTTTCCTTTTCCTCGTAGAAATTCCCACTTAGAATACTAACACTGTCCTCTAGTAATAATGTGACGCTAGCATTCATCCATACAACTTTTTCAGGATATAAACAAGCCGAAGGCACTACTCCTACTACATCCATTTTGGAATCACCCATAGGATTAGTAGCAAGTAGCCTTGCACTTCAAAGAACTTCGCTTTTTATTCCATCATCTCAAACTAGTCTCGAACCTTTTCCAAAGTGTCGAACACGTATATGGTTTTTGGGCGGTCATGGTTTTGAGTCATCTCATATAAGTACACTCCAGGCTTACCGGTCGCTCCAAAACCAATCGATAGATTCCTATAAACTCAACCCCAGTTCTTTTGGAAATAATCAGACAATACATAAGAGCAGAGATCACCTCCTAACCATTTAAGTGAACGGATTTCCTTATCATTTATCCTAATAGAACAAAACAAGATTCATATGCACAGTATAGCTCCATCAAAGATAACTGTGTCATATAACCCTAGTGTTTCACCTAGATATTTCCGGAGTTGTCTTTGGCCAAGATTTGATAGTCGGTTATTTAACTATCAAATAAACAAACAATCAAACATAGATTTAATTCCATATGGGATCCACTATGTGACGACCGCCCATGACCCCTGTACTGAATCTAGAGATAGTGCGCTGTAAAGTGTGCCAGGCAACCATGGACGATTGTCAGGGTAAATTAAAACAACAGAATCTATCGTATTACTCACAGCGCATGGACAAAAATACAATAGAACATATGTATAGTGAAGCTTTACAGAATAATATGCCATCATAAAACTCCATAATAGTTGAATACAAGCATCCAAATAGTCAATACATCAAGCCTCACTACATAACACTCAGAGATTATACAAACAGCGGAACATCCAGTACATATAATACGAAGATAATATGCAACCCTCCAGCTCGTCTTCGATATCAGCACCGTGGAAAGCAAGAACAGCACTTGTCACCTGCTACCTAGTCTGCCTGTCCCAAAATGGACGAACATCCCAAGGCAATAAGAATTAAAACATAAAGCCTTGAGTCAGACAACAGTCTTAGTGAGCAGTAAATTAACAATCAACATACCAAAAGAGCATAAAGGAAAAGGAATAGGAATACGACCCTCCCACTCCAACCTCTTTCTACAGTGATAGCCCCCAAACACACACGGTAACGACCCAGAAATTTGAACGAATTAAATTGAGAATATTTAAATTATTTTAAATATTTGAACGATGATTTAATTTGAATCCCGAATATAACTTGGAATTTGGCAATTAAATTTTATAATTTAATCTATTGAAACTGGATAAAAAATTTGAATCTTCAATTGTAAACCGAAGAAAAAAATATTTCGAAAGCTTTTAAAATTCGTATTGATAATACTGAAGATAACAGAAGCTCCAGAATTGAGTTTGAAAACGATTTGTTCAGTTTTGAAATTTTATTGTTCGAATCGATATTTAAAAATAGCATTCCGGGGCACAGTCTCGGAATTCGACGAAACCATTTCCATTGGGTCCGTAATATTGAATTATTATCGGATTTCAAATTTCATAGTAATTGGAGTGGTTGTGTGAGCGTACGATAAATAAACGCGCCGGAAATTGTATTGAAATTTATATATATATATATTAGCTGATTAAAATATATACTCACATCAGCCACCCTACTTCTGAGCAAGTCGACCTACTCTGCTTAATCATCGTTCTCTTGTTCCCTCTTTTCTTTTTAAATTTCACGCAACCTTTCTCTGCCTCCTCAGTTAAAACATTTCAGAAGAAAATGTATCGTTCAAAATTAACAATGGCCGAGAGTTTTAAAAGTAAGATCGCGAGTCCCCTCATTTCTTTAGTTGAAAACAAAACTCCCTCTTTCCTTCTCTGCTTCATTTTCAAAATCAAAACTGAAGCCCTTTCCTCTTACATCCTCAATCGCAGAAGAGACTTTTAAAAACTCAATTCGTATGAAGAAATAAATAAATCGCGAGCAGTAATTAGCAACCCAAACCGCGAAATGGAAACGAAAGCATGGGTTGTTCGTAGGGCGAATTTCGAGTCGTGGCAGGCGATGAAATCGCGTGCAGCAGTCGAGGGGGATTTACTCGCGTGACCACAATCGCGAGGGGCTTCGGTCGCACGTATTTGGGGAAGAGAACTCGAGTTCGAACTCGCGAGCAAGTTGAACGAGACTGGTGAAGGCGCGCGCGTTCGAGAGGGTTTGACTAGCAACGACGAGCACCGGGTCGCGATATTAGGCGCGCGTTTGCGGATGCGCACGCGCGTGGCAGCGGCGACTTGGTGGAATCTGGGTACGGCAAAAGTCGCGAGTAGGAGTCGAGCGTTCTCGGCAAGGTATATCTGCAGTTAACAATTTATTCTTCAATTCTAAATTTTTTAAATATGTATTTAATTTACTGCAAGTGATAAAATTTCTGTTGGATTTAAAAGAAAAAAATAATAACAGTAGTAATAATAACAGATAAATGATATTTTAAAGTTTGAGTTTTAAAAATCTATATGGATTGTTATATAAGTGTATATGTATGAAGTTCCAAAAGAAAAATAGATAAACTGCTGTTGTTATATGAAAAATAAAATATAAAATACAGATTACTAATAAATTAACTTACGTAATTATTTTGGTAACTGGAAAATATTTTGTTAAAGGAGAAATTAGTTTTAAATTTAATTTCTTGTTAAATAATTCTATTAAAAGAAGTTGGTTTGAAATAAAAGCATTGAATAATTGAAATTACCAAATGAAAATTTATTTTTCGATCTGTTCGAATATTAATAAACTGTATGAAATTGTTTATTCAAGGTTTAAAATCGAGAATCAAGCCGAAATGGAAAATGGATGGCAAATTAAAAGCAAAGGTGAGATTTTTCTCACTCAAAATGAAAGTGAAATTTTACAGTTATTATTGATTGATGATTGCTATTGGATGTGATATTAGATATAGTAGGATATATCTATATATATATATAGCAATATATACATATTGGCATATGTATATATTGGATTGATTGATTTCCCGCCTCGTATAGCGGATGAGACCCTATTGCGCCGTTAGTAAGCGGATATTTTTATAAAACCCATATACCACGATATTCCACCTCGAAGTGGAATTGGTATTGTGCTAACGTCTGTGGATGCAGGGAAACAGGTTGGAGGGATCCAACTGGATTCCTCAACAGTATTTATTTATTTACAGATATTGATGAATATTCTGTTATCATATGTTGATATATGATGTTTGATGTTGTGATTGACTAATTGGTGCTGTTGCATCATCGGATTCAAGTTTTGAAATTTAAAAATAACGACTTTTACTTTAAAAAGGATTTTTAAAGTGATTTTTGAAAATATACGTTTTATGGAAACTTTGAATTGATTTATTTCAAATAAATAAACGTCTAAAATTTTAAAGTTATAAAAGTTAAGATTTTTGTGAAATAAAATCAAAGTGTGATTTTTTTGAAATAAAAGTTAAGAAATTTATGAAATGGTTTAAATTGGGATTTCTAGTATTATAAACGGTTTATTTAAAAGATGTACAAAAATGGATATTTATAAATTTGAAATATTGGAATTTAAAACGAGTTTTATAAATTGTGAAGATAGAAAATTTATGGAATTATAAATTGTGAAGATAGAAAATTATAGAATTATAAATTGTGAAGATTTGAAGTTTATAGATTTATAAAGTGTGAAGTTATATAATGAATGAAATTTTAGAATAAAAGATTTATAAGAAGTTTACTTATAAATTGGATTTTTGCCTTTAAATGGAATATTTATCGAATTGATTTATAAAGGAGATTTATAAATCAAAGTTGTTATAAAATATAAAAATAGAATTTATAAACGTTGTTTTATAAATTCGAGATCAATTGAATTGGATAAATTAAATATAGAAGATTTTTAAAGAAGATATATTCGCGATTTTGGATAGCGAATCTCTATTGAAATTAAAATGTGTAGAAAGGATTGAAATTGGGTTAAGTGAATTATATTCACGATTTTGGACAGTGAATATATTGTTTAGTAAAATGGATTTATTTTTTGAAGAAGTGATATTAAAAATGAAGTTAAACATTTTAAAAATGTTTTAAAATGTATTATGAATCGAAAGCATATATTTCAACACTTGTTATTGAAATAGACGTTTTCGAGAAATTTAAGGAAATGGTGGACTATAACACACTGTTGTTATAGTAAATGATTTCCAAAAGGAAATGTTTTATATAGTATTGGGATTTATATATCTATCGTAATTTTCGAATCCCTATACTAGTGATTTTGAGTCGTCGTAACGATGTTTTACGTAACATTCGTTTTGACTCAAATAAATGTTGTTATAGTAAATGGTTTCCTTAAAGAACGAAATATATACTTAATATTGATTTAAGTATATCGAATATTTTCCAAGTGTTGAAAATAAATAGATTTGTGAAACACTTATTTTTAAATAAGTATGGAATTACTTTTCCAATATGATATGAAATGAACGTTTTGAGAATTTATCTTTGTAAAGATAAATTGAAATTGAATATTTGAAATCGATTTGAGAATCGTATATCAGTAGATATTTTGAAATATAAATTCAATATGGAATTTATAAAGGAAATGGAAACTGTTTAGAAAAATAAACGTTGATTTATTTTTGAAGTGTGGGAATTTTATATCTAGTAAAGATATTTTGGAAAATAAATAATTTGGAAAATTATTTGGAATCTGATGATGTTGCGCATCTTTATTGATAGTTAAATAACCGACTATCAATAATTATCTTGAATATGGTATTTGTTGTGAATTGGATGAATTTGAATGCCACACTTAT
This sequence comes from Allium fistulosum, assembly GCA_030737815.1. NCBI lineage: Eukaryota > Viridiplantae > Streptophyta > Magnoliopsida > Asparagales > Amaryllidaceae > Allium > Allium fistulosum. The sequence goes on from CM060907.1 coordinate 102,127,785, forward strand.
TTTTGAATAAGCGCTCACTATTCGGGTTAGCCGGGAAAGGACCATGGGGTCGTATAACCCATTCCGAATATGTGATACGTCGTTATGAATTGCATTCGAAGACCGGTGTTGAAGACCGGATATTTTTGAAAACGGAAGGATTACCGTCGAGTTACTCTACATCGGCTGATCTCCGATTTAGAGGTTTTATCACCCTTAGTGACGGGAAGTCCGGACGTGATTAGAAAACTATCCAGATATGCAAGGGCTTCGTGAGAAGTGCCTTCGGTTCTGTTCGATCCCGGAACAGACTTGTATGGATTGTATGTCTGACGTTACAAATTTGAGATATAAAGCTGATTTCTTTCAAATACATATCTGTTGGTGGCGGAGAATTTATTCTCTTAGCTTAACACCCTTCTCTGAGACGTACGAGCTCAGAGGTTATGTAGTTGAAATTTATCAGCGATATATTCCCAATTTGGTAACGTGGCATACTGAGTGTTGCTGTGAAATGATCAGTGTTTGATCATTTGCGATATGATCATTTGTTTGATCTTATATCTTTGTGATCATAGGATGATCATTTGTTTGACCCGAAGCATGGCTTTTTGAGAAGCGTAGCTTTGTGGACGAGACTTCGTCGAGCCTCACACCCCGGAAATGGTCAAAATAGGAAGGAGCGGCAAGGTTCTAGGGAGTAGCGCCCCTTAGTGTATGTCATTCCTTCTGGATAGAGGTGGTATCATGGTATGGAGCCCAGATACTTAACCTATGTGGTTGCTGCATTTATATTATGTGGTTTGTTGGAAATCGGGGATCCTTGGGAAGATCGGTTACGATCGGGAGATGGCATACGCGTGTCAGTAGTTACCTATTTTTGCAGAGGTAACCCGGCCTTGTGTTGGCAGAGATCCGGTTAGGTTCTCGGGTCGTCTATTCCAGGGACGTACCCATCGTGGAAAAGGAAGTTCCTTAGCCTGACCATTTGTTGGAAATCCAAAGAAACAATACGAGCCTTTACGATTTCAATTGTATAACCTGTCTCCTCAGGAGGCAGCTATAGCAGGCATAATATAATGGTACCTATGCTGGCTAAGATTTATATTCTACTTTCGAAATGTTTTCTACACTATGCACTAATAATAATATCCAAAAAGATTTGATTTTGCGTAGTAAGCATCTTTGACTATCATAAGGAGAAATCTTCTCCAATTCTGCGTTTGCATTGTGTGTGTGGCAGGAGGCCTTATGGTAGTTTCATTTTCCAAAAGCATTGCGAATTTGTTTTATTTTCTTTGTGAAGAATAACTGTTTTACGATCTCACACCAGTCACCATGACTGACTCGGAGTTTATTGTTTCCCTTCTAAACTCTGGGTGCCCACCAATTTCCACACGGGCAGCCTAGAGTTATGTTATCAGGATATTCTGGAGCTTTGGAAGCAATTCTGGATGACGAGACGTAGTATTTGTATCTAATAGTATTTATTCCGCTGTGTATTCTGTATGAGGACAAGTTTATATAACTGTCCATTGTTGTATATTGACTCTGATGATTGATGTATGTATAAACTGATATAGTTCTTTGTTTTAAAATACTAGTAATTATCTATTGTATATTGTTCCGCTGCGAAATGTGAGATTCTGATATTGTTTTCTGTTCTGATGTTGTTCAGTTGTTCTTCTTTCTTTCTTCTTCTGCTTTCTTCTTCTTCTACCTTTTTCTTCTATTTAAAAACCCTCACTATTGGAGTTTCCGGCACTCGATTGCTCGGCAGTCGATAAAGTGAGTATCGATGTCGAATTTTCGAAAGTCGAAAATTTCGGTATGTGACAGCGTGGTATCAGAGCATATGGTTAAGCGACAACCCTGCTCTGTTGGGTGTTACTCATTAGAGATAGAGTCAGTAGTACTCTAGAATGAGTTTTAGTGTAATAATAGATACGAGTGCGTATTTGTTAGTGAATATGAAATTGTTTTGTATTGTGTTGACTTATCGGTTGATTGTTTATAGATTCTGGTCGGTGCAGTCTAGCTAACAGTAATCGATAGGGGTTTCTAAACTCTTAAACAAGATAAACCGACACAGTATTGTTTTAAAAAGGGTAAATGAGATAATTTTACCCAAAACTATTTTTGTATATAAAAGAAATGATTTTATTTAAATTATTACAGTATATGGTTGCATGGTTGTTAGGAAAGTGATAATATTGAAATGTTATCATTATTATTGAAATTGAATAAGAAATTGAAATCATAACTCCGAAGATGAGAAATAAAATTCACGTACGAATGAAATTTGAGAATATAAATTATAAATGTGACTTATAATTGGAAGTAGGATTCCAGAGAAGTATTTGGAAATGTTTTGAAAAGAATTTGAAAATTTTGGAGATCTGGAAAGTTTAAAATCTTTTTGATTTTAAAATGAATTTCAAAGGTTTTGGAAAGTATTTTGAAGGAATGAAAAGCTCTAAACTCTTTTCGGTCGCTGGAAAATAATTTCGATGATGACCGCGGCATCATTGGTGTTCATTTTCGGGTTTCCAAAAGAGGTATTGCTGCCAAATTGTTTTAAATGGAAGTTGTTTGGAAAATTTGGGTTTTGTTTTGGAAATTCAAAGGATGATTTGAATTGATTTCAAAATGATTTTTGAAAAGGTTGAAAAGACTCTGGAATTGAGTATTGAATTATGAAAATAAAATTGTGAATGAATGAATCAATTTGCAATTGCAATTACATGAATGTAAATTGAATTCGAATTGGAAATCCAGTTTAATATAAGTGGTTATAAACCAAAATAGTGAATTGAAAATATAATGTGTATATGGAATATTTATTGAACCTAAGAAATGAAGAGTGAAATTCTTAAGTAAGATTTGATATTGAAATTATTCTAAGTTGATGATTGAATGAAGATAAAACTGGAATTAAAACTGAATATTGAAAATGAAGTTGAATTGTGTGAAATTAAATGAAGTTTTGAGATTAGTTTGAAGTGAACTAAAGTTAATTGATAAAAATTCAATATTCAGAAGTTAAATAGAATCCAAATAAGGTTGGAATTGTGAATTAAATTCAAATGAAATTTGAAATGTGAAATTGAATGAAAATGAATATGAAACTTCAATAGGGAAGTAAAGATGATAGAAGTAAGTATCGAAATTTTGTAATAGAATTTGCAAAATGATTTGAATGTTGTAACTAGATATTATGGCTAGTAGGACATACAGGTGTTATAAAAGGAATTGGATTTGATTTCAAAGATAGGATTTGAATTGCTCGACAAAAGGTAAGTATTTGAATTTCAATATGAGATTTGCTGATTTCTTGTCTAGCCGCTTGGCTTTTTCTTTTTCTTTTTGAAATCTGAGAGTCCGTAGGGACGTTTTGTAGTCGTACCGTATTAGCCGCGCAAAGGAGACGCTGGCGAAATTTTTCGAAAATTTCGAGTGTTGGACAAATTTTGAGAAAATTTGGAAGTTTAAAATTTGAATTTAAATTTGAATTGTTAAGTAAACAATGTTGTTTGGAACTTATAAATTGAAGTGGAAATTTAGTTGAATTGATAACGAATCTTTAGTAGGAAGATCTGTTTGATAAATTTGATAAAACTATTGGATTGTGAAAAATAGTAGACGAGTTAAGGACCATTTTTCCTAACTTGTAATTTCGGGACGAAATTCTTTTAAGGAGGGAAGTTTGTAACGACCCAGAATTTTGAACGAATTAAATTGAGAATATTTAAATTATTTTAAATATTTGAACGATGATTTAATTTGAATCCCGAATATAACTTGGAATTTGGCGATTAAATTTTATAATTTAATCTATTGAAACTGGATAAAAAATTTGAATCTTCAATTGTAAACCGAAGAAAAAAATATTTCGAAAGCTTTTAAAATTCGTATTGATAATATTGAAGATAACAGAAGCTCCAGAATTGAGTTTGAAAACGATTTGTTCAGTTTTGAAATTTTATTGTTCGAATCGATATTTAAAAATAGCATTTCGGGGGACAGTCTCGGAATTCGACGAAACCAGTTCCATTGGGTCCGTAATATTGAATTATTATCGGATTTCAAATTTCGTAGTAATTGGAGTGGTTGTGTGAGCGTACGATAAATAAACGCGCCGGAAATTGTATTGAAATTTATATATATATATATATATATATTAGCTGATTAAAATATATACTCACATCAGCCACCCTACTTCTGAGCAAGTCGACCTACTCTGCTTAATCATCGTTCTCTTGTTCCCTCTTTTCTTTTTAAATTTCACGCAACCTTTCTCTGCCTCCTCAGTTAAAACATTTCAGAAGAAAATGTATCGTTCAAAATTAACAATGGCCGAGAGTTTTAAAAGTAAGATCGCGAGTCCCCTCATTTCTTTAGTTGAAAACAAAACTCCCTCTTTCCTTCTCTGCTTCATTTTCAAAATCAAAACTGAAGCCCTTTCCTCTTACATCCTCAATCGCAGAAGAGACTTTTAAAAACTCAATTCGTATGAAGAAATAAATAAATCGCGAGCAGTAATTAGCAACCCAAACCGCGAAATGGAAACGAAAGCATGGGTTGTTCGTAGGGCGAATTTCGAGTCGTGGCAGGCGATGAAATCGCGTGCAGCAGTCGAGGGGGATTTGCTCGCGTGACCACAATCGCGAGGGGCTTCGGTCGCACGTATTTGGGGAAGAGAACTCAAGTTCGAACTCGCGAGCAAGTTGAACGAGACTGGTGAAGGCGCGCGCGTTCGAGAGGGTTTGACTAGCAACGACGAGCACCGGGTCGCGATATTAGGCGTGCGTTTGGGGATGCGCACGCGCGTGGCAGCGGCGACTTGGTGGAATCTGGGCACGACAAAAGTCGTGAGTAGGAGTCGAGCATTCTCGGCAAGGTATATCTGCAGTTAACAATTTATTCTTCAATTCTAAATTTTTTAAATATGTATTTAATTTACTGCAAGTGATAAAATTTCTGTTGGATTTAAAAGAAAAAAATAATAACAGTAGTAATAATAACAGATAAATGATATTTTAAAGTTTGAGTTTTAAAAATCTATATGGATTGTTATATAAGTGTATATGTATGAAGTTCCAAAAGAAAAATAGATAAACTGCTGTTGTTATATGAAAAATAGAATATAAAATACAGATTACTAACAAATTAACTTACGTAATTATTTTGGTAACTGGAAATATTTTGTTAAAGGAGAAATTAGTTTTAAATTTAATTTCTTGTTAAATAATTCTATTAAAAGAAGTTGGTTTGAAATAAAAGCATTGAATAATTGAAATTACCAAATGAAAATTTATTTTTCGATCTGTTCGAATATTAATAAACTGTATGAAATTGTTTATTCAAGGTTTAAAATCGAGAATCAAGCCGAAATGGAAAATGGATGGCAAATTAAAAGCAAAGGTGAGATTTTTCTCACTCAAAATGAAAGTGGAATTTTACCTATTGGATGTGATATTAGATATAGTAGGATATATCTATATATATAGCAATATATACATATTGGCATATGTATATATTGGATTGATTGATTTCCCGCCTCGTATAGCGGATGAGACCCTATTGCGCCGTTAGTAAGCGGATATTTTTATAAAACCCATATACCGCGATATTCCACCTCGAAGTGGAATTGGTATTGTGCTAACGTCTGTGGATGCAGGGAAACAGGTTGGAGGGATCCAACTGGATTCCTCAACAGTATTTATTTATTTACAGATATTGATGAATATTCTGTTATCATATGTTGATATATGATGTTTGATGTTGTGATTGACTAATTGCTGCTGTTGCATCATCGGATTCAAGTTTTGAAATTTAAAAATAACGACTTTTACTTTAAAAAGGATTTTTAAAGTGATTTTTGAAAATATACATTTTATGGAAACTTTGAATTGATTTATTTCAAATAAATAAACGTCTAAAATTTTAAAGTTATAAAAGTTAAGATTTTTGTGAAATAAAATCAAAGTGTGATTTTTTTGAAATAAAAGTTAAGAAATTTATGAAATGGTTTAAATTGGGATTTCTAGTATTATAAACGGTTTATTTAAAAGATGTACAAAAATGGATATTTATAAATTTGAAATATTGGAATTTAAAACGAGTTTTATAAATTGTGAAGATAGAAAATTTATGGAATTATAAATTGTGAAGATAGAAAATTATAGAATTATAAATTGTGAAGATTTGAAGTTTATAGATTTATAAAGTGTGAAGTTATATAATGAATGAAATTTTAGAATAAAAGATTTATAAGAAGTTTACTTATAAATTGGATTTTTGCCTTTAAATGGAATATTTATCGAATTGATTTATAAAGGAGATTTATAAATCAAAGTTGTTATAAAATATAAAAATAGAATTTATAAACGTTGTTTTATAAATTCGAGATCAATTGAATTGGATAAATTAAATATAGAAGATTTTTAAAGAAGATATATTCGCGATTTTGGATAGCGAATCTCTATTGAAATTAAAATGTGTAGAAAGGATTGAAATTGGGTTAAGTGAATTATATTCACGATTTTGGACAGTGAATATATTGTTTAGTAAAATGGATTTATTTTTTGAAGAAGTGATATTAAAAATGAAGTTAAACATTTTAAAAATGTTTTAAAATGTATTATGAATCGAAAGCATAGATTTCAACACTTGTTATTGAAATAGACGTTTTCGAGAAATTTAAGGAAATGGTGGACTATAACACACTGTTGTTATAGTAAATGATTTCCGAAAGGAAATGTTTTATATAGTATTGGGATTTATATATCTATCGTAATTTTCGAATCCCTATACTAGTGTTTTTGAGTCGTCGTAACGATGTTTTACATAACATTCGTTTTGACTCAAATAAATGTTGTTATAGTAAATGGTTTCCTTAAAGAACGAAATATATACTTAATATTGATTTAAGTATATCGAATATTTTCCAAGTGTTGAAAATAAATAGATTTGTGAAACACTTATTTTTAAATAAGTATGGAATTACTTTTCCAATATGATATGAAATGAACGTTTTGAGAATTTATCTTTGTAAAGATAAATTGAAATTGAATATTTGAAATCGATTTGAGAATCGTATATCAGTAGATATTTTGAAATATAAATTCAATATGGAATTTATAAAGGAAATGGAAACTGTTTAGAAAAATAAACGTTGATTTATTTTTGAAGTGTGGGAATTTTATATCTAGTAAAGATATTTTGGAAAATAAATAATTTGGAAAATTATTTGGAATCTGATGATGTTGCGCATCTTTATTGATAGTTAAATAACCGACTATCAATAATTACCTTGAATATGGTATTTGTTGTGAATTGGATGAATTTGAATGCCACACTTATTTTTGAATAAGCGCTCACTATTCGGGTTAGCCGGGAAAGGACCATGGGGTCGTATAACCCATTCCGAATATGTGATACGTCGTTATGAATTGCATTCGAAGACCGGTGTTGAAGACCGGATATTTTTGAAAACGGAAGGATTACCGTTGAGTTACTCTACATCGGTTGATCTCCGATTTAGAGGTTTTATCACCCTTAGTGACGGGAAGTCCGGACGTGATTAGAAAATTATCCGGATATGCAAGGGCTTCGTGAGAAGTGCCTTCGGTTCTGTTCGATCCCGGAACAGACTTGTATGGATTGTATGTCTGACGTTACAAATTTGAGATATAAAGCTGATTTCTTTCAAATACATATCTGTTGGTGGTGGAGAATTTATTCTCTTAGCTTAACACCCTTCTCTGAGACGTACGAGCTCAGAGGTTATGTAGTTGAAATTTATCAGCGATATATTCCCAATTTGGTAACGTGGCATACTGAGTGTTGCTGTGAAATGATCAGTGTATGATCATTTGCGATATGATCATTTGTTTGATCTTATATCTTTGTGATCATAGGTTGATCATTTGTTTGACCCGAAGCATGGCTTTTTGAGAAGCGTAGCTTTGTGGACGAGACTTCGTCGAGCCTCACACCCCGGAAATGGTCAAAACAGGAAGGATGCGGCAAGGTTCTAGGGAGTAGCGCCCCTTAGTGTATGTCATTCCTTCTGGATAGAGGTGGTATCATGGTATGGAGCCCAGATACTTAACCTATGTGGTTGCTGCATTTATATTATGTGGTTTGTTGGAAATCGGGGATCCTCGGGAAGATCGGTTACGATCGGGGGATGGCATACGCGTGTCAGTAGTTACCTATTTTTGCAGAGGTAACCCGGCCTTGTGTTGGCAGAGATCCGGTTAGGTTCTCGGGTCGTCTATTCCAGGGACGTACCCATCGTGGAAAAGGAAGTTCCTTAGCCTGACCATTTGTTGGAAATCCAAAGAAACAATACGAGCCTTTACGATTTCAATTATATAACCTGTCTCCTCAGGAGGCAGCTATAGCAGGCATAATATAATGGTACCTATGCTGGCTAAGATTTATATTCTACTTTCGAAATGTTTTCTACACTATGCACTAATAATAATATCCAAAAAGATTTGATTTTGCGTAGTAAGCATCTTTGACTATCATAAGGAGAAATCTTCTCCAATTCTGCGTTTGCATTGTGTGTGTGGCAGGAGGCCTTATGGTAGTTTCATTTTCCAAAAGCATTGCGAATTTGTTTTATTTTCTTTGTGAAGAATAACTGTTTTACGATCTCACACCAGTCACCATGACTGACTCGGAGTTTATTGTTTCCCTTCTAAACTCTGGGTGCCCAACAATTTCCACACGGGCAGCCTAGAGTTATGTTATCAGGATATTCTGGAGCTTTGGAAGCAATTCTGGATGACGAGACGTAGTATTTGTATCTAATAGTATTTATTCCGCTGTGTATTCTGTATGAGGACAAGTTTATATAACTGTCCATTATTGTTATTGACTCTGATGATTGATGTATGTATAAACTGATATAGTTCTTTGTTTTAAAAGACTAGTAATTATCTATTGTATATTGTTCCGCTGCGAAATGTGAGATTCTGATATTGTTTTCTGTTCTGATGTTGTTCAGTTGTTCTTCTTTCTTTCTTCTTCTGCTTTCTTCTTCTTCTACCTTTTTCTTCTATTTAAAAACCCTCACTATTGGAGTTTCCGGCACTCGATTGCTCGGCAGTCGATAAAGTGAGTATCGATGTCGAATTTTCGAAAGTCGAAAATTTCGGTATGTGACACACACTAAGCAGAAGCGAACATAGCAGAGCATACAATTTAAAGTAAAGCAATTATCACTCGAGTCAAGGGCGATGTTTTCCAAGCACAAACCCCCAAGGCCTAAACCAAGATCAGATAAGCACCCAGAAAATACCGCTCTTGAGACCGAATGACGATACAATCAAACATCCATGACTCTGGCTATCACTGTTATCATTGCTTCGGTATCACCGTTAATTGAATGACCGGCACATTCTTTCAGCCGTCCGTCAAGGGCTAATGGTAACCCCGGTTCTAGACATAACTCCCGCACGTCATCGTGACCCGTGCCTAGGACTATCGAATCTGCCCAGAGTACTCGACCATCAACAGTTGGTCGTTGGGACTATCGAATCTGCCCAAACGTACTCTTGCTTAGAGCATGCTAGAACCTTCAACAACGATGAGACCCAAGCCTCCTAATCATCCTCCTCGACGACTATTCTCATATCCATCCATTATCCACAACTCGAACCATTTCACCGAGTTATCAACATGCTTGGAATGATCCCGTCTGGATTAAACCAAGTCTTCATCACATGATTGCCTTGCTTCATCACATCCTCGCAAAGCCTCATCTCAGCATCACATCATCAAATCTATGCATAAGAGCTTCATCATCCCGCTACATATGCCACGAGCAGCTTTCCCAGTTCAAGAGCCTTTCCCTTAGCTTTTGAATCGTCTTCGGTCTAAATCAAATCATCAATCATCTAATTCATAGCAATCAACCAATTCAAACATTAATCCAAACAATCAAGCATTCAAATATGATCTAAGTAGACAATTATCACAATAATGGCAATTTCGTAATTAAAGAGTTGAAAGTCTAACAAGCATGAAATCATGAGAAATATCTCTACAATCTTGATGAATGAACTTGCATAGGTTAACACTTAGTAAAATGGTTGTCAAATCATCATGAACAATGGATCTACATGGATCTACACTTAGGATGAAGAAAATGCATGAAAATCACTATTTTAACACCAAATCGAGCCAACAATCCGATATACTCCTTTAGATCCGTGTGAGAGATAATCACCACTCACCAAATCACCAAAACAACCTCAAAACAACACGCTTCAGATCTGGACAGCGAAGGATCAAGCTTGATCTATTACGAATCCGCTTCAAACGAAGAAATCTCACTTCAAAGGATGAAGATCTTCAATCTAAGCTCTTGAATCTTCAATTTGATCTTCAACTTGAATGGATAGAAGCATTAGATTAGAGTGGAGAGAAGAAGTGAAGAAGTGTAGAAGTAGAGCTCTCAAAATGGCAGCACTTCGTCGCTTCGAAATCCGGATCCCAAAAAGTGAGAAAATGGACGAGTATTTATAGCTGAATTCCTCCTTAACTCGTCCGCCTTCCCTAAGTCGTCTCCGACTTATAACCTTCCGACTTAACATCCTAGACGACTTACGACTCAACTACTATGCCAACCTACGACTTATCAAATCCCACTAGCCTACGACTTATAACTTAGCAGAACTGGGTTACGACTCAACTCCTAAGTCGTCTACGACTTAACGCACCCAGCAATCTACGACTTAACGCGCGCGCGACTTAACAGGTCTACGACTCAACACATTGCGCGACTTACCAGTCTACGACTTAACTGGAATACGCCTTAACGACTTAATAGCTCTACAACTCATCAACCTCACGACTTAGCTAGGTTACGACTTATGACTTAGCAAACACACGACCTAACACACGCGCGTTCCCTCCTAAGTCGCCTGGACGACTTAACAACTTAGCACCATTCGACTTAACACTACGCGACTTAACTATAACAGAGCTCACGACCTAACTACGATAACACCTTAGGTCGTAAACCCACTTAGCTCCTTATGTCGCTAACTCGCCTAGTTACTTAGGTCGTTGCCTTACCATAAGTCGTTCAAACGACCTATCCCCAAGCCCTTAACTCGCCATCCCTGGGTCGCTCCTATCCCCTAAGTCATAAACGACTTACGACCTATACTAAGTCGTGAACGACTTAGGACTTAGCATTATTTTGCTCAAAAATCTAAAATGACTTAACAACAATGCAACCAAAGGTCAACTGTTTTACGATGTTTCGATCCGTAAAATACGGGTCGTTACACACTAAGCGTCTATTAATTAATCTTTCATTAATTTAAATCTCTTTTAAATTATTTGATTCAAAATACCTTCACAAAATATATTTTCACAAATCCCTTATACTCCTTTCAATACTTGGAAAAACTTTAATTTACATATATCACTGGCAAAAGTATATTAACAAAACATTATACGTTCAATACTTAGAAAATATATCCATATACTTATCTCAATGGTATAAGTTTATTAACACAACTTAAGGAAGATTTCCTCTTTTCCAAATTCATATTTAAATGGGCCAAAAACAAATATCATTTAAAAAATTACTTACTCTAAACCCAAACCACTTTGCCTTCGATGTTAAGTATGGAAAGAATGCTTCCATGCCACCATAATTAAGAAGGATTATTTATCAAAATCAAATCTCATTCCTTTTTAAAATCTCATTCCATATTTACAATTCCTTTTATAAATCTCCAAATTAATTTATAAAACTTCTTTTATAAATCTCTCAAATTATTTATGAAGCTCCTTTTATAAATCTACTCCAAAAATCTATTTATAAAACTCCTTTACTCGACACGTTTTCCAAAATTTCAACTTATCATTCCCTCGCCTAGAAACTATGGTTCTAAATATCATAGATAGAGGATCAGTCTACTCATCGGCTTTAATACCAAGTATTGGACTACTAAGTTTTCATATATTTTTCATTTAAAACAAAGCGTTATATACCAAACTTATTTTACCACTTTCTAAAATTCTTTACTATAATTAGAATATTATGGTCTCTTTAAAATTCCACTTTAAAACACATAATACTCTTTTAAAATCTCCAAGATCTCCTTTCAAATTTATAAACTCCTTTAATAAATCCTTTTTATTAAGTAAATTCGTTTTATAAAACAACATATTATTTATAAACACCTTTATTAAATTAATTAATTACCTTTAAACATTATAAATAAATGATTATTTATCATAAAACATCACTAATAAAATAATTAATTAACTTTAAAACATCATTAATAAAATAAATAATTAACTTAAACATCATTAACAAATTAATTAATTAACTTAAGCATCATTAACAAATTAATTAATTAACTTAAGCATCATTAATAAATTAATTAACTAACTTAAGCATCATTAATAAATTAATTAACTAACTTAAACATCATTAATAAAATAATTAATTAACTTAAAAATCCTTTATAAAATAATTAATTAACTTAAACATCATTAATAAAATAATTAAAGTCATTTATAATTATATAAACGTTTAACCTCAAATTGTTATAAAAATTGAAGTTAATTTAAATCCATAACTTTTCAAATTCGAGAAAAAGCCTTAGCGAACATTATGGTACTTAAACAAGCTACCATTTATTTTTAATTCATTTTCCAAGGTATTTACATAAGCAAGCATATATGTAAATAAAATCACCAATTAACACTCATTAGCTAATCCATTGCTTATCCAATATTAATTAATCCATATATTAATTAACTGATATATAAATAAATGTCCAAATTAACATAATAGCATAACGGGAATTTATTCTACTAAACAGATGTCATTAATAATCTATTCAATTTAAATATAGCAAAATGGTGTATTACTCTGCTAAATATATGTCCAAAATAATTTATTCAATTTAATTTAATAGAACGGTGTTTTATTTGGCTAAATAGAATAACACCAATGAAGTATAATTAATTTAACTACGTTATTATTTAAAACGATATAATTAGATTCAATCACTATTGTTATGTCATAAATTATACTTTATCCAACTATCAACAAGTTATATCATAGGGGTGTACTCATCAATACGAGTCTAACGCAAAAATCCATAGGTTAATTGGATTTCGTATGGGTGAGATATCACACTTTAAAATCAACATACTTGGTTTAAATTATTTAAACAAATAAATGGTAATGTTTTCTCACCCAAATCAATCGGGCCTAAGGCCCAACACCATTTCCTACCCGCAGCTGCTTCAAACAGTGCCTCTACCCCAAATCCAATTCACCAAATTGAACATCGTCTGAACCCATAAATCGTGCACGGTCGTGCACATGAAGGCCCTAACTGCTACGCCATATTGCGAACTTCGACCGCCAACATACTCCTTTCCATGAGCTCGGCATAACTGAGCCCATCGCTTCGTCTCTGGCTACCTGTACCAGTCTCCGACAATGAAGCCCCACATTCGAAATTCGCTTCCAGTCTCGATAAATCACCAACCACAGCCGCCTTGGCCCACTAACCGCCGCTTCTCTACCAACATTGCAACCCCGACCCCTTGCCTCACCACCCAGCCAACTCTGACCCCACTTGGCGCCTCTACCTGCCACCAGCAAGCCAAAATGACGTGAATAAAACCAAATCCTCTCTTATAACCTAACTTGACCTCGATCGAGTAACCCAACCACCGAACTGCCTACGACCACCTCCCATGGCTCCATCATTACCCAACCTGCTCCAGACATCACTACTGACCCCCTCGACCACCCAACCATCGGTATATGCTTTATGACTGGAGAACATTCGTTTAACCGCCACGACCACCCTAGGTCACTAAAAAACACGAGAGCAACTCCAAAAATCTTGACTCGATCATACGAGCCCAACCATACCCTCCGTTCATCATTTCGTGATCGTCGAATTTATACCACTTCTTCACATCTACTGATATCGAGCAAATCCCATCACCACGCTCGACAAAACTTCGAGCGGCTATTTTTATGAAATACTAGAGGTAAAATGAACAACTTCCATATTGGAACATTTTGCTAATTGAGAGTAGAATGAGAGATAATGATTTTTCAATGGAGAGGTGGAGTTGTTTTCTTTTGTATATGGAAGTGAAAATAAAAAGAAAAGAAGAAAGAAAGAGCTAGCCAGAAACAAAGAAGATAATTAATAGTGAAATGAGGTTGAAAATGAGGTGAGGTGAGAGGATATGATATACCTATAAGAAAAACCAAATTTACATTACTTCCCACCTAAGCTAAACAAGATTTACAAGTTAAAAAAATCCACACTCCAAGCTACCCATCAACTTTAACTCAAATCACATCAATGCTGTTTGAAAACTTAAATTTAAATTTGTTTTGTAAAAGCTTTGAAAATAATATTTGCGGTACTCTGCTACACAATATCTCGTTCGCATACGAACCGCAAATGACAGAAATAAAATACAATCGTACACAACAATGTGACTCGATCACAAAACAATTATAAAATACACTAGTTATCAAATTCTATTAAATTTCGAAGATACCAACGTCTACCGTAAAATACGACAAACGATAATTTAAATAATTTCTGAATTAAAATTATGGAAAAATCCTATAAATTCATTAAATTACTAAATTGATTTTTTAATAAAACCATTAATCGAATATTTAAAATTAATTAAATATTCCCAAAAATAAAAACTATAAAATTTTGGGTCGTTGCACTCTTTTCCCCTTAAAAGAATTTCGACCCAGAAATTTCATCTCAAACAAACAAAAAAGGAACCCAACCAACACCAGACTTAACTTTTTTACTTCCCATAACTACTTTTGAAAACATTTTCATAATACACAACTTAAGTTTAAAACTTCTATAGTACCCCACTACATCCTAAGGGCATATGCAACCAATTGATTCAAACCTTTTTGTTTTTAATTTATTTCCCTTAAGTAAACTCCAGATCCAAATACCCGGTTTTATTTCAAAACTCGTTTTGAAATGATACTATATATTTTAACCATAGAAAATATGCATATAGCCTGAGTAACCCTAAAATGGTACTAAGGAACTAGGTACTACTAAATAGTATCATACATTCCCTTGCCAAGAAGGGTAATACCTAAGAGAAGTGCTTACCATCTGAACACATCTTTTTTCCATTTTTAGTTATTTTCGAGCCACTCGAACTAGTTAACTTAAAAATATTTCTTCTTTCTCAAAGTTCTCATTTTTGAAACAATACCGTGTATATTTCCAAACAAATAGTTTTAAAAAAATATCAATAGCCAACTTGCTTTGGGTTTTGTTCAGATTCAAACTCATTGCGATCATACAATGATAAAGGGAATAATTTACTAAGTGCACTGCAACGTTCGCCTAGGAAAATGTCTGATTGTCACTTAGAAGATTATCATGATTATCACAAAACAAATCGAGACTCATTCTCCAAATCAAACTAAAGAAAAGATACCTTACTTCATAATTTGCTTTCAAAAATATTTATACTTATAAAAACTTCTAAGTAAAACCATTACTACTTTTCTTAAAATTTTTCTGAAATCCTTCTAGAGACCATGGGATTTGAATCCTAAAAAACCCTTTATTTGTAAAACACATTTTTACAAATCCAAATTTCATAAAACCATTCTCTATAAAATCATTCCCAAATATTTATTTCAAAATATTATAGCTTTCTTTTAATAAACCTCTTTTATTAGAATCAAATTTTAACCCAACATTATTACCGAATGCCTTATAGTCAAACTATGAAACTTAATTCACAAGGTGTTCTTTTCAATGTTCCCACAATTTTCTGTCTACCCAACCCATGTTGTAAAAAGGTAAATTACTGATAAATCAACAAACAATAGACAATGCTCAAAACTAGATGAGCATGACTAATCAAACCCTAAATGATAATAATTTAATATTATCATTTCCTACCAAACAAACACATCACCAATAACTATCTCTAATTTTTGAAAATTACAATTTTATATAAAAATATAATCCTAGGTAAAATTATTTCATTTACCAATTTCAAAAACAATATTGTATCGGTTGGTCTTGTTAAACTATTTAAAGATCTCAATCAATAACGTAAGCTACTCGTATTGACCAGAATCCATAAACCACTCAAAAGAACAATCAACACAATATAAAACTTTTTTATAGCATTTAAAAATACGCACTCTCATATATGCAATCTCAAACTCATTCTAGGTTGTTACTAACCCTATCTTTAAAAAAGTTTACCCCACCAGGCCAAGGTTCTCGCATAACCTTCAAGTATAATACCAATAGTAACAACCCACATTTTTGATCCTCGGAAGTTGATATTAATAGATCCACGGTATTCATGTGCCAAACATCCAAGTGCCAGAAAGACAGATTGTTGGGGTGAAAGAAAGAAAAGACAAAACAGAATATCATAACGTGACAGTAATATATAATATACCAATGATCTTTACAAAAGAAAAAGTGTGTTATACATACATAAATTAGAGTGACTAACTTATCAGCAGCCTTGACAGTTATAATAACCTGTCCTCACAAATGCTAATAAATACAAACAAGAACAAAACAACGGAAGGTAAAATACGTGAATACGTCTTGGAGGCATCTAGCTCGTCTCCAGAAGCTCCAAAGTGTCCAGCTAAATATGGAAAATTTGCTCGGGCTGACTCAAACATTATAAGAAAATAACGCCCGGATCAATCTGGTAAACCAGCGTGAGAAAACTCAAATCAAATCATATGGATTTCTATATTTATAAAACCCTTTGAAAATAAAGGTATCTCGTAAGGCCACACTGCACATAAACATGGATGAGTTTTTACCTTATGATAACCTAACCATTTTTATTAGAAAATCCACTGGTATTATAATAATGTCTAGGGGTGGAAAATAAATATATAACATATCTGGAATAGTTACCCATAATTATATCCAATGGTACTAGGTTCTGCAACTACAACCGTAGGGCACGTATAGGAGAATGGATTCCAACATGACAAGGTAAGAGACTACCTTTCATACAGTACACCTCTGGATAAAATATACCCGAGGGCCACACATGGACCCCCTACGAACACAGAGCATGTTGCCCCTTTAACATGACATAGCAGATTACATCATCCATCGGGCACCGAGGCTGCAAACATTGCCCCACGGTCGCCCGTGCATGCACACCGAAATCCAAAAATCTCGATCTAGATTGAGGAATGATGCTCCTAATGGTAACTTAAAACATAGCTTTGCGAGCATCCTCTGTTTTAGCCATTACCAAGTTGTGAGACTTGTGAGGTTACGCTTTTACCTTTTCCTCCTAGTAGTTACCACTTGGTATGCTAACACTTCCCTTCAGGTAATAATGCGATGCTAGCATTCACCCATATAAGTTGTTCAGGATACAAACAAATCGAGGGCACTACTTCTACTACATCCATTTTGGAATCACCCTTAGGATTAGTAGTAAGTAGCCCTTGCACTTTAAAGAACTCCACCTTCGATTCCATCGTCTCGAACCAGTCTCGAACCTTTTCCAAAGCGTCGAACACGTATATTGTTTTGGAGTGGTTACAGTGTCGAGTCATCTCGTATAAGTACACTCCTCGGCTTACTGATCACTCCAAAACCAATCGATGGATTCCGGTAAACTCAACATTGGTTTTTTTGGAAATAATCAGACAATACATAAGAGTGGAGATCAACTCCTAACCATTTAAGTGAATGAATTTCCTTGTCATTTGTCCTACGAGAACAAAATGAGATTTATGCGCACAGTATAGCCTCATTGAAGATAACTATGTCATATAATCCCTATGTTTCTCCGAGATTTTTTCAAAGTTGTCTTTGGCCAAGTTTTGATAGTCGGTTATTTAACTATCAAATAAACAAACAATCAAACATAGATTTAATTCCTTGTGGGATCTACTAAGCCTCTATTAATTAATCTTTCATTAATTTAAATCTCTTTTAAATTATTTGATTAAAAATACCTTCACAAAAGATATTTTCATAAACCCCTTATACTCCTTTCAATACTTGGAAAAACATTCATATACTTATCTCCCCGGTATAAGTATATTAACATAACATTATACTTTCAGTACTTAGAAAATATATTCATATACCTATCTCAATGGTATAAGTATATTAACACAACTTAAGAAAGATTTCCTCTTTTCGAAATTCATATTTAAATGGGCCAAAAACAAATATCATTTAAGACATTACTTACTCTAAACCTAACCCACTTTTCCTTCGGTGTTAAGTATGAAAGGAATGCTTCCATACCACCATAATTAAGAAGGATTATTTATCAAAATCAAATCTCATTCCTTTTATAAAATTTCATTTTTAAAATCTCATTCCATATTTACAAATCCTTTTATAAATCTCCAAATTAATTTATAAAACTTCTTTTATAAATCTCTAAAATTATTTATAAAGCTCCTTTTATAATTCTCCTATAAAAATCTATTTATAAAACTACTTTACTCGACACGTTTTTTTATATTTCAAATTACCCTATCCCTCATCTAGAGACACTGGTTCAAGACCTCACAGATAGAGAATTAGTCTACTTATCGGCTTTTAGTACTAAGTATTGGACTACTAAATTTCCATATATTATTCATTGAAAACAAAGCGTTATATACTAAACCTTTTACCACTTTCTAAAATCCTTTACTATAATTAGAATATTATAGTCTCTTTAAAATTCCACTTTAAAACCCTTAAAATACTCTTTTAAAATCTCCAAGATCTCCTTTCAAATTTATAAACTCCTTTAATAAATCCTTTTTATTAAGTAAAATTTGTTTTATAAAACAATTTATTATTTATAAACACCTTTATTAAATTAATTAATTCCCTTTAAACATCATAAATAAATGATTATTTATCATTAAACATCACTAATAAAATAATTAATTAACTTTAAAACATCATTAATTAAATAATTAATTAACTTAAACACACATTAACAAATTAATTAATTAACTTAAACATCATTAATAAAATAATTAACTAACTTAAACATCATTAATAAAATAATTAACTAACTTAAACATCATTAATAAAATAATTAATTAACCTAAATATCATTTATAAAATAATTAACTAACTTTAAAATATCATTTATAAAATAATTAATTAACTTAAGCATCATTAATAAAATAATTAAAGTCATTTATAATTATATAAACACTTAACCTTAAATTGTTATAAAAATTGAAGTTAATTTAAATCCATAACTTTTCAAATTCGAGGAAAAAGGGTTAGCGACCATTATGGTACTGAAACAAGCTACCATTTATTTTTAATTCCCTTTCCAAGGTATTTACATAAGCAAGCATATATGTAAATAAAATCACCAATTAACAATGACTAGTTAATCCATTGCTTATCCAATATTAATTAGGGTGTGTTTGGCATACATCCCTGGTAAAGTTTGAAAATACACCAAACATCCCACAGTTTTTTATTAAGTTCTCGGTCCTTGTTTTCAAATTCACGTGCGCACAATGACCAAAATACCCTTTACATTTTTAACATTTCAAACGCATATAACTTTCTATAGAAACATCGGATCAACATACCATTTTCACCAAATCAAAAAATTTATGATCTTTAAAATGAGATCCATTGTTGATAAAAAAAATCATATTTGCAGTAAGGGTGCAATTATTCCATATATTTGCAGAGAATTCTGTAAATTTTGAACATCATCGATTTTTCTTCAAACGTGAAACTATTGCATATATTTACAGACATTTCTACAATTATATGCAATAATTGTAGAAATGTCTACAATTAGTGCATATAGATACAGAAATGGCTGCAACTATTGCATATAATTGCAGATATTTCTACAATTATACTATATAATTGTAGAAATGGCTGCAACTATTACATATCTGCAATTATATGGTATGATTGCAGACATTTCTACAACTATTACATATAATTGCAAAAATATCTACAATCAAACCATATAATCGCATAAAATTTGAAAAACATCAATTTGTTTTTACATATGCACAATGCCACTCATTAGAAAGATAATAAAATTTGTGATTTAATGGTGAAAATGGTTTGTTAATCCGTCATTTCTATAAGAAGTTATTGTGGTTTAAAGATTGATAATTAATGGGGTGCAAATTTTAATTATGAATGTGAGAATAACATCCACATATGAAGAATCAACATTGCTGCAATGGAGAAGAAGGGTATTGTAGGGAAGAAAATTGTAGTATTTGAAAATAGGGATGTAAGTTATATCTTTTTTATGAGAAAGATGTTTTGTGTATTAAGTTTGGTTTTAAGAATGTGTCCCTTATTTTAATATTAATTAATCCACATATTAATTAACCAACATATGAATAAATGTCCAAATTAACATAATAGCAGAACATGGATTTATTCTACTAAATGGATATCATCAATAATCTATTCAATTTAAGTATAGTAGAATAGTGTTTTATTCTGCTAAATAGATGTCCAAAATAATCTATTCAATTTAATTTCACAGAACGGTGTTTTATTTGGCCAAATAGATAACACCAATGAAGAATCATTAATTTAACTACGTTGTTATTTAAAACATTGCAATTAGATTCAATCACTATTATCATATCATAAAATTATACTTCATCCAAACTATCAACAAGCTATACCATAGGGTTGTAATCGTCAATACGAGTTTAGTGCAAAAATCCGTGGGTTAATCGGATTTTGTATGGATGAAATATCACTTTTTTAAAAATCAACATAGTTGGTTTAAATTATTTAAACAAATAGTAATGTTTTCTCACCCAAATCAATTGGGCCCAAGGCCCAACACCATTTCCAACCAGCACATGCTTCAAACAGTGCCTTCACCTCAAATCCAAATCCCCAAATTGAACATCACCTGAACCCACAAATCGTGCATGGCCGTGCACGTGCACGCCCCAACCGCCACCCCTTATGCTGAACTCTGACCACTAACATACACCATTCCATGAGCTCGTCAAAACCAACCCAATCGCCTCACCTCTGGCCGCCTATACCAATCTCCAAGAATGAAGCCCCTCATTCGAAAATTCGCATCTAGTCTCAATAAATACCAACCAACACTTCCTTGGCCCAATAACGGTCGCTTTTCCACCACCATTGCGATCCCGACCCCTTGCCTCACCCCCAGCCAACTTCGACCCCACTTGGCGCCTCCACTTGTCGCCGACAAGCCAAAAGGATGCGAATAAAACAAAACCCACGGTAAGCCCTAACTTAACCTCAACCGAGCACCTCCGACCACTGAACCTCCTACGACTACCTCCCATGGCTTTGCCATCACCCAACGCTGCTCTAGACACTACCGTTGCCCCCCTCGACCACTTAATCGCTAGAATATGCTTCGTGAATGGAAAATGTTCATTTAACCACCACGACCACTCTAGGCCACTAAAAATCATGAGACTAACTCCAAAAATCTCGACTCGACCATATGAACCCAACCATACCCTCCGTTCATCATTCTGTGATCATCGAATTTACACCACTTCTCGACACCTACTGATTTCGAGCAAATCCCGCCACCACGCTCTATGAAACTTCGAGCGGTTATTTTTATAAAATACTAGAGGTGAAATGAACAACTTCCATGTTGGAATATTTTGCTAATTCAGAGTAATGGGAGATAATGATTTTTGAATAAAGAGGTGAAGTTGTTTTTTTGTACAAGAAAGTGAAAATAAAATGAAAATAAGAAAGAAAGGGCTAGTCAGAAACAAAGAAGATAATTAATAGTGAAATGAGGTTGACAATGAGGTGAGGTAAGAGGATATGATATACTTATAAGCAAAACCAAATTTACATTACTTCCCACCTAAGATAAACAAGATTCACAAGTTAAGCAAAACCCACACTCCAAGCTACCCACCAACTTCAACTCAAATCTCATCAATGCTATTTGAAAATATAAATTTTAATTTTGTTTAAAAGCTTTTAAAAGAATATTTGCGGTACTCTACTACATAATATTTCATTCGCGTATGAACTACGAACGATAGAAATAAAAATATGATCACGTACAATAATATGACGCGATCACAAAACAATTATAAAATACTCTAGTTATCAAATTCTATTAAATTCCAAAGAAACAACGTTTGCCGTAAAATACGACAAACGACAATTAAATAATTTCTAAATTAAAATTATGGGAAAATCGTATAAATTTATTACATTACTAAATTGATTTTCTTTTTAATAAAACCATTAATCGAATATTTAAAATTAATTAAATATTCCCAAAAACCAAAACTATAAAATTTTAGGTCATTACATTCTTTTCCCCTTAAAAGAATTTCGACCCCAAAATTTCATCTCGGACAAACAAAAAAGGAACCCAACCAACACCAGACTTAACCTTTTTACTTCCCTTAAAATCAAAACGATAAAATTCCGAGTTATTACTATATGTGTGTATGTGTGTATGTGTGCGTGTTATGAGAAAATATTATAAATATATTTATACCTAAAATACTATAGTGTTAAATATTAAATAAACATGTGTGTCTATATATATATATATATGTGTGCAGGATATAAGTTAAATTTAAATATGTGTATGTGTGTGTCTACAAATATATATATATATGTATTTATGTATGTATCTATGTATGTATGTATGTATTAAAGTAACATAACTCCATAAATATAACAACATGTATATATAAATATAAATATAATAATCAATGTAAATATAAGTTAGAATAGTTTATTTAAATATATATAAAACACAAAACTTAAAAAAATTATATCTATATATATTATGAATTTACTAGTTAAATAACAATAAATAAATGATAAAAAATATTTAAATAATAATATTTAAAATTTTAAAATTTCAGAACATCAAAAATTATATTTTATAGCTTATGAAAAAATTTCAAAAATTTCTAAGTCAAATTTTTTTTTCGTTAATTAAATACTTTCAACTGAATTTGAAAATGATTTTTCAAAAATACCAATTTCATCGGTATTATAAGAATTTCTTAATTTCTACGAGAATCAAGATTGAGGAAAGGAAGTTTTTGAATCATTGACTCATGTCCATTGTCGAATCCTACTCAGCGAAATATGGAGGTAATTATGGCAAAACGAGCCGATTTGGTCTTTCACAATAAAGTGATAGATGGAACTGCAAAATTGGTTTGAAAAATATGATTTTTTTGACCGAGAGCTTGTATGAAGACGAATTGATTTTAGAAAATTTAAAATTAAAATTTTGAAACATAATTTATTTTATATCAATTTATTAATTCGTATAATGATTAATAATAATAAAAAATATTAAATAATCACCAAAAAATTATTTTCGATCATTAAAAATCATAATTAATGTAAATATACAATTAAAAAAATATTAATTCAGTTATCTTTATGATATAATTATATAGTTTAATACAAATCATATAAACAAATTAATTAACATATTAATATATGTGTATATTAATTAATAAAATATAATGATTTCGGTTGTGTGTATCAAATCCTTAATGGAAAAATTATTTTTATTTTATTTTATAAACATATACACATAACCAATCAATATGTGACAACATCAATACCTATAGGAATTTCACCTAACTAACAGTACAATAATCATAATATATATGTATGTATGAACAATATATAGTTATACAAAGGTTATGTTTCGTATATATATATATATATATATGTATGTATGTATGTATATATAACTAAACACTTGCCAAAAACAAATGCCCTTAAGTCCACCTTGTAATGATGAGTTCTTCTCTTTTGAAACATTCTTGATTCTGCAGATTGCTAATCCTTGAACCACAGACCTTTTTGCTATCAAATAGCTGTCAATTTGAATTGATTTGATTTTAGTTTTGTTGGAGCTTTAGGAAGGTGGAATTCGACCAAGATGAAGGAGATAGGATTTAGCAAAAAGTTCTTCTAAAGTTAGGGTTGGGGTTCCTTTTACAATGGTTGAATCAGAGAAAAAAATTGATCACATCGCATACCTTTTCTGACTAAATCTCTACCATCCATCACAAACCCTTTTACCCTGTTTTGGCCATCCCATATATCTAATGTTTGCTATCAAAATTTTGCCTCTAGCTTCATGGGCTAATAACCCATTTAAGCCCAAGAAATATATTTTATTCAATCCAATTTAATTCCTTATCGATGTCTCATATCGATCGATATATTTATAACTATTATAAATATATACAACAATATTTATTCCTTGAACCATATTCGAATTTTATAACTAACATTTCATAAATATTAATTAATTTATAACAATTATAAACTAATTAAATCATTTGGTCTAAAGAGAATTTGTCATTTCAGTTGTGTGACTCGTGGGTGTAAATTCGATCAGCGATTAACATCAAACTATTCGATTGTTAACGTTCACATGTCACTTAGTAGGTGGTGTGACATTTTGGTCAAATTTATTGCTTATTTAGTTTCGGTAAAATCCAATTTTACTTTACTAAGCATTACCCGGTTGTGACATTTATTTACACCAATTCTCTTCATCAAAACTATATCACTTTGGACTTATGGAATTTGGTAATGGTCAAAATTCCAGTATCATCCATATTCAACTCTATAGTTTAAACACAAAATCCTTTATTCAATAATAACAACTATTATTAACCGAAATACTCTGGCCAGAGTCTTTGACTTTGAGTTGATTTGAGTTGACCGTGATACTAACACCATATAAACTTGGAGACAAATCTTCACTTGAATAGTGCTTCACTTTCAATACTTCCATTCGACCCAACTATAGTCACTCGATGGAACGCCATGTGATGATTTGACTATAATCAAAGCGAAGCTTTCATATTGAAGATCCACAGTATTCTCAAGTCGAGAGAATTGTGTAAATCAATCACATCGGTATTTCCTATTTGACCTTAGTTATATTAACCAACAGAAAACTATCGAGTGAGTCGTTTCATAGTTATCTAATAACTATCAGTACGTAACCCCTTGGTGCCCCCAAGAGCCATGAATAATACATTGTCCAACATTTGGAGAGCATTACGTACTCTAGTCTCAACGGATACATCGATATTCAGTCTCGATGCATCTTTACTAGAAACATTTAAAATGGTATATTTATTTTCATTGTGATAAATTACTCACGGTCATAATACTTCGTAACTACTATCGCAAAATGTACCATTTATGGATTTCTATTAAATATACTTTTAATAAAATTAGTATAACACATTATATCAAGTATATAATTGAAAGAAAAGACATTTTATTTCAAACAGGATTGATCAACGAGTTAGATATATATGTAACAAATTATATAATTTCCCATAGGGCATACCCCTAACTCTACCGGTGTAGATGTGTGCGATGTATGTTGTGTGTGACACATGATGTGTAGATGTGTGCGATGTATTTTGTGTGTGACACATAATGTGTAGATGTGTGCGATGTATGTTGCGTGATGTGTAGATGTGTGCAATGTATGCGATGTGTGAGCTGTGTGTTGTGTGTTATGTGCGGTGTGATGTATGCGATGGATGCTTGATGTGTGTGTGATTATGTTCTTTGTTTTATGGATGTTTCGATGTTTGATGTGTTATGGATATTTCTCGATGTGTTGTGGATGTTTTATTATTCCTTCGGTTGAATTTCTTTAATATGTTGTGTATGTATTATTCCTTGAGATATCATTTATATTCTCCCCATCGAATTTAGACATAATATGACTAGTTTATTATTTATATAATACTCGGGTCAATCTGAGACATTTCAAGTTCAGGGACGATGTTACCAGACATCTTATTGGGCTTAGTTGGAGGCTAGGTATCATTAGTTGTATTGAG
Source organism: Allium fistulosum (assembly GCA_030737815.1). Lineage (NCBI taxonomy): Eukaryota > Viridiplantae > Streptophyta > Magnoliopsida > Asparagales > Amaryllidaceae > Allium > Allium fistulosum. Next base: position 102,153,688 of record CM060907.1, read on the forward strand.
TACCATTTTGTATGTCTTAATGTGATGTTGAGATGTATATACTAGCCATGTGTGTATATTTTTTATGATAATGGGCAGTTGATTATTATGTAGATCCACTTAGACTCGTGTATATTTATTATTATATGTTATCGCTGCATAAATGACTCTGTGTTCTTTATGATTTATTTATATTGTGTATTGTTCTATCATTGAAAACCACACGTGTTTATTGCTTTGTACCGAGATTGTTTACGTTGAGGTGAGAGATTTCTGTTCTATGAGACGTATTTAGTGTTAGTCCAATGGAATATTCATGTGTGTTTCACCCACATCGCCTCATTCTCCATGTTACTTGACAGTAGTGCTGAATAATACTCTTGGGTAATATAGGTACAGAGATGGGGTGTTACATATATTGTATTGTCTTTTATAGTATCTTAAGATTATTTATCGCTCACACCAGACTATTGTCTGACTCGAGGTTTTAAGCTTTGCTTCTTATCACCTCGGGTACTCTTAAATGAGTAGACTAAATATTAGGCTAAGTATTAGCACATGGAGCTGTTCGTAGAACAATCAGGAGGCTGACGTTATTATACTTTCTATTACCTGAGTCTACTTGCGTATTCCATTGTGAAACACTATGGAGATTATACCAGTGCTATACACGTATCTAGAGGCATTCAATTTAGGGTTTATCATTGATGTATAAATTTTATTCTATGTTGTGTAAGAGTGATAAACCTACCTTACTATGATTATGTGATTTGTTTCAATTATCTACCGTCTCGCTTGTTTCTATATATGTGTTGATTATTATATTTTATCCTTACGCAGTGAGATATACGACTGATGTTGCTATTGGAGTTCGAATATTTTCACTTGACCATCGCTCTACACTGGTCGGGTACTACTACAGCTCATTATACAATAAATATGAGTACCGAGGGTGTAGGGTGGTCGTCACAATGCCTTCTCTTTTAACGGTGAACATCGTGCCTTGATCTTCGAACAAACCCTCAACTGACCTCAATATATTGAGTAGCTCGACGAGGCCGATGTTCAATTAGTCCATATTGCAATTCACCATGAATGACCCAAACTACAAAGTCGGTAAGCCTAAGATCAAGTCCACTTGCAATTCTTCTCTTATCTTAACACTTAGGTTTGAAAGTCTATTTATACAATCTTTCATCAATAGGACAAAGTCTTCAACACGGTTGCCCTTACTCATCTTTGTATTGAACAATTTCTTAGTAATCACGTATATCACAGAACAAAATTTCACCCCAAACACGGTTTTGAGGTTTTTGAAGATTTTACGGTTGTAACGTTATAGTACTAGGGACCTAATTTATAAAAAATATAGATAGGGTCCCGCTTTACGTTTAAAACAAAAAATAAAAAAATTCTGAAGTTAATATTCTATTAAATAATTGGGGAACTCAAAGAGAGGAGCTTACCTAGTAAGTTTAAATATGTGTGCTGCTATTGGCATTTAAAAAATTACTTCTGGCTACCATGATATTTTTAATACGTATCAATTTTTTTCGCATGCTACTTAACATCAAATTCAATTTTTTCAATCGATCATAAACAGCCATATATTTTTGATTTCCAATGGATATTCACAGTTGTACGGTTACAAACAACCGTGTGCCTTTGATTTTTGACGGTCGTTCACTGTCGTACGGTGAAAAACAACCGAATAACATTTGGGTGCTTGTTTGATAAAACATAAATAATTATGGTATTAGTAAACATACAACCATAGTTTGTATGGTGACTATTAGTTATGGAAGTCGAAAGTAATTTTCTAGATGCCTATAAAATAGAGTGGTGCTACATGCACCATGTTTTGTGTTTATAGCACCGCGACCCAAGTGTAAAAAAATTAAAAATAAATTTTGGTATCCGTGAGTACACTGCCGTGGCGCCTTTAGTGTCCGTCTAGAAATAAGTTTGTTGACTAATTTCTACTGCGAAAAGATAGGATGGACTCCGTTTAGTTTATTCGGAGACTTTAGAAAACGAGACAATGTATGATGAACTAAGGTATCGTTTGTTTAAAATGCTGAATGCTGAATACTGAAGGCTGACCACTGAATGCTGAATGCTAATTGCTGAATGCTGATGGCTGAATACTTAAAATATTGTTTGTTTTAGAAAATTGTTTTGTGAACATAGCTTACTACTTTGACAATAATATCCCTCAAAATTTAAATTAATATTTTCCTCGCATTACGAGAAGGCTGTTTCCGAACTCGAACCTTGACGTCTAGATCACTATGCGGGTGATCTAACCATTGCTTCAAGGCTCCATCTTTTAAATCAAAACAAAATGAGAAAAAATTATCACACCGTAAAAGGGGATAGAACTAAAAACAAAATTAATGTTATATGTGAACTTTTATAACAGTTTGAAATAATTAGAAAAGACTTCATAAAATATATATATGTTAGGTTACATATGGGTATAATCGGAAAATGTAGTGCGATAAGTGATCAGCACTTATAATAAGCATTAAGATTCTGCTTATTCAATTAAGTGAATAAAAAAGCTTAATGAAAACAGTTGCTTGAAAACAAACAACCGCTCTTATCACTTATTCTGTTACGCATTAAGCCCTTTTCTCCTCAAAACAAACGCATTAGAGAGAATATACAAACACTGATTTTGAGAGACGCTCAAAGATTCCAGTTTGGAATCCAATTAATTCAACTCAATCCTACTATTACTCGCTCTATTTCTTCTGCTGCCATTGTAGTTGTTAATACCAAACTATTGTCTTTCCTGATTCCATGGCTTGTACTAGCTATCAACCTATTTCTAGCCATTTCTACCCTTCTTCTTCAAGTGATAAGTTTCACAACAATTTCAATTTTAAATCAAACTTTCCTGCGATTTACAAATGTAGGTCATCTTCTTTTAATATCAAAACCCAAATTAAACGAAATCAATCTTTCAAAGTAGTTGCTTCTGGTCCGCAATACGGAAAAAATCAGGTCGAGATTGTATATAATCCAGAGGAAAGAATCAATCGATTGGCAGATGAAGTCGATAAAAATGCTGGTCTTTCTCGGCTCAACCTTTTTTCTCCTTGTAAGGTAATTTTTGTTTTTTTTGAACTTTTGCTTGTAATTATGGAATTTTGACACTTGATGTTTTTTTAATGGCGAATTGAGATGAATAACGTGGGTTTTGCTGTTCCAGATCAATGTGTTCTTGAGGATTACTGAAAAGAGGGAGGATGGCTTCCATGATTTGGCATCTTTATTTCATGTCAGTACACCTGATTATCCATATATTTAGCACTATCATTAGTTTATTGGTAGCAACATTAAAATTAGTTAAGGGGATAATTTTGAAGGGGAATGTGGTGTATTCATTGTTTTCTGTATCATTGGGGGTGTGATGTTTAGCGTAGAAAAGGAAAATGGAAATCAAAATCACTAGGGTTTGTTGAAGTCGATGAAACCCTCTTATCGGTATTAAACTTCTCACACCATTATAAACAGCTGTTTTCAAACATGTTATTTATTGTTTATCAGTTACTCTCATGTTTTAATCACGCCACAAGTATTGTTCCAGTAATGTTATGGGTGTTAAATTTGGTTTGAATAACCAATATTACGATTGCTTGTTTATTAGGTGTTCATCCCAACTATTGGAGATAAATCATTCATACTGTGATAGATTCAATTACAAAAATGGAAATTACAAGTGGAATCATCAAATTTTCACAATGGATTCCTAAAATAAAAGACCGGTGCTTGTCGTTGAGCACATCTGATGCCAAATGCATGTTCAACTAGCTTAAGGGACGTTGTGTCAAACACCCCTCATAAGTTTTAAAATTCACTTCCGTCCCCTTTCTAAAAACAGGTTTCACGAAAAACCCCTGTTTTGGAAAAGGGTTTCTCGTATTAAGTTTGAAAATAAGGGGTGATCCTAATTTCCACTTTAATTAATTACTTTTTAAAGTTGCACACCTCCAATAGCAGTGTGCATTGATAGTTTGACAAGGAGTGTCCAACAGTGCTATTTTTAGAGGGTTCCAAAGTCATCAAAAATGCAATACTTAACATAAGGGTTGATCAAAAATCTGAAAACTGACTTGATTCCAACATCATTGGACAGTGTGACATATGTTGAACGATATATTTTTTAATACACATATATAGATATTACATTTTGCCTAACTTCCTACTGTAATTCAGGTGATCAGCTTAGGAGATACAATTAAATTCTCCTTATCGCCAATCAAAACTAGAGATCGGCTATCCACAAATGTGGCTGGTGTCCCAGTTGATGATAGTAATTTGGTAAGGCATGTGACAAGATGTAATACCTTCCAAATATGAATAAGTGATGTTTCCTTACGGAGTCATATTACGGCATCTTTGCAGATAATTAAAGCACTTAATCTTTATAGAGAGAAGACTGGAACTGACAACTACTTCTGGGTAAATTATATGCATGAACATATAATACGTCTGTTTGATGATATTTCCACTACTTACTTATATACTAATTTTATTATGTTCAGATACATCTTGATAAAAAAGTGCCTACTGGAGCTGGTCTTGGTGGTGGAAGTGGCAATGCCGCAACTGCATTATGGGCAGCTAATCAGTTTGCTGGTTGCATTGCTACAGAAAAAGAGCTTCAAGAATGGTCAGGTGAAATTGGCTCTGACATTCCATTCTTTTTTTCACATGGAGCAGCATATTGTACTGGTCGGGGTGAGGTATAGAAAATACTCTTTTTCAAATGTTACTTTATGTAGTGTCATATTGAAATTACTTATCCAATCAGAACATGCATTTTAAACAATTACACTTTAGAGTTTCTATAAATTATTATGTTTGCATTTATGATGCCTGATACATTATGGTAACACCTGTTAGGGAATATTTGTTTAAGTTCTCTATTTTCATTGTCAATGTAAGGGAGGGTCCTAAATTTAAAAAAGATGCAAATTAAGTATGTAGTTTTGTAGAACGAAGTATGCATTTGGTTGTCCTCCATTTATGTCTTCTAATGTCCCAACTGACATAACTGCTCTTCTAAATACAAGCTATCTTTTCGATCAACCACTATTTCAAATGATGTTCTTTATTTCTTGTTCAGTTCCTCTGGCTCAACTGATTAGTCGTAGAAATTAAATTGGGACAAGTGACTTTAGACCATTTCTATGAACTTAAAAAAGAGGTCAAGCTTCTCTCAAATTGTTCAAATCTAGTTTCAGATGAATTGGTCCACGTCTTCCTAACAGTGATTCTCGTTGCTGAGGTTTGAAGCATGAGGTCTCTCTAGATTTAGACAATGCTTCAAGTTTGTATGGGTTGCAGTCAGGTCTGCCCTCTAGTTTGGTAAAAGTAGTCTACTCTGTTAGATCATTGTTGATGACTGGTATTATACTTGTAGGGTGATCAAATTCCTTCTGATCTGTGTTATCTAGGCACTATTCAGAACTCCATTGGCAGTTACGAGAGGTCTATCCATGTAGATTGTTGTATCCGTTGTTAGGTGCATAAGGGTCCGAACGCTTATTCACCATTTTCATCTAAGTATTTAGATGTACTGCTCAAATATTTATATGTATTAGATAATTCTTCTCACATTCAATGCCAAACCATTGATGTCTAAGATTGATCTTTGACAACTGTAAGCTCTTGTTCATATTATGTGGGGGTGAGGACTTGTTCTTTTTAGATGAAGGCTATGAATATCTGAATAATGCATGGATGAAATGTGAATGAGTAATAGGAGATAGCAAGGAGGTAGTTTTTTGAAAGGGGATTCAGCAAACAACTGCCAGCTAGCGTCAACAATCCACAATCGATAGTAAAATGTAGTGAAATAAATTCACATAGATTTACGGGGAAAATATCATAAAAAGAGTGAAAAATCACAACAGTACTTGCTTGATTCTATAATATAATTGTTATAAATACACAAGTGATCTCAAATGTGGCGAAATCCTAACAAGCAGGAGATATTATTTTGATTTTGTGTTTGAATGATGGATCCCTTATTATAGCTGTAGAAATTAAGAAACACTAAGGTCTGGCGTTTGAGACGATATGAAGATGGATTCAAGCATATATGGTCTTATGAGCGGCTAATTGGGTGCTAAAAACATACCATAAAACTATAAAAATAAGGTTTTTTTTTCTTTTATTCACGATGAAGTTGGTAAGTGGTCCAATTACGGATTACTTGGAGATGTAGTAGCAGCAGTTGGTATTTACTCGAGGAAAACCAGTTTCTTATAAGGAAAATCTGTCTTGGAGAATTGAGACTGTTATGATCATATTATATGAGGCGAGAGACGTATCTGAGATGTTAAGCTAAGTGATGGAAACATAATAGTGTTAAATTTGTAGCTATCTAGAAAGACAAAAATAAGTGGATATGTGTTTAGATATTATTAATGTAGTCTGAATTCACAATTTGTTATATGCATTATGGCAGGCCTATCAAAATTCATCCCTCATTATCTTGGAGGTTGCCGAGTGTCTACTCGTAGTATCTTATACTTTTCTTTTTGTATAAGAATGTTTGGTTTTTGACTATCATTTCTATGTTTAAAGTACTAAGCGTTATTCATCAATGGAGGAACTGCTCGGAATATCCCTTGTTGAACTAGTCTGTAGGTATCCATGACCAAGTGTTACTTCGGTATTGGATTCAAATAAGATTATGCATTAGTTTGGATTTATTTGTCGGAGTGTTTCCTTACGTGATGAAACAAAGTGTGGTTGAACCCCTAATGCACTGCTCATCCTTCTGTGCTTGTTCAAATGAACACGTGTTGGTTGCCTTTTGAATGCAATTTTTATCTCCTAATTTATACGTACACACGGACAGACACTAGCGTATGACACACAATGTGCGTTCACATGCATGTGATGTAGAGATGCAATGTTATATGAATATTTGAAAGAGTATTCATGTAACTTCAACGGTGGTTGAAACGACAAAAGAACTATGAAGCATGTTTACATCAAAATTGGCACAAACACCCAAGTAGTTTAGAGAAGAGAATGAAATGAAGAAATCAAATAGAAAATGAATAAGAACAGCACACAACAATTTATAGTGGTTAGGCTAACCACTGGTCTACATCCATTTAAACTTTGTTAATAACTTTTGCAAAATTTTTACAAATAAGATTTTATAGGTCGGTGGTTTTGGATCGATGATGATCCAAGAAATAGCTATATCAGTATAGAAATTTTGAATGTAGAAAAAAAGATCCTGAAATTGTGCTTCTCATCTTCTATCTATAGACAAAGATTAACAGATTTATTTCCACCACGTTCTCCTTACGTTCTCCACATCCTGAAAAAGATTGCCTGAAAAGATCGTGGTCAAATCATTAATTGCTCTATGGATCGATACCGATCTGAGAATCATGAATCGATGACGATTCTTTTGGTGGATCGCTATGCTTTTGTGCTCCATTTCTTTAAGGCAAGGCTAGGGATTGACGACGACCCATAGCTCTTGGATCGGTCGCAATGCTTGTTTCTTGCTTTTGGGCTTCAACTAGTTTGAGTGGTTTGACGTGGGCTCATATTTAAACTCCATCCTCGGAGACGATCCATAAACACTTGGTTGGTTTGTTGAACTTGAGTGCTTAGCTTCTTGAACTTTTATGTGATTGATCAGTGGCGATCCATTACCTATGGCTTAACTCACACTAGTACCTTTAATCTACGAGAATAATTGTTAGTTGCTATTTGAATTAAATTGGATGGTTGTTGATTGAATTGCTTTCAAGTTGGTTGTGGTTTGCTGAAAATTGTTTGTGAAAAAAATGATGCAGTAAAACAACGATATCATAGTGCAAATTTATCCGAATTAGCTCAATCTTTTTGTAGTTGAAAGAACATTCTGTTAGCTACAACTTCTCTTTTAATTACTTTCTGAAATTCTGTTGTTCAGAGGGGCGTTACAGTATATATATATATATATATGTATCTAGGCATATTCCATCTCAACAACCCCAAAACTTGAAAGAACATTCTGTTAGCTACAACTTCTCTTTTAATTACTTTCTGAAATTCTGTTGTCCAGAGGGGCAAAATTGAGTTTGAAACCGATGTACACAGCTCTGCTCTGAGCAATTTTTTGTTGTTGAAACCTGATCATAAAATCACCATAACTTTTGAATGGTAAGTCGAAATTGAGTGAAGTTTTTTTCAAGTTTTGGGATTGTTGAGATGGAATATGTCTAGGCATTCGCATGTTGTTGTCTTAGAGTGTTGTGAGGTAAGAAGCTTGCTTTAGTCTTAGTGAACAAGATGGTTTGGCATCGACCTGAAAGGTTTGGTTCGATACCGATCCAACACTTGACTTTGGATTTTGACGCTTCGACCTTGGCCTTCCGAAGCACTTTGATAAGTTGGTGATCTTCATGAATATTTGACAACTTTATAGCTATATTTTCAAGTTTCAATTGGAGATTGGATCTTTGGATTATAGAATTCTGGATTTCTGATATGCTATCTAGCCATTTGATCGTTCTGACTTGTCCAGATATGTCTAGATCGCAGTGATGGATAACAAAGCCTATACAATCAATTTCTTTTATTAACAATGTGCGTGTGTTGAATAGTAGTTTTTTCATCTGCTTGAAGGATCAAAGTCAAGATTTGTAGGTACTCAAACTACATGATTTTTACCGCGATTACTAATGCTCAATGACACAATTTTGTAAGGATCAATTTCTCTTTTTTATTTATTCCCTCAAAATCTTTCCTTTGCTTGTTTGTGCCAAATTTTTTGAAAATAAACAAAAATATTTAGATATGATTTCTATGCTATAGAGATCATCTTCACAAATTTTTGTATCATTTCTATACCTTTAACTCGTTCAAAACTACATTTATAATCGACGGTTAGAATAAATATTTTTGTAGGACATATTTTATTTTTGAATGAAATAAATTGTTTAGAATAACGCAAAATTTTGTACACATGATCTTGGTAGTAACAAGATCATATCTATAAAAAATTACATTTAAAAGTTAGAAAAATAAGGGATTCAAGAGTGATTTCAAGAAAAAGGGATGTTGATCCTTTTCGTGTATACACACGCTACTAGTAAAAAAAAGATTGTGTATGATTCGCTAGTGTGCCACATGTCAATTGTCGTCCAAAATTATATAAATACGTTTATTGCATCACTATATCGCATGTATGCATGTGCACGTTGATGTATCATGCGCTATGCTGTCAAGGGGACCACGGGGTCTTGCCGTTTAGGAGCTATTTTGCAATTTTGATGCTCTGCTATTTTCTGTGGCATTTTCTTCCGTCATTTGTTCGAGGTGCCGTCTAAGCCATAAAATTTTCTCAAGGCGCTAAGAAAATAGACGTTTTTTATATAACCTTTTTTACCTTGACTAAATTAAATATAATTACACTAAAAAGACTCAATTATTTTATTTATTTATTGAAGCTCTTCATCTTCTAAAATCATTTAAAAATTTATTTACATTTTATGCATTTCACATCAAAACATAGAAAATTATTCAATAAATATTTCTTTTATAATACAAAATATACAATTTCCATGTTTTCCTAAGTTTACTTAAATGATTTTTTGATTCAGATAACATAAACATATAATAATTATTCATCAACTTCTCACTTCTTCAAAAATTTGATTTTAATGGTTCTTCCGTTTACTTTCTTATTCTATTTATTTTTAAATTCTACAACAACAACAACAAAGCCATTATTCCCAAACAAATTGAGGACGGCTAGAGATGGAACTCAAAATTAAATGACAAAGTCATGACAACAATAATAAAAATCATGATAATAATAATAAAATAAAGTCAAATAAGTAAACAAATAATAATAATAATAATAACTATGTAAATAAAAATTAAGATAAAAAATAAAATAATAAAAATAATAATAATAATAAAATGAAAATAAAAACCATGATGATAATAATAATATTAATAGTAATAATGGTACTAACAGTAATATTGGTTGAATACCAAACACTATATCTTAGGATCATATTCCTAGTTCATGGTTCTGGTACGTGTATCGCTAACTTTCATGCGCTCATGTTTGACATCAGCTTTTTGGATATATTTCAATCCCTCAAGTCTCTTTTTACTAATTCCTCTCATGTCAACTTTGGTCGACCTCTATCTCTCTTTGAGCATTCGACGCGGTCTATAATTCCAACGCGCATAGATGCATCGGGAGGCCTCCGTTGGAGATGTCCAAACTATCTTAAGCGTTGTTGGACCAACTTCTCCTCAATTAGTGCTACTCCAAGTTTATCACGTATATCATCATTTCTAATTCGGTTTCTTTTTGTATGACCGCAGCTCCATCGCAACATACACATCTCTGCTACACTTATCTTTTTGACGTGTTGGCTTTTAGTAGGCCAACATTTTGCACCATACAACATCGCAGGTCTAATTCCCGTTCTGTAGGATCTTTCTTTAAGTTTCTGTGGAACTTTTCTGTCATAGAGAATGTCAGACGTTTGTCGTCATTTCACTCATCCCGCTCGAATTCTAAAACTAACATCTTTATCAATCTTACCATCATACTGCAACATTGATCCTAAATATCGAAATAATTCCTTCTTGGGCACTACTTGTCCGGCCAGAGTGACATCTCCATCCTCTGACCTGACACCGTTGAACTCACACTTCATATACTCTGTTTTAGTTCTGCTAGGTCTAAAACCCTTTGATTCTAAAGTCCGTCTCCACAGCTCCAGTTGTCTATTAACTCCAATTCTACTTTCATCAATTAGTACATCATCAGCAAAGAGCATGCACCAAGGAATCTCATCTTGTATACCCTTCGTAACCTCATCCATCACTAAAGCATGAGCTCAAAGCTGACCTTTGATGTAATCCTATGTTATTGGGAAAGTCACTGATTTGACCCTTGCATGCTCGGACACTAGTCACAACATCATCGTACATATCGTTGATAAGTGTAATGTACTTTCTTGTGACTCTCTTCTTTTTCAGAGCCTACCACATAACCTTTCTCGGTACTTTATCATAAACTTTATCCAAATCGATAAATACCATATGTAGATCATTCTTTTGCTCTTTAAACCTCTCCATAAGTTGTCTTATCAAGAAAATCGTCTCTGTGGTCGACCTTCCAAGCATGAAACCAAATTGGTTTTTTGAAACGCTTGTCATCCTTCTTAATCGATGTTCAATGACTCTCTTTCAAAACTTCATTGTATGACTCGTAAGCTTAATTTCTTTGTAGTTTGTGCAACTTTGAATATCTCATTTATTCTTAAAAAGTGAAACTAATATGTTTCTCCTCCACTCATTTGACATCTTGTTTGATTTGAAAATATTATTGAACAACTTAGTAAACTAGACTATCTCTGCATCTCTAAGGCATCTTCACACCTCAATGTGGATGTCATCAAGCCCCGATGTCTTGCCCGCTTTCATCCGTTTTAGCGCCTCATTTATCTCAGACTCCTGAATTCTCCTAACAAAATGTCTACCGGTGTCATCAAAAGAGTCGTCCAGCTCGATCGTAGTGTTATCACCTTCTTCATTGAATAGTTTGTCGAAGTAATCTCTCCATCTATTTTTTATCTCATCGTCCTTCATCAAAAGTCTATTATTGTCATCCTTGATGCATTTAACTTGGTTGAAGCCTCTCGTCTTTCTCTCACGGAGCTTGGCTATCATATAGACATTTTTTCACCCTCCTTCATACTAAATATTATTAGAATATATAATCTAGAGTAATCTACTGTAAATTAAAAAGTTGGTTCACAACTATTGCGTTTTTATGAAGCCATGATTATTAGGTACACAAATATTTAGTTATAGTTACGGCATAAATTCATTACAGAAAAATAGTTTAGAGGACAAACTCCATTTTTTACCCCGAGGACACTACTAACTAACAAATTAGCCAACATCGGAATTACGATTAAAAGGTGATATTAGCAAAAGTTACTAGTTAATATTTTGTTTAAAAAATTGTAACGTAAGGAGATAAAAATAAGTTAATAGTAAATAGACAAGATTTAAAGTGGTTAAATCTAAGTTGATTTACGTCCACTATGAGGAATTTCTTATTACTTTGATTTTCTTACTTTGGATTAGGTTACAAGAGAGGGTAACAAGAAAGTAAATTCTTGAGAGCTTATGTTGTTCAACACTTGTAATAAAGTATGTCTTGGTCTATTTGTAACTGTTGAATTTGATTCTTGGATGGTTGAGATTGTGCCGATAAAGCCAAAAATTCTTTCTAGGCCGTTAATAGGCGTATATGGTTGATGCGCATACCAGCCATGACGCCGGATGACCTATGTGATTTAGATGATGACAGCCCGCAGACCGTACTATGAGCATGCTTAGAGTAGAGGCAAACAGCGTGAGATCGGAGAGTGGTTATTGCAGATGTGCTTTAATGCCAGTAAAGGACATAGAGTGGTTAATGTACACTGATGATTTTGTCAGATGAACGGGGTCTTTGTGCCAATTTTTTCAGAGGAACAGTGCATGCGAAGATTCTTTAGGCGGTGCGGTTCAAAGGTTGTAGCCTTGGTTGAATGCTGCCAAAGGTGCTGGTGCATGTAGGAAAATGGTGTTGGACGCGGGCGGGGACCTACCCAGTAGTTGATTGAATGGACGTGCCGGTCAACTGCTCGGGAGCGCTTCATAAGCCAGACCGCTTGTGTATCGTTGTTGCCCTCTAATGTCTGCGACGGTGCCGGGCTTGATGTTCTTTGAGAGAACCCTGTAGGCTTGGGCTGTTCAGGGGGCAATGTTAAGCGGGCAAGCTAGATACCGGACGCTTATGGTGCATGGGCGGGCCATTGTTGTTTGAGTCAGGGCTGATTAAAGTGCTGGATCAAGAGGAGACGAGGCCTAAAAGACGGGACATCGTTTGCACTGTTGTAGTCATGTGGTTCATTTGAACATGCAGGCCGACCCACTCCATGCTTATGAGAAATTTGAGTACTGGATACCTCTTTATTTTTCAATGAGAAGAATAAACATTTGTTCAAATATAACAGACATCCAATTGTTTTGTTTCAATGACATGTTAAATTAGGGTTTTCATATTTTCATGCGACTAACCTGAACGATGGAGGAATGAGTCTTGTCGGCGGAGCAGCAGCCCTCGATGGTGATGGCAGAGTCGAGCTTGTCAAGGACGATGATGGATAGAGACGTGACGAGTTTGACAATGATGAAAAAATGGAACGGTAATGGAGATCGACATGAAGATGGGAGTGGTGTTGTAACATGAAGATGATTGGAGCATTAATATGTTGTAACGTCAATAAAGTGACAATTTATATGATTAGAGCTAGATGTGGAGGAGAAGCACCATTGAATTGGGAAAGAAGACGATAGCAACCGATAATGATACCGCGTAGTATCATTTTTGTTGAAACAGGACAATTATTTATATTTCTGCTCCTAATGTTATTTTATAGTAGATTATAAAATATGTATATTTTAGCTTATAATGTTATTTGTGATAGCATTTTAGTAATTGTAGTAGCAGATTATATATTGTAACAGTAGTTTATGAACTGTAGTAACAGTGTTTGAACAACTGTAGCAATTTATCGATGAAGTGTGTATTTTAGCTCACAACGTTATATTATAGTATAATTTATGAATTGCGGTAGCAGTTTTTGAACTATTTCAGCATTTTTTTATTTGTAGTAGTATTTTATGAATCGCAATGTCATTTTGTAGATGATGTGTGTAATCTTAGATTGTTAAGGACCACTGGCTCAACTGGTTAGAAGTATGCCGCATTAGACTTAGGCTTCAAAGATCATGGATTCGAATTCTCGAGACATTAAAATGAATGATTCGTTTAAATTAAATATCACTCTTAGGATCAAAATTGTGTAAGCTTAGATATAATGCTATTTTGTAGTATTTTACGAATTGTAATAATATTTTTAGATGAATTAAATGTATACATTAACTTATAAATTTGTATACCGATAGCATATTTAAATGAAGATATATATATATATATATATATATATATATATAAAATTCTACCTTCCAATACCATTTTATGAGTTTTGTTACCGTGATATCATTTTTATTCTATTTTTCTAAAATTTTATAATATTGTTTTTTATAAATTATTTTATAATGCTACTGCATAATAGCATTTTTGTGTTTATTGAAATAAAAAATATATATAGCACTTATTTTCAATTCTAAGCATGTTTAAATGCTACCGCATTGTGGTATTTTGTATGAATCAAAATAAAGAATATACCAATCATTTTTTTATTTTTACTTTAATGCTATGTTTAATAGCATTTTGTACCTGTTATTTTCTAAAAATGGTTTTTTTGTTTTACTATTTTCTTACGATGCTACGATACGGTATCATTTTTGTAGCTAATTCTTGAAAAAAAAAACATGCACTGATATTGTATTATATCATCATTTTGTCCATGCTACTGATTTTTGTTGTGATGAGAAATCATGGCACAAAAATTGAAAAAAATGGTGTCGGTTAAGGTTGAAAAGTCGAGGTGGTGTAGCAATTAGTGGTGCGATGTGTGTTGAGATAAACTAAGGTTTCGTGTGGTGCGGTACTAGCCAACGTTAAAAAAACTATGGTTTCTAGTTAGTGGAGGTGGTAGCTAGATGGTGGACGGAGGTTGGTGGTGGCGCGGACGGTGGCATCACGTAGAGTGCCGGCGGTTGATGTGGCAGTGGTAGTAGGAACAGAAAGAGATGCGGTGGTGAGGGCTACGTGTAAGATACATTTGTTTATTTTGTCTTTTTGACTAATTTCAAAAGTTGGTGTCTTAGGGACTAAAAAAGTTTACAAGTTTGTCCTTTAGACAAAATACATTTTCATTGATAAATTTTAGTTGTGTGTATACATATAGCACTCATGTTACATTAAAATAATCGATAATGACGATCCAATCAGCACAAAATGAGTTTCCAACCATATGTAGTTACCGTTTCTATTGTTACTCAATGCAAAACTTATTTTTAGCGCGCCTAACGCTCCGCCTCAAACAACATAGTTCATGCATATATAATGGAAAATATTAACATGTGCTCAGTGAGACTTTTGGTTTTTAATTGTTTACACGTGGGTTCGCTAACAATTATTTTTTTTACCAAATTATCTTTATGATTGATCATATATATATTGTAGATTTATATAATCCATTTTTTTATATATAAAATGCGTGTCTTGTTGCAGCACATTAAAGCAGCCATATAAAATTAGTATCAGCACTATTTTTAGTTAAAATTTTACCTTTCCAATATTGAATCTGCAAATTCAGGCAATTGTAATCACCTATGTCCTATTAGACCTGTACCCACACGCGCAACACCAACTATCTTGGTTGACTTTTCTTACAAGAAATTCTTGTAAAAATACGGAGAGAATCAGTTTTAGATATTGTTGCATATCAATTTTCAAGTTATCATCTTCTGCTAAATATTTATACTAGACGACTTTCCTTTCAGATTGATCATTTCATTCAGCTTTGTTGTTATTCTTGTGCGTGTTTGTTCCACATTCATTTGTATTTGATGTACTCTTTAATGATTAATTGTCATTTCAACTTAATCAGGTTGTTGAAGATATTTCAAGCCCTTTTTCACATGAATTGCCAATGGTTCTTATTAAGCCACAGGATGCTTGTCCAACAGCTGAAGTTTACAAGGCTTGATTCATATACCTATGATTATTATTATTTTCATTTTTTTAATCCATATGATACGGTTTCTTAGTTTTGTTGCTAATACAAGTTTAATCCTGCAGCGATTTCGGCTTGATCAAACTAGTTCAGTAGACCCTCTAGTACTGCTTCAGAAAATTATTCAAAATGGAATATCTCAAAATACTTGTATAAATGATTTAGGTATTAGATAAGAAATTTGTTTCTGCTTCATGGTTCATACTATACGATTCTAGTTATTAATCATTCATATCTTTATTCAAAATGCCCTTAGAGCCTCCTGCTTTTGATGTTCTCCCATCTCTAAAGAAATTGAAACAACGTGTGCTAGCAGCCAGTCGAGGAGAGTATGATGCCGTTTTCATGTCAGGAAGGTAATTGAAATTAATGTAGGGTTTCATATTCAATTTATTTCTTCATTGAGGAAAAAGAAAAAAGAACAACTCTTACAGCCTGGAAACTTATACCATCTTACTACAAGAATGTCTGCGGTGTACTTGAGACCTAATTTTTGTTCATGGTTTCAAAAATGATTCACCCTTTATAATGTTCCATCCCTAGCCTTAATGCATCAAATGAGAGAAATATATAAGAGTCCATGACCTTATATTGTTAGGATATTAAATTATTCATTCAATTGATTATTTTTAAGGTTCATCTCATTATAGACAGATGGTCCCCATACGTTGAAACCAAGATTCAAATTTTGTCCAGCATTGAGACCAATACTAGACCCAGCGGGAAAAAACCTAATCAGACCAGAAAGGACATGGCTCCATTTTTATGAACTAAAGTAAAATTTATGAAGGCTTCATGTTGCTCAAATTCTGTGTCTGCAATGGAGTTTACATGTTTATAAAAGATGAATTTACAAATAGACTCGGGGAAAAAAATTATTGCAAAAAATGAAACTTTGCAGGTGTATAAATTACCAGTTTGTGAAGCACTTAAAAATAGCGTAAGCTTAAATTATGGATTGATGAAAACCAGGTCTATGTTTGTAAAATGTCTGGAACAATTCCCATTGTTGCAATAGGTTTCTTTCATAAGCCCGATTGTAGAATTTGTCCCTTTATAATTTCTCTGAGTTTAATTTATTCAATTAAATTTATTCTGGGTTACCTGGAGCATGCACCAAGCAGAGTTTTGAATTGGGCTCTGAAATTTGTTTTAAATAGGTGGGAACTAAAACATTATTGTATACAATAAGACTGAGCTTTGAATTAAATAGTTTGATATATTGTGCATAACAGATAGGAAAATACAAAAAAAAAAGGAATCCGGAACCAGAACTGAGACAAAATCTTCGAATTTGGATTGCTGCCAGTAATAATATTTTATTTTTTACTGTTATTTTGTCCTTTGAGCAAGGTAAATTTGTCCTACCCAAAATTGTATTAGTGTGAAAAATTAGTCAATATCCTAGTCACCTTGGTGTAGTCCGAATGGCGAATTCGCCTATTTTGCTATAATTTTCAAAGTCTCCATTTTAAGAAATAAGATTGGTTTCTTTTATCTGAAATTTTGTCTCCCAGCTAACATGTATTGTCACTATTTTCTACAGTGGTAGCACAATTGTTTGCATTGGTTCACCGGATCCCCCGAATTTTATCTATGACGAGGATGACTACAAGGATGTATTCATATCAGGTATCAATAATTTGGGTAGTAAATAGCGATTAGTGTATAACATGGAAATGTAGCGTAATTGCTACATGCTAGCTTAAATTATTCTAAAAGATAATTTCATATATTTCTTTCGATGTAAGGTTGCTCCATCAAAATTTTGTTGTTGAAATTGTTGTACTGAAATCTAATAACTCAGAATGCTATCCGGGGTTCGATATTTAAGCCACTAACAGCTGCAAATACATTCATTTTGTATATATTTATACATGGAGAGGGGTTAGACGTCAAGATACGCCTCATATTTATCCTTTCTAGTTAACCTGAGTTGTTCTGACATAAATCCAAATAATAAAGAGATCTTTTGACATACCCCATACTACTTAACCTCTAAAGATGATTTCTTATGTTCATTATCATTATTATTACTATTGTTTTGTTTTTTGAAAAATTAGCAAGGCGTCCTTATTTTCTAACTTAATTCGCTTCCGTCCCCACCAAAAAAAACGTAATGCATGAAACACCTTTGGGATTATTTTCAAAAATTTGCAGCTTTTAGTGCAAATATTACTTTGAAAATTTGCAGTTTTCAACCCTAATATTTCTTTTGCAAATATTTGTCCTTTTTTTTGGCGATTTCAATTTTTAGTGCAAGTATTGGTTATCAGGACTTCTGTATAAAACATGCGGACCGCTTTACTTTATTTCTTTTCTTCCTTTCATTTGGGCTGGGCTTTAGTTTTAGACCCATTCCCTCTTTTGCTTTTTATTCCTGTATAAATAAGAAAGGCAAACTGCATTTTGTATTAGGAAATCATTATCAGGAAAACAGCAATAAAGATATTTCAGTTTTCATTTTCTCAAATCTTATTTTGGTATCAGAGCTTACAGCCGAAAGGCATTTTTTCCACCATTACAACCCCTTCACTATATTTTGAAGATTGAAAGGGTGTTTTGTGTGGCTCCTCAGAAAAGATATCATCATTGGAGTCTTTGTACTGTTCTTGATCAAGAGCATCTGCGCTCATCACAACACTTGTGCCGCCAAGGTTTGGATCAGAGATAACTCATCATCTCCAACCGGTAACAACAAGCGTTTTTTCACATTTTCTCTGAGTTTCAGACTCTTTTTTCAACCTACTGTGCATGTATATTATATCAATTTCATTGATATAATACACACCCACCATTTTCTTGATTCCAACCAGTTTCTTGGCAGCAAACTGTTGTCTACCACTCCAAGAAACTCTGTTTCTTTGATTTTTCGATCATTTCTGCTTCGACAAAGTTTTTCAGATTCAAGAATTTGACCAAAGATGGCAGATAGTGGTGAAGAATCTGCATTTGTCACCTCGAGAGGTCAAGACAATGGCACCAGGAGCATCCCTGCACTAGTTAAGCCAAAGAGTCATGTTATCACCATCCCTCTCGATGAAGACAATTTCATCTTATGGAAATATCAAGTTGAGACAACATTAAAAGGTTATGGCCTTCGAGAATTCGTGCAAGGGACAAAAGCTGTGCCTCCTGCAATAATTTTAGACAAAGAAAAAAATCCTGTTAGTAACCCAGATTATGTTCAACACCAGAAACAAAACAACTTAATTGCATCATGGCTAATATCATCTATAAGTGCCAATCTTTTGTCTCAAATCGTTGGGTGCAATACATCATATGAGATCTGGTCCACTATAGACCAGATTTTTAGTTTTCAGTCATCTGCTCGAATTATGCATTACAAAAGAGAACTTCAAAATGCTAGAAAAGGGGACATGCCCATGAGAGAATACATCACCAAGATCAAGAATTTATGTGACAGACTTAGTGTTGTGGGACATAAGGTTACAGAAAGTGATCAGATACTCACTCTCACTAGTGGTTTGGATGAAGAATATGAGTCACTTGTTACATTTATAGCCACACAACCTGTGCTACCAAATCTGCAGTATGTACATGCTGCCCTGCTTGCTCATGAAGGAAGAATTGAGCAAAGAAAATCTATACAAGGTTATGTCAACATTAACTTTGCAGCAAATACAAGAAACAAGAATCAATCAAAAACACCCAACAGTTCTAATAACCCTGGCCATCAAGTTCAACGAGGAGGTCAGTCTCAAAGAGGCAGAGGCAGAGGAAGGTCCAACAATTATAGCAGAGTAAAGTGTCAAATTTGTGAGAAAACAGGACACATGGCCAATAAATGTTATTTCAGATTCAACTCTGAATATAATCCGGGACAGCAAGGACAATCAAGCCAAAAGACCCACAATGCAAACATGGCTCAAGTGAACCAGCAAAACAGAACCAACACAGATGATACAAATGAAGATGCAGACAGAAATGATGATACAAGCATAGATGATTGGTTCCCAGATTCAGGTGCAACCAATCATATCACTAACAACCTTCAGAATCTCAATTTAGGAAACAAGAAATACAAAGGTACGCATTCTGTTCTTATGGGTGATGATGAAGCCATAAAAATATCACATTTTGGAACTGGCAGTGTTAACGGTGGTAAGACTCTCTTTTTGAATAACTTATTGAGAGTCCCTAGGATTAAAAAAAACTTAATAAGTGTTTCTCAATTTGCCAAGGACAACAGTGTGTACTTTGAGTTTCACCCAAAATTCTGTCTTGTTAGGGACTTACTAAATAAAAATATATTACTTCAGGGTGAATTGGACAAAGGTCTTTACAAGTTCAGCAACATGGGCACAAGAAAACCTACTAATAGGGCAACTTATTCTAACCCAGTTAGCTTCAATGTTGAAAAAGGGAATAATACTCTTAATTTGTGGCATTGTAAACTTGGTCACCCCAAGATTGATGTTGTAAAACAAATTCTTAATGAAAGTAAAATTGCTTTTAGAAATTTCTCTGTTCCTTTTATATGCTCACATTGTCAAAAAGGAAAAAGTCACAAGTTGACTTTTAGTAAATCAGAAACCATATATCATGAGCCACTGAAATTAGTGGCAGCAGATCTTTGGGGTCCAGCCCCCCTATCATCAACACAAGGAGACAGGTACTATCTCTCACTTGTTGATGCTTGTACTAGATTCACATGGATATATTTTCTCAAAAACAAGTCTGATACATATAATGCAATTAAACATTTTATCATTTATGCTGAAAATCAACATGACAGTAAATTTAAAATTATGCAAACTGATGATGGTGGTGAGTTCAAGCCCTTAAAAGCATTTTTTGACAGTAAAGGGATAATACATAGGACCACCTGTCCACACACATCAGAACAAAATGGCTTGGTTGAAAGGAAACACAGACACATAGTTGAAACAGGGTTAACTCTGTTATCTCAGGGGTCACTACCTATGAGATACTGGAAAGAAGCATTTGCTACTGCAGTGTATCTCATAAATAGGGTACCCACGAAATTACTGAATAAACAATCTCCATATGAGAAATTGCATAGGGTTAAACCTGATTACAATCACATGAAAATGTTTGGTTGTCTGTGCTTCCCTTATCTCAGGCCATATAACAAGCATAAATTGAGTTTGAGATCAAGTGCTTGTACCTTTCTAGGTTATGCATAATCAGAAGGGGTACAAATGCTTAGATAAAGATGGGAGAATATACATTTCAAGGCATGTTGTTTTTAATGAAAATGTTTTTTCATTTGCAGAAAGTGTAAAGGAAAAACAACCAACAAGTAGCAAAGCTGTCTATGTACCAATGATTCCAGAATTAACTGAACTGGCAAGTGAAATTCAAGATGGTGGCAGTAATCATCAACCTGGAGAAACATCCATCACTAGCACAAAAACTGGTTACAGTTCAGACAAATCAGATTCAAACAATATTCATCGTAGCACTCACATCAACCAGGAACAGCAGACATGGCATGAACATAATGAAAGCGATTACTCAACAACAAAAACAACTGGTGATCATAATGGGGATTCAACAACTGAAAACACTGGCAGTCACAGTGAAGATGTGGTTCAACCACAACCAAGAGCTGAACATCCTATGGTCACAAGGTCTAAAAGTGGGATTTTTAAACCCAAGATATATGCTGCTGTACTCAATGAAATTGAACTAACTAATTATGACCAAGTAGTAAAAGATGAAAAATGGAGAAGGGCTATGGATGAAGAGTATGAGGCTTTAATTAAAAACAAAACATGGAGTTTGGTCACACCACCAAAGCATAAAAATATTGTGGGAAGCAAATGGACATATAAAATCGAGAGGAACACTGATGGCAGTATAGCTAAATATAAGGCCAGATTAGTTGCAAAGGGGTATACACAACAATTTGGTTTTGATTTTAAGGAAACATTCTCACCAGTCATCAAACCAACTACTATAAGAATAATTATGACAGTTGCATTACACAAGCATTGGAGAATCAAGCAGCTAGATGTGCATAATGCTTTTTTAAATGGTGAGCTTAGGAGGATGTGTACATGCAACAGCCAATAGGATACTGTTCTGAAACACACATCACACATGTATGCAAGTTACACAAGGCTATCTATGGTTTAAAGCAGGCCTCAAGGGCATGATATGAGAAACTAAAAATTACTCTAGGCAACATGGGTTTTGATGCAATCAAGTCAGACAACTCACTATACACCAGAAAGAGAGGTCAAAATATCATCTACATATTAGTTTATGTAGATGATATTCTTATTACTGGTGATGACATGGAAGAGATAAATCAAGTTGTCATTCTCCTAGATAAACATTTTTCGATTAAAGACTTAGGAGAAATCAACCAATTCCTGGGGATACATGTACAAAGAAAATCTGATTCAAGTTTATTCCTATCTCAAAAGCAGTACATATCTGAAATCCTAATCAGGGCAAACATGGATAAGGCAAAACCACTTGTCACCCCTATGACAAGCAATTTACATCTATCCAAACATATAGGTGAGGCTATAGATAATGTTAAGCAATATAAAAGTATTGTCGGTGCACTGCAATATGTTACTATCACACGACCAGAAATTTGCTATAGTGTAAATAAAGTTTGTCAACACATGCAAAGACCCTTAGACACTCACTGGAAAGCAGTTAAACGTATACTGAGATATTTAAGGGGCACAATCAATTTCGGGTTGCTATTGAAATCAAGTAAAGAAATTACAATACAGGCTTACAGTGATGCTGACTGGGCGAGTGATCTAGATGATCGCAAGTCCACCACAGGGCACTGCGTCTATCTTGGACCCAACCCTGTATCTTGGTGTACCAAAAAGCAACCCACAATCTCTAGATCGAGTACGGAAGCAGAGTATAGGGTCTTAGCCAGCGTCACAGCTGAGATTATGTGGACAGAAAGCCTAATTCCAGAATTAGGGCTTCGATCAACTAAAATTCCCACAGTCTGGTGCGATAATATGAGCACTATATCCCTCTCGATGAACCCAGTTCAACACTCGAGGACCAAACACATGGAAGTGGACCTTCATTTTGTTCGCGAAAGAACCGAAGCTGGAAAGCTTCAAGTCAACCACGTACCATCGCTGTTTCAAAAGGCAGACGTTTTGACCAAGGCCTTATCCAACAAGAACTTCGCTAGATTCAGAGATTTCTTATGTATCGTTAATGAGGACGATGAGAGTAATGAAGAAGATGAAATGAAGGCTGCTGAGAAACCCTAGTTTTATTTGAAGCGGGATATCAAGACTTTTGTATAAAACATGCGGACCGCTTTACTTTATTTCTTTTCTTCCTTTCATTTGGGCTGGGCTTTAGTTTTAGACCCATTCCCTCTTTTGCTTTTTATTCCTGTATAAATAAGAAAGGCAAACTGCATTTTGTATTAGGAAATCATTATCAGGAAAACAACAATAAAGATATTTCAGTTTTCATTTCCTCAAATCTTATTTTTTGGTAGTTTTTAGTATATTTGCACTAAAAATTGTAAAATTTCGATAAGAAAGTTTGAATTCTTTTTCGGTATTTGCTCAGATTCAGTTGAGGTTAAATGCAGATTTAAGTTATGAAAAAAAAAACGAAAATAAATGGTTTTATGATACTTCTAAAGGTATTCGTCTAAGTGTTTTCAAAAGGGGGATTTGACCTATTTTAAAACTTTTGAAGAGTGATTGATGAACCCTTCCTTTTCTTTTCTAAGGCTTGCTTTCTTTATGTCTAAAATTTTGTCTAAACACATCCTAAATTTCTGAAAGAAATAAAAATAAAAATCCTTGTAGTCTATTATGATTAATGGTTTATAGATATATTAGTTTTAATCAACTGGCAGCTAATATGACTGTAATATGCAGAGGCTTCTTTCATCACTCGTCAAAAGGACCAATGGTACAGTCCACCCAACTCAGCGCCCATGGACTCCATCAGCAAGGAACAAGTTTCCAGTGTAGAATAATATCATATCAGCAAACAGAAAAAGCATATAAAGTGGAATAAATATATATACAGGCTTTTGAATCATATGTATAACACATGTACTGGAGAAAAACATTGAATATGAAGAAAAAAAAAGGAAAGGAAAAAAAAATGTATTACTGAATTTTTGGGATCAACAATGGTAAGCAAATGAACCCAAAAAACAGGCTTTGAAATCCATAAATTTACTGAAGAAGTTAGGCTTGGTGCCAAACGCTTACAAACTCACAACATGAGCAAAAAAAAAAAAAAAAATCACTTAAAAGTCCCTTCATATGCATTGATGCATTTAGAAGAACACACTACATAATCATCATCATCAATCTACGCTACCCACACATTCAAACCCATAAACCTTGCAAACCTCAACCCTAGGCATTGGAACAGCAAAAACCGGCTTCTCCTTAGTCAAAGTAGCCCCTGCCTTCTCGCAAAGGTCGAACTCCACCCCTTCCGGCAAACTCCAATCAAAATCTCGGACCATGGATAAGGCAAAACCACTTGTCACCCCTATGACAAGCAATTTACATCTATCCAAACATATAGGTGAGGCTATAGATAATGTTAAGCAATATAAAAGTATTGTCGGTGCACTGCAATATGTTACTATCACACGACCAGAAATTTGCTATAGTGTAAATAAAGTTTGTCAACACATGCAAAGACCCTTAGACACTCACTGGAAAGCAGTTAAACGTATACTGAGATATTTAAGGGGCACAATCAATTTCGGGTTGCTATTGAAATCAAGTAAAGAAATTACAATACAGGCTTACAGTGATGCTGACTGGGCGAGTGATCTAGATGATCGCAAGTCCACCACAGGGCACTGCGTCTATCTTGGACCCAACCCTGTATCTTGGTGTACCAAAAAGCAACCCACAATCTCTAGATCGAGTACGGAAGCAGAGTATAGGGTCTTAGCCAGCGTCACAGCTGAGATTATGTGGACAGAAAGCCTAATTCCAGAATTAGGGCTTCGATCAACTAAAATTCCCACAGTCTGGTGCGATAATATGAGCACTATATCCCTCTCGATGAACCCAGTTCAACACTCGAGGACCAAACACATGGAAGTGGACCTTCATTTTGTTCGCGAAAGAACCGAAGCTGGAAAGCTTCAAGTCAACCACGTACCATCGCTGTTTCAAAAGGCAGACGTTTTGACCAAGGCCTTATCCAACAAGAACTTCGCTAGATTCAGAGATTTCTTATGTATCGTTAATGAGGACGATGAGAGTAATGAAGAAGATGAAATGAAGGCTGCTGAGAAACCCTAGTTTTATTTGAAGCGGGATATCAAGACTTTTGTATAAAACATGCGGACCGCTTTACTTTATTTCTTTTCTTCCTTTCATTTGGGCTGGGCTTTAGTTTTAGACCCATTCCCTCTTTTGCTTTTTATTCCTGTATAAATAAGAAAGGCAAACTGCATTTTGTATTAGGAAATCATTATCAGGAAAACAACAATAAAGATATTTCAGTTTTCATTTCCTCAAATCTTATTTTTTGGTAGTTTTTAGTATATTTGCACTAAAAATTGTAAAATTTCGATAAGAAAGTTTGAATTCTTTTTCGGTATTTGCTCAGATTCAGTTGAGGTTAAATGCAGATTTAAGTTATGAAAAAAAAACGAAAATAAATGGTTTTATGATACTTCTAAAGGTATTCGTCTAAGTGTTTTCAAAAGGGGGATTTGACCTATTTTAAAACTTTTGAAGAGTGATTGATGAACCCTTCCTTTTCTTTTCTAAGGCTTGCTTTCTTTATGTCTAAAATTTTGTCTAAACACATCCTAAATTTCTGAAAGAAATAAAAATAAAAATCCTTGTAGTCTATTATGATTAATGGTTTATAGATATATTAGTTTTAATCAACTGGCAGCTAATATGACTGTAATATGCAGAGGCTTCTTTCATCACTCGTCAAAAGGACCAATGGTACAGTCCACCCAACTCAGCGCCCATGGACTCCATCAGCAAGGAACAAGTTTCCAGTGTAGAATAATATCATATCAGCAAACAGAAAAAGCATATAAAGTGGAATAAATATATATACAGGCTTTTGAATCATATGTATAACACATGTACTGGAGAAAAACATTGAATATGAAGAAAAAAAAAGGAAAGGAAAAAAAAATGTATTACTGAATTTTTGGGATCAACAATGGTAAGCAAATGAACCCAAAAAACAGGCTTTGAAATCCATAAATTTACTGAAGAAGTTAGGCTTGGTGCCAAACGCTTACAAACTCACAACATGAGCAAAAAAAAAAAAAAAAATCACTTAAAAGTCCCTTCATATGCATTGATGCATTTAGAAGAACACACTACATAATCATCATCATCAATCTACGCTACCCACACATTCAAACCCATAAACCTTGCAAACCTCAACCCTAGGCATTGGAACAGCAAAAACCGGCTTCTCCTTAGTCAAAGTAGCCCCTGCCTTCTCGCAAAGGTCGAACTCCACCCCTTCCGGCAAACTCCAATCAAAATCTCGGACCATGGCTGCCACCACGAGGGGTAGCATCCTGTCTACCAAGGGGAGCCCTGCGCACCTCCTCCTCCCCGACCCAAACGGGAAGAACCTGAACTCCTCGACCTTCTTCAGGCCCAAGAACCTCTCGGGCTTGAACTCCGTCGGGCTCTCCCACACGGTCGGGTCCATGTGGATGGCCCACACGTTGGTGACCACTCGGGCCTCGTTCGGGATCAGGTACCCGCCCACTTTGCATGGCTGGCTCGGGACTCGGGGGACCAGGAGGGGCACCACCGCATGGAGGCGGAGGGTCTCTTTTATAGTTGCGTTTAGGTAGTGGAGTTTCGAGATGTGGGACTCGGTGGCTACTTGGTTTGTACCGATGACTTTGTCAAGTTCGGTTTGAACCTTTTGCTTTATGGTTGGTCGGTGCATTAGTTCGGCCATTACCCATTCGACGGTTGTTGAGGTTACGCTTGTTCCTCCTACCATTATATCCTGCATAAAATACGAGCCAATACTACTTTTAAGTAGCAAAATATGTTTAGAAGTAAAAATTCTGTTGCTTATGTAATTCTAATCAAGAAAATAGTCATAGTAGTGTTATGTTTTCAATACATGTACATGGACATTACTTATATCACTTGTATAGTAGTCAAATACAGCAATTAACTTATACTAACTTAAGACACAAATTTACGTACATGCGCTTTTAGTTACTTTTCAAAACTGCTTAAAGATTACTTTTCAAACTTCTTTTGAGAAAATTCAAGAAAAAGCTATTGCCACACGGGCTCTTAGATATTGATCTGGCAGGTTTAATGTTGCTAAAATGCACTGTTGGTTTAAAACATCTAATCTTTTATCTAATGGTTTACATAGGAAATGGAAGTGCATAAAGTATGAGAACTTTTCTTGCTATTTTTACTATACAAGTTAAAAAGAATATCATTTTGCAGAAAATAAATAAGTGCTCTGCGACCCTATCTGTTACTTTATTTGAACTACCATGTCTATGTGGCCAGTCTTTATTGTTCAAGCTTAGAGAAGAATAATATAAATATATGAAATGACATGAGCATTCTATTTGTTATAATAGCTACAGATCAGTCAGGTTAAAGATATTAAGTGCGGCTGTTGTATTAGTTTAATGGTGGTATATGTACATATATGAATATTTATAAGGTAAGCTTATTTCCAGTACTCGTGTTTAGCTATCCTGCTCTATAACATGCATGTCCTTTTGTTTTCTAGTGAGCTGCTTCTGCATGCCGACTACACTAAATGTCCTCACTGCATAGTTTTAAGCAAGAATATTACCCTTTTTTTAATAGAAATTTTACCTTAAATTTAATTGCACCTCCACAGTATTTAAAAGTATATAATTCAGGTGGCCAAACCTGAATTACCTGATGAATTTGAAGCCCCCTATTTGGAGACTGCATGCTATGTCTCGGTAACAGAATTTTGACCCTTATACTATTTTTATATTCATTTTGGTGCTCAAAATTTCATAATAGTATTTTATTCACTGCATATGATATCTCTGAACCTATCTGTAGAACACCTGTATTATCCTACTTAAGTTATTCAAAATGCTCAGAAGTGATATTAGAAAAACTTATGACTCCTAAGCAATATGAAAAGTCGGTACCAATAAGTCCTCAAAGAAATATAAACTAAAAGAAGCATACATATATATAAAACTTACCATGATCAGGCCTTTGAGGTTGGCGACAGTCAAAGGAGTAGAGGAGTCATTCCAATCGATCTTCAAAAGAATGGACAAGAAATCATCATTTAAAGCACCATCATTTTTCTTCTTCATCCTATCTTCAATGATGGAATCATACACATTATCTAACCAAGAAACTCTCTTCTTTATGCCCCTCTCTATCCCTTGTAAATCGAACCTCGCAAGCATAGGCAAAAAATCCGATAAATTCGGCCTTCCCAAAAGGTCGACCGTCTCAGTAACTTTCCTTCGAAACTCACCACCATTGCCTTCTAATGTACCTCCCCATAACATACTAGTCAACAAATTCAAAAACGTTGCGAACGCTACTTCTCCTACATTCACCACCTTTCCTCTTGAATCATATAAACCCTTAACCATTTGCCTTACTTCTCTTTGCCTACGATATGATATTGCATCAAGGTTCTTGCTATTCAGAAGCTCATGCAAGAATATCTTATGCATCATTTTCCATGTAGGCCCATAAGGGCATCGAACTAAGTTCGAACCACCATAAGAAATAACTTTAGCAGCAATAGGTTGATCGTGGTTTGAAAATATGATATCGTTGTCCTTGTAAACTTCTTTTGCGAGCTCGGGTGAAGATACCACTATTACTAGTTTGCTTCCTAGCTTGAGTTTCATAATAGGACCGTAGGTTTTGGAATACTCTGAAAAGCAATGGTGAAGATTTGAAGTTAGAAATGGTAAGTTCCCTAGTAATGGGATGCCCTGAGGCCCTGGTGGCAGCAGTAAACTTTTCCTTTTTTTGGTTATAGATGTTAGAAGGCATAGAAAGAAGAAGAAAGTTAGCAGAGCTATGAAAGATGCAAGCATCGTGATGTTATTGGCAACAAAGAGTAGAGAGATCATCATTGTTTATGTTGGTCGAAAAAAGAGTTGAGAGAACAATGTATTTATAGATATCATATGTTTTTTTTAAACATAAATCTGATAGGTTCAAGTGACTGTGTGATCTCTGAAGAGACATCCTTATTCCCAAAGAAAATAATTTACAAAGTTCCTGTTACCCTGAAAGGCTGAAATTGTATGTTCGATATTCAACCAGAAAATATCATGTCTGCTACTTAAAGATGCAATCAATAAAACCAGGCCATTGTTTCCTTAGTTTTTAAGGCAATGCGTATATAAACTGCGAATTTTCATCAGGTAATGGAATCTTTAAAGGTCCATAGCAACCTTAATCTGTAAAAATAATGACTGATTCAACCAAAAATATCTTGCATCAGGATCTGATGAATATTCCACCAATACAATTGCTTTTTCTTCCTAAATCAGCTTCAATGATATCCTTCAATTATGAGCCATATATTAGAAAGATTGCTGTCATATTCTTGCCTTCATCGTGCGTTATGTGCCTGTTTGAAAAATCTCAACAATACTAACGTCAGTAGATAATGTGGATACAGATATATGGACTATATTCTCACAAATCATAAAGTGTCTGGACTGTATTTTCTAGGTCCCAAGTTTTGTACATATTGATCTTTGAAGCTCAACCCGTATATTATATATACCTACCTCGAATAATTGAATCATACAATGCACGCGCAAGAATTCAAGAATTCGCTTCTTTGCTCATTAGGTGACCGATCAATTACATGTGTTTATTTGATCCTTCCTCGGTTATGCCTGGCATATATCTTTTTTGTAGTGTATCATCATATCATCTACATATGAGTGAAAAATAAGCTTTCTGGCTATATCAACCGTTCATAAGAGGTCTTTATTGCATTTCCAGATAAGAATAGGCAGAGGCTATATTCATATTTCTAGTTAAGGGGTATTATGTAGATTCTTGCTCACGTTTACATGAGGTACTTGTTAAGCCTATCTCTTCATGAGAGCAGTGTCATTGTTTTGCTTTGGCCCCAACCATGATTTGGGCATAACTTGGTTTTGGTCCCAACTTGGTCCAACAAATCGAATCAAATCGATTATGAGAAATGATGGTGTCTGCGAAAATATGTTAATTTCTACACAATGTTTTGATCATTTGATATATAACATTCTACTGGTTTTTTTTATTTATAATCAAAATGAAAATGGACCACTTGGGGAACTGTACGTGAAGATTCAGGTCTCTTCAATGGATTGATAATTGTAGCTCTAGTGATCTGGATACAGGTAAAAGTATCAGAATGCTTAGGAGAAGAAGACTGAAAATATGAAATAAATTAGATAGCAAGTAAACATAGAGATATTTGAAGGAGAAAATATAGTAACAAATTATGTTTATTAATTTTATGCTTGATTACAAAATGATTGTATGTACAAATTTTTACCAGTTCTCCTAAATGAGCAATGGCTTATGGAGTTTCAATCTGATGGTAAAAAAAATATTATAATATTTTGTTGAGTTTCGACGGTCAGACCAAGCTCCATTATCTACTGCATGTCAGCATGTAGCGTACGCATATGAGTTAACAGACATTAGTGTAACAACATAAATCTCAATATTACATTTCTATAAACAAATATTTATACACCGCATTTCCAAATTATTCAGCGACATGAGCTTTTCCATTTTCAAATCATTGTTCCAATTTCTAATCATGCGAGACAATCTAAAAATCACCTTCTTGATGCACATCGCAATCAACTATTTTGAAAGCAATGTTTTCTTGGCTGCATGTATTAGTTTGTAACCTTCTGATTTAATATCTTGTTAGCATCAGCCCAAGGATGTATACACGACTAAATTTGAAAAGAGATTAAAAGTTGAACATTGCTAATTAATATAATTTAATTAATTAATTATATTAAATAAATCATATGCAATTATTTATTTATTTAATTAACACTTTAATTTTATTCATTTAAAACATTTTAAAGTTGAACATATTTATATACTACAACATTTATAGTAATATACATCTATCACAATGCATGTATATTATTTTATATTAAATATAATTAATATAATTATTAAAAAAAA
Source organism: Allium fistulosum (assembly GCA_030737815.1). Classification (NCBI taxonomy): domain Eukaryota; kingdom Viridiplantae; phylum Streptophyta; class Magnoliopsida; order Asparagales; family Amaryllidaceae; genus Allium; species Allium fistulosum. Next base: position 102,184,604 of record CM060907.1, read on the forward strand.
TTAATTAAATGTAATTGATTTCAAAATTATTATTATTTACCTTAAATATTTTAGGATAAATATACATATATGTGTATATATGTTTTAATTTAATTAATTAACTTTTAATTAACTAAATATTTAATCAATCCAATCAATTTCAAAACAACAACAACAACTAAGCCATTAATCCTAAACAAGCTGGGATCGGCTAGAGATGGAACCCAAAACTAAATTTGAAAAGAAATAAAAAGTGAAGAAAAACATTGCTAATTAATATAATATAATATAATTAATTATTATATTAATTAAATCATATTTAATTATTTATTTATTTACTTAACGTCATTTTAATTATATTCATTTTAAACATTTTAAAGTTGAACATATTAATATACTATAACATTTATAGTAACATACATCTATCACAATGCATGTATATTATTTTATATTAATTAACATTTAATTAATATAATTAATTAAAATAATTTTAATTAAATATAATTAATTTCAAAAATTATTATTATTTACCTTAAACATTTTAAAATAAATACACATATATCTATATATATGTTTTAATTTAATTAATTAACTTTTAATTAACTAAATATTTAATCAATCCAATTAATTTCAAAACAATTTTGAAAAATATTTTATAACATTTATAATTTTTTTCTTCATATTTTATAACATTTATAAAAAAGTTCTTTCATATTTTAAACTTAACTTTCAAGTTTAAAATATTTTTTGCCAAAAAGTTTAACTCGGTTGGTTGGTAGTTCAAATTACGAAATTAAATGTCACGAGTTCGATCCCCGAGATCGACACTTGTTGGCATTAATGAACCATGTTCAAAAAATAAAATATTGTTTAAATTTTCAAAACAGATGTTGAAAATTATCACAAAACTCAAAACTAATTCAGAGATTTATATTGGGAATAACCTTTGGGCTTACTTCAACCTTCAGGCTAGGCCAGTAGACAGATAAGATAAATTACTTGATTACCCAAACCTAAATATAGATACAACCTTTGTAGACGCCATACTAAATGGAGGGTGGGCTTTAATAAGTTAGTCTCAATGCTGTTAATGTAGACTGCATAAGCTATTGGATTATGATACCATTGAAGGAACTAGGTCGGACTACAACGGGTTAAATTAGTGAATTTCAAAAAAAAAATCAATTTTAAATCCTATTGGGCCTATAACGTCTAATAGATTTTAGATTCAATCTAAATATTTTGAATGAAATCTTTATTTTATTCAATTTGTTTACAAAAGAAAGTATTTAATTTGATTGAATTATAGTATATCAAATATGCTTATATGTGTATAGTGCACGTGCAACATATAAAAAGTATACATGACTAATGTCATCGTTTATAGGTGTTGCGATTTACACCGCAACGGATACACTTATCCATTTATATATACATTTGTTGTACATGGTTCTGTTTGAATATTATACGTGACGACCCGGATTTTTCGACCCGGTCAAAATCGCCGAAAAACTCGTCCGTTCTAAAATTACGAATGAAAACTACCAATTTAATACACAATATTTGATAAATATTCAATATTACTGAATGTATAGGATACAACTTTCAATTATACAAGTTATCGGAGTAATCATTTATTCTACCGTGTGCTTTAATACAAACCCAAAACCAAAATCAAATACAAATAAATCTACCGTTGCACAACTCTGATGAGAGAGACAACAATAGCCATTTTTGCTAACTCAATAAACATGTCAAATGTGGAATAAAACAATAAGCATGGAAGATACAACAATACACGATATATGGCAACCAATAAAAAAAAATATTATGCTATTATTGGGGCTGCATCACTACTACTTGTGACTGCCTACGTATCCCTATCTAATTGGGTACCCAATTAGATAAAGGATCAAGCCAACATAGTTCTCCTACAACAAATAGGACTCATGTAGCCTACGATGCAACAAACAATATGCAATTCTCAAAACTACCTACTTAGGCTTAATCTTCAATTTTAGATTTTCAAAATCTAATTAACTTTACGGAAATTATTTCCATATATATATATATATATATATATACTATAATGCAAATACCTGGTCAAACCGGTCAAAGTGAAGCCTTTTTCGAATTACCCAAAATGTCCTTTTCCATCCACAACAATTAGCAGAAAACAAGGGTCTTTTCGTCTTCCTTCCGTCCACCATGTTCTCAAAGCGGTTGCCATATTCCATTTCATCCCCGCTTCCCTTTCCCAACTTTTTCTTCCCCCTTACCCTACAAAATCGGAAGATAGAAAATCGTTCGTTAACTTAACTATCAATTCTCGGCGACTTATGCACCAAACAATTGCGTTCGATCGACACGGCTTCAACATCTATTTTCAGATTGGCAGATTGGAGAAGTATGACTGATTCATGGTAGAAGACGATTTGCCTACATCTTTTTCGCCTTTTATGACTCAGTTTATCCAATTTAAAGCCAAGAGCAACAAAGTCTTCGAAACCAGGCAACCATTCAGGATGCAGACACCTAGATCCGAAGATCACCTGCTGAAGCCATAACTCACGTGTCCGCCGGCGCCTAAAAAGCCGAGAGCGACGAAGAGGACGACTTCCTCCTCCGTCGATGAACCTCTATTTTGCTCCGTTCCTCGCGATCTGAATTCTGTTTCTGCTAAACTTCCTACACTTCGCCGCCGCTCTGCTGTATTCTATTCCATCTTCCTTCCGCAAGTTAAGTTTGTGACTTCTTCTATTGCGGCTTAATCTTATTCATCTTTGCAATTTACTACTGAGTTGAAGATACTTCTGATGTTGTTTTCTTAGATTTTGAAGGTCACGATTTGGAAATCATGATTCTAACTTCCTGTATTTCATCATTTAATTCATCGATGAATGCCTCCTTCAACTCTACAATCTATTCCATCTTCCTCCCCAAGACTAGGTTTGTGGCTTTTTTATCACGCGGTAGTCTTCTTCATCGCTGCAATTTAATACAGATTTAAAGGTATTTTTTATGTTGGTTTCTTAGATTTTGAAGGTCGATAATACTTCATTTTCTTCAAATTTTAAAAAATTAGTTAACGAGTTTTGTATCTCACGGTCCATGTTCTTCACTTTTATGATTGAACTCTTTAAATCTGGGATTAAGAAAACTTTAACAGTAGTATTACATTAATGCTTTACTTAGGTTTCAAAAAATAAGCAATTTACAGCTGTAGGTTCATTACTTGATAAATTAAGGTTGTATAACTAATTAGAGTTGCTGCAATCTTGAAATACAACTAATAAGCATAATTAGAATGTAATTAATTACTACTACTAATGGTAAAAGTAATATGAACGTAAGAAATTATATTATTACCTTAACTTTTTTGTGGATTTGAGAAGTTGATGCACACATTAATTACTTTCCTTTGACATTACTGTAAACGGTATTGGTTTCATGCATTTCAAAAAAAAGTATGCTAGCAACCACTTTCGGATGATCCTTAATTATTTGTCATTTTACAAGTATTGGGTTGATGAAAATAAAAAGATTGCAAATGTATGTTTTTACCTCACTTTTTTCAGTTCAGTTCATTCAGCACGTAATAGCAATATTTTGTTCCTACCATCTCTTTCTCTGTTTTTTTATTTGTTTTCACTGTAGGTTCAACTGATGGGTTTGCTATCTTCGATACTCTACTGTTATGATACCAAGGGTACGTGATTATAGGTTGTCAAACCAATGCATCAATGGTAATATTAAAAGGCATAATTGTTAGAACGGCCAGGCTTTCAAGGTAAGTTGAATCAAAATATCCCCCCATAAATGATATTATTTATAACATCATTTCCTACCTATTACCTAAAGCTGTCATGCCAAAGTATAGTTCTTATCCTTTTCCAAAGTATAATTGGTATCCTAAATTTTTGGTGAACATTCTGCTAACTAGCTAGCAAAAACCTTTCTTACCTAGAGTAAGGGATCTGACTTTAATTTTTTTGGTTAAAAGAATGTTGTTTTTTCTGTGAAGCTTATGCGATTCAGTAAATTTCATCATCTTAGAGATATAATAATGCAGATTAACAATTCCGGTCAACTGGAGAACGGACCACAAGCCTGTAAATGTTGGAAAGTTATGTTTGATAGTTCATTGGCTTAGAGTTTAGTTTTTTAATTCGATTTCCATTTTGAGATTCAAAGCCAAAAGACAGTTGCTTTTTATTATGTGCTCATATCTACTGTTTTAAATTTTGCAATTAAGGCCTTCCAGTTTTGTTAATTCCTCTGCACTGGAAAGTTATGTTTGATAGTTCATTGGCTTAGAGTTTAGTTTTTTAATTCGATTTCCATTTTGAGATTCAAAGGCAGAAGACATTTGCTTTTTATTATGTGCTCATATCTACTGTTTTAAATTTTGCAATTAAGGCCTTCCAGTTTTGTTAGTTCCTCTGCACTGTATGTGAATCTTTGACTGATCTATTTTAACTCAACTATTTATTGCCATTACCTTTCTTTGTTTGTTAGGCGTTAACTGTTAACGCTAAAGCCTAATCATTGAACTTTGTTTGTTGTTGGTTCACAAGTTATAAGTCTACTCGGTAATATCTTCATTCTGATATGGCTCCACACTTACTTTGCATAACAGTCTACCGCATTGGGTTATTTCCGTAAATTCCAGAAACTAAGTAGTGGACATAACCATCTTTCACGTTCTACTGTGTTAGTTTCTATCCCAAACAATAATAATTTCAGAAAGAAATCAATGGCGGAAAAGTTTCAAAAATTTTGCGACAGAGGCTGATGATATTTCTCAAAGTAAGATCTAAAACTTACTTTAATGAATTGGTTTCTAGGGTTTTGTCTTCCCTATATTTGGCTTAGATTCAAATTTCTGATTTTTCTACTTGGCGATTTATGCGACTCATTTTGTTCATTCTCTTTCTTTTCAATTTTAGTTATATAAGCGGTGGTTTTTATTTCTCATCCTCCTCTATTGGCGTTTTCTTCTTAATTATAGGTTAATTATCTTGGTCGTAAATATCGACTCTTTCGTTTGCGTTGTATTCTTTTTTCTAATTTTATTGTATTGGTTGCAATTTTTTCAAACTATTTTTCTTACTTTGCATAATGGGAAGCGGTCATCTCTATTTTCTGAGATCAGGTTGAAAGCAAGAGGCAAGCATTAAATTTACCTTTTTATTGTGCGTTTTGCCGCGACCTACTGATTGTCTATAATTTGATTTTTTTTCATGGATATTGGTTGATTCATTTGATTTTTCAATCTCAACCTGTGTTGGTTGTACAATTATGATTTTTTTATGTTTCTCTTCATGCGTTTTCTTATGTGATGCAGATCTCTTGACAAGAGACTATAACTTTGACCATAAGTTTACTTTGTCTACAGTCAAAAAAGATGGATTGGTAAGTATTGATTTTCCTTTTTGTAGATTACTCTATATACCACTCTCTATTTATGAATCCTATGTAGTTTACTGCTTCTTTTGGAGTTCGAATTAAGTGCATGTCCAACCCCTGCCCAATAATGTCATTTGATATCCATGTGTCATTGCTTGCTACAATAATAAATTTATTTACTCCAATGCAAACACCTTAACTGTTAAAATTAACTCATGTGACAATTGGTAGTTATTACTTACCATTGTAGAATGTAATGTCTAAAATTAGACATTTAACTTTTGGTTACATAGGTCTTGAAACCTTTTTTGTAGTTCCTAAATTACCCATCATTTATACTACAAAGGATATTAAACAGTTAAGACATTTTCATCATTTTCCTTCACACGTTTGTTTAACAGTTCATATATGCGGACGATTCTGCTCACTTCCTATAATTTTATCTTCTTCTCCCCTACTTTGTCCACTCACTTCACAAAACCCATTCAGTCCAATTTCCAATTTTCGTATTGAATCTTCAATAGGCGAGATAACTGGCTTTCAATTGGCAAGGACTAGAACTCGAAAGTGCTAATGGCTAGCCTCTCCTCTGTTCTTTTAGTTAGATTATTTACTGCATTTTTTTTATGGTGTCAGAGATTCAACTGACGAATCTGAAATTTGGTTGATAAATGCTGATAATGACTTGGGGCAATTTTCATACTACTCTTTTAAAGGTTCAATTTTATTCCTACTTTAAAAAGTTGTCGATTTAAACTTGAATTTAGGTTTAGTAAATAAATTCGAGATTTTATGCTATGCAACACATATATTTAAGATTCTTTTATAGTAACAAAGATAGAGGTATGTACTTTATAACAACAAAGATGGTTGACTGAGTTTTCTATCTCTTGCTATGTATTTATCAGATGCCGGAATGCAACTGTGTCATCTGAAGAGTACATCAGTAAAAAAAATCCTTTTTAACAACATCATTTTTTTCCTTCATTTTGGTAACAGAGTATGAAAGTGATTCTATTTTATCATGGGTTTTTATACGTGAAAAAACAATTAAGCCTGGGTAACAGTTAAAGGATGTCCGGTTGAGGATTTAAAACAGAGCATAGAGGCTACATGTGCAGGCAAGTGGGAATGTGAATACAAGTGTGAGGAGATACATTTTCGAATATTGTTACGGCTTTTTATTATTGTATAAATTAAGGTATGATTTAGCTGTTTGGTTGCCTTATGGTATACAGTTATGATTTTATAACACATGATATGCAGTTCTTTCTCTTAAGTTTTTGTGTTGATGAGCGGATTAATTAGAGATTTGCATTACTCTTTATAGCCTTTCAAGTATGTCTTATACTGAACCAAGATAGATCTTTATTTTAGTAGCATTACACTTGAACAAAAATAAAAAGACCAATAATCATGTGGTTAACAAGATTTAATTTATTATTAATCATATGCAAGTTTTTTAACTTTCATACTACTGAAAATGTTAATTTTAACATTTATTCAATTTCTCTACATATTGTTGTAACGGTTGATTACTCTCTTTACCCGATTAACTATTTCCAAAAATAACTTAGTCTCAATCATGTTTTGATAAATGGTTGGTTGTGCATGTATGCATATAGAAAATGCAACATTTCATACAAATCAACATTTTTCGTAATGTTAAAAAAGTCTTACAAATATCAAAAATACATATTTATAATACTTTGAATTGACAGAAATGACTATTGGGTGATACTAATGTAAAGGAGCAAATGTGTTGATGGCTTAAGTGATGCACAACAGGGTTGAACAACCAATACAAATAGAATGTGCTGCATGTCGATTGATATTGCATGAGCAAGGGTAGGTTAAGGAGCACGTCAGGTGAGGAGCTGCCTGTCAATGAAGATGTTGTTGCATGTTGAGGTGCAGCAAATAGATGAAGATTAAGTGGCGGGCTGTCTATGATGATGCTGCCGCCTGTCAGACAAGATTGGGAAGGTGATAATACATATGTACAATGTCAATGAAGATGCTGCTGCCTATCAATGAAGAATGCGAAGAACCACTACAGTAAGGAGGTTAGGTGGCACTGCACTTCAGATTAAGTGGCGTATTTTCAATATATTTTAATTTTTACATGTATACATTACTGTGTATTTTGTTGATATCTTGCTGCTAGGTTTTCGTGCTCATTAACTTGAGGTCAGAAAATGGTTACTAAGAAGGACGTGTGGTTTATCAGTTGGAAACCTTCTGGCTATTGTTTGTCCAGTTCAGAAAATGTTTACAGCTGAAAATTAATGTTGTTTTAGCAGATATTGATGGACCATGTTTATTATATTATAATGTAAACATATCATTCATTCATTCTTTTAAAAAACATTGACAAACTTAATGTATTAGTTGTCGAATGAGAGTTTTGCTATGGAATAAGCATTTTATTATTAGATTGTATCTTTTATAACTTAAAGTGTATTCTTCAAATACTAATGAATTGTACTATAATTTTACTTAATGTATTAGTTCACGTATGTTGTTTTAAACACATACAGTGTGTTGTAAAAACAGAATTACATTTATATGGTTTGTGAACACTGAATTTTGTATACGCTTGGGTTGCAAATATAAAGTGACTAATGAATGATTTCGAAAATGCAAGGTGTTTCATGAGACTGAAGTTAAAAATATTTCATGTACAGATTTATAGGTACTTATTTTGGTTAAAAATAGATATGTAATTTGTATGTTCATCCTTCATTTCCTTGAAGTTACTGTTTCTGGACATCCTATATTATCGATTTCATTTTCTGCAAGTAGTATAATTTCTACTTGATGATTAAATCTGTTAGAAATTTTGAATAAATTCCAACTGTCCTCATGACTTCTTAGATTTGCTGCAATGGTAGAGGTTTAACTTCTACATTGCTAGCATGGGTAGTTAACATAAACAAAAGTCTACATTCACTTAATTAAAACTCCACGTAATGCACATATTAATGTTATCACTTATCAATCTGTATGAGCGTGTATATACTAACTGCCGTTCTTTAAATACTTAATTAGATTTGGAAGAACAGTTGCTTGCTACTGGCATGCATCTATTAATGTTCACTCAGTATATCTGCCACCTTCAAAACTGGACTTTAATTATCAATATCAAGACTGGACTCAGAAAGATGCTGATGAGGTTTATTGCATACTTAATTAGTCATCAAACGCATTTTATCATTCTCCTTCTAATAAAATGCTATACCTTACGTCTTCAATTTAGTAGGGATTCTCAGAATTTTCTTGGAAATGTTAAGTTGCACATCTTTGGTGCATCTAAAATCTTCTTGAGTCCATTACATTTTATTTGTAATTTAGCTGATGAAATTCCTATTTGTACTTGAATATCTATGAAATAAATAAAACTAAATGCTTTTAAATTTTGTTCCTTTTATCTAAAAATAATAGTTGACTACACCTTCAAAAGTTTAAAAGTTAAAAACTACAAGATTTGAAACCTACGGCCCATTTTGGATATGACCTTCAAAATTTTAAAAGTTAAAAACTACAACATTTGAAACCTACAGTCCATTTTGGATATGAAACGGAATAAAGGGAAGAGAAAGAGTTAAGATTAAGTTCAATTTGACTGTCAATCCTCCTGCATAATCCCATGCCCTAGCTTTTAGAAACTATAGCACTTATCTAAAATAAATCAATAAATAACTATGTAAGCACATAACTGAGCTTTTAAGTACAAATTATGCAGTTTAACAGTCATCAAATAGGATTGTATTTGACTATTAAAGGTTAAAAAATATAGTTAATTTGAGTACCAATTTAGCTATACCCACTTGAGTAATAGTTGATTACTTTCTTTACATATTTAATCATTTTCTAAAATAACGTAGTCTCATTCACATTTTGATAAATGGTTGATATGTGCATGTACATGCATAAAAATGCAACATTACTTACACGTCAAAGTCATTTTGTAAGATCCAAAAAATCGTACAACGATATTTTTATTGCCAGTCCCTCTTACGCACGTAATTAACGAAAACATTACTATAATCTCTCACAATATTATAATTGTAACAAAGACAAAATACGTCACTTCCTTCTTTGCACACGTCCAACGGACGTGCCACCATACTTGTATATATATATATATATATATATCTTTTATATTCAAACTAGTCCTTTACTTCGGGATCTGAAAACAAATTACTTTTGAAATGACACTAATATATACAAGCATACAAAACTATATGTTACCTGATTGGGTGGTTTCTAGTCATAACAAGGCAACTGTGTACCAACCTTTTGAAAATAAATATAGATATGTATATCCCTCTACAACGAGAGAGGACTATACTGAGGCTACAGAACATCTGCACCTTCCTTGCCCACTTTTTAGTTATGGGTTATCCGAATCATCGGTAACATAATAAATCACTTTATATCCTAAAGTGGCAAAATCATTTACACTAATAATTACAAATACTTCAAGTCTATAATAATTTCCATTTCCAAGTCCTTTCAAAAATCATCTTAAAACCATCGGGTTTAGTCCTCAAAATTCTTTCTGTTTTATAAAACATTTTCATAAAACCGTTTTCTGTACAAACCACTTTTATATAATATAACTTCAAAATATTCATTTCCAAATATTTTTATTTCTTTAAACATTTAATAAACTTTCATTTATGAAAACCAACTTCGAAAACAATTCCATTGACGTCAAATTATTATAACTAATTACAACAATTAAATGAACCAATATTATCATTGAACACCTTTTAATCAAATCGTGAAATAAATCACAAGGTGTTAGCCTACACTTGTTTTCTACCCAGCCCATGCATATGGATAATTAATTGCTCATAAACTGGTCGAGCAAAGTCAAGAATCAATAAATAATAATCAGTGCTCATAAACTGGCCAAGCCTAATTCAAACAATCAATCAATGAAATAAACACAACAATAAATGATTATCAATGCTTCATTCTATCAAATATTTATAACACTTTATTTTATATTGGGTTAAAACGGTCTGATATTTATTTTAGAGCATCTGGGCTTTCCCTTCGACATGTTCCGTCCCTCGTCCAAGTCTCCTTGGATCTCATAGACGAAACAAGTGTACTAGTCATTTCTGCATACCCCATTAAGTATTTAACTTTACAATTTTAAAATACTTAATTAACCATTCAAATAGTCAAACGAGGAAATAAAACCGTTGTTTTAGCAAACAAAGTAAACAAGCATTTAACAAGGGTTTTCAAACAACACTCAACACTTAAAGTTCCTTCAATTTAGCAGTGATTTTAATGAACTTAAAGGAAGGAATAACTCATTTTGGATTCCACTCCATCAAACTTTAAGGCAAGAAACTTCAGATCTAAACCATACTTCCTATCAATTTTACTAACTTTGTCACTATGTATTTTGACTATAGCTTCGCTACTATTTCCCGAAACTTCTTGAAATCTGGCTATAGCTCCACTATCCTAGAAGTTGAGATGAAAAGAGGTGGAGATGGCTTTTAGGTGGACATGGCCTTGGGTGGATGGATGGAACTTACTAGCTTGAACATGACTTAAGTGGTATACTTTTTTATCGATTATTTTTGTCATAACTTTGTTACGCTTTTGGAATTTTTTAGAAAGGCATGGAAGCCATTAAAGCTCTAAGTAAGAAGAAGGAGAAGCTTAGAAAAGAAGAGATGGATGTGGAAAAAAGTGATAAAGTGTGTGTGTGTTTATAGAAAATTTTTGGAATTAAAATAATATTTTGTGAAAAGATTAAAATACCCTTTGCTTAAATTTTAAGAAAATAACTTTTTCAATACTTAACATCATGTTTCAAATCATCACTTTATGTCACTTTCACTTAAGAGATATGTAAAGAATATAATGATTTATTTACTTTTTTGAAATGACATGTTTTGTCTTTTTAGTTTACTTTTGCTAATTACTTTCTAGAATTTTCTAAGTGTATTTTCAAAAAGTAATCATGTTTAGTTAATTGCAAATCACTCTTCATATGTTAAAATGTTCATAAGAATGTGTACATAAATGTGCGATGACGTTGCGACAACTTTTAATCGACAAAACGTTGATTTTCGACAAAATGTTTTACGGTCATATTTTGACGTATTAGTTAAACTATTTATTTATGTAAACCAAATTAAAAAAAATTGTATAATGCTGTTTAAAAATATAAACACTTATAAATAAATTAAAATAATTTATTTAACCATTGAAACTTACTTTTCTGAAATCAGGATTTTGTCACTTTTGGTAATCTAAGCAAATGTTACTATCTCTTTGTATATTTCTCTTTGCAAATCCTATCTAATATTATTTAAATCATAAAATGTTATATATTTTATATTTAAAATCACTTTAAATAGTATATTTTAAAGTGGTCAAATTCTGGATCGTTACATTATATATATATATATATACATTATATATATATATGTGTGTGTGTGTGTGTATGTATATGTATATGTATGTATATGTATATGTATGTATATATATATATATATATATAATTATTATAGTTGTTTTTTCATTTAAATATTTTAACCAATTCAAAATAGTTTGAATTAATATCTAAAATATCTTATGTTAATTTTAAAATTAAAAAACAAATTTAAATTTAGATAAATATACATTTTCAAATTTAAATTCAAAGTAATATATATATATATATATATACACATATATATATTCAAAATATACAATGAAATGTATTTTTTATTTTAATTTAAAATATTTTCCATATATTATTTATTGATATATATATATATGTTTAAAAAAGAACTTTTTCGATAAGTTTTTAACCAACTTTTTTATACTACGTCAAATCTTACGGATTTGGCATAATATTTTTTAAATAATACAAACATAAATTCATCTAAAAGATTTCAATGCACACACATTAATTATTATAATACGAAAATAATTTTTTAATTTGAAAATACTTATATATATATTAGTTTTAAATAATTTATTACATAAAATATCTATTATATATATATAATATTGCGTATATCACATTATAAAATTGTTAAAACTAATAAAATTCATTTTAAATTTCATAAAAATTATTTTTAAATATTTAAAGTAAGGCTGAAATTAAAATAAATATTATAATGATGTTGGATGTATTTTATATTTTAAATAATTTTAGATGTATATATACATAGATTGGACAACAAAAATATATACAAATTCGTTAATATAATTGGGATTAAAATTTGTACACGCACTTTAGTATATACTAACGGCATTTATTACCACCAATTCTCACTTCAACCTTATCGAAATCAAGATGAATAGAAGAGAAGGATTTACAAGAGGTGATAGCATCAACAAAGCCTATCGAAGGAGTCGAATGGATGCTACAGCCAAAAGTCGGATGTGTTACAAGCTTTCGAAGGGATCAAAAGGGGTCAAAGCTCCCTTTCGCTTCAATTGCTTCCTTTCGAAACAGATGCTTCCGCTTATATGAGGACGTCTCGAATAAGTTGAGGAATACCTTTCGAAGGTAACAAATTGCAGCCACTCACATGCGCGCCAAACCTTTCGAAGCTTAAGGTTCCACCATCATTTATATTCCATAGAAAATATTTTGTCAAAACAACCTCTTCGAAAGCATAAATAAGCCTTTCGAACTGGTCGAAACCATTCACAGTTAAGAAAGAGGCCTTTTGCCTTAAAACCTTCGACGTCTCAACTCATTCGAAGCTCCAAAGATCAAACTATCAACAGAGTCGAAAGCTCATACCCCTACTTACTTGCAACAACAAAGCAACACAAGGTAGGAAAAGGCGCACCTACCCCTTTCGATGAAGAAGGAAGCATTCAAATGCAATGCAGAAGGATGCGCAAATATTACATGTGACGAAAGGTTTGAAAGGCTACCTCTCGACCAGGTCAAAAGCACTGAGTCGAAAGGTGCCAATCCGCACTTACAAATAAGACCCTAGAGGTCTGGTTTTTGGGATCCGAATTCTTTCACTCTAATCTTGTATTTTATTACAGTTGTAAACCCTAATTTTCAAATTAGATTGAGAATTTGATCAGTTTGTACTATTTGAGTTTAATGAAAGCAAGATTGTGGAATTTTCAGATATTTGACTGATTTGATATTTCTGTTAGATTCAGTTATAATTTTCTTGTGTCAACTTGATCGAAGGGTCACCATTAGAGTGAGTCGAAACCCTTAGCTTAACCAATATCCTTAGAGCCTTAGCACCTACACTTAAGTTGTCGAAAGGTTAGCTTCCGAAGAAGTCGGAACCAATCTATCTAACCCATATCCTTAACTCATTAAAGCCAACCTTAGGGTCTCCTCAACTGATTCGATAGGGGGTTTCGACGGAGTACTGAAGCAGATTAACTTGTTTGAAAGGCGGTATAAGAAGGATTTTAGGTGTTTGCCTTAGTCGAAAGGTTGGATAAGAAGAAGTTCCAACTACTATAACCTATTTGAAAGGAAAACTGGAGAAAATAAAATGGATTATAGATATCTTATCCTAATTGAGAGATATCAACTGCTTCAACCTTTTTGAAAGAGGGTCTTGAAAGAGTCATCTACACTTTGAATTCAACTTTGGGGTGTTGACAAGTTTTCTTGTAACATTTTGGCGCTAGAAGGAGGACTCAAAACTTCGATTTTGCTGAACTTCCAACTCCACTTTCCTCTAACCCAGTTCTATCCCAAGCTTACCCTCTTTAGACTTTACTTCATCATTATTAGCAAGGTCAAAAGATCCGAGCAAGGATCCTCAGAGCCATATCCAATTGGATTCTCCCATGGAACGGTTAATGATTCAAATCTACATGAAGAACAATTGTTAAGAATGGAGGCCTTAAGGATCATAAGGAAAAAGAAAGTTGAATCCTATGATCCACATAAATGGAGTTTAAACCCTTTTCATATTGGCCCCATCCCTATCTTTGCCTTAGAAGAAAAGAAAAATGAAAGTGATAACTTGTTTGATCAAATGAGGGAAATAATTCAATTCTACACCAAAGGTACAATCTTTGAAGAAGAATGATGGTTGATTATAACGCCTTTGCACACAAATGGTATCAAGCAATAAGTGGGACACTGCCTACACAGGAACTTCAATGGGTTTTAAAAAGAAAACTAGTCGTTGAGGGTGAAACTCTAGAATCAAGTAATAAAAGATCTAAAAACCATCCTCAAGAAATAAGCTTCAAGTTGAGACTCCCTAAAGAATGCAATTTAATGACATCTATAGAGAATGTTTACTTGTTAACCAAGCATGAACTCAATTATTGGTCATCCTTGAAGAGAAATCCTAAATATGAAAGGAACCTGGGAGGATCACCGTATGATGAATGGTCATGAAACAAACCAATGCAAAGCTCTCGAAGGAATGATAATCAACATTTTCAAACAAGGCAAAATTAATGGGTTTGTAAAAGATCCTAGATGAAGTCAATAAAGAGCTACTTTACTAAGAAAAATCTACATGGTTGGGAGTGAAATTCTCCTTGCATTTGGACATTACCTTAAATGGTCAAAGCCTTTGTCTGCGTCGAGTTGGCTAGGTCAAAGTGCCTCCTGGGGGGACGTTAGAGTAAGCCTTTATCCACGCCACGCTATGGCCATGGTAAAGCATCGACAAGCCCATGACCGCGCCATGCTATGGCCAGATCTAGGCGCCTCTTGGAGGGAGGACGAAGTAAGCCCTTAGTCCCGCTACGCTATGGCCGGGCCAAGGCATCGAACAAGCCCTTGATCGTGCCATGCTATGGCCAGGTCAAGGCACCTCTTGGAGGGAGGACGAAGTAAGCTCTTGGTCCCGCCACGCTATGGCCTGACCAAGGCACCGAACATGCCCTTGATCGCGCCATGCTATGGCCAGGTCAAGGCACCTCCTGGATGGAGGTTGGGTAATTCCTTGGGTCCTACTTGTGGATAAGCTAACCAAGTGCACTAGACAATAATGGACTAGACGTCCAAGCCCGAGAAGCGGCATATCAAACAACGGACTAAGACGTCCAAGCCTGAGAAGTGACATATCAAACAACGGACTAAGACGTTCGAGCCCGAGAAGTGGTATGACAAACAACAATAATATACAAGGCCTAAAGAGTAACACAGGTCAGAAGAATCAAAACCCAAGGAGCGGTACAGAACAGAGTGCTTAAATAAGAATCTACAGCCTTCAACTAATCATCAAAGAAGAATTTCTGAACTTCACTTATTAATACCCGAATCTGGGTTTCGGGTCTTTCATTATCAAGTTCGAGACTACACTTATTAATACCCGAATCAGGGTTTCGGGTCTTTTAATCTATGGTCTACATCATACCCAAATCTGAGTTTCAAGGCTATTACTATTAATTATTGAACTTCACTCATTAATGCCCGAATATGGGCTAAAGATCCCTATTAAGAATATTATTATTATGGACTTCTGGTTATCATCCACAAATACCCGAATCTGGGTTTCGTATTTTCTAACTTTTAAATTTCATTTATGCCCGAATCTGGATCATTGGAATTTTACTACAAACTTTTAGACAATAATTTCCGGACTTCTATTACATGATTATTATTGACTATCTCCAGAAGATGAATAATTAAATCCAAAATTGAATTTCTGGTTCTCTACAATTGGATTTCTAGTTTTCTATCAATATAATTGAAGTTGAATTCCTGGTTTTCTCTCATCATTACCAAAGATGAGTTTCAAAACATTGAACCGCATTCAATTCTAGAATTACTTTTCACCTATTGTCATTTGGTTACATAATGATCTTTTAGCCTCTGCTAATAATGTAGATAAACTTATATATAGATTTCAAGTTAACAATAAAGAATATTTTTTACTTCACACTTTTCAGGGAAAAAAGATCAGAAAGGAATACTGAATGGATCAACAAATACAAAAACCATAGACCAAATTATCAGAAAGTTGATTCAGAAACAACATTATAAGAAAGGACTACAGACCAGGTGATATTTACAAAATTTTCATAATTTACATAATTTATGAAATTATTTACAAGTATATGGTACAAATATATATATATATATATATATATATATATATATATATATATTTCACAAATCTTGAACATCCTTATCTAGATTCTCGGTAATTAAAGGATCAACGATGTGATGAATTACAATACGAAGAACTTCCTTAAGCTTCTTCTCTTTTTTCCTTATTTTATCGGCGTCATCAATAGATTCAATGTGGGTCTTTAAAGCATGATTAAAGGCTTTGTTTGCACCTTTGAGAGTTTTATTTTCTCTTTCTAAATTAGCAATACGCTTCAGAAGAAGATACTTTTTGCGTTCAAGTTTCCGAATCTTAGCTGCATACTCATTTATGCGCTACGAGTATCTCACTTTCTGTTGTTCATCAAAATATTTCATCATCTTAAATTTGACTTTCCTGCACCATTCTCCTACCACCTTCTCGTCTAACCCAGGAGGAGGATTAGTCATAGCAGGAAACTTTTCGATGGCAAGGGAAGTAGACCTTGTTGATTTTGCAATAGATGGAATAATGGGAGAAGCTGGTGAATCGATGTTTGAAATGTTATTCCCCATAATGAATTCTAGCAATTCACACTAAGCTTGACTATGTTTTAACTTAATCTCCAAATCACTTATTTGCTGGAGAAGTTCGAACATCTTATGGTCAAAATCAATTGAAGGATTTGATTTAATTTGGCACTTCAATACAGAACTCGTTTCATTCTTTCTCTTAACATCCGCTTCTAGATTGGCGATCTGATCATTGAGATTTCTAACGATTGTCTTCTGAAGCAAATATTTTCTGTGTCATTCTATAGCTTCGGCATTGTTTTGAAAGCGAGTAGACAAAGGATCGCTAAGAAGCTTCCTCTTTTTAATATCTGCTAACAACCTATCTCTAATACTGATAAAGCGAGATGTTCAATCTAGCGAGAGTGCCGTTGTAGATAACTTTAACTCCTATTTAAACAAATAAAAAGAAAATAAAGTCAAGACTCAAATAATCTATTTCTTTTATTATAACAATAAAGGATTACAACTTAAGTAGAATGAAACAAAAGTTACAACTCCAGCGGACACTTGTTTGACGTTTGAAGTTGAGAAACGGCCTTTTTGATTTTATTCAAGGAATTAGCCAAAAGGGTAACTGTCGGATCAAAAGGGGCATTAAATCCTTCAGGGGTAATATCTGAAGGATATTTGTTATAGTCCCACTCCCTGGCGGGAGGACTATCACGATCACATATCAATTTGGTATGATATGTCCGGATTTCCTTAAGAATCTCTTCTTTTTCTTCACCAAGAAAATCGAAACGAAGACGAGGATGTTCCATGTAAAGTCTTTGCAAATCTTTAAGAAAGAAATATCTGGCTAATTTTGAAGATTTCAAAAGTGAAGCCTTTCTAGATAATCTCTTCTTAGTTTAACATACTTGCTTAAATAATCTCTAGAAGCAAGGCTGCTTAGGGGACATTCATTCTGTGATTACGTAATAAAATACAGCTAAGTATAAAAGAAAACCAGAGCAAGAAATTCACAAACCAGTATTATTACATAATTATGAATGTTCATCCAGTTCATACAAAATTGAATTTTTGAATAATTCAGAGAAAAAAACTTCCTTATAATATTTAAGTTTTTCAGGAAGCAACTCATGGGGAATCGATTTGACTCGAGGTAAGTTCCAGCAGGCTCCCGGATGTGGATCAGATCAAAAATCTTCTAAATATCTCTTATGTAAACGCCTAAGTAGACCCCCACTAAAATCACCTAAATATGAAAAATCTATGGTTGGATATCTGCAATAGGCTTTGTATAGGAAGTCTACAAGGATGTTCCTCTCCACAACCAACATCCAGAAAAGCGTAATTAACTCCCGGTTCTCTTTCAAAAGGTTATCATATCGAAGGCGTGCCCTCCTTAGTCATGGGGCATCTTCTTAATCTTTGAAAGACGTTAACACTGCCGCACTTCTGTTAAGCCTATGATATTTATCGGAGAGGGTATTGTGTTCTTTTAACTGCTTATCTAATTCTCTATACAAACTATTTATTTCAGCCTGTTTTCTTTCAAGCTTGGTTTTATAAAGGTGGATGGATTTCTTCGTTATCTAAAATAAAAGATGTAAACTATTATTATCTTGAATGTGAAAACCATTTTTAAAAAATCCCATGCCTGAGAAACGAGAATTGTAGTTTGAGAGACCTTCTTTTTCTCTCTTTGTTCATCGACGTTGATGTTCACGGTCTCTTCTTGAAGGTCAGAAGGCTCTGGGGGTTCAGGTTGGCTTGCTTCATGGATAATTGGATCGGGGTTGACCTTCTCTGAAGCCCCAGCGTTGTCATCGACATCTTTTTCATGAACATTGGCGTGACCACCCTCATCGCCACCTGAACCTTGGCCTCCGTCTTCATTATCATCATCATCATTGTCGTCATCATCATTATCGCCTTCTTCCTCGGTATCTTCATCTTTCTCACCTTCATCTTCAGAATCGGAATCTATCTCAAAGGAAGGGACTTCGAAGGATAAGATTTTGGAGGCATCAATCTCCTCTCTTTCAGGTTCTTCAACCCCGTGCTCCATTTATTTTACTTTAGCCATAAATCTATTAACAACAGCATGGTCGAGTGAAGAAAAGCTCAAATTTGGGCATTTTTCTATATTATCGGCATAAGCAAGCATCGGGGCGTCCTCGTAGGAGTTAACAATGATGTCATCAAGGGAAATATTTATGAATTGTGACACCCGTTGCTTAGCATCAGAGATAGCATTGACCACCAACTTTAGAGAATTTTTCTTTTTCTCTAACTTTTTCATGACAGAGGATTGTTTAACATTTTTCATCCTCAGACTCTTTCAAAGCCATTTTCAAGGCTAGATTGTCATCAGTTAGAAGTTGATGTGCTTTTCTTTCCTTAGAAATATTAGATTCTGATTGAGCAAGAGAGGCTCTCAATCTCTCTAGTTCCACCGTAGCTTCATTTTTACCAGCAGACGAGGAGATGACTTGGCTGTTCAAGTTTGAAATTTCCTCTCGAAGCTTTGATGTTTCAGTGGAAGATTTTAGTGCGTTTTCTTGCAGAGAGAGCTAGCTTTTGGAAATATGAAAGGAAAAGTATAATGCAAATCAGCATTTAGAAAGAAACAATGATAAGAATGATAAATAATGTGAAACGTACCAGAAGTTGTTGTTCTATAAGAGACCGACAGTGACCCGCTGGGTCAAGAACGGATGAAGGCGGGTGAATGGAAGCAAAGGATGAAGAGTTCAAGATAGATTGATCCATCTTTTCAAAATCACTTGTGGGCATGGGTGACGTGGGTCAAGAGGGAGTTGAAGTTCCCAAGTCATTTTGCATCTGCTCAATGACGTGCGGAGAGCAAGAAATGATGATGCGAGATAAAGGATCATCCTTTGAAGGAGTCATCTTGGGTCGATCACCAGAAGCTTCAACAATTGGAGTCTCTGAAGTTTTACTCATATCAACAGCCTCACTATAATGACACATACTTTTGACTATTGTAAGTTATTAAATTTAATGTAATTATTGGATAAATTTGGTAGAAATTAAAAATATAATGATTTATTAATATTGATTTATTGGATAATTAAATTGGTTA
Organism: Allium fistulosum; assembly: GCA_030737815.1. Taxonomy (NCBI): domain Eukaryota; kingdom Viridiplantae; phylum Streptophyta; class Magnoliopsida; order Asparagales; family Amaryllidaceae; genus Allium; species Allium fistulosum. The sequence goes on from CM060907.1 coordinate 102,204,634, forward strand.
AATTTAATATTGGAATTTTTTTAGATAATTGAATTCTGGATTTAATGCGAATGAAGATGATATCGGAAATTTATTTAAGTTTTATTTAAACAAGAATGAAGATGTTTACTTTTAAAATTGAATTCAAAGGTGAATAAATAGAAATTGGAAATTCTATATTTTAATTGACGTGTAAAAATAGCCATTTTGACCACTGTCTCGGATTTCGACAAAACTAGTTTTATCGGATCCGTAATAGCGAATTATTATAAGATTTCAAGTTTCGTAGCGATCAGACTTGTCGTTTGGCCGTGCGAGCTTGAAACGCGCAAAAATTTATCAGACTTGTCGTTTGGCCGTGCGAGCTTGAAATGCGCAGAAATTTATTTCAGAATTTAATTAAAATAATTGATTTTGAAAACCTATCTTCTGCATACAATCGAATTAGGCCTCGAAACTAATTCCATTGCGTTCGGAATAAGGGTAAAACATTAAGAACACCAGGCCATATGATCCATTAGAATAACATAATATACAGATTTAACTTAAATTGAGTTATTTTGGATTGAAATGATATATATCCATCCTTGGAATTAAATTGAAATAACTGATTCACTTGGCCATAGGATAGAAAATTATATACGGACACCAGATTTGGTTAAATTAAATGACTTTAAATTTTGATTTGAAATTTTTAAATGATTTGGTTTTAGGAAATAAAAATCGAATTTAGGGAAATCGAATTATTTTTTTTATTTTTTTTTAAAAACTCCCTGATGAAATCGAAGGGAGCCCCTCCTGCATAGTCCGACCACATACAGGAAGGAGGTTAGCCAGCCCAGCACAGAGATTTGATGTCCCCAACCCGTTTATAAGTTCCGGGGACCCATCTCCGCGCCTTGAATGGGAGTAGGGCAGACGGGGATCGAACCTGCGACCCTATTACCGGGAAGCAAGTATCTTACCACTGCGCCTTGAATTATTTTCGAACTTAAGCTTGGAATGTTGGAATTTAAAATTGATAACAGGAATTGTTTAATAATCGAAGTTGAGATTTTGAAGTTATAATCGAAATATGATTTGAATTTCAAATATTGATTTGTTTTAAAAGACTGGACTTTTATTCAAACTTTGAATATTGCAAAGTAAAAGTTATAAACGATATTTCAAAATTTAGCTTGGAATTGAATTATATTTGAAAATTTGGATTTTTAATTGAATATTGAAAGTTAATTTGATTTAAGTGATTTGAATCGATATTTTGGAAATCGAACTCAAAATTTATATAAATCGAAATGGTTTAAATTTAAGAATTGAGTTGAAATTTAAATCATTGGATTGGACGGTTGAAATTTAAATTTATTTGGAAGTGAAATTAATTTGGAATTGGAATTGAAAGTAATTTGGAATTTGAATTTAAATTAATCTGGAATTGGAATTGAAATTAATTTAGAATTGAAATTGAAATTTAATTGGGATTGAATTGAAATTTATCCAAATCGAAATTGAAATTGAAATCAATTGGAATTAAAAACGAAATTGAAATCAAATTTATTTGAATTGAAATTGGAATCGAAGTAAAATTCGACTTGAAATCGGAATTGAATAGATTAAATCAAAATGGAAATTGAAACTGATTCGAATTGGGAAATTTGAAATTGAACCAATTTGACTTTGAAACTATTTTGAAATAAATTATTTTAATATAAACGGTTTAAAAATCTATCTTCTTAAATATTCAAATTATTTTGATTTTCCAAACTATTTTATTATATAAACTATTTTCAACACTCAAACTATTTTTTATTAAACTATTTTAACTATTTTAAAACTATTTAAACTATTTTCTAAAAATTCAAATTAGTCAATAAGTGGAATGTTTATATTTAAATCTTGGATTTAAATATGAAATGGGTTAAAATGAAGCTATAACCTAAATTTAAGTTCGAAATAAATTTTAGAGGCGAAATCAAATTTTGAAATGAAATCGATATATCGAGCTGAATTGACATTTTGAAGTAAAATGTGATTTTTTGAAGCGAATATGGAAATTTCGAAAAGAATTTGACTTTGAAGCGAATATGATATTTTGATATCAAGTACGAACTGTTTCGAAATGTAAAAGAACCAACCGGTGTGTAAAATGTGTTTGGTTGTTAAAGAGGTCGGGGCTTCTTATTGGCAAACTCTCTGTCAATATTGGAACCACTTTAACAACTGTGTACGCGGTGGATGATATCCAGAATGTAGTGGTTGAATTGGCAAATGTTTACTGGAATGCAGTAAGAGAACGATGATGGATAGCTTTGACACTCGTGTCATAATTAAAATGACTAAAACAGGAGCCTATGTCTGGCCAATGAAGTTAGCCACCTCTAGCGACGTTGATTCCTTGTATTACTATTGTGATTTCGTATTCGATGGGTGCATATTTTTCATTTGGATTAATTTTCGCGGTCGGCCACGGATGGGTTACGACCAGCCAGAAAGGGTAAACTGGTAGAATCCTACCTTTGGCATTGCCTCACATGCCTTGTCATATTTATCCTTATGCGAGCCCATTACGACTTTGGTTTAGTACTATAAAAATGTGTTAAGGTGGATCAATGTAAAGCCTTAACATTATTTTGATATTTATTTTACTGATAGACATTACCTACTATAGCGTATACTATCATATATAAATAGTTTAACGGATCCTTAGGAGATGAAAAATTCCCTAACATCTCTTAAGTAATTGCACTCATATTTTGTGATATTGGTTTGACTTATATAAGAGTATTTTAGTCCTGACTCGAGTGTTTTGTCTTTTTATTACGCTCGGGTCAATCCTGAGTTTTTTCAACGTATTGAAGATTTTTCCCTGAAGGACGAAGATGAAGATTTGGTATATTACTATTATTATTATCCCCTTATTCATGTTATTCTATTGTATTGATTATTTATCCCTGACTTGTATATATATAACTCTGATAAATGTGTATAGATTATAATCAAATGTATAGTAAACAACTTTATGAACTGTTAATTTGATTATTATATTTTATCGTTCCATTGTGAGATTCTGTGTTTGTTTTCTTCTTCTTTTCTTATTTAACCGCATTGATTATCTACATTCCGGATTGTTTAAGTTGGACATGTGTGGTTTGTTGTCGATTTAAACCTTCCGAAATGTGGGTCGTCACACTCACCCTTTTCTTGTGGCGGAGAATCTGGAACTTCAACAATCTTGGCCTTCTCGAGGGATGGTTCTGCTACAACCACTTTACCCAATATTCTTTTAGCAGTTATCTTTGACCTAGCAATGGCCTGAGTCAAAGACGATGCAAGGGATGTAGAAGTTAGGAGAGTTGGATCACTTGTGATTGGTTCAATCTGAGGAGCAGTTGCTGAAAATTAAAAAAAATTAATTAATTACAAGTCAGTGAAGTAATTTTAAAAGTAACACAACAACAAACTACAAGTACTATGTTTAAGCATACTGGAGTGATTGGGGCAAATTGGAGACGTTGGGGAGAAGTTCTTCGGATCACCCAAATATAGGAAGCGTTTGCTCCAAGAAGTGTGTTAAACTAGGGGAGGTTGACCAAGTACCCTTTGACCTGTTGGTAGGAAGGAATGCTTTTGAAGGTTTAAGAGATTCAACAAAGCAAGCCTATTTCCTATGCTACTTGAAGCAACAATCAATAGCTTGACAGTTCTCTTTTCCTCGTCATTTAGACCTTTAGCGGAAGGACCTGACAAATAAGCATAGATTAGTAAAAAAAGTAATTGAATAAAAATAAAGACTGTGATCAACTTATGAGGGGAAGAGAAGGCTCCATTGATATTGGGAAAGCATTTGACAAAGAAGAATTACGTTTCCCAATCTCTGAATTTGTTTAACCCCTTAGAAATTAACTTTTTGGGGGGATTGGCTCTAAAAATTTGATTGTTCAGGTTGTTGAGTTTAACTAGTCGAACCAGATAGTTCAAAACTTCAGCATTTAGTGACGGAATCCCTGACTCCAGGGCCAAAAGTTCCAAGGATAGAAGATATATACATACATTTAGAGATAGCTGGATGGGAGCAATGCCCAGGTGGGTCAAGAATTTAGCCAAGAAATCTAGGAAAGGTAGGAAGCCACCGTGCCAGATATGGATAGCAGTGTAGACGAAATATCCTTCAGGAGGATTTTGAGTGGTGTCGTTATCATTCGGGGGAATGGCTTCTACCCCCATTGATGCCGAAGTCATTTAGAATAGCGTCTACCTCATCCTGGGAGGATATTAAAGAATGTTTAGAAATTGCTTCAATCTTCTTTGGAGAAGATTCCATCGTCGGTATTATATCCTTTTCTGGTTTTTGAGAAGTCTTTTTCATGCCCATGATCCTGCCAGGTGAAATTATTTTAGTAAAAAGTTATAATTTGTCATATAATCTACAATTTTCAAGGATATCGAAAACCTCTTACAACAATTTAAATATCAACCAAAACATGAAATTTCATATCCTTGAAAAAATGTGAGAGCTATTTTAGAAAAATGAAATTCGTTGAGCTTTCAACAGTGTCGAAAGGGAGAATGGAAGTGGACCTTCAACAAACACCCTTCAACAATGTCGAAAGCTCAAGGAAAACTTTATGGTAGAAAGGAGTAGTTAAAGTCTACACAACTAATTCAGATATAAATATGCACTAACAACATTCAATAAACAAAGACAAATAAACCTTCACTACAAGAATTTTGATTTTTAGTAGCACTCAAAAAACGCTACTAAAAGTTTTAGCAGCGTTTTGATAAACGCTGTTATAAAGCCCGCGACTAAAAATACCTGATTTTTAGTTGCACTTATTTCAACGCTACCATAAATCGTTTTACTACAGCGTTTATGAAACGCCACTAAATTCTTTTTTTACAGCGTGTATAAAACGCTACCAAAATGTACTTGGTTTGCTCAAAATTATTTTGGTAGCGTTTGTTAAACGCTGTAATAGAGGATGCAGTTTATTGACAAAGCCTGTAGCCACGTTTATTAAACGCTACTATATATGCTCTCCTTCGACCCTTTATTTTTTGTAGCGTTTTTAGTAGCGTTTTCGAAACGCTACTAAAAATATTCCAGCTCTGCCTATACATTGCCTCCAGTTCAATCTTGTTCATAGCTTATAACATAATACATAAACACATACACATTAAACAACCGCAAAATACATATACATATACACATACACATTCAAACATAAACACATTTAAAAACCACAAAATACATAAACAAAAGCACTAACATAAACAATACGTTAACCGTACATAGAAGTTTACACAACCGAACAGTAATTTCAAGACAAAAGGTTAACCGTACATAGAAGTTTACACAACCGAACTACGTACCACAAACAATATGCTACTGCTGCAGTTAAAGTACCAAAACATCAGAACTAAGCAAGTACAATAAACAACCAAACTACCTAACAAGTATGATAAACTAGTGCTGCTACTGCTCATTCTTCAGAAATGCCTACCTGTAGACAAAATATAATCAACAGTGAGACTCAAGTTATAATCTATACTGAGATAATAATGACAGGACCATCAATACTGAGAAAATAATGAGACTAAAGTTATGCACACCTGAATATGTGCAATCTTGTTTTCAACTGAATATGAAAACTAAAATAATGTGCATGTTAGTTTTAGCCAAGAATAAAATGAAAATGAAGATTTGTCATCACTGTTTTGTACATTTTATCTCTGCCTGTACATTTTCATATACTCAAACACAAATTTTCATATACTCGAACACAGATGAAAATATAAGTGTACATGAATTATTTTAGATAGTGAAATTAGGTAGGTGTAAGAAGTCTGCCAGACCCATATGGATACAGCCAAACACAGATTCAAAAAATTCATAACGATAGATGCATTTGTTGATAAAAATATGGGATAATAATATAATATGGTCCTAGTATGTAAAATGACTGGAAACTTAGGATCATAAATTATCTTTTAAGTACGTACAATTAGTCGATATAATATATGGCTACTGATGGATTAAACCACCGACTAATTACAGTTAATATATACAACATAAATACCATATTTTGATAAGCCTGATCATAGTAAATTCCAACATAAATTCTACCTTATTCACATTGTTGCATATTCACATAAATCATTCAAGTATAACAACTCATTGCACATCTACAAGCAGGTTATAATGAGGCAATTTGTAAAGACCCGCAAATCCGTCTTCCGAAAACTCGACACCGATACGTCCACTGTACCAAATTGTCGAATAATCGAATGGCGGAAATGCGAACTTTAGGGTTAAAAAGAAGAGGTAGAAGAAGACAGAAGAAAAGAAAGAACAGAACAGAAACAACAACAGAATCTCACATTCGCAGCGGAGCAATATATAATAGATAAATCAAAAATCTTTAAAACAAAAGACTATATCAGTTTATACATACATCAATCATCAGAGTTACAACAATACACATCACTTGATAGTTATATAAACTTGTCCACATACAGAATACACAGCGGAATAAATTAACAAGTACGATAGTACGCTTCGCCATCCAGCTCATCTCCAAAGCTTTAGAATATCCAGAATATCCTGATAATATAACTCTAGGCTGCCCGTGTGGAAAATTATGGGCACCCAGAGTTTAGAAAGGGAACAATAAACTTCGAGTCAGTCATGGTGACTGGTGTGAGATCGTAAAACAGTTATTTTCGCAAAGAAAATAAAACAGATTCGCAATGCTTTTGGAAAATGAAACTACCATAAGGCCTCCCGCCACACACACAATGCAAACGCAGAATTGGAGGAGATTTCTCCTTATGATAGTAAAAAATGCTTACTACGCAAAATCAGTTGATATTATTATTAATGTCTAGTGTGGAAAACATTTCGAAAGTATAATATCAATCTTAGCCAACATACAACTATTGTTGTATGCCTACTATAGCTACTACGTTCAATAGCAGGTTACCGCCACATTCCATAGCAGGTAATACAATTAAAAACCGTACAGGGTTCGTATTGTTTCTTTGGATTTCCAACAAATGGTCAGGCGAAGGAACTTCCTTACACCGAAATAGAACGCCTTTGGAAAGATGCCCCGAGAACCTAACCGGATCTATGCAAACAAAAGGCCGACGCTACCTCACGCTCTAACCGAGCTGTAACTAGGTAACTAACACATGAGCTATGCCATCCCCCGGTCATTACCGACCTTTATCCGAGGATCCTCAATCACAACGCAACAGCCACAAAATATAATCAACATAGGTAAAATATCTGGGCTCCATACCATGATATCACCTTTTATCCAGAAGGAAATGGCATTCCCTAGGGGCGCTACCCCTACAAACCTTTGCCGCAACATTCCTGTTTCGACCATTACCGGGTTGTGAGGCTCGATGAAGTCTCGTCCACAAAACTACGCTTTTTCACAAAGCCACGCTTTTTCACAAAGCAACGCTTTGATCCACAAATGATCAACAGCACTTCGTATGCCACATTACCAAATTGGGAATGTATCACTAGTAACCATCAACTACATAACCTCTGAGCTCGTACGTCTCAGAGAAGGGTGTTAAGCTAAGAGAATAAATTCTCCGCCACCAACAGAAATGTATTTGATAGAAACCAGCTTTACATCTCAAAGTGTAACGTCAGACACACATCCATACAAGTCCGTTCCGGGATCGAACGGAACCGAAGGCACTTCCAAAGAAGCCCTTGCAATCTGGATATTCACTAATCATGTCCGGACTTCCCATCACAAAAAGAGTGATATAAATCTCTATACCGGAGCAACTCGGTGCAGAGACATTCGACAGGTTGTCCTTTCATTTTCACAAATATCCGGTGTGACGACCCGACATTTTGGACCATTCGCATCCATTATAAGTGTATAGGTAGACACTCGTGCCGGAATTGAATTGCTCAAAATACCGCGTTGTTAATTTAAATTTGGAAAAACTGAACATATACAGTAAATAAATAATCAAAGATCACAGACACAGAGTAATAAATGCAGCGGAAATAAATGAGATAGTAGTTCATGAAGCTACTATATAAATGTATAAGATACATCAGAGTTTACAACAGAAGGGTAATGCGATACATCAGAGTTAAACCAGACACAACGGAAGAGTAACACGATACATCAGATACAAATCAGAATACATCACTGGAATCATCGGATACTGAAAGCAGAATAGATGGCTGGATCTTCAAGCAAAGCTCCAACTCCAAAGGTGAGTCTTGAATACTGGTGCACTCAGTCTGACCCGAGCGTAAAGCAAAAACACAAGACACTCGAGTCATGATTAACATTCTTATATTAATAAGTCCAACTCAAGTAAAATAGCAATTGAAATACGAGTAACTCAAAGGATGTTTGGGATAACCATCCTTTAAGGATCCGTTAAACTATCTACTATGTAGTAGTGTATGATAAGTAGATAATGTCTATCAGTAATATAAAGATATCAAAATAGTGTTAAGTCATGGCCCATTCCACCCTTAACACATTTTTATTCCCAAAAGCATATACAAGACCGTAGTTTCCCCAAAACCGGAAGTCACCAGAGGGCAATCCATATACTAAAGGTACAAAACAAATTCGTAGTGGTCGCGAATAGGGAATACAAGTATGACAAGGCACATGAGGCAATACCCAAGGTAGTGATACTACCGTTTGCCTGATCCGGACTGGTGAGAATGCAACGCCGCAGCGCCCGCAACACCGTGAAACAACACTCCCAAAATCAAGGGTGCACCAATCGACAACAAGTAATGAGTAGTTCGAAGAAGTGTGTTCACTTGAGGTAGCTAATCCTCCATTGGCCCGGCACGGCTTCTGTTTTAGTCATTTCCAATTTGACACAAGTGTCAAGGCTATCCATTATCGTTCTCTTTCTTCAGTCATCACGTACATCATTCCAACCACTTCGTTCTGGATCAACACTCCGCGAATGTTAGTTATTAAAGTGGTTTTCGGTATCGACAGAGAGTATGTCCATATCCGATCCCGGTCTCTTTAATAACTACGTCTTATTACACCGATTGGTCGGTTTTTATTTCAAAACCAAATCAATTTCAATTTCAAATAAATTTGTAAACCAACATTTCATTTCTCTTTCGAAATCAATTTCCAAAATTTACGTTTCAAAACTTCCAAATCACCATTTCAAAATCTTATAATTCAATTTCAATTTCTATTTAAAACAATTCAAATATTGATTCAAGTTCGTATATCAATTTCATTCCGAAATCATTTAAATTAATTTAATTTAACATTCAAATCAATTCCAAATTCATTTATCGATTTCATTCAATATTCATTAAGTAAATTTGCCATTCAAAACAATTTCTAATAAATTTCCAATTCATTAAATCCATTATTTAAATTCAACTTCATTATATCAAACTTCCAAATTTGATTAAATTAAATTCATCAAATCAAATTCTTTAAATTTCAAGTCTTACATTAATTTCAATAAATCACATTTTATTTCTTGTTGGAGAAATTCAATTCACTTATTTACTTACTTAAATAATTTTCCAAAACTCAATTAATAAAGAAAACTCAATTTCAGTTATTTACGAAGTAAAATTCACTTATTCAAAGGTTCAATTTTACTTATTAAAGAAATCAATTCAATTTGATCATTAAATAATTCAATCTTATTTAATTATTAAATAATTCAAAACTTAATTATTAAATAATTTCAAAGTTTAATAATTTCAAACTTAATTATAATTCCAAACTTAATTATTAAATCATTTCAAAGTTTAATAATTTCAAACTTAATTATAATTTCAAACTTAATTATTAAATCATTTCAAAGTTTAATAATTTCAAACTTAATTATACTTTCAAACTTAATTCAATCATTTCTCAAATTAAACAACATTCTTTCATCAATTACATTGTTAATATTATGTTTCAGATTATTGAATATTAACAATTTCCTTTCATTAAACTTCAAATTTCAACTTCATTTCAATACCATATTGTTTAATAAAATCTTCGTTTATTTTTAAATCAAATTATTGACCAATCGGGTTTTATTTAATTCTCTATCCTAGGTCAAAGTTCAATTTGGGTATTTATCATTTCAACCCGATTCCAATTCAATTCAACATCAAAACATAGCAAAGGGAACTTGCAGTGTGATAACTGGGATGGTGTCAAAGTAAATAAACAAGCAATAACAACAATCAATATCAATCCAATAATTAATTCAAATAATCCCAAAATAATCGTATTAATTCACATTGTTGTTTGTGCGAATTAATATAATTATTTCTAGAATCTACACTATCATTTCATGTAGATTAAAGATTATTACATTACGGTTCTTCACTTGTCATCTATTTACAATTTCATACATCATCAATTTAACAACATACATTCAGTGGTTCAAAGTGTAATTAAACAAATCCTACGTGTCAATAAATTTAACAGTTAAAGGGGTCATATTATACAAATGTCAGTTAATCAAATTTAACATTTAACTATCCTATATCAAGTCCAATTGCATACTATTTATCATTTTAACATTAACAATTTAACGTCCAATATAAACATCAACAATCAATCAATTATCAGCCAAACTGTATTATCATCGCATAAATAATTAACAGATAATGGTGTCAGATGTCACAGGTGAACTGATATAGGTAATAGCATATATAACAGTGTAATTAACTAACATCAGCATATTTCAATTGTCATTTCAATTGAAATCAAATTTAATAAATAAAAGAACATTAATCATGAGTGATTGCTCACCTTTCGAGGCTAGAGAAGATAGACACGGGATGAGATGAGATATGAATCCAAGCACGAATTCCAAAGCAATGAACGATTGGACACAAATTCAACGATCAAAGCTGAAATGAGGAATCGATGAGAAAATCAATCAGTTTAATGTATATACAGAATATATATATATATTATTATTATTATTAAAATTTATATTAAATTTTAAACTTGTATAACTCAAAATCAAAATATTTTATAATTTCAAAGACAATACTTAAAACACTATTTGTAAAATAATATTTATATGAAATCAAACTGAAGGTTGCCCATTGCAAAGCAATGGCTAAACGAAAAGAATTCAAATGAGTAGCTACATATACAATATATACTTCACTTTTCCCAAAGGAATCTATATGAATAGAAAATGAGCTGCTATACTACAACATATATCTATAATGAAATCAAAGTGTACACATATTCACACTATATTTTAAAGCCTGCTATATTTAAATCAAAGTACATATGGTCTATGATCCAAACTAATATATAAATATAGCAAATAGGTCATAATCTTTATAAACTTATATAACATATACCGTAGCCTATATATATACTGTAAGCATATACACTTATATATAAATATATTCTTTTCAATGCATATATACTTACAAACAGGTTATTTACAAACTTACATATTATACGTAATTTTTATAACTTTATATATAGACAACCAACCAAAAATTATTACAGATAAAAACTTTTATATATGACAAATTCATCTCACAGCACAAAACAACATATGAAATATGTGTGTAACATTTGTATATTAATATAAGCTTTCAAAAGAAAAACAAAAATTTATAACTAACATAGATACTGCAGACCCATATACCCACATACGAACATTAATATATCTATATCCTCTGACACAATATATAGCAATATGCCTAGCTTTACTTATATACAGATCATACCTACTGTTAATATACTAGTTATAAAACAAATAAGCTTCATATAAATATTTATACACAACAGCAATTGAACTCTGTTAACGAACTTTAATTAATACTTAAACTTATATTATTGTATAAATAATAGGTTATATAGCTTTCATGCTTGATTCCATATGTAAACTATAACAAAATTTTATAACATATGTACACAGTTCACAATACTAACATCAATATACATAACATATAATAAAACACTAAAAAAAATGAAACCTTGTAGACATATTACTGCAACTACATATGCTGTAACATACTTATATATTTTATACTATATATAATACTGTAGACTTATATATATATAACACTGTATCTTATAAAATACTATAACCAACATATATGTATCTATAGTACTGTAACTAAGATATTATAAAAATCTATATAACTGCATAAAGCTACAACTTTCTTTATCATACATATATATAGTAATCAACAGCAAATTAAATACAAGGATATATAAGCTCACCGATTCAAATGGAGAGGGTGGAAGGCCGAGGCCAAGCGGAAGAGCTGACATGTCGACAGGGTGGGAACGAGTGCGCGAAAGGAAGGAGGGGAGATGGGTGCGGCAGATGAGCCAGCATGGTCGTCTTGGCAGTTGGAGCAGTGGCTGGTCACGGCGTAAGGAGGTGGAGATGGGGCGGTGGACACATGTGGCCGGAGGGTGATGACACAGGCGAACGACAGGGGTCTGAAGGGTGGAGGAACTTCTGCGCTTCGTGGCTGCAGCAGTATTAGGAAAATGGTGGAGGTTGGCATGATGGCTTCACGATTTGGTTTGCCGATGGGAAGATGACGGCTCGGCCCTGGGCTTTGCGTTGGTGAGAGGTTGTCGAGTGGAGCAAGATTGGAAGCAGTGGGTTCGTTAGAGATAGGCGGAGGAAGCTCGGCTGGTTGCACGTGAAGAAGGAGGAGATGTGGCCGCTGGGTCGAGCGAGCTGGAGGGGTGGTGATGTGTTCGACGTTGAATAGGAGGGCAGGTTGAAGGCGGCGGGCCAGCGGTGAGCGGAAGGCGGGTTCAACGTGGGTTTCAAGTGAGTGGAGGCGGTGATTTGATTATGGGTTCATGTGAGGCACTGAGATGGTGATGCTACCATGCGTGAGTTTTATGAGGCTGAAGCAACAATATGGTGGAAGGTGAACATTTTTGCCTGGGAAAATGTACATGCCTTTCTAAAAGAAATAGGAAATTTGGGAAAGGTGAACAGATGCACGTTTCCTTTAAAAACATATAATATACAAATATATTTTTCTGAACCAAATAAATGAAAGTAAACGAACAGACCGAAGTAATAAAAACAGGAAACAGATGGCCATTTGATTTCCCAGGTTGGATATAGGAAAAGACAAAGGAAGATCAAAAGTTCAAAATAACGGTTATAGATTCGGTTATCGTTTGCGGTTCCGTCCCGTATCAGACACCGAATTTGACAATCGAATATACTGTAGAAATCAGCACGACGAGACGATCAAAACGGCATATAGATATCAGTGGTTTGATCGAAATATAAAAATTCGAATTTTCTAATAACAGAAAATGCAAGAAAAACGCTGAAAAATAAGATCGACGGAGTCAAAGATGTCCGAATTTGGAAAAACGACAAACTGACATCTTGCTTAGAAGATGGTTTAGAATTTTTCTATATAAAAATATTTAGGTTTCGGAAACATTTTATTTTCATCGCTTTTTAACTGATTTAATTGAAGTAAATTTACGCGCGAATTAAACTTTCATATTTTCGGACGAAAATTTACCAGTTGCTATGTTTAACTAGACGCATTCCAAATATCAAATTTTTATTTCAAATTTTATCGTTTAAAATTTCACAAAATTTCAACTAATTATGTTGTTAAAACAGTTGAAATTTACGGGTCGTTACATCCGGTCTTCACACCGGTCTTCAAATGCAATCCATTCACGACGTATCACTATTCGGAATGGGTTATATGACACAAAGGTCCTCTCCCGGCTTAACCGAATAAATGAGCGTTTGTTTTTAAAACAAATCAAGTGCCATTTCAAAGGCAACTATTGATAGTCTGTTATTTAACTATCAAACAACATTCACAACAATCAATCAATTCAAATAATTTTTCCCAAATTATTTATTTCAAAATATCTTCAAAATATATATACATTTTCCACACTTCACATTTGAAAACCAATTTCAAATCATATTTCACACTTCACATTTGAAAATCAATTTCAAATCATATTTCACACTTCACATTTGAAAATCAATTTCAAATCATATTTTGGTCCATTTAAACCAACTAGATAAATCCTTATCGATTTATTTCAAATTTACATTTCAAATTTGTAAATTTATTTCCACACTTCATCACTTTGAAAATCCGATTTCAAATCATATTTTCCACACTTTAAAAACAAATCAATATTTATTTTTAAAACAAATTTCCCTTTCCTTTACAAATTCTATTCGGAATTTACATTCTCAAATATTCACTTTTAACCCCAAATCAACTTCCAAATTGATTTTTCCAAACTTTTATTTCAAAACACCAAATCAATTACAAATTGATTTCTAAGTTTTATTTCAAATCCCAAATCGAATTTCAAATTGATTTCTGAATTTACTTCCAACACCGAATCACATTTCAAATTGATTCTAACTTTTAATCCCAAAGACCAAATCATTTTTACAAATCGATTTCCAATTTTATTTTCAACACAAAAATCAATTTTCATTCAACATTAAATAAGTTTTCATATAGATTTCTCAAAGGTTTATTTCAAATACCCAATCAATTATCAATTTGATTTCAAACAAATTTATCTCCTTTTAAATAAATTCTTTTATTCTTCCAAACCATCTAAAATTCAATTTTTAATTTCAGAAATCCAATTTCATTTATTTCTCGTATCCAACGATACCAAAAATACATTTGGCTAAATTATAGCCTTCAACAAATTCAATCACAGATATAATCATACACAGATTATAAATAATCAATCACACAACATATGAAATCAATTCAAATGTTTTGAGGAATCCTGTTGGATCCCTCCAACCTGTTTCCTTGCATCCACAGATGTTAGCATAATACCAATTCCACTTCGAGGTGGAATATCGCGGTATATGGGATTTATAAAATATCATCCTCTTAGTAACGGCGCAATAGGGTCTCATCCGCTATATAATTGCGGGAAATCAATCAATCCAATATATACATATGCCAATATGTATATATTGCTATATATATATATATAGATATATCCTACTATATCTAATATCACATCCAAACAGCAATCAATCAATCAATAACTACAAAAATTAAATTTTCCTTCGAGTGAGAAAATCTCACCTTAGCTTTTGATTTTGCCATCCATTTTCCATCTTGACTCGATTTCTAGATTTATACCTTATATAACAATTGTACGATCTCAATTAATATTTGAACTGAATCGAATAATAATAAATTTCCATTTGATGGATTTATTTAACCTTAAACTAAAAATTAAATTCCTGTTTTTATCTATATATGTTTTATTATTAAATTTTGAAATATAAAATCTGTATATATCTATAAACTTTGCTGCTGTTCAGAACTTTTCTCTGTTTTAACACTTTACATATATTTGTATTTATCTTAAATAACTACAGTTTTATACCTTACTATCTTCTTTTCTGTACGTCTATACGTATTTATATTTCCATTATCTATATACAAAAGCAAATATATATATATATATATTTATTTATTGCAGAAAAATCTCACCTTCACTGTCGAACCCCGTGATACGAAACCCTACCCTCGCCATCAACATCACCGCGTCGAACTGCCTTGCCCAAATCGACCTCGCCAGTCGAACTCGAAACCCACAGCGATACTGTGTTCCTCTGCCTCTGAACTCGAGTCGAACGCGACTACTGCCGTACACCCAGCTTCGAGTTTCGAGCTTCGCCAAGCCTTCACTTGACCATTATCGAACTCGAACGGAGCCCCAGCCCTACCATGCTTTCGTTGCGAACTCATCCACTCACGACCTCGTGCTATCCCCAAATCGAACGAACGAAGCTGCCGTTGAGTATTTCCCTGTCGCGTACTTTGGGGCCTCGCGAATCACCAGGTGCTCCCCCTCTGCCCCAACGTCGCTCGCAACTCCCCACAGCGAAATCGAGCAACCCATCAATCTCTTGACCGAAGACGATTGTGATAAGGATTTCGAACGAAGTCGATTCGTTCGTCCCCCTTTTGATTTTGAAAGGATGGGTTTTGAATGTTGGAGAGAAAAAGCAAGAGGAAGGTAGCGTGATTTCGTTTCGAACTGTATTTATTTTGAACGAAAGGAGGGGCGTCCGTTTGAGGAAGGAAAAAAGGGAAAGATGAAATTTTTAGGAATGAACGGAAACAATTTCATTTTAAGGCGCTCGGCATTTTTTATCTGAACGAGATGATTTCTTTCCTCGTGTATTTTAACAGGAGAAGGGAGAGTACGAAGGAGACAAGAGAACGTGATTTAGCAGAGGGTAGGTTGGCTTGCTCAGGAGTAGGATGGCTGAGTTGAAAGAAGTGCAGCTGAAGTTGACAAATAAAATTTCAATTTAAATTCAAATTGTCACGAATTTGCACCACGAAATTTTGACATCCAATCGAGGCGTGCCGCTAAGCGTTCGTAATGTTATACGCCTGTTCCGAACGCAATGGAAAAGGTACCGAGTCCAAATTCGCTCGTTTGGAGAAGATAGCTTTTTTGGACCAGTTATTAAATTAAATTTTTGATTTAATTTCATCGCGTTTGCTTATCGTACGCTCACACGACAACTCCAATCACTACAAAAATTGAAATCCGATAATAATACAATATTACAGATCCAATGGAACTGGTTTCATCGAATTCCAAGACTGTGCCTCGGAAGGCTATTTTTAAATATCGATTCGAACGATAAATGTTCAAAACTGAACACATCATTTTCAAACTCAATTCTGAAGCTTCTATTATCTTCAGTATCATCAATATAAATTTTAAAAGCTTTTGAAATATTTTTCTTCAGCTTAAAATTGAAGATTCAAATTTTTATTCAACTTTCAATAGATTAAATTTTATAATTTAATCGCCAATTTATCTTGATAATTTGAAATTCAAGTCAAACCATCATTCAAATATTTAAAATTAATTAAATATTTTCAAATTAAATTGTTCAAAATTCTGGGTCGTTACAATCTTCCTCCCTTAAAAGAATTTCGTCCCGAAATTACAAGTTAGGAAAAATGGTCCTTAACTCATCTACTATTTTTCACCATCCAATAGTTTTATCAAATTTTCAAAACAAATCTATCTACTAAAGATTCGTTATTAATTCAACTAAATTTCCAACTTCAATTATAAGTTCTAAACAACCTTGTTTTCTTAACAATTCAAATTTAAATTTAAATTCAAATTTCAAACTTTCAAAATTTCCTCAAAATTTTCTAACACTTTAAATTTTCGAAAAATTTCGCCAGCGTCTCCTTTGCGCGGCTAATATGGTACGACTACAAAAAGTCCCTACGGACTCCCAAATCTCAAAAGAAAACAAAATGCCAAGTGGCAAAATCAGAAACTCATCAAATTTCATACTGAAATTTAAATACATACCTTTTGGTCGAGCAATTTAAATTATCTTCAAAATCAAAATCCAATTCCATTTTCCTTAGTCTTTACAATCCCTGTATATTTTACTGAACAATAATGTCCAAATTCACTTATTGGATTTCCTAATACCAATTTACTTAAGAATTTCTTTCATTCATTTCTTAAGTGCAATATAAGTATTACATACTTTTTATATTTGTTTTCACTTCACTAATAAAGTTATATATTCATTTCCATTCAACTTTACATTTTCAATTCCATTTGAATTCAATTTGACAATTTCAATTCTATTTGGAATTCATTTTATCTTCAGATTTTCATTCAGATTTTCATTTCGAATTTTACTTGAATTCGATTTATCTTCAAATTTCGAATATTGAGCTTTATTCACTTTTATCTCAATTCCCAATTTAAATCTTTTGTCGTTAGTCAAAAATTTCAAAAAATTTCTAACTCCCAGTGAAAACACTAAAAAAATCCTTTTAAAAATGGATATGGAAAGCACGTTCCCCCATGGATCACAGTTACTTGGCGGTTTCACTATTATCCCAGTAGAATCACTTGTAACTGTAGATTTCACATCTCTTGAATTTCGCCATGGTTGTTGCCATAGATCGTAGTTCACACGGCGGTTACACCACTATCCTAGTGGAATCGCTTGTAACCATAGGCATCTCGCCCCTCGAATTTCGTTGTGGCATCTAGATCGCAGTTTACACGGCGGATGCGCCACTATCCCAGTGGAATCGCTTGTAACTGTGGGAATCTCGCCCCTCAAATTTCGCGAGCATACATCGTGATCAATCAATATGATCACATCCCGATCAAATGGACACTCATACTGAGTTCTAAAACCTTCACAATTTTTCAATGGAAGGTACTTTTTCATATCCTTAATTTGGAAAACATATGTCATATATGTATAGTACTTCATTTCCAATTGATTCCATTCGATTTTTAATTGGCATTCCATTAATCAAATCTCATTGAAAACTATTCAAATCTATTCCATCTACTAATTAAATTAGTATATTCACTCATCCATTTTTAATTTCAAATTTCTATATTCAATTCGTCTCGAATTTATTTTATCAATAATAAGGAAATTTCAATTTATTTTTTCTTTCTTACTTACTTGAATTTATATACAAATTCAAACCATTTCATTCAACTTCACAATTCAACTTCAATTTAACCAATTAAACCTCCAATTCATTATTTCATGAATTAATAATTTATCAAGTTAGTTTACTTGAATTCAATCCATTTTATTTTATTCCTCCAAGTTTGGATTTTTATTCAACTTGATTCAAATCAAATTTCATCACATTATTCAAATCCAATTCATTTATTTACAAATGTAGCTTCATTTGTTCATTCATAAATTCATTCATTTTTCAATTTGAATCTTATACCAATCAAATTTCAAATATTTTATAAGTCTTCAACTTATTTACATTCCATTAATGAATTTATTTTCAAATATTTCTCTGGAATCTCATTTCAATTTGTAAATTACATTTACAATTCACATTTCCAAATCTCATTCGTATATGGATTTATTTACTTATCTTTCAATTCATATTTATAAATTTCATTTGTTAAATGAATTTATCTCCAAATCTTTGGTTATTATTTTAATTTCTTATTCAATTTCATATAACAATGATAATAATTCAATATTATCACCTTCCTAACAGCCAAGCATCCATATACAATAATAATTTATAGAAAATCATTTCTTTTCTATACAAAAATAATTTTGGGCAAAATTATTTCATTTACCCTATTGAAAACAATACTATGTCGGTTTACCTTGTTTAAGAGTTTAGAAACCCCTATTGATTACAATTGGCCAGACTGCACCGACCAGAATCTATAAACAATCAACCGATAAGTCAACACAATACAAAATAATTTTTTTGTATTCACTAACAAATACGCGCTCATATCTATTATTACACTCACACTCATTCTAGAGTACTACTGACTCTATCTCTAATGAGTAACACCCAACAGAGCAGGGTTGTCGCTTAACCGGATGCTCTGATACCACTTATAAAGACCCGCAAATCCGTCTTCGGAAAACTCGACACCGATACGTCTACTGTACCAAATTGTCGAATAATCGAATGGCGGAAACGCGAACTTTAGGGTTAAAAAGAAGAGGTAGAAGAAGACAGAAGAAAAGAAAGAACAGAAACAACAACAGAATCTCACATTCGCAGCGGAACAATATATAATAGATAAATCAAAAATCTTTAAAACAAAAGACTATATCAGTTTATACATACATCAATCATCAGAGTTACAACAATACACATCATTGGACAGTTATATAAAATTGTCCACATACAGAATACACAGCGGAATAAATAAACAAGTACGATAGTACGCTTCGCCATCCAGCTCATCTCCAAAGCTTTAGAATATCCAGAATATCCTGATAATATAACTCTAGGCTGCCCGTGTGGAAAATTATGGGCACCCAGAGTTTAGAAAGGGAACAATAAACTCCGAGTCAGTCATGGTGACTGGAGTGAGATCGTAAAATAGTTATTTTTGCAAAGAAAATAAAACAGATTCGCAATGCTTTTGGAAAATGAAACTACCATAAGGCCTCCCGCCACACACACAATGCAAACGCAGAATTGGAGGAGATTTCTCCTTATGATAGTAAAAAATGCTTACTACGCAAAATCAGTTGATATTATTATTAATGTCTAGTGTGGAAAACATTTCGAAAGTATAATATCAATCTTAGCCAACATACAACTATTGTTGTATGCCTACTATAGCTACTACGTTCAATAGCAGGTTACCGCCACATTCCATAGCAGGTAATACAATTAAAAACCGTACAGGGTTCGTATTGTTTCTTTGGATTTCCAACAAATGGTCAGGCGAAGGAACTTCCTTACACCGAAATAGAACGCCTCTGGAAAGACGCCCCGAGAACCTAACCGGATCTCTGCAAACAAAAGGCCGACGCTACCTCACGCTCTAACCGAGCTGTAACTAGGTAACTAACACACGAGCTATGCCATCCCCCGGTCGTTACCGACCTTTATCCGAGGATCCTCAATCACAACGCAACAGCCACAAAATATAATCAACATAGGAAAAATATCTGGGCTCCATACCATGATATCACCTTTTATCCAGAAGGAAATGGCATTCCCTAGGGGCGCTACCCCTACAAACCTTTGCCGCAACATTCCTGTTTCGACCATTACCGGGTTGTGAGGCTCGACGAAGTCTCGTCCACAAAACTATGCTTTTTCACAAAAAACATGCTTTTTCACAAAGCCACGCTTTTTCACAAAGCCATGCTTTTTCACAAAGCAACGCTTTGATCCACAAATGATCAACAACACTTCGTATGCCACATTACCAAATTGGGAATGTATCACTAGTAACCATCAACTACATAACCTCTGAGCTCGTACGTCTCAGAGAAGGGTGTTAAGCTAAGAGAATAAATTCTCCGCCACCAACAGAAATGTATTTGATAGAAACCAGCTTTACATCTCAAAGTGTAACGTCAGACAGACATCCATACAAGTCCGTTCCGGGATCGAACGGAACCGAAGGCACTTCCAAAGAAGCCCTTGCAATCCGGATATTCACTAATCACGTCCGGACTTCCCATCACAAAAAGAGTGATATAAATCTCTATACCGGAGCAACTCGGAGTAGAGACATTCGACAGGTTGTCCTTTCATTTTCACAAATATCCGGTCTTCACACCGGTCTTCAAATGCAATCCATTCACGACGTATCACTATTCGGAATGGGTTATATGATACAAAGGTCCTCTCCCGGCTTACCCGAATAATGAGCGTTTGTTTTTAAAACAAATCAAGTGCCATTTCAAAGGCAACTATTGATAGTCTGTTATTTAACTATCAAACAACATTCACAACAATCAATCAATTCAAATAATTTTTCCCAAATTATTTATTTCAAAATATCTTCAAAAGATATATGTTTTTTCCACACTTCACATTTGAAAACCAATTTCAAATCATATTTCACACTTCACATTTGAAAATCAATTTCAAATCATATTTCACACTTCACATTTGAAAATCAATTTCAAATCATATTTTGGTCCATTTAAACCAACTAGATAAATCCTTATCGATTTATTTCAAATTTACATTTCAAATTTGTAAATTTATTTCCACACTTCATCACTTTGAAAATCCGATTTCAAATCATATTTTCCACACTTTAAAAACAAATCAATATTTATTTTTAAAACAAATTTCCCTTTCCTTTACAAATTCTATTCGGAATTTACATTCTCAAATATTCACTTTTAACCCCAAATCAACTTCCAAATTGATTTTTCCAAACTTTTATTTCAAAACACCAAATCAATTACAAATTGATTTCTAAGTTTTATTTCAAATCCCAAATCGAATTTCAAATTGATTTCTGAATTTACTTCCAACACCGAATCACATTTCAAATTGATTCTAACTTTTAATTCCAAAGACCAAATCATTTTTACAAATCGATTTCAAAATTTATTTTCAACACAAAAATCAATTTTCATTCAACATTAAATAAGTTTTCATATCGATTTCTCAAAGGTTTATTTCAAATTCCCAATCAATTATCAATTTGATTTAAAA
The DNA here is from genome assembly GCA_030737815.1 of Allium fistulosum. Lineage (NCBI taxonomy): Eukaryota > Viridiplantae > Streptophyta > Magnoliopsida > Asparagales > Amaryllidaceae > Allium > Allium fistulosum. Next base: position 102,226,631 of record CM060907.1, read on the forward strand.
CAAATTTATCTCCTTTTAAATAAATTCTTTTATTCTTCCAAACCATCTAAAATTCAATTTTTAATTTCAGAAATCCAATTTCATTTATTTCTGGTATCCAACGATACCAAAAATACATTTGGCTAAATTATAGCCTTCAACAAATTCAATCACAGATATAATCATACACAGATTATAAATAATCAATCACACAACATATGAAATCAATTCAAATGTTTTGAGGAATCCGGTTGGATCCCTCCAACCCGTTTCCCTGCATCCACAGATGTTAGCACAATACCAATTCCACTTCAAGGTGGAATATCATGGTATATGGGATTTATAAAATATCAGCCGCTTACTAACGGCGCAATAGGGTCTCATCCGCTATATAATTGCGGGAAATCAATCAATCCAACATATACATATGCCAATATGTATATATTGCTATATATATATATAGATATATCCTACTATATCTAATATCACATCTAAATAGCAATCAATCAATCAATAACTGCAAAAATTAAATTTTCCTTCGAGTGAGAAAATCTCACCTTATCTTTTTATTTTGCCATCCATTTTCCATCTTGACTCGATTTCTTGATTTATACCTTATATAACAATTGTACGATCTCAATTAATATTTGAATTGAATCGAATAATAATAAATTTCCATTTGATGGATTTATTTAACCTTAAACTGAAAATTAAATTCCTTTTTTTATCTATATTTGTTTTATTGTTAAATTTTGAAATATAAATCTGTATATATCTATAAACTTTGCTGCTGTTCATAACTTTTCTCTGTTTTAACACTTTACATATATTTGTATTTATCTTAAATAACTACAGTTTTATACCTTACTGTCTTCTTTTCTGTACGTCTATACGTATTTATATTTCCATTATCTATATACAAAAGCAAATATATATATATATATATTTATTTACTGCAAAAAAATCTCACCTTCACTGTCGAACCCCGTGATATGAAACCCTACCCTCGCCATCAACATCACCGCGTCGAACTGCCTTGCCCAAATCGACCTTGCCAGTCGAACTCGAAACCCACAGCGATACTGTGTTCCTCCGCCTCTGAACTCGAGTCGAACGCGACTGTTGCCGTACACCCAGCTTTGAGTTTCGAGCTTCGCCAAGCCTTCACTTGACCACTGTCGAACTCGAACGGAGCCCCAGCCCTACCATGCTTTCGTTGCGAACTCATCCACTCACGACCTCGTGCTATCCCCAAATCGAACGAACAAAGCTGCCGTTGAGTATTTCCCTGTTGCGTGCTTTGGGGCCTCGCGAATCACCAGGTGCTCCCCCTCTGCCCCAACGTCGCTCGCAACTCCCCACAGCGAAATCGAGCAGCCCATGAATCTCTTGACCGAAGACGATTGTGATAAGGATTTCGAACGAAGTCGATCCGTTCGTCCCCCTTTTGATTTTGAAAGGATGGGTTTTGAATGTCGGAGAGAAAAAGCAAGAGGAAGGTAGCGTGATTTCGTTTCGAACTGTATTTATTTTGAACGAAAGGAGGGGCGTCCGTTTGAGGAAGGAAAAAAGGGAAAGATGAAATTTTTGGGAACGAACGGAAACAATTTCATTTTAAGGCACTCGGCATTTTTTATCTGAACGAGATGATTTCTTTCCTCGTGTATTTTAACAGGAGAAGGGAGGGTACGAAGGAGACAAGAGAACGTGATTTAGCAGAGGGTAGGTTGGCTTGCTCAGGAGTAGGATGGCTGAGTTGAAAGAAGTGCAGCTGAAGTTGACATATAAAATTTCAATTTAAATTCAAATTGTCACGAATTTGCACCACGAAATTTTGACATCCAATCGAGGCGTGCTGCTAAGCGTTCGTAATGTTATACGCCTATTCCGAACGCAATGGAAAAGGTTCCGAGTCCAAATTCGCTCGTATGGAGAAGATAGCTTTTTTGGACCAGTTATTAAATTAAATTTTCGATTTAATTTCAGCGCGTTTGCTTATCGTACGCTCACACTACAACTCCAATCAATACAAAAATTGAAATCCGATAATAATACAATAATACGGATCCAATGGAACTGGTTTCGTCGAATTCGGAGACTGTGCCTCGGAAGGCTATTTTTAAATATCGATTCGAACGATAAATGTTCAAAACTGAACACATCATTTTCAAACTCAATTCTGAAGCCTCTATTATCTTCAGTATCATCAATATAAATTTTAAAAGCTTTTGAAATATTTTTCTTCGGCTTAAAATTGAAGATTCAAATTTTTATTCAACTTTCAATAGATTAAATTTTATAATTTAATCGCCAATTTATCTTGATAATTTGAAATTCAAGTCAAACCATCATTCAAATATTTAAAATTAATTAAATATTTTCAAATTTAATTGTTCAAAATTCTGGGTCGTTACACAATTTAGAGGAAAATTTCAAATAACTTTGAAGGCAGCCCCTTTTCAAATCACTTAGGCATTATAATTATTTGAGTTGATGGTTTAAGTATTTTGTGGCTACTGGTTATCCATGATGGTAATTTTGCAAGAAGTATTCAATTACATAAAGAATTGCATACCTTTCATTTTGGTTCCATAATGACTTTTGCTATCGGCCAAGCTATGGGAACGCCAAAGGCATCTTCCATGCATGTCAACTCCGATGTAGGTCTCCATAGCACTGTATCCGGAACTCTCACAATTTCAACCCAAACCTTTACAGCATCACGTCCCAATGGACGACAATGGACCATCGATATTGGATCAGTTGAAGCGATAGTTCCTTCAGCCACTACTTCGTTAGTTTCACCCACATCAATCAACTTGCATTTATTATCTTTTGTCAGCTTTGCAATCGGCTGGAAAAAAAATGGTGCATATTTCAAACAGTGCATATTGAAAACCGTGTACTTATTTTAGAAACCAAAGCATACAAAATGCAACAACACAGTGGTGCATATTTCAAACAGAAGAAACAAAATACAAACTAAAAAATATTTCCTGTGGATAAAATGTTTAAACGACATGATTCAACTACTAGAACTTGTGGATTTCTTAATATAAATTCCTGTTTATTATAGTCAATTTAAAAACTGCAAATTGGCAAAACTATAACCGGATTTATACTTTAAAAAGTAAGTGGTAGGAGAAGAGGAAAGATGAGTTGCTTGATAAATCTACAAAATAAATATAGACAGAAGCAGGGACAAATGTCGATAAATAGATTCTCTAGCATATACAGTAGGGAACTTGCTCCATACCTGAAGCGATCGCCATAAAACAACTTTTAGCTCTTCACTTAGATTCCTCCAATCATCAAGTGTGTATGGAACCTGCTCCCGCACAAGCGGTCCAAGAAAAGAGGATAAATATACCGACCCTGGCCCTATTGGTATGCCTATATCATTGAACTCAACTTCAATTCGATCATGACTGTTTGACGGGAGTTTTTGCTTTTATTTGACCTCTACTGCCTCTTTCCGAGATGAACTTGCGGTTTCAGCATCACTTGCTCTCTCAATTTCCACCTCAGCAGCATCAGTCTGGTCAAGAAGAATTTCATTGTCTAAGCGGGGTTCTTCTTCATCTAACAAAGCCCTTTCATCATTTTGGGCTTCTTCATCTAACAAAGCCCTTTCACCATTTGGGTTAGAAGGGTTATCGTGTAGTGCTTGTTCTTCGTCTTCATTGAAAACACTGGCTTGTTCTTAGCATTGACTGCTCGTTTTTCGCCTTCACTGCAAGCACCGGCTGGAATCTTATACTTCCGCTTTGAATTATACTTCTGGGATTCCTCATCAGTCTTTTTCTGGTTGTGAGTATGTACAGAGCTTAGAAACATCTCTTTTCTGTAAATGAAACAAAATATGAGATACTTAAAAATTTCATTATTTACCATCTACTCGTTGGAGGAATCTGGACCCAATAATTAGTTTGCAGATACATGATCTCTGAATCTTTTTAATGTTATATTTCAAAGTATTCTAGAAGTTAATTTTGTATCTTAAACAATATAACGAACAAATTAATTAACAAAAGATTACTTTTTGTAATCAGATCATTCAAAAAATCTTCATTTTCATAGTGAATCATCTTGAATAAATCATATACGTCAAACGTATTTGTTTTCTTCTCTTCAATTATCTGTTCGCCATGGTTAAACCATACACCATGTATGTATTTAGGATCCATTCCTCTAATAATTAAATGTTCAACGATGATGTGATCATCATGACGACTAAGATTCCGACAATCTTTGCAAGGGCATAAATTTTTTTCTACACTTCTTACATTCCTCTTTGCAGCATGCACGAAATTCATTGCTCCTTGTCGGTACTCTATGCTAGTTCTATGACAAAAGTTTAAAACATAAAAAAGAAATTGAGTTTTAATATTATATTACATGTTCTAATTCTCAAAATACATATTAAGTTAAGCATTGTTTTATCACCTGTTTAAAAAAACCCAATCTTTTTCCATCGTCGACATATGTAGGCAAATAAGTTCCCAATCTTTGACGTAGAAATTGGTGACACCTCCTCTTCCTATGTCTGATTTAAAAAAAAATAAGTTACTACGTTAATAGTACTTCTTAATATCGGGCCACCCAATCATTCTAAAGATTAGCCAAATAAAACTTTGTTCAATGACGTTTCAATGAATTTTTGTTAATAAATTATCAACAAGTGTAAGTGATTTCATACATGTAGGTTTTACTGAAAAATAAGTTCATTCAGTATAATAACACCGAATGAATATGGTATTTTGAAGTGTAACTTCTAACAAATTCGATATTTTAAAACATGGTGATAGGTTTTTTTGCTGCTTTAGGAACAGTTGTAAAGCTGGTAACGTATATTTCTGGTGCTATCAAATAAGCATTTTTTAATTCCTATTACACAGGCTATAAATGGTTTGAAGGTTATGGTCAAAACAATGAGTGTTATAGCATAGAATTTATTACACAGGCCATAAAATTGATCTACACCATGGCCAGAAAAATGAGACTTAAAATTTATTACACAGGCCATAAAATTTATTACACATGCCATAAAATATATAAAGAGTCTAAATCAATTAAATTTATATTGGAAGACAAACAATGTAACGACCCGTATTTTTACGGATCGAAACATCGTAAAACAGTTGACATTTGGTCGCATTGTTGATAAGTCGTCCAGAGTCTAAGTCTTAGGTCGTATGAGAATTTGGAGCGACCTAAGGAAGTGGGCGAGTTAAGGGGTAGACGACTTAGTGAAGTGGAGCGACCTAAGTATTGGAACGACCTAAGAAGTTAGGTCGTGTGAGAGTTAGGTTGTAGACGACTTAAGGAAATAGGCGACTTAAGTTAATAAGCGACTTAAGAGATTGGGTGAGTTAACGACCTAATGGATAGGTCGGTTAGCGACTTAAGGAGGGTAGGTTGGCGACGACTTAAGGAAATAGGCGACTTAAGTTAGTAAGCGACTTAAGAGATTGTGTGAGTTAACGACCTAAGGGATAGGTCAGTTAGCGACTTAAGGAGGGTAGGTCGGCGACGACCTAAGGAAGCTGGGGTAGCAGTGAGTGACCTAAGGAGATTAAGTCGTAGACTACTTAGGAGTTAGGTCGTGGGTTGTTAGGTCACTAAGTATTAGTCGTAAGGGGTTAAGTCGTAACCCAGTTAAGTCGATATTAAGTCGTGACGTAGTTAGATCGTGGCTTCCGTTAAGTCGTTAGGTCGGAGCTGTTGCTAGGTCACGTCTCAGTTAAGTCGTAGGTCGCAAGGAAGCGCGCATATGCTAAGTCGTTAGGTCGTATAGGCGCGCATGTGTTAGGTCGTAGGTCGCGTGGATGCGCAGATTCGTTAGGTCGTAGAAGCGCTGATGTGTTAGGTCGTTGGATCTATAAGTCGCGCGCTTGCGCTAGGTCGTAAGTCGCAGGGTCTTGTTAGGTCGTGGGTTTTAGGTCGTGGACGACCTTAGAGCGAGCGACCTAAGGATCAGCCTATAAATATGAGGGTTTTTCTTCATTTTTGGGATTCGGATTTTGAAGCGACGAAGTGCTGACATTTTGAGAGCTCGACTTCTACACTTCTTCATTTCTTTTCTCCACTCTAATCTTGTGCTTCCTTCCATCCAAATCGAAGATCAAATCGAAGATCGAAGAGCTTAGATTGAAGACCTACATTCTTCGAAGAGAGATTTCATCGTTTGAAGCGGATTGGTGATAGATCGAGTTAGATCCTTCGCTGTCTAGATTTGAAGTGGGTTTCTTTTAAGGTGTTTAGGTGATTTGGTGAGTGGTGATTATCTCTCACACGGATCCAAAGGAGTATATCGGATCGTTGGCTTGATTTTGTGTTAAAGTAGTGATTTCCATGCATTTTCCTAATCCTAAGTATAGATCCATATAGATCCATTGTTCATAATGATTTGGCATCCATTTTACTACATGTTAACCTATGCAAGTTCATTCATCAAGATTATAGAGACATTGCTCATGTTTTCATGCTTGTTAGACTTTTGACTCTTTAATTACGAAATTGCCACTATTGTTACAATTGTCTATTTAGATCATATTTGAATGCTTGTTTACTTGGATTAATGTTTGACTTGATTGATTGCTATGAATTAGATGATTGATGATTTGATTTAGACAAGATGGTCAAAGATGATTCAAAAGCTAAGGGAAAAGCTCTTGAATTGGAAAAGCTGCTTGTGGCATATGTAGCGGATGGTGAAGCTCATATGGATAGATTGGATGATGATGTTGAGATGAAGATTTGCTATGATGATGATGAGGCGAAGTATGATATGAGAAAGCCTTGGTCTAATCTAGACGGGATCATTCCAAGCAGATTGATAACTCGGTGATATGGTTCGAGTTTGAAGATAATGATTTGCTCGAAAGGCATTTGAGCTAGTATGGAAATAGTCGTCGAGGAGGACGACTAGAAGGCTGAGATATCATCGTTGTTGAAGGTTCTAGCATGCTCAAAGCAAGAGTACGTTGGGCAGATTCGATAGTTCCTGAAGGCTACTGATTGGTAGTCAAGTACTCTGGGAAGATTTCGATAGTCCTAGGCACGGGTCACGATGACGTGCAGAGTTATGTCTAGAACCGGGGTTTCCATTAGCCCTTGATGGACGGATGAAATAAAGAGCCGGCCATTCAATTAACGATGATATCGAAGCAATGATAACAGTGATAGCCAGAGTCATGGATGTTTGGTTGTATCATCATTCGGTCTCAAGAGCGGTATTTTCTGGGTGCTTATCTCATCTTGGTTTAGGCCTTGGGGGTTTGTACTTGGAAAACGTCGCCCTTGACTCGAGTGATAATTGCTTTACTTTAAATTGTATGCTCTGCTATGTTTGCTTCTGCTTAGTGTGCGTCTGGGGGCTATCACTGTAGAAAGAGGTGGAGTGGGAGGGTTGTATTCCTATTCCTTTTCCTTTATGCTCTTTTGGTATGTTGTTAGTTAATTTACGGCTCACTAAGACTGTTGTCTGACTCAAGGTTTTATGTTTTAACTCTTATTGCCTTGGGCTGTTCGTCCATTTTGGGACGGGCAGACTAGGTAGCAGGTGACAGGTGCTGTTCTTGCTTTCCACGATGCTGATATCGAAGACGAGCTGGAGGCTTGCGTATTATCTTCTTACTATATGTACTGGATGTTCCGCTGCTTTGTATAATACTCTGAGTGATATGTAGTGAGGCTTGATGTATTGACAATTCAGATGTTTGTATTCAACTATTATGAAGTTTTATATGATGACCTTATATTCTGTGAAGCTTCACTACATATATGTTCTATTGTATTTTATCCATGCGTTGTGAGATTTACGATAGAATTCTGTTGTTTTAATTTACCCTGACAATCGTCCATGGCTGCCTGGCACGCTTTACAGCGCACTATGTCTAGGTTCAGTGCGGGGGTCATGGGCGGTCGTCACATTTGGTATCAAAGCCTTGGTTAATCGATTTTACCCAACGCTCACTGACGTAACTGCGTATGAGAGACGTAATTGTATTTTTATGGATGATTACTATATATAATATAGTAGCTTAGAATGATTTGAACCCTTTATGCAGTTGTTTCTCGAGATGTATTAATCATTCCTTTTTGTAGATATTAAGGATGAGTCGAAGAGGGAGACCAGCTGCTAGGGAAGGCCGTGCTACTGAGGGGGCTATTGATTTTGCTGCTATGTTCGAAGCTATGATGACTTCGATCATGAGAAGGATGCCAGCTTTAGGGCCATCAGTAGATGTTGGAGTTCAAGTCCAAACTCCAAAGCCAGTGGATTTTGCTAAGTTGTGTAAGGACTATACTGCTCTTGGAGGAAAGGTTTTCTTGGGAACGGAACCAACCATTGAAGTCCAGAGATGGATAGATGCTTGTAGAAGGATTTTTGGTGATTTGGGAATTGATGATGCAACTAAGAGGAAGTTAGCATCAAGACAGCTTCAAGGAAGAGCTTCTGATTGGTGGAACTCTATCACCATTGATACTCCGGAGGAAGAGATTACTTGGGAGCAATTCCAAGTCAGATTTGAAGCTAAGTTCATCTCTACAGCTCAGAAATTTGTTCAAGAAGTTTGTGGAGCTCAAGCAAGGTAGGAGATCAGTTCTTGAGTATGTTCTTGAGTTTGAAGCTTTGTCCAAGTATGCTCGATCGTATATCGAATCTTCGTACCAGAAGAATGAGAAGTTTATAGCAGGCTTGGACAGTTATCTTGGAAGGCAGTTGGTGGATCATTTGGACGATCCATTTGAGAAGCTTGTAGAGAAGGCTCTCAGGCATGAGAATCTGTTTCCTAAAGAAGGATCTGTTGTTGCTGTGACCAAGGAGGAGTCTAGACCACAGTAGGGTGGAAACAAGAAGAGGAAGCAGCAGCAACAAAAGGGCAAGGATGGCCAGAAGAAGCCGAAGGGCAAAGTGACCTGCTTCAATTGTCAACAGAAGGGCCATTTCTCTAGAGATTGCAAGAATCCGAAGGTGCCGGTGAAGTGCCACAACTGTGACAAGCTGGGACATGTTAAGAGGAATTGTCCAGAAACGTGGAGGGACAAGCAGATTGTGCAAGCTTATGCTTTGGGAGCTGTTCCGTCGTCTTCGAAAGCTCCTACCGCTGAAGAGAAAGGAAAGAGTGTGGTGGTTCAGGGTACTCTCTCCATTTGTGGTGTTCCAGTTAGGGTGTTGTTTGATACTGGGGCGTCGCATTCTTTTGTTTGTAGCGAACTTGTAGGCCGGTTGGGTTTAGAACCGGATATTGTTGATAGGCCATTGGTTGTGACAAATCCAGTTGGGGGTTCGTCTTGTTTGTGTATGTTATGCCGTGGTCTGATTGTATCGAGTCATGATTGCTCTTTTGTTTGTGATTGTTTTGTTTTGAACTTTGCGGGGTTCAGAATTATTTTGGGTATGGACTGGCTTAGGAAGTATGCGGCAAAGGTTGATTGTGAGAGGTTGGAGGTGACAGTCGAGAATGTGGAGGGGCGAAAGATTGTGATACGATGTAAGCATGAAGAAGGCGTCTTCATGAGCTTCATGTATTCGCTGGTTGTTCCACGGGATGGACTGTCATCGTTGCCAATCGCTAATGGATTCGAGGATGTCTTTGACGAGGTCAAAGGGTTACCGCCGCATAGAGAGATCGAGTTTCGTATAGATCTAGTTGAAGGAGCCAGACCAGTTGTGATGCCTCTTAGGCGAATGGCGCTTAGGGAACATCAGGAGTTGAAGGTGCAGGTTGATGATCTTTTACAGAAAGGATTCATTCGGCGTAGTGTGTCCGAATGGGGTGCACCAGTTGTGTTCGCAACCAAAGCAGATGGATCGTTGAGGTTGTGTGTGGATTATCGTGAGCTGAAAAAAGTGACTAAGAAGAACAAGTATCCATTGCCGAGAATAGATGACTTGTTTGATCAGCTTCACGAAGCTAAGGTGTTTTCTCAGATGGATTTGGCTACGGGATTTCACCAGTTAAGGGTGGCTAAGGATAGTGTGCCAAAGACTGCTTTTAGGACACCATCCGGTTTCTTTGAGTGGCTGGTAATGCCATTTGGATTGACTATTTCGCCAGCATATTTTGTGGATCTTATGAATAGAGTGTTCAGAGATCAGTTGAGCAAGTTCGTGCTAGTGTTCGTGGATGATATTCTGATTTATTCCAGAACTGAAGAAGAGCACAAGACGCACTTGCGTATTGTTTTGGAAATCTTGCGGAAACATCAGCTGAAGGCTAAGTTTTCGAAATGTCACTTCTGGAAGAGCGAAGTGAGGTTCTTAGGCCATATTATTTCTGGAAATGGAATAGCGGTCGATCCCGCTAAGGTGGCAGCAATCCAGGATTGGGTTAGACCTAAGAATGCATCTGATGTGAGAAGTTTTCTTGGATTAGCAGGCTATTATCGACGGTTTATCAAAGACTTTTCCAAGGTAGCTGCACCGTTAACAGGATTGACGAAAAAGAACCAAGTGTTCAGATGGGATGATAAGTGTGAGCAAGCTTTCGGAATCCTGAAAGAGCGACTGACAAGTGCTCCTGTTTTGACTATTCCAAGTGGAAATGATGAGATGGTGGTTTACACCGACGCATGTGGTACTGGACTTGGAGTAGTGCTGATGCAGAGGGATAAAGTTGTTGCGTATGCCAGTCGACAACTGAAGCCACATGAAAGGAATTATCCGACTCATGATTTGGAATTAGCGGCGATTGTTTTTGCTCTGAAGATATGGAGACATTATCTATTGGGAGTTCGATTCGAGTTGTTTACAGATCATAAGTCGTTGAAGTATCTTTTCTCCCAAAAGGATTTGAATCTTCGGCAGCAACGATGGCTAGAGTTTTTAGCATCATATGATTTTGGTATAGCTTATACTCCAGGGAAAGGTAACGCAGTGGCAGTTGCGTTAAGTCGAAGACATGCAGGATTGGGAGCCATGTTTTCGGAATGGAAGAATCTCGAGTATTTAGCTGGATTTGACTTCAGGCCTAGATGTGAATTGGAACCTGAGATGTTGGCAAACTTATCGATAAGACCTACTCTTGTGGAAAGGATTGGCGAGAGCCAAAAGCGAGATGATAAGCTTGTTAAGATTATCCGTGATTTGGAATCTGGATTGGACTCAGAAAAGGATAAAGGATTCGAGGTCGATCGAGAAGGTTGGCTTCGGAAGCAAGGACGACTAGTTGTTCCCGATATAGATGAATTGAGAAGAGAAGTTCTGAAGGAAAGTCATCACTCGAAGCTGACAATTCATCCAGGTGGAAATAAGATGTATCGGGATATGAAGAGAACCTATTACTGGGAAGGTATGAAGAAGGATGTTGGAAATTTTATTTCCAAGTGTATGAACTGCGAGTTGGTAAAAGCCGAGCAGAAGAAGCCAAGTGGATTGCTTCAGCCGTTAGAAGTGCCTACATGGAAGTGGGAACAAATATCGATGGATTTTATTGATGGACTACCTAGAACAAGAACGGGAAATGAAGGGATTTGGGTCATTGTAGATCGTTTGACTAAGAGTGCAAGATTCATTCCTGTTCGATCGACTAGGACTGCATCAAAGTTGGCTGAGTTATATGTTAAGTGGATAGTTCGATTCCATGGTATTCCGGAGAGTATAGTGAGCGATCGAGACCCATTGTTCACTAGTGGATTTTGGAAGAGCTTCCAGGAAGTTTTGGGAACCGAGTTGTGTTTGAGTACAGCCTATCACCCTCAAACAGATGGTCAGACCGAGAGAGTCAACCGAGTTTTGGAAGATCTCCTCAGAGCTTGTGTTTTGGATTTCGGAGGATCATGGGAAGATCACCTTCATTTGGTGGAATTTCGTATAATAACAGTTACCAGTCAAGCATTGGTATGGCACCGTATGAGGCATTGTATGGAAGACCGTGTAACTCTCCGACATGTTGGTTAGAGACAGGAGAGAAGTTGATACTTAGGCCAGAGATGATTCGTCAGACTTCTGATTGCATAGAGATCATTCGACAACGAATGAAGGCAGCCCAAGACCAACAGAAAAGTTATGCCGATAAGCGTCGTAAGGATTTGGAATTCGACGTAGGTGATATGGTTTTTGTGAAGATTTCTCCTTTGAAGAATGTTATTCGATTCGGGAAGAAAGGAAAATTGACTCCGAGATTTGTTGGACCATTCCCGATCATCGAGCGAATTGGAAAGCTCGCCTACAGATTGGAGTTACCAGAGAAGATGTCGGGTGTGCACAATGTTTTTCACGTATCGTATCTACGGAAGTATGTGCACGACTCGAATACAGTGATTTCTGCTGATAGCTGTGAAGATTTCGAAGTTGATCTAGTCGATAAGAGACCTCGTAAGCCGCTTCGTGTTGTGGAAACCGAAACGAAACAGCTTAGGAGGAAGGTAGTTAAGTTGCTCAAGATACAATGGAGTGATGATGATAACGACTGTACATGGGAGGTGGAAGAGAGGATGAAAGCAGCTCATCCTGAACTCTTCAAGGTATGGCCCTAAGGTGTCGTGTCATCTAACGACATTGTAACTTGTTCTAGTTTTAGAATTCTGCATGCTAAGCTAAAATTGGATGCATGGTTTGTTGGTTGCTATGGATGGTAGGCATGCAGAATAGTCTTTGATTGCTATGTTTGTTTGGAATTTCGGGGGCGAAATTCCTAAGGGGGAGAGAATGTAACGACCCGTATTTTTACGGATCGAAACATCGTAAAATAGTTGACATTTGGTCGCATTGTTGATAAGTCGTCCAGAGTCTAAGTCTTAGGTCGTATAAGAATTTGGAGCAACCTAAGGAAGTGGGCGAGTTAAGGGGTAGACGACTAAGTGAAGTGGAGCGACCTAAGTATTGGAACGACCTAAGAAGTTAGGTCGTGTGAGAGTTAGGTCGTAGACGACTTAAGGAAATAGGCGACTTAAGTTAGTAAGCGACTTAAGAGATTGGGTGAGTTTACGACCTAAGGGATAGGTCGGTTAGCGACCTAAGGAGGGTAGGTCGGCGACGACTTAAGGAAATAGGCGACTTAAGTTAGTAAGCGACTTAAGAGATTGGGTGAGTTAACGACCTAAGGGATAGGTCGGTTAGCGACTTAAGGAGGGTAGGTCGGCGACGACCTAAGGAAGCTGGGGTAGCAGTGAGCGACCTAAGGAGATTAAGTCGTAGATGACTTAGGAGTTAGGTCGTGGGTTGTTAGGTCACTAAGTATTAGTCGTAAGGGGTTAGGTCGTAACCCAGTTAAGTCGATATTAAGTCGTGACGTAGTTAGATCGTGGCTTCCGTTAAGTCGTTAGGTCGGAGCTGTTGCTAGGTTGCGTCTCAGTTAAGTCGTAGGTCACAAGGAAGCGCGCATATGCTAAGTCGTTAGGTCGTATAGGCGCACATGTGTTAGGTCGTAGGTCGCGTGGATGCGCAGATTCGTTAGGTCGTAGAAGCACTGATGTGTTAGGTCGTTGGATCTATAAGTCGCGCGCTTGCGCTAGGTCGTAAGTCGCAGGGTCTTGTTAGGTCATGGGTTTTAGGTCGTGGACAACCTAAGAGCGAGCGACCTAAGGATCAGCCTATAAATATGAGGGTTTTTCTTCATTTTTGGGATCCGGATTTTGAAGCGACGAAGTGCTGACATTTTGAGAGCTCGACTTCTACACTTCTTCACTTCTTTTCTCCACTCTAATCTTGTGCTTCCTTCCATCCAAATCGAAGATCGAAGAGCTTAGATTGAAGACCTACATTCTTCGAAGAGAGATTTCATCATTTGAAGCGGATTGGTGATAGATCGAGTTAGATCCTTCGCTGTCCAGATCTGAAGTGGGTTTCTTTTAAGGTGTTTAGGTGATTTGGTGAGTGGTGATTATCTCTCACACGGATCCAAAGGAGTATATCGGATCGTTGGCTTGATTTTGTGTTAAAGTAGTGATTTCCATGCATTTTCCTAATCCTAAGTATAGATCCATATAGATCCATTGTTCATAATGATTTGGCATCCATTTTACTACATGTTAACCTATGCAAGTTCATTCATCAAGATTATAGAGACATTGCTCATGTTTTCATGCTTGTTAGACTTTTGACTCTTTAATTACGAAATTGCCACTATTGTTATAATTGTCTATTTAGATCATATTTGAATGCTTGTTTACTTGGATTAATGTTTGACTTGATTGATTGCTATGAATTAGATGATTGATGATTTGATTTAGACAAGATGGTCAAAGATGATTCAAAAGCTAAGGGAAAAGCTCTTGAATTGGAAAAGCTGCTTGTGGCATATGTAGCGGATGGTGAAGCTCATATGGATAGATTGGATGATGATGTTGAGATGAAGCTTTGCTATGATGATGATGAGGCGAAGTATGATATGAGATAGCCTTGGTCTAATCCAGACGGGATCATTCCAAGCAGATTGATAACTCGGTGATATGGTTCGAGTTTGAAGATAATGATTTGCTCGAAAGGCGTTTGAGCTAGTATGGAAATAGTCGTCGAGGAGGACGACTAGAAGGCTGAGATATCATCATTGTTGAAGGTTCTAGCATGCTCGAAGCAAGAGTACGTTGGGCAGATTCGATAGTCCCTGAAGGCTACTGATTGGTAGTCAAGTACTCTGGGCAGATTTCGATAGTCCTAGGCACGGGTCACGATGACGTGCAGAGTTATGTCTAGAACCGGGGTTTCCATTAGCCCTTGATGGACGGATGAAATAAAGAGCCGGCCATTCAATTAACAATGATATCGAAGCAATGATAACAGTGATAGCCAGAGTCATGGATGTTTGGTTGTATCATCATTCGGTCTCAAGAGCGGTATTTTCTGGGTGCTTATCTGATCTTGGTTTAGGCCTTGGGGGTTTGTACTTGGAAAACGTCGCCCTTGACTCGAGTGATAATTGCTTTACTTTAAATTGTATGCTCTGCTATGTTTGCTTCTGCTTAGTGTGTGTCTGGGGGCTATCACTGTAGAAAGAGGTGGAGTGGGAGGGTTGTATTCCTATTCCTTTTCCTTTATGCTCTTTTGGTATGTTGTTAGTTAATTTACGGCTCACTAAGACTGTTGTCTGACTCAAGGCTTTATGTTTTAACTCTTATTGCCTTGGGCTGTTCGTCCATTTTGGGACGGGCAGACTAGGTAGCAGGTGACAGGTGCTGTTCTTGCTTTCCACGGTGCTGATATCGAAGACGAGCTGGAGGCTTGCGTATTATCTTCTTACTACATGTACTGGATGTTCCGCTGCTTTGTATAATACTCTGAGTGATATGTAGTGAGGCTTGATGTATTGACTATTTAGATGTTTGTATTCAACTATTATGAAGTTTTATATGATGACCTTATATTCTGTGAAGCTTCACTACATATATATTCTATTGTATTTTATCCATGCGCTGTGAGTTATACGATAGAATTCTGTTGTTTTAATTTACCCTGACAATCGTCCATGGCTGCCTGGCACGCTTTACAGCGCACTATGTCTAGGTTCAGTGCGGGGGTCTTGGGCGGTCGTCACAAACAATATGACTAATAAAACAAACAATTTTTCAAGCTCTGAAACTACTAAATCTGACTTATGTAAAACTACTACGTCCTTGATGCAAAATTATAAAAGTCAGCTAAATGGAAACTAGTTGAAAGTGACAAAGATGAGGAGTGTGATCAAATGGTTACTTTCCGGATAACAGACTTGATTACATATGCATTAAATAATTGCAACTATAGATAAAAGAAAGAAACTGATTTTTTGCTTAGAAGGCATTG
This sequence comes from Allium fistulosum, assembly GCA_030737815.1. NCBI lineage: Eukaryota > Viridiplantae > Streptophyta > Magnoliopsida > Asparagales > Amaryllidaceae > Allium > Allium fistulosum. Next base: position 102,242,340 of record CM060907.1, read on the forward strand.
CTTGAAGTCATGCAGGCCGTAACACCTAAAGTGACCCATATGGAATCTATGTAAAACCTTACATCATATAAACAGATGAAACATGCATCCCTGTTTTTGATTTATATTTGCCGACTACTTCCAGGTTTCATTCAAAGCCACTTGCCATTTTCCGTTTACCTGGTTTTTTTTATTATAGGAAAAAAGACATGATGAAGGCACTTATTGATGACTTTCTCTATGATGTAAGTTATATTAATTGCACATTAACAGATTGGTAAATGTATGGATCATGCAACTCCTTTAATTAGACTTTCTCAACTATCATGTCTCTCTCAAAGTCTTAACATATGAAGGCAAAAGATTATATATTACTTTGCAATTCACTACTGTTCTAATTTTCCAAATTGGAGTCTAGTATTACAGATAATTTTGACAAAATCATGGGTGTAGTCAGACTCTCCATGTCCAAACATGTTGATATTCAATATCTTCTATAATTCAATTTTGTGATTATTCGTACTTGGTGTACAAAATTTGTACTTTGGTTAAAACGGTAAAACAATTACACAGTTTAACCCTGGACATAGCCAAGCTTTTATTCATTTAATAAAAAAAACATAAATATTTAAAGGTGTAAACTAGGGTTGAATTAAAGATCTTCGTTATTAGGGTTGAATCAACAATTTCAGTTAGAAATTAGGCAGAAATTCGAATATACGATGCATGCAAATTAGGGTTAAATCAAAATAGAATCACAAAATCGAATCACAAAATCGATTTAGACGATTCGTACCTAAATATACTTAAGCGATTGCTGGCTGCCGCGAGGATGTTGAGTAATGCCACGAGGACGTTGAGCAAGGACGGAGTGAATGATGAAAAGGGGAACTTGATCTTCAGTTGATGAAATTTGAGCGATTGCTGGCTGCCGCGAGGATTGAAAAGGGGAAAAAAATTTCTGCAGAAGTAGATCGAAATGGGGAGAGACTTTTCTAAGTATACGTGAGATGGAAAACAATGACTGATCATGTTTATTTTTGGCTAGGTGGAAAAAGTTTTCTAAGGAGCGGGAACAAAATTTTTTTAGTCACGAAACATATTTTGGGAAAAATATTTTTGGTTGCATTTATGATAAAATGCCACAGTTTTTTGCAACCGTAAATGGTATTTCTTGTAGTGCTTTCGACACCGTCGAAACCTATGAACTTTGTTTTACTAAGAGAATATGAATGCTGTCAAAACCCTGTATCCCAATTGAATCAAAAGGTTTGGGTTTGAGTAATATTAATATAAATAAAAAGGCTTTGGGACGTTTCGACAATATTTGTATAAAATGATGGTCGAATCCCAATTAGTTACAAAGGATGTCGAGAATGTCGAAAGGAGTACATGGTTTCGAAAGCATACCAACAACCAAACTCGATCTGATACAGTAGGTTACGATCAAGTCGAAATGTTTGATTTGATTTTCAACTTAATCAAAGTATGTTTTCCTCAATCCAATTTATATAAAAAAATGAATCTCTAACTCCACACATCTCCTAAAATAAATTAGAAGTAGGCATGTACTAGAGGTTTCGAAACCTATAAAATAAAAATTATGCTTTCGAAAGTATGTACTAGGTAACATTTAGTAAAACGCATTAGGCAACTTCTTCAAAAGGTATCAGAATATACTAAAGCATAGTTATGCTTTTGAAGAAGTCCATTTCATATTAACAACATCAACCTTTCGACGAGACTAATTAAGAGATAGGTGATGGACTTTCTTTCGACCCCATTGTAACGACCCGTGAATTTCGTTAACTAAGTTTGTCATAATTTCCATAATTTATAGTAAACTGAATGTTAGGAATTAGATGTAGCAATTGAAATTAAAAGTTAACAATATATATATATATATATATATATATTAAATGAAATTCCAATTCAATAAAATATTGTAAATGTTACAATTTGATTTTTAAATAGAATATGAGAAACGAGAGTAAGTATTGAATAATATGTTATTTATTTATGGTATTGAATAAAAATTGGTAAGCCAATTGTAATTAATGGTAATAATGTGATATAAGCTAATAAATTAGATTTCAATGCAACACCCATTAATGAATGTAATTGAAATAGGATTTAGGTAAATGTATACTAGGTTATAAATCAAAAAGAAGGAAACAAACGTATATATCGAATTGATTAATGAATAAATATACATTGAATAGTAATTGAATGTACAGTTAATGGAAATTGTATAAAATCAATAATGATAATTAGATGTGCCTTATGGATAATTAATTCCATAACGGAAAGAGTAAATGTATTCATTTGAATATAAAATTGCAATTGGGTAGGGATTGTTAAGTAACAATGTTAATGCAAGGTAAGTGATGCTAAATTAAAGTCAATAATAATGAATAGTGATTAATTCAAAATTTGTAACATATATTTTAAATTACCTGCTTATTTGTTAATAGAATTAGAATTTGTAATAAGTGATAATAAAATAAATGAAGGTTACACTAATGGGAAATGAAATAACGTTCATTAAATGTTGAGTAATCATAGGGTCATATTTATTAAAAGCGTTACTTTAATAATGTGGATTAATTGAGAAATTAATACTAGAAGCATGTAAAGTAATAACTAAAAGGGAAATACGTTATAAATTGATTTTACCTAAACTTAAGTGTAAGTTAAAGGTTGAATTTGGAACTTATCCATTTAGTTTGAAACTTATTAGGATAAAATGGGATTCAATTTATAATGAGGGTTTATTTTAAGAAATCGAAATAAATTCTTTAATGAGAGAATTAAGCTACTTTAAACTGACGGGAATTTGTTTAAAGAATTACAAATTAATAAGTAAATCAAGAGGGTAAAATTTATGAATTATAGAATTTGAACCTTTAATAGTGAGTTAATTTATTTGGATTATAATAGTTGAATTTATTACAAACGAATGAACTCAAATATGTAATTATTATTGTAATTTAAAATTTTAGTTGAAAACGGGAAATATTTATGTGATAATTTTAAATCCAATGGTACGCCCTTCTATTTGGAATTATGAATGAAATAATTATGGGTAAATTCAATTTAATAGAAATTTTGGGAACTAAAATTTATAATTTTGAATATAATGAAAATTTAAGATAGGGCATTTCAATTCAATTGATAAATTATTTTCTTTAGATTGACGTTTAAATTTTTGTTTAAATAATTGCAAATGATTGAGAAGTATAAAGGTGATAGATTGTCAATTCTATAATTGAAATATAAAATTCGATTTAATTAATTAAATTTAATTTCATTTAATTAATATAAAATTTGCCTTTTTGGTCACGGACTCGGATGTTGACGAAACCAGTTTCATCGAATCCGTAACGGTGAATTATAATAGTGTTTCAAGTTTCGTAACAATCGGATTTGTCATTTGATCGTACGGACTCGAAACGCCTTGAAATAAATGCAATTGTAATCAATTGAAACCAATTTGAAATTTTTGATCTTAGCATAACTTCTTCATACGATGGAATTTGGACTTGAAACCTTTTCCATTGCGTTTAAAATATTTTAAAACACCTATTTTGATATATGGGTTTACCCAATTTCGTTCCGCAGACAGAACGGGCTTTTTGGACCACTTTGGCGTTAGCGCGTAAATCTATCTTATCCATCCATTCAAATGTCAACCCTGCCTATATATATCCTGTTATAAACCCTAGCCTCCCTAATCTTCATTTGTCTGTACGTACAATTCATCTTCTTCTTAGCTCCTCATTCCAATGGCAGACAAAACCTAATTCCCAAATTCCAAAATCTAATTTCAAAAAAAAAAAAAAATCGAGATTTACGCGCTTCGGGTCGCGCTTCGGGTTTCAAGGGGAAAAACCCTGGAGCTACTTCGGGTCACGAAGAAAATGACTCGGGTCTTCGGGTCGTTTTGGCAAAAACTCAGAGCAAGCATCGGGTATTTGAGGCGGCGGACCGGGTTGAACTCGAAGTCGACTCAGGACCAGAATTTTCCAATCTTCAAATTTTCATAACTTTTGCTTGCGGACTCGGATTTGGACGCGGTTTCTTTCGTTAGGATCGTATTGAAATTCCAGATCTTTTGATGCTGGTTTGGACGAATTCTGAGACGGTCAAATTTTTGGGTTTAAATTGAATTTAAATTCAATTTAAATTCAAAAGGTGAGTGTTTTAACCCACTCACAACTTCTAAGATTTCTTATGTTTGTTAAGTTAAATTTTGATGTGATTTAAAATTTATCTATGATTGTTTGGGCATATATTTAATCATCATCTCAGTTAGATAACATTTAGTTAAATTTAATTGTTATTTAATTTTATTATTGCATAAAATTTGCGAGTTAAATTTATTTATTATTGCATATAAACTGCCAGTTGAACAGTTATTAATTTTTATTGAATATAAACTATTTGTTGATGCCTGTTATATTTTATATGCTTTATATTGATGTTTTGTTTAAATTGGATGATGATTGTAATAAATGGTTGTTTATTGATATTTGGATGAATGGATGCTATATTTTATATTGTATAAACTGCAAGTTATTATGCATTTTTATTTTATTCGGGATTGCGGTTTGAAATGATATATAACTGTAATTTTATTTTAAATTGCGGATTGAAATGATAAATATCCGTATCACTTGACCATAGGATAGAAAATTATATACAGGCACCGTGGTCTATATATAAAATATTTTAAGGGATTTTCTATGGTTTGGAAAGAAATATACGGTTTAATAAAGATTAAATTTTGATATTATATAAATATTATTTTATATATGGTTAAATTCTAAAATTTAAGCTATGTATGACTTGATGATGTTTCAAGTTTGAGCTTTATTTAAGTGATATTGAATTTATTAAATAAATATTTCTAAACTAAATAATAGTAAATTGAATTAAGGTATATATAAGATTATCATATTTGGTTGGGAATTTTGGAATATTTAAAGACTTGAAATATATCAAAATTGAAATGTTTTATTGAAATTAAGGTATTATTGTTTTTCAAAGTATTTGTTTTCGAAATTGTTATAACTTTGAAAGTAATATGGTTTGAAAATGAATTTATTTGAAATAGAATTTATTTAAGAATTATCTTTAAATATATTGATTTGAAACCGATTGAAAATTTGAGATTAAGAATATGACCGCATTATGTGATTTGGGTTTAAGATGGTTTTAAAGAATATTTCAAGTTTTATAATTAAAAGTAAGAATAGTGATTGAAAATTTGGATTTTTTTTAAATGATATATTATTGAATTTGGTTTTTAAGTATATACTATTTTGAAGTAAATGATATGTTTTGAAATAGCAATAAAAATTTGGTTTTAAAGTATATACTATTTTGAAGTAAAGGATATGGTTTGAAATGGCAATAATATTTTGGTTTTTGATGTATATACTATTTTGAAATAAAGAATATGTTTTGAAAGGGCAATGATTGTGTTTTTAAAAGTATATATTTTTTTAAATGACCACGGTGTTATAATAACGATTGGTTGTTAAAGAGACCGGGATCGGATATGGACATACTCTCTGTCGATACCGAAAACCACTTTGACAACTGTGTACGCGGTGGAGTTTCCAGAATGAAGTAGGATGGTGGCGACGATCCTAAGGTATATACGTGGACCCAACTCCCGTGAGTTGGCATAAGGTGGCTAAAACAGGAGCGATCTCGGACCAGTGAGGTAGCACCTCTTATCGGACGCACTTCTTCGATTCCATTCTATTACTTTTTGATTTTTGGTGGCCACCCTTCGATTTGGGAGTGTTGTTCGAGGTGGACGGTAGTGGCTGCTATCCGCTCCACCAGTCCGTGTGCGTAATTGGTATATCTACCTGGCATTGCCTTGTGTGCCGTGTCACCTACCATATCGAGCTTTATTACGATTATGATTTTAAGATCCGACCGCGTTAAGGTTCTCCATCCCCTTAACGCTATTTTCTATATGATTATACTTTACTGATTAGACACTACTGTATATAGCAAATATTACTACATAGTAGATAGTTTAACGGATCCTTAAGAGATGTGAATCCCGAACATTTCATAGGTTACTGCACTCACGTTAGACACTGGATAGGAGATGTCAAACCCCGTAAACATCTCTGACGCCGTTTACACTCATATTTATTTCATTGATTTAACTTACATAAGATCTTTTAGTTCTGACTCGAGTGTATTGTCTTTTCAATTCGCTCGGGTCAGCCTGAGCATTTCAGGATTTGAAGGCCCTATTTCTAGAGGACGAAGACGAAGATTTTATTACTACTATTTGTTATATATTCTACTACACCATTGTATTCCGCTGCATTTATTATCATTCTTTGGTATGTGTAACTCTGATATGTATTGTATAAGTATAATAAAATGTTTTGTAAAACAGCTTCATGAACTGTTATTTGATTATTATATTTTATCGTTCCGCTGCAAGATTCTATTTTGTTTCTTTTATTTCTCCACTTTTTTCTTATTTACCCCATAACAATCCACCATTCTGTATGGTTTAAGTTGGCAAGTGTGTCTGCTTAAGCATACAAAAAGGTGGGATGTTACATCTGGTATCAGAGCTTTGGTTTAGTGATAAACCTTAGTTTTGTGGGGTCTGACTCTTTATTAATAGGGTAGTAATACCCTATGGGAGTCGCTGAGTGTATATATATGAGAGAGCGTATTTGTTAGTGTTATAAAAAGGTTTTAATATTGTGTTAATCGGTTCCGTTTTGTATTTATAAATTCTGGTTAGTGCATGGGACGCTATGACATCAATAGGGATTTCTAAACACTTAATAGGACAGACCGGCATAATATTTGTTTTAATATAGGTGAATGAAATAACTTTGCCTATTATATTTTCCATATATAAAAAATATTTTATAAAGATATATATTTGGTTGCTATAGATTGGGTGTTAGGTAATAAAAATATAAATAATAGTTGAAACTAAGTTGAAAATAAAATAAATGAAAACTGGAAATTTAGAGCTTAAGTTCCGAGGTTTTTAAAGATTTCTTTCAATTGATTTTGGAATATAATAATAATATCGTTAGAAGTATTTTCTGATATAAATATTTCAATAGAATTTGAAAGAAATGTTTTAAAAGAAATTCCGCAAAGAAATAAGTTGTACTCCCCTTTTTTGTCGCTGGAAAATAATTTCGGTGATGGCGGCCGCATCATCGACATTCATTTTCGAGTTTCAAAGTGGGAAGGCCACTGTAGTAGTTTTACTACAAGATTATTTTATTTTAAATTGTTTTAAATATAATTGGATAAATAAATTATAAGTACATATATTATCTATTATTTTAAAATGATTTTTGAATAAAACCCGGTATTTAATTCCTAAGTTTCCATTAATAAATAGTCCTAATTACTGAAGTGAATTGGAACGTAGGTAATTAATAAATTGAAACCTCTAAAGGAAATAAGAGATTTAATGCTAGGATATAAATGGTATTAAATGAAAGTTGAAATTGTAACCTATGAAATAAAGGAAATAATTATTAAACATTAAAATAATTAAAAGAAATGAGAAAACTTGTATAACTTTCAATTTCAGTCTTTAAAAGCATAAATATAACTTACCAAAAGATATAAGAGTTGAAAATGTTAATAAGAAAATGTATAGGAAATTGTACAAGTAAACTTATGTAATGAAATATTCAGTAAATTTCTTTTATTAATAAGAATTAAAGTATAACTGTTATGCCAAGTAACTAAAATTGAACATGAATATTATTAATAAATGAATAAATAAAATCAAGTAAATGAATAAATATGCAAAGTAAATTAATTTAAAAATGAATAAATGAAATTAATAAGTATTGATGTTCTAGTTGTTATGGACTTAAATGTTATATATAAATAATAATAAACTTAAGTAATAGGTTGAAGTTACCTTAGAATAAAAGATGAATACTGGGAAAATGACTGTAAAACTTAAGTAATAAATTTACCCACCAAGGAATTGGTTGAATGGATAAAAATAAATGATGAATAAAGAGGAAATCAAACAACAATATATGGAATGAAATTAATAATAATGAACTTGATCTATTGTTGAATTTGTTATTTGTTTGGCTTATGGTTGTTTGGGCAAGGATACTTTAATATTGTTTGGATGTAGGAATAATCTATTTAGTTTCACCTAAGACTGCTGAGTGAAGTGTACACTTAGTAGTTTATTCTTCATTCTGTACAATTTAAAGTTATGAACCTGAACAACTATTTCTTTTGTTTGATATGAATGAATGATTGATTTTATGGTTGTATGCCTTGTTGCAAGTGTTTAAATCGTAATAGAATATTATACAAGTAGAAATTTGAAATAATGAAAGTATTCAATGAAATTGCTATTAAATGAGAATTTAATGTTATAAGCTTAAGTATAATTGAAATTTTACCAAGTAAATATAATTAAAGGTAAGTATGACAAATAGATGATTATAAACTTAAGTAATTATAGTGTAAATAGATGAGGTCATACAATTATAAATGAATGTAATATAAATAAGAGAAATTGTAAAGTGAAAGGGTTAAAGTAATTTCTAAATAAAAGTTGGAAGAAATACAATGAAAATAAAAAGATAAACCGTTATATGAATAAAAAGAATCAAACAACAAATGTATGAATGAAATGAATAAGAATAGACTAAAACTATTGCTGAAATTGCTGTTTGTCGTGGTTGTGGTTGTGGTTGTTGGGTAAGGAAACTTTAATTTTGTTGGGATGGATGAAAAATCCATTGTGTTTAATCTAAGACTATTGAGTAAATGATGCATTTGATGGTTTATTCTTCATTCCGTACAATTTAAAAGTTCTAAAACCGAACAACTATTTGTTTGTTGATTGAATGGTTGTTTGTATTTGTGTGTGTATGCTGTTTGTGAAATTGATGGTTGTTGTATTGATTTGTTGTTAGTGATTGAAACCACTTAAATATTTCACTTTATATAAATTGTTAACCCTTTGGATTTAATAAGTGAAATGCAGGTTATGGAAGCAATTGCTACTGTTTTTGGTTCCATAAATTAAACGTAAATTTCCCGACAAATAGGTACGTTTCGGAATACGATTTATAACGCTATTTATATATATTTTCCCGTGTTGGGATATAATATTTTTGATATTATAAGTGATATTTTGTTATATTTAATATTATATTTTCTCCCGAGCCTCTCCGTACAAAGGAGACTCCGCCGAAATTTTTCGAAATTTTTGGGACTTAGAAAATTATTTTGAAATGTTTTTCCAAACTTTATTCATTTAAGTATAAAAAGATATAATGATTAAAATGGGTAAATTTTATATAAAGTAATAAATTTTGTAAATTAGTGTTTATAAGTTAATATTTTGAATAAGATGTATTGTTTGTCTAATTCTTCCTTCTCCCTTCTTTTCCTTTTCGGGGACGAAAAGTTTTGAGTGGGGGAGAGTGTAACGACCCGTGAATTTCGTTAACTAAGTTTGTCATAATTTCCATAATTTATAGTAAAATGAATGTTAGGAATTAGATGTAGCAATTGAAATTAAAAGTTAACAATATATATATATATATATATATATATATATATATATATATATATTTTAAATGAAATTCCAATTCAATAAAATAATGTAAATGTTACAATTTGATTTTTAAATAGAATATGAGAAACAAGAGTAAGTATTGAATCATATGTTATTTATTTATGGTATTGAATAAAAATTGGTAAGCCAATTGTAATTAATGGTAATAATGTGATATAAGCTAATAAATTAGATTTCAATGCAACACCCATTAATGAATGTAATTGAAATAGGATTTAGGTAAATGTATACTATGTTATAAATCAAAAAGAAGGAAACAAACGTATATATCGAATTGATTAATGAATAAATATACATTAAATAGTAATTGAATGTACAGTTAATGGAAATTGTATAAAATCAATAATGATAATTAGATGTGCCTTATGGATAATTAATTCCATAACGGAAAGAGTAAATGTATTCATTTGAATATAAAATTGCAATTGGGTAGGGATTGTTAAGTAACAATGTTACTACAAGGTAAGTGATGCTAAATTAAAGTCAATAATAATGAATAGTGATTAATTCAAAATTTGTAAGATATATTTTAAATTACCTGCTTATTTGTTAATAGAATTAGAATTTGTAATAAGTGATAATAAAATAAATGAAGGTTACACTAATGGGAAATGAAATAACGTTCATTAAATGTTGAGTAATCATAGGGTCATATTTATTAAAAGCGTTACTTTAATAATGTGGATTAATTGAGAAATTAATACTAGAAGCATGTAAAGTAATAACTAAAAGGGAAATACGTTATAAATTGATTTTACCTAAACTTAAGTGTAAGTTAAAGGTTGAATTTGGAACTTATCCATTTAATTTGAAACTTATTAGGATAAAATGGGATTCAATTTATAATGAGGGTTTATTTTAAGAAATCGAAATAAATTCTTTAATGAGAGAATTAAGCTACTTTAAACTGACGGGAATTTGTTTAAAGAATTACAAATTAATAAGTAAATCAAGAGGGTAAAATTTATGAATTATAGAATTTGAACCTTTAATAGTGAGTTAATTTATTTAGATTATAATAGTTGAATTTATTGCAAACGAATGAACTCAAATATGTAATTATTACTGTAATTTAAAATTTTAGTTGAAAACGGGAAATATTTATGTGATAATTTTAAATCCAATGGTACGCCCTTCTATTTGGAATTATGAATGAAATAATCATGGGTAAATTCAATTTAATAGAAATTTTGGGAACTAAAATTTATAATTTTGAATATAATGAAAATTTAAGATAGGGCATTTCAATTCAATTGATAAATTATTTTCTTTAGATTGACGTTTAAATTTTTGTTTAAATAATTGCAAATGATTGAGAAGTATAAAGGTGATAGATTGTCAATTCTATAATTGAAATATAAAATTCGATTTAATTAATTTAATTTAATTTCATTTAGTTAATATAAAATTTGCCTTTTTGGTCACGGACTCGGATTTCGACGAAACCAGTTTCATCGAACCGTAACGGTGAATTATAATAGTGTTTCAAGTTTCGTAACAATCGGATTTGTCATTTGATCGTACGGACTCGAAACGCCTTGAAATAAATGCAATTGTAATCAATTGAAACCAATTTGAAATTTTTGATCTTAGCATAACTTCTTCATACGATGGAATTTGGACTTGAAACCTTTTCCACTGCGTTTAAAATATTTTAAAACACCTATTTTGATATATGGGTTTACCCAATTTCGTTCCGCAGACAGAACGGGCTTTTTGGACCACTTTGGCATTAGCGCGTAAATCTATCTTATCCATCCATTCAAATGTCAACCCTGCCTATATATATCCTGTTATAAACCCTAGCCTCCCTAATCTTCATTTGTCTGTACGTACAATTCATCTTCTTCTTAGCTCCTCATTCCAATGACAGACAAAACCTAATTCCCAAATTCCAAAATCTAATTTCAAAAAAAAATTCGAGATTTACGCGCTTCGGGTTTTAAGGGGAAAAACCCTGGAGCTACTTCGGGTCACGAAGAAAATGACTCGGGTCTCCGGGTCGTTTTGGAAAAAACACAGAGCAAGCATCGGGTATTTGAGGCGGCGGACCGGGTTGAACTCGAAGTCGACTCAGGACCAGAATTTTCCAATCTTCAAATTTTCATAATTTTTGCTTACGGACTCGGATTTGGACGGGGTTTCTTTCGTTAGGATCGTATTGAAATTCCAAATCTTTAGACGCTGGTTTGGACGAATTCTGAGACGGTCAAATTTTTGGGTTTAAATTGAATTTAAATTCAAAAGGTGAGTGTTTTAACCCACTCACAACTTCTAAGATTTCTTATGTTTGTTAAATTAAATTTTAATGTGATTTAAAATTTATCTATGATTGTTTGGGCATATATTTAATCATCATCTCAGTTAGATAACATTTAGTTAAATTTAATTGTTATTTAATTTTATTATTGCATAAAATTTGCGAGTTAAATTTATTTATTATTGCATATAAACTGCCAGTTGAACAGTTATTAATTTTTATTGAATATAAACTATTTGTTGATGCATGTTATATTTTATATGCTTTATATTGATGTTTTGTTTAAATTGGATGATGATTGTAATAAATGGTTGTTTATTGATATTTGGATGAATGGATGCTATATTTTATATTGTATAAACTGCAAGTTATTATGCATTTTTATTTTATTCAGGATTGCGGTTTGAAATGATATATAACCGTAATTTTATTTTAAATTGCGGATTGAAATGATAAATATCCGTATCACTTGACCATAGGATAGAAAATTATATACAGGCACCGTGGTCTATATATAAAATATTTTAAGGGATTTTGTATGGTTTGGAAAGAAATATACGGTTTAATAAATATTAAATTTTGATATTATATAAATATTATTTTATATATGGTTAAATTCTAAAATTTAAGCTATGTATGACTTGATGATGTTTTAAGTTTGATTTACGAATATTTCAAGTTTGAGCTTTATTTAAGTGATATTGAATTTATTAAATAAATATTTCTAAACTAAATAATAGTAAATTGAATTAAGGTATATATAAGATTATCATATTTGGTTGGGAATTTTGGAATATTTAAAGACTTGAAATATATCAAAATTGAAATGTTTTATTGAAATTAAGGTATTATTGTTTTTCAAAGTATTTGTTTTCGAAATTGTTATAACTTTGAAAGTAATATGGTTTGAAAATGAATTTATTTGAAATAGAATTTATTTAAGAATTATCTTTAAATATATTGATTTGAAACCGATTGAAAATTTGAGATTAAGAATATGACCGCATTATGTGATTTGGGTTTAAGATGGTTTTAAAGAATATTTCAAGTTTTATAATTAAAAGTAAGAATAGTGATTGAAAATTTGGATTTTTTTTAAATGATATATTATTGAATTTGGTTTTTAAGTATATACTATTTTGAAGTAAATGATATGTTTTGAAATAGCAATAAAAATTTGGTTTTAAAGTATATACTATTTTGAAGTAAAGGATATGGTTTGAAATGGCAATAATATTTTGGTTTTTGATGTATATACTATTTTGAAATAAAGAATATGTTTTGAAAGGGCAATGATTATGTTTTTAAAAGTATATTTTTTTTTAAAAATGACCACGGTGTTATAATAACGATTGGTTGTTAAAGAGACCGGGATCGGATATGGACATACTCTCTGTCAATACCGAAAACCACTTTGACAACTGTGTACGCGGTGGAGTTTCCAGAATGAAGTAGGATGGTGGCGACGATCCTAAGGTATATACGTGGACCCAACTCCCGTGAGTTGGCATAAGGTGGCTAAAACAGGAGCGATCTCGGACCAGTGAGGTAGCACCTCTTATCGGACGCACTTCTTCGATTCCATTCTATTACTTTTTTATTTTTGGTGGCCACCCTTCGATTTGGGAGTGTTGTTCGAGGTGGACGGGTGTGACGTCCTAGGCTTTTCAACCTTCAGCAACGGCTCACGACCGGTAGGCTTTTCAACCATCCCAGCCCCGCTGTGGCTCACAGTGATACCTCGGGTTTGCTTTTACGGCCACCCTCTCGAGTCGCAACCAACCCCAAAAGGCCTTATACTACCCCCGGGGACATGTAGGGGTAAGAGTCTCCCGTTCGCCACCTAACGCAAAGCGAGAACCCCCTATCACGCTGTACTGTAGCAAACCCGATCCCGGTCTCTTCGAATCAAATGTTATCGTTTAAGCCAAATTGTTTTAAGTTTAAACATTTCAATTTATATTCAGGATATCATATTCACATAGCAATTCTATCACAGATAGATAATTTACATTATCACAATTTATCTAAAGCATCTCAATCACAGGGCATCTCAATCACATAGATATATCAAATAATCTAAGGAATTCAATTTAATCATCCATAAACAAGATTGATCATCCACACCATTCCTAATTAATTTAATTAACCACTATTGAATTAAACTAATTACTTTAATTACTCTTAAACCTGCTTACTTAACATTAATTAATTATAAACAAATTAATTAATCAATCTCTAATTATCCACCTTAATTAATCACCTTTGATTAATCATCCTTAAATTACATTAAGTAATTAGCCTTTAATTAATTACATAAATTAATTATCCTTTAACTATTCTCATTAATTAACCTTCATTAATTAATTATACTATAATTAATTACATTAATTAATGATACTTAATTAATTACATAAATTAATTAACCCTTTGATTTCATAAATTAAATAAATCCTTACATTAAGTAATTTCCCTTAATATATTAATTAATCCTTAAATTAATTACACCAAGAAATTAGTCCTTAATTATTTCCATTAAGTAATTAACCTCTAATTACTTTCATTAATTATCCTCAAATTTACTTTCATTAATTAATTATTCTTTTAATTAATTACATTAGTTAATTTATCATTAATTAATAATTCTCTAATTAATTACATAAATTAATTCTCTAATTAATTACATAAATTAATTATCCTTTAACCATTAATTAAGTAGCATTTAATTATTAAGTAATTAATCTTTAATTAATTAACTCCTTATTAATTAAGTAATTATCCCTTAAATTAATTAAATCATTAAATTTCATTTTAAAAACCACTTAGAGATTTAATTTATAATTAACCTAATATAAAATTATTTTCAAAACCAAATCAAATTACTTTCAAATCACATTCGAATTTAAAAAAAAAAAACTTGTTTCGAAAACTTGTTAAAAACTTTGCTTTGGAAACTTGGTTAATATACTTTAAACCTTAATTTAAAACTTGCTTTGCTTTAAAAGAAACCCGAGCAGCCTTCCACTTTTCCTGAGCTAACCCCGAGTATTTCCCTCATCATTCCGACTTCGAGTAAATCCACGTTTTCCCCGAGTCAAAACCCGAGAACACTTTCCTTCCCCAAACTCCACAACAACACTCATACCCAACGTATACGTGTGCACGTGCACACGAGGCCTGGCCACCTCCGGCCATTGTTCTGATCACCAGCAAGTCGAAGATGCTCTCCTCCATCACCACGAACACCCAGGTCACTAAATCTCACCGTCGTTCAAAAACGAGCAAATCAATGCATACAGGAACCCAACTCGATCAACCATAAACGCTTTGCTTCGACAATCTCGACTACCATAGAGCTCGCTCATCCACCTAGAGTTGCTCCACGATACGACGCGTTGATCTAGCCTCCTCCGATCGGTTCCGATCCAACCCGTATGAAGCACGAACTCGAGGAACAACGACAACCAACTACTCTCAAAAGCCCTAAATTGCCATCGTTCATCATCCACGACGAACTAAAAAATCAACGAACAATTTTCCCATACTTCCCGACCTTCGAGCTACCTCCGGCAACAGTCACGACTCTCCACTAAGCTTCGATCACCGGAAATTTCCCATAAACACTTTCCTAGTCATTACCGAAATGCCACTTCAAACCCAAATTAAAATTCATGATTTTTGTTTTAAAAATCGAGATTTCCGATGGTGATTTTGGTTACATAGGTAATTCAGATAATTATAAAGTTTGAATTTAACATATTTTTAAAGAGTTTCTACTGTCTCTTTCACTTCCAGAAGATATTCAAACTTATTTTACTAAAATATATTCTTGAAATCAAGATCTTGTTAAGCTTAAAGCTTTTTGTTTAAAACAACATCAGAAACAAGAATCACAGGAAGAGAGATTGAGTTTATACTTTGTTTAACCTGTTAACAAAAAAAACAGAGAGATATATATCCAGACTTACTCACATATTTATTATATACCTGCTGTCATATTTATACTATCATGCAAGCCTATTTCATATCATAACATTCAATGATTTACACATGCATCAAGTTACCATTAACTTAGCCTAAACAAAAGTGTTTACTCACCTGTCATTGTAAAACAGAGAACAGAGAAGAAGATTCTTATTTCCAGACTTGTTTTCATATTGAACTTCTTTTGCTTTTGTTGAATTTTAATCTGGAATTGATCTTTGAGTTGTTGCTTGTTGATTTCTTTGATTACTTGCTGTTGATCTCCGGTTGCATTAAAGGATTTTGCATTGATGTTGAATCTAGCTTTATTTTCTTATCACAGATTTTGGTTTCCATTTTTGTTTTCTTTGATCTTGAATTTTATTTTTAGTTGGAATGAAGAAAAGATAGATTTAGAGCTGAAAGGTAAAAACAGCTCTTTCTTCTTTCATAATTATTAAATTTTTAGATTTAATTATCAAAGAGAAATATTGCCATTTGTCCTCTTATGTGTTAATTTGCTTACACATATGCATTTATTTTTACAAATGTCTTTAAACCACTTTAATATACTTACAAGTGTTAACTTGTCTTTTTATTAATTTATTTAAGCCATATATATATTTATGTAATATTTACATGTATATAATGTATTTATATACATAAGCTTTTAAATTTTAATAAATATATAATTTTGAATTTATGTAAATATTTGTTTTAAACTTTCCTATGTATATTTACGAACCATTATAGTTTAAGAAATTTTAAAAGAGAGCAAAATAAATCCTTTATTAAATCTTATTTTAATTATCATGCCTTTAAATGAATAAATATTTATCTTTAGAGTTTTTAAAATACATAGTTAACTTTAAATAACTTTTGAAAATTTATTATATTGGATTCAAACCCATGCTTCAAATGACAATATATATATACACACACACTCATATACTTGAAAACTTATAAATTCCAACTTTATAGGGTTTTGCATGTATCTATTTATAATATTCATCCATATTCATCCAGATATCGGTATTTCTCCCTAATTTAAAATCAGTTGATCATCCAATTAACAGTTGTTCAAAATCTGGGTTATCACAACGGGAGTGGCTGCTATCCGCTCCATCAGTCCGTGTGCGTAATTGGTATATCTACCCTGGCATTGCCTTGTGTGCCGTGTCACCTACCATATCGAGCTTTATTACGATTATGATTTTAAGATCCGACCGCGTTAAGGTTCTCCATCCCCTTAACGCTATTTTCTATATGATTATACTTTACTGATTAGACACTACTGTATATAGCGAATATTACTACATAGTAGATAGTTTAACGGATCCTTAAGAGATGTGAATCCCGAACATTTCTTAGGTTACTGCACTCACGTTAGACACTGGATAGGAGATGTCAAACCCCGTAAACATCTCTGACGCCGTTTACACTCATATTTATTTCATTGATTTAACTTACATAAGATCTTTTAGTTCTGACTCGAGTGTTTTGTCTTTTCAATTCGCTCGGGTCAGCCTGAGCATTTCAGGATTTGAAGGCCCTATTTCTGGAGGACGAAGACGAAGATTTTATTACTACTATTTGTTATATATTCTACTACACCATTGTATTCCGCTGCATTTATTATCATTCTCTGGTATGTGTAACTCTGATATGTATTGTATAAGTATAATCAAATGTTTTGTAAAACAGCTTCATGAACTGTTATTTGATTATTATATTTTCTCATTCCGCTGCAAGATTCTATTTTGTTTCTTTTATTTCTCCACTTTTTTCTTATTTACCCCATAACAATCCACCATTCTGTATGGTTTAAGTTGGCACGTATGTCTGCTTAAGCATACAAAAAGGTGGGATGTTACACCCATCGAAAGAGGTTGAAGAAGCAAAACAAAGTTAGCCGCCTTAACCCCTTTCGATGGGGTAGAAAAGTAAAATTACAACGCCAAATTGCGATTAATACGGCTTAAACTTCTCTATGAAATAATTGGAAAACTCTTTCTTCCCCAAATTCAATTTTAACCCAATACTTTAAAAAATTAAAAACAAAATTGATTTGAGCGCGGGTTTACAATTAGTAATCATAAAAATCTCCAAAATGTAAATTCGAACCTTAAAAAAACCCAAATCAGATGAATTTTAGATATCAATTGACGTAGGAAATGGAACAAAATAAGTCATAGAAAGAAATCCAAGAATACTTTCATATGAGCAAAAAACTCAAATTATGAAATAAGAACAACAATTCAAATTCAAATCTGACGAATTTTAAAATAAAAATTTTAGCGTGGAAAGTTGGTTCGAAAAGCAAGATAGCTAAAATTTACTTTGAACATGAGCTTCTGTTTGCTGAAAATAAGAATTATTTAAGAAAATGAGAATTTTGATTTTTGCTGGAAGTTTCTTTCAATCGCAGGTAAATGAAAGATGGGAAGAAAGAAGCGTGATTTATAAGGAAAAGTTAGCATGAGGAACAAACTGTGAGAAATGCGGTTTAAGGATCTTAAGGCTAGAATTAACACTAGAGGGGGGGGGGGTGAATAGTGTTTTAAATCTGTTAATCTTATTGAGTTTATCTTAATTTGTTAACAATGTATGCACTAATCAGACACATATATGAACACAGAATCAAACACAGATGCAAATATAAAGTAAAAGCAGTAAAGGAAAGAACACACCGGATTTTATACTGGTTCGGAGTTACCCTACATCTAGTCCCGCACAACTAAGTACGGATTTCCTTTCAAGATCAATTCAACAATTACAACCCTCGGTTTCAAGGCTACGAGGTACACCCTCCAGAATAACAATCCTCTGGGTAGAGATACTTGATTTCCGGGGCAACAAGTTCACCCAATTGATTTCCAAGGCTACAATCACACCTTCTCTCGCTTAATTGATTTCCAAGGCTACAATCACACCTTTTCTCGCTCGATTGATTACAAAAAGTCTATAACTCAGATTAGCACTTGGATCTTGTAGAGATAGTGATGGAGAATCACACTAGAAGTAATCGAGTATGATTCGATGTTGATTTCGGCAGAGTAATGGTATGATTTTGTATTAAGAAATGTGGAAGAAGAAGAGGAGTGAAAACCAGAAAAAAGTGATTAAAAATTCGTTGAAACTGACCCCTATTTATAGAAGAGCAACAGCCATGACCATTCATGAAGAGTTATGGCGAATAGACACTTCTTTTGAAATTTGAATTTTGAAACCAACTGACACTATGTCGACATGGGGTACTTGGGCATGTCGACATCCTAAAGAGATTTTTGGTGTTTTTATTTTCTTTGAAAATAACCTCTATCTTATATTAAAATTATTTTAAACTTTATAAATATACTTAACTATAGTTAAAATACATAAGTAAATATAAAGACTAATATATACATATTATTTAACTATAATTTAAATCAAAGTATAAATAATTTAAAAGTTAAATATATTATTTGAAAATATAGTTTAAAATCAGGAGAAATTTTGACTCTGAAAATAAAGATGTTTTTGAGGCTAAAATTATTTGAAATCAGGACAGAGAGTTTTGAATCTTTTAAAAGGAAAGTTTTGAAATCATTTTGAAAGCAAGATAATTTTGTAAAATCATTTGAATTAAAATTAGTGGATACAAAACAATGTCCCACTAGATTTTCGTAGGTTCCATCCTACTTAGGGTTCCATCCCTTTAACGGGCTCGAAGTGGATTCCATTCCACGAATAAAATAGATATTAAGATGTCAGTGCCTTTCTATGAGTTTTAACAATATTCCTAACTATATAACTTATCTTGGAAACTTGAACTCTTGAAATTCTTGATAATCATGAGTCTTCTATCTCTATATCTTGAATCTCTATACTGTACAGTCTTCATTCTTGATACCTGCATGGTTAGATCCTGCATATACATATATATCTAAACTTGTAATGTTAGTATTTATATTTTATAATCTATTATAAGGTTGTTGTCATCAAAACCAACTCCTCAAGGACTAACAATCTCCCCCTTTTTGATGATGACAACCTTTGTTTATAAAATATCACTTCTATCCTAATACTTCTAATAACTCCCCCTTAATCTATGCCTAACTATCCTATTTTATACTTCTCCCCCTTTGTCATCAACAAAAACCATATAACTCTATATAACTCTATATAACTTTATATAACTCCCCTTGAAACTAAGACTACATTGCTTGTGATTATAATGATAGTGTTATCATACATAATCAATACTTAACTAAAATATAATCCTAAACTATTAACTATCCTAACTAAGAATTCACAATAATACTAACACATATAAGAACACGAGTTTATTTATTACGAGTATGGTTGTATTTACATTTGTGTTTGAAAAACATATAAACATAAATAACAACGGAAAGAAAGAAAAGAAACTAATGTGTGTTTTTGAACATAGGAGATTTATGAATTGAACAGTTGGATAGTGGAAACAGAAATTTCCACGTTGTTCAACAAGATTCCCATTTTTGTCGAAACACACTTCTCCAACGCATACTACTTGGTCATGATCCTCCTCGTGTGCTTCTTCCATTGGTTCTTGCCTTGCCTCTCTTGCTCTTTCGCTATACGAAGTTGAGTCACTTGAATTTCAATCAACATCTGAAGAGTATCCTTCATAGACTCCTCCAATTTAGTTACACGTGCGAGAGTAGTGCATTGGAATGGACCAGAAGTAGGAGAGGGGAATAAGAAAGTTGATTTTAAGTTTGATTTAGAGGAAGATGCCATTATTATATATATTTCAAAATAGAAAATGAAGAGAAAACAGAGAGAATGAATAAGAATTCGAAATAGAGAAGAATATATAACTGAATTTTTGAAATTTGGTGGGAAAATTTAAAAAAAAATAAAAACGTTACATGTCGACATGTCTTCCTAGGGGATGTCGACATGGTCCTTATATTTTAACTCTATGATTTATTTTAATATTAATTATTAATTATACTTGTTATTTATATTTTATATTTCAGTTATAGAACAAATACCTAATTCTCTTCTTAATTTAGTAAATATTGATTCATTTAAGGGTTTTGTTAAGATATCAGCGATTTGATTCTCAGAATTTATATATTCGAGAGTATTTACTTCTTTAGTTATATTATCTCAAAGAAAATGATGTCGAATATCAATATGTTTAGTTCGAGCATGATGAGTAGGATTTTTAGATAAATTTATTGCACTAGTATTATCACAATAAATTGGCGATTTTGAGATATTTAATCCAAAATATCTTAAGGTTTGTTGCATATATATTACTTGAGAACAAGCCAAAGCAGCAGAAATATACTCTGCTTCAATTGTTGATAGAGAAACTGTATTTTGCTTTTTACTAAACCAGGAAACCAGAGAATGTCCCAAAAAGTGACAAGTTCCACTTGTACTTTTTTGGTCTGATTTACATCCAGCATAGTCAGCATCACAGTATGATATTAAATCAAATGAATCATTTTTAGGATAAAATAAGCCATAATCAGAGGTGTGTTTAATATATCTTATGATATATTTTACAGCTTTTAAGTGAGTTTCTTTAGGATGAGATTGATATCTTGCACAAAGACATACACTATGCATGATATCAGGTCTACTAGTAGTGATATAGAGCAATGATCCGATCATTCCTCTATACAACTTTTGATCATCATCTTTCGAGAGATCTTCTTTACTTAGATATTCATTGGTTGCCATGGGAGTAGGTTTTCCACTCACAGTAGTCAAACCAAATTTATTAACTAGTTCTTTAGCATATTTTTCTTGACTAATAAAAATACCATTATCTAACTGTTTTATTTGTAATCCTAAAAAGAAGTTTAATTCACCCATATGACTCATCTCAAACTCTTTTGTCATTATTTCAGAAAATTCTTTATTCATTTCAAAGTTAGTTGAACCAAAAATGATATCATCTACGTATACTTGAACTAGTTGAATATCATTTTTATTTCTTTTAATAAAAAGAGTATTATCTATTTTACCAATTTCAAAATTTGATTGTAATAAATAAGATCTTGGTCTATCATACCAGGCTCTAGGAGCTTGTTTTAGACCATATAAAGCTTTCTTAAGTTTGTACACATGGTTTGGAAAATTTTCATCTTCAAAAAGTGGTGGTTGTTCAACATATACTTCTTCTTTTACAAAACCATTTAAAAATGCACTTTTAACATCCATTTGAAATAATTTGAAATTATTATGATTTGCGAAAGCAAGTAGAATCCTAATAGCTTCTAATCTTGCTACAGGAGCAAAGGTTTCGTCACAATCTATACCTTCTTCTTGACAATAACTTGGGCGACTAATCGTGCTTTATTTCTAACGACCTCACCTTGTTCATTCATTTTATTTTTATAAACCCATTTAGTTCCAATTATAGTTTTATCGTCAGGTCTAGGAACAAGTTCCCAAACTTCATTTCTAGTGAATTGATTTAATTCTTCTTGCATAGCCAAAATCCATGAATCATCAGTTGATGCTTCTTTAGGATTTTTGGGTTCAATAGTTGATATAAATGCTACATTACTCATTTTACTTAGTTGATTTCTAGTTGTAACAATAGATTGCATATCTCCTATTATATTTTCAATAGGATGATCTTTTAAAAGTTTAATCTGTAAAAGTTTTAGAGAGAAGTTCGGAAATAGATTTGAATTTTATTCATTGTGTATATGACATGATAATCAGCGAAGTACAATACTTATAGGCACGATTCCTATTTCAGGAAAGTGCAGCAAAGCAAGAGAAAGCAGATCATGGGCTTTAACAAACATACATAGCCCAACAGAAATAATGAATAAACGAAATACAGTTTTAACTAAAATAGATTACATTTTAACTAAGGCAGATTCATTCTTTACACTCCCCCTCAAGTGGAGCATATGGATTCATCATGCTCAACTTGTCTCACAATATCTTCATCCGAGTTCCATCTAGAGCTTTAGTTAAAATATCTGCAACTTGATCACCAGTCCTAACAAACCTTGTTTGTACCAATCCTTGTAGAATTTTTTCAGGAACAAAATGACAGTCAACTTCAATGTGTTTGGTTCTTTCGTGAAATACGGGTTGGAAGCAATATATAGAGCTGCTTGATTATCACAGTTCAACAAAGTTGGCTTCTCAACTTTTATACCAATCTCTGTCATAAGATGAACAAGCCACATTACTTCACAAACTCCTTTAGCCATGGCTCTATACTCGGATTCAGCACTAGACCTTGCAACTATGCTTTGTTTTTTACTCTTCCAAGACACAAGATTACCACCAACATAAACACAAACTAGGTCTAGTGCATTTAATTCTTCTATCATAGCTTCATGCCATTTGGGTTGTGTGATAGCTTCTTTGACAGTTTTGGGTGTAGAAGTTGCATCAAGAGTTTTGATGAATAGACAAGTGTTGGGTGATAAATGGTTATAAGTTTAACGACCCAGAATTTTCGATCCCGAAAATTCCACATAGTTAGTAAAGAAGAAAGAGATAGAAGAAAGAAAACAGAAATCACAACACAGATTCTCACATTCGCAGCGGATCAAAATATAATATCAAATAATATTCTTTACACAAAGGAAATTGTATCAGTTAATTACATTATTTTACATCAGAGTTATACATATACACAATCACTGGACATATACAAATCAACATGTCCCAATATACAACAATATATCATAGCGGAAAACACTCCATACATTCCTGCCATCCAGCTCGCCTCCGAGCTCCAGAACGTCCTTACCTGAAAAATCTGTAATACTCGGTCTGACCCGAGCATTACATCAAAGTAACACCCGGGTCAGGCTGGAAACCAACGTGAGTTAAACTCATATAATTTAAAATACTAAATTCAAGCCATAAAGGAAACCCTGGTAACTCGTACTTCCCTACGAGTTCATTACTTGTTATACTCAACTCTTATTTCAAAATTAAATCTTAAGTATTCTAACTTAGTTCGAGGGTTCATATTATTTCATTTCAGCCAATTAACATCACATATCAATCTTTATAGAATCGAAGTGGTTTCGGGTATTTACTAATACCCGACCTTGGTTTTCCCAAATTCAATGTCATCTCTAATTCAAGTTGTTAAGTTTTAATACAATTCATATCCAAGATATCATACCACATAACATTTCAACTCAGATAGGTAACTTACATTATCACAATTCAACTCATTCATATCACAGCACATCTAAATCACCCATCAAAGACATCAACAATTCAAACCATCCAATATTATTCAACCGTCCATAAGCAAGATTTTAATAGATATATAATTCCTAATTAATTCAATTTATCTCCAATTAAATTAATTACCAACTTTAATCACTTGGATTACCTTAATCCTGTATACTTAACATTTATTAATAACAAACCAGTTAATAAATGGTTCTTTAATCACCCATCTTAATTAACCATCCTTGATTAATTATACTTTAATTCCATTGAGTACTTAACCTTAATTACCACACAGATTAATTAGCCTTAACCATTCCCATTTATTAACTTCCATTAATTTACTATTCCTTAGTTACTTAATAATCAATTAGTTATTCTTACTTAATTACACTAATTAACTAACCCTGATTAATTAATTAATCATTAATCAATCACAATAATTAATTATCCTTTAGTTATTAATTAATTAATCTTAATTGATTTTACTAAATCATTCAAACTTTTTATCACTTGTTTTGGAATTTATATAATATTTAACTAGGGAAAAATTTGTTTTTATTTTGCTTTGTAAACATATACATTTAGACAAACTTTAAACGTGGCTAATCATTCCTTCCAAAACTTTATTGTCTTAATAACCCTTCTTTACAAACTTAAACTAGTTAAAATCTTTGCTCTTTAAAAATCTGTAATAATTCTTTGACTAGGAAACAACACGCAAACACCAGAAAACTCGAGCCCAACAACGATTCTTCCCGAGCACATCACAAGATTCCTGCTCCTCCTCTACTTCGAGTCGTACACGAAAACCACTCGAGAAAATCCTGGGCTAAAAGCTTCTTCTTACCCAAACAAACCCATACACACGCTCGATCACCGTGCACCATGCACACCATTCTGATCGCCATCGATCGACGCCACGGCCACCTACCAGTCGAAGACAACTACGCCATCCTTCCCGATAACTCAGATCTGCGGGAATACTTACGAATCGAAAATGAACATCTCGATCAAAACTGGCCGAACCCAAAACGATCACCAGAAATCTCCTCGTCCAAACTATCGCGACCACCAGAGGTCGAGCAACTCCTGCCACACCTTACCTAGTTTCTACGCCACCATTCCCCAAACTTTTGTGACACTCGATCTATCAAAGACATCGAAATGACCACGAATTCCAGGTTCAACAAAACTAGGGTTTAAAACTTAATTCGCCGACCATCGATGCCACAGTGGATTATCCACCTCCTTGCCATTTTTGCCGTACTCCCTGTACATTCACCTATCTCCAGTGATGTTCTCGATCATCCCAGCCCTCGTAGCCATCAGAATTTGCTCAGAAACCCAAATCCAGACATTCCAAAATTTCACATTCATTACTTCCTTTAAAATTGTGATTTTGATTTTTAAAAATCCTAATTTGTAAGGATGATTCAAGATATATACTTGAATCAATACAATTTAACATTTGATTTTATCATATATTAAAAGATTTCTACTGTAATTTCCAAATTTAGCATAGTTTAAATCTTAATATACTGGAATTTATTTTTAAATCCTAGATCATGTTTAAACTAAACTATTTGGTTTAAATACCAAAGTCTAACAGAGAACATGAGCAAAGATTTTGAATTTTGATTCATTTTAAATCTCTGTATCAAAAGAAAACAGAGATGCACAGACAACAGACATGCATATTCAAACACATCCATATATACAGATTTTATACTTTTGTATACACATGCAGGGCATCATCATCACAGCAATTACTCAAGCAACAATCATTAATCTACTTAAGTTTTAAATTAAATGTTTACTCACCGGTTTGAGGTGAACAATGCTTTTGAATCTGATGTTCGAAACTGGAAAAACCCTGAATTGAACTTTGAATTTCTTTGTTTAGATTTTGAGATTGCTGATCCTTGAAAGTCTGAATCTTGAAGAAGAAAACTCAGAGACTGATTTACAGGGAGTTGCTTTGCTTGAATTCTTGAGTTTGTCTTACAGGTTTTGAGAATTTTGTGGATTAGTTTCAGGAGTTACTTCCCAGGTTAAAAGAGAGATGTGTTGAGTTGTTTATTTAACTTCAGTTGTGAGATTATTCTCTGGTATTCTAAATCTTGATGAACGAAATGGAATAAGGAGGATGTATATTAAAAGAAAATTGTACAGGATATGTATGTTGGTACAAATTATTATCTTTGACTAGAGATATTTTCTTTTGTGGAGGCTGAAATAATTTTCAACATTTCGAAGTGACTTTGTTTTTGTGCTAGCATTAAATGCTAGTTTCCTTCATGTTTACATCCTTATCCCATTCTATCATTATTCATAGATATTTTTATTTTCTTGCCTTGCCTATCTATATGAATCCCTATAGTATATATATTTGACTTGTCTGGTTTTGCTTTATACCATATGTACTTTCTATAAAGTTGTTATAGTTACTTTTCCTTTAATAGTTTTAACTTATGTTATATACACACAAGAATCACTTATACATTTCTATTTTTATTTAAAATCCATTTGTAAAGATATTACATTATAAATACTATTTAAAAATAACTCATTATTAAATTAAAAGAATTTATAAAAGAATTTATCTCTTTATTAATGAATTACTTATTTTATCAATCTATATTTAAAAGAACAAAACAGACCCCTTTTTGTTAAACTTATTTAAATTCAAACTTAAACTAAAGTAAATTTAAAACAATAAATATTCTTCTTAAGTATTTTAAACCATACAGTTATTTATTAAATAGCCTTAAAAAATATATTAACTCAAATTATAATTACCAAAAATATTAAAATTAAAAAGCATATCTTAATTTATTAAATTTTAAAACAGATCTTGTCTATTTACAATATATACCTTATCATAGAAACAATTTATCAGCTTTTAAAAGATAAATTATTAGTCAAATATTTATTTAAAAGAAAATTATTAAATCCCTTCAAATCTTATTAACAATTATTATTATATCAATTTAATTTTTATCACAGATTATTAAATTGATATTGCCAAAATTTCAATGTTACATTCCTCTCTCCTTAAAACTTTTCATCCTCGACATGGGGTACTTGGGCATGTAGACATCCCAAAGAGATTTTTGGTGTTTTGATTTTCTTTGAAAATAACCTCTATCTTATATTAAAATTATTTTAAACTTTATAAATATACTTAACTATAGTTAAAATACATAAGTAAACATAAAGACTAATATATACATATTATTTAACTATAATTTAAATCAAAGTATAAATAATTTAAAAGTTAAATATATTATTTGAAAATATAGTTTAAAATCAGGAGTAATTTTGACTCTGAAATAAAGATGTTTTTGAGGCTAAAATTATTTAAAATCAGGACAGAGAGTTTTGAATCTTTTAAAAGGAAAGTTTTGAAATCATTTTGAAAACAAGATAATTTTGTAAAATCATTTGAATTAAAATTAGTGGATACAAAACAATGTCCCACTAGATTTTCGTAGGTTCCATCCCTTTAACGGGCTCGAAGTGGAATCCATTCCACGAATAAAATAGATATTAAGATGTCAGTGCCTTTCTACGAGTTTCAACAATATTCCTAACTATATAACTTATCTTGGAAACTTGAACTCTTGAAATTCTTGATACTATGAGTCTTCTATCTCTATATCTTGAATCTCTATACTGTACAGTCTTCATTCTTGATACCTGCATGGTTAGATCCTGCATATACATATATATCTAAACTTGTAATGTTAGTATTTATATTTTATAATCTATTCTAAGGTTGTAATCATCAAAACCAACTCCTCAAGGACTAACAATCTCCCCCTTTTTTATGATGACAACCTTTGTTTATAAAATATCACTTCTATCCTAATACTTCTAATAACTCCCCCTTAATCTATGCCTAACTATCCTATTTTATACTTCTCCCCCTTTGTCATCAACAAAAACCATATAACTCTATATAACTCTATATAACTTTATATAACTCCCCTTGAAATTAAGACTACATTACTTGTGATTATAATGATAGTGTTATCATACATAATCAATACTTAACTAAAATATAATCCTAAACTATTAACTATCCTAACTAAGAATTCACAATAATACTAACACATATAAGAACACGAGTTTATTTATTACGAGTATGGTTGTATTTACATTTGCGTTTGAAAAACATATAAACATAAATAACAATGGAAAGAAAGAAAAGAAACTAATGTGTGTTTTTGAACATAGGAGATTTATAAATTGAATAGTTTGGATAGTGGAAACAAAAATTTCCACGTTGTTCAACAAGATTCCCATTTTTGTCGAAACACACTTCTCCAACGCATACTACTTGGTCATGATCCTCCTCGTGTGCTTCTTCCATTGGTTCTTCTTCTTCTTCGTCGCTGACCTCATGTTCTTGATTGAGTGAAGAGTCTTCATCGATCAAGATAGGGTTGGCCTGGTTATCCATTAGGAATTTTTGTAAATTTCTAAGAATCTTGCCTTGCCTCTCTTGCTCTTTCGCAATACGAAGTTGAGTCACTTGAATTTCAGTCAACATCTGAAGATTATCCTTCATAGACTCCTCCAATTTAGTTACACGTGCGAGAGTAGTGCATTGGAATGGACCAGAAGTAGGAGAGGGGAATAAGAAAGTTGATTTTAAGTTTGATTTAGAGGAAGATGCCATTATTATATATATTTCAGAATATAAAATGAAGAGAAAACAGAGAGAATGAATAAGAATTCAAAATAGAGAAGAATATATAACTGAATTTTTGAAATTTGGTGGGAAAATTTAAAAAAAAAATAAAAACGTTACAGGTCGACATGTCTTCCTAGGGGATGTCGACACGGTCCTTATATTTTAACTCTATGATTTATTTTAATATTAATTATTAATTATACTTGTTATTTATATTTTATATTTCAGTTATAGAACAAATACCTAATTCTCTTCTTAATTTAGTAAATATTGATTCATTTAAGGGTTTTGTTAAGATATCAACGATTTAATTCTCAGAATTTATATATTCGAGAGTAATTACTTCTTTAGTTATATTATCTCTAAGAAAATGATGTCGAATATTAATATGTTTAGTTCAAGCATGATGAGTAGAATTTTTAGATAAATTTATTGCACTAGTATTATCACAATAAATTGGCGATTTTGAGATATTTAATCCAAAATCTCTTAAGGTTTGTTGCATATATATTACTTGAGAACAAGCCAAAGCAGCAGAAATATAATCTGCTTCAGTTGTTGATAGAGAAACTGTATTTTTCTTTTTACTAAACCAGGAAACCAGAGAATGTCCCAAAAAGTGACAAGTTCCACTTGTACTTTTTCGGTCTGATTTACATCCAGCATAGTCAGCATCACAGTATGATATTAAATCTAATGAATCATTTTTAGGATAAAATAAGCCATAATCAGAGGTGTGTTTAATATATCTTATGATACGTTTTACAGCTTTTAAGTGAGTTTCTTTAGGATGAGATTGATATCTTGCACAAAGACATACACTATGCATGATATCAGGTCTACTAGCAGTGATATAGAGCAATGATCCGATCATTCCTCTATACAACTTTTGATCTACATCTTTCGAGAGATCTTCTTTAGATAGATATTCATTGGTTGCCATGGGAGTAGGTTTTCCACTCACAGTAGTCAAACCAAATTTATTAACTAGTTCTTTAGCATATTTTTCTTGACTAATAAAAATACCATTATCTAACTGTTTTATTTGTAATCCTAAAAAGAAGTTTAATTCACCCATATGACTCATCTCAAACTCTTTTGTCATTATTTCAGAAAATTCTTTATTCATTTCAAAGTTAGTTGAACCAAAAATGATATCATCTACGTATACTTGAACTAGTTGAATATCATTTTTATTTCTTTTAATAAAAAGAGTATTATCTATTTTACCAATTTCAAAATTTGATTGTAATAAATAAGATCTTGGTCTATCATACCAGGCTCTAGGAGCTTGTTTTAGACCATATAAAGCTTTCTTAAGTTTGTACACATGGTTTGGAAAATTTTCATCTTCAAAAAGTGGTGGTTGTTCAACATATACTTCTTCTTTTACAAAATCATTCAAAAATGCACTTTTAACATCCATTTGAAATAATTTGAAATTACTATGATTTGCGAAAGCAAGTAGAATCCTAATAGCTTCTAATCTTGCTACAGGAGCAAAGGTTTCGTCACAATCTGTACCTTCTTCTTGACAATAACCTTGGGCGACTAATCGTGCTTTATTTCTAACGACCTCACCTTGTTCATTCATTTTATTTTTATAAACCCATTTAGTTCCAATTATAGTTTTATCTTCAGGTCTAGGAACAAGTTCCCAAACTTCATTTCTAGTGAATTGATTTAATTCTTCTTGCATAGCCAAAATCCATGAATCATCAGTTGATGCTTCTTTAGGATTTTTAGGTTCAATAGTTGATATAAATGCTACATTACTCGTTTTACTTAGTTGATTTCTAGTTGTAACACTAGATTTCATATCTCCTATTATATTTTCAATAGGATGATCTTTTAAAAGTTTAATCCTTTTATTAGGATGATTTAATTCATTATTAGTTTCAGTTGACTCTTGGTTTTGAATGATTAAATCCTCTTCATCATTTATTTCTTCAAAATTTTTGAAATTTTCATCAAATGAAACATGCATTGTTTCTTCGTTAGTATTAGTTCTTAAATTAAATACTCTGTATGCTTTACTTCTATTAGAGTATCCGATAAAGATTCCTTTGTCGGATTTAGGATCAAATTTATCCAAATTATCTTTTGTATTTAAAATAAAGCATTTACTTCCAAAAATTCTGAAGTATGATACCTTAGGTTTCTTTCCATGAAGAAGTTCATAAGGTGTCTTATCAGTTAAAGGTCTAAATAAAATTCTATTCAAAATATAACAGGCGGTAGCAACAGCTTCTGCCCAAAAGTGTTTTGGTAAATTACTATCTGAAAGCATAGTTCTCGCACACTCTTGTATCGTTCTATTTTTACGTTCAACTACTCCGTTTTGTTGTGGAGTTCTTGGAAATGAGAAATTGTGAGTTATTCCCTTCTTATTGCAGAATTCCTCAAACTTTTCATTTTCAAATTCACCACCGTGATCACTACGAATAGTTATAATTTATAAAGATAATTGATTTTGAATCCTTTTTGTAAAGTTCTTAAAACATTCAAAAGTATCACTTTTATGTTTCAAAAATATTGTCCATGTAAATCTAGAATAATCATCTACAATTACAAAAACATATTTACTATGATTTATTGACTGAATTTGAGATGGGCCAAATAAATCAAGATAAAGTAACTCAAGGGGTTTTGAAGTTGAAATCATATCTTTTAATTTAAAGGAACTTTTTCTAAGCTTTCCTAATTGACATGCATCACATAAACTATCTACTTTAAAATTCATTTTAGGGAGACCTCTTACTAGATCATGTTTTGATAGTCTAGATAAGAGTTTGAAATTCAAATGTCCAAATCTCTTATGCCAAATCCAAGGGTCACTTGTATTTGCCAGAAGACATAGGTTATCATTTGAAACTTTCATACTAAGAATATAAATATTCTTTTTCCTAGTTCCCTCAAATATTATGGTTGAGTTATTATCTTCAATATGACATTATCTTTTTCAAATTTAATTTTATATCCTTTATCACATAGTTGACTTATACTTAGCAGATTGTGTTTCAGATTCTTAACTAGCAAAACATTAGTAATAATAGGAGTTTTAGAGTTACCGACATTGGCGATGCCAATCACGTATTCTTTCGAGTTGTCTCCAAAGTTAATCAGTCCTCCATCTTTGTATATAATATTATTCAGCATATCCGGATTACCAGTCATGTGTCTAGAGCATCCACTATCAAGTATCCACTTATTCCTTTTGATTTGCATAGATTGTCCATTGTGGATTGATTCCTTAATACCCATAAAGCATCTTTCCTGCACATTATAATATTTGGGTAGACAACTAGAATTTGAATAATATTCATATGCAGACTCATGGAACAATGATGATTTAAACAATTCTAAACTAGTTTTAACAGATTTTTCAAAAATAGCCATTTTAAAACTTTTCAAAATTCAGATTATGAAACTTTTGAAAACAAAGCTCTGATACCAAATGTGAGAAATGCGGATTAAGGATCTTAAGGCTAGAATTAACACTAGAGGGGGGGGGGGTGAATAGTGTTTTAAGAAATCTGTTAATCTTTTTGAGTTTATCTTAATTTGTTAACAATGTATGCACTAATCAGACACAGATATGAACACAGAATCAAACACAGATGCAAATATAAAGTAAAAGCAGTAAAGGAAAGAACACACCGGATTTTATACTTGTTCGGAGTTACCCTACATCCAGTCCCGCACAACTAAGTACGGATTTCCTTTCAAGATCAATTCAACAATTACAACCCTCGGTTTCAAGGCTACGAGGTACACCCTCCAGAATAACAATCCTCTGGGTAGAGATACTTGATTTCCGGGGCAACAAGTTCACCCAATTGATTTCCAAGGCTACAATCACACCTTCTCTCGCTCAATTGATTTCCAAGGCTACAATCACACCTTTTCTCGCTCGATTGATTACAAAAAGTCTATAACTCAGATTAGCACTTGGATCTTGTAGAGATAGTGATGGAGAATCACACTAGAAGTAATCGAGTATGATTCGATGTTGATTTCGGCAGAGTAATGGTATGATTTTGTATTAAGAAATGTGGAAGAAGAAGAGGAGTGAAAACCAGAAAAAAGTGATTAAAAATTCGTTGAAACTGACCCCTATTTATAGAAGAGCAACAGCCATGACCATTCATGAAGAGTTATGGCGAATAGACACTTCTTTTGAAATTTGAATTTTGAAACCAACTGACACTATGTCGACATGGGGTACTTGGGCATGTCGACATCCTAAAGAGATTTTTGGTGTTTTTATTTTCTTTGAAAATAACCTCTATCTTATATTAAAATTATTTTAAACTTTATAAATATACTTAACTATAGTTAAAATACATAAGTAAATATAAAGACTAATATATACATATTATTTAACTATAATTTAAATCAAAGTATAAATAATTTAAAAGTTAAATATATTATTTGAAAATATAGTTTAAAATCAGGAGTAATTTTGACTTTGAAAATAAAGATGTTTTTGAGGCTAAAATTATTTGAAATCAGGACAGAGAGTTTTGAATCTTTTAAAAGGAAAGTTTTGAAATCATTTTGAAAGCAAGATAATTTTGTAAAATCATTTGAATTAAAATTAGTGGATACAAAACAATGTCCCACTAGATTTTCGTAGGTTCCATCCTACTTAGGGTTCCATCCCTTTAACGGGCTCGAAGTGGATTCCATTCCACGAATAAAATAGATATTAAGATGTCAGTGCCTTTCTATGAGTTTTAACAATATTCCTAACTATATAACTTATCTTGGAAACTTGAACTCTTGAAATTCTTGATACTCATGAGTCTTCTATCTCTATATCTTGAATCTCTATACTGTACAGTCTTCGTTCTTGATACCTGCATGGTTAGATCCTGCATATACATATATATCTAAACTTGTAATGTTAGTATTTATATTTTATAATCTATTCTAAGGTTGTTGTCATCAAAACCAACTCCTCAGGGACTAACACAAACTGTACGATCAAATTTAAATAAACGGCTAGGATTTATGTAAGAATATGAAAAGGCGAAAAATCTCGATGCTAAGACAAGGAAGAGTATCAAAGTCGATGACTTGAAAAGTCTAAGGAATTCCTTCGTAGGGGGGCAAGTGTTACCACTAATTCTCTCTTCAACCTTGTCGAAACCAAGATGAATAGAAGAGAAGGATTTACGAGAGATGATAGCATCAACGAAGTCTTTTGAAGAAGTCGAAGGGATGCTACAACCAAAAGTCGGATGTGTTACAAGCTTTCCAAGGGGTCAAAAGGGGACAAAGCTCCCTTTCACTTCAATTGCTTCTTTTCAAAACAGATGCTTCCGGTTATATAAGGACGTTTTGAATAAGTTGAGGAATACCTTTCGAAGGTAACAAATTGCAGCCACTCACATGCGCGCCAAACCTTTTGAAGCTAAAGGTTCCGCCGTCATTTATATTCCACAGAAGGATATTTTGTCGAAACAACCTCTTCGAAAGCATAAATAAGCCTTTCGAACTGGTCGAAACCATTTACAATTAAGAAAGAGAGCTTTCGCCTTAAAACCTTCAACGTCTCAACTCCTTCGAAGCACCAAAGGTCAACCTATCGACAGAGTCGAAAGCTCATACACCTTCTTACTTGCAACAACAAAGCAACACAAGGTGAAAATGCACACCTATCTCTTTTGATGAAGATGGAAGCATTCAAATCCATTCAAATGCAATGTAGAAGGATGCACAAATGTTAAAGGTGATGAAAAGTCTACCAGACCACCTCTCGACCAGGTCGAAAGCACTAAGTCGAAAGGTGCCAAACTGCACCTATAAATAAACCCTAGGGGTCTGGTTTTTGGGATTCGAATTCTTTCACTCCAATCTTGTATTTTCTTAAAGTTGTAAACCCTAATTTTCAAATTAGATTGAGAATTTGATCAGTTTGTACTATTTGAGTTTAATGAAAGCAAGATTATGGAATTTTCAAATATTTGATTGATTTGATATTTCTGGTAGATTCAGTTATAATTTTCTTGTGTCAACTTGATCGAAGGGACACCATTAGAGTAAGTCGAAACCCTTAGCTTAACCAATATCCTTAGAGCCTTAGCACATACACTCAAGTTGTCGAAAGGTTAGCTTTCGGAGAAGTTGGAACCAATCTATCCAACCCACATTCTTAACTAATTAAAGCCAACCTTAGGGTCTCCTCAACTGATTCGATATGGGGGTTTCGATGGAGTACCGAAGCAGATTAACTCGTTCGAAGGGAAATATAAGAAGGATTTTAGGTGTTTCGCCTTAGTCGAAAGGTTAGATATGAAGAAGTTCCAACTACTATAACCTATTTGAAAGGAAAACTGGAGAAAATAAAATGGATTATAGATATCTTAACATGATTGAGAGATATCAACTGCTTCAACCTTTTTGAAAGAGGGTCTCGAAAGAGTCATCTACACTTTGAATTCAACTTTTGGGTGTTGACAAGTTTTCTTGTTAACAACATTCAAATAAATCAAATATGTTATTATTATTTTACTATTTCCATTTACAATCAAATTTGTATACATTTCAATGTTATTTAAAATCATATATATATATACACCAGTACGTATGCACGTCCGTCGGACGTGTGCATAGAAAAATGTGATCAAATTTGCAAATGAGTGTTAAATTAGATCCTTGTTGCCTCTTCTTTGATCTGTTTTTCAATGGTGATGAATTTCAATAAATAATGATATGTAGCTATGTCATTTGTATATTTGAGTAATTTGTACTGAAAATTATTAGAGTAATTTGTACTGAAAATGATTAGCATATAGCATTTTCATTTTTTTTCCTCATATTCATTAATGTATCCAGTATTCACTACTTGCACATGGGACAAATAAGTAATAGATTGGCTAGAATAGGAAGTGATAAGTTGGAGAGAAAAAACTGAGTTTCAAGTACAAAAGCATGCAAACTGCTATATCAGCTGGAATAATATTCACTTGCTAGTAATAGAACCATTTTCATGGGTTTATGCCCAACTGGTCAATCTTTTGGTAGTGAGGGATGCGCCTTTGTTCACAGGCAGAGGAAGTTATGCTTTATAATGTACACTCTGGTAAGATGTCATTTCTGGTTCATGTTGGGTTTGGTTGTTTGCTTGGTTGAAAACCTTGCCTTGCTTTATACTGTACACTCTGGTAAGATGTCATTTCTGGCTCATGTTGGGTTTGCCCGTTTGCTTGGTTGGAAGCCTTGCCTTGTTTTATACTGTACATTCGGGTAAGATGTCATTTATGGCTCATGTTGGGTTTGCCTGTTTGCTTGGTTGAAAGCCTTGCCTTGCTATCCTACCGCTAACACTTCAGGCCACTTGCCGATTGCTCTTACAGCAGGGTGCTTCCATTTTGTGGTATCTTGTGGTGCTTTGAAGAGCTTTTCCGGCAACCTTTCTTCTTGATTCTGGTTCCCAGTTGTGGTAGTGTTTCCTTCTTCCCTTTTTTGTTCGGTTTTGGTGTGTTTCTTTCACTACTGGCTAGCATCTATCTTTGTCTAGTTGCTGCAATGTGGTTTATAGTTGCAATGTACTGTTATCAGGTTTGGGCATGTTCTGGTTACTGCTCACTATGTACTTGTTATCTGATTCAATTTTTTTCTTGCTTTTAGTTTGGGATTTTTGTTACATAAATGCAACTATATACAGTGTCCGTGTATCATGATTGGTGCATGATCATGTGAATCAGGCTTTGGTTTTCTTGGTTCTGCTATGTATTGTCTGGACTGAATTTTGGTGAAATTGTGAAAGCTTTGCTTCAGGTTGGAAATGATAATTTGGTAAGAGTTTTTGCAAATATGGGTTATGCATTGTAATATTGCTTTGCTTGGTTACAAATATGGTTATGCAGTGTAATTTCTTCTCTCGTCAGGTGATATTGTCGTTTTGTCCATGAGCAACGTGAAAGTTCTGGAGTGTGTTTGTTAAGTGGTGATGCTAGATCTATTGTTAGAGTTAGGTCAGTTTGAATCACTTTGTATGTGGCATACGTGCCCAAGTAGCAGAGGCACGTTTTTATTGTGATGATTTTTACGCCATCAAAATAGTGAAGCTGATAGACATAATCCCAAGATGATCAATAATATAATTCAGAAAATGTTTGGGTCTGCTTTATTTCAGACATTTGTGCTCATTACCCTTGGCTAATTACATGCATTGGAATATGTCAATTTTAGTGGAAAGTAGCTAATTTCTAATGAGATGTTGGTATTTACAACATTTTTTCAATAATTTTAGCTTATAATACTAATTAATCTTAAGTTTTAAAGAAATACTTTAGGTAAAGGGAAATTCTCACCATATTCAAAGTTACATTGCCTACTTTATTCAAGACCTGAATTCCTTACTTTGTTTGAATGCAATCATTGATGGTCGGTCTGAATAGGACTTTTGGAAGGAACTGATATTTTCTTGGTCTGATATGGACTTTTTGAAGGAACTGATATTTTCTACTGCATGATTGCATTAATTCAATGATCTTTGGTATAGTAATCAAATTATGAATGATGCTGTAATCTTTATTTATAAACCACCATAATGTTTTCTATTGAGAAGCCAAGTTTATTTTCTATAAATGAAAATAACAAAACATACCACCATGAAAAATTCATGCACGCAGTTTGATGATAACTATGATCGTGAAAAAAGTACTAAAATATGAAGAGAAAGAGGAAAATCAAAGTAAAAGAAACAATAGAGTAAACTTAAATTTGCAGAATATATAACTTAATGTGGAACAAAGACCATGTATACAGAAGCACTACTATGTATTTATATGATCCATCTTGGTCTTCACCATAAGCTTTTGTTCTAAATACAATTTTGATTATATATTTATTAACTTCTCAATTGATACTAAAACAACACAATTTGGAACAAAATTATGCAATCGTAGTTTTCAGATTGACTTAATACCATGCTTTCATTGTCATTCAGTAAACTTTCTTTGTTGACCATAACATTTTGTTCCTTTTGAAGACTTGTGTCATGCTGTGTAATATATGGAAATTCAATGTTTTGGAGAAATCCATTGACAGTCTATCATGAAACATCTTCACACATTACCAACTCTATATCAAGATAGGAAAGAAGTTCAATCGGGTATGTAATAGCAGATGACCTAGCATACCAATAAATTTGAGATTTTTCTCTCCTATATTTGGTAGACCTTGTCATAAATTATGTTAATGATTTAGTCATTTTCAAAGTTAATGTCATTTTTTGTATCAAAGTGGTAAACTGTTGTAACTTAAATGAATGCATAGAGCGCAAATTCACATAAAAACCATATGTAGAATTCATATAGTAAACTCCACTATTTATAAAAGAAGAATTATGTAAAGCAGTTGGCTAGGATTTCTAAGAGCAGTGTTGATATGAAATTTGCATATATGTAATCAAAACATATATGATATTGCTTTCTAAATACAAAATTTCAATTATTTTTAACTTAAATGTGCAATCTAACAAATAAAGTTTGCCAATAAAAATAATTGGAATTGCAATAAGAATTAAAAGTTGTCACGAAGTGTAGTTTAATACCATTACAACTAATTTCTTTTCGGTTCACTAAAATAATAATAGACACGTTCTCAGCATAATTATTGTTTAAAAACAAATTTCACAGATAATGATTAATTACTTAAAATTTACAAAAGAAAAATCCTAAAAATAATCTAATATAAAAGTGCAGGATCAATTGTTAGTAGTAAAAATATATGATCCAAGAAATACAATAAAATCAACAATCAAAAGATGCAAGTTTTCAAGATGGTCACTAATATTATTGAAGTTTGAAGATTATTTTAACTCACTTATAATAATATTAAATTAATACTTTGAACTGAGGGAAACTCTCCTTTGATAGCCGATAAATCCATGTAAAATTAAAGATCTAAAAATAAATGTCTAAAATTAAGTTATGAACCTGAATGGCCATCCTTTCCTAGTGATTGGTAGGTTCCTCGCCAACAATAACTTTTATTCTACTCTCTCATCCACTTCCTACAAACTCATATGCATCTCTTCTTCTAACTATGCATGCAAGGAAGTCCATGAGAAAGTATAAATATTGTATAACTAATTAATAATGTTATTTTGACGGAACACGATAACGCGCTATGTTGCAAGCATATTTTAAGTTGCAAAATTAGGAATCAAAAGGATAATTAAAATATGAAAACCCATTAAAAGGAAACTAACAATTCTGAATCATTTACCATAACACATTACATAAACTGATTTGCACATTCAAACAATGTATACATGAATCTAAAGTTGTTGGAATAGGTTCACTCATCATTTCTTCCTCGATAATGAGATTGTCAACTGAACATTCTAATATTTTTCTTTCAGTAGCGTTATATTATTCTATGCATAAGCCTATTTAAATTGGTCCAATTGCGAAATAAAGCTTAAAGGGTAAAGGTTTAAACTTACAATTGTTATAGTTTTAATGTGTAGATACCCATAAAAATTAAAACTAAAATTCAAAAGAAAAAAGGGAGATTAAATAGATTAATTATTTGAGAGCAATACATAGTATTTTTTTTGTTCTTGTAATCCTTTTATTTTGTAGCATTCTTTGTACATTTATGTTTACTTTCTAGATTTTAGGTCATGCTTTAAAAGTCTAAGAACGTGGGAGTAATTGGTAATTCAAACTGAAGAAAAACCCTTGATTTAAATAACATTTTATTATAAAGACATGACAAATATGTACGTTTTTAAAACTGCCTAAGAACCTTTACCATTCAAAAATGGCCATTATTAATGGATATTAATATTTTTAGACTATGATTTCATCCAAGCCCACATATATAAGCAATGTACAAAAGAAAAAAATGTATAAAAGGAAACATATGCAAAAACTTTGGCACTATGTTAAAGTTTGAAATCCAAAAAAATGCAAAAGTAAGATTTATGTAGTTCTGTCAAAAATATCACACTATATCAACTCATGTCCAACAATCATTATAGTATGATGCTAATCCTCGTTATTTGGACAGTAAAATATATTAGAGAACTAAAAGCAAAACACATATTCTATATATTTACTTTTTGCCTGCAATTAAAAAACTGAAATTCCTTGTAGCTAGTTTACTTGAAAAAGCCTACATATACCTCAGGACAATACAAAATGATGCATGGCATACCGTTAGTAATTGGATTGTAATGTCTCATGACTATGTGCTACATATTTGTTGTATAGTGCCACCTCCGGAGAATTCATGGCAATAGCTAAGGTATCCATGACTGAACACCGTTAAAAGATGGGTATTGCAAATCCAGGCAAACTTTTAACCATAATGGGTGTTCAAGATTTTATTTTCTAGGAATTTCCTGAGTACATGATGAAGAAATTAGTTAGGTTCTATTATTTTTTTACTGTAGATGAAAACTCTATGCTCAATGCTCTTTGTGAATTCTACATTTCGATTTTATTTATTCATACATAAGTAAAAATTATTTGAGTTGAGCAAGTTGAATATTTGGTTAAGCAATGATACATGATATGTGGTTGATGTTGCAACATCTAAGGTAAAACAATGCATTTGTACTATATGAGCCAAATTATACGACAAATTCCTAGCTTAATACGATCCAACTACTCTCCATGTAAATAAATAGTGGATACTACCACTGTAAC
Source organism: Allium fistulosum (assembly GCA_030737815.1). Taxonomy (NCBI): domain Eukaryota; kingdom Viridiplantae; phylum Streptophyta; class Magnoliopsida; order Asparagales; family Amaryllidaceae; genus Allium; species Allium fistulosum. Next base: position 102,282,758 of record CM060907.1, read on the forward strand.
TGCCTTTTTACCCAGTTTGGTTCTACCACTACACATCAGACATGGAAAAGCCTAAAGCTTATAATACTCCTTTCCAATACAAACTTTTCTTTTAGCCCACTCATTTCTTCTTCAAACTACCACTATATTATAAACTCCTCAAATTCAAACTGTTGTCACTTGTAAAACACTTTCCACTTGCATATAAATTGGGGCAATTATCTGAATAAATCCCTCCACAATGATCTCATTAGAATCCCAATTACTAATACCTTCCAGTGAATAAATCCCCATATATACCCCTGTTCGTTTCTTAAATTTCTTCCTATTCTTATTACGATTCAAAGATTTTAAATAAGATGACTCAAAACTCTTAAAAATCATTTAAAGAATTGAAGTTCAAATCCCTAACAACCTTTACTTTGAATAAACTACCGCATACACTCAAATCTACACTCAGTTTCCTGATCGAACTTGAGTTGTCAAGACATCTCCTCCTACTCAAAGAGGATGTATCTGAGTGGATGTATAATAGCCTTCGGCATGTCCTCCACCAAATATGGGTTGTCGCCCATGCAGCACAAATGGGCCAATTAAATAACCATTGTCTCTCCTCTTATCGAGGACAACTCACTACTCAAAGGGAAAAAAACCATTGTGCGAATCTGTAGGTTCATCAAAAGGAAGTATTAAGGATTCTCAAAGGAAAACATACCTGAATCCAGGGAGCCCCTTGGTCCTGCGTTGGCTGACCTTCTATTGAACGCGTTAATTTCTTATTGTATGCCAATGAACACTTTGGAAGAATCTTTTTAGTCTTCTGCTTTCTCCACCACTCCCACATTTGCTAAAACTGAGTGGTGATCTGTGCTTGGTTCAGAAATTTCATGATTTAAGTTAGGTGGTAAATAATAAAGGAATTTAGAATGATTTTGATTTTGGAACTTGTATAAAAAACTCATCGATAAAAGAGTAATTTTATGCAGTGGGGGAGTCGGTAGATATTGTCTCCATTTATGAACGTAGGAATCCCAATGACATAATTATCCTTACCATACAGTAGAAGGTTGGAAGGATGTTTTGGATATTTCAAAAGCTTCAATTGGAGGTATTCTCATTATATATATATATATATATCTGTGTGTGTGTGTGTTGTGTGTGTATAATTTTATATACATACTTTATTAAATACTAATGATATTCAAATAAATCAATTAAAATTTTAATGATTAATATTTCATAAATATTGATCAATTTAATTAATTTATAACAATTATAAATTAATGGTATTTTGGAGTATCATCATTATGGTCGTGCGACTCAAAAGTGTAAATTCATTTAGTGATTAATATCGAAAAATTCGAATATTAACGTTCATATGTCACCTTAGCTAGTGGTGTAACAGTTTGATCAAATTTACCGCTTACACATTTTTCGTTAAAATCCAATTTACTATTTTAAGCGGTACCTATTAGTAAATGTTATTTACACTAATTTACTATGAAATCTATATCATTTTTGGTCAAAATTCCAATATCATTCACATTCAACTTGTTCAATTCAATTAAAAAAAGTCCTTGGTTAAATAATAACCATTATTATTAACCGTACTGCTATGGCCAGAGATTTTAACCTTGAGTTGATTACAGATGACCATGATGCTAACCTTATATAAATGAGGAGACTGATTCTCTATTGAATATTGTTTCACTTCCAATGCTTCAACTCAGATCCAACTATAGTCATTTGATGGACCTCATGCCATGATTTAACTATAATCAAAGTGGGGTGTCCACATTGAAGTTTAATAGTATTCTTAAGTCGGAAGAACTATGTAATATTGTCATTTCGAGATTCTCAGTTTGACCTTAGTTATATTAGCCAACAGAAAATTCACGAGTGGGTCATTCCATCGTTATCCAATAACTATCAGTATATGATCTCTTGGTACCTCCAATAGCCATAAGTAATTGCCCAACATTTATAGACCGTTACGTACTCTAGTCTCAACGGGTGTATCGATATTCAATCGCGAAACACTTGACTAGTTATATTTAAAACAATATATTATTTTTAATATGATAAATTTCTCATGATTACCACACTTTATTATTGCTATCACATAACATATTATTTAAGGATTTTCTATTCAATATACTTAATTTAACAATTAATTAATATAACATGGTATAACAATTATATAATAGAAAGAAAATACATTTTATTTTGAACGATATTTTACGATAGAGTTAATAATTTATAATAAATTATATAATTGACCGTAGGGTATACCTCTAATTCTATCACAAAAGTCATTTTTCTGTTGAAGATAGTCTCCTGTTTAGAACTGTAGTAGGTTGTTTCTAGGTCTTCGATTTATTATCTTGCCATGAAATTCGTCAATCACTCAGATCTGGTATAGTAGGAAAGAAATTAGGGAACAAGTGGATCAAATCTTGTAGCTCGATAGTTTGGTACCAACCAAACCATGGCCTGGGTCTACATTCCTATATTTGTTAAAACCTCCACTTTATGGTTTCAATGAGAATAACTATACAATCACATATATTATATATCTTATCAATTTACAGGTATACACTACAAGAGATTGCTATGCTAAAAAATATCAGGACTCGAAGACAATCAAAGATTTATGGACCATACTAAGTTCGTACTAATGTGTTAATGGTCTTAGATAAACAATGTAAGATCTCCTTGAGTACACATACACACACAAATTCGAATATATAAAGATTTGCATCAAAACAAGCTTTATTTCAGGAATTGCCAGCAACAGACATCTGTGGAAAACAAACAGACATCTATGACAAGGCTTGGGATTATTATCCCTAAGGCCACAGACGTCTGTGGTTTTTCCAACAAACATCTGTCATCCAGGCAACTGCAATATCATGAAATGATGCTTCTATTCATATAGAAAGAACCCCTCTCTTCCTCAAAAGTTGCAGCCATTAGATCAAAGAGATTTTATCTAGCAGTAACAAATCTTCGTTTACATCTCGTTGATTCCATAAATACATCAAAGGTTGAGATTACAAGTTTATCTATTCACTTGATTCCTACTACTTTCTATCTTCATATTTATACACTCTTTGCTTACATATCCTCAATCAATCATAACCAAAATATTATTTTGGTTATATCATTTCCTACAATTCAAAGCATTCACTTTCATATGCTCAAAGGAGATTATAGGAAGAATTGTAATATTAGTCAATGTCCGTGTTATTTGGAACACAAGATTGTCGAAGAAATACTTTTGTACTAGCTTATTCTTCCGAGGAAAGTGAGGGTTATTGTAACGACCCGTAAATTTTAACTGTTTTAATAACGTAATTAGTTGAAATTTTGTGAAATTTAAACGATAAAATTTTGAAATAAAAATTTGATATTTGGAATGCGTCTAATTAATCATAGCAACTGGTAAATTTTCATCAGATAATTTGGAAGTTTATTTTCTAGTGTAATTTTATTCCAATTTATATCAGTTAAAATTGATGATAATGAAATGTTTTCCAAACCTGAATATATTTACATAGAAAAATTCTAATACAACTTCTGACAAAGACGTCATTTTTCCAAATTCGGACTTCTTTAGCTCCGTCGATCTTATTTTTCTGCGTTTTTGCTGCATTTTCCGCTAGTAGAAAATTCGAATTTTATAATTCGATCGTACCACTGATATCTATATACCGTTTTGATCGTCTAGTCGAGCTGATCTACACAGTATATTCGTTCTTGTGTTTCGGCGTCCGATACACGGTGAAAATCGCGAAACGGTTAACCGTATCGGTTCCGTTTGTTGACGCTTTTAATTTCCAAATGACCTTCCGCTTAACCACTATCCACTGTGAAATCCAACAGCCACCAGCCTTTTATATTCCCCAGATTTATTGCTAACTTTTCCTATTTACCATTCCAATTTATTTCGTTTTCGGTTGGTTCTCTGCCCTTTAAATTCCCTATGCTTCTGAAGAAAAAATTAATACATAAGGTCGCTCTCATCTTGTTGCGTCCCTGACATATTTTCTTTTCTTCTTCCTCTATTTTCTTTGATGTTCATCCTTTCGGCTATGTTCTAAAAAAAATTAAACAAGTGGCTAAAGGAAAGAATGAGGGTGACAGCACATAACCATAAATTGTGATATGCATCACGTCCTCTAGCCTGCATGACTTCTCTTCCTTTTTCTTTTGGATCTGTACTTGGTTTATGTATATCCATATGCTTCAAAACCCACTTTCCCTTTGTGATGTGCTTCCCATCTTCGTTCTAACACGTGTTCAGGTATTTTATACAGTGAATATTATGTGGTGTATATATTGTTTAAATGTAGCTTATATATATATACACACGAGCTTTGTTGTTTCTATTATATAACTTTATTATATATGTACGAGATTTCGTATGTAGCACGTACGTACATATTTATATAGATTTTAGCGATTTAATTTTGTATGTGTTTAAGTTGAAGGTTGATTTTAATATAGGTTATATATATTTTAACAGTATATATATATATGCTTTGATTTTTATTATACCCTATAGCAGCCGTATATACACGTTATTTAGATGTTTATTTACTTAAAACTATAATGTTGTTTATATGTATACTTAAATCTATATATGTTGTTACAGTATTTTGCATATATTTGTTTATCTAATCCTAGCTTTATATACGGTATTACATGCTAAGTATAATAGGTTTAATGGTTTATATAAATATATTTCTATATTGATTTTTGCATATACTTTATTATAGTTTGATTTAGATATGTATTCATTTTGTATATATATTTCTTACGGATGGATTTCTAAGTATATTTTGGTCAGACCTGTTAAAAGGATTTCGAGTACTAACTTCAATCTATATAACAAGTTGTATATATATATTAGTTATGTGTATAACATGCTAATTCATTTACTCAAGTTACACTGTTATATATACTAAAAAGTTTGTAAAGTATAAAGGGTATATAGTTTTCTCATATCAAACTATTATATATATTATGAAGTATGAAGGGTTATCTAAGTTATATGTTAATTCATATAAGTGTATAATCTATCAGTTTATATATAGTTGTTTTGGATTTATATGAAATATGTTTTCGTATGCTGGTATATGTACATTTCTGTTTGTTTTAAATGTTATGTTATACAAGTATGTTACGGCATATATAGTTAAGTAATATGTTTACAATATGAGTTGAAACTTGTAAGGTCCAGCTTGTTATATATTACTGTATGATATGTACAGCAGTATTTACATATTGTATAAATTTATGGTTATGCTGCCTGTATGGTATATTATATTTTATAGTCGGTAGGTATAATTTGATGGAATATATAACAATTTAGTTATACATTAGTATTTATATATTAGTTAGTTGTGTTCATGTAAAGACTTTTATCAGTTTATGACAATATTGGTTTTAAAGCATATATAGTTTATATTATAGTCTGTTTAGACAGTGTATATGAATCTGTTATAGATGATTTTGTTTATATGTACACAGTGTATACAATTTTTATAAAGTATGCTAGTAATATAGGAGTCTACTGTATAGAAGTCTATTGTGTATGGTTGATTTGTAGGATATGAGTTTTAGTATAAAACAATGATTTTATTATATATATTTATTTTATTTTTTCTTAAATTAACATATTGATTTCTCAAGAAAAAGAAAATAATAAATATATTTAGTTCGCATATACCAATTTTATTCATCAATACAATTCTGATTTGATCTCGTATATTCCTATTGATCAGCTTGCCCGTCGAACTCGAGCCCATTGTGCTTTGCTTTTAAATCCGTGCTTGGAATCGTAACTCACTCTATCATCAAATCTCTCTAACCTAGAAAGGTGAGCAATAACTCATGATTAACGTTCTTTTATTTATTAAATTTGATTTCAATTGAAACGAAAATTGAAATATGCTACTGTTAGTTATTTATATTGCTATATATATGCCATCATTTGTATCTGTTCACCTGTGACATCTGACACCATTATCTGCCAATTGAAATAGGCTGATATTAGTTATTCGCACTGTTATATATATGCTATTACCTGTATCAGTTCACATGTGACATCTGACACCATTATCTGTTATTTATATTGATGATATATGCCTATTATATTATTATCATATCTGTTATCACTCTGCAAGTTTCCTGTTAGTATATAATCACTATGGGTTGAAATGATACATACCCGAACAGACTTTAGAATAGAAGAAAATCGTTATGGGTTGAAATGATAAACCCAAGCGATTTTCAAATGAATTGAATTTAGAATTACGAGTTGAAATGATATATATATACCCGTATATATTTAAATTGCGGATTGAAATGATAAACATCTGTATCACTTGACCATAGGGTAGAAAATTATATACAAACACCGTTAGTCTATATATAAATAATTTGAAATGATTTCTATGGTTTTGAAAAGAAATATATGGTTTTAATAAATATTGATTTTAAAGATTTATTAAAGTTGATTTGAATCAATATAAAAATATGTTTTGAGTATTTATGTAAAATTTATATTTTCAAATATAAATTTTATAATGTTTCAGGTCGAAAGATAAGTTTGAAATTTATTTGGAATTCTTAATTATTTAAGAATTATACGTAAATAAGTTTGATGTGAAATTTATTAAATTTGAAATTTAATGATACGATTTTATAACTTGGATTTGATTAAAGTGACTTAAATGAATATTTCAAGCTTATATAAATTTAAATGGGATAAATTTGTTTATTTAAATTTGTAAATTAAAGTTGTATTTAGATGTTATTGAAATGATTAAGTAAATATTACAAAACTAAATAATAGTAAAGTGAATTTGATATATATATGAAATTATCGAATTTAGTTTTGAAAATGTTGAATATATAAAACTTTGAAATATATTGAAATTTAAATGGTTTATTTTGTGGTTCAAATATGTATTTGAAATCGATATAATTTGAAATTGTTTATTGAGAAACTGAATTTAGTGAAAATTGATGAATTAAGATTTAATTAAAATTGAATTTTGGAATTCGAGTTGATTTGAATCGATTTGTAAAATTTGAGGAAACTATTTTATATTTTACTTTATAAATTATTTTAATATAAGTATTTTAATATAAATCATTTTCAAAATAAATTATTTTAAATAAAAACTATTTTAATATACTAACTATTTTATTATAAACTATTTTTAACTTATAACTATTTTATATAAATCTTTTGTTTTATAAACTATTTTATTATATATAATATTATTAATATCTAAACTGTTTAAAGGAAAGTGTTATGAATTTCAAGGTTTTGATTTCCAAAGGGTTTTGATTTTAAAAGACTTCCGATTTCGAAAGCGGTATAACTTTGGAAAGTGATATGATTTTGGAAATGGATTTATTGAAGTGAAATTGATATCGTATGGATATGGTTTGAAATAGCAATGATATTTGGATTTTGAAATATAAACTATTTTGAAAGTTTGTTAAATGACCAATCGGTGTAGTAATTACGTAGTTATTGAAGAGTCTGGGATCGGTTTGGGACATACTCTCTGTCCCAATCGAAAACCACTTTAATAACTATTATACGCGGAGTGTGATCCAGAATGAAGTGGTTGGAATGATGATGTTGTTGGATTTGAAGAAAGAAAACGATAATGGATGACCTTGACACTTGTGTCAAATTGGAAATGACTTAAACAGGAGTCGTGTCGGGCCAGTGAGGTTAGCTACCTCTAGCGGACACACTTCTTCGTAAACTACTCATTACTTGTTTTTGATTGGTGCGCACCCTTGATTTGGTAGTGTTGTTTCGCGGTGTTGCGATCGCTGCGGCGATGCGTTCTCACCAGTTCGGATCAGGAAAACGGTAGTTTCACTACCTTGGGTACTGCCTCATGTGCCTTGTCATACTCGTATCCCTTTGCGCGACCACTACGATTTGTTTTGTGTTATACCTATGGAGTACTCCCTGATAGCCCACTAGTTTACGGTGGAGTTTACAGTGCTGTATAGACTATGATGCTTATATAAAATGTGTTAAGGGGGATAACGGTAACGCCTTAACGCTATTTTGATACTTTATAATACTGATAGGCATTATCTACTTAGCATACACTACTACATAGTAGATAGTTTAATGGATCCTTAGAGGATGGTTATCCCAAAACATCCTTTGAGTTACTTGTATTTCAGTCGTTATTTCACTTGAATTGGATTTATTGATATAAGAATGTTAATCCTGACTCGAGTGTCTTGTGTTTTCTTTACGCTCAGGTCAGACTGAGTGATACAGTATTCGAGACTCACCTTTAGAGTTGGAGCTTCGCTTGGAGATCCAGCTATCTATCCAGCTTTCAGATGTTCAGTTGATTCTAATGATGTATTCTGATTCTTGTATTTGACTATTGTATTCGAGATCTGTTGTAACTTATTTAACTCTGTTATATATATAGTAGCTTCATGAACTACTATTCTTTTCTTTCCGCTACACTATTGTTATATTACTCTGTGTTTGTGATCGGTGATTATTTTATTTACTGTATATGCTGAGTTTTTCCAAATATAAATTAACAATCTGGTATTTTGAATTATTCAAGTCAGACATGTGTGGTTTTATTGTCGATTTGAATGGTCCAAAATAGTGGGTCGTTACAGTTGGTATCAGAGCTCTGGTTTTAGGTAAACTCAGCATATAGAGTAAAATCAATTACAGAATCACGTTCGTTCGAGCTTGAATTCCTTCTCCTTCGATCGGTTTCCTTTGAATTTTGGAACGTTCCCTTCGTTTCCAAAGTCCATTATGTCTCCCATATTCGTGTCTTTTGGATTCTGGAGTATCCCATAACTCCACTTCGAACGATCTTTATAATGAATCGGCGGTCCCGCCAATCCTAGAATGATTTGTAAAGGGGTGAAACTCCTTTACAACAGCATTGATTCACCGAGATTTCTGTATCCTCGGATTAGATGCTACTATCTCTTGTTATCTCGAATTCTATCTCTTGTGATCTGATGTCGATTTGATTCAGAATTTCTCATCTATCGTATTCTTAAGTCACGGTTGACCCAGTTAAGGTTACCCGCGATTTATATAAATTTATCCATCTTACAATTTGAAATTCAATCATCTTACCTCCCTAGCGAGTCTGTCTTTTAGTTGAATTCTATTTGATTAGAGTTCCTCTACTTTGAATCTCATCTTTGCTTTGAAATCCATTCTTGAATTATCGAGTGAGGGAGTGTATTTGTAATTAATATTAAAATGTTTTATATATTGTGTTGTTTGAGTTGTTGATGTTGATTTGGGTTTTTGATCGATTCGTCTGATCAACGCTATCGATAGGATTTCCAAAACACTTGAATAGAGCAAACTGACACAATATTATTTTCAAATTTGGTAAATTGAATAGATTCGTATGATTATATTAATATATATATATAAGTATAGGATTTTCTGGAATTAAATAGTTAATTAAATTGGTTGTTTGAAATGATAATATTTGATTATCATTTATTATTCTAAATGAATTTATAAACATGGTTATAAATTGATTTGGAATTGAAAATGAATTTAAATTAGAAATTTGAGAATTTAATTTCCGATGATTTCAAACTTTGGTTTTAAAGTTTTAAATGTGTATAATTTAAAGTATTTTCGAATATAAATGATTTTCAAAGAATTTTAATGTTTAAATCAGTACTCTTCTCTTTTGTCGCTGGAAAATAATTTCGGGGATGGCGGCCGCATCATCGACATTCATTTTCGAGTTTCGAAGTGAAGAGACCATTGAGTAGCTTTGCTACACTTTGTTTGGAAATTTAATTTGATTTGAATTTCTGTGGTATGACCTGATTTATAATATATATAAAGATTTAATTTTGATCTGATATATACTATATATATTTATCTCAAAATTGTTTGAAGTAAATCGGATATTTAAATTCTTAAGTTTATGATTTAAAGATGATTTCAATTATAAACTGAAGTCAAAAAATTTGGATAAATATTTAAAACTTGAAATAATTGAATTTGAAAATTTTATTTGTATAGTACTAAATTGCATTTCAATATAACTTACCTAAATTATTCAGAAGTTAAAATGTAATTGGATAATATACAATATAAAATGATTTTATAAATAAAATTTGAGTGTTTATAATAAATGTTATACACTTAGATTTTAATTATAAAAAAATGCTAATAAAGATGATAGAATAATAAGTTAATTGAATGAGTTGAATATAATAAATTTTGTTCTGAAAGAATTAACAAATTGAAATTAGATCAACTTATGGAAATACCTTAAATTTAAACCAATTATTGAATATAAATAAATTCAAATTGAAATTTATATGGTTTAAATTAATTTATATGGTTTAAATATATGAAATAAGATATATTAAGTGGAATAAACTTAACAATAATTTGGAATAAAAGAATTAAATTTGTGAATAAAATATGAGTACAATAAATGATTATACAAATTGATGATTTAGAATTGTTAATTGAGGATGACTAGATAATAAGATAATGAATTTAGAAAATAGATAGATTGATTTAACTTAAGTGAACTCAAAGGGATTTAACCAAATTGTTAAATATTAATTAATTTAAATTGAAATTTATATGGTTTAAATTAATTGTTTAACTTGTATTCCAATCTATTTTCTTTTTGGTTGTTTCTATTCTCCTACCTCCTTCCTTTTCGGGGACGAAAAGTTTTGAGTGGGGGAGAGTGTAACGACCCGTAAATTTTAACTGTTTTAATAACGTAATTAGTTGAAATTTTGTGAAATTTAAACGATAAAAATTTGAAATAAAAATTTGATATTTGGAATGCGTCTAATTAATCATAGCAACCGGTAAATTTTCATCAGATAATTTGGAAGTTTATTTTCTAGTGTAATTTTATTCCAATTTATATCAGTTAAAATTGATGATAATGAAATGTTTTCCAAACCTGAATATTTTTACATAGAAAAATTCTAATTCAACTTCTGACAAAGTCGCCATTTTTCGTTTTTCCAAATTCGGACTTCTTTAGCTCCGTCGATCTTATTTTTCTGCGTTTTTGCTGCATTTTCTGCTAGTAGAAAATTCGAATTTTATAATTAGATCATACCACTGATATCTATATACCGTTTTGATCGTCTAGTCGAGCTGATCTGCACAGTATATTTGTTCTTGTGTTTCGGCGTCCGATACGCGGTGAAAATCGCGAAACGGTTAACCGTATCGGTTCTGTTTGTTGACGCTTTTAATTTCCAAACGACCTTCCGCTTATCCACTATCCACTGTGAAATCCAACAGCCACCAGCCTTTTATATTCCCCAGATTTATTGCTAACTTTTCCTATTTCCCATTCCAATTTATTTCGTTTCCGGTGGGTTCTCTGCCCTTTAAATTCCTTATGCTTCTGAAGAAAAAATTAATACATAAGGTCGCTCTCATCTTGTTGCGTCCCTGACATATTTTCTTTTCTTCTTCCTCTATTTTCTTTGATGTTCATCCTTTCGGCTATGTTCTAAAAAAAATTAAACAAGTGGCTAAAGGAAAGAATGAGGGTGACAGCACATAACCATAAATTGTGATATGCATCACATCCTCTAGCCTGCATGACTTCTCTTCCTTTTTCTTTTGGATTTGTACTTGGTTTATGTATATCAATATGCTTCAAAACCCACTTTCCCTTGGTGTTGTGCTTCCCATCTTCGTTCTAACACGTGTTTAGGTATTTTATACAGTGAATATTATGTGGTGTATATATTGTTTAAATGTAGCTTATATATATACACGAGCTTTGTTGTTTCTATTATATAACTTTATTATATATGTACGAGATTTCGTATGTAGCACGTACGTACATATTTATATAGATTTTAGTGATTTAATTTTGTATGTGTTTAAGTTGAAGGTTGATTTTAATATAGGTTATATATATTTTAACAGTATATATATATATGCTTTGATTTTTATTATACCCTATAGCAGCCGTATATACACGTTGTTTAGATGTTTATTTACTTAAAACTATAATGTTGTTTATATGTATACTTAAATCTATATATGTTGTTACAGTACTTTGCATATATTTGTTTATCTAATCCTAGCTTTATATACGGTATTACATACTGAGTATAATAGGTTTAATGGTTTATATAAATATATTTCTATATTGATTTTTGCATATACTTTATTATAGTTTGATTTAGATATGTATTCATTTTGTATATATATTTCTTACGGATGGATTTCTAAGTATATTTTGGTCAGACTGTTAAAAGGATTTCGAGTACTAACTTCAATCTATATAACAAGTTGTATATATATATTAGTTATGTATATAACATGCTAATTCATTTACTCAAGTTACACTGTTATATATACTAAACAGTTTGTAAAGTATAAAGGGTATACAGTTTTCTCATATCAAACTATTATATATATTATGAAGTATGAAGGGTTATCTAAGTTATATGTTAATTCATATAAGTGTATAATCTATCAGTTTATATATAGTTGTTTTGGATTTATATGAAATATGTTTTCGTATGCTGGTATATGTACATTTCTGTTTGTTTTAAATGTTATGTTATACAAGTATGTTACGGCATATATAGTTAAGTAATATGTTTACAATATGAGTTGAAACTTGTAAGGTCCAGCTTGTTATATATTACTGTATGATATGTACAGCAGTATTTACATATTGTATAAATTTATGGTTATGCTGCCTGTATGGTATATTATATTTTATAGTCGGTAGGTATAATATGATGGAATATATAACAGTTTAGTTATACATTAGTATTTATATATTAGTTAGTTGTGTTCATGTAAAGACTTTTATCAGTTTATGACAATATTGGTTTTAAAGCATATATAGTTTATATTAAAGTCTGTTTAGACAGTGTATATGAATCTGTTATAGATGATTTTGTTTATATGTACACAGTGTATACAATTTTTATAAAGTATGCTAGTAATATAGGAGTCTACTGTATAGAAGTCTGTTGTGTATGGTTGATTTGTAGAATATGAGTTTTAGTATAAAACAATGATTTTATTATATATATTTATTTTATTTTGTCTTTAATTAACATATTGATTTCTCAAGAAAAAGAAAATAATAAATATATTTAGTTCGCATATACCAATTTTATTCATCAATACAATTCTGATTTGATCTCGTCTTTTCCTATTGATCAGCTTGCCCGTCGAACTCGAGCCCATCGTGCTTTGCTTTGAAATCCGTGCTTGGAATCGTAACTCACTCTATCATCAAATCTCTCTATCCTCGAAAGGTGAGCAATCACTCACGATTAACGTTCTTTTATTTATTAAATTTGATTTCAATTGAAACGACAATTGAAATATGCTGCTGTTAGTTATTTATATTACTATATATATGCCATCATCTGTATCTGTTCACCTGTGACATCTGACACCATTATCTGCCAATTGAAATAGGCTGATGTTAGTTATTCGCACTGTTATATATATGTTATTACCTGTATCAGTTCAAATGTGTAACGACCCGTATTTTTAACGGATCGACAAGTTTGGCAGAATCTGGAATTTTAGAGTTTTTGAGCCATTTCAGATTTTAGGCGAAAATGGCTAAGTCCTGAGTCGTGAACGACTTAGTGTAAGTTGTGAGTCGTATACGACTTAGGGGATAGGAGCGACTCAGGGATTTGGCTAGTTAAGGGTGTAAGGATAAGTCGTTTGAACGACTTAAGGGGTAGGCGCGACTTAAGGACTGGGCGAGATAAGGCTTAAGTTGTAACAGTTAAGTCGTGACCGAGTTAAGGTGATGAGTCGTACCCAAGTTATCTGATGAGTCGTACCCAAGTTATCTGATGAGTCGTACCCAAGTTATCTGATGAGTCGTATCCTAGTTATCTGATGAGTCGTCTGACTAGTTGAGTCGTAGCCCCAGCTATTTGTTAAGTCGTGACCGACTCAGTAGTTGGCTGCTAGGTTATAAGTCGTAGGATAGTGGGATTTGATAAGTCGTAGACGACTTAGTAGTTGAGTCGTATATCCAGTTAAGTCGTAGACGAGTATCCCAGTAGCCTAGCTAAGTCGTGAGGTTAATAAGTCGTAACCGAGTTAACTGTTAAGTCGTAAGGGATCTCGGTTTTTGTTGAGTCGTAGGCACACGCTATGAGTCGTGACCGACATAGGAGATAGCTGTTTTGTCATGAGTCGTAGGCAGATGTGTGTTAAGTCGCTAAGGGTAGTTTGGTTAGATCGTAGAAGCTAGAAGTCGTTGAGTCGTAGGGCTTTGAGTCGTAAGTCGTAAACGACTTATGAAGGCTGACGACTTAGGGATTTCTGCTATAATAGGAGAGCTTCTCTTCATTTTTGGGATCCGGATTTTGAAGCGACGAAGTGCTGCCATTTTGAGAGCTCGACTTCTACACTTCTTCACTTCTTTTCTCCACTCTAATCTAGTGCTTCCATCCATCCAAATCGAAGATCAAGATTGAAGATTCAAGAGCTTAGATTGAAGATCTTCATCTTTTCAAGAGAGATTTCTTCGTTTGAAACGGATTCGTGATAGATCAAGCTTGATCCTTCGCTGTCCAGATCTAAAGCGTGTTGATTTGGGTTTGTTTAGGTGATTTGGTGAGTGGTGATTATCTCTCACACGGATCCAAAGGAGTATATCGGATTGTTGGCTCGTTTTGATGTTAAAATAGTGATTTCCATGCATTTTCTTCATCCTAAGTGTAGATCCATGTAGATCCATTGTTCATGATGATGTTACATCCATTTTATCACATTTTAACCTATGCAAGTTCATTCATCAAGTTTGTAGAGATATTGTTCATGTTTTCATGTTCATTGGACTTTCAACTCTTTAATTACGAAATTGCCATTATTGTTATAATTGTCTACTTAGATCATATTTGAATGCTTGATTGCTTGGATTGATGTTTGATTTGATTGATTGTTATGAACTAGATGATTTATGATTAGATTTAGACCGAAGATGATTCAAAAGCTAAGGGAAAGGCTCTTGAATTGGGAAAGCTGCTCGTGGCATATGTAGCGGGATGATGAAGCTCTTATGCATAGATTTGATGATGTGATGTTGAGATGAGGCTTTGCGAGGATGTAATGAAGCGAGGCATCATATGATGAAGTCTTGGTCTAATCCAGACGGGATCATTCCAAGCATGTTGATAACTCGGTGATATGATTCGAGTTGAGGATAATGAATGGATATGAGAATAGTCGTCGAGGAGGATGACTAGGAGGCTTGGATAGCATCGTTGTTGAAGGTTCTAGCATGCTCTAAGCAAGAGTACGATTGGGCAGATTCGATAGTCCCAACGACCAACTGTTGGGGGTCGAGTACTCTGGGCAGATTCGATAGTCCTAGGCACGGGCTGCGACGACGTGCGGGAGTTATGTCTAGAACCGGGGTTTCCATTAGCCCTTGACGGACGGCTGAAAGAATGTGCCGGTCATTCAATTTATGGTGATATCGAAGCAATGATAACAGTGATAGCCAGAGTCATGGATGTTTGGTTGTATCGTCATTCGGACTCAAGAGCGGTATTTTCTGGGTGCTTATCTGATTTAGGCCTTGGTATTTGGAAAACATCGCCCTTGACTCGAGTGATAGTAGCTTTACTTTAAATTGTATGCTCTGCTATGTTTGCTTCTGCTTAGTGTATGTCTGGGGCTATCACTGTAGAATGAGGTTGGAGTGGGAGGGTTGTATTCCTATTCCTTTTCCTTTATGCTCTTTTGGTATGTTGTTAGTTAATTTACTGCTCACTAAGACTGTTGTCTGACTCAAGGCTTTATGTTTTTAATTCTTATTGCCTTGGGTTGTTCGTCCATTTTTGGGATGGGCAGACTAGGTAACAGGTGACAAGTGCTGTTCTCTTCTCACGATGTTGATATCGAAGACGAGCTGGAGGGTTGCATATTATCTTCTTATTATATGTACTGGATGTTCCGCTGTTTTGTATTTTCTGAGAGATATGTAGTGAGGCTTGATGTATTGACTATTTGGATGCTTGTATTCAACTATTATGGAGTTTTATATGATGTCATTTTGTTCTGTAAAGCTTCACTATACATATGTTCTATTGTATTTTGTCCATGCGCTGTGAGTAATACGATAGAGTCGGTTGTTTTAATCTTACCTTGACAATCGTCCATAGTCGCCTGGCACACTTTACAGCGCTCTATCTTTAGATTCGGTGCAGGGGTCATGGGCGGTCGTCACATTTGGTATCAGAGCATTGGTTAATCGATTTTACCCAATGCTCGCTGTCATAACTACGTATGAGAGACATAATTGTATTTTGATGGATGACTACTATATATAATATAGTAGCTTAGTAGAGTTTGAGTCCTTTATGCAGTCGTTTCTCTAGATGTTCTAATCATTCCTTTTTATAGATATTGAGAATGAGTCGAAGAGGGAGACCAGCTGCTAGGGAAGGCCGTGCTACTGAAGAGACTGCTGATTATGCAGCCATGTTCGAAGCTATGATGACTTCGATCATGAGAAGGATACCAGTTCCGGGGGCGGCAGTTGATGTTGGAGTTCAAGTCCAAACTCCGAAACCAGTGGATTTTGCTAAGCTGTGCAAGGATTATACTGCTCTTGGAGGGAAGGTTTTCTTGGGAACAGAATCAACTATCGAAGTCCAGAGATGGATAGATGCTTGTAGAAGGATCTTTGGTGATTTGGGAATTGATGATGCAACTAGGAGGAAGTTGGCATCAAGGCAGCTTCAAGGGAGAGCTTCTGATTGGTGGAACTCTATTACCATCAATACTCCGGAGGAAGAGATTACTTGGGAGCAATTCCAAGTTAGGTTTGAAGCTAAGTTCATTTCTACAGCTCAGAAGTCTGTTCTGTTCAAGAACTTTGTGGAGCTCAAGCAAGGTGGAAGATCAGTTCTTGAGTATGTTTCTGAGTTCGAAGCTTTGTCCAAGTATGCCCGGTCTATATTGAGTCTGCTTATCAGAAGAATGAGAAGTTTGTGACCGGCTTGGATAGTTATCTTGGGAGGCAGTTGGTGGATCATTTGGATGATTCATTTGAGAAGCTTGTGGAAAAAGCTCTCAGGCATGAGAGTCTGTTTCCTAAGGATGGATCTGTTGTTGCTGTGACCAGGGAAGAGTCTAAACCCCAGCAGGGTGGAAATAAGAAGAGGAAGTAGCAGCAGCAGAAGGGTAAGGATGGCCAGAAGAAGCCGAAAGGCGAGGTGACTTGCTACAATTGTCAGCAGAAGGGCCATTTCTCGAAGGATTGTAAGAATCCGAAGGCACCGATGAAGTGTCACAACTGTGACAAGCCGGGGCATTTCAGGAAGAATTGTCCAGAGCCGAGGAGGGACAAGCAGATTGTGCAGGCTTATGCCTTGGGAGCTGTTCCGTCGTCTTCGAAAGCTCCTACTGCTGAAGAGAAAGGAAAGAGTGTGGTTGTTCAAGGTACTCTTTTCCTATGTGGTGTTCCAGTAAGAGTTCTGTTTGATACTGGGGCGTCGCATTCGTTTGTTTGTAATGAACTCGTAGGCCAGTTAGGTTTGGAACCGGATATTGTTGATAGGCCATTGGTTGTGACTAATCCAGTTGGGGGTTCGTCTTGTTTGTGTATGTTATGCCGTGGTCTGATTTTGTCGAGTCATGGTTGCTCTTTTGTTTGTGATTGTTTTGTTCTGAACTTTGCGGGGTTCGGAATTATTTTGGGTATGGACTGGCTTAGGAAGTATGCGGCTAAGGTTGATTGTGAGAGGCTGGAGGTGACAGTCGAGAATGTGGAGGGGCGAAAGATTGTGATACGATGTAAGCATGAGGAAGGCGTCTTCATGAGCTTCATGTATTCGCTAGTTGTTCCACGGGATGGACTGTCTTTAGTGCCAATCGCAAATGGATTCGAGGATGTCTTTGACGAAGTCAAAGGGTTGCCGCCGCATAGAGAGATCGAGTTTCGTATAGATCTAGTTGAAGGAGCCAGACCTGTTGTGATGCCTCTTAGGCGGATGGCGCCTAGGGAACAGCAAGAGTTGAGGGTGCAAGTTGATGATCTTTTGCAGAAAGGATTCATTCGGCGTAGTGTGTCCGAGTGGGGTGCACCAGTTGTGTTTGCAACCAAGGCAGATGGGTCGTTGAGATTGTGCGTCGATTATCGTGAGCTGAATAAGGTGACTAAGAAGAACAAGTATCCATTGCCGAGAATAGATGACTTGTTTGATCAGCTTCACGAAGCCAAGGTGTTTTCTCAGATGGATTTGGCAACAGGATTTCACCAGTTGAGAGTGGCTAAGGATAGTGTGCCGAAGACTGCTTTTCGGACACCATCTGGTTTCTTTGAGTGGCTGGTAATGCCGTTTGGATTGACCAACGCGCCAGCATATTTTGTGGATCTTATGAATAGAGTGTTCAGAGATCAGTTGAACAAGTTCGTACTTGTGTTCGTGGATGATATTCTGATTTATTCCAGAACGGAAGAAGAGCACAAGACGCACTTGCGTATTGTTTTGGAAATCTTGCGGAAACATCAGCTGAGGGCTAAGTTTTTGAAGTGTCACTTCTGGAAGAGTGAAGTGAGGTTCTTAGGCCATGTGATTTCTGGAAGTGGAATAGCGGTTGATCCCGCTAAGGTGGCAGCAATCCAGGATTGGATTAGACCTAAGAATGCATCAGATGTGAGGAGTTTTCTTGGATTAGCAGGATATTATCGACGGTTTATAAAAGACTTCTCCAAGGTAGCTGCACCGTTAACAGGATTAACGAAGAAGAACCAAGTGTTCAGTTGGGATGCTAAGTGTGAGCAAGCTTTTGGAATCCTGAAAGAGCGATTGACGAGTGCTCCTGTTTTGACTATTCCAAGTGGGAATGATGAGATGGTGGTTTACACCGACGCATGTGGTACTGGACTTGGAGCAGTGCTGATGCAGAAGGATAAAGTTGTTGCGTATGCCAGTCGACAACTGAAGCCGCATGAAAGGAATTACCCAACTCATGATTTGGAGTTAGCGGCGATTGTATTTGCTCTGAAGATGTGGAGACATTATCTATTGGGAGTTCGATTCGAGTTGTTTACGGATCACAAGTCGTTGAAGTATCTTTTCCCCCAAAAGGATTTGAATCTTCGGCAGCAACGTTGGCTAGAGTTTTTGGCATCATATGATTTTGGTATAGCTTATACTCCGGGAAAAGGTAACGCAGTGGCAGATGCGTTAAGTCGAAGACATGCAGGATTGGGAGCCATGTTTTCTGAATGGAAGAATCTCGAGTATTTAGCTGGATTTGACTTCAGGCCTAGATGCGAATTGGAACCTGAGATGTTGGCAAACTTATCGATAAGACCTTCTCTTGTGGAAAGGATTGGCGAGAGCCAAAAGCAAGACGATAAGCTTGTCAGGATTATCCGTGATTTGGAATCTGGATTGGATCCAGAAAAGGATAAAGGATTCGAGGTCGATTGAGAGGGTTGGCTTCGGAAGCAAGGACGACTAGTTGTTCCCGATATAGATGAATTGAGGAGTGAAGTTCTGAAGGAAAGTCATCACTCGAAGCTGACAATTCATCCAGGTGGAAATAAGATGTATCGGGATATGAAGAGAGCCTACTACTGGGAAGGTATGAAGAAGGATGTTGGAAATTTTATTTCCAAGTGTATGAACTGCCAGTTGGTGAAGGCCGAACAGAAGAAGCCAAGCGGATTGCTTCAACCATTAGAAGTTCCTACATGGAAGTGGGAGCAGATATCGATGGATTTTATTGATGGACTACCTAGAACAAGAACGGGAAATGAAGGGATTTGGGTTATTGTGGATCGTCTGACCAAGAGTGCGAGATTCATTCCTGTTCGATCAACTAGGACTGCATCAAAGTTGGCTGAGTTGTATGTTAAGTGGATAGTTCGATTCCATGGTATTCCGAAGAGTATAGTGAGCGATCGAGACCCATTGTTCACTAGTGGATTTTGGAAGAGCTTCCAGGAAGTCTTGGGAACCGAGTTGTGTTTAAGTACAGCTTATCATCCCCAAACGGATGGTCAGACTGAGAGAGTCAACCGAGTTTTGGAAGATCTTCTTAGAGCTTGTGTTTTGGATTTCGGAGGATCATGGGAAGATCACCTTCATTTGGTGGAGTTTGCATACAACAACAGTTACCAGTCAAGTATTGGTATGGCACCACATGAGGCATTGTATGGAAGGCCGTGTAACTCTCCGACATGTTGGTTGGAAACTGGAGAAAAGTTGATGCTTGGGCCAGAGATGATTCGTCAGACTTCAGATTGTATAGAGATCATTCGGCAACGAATGAAGGCAGCCCAAGACCGTCAGAAGAGTTATGCTGATAAGCGTCGAAAGGATTTGGAATTCGACGCAGGAGATATGGTTTTTGTGAAGATTTCTCCACTGAAGAATGTTATTCGATTCGGGAGGAAAGGAAAATTGACTCCGAGATTTGTCGGACCATTCCCGATCATCGAGCGAATTGGAAAACTCGCCTACAGATTGGAGTTGCCAGAGAAGATGTCGGGTGTGCACAATGTTTTTCATGTATCATATCTACGGAAGTATGTGCATGACTCGGATACGGTGGTTTCTGCTGATAGCTATGAAGATTTCGAAGTTAATCCAGTCGATAGAAGACCTCGTAAGCCGCTTCGTGTTGTGGAAACCGACACGAAACAGCTTAGGAGGAAGGTAGTTAAGTTGCTCAAGATACAGTGGAGTGATGATGATAACGACTACACATGGGAGGAGGAAGAGAGGATGAAGGCAGCTCATCCTGAACTCTTCAAGGTATGGCCCTAAAGTGTCGTGTCATCTCGCGATATTGTAACTTGTTCTAGTTTTAGAATTCTGTGCGCTAAGCTAGAATTGGATGCATGGTTTGTTGATTGCGATGGATGGTAGGCGTACAGAATAGTCTTTGATTGCTTTGTTTGTTTGGAATTTCGGGGGCGAAATTCCTAAGGGGGAGAGAATGTAACGACCCGTATTTTTAACGGATCGACAAGTTCGGCAGAATCTGGAATTTTAGAGTTTTTAAGCCATTTCAGATTTTAGGCGAAAATGGCTAAGTCCTGAGTTGTGAACGACTTAGTGTAAGTCGTGAGTCGTATACGACTTAGGGGATAGGAGCGACTCAGGGATTTGGCTAGTTAAGGGTGTAAGGATAAGTCGTTTGAACGACTTAAGGGGTAGGCGCGACTTAAGGACTGGGAGAGATAAGGCTTAAGTTGTAACAGTTAAGTCGTGACCGAGTTAAGGTGATGAGTCGTACCCAAGTTATCTGATGAGTCGTACCCAAGTTATCTGATGAGTCGTATCCTAGTTATCTGATGAGTCGTCTGACCAGTTGAGTCGTAACCCCAGCTATTTGTTAAGTCGTGACCGACTCAGTAGTTGGCTGCTAGGTTATAAGTCGTAGGATAGTGGGATTTGATAAGTCGTAGACGACTTAGTAGTTGAGTCGTATATCCAGTTAAGTCGTAGACGAGTATCCCAGTAGCCTAGCTAAGTCGTGAGGTTGATAAGTCGTAGCCGAGTTAACTGTTAAGTCGTAAGGGATCTGGGTTTTTGTTGAGTCGTAGGCACACGCTATGAGTCGTGACCGACATAGGAGATAGCTGTTTTGTCATGAGTCGTAGGCAGATGTGTGTTAAGTCGCTAAGGGTAGTCTGGTTAGATCGTAGAAGCCAGAAGTCGTTGAGTCATAGGGCTTTGAGTCGTAAGTCGTAAACGACTTATGAAGGCTGGCGACTTAGGGATTTCTGCTATAAATAGGAGAGCTTCTCTTCATTTTTGGGATCCAGATTTTGAAGCGACGAAGTGCTGCCATTTTGAGAGCTCGACTTCTACACTTCTTCACTTCTTTTCTCCACTCTAATCTAGTGCTTCCATCCATCCAAATCGAAGATCAAGATTGAAGATTCAAGAGCTTAGATTGAAGATCTTCATCTTTTCAAGAGAGATTTCTTCGTTTGAAGCGGATTCGTGATAGATCAAGCTTGATCCTTCGCTTTCCAGATCTGAAGCGTGTTGATTTGGGTTTGTTTATGTGATTTGGTGAGTGGTGATTATCTCTCACACGGATCCAAAGGAGTATATCGGATTGTTGGCTTGTTTTGATGTTAAAATAGTGATTTCCATGCATTTTCTTCATCCTAAGTGTAGATCCATGTAGATCCATTGTTCATGATGATGTTACATCCATTTTATCACATGTTAACCTATGCAAGTTCATTCATCAAGTTTGTAGAGATATTGTTCATGTTTTCATGTTCATTGGACTTTCAACTCTTTAATTACGAAAATGCCATTATTGTTATAATTGTCTACTTAGATCATATTTGAATGCTTGATTGCTTGGATTGATGTTTGATTTGATTGATTGTTATGAACTAGATGATTTATGATTAGATTTAGACCGAAGATGATTCAAAAGCTAAGGGAAAGGCTCTTGAATTGGGAAAGCTGCTCGTGGCATATGTAGCGGGATGATGAAGCTCTTATGCATAGATTTGATGATGTGATGTTGAGATGAGGCTTTGCGAGGATGTAATGAAGCGAGGCATCATATGATGAAGACTTGGTCTAATCCAGACGGGATCATTCCAAGCATGTTGATAACTCGGTGATATGATTCGAGTTGAGGATAATGAATGGATATGAGAATAGTCGTCGAGGAGGATGACTAGGAGGCTTGGATAGCATCGTTGTTGAAGGTTCTAGCATGCTCTAAGCAAGAGTACGATTGGGCAGATTCGATAGTCCCAACGACCAACTGTTGGGGGTCGAGTACTCT
Organism: Allium fistulosum; assembly: GCA_030737815.1. Lineage (NCBI taxonomy): Eukaryota > Viridiplantae > Streptophyta > Magnoliopsida > Asparagales > Amaryllidaceae > Allium > Allium fistulosum. Next base: position 102,305,580 of record CM060907.1, read on the forward strand.
GGGCAGATTCGATAGTCCTAGGCACGGGCTGCGACGACGTGCGGGAGTTATGTCTAGAACCGGGGTTTCCATTAGCCCTTGACGGACGGTTGAAAGAATGTGCCGGTCATTCAATTTACGGTGATATCGAAGCAATGATAACAGTGATAGCCAGAGTCATGGATGTTTGGTTGTATCGTCATTCGGACTCAAGAGCGGTATTTTCTGGGTGCTTATCTGATTTAGGCCTTGGTACTTGGAAAACATTGCCCTTGACTCGAGTGATAGTAGCTTTACTTTAAATTGTATGCTCTGCTATGTTTGCTTCTGCTTAGTGTATGTCTGGGGCTATCACTGTAGAATGAGGTTGGAGTGGGAGGGTTGTATTCCTATTACTTTTCCTTTATGCTCTTTTGGTATGTTGTTAGTTAATTTACTGCTCACTAAGACTGTTGTCTGACTCAAGGCTTTATGTTTTTAATTCTTATTGCCTTGGGCTGTTCGTCCATTTTTGGGACGGGCAGACTAGGTAACAGGTGACAGGTGCTGTTCTCTTCTCACGATGCTGATATCGAAGACGAGCTGGAGGGTTGCATATTATCTTCTTATTATATGTACTGGATGTTCCGCTGTTTTGTATTTTCTGAGAGATATGTAGTGAGGCTTGATGTATTGACTATTTGGATGCTTGTATTCAACTATTATGGAGTTTTATATGATGTCATTTTGTTCTGTAAAGCTTCACTATACATATGTTCTATTGTATTTTGTCCATGCGCTGTGAGTAATACGATAGAGTCGGTTGTTTTAATCTTACCTTGACAATCGTCCATAGTCGCCTGGCACACTTTACAGCGCTCTATCTTTAGATTCGGTGCAGGGGTCATGGGCGGTCGTCACAACATGTGACATCTGACACCATTATCTGTTATTTATATTAACGATATATGCTTGTTATATTATTATCATATCTGTTATCACTCTGCAAGTTCCCTATTAGTATAGAATCACTATGGGTTGAAATGATACATACCCGGATGGACTTTAGAATAGGAGAAAATCGTTATGGGTTGAAATGATAAACCCAAGCGATTTTCAATTGAATTGAATTTGGGATTACGGGTTGAAATGATATATATATACCCGTATATATTTAAATTGCGGATTGAAATGATAAACATCCGTATCACTTGACCATAGGGTAGAAAATTATATACAAACACCATTAGTCTATATATAAATAATTTGAAATGATTTCTATGGTTTTGAAAAGAAATATATGGTTTTAATAAATATTGATTTTAAAGGTTTATTAAAGTTGATTTGAATCAATATAAAAATATGTTTTGAGTATTTATGTAAAATTTATATTTTCAAATATAAAGTTTATAATGTTTCAGGTTGAAAGATAAATTTGAAATTGATTTGGAATTCTTAATTATTTAAGAATTATACGTAAATAAGTTTGATGTGAAATTTATTAAATTTGAAATTTAATGATACGATTTTATAACTTGGATTTGATTAAAGTGACTTAAATGAATATTTCAAGCTTATATAAATTTAAATGGGATAATTTGTTTATTTAAATTTGTAAATTGAAGTTGTATTTAGATGTTATTGAAATGATTAAGTAAATATTACAAAACTAAATAATAGTAAAGTGAATTTGATGTATATATATATGAAATTATCGATTTTAGTTTTGAAAATGTTGAATATATAAAACTTTGAAATATATTGAAATTTAAACGGTTTATTTTGTGGTTCAAATTTGTATTTGAAATCGATATAATTTGAAATGGTTTATTGAGAAACTGAATTTAGTGAAAATTGATGAATTAAGATTTAATTAAAATTGAATTTTGGAATTCGAGTTGATTTGAATCAATTTGTAAAATTTGAGGAAACTATTTTATATTTTACTTTATAAATTATTTTAATATAAGTATTTTAATATAAATCATTTTCAAAATAAATTATTTTAAATAGAAACTATTTTAATATACTAACTATTTTATTATAAACTATTTTTAACTTATAACTATTTTATATAAACTCTTTTGTTTTATAAACTATTTTATTATATATAATATTATTAATATCTAAACTGTTTAAAGGAAAGTGTTATGAATTTCAAGGTTTTATTTCCAAAGGGTTTTGATTTTAAAAGACTTCCGATTTCGAAAGCGGTATAACTTTGGAAAGTGATATGATTTTGGAAATGGATTTATTGAAGTGAAATTGATATCGTATGGATATGGTTTTGAAATGACAATGATATTTGGGTTTTGAAATAAAAACTATTTTGAAAGTTTATTAAATGACCAATCGGTGTAGTAATTACGTAGTTATTGAAGAGTCCGGGATCGGTTTGGGACATACTCTCTGTCCCAACCGAAAACCACTTTAATAACTATTATACGCGGAGTGTGATCCAGAATGAAGTGGTCGGAATGATGACGTTGCTCGATTTGAAGAAAGAGAACGATAATGGATGACCTTGACACTTGTGTCGAATTGGAAATGACTTAAACAGGAGCCGTGCCGGGCCAGTGAGGTTAGCTACCTCTAGCGAACACACTTCTTCGTAAACTACTCATTACTTGTTTTTGATTGGTGCGCACCCTTGATTTGGGAGTGTTGTTTCGCGGTGTTGCGATCGCTGCGGCGATGCGTTCTCACCAGTCCGGATCAGGCAAACTGTAGTTTCACTACCTTGTGTATTGCCTCATGTGCCTTGTCATACTCGTATCCCTATGTGCGACCACTACGATTTGTTTTGTGTTATACCTATGGAGTACTCCCTGATAGCCCATTAGTTTACGGTGGAGTTTACAGTGCTGTATAGACTATGATGCTTATATAAAATGTGTTAAGGGGGATAATGGTAACGCCTTAACACTATTTTGATACTTTATATTACTGATAGGCATTATCTACTTAGCGTACACTACTACATAGTAGATAGTTTAATGGATCCTTAGAGGATGGTTATCCCAAAACATCCTTTGAGTTACTTGTATTTCAGTCGTTATTTCACTTGAGTTGGATTTATTGATATAAGAATGTTAATCCTGACTCGAGTGTCTTGTGTTTTCTTTACGCTTGGGTCAGACTGAGTGATACAGTATTCGAGACTCACCTTTGGAGTTGGAGCTTCGCTTGGAGATCCAGCTATCTATCCAGCTTCAGATGTTCAGTTGATTCTAATGATGCATTCTGATTCTTGTATTTGACTATTGTATTCGAGATCTGTTGTAACTTATTTAACTCTGTTATATATATAGTAGCTTCATGAACTACTATTATTTTGTTTCCGCTGCACTATTGTTATATTACTCTATGTCTGTGATCTGTGATTATTTTATTTACTGTATATGCTGAGTTTTGCCAAATATAAATTAATAATCTGGTATTTTGAATTATTCAAGTCAGACATGTGTGGTTTTATTGTCGATTTGAATGGTCCAAAATAGTGGGTCGTTACAGTTATTGGTTAAAGGAATTACCGAAGGGGAGCTTCGGGACTAGACGTAGGATGGCAGGTTCGAACCAGTATAAAAACTCCGGTGTGCTCGCTTTTATTATCTATCTTATTTATACTCTGTTAATTTACTCTACTTAGTATAATTATTAGTATATACTCACATAATAGTATATAAGTTGCATTATATAAGATCCTATAGACTTTCATTTGGTATCAGAGCAAGGTTATTTCAATTTACTGTAACACATGATTGAAAACTTTTTAATATGGCAAGTACATTTCAAGAAGGTCAATCAACTACTCATCCCCCAATATTTAATGGTTCAAATTATGTTTATTGGTCAACACATGTACTAATTCTTATGGAAGCCAATGGTTTAGAAATTTGGCAAACTAGTCAAACTAGATATGAAGAACCTACCATGGACATAAGCACTTGGACCGATGCACAAAAAAACACAGCAACTAATAATGCTAAAGCCATGAATGTTTTATTTTGTTTACTTGATAAAAATGAATTTTCACGAGTTATACTTTGCACTACTACATATGATATATGGCGCACTTTGCAAGTTACTCATGAAGGCATGACAAAAGTCAAGCAAACAAAAATCTCTATTCTGCAAAATCAATTTTCATCGTTTTAAATGAAAACAAATGAATCTATTAGTGACATGTATTCTAGATTTCAAACTATACAACACGATCTCATGGCACTAAGGGTCAAATTCACCGATTTTGATTTATTTATAGGAATATTAAATTCTTTGATTGTTGAATAGGAAAGAAAGGTTTTATCCATAGAAGAAGCTAACAATCTCTCTCAACTCAAAGTCGAAGAACTAATAGGAAATTTGATGTCATATGTAGCTAATTTGCAGGTAAGAAATGAGCAAAATCAGGAAAAGTAGAATATTACCTTTCAAGCAAATAATGACAGTTCCGACTTGGATGAAGAAGAAATTGGATTCATTATTAAGAAATACAACAAATTAAAGAAATTCAAAAGGATGACAGAATTTCAAAATGGTGGCAATTCAAACTCATCAAATCAAATATCAATCAAATGTTATGGATGTGACAAGTTTCATCATATAAAGAAAGATTGTCCACAACTCAACAGTAACAAAAGGAAAAGAAAATTCGAGAAATTCAAAAAGAAGCGAAGAGCATTTCAAGTAACTTGGGATGACGCCGGTTCTTCTTCTTCCTCTAACAATGATAGTGAAAGCGACACAGAACAATCTAATATATGTTTTATGGCCAATCTAATGAGGTACATCCTGAGTTTACATATGATGAAATTTTGGAAATTAGCGTAGAATTAGTTGATAAATACAGAAAATCTAAGAAACTAAATAAAGAATATATATGAAAGATAAACAAAGCAGAGATATAAATTGGTTTATTAAAAGATGAAAAAACAATTTTATAAGGAGAACTAGAAACAGCTCAAAAAGAATGCAAAAAGTTATCTTCTTAAAATGATACTCTATTACATGATTTAGAAAATAGTAGAATTGAAAACACCAAACTTGAAAAAGAAAAACTAGAACTTAAGGCAAGTGTAGATTCTTACAATATTGAAATTTGTCGTCTTAAGAACAAGTTTGATAAAATGACTAATAATGTATCAAAATTTAATAAAGGAAAAAACAACTTAGAAAATTTAATCAAAATATCAAAACCATCAGGAAATCGAAATGGGTTAGGATTTAAAGCTACGCAAAACCATAGAAACTATAATACACTATATTCTAAATTCAAGAAACCTATTTCAAAAATTAAGATAATACTTTTGAAACAAGTAGTGTCAAAATATGGATTCCTAAATTGAATAACAAATTTATTAGGCAAAAAGATATAGATGAATACTTGAAAAATATTTTTATAACAATTTTTTTAAAGGTCCCAAACCCACTTGGGTATGACTACCTTCACCCACTAACACATAGGACCCTAACAAGAGAAAGTGGGTACCAATTAAATCTTTAGTATTTTGCAGGTACTCAAAAATAAAATTAAAAGTAAAAAGAATTAGATACTCGATGGTGGATGCTCTAAGCATGTGACGGGAAATGCACACATGTAATCAAACATAACATATATGGCGGCACTGTGACATTTGGAGATAACTCAAAAGGATTTGTCATCGACATTGGAGATGTTATCAAGGTCGGTGTAGCCACTTCTCCTCTTATTACTAATGCTTTGTTAGTAGAAAATCTTAAACATAACTTACTTAGTATAAGCCAATTATGTGATAAAGGATTTAAACTTGATTTTGAAAAAGAAAAATGCAGTATATCTGATCAAAATAAAAATTTAATTTTTGAACGATTAAGAAAACAAAATATTTATGTTTTAAATATGAATATTAAAAAGGGATGGTTTGGCTCACATCCTTGTTAAGTTTCAAAATAGAAAAAACATCCTGCTCAAAATAAACTTACGTTTCTAGTCCCTATTTTCAAATTCGCCTGCGCCAAAAGACCCAAATACCCTTTACGTTTTTAGCATTTCAAACGCGCAGAAGTTTCTGTGGAAACATCGGATCAGCATACCGTTTTCACCAAAAAAACATAAATTTTACAATCTTTAAAATGAGATCCATTGTTGATACTAAAAAAAATCATATTTGCAATAAGGCTGCAATTATTCCATATATTTGTAGAGAATTCTGAAATTTCGGAAAACATCAATTTGTCTTCAAATGTCAGCAATTATTTCATATAATTGCAGACTTTTATGCAATTATATGAAATAATTGTAGACTTTTCTACAATTATTCCGTATAATTGCCGACTTTTCTGCAATTATTTCGTATGATTGTCGACTTTTCTGCAATTATTCCGTATACTGTCCATTTTTTGCAATTATATGAAATAATCATCAATTTTTCTTCAAATGTTAGCAATTATTCCATATAATTACAGACTTTTATGCAATTATATGGAATAATTGGAGACTTTTATGCAATTCAGTGGAATAATTGCAAACTTTTCTGCTATTATTCCAAGTAATCGCAGAAAAATGCAACTATGTCATTTAATTGCAAACATTTCTGCAATTATTGCATTTAATTTCTTAATTGTCTGCAATTATACCATATAACTTGGCCTGTCATTGTTTTTACATATGTATAATGCTACTCATTAGAAAGATAATAAAGTTTGTGATTTAATGGTGAAAACGGTTTGTTAATCCGTCGTTTCTACAAAAAGTTATTGCGTTTTAAAGACCGATAATTAATGGGGTGCAAATTTTAATTATGGATGTGAGAATAACATCCGCATATGAAGAGCCAACATTCAACTATGGCATAAAGGGGTTTTTAGGGAAGAAAATTGCAGTATTTAAAAATAGGGATGTAATTTATATCTTTTTTTAGGATGTTTTGTGTATTAAGTTTGATTTTAGGGATGTGTCCCTTATTTTCACCATTAAAAATAATAGTGATTTATGCCTAACCGCCAATCATAATGATCCATGGCCATGGCAAAAAAAATTTTGTCACAAAAATTTTAAATATATAAATATATTAGCAAAGAATGATTTAGTACGAGGATTACCCAAAATAAATTATATAGTTAAAAACCTTTGTGATGCTTGCCAAGTTGGAAAATTAAAGAAAAGCTCTTTTAAATCTAAGAAAGAAATTACTACCAAACAACCGCTTGAATTACTTCATCTAGATTTATTTGGCCCAACTCAAAGTAAGATCAATAAATCATAACAAATATGTATTTATTATCGTCGATGATTTTTCACGATACACTTGGATATTATTTTTAAAACATAAAAGCGATACGTTTGAAATGTTTAAAATTTTCGCTAAGAGAATTAAAACTTAATGAACTTAAAAATTAAAAGTATAAGAAGCGATCATGGTGGTAAATTTGAAAATGATATCTTTGAAATATTTTGCAATAAAAAGTGAATTAGTCATAATTTTCTTTTTCCAAACACCACAAAAAAATTGTGTAGTAGAAAGGAAAAATCGAACACTACTTAGTAGTAGTAGTTTACCAAAAAATTTCTGGGCCTAAGCTGTTCCTACGGCATGATATGTATTAAATCATGTAACAATTCGACCTATGACTAAGAATACATGTCACGAAATGTTTTTCGAAAAGAAACCCAAAGTATCATATTTCCATATTTTTGGTTCTGAATGCTTTATTTTGAATACTAAAGATAATCTGGGAAAATTCGATCCAAAAGCCGATGAAGGAATTTTTGTTGGATATTCGGATCATAGCAAAGCATATATAATCTTTAATAAACGAACTAACATTATTGAAGAAAGTCTTCATGTTTCTTTTGACGAAGATTTTCAAAATACCAAAAATGACGACGATGATGAAATTTTTAATAACAATAATATTAATAATACTTCTATAACTGAAAACAATAATACCACAAATAATAATAATAATCTTTAAAAATCACCACCTCGAATCTTAAGAGATCATCCAATTAACAATATAATTGGTGATTTAAATAGAAGATTTTTAACAAGAAATCAATTGAATCAAATATGCCATGTTGCATTTATATCTAATTTTGAACCTAAAAATTATAAATAAGCATCGAAAGATGATTTTTGGATTAACGCAATGCAAGAAGAACATAATCAATTTGAAAGAAATGATGTATGGGAAATTGTACCAAGATCAAATGATCAATCCGTAATAGGAACAAAATGGGTTTTTAAAAACAAAGCAGATGAAAATGGAAACATTGTTAGTAATAAAGCAAGATTAGTTGCTCAAGGATACAACCAAGAAGAAGGAATTGACTATGAAGAAACATTCGTTTCTGTAGCACGTCTTGAAGCTATACGGACATTGCTTGCTTTTTCATGTCATCATAATTTTAACTTATTTCAACTGAATGTTAAGAGTGCATTTTTAAACGGTTTCATAAAGGAAAAGGTTTATGTTGAACAAGCACCTTTATTTATTCATGAGAAATATCCAGACCATATTTTCAAACTTAAAAAGGCATTATACATCTTAAAACAAGCACCGTATGCTTGGTATGAGAGACTAAAAACACATTTACTAAATTCTGGTTTTCAAATTGAGACTAGTTGTACAAATATATGTTGATGACATCATATTTGGGTCAATTAACGAAAAACTATGTAACGATTTCTCTAATATAATGAAAAATGAATTCTAAATGTCGCATATGGGAGAATTAAATTTCTTTTTAGGTTTACAATGAAAGCAACTAGAAAATGGAATTTTTATAAATTAAGAAAAATATTGTAGAGAATTACTAAAACGATTAGGAATGGATGGTACTTCAAGTAGACCAACTCCAATGAGCATGAGTTTACATTTAGATAAAGATAAAAATGGAAAAGATTTCGATCAAATATTATAACGAAGTATGATAGGATCTTTGTTATACTTAACGGCCAGTAGATCAGATATTATGATGAGCATGTGTCTATGTGCAAGATTTCAAGCACAACCTAAGGAGTCACATCATCGAGCGGTTAAAATAATTCTACGATACTTAACCCATACCAAAGATCACGGACTTTTCTATCCTAAAGGCAGCTCTTTCGAACTCGTATCATATAGCGATGCAGATTTTGTTTATTGTAAGACAGATAGAAAAAGTACGAGTGACACATGTCATTTCATTGGTCAATCTATGGTTTCCTAGTTCAGTAAAAAGCAAAAGTGTATCCCTCTCTCAAAATGTGAAACCGAGTATATATCAACAGCTTAGCCTGTGCACAAGTAATTTATATGCAACAAACTCTTCAAGATTTTGGTAAAATTATTGAAAGTCTATAGTATGGTGGATCGATTATACAAACGACAAGTATATAACTAAATTAAACTATAGTGTAACGATAGTAAAGAATGTAAATAATAATAATCACACCAGGATTTTATACTAGTTCGGACCTCCCGTCCTACGTCCAGTCCCGAAGCTCCTCTCCGAAATTTCCTTTCACCAAATAGCCCTCACTTCACCTGGAGGAACAGGTTTACAATAGTAGAGTTTCTTTGTCAACTATGTGTTCTCTATTACACGGATTTTGACTATATAGTACAATTGAACTTCCTATATCTCTTGGATGATTGAATACAATATTGTTCAAGAGAATATAGAAGTGTATGATCTCAGATTTTCAGATTGGATAGCAAGTAGATGATTAGAATAAGAGATGATCAAGATAGAGAGTCGAGTTGTAAGGTAGTCAGGTGTGTTCTTTCTCTTGATTCCTGATGCTATATATAGTTGTAGATAGGTATGTTGAATAGTTGCATCCATTAATGAGTGCTCTATAGTCGCTGCTGCTGATGATGAAGAGTTGCAGCGAAGAGAAGCGAAGACGTCTATTCAAATCAGGCAGTTGAAGTTTAAATTTCAATCCCGAGTTTGAATTCAGACGTATGGATGTTTGTATCAAACGTCTGAGCCTGTATAACTTTTGTTCCCGAGTTTGAATTCAGACGTCTGGTATTTGTATCAGACGTCTGGTAGTATATAATTTTTGTACAGGGTAGATTTCCAGACGTCTGGGTGCATCTACCAGACGTCTGGTCTTGTCTGTTTTGTTGTTCCAGAGGATATTTTCAGACGTCTGACATTTGCACTCAGACGTCTGAAAACTGTGCATGTCCTTTTTGTGCATGTTTCTTGTTGCTTCTTTGACCTTATCGACTTGTAGTCTCTTGTATTATTCTTTGCACCTTGTTCTTGTCTTTCTAGTGATGTTGCTCTAGCAAGTTCCTGTATATATACATATATATGTACATTTGATTTTCATTGTATAATTGTTGTCATTAAAACCATGGATTTGATTGCCTAACTATCTCCCCCTTTTTGATGATGACAACTATACAATGTACTTATATGTAATTTTTATAAATCTCCCCCTGAATATGTGCTTTCCATTATCTCTCCCCCTTTGTCATTATCAAAAAAGAATGAGGGAATCATATTTGCAAATTCCAAAATCTTTCCTTTTGTTTCTCCGAGTACTTGTAATAAATAAAAATCATTTTTTGGTACCCACTTACTATGTTAGGGTCCGGGGGGTTAGATCTTTGAAAACCATACCCATTTGGGTGTGGTTGAACCTTTATAAATATAATTTTCATTATTAACTACCATATCAAAATAAACATCAATGTATTTTTCTCTATTTTTCCAATTAACAGGAACCCAAATACTTAGATAATTTTTATTCATATTTCCGTTCAATGATATTGTACGTCTAGAGAAATTATAAATATTATTGGCCATAGCAGTATTTGAATTTCTATAAGAATTTGATCTAGACTTTACTCTAAATTTAGTACTAGTACTAACATTTTTACTATACATGAAAGCGTATCTAGTGCTATTTCTACGATCAGTTTTATTATATCATAAACCACTTTTGTCATGTAAAGGTCTAGAACTAGATAAAATCATGTTTAAATCGTTTTGACCTTTATTAAATTTTGTGACTTCAGTGTTAAGTTTATCAAATTTAGCTTTGAAGTCAAAATTATTATTTTCAAAAGAAATATTACTGTTTTTCAAAATATCAATTTTCTTGTTTAATTCAGAATTCTCCCATTTTATCGTACAGTTCTCATTTTCGAGAAGAAAAATTCGAGATTCTGAATTATCTAAAGATGATTGTAATAAATCATTTTGTCTTTTCAAATCCGTAATTTCTTTTGAAAAAAATTCTTTTTCTTTTTCAAACATAGTATTTTTATTTTGCAAAACATTAATTTCCTCCAAAAGATCGTTGTTTTTATCTTCTAACTGCTCATTTTCTTTTTGTAGGAAATCTTTTTGTGAAATAAGTTCTTCTACGGTATTTTCAAAACATTTAGTTTGTTTTATGAAAAATTTATTTTCCTCTTTTAAATTGGAAATTTCTTGCTCACAATCATTTAACTTATCTAAAGCAATTCTATTAACTGTATTCAAGGTTTTAAATCTTTTAATAATTCATCATGTGCTAACAGAAGATCTTTATATAAAGAATCTAAGCATACCGATTGTGATTTGAGTTTAGCCATGAAGCATTTTTTTGTTTTCTCCTTTGATTCTTCTTTATTGCTTTTCCTCTTCCTATTGCCTTGAGTAGATCTCTATATAGCCATTTATTTTAGGATGTTGTTACGATTTCTAGAATCCCAGGCTCTGATACCAATTGAAAGTCTATAGTATGGTGGATCGATTATACAAATGACAAGTATATAACTAAATTAAATTATAGTGTAACGATAGTAAAGAATGTAAATAACAATAATCACACTAGGATTTTATACTGGTTCGGACCTCCCGTCCTACGTCCAGTCTCGAAGCTCCTCTTCGGAATTTCCTTTCACCAAATAACCCTCACTTCACCCGGAGGAATAGGTTTACAATAGTAGAGTTTCTTTGTCAACTACGTGTTCTCTATTACACAGATTTTGACTATATAGTACAATTGAACTTCCTATATCTCTTGGATGATTGAATACAATATTGTTCGAGAGAATATAGAAGTGTATGATCTCAGATTTTCAGATTGGACAGCAAGTAGATCATTAGAACAAGAGATGATCAAGATAGAGAGTCGAGTTGTAAGGTAGTCAGGTGTGTTCTTTCTCTTGATTCCTGATATTATATATAGTTGTAGATAGGTATGTTGAGTAGTTGCATCCATTAATGAGTGCTCTATAGTCGCTTCTATTGATGATGAAGAGTTGCAGCAAAGAGAAGCGAAGACGTCTATTCAAATCTGGTAGTTGAAGTTTAAATTTCAATCCCGAGTTTGAATTCAGACGTCTGGATGTTTATATCAGACGTCTGAGACTGTATATTTTTTGTTCCCGAGTTTGAATTCAGACGTCTGGTATTTGTATCAAACGTCTGGTAGTATATAATATTTGTACAGGGTAGATTTCTAGACGTCTGGTCTTGTCTGTTTTGTTGTTCCAGAGGATATTTTCAGACGTCTGGCTTGTGCACTCAGACGTCTGAAAACTGTGTATGTCCTTTTTGTGCATGTTTCTTATTGCTTCTTTGACCTTATCGACTTGTAGTCTCTTGTATTGTTCTTTGCACCTTGTTCTTGTCTTTCTAGTGATGTTGCTCTAGCAAGTTCCTGTATATATACATATATATGAACATTTGATTTTTATTGTATAGTTGTTGTCATTAAAACCATGGATTTGATTTCCTAACAATTATAACCAACTCTCTTATATATTGTGATAATACTAGTGTTATAAATTTATCCAAAAATCCAATAACCATTCTTGTACAAAACATGTTAACATTCGTCACCATTTGTTAAGAGATAATGTAGAATAATAAATTATCTCTCTTGAATTTGTTAACACTAAAAATCAAATTGCTGATATTTTCACCAAACCGTTATGTGAATCAACTTTTATAAAGCTACGACGAGACCTTGGAATATGTTCAATTAATTAATTAATTAATTAATGCATGCCACATTTATTCATCATTATAGACATTATTTTTTTATATAAAATTTTAAATTTAATCTAGTCAATCTTTTGACAACCATAAAAACAAAACGGTTAACAAATTAATGGTTAAACAACTCTATCCATACAAAGTACGAACTGTAAATAGACTTTCATTATACAATCTATTTATACATGATTAAAGAAAAATAAAAACATAAATATTATTTATAAATTTACGAAAATTAAACATGTCTTCTGATCACAACTCCACTTGTTCAACTATCGACTTTAGCTCACCCTCATCAAATAGCACATACGTATCACCAACTAATACCACACCTCTATCAATTCGTTCGGCCTCGCTAAACATTATGGCATCACCTACATATCACACTGGATTCTCTTCTAAGAAAAAGAAAGCCAAACGAGCGATTAATCTAGAATCCACATCTCTCAACACCAAAGTTGATGCAATATATCACTATCAATAAGAAAGCCAAACGATCGATTAATCTAGATTCCATTTCATTTACTTACCTATTCAAACTAATTAGTTCACTTACTAATTTTATCTTATCACTTCATTCTCGAATTTAATTTCAAATCTAAATAAATAAAAAGTTTATTTCTAAACTTTTGCTTCTTTAGTTCCTTGGGCCAAAATTCTACAATTTCCATTTAAATTTTAAACTTCCTTAAGTTTCCAACTTATTTAAATTCCATAAGAATTTTAAATTATCTTCTAGAGTTTAAGCAACATTTCAAAATCACCTTTGAAATCAATTATATCCAAAATCCTTTGCATTTCTAAAATCAAACCCAACTTTTGCAAACAATTCCAATCTAAAACATCCAGGTAGCAATCCCTCTCTTGGAAACTCGAAAATGAACACCGATGATGTCACGATCATCATCGGAATTATTTTCCAGTGACCGAAGAGAGTTTAGTGCTTTTATCTCTTTAAAACCCCTCCAAATATTTTTAAATTCCAAATCTCTCCAGATTTCCAATCCAATTCAAAAATATTTCTCAAATACTATCACCATTATTTCTCCAAAGCTTTTGAAAACCATTTTCAAACCCAAAGGAATTTAAAACTTTCCCAAAATGCCAAATTCCAAATCCATCCAATTCATATTCAAACATTATCCGGGAATTTTCATCTCGATTTATTTTCAAATATTTCTCTTGAATCCTATTTTAGATTATAAATCACATTTATAGTTTACATTTACATATCTCATTTGTATATGAATTTATTTCTTAGCTGTTAGTTATGATTTCAATTTCTTATTCTCACAATAGTGATAATAACTTAATATTATCACTCCTTAACAACCAAGCATCCATATATAACTATAATAATTTCTAAAAATTATTTCTTTCATATACAAAAATAATTTGGGTAAAATTATTTTATTTACCCTATTTTAAAACAATACTGTGTCGGTTTATCTCATTCAAGAGTTTAGAAACCCCTATCGATGCCATGGCGTCCAACATATCGACCAGAATCCATAAACACTCAACCGATAAATCAACACAGTATAAAACAAATTTTATATTCACTAACAAATACGCGCTCATATCTATTAATACACTCAAACTCATTCTAGAGTACTACGGACTCTATTTTCAAATGAGTAATCCCCACCAGAGCCAAGGTTCTCGCTAAACCTTCAGCTCTGATACCAAATGTAGCGACCCGCAAATCCATACCCCTTTGAGCCGGCAATATTCTCCTTTCAGTTCAACTCAAAGTGGTCAGAAATACAAACCATTAGGGTTAAAAGAAGAAGAAGGTAGAAGAAGAAAAAGAAAACCACATCAGAATCTCACAAACGTAGCGGAATAAAATATAATAGATAATAACAGATATTTACACAAAAGAAAACTATATCTGTTTTATACTTTATATCTGATATTATAATAGTGTCTATAGAAAGTAAAATAGAATCTAGCTGAAATGCTTGCATCTCACGTTTCAGCAATAGTTGGGCACAATCAAAACCGTACAGGCGCGTAGGGAGAATGGATCTCCAACTAATGACTAGGCACTGGGGTACAACCTGTCATAGTACCTGGTCTAGATCAGCGTACCGAGGACCACGCCCGATCCCCTGCAACACAAAGCCGGAACTACCCCTTAGTGGATAATTCCGAGTAAGATCACCCCACGGTTGGGATCAGCAACCGCACCACTAAGCCGAAATAAAAGGGACATCTAGACAGGGATGACCTCACCCTAATGGGTGCTACCTACATAACCTTGCTGCATAACCCCTGATTTTCAGTCATTCTCGGTTGATGAGGCTCGAGGCTAAGCGTTACCTTTTTAGAACATATCCCCTGGAATGCTCATCGTCCACCTGACGATGTTCTGAAAGCATTCATCCATACAAGTCCGTTCCGGGTTCGAACAGAACCGAAGGCACTATTCCTACTACATCCATTTTGGAATTATCCTCAGGATTAGTAGCGACTAGCCCTTGCACTTCACTGCTCCATCTTCGACTCCAAATTCGTTTCCCCTACGAAAACGTACAAACCGGATCGAAATGGTTTTCGAGAAATTAATCCTGATCCCGGTCTCTTCGAAACGATCGGCGCATTGGCCAATATTGATAGTCAGTTATTTAACTATCAAATAACATTCACAAACAACTATCAGACCTTTAAATAATTTCTCCCAAATTATTTATTAACCTCAAAATATCTTCGCAAGATATATTTCCACTTTTCAACCCTTTGAAAACAGTTTCAAACCATCTTTCTCTCACGGAATAAATTTCCCAATATTTTCTATTTCCACTGAAATCACCAAGTACAAATACTTTGACTTTAAAATCATTTAAAACACTTAATTATAGAATATACCTTTAATCATTTATATTTAAAACTACTTTAATACTTTATTTTAAAAAAAAAATATACACTTCAAGAAAATTTAAAATGAAGCTACTTTATAAAATATAAAATAATTTTTATCTTTTCCAAACATAATACCAATTAACCTTTAAATAATTACTACTACTGTAAATTTGAAAAATACTTACTTTAACATTTAAGCAATTTAAAATAATAGATTTTCCAAAACATACTTTTAAAACAACTTTGAAACGTTAACTTATACTTAAGAATTTGCTTTGAAAACGTACTTGGCTATCCAGGGAAATATACTTCTCTTTCACATCTTTAAAAATAAATCACTATTTATTTTTAATCAATTTACCCATTCTTTTTATAAATTCCCACCTTGAATTTATTCTTCCAAATATCCACTGATATATTACTTCACTTTTATAAACCCAGTTTATAAATTCCAAATTCTCACTTCTCTTTTAAAATCCCACTTTTATACAGTTAAATCAATTTCAAATTGATTTCCAAATTTCTCCATTTTGAAATAAATCCCTTTACTTACTCAATTTATTTCAAAACCCATTAACTTCCGATTTTAAAACCTTTTTATCTAAAAATACCAATTTCATATTTTTTTCCCAAATTCCTTCTTTATCCTTTTTAAATAAATTTAAACCTTGAATTTTAAAGTAAATTCTTTATTACTTTAAATAATATCACTTAAGTTTAAATTTCCATTATTTCTTTATTTGCTCAAAATCCTCTTTTCCCATACTCGAAATTTATTTATTAGGATTTTAAAATCACTTATATTCTTTTCCAATTCATTCTTAAATTTATTCAAATTCTCTATAATTATTTTACTTGAAAATTTACTCTTTTATTTTCTTTTCAAAAATCCAATTCTATGTATTTTGATAACTCAGAGTATCGAAATATATTCAAGCAATCCATAGCATTCAATCTCAATTGTCCATATAATCCATCACAGAAAATCAAATATTCATAACACAGAATATTAAACAATCTAAATAATTTTGAGGAATCCAGTTGGATCCCTCCAACCTGTTTCCCTGCATCCACAGATGTTAGCACAATATAAAATACCAATTCCACTTCAAGGTGGAATATCGCGGTATATGGGTTTATATAATATCATCCGCTATTATGCGGCGCATAGGGTCTCATCCGCTATATAATGCGGGAATATCAACCACTCCAATATATACACACACTACTATATATATATTATCACATCCAATCAATTCAATCATTCAACCAATTATTTAAATTTAACCATTTAAATTTAACTTAAACCCAGATGAGTGGGATTAACTCACCTTTGACTTCTTATTTGCAATCCGATCCATCTCAACTATTTTCTTCACGATTTTGGACCTTGTACAAACATTATACGTTTTATTAATACTTGAACAGATCGAATGATCGATTATCATTTAAATAACTTTAATTAATCAATTATTTCATTTGAACTAACCGAACAACCTATTATCATTTAATAATGTGATTTAAACTAATTTTTCCTCTAAACAATTTTTTTAGTAACCAAAATAATTGTATAAGTTAATTAAATAAATTAATTTCCAATAATACATTATTCTAAAATAACCTAGTAAATCTAAAATGTGTGTATATATATATTTATATTTATTTTTGAAACTTCTTATATACTTGTAAAATAATCTATATAGATTTAAAAATCCCTTCTTTTTTTATTTTTTATAAACATTATAACCTTCAAAATCCCTGTCTTTTCTTTTTCACATATATTCTCTGTTTAAACCAGAACTGTTTACTTATTTCTGCAAATATTTTCTAAATTATACATACATATAGAATTAAAATCAAAAATGGGCTATACCTTACTGGATTAGAACTACTCCCCTGCTCGACAATAATAAACCCAAACCCAGCCGCCCTCCTCGCCACGGCCACCATTCAAACCCGCGACCCAAACCCTCCCGAGCTCGAAGACGCCATCCCATCAGCCTTGACGTTTCATACGCGAGCCCTGCCTTACTACCACGAGAACCGCACCGTACTCGACGCCCAGTCCACCGTGAACAAATGCCTCGTCGCGGCCAACCACTACGGACCCAAAAACCTACGTCGCCCCTTCTCGTACCCAAAGCCGATCGAACAACCTCCCTTAAGCCTTGGCTCTAAGGCCTGAATCGAAATCGATTTGAATTCGATGATGTCGATCTGGCATTCGATCGCGCGAACCCTTTTTTTTTAAAAAAAATCAAACGATTTTTTTTCGGGAGGAGGAACTGTCGTTCGTCCATTTACTTGTTTTGAGATGCTCAGTAATATTTTTTTTTGTGGAATCGCTTTTGAGCTGGAGAGGAAGCCACTGTTTTTAAGGGTAACGAGGCAGCGTACTCTGGAAAGGAAGGGAACATCGTATTGGAGAAGGTATACGCGATATGAAAAGGAAGAGACATTGATGTTGGCGTGAGGAGAAAGGCTGCAGTGATTTGAGGGGAAAAAGTATCAATGTAAAGTTTATTTGACCAGTCAAACAAAGAGTATAGTATATTTAAATTTTAAATTTAAACCGTCTCGAATTATGCAACTTCAAATCCTGACCTTCTATCAAGGCATGCCGCTAGGCGTTTATAATGTTAAACCCCTATTTCGAACCCAATGGAAAAGGTTTCGAGTCCTAATTCGATCATATGGAGAAGATAGCTTTTTGGACCCAGTTATTATATTGAATTCGATATAAATTTCAGTGCGTTTATAGATCGTACGACTACAGGACAACTGCAAACACTACGAAAATTGAAATCCGATAATAATACAATATTACGGATCCAATGGAACTGGTTTCGTCGAATTCCGAGACTGTGCCTCGGAAGGCTATTTTTAAATATCAATTTAAACGATATATTTTCACAACCGAACAAAACACTTTTAAATTCAATTTTAACAGTTCTATTATCTTCAGTATTGTTAATACAAATTTTATAAGCCTTCAAATTATTTTTAGCAAGCTCGAAACTCCCGATTTCACATTTTACCCAATTTTCAATTATTTAATTCAATAATTTAATTAACCAATAAATAGTGATATTTGAAATTCAAGTTAAAAATTCACTTTTAAATATTTAAAACCAATTAAATATTCCAATTTCAAATGTCCAAATTTCCGGGTCGTCACATTCCTCCCCCCTTAAAAGAATTTCGTCCCCGAAATTGCTAGTTAGGAAGAATGATTCGATCCCCGTTAACTATTTTCTCAAATCCAAATAGTTTCAAACAACTTTCCAAAATAATCTTTTATTAAGCCACACTAACCCTCTTTCTAACTTTCCAACTTATCCATAAGTCCCAAACAATATTACTTAAAATTCAAATTTAAATTTAAAACCAAATTTTGAATCATCAAAAATTTCTCAAAATTTTTCTAACTCCCTAAAATTTTGGAAATTTTTGCCAGCGTCTCCTTTGCGCGGCTAGCTCAGTACAACTACAAAATGCCTCTACAGGCCCCCAGATTTCAAAAGAAAACAAAAGGCCAAGTGGCTGGATCAGAAAACCATCAAATTTCATATGACAATTTAAATACATACCTTTTGTCGAGCAATTCAATATTTATCTTCTGAAATCAAAATCATCAATTTATCTTTTGCTTTTATATACATGTATATCTTACTAAGCAATAATATCCAATCACAGTTCCAAAATCATTTTATACATTTCTTTTCAAAATTTTCAATATCTATTCATTCGAGCCCGTACGATGTACATATATCGTCCGTACGCAATATCAAATCCGATCGCTCGCTCGATCACACAATTTCATTTCCGAACTAGTATCGTCCACCCGACATCCTAGTGCGGACTCTGATCTGGAATCTTGATCAGAAACCGTCATCCTCCTTGCATAGCCACAAACTATGATACAGAATGTGATATCCTGGAATTTTAGGCAAATAATTATGTAATAATCTTCTTTATAAATCAATTAATAATCTAAAAATTTATCCTTTGTCCTAAGCAAATAAAATAAATATTAATTTGAATATATATAAGTAAAATTTAAAAAGAATTTGAATTTGAAATTCAAATGTAAATAATCTTAAAAATAAATTGTGTTTAAAATAATAAGTGTATATGATTTTTATTAGCATGTGATTGATTTTATATCATTGTCTTTAAAATTTTATATAGATAAGTGTAAGAGAAATTTAAATATTAAATACTTAAGATATTTATATATATATAACTAAATTTAAAAATATAATATAAATACATATTAAAAACATGGAAGTTACAAATGTAAATAATGTGTGTACATAATCACAAATGTAAGCAAAAGAAATGTGTTTAATGACAAGTGTTATCAAAATTGTACAAGTGTCCTTAATCTTTTTATTTTTCAAAATAATTAATAAATGAGAAAACTAAGTTATATAAACATACCTCTATCTCTCTATTCCATTTTTTCTCTTATCTTCATTATCAAAACAAAGGAAAACAAGAAAATCTGTACTAAAAACCAGAAAAAAATCAAAGAGAGAATTCAAAACAATCTCTCCACAAATTTCAAACCTAAAACCTGAGCAGATTAAAACAAGTTCAAAGTATTAAAAGCTGGAACAATGAAACCTGAAACAACATAAGCAAGAAGATCAAACAAGACTTCAACCGGATTTAATTCAAGATCATCTCAACAACTAAGTTTCAGATCATTTTAAAAGCAGCAGTTCATAAACAAGAAAATTTCCAGGTTCCAGGAAGAAAACTTCCTCTGTTCTTTTAGTAAGGTGAGTTAACTACCTTTTTAAAACTATAACCTGGTTGCATGTGGCAAATATTTGAAAGTATGTTGAGAAATTATTTGTATGAATTTAGAAAGTGCTTGCATGTCTGTATAAATGAGATATATCTAAGTGCATGTCTGTTTATAGATAAGCCTACCCTGTTTTTGATTTCTCAGACTAAATCAAGGTTCAAAAAAATTCAAATTCTCTTCTCTCAATCTCTTTCTGGTTATGATCTTAAAAGAGGAAATGTTTGTAATAACTAAAATCTTATTTTAAAAATGTTTTAAAGTGTAGTTAGTAAGTAGTTAACTGGGAAGAAGGAATTACAGTAAAAAAATCAAAACATATCAAAATTCCGACTCAAACAATTCATGCTTTCAGGCATATAACCTGTTTTGTTATCTAAAATCATGAATTTTAAGAATCAAATCCAGATTTTTAGTGCTAGATTGAGTGAGGAATCTTGGATTGGTCGGATTTTGGGTTTTTGGGCTTTTCTGATGATCGCGTAGGTCGGAGGGTTAGGGATGGAGGTCAGAGGAAGCTGGCAGACCAGGGATGTCGGCAAAAATGGTGAGGAGGGTGTCTGATCATCGTGGCGTCGTTCGCGAAGTGGTTTAGATTCTAAACCTAGTTTTGGGTCGAGATTGTAAATTAGGGCAGCGCGTCTTCTATGGTGAATCGAGTGTTGCCATACTTTGGGTAAAGATAGACTGGACCTAGGCGAAGCTGTGACCGGAGCCTCTGAGGTTCTGGTGATCGGAAATTGAAGGACGAGGAGGTTTTTCCAGAAATGGGTGTTCCAGGCTGGAGCTTGTAAGTTCGATTTTCGATTTCGAATTTGAGACGCAGTTCAGATGATCGAATTTTAGTATGAAGATGATCATCGTCTTGGGAGGATCATCGCTGATGATGGGAGGTGACTGTATCAGGTGTACATGTGCACGGAGCACACTTTGGTGTCTGGAGGGTTGGGTTGTTGGATTCGAAGTTCGTCGAGTAGAATGTCGGGTGAAGCTCGAAGATGCGGAGAGTTCGACTCGAAGTATTTTGGGGTATCTTGGGTACATAGGTGTTTGAACAGTGAGGAATACTTAGAGATGTAGGCTGAGTGAACCCAAATTTTTAAGTATGGACTCAAATCTAAGTTGTATTCTAGTTTGAGATAAGTGAAGTTTTATCAAATTTAAATGTTTAAACAACTTTAAAATGTTAATGATAGTTAAGAAATTAATAAAGATAATGATTTATCTTAAAGTTAATTAAGGATTAATAATTAAAGATTAATTACATTAATCAAGTAATTAATAAAGAGTAATTAATTTATTTATTTAATTAATGATTAAGGAGTGATTAATGTATTTAAAGGATAATTAATTTATTAAACACTTGGGTCAGTATATTGTATTGAGTAGTCGAGGGATTCAGGTTAGCTTTGACGAATTCTGGAGGAGATTTGGAGCAGGAGGCTTCACCGTGTAGATATATGATGATTCCGCTGTGTATATGTTGTGTCTGTATCTGTGATACTTGAGTTGTATGAATTAGACAGATGTTTATAACTGTCTAATATGTGTTGTATAAGTTGTGTAACTCTGATGTATATGATACTATGTAATATTTTATATGATATATTATATTTCATTCGTTCCGCTGTGAGTTTCTGATGTTGTTGTTCTTTCTTCTTTCTTTCTTTTCTTCTTCTATCCCTTTCTTTCTTATTAGCGATTCGATTTTTCCGGGAGTGGAAAGCCGGGTCGTCACATTTGGTTACATATTATTACATAATTATTATATTTACATTTGAATTTCAAATTCAAATTCTTTTTTAATTTTACTTATATATATTCAAATTAATATTTATTTTATTTGCTTAGGACAAAGGATAAATTTTTAGATTATTAATTGATTTATAAAGAAGATTATTACATAATTATTTGCCTAAAATTCCAGGATATCACATTCCTCCCCCCTTAGAATCTTTTCGTCCTCGAAAAGGAACGAAGCCAGAATTTACTTATTTACTTATTATCAGATAAATTTTTCTTTTGAACATATTTTTAAAACACTTTAAAAATCTTTATAATATTACTAAATTAGTTTTTATAAAAATACTTTTATAACTCGATGTTTCAACAAGTCCATTCTCGTTCTCACAGAAATTCGGTCATACGTTGATCAGGCGTAAGATTGAAAATCCATAAGTACTTAGCAGACCCATTTTCAACACCCAGTGAAAATATTTTGGAAAATAATTTTATTGAAAATATAGAAAACAGTTTTGAAAATAGAGGAAATATCTTTGGTGAGAATGCTCTGGAAATCATCACTCCCATCCATGGTCGCAGTTAACCCGATGGTTACGTTGCCGTCCCGGCAAAATCCACAGATAACTGTAGGTCTCCGCGCTCCTCGATTACGCCATGGAACCCGCTACAGATCGCAGTTATACCCGGGCCTTACGTTGCTAGCACAGCACAAACCCATATAACTGTAGGCATCAGCGCCACCGAATTTCGCTGCCAAATAATGAAACTTCTCCCACATAGGTCGCAGTCTACCGATATAAAATCAAACGTAGACAGTTGGCTCTCAGCGGCACACACGACTTTCGCTATGTTACCATAGTGTCACAGTCTACCGATATAAAATCAAACATAGACAGTTGGCTCTCAGCGGCACACATGACTTTTGCTATGGTCTGCAGTAGATCGCAGTGACATCGAGTTACATTGTCGTCACAGAATAACCCAAATGCCTCTGTGGGCACCAGCCCCTCGACTTTCGCTACACAAATAATCCTCAGGAACTAGTTTTGTCCGGACTCCTCACAGGATCAACTTTAGAAACCCCCCTTGGGGTTCAAGGCAGTACCACCCAGTGGCACTCCTGAGAAGTTCATTTCAAGGGAGCGCCTTTTTCCCAGAGCTATACTCAAAACATTTTATACTATATACTTATAGTATCTTCAAATCATACCCTTTATGATTTATCAAAATCTCCTTTACACAAAATTGATTACCAAAATCGATAATTCTCAAACTAGGCTTTTCAAAATCCAAAATTGATTTTCCAAAAATCAAAAGCCCTTTCCAAAATCCATAGGTTCCCAAAACCTTTTCCAAAATCATTCTCATAAGATCCTTTATATATATAGATATAGATATATATATACTTTGAAAGTCTTTGGATCATTTCAAACTTTGTATAAAACCTCTTTTATACTTCAAATATTTCAAAACCCTTTTCTTTTAGCAATAGATTCAACAAAGGAAGATTTACCTTATATAACAAGGATATATAACTTTATTTTATTCTAAATCAAATATTCAAATTTGATAATTCCTTTATAAAGTTATTAACCATATTTCTTTTCAAAAACCATTTTACAGTTCTTATCTCCAATCTTCAATATCAATTTCATTCAAATCCGTACGATGCACACATATCATCCGTACACAAAATCAATCTGATCACTCAATCGATCACACAATTTCACTTCCGAACTAGTATCGTCCACCCGACTTCCTAGTGCGGACTCAGATTTGGTTTCTTGATCAGAAACCGTCATTCTCCTTGCATAGTCGTAGCTATGATAGAGAATATCCAAAACCAATCAACAATCCATATTCAGGTTCGCTGTCGAAAATCGAGCGAAAAATTCTAACTCGGATCGATAATATTATCTCGAAATTCTATGCTCGAATCTGGATCAAACCACTATGCGAATAGAATAATATACGTTCATCTTACGTATTTAACTTCATTGATTATTAGCCAAATCAATTCTCTTTTCTATTCACATTTCCTTTAATTCCATTCACTTATTCTCAATTGCTTCCATTTCCAATTGAGTTATTACTTCGATTACAAACAGTTTGAATTCTGACCAATTTAAATTTAAAAATAGCTTGAAAAAGTTTAAAATAGATAAGTAGTTGAAAAATAGTTATTAGTTTGTAAAATAGCTGTAAAATAGTTAAATAGTTATAAAATAGTCAGATAATTTCAAAATAGTTTTTATAATAGTGATTAGATATAAGTAACTGAAAAATAGTAATTAGTTTATAAAATAGTTTCAAAATAGTTAAATAGTTCCAAAATAATTGTAAAATAAGTATAAGGTAGTTTGGGGTTTAAGAAGAAAAATTATATAGTAAATAGTTTGGAAAAATATTTGTATTAAAACAATTTATTTTTGAAAATAATCCAGAGCCAAACTGTTAAATTTCCCAATCTCCAGTTCCAATTAATTTCCCAACAATTCAATTTAAATTCTACTTTCATTTAAATTGACTCAATACTTCAATTTCCATTGAAATTTATTTAACCCCAATTCAAGTTGAATTAATCCTCAATTTCTTTCCAAATTCAAATCAAATTCCATTTGAATTTTAAATCTATTCAACTTTAATCACAATTTTAATTAATTTATATCCATTACAAATTGAACCAATTTTAATTCATTTCAATTTCAGTTTAAATTAATCCCAATTCCTATTTGAATTTGAACTCATTCAACTTCAATTCCATTTCAAATCATTTCGATTTAAAATTTCCATTTAAACTTATGCTTATCCATCTTTAATTACAATTCTAATTAATTTAAATCAATTTCAAATTTGAACTAATTCTATTTAAATCTCAACTTAAAACCTTCTCAGATTATATAAATTCAAGTTAATTTTTTTAAATATTAATTTAATCACTTAAGTCAAATTAACCCTTTCTTTTAAATCAAATCAACCTTTATATTATTATTATTATTTTTTTTTTATCCAAATCTCGAAATTCCATTTTTAAAATTATCTTTACTTTATTACAAAGTTCTAATAAGAATTCAAAACAATTAAATTTTCAGATTCTAATATATTATCCATTCCAAAAGAAGGTGATTTTTATATCACACTGCCATAAAATATTTCATACATTGATAGACTGCATACTAGCAGTTCAACATTACATACATTTATCACAATAAAAAGTCTGACAAAGTAAATTTAGGTGTCTTCATCATCACCTAAGTTTAGAGTCCTAGCATTTTTATCAGAATCCTTCCTATGGACTTCCTTCCAAAGGGCAAAGCCCAAACATACATTTTTCAGTAGGATGTCCCCACTTATAGCATTTTCGACAAAAAGTTTCTTCCCTCTCATCAATCCGGATGACCTCTATGTTTCCTACTGGATGTTCCACAACTTTAATCTTCTTCTTCTGTCTGTTAGGGCAATTCCTTGCGATATGTCCCAACCCTTTACAATGATAGCAAATGGTTGATTCGTTGACCGGTTCCATTGGTTTCCGCTTCACCTTCCTTACTTCGGGACAATGGTTAAGGAAATGTCCCTTCTTATGACACTTAAAGCATAATATCTCGGTGCGAAAACGTTGGAATTTACCCTTTAATTCCTTTCTAGTTTTACCGCACTTAGCTGCGTAATGACCCTTATTGAAGCATCTATAGCAGGTGACATTATCATAAGGTCCTGGTCCATTTCTTTCCTTAATCCGATCTTCATATTCCTGAATTGCTATTTCCCGTTCCTTACGTGCAGCTGCTCTTCGTTCCTTACGCCTCGCCTTCCATTCTTCATTCTTAGCCATTTTTCTTGAAGACTGGATTCTAGAGGGACTTCCTAACCTATAAATTAGACTTAATTAGAAAAATTCAACTCTTATATATTAATTTTACTTACTTAGTTATACCTTAAGTTTAAACTACCACTTAATTCCAAACAAAGTTTTTAAACAACTTCTTATTTTAAAATAAGATTACTTTCAAAAATATAATGAATAATACTCTTTATTACTTCTATTAACATTTGAAACAATTTCAAAATTTTCAATTTACATCCTTTCTAATTTACAAATTATTCACATCTAATGGTTACTTCCTTAAAACATTTATGTGTTTATTGGAAAACAATCATCCTATTTACTCAATAACCATTCTATTTCTGGTTTGAAACCATTTTAATTCATCTTATTTGTATAGTTCATATTATCCCGTTTCTATTTGGTTGTATTCCATTATTTTATTTTATTCCAATGATTCAACAACCAATTTCCTTAATATATTTAATAATTAGAAAAATTATTATTTCTATATATATATATCAAAAGATAACTTATATAAATATCATTTAATTTTAAAACCATTTTAAAATCTTTATATAAGAAAATAACAAATACGCTCTCATATGTATATATACACTCAACTCATTCCAGGGTACCATTGACCCTATCCTTAATGAGTAATCCCAATAGAGCCAAAGTTCTCGCTTAACCTGGCTCTGATACCATATGTAACGACCCGGAAATTTCGATCCCGAAATTTCCAGATAGTTAGAGAAAAGAAGAAGAGATAGAAGAAAAAGAAGAAGCAGAAGCATCAAAACACAGAAACCTCACATTCGCAGCGGATAAAATATAATAACAAATAATAGCATTTATACAAAGAAAAGCTGTAATTGTTACTTTACATTCAATACATCAGAGTTACAACATATACACAAATAGACTAGACAGTTATCAACCTGTCCCAGACTACTATCAATAAGCTCTCAAATACACAGGGGTAAACTCCATACGTTCCTGTCATCCAGCTCGCCTCCTGAGCTTCAAAACGTCCTTACCTGGAAATCTGTAAGACTCGGTCTGACCCGAGCATTACATCAAAGTAACACCCGGGTCAGGCTGGAAACCAGCGTGAGTAAACTCATCTAACAAGAAATTTCGATTCATAGAACTTATATAAACCCGGGGTAACTCGTACTTTACCACAAGTAAACAACTTATATGGTCAACACTTATTTCACAAAACAAGTATCCAATTTAGTTTAAATGGTCCATATTATTCCAATACCGGCCTATTGATTTCACATATCAATCTATAAAGAATTATGGAAGATTTCAAATCGAAGTGGTTTCGGGTATTTACTAATACCCGACCCCGGTCTCTTCGAATTCAAATGTCATCATTTTAAATGTCCAAGTTGTTTAAGGGTTTAAACATTTAAACTTATATTCAGGATGATATAAACAGATAGATAAATCACAATATCACAATAAATAATTCATATCAAACATTCATCTCACAAAGCAGCATATATCATAGATATCATACCCAAATCATCCAGTATTAATATCAATCAATCATCCATAAGCAAGTTTGATAAACTCTTAATCAATTTAATTAACCTTTAATTAAATTAATTACTATCCTTTAATTACTTGGATTACCTTAATCCTAATTAATTACAAATAAATAAATTATCTCTTAATGATCTTCCTTAATTAATCTCCTTTGATTAATTATCTTTAATTACATTCAAGTAATTATCCTTAACCATACACAATAATTTACTTTTAATTACTATCATTAAATTACTATAATTAAATAATTAATCTTTAATTAACCATATTCATTAATTGATCTTAATTAATGAACCCTTAATTATTTATTATATAAATTAATGATCCTTAATTACTTCCTTAATTAATTACTCTCTTTTAATTAATTACCTTAACTAGTAATTAATCACATTATTAATTAACCTTAATTCTTTAATTAATTAACTTTAATTTAATTATATTAATTACCCTTAAATTAATATCATCAAGTGATTAACCCTTAATCACTTCCATTTAATTACTTCTATAAGTAATTTCCTCTTTTCTTAATTACAATCAATAATTATCCCTAAATTATTAATTAATCCTTACTCACTTCTATTAAGCAATTATCTTTTAATCATAAATTAATTAACCTTTAATTAATTCACTTTTAATTAATTACCCTCATTAATTAATCACATAAATTAATTATCCTTTAAATACATTAATCACTCCTTAATCATTAATTAAATAAATAAATTAATTACTCTTTATTAATTACTTGATTAATGTAATTAATCTTTAATTATTAATCCTTAATTAACTTTAAGATAAATCATTATCTTTATTAATTTCTTAACTATCATTAACATTTTAAAGTTGTTTAAACATTTAAATTTGATAAAACTTCACTTATCTCAAACTAGAATACAACTTAGATTTGAGTCCATACTTAAAAATTTGGGTTCACTCAGCCTACATCTCTAAGTATTCCTCACTGTTCAAACACCTATGTACCCAAGATACCCCAAAATACTTCGAGTCGAACTCTCCGCATCTTCGAGCTTCACCCGACATTCTACTCGAGGAACTTCGAATCCAACAACCCAACCCTCCAGACACCAAAGTGTGCTCCGTGCACATGTACACCTGATACAGTCACCTCCCATCATCAGCGATGATCCTCCCAAGATGATGATCATCTTCATACTAAAATTCGATCATCTGAACTGCGTCTCAAATTCGAAATCGAAAATCGAACTTACAAGCTCCAGCCTGGAACACCCATTTCTAGAAAAACCTCCTCGTCCTTCAATTTCCGATCACCAGAACCTCAGAGGCTCCGGTCACAGCTTCGCCTAGGTCCAGTCTATCTTTACCCAAAGTATGGCAACACTCGATTCACCATAGAAGACGCGCTGCCCTAATTTACAATCTCGACCCAAAACTAGGTTTATAATCTAAACCACTTCGCGAACGACGCCACGATGATCAGACACCCTCCTCACCATTTTTGCCGACATCCCTGGTCTGCCAGCTTCCTCTGACCTCCATCCCTAACCCTCCGACCTACGCGATCATCAGAAAAGCCCAAAAACCCAAAATCCGACCAATCCAAGATTCCTCACTCAATCTAGCACTAAAAATCTGGATTTGATTCTTAAAATTCATGATTTTAGATAACAAAACAGGTTATATGCCTGAAAGCATGAATTGTTTGAGTCGGAATTTTGATATGTTTTGATTTTTTTACTGTAATTCCTTCTTCCCAGTTAACTACTTACTAACTACACTTTAAAACATTTTTAAAATAAGATTTTAGTTATTACAAACATTTCCTCTTTTAAGATCATAACCAGAAAGAGATTGAGAGAAGAGAATTTGAATTTTTTTGAACCTTGATTTAGTCTGAGAAATCAAAAACAGGGTAGGCTTATCTATAAACAGACATGCACTTAGATATATCTCATTTATACAGACATGCAAGCACTTTCTAAATTCATACAAATAATTTCTCAACATACTTTCAAATATTTGCCACATGCAACCAGGTTATAGTTTTAAAAAGGTAGTTAACTCACCTTACTAAAAGAACAGAGGAAGTTTTCTTCCTGGAACCTGGAAATTTTCTTGTTTATGAACTGCTAAATGTGATATCCTGGAATTTTAGGCAAATAATTATGTAATAATCTTCTTTATAAATCAATTAATAATCTAAAAATTTATCCTTTGTCCTAAGCAAATAAAATAAATATTAATTTGAATATATATAAGTAAAATTTAAAAAGAATTTGAATTTGAAATTCAAATGTAAATAATCTTAAAAATAAATTGTGTTTAAAATAATAAGTGTATATGATTTTTATTAGCATGTGATTGATTTTATATCATTGTCTTTAAAATTTTATATAGATAAGTGTAAGAGAAATTTAAATATTAAATACTTAAGATATTTATATATATATATAACTAAATTTAAAAATATAATATAAATACATATTAAAAACATGGAAGTTACAAATGTAAATAATGTGTGTACATAATCACAAATGTAAGCAAAAGAAATGTGTTTAATGACAAGTGTTATCAAAATTGTACAAGTGTCCTTAATCTTTTTATTTTTCAAAATAATTAATAAATGAGAAAACTAAGTTATATAAACATACCTCTATCTCTCTATTCCATTTTTTCTCTTATCTTCATTATCAAAACAAAGGAAAACAAGAAAATCTGTACTAAAAACCAGAAAAAAAATCAAAGAGAGAATTCAAAACAATCTCTCCACAAATTTCAAACCTAAAACCTGAGCAGATTAAAACAAGTTCAAAGTATTAAAAGCTGGAACAATGAAACCTGAAACAACATAAGCAAGAAGATCAAACAAGACTTCAACCGGATTTAATTCAAGATCATCTCAACAACTAAGTTTCAGATCATTTTAAAAGCAGCAGTTCATAAACAAGAAAATTTCCAGGTTCCAGGAAGAAAACTTCCTCTGTTCTTTTAGTAAGGTGAGTTAACTACCTTTTTAAAACTATAACCTGGTTGCATGTGGCAAATATTTGAAAGTATGTTGAGAAATTATTTGTATGAATTTAGAAAGTGCTTGCATGTCTGTATAAATGAGATATATCTAAGTGCATGTCTGTTTATAGATAAGCCTACCCTGTTTTTGATTTCTCAGACTAAATCAAGGTTCAAAAAAATTCAAATTCTCTTCTCTCAATCTCTTTCTGGTTATGATCTTAAAAGAGGAAATGTTTGTAATAACTAAAATCTTATTTTAAAAATGTTTTAAAGTGTAGTTAGTAAGTAGTTAACTGGGAAGAAGGAATTACAGTAAAAAAATCAAAACATATCAAAATTCCGACTCAAACAATTCATGCTTTCAGGCATATAACCTGTTTTGTTATCTAAAATCATGAATTTTAAGAATCAAATCCAAATTTTTAGTGCTAGATTGAGTGAGGAATCTTGGATTGGTCGGATTTTGGGTTTTTGGGCTTTTCTGATGATCGCGTAGGTCGGAGGGTTAGGGATGGAGGTCAGAGGAAGCTGGCAGACCAGGGATGTCGGCAAAAATGGTGAGGAGGGTGTCTGATCATCGTGGCGTCGTTCGCGAAGTGGTTTAGATTCTAAACCTAGTTTTGGGTCGAGATTGTAAATTAGGGCAGCGCGTCTTCTATGGTGAATCGAGTGTTGTCATACTTTGGGTAAAGATAGACTGGACCTAGGCGAAGCTGTGACCGGAGCCTCTGAGGTTCTGGTGATCGGAAATTGAAGGACGAGGAGGTTTTTCCAGAAATGGGTGTTCCAGGTTGGAGCTTGTAAGTTCGATTTTCGATTTCGAATTTGAGACGCAGTTCAGATGATCGAATTTTAGTATGAAGATGATCATCGTCTTGGGAGGATCATCGCTGATGATGGGAGGTGACTGTATCAGGTGTACATGTGCACGGAGCACACTTTGGTGTCTGGAGGGTTGGGTTGTTGGATTCGAAGTTCCTCGAGTAGAATGTCGGGTGAAGCTCGAAGATGCGGAGAGTTCGACTCGAAGTATTTTGGGGTATCTTGGGTACATAGGTGTTTGAACAGTGAGGAATACTTAGAGATGTAGGCTGAGTGAACCCAAATTTTTAAGTATGGACTCAAATCTAAGTTGTATTCTAGTTTGAGATAAGTGAAGTTTTATCAAATTTAAATGTTTAAACAACTTTAAAATGTTAATGATAGTTAAGAAATTAATAAAGATAATGATTTATCTTAAAGTTAATTAAGGATTAATAATTAAAGATTAATTACATTAATCAAGTAATTAATAAAGAGTAATTAATTTATTTATTTAATTAATGATTAAGGAGTGATTAATGTATTTAAAGGATAATTAATTTATGTGATTAATTAATGAGGGTAATTAATTAAAAGTGAATTAATTAAAGGTTAATTAATTTATGATTAAAAGATAATTGCTTAATAGAAGTGAGTAAGGATTAATTAATAATTTAGGGATAATTATTGATTGTAATTAAGAAAAGAGGAAATTACTTATAGAAGTAATTAAATGGAAGTGATTAAGGGTTAATCACTTGATGATATTAATTTAAGGGTAATTAATATAATTAAATTAAAGTTAATTAATTAAAGAATTAAGGTTAATTAATAATGTGATTAATTACTAGTTAAGGTAATTAATTAAAAGAGAGTAATTAATTAAGGAAGTAATTAAGGATCATTAATTTATATAATAAATAATTAAGGGTTCATTAATTAAGATCAATTAATGAATATGGTTAATTAAAGATTAATTATTTAATTATAGTAATTTAATGATAGTAATTAAAAGTAAATTATTGCGTATGGTTAAGGATAATTACTTGAATGTAATTAAAGATAATTAATCAAAGGAGATTAATTAAGGAAGATCATTAAGAGATAATTTATTTATTTGTAATTAATTAGGATTAAGGTAATCCAAGTAATTAAAGGATAGTAATTAATTTAATTAAAGGTTAATTAAATTGATTAAGAGTTTATCAAACTTGCTTATGGATGATTGATTGGTATTAATACTGGATGATTTGGGTATGATATCTATGATATATGCTGCTTTGTGAGATGAATGTTTGATATGAATTATTTATTGTGATATTGTGATTTATCTATCTGTTTATATCATCCTGAATATAAGTTTAAATGTTTAAACCCTTAAACAACTTGGACATTTAAAATGATGACATTTGAATTCGAAGAGACCGGGGTCGGGTATTAGTAAATACCCGAAACCACTTCGATTTGAAATCTTCCATAATTCTTTATAGATTGATATGTGAAATCAATAGGCCGGTATTGGAATAATATGGACCATTTAAACTAAATTGGATACTTGTTTTGTGAAATAAGTGTTGACCATATAAGTTGTTTACTTGTGGTAAAGTACGAGTTACCCCGGGTTTATATAAGTTCTATGAATCGAAATTTCTTGTTAGATGAGTTTACTCACGCTGGTTTCCAGCCTGACCCGGGTGTTACTTTGATGTAATGCTCGGGTCAGACCGAGTCTTACAGATTTCCAGGTAAGGACGTTTTGAAGCTCAGGAGGCGAGCTGGATGGCAGGAACGTATGGAGTTTACCCCTGTGTATTTGAGAGCTTATTGATAGTAGTCTGGGACAGGTTGATAACTGTCTAGTCTATTTGTGTATATGTTGTAACTCTGATGTATTGAATGTAAAGTAACAATTACAGCTTTTCTTGTATAAATGCTATTATTTGTTATTATATTTTATCCGCTGCGAATGTGAGGTTTCTGTGTTTTGATGCTTCTGCTTCTTCTTTTTCTTCTATCTCTTCTTCTTTTCTCTAACTATCTGGAAATTTCGGGATCGAAATTTCCGGGTCGTTACACAGAATATCCAGAATCAATCAAAATCCATATCCAGGGTTCGCCGTCGAAAATCGAGTGAAAAATCCTAACTCGGATCGATATAACTATCTCAAAATTCTGTGCTCGAATCTGGATCAAATCACTATGCGAATAAAATAATATACGTACATCCTACGTATTAATTTCAATTGATTATCAACTATATCAATTCTCTTTTATTCACATTCATTTGATTTCTATTCACTTATCCACAATTATCCCATTTCACAACTTTCAGTATTTAAACCTTCATTCAACTATTCACTTAGAATAATTTTCTCAATACCAAATTTACTTAAGAATTTCACCTTTCATTTCTTAAGTTCAATATAAATTTTTCTTATATACTTCTTAAATTTATTTTTACTTCACTATTGAAGTTTATATCCATTTCTATTCACTTTGCCTTCACAATTCCATTTGAATTCAATTTGCTTTAATTTATAAATTACTTTCAAACTTCAATACTTTTATTTCCATCATTTCCAAATTTTCATTTTCAATTCTACTTGAATTAAATTCATCTTTAAACTCTAAATATTGAATTTTGTTCACCTTATCTCAACCCATATTTAATTAACCATTTCATTTTATTAGTTTCACTTACTAATTTATTTAAAATCTCAAATAAAAGTTTATTTGCAAACTTTTTCTTCCTTCAATTTCTTCGAACAATTTTTTTTCGATTTCACCTTACTTCACATACACAATTTTAAATTAGATTTCAATATTCAGTTTCAATTCTATTTGCTTACAAATTCTAAATCATTAGTCGTTAGTGAAAATTTTAAAAAATTTCTAACTCCCAAAATTTCGGAAAGTTTTGGCAGAGTCTCCTTTGTACGGAGGAGCTTTTGCAATTTGACAAGAGATATAAATATATATACATCGACCCACACGGTCGGAAAAACAAAAAAAACAACAACAGTTCATATTTCCTAACTTTGTATTGCGTAGGCGTACCTTTATTTAGCATTTTTAAGCAAAGCGGTTATTTATTTTAGCAATTAGCGCAACCAAATCCAGCCACACGGCTTCCCTATACCTGTACTTACTCCATTCAAACATGTATGTGCCATATATAGAAAATTTATTCACATTTCACTCATATTCAATAGCTAACACATGGATTTCATAAGCCATACATACCAAACAGCACTTATAAGTAATTAATAAGGTTTCAATCACCAATTCAATTGCTTTCACTTGCTATTCTTACCCTTACCTTCAATTTAAGTGATGTACAACTCACTTACTCACCTTCAATTCATTTATAATTCCAAGCGAACTCATATTCATATCAATTTATATAAATTTCATTTTATTTTACTAATTTAATTCAATTAGTATACTCATTCAATCCATTATAAATTCTAATTTGCATTCACAATCATTTCATTTAGCTCGACACATTCCATGCTTGTATACTACTAACCATTCCCAAATTAATTCAACCCGGGATTTTATTAAATGGTCTTCCATTCTTACTCGAAGTCGAGCTTCTAATTAATCTTAACTTAAGTTAATTTACTTCAATTTATCCCAACTTCAAACTTAAGTTCACTTCCAGTTAATTTGATTCTCATCAAATCAAATTCCATTTAATTCGGTTAGCCCATCCATTTTAATTTTTAATTCACATTCTCAATTTATCAAAATAATATCCAAGCACATATTTAACTCATTTATACTCGAATTGGATTTTATTTGCAACTCAAATCATTTTCCATTATAATCCAATTCCATTTCATTTGCTTACCTATTCAAATTAATTAGTTCACTTACTAATTTTATTTTATCACTTCATTCTCGAATTTAATTTCAAATCTAAATAAATAAAAAGTTTATTTCTAAACTTTTGCTTCTTTAGTTCCTTGGGCCAAAATTCTACAATTTCCATTTAAATTTTAAACTTCCTTAAGTTTCCAACTTATTTAAATTCCATAAGCATTTTAAATTATCTTCCAGAGTTTAAGCAACATTTCAAAATCACCTTTGAAATCAATTATATCCAAAATCCTTTGCATTTCTAAAATCAAACCCAACTTTTGCAAACAATTCCAATCTAAAACATCCAGGTAGCAATCCCTCTCTTGGAAACTCGAAAATGAACACTGATGATTTTGCGATCATCATCAGAATTATTTTCCAGCGACCGAAGAGAGTTTAGTGCTTTTATCTCTTTAAAACCCCTCCAAATATTTTTAAATTCCATATCTCTCCAGATTTCCAATCCAATTCAAAAATATTTCTCAAATACTATCACCATTATTTCTCCAAAGCTTTTGAAAACCATTTTCAAACCCAAAGGAATTTAAAACTTTCCCAAAATGCCAAATTCCAAATCCATCCAATTCATATTCAAACATTATCCGGGAATTTTCATCTCGATTTATTTTCAAATATTTCTCTGGAATCCTATTTTAGATTATAAATCACATTTATAGTTTACATTTACATATCTCATTTATATATGAATTTATTTCTTAGCTGTTAGTTATGATTTCAATTTCTTATTCTCACAATAGTGATAATAACTTAATATTATCACTCCTTAACAACCAAGCATCCATATACAACTATAATAATTTCTAAAAATTATTTCTTTCATATACAAAAATAATTTGGGTAAAATTATTTCATTTACCCTATTTTAAAACAATATTGTGTCGGTTTATCTCATTCAAGAGTTTAGAAACCCCTATCGATGACATGGCGTCCCACATATCGACCAGAATCCATAAACACTCAACCGATAAATCAACACAGTATAAAACAAATTTTATATTCACTAACAAATACGCGCTCATATCTATTAATACACTCAAACTCATTCTAGAGTACTACGGACTCTATTTTCAAATGAGTAATCCCCACCAGAGCCAAGGTTCTCGCTAAACCTTCAGCTTTGATACCAAATGTAGCGACACCTAAAATCCGTACCCCTTTGAGCCGACAATATTCTCCTTTCAGTTCAACTCAAAGTGGTCAGAAATACAAACCATTAGGGTTAAAAGAAGAAGAAGGTAGAAGAAGAAAAAGAAAACCACATCAGAATCTCACAAACGCAGCGGAATAAAATATAATATATAATAACAGATCTTTACACAGAAGAAAACTATATCTGATTTATACTTTACATCTTCATAATACAACATCAGAGTTCAACAACATCTAACACACAACTGGACAGTTATATTAGCTTGTCCTCACCAACAGACAATACAAGTTACAACACAGCGGAATAATACATCAAGTACGTGTGATACGTCTCGCCATCTAGCTCGTCTCCTGAGCTCTACAGCATCATATCCTGTATCCTATAATACTCGGTCTGACCCGAGCATTATAATACAATAGCACTCGAGTCAGTCTGGAAAACCAGCGTGAGAAAACACACTTAATTGCATTATTAAAGTTTTCCAAACCCTTTGAAATCAAAAGAATCTCGTAAGACCGCGCCACAAATAAACATGTCGGGTTTTTACCTTACGATAGCCAAAACACTTTTATCAAATTCATTTGATATTATAATAGTGTCTATAGAAAGTAAAATAGAATCTAGCTGAAATGCTTGCATCTCACGTTTCAGCAACAGTTGGGCACAATCAAAACCATACAGGCGTGTAGGGAGAATGGATCTCCAACTAATGACTAGGCACTGGGGTACCACCTGTCACAGTACCTGGTCTAGATCAGCGTACCGAGGACCATGCCCGACCCCCTGCAACACAAAGCCGGAACTACCCCTTAATGGATAATTCCAAGTAAGATCACCCCACGGTTGGGATCAGCAACCGCACCACTAAGCCGAAATAAAAGGGACATCTAGACAGGGATGACCTCACCCTAATGGGTGCTACCCACATAGCCTTGCTGCATAACCCCTGATTTTCAGTCATTCTCGGTTGATGAGGCTCGAGGCTAAGCGTTACCTTTTTAGAACATATCCCTTGGAATGCTCATCGTCCACTTGACGATGTTCTGAAAGCATTCATCCATACAAGTCCGTTCCGGGTTCGAACAGAACCGAAGGCACTATTCCTACTACATCCATTTTGGAATTATCCTCAAGATTAGTAGCGACTAGCCCTTGCACTTCACTGCTCCATCTTCGACTCCAAACTCGTTTTCCCCACGAAAACGTACAAACCGGATCGAAGTGGTTTTCGAGAAATTAATCCCGATCCCGGTCTCTTCGAAATGATCAGTGCATTGGCCAATATTGATAGTCGGTTATTTAACTATCAAATAAAATTCACAAACAACCATCAGACCTTTAAATAATTTCTCCCAAGTTATTTATTAACCTCAAAATATCTTCGCAAGATATATTTCCACTTTTCAACCCTTTGAAAACAGTTTCAAACCATCTTTCTCTCACGGAATAAATTTCCCAATATTTTCTATTTCCACTGAAATCACCAAGTACAAATACTTTGATTTTGACTTTAAAATCATTTAAAACACTTAATTATAGAATATACCTTTAAACATTTAGATTTAAAACTACTTTAATAATTTATTTTAAAAAAAATATACACTTCAAGAATATTTAAAATGAAGCTACTTTATAAAATATAAACTAAATTTTTATCTTTTCCAAACATAATATTAATTAACCTTTAAATAATACTACTATAAATTTGAAAAATACTTACTTTAACATTTAAACATTTTAAAATAATAGATTTTCCAAAACATACTTTTAAAACAACTTTGAAACATTAACTTATACTTAAGAATTTGCTTTGAAAACGTACTTGGCTATCCAGGGAAATATACTTCTGTGACGCCCCACCTCTATACCCATGCTAGACAAAAACACTACGGTGTAATGCTGTCGACTAGCACAGAGAATAAGGCTGTTGAGGAGCGACCATCCGTGTAACTCCTTTGAGAGAGCACCAATATGTCAGATAGAATAGAATACATATCTTTTAAGGAGGAAATCCGACATACCGATACAAACTCAAAGCTATCACGCGGTGGCTATATATAATCTTCGGAAACAAACATAGAAGTAATCATAACGTAAATCAGTCACAGACATCCATATCACAAAGGTGGAAAAAGATATGAATATTTATTTAACACTTGAAAGTGTACATCAAAGTAGTGGTCAGAAAGATCCACAATAATACAAAAGGAATAGCAAAATGTGCTATACAAAAGAATACATCAATGAGTCTATATCTCAAATGTGTACAATCAAAAACTACTAATCTAAGTAGTTAGCCAAAAGTCAGAGTAATTCTGAAGAGAAGTCAAGCAGAAGCACCTGTAACATCTCTAGTTTCCCAAGAGCAATCCTTAGGATTTGAGGACCATTGAACTTTAACAAGTGGAACATCTTTATTTCGAAGTCGTTTGATCTCCGAAGCAATAATTCGAATAGGCTGCTGCTCATAAGTTAAATTAGGCGAAACTTCATTCTCTTCCACAACACCGGGCTCAAGAATAGAATCGGAATTCCGAAGGCACTTCCGTAATTGAGAAACGTGGAACACATCATGCATGGTAGAAAACTGAGCCGGTAATAAAAGGTGATAAGCCATGGAACCAATACGTTCAGTGATAGGAAATGGCCCAATATATCGAGGCGCTAACTTTCCCGATCGACTGAAGCGTACAACACCCTTCATAGGTGAAACACGAATAAATACGAGATCACCAACAGAAAATTCTAATTTCCTTCTTCGGTTATCGGCATAGGATTTTTGTCTACTCTGGGCTTCTTTCATCCTATGTCGAAGAAGTTCAATCTTTTCTGTGGAATCTCGAATAAAATCTTGTCCTAAAACCAGTTTCTCACTGGCCTCAAGCCAACAAGAAGGAGATCGGCATGGCCTTCCATAGAGGGCCTCGAAAGGAGCCATACCAATACTAGATTGGAAGCTGTTATTATAGGAAAATTCGACAAGTGAAATATGATCTTCCCAACTTCCACCAAAGTCAAGCACACAAGCACGAAGAAGATATTCAAGAGTTTGATTCACACGCTCAGTTTGTCCATCGGACGGGGGGTGATAAGCGGTGCTAAAATTAAGCTTCGTTCCTAAAGCTTTTTGAAGACTCTTCCAAAATCCACTAGTAAACAATGGATCACGATCACTAACAATGGAAGTAGGGACTCCATGTAATTTAACAATTTCTTTGATAAAGAGTTTGGCCAGAAGAGGAACGGTTCGGTTCGACCGAACGGGAATAAAATGGGCAGATTTGGTAAGTCTATCCACAATCACCCACAAACTATTATGACCCGAACAAGAACGGGAAAGGCCACAACTAAAATCCATGGGAATTTGATCCCACTTCCAAATTGGAATTTCTAAAGGTTGTAATAACCCACCATGCCTTTGTGAAGTTGGCAAGTCATGCAACGCTTAACAAAGTTAGCAATATCAGATGTCATTCACCCGCAATAATAAAGACGCTTTACATCTGCGTACATTTTACTACTACCGGGATGAATGGCCAATTTAGAATGATGAAAATCTTCTAAAGTATCTTTACGAAGATCACTAATATTTGGTACGATAAGTCTACCAAATTTTCGAATGCCGCCACGAAATCAATATCGAAGTCTTTCAACTTTCAATATTAATTTTATCCCTACAACTTTGGCTAAAAAGAGCCAATTCGGGATTTAGCCTTTGAGCTTCAAGATTGCTGTCTAAAAGAGAAGGATGAGCCTCAAGGCTTCATAAAACAAGAGGTGAACATGAATTAGAACTCACGATCTCGAATCTCATAAATGGAGGAAATCCCGAGATCATTCCATTCCGATATCATCAAAGAAATAACTGCCTATTGCTTAAGACTAAGGGTATTGGCAACTCGGTTTCCCTTTCCGGGGTATAACGGATATCAAGATCATAAGATACAAGGGATTCGAGCCAACGTGGTTGACACAAATCAAATTCCTTATGAGAAAATAGATATCCCAATAATTTATAATTGAGGTGGAGAACAAATTTCTTCCCCAGGATGATGATACCAAACTTGGAAAGCTAAATCAATAGCCGCGAGTACCAGATCATAAGTGGCATACCTAGCCTCGATCGACTTTTAGGATTTAGAAGCACAAGTGATTGCGCGCTCTCTTTTGCAAGAGAATGGCATCCAAACCAATACGATTAGCATTGGTACAAAAGATATGGTTTTGGTTCCCTTCGGCAATCACAAGGATAAGAGTACCGAAAAGAAAGAATTCGATCTTCTTTCCCGAAAAGCTAAAACTTTCAAAATCACAATTAATTTTTAGAAAAATTTACATTTCACAAGTCAATTTATTGTGTCTGTCTGTCTCGTCAAAGCGTTTAGGAAATTCCTATCGATAACGTTGATCAAGCGCATCGACCAGAATTCTTAAAACACTAAATGGGCAATACAACACAAAATCAGCTTCTATATTGTTTAATTAAAAATCAAATTGTATTTATAAATAAATCTTATGAAAAAGATTTGCAAAATTTTTAAATTTCTATTTTCATCCAAAATTAATAAATACAAGATATTCGATTTATAAATTGGATGAAATAAGCTGGATAAACCGAATGACATAATAAGTCATTCATAAGAATCGTAACGAGTGCAGAATGTGGTAAGCGGAATGCTTACTACCGCAACTCCTAGCTAATGAAATCCGGGGGCAAGGTCAAACTGAAAAGACCTTAACACCTCTTAAAAGATTGCTTAGGTGATGATCCTAAGACAAGCTCAAAGATTCTGGAAAATTCACAACTTCTCAATTGAGAGAAATAATCCTTTACTCCACATGCGAGCTTAAAGAATAAGATAATGCCACTAATTTGGAATTGAAATCACAAAGGAAAAATATGAATCTGCATAACAGATTAAAAATGTCGAAAATGAATAGTCCATACTGAAAAATAGGATATGGGCCTCATAATGATGAAACCAATCCTTTCACGCAAATCAATTCCGAAATCTTGCCAACGCATAACATGCAAATCGGTTCGGAAAGAAAAATCACATGAAATAATTTCGACATCAATAAAAAGCAAATTGAGTGTTGCGGATTCACCAACCGGATACGCAATTCTCAAAGAAGTCATCAATCCCAAAATGTTTTAGAGAAAAAGAATCAACAAGTTCTTTTGATATAAAAGGGATAAGATGAACCCATATCAAAAAGAACTCGAATAGGATAATCACAAAACAAGTGTAATCAAGGATTAAATAAGAAATACCTTGACCAAGAGAAGGGTTGCTAGGGGCTTGCAGCTTTCCCTCTCTCCTACCTTGAAGTTTGGGACAGGAAGATATATGGTGACCCGAATTTTTGCAATAGTGACAATGAAGGGGTTTCGAACACTCCCTCGCATAGTGGTCCAAGGAACCACAATTGAAGCATTGTTTCCGACTAGCGGTAGGAGTATCAACTACCAGAGTTTCTTGTTCCACTTCCCTCTTTCTTTGAAGTTTGGAACAGGAAGACATAAAATGGTCCGCACCTTTACAATAGCGGCAAGAGGCAGGTCTAGGACACTTATTTATATGGTGGTCCCTAGAATCACAATTGTAGCATCTTCCAAGATTAGGGATTGGAGTCTTTGCTACCAAAGTAGGTTGCTTCACCTTCTTATCGGGATAAGGGCTTTTGAACTTAATGTGCCTCTTCTTGGAAATCCCAATATCACTATCAATTCCCTTATCAGCCTCTTCATGTCGAAGAGTGATATCCACAAGTTGATTGAAAGGAACTTCAAGTTTCAAAGGTAAAACCATTTCGGGGCTCTTACCCAAAGCACAAATAAACCTTTGATTCTTAGCAAGATCCAAAAGTTGTTGGGCAGACATGAATACGCCATCCAGAGAAGGACTACTGGATTGACTAGTGTTAGGACTGCCAGAATTAACCATCTCTTCTCCTTTAAGAAAGGAGGAAGAAGAAAAAGGTTATTCTCAGGATGACTATCAAGCAATCTTGATAGATAAAACAAGGAATCATAAAAGAAAATAGGATGAATTGTTGTGAAGACTCGATTTAATCCTAAGGTACAACTCCTAAGAAGGACTTAGGACGATGATCCTTGTTAAATTATTCTACATTGTTCCGAAGTTTGGCTCTGATACCAAGCTGTGACGCCTCACCTCTATACCCACGCTAGACAAGAACACTACGGTGTAATGCTGTCAACTAGCACGGAGAATAAGGCTGTTGAGGAGTGACCATCCGTGTAACTTCTTTGAGCGAGCACCGATACGTCAGATAGAATAGAATACATATCTTTTAAGGAGGAAATCCGATATACCGATACAAACTCAAAGCTATCACGCGGTGGCTATATATAATCTTCGGAAACAAACATAGAAGTAATCATAACGTAAATCAGTCACAGACATCCATATCACAAAGGCGGAAAAAGATATGAATATTTATTTAACACTTGAAAGTGTACATCAGAGTAGTGGTCAGAAAGATCCACAATAATACAAAAGGAATAGCAACTTGTCCTATACAAAAGAATACATCAATGAGTCTATATCTCAAATGTGTACAATCAAAAACTACTAATCTAAGTAGTTAGCCAAAAGTCAGAGTAATCCTGAAGAGAAGTCAAGCAGAAGCACCTGTAACATCTCGGTCTGACCCGAGTATTATTTATAAGAAAATAATAAACGGATCAGTCTAGCTATAAATATCAGATGATAAGGTATATGATAAATAATATGGCATGAACATGTAACAACCATAACGGCATACTACTATAAGTATGTAAATGATAATCAACAAAAGATCAATCAATATCACAAGAATCTTCTCAAAGATAAAATAGGGTATCATACCCTACACTTGTATTCATAACAAGTCAATAACACATAAATTCACCAATGCACAAAAACTGATATCATATCAATGAAAATCATGAAAATTGGTGAAGCACAAATTCCAGAAATCATCACAAGAAATCCAGAAAACACATAAAAAGGGGGAGGCCTAACACATGAACAGGAGCATGAAAACTCACCAACGCGTATAAACACATGAACGTGAAGCTATCTCATGGAAGCTATCCATTAAATTTTAACACATGAACGGCCCAAAGACCATGGGGTGCTACCCCATATATGTGATGGTGAAACATCACAAGAGCGGGGTCTAGTCTCCCTCGCAGACAAAGAGACATCGCTCAATCGCTAGTCTAAATCACAAAAATGATCGTCATGATCATAAGGAAGTGTCAATTACACTGAGCCAGTAAATATATGAGTTTAGCTTCATGTCCCATAACCACTAGCTTAACTTAAATATTTACGAACAAACTGTAGATCTTCACTAGGAAATTGTCACAAAAGGG
Organism: Allium fistulosum; assembly: GCA_030737815.1. NCBI lineage: Eukaryota > Viridiplantae > Streptophyta > Magnoliopsida > Asparagales > Amaryllidaceae > Allium > Allium fistulosum. The sequence goes on from CM060907.1 coordinate 102,349,529, forward strand.
TTCAATCGAACAAGTCCAAGAGCTAACCGACGAAGTGAACGCAAGCGTTTCATACCACTCGTTTTACTAAGTCGTTTAATTCGATTTCTCATCCGAGTGAAGTAAAGGCTTGTATATACTAGTAGATTAGAAAACGGTTTGAGAAGAAAGAGCTTTGTAGTAAAATAGTGTTGAAATCGCTTTGATGAAAGAGTTTTGATATTTACTACTAGTATTGAAACCTTCATATCTTTAGAGTGACAAGTCACAAAACGATTGTTGAAAACAAATCGAATCACATAAATTCACGTTCGAAGACGAGAGTAAAGTCCAAAGAAATCAATCCCAAAACCATCAAAGTAGGAATATACTTGCGACCTAATGTGGTCGAATTAAAGTGCAAAGACTTTAAGTCAAATAGGTCGAACGACCTAATGGATGCGACCTAGGGGTCTAAGGGGTCAAGCGACCTAGTGGTTGTGACCTAGAGGTGTTCACGAGTTAGCATTAAACAAGGCCAAACGACCTAGTAGAAAACAAGGTCTAACGACCTAACACCCAAGTTCCAAGCGACCTATCGAGGTACCATCCCGAGCGACCTAACGGCCTAAAGAGGTAAAGGCCTAACGACCTAATGGAACACGCGAGCGACCTAACGAGGTACCATCCCGAGAGACCTAATGACCTAAAGAGGTAAAGGCCTAATGACCTAATGGAACACGTGAGCGACCTAACGAGGTAAAAATGACAAGGTCGAGCGAGCTAACGAAGTCCGGAGTAGCGACGTAGCGACACAGTGTTGAGCGACCTAACGAGGTCAATGTTGAGCGACCTAGCAGAGGAAGCGACCTAACATAAACAAGGTCATGCGACCTAAAGGGGTACACAACCAAAAAGGAGTACGCGACCTAAAAGGGTTCGCGACCTAACGAGGTACGCGACCTAAAAGGGTTCGGGGTCAAGCGATCAAGTAGCTCGCGACTTAAGTGTGGCCAAGCGACCTACGACCTAACTTCTCCTGAGCGACCTACGACCTAACTCCTTCGAGCGACCAATGACCTAACTGCAGGCGAGCGACCTTAGTCCAGAACGAAAATCTGCAGTCTTTCTTCCTCGAGGCAGCGCGACCTAAGGCCCAGAATTGCAAACAAACACGAAAATTTGGGGTTTTCACCCATTCAATCCTAACCCAATACAAACAAACATGCTAAAGTGATGGGGAATCATTCCCAACAGTCCAATGACGATTATAGGCAAGATGTGAGATTAAAAATCTCACCTTTTCACTAAAATGGATGAAGATGGAGCTTGAAAGCAAGGAGAAGCAATCCAAAGCTTGAATCCAATATCTTCTACTTGAATTTGAAGTTGAATGTTGGATTTGCAATTGAATTTGAGTTTGGAGTTTTAATTTCCCATTCCCTCCTTCATTTTTGACAAAGCTTGAAGTGTTTGATAAAATGAGGAAGAGGAGGTGGGTTGGGGTTGAGTTAAAGAAGGTGTAGTCCAACCAAAGTCAAAGGCGGGAAAAAGTGACGAAAATTCCACTTACTCCAAACATATCGAATTTTACACTCAAAAAGGTCGCAAACGTCATTTTGAACTCAACGGAGGTGGTCTCGAGTCCTAATTTGACCGTATGCAAAAAGTAGCTTTTCGGACTAACATCCGACTAATGATAAAATATTTAAATAAATTATTTAAATATAAAATCGATAAATATGCGGGTTGTTACAGACTCCCCACCTTAAAAAAATTGCGTCCTCGCAATATATAAAACGAAAATAAAAAGTAACAACCATAAATGCATATTAGCACAAAAGAAATTTGAAATAAGAAGTTTACCTCAAAGAGCATGAGAAAGTAATTCCGGATGTGTACGCTCGATGAATTCTCTAGTTTCCTAAGAGCAATCCTTAGGATTTGAGGACCATTGAACTTTAACAAGCGGAACATCTTTATTTCGAAGTCGTTTGATCTCCGATGCAATAATTCGAACAGGCTGCTGCTCATAAGTTAAATTAGGTGAAACTTCAATCTCTTCCACAACACCGGGCTCAAGAATAGAATCGGAATCCCGAAGGCACTTCCGTAATTGAGAAACGTGGAACACGTCATGCATGGCAGAAAACTGAGCAGTAATAAAAGGAGATAAGCCATGGAACCAATACGTTCAGTGATAGGAAATGGCCCAATATATCGAGGCACTAACTTTCCCGATCGACTGAAGCGTACAACACCCTTCATAGGTGAAACACGAATAAATACAAGATCACCAACAGAAAATTCTAATTTCCTTCTTCGGTTATCGGCATAGGATTTTTGTCTACTCTGGGCTTCTTTCATCCTATGTCGAATAAGTTCAATCTATTCTGTGGAATCTCGAATAAAATCTGGACCTAAAACCAGTTTCTCACCGGCCTCAAGCCAACAAGAAGGAGATCGGCATGGCCTTCCATAGAGGGCCTCGAAAGGAGCCATACCAATACTAGATTGAAAGCTGTTATTATAGGAAAATTCGACAAGTGAAATATGATCTTTCCAACTTCCACCAAAGTCAAGCACACAAGCACGAAGAAGATCTTCAAGAGTTTGATTCACACGCTCAGTTTGTCCATCGGACTGGGGGTGATAAGCGGTGCTAAAATTAAGCTTTGTTCCTAAAGCTTTTTGAAGACTCTTCCAAAATCCACTAGTAAACAATGGATCACGATCACTAACAATGGAAGTAGGGACTCCATGTAATTTAACAATTTCTTTGATAAAGAGTTTGGCCAGAAGAGGAACGGTTCGGTTTGACCGAACGGGAATAAAATGGGCAGATTTGGTAAGTCTATCCACAATCACCCACAAACTATTATGACCCGAACAAGAACGGGAAAGGCCACAACTAAAATCCATGGGAATTTGATCCCACTTCCAAATTGGAATTTCTAAAGGTTGTAATAACCCACCATGCCTTTGTGAAGTTGGCAAGTCATGCAACGCTTAACAAAGTTAGCAATATCAGATGTCATTCAACCCCAATAATAAAGTCGCTTTACATCTGCGTACATTTTACTACTACCGGGATGAATGGCCAATTTAGAATGATGAAAATCTTCTAAAGTATCTTTACGAAGGTCACTAATATTTGGTACGATAAGTCTACCAAATTTTCGAATGCCGCCACGAAATCAATATCGAAGTCTTTCAACTTTCAATATTAATTTTATCCCTACAACTTTGGCTAAAAAGAGCCAATTCGGGATTTAGCCTTTGAGCTTCAAGATTGCTGTCTAAAAGAGAAGGATGAGCCTCAAGGCTTCATAAAACAAGAGGTGAACATGAATTAGAACTCACGATCTCGAATCTCATAAATGGAGGAAATCCCGAGATCATTCCATTCCGATATCATCAAAGAAATAACTGCCTGTTGCTTAAGACTAAGGGTATTGGCAACCCGGTTTCCCTTTCTGGGGTATAACGGATATCAAGATCATAAGATACAAGGGATTCGAGCCAATGTGGTTGACACAAATCAAATTCCTTATGAAAAAATAGATATCCCAATAATTTATAATCGAGGTGGAGAACAAATTTCTTCCCCAGGATGATGATACCAAACTTGGAAAGCTAAATCAATAGCCGCGAGTACCAGATCATAAGTGACATACCTAGCCTCGATCGGCTTTTAGGATTTAGAAGCACAAGTGATTGCGCGCTCTCTTTTGCAAGAGAATGGCATCCAAACCAATATGATTAGCATTGGTACAAAAGATATGGTTTTGGTTCCCTTCGGCAATCACAAGGATAAGAGTACCGAAAAGAAAGAATTCGATCTTCTTTCCCGAAAAGCTAAAACTTTCAAAATCACAATTACCCTTTTTAGAAAAATTTACATTTCACAAGTCAATTTATTGTGTCTGTCTGTCTCGTCAAAGTGTTTAGGAAATTCCTATCGATAACGTTGATCAAGCGCATCGACCAGAATTCTTAAAACACTAAATGGGCAATACAACACAAAATCAGCTCCTATATTGTTTAATTAAAAATCAAATTGTACTTATAAATAAATCTTATGAAAAAGATTTGCAAAATTTTTAAATTTCTATTTTCATCCAAAATTAATAAATACAAGATATTCGATTTATAAATTGGATGAAATAAGCTGGATAAACCGAATGACATAATAAGTCATTCATAAGAATCGTAACGAGTGCGGAATGTGGTAAGCGGAATGCTAACTACCGCAACTCCTAGCTAATGAAATCCGGGGGCAAGGTCAAACTGAAAAGACCTTAACACCTCTTAAAAGATTGCTTAGGTGATGATCCTAAGACAAGCTCAAAGATTCCGGAAAATTCACAACTTCTCAATTGAGAGAAATAATCCTTTACTCCACATGCGAGCTTAAAGAATAAGATGATGCCACTAATTTGGAATTGAAATCACAAAGGAAAAATATGAATCTGCACAACATATTAAAAATGTCGAAAATGAATAGTCCATACTAAAAAATAGGATATGGGCCTCATAATGATGAAGCCAATCCTTTCACGCAAATCAATTCAGAAATCTAACTAACGCATAACATGCAAATCGGTTCGGAAAGAAAAATCACATGAAATAATTTCGACATCAATAAAAAGCAAATTGAGTGTTGCGGATTCACCAACCGGATACACAATTCTCAAAGAAGTCATCAATCCCAAAATGTTTTAGAGAAAAAGAATCAACAAGTTCTTTTGATATAAAAGGGATAAGATGAACCCATATCAAAAAGAACTCGAATAGGATAATCACAAAACAAGTGTAATCAAGGATTAAATAAGAAATACCTTGACCAAGAGAAGGGTTGCTAGGGGCTTGTAGCTTTCCCTCTCTCCTACCTTGAAGTTTGGGACAGGTAGATATATGGTGACCCGAATTTTTGCAATAGTGACAATGAAGGGGTTTCGAACACTCCCTCGCATAGTGGTCCAAGGAACCACAATTGAAGCATTGTTTCCGACTAGCGGTAGGAGTATCAACTACCAGAGTTTCTTGTTCCACTTCCCTCTTTCTTTGAAGTTTGGAACAGGAAGACATAAAATGGTCCGCACCTTTACAATAGCGGCAAGAGGCAGGTCTAGGACACTTATTTATATGGTGGTCCCTAGAATCACAATTGTAGCATCTTCCAAGATTAGGGATTGGAGTCTTTGCTACCAAAGTAGGTTGCTTCACCTTCTTATCGGGATAAGGGCTTTTGAACTTAATGTGCCTCTTCTTGGAAATCCCAATATCACTATCAATTCCCTTATCAGCCTCTTCATGTCGAAGAGTGATATCCACAAGTTGATTGAAAGGAACTTCAAGTTTCAAAGGTAAAACCATTTCGGGGCTCTTACCCAAAGCACAAATAAACCTTTGATTCTTAGCAAGATCCAAAAGTTGTTGGGCAGACATGAATACGCCATCCAGAGAAGGACTACTGGATTGACTAGCGTTAGGACTGCCAGAATTAACCATCTCTTCTCCTTTAAGAAAGGAGGAAGAAGAAAAAGGTTATTCTCAGGATGACTATCAAGCAATCTTGATAGATAAAACAAGGAATCATAAAAGAAAATAGGATGAATTGGTGCGAAGACTCGATTTAATCCTAAGGTACAACTCCTAAGAAGGACTTAGGACGATGATCCTTGTTAAGTTATTCTACATTGTTCCGAAGTTTGGCTCTGATACCAAGCTGTGACTCACCTATATACCCACGCTAGACAAGAACACTACGGTGTAATGCTATCGACTAGCACGGAGAATAAGGCTGTTGAGGAGCGACCATCCGTGTAACTTCTTTGAGCGAGCACCGATACGTCAGATAGAATAGAATACATATCTTTTAAGGAGGAAATCCGACATACCGATACAAACTCAAAGCTATCACGCGGTGGCTATATATAATCTTCAGAAACAAACATAGAAGTAATCATAACGTAAATCAGTCACAGACATCCATATCACAAAGGCGGAAAAAGATATGAATATTTATTTAACACTTGAAAGTGTACATCAAAGTAGTGGTCAGAAAGATCCACAATAATACAAAAGGAATAGCAACATGTGCTATACAAAAGAATACATCAATGAGTCTATATCTCAAATGTGTACAATCAAAAACTACTAATCTAAGTAGTTAGCCAAAAGTCAGAGTAATCCTGAAGAGAAGTCAAGCAGAAGCACCTGTAACATCTCGGTCTGACCCGAGTATTATTTATAAGAAAATAATAAACAGATCAGTCTAGCTATAAATATCAGATGATAAGGTATAGGATAAATAATATGGCATGAACATGTAACAACCATAACGGCATACTACTATAAGTATGTAAATGATAATCAACAAAAGATCAATCAATATCACAAGAATCTTCTCAAAGATAAAATAGGGTATCATACCCTACACTTGTATTCATAAGAAGTCAATAACACATAAATTCACCAATGCACAAAAACTGATATCATATCAATGAAAATCATGAAAATTGGTGAAGCACAAATTCCAGAAATCATCACAAGAAATCCAGAAAACACATAAAAAGGGGGAGGCCTAACACATGAACGGGAGCATGAAAACTCACCAACGCGTATAAACACATGAACGAGAAGTTATCTCATGGAAGCTATCCATTAAATTTTAACACATGAACGGCCCAAAGACCATGGGGTGCTACCCCATATATGTGATGGCGAAACATCACAAGAGCGGGGTCTAGTCTCCCTTGCAGACAAAGAGACATTGCTCAATCGCTAGTCTAAATCACAAAAATGATCGTCATGATCATAAGGAAGTGTCAATTACACTAAGCCAGTAAATATATGAGTTTAGCTTCATGTCCCATAACCACTAGCTTAACTTAAATATTTACGAACAAACTGTAGATCTTCACTAGGAAATTGTCACAAAAGGGTTCAATCGAACAAGTCCAAGAGCTAACCGACGAAGTGAACGCAAGCGTTTCATACCACTCGTTTTACTAAGTCGTTTAATTCGATTTCTCATCCGAGTGAAGTAAAGGCTTGTATATACTAGTAGATTAGAAAACGGTTTGAGAAGAAAGAGCTTTGTAGTAAAATAGTGTTGAAATCGTTTTGATGAAAGAGTTTTGATATTTACTACTAGTATTGAAACCTTTGTATCTTTAGAGTGACAAGTCACAAAACGATTGTTGAAAACAAATTGTTGAAAACAAATCGAATCACATAAATTCACATTCAAAGACGAGAGTAAAGTCCAAAGAAATCAATCCCAAAACCATCAAAGTAGGAATATACTTGCGACCTAACGTGGTCGAATTAAAGTGCAAAGACTTTAAGTCAAATAGGTCGAACGACCTAATGGATGCGACCTAGGGGTCTAAGGGGTCAAGCGACCTAGTGGTTGCGACCTAGAGGTGTTCACGAGTTAGCATTAAACAAGGCCAAACGACCTAGTAGAAAACAAGGTCTAACGACCTAACACCCAAGTTCCAAGCGACCTATCGAGGTACCATCCCGAGCGACCTAACGGCCTAAAGAGGTAAAGGCCTAACGACCTAATGGAACATGCGAGCGACCTAACGTGGTACCATCCCGAGCGACCTAACAACCTAAAGAGGTAAAGGCCTAATGACCTAATGGAACACGTGAGCGACCTAACGAGGTAAAAATGACAAGGTCGAGCGAGCTAACGAAGTCCGGAGTAGCGACCTAGCGACACAGTGTTGAGCGACCTAACGAGGTCAATGTTGAGCGACCTAACAGAGGAAGCGACCTAACATAAACAAGGTCATGCGACCTAAAGCGGTACGCGACCAAAAAGGAGTACGCGACCTAAAAGGGTTCGCGACCTAACGAGGTACGCGACCTAAAAGGGTTCGGGGTCAAGCGATCAAGTAGCTCGCGACTTAAGTGTGGCCAAGCGACCTACGACCTAACTTCTCCTGAGCGACCTACGACCTAACTCCTTCGAGCGACCTACGACCTAACTCCTTCGAGCGACCTACAACCTAACTGTAGGCGAGCGACCTAAGTCCAAAATGAAAATCTACAGTCTTTCTTCCTCGAGGCAGCGCGACCTAAGGCCCAGAATTGCAAACACACGCGAAAATTTGGGGTTTTCACCCATTCAATCCAAACCCAATACAAACAAACATGCTAAAGTGATGGGGAATCATTCCCAACAGTCCAATGACGATTATAGGCAAGATGTGAGATTAAAAATCTCACCTTTTCACTAAAATGGATGAAGATGGAGCTTGAAAGCAAGGAGAATCAGTCCAAAGCTTGAATCCAATATCTTCTACTTGAATTTGGAGTTGAATGTTGGATTTGCAATTGAATTTGAGTTTGGAGTTTTAATTTCCCATTCCCTCCTCCATTTTTGACAAAGCTTGAAGTGTTTGATAAAATGGGGAAGAGGAGGTGGGTTGGGGCTGAGTTAAAGAAGGTGCAGTCCAACCAAAGTCAAAGGCGGGAAAAAGTGACGAAAATTCCACTTACTCCAAACATATCGAAGTTTACACTCAAAAAGATCGCAAACGTCATTTTGAACTCAACGGAGGTGGTCTCGAGTCCTAATTTGACCGTATGCAAAAAGTAGCTTTTCGGACTAACATCCGACTAACGATAAAATATTTAAATAAATTATTTAAATATAAAATCGATAAATATGCGAGTTTTTACAACTTCTCTTTCACATCTTTAAAAATAAATCACTATTTATTTTTAATCAAATTTACCCATTCTTTTTATAAATTCCCACCTTGAATTTATTCTTCCAAATATCCACTGATATATTACTTCACTTTTATAAACCCAGTTTATAAATTCCATAGTCTCACTTCTCCTTTAAAATCCCACTTTTATACACTTAAATCAATTTCAAATTGATTTCCAAATTTCTCCATTTTGAAATAAATCCCTTTACTTACTCAATTTATTTCAAAACCCATTAACTTCCGATTTTAAAACCTTTTTATCTGAAAATACCAATTTCATAATTTTTTTCCCAAATTCCTTCTTTATCCTTTTTAAATAAATTTAAACCTTGAATTTTAAAGTAAATTCTTTATTACTTTAAATAATATCACTTAAGTTTAAATTTCCATTATTTCTCAGTTTGCTCAAAATCCTCTTTTCCCATACTCGGAATTTATTTATTAGGATTTTAAAATCACTTATATTCTTTTCCAATTCATTCTTAAATTTATTCAAATTCTCTATAATTATTTTACTTGAAAATTTACTCTTTTATTTTCTTTTCAAAAATCCAATTCTATATATTTTGATAACTCAGAGTATCGAAATATATTCAAGCAATCCATAGCATTCAATCTCAATTGTCCATATAATCCATCATAGAAAATCAAATATTCATAACACAGAATATTAAACAATCTAAATAATTTTGAGGAATCCAGTTGGATCCCTCCAACCTGTTTCCCTGCATCCACAGATGTTAGCACAATATAAAATACCAATTCCACTTCAAGGTGGAATATCGCGGCATATGGGTTTATATAATATCATCCGCTATTATGCGGCGCATAGGGTCTCATCCGCTATATAATGCGGGAATATCAATCACTCCAATATATATACACTACTATATATATTATCACATCCAATCAATTCAATCATTCAACCAATTATTTAAATTTAACCATTTAAATTTAACTTAAACCCAGATGAGTGAGATTAACTCACCTTTGACTTCTTATTTGCAATCTGATCCATCTCAACTATTTTCTTCACGATTTTGGACCTTGTACAAACATTATACGTTTTATTAATATTTGAACAGATCGAATGATTGATTATCATTTAAATAACTTTAATTAATCAATTATTTCGTTTGAACTAACCGAACAACCTATTATCATTTAATAATGTGATTTAAACTAATTTTTCCTTTAAACAATTTTTTTAGTAACTAAAATAATTGTATAAGTTAATTAAATAAATTAATTTCCAATAATACATTATTTTAACATAACCTAGTAAATCTAAAATGTGTGTGTATATATATATATATATATTTATCTTTATTTTTTAAACTTCTTATATACTTGTAAAATAATCTATATAGATTTAAATATCCCTTCTTTTTTTATTTTTTATAAACACTATAACCTTTAAAATCCCTGTCTTTTCTTATTCACATATATTCTCTGTTTAAACCAGAACTGTTTACTTATTTCTGCAAATATTTTCTAAACTATACATACATATAGAATTAAAATCAAAAATGGGCTATACCTTACTGGATCAGAACTACTCCCTGCTCGACAACGATAAACCAAAACGCAGCCGCCCTCCTCGCCACGGCCACCATTCAAACCCGCGACCCAAACCCTCCCAAGCTCGAAGACGCCATTCCATCAGCCTCGACGTTTCATACGCGAGCCCTGCCTTACTACCACGAGAACCGCACCGTACTCGACGCCCAGTCCACCGTGAACAAATGCCTCATCGCGGCCAACCACTGTGGACCCATAACCCTACGTCGCCCCTTCTCGTACCCAAAGCCGATCGAACAACCCCCCCTAAGGCTCGACTCTAAGGCATGAATCGAAATCGATTTGAATTCGATGATGTCGATCTGGCATTCGATCGCGCGAACCCTTTTAAAAAAAATCAAACGATTTGATTTGGGGAGGAGGAACTGTCGTTCGGCCATTTACTTGTTTTGAGATGCTCAGTAATTTTTTTTTGTGGAATCGCTTTTGAACTGGAGAGGAAGCCACTATTTTTAAGGGTAACGAGGCAGCGTACTCTGGAAAGGAAGGGAACATCGTATTGGAGAAGGTATACGCGATTTGAAAAGGAAGAGACATTGATGTTGGCGTGTAGAGAAAGGCTGCACTGATTTGAGGGGAAAAAGTATCGATGTGAAGTTTATTTGACCAGTCAAACAAAAGAGTATATTGTATTTAAATTTTAAATTTAAATCGTCTCGAATTATGCAACTTCAAATCCTGACCTTCTATCGAGGCGTGCCGCTAGGCGTTTATAATGTTAAACCCCTATTTCGAACCCAATGGAAAAGGTTTCGAGTCCTAATTCGATCGTATGGAGAAGATAGCTTTTTGGACCCAATTATTATATTGAATTCGATATAAATTTTAGTGCGTTTATAGATCGTACGACCACACGACAACTCCAAACACTACGAAAATTGAAATCCGATAATAATACAATATTATGGATCCAATGGAACTGGTTTCGTCGAATTCCGAGACTGTGCCTCGGAAGGCTATTTTTAAATATCAATTTAAACGATATATTTTCACAACCGAACAAAACACTTTTAAATTCAATTTTAACAGTTCTATTATCTTAAGTATTGTTAATACAAATTTTATAAGCCTTCAAATTATTTTTAGCAAGCTCGAAACTCCCGATTTCACATTTTACCCAATTTTCAATTATTTAATTCAATAATTTAATTAACCAATAAATAGTGATATTTGAAATTCAAGTTAAAAATTCACTTTTAAATATTTAAAACCAATTAAATATTCCTATTTCAAATGTCCAAATTTCCGGGTCGTCACAAGACGTCTGTCATATTGCTCGGGAAAATTATACCAAGTGATCTTAGACGTCTGTCGCTCCTTCTCAAACGTCTGAGCCAAGTTTCGGCTGCTACCTAAGACCACTTCATATATATTTCTTTTAACATCACTTTAACTATTTACCAATCTAACTTAAAATCTAAAACTCCAACTCTAAAATCCTAACTTCCCATACGATGAATCTATGAAAATATTCAGTTAAAATTAAAAAAAATTCAACTATCAAAAGTGAATATTCAATTCTGCCTCCCACAGACGTCTGTGAAGAAGAGACAGACGTCTGTAATATTGCTCGGGAAAACAATACCGAGTGATCTTAGACGTCTGTCGCTCCTTCTCAGACGTCTGAGCCAAATTTCGGCTGCTACCTAAGAACACTTCATATATATTGCTTTTAACATCACTTTAACTATTTACCAATCTAACTTAAAATCTAAAACTCCAACTCTAAAATCCTAACTTCCCAGAGCCCTATGTCATCAAAAATGGCTTCCAAAGCAAAAATTCCCATTAGCAAAAGGTCAAAAGGAGGTTAATCTTCCTCCTCTCAAACCCATCTTCTCACCGATGCCCACATTCAAGAATGGCTTCGAAATAGCCCAATTGCAAACAAAAGATTTGAAGAACTGAAGCAAAAGAGGCTTCATTCTGGTTCGTTCTACCAATTGTGCAAATTTGGAGAATATGGTATTCAAGAACTCACCATCGCCTTTGGTTGTCGAAATTTAATCAATTTTGACAAAAATGAGGTACAAATTGATCAATTGGCCATCTTTCTTTGTTATGCAAACTTATGTGGTAATGATATTTGGACACCTAAGAATGAAGATGGTTGGTTATGGACTAGTGTTTACGGCCGTGTTTTAAAAATTAGCGTAAACAAAATTGGTCGTTTACTCGATTGTTCCTCTACTGGACTTGATTTAGAGGAAATTCTCGAATAAAGAAATCAACACATCAAATTTGGAAGGATAGAATGCCGCAATGGAAATCCATTTAGTTGTGACCAAAAGCTAGGCTATTAAATAGTATGATAATTAATACGATAATTTCCCATTTAGGAAGTAATGAACAAATATATGAAAATGACCACAAAGTCCTTTATACTATATTTGGTGCGATTCAAGTAAATTGAGCTAAATTTATTCATGACGAAATTAACAGCTTTTGGTCTCACCACCGACGCCCAATTATATATGCTCCATACATCATGGTCTCTTACACGGTCTCGGGGTACCTTCTTATATTTCTCATTTCGAAGAAATTCCTGTCAAAGAAAGTGGTATAAGGTTTTTATCTTTAATGCATCTTCCCGAAAGACCACCTCCAATCATGTCCCTAGCTCAATGTACTACGCAGAACCAACAACAAATGCATCCGGTCCCTACTCAACAGGCTCAAACTACTCCTCCTCCACAATAAACTCATTCACCTCGTCCTCCACAACAACCTGGTTCCTCTCATCATACTACCGAATACTATTCTGATTCGGAGATTCACGAAGCTCGCACTGAACCAACACAAAATGAATTCATCCGTGATTTAACGCTTCGAAATCAAAAATTAATCACGGTCAACCAGCGAGCTTTGAACACTAAAATGACCGGTTTGGAACAATCTTTTTCAACAAGAATGACTAAAATGGAGAAAACTTTGGAAAAGGTTGTGTCCGCTTTAGGCAAACTAATGAGCAAAGTACGTGGCAACTCATCTTCTCGATCATCGTCTTCTCCTTCACCTACACCGCCTTCTCGAGCACAAACACCGATCTATCATGCTCATACCTCTCATGAAGGAACTTCTCAAGATAGAGGCAAGAATATTAAGCAAGAACAACTGATAGAAGAGGAAGAAGATAGTGACGATATGTCTTTGTCCGATCCTAACCAATCTCACCAATAACATTATATAACTTTTCAAGGGCTCTCAATTCAAGAAAATGAAGAATATAATGATGAAACTCAATGGCCAATCGAATATCAACAAGATCCATCCGCCCACTGAGAATATAATGAAAACTATGGCAAACTGTCCTAGTCGTCAAACCGGTATCACTAGCTTCTTTCATTTTCTCTCTTTTCCTTTGAACATGCTATTTAACTTTGATGTATTATTGTACTACTTGTATTTTTGTTATGTTTGTTGTTGAACTCGTGTTTGTTTATCGTTGAATTATCTTATGTTCTGTTTGTGATTGACATGTCTACATGTTGTTTATATATCTATTTTATGTTGTGCATAATTTCTTTTATTATGTTTTGAAAATAACAAAGGGGGAGAAATATATGCATATACATAGAGGAAGATAAAATTAAGGGGAAATTATTTTCATCATGACTAACGATTGTATAGTTATCATCATCAAAAAATGGAGGGGGGGGGACGTTAGAACCTCCACTCTATGGTTTCAATGACAACAACTATACAATCACATATATTATATATCTTATCAATTTACAGGTATACACTACAAGTGATTGCTATGCTCAAAGATATCGGGACTCGAAGACAAACAAATGTTTATAGACCATACTAAGGTCTTACTGATGTGTTAATAGTCTTAGATAAATAATGTAAGATCCCCTTGAGTACACATACACACACAAATTTGAATATACAAAGATTTGTATCAAAACAAGCTTTATTTCTAGAATTGCCGACAACAAACGTCTGTGGAAAACCAACAGACGTCTGTGACAAGGCTCGGGATTATTATCCCTGAAGCCACAGACGTCTGTGGTTTTTTCAACAGATGTATGTCATCTGACAACTGCAATATCATGAACGGATGCTTCTGTTCATATTGAAAGAACTCCTCTTTTCCTCAAAAGTTCCAGCCATTAGATCAAAGAGATTTTATTTAGCAGTAACAAATCTTCATTTACATCTTGTTGATTCTATAAATACATCAAAGATTGAGATTACAAGTTTAACTATTCTCTTGATTTCTACTATTTCTATCTTTATATTTATACATTCTTTGCTTATATATCCTCAATCAATCATAACTAAAATATTATTTCGGTTAGATCACTTCCTACAATTCAAAGCATTCACTTTCATATACTCAAAGGAGATTATAGGAAGAATTATACTATTAGTCAATATCTGTGTTGTTTGGAACACAAGATTGTCGAAGAAATACTTTTGTACTAGCCTATTACAACAGATGAAGTGAGGGTTATTGGTTAAAGGATTACCGAAAGGGGGCTTCGGGACTAGACGTAGGACATAAGGTCCAAACTAGTATAAGAACTTTCGTATGCTCGCTTTTATTATCTATCTTATTTATACTCTATTAGTTTACTCTACTTTGTATTATTATTAGTATATACTCTCGCGTTAGTATATAAGTTGCATATAAGATCCTATAGACTTTCAGTATTTTCTCCAATTAGCCTTTCTTCATTATTCTTGAGTTTATGGGGAAAAATTGTCGTATTAATGAAACTATACCAATCCATGGACTTGGGTAACTTTTGCCTCCCTTCTTTCGCTTTTCGTATTTGGTCGTCTTTAAATCCAAAGTCCATTCCTTCATTTTATCATAGTCCAATTCCATCGAAATATCACTTGAAAAAAAATACTAGATAACATTAAATTTATATCCAAATAAATGGTATAGAAATTGATAATAAATATTTTATTGATATTATTATGAACAAATAATTAGGTTGTAAATAAAATTGATATTATCAATATGATGATACGATAATATAACTAAAATCAAATTCAAACAACCAACGTTAAGTATGATTTAATGTGAACTATATGATTCGTGATAAAGCACTATAAAATATCTAATGTATAATAAATCAAGCAAGCATAATTAACGTAGGAGATGACCCACTTTCTCATTACTATAATTAAAACCGTAATGTCATACAACTATGAACCTGTTAGGTTCTGATGATCAATAACAGAGATTCCATAATAGTGGGGATAGGTCCTCAATGATCGAACCATTTTGAATTGCTCTAACCCGAGTGTTATTTTTAGAAAGCATATATATAAACACATACAGAGACACAGACTATAAAACAACACATCATGAAAGCTCTTCTATATGTCCATGAGTTTCAGAATAACGATGAAACCGACAATAGTATTGTTGAACAGTTTACAAAATCATCCACGTGAAATTTACTTAGGCCGTTGGCATGCAAAATATTAATGATCAACCACCATAACGTAAAACCAAAATACAATACTTGAATACATACTTTCAGTAAAACTAAAACTGCTTTCATCTCTTTACATGTATGGCTTCCTCTCATTACAAATTCTTCTCTGAACCTTACATATTTTAATTCAAAGCAGCTTTCATTATTCTCGTAATAATAATAATAATAATAAGCTTACAACAGCCTCTACAAATAAACCGAAAAAATAGTGCCTTCATATATTAGATAAAGATTCTACTTGGAAATCTTTGCACTGAGTTCTCTAACAAGCTTTGCAGCAACCATAGCAGTCATTCCATCCACGGTGTCGCGCTGAGGATTGAACTCGACCACATCGGCACCCACGACATCGCCTTGTAAGTTGTGCAAGATGTTTAGAACGTCGCGGAAGGAGAGGCCTCCAGGCTCGATATGTGACACTCCTGGAGCAAATGCAGGGTCGAGGCAGTCTACGTCTACCGATATGTACACTCCTTTCGCTCCCTCTCCTAGTTTCTGTATGGTACTATTTTGTTAGAGAATAATATAATATATTGCCAAAAAAAAAGTGTTGTGCGTTTGGTGTATACTTCCTCAAAGTTTCTCTGGATCCCCTAAAAAAAATGCCAAAAATATTCTCTATCGGTAAAAACTTATAACATGCATAAAATTTAAAAATGTGAGTATTATGTACCGCGTATAATAGCCAACAGTGTTGACTTAGTTCGTTGATGGTCTAGAGTGGAAGACCAAATGTCAAACCTACAAATTGGGAAAAAGAAAAGAAAAGAACAAAGGATGCATAACACCGAGTATTGATGAAAATAACATAATTTTATTTAAATACTAAAGAGATCAACCCCTTCCTATTTCAAATGATTTTGCTATAACTAGATGATTCTGAAAAATTATATAACATGGTATCAAAACTAGGTCCTACCCGTGTGAGCTTAACCACCACATGTACTCCACGTCAAATAATACAAAGGTTCGTATGATTCTATTATCGAAGATATACAATATACAAAAGAGTACTGGCTAAAACAATGACTTTCTCCTAGCTCTAAGCTAAAATAGATTTTTTATTGGCTTTCATTCAAGTGCAAATAATTTCTGTTTTCCTGATCATCAAAGTACACATAGGTATGTGTTGTCCCTTTTATTTTATTTTTATGCGAGTTAATAAAAGACTAGTATGTTCCATCGTTTGTTGCGTTTGGTCAACAAAGAAAAGCTGTGGTGAGTGTATGGCAGGCTAAGCGAAAAATGTTAAATATGATATGAAGTAAAAAGGGTTTTATGGTTAATAATTATAAGTCTGTAAATACAAAATGAACACTAATTATATTACCAGATATGATAGGAATTTATATTATATTGATGGAAGGACCGTGAAAAATGAGGAATATCTAATCTCTGTAAGTTAAATATGAGTAAATCACCAAGAATTTACTATACAGAACAATAGTAGAGACTGGAATAATAAGTTTTACAGCAATAGACTTTCGATCCAGTTTTAGCCTGGGTGCAAATAAGTCCTTGTAAATATCAAAGTAGGTTTAGTGTGATTTTAATGTTTAATTTGTGTTACTAAAGTCTAAATGCAGTTATGTTTTGACAATATGTTCAGATATGAGTGCGAATATATAAGTACACTAAATGTGACCGGATGGCTATTTCTATATAATTACATTTATAGTTAAAAACAATTAACTAGAAAGAATTTTTTCAAGATTGATCTTATAGAAAGCCCAGAGGGTACTGTTCACATTTAAAAACTGATTAGCTACAAACACCTACACTGATGTAATTAACTGACAGTATCTTTCATTTTAAGAAGATTATTTTTGAAGTTTCCGAAGGAGATTTCAAAAATATAGCTATGCTTTTTTTTCTTCTTTTTTTTCGATAATGATAGCGACATAGTATTTTATATCTTCGAACCCGAACTTTTAACATGTCAAAGGTCTCCTTGAAGAATTGAAGTGTATGATACCATAAAGTTTAAGGATGCATGTCATTCAAGAAGTAACCAGCAATCAACAAGATTATTATATTTTGATTGATCTAAGAATGACAAAAATGATCACATGGGGCAAAATTGAAATCAGTTTTTTGTCACAGGAAGTTTTTTTTTTCCAAATATTTATTTATTCCCATCGATAAATGTAATCCTCAGTCAGTAGCTAGCTGGTGATACCATATTTTGGTAAATAAGCACAAATCTAGAATTTCCAGCTCTTATGAGTGTTAAGAATAATAAGAAAAATGGAAACTAAAAAGTTGCCACTTTATATTTACCATTATTGAGATTACATCTTTAGTATTTTCCCTTTATTACAATTGTCGCTTTTGTATTTGCTTTTATTGCATTTTCCCCTTTATTTTCCTTTAACATGTTTACTTAACCTAGAAGTAAACACACATATAATTATGATGCAATGTAACCAGGATTAACAAAGTAATTCAATAAAGATGTAGTCTTCTTTGTGTTTATCATTTCTTCTTCTCTCCCTCTTCTTCTTCTCTATTTTTTTAATTATTTATTTAAATAAATATTTCAACATAACAGTGTTTCTACTATCTTTAATGTACGCAATCTCATAACCCATAACCCATCTGCACCTAAATGCGGCCTATGCACATTTATATGCGTACACATGTTTGCGTGTATAAGGAGAGTAAGAGAGATACCAGATTCTCTAAAATGTGACGATCTCTTGAAAATGTGTGCATTTCATATTGCTCCACTCCAAATCTCTTCCCTTGTTCCCGTCCTTCATTAGTAATTGACCTTATTCCAACCTGAAAGTAGAGAAGTAAAAAAGTTTGCAAGCAGGGACTCTCTTCCTTTTACTATAATATAAGTAACAAGGAGCACCCCTTCAATTATATATAGCGAGGAAGATAATTAGTGCTTAAACCACTAGATCCCTATGCATAAAATTTTGGTAATTTCGCCTTTCAATCTTCAAATTAGATCATGGTTTGTATTTCCCTTTCAAATAGAGAACTAGGGGGAAAAATATCATCCTTGTGTCTGCTCATTGGATGATCTGATCCAACGATTCAAATGAAAACAGTATTCTTATATCTTATACCAGTTTTATATTGCATAAGTTCATTACATTTAAACAAGTGGATCATATGCTGCAAATAAAGGATGAAACCATTTTGTAGTTTTCAACTGCAAAAGGATATCTACGGCCATTAAATCAATTATAGGTGCCTCTATGAACAGGGCCGGCTCTGCATAGTGGGTTGCCCTAGGCAACACATATATAAACAGTAGAAAATGACAAGGAAAAAAAATTAATCTGTTTCCTGTGGAGGTGAAGTCTTAACCTAATGCAAAGTCAGTTGGTACAAAACCACGTGAGCTAATAAATCTTTCTGAAACAGCATACATCAATTTTATTTATTTATTACTTATTCACCACGACCACCACCACCAACAGCATATGTTTTTCCTGATTGTTTCCTCCGTTGAGGGGGTTGCCCCAGGCGGCTGGTGGTCAGCCTAGCCCTGGAGCCGGACCGACTATGAATATGTACAAATATTTATAATACAATTTTTTAACATGTTAAATTTCTTTTTGTTGAGAAACAAAATGGGATTTTTAAATACCTGCTCCTGAATAAATGATGGACAATACAATAGTGGGAATGTTTATTATTAAATTAGTCAAATGTTAATGTTAATTATTGTTTATAGCACTTTCGGTTATCACCCAATGAAACATAATAAATATTTGTCATGCAACAAGAAATGGATGTCAAAAGTGAGATATGTCTCAACTCCAACATCCTGAACAATAACTGATGATATTAATTATTAAGTAGTTTATATCTGTTATAGTTGAATAATAGTATCAAATATATTTTCATATTCATGATAAAAATTACTTCAGCGTAACTAATTTATTCAAACTCATATGGATCTCCTAACATTTCCATTGTCATTCATATATCAAGCAATTTATTTCATGTAATAGAGCTAGTTACTTGTAAAAGGCGCCTGGCATGACCTCCTTCCATTATCCTCGCAAAGGAAGAAGCATGTGAGTATTTATTTCCTTCAAATGCATCGTAGATATCTGGATGTGCATCTAAGTGAAGAATATCCACAGGTCCTCCAAGTTTTTCTGCTACAGCTCTAACCACAGGGTATGATATTGAGTGATCTCCACCTAACACCAATGGACGAAGTGGATGCTGTGCAGAATAAATGTAGAATAATATCAGTTCTTTTCAGGTTTATTTGCAGTTTCAAATTGATTTTAGCTACGTATAAACATACATGCATATATGATTGTTCATGCAAGGAAGAGAAAGGAGGAAGGGAGCAGGGTTGGGGGGGGGGGGGAGTGGTGGGTTGTTTGAGGTGAAGATACAGCTTAGGTCGGGTAATTCAAAAATCAACATCGAAATCTTTTACAAAGAAACAATACATTTTAAAGCATACTCTGTACGATGGCGAGTGAATGAAAATTCTATGACTCACAAGCCACTGGGGACTCCAACAGATAGAAAGCAGGATTTCACTCGTTCGAGTTACCCGTCCTCACTGCCTCATCAGCTTGGTGTGTGAATATAACAGGGGTAATCATTATTGTTTCAATTATCTATTGACTTTTAACCACATTTTTCCTTTCCTTTTCCCCAGAGATATTGTAAGGTTATGCTTTGCTCCAGAGAATGTTTCACTCATTTTATCAAGATACTGCACGGTTATTTATTTTTATTTTTACCTTATTATTTCACTTTCATATTTAATGTAAATATTTGGTTTTAAATATTTAGGTATAATTTAATTAATTTAACTGCGTTGAATTAATAGTGATTTGGATGTGTAGTGGTAGCGGAGTAGTACTAAAACGACAAAAAATTATAAAAAACATATACTCACTTATCACTTGCTGTTAAATATTGTTTTACAACGAACAAGATGTATCTTTGTAGGCAAACCAATTTAAGAATACCAGCTTAAATATTCCAACTTTGCTCCCATTTAGCAAGGCACATCTTGATAAAACATTCAATATTTCAATTACTTATTTTATTACATCAACAAGAAAACTACAAGTAACCGTGCAAAATATTACACCATACTCTATTTTCAAGAAATATTTTACCTGTACTTAACTGAATGCATGTACCCTTCTTATACAAGCAGTTATGACGTTACAAGATACTAGTATTTTTGGCGCATCACAGATCATTTGGCTTGTTTTGTAGTCTGAATTGCTCTGATTGATAAACACTTCATAAATAGCATTGTCGTCAAACAGGCTTGGATAGGAAGGAATTAAAAATAAAATTTATTTAATTAGTATCTCTGCACATGTGATTCACACGTGAATACAAGGCATAAAGCATACATTATTAATAATTTATTATAAAATAACGATACAAGAGAAATATACAATTTTAGGCGACTCAAAGTTGTCTTGGTTATATGTCAAGGTTTTTAAATCAAATGATTTACAATATTTAAAATTCCAATGTTAAGTTAATTTTAATCTAATGATAAATTTATATTAGGACATAAGTGTCTCTTCCCAAAAAAAGGGTAAATTTTGTTAAATTGCATTTATGTTTGTAAATACGTTAACTCTTAACTCTACAATTATTTATTTTATTTTGAATCTAATATTGTCATCATTTTGCTTTTATGTTGAGTATTGTCTTATCTCATAACTCCTTTTAGTCTGAATTTCTTTACCGTTAATTATTTATGGATTATTTTTTATAGCAAGCTATTTCCATATTAGTGATTTAAAAGCATCCCCTGTTTTTATTTAATGTCTTCTTCTTACCAAAAAACCAAACTTGAAGTTCGTGTTTACAAGGAAAAGTAAGACCAAAAAGGCAGCATTACAGTTGCTACTACTGACGCATGTGTTCTATACAATCGCATGGAAACTTGCTTTGCCGTAATCAGGGAGAAATTTATGGTTACTCCCTATCTACGTAAAAATGATATTTCTTCTTAAATGTTAAACAAAGGATCATCATAATATTCAGAAGCTCCACGAACCTTCATCAATAACCAATTATCTATCACTAAAATATAAAGAATTTTACAATCTGATCCGATTGAACAAAACTTATAAATATAGTTCTGAATGCTAGAAGCGAGGTAAGAAATCTGGCTTTCTAAGACTGCTAATAGAGGTGAAAATATTCTAGAGATTACTTTATGCATAAGAGAGAAAAAGTAAAAGGTCTTACTTCTTCCATCACCAATTTCACAGATTCACTGATTATATTCATTAATCTATCGTCATCTACACCACAATCCCGAATCTCTTGAATTGGTACGTCGCCAACGTCGGTCAATATGCGAGAATCTTTTAAATCCTTGCCTGTAAGATGTTATTGTAGTTTCATGTTTAAAAAACATAACAAGTCAGTTAGGGAACTATTCAATTGCTAGGCACAACTTCTATAGTACAGCCATTTTTATTCATAGGAGGGATCACAGGTTAAGAAGTCCTTAAATGCATACATCAAATTAGTTGCAAATTGCAGTATGTAAAATTGTATACATAGATAGGAAGTGTACCCTCTTCGGTAGCAGAGTTTGTGCTACCACACCATATAGCCTCCCTAATCCGGGGAGGCGCAAAGGCAGGACCCTGTAAAAATGAAGAATTGTGGCCTAAAGGAACCCCCAGTAGTGTTGCTGAAGCTTTAGCGCCTCCCAGTGCTCGTAATAATTCTCCCTAGAACCAACATCGAATGACCATTATAATGGGAAGATAAATATAAAATTGGTAGCCAAAAGTTAATATATGAGAATGTTGAAAAAATGTATATTTTATTATGCTGTTGTCGCTATAGTGTTTTTGCAATTTGGTAAAAGGTATAAATGACTTAATTATCGGTCAACACCCCCGTTGAAAAGCGGTTATATGCAGAATGATGAGGGGAAATGATTTTTATCAAGGATGAACTTAATATGCATTTGCAGATAAACAGTGAAACAATATTGGATCAATTGGGTTAGTGAACTTGCATTTTTGGACACGGAATTGGGATTGAAAGTTGAAATGTAAAGTCGAATGCAATACCAAAATAACAGAACTGGATCCCTTGCGTGTCAGGCATGCAACAGAGTCTAAGTGAAACCTTCAATTTTCAAGGTTTGAAACCTTCAAAACCTTTGATTTTCAACGTTTGAACAGACCGACGTAATCTTATATATGATATAAGACACATCAGATGCATCTATTAGATTATCAAATGCATTAACGAGAAATGAATACAGGGTAAGGCATTTAATACGATAATAGCATCCACCTGTCCGTTTAGAGTTCCAAGAATGCCCAAGAACAGGGTGTTGAAAATCAAATATTAACGAACTTAAAAGCCACATATCACTTGCCTCAAACTTCATACATATTTACATATGCAAATCCGCAGTAACCATAGTTTCTTCTGACTGTACGAATGGAAACGCCCATTAACAAATCAGTACCTTACCTACACTATATTTGCTAATACAAAGTTCAGTAAAAATTCACTAAGTTTGATTAGGATTATCTTTAGAGTTCCTATTACTTCAAGCTCAAACGCAATCACAAAATGAAGGGATCAACAGAAATGAACTGACGGAAACTGCAACAATGATAAAATAATCAACAAACTAAGCAGAAACAAACACGAAATACGGTTTTAGAAAGGTGATTTTCTTGCCTTAAGCTTGGCTCTTTCTCGGATGAGAGTAAGAGAAGCCTCGATAACCCGATTTTGCCCTTTCTCGATAATCTCGGCCGGTAGATTTCCCGTGCTCATTCTCTTCAAAGATTGGATCCATTTTGTTGCGTGAACGCTCATCTTCCTTCCGCAATTCTAGTAAAAACAAATGTTCCTTATACTGACAGAATTATGGGAAATTGAATTCATACGTCTAGTCCATAAAAAGAGTAAAGAAGGAAGAAGACGTACGGCAGCAGAAGTCTTTTGTTTTATATAATTGATAATTGATGGGTTGATTCGATAGTGTTATTCATTTTTCACGAACAAATAACAGTAGCGCTCTGTTCTGCTCTTTTTTGATTGAGCATTTTCAATACGGCAGTCTTGTCCATTCCCACTTCGCCGCGTCATTAGGAAGAGAAAAGAAAACCTAAAAGCTTTAAATTCATCCAAATCGAGCAAGTTTTATTTTTATTTTTTATTTTTTTTATTAAAAAAAAATGTGTGATCCTCTATGCAAAAGAGAAGAGCACACATGCTGTTAACCGACATCTTGGCCCGGTTATAAAACGACAATTGAAGAAATTATCATTAGCACTAGACAAGATTCTGATCAAGGAGAGACTGGAGGTGGTAGCAAGTTGTCAGGCCCACAACAAAGCAAGAGCATTCGGCCTGCCTGGTCTGGTGCGCAGATTCACCTACTATGGGCAGAGGCACCTTGTTCCTAAGCCCATTAGGAAAGTCCAACCCATCTCGTCTATAAATAGGAGGGCAGTAGCACAATGAAAGGGACCTTTTTTGGGGAGAACAATGGGGAGACTCTGCCACTTTGAAGACTGATTATTGTCAGTTCAAACTTGTATTCAAGTCATTAATATATGGATTGTATCTGTATTCAACTACTTGTGAAAAAAATAAAGATCAAAACTCAAAGTGGATGTAGGCAGTTACGCTGAACCACTATAAATCCGGTGTTCTTACTTTCTGCATTTAAATTAGCATATTCTTCCTTGTTTAATTTAACTTCATCACTTACATCTCTACACAATCTTTCTCAACGAGGTTAGTGACCAATTTTGGTGCTAACACTTTGGTGCTTTCACTGAGAATTGAATTCTCAGCTTGATTGGATCTCATCGTCTACTAGTGGATTTCCATATTCGCGAGATAGATCTAGTTGTTTACTAGGAAACTTCGTATTCTACTCAGATTTGAAAGAAATCTAAAGGAAGCTGATAGCCGTATTCATATAAACCAAGTCTATGTAAGATATGGGGACTGGGCGTTGAAGTTTGCAGTCATGTTGAATAAAGGCCGCCCCCCTCGGAAGCCAATTTAGCCGATCGCCTCAGAAAAGGAGTATGCCGACCGCTCCAGAAAAGGTGTATGCCCATCGCTCCAGAGAATTCCCATGCCGAGCAGAATTCCCATGCCGAGCAGCATCCAGGCCGAGCAGAGCTCCCATGCCGAACAGAATTCCCATGCCGAGCAGCATTCCCATGCCGAACAGAATTCCCATGCCGAGCAGCATTCCCATGCCGAACAAAATTCCCATGCCGAGCAGCATTCTCATGCCGAACAGAATTCCCATGCCGAGCAGCATTCCCATGCCGAACAGCCTTGGCCGAACAGCTTTAGCCGAACCACTCCAGGCCGATCCACTTTGGCCGAACAGCCTTGGCCGAACAACTTTGGCCGAACCACTCCAGGCCGACCCACTCAGGCCGAACAGTCTTGGCCGAACAGCTTTGGCCGAACCATTCTAGGCCGATCCACTTTGACCGAACAACCTTGGCCGAACAGCTTTGGCCGAACCACTCTAGGCCGACCCACTCTGGCCGAACAATCTTGGCCGAACAGCTTTGGCCGAACCACTCCAGGCCGATCTACTGTGCCGAACAGCCTTGACCGAACAGCTTTGGCCGAACCACTCCAGGCCGATCCACTCTACCGAACAGCCTTGGCCGAACAGCTTTGGCTGAACCACTCCACGCCGATCCACTCTGCCGAACAGCCTTGGCCGAACAGCTTTGGCCGAACCACTCCAGGCCGATCCACTCTGCCGAACAGCCTTGGCCGAACAGCTTTGGCTGAGCCCCATGCCAACACCGAACGCCCCAATGCCGAACGATACCTCCAAGCCGAAAGGTGTCTGCCATGCCGAACGAGGAATGTCGAGCGGCATACGACTTAGGTATTCATGCCCAACACCCCAATGTCGAGCGGTGCTTCTGTATGCCGAACGGTACTTCTATGCCGAACGAAGTATCCAGACCTATCCATGCACTGTATACCGATCTCTCTCTCAAAAAACAATCTGACTGGTCCCTATACAAAAAATATATGGATCGGGTACGACCCTTATTTTCCAAAAAAAAAACCTTTTTCGGGTACGACCCAAATTTTCAAAAGTGAGGCTAAAAAAGGATAGTGCAGCGCAGTGCCTCCGGATAGTGAATTCAAAACTCAACTTAATAAAGGAACATTTTATATAGCCGCAGCGCAGTGCCTCCGGATAGTGAATTCAAAACTCAACTTAATAAAGGAACATTTTATCCACTTCCCTGACATCCCATGATCAACCAGGGCATAGAGGATCTAGCGGCAGCTTATGAACGGCATCAAGGGAACGGACAAGCAACCGCTATTCAAACGGTACTCCCAAAGGTTGGAGAACATAGATGATATGACTCCAAGCACCATTCTTCGCTGACCCAGCACTTCGAATTTAATGACTCCAAGCAAACCAATGCTCTAAGAAATTTATTCCAAATACTAACAAGGGTATCATACTGATCGCGTTTGAGGAAAGTCGACCTCCAGATATATTTTGGCAGCTAGTTAGCTAAAGAGCCTCCTACGACTATGGATCGTTTCTTTTACAAAATGAATCAGAACTAAAGTGAGGAGGAGTGAAGCAGACTAAGAAAAATAACAATGAAGGCCTGTTGGCTAAGGATGTAGAACCTAGTAGCCGAAACAAGACTTCAGAATTCAGCTCATATGCCCTTTGAAAGATTCAATTGACAACCTCTACTTGAAGACTCACGACTCGGAGTGGTACTGGAAACCAACCTCGAGAGAGTACACCAAAGTCTAAAGAAAATCAGGGGAATGTTGTATATTCCTAGATGCTCACTGATCCTAACACGGACGATTACAAACACCTCCGAGGTGTGATCGAAAAGATGACCTGGAAAGGAAAGCTTCAATAGTATGTACAAGTCCTGCAGAATGGCGGGTAGCGAGTATCCGATGCCTATTAATAAAGGGCTATGATTATCAATTGGACGGTTGACGGCCGACATCCCTTTGAAAGGGGCCAGGGGCGGAGTCGAATAGCGAGCACACGATGCTGCTTCACATATCAATGAGATTTACCATAATCTTCTTTGAATTATTTCCATCTCTATTTCAATTGTTCTATGAACTACGACTAGCTTGAACTAAACTACTTTCAAAACGATGCAGGTGATCAGGTACTCGGATTTGGTTGCCAACCAATCTACGCAGACCATGACCGGACGTGTGGAGTTACATCTGGACGAGCATAATTCTATCGCTCATCATCAACCATATGCCTTTGATTTGGGGCTATGGACTAAATATTGAAAAGTTCATCACGATCAGAGCCCAATACAAAGTCAACATGACCAACCATCCATTCATCGACCTCCACGTCTGACTCGGAGACCTAAGCAAGGCTTGGAATGGGTATGGCCTGATCATCCACTCAAATCGAGTCATAGAACAAAGTTCGACAAAATATAGATGCCCCTCCTGAAACTCAGTGACGCCGGGATCTGTCTAGAGTGGACATGATTTGTTCATCTACACATCAAATCCTACCTCGAACACAAAAGGTTATTCGAAAGCCCGACTTGAAGTAGTTGTGGTGGACTGCCTACTCATTAACCATCGCTCTCAATATATGGACACGACTGCACCTTGGAACATATGCAACTTACTTTGTCTACTCAACAATCTATTATCCTTATTTTCTAGAAGGAGATACAGAGCAAATTGTAAGAGATTTGGCTATCTAACCCAACATGGATGTGATCCAACCATCTGTCATATACCTCCTTCCTTGACTTGATTGGAAGAGCTATAATCACCAAGAGGACGAGAATCGATCGTCCATTTTTCAAATTCCGTCCCTCATCCTAGGGGGCAGAATCCCATTCCGTGAGCAAACGTGGTTCGATTGTTCATTCGATGACATTAGCCTCGATACAGTAGATGAATACAAATTAAAGAGTGGAAATACGACTGCTCTCAACTTAAACCTCCAAGTCTCCAGAGTGCAGACTGGAGTACTCTAAGTTCCCAGAGCGCGGACTAGAGTATAAATGACTAAAACCTCCAAGTCCCCAGAGTGCGGACTGGAGTACTCTAAGTCCCCAGAGCGCGGACTAGAGTATAAACGACTTAAACCTCCAAGTCTCCAAAGCACAGACTGGAGTACTCTAAGTCCCCAGAGCGCGGGCTAGAGTATAACTGACTAAAACCTCCAAGTCCCCAAAGTGCGGACTGGAGTACTCTAAGTCCCCAGAGCGCGGACTAGAGTATAAACGACTTAAACCTCCAAGTCTCCAGAGCAAGGACTGGAGTACTCTGAGTCCCCAGAGCGCGGGCTAGAGTATAACTGACTAAAACCTCCAAGTCCCCAGAGTGCGGACTGGAGTACTCTAAGTCCCCAGAGCGCGGACTATAGTATAAACGACTTAAACCTCCAAGTCTCCAGAGCACGGACTGGAGTACTCTGAGTCCCCAGAGCGCGGACTAGAGTATAAATGACTTAAACCTCCAAGTCCCCAGAGTGCGGACTGGAGTACTCTAAGTCCCAGAGCGCGGACTAGAGTATAAACGACTTAAACCTCCAAGTCTCCAAAGCACGGACTGGAGTACTCTAAGTCCCCAGAGCGCGGACTAGAGTATAAACAACTTAAACCTCCAAGTCCCCAGCGTGCGGACTGGAGTACTCTAAGTCCCCAGAGCGCGGACTAGAGTATAAACGACTTAAACCTCCAAGTCTCCAAAGCACGTACTGGAGTACTCTGAGTCCCCAGAGCGTGGACTAGAGTATAAACGACTAAAACCTCGAAGTCGCCAGAGTGCGGACTGGAGTACTCTAAGTCCCCAGAGCGCGGACTAGAGTATAAACGACTTAAACCTCCAAGTCCTCAGAGTGAGGACTGGAGTACTCTAAGTCCCCAGAGCGCGGACTAGAGTATAAACGACTTAAACCTCCAAGTCCCCAGAGTGCGGACTGGAGTACTCTAAGTCCCCAAAGTGCGGACTAGAGTATAAACGACTTAAACCTCCAAGTCCCCAGAGTGCGGACTGGAGTACTCTAAGTCCCCAGAGCGCGGACTAGAGTATAAACGACTTAAACCTCCAAGTCCCCAAAGTGCGGACTGGAGTACTCTAAGTCCCCAGAGCGCGGACTAGAGTATAAACGACTTAAACCTCCAAGTCCCTAGAGTGCGGACTGGAGTACTCTAAGTCCCCAGAGCGCGGACTAGAGTATAAACGACTTAAACCTCCAAGTCCCCAGAGTGCGTACTGGAGTACTCTAAGTCCCCAGAGCTCGGACTAGAGTATAAACGACTTAAACCTCCAAGTCTCCAGAGCACGGACTGGAGTACTCTTAGTCCCCAGAGCGCGGACTAGAGTATAAACGACTTAAACCTCCAAGTCCCCAGAGTGCGGACTGGAGTACTCTTAGTCCCCACAGCGCGGACTAGAGTATAAATGACTAAAACCTCCAAGTCCCTAGAGTGCGGACTGGAGTACTCTGAGTCCCCAGAGTGTGGACTAGAGTATAAATGACTTAAACCTCCAAATCCCCAGAGTGCGGACTGGAGTACTCTAACTCCCCAGAGTGCGGGCTCGAATATAAGCGAATCGGATCTCCAAGTTCCCTGAATATGAACTATGACACAGATGACTTGAATTTGTCAAATCCCTGACATACGGGCTAGAAAGTATTCTAAGTGCTCGAAGCACAGAATGGAAGTTCAACGACTCCCGAAGAGTTTCCGAGTTATATGAAGATGGACTGAGAAGTCTATGTTACTCACAACTGCTTGGATTAAAGTCACAATCACAAAGAAAACTGAACAATAAGAGTCTTTTGTAAGACAGAAAAAGGAACTAAACCTTATTCAGAAATGAGTTTCTATTACAACCCCTCCAAAGTTCGGAGTCGACATTATATTTACAAGGACTAAGGAAATAGATGAAAATAATTACATGACTTAAACTAACTCTCGTTGAATGAGGATAGTAATCACTTCTTGTGCATCTTCAACTTCTTTCCAGACGGCTCCTCTCCAGAGCATTTACCCTTGGTACTCTTCTTTGATAGAGGGGTAGCAACTGAAGGAGTACGGGGGCCTTCCATGGGCTTGGACCCGCCAGGAAGGATGACCTTCAATGGCTTGTTCAAAGGATCGTCCAAGTCCACAACTCGGGGCTCTACTATGACCTTGACCGTCTCCTCCTTCTCTATCTCGAGCCGCTCCTCCATGCTCAATTCGGATGTGTGCTCAGAGGCGCCTGTAATTTCTACTTCATAACCCCCGTCGGTAGGAGAGGAGGTCTCAGACTTGTCTTCATCAAGCGCTCCGATCACCTGAGCGTCTGGACCAGGAGGCTCCCTTGCGTGAGTGGCTTCACTTGTTTTCTTCTCCACTTCCTTGGCAACATCGCTCCTTGGAGTGGGCTCGGGGTCAGAACGGCCTGCACAAAATCATGGAAAACAAGCATTAGAATGCAATCGTCCTGCATAAAGAATAACGACTTTCGAAATCTTAAAGAGAACCTTAAAGAGAAGGATTATCTACCAGGTTCGAGCAAACTCTCAGCCATCCGGGGGGTCTCACCCTCTGGAATGGGAGACAGAATGCGGACTAAAGTACTCTAAGTCCCTGAGTGGGGACTAGAGTATAAATGACTCAAAAACCTCTACGTCCCCAGAGTGCGGACTACAGTACTCTCAGTCCCCAGAGCATGGACTAGATTATAGACGACTTCAGAAAAATCCCTAAATCCTAGAAGCGGACCGGATTACTCTAAGTTCCCAGAATGCGAACTAGAGTATAAACGAGTTGACAAAAATCTCTGCGTCTCGAACTGTGGACTAAAGCATAAACCGTTCGACAAATCTCTAAGTCCCCGGAGCGTGGACCGAAGCATGAACACAAATTGGGCGCGAGTCAACCAAGGGAGAATAACACTAAGTCACCAGAATGCAGAGTGGTGTATAAACATCGATAAATAGACGAGTGGATTCCGACCATTTTCTATTCTGCAAACTTCGACCTGGAATCGACAGGAGGATTATTAACCCGCTGAGGATGGAGTTCGACCATCCAACCAGTGACCTGGCCAAATCATTACTGGGGGCAGGGGTACAAAATACTAAAAAGCTGAATACGACAGCTCATTGTAGCTCTAGCGTGGCGTTCTTTATAACTTGAGGCAGCGACTGCAGGGAGGCCTCAATACAGAACCAATCGAAACGGCATCCAAAGCTACGAGCAACCTACTATATCATACCTCAGACCAAGGGTCAATGCCGATCCGCACCAAGCACATACGAATGTGACTCGGATGTTTTTTGAAAAACTATGACCCCCAGAGTATGGAAAATAGGGTAAACCACGAATACTTAGTCAAAAATTCTCCAGCACCCTTGTTCGATTCGTCAGGAGGAGTATGAAACTGGATGAGCATAACCCGACTGCATTTGTAGCCAACTTTACCTCGAGATTTGATTACAGAGCATGAACCAAAGTGGACGTGGATGACCATCCACTGTCCAAATTACGCCCTGAAACTTACGTGGCATCGAAGTATTCCTCTTGGAATGGAAAACCACGATAAAATCCAAGATAGGCGAGACCTAGTCTCCCATCGACTGGCATGATCCCACGATCCAACGGGAAAGAGAGTAAAGCTAAAGTGGGCGTGGCTGGCCTTCCTACTTATCGGTATATGCCCCAGACCTGGGGGCACGAGCGAGAAGAAAGATGAATGTGAACCGACTATTCACCAATCACCTCTATGTCTTCGGAGTTTAGGTGAAAACATAAACATAGCCAGGACGAGACTCAACCGTCCATACAGTACATTTATCAACCCGAGACTGGGAGAAGACACATGGTCATCCAAAAACTAGCTACGATAGCTCAGTATTAAAACTTATATATAGTGCTTACAGCTACTCAAGGCAATGACCGTGAGGATGCCTAGAGATAGAATTGTTAAATCGATACCTTAGCTCATGGGCAATTGACTTTCACTCCAACCCAAAGGACGGGTAAAGAATCATGAATGCATTGAATAGAAAGTGCGTTACTCGAATGCACAAGCAAATTCAAACTCATAGCAAGATCCAGCTATACAGTTGCATGCCACTCGAGGCTGACCCACACTCGACATTTCCTTTAATGCGCTTTTAAGCCTGATTTTTGGCCATTTGCTGATAATCTATTAGAGCATTCAAAGCCCTTCGCTATTAGGCTCAATAACTCATGACAAGACTCTAGGATTCGACTAGAGTAACCATCAACATTGGCCGTCCCAACCATATTTCACATTGAATGTTATGCAAAATAGTTACATCTTTACTCAAAGAATCTGGGATGACACCTGCTAATCTGACGGTCGACATTACAACCAGCCATGGCGACCCTTTCCGGGTGCTGAATATCAGATCACAACTCAGTGCAGTGATGATAAAAGAATTAGTTGGATTTTTCTGAATAAATGATGATATGTTCCCTTGGACCCATTCTGACATGCATATGTGATTTCATTAACTATCGCGAGCCATGCATTGGATATCAACCCGAAGCTACAAAAGCTAGCACAATCTCTATTGATTTCATCATGAAAGATCCTCTTACTTTTAGGCTCACCCCATCAACGTCTACGCCTACCAGCCGTTGTGACAGGGCACACAATGACCTGAGACGTCTGAAAGACTACTTAAATAGAATATCGAACTAAGCTAATTCAATATCACTTATTTCCCACGAAGGGCTATCCAAGGACGGAAATTAGCAGACCTCACACCCAAATTCACTACCTCAGATGACTACTCGAAGAGTAGCAGAGAACCAACCATAAGATGGAAAATGTACGAGGATGGAGCATCCAATGATCAGTGTTATGGCTTGATAATGACTCCTGAGGAACGATCAATCTGCTACGTCCTAAAACTCGATTTACATGTAATAAACAACGATGCTTAGTATGAAGCTTTGACTGTCAGCCTCAAACTTGCTAGAGGATTTGAAGTGAAAACTTTACATATCTTCTGTGATTCTTGATTGGTAGTATACAAATTTAAGGAAGTTGATCTTGCTAGGGGGCATTGTCTTGCTCCTTATCTCGGCCAAGTCCAAGAGCTACTAACCGACTTCACATATTACATCATTATACATGTACTCAGCGAACAAAATGAAAAGGTGTCATGGTTGACTCCTATCAAAGACTATCTACAATGAGGAATTCTTACTGAACGGAGGGATGTAAAACGACAGATCCTCCTCAAAGCTTCACGCCAAATCATCTAAGAATAATTCGTGTGTCAAAAGGAGTTTATCCATCCCTATGCTTCGGCATATCGCCCATGACGATATCTTGAGCAAAATCTATGAAGAAGAATGTGGTAATAACATCAGGGGGAAAACCATGATAAAGAAGATACTCTGCTACAGGTATTACTGGCCAACTATCAACCCAGATGCGGTTGATCATGCTAGACAATGTGACGAGTGCAAGATGTTTGCAAAAAGTCCGGGAACCCTGCCGATGGAAATTAGTCAAATGGCTAGTTCATAGTCGTTTGCCACTTGGGGGCACTGAAATCATCTTCTTGTCGATCCTAAAGGTGGTGCGAAATACACCATCATAGCAGTTGATTACGTCACCAAATGGGCAGATGAAGAACTCTTAACCACGACCAAGATGAAGAAAATAACCAACTTCTTTATCTGTATCATCATCTGTCCTTATGACCTTCCATGATCCATTATAACTGCAAATGGACAGGTTGAAGCTGTGAACAAAATCATAGAGTCTGTACTGAAGAGAGGTTTGGAAAACTCCTCAAGTGGCTGATTGCAATCCTTATTTCACAGAAAATACAAACAAGGAATCGCGATTGAATTGCAATTAAACTAGATGGAGTTGGCGATGACTTATGAGCATATAAAACGCATCCGAGAGCCAATGGCAAGAACATGTACCCGAACGTGCATGTGTACATCCGAAAAAGTTCGACTTCTTGAAATCAACAGAAATTGAATTCTCACTAAGGGTTATTAAGAGAAGACTAGATCATATAGCCGAAGCTTATTAGCTCTGCAGAATCAGACACGGATAACCACTGATGAACTACAACCCTGGATTTATAATATTGGGAATCGACCAAGCATCACGATGACCAAAGAAGGATACAACACCTTGGGAGGATAAATTGGAGGATAACGACTATTCAAGAAACATGGTGGATTTCTTTCTGAAGACAAGGAATACTCGCTGATTCAAAGCGTGTTGTGTTGCTTCACACGACACACTTTGGGGGGCAAGTGTTAACCGACATCTTGGCCCGGTTACAAAACGACAATTGAAGAAATTATCATTAGCACTAGACAAGATTCTGATCAAGGAGAGACTGGAGGTGGTAGCAAGTTGTCAGGCCCACAACAAAGCAAGAGCATTCGGCCTGCCTGGCCTGGTGCGCAGATTCACCTACTATGGGCAGAGGCACCTTGTTCCTAAGCCCATGAGGGAAGTCCAACCCATCTCGTCTATAAATAGGAGGGCAGTAGCACAATGAAAGGGACCTTTTTTGGGGAGAACAATAGGGAGACTCTGCCACTTTGAAGACTGATTATTGTCAGTTCAAACTTGTATTCAAGTCATTAATATATGGATTGTATCTATATTCAACTACTTGTGAAAGAAATAAAGATCAAAACTCAAAGTGGATGTAGGCAGTTACGCTGAACCACTATAAATCCGGTGTTCTTACTTTCTGCATTTAAATTAGCATATTCTTCCTTGTTTAATTTAACTTCATCACTTACATCTCTACACAATCTTTCTCAACGAGGTTAGTGACCAATTTGGTGCTAACACATGCGAATATATATATAACACGAATATAAGGAGCTGCCAACATGCCTGGCAGGTAACAAGAGCAAAAAAATACCCAAAGAAAGCTAATCGCTGGTACTCCTAAGATGAGTTCCGGCAAGGCCACCACCCATCGCACCTCAATATCAAGTTCCGACATGGCCACCACCCGATATTAAGATGTTAGAAATACCAAAAAGGCTAAACAAAAAAGAAAGCTCCAAAGGTCAGAACCAGAAGAAGTGAAAAAGCATCTGCTCTGAAGAGGATCTGCTGAAATAGGAGACCACTCTGAATGCTCTGAAAAAGAATAAGGAGTGCCAAACTGGAGAAATAGAACATCCTGAAAAAGTACTCCATAACGAAGATAGCAGAATCCTATATCTAAGGGGATATCTGCAAGAAGTCCTGGATGAAGAAACTCTGCTCTGGTAACCTCTCTACTATCTGATATCCAGCAAACTGAAGATGAGAGAAACCTGCAAAAT
The DNA here is from genome assembly GCA_030737815.1 of Allium fistulosum. Taxonomy (NCBI): domain Eukaryota; kingdom Viridiplantae; phylum Streptophyta; class Magnoliopsida; order Asparagales; family Amaryllidaceae; genus Allium; species Allium fistulosum. The sequence goes on from CM060907.1 coordinate 102,384,599, forward strand.
GAACCTAATACACAAACTCCCAAAATCTGTATCTGAAACAAGACTAGGAAAAAAGTTAGAATGATACATATATATGTATATTTATATAGTAAATATACATATATATATATATGTATTTAAAAGGAATGAAATAAAAACCTAAATAAGACTAACTGGACAAAAACTAAAGGAACGAATAAGTTGTAAACATAAACCAAACAGAGATTAGAACAAAAAATGAGACAAATCAGACTGATTTATCTTAAATCATAAGAAAACTATGATTTAAGGTGAGATTATCATATGAATTTGGAAAAATATTAATAATACTATTATTAGTGTTATAAAAGATATTGTTATGTTTAAAAAAGTTAATATTATAACTAACCTTGCTAAGATACCGTTTGAAAAGGATATTTTTAGCTAATTTATATTTGGGATTAGTAATCCAATTAAGACAAAATGTGGATATTGAAAAAATCAATTTGTTGAGATGACTATTATTATTATTATTAAAAATTCTTTGATTTCTCTCAAACCAAATAAACCAACTAATAATAATAAATAAAGTATCTAGTAAAAATCTAGTATTTTTATTGAATTTGAATCTATAATTTTTCCAGTAGAATTCACAATCCGTAATTTTATTTATTATATTAAAGTTAAAAAATTTAAAAGTATTAGTAAGGATGTAATTAGAGTCCAAACAATCATAATATAAATGATTTATGTCCTCAAGATGCAGATTTCAAAGATAACATTTCTTATCATTATGAATGTTTTTTCTCTTTAAAAATTCTATTGTATTAAGTTTTCCATGAAGTATTAACTACATGTGAATTTTGGATTTAGGAGGAGCATTAGATTTCCACATATATTTAAAAGAGTTTTTTTTGGTTCTTTTATTATTATTTTATTTTTAAAATTCATAAAGAAAATGTAAAACGGTGTTTTGAAACCGCTTAAGACTAGAAACGATTTTAGGGAACTGTAAAGCTGAAACATATTTTGTTTTTTTTAAATTTACGACGTTTTATAACAACGTTTAATTATAATGCTGGATTTAAAAAACCGTTCGATATAAAACAGATTTCACGTACATGTGGATATCGCAACTCTAAAAAAATATAGTGATTCTCATTTTCTTTGCTTCGTTAAGCTTTAAGTCCAACTATTGAAGCATGATGAAGTTGAAAAAAATAAGAATCACTTCGACTTTTGCAATAATTCCAACTGCTGACGATGTTCTAAGCAACTTTGGAAGTTGCTTTTGGCGATCTTGATGGTCGTCTACTTATCCATCTTTGAGAAAACCATGTGTTGTCTTAACAACTTTGAGGGTTGTGAATCAATCTGGCTTCAAGAAACTTGGATCACTGTGAAGATTTTCATATTAGCGTAGGAAAGTTAAATTTCCTAAGTCTCACCTCCGTCATTGTTGGGTTGGAAATTAGCATGTAGGGAAATAATTCTCGACGTTAAGCGGTGGGTCATTTACCGATATCTCTGTTGGATTAGGTGCATTGACAACGGGTAAATGGGTAAATTAAAAAAAACCGTTTGTTAATATCGAGACTTATTATTAATTTAGAAAATATATAAAATAAAATTATGTATGTATAACTGTGTACATATGTAATTATTGGGACTTATAACCAAATAGTATATTAATGAGAATCTAATATGTGATGCATACACACACATGCACATTTATACATACATATATCCATATAATATCATATAAAATCTATTTAAATTTACATTAATTATGATTAGCCATAATGCAGTTTTGAATTTGTGTGTGTGTGTGTGTGTAAAATGAGCTGATAACAAAGTGTTATTTTAATGAAAGTTGATGAGTAAAGACTAGGTGATTAAAGAATTGGGAGTGTAGGAAGGTAAACTACCGATCAAATATTTAGGTGTTCCTATATCTTCTATTGTGACGACTGATAGATAATGCGGGGAATTAATTACTAAAATCAGCGAAAAACTATATGGATGGACTGCTAGAAGGATTGAACTGCTCCATACAATAATTACATCAATGGTGAGGTGTTGAATCCAAACTTTTTGGCTGTCTAATGCATCAATTGATAAAATTGAAACAACTTGTGCAAACTTCTTCTCGAAGGTAGAATGCATACAATAGCTTATATCCTACTATGTAGATAAAAAAAGAAGGTAAAGTGGGTTTGGGAAATCCGAGGGACTAGAAGAAAACACATGCATTAATAGTGGCATGGAAAATCATAAAAGGTAATGGAGTATAAGTAGAATGAATGAGGAAAATATACATAAAAGAAATTTTCTGGATAATGAGAGAGGATAATAATGCTTCAAGCACATGTAAAGATATTTAAGAAGCATAAAAGACTTGACCGAATAGATAGAAATGAAGATATCAAATGGAAATAATACCAGTTTCTGTTTTGATCATAAATTAAAGGAAAAAACTTGGTGAGAAGTTTAGGTTAGGGTTCATACTCAGCTTATGAAGGTACTGATTTCAAAGTGAGCCATGTAATCCAAAATAGACACTGGAATTGTAATCTAAATATATTGGCCATGTAAATTAAAAATGATAGATAATATATTCCCCTATATACCGGTAAAGATGTAGATTTCTGGGCATGGAAATTGCAATAACCCATCATTCATGACATTATGATTCTACGTCATAATCGATGCATAAATCTTAAAAGTCGTTAACAAAGAATCATTAGGGTGAAGTAATATAAAATAGTACACACAGCTATCTACTTTAAACTGCAACATTCAGAACGAAATGAATAATATATGATATAACACATATAATAAAGAAAATTTGAATAATACTAGGCGATACTCATACGTGTTATTACATCGAACTAAAATAACACTTTATAAACATATGATTTAACATAAGTACATAGAACTGAATAGTATATGGAAAGATGTAATAGTATAACTCCATCAAGTTGCCACCATCATCATTGCATAGCAAACATTCTTCTACATCCTATCAACCTACCAAATATTGATAAAAAAAGGAAAATACATAGGGTTCAAACATAGCCTGTATGAGTGGCAAATACCACTAAGATTATATTATTAACATGTTGATAAAACATCATTATATAGACTAAAACCGCACTCTATATCTGTGTCAGCCGTATCCTTATACCAAGTTAGTCCATGTAGGTTCCATACTAATCCATTTTAGATCTTATTTGGCCTATGAAGTCTAAATTATTTTAGATCCAATCTAAAGCATTTTAAATAAAACCTTTATTTTATTTTATTTGTTTATATAAAGATATTAATTTAATTTATATAATTTATAATATATATATATGTATAATGTACGTGCAACATATAGAAGGTGTACATGGTTTAATGTCCCATATGCAGGTGCTGGGATTTACACCACAACAAATACATTTGTCCCATAGATAGATATATATATATATATATAATAATTTTATTCATTTAAATATATTGACCAATTCAAAATAATTTGAAATTAATATCTAAAATATATTATGATATTTTAAATTTAAACCATATCTAGATTCAGATAAAAATCTACTTTAAATTTAAATTCAAATTTCAAATATAGATGCTTTTAAATATATTAATATATATAAAACTTTTTTTTTCAAAATGAACATTTAAAAAGATTCTATATGTTAGTTTAAATTATTTATTCATAAATTATTAATTAATCAATATAATTACATATGTTAAAAAATTATCTTTTTTTTAACTTTAGGTCGAAAATTATTATTTTTTATAATGTAAAATCCATACGAATTTGCATTGATTTTTTAGAACATACATTAATTATTTAAAAGAATTATATATATATATATATAAATTTTAAAAGGCCAACAGACTTTTATCTTGGTTCCCCATTAGTTTATTTAAAACATGCAAAAATTACAACAATGATGAAACAAAAGAGAAACTGTATCATCATAGATGAAATAAGAGAAAGGAAAACGGAAAAGAAAGCAGAAATCAATGCAATAAGTAGCCGAATGTATATAAACATAGAATAAATGCTGCTCATATTGTAGCAGAATTGTGTTCTATTTCTTCACATTCAAGTTGAATGGCATGGAGGACGGTAGCTTCAATCTTATGGAAGATTTTTGTTTCAAAAGAAGGATAATTCTTGAAAATCCTTTCATTTCTCCCATGCCAAACCTCGATGGCAAACTTTTTCAGCACGAGAAGAAGTGTTTGGTTGTGGATAGATTTCATTCTCGTATATTGGAATATAGAAAACCATTCATAGATTGAGTTGTGCTCAGGGGGTGAATAATTGCAGGCAACTAGCACCTGTGCCTATAGACTACGAATAAAGTTACAATCAAATAACAGATGGAAACATGTCTCTATGTGTGAAGAACAAAAACATTGTAGGTGTTTATTATATATCCCATGAAAGAAGTTTCTCTTGAGTAAGCAGAGCACTCTTCAGCACTTTCCATAAGTGGAAACTGTCTTTGGTAGAACAATATCTATTCCATGTCCTTTTGAACCAAAGATCATAAGGAAGATTGTTAGAGCTGATCAGAGCTTTGTATACATTATTGATGGAGCGATGTTTGTTTTTATTTGTCTATGTCAGTCCACCTGTAACAACCGGGATTTTTGTAAATTTTAATTATCGACAAAATGATGATTTAATCTAGTTGACAATTGATATTGAGTTTTAAATCGTATTTAAAATTCTTTAATAAATTGTTGTTTACTATAGAAATTATTTTTGGAAATTAGAGAAGATATTGGGCTTCACATTTTTTTTCTTGGCCTTCTCTATGATAGCCGTGAATATTACTAAGGCATTAGAACCCGATTTCCCTTTTTTTTTGTTTTTTTCATTTTCAAACCCTAAAATATCGTTCGAAGGAAACGATAATGGCGGCTTCAAAAGAAACCTCGCGTTCGTTCGTTCGAAGAAAAAGAGATTAGGGCTTCTGCTCTTCTTTGATTTCACGTATGAATTAGACCTTCAGCTTCTTCAACAATTGCTCGATTAAATTAGGGCTTTGCCCTTGGCGAACTTGAGTAGATTTGGAATTAGGGTTTCTTCTCTGCTGAGATTTGGGACTTCGTTCCCCTTTGTGCTCGGCTTGGCTTTGCGTGCTCCTTAGGGTTTCTGAAACGCCTCGATTTCAGGAACGATTTCTCGTTGGTCTCGGCTGCTTCTTTTGCGTCGAAGTAAAGGTGAGTAATTTTAAATTGCTCACATCTAATTCATCTTAATTCCTATGCTTCAGATTGTTCGATTTTTGGTTGATGTTGATGTTTTATCCCACTCTGTTAATTTTGTATGCTGTGTTGGCCTCGGCTTCACGGTTTCGACTCGTTTGTTGTTCACGGTTTTGACTGGAATGTTTTGATGATCTCTGATTTTGTTATCGCAACTCTGACTTAACCGTGAAATTTTGGGTTGACGATATTAATGTCGTTCGTAACCACCACTATCTCGTTTTCAGCTGACTTTGTTTTACTTGAATTGATGAGTTGTGGCCTCCATGTACTTCGGCCTCTAGTCATTCGACTTTAGCTGTTGTTGCATTCATTCCTGCTGTCACCTTTGTTCATCATTGTAGTAGCATGCACTGTTTTCTATTGTTGTCTGAACACTTGCATTATGGCGGTGCTTCATCCTGCACACCGCTACTTGTTTGTAGCCTTTGTTGAGTATTATTGCGTTTGAAACTGTACTTTGTTTGATTTTGTCCCTGTGACTTCGGCCTTGTTCATGTCGATGCTTACACTGTGGCATATGTATGTTCAACTGTTCATTTGTCTACACTTGTCCAGTGTAGTTTCATTGAGATTTCATTTGGTGACTTTGTACATTTGAATTGTGTCACTGCATATTATTTATACATGCTACTTCATTTTATTGTAGCTGAATTTAAATCATTTGTGATGTTTAAATACACTTGGGAGATTGTTAGTTTCCACTGCAACTGTTGTTTGCGTAATCAATATGCAAATATACTTTGCTGTGATCGCTGACTTGTTTGTTGTGAATTGATTTAAATTTTGTTTGGAGTCGGTTCCATTCTGTGTTCCTTTGACTCCGGCATTTGAATATACTTACTTGTTCATTTGAATAGTTGCCTCTGTGTACATTTCTGTTGTCACTGTGTTTTGGACTTTGAGCATTTCTGAGTTTGTTCCTTTGGGTTGTTGCATTCGTTGGGTAAAAATTGCCCTTGTACACTGTTTGGTTTGATACCCAGGTTGTCACCTCTGACCAGTTACATCTTTACTTGTTGTAGTTTGATCTTTGGTGCACTGGGTCATGCGAGCCTCTGTGCTTTGCATTTGAGTTCAGTTGCCTTTATTTCCAAATGTTGATATACGTGAAGGCATTTTTAAACTGCCTGGCCTCTATTTGCTAACCTGTCTCGTGTAGTTATGTTCTGGTTTTACTCGCATTATGCGTTTCTTGGTTGCATGCATGTTGAGTTCGGATAATTTGGCACTCCAAGTCGAGTGTTATTCATGCATCCTGATGAGCATTTGTACCTGAATGAATTGCCTAGTTTGTTGTTTTAAGTTACTACTTACGTATATATATACCTATGTATGCATCGAGGCAGTGCTTGTATTTTGCAGTTTTTCCCCTGTTGGGAATTGTTTTTGAATTCACTTGAGTTGAATCCGGTATTTCGGGTTTGACCCTGCGAGTTTATTTATGTTGACTTCTACAGTTTTGAGTTCTGTTAGTTTTCACCGTCGTGATAATTTCACGTACTGTGTGGCGAGGCAGTGCACGCGAGTGTGTACTGCAGCCACATAGAAATTTGATGTGTTTGATCATTTTGAGATTTCTGAATTGTTGATTTACACAGCTTAGTGTTATATCTGCCGTTATCCGATTCTTTTATCGAGGAGTCGGGTATACGAGATTTCTGTGACTGTCGTCTATTTGACTATCTGTTTATTATTGCTACCATGCACTAATAACTGAGTTTGAATTAGACTGACCCGTGTATTATTTTCTTTTGAATTTAATACTCGGGTCAGACCCGAGTATTTCAGGTTGTAGATTTCCTTCTTTGAGTTGCTGTTCGGGATATGAAGACTTTTCACATTTTCTGAAGTTGTCTTTGTCATTTTGTAGTAGTCGTGTCATTGTATAGAACGATATGTATTCATGTATATTAGTCGATAATGTACTTGTATATATAACTTCTAGAGTCGACAGTTGTAGTTGTATCATATGTATTGTGTCAACTATGTTGTAACTGACATCAGTTATATATATATGAGACTTTTGTTTTTATCCGTGTTCCGCATTTATATTATCTGTGTTATTGTTATATCTAATGTCCTAAACTATTATGAACCATCGTAGTTTGTTTATACTGATAATTGGGTACGTCGATGGGAGTAAATAAATAAGATGAAAAATGAAAAGTATATACCACTCCTACCGAGGTAACCAATATTAGTGTAAGGCCAACTACGGATGGCCGCTCCTATCCAGCCTTATTCTTCGTAATAATAGACAAGTATTTCTTTTAATACTCTTTGTTATTATGAGCATAGAGGTGGGGCGTCACACCACCGGTATTCATATCATATTTCACATTCATCAGAGAATTCCATAGACTCCTTACAATGGTGCAGCTTGTGCAGAGTAGCATTATTCTTCCAAAGTGGATGTAATCAGATGCAGTGACATTGTCAGGAGTAGTTATGTAACAACTCGCACTTTAATGGGCCTGAATTTCGACTAAATTGAAACCTAAGTCCATTAGGGTACAGATCGTTGCTGTTGGTAACCTGTAATAAACATAAGTGTATCTGAGAGCAAACTCATAGCGGAATGGTAAAATATAATAAAACATATATACCAACTAAGGCTACTACCTTGGAATCAATATTATTCCTTAGATATCCAATTGCCTTATCAGTGTTGAACATGAATGAGAAGACCTCTCCATCTACCATTCACGTCTTGCACCAATAGCCCGTCCCACTAAATCTATCCGATGGGTTGTAATGGGGAGGGGATCAGAACAATGTTCTGGTGACTAGTAAATAACATACTTTATGCATAATACTTGTTTAGCCAATTGACTTCTATTTAATTATCATGTGTACTATTCATGGGATTCCACTTGCGCGTATGATATATCCAACTTCTCCGAGGTATATATATATATGCTTGTATATATATAAGCGTTGTACTATCCAAAAAGGAAACCACAGCCACTTCATACTTCTTAAATAGGGAGGAGGCAGACCCAACGACCATTTAATACCTCAACCCTAAAGTGGACCCTCCATAACGTAATCGATAGTCAACCGGCCCTAGCTACAAAGCCCGATGATCCTTAAATACGAATTTATAATTTAATTAGCCGTATTACTAATGCATCTCAAAGACTTATAAAAAGGTTAACTAGCCCACCTTCGACAAACAAACGATCATTTAAACTTTAAGGTCCTTATGTATCTCATATGGATTCTATACTAGTAGAAAGTGAAATCCGTTAGGGCGTAACCCAAGTCTTTGCTAATGACCGCTCATGTAATGATCCACCTTTTCGACCCTCAAATATCGACACTAATACATCCATGGTATTCATGTGCCGAGCACTCAAGTGCCGGAAAGACAAATTGTTAGGGTAAAATAAAAAGAAGAAGAAAGAGAACAAGAAAGAAAAGAACACAATATCAGAATCTCATCAGTAGAACAATAACATATTATATAAAAAGATAGTACAAACTGGCACTTTAAGATACATAGCATTTCAGAGTTACAATCCTAAGTACTATCATTAGCCTAGATAGTTATAATGGTCTGTCCTTACAAATGTTAATATATACAATATAGTAGTAATGCAGCGGAAATAAGAATACTACGGTACGTGAATGGGAGCATCCAGTTCGTCTCCAGAATCTCCAAAGAACATCAACGAAAACAAAAACACGAGTCAGATATAAGTCTGGTGGAGAAACACAAGAAACATTTGCATAATGTAACAACACCTTTTGAGACCGTTCGAGTTACCGTAATGGTTTTTCCCTCAAAGGAGCTAAACCATCTGATAAGTACATAAGGGATATAATAGATAATGTCTAGTGTAAAGAATATAAATCAAAAAATAGTTGTGCCGCTTACATCTCACGACACAACAATATTAGATAGGTATACAATCAAAACCGCTAAGGCACGTTCGCATAATGAATTTTCCACGGAGATGCCTCTAGTAAACTGAAGAAAATCTCCATTATAAGGATCAGAAATTACCTTCTAAGCATCGTATATCTCTGGATAAAATATACCATAAGGTAATCATAGCTGGCCCACACCCGAGCATTGGTATGAACCACGTGGAACCAAATATCATCAACTCCCTCGTGAAACATCAATAAGCATACTTCTACATATGGAGTTGATATACCCCATCATAAGTTAGCTAAACCCTGGATTATGCATCCTACTCTATCTTTAGTCATTTCCTAATGTTGAGGTTACGTTCAGCATCTCTCACACGAGTCTTCATAACTGGAACAGATCTTGAATTTATCTCAGGATTCTAGCATCTCGAATAGTCCATGAATCTCTACAAGGATTCCAGCATAAGTCATCCGATGAATGCTAATGCTGACCTCTCCCTTGGACTTAACCTTAGGATAGACAGTTCAACTCGATAGCATTATTTTGAAATGTTAACATTGACTTCTACCTTAGACTTAACCTTAGGATAGATAGTTCAACTCTATAACATTCCACATTACAACCGCTTCCAAAACATAGAACCTGTATATCAGTTTTGAAGTGGTTTTAGGTAAGTAAAACACTTACCAATCCCGGTCTCTTCAAGAATTTTCAGTTAACTCAATTCCGGTTCTTTAATAAGTAAACGAATGATATAAAGGAGTCCTCCCTGGAGGATCTCGTATATATACATTCTTAAAGTAAGAGATGATTAGTACGAATGAGTCCATCCTGGGGATATCAAACCGTATCAATACATAATGCTTACATATACTTCCAAAGTTAATTGGTCAATTCTGATAGTCGACTAATCGTCTATCAAATACTAAATAGACGATCGTAAATGGAAACAAGTCTCGTATACTTATAAAGTTTTCGACTTTCTCAATTTATACCATCCCTCTCTCAAGAGTGAAGCCGGTAGGTTAGAGCACTGTTGTTTCTAAACCCTACTCGAACATCAGTCTTAAATCTCACAGATAGAATAAATCTACTTTATCTACTTTTAGTGCTAAGTATAAGATTGAATACTTTCCATAAACAAGCAATCACACACAACACAATCAAGTCACACGATCAAGTCACATAAAACATGATTAAGTCACACAAAGCACGATTAAGCTACTTAAGAAATCCAAATCCCATTTTATTTAATTAATCCTTTTATAAATTAAAACTCCTTTGTAAATACTTGTGTGTGTATTTAAAAATACCTTTACAAAAGATATATACTACTATTTCACTATTTATTTGTAATCTTTTCAATATTTAGAAATGTATCCATATTCTTATTCCCAATGGTATAAGAATATTCACAAATTTTAAACAAGTTTCACAGTTGCATAAGTATACTTTAAATGGGTTAAAAACAAATGTCATTAAAACATTGTTACTATAAACCCAAAATCATTTCACTTATAATTATCTTTAAGACATTATTTTAAAGATCTAATTATATTAATAGGTATATTCAAAAAGGGTCAAAAGAAAATGTTGCTTAAACATTGTTACTATAAACCTAAAACCATTTCACCTATAACCATGTTTATTTTTTTTGTAAAAGGCTTAACTTACTTTTCCACACTTATATATACACTAGAAACCTTTAAAATTGTTATATATATATATCTATGTGTGTGTGTGTGAGTTAATTTATTTATAAATCTAGGATATTTAATAGAATACAAAAAATCAATTTAAAAGATATTATATTACATTAGCTTTTTTTTACTTTAATAAAATAATTATCTAATTTTCAATAAATTATATATACTTAAAAATAATTATACTATGGTTTAAAACATTTATTTAACATATTACTTAAAAATACCTAATTTATAATTTATTTAAAAACCATAAAAAGCATGTATTCTTATTTATATAAATAAGCCTTCTACTTTAATAATTCATAATTAATTATTAAAAATTCATAAAAATTGCATCCACTTTTAAAATACTCTAATATATGTTAGAAAAGACTACTAAAAATATTGAAGAGAAATACTTAAGTTTAAAGTCATTTCAAAGCAGTTTAAACTCTCAAAAAGAAAAGACAGCTTTTACTGAATGTTGTAAAAAGTCTCTACAGTAGTTTAAAAATCGTTTCAAAACACTTAAGAGTTTACAAAACAGAAACTACAGCGGTTACAAAGTGCTATAGAAAGTCTTTGAAACACCTTGAAAAACTTTCAAAGCAGAATGCCAACTTAAACAGCTTTAAGTTTAAAAATAGTTGTTGTAGTAGTTACAGAATGCTGCAATAAGTGGTGTAGAGGCAAGAGAGCATTTCTTAACTGCTACGATCGTGCGCACTTAAAGAATGCGACCTGAGCCAATTTTGATTCTTTAAAAGTTTTGCCATTTTTCTATATGCAAACAAACATTTTAGCATCAGATCTTTTTACATTAGCTAATAAAGACAATATACTTAATAGATATAAAGAGAAAGCCCTAAAGATCTCTCTACAAAAATTCATAGAAAATGTCGAATACAAGGTATTCCCAAAGTGCATTTATAACGACTATCGCTATAAAACCATAACAAATCAAGTTTGATTCAAATCTAAATCCAACCAAACCCTATGTGCTTCGTTTCAAGGCTATGCAACAAGTCATGGAAAGTCATACAAATTCAAACACACAAATCACATATGTCATTTGCTTTTCAAAGCAACAATTATAAACGAATAAGCAATAATATATAATCAAACAAATACTTTAATATAGCACAAGCATTATACACTTCATATACTTTTTAAATGGTGAGTTAGGTCACCCATCAACATGCAAATAACCAAGTACAAGCTCGACTTCCAACCGCAACCTTGCGAACACCAAAACACTTCCTACCATCACCCTTTGCTTTGCACTTGCCTAGGCTTAAAAAGCTTTCTCAATGCTCATGGCCTATGTACTTTAGTGGTTGTTTTACTCCTTTCTTCAAGATCCCAGTTGCTAGATGGTGTTGTAGTGTATAGTGTTGTTGTAAGGCTTATGGCAAAGTTTGATGAGATTTGGAGATGTTTTTGAATTTATTTGTCTTAGGAAATTTTATGAATAGAAGAGATGAAGAAGTTTTGACTTTGTGAAAATGTAAAAGAGATCAAGTGAGCTATGCACACAATTATATAGTCATCAAGTGGTACTCTTTAACCTTCCATTTACCTCCCATTTCTGGCCAAGATGGCTCACTCCTCCATGTGTACCCATGTTCTGGCCTTTCCACCTCACTTCTCTTAGAAAATATCTCTTTTAAACATCTTCCACTCAAACCTCATAGAACCTTCTAGAACATTTCCTAAGTGATTTAGTGCAAATTATTTTTATCACTTATTGATGATTTCCTAACTGTTTTAATGTACATAAAATAAGTTTGAACAACATCTGTTGAATAAAAAGATGTTTATCGATAGAACGATTTTCGGTCATATTATCGATATTTTTTCAAAAGTATTTATTTTTGTAAACAAATTTCAAAAACAAGTTTACCATCATTAGTTATAAATTAAAAGGTAATTAACAAGGTTATAAAATCAATTTTATCACTTTAATCCAAAATTCAAATATTTTAATAATTCAGATATTTAAATACGATGAGTTCAATTTTCGGGTCGTTACATTTTGCCCCCACTTAAAAAATTTCATCCTCAAAATTCCAACACGACTCTAATGCAAAAGAAACAAGCCCAAAACAAACTTAACAGTACTCAAAATTTACTAGCAAACAAAGCTTATGGCTTGCCCAGGTTCAAAACCCTCTCATTGCACAAGGATGATAAACAATCTACTAAGCGTACCTTACGCTCAACAGCCTTAAGTTATTACTTATATGATTTTTCATGCTACCTCATAACAAATCGAATAACCATCCGCTAAACTCCCCATAAGCCAACAGAACATAATATACATTTACCTAAGCCCGTATAATGTACATGGACCATCCATTCACAATATCAAATTCCCTCACTTGCTCAATCACATAATTTCACTTTCAAACTAATATAGGTCACTTGACCTCTCTAGTGCGGACTCCAATCAGGTTCCTTGATTAGAAACTTCTGTTATCCTTACATGGCCATATACTGTGATAGAAAACCTTAGGATCATATCAAGGATATGTATCAAGTGTTCATCATTGAGAATCGAGTGAAAACTCTTGTTCGGACTAGTGTAAACCACCTCGAAATCATGTGCTCGAATCTTGGATCAAGAACAGTCATGCGAATAAAATGATCTACATACAACTTATGTATCTATACTATTGGTTTCATAACTATGCCAATTTCTTTTTAATCACATTCATTTATCCAAATAGTATATCTTATTCAAACCAAACCATTTATGAAACATTTCATAAAAACATAACTTCAAGTTTATAAACATTATATAAAGAAATATCTTCATTTATAAAATATTTCTTAAAAAATTATTTCACTTTATTACTCATATAATACTCTACTACATTCTAAGAGTATATACAAAACATCAATTTCATTTTACTTTGTAAAAACCGACATAGGCCCAAAATAAATTTGGGTCTTGTAACCGAGTCAATCTTTTGACTTCTTTAACCATTGCGTTAGGTAAGTAGGTAGGAAGACCAAAACACTAGTATCCAAACTCAAGACTAGTGTCTACTTTCCTTAGACAACCATGAAAGTGTACGTGCAGTACTAAGGATCGTGTAATATGGTATATTAATGCGGAAACTGGTAATAACAGTAAAGTAAAAATTAAAGTAAGCACACCAGGAATTTTTATACTGGTTCGAACTTCCCGTTCTACGTCCAGTCCCAGAATACCCTCTGGATTTAAACTAAACCCCTCACTTAACCCGGAGGAATAGGTATACGACACCTGAGCAGCCGAACAGGAATTTTTCCGCCTCAACAACCGAAGAGGACTTCAACTTAATACAAAATGTTTGTTGACGAATGTGTTCTAAATAACACTGATTGTCTTTTGATAGTACAACTTTCCTATAATCAAATCCTCAAGAATATGTATGTGTGTGAAGATTTAAAAGGAAGATAATCACGTAGAATCGAAGTATATGAATAATTTCAAGGATTCTAGTGATATTGAATAAGAGTGAATGCTTTTATTTGCAGAAATGAAAAGAGATTAGATTTTAGAAATATAAACAAGAATTGGTTATTGTAGAAGTGAATTGAATATGTTTATATAGTTGTAGAAGAGTTGTAATCTTTCATGAAGAGTTTTAGTCAACAGTAGTGTCCATACCTCTTGAAATAGAGGACATTACTCTTCATGAAAAGATCGCGTCTCTTCAGAAAACTAGCCGTTTTTCTCTGGTCGGTCGACCGGAAAACCTGGCCGGTCAGCTGAGTTGAAAAACGTATACAAAACAGAAAGTCACTGTGCACATGATACAGGGTCGGTCGACCGAGGATCCTGGTCGGTCGGCCGACCTGGTGTTATATGCACAGTGAACATAGTTTTTGCTATAAAATGTTTTGTGTGCGTGTGTGATTATTTGAGGAATGATTTTAACATTGTTCTAAGACTCAAATAAAATAAAATATCCATACTAATCTCTGAATTGTAAGATTATCTTCTTTGTAGTGCACGGTATGCACTTATTCTCTTTTTGTCGCTTTCATATAGCATTCTCGTCGTATGATCTCTGAAGCTTGTGTCATGAATCAAAACTCATGAATCAACATTCTCCCCCTTTTTGATTGATGACAATACTTATGTGACGAAGTAATATTGACATATATATTATAGTTCTCCCCCTGAATATATGGCGACTTTTCTGCAAAAATTCGTTAATTTGCATACATTTCTCCCCCTTTGTCATCGACAAAAAGGAATACTTATAACAGATTAAAGTAATGCAAAAACATTTAAATTTACATGGTACATTCTTTGAGCTTAAATAATTTAAAGATGTTTGCTTAGAACATAACATAACAATTAATTAAGAAACAAATAAAGTACAAGAGATTCTTGAAAGTAAAATAAATTTAAAAATACTACAATTACTCCTCATCATCGTCGGTATCCCACTGTTCTGGATGAAGATTTTCATCGAGAGGAGCCGGTTCCTTACCCCATCTTTGAGTAGTAGGTGCGGGAGTTGCCGAAGTGCTGGAACTTGTGTTATCGGATGTAGACCAAGAGAAATTAGGTGCTGGTCTTTTTCCAGGGGCAACAAATGAAGCACCGGCTTCAGAAGAGCATGATAAGGCATCCCACAAATTTACGAAGAAGCCTTTAATCTTCTTGAAACGCCCATCAAGTTTTCGAAGGCGAGAATCCAAAGCTAGTTGATTTTGGGCTAAAATATCAATGGCAGCCGCTGTGCTAGTACCGGGAGGTGGTCTTTGGATAGAGGTTTGACGAGTTATACGTTCTGTAGAATGAGTGGAGGGTTGAGGAGTAGAATAGCTACGACGTAGTTGTTCTCGTGGAATGGTACGCCATTGCTGAAAGGTTGTAATTTGGGATGGTGCATCGGGTAACTTCATCAATTTTATTGTTCGTGAGTCAAAGGTACTAACTTTGGATGTTTCGGATTCTGGTGCATGAGTGACAAAGTTGTTAATCAACCGCATTATGTATTCTCCATAGTAAATATGGAGCATTTTTCCTTGGTTGAATGTAAGGAATTCATCCATAAGAAGTTGTGTCCAATTTACCCGAATGTTTCCACACATAGCATATAACGCCTTGAAGTTTTCGGGATATACTAAGTGGTACGACCCTCCTCTTGGAACAATAGACTTCATCATGAATCGATGAAAAAGTCGTGCTTTAGGTCGAAGAGATGAAGTTTGCCTTAAGTCGGTAGCATCATCTTCAAAGAATAAATGACTTAGGCGGTCACGAGTTGATGGATTACAATCTACATCATGTAATGAGATTCCACCCGGTCGAGCATTTAAAATATGATTCATTCGATCAATGGAAAGAAACATCGAAGTGCCACAAACCGATGTCCAAACACAATTTTCAGTGTTTCTTGGTGGATTGACAAGATTGAGATTTGCTAAGAATAACTTGACCATTATATGATTAATCTTCAAGTTGTTTTTCCTATGGTCAAGAAAAGCATCAAGACCACTTTCAAGAGCGGCATTTTCAACACCGTAGGCGGTAAAATCAGGATAACTTACAAAAGACTCCTCAAAGATTTTTGCATCTTGAAGCCTTATCCATCTTTCTAAAGCTTTTTCACTTACTAACCAAGAAGCAATTTGAGAATCTACAGGAGTTGAGGAAGATTGGCCAGCGGTAGTCTTAGATTTCTTTTTGGGAGCCATTTTTCTTGAAGAATTTGAAGAAATTTAGGAAGGTTGTAATGGGGGCTAGGGTTCAAATCTGTTGTGGGAGAGTAAAGTGAAGAGGTGAGATAAAAAGGTGAAGGGTTGGGTTAAAAAATGAAGGCAATTTCAGCAGAATAACACGTTCGGTCGACTGAAGGACCCGGGTCGGTCGACCGAGTTGAGGTTCAGAACAGTGCTGAAACTTTCGGGAAAAGCTTCGGTCGACTGGTGCAGGGAATTCGGTTGACCGAGTTAAAAAATATTCTAATGTCATTCGGGAAATACGTTCGGCTGACCGAGTCAGGTATTTCGGTCGACCGACTTGGAAGAAATCTGTTTTTAAAAACTTCTCGGGACAGCTTCAGTTGACCGGTTCAGGCATTTCGGTCGACCGAAAGCATGTCAATAGACATTTTTATGTTGTTTTTTCAAATAAGAATTATAGAAATATAATCATATTATTACATCATATTTATCTATACAACTTATTTAAAAAAATAACATATATATACTAAAATATAGCCATGATGAATTAGCATCGACGTTCCCATGAATTTGGAGATGGAACGTTTTCTACCGGTGACCATATTGGAGCTATTGGAGATTGAACATGGTTAGAGGGAGATGGAGTTCTGTAAGAAGGTTCAACAACATCATCCTTCTTAGATGAACAAAATTTCATGGCAATCTTTTCAAGGAAGCTTAAACGTCTTGCCATGACTTTCTGTTCGTAATAAAGTTCCCTTTGCATATTCATCTGTTGTTGTTGGTAGTGATGAATTTCATCAATCTTTTGTTTGGTTGATGGAGTTACTACCATTTCCTTTTTCCCTTTCTTTTTATCAGGTGTATAACCTGTATGGGAGTCTTCCCATGGTTTCCACCTATGTCGGGGGTCATTATCTGGAGAGGGAAATTCTAAAACACGATTAGGCATTGGAAAAGTAGGATAAGGACCACCTTCGGGGATACGATCAGAATAGTCGTCGTCCGGGGATGTATAAGAGAGATGAGAATTTTCAGAATTGTAGACATCATTGTTAGAAGACATTTTTGTTTCAAGTTTTGTTAAGAAATTTTTTTTTTGTATTTTATGTTCTATTCAATAAACATATGTATGTATATATATAACCATATTTTCTAAAAAAATAGTGGTCTAAAATCAAATTTTAGTTTTAATCACAGAATTCTTTAAACAAAAACTGTTTACAAATGAATGACATACAATGCTTTAGAGTCAAAAAATAGTATATTCTGAAATTAAGTTTTAATGATGCAAATTAGAAACAGAGCTGGAACAAGAAACACCCATAGCCCAAGTGGCTATACTACAACATCTAACATATAAGTCAGAAGTCATGAGTTCGAGTACCGCTTTGGTCAGAAAAATAATTTTATATTTTTCATCATTTTATATATATATATATTTTTTATTCATAAGTCTTTAAATGACATTATACCTAAATCTCGTCTTAGTTTTATAAAAGAAATTTCATTTAGTGGTTTAGTAAAAATGTCAGCTATTTGATTTTCAGTGTTGATAAATTCTAGATTTATTAATCCTTTTTCCAAACAATCACGAAGAAAATGATGACGAATATCAATGTGTTTTGTTCGGGAATGATTGACCGGATTTTTTGAAAGGTTTATTGCACTGGTATTATCACAATAAATTATTGATTTTTCAAGATGACAATTAAAATCTTGTAATATCTGTTGCATATATACGACTTGTGCACATGCCAAAGCAGCAGATATATATTCTGCTTCACATGTTGATAAGGAAACACAATTTTGTTTCTTACTAAACCAAGAGACTAAGGAACATCCAATAAAGTGACACGTTCCGCTCGTACTTTTTCGATCCGTCCAACTTCCTCCAAAATCAGCATCACTGTAGGAAACTAATTCAAAAGGACATTCTTTCGGATAAAATAGTCCGAAATCTTTGGGTTTAGTTAGATAATGAATAATGCGTTTAACTGCTCTCATATGTGATTCTTTGGGATTTGCTTGAAATCGAGCACATAAACAGACACTCATCATAATATCGGGGCGACTCGCTGTTAAATACAGTAAAGAACCTATCATACTACGATATAACTTTTGATCAACACTTTTGCCATCTTCATCTCTATCGAGATGAACCGTTGTACTCATAGGAGTTGGTTTGGCAGCAGTATTTTCAAGACCAAAACGTTTGATTAAATTATAACAATATTTTTCTTGATTAATAAAAATTCCATTTTCAATTTGTTTAATTTGTAATCCAAGAAAATATGACAATTCTCCCATATGAGACATTTCAAATTCATTTGTCATTATAGTTGAAAATTCTTGGCATAATTTTTCATTTGTCGAGCCGAAAATAATATCGTCAACATATATTTGAATTATTAAAATATCTTTATTAGTTTTCTTAATAAAAAGTGTTTGATCTACTTTACCGATTTCAAAACCAGATTCTAATAAATAACCTTTAAGACGATCATACCAAGCACGTGGTGCTTGTTTTAAACCGTATAACGCCTTTTTAAGTTTATATACATGATCCGGAAATTTTTCATGATTAAACAAAGGTGGTTGTTCAACAAAAACATTTTCTTTTATGAATCCATTTAAAAATGCACTTTTAACATCCATTTGATATAGTTTAAAATTATGAAAACACGCATAAGCTAATAATATTCGTATTGCTTCAAGTCGGGCGACTGGAGCAAACGTCTCTTCGTAATCAATACCTTCTTCTTGATTATATCCTTGTGCAACTAATCTAGCTTTATTCCTTGTTATATTTCCTAGTTCATCTGCTTTATTTTTGAAAACCCATTTAGTACCGATGACTGATTGATCACTAGGTCTAGGAACGAGTTCCCAAACTTCGTTTCGTTCGAATTGATTTAATTCTTCTTGCATGGCAAGTATCCAGTAGTCATCAGTTGAAGCTTCTTTTATATTCTTAGGTTCTATGTTAGAAAGAAAAGCAACATGACCAGCTTGATTTAATTGATGTCTGGTTTTAACATTCGTATTAACTTCTCCAATTATATTTTGCACAGGATGATCTTTTAAAATTCTAGGTGGAGATTTTATTAAATTAGAAGTTACATTTGTATTGGTTTCATGAATATCAAGATTTTCATTTGTACTAATATTCTCATTCTGAGTAGATTCATCATCAGAATCAATAGTAACACTCGGATTTATATTTTTAAAATTTTCGTTGAAAGAAACATGTAAACTTTCTTCAATAATTTGAGTTCGTTTATTATAAATTCGATAGGCCTTGCTTCGTTCCGAATATCCAACAAATATACCTTCATAGGATTTTGGATCGAATTTGCCTAGTTGATCTTTGGTATTTAAAATAAAACATTTGGAACCAAAAAATTTTAGATATGAAATATTTGGTTTTCTTCCATTTAGAAGTTCATATGGTGTATTTTTAGTTAATGGTCGAATAGAAACGCGATTCAGTACGTAACAAGCAGTAGCTACAGCTTCTGCCCAAAATTGTTTCGATAAAGTTGTTCCATTTAGTAAAGTTCTTGCACATTCTTGTAACGTTCTATTTTTCCTTTCTACAACTCCATTTTGTTGTGGTGTTCTAGGAAAAGAGAAATTATGGTTAATACCTTTTTTGTTACAAAATTGTTCAAAAACTTCATTTTCAAATTCGCCTCCATGATCACTTCTTATATTTTTAATTTTCAAAGTTTTAATATTTTGAATTCTTTTAACAAAAACTTTAAAATTATCAAAAGTATCACTTTTATTTTTCAAAAAGAAAATCCAAGTATATCTAGAGAAATCATCTACAATAACAAAAACATATCTATTATGATTAATAGATTGCACTTGAGTTGGACCAAAAAGATCCATGTGTAAAAGTTCAAGTGGTTGTTCTGTAGATATTACTTTCTTTGATTTAAAAGAAGATTTTGTTAATTTTCCTAATTTACATGCATCACAAAATATGTTAGTTTTGAATTTTATATCGGGTAACCCTTTAACTAATTTATTTTTAGCAAGTTTGTTGATGGTATTAAAATTTATGTGACAAAATCTTTTGTGCCAAAGGCAAGAATCATTCTCTTTAGCTACTAGACACAAATTTGAATCATTATTAACATTCATATTTAGGATATAAATATTTTTATCTCTATTTCCTTCGAAAATAATGTTGTGATTTTTATCAAAAATGTTACTTTTATTTTCTGAAAAAGTTATATTAAAACCTTTGTCGCATAGTTGACTAATACTTAATAAATTATGTTTTAAATTTTTAACTAATAAAACATCAGTAATGAGAGGTAAATTAGATGTACCGTTGCTATTAACATTGCCTTTGCCGATGATATATCCTTTTGAGTTATCTCCAAAGGTGACTGCTCCTCCATTTGAGTATATAATGTTTGATAACATTTCTTTGTTTCCAGTCATGTGTTTTGAGCAACCGCTATCTAAAATCCATTTTCCTCTCTTCTTATGTGGTACCTGCAAAAAATTATAAAAAGTTGGTACCCAATCTGTTTAGGGTCCTAAGAGTTAGATCTTAGGAAGCCAAACCCATACGGGTTCAGAATTCCCTTTATAAACATAATTCTTGTTATTATGAACAGTTTCCATAAAACTTTTGATATGTTTATTCCTTATCAATGTATTATTGGTTTTTGGAATCCATATCTTAATAGTTTTAGTATTTGAATAAACTGTTTTCCTAATATCTTTCTTAATTTTATTATTAATTTTACTTTTAGCATAATTATTTTGTTTCTTAAATCCTAGTCCAGATTTATTGTTGGAAGTTTGAGAGTTTTCTAGTATACTAGAAAGATTTTCTCTTCCTTTATTGAAATTAGAAACATTTTTAGAAATATCATCAAATTTTATTTTAAGACTAGATTTTTCTAACTCTAAATCCTTAATTTTAGATATTAAATCATTATTTTCAAAAAGTAAAATATCATTTTTATTTTTCTGAATTTCTAGTTCCTCAGATATTGACGTAATTTGAAAAGATAAGTTAGAATTCGATTGTTGAGAGATTTCAAGTTCTTCTTCCAATATTACCTTCTCATCTTTTAACATATCTACTTCTAAAACTGTTCTATCTAACTTTCTTTGCAACTCCTTATTTTTCTTTTTAAGTTGTTTTGTTAAATTTACTAATTCAGAATTTATTTCAATTAAATCTTCAAAAGTAAAATCACTTACATCGTCTGACGAAGCCATGAAGCATACATTTGCTTGTTCATTATCACTTTCACTCTCTGATGAGGATGATGAGTCAGTGTCGTCCCAAGTGACTGAAAAAGCTTTTCGTTTGGTTTTGTCCTTCTTGAAATTATTCTTTTTACGATCTGGACAATCTTTCTTCATGTGTCCTTTCTTGTGACATTCATAACATTCCATTGTTGAAGATGATGGTTTGCTGCTATTAGAATTGTTGTTGGAATTATTTTTGTTTCCCTTGAATTTGTTTCTGTTGAATTTCAAAAACTTTTTGAAATTTTTAGCGATCATTGCCATATATTCATTATCTGAGTCGAAATCATCTTTTTCTGCTTGGAATGCTACATTTTTCTTTTCTTGTGCTCCATTTCGTTTTTCCTGCAAATTTACTTCGTAGGACATTAAATTACCTATCAATTCTTCTGGTTTTAATGTTGACAAATCAGTTGCTTCTTCAATAGCTAGGACTTTTCGTTCCCATTCGTCCGTTAAAGAATTCAAGATTTTTGTAACAACATCAAAATCAGTAAACTTTTGTTCTAGAGATAATAAAGCATGATAAATATCCTGAAATCTAGAGTACATGTCATTTATAGATTCATTTGGCCTCATTTTAAAGTTTTCAAATTGATGTTTCAGCATAGAAATTTTGCTCAATTTAACTTTGTTCGTTCCTTCATGTGAAACTTTAAGAGTTCTCCAAATTTCATAGCCGGAAGTACACATACTAACTCTATTGAATTCATTTCTATCTAATGCACAAAATAAAATATTCATAGCCTTAGCATTTGATGTAGCATCTAGTTTTTGTGTGTTACTCCAAGTCGAGTATTCTCCAGTAGGATTTGTGTATTCTCTTTGTATAATATTCCAGATATCAAACCCACTTGATTGCATACAGATTCTCATTCTAGTTGACCAATAATTATAATTTATACCATTGAAAAGTGGAGGTCGTGAAGTCGATTGACCTTCTGTGAAACTAGAATTAGTGTGAGTGTTAACATCGTTAATTTGTGTGGTTGCCATATTACTAAAAATAAGTAAATATCAAATAACTTTGTGATGGTTATAAGATGACCTAGCTCTGATACCAAATGAAAGTGTATGTGCAGTACTAAGGATCGTGTAATATGGTATATTAATGCGGAAACTGGTAATAACAGTAAAGTAAAAATTAAAGTAAGCACACCAGGAATTTTTATACTGGTTCGAACTTCCCATTCTACGTCCAGTCCCAGAATACCCTCTGGATTTAAACTAAACCCCTCACTTAACCGGAGGAATAGGTATACGACACCTGAGCAGCCGAACAGGAATTTTTCCGCCTCAACAACCGAAGAGGACTTCAACTTAATACAAAATGTTTGTTGACGAATGTGTTCTAAATAACACTGATTGTCTTTTGATAGTACAACTTTCCTATAATCAAATCCTCAAGAATATGTATGTGTGTGAAGATTTAAAAGGAAGATAATCACGTAGAATCGAAGTATATGAATAATTTCAAGGATTCTAGTGATATTGAATAAGAGTGAATGCTTTTATTTGCAGAAATGAAAAGAGATTAGATTTCAGAAATATAAACAAGAATTGGTTATTGTAGAAGTGAATTGAATATGTTTATACAGTTGTAGAAGAGTTGTAATCTTTCATGAAGAGTTTTAGTCAACAGTAGTGTCCATACCTCTTGAAATAGAGGACATTACTCTTCATGAAAAGATCGCGTCTCTTCAGAAAACTAGCCGTTTTTCTCTGGTCGGTCGACCGGAAAACCTGGCCGGTCAGTTGAGTTGAAAAACGTATACAAAAAAGAAAGTCACTGTGCACATGATACAGGGTCGGTCGACCGAGGATCCTGGTCGGTCGGCCGACCTGGTGTTATATGCACAGTGAACATAGTTTTTGCTATAAAATGTTTTGTGTGCGTGTGTGATTATTTGAGGAATGATTTTAACATTGTTCTAAGACTCAAATAAAATAAAATATCCATACTAATCTCTGAATTGTAAGATTATCTTCTTTGTAGTGCACGGTATGCACTTATTCTCTTTTTGTCGCTTTCATATAGCATTCTCGTCGTATGATCTCTGAAGCTTGTGTCATGAATCAAAACTCATGAATCAACAAACCATAAGGTAAAGACGTTTATTAGTCTGCCCAATAACATTGAACAATTAATTAACATGAATGTTCACCCATTTAAAACTTGTTTAAATTCTATTATCTTCTAAGTTCAAGTGTTATATAAACTCATCTTTATATTTTCAAAAACACTTAACTTTAAGTTCTATAACAATATGCAAGTTTTCGACTATCCAAAATCACTGAAAAATCTCTTTCATTTTAACAAATGAAAACTATTAAACAATCATATCATAACAAGATGAACATATTACATTGTCCTAATGCATAGGATACATGTGTTAATAAAACAACTTATCAGAGTTTCACTTATTTACTACACACTTTACTGTAAAGAGAAAACAAGAAAAAGCATTCACAATTCTTTGGGTTATGCCACTACCACTTGGGCACCCAACATAGTACACATGCAAATCTTTTCCATATAGAAAGCTTAACTCAAAATCTTTATTAACTACTCTATGCTAAACTACTCTTTATTTCATCTAAAATTTCTTTAAAGAAAACTTTAGAACCAAATACCCGGTTTTATTCTTAAATCTTTTGAAATAATAATATATACATATATCCTTTTGTACATCAAATCATACTTTCGAGATTAAACCAAAATTATTTTCAATGCGGTATCAAATACTTCGTAATTATTACTAAGTGTCATGATCTCAATTTATAAGCCAATTTCCCAATTATATACTTTAAAATCCATAAAAATATACATGTAGATCGAGTAACACAAAAATGATATCATGGAAACAGGTCCTACCAAGTCATACCATATATCCCCTTACTAAGAAGGCTAATGTCTATGAGACGTGCTTACCAACCGAACACATCTCTTATCCATTTTTAGTTACTTTCGGCCACTCGAACTAGATAACATAAAAATACTTTGTTACCAAATCGATTTGTCGATTTCGAGAGCAACCTCAAACTCGAACAATTCTATTTTTTTTCAAAATACTAATATTCACAAATACTTTCAAATAATACTACTATTATTTTCTAAAATCTTGAAAAACATTTTCAAAAATACCGGGATTTAAGTTCTCAAATTCTCATTTTAAATCCTCTTTTTTTATAAGCTATATGTTATAAACCATACTTATATAAAGTTACTTTCTTATATAAAATCCTTTCACAAATGTTTATTTACAAAACACCTTACCTTTCCTTTAGATTATAATAAACTTCTTTTAATAAAGTTAACTTCTAACCCAATATTGTCACCGAACGCCTTATAATCAAACTATGAAACTTAATTCACAAGGTATTTATTTCAATGTACCCACAATTATGGTCTTCCCAACCTATGTAATAAAAAGGTA
This sequence comes from Allium fistulosum, assembly GCA_030737815.1. Classification (NCBI taxonomy): domain Eukaryota; kingdom Viridiplantae; phylum Streptophyta; class Magnoliopsida; order Asparagales; family Amaryllidaceae; genus Allium; species Allium fistulosum. The sequence continues at coordinate 102,409,819 of CM060907.1, forward strand.
AAACTGCAAATAAACTGATCGAGCACAAATCAACCATCAACAAATAATAGTCAATGCTTATAAACTGGTCGAGCATGACTAAGCTAATCAACGAGGGATAATAGGTGAACATCATTAATCCCTACATAAATTAGGCTACACTATAAACTTATACATATATAAATATTACTAATAAATAATGATTACATATACGCTCTCATATTTATAATACACTCAATTCATTTTGGTGTCACATACCCTATCTTTAATGAGCCATAACCAACCAAAGCCAAGGTTATTGCTTAACCTTCAGCTTTGATGCTACATGTAATGATCCTCCTTTTCGACCTACAAATGTCGATACTAATACATCCACGGTATTCATGTGCCGAGCACCCAAGTGTCGGAAAGACAAATTGTTAGGGTAAAATAAAAAGAAGGAGAAATAGAACAAGCAAGAAGAGAACATAATATCAGGATCTAACCAACGGAATGATAACATATAATATCAAAAGATAGTACAAACTGTCACTCTAAGATATATAAAACTTTAAAGTTACAATCCTATGTACTATCATCAGCCTGGATAGTTATAAAAGCCTGTCCCAAATGCTGATATATACAATATAATAGTAATGCTATAGAAATAAGAATACTATGGTAGGTTAATGGAAGCATCCGGCACATCTATAGAAGCTCCAAAGAACATCAACAAAAACCTACCTTTCCCAGACTACTCGAAAGAGCATCCGTGGAAATAAGGGAATAAACCACGAGTCAGACATAAGTCTGGTGTAAAAAACTCAAGGAACATCTACATAATGTAACATCAACTTTTGAGGCCGTTTGAGTCGCCGTAATGGTTTTCCTCTCAAAAGAGCCAAACCACCTAATAAGTACATAAGGGATATAATAGATAATGTCTAGGGTGACGAATATAAATTAGAAAATAGTTATGTCACTTGCATCTCATGACACAACAATTATTAGATAGGTATACAATCAAAACTGCTAAGGCATGTTCACATAATGGGATTTCAATGGAGATGCCTCCCGTAAATTGAACCAGACCTCTATTACAAGGATAAAAACCACCATTTGAGTGTCGTATATCTATAAATAAAATATACCATAAGGTAAACATAGTCGGCCCACGTCCGAACATTGGTATGAACTACGTGGAACCAAATATCATCAACTCCCGTACACAACATTGATAAGCATACTTCTAGACATGGAGTTGATATACCCCATCATAAGTTAGTTAAACACTGGACAATGCTTCCTACTCTATCTTTAGTCATTTTATTATGTCGAGATTCTGGTCGGCATCTCTCACACAAGTCTTCATCACTCAAACATATCTTGAATTTCTCTCGGGATTCCAACATCTCGAACAGTCCATGAATTTCTACAAGGATCCCAACATAAATCGTCAGACAAATGCTAATGTTGACCTCTTCCTTGGACTTAACCTTAGGACAGACAGTTCCACTCTATAGCATTAGTTTGAAATGTCAACGCTGACCTCTCCTTTGAAATTAATCTTAGGATAACTAGTTTAAATCTATAGCATTCCACTTCACAACCGTTTCCAAAACATAGAACCTGTATATCAGTTTTAAAGTGTTTTTCGATAAGTGAAACACTTACCGATTCATGTCTCTTTGAAACTAAATCAATGAATTTCCAGTAACTCAATTTTGGTTCTTTAAGAAGCAAACAAATGATATAAAGGAGTCCTCCTCAAGGGATCTCATATATATACATTCTTAAAGAAAAAGATGATTCATATGAATGAGTCCTCCCAAGGGGATCTCAAACCGTATCAATACGTGATGCTTACATATACTTCCAAAGTTAATTGGTGAATTTCGATAGTCGACTAATCGACTATCAAGTACAAATAAATGATCATATATGAAAACCAAGTCTCGTATACTTATCACTTTTTCGGCATTCTCAATTTATACCATCCCTCGGTCAAGAGTGAAATCGATAGGTTGGAGCATTGTTGCTTCTAAACCCTACTCGAACATCAGTCATAACTCTCATAGATAGAATAAATCTACTTTGTCAGCTTTTAGTGCTTAGTATATGATTTAATTCTTTTCATAAACAAGCAAACACACAAAGCACGATCAAGTGTCACACAAAGCACGATTAAGTCACACAAAGCACGATTGACATACTTAAGCAACTCTAAAACCCTTTTTATTTATTTAATCCTTTAATTAATTAAAACTCCTTTGTGAATACTTGTGTATATATTTAAAAATACCTTTACCAAAAATAAATACATGTATATTACTATTTCACTATTCATTTATACTCTTTTCAATACTCAAAAATGTATCAATATTCTCATTCCCAATGGTATAAGAATATTCAAAAATCTTAAATAAGATTTAACATTTGCAAGTATACTTTAAATGGGTTAAAAACAAATGTCATTAAAACATTGGTACTATAAACCCAAAACTATTTTACTTATAATTATCTTTAAAAGTTCTTTTAAGAATCTAACCGTATTACTAAGTATATTCAAAAAGGGTTAAAAACCAATGCTGCTTAAACATTGTTTACTATGAACCCAAAACCATTTCACTTATAATTATCTTTATTCTTTTGTAAAAGACTTAACTTACTTTTCCACACTTATATATGTATTAAAAATCTTTAAAAATGATATGTGTGTGTGTATATATATATATTTATATACATATATATTTACTAATTTATTTATAAAGCTAAGATATTTGATAAAATACAAAAAATTCAATTTAAAAGATATTATATTACATAAGCCTTTTATTACTTTATTAAAATAATTTTCTAATTTTCTTAAAACCATATATACTTAAAAATACTTATAATATAGTTTATAATATTTATTTAAAATATTACTTAAAATTACTTAATTTGTAATTTATTTAAAAACCATATAAAGCATGTTTTCTTATTTTTAAAAATAAGCCTTTTACTTTAATAATTCATAATTAATTATTAAAAATTTCATAAAAATCCAAGTCACTTTTAAAATACTATAATATATATTAGAAAATACTAGTAAAAAGATTGAAGAGAAATACCTAAGTTTAAAGTCATTTCAAAGCAATTTAAACTCTCAAATAGAAAAGATAACATTTACTGAATGCTATAAAAAGTCTTTACAGCTAATTAAAAACATTTCAAAACACTTAGTTAACTAAACAAAAAATGCAGCAGTATAAAGTGCGTAAAAAGCCTTTGAAACACCTTGAAAATGTTTCAAAGTAGAACGCCATCTTAAACAGTTTTACGTTAAAATAGTGGTTGTAGCAGTTACAGAATGTTGTAAAAAGCGGTACACGGCAAGACAGCGTTTTTTAGATGCTACGACCTAGTACTAGTAAAGAGTTTGACCTGGGCCAATTTTGATTCCTTAAAAGTTTTGCCATTTTTCAATATGCAAAATGACCTTTTAGCATCTAATCTTTTTATAGTAGCTAATACACATAATATACTTCACCAATATTATGAGAAATCCTTAAGGATCTCTCTACAAAAATTCATAGAAAATGCCGAACACAAGGCATTTCCAAATTGCGTTTATAGCGACTATCGCTATAAAACCATAACCAAATTAAGTCAGATTCAAATCTAAGTCCAACCAAATCCTATGCGCTTTATTTCAAGGCTATGTAACAAGTCATAGAAAGTCATACATGTCCAAACACATAAATTGTAACGACCCGGTATTTTGGGCCATTCAAATCGACAATAATCCACACATGTCTGACTTGAATAGTTCAAAATATCAGATTGTTAATTTAAATTTGGCAAAACTCAGCATATGCAGTAAATAAATCAATCACAGAATCACAGACACAGAGTAATACAATAATACGCAGCGGAATAGATAAAATAGTAGTTCATGAAGCTACTATATAAACATCAGAGTTAGAAATAAAATACAACAGAATATCTCAAATACAATGAAGTCTTCAGTACGAATAGATGACTTCTCTGAACAAATCAACTAGGAGAGCTGAAAGCTGAGGCGATAGTTGGGTCTCCAAAGGAAGCTCCAAACTCCAAGGATGAGTCTCAAATGCTGTATCACTCGGTCTGACCCGAGTGTAAAGCAAAACACAAAACACTCGAGTCAGGATTAACATTCTTATATCAATAAATCCAACTCAAGTGAAATATCAACTGAAATACAAGTAACTTAAAGGGTGTTTGGGATAACCATCCTCTAAGGATCTTCAGAACTATCTACAAGGTGGAAATATACACTATAACACCGTGGTCATTTTAAACTTATTTACTTCAAAAACGAAATATCATTTTCATTTCAAATATATCTATTTTTCCAAAATAGTGTATGTTCATTAAATAATTTATAAAGTAAAGTACTTATAATTTCCTCAAGTCTCACAAATCGATTCAAATTAACTCAAATTCCAAATTCAAATTTATTCAAAGCTCAATTCATCAATTCCATTCAGTTCTAAATATACCATTTAAATTTTCAATATATTTCAAAGCTTTAATATTCAACATTTTCAAAGTTAAATTTAACAGTTTCATATAGCACTTGATTTAACTTTATTATTATTTAATCAGGGAATATTCACTTAATAAATTCAATATCATTTGACTAGCCATAAATTTCATTTTTACTAAATATTTCCTTAAATTCATTTAAACAAGAAATATTCATTAAATTATTTAAATCAAACTCAAGTTATAAATCATATCTTAAATCCCAATTTCAATAAGCTTTAAATTGGTTTAATTAAATAAAATTCTTTACTAGATTCAAATTATCTTCCCAACCTTAACTTATTCAATTTTTTACCAAAATCTATTTTGAAATATAAATTTTATACTTAACATATTATACGTATTAAATCCATCTTAATTAAATTAAATATCATTATTAAATCTATATATATCATTTCCATTTATATAAAATTTTTAAGAATCAACATTTGCTAAAACCATATATTTCTTTCCAAAACCATAGAATTCATTTTCAAAATATTTATATATATGGACCAACGGTGTTTGTATATATATTTATCATATGGTTAAGTGATACGGATATTTATCATTTCAATCCGAAATTTAAATATATACGGGTAGAAATCATTTCGACCCGTAATCCCAATTTCAATACAAATGAAAATCGTTTGGGTTTATCATTTCAACCCATAACGATTTTCTCCTATTCTAAAGTCCGTTCGGGTATGTATCATTTCAACCCATAGTGAATTCTATATTAACAGGGAACTTGCAGAGTGATAACAGATAATAATATAAATACAACAACAGGCATATATCATCAATAACAATAGAATGTAAACAACAGGATATGGTGTCATACCCCACAGGTGAACAGTTACAGATAATAACATATATAACAATTTAAATAACTACAGCAACATATTTCAATTGTCGTTTCAATTGAAATCAAATTTAATAAATAAAAGAACGTTAATCGTGAGTGATTGCTCACCTTTCGAGGCTAGAGAGTTTGACAACAGAGCAAGCTATGAAATTCCAAAGCAAAGTGAGATGGGCACGAATTTGATGGACAAGCTGATAGATAGGAATTGATGAGAACAAATTAGAATCCGCTAAATGTAATAGAAACGAAGAGTATATTGTATCATTATTTTATTACCATCATTCAAGCAATTGTTTAAATTGAGCCACGAATTAAAAACAAAATCTACATATATTTGAAAAAAAAAATCAATAAAGTTTTAAATGCAAACATATGAAGACCAAATACCATATCTCTTAAAATCAAAATACATATATAATAAGATGTAAAATCTGGGGCATTTCGAAATCAAAGCTGCTAGTAAATAAACTCAACACATGAAATAAAGTGTACATAGATGGTACCTAATCTTTTCAAACGCTAACCTATACTATAAGTATGTGTATATATAAATATCGACATAATTTATATATAACTTGCAAATATAAGTTCCTACATAAAATTTTAGATAGACTTCCCTACAAATAAACAAATCTTATACCTATTTAAACATGACAGGTTGCACTACTATATAATATAGTATGAGAACATCATGTTACAAATCAAATAACTCATATTACATATTAACCAAATAACTTTATAAACTAATCATAACTTATGAACTGTAGGTATATAAGAACAGTTTAGTAAAACAAAACAATATATTGTAACAAATAAATTACCTCTACTAACAATATGTATGAACAGAACTTACCACTTTTATAAATTTATATACGTAAATAAAGTTATATATATAAGTTAACTTATATATTTTAAAACCTATAACCGACGTAAGAGTATAGTTTCTGATACTATGAAATATGATAGCATCATAGCCTAGTTATCTTATATATATACAAACAATCAAATAAAATATGCTTGCCTGGAAACTAAAATAATGTATCTTATATACTGTTTCAATTAGCAATCATATGCACATGACTAACACACATATATATATATATATAATCAATATAGCATACTAGATAGAAAGGATTACCGCTGCTTAGCTTCATGGAAAGACAGGGGAGGTAGAGAGCTGCCGTTCGGTCATGGGAAGAGAACGTGCCGGAGATCGGGTGACGGAGGAAGAGGGAGGAAGCTTGCACGGCTGAGGCTTGGAAAGGTATGGCCGAGCACGAGGCGGTTGGAGGTTGACATGGCTGGAGGGTAGTGGGTTCGGTTGTGCTGGTTAGTGGATGGGTTCGGCCAGAGTTTAGGCCATGGAAGGGATGAAGACAGTGCGGGACGTGAGGGTGTTCGGCTCGTTGGTGGTGGCGATGGTCGGTGAGACAAGAGAGGAAGGAGCTGCTTGTTGCGGTGGCCGAGATGGAATAGGTGGTGGTGATGCTCGGCAGCGAGGTGAGGACGGAGTTGCTAGCGGTGGGCTACGGGGAGTGGGGGAGCAGCCATGGGCTGTTGTGGGTTGATGGCAGCGTTGCTTGGCCGTGGGTGGCTGTTCAAGGAGGAGGAGATGACAGGCGGTTGAAGTGGTGGTGGGAGGAGCAGTTGGATTCACGGCTACGCCTGGTTCCGTGGTTGGAGGAGCAAGGCGCGATCCTGGGTGGAGCGCCATAGTCGCCTGGACGCGAAGAAGGATAGGTGGGGTCGCGTGGAGGGGACGGTGAGAGGAAGGGCGAAGCTGGCAGCGGTGTGGGTCGTTCAGGGGAAAGAGGCGGATCCAACGGAGGAGGTAGGCTTGGGGCTGCTGAGAAAAATGGAGGCAGTAGGCTAAGCAAAAGGGAAAAGAAAATAGGAGAGGGGTTGAGGGAAAATGATGGTTTTCAGAGAAAATAATAATAATTGCAAACGATAGAAAAATATATTGCAGGAACCAGAGGAGAATGAACGGACCAGATAGAAATGAAACGTGTATATCGAAACGTATGAAATAATTAAATATTGAAACGGCAACCAATAATAAATAAAATGTTGAAAAGTCATTAAAGCAATAAATTCTGTTGTTTGGAAAGCACGGCTAAAGTTTGAAAGGCAAAAGAAAACAAAAGGTCACGGATACGGTACCGATACGGTGAACTGTTTTACAGATTCCATTGTCTATCGGACGCCGAAACAAGCAAATGAATATACCATGGAGATCAGCATGACGTGACGATCAAAACGGTATACAAATATTAGTGGTACGATCATCCGATCAAAAGTCGATAATCGGTACCAAAAATGCTGCTATTTGGCCAGAATTAAGATAAACGGAGCAGTAGAAGTCCAAATTTGGAAAAACGAATTTCGCAGTCTGATTCAGAATGATCTGAATAAATTTTCTCCTGTTGACATATTTTGGTTTCGGAAAACCTTTAAATTCACTGTTATTAACCGGTTTGATTTGAAATGAAATTTCACAGGAAAATAAACTTAAATATTATCAGATGAAAATTTACCAGTTGCTATATTAAAATAGACGTATTCCAAATAATAAATTTTAAATTTTAAATTTTATTGTTTAAAAATTTCACAAATTTCCAGTTAAATATACTTTTAAAACCATTAAATTTTACGGGTCGTTACACTCTCCCCCACTCAAAACTTTTCGTCCCCGAAAAGGAAGGAGGTAGAAGAATAGAAACAACTAGACAGAAAAGATAGATTGAAAGTCAAGATTAAACAATTAATTTAAACTATATAAATTTTACTTAAAATTTGAAAACTTCATTTGCAATTCAATTATCTTATATACTTTAAAACCTTTCAAAAACCCATTTGTAAAATTTCTTGCTTCCTTTATAAATACCATTTATGTGTTTAAGTGACACCTTCATAATTATCTTTAAATATGTTGTATTTAATTAATAACTTCTAAAATATTTAACACTAAAATTTTCTATTTATAACACTATTTTTTTATTATATATTAAACCATATAGTATATAAATAAACAATACTTAAAAAGGATATAGTCAACAAGGAGAAGAAGGAGGATCTGGAAAAGCAGAATATAGGTGAATAAATAAAGCTGAGCAGATAAGGTAGATTCAAAAGAATAGTATCGGGCACGAATAATTAATTTAGAACCATAAGAATTTCAATTTCAATATTAATACAGAATTTCTTTGTTGAAAATGCCTTTATAATAAAATACTTTTTATAACTCGATGTTTTAACAAGTTTATCCTCGTTCCTGTAGACTCTGGTAGTGCGTTGATCAGGCGCAAAACTAGAATTCTCCAAGTACTTAGTAGACCTGTTTCAACACCTAGTGAAAATACTGGAAAAACTTTTAAAAACAGATATGGAAAGTACAATCCAATCAAAAACACAAACAAAACCTTTGTCCAACCATGGTTCGCAGATACACAATGGTTACGCCTGGGTCCCCCAGGAAACAATCCATATCCGTAAGCTTTCTCAGCCCTGCGAGTTACGCCATGATGACTAGTAGAATGCAGGATACACAATGGTTACGCCTGGATCCCCCTGGAAACAATCCGTACCCCCAGGCAAGACTCAGCCAAGCATTTGCACTACTATTCGCGACCTGCACAGATTGCAGGATACACAATAGTTACGCCTGGATCCCCTAGGAAACAATCCGTACCCCTTAGGCAAGACTCAGCCAGGCAGTTGCGCTATGCAGTCACGATCGTAAGACCATGGGTAACGCCATGGAATTCGAAGGACACTCGAGTATCATATCCGGAAAACCAAAAATCAAAGAGAATAATATCGATAGAATGAATCCAAGATGTGGCCACAAATCGGATATCAAGCAGAAGGCACTTTCCATATCTTTACTTCGAAAATGTGTATCATATAGTACCTTTTCAAATCACTTTCAAATATCATACTTATATAAAATCCATTATATATAAGATTTAATTTTCAAATCAAATACTTTTCCAAAATCAAAAGTATATCAAATCACACTTATATAGACTTTAATTATATAAGATTTCACTTTTCAAATTGAGTACCCTTTTCAAATCCATAGTTTTCAAATCAATTTCATACTCATACAAATCAATTTTATATAAGTTCGACAACTCCCAAATCAAGTATTTAGTAACACAAGGTTCTCAAATTTCAATTTGTTTAAATATCGGTTCAATTTCAAAATCATATACAATTTCACCAAATTATTTCTTCTCAAATTAAATATCTTTAGTTTCAAAGTTCCAAAATAATAGATTTAGAAAATAAATCCAAATTTCCAAATCAATATAATTTAAGTCAACCAATTCATTTCCAAAATCAAATGTTTTCAAAATCATCTTATACTTACATAAGGTCCATCTTATATAAGGATCAAATTTTACAAAATAACTTTCGCTGTATGAAGAGCCATATGAGATTGAATATCTTTGCTTTTATGGGTTATATATCTTTGTAATTTAAATTGGAAATTTTCTTTTAGTAATCAAAGATATTCTAACTCGACAGCTTTCAATTTCAGTGTCAAAATATATCAATGATATTAGAATATAAGATGTACATACGTCATCATTTCACAAAATCACATTTGATCGCTCGCTCGATCACACAAGTTCGCTTTCGATCTAGTATTGTCCATTCGACTTCCCTAATGCGGACTTCGATATGGTTTCTCGACTAGAAGCCATCAGTCTCCTTGCATAGCCATATACTATGATAGAGAATTCTAGAATCGAGCCCAAAATCCATATCAAATATTCGCCATCAAGAATCGAATGAAAAATCCAACACGAAATGGTGTAATTCACCTCGAACTTGTGTACTCAAACTCGGATCAAATTAATTATGCGAATAAAACAGCATACATACAACTTGTGTATCTATTCCAACTTGTTAAATATATAGTTTCATAAAGATGTTACTAAATTAAAACATTTAACTAAATTTTTTCAAAATATATTGAAGACCAATTCTTTCAAAACATTTCAAATCTAAATTTCATATTAGAAAATTTTAAATTTTGCCTTATTCATTTACTTAACAAAACAGTTTCAACTTATTTAAACCATATTACTACATACTTTAACATACATACCTAACTTATATACTTTATAGTTTTCAAAATTTCTTAGCTTGAAAAGTTAACCTTGATTTGGAAGTGCTCGAACCTTCGAAATAGTTGAAGAAATCATTTTCAAATCCAAGAGTTGGAAATCAACAACAAATCAGTAAATCAATTTTAATAGATAGGGTTATATCAAATCCGAAACTCAAGGACTGAACACCGGCTCATTTCAAATCGTTTCAAATACATATACATATATCTTTCGAATATCAAATCATACTTCAAAATTTTGAAATCAAAATTGGTTTCGCAAAATCACTCGCGTAGCAATGCTACTAAAGTGGCCTATCCCCCACTCTGAAACTCGAAAATCAATGTCGATGATGCGTGCACTCATCACCGAAATTATTTTCCAGCGACATAAGTGAGTTCTGGACTTCTATTTTCTCAAACTTCTTTTGAAATTTCTTCGAAACTTATTAAAATCATTTGAAACATTTCTTATTCGGAAAAATATTTTTAAATCATATTATTATTATATATTTCAAAATCATAAAACCAATTTCAAAATACCGGAGTTCAATTCTCGAATTTCAAATTTAAAATCCTTCAGTTATAAATCAAATTTCTTATATAGTTTTTTTCAAAATTACAAATCCTTTCGAAACCTCAAATTCTTATTTTAAAAGGGTTTAAAATCTTTATCGAAAACATTTCACTTTTATATATAGAATATAATAATTTCGATATATAAAACAATTTCTAAATACGAATAAACCCGATTTTTCAAAAGGATGATTCAAAAATGGATTTCAAAACAAAGATAGAGATTCAAATTAGAGGAACTCTTAATCAAATAGAATTATGATTCGAAGATAAGCTCGAACGAAGATGAGATAATTAAATTTCAAAATAGAAGATGAATATACTGATATAAATCGCGGATGACCCTAGGGTCAACCGTGACTTCAGGAACAAGATCGATGCAGAATTCTAAGAAAAATCAACATTCGATCGCAAGAGATAGCGGCATCTAAACCAAAGATATAGAAATCTCCGGTGAATTAATGCCAATTGTGAAGGAGTTTCACCCCTTCACAAATCATTCAAAGATTGGTGGGATCCTATTCTTATAGAGATCATTCGAAGTGGAGTTATGGGATACTCCAGAATCAAAAGAATACCAATAGAGAGAGACAAGAATGAATTTTGGAACCGTAGGGAACTTTCCAAAGTTCAAAGGAAATCGAGCCAAAAGGAAGAGATTAAACTCAACCGAAAGTGATTCTGTAAATAAATTTACTATATATGCTAAGGTTTGCCTAGAGCCAAAGCTCTAATACCAACTGTAACGACCCGGTATTTTGGGCCATTCAAATCGACAATAATCCACACATGTCTGACTTGAATAGGTCAAAATATCAGATTGTTAATTTAAATTTGGCAAAACTCAGCATATGCAGTAAATAAATCAATCACAGAATCACAGACACAGAGTAATACAATAATACGCAGCGGAATAGATAAAATAGTAGTTCATGAAGCTACTATATAAACATCAGAGTTAGAAATAAAATACAACAGAATATCTCAAATACAATGAAGTCTTCAGTACGAATAGATGACTTCTTTGAACAAATCAACTAGGAGAGCTGAAAGCTGAGGCGATAGTTGGGTCTCCAAAGGAAGCTCCAAACTCCAAGGATGAGTCTCAAATGCTGTATCACTCGGTCTGACCCGAGTGTAAAGCAAAACACAAAACACTCGAGTCAGGATTAACATTCTTATATCAATAAATCCAACTCAAGTGAAATATCAACTGAAATACAAGTAACTTAAAGGGTGTTTGGGATAACCATCCTCTAAGGATCTTCAGAACTATCTACAAGGTGGAAATATACACTATAACACCGTGGTCATTTTAAACTTATTTACTTCAAAAACGAAATATCATTTTCATTTCAAATATATCTATTTTTCCAAAATAGTGTATGTTCATTAAATAATTTATAAAGTAAAGTACTTATAATTTCCTCAAGTCTCACAAATCGATTCAAATTAACTCAAATTCCAAATTCAAATTTATTCAAAGCTCAATTCATCAATTCCATTCAGTTCTAAATATACCATTTAAATTTTCAATATATTTCAAAGCTTTAATATTCAACATTTTCAAAGTTAAATTTAACAGTTTCATATAGCACTTGATTTAACTTTATTATTATTTAATCAGGGAATATTCACTTAATAAATTCAATATCATTTGACTAGCCTTAAATTTCATTTTTACTAAATATTTCCTTAAATTCATTTAAACAAGAAATATTCATTAAATTATTTAAATCAAACTCAAGTTATAAATCATATCTTAAATCCCAATTTCAATAAGCTTTAAATTGGTTTAATTAAATAAAATTCTTTACTAGATTCAAATTATCTTCCCAACCTTAACTTATTCAAATTTTTACCAAAATCTATTTTGAAATATAAATTTTATACTTAACATATTATACGTATTAAATCCATCTTAATTAAATTAAATATCATTATTAAATCTATATATATCATTTCCATTTATATAAAATTTTTAAGAATCAACATTTGCTAAAACCATATATTTCTTTCCAAAACCATAGAATTCATTTTCAAAATATTTATATATATGGACCAACGGTGTTTGTATATATATTTATCATATGGTTAAGTGATACGGATATTTATCATTTCAATCCGAAATTTAAATATATACGGGTAGAAATCATTTCGACCCGTAATCCCAATTTCAATACAAATGAAAATCGTTTGGGTTTATCATTTCAACCCATAACGATTTTCTCCTATTCTAAAGTCCGTTCGGGTATGTATCATTTCAACCCATAGTGAATTCTATACTAACAGGGAACTTGCAGAGTGATAACAGATAATAATATAAATACAACAACATGCATATATCATCAATAACAATAGAATGTAAACAACAGGATATGGTGTCATACCCCACAGGTGAACAGTTACAGATAATAACATATATAACAATTTAAATAACTACAGCAACATATTTCAATTGTCGTTTCAATTGAAATCAAATTTAATAAATAAAAGAACGTTAATCGTGAGTGATTGCTCACCTTTCGAGGCTAGAGAGTTTGACAACAGAGCAAGCTATGAAATTCCAAAGCAAAGTGAGATGGGCACGAATTTGATGGACAAGCTGATAGATAGGAATTGATGAGAACAAATTAGAATCCGCTAAATGTAATAGAAACGAAGAGTATATTGTATCATTATTTTATTACCATCATTCAAGCAATTGTTTAAATTGAGCCACGAATTAAAAACAAAATCTACATATATTTGAAAAAAAAAATCAATAAAGTTTTAAACGCAAACATATGAAGACCAAATACCATATCTCTTAAAATCAAAATACATATATAATAAGATGTAAAATCTGGGGCATTTCGAAATCAAAGCTGCTAGTAAATAAACTCAACACATGAAATAAAGTGTACATAGATGGTACCTAATCTTTTCAAACGCTAACCTATACTATAAGTATGTGTATATATAAATATCGACATAATTTATATATAACTTGCAAATATAAGTTCCTACATAAAATTTTATATAGACTTCCCTACAAATAAACAAATCTTATACCTATTTAAACATGACAGGTTGCACTACTATATAATATAGTATGAGAACATCATGTTACAAATCAAATAACTCATATTACATATTAACCAAATAACTTTATAAACTAATCATAACTTATGAACTGTAGGTATATAAGAACAGTTTAGTAAAACAAAACAATATATTGTAACAAATAAATTACCTCTACTAACAATATGTATGAACAGAACTTACCACTTTTATAAATTTATATACGTAAATAAAGTTATATATATAAGTTAACTTATATATTTTAAAACCTATAACCGACGTAAGAGTATAGTTTCTGATACTATGAAATATGATAGCATCATAGCCTAGTTATCTTATATATATACAAACAATCAAATAAAATATGCTTGCCTGGAAACTAAAATAATGTATCTTATATACTGTTTCAATTAGCAATCATATGCACATGACTAACACATATATATATATAATCAATATAGCATACTAGATAGAAAGGATTACCGCTGCTTAGCTTCATGGAAAGACAGGGGAGGTAGAGAGCTGCCGTTCGGTCATGGGAAGAGAACGTGCCGGAGATCGGGTGACGGAGGAAGGGGGAGGAAGCTTGCACGGCTGAGGCTTGGAAAGGTATGGCCGAGCACGAGGCGGTTGGAGGTTGACATGGCTGGAGGGTAGTGGGTTCGGTTGTGCTGGTTAGTGGATGGGTTCGGCCAAAGTTTAGGCCATGGAAGGGATGAAGACAGTGCGGGACGTGAGGGTGTTCGGCTCGTTGGTGGTGGCGATGGTCGGTGAGACAAGAGAGGAAGGAGCTGCTTGTTGCGGTGGCCGAGATGGAATAGGTGGTGGTGATGCTCGGCAGCGAGGTGAGGACGGAGTTGCTAGCGATGGGCTACGGGGAGTGGGGGAGCAGCCATAGGCTGTTGTGGGTTGATGGCAGCGTTGCTTGGCCGTGGGTGGCTGTTCAAGGAGGAGGAGATGATAGGCGGTTGAAGTGGTGGTGGGAGGAGCAGCTGGATTCACGGCTACGCCTGGTTCCGTGGTTGGAGGAGCAAGGCACGATCCTGGGTGGAGCGCCATAGTCGCCTGGACGCGAAGAAGGACAGGTGGGGTCGCGTGGAGGGGACGGTGAGAGGAAGGGCGAAGCTGGCAGCGGTGTGGGTCGTTCAGGGGAAAGAGGCGGATCCAACGGAGGAGGTAGGCTTGGGGCTGCTGAGAAAAATGGAGGCAGTAGGCTAAGCAAAAGGGAAAAGAAAATAGGAGAGGGGTTGAGGGAAAATGATGGTTTTCAGAGAAAAATAATAATAATTGCAAACGATAGAAAAATATATTGCAGGAACCAGAGGAGAATGAACGGACCAGATAGAAATGAAACGTGTATATCGAAACGTATGAAATAATTAAATATTGAAACGGCAACCAATAATAAATAAAATGTTGAAAAGTCATTAAAGCAATAAATTCTGTTGTTTGGAAAGCACGGCTAAAGTTTGAAAGGCAAAAGAAAACAAAAGGTCACGGATACGGTACCGATACGGTGAACTGTTTTACAGATTCCATTGTCTATCGGACGTCGAAACAAGCAAATGAATATACCATGGAGATCAGCATGACGTGACGATCAAAACGGTATACAAATATTAGTGGTACGATCATCCGATCAAAAGTCGATAATCGGTACCAGAAATGCTGCTATTTGGCCAGAATTAAGATAAACGGAGTAGTATAAGTCCAAATTTGGAAAAACGAATTTCGTAGTCTGATTCAGAATGATCTGAATAAATTTTCTCCTGTTGACATATTTTGGTTTCGGAAAACCTTTAAATTCACTGTTATTAACCGGTTTGATTTGAAATGAAATTTCACAGGAAAATAAACTTAAATATTATCAGATGAAAATTTACTAGTTGCTATATTAAAATAGACGTATTCCAAATAATAAATTTTAAATTTTAAATTTTATTGTTTAAAAATTTCACAAATTTCCAGTTAAATATACTTTTAAAACCATTAAATTTTACGGGTCGTTACATAAATTACATATGTCATTTTCATTTCAAAGAAAGAATCACAAGAGAATAAGCAATAATATATAGGCAAACAAATAATATAATATAACACAAGCATTATCACTTCATATACTTTTTAAATGGTGAGTTAGCTCACCCATCAAGATGCAAACAACCAAGTATAAAGCTCCAACTTCCTACTACAACCTTGCAAACACCAAAACACTTCCGACCATCATCCTTTTGCTTTGCACTTGCCTAGGCTTAAAAAGCCTTCTCAATGCTCACAGCCTATGTGCTTTAGGGGTGTTTTTCTCCTTTCTTCAAGATCCAAGTTTCTGGATGGTGTTGTAGTGTTGTTTGAAGGCTTGTGGAAAAGTTTGAAGATATTTGGAGATGTTTTGAATTTATTGTCTTAGGAAATTTTATGAAGAGAAGAAAGAGATTAACTAGTTTTAACTTTGTGAAAATGTAAAAGAGGTCAAGTGAGCTATGCACACACTTATATAGGCATCAAGTAGTGCTCTTTAACCTTCCATCAACCTGCTATTTCTGGCCAAGAAGGCTCACCCCTCCATTTGCACCCATGTGCTTGCCTTTCCACCTCACTTCCCTTAGAAAATGTTTCTTTTAAAATATCTTCTTCCACTCAAACCATCTAGAAAACTCTAGAATATTTCCTAAGTTATTTAGTGCAAATTATTTTTATTACTTACTAATGATTTCCTTAGTATTTTAGTGTATGTAAAAAAAGTTTGAATAACATCTGTTGAATAAAAAGCTGTTTATCAATAAAACAAATTTTGGTTATATTATCGAAATTTCTTCAATGTATTTATTTTTGTAAACAAATTTCAAAAAAAAAGTTTACATCATTAGTTACAAATTAAAAGGGGGTTAACAAGGTCATTAAATCAATTTAATCACATTAAATTCAAGATTCAAATATTTAAATAATTTGGATATTTAAATGTGAAGTGTCCAAAATTCCACGTTGTTACAGCTCGGGACCACTAGTAGTCGAACCTATATGCCAGCCCTACTTCTAAATACTTGTTTATCAACAATACTTACATAGTCCATCGACCCCCAAAGCTAAAATCCCGTTTAAACTTACCTAGTATAAGTCAAAGAAATGCATACTCCAGTTACTTAATACCTCTTGTTTAGAAATGAAGCAAACTCCATTTCCCAATTAGGCACTTTCGTAGGTTATTTAAAACTTCTTAGATAAAGAGGAGGCAGACCAACAACCATTTAATACCTCAATCCCTGAAGTATACCTCTTGACATCCCTAAAGGTGCCGAGCCATTTAATACTTCAAATCTGAGGCGAATCCCCGGTATATTTTACCCAAGGGTATACACACATGTATATTTTCCACCTATGGGTCCTATAGTTAAAGATGTTCCACATCAGTAGTACATATACACAACCATCGGTAGCCTCTAGGTGAAGGGTAGACTTTCTTTGTGTAACTCTACTGACCTCGCATCCCAAACAATACTAAACCAAACCATTTATAGTTAGCCTAAATATTGGGCTAGGCCCAGTAATTCACACCCATCATAATATATTATTGAGGCCATATAATTTCCACTATGAAAATTATTATGTCCCTTAAGTACATTTATTAGTATTCATTTATTCACTTATTATGATCTTATTCTTATCCTATACGCTTATTTCCTTTATTCTTTATTTCCTAAATGTCATTTATTTCTTCACTTCCAAGTAATTATCCTTTATAAATGGTCATCGTTATTCAAATGGGCCAATCACTAATGACATTTATTTATTTGTTTCAAATCTAACTTATTATGCCTATGCTGTTTTCTTCATAAATGTCATGTTAATTCTGCAATTAATCCCATTAATGCATTTATATCCCCATTTGATTTCCATAATGTCCTATTAACTGCACATTTATTATTATTAATATTGCAATCATTATTCACTAATATTGGGGTTATCACCCCTTTTTCATTGCAACCGCCTAACCCTTTGATTTATTACGTTATTAATATTTTAATGTTCTAATTGTAATTAATGCGAGTATCGATGTATATTTATTTATTAACTTTATGTATGTATGTATACATACATACATATATATATGTATATGTATATGTATATATATTTCTATTTTTTACTCTTTAATTTCTATGTTTAGGAATCTCAGAATATATACTTCTATGTAAATTCTACAAAGAATATCCATTTTCATATTTTAATATGTTGGAGCTATCCTTCCCTAAAAAGGAGATTATTTTCGATATAACTTTCCATAAACTACTTAAAAGTTGGACTTTTGCTCCATTTGAAATTATAAGAAATTATCTATTTTCTCTTCTATTGAAATGGACAGTACAAATTACGGAGAAGAATATCCATACTTTACATATCTCTTTCATTTGGGTATGTTCCATATTATTTCAAATGACGTACTTTTATTACATAGTAGTTAGACAGGCTGTGGGAATTTACATGAAATTAGATATAATTAAATTATACATTCAACAACCCCAATAAATTAAAACATAAAAATTTACATTCCAAATCAAACTAGGGCATTCCTAATGAATGCTAGATAATTTACAACCCATTTAGCATAAATCTAGAATAAACTTCATTATCTTATCAATATCATACTTTACAATTTTTAAGGACTAATTTCCTAAAATTTCCATATTATGGTGTATAGGCAATTCCATCATAATTACATAACTTATAGGATTATGTAGGCGCGATTTCAATTTAAATACATTCATTTTAAGCCTATAATTCAATAGGTCTTGTATAAGCATAATAATCGAATAAAGTTCAATGATATATATTTTAGTGTTATATATAAATCATATAATTTTCCACCAACCTATCTAGCTTTCCAAATCTCCAAATCCAAATTCATTCCTTTGATTGACTTCTTTTTCCTTTTCAACCCAAAATGATATATATACCCATTAGAATTACAAATTTGAGAGGAGATTTGAGTTAAGTAGATTATAAAGTTTACTTTTATTGCAAAATCGATTCACTCCTTCTCTTTTTCTCTTTTATTTTATGTCCTTCTCCAATATATGTATGTGTGTGTATATATAATATAGTATTTTTTTTTTAAAATTTATTGAAATATTGAAGAAGGGAAAATGATAGAGCTCCGCTGCTCCATTCAAAAAATATAAGAAGAAAAGTGAGGTTCTAGGCCTATATTTATAGGCATTGGAATTAATTATATTCGTTAGATTATAATTTATTAAATCTGGGTCGTTAGGCCAGGGTTTAACCCTAACCGCCAAAATAGAAACTAATCGACCACTCCTCATAGGCGATCTATCGCTAGTGGTCGACCGACCCAATGAGGATGTTGATCGATGGTGGTCCAACGTTAATTAATATTGTAACGACCCACCTTTTCAGACACCAGAAGTCAACACTAATACATCCCCGGTATTCACGTGCCGAACAACTAAGTGCCAGAAAGACAGATTGTTATGGGAAAAGAAAGAAGAAAGAAAGAAGAAAACTAAACAACACATAATCTCACTGCGGAACGAATAATCTATAATATACAACAAATCTTTACACCAAGAAAAGCTGTAATATATATACATCAATCAAAATACACTAACCTATTTCATCCTGCACAGTTATAACAGCCTGTCCTTACAATTGCTGATAAACACAACCAACAGACAACACAGCAGAACACAAGAAATATGTAAATATTCTCGGTTTGACCCGAGCATTGAAAGGGAAGAACGTCCGGATCAGTTTGGTAAACCAGTGTGAAAAAAATACACCTTAAATGGAGTTTAATGTTTATCAAAAATCTTTCAAATAAATGTATCTCGTAAGACCACGCCGCACATAAACACAGACAGGTTTTTACCTTACGATAACCAAAACTTTTTTTGTAGAAAATCCATTTATATTATAATAATGTATAGGGGTTAAAGTAAAATATGAATGTAGCTGAACTGCTTGCATCTCAAGTTTTGGCATAGTTGGGCACAACTAAATCCGTAAAGCTCGTATTGGAGAATGGATTCCATACTATGACAAGATAAGGAAATACCTTTCGATGGTGCATCTATCAATAAAATGCATCGAGGTCTGATAAGAACATCTTGTACCCCTGCCACATAGGATTGGCCAACCACTTGACTAGTAGTACTGAATATGATCACCCCACTTTGGGCCCCAAGCAAACATGAGTAGATAGTAATCGATCTAGATTTGGGATGATCATACCGTGATGGGAGCGACCCACATGGCTCTACCGCATGCCTAATTTTTGTCATTTCTCAATTAGTGATGCTTGAGGCTACGTTTTACCTTTATGTAGCGCTTCCCACTTGGAATGCTACGTTGCCTTCCAGTCGACGACACAATGTTAGCATTCATGCATACAAGTCGTTAAGAAGATGAACGAACCAAAGGCACTACTTCTACTTCATCCATTTTGGAATCACCCTCAGGATTAGTATCATGCAACCATTGCACTTCAAATAGCTCCATCTTCAATTCCATCATCTTCAAGATGTCTTCACTTCGAAATGCTTGAGTTGGATCGAAGTAGTTTTCGGATAACATATTCGATCCCGGTCTCTTCAAAACCACATTCGATAGTTTATGGTAAACTCAACCCCAGTTCTTTAGAAAATAAACAGTCAAAGATAAGAGCGGAGATCACCTCCTAACTGTTAGTGGATGGATAACCTTATCATTTGCCCTAGGAGAATGAAACGATATTTATACGCACAGTACAACATCATCGGAGATGACTATGCCATATAACTCACGTGTTTCTCCTAGATATTTCAAAAGTTACATTTTGGGTCCATATTTGATGGTCAGTTATTTAACTATCAACAAACACGCATCCAAATTAGGGACTTAATTCCTAGGGAAAACCAACATTGGTTAACCACATAAGCAACCACTAACCTCTTTAACTAATCTTTTCATAAATTAAAATCACTTTGTAAATTACTTGCATAAATATACTTTTACAAAGATATAATCACGAATCCCTATATTTTCAATACTTGGAAAATATCCATATACTTATCTCAACGGTATAAGTATATTTACAATGCTAAGAATGATTTTTTTTATTCAATTCTAAAATCTTTTATAAACTCCTTATAAATCTCTAAAACCATTTATAAACCATTTTATAAATCTCTGAAAATCATTTATAATCACTTTTTTAAATTTCAATCACCAATTAATTCTTTTAATACATTTTTAAAAATCCTTTACAAACTCATTGTAAATCCATTAAACTATTTATAAAACTCCTTTTATAAATCTATAAACCCCTTTATAAAATCCCATTATAAATATCTTAGAACAATTATCAACTCTTTTATAAATCTATAAAAACCATTTATAAAACTATTTTATAAATCTTTGAAACCATTTATAAAACTCTATTTATAAATCTCGAAAACATTTATTAATAAATAATAATCATTTACTTCAAAACACTATTATATAATAATTATTATTAATAATAAACATTATAAATAATTAATAATTATTAACTTTAAAACATCTTTAAAGTAATAATTAATAATTTCAAAACATTATTAATAGAATAATAATAAATAAATCTTCAACATTATTACAAATAATAATAATTAATTTCCAAAACTTTATTAATAAATCAACATTATTAATTTCAAACCATATTAATTATTTAAATAATTAGATTTTAAAAATATTAAAATATTGATAAATAACTTTAAACAATATTTAATATAAAGAAATAATCTTTAAAACAATACTAAATATAAATAAATAATCCTTTAAACCATTTCTAAATGACTTAGAAAAGACGGATAATAAGGTTGGAGTAAAATAGAAATTAAATCCTTTAAAAAAATATTCCCGAAACCCAATTTCAGATTTAAAATCATTTCCCGTCTCAAAAACCAACTCCAACTCAAACGATGATTTATAGTATATTTAAAATACTAATTTAAGGCTAATAGCTATTAAACGCTTAACCATTATCGATATTGATTCCCTATCACTAAAAGGTTTAGGTTTAAACATATAACAATGTTATATCCCATAGTGTCAACAATCAAGCTTGATATTTAATAATCATATAACAAGAACATTATTGAAAATAATTCAACAATGGTGAGAAATCCCGTTGGATCCCTCCAACCTGTCCCCCCGCATCACAACTCATATATATCAGCACATATATATGTAAATAAAATCAATAGTGGTGAGGAATCGTATTGGATTTCTCCAACCTATTCCCCTGCATTACA
The DNA here is from genome assembly GCA_030737815.1 of Allium fistulosum. Classification (NCBI taxonomy): domain Eukaryota; kingdom Viridiplantae; phylum Streptophyta; class Magnoliopsida; order Asparagales; family Amaryllidaceae; genus Allium; species Allium fistulosum. The sequence goes on from CM060907.1 coordinate 102,432,236, forward strand.
AACAGTATATAATCATATAATATGGGTCATCCACTACTAGGCGGATATATATGAAAGGTCATCCACTCCAGAGGTGGGAATAAAACCAAACCAACTGATAAAACAGTATATCATCCAAACATCTAATCAATAATTTTTATCAACTATATAACATACTGGTTAATCAAAAAGATGAGTTTAACTCACAAAATTCCAGCTGTTGCCGAGACGTTCTGGTTTCGTCTGAATTCGAACGATGTTCAAATTCAACGTTAAAATTCCATAAGCTCCAATTCATTACCAACCCCATTCCATTTCATACATCTCGCTGATACGAGTACAACGAAACTCGTCGCTCTCGATTCCGACCTCGTATGAATTAGTTATAGCATTAATAAGGTTCACAAATTAAATAATAATATAATTAAAAACATTAATTACACCTTTAACTTAACTTAATTAATCCCGCTATTAATCTTTTTCTCACTTGGTCGAATGCAAATCAAACGCAGGCATGCCACTCTTTATCCATTCACGCGCCACCTCTATCCATCCTACGACCACCGCTCCATCACCAGAGATAGCCACGACTAAGATGCACCCCACGCCACTCTCCTTGACGTCAATTCGCCACCATGGCCGAGAAAACCCAAAAACACTTTTCCATTCAACCCTAAATTGCCGTCACTATAGGCGATTTCGCGCCTCCAAACTTCGGTTGTAGATAGGCCCCATCATGCTCTACTGTTGAAATTGTTTCGGCACCCCCTCGCATCTTCCGCTATGCGCGCACTTCATTTAGTGTAGAAGAGGCAAGATCACTGAACGAAGCTCATTTGGTGCCAGCGTCATGATTGGATATCCCTACATCCCCAGAGCACATATATTTTCATGGCAACATTTATTTGTAACAAAAGGAATCCCTTGCTGTTACATGCTACCAATCTCATATATATGCTGATCTATTTTAGAATATCTTGCGATGTGGGACTAATCATAATCCAATCTACGCACCCACTCTAATACAATGCAAGCCACACCTAACAGATCTCCACCTTGGCGAGCATTTTCTCAATTCAACTTGAAGTTATACAGAGTCCTCAAACACTTGGATAAGGTTGCTAACACCTCCAGCAGTTTAGATTGGGTCGCTACCACCTCCAGCAGTTTGGCCAAGCTATTTCACAAAGAGTTCTCTTTTCCACGGTTGGAGCAGACCGCGTTTTTACTTATAACTCCACCTTAATGAGTATCCCGAACTCAAACAAAATATTGGAGCATACTTAGGTCAATACTGAATCATATTGGTCCCATCGAACCATCGGCTCTGATACCAAACTGTAGTGAAAAATTGATGATTGATAACAATTCAACACCACGGTGCGCTGCGGAAGCGATTTCAAATCAAGACCTATTATTGCCTATTTAAATACCAATGACAGTAAAAAAAATTATGCAGTCTCACAGAAAAATAACAGAAATAAGAGACAGAAGATTTAACGTGGTTCGGATATGAATATCCTACGTCCACGGAGACCCAACAACTTTTTATTTCATTAAAGAAAAGAGTACAAGAGAGGAGAGAATTATGGTGGATACTACACTTGCTTGTCATATGAAGATGTAATTCCTTCATTTAAATAGACTCAATGAAGGAGTTACTTAGGGATTAAGAAAAATAATTTACAGATTATGTTCCAAATATCCATGATTTAATTTCTACGTAAATGGATAATGGTGATTGGTTTCCATAATTTTCCTTGATTGAATCTCCATCAGCAATTTCTTTCTTCATATAACAAATTGACTAATTAATTGATTTCCTTCAAAATATCCTTCCATATACCAACAGAATTAATTGATTTGATTGAATCAATTAATCAATTTCTTTCCTCTTTAACAGATATTTGAATCATCCAAATTCAACACTCCACCTTGATTCAAATATAACAATCTCTCTTCATCATCTTATCATCAAGCAATCGACATATAAGTTGTTGGGTCTAGCGCCCCATGGCGCTCAAGTAATAGGTATCAAACTGATCAAGTTTGAGCAATGCTCAAACTTGTCCTTAGGAAGTGACTTTGTCATCATATCTGAAGGATTATCCAAAGTACTCACTTTCAACAATTTGATCTTGCTTCGTTCTTCCTCAAGCATAAGAAAAAAACCTCTAACATCAATGTGCTTTGTCCGTGAACTATAAGCTTGATTTTCTACAAAATGAATCGCACTCTGACTGTCTGAAAATAGCTCTACTGTCCGCTGCACCATTGAAAGATCATCCAACAACTGAAGTAAGTATAATCCTTCTTTTGTTGCTTCCACAATCGATATCAACAATGCTTCGGTAGTCGATAAAGCTACGATAGACTGCAGCTTTGATCTCCATGAAATCGAGCCTATGCCAAGTGTAAAAACATAGCCTGACACTGACTTCCTAGCATCTGTATCCTCAGCATAATCAGAATCGCAGTATCCTCTAAGAAAGATGTCACCATCCACTCCACCATATAACAAGCCCACCAAAGAAGTGCCTCGAAGATATCTAAGAATCCACTTCACAGCTTGCCAATGCTCTTTGCCTGGGTTAGACATATATCGACTCACAACACCCACTGCATGGGCCAAATCTGGTCTTGTGCACACCATCGCATACATAAGACTACCAACAACACTAGAATAAGGTATATCAGCCATATACCTCTTGTCTTCTTCCGATGAGGGAGATAAGTCTTTTGACAACTTAAAATGAGAGCCTACTGGAGTGCCAACCGGTTTGGCTTTCTCCATTCCAAATCGAGCGAGGACTTTCTCGATGTACTGCGTTTGAGTGAGCCTTAACTCTCTCCGCTTTCTATCTCTACAAATCTCCATTCCCAATATTCTTTGTGCTTTTCCCAAACCTTTCATATCAAACTCCTTGCTAAGTTCAGTGTTCAACTCCATAATTCTTACTATACTCTGAGATGCAATTAACATATCATCAACATATAACAACAGATATATTAAATCATTATCACATCTCTTGAAATAAACACACTGGTCTTTGAAGCTTTTAGAATATCCTTGTGAAAGCATAAACTTATCAAATCTCTTATACCATAGTCTAGGTGACTGTTTTAGTCCATATAGAGATTTGTTAAGTTTACAAACATAGTCAGACCTGCTACTATCAATGAACCCCTCCGGTTGCCGTAAATAAATTTCTTCATCCAGGTCACCATGCAAGAATGCGGTTTTGACATCTAGTTGCTCCAACTCCATATCATAATGAGCCACTAATGCCAATAGAATGCGAATGGAGGTATGCCTAACAACTGGAGCAAAAATGTCATGATACTCAACTCCCTTTTTCTGAACATACCCCTTTGCTACTAACCTTGCTTTATATCTGAAATTTCCATCGTCGCCGTCTTTTACTCTATAGATCCACTTACAACCAATAGCTCTCTTGTTGGTGGAAAGAGGCACCAAATCCCAAGTATGATTTTTCTGCAAAGATTCAATCTCCTCTTCCATAGCAACTAACCAACTGGAACTGTCAACTGAAGCAATAGCGTCTCTATAATCTCTGGGTTCGTCATGGACAACATTCAAAGCATATGTCGCCATGTCATCGAAGTCAATGTCTTCGATGCTCAATCCAACAAAATCATTAAGCCAATTAGGCTTCTTCTTCTGTCTAACAGGTCTGATCTCTGAATTAGCTCCACCTTGAGTCTGATCCTCTGTACTAATCTTTGTACTTTCCTCATCAACCACGGTGTCATCGGAAACACCTTCAGAATTTCTATGAAAAGGAACAGTAGATGACTTACTTTGTGTTTGGTATTCTTCATTTGTCCTCTCATTGTCATCTGATGAGGAAGGCTCCACCTTCAACATAGCCTTCTCATTAAAAGTCACATGCCTGCTGGTAACAATCTTCCTGCTAATAGGACACCACAATCTATATCCCTTCACTCCTCTTCTATAACCTAGAAAGATACACTTGCAAGCTCTAGGTTCCAGCTTTCCTCTGCTCTCATGTACGTAAGCTGGACAACCAAACACTTTGAGGAATGAATAGCTAACAGGCTCTCCTTTCCATACTTCTTCTGGGATCTTCATGTCTATGGCGGTAGAAGGTGTGCAGTTGATGAGGAAAGCCGCCATAGATAAAGCTTCTGCCCAAAATCCCTTTTTCAACTTTGCAGTCAATCTGAGACAACGAGTTCTCTCCAATAATGTCTGATTCATTCTTTCAGCAACTCCATTGGACTGAGGGTCGCCAGGTGTGGTGTAATGCCTCTTGATGCCTTCAGACTCACAATAATCGATGAATTCCTGTGATACAAATTCACCGCCATTATCTGAACGGAGAACTTTCAATTTCTTTCCTGACTGCTTCTCAACTGTAGATTTCCACTTTCGAAACCTGTCAAAAGTTTCACTCTTTGACTGTAGAAAATATACCCAAACTTTACGAGAGAAATCATCTATAAATGAAACGAAATACCTGGCTCCACCTAAGGAGGGGCAAGGGGAAGGTCCCCAAACATCTGTGTGAACATACTCTAAGACAGCCTTTGCCTTATGCTCTCCAGTACCAAAAGAAATCTTCGTCTTCTTCCCAAGAACACACTCTTCACAAAAGCCAAGCTTTGAATGATGAACACCATCAATCAAACCTCGCTTTCTCAACTCATCCATGCTGCGCTCACCAATGTGACCCATCCGTAAATGCCATAATCTGGAAGAGTCTGAATCAACAGAAGTAACAGATGCTGATTCGCCAACTACAGTAGTGCCCTTCAAAAGATAAAGATTTCCTGCCCTTACTCCTTTCATAACTATCATAGAACCCTTTGATATTTTCATCTTCTCTCCTTCAACTACAATCTTCAAACCAAGCCTACTCAGAGCCCCAATAGATATCAAACTTCTTCTCAAATCAGGTACATGTCTAACATCTGTAATAGTACGAATAACACCGTCAAACATTCTAACCTTCACACTACCAACACTAATCATACGACAAGAAGCATCATTGCCCATCAGAACTTCTCCTCCATCAATCTCACGGTAAGTGGAGAAACAGTTCCTATCAGGTGTCATATGATAGGATGCGCCAGAATCAATCAGCCATAGGTTGCTCTTCCTAGAAGAGCCAGAAGCTGTAAACACATCGGTATCACTCTCTGTATCTGACTTCTCAGCGGTAGATGCTGAAGCTTGCTTTGGGCCTCTTCTTCTACCTTCAAACTTGGGACAAGTTGCTACAAAGTGCCCTGGCCTTTTACAATAATTGCAAGTCAATTTATTAGGCCCCCTAGACTGAGACCTTGATTTATTTCGACCTCCACCATATTTTGACTTGCTTTGGCTTCTTCCTCTCTGAACAGATAAGCCCTCCGTATCACTGTCTAAACTAGTGCTTGCTAATCTATCCCTCAACACTTCATTATGAAGTCCAGCTTTAACATCAGATAGGCTAATTTTACTACGACCATAAATCATAGAATTAACAAAAAGCAGTGTACTCCTTAGGCAAGGAACATAAAAGGATTACTGCTTGAGCCTCATCTGTAATTTCAACTTCCACTGCCTTCAAATTCATTACTAAGGTGGTTAGGGCATCCACATGCCCCATGAGATCAGCTCCAGGCTTCATTTTGTACGAATAGAGTTGTTGTTGCAGAATTATTCTGTTAGTGAGAGACTTGTCCTGATATGAATCAGATAATGCATCCCATAATTCCTTTGCTGTTTTCTTTTGAGAAAATTCTCTAAGAACCTCATCTGAAAGACTTAGCTGGATGGTAGTTAGGGCTTCATCTTCCATCTCTTCTAAAGTTTCACTATCTAACTCTTTCAGCTTCTCAGGCGCAGAAATTATCTTAAAAGTCTTCTCCTTCTTCAATACAGCCTCCATCTTTATCTTCCAAGTACCAAAATCTCCTTTTCTGTCAAAACGTGTTACTCCATAATTGACACCAGATCTACCAACAGACTTACTAGAAGTAGCCATTAATATCCAAACAGGAACAATAACACTAGCTCTGATACCAAACTGTATTGAAAAATTGATGATTGATAACAATTCAACACCACGGTGCGCTGCGGAAGCGATTTCAAATCAAGACCTAGTATTGCCTATTTAAATACCAATGACAGAAAAAAAAATTATGCAGTCTCACAGAAAAATAACAGAAATAAGAGACAGAAGATTTAACGTGGTTCGGATATGAATATCCTACGTCCACGGAGACCCAACAACTTTTTATTTCATTAAAGAAAAGAGTACAAGAGAGGAGAGAATTATGGTGGATACTACACTTGCTTGTCATATGAAGATGTAATTCCTTCATTTAAATAGACTCAATGAAGGAGTTACTTAGGGATTAAGAAAAATAATTTATAGATTATGTTCCAAATATCCATGATTTAATTTCTACGTAAATGGATAATGGTGATTGGTTTTCATAATTTTCCTTGATTGAATCTCCATCAGCAATTTCTTTCTTCATATAACAAATTGACTAATTAATTGATTTCCTTCAAAATATCCTTCCATATACCAACTAAATTAATTGATTTGATTGAATCAATTAATCAATTTCTTTCCTCTTTAACAGATATTTGAATCATCCAAATTCAACACTCCACCTTGATTCAAATATAACAATCTCTCTTCATCATCTTATCATCAAGCAATCGACATATAAGCTGTTGGTCTAGCGCCCCATGGCGCTCAAGTAATAGGTATCAAACTGATCAAGTTTGAGCAATGCTCAAACTTGACCTTAGGAAGTGACTTTGTCATCATATCTGAAGGATTATCCAAAGTACTCACTTTCAACAATTTGATCTTGCTTCATTCTTCCTCAAGCATAAGAAAAAAACCTCTAACATCAATGTGTTTTGTCCGTGAACTATAAGCTTGATTTTCTACAAAATGAATCGCACTCTGACTGTCTGAAAATAGCTCTACTGTCCGCTGCACCATTGAAAGATCATCCAACAACTGAAGTAAGTATAATCCTTCTTTTGTTGCTTCCACAATCGATATCAACTCTGCTTCGGTAGTCGATAAAGCTACGATAGACTGCAGCTTTGATCTCCATGAAATCGAGCCTATGCCAAGTGTAAAAACATAGCCTGACACTGACTTCCTAGCATCTGTATCCTCAGCATAATCAGAATCGCAGTATCCTCTAAGAAAGATGTCACCATCCACTCCACCATATAACAAGCCCACCAAAGAAGTGCCTCGAAGATATCTAAGAATCCACTTCACAGCTTGCCAATGCTCTTTGCCTGGGTTAGACATATATCGACTCACAACACCCATTGCATGGGCCAAATCTGGTCTTGTGCACACCATCGCATACATAAGACTACCAACAACACTAGAATAAGGTATATCAGCCATATACCTCTTGTCTTCTTCCGATGAGGGAGATAAGTCTTTTGACAACTTAAAATGAGAGCCTAATAGAGTGCCAACCAGTTTGGCTTTCTCCATTCCAAATCGAGCGAGGACCTTCTCGATGTACTGCGTTTGAGTGAGCCTTAACTCTCTCCGCTTTCTATCTCTACAAATCTCCATTCCCAATATTCTTTGTGCTTTTCCCAAATCTTTCATATCAAACTCCTTGCTAAGTTCAGTTTTCAACTCCATAATTCTTACTATACTCCGAGATGCAATTAACATATCATCAGCATATAACAACAGATATATTAAATCATTATCACATCTCTTGAAATAAACACACTGGTCTTTGAAGCTTTTAGAATATCCTTGTGAAAGCATAAACTTATCAAATCTCTTATACCATAGTCTAGGTGACTGTTTTAGTCCATATAGAGATTTGTTAAGTTTACAAACATAGTCAGACCTGCTACTATCAATGAACCCCTCCGGTTGCCGTAAATAAATTTCTTCATCCAGGTCACCATGCAAGAATGCGGTTTTGACACCTAGTTGCTCCAACTCCATATCATAATGAGCCACTAATGCCAATAGAATGCGAATGGAGGTATGCCTAACAACTGGAGCAAAAATGTCATGATACTCAACTCCCTTTTTCTGAACATACCCCTTTGCTACTAGCCTTGCTTTATATCTGAAATTTCCATCGCCGCCGTCTTTTACTCTATAGATCCACTTACAACCAATAGCTCTCTTGTTGGTGGGAAGAGGCACCAAATCCCAAGTATGATTTTTCTGCAAAGATTCAATCTCCTCTTCCATAGCAACTAACCAACTGGAACTGTCAACTGAAGCAATAGCGTCTCTATAATCTCTGGGTTCGTCATGGACAACATTCAAAGCATATGTCGCCATGTCATCGAAGTCAATGTCTTCGATGCTCAATCCAACAAAATCATTAAGCCAATTAGGCTTCTTCTTCTGTCTAACAGGTCTGATCTCTGAATTAGCTCCACCTTGAGTCTGATCCTCTGTACTAATCTTTGTACTTTCCTCATCAACCACGGTGTCATCGGAAACACCTTCAGAATTTCTATGAAAAGGAACAGTAGATGACTTACTTTGTGTTTGGTATTCTTCATTTGTCCTCTCATTGTCATCTGATGAGGAAGGCTCCACCTTCAACATAGCCTTCTCATTAAAAGTCACATGCCTGCTGGTAACAATCTTCCTGCTAATAGGACACCACAATCTATATCCCTTCACTCCTCTTCTATAACCTAGAAAGATACACTTGCAAGCTCTAGGTTCCAGCTTTCCTCTGCTCTCATGTACGTAAGCTGGACAACCAAACACTTTGAGGAATGAATAGCTAACAGGCTCTCCTTTCCATACTTCTTCTGGGATCTTCATGTCTATGGCGGTAGAAGGTGTGCGGTTGATGAGGAAAGCCGCCATAGATAAAGCTTCTGCCCAAAATCCCTTTTTCAACTTTGCAGTCAATCTGAGGCAACGAGTTCTCTCCAATAATGTCCGATTCATTCTTTCAGCAACTCCATTGGACTGAGGGTCGCCAGGTGTGGTGTAATGCCTCTTGATACCTTCAGACTCACAATAATCGATGAATTCCTGTGATACAAATTCACCGCCATTATCTGAACGGAGAACTTTCAATTTCTTTCCTGACTGCTTCTCAACTGTAGATTTCCACTTTCGAAACCTGTCAAAAGTTTCACTCTTTGACTGTAGAAAATATACCCAAACTTTACGAGAGAAATCATCTATAAATGAAACGAAATACCTGGCTCCACCTAAGGAGGGGCAAGGGGAAGGTCCCCAAACATCTGTGTGAACATACTCTAAGACAGCCTTTGCCTTATGCTCTCCAGTACCAAAAGAAATCTTCGTCTGCTTCCCAAGAACACACTCTTCACAAAAGCCAAGCTTTGAATGATGAACACCATCAATCAAACCTCGCTTTCTCAACTCATCCATGCTGCGCTCACCAATGTGACCCATCAGTAAATGCCATAATCTGGAAGAGTCTGAATCAACAGATGCTGATTCGCCAACTACAGTAGTGCCCTTCAAAAGATAAAGATTTCCTGCCCTTACTCCTTTCATAACTATCATAGAACCCTTTGATATTTTCATCTTCTCTCCTTCAACTACAATCTTCAAACCAAGCCTACTCAGAGCCCCAATAGATATCAAACTTCTTCTCAAATCAGGTACATGTCTAACATCAGTAATAGTACGAATAACACCGTCAAACATTCTAACCTTCACACTACCAACACCAATCATACGACAAGAAGCATCATTGCCCATCAGAACTTCTCCTCCATCAATCTCACGGTAAGTGGAGAAACAGTTCCTATCAGGTGTCATATGATAGGATGCGCCAGAATCAATCAGCCATAGGTTGCTCTACCTAGAAGAGCCAGAAGCTGTAAACACATTGGTATCACTCTCTGTATCTGACTTCTCAGCGGTAGATGCTGAAGCTTGCTTTGGGCCTCTTCTTCTACCTTCAAGCTTGGGACAATTTGCTACAAAGTGCCCTGGCCTTTTACAATAATTGCAAGTCAATTTATTAGGCCCCCTAGACTGAGACCTTGATTTATTTCGACCTCCACCATATTTTGACTTGCTTTGGCTTCTTCCTCTCTGAACAGATAAGCCCTCCGTATCACTGTCTAAACTAGTGCTTGCTAATCTATCCCTCAACACTTCATTATGAAGTCCAGCTTTAACATCAGATAGGCTAATTTTACTACGACCATAAATCATAGAATTAACAAAAAGCAGTGTACTCCTTAGGAAAGGAACATAAAAGGATTACTGCTTGAGCCTCATCTGTAATTTCAACTTCCGCTGCCTTCAAATTCATTACTAAGGTGGTTAGGGCATCCACATGCCCCATGAGATCAGCTCCAGGCTTCATTTTGTACGAATAGAGTTGTTGTTGCAGAATTATTCTGTTAGTGAGAGACTTGTCCTGATATGCATCAGATAATGCATCCCATAATTCCTTTGCTGTTTTCTTTTGAGAAAATTCTCTAAGAACCTCATCTGAAAGACTTAGCTGGATGGTAGTTAGGGCTTCATCTTCCATCTCTTCTAAAGTTTCACTATCTAACTCTTTCAGCTTCTCAGGCGCAGAAATTATCTTAAAAGTCTTCTCCTTCTTCAATACAGCCTCCATCTTTATCTTCCAAGTACCAAAATCTCCTTTTCCGTCAAAACGTGTTACTCCATAATTGACACCAGATCTACCAACAGACTTACTAGAAGTAGCCATTAATATCCAAACAGGAACAATAACACTAGCTCTGATACCAAACTGTAGTGAAAAATTGATGATTGATAACAATTCAACACCACGGTGCGCTGCGGAAGCGATTTCAAATCAAGACCTAGTATTGCCTATTTAAATACCAATGACAGAAAAAAAAATTATGCAGTCTCATAGAAAAATAACAGAAATAAGAGACAGAAGATTTAACGTGGTTCGGATATGAATATCCTACGTCCATGGAGACCCAACAACTTTTTATTTCATTAAAGAAAAGAGTACAAGAGAGGAGAGAATTATGGTGGATACTACACTTGCTTGTCATATGAAGATGTAATTCCTTCATTTAAATAGACTCAATGAAGGAGTTACTTAGGGATTAAGAAAAATAATTTACAGATTATGTTCCAAATATCCATGATTTAATTTCTACGTAAATGGATAATGGTGATTGGTTTCCATAATTTTCCTTGATTGAATCTCCATCAGCAATTTCTTTCTTCATATAACAAATTGACTAATTAATTGATTTCCTTCAAAATATCCTTCCATATACCAACTAAATTAATTGATTTGATTGAATCAATTAATCAATTTCTTTCCTCTTTAACAGATATTTGAATCATCCAAATTCAACACTCTACAACATCCCTTTAGACCCTATCACCAAACGATCGTCCAAGTCGCCACAATCGGTGATAATTTGCTTACCGTTCATCGATGAACTCCGGCCATCAGACGTCACTTTAGGCCATCTCCAACATTGATTGTCCTCTATTATTCGTCGCGGTCATCTTTCCAGTAGGGGTCGTGATCTAAAAGCGCCTCTAGTAGCGATGATGGTTAAGAGCCGTTGGATTTTGAGATTTAAATTAGAAGAGAAGAACCCATTTTCTCTGGGTTATGGCTGATGAATTATAAGGGGAGACGGTATGGTGTTGGATAAGTAAGGGTATGGATCTGAACAGTGAAGTATGGGCTAGAGTATTGGGGTGTAGAGTATGGTACATATTATTATATTCAAAAATAGTTGACACTACATGCACGAAAAATCTCGAACTCCTATCGAGGCATGCTCACTATCATTCTATACTAAATATCCCTATTCTAAACTCAATGGAACTATTAACGAGACCTAATTCGATTATATGAAGAAGTTAGCTTTTTAAAATCACACTATATTTTATTAATTCCTATAATTAATTTCTACACATTTCGAACTTGCATGACCACATGATATGTCCAATTGTTACGAAAATTGATGGCGTACAATAATTTATTATTACGGTTCCAATGGCATAAGTTTCGTCAAAATCCGAGACAGTGTCCCAGGATGATACTTTCTTACGTTAATTAAAACGCTTTATTACTGAAACTAGTTGAATCACTTTTAATTCCTATTTAAAAGTTTACTATTATCATTCTTATTTAAACAGAATTTTAAATAAGTTTCCCAAATCATTTTTATTCAAATTAAATCCAAGATTCAATTATTTAGATAATCCCAATATTAAATTTACAACTCACCTATTCAAATAAATCGCTATATTTGAAAATTTAAGCTATTTGGCTTATAAAACTAATATTTTAATATTTAAATTAAATTAAATATTTCAAAATCAATTGACTTCTTCGTTTAAACTCCAATCGCAAATTTTATAAATGAAAGTTGCTCAGAAAGTTACCATGAACATAATGGTACAAGTTTCATCGACAAATTATAATGTTTGCTCAAATTATATTTTTAAGCCTCATTTAATTATTTATTAATTTATTTACTATTTATTTCATGGGGTGTACAAGCTAATTTATCATTATACAAGAGGAAGTCATTAAGAATCGCTCCATGTTGAGCCAATGGGGTATGCCAAAATGGATCACAGTCAGAGTTGGTAGAATTATACTTGATCAGAGGAAGAACAACGGGCCTTAGTTTAAGAAGAATTCTCCAAAACCAGGTTGTATTTGCAGGAATATTCATGGTCTAGAATCTTTTATTTTTTAACTGTTAATTATTCATTCAAGAGTCCCACAAAGAGGATTTATTGGATAATAAAGAGTTCAAGTGTTTGGTTACTGTAGCTTTGTTCCATATGGCCAAACTAATGATTCCTTGGCCACCATTTCTTTTTGGAATATTTACTTTCTTGTAGGCAATGGGGATGGATTTTCTGGGGAAGCAGTCCCTATGCCATAAGAAATGATTGAAGGCTTTTTTAAGGTTAGATAAGAGTTTTTTAAGGAAATATAAGTGTTCTTAAGTAGTAGGAAATCATGGCAGTACCAATTGAGTTGATAATAGTCAACCTTCCAGCTTGAGAAAGTAAGTGAGAAGGCCAAATATTAAGTTTATCATTGATAGCTTCAAACATGGGCTTACATTGATTGTACTTATTTTGGAGGGAGTAAGGGAATACCAAGGTAGACCGAGTTAGGAGGCATAGGAGCAAGGTTTGAAAGCTGAATTAACTCGGTGGTCTGATGACTGTTTAAACCCGCAGTTAGAATACTGGATTTAGAGTAATCAACTACAAGCTTGGTGGACTTTTGAAATAGATGAAGAGTGTTTTTGATTATGAGTATGGATTGTTGATCATGCTTTGAGAAAATGACAAGATCATCTACAAACATCAAACATACAATTTCAGGTTCTCCACATTTGGGGTGGAGTTTGATTTTCATATGTACTTCTTTCTACAATAGACATGTGAGAAACTCCATGACAATAATGAATAAATAAGCAGACATGGGATCCCCTTGTCTAATTCCGTGAGATGATCTTAAGTAACCTTCAGGTATTCCATTTAATGTGATTGAGAAATGAGCAATGGATAAACATGTATATATCCATGCAATGATGGTTCATGAAAATTCATCTTGATCATGATGGCAACAGGAGAGAACCAATTTAAGGAATCAAAAGACTTATGTATGTCAAGTTTCATCATACATGGAGATATATTTTTGGTTCCATATCCTTTGAAAAGCTCGTGGGTTAATAGAATATTGTGTATGATATCCCTTTCAGGCAAATATGCTACTTGATTTGGTGAGATAACTCTTGATAGAACAGGTTTTAGTCTATTTGCAATTATTTTTGTTATACATTTGCAGATGATAGTGGAGCATGCAATGGGTCTATGGTTCTGATCTGAGCTAAGGTTTTCAGTCTTGGGGATCATTTCTAAATTAGTTGAATTAATTCCTCCAAGTAGTGTGTTGATAGAGAAGAAGTGATGAATAGCTCCACAAAAGGAGGCTTCAATGACAGACCATGAGAAGAAATATGAATTATTGCCATCTGGTCCTCCCATACTTGTGGAGTTCATACTAAAAAGGGCATTCTTGATTTAGTGTCAGTTATTTCGGTGATCGGAGAATGTGATTCTTGGTGTGTGATAGTTGGGAGAGTTGAGCCATGTATCTTGTCAAGAGTGATACATTGAGCAGTTTGTGAGTTGAAACAAGTTATGAAGTAATGAAGCATAATATTGTTGATATCATTTATATCAGAGTGAGTATCTCCATTTAAGTCAGCAACGGACATAATTCCAGATTTATTGTTTTTTATTTTAATTGAGAAGTGAAAAAAAATCTATGTTTCTATCACCTTCAAAGTAAAAGTCTTTGCCAATATTTTTGTTTTATCATTTATAATTCATTCTGAAGAGTGATGAGAAACCCTTGTTGAATTTTGTATTCCAAGACTGAGAGAGTAGCATCATCGGGATGTTTAAGCATATTGATTAGAGTTTTTTCCATCTTTATTCTTAAAGCTGTAGATTTTTGAGATCATTTACCAAATTCAATATCTACCCATGCTCTCAGCTTGTTTTTGGTATTCCTTAGTTGAGATTGAAGTTTGTACATGGAGTTTCCATGCACAGTCATACTCCAAGCCTGTATAACAACATTTAAAAAAAGAGGATGCTTAGTCTAAACATTAAAATTTTTAAATAAGGGATTCTTTTTCATATATTATTCTTTCCAGTGGTGAATTTGGAGACTGTGGTCTTAAATACCAGGATTTGGAATTAGAGTACCAAGGGTAGGCCAGGTAAAAAGGGCAGGAAGGTTGTAAAAACTATAGTCTAGCTTATAGAAAGTTCTTTTACCACCATTTTTTTCGTTATTCCATTTAAATTCAACACCAAAGAAATTAATTTTAAGAAGGCCGGACATATGGAGAGTTTGGTTGAGAGGGGAAATGTCATCTAGGGATAGAAGAAACCCTCCAAATTTTTGGTTTACATTGTACATGAAATTGAAGTCACTTATACAAAACCATAGGATAGTAGAAGAAGAAAGGGAAGGGATGTAGTCAAGTAATGCTTGTCTAGGGTTAGAATGATTGATGCGTAGTTAAATGATATTTGAAAAGATAAAAGAGGAAGGAATGTGAGGTAGATTAAAGTGAATAAATTGACTTTGCTTTATGATACTGCAGACATTATAGATGTTTCCTGGAGATCTGACCAGGTAACTAGTACTCGGCATCCAGTGGAACTCGGCATCAGAGAGTGATCGGCATCCAGTAGTGTTCGGCGAAGCACTTGACATCCAGGAGTACTCGGCGTAGCACTCGGCATCCAGTGGAACTCGGCGTCAGAGAGTGCGCGGCATACAAGGGCGCTCGGCATCAAGGCTGCTCGGCATACAAGGGCGCTCGGCATCAAGGCTGCTCGGCATACAAGGGCGCTCGACATCAAGGCTGCTCGGCATACAAGGGCGCTCGGCATCAAGGCTGCTCGGCATACAAGAGCACTCGGCATCGAGACTGCTCGGCATACAAGAGTACTCGGCATCAAGGCTGCTCGGCATAAAGAGCACTCGGCATCGAGACTACTCGGCAACAGGAGTACTTGGCATCCCATGGTGTTCGGCGTAATACTCGACATCCAGAAGACATTCAACATGCACAACTACTCAGGATACCGGTATCGTTCGGCACGCATACACCGTTCGTTCAAGAGCTTGAGATGGAGGCACGTTCGGCCTCAACAAACAACCATCCTACACTTCCCACGACACCAACATACCGTTCGGCATAGAAGGAATGGTTCGGCGCAGAGCGTTCGGCATGCCTGGTTTGGCATACAGCGACCACTGTACTCGGGCTGGAGTGTTCGGCCATCAGCCCACTTGGGAAGTCCAGCCCATCTTTGTCTATAAATAGAGGGGCAGGGTCATAGTGAAAAAGGATCCTTTTTTGGGGAGAGAACACTGGGGAGACTCTACCATTTTCGAGACTCATCTTCTCTACTTAAACAACTTCATGCAAGCATTTGATTCACGAATTGTATTTGTAATCAACTATAAAGAAGATCAATAAAGTTTAACCTCAAAGTGGACGTAGGCAATTACGCTGAACCACTATAAATTTGGTGTTCTTACTTTCTGCAGTTAGATTAGCATTGTCTTCTCTGTTTAATTTACTTTCATCACTTATATCTCTACACAATCTTTCTCTACGAGGTTAGTGACCAATTTTGGTGCTAACACTTTGGTGCTTTCACTGAGAATCGAATTCTCAGACCTCAAGGATCTGCTTTGAAGCTACTGGATTGAACAAATCCCCCAAGGAAGATCCGACTCACTGATAGGACATCCGTTTATTCTACTCAGAGTTCATACCAATACCTCTACAATGGCAAGACCACGTACCAGGTCAGCTTCTCATAATGCGGATGCCCGCGAGACTGCTAGCGTGCAACAAGCAGGACCTAGCAATCAACCAGCGATCCCGAGTGCAGGGATTGCCGCTCAAGAACAGACTCCAGTTGTCACCAGAGTAGAGTTCAATGACTTGATGAGAGAACTTAGGGAAAGCAGGAGACAACTGGGAGAACAGATGCAAGCTAATGCCAACCTGATGGCACAACTCACTCAACAGCAGCAACAGAATGCTGGGGGCAATCCCGCTGCTTACTCCTCATCTGACAACTCAACTTCCTCTGATGAACCTCCTAGGCGCAGACGCCGTAAGACTGATGCTGCGCGAGCAGATGCTGCTGTTCGAACAGCTGGAGACCGCGACCAAGCAAGAGCTGGAAGCTTCAGGACCGGGATACAGATGGAAGATAGAGGCCCAGATCATCAGAATGCTAACGATGTCGAACCTCAAGATGCACGATTGGCAGATCGCCAAGAGAGAAGGCATCAGCATGGACAGGCGCGTAGAACAGACTCCAACCTTCCTCCTTCCATACAGACAACCGATATGACAGCCATGATCAGGCAATTGATGAAAGAGAATCAGGGCTTATCAAATGATGACTGGGGAGTGTCAAGAAGTCATACTCCGTTCACGGATGTGGTGTTGCAAGCGGCGTACCCCAGGAAGTTTAGTATGCCTACTATTCCTGCATATGAAGGAAAGACTGACCCTAGACAACATGTCATGAGGTAAGAATGGATGATGGATTCAGCCAGAGCGAATGATGCCACCAAGTGTAGGTGCTTTCTGATTACTCTATCTGGGATCGCTACTATGTGGTTCGCCCGACTTCCTCCGCGATCCGTATCAAATTTCGAGGAGTTGGCAAAGAAGTTTGTTGAGCAGTTCAGGATACACACTACGCGCCCAAAGGACGTGATGTCTCTGTCAAGTGTAATCCAAAATCCTGGGGAGTCGTTGAAGGAATATTTGCAAAGAATCCACGTAGCAGCAACTGAAGTCAGTAACCCCAATGACCATGCAATTCTGATGGCTGTAATGAGAGGTGTGGATCCAGACTCTGAGTTTGGAGACTGGCTGGCAGGAAAACCTCCAGCTACGCTAGAGCGTTTCTACTCTAAGGCACACCAGTTCATAAGAAGAGAGGAAGCTAGGTGGGTACGACGAGATAAGGCGCCAGGACCTGTCCAAGAGTCAATAAAGAGCAACATTGCTGTGAAGCAATCCGGAGACAGCTCGGGAAAGGTCCAAGTCAATGTCCAGAACAAGCCTGGGCAACCCAAGGAGTCCGGAGGAAGAAGCCAAGGGAAAAGGAAAGAAGCAGGAAAGTGGAAGTCGAGAATTCCAAGCTACAGCGAGTACACTCCGCTAAACGCCCCACTTGAAAACATTTACCTATCCACCTGCAATACTTTTCAGTACAGAAAACCACGTCCAAAAGAATCAACTGAAGAACAAAAGCGGACCGGGAAATATTGTCGCTTCCATGAGACTTATGGACACAATACGGAAGAATGTAGACACTTGCACGACGCTATCGAGAAGTTGATCAGGCAGAAGAAATTGCAAGAATTTGTGAAGGATCCACAAGAAGGAGGACAATGAACGTCGAACCCAGGTCGTGCACCAGCTCCACGTCATCCCGAGGAGCCTGCCCGGACCGTTGGTAGGCTGGTCATAAATACAATTATCGGCGGGCCTCACCCCGCGGATAAGAATTGGCAGGAGATGGAGCGATATGCAAGTTCCTTGAAGCATGCATATTTTGAGTGTTGTTCGAACATGGAGGACGGAGCCCCTGCTAAACAACAACGCGTAATGACAGACGATATTGTGTTCAGAAGCAGAGACGCTGATCAGGTAGAGGCTCCGACCATTGACCCCATGGTCATATCTGTAACGATCGGACCAGCATACGTAAAAAGAATTCTGATTGATTCTGGAAGTTCAGTCAACATCATCTTCAAGAAGGCCTACAATCAAATGAAGCTAGAAACAAAAGACTTGAAACCATCCAAAGCTCGTATCCACGGCTTTAACGGCACTGCAACTGATGCAGTGGGATATGTCGAGTTACTAGTTGAACTGGGACAAGGCGAGCGTCGGAGAGTGCGAATTCTACCCTTTGTAGTTTTGGATGTGGGCTCTCCATATAACGTTTTCTTGGGCCGGCCGGCCCTGGCGGAGTTTAGGGCAGCGTTAGCCCCGTGGTGTTTAACTTTGAAGTTCCCGACTGACAAGGGAGTAGGCATTGTTCACGGCGACCAAGCAGCTGGTCGTTCCTGTTATGTGGCCGAGCTCCGAGAGGCCCACCGGAGGGAGAAGGGAAAGGTTGCGGACAATCCCGTCCACATCCTCAATGCGGATAATTGACAAGTAATGCCCGAGCCCTGGCTCGGGCATAGTTCTCGGATCTACGGAAGTATAGATCCGAGAGACGACGATGAGAAACCCAGGGAAGAGAAGGCGGCACCGGCTGAATTAACAATTGACATTTCAGTTAGCCGTGACGACCCTTCGCGAATACTGAAGATCGGATCACAGCTAGGCCCCGCAATGACTGAAGACCTTAGCGACTTCCTCCGGGCGAACCTTGATGTTTTCGCCTGGACGCATTCTGATATGTGTGGGATTTCTCCCGCCATCACGAGTCATATGTTGAACATAGACCTGAAATACGTCCCAGTCAAGCAAAAAAGGAGAGGAATGGATCCGGAGAGGTCCGCTGCTCTTGGAGAGGAGGTGGACAAACTCAAAGCAAATGGGTTCGTCCGCGACGCCCTCTACCCGGAATGGGTCTCCAACCCCGTGCTAGTAAAGAAGGCGAATGGGAAATGGAGGACTTGCGTAGATTATTCCGACTTGAACAAAGCATGCCCTAAGGACAGTTTCCCGTTGCATAGGATCGATCAGTTGGTCGATTCCACCGCAGGACACGAGTTACTGTCATTCATGGATGCGTACTCAGGATACAACCAAATCCCAATGCATATTCCGGACCAAGAACACACCAGCTTCGTTATAAATGTCGGGCTGTATTGCTATGTAGTGATGCCCTTTGGATTGAAGAATGCTGGAGCAACTTACCAACGTCTGGTGAATCGAATGTTCAAGGACCAGCTGGGTAGAACCATGGAAGTCTATGTGGATGACATGCTCGTGAAGTCACGACGGTCAAACGACCACATTCAAGACTTGGCTGAAATGTTCGACATACTCAGGTTTTACGGCATGAAGATCAACCCGTTGAAGTGTTCTTTCGGCGTTGCATCAGGGAAGTTTTTGGGATTCATCGTCAACGCTAGGGGAATCGAAGCCAACCCAGAAAAGATCCAAGCTATTCGAGATGTACAAGCACCCAGGACTATAAAGCAGGTACAGAGCTTGAATGGAAAAGTAGCTGCGCTGAGTCGATTTATATCCAAGGCAACTGACAAGTGCATCCCGTTCTTTGACATAATAAAGAAAGGAAAGAGAAATTTTGAATGGACGTCTAGCTGTGAGGAAGCATTCCGGAATCTGGTAAGGCATCTGGAGAGCCCACCAATGCTATCTAAACCAGTTGACCATGAGATGCTGTACGTTTACTTGGCTATATCCCCTCATGCGATAAACGCAGCTTTGGTTCGTGAGGAGGATCGAGTCCAGAAGCCGGTGTATTATGTTAGCAAGCGTTTAACGGGGGCAGAGAGGAATTACCCTAAAATCGAGAAATTGGCTTATTGCTTGGTGATTGCATCACGCAAGCTGCGCCCATACTTTCAAGCGCATTCAATCGGTGTTTATACCGATCAACCCCTGAGGCAGGTACTCCAACGACCGGAAACTTCTGGAAGATTGCTAAAATGGAACATCGAGTTGAGCCAATTCGATATCGCGTACTTACCACGGAGAGCCATCCAAGGGCAAGCGTTAGCAGACTTCATCGCTGAATTTACCATACCCATCAAACCGGACGATCACGACATCATTCCCCCCCTTCGATGGAAATTATACACTGACGGCGCATCAAACGACTGTTGCTCCGGCGTGGGCGTAGTTCTTGGAACTCCGGAAAACCAATCGATCTGTTATGCCCTGAAGCTCGATTTCCCGGCTACAAATAACGAAGTCGAATATGAAGCACTGATCGCTGGCTTAAAGATCATCAGGGAACTCGGGATCGAATCAGTCGAAATCTTTTGTGACTCGCAGTTGGTGGTTTACCAAGTACGGGGAGACTACCAAGCAAAGGGACGAAAGCTTGCTCCGTACCTCATTCAGGTCCAAGAACTACTATCAAATCTTGAGCGTTATGACATCTCACATATCCCGCGCGAACAGAACAAAGAAGCCGACTTATTGGCTAAGTTCGCGAGTACCAACGATACGCAACAAATGGGATTGTATCCCGTCGAAGTCCTGCATGCCCCGAGCATAGACGAAATGAAAGTCGATCGCGTGTTGGGAACAGAAATCGAGAAGGAATCGTGGATAACCCCATTCAAACTGTACCTGACGACCGAGGCTTTACCAGGAAAAAGAAGCGAAAGACGGCAGGTCCTTCGAAAGGCCGCGCGATACGTAATGCAGGATGGGTCCATGTATCGAAAAGGATTCTCGGTCCCATTATTGCGGTGCATCGCTCATGATGAAACAAAGCGAGTCTTGAGAGAACTTCACGAAGGGAAATGCGGCGACCATACTGGGGGGCAAATGCTAGCAAAGAAGATCCTCCGCTATGGATATTACTGGCCCACCGTAAACCGGGATGCCGCGGACTACGCAAGAAAATGCGACAAGTGTCAAAGATATGCAAAAATCCCGAGGGCTCCATCAACGGAACTCACACAAATGATCAGTCCCTGGCCATTTGCGATCTGGGGAATCGACATAATCGGCTCTTTTCCTTTATCTAAAGGTGGTGCGAAATATGCAATAGTTGCAGTCGACTATTTCACGAAATGGGCTGAGGCAGAACCTTTGGCCACTATCACCTCTAAGAAGGTCATTAACTTCGTTGTATGAAACATTATATGCCGCTTTGGCCTTCCACGCACCATCATTACAGACAACGGAACGCAATTCGAAAGTAGAGAGTTCAAAGAGTTCTGTTTAAAGTACGACATCGAGAAAAGTTCGCCGCCGTTGCACACCCAAAAGCTAACGGACAAGTCGAGGCCGTTAACAAAATAATCAAGTCCATACTAAAGAAGCGTCTGGAGAAGGTTGGAGGCAAGTGGGTACATGAACTCCCGACAGCATTATGGGCGTATAGAACTACCCACAAGTCCGCGACCGGCCACACTCCGTTCGCCTTGGCATACGGCTCTGAAGCCGTTATACCCGGGAACTTGAAGTTCCATCGCACCGAGTGACATGCTATGATCCCAAGACGAACCAAAACCTCTTGCTGGAATCACTGGACTGCATCGACGAAAAGCGTGAAGAAGCTGAATTAAGGGCGGCGGTGCACAGACATCGAGTCAAGCGTTACTACGACGGCAGAGTCCGCCCAATAATCTTTGATGTGGGTGATCTCGTTCTGAAACGAGTCTTCCCGGTACCATCACGCATGAATCCCAGCTGGGAAGGTCCATACGCCATTGAACGGAAGCTTGGAGAAGGAACATTCAAGCTAGCGACCGTTGATGGCGCGACACTCCCCCGAGCATGGAACAGTGAACATTTGCGGCACTATTACATTTAGCATGTTTTCCTTTCTTATTGTAGGCACTGTTATTTCCTGCATGTTTCCATTCAATAATGACTTATACTACGCCATAGATTGCATACTGCAACACCAAAGAAGTGATGCAGGAAGTGCCAAAAAATGTTGCTGTAGGCTAAAAAAGGGCAAAGGCAACACTTTCTCGGTGATGCATTTTGCCGCGTTGCCGCAGACCTCAAAGGCAACATTTTGACTATCTAAGGCAACATAAGAAATATTGTTGCAATAGAACCCTATTTGGGTCTATAGCAACATCCATAGGTGTCTGTACCAACATTCCAAAATGTTGCTATAGATATTAACTTTCTGAATTTGTGGGGCCCACAATGTAGAGCATATTTGATTTTTTAATAGAAATAAATATTTATTTAATAAAATGCTATCGCACAGAATTTGATATTCAAACAGTAATTTATTTAAATAAATATTTTATTTCAACATTTAAAATAGTACAAATTCCCGACTCCACTATTTTACAATTCAATGATATATAACACTGATATTCACATATACAGATATTCCTCACTACATCACTCAATTCACTCATTACATATGCAGTATCAATTTATACAGACACCGACACTGACAAATATATGACGAGCCGAGCCGAAGGCGAGCCGAGAAGCGGGTCCGGGCGCAGCGCCGGCGGGGGTCCGGGGCACCGCAGTCCCGGCGTAGCACTCGGCATACAAGGGCGCTCGGCATCCAGTGGAACTCGGCGTCAGAGAGTGCGCGGCATACAAGAGCGCTCGGCATCAAGGCTGCTCGGCATACAAGGGCGCTCGGCATCAAGGCTGCTCGGCATACAAGAGCGCTCGGCATCAAGGCTGCTCGGCATACAAGGGCGCTCGGCATCAAGGCTGCTCGGCATACAAGGGCGCTCGGCATCAAGGCTGCTCGGCATACAAGGGCACTCGGCATCAAGGCTGCTCGGCATACAAGAGCACTCGGCATCGAGACTGCTCGGCATACAAGAGTACTCGGCATCAAGGCTGCTCGGCATAAAGAGCACTCGGCATCGAGACTACTCGGCAACAGGAGTACTCGGCATCCCATGGTGTTCGGCGTAATACTCGACATCCAGCATGCACAACTACTCAGGATACCGGTATCGTTCGGCATGCATACACCGTTCGTTCAAGAGCTTGAGATGGAGGCACGTTCGACCTCAACAGACAACCATCCTACACTTCCCACGACACCAACATACCGTTCGGCATAGAAGGAATGGTTCGGCGCAGAGCGTTCGACACGCCTGGTTCGGCATACAGCGACCACTGTACTCGGGCTGGAGTGTTCGGCCATCAGCCCACTTGGGAAGTCCAGCCCATCTTTGTCTATAAATAGAGGGGCAGGGTCACAGTGAAAAAGGATCCTTTTTTGGGGAGAGAACACTGGGGAGACTCTGCCATTTTCGAGACTCATCTTCTCTACTTAAACAACTTCATGCAAGCATTTGATTCACGAATTGTATTTGTAATCAACTATAAAGAAGATCAATAAAGTTTAACCTCAAAGTGGACGTAGGCAATTACGCTGAACCACTATAAATTTGGTGTTCTTACTTTCTGCAGTTAGATTAGCATTGTCTTCTCTGTTTAATTTACTTTCATCACTTATATCTCTACACAATCTTTCTCTACGAGGTTAGTGACCAATTTTGGTGCTAACAATAGATAAGAGGAATCCACATGACTATGATTCTACCATAAGGGGATTCATGAAGATTGTCTTCATATTTCCAAGTGTTGTTGATGTAGTTACAAGCTATTTTTGTGAGAGAACATTAAGCTTTGTTTAGGTATTCCAATCATATGAATTTGATGATAACCGATAAGATATTTGATCTTATTTTGTTTGATAAGTAAATGAGCTCCCCTTATGTTCCATGAAGCAATATTGTCGAGCATGTTTTTATTTGATTTAGATTTAGCTGCAGCATTCAGCTTACTGGATCTCGTAGACATAACATTTGTATCAATTTTAAGGGGTATATCATCGTCATTGAAAATTTGTCTAATCCCATAGTCTTTGCCATTGTCATAGTATGAATCAGCATGATTGTGATGCTTATTCTTGATTTTCTTCCTTTTCTTTTTCCTTCTATTTATTCCTGTTATTTCCCCTTCCCCAAAATTTGGAGATAGAACTGAATCATTGCCATCAGTATGTTCGGTGTTTTTAACAGAATCGGAATTAAGAGTTGCCTGATTATCCATAGGAACAAAGATCGAGGAAGGATATTTAATTGGGATACATGTAGATATGTCATTTGAATTAAGGTTGTAAGGATGAGAATTTGAAACAGAAGTGAGATTGTAAATAGACACGATTTTAGATATTTTAGGTGGAAGCTTTAACAGAATTATTTGAGAAAATGTAAAAGAGTATTTTGTTAACTGTACTCTCAATACCACAGTATCGGCTCTAATATATAGAGCATTTTATAAGGTATGGGCTGATATCTAAAGCCCAATACATAGAAACTTAGCACCCGCTACTTTATATAATATATCCCAATGCATACATACGAGCAGATGGATAACCTAACTCCCCCCTTCAATTCCATCTAGGGTTTTCTTCTCCTTTCTCATCTCTGCGCCGCCGTCTTCAATTTTAAGTTCCTTCTTCAATCGAGTAAATTTTTTTGCTGAGAGGGGTTTCGTGAGGATGTCAGTTCTCTGAAATAGAGCTGGAACATGATTAACCTTTAGTTTTCCCTCCATTACTCTCTCACGAACAAAGTATAGATCTATTTCGAAGTGCTTTGTTCGTAAGTGTAAAACCGGATTTGCAGAGAGGGAAACAAAGCTTAAATTATCACACCAGATTATTGGTGTTTTTGTGAGGTTGATTTTGATTTCATTGAGCAGCGACTCGATCCATGTTATTTCTGCTGTAGTACTAGCGATAGATCGATATTCTGCTTCAGTACTGGAGCGTGAAATAGTGGCTTGCTTCTTTGAGCTTCATGAGATAGGGTTCCTACCCAAATATATATAGAATCCAGATGTTGATCTTCTATCGTCTGGATCGGTGGCCCAGTCTGCATCACAATAAGCTTGTATGTTTAGTTCCTTTGCATTGGTAAGATGCAGACCATGGTCCATTGTTCCTTTCAGGTAACGTAAAATACATTTACAGCTTTCCAGTGATCACTGAGTGGTTTATGCATGAATTGATAGACTTTATTTACGCTATAGCTCAGATCTGGTCTTGTTATTGCAATGTATTAGAGTGCTCCTACAATGCTTCTGTACTGATTTTCATTTGTGATTGCCTCTCCTGAATCTTTTGATAATCTGAGATTGCTTGTCATGGGAGTAGGTAGTGATTTAGCCCGATCCATGTTTGCCTTTTTTAATAGATCCAGTATATATCCCTTTTGACACAAAAACATTTCTGAGTTAGATTTCTGTATGGCTTCAATTCCTAGAAAGTAATGTAAATCACCCAGATCTTTAATCGAAAACACTTGATCAAGATGCTTAATAATTTGATCCATGGCTTGATTGTCATTTCCAGTAATAATGATATCATCCACATATATCGGAATGTATGCGATCTTTTCCTGTTTGCATTGTATGTACAAAGAGTTGTCTTATTTGGTTGGTATGAACTCCAGATCTATCAATGTAGACTTGAGCTTTTCATTCCATACATGTGGTGCATGCTTCAACCCATAATGGCTTTATGTAGCTTGCATACTAAATTGTTGTTGACACCCTTTTTGTACCCTTCTGGTTGATCCATAAATACAACCTCTTTTAAGTCTCCATTGAGAAAGGCATTGTTTACATCAAGTTGTCTGATCTTCCATCTTTTGTGAAGAACAATTGTCAAGATAATTCATATAGTAGTTGGCTTAACAACAGGGGAAAATGTCTCATTAAAATCAAACCCATACTGTTGGTTGTACCCTTTAGCTACCAGTCTTGCTATATATTTTGAGATACTTCCATCTAGATTACTTTAATTTTGTAGGTCCATTTGCAACCAACTATATTTTTATCTTTGGGTATTGATACTAAACTCCAAGTTTTATTTCTGATAAGAGCATAGTATTCATTATCCATAGCTTGTTTCCAATTGCTGTTGGTAATGGCTTCATTGTAGTCTCTTGGCTCAGTTGAGTTCAGTTGAATACTGTATACTTTAGGTTTGAAAATGCCACTCTTCGACCTTGTAATCATATGATGTCCTGATCTTACAGGTGGTGAGTCATGCCTATCAGTATTGTCATCAGATTGTTGAGACATGGATGTGAGGGGTTCTCCTTGACTTGGATTGTTGTCGTTGATATAGTTGGTGTTGTTGAAGGAGGTGGAGGACTCATGAGAGTCATGACCTGATCCAGTATCACTACTGGGTAAAATGTTGTTGTGACCTTTGGTTTCTCTGTACACTTCCATCAGTCTGATCCCAGTCTGGTATAACTGGTATAGATGGTATTGATGTGTTGTCTTTATTGTATACATTCTTGGTTATTTTGATATTTTCATCTGCAAATGGAAAAATGTTTTCATTAAATACAACATGTCTTGACACAAATATCCTACCATCACTGCTCAAACATCTATATCCCTTTTGATTATTTCCATATCCTAAGAAGGTGCATGGGTAGATCTGAGAGTTAGTTTGTGATTATTATATGGTCTAAGACATGGGAAACATAACCAGCCAAATGTCTTAAGACCTTTATAATCAGGTTTAACCCCAAACAGCACTTTAATGGGAGTCATATGTTTGAGAACTTTGGTAGGAAGCCTATTAATTAGATACAAGGAAGTGTTAAATGCTTCTGGCCAAAATTTCATGGGTAGAGAGGCTTGAGCAAGTAAAGTTAAGTCAGTCTCTACTATATGTCTGTGCTTCCTCTCTATAAGCCCATTTTGCTCAGAGGTATATGGGCAGTTTTTTCTGTGTATAATACCTCTTTTCTAAAAATATTATTTTAGTGGTTTGTACTCACTACCACCATCTGTTTGTAGAATTTTAAGCTCACTACTAATTTTTCTCTGCTTGGGTTGTGAACTGCATTACTGCCTTGTGTGTACCTGACTTGGATTTTAGAAAATATATCCACGTGTATCTAGAATATGCATCAACAAAAGATATATAATACCTGAAACCGTAGTCTGAACTTACAGGAACTGGTCCCCATAAGTCTGTTGCCACTAATTCTAGTGGTTTACTAATAACTGTTGTTGAATATGCAAATGGCAGTTTATGACTTTTGCCTAATTGACAATAGGTACATACATATGGTAGAGAAACATCAAAAGAAATATTATTATTCATAAGAACTTGTTTTACAATGTTTACACTAGGATGTCCTAGTTTACAGTGCCACAGAGTAAATGTTTCTTGGCCATTTTTAACATGAGATTCAGTACTGTTACACCATAAATTCATATTATTGCTCTTTCTTGTATGGCTGAAATTGAATTTGTATAACCCTTTGTCCAGTTTACCCGGTAATAATATGTCTTGATTTAGTAGATCCTTCACTAAACAGAATTTAGGGTAAAACTCAAAATACACATTGTTATCTTTAGCGAATTGGGATACACTCAATAGATTTTTCTTAATTTAAGGAACTCTCAATAGATTGTTAAGATAGAGATGTCTTTTACCTTGTAAACTGCTAGTTCCAACATGTGTGATTTTTAAAGCTTCACTATTCCCTACATGTATAGAGTGCATACCTGTATATTCCTTATTGCCAAGATTGAGATTTTGAAGGTTGCTTGTAAGATGGTTGGTGGCACCTGAATCTGGGTACTAGTCCTCCGTTGTAATTTCCTCTATTCTGGTAAGATTTTCTGAGTTTAAGTTCTGCATTCTTGAACCTTCAGACTGATTGCCTTGTCTTTGACCAATGTGTGCCACATTAGCACTGGAGCTGTAATTTCTTTGATTTACTAGATTTTGTTGATTTGGGTAGTATTCAGTGTTGAGTCTGAAGTAGCCCTACCTGGCTGTGTGTCCAGGCTTTTCACAAATCTGACATTTTGTTCTGTTATTATTCCATCTTCCATTTCTGACTCTACCTCTCTGTGCAGTACCACCTCTTCGATTATACATATCTTGTCTGATGTTCTGGTTTTCTTGCTTCTTTCCTTGTGTTTTGTTTTGGGAATTTGATGCATAGTTGATTGATAATTCTATAGTGTTTTCTTTTCTCTGCTCGACTCTTCCTTCATGTGACAATAATATGGAGTGCACATACTGCATGTTAGGTAGGTTTTGTTGTGAATAGATAATTTCCACCACGGACTCATATTCCATGTCAAGTCCATTTAGAATAGTTAGTATCTGTTCAATTTCAGATAATTTGTGACCTGCAGTATCAAGAAGATCATAGTATGATTTCACCTTAGTTAGATATTCCCTCATTGTCATATTCTCTTTCTTGAGATTCTGCAGTTGCCTCTTATAACACATGATTCTTGCAGCCGACTGAGTATTGAAAATTTGTTGAATTGCAGACCATATTTCACAAGAGGTTTTGCAACCAACAATTTGTGATAATAATCCAAGACTGATGGATGAAAGCAACCATGCTGCTAGTAAGCTGTCTTGCCTTTGAAAGTTGATGAATTCTTTATGGATAATTCTTCCTCCTTTACTGTCAGTCACCATTCTTGCAGGTATGGTTACTGTCCCTGTAACGCCCCACCTCTATACTCACAATAACAAAGAGTATTAAAAGAAATACTGTCTGTTATTATGAAGAATAAGGCTGGGTAGGAGCGGCCATCCGTAGTTGGCCTTACACTAGTATTGGTTACCTCGATAGGAGTGGTATATATTTTAAAATTTTCATCTCTTATTTATTCACTCCCATCGACATATCCAATTCCAGTATAAAACGAACTACGATGGTTCATAATGGTTTAGGACAATATATATAAAAACAACACAGATACACAAAGAATGCGGAACACAGATAAAAACAAAAGTCTCATATATATATAACTGATGTCAGTTACAATACAGTTGATACAATACATATGATACAACTACAATTGTCGACTCTGGAAGTTATATATACACGTACATTATCAACTAATATACATGAATACATATCAACCTATACTATGACACGATTACTCCAAAAGATGTGAAAAGTCTTCATAGCTCAAACAGCAACTCAAAGCAGGAAATCTACAACCTGAAACAACTCGGGTCTGACCCGAGTATTAAATTCGAAAGAAAATAATACACGGGTCAGTCTAATTCAAACTCAGTTATTAGTGCATAGCAGCAATAATAATCAGATAATCAAATAGACGACAATCACAGAAATCTCGTATATCCGATTCCTTGATAAAAGAATCGGATAACGGCAGATATAACACTAAACAGTGTTAAACAATAAATCAGAAATCCAAAGCAGTTTAAACAATTGAAATGTCAATTTAAAAACATCAATGCTGATTGGCTGCAGTACACGCTAACGTGTACTGCCTCGCCAATACAGCCTACTAATTACGCAACAGGTCAATGAATCAAGAACAAAATATCAATTAAAATCTGTCAATTCTGTGTGGCTGCAGTACACGCACGCGTGTATTGCCTCGCTACAACAGAATATAAAGTCACCACAACTCCAAGTATTAACAGCAATTAATAAGTCGAAAACCAAAATATCCAACCTAGATTGGTCAGAGAAACCACAGTACAAAGTGGTGAAAGCAACTGAGATGGCAACATGAATCTACATCAAAGGGATGCCATCCAAAGATAACGAGTATGTGTACCCAAATAAGGCCACAGCAACGACTAAATCATCTAAGCATAAGAATGCAAATAAATGTCATAGAGAAGGAATGTTTAGTATACATATAAATCAATTTCATATGTACAACAAACATAAAAGACTACTCAGCAATGCAAGTGGATGGCAGTCTCAAGCAACAACAACCATACATATTCGAACAGAGCAAATGTTCGAATAGAGCAAAGAAATGCCAAAGTGACAGTGGATCAATAAGTAAGGCTGCACAGTGAAATGAAACAGTGCATCCAGTAAAAGAGGCAACAAGTGATGTACAATGAATACATCATTAAAACAAGTCATAGAGCTTTCAACTTGAAGTCAACTTACATGCAACAGAGAAATGAATAATGCAAGCAAGACCAAAATGCAACTGCTCAAGACAGGTTAGCAAGTTGCAGGCACAAGTGATGAACCAGTTATGCAACTACATGTATTTGTATGTTGCAAACTCAAATAGGAATTTCATATACAGGAATGCAGCAGTGATGATGAAATGGAAACAACCTGAATGGTCACGCTAGGTCATACTAGCCTTAAACAAGTGCATATAACCAACAGCATAACTCAAGTAAAGGTCGGGTCAGAGTGAAAGTATGAAGGTAGAGACCCGAAAATAGTGACATGATCAAAGATACAGACTCATGCACATTAAGTAAAGAACTCGACCAACGAACAAAAAGACTACACAAAATATCATGTACACATGAATGCCCATACTTCAAGACCTCAAAGTTCAGAGAAACTCAAACATAACCGAGTGAATGCAAATGCAAATGAAACAAGTATGCACTTGACAAAGTTCAGAACTCATCAACTACAACCATTTTCAAACTGAACCAGTGACGATCAGTATGCAAGTGGAGACCAGAGAAGTGGCCACTTTGAGATACAGATCCCTAATTTAACTTAAATGGTCCAGACAACAACAGATCTCAATGCAACCCAGTGGCAACCCCAAGATGCAAACGTAAACAACATCAAAGAAACGAAAATGCAACCTGAATTCTACCCCAAACTAAATGCCAAGCTCGGTGAAACTCAAGAAAGTACCCAACTAATACAACATGAATGAAGATATAGTGATGCAAGTACGCAGTTAAACAACACAATCAAACTGCATCCAGACCAACATGACCAAGAGAATGAAGATACAAAATGACCAGGCCATTACGCAAAAGTAAGCAGTGACAATTAACAATCATGAATAGTAGGTGCTCGACAAAGTACAAACTGGAATGGCCAGAGTCGAGGCATAAAACTGCTCAAGCAAAATGCACAGTGGACAATACGAGTTATACATGAAAACACTGAATGCACTAGCGACTGAAACTATCTCGTGGTAACTGAAAGCAAATGCAACCCAGTGATAAGCTACCCAGACTAGTGGCAAGTGATAAAGTAAATGTCAAGGCCAAAGTCAAGACTGATGTCGACATAAAAATGCTCAAGGTCGACTGTAATTCAATTAATCAAGTGAAACGAAACAGCAATAAGACCAAGTACAACAGGGATGTAACATCACTGATACACTATCCAAGTTCAACATCACAATGCCGAGCAATAGAGCTACAAAGAAAACAAAACTGTAGAGAAGTCACAATCGAAATGAAATCATACAAAATCAGGGAATTGCAGTTTCGAGTCAAAACAAAGCCAAGCTCAAGCTCAATGAAGACAACCATAACATGAAAAGAACGAAAGGCAGTGAAATCATCAACATCGAACAATAATCACGTAATCATAGCAAAACAATTCGAATGGCAGAAGTAAATCAAGAACCTCGAATTAAGTTCAACAATAGAGCGAATAGATGTGAGTGAAAAAGATCACTCACCTTTTGCCTGGCTCGAATTGGACAGCGCTTTCGAATAGACGAAGGGTCGAAGCCGAGGTCCTCAAGAGACGAACGATCGTCGAAGCAAGGGAACGAGAATCATCTTCTCGATCGAACAACAAAGACGGCATCTTCGATTTCTGAAAACCCTAGTTTGAAAAAGGGGAAAAACAAGAGGAGGCCGCCATTCTTTCGTTTATTTGTTTTAGGGTTGTGATCGAGCAAATGAACCAAGGGAAAACGGGTCGAACTGATATTTAGAGGGGAATGGCATCTACCTAGATAGGTAACACAACCCGATACAACCGTGGGCTACAATAATTTTTAAAGTCCACAATTTAACAATTTTATTAAAAGAGATTTTATACCGACTCAAAACTTCAAATAACAAACAGCTAGGAAAATTAATCGTCTGGAGACGATAATCAATTGGTACGAAATCTCAGGTTGTTACAGACTCCCCTCCTTATAGAAATTGCGTCCCCACAATTTTCATAATTAAGGTCATCACTAACAATAAATTTTTTAACATAAATTGGTAAAGCTAGAAAAATAAAGGTCGGGAATACAAACGCCAAAGAAATCTTTTATTTTCAATAAGAGAAATTCACAAATTCTCAACAAAATCTAATCATCAAATAGATAATCAGAAAACATCAAAACTGGATAAATGCAATTGTCAGCAATATTCAATTATCAATTAGATAATTAGAATACAGAAATCACAAAACATCAATTTAATATAATCAACATAATCTAGAATCAGTTAGAGACTAGAAAATCTTACAATCAGCAAAATTAGCAACTGCCTAATTATCAAAACGATAATCAGAAATCCCAAATCAACAATTATTCAATTATCAAAAACGATAATTAAATCTCAAATTAACAAATATTCAATTATCAAAAACGATAATCGAATCTCAAATCAACAAATATTCAATTATCAAAAACGATAATCGAATCTCAAATCAACAAATATTCAATTATCAAAGGTGATAATCGTATCAAATCTCAAATCAACAAATATTCAATTATCAAAAACGATAATCGAATCTCAAATCAACAAATATTCAATTATCAAAAACGATAATCGAATCTCAAATCAACAAATATTCAATTATCAAAAACGATAATCGAATCTCAAATCAACAAATATTCAATTATCAAAAACGATAATCGAATCGAATCTCAAATCAACAAATATTCAATACAGTATACATGTACACATACTCTCATGGAATTAACTCATTTTAATTCCATAGTTCAGCTTTAAATCCCGATTTATCAATTTAATTTGGTCATATCTCTTTGCCATTGAACACCATGTGTGCATTGTAAGGGACTCAATTCTGTTAACCCCTACACAAAGGCCTATAGGACTTAAACAAGTCAGGCACATACCCATCATACTCCTTATGATGAATAGATCAAGGCTTCTCTCCTAGATTGGTTTTATAATCTAGTGACCAATCTCATCTCTTATTTCAGAAAGATTTATTAACTCATGGAATGCTTTTACATTCCTTCTTTCTCTTTTTCCCTCAATCAGAGAGAATTAAACTCTCTCATGGATTTCACTGACCATGACTTCATCCATGAAAATAATGTTTTATTTCATTTTTTTTTGATCCAGTTGTCTCATTCAAAATTTATTTTATCACTTGCATATCTCCTATATTCAAGAATGTCATGATCTCTTAAACAAATCCAGTAGAATTCTATAAAAATTCTTATACTCAATTCTATTGTGAACATAGGGTAAGGTTTTTAGAGAAAAACCCATAAAACATTTTAGCTTTAGGTCTGAAAAAATCAGCACATAAATAATTTATTGCATTGTTCATTTCCAATTTAAAACAATCAGACATAAGCATGAACCTCCTTTGTTCACACTGCCTAGCTTATTTTCCAGTTCCATCTTACATTTTCATATGGTCCAAACTCTTGCCTTTAAACACAAAGTGTGCATTGCAAAGGACTCAATTCTGTTAACCTTTGCACAGAGGCCTTCAGGACTTGAACAAGTCATGCACATACCCATCATCCACCTGATGATGAGTAGATCAAGGCACCTCTCCTAAATTACTTGGTAATTTAGAAACCATACATATTTATTCATTTAAGGAATTTTCCTTTTTAACTCCAGAAATACTCTTGTAATCCTTTCTTCATTTCATAAGTAGGGAATTTAATTTCCTTAAAAATCATATCTAAACATACCAACTTTCATGCCAAATTTTACAACCCATTTCAAAGTCATTTCTGCTTGATCGCACCTTTTTTTTTCAATATTGCTTTGTTCATATCAATTTTTAAATGAACTAGACATGAGCATAAACCTCTTTGTTCATACTGCCTAATCCATTATTATTATTATTCAATACCATATTTCTCAGTAAATTAATCAAATTATTTTCTTATAAAAACTGAGTCATAAACTCATTTCTGTAATCAGGTTATATGATTGATTAAACAATTCTCAAAACAAAATTAGCCAATGCCAAAAACAAATCAAAACAGCAACCAAAATTCAATCAAAATGCCATTCATGATCATCATATATTTATTTATAGAAATAAAGATTAACAAAAATCATAATATGATTTTCATATAAAATAATTGGCTGCCCTTACTTGGGTCTTAATGCCATAAATCTCATAAGTGATTATCACTTACTTTCCTCTTCTTTTGAAAGTGCAAACTGTTAGAAATTTTATAAAACAATTTTCATTTTAAAACAATTTCCCAATTATGTGATTAAAGCAGCAATATTAGTAACTATTTCGATAAGGAAATTGTACTTCTCAAATACCGTAAAAACGGGTCACAAATCAGCATTGCGGTATAACCGCTTGAAAATCCACTTTTAAAATTTGACGGTTACTGAAGCCAAAGCGACAGTAATTTTTAAACGTCAAAATCTCATCAAAATAATTTACACCACAATGTAACACCAGTGAATTTTCATTCATAAAATTTTCAACTAAACATCGCGCTTCAAAATATAGCACTAGTGTAAAAATCCCGTTATAAAGGTAACGGCAATAAAATACGTTTCATAACCAAGCATCGGTTCAACGTAAAATTAATGCAGTAACGTGCAACTCAAATTTGCACGTACAAAATGAACAAAGAAATCGTTCGATTATGTCTTCAATGAAGATAATTCAAATCAGCAAAAATCTAATCAACATGTGATTAGCATAAAAGAAAATCAGCAAAAATCTCAACAAGAATCACATAACTGCAATCGTTTTGAATCCTCAATTCGGATTTGAAATTCTCAAAGAAACAAAATAAACACAGCTATGTAAACAACTAACGAAATTTATTTCAATTTCATATTTTGATTTTTAAATCAAAAAGATTATCAGTTGTACTCAGCGAAAACAGTTTCACTGTTTCACGCACTCTGATAAACAGAACACAATTTAATCAAATCAACAAAACTCAGTTTCACTTTTATTTTTAAATAAAGATATTTAAAAATTTCATCATAATTTCAAAACTTTAGTTTTGACTCAAAACATGAAGAAAACATCGACAAATAGTTGTAACACATGTTCCATCTAAGTTATGTTTTATATTATGTCCATAAACCCCAAGCTCTGATACCAACTGTAACGCCCCACCTCTATACTCACAATAACAAAGAGTATTAAAAGAAATACTGTCTGTTATTATGAAGAATAAGGCTGGGTAGGAGCGGCCATCCGTAGTTGGCCTTACACTAGTATTGGTTACCTCGATAGGAGTGGTATATATTTTAAAATTTTCATCTCTTATTTATTCACTCCCATCGACATATCCAATTCCAGTATAAAACGAACTACGATGGTTCATAATGGTTTAGGACAATATATATAAAAACAACACAGATACACAAAGAATGCGGAACACAGATAAAAACAAAAGTCTCATATATATATAACTGATGTCAGTTACAATACAGTTGATACAATACATATGATACAACTACAATTGTCGACTCTGGAAGTTATATATACACGTACATTATCAACTAATATACATGAATACATATCAACCTATACTATGACACGATTACTCCAAAAGATGTGAAAAGTCTTCATAGCTCAAACAGCAACTCAAAGCAGGAAATCTACAACCTGAAACAACTCGGGTCTGACCCGAGTATTAAATTCGAAAGAAAATAATACGCGGGTCAGTCTAATTCAAACTCAGTTATTAGTGCATAGCAGCAATAATAATCAGATAATCAAATAGACGACAATCACAGAAATCTCGTATATCCGATTCCTTGATAAAAGAATCGGATAACGGCAGATATAACACTAAACAGTGTTAAACAATAAATCAGAAATCCAAAGCAGTTTAAACAATTGAAATGTCAATTTAAAAACATCAATGCTGATTGGCTGCAGTACACGCTAACGTGTACTGCCTCGCCAATACAGCCTACGAATTACGCAACAGGTCAATGAATCAAGAACAAAAGAAATATCAATTAAAATCTGTTAATTCTGTGTGGCTGCAGTACACGCACGCGTGTACTGCCTCGCTACAACAGAATATAAAGTCACCACAACTCCAAGTATTAACAGCAATTAATAAGTCGAAAACCAAAATATCCAACCCAGATTGGTCAGAGAAACCACAGTACAAAGTGGTGAAAGCAACTGAGATGGCAACATGAATCTACATCAAAGGGATGCCATCCAAAGATAACGAGTATGTGTACCCAAATAAGGCCACAACAACGACTAAATCATCTAAGCATAAGAATGCAAATAAATGTCATAGAGAAGGAATGTTTAGTATACATATAAATCAATTTCATATGTACAACAAACATAAAAGACTACTTAGCAATGCAAGTCGATGGCCGTCTCAAGCAACAACAACCATACATATTCGAACAGAGCAAATGTTCAAATAGAGCAAAGAAATGCCAAAGTGACAGTGGATCAATAAGCAAGGCTGCACAGTGAAATGAAATAGTGCATCCAGTAAAAGAGGCAACAAGTGATGTACAATGAATACATCATTAAAACTAGTCATAGAGCTTTCAACTTGAAGTCAACTTACATGCAACAGAGAAATGAATAATGCAAGCAAGACCAAAATGCAACTGCTCAAGACAGGTTAGCAAGTTGCAGGTACAAGTGATGAACCAGTTATGCAACTACATGTATTTGTATGTTTCAAACTCAAATAGGAATTTCATATACAGGAATGCAGCAGTGATGATGAAATGGAAACAACCTGAATGGTCACGCTAGGTCATACTAGCCTTAAACAAGTGCATATAACCAACAGCATAACTCAAGTAAAGGTCGGGTCAGAGTGAAAGTATGAAGGTAGAGACCCGAAAATAGTGACATGATCAAAGATGCAGACTCATGCACATTAAGTAAAGAACTCGACCAACGAACAAAAAGACTACACAAAATATCATGTACACATGAATGCCCATACTTCAAGACCTCAAAGTTCAGAGAAACTCAAACATAACCGAGTGAATGCAAATGCAAATGAAACAAGTATGCACTTGACAAAGTTCAGAACTCATCAACTACAACCATTTTCAAACTGAACCAGTGACGATCAGTATGCAAGTGGAGACCAGAGAAGTGGCCACTTTGAGATACAGATCCCTAATTTAACTTAAATGGTCCAGACAACAACAGATCTCAATGCAACCCAGTGGCAACCCCAAGATGCAGACGTAAACAACATCAAAGAAACGAAAATGAAACCTGAATTCTACCCCAAAATAAATGCCAAGCTCGGTGAAACTCAAGAAAGTACCCAACTAATACAACATGAATGAAGATACAGTGATGCAAGTACGCAGTTAAACAGCACAATCAAACTGCATCCAGACCAACATGACCAAGAGAACAAAGATACAAAATGACCAGGCCATTACGCAAAAGTAAGCAGTGACAATTAACAACCATGAATAGTAGGTGCTCGACAAAGTACAAACTGGAATGGCCAGAGTCGAGGCATAAAACTGCTCAAGCAAAATGCACAGTGGACAATACGAGTTATACATGAAAACACTGAATGCACTAGCGACTGAAACTATCTCGTGGTAACTGAAAGCAAATGCAACCCAGTGATAAGCTACCCAGACTAGTGGCAAGTGGTAAAGTAAATGTCAAGGCCAAAGTCAAGACTGATGTCGACATAAAAATGCTCAAGGTCGACTGTAATTCAATTAATCAAGTGAAACGAAACAGCAATAAGACCAAGTACAACAGGGATGTAACATCACTGATACACTATCCAAGTTCAACATCACAATGCCGAGCAATAGAGCTACAAAGAAAACAAAACTGCAGAGAAGTCACAGTCGAAATGAAATCATACAAAATCAGGGAATTGCAGTTTCGAGTCAAAACAAAGCCGAGCTCAAGCTCAAAGAAGACAACCATAACATGAAAAGAACGAAAGGCAGTGAAATCATCAACATCGAACAATAATCACGTAATCATAGAAAAACAATTCGAATGGCAGAGGTAAATCAAGAACCTCGAATTAAGTTCAACAATAGAGTGAATAGATGTGAGTGAAAAAGATCACTCACCTTTTGCCTGGCTCGAATTGGACAGCGCTTTCGAATAGACGAAGGGTCGAAGCCGAGGTCCTCAAGAGACGAACGATCGTCGAAGCAAGGGAACGAGAATCATCTTCTCGATCGAACAACAAAGACGGCATCTTCGATTTCTGAAAACCCTAGTTTGAAAAAGGGGAAAAACAAGAGGAGGCCGCCATTCTTTCGTTTATTTGTTTTAGGGTTGTGATCGAGCAAATGAACCAAGGGAAAACGGGTCGAACTGATATTTAGAGGGGAATGGCATCTACCTAGATAGGTAACACAACCCGATACAACCGTGGGCTACAATAATTTTTAAAGTCCACAATATAACAATTTTATTAAAAGAGATTTTATACCGACTGAAAACTTCAAATAACAAACAGCTAGGAAAATTAATCGTCTAGAGTCGATAATCAATTGGTACGAAATCTCAGGTTGTTACAGTCCCATACAGAAAATCTTCCCAACCATACCCTCTTATACTGGTTTCAACTTGATATTTCCATAATATGAAATTATTCTCATCTAGGGCAGTGGTTACTAAATGGTTCTTTGGTTTGATGATATCGCAGAGGGTATTTTCTGAACCTAATGATTCTTGATTCTTTACTGAACTTGATTCAAATGATGAAGATGATTCATCTCCAGCCATACTGTTAAATCTGGTAACCTGTAGATGACTTCGCCAAGAAATCCTTCACTGTGCAGCTAATCTTGCAATTCTTGATGCAAGAAAATTGGCACGGCACTTTGCTGGAGAAAAATAAGTGGGAACTGATGTGGGTACAGGTAAAGGATATTCAGATGATGAGAAGGCTGTCTCTGAGAGCAACCGTGGGTGGTGGATGATGAACAGATTCTTGACACCACCTACTAGACAGCTCAGTGATGATCTAAGCCAAACTCTGATGAACTGTAGATGATGAGCAAAAATTTAACTTCGTTTGACAGATTTAAGCTCCGATACCATAACAGAATTATTTGAGAAAATGTTAAAGAGTATTTTGTTAACTCTACTCTCAATACAACAGTATCGACTCTAATATATATAGCATTTTATAGGGTATGGGCTGATATCTAAAGCCCAATACATAGAAACTTAGCACCCGCTACTTTATACAATATATCCCAATGCATACATACGAGCAGATGCATAACCTAACTAGCTTGATGTGATTATATGGAGATGATGTTTTATTTGAATCTAAAGGAGAATGAGAACTTGATGAATATTGTGAAGTAATTTGATTATGTAGAAGTGTTAAAGTAAGATTGTTGGACGAATGAGTAGCAAGTAAGCAATTAGGTTAAGAATTGGTCAGATTCGAAACATGGTTAGAATTGCTACTTGATTTCATTTCAGAATCAGAGAAGTTAGGGAGACAGATAGATTCAAGAAGAGGAATGAATTTGTCTGAGGTAGTGATAAAATCATGTGTGGTTTGATCTACTTGTAATAAATTAAGAGATACGGACTGATTTTAAGTTATGTGTCCATGCACAAGATGAACATTTGTTTTTTGTGTCTGCATTTTTTGGCTATGTGAATTAGTTTATTTTTGGATTATGTGGTTTCTCGAAGTCATGCAAGTCAAAACTCTAAGTTACCTCGAAGTCATGCAAGTCACATTATTTCCCAAACTCAGATTCCAAAGGATGTGTTAGTCCCCGAGGAGTTGGTTTTGATGACAACAACCTTAGAATAGATTATAAAATATAAATACTAACATTACAAGTTTAAATATATATGTATATGAAGGATCTAACCATGCAGGTATCAAGAATGAAGATTGTACAGTATAGAGTTTCAAAATATAGAGATAGAAGACTCGTGAATATCAAGATTATCAAGAGTTCAAGTTTCCAAGATAAGTTATATAGTTAGGAATATTGTTAAAACTCATAGAAAGGCACCGACATCTTAAAATCTATTTTATTCGTGGAATGGAATCCACTTCGAGCACGTTAAAGGGATAGAACCCTAAGTAGGATGGAACCTACAAAAATCTAGTGGGACAATGTTTTGTATCCACTAATTTTATTTCAAAATGATTTTACAAAATTATCTTGTTTTCAAAATGATTTCAAAACTTTCCTTTTAAAAGATTCAAAACTCTCTATCCTGATTTTAAATAATTTAGCCTCAAAAACATCTTTAATTTCAAAGTCAAATTACTCCTGATTTTAAACTATCTTTTCAAATAATATATTTAACTTTTAAATATTTATACTTAGATTTAAATATAAAATTATAGTTAAATTATGTATATATTGTTCTTTATATTTACTTATGTATTTTAACTATAGTTAAGTATATTTATAAAGTTTAAAATAATTTTAATATAAGATAGAGGTTATTTTCAAAGAAAATCAAAACACCAAAAATCCCTTTGGGATGTCGACATGCCCAAGTACCCCATGTCGACATAGTGTTAGTTGGTTTCAAAATTCAAATTTCAAAAGAAGTGTCTATTCACCATAACTCTTCATGAATGGTCATGGCTGTTGCTCTTCTATAAATATGGGTCAGTTTCTACGAATTTTTAATCACTTTTTTCTGGTTTTCACTCCTCTTCTTCTTCCACATTTCTTAATACAAAATCATACCATTACTCTGCCGAAATCAACATCGAATCATACTCGATTACTTCTAGTATGATTCTCCATCACTATCTCTACAAGATCCAAGTGCTAATCTGAGTTATAGACTTTTTGTAATCAATCGAGCGAGAGAAGGTGTGATTGTAGCCTTGGAAATCAATTGGGTGAACTTGTTGTCTCGGAAATCAAGTATCTCTACCCAGAGGATTGTTATTCTGGAGGGTGTACCTCGTAGCTTGGAAACCGAGGGTTGTAATTGTTGAATTGAGTTTGAAAGAAAATCCGTACTTAGTTGTGCGGGACTGGATGTAGGGTAACTCCGAACCAGTATAAAATCCGGTGTGTTCTTTCCTTTACTGATTTTACTTTATATTTGCATCTGTGTTTGATTCTGTGTTCATATCTGTGTCTGATTAGTGTATACATTGTTATCAAATTAAGATAAACTCAAAAAGATTAACAAATTTCTTAAAACACTATTCACCCCCTCTAGTGTTAATTCTAGCCTTAAGATCCTTAATCCTCATTTCTCACATTTGGTATCAGAGCTTTGTTTTCAAAAGTTTCATAATCTGAATTTTGAAAAGTTTTAAAATAGCTATTCTTGAAAAATCTGTTAAAACTAGTTTAGAATTGTTTAAATCATCATTGTTCCATGAGTCTGCATATGAATGTTATTCAAATTCTAGTTGTCTACCCAAATTTTATAATGTGCAGGAAAGATGCTTTGTGGGCATTAAGGAATCAATCCACAATGGACAATCTATGCAGATCAAAAGGAATAAGTGGATACTTGATAGTGGATGCTCTAGACACATGACTGGTAATCCGGGTATGCTGAATAATATTATATACAAAGACGGAGGATTGGTTAACTTTGGAGACAACTCGAAAGGATACGTGATTGGCATCGGCAATGTCGGTAACTCTGAAACTCCTAGTATTACTAATGTTTTGCTAGTTAAGAATCTGAAACACAATCTGCTAAGTATAAGTCAACTATGTGATAAAGGATATAAAATTAAATTTGAAAAAGATAAATGTCATATTGAAGATAATAACTCAACCTTAATATTTGAGGGAATTAGGAAAAAGAATATTTATATTCTTAGTATGAAAGTTTCAAATGATAACCTATGTCTTTTGGAAAATACAAGTGACCCTTGGATTTGGCATAAGAGATTTGGACATTTGAATTTCAAACTCTTATCTAGACTGTCAAAACATGATCTAGTAAGAGGTCTCCCTAAAATGAATTTTAAAGTAGATAGTTTATGTGATGCATGTCAATTAGGAAAGCTTAGAAAAAGTTTCTTTAAATTAAAAGATATGATTTCAACTTCAAAACCCCTTGAGTTACTTCATCTTGATTTATTTGGTCCATCTCAAATTCAGTCAATAAATCATAGTAAATATGTTTTTGTAATTGTAGATGATTATTCTAGATTTACATGGACAATATTTTTGAAACATAAAAGTGATACTTTTGAATGTTTTAAGAACTTTACAAAAAGGA
Organism: Allium fistulosum; assembly: GCA_030737815.1. Taxonomy (NCBI): domain Eukaryota; kingdom Viridiplantae; phylum Streptophyta; class Magnoliopsida; order Asparagales; family Amaryllidaceae; genus Allium; species Allium fistulosum. The sequence continues at coordinate 102,474,644 of CM060907.1, forward strand.
TTCAAAATCAATTATCTTTAAAAATTATAACTATTCGTAGTGATCACGGTGGTGAATTTGAAAATGAAAAGTTTGAGGAATTCTGTAACAACCCGGAATTGTGTGCAAATAAATTATTGTCTAATGACGATCAAATGGATGGTTAATTGCTGTTTGGAATTTATATCAAGTAAAATTCTTTAGTGATATTCGTTAAGTGTTAAGTGGGCTTTACATTTTAAATCGTGGCCCATATTTGTTGATGCCGTGATAATTATCTAAGGCCATTCACAATTCCTCTCTTGATTCCATTCATAACCCTAAAAATAAACAAACGAGAATAATAAATGGCGGCCACGAATTCTTTTCGCGTTCGTTCGTCCCCAAATTAGGGCATAGAAATTGAAGACGATGGCCGCAAGGGTTCGAACTTCGCTCGTCTTCCCTCGATTGCTACGACTTCGACTCGTAACTGGGCTTAGTGTAGCTTCGCTCGCGACTGCTTCAAATTGTGGCTAAGGTGAGTGGCCTTCCACTCACATCTAATTCAAGTCGTTATTCCTTTGTTGTTTTGATTACTCGACTCTTGTTGTTTTGAATTCGTGACTAGCATGGCTTTAACTGTTTTGGAATTTGGCTTGTTAACTGATTTTCCTATTTGTTTGAGTAATACAGTGTTGAATTTGATTTGGTTTTTGACTTGGTCATCCGGTTTCGTGGATTCGACTCCATGAATTTTGGTTCCCTTGTGTTGGTATTATATCGGAGTAATTTCCCTTGATTCGAACTATGCTTTGTCTAGTTCAATAGATCTGCTTTTTGTAATGGTTGACTTCGTCATTTCCTTTGACTTCGGTCATTAGGTCTCTAACATGATCACTGTCACCTGACTTCGATTTGTAAAAACCGTAAATTTCCCTGTTGTAAGTTTAACCTGATGCTTGAATGCAGTTTGTCACCATGTTGTCTCGATGCCTTCTCCTTTAACTTGTTCTTGTACCATTTTTGTGTTCTATCTATATTTTGCTGGAGTTCCTCGAGTACATATCTGTAGTGATCATTTGATCTGCCCATTTGAGTCTGTGATGTGTCTGCATTGCTGTCACATGAGGTAAACTTAATTATTACAGTGGGTTATGTCGCATTGAAGTATTTTGTTGTCCACTGGCTGGACATTGGAGTTCTGTTGAGTTGCATTGAATTATGGTAGTAATTGAGTTTGGTCCCAGTTTTGTTTAAGAACTTTTAAATTACCTTGCATTGCATTGTTGCCAGTGGCATTGCTTTGTATTTGTGTAGTCTGACCTTTTGTTCAGTGTAGTCATTGTATACGTGATGGATATTTACTTGGTTAAAAACTGATTCTCTGTCTTGTTTAAAAGTGATACTTTTATTTGTCTCCAAGTATGCTAGTGGGCCTAGTTCATCTTGTAGTCTTCACTTAAACTTTGAACTGTTTGCATTAACTTTGGTTGTTGTAGCCTTTGTGCATGGCTGCTATACCTTTGGTGCGCTATGCTTATGCAAGACAGTTGAGGCAGTGCCATTGTCATCTGCGTCTGCATTGTACTTAAGTGTATTATCTTTGGGTATGCATTACCCTTTCTGGGAGATTGTTTATACAAGTCATATATGTGGGTTCAAGAATGTTTGCATTTTGGGTGTACTGTCTGGAGTTCGAATACATGTATCACTTGTGTCTATTGAGTTTGAACATCCATTGTGTTAGCTCATTGATATGGCTCGACAGTTTGGGTTCATATACATTATCACTGCATATTCTGTAGCATCCTTAACCTGGTTTTTCTGCAGCTCCCAGTTGCCTCTGTGTACATATCTTCATTTGTGTGTAATTGGCTTGCATTGAGTCAAGGTAGCAGTGACATGACTTTTGTATTTTGTATTGGTTTGGCTATGCAGTCTCGACTCTGTCCCCTGTTGTATTAGGCTGTACCTGTCTTGTGCCTTCTTGTACATGCCGAGCCTTGTGGGCATCATTGGTGCACTGACTTGAGTCTTTGCCCTTGTTGTTTTACTGTTTCACTTAATGCCATTCCTTTAGGGCAGTTTCATGTTGCAGTCTCTGTTTTGTTAGTTGATTTGAACTATGGTCGAGGCTTGATTTTGTCTCAACCGTTTCATTTGAAATTATACCTGTGTTGAACCCCGTTAATAGATCAGGTTTGACCTTGTGCTCGGTTGTGAATTTTCATTGTGCATACATGTGCACTTTGTCCCATTGATGATCACTGGGTGGATGCTGTGCTTGCCGTTGCAGTTCCGTCTAGTTCATTTTGATTCGAGTTGGTTTAGACTGTCTAGTCTTTACTTCATGTGTACATCTGAATTTGGCGAGGCAGTACACGTGAGCGTGTACTGCAGCCAATTCAGAATCTGATGTTTTAATTGATATTTCGATTGTTAAATTGTATCGTTGGTTCAATTCAATATTTTGAAATGGTTCATTTTGATTTGAGTTGGATCCGTTTGCTTTTGGATTCATTGATCTTCTGAGTATTTCATAGACTGTATTGGCGAGGCAGTACACGTTAGCGTGTACTGCAGCCAATCAGCATTGTTGTTTTTAAATTGACATTTCAATTGTTTAAATTGATTTGGATTGCTGATTGTTGTTTAACACTATTTAGTGTTATATCTGCCGTTATCCGATTCTTTTATCGAGGAGTCGGATATACGAGATTTCTGTGATTGTCGTCTATTTAAATTATTACTGTCTATATGCACTAATAAACTGGTTTGAATTAGACTGACCTGGGTATTATTTTCTTTTGAATGTAATACTCGGGTCAGACCCGAGTTATTTCAGGTTGTAGATTTCTTTCTTTGAGTTGCTGTTCGGGATTTGAAGACTTTTCACATCTTCTGTAGTTGCCATTGTTCTTTTGTAGTAGTCGTGTCATTGTATAGAACGATATGTATTCATGTATATTAGTTGATAATGTACTTGTATATATAACTTCTAGAGTCGACAGTTGTAGTTGTATCATATGTATCGTGTCAACTATATTGTAACTACATCGGTTATATATATATGAGATTTTTGTTAATCTGTGTTCCGCATTTATATTATCTGTGTTATTGTCATATCTAATGTCCTAAACTACTATGAACTATCGTAGTTTGTTTTATACTGATAATTGGGTGTGTCGATGGGAGTAAATAAATAATAGATGAAAAATAAAAAGTATATACCACTCCTATCGAGATAACCAATATTAGTGTAAGGCCAACTACGGATGGTCGCTCCTATCCAGCCTTATTCTTCGTAATAATAGACAGTATTTCTTTTAATACTCTTTGTTATTATGAGCATAGAGGTGGGGCGTCACAGTTGGTATCAGAGCTTGGGGTTTATGGACATAATATAAAACTTAACTCGGAAGGAACATATGTTACAACTATTGGTCGATGTTTTATTTGTGCTGGAGTCAAAACTAAAGTTTTGAAATTTGGATGAAATTTTTAAATAACTTTATTTAAAAATAATAGTGAAATTGTGTTATGATGATTTGATTGATTTGTGTTCTGTTTATCAGAGTGCGCAGCGGAAACAGTGAAACTGTCTTCGTTGAGTACAACTGATAATCTTTTTGATTTAAAAATCAAAATATGAAACTGATATGAATTTCATTTGTTGTTTACATAGCTGTAATTATTTTATTTCTTTGAGAACTTCGAATCCGAATTGAGGATTCGAAGAAATTGCAGATATGTGATTTTTGTTGAAATTTCCGCTGGCTTTCTTTTGTACTAATCATCTATTGATTAGATTTTTGTTGTTTTAATTATCTTCATTGAAGATACATTTGAATGATTCTTTGTTCATTTTGTAGTACGTGAAAAAATTTAAATTGCATGTTATTGCATTTATTTTACGTTGAACCGATGCTTGGTTATGAAACGTATTTTGTTGCCGTTATTTTTACAACGGAATTTTACACCAATGCTATATTTTGAAGTACGGTGTTTTGTGGCATTTTGATGAATGAGAATTCACTGACATTACATTTTGATGTAGATTGTTTTGATGTGATTTTGACGTTTTAAAACTACTGTCGCTTTGGCTTCCGTAACCGTCAAATTTTAAAAAGTGGATTTTCAAGCGGTTATTCCGCAATGCTGATTTGTAACCGTTTTTACGGTATTTTGAGAAGTACAATTTCCTTATCGAAATTGTTACTGATTTGCTGTTTTAATCACGTGATTGGAAAATCGTTTTAAAATGAAAATTGTTTTATAAAATTTTAGCAGTTTGCGTTTTCAAAAGAATGAGAAAGCGACTTAAACGATTCAGCAAAATCGAGGATTATGACCCCTTTCTTTTACTGTTTCGCTTAACTCCGGACTTGTTCAGTTGAGAATGCGAATTGTTATTTTTACAAAATAAATAAATTTGTTTTCAAAATTTTTACAGTTCGATTTCAAAAGAATGAGGAAGCGATTTAAACGTTTCAGCAAAATCGAGGACTATGACCCCTTTCTTTTACTGATTCGCTTAATTCCGGACTTGTCCGTTTGAGAATGTGAAATGTATTTTTACAAAATACACAATTTTGCACTTTCAAGGAAACGATGAAGAGAATCAAACGATTTAGTAAAACACGTGGTATGGGACATGTGCGTTTGCTATTTCGGTTAATTCCGGACTCGTTAATTGAAATATTTGATGATTTTGTGTGCTTTCGAGCCACTCTGCGGACCTTCGGGTCATTTGTTGGGCTTTCGAGCCACTCTGCGGACCTTCGGGTCATTTGTTGGGCTTTCGAGCCACTCTGCGGACCTTCGGGTCATTTGTTGAGCTTTCGGGCCACTCTGCGGACCTTCGGGTCAAATACCAGTACTAGACCTTCGGGTCACTCTGCGGACCTTCGGGTCAATCTGATGGGCGCCAAAATTATGTTGAGTACTTGGTAGGCTTCGGCCACTCTGAGATGCACGTGCGGCGAATTAAAAACTCGCCATCTGATGGGATCGATCCAAGCTTTTATGTTGATTTTCTAGTCTTCTTAATTGATTTCTAGATATTTGTTGTTTCCAATTATCTGCAGGTAATTGGATATTTGTTGATATGAGATCTGATTATCATTTTTGATAATCAGATATTTGTTGTTTCTAATTATCGCTTGTGATAATTAGATATTTGTTGATATAAGTTCTGATTATCGTTTTTGATAATCAGATATTTGTTGTTTCTAATTATCGCTTGTGATAATTAGATATTTGTTGATATGAGTTCTGATTATCGTTTTTGATAATCAGATATTTGTTGTTTCTAATTATCGCTTGTGATAATTAGATATTTGTTGATATGAGTTCTGATTATCGTTTTTGATAATCAGATATTTGTTGTTTCTAATTATCGCTTGTGATAATTAGATATTTGTTGATATGAGTTCTGATTATCGTTTTTGATAATCAGATATTTGTTGTTTCTAATTATCGCTTGTGATAATTAGATATTTGTTGATATGAGTTCTGATTATCGTTTTTGATAATCAGATATTTGTTGTTTCTAATTATCGCTTGTGATAATTAGATATTTGTTGATATGAGTTCTGATTATCGTTTTTGATAATCAGATATTTGTTGTTTCTAATTATCACTTGTGATAATTAGATATTTGTTGATATGAGTTCTGATTATCGTTTTTGATAATCAGATATTTGTTGTTTCTAATTATCGCTTGTGATAATTAGATATTTGTTGATATGAGTTCTGATTATCGTTTTTGATAATCAGATATTTGTTGCTTTTAATTATCGTCTTTGATAATTAAATATTTGTTGATTTTAGATTTAATTATCGCTGTTAGATAATTAAATATTTGTTGATTTGAGATTTAATTATCGTCTTTGATAATTAAATATTTGTTGATTTTAGATTTAATTATCGCTGTTAGATAATTAAATATTTGTTGATTTGAGATTTAATTATCGTCTTTGATAATTAAATATTTGTTGATTTTAGATATAATTATCGCTGTTAGATAATTAAATATTTGTTGATTTGAGATTTAATTATCGTCTTTGATAATTAAATATTTGTTGATTTTAGATTTAATTATCGCTGTTAGATAATTAAATATTTGTTGATTTGAGATTTAATTATCGTCTTTGATAATTAAATATTTGTTAATTTTAGATTTAATTATCGCTGTTAGATAATTAAATATTTGTTGATATGAGATTTAATTATCGCTTTTGATAATTAAATATTTGCTGGTTTGAGATTTAATTATTGCTTTTAATAATTGAATATTCGTTGAATTTGAAATTTGATTATCGCTTGTGATCATCGAATATTTGTTGATTTGAGACATTTGACTATCGTTCGAGATAATTAGATATTTGATTTGTCTTCTGATTATCGTTTGAGATAAGTAAATATTTGCGATTTGAAAATTCAATTATCGTTTTTGATGATTGAATATTTGCGATTTTTGAGATTTGAGCTTCGTCTTTTTCTCTGGCGATTCAGGTGAGTAATTTGATTTACTCACATTCAATTCGTGCTCTGTATGGGATTTCTGCTCTGTTTTTTTTTCTTTCTTCTCTTTTAGTTGCTGGAACTCGATTGTTCTTGCTTTTGTTAGTCGTCTGATTTTGATCCCTGATTCCCACGAGGTTGATTCTTTTGATTTGAAGCAGTCGAACCTTTCGATTTCTTATCTAATACTTCCCCGCTGACACTTGCTTTGCTTATACATTCGACATTGCCATGCTCTTTTGGTTGTTACCTTTTATCCATTTATTCCTTATGATTGCGTGGACGCAATTTCTTTAAGGAGGGGAGTCTGTAACAACCCGGAATTGTGTGCAAATAAATTATTGTCTAATGACGATCAAATGGATGGTTAGTTGCTGTTTGGAATTTATATCAAGTAAAATTCTTTAGTGATATTCGTTAAGTGTTGAGTGGGCTTTACATTTTAAATCGTGGCCCATATTTGTTGATGCCGTGATAATTATCTAAGGCCATTCACAATTCCTCTCTTGATTCCATTCATAACCCTAAAAATAAACAAACGAGAATAATAAATGGCGGCCACGAATTCTTTTCGCGTTCGTTCGTCCCCAAATTAGGGCATAGAAATTGAAGACGATGGCCGCAAGGGTTCGAACTTCGCTCGTCTTCCCTCGATTGCTACGGCTTCGACTCGTAACTGGGCTTAGTGTAGCTTCGCTCGCGACTGCTTCAAATTGTGGCTAAGGTGAGTGGCCTTCCACTCACATCTAATTCAAGTCGTTATTCCTTTGTTGTTTTGATTACTCGACTCTTGTTGTTTTGAATTCGTGACTAGCATGGCTTTAACTGTTTTGGAATTTGGCTTGTTAACTGATTTTCCTATTTGTTTGAGTAATACAGTGTTGAATTTGATTTGGTTTTTGACTTGGTCATCCGGTTTCGTGGATTCGACTCCATGAATTTTGGTTCCCTTGTGTTGGTATTATATCGGAGTAATTTCCCTTGATTCGAACTATGCCTTGTCTAGTTCAATAGATCTGCTTTTTGTAATGGTTGACTTCGTCATTTGCTTTGACTTCGGTCATTAGGTCTCTAACATGATCACTGTCACCGGACTTCGATTTGTAAAAACCGTAAATTTCCCTGTTGTAAGTTTAACCTGATGCTTGAATGCAGTTTATCACCATGTTGTCTCGATGCCTTCTCCTTTAACTTGTTCTTGTACCATTTTTGTGTTCTATCTATATTTTGCTGGAGTTCCTCGAGTACATATCTGTAGTGATCATTTGATCTGCCCATTTGAGTCTGTGATGTGTCTGCATTGCTGTCACATGAGGTAAACTTAATTATTACAGTGGGTTATGTCGCATTAAAGTATTTTGTTGTCCACTGGCTGGACATTGGAGTTCTGTTGAGTTGCATTGAATTATGGTAGTAATTGAGTTTGGTCCCAGTTTTGTTTAAGAACTTTTAAATTACCTTGCATTGCATTGTTGCCAGTGGCATTGCTTTGTATTTGTGTAGTCTGACCTTTTGTTCAGTGTAGTCATTGTATACGTGATTGATATTTACTTGGTTAAAAACTGATTCTCTGTCTTGTTTAAAAGTGATACTTTTATTTGTCTCCAAGTATGCTAGTGGGCCTGGTTCATCTTGTAGTCTTCACTTAAACTTTGAACTGTTTGCATTAACTTTGGTTGCTGTAGCCTTTGTGCATGGCTGCTATACCTTTGGTGCGCTATGCTTATGCAAGACAGTTGAGGCAGTGCCATTGTCATCTGCGTCTGCATTGTACTTAAGTGTATTATCTTTGGGTATGCATTACCCTTTCTGGGAGATTGTTTATACAAGTCATATATGTGGGTTCAAGAATGTTTGCATTTTGGGTGTACTGTCTGGAGTTCGAATACATGTATCACTTGTGTCTATTGAGTTTGAACATCCATTGTGTTAGCTCATTGATATGGCTCGACAGTTTGGGTTCATATACATTATCACTGCATATTCTGTAGCATCCTTAACCTGGTTTTTCTGCAGCTCCCAGTTGCCTCTGTGTACATATCTTCATTTGTGTGTAATTGGATTGCATTGAGTCAAGGTAGCAGTGACATGACTTTTGTATTTTGTATTGGTTTGGCTATGCAGTCTCGACTCTGTCCCCTGTTGTATTAGGCTGTACCTGTCTTGTGCCTTCTTGTACATGCCGAGCCTTGTGGGCATCATTGGTGCACTGACTTGAGTCTTTGCCCTTGTTGTTTTACTGTTTCACTTAATGCCATTCCTTTAGGGCAGTTTCATGTTGCAGTCTCTGTTTTGTTAGTTGATTTGAACTATGGTCGAGGCTTGATTTTGTCTCAACCGTTTCATTTGAAATTATACCTGTGTTGAACCTCGTTAATAGATCAGGTTTGACCTTGTGCTCGGTTGTGAATTTTCATTGTGCATACATGTGCACTTTGTCCCATTGATGATCACTGGGTGGATGCTGTGCTTGCCGTTGCAGTTCCGTCTGGTTCATTTTGATTCGAGTTGGTTTAGACTGTCTAGTCTTTACTTCATGTGTACATCTGAATTTGGCGAGGCAGTACACGTGAGCGTGTACTGCAGCCAATTCAGAATCTGATGTTTTAATTGATATTTCGATTGTTAAATTGTATTGTTGGTTCAATTCAATATTTTGAAATGGTTCATTTTGATTTGAGTTGGATCCGTTTGCTTTTGGATTCATTGATCTTCTGAGTATTTCATAGACTGTATTGGCGAGGCAGTACACGTTAGCATGTACTGCAGCCAATCAGCATTGTTGTTTTTAAATTGACATTTCAATTGTTTAAATTGATTTGGATTGCTGATTGTTGTTTAACACTATTTAGTGTTATATCTGCCGTTATCCGATTCTTTTATCGAGGAGTCGGATATACGAGATTTCTGTGATTGTCGTCTATTTAAATTATTACTGTCTATATGCACTAATAAACTGGTTTGAATTAGACTGACCTGGGTATTATTTTCTTTTGAATGTAATACTCGGGTCAGACCCGAGTTATTTCAGGTTGTAGATTTCTTTCTTTGAGTTGCTGTTCGGGATTTGAAGACTTTTCACATCTTCTGAAGTTGTCATTGTTCTTTTGTAGTAGTCATGTCATTGTATAGAACGATGTGTATTCATTTATATTAGTTGATAATGTACTTGTATATATAACTTCTAGAGTCGACAGTTGTAGTTGTATCATATGTATCGTGTCAACTATATTGTAACTGACATCGGTTATATATATATGAGATTTTTGTTAATCTGTGTTCCGCATTTATATTATCTGTGTTATTGTTATATCTAATGTCCTAAACTACTATGAACTATCGTAGTTTGTTTTATACTGATAATTGGGTGTGTCGATGGGAGTAAATAAATAATAGATGAAAAATAAAAAGTATATACCACTCCTATCGAGATAACCAATATTAGTGTAAGGCCAACTACGGATGGTCGCTCCTATCCAGCCTTATTCTTCGTAATAATAGACAGTATTTCTTTTAATACTCTTTGTTATTATGAGCATAGAGGTGGGGCGTCACAAATTCTGCAATAAGAAGGGAATAACTCACAATTTCTCATTTCCAAGAACTCCACAACAAAACGGAGCAGTTGAACGTAAAAATAGAACGATACAAGAGTGTGCGAGAACTATGCTTTCAGATAGTAATTTACCAAAACACTTTTGGGCAGAAGCTGTTGCTACTGCCTGTTATATTTTGAATAGAATTTTAATCAGACCTTTAACTAATAAGACACCTTATGAACTTCTTCATGGAAAGAAACCTATGGTATCATACTTCAGAATTTTTGGAAGTAAATGCTTTATTTTAAATACAAAAGATAATTTGGATAAATTTGATCCTAAATCCGATAAAGGAATCTTTATCGGATATTCTAATAGAAGTAAAGCCTATAAAGTTTTTAATTTAAGATCTAACACCATCGAAGAAACAATGCATGTTTCGTTTGATGAAAATTTAAAAGATTTTGAAATTACAAATGATGAAGAAGATTTAATTACTCAAAATCAGGAATCAATTGAAATTAATAATGAAATTAATCATCCTAATAAAAGGATTAAACTTTTAAAAGATCATCCTATTGAAAATATAATAGGGGATATGCAATCTATTGTTACAACTAGAAATCAACTAAGTAAAATGAGTAATGTAGCATTTATATCATCTGTTTAACCCAAAAATCCTAAAGAAGCATCAACTGATGATTCATGGATTTTGGCTATGCAAGAAGAATTAAATCAATTCACTAGAAATGAAGTTTGGAAACTTGTTCCTAGACCTGAAGATAAAACTATAATTGGAACTAAATGGGTCTATAAAAATAAAATGAATGAACAAGGTGAGGTCGTTAGAAATAAAGCACGATTAGTCGCCCAAGGTTATTGTCAAGAAGAAGGTATAGATTGTGACGAAACCTTTGCTCCTGTAGCAAGATTAGAAGCCATTAGGATTCTACTTGCTTTCGCAAATCATAATAATTTTAAATTATTTCAAATGGATGTTAAAAGTGCATTTTTAAATGGTTTTGTAAAAGAAGAAGTATATGTTGAACAACCACCACTTTTTGAAGATGAAAATTTTCCAAACCATGTGTACAAACTTAAGAAAGCTTTATATGGTCTAAAACAAGCTCCTAGAGTCCGGTATGATAGACTAAGATCTTATTTATTACAATCAAATTTTGAAATTGGTAAAATAGATAATACTCTTTTTATTAAAAGAAATAAAAATTATATTCAACTAGTACAAGTTTACGTAGATGATATCATTTTTGGATCAACTAATTTTGAAATGAATAAAGAATTTTCTGAAATAATGACAAAAGAGTTTGAGATGAGTCATATGGGTGAATTAAACTTCTTTTTAGGATTGCAAATAAAACAGTTAGGTAATGGTATTTTTATTAGTCAAGAAAAATATGCTAAAGAACTAGTTAATAAATTTGGTTTGACTACTGCGAGTGGAAAACCTACTCCCATGGCAACCAATGAATATCTAAGTAAAGAAGATTTCTCGAAAGATGTAGATCAAAAGTTGTATAGAGGAATGATTGGATCATAGCTCTATATAACTGGTAGACCTGATATCATGCATAGTGTATGTCTTTGTGCAAGATACCAATCTCATCCTAAAGAAACTCACTTAAAAGCTGTAAAACGTATCATAAGATATATTAAACACACCTCTGATTATGGCTTATTTTATCCTTAAAATGATTCATTTGATTTAATATCATACTGTGATGTTGACTATGCTGGATGTAAATCAGACCGAAAATATCTGATCCTAGTCTCTATAACAACCAAAAGCTTATTTCACGCCGGTTGGTTGTTTTACATTTCAAAACTGATTCGTAATTGATATCAAAATATCATATTCACTTCAAAATCATATCACTTTCGAAATCATATTCACTTTCGAAATCATATCACTTTCGAATCATATCCACAAAATAGGTTAAACCCTCATTTTAAAATCATCATATTTACTCAAATATGTCATTTCACTAGAAAATATCATTTCAAATTCCAACTTAGGTTATAACATTATTTAACCATATTCGCTTTTAAATCAAGGATATAAATATAAGCAATTCAGCCTTGCACAGTTTGAATTTTTAGAAAATAGTTTGGATAGTCATAATTAGTTTTAATATTTTAAAATAGTTTAAAATGGTTTAAAATAGTTTAAAGCAGTTTAAAATAGTTGAAAATAGTTTAAAATAGATTAAAATAGTTTTAAATAGTTAAAATAGTTTAAATAGCTTAAAATAGATTAAAATGGTTTAAAATACATTAAAATAGTTTAAAATAGTTTAAATAGCTTATAATAGATTAAAATAGTTTAAAATAGATTAAATAGTTTAAAATAGATCAAAATAGTTTAAAATAGATTAAAATAGTTTAAAATAGTTTAAATAGTTTAAAATAGTTTAAAATAAAATGGTTTGATTATTGGAAATGGTTTATATAGTAAATAGTTTGAAAATCTAAATAAATCTGATTTCAAAATAATATATTTTTACACAGTTTATATTGAAATAATTTATTTGAAAGTAATATCAAATTAAACTATTTCTTCCATTTCAACAAACCTGGACCATATCCAGATTTCAAATCAACAAAACTCAATGTAAATCTTTTAATTCAAATTCTCATTAAAAGCATTTAAATCTATATCGATTTCAAATCCATTTTTAAACTATAAATCTAAACCAGTTCAAATTCAATAGATTTCAAAGTTTAAATATTCAAACGTTTACAATAACTCAAATTTTGATAAATTCCATTTATATTTCAAAATTCAACTTTAAAATTTCAATTTAAATTCTTTAGATAATTTAATTAAACCGATTTCAATTCAACATTTTAAAGCTTGGATTTTGAAAATAATTCAGTTTATATAAATCTAATTTATTTCAAAATATCATTTAACTAGATTAAAAAATTAAGGATTTAAAATCAGTTAATTTAACCAATCTAGTGTCTGTATACAATTTTTTACCCTATGGTCAAGTGATACGGATATATATAATTTCAACCCGTAATAAATTAAATTTACGGATATATATCATTTCAACGTGCAATCACGAATAAAATTCAAAATCCATAAAATAACTCGAGTTTATCATTTCAACCCATAACGATTTTTTCCTAATCTATAGATCGTTCAGGTATGTATCATTTCAACCCATAGTGATTTTTCTAACAATAACTAAGGGAACTTGCAGTGTGATAATCAATATATAAAAATAACATAACATCCAGTCATCCAATATCAACAATTTAACATCTATCACAATCATCATTCAAATCAACTAATAAACAACAACAGTTAACTGGCTATCATTAATAGGTATTTAACTGGCAATTTAAAATTCAATATTAAATTAAATGGAAATTTAATTCAATAAAGTTCAGATTTAACTGGAATGACAATTTAAATATATGAGACAACAATCAATTAATTTCTAATCACATCATAAATTTAATTTAACTAACATAAGATGATTTAGTAGTTGTTAGTGGGTTAAAACACTAACCTTTGATTTGTGGTCGATTTAAATCCAAATAAAGGCCCAAATTTGAGCAGTCTTAGAATTCGTCCAAACTAGTTTCATGTCGTCCAAAATTTCGATACGATCGCAAAGGAGAAAACCGCGCGTGAATCCGAGATCGTATGAAGAAGTTATGAATATTAGAACGATTGAAATTTATAAATTAAATTAAAATAAATAATAACAAATATTACTAGGTCACGTTGTCTCTCTCCTTCTCCCGTACGCACGCGAAGCTTCGCCAGCCTAACCCTACAGCGCCGCCACCAAACATCGACCGACCACCACATTCACGCTCACCTAGCACCAGATCAGACGTCGCCATTGAAATGCTCGAGCTAGGCCACCCCCTAGGTGAAGTCGCAGCCAACCAAGGCGCCTCCGCCTAGCCAGTGCCGCCGCTGCCTTCTCAGGCATTTTCTGGCGAACCCCTCGACCTCTAGCACGAACGAACATCACCCTCGAGACCTGCTCGACATCCTCTTCCCAATGCCGCTTCCCAATCGTCAATTGGTCGACGATCCACCGTTGGATAGAAAACCCTAGAAATGGACGATTAAGAAAGATCGTCGATTTCTGGTCAAACGATGATTCGAATCAAAAAACAAACAGCAGCAGTAAATTGCGATCGTCGAGTGCTTTCCAATGATATATAATATGATAGGGTTTGGAGAGTTTGAATTTTTGAAATTGGATTTGAAATTGAATTTGGAATTGGGAATTAGGTTTCAGCCATGGGGAAGGAAGGAAGGACAGAAATTTTTAGTATGTATAGTAATAAGAAATAAACAGGCTGCTAGGGTTAGAAAATCTATTTATATATAGAGAGATAGATAAGAATGAATAACATATCGAATTGGGACGACCCGAAAAGCCCGTTTCGTTCCCGAAACGAAAGTAGGTCATCCCATATATTAAAAAAAATGTTTTTGATATTTTTAAACTCAACGGAACTGGTTTCAAATACAAATACCATTGTGTATAGAAGTTAGCTTTTAAAATCAGCTTATTTTAAATTGAATTCATTAAATTGATTTCTACACGTTTCGAGCCCGCACGATCAAACGACAAGTCCGATCGCTACGAAACTTGAAATCCTATAATAATTCAATGTTATGGATCTGATAAGACTAGTTCCATCGAAATCTGAGACAATGGCCAAAATGGCTATTTTCACGTTAATTAAAAAAATTATTATTAAATTGATTAAATCACTTTTCAAATTCAAATTTTATAACTAACAATTTTTTTTATCATTTTTGATTACCTAGTAATTTATAATCTTTTAAAATAAATTTTCATGTCAAATCTAATGTTAAATATTGCACTAATTATAGCGTTCGATTTCAATTGAAATAAATTCATTGATTATTATTTTAAATCCCAATAAATTCATTTATTTTGATTTTCATCTTGTCATTCAATCAATTATTACCTTATGAATATAACTAACATTGGTTTACATTTTACTACATCAATATCTACAGTTATCATTTTAATTCATATTAACTGCAATAATTGATTTACATTAAATTTTTATTACTTTCCAAATTATTTCCACATATTAAAAGTGAGATGATAAATAAACGAATTGTTACTTTTAAGTATTCTAATCATAATTATAAATTTTATTATTTACAAACAAATGTTATAACCACTTACACATCACTGATTATGTATTCAATTTCAATTAATTACATACAATCTCACCATTTACTACAACATTTATTTTATTTCATTATTTACAATTATAACCAAATTAACTTTACAATTATTTCAATTACATTAAAATAGTTATCAATTAAATTGAATCAACATTATTTAATTACATTCTAGTTATTTTTCTCATTAATAAATCACAAATTTTAATTTCTTCCACTATTAAATACCAAAATCTTATTTAATTTAATATTTTTAATTATCGAAAAATACGGGTCATTACAATATTTGAGTAAAACGTGAAGATCCAAATCTCTTTGTATACTCTTTCTTTTAGCCAATTCGAAAAAAAAATATTTTTTGCATTCAAAACTCACCTCCTCCATCCTCCTTATGGCTATCCATAGAATAGGTCGGATGGGCCACAAGAATTTCCAAATCCAATTAGTGTTTAATTGACCCAATTTGAATATTTGTCGATATCATATATCGATATGTACATATATAACTTCTATATATGCACTTTATTAAATACAAATAAAAATGTTATTCAATTTATAAAATAATATAATTCAATCAAATCTTATGATATTTTAGAGTATTCAACATTGTGGTTAGGTGACTCAAAGGTGTAAATTCAGTTAGTGATCAATATCGAACAATTCGAATATTAATGTTCACATATCATCTTAGCAAGAGGTATGCAAGTTTGGTCAAAATTTATTGCTTACACATTTTTTGGTAAAATCTAATTTCACTATGTTAAGCGATACTTGGTATTAACGATTATTTACACTAATTCTCTTCGTCAAAACTATATCACTTTAAGTCTTACAAATTTTGGTTTTGGTCAAAATTCCAATATCATTAACATTCCACTTATTCAATCAAACCACAAAATCTTTTGTTTAGTAATAATAATAATTATTAATCATACTGCATTTACCAGAGACTTTGACTTTGAGTTGATTATAGTTGACCATGGTACTAACCTCATATAACCGAGAAGATAATTTTTTTTATTGGATAATGTTTCAGTTCCAATGCTTTAACTTAGACCCAAACATAGCCATTCAACGAACGTCGTGCCACAGTTTAACCATAATCAAAGTGGACTATCCATTTTGAAGTTCAATAGTATCTCAAGTTGAGAGAACTGCGTAATATCGTCCCTCATGACTCTTTTGACCTTAGTTATATTAATCAGTTGAAAACTCTTGAGTGATTCATTCTATAGTTATCTGATAACTATCAGTACGTAACCCCTTGGTGCCCCTAGGAACCATGAGTAATACACTGCCCAACGTTTCGAGAGCGTTGCATACTCTAATCTCAATGAATATCGGTATCATATCTATAAACATATTTACTAGGAATATTAAAAAAGGTTATGTTCAATGTGATAAATTTCTCATGATTACAACACATTGTAATTATAATCACATAACATATCATTTAAGGATTTTTATTTAAATATACTTAAATTAAATAATTAATTAACATAACACAATATGATAATTATATAATAGAAAGAAAGACATTTTATTTCAAAAGAAATTTCATTACAGTGTTAATAATTTACAAAAAATTACAAAATTGCCATTAGGACATACCACTACCTCTATCACATACTGGTTCCAACATAGACATTCAGAAGTTTGAAATTCTATTCAGATCTTTGAATTCATAATTCAAACATCGAAATGCTTAAAGAATTATTTGTACAATGACTCATAAAATTTACACTTAACAATTAAAATGGCTAGTTTAATAAATAAACCGTTAATTAAATAATGAGGGATAAATATGGAATTTTTGCAAATTAAATAACTAATTCCTAGAAATATTACCATTGCATAAAGGATATTTTTCCAATCGAAACGGGCTATAGACTTGCTACGTTTGGAGTTACAAAGAGAGAGAGAGAGTTATGACCGAAATAAGAATATTTTAAAACGGGATGGATTTTCAACATTAATCATTTCAGCCCTACCTACTGAACTGCATTTAGCCAAATATTAACATGCTAAATCAATCATCTTTTCTAATCCCTAATTACATTTGTAAAACTCTTAATTTCCCTAACAACCTCTTAAATAAATCCACCTTTAGTCCAAAATAAAATCCTTAAAATCAAAATAAAATCATATTAACTCAAATCAAGGCAATCTATTTATATAAGTAAATCTCGTTTTTGGAGTGGTTTAACCCCGAGAAAATATATCTTCATCAGATTTGGATTTGTTAGAAGTTAGAGCATCTTTATGGCTTGCACGAAGGTTTTAGGTGTAACGACCCAAATTTTGGCTAACATTATTTAGAATATTTAATTAGATAAATTAAATTATATAATGTAGACAGTTAAGAGATTGAGATTTTTTAATTAAGAAGTAGTCGTGCCTTAATGAATGTATTAGCAAAAGAGAACTAAAAATAAGTAAGTAGGAGGAATATGGTAAGGGTAAAATGGGAATAGTCTTTGTTCTTATACCCTAAACCCTTCTATTCTTCATTCCTCATTCATTTTAGCTTTCACAAACAAAACTAAAACCCTAAAGGAACTCGGTTGGCCACCATTAAGAAGATCTGAAGGGAAGATAAGCTAGGATTAAAGTAGAAAGCTTGAAGAAATCAATCCAAGGGCAAATACAACCTTCTTAACACAAAGCCAAGGTGAATAATTAATTTACATCTCACTTTTGATAACGATTTCAGTTTCAAGTTATATCTGAACTATGTTTGCAAATAATATGCCATGTTATGTTTGTTAAAATGGATATATATATATATATGCTTGTTGATGATTTATATGGTTTAATATAAATTTTATGATATGTTTGGATTAGAAAACCTATCAAATGACACCCAAATGAGTTGCATTTTTTATATATGGTTAAAAACATTATTTTAGAAGTGGGTTTTAAGTTTCATAATTTTCTAAGCGATTGTGGATTTATTATGAATTTTTTATAAGAGAAAATAGTTAATTTTTGGTTTAAATTATATAAGGCAATTAATAATGTTTTCGGGTATGAAATTTATTTATGTTAGAAAACATATTTAAAGTGAATTATTGTGATTTTTGGAGATTTTTCCCAAGTGTTTTACTATGGTTATTAAATTATATAAGTTAGAGGGCTTAAATGTTTTAAATGTGTTATTAAGGAGAAGGGCTTATTTGCTTAAAATGTTTCAATTGTTAAATGCTGAATTCAATGGCCTTTTTTTGAAAATAATTTTGATAAAGAATTGGCAACCAATCATACATTTGGCAAATTATACAAGTTAGGTGAAAAGGAATTACTTTAAAAAGCATAAAATCAATTTTGTTTCGAATTACTACTTCGCCACTTCCATTGCTTACTTCCTTCATCATACCCAATAAACCTTTCGCACCCATTCGAAACCAACGCACATGGTATCAAGTAATTGGTACATAGTGTATTGGAGAAAGGTGGAAGGAAAGGATGGTGTTGAAAGTATGCTTTTGAAAGGGTTGAAGCAACTTTTATTTGCTTTCGAATCCATTAACCTGCCTTTGTTTTTAAAAGAAGCTTTCAAAAGGGTTGCCGCTTTTGAACCCCTTCGATACCCTAGCTGCCACATTTATACCTTTCACATTAGTTAGAGGCCACTTTTCTTTGTAACCTTAAAACAGTGTATTCGAAAGGAAGGCTTTTGTCTTCTTAATATTGAAGCTGCCTTCCTAATGCTTTTGAAAGGGGGTATCTTTGCTGCTTTTACTAATAGTTTCGGAGGCAATGGTTTTGAAAAGGTAGTTTCGAAGTTCATTTCTTCCCCAATTCTTTTACTTAAGATCAAAGCTTTCGAAAGTGATGCTTTCGCTTTTGTTCTCTTTGACCCTATAGTTATATTAAATGTTGAACCCAATGATTTCGAAAGAAATACTTTTATATAGTTTCTAAGCTATGTTTCCATAAATTCTTATTTGCACCCAATGCTTTCAAAAGGTATGTTTTAAGTGCTTTGAAAGGTATGTTTTAAGTGTTTCTAAAGGAATGTTTCAAATGCTTTTGAAAGATATGTCTGATGGTTTTGAAAGAGGATGTCTAAGGTTTTAAGCAAGGATTTCGAAAGGGATGCTTTCAATGATGTCGAAAGGGATCGTTTAAGGTTTTAAACAATGGTTTCGAAGGTGTTGTTTTGGCTTTATAGCCTAAAGTTTTCTAAGTTAAAAAGGAGCTATAACTTATTTTGGAGGGATAGATAATCCTATTGATTTGGATTTCATCAACTTAATTTGTGTAAAGCATATATCATGGCATAGTTATTCTGATGGGGAATTTTACGGTAAGGGCCTTCTTTCATCAAACAAAAGTTTGTAGGACACAGCTTTAAAATAATTACTTTGCAGGACAAAATTTTATACACGTTACATCAGCCCTTAAATCAGTTACTTCATGCCCTTATTCCGTTCCATTTTCTCTTTCGCTTTGTACGATTTTTCAAAACTCCAAACCAAAACCAAAACTAGGTTTTAAAAAACAAACGATTGATTTCTCTTCCCAATATTTCTGCTAAAACGATTACAAATCATTTATCAGAGCTGCATTTCAATTACAGCAACTTCAGCATCATCGATTTCTACTTCATCGATTTCAGCTTAAACTAAAATATTTTCATCGAGCAATCTCTGCAATCACCTTAAACTTAAATGCGGAACAAGCAAGTTGTATTTTATTTTGATGTAAATGTTTTAGTTATATGACAAATTATAGTTAAATATTCATTCTTACTGATGCTGATAATAGCTTTTTTAATGGATTTAAGGTATTTTAGTTCTTGTTATAATTTAACATAATCGACATTTGTTTAATTAAGCATACCTAAATATTCAATGGAAGATGATACTAAACCCTAGGTGTTAAACTGAACAAGTTATTGTTTAGCTATTAAAAAGATAAACGTATCTATCTATTAATGTAAAAGATTTAGACTACATGCTAAACCTTAGATGTGTTTGACAATTACTTATTAGATATGATTTTGTTTTTATCATGATTTAAAGTTATTAGAAAAAATATACAACTAATTTAAACCCTAGTTCGAAAAGATAAAAGCATTTATGTTTTTATCTAAAACATTAAAATACATAATAAATCCTAGATAAATGTTTATATCAGCTACTACATATAACATAATAAATACTGAATTTAAGTCATTTGTAGTTTTCCTGAAGGATTTATATGAAATAAACATACTTAATCAACTTTTAAGTACAAAATATTATTCTTCACTCTTACTAACATTTTATTATATATGACAATTTTTATGCAGCGTAAAGATGCACACAAGGTCTTCTAAATAAAATTTATTCATTCAAAAAGCTACTTGCATATTTATAAATGAAGGAGGAAATCAATGCATAAACATAAGACCTATATCTAGTCCTTTCTGCAAAGAACATAGCCAGAAACCATCATTATCTTTAACTCCATTGGTAACTATTTTCCTACTTATGTTTCCTATAATATTTAGTTGTACTCTTCAACTTGTATATACATATTAAATTGGAAGCTAGATTCCATATTTTAAATAAAAAATAGTTAAATTTCAAAAAAGGTTATGACAACTAAAAAAGATAAACCAAATTATCTTTTTATATAAATTCTTGTACAGATATTTTGGCATTTTCTGTAATCTAGTTTGCAATTTCCATTCACCACTTTTATTTACTATTTCTTGTTATTATTAAGTTGCATCTTCTATTTTAAGAGTAAATAGTAAAAAGTAGAAATTTATGTGTCCTCTCCTCTATTTCTAGAAGATCACAAACTTTTCTCAAAAAAAACAAAAAAAAACAAATTTATTTACTACTTTCTATTCACTTTTTCTTTACTGTTTACACATTAGACTCTTCATTCATTCTCTTTGTACTATTTATACAATAGCATAATTTCAAAAAAACTTAAACCAACTAAAAAAGATAAAACATATAATCTTTTCATAAAAATTCCTATAAAGATATTTTGGCATTTTTTACCACAATTTTCAATATTCATTCACTATTTTCGTCCATTGTTTGTTATTGTCATCGTGCTGCATTTTTTATATGAAATTTTCCAATATCCATTCACTATTTTCCATTCACTGTTTTCATTGATATCTGCACATTAATATCTTTATTCACTCACTTTATAGTGTTCATTAGCTGTTACATTCATCATTGCTATTCCTATTTCTGTCTCCTATTTCTAATATCCATACAACCTTTGATCTTTGTCACCCATTGCTCCTTCCTTGTCACCATCTATTTCTTCTCTACCTTCTACAACTATAACTTCACCATCCTTCAATTTCCTCACGAAGTACAATCTGTTACTGCTCAAACAACTTTTGTACCAATTACCATCCAATACATTTGAACTCAAATCTCTACCTGAAATATGACATCCTCATACCCCATCTAAACTACAACCTGAAATAAGGACAACAACTCCTCAACAATACACCTCAACTACTTCAATAATAAATTCCATCATCCACTCACCATCTTCAATACCACTTCAATCTCCTCCCCTCAATTACACCTTATCGGAACTGATTAAGTTGGTATACTACACCAAAACTTCAACTATCTACAACCAGACATTACAACTACCCACTGAAACCACAACCAAAATTGCTTCTCCCTAAAATTGTTTTTGATTCTGAATGATAACTGTTCTAAACTATGAATATTAACAAACATGTTCTTAATTGTGAATATTGGCTATTTCGTGTTTCGTTCTCTTTAAGTTTTCAAATTTCTAATTGACCATTACTTAGACAACTAAAAAAGATAAAGCAGATTATCTTTTTATACTTTGAAACTTTCTTCACTTGCTTCTAATTGTAAATTTTCATTTCATCAAATAATGCTTGTTGATTTTCAATTGTGAATGCTCACATTTATATTTTATTAATTTTCACCTATAGTCTTATTTAGTTTAACTTTCTAACTAACTTAGCATAGCCTTTATTATCAAAAACTTTCTCAATAATATTCACTATAATATTCAGTTAAGATGTTTGATATTTACCTTGTGAAAGAACAAATATACATTGATAAACTAGTTAAGATGCTTTAATGTTTGCATGTCATCTATAATAAGAAAATTTTAAATTGCGCAAATCGAAATTGGTGTAAAAAATAAAATTCAAACATTTGTTCTTTAAAAAAAACCTATTAGATTTAATTTGTATTTTTTTTGAAAAAAGAGGTACTTTATATACTAAAAAAGTGCTTTATCTTTTTTTTTTTGAAAAAGAGGCACTTTATATACTAAAGAATATCTTAATCCCAAAAAATTACAAAATAATTAAAAAGATAAAGCATATTATCTTTTTATTCAAATTTTGTGCAGTATGATATTTTTTTGATGAACTTGTTATTTTTACCTCCCAATTAATTTTTTTATTTTCATAAATGTAGAATCAGACTGAACCAACACAGGAATTACCTGATGCTAATGAAAAAGAAGACTTCACAGATAAGAACTTCAGACATAATCAATTATAAAACTCTATTGAAGAAAAAACGATTTCACAACAACTGGCTGAAGAAACTACTGATTCAGATGATGTTGATCAGTATGAAATTAAAAAAATAGCCAAAAAGCAGAAAAGGCTACAGTACACAGGTACATATAGATGTAATTTGGATGCAATCTATAAAGTGCTGTCAATTATAAAGGAGAACAACATTCTTTCACCTGAAGCAATGGCTTTTATAGAAAAAACACCATTCAAAAACTTCTTCAATGTTTTTCTTAGAGATTCAATAGCACGACAAGATTTAAGGAAAAATGCTTCGAACTTAGATGACATCATTACTTCTTTTGATGTAAAAGAAAATGCTTTCACAATTGGAAACAAATTACTCAAAATAAGTCTTGAAGAAGTCAGTCTAATATTTGGAATGCCATTAGCTGGAGAAGGCTTATTTCCTATACCAGCTTCTAACAAAGCCTCAGCCATGGAAAGTTTCTCCAATTTTTTAACTGCCAATTTTCAAGAAGAAGACATAATCAGCCAAAAAACAGTAACAAAAAGATTGAATACACTGTTAGAAGAGGAAAAAGGAAATGAAGATTTAGTGTGACGACCGCCCATGACCCCTGCACCGAATCTAAAGATAAAGCGCTATAAAGTGTGCCAGGCGACCATGGACGATTGTCAAGGTAAGATTTAAAACAACAGAATCTATCGTATTACTCACAGCGCATGGACAAAATACAATAGAACATATGTATAGTGAAGCTTTACAGAACAAAATGACATCATATAAAACTCCATAATAGTTGAGTACAAGCATCCAAATAGTCAATACATCCAGCCTCACTACATATCTCTCAGAGAATACAAAACAGCGGAATATCCAGTACATATAATAAGAAGATAATATGCAACCCTCTAGCTCGTCTTCGATATCAGCGTCGTGAGAAGAGAACAGCACCTGTCACCTGCTACCTAGTCTGCCCGTCCCAAAATGGACGAACAGCCCAAGGCAATAAGAATTAAAACATAAAGCCTTGAGTCAGACAACAGTCTTAGTGAGCAGTAAATTAACTAACAACATACCAAAAGAGCATAAAGGAAAAGGAATAGGAATACAACCCTCCCACTCCAACCTATATTCTACAGTGATAGCCCCCAGACACACACTAAGCAGAAGCAAACATAGCAGAGCATACAATTTAAAGTAAAGCTACTATCACTCGAGTCAAGGGCGATGTTTTTCCAAGTACCAAGGCCTAAATCAGATAAGCACCCAGAAAATACCGCTCTTGAGTCCGAATGACGATACAACCAAACATCCATGACTCTGGCTATCACGGTTATCATTGCTTCGATATCACCGTTAATTGAATGACCGGAACATTCTTTCAGCCGTCCGTCAAGGGCTAATGAAAACCCCGGTTCTAGACATAACTCCCGCACGTCGTCGCAGCCCGTGCCTAGGACTATCGAATCTGCCCAGAGTACTCGACCATCAACAGTTGGCCGTTGGGACTATCGAATCTGCCCAAACGTACTCTTGCTTAGAGCATGCTAGAACCTTCAACAACGATGCTATCCAAGCCTCCTAGTCATCCTCCTCGACGACTATTCTCATATCCATTCATTATCCTCAACTCGAATCATATCACCGAGTTATCAACATGCTTGGAATGATCCCGTCTGGATTAGACCAAGTCTTCATCATATGATGCCTCGCTTCATTACATCCTCGCAAAGCCTCATCTCAACTTCACATCATCAAATCTATGCATAAGAGCTTCATCATCCCGCTACATATGCCACGAGCAGCTTTCCCAATTCAAGAGCCTTTCCCTTAGCTTTTGAATCACCTTCGATCTAAATCTAATCATCAATCATCTAGTTCATAACAATCAATCAAATCAAACATCAATCCAAACAATCAAGCATTCAAATATGATCTAAGTAGACAATTATAACAATAATGGCATTTTCGTAATTAAAGAGTTGAAAGTCCAATAAGCATGAAAACATGGATTATATCTCTACAAACTTGATGAATGAACTTGCATAGGTTAACATATAATAAAATGGATGTAACATCATCATGAACAATGGATCTATATGGATCTCCACTTTGGATGAAGAAAATGCATGGAAATTTCTATTTTAACACCAAATCGAGCCAACAATCCGATATACTCCTTTGGATCCGTGTGAGAGATAATCACCACTCACCAAATCACCAAAACAAACCCAAATCAACACGCTTCAGATCTGGACAGCGAAGGATGAAGCTTGATCTATCACGAATCCGCTTCAAACGAAGAAATCTCTCTTGAAAAGATGAAGATCTTCAACTTTAGCTCTTGAATCTTCAATCTTGATCTTTGATTTGGATGGAAGGAAGCACTAGATTAGAGTGGAGAAAAGAAGTGAAGAAGTGTAGAAGTCGAGCTCTCAAAATGGCAGCACTTCGTCGCTTCAAAATCCGGATCCCAAAAATGAAGAGAAGCTCTTCTATTTATAGCTGAAATCCCTATCTCATCTGTCTCCATGAGTCGTTTACGACTCACGACTCAAAGCTCTACGACTCAACGACTTAACACACTTCAGCCTATGACTCTCGATAAATCAGCTATCTCCTAAGTCGTCTCCGACTCATAGCATGCGCCTACGACTCACCAGACCCCCTGTCTACGACTTAAATGCGCACGCCTTACTTGGTTAGACGACTCAACTACTAACTCGTATACGACTCATCACAAAGGCTACGACTCATCCACTTGCGCGAGTTATCACCTACGCGCGACTCAACAGCTTACGACTCATCCCTTAACTCGTCCACGACTTAGCTGTTAGACGAGATAACCCATTCTACGACTCATCAAACAACAGTGATACGACTCATCAAATAACTAGGTACGACTTATCAAATAACTGGGTACGACTCATCAAATAACTGGGTACGACTCATCAGATGACTCGGGTACGACTCATCAAATAACTGGGTACGACTCATCAGATGACTCGGGTACGACTCATCAAATAACTGGGTACGACTCATCAGATGACTCGGGTACGACTCATCAAATAACTGGGTACGACTCATCAGATGACTCGGGTACGACTCATCAGATGACTCGGGTACGACTCATCAAATAACTCGTCCACGACTCATCAGATAACTCGTCCACGACTCATCAGAAAACCTGGGTACGACTCATCAGATAACTTAAGCCTTATCTCGCCTAGTCCTTAAGTCGCGCCTACCCCTTAAGTCGTTCGAACGACTTATCCTTACACCCTTAACTAGCCAAATCCCTGAGTCGCTTCTATCCCCTAAGTCGTATACGACTCATGACTTACACTAAGTCGTTCACGACTCAAGACTTAGCCATTTTCGCCTAAAATCTGAAATGGCTCAAAAACTCTAAAATTCCAGATTTTGTCGAACTTGTCGATCCGTAAAAATACGGGTCGTTACATTCTCTCCCCCTTAGGAATTTCGCCCCCGAAATTCCAAACAAACAAAGCAATCGAAGACTATTCTGTACGCCTACCAACCATAACAATCATCAAACCATGCATCCAATTCTAGCTTAGCGTACAGAATTCTAAGACTTAGAACAAGTTACAATGTTGTTAGATGATACGACACCTTAGGGCCATACCTCGAAGAGTTCAGGATGAGCTGCCTTCATCCTCTCTTCCACCTCCCACGTACAGTCGTTATCATCGTCACTCCATTGTATCTTGAGCAATTTAACTACCTTCCTCCTAAGCTGTTTCGTGTCGGTTTCAACAACACGAAGCGGCTTACGAGGTCTTCTATCGACTGGATCAACTTCGAAGTCTTCACAGCTATCAGCAGAAACCACTGTATTCGAGTCGTGCACATACTTCCGTAGATATGATACATGAAAAACATTGTGCACACCCGACATCTTCTTAGGTAACTCCAACCTATAGGCGAGCTTTCCAATTCGCTCGATAATCGGGAATGGTCCAACAAATCTCGGAGTCAATTTCCCTTTCTTCCCGAATCGAATAACATTCTTCAGTGGAGAAATCTTCACAAAAACCATATCTCCTACGTCGAATTCCAAATCCTTACGACGCTTATCGGCATAACTCTTCTGACGGTCTTGGGCTACCTTCATTCGTTGCCGAATGATCTCTATACAATCTGAAGTCTGCCGAATCATCTCTGGCCCAAGCATCAGCTTTTCTACAGTTTCCAACCAACATGTCGGAGAGTTACACGGTCTTCCATACAATGCCTCATACGGTGCCATACCAATGCTTGACTGGTAACTGTTGTTGTACGCAAACTCCACCAAATGAAGGTGATCTTCCCATGATCCTCCGAAGTCCAAAACACATGCTCTGAGAAGATCTTCCAAAACTCGGTTGACTCTCTCGGTCTGACCATCTGTTTGGGGATGATAAGTTGTACTCAAACACAACTCGGTTCCCAAAACTTCCTGGAAGCTCTTCCAAAATCCACTAGTGAACAATGGGTCTCGATCGCTCACTATACTCTTCGGAATACCATGGAAACGAACTATCCACTTAACATACAGCTCAGCCAACTTTGATGCAGTCCTAGTCGATCGAACAGGAATGAATCGTGCACTCTTAGTCAGACGATCCACAATGACCCAAATCCCTTCATTTTCCGTTCTAGTTCTAGGCAATCCATCGATAAAATCCATCGACACTTGTTCCCACTTCCATGTAGGAACTTCTAATGGCTGAAGCAATCCACTTGGCTTCTTCTGTTCGGCTTTTACCAACTGGCAGTTCATACACATGGAAATAAAATTTCCAACATCCTTCTTCATACCTTCCCAATAGTAGGTTCTCTTCATATCCCGATACATCTTATTTCCACCGGGATGAATTGTCAACTTTGAGTGATGACTTTCCTTTAGAACTTCACTCCTCAATTCATCTATATCGGGAACAACTAGTCGTCCTTGCTTCCGAAGCCAACCCTCTCGATCGACCTTGAATCCTTTATCCTTTTCTGGATCCAATCCAGATTCCAATTCACGGATAATCTTGACAAGCTTATCATCTCGCTTTTGGCTCTCACCAATCCTTTCCACAAAAGTGGATCTTATTGATAAGTTTGCCAACATCTCAGGTTCCAATTCGCATCTAGGCCTGAAGTCAAATCCAGCTAAATACTCGAGATTCTTCCATTCAGAAAACATGGCTCCCAATCCTGCATGTCTTCGACTTAACGCATCTGCCACTGCGTTACCTTTTCCCGGAGTATAAGCTATACCAAAATCATATGATGCCAAAAACTCTAGCCAACGTTGCTGCCGAAGATTCAAATCCTTTTGGGAGAAAAGATACTTCAACGACTTGTGATCCGTAAACAACTCGAATCGAACTCCCAATAGATAATGCCTCCACATCTTCAGAGCAAATACAATCACCGCTAATTCCAAATCATGAGTTGGGTAATTCCTTTCATGCGGCTTCAGTTGTCGACTGGCATACGCAACAACTTTATCCTTCTGCATCAGCACTGCTCCAAGTCCCGTACCACATGCGTCGGTGTAAACCACCATCTCATCATTCCCACTAGGAATAGTCAAAACAGGAGCACTCGTCAATTTCTCTTTCAGGATTCTGAAAGCTTGCTCACACTTAGCATTCCAACTGAACACTTGGTTCTTCTTCGTCAATCCTGTTAATGGTGCAGCTATCTTGGAGAAGTCTTTGATAAACCGTCGATAATATCCTGCTAATCCAAGAAAACTTCTCACATCAGATGCATTCTTAGGTCTAACCCAATCCTGGATTGCTGCCACCTTAGCGGGATCAACCGCTATGCCATTTCCAGAAATCACATGGCCTAAGAACCTCACTTCACTCTTCCAGAAGTAACACTTCGAAAACTTAGCCTTCAACTGATGTTTCCGTAAGATCTCCAAAACAATACGCAAGTGCGTCTTGTGCTCTTCTTCCGTTCTGGAATAAATCAGAATATCATCCACGAACACAAGTACGAACTTGTTCAACTGATTTCTGAAAACTCTATTCATAAGATCCACAAAATATGCTGGCGCGTTAGTCAATCCAAACGGCATTACCAGCCACTCAAAGAAACCGGATGGTGTCCTAAAAGCAGTCTTCGGCACACTATCCTTAGCCACTCTCAACTGGTGAAATCCCGTTGCCAAATCCATCTGAGAAAACACCTTAGCTTCGTGAAGCTGATCAAACAAGTCATCTATTCTCGGCAATGGATACTTGTTCTTCTTAGTCACCTTATTCAGCTCACGATAATCGACGCACAATCTCAACGACCCATCTGCCTTGGTTGCAAACACAACTGGTGCACCCCACTCGGACACACTACGCCGAATGAATCCTTTCTGTAAAAGGTCATCAACTTGCACCCTCAACTCCTGCTGTTCCCTAGGCGCCATCCGCCTAAGAGGCATCACAACAGGTCTGGCTCCTTCTACTAGATCTATACGAAACTCGATCTCTCTATGCGGTGGCAACCCTTTGACTTCGTCAAAGACATCCTCGAATCCATTTGCGATTGGCACTAAAGACAGTCCATCCCGTGGAACAACTAGCGAATACATGAAGCTCATGAAGACGCCTTCCTCATGCTTACATCGTATCACAATCTTTCGCCCCTCCACATTCTCGACTGTCACCTCCAGCCTCTCACAATCAACCTTAGCCGCATACTTCCTAAGCCAGTCCATACCCAAAATAATTCCGAACCCCGCAAAGTTCAGAACAAAGCAATCACAAACAAAAGAGCAACCATGACTCGACACAACTAGACCACGGCATAACATACACAAACAAGACGAACCCCCAACTGGATTAGTCACGACCAATGGCCTATCAACAATATCCGGTGCCAAACCTAACCGGCCTACGAGTTCACTACAAACAAATGAATGCGACGCTCCAGTATCAAACAGAACTCTAACTGGAACACCACATAGGAAAAGAGTACCTTGAACAACCACACTCTTTCCCTTCTCTTCAGCAGTAGGAGCTTTCGAAGACGACGGAACAGCTCCTAAAGCATAGGCTTGCACAATCTTCCTGTCCTTCCTTGGTTCTGGACAATTCTTCCTGAAATGCCTCGGCTTGTCACAGTTGTGACACTTCATTGGCACCTTCGGATTCTTACAATCCTTAGAGAAATGGCCCTTCTGCTGACAATTGTAGCAAGTCACCTCGCCTTTCGGCTTCTTCTGGCCATCCTTACCCTTCTGCTGCTGCTGCTTCCTCTTCTTGTTTCCACCCTGTTGGGGTTTAGACTCTTCCCTGGTCACAGCAACAACAGATCCTTCCTTAGGAAACAGACTCTCATGCCTAAGAGCTTTTTCCACAAGCTTCTCAAATGAATCATCCAAATGATCCACCAACTGCCTCCCAAGATAACTATCCAAGCCGGTCACAAACTTCTCATTCTTCTGGTAAGCAGACTCAATATATGACCGGGCATACTTGGACAAAGCTTCAAACTCAGAAACATACTCAAGAACAGATCTTCCACCCTGCTTGAGCTCCACAAACCTCTTGAACAGAACAGACTTCTGAGCTGTAGAAATGAACTTAGCTTCAAATCTGACTTGGAATTGCTCCCAAGTAATCTCTTCCTCTGCAGTATTGATGGTAATAGAGTTCCACCAATCAGAGGCTCTCCCTTGAAGCTGCCTTGATGCCAACTTCCTCTTAGTTGCATCATCAATTCCCAAATCACCAAAGATCCTTCTACAAGCATCTATCCATCTCTGGACTTCGATAGTTGATTCTGTTCCCAAGAAAACCTTCCCTCCAAGAGCAGTATAAT
The DNA here is from genome assembly GCA_030737815.1 of Allium fistulosum. NCBI lineage: Eukaryota > Viridiplantae > Streptophyta > Magnoliopsida > Asparagales > Amaryllidaceae > Allium > Allium fistulosum. Next base: position 102,505,213 of record CM060907.1, read on the forward strand.
CCTTGCACAACTTAGCAAAATCCACTGGTTTCAGAGCTTGGACTTGAACTCCAACATCTACTGCTGCCCCCGGAACTGGTATCCTTCTCATGATCGAAGTCATCATAGCTTCGAACATGGCTGCATAATCAGCAGTCTCTTCAGTAGCACGGCCTTCCCTAGCAACTGGTCTCCCTCTTCGACTCATTCTCAATATCTATAAAAAGGAATGATTAGAACATCTAAAGAAACAACTGCGTAAAGGACTCAAACTCTACTAAGCTACTATATTATATATAGTAGTCATCCTTCAAAATTACAATTACGTCTCTCATACGTAGTTACGACAGCGAGCGTTGGGTAAAATCGATTAACCAATGCTCTGATACCAAATGTGACGACCGCCCATGACCCCTGCACCGAATCTAGAGATAAAGCGCTGTAAAGTGTGCCAGGCGACCATGGACGATTGTCAAGGTAAGATTTAAAACAACAGAATCTATCGTATTACTCACAGCGCATGGACAAAATACAATAGAACATATGTATAGTGAAGCTTTACAGAACAAAATGACATCATATAAAACTCCATAATAGTTGAGTACAAGCATCCAAATAGTCAATACATCCAGCCTCACTACATATCTCTCAGAGAATACAAAACAATGGAATATCCAGTACATATAATAAGAAGATAATATGCAACCCTTTAGCTCGTCTTCGATATCAGCGTCGTGAGAAGAGAACAGCACCTGTCACTTGCTACCTAGTCTGCCCGTCCCAAAATGGACGAACAGCCCAAGGCAATAAGAATTAAAACATAAAGCCTTGAGTCAGACAACAGTCTTAGTGAGCAGTAAATTAACTAACAACATACCAAAAGAGCATAAAGGAAAAGGAATAGGAATACAACCCTCCCACTCCAACCTATATTCTACAGTGATAGCCCCCAGACACACACTAAGCAGAAGCAAACATAGCAGAGCATACAATTTAAAGTAAAGCTACTATCACTCGAGTCAAGGGCGATGTTTTTCCAAGTACCAAGGCCTAAATCAGATAAGCACCCAGAAAATACCGCTCTTGAGTCCGAATGACGATACAACCAAACATCCATGACTCTGGCTATCACGGTTATCATTGCTTCGATATCACCGTTAATTGAATGACCGGCACATTCTTTCAGCCGTCCGTCAAGGGCTAATGAAAACCCCGGTTCTAGACATAACTCCCGCACGTCGTCGCAGCCCGTGCCTAGGACTATCGAATCTGCCCAGAGTACTCGACCATCAACAGTTGGCCGTTGGGACTATCGAATCTGCCCAAACGTACTCTTGCTTAGAGCATGCTAGAACCTTCAACAACGATGCTATCCAAGCCTCCTAGTCATCCTCCTCGACGACTATTCTCATATCCATTCATTATCCTCAACTCGAATCATATCACCGAGTTATCAACATGCTTGGAATGATCCCGTCTGGATTAGACCAAGTCTTCATCATATGATGCCTCGCTTCATTACATCCTCGCAAAGCCTCATCTCAACTTCACATCATCAAATCTATGCATAAGAGCTTCATCATCCCGCTACATATGCCACGAGCAGCTTTCCCAATTCAAGAGCCTTTCCCTTAGCTTTTGAATCACCTTCGATCTAAATCTAATCATCAATCATCTAGTTCATAACAATCAATCAAATCAAACATCAATCCAAACAATCAAGCATTCAAATATGATCTAAGTAGACAATTATAACAATAATGGCATTTTCGTAATTAAAGAGTTGAAAGTCCAATAAGCATGAAAACATGGATTATATCTCTACAAACTTGATGAATGAACTTGCATAGGTTAACATATAATAAAATGGATGTAACATCATCATGAACAATGGATCTATATGGATCTACACTTTGGATGAAGAAAATGCATGGAAATTTCTATTTTAACACCAAATCGAGCCAACAATCCGATATACTCCTTTGGATCCGTGTGAGAGATAATCACCACTCACCAAATCACCAAAACAAACCCAAATCAACACGCTTCAGATCTGGACAGCGAAGGATGAAGCTTGATCTATCACGAATCCGCTTCAAACGAAGAAATCTCTCTTGAAAAGATGAAGATCTTCAACTTTAGCTCTTGAATCTTCAATCTTGATCTTTGATTTGGATGGAAGGAAGCACTAGATTAGAGTGGAGAAAAGAAGTGAAGAAGTGTAGAAGTCGAGCTCTCAAAATGGCAGCACTTCGTCGCTTCAAAATCCGGATCCCAAAAATGAAGAGAAGCTCTCCTATTTATAGCTGAAATCCCTATCTCATCTGTCTCCATGAGTCGTTTACGACTCACGACTCAAAGCTCTACGACTCAACGACTTAACACACTTCAGCCTATGACTCTCGACAAATCAGCTATCTCCTAAGTCGTCTCCGACTCATAGCATGCGCCTACGACTCACCAGACCCCCTGTCTACGACTTAAATGCGCACGCCTTACTTGGTTAGACGACTCAACTACTAACTCGTATACGACTCATCACAAAGGCTACGACTCATCCACTTGCGCGAGTTATCACCTACGCGCGACTCAACAGCTTACGACTCATCCCTTAACTCGTCCATGACTTAGCTGTTAGACGAGATAACCCATTCTACGACTCATCAAACAACAGGGATACGACTCATCAAATAACTGGGTACGACTTATCAAATAACTGGTTACGACTCATCAAATAACTGGGTACGACTCATCAGATGACTCGGGTACGACTCATCAGATGACTCGGGTACGACTCATCAAATAACTGGGTACGACTCATCAGATGACTCGGGTACGACTCATCAAATAACTGGGTACGACTCATCAGATGACTCGGGTACGACTCATCAAATAACTGGGTACGACTCATCAGATGACTCGGGTACGACTCATCAAATAACTGGGTACGACTCATCAGATGACTCGGGTATGACTCATCAAATAACTGGGTACGACTCATCAGATGACTCGGGTACGACTCATCAGATGACTCGGGTACGACTCATCAAATAACTCGTCCACGACTCATCAGATAACTCGTCCACGACTCATCAGAAAACCTGGGTACGACTCATCAGATAACTTAAGCCTTATCTCGCCCAGTCCTTAAGTCGCGCCTACCCCTTAAGTCGTTCGAACGACTTATCCTTACACCCTTAACTAGCCAAATCCCTGAGTCGCTCCTATCCCCTAAGTCGTATACGACTCATGACTTACACTAAGTCGTTCACGACTCAAGACTTAGCCATTTTCGCCTAAAATCTGAAATGGCTCAAAAACTCTAAAATTCCAGATTTTGTCGAACTTGTCGATCCGTAAAAATACGGGTCGTTACATTTAGTGAAATTGTTATTATTATTGCTGGTTATAACTTTCCTTTTTCCAAACAATCAAAGCTATATGCAATGGGGTTTCTTGCCGAAGTTGCTAAATTTAAAAAACTAAATTCAATCTCCTGGCCACGGGCAATATGTGAAAATGTTTTGATTTTTTTTAAAAAGTATCATGCTGACCCTAGAAGTACACCAGGCTGTACTATGGTGTTACTGGTATGCTTTCATAACTTTAACTAAATATAAATATATTCAAATTTATATTTATTACAAAAATATAAATGTATTTATCTTTTTCTTGCAGTATTGGTTTTGTGAACGAACACAAATAATTGATGAGAAGGAAAATCTACGAACCAAAATCCCAAGAATGAGAAAATGGGATTTATCAAAACTAAAAGATTTGGACCTCACCGAAGTTGATAATGACAAAGTATGCTAGTCTTTCTTTTTAACTGTACATTTTTTTTAATTTCTTGGAATGCCGTTTCTTGGAATATTAGTGGCCTAAATAATAGAAAACAAAATGAGTATAGAAAGTAAGCTAGTTTCAGTTGGTACTAATACAGGATCGTACCTCTATGTGAATTGCATAACAATATTATATTAAAGGCTGAAATACTGAAGTCACATTCCACTTTATAAGTTTGACATATTACACTTTTTCCCGTTAATTAAGGGTGTTAATTTTTATAAATAGCTAATAATAACAACAACTAGGAAGTTTGTAACTGATCTAATAGAAAATAGAAACGATCAACTTCTCATGTTCTAGGAAAGTGGGACTACCCCTGTTCTATTATATAACCCTTTGATTCTACAAAATAACTATGTTCATTAATTATTTAGCTCAGAACTATATTACCTCAAAACCGGTTGTGTGTAACTTGTCTAGTACTTGAATGACAGTATATGTGCAAGCTTAACTTTAAATATATTCCTTGCAGATTTTAAATTTTTTTGTAGTTGTAACAAAAGAAGAGAAAGAATTTCTTTCCAATAAAATAATAGCTATTGACGTGGAAGAAGACCAAAACAACAAAAGAAAATTAGATGAGCGCCAGGAAGACACAAGTCTGAAAAAATATGCCAAAGAATGTGCTAGTAGTATAATGGAGCTAGAGTCAAAAGTCTCTTTTTTGACTACTGAGATGAAAAATGTTGTAGAACAATTAAATAAGGAAAGACGTTTAAGAGAAATGGCTGAAAAATGAATCCAGATTCTTGAAATGAAGCTCCAGAAGTTGAAAAATTTAAGAAGAGCACGATGTGAAGGAAAAAGATAATTTGAACAAAAAAACTGAAGCTGAAAAAGGTAAGAAAAAAAGAAAAATTGTTGGTATAATTTACATAAACAGTTCTGCTAATTTTCCAACTTTTGATATAATGTAAACTCAAGGTTTCATACTAGAAAAGCAGACACAAGATAGTTTAAAATCCGACAATCTGAAAGTGCCTGCTCAAGAAATTGCTCCTAAAAATCCTATTGTTGTTGAAGATGTTGTCCTAAAAGAACCAAAAAAAGAAGAAGAAGCCAAGGAATGTTGAGAAATGTCCACTCCTCAAATATCTTACTGAAGAACAAAAAGAAATTGTCAATTTTTTTTCGAAATTCTTGGAGGAAACAAGTAAGTAACTGAACTACTTTTCACTCAATTGACTTAAATATAGATCTATTCCAATAAGATATTGTTTATGGTACAATATGATAACAACATATAATTCAAATAAAGCTTTTTATTTCAGCATCAAAATTTGATGATATACAAATTAAAAAAATAAAAATATTAAACAAAACTAAAAAAGATAAATTAATTTATCTTTATCTTTTCATTTTTGGGTTTGATGTTTTGCATTTTTAGGTTTGTTAATTATATACGATACAGACTACACAAATTTAAGCAAAGGTAATAAAAAGACGGAAGATGTACTCAAAGCTAACAGTAAAAACCACAATTAGTAACAGTAACAATGAATTGTTGTATAGGTTTGTCATGTTCTTTTGGACTTCCAAATTCAGGTACTAAGAAAAAATCCGTAACATTAACAAATAGAATTAGTATTTTCATAAACATACTAGTTATATCTTTCACAAACATGGTTTATGATATGCGTATAAATCGTAGAAAAACTTTTGTTGATACGTATAGGCTAATATTACTAAAGTCATATAGAAGTTATAGAATTTGCAACACGACCTATATTTGATTTGTCATATACAAGTCATGGACTTTTTTTGTCCATAAATTCCCCATATTTTTTTGTCATATAGAGATCCAATCCGTGTTTTATACTGTAAGTCCCTTAAAAGCAGGACTAATTTAATACCCAGGTTTTACTCAAAATTTTCAATAACAAACAAAACCTCACATCAGATAAGCTTTTTAAAATCCTAAATCACCATCACATATGTATCAAATTCACTTAAGAGCATCTCCAACAGTTCTAAATTCATCCTTAATATTAAGGCATGCATAAAATTTACACTTCAACAGTCATATATTGTTTATAGATTTATTCTAGTAACATATTGTTTATGGTACAATATGTTAACAACATATAACTCAAATAAAGCTTTTTATTTCAGCATGAAAATTTGATGATTTACAAATAAATAAATAAAAAACTAAACAAACCTACAAAAGATAAATTAATTTATCTTTATCTTTTCATACAAACTTCTACAAACGTTGTTATTTTCTTTTATTAACAAATAAATAGAAACAACACAGTACATACTAATCTTAATTTCTTCTGTTAACAAAGATAAAAGCATTTATCTTTTATTCATAATATTCTGATGTCATAAAATAATACATTATTAACAGTATGGTGTATCAATCTTTTACAGTACGCACTGTTTTTATGTGTCCTAGATTTACATGTATAGCACTAATCACTTTATTTCATGTACAATTTAACATTCTGCATATTGTCCTATGTCATTATAAGAGCAAGCAGCCTGAAAACAAGCAGATGACATTGTTACAAACTTTTTACAAAAGCTTGAGTTTTCACCATGTTTACTTCATACATATAGCTACAAAAGCAAAAGAAATGCCAATCTCCAATTTAAATTAACATTGGAAGATAATATATGTCAATTAAAAAGTTTGTCAAAATGCAAGATACATCGGAAGAAACACTGCATATATAATAGAATAAAACATTTGTTACTTACCTTTTGGTCCATCAATATTACAGAACTAAGCTGATTATTCAGGATATAGAACAAAACATTAATTACATTCATGGTTTCAGTTGCACTGAAGTCACCACCCTAAAAATGACATTTGTAGAATTGATAACCTAAGAAAAACCCTATACAACTTGTTCTTTTCAAAGCATATTATGTATAAATTCTGTTTGTTCATTCCTGAAATTTTATAAGGGAGAAACTGACTAAAGAATTTATGGAAAAATTATTGCTACACAAATAAAAGGTTACAGATTTCATACTAATGTAAGTAAAATTTGGGATAGTACTGCTGTCAGTTTTACTATAGAATCTTAATTTTACGAAATTAATATAACACCTAGTATCTCATATAACTCTTTCTATATACTTGCAATATGTTCTGATTGAAAATCATTTAATTACAGATAAAGATAACAAGGAAAAATTTTAAACTCTCATCCCAACATACAACATGCTAGAATTATTCGATCTTTTATCTAATAGTGTACACATACCAAATTATTAGTGTAACAGCACAGAAAAATAATTTTTGGAAAGCAAAGGACACTTGGTAGATTGATGGATCTTCCAATCTATAACAAAACCAAAAAAAAGATATATGAATTTATCTTTTTCAAAAAAATAACAACAATGTATACCAAATAACAATTAAACATAAAAATTGCTTAAAACCAAAAATAATCAGAAACATATCAGCAACAATTCAGTATACCCAATTATTCAAATATTCAACTCAAAATATTCAAAGAACAATCATCAAATACATTGGATTAAAACACTCAACTCAATTATTCAAAGAACACCCCCTTCTATTATGTCCTAGTTTTTTACACTTTCCACATCTATTTTGCTTAGCATGAAAATCAGCCCCTCAACACTATTCATCCTAGGCCTACCAGCTCCACGAATAGGCTTAGGAGGAAGAACAATAGATGATTCCTCAGCTTCAATTGCTTCCTTATCAAAAGTTGGAATAGGATTGATCACATGTGAATACGAAGCTCGATAATACTCAATAGTAAAGAAATTCTCAATATATTCATAAATATAATTTATGTTTAAAGAAATACACTTCAAAGCATGTGCACAAGGAAAACCCGTCGCTTTCCATTGATTGCAACTACATATACGATTTTTAAGACCAACCTTTTGCGACGTTGGAGAATGAACTTCAAAAATATACCTACAAAATTTCAAAAAACTTAATCAATGTATTAATTATAAAAAAAAATCAATAGATTAAAGCAAAAAATGTAAGCAGTGATATGCTCTAAAAACTTACACAACCACAATAGAAAATAAAACTGAGAATTTTAGCATCAAAACAAATATTGGGAAAATCATTGTCAGAAGATCCTAATATAGGATGTTTACCACTTTTACAAAAGAAACATAATAGAACTATGAAGACTAAACACAATAAAGGATGTTCACCACTATTACATTTGTTGTCAAATATCATTGGGCTAGTGAAGATTCTATCTGATATCAAAGACAAAGTTGACAGAACTGTTGATGTTAATTTTACCTGAATTTTCAACACACATCTCTTGTAAATCTAAATAGTTTTCATGGGATGTTAGATTGTGAGAGTTTTTATTGTAAAGAGTATCGCTTTTACTATGCAGGTATAAAGGCATCTTTCATATCATTCTCAATTGTTGAATCTGAATTTCCAGTCATATTATTATTTGTATAACAAAAACTCTAGCAAAAGAGTGCCGGTTAAGTTTACGATCATTGATCTATGTCTATCCTATTCTTGTTTAGAATGTTGAATTAAAATTAAAAAATGATTATCAAAATATCCTGACATACATATGTAAGACAACTGCCAATTCTGCCATTATATTGTAACATACATATGACACAATCTTGCAGATATATATATATATATATAAACAAGTTGAATTCCCAAACAAAAGCTATTCACACTATATATATTATCTCTAACACATAAGCCTCAAAGTATGTGCAAAAAAGTGTGTCAGATGACAAAATGAATTCTTTAATGCAAAAATAACATGCATCAACAAAATCAAAACATAATACACATGATATATCTCAGATGAAAAAAAAGATAAATACATTTATCTTTTTCAGAAACTGTGAGAAGCATATAATAAAATACAAACACATACCTAGATGATTTAGAAACACTCCATCCAAATCCTTCTTCCTTCAATTTCAACAAACGAGCTTTCATTTTTGGACAAAGCACACTAGTCCACTTAGATGCCTCTTCTCTTCGATTAGACATTTGCATTATAAGTTTAACCCGAATACCATCAAGACATGAAGTGACAAGTAGACTTCTTTCATCCAAAATCCAAGAATTAAAACTTTCAGCTACATTCAACTTATTTTCACCATATCTTTTTCCAGGAAAAAATAAATCAGCCCAGTGGTCATATGGCTTATCATTCAAATATTCAATAGCTTTCGCACCTCCAATTTCTATATACTTTGACATAGCCTTTTCAAACTCATAACAATTAGAAGCTGAAGCACAACATTCTAGTAAATGAGCTACCCACAAACCTCTTCCACTTTTCACAATACTAGAAATATTATTTTGCATATGATACAAACAATAAGAATGATAACTATTTGGAAAAAATTTAGGAATACTTAAAAGCAAACCCCAATGTCTATCACTTAAAAAAGCCAATGGTCTATCACAATTAAGAGCATTCTTTAAGTGAGTCAAAAACCAACTCCAACACTCTTCATTTTCCTTAGGAACAAGAGCCATAGCCAATGGAAAAAAACCTGAAACAAAAAAAGCAAAATACATTCACTATTAATCCATACAGCAATAATAAATTACAGCAGCACAACTATCTAAACCAAATTTATAAAATTAAATTACAGCAGCACAACTATCAAGTCCAAATTTATAACAAAGAAGAAGATAACAAATGTACATTTAAAAAAAAGAAGAAGATAACAAATGTACCTTAATTCCCATTTTTTGCAGTAGCTGCCATCAAAATACCACTTCGACCTTTCAAAAATGTTGCATCTAAAAACACCATAGGATGACAATAAAAAAATCCAAAGATACATGCCTCATAACAAACAAAAACTCTCTCAAATTGATTAGTATCCGGATCCACTTCCATACTTGAGTAACTATTTGGATTATTTCTTTCGATTGCCTTCAAATACCAAACCAAATCATTATAAGATTTCTTTTCATCACCATAAATATCATTCATAGCCATTTTCTTACCCTTATAAGCAAAATAATAGCTCAAATCCACATCATAATCTCTTCTAAAACTTTTCATAATATCTTTCGTTTTCCTTTTTGGCTCATCACGAATTTGATTAACAGTTAAACTTCTTACAAGATCACTATTAATAATTGGACTACTAGTTAATCGAAATCCACCACCACAAGAATGACTTAAACGAATATTTTTAACAGAAAATTGGTCCAATTGCTTCAATTTGCAAGAAGCATGAATCCTGAAAGGACAACCATCTACAGCACATCGAACTGTTAATCGTTCCTTACAATTCTTAATATACAGTACTTTAAACCCATTCTTCAAACAATAAGCACTAACTGTTCGACGAAATCCAAGAGCATAATCAAATTGTTGACCTACCCCAGTAAAAAATTCAAAATTTGAATTCTTCTTCATCAGCTCATATATATCCCTTTCTTGTGTAAAACCAGACTGTAAATCATCATCATACTCTAACATATTACTACTTGATTCTCCAACAACAACTGAACAAAATTTGCTACTTTCACCAACAATAGTATCCATGGAATTATTCTTCAACCTTAGAAAAAAACCAAATATTCTTCCTTTTTATACAAGGATAAGCATAACACAGCTTGAAGGTCACTATTTGTTTCAACAAATGTGGTTTTTGATTCTCGAATATAAAAAATATCGAAGCATAATGGAGTAAAATTATTCCACTCCTCACAAATCTTATTCCCAACACAAGAAATAGAAGCATCCAATCCAAAATGAGCACTAAAAGAATTCTTATTGAAATCAAACACAACCATAACAGATGAATAACACCTGCAATTAAAGATGTAAACAAATAAATATGTGTATGAAAATGTTTGAAAACATCTAATCTTAATTAACAACTAATTACATGACAAACACCTTTTTAGCCCACTTTTCAGAAAAAGATAAAACCATTTATCTTTTCCAGAACTCAAAATTACAATGTCATCCATTTAACACATTCAATAATAACTAAAGAAGAAGCACTGTCAACAACAAATATCAAAACTAAACAACAAAGCAGCAACTAATAATCAACCAAAATAATCAAACTTATTTGTATACTGCTTTTAACAAAAATACAAATTCATTTATCAAACAATTTGATGAGGAAGTGAGAAGAGAGGACTAAAAAGATAACAAATTGAGGAATTATTATCACAACCAAACAAAACAGATACTTAAAAGAACAAAAAAAACAATACCTTTCATCACCACAATCCATTAACTAATCTCTTGAACATTGATTTTCAGAGCCCATTATCAAATTAGAAAGATCGCCTGATCGATTTAAGAAATTCACAAGTCGCCTGATCAACGTTGAAAGATCACCAGATCAAATTAGATGATTGGGAGAAATTGGTTAGCAATGATTTATAACCAATAATCCCATTTGCCTATTTAGTTTCATAAAAATTTCATACTAGAACAACTAATAAAGATGTAATAAATAGAAATCATAGTAAATTAAAGTTGAGAATACAAATCTTTGAACCTAGTGAAAGTAGAGAAGAAAATAAACTAAAGAAACGGAAAACGCTAGCAGCAGAGCTGAAGAACTAAAGAATCCAATTTTCCTTTCTTTCTTGCAACATGTAAAAACATAAACGTCTAAACATGATTTCATTCCTAATACAGACCAAAGTTTAATTTAAACTAAAATCGAATTAGGAGAAATTTACATTTACAGATTAGTAGATTCAGAGAAAAATCACCTTTTGCAGATTTGGAGATCGGGAGAAATTGTCTTTAGCCGATTTGTACATTAGGAAAAAATCGTAGATTTGGAGATTAGGAAAATCGCCTTTTGCAGCTGAGACGATTTAATTTGAAAAAATGGTCGGACGTATGTTTTTGTCATGCAAAATAATTCATTCGAAACCGTAATCTAGAAAATAAATGGACCTGACTTAGAGGCCCTTACCACTAATTTCCACTATTCTGATTAAAGCAAAGAGAATAATTCCCTTGTTAAAGTATGATTTAAAAAGGAGCTAAATCAATTTGAAAGAAATGTTTTCAAGGAAAATTGAATAGGGTAGTTAATCCTAATTATATGACTCAAATGTTAGAAGACTAGATGAGACTGGTGTGGGGTCACGCCCTATACTTTAGCTAGTGGCCCCTAGCTAATATAAGTCCAAAATTTCAGTATGTAGGGCTTTATCACAGGTGAGACTAAAATGAGGTTACACATAGAAAGGAACATACCGAGTAAAGATAGGTTATTGATAAGAACGCAAAACCATTAAGATCAGTTGACCCTACAAGAAGTAAGTTAAGGACGGATCGTCCAGTATTGTATCTAACAGGAGTTAGAATATTTATTATGTCTGGTAGGCCTGAGTCAGCCAATGGTTAATAGTTAGCCAGATAAAACTATAATGTTTGGACAAATAGTCCATCGATTACCTGATTTATATGCATATATGTCTTTGCTATTGTTGTTATAATCAGTTTGATTGTAGGATTTTGATTTGCAAAATATATGCTCTTAAATGGATATTAGTGAGGCGAAACCCGTTTCGCTAAGTGACGCGATCTCATTTATTATCAGTAAACTGAGATGTAATAGAATTATTCACATCAGGTTTTATGTCGGATTCGAAGTTTATGTTTTCCCCCTAAACTCTCGGGTGCTCAAAATTTAATTTGAGTAGATTGAGAGTTAGGGACTTTTTAGGTTTAGTAGGTTAGACGAATAAGCTTCCAAAGACGTGCAGGAGGCAAAGCTAGCTATGTAGGAGTTATTTATCATTATTTCCATTGTGATGTATTTATGACTGATATGTCTATCTGTCTAGTACTCTGATCATCCAAGGGGGATCTTCATATGCCGCTCTTGGCATAATTTGTAATATTTATATTTGATAAAAACCCGGGAATCGTTTTGGGATTATGTAATTGAATATGAAATATCGATTTGAAATGTTATCGGAAAAGCTGTTTTGAAATCTGTGTTGATTTTATTTCATATTTGTGTGCTTTTGATATTATGGATACCATTAACATTACCGTATTTTGTCACTGGAAGTTAATATTATAGATGACTGTAGCATCTGTAGCGCTTCGCTTCGGGCCTCAAAATAGGGGATGTTACTACTTGGTTCAGAGCATAGGTTTATTAAAACTCAAAAAAAAAAAACTTAAAATGATTTCTGAAAACATAATCCTAAGAAATCAGAGAAAGGATTGGGGTATGGGATAACGCTGTAGTAACGTACTTGTATTTGCTATATATAAGTATACGCTTTATCTCTATTCTTCCATCTCTCTTAGGCTATTCTTCTGTATCTTACAAAGGCTCAAATGCAGATTTTAAGGAAGTAAGATATGTATGCTAGGAATAAAAGAGTTAACCTTGGTGGAGGAAGCACCACCACTAATGGAAATGCCAGACCAAACAATAGAAGGAACCCAAGTTGAGCATAAGCTGCTAATTTGGGCGCGGGAGTACCGCATGTTGATATGAGAGCTATGTATTAGTTCTTCGTAAACATGATGCAAGATGGAGCCGCTGCAGGATTAGTTGGAGGAAATGCTAGAGAAGGAAATCAAGGAGCTTCGGTGGTTAATAACTATGCAGTATTGAGCAGAGACTATGCTAAGCTTGGAGGGAAGCTATTTATCGGGACTGAGGACGCAATTGAAGTGGAGAACTCGTTGCTTCATTGCGAAAGGATTTCTGCTGATTTGGAACTCGACAATGAGCATAAAAGGAGATTGGCATCCAAATAGTTGCAAGGAGCAGCACTGTACTGGTGGAACAGTATTACTGTAGGAGTAGCTGAAGAGGCTATGACTTGGGCAGAATTCGAAGGAGGTTTGAGGAAAGATTCATGTAACAACCCTGTATTTTACAATTATTTTAAATTGATATTTCCAGATTTAAAAGCTTTATTTATGAAAAAGAATAAATTTTGTTATTTTAAATATAAACTTTGATTTTGATATGGATTAGAATTCCAAATATGACTGAATAGAATAATTTTCCAAAAAGTGAATTTTGGTTAAAATAGTCAAACTTTGACTTTTAAATTTAAATTATAAATATTTGAAATTTGAAATTTTATCTTTTATTATAAAAATAGATTTAATAACATGAATATTGCTTTTCGTTTCGTTGGAAACGGAGTTAAAATGTAAAAGTTATGTACATTTCACTTTTGAGTATAAACTGTTTATTTAACAATTTTGTCTATTTTAAATTGTATAAATTACTCTTTCTTTCTTATATTTTGTTTTAATATGTGTTAATATGTTTTTTCATGTATATTTTGTCTTTTTATATTTTTAAAATGATAATAGAATTTTTCCAAAATTTACTGTATTTATTTTTCATTTTTTAAAGGCTGTTTTCCTATTTTCTGCTATTTTCTTCATTAAAAATTATATGTAAATTAAATTTTAAATATTTATTTTGTGAATATATTTTTATTTTATGTTATTATTTATTTTTATAAATATATTACAAGCTCATATGAATCTTTCTAAAATTTATTCTATTCAATTTCAAATTTTCTAGACTAGTTTACTATTTTTGGCTATTTTCTTAATTTAACTTTATATGATTGATAAATATTTATATAAACTATTATATTTTGATAAAATTTCGAAATTTTATCTGGGATTATTATATTTTTCCAGAAATATAAAGTTATAAAGATAAAATAAAGTAATATGAAAGGCCCTAAACCTTCTATCTTCCTATGGGCTTTTATAGTCCACCTTCTTTACGTTTTAACCTAACTTATCATCAATTAGACATTACTATTCCTCATTCTTTTTGTTTCAGCCGACTTCCCCATATTATTCACGAATTTTCAAGCTCCAAAACCCTAAAAAAAGTCATGGCCTCCATCTTGAAAAAAATTAGGTAAATCCCTCTTTTCTTTCTACTTTTTTTTTCTTACCTTTTCTATGCAATTTTGCCTTGCTTTCTCCCTTGTTTAGATCAGCCTCTCCCCCTTGTTCCACGGCCACCACCTCCTTCCATCTCTTCCAGACCACCACCACCATCTACCCCACCAGATCTGACCATGGCCGAACCCCCTTGATGGCCAAACCCCTCAAACTACAACCTAGATGCCTAGATCCATGCTTATTTCACCTCTACATGCTCATCCACTTCAACCACCACCCAAACAACCACCATAGCCGCCACCACTCCACTAACCTGACCTCGACACACCCTTCCCCACCTCTGTCCAGTCATGACACACCACAGGCCGAGCCCAATCCCCATGGCCGAGCCCTTGTTTTGACCAAAAACCACCTAGTTGCCTTCAAAACCACATCACCTCCTCATGTACAAACTCCACCTTGTCTTGCCTTGAACCCGAGCTATGTTAGCCCAAACCTGACCCAAAACTTGACCACATCTGAACCACATCAGACCCCAAACCCATACCAAACAATAGAGAAGGCAAAGCAAAAGACTGCGTAGTCGTATCTCCTTTTATTTCAATGTTATTGCATTTTAAAGTCGTATTGAATTTTGCTGTTTTGATTGTTTGTTTTGGGTTGTACACAAGAGTGTAGATTGGATTCGCTCTCCACTCAAGTCCGTAGTCTTGCCATCGTGCTTTTGTTTCCATTGTGTCATTGGTTTTGACATCTCCAGCACAAACAAGTGAGTTATTCTCACCAGACAATATGTACCTATATAACTAGTAAATTGACACCCTGTGAATCTGTAGAAATATATTATCATGTTATACTTGACTATGTTATGATCATATGATGTTTATACACCTGTTATATCATCCGTTACTGTTATATAATGTATTCTGTTCATTTATATCTATTTATCACATTGCAAGTTCCCTGTAGACTAGAATCACTATGGGTTGAAATGATACATACCCGAACGGACTTTAGAATAGGGAAAGATCGTTATGGGCTGAAATGATAAGTCTGAGCGACTTTTTATTTATTTTATTTAACTTGGGATTGCGGGTTTGAAATTAGAAAACCCGGTTTTTGTTTGTAAACTGCGGATTGAAATGATAGACATCCGTATCACTTGACCTAGGCTAGAAAATTATGTACAGACCCGTGGTTTATATACTTTTCTAAAATTTATAAAATATTTTAAAAATATAAATATTATGATATTTTGATTTAAATTTAAGTAAAAATGATTTTTTTGAAATATTAGTGATTTTCTATAAATTAAATAATGAATTAAGTAAATGGTAAAGGAGAATTTGAACTATAAGTAAATTTTGGAATTTATGTTTTGTTTTAAAAAGGAAATTTTATGAAGTAAGAAAAATATAATATTTTGATTTAAAAATGTAATTTAAATGATTTTATAAAATTATAATGATTTTTGAATAAGTTAAAATGTTAAATAAAATGAATGTTTAAGTAAATTTTGAAATATAGCTTAAAATTGGAAATTTTGAATTTTGTTTAAAAGTGAAGTTTTATTTAAGTAAAATAAAGGGAAATAAGCTATATTTTGGGAATTTAAACTTATTGGTTAAGTTAAGAATTTAATTAAAGAAATGGAAATTTAATAATTGAATTTAAATAAGTAAATTGTTATTTAATTTGATTTTGTAGGGAAATCTGACTTTATAAAATCATAAGAATAAATGGTATTTAAATGATTGTTTTTAATTGTAAAATTATATGATTTTATAAGTTAAAATGATTTATATTAAAAGTTAATTGTTTGTGAAATTGTAATTTAACTCTGAATTTGATTTGACTGTATTTTTGAAATGTAATTGTTTAAATGAACTAAAGGGGTTAATTTGAATTAAAAGCTATTATAGTACTTTGTAAGTGCTATAGTTGATAAAGATAACTAAAGTTTAGTCGAAAATAAAAGAAATCTATTACAACACTTAAGCGCTGTCTTTTGTTAAATAACTGTTTTAAACTATAACTTTACGTAGCATTTTATAAGTGCTACGGAAACTATATTTTGTTGTTTTAATATATTTTAATGAAAATTTATCTTTGGAAAATGATACAACTTTGGAAATTAAATGTTAAATTTCTAAAGATAATGAAGAGACATTTAAATGGTTTTAAATGGAAGAATTTGATTTTTAATGTGAGTTTAAAATGGTATTTAAATTCAATAAAATGAATGGATTAAATGGTATTTTAAATGAATTAAAATGAATGATGTTTTGAATAATATTTTGATACTTTGAAATGGATTTGAAATGATATTTGATTTCTGATTTATCTAATTTATTTGTTAAATGAATATTTGAACTATATATTATTCGAGTTTATATAAATGATATTGGATTTATGAAATGTGGGATATTTAAGCTTTGAAATATTCTAAAGATTGAATATTGTATTTTATGGATTAAATCTATATTTGAAATTGATAAGATTTGAAATGGTTGATGATAAACTGAAATTAAATTGAAACTTTGGAAATTGAATACTTGATTTGAGAATATAATAATTACATTTTTAAATGGTTTAAATGAATTATTTTGATTGAAATATAAACTATTTAAAAGGGTGACTTGAAATGATAATAAATGAATGATATCTTTAAATTAAAAAGTATTTAAAGTTGAATATTTAGATTTGAACTCAAATGATATTTGGTATATTAAAATGATTTGAAATGAAGTTTTGGAAAGATATGATATTTTGATATATTGAAATGATTTGAAATGAAGTTTTGAAATGATATGATATTTTAAATACATTGAAATGGTTTGGAATTGATTTAATCTTTATTTTGATAAAGATTTGGATTTGAAATGATATTCTATTTTGAAGTATAAACTGTTTTTAAATTATAACCACGGGTTATAATAACGATTGGTTGTTAAAGAGACCGGGATCGGATATGAACATACTCTCTGTCGATACCGAAAACCACTTTGACAACTGTGTACGCGGTGGAGTTCCAGAATGAAGTAGGATGGTGGCGACGATCCTAAGGTATATACGTGGACCCAACTCCCGTGAGTTGGCATAAGGTGGCTAAAACAGGAGCGATCTCGGACCAGTGAGTTATCACCTCTTCTCGGACACATTTCTTCGATACCATTCTATTACTTTGTGATTTTTGGTGGCCACCCTTGATTTGGGAGTGTTGTCCGAGGTGGACGGTAGTGGCTGCTATGCGCTCCATCAGTCCGTGTGCGTAATTGGTATATCTACCCTGGCATTGCCTAGTTGTGCCGTGTCACCTACCATATCGAGCTTTACTACGATTATGATTTTAAGATCCGACCGCGTTAAGGTTCTCCATCCCCTTAACGCTATTTTCTATAAGATTATACTTTACTGATTAGACACTATTGTATATAGCGTATATTACTATATAGTAAATAGTTTAACGGATCCTTAGAGGATGGGCGGTCCCAAGCATCTTCTAAGTTACTTGTACCTTTATTACAGTTCACTTGAGTTGGTTTACATTATATAAATATATATTGTCCTGACTCGAGTGTTTTGTGTTTTGCTTTACGCTCGGGTCAGCCTAAGTTATTCACAGATTTGGATTTCCACACTCTTGGAGATTTGAATCGCTGGAGATTATCTGCTTGTCTTGTCCTATCTATTTCAGTTCTGTTGTTCTACTCAGCTTGTACTTGGTTATTGTATTTAGACTTCTGTTGTACTCTATTTCTTCTGTTGTATCTTATGTAACTTTGTTATATTTATATAGTAGCTTCATGAACTACTATTTTTCTTTTTTACTTCCGTTGCATTATTTTACTCTGTGTCTGTGATCAGGGATAATATTTATTTACTGTATATTCTGAGATTTGCCAAATTTTATTTACAACGCGGTAATTTGGGCAATTCAATTCCGACATGAGTGTCTACCTATACACTTATAATGGATGCGAATGGTTGAAAATACCGGGTCGTTACAGTTGGTATCAGAGCTTTGGTAGCTCTAGGCAAAACTTAGAATGTATGGTAAATTTATTACAGAATCACTTTCATTCGAGCTTGAATCTCTTCCTTTTGATTCGATTTCCTTTGAATTTTGGAACGTTCCCTGCGGTTCCAAAATTCATTCGTGTCCCTCACTATTCATCTTCTTTTGATTCTAGAGTATCTCATAACTCCACTTCGAATGATCTTTGTAGTGAATTGGCGGTCTCGCCAATATCTAATTTTCTTGTAAAGGGGTGAAAATCCTTTACAATCAGCATCGATTCACCAGGATTTATATTTATCCTTGGTTTAGATGCTAATATCTTTTATTATTCCAAACTCTATCTCTTGAGATCGAATGTAGATTTATCCCAGAAAAATCCACATCGATCATATTCTTTAAGTCACGGTTGACCCGGTTAAGGTTGTGTGCGATTTATCTAAGCTTACCCATCTCTTTACTCTGTTTAACCATCTTGCCTTTTGTTTCTAAACTGTCTCCAAACATTTTGAATTGTACTTGCAAATCTATGTTTTGTTTATTATGTTGTGTTGTTTGAGTTGTTGATGTTGATTTGGGTTTCCGATCGATTCGTCTAATCAACGCTATCGATAGGATTTCTAAAACACTTTGGCAGAACAAACTGACACAATATTATTTTAAAACTGTTAATGAAATAAATTTTGATATATAAGTAAATTTATGGAACTTAATAAATTAATTTAAATTGATTATTTGAAATGATAACACTTGATTTATCATTTATTGTTCTATAAATGAATTTATAAATAGTTGTTTATAAATTTATTTGGGAACTGAAATGAATTTAAAACAAGAAATTTAAGAATTTAATTTCCGATGGACTTCAAACCTTGTGTTTAAAGTTTTAAAAGGATATATTATTTAAAGTATTTTCAAGTAGAAATTTGTTTCTAAAGGATTTTTTTAGTTTAAAAATTTAGTGCTCTTCCCTTTATCGCTGGAAAATCATTTCGGTGATGACTGCAGCATCATCGACGTTCATTTTCGAGTTTCGGAGTGAAGAGATCTTTCTGTAGTCTTGCTACAGCTTTGTTTTGGAAAATCTAATCGATTTGAATTTCTGAAATATGAATGGATTATAATATATATAGATATATGATTTAAAATTTGATTTGACATATTATGTATGTATAATTACTTATCGCTAAATGGTTTGAAAGGAATCGGAAGTTTAATTCTTAAATTTTATTTTAAAGAATAATTTCAGTTATAAGAAGAAAATCAAAATTTTTGAATAAATGATTCAAACTTGAGATAATTGAATTGGAAAGTTTTACTTGTATAACACACAATTTCATTCCAATATAACTTACCTAAATTACACATAAGTTGAATATGGAATTGGATAATATACAATATAAAAAGGATTTTTATAAATAAAATTTGAGTGGTTATAATACATGTTATACTCTTAAATTTTAGTTATAAAAGATTAACAGAAGCAAATAGTGAAAAAGGAATTTAAAGAGATTTTATTTAAATAACTTAATAATCAAATTTGATTTACTATGGAACCTTAAGTCTAACCTAGGAATTTTAATAAAGGTTATTTCCTAAAATGAATATGTTGTATAATAAATAATGTATCTTTGAATAGATAAAATAAAATACATTTGAATTAGACATTTTGTAATAAAGTTTATTTAACTTGAATTCATAGTTTAATTGATGTCTAAATGAATAAATGTGTAAAGAAATTTGATTGTTATATTTGCTATATAAATATTTTATTTATGAAATAGATATGTCTTGAAAATGAATAATTATGATTTAAATAGTTAAAATGTATTTTAACATCACTAAAATTTGATAATTGAGAATTTGGTTTTCAAATGGAATTTTAAGTGTAACTTATTAAAGGAATATCTATTTGTGAAATGGGTATTTTAAATAAAGTGTTAGGTTATGTGTTAAATTAAGAGCTAACTAAAATAGTGAACTTTTAACTTAATAAATGAAGTATAGTTTGATTTGAATATTCCATTCATAAAAGTTTGTTTTAATAAGTCATAAGTTAAATGATATCCAAGTGAATATTTCTGATATTAAACTGATTTGAAATATTAATATATCTACTGTAGCATTTTATAAGTGCTGCTGTTTTGAAAATACAGTGTTTTGGAAATTTTATAATAGAATGAACTTAGAAATGTTACAACTTTAAAATGAATATTATTTGACCTTGAATTAAAATGGTTTAAATGAAGATTTTTTTTTAAAAGGTGTTTTGATTTTCTAAGTGTTATGTTTTTTTTAGAATAACATTTCCAAAGTGTTATGATTTTAGTAGTATGATTTCCAAATGATAAACATCCCTAAATCGTTATGATTTCAAAGCATTATGGTCTCAAATTTATTATCTTATTTTGTTTTTTTCAAACTATCTTTTGGTTGTCCTTATTTCTCTTATCTTGTTACAGAATGGGAAGGCAATTGCTTATACCAGTCTGTTTAGAAATCTTTCTATAATCATTGATAAACTTTGTTACTCATCTGGATCTGAACACTGTTTTTCCATTCATAGACCGTCGGTCAAGTGAAAAAGGTGATTCAGACTCTAGAGGATCTTTTCGTGTTTGTGTTCTTGATTTGATCACCTCCCACTTGTTAAACTTACCTATAACAACAGTTATCAGGTGTAATTTAAATCTCCTTGTCATCTTATTTTAATCTTATTTCACTATATCTTTTTCTGTGCTTTCTCGTACCTCGTTCCTTTTCGGGGACGAAAAGTTTTGAGTGGGGGAGAGTGTAACAACCCTGTATTTTACAATTATTTTAAATTGATATTTCCAGATTTAAAAGCTTTATTTATGAAAAAGAATAAATTTTGTTATTTTAAATATAAACTTTGATTTTGATATGGATTAGAATTCCAAATATGACTAAATAGATAATTTTCCAAAAAGTGAATTTTGGTTAAAATAGTCAAACTTTGACTTTTAAATTTAAATTTTAAATATTTTAAATTTTAAATTTTATCCTTTATTATAAAAATAGATTTAATAACATGAATATTGCTTTTCGTTTCATTGGAAACGGAGTTAAAATGTAAAAGTTATGTACATTTCACTTGTGAGTATAAACTGTTTATTTAACAATTTTGTCTATTTTAAATTGTATAAATTACTCTTTCTTTCTTATATTTTGTTTTAATATGTGTTAGTATGTTTTTTATGTATATTTTGTCTTTTTATATTTTTATAATGATAATAGAATTTTTTCAAAATTTACTGTATTTATTTTTCATTTTTTAAAGGCTGTTTTCCTATTTTCTGCTATTTTCTTCATTAAAAATTATATGTAAATTAAATTTTAAATATTTATTTTGTGAATATATTTTTATTTTATGTTATTATTTATGTTTAGAAATATATTACAAGCTCATATGAATCTTTCTAAAATTTATTCTATTCAATTTCAAATTTTCTAGACTAGTTTACTATTTTTAGCTATTTTCTTAATTTAACTTTATATGATTGATAAATATTTATATAAACTATTATATTTTGATAAAATTTCGAAATTTTATCTGGGATTATTATATTTTTCCAGAAATATAAAGTTATAAAGATAAAATAAAGTAATATGAAAGGCCCTAAACCTTCTATCTTCCTATGGGCTTTTATAGTCCACCTTCTTTACGTTTTAACCTAACTTATCATCAATTAGACATTACTATTCCTCATTCTTTTTGTTTCAGCCGACTTCCCCATATTATTCACGAATTTTCAAGCTCCAAAACCCTAAAAAAAGTCATGGCCTCCATCTTGAAAAAAATTAGGTAAATCCCTCTTTTCTTTCTACTTTTTTTTTCTTACCTTTTCTATGCAATTTTGCCTTGCTTTCTCCCTTGTTTAGATCAGCCTCTCCCCCTTGTTCCACGGCCACCACCTCCTTCCATCTCTTCCAGACCACCACCACCATCTACCCCACCAGATCTGACCATGGCCGAACCCCCTTGATGGCCAAACCCCTCAAACTACAACCTAGATGCCTAGATCCATGCTTATTTCACCTCTACATGCTCATCCACTTCAACCACCACCCAAACAACCACCATAGCCGCCACCACTCCACTAACCTGACCTCGACACACCCTTCCCCACCTCTGTCCAGTCATGACACACCACAGGCCGAGCCCAATCCCCATGGCCGAGCCCTTGTTTTGACCAAAAACCACCTAGTTGCCTTCAAAACCACATCACCTCCTCATGTACAAACTCCACCTTGTCTTGCCTTGAACCCGAGCTATGTTAGCCCAAACCTGACCCAAAACTTGACCACATCTGAACCACATCAGACCCCAAACCCATACCAAACAATAGAGAAGGCAAAGCAAAAGACTGCGTAGTCGTATCTCCTTTTATTTCAATGTTATTGCATTTTAAAGTCGTATTGAATTTTGCTGTTTTGATTGTTTGTTTTGGGTTGTACACAAGAGTGTAGATTGGATTCGCTCTCCACTCAAGTCCGTAGTCTTGCCATCGTGCTTTTGTTTCCATTGTGTCATTGGTTTTGACATCTCCAGCACAAACAAGTGAGTTATTCTCACCAGACAATATGTACCTATATAACTAGTAAATTGACACCCTGTGAATCTGTAGAAATATATTATCATGTTATACTTGACTATGTTATGATCATATGATGTTTATACACCTGTTATATCATCCGTTACTGTTATATAATGTATTCTATTCATTTATATCTGTTTATCACATTGCAAGTTCCCTGTAGACTAGAATCACTATGGGTTGAAATGATACATACCCGAACGGACTTTAGAATAGGGAAAGATCGTTATGGGCTGAAATGATAAGTCTGAGCGACTTTTTATTTATTTTATTTAACTTGGGATTGCGGGTTTGAAATTAGAAAACCCGGTTTTTGTTTGTAAACTGCGGATTGAAATGATAGACATCCGTATCACTTGACCTAGGCTAGAAAATTATGTACAGACCCGTGGTTTATATACTTTTCTAAAATTTATAAAATATTTTAAAAATATAAATATTATGATATTTTGATTTAAATTTAAGTAAAAATGATTTTTTTGAAATATTAGTGATTTTCTATAAATTAAATAATGAATTAAGTAAATGGTAAAGGAGAATTTGAACTATAAGTAAATTTTGGAATTTATGTTTTGTTTTAAAAAGGAAATTTTATGAAGTAAGAAAAATATAATATTTTGATTTAAAAATGTAATTTAAATGATTTTATAAAATTATAATGATTTTTGAATAAGTTAAAATGTTAAATAAAATGAATGTTTAAGTAAATTTTGAAATATAGCTTAAAATTGGAAATTTTGAATTTTGTTTAAAAGTGAAGTTTTATTTAAGTAAAATAAAGGGAAATAAGCTATATTTTGGGAATTTAAACTTATTGGTTAAGTTAAGAATTTAATTAAAGAAATGGAAATTTAATAATTGAATTTAAATAAGTAAATTGTTATTTAATTTGATTTTGTAGGGAAATCTGACTTTATAAAATCATAAGAATAAATGGTATTTAAATGATTGTTTTTAATTGTAAAATTATATGATTTTATAAGTTAAAATGATTTATATTAAAAGTTAATTGTTTGTGAAATTGTAATTTAACTCTGAATTTGATTTGACTGTATTTTTGAAATGTAATTGTTTAAATGAACTAAAGGGGTTAATTTGAATTAAAAGCTATTATAGTACTTTGTAAGTGCTATAGTTGATAAAGATAACTAAAGTTTAGTCGAAAATAAAAGAAATCTATTACAACACTTAAGCGCTGTCTTTTGTTAAATAACTGTTTTAAACTATAACTTTACGTAGCATTTTATAAGTGCTACGGAAACTATATTTTGTTGTTTTAATATATTTTAATGAAAATTTATCTTTGGAAAATGATACAACTTTGGAAATTAAATGTTAAATTTCTAAAGATAATGAAGAGACATTTAAATGGTTTTAAATGGAAGAATTTGATTTTTAATGTGAGTTTAAAATGGTATTTAAATTCAATAAAATGAATGGATTAAATGGTATTTTAAATGAATTAAATGAATGATGTTTTGAATAATATTTTGATACTTTGAAATGGATTTGAAATGATATTTGATTTCTGATTTATCTAATTTATTTGATAAATGAATATTTGAACTATATATTATTCGAGTTTATATAAATGATGTTGGATTTATGAAATGTGGGATATTTAAGCTTTGAAATATACTAAAGATTGAATATTGTATTTTATGGATTAAACCTATATTTGAAATTGATAAGATTTGAAATGGTTGATGATAAACTGAAATTAAATTGAAACTTTGGAAATTGAATACTTGATTTGAGAATATAATAATTACATTTTTAAATGGTTTAAATGAATTATTTTGATTGAAATATAAACTATTTAAAAGGGTGACTTGAAATGATAATAAATGAATGATATATTTAATTTTAAAAAGTATTTAAAGTTGAATATTTAGATTTGAAATCAAATGATATTTGGTATATTAAAATGATTTGAAATGAATTTTTGGAAAGATATGATATTTTGATATATTGAAATGATTTGAAATGAAGTTTTGAAATGATATGATATTTTAAATATATTGAAATGGTTTGGAATTGATTTAATCTTTATTTTGATAAAGATTTGGATTTGAAATGATATTCTATTTTGAAATATAAACTGTTTTTAAATTATAACCACGGGTTATAATAACGATTGGTTGTTAAAGAGACCGAGATCGGATATGGACATACTCTCTGTCGATACCGAAAACCACTTTGACAACTGTGTATGCGGTGGAGTTCTAGAATGAAGTAGGATGGTGGCGACGATCGTAAGGTATATACGTGGACCCAACTCCCATGAGTTGGCATAAGGTGGCTAAAATAGCAGCGATCTCGGACCAGTGAGGTAGCACCTCTTCTCGGACACATTTCTTCGATACCATTCTATTACTTTGTGATTTTTGGTGGCTACCCTTGATTTGGGAGTGTTGTCCGAGGTGGACGGTAGTGGCTGCTATGCGCTCCATCAGTCCGTGTGCGTAATTGGTATATCTACCTTGGCATTGCCTAGTTGTGCCGTGTCACCTACCATTTCGAGCTTTACTACGATTATGATTTTAAGATCCGACCGCGTTAAGGTTCTCCATCCCCTTAACGCTATTTTCTATATGATTATACTTTACTGATTAGACACTACTGTATATAGCGTATATTACTATATAGTAAATAGTTTAACGGATCCTTAGAGGATGGGCGGTCCCAAGCATCTTCTAAGTTACTTGTACCTTTATTACAGTTCACTTGAGTTGGTTTACATTATATAAGTATATATTGTCCTAACTCGAGTGTTTTGTGTTTTGCTTTACGCTCGGGTCAGCCTGAGTTATTCAAAGATTTGGATTTCCACACTCTTGGAGATTTGAATCGCTGGAGATTATCTGCTTGTCTTGTCCTATCTATTTCAGTTCTGTTGTTCTACTCAGCTTGTACTTGGTTATTGTATTTAGACTTATGTTGTACTTTATTTCTTCTGTTGTATCTTATGTAACTTTGTTATATTTATATAGTAGCTTCATGAACTACTATTTTTCTTTTTTACTTCCGCTGCATTATTTTACTCTGTGTCTGTGATCAGTGATAATATTTATTTACTGTATATTCTGAGATTTGCCAAATTTTATTTACAACGCGGTATTTTGGGCAATTCAATTCCGGCATTAGTGTCTACCTATACACTTATAATGGATGTGAATGGTTGAAAATAATGGGTCGTTACAATTCATGTCGTAGATCGCCATGTCAACTCTACTCAGGAAGTTTGCTGAGTTGGTGCAGGGAGACATGACAATGTTTGAGTATGCTACCAGATTTAAGGAATTATCGAAATATGGATAAGCTACAATTGGTATAGTTATCAAAAGGAATGAGAACTTCATCTGTGGATTGAGACCCTAGCTTGCTAAAGCAACTTTTACACATATTAGGGATCCGTGAGATGTAGTTGTTAAGATGGTTTTGAGGAATGAGGAGATGCCTCGCTTTCTTTAATGGTAACAAAGCAATGGAAACTCAATGTTGGCAGAACCAGAAGAGAAAGTTTTACCATTAGAAATGAGCTCAGGAAGAAGGAGCAGCTAAGAAAGGGAATGTAACGACCCTGAATTTTATATGAATTTAAATTGTTAATTAAATTGATTTTTGAATAAAATTTGTGAAATAAAACGGTAAATAATTAAATAAATTTTTGGATAAAAATAGTAAAATAAATCGATAAAATGGAGCGAGTTTCCCCGGATTCAAGTATATTCTGTATGAATCATTTCGAATTGTTAAATGTGTAAATTACTTTAAAAATAAATATAGAGTTAATTAATGATAGAATGTCTTTACAAATGAATTGTTATTTTGAAATTGGAATTGTCATTTCGAATTACTTATAAACATATACATTCAAATAAGAAAACAAAACATATATGTAGACAAATTTAACAAGTCATAACAAAACAAATGAAAGAAAAAAATGCAAACAAATACAAGACAAATTGTCTTCAGCCGAGACCAACAAAACCAAAAGAATGTAGGCTGCAAAAGAAAAGAATCAAAGCACAAAGTCAAAATACAATATTGTTTGTAGCTTGTAAGTTAAGCCAGGCAAATATAAGAAAAATGAGATATGTATAAAATAGAAACATAAAGTACAAATAGCATTTAATGCTAGTAATGCAAATATCTTCTCAAGCACATAAAAATGTAAATCTCGGCCACCAAAACCAGAAAAAAATCTCTGAAAATTTGTACAAAGTGTACACTGTTTTGCTAAAGTAAATGATACCCTGTAACTGGTTGTATATATCAACCTGTTTTATACTTCACTCTGAAAACTATTTCCCATATCACTTTCCATTGCCAGTTCGAGCCAAACAAAACTAAGTTGAAACTCCATTAAAACCTAAACAAAACTTCATTTAAAACATCATCAAGCAAACCACTGAGAACAAAGAAGAGTGTTAGCCTGTATAGTTCAAGCCTGTTGCTAAATGAAGGAGCCTCTGTCCATTTTAAAAACCTGTGAGCAAACTTCAAATTTTAAACCAGTTCTTTTGAATCTTATGTCTGTGAAGATAGTGTTGATGGATGTATCTGCTGGTTCATATGTATATCCTGTATATATGTATGTTTTTTATCTGTGCATGTCTAATATCAGGCATATTGCCTCTGCTTGGAAAACAGGTTCTTAAAACCTGTTTGAAAATCCAAATCCTTCTCCTCTGAATTTTTGTTAAACTTTAGAATATAAACAAAAGTTGTTGTTAGATTATGAACTAAGTTTATAAAAATTTATTTAAGAAGAAACAACTTATTATTGTCTCTGGAAAATTTTGCTTACAGGCAAGCAAGAAAAATGGTGATAAATTTAATTGTTATAAAGTACTCATTTAAGTTCATAATCTAAATCTTCAATGGAAAATGAGATTTTTAAAGTAAGAATGGTAATCTTTTGTTTTATATTTTACGAGCAGTTCGTATTTGAACAAGATTGGTATTTTTTCCATTTTCTGACAATCGAACCAATTTTAAATGTTGGAATTTTGTTGGAAGCAAATATGAACATCGATGATTTCGAGAAAAATACGAGATGATTTTATCTTTCATCGTGGTTGGTGATCGAAGTCAATCTAGGGTTTAAGCCCTGTATGTTGTTTGTTGAAATCGCGAGGCATTTTCATTGTCGACATGATGTTCTGGGCGATCGCGATGGGGGAAGGTGGATCGTCGAAGTATGGCGAGGCTTCGGCCAGGTTTGCGTCGTTTCTGGGGTCGTGGTTGGCGAATGCGAGGCATTTACAGGTGATGGTTTTCTTGTCGAGTTTGTTCCAGGATTTGGAACGAAGTGTTCGTTTTCGATTCGCGTTTGTATTCTTCGATCTGGGTTCGATATCGTGTTCGCATGGGGTTGTGTGACCGGAGTGGATAGTCGCGACGATCTGAATTGGCCGTAGGCGGTGGGACATGTGCACGGGGTTGGGTGTGTGCACTGGGGGAAGTTCTGTTTGGAGAAGACGATGGGAAACTCGAAGGGAAACTCGCGTGTGTTTCGGGGGCAACTCGAAGATGTTGGAGTTGGGTTTACTTCGGGGATGACACAGGAGTTTCTGCGTTTGGACTCGGGTTTGGTTGGGTGTAGCTCGCGAGTGGACTATACTGTTAACAGTTTTGAATTTAAAACTAAACTAAGTTTTTTAAAGGAAATTTTATAAAACGTGAAAGCTCGGGGAAACCCAGATTTGGCTCGGGGAAGATATGAGTTGGTCTCGGGTTTTTGAAAAGATAAATTTTATCAATAAATTTGATTAATTAATTAAATGATAATGAATTATGAAACTATTGAGTATAATTACTTAATGACAATGATTGTGAAATGTAGTTAATTATTTATTAATAAATTAAAGGATTTATTAATAATGACAATTAATTAAGATTTATTTAATAATTAAAGATTAATGGATTCATTGATTTAAAATGATTAGTTAATAATTACAAGTTAACTAATAAAATTTTGAAAAGAAGATTTTCAAATAATTTGAAAATTAAATTATGATAATTAACCCGGGTTTATAGTTGATACATCTGATTTAAATGAACCAGTTGATTAATAAATTCACTTGTGAATGTTTGGATTCTATTGGATGACTTGATTGTTGACATCCCTGACATATGATGCTTTGTGATATACCCTGATTTGTGTTGTGATCTATAATTTATTTATCTGGGATGAATGTAATTGATTATTTGCGATATATATATATCTGTTTCTGTGATATATTACTATGTGAACATGAAACCCTTGACCCGTAAACGACATTTGAATTTCGATGCGACAGGGAGTCGGATTCCAGTTGGTTATCCGAAACCCACATCGAATCGTAATGATGAATCCTTGTGATTGATAAATTTATTTTATCTGTGAAATTGTAAATGAAGATAAGCGTTGTGGATTATACCGCTTATCGATAATGATATATCTGTGATGATTGATGTTGTGCACTATTGTGTGAAATCCCTGGACTACACTATACACACACAAATATGGATTTCACGTGGAAATCGGTTAAGTCGCAGATAATTTAAATTTAATGTTTTTTTGAAATTGAAATTTTAATTTCAATTGATTTTGAAATTGGAAATTTGGGTTTAAAGTGAAAAGATTTTGAAATGGAATTTCAAAGATAAAAGTTATTTTGAATAACTTAATCGAGTTTTGAAAATTTAAATAATTTGATTTAAGTTTGAATTCAAGTTTGAAATTGAATCCTATGATTTGAAACTAGGGGTTAAAGATGTTGTACAAGTTATATATGGGTTAAACCATTTTAAAAGTATTGATTTGGGAATTTGAATTTAAATTCAAGGGTTTTAACTCGTGTAAATATAACTGGATTTTTCTGAAACGAAACTATTTGTTTTCAAATAGTAAAAGCTTTCACATAAGTAAGGATTTCCAAATTGTGTTGAACGGTTTCAAGTTTGAAATAGAATTGAAATGTTTTGAAACTATGAAATGAGTCTTTGATTCAAAGACCGGATGAGTTAATCTAACTTGAAATGGAATTGTTTTGGAAGACTATGAATGAATGAATATTTGGAATTGTTTTGAAAGCTATAAGTTAAATCTTGATTTAAAGATTTAACGAGTTAATTCGATTGAAATGGAAATTGTTTTGAAATCTATGAATGAATCTTTGGAAACGAGTTTTGAAAGCTATAAGTTAAATCTTGATTTAAAGATTTAACGAGTTAATTAAATTGAAATGGAAATCGATTTGAAAATCCATAAATGGATCTTTGTGAACGGGGTGAACTTTGTGAATTAAATCTTTTTGTTTAAAAGATTGGAAGTGTGGAAATTGTTTAAACCATTGAAGGTTTTTGAAATAAATCTTTTTGTTTAAAAGATTGGAAATGGTAATTTGTTTAACCATTCGAATGAAAAGTTTTAAGCTTTAAGCTGTGATTTAACTGAGACCCCAGTATCCATATGATTTTTAATTGCGCTCGTTATTCGGTTTAGCCGGGAAAGGACCTTTGTGTCATATAACCCATTCCGAATAAAGATACGACGTATATGGATATCATTTGAAGACCGGTGGTGAAGACCGGGTATTTGCGAGAGCGATATGATGACCTATCGATTTTCTCTACATCATGGCTCCGGTATAGAGATTCCCTAAGTGATGGGAAGTCCGATCGAGATTGTGAATACCCGGATTTGCAAGGGCTTCTTCGAAAGTGCCTTCGGTTCTGTTCGAACCCGGAACAGACTTGTATGGATGTGTGTCTGACATTACACTTTGAGATGTAAAGCTGGTTTCTATCAAATACATTTCTGTTGGTGGCGGAGAATTTATTCTCTTAGCTTAACACCCTTCTCTGAGACGTACGAGCTCAGAGGTTATGTAGTTGATGGTTACTAGTGATACATTCCCAATTTGGTAATGTGGCATACGAAGTGCTGATTGATCATTGTTGATCAAAGCGTGGCTTTGTGAAAAAGCGTGGCTTTGTGAAAAAGCGTGGCTTTGTGAAAAAGCGTGGCTTTGTGAAAAAGCGTAGCTTTGTGGACGAGACTTCGTCGAGCCTCACAACCTGGTAATGGTCGAAACAGGAATGTTGCGACAAAGGTTTGTAGGGGTAGCGCCCCTAGGGTATGTCATTTCCTTCTGGATAAAGGGTGGTATCATGGTATGGAGCCCAGATACTTAACTCATGTGGACACGGTAATTTATTACTGTATGATGTTGCTTTGTTGGTTTTCGGGATCCCGCGGATAAAGGTCGGTAACGACCGGGGGATGACATGACTCGTGTGTTAGTTACCTAGTTACAGCTGTACAGCGTGAGGTAGCGTCAGTGTGTTAGTTATCTAGTTACAGCTGTACAGCGTGAGGTAGCGTCGGCCTTTTGTTTGCAGAGATCCGGTTAGGATCCGGGGCGTCTTTCTAGAGGCGTTTCTATTTCGGTAAGGAAGTTCCTTAGCCTGATCATTTGTTGGAAATCCAAAGAAACAATACGAACCCTGTACGGTTTTAGTTGTATTACCTGCTATGGAATGTGGTGGTAACCTGCTATTGAACGTAGTAGCTATAGTAGGCATACAACAATGGTTGTATGCTGGCTAAGATTAATATTATATTTTCGAAATGTTTTCAACACTATGCACTAATGATAATAATATCGAATGATTTTGCGTAGTAAGCATTTTTGACTATCATAAGAAGAAATCTCCTCCAAGTCTGCGATTGCATTGTGTGTGTGGTGGGAGGTCTTATGGTAGTTTCATTTTCGAAAAGCATTGCGGATTTCAATGTTTAAAAGCCTTTTGTGTTTGTTTGAAGATAAACTGTTTTTGTTGCTCACACCAGTCCCATGACTGATCCGGAGTTTATTGTTCCCTTCCTAAACTCTGGGTGCTCATAATTTTCCACACGAGCAGTCTAGAGTTGGGTTTCTTTTCAGATATTCAGGTTTAGTAGATTATCTGGAGCTAGTTCAGTTCTTGGAGTTCATGGACTGACGTTGCTTATCTTGGAGCATTCTATTGGAGATATTCTATCCGCTGCTGCTGTTATCTTTTCTTTCCGCTGCTATTTGTTGTATCATATCTCTGATGTATATAGGTATTCATTGTATCATCATTGTATCTGGATATTGTATCAGATGTTGTATATCTATATTCTTTTTCTTTTCCGCTGTGTTATTTACTTAATGTTGCTATAGCTCCGGCGAATCGGATTTGAACGGTCGAATCTGCGACATTCTAGTACAATGTGAAGTACGGATGTTGATTTTCGAACGCGAAAAATTCGAGTCGTTACATGTGGTATCAGAGCTAAGGTTGAACTTTAGCTCAGGAGTATAACACGTTAAGTAGCTCATTAGAGATATGGTGAAGTATACCCTAGAATGAGTATTCCTCAGATATCCGTTCGAAAGCCTCAGTAAATTCTCTTGCTATCCACTGATAGTAAGTATGAGTGCAAGAAGAGGACGAGATAGGGGACAGGGAAATACGACTATAAATGGTCAATATCCTGTAACAATGGTGGAAACAAATTTTCTCTATCGATCTCTTTTGTTCAACATCTTTTCTCAATTCTTCGATAGTTTCTGGTAGATCCAGGAATAAATTCGATATATTAATATGGGACATAAACTCCGGATGGACCAAAATTGTTTGTTTGGATGTATTGGTTGCTTTGTTTGCTATGGTTGATAGGTATAATTTGGTTTCTAAACTGAAAGCTTTGAAATTGTATCCATATATCTATCTATTCTGTGGGTCCCGATATGTTCTACGAATGGTTAGTTATTCCATTCGAACTAACCGATATCACTCCGTATTTCGTAGATCTGGATAATCCGAGTGTCTTCTGAAATGTTAAACAGATCCGTTCTCGTATCTGATTTTGATATTCTGATTTGGTAAGCCAAATGCAGAATAAATATTCAGTTTGAGTTGATGAAATATTCTTCATCTATCTTTGTGTCTCCTTGGTAATTTCGAGGACGAAATTCTTTTAAGGGGGGAAGTCTGTAACGACCCTGAATTTTATATGAATTTAAATTGTTAATTAAATTGATTTTTGAATAAAATTTGTGAAATAAAACGGTAAATAATTAAATAAATTTTTGGATAAAAATAGTAAAATAAATCGATAAAATGGAGCGAGTTTCCCCGGATTCAAGTATATTCTGTATGAATCATTTCGAATTGTTAAATGTGTAAATTACTTTAAAAATAAATATAGAGTTAATTAATGATAGAATGTCTTTACAAATGAATTGTTATTTTGAAATAGGAATTGTCATTTCGAATTACTTATAAACATATACATTCAAATAAGAAAACAAAACATATATGTAGACAAATTTAACAAGTCATAACAAAACAAATGAAAGAAAAAAATGCAAACAAATACAAGACAAATTGTCTTCAGCCGAGACCAACAAAACCAAAAGAATGTAGGCTGCAAAAGAAAAGAATCAAAGCACAAAGTCAAAATACAATATTGTTTGTAGCTTGTAAGTTAAGCCAGGCAAATATAAGAAAAATGAGATATGTATAAAATAGAAACATAAAGTACAAATAGCATTTAATGCTAGTAATGCAAATATCTTCTCAAGCACATAAAAATGTAAATCTCGGCCACCAAAACCAGAAAAAAATCTCTGAAAATTTGTACAAAGTGTACACTGTTTTGCTAAAGTAAATGATACCCTGTAACTGGTTGTATATATCAACCTGTTTTATACTTCACTCTGAAAACTATTTCCCATATCACTTTCCATTGCCAGTTCGAGCCAAACAAAACTAAGTTGAAACTTCATTAAAACCTAAACAAAACTTCATTTAAAACATCATCAAGCAAACCACTGAGAACAAAGAAGAGTGTTAGCCTGTATAGTTCAAGCCTGTTGCTAAATGAAGGAGCCTCTGTCCATTTTAAAAACCTGTGAGCAAACTTCAAATTTTAAACCAGTTCTTTTGAATCTTATGTCTGTGAAGATAGTGTTGATGGATGTATCTGCTGGTTCATATGTATATCCTGTATATATGTATGTTTTTGATCTGTGCATGTCTAATATCAGGCATATTGCCTCTACATGGAAAACAGGTTCTTAAAACCTGTTTGAAAATCCAAATCCTTCTCCTCTGAATTTTTGTTAAACTTTAGAATATAAACAAAAGTTGTTGTTAGATTATGAACTAAGTTTATAAAAATTTATTTAAGAAGAAACAACTTATTATTGTCTCTGGAAAATTTTGCTTACAGGCAAGCAAGAAAAATGGTGATAAATTTAATTGTTATAAAGTACTCATTTAAGTTCATAATCTAAATCTTCAATGGAAAATGAGATTTTTAAAGTAAGAATGGTAATCTTTTGTTTTATATTTTACGAGCAGTTCGTATTTGAACAAGATTGGTATTTTTTCCATTTTCTGACAATCGAACCAATTTTAAATGTTGGAATTTTGTTGGAAGCAAATATGAACATCGATGATTTCGAGAAAAATACGAGATGATTTTATCTTTCATCGTGGTTGGTGATCGAAGTCAATCTAGGGTTTAAGCCCTGTATGTTGTTTGTTGAAATCGCGAGGCATTTTCATTGTCGACATGATGTTCTGGGCGATCGCGATGGGGGAAGGTGGATCGTCGAAGTATGGCGAGGCTTCGGCCAGGTTCGCGTCGTTTCTGGGGTCGTGGTTGGCGAATGCGAGGCATTTACAGGTGATGGTTTTCTTGTCGAGTTCGTTCCAGGATTTGGAACGAAGTGTTCGTTTTCGATTCGCGTTTGTATTCTTCGATCTGGGTTCGATATCGTGTTCGCATGGGGTTGTGTGACCGGAGTGGATAGTCGCGACGATCTGAATTGGCCGTAGGCGGTGGGACATGTGCACGGGGTTGGGTGTGTGCACTGGGGGAAGTTCTGTTTGGAGAAGACGATGGGAAACTCGAAGGGAAACTCGCGTGTGTTTCGGGGGCAACTCGAAGATGTTGGAGTTGGGTTTACTTCGGGGATGACACAGGAGTTTCTGCGTTTGGACTCGGGTTTGGTTGGGTGTAGCTCGCGAGTGGACTATACTGTTAACAGTTTTGAATTTAAAACTAAACTAAGTTTTTTAAAGGAAATTTTATAAAACGTGAAAGCTCGGGGAAACCCAGATTTGGCTCGGGGAAGATATGAGTTGGTCTCGAGTTTTTGAAAAGATAAATTTTATCAATAAATTTGATTAATTAATTAAATGATAATGAATTATGAAACTATTGAGTATAATTACTTAATGACAATGATTGTGAAATGTAGTTAATTATTTATTAATAAATTAAAGGATTTATTAATAATGACAATTAATTAAGATTTATTTAATAATTAAAGATTAATGGATTCATTGATTTAAAATGATTAGTTAATAATTACAGGTTAACTAATAAAATTTTGAAAAGAAGATTTTCAAATAATTTGAAAATTAAATTATGATAATTAACCCGGGTTTATAGTTGATACATCTGATTTAAATGAACCAGTTGATTAATAAATTCACTTGTGAATGTTTGGATTCTATTGGATGACTTGATTGTTGACATCCCTGACATATGATGCTTTGTGATATACCCTGATTTGTGTTGTGATCTATAATTTATTTATCTGGGATGAATGTAATTGATTATTTGCGATATATATATATCTGTTTCTGTGATATATTACTATGTGAACATGAAACCCTTGACCCGTAAACGACATTTGAATTTCGATGCGACAGGGAGTCGGATTCCAGTTGGTTATCCGAAACCCACATCGAATCGTAATGATGAATCCTTGTGATTGATAAATTTATTTTATCTGTGAAATTGTAAATGAAGATAAGCGTTGTGGAGTATACCGCTTATCGATATTGATATATCTGTGATGATTGATGTTGTGCACTATTGTGTGAAATCCCTGGACTACACTATACACACACAAATATGGATTTCACGTGGAAATCGGTTAAGTCGCAGATAATTTAAATTTAATGTTTTTTTGAAATTGAAATTTTAATTTCAATTGATTTTGAAATTGGAAATTTGGGTTTAAAGTGAAAAGATTTTGAAATGGAATTTCAAAGATAAAAGTTATTTTGAATAACTTAATCGAGTTTTGAAAATTTAAATAATTTGATTTAAATTTGAATTCAAGTTTGAAATTGAATCCTATGATTTGAAACTAGGGGTTAAAGATGTTGTACAAGTTATATATGGGTTAAACCATTTTAAAAGTATTGATTTGGGAATTTGAATTTAAATTCAAGGGTTTTAACTCGTGTAAATATAACTGGATTTTTCTGAAACGAAACTATTTGTTTTCAAATAGTAAAAGCTTTCACATAAGTAAGGATTTCCAAATTGTGTTGAACGGTTTCAAGTTTGAAATAGAATTGAAATGTTTTGAAACTATGAAATGAGTCTTTGATTCAAAGACCGGATGAGTTAATCTAACTTGAAATGGAATTGTTTTGGAAGACTATGAATGAATGAATATTTGGAATTGTTTTGAAAGCTATAAGTTAAATCTTGATTTAAAGATTTAACGAGTTAATTCGATTGAAATGGAAATTGTTTTGAAATCTATGAATGAATCTTTGGAAACGAGTTTTGAAAGCTATAAGTTAAATCTTGATTTAAAGATTTAACGAGTTAATTAAATTGAAATGGAAATCGATTTGAAAATCCATAAATGGATCTTTGTGAACGGGGTGAACTTTGTGAATTAAATCTTTTTGTTTAAAAGATTGGAAGTGTGGAAATTGTTTAAACCATTGAAGGTTTTTGAAATAAATCTTTTTGTTTAAAAGATTGGAAATGGTAATTTGTTTAACCATTCGAATGAAAAGTTTTAAGCTTTAAGCTGTGATTTAACTGAGACCCCAGTATCCATATGATTTTTAATTGCGCTCGTTATTCGGTTTAGCCGGGAAAGGACCTTTGAGTCATATAACCCATTCCGAATAATGATACGACGTATATGGATAGCATTTGAAGACCGGTGGTGAAGACCGGGTATTTGCGAGAGCGATATGATGACCTATCGATTTTCTCTACATCATGGCTCCGGTATAGAGATTCCCTAAGTGATGGGAAGTCCGATCGAGATTGTGAATACCCGGATTTGCAAGGGCTTCTTCGGAAGTGCCTTCGGTTCTGTTCGAACCCGGAACAGACTTGTATGGATGTGTGTCTGACATTACACTTTGAGATGTAAAGCTGGTTTCTATCAAATACATTTCTGTTGGTGGCGGAGAATTTATTCTCTTAGCTTAACACCCTTCTCTGAGACGTACGAGCTCAGAGGTTATGTAGTTGATGGTTACTAGTGATACATTCCCAATTTGGTAATGTGGCATACGAAGTGCTGATTGATCATTGTTGATCAAAGCGTTGCTTTGTGAAAAAGCATGGCTTTGTGAAAAAGCGTGGCTTTG
The DNA here is from genome assembly GCA_030737815.1 of Allium fistulosum. NCBI lineage: Eukaryota > Viridiplantae > Streptophyta > Magnoliopsida > Asparagales > Amaryllidaceae > Allium > Allium fistulosum. The sequence goes on from CM060907.1 coordinate 102,542,973, forward strand.
TGAAAAAGCGTAGCTTTGTGGACGAGACTTCGTCGAGCCTCACAACCCGGTAATGGTCGAAACAAGAATGTTGCGACAAAGGTTTGTAGGGGTAGCGCCCCTAGGGTATGTCATTTCCTTCTGGATAAAGGGTGGTATCATGGTATGGAGCCCAGATACTTAACTCATGTGGACACGGTAATTTATTACTGTATGATGTTGCTTTGTTGGTTTTCGGGATCCCGCGGATAAAGGTCGGTAACGACCGGGGGATGACATGACTCGTGTGTTAGTTACCTAGTTACAGCTGTACAGCGTGAGGTAGCGTCAGTGTGTTAGTTATCTAGTTACAGCTGTACAGCGTGAGGTAGCGTCGGCCTTTTGTTTGCAGAGATCCAGTTAGGATCCGGGGCGTCTTTCCAGAGGCGTTTCTATTTCGGTAAGGAAGTTCCTTAGCCTGATCATTTGTTGGAAATCCAAAGAAACAATACGAACCCTGTACGGTTTTAGTTGTATTACCTGCTATGGAATGTGGTGGTAACCTGCTATTGAACGTAGTAGCTATAGTAGGCATACAACAATGGTTGTATGCTGGCTAAGATTAATATTATATTTTCGAAATGTTTTCGACACTATGCACTAATGATAATAATATCGAATGATTTTGCGTAGTAAGCATTTTTGACTATCATAAGAAGAAATCTCCTCCAAGTCTGCGATTGCATTGTGTGTGTGGTGGGAGGTCTTATGGTAGTTTCATTTTCGAAAAGCATTGCGGATTTCAATGTTTAAAAGCCTTTTGTGTTTGTTTGAAGATAAACTGTTTTTGTTGCTCACACCAGTCCCATGACTGATCCGGAGTTTATTGTTCCCTTCCTAAACTCTGGGTGTTCATAATTTTCCACACGAGCAGTCTAGAGTTGGGTTTCTTTTCAGATATTCAGGTTTAGTAGATTATCTGGAGCTAGTTCATTTCTTGGAGTTCATGGACTGACGTTGCTTATCTTGGAGCATTCTATTGGAGATATTCTATCCGCTGCTGCTGTTATCTTTTCTTTCCGCTGCTATTTGTTGTATCATATCTCTGATGTATATAGGTATTCATTGTATCATCATTGTATCTGGATATTGTATCAGATGTTGTATATCTATATTCTTTTTCTTTTCCGCTGTGTTATTTACTTAATGTTGCTATAGCTCCGGCGAATCGGATTTGAACGGTCGAATCTGCGGCATTCTAGTACAATGTGAAGTACGGATGTTGATTTTCGAACGCGAAAAATTCGAGTCGTTACAGGGAAGGTCGATGTAGTTTGTACAAGTGCGACAAAAAGGGACATTTTGCTCACGAGTGTTGGATGGGCAATGCAAAGAAGGTTGCTGACAAGGAAGGAGTGAAATGCTTCAACTATGATCAGATTGGACACTATAAGAACCAGTGCAAAGAACTAGCCAATGATGGAAAGGGCAAAGTGTTTGCATTGGAACTAGCTACCTCAAGACCAACAACAGAGGAAAAAGGAAAAGCTATGTTGGGAGGTACAGTTTTGATTCATGGTATGCCAGTTAGAGTTCTTTTTGATACTGGTGCATCACATTCTTTTATGTCTCAATATTTGGTAGAAAAGCTTAACCTAGAACCCTCATACCTAGTTACTTCCTTAACGGTTGCAAATCCAACCACCGTTAAACCCGCATTCTTTTCATCTCACATAGGATATTTTGCCATGAAAAGAAAATATCACTTAGACACCTTAGTTGTAGTGATCGGATTATATACACTATAGAAAACCCGAAATTAGATTATGGTGCTTTGTTGGGTGTTATGGATGAAGAAGACGAGTTGAATCGAGTTTTCATTATTAGAGAATTCACAGATGTCTTTGAGCCTGTGATAAGACTACCGCCGAAACAAGCTATTGAGTTTCAGATAGATTTAGTACTAGGAGCTGAACTTGTGAGTGGACCGCCAAGTAGAATGACACCCATCGAGATGAAGGAGCTAAATGCACAGTTGGTGGAATTAGAAGGTAATAATTTTATCAGACCAAGCAATTTGCCTTGGGGAGCAGCCATAGTATTTGTTAAGAAACCGGACGGATCGTTGAGGTTGTGTATCGATTATCGTGAGCTGAATGAGAAGACAATAAAGAACCGATATTCGTTACCTAGGATTGATGATTTGTTTGACCAGTTGAGTGGAGCCAGTATGGGTTAGGCTACCGAGACTGAGCATTAAACTTTGGGGAGCAAAGCGACTAGTGCATTGGTCAGTGCTATTGGGATTCAAATTAAGATGGATGAAGCGTTAAAGAACAAAACTAAAATAGCATTTTCCAGAGTCTAGTGGATATGAATGCGAAGCTAGGGTTTCCATATAAGGTGGAAGCAGTAGATGAAAATGGGGTGTTATATACACAAGAAATCATTTACGAGAACCCCCCCACCCTATGTGAGAATTGTAATTGTTTTAGTCACCTTAAACAACAACGTTCGATGAACAAAATTTGAATTCCAGGAAGCACACTAATAGATGAAGGAAAAGGTGGGAGGAAGGAGCGAAGGATGATGAAGGTAGCTGTTGAGAATATGAATGAGGAGGAGAATTTGTGTAGCAACGGGGAATATATAAATTTGTCCAGAAGGGCTCTATAAGACATGGAGGAAGCCATTCAATAGCCGAACCAAGTGAAACAAACCATTCTGCAAGATATGATGGACAAAGCTAGGTGGAGAGACTGCAAAATAAATTAATTCGTTGCTAGTGAAGGGATGAATCAAAAGAGATAAGAGGATTTCAAGTCCTCTGTAGCGACCCAAAATTTCAATCATTCGAATTTGGAATATTTAATTGATTTTAAATATTAAAAAGTTAAGTTTATAAGTTAAACAACTTAAATTCCAAATATGGTAATTTATTTGATAATATGAATTATTAAATTGAATAATTGGAATTGCTTAAATAAATGAATCTTGAATTTAATATAAATGGAAACGATTTCAAAGCCAATTTAAATTCTATTTGAATAAGAATGAAGATAGTAAACTTTTAATTTTGAATAAAAGTGATTAGAAAGATTTATATAGTAATCTTTTTAAGTAACATGTGAAAATAGCCTTCCAGGCTAATATCTCGAATTTTGACAAAACCAATTCCATTGGATCCGTAAAAGTGAATTATTATACGCCGTCGAATTTCATGGCGATCACACATATCGTTTGATCTTGCGAACTCGAAACGCATAAAAATTAATTAAAGGAATTTAATTTGTATATTTTGATTTTGAAAGTTAGCTTCTATATATGATCAAGTTGGATCCCGATACTAGTTCCATTGTGTATGGAATATGGGTATTTAATATAGAACGAATATAGAACGCCATGCGTCACGTCTCGATTGGAGTTCGAAAATTTAACGAATGAATAGTGTCGTAAATATTTTCTGTAAAAGGACTTGAGTTATTTCACTTTTGCAAAACCCTAGCTCTCTAAACAACAGCCGCTACTAAAATAAAGCCATCCAACGACCATAAATAGATCGTGCAACACCAGGCCGACCTGGCCCTCGACCCCTAAAGCAAAAATGTGCGCCTCGATGAGATGAACCTATTTAATGGTGGAGATCGGTTTTAGCGGAGCACGATGGCAGGAAATCGCCTCCGACATGGCAGTGGTTATCTACGTTTTGCTGTCGATCGACGATGATCTGAGGGGTGACTCATGTAGCTGGAGGTAGAGGAAGGTCGGGGCGGTCTCCGGCGTGAGTGCGGTGGTCCCAAGTGAAGTCTGGTGGCGTTGGTAGTGGTTTCTTCGAATGATGATTAAGACTAAGAGCAACCCGGAAACGCGAACAATGAGGAGGGGTTAGGATTGCTAATCACGATGATTAACTATTAATGTTAGTAATTAAGAAAATAAATTATATTAATTAACTCGATTCTTATAAATTGTATGATGTTTTCATACGATGACTAAATAGAACGCAACAAGTTGCGCTACGCTCTTACAACGAATAGTTCGTTATGAAGTTGGATTGGGCGGATTTGGAGCTTATAGGAATTTATGTTAAAATTGAACACCTGTTCAATTTTAATTCAAATCAGAATGCTTCCGCAAAAACTGGAATCAAAGTGAGTTAACTCACCTCTCTGGCCCACTTATATTTCTAATGGATAATTTTATTGTTGATTGTTTGTTGACTGTTTGGATGATTTACTATTTTATTAATTGGTTTGGATATATTCCCGCCCCTGGAGCGGATGAGACCCTATTACGTTCCCGTGTAAGAGCAGACGACCCTTTACATACAATCCCACCTTGAAGCAATTGATTCACATTTTATGATTATATACTATATGTAATATAGGGGGATAAGTTGGAGGGATCCAACAGTATTTCTTACACTGTTGATTTTACTTTTCATATATATTGTGATATATGATTTTTTGGATGCCATATATGATGACATCGATATGATTCCCTTATTTAGTGCTTTAGTTGCACTAGGCCTTATTTTTGGTATTTTAAAATACTATAAAACAATGATTTTTATTTAAAAGGGATTTTAAAGTGTTATTTAAAGGAAATGTTTTATATAGTATACGTGATATATATATATATATATATATATATAATTAATCGAATCCCTATACTACTATTTTTGGATTGTCATAACGATGTTTTACGCAACATTCATTTTAACCCAATAAATTGTGTATTGACCTTCCATTGTGAAATACATGAATTGGTTCTTATGATCGTACTAAAGGCTTGATGGTATTGGAAGCATTGCTTCTTATACTTAACACACTTTCTGAGGCGTACGAACTCAACAGTTGTATGGCTATAGCAACCTATTTAGTGTGTCTCCAAAATGGTAGTATTATTAAATATACTTATACCATTGAATTAAGTATATGGAAATATTTTCCAAATATCGATATATTAAAGTGGGTTGTGAATATACTTATACCGTTGAAATAAGTATATGGAAATGTTTTAAAAATATCAAAATATTAAAGTTTTTTTGTGAATATATCTTTTAAAGATATTTTGGGATAAAAATATTTGAAAATTGTTTTAATTAATATGAGGTTGATTAAATGGACCTCGTGACTGCTTATGTGCTAGATTTTATTTGTTGCTTTGATAGTTAAATACCGACTATCAAATTTGGCCATTTTTGGTTCCTTGACTTGATGTGGGAACTGGTTAGTCGTGAACTTAGCATGAAGCCGACTGGGTAGGCTTGATTATCAGTTGGTGTTAAGAACGTTGATTCGAGTAGTGCGGAGTGACTAGGGTACTCTAATCTACATGGCTTCTTTCTTGGCAGAAGGATAGCAAGTTGAGAGTTGGAAACGTGATAAGTCTACGAGACTTGGTTTCCGTATGAGCTTGAGAGCCTCTTATCGTTGTTGGTCCGGAGAGACTGGAATCAGATTTATCCGACTTCGGATCAATTTATGCTTTCGAAAGTGCAGGTTTATGATGATGATTTTTGAGGACGGAGATCTTTATGATGCAGGGCTACATGCCACTACACCTGCGATGCATATTATATATATATGGTGGTAGTAGTGGTTCATTATGAAAATCTTCGATATGCAAGGACTTATCGCTACTAATCCTAGGGATGACTCCTGGCAGGATGTAATATGAGTGTAACGACCCTAGATTTTTAATTTATTTAAATTGATAATTAAATAATTTTTGGATAAAATGGTAAAATAAATTGATTTAAGTAATGCGAGTTTCCCCGAACTCAAATATATTCTGTATAAATCGTTTAAATATTGTATGTATATGTATATACATTTGATTTGAATTCAAATTGTAAATAAATGGTTAGTAATAATTTGAATTTATAAATTTAGTATAAAACAATAAATATTAAATAAATATATAGAGAAATATAATATAAATGGTTTAAAGATAAATATAAAAATATAGATAAAGTAAGTAAACAAAATAAAATATATTCAATTAATTATAAAGGCAAGTATGTAGGCTGCAAAAGGAACACATTCAAACATTAACAAATGACAATAACAACTTTATATTTGTACATGAAAGAAAAAGCAACCTGGCAAAGGAAACAAGCTAACAAAAAAGCACAACCAGTCGAAGTCAAGTATGGCTAAAGCAAAACAAAAATATCTTTATAAAATAGGACAAGTATGATACATGAAGGAACCAAATAAATATATATAGTTGTACAATGTGAATTAATGCAGCCACCAAATCAAGATACCAGCCTCCATACGAAAATCCCTGGCCAGATCAAAAAGAAAAAAAGAGATAAGTTAGCTTGCAAATGAAACACAAAGGACCATTTCATTAAATGCCTTCACCTTAGTACACAACTTGTATCTACATCAGCCGAAATAAAAGCATGGTTTGATTTTCTTTTATACCCTAAAATTGTACTTGCCTACTGCCCTTCCCCTGTACACAATTTTCATATATACATACACATTCATAAAACTTTAGTTCATTTGTTCAAACAACTCAACAAAGAAAAAGAAACAGGAATAAGAAAAGAAAACAGACCATCACTTTATATTCAAATTAGAAAACAATTTACTGGAGAAAAAGAAAAGGCAGTGAAACTCAAAGCAGAGATCAAATTTTCAAATGCAAAGCTTGTTCAAGCTTCTCTGTTCTTCAATCATGACAGGTGAGCAAACTCCTATTTTTTAGAAGCTTACCCTGTTTTGATTTCTTGATGCTTGTGAGTAACTCCACTTTTAAAAATTTAAAGTATAAATTAGTTTGAATGTTATTGCTATGATCAATATTTTATTGTGAAGTATGGTTGCATGTTTATATTTAAAAGTATGTTTGTGTGAATATTCATTTGTGCACTGCTCTGTGTATGGTGAAAATTGATATCTGCTTATTGATAACCTGTAAAAATATCTACCTCTGTTAAATTTTCAAGCTCATGCCTTACTTCCAAAAATCATTTCTACTTGATTTCCTTAATGTTTGGACTCAGGACCAAAACAAAAAAATGTATGTTTGATCACGAACTAGCTTTTAAACAAATTTATTTAAGTTAAACTACATTGGTTTGCCTCTGGGAATCAAAGAACTGAGCAAGTTTTGATTTTTGTCAAAATTCGAACTCCTTAAAACATGAATTCAGATACGCAGACCGAATGCTTACACTTAATCATGATTTTTAAAACAAAGATTTAGATTTTTAGAATAAAGATTGGAGAGGAATTTGGGTTTATCTGAAAATCTTTGCTTTGAGTGTTTCCGGTGATCTCAAGATCGAGAGTGGTCGGGACCTTGTTTTGAAGATGGAGGAAGGACCGGGGTGTTCGGAAAAAATGGTGAGGAGGGTGTCAGATCATCGAGGCATCATTGGCGAAGAGATTTAATCTCTAAACATAGTGGGAGCTATGGTCGAAATATTCGATCGGGGAGGCTTCGATCGTGCAGCGAGTCGCACACGGCTTTGGGAAATGGTTGAGGGGAGGATGACAAGATCGCGACCGGAGTTTCACGTGTTCCGGTGGTTGTGGTGGCGACAACGAGGCCACTTCCAGGTTGTATTCTGGTTCCAGTATCGAGCTCGAAGGCTAAAATTTTGCTTTGATGATTTTTCATCGTTTTGATGATCGGAATTGAGGGTATAGGTCACTGTTGACCTATCAAAGGCAGTCTCGGTGGTCGGAGCATCACCATGGAGTGGTGCACGTGCACGCGACATCATCAGTATCTGGTGATGTTGAATTGGGAAAAGAAGAAAGGAAAAAGTAGAAGGAAGAGAATGTACGCGGGTGTTTACTCGAGTAAACATAAGGATGCTCTCGGGTTTCATCTCGGGAAGAAAACGTAGTAGGCTCGAGTAATTATCGTGCTTTCCTCGGGTTTTAGTGGTGGTACTATTCGGGTAAGAGCCGGGCTGAACCCGAAGCAAATATTTAAACAGTTTTTAAGTTTAAATAGAAGCTAGTTTTAAATTTTTAAATAAATCTAGCTTAAACATTTTTCTTAAATAAATTTCTTCTATAAAAAATGTTTTATTTAACATTCGATTTAAGAAAGCTATAAAATTTGTTTAACTTGAATGCTTAAGTTATTTAAAAAAAAATCTAGAAATATAATTAAGTGATGAGTACTCAGGATAATCTAAGGATTAAATCAATGTAATAAATTTGTGAATTAAGGATTATTAATTAATGATTAAAGGTTGAGTACTCAAGTGATTAAACAAAAATTTATTTAAGGGCTAATTAATAATGTGATTTATTAAGAATAATTTATTAATTAAGGGTTGATTAATTAATGAAGGTGATTAAGGAATGATAATTAATTGAGGAATAATTAATTAAAGTTATTAATTAAATGGTGAATTAAATAATTAAAGGATAATTATTTAATAATTAAAGGTTGATTAATAATAATTAAAGGTTAATCAATTTATTATTAATGGTTAATTAATAAATTGTTAGACCGTTCCAATTAATATGAATTCTCAGCAAGTTCAAATTGGCGTAACATAAAACCTATTAGTCACACCTGGATTCGGGAGCAAACCTAAATCTTACTGTTCCCCGTTGCTCCGCCCGCTGCGCAGATTTCGTTCGAAAAAGGATGAAGATAGGAAAAAAAAAAACATAGCTGAAGCTAACTTGAGTGGAGCTCAGGGAAAGAGACAAGAATGAAGAGATAGATCGTTCGAATAATAAAAAGGATCCATACATTCATTCCCCCAAAATAGACAAAAGAATCCGATCGCCCTGTATAAGCTTGCATTTTCTACAGTAAAAAGCCCGTTTTACTTCTTTACTATAATTCTCCTTTTTTTTTGATTAAAGAGTAATTAATCAAAATGATTTGTAAATTATTAATATTAATTAACCAGGATTAGAAATTCCTAAGAAATTAATCTGATTTGAATTAATCAGACAATTAACTGACCTTACTTATGAATGTTTAGATTCTATTGGATGATTTGATTGTTTGATATCCCTGATATATGATGCTTTGTGATACATCCTGATTTATGTTGTGATCTGTAGTTTACTTACCTGTGATATATATCTGTGATCTGTGAATGAACGATAAGCGTGATAGTTAATACCGCTTATCAACTATATTTCTGTATCCTGATCTGTGATGATTGTATGAAGTTGCACTATTGTGTGTGAAAACCCTGGACTACACCTTTACACACACAAATATGGATTTCACGTGGAAATCGGTTAAGTCACAGATAATTTAAAATTTGATGTTTTTGAAATTGAAATTTTAATTTCAATTGATTTTGAAATTAGAAATTTGGGTTTAATATGAAAAGCTTTTGAAATGGAATTTCAAAAATAAAAGTTATTTTGAATAACTCAATCGAGTTTTGAAAATTTAAATAATTTGATTTAAATTTGAATTCAAGTTTGAAATTGAATTCTATGATTTGAAACTAGGGATTAAAGATGTTGTACAAGTTATACATGGGTTAAACCATTTTAAAGGTATTGATTTGGGAATTTGAATTTAATTCAAGGATTTTAACTCGTGTAAATATAACTGGATTTTTTTTCTGAAACGAAACTATTTGGTTTCAAATAGTAAACACTTTCACATAAGTAATGAATTTATAAATTGTGTTGAAAGGTTTCAAGTTTGAAATGGAATTGAAATGTTTTGAAAACTATGAAATGAGTCTTTGATTTCAAAGACCGGATGAGTTAATCTAACTTGAAATAGAATTGTTTCGAAAGGCTATGAATGAATCTTTGGAAACTAGTTTTGAAAGCTATAAGTTAAATCTTGACTTAAAGATTTAACGAGTTGAAATGGAAATTGTTTTGAAATCCATGAATGGATCTTGGTGAACGGGGTAAACTTTTTGAAATGAATCTTTTTATTTAAAAAGATTGGAAATAGTAATTTGTTTTAACCATTCGAATGAAAAGTTTGGGGCTTTAAGCTATGATTTAACTGAGACCCCAGTATTCATATGATTTTTAATTGCGCTCGTTATTCGGTTTAGCCGGGGAAGGACCTTTGTGTCATATAACCCATTCCGAATGATGATACGACGTATATGGATAGCATTTAAAGACCGGTGGTGAAGACCGGGTATTTTCGAAAACGAAAGGATTACCTGTCGATTTTCTCTGCATCATGGCTCCTGTATAGAGATTCCCTAAGTGATGGGAAATCCGATCGAGATTGTGAATACTCGGATTTGCAAGGGCTTCTTCGGAAGTGCCTTCGGTTCTGTTCGAACCCGAATACGACTTGTATGGATGTGTGTCTGACATTACACTTTGAGATGTAAAGTTGGTTTCTATCAAATACATTTCTGTTGGTGGCGGAGAATTTATTCTCTTAGCTTAACACCCTTCTCTGAGACGAACGAGCTCAGAGGTTATGTAGTTGATGGTTACTAGTGATACATTCCCAATTTGGTAATGTGGCATACAAAGTGCGGTTGATCATTTGATTGATCAAAGCGTGGCTTTGTGAAAAAGCGTGGCTTTGTGAAAAGGCGTTGCTTTGTGAAAAAGCGTAGCTTTGTGGACGAGACTTCGTCGAGCCTCACAACCCGGTAATGGTCGAAACAGGAATGTTGCGACAAAGGTTTTTAGGGGTAGCGCCCCTAGGGTATGTCATTTCCTTCTGGATAAAAGGTGATATCATGGTATGGAGCCCAAATATTTTACCTATGTTGATTATACTTTGTGGCTGTTGCTTTATGATTGAGGATCCTCGGATAAAGGTCGGTAACGACCGGGGGATGACATGACTCGTGTGTTAGTTACCTAGTTATAGCTGTATAGCGTGAGGTAGCGTCAGTGTGTTAGTTACCTAGTTACAGCTGTACAGCATGAGGTAGCGTCGACCTTTTGTTTGCAGAGATCCGGTTAGGATCCGGGGCGTCTTTCCAGAGGCGTTTCTATTTCGGTAAGGAAGTTCCTTAGCCTGATCATTTGTTGGAAATCCAAAGAAGCAATACGAACCCTGTACGGTTTTAGTTGTATTACCTGCTATGGAATGTGGCGGTAATCTGCTATTGAACGTAGTAGCTATAGTAGGCATACAACAATGGTTGTATGCTGGCTAAGATTGATATTATATTTTCGAAATGGTTTTCGACCTTATGCACTAATGATAATAATATCGAATGATTTTGCGTAGTAAGCATTTTTGACTATCATAAGAAGAAATCTCCTCCAATTCTGCGTTTGCATTGTGTGTGTGGTGGGAGGTCTTATGGTAGTCTCATTTTTGAAAAAAGCATTGCAGATTTCAATGTTTAAAAGCCTTTTGTTGTTTGTGTAAAGATAAACTGTTTTTGTTTGCTCACACCAGTCCCACGACTGACCTGGAGTTTATTGTTCCCTTCCTAAACTCTGGGTGCCCACTATTTTCCACACGGGCAGTCTAGAGTTGAGTTTTTCAGATATTCAGGTTTAGTAGATTATCTGGAGCTAGTTCAGTTCTTGGAGTTCATGGACTGACGTTGCTTATCTTAGAGCATTCTATTGGAGACATTCTATCCGCTGCTGGTGTTATCTATTTTATTTCCGCTGCTATTTCTTGTATCATATCTCTGATATTGTTGTATCATATTGATATCATTGTTGTATATCATTCTGGATATTGTATTCATTGGAGTTGTATATGATATCATTGTTTTCTTTTTCTTCCGCTGTGTTATTTACTTAATTGTGTTATAAGCTCCGGCGAATCGGACTTGAACGGTCGAATCTGCGGCATTCTAGTACAATGTGAAGTACGGATGTCGATTTTCGAACGGGCAAAACCCGATACGTTACAATGAGAGTACCTTCGGTTTATCCTATTCTTGGATAACTTATATAGACGAATGTCTGACATTGCATTTCTAAAACGCACGTACATTGATTTTTATAAACCTACATCTGTTTGGTGGCGGAGAAGACAACTTCTCTTAGCTTAACACCCTTCTCTAGGACATATAGAGGTTGTACATTTGAGGAAATCAATAGTGTGTAATAGAATTGGCAATGTGGCATCCAAAGTGGAATGTGCTAGGTGAAAGGTAATCGTTACCTCAGGCCTCATCACCTGGTAATGGCTTAAACATGGTACGCCGTAAGGCTATGTGCTTCGCAACCATTAGGGTATGATCATCACCTTTTTAGATTACTCTCTATATGTTGAGTATGCGGTGTATGCTATGGGATCCCGAATAGGTCGGTTATGACCGGGGTGAAGACATATACGGTTTCTATCCAAGCCATGTATGAGTGCCAAAAAGGGGTAGACCGGTCTTGCTTGATGCGACGGATTGTTTGTGTATCCTCGGTACATCCCTTTAGAGATGTACTATATGGAATGTGGTCCCTTACCTTGCCATTGTATGGAAATCCATTCTCCAACATGTGCGTGCCATTTTGTTTGTAGAACCTACTTTGTAGCTAGTATGCTGGAATTTAATCAATGTAACAATTTCGACTATGATTAATATTATTTGTATACTAGACACTAGTATAATATAATAAAATTTGATACGAAATGTTTTGGTCATTGTCAGGTAAAAACCCATCCATGTTTATGTGTGGCGCGGTCTTACGTGATACCTTTGTCTTGAAAAAGAAAGTTTTTGATGACTTTAAATTCAGTTGAGATGTGTTTTCTCATGCTGGTTTACCAGACTGATCCAAGCGTTATTCCCTTCCAATGCCCGATCAGACCGAGTATATTTACAGATTCAGTTTGTATGCTTTGGAGCTTCAGAAGACGAGCTGGGGGTCTTCAGGTCATATTCACGTATATGTTTATTTTTCGCTACATTGTTGTTGAAATTATCAACATTTGTGAGGACAGGTTGTTATAACTTTCCAGACTGATGATCAGTGATTTTTTTTTGTACTTTGATTGATGGATGTATACTACAGTTTCTGTTTTTGTAAAGATCATTGATATTATATTATATGTATTTCCGTTGCGATTATGAGATCCTATGTTGTTTTAGTTTCTTTTTCTCTTCTTCTCTTCTTTTTTCTTCTTTCTTTCCCATAAGTATTTATCTTTCTGTTCAATTTGGGTCAGACATGTGTGGTTTATTTTCAGCTTGAATTGTGAGGATTTGCGGGTCGTTACAACCGATATCAGAGCTTAGGTTAGTGAACACCTAGGCTTTGGTGGGGTACTCATTATAGATAGAGTTGTAATACCCTAGGATGAGTTTGAGAGAGTGTGTGTGTGTATAAGAACGAATTTGTTAGTGATACAAAAATGTTTTATATTGTGTTGGTTGATTTGTTGAGTAGCTTATGGTTTTTGGTCAATACGAGTAATTTACGTTATTGACAGAGATCTCTAAACAGTTGAACATAGCAATTTGACATTGTATTGTTTTAAAACTAGGTAAATGAAATAATTTTACCTTGATTATATTTTATAAATAAAGGAATAATTTTTCAGAAATTATTGTAGTATATATGGTGTGTTTAGTTGTTAGTGAATGATAATATTTGATTATTATCATTTGTTGTTTCTATTCTAATAAAAGTTATTATTATTATAACATAAACAAATATAAACAATTAAGAAATGGTTTGATATAACCAAATTGAAATTATATATAAGGGAAATCTATAAATATGATTTATAAATAAAAAGGATTTAAAAGCTGAGAATTTGAGACTTTAAATCCGTTGATTTTGAATTTTTTTTAAAGTTTTGAAGAAATAATAATGATATTATTTAGAAAGTAATTTGACTGGAAATATTTTTAAAAGGATTTAAAAGAGATAGAAAGCACTGAACTCGCTTCGGTTGCTTGGAAATAGTTATGGTGATGGCGGCAGCATCATCAACGTTCATTTTAGAGTTTTTAAGTGATGGATTGCTACCACTGAAGTTGTATTTTGGTAAAACAAGTTTTGATTTTAAAATTTTGAAGTATAATTTGATAAATATGGGAAAATAAGTTTTATAACTTATAAATTTTGAGAATGAGAAGTTAATTTTATTTAAAATAAGCTGAATATAAGTGTTAAGAAAAGTAAATTTGAAATTGAAATATGAAATGAAATTTAACCTAAGTTAACTAAAATGAATTTTTAAAAGAAAAATTGGCTCAAGTAAAGGTAAATGAAGTGAAATAACAAAATAAGTTAAATGTAATTGAATTTGATTTGAAATGGATATGAACTTAAGTTGTAAAGTGAAAATAAACATAAGAAGTGCATAAAATGTTTATAATAAATTTTAAGTAAAATTTGATGGAATGGTTCTTAAGTGATATTAGTACTGAAAGAAATATACTAAGTAATAAATGAATGTGAATAAAGCAATGGGAATAATGATTATAAATAAATGAATGTAAATAAATGAATCTAAATAAAAAAAGAAAGAAAAAAGAATGGGATATAATAAGAAACCAATTGAAATAATTACGTAAGTTGTACGTATATTATTTTATTTGCATAATTGTTGGATTCATATTCGAATATATGATTTCGTGATGCTTTAAATCGGTCCGAGTTAGAACTTTTCACTCGATTCTCGACGGCGAACACTGGTTATAGATTTTTGATTTATTCTGAAATTATATATAATAGTATATGGCTATGCAAGGAGAATGATGGTTTCTAATCAAGGAACCAGATCTGAGTCCACACTAGAGTGGTCATGTGAACGATATTAGTTTAGAAGTGAAATTGTGTGATTGAGCAAGTGATCGGGTATGGTTTTGCATACAGATGATATATGTACATCGTACGGGCTTTATTAAATTAAATGTTGACATTGGAAAATGTAAATTGATATGGTTATGAATTAATTGGATGGATATTATTTGTTTGATGGTTTCTCTTCTTACATTTGTTACATTGGCATATAGTTATTGTATTAGTACATGTTATATATTGATATTACTTTCTATATACATGTTCTCATGTTTCATGTTTAATTGGTATAGATGGTGTACGCTTCGTATTTGGAGCTCGCTTTCGCATTATATTGATTGTATATGCTTGCTAATATAAGAAAAAGTACACATCTTGGATTACATATCGTACTTTTATGTTTTTCGCTACGGGATGCCTCATCCCTGAAGATGAGATGTATATTTGTGATTATATATATCGTAAATTTTTCGGATCTAGACACGCAATGGAGACGCTGCCGAAATTTTCTGTAAATTTAAGAACTAGAATTTTTTTAATAAATTTTGGAAATAATCTTTGATAACTAAAAATTGATTTCTATGTTATAACTTGGAATGATATTAGTTGGTATTGGTGAATGAATTTAAAGACTTAGAAAAATTATAATCTATTTCAGCTAATTGGTTTTGAAAAGTTAATGGGATTTTGGCATTTTTCTTACTTGCTAATTTCGAGGACGAAATTCTTTTAAGGGAGGAAGTATGTAACAACCTAGAATTTCAGTCATTCGAATTTGGAATATTTAATTTATTTTAATTATTGAAAAGTTAAGTTTATAAGTTAAACAACTTAAATTTCAAATATAGCGATTTATTTGATAATGTGAATTATTAAATTAAAAAATTGGAATTGTTTAAATAAATGAATCTTGAATTTAATATAAATGAAAAAGATTTCGAAGCCTATTTAAATTCTATTTGAATAAGAGTGAAGATAGTAAACTTTTAATTTTGAATAAAAGTGATTAGATAGATTTTTATAATAATTGTTTTAATTAACGTGTGAAAATAGCCTTCCGAGGAACTTTCACGGATTTCAACAAAACCAGTTCCATTGGATCCGTAATAGTGAATCATTATAGGCCATCGAATTTCTTGGCAATCGGACGTATCGTTTGGTCGTACGAACTCGGAACATGTAGAAATTAATTAAAGGAATTTAAATTAATATAATTTGACTTTGATAGTTAACTTCTGTATATGATGAAATTGGATCCCGATACTAGTTCCATCGTGTTTGGAATAGGGGTATTTAGTATAGAATGCCAGGCAGCACGTCTCATTGGAGTTCGAAAATTTAACGCGTGAATAACGTCGTAAATATTTTCTATAAAAGGACTTGAGATATTTCACGTTTGAAAAACCCAAGCTCTCTAAACAACAGTCGCCATTAAAATAAAGCCATCCAATGACAACGAACAGATCGTGTAACTCAAGGCCGATCTGGCCCTCGACCCCTTAAAAAAAGGTGGGCCTCGATGAGATGTACCCACTGAATGGTGGAGATCGGGTTTAGCGGAAAACGACAGTGGGAAATCGCTTCCGACAAGGTGGATTTATCTACGTTTTTCTGTCTATCGGCGATGATCCGAGGGGTGACTCGTGCAGTGGGAGGTAAAGGAAGGTCGGGGCGGTTTCAAGCATAAGTGCGGCGGTCCCATGTGATGTCTGGTGGCATCGGCGGCGGTTTCTTAGAACGATGCTGAAGACGAGGAGCAACCTAGGAATGCAAACGAAGAGGAGAGGTTAGGGATTGTTAATCACGATGATTAACTATTAATGTTAGTAATTAAGAAAATAAATTATATTGTAACAACCCTAGATTTTTGCATATATTTTTAAATTTGACTTTATTTTATTTTGAAACTATTTTAAACTTGTTTGATTTCAAACATTTCATTTTTTAAAATAAATGTTAATTATTATGTGAACTATAATTTCAAACTAGTATAAATTGGTTATTTTACTGAAAAGTGAATTTCTATTCAAACTGTTCAATCTTTGGCATTTAAACTTAAATTTTAAATATTTAAATTCTTAAATTTTATCTTTTATTATGAAAATAGATGTAATAACTTGAACATTGCTTTTTGTTTCGTTGAAAACGGAGTTAGACTGTAAAAGTTATGTATATTTCAATATTGAGTGCAATTTGTTTTATTCTGCAATTTTGTTATTTTAAATTTGTATAAATTATATTTTCTTTGTCATATTTTATTTTTATATGTGTTAATATGTTATTTTATGTATATTTTTATCTTTTAATAATTTTAAAGTGATAATATAATTTGTCCAAAGTTTACTTGAATTTATTTCAATGTATAATGCCTAGTTTCCATTTTTCTACTATTTTCTTCATTAAAATTATATTTAATTAATTAATTATTTATTTATTTTGTGAATTAATTTTTATTTTGTGTTCTTATCTTTATTTATAAATACTTTTCAAGCACATAAAAATTTTCCAAAGTTCATTGCATTTATTTTCAATTTTTCTAGACTAGTCTGCAATTTTGTGCTATTTTCTTATTTTAACCTTATATAATTAATAAATATTTATATATATTTTATATTTTTGTTATATTTTCGAATTTGTGACTGAATGTATTATTATTTTCAGTAATATAAACTTATATAAAGAAATTAAAAGAAATTTGAAAGGTTATGACTTTTGATTTTCCTAAGGCCTTTTATCTTCCAACCTTTCACATTTGTAACTTACCTTTTCATCAATTAGCCTTTACTATCCACATCTTTTAGCTGCATACCCTATTTTCTATTCACGTACATTCATTATTTTAATTTCTGAAACAAAACAATTTCGGCCATGGCTATTGAGGAAAGTTTGGGTAATGATTTTCAACTTTTTCTTATTCTTTTTCTACTTGTTTACATTGATTTTTGCACTTGCTCTCTTCTTCTAGGCTTGGCTCCTCCTCAACCAGATCTGGTCCGACCTCCACCACCCTCTTTCTTTGATCATTACCCACCCTACTACACCACCAAGGCAGGCCAAGCACATCCATGGCAAGGAGCACCACCAAAATCAACAAAAACCACCACATATTACACTAGCCGAGCCTAGATTGTTAGCACCACCTTCTACCACCATTTGCCGCCGCCACCACCACCACCACCTCTGACCTGACCTCCACCCTCTGCCACATCATGCACCATCTCCAAACCGACCTAGGCCGACCTGTTTGGACCCAAACCCAGCCCTTAGTCCCTGCCTTAGCTGAGCTTATTCCATCACTAACTGAACCATGTAAAGTTGAGAACAAGTGTAAACCATTCGATATGGTTTTGGGTATTGATTCCTTGAATTATTTGGTGATAATTTGTGTTGAAAACTTATATCTATCCTATTGTTTTGTTTAAATGTTTGAACAAGGCAAATTTGCTTTGGCTCTCCACTCTCAAGTTGTCTCTGTGCTATCGTGCCTTCGTAATGTCAGTATTGTTGCTTTGGTGGATATCTCCAGCTTTGAACAGGTGAGTAAATCTCACCAGACTAATATATACTTATATAGTTGATAAACTGACATCACTTGAATCTGTAAATGCATATCATCCTATTATAACTGTTATATTATGATTATATGATGTTCACCCATGCTTATTTATCTGTTATACCATATGTTACTATTTATTATGTTATTCTATTTATTTATATCAGTTTATCACACTGCAAGTTCCCTGTTAGTATAGAAATTAGTATGGGTTGAAATGATACATACCCGAACGGACTTTAGAATAGGGAAAGATCGTTATGGGCTCAAATGATAAGCCTGAGCGACTTTTTATTTATTTTATTTAACTTGGGATTGCGTGTTTGAAATGATAAAACCCGGTTTTTCTTTGTAAACCGCGGATTGAAATTATACATATCCGTATCACTTGACCTAGGCTAGAAAATTTTATACAGACCCGTGGTATATATATTTTTCTGAAAATTTTAAAATATTTTAAAAATGTAAATATTATGATATTTTGATTTAAATTTTATTAAAATGATTTCTATAAATATTAGTGATTTTCTACAAATTATATAAGTGAATTAAGTAAATGGTGAAGTATAATTTGAAATATAAGTTAATTTTGAAATTTATGATTTTGTTTATAAATGGAATTTATGTAAAGTAAGAATATATGACAAATTTGATTTAAAAGATGAATTTAATGATTTTATTAAGTAATAATAATATTTAAAAGTGTTAATGATTTTGTATAAATTAAATATGAAATAAATGAATATTTAAGCTGAATTTGGAAATATAACTTAAATTGAATTTTGTGGAATTTGTTTAATTTAGTAAAATAAATGGAAATAAGTTATATTTTGGAAATTTAAACTTAGTTGTTAAGTTAAGAATTTGATTAAAGAAATGAAATTTAATTTGATTTTTGTATGGAAATTGGACTTTATAAAATCATAGAAATAAAGGTATTTAAATGATTGTTTTAAAATGTGAAAATATATGATTTTAAAGTTAAAAGGATTTATATTAAAAGTTAATTGTTTGTGAAATCGTAATTAAACTCGGAATTTGATTTGACAGCATTTTTTAAATATAATGTAAAGGTATTACAGCATTGGTAAATGCTGGAGTTGTTTTAAATGAACCATATAGCAAATTTGAACTAAAGGTTATTATAGCACTTTGTTAGTGCTATAGCTGTTAAATTTAACTAAAATTTCAATTGAAAGTAAATTAAGTTATTACAGCATTTTTAATGCTGTCTTTTGTTAATGAACTATTTTAAAACATAACATTTCGTAGCATTTCCTAAGTGCTGCGAAAGTTGAATTTTCATTGTTTTAATAAACTTAAATGGATAAATGATCTTTGAAAAAGATGAAATTTTGTAAATTAAATATTTAATTATTAAATATAATGAATTGACTTTAAATGATTTAAATGGAATAGTTGATTGGTAAATACAACTATTTTTGAAATGTGATTAAATGGTATTTAAATTTAAATTAAATAAATGATATTTTGGAATGAATTTGAAATGATATTAAATCTTGGAATGAATAATTGAAGTTTATATTAGTATGAAAAATATTTGGTTTACTTGTAATTTGAATCTATTTAAAAGATATTGGACTTATGAAATATATGATAATAATGCTTTGGAATTTATTTTATAATTTGAATAGTTATTTGTTGATTAAATCTATATTTGAAATTTATAAGATTTGAAATGGTCTATGGAAATTTAATTCAAATAAATGATTGAATTGAATTGAAACTTTGAAAATTTTAATACTTGATTTGAAAGTATAATATTTACACTTTTAAATGGTTTAGATGAATTATTTTGATTGAAATATAAACTATTTAAAAGGTGACTTGAAATGATAATAAATGAATGATATCTGTGAATTTAAAAGGTATTTAAAATTGAATAATTAGATTTGAACTCAAATGATATTTTGGTATATTAAAATGATTTGAATGAAGTTTTGGAAAGATTTGATATTTTGATATATTAAAATGAAGTTTTGGAAAGATATGATATTTTTATATATTGAAATGATTTGAAATGAAGTTTTGAAATGATATGATATTTTAAATATATTGAAATGGTTTGGAATTGATTTAATATTTATTTTGATAAAGATTTGGATTTGAAATGATATTCTATTTTGAAATATAAACTGTTTTTAAATTATAACCACGGGTTATAATAACGATTGGTTGTTAAAGAGACCGGGATCGGATATGGACATACTCTCTGTCGATACCGAAAACCACTTTGACAACTGTGTACGCGGTGGAGTTTCCAGAATGAAGTAGGATGGTGGCGACGATCCTAAGGTATATATATGGACCCAACTCCCGTGAGTTGGCATAAGGTGGCTAAAACAGGAGCGATCTCGGACCAGTGAGGTAGCACCTCTTATCGGACACACTTCTTCGATACCATTATATTACTTTTGATTGATTTGGTGCGCACCCTTGATTTGGGAGTGTTGTTCGAGGTGGAGCGGTAGTGGCTGCTATGCGTTTCCATCAGTCCGTGTGCGTAATTGGTATATCTACCCTAGCATTGCCTTGTGTGCCGTGTCACCTACCATATTGAGCTTTACTACGAGTTTCTATTTGTGTCGTACCTATGGAGTATCTTCTCATAGCCTTGCGAGGTATGTAGGTACTGTGTAGACTATTGGCATATTACGTGTTAAGATGGAAAATGTAAAGCCTTAACGCTATTTAAAAATATATTTATTTTATGATTAGACATTATTATAATATCGAATATTACTACATAGTAGATAGTTTAACGGATCCTTAAGGAATGGGCGATCCCAAGCATTCTTTAAGTTACTTGTACCTTTATTACAGTTCACTTGAGTTGGTTTATATTGTATAAGTATGTATGTCCTAACTCGAATGTTTGTATTTTTATTTACGCTCAGGTCAGCTTGAGTATTCACAGATTTGGATTCCACTTTCTGGAGATTGGAATCGCTGGAGATTATCTGCTTATCTAGTTTTATCTATCTCAGTTATGTTATTCTATTCAGCTTGTACTTGGTTATCATATTGAGACTTCCGTTGTACTTTATTTTTTCTGTTGTATCTTGTTTAACTCTGATATATTTACATAGTAGCTTCATGAACTACTATTTCTTTTACTTCCGCTGCATTATTTTACTCTGTGTCTGTGATCTGTGATTATATTTATTTACTCTATATTCTGAGATTTGCCAAATTTTATTTACAACACGGTATTTTGAGCAATTCAAGTCCGACATGTGCGGATGCGAATGGTTGAAAATATCGGGTCATTACAGTTGGTATCAGAGCTTTGGCTTTGAGGCAAAACTTAGAATGTAGGGTAAATTTAGTTACAGAATCACTTTCATTCGAGCTTGAATCTCTTCATTTTTTTGATTTCCTTTGAATTTTGGAATGTTCCCTATAGTTCCAAAATCCATTCTTGTCCCTCACTATTCATCTTCTTTTGATTTTTGAGTATCCCATGACTCCACTTCGAATGAGCTTTATAGTGAATTGGCAGTCTCGCCAATATTCTAATGACTTGTAAAAGGGGGAAACTCCTTTACAATTAACATTGATTCACCAGAGATTTATATTTATCCTTGGTTTAGATGCTAATATCTTTTATTACTCCAAACTCTATCTCTTGAGATCGAATGTAGATTTCCAGACAAATCCACGTTTGATCTTATTCATTAAGTCACGGTGACCCGGTTAAGGTTGTCCGCGATTTATCTAAGCTTACCCATCTCTCTACTCTGTTTAACCATCTTGTCTTTTGTTTCTAAACTATCTCCAACATTTTGAATTGTACTTATAAATCTATGTTTGTTTTATATATGGTGTTGTTTGAGTTGTTGACGTTGATTTGGGCTTCCGATCGATTCGTCTGATCAACGCTATCGATAGGATTTCTAAAACACTTTGATAGAACAAACTGACACTATATTATTTTAAAATTTGGTTAATGAAATAAATTTTGATATAAGTAAATATTATAGAACTAAATAAATTGATTTAAATTGATTATTTGAAATGATAATACTTGATTTATCATTCTATAAATGAATTTATAAATAGTTGTTTATAAATTTGATTTGGGAACTGAAATGAATTTAAATCAAGAATTTGAGAATTTAATTTATGATGGTTTCGAACTTTGTGTTTAAAGCTTTAAAAGGATATATTATTTAAAGTATTTTTGAATATAAATTTGTTTCTAAAGAATTTTAAAGTTTAAAAATTAGTGCTCTTCTCTTTGTCGCTGGAAAATAATTTCGGTGATGACTGCAGCATTATCGACGTTCATTTTCGAGTTTCGAAGCGAAGAAACCATTCTGTAGTTTTGCTACAGCTTTGTTTTGGGAAATTTGATTGATTTGAATTTTTAAGAGATAATTTGATTTATTATATATATATATATATATATACAAGTGTTTGCGCCAAAATTGGTCACAAACCCCGAATGTTGTGAAAGCACCAGTGTATGAATATAAATCAACAATATTCACACACAAATCTCAAATCTAAGCAAACAGAGTATCACAATTCAGAAATAATGAACATAAACACGAGATTTATAGTGGTTCGGCGATCTTGCCTACGTCCACTCTGAAGTTGATGATTTTATTGATGTTCACTTGATGATTACAATTTCTTCTGATGTAGTACAACTGATTGTATGATTATAATCTGAACCTAAGGAAGCAGTGGTGATTCTGAGTAAATCTGGCAGAGTCTGGGCACTCTTTAGCTCCTAGAATTGTCCGACCCCCTTTCTGAATGACCAGGGGCTCTATTTATAGGTGTAGGAGGCTGATATTTCGCCTAAATTGAAGGGAGACTAGTTCCGGTACGTGAGGGGGCCCACATGACCGAAATCTGGAGATCCGGGCCCACTTTGGGATCGATTCGACCCTTGGTTCGAATCGATGAAGAAAGAGTCCAATCGAGCTGAAATTTGGGGTGGACATTCTTCATCATGTGCTTAAGCTTCTGTGAAAATTTCATGGCATTTGGACTTGTAGATCTCAAGTTATGATCGATTCAAGTTGACGTTCTTCGCCCTATGGATTCGAACTAAGGCTTGTTCTATGGATTCGAACTGAGGCTCGGCCTATGGATTCGAACTAAGGCTTGTTCTATGGATTCGAACTGAGGCTCGGCCTATGGATTCGAACTGAGGCTCGGCCTATGGATTCGAACTGAGGCTTGTTCTATGGATTCGAACTGAGGCTCGGCCTATGGATTCGAACTGAGGCTTGTTCTATGGATTCGAACTGAGGCTCGGCCTATGGATTTGAACTGAGGCTCGGCCTATGGATTCGAAGCAAGGTCATAGGATGGATTCGAAGCAAGGTCGTAGGATGGATTCATAGGATGGATTCGAAGCAAGGTCATAGGATGGATTCGAAGCGAGGTCATGTCCTCATCTTGTATCGACTATATCTTGAGCATACGAACTCGGATTGACTTGAAACTTGGAACGTTGGTTTGCATGGCTTTACTTGTCATGTCTTATCAATTTCAGCCTGATCCAGACTCGGACAAAATTCATCGATATCCATTGTGAACTTGTGATGTAACTGTCCTACACGATGGACTGTCATTGATTTCTAGTCAACTTTTTGGTGTCACGGCCTTGCCAAAAGGCGGGATAACATTTGCCCCCCAAAACATGCCTTGCGATAGGAAGGTGTGTTTTGTAGTTCCATAAGTTGGATGTTCATATCCTGTTGATGACCTGTGGTACAACCTGTAAAGAGTTTGACAGTTTTATATGACCTTAAATGACGACCGTTCGCGATCTAGCCATTTGAGGTGGAATGCGACCGTTCGCGATCTAGCATTTTCTGTATGACCTTAAATGACGACAGTTCGTGATCTAGCCATTTGAGGTGGGGGGTGCCGTTCGAGGCGAGTTGTGATCGTTCGCAATCGAGTGCCGTTCGAGGCGAATTGTGACCGTTCGTGGTCGGGTGCCGTTCGAGGCAATTGGTGACCGTTCGCAGTCGGGTGTCGTTCGTGGCGAATTGTGATCGTTCGTGGTCGGGTGCCGTTCGAGGCGATTTGTGACCGTTCGTGGTCGGGTGCCATTCGTGGCGAATTGAGTGTGCCCGGGGAGGGACTTAGTATCATCAACACCAGGTTTCACGTTCGGGTGAATTCCCAGATTGTCTGTTGCAACGGTTTATCGCCATCTCAGAGCATGCCTAGGGACCGTTCGCGATCCCGTACATGTGTAAGTGGCTTAGCCGTTATGAAATCACAAGTAGCATTTTTTCATTGAAAATAAGTCTTTAGCAGAAATGTTAAACAAAATCAAGTTCAAATATTCAAATCAAGATGAAACAAAAGCAAAGCAAGGATGTCAAAGTGTAAACTCCCACCACGATAGGGTTAATAGTAATTCAGAGCATGCCTATGGACCGCTCGTGATCTCGCACATGTGTAAATGACTTACCCATGTTGGTGTGAGGTTTACGACTTGTTCATCGTTATTTCAATTAATTAATTGATAACCATACGGTGTCCCGGCTCAAGGTCACCCCTAGCTGATGTAGACGGTGGTCGCTCTGGCTCCACTGGTGGAGCTCGCCTTCTCACATACTGAAGTAGCATACCGTTCCTGATTTGCCCTTCCACCTCATCCTTCAGATGTCTACAGTCGTTAGTGTTATGACCATTCAGTTCGTGGAACAAGCAATATCTGTCTGATTTCCTCTCGTTAACAGTGGGGTCCCTTCATATTGGCCTACGGTAGGGAATTTGCTCTCGTGTATCTCGGTAGATTCGGTCCAAACTCTCATTCAACTCTGAGTAGGTGGTGAATCGTGGCTCTCTCCGCAGTAGCTTTGGCCCTTCACCACTATCCTCAGTCTTTCGTTTTCCTTTATCCTGGTCTAAACCCTTTTCAAAAGGCTTTTTGTCTTTAAGTGCATAAACTTCTATTTCATCTCCTTCTTCTCTTTCAGCATTAGCGTCTTCCAATCGCAAAAACTTTTCTGCCTCATGATAGAATTCCCCTAGATCCATAGGCGGATCCTTAGTTAATGAATTTTTGAATTCTGTGCCGTCAGCTATTCCGGACACAGCTGCCATCATAACCATGGATGGATCTGGCCGATCCATCGATGCTGCTGCCGCATTGAACCGCGTCAGGAAATTCCTTAGAGACTCACCAGCTTTCTGCTTTAGCGTTGCCAAGCTCATCACATTCTTGGGTCTTGAAATGTGAACCCTGAATTGCCTCATAAATTTCTCAATCAAATCGGTCCATGTCCCAATGGAGCCGCTCTCTAGCTGTCTGAACCATAAAGCTACTATGTCTGTCAAATACAGTGGAAAGCACCGGGCCATGACTTCCTGTGATGCCCCCAGCACTTCCATGTGCCTTATATACCTCGTTAGATGGACCGCAGGGTCCGTCCTCCCATCATACCTTTCCACTGTTGGCAGTTTGAATTCTGGTGGGTTCCTAGCCAACCTAATCATAGGAGAAAAGGGACTCCTGTTTACGTCTTCAAGATCTCTGTTTACTAATCCACCTCTCATGGCTCGCCTGACCATCTCTGCCAATCTATCATTGTCTCCAAGTTGTAGTCCTCGTTCGCTACCTTCGATCTGCCCCCCGAGTCCGTGTGAGCTTTCGGGTGTCTGCCCCCCTGGCTGAGCGTTTATCCCTCTATTGCCGCTAGGTTGCTCGGATGTCCTTGTCTCTCTTCCCAGGTTCGGATCAACATGTCCTAAGTGTATGCCCCCCAGCTCCGGCGCTGCGCCAGATGGTCCTGCTCCGTTCTGGATTCTGGTTGTTCCTTGATTTTGCGCTCCAAGTTGTCCAATTTGTTGAAGAAAATTCTGGATCATCTCCTCCTGTCTCTTCATCATTGTCTCCATCTCATCCCTGGTGATGAAGATCGATGCTTGGTTTGCTCCTGAGGAAGCCTCTTGACTCCCTTCGTGCTGACTTTGTTCTGGCCTTGTCCTTCTACTCGATTGTCTCGTCATAGCTTTTCAAATCTGAACTTTTAAACCTTCGAATTCAACTTCCAAGCGGTAGAATCCCTGAGTTCAGTTCTCAGTGGAAGCACCAAAGTGTTTGCGCCAAAATTGGTCACAAACCCCGAATGTTGTGAAAGCACCAGTGTATGAATATAAATCAACAATATTCACACACAAATCTCAAATCTAAGCAAACAGAGTATCACAATTCAGAAATAATGAACATAAACACGAGATTTATAGTGGTTCGGCGATCTTGCCTACGTCCACTCTGAAGTTGATGATTTTATTGATGTTCACTTGATGATTACAATTTCTTCTGATGTAGTACAACTGATTGTATGATTATAATCTGAACCTAAGGAAGTAGTGGTGATTCTGAGTAAATCTGGCAGAGTCTGGGCGCTCTTTAGCTCCTAGAATTGTCCGACCCCCTTTCTGAATGACTAGGGGCTCTATTTATAGGTGTAGGAGGCTGATATTTCGCCTAAATTGAAGGGAGACTAGTTCCGGTACGTGAGGGGGCCCACATGACCGAAATCTGGAGATCCGGGCCCACTTTGGGATCGATTCGACCCTTGGTTTGAATCGATCAAGAAAGAGTCCAATCGAGCTGAAATTTGGGGTGGACATTCTTCATCATGTGCTTAAGCTTCTGTGAAAATTTCATGGCATTTGGACTTGTAGATCTCAAGTTATGATCGATTCAAGTTGACGTTCTTTGTAACGACCCGGAATTTTCGATCCCGAAAATTCCAGATAGTTATGAAAAAGAAGAAAGAGATAGAAGAAGAAACAGAAAATAAACACAGAATCTCACATTCGCAGCGGATAAAATATAATATCCAATAATATTCTTTATACAAAGAAACTGTATCAGTCAAATACATTTTAAATACATCTGAGTTACAACATATAATCACAGATACTGGACATATACAAAACAACATGTCTCAGACAACTACAATATATCATAGTGGAATACACTCCATACGTCCTGCCATCCAGCTCTCTCCCTGAGCTCCGGAACGTCCTTACCTGAAAATCTGTAATACTCGGTCTGACCCGAGCATTACATCAAAGTAACACCCGGGTCAGGCTGGAACCAGCGTGAGTAAACCCATCTAACCAAATAAAAAAAAACATACAACACATGTAAACCCAGGTGACTTATATCAATTTATAACTTCCCAAGTCGTTATGAACATCACTTATTTCACATGTCAATTTCTAAGTG
Source organism: Allium fistulosum (assembly GCA_030737815.1). NCBI lineage: Eukaryota > Viridiplantae > Streptophyta > Magnoliopsida > Asparagales > Amaryllidaceae > Allium > Allium fistulosum. The sequence continues at coordinate 102,570,388 of CM060907.1, forward strand.
CCAAAACTTAGATTAAAATGGTCCAATTCACTTAAATCGTTTCATTCCAGTTTATTGATTTCACATTTTCAATTTGTAATGAATCGAAATGGTTTCGGGTATTTACTAATACCCGACTCCGGTCTTTTCGAATTCAACACCATCTTATCCAATTTATTCAGGTAAACAACAATTTAACTTCAATTTCAAGGTGTTGCCTATACACATTAATTCCTCACTAATAGATAACCACAATCTCAGTTTAAACCCAGCATATCATATCACGTAGCATCACAAATCACATGTCTGAGTTATCAATCAATCTAAGGCATAAAATTTTGTCCAATCATTCATAAGCAAGATAAATGAGACATACCATTTCTAATTAACAAACTCCCAATGAATTAAACTAATTACTTAAAAATCTTGCTTATTCAATATTAATAAATTTCATTCAATTAATTAATCATTCCTTAATTATTCATCTTGGTTAATTATTCTTGATTTATCATTCTTTAATAACATTGAGTAATCTGCCTTCAATTAATTACACAAATTCATTATTCTCAAACCCATCACATTTATTAACCTTAAATTACCATATTCATTAATTACCCAATTTTATGGTCCGGCAATCACTTACCTCGATTAATTAATTCACACTTAGTAATTAAATAATCCTTAATTAATTTCCTAAATTAATCAATTCTTAAATTAATTACTCTATGTAATTAATCCTCAATTATTTCCTTAAGTAATTTACCCTTAATTACTTTCATCAAATAATTATTCCATTGGTAAATTATAAAGACCAACCAGAACTTTTCACCGAGTATCACAGAATATCAAAAATCCAGCTAATCTACTCATACAATCATCCAAATAGGAATTATCAATTCACATCATAATTATTTTAATTTACTTATATTAATTTCTTAAGAATTTACCACTATTTGGACTAATAAACTATAGATAATTTAATTCAAAACATTAAACCAATCACTTCTTAATTACCTTTAAAAATCAAATTAAATTATTCTTAATTAATTCATGTTTCTTTCTTCAAAAATCAGGGATTAAATATTCAAAATTTAAACTCAGTTTAACATTTGTTTCAACTTAACTTAATAATTTAAAAACTGAGAAAAACTGGCACTGTTTAAAACTTGAAAATGAACTGACCCAAGACCACCTCAGTTTGCTTCGAGAAAAGCAGAAATTTACCCGAGCCAAATTTAATTTTCCTCGAGTTCGCATTCGAGTGTACTTGGTATTGTTAAAACTGAGAAAACACAGACCTACCCGAGTTCATCCTAATTTACTTCGAGTAAAAATGGAAATCCACCCGAGCCAATCACAAATCTACTCGAGAAATTCTCGAGTTTCACTCCCCTGCCAACCCAACAGCCAGACAGGAAACATGGTGCACATGCACACCATCGATGATCAACTTCGATCATCATTGCGACGCCGAGCAAGTCGACCTCATCGCCCCTACCCACTCCAGATCGCCAGCACCACCTACCACCTTGCGAATCAAAATCGAGACCAATCACCTACCTGGAACGCACACAGAACCCATCACCAATCCCTGAAAAACATCGCCGTGCTCCCATCTCCGACCACCAGAGACCACCAAACTCCGGCCATAGTTTCGCCTACCTTCCCTCTACAACACCTCAAAAGCTCGATACACTCGATCGTACGATGGCTTCATACGAGACAAAACATCACAACACTCAAAAGCTAGGTCACCAGGTTTCATATGCTTCTCGCCGCCCCCACGTTGACCTGCCCACCATCACGATAATTTTCGCTAAACCCCTAGCAACTCCTCTACCTTCAGATCAGAACTTGACGTCTCCAGTCAACTACATCGTCCATGGCATCTCAAAATGTACAAAACAGTCAAAACTGAACTGCTCCTCATCCCCTTGCTTAAAAATTGTAAAACTTGTTTTAAAAATCCTATTTTAGTATGAGGTTTCACCCTATACCCCTGAATCTCTTAAGCAAGAAATTTGTTTTTGAACATATTTAAAGTTGAAGGTTGTTTCCTTTATTTTCAGAGGCAATATAGTTTGTTTTAACTTAAATAAAATTTTAATACTTAGATTACCACCAGACAAACCCTTTTTATTTATACTCTACATTCAACAATCACTAGATTAAGAGATGAAGATTTATTTACATATCTACCAAAGCATAACAACAGAGAATAGGGTAACAGAGTAACCTGTGTACACCAATACACAGATTCGCACAACTACATATATACATAATATATGTTATCACAGAGACAAGTATGCAACATAATAATTTAAGTTATAAATTTTAGATAAGATGTTACTCACCTTAAAATGAAGACAGAGCTTTTGAAAACTTGAAAACAGATTTGAACTTGAAAACTGTAAACTTGAAGTCTTTTGCTCTGGAACCGAGTTGCCAAATCCCTTGCTTTTGTTTTAGTTGTAGTTGCTGGTTGTATAATCTTTGTTTAGATTTTAAATGAAGTCTTAGCTCAGGTTTACTTGGCTCGAATTGGAATGGAAATGATAAGGGAAGGTTGCTTACAGGCTTATGTATACAACAGGTTACACAGGGTATATTTTCTATGGTCAGAGATTTTTATAAAAAGATGGAGGCTGAAAGAAATTTGTATACAACTCGAAATGACTTTGTAGGCTGCTAATAAATGAACATTTAATGCTATTGTACCTTGTGTCTATTTTATACTTATCTTATCATCCCTTGCCTGAGACTTCTTTCACAAGTTAGAAGTATATTACAAATTTTACTTTGCTTTGATTCTTATTGTTGCTCTTAAGTTTGCATGTATATTCGAACCATCAGTTTTCATACTTACCCTATGCAAGTTTGCTAACAAGTTATTACAATTTTCTTTTCTTTTTTTGACTATGCAGATTATTTTAAAGTGGCTTGATGTTTGTTGCCTTTAAGTCTGCCTGCCCATCCATGTTCGAATTATATTTATTTACATATCTATGCAAGCTTTTCTAACAAGCTTTGCTCGACTATGCAGATCATTTTTAGGCTGGCACCATTCTTATGTATTTTATTTTCTTGTTTTATATTTTAAAAATAATATAGTTGAAATGTTAACAAATGTTATTCTCTCTTGTTCTCTTGTCTAAGCAAATCTCTTGTTTGATAATGAAATGTAAATGAAATGTTGTTCGATTATTTACTTTGTTATTTGTTTTATTGTTATTCTAATAGGTTGTTTGTTTATTTAATGTGTTTGTTTTATTGTTATTCTACAAAACTAAGATGTTTATCTCTTGTATTTTTGTACTTGTATTGTTGTATTTTTGCTTGTTTTATTTTTTTTTATTTTTAACTTCTTATTTTTATTTATTAATATTATTTAAAATAAATTACACATTTAACAACTTGAAACGATCCACAAAAGAAATTATATTTTATTAATATTATAAAAGTCCGTTTATCAAATTTAAAATAGTTAAACAAAAGAAATTATCTCTTTTATTCAAATTACTTATTTATAATATACACAAAACTATCATTTGACAAGTTGAATTAAAACTTATATATATTTTTAAGCTATACATTTTAAAAAGAAAAGAAAGAAATTCTTTTATTACTAAATATAAAATCCAAACCAAAGTTAGAATAAGCTTTTAAAACAACTTAAAACATTTATCTAAAGTATTTAAAACAATATATTTATTGTAATCATCAAATCAATTTATGTGTATATCCTAATATTGTACCAGTTCCAAATTTATATACTTTTAAATTAATATATTGATTCCGATATTTTTAATCGTTAGAAATTTATTTGTTTGACTAATCAATATCAATATTCCAATGATTTAATTCCATTAATTACTAATTAACAATCGTTAAAAATCTGGGTCATCACATTCTTCGCCCTATGGATTCGAACTAAGGCTTGTTCTATGGATTTGAACTGAGGCTCGGCCTATGGATTCGAACTAAGGCTTGTTCTATGGATTCGAACTGAGGCTCGGCCTATGGATTCGAACTGAGGCTCGGCCTATGGATTCGAACTAAGGCTTGTTCTATGGATTCGAACTGAGGCTCGGCCTATGGATTCGAATTGAGGCTTGTTCTATGGATTCGAACTGAGGCTCGGCCTATGGATTCGAACTAAGGCTTGTTCTATGGATTCGAACTGAGGCTCGGCCTATGGATTCGAACTAAGGCTCGGCCTATGGTATTTAATTACTTAAATTGGATTTGACAAATTATGTACATACATTTATTTATCTCTAAATGGTTTGAGAGGAATCAGAAATTTTATTCTTAAATTCTATCTTAAATAATAACTTCAGGTATAAAGAGAAAATCAAAATTTTGAATAAATATTCAAGCTTGAAATGATTGAATTATAATGTTTATAGTATATATTAATTTTTGAAAGTTTTCTTTGTATAATTCTCAATTGCATTCCAATATAACTTACCTTAACTTTAAGAAGTTAACAATGTAATTGGATAATATACAATATAAAAAGATTTTTATAAATAAAATTTGAGTGGTTATAATAAATATTATACACTTAAATTTTAGTTATAAAAAGGATTTACAGAGGTAAATAGACTAAAAGGTTAATTGAATAATTTACAAAACAAATGATGTTAAGGGAATTAGGAATAAATTAAAACAGTTATAATAAGTGTCAGTATATTTAACATAAGTGATAAAATATATTAAGAGGGATAAATTTAATTTTAATTAGGAATAAAGAGGAATTAAATTTATTAAGTACATTATGAGTATAAATAATGAATTTGCAAATCCATGATTTTTGAAATTGTTAGTTTAAGAAAATTGGATGATAAGGTAATGAAATTAGAGATAGTTAAGATTTATTTAACTTGTGTAAAATTAATTATCTATTTAAGTTGAAATTTCCATGGTTTCAAACTTATTATCTTATTTTGTTTTCAAACGGTTTGTTAGTTGTCCTTATTTTTCCTTCCTATAATCTTTCTGTTTAGAAATATTTCTATATTCTTTAATAATCTTTGCTACTCGTTTTGAATCTGCGCACAGCTTTCATCCACAGACCGTCAGTCAAGCGAAAAGAGTGAATCAGATTTTAGAGGATCTTTTTGTGCTTGTGTTCCTGATTCTGGAGAATCTTGGAAAAGATCACCACCACCTTGTTAAACTTACCTATAACAACAGTTATCAAGTATAATTCTAATCTTCTTGTCATCTTGTCTTAATCTTATTTCACTCTATATTTTTCTTGTGCTTTCCCGTACCTCATTCCTTTTCGGGGACGAAAAGTTTTGAGTAGGGGAGAGTGTAACAACCCTAGATTTTTGCATATATTTTTAAATTTGACTTTATTTTATTTTGAAACTATTTTAAACTTGTTTGATTTCAAACATTTCATTTTTTAAAATAAATGTTAATTATTATGTGAACTATAATTTCAAACTAGTATAAATTGGTTATTTTATTGAAAAGTGAATTTATGTTCAAACTGTTCAATCTTTGGCTTTTAAAATTAAATTTTAAATATTTAAATTCTTAAATTTTATCTTTTATTATGAAAATAGATGTAATAACTTGAACACTGCTTTTTGTTTCGTTGAAAACGAGTTAGACTGTAAAAGTTATGTATATTTCAATATTGAGTGCAATTTGTTTTATTCTACAATTTTGTTATTTTAAATTTGTATAAATTATATTTTCTTTGTCATATTTTATTTTAATATGTGTTAATATGTTATTTTATGTATATTTTTATCTTTTAATAATTTTAAAGTGATAATATAATTTGTCCAAAGTTTACTTGAATTTATTTCAATGTATAATGCCTAGTTTCCATTTTTCTGCTATTTTCTTCATTAAAATTATATTTAATTAATTTTTTATTTATTTATTTTGTGAATTCATTTTTATTTTGTGTTCTTATCTTTATTTATAAATACTTTTCAAGTATATAAAAGTTTTCCAAAGTTCATTGCATTTATTTTCAAATTTTCTAGACTAGTTTGTAATTTTGTGCTTTTTTCTTATTTTAACCTTATATAATTAATAAATATTTATATATATTTTATATTTTGTTATATTTTCGAATTTGTGACTGAATGTATTATTATTTTCAGTAATATAAACTTATATAAAGAAATTAAAAGAAATTTGAAAGGATATGACTTTTGATTTGCCTAAGGCCTTTTATCTTCCAACCTTTCACATTTGTAACTTACCTTTTCATCAATTAGCCTTTACTATCCACATCTTTCAGCTGCATACTCTATTTTCTATTCACGTACATTCATTTTCATTTCTGAAACAAAAGAATTTCGGCCATGGCTTGTAACGCCCCACTCTGAGACCCACTGTAACAAAGAGTATTACGGGAGTAATACTGTCTGTTAAAGCGGAGAATAGAGTATAGTGGAAGCGACCATTTGTAATCAAGCTATAACTATCTACTGAATACGTCGAAAGGATGGTATCTATATTTTTTTTTCAAGTGGTTCGACATATTCGGTAAATACTTATAACGAAATTACAAATGGCTAAAGATCTATCAGGACAAAACATAATAATAAATGATAAAACATCACATAACAGATATAAAATCCCAGAACAATACATCGTCAATACAGATCCAAATACCATAAGTGGGTACAAAGCCACTGCCCACACATGTGGGTTAAAAATATGTACATATCAAAGTCTGAATAATAACAGAGTAGCGGAATAGTGGACAAATAAAAGCGCTATCTATCAGCATAGCAGATAATGTCCAAGCGGAAGCACAGAAACTAAGTCCAGAGACCTAACCTGAAATAACTCGGTCTGACCCGAGCGAAAACACTCGGGTCAGGCTAGCTAAACAATCAGTAATAACTGAGATATATAGTAATGCAGTACATAAATAAAACAGTACTTATCCAAAGAGAAGTATATTATGAACCACATGAATATAATGACGATCCCTAATCATCAATAAACAATAAAAATCTCCAAAGAGAAATCAACACCAAAGTGTAGAATAAATAAAATCGCCTCATATCATCGGCGTAGCCAAAGCTATAAAAAGATGCCCATAGGCAATAATCCCAAGAGTGACCAGAGTCCATAATCAATGCCCAAGCAAAGATCGATGCTCCAAAGAGCAATGGGGATATACTGAAAAGTCAACGAAATCAAAACACTGAAAAGCAGTGTCCAGAGACACTGTGAATCCACAAGGTAATCGCACTTACATCGTATGATTCCATAGAACCAACACCGAATGGCGGTACTCGAATGGATGTAAAATCATCAAATAATACCAATATTGCACGTGCACCGACCAGAGTCGTTGTTGCCAAGTACTGTAGAGTTGTGATCGATCACTCGCACAGATGCGGAACGCGCGAGACGGCAAGATCCTTCCCAGAAGGATAAAGGCCCAGAGGCGCATGCCGAAAAAAATAAACTGCTCCATAGAGCAGGTGTCCAGAGACGGTTGCCCAGAGGCGTGGTGACCCAGAGGTCCAGTACTGGCCGCCCAAAGGCTAATGTGTCACCAACTTCTTGGAGAGGAACCCGTAAAGTGTTAACAATGAGTCCCATACCCCACGTTCGCACTAAACGGTTTACTAACCAATAGCAAGCTCACACTCCAAACAATAAAAAGTCCACCTCGTATCATCGATAAACTAGACCCAAAGGTCAAAACGATCAACCGAATAGGTCGGGGATTAATCGGAAAGGAAATACACACGGTTCCATAGGCCGGAGATTTCCTAACCGTTTAAGCACCTTTCCACTTCGCTCGACGTGCTAAAAAGTGAGTGTGAGATTTTTATTATAGAAAATAATGGTGCGAAACGGATTTATAATTGATTTTGAAATCACTTTAAAACGACTTTTGAAAACTCTCCTATTATGGAGTAATTAATTTAATAATTAAAATAATATTATATAATAATTTCGAAAGCCATTTAGGAGTGAAAAATACTTTGAAAATAATTCCTAAAACCCGTGTACGAAATCTAGAGACAAATCTCAAAGAAATCAATAAAACCAGAAAATCACTGAAAATATTTTAAGTTTTGGAAAATAGTCCAAAAATGACGCGAACCCAAGTTCGGAAAATTATTCGGACCAGCAAACTGAATCCGAATGGCATGAAAATTGGTAGGCATATAGTCCAACATCCCTACTCCAAACTGCAAAAAGAAACGGGAAATTCTGACTTGAAACGAAGAAACGGCGTCGTCTCAAATTCGGACAAAAATCATAAAACTTTACTGTGTCAAAACAGTGTAAAGGTCCCACTTCGACGACATGGTCGAAGGGTCACATGAACTCAGATCTTGATGAAAATTTGCAGGAGCGTAGTAAAGTACTCCTACTTTGATATGCAACAAGAATCGTTTGGTTTCGACTTGAAACGAATAAACGACAATGTTTCAAAGTTGGTCCGACGATAACTGAAAATGATCACTATTGTAAAACAGTTTCTGGGTGCTACTTCGGCAATAGAAACGAAGTATCTAATGCACCCAGATCTAAACCAAACTTTGCATGGTTAAAGATCTCGATCTCATATTTTTAACGAGACCAAAAACAATGAAATCTGACAAAGGACGAGCCCGGGATGGCGTCGCAAAGTCGGGGTTCTACGCTGAAAACAACGGGAGAAAAGAGACCAAGGCCTATTGCTATGCACTAACTGGCTAGAGATGAAAAACCACAATTTTGGCATAGTAAACATCAGATTATGGCAAAATGAATAAAATGAAAGTTGTAGCTTAGTTTCTAAGCTTTCCGGAATGACCAAGATCGTCAAATTCCGACAAGAGATGAAAATTCTATGACTAAAACAATTCTCAGATCTAAATTTTATATCACTGTTGTTGTGCTCTCGGGACAGTGGTAAGAATGCACAGTTTTGACCAAATTAACTTCGAAATTTCATGAAACTCAAAACATGAAAGTTTTAGCTCTAAATCTAAGCTTTCCATAACATCCAAAATTATTAGATTTGGATAAGAAACGAGTAACTTATGGCCAAATCAATTTCAGATTTTTTATTTTATCAACCCTGTAGTTTGTTGTCAGGTCAGCGACAAACAAGCATGATTTCGACCATTCAAACCTCAAAATTAGACAAAGCACAAAACATAAAAGTTATAGGGTACAGAATAAGCTTTCCAGAACTTCAAGAAAATCTTAATTCCGGTTTAAGATGAATGAGATATGTCTAATTTACTAACAGCAATAAACTAATTATAATTTCAGCTAGCATATATTACAAATACCTTATGTGCACACCCCAAATGATAGCAAAGATGATCAAAGAGCTATGATTCACATGTTACATAATAAAACATGTGTTACTAACTGATTACCAAAATCAAAAGATGATTAAACACATATTAGAAGAGGTTTTTAGCAATATACCTCTCTTGAAAGCAACAAAGACTATTATAGCATCAACCCAAGTTAGCAAAAGATGATTAGGAGGCTATAAGATCAAAAAAACACATAAAACATGTGTTACCAAATACATTTCAGAAATGAGAAAGATATAAAAATGGATTTGAGGTGGGTATTTGCATTACCTTTGCATAGAATGACTTGCATAGGCTAAAACTAGAAGGAGATGAAGACAGAGGCCATTTTTGTTATGAAAGCTTTAGGAAATGATTAGGGTTTTGATTAGGGTTGAATGAATGAGGTTATGAGAGTATGAGATAATTTATAGAGGAGGTTTAGGGTGGGTTATTGGGTTAGGTTTTGTAACCCAATAAGAAGATAGTTATTTACATGTTTCCAAAAATTAGTCTAAGTGTTCATATATGTTTATAAAACTCATTTTTTCTTATCCAAACCCATTTTAAAATCTCTCCTCAAATATTTAACTTTCTAAAAATAACATTTTATCCTCATTTTAAAATCCCATATTTCCCATTTAATTAAAATAGCCTTTTCAAATAATAAATTTTATTATTCCAAATCCTTTTATGCTTCATTAAAAAAAATAAAAAACCTAACTTTTATTTATTAATTGGTAATGCAAATCCCGGGTTGTTACATGGCTATTGAGGAAAGTTTGGGTAATGATTTTCAACTTTTTCTTATTCTTTTTCTACTTGTTTACATTGATTTTTGCACTTGATCTCTTCTTCTAGGCTTGGCTCCTCCTCAACCAGATCTGGTCCAACCTCCACCACCCCCTTTCTCTGATTATTACCCACCCTACTACACCACCAAGGCAGGCCAAGCACATCCATGGCAAGGAGCACCACCAAAATCAACAAAAACCACCACATATTACACTAGCCGAGCCTAGATTGTTAGCACCACCTTCTACCACCATTGCCGCCACTACCACCACCACCACCACCTCTGACCTGACCTCCACCATCTGCCACATCATGCACCATCTCCAAACCCACCTAGGCCGACCTGTTTGGACCCAAACCCAGCCCTTAGTCCCTGCCTTAGCTGAGCTTATTCCATCACTAACTGAACGATGTGAAGTTGAGAACAAGTGCAAACCATTCGATATGGTTTTGGGTATTGATTCCTTGAATTATTTGGTGATAATTTGTGTTGAAAACTTATATCTATCCTATTGTTTTGTTTAAATGTTTGAACAAGGCAAATTTGCTTTGACTCTCCACTCTCAAGTTGTCTCTGTGCTATCGTGCCTTCGTAATGTCAGTATTGTTGCTTTGGTGGATATCTCCAGCTTTGAACAGGTGAGTAAATCTCACCAGACTAATATATACTTATATAGTTGATAAACTGACATCACTTGAATCTGTAAATGCATATCATCCTGTTATAACTGTTATATTATGATTATATGATGTTCACCCATGCTTATTTATCTGTTATACCATATGTCACTGTTTATTATGTTATTCTGTTTATTTATATCAGTTTATCACACTGCAAGTTCCTTGTTAGTATAGAAATCACTATGGGTTGAAATGATACATACCCGAACGGACTTTAGAATAGGGAAAGATCGTTATGGGCTCAAATGATAAGCCTGAGCGACTTTTTATTTATTTTATTTAACTTGGGATTGCGGGTTTGAAATGATAAAACCCGGTTTTTCTTTGTAAACCGCGGATTGAAATTATACATATCCGTATCACTTGACCTAGGCTAGAAAATTTTATACAGACCCGTGGTATATATATTTTTCTGAAAATTTTAAAATATTTTAAAAATGTAAATATTATGATATTTTGATTTAAATTTTATTAAAATGATTTCTATAAATATTAGTGATTTTCTACAAATTATATAAGTGAATTAAGTAAATGGTGAAGTATAATTTGAAATATAAGTTAATTTTGAAATTTATGATTTTGTTTATAAATGGAATTTATGTAAAGTAAGAATATATGACAAATTTGATTTAAAAGATGAATTTAATGATTTTATTAAGTAATAATAATTTTTAAAAGTGTTAATGATTTTGTATAAATTAAATATGAAATAAATGAATATTTAAGCTGAATTTGGAAATATAACTTAAATTGAATTTTGTAGAATTTGTTTAAAAGTGAAATTTTAATTTAGTAAAATAAATGGAAATAAGTTATATTTTGGAAATTTAAACTTAGTTGTTAAGTTAAGAATTTGATTAAAGAAATGAAATTTAATTTAATTTTTGTATGGAAATTGGACTTTATAAAATCATAGAAATAAAGGTATTTAAATGATTGTTTTAAAATGTGAAAATATATGATTTTAAAGTTAAAAGGATTTATATTAAAAGTTAATTGTTTGTGAAATCGTAATTAAACTCTGAATTTGATTTGACAGCATTTTTGAAATATAATGTAAAGATATTACAGCATTGGTAAATGCTGGAGTTGTTTTAAATGAACCATATAGCAAATTTGAACTAAAGGTTATTATAGCACTTTGTTAGTGCTATAGCTGTTAAATTTAACTAAAATTTCAATTGAAAGTAAATTAAGTTATTACAGCATTTTTAATGCTGTCTTTTGTTAATGAACTGTTTTAAAACATAACATTTAGTAGCATTTCCTAAGTGCTGCGAAAGTTGAATTTTCATTGTTTTAATAAACTTAAATGGATAAATGATCTTTGAAAAAGATGAAATTTTGTAAATTAAATATTTAATTATTAAATATAATGAATTGACTTTAAATGATTTAAATGGAATAGTTGATTGGGAAATACAACTATTTTTGAAATGTGATTAAATGGTATTTAAATTTAAATTAAATAAATGATATTTTGGAATGAATTTGAAATGATATTAAATCTTGGAATGAATAATTGAAGTTTATATTAGTATGAAAAATATTTGGTTTACTTGTAATTTGAATCTATTTAAAAGATATTGGACTTATGAAATATATGATAATAATGCTTTGGAATTTATTTTATAATTTGAATAGTTATTTGTGGATTAAATCTATATTTGAAATTTATAAGATTTGAAATGGTCTATGGAAATTTAATTGAAATAAATGATTGAATTGAATTGAAACTTTGAAAATTTTAATACTTGATTTGAAAGTATAATATTTACACTTTTAAATGGTTTAGATGAATTATTTTGATTGAAATATAAACTATTTAAAAGGTGACTTGAAATGATAATAAATGAATGATATCTGTGAATTTAAAAGGTATTTAAAATTGAATATTTAGATTTGAACTCAAATGATATTTTGGTATATTAAAATGATTTGAATGAAGTTTTGGAAAGATTTGATATTTTGATATATTAAAATGATTTGAAATGAAGTTTTGGAAAGATTTGATATTTTGATGTTTGCACAAAAAATGGACAAACACCTCTAAGTTGTATGATTTAGTAGATCTTATGTTGTTCTTAGTGATTTGGGTGATTTATGCAAATATATGAAAAACAGGGGCTAAACTGTAAAAAGACACGCAGATTTATAGTGGTTCAGCCAGAATGTGCCTACGTCCACTTTATATGTTATTTCTCTTCTTTTGTTGTGATTACAAGTACAAAGCTTTGGTACAAGTAAAAGAAAGTTGTTTGAAAGTTCCTTCCGTGCTTGAGCTCTCAAAAACTTGTCCCCATTGTTGTATCCCTGCCCCTCTATTTATAGAGTGAAGCTGGGGGTAGGGGTCTTGGAGGTATATAGCAGCTGGCGGGCCTGGGCTGAGACAATCTGGCCTGGAACACCTTGGTTCGGCATCCCTTGATTCGGTGGTAGGTTGATTCGGTGAAGAGTTGGTCCGGTCGTGTAGTTCGGACCGGCGTGTAGGTTGATTCGGCATAGACTGATTCGGTGGGGAGTTGTTCCGGTCGTGTAGTTTGATTCGGCGAGGAGTTGGTCCGGTCGTGTAGTTTGGACCGGCGTGTAGGTTGATTCGGCATAGACTGATTCGGTGGGGAGTTGAACATGGTGGATGTTTGGTCCGGTAGGGTCAAAATATACCCAACACTTGCCCCCAAAGTAGGGTAGGTGCATGCACGTATCCTGCTTTGTTTTTGACCATCCTAATTCCCCGTTTTTATCTGGTCCGGTAGCCCGCTTTTGTCTATAAGTAGATGGTTAGGGCCTTCGTTTTTCCATCTACCGAACCATTCCGTTGTCTCTTGCCGAATCAAAGTGTATCCGAATCAATCTCGAGCGTTTGCCAAATCCAAGCAATTTAGCCGGACCAAGCAACTTAGCCGAACCAGGTGAGATTTTTTCTGCCGAATGAGACTTCGTAATGAGAACACCGAATGAGTTTTTACCGAATCGACTCATGGATACCGAGTGCCGAATAAAATCCCATTCGTGAATAGCCGGATGAACTCGGGTAACCCGAGATTACCGAATGAACTGTGCATCTGTTTCCCGAATGAACTTGTACCGAGTGAACATGTGTTTTATACTTCGATCTTCCAGTGAAATTCCAAATTATACTGCTTGTATATTCTAACGATATATTTTTCCCATTTTTGCAGATAAATGTCTCGAAAAGTTGAAACTCGATCAGATAAGAGGAGATCCGGGGGTGAAGGAGAGTCCTCGGCCGTGCCCCCAGCTCAATCAGGATCGGAGCGTCATGGGCCTGCCCCAAGGTCATTAGTGGATGGATATGGTCCCCAAGAGTTGCTGGACTCCCCTCCTGACTGCTTTCCTAGCTCTCTCAAAGAGGAGCAACTCGATGTTATATCTCGTTCCTTTGGGATCGATAGAGCCCTCATGCTGCTGCCGGGCCCAGGAGTCATGCCATACAGTCCTCCCGAAGGATACTTTGCTTATAGTAGGTACCATTGCATGTGTGGTGCTATCCCGCCACTCAATGCTTGGGTAGTCAGCTTCATCACGTACCTGAAGGTGGCCCCGTTCCAGCTTCACCCCAACTCTTATGCCATATTGGTGAGTCTCTTTGTTATTTTTCAGAGGAAGTATGGTCGCGCCCCCTCCAACCGGGAGATCCGGTACTTGTATAATTTAAGGGGCTATAAGAAGGGGTCCCCATATGTTAGCTTGGAGTCTGCTGTGACCTTCAAGCCGGTCTTGGACCTGTACTCTAAATTCAGCATGTTCAAGAAAGAGTGGTTCTTTGTTAGGGACGATTCCGTCTCCATCCGGCGCTTTACCTCTGGATGTAAGTTGATGCTTTTACTTATAATTCCTATTCCGATTGCGATGCTTCTTCTCATACTTTCTCATTTTTGCTAGCGACAGGTGGTTTTCCGGTTGTGGAGACTGACCGCCTGGTTCAGATGGCGGCGGAGATAGAAGCCATTCTTGGGAAATACAGATCATCTGCCTACTTGATTAGAAATGCGATTCTTCTGGAATATAACTTGATCCTTCCGCAGCAGTCTGTATTTAAGTTGAGGGAAACGGCGGAAGAGAGGGCGGCTGCTCAGGCGGCAGAGGGCGGAAAGAGAAAACCATTTACGAAACCTCCAGCCGTCGGAGGTAAGAAGCTTAAGAGGTCGGACGGTCCTTCTCCCAGCAATTGTCCACTTACTCAGGGGGAGATAGATGCGGAGGAGGAAAGAGGTGAGGCGGAGGGCGGAAGTGACGTTGAGCGTCTTGGTGACGAGGGTGGCGATGGACAGGGTGGAGATGGACAGGGTGGTGATGGTTCCAGGGCTCTGTCTTCTGGGCAAGTAGGCGAGATGCAAGAGTGGACGGATGATGCTCTCCGTCAAGCTTTTGAGGGGTTGGGTGATGATCCGGCTTTGGTAGAGAAGACCGGGGAGGCGGACAAAACCGGGACTGGTGCAAGTGAGTCTTCTCCGACTATTCCGGCCAAGGTGGCTCTGACAACTCAAGGTGAACTCTTGACCCCTGCATGCTTCACTAATGATAGGGACTTAGGAATATTTTATGACCCGCTCCCGTCCTGGAATGAAATCCGGGACTTATTGCAGTATTCCACTCCTCCCCAGGGTTTGTACAACCATAGCTGTGTTTCTTTTCCTTTTCTAACTTGTAACCTACCGCGTTTCTTGAATCATATAGTAATGTAAGATTATGACACTTGTTCTTTATATCAGGAGCAGGCAAGACGCCCAAAGCTTCAGACCTTCGACACAGGCTCGAGCAATATAAACTTTCCAAAATTTCTGCTAAGCCGAAGCCCTCAGCCCAACGCTCCGGGGATGTAGTCGGGTACCGTCCTCTTCTTGGGGTCATCGAAGAGGGTATTCAGCAGAGGAAGAGGAGTCACCCTTTATCCGAAACTTCGCTCGGTCCTCAGCCTCCGGCTCAGCCTATTCATGACATTACTGAGGAGGGTAGCGAGTTTGTACCCTCTCCACACCCGTCCGGAAACCCTTCTGTTATTCATATCGACCGTCCCGACTTGGCCCGTAATCCCTTCGCGGGTCATCCTGATCTGGATCCAGGTTCTCAGGATATTACTTTTGACGAAGCTACCGGTGAACACCTTCTCCCCCGTAACCCCATGGTACGAGTACTTGACGAAGCCAAGTCCTTAGACCTCGATCTACTCACCACTCGTATAGTCACTATGGGAGACGAGGCCAAAGCTAATATTGATCGGGTGGCAGAGGAGGCCAAGAAGCTGATGGGGCATCATGCTCGGTTGGTTAAGGCCGGAGAGGAGATAGGGAGCGCCAATATCCGACTTCGATTGGTGGTCTCGGATCAGGCCAAGCAGCTTGCGGATCAGGCTATCCAGATCTCTCAGCACGAGGCTGCTACTGGGCGATTGAGGAGAACCATGGAAGAGGCCAGTCGAGCCGAATTGCGGAAAATGGAAGCTGCTTGCAAAGAGCGGATTGACATGGCTATTACCACGGTGGATGAGGTTCGGAGAGCGGATCTCGAGCAGGTGGAGGATTTGTCCGAGAAGCTTGAGGCTGCAGAACTTGCTCAAGCTAAGTTGAGGGAAGAGATGGAGGTGATGCGGAGGTCCCTTCAAGCTGATTGCTCGAGATACAGACTGGAGAGAGATGCTGCCGTGGAAAGGTTGTCGGCCTCCGATGCCCGGATGAGGGAGTTTGAGGAGAACGAAGGAATGATGGATGACATGCTCCAGGACATGTATTTCCGGACTTGGAAGCAGGGTAACCTCTCTTGGATGGATGATTATCCCAGAGTCATGGCCAAGACATATCTTCGGGCTTTGGAGGAGGCTAAGGCTGATGCAGATAAAGAGGGTGGAACGGCCTTCAGTATGGATGTGGTCACTGCCCAATTCACCAAGGAGGAGAAAGTGGCGGTAAAGGAGGGTATGCGGCTGCTTGCTGCTGAAGAGGCGGGCGTGCCGGTAGAAGATGACGACCAGGATGGTCAAGAAGCTAGTACTGGTAAGTCTTCCTTTCTAGTCTTTCTGTTAACTTGGTTACTCATCACTAATGAATCCTTTTTATGACCGGACAGGCGGGCAAAGGAACAAGGACAAGACTTCGACGCAACCAGCTCCATGACCGAACCTGAAAAATTCTTTTTGTAGGCTTGGCATTGTTGTATCTGTTAGTCTTAAGACAGTAGAGTAACTTCTAAGTTGTAATTCTTGCTACTTGTAATAACATTATTCTTGACGTGTAATTTTTTAGCTCAAGTTGATTTTGTCATTTCTTTGAATATTTGTTGCTATTTCGACATATCGTATGAGAAATGTAGCTATGTGTATTCTCGTAATTAAATTGTGTTTGATGTTAGATTCTGGTTTTCAATCATAATCTCATGACTTGCAATGTTAGCGTGTGGTGTGAAAAAATCAAATTATAGTCATGCATTTGTACATAAAGGAAGAAAATACCGCCTTTCATGTTCTGTTTGTAAATGGAAGTTTCGAATATCTTGTATGACCAAGCATGGAGAGCAGTTGACTGCCCCGCCATCTGATTGTGAATCTCTGCATCCATTGGCGGGTATCTCTTACCCTGCATCCTGTACTTTATGGTTTGTTATAGAGGATAGGAGGAAAGTTTTTTTTTTAAGTAAAACTGAAATATGTGGAATAGTAAAACTTCCAGTCACGGAAGGCCTTCGATGTGCTTAAGTTCGTGGCAAACGGGTTTTGTAGTCACTTTCCCTAGCTGTGGGTCTTGGAGACATTTGTCACCCATCTTACGCCTCCGCGGGGAGTTAATTCTTTTTTACCACAGCCGCACTTAAGACACACCGGAGCCGAGATCGCGCACAGTAACTACCCGGGCCATTATGGCCCGTACTCATGGGTATTATTCGACTTACTGTGGCCGGCTAGCGTGGGTGCCGATCGTCAACTGTGAACTGCCCCTGGCTGGCCACACCTTATGTTGGGGCTTATAATCGGTTCACAGTCGCCGGCGAGCCTAACGCCGTAATGAGCTGCCTCGGCTATAGTCGGCCTTCTCGGTGGCTTATAATCGGCTCATTACAGTTGGCTTTAAGGGCCGTCGCGAGCAATGAGTTAACCCGCAGCAGAGGGATGCTGGAGCAAAAGTGTCTCATTGGCGAGGGCATAGATTCGCATAGTACCTGTTGGGGCTTGTCCACGTGAAGTTGCATTGTGGAGTGCTTTGAATAGAAATGCTATATGCTCAGGATTTTGTTCAACAGAAAAGGATAAAGTTAACAAGCAGCCAAGATACAAAGGAACAAGTTAAAAAAGAGACAAGGCTTTTTTAAAGTGGTTCGGCACGAAAAAATGCCTACGTCCACTGATTCTCTTCGTTAATTTGCTTCATATGGGCAATACAAGTTAAGAAAAGTATCGACGGAGGTGTTGGATGTTCCATGCCCTCTGGAACACCTCTCCGTCCACTGTTGACAAAATATAGGCTCCGTTGTGGAGATCTTTATGAATTACATATGGTCCATCCCAGATTGGGTCTAGTGCTCCGGGGCGAGGGAAGATTCGCTTAAGGACAAGATCCCCTTCTCGTAAGGCACGGTGCTTGACTTTGGAGTTGTATTGTGCTGCCACCTTTTGCTTGTGGGCTGCTGTTTTTAGGACTGCATCATTCCTTCTCTCCTCGACTAGATCCAAAGACATGTTGAGGAGCTCTTCGTTTTCTTCTGGGTTATAGTGGATCCTACGGTGGGAAGGCACAATGGTTTCAACTGGGAGCATAGCCTCCGATCCGTATGCCAAAGAGAAAGGAGTGTGCCCTGTTGATGTTCTGAAAGATGTGCGGTAGGCCCATAGTGCCGTAGGGAGTTCATCCACCCAAGCGCCCTTTGACTTTTCGAGCTTCTTTTTGATCAGAGTTTTCAGAATTTTGTTGACTGCTTCGACTTGTCCGTTTGCTTGGGGATATGCTACGGATGAGAAGCTTTTGTGAATTCCGTGTTCTTGGCACCAGTTGGCGAATTCCTCGCTGTCAAACTGAAGTCCGTTGTCTGATATGATTTTTAGTGGGACTCCGTACCTGCACAGAACATTTTTGATTAAGAAGTTGATAACTTTCGCTGAAGATACTTTATTTAGAGGTTCTGCTTCCACCCATTTGGTGAAATAGTCGACTGCTACTATAGCATATTTGGCGCCGCCTCGACCCATTGGCAGTTCACCGATTAAGTCAATTCCCCATACTGCAAAGGGCCAAGGGCTGGTCATCTGGGTAATCTCGGTTGTTGGTAGCCGAGGGACCTTAGCAAACTTTTGGCATCTGTCACACTTCTTGACGAAATCTAAGGCGTCCTTGCTTAAGGTGGGCCAGAAATATCCGTATCGGAGTATCTTTTTTGCTAACGTTTGCCCTCCGGTGTGATCTCCGCAGCTTCCTTGATGAATGTTGGATAAGATTTCCTTGGCTTCCCTTCCGGCGACACACCTTAATAATGGGTTAGAGAACCCGCGCCGATAGAGGATGTCTCCTTGCATGGTGTAGCGGGACGCTTTCCTCAAGATTTTCTTGACTTCGTTACGCCTGTCGGGTAGTGTGCCATTTTGTAGGTAGTCTCGGATGTGAGTCATCCAAGTTGCTTCTTCGGTTGCAGCTATCAGATTCACTTGCTCAAAACTTGGGATCATTTGCTTTGAGACAGTTACTGCTCCGAAGATGGCCTCGTCTCCCATACTTGCTTGCTTTGCCAATTCGTCGGCCTCTTGGTTCTCTTCCCGAGGGATGTGTTTGACTAAGTAGTGGTCTAATCGGCTGAGAAGTAACTTGGTCTTCTTTAGATATGCTATGAGTCGTTCTTCTCTAGCTCGGAATCCCCCTAGTATTTGATTAACAATAAGCTGAGAATCGCTGTGAAGACACAAAGAATTGGCTCCGATCTCGATAGCAATTTCTAATCCGGCTATTACTGCTTCGTATTCTGCATCGTTGTTGGTGGCAGTGAATTCCAACCTTATAGCATAGTGCAGTTTATTTCCCCTGGGAGTGATGATTACCACACCTGCCCCCGAGCCTTGTTCGTTAGATGCACCGTCCACAAAGAGATTCCACTTGATATCTTCTGTTATTTCCAGTTGCTCCTTATCCTCGTTGGTAGTGAATTCTGCAATGAAATCAGCCATGGCTTGTCCCTTGATGGCGGTGCGAGGGTGATAGGTGATATCATATTGACTCAGCTCAATACACCATTTAAGTAGTCGCCCGGAAGTGTCGGGACGATGGAGTACCTGCCTTAGTGGTTGATCGGTTAGAACCTTGATGGAATGGGATTGGAAGTAATGACGCAGCTTTCGTGAAGTGATTAGTAAGCAGTATGCTAACTTTTCAAGCTTAGGATATCTGACTTCTGCCCCAGTAAACCTTTTACTGACGAAGTAAACTGGTCGTTGCGTGCGGTTATCTTCCCTTACCAAGGCAGCGCTTAGAGCGTGAGATGACACAGCAAGGTATAGGTATAATTCTTCGCCTTTGCTTGGGGTCGAGAGTACCGGTGGTTTCTGGAGGTGTTCGATTAGGTTAAGGAAAGCGGTCAAGCATTCGTCCGTCCATTCGAACTTTCCTTTATCTTTCTTTAGAGCTTCGAAAAAGGGGACGCACTTGTCCGTTGCTTTGGAGATGAATCGGCCTAGGGCAGCCACTTTTCCATTTAGGCTTTGCATTTCCTTTCGGGTGGAAGGTATCTTGATGTCTCTTAATGCTCGGACTTGTTCAGGGTTTGCTTCTATCCCTCGGGCATGGACGATGAATCCTAAGAATTTTCCTGATGACACTCCGAAGGAGCACTTCAGTGGATTCAACTTCATTCCATACTGTCGAAGTACCTGGAACATTTCGCCCAGGTGGCTTACGTGATCTTTGGCTTCCCGTGATTTTACCAGCATGTCGTCTACGTATACTTCCATTGTTCGTCCTATCAGCCCTGCGAACATCTTGTTGACGAGGCGCTGGTAGGTGGCTCCTGCATTTTTAAGTCCGAAAGGCATCACTTTGTAGCAGTACAAACCCCGGTCGGTGATGAAACTAGTGTGATCTTGGTCGGGAGCATGCATAGGAATTTGGTTATATCCCGAGTATGCATCCATAAAAGACAGGAGTTCGTGCCCGGCTGTGCTGTCTACAAGTTGGTCGATTCTGGGAAGCGGAAAGCAATCCTTTGGGCAGGCGTCATTTAGGTTGGAGAAGTCAATGCAGGTCCGCCACTTCCCATTAGCCTTCTTTACTAGTACCGGGTTGGCGATCCATTCTGGGTAAATAGCTTCTCGTATGAAGTCATTGGCGAGTAGATTCTTTACTTCTTCATCGAGGGCTGCTGATCGCTCTGCCCCCATACTTCTCTTTTTTTGTTTTACGGGTGCCTTGGTAGGATCAATTTTTAATACGTGGCACGCTATGTTGGGGGAGATTCCGGTCATGTCAGCGTGTGACCAAGCGAATACATCCAAGTTGTGGCGGAGAAAATCAACGAGTTGTTCCTTCAATTCCGTTTTCAGCTGCGACCCAATTTTCAGTAGCCTACTTGAGTCGTGCTTGTCTACAGATATAAACTCCATAGCCTCTGCAGGCTCGGCGGTGGCCTCCTCCTCTTTGTCCCTAGGGTCTAATTCATTGAAAGGGTCGCTGGTGTATCGAAGAGGGGGGGCTTTCTTTAGTTGCTATGCTTCAAGGCTTTTTGTGCAGAGGGCAATCTCTACACCTTTCCCTTTATCTCTCCTGTGGTTGTTGCGAAGTTCGGTTACATAGCAGTCTCGTGCAATATCCTGGTCTCCTTCCACTTCCCCTACCCCATTGTCTGTTGGAAATTTCATTTTCAGGCACCACGGGGCTAGGACAATCTGGAAGTCAGATAGGGCTGGTCTTCCTAGGAAGGCGTTGTAGGCCGAATGGTTTTCTATCAGCACAAACGTCTGTTTCCTTACAACGGAGCGGGGATGGCTTCCAATTTCTACGAAGAGGTCCAGCTGCCCGATGGGCATTTTCGCATCTCCAGTGAAACCGTGTAGCGGTTTATCGCAGGGAGATACGTCCTTCATTGACAACCTCATTTTGTCGAATGCGTGTTTGAACAGGATATTTACAGAGCTTCCAGTGTCTACCAGGATTCGGTAAACTTCGGCGGGACCGAGTCGGGCAGAGATAACCATGGGATCCATGTGAGGGTACTGTCTTCCTTCTAGGTCGCGTTTACTGAATGTGATGTCATCACTTTCTTTCCGCTTTGGGTGGCGCTCTTCTATAACCGTATTGACGCAGTCTCTATTGTCTCTGAGCGACTTCCCATATCTTTCCATCTCTTTCCAGCTTCTGTCTGCGATGTGTGGACCTCCTGAGATGGTATGGACCACTATCTTCTCTTGACTAGAGCTGCTAGCGTTGCGGTCGCCTCTGCCGGTCCCTGGTGAGGGTAGCCTTGGGTTTTCATTGGCAGGAGCTGGAGTCCTGTCTTGACTTTTTACATAGCGCTCCAGTTTCTTTCTTCTGATGTGTTCCTCAATCAGATCCCGGAGATGATGGCATTCGTTGGTATCATGTCCGTGGGATTCGTGGAAGCGGCAGAATTTTCCAGATTTCTGTGCGCTATCTGATTCCTTCTTGTATGGTGGGCGTTTGTATCTAACTTCGCCTTGGGTGGCAAGGAAGATGTTTTCGACGGTCTCGTTCAAAGGGGTGTAAGAGTCGAATCTTGGTCCTGGCCGATATAGGCGTTTCTCTACTTTCTTGCCCCCAGCATTGTCTCTGGAATCATTTCTTCGAACGTCCCTTGCCACAGCAGGGGCGTTGCCATGGGTCGTCTTACTTTGTTGTCCTGACTGCCCCTCAATGGCGGCATCCTCAAGCCTCATGTATTTCCCGGCTTCATGGAAGAAATCGGGTAAAGTAGCTGGTTTTTCTTTTGTCAATCTCCTAGCAAATTTAGTGTCCGGATGCACCCCACTGCAGAGGGCCATTAGGATAAGCTTCTCATCGGCATCTTGAACTGCGGCTGCTGCGGCGTTGAATCTGGTTAGGTATTGCTGCAGCTTTTCTCCAGGTTTCTGTTTGACGCTGGATAAGGAATAAGCGTCCTTAGGTTGCTCCACATGAATGCGGAACTGACTGATGAATTTTTCTTTCAACATTTCCCACGAGCTGATGGATCCTTGGGGTAGATGACAGAACCAGGAGGTAGCAAGATCTGCTAAGAAGAGCGGGAAGCATTTGCACAGCACTCCCTCTGTTGCTCCACTCATGAGCATATGCTGCGTGTACCTCTGTAAGTGTACAACGGGATCGGAGGTTCCTTTGTAAGGTTCCATTGTTGGCATCTTCCATTCTCGGGGGGTGATAGCAATTTCGATATTGCGGGCGAAAGGGCTGGTTACCCTAGCGCCTATCCCTCGATCTCTTTGCTCCCGTTGGACACACTCTCTGAATAAGCGTGCCATCCTTTCATCAGAATTTGGAGCGGACAGAAATGAGTTTGGTTCCGTTCTGTGGGGTTGATTCCGACCAGACAACCTGTAGGGATGGTATCGTCTATCATTCCTCATATTTTCCAGTGGCTGCCTTTGATCTTCTGGGAGCATGCTTGGATCAGCTACAGTTGGCCCTTGCCTTGATCTTCCCCTGTTGGGTTCTGATCTAAGCACTTCCTCGGGTCCAACTTCGGGCTGAACTCTAGCTCGGCCCCGTTCACTGGTGTTTCTGTGGTTAGGCAGCATGACAGGCTCAGCTGCAGTTGACCTCCGCCCGGTACCTTCCCCGTTGGGTTCGGCACCAAACGTTTCCTCAGGCCTAACTTCGGGCTGAGCTCGGTCTCGGCTCCTACCACGGCTACTCCTGCCGTTAGCTCCTTCGAAGAAGGAAGATCTTTGCTGTCTCTGAGATCCTCCAGATTGGGACTCGCCCCATGATTCAGTGTTGCGGTTGGATTCTTCAGCGTCCCTCAAGCGTGACATGAGATGGTCCACCAAGGCTTCCTGCTGGGACGTGAAGCGGTTAGTCACTTCAACAACAACTCTGTCCAAATCTGCCCTAGTAATTGCTGCAGGCTGTTCTGTGGCAGGAGTGGTGGGGTTAGCCTGTCCTCCATTTGTTACCGTTGCTGGAGGAGGAGGATTTACTTGATTTGCGATAGCTGGATCAGGAAGGCTACTGGATGCGATGTTTTTTCCTTTGTTAACATCTTTTCTCTGTTTGGGAGGCATGTTTTCCAAGTGGCGGATGATGCTGTTAGGAAAACTTTCTAAGCGGATGAAGCTGGAGCTTCGAGCTTCAACCTCTCAATGAAAGCACCAAAAATGTTTGCACAAAAAATGGACAAACACCTCTAAGTTGTATGATTTAGTAGATCTTATGTTGTTCTTAGTGATTTGGGTGATTTATGCAAATATATGAAAAACAGGGGCTAAACTGTAAAAAGACACGCAGATTTATAGTGGTTCAGCCAGAATGTGCCTACGTCCACTTTATATGTTATTTCTCTTCTTTTGTTGTGATTACAAGTACAAAGCTTTGGTACAAGTAAAAGAAAGTTGTTTGAAAGTTCCTTCCGTGCTTGAGCTCTCAAAAACTTGTCCCCATTGTTGTATCCCTGCCCCTCTATTTATAGAGTGAAGCTGGGGGTAGGGGTCTTGGAGGTATATAGCAGCTGGCGGGCCTGGGCTGAGACAATCTGGCCTGGAACACCTTGGTTCGGCATCCCTTGATTCGGTGGTAGGTTGATTCGGTGAAGAGTTGGTCCGGTCGTGTAGTTCGGACCGGCGTGTAGGTTGATTCGGCATAGACTGATTCGGTGGGGAGTTGTTCCGGTCGTGTAGTTTGATTCGGCGAGGAGTTGGTCCGGTCGTGTAGTTTGGACCGGCGTGTAGGTTGATTCGGCATAGACTGATTCGGTGGGGAGTTGAACATGGTGGATGTTTGGTCCGGTAGGGTCAAAATATACCCAACATTTGATATATTAAAATGATTTGAAATGAAGTTTTGGAAAGATATGATATTTTTATATATTGAAATGATTTGAAATGAAGTTTTGAAATGATATGATATTTTAAATATATTGAAATGGTTTGAAATGGATATGATAAAGATTTGGATTTGAAATGATATTCTATTTTGAAATATAAACTGTTTTTAAATTATAACCACGGGTTATAATAACGATTGGTTGTTAAAGAGACCGGGATCGGATATGGACATACTCTCTGTCGATACCGAAAACCACTTTGACAACTGTGCACGCGGTGAAGTTTCTAGAATGAAGTAGGATGGTGGCGAAGATCCTAAGGTATATACGTGGACCCAACTCCCGTGAGTTGGCATAAGGTGGCTACAACAGGAGCGATCTGGGACCAGTGAGGTAGCACCTCTTATCGGACACACTTCTTCGATACCATTCTATTACTTTTGATTGATTTGGTGTGCACCCTTGATTTGGGAGTGTTGTTCGAGGTGGAGCGGTAGTGGCTGCTATGCGTTTCCATCAGTCCGTGTGCGTAATTGGTATATCTACCCTAGCATTGCCTTGTGTGCCGTGTCACCTACCATATTGAGCTTTACTACAAATTTCTATTTGTGTCGTACCTATGGAGTATCTTCTCATAGCCTTGCGAGGTATGCAGGTACTGTGTAGACTATTGGCATATTACGTGTTAAGGTGGAAAATGTAAAGCCTTAACGCTATTTAAAAGTATGTTTATTTTATGATTAGACATTATTATAATATCGAATATTACTACATAGTAGATAGTTTAACGGATCCTTAAGGAATGGGCGATCCCAAGCATTCTTTAAGTTACTTGTACCTTTATTACAGTTCACTTGAGTTGGTTTATATTGTATAAGTATGTATGTCCTGACTCGAGTGTTTGTATTTTTATTTACGCTCGGGTCAGCCTGAGTATTCACAGATTTGGATTCCACTTTCTGGAGATTGGAATCGCTGGAGATTATCTGCTTATCTAGTTTTATCTATCTCAGTTATGTTATTCTATTCAGCTTGTACTTGGTTATCATATTGAGACTTCTGTTGTACTTTATTTTTTTCTGTTGTATCTTGTTTAACTCTGATATATTTACATAGTAGCTTCATGAACTTCTATTTCTTTTACTTCCGCTGCATTATTTTACTCTGTGTCTGTGATCTGTGATTATATTTATTTACTCTATATTCTGAGATTTGCCAAATTTTATTTACAACAAGGTATTTTGAGCAATTCAAGTCCGACATGTGCGGATGCGAATGGTTGAAAATATCGGGTCGTTACAGTTGGTATCAGAGCTTTGGCTTTGAGGAAAAACTTAGAATGTAGGGTAAATTTAGTTACAGAATCCCTTTCATTCGAGCTTGAATCTCTTCATTTTTTGATTTCCTTTGAATTTTGGAATGTTCCCTACAGTTCCAAAATCCATTCTTGTCCCTCACTATTCATCTTCTTTTGATTTTGGAGTATCCCTTGACTCCACTTCGACTGAGCTTTATAGTGAATTGGAAATCTTGCCAATATTCTAATGACCTGTAAAAGGGGGAAACTCCTTTACAATTAGCATTGATTCACCAGAGATTTATATTTATCCTTGGTTTAGATGCTAATATCTTTTATTACTCCAAACTTTATCTCTTGAGATCGAATGTAGATTTCTAGACAAATCCACATTTGATCTTATTCATTAAGTCACGGTGACCCGGTTAAGGTTGTCCGCTTTTTATCTAAGCTTACCCATCTCTCTACTCTGTTTAACCATCTTGTCTTTTGTTTCTAAACTATCTCCAACATTTTGAATTGTACTTGTAAATCTATGTTTGTTTTATATATGGTGTTGTTTGAGTTGTTGACGTTGATTCGGGCTTCCGATCGATTCGTCTGATCAACGCTATCGATAGGATTTCTAAAACACTTTGACAGAACAAACTAACACTATATTATTTTAAAATTTGGTTAATGAAATAAATTTTGATATAAGTAAATATTATGGAACTGAATAAATTGATTTAAATTGATTATTTGAAATGATAATACTTGATTTATTATTCTATAAATGAATTTATAAATAGTTGTTTATAAATTTGATTTGGGAACTGAAATGAATTTAAATCAAGAATTTGAGAATTTAATTTCTGATGGTTTCGAACTTTGTGTTTAAAGCTTTAAAAGGATATATTATTTAAAGTACTTTTGAATAGAACTTTGTGTTTAAAGGATATATCCATCAGTCCGTGTGCATAATTGGTATATCTACCCTGGCATTGCCTTGTGTGCCGTGTCACCTACCATATCGAGCTTTACTACGAGTTTCTATTTGTGTCGTACCTATAGAGTATCTTCTCATAGCCTTGCGAGGTATGAAGGTACTGTGTAGACTATTGGCATATTACGTGTTAAGGTGGAAAATGTAAAGCCTTAACGCTATTTAAAAGTATGTTTATTTTATGATTAGACATTATTATAATATCGAATATTACTACATAGTAGATAGTTTAACGGATCCTTAAGGAATGTGCGATCCCAAGCATTCTTTAAGTTACTTGTACCTTTATTACAGTTCACATGAGTTGGTTTATATTGTATAAGTATGTATGTCCTGACTCGAGTGTTTGTATTTTTATTTACGCTCGGGTCAGCCTGAGTATTCACAGATTTGGATTCCACTTTCTAGAGATTGGAATCGCTGGAGATTATCTGCTTATCTAGTTTTATCTATCTCAGTTCTGTTATTCTATTCAGCTTGTACTTGGTTATCATATTGAGACTTCTGTTGTACTTTATTTTTTTCTGTTGTATCTTGTTTAACTCTGATATATTTACATAGTAGCTTCATGAACTACTATTTCTTTTAGTTCCGCTGCCTTATTTTACTCTGTGTCTGTGATCTGTGATTATATTTATTTACCGTATATTCTGAGATTTGCCAAATTTTATTTACAACGCGGTATTTTGAGCAATTCAAGTCCGACATGTGCGGATGCGAATGGTTGAAAATATTGGATCGTTACATATATTAAATAACTCGATTCTTATAAACTGTATAACATTTTCATATGAGGACTAAATAGAACGTGACAAGTTGCGTTGCGCTCATTACAACGAATACTTCGTTATGAAGTTTGATTGGATGGATTTGGAGCTCATAGGAATTTATGATTAAATTGAACACCTATTCAATTTTAATTCAAACCGTAACGCTTCAACGGAAACTGGAATCAAAGTAAGTTAACTCACCTCTCTAGTCTACTTATATTTCTATATAAGTGCAGATAATTTTATTGTTGATTTTTTGTTGACAGTTTGGATGATTTACTATTTTATTAGTTGGTTTGGATATATTCCCACCCTTAGAGCGGATGAGACCCTATTACGTTCCCTTGTAAGAGCGGATGACCCTTTGCATTTGATCCCACATCTAAGAAGTTGATTTTTGATTACATACTGTAGGTGAAGTAGGGGACATGTTGGAGGGATCCAACATGATTCCTTACATTGTTGATTTTACCTTTCATATATATTATGATATATGATTTGTTGGATGCCATATGTGATGACATCGATATGATTTCTCATACTCAGTGCTTTAGTAGCACAGGACCTTATTTTTGGTATTTTATAATACTGTATATTAATGATTTTGATTTAAAAGGGATTTCTAAATTATTTGAAAGTATATATGTTTTAATAAATTTTAAATTATTAAAAGGAATGAATTTATTGTAAATAAACAAAAATGTATGATTTTTGATGTTATAAAATTATTGTTTTGTGAAATACTTTAAATAGAGATTTTTGAATTGTTTATAAAAAGAACTTATAAAAGTGATATTTATAAATGAAGAATTTTGATTTATAAACAGAGTTTATAAATATATATACAAATGGATTTGTAAATGAGATTTATAAAGGAATGGATTTTATAAATAAATTATATTTATAGAGAAAAGGATTTATAAATGGATTTTTAATAATGGAATTTAGAAATGAATGGTATTATAAATGGAAATTTATAAATAAAGAGATTTTATAAAAGTAGAAGTTTTATAAAATAAAAAGGAGATTTATAAACATAGTTTTATAATATAGAAATGATTTATGTTAAGATCTAAATATGGAGTTAATCGTTTTAAAAGTGGTTTATCTTTTAGAGGAATTTTTTGAAAGTGATATTTCCAAATGAATTTTAAATGGTGTTTTTAAAGTGGTTTAAAATGGTTAAGTGATGAAAACATGGATTTCAACATTTACCGTTGTAATAAACATTTTCAAGGAAAGTAAGGAAGGCATGGACTATAACAGTGTTGTTATAGTAAATGATTTCCGAAAGGAAATGTTTTATATAGTATGCGGGATATATATATGTATGTATGTATGTATGTACATACATATATATAATTAATCGAATATATATACTAGTGTTTTTGGGTTGTCGTAATGTAACGACCTGAAATTTCGACCTCAAAAATTCGACACTAATACGTTCATTGTAGAAGTGTCGAGCAATCGAACGCCGGAAATCTCAGATTGTTAGGGTAAAGAAGAAAAAGAGGTAGAAGAAGAAATAGAAAACAACAGCATATAATCTCACAATCGCAGCGGAACAAAAGATAATATCAAATAACAGCATTTACACAAGAAAAGCTGTAATTGTCTATTTACAGACAATATATCAGAGTACAACTATTCACAAATAAACTGGACAGTTATAACAACTTGTCCCTGACTACTATCAATACAATCTCAATGTACACAGCGGAATATACTCCATATGTCCCTGTTATCCAGCTCGTTTCCTGAACTCCAGAACGTCCTAAACTGAAAATATATAATACTCGGTCTGACCCGAGCATTACAATAAAGTAACACCCGAGTCAGGCTGCAAAACCAGCGTGAGTAAACTCATTTAATTTGAAATACTAAGGTTGTAAAACTTCTTTGTAAAGCCAGGGTAACTCGTACCTCACTACGAGTTCTTATCTTATTATAGTCAAACACTTATTTCACCAAATAATATCTAAGTACCGTTACTTAGTTTCAATGGTCCAAATTACTTAATTTATTCCATCCCAGCCTATTCGATTTACAAATCAAATCTATAAAGAATTATAGATTACTAATCGAAGTGGTTCCGAATATCGCTGATATCCGATCCCGGTCTCTTCGAATTCAATACCATCTTTTTAAGCCAAGTTGTTTAAGTTAAATAATTCAATTAAACTTCAGAACAACATATTCACACAACAATTCATCATAGATAGATAACTTACATTATCACAGTTCAACCAAAGCATTTCATATCACAGAACACCATAATTTATCAAACTAGAGATATTAATCAATCCAAACATTTAATACAATTTAATCATCCGTAAGCAAGATTAATTAGTTCATTTATAATTAATTTAATTAACATAAAGTAAATTAATTACTTTTTGTAAATCCTGCTTAATTAACATTAATTAAACCATTTAATTAATTATTAAAATTAATTAATTATTCTTTAATCATTTAATCATTCACATTAATTAATTAACCTTTAATTACTTACATTAATAAATGATCCCTTAATTACTTACATTAATTAATTATCCTTTAATTTATCACACTAACTAATGATCCTTTAATTACATAAATTAATTATCCTTTAATTTATCACACTAATTAATGATCCTTTAATTACATAAATTAATTATCCTTTAAACATTAATTAATTATCCTTTAATCATTAATTAATTATCCTTTAAACATTAATTAATTATCCTTTAATCATTTATTAATTTAAGATAAACCATTTATCTTAATTAATTACTTAATTACATTATTATTATTTTTGAAAACACTTAGGGATTAATTTAAATAAATTAACTAATATATAATTATTTCAAATCAAAACAATATAAATTCAAAAACATTTGACTTATAAATTTAAATCTTTGAAACTTTGCTTTAAAACTTGTTTAATAATTTGCTTTAAAAACTTGGTTAATATTTTCTTTGGAAACTTGCATTTTCTTTTGCTTTTTAAACTTGGTTAATTTACAAAAGAAAAACCCGAGCCCAAGCCCAAATATTCCCGAGTCAACCCCGATCACCCCCTCTCTTCTTTCCACGTGAAAACATGCTAGATTACTCACGTACAACTCGAGCCTGACTCGATGCTCTTCTACTACTACGAACAACATCACCCAGTCTCATGCACACGCGTGCACCGTGCACCTGCACCGCCGATAGAAACCACTCCGACCTTCGCCACCGTCGTTCCCCAATCATCGACGACCTCGTCGACGTTCCTAACCACCCAGATCGCCATTCGACTCTGCCTATCGAAATTGAACTAGTCGAACCACCACAGAACCCAGACCCGATCGTCGAAATCTCCTCGCGCCGCCCAACTCCGATCACCAGAACTT
The DNA here is from genome assembly GCA_030737815.1 of Allium fistulosum. Taxonomy (NCBI): domain Eukaryota; kingdom Viridiplantae; phylum Streptophyta; class Magnoliopsida; order Asparagales; family Amaryllidaceae; genus Allium; species Allium fistulosum. Next base: position 102,601,554 of record CM060907.1, read on the forward strand.
TCGCCGCTGCGTCAAAACCTTCGCCAGACCACCCTCTTCCTATTCCCCCTACTCCGGCCCATTCCGATGCGACAACGACGTCGCATTAGCCTCTCAAACATCGCCGACTCGAACAGGGTTTAAAACACTACTTCAACGTCGAGCCGCCTCCACGGTGATCTAAAAATCCAACTTCTATTTTTCCCGAGTTCGTCAACCTCCCCGCTACCTCCAACAGTGATCCCGACCACCCAGAATCCTCCGATCACCAGAAAAGGCCCAAAACAGAAACTCTGATTAACCCGAGATTCCTCACTCAAATTAACATTAAAAATTTGGATTTAAACTTTAAAATTCATGATTTTCGAAAATGATTTAGATTACTTAGGTGAATCAAAGAATCATGATGTTCGAATTTAACATGTTTAAGAGTTTCCACTGTATTTTCCCATTTTCTAGGAAATACTCAAACTGATTATCCTTACAATATTTTTAAATCTTAGATCTTGTTAATTTAAACAAGATTCCTTTGTACAGATTAACTTAAAAGTGAATGAGGTAAGAGATTTTATCTTTTGAACTTATTTCTAGTCTGTAAATTCAAAACAGAGGCTCATATCTATATACACAGACATGCACACTCAATAAATTCATATTTACATACATGCAGCATAATTTACATTCATGCAAACAACTATCACAACATTATTTCATAAATCTATCACATGCAATAAGGTAAAACATGTTAAAGATTTGTTTACTCACTTTTAATGTTGGAACAGAGAACACAGGACACATGACATAGTATTTTGAAATCTGGAAATTGCTTTTGATTTTGAACTTGAATTTGCTTGTGTTGAACTGAAGCTTGATTTATGTTGAGTTGATCTTTGAATTTGCTTAGGTTGATACTTGAAGTTGCTATTGTTTTAGTTTGATTATCTTTTTAGTTTTAGTTTAGAAGAGGAGATTGAGAAATGAAATGGAAAAGTGTTGAACTGTATGCAGATTTCTTCTCATAACATTTATTTATATTTTTACTTAAAAGAAAACCATTTGCCACTTGTTATTGCATGATATCCTTAGCCTACAAATGTCCAAATACAATATTTTATATTTATTTAGGTTTTATATTATATATATATCCACACTTTTACAAACTTCCATATATTCTACTTCTCATGACATATATATATATACATATGTATATACACACACTTATATACTTATATATGTATACACTTAAAATTTTCAACATTTATTATAGTGTCAAATCCATTTATATATCTAGATATTTTTAACTACCAGAATTTTATTCGTTCAACTAAATAAAATCAATATCTCAATAGTTTAAAATTAGTTAATTATCCAATTATCCGATGTCCAAAAATCTGGGTTATCACACGTAACGATATTATACGTAACATTCGTTTTGACCTAATAAATTGTGTTTTGACCTTCCATTGTGAAATACACAAATTGATTCTTATGATTGTACCAAAGGTTTGGTGGTATTGGAAGCATTGCTTCTTATACTTAACACCCATTATGAGGCGTATGAACTCAGGAGTTGTAAGGTTATATAAATATATTTAGTGTGTCTCCAAAATGGTAGTGTTGTTAAGTATACTTATACCATTGAAATAAGTATACGGAAATGTTTTCCAAATATCGAAATATTAAAGTGGTTTGTGAATATACTTATACCGTTGAAATAAGTATATGAGAATGTTTTCCATACCGAAATGTTAAAGTGGTTTCGTGAATATATCTTTTTAAGATATTTTGGGATAAATATCTGGAAATTGATTAATTAATAAGAGATTAATTAAATGGGCCTAGTGACTGCTTATATGCTAGATTTGATTTATTGCTTTGATAGTTAAATAACCAACTATCAAATTTATCCATTTTTGGTTTCTTAATTTGATGTGGGAACTGATTAGTCATGCAGTTAGCACGAAGCTGACTGAGTAGGCTTGATTATTGTTTGGTGTTAAGAATGTTGATTCGAGTAGTGCGGAGTGACTAGGGTACTCCAATATACCGGGCTTCCTTCTTGGTCGAAGGATAGCAAGTTGTTAGTTGGAAAACGTGATAAGTCTATGACACTTGGTTTCTATATAAGGTTGAGGGCCTCTTATCATTGTTGGTGTGACGACCCGGCTTTCATCAACCAGAAAGCCGCATCATCTTGAAGAACGAAAGGGATAGAAAAGAGAAAAGATAGAGAAGAAAGAAGAAACAACATTAGAATCTCAACAGCGGAACGAATAAATTATATTAATCACATAAATATTACATAGTTTACAACATCTATCAGAGTTACACAGATTATACATCATATACTAGACAGTTATAAACACCTGTCTAGTTATTACAACTCAAATACAACTCAGAGAAAACAACACAGCGGAACACTATATATATACAAAACGCTGAAGCCTCCTACTCCATTGCTCCTCCATAAATCGTCAAAGCTAACCTGAATCCCTTGGCTACTCGTAAAAATTTGAGTATCCAAGAGTTTAAAAAAACAGAAATAAACTCCGGGTCAGACATGGGTCTGGTGTGAGTAACAGGTTAAAGTTGCTTAACTTTGAAAATCCTTTGAAAACAAAGGTATCACGTAAGACTTCCCGCACATAAACACGGAAAAGTTTTTACCTTACGATAACCAAAACTTTTGATAGGAAATACAGTAATATTATAATAGTGTCTAGGGTTTTTAAATAAATATTCACATTGCTGAAATTGTTACATGATTAAATTCCAACATACTAGCCAACAAAGTGGGTAATACAATCAAATCCGAGGGCGCTTATTGGAGATTGGATTCCATACAATGGCAGGGCTACTGGGGTACCGCCCATCACAGTATGTGGCCTAGATCAACGTACCGAGGATCCACCCTAAATCCCCTGCAACACAAGGCTAGAAACATCCCTTACTGGACAGTCCCGAACAAGACAACCCCACCAGTTGGAGCTCACAACCGCCCACACAGCCGAAATAAAAGGGACATCTAGACAGGGGAAAATCTCGTCCTACTTGGGTGCTACCCACTTAGCCTTGCTGCACCTCCCCTGTTTTAGCCATTCCCAGTTGATGAGGCTTGAGGCTACATTACCTTATCAGAACACATCACTTAGAATGCTCATCGTCCACCTGACGATGTTCTGAAAGCATTCAATCCATACAAGTTCGTTCCGGGTTCAAACGAAACCGAAGGCATTATCTCGTTACACTCATTTTGGAATCACCCTTAGAGTTAACGACAATAACCCTTGCACTCTGAATCTTCATCTTCACTTGAGATTCACGACCTATCGTTAATTTGGATCGATGTAGTTTTCGGATATCCAAATCTGGGAACCCGATCCTGGTCTCATCGAAATCCAAAACGTATCTTTTAAGGCCAAGTTGTTTTAAAGTTAAAACAATTCAATCATTATCCATATACACATAGATAGATAATCCACAATATCACAGATAGATAATTCACATTATCATCACAAATAGATAATTCACTTTATCATCATAAATAGACAATCCATATTATCATCACACTTCAACCAAAGCATCCATATCACACAGCATTACTTATCTCATATCTGAGATTTCAAACCATTCAAGGCAATCAATATCATCCATCCCTACATAAACAAGGATTAATAATCACACCATTTATAATTAATTTAAAATGAATTAAATTAATTACCTTATCTCTAATTAATTTAAAGTAAATTAAATTAATTACTTCATTCTATAAATCCTGCTTACTTAACCATTAATTAATTACCAATCAATTAATTAATCATTCTCTAATTTCCATCTTAATTAATCACCCTTGATTAATTATCCTTTAATTACATTCAAGTAATTATCCTTTAATTAATTCCACAAATTAATTATCCTTAACCAAATACAGTAATTAATCTTTAATTACTTCATTAATTAATTAAAATTAATTACATTAATCCTTAATTTATTACATTAATTAATTACTCAAAATCACTTATTATTGATTAATTAATCTTAATTAATAAACCCTTAATTACATCATTAATTATATAAATTAATGATCCCTAATTACATTTTTAATTAATTATTCTATTTAAATTAATTACATTAAGTAATTAATCCTTAATTAAACCATAATTATTAATCACTCTTGATTAATCACATCCAGTAATTAACTACCCTTAATTACTTCATTAAATAAATTAATTACTCCTTAATTAGTTATCTTAATTAATCCCTTGATTAATTACACAAAGTAATTTAAACCAAATTACTTCCATATTTAAATCATCTTCAATTCATTACATCTAGTAATTACCATTAATTACTTCACTAAGTAATTACACTTCATTTATTACATTAAGTAATTACCTATCAAATCATCCAGTGATTATCTTAAATTAATTAAACTTAATTAATTAACTTAAACTAATCAAATTAATCTCAATTAACTACATTAAGTAATTTATTCCTTAATTACTTCCATTAAGTAATTATAGTTATCCCATTTCATAAATGATTATCCTTAATTAATTAATCTAATTAATTATTAAAATTAATCACATTAATTAATTATTTAATAATCCTAGTTAATGACTTTCATTAACTATTATCAATTCTTAATTTCTTTTCTAAAGTAATTAAACTTACATTAATCATTATTAATTACAAATTAATTAATCTTAATTACCAATTAATTTATCTCTAATTATTTAATTAACTAAGTTTTAACTGTAACTTAATTAATCCTTAATTACTTCATTAATTAATTCTTAATCATTAATTAAAAATGAAATCTTATCTAATTAATGATTCTTAATTACAAATTAATTATTCCTTAAATAATTAGTCTTAAACTTTAATTAATTGATTTAAACCCCTTAATTACTTAATTAATCATCCATATCATTAATTTATTAAATTAATTAATTATCCATTTTTAATTATCTTAATAATTTAATGAATCCAAATCATTAAATCCTAATTAACTTTAAGATAAAACTTTACTCTTATTAATGATTAAATTATCATTAACAAAACATTTAAAACAATTTACTTTCAAATTTATTTCAAATTTCATTTTAAATTTAAGATTTAAAAATGAATACAAATTTAACTTTAACAAAGTTTAAAACAATTTAAAATCCTTTAATTTCACATGTTAAAGAAATACATACCTTATAAAAGAAGCTTAAGAGAATTTTAAACCAAATTCATTTTTAAATTCAAATTAATTTAAAATACACTTTAAACATTTTAAAGTTGATAAACAATTTAATTTATAAAACTTAATTTAATTCAAAACTAGGATTCAAATTTAATTTGAATCCATACTCTAAAATTGATTTAAACTTTGTTTAAATCCTGCTATCAAATCTAAACACCTTTAAATTTGAAAACCTGACAGGTTCCAAAAACCTGTAACATAAAAAATTATACCCGAGACCAACCCCAAATGCTTCGAGCCAAACCATTCATTACTTCGAGCAAATGCTCGAATTAATCGAGAGTTACTCGAGTTCAAAAACCCTGTTTCATCCCCAACTACCCAAGCTTTAAGATAACTAGAAACTTGTGCACGGTGCACTTGCACGGCACCGTCGCTCACCTCCAGACGTCGCCTCGTCATCGAGCAAGTCGAAGTCCATCCATGAATCAAGCTCCGATCGCCAGAACTCCACCATCACATCGAAATCGAATTTGAGTTCAAAATTGAAACCTGGAACAACAAGACCCACCACAACCAAAACCTGTCATCGCCTCGTTCTCGCAGCTCCGACCACCAGAATTCATACGACTCCGGCCATGTCTTCGTTAATGCCCAAGCTTCCATCTCCCTAAATCTTGTTGCACTCGATCATCCAGAGATGACGAGACGATCAAAATACCAAGCCTAGTTAAAACTAGGGTTACAAACTGAAATCAACTACCGCTACCTCCCCAATGATCTGATCCTCTTCCTGACAATTTTCCTCTAATCTCTGATCACTCTTCCACCTCCAGGAAGAACCCCGACCTCCTAGAGCAAGTGGATCACCAGAAAACCCCCAAAACAACATTTCTGGTCAACCCAGAACTACACCCTCAATCTATCACTAAAACTGATGATTTTAGTTTTAAAAATCAAGTTTTAGTTTAAGCATTTGATTCATATACCTGAATCCATGAATCACGATAATTGAATTTTAACTTATTTAAGTTTGCACTGTTGTTTTATTATTTCCAGAGGCAATACAAATTATTTTAACTTAAACAAGTTTTTAAACTAAAATCTATGATATAACAAACATATTTTGTTCAAGACTTAAGTACTAATAAAGATTGGATCAAGAGCAATTGATTTATGATTGGATCTAGAACCTGGAAACTAAAATCAGAGAAAGCAACCAGACACATAGCAATGCACACAACAAAATATTCATATATATACACAGAGTTTTAAAATATATTCACAATCATACTTGTTTTCAGAGATGAACATGCAACATAATTATATACTTTAATTTTAAATAGTGATGTTACTCACCTTGCTTCAAAAATGAACAAAGCTCTTTTATTTTGAAATAGGCTTTTGAAATTGCCAGCTGAAATCTTTTAATCTCTGATTAGAGTTGAGCTAAAGTGTTGTTTAAGTTGAATTTTGTTTAAGTATGAAATAGTATTTACTTTAGAGGTTACTCAATTTTAGATGGACGAACTGAAATGAGGAAGGCTGATATATATAAAATGAGTTTACAGGGTTATTATTTTTCTTTTGTACAACAAGGTCAGAGATTTTTTTTATGTTTGTTGACTAGCAGATTTTTCTCTTCTCTTTGGTGGCTGATATGATCTATATTGTACTAGAGGTGATAGTATTTATGCTAGCATTAATTTCTATTGTCTTGTCTCACACTTCCATACTTATCCTATTTTTCAGCTCATACATGAGTTTTTTTTCTTTGTATAACCACATGTATTCCACTAGTATATATACAATTCTAGAATAATCTTAAGTTCATTTCATAATCATATATTTTACCTTATATATATTTATTTCTAACTTAAATACTTATTGTGTTGTATTTCTCTCTATATATATTTATTTATTGTTTATTTCTTTTTAAAGTTTAAGTATCTAACATTTACTTTATATTCATATTTTACTTTATGCTTATATTTAGTATTGATAAATATGATATAGTTTAAATATTATTATCTAGATTACATCATAACATATATATATATATAAATCAAATATCAATAAGGTAAAGCTTTACTCTAATGTAAATAAAAATAGATTTTATTTTAAAATATTAAAACACTCTATCTTTAAATTTCAAATCATAGTTTCTTATGTTTATAATCATATAGTTATTTATAAAATAGCTTTGAAAAGTTATATATCAAAATTTCCAAATTACCAAAAATATTAGAATTATAAAATATGCCTTATTAATTAAATTTAAAACAAAGCTCATCTATTTACAATATATATAAATATATATACATTATAAATAGAAAACAATTTATTAGCTTTTAAAAATATAAATTCACAAATTAAATGTTTATTAAAAGAACATTATTAAATCAATTCAAATTTTATTAACAAAAATTATCAAATCAATTTAAATTTCAATACAGATTATTAAATTGATATTGCCAAAAATTCTGGGATATCACAGTTGGTCCAGAGAGACCAGGATCAAATTTATCCGAAAACCACTTTGGACTTATATATGCATTCGAAAGTGTAGGTTTATGATGATGATTTTTGAAGACGAAGATATTCATGATGCAGGGTACTTTCCACTAGACCCGCGATGCATATTATATGTATATGGTGGTAGCAGCGCTTCATTATGAAAATCTTCGATACGCAAGGACTTCTCGCTACTAATCCTAGGGAATACTCCCGACAGGATGTAGTAGGAGAGTACCTTCAATTTATCCTATTTCTGGATAACTTGTATGGACGAATGTCTGACATTGCATTTCTAAAACGCACGTATATTGATTTTTACAAACGTACATCTATTTGGTGGTGGAGAAGGCAACTTCTCTTAGCTTAACACCCATCTCTAGGATTGTAACATCCCCTACTTTGAGGTCTGAATCTAAGCGCTACAGTGGCTGTAGTCATCTATAGTATTAACTTCTGGTGACAAAATACGGTAATGTTAATGGTATCCATAATATAAAAAGCACATGAATATGAAATAAAATCCACACAGATTTCAAAAACAACTTTTCTGTTTACCTTTCAAATCCATATTTCATATTCAGTTACATAATCCTAAAACGATTCCCGGGTTTTGATCAAATATAATTATTACAAATTACGCCAAGAGCGACATATGATGATGCCCCCTTGGATGATCAGAGTACTAGATAGACATATTAGTCATAAATACATTATTGAATATGCTAGTATATAATTTTTGTTTGATTATAATAAACATATATATATATATATATTCATTTAAATGTATATGTTATTGTACCATTTTATTTTTCACATAATTAAATAAATATTTGACGAATAAAATAAATAACACAGAATTCATATTCAAACAAATATTTTATTACAAATTCAAATAGTACAAATTTGAGCTCTCACTACATTTACACATTTTCAATACAATTTCAATTACAAAACAATATTCACTTTACAATTTAAACCTCACTACATATTCACTCAACACTCATATTTTTTTCAACTCTGTTCCAACCTGAATCCCACATTTGAGCTATCTATAAAATAAACACTAACGCAGTAAAATTGAAAAAGAAATATTTTGCAGTTCAAAATGAAGTGTGTGTTTATGAAAATGTTATTTGCTTCGGTTATTTGGGTTGTTCGTCATCATTTATTTTGAATTCATCTACACGAACAACTTGTGACATGCTCAGTGTATCACTGTACATGCCACAAGGTCGTGCACACCGATATACACTTGATAAAATTTCAAGGACAGGTTAGCACAAGGTCAAACCCGAGCCAAGGCTGGATTCAACACAGGTGCAAATACACACATGTACACATGAAACATAAGCCAGAGAATGCAAGTTACAATGCAACAGTAAACATACATGAAAATACACATGTATGCATATATATGCATATTTACATACACATGTCAGCCTCAAAATGGACTACGAACCAGACATGTACAAGTTCATATGCACAGACTCAATATGCAAGAAATCAAGCAACACACAAGGGCTGCATGACCAAGACTACCAACCCAGATCAGTGAACAGTGATAGGCAACAAGGCAGAAGGTCAATGACACTTGAACTCAACCAAACAACAAAGGTACCAAAATAACAACAAGCTCCAGACCAGACCAACAGCAAGTGCAACCAGATCAGTAACACACAGCAGGAACCATACATCATACATATATACATGCATCTCACATATATATATGCATGTATATACATGAATATGTGCACCATACCTTCAATGAACATGAAAACAAGATCAAAACGGGATGCAATGCTCATGAACGCAATGGACCAGACTTCAAGTGGAACCAGACAGCAGCTCAAATGTACAAAGACATGAGACCATAATTCAGTGCATATGTACAGGAGTGCAAAGCATAATGGAACCACATACAACAAGCTAACATACATATATACATGTATGAACACACATGTATACATATATACATGCAGTGACAACCAGAATAGTTCAGTTCAAGCAAGAAGAAGTGCACAAACAAACAGCTTAAATGTTTCAAAAACAGTGGAGCAGATGTATATTCATATGCAATAGCAATGAGCATAACAAGGCATCACAATACATATATACACACATACATATGTATGTATGTATATACAAGGTGACACACATAAATCATTTCAGGCATGAACAAGAGCATGGAATAGAGGCCAGCACATTTAGTACACCTGAAGCATCAACTCAAATCAGAAATATCAAGTAATGTAGACAATAGTTCAACGTAACCAACTACACAACAACCAAGTGCAAGTCTTAAATGAACATACAACAAGAAGAATCGAAATGTGTAGCAGTTTTAAACTTGTCAACCAGGGAAATAAATTCGAGATATATATAGTCGAAGTAACAAAACAAGGGAGCAGTTCAAATAAAGTCACAGAGGGTCACACGATGAACAGGTCAAAACATATAAAAGAAGAAAATCGAAAATTGAATTAACTCAAGAATTCAAAGTGCCGAAGTCGTAGAAGAAATAAATGAGAAACAAATTCAAACGCCAGAAAAGAACGGAACCAAATCCAACCGAGTATGACTTGAACAAGTCATACAATCACAAGTATTCAAGAAAAATCGAACGGCTAAACAAAATTAGTTGAAGAATTCAAATCGAAAATACGAACGAAAATTAAGAGATTCGTTCCCTATATAACCCAAAATCATCATCGGCAGTGACGTATTCGAGTTCAAGAAAAAAAATGACAAAGCCAAGTTCAAATTAAATCCTAAATCAATAACTCGAATCGAGTTCGAAACAAAACAAAAAAACAGAGCAATTAAACGGCAAAAATTACATACCAGATTCACAGTTTCGAACTCAATTCCGAAAGTAACCGCAAGCCAAATTAAAGAAGCATTGAAGCTGCCACGAATTATCAAGGGAAATGAATCGATTGGGAAGGCAACTCAAATCATCACTGAAATCGACCAATTTCAAATTGGTGCTTCAATTTCAACAACCTTAATTTCAGATCGCAAAAGGAATGGCATGGACTAAAAAGATACAGGCCGAAGTAAAACAGAATAAAGGGAGACGTCGCTTTTTTTTCTAATTATAATTTCTTAGTGGGCCGGTGCTTTTTATACTATTGGGCTTGAAATTATTTAATTAGGGTTTTGTTTTGTTTTAGTTACTATTTCATTTGTAATTTCCTTTTAAATTGAGTAACTTTCTAGTCGTGTGACTAGGTACAAACTAGGGGTTGTAGTTTGAAAATTCGCAACTCAGTGGCTGAGTTGTGGCAGGGTTTTGAGCGTAGGCTTAGGTTAGTCATTAGCGGGTGTCGCAAGTTTACGTATGTAAGCGTCTGACTACTTAATTTCTAGTAGAAACCTTGGGGGCAGCACGTAGGCAGGGTTTTGCCAAAGCTGTGTAAATCTGTGTCGTTCTATTTCTGCTTTTATTATTCTGCTATTATCTGTGCTGCAATTATTATATTTATTTCTGCATTAATTTTTATTATTATTAGTATCACCCTATTCACCCCCCTCTAGGGTGAAATCGATCCTACATACATCATAGTGGAAGTAATACTAAATAGCTTCTACAAAGCTAGCTTTACCTCCTACATGTCTTTGGATGCTTATTCGTCCAACCTACTAAACTTGAAAAGTCCTTAACTCTCAATCCACTCAAATTAATTTTGAGCAATTGAGAGTTTAAGGGGAAAACATATACTTCGAGTCAAACATAAAGCCCAGTGTGAATAATACTATTACATCCTGGGTTACTGATATTAAGTGAGACCACGCCGCTTAGCATAACAGTTTTCTTCTTACTAAATCCTTTTAAAATCATATCTTTTGCAAATCAAAATCCTGCAATCAAACTGATTATAATAGCAAGAGTAATAACATACATGCATATATATCAGATAATCAATGGACCATTTGTCCACACTATAGCTTTTATCTGCTAACTATTAACCATTGGCTGACTCGGGCCTACCAGACAAAAAAAATCTAACTTCTATTAGACATAATACTGGACGATCTATCCTTAGCTTACTTCTCCTAGGGTCAACTGATCCTGATGGATTTGCACGCTTACCAATAACCTATCTTTTCTCTATATATTCCTTTCTATGTGTAACATCATTTTAGTCTTACCTATGACAAAGCCCTACACATTGGAATTTTGGACTTATATTAGCTTGGGGCTAATAGCTAAAGTATAGGGCGCGACGCCATACCTATCCCATCCGGTCTTCTAATATCTGAGTCATAAACTTAGGTTTAACTACCCTATTCAAATTTCTTTTCCTTGTAAACAATCTTTACAAATGATTTACCCTTGAAATCATATCTTTATAAAACAAGGAAATCATACTCTTTTCTTTACTTAAAATACTTATGCCATGATATATGCCTTACACAAAACAATGTATATGAAATTTAATCAATGGGATCATCTATCTCTTCAAATAAGTTAAAGCCTCTTTTTAACTTAGGAAACTTTAGGCTATAAGGCCAAAAAAATACCTTCGAAAACTTTATATAAAACCTTAAAAATTCCTTTCGAACAACAGTGAAAGGATCCCTTTCGAAACCATTACATAAAACCTTAGACATTCCCTTTCCAAACCATTTAGACTTATTTTTCGAAAGCATTGGAAACCTTTCTTTCAAAACACTTAAAACAGACCTTTTGGAACAATTAAAATATACCTTTTGAAAGCATTGGGTTCAAGTAAATATTTGTAGAAACATTGCTTCGAAACCATTTAAAATTATTCCTTCTGAAACTATTGGGTTTAATCTTTAATATAACTAAAGGGTCATAAAGAAGAGAGGCGAAAGCATTGATTCTAAGTAAAAGAAAGATGATTGTTTTGAAACCCACCCTTTCGAAACCATTGCCTCCGAAACCATTCGAAGGCGGCTATATGACCCTTTCGAAAGCATTGAGAAGGCGGCTTTAAATTAAAAATGCGAAAATACCCCTTTCGAATACTTTGTTTTAGGATTATAAAGAAAAGCAGCCTCTAACTGGTTCGAAAGTCATGAATGCGGCAGCCAGGTATCGAATAGGTTAAAAAGCGGCAACTCTTTCGAAAGCTTACTTTTAAAAACAAAGACAAGTTAGTGGGTCTGAAAGCCATAAAAAGCAACCCATTCGAAAGCATCTTTTATAAACAAAGGTAAGTAAATTACTCCAACCCCTTCGAAAGCGTACCTTCGACACGGTCCTTTCCGCCTTTCTCCAATACAATAAGCAACAATTTCTTGATGCCCATGCATTGGTTTCGAATGAGTGTGAAAAACCTGCTGGGCATGGTGACGAAAGCAAACAATAGAAGTGGCGAAGTTGTAATTCGAAACAAAATTGAATTTTTGCCTTCCAAAGTAATTCCTTTTTAACTAACTTGCCCAATTTGTCAAAATATGATTGGTTACCAATTCTTTATCAAAATCATTTCTAAAAAGGCTACCGAATTCAAAATTTACAATTAAAAACATTTTAACAAATAAGCCCTCCTCCTTAACAAAACATATAAAACATTTAAGTCCCTCAACTTAAATAATTTTATAACCATACTAAAATACATAGGAAAATTCTCAAAAAATCACAATAATTCACTTTTTATATGTTTTCTAACACATATAAATTTCAAACCCGAAATCATTATATAATTACCTTAAATAATTTAAACCTAATATTAATTATTTTCCCTCATAGAAAATTCATAATAAATCCATAATTACTTAGAAAATTATGAAACTTGAAACCCAATTCTAAAATAATATTTTTGATCATATATCAAAAACACAGATCATATGGATGTCATTTAATAGGTTTTCCAATCTAAACTTATTATAAAAACTATATGAAACAATATAAATCATCGAAAAGCATATATATCCATTTAACCTAACATAACATGGCATATTACTTGCAAAATGTTCCGGATCAAACCTTGAAACTGAAATCAATATCAAAAGTGAGATGTAGGTTAATTATTCACCTTGGCTTGGTGTTAAGAAGGTTGAGATTTGCTCTTTGATTGATTTTCTTAAGCTTTCTACTTGAATCCTAGCTTTTTTTCTTCTAGAATCTCCTTAATGGTGGACGACCGAGCTCCCTTAGGTTTTTATTTATGTTTATGAATGTTAAAATGAACAAGTAATAAAGAATAGAAGAGTTTGGAGTACTAGGATGAAGGATGTTCCTATTCTACTCTTATCATATTCCTCCTACTTACCTATTTTCAATTCTCTTTTACTTATAAATTCATTAAGGCACGACCCCTTGTTAATTAACAAATCTCAATCCCTTAACTATTAACATTATTCTATTTAATTTATCCAACTAAACATTCTTAAATAATGTTAATCAAAATTAGGATCATTTCGGATGACTCCCCTCCTTAAAGAATTTCATCTTCAAAATTACGATAAGATACTCACAATAATCAAACATAAAGGCAAAACATATCATGAAACAATTCATGATAAGTATCTCTAATCCTACTTTCGGTTTCCTAAGTACAGTCTCTGTCGTCGTCATTTCACTTGACTTTGACTAATCTAACTGTCTTTTTCCTTAGTCTCTTTTCATCTCTCGCAACTATACGAACTGATTTTCTAACCATTGTCATATTCGGTTCCACTACTAAATCCTCTAACATATTCAATATAATAGTAGTTTATGGATCTTGAATACACTTCCTTAGATGAGAAATATGAAAAACATTGTGGAGTCCTGCCAAACTATTTGGTAAAACTACTCGATAGGCGAGTTTCCCGATCCTTTCTATAATAGGAAATGGTCCAACGAATCTTGGTGCCAATTTTCCTATTTTTCCAAATCTGATTACACCTTTCATCGGTGACATCTTGATGAAAACATGATATCCAACCGAGAACACTATATCTTTCCTTCTTTTATCAGCATAACTCTTCTGCCTAGATTGAACTTCCATTATTCTAGCCCAAATTAATTTAATCTTTTCTATAGCTTCTTGAACCAAATCTGGACCAAGAATTAATCTATCCCCAGTCTCTTACCAACAAACGCTGCCATATTTATACTCGTCTGATAACTATTGTTATACGAAAACTCGATTAAGTGTAGATGGTCTTCCCATGATCCTCCATAATCTAGCACACAAGCAGTTAACAAATCCTCTAAGACTTTGTTAACTCTTTCTGTTTTCCCATTTGTCTACGGATGGTAATCAGTACTCATCTTGAGCTTGGTACCTAAAGTCTCCTGTAGGCTCTTCCAGAACTCACTAGTAAATAAGAAATCTCTATCACTTACTATTCTACTAGGAATTCCATGCAGTCTAACTATATTCCTCATGAATATCTTAGCTAAATCTGGTGCTGTCCTAGTCGACTTAACATGAAAATGGCACTCTTTGTCAATCTGTCCACTATAACCCATATACTCTCATTTCCTCTATTCGACCTTAGAAACCCATCTATGAAAGCCATTGAGATAGAATCCCATTTCCAGACTGGAATATCTAAAGGCTGAAGTAACCCACACAGTTTCTGATGTTCAACTTTTACCTGTTGACAGTTCAAACACTGTCTCACCCATAAGCCTACATCTCTCTTTATACCTTCCCACAAGAAACTCCTTTTCATATCCTAATACATCTTAGTTCCTCCTGGATAAATGGTGAACTTCGAACGATGGCATTCTCTAAGAACTTCCTTCTTAATGTTTCCTACATTCGGAATACACAGTCTTCATTTCTTCCTCAACCACCCATTCTGGTCAAGATTGAAATCTTTCAAGTCATCGCACTCTGTTCCATTCCTTAAATTTCTGATCCATTAAGCTAATAATGGATCCTTCCCTTGTTTAGGAGCAATCCTTTAGATCATCGGTCGAACTTCCAAACATGACAACATAGTAGTTTCTTGACTAGAAATAGCCTCAGATCTCCATCGTATTACGCATGTAGTCAATGCTTCTAAATCTTTCCACTTAGCTATCATTACCAATACTATATTCTGACGTTTTCTGCTAAGTGCATATGCAACCTTATTTCCTTTTCCCAGTGTGTACTCAATACCAAAGTCATAAGCGGCTAAAAACTCCAGCCACCTCTGCTGTCTCATATTCAACTCCTTCCGAGAGAATAAATATCTTAGTAACTTATGATTTGTGTATAAATCGAACCTTTCTCCCAAAAGGTAATGTCTCTAAACCTTCCATGCGAAAATTATTGCAGCTAATTCCAAATCATGAGTTGGGTATCTAACCTCATACGGTCTGAGCTGTCGAGAAGCATAAGCAATCACTTTACCTCTTTGCATCAACACAACTCCTAACCTTGTTCTACATGCATCCGTGCATGCCACTAAGTCCTAATTCTCTTCTGGAACAACTAATATAGGTGCATTAGTTAATAAATATTTCAGTTTCTAGAAGCCTCTCACACTTATCAGTCCAGACAAACTTCACATCTTTTCGAGTTAGCTTAGCCATTGGTGCTGCTATTCGCAAAACATCCTTAATGAATCTCCCATAATAACCTGCTAATCCAAGGAAACTCTTTATCTCAGTTACTGTCTTGGGTCTCTTCTAACTATTCACTGCCTCGATCTTAGCCGGATCTACTGACAACTCTTTCCCTGAGACTACATAACCAAAAAACTTCACTTCCTTCTTCCAGAAATGATACTTTGAAAACTTCGCCTTCAGTTGATGTTGCCTCAGCGTCTCAAGCACCACTATAAGACGAACTTCACGCACTCTTTCATCCTCAGAGTATATCAAAATGTCATCTATGAATACTGACATGAATCTGTCTTGATGTTCTAGGAAGATTATGTTCATCAAGTCCACGAAGAATGCTGGCGCATTAGTTAGCCCAAACAACATCACTAACCATTCATACTATCCATATTTGGTTCTAAATGCCATCAAAGGAATACTATCCTCTGCTACTCTAAACTGTTGGAACCCTATTGCCAAATCCAACTGAGAAAATACTTTGGCTCCACTCAACTGGTTGAAAAATTCGTCAATTCTAGGTAACGGATATCAGTTCTTTATCGTCTTCTCATTCAACTTACGATAATTGATACACAACCTTAATGATCAGTTCGGCTTTCTCGCAAACACTACGGCTACTCCCCAGGGCAAACTACTTGGTCTGATAAAGTTCTTACCTTCTAAACTCACCAACTACACCTTTAGCTCCTTCATCTCGATAGGTGTCATTCTATTTGGCGGTCTACTCACAAGTTCAGTTCTTGGTACTAAATCTATTCGAAACTCAATAGCTCATTTCAGCGGTAGTCCTACTATGCGCTCAAAGACATCGGTGAATTCTATAACAAAGAAAACTCAATTCAACTCGTCTTCTACCTCCATAACACCCAACAAAGCATTTACCTCAATACTTGGGTTTTCTATGGAGTATATAACTCAATCACTACAACTAGGTTGTCTAAGTTATATTTTCCTATCATGGCAAAATATCCTAGCATCATACTTACTTAACCAATCAATACCCCAAATAATTCCAAACCCTACAAAGTCAAATACACGCAAACTACAAACAAATATATGATCTAACAATTCAAACTCTAACTGGTCACATCTCATCCAAAGTGCAGCACATCCTCCTATCGGATTCGCAAACCTTAAGGATGTAACTAGATATGAAGGTTCTAGGTTAAGCTTATCTACCAAACAATGAGATATAAAAGAATGTGATGCACTAGTATCAGATAGAACCCTAACTGATACGTCCTGAATCAAAAGCGTACCTCCCAACATAGCTTTTCCTTTCTCCTCTATTGTTGGTCTTGAGGTAGCCGTTTCCGATGCAAACATTTTTCCTTTTCCATCCTTGGCTGGTTCCTTGCACTGGTTCTTGCAATGTCCAATCTAGTTACAGATGAAGCATCTCACTCCTTTCTTGTTAGTAACCTTCTTCCGTTTGCCTTTGGTTCTTACAATGTCCAATCTAGTCACAGATGAAGCATCTCACTCCTTTCTTGTCAGTAACCATCTTCTGTTTGCCTGTCTGGCACTCATGAGCAAAATGTCCCTTCTTGTCACACTTATATCAAACTACATCGGCCTTTCCTTTCTTGGCTGCTCCTCCTTTTCAATTTCCTTTCTTGTGGAAAAACTTTCTCTTCTAGTTCTGCTCACTTTGAGTTTTCCTTGCTTTGTTACTATCATGGAAAGTGAGCATCTCCTCATTCCTCAAAGCCATCTCAACAACTACATCACACGGATCCCTAATATGTGGCAAAGTTGCTTTAGCAAGCTCGGGTTTCAATTTGCGGATGAAATTCTCATTCCTTTTGGTAATGGTATCAACCATAGCATATCTGTATCTTGATAATTCCTCAATCTACTAGCATACTCAAGCACTGTTATGTCTCCTTGCTCCAACTTAGCAAACTTCCTGAGCAGAGTCGACTTGGCGATCTTTGACATGAATCTTTCCCCAAATCTCCTTCTGAAATCCACCCAGATCATGGTCTCCTTATTTACTCCCACAATAACACAGTTCCACCAGTACTATGCTAATCCTTGCAACTGCCTAGAAGCAAGTCAGCATTATGCCCTAAATCATCAAAAATCCTTTCGCAATGAAGCAACCAATTCTCCACTTCAATTGCGTCCTCCGTCCCGATAAATAACTTCCCTCCAAGCCTAGCATAATCTCTACTCAATATTGCATAGTTATTAATCACCGAAGCTCCCTGATTTCCTCCTTCAACATTTTCTTCAACTAATCCCACATCAGCCAGCTTACATCATGTTTAATGAAGAACTGATACATAGCTCCCACATCAACTTGCGGTGCCCCAGTGCCTACACTAGCAGCTTGTGCTCGACCTGGATTCCATTTAGTGTTTGGTCCGACATTTCCATTAGTAGTGGTGCTTCCTCCATCAAGATTAACTCTTTCATTCCTAGCATCCATATCTTACTTCCTTAAAAATCTGCATTCGAGTCTTTGTAAGATACAGAAGGATACCCTAAGAAAGATGGGAGAATAAAGATAAAGCGTATACTTGTATATAGCAAATAATAGTATGAGACTATAACGTTATCCCATACCCCAATCTTTTATCTAATTCCTTAGGATATATTTTCAAAATCATTTTAATTTTAAAATTTATGTTAAGTTTTCATAAACCTATGCTCCGATATCAAGTTGTAACATCCCCAACTTTGAGTCCCGAAGCTAAGCGCTACAATTGCTACAGTCATCTATAGTATTAACTTCCGGTGGCAAAATACGGTAAGTTAATGTATCCATAATATCAGAAGCACATAAATATGAAATAAAATCAGCACATACTTCAAAAACAACCTTTCTGATTACATTTCCAATCCATATTTCATATTTAGTTATATAGTCCCAAAATGATTCCTAGGTTTTGATCAAATATAATTATTACAAATTACGCCAAGAGCGACATATGAAGATGCCCCCTTGGATGATCCAATTACTAGATAGACATATCAGTTATAAATAAATCACTGGGAAGTAATACTAAATAGCTCCTACATAGCAAGCTTTACCTCTTTCATGTCTTTGGAAGCTTATTCATCCAACATACTAAACCTAAAAAGTCCTTAACTCTCAATCTACTCAAATTAATTTTGAGCACCCAAGAGTTTAAGAGGAAAACATAAACTTCAAGCTGGACATAAAGCCTGGTGTGAATAATACTATTACATCCTGGTTTACTGATATTAAGTGAGACCACACCGCTTAGCAAAATGGGTTTCCCCTCACTAATATCCTTTTAAAATCATATCTTTTGCAAAGCAAAATCCTACGATCAAACTGATTATAACAGCAAGAGCAATAACATATATGCATATAAATTAGGTAATCAATGGACCATCTGTCCACACTACAGTGTTTATTTGGCTAATTATTAGTAATTGGCTAACTCGGGCCTCAAAGTAGGGGATGTTACAGGGATGCATGAGCTCAGAGGTTGTGCAATTATGGAAATCAATAGTGTGTGATGGAATTGGCAATGTGGCAACCAAAGTGGACTGTGCTAGGTGAAAGGTAATCGTTACCTCAAGCCTCACCACCAGGTAATGGCTTAAACATGGTACGCTATAACAACCACCTTTTTGGACGGTTTAAATCGATAATAAACCACACGTGTCGACTCAAACCATTCAAAAGGGAGGATTGTTAATGGGGTAAATAAGAAAATAAGAGAAAAGAAAGGAAAAAAAAACATAGAATCTCACAGCGGAATGACAAAATATAATAATCAAATAAACAGTTCATGAAGCTGTTTTACAAATAACATTTGATTACACATTTACAATACAGATCAGAGTTATACATACAAAAGGAATGAATAAATAATGCAGTGGAATAACAAGATGCGGTGGAATAAATATAATAAATAGTAATAATGTACTAATCTTCGCCTTCGTCCTCCAGAAATAAGGCCTTCAACGCTGAAATGCTCAGGCTGACCCGAGCGTAACGAAAAGACAAAACACTCGAGTCAGAACTAAAGGTCTTATGTAAGTTAAATCAACAATAAATAAATATGAGTGTAATGGATTCAGAGATGTTTACGGGATTTTACATCTCCTATCCAGTGTCTAACGTGCATGCAATAACTTAAGAGATGTTTGGGATTCCATCTCCTAAGGATCTGTTAAACTATCTACATACATATTACAATACGCTATTATAATATGTCTACAATAAAGTATTAAAATAGCGTTAAGGCGTTACCCATATCCCCCTTAACACATTTTTATATAAATACCATAGTCTATACAGATACTGTAGCTCCACCAAACCGGTGGGATACTTAGGGAGCACTCCATAGGTACGATACAAACCAAAGTCGTAGTGGGCTTGATAAGGCATATGACAAGGCATGCGAGGAAATGCCCAGGGTAGGATACTACCGTTTTGCAGATCTGAACTGGTTGTAACGCATAGCAGCTACTACCGCCCACCTCGAGCCACACTCGCATAATCAAATCAAGGGGTGGCCACCAATCAATCACAAAGTAACATATATGGTATCGAAGAAATGTGCTGGATCGGAGGAGCGACCTCACTTGGCCCGGCATGGCTCCTATTTTAGTCATATCAAGCTGACCCGAGGGGGTCAGGGCTGCGTTCATACCTCATACAGTAGCATTCGCCAAACCATCCTACTTCGTTCTGGATTCTCCACCAAATGCACAGTTGTTAAAGTGGTTTTCGGTATTGGCAGAGAGTATGACAATATCTGATCCCAGTCTCTTTAACAACCAATTGCTTATTTCACACCGGTTGGTTCTTTTACATTTCCAAAACCGAGTCATATTTGATATCAAAATATCATATTCACTTTAAAATCCTATCACTTTTGAAATCATATTCACTTTAATCATATTTATTTTCAAAATCATAACCACAAAATAGGTTAGACCACCATATCAAAATATTCGCATTTAAATCGATTAAATCTAAATCAAAATAGTTCCAACTTTAAACAGTTTGAATACTGAAAGTAGTTTATATATTGGAATAGTTATACATTAAAAATAGTATACATATTAAAATATATATATATATATATTAAAAGTTGTTTATAAATTTAAAATAATATATATTAAAAGTTGTTTATAAATTTAAAATAATATATATTAAAATAGTTTATATTATAAAAATAGGTTATAGATTAAAATAGTTAATATATTAGAAATAGTTTATATATTAGAAACAGTTGATATATTAGAAATAGTTTATATATTAAAATAGTTAATGTATAAAAAAATATTAATATATTAAAATGGTTTATATGAGAAAAATAGTTTATATGTTAAAAGAGTTTGTATATTAAAAGAGTTTATATCGAAAATAGTTTCAAATTAGAATTGTTTCTTCCAATTTCACAAATCAATTCAGATCACTTTAGTTCCCAAAAATTCAATTTAAATCAATCTCAGTTCAACGATTTCAATTCAAAAGGATAAAGGTTTCAATTCAAATTCTCATGAGAACCATTTCAATTTATATCGATTTCAAATCCATGTTTGAATTACAAATTTAAACCACTTCAAATTCAATAGGTTTCAAAGTTTAAATATTCAAACGTTTACAATAACTCATTTTGATTAATTTCATTTATATTTCAAAATTCAACTTTAAGATTTCAATTTAAATTCTTTAAACAATTTATTTAAACCAATTCCAATTTCAACATTTTAAAAGCTTGGATTTTGAAAATAATTCAATTCATATAAATCTAGTTTTATTTCATAATATCATTTAACCAGATTCAAAAATTTAGGATTTAAAATCATCTAATTTAACCAATTCGGTGTCCGTATATAATTTTCTACCCTATGGTAAAAGTGATACAAATATATCTCATTTCAACCCGCAATAATTTAAATTTACGGATATATATCATTTCAACACGCAATCCCGAGTAAAATTCAAAATTCATAAAATCGCTCTAGTTTATCATTTCAACCCATAACTA
Source organism: Allium fistulosum (assembly GCA_030737815.1). Taxonomy (NCBI): domain Eukaryota; kingdom Viridiplantae; phylum Streptophyta; class Magnoliopsida; order Asparagales; family Amaryllidaceae; genus Allium; species Allium fistulosum. The sequence continues at coordinate 102,623,743 of CM060907.1, forward strand.
TTTTTCCCTAATCTATAAGACAATTCGGGTATGTATCATTTCAACCCATAGTGACTTTCCTAACAATAACTAAGGGAACTTGTAAAGGGATAACAACATATAAAATAAATATAATATCCAATCATCCAAAATGTCAACAATCAAGCATCCATTACAATCATCATTCAAATCAGCGAATAAATCACAACAATTAACTGGTTATCATTATCAGATATTTAATCAACAATTTAAATTCAATATTAAATTAAATGGCAATTAAATAAATTCAAATCAAATTTGAATGACAATTTAAAGTACCAAACAACAATCAATAAATCTATTCACATCATACATTTAATTTAACTAACATACGTTGTTTTAGCATTTGTGAGTGGGTTAAAATGCTCGCTTTTGATTTTTGGTCGATTTAAAATCCAAATAAAGCCCAAAATTCCAACAGTCTCATAATTCAACCAAACCAATTCTTTATTGTCTGAAATTTCGATACGATCGCAACGGAGAAAACTGCGCATGAATCCGAGCTCGTATGCAAAAGTTATGCATGTTAGAATGATTGAAAATTATAAATTAAATAATAAAGAAAATAAAAAAAGACACGTCACCTTGCCTTCACAGAACCCTACGCGATCTCGAACCTTCTTAAACATTCAGCCACCACCAGAAATCCATGAACACACGCCGCCTACGACCTCCTAACCCCTATCAGAACCCTCCCCCTCGACGCCCTAGCCGAGTCGCCCCCTCAAGCGATCTCGCCACTGTCACTGCTCATTGTCATTTTCTGGCTATTGCATGCACCTTTGACGCGATGTAAACCCTTAGATCTACTCTACAGGTCGCACTCTACAAGCCCATACCTCCCGATCGAACCCTCATCGAAGATCCACCGTTAAAATTGCAAGCCCTAATTTGGACGGCTGAGCTTCCTTATCTTTTTCTAGTCAAATCAACCTAGTTCGTTCTGGGTTCTCCACCACGTGCATAATTATTAAAGTGGTTTTCGATATTGGTAGAGAGTATGACAATATCCGATCCCGGTCTCTATAATAACCAATCGTTTATTTCACACCAGTTGGTTCTTTTACATTTCCAAAACCGATTCATATTTGATATCAAAATATCATATTCACTTCAAAATCATATCACTTTCGAAATCATATTCACTTTAATCATATTTATTTTCAAAATCCTAACCACAAAATAAGTTAAACCACCATATCAAAATATTCGTATTTAAATCGATTAAATCAAAATCATATCAGTTTCAACTTTAAATAGTTTGAATATTGAAAGTAGTTTATATATTGGAATAGTTATACATTAAAAATAGTATAGGTATTAAAATATATATATATATATATATATATTAAAAGTTGTTTATAAATTTAAAATAATATATATTAAAAGTTGTTTATAAATTTAAAATAATATATATTAAAATAGTTTATATTTTAAAAATACGTTATAGATTAAAATAATTTGTATATTAGAAATAGTTTATATATTAGAAATAGTTTATATATTAAAAATAATTTATATATTCAAATAGGTTATATATTAAAATAGTTAATGTATTAAAAGTTATTAATATATTAAAATGGTTTATATGAGAAAAATAGTTTATATGTTAAAAAAGTTTGTATATTAAAAGAGTTCATATCGAAAATAGTTTTAAATTAGAATTGTTTCTTCCAATTTCGCAAATCAATTCAAATCACTTTAGTTCCCAAAAATTCAATTTAAATAAATCTCATTTTAACGATTTCAATTCAAAAGGCTAAAGGTTTCAAATCAAATTCTCATGAAAACCATTTCAAATTATATCTTTCAAATCCATGTTTGAAATACAAATTTAAACCACTTCAAATTCAATAGGTTTCAAAGTTTAAATATTCAAACGTCTACAATAACTCAATTTTAATAAATTTCATTTATATTTCAAAATTCAACTTTAAGATTTCAATTTAAATTTTTTAACACTTCATTTAAACCAATTTCAATTTCAACATTTTAAAAGCTTGGATTTTGAAAATAATTCAGTTCATGTAAATCTAATTTTATTTCATAATATCATTTAACTAGATTCAAAAATTTAGGATTTAAAGTCATTTAATTTAACCAATCCGATGTCCGTATATAATTTTCTACCCTATGATCAAGTGATACGGATATATATCATTTCAACCCGTAATAATTTAAATTTATGAATATATATCATATTATCATATTAACCCATAATAATTTAAATTTACGGATATATATCTTATAAACCCGCAATCCTTAGTAAAATTCAAAATCCATAAAATTGCTCGAGTTCATCATTTCAACCCATAACGATTTTTCGCTAATCTATAAGACCATTCAGGTATGTATTATTTCAACCCGTAGTGATTTTCCTAACAATAACTAAGGGAACTTGCAGAGTGATAACAACATATAAAATAAATATAATATCCAATCATCCAAAATGTCAACAATCAAGCATCCATTACAATCATCATTCAAATCCGCCAATAAATCACAACAATTAACTGGTTATCATTATTAGATATTTAATTAACAATTTAAATTCAATATTAAATTAAATGGCAAATAAATAAATTCAAATCAAATTTGAATGACAATTTAAATTACCAAACAACAATGAATAAATTATAATCACATCATAAATTTAATTTAACTAACATACGATGATTTATCATTTGTGAGTGGGTTAAAACACTCACTCTTGATTTATGGTCGATTTTAAAATCCAAATAAAGCCCAAAAATCCAACAGTCTAAAAATTCGACCAAACTAGTTTCATATCGTCTCGAATTTCGATATGATCGCAACGGAGAAAACCGCGCGTGAATCCGAGCTCGTATACAAAAGTTATTCGTGTTAGAACGATTGAAAATTATAAATTAAATAATAACGAAAATAAAAAAAGGACACGTCACCTTGCCTACACAGAACCTTACGCGACCTCCTGCACCTGATCAGACCCCTCCGCCTCGACGCCCTTCCCAAGCCACACCCTCGCCTGAGCAGCCACCGCCTCCGATCGCCTTAGGCGATCTCGCCGCCGCCGCCGTTCATTGCCATTTTCTGGTGATTCTGTGCATCTTTGACACGATGTAAACCCATAGATCTACTCTACAGGTCACACTCTACAAGCCCAAACTCCTGATCGAACCCTCGTCGAAGATACACCGTTAAAATCGCAAGCCCTAATTTGGATGGCCGAGGTTCCTCATCGTTTTTTGGTCAAACAATGCATCAAATCGAAAAACGAATTGCTACAGTAGATTGCGCTCATCGAGAGCTTTCCAACAATATATAATATGATATAGTTTGGAGAGTTTGAATTTTTTGGAATTGATTTTGATTTGAAACTGAAATGGGATTTACGGTTTTGGGTTGAAATTATCTGACAATTTGAGGAGGAGGAACAGGTAGGAAGTTGATGTACGTACAGAAATAAAAATGAAAGGCTGTTAGGGAGAAAAGTCTATTTATATAAATTGAGATAGATAAGAATAAATGGACAGATCGTATTGGGTCGAAACGATAATAACGACCCGAAATCCCGTTTCATTTCCAAAATGATAGTGGGTCATCCAATATATCGAAATATAGATTTTCGATATTTTTAAACTCAATGGAACTAGTTTCAAACCCAAATTCCATTTCATACAGAAGTTAGCTTTCAAAATTAGATTATATTTATTTAAATTCCTTTAATCGATTTCTACGTGTTTCGAGCTCGCACGATCAAACGGTAAGTCCGATCATTACAAAACTTGAAATCCTACAATAATTCAATGTTACGGATCCGATGAAGCTGGTTTCGTCGAAATCTGAGATAGTGGCCAAAATGGCTATTTCACGTTAATTAAATAAATTATTATTAAATTGATTTAATCACCTTTAAATTCAAATATAGTAGTTAACAATTTCATCATTCTAGATTACATAGAAATTAATAATCTATCAAAATAAATTTTCTATGTTAATTTCACTATTAAAATGTTTCATTAAATACAAATTTCGATTACAGTGTAATAAAATCATAGTTAATTATATTTTAAATCCAAAAACTTCTGTTATTTTGATTTCCACTCTTATTATTAAATCAACTATCACCTTATGGATATAGTTAACATTGGTTTACATTTTATTACATCAATATTCTACAATTATCATCTTAATTCATATTAACTTCAATATTTAATTGAATTAATTCAAACAATTATTTTATTCCTTATTTACCAAATTGACTTTACCATTATTTCAGTTGATTGAAATTACATTTAAATAGTTATCAATTGTCATCAAACAACATTATAAATCATATTCTAAATATATTTTTTCATTAGTAAATCATAAATTTTAATTTCTCACAATATTAAATTTCAAAATCTTATTTAATTTAATATTTTTAATTATCAGAAAAATACGGGTCGTTACACTCTCCCCCACTCAAAACTTTTCGTCCTCGAAAAGGAAAGAAGGAAATAAGAACTTGATAAAATTTTGTTTAAAATAATCGATTTGTAAACACCTTAAACTTACATAATTAAGCATTCTAAATAAAATATATCAATTTATAACAATTAAATCTTTATATGAAAGTTTAATAAAAGTTAGAAAATATTTTCACTTTCACATAATTTTCTAAGTCCTAAATTCACGGAAAATTTGGGCCGAGTCTCCTTTGCGCGGTTAGGTCCAAAAAAATAATAATATCAATAATTTCAATATATATATCATATTTCAAAATAAACATCCCAAACCATGGGAAAACATAAAATATCGTTGCAAAACTGTAATCTGAAAACATACCTATTTGTCAGGCAAACAACGCTTTATTTATGAAACTAAAAGCAGTAGCTATTGCTTCCATAAACCTGTATTTCACTTATATAATCCAAAATAGTGAGAATTATGTACAAGAGAAATATTTGGTTGTTTCAATTAGTAACAAAAGCAAATCAACATAAAACATATGCAAACCAAACAGCACGACCACTATATGCAACAAAGGAAACTATCAACAAATAAATAGCAACCAAACTCTCGATTTGTTCAGGTTCAGACACTTTTCATCGTACAAGGGTGATAAATAACTACCAAGTATACCTTACGCTCAACAGCCTTTGGTAATTTCTCAATAGATTATTCATACAACCTTAAACGATTAGAAGTATCCTTTCCCATACATCCCATAAGCCAAAACAACCAAGAATTTCAAATATTATTTAAGTTTATTCTTATTAATTTCCTTTCACATCATTTACTGTTCATTTATTTTCATTCAATCATACGATGATTATTTTTATTAATTTAACTTCAATACTTACAAAAATTCATTTCCCATTCAGTATTTAAAATCATCAATGAATAAAGTTTTAAAGTATTACATAATTTTCCTTGTAGTTTAATTCATATTTATATATATAACTCGATTTCAATTTTATATTTATATTTGCTAGTGAATCAATTCGTACTTAAGTTTCTTTATTCTTTGATTCCAATTTATTTCTTTATATATAATACCATTTAATAATAAAACTTTTATGAATTACCTCATCATTTCTTTAAGTTTATAATTATTTACTTAAATAATATTCACTTTTAACTATTCAATTTAATTATAAATCACCTCAAAACATAACTTAAGTTCATAATATTCTAGTAACATCTTAATTCTTTTATTTATAAACATATGTTCATTTTTAGGCATTTCTATCATTAAGCTTTTACTTGTACTTGTATAATATTCTATCACATATTCCTATTAACATTTCAACTTTTAAACATCTTCTAATTTCATTACCCTTATTTTTATAAGTGACAAATCTCCAATTTCTTTACATTTCATTAATCACTTAACTCTTAATTTCTTTTTTTTTCATTTTAGAAGTTTCCAATTATTAAAATAGTTAAGATTTCATTTCATTACAATAATTGAATTCCCTAATTTGTAGAAATTTAAGAACTAAATACCGGGTTCCATTTCAAATCATTTAAATAATATATATACTCATAGCTTTTATATATCCAATCATATTTAGAAATTAAAAATCAAGATTTTTTTATCACAACAAATGTGTAGTAAAGATACTACAATGTTCTTCCCACTTTAAAACTCGAAAATAAATATCGATGATGCTGCCGTGTCATTGAAATTATTTTCCAACGACAGAAGAGGGGAGTACAGAACTTATTTCCCATTAAAATTCCTTTAAAACATTTCTTTCAAATCACTTTGAAAATATTTATATCCAAAATACTTCCAAAAATACTAATATTATATTCCAAAATCTTTGGAAACCAATTTCAAACATCCCGGAACTTAATTTCTCAAATTTCCAATTAAATTCATTTTATTTGTAAATCCTATTCTGCAACCTATATTTATAAAATTCCACTTCCTAACACAAACAACTATATCCATTTATAAAATTATTCTTGTATATACAAAATATAATACTAGGTAAAATTATTTCATTCACCTATATTTCGGAAACAATATTGTGTCGGTCTGCCCTATTTAGTGTCTAGAAATCCCTATCGATGCCATAGCGTCCTATGCACTGACTAGAATTTATAAATACTAAACAGAACAAATTAACACAATATTAAAACATTTTATAACATTAACAAGTACGGTCTCTCATATATATATGCTCAAACAACTCATTCTAGGGTATTACTACCTTATCTCTAAGTCAAACCTCACAAAGCTAAGGTTATCGCTAAACCAAAGCTCTGATACCAAATGTAACGACCACCTTTTTGGATGGTTTAAATCAACAATAAACCACACATGTCGACTCAAACCATTCAAAAGGGAGGATTGGTAATGGGGTAAATAAGAAAATAAGAGAAAAAAGAAAAAACAAAACACAGAATCTCACAGCGGAATGACAAAATATAATAATCAAATAAACAGTTCATGAAGCTGTTTTACAAATGACATTTGATTACACTTTTACAATACGGATAAGAGTTATACATACAACAGGAATGAATAAATAATTCAGCGGAACAACATGATGCGACAGAATAAATATAATAAATAGTAATAATATACTAAATCTTCGTCTTCATCCTTCAGAAATAAGGTCTTCAACGCTAAAATGCTCAGGCTGACCCGAGCGTAATGAAAAGACAAAACACTCAAGTCAGAAATAAAAGATCATATGTAAGTTAAATCAACAATAAATAAATATGAGTGTAACAGCTTCAGAGATGATTATAGGATTTTACATCTCCTATCTAGTGTCTAACGTGCGTGTAATAACTTAAGAGATGTTCGGGATTCCATCTCCTAAGGATCTTGTAACATCCTAAAATTTTCAAACATTCGCATCCATACATGTCAGATTCGAATTGCTCAAAATATCATATTGTTAATTTAAATTTGCCAAAACTCAGCATATACAGTAAATAAAAAATCACGGAATCACAAACACAGAGTAATATAACAATAATGCAGCGGAAACAAAAGAATAGTAGTTCATGAAGCTACTATATATATAACAGAGTTAAACAAGATACAACAGAAGTCTCGAATACATAGATGTATCAATACAATAGTCAAATACAAGATCAGAATACATCACTGGAATGAACTGAATAACTGAAAGCAGAATCGATAGATGGATCTCCAAGCGAAGCTCCAACTCCAAAAGGTGAGTCTCGAATGTTGTATCACTCAGTCTAACCCGAGCGTAAAGCAAAACACAAAACACTCGAGTCAGGATTAAAATTCTTATATCAATAAATCCAACTCAACTGAAATATCAACTGAAATACAAGTAACTTAAAGGATGTTTGGGATAACCATCCTCCAAGGATCCGTTAAACGATCTACTATATAGTAATATACGCTATTATAATAATGTTTATAGTAAAGTAAACTATTAAAATAGCATTAAGGCGTTACCCATATCCCCCTTAACACATTTTATATATTCCCATAGTCTATACAGTACCGTAATCTCCCATGTAATGGGCGTCGTCAGAGGGCACTCCATAGGTATGGTACAAAACAAACTCGTAGTAAAGCATGCTAGGGTAGGTGACACGACACAACAAGGCAATGCCAAGGTAGATATACCAATTACACATCCGGACTGGTGGTAACACATAGCAGCCACCACCGCCCACCTTAAGCCACACTCCCAAAAAAATCAAAGGGTGTGCACCAAATCAATCACAAGTAATAGAATGGCATACGATGGAGTGTGTCCGATCAGCGGGGCTACCTCATTGGCTCGGAATCGCTCCTGTTTTAGCCACCTTATGCTAACTCATGGGAGTTGGGTCCACGTATATACCTTTAGGATCGTCGTCACCATCCTAATTCATTCTAGAATATCCACCGCGTACACAGTTGTTAAAGTGGTTTTCAGTATCGACAGAGAGTATGCCCATATCCGATCCCGGTCTCTTTAACAACCAAACGTTATTATAACACCGTGGTCATTTCAAAATAGTTTATACTTCGAAACCAAAATATCATTTCCATTTCAAAAACATATCTATACGATATCATTTCCATTTCAAAAACATATCAATACTATATCATTTCCATTTCAAAAACATTCACTTTCAAAATCATAGTATTTTCAAAGATATAATACTTTCGAAACCAAAACAATTTGAAATAATAATACTTTGGAAATCATAATACTTTGAAATTCTTAACTTTGGAAATCATAACACTTTGAAATCATAACACTTTCCTTCAAACAGTTTAGATATTAATAATATTATATATAATAAGATAGTTTATAAAATAAAATAATTTATATAAAATAGTTATAAGTTAAAACAATTTATATTAAAATAATTAGTATATTTAAAATAGTTTATAAAATAATATAAAATAGTTTTAAATACAATTTAAAATACTTTATATAATAAAATAGTTTCCACAAATTTCATAAATCAATTCAAATCAACTCGAATTCCAAAATTCACATTTAATTCAATCTCAAATCATCGATTTCAATTCAATTCAGTTCTAAATAAACTATTTCAAATTATATCGATTTCAAATACAGATTTAAACCACAAAATAAACCATTTCAATTTCAATATATTTCAAAACTTTAAATATTCAACATTTCAAACTAAATTCGATAATTTCATATATATATATATATCAAATTCACTTTACTATTATTTAATTTTGGAATATTCACTTAATAAACTCAATATCACTTAAATAAAACCCCAAATTTCAAACTACTAAATATTTCCTTTAATTTATTTAAACTTAAAATATTCATTTAATCACCTTAAACCAAAATCAAGTTATAAAATCATATCTTTAAAATCTCAAATTCAATTCAATCCGCAATTTAAATATATATACGGGTATATATCTTTTCAACCCGCAATCCCAAATTTAATTCAATGAAAATCGCTTGGGTTTATCATTTCAACCCATAACTATTTTCTCATATTCTACAGATCGTTTGGGTATTTATCATTTCTACCCATAGTGAATTCTATACTAACAAGGAACTTGAAGAGTGATAACAGATATGATAATAATATAACAATCAGTAACAAGCATATATCAACAGTGATAAATAACAGATAATGGTGTCAGATGTCACAGGTGAAAAGATACTATTACCCAGTGGCTTGACCAAGAGAACAGAGACCTGATGTGGAAGGCCCATTCGGCACAGGTAGGTCGATCGGCACAACTGGCTCGACCGACAACTAGCACCGTTCGGCATCTCGGCTCCTTCGGCATTCCAGCCTCGACCGGCATCAGGCACCACTTGGCATCCCAGTCTCGTTCGGCACAGGTTAGTCGATCGGCACAACTGGCTCGACCGGCAACTAGCACCGTTCGGCATCCAGGCTCGTTCGGCATAGAGCGCTGGTCGGCGTAAGCAGAGTCGTTCGACACGAACCTCGCCCGGCATTCCAGCCTCGCCCGACATTCCAACCTCGCCCGGCATTCCAGCCTCGCCCGGCATTCCAGCCTCGACCGGCATTCCAGCCTCGATCAGCATCAGACCTCATTCGGCACATGGCGTCGCTCGGCGTAAGCATGTCGTTCGGCATCTCCCCTCGATCAGCATCAGACCTCGTTCGGCCTACACATTTCACTCAACACACTGCCTCGTTTGGTTTGGAGACATGGCTCGGCATTTTCCGTCCGGCAAATGTGGATCGGCACATAGAAGTCACCCACCACGGGCCGAAGTATCTCACTCCTAGGCCCAAGAGGGAAGTCCAACCCATCTTCGTCTATAAATAAAGGGGCAGGGGCACAGTGAAAGGGACCTTTTTTCGAGAACATTGGGGAGACTCTGCCGCTTTTAAGACTCATTCTTTTTACTTAGCAATTGTATTCAAGTAGTTGATGTACGGATTGTATCTGTAATCAATCGTTGAGTAAAGCAATAAAGATTAACTTCAAAAAGGATGTAGGCAGTTAAGCCGAACCATTATAAATATGGTGTTCTTGTCTTTGCATTTAACTTAGCATGCAATTCTCTGTTTTAATTTACTTTCTTCATTAATCTCTTTACACAATCTTTCTAAAAAGGGGTTAGTGACCAATTTTGGTGCTAACACTTTAGTGAAAGAACACTTTGGTGCTTTCATTGAGAATCGAATTCTCAGGACACGAGGATCTGCTTTGAAGCTACTGGATTGAATAAATCCCCCGAAGGAGATCCGAGTCATTCATAAGACGTCCGTTGATTCTACTTAGAGTTCTTACCAATAACTCTACAATGGGAAGACCACGTACCAGATCAGCCTCTCATAACGCGGACACCCATGAGACCGCTAGCGTACAACAAGTAGGACCCAGCAACCAATAAGCAAATCTGGGTGCAGGAACTGCCACCCAGGACCAAATGGAAGTTATCACTAGAACAGAGTTCAACGACTTGATGAGAGAACTCATGGAAAGCAGGAGACAATTTGGAGAGAAGATGCAATCCAACGCCAACCTTATGGCATAACTCACTCAACAACAGCATCAGAATGCTGGGGGTAGTCCTGCTCCTTACTCTTCATCTGACAGCTCGACTTCATCCGATGAACCTCCCAGGCGTAGACACCGCAAGACTGAAACTACGTAGGCAGGTGCTGCCGATCAAGCAACTAGGGATCGCTTACACCTCGGAGACCGCAACCATGCAGGGACGGGAAACTTAGGAGCTGGAGCGCATGTGGAAGCTAGACGCCCGGCTCACCAAGACACCAATGATGCCGAACCTCAAGATGCACGTTTGGCAGATCGCCAGCAGAGGAGGCATCAACCAGATCAATCCCATAGGATAGACTCCAACCTTCCATCTTCCATAAAAACCCCATACCTGACAGCTATGATCAGACAGTTGATGAAAGAGAATCAAGGCTTATCAAATGATGATTGGGGAGTATCCAGGAGTCATACTCTATTCACAGACACTGTTCTACAAGCTGAGTACCCCAGGAAGTTTAGCATGCCGACTATCCCAGCCTACGAAGGAAAGAACGATCCTAGGAAACATGTGATGATGTACGAATGGATGATGGATTTAGCTAAAGCGAATGATGCAACCAAGTATAGATGCTTTCCAATAACTCTATCTGGGATCGCTACCGTGTGGTTCACCCGACTTCCTCCGCAGTCCGTATCCAGTTTCGAGGAGTTGGCGAAGAAATTTATAGAACAGTTCATAATACATGCTACTCGTCCCAAGGACGTGATGTCTATATCAAGTGTGATCCAACCTCCAAGGGAGTCGTTGAAGGAGTATTTGCAGAGATTCCATGTTGCAGCTACTGAAGTCAGTAATCCCAATGATCACACAATTCTTATGGCTGTGATGCGAGGTGTGGATCCGGATTCAGAGTTTGGAGATTGGTTAGCAGGAAAACCTCCAACTACGCTAGAGCGTTTTTACTCAAAAGCTCATCAATTCATAAGAAGAGAGGAAGCAAGGTGGATAAGGCGAGATAAGGCACTGGGACCCGTTCAGGAGACCATGAAAAGCAATATCGCTTTGAAGCAATCCGGAGACAACTCGGGGAAAGTTCAGGTCAATGTCCAGAACAAGCCCGGACAGTCTAAGGAATCCGGAGGAAGAAATCAGGGGAAGAAAAGAGAAGCGGGGAAATGGAAGCCGAGAATTCCAACCTACAATGAGTACACCCCACTGAATGCATCTCTTGAGAATATTTACCTATCAACTTGCAATACCTTTCAGTACAGAAAGCCGCGCCCAAAGGAGTCAACCGAGGAGCAAAAGCGGACTGGGAAGTATTGCCGCTTTCATGAGACTTATAGGCACAATACTGAAGAGTGCAGGCACCTACACGACTCTATAGAGAAGTTGATTAGACAGAAAAAGTTGCAGGAGTTTGTAAAGAATCTGCAAGAAGGTGGACAGGGAACGTCCAATTCCGATCACGCACCAGCTCCACGTCACCCTGAGGAGCCTGCTCGGACCATGGGCTGACTGATCATAAACACGATAATAGGCGGACCTCACCCTGCAGTAAGAACTGGCAGGAAATGGAGCGGCATGCTATTTCCTCGAGGCATGCAGATTTTGAGTGTTGTTCCAACGTGGAGGATGTGACCCCCGCTAAACAGCAGCGCATGATGGCAGACGATATAATATTCAGGAGCAAAGACGCTGACCAGGTGGAAGCTCTTACCATTGACCCAATGGTCATATCTGCGATAATCGGGCCGGCCTTTGTGAAAAGAATCTTGATTGATTGTGGAAGTTCCATCAATATCATCTTCAAGAAGGCTTATGACCAGATGAAGATGGAGACGAAGGATTTGAAGCCGTCTAAAGCTCGTATACATGGCTTTAATGGTGCAGCGACTGATGCCGTAGGACATGTTGAGTTGCCAGTTGAACTGGGACAGGGTGAGCGTAGGAGGGTGCGAATTATACCTTTCGTAGTTTTGGTGTAGATTCTCCATACAATGTGTTTTTGGGCCGACCGGCCCTGGCTGAGTTTAGGACAGCATTGTCCCCATGGTGTTTGACTTTAAAGTTTCTGACTGACAAAGGAGTAGGTGTTGTTCATCGCGACCAGGCGACCGGTCGTGCATGTTATGTGGCTGAGCTCCGAGAGGCCCAGCGGAGAGAAAACGGAAAGGTTGCGAAAAATTCCATCGACATTTAGAATACTGACAATTGAGACATAGATCCGAGAGATGACGATGAGGAACCCAGGGAAGAAAAAGCAGCACTAGTTGAACTGACGATTGACATTTCAGTCAGCCGAGACGATCCATCGCGAGTACTGAAGATTGGATCACAACTCAGCCCCTCGATGACCGAGGACCTTAGTGATTTCCTCCGAGCAAATCTCGATGTTTCGCTTGGACACATTCCGACATGTGCGGGATTGCTCCCCCTATCAAGAGTCATATATTGAACATAGACCCGAGGTACGTCCCAGTCAAACAGAAAGGGAGAGGAATGGACCCGAAGAGGTCCGCTGCTCTCAGAGAGGAGGTGGACAAGCTTAAAACTAATGGGTTCGTCCGCGACGCACTCTACCCTGAATGGGTGTCAAACCCCGTGCTAGTGAAAAAGGCGAACAGGAAATGGAGAACTTGTGTAGATTATTCCGATTTAAACAAAGCGTGCACTAAGGACAGTTTCCCATTACCTAGAATTGATCAGTTGGTCGACTCCACTACAGGACACGAGTTATTGTCGTTCATGGATGCGTACTCGGGATACAATCAGATCCCGATGCACATTCCAGACTAGGAACACACTAGTTTTGTCACAGACGTTGGGCTATATTGCTACATAGTGATGCCTTTTGGATTGAAAAACGCGAGAGCGACCTATCAGCGTTTGGTGAATCGAATGTTCAAAGATCAGATTGGTAGAACAATGGAAGTCTATGTGGATGACATGCTCGTGAAGTCATGACAATCAAACGACCACATTCGAGACTTAGCAGCGATGTTTGGCATACTCAGATATTATGGAATGAAGATCAACCCTTTGAAGTGTTCCTTCGGCGTAGCGTCAGGGAAGTTTTTGGGATTCATTGTTAATGTCTGGGGAATTGAAGCTAACCCGGAAAAGATTCAAGCTATTCGAGATATACAAGTGCCCAGAACTAAAAACAGGTACAAAGCTTGAATGGAAAGGTGGTTGCACTGAGTCGATTTATATCCAGAGCCATAGACAAGTGTATTCCCTTCTTCGATATAATAAAGAAAGGAAAGAGGAATTTCAAATGGACATCCAACTGTGAGGAAGCGTTCCGAGATCTTGTAAGGCATTTAGAAAGTCCTCCGGTGCTGTCGAAACCAGTAGACCATGAAATGCTGTACGTATACTTGGCCGTATCCCCGCACGCTATCAGTGCGGCTTTGGTTCGTGAGGAGGACCGAGTTCAAAAGCCGGTGTATTACGTTAGTAAACGTTTAACGGGGGCAGAATGAAATTATTCTAAAATTGAGAAATTGGCCTATTGCTTGGTGATTGCATCACGTAAGCTGCATCCAAACTTTCAAGCACACTTAGTCAGTATCTATACCGATCAGCCCTTGCGACAGGTACTCCAATGACCAGATACTTCTGGAAGGATGTTAAAATGGAATATCGAGTTGAGTCAGTTCGAATTATCTACCTGCCACGAAGAGTCATACAAGGGCAAGCATTAGCAGATTTCATCGCTGAGTTTACTGTATCAAACGAACCAGATGGTCACACTGTCATTCCCCCCATTCGATGGAAATTGTACATCGATGGGGCATTAAACGACCGTTGCTCCGGGGCTGGTGTAGTTCTTGTGACTCCAGAAAATCGATTGATTTGTTATGCTGTGAAGCTCAATTTCCCGACTACGAATAATGAAGCAGAATATGAAGCATTGATTGCTGGTTTAAAGCTCGTTGGAGAACTCGGGGTAAAATTAGTTTAAATCTTTTGTGACTCGCAGCTGGTGGTGTACTAAGTGCGAGGAGATTACCAATAAAGGGGACAAAAGCTTGCTCCGTACCTTTCTCTGGTTCAGGAACTATTGGTGAACTTCGAACATTATGACATTTCGCATGTCCTGCGTGAACAGAACAAGGAAGCCGACTCGTTGGCCAAATTCGCAAACACTGGCGATGCACATCAAATGGGATTAGTTCCCGTCAAAACATTACATGCTCCAAGCATAGATGTGATGGAGGTCGATTTTGTGTTGGAAACGGAAATCGAGAAGGAGTCATGGATAACCCCATTCAAACAATACCTGCTAAACGGGACTTTGCCCGAAAGAAGAAGCGAAAGATGACAGGTCATTCGCAAAGCCGCGCGATATGTGATGCAGGGAGGAGTAATGTATCAGAGGGGGTTCTCGGTCCCCTTACTACGGTGCATTTCCCATGATGAGACAAAGCGGGTCTTGGAGGAAGTTCATGAAGGACAATGTGGCGACCATACTGGGGGGCAGACACTAGCAAAAAAGATCCTCCGCTACGGATATTATTGGCCAAATGTGAATCGGGATGCTGCAGATTATGTAAGAAAATGTGACAAGTGTCAAAGGTACGCGAAAATCCCGAGGGCTCCACCAACGAAACTCACGTAAATGGTTAACCCCTGGCCGTTTGCAATCTGGGGAATTGACATAATTGGTTATTTGCCTATATCCAAAGGTGGTGCAAAATACGCGATAGTTGCGGTCGACTACTTCACCAAATGGGCCGAGGCAGAGCCTTTAGCCACAATCACCTCCAAGAAGGTCATTAATTTTGTTGTACGAAACATTATATGCCGCTTTGGCCTCCCACGAACCCTCATTACAGACAACGGAACTCAATTTGGAAGTAGGGAATTCAAAGATTTCTGTTTAAAGTACGGCATTGAGAAAAAGTTCGCCGCAGTTGCTCATCCGAAGGATAATGGACAAGTTGAAGCCGTGAACAAAATAATCAAGTCCATATTGAAGAAGTGTTTGGAAAAGGCTGGAGGCAAGTGGGTAGATGAACTTCCAACACCGCTATGGGCTTATAGAACTAGCCACAAGTCCGCGACTGGCCACACTCCATTCACATTGGCATATGGCTCGGAAGCTGTTATACCCGTGGAGCTTGAAGTTCCATCACATCGGGTGACACATTATGATCCTAGGATGAATCAGGATCTCTTGATGGAATCACTGGACTTTGTTGATGAAAAACGTGAAGAAGTTGAGTTAAGGGCGGCAGCATATAGACACCGAGTTAAGCGATATTACAACGAAAAAGTCCGCCCAAGAATTTTTGATGTGGATGATCTCGTTTTGAAATGAGTTTTCCCGGTACCATCACGTATGAATCCCAACTAGGAAGGTCCATATGTCGTTGAACGGAAGCTTGGAGAGGGAACTTTCAAGCTAGCGACCATTGATGGCATGACACTCCCACGAGCATGGAATAGTGAACATTTGCGACGTTATTATATTTAGCCTGTTTTCTTTCATGTTTTAGGTGCAATTATTTCCCGTATGTTTTTATTCCATTGATTCTTAGTTTCCTTTTAAGCATGTAATCAGACGATTTAGTTTGTTTTCATTAATAAAGGCTTGAAGCCATCCTTTCTATGAATTACCGATATTTCTATGCCTTATAATCCGGTGACAAACAACTGGAGTTACATTATTCTGCCTGACGTACAAACTCGCATAAACGACTCTAAATCTCCAAGTTCCGAGAGCGCGGTCTGGAGTACTCTAAGTCCCCAGAGTGCGGACTAGAGTATAAACGACTTAAATCTCCAAGTCCTCTAAATGCAGACTGGAGTACTCTAAGTCCCCAGAGTGCGGACTAGAGTATAAACGACTTAAATCTCCAAGTCCCCTGAATGCGGACTGGGGTACTCTAAGCCCCCGAAGTGCGGACTAGAGTATAAACGACTTGAATCTCCGAGTCCCCTGAATGCAGAATGGAGTACTCTAAGTCCCCGGAGTGCGAACTAGAGTATAAACGACTTAAATCTCCAAGTCCCCTGAGCGCGGACTGGAGTATTCTAAGTCCCCGGAGTGCGGACTAGAGTATAAACAACATGAATCTCCAAGTCCCCTGAGCGCGGACTGGAGTACTCTAAGTCCCTGGAGTGCGGGCTGGAGTATAAACCACTCAAATCTCCAAGTCCCCTGAACACGGACTATAGTACTCTAAGTCCCCAGAGCGCGAATTAAAAAACATTCTAAGTACCAAAAATGTGAAATAAGAGATGTACAATTCTAAAGAATCTCCGAGCCATGTGAAAATGGATTGGAGGTTCATGTGACTCACAAGAACTTGAGTTTTGACCACAGTTATACAGAAAGCTAAAAAACAGGAGTCGTTTAAAAGACGAAGAAACTAAACTTTATTCATTAATCCAAAATGGGGTTGTACAACCACTCCTCCAAAACTCGGAGTCAAAAGTCTGTCTACCTTGACTACGAAGGAAAATAAATGAAAGTAATTACATGATCTAAGCTAAACCTTGTTGAACGAGTGTAGTGGCTACTTCTTCGATTTCTTTAGCTTCTTTTCCTCCTTTTTTCTCTCGGATGACTCCTCCCCCACACGCTTTCTCTTGGACGTTTTTCTCGCCAAAGAAGCGGTGTCAGGAGTGGGAGGAAGAACATCCAGTGGTTTGGATTTGCCAGGAAGAATGACTTTTAGAGGCCTGTTTAATGGGTCGTCAAGTTCTACTACTTGGGACTCGGCCTTGATCTCAACCTTCTTCTTTTTCTCTTCAGCAAGCTGCTCCTTCATACTCACTTCCGAAGTGTGTCTTGAGGCGCCCGTAATTTCAATTTCATAACTCCCTTCGACGGGGGACGAAGTTTCAGACTTATCATCGTCAAGCGCCCCAATCACCTGAGCATCAGGACCTGGGGTTACTCCCGCATGAGTAGCATCGCTCGCTTTCCCCATCTCCTCCTTGGCGTCATCGCTCCTTGGAGTTGGTTCAGGATCGGAGCGGCCTGCATAAAAACACAAGGGACGAACGTTAGAATACAATAACCTCTCGCCGAAAGCGACGGTTCTTTGAACTTTAAGAAAAAGAGTTATATATCGGTCTCTTGCTGGCTTTCAACCATCCGAGGAGTCTCACCCTCTAGAATGGGAGATAGCACGTGAATGCCGAGGCCAGGGTCTTCCAGATCGTAACCAGCGTGCTATTTGAACGAATCAAGTACTGGTCGATCGACCGATTGAGTAGGAGGAGGAGCTGAAGGCCCGGTTCCAGATAGACCAACTATGTCATTTTTCTCCGTTGATGGGGAAGAGCCTTTGCCAAAAAGGGCCATTGCTGCAGACAGGTCTGAAGGCTCGTTCCACCTGAGAAACTCTTTTACTAAAGCATCCTCATCAACTTCCTCGGCGCCTGATTCCACCTTTCTAATCTGTATCAAAGTTTCCCATGCCTCGGCTATAGATTCGAGGTAGCCCTCACCAAGAAAAGTCAAGTCCCGATGCATGAGAACACGGGCATTGTATTCATCTATTAGCAGGTTGAACATGCACTTGATCTCCTCTCTGCCGGCCTCTGTAGCCGCGTCAAGGCGAGAGTCAATCTCCGCAGATGCTATTATTTTGCCCTCTTCACGGGCGTCATCCTTCACCATCCCGACCTTAGAATGCTCATCATCGAGCTTTGCCTTCAAGAGTCGTGTAGCAACAATCTCGTTGCAGTATTGTTAGGACTCCTCTTGGGCAGCTATCTTCTCTTCTTTCTCCTTAGAGAGTAGCTCTTTCAACTCCTTAACCTGCAGGGCGAGTGCATCCTTTTCTTTTTGAACGGAATCCTTTTCTAAAGCCAGGGCTCCACAGCGTTGGACCACTTCGTCAATTTCCTTTTTATGGGTCATCTCTAGGCGAGTGACGGCCTCCGCAGTATCCTTAGCACTTTGTTCGGTAGCCTCGAGTTGGGACTTGTACGAAGAGAGTTCCTTATCCTGATTTTTGATAATGTCTTTATCAAAAATGGCTTCAAGCTTCAGGCAGTCGATCTCATATTAACGCTCGACAGAAACTTCCGAGACTTTTTCAACTAAATGGACAAACGCGTCATGTTGAACATAAACGTCGTTGTTGCAAGCGATGGCACTCTGCTTAACATGTCCCGGGATGTAATGGATTTCTGGAAGGAACTTCAGACCATCAAAGCAGATTTTGGGAAATTTAACTTTAAGCTCGGCCAGCTTCTCCGATATCGTCGGGTATGCTGCAGGAACTAGGGAGGTGCTTTGAAAGTTCCGTTCTCTTACGATGTTCCCAAGACTGCCGTGTGCTAGATGAACCAGAATGTTGATCACGGGGAACATCAGGTTGAGACCCCTTCAGCGAAGACTTCTCTCTGCCTTGTTCTGTTTGAGAAGGAAGATCGTGGGAGGTGAAGACTGGCTGTGTGATTTCTTTCGATAAGTCGACTCTCGGGGACGGTTGTCTCGGTCTCCATAGTCGTCTCTATCCCGACGCTTGCCGGTGCCCGAATCCCGGCCAGAATGATGAAAAATGGATGAGCCGTGAAGACGATCGAATCCGTGGGAGCGTCCCATGTCACCTGCATAGAATGAGAATAACGACAAGTTAAAAAAGATCGGGGTGATGGCAAAAATTGAAGTGTAGGGTGAAGTGCACGTGTCCGTGTGTGTCCTAGTGTTCCCCCCAACGAACCAATTTCTTTATCTTTACTAATAGGAGTTTTTTCTCCCTGGACATGGGCTTGAGCGCTTGCATTGCCTCTAGCGGGCGAATTAAGCTTTAGCGCCTCTGAGTCGTCAAAACCATAATTGAGCCGATCGTCAAGGATGGTGAGGTTCGACAGACCTTTCAGTGAACTTTCTAAGGGTTGGGGGGAAGGTTCTCTCTCCTCTATAATAAGCGTAACTTTAGAAGTTCCACCTACTTTCTTCCTTCTCAACTTGTAGGTCAATTTCTTCTTTCCCTTGGAAGGGGACACTACACCAAAATATTGTTTTAGCCACCCCTTCATCCGCCTTCTTAGATATGGCTTAAAGCCGTATCAAATATGATACGGCTCCAAGCCCTACCTAATTGTTTGGGCACGGCTAATAGCCGTATCAAATTTGATACGGTTTGCAGCCGTATCCAATTTCATGCCTACTATTGGCAGAAACTTTTACACCCAAAACGCATGGGTTCCCTCCAAATTAATTCGCTTTTCCTCTGGTTTAGGTACGGTTCTTAGCTGTATTATATCTAATACGGTCTTTAGCCGTATCAGCTGTTGTGCCTATTTTTGGTGCGAAACTTTTACAGGCAAAACACGCCCCATACTTATCATTTTCCCCAAATTCCATTTCTTCTACAATTCATATCAATCTCTCCGTTTTCCCAATTTATATCAATCTCGTGCTCTCCCATCCCATCGCAAATCGTTGCTGGCTCCCCGCTTGCGTTCCTCCACTTTCCATTCCCGCTTCATAAAACCTAACTGAGTTTCTCCTAAAATTCGTCCGCCTTCCTCAATTAAACTCCTCAAAACCTTGATTCATAAAAGCTAAAAACCCTTCCCAACAATCATCTTCTCTTACTTGCGAATCAATATTGGCGGCATCACTAGAGAGAGCATGGACGATAGGTGATTCGATTGACTACCAAAGATAGGTCAGGCGTATTATCAGCTTCTTTTTTTCCTCGGTGAAAAAATTCGATTTACTGTATACAATTTAATTAAAATGTTTCAATGTTTGGATTTGCTTCAATTTTTTACGTCCTCACTCATTGTTTTTTGCATTGATTTGAATTGTGAATATTGAACATAATTGTTTCATTCTGATTTATAATTCATGAAATAAATTTGTTATCAACAAAAATTCTAAATCCTTACAACTTTTGATATCATTACTCCTTATTTTTTGTCCTTTTACATCTGATTTTACCGAAGACAAATATTCTCAGATAGTAAACTAAGTCAAACTCACAATTTGATTATTTTGAAGTTTCTAAATACCACTTTATATGGTATGTAAAATTTACCAAGTTCTTACGGAGAAAATCTGCAGCATTTGACTTAATGTATTTATGACTTGGTATTACGCAGATAAGGGTATGTATATCGATTATAATTGAAAGTGAAGAAGCATTTTAATGAGCATGCAAGCTGATAATCAAAATATAAGTGGGGTCTTGCCTTGCTTATAAAATGAAACCCTAATATTGAAATGCCGGTCCATAAAAAATGAAAAACCAGTGGAATTAATAAGAATTTTACAAGCAAAGCTTGGTTCTTTGGATATTCCAAAAAAAAGGTGCTGAGGCATCTACCAAAGTCCAAAAGCGTATTTCATAAATCAGACATATTTTTAAGAAAACAACATACAAATTTGGGCTGAATTTCGTATGGGTACCATTATATTAATCGCAATACCAATAAGTGGGTTGGCTATATAAACAAATATGAAAAAGACAGATAATAAATTGCATACAATTTAAATAAAGTAGGATAAATATGTCAATCTAGACAGTTTCCTTTGAGTAATAAATGGCATAACACACAAGACTTTGCTCTTTTGAGTCGATAATCAAGTTAGAGCTATAAAATATTTTAATGCATATAAGATGTAATTTAACTCTTTGCAATGCAATGGTAAGTGGGTTGATGGTTAAGGTGAAGGAGAGGAAGTGATGGTGAACAGATTGTTTATGTTGTTAATTTTACATATACTATATATATGATATGCATATATATATATATATATATATATATATGTGTGTGTGTGTGTGTGTGTGTGTGTTGTGTGTGTATGTACATATATGTATGTGTGTGTGTGTGTGATTGTAATGCAATGCAATGGTAAAATGGTTTATGTGCATGGTAGTGAACTAAAATATGACCCTTACTGGGTTACGGTTGTATGAATGAGTCCGCTTTATGTGTGATATTCAATGATTATTCAATAATGAGCATGAGAGTACTGAACACGAGCCGTGACATTAGATTGAGCTAATTTAGAACTAAACTTTAATCCATTTCAGGAAGAAAAAAAATCATTTTGTATGCATGCTGCCAGTAATCTGTAAAGTGAGAGTAACCTATCAAGTTACAACTAGGTTTTTCGAATATCTGTCGATAGGCTTATATATCCATGATTATATCACAATTTAATCTATAGTGTTAAATCACAAAAATAGTAGTAGCTTCCTGTTGAACTTGATTGCACTGATTGACCACTTTACATGCTATTAATTTATATACTTCGGTTGTTGTAAACTAAACGATGCCATCTCTAGTCCACTCATGCTAAATGTAGTAATTCTAAAATTGATAGAACCTAAAAGGATATAGAGTTAAAGTATATTGCTTAATGATATCACCTGTTGACACTCATGTGGGAGCATGGAGAGGCCATATCATAATCCATAGGAAAATGCAGCCCAACATTAGATATGTTGACGACATTTCTTGATTCTGGAGCCAAAGTCATAAAAAATTTAACCGAACATTTCATGAATGTATGTATATTATAAATTAGAAGAAGAGAATATGTGAAAGATGTTCTTCTTGTTCCACTTCTATTATATTGATTTTAATATCGTAATTCATATCTTAAATTGCCGGCTAAATTCCAAATTTCGCCTTTTATCGTTTGGAACAACTGTTACTGTCTAATTTAAAGGTATGTTGCTGTGATTTCTACCATGTTCAATTTGATATACTATGTTCAATTTGCATTCTACTATGTTACTGTCTAATTTTAAGTGTTCACCTCAGGAACTATCATAATGATACAACCTAAATGATCAAACTCTTAAAATCAATATCAAAATAGAACATTATGTAACTTTGAGTTCATGCATGGCCACTGTTTATATACATGTTCACCTTACCATGTATTGACCAGGGAATATATATTTTCTATATTTTATTTTCTTATTTATATTGGTGATGGTTACAAATTTGTTTTTTGGTCATTTAGTTAAGGATTCATCTAATGGGAAGTGCAGTTCACATCACAATATAATTTTGGCACAACCTTATATTTAGTTAGAATTCTTCAACTATAAAATGAATGTTTGTAAGATTTGAAGCTTGGAATAAATTACGGTACTACCAGGAATTGAGAATGTCTGAGTTTTGAGTGGTCGTGGTTCGTGAAATTTTGGGTTGGATGTTCGATTTTTCAAGCGAGGAGTTGTTCTTTTTTTTGCAGTACTGTTCCTACCAGATTACGCTCAGTCCTCTTCATTAGTTTTCTACTTGATTTTGTGTGTTCGTTTTATTTGTTTGCTCTCAGGTGTTGTTTTGCAATTGATGTACCATCGATCATTTTGTAGGTCTTTGTATTTTTAAACAATGAGATTTACTGAATTCTATTAGGATTTCTTTGGTATGACAGGCTGCTGGTTGTATTGTTTAGTAATTTTTAATCTGAGTTATTTACATGGTTAAAGTTTTATAGGGATTGCTGAAGGTTTTATCTATGATATATTAACAAATGAAACTTTTAGAAATTGATACAGGATAAGCAGGCTATGAAACAATACGTGTTCATGATGCCATCCATAGTCGTAATGCAATAAACAGTTTAAAGTGCTGCAACATCCTACTGAAAATTCACTAGGAGGCAATTTCTCTTTTGGACCCAGTTCTAGTGAGTTAGCAGGCTCTGGACCAACTCCATTGAGTTACGGGCACTAACCCAATTTCAGGTGATAGTGTTGCTTAATCTTTTATATTTGCTGCTTATTTATCTGTAGCTGCTTAATTTATGAGAGGTAAATACATAAACGTAGGTTTGTATGGTAATTGAATCAAGACATGTAATTGAGAATGGGATGCGTTTGATATAGGGGCAACACAACATTTTTGAATTTGGCTTCAACTCCGTTCCCACTATGACAGAGAATAGTAAGCTCGAATTATATACCCATCAGCCAGCAAACATAATATTGGGGATAAGTAGTAAACGGGTTTGTTATGTTATTATAATGGGCACCCTACTAGAAAAGCTCCTTGTAATGATCGACCAAACTAACCAATTTGAAACACCTATTATGTGTTAACATAAAATAAAGAGGGGATTGTTAATTGACAGCATAAATTAAGAAAATCCATCGAAAGCAAGATCAGAAATCAATCCCAATCCAAAACTCCATATAGCATCAAAATTGGAGAAGTTAGCAAAGAAGAAAATTAAAAAAAAGAGTTAAACCGTTAAAAATAGACTGAAAACCTTGTTTACAAAACTTAATATTAGTTGGAACTTTTCCCCATCATATCCTCCAACTTATTTGTCAGACGTCGGACTATTGTGGCCGGTGACTCACCTTCTGTTTGTTCTCAGAACTTTTAGTGATAAAGTGTACCGTTTTAGATTCTGCTAATCTTTATATTAATTTCTATTTTTTTAACAAAAAAATTACAAATGCAGACTGATGATTGAAACAGACTATTATGCTACTCTTTGAATGTGTAGGAATGCATGTCGCATGTCTTTGTATCAATTCTAGTTGGCGGCTTTACTGCATCTTTTCCACATTTTATACTCTCTGCTCTACTGTACTCTAGCATGCTTCAATGATTATGATCCCTATCATCATCATCATTATTATCAAATAAACCTCAAACCGGATATATGAGCACCTATAACATTCACTATGACGTGAGCTTTTCTTGTTATGGTCAAAAAGAAGCAAACTTTCACCTACAGTGAACAAAATTATCTTCTTGATTTTCAATATATAATCAATTAAATTTATATTTTATAATTTTGAAAGGTTCAAGAAATATCAAAATTTTAACATTGAAACTCTGAATCTTACAAATTCCAAAGAAATTCTAATTCTAGATCGTCTAAAGAGTGTGCTTATCCCTCATCTTCTATCCAATCTTCTCACATCCACTTGAACTTATGTTCACTGATGTACACAATTCAATATAATACCCAATAGATTAAGGATCCATTTAGTAACAATTTCCATTTGTATCCGTATGCTAATTCTACTCCTGTTTGCTAATTTAAAAACTTTTTTTTGAATAACATACAAATACTGTTTACTAATTCAAATCGCTAAGTAGTAATTTTCTAATAATGGCATACACTATATATTCATCAATTTGCTTAGTTTTGAAATTTGGACTTTCTTGTATCATTTCAATTGTAATGCATTAATCTATCATTAAAACCACGATACATAAATCTATCATTAAAATCACGATACCACGAAGTATCATTATAATCATGATCCATTTTGAAATTACCCCATCTTTTTCTACATTTCTTTAAGCTAATATCTTTTGAAATTATTTTTTTTCCAGTTAGACATTTAATTCCGTTGTATATGGTTCTGACATTGTATATGGTTTTGACATTGTTGTATAAGTGGATAAAATTATTGTTAATGGCGCAAGCCAAGTATCAGGAGAGGGGTAATGCATAGACATTACTCCGGTGCTACAAAATAGCGCCATTGTAATGGCAAATTTTTTGGAAACAGTTTGGTGCTAATGTTGTATATTGTTCTGACATTGTTGTATAAGTGGATAAAATTATTGTTAATGGCGCAAGCCAAGTATCAGGAGAGGGGTAATGCCTAGACATTACTCCGGTGCTACAAAATAGCGCCGTTGTAATGGCAAATTTTTTGAAAACAGTTTGGTGCTAATGTTTAAAATAAACCCTATATTTTGAGTTCCATTTATTGAAATTTAAATAGTCCATATATTTTAACTATTTAAAATTAATTAAATATTTAAAATCATACCACAAAATTAATTCTAGGGTTATTGTCTACTTGTTTGTCTTACATTAGAGTATCATAGTTGAAAAGAATGGTAAAAGTTCAAGATAAATTATAGTTCTGGCATCAAGAAATCAAAACATCCAACAAAAAACAAGCATGATTTCAATTGATCGTTTTTAGATTTGTGCTCTCGATTAACTTGTAAGCTCATTTTATAAAAACAAGCATAATTGTTTATAACAATGAGGCCTTCAAAAATCATTTTTACAAATCCAAAGCAACCAAAAGATTTTGAAAGAAACAGAAGGAAAAGAATTTGTTCTTTAAAGATATGCACTATGTTTACCTGGTTTAGGATGTGGAGAGTAATATCTAATAAAGCTAAAAGAATGTTAGAAGTAAAGATTAGCTATTCTGGAATTACTTGAGACTATCACATATGTAATATGTTTAGCATTATATAATATATAAAATAATAATATACTAAGATAAAAAATAATATCAAACTGTTATTGACTAAAAAAGAATTGATATATCCATATCATTTATAAATAACCAACCGAAAAATGATCATCCAACTACCCAAACAAGTTACACTCCGCTACAACCCAACCAATGGTAATCGATCAATACAATTAATTTTCGTCAATTATTTGCGTTCACGGTTCACTTATTGTTTCATTCACATAAACTCTAATAAGTATAATGAATGAACCTGAATAATATCTTAGGTTTCACCCTAAAATCTCAAACTGTAGAAATGAAATGGTTGTTGATATTGATGTTCACTTTAAAGACATTATGCTTGGGACATCTTGAAAATAGAGGTTATGATATAGGACCCATTGAAGGGCAAGTCTCATGTTCTGTTAAATATGATATAGGAGGGCAGTATGTCTTTCAACATAGACAAACAATGGATAAATGAATCAGATCTAAGATCTACATACTATATAGATGGGGTGCAGAAGATCATTAGTTTTGTTGAAGAAAACGGTGGTAAGAAAGGATTGTATTTATGCCCTTGCACCCGGTGCAAAAATATGAAGACGATCAAATTAGATGACATTCATTTTCATTTGCTTAGATGGGGTATTATCCAATCGTATACAACGTGGTATTTTCATGGGGAAAAAAGGGCGGAGATGGAAAAACAACAACCAGTTACTCATGGCAGAACTACTGCTGAGTCTGAACATATTAGGATGGAAGATCTGGTCAATGATGCAGATAGATTTCATCATTTTCAACCTACAAATTCGTTGCCTGATCATGCTAATGTTGGAGAGCAGTCTACTGATTATCCAGATTGGCAGGCGAATGAAAGTAAGAAGTATAAATCGCTTTTTGGTAGCGTAAAAGAGCCGTTGTATCCTTCATGTTCAAAAGGGATTACGAAGCTGTATGCCATTGTGAAACTGAATAGCTTGAAGACCCAATACAGCTTTTCAGATAATGGTACGACTGCACTTCTCGAACTAATAAAGGAGTTACTCCCCGAAGGTAACACGCTGCTGACAACGTACTCCGACGTGAAGAAGATCATTAGGCAAGTTGGGATGAATTACAAAACTTATGATGCATGCATCAATGATTGCATATTGTACTGGAAAGATGATGCGAACAAAGTTTCTTGTACAAATTGCAATGAACCAAGATATAGGACATCATTAAACGAAGAGAGAAAATGCACCAAAGTACCTCGAAGGACATTAAGACATTTTCCTTTAATTTCTAGATTGAAGAGACTGTATACTGTACCATGGATGGCAGATGCGATGACCTGGCATAGTCGTGCCAAGTCTGATCCAACTGTAATGCGTCATCCATGTGACACTTCTCAATGGAAAGCCGCAGATTCATTTGATCAAACTTTTGCTGCCGAGCCACGAAATGTCACACTTGGAATAGCAACAGATGGTTTCTGTCCACATGCTTCTCTCTCTAACCCTTACATTTGTTGGCCAGTAACTGTAGTACCATATAATCTTCCTCCGTCTATGTGCATGAAAAGGGAGTTCTCAATGTTAACATTGTTGATTTCTGGGCCAAAACAACCAGGAAAGGATATTGATGTTTATTTACAGCCGTTGATAGACGAGTTAAAGTAGTCATACCAAAGACAACTTTCGCTTTGAGCAAAGAAGAAAAGATACGGTTTTGCACCATTTTGAAACATATGAAAGTGCCTAACAAATTTTCTTCTAACTTTCACAACAATGTGAGCATCAATCCTCCTGAACTAAGAAATATGAAGTCACATGATTACCATGTCATAATGCAGCATTTGCTTCCGGTATTGCTTCAACATTCTTATCCACAACATAAGGATCTACGAAATGCTGTTCATCGTATTAGTTTATTCTTTAACATTTTGTGTTCAAAGGTGATCAATAGGGAACATCTTTTAAAAGCAAAGGCTAGCTTAGTAGAAGCAATGTGTGTATTCAAAAAACATTTTCCACCTGCATTTTTTGATATAAGTGTCCACCTTATGGTTCATTTAGCCGATGAAGCGTTGATTTGTGGCCCTGTCAGATATAGATGGATGTATCCATTTGAATGGTAAATTTCTAATTTCAGTTATGCACATCATTATTTCATATAAATAGCTACCGTCTACAGTATATAATTGATCACATTTATAGGTTGATGAAAACATATAAAGGATATGTGCGCAACAAAAGATACATTGAAGGGTGTATTGCAGAAGGATATATCGTACAAGAAGCTAGTCTTTACTGCATGGAATATATGCCAAACGGAGGTGATGGCAATCATAAACATACCCACGAAGCGTTTTTAGACGAGGATGATGAGTTTGCTGGTGAGATACCTCTGGATAATGATAAAGACATAACGTTAACCCAAGTGCAGTTTGAACAGGTGCGTAGATGGGTCCTTAATAAGTACGATGGATTGGATGAATGGATGAAGTAAGTTCACGAACTTGTTTGGAATTATAATTTTTTTAATTCAATTTATATATACATTTTGATATGTGTTTTTCGTAGGAGGTATAACTCCTATGTGAAAAGTACTAGATTTCAACCTAGAGGCAGAGCTACCACCGTGGAAGTAGTTCAAAGTTTTAATCTATGGTTACGTAATGAGCTGTTAAAGACCATGGATGTTGATCCAACTCTGTGGCGGTTAGTGCACGGGCCGAAGTTCATAACGCGTAGTTATATGAAGTACCAAGTGAATGGATTTTCATTTTCCATGAAAAAGTACGAAGACCGTATGGTAACACAAAATAGCGGTGTATGTATGAGAGCAATTACAAAATTTAGAGCGAGTGGCAAGGATAAAAATTATAAAGAAGCAGAAACAACGTATTACGGAGTCATTCAACAGATACTTGAGTTGGATTACACTGACTTCAAACAAACGGTTTTTTATTGTGATTGGGTAAAAGTCGAGGATAAGGTCAATGGTTGCAAAATATATCCTATTTCAAACCTCATCATGGTAAATTTAGAGAAATTGAAGAACAAAAATAACGTGAATGACGAGCCATTTATTCTTGCATCAGAAGCGAGTCAAGTTTTCTACTCAAAAGATTTAAAAAATAACGGATGGTCTGTAGTCTTTCATACACCAAAACGGTTGACTACAAATGTGGATGACATTGAGTTCCCTACCGTCTATCAATCAGCTTTTGAAGACAATGAAAAATTAGAAGACCTTACCAAATCCATATGTTAACTTATTAGTATTCGTACATCACATGATTGTGTGTTTGTATATTTTTAATTGCACGATTGTGTGTATGTATGTTTTGAATATTTTATACATTCCAATGCAATTTCAGGTGTTGTCACTTAATAATTTTGTATGTGCAAGTGTGTTATATTATGGAGTGTTGACATTGATACATTGATACATCTATAATTATTATCGTGACTTATTAAAATAATTAGTAATATTATATTTTGTAGAAAACTATGTCAGAAAATCCACCATCTTCACATTCGTCATGTTCAGAGGCGAAGAAAGTTGATCAAAACTTACTTGGTATTCCGGTCTCAGATAACGCTGGAAAAATCGCTACTATGCTCGGTAAACTAGTAAGAGCTCATGTGCCGATATCATATATAAGTTGGAATAAAGTACCTGCAATATACAAGGACAACGTTTGGAACGAATTGGTGGTAAGTATCCTTATCTGTTTGACAACAACTATTTCATTCAATAGCATTATGGTTTCAACTCTTTGCACAACATTTAATTTAATATATTTTTTGCAGAAAATTTATGAGCTCGATCCGCTTTCAAAGGAAATGTTTTTAAATAGAATGGCCGAGGCTTTTAGGAGATACAATAAAAACTTGAGAGTAGTTTATTATGACACTTTCAACAATGACGAAGAACGGTTGAAAAATTGCCCACCTACAGTTGCTCAAGAAGATTGGACAGAGTTCGTAAAAAATGAAGCAACGCTTGAAGCGAGCGGAAGAAGGGAGGTAGGCAAAAAGAACAGAGCATTGCTCAGTTATGCTCATCATGCAGGACGTAAAAGTCACGCTAAAATAGAACAAGAAATGGTAAATTATATTCATTTTCATTCAAATGATTTACACATTGTGATTGGATATTCATGTCGTTGCATCAACTTGGATATTCATTGCTTCGCAGTTCCAGGATTCGACCAATGTTATGAACAATCAAAAATGTGAAATCCTCAACTCTGATTTAGAATTAATAGGAACAGGTATTTTTAACATTTAAACATTTATGACATAATAAGTAGAAAACTTAAATAATAATAAATATTCCGTTTTATTGCAACAGGTACTATATGCCAAGATTCTACATTGTCCAACATCCATGGGAAATCTGTACCATCCACACACAAAAAAGTGGTGTTGGACAGTATACTGCTACCAGATGAGAGAACCAGCAAAATGAATCATCAATTTGTAGAGACCTTTGCTGATGTTGGAGTGGGTGGATATGTGTGCCATCCGAAGTGTCTTATTCGATATCTCTAGATGATGGAGCAAGTATATTTGGCAGGAGTAATTTTGAGAAATAAAAAATGGTTCATGAATCATATGGCAGGAGTAAATTAGAGAAAATACGAATAATTTAGTTGATTTTAATATAAATTTTACACATAATAATTGTGAGCTATAGTGGAATAATATTTGATTTTACTATAAGGGTCTCAATAGATATTTACTAGATACTATTTATATAATTACATATTGGTATATTTAGCTTGAAAGGAACCAACAAGATTTTAATAATATTAATTTAGGATTGAATAATTTTATATATGCAATTTCTTTAATTAATTTTAATTAGTTTTCAAACACTAGTTATAAATTAAATAACAATTTAGATTTTAAAGAGTATCTTAAAAAAACAAAATCTCATATTGACTTTTTTAAGAACAAAATATAAATTAAGTTTTAAGTAATTTTATAATTAATTCTTTTTAACTTACATTGGGTAATTATTCTAAATTAATTATATTAATTAATTAATCCTTAATAAATTAATCCTAACCTCATAATTAAATTAAGATCTCAATTAACTTAAGATAAACCATTTATCTTAATTATTATTTTTAATTACGTCATTATATTTCGAACCACTCAGAGATCTAAATAATTAATATAAAAATTATTTTAAATCAAACAAATTTTGAAAACATTATACCTTTTAAAATTGCTCTTGTGATAGCGCACACTAGTCCTGGATTAAAGAGTATATTTATTACAAGAAAATGCATTTGACTTTGTTTCATTGAATAATGTGTTAACATGGTACCAGTAACCCATAATTTGTTGTCTTCAATAATTATTTTTTAACTGCGATAAAAGGTAAATATGGCGAGTCCTCAAATTTTGCTATATTGGAATGCATAAGAGTAGCACATATTTCATGCCTGCTTAGATTTCTGATAGAATTCATAATAAGTAGGAATCAGCCCAGCATTGATACTGGACACTGCACCTTTAGTAAGAAACATCGGTCAGGGTATAAATCTAACAGTCTGTATGTCTTGAGTACATGGATTTGGAATTTGTTAAATCGTGCAACCTGACTGAACAATATGCAAATTGCTCCTGCTGCCTTGCTGGTGCTATCTTTCATTTGTTTCTAATTTTAGGATTGCACTTGAAATGATATGCAATGTGTATGAAATCAATTCTATCACAATATGTAGATGGTATTCCGTTATTCAAACATGAATCAGGACAGTTGATCGGTTCACCTCTTTTATTATTTAGTAACCTTACAATATTTGTTCAAGGGTGCATCTTCGGATTGAAAAATCTTAAAGGTTCGACTTCTTGAATTTTCCTTCCAGTATGGTGTATGCTAATGTTTGTCAGTGTATTTGTGTTTCCATCAGTAATGGCATAGTCAGTCTTCTTCAGTAATTTAACATAGCCTTGTTTTGTGTTACATAGTCTAACTCTAACTATTTAATAGCTACGACTTATGTATATAAATTAGTAGTCTGTCATTTTTTTAAGGTATAGGCTAACTTTGTATATATAACCTGACACATTGTTGCTTTTGAAATACTTACCTTGTTTTGTACATATATAGCCTGACAACTCATTAATGCAATATGGCCGGTTGCTATACTGTGAAATACTTACCCTAGAAATATTTTTGACAATTGAATCATATTTCTTCTTTTCCCAACATGATATGCAAATGTGTTCACTCATGGTATCAGACATGAAGAGTATAACACAAACTTCTCAAACTGTCAGCAAATATACTCATGGTATCAGCAAATATACTTCTCAAACTATCATTAGCGTTTATTTTTTTGGTACAACACAAACTTCTCAAACTGTCTTTTGTACTACTATAATTTATACCCATTTTTATGTTTGCAGGTTGAATCACGAATGATCTTTATGCAATCTTTGGTGCTAGCTAATTTTATTTGGTTTAGCAAGAAGTGTAGCAAGAGACTTGGAGTAATTCATTTGCAAAAGGTTTAGCCAGAGACACTGTTATAAATGTTATACTCTGGGTTCTATTGAACGTCTTAAGGTTTTGTATTGATATTGTGACTTGTGTATCTCTTGTTTTGAGCTTAACTTCATATTTGTACTAAATGCTAGTATGTACTATTTTTCGTGTTATGTAATGATATTGTTAAGTTATTATGCACTACAATGCGGATTATTGAATCATTTGAATGTGCACTTCCTATAATATTATTTGTTTTCTAATATCATTTGAGTGCGGAATTTTATATATGTATGTGTAATTGAGTACTTAGATACGGCTACTGGCCGTATCTAATGGGACAATTAGATACGGCTTAAGGCCGTATCTAATTGATACATTAGATACGCTATTAGCCTTATCTAATTGATACATTAGATACGGCTAATAGCCGTATCTAATTGTCCCATTAGATACGGCCAGAAGCCATATCTAATGTATCAATTAGATACGGCCTTAAGCCGTATGTAATTGTCACGTTAGATACGGCCTTAAGCCGTATCTAATTGTCCTATTAGATACGGCTAGTAGCCGTATCAAAATAATAAGCTCGCCATATTTTGATACGGCTAAAAGCCGTATCTAATTCGATTAGATATGGCTTTTAGCCGTATCAAAACATCGTTTATGGTGTAGTGGGAAGATGACGTCTCAATATCGTGGACTTCGACTATCGGGTCTTGAGTGGGACTATCATTTTCATCCGGTACTTCGGGCGTCTTGCCTTCTCTAATTTCTCCCTCTTCTGGCGTGTCGGGGGCGTTACGTGCTGAAGGCCCAGCCTGCTTTTTTCCTTTGCCCGAAGCAGGTCTGGATAGAGTGATGCCTTGGGGAAGGCGTATTCGGCGACCTTCCGCCAGCAGCCTGAATCTCGTAAGTGACTCATTTGAGATGAGAGATCTTATGTCCCGATCTTCTGTGGGGAGGACTTGGATAGCTGCAACGGCTTCAGAGTACCTGGAGACTTCTGGACGTGGATTGATAAATGAGAAATTTGATAAAGAGTCAGAAAAGATGCATATTTCGCCAAATTCAAGTGTTGATCTAGAAAATGAACTTACTTACTTCTACCCATTTCCTGGAAAAACCGGGAGGACAACACACGTAGAACCACTCTTGCTTGTACTGGGAAAATTTGCTCCATGCCCCAGTCAGGATTTGGCATTTACTATGTGACTCTAGAAATATGAAAGATGGGCTGTCCGACCGTCAATTGAAGCGATAGATGTAACGAATATCGCCAGAAGTAGGAAGCCTGAAAAGGATGCTCATGAAGAGGATGCAAGTCCCGTATATGAATGCATGGCTATTTGGATGTAATTGAGAGGGGGCAATCTCGATGTATT
Organism: Allium fistulosum; assembly: GCA_030737815.1. Classification (NCBI taxonomy): domain Eukaryota; kingdom Viridiplantae; phylum Streptophyta; class Magnoliopsida; order Asparagales; family Amaryllidaceae; genus Allium; species Allium fistulosum. Next base: position 102,657,757 of record CM060907.1, read on the forward strand.
GTAGCACGTCGCGAAGAAAGGAATTGAATGGTGGTACGTTGCCAACCCAGCACATAAACCTGTTGCAGGCTGTATATCCGACTAGGGGCAAGTGCGGACGGTCATGCCCCGATGGAACTAACACATCATCGAAGGGGATTCCATGGACAGAACATATCCGACAGAGTGTACTTTAATTAATCATTGAGGCCTGGGAAACGATTGGGTCATCTCAGAAAATTGCTGCCTCCAAAGCATCGGGAGCCAAGTCGACAGACGCCATCGCAGGACTCGGTAAGTCTTGAGCAGGAGTAGTTGATGGGTTTGAGGTTTCTATAATTTCTTATCGAGAGGATGGCCCGGGTCTATTCGAAATTGTAGCAGAGCTGGATTTCCTAGTCATCTCTGTTAAAGATTGAATCTGACCAAGCACCCGTTTGAACTATACATGAAAAACAATTAACATTAGACTTAACAACATAAATATCCCCCCCGTGTGGTGTGTGAACTAGTGCGATCATTTAGATATAAGTGCCAAGCAGTGAAAAGACGTTGGATTTAGGAAATAAGTTTGAGTTTTGAATTGTCGTCTTCGAAGACCGTCATCGCTGACCGTTTATGAAAGCTTGACGTAAGATGGTTTATATTTTGAACTCGACGTCGTCGTTGCATTTGAAAAGTTATTAACTAATAGGCGGGTTAAGTCTAAGTTTTCAGTTGTTTAAAACACGGGAGTTATCAGTCCGAATTATCCATTATGCTTTGTTGTTTAAGTCTGTCCTTGTCCATTGTCATGAATTCAGGCATAAAATATGTGTTGAGTCAATTATGCATTAGGTTCGACTGGTGTTGCTGTTGTACACAACCCTACCTAACCACTTCATCGTTCGGCATTCATCTAGTCATGCCGAACCACAACCGAGCTGCATCGTTCGGTATTCTACCCACAACACCCATTTACCATTCACTATCGCCGTTCGGCATGTGGCGAGACATGCCGAACCATAATCATGCCGAGCCGCATCGCTCGACACTACACACTCCCACTTCCTACTCTCCACCGTTCGGCATGTGGAAAGCCATGCCGAACCGCAATAATGCTGAGCCACATCGCTCGGCATTTTATCCTCGACAACCATCTTCCAACACGTCCTCCCTACCGCTCGGCATCTTATAAAATTTCTACCTCTCTTCTGCTTTTCCCTCCTACCTCGTTCGGCATGGGGGAATCATGCCGAGCCATGGCCGTGCCAAACGACATCGTTCGGCACACTAAACCCCAACTTAAATTCCACTCCAGGAATTCCTTTCCATCGCTCGGCATAAAGAAATCATGCCGAGCCACTATGGTACATCCTCCACTTCGACTAGTCTTGAACTCCTCTAAACGCCAATACTTTGCCCTTAAATCCTGTTCCACACGGTTCATATTGACCACAGTTCTGCTGAGATTCACGAGTTCGAATCTCATGCTTAATTTCTTAGTCAGGGCAAAGTGTTTGAGAGAGCGGTCATTACCTAAGAAACGAGTTGAAGCTTGGGAATGTTCTGTGGTAGGAAGCACGACTCTGATCGGGTTTGCTGATTTGGGAAAGGAGATGGGGCGTTGTATCAAGTTTGAATAGAGAAGGAAGGGTAAGTAATTCGCAGAGGTTTGTGGTAAATTCGTAAGCACAGAAGAGCGAAGGTAAAAGTAAAAAGGAAAAAGAAGAAGGAGCATCGGCTTATATAGAGAAAAGAAAAGAAGTCGAAGGGACAACGACCGGTAGAACCGGTCAAAGCACCTCCCTCGACCGGCATTAAAGCCGTTCGGCATCTTTATGCCGCTCGGTATCAGACAAGCCGTTCGTCGTTCGGCATTAGCATGTCGCTCGGCAAACAATGCCTCGATCGGTATTCAGGAGAAGCTACTATCGAGAAAACAAAGCAAGAGCTTAAAGGAGTTTATGGAGTGCTCATGATTCAAAGCATATCATGTTTGTCCACGTGATACACTTTAGGAGGCAAGTGTTACCCAGTGGCTTGACCAAGGGAATAGAGACCTGATGTGGAAGGCCCGTTCGGCACAGGTAGGTCGATCGACACAACTAGCTCGACCGACAACTAGCACCGTTCAACATCAAGGCTCGTTCGGCATTCCAGCCTCGACCGACATCAGGCACCACTTGGCATCCCAGCCTCGTTCGGCACAGGTAGGTCGATCGGCACAACTAGCTCGACCGGTAACAAGCACCGTTCGACATCCAGGCTCGTTCGGCATAGAACCCCGGTCGGCGTAAGCAGAGTCGTTCGGCACGAACCTCGCCCGGCATTCCAGCCTCTCCCAGCATTCCAGCCTCGACCTGCATTCCAGCCTCGCCCGACATTCCAGCCTCGACCGGCATTCCAGCCTCGATCGACATCAGACCTCATTCGGCACATGACCTCGCTCGGCGTAAGCATGTCGTTCGGCATCTCCCCTCGATTAGCATCAGACCTCGTTCGGCCTACACATTTCACTCAACACACTACCTTGTTCGGTTTGGAGACATGGCTCGGCATTTGGCGTCCGGCAAATGTGGCTCGGCACATAGAAGTCACTCACCACGGGCCGAAGTATCTCACTCCTAGGCCCAAGAGGGAAGTCCAACCCATCTTTGTCTATAAATAGAGGGACATGGGCACAGTGAAAGGCACCTTTTTTCGAGAACACTGGGGAGACTCTGCCGCTTTCAAGACTCATTCTTTTTACTTAGCAATTGTATTCAAGTAGTTGATGTACAAATTGTATCTGTAATCAATCATTGAGTAAAGCAATAAAGATTAACTTCAAAGTGGATGTAGGCAGTTACGCCGAACCAATATAAATCTGGTGTTCTTGTCTTTGCATTTAACTTAGCATACAATTCTCTGTTTTAATTTACTTTCTTCATTAATCTCTCTACACAATCTTTCTAAAACGGGGTTAGTGACCAATTTTGGTGCTAACAGATACAGAAAATGACATATATATAGCAATGTAAATAACTAACAACAACATATTTCAATTGTCGTTTCAATTGAAATCAAATTTAATAAATATAAGAACGTTAATTGTCAATGATTGCTCACCTTTCGAGGCTAGAGGAATTTGACAACGAAGTAGATTACGAATCCAAGCACGAATTCTAGAGCAAAGTGAAATGGGCATGAATTGACGAACAAAACTGATTAATAGGAATAGACGAAATCAAATCAGAATTGGATCGAAGAATATAATTGGTATAAGTGAACTTACAACTATATATACAAATATATATAACTATTTGAGAAAAAATATTCTCAATTTAAACACATTTTTAGATTAAATATATATATATAATTCAAAATCATTATTTTAAATAAAACACATAAAACAAACATATTTACATAATATAATTTAAAATAAATACATATATGTATATACTTAAAACGAAATACTTATATATATAAAGCGTTCATTTGCAATTATCCAAATATATATTTTTAATATCAAACATATATGTTATAGGACAACAAAATCATCACCATTATTCACTGGAAAAATGTATATACAATTACCAGCTTTACAAATAGCAACATATAAAATCAATTCATTTATTCAGACAACAATATATAAAATCATGATTCACTGAAACCGTAGAAGGTAGAACTAGATCTATTATATAAAATCAATTTTTTTTCCAGTTATATTATACTTCATATAAACAACAAAACCCTTTTTATAGTAAATGGTGACTAACAACATAAAATAAAACAATATATACATATATCATATATTTATACCTTCAACTATCAACTTAATTGATTATAAAATACATAATATATATAATATAATTCATAACAGATATATACTTCATATACAAATAAAATATACAATAATATATAATATATATACAAATAGCTCTTTAGCCCACACTTATATATAATATAGGCACATATACTTTTATACAAACAGATCAAACATGAACAAAACTGTTATAATTTACAAAAGACTCAACAGTTCATAAATCTGTAGGCTAATATATACAATAACACAACTAATATAGACTTGATATATGTTATATATAGAACTGCAACATTTACATAGAACCATCAAACAAGCATATATATACACGAATAGAACAATAAAATATATATATTGTAACGAACGCGATTTTTCGTCGCTCGAAAATTGACATTAATACGTCCACTGTATCAACTACCGAGCAATCGAATGCCGGAAAACCGAATTGTTATGGAGAAAAAGAAGAGGTAGAAGAAAACAGAAGAAAAAGAAAGAAGAAACAACAGAAAACACAGAAACAGAAACAATATCAGAATCTCACATTCGCAGCGGAATAACATATAGTAGATAAATGAATAATCTTTAAACAAAGAACTATATCATTTTATACATTACATCATCATCAGAGTTTACAACAACAATACAACAATGGACAGTTATATAAACTTGTCCTCATAACAGAATACACAGCGGAATAAATAATATCATATACAAGTGGTACGTCTCGTCATCCAGCTTGCCACTAAGCTCCACAGCATCCCGAATCCAGAATGACCTGATAACCTGACTCTAGACTGCCCGTGTGGAAATTGGTCGGCACCCAGAGTTTAGGAAGGAAACAATAAACTCCAGGTCAGTCATGGTGACTGGTGTGAGAACTTAAAACAGTTTTATTTATCTTTAAAACAACAACAAACAAAGCAAGTAGAAAATATCCGCAATGCTTTTGGAAAATGAAACTACCATAAGACCTCCCGCCACACACACAATGCAAACGCAGAATTGGAGGAGATTTCTTCTTATTATAGTCATACATGCTTACTACGCAAAATCATTCGATATTATTATTATTAGTGCATAGTGCGGAAAAAAATTCGAAAGTATAATATTAATCTTAGCCAGCATAGACATTCCGAACTATGCCTACTATAGCTACCATCTAAATAGTGGTGACCACCATAAGTAAATGGCAGGTTCTACAACTAATACCGTATAGAGTTCGTATTGGAGTTTGGATTTCCAACAAATGGTCAGGCCAAGGAACTTCCCATTGCCACATAGGTACGCCTTTGGAAAGACGACCTGAGAAATAACCTAACATTACGGTTAGATCTCTTCCAACACAAGGCCGGGTTACCCCTAACTGGGTAACTACTGACACGAATATGTCATCCCCCGATCGTAACCGATCTTCCCGAGGATCCTCGATTCCAACAACCACATAAGAATAATAATGCAACAACAACATAGGTTAAATATCTGGGCTCCATACCATGATACCACCTCTATCCAGAAGGAATGACATACACTAAAAGGGCGCTACCCCCTAATAACCTTGCCGCATCGTTCCTGTTTTGACCATATCCGGGGTGTGAGGTCCGACGAAGTCTCATCCACAAAGCCACGCTTTGGTACAAAGCCATGCTTTGGGTCAAACAAATGATCAAAGTAATGATCACAAAGATAAATGATCAAACAAATGATCATATCACAAATGATTAAACAATTATCATTACACAGCAACACTCAGCATGTCACGTTACCAAATTGGGAATATATCACTAGTAACCATCAACTACATAACCTCTGAGCTCGTACGTCTCAGAGAAGGGTGTTAAGCTAAGAGAATAAATTCTCCGCCACCAACAGATATGTATTTGAAGAAACCAGCTTTATATCTCAATTTGTAACGTCAGACATACAACCATACAAGTCTATTTCGGGATCGAACAGAACCGAAGGCACTTCTTACGAAGCCCTTGCAAATCCGGATAATTTTCTAATCACGTCCGGACTTCCCGTCACTAAGGGTGATAAAACCTCTATATCGAAGATCAGCCGATGCAGAGTGACTCGACGGTAATCCTTCCGTTTTCAAAAATATTCGGTCTTCAACACCGGTCATCAAATGCAATCCATTACGACGTATCACATATTCGGAATGGGTTATACGACCCAAAGGTCCTTTCCCGACTAACCCGAATAGTGAGTGCTTATTCAAAAATAAGTGTGGCATTCAAATTCATCCAATTCACAACAAATACCCATTCAAGGTAATTATTGATAGTCGGTTATTTAACTATCAATAGGTCTGCACAGCATCATCAGATTCCAAATAATTTTCCAAGTTATTTATTTTCCAAAAATATCTTTACTAGATATATTATTTCCACACTTCAACCATTTGAAAACAAATTTTAAATATTCACTTTCAATTTATCTTTACAAAGATAAATTCTCAAAAACATTTCATTTCATATTGGAAAAGCATTTCCATACTTATTTAATAATAAGTATTTCACAAATCCATTTATTTTCAACACTTGGAAAATATTCAATATACTTAAATCATAATTAAGTATATATTTCATTCTTTAAGGAAAACATTCTCTTAAACACATTTATTTGAGTCAAAATGAATGTTACGTAAAACATTGTTACGACAACTCAAAATCACTAGTATAGGGATTCGAAATTTAGATAGATATATAAATCCCAATACTATATAAAACATTTCCTTTCGAAAACCATTTACTATAACAACAGTGTTATAGTCCACCATTTCCTTATTTCACGAAAACGCTATTTCAACAATGAATGTTGAAATCTATGTATTCGATACTTAACACATTTTAAAACATCTTTTAAAACAATTGCTTCATTTCGTAATATCACTTCTCCAAAACATATTCTTTTTATTTTAATAATATATTCACTGTCCAAAATCGTGAATATACTTTATTTACCCAATTCAATGTTTCTACACATTTATTAAAAGATTATCCACTGTCTAAAATCGTGGATATAATTCCTTTAATTAACTTCTATAATTCACTTATCAAAATAAATGATTTCAGATTTATAAAACAACGTTTATAAATCACATTTATACTTTATAACAATTTCAACTTATAAAATCAACTTATTAGCAAATTCTATTTATATCCCATCTAAGAGCCAAAATCTAATTTATAAGTAAATTACTTATAAATCTTTTATTTTACAACATCTATTCATTTTATAACTTCACATTATAAATCCATTAATTTCATTCACTTATGAAATCCATTTATACTTCTTTTTAACACTTATAAAAACTCGTTTTATAATTCCAATATTTTAATTTATAAATATTAATTTTATACATCTTTTATATAAATCGTTTATAATTATTCAAAATTCCCAATTTAAACCATTTTATAAATCAATCAGTTATTATTTTAAAAAAATCACACTTTGGTTATATTTCACAAAAATCATAATTTTTATAACTTTAAAATTTTAACGTTTATTTATTTTAGATGAATCAATTCAAAATTTTAATAAAACGTATAATCTCAAAAATCACTTTAAAAATCCCTTTAAAATCAAAATCGTTATTTTTAAACTTCAAAAATGGATCCGATGATGCAACAGCACCAAATAATCAATCACGGCATCCAAACATCATGTATTGATATGACAACAGAATATATAACAATATCTGTAAATAAATCAATACGATGAGGAATCCAGTCGGATCCCTCCAACCTGTTTCTCTACATCCACAGATGTTAGCACAATACCAATTCCGCTCCAGTACGGAATATTGCGGTATATGGGATTTATAAAATATTATCTGCTATTATACGACGCAATAGGGTCTCATTCGCTCTATAATGCGGGAAAATCAACTCCAAGTACATAAATAATACCAATTTCACTTTACGGTGAAATATTCACGGTATATGTTTTTAATAAATAACATCCGCTTAATAAAGGCGTATAATGTCTATTTCAATCAACAACAGATAACAATTTATCATCCAAGCATACAATCAACAATTTTAAATCTAACTATTTAAAATTTACATCGAACTATTTCGATTGAGTGAGAAGTTCTCACCTTGGTTTTGTCGAACGTTTAAATTTTAAATTAAATCGAATCGTTCGATTTAATCAAAAAATTTAGCTTGCTCCAAACGGGCCTGGATCTACGCTGCAGTGTAGAGCGCGTCGCTGCGATTCCAACGCTTCCTGTTTCGTCGAATTTCGACCTCGTATGAACAAGTTACACTATTTTAAAGTTCGTACACATTTTAATAAAATTAAATTTACAATCAACAATTTTAATTAAATTTTTTAAACCTAAAAACACTACTGGCCATCCATCCTTCCTGATGAAATCCAAGCCACACCCTATCCTTCTTCTTCCCAGTGAAAGTCACGTACAAGGAAACCCAAGCCGCCATCAAACTTCGAATTTTCGCGTCGCCTACGACCCACTTGAAGACGATCAGGGAATACCACGTCGAAGGCCTTCAAGGAAGCTACCATCGGCCAGAGTAGGGTAGAGCTCGGTCGCCTCCTCCACCTCGATTTGCGTGAAAAATGCAACAGCTTCCATCTCGTTTTGCCGTCAATCCGTGGCTCCGTTTCTGATCTTGACCGTTGGATAGCTAGATCTTGATGCCCTCTACAACTTTGTAGTTGACAACTTTCTCTAATTGTTGATGGATCATGAGATATTAGAGGAGAAAGTTTCGAAATTCTCAACCATTAAAAAGATTAGTGGCGGCTGAAGCTATTTGACCTAGGGTTTGTGAAAAGAATGAAAAATGGAGGGCTTTTATAGAAAATTCACCAAAACACTATTCATCGAAAATTTTCCGAACTCCAAACGAAGCATGTCGGCTGGCATTTCTAAGGTTTACCCCGCATTCCGAACACAATGGAACGTGTTTCGGGAGCTGATTCGGTCATCTATGCGAGTTACGTAATTAAACGATCGATTTTAAATTAAACCGATTTAAACCGATTTCGATGCGTTTGGGCTTGCCCCGGACAAACGATATATCCGATTGACACGAAATTTGAAACCATACAATAATATCACATTACAGATCCGATGAAATTGGTTTCGTCGAAATTCGAGACTGTTCGAAAAATGACTATTTTAACTCGCCAAATTAATATTAAAACAATTTCGATGCGTTTCGAGCTGCCACGGTCAAACGACAACTCCGATTGCTACGAAAATTGAAATCCGATAATAACAAACTATTACGGATGCAATGGAACTAGTTTTGTCCAATTTTGAGACTGTTCGAAAAATGACTAATTTCGCTAGTCGATTAAATATTAAAATTTTCAATTTTCACAGATTAACTCTAAATTCAATTTTAAAAGTTCTATAACATCACTATAACTTCAATATGATTTAATATAACTTCATAAATCATTTTTTAATCACATTAAACCCAATTTCAATTATTTCTGGAATTTCAACCATTAAATTATCGATTTAATTACCCAATTAAATCTAGATATTCGAAAAATAAATTATTCGACTTATTAATTCTACTTATTAATATTTAAAATCAATTAAATATTCAAATTTTAATTAATATAAATTCTGGGTCGTTACAAACTTCCCCCCTTAAAAGAATTTCGTCCTCGAAATTACCAAGTAGGAAAAAATTACAGAATCCATTAACTTTCAAAAACAAACCGTTCAAATTTGATTTACAAATCTCTTAAGTGTTTAACATTTCCAAAAATCCAATAGTTAAACTTCTTTCAACAACTTTACTAAGTTTCCAAATCATACTTAGTTTTCAAAAATTTTCAAATTTCTCAAAAATATTCTAACGCCTTAAATTTTCGAAAAAATTCGCCATAGCCTCCTTTGCGCGGCTCGATCCGAAAAAAAATGACAATGTATATATATCACAAATATACATCTCATCAAGTGATGAGGCATCCCGTAGGGAAAAAAGTGTGAAAGTACGATATTTAATCCGAGATATGTACCTTATATATTATTAGCGAGCGTATACGACTAATATAGCACGAAAGCGAGCTCCAAATGCGAAGCAAACGCCATCTGCAACTACTAAACACTCAACAACAACATGAGAACATGCATATATGAAAATAATATCAATATACATCATATAGCAATCATAACACTACATGTGCCAACATAGCAAATGCAACAAAAGCAACAAATGCAACCATCAAACAACCATAATCCAATAACATCCAACAAATCAATATAAATCCATTTCTCATTAATATTCAATGAATTAGTTTTCAATTTAATCACATTTGATTCATTAACGTTGGAATTTTATCAACATTCATTTATTTAATTAGTTACATTCACTAATTTACATTCAAGTTTGCTTACTTTCAAATCAAGTTAAATCCAATTCTATTCAAATTTACATATTATCAATTTGAATTTAATCACTTTAGCTTCCAATTTTAATCAATTCAATTTCATTACACTTAATGAATTTATATACAACCAACTAACATCCATATAACAACCAATGTATATTCAACATAACCAAATTATTTAATTTACATTCAATTTGGTGCAACACTTTTAATTCAATTGGTTGATATTAAATTGACTTCCATTCAATTTATTCAATTAGCTTTTAAATGAATTAACACTTACATTTATTATTTCATATCAATTCATTTTCATTCAATCGATTAACATTCAATTCATTCATTAATTCAATTGCTAATTCATTTTACAAATAAAATTGAATTCTCTTTTATATAACTCAAGTTCACATTCATTTAATAAATTCACTTTATTAATTTACTTTGATATCAAAATCAACTTCGTTCAACATCACTTAAGTTATATTCCATTTCAAATTTCATTTGTTCAAATTAACTTAAGTTTCCACCTGGATTTTTATTGATTCACTTATACTTACTTTAATTTAACTCTATCCTTTAAGTTAAATTTATTCTATCAAAATTCAAATTGTATAAGTTATCAACTCATTTATCATTCCCATAAATATTTTAAATAGGATTCCAGAGTCTTTTCAACTTTCAAAACCATTTTTGTAATCAATTCAATTTATCTTTTGAATTTCTAAAACCAAATCCAAATTTTCCAAACAACTTTCATTTAAAATAATCTGACAGCAATTCCTCTTTTGGAAACCCTAAAATGAACACCAATGATGCCGCGGTCATCATCGGAATGATTTTCCAGCGACCGAAAAGAGTTTAGAGCTTTCATCTCTTTTTTCCAAAATATCAAATCCTTTCAAAACACTTCTCTAGAATTTTATTTTAGATTATAAATCACATTTACAAATTTTTTTCTTATAAAATTTCACTTATATATATATAAGATTATTTTGCCATTGTAAATCATTTTAATTATAATTCATTTTCTTATATAAATTTACTCTTTCACAATTGTTGTTTTATTTAACTCATTCAAACAACTTTTATTAACTTATATATATTTATATTTTTAACAACCAAACAATCAATTATATACACTTTAATAATTCCTGAAAAATTATTTCCTTTATATACAAAATATAATCGAGGTAAAATTATTTCATTTACCCAATTTCAAATGATACTATGTCGACTTGCCTCGTTTAAGTGTTTAGAAATCCCTATCGATAATATGGCGTCCCACATACCGACCAAAATTCACAAACATCTCAACGGATAAGCAAACACAATATAAAACATTTCATATTCACTAACAAATACACACTCGTATCTATTATTAAACTCACACTCATTCTAGAGTACTACTGACTCTATCTCTAATGAGTAACACCAAACAGAGCCATGGTTGTCGCTTAACCATATGCTCTGATACCAAATGTAACGAACGTGAGCCAGTGGCAACCGGTAGGCTTTGCAACCATCCCAGCCCCACCGTGGCTTACACTAGTACCTCGCATTTACTTTTATGGCCAGCCTCTCGACTGTCACAACCAACTCATCCCACTCAGGGACATGTAGGGGTAAGAGTCTCCCGTTCGCCACAAAACCGCGAAGCGAGAACCCCCTATCATGCTGTAATATAGCAAATGCGATCCATTACAACGTATCACATATTCGGGTTAGTCGAGAAAGGACCTTTGATACCAAATGTAACGTCTGCCGTCGTACGAACTGCGTGTTCGTATTGATACGAAATGAACGCAGATGGATCGATACGAACTGCGTGTTCGTATCGATACGAAATGGACGCAGATGGATCGATAGGAACTGAGATTTCGTATCGATATGAAATGGACGCAGATGGATCGATACGAACTGCGTGTTCGTATCGATACGAAATGGACGCAGATGGATCGATACGAACTGCATGTTCGTATCGATATGAAATGGACGCAGATGGATCGATACGAACTGAGATTTCATATCGATAGGAAATCTCAGTTCGTATCGATCCATCTGCATCCATTTCGTATCGATACGAACACGTAGTTCGTATCGATCCATCTGCATCCATTTCGTATCGATACGAACACATATTTCGTATCGATCCATCTGCGTCCATTTCGTATCGATACGAACACGCAATTCGTATCGATCCATCTGCATCCATTTCGTATCGATATGAAATCTCAGTTCATATCGATCCATCTGCGTCCATTTCGTATCGATACGAACACGCAGTTCGTATCGATCCATCTGCGTCCATTTCGTATCAATACGAACACGCAGTTTGTACGCGGCCACCGGTACATTTGGTATCAAAGGTCCTTTCCCGACTAACCCGAATATGTGATACGTCGTAATGGATCGCATAGTCTATATTACAGCCTGATAGGGGGTTCTCGCTTCGTGGTTTGGTGGCGAACGAGAGACTCTTACCCCTACATGTCCCTGAGTGGGATGGGTTGGTTGTGACAGTCGAGAGGCTGGCCGTAAAAGTAAATGCGATGTACCAGTGTAAGCCATGGTGGGGCTGGGATGGTTGCAAAGCTTACCGGTTGCCACTGGCTCGCGTTCGTTACATTTGGTATCAGAGCATATGGTTAGGCGACAACCATGGCTCTGTTTGGTGTTACTCATTAGAGATAGAGTCAGTAGTACTCTAGAATGAGTGTGAGTGTAATAATAGATACGAGTGCGTATTTGTTAGTGAATATGAAATGTTTTATATTCTGTTTTCTTATCCGTTGAGATGTTTGTGAATTTTGGTCGGTATGTGGGACGCCATATTATCGATAGGGATTTCTAAACACTTAAACGAGGCAAGTCGACATAGTATCATTTGAAATTTTATTCGTGTTAGTAGTTACCCAGTTAGGGGTAACCCGGCCTTGTGTTGGCAGAGATCTAACCGTAATGTTAGGTTATTTCTCGGGTCGTCTTTCCAGAGGCGTACCTATGTGGCAATGGGAAGTTCCTTGGCCTGACCATTTGTTGGAAATCCAAACTCCAATACGAACTCTGTACGGTATTAGTTGTAGAACCTGCCATTTACTTATGGTGGTCACCACTATTTAGATGGTAGCTATAGTAGGCATAGTTCGGAATGTCTATGCTGGCTAAGATTAATGTTATACTTTCGAAATGTTTTCCGCACTATGCACTAATAATAATAATATCGAATGATTTTGCGTAGTAAGCATGTTTGACTATCATAAGAAGAAATCTCCTCCAATTCTGCGTTTGCATTGTGTGTGTGGCGGGAGGTCTTATGGTAGTTTCATTTTCCAAAAGCATTGCGGATATTTTCTACTTGCTTTGTTTGTTGTTGTTTTAAAGATAAATAAAACTGTTTTAAGTTCTCACACCAGTCACCATGACTGACCTGGAGTTTATTGTTTCCTTCCTAAACTCTGGGTGCCCACCAATTTCCACACGGGCAGTCTAGAGTCAGGTTATCAGGTTATTCTGGATTCGGGGTGCTGTGGAGCTTAGTGGCGAGCTGGATGACGAGACGTACCACTTGTATATGATATTATTTATTCCGCTGTGTATAGTGCGGAAAACATTTCGAAAGTATAATATTAATCGTAGCCATCATAGACATTCCGAACTATGCCTACTATAGCTACCATCCAAACAGTGGTGATCACCATAAGTAAATGGCAGGTTCTACAACTAATACCGTATAGAGTTCGTATTGGAGTTTGGATTTCCAACAAATGGTCAGGCCAAGAAACTTCCCATTGCCACATAGGTATGCCTCTGGAAAGACGACCCGAGAAATAACCTAACATTATGGTTAGATCTCTACCAACACAAGGCCGGGTTACCCCTAACTGGGTAACTACTGACACGAATATTTGTAACGACCCAGAATTTATATTAAATAAAATTTGAATATTTAATTGATTTTAAATATTAAGAAGTAGAATTAATAAGTCGATTAATTTATTTATCGAATATTGGATTTAAATTGGATAATTAAATCGATAATTTAATAGTTGAAATTCCAGAAATAATTTAAATCTGGATTAAATGTGATTAAAAATTATTTATTTAGTTATATTAAATCATATTGAAGTTATAGTGATGTTATAGAACTTTTAAAATTGAATTAAAAGTTAATCTGTGAAAATTGAATATTTTAATATTTAATCGACTAGTGAAATTAGCCATTTTTGGGACAGTCTTAGAATTAGACGAAACTAGTTCCATTGGATCCATAATAGTTTGTTATTATCGAATTTCAATTTTCGTAGCAATCGGAGTTGTCGTTTGACCGTGGCAGCTCCAAACGCATCGAAATTGTTTTAATTTTAATTTGGCGAGTTAAAATAGTCATTTTTCAAACAGTCTCGGATTTCGACGAAACTAGTTTCATCGGATTCATAATGTGATATTATTATAAGATTTCAAATTTCGTGTCAATCGGATGTACCGTTTGTCTGGGGCAAGCCAAAACGCATTGAAATCGGTTTAATCGATTTAATTTAAAATTGATCGTTTATTGCTGTAACTCGCACAGATGATCGATTTAGCTCCCGAAACACGTTCCATTGTGTTTGGAACGTGGGGTAAACCTTAGAAATGTCAGCCGGCATGCTTCGTTTGGAGTTCGGAAAATTTTCAATGAATAGTATTTTCGTGAATTTTCTATAAAAGGCCTTCATAATTCTATTTTGCAAATAAAAACAAGCTAGGGTTTCATCTCAATAGCCAGCCGCCATTTTTGAAACCCATGGCCAGAAATCAATCTCCTTCCTCCCTCATTTTCTTAAAATCCGTTGATAATTACAAGAAACGTTCAACTAGAAGTTTGTAGTGCATCGAGTGATTGACATATTCAACGGCCAAGATTTGATTTCGAGCTGCGAATCAATGGGAAAGTCGCCGCATTCGTCTCATGTTCCACCTCGTTTTGCGTGCACCAGGGGGGACCAAGCTGGGCCGCGACTAGGGCGTGGGTAGAGCAGAGCTAGAGCTTCCAAAGGGAGGTGCCGGATCATTCTCTCGTGCGTTGTGGAGGTGACGATGTAAAACCCTAGATGGCGGCTCCTTTGGGTTCACGTACGAGAATGTAGCGATGGGGAAGAAGCTTCAAGGTGCGGCCTTGATCTCATGAGAAAAAAAAACAAACGGCAGATGATGGTTAGGGTAAGAATAAAAAGAAAATGTAAATTAATTATATAATAATTGGTTCAAATCTTTAAAACTCTGTAACTGTTGCATACTTTGTCAGAATTCAACGAAATTTGCGGCATCGGAACCACAGCGAGGAATACTACGCAGTGGGGCAGTTCCGGAATTATTCTGAGCAAGCGAAAAATTTAGGTTAAATCGAACGCCGTTCGATTTAATTTAAATTTGAACGCTCGTCGAAAACCCACGGTGAGAACTCCTCACTCAATCGAATTGTTTCGATGTAAATTTTAAATAGTTAGATTTAAAATTGTTGATTGTATGCCTAGATGATAAATTATTATCTGTTGTTGATTTAAATAGATATTATACGCCGTTATTAAGCGGAGGTTATTTATTAAAAACATATACCGCGATAATTTCACATTGGAGTGGAATTGGTATTATATATGTATATAGCAATATATATATATATTGGAATATGTATATATTGGAGTTGATTTCCTGCATTTTTATAACGGATGAGACCCTATTGCGCCGCATAATAGCGGATAATATTTATTAAACCCAGATACCGCGATATTCCGTACTGGAGCGGAATTGGTATTGTGCTAACATCTGTGGATGCAGGGAAACAGGTTGGAGGGATCCGACTGGATTCCTCACCGTATTGATTTATTTACAGATATTGTGATATATTCTGTTATCATATGATGATATGTGATGTTTGATTGTCGTGATTGATGATTGATGTTGTTGCATCATCGGATCCATTTTTGAAGTTTAAAAATAACGATTTTTATTTATAAAGGATTTTTAAAGTGATCTTTGAAAGTATATGTTTTATTGAATTTTGGAAATGATTCATTTGAAATAAATAAATGTTATAATTTGTGTGTTATGAAATTATGAGATTTGTGAAATATAACCAAAGTGTGATTTTTGAAATAAATAGTTGATTTATTTATAAAATGGTTTAAATTGGGATTTTTGAATTATTATGAACGATTTATATAAAAGATGTATAAAGTTGATATTTATAATTGAAAATATTGGAATAATAAAACGAGTTTTTATAGTGTTAAAAATGAAATAAAAATTGATTTCATAAGTGAACGGAATTTATAGATTTATAAATTGTGAAGTTATTAAATGAATAGATTTTGTAAAATAAAAGATTTATAAGTAATTATCTTATAAATCGGATTTTGGCATTTAAATGAGATATGAATGGAATTTGTTAATAATGAGATTTATAAGTTGAAGTTTTATAAATAGAAATGGAATTTATAAACGTTGTTTTATAAATCCGAAACCAATTGAATTTGATAAATTAAACATAGAAGTTTAATAAAGGAGATATATTCGTGATTTTGGACAGCGAATTATCCTTTAAGTTAAATGTTGTAATAATAACCGTTTGGTTGGGAATTTTATCCACGATTTTGGACAGTGGATAATCTTTTAAGTAAAATGTGTAGAAACGTTAAATGTGTTAACGAAGTATATTTACGATTTTGGACAGTGAATATATTATTAAATAAAATGGATATGTTTTGGAGAAGTGATATTTTGAAAATGAAGTTAATGGTTTTAAAGATGTTTTAAAATGCATTAAGTATCGAATACATATATTTCAACATTTATTGTTGAAATAGACATTTTCCAGAAATAAGGAAATGGTGGACTATAACACTGTTGTTATAGAAAATGGTTTCCGAAAGGAAATTTTTGTGTAGTATTGGGATTTATATATCTATCTAAATTTCGAATCATTATACTAGTGATTTTAAGTCGTCGTAACGATGTTTTACATAACATTCGTTTTGACTCAAATAAAAATTTGTGAAAGAGAATGATTTCCTTAAAGAATGAAATATATACTTAATTATGATTTAAGTATATCGAATATTTTCCAAGTGTTGAAAATAAATGATTTGTGAATTACTTATTATTAAATAAGTATGGAAATGCTTTTCCAATACGAAATGAAAGGTTTGAAATTTTATCTTTTAGAGATAAATTGAAAAGTGAATATTTGAAATTTGTTTCAAATTGTTAAGTGTGGAAAATTATATATCTTATAAAGATATTTTTGGAAATTAAATAATTTGGAAAATTATTTGGAATCTGATGATGTTGCGCATCTTTATTGATAGTTAAATAACCGGCTATCAATATTTACCCTTGAATGGGTATTTGTTGTGATTTGCTTGAATTTGAATGCCACACTTATTTATAAAAAAACTATTATATATTATGTATACAAATTTATACATGGCTGATACTTACATGGGAAGGCAGACGAGGGACGGTGATGGGCGGAGGAGAGGAAGCAAGTGGTCGGGGCTGAGGTCGGTAGCGAGACGAGGAGGGGCCGAGGGAGGTGAGAGGGGAAGGTGAAGCTCAGCTAACCGATGTCAGGGAAGAAGACGACAACATTTGGCTTTGCTTGGCCGAACAGGCGGAGGAGATGGATGAACGGAGGTTGTCTGAGGATGGAAGTAGCGATTCCATGGTGGATCGAGTTTTCCTCAGGAGGAAGACGAGCACATGCCAATGAAGAATGGTCACGAGAATGAGCAGGAAATTGAAAATTTTAAGCTACAGGAAGAGAAGGCTAGATATATTTATTTTGTAAATGAAAGTCACGGATCCAACGAGAAGAAACAGAAGAGAAATGGAAACCAACGAATCAATGCATAATATTGGAACATGTGGAAAATGAAAAGTCAGAGTGAATTCAAGGCATAATAAATGCTAGAGGCTATAACGTTCAACCCGATGGATAATGAATGGTCACTAGAAATACAAAAGACCCAGATACGAAACCAATACTGTATATCGTTTTGCGGATTCCGAGGTGTACCGGACCTCGAAACACAGAAGTGAATATACCATAGAGATTAGCATGAGGCGATGATCAAACGGTATACAGATATCAGCGATACGATTATCCGTTCAAAAGTCGATATGAACACTGATATACGTTGCTATCCCGTACGGAAAAATCAAAACGGTGCTAGAAATGTCCGAATTTCATGAAACGGATTATGCAGTCTTATTTAGAGTGTTCTAAATAAATTTTCTCAAGTTGACATATTTAGGTTTCAGAACACTTTTATTATCATTAATTTTAACTGATATAAATTGAAATAAAATTACACTAGAAAATAAACTTCCAAACTATCTGATGAAAATTTACCAGTTGTTATGTTTAATTAGACGTATTCCAAATATTAAATTTTTATTTCAAAATTTTATTGTTTAAAATTTCACACAATTCAGTTAAATACGTTATTAAAACAGTTAAAATTTTACGGGTCGTTACAGATCTATTAAACTATCTACATACATAATACAATACGCTATTATAATATGTCTACAGTAAAGTAAAGTATTAAATTGCGTTAAGGCGCTACCCATATCCCCCTTAACACATTTTTATATAAATACCGTAGTCTATACAGATATTGTAGCTCCACCAAACCAGTGGGATACTTAAGGAGCACTCCATAGGTACGATACAAACCAAACTCGTAGTGGGCTTGATAAGGCATATGACAAGGCATGCGAGGAAATGCCCAGGGTAGGATACTATCGTTTTGCAGATCTGAACTGGTGGTAATGCATAGCAGCTACTACCGCCCACCTCGAGTCACACTTGCATAATCAAATCAAGGGGTGGCCACCAATCAATCACAATGTAACATATATGGTATCGAAGAAATTTGCCCGATCGGAGGAGCGACCTCACTTGACCCGGCATGGCTCCTATTTTAGTCATATCAAGCTGACCCGAGGGGGTCAGGGCTGCGTTCATACCTCATACAGTAGCGTTTGCCAAACCATCCTACTTCATTCTGGATTCTCCACCAAGTGCATAGTTGTTAAAGTGGTTTTCGGTATTGGGAGAGAGTATGACAATTTCTGATCCCAGTCTCTTGAACAACCAATTGCTTATTTCACACTGGTTGGTTCTTTTACATTTCCAAAACCGAGTCATATTTGATATCAAAATATCATATTCACTTCAAAATCATATCACTTTCAAAATCATATTCACTTTAATCGTATTTATCTTCAAAATCATAACCACAAAATAGGTTAGACCACCATATCAAAATATTCACATTTAAATCGATTAAATCTAAATCATAATAGTTCCAACTTTAAACAGTTTGAATATTGAAAGTAGTTTATATATTGAAATAGTTATACATTAAAAATAGTATACATATTAAAATATATATATTAAAATTTATTTAAAAATTTAAAATAATATATATTAAAAGTTGTTTATAAATTTAAAATAATATATATTAAAATAGTTTATATTATAAAAATAGGTTATAGATTAAAATAGTTAATATATTAGAAATAGTTTATATATTAGAAATAGTTGATATATTAGAAATAGTTTATATATTAAAATAGTTAATGTATAAAAAATTATTAATATATTAAAATGGTTTATATGAGAAAAATAGTTTATATGTTAAAAGAGTTTGTATATTAAAAGAGTTTATATCGAAAATAGTTTCAAATTAGAATTGTTTCTACCAATTTCCCAAATTAATTCTAATCACTTTAGTTCCCAAAAATTCAATTTAAATTAATCTCAGTTCAACGATTTCAATTCAAAAGGCTAAAGGTTTCAATTCAAATTCTTATGAGAACCATTTCAATTTATATCGATTTCAAATCCATGTTTGAATTACAAATTTAAGCCACTTCAAATTCAATAGATTTCAAAGTTTAAATATTCAAACGTTTACACTAACTCATTTTGATAAATTTCATTTATATTTCAAAATTCAACTTTAAGATTTCAATTTAAATTCTTTAAAAAAATTATTTAAACCAATTTCAATTTCAACATTTTAAAAGCTTGAATTTTGAAAATAATTTAGTTCATATAAATCTAGTTTTATTTCATAATATCATTTAACCAGATTCAAAAATTTAGGATTTAAAATCATCTAATTTAACCAATCCCGTGTCCGTATATAATTTTCTACCCTATGGTAAAAGTGATACAGATATTTATCATTTCAACCCGCAATAATTTAAATTTACGGATATATATCATTTCAACCCGCAATCCTGAGTAAAATTCAAAATCCATAAAATTGCTCGATTTTATCATTTCAACCCATAACTATTTTTCCCTAATCTATAAGACAATTCGGGTATGTATCATTTCAACCCATGGTGACTTTCCTAACAATAACTAAGGGAACTTGCAGAGGGATAACAACATATAAAATAAATATAATATCCAATCATCCAAAATGTCAACAATCAAGCATCCATTACAATCATCATTCAAATCAGCCAATAAATCACAACAATTAACTGGTTATCATTATCAGATATTTAATCAACAATTTAAATTCAATATTAAATTAAATTGCAATTTAATTAAATTGCAATTAAATAAATTCAAATCAAATTTGAATGAAAATTTAAAGTACCAAACAACAATCAATAAATCTAATCACATCATACATTTAATTTAACTAACATACGTTGTTTTAGCATTTGTGAGTGGGTTAAAATGCTCACTTTTGATTTTTGGTCGATTTAAAATCCAAATAAAGCCTAAAATTCCAACAGTATCATAATTCAACCAAACTAATTCTTTATTGTTTGAAATTTCGATACGATCGCAATGGAGAAAAATGAACATGAATCCGAGCTAGTATGCAAAAGTTATGCGTGTTAGAATGATTGAAAATGATAAATTAAATAATAAAGAAAATAAAAAAAGACACGTCACCTTGCCTTCACAGAACTCTACGCGACCTCGAACCATCTCAAACGTTCAGCCGCCACCAGAAATCCAAGAACACACGCCGCCTACGACCTCCTGCCCCCTATCAGACCCCTCCCCCTCGACGCCTTGGCCGAGCCACCCCTTCGCTTGAGTAGCGACCGCCTCCGATCGCCTCAGGCAATCTCGCCACCGTTGCCGCTCATGGCTATTTTCTGGCGATTCCATGCACCTTTGACGCAATGTAAACCCTTAGATCTACTACACAGGTCGCACTCTACAAGCCCATACCTCCTGATCGAACCCTCCTCGAAGATCCACCGTTAAAATTGCAAGCCCTAATTTGGACGGCCGAGCTTCCTTATCGTTTTCTGGTCAAACGATGCATCAAATCAAAAAAAAATTGCTTAGTAGATTGTGCTCGTCGAGAGCTTTCCAACGATATATAATATGACATAGTTTGAAGAGTTTGAATTTTTTGGAATTGATTTTGATTTAAAATTGAAATGGGATTTAGGGTTTTGGGTTGAAATTATCTGACAATTTGAGGAGGAGGAACGGATAGGAAGTTGATGTATGTACAAAAATAAAAATGAAAGGCTGCTAGGGTTAGAGAAAAGTCTATTTATATAAACCGAGATAGATAAGAATGAACGGACAGATCGTATTGGGTCAAAACGATAATAACGACCCGAAAGCCCGTTTCCGAAACGAAAGTGGGTCATCCAATATATCGAAATATAGGATTTCGATATTTTTAAACTCAATGGAACTAGTTTCAAAATCAATGGAACTAGTTTCAAAATTAGATTATATTTAATTATTTTTGATATATTTAAACTCAATGGAACTAGCATACATAAGTTAGCTTTCGAAATTAGATTATATTTATTTAAATTCCTTTAATTGATATCTACACGTTTCGAGCTTGCACGATCAAACGGTAAGTCCGATCTTTACGAAACTTGAAATCCTATAATAATTCACTGTTACAGATTCGATAAAACTGGTTTCTTCAAAATCCGAGACAATGGCCAAATGGCTATTTCACGTTAATTAAATAAATTATCATTAAATTGATTTAATCACCTTTAAATTCAAATTTAGCGGTTAACAATTTCATCATTCTAGATTACATAGAAATTAATAATCTACCAAAATAAATTTTCTATGTTAAGTTCACTATTAAAATGTTTCATTAAATTCAACGTTCAATTACACTGTAATAAAATCCTAGTTAATTATATTTTAAATCCAAATAAATTCTTTTATATTGATTTCCACTCTTATTATTAAATTAACAATCACCTTATGGATATAGTTAACATTGGTCTACATTTTATTACATCAATATTCTACAGTTATCATCTTAATTCATATTAACTGCAATATTTAATTGCATTAATTCCAACAATTATTTTATTCCTTATTTACCAAATTGACTTTACCCTTATTTCAATTGATTGAAATTACATTAAAATAGTTATCAATTACAATCAAACAGTATTATAAATTATATTCTAAATATTTTTTCATTAGTAAATCATAAATTTTAATTTCTCACAATATTAAATTTCAAACTCTTATTTAATATAATATTTTTAATTATCGGAAAAATACTGGTCGTTGCATACGCCGTAAGGTTATCTGGTTTGCAACCATTAGGATATGATCATCACCTTTCTAGATTAATCTCTATATGTCGAGTATGTGGTGTATGCTATAGGATCACAGATAGGTTGGTTACGACCGGGGTGATGACATATTCGGTTTCTTTTCGGGTCATGTCTAAGTGCCAAAAAGGGATAGACCGGTCTTGCCAGATGCGGATGATTATTTGTGTATCTTTGGTACATCCCTCTAAAGGTGTACTATATGGAAGGTAGTCTCTTACCTTGCCATTGTATGGAAATCCATTCTCCAATATGCGTCTGTCATTTTGTTTATAGAACCTACTTTGTAGCTAGTATGCTGGAATTTAATCAATGTTACAATTTTGGCTATGATTAATATTATTTGTCTACTAGACACTAGTATAATATAACAGAATTTGATACGAATTATTTTGGTTATCGTAAGGTAAAAACCCGTTCGTGTTTATGTGCAGCGTGGTCTTACAAGATACCTTTGTTTTGAAAAAGAAAGTTTTTGATAACTTTAAAATTCAGTTGAGATGTGTTTTCTCATGCTGGTTTACCAGACTGATCCGAGTGTTATTTCCTTTCAATGCTCGGGTCAGACCGAGTAAATTTACAGATTTAGTTTGGATGCTTCGGAGCTTCAGAAGACGAGCTAGGGGTCTTTAGGTCATATTCACGTATATGTTTATTTTTCGCTGCATTATTGTTGAAATTATCAGCATTTGTGTGGACATGTTGTTATAGCTGCGCATGCTAATGATTAGTGATTTGTTTTTGTACTTTGATTGATGTATGTATATTACAGCTCTTTTGTAAAGATCATCGATATTATATTCTATGTTGTTCCGCTGCGATCGTGAGAATCTGTGTTGTTTTAGTTTCTTTTTCTCTTCTTCTTCTCTTCTCTTCTCTTCTTCTCTGTTCTTTCTTTCCCATAACTATCATCTTTCCGTTCAAGTTGGGTTGGACATGTGTAGTTTATTATCGGCTTGAATTGTACAGATTTGCAGGTCATTACACCTCGGTAGGGCATGACGAGAAGACAACTTTATATCCAGTCGAGAAGAAACCTACTACTCAATTTCCAAACCAGAGAGGGTCATGAAATAATCATCAATTTATGTAACTTCTACCCTGACAGTGGAAATAGTTGATGAACCAACTCTAAAATTTTATAGTTTTTGCTCCTATTTAAATTTTACAACGATGTAGTTAATCACCAAACTTGTCAATAAGAGAGGCAAGTAAACCTTAGCTTAGATATTGATATTAATAATGTTTATCCTCAATTGAAAAATAATTTATTTGTAGATAATGATGAACATTATATGCAGGAAACAAGCCTAGCACTAGAGAAATAGGCTGTCATGAGGACAAAGGGATTCACTGTTCAATCATTCCTAGGGAAGAGAAGAAAAGGCAGTCGAACGAAATTGAATAGGCTAACAGCCAAAACAAATCACCTAGAAAGCAGAACAAATTGAAAATTAATAGTTTAGTTATGAAAAATCAAGAATTTGATTCAAAATAGACTAGGAGTAAACATGAAATATAAGTGCCACGCAAGGCAGGGTACATAAAAGCCATCTTGGAAATAAAGAATGTCCATTGCCTCTTGGAATGTATGGGGTTTTCGTAAGTCCAATTGAATTATGGAAACGAGAATGATAATTAATCATAATGTTTGATATTTTGGAATTTTAGAGAATAAAGTGCAACTATGAGATTGACGACCTTAGAAGAATAATGGACAAATAAATGGGAAACCATGAGAATGTCTCTTGCTATTTCAAATGTCGCATTCTTGTTTTTATTAACATGGAGATATGGAGGTATAATATCATAACTATGAGTGATCAATATCTTTCTTTAAAAATGTTTATTGTAGGTGGCGCATCATGTAATATATCTTTTGTTTATTCACATAACTTTGAATATTTAATAGAAAGACTTTGGTTCAATTTAGGGGAGGATGCAATAAACATATACAAACCTTGGCTAATTATTGGTGACTTTGACCGCATCAAACTTTCTAAAGGAAAAAAGGAGGATGTCTAGTGCTATTTATTAAGTTAAAGGAACTACATGGATGAATGGTCAGATCGGGTATGGCTGAAATCTCTAGCAAGGGGTTTGACTTCTCATGGTGGTCAGGACCTGAACGCAATATTCTAACTAAAATTGATGGATTATTTTCGAACATACAATGGTTGCAAAAATCTGCTGACATGTCGGCCAAATTTCTGCTATCCAATATAATGATCACACACCAGTTCTTTTGTCTCTAGTTAAAATTACTTCCAAAAGAATGTGCCCAATCAAATACTCGAATCAATGGTAATTTGGTAATGCCTATATGGAGATGTTTAACATCGGATGGGAAGAAGGTGTTGTGGGCAAACCTTTATATGGACTCAATCAAAAATAGAATGCGGTAAAAAGGACTCTTACCAAATAAGGTAATTATAAAAACAATATTTGGTTGATGGTCGAGAAATTAAGAGAAAAATGTAGAACATTACAAAAAATGCTGGAAACGGCAACGATGAGGGACTGAGGTATGATTCCATGAGTTGAGGAGCAACTTGAAAATGGCAATACAGTAGGAAACCATTAACACTAGGGGAAAATATAGGTGTGATTGGTTACTCCTTGGAGATGAAGATGCCGCATTTTTCTATGAAAAAATTTCAAGTAAGAGACGCAACAACAAATGTAGCAACAAAATCTCTATTAACGGGAAATTCAAATACCCTAATGAATTTTTCGTCAAAGCTGTTAGTATTATACAAACTTGTTCAATCAGACTAATTCTTACAATCTTTTGAAAATAGTATGTAAGAATATCATTATGGAATATGGTGGAGATTTTCCCAATAATGAAATTGACTTTTGTGAGATTAGAGAAGCTATTTTCAGTGTAAGAGACACTTTAGCACCTAGGCAAATTTCACAAAATACATTGATACAGTTTTAAAGAGCTAATATTTGAAACTGTCAACGGTATATTTCTAATGGGGAAAATAATAAAGGAGATCAACCATACGCTCATTCACGTTATTCGGAAGAAGAAGTATACGGTAGAAATAAATCATTTTCGACCAATTGCATATTGTAATTTAATCTACAAAATCATGGTAAAGATATTATGTAATAGATTAAATTACTTTATGAATGAGTTAATTTCAAAAAATTAGTGTGCTTTCATAAAGGGTAGAAATGTTAGAGATGGTATCATTTGCACATATGAATTGGTAAGAGGATTTGGTAGAAGTGGCAACATGAATATGTGCATCAAAATTGACATTCGTAAAGCATATCATGTGGTTAAAAGGGAGTTTATATTACATATGATGAGGACTATGCAATTCCCAATAAAATGGACCAACTTACTAGAGGAGATGATCCGCACTCTGAGTTTTTTAGTTATTAGTCAAGGAAGCCCTCTTAGTTTCTTTGAAAGTTCTAATGGATTGAGACAAGGAGACCCCATATCCCTAATTCTCTTTACACTAGTCGTGGAATTCCTCGGTCTGATTATGGAGGAACATGTCAGAATTGGGAGAATCATGCTAATTTAAAGTAAAACAATAGAATTTCTGTCATCTTCTATGTAAATGACATAATTGTCTTTGGTAGGGCATATTTAGAAAGTGTAATGACCATCAAGGAAGTGTTTACTAAAATGTATGAATGCTTGGATCTTCAATTAAACGCTGACAAATCATTCATTTTTTTGGAGGAGGTGTTATGGATACGACTGAAATAACAACATGTTTAAACGTTAGACGAAGTGTGTTACACATAAAATACTTAGGGATACCACCGTCGTCTAAGAATCTTAAATACAAAGATTGCATTAGTTCGGTGGATAAAGTTAAGATGAGAATCGAATGTTGGGAGACAAGAATGTTAAGCATTGCTGGAAGTATTGAATTGTTTATCAACAAGAATATGTTTAGTCTATAGTGATATAAACTATCATAATTATGCTAAAGATTAGGAAGTTGAGATATTAAAAGGAAATGTATATGACTTGTGTTTCAATTGAGGGAGTTAAATTTATGCTATTAATGTGTAAGGACATTATATTTAAATGAGGATGATATCAAAATCAAATTTCAGTTAATATTTAAAGATGAAGATGGACTTTAATGGAAATTTTAATGTAGGGTGGATAATAATTGGGCAATTGGGATGAGAATAAAGAAGAAGAGGGATAAATATTAACCCTATATCGAACTTCATATATAATATAATTGATAATAAAAAATAATGCAAATGGCCAAAGTTTAAACCTTATATATATATATTAACATATAATAGATAGTAAATAGAATGGTTGAAATAAAATAAAGTACGTAGAATCAGATGGAATGGAATATTCAATTAAGGAATGAAGAGATTTTGACATGTTTCAAATTAACTGAATTGTTTATAAAAGCTTAAGGACAATCAGGTTATGAAATGAAATTAATTTAGTCTATAAACATAAACTATCATAATTATGGCTGAAAATAAGAAAGGTGAAATGTCAAAAGGAAAAGTATATGATTTATGTTTTAATGGAGGTATTTTATAGATGAGGACGATCTTAAAATAAGTTTTCAGTAAATATTCATAGAAGAAGATGGACTTTAATGTGAAATTTGAGCTAGAATTTATGAAAATGAAACAGTTGGGATGAGGATGAAGGATGTGAGAGATAAACATTAACCTATATTGAACTTCTTATTGTTAACGCTGAAAATTGAACGCTAACACCCCGGTGTGTGTATGAGTTATGTGAAAGCACCACCCGTTGGTACGAGAACTAGAAATAAACAGAAAATAGGAGAAAAGTAAAGAGACAGCAGTTTATAGTGGTTCGGCTAGAAATTAAGCCTACGTCCACTTTATCTTCTTTATTGATGATTTGATTACAACTCTTTACAATATACTTCAATTACAACACACTTTAGACGAGTAGCTAGAACTTGTATGGAGAAGAAGCTTTCGAATTCATGTTGAATGTGTTCGATCTCCTCTTGAAGTTCGTTGAAGTGTCTTCGGTGTTTGGAGTGCTTGAAGTGTTGGATGAGTTGAGAAAACGGCAGAGTATTGGCGCTTCAGAGAATCATCTAAAAGTCCTTTTCCAGTTGGAGTTAAGGCTGTATTAATAGGGAAATCCTGAGCTGGGTCGTAGGTCGTGACCGACCTAGGATAGGTCGTAGGTCATGGCCGACCTAACAGACATGGCTTACGGCTTAACAGGGGCGCGCTTGTTCATTTGGATACATTGGCAAGTCCTAGGTCGCAAACGACCTAGGAGGAAACGACATAAGTAGTTACGGCGTAGAGGGCTATTTTGGTCGGCTTAGGTCGCGAACGACCTAAGGTAGGTCGTAGGTCGGTAGCGACTTAAGGGAGGAGCGACATAAGTAGTGGCTTCATATGAAGTTGCTTCGACCTTGCACTGTCTTAACCTGTTAGGTCGCTAGGTCGTTGAGGGTCTTTAGGTCGCTAACTCGCTAAGTGCTTAAGTCATTAGGTCGCTATAGAGCCTCACTCCTGTTAGGTCGCTTGGGTTCCTTAAGTAGTTAAGTCGCTATCCTCTTAAGTCGTTAGGTCGCTCCGTCTTCATTTGGCTACTAGGTCGCTTCACACCCTAGGTCGCTTCACACCTTAGGTCGCTTCACAACTTAGGTCGCTTTGCCCCTTAGATCGTTAGGTCGCTAACGAAGAGGAGTTAACATTTGCCCCTCGAAGTACATGCCTAGGTTGTAGGTCGTGTGCTTCGATCTCCTTAACTCGTGCCTTGATGAGTTGTTAGGTCGCGAGCGACTTAGCGAGGAAACTAGGTCGTGTGGTGCCGATTCGCATTTCACTGCCCCGGTATATAAATAGCTTAGGTCGTTCCTCCTTCATCTCATCTATTCTAACACTCCATCCTGCCATTAATAAGTTTCCAAGCTCTAGAAGGCGAATCCAATTACTTGACCATCAATCATCCCCATCATTATATTACGTAAGTAATTTCAATCATTACTCAATCACGGCCATCATCGAAACGCAAACCCTCCCCCATTTTTCGGCCCTAATACGATTTCATGCGTTGCGTTTCACTAAGAGCCACGCCGTGGTCAATTTTTACTCGTCCATGGTTGCGTTACCATTGTACTTCTCGAGATCAGGGCAACGCATCATGTTCATGATGGATTTGGGGCGATTTGGCTTGGTTTCGAATGATTTGGTGATGCTGAGAGATAACAGGTTAGGTTAGGGCGCTTCTGGTGATGTGGCGAAGTATGATTGGATGATAAGGCTTAGGATTTCTGATGGGGGATAGCTCGAGGTTATTGGGTAACTCAGCAAGCGATCTAGCAGATTGGATGACCTAAAAACATACACGACCTAATAAATTAGGCTGACCTAACAACCCATCCGGTTCAAGAAGTCTTGCGACCTAACTGATCGAACGACCCAACTTTGTGATGATATAACTCTTAAGTCGCGTATATGTTCCAGTGACCTAGGACTTAGCCAGTTTTTCTCTGCCTTGAACTACTGCGACTTAGAAGGGCTTGACTTATGTAGGCTGTTGGAGTTGGTTCGAACGTGAACTGTACGACCTATCATAACTACGACCTAACTCGCTTATGACCCAACTTTCCTGCGACCTAACTTGCTTGCGGCATAGGCTTTAGGTCGCGGCCGAGCTAGGACTTGGAGAAATTTGCGCTATTTTGACTTGAGGCCTTTTCCTTCATACGCATTAAGACTTAAAGGGTCGACGACTTAACTTAACTCGCAGCATATCCTTTAGGTCGTGGACGAGCTAACACTTAATTAAAAAATGTTCTTCCCGTCTTGAAGCATAATTTCGACTTGAATTCTCAACTTGAATTGCCGGAATGAACTGCCTGAATTTTGAATTGTTTGAACTTTGAACTGTTTGAACTTTGTTACACTTCTTTACAGATTGCTCTAACTTTTAATCTAACAACCTGTTTAAACATAACACTTGCAGAAAAATGGGACGAATATACTCATCATCGACCGCCCACATCAAGTGATGGATTAGATTAAAGAACTGATATTTTACTTAATCAAAACAGTATGAATTTGGTTAAAGATGAAGTATTGCGATTCAACTGATTAAATGAAGTGTCAATGCAAACTTTATATAGTTGCAACTTACATATTGCTATATATCATCTGCATTGATACTACGCTTAACTTTGATTTAATATTAAGCCTCGAAAATTTCTTAATTGATATGCATCAATCAGTATTATTTCAAGTTTAATTTTATTTACTTGTCATTTCAGTTGTTTTGCACAACACTTCACACATTTTAGGAAACGTGCACCTTCATATTTGAATATCCAGTTCCTTGTGTAGAATGACTTCTCAACAAGAAGAAACGGGACAAGCTGGGGAGTTTTTTCCAATTGCTAACCCGTTGGTTGATCCTCCGGAAAGAACTTCGACCTCCTTGAACCACAGAGTCTTCAATCAGTTATGCATTCAGTTTGGCATTGCTGAAGCAGATGCCCAGCTTCCAGGGATAAGTGATACTACTGATAGGCCACCTCATGGCTTTATTGCAGTTAATCGTCAGATGTGCTTAAGTGGAGCGATTCCTCCCTTTAATGATTTTCTCCGACAACTTCTTCTTCGATTGACTATCTCTCCCTTCCAGCTACACCCTAACGGCTATGCCATATTGATGGGGTTGTGTGTGCTATTCAGAAGAACGCTCAACCATCTTCCAAGTTTTGAGGAGATTTGCTATTTATGCACCTTGGCGAAGAAGAAAGATCACCCTTCAATTATACTTGTGAGAGGCGCAAGAAACCGTAAATTGATTCTGGACTTGCCCGAGAGTGCACACGGGTTTTTGAGTTAATTCTTCTTCGTCCGCTGCCCCCCGGGATTCTATGCCGTCTGGAGAGTCGGAAGTAAGATTGCCTTTCTCTGTTCACTTCATTTTCTGAACTTCTCGAAACTCGAATTGTCAAATGCTTAACTTCATTCTTTACTTTTTGCAGCACTTCCTCCTCCGCTTAGAGATCCTAGCCACAAGCCAACCTTTGAAACTTTAAGTGTTGTGGCTGCTAAAGAGAGAAGCGCTAAATTTTTGCTGAAAGACGAGTTTCTGCATCAGTTCGGACTTTTACACTCCTCTCGATCGACTCAGATTCGCGAAATTTCTAGTTCTGATACCGAAACATTAGCTGCCCCAGGTTCTCAAGCAGAGACATCAAATGCCCCAGTTTCTGCAGAAGAAATTGCATTGATAGAACCTACTATAGAGGCTGCATTGGTGAAGTGTTCTACTTCCGTTGATGTTGCGGGGTCATCTGGCAAACTCACACTCTCCCCAGTAATCAAAGAAGAAGAACCTCCTCAAAACTCCAGGAATGCTGATGATAAAGGAGTTGAGAGAAAGAGTCCCGCTAAGTTTGACGGTGACGACACTTTTGATGATCTAAGCGACCTAATGATAACTTCACAAGAGCTTTTTAAGGATGACCCTATTACTACTATAGTTATTCCTTCAGCAATTGAGGCGACATCCGCCTTGCAGCAAACTCCATCAACCCAAGAGTTAACGCCAGCTGCAAAAGTTGACGTTACCCCCAAGCCGAAGAGTGGTTTGTAGTTCGACGCGCATAGTTTACACGCCACACACGCTTAGGAATATTTAGCAGTTACTCGCACTTAATTTCCTTTTCCTAGAGATTTCTAAATTTTATTTCTTTTTCATTTTTAGATTCTCCGATGGGGCGAACTGGCTCGTATTATGACAATTTCCAGCGCCATGGAAGCCGCGACACTTATGATTATAGGTGCTATCTCACTGCCCCGAGGGAAACAGATGAAGAAAGAGCTGCCAGAAAAGCTCATGAAAGACAAACTTATAAGGAGTGGCAAAGAAGAAGGGATGATGACTACCATAAAAGGAAATCTTATGACGTTAAAGGGAAAGGCCACGTTGCTAAAGATCCGAGCAAACGGACCAAGCTTAGCGACGCGTCTGCAATTTCTGAAAAGACTGCTACTTCTATCCCTCTTGATATCCCCTCCAGTTCTCCTGCTCTTGAAAAATTGACATTTAGACAATTATTAACAGGCCTCGGTATCAAGTCAAGGATGCTCCACCTACACTTCAAAGCCGATTCCCAAATTGGTGTCTAAAAGGAGTGCGCTTTTACTTAGATTTGGTTCCTATTGATAAGCAGGCCATGCTAAGGAATCTCGACGCTGTTAAGCTTGACATCGAGAGAATGTCCGGATGGCAGAAGTTGGTTGACGAGCTTCAAAGGGTTAATCATATGAATCTCGAAGCCATGTTAACTATGGAAAACGATCATTCTGAATGGAAGAAAATTCTTAAGCAACACGATACAAAAATGACAAGCATTGCTGAGGACAATGAGAGACTTGAGGCTGAAGTTGGAAAACTCAAAAATGAGCTTGTTACTTCTTCTACTTCCTACACTCAAAAGGAAGAAGTACTTCAAAAACAAGTTCGCGATGCTCATGCTGCTCAACGGAATGCTGAGGGCTCAACTTGAAGCTGAAAAGAAGATGACAGAAATCTATCGCACCGACATTGCCCAGCTACAAGAGAAGGCAAGTTCCCATGATTTGGAAATTATGCGGTTGCGAGCTCAACTGTCAAAAACTGAAAAAGAGCGCGATGAGGCCGCCGCCGAAAAAGAAGCAGCCACCGCCGGAAAAGAAGCGGCTGAGCAATCGCACGAGGCGACAAAGGCCAAAATTAGCTTTACATTATTTGATTTTTACATCCATAGCATCTTGGGGCGCGGGAGCCTCTCATTTTTGGGACCGACATACGAAATTACTTTGGCCGAAGTATGGGAAGCGTTAATTGACATGTTCGGAGGTGCTGGCTATGCAGAAGCGGATCTTGAGGCGACCTATCTGGATGATGAAGCACGTACCGCCCTTGCCAGGGAAAAAAAGCAGCTTGCTAGGGAGCGAGCCGAAGCAGCAGGAGGAGAGCATTTAGAGAAAGCGACTTTAACTGACCCCGCTCGTCCTCCGGTTTCAGTCGATCCTGATACCATTGGCTCTAGTTCTTATTCTCCACCTCCTGCAAAAAGCCGAAGTTAAAACCGTAATTACCGAGCCTCCCATTGTTCAAGCCGAGGAGAAAACCCAGGATGACACTAAAGCCGAAAACTTTGAAATCGAAGTGATTAAACCGACTTCTCCAGGTAACTTCAACGTCGAACCAAGCCAAGCGGATTACTTGCTTGCTTCACCTGAGTTTGATGAATTTCTCGCTTATTACTTAAGTCCCGATGAGCCAATATCTTCTCTTTTTCCAGAGAATACTGATTTTAACTTATTTTCTTCTGTAGCGGAAACACTGAAGACTACAGAAACTTCTCCCCTTTCAGCTGTTCCTCCTCCATCCCTTCAGATCACTCCTGCTTCTCAACCGGGATCGCAGGAAGAACAAATAGGAGCCCTTCAAGGCTTGGATGATCCACCTACTTCACAAGAGCAGAAGACTGGGGAACTTGAAGAAGGCGAAAAGACACCGGAGCAAACTTATGATGACGACACAAAGCTTTCTGAGTTTTTTACTTTGGGCAGTGAGTCTTCTTCGAAAAAGAAGGGGAAGCGCGCAATTGCGAAGAAGAGAAGGAAAAGCGCTTCTGCTACTAGAGAGGAAGCGGAAATTAACCCGGCCATACCTCCTTCTCCTTCTTCCCCGACCCGCCAACGCCGGCTTCAGAAATTAATCATCAAGCTGGGCAAGAGCTCCAAAGGTAGCGGGAAGAAGGAGTGATGAACTGACTTCATGCTTATCGTTTTGCTTTTTTTTGCTTTTTGCTTGTATTGACCGGAGATTGTGCGAATACCGGCCTCCGCTTGTTGAAACCTGCATATGTACAAAAATTTCATAGTATGGAATAAAATGGTTCTTTTTACTTGTACAATTTCTTGTTAGTATATGTGTGAACGCATTTATTCTCTGCTTTTGCACAAGTTTTTTATTTACTTTATATGATACAGTAGTGAGCTCGTGGTATGATGTATGAGCGTTGTTTTTATTAATATAGATATATGCCCCCATACCACGGCTCATTGCAATATCCTGAAAAGACTTGTACTCTTATTTTGGAGAATAATTTTTCCGTTTTGAGGAAATATTATTCTACTTTCAATAGAGTATGCCTTGTATCGGAGAAGTTTTTTTTTTAAAATAACACTTCTACTTTCGGGGATGATCACTTTTATTTGTTGAGAAGTGGATTCCCCTACGCAGTGAAGCGAGCTTCAGAGGAATGTTTTGATCTGTTCATTATAAAGTTGTATTTCATCGTTGAATGGGTCCACAGGACTTGCGTTAGCTGTTTTACCGGATATTTGTTTGTACAAATAATCGTAAGTATTCAGCTGCGGCCTGGAACCTTCTTTTTGAGAAGGTACCCCTTTAGTGGTTCCATCAACAATTTTTTTGGATGTGCATTGTTTAAAAGACTTCACTTGTTTGGTGCTTTCGAAGAAGGCTTTGTGCCTCCGAAGAGGGCTTCTTAATTTGTGCCTCGGGAGAGGGCTTGTTTGATATGCCTTTGGGAAGGGCTTTTCTGTTGTGCCTCAGGAGAGAGTTCCTTCGAAGAGTTATGCCTCCGAAGAGGGCTTGTGCCTTCGAAGCAGTTTCTTGCTTACGAAGAGGTCATTGTTTCTTTGCCTCCGAAGAGGGCTTGCGCCTCCGAAGTAGTTTCTGCCTACGAAGAGGTCTTTGCTTGTGTGCCTCCAAAGAGGGCTTCTGGACTCTGAAGAGTAACACGAGGACTCTGAGGAGTAGCATTTGGACTCCGAAGAGTAGCACGTGGACTCTGAAGAGTAGCACGTGGACTCTGAAGAGTAGAATTTGGACTCCGAAGAGTAGCACGAGGACTCTGAGGAGTAGCATTTGGACTCCGAAGAGTAGCACGAGGACTCTGAGGAGTAGCATTTGGACTCCGAAGAGTAGCACGTGGACTCCAAAGAGTAGAATTTGGACTCCAAAGAGTAGCACGAGGACTCTGAGGAGTAGCACTTGGACTCCGAAGAGTAGCACGAGGACTCTAAGGAGTAGCATTTGGATTTCGAAGAGTAGCCCGAGGACTCTGAGGAGTAGCATTTGGACTCCGAAGAGTAGCACGTGGACTCCAAAGAGTAGAATTTGGACTCCGAAGAGTAGCACGAGGACTCTGAGGAGTAGCATTTGGACTCCGAAGAGTAGCACCAGGACTCTGAGGAGTAGCATTTGGACTCCGAAGAGTAGCACGTGGACTTCGAAGAGTAGAATTTGGACTCCGAAGAGTAGCATTGTTGGTCTCCAAAGAGAAGCAATTTTGGTCTCCGAAGAGAAGCAATTTTGGTCTCCGAAGAGAAGCAATTTTGGTCTTGTGTCCTTCCACCATCAGCTTCTTAGCGATTCCTCGTTATCACTTCAAGTACATGTCCCATTCTTTTGCAAGTTGTTTGCTTTTTTCCAAAGAAGTGTACTTTGTTGTTGAGTGTATCCACGGGGCAGACGCAAGCTACTTTACCGGATGTTCATTTGCATAAACGATCGCGATTAGTTAGCAAAGGTCTGGTACCTTCTCGTCAGGAAGGTGCCCGTTTTGGTGGAATCATCAACTGTTTGTGAATAGCACTTCTTTTGTAAGAGTTGAATTTTGGAACTTTTGTGACTTGACATTTGTTTGTTGAGTGATTTGTAGGAATCACTGAGCCTTGTGATGTGTTGAATATGTAAGCTTTGCTTTGATAGCCTGCAATATTAAATCGACATTTTAGCAATATTTTAAAGATACTTGCATATCGAAATGAGACAAGCATTTTATAGTATTAGAGAACACAAGATTTATAGTTCTTTATTATTGATTCACACTGATTCCTCAGTGGTTTACAATACAAAAGTTATACATCCATCATCATTTTACAAATTTAAGTAATGTTGTTAAGTAAAAATTGGATGCAAGTGATTATTGTTCCAGAATCTTCGGATTGAATTTCCATTTCCACTGGATTCATAATTTTGGATTCATATGCCAGAGAGAATGAAAGATGCCCCAGCTGCAGTTTTTGTGGGTAGTTAGCAGTCGTCCCAACTTCTGCTTCCTGGGTGTGGACCTCCTGTGACAACATTAATGACAAGCCTTTCAGATTCCTGTGCTGCAGCCTTGTCATCTGGGCTAGATTGATGAGTAAGAAGTTGTTGCCCCTGAGTGGATGAGGTTAGGTCGACTCTGTTCTTCTTCACATATTGTTGTAGTTTATTCTGTTTCAGCAACTCTTCAATCACATTCTTTAACTGGCGACATTGGTTAGTTTCATGGCCGGGTTGATTGTGAAATCGATAGAATCTCCCATTATGCATTGCACCTCTCCCCATCTTAGGTGGTTTGGGATACTCGACAACATCCTTCGTTGCGAAGAAGATATTTTCCGGTGTATCAGTTAAGGGAGTAAAATCTGAAGGATTAAAGCGGCGAGGTTTCTTCTCATTCCCCTGCTTCTTTTCCCCGTCATTTTCCCTTTTCTGGTTTCCAGATTCTCTCTTGTTAGAATCAACATCGTTATTCTTGACTTCGGCAACAACTACTTTCGCTGGCGCAGAAAGGCTTTCTAGGCGCATGAATTCGTCGGCCTTCTTATAGAACTTCTCAAGTGAGTTTGGCTCCTTCATTTTTAACCATCTTCCGAATTCACTTGATTTGTTGATGGCTCGCATTAGGTAAGTTAGGATCATACGGGGTTCTGCATTATCCACTTCGGCTATGGCTATATTGAAACGGTTCAAGAAAGATCTGATAGATTCTCCGTGAGCTTGTTCAAGGCTGGACAGTGACATTATATCCTTAGCTTTTGAAGCATACAACCTGAACTGATCCTTGAATTTCCGAGTTAAGTCAGAGAATTGGTCTACGGACCGAACTGGTAACTTTGTGAACCAAAGTAGAGCCACTCCTTCCAAGTACACTGGAAAGTATCGGCATTTAATCTCATCTGATGCCCTTGCACCGGTCATATGCCAATCGTACTTGTATAGAAACTGGTTTGGGTCACTTGTCCCCCTATAAGCCGGGATAGTAGGAGGTACAAATTTCCTTGGAAATTCTGCTTTCAGGATCCTTTCAGTAAACGGAGTCTTGCTTGGAGCAAATCCCTAGTCGTTCTCATTTTCTTCCCTCTGCATGCTCTCTTTTATGATTCAGCGAACCATCCTTGATAGGTACTCCTCATTGTTCAGAGGCATCGCCGGGCAGACGTCAGCTCTCCTTTCGGAAGTTTGCCTGGGCAAATGTTCGCGAAAAGTTGGCTGCGGCCTTGAACCTTCAGCTTGGAAAGGTGGCGCTTCGGTGGTACCAGTTGCTCTTTGAGGAATACCTCTCTCTTGGGGATTACGAGCATCTTCGGCAAAGGTTATTTCATTGTTTTCTGGTTGTCGATTTGCTCCAAGTAGAGCGTTTAATCTGTCCATCATCAAAGCATTTTGAGTTTCAATTTGTTGGTATAATCCCGATACTACGTCGTCTAATTCAGCCCTTGTGACTCCAATGGTAGGAGTTGCCTGGTTTGCTGTTGGGGAAGAAGAGGTCCCTTCATGAGCATTTCCGGATCTGGTAGATCTACTCTTTCTTTCAGGAGCCATGATTTCAGACAAACTTCTGGTTTTAAGGAGATTCTTTCGACAAATCTTTGCGAAGCAATGGTGACAATATTCCTAAGTTTGATTCTCAGTGAAAGCACCAAAATGTTAACGCTGAAAATTGAACGCTAACACCCCGGTGTGTGTATGAGTTATGTGAAAGCA
The DNA here is from genome assembly GCA_030737815.1 of Allium fistulosum. Taxonomy (NCBI): domain Eukaryota; kingdom Viridiplantae; phylum Streptophyta; class Magnoliopsida; order Asparagales; family Amaryllidaceae; genus Allium; species Allium fistulosum. The sequence goes on from CM060907.1 coordinate 102,695,334, forward strand.
CCACCCATTGGTACGGGAACTAGAAATAAGCAGAAAATAGCAGAAAAGTAAAGAGACGGCAGTTTTATAGTGGTTCGGCTAGAAATTAAGCCTACGTCCACTTTATCTTCTTTATTGATGATTCGATTACAACTCTTTACAATATACTTCAATTACAACACACTTTAGACGAGTAGCTAGAACTTGTATGGAGAAGAAGCTTTCGAATTCATGTTTAATGTGTTCGATCTCCTCTTGAAGTTCGTTGAAGTGTCTTCGGTGTTTGAAGTGCTTGAAGTGTTGGATGAGTTGAGAAAATGACAGAGTATTGGCGCTTCAGAGAATCATCCAAAAGTCCTTTTCCAGTTGGAGCTAAGGCTGTATTTATAGGGAAATCCTGAGCTGGGTCGTAGGTCGTGACCGACCTAGGATAGGTCGTAGGTCGTGGCCGACCTAACAGACATGGCTTACGGCTTAACAGGGGCGCGCTTGTTCATTTGGATACATTGGCAAGTCCTAGGTCGCAAACGACCTAGGAGGAAACGACATAAGTAGTTGCGGCATAGAGGGTTGTTTTGGTCGGCTTAGGTCGCGAACGACCTAAGGTAGGTCGTAGGTCGGTAGCGACTTAAAAGAGGAGCGAAATAAGAAGTGGCTTCACATGAAGTTGCTTCGGCCTTGCACTGTCTTAACCCGTTAGGTCGCTAGGTCATTGAGGGTCTTTAGGTTGCTAACTCGCTAAGTGCTTAAGTCATTAGGTCGCTGTAGAGCCTCACTCCTATTAGGTCGCTTGGGTTCCTTAAGTAGTTAAGTCGCTATCCTCTTAAGTCGTTAGGTCGCTCCGTCTTCATTTGGCTACTAGGTCGCTTCACACCCTAGGTCGCTTCACACCCTAGGTCGCTTTGCCCCTTAGATCGTTAGGTCGCTAACGAAGAGGAGTTAACACTTATATTATTGACTCAACAAATGTTTAAAGTGTATGCTAGACTTTAATGTAAAATTTAACATAGGATTTGTGGGAATAAAGCATTTAGGATGAGAATAAAAGAGGTGAGAGAAAAATACTAACCATATACTGAACAATATTATCATGGATATAAGAGAGTGAATTAAGGAACTCACTTTTAATTTAGTTATTTTCACAGCGTAATTTTTTGTATAGTATACAATTTTGAGATTTTTCAGACTATTCAATGAAATGATGATGATAATAACAATAATTCTTGTTAGAAAGATGTATTCTAATTTCTAGAGAGACTTTTGAATCTTTATTCAAAATAGTATATACATGATATAAAGTGGAATGGATAATACATCATAGATGAGAGAGAGGGAGAGTTTGAGATTAGAATATATATTAAGAGAAAAATATAAAATATTTTCTTAAAGAGAGATTATTATCAAGATCGAAATTAATGTAAAAGAGAAAATGGAAAACCATGGATCCAAATTTCATTATAAATAGATAGATAAAATGAAAATGAATATACATAATATATATAGTAGATAATAAATTATAGGTATATAAAATCATAATATAATTGAAAACATTTGCCATGTAGCATGAAAAGATGACATAATAAGGAGAGGAATATGAAACTGCAAGGATAAAACTTACTTTTCGTAATACATGATGAATAGATAGGTAACAAATAGACAACAAATATGCAGATAATAAATCGTTTGAGAGAATTAAATTATTTGGACATGTGGCAACATAAGAGATTTTTGAGAAACTGAAAATGAAGTGGCATAAAATTTAAAATTCAGCTTTCATATAATATAGTAGATAGATAGATATAAATTGGATTTAATGCTAGTTAATAGATTCATATACCCACTAAAATCCAAAGAGGAATTGTATTTTTGGAATTTACCCATTTCATCCACTGCTAACAGGTCAGTTCCAACAATGGTATCAGTGCCTGTATGGTCTATGCAATATCATTAGTCAACATTTAGAGCCAATTAATAAAATTTTCTATCTGATGAGTGTCTATAATAGTAATGAATAAGCTTAGGGTTAGACAAAATGTATTCTCTCCGCTTTAGCCATTAGCCTGGCCCAATGGATGGAGTTGATCCAAAAAAGGTTGGCCCAAATTTATTTTGGACCTTGAGCTAATTTTCATATTAAGATTTATACATCTCAAATAAATTTTAAATTTAAATGTTAAGTTATAAAAGGAAATTTAATAAATGTTATAAAATAAATTTAAAATTTTTCAAAACTATTTTGAGAATTAATTTAATATTTTTCAAATTTTATAAATATTTAATTAATTTGATTAATTAATTGTATAATTAAATAAAATTTAATTACATATGTATGTATCTATGTATTGATATATGTATATAACTATAATGGTTATAGTTGAAAATTTATTTTAAAATTGTTTTATGTAAATTAAAAATATTTGAAAATTATTAAAATATTTAATTAAAGTGTTTAATTAAATAAATAATATATTTATAATAATTAATTAAATGTAAATATATATATATACACACACACACACCTAAAACTATAAAGGTTATAGTTAAATATTCTTATAAAATAGTTTGAGATGAATAAATAAAATTTCTGAAGTTTTAAAATAAAATTTAATAAAATTAGCTAATTAAATTAAAAAATAAAATTAATTAAATGCGATCTAGTTGAAAAGATATATATGAATATTAAGTAAGTTATTAAATTATAATAGTTATAAATAAATTAAACTTATATAATTAGATATGTTTGAATATAGTATAACTAGAACTATAAGAAACCTAAATAGATGTTTGGAATAAATACATACGTATGGTACGTATACCATGATTTCATATGTGCTTGACATTTGAATCATGAGGGAATTTCATAATAAATATATTATTCCTTAAATGATATTATTCAAAATATATTAAAGATTATGAATCTTTAATATAGTTGTCCTTTATCATTTATATATTAATAGATTGCTTGTATACACACTAGTTGTTGAGAAAACTCAAGGTTGAGCTGTTATGTGTAGTACTATTAATATATTACCTAGACGAGGTAAGATACATGCATGTATTTGTTGAGTAAATTCAAGGTACATGCATTATACTTAGGTTTTTGAGAAATGATATGTTTGAGTGAATAGTTTCTCTTGATTTGTTGAGAAAACTCAAGATCAAGGTTGAGATTAAGGAAAATACTACGGTTAGGAGTTGTATTTGGTACAACCAATAAAGAGATATCTATCGCTTGCGAGCCTATGATTTGTTGCATAACTCAAGGTCAAAATTCCAAGGAAAGTGAATTCTACTGCTCACTGGAGAAATCAAATGACTTCTATATTTATCTTAGGGGTTTGAGAAATATAAAAATGTATTTGGAGCCTTATTAGAAAAATGAACGGATTACATTTAATATTTCTAATATTATAAGAACATACGTTATATGAAACTAAATTAATCTACTTCTATAATTTTGAGCAACTAATATAATTGATAAAATTGTTTATCAATTAAAATATATAAGTGAATAAATTAGGATTGATAGAGAAATATAAATTATAATTACTAGTAAATATTTTGGGCATGTTGTCCTTCAAGACCCATGCAAAAGCCAAATTATACAGCTACTAAGAGCATTCCTACCTTGGTCACTTAAGTGTTTGTTCGTCCAAAAATATGTATTTCCTTCTATAAACTTTTAACGCTAATGCAATACACGAATATGGATATTAAATCCATATTCTAGCATATATAAAAGTTATATGACGAACATTTGCGTTTGTAATATACGAAGTCATAATGCTTGGCTCGTTTAAAATTAGAAAGTAAACCATAGTGGAATGTCATGTATTCAATACAATTGAGTACAATGAGAATCTTGTCGAGCTGAAAACAATACAAGACCAAGGTCTAAAGCTGACCCAGGAATTCAATCATTAAAATGTCTGTCTTGATCGGTTTACTTACATGCAAGCCATACAATACCCTTAAAATGTTAAGGATGCCTAAAAGCATTTTTATAACGAGTTCAGTACAGTTTTATATTAAGGATTTTCTTTTAAATGGTCTGATCATCTAAAAAGGAAAGCGAATGTCTGAGATTGGATGTAACATAGGCACAATTGGAATGAAGGGAGTGAATGATCACTTTTGCTTCATGAAAAGACATCGAAAATGAGAATTGTATAAAATACTAGTAAATACTTGATATGGAATAAGAAATGTGATTTCTATTCCAAATGTATTTTCATACATAAAATTGTTTTTAATGAGAGTTATTTCTTTGAGTTATGGGTATTTGATCTGAAATTCCCAACTGTAAACTAGTTACAGTGGATAAAATAAAATCTCATAATAAGTGACTGAATGGAGCTTTGTAGTTCATGATTGTAATGACGAAAATAGTAGGAGCATACCATACGACACTTATTAATGGACATATCAAGTTATGAAAGACTATCTTCATGTATATACCAAGTATTATTTATGAAATAATAACTTTTTTCCAGTATTAATTTAAAGTAGATATAGTTTTATTTTAATATGAATGTTGTGAATATTTATTATAAGATAAATCTATTATTATAATAATATTTGTTTTCATAATAAAAGTGATGCTTAGCTATAAAAAATATGCAAGTATCTACAAAATTTAACAATTATTTTAGAACTATGGACCAAGCCATATTTTTGAGAAATAATTCTTTAATCATATGTACTAGTGAATTTTATCTTAATGAAATGGGCAATGCACTCATTCAGTGGGAGTGATAAAAGAGTAATAAAATCTTCAAATTGATATATACATATATACATATACATACATATATACATACATATGTGTGTGTGTATTCCAATGTCTAATGATACCAAAATGAATCAACTTGCTTTGTTAAATTCACTAATGAGTTATCATAGACATGAACATGTGTATTTGATACACAAATAGTATGTCTATGATAAGTTCATTCAATATAGCACAGAAATTGAAATAAAACAATTTGATTTGACCAAATAGGTAAGAATAACGGAAAATAGTTCTGAATGTACCTAAGAATGAATAAGATTCAATCTCAAAGTCACTCCTCCATATAATACATAATGATGCAAAGTGTAATCTTAATTTGTTGGACAAAGTACGATTGATGATGAGTGATATTGAGTTAACTTCTTTCCATAAGTGTTTGTACTTAAGGTTAAGTATATATGTTAAAATTAATTTCATCTAAAATAATATCTTATTAGATTATATAAGTTATAAATTAATAAGGAACCCCCATTTTAAACAATTTAAGATTAGTGGTTGACTAATTATGTTAGCTATGTTATGGTACTGACAACCGTTACCGATACGAGAGATCTATTACATACCAATACTATGGTATGTACAAAATGACTACTGATACTTTACCATTACCATTGGTAAAATAATCATTGGTATATCAATAAACAGGTAAACCGTTGTCTGGTAATGGTTAATTTACGAGCAAACGAAACATTAAATTTTTATTGTTAAAAAATTTATAATCGTTAAAAAATTAATTCTTCCTGATTCTAACCGTATAACTATTTATATGAACATTTTGACTTATTGTAATTGACATGGAACATTTTCTTAATTCATCACAAACTACTTATAAATATATGAAATAATAGCTTCACTAATCTTGGACTTTGAACCTAATAAAACCAAAAAAGAAACATCATCATAAATAATAATACAAACATTTTCTTAAAATGTGGTATACCTTCAAAAGTGTATTAGATTGACTTAAATAGTGAAAAAAAAATCAATATATTGGTAAATTTACCATTGCCACTGGTTTTGGTGTTTTTTTATAGCTGAATTTGACATTAACAATGATAAATTTGCCTATTCCAATAGCATTGGTATACCGATCTACCTCAATATCAATTACCAATACCTTGGTATTGGTATGGTAATTGTAATTTTATCATTACCATAACAACCCTAATTTATATTATGAACATAATTTCATAAGCTCAAAATCGAATCAATTTTACATAAGTATAAAGAAAGTTTATAAAATGTTTCCGATTGCGTATTTTATCTTATTGAGAAACATTTATTATTTTAAGAAACACCACCTTCATGATGAAGGAATTTCTTTTATAAATTAGTAGTAGTATAATTGTAACGACCCACTATTTTGGACCATTCAAATCGACAATAAATCCACACATGTCGGACTTGAATAATTCAAAATAATAGATTGTTAATTTAAATTTGGCAAACTTAACATATACAGTAAATAAGTCAATCACAGAATCACTAACACAGGGTAATACAATAATACGCAGCGGAATAGATAAAATAGTAGTTCATGAAGCTACTATATAAACATCAGAGTTACAAATAAAATACAACAGAATATCTCGAATACAGTGAAGTCTTCAGTACGAATAGACGACCTCTCTGAACAAATCAACTGGAAAGCTGGAAGCTGAATCGATGGTTGGATCTCCAAACGAAGCTCCAAACTCCAAAGGTGAGTCCCAAATGTTGTATCACTCAGTTTGACCCGAGCATAAAGCAAAACACAAAACACTCGAGTCAGGATTTACATTCTTATACTAATAAATCCAACTCAAGTGAAATATCAACTGAAATACAAGTAACTTAAAGGATGTTTGGGATAACCATCCTCTAAGGATCTGCGGAACTATCTACAAGGTGGAAATATATACTATAACACCATGGTCATTTCAATTAAATTTATTCTTCAAACCCAAATATCATTTGTAACGACCCCGAATTTTATAAATATTTAAAATGATAATTTATTAATTTTTGAATTAATATTTGTGAAATAAAACGATAAATGGATTGAAGAGATGCGAGTTTCCCCGGATTCAAATATATTCTATATAAATCATTTCAAATTAAAAATATTATATATATGTGTATATATGTATTTGGGCATATACGAGTGAATTTGAAAATAATAAATATATAGATATATATTTGACTTGAATTTAAATCATAAATAAATGGTTAATAATAATTTGAAATTATAAATTAAATATAAGATAATAAACATATTAACTAAAATCTAACATGGTAGAATAAAAATAGAAATTGTTTATAGTATAAAGTAGAGTTTTAAATTCAATAAAGAAAAGAAATTCAAATCAATAAACAAAGTGAAAACAGACTAGGCAAACAAATGAAAAATATAAGTACAAAGCATATAAGTATAACAAACAAATAAATCTGTAGACCTAAAAACAAATTGAAGTATAGGTAGACTCTTTTTTTATATCAGCCGAGTATAGTAGTAGGTAGGCTGAAGTAAAAAAAATATCTTTATAAAATAGGACAAGTATGATACATGAAGGAACCAAATAAATATATATAGTTGTACAATGTGAATTAATGCAGCCACCAAAGCAAGATACCAGCCTCCATACGAAAATCCTTGGCCAGATCAAAAAGAAAAAAAAGGATAAGTTAGCTTGCAAAGGGAAACAATGTATAAGTATAAGTACATGTTAATTAATGCAAGAAATCTTTAGCCCCAAAACAAAATATCAGCCAATGTACAAGAGGGAAGAAAAATCTCTGCTTTAAGTGTACAAAATAATATTATCACCTGTACAAATTTTAATGCCTGTACACTTCTTCTCTTTTATATATCATCCTCACTATTTCATTTTCGTTCCTTGAAAGCCAAGAAAAACTGAAGTAAACAAAACTCAAATTAAAACAAAACTTCAATTTAAATAATCTACTTCAAACCAGAGGATCAAATTAAAAGCTTCAGCTTGAAAATGCAAGTCTGTTTCAAAGTAAAAGCACTGTGTCTGTTCTTCTCTGCTTCAATCTCTATGAGCAAACCTTTTTAACTAGATTTTTCTTGATTCTTTACATCTATGATGATGATAGTTTGATAATTTTGATTAATACTTGAATCTGCTGTGGAATACCTGGATGTAGATATATATGTGTGCATTGTTGTTAAATCTGAGAATCCCTGTTCTAGTTTTCAAGCTCAAATTTGGTTCAAGAAAATTCATTTGATCTTGATCCAATCCATGCTAAGACTTAAGCCTTGAACAAAATATGATTGTTACACTATAAATTTTAGTTTAAAAATTTGTTTAAAGTAAACAAATTTGTGTTGTCTTTGGAAAGGTTAAAACTACAGAACCATCTTCTAATATGTTAAATCTCGAGTTTCTTAATTTACAAATTCATGAATATAAATGGAATTCGTATACAAAAATATGATTTTTAAAACAAGATTGGTGATTTTTAGACGAGTGTGCTTAGAGCAGTTTATAGTTGAACTGAAATGGGTTTTAATCCAATTTCTGGCGATCGAAGATTCATTGAGTGTCGAGCTTTTAATCGAGGGAAATATGATTGGTGGCGAAGACAGGAAAAATGGTGGAAGTGGTGGTTGGTCACCGTGGTGATGGTGGTTGGCAGATTTGTTCTGTAAACCTAGTTTTAGGTGTAATACTAATTTCGATTCGTGCGTGGTCCTCTGTTGATCGAGCACTGTGAGGTTTTGGGAGGTGGTAGAGGAGAGGAAGTCGAAGCTAGGGCCGAAGGCGGAGGCACTCAGATGGTCGGAGAAACATGAACGTGGCGTTGACAGGCGACAGTGGGTTTTAGTCGAGTTCCAGGTATGGCCAAACCACTCGATTTCGATTTCGAGTTATTTCGTGGATTTTGTTAGTCGCGAATGGATCTGAGGATGATCGTGGATATGAGGAGATGGTCGCAGTTGAACGGAGTCGGCTACGATGATGGTGCACGTGCACGAGCACGATTTGTTTTGGGGTGGGTTGTTTCTCAGGGGAGGCTAGGGTCAGATGCAAGCTAGACTCAAAGAAATGGGGATGTTTGCTCGAAGCAAAGGGAGGGGAAACAATGGTTTAGTTCAGGTCTGAGAAGTTCGATTTAAAAGCAGTTTAATCTTCAAAAATTTAAACAAGTTTTTGGAATTTCAATCTTAATCAAGTTTTAAAATGGTTTTAAAAACTTTATTTCGAAAGTTATTTTAAATAAACTTATAAATAATTAAAGGTTAGTAAATTAATAAAAAGAATGTTTAAATGGTTATTTGTTAAAGGAAATTAATTTCTTGAAACAAATTACTTGATAAAAGTAATTAAGGTGAAATGGTTAATGATTTAAGTTTGATTAACCAAGTAATAAGGAATAATCAGTTAAAGGATAATTAATTATGTGATTAACTAATCAAGGAAATAAATTTGAGGATGATTTATTAATTGAAGGGTTATTTAACGAAGGTGATTTAGGAATGATAATTAATTGAGGAATAATGAATTAAAGTAATTAATTGAGGAATAATTAATAAATGGTGAATTAAATAATTAAAAGTTAATTATTTAATAATTAAAGGTTGATGAATTCAAGTTAAAAGTTAATTAACTAATGAAAATGATTAAAGGATCTTTAATCAAATGATTTGGAATCGATTAATGTTAATTAACTATGATTGATGACCCATCTGATTTAAATAAATCAGATAATTAATTGGGCATATTTATGGATGACTATATTCTATTGAATGATGTGTATTGGATTGATAACTCTGTTATGTGATTGTGATGCCTTGTAATACGAATTGCTTTGTATTGAGCTGTGATATCTGTGATATGTTTCTTGTGAATGTAAAACCCCTTGACCCGTAAAACGGCACTTGAATTTCGATGCGACAGGGAGTCGGATTCCAGTTGGTTACCCGAAACCCACATCGAATTGTAATGATGAATCTTTGTGACCGATAAATTTATTTTATCTATGAATCTGTGAATAAAGATAAGCGTTATCGATTTTACCGCTTATCGATATATCTGTGATGATTGATGTTGTTGCACTATTGTGTGAAACCCCTGGACTACACTCTTACACACACAAATTTGGATTTCACGTGGAAATCGGTTAAGTCACAGATAATTGAAATTTGATGTTTTGAAATTGAAATTTTAATTTCAATTGAATTTGAAATTAGAAATTTGGATTTAAAGTGAAAAGCTTTTGAAAGGGAATTTCAAAGATAAAAGTTATTTCGAATAACTTAATCGAGTTTTGAAATTTAAATAATTTGATTTAAATTTGAATTCAAGTTGAAATTGAATTCTAGGATTTGAAACTAGGGATTAAAGATGTTGTACAAGTTATATATGGGTTAAACCATTTTAAATGTATTGATTTGGGAATTTGAATTTAATTCAAGGGTTTTAACTCGTGTAAATATAACTGGATTTTTCTGAAACGAAACTATTTGTTTTCAAATAGTAAAAGCTTTCACGTAAGTAATGAACTTCCAAAATTTGTGTTGAAAGAATTTCAAGTTTGAAATGGAATTGAAATGTTTTGAAATTTATGAAATGAGTCTTTGATTCAAAGACCTAACGAGTTAATCCAACTTGAAATGGAATTGTTTTAAAAGCTATAAGTTAAATCTTGACTTAAAGATTTAACGAGTTAATCGAAGTGAAATGGAAATTATCTTGGAATCTATGAATGAATCTTTGTGAATTGAATCTTTTTGTTTAAAAGATTAAAGTGTGGAAATTGTTTAAACCATTGAAGGTTTTTGAAATAAATCTTTTGTTTAAAAGATTGGAAATGGTAATTTGTTTTAACCATTCGAATGAAAAGTTTTGGGCTTTAAGCTGTGATTCAACTGAGACTCCAGTATCCATATGATTTTTTTATTGCGCTCGTTATTCGGTTTAGCCGGGAGAGGACCTTTGTGTCGTATAACCCATTCCGAATAGTGATACGACGATATGGATAGCATTTGAAGACCGGTGGTGAAGACCGGATATTTTTGAAAACGGAAGGATTACCGTCGAGTTACTCTGCATCGGCTGATCCCCGATATAGAGGTTTTATCATCCTTAGTGACGGGAAGTCCGGACGTGATTGGAAATTATCCGGATTTGCAAGGGCTTCGTGAGAAGTGCCTTCGGTTCTGTTCGAACCCGGAACAGACTTGTATGGATGTGTGTCTGACGTTACACTTTGAGATGTAAAGCTGGTTTCTATCAAATACATTTCTGTTGGTGGCGGAGAATTTATTCTCTTAGCTTAACACCCTTCTCTGAGACGTACGAGCTCAGAGGTTATGTAGTTGATGGGTACTAGTGATACATTCCCAATTTGGTAATGTGGCATACGAAGTGCTGCTGATCATTTGTTGATCGAAGCGTGGCTTTGTGAAAAAGCGTGGCTTTGTGAAAAAGCGTAGCTTTGTGGACGAGACTTCATCGAGCCTCACAACCCGGTAATGGTCGAAACAGGAATGTTGCGACAAAGGTTTGTAGGGGTAGCGCCCCTAGGGTATGTCATTTCCTTCTGGATAAAGGGTGGTATCATGGTATGGAGCCCAGATACTTAACTCATGTGGACACGGTAATTTATTACTGTATGATGTTGCTTTGTTGGTTTTCGGGATCCCGGGATAAAGGTCGGTAACGACCGGGGGATGACATGACTCGTGTGTTAGTTACCTAGTTACAGCTCGGTTAGAGCGTGAGGTAGCGTCGGCCTTTTGTTTGCAGAGATCCGGTTAGGTTCTCGGGGCGTCTTTCCAGAGGCGTTTCTATTTCGGTAAGGAAGTTCCTTAGCCTGATCATTTGTTGGAAATCCAAAGAAACAATACGAACCCTGTACGGTTTTAGTTGTATTACCTGCTATGGAATGTGGCGGTAACCTGCTATTGAACATAGTAGCTATAGTAGGCATACAATAATGGTTGTATGCTGGCTAAGATTGATATTATACTTTCGAAATGTTTTTCTACACTATGCACTAATGATAATATCCAATGATTTGCGTAGTAAGCATGTTTGACTATCATAAGAAGAAATCTCCTCCAATTCTGCGTTTGCATTGTGTGTGTGGTGGGAGGTCTTATGGTAGTTTCATTTTCCAAAAGCATTGCGGATTTCAATGTTTAAAATCCTTTTGTTGTTGTTTAAAGATAAACTGTTTTTGTTGCTCACACCAGTCCCATGACTGATCCGGAGTTTATTGTTCCCTTCCTAAACTCTGGGTGCCCACCATTTTCCACATGGGCAGTCTAGAGTTAGGTTTTTCAGATATTCAGGTTTAGTAGATTATCTGGAGCTGGTTCAGTTCTTGGAGTTCATGGACTGACGTTGCTTATCTTGGAGCATTTTATTGGAGATATTCTATCCGCTGCTGATGATATCATTTTCTTTCCGCTGCTATTTCTTGTATCATATCTCTGATGTATATTGATATTTGTTGTATCATTCTATTGTATCAGATTTTGTATCTGTCATTTTATCAATGTTATGTAATTGATATATTCTTTTTCCGCTGTGTTATTTACTTAATTGTGTTATAGCTCCGGCGAATCGGATTTGAACGGTCGAATCTATGGCATTCGAGTACGAGGTAAAGTACGGATGTGGATTTTCGAACGCGAAAAATCCGAGTCGTTACATGTGGTATCAGAGCTAAGGTTGAACTTTAGCTCAGGAGTATAACACGTTAAGTAGCTCATTAGAGATAGGGTGAAGTATACCCTAGAATGAGTATTCCTTAGATATCTGTTCGAATGCCTCAGTAAATTCTCTTGCTATCCATTGATAGTGAGTATGAGTGAAAGAAGAGGATGAGATAGGGGACAGGAGAATACCACCACGAATTGGTCAATACCCTGTAACAACGAGGAAACAATCTTTTCTCTATCAATCTCTTTGTTCGTCATCTTTTCTCAATTCTTCGATAGTTTCTGGTAGATCCAGAAAGAAATTCGATATATTTGTATGGGACATAAACTCCAAAAGGCCAGAATTGTTTGTTTGGATGTATTGGTTGCTTTGTTTGCTATGGTTGGTAGGTATATACTTTAATTCTAAACTGAAAGTTTTGAAATTGTATCCATATATCTATCTATTCTTTGGGTCCGAATATGTTCTACGAATGGTTAGTTATCCTTTCGAACTAACCGATGCCATTGTATTTCGTAGATCTGGATAATTCGAGTATTTTGTGAAGTGTCAAACAGATTCGTTCTTGTATCTGTTATTGATATTCTGATTTGGTAAGCCAAATGCAGAATAGATATTCAATTTGAGTTGATGAATTATTCTTCATCTATCTTTGTGTCTCCTTGGTAATTTCGAGGACGAAATTCTTTTAAGGGGGGGGGGAAGTCTGTAACGACCCCGAATTTTATAAATATTTAAAATGATAATTTATTAATTTTTGAATTAATATTTGTGAAATAAAACGATAAATGGATTGAAGAGATGCGAGTTTCCCCGGATTCAAATATATTCTATATAAATCATTTCAAATTAAAAATATTATATATATGTGTATATATGTATTTGGGCATATACGAGTGAATTTGAAAATAATAAATATATAGATATATATTTGACTTGAATTTAAATCGTAAATAAATGGTTAATAATAATTTGAAATTATAAATTAAATATAAGATAATAAACATATTAACTAAAATCTAACATGGTAGAATAAAAATAGAAATTGTTTATAGTATAAAGTAGAGTTTTAAATTCAATAAAGAAAAGAAATTCAAATCAATAAACAAAGTGAAAACAGACTAGGCAAACAAATGAAAAATATAAGTACAAAGCATATAAGTATAACAAACAAATAAATCTGTAGACCTAAAAACAAATTGAAGTATAGGTAGACTCTTTTTTTTTATATCAGCCGAGTATAGTAGTAGGTAGGCTGAAGTAAACAAAATATCTTTATAAAATAGGACAAGTATGATACATGAAGGAACCAAATAAATATATATAGTTGTACAATGTGAATTAATGCAGCCACCAAAGCAAGATACCATCCTCCATACGAAAATCCCTGGCCAGATCAAAAAGAAAAAAAAGGATAAGTTAGCTTGCAAAGGGAAACAATGTATAAGTATAAGTACATGTTAATTAATGCAAGAAATCTTTAGCCCCAAAACAAAATATCAGCCAATGTACAGGAGGGAAGAAAAATCTCTGCTTTAAGTGTACAAAATAATATTATCACCTGTACAAATTTTAATGCCTGTACACTTCTTCTCTTTTATATATCATCCTTACTATTTCATTTTCGTTCCTTGAAAGCCAAGAAAAACTGAAGTAAACAAAACTCAAATTAAAACAAAACTTCAATTTAAATAATCTACTTCAAACCAGAGGATCAAATTAAAAGCTTCAACTTGAAAATGCAAGTCTGTTTCAAAGTAAAAGCACTGTGTCTGTTCTTCTCTGCTTCAATCTCTGTGAGCAAACCTTTTTAACTAGATTTTTCTTGATTCTTTACATCTATGATGATGATAGTTTGATAATTTTGATTAATACTTGAATCTGCTGTGGAATACCTGGATGTAGATATATATGTGTGCATTGTTGTTAAATCTGAGAATCCCTGTTCTAGTTTTCAAGCTCAAATTTGGTTCAAGAAAATTCATTTGATCTTGATCCAATCCATGCTAAGACTTAAGCCTTGAACAAAATATGATTGTTACACTATAAATTTTAGTTTAAAAATTTGTTTAAAGTAAACAAATTTGTGTTGTCTTTGGAAAGGTTAAAACTACAGAACCATCTTCTAATATGTTAAATCTCGAGTTTCTTAATTTACAAATTCATGAATATAAATGGAATTCGTATACAAAAATATGATTTTTAAAACAAGATTGGTGATTTTTAGACGAGTGTGCTTAGAGCAGTTTATAGTTGAACTGAAATGGGTTTTAATCCAATTTCTGGCGATCGAAGATTCATTGAGTGTCGAGCTTTTAATCGAGGGAAATATGATTGGTGGCGAAGACAGGAAAAATGGTGGAAGTGGTGGTTGGTCACCGTGGTGATGGTTGTTGGCAGATTTGTTCTGTAAACCTAGTTTTAGGTGTGATACTAATTTCGATTCGTGCGTGGTCCTCTGTTGATCGAGCACTGTGAGGTTTTGGGAGGTGGTAGAGGAGAGGAAGTCGAAGCTAGGGCCGAAGGCGGAGGCACTCAGATGGTCGGAGAAACATGAACGTGGCGTTGACAGGCGACAGTGGGTTTTAGTCGAGTTCCAGGTATGGCCAAACCACTCGATTTCGATTTCGAGTTATTTCGTGGATTTTGTTAGTCGCGAATGGATCTGAGGATGATCGTGGATATGAGGAGATGGTCGCAGTTGAACGGAGTCGGCTGCGATGATGGTGCACGTGCACGAGCACGATTTGTTTTGGGGTGGGTTGTTTCTCAGGGGAGGCTAGGGTCAGATGCAAGCTAGACTCGAAGAAATGGGGATGTTTGCTCGAAGCAAAGGGAGGGGAAACAATGGTTTAGTTCAGGTCTGAGAAGTTCGATTTAAAAGCAGTTTAATCTTCAAAAATTTAAACAAGTTTTTGGAATTTCAATCTTAATCAAGTTTTAAAATGGTTTTAAAAACTTTATTTCGAAAGTTATTTTAAATAAACTTATAAATAATTAAAGGTTAGTAAATTAATAAAAAGAATGTTTAAATGGTTATTTGTTAAAGGAAATTAATTTCTTGAAACAAATTACTTGATAAAAGTAATTAAGGTGAAATGGTTAATGATTTAAGTTTGATTAACCAAGTAATAAGGAATAATCAGTTAAAGGATAATTAATTATGTGATTAACTAATCAAGGAAATAAATTTGAGGATGATTTATTAATTGAAGGGTTATTTAACGAAGGTGATTTAGGAATGATAATTAATTGAGGAATAATGAATTAAAGTAATTAATTGAGGAATAATTAATAAATGGTGAATTAAATAATTAAAAGTTAATTATTTAATAATTAAAGGTTGATGAATTCAAGTTAAAAGTTAATTAACTAATGAAAATGATTAAAGGATCTTTAATCAAATGATTTGGAATCGATTAATGTTAATTAACTATGATTGATGACCCATCTGATTTAAATAAATCAGATAATTAATTGGGCATATTTATGGATGACTATATTCTATTGAATGATGTGTATTGGATTGATAACTCTGTTATGTGATTGTGATGCCTTGTAATACAAATTGCTTTGTATTGAGCTGTGATATCTGTGATATGTTTCTTGTGAATGTAAAACCCCTTGACCCGTAAAACGGCACTTGAATTTCGATGCGACAGGGAGTCGGATTCCAGTTGGTTACCCGAAACCCACATCGAATTGTAATGATGAATCTTTGTGACCGATAAATTTATTTTATCTATGAATCTGTGAATAAAGATAAGCGTTATCGATTTTACCGCTTATCGATATATCTGTGATGATTGATGTTGTTGCACTATTGTGTGAAACCCCTGGACTACACTCTTACACACACAAATTTGGATTTCACGTGGAAATCGGTTAAGTCACAGATAATTGAAATTTGATGTTTTGAAATTGAAATTTTAATTTCAATTGATTTTGAAATTAGAAATTTGGATTTAAAGTGAAAAGCTTTTGAAAGGGAATTTCAAAGATAAAAGTTATTTCGAATAACTTAATCGAGTTTTGAAAATTTAAATAATTTGATTTAAATTTGAATTCAAGTTGAAATTGAATTCTAGGATTTGAAACTAGGGATTAAAGATGCTGTACAAGTTATATATGGGTTAAACCATTTTAAATGTATTGATTTGGGAATTTGAATTTAATTCAAGGGTTTTAACTCGTGTAAATATAACTGGATTTTTCTGAAACGAAACTATTTGTTTTCAAATAGTAAAAGCTTTCACGTAAGTAATGAACTTCCAAAATTTGTGTTGAAAGAATTTCAAGTTTGAAATGGAATTGAAATGTTTTGAAATTTATGAAATGAGTCTTTGATTCAAAGACCTAACGAGTTAATCCAACTTGAAATGGAATTGTTTTAAAAGCTATAAGTTAAATCTTGACTTAAAGATTTAACGAGTTAATCGAAGTGAAATGGAAATTATCTTGGAATCTATGAATGAATCTTTGTGAATTGAATCTTTTTGTTTAAAAGATTAAAGTGTGGAAATTGTTTAAACCATTGAAGGTTTTTGAAATAAATCTTTTGTTTAAAAGATTGGAAATGGTAATTTGTTTTAACCATTCGAATGAAAAGTTTTGGGCTTTAAGCTGTGATTCAACTGAGACTCCAGTATCCATATGATTTTTTTATTGCGCTCGTTATTCGGTTTAGCCGGGAGAGGACCTTTGTGTCGTATAACCCATTCCGAATAGTGATACGACGATATGGATAGCATTTGAAGACCGGTGGTGAAGACCGGATATTTTTGAAAACGGAAGGATTACCGTCGAGTTACTCTGCATCGGCTGATCCCCGATATAGAGGTTTTATCATCCTTAGTGACGGGAAGTCCGGACGTGATTGGAAATTATCCGGATTTGCAAGGGCTTCGTGAGAAGTGCCTTCGGTTCTGTTCGAACCCGGAACAGACTTGTATGGATGTGTGTCTGACGTTACACTTTGAGATGTAAAGCTGGTTTCTATCAAATACATTTCTGTTGGTGGCGGAGAATTTATTCTCTTAGCTTAACACCCTTCTCTGAGACGTACGAGCTCAGAGGTTATGTAGTTGATGGTTACTAGTGATACATTCCCAATTTGGTAATGTGGCATACGAAGTGCTGCTGATCATTTGTTGATCGAAGCGTGGCTTTGTGAAAAAGCGTGGCTTTGTGAAAAAGCGTAGCTTTGTGGACGAGACTTCATCGAGCCTCACAACCCGGTAATGGTCGAAACAGGAATGTTGCGACAAAGGTTTGTAGGGGTAGCGCCCCTAGGGTATGTCATTTCCTTCTGGATAAAGGGTGGTATCATGGTATGGAGCCCAGATACTTAACTCATGTGGACACGGTAATTTATTACTGTATGATGTTGCTTTGTTGGTTTTCGGGATCCCGGGATAAAGGTCGGTAACGACCGGGGGATGACATGACTCGTGTGTTAGTTACCTAGTTACAGCTCGGTTAGAGCGTGAGGTAGCGTCGGCCTTTTGTTTGCAGAGATCCGGTTAGGTTCTCGGGGCGTCTTTCCAGAGGCGTTTCTATTTCGGTAAGGAAGTTCCTTAGCCTGATCATTTGTTGGAAATCCAAAGAAACAATACGAACCCTGTACGGTTTTAGTTGTATTACCTGCTATGGAATGTGGCGGTAACCTGCTATTGAACATAGTAGCTATAGTAGGCATACAATAATGGTTGTATGCTGGCTAAGATTGATATTATACTTTCGAAATGTTTTTCTACACTATGCACTAATGATAATATCCAATGATTTGCGTAGTAAGCATGTTTGACTATCATAAGAAGAAATCTCCTCCAATTCTGCGTTTGCATTGTGTGTGTGGTGGGAGGTCTTATGGTAGTTTCATTTTCCAAAAGCATTGCGGATTTCAATGTTTAAAATACTTTTGTTGTTGTTTAAAGATAAACTATTTTTGTTGCTCACACCAGTCCCATGACTGATCCGGAGTTTATTGTTCCCTTCCTAAACTCTGGGTGCCCACCATTTTCCACACGGGCAGTCTAGAGTTAGGTTTTTCAGATATTCAGGTTTAGTAGATTATCTGGAGCTGGTTCAGTTCTTGGAGTTCATGGACTGACGTTGCTTATCTTGGAGCATTTTATTGGAGATATTCTATCCGCTGCTGATGATATCATTTTCTTTCCGCTGCTATTTCTTGTATCATATCTCTGATGTATATTGATATCTGTTGTATCAGATTTTGTATCTGTCATTTTATCAATGTTATGTAATTGACATATTCTTTTTCCGCTGTGTTATTTACTTAATTGTGTTATAGCTCCGGCGAATCGGATTTGAACGGTCGAATCTACGGCATTCGAGTACGAGGTAAAGTACGGATGTGGATTTTCGAACGCGAAAAATCCGAGTCATTACATCATTTCATTTCAAATATATCTATTTTCCAAAATAGTATATATATGTTAAATAATTTATAAAGTAAAGTATTTAATTTCCTCAAGTCTCACAAATCGATTCGAATCAACTCAACTTCCAAATTCAAATTTATTCAAAGCTCAATTCATCAGTTCAATTCAGTTCTAAATAGACCATTTAAATTTTCAATATTTCAAAGATTTAATAGTCAACATTTCAAAGTTAAATTTAACAGTTCCATATAGCTCTTGATTTAACTTCATTATTATTTAATCAGGGAATATCCACTTAATAAATTCAATATCATTTAACTAGCCTTAAATTACCTTTTTACTAAATATTTCCTTAAATTTATTTAAACAAGAAATATTCATTAAATTACTTAAATCAAACCCAAGTTATAAGTCATATCTTAAATCTCAATTTCAATAAGTTTCAAATCGGTTTATTTAAATAAAAGTTATCTTTTGAATATAATTTTAACTAAATTCAAATTATCTTCCCAACCTTACTAATTCAAATTATTACCAAAATCTATTTTGAAATATAAATTTTATAATTAAACATATCATATGTATTAAATCCATCTTAAATAAATTAAATATCATTATTAAATCTACATATATCATTACCATTTCTATATAATAATTTAAGAATCAACTTTTATTAAAACCATATATTTCTTTCCAAAACCATAGAATTTATTTTCAAAATATTTATATATGGACCAACGGTGTCTGTATATAATTTCCTATTTATGGTCAAGTGATACGGATATTTATCATTTCAATCCGAAAATTTAAATACATACGGGTAGATATCATTTCGACCCGTAATCCCAAATTCAAATCAATTGAAAATCGCTTGGGTTTATCATTTCAACCCATAACGATTTTTTCCTATTCTAAAGTTCGTTCGGGTATGTATCATTTCAACCCATAGTGAATTCCAAACTACAGGGAACTTGCAGAGTGATAACAGATAATATAATAATATAAAACATGCATATATCAACAATAACAATATAATATAAACAATAGGATATGGTGTCATATCCCATAGGTGAACAGTTACAGATAATAACATATATAACAATTTAAATAACTACAGCAGCATATTTGAATTGTCGTTTCAATTGAAATCAAATTTAATAAATAAAAGAACGTTAATCGTGAGTGATTTCTCACCTTTCGAGGCTAGAGAAGAAAAGACAATGAAATGAGTTACGAATCCAAGCACGAATTCCAAAGCAAAGCAAGATTGAATGTGAATTGGACGAACAAGGCTGATAAATAGAAATTGACGAAATCAAATCAGAACGGGTTCGATGAAAATAATTGGTATAAGAGAACATATATATAACTATATATAACTATATATATATAATTATATTTTAAATTCAAATCTATATTAAATTAAATATATACATGTATTGGTGATTATATTGATTCACATATATATATATATATATATATATATATATATATTCAAATTCAAACAAACCTATTACACATAAGTTTATATAAAATCACTTGTTACTTAATATACAAAGAGGCTTGCAAAGCATATATCTAGAAAATAAAATACTACAATATATGATATACGAAATAGCGGCCCAGTATACGAAACAGCAAATGCATACAATCATTTT
This sequence comes from Allium fistulosum, assembly GCA_030737815.1. Taxonomy (NCBI): domain Eukaryota; kingdom Viridiplantae; phylum Streptophyta; class Magnoliopsida; order Asparagales; family Amaryllidaceae; genus Allium; species Allium fistulosum. The sequence continues at coordinate 102,715,846 of CM060907.1, forward strand.
TCTTTTTTAAAACTATACTTAAACATTATATTTATTAAACCATATATATAGATATATATTACAGTAAACAAAATATAAACATTGCTAATACCTCACCTAGGATAAAATATGCTATACTCATATACTTTATAATATAACTGTCAGATGCATATAAGACAACATATTTTAAAACCTTTATATAAATAGGCATACATACTTTACACATATAATACTAACGCATATATATACCATATATAAATAAACTGGAAAACTTATTTTATAACATATATATACTCACGTAACTATCAAGTTGTATATATAGAATAACTATAATCCAAAATATGATATAGTTTAATATAATATAATAAAATATAGTAACAAGTTGTAGAAGACTGTAACGGCTGCGGATTTTGCCCGCTCGAAAATCGACATCCATACTTTACATCGTACTCGAATGCCGTAGATTCGAGCGTTCAAATCCGAGTCGCCGGAGCTTATAACACCATTAAGTATAACAACACAGCGGAATAAACAAATAGATGATATCATATACAATCCAATGAATACAATATCCAGAATGATATACAACAATGATATCAATATGATACAACAATATCAGAGATAAATAATGATACAGCGGAAATAACAGAACAGAAGAGATCACTCCAAATGATCTTAAAAGAGAATGACTCCAACAACTCCAACGTCAAGCTCGAACCACCATCACGATACACAAAGATAAGCAAGTGCAGTCTTGAACTCCAAGAACTGAACTAGCTCCAGATAATCTACTAAACCTGAATATCTGAGAAAACCCAACTCTAGACTGCCCGTGTGGAAAATTGTGGGCACCTAGAGTTTAGGAAGGGAACAATAAACTCCAGGTTAGTCGTGGGACTGGTGTGAGCAAACAAAAGCAATTTATCTTTAAACAAACACAAAAGGCTTTTAAACATTGAAATCCGCAATGCTTTTCGAAAATGAAACTACCATAAGACCTCCCGCCACACACACATTGCAAACGCAGAATTGGAGGAGATTTCTTCTTATGATAGTCAAACATGCTTACTATGCAAAATCAAAACTCTTTTGATATTATTACTAGTGCATAGTGTGAAAATATTTCGAAAGTATAATATCAGTCTTAGCCAGCATACAACATTTGATCGTATGCCTACTATAGCTACCATGTTCAATAACAGGTTACCGCCACATTCCATGGCAGGTAATACAACTAAAACCGTACAGGGTTCGTATTGTTTCTTTGGATTTCCAACAAATGATCAGGCAAAGGAACTTCCTTACCGAAATGGAAACGCCTCTGGAAAGACGCCCCGGATCCTAACCAGATCTCTGCAAACACAAGGCCGACGCTACCTCACGCTTTAACCAAGTTGTAACTAGGTAACTAACACACGAGTCATGTCATCCTCTGGTCGTTACCGACCTTTATCCGAGGGCCCTCGATCACAAAGCAACAACCACAAAGTATAATAACTGTGCAGCATCAACATAGGTAAAATATCTGGGCTCCATACCATGATATCACCTTTTATCCAGAAGGAAATGACATACCCTAGGGGCGCTACCCCTACAAACCTTTGTCGCAACATTCCTGTTTCGACCATTACTGGGTTGTGAGGCTCGACGAAGTCTCGTCCACAAAGCCACGCTTTTTCACAAAGCCACGCTTTTTCACAAAGCCACGCTTTTTCACAAAGCCACGCTTTTTCACAAAGCAACACTTTGACCAAAAAATGATCATCATCACTTCGTATGCCACATTACCAAATTGGGAATGTATCACTAGTAACCATCAACTACATAACCTCTGAGCTCGTACGTCTCAGAGAAGGGTGTTAAGCTAAGAGAATAAATTTTCCGCCACCAACAGAAATGTATTTGATAGAAACCAGCTTTACATCTCAAATAGTAACGTCAGACACACATCCATACAAGTCCGTTCCGGGATCGAATGAAAGCGAAGGCACTTCCAAAGAAGCCCTTGCAAATCCGGATAATTTCTAATCACGTCCGGACTTCCCATCACTTAGGGTGCCAAAATCTCTATACCGGGGATCAGCCGGTGCAGAGACAATCAATGGTAATCCTTTCGTTTTCGAAAGTATCCGGTCTTCACCACCGGTCTTCAAATGCTATCCATATACGTCGTATCATTATTCGGAATGGGTTATACGACACAAAGGTCCTCTCCCAGCTAAACCGAATAATGAGCGCAATTAAAAATCATATGGATACTGGGGTCTCAGTTAAATCACAGCTTAAAGCCCAAAACTTTTCATTCGAATGGTTAAACAATTTACCATTTCCAATCTTTTAAACAAAAAGATTCATCTCAAAAACCTTCAATGGTTTAAACAATTTCCACACTTTTAATCTTTTAAACAAAAAGATTCAATTCACAAAGTTCACCCCGTTCACAAAGATTCATTCATAGATTTTCAAATCGATTTCCATTTCAATTGAATTAACTCGTTAAATCTTTAAGTCAAGATTTAACTTATAGCTTTCAAAACTCATTTCCAAAGATTCATTCATAGATTTTCAAACCAATTCTATTTCAAGTTGGATTAACTCGTCCGGTCTTTGAAATCAAAGACTCATTTCATAGTTTTCAAAACATTTCAATTCCATTTCAAACTTGAAATTCTTTCAACAAAAATTAGAAGTTCATTACTTATGTGAAAGCTTTTACTATTTGAAAACAAATAGTTCCGTTTCAGAAAAATCCAGTTATATTTACACGAGTTAAAACCCTTGAATTAAATTCAAATTCCCAAATCAATACCTTTAAAATGGTTTAACCCATATATAACTTGTACAACATCTTTAATCCCTAGTTTCAAATCATAGGATTCAATTTCAACTTGAATTCAAATTTAAATCAAATTATTTAAATTTTCAAAACTCGATTAAGTTATTCAAAATAACTTTTATCTTTGAAACTCATTTCAAAAGCTTTTCACTTTAAACCAAAATTTCCAATTTCAAAATCAATTGAAATTAAAATTTCAATTTTTAAAAACATCAAATTTAAATTATCTGTGACTTAACCGATTTCCACGTGAAATTCATATTTGTGTGTGTAAAGTGTAGTCCAGGGGTTTCACACAATAGTGCACAACATCAATCATCACAGATATATCGATAAGCGGTATAACCCATAACGCTTATCTTCATTTACATATTCATAGATAAAATAAATTTATCAGTCACAAAGATTCATCATTACAATTCGACATGGGTTTCGGATAACCAACTGGAATCCGACTCTTTATCGCATCGAAATTCAAATGTCGTTTTACGGGCAAAATGGGTTTTCACATACATACAAGAACAAGTAACAAATCACAATTCAGCATAAAGCAATTCACATCACACAGTATCACAACAACAAACAGGGATATCAATCCAGTTCACAACATTTGATGATTAATCAATCATCTCTAATTTAAGGTGAAGGTGATTTAAAAAGGATTAACCACATAACTATTTTAAATCAATGATTAGCTATTCTTACTGATAAATTATTAAAATTTTAATTTAATTATTCCTTGATCAATTATCTTAATTTTACTACTAATTTTAAATAAATTAGCTTTCAATTATTAATTGATCAACCTTAATTAATAAATCAATTAACCTTTAACCATTAATTAATCATTCTTAATTAATTAAATAAGTGGTTAACCTTTATCACTTATATCATAAATTTATTTTATCCACTTGATTTATCAACTTTAATCGTAATTAATTTCTTTTTAATTAATCACATTTACTAATTTACCCAATACTTAATTATATACCCCCAAACAATCCTTTGGAACCATTTAACTTTAATTTTTTTCCCTTTAGATCTTGTTTAAAACTTGTCTTAAATAACTTTTACTTTAAAACTAAATACGATTTTTAAAACTTAGTTAACTCTGATTTACGAAAACTGATAAATTTCCATTTGGCTTTGAACTTGTTTAACATTTTTATTATGCTATTTAAACTTGATTTAAATTTTTTTCCAAGCTTCATACAAAAATCTGGAAAACAAATTATCACTACACAAATAGGAAAATCGAGCGACTATAGGATCAAACCCGAGTTTCTCCCGAGCAAACACCACTATTTCACGAGCATGACTTCGAACCAGCTCCATCTTCTTCCTCGAGCACACTGACATAACAACGCACATGCCACGGTGATACGTGCACGTGTACAAATGCTTGCCGCTCCTCCGACCATCGCCGTCGTCGCACTCAGGTCATCGATGACCTGCCCCATCCTTCTGACCACCCAGGTCCCCAAATTTCACCGTCGCTCAAAATTTAGCATTTCGACTCACACTGTAACAAAACCCATCACCTGCAAACGCCTCGTCCTCCACGCTCCGACCACCGAAAGGACTGCAACTCCGGCCTCGACTTCGACTTCGACTAAGCTACCATTTCCTAAAAACTTAAAGCACTCGATCAATCACCCAAACCATGGTGATCGATACATAAAGCACAGCAAAAACTAGGGTTGAAAACATAAATTATCCACCATCATCATCACAGTGATCTGAACACCAAACTAAAAATTTCCCCCACTCACCGATCATTCATCTACCTCCAGAATGATTGTCGACTTCCCAAATTTCAAAGATCATCAGAAGTCTAAAAAATTTTGATTTCTGGTTAAACCAGAAATACACACAAAACCCTTTACTAAAAACCTCCGATTTAGTTTTAAAAATCAAATTTTTGTATGAGAATTCAATTGATATACCTGAAACTAAGACTAATAACATTTGAATTCCTACAGGGTTTGCATTGTGACTGCATTTTTAAATTTTCTTCCAGAAACTTTAGTTTATTATGCTTAAGTTCATTTTTTAAAATTCAAGGCATGTCAACAAACTTTTGCTTGAAATTTGAGGTTAAACCAAAAATCAGAGGTAGGAGGTTAGATTTTATACAAAATTTTATATTCTATAACCTGGAAATAAGATGATTCAGGCTTGAATTAACAGGCCCAGGCATGTGTACATACTCATGGATTCTATGCATTCAACAAAGTTTCAACTTTTTAAATTTTACATTCAAACAGCACATCAACAACAGAGCTTAAGAAAGTTCACTCACCATTTTCCAGAAGAAGATCACAAAACACATCTTCTTGAAACAGAGAGCTGCTTCTTGTATTTGAAAACTGCAGATTTGTATTTAAGTTTTTATCTTCCTTTAGACTTGCTTTGTTGTTGAATTAAATGATGAGGTTTCTGTTTTTCCTTTCTGATTTGCTAAGTGATGTTTGAATCCAGTTTTGCTTAATGATGATGGACGAAATGGAGATGTTGATATAAAGAAAAGAGCTTTACTATGTGATGTACTAACATTGTACAGGGTGATATATTTTATACAACAAGGTCATTACATTATCTTGTACAATATACCAGAGATATCATTGCTTATGCAGGTTGAAAGCACAATTGTATATTTTCGAATGACCAAAGTATGGCTAGCATTTAATGCCAAGTACTTTATGTTTCTCTTAATCATTTTGTATATTTTTATTTCTTTTCTTTTTTTTGTGGCTGATATGACATCAGTTAATATATTTTGTTTCTTTTGCAATACTTTATCATATATTTGCTAAGGTCTTCTCTTTGGTAAACCATCCATATATACATATTTTGTTTTCTTTCTTTTCTTTTCTTTTGCTTTGTCTTAATAATACTACTTTAAAATATAAATAAACTTCTATTTTAATTTATCTTATTTTTTCCATTCTATTATTTTGTAGTCTATACTATTTATATTATTTTGTATTGATTTATTAACATAAGATTAAGATATATATATTTACTTTATATTGTATTGAATCCTATTTTTAATATGTTGTTAAATTCCTAGCAATTGTTTACTTTGTAATTTATTTTCATATTTCTATAACCATTTATTTACAATTAAATTCAAACCAACGTATATATATATATATAAATTTCAAATTTACTCGTATATGCCCAAATACATATATATTCACATTATATAATATTTATATAATATTTAAATTTTAAATGATTTGACATAAATATATTTGAATCCGAGGAAACTTGCATCACCCTAATCCATTTATTTTACTATTTCTATTCAAAAATACAATTAATTATTAATTTAAATATATAGAAAATTTGGGGTCGTTACAGACTTCCCCCCTTAAAAGAATTTTGTCCTCGAAATTTGCCAAGGAGACACAAGGATAGATGAAGAATGTTTCATCAAATCAAACTGAACATCTATTCTGCATTTGGTTTACCAAATCAGAATATCGATAACAGATACAAGAACGAATCTGTTAGACACTTCACAAGATACTCGGGTTATCCAGATCTACGAAATATACAGTGTCATCGGTTAGTTCGAAGTATAACTAACCATTCGTAGAACATATCAGGACCCGAAGAATAGATAGATATATGGATACAATTTCAAAACTTTCAGTTCAGAAACTAAAGTATACCTATCAACCATAGCAACCAAAGCAATCAATTCATTCAAACAGACAATTTTGGCCATTTGGAGTTTATATCCCATATTAATACATCGAATCTTCTTCCTGGAACTACCAGGAACTATCAAAGAATTGAAAAGAAATGTTGAACAAAAGAGATTTGATAGAGAAAAGATTGTTTCCTTGTTGTTACAGAGTATCGACCATTTATAGTCGTATTCTCATGTCCCCTATCTCATCCTCTTCTTACACTCATACTCACTATCAGTGGATAGTAAGAGAATTTACTGAGGCGTTCGAACGGATATCTGAGGAATACTCATTCTAGAGTTTACTTCACTCTATCTCTAATGAGCTACTTAACGTGTTATACTCCTGAGCTAAAGTTCAACCTTAGCTCTGATACCAAATGTAACGGCTGTGGATTTTGCCCGCTCGAAAATCGACATCCATACTTTACATCGTACTCGAATGCCGTAGATTCGAGCGTTCAAATCAGAGTCGTCGGAGCTTATAACACCATTAAGTATAACAACACAGCGGAATAAAGAAATAGATGATATCATATACAGTCCAATGAATACAATATCCAGAATGATATACAACAATGATATCAATATGATACAACAATATCAGAGATAAATAATGATACAGCGGAAATAACAGAACAGAAGAGATCACTCCAAATGATCTTAAAAGAGAATGACTCCAACAACTCCAACGTCAAGCTCGAACCACCATCACGATACACAAAGATAGGCAAGTGCAGTCCTGAACTCCAAGAACTGAACTAGCTCCAGATAATCTACTAAACCTGAATATCTGAGAAAACCCAACTCTAGACTGCCCGTGTGGAAAATTGTGGGCACCCAGAGTTTAGGAAGGGAACAATAAACTCCAGGTCAGTCGTGGGACTGGTGTCAGCAAACAAAAGCAGTTTATCTTTAAACAAACACAAAAGGCTTTTAAACATTGAAATCCGCAATGCTTTTCGAAAATGAAACTACCATAAGACCTCCCGCCACACACACAATGCAAACGCAGAATTAGAGGAGATTTCTTCTTATGATAGTCAAACATGCTTACTACGCAAAATCAAAACTCTTTTGATATTATTACTAGTGCACAGCGTGAAAATATTTCGAAAGTATAATATCAATCTTAGCCAGCATACAACATTTCATTGTATGCCTACTATAGCTACCATGTTCAATAACAGGTTACCGCCACATTCCATGGCAGGTAATACAACTAAAACCGTACAGGGTTCGTATTGTTTCTTTGGATTTCCAACAAATGATCAGGCAAAGGAACTTCCTTACCGAAATGGAAACGCCTCTGGAAAGACGCCCCGGATCCTAACCGGATCTTTGCAAACACAAGGCCGACGCTACCTCACGCTTTAACCAAGCTGTAACTAGGTAACTAACACACGAGTCATGTCATCCTCTGGTCGTTACCGACCTTTATCCGAGGGCCCTCGATCACAAAGCAACAACCACAAAGTATAATAACTGTGCAGCATGAACATAGGTAAAATATCTGGGCTCCATACCATGATATCACCTTTTATCCAGAAGGAAATGACATACCCTAGGGGCGCTACCCCTACAAACCTTTGTCGCAACATTCCTGTTTCGACCATTACCGGGTTGTGAGGCTCGACGAAGTCTCGTCCACAAAGCTACGCTTTTTCACAAAGCCACGCTTTTTCACAAAGCCACGCTTTTTCACAAAGCCATGCTTTTTCACAAAGCCACGCTTTTTCACAAAGCCACGCTTTGACCAACAAATGATCATCAGCACTTCGTATGCCACATTGCCAAATTGGGAATGTATCACTAGTAACCATCAACTACATAACCTCTGAGCTCGTACGTCTCAGAGAAGGGTGTTAAGCTAAGAGAATAAATTCTCCGCCACCAACAGAAATGTATTTGATAGAAACCAGCTTTACATCTCAAAGTGTAACGTCAGACACACATCCATACAAGTCCGTTCCGGGATCGAACGAAATCGAAGGCACTTCCAAAGAAGCCCTTGCAAATCCGGATAATTTCTAATCACGCCCGGACTTCCCATCACTTAGGGTGCTAAAATCTCTATACCGGGGATCAGCCGATGTAGAGACAATCAATGGTAATCCTTTCGTTTTCGAAAGTATCCGGTCTTCACCACCGGTCTTCAAATGCTATCCATATACGTCGTATCATTATTCGGAATGGGTTATACGACACAAAGGTCCTCTCCCGGCTAAACCGAATAATGAGCGCAATTAAAAATCATATGGATACTGGGGTCTTAGTTAAATCACAGCTTAAAGCCCAAAACTTTTCATTCGAATGGTTAAACAATTTACCATTTCCAATCATTTAAACAAAAAGATTCATCTCAAAAACCTTCAATGGTTTAAACAATTTCCACACTTTTAATCTTTTAAACAAAAAGGTTCAATTCACAAAGTTCACCCCGTTCACAAAGATTCATTCATAGATTTTCAAATCGATTTCCATTTCAATTGAATTAACTCGTTAAATCTTTAAGTCAAGATTTAACTTATAGCTTTCAAAACTCGTTTCCAAAGATTCATTCATAGATTTTCAAACCAATTCTATTTCAAGTTGGATTAACTCATCCGGTCTTTGAAATCAAAGACTCATTTCATAGTTTTCAAAACATTTCAATTCCATTTCAAACTTGAAATTCTTTCAACACAAATTAGAAGTTCATTACTTATGTGAAAGCTTTTACTATTTGAAAACAAATAGTTCCGTTTCAGAAAAATCCAGTTATATTTACACGAGTTAAAACCCTTGAATTAAATTCAAATTCCCAAATCAATACCTTTAAAATGGTTTAACCCATATATAACTTGTACATCATCTTTAATCCCTAGTTTCAAATCATAGGATTCAATTTCAACTTGAATTCAAATTTAAATCAAATTATTTAAATTTTCAAAACTCGATTAAGTTATTCAAAATAACTTTTATCTTTGAAACTCATTTCAAAAGCTTTTCACTTTAAACCAAAATTTCCAATTTCAAAATCAATTGAAATTAAAATTTCAATTTTTAAAAACATCAAATTTAAATTATCTGTGACTTAACCGATTTCCACGTGAAATCCATATTTGTGTGTGTAAAGTGTAGTCCAGGGATTTCACACAATAGTGCACAACATCAATCATCACAGATATATCGATAAGCGGTATAACCCATAACGCTTATCTTCATTTACATATTCATAGATAAAATAAATTTATCAATCACAAAGATTCATCATTACAATTCGATGTGGGTTTCGGATAACCAATTGGAATCCGACTCTCTGTCGCATCGAAGTTCAAATGTCGTTTTATGGGCAAAAGGGGTTTTCAAATACATACAAGAACAAGTAACAAATCACAATTCAGCATAAAGCAATTCACATCACACAGTATCACAACAACAAACAGGGATATCAATCCAGTTCACAACATTTGATGATTAATCAATCATCTCTAATTTAAGGTGAAGGTGATTTAAAAAGGATTAACCACATAACTATTTTAAATCAATGATTAGCTATTCTTACTGATAAATTAATAAAAATTTAATTTAATTATTCCTTGATCAATTATCTTAATTTTACTACTAATTTTAAATAAATTAGCTTTCATTTATTAATTGATCAACCTTAATTAATAAATCAATTAACCTTTAACTGTTAACAAGGTTTCAAATCTCGGATTTTGGCCAATATCTCGGGCAAATATCTCGGCTGTCTCGGGCGATATTTAAAAGACTTATAACTAACCGAGCTGCCAAATCTCGGATTTTGGCTAATATCTCGGATTTTCATCTCGGCTGATCTCGGGGAGATTTAAAACCTTGACTGTTAATTAATCATTCTTAATTAATTAAATAAGTGGTTAACCTTTATCACTTATATCATAAATTTATTTTATCCACTTGATTTATCAACTTTAATCGTAATTAATTTCTTTTTAATTAATCACATTTACTAATTTACCCAATACTTAATTATATACCACCAAACAATCCTTTGGAAACATTTAACTTTAATTTTTTTCCCTTTAGATCTTGTTTAAAACTTGTCTTAAATAACTTTTACTTTAAAACTAAATACGATTTTTAAAACTTAGTTAACCCTGATTTACGAAAACTGATAAATTTCCATTTGGCTTTGAACTTGTTTAACATTTTTATTATGCTATTTAAACTTGATTTAAATTTTTTTCCAAGCTTTATACAAAAATATGGAAAACAAATTATCACTACACAAATAGGAAACTCGAGCGACTATAGGATCAAACCCGAGTTTCTCCCGAGCAAACACCACTATTTCACGAGCATGACTTCGAACCAGCTCCATCTTCTTCCTCGAGCACACTGACATAACAACGCACATGCCACGGTGATACGTGCACGTGTACAAATGCTTGCCGCTCCTCCGACCATCACCATTGTCGCACTCAGGTCATCGATGACCTGCCCCATCCTTCTGACCACCCAGGTCCCCAAATTTCACTGTCGCTCAAAATTTAGCACTTCGACTCACACTGTAACAAAACCCATCACCTGCAAACGCCTCGTCCTCCACGCTCCGACCACCGGAAGGACTGCAACTCCGGCCTCGACTTCGACTAAGCTACCATTCCCTAAAAACTTAAAGCACTCGATCAATCACCCAAACCATGGTGATCGATACATAAAGCACATCAAAAACTAGGGTTTAAAACATAAATTATCCACCATCAGTGTTTTAAATCTCGGATTTTGGCCAATATCTCGGGAAAATATCTCGGCTATCTCGGGCGATATTTAAAACACTTATAACTAAATAGGCTGCCAAATCTCTCGGATTTTTCATCTCGGCCATCTCGGGGAGATTTAAAAGCCTGTCCACCATCATCATCACAGTGATCTGAACACCAAACTAAAAATTTCCCCCACTCACCGATCATTCATCTACCTCCAGAATGATTGTCGACTTCCCAAATTTCAAAGATCATCAGAAGTCTCAAAAATTTTGATTTCTGGTTAAACCAGAAATACACACAAAACCATTTACTAAAAACCTCCGATTTAGTTTTAAAAATCAAATTTTTGTATGAAAATTCAATCGATATACCTAAAACTAAGACTAATAACATTTGAATTCCTATAGGGTTTGTGTTTGTACCAAAATTGGGCACAACACTCTTCGGAAGTTTTTGAAGAGATAAAAGTGAAGAATGAAAATTAAAACTGTGGGTTATCTAACAAAAGCTCCAAGTAACGGGAAGTAAATTGCAAAGACAAGCGATTTAGAGTGGTTCGGCGTTTCGCCTATGTCCACTATGAAGTTTTATGATTTTATTGCTCGATACTTGAAGATTACAATTCTTTATACTGTAATACAACTGAAATTATATGCTAAGTCTCGATCTAAAGCAGCGGTGGTGTTCTGGAGTAAATATGGCAGAATCTGGGTGCTCTTTAGTGCTTAGAATTGTCCGACCCCTCTTCTGAATGACCAGGGGCTCTATTTATAGGTGTAGGAGGCTGATATTTCGCCTAAAATCCGGGGAGACCAGTTCTAGTACATCAGGGGGCCCACATGGCCGAAATCTAGAGATCCGGGCCCACTTTGGGATCGATTCGACCCTTGGTTCGAATTGATCAAGAAACTGTCCAATCAGGCTGAAATTTGGTGTGGACATTCTTCAACATGCGCTCAAGCTTCTGTGAAAATTTCATAGCATTTGGACTTGTAGATCTCGAGTTATGATCGATTCAAGTTGGTGTTCTTCGTCCCATGGATTCATTCGAATCGATATGGTTCGAATCCATAGGCTCGAATCGATGCCTCTGCATGAGAAGATGGTGACGTGGTGCGCATGCTTCGTATCGATCCGCTTCTCACTCCGGATTGACTGGGTCGACTCCATGTTCTTCGCCGCTTTGACTGGGTGGATTCGTGGTAGTGGACTCGAAGACATCCCTCTTCGAATTGAATGAGTGAAGGTCTGTTCGAATCGATCTAGGTACGCTCGTTCGAAGTTATTCCTGTTGGATGGATTCGAAGATGAGCTACACCTCCTGGATTCGAAGCAAGGCTATGCCTCCTAGATTCAAAGCAAGGCTACGCCTCCTGGATTCGAAGCTCCTTCTCTTTATGGATTCGAGGTGTAGAAATTCCATCGATTCGAACAGGGGCGAACTCGATGGGTACGAAGTCGATGGAGTCGGCTTTGATGGATTCGAATGGATTTTACTTGGGGGATTCGAGGACAGGAGTACTTTGATGGATTCGAACTCATACCACCTCATTCATCTTCTGTCGATGATACATCGAGCATACGAACTCGGATTGTCTTGAAACTTGGATCGTTGGTTCCCACGGCTTTGCTCGACGTGCCTTATCGATTGTAGCCCGATCCGGACTCGGACAAATTTCATCGATATCCATAGCGACCCTTGCGCGTAGCTGGTCTTCGAGATAATCTGTCACCGGTTTCTATTTAAGTCCTTGGTGTCACGGCCTTTCCAAAAGGCGGGATAACATTTGCCCCCCAAAGTACGTCTTGTGTAAACATGACGTGCTTTGAAAAGCTGCAGTCTCTCATTGGACAGCTATGACATGCTTTACCGAAAGTTGCATTCTGTATCGCTGTAATTGACCGTCGTATAATTGTGATTGGCTGTTAGTTTTTTGAGTCATGATGAGATGAACATTTGATCCCTGTAAATGACAAAGACCGAACATTGGTCAGAGATATGTGCATACGTGTATTATCTTTACTTTGGCTAACGTTGCGTGATCGCAAGTCGTTGTTAGTTTGGTTTGTTATCGAATTCTGCATCGGTCCTCTCCTGGACCGATTTGAGATTCGAGTAAAAACATTGCTTTTATGATTGTCTAGGATCATCCTCTCGTATCGATCCTCTCCTGAATCGGTATAAAGAGTAGACAAGCAATTTTTCATATTGAAACGGTTCGTCCATTTTCATTTGAGGTCGGTGATGGATTCGAAGCTGTGTTTGCTCGAATCGATGGTTTGAATCGCAGGTATCTGATGGATTCGAAACGGACATTCGAATTGATAGCTTTTGAATCATTGTATACCGATGGTCGTGAAGTCATAGACCTTCCAAACGATGGGACGCAACGACTCCAATTTAACTTTTGTTGAAAGCTTCGAATCGATCTAGCTTCGCATCGATGAGGCTTTGTAAAGATCCAGCCTTGATGGATTCGAAGCTTTGAGGGATTCGAATACAATTGGCTCGAATGTGATGGATTCGAATGCAATGGATTCGAGTGGAATAGCGCGTGACCGGCTGGAGTTGGTAATTTTGACCGGGATACGAATCGTCCCGTTTCCTTCGGGAGGCCCATATAAATACGTAATGCCGGTGTCACTTTCACTTTTTACTTTTTACTGTTGCTATAGCTTCTTCTTCGACTCGACCTCTCCAAGGCCAAGACGAACGTGCTCTCCTCTCTTCCATCAAACCCCTTCACACTCTTATTCATAATAAAATCAGGTAATCAAGGGATCGATTCAAGATGTGAAAGGTAGAACTTAGAATTTTTAGCAATGATTCAGTCTTCCCTTCTGAAAACTTCGAGGAGTGATGAGATCTGAGTGGAGTGGGTCGACTCGATGGAGTCGACGAGTGATGCCATTCGAGTTATATCGATCAGAGTGTCGTCCTCCGTTGTTTCGCATCGATCCAGGAACGACCGGTTCGAATCGATCTCAAGGGCAAGGTTTCGAATCGATGACTTGGAGGGAAAGAGCATCGAGTTGATCGATTCGAAGTAATGGTATCCGGATCGATTCGAAGGAATTGAATACTGGTCGATTCGAAGGAATTGAATACTGGTCGATTCGAAGTAACATGGAGCTCATGGATTCGAAGCGCTCCTCCATCATAAGGCTACGTCGAGTCGAACCATAGGGATTCGAAGCGCCTGGAATCGAACTCCATCGATTTGACCTTCATCGATTCGTGTCGATGGATTCGAACGCCTTCGTCCTCTGAGACCATTGCCCTTTCGATTTGCTCCATCATCCGAACTATGACCAACTTCAAGATTTACTCTGACGAACATAATGAACTTTAGCATACTTGACTCCGACGAGCTTCGGCCTTGCATAATCGAACTTGACTGGAAGATTAAACTTGAATTTTCTTTGAAGCTTGTCGATGGAACTATGACTTAACCAATAATATGACTGATTTATACTTGAAGTGGTCAGTGGCGTTTGGTTGGTGCAGAAGTGACGGTCAGCGATGACGGTCATTTTCATTCTCAAATTCCCAAGTTTTGTTGTACGGACATCTTGCTTCAATTTGTAGAATCTGTTTAAGTTATGCACAACACTTGCATGGCACAACACGTCCATACACTTCACACTGGGGAATGCACGGGTTCTGTATGTACTTAACGTTTCTTTATGATGAGTTAGTTAGTTATGGAATCTTCGAGCTCCCAACAACAAGAGGTACAGAGCTCGACTCCTCCGGTGCTTGAGATTCCCGATATTCCTGCCGACGTAATCGATCCAGCTCCAAATGAATTGCCAGAGGCTATATTTATTGAGGACCCCGTTGACTCTGTCCAATCTAACATTTCTGAATCCTTATTGGGCCGAATCTGCTTGAAACATAGCATATCTCTAGATGATGTATTATTACCCAGTGCCGTTGATAGACCGCACAATCCGCCTGAAGGATATACAGCTTTCTATCGCTATGCTTGCGCAGCCGGAACTCTCCCTCCTTTCAATCAATATATCAGAGGGATGCTATCATATTTAGGAATCGCTCCTTCACAACTTCATTCCAACGGGCACGCGTTGCTGAACAGTGCCTTTGTCATATTTATGGACTGTCTCTTTCGCTCGCCAAGGCCAACCGAGATTAGACATATATTTAACTTCAAGAGTAGGGGTGATAGCCCGTCCTTTACATTTCTGGAGGCAGTTAGGAATTGCCAAGTTGTTGTCGGAGCCTGGACCCGACTGAGTTATTTCAGGAACGAATGGTTCTATGTTCGATGCCCTCCGGGTTTTGCTAGGCGATGGTTGTCTAGACGTAAGCGCCTTAACCTGTTCTCTTGACCAATAGCTTTTTGGCGTTAGTATTGACATCTTATTTCTTTCACAGCCATTATCTCCAGACCCGATGGTGGGTACTTCAGGGATATAGTCCGAAGTCTTCAAGAAGTTCCAAGTGAGCTAAGACATATCGACTCGGTGATGAATGACTATAACTTAAGAACTCTCGGTCTGATCGAAATCAATCAAAGTATAGTTATCGAAGGGTTGGCAAAGCCTGCCTCCAAGAAGGAGAACAAGAAGAAAACCAAGAAGAAAACCAAGAAGAAAACCAAGAAGAAAACGGCGAAGAAACCGCTCGGAATCACCATAACCGAAGCGAGTGATGGAGCAAGAACTCATACAGATTCGGAGCCGATGGCTGATCTCTCGGGAAACTTTGAAGAATCGGGAGAAAAACGGAAAGGCAAGGTCGCCGTTTCCAAAAAACTTAAGTCCAAGGGGGGAGGAAATCTGTAGATGTGTTTCCTCCCGCTTCCGGAGTCATGATTTCTGAGGCCGCCCCTTCTCATTTGAGAGATTCTTTCAAAGGGCTTGATGATATTCCTATCCCAGATTATATATCGATTTCTCATAATCCTGGGTTGGAGGAATTTCAAGATGTCCTAAATATGAACGAGCCCTTTCCTTTAAGTGCGGTCAACACTTCCGATCGGTTTGGGGGTTTTCACATTTACACACACTTCCACAGCACTTCATGACTTTTTCATAGTAAACATTGCTTTATCGGATCCTAAACCGTAATCCTTTTTTATCGCAGGTGAGATGTCAGGCAGAGGCTCCACTTTGGATAGGCTCCGTAACGTGCGCCAATCTTCTCCATTTTATGATTTCCGCAGGAGAGAGACAGATAGGGATCACGGGCGAGGCTATTCAAGTCAAGAACGTTATGATAGAGATAGAGATTACTCCCGTGGCCGTTCTGGCCATGATTACTCTGACAGAGACCGGGGATACCAGTACCGACCCCGATCTTGCTCTCCTCCGCCTCCTAGGGCCCCAGTTGATCTTCCCGGGCCTTCTCAACAGCAACAGCCGCCTTCTCAATCTTCTCGGCCTGATACTCAGCTGCCAAGAATGGAACCGACAACAGCCGCTATAATAGAACAAGCTCCGGCTGAGTTGACAAGTGAGGGAGCCATCAAACTTGCGCAAATGAAAAGAGATTTTCCTGAAATTTGTATGGATGCTTATGTCTTCCCTCCTAATCTTAAAAGAATTCCTTCGGATGCTGAGAACATTGCTCATAATTATATCCGTGACTTCTATGCTCAGTATAAGGAGTGGTACAAAGCGGCAACGAAAGCATCGAGGGTAGCTTTTGACCGGGCGAGGATTATTGCTGAGCGCGATGCTGACATTGTTAAACAGAAACGTAATATTCAGGTTCTTCAATCCGAAATGGAGACGCTCCGGAAGTCAGAGCTTGAAGCACTTCAGAAACATGAGGATGCCGTGGCCAAAATGGCGAGGATGCAACAGGAACACTGCGCCACGGTAGAAGAGATGGGCCACCGCAACACCACCATTGCAGCTGAGCGAGACTTAGCCATTAAAGAGCTGAACGAGCTCAAGGCCAAATTTGCCGAAATGGTGAAGGAGAAGGATGACGCAAACGCCACTGCACAAGAGGCTTGCGACCAAGCTATATCTCTCAGGGCCGAACTTGCTGCGGTGGCGGTCAAGACTAAGTCTGCGGAAGCAGAAATCCAAGAAAAGATTTTGGAGGAGAGGTCCAGGCTTGATGTTGAGTTTGATGATCTCTTGGTCACGTACAACGCTAATGTTCTGGAGCACAGAAATTTAGCGTGGCTGGGAGATGACTCCATGATCCTGTACAACGCCTGGACCCGGCTGGTGGATGAAAAGAGAGCAGCGCATCCAGATGAAACACTTGATGACTTTGAGTTGGAGATGCGTTTGCTCACCGAGGATGAGAGGAAGGTCCTTCATGAGGCGGTGATTTCTATAGCGAGAGAAAAGCTTGGTGTTAAATCTCTAGAGACAGGCGATGGCTCGGGGATCGCGCATCACGAGGCAAGTGTTGAAGCTGTAATTCCAACATTGCCCGAAACCACTGGTGCGGTAGATCCCCAGTCTGTTCCTGCATATAATCCTGACCAACCGCTATTATCTTCCGCCGATGATTCTGCCCACGTTCCGGTCCAGACTAAGGAAGGTATTTGAAAGCTTCCCGCATTTTAGTTGTGAAGAACCTTAAGCAACACACTTGGCTAACAATCTTCGCTTTGTCGCATTTCAGTGACTGAAGTCGTTGTTTCTGCGCCTCTTGCATTATCAGTTCCATATCAAACACAAGGGGCTGTTTTTACTGAAGCCATCACGACTTCTACCTTGGTTGGCGAAGAGGGAGATGCAAACATGTTTTCTTTTAGTGCTCAAATGATTGAGGAGCTTTTTAATGAACCCATCAATCCCTCAGTTAATCCGTCCGATGCAATGAGTGGGGCTGCTCTGGCCGTTAGTTCATTTATGCCAGCTACTAGTACATCCGACGTGGCCCAAGCATCCCGCGAGGACGAAGTTCTTGCTGAGATTGATGCCGAGATGGCAGCAGGGACTGCTAGTATGAATCCATCAGGGCCTGCCCCATTAATGGTGATCTCACTGGGAGGTACTGTAGTTATTGAAGCTGCTCCTGCCCCACTCCCTGTTACTGTTCCCATGCCTTCAACTCATCCTCCGAGAAGAATTTCCGTTGCCTCAAGCTCTGAGGAAGACGTTGATATTATGTCACTGCTGGAGGACAAGCCTGAAAAGATTAAGCGGTTGAGGGGAAAATCAGGCAGCGGATCTGGCGGAGCTACCCCGAAGAAGAAAATAAGGAAGAAGAAAGATTGAACTCCTTCTCTAATTTCCCGCTGCATGGGGTAGTATTTTGTTGACTTTTCTGTAGTCTTGTATAGATGTGGATTCGGCTCCCACTAGTAAAAACTTTTTGAACCACTTTGTAATCATATTCTTTCTGTTGATAGTGGAAATGAAAATTTATTCCCTTTTGTCTTCAATATGTTATGTGTTATGGTTCTGTCCTCAGTATTGGGGATAAGTGTGGAGTTGACGTATGTTTATGCTCCGCCTCGCGCTCTGGGAGTACGGAGTTAAGTAAATGTTTATACTCCGTCTCGTGCTCTGGGAGTACGGAGTTGAATGAATGTTTATACTCCGCCTCGCACTCCGGGAGTACGGAGTTAAGGAATGTTTGTACCCAGCTCACGCTCTCAGAGTACTCTGGGATTTTGTAAATGTTTATACTCCGCCTCGCACTCTGGGAGTACGGAGTTAAGTAAAGTGTTTATACTCCGCCTCGCACTCTTGGAGCACGGAGTTAAGGAATGTTTACACTCCGCCTCGCACTCTGGGAGTACGGAAATAAATGAATGTTTATACTCCGCCTCGCACTCTGGGAGTACGAAGTTAAGGAATGTTTATACTCCGCCTCGCACTCTGGGAGTACGGAATTAAATGAATGTTTATACTCCGCCTCGCACTCTAGGAGTACGGAGTTACGGAATGTTTATACTCCGCCTCGCACTCTGGGAGTACGGAGTTAAATGAAGGGTTGTCGTGTATCAACCTGTTTTTGGCCTGATGTGATGGCTTGCCCCCGAGCTCGGGTTTCATTTAGTGAGTGGTTGATTGCTTCATAGCCACTCCCTACTTGAATAAATTCCACTGTGTGATGGAATTTAGCTCTTCGTGCATCGTGACGTTGTACATTGTATTTAATGAATCACAGCTTTGGCTCGAAGAGATGGCATTTTATTGCTGAAATAAGAAAATATGGCAAAGTCAGTTGCCTTATTACAAATTCTAATTTCGAAATGCGAAAGTAAATTGCTGAATGAAAAACATAATGAAATAGATAAAGCCTGTTATATGTAGTAGCGATGGAGACTTTCGCTATTCCAAGCCCGTGGTAAAACTAGACCGTCCACGGTTGATAGTTTGAATGTGCCATCCCCAAGTCTTTGTGTAATCGCGTACGGTCCTTCCCAATTTGGTTTCATGTGTGAAGGGACCGGATAGATCCTCTTGAGGACAAGATCGCCGAGTTCAAAGGTTCGGGGTCGAACTTTGGTATTATACAGCCGGGCGACTCGACTTCGGTACGCGGCCGCTCTCAAATCAGCTTCTTCCCGTCTCTCGTCTAATAGATCCAAAGATTCAGCGAGTAATATAGCATTTGTTTTTGGATCGTAATAAGTTACAGGGTGAGAAGATACTTCTGTCTCGACTGGAATAACGGCCTCCGAGCCATAAGATAAGGAAAATGGGGTGTGTCCGGTTGCGGTCTTGTGAGTTGTTCGATAAGCCCATAATGCCATAGGGAGTTCATCGACCCATTTGCCCCCAGCCTTTTCCAGTCGTTTCTTTAAGATGGATTTGATAACTCTGTTAACAGCTTCGACCTGACCGTTTGCTTGTGGATGTGCGACTGCAGAGAACTTTTTATGGATATGAAACCGTTGACAGAAATTCTTGAACTCCGAACTTTCGAATTGGGTCCCATTATCGGTGATGATGGTATGCGGGAGTCCAAATTGACAAATGATATTGCGAACTACAAAGTTTATTACTTTCTTCGATGTAATCGTTGCGAGAGCTTCGGCCTCGGCCCATTTCGTGAAGTAGTCAACTACGACGATGGCGTACTTCGCACCACCTCTTGCCAGAGGTAAAGCGCCGATGATATCGATACCCCACATAGCGAACGGCCAGGGACTGACCATTTGAGTTATCTCGGTAGGTGGGGCCCTTGGAATTCGAGCGTGTTTTTGGCACTTGTCGCACTTTCTGGCATAGTTGGCTGCATCTCGGTTCACTATCGGCCAGTAATATCCATATCGGAGTATTTTCTTAGCAAGCGCTTGTCCACCGGTGTGATCGCCACATTCTCCTTCGTGTACGTCTTGTAACACTCGTTTGACTTCGTCGTGAGCGATTCACCGGAGGAGTGGAACAGAATAACCTTTTCTATACATGATCCCATCCTGTATGATGAATCGTGAAGCTTTTCGTAGAATTTGCCTTTTCTCATTTCGGTGCTCAGGCAATATCCCATTCTCAATGTAACTTCGATATGGAGTCATCCATGATTCTCTGCAGGGAGAGGTTTCAAACACATCGCTCGTTTTTATTTGATCAATGCTTGGGGAGGACAAAGTTTCGACGGGGACGAGCCCCATTTGTTGTGCCTCACCTGTGCTGGCCAACTTTGCCAATGAATCGGCCTTTTGATTGCGATCTCGTGGTATATAGTAAATGGCATAATAATCAAACTGATCCAGTGCTTCCTGAACTCGGGCTAGATAAGCAGCTAATCTTCGATCTCTTGCTTGATATTCTCCCCGTACCTGGCACACAACCAACTGTGAATCACAATAAATTTCTATAGCGATAATTCTCAGATCTCTGGCAAGTTTTAACCAGTCAATAGAGCTTCATATTCGGCTTCATTGTTGGTTGCGTGAAAATCAAACTTCAAAGCATAGCATATGGATCGACCTTCGGGGGTTTCTAGTACAACACCAGCGCCCGAACACCGATCGTTTGATGCACCATCTGTATAAAGTTTCTAGACATATTCAGGAGATTCGTTGGTTTCGGGTAAGTCGTCTGGAACAGTAAATTCAGCTATGAAGGCAGCTAGGACTTGCCCTTGAATGGCTTTCCGCAGAGCATAAGTAATGTCAAATTGACTCAGTTCGATATTCCACTTGAGTAACCTTCCAGACGTCTCAGGCCGCGTGAGGACCTGTCGTAACGGCTGATCGGTATACAAAGTAAGCGGATGAGCTTGGAAATAAGGACGAAGCTTTCTTGAAGCAATGACCAGACAATAAGCCAGTTTCTCCAACCTTGGGTAATTTCTTTCAGCTCCCGTCAATCGTTTACTAACATAGTAGACCGGTCTCTGCACTCGATCTTCTTCTCGGACCAGAGCAGCACTGATCGCATGCTCCGATACTGCTAGATAAAGGTATAACTGTTCGTGATCAACCGGTTTTGACAGGATCGGTGGCGTAGAGAGATGTTGAACCAGCGATCGGAATGCACCTTCACACTCCATGGTCCATTCAAAGTTTCATTTTCCCTTCCGGATCAAATCAAAGAAAGGAATGCATTTATCAGTGGATTTTGAAATGAACCTGCTTAACGCTGCCACCTTCCCGTTGAGGCTCTGGACTTGCTTTATTGTCCTCGGAGTTTGCAAATTCCTTATTGCCCAGATTTTTTCGGGATTTGCTTCTATCCCACGAGTGTTGACGATGAAACCGAGGAACTTTCCGGACGCAACGCCGAAGTGGCACTTCAACGGGTTAAGCTTCATTCCATATTCTCGTAGGATGCGGAACATTGAATCTAAATCCCTGACGTGATCTGTGGAAAATCGGGACTTTACTAACATGTCATCCACATAAACTTCCATGGTCTTCCCGATCTGGTCAGCGAACATTTGATTAACCAAGCGTTGGTAAGTTGCTCCGGCATTCTTTAAACCAAAAGGCATGACTCTGTAACAGTAGAGTCCCAGATCGGTCACGAAACTGGTATGTTCTTGATCGGGTAGATGCATAGGTATTTGATTATAACCGGAATAAGCATCCATAAAGAATAACAATTCATGGCCTGCAGTTGAGTCTACGAGTTGGTCAATTCGAGGAAGTGGAAAACTATCTTTTGGACAAGCTTTGTTTAAGTCGGAGTAGTCGACACAAGTTCTCCATTTCCCATTCGGTTTTCGAACCATTACCGGATTTGACACCCAGTCCGGGTATAGAGCATCTCGGATGAAACCATTTGATTGCAACTTGTCAATCTCTTCTTTAAGGGCGGCAGATCTCTCTGGATCCATACCACGCCTCTTTTGCTTGACCATAACATGTCGCGGATCAATATTCAAGGAGTGACTTGCAATGTTCGGTGAGATTCCGCACATGTCAAAGTGCGTCCAGGCGAAGACATCGAGATTCGCTTGGAGAAATTCAACCAATTCCTGTTGTATCTGTTTTCCCAGTTGAGACCCAACTTTTAGTACTTTTGAGTCGTCATCCTCACTGACCGGGACGTCCACAGTCAGTTCGGCTGGAGATGCTTGATTCTCTTTAACTTCCTCTTTATCTTCGTTATCTCTAGGGTCAAGATCTTTAAGGAATTGGTAGTGGCGCCCGGGCCGGGACCCAGGCGCTAGTTGTCAATTATCAGTAAAACGGACGCAGAGAGATTCCTTGACGCCCTTTCCTTTCTCCTTCTTCTGCGCTTCATGCAACTCAGCAACATAACAGGCTCTTCCTGCTGCCTGATCCCCTTGAACGATTCCTATACCATGGTCAGTTGGGAATTTTAAAGTCAAACACCACAGGGCAATGGCTGCCCTGAATTCAGCAAGGGCTGGTCGGCCCAGGAATGCATTATACGGTGAAGCGATGTCAAGAACAACGAATTGCACCAGTCGGGCTCTCCTGCGTTCTCCAACCCCCAGTTCCACCGGCAGTTCCACTATCCCAGCTGGTATTGTGGCACTCCCATTGAAGCCGTGAACTCGAGATTGGCAGGGTTTCAAGTCTTTAGCTTCCATCTTCATTAAATCATAAGCTCGTTTAAATAAAATGTTTACAGAACTCCCACTGTCAACCAGGATCCTCTTCATCCAAGCAGGACCAACCTGGGTAGATATGACTAGTGGGTCGATTGTTGGAGCTTCGATTTTGTAAGCATCTCGGCTTCTAAATATGATGTCATCAGACATTGTCTTTTGTTGTTTAGCCGGGGTTCCATCCTCACAATTACTGCAGCATTCGAAGCTCGCATGCCTGATAGAGCTAGCATACGACTCCATTTCCCTCCAGCTTCTGTCCGCTGGATGAGGACCACCACTTTTGGTATTGATAACTAGCCTCCCGCCTGTACGAGCGGGTTCCTCTTGTCTTTCTTGATCCTGTGTATGGTTTGGATTTGACGGGCCCGCACCACCAGACTGTGGTGCCCGCACGAATTGATCTAACTTCCTCTCCCTGATCAGCTTTTCTATGAGGTCCTGCAAATGTCGACAGTCATTTGTATTGTGGCCATAACTCTCGTGAAATCTACAAAACTTTCCTGTCTGAATCTGCCTCTCCGATGACCGCTTCAGAGCGGGTTTCTTATACTGTTCAGTGTTGCAAGTTTGTAGGTACACATTTTCCAGCGATGTATTTAATGGTGTATAATTTTCGAACATAGGAGCCCTACGCCGTGGGCCTGGATTCAGATCTCTCTTCTTATTCTGACCATTGCTACCTCTTGGCTGAGTTTGTTTGTTCTGTATATTTAACTGAACTTTTCCGGAATTGTCACCGGACTGTTTAACTGCTACATTGCTTTGTATTCCCTCACTTCCGGGCTTCGCATCGTCCTGCTTCCTAGACTGTTTCGCGTCCTCTTGCCGTAATAATTGAGCGGCTTTGGAGTAGAAACGGTCCAACGATGCGGGTGGTTTTCCGGCTAACCAGTTTCCAAATTCAGAATCGGGATCAATTCCCTTTGTCAATGCCATTAAAATTGAGTTATCGTTGGGATTGCTAATCTCCACACATGCCGCATGGAATCTCTCCAAGTAACGCCTTAGTGTTTCCCCACGAGCTTGGGTAACACTGGACAGGGTGTTAACATCTTTGGGTCTAGCGACATGCATGCGAAATTGTTCAACAAATTTCTTAGCCAATTGGTCAAATGAAGAGATAGATCTTGGAGGTAATCTTGTAAACCACATTTTTGCAATTCCTCCCAGTGAGATGGGGAAACTTCGACATTTCACTGCATCGTTGGCCCTTGCGGCGCTCATTGACCATTCATATTTCAATATGTGCTGATTGGGATCAGAATTTCCTTCGTACATAGGGAGAGTTGGCATTCTGAATCGTCGAGGAGGTTCAGCGTACAGTATCTCGTCCATGAAAGGAGTATGACTTCGAGAAATCCCCCAATCGTCGTTGGTAAGACCTTGGCTTTCGCGGATCATCTGACGTATCATAGTCGAAATGTCGGGCATTGCTACATTTTGAGCCTGCTGAGCTAAGGTGTGGTCCGGTTCCACAGCGCGAGTTCGGACCGGGCGCTGTCGACGGTCCAAATTTTGCCTCCTTGGCTCAGCGTCTTCTGGGATGTATGGTTCAGGAGTACGCCCACGTTGCTGATTATTTGGCTCTGAAAGATTTCGGGTATCAACCCTTGTTTCTGTTGTGGCAGCTGCGGCATGATTGTCTGTGGTATGCTGTGTAGTAGGGCCACCTTGTGCTGAGGGCCCTGCCTGTAAGCTGGTCGATGGTCCTGCCCTCAACTGTCCAACAGTCAAGGCGGGTTGATATCCGGCCGTTTGTGCATGACTCCCGTCTAATCGAGGACAGGTAGATCTGTGATAGTAGTCCGATGAGGCGGAACTTTCAGTAGATGATCGGGAGATATCATCTCGTCTGGACCTTCTGCGGCCTTGGCGGTTCAGTTGGTTTGTTAATTCAATATTAGCACGCAACTGTTCGGCCAATTGTTTCCGACTTTGAGTTAGCTCTTGGAGCAACGTATGGAGCTCCTGTCTGGTGACTGGTCCAGACGGTTCTGAATGAGCGACATTGTCTTGATTGGATGGCTGCTGTTGAGCAGGATTCTGTCCATCCCTACCTTCTTGTCCAGCAGCTGTAGAAGTGGTTCTTGTGCTAACCATTTTGAATGATGAATCCTTTTCCTAGACTTTATGCAAATCTGAATAGAATGGAAGGATTATGAATTAGAGATCTGGATCTTCCTCTTGGACTTGTGCAATCCGGTATCGATGGTAGATCCAAGGAGCAGGAGAAAAAAGCTGGTTTTTTCTCAGTGAAAGCACCAAAGTGTTTGTACCAAAAATGGGCACAACACTCTTCGGAAGTTTTTGAAGAGATAAAAGTGAAGAATGAAAATTAAAACTGTGGGTTATCTAACAAAAACTCCAAGTAACGGAAAGTAAATTGCAAAGACAAGTGATTTAGAGTGGTTCGGCATTTCGCCTACGTCCACTATGAAGTTTTATGATTTTATTGCTCGATACTTGAAGATTAGAATTCTTTATACTGTAATACAACTGAAATTATATGCTATGTCCCGGTCTAAAGCAGCGGTGGTGTTCTGGAGTAAATCTGGTAGAATCTGGGCGCTCTTTAGTGCTTAGAATTGTCCGACCCCTCTTCTGAATGACCAGGGGCTCTATTTATAGGTGTAGGAGGCTGATATTTCACCTAAAATCCGGGGAGACTAGTTCTGGTACGTCAGGGGGCCCACATGGCCGAAATCTGGAGATCCAGGCCCACTTTGGGATCGTTTTGACCCTTGGTTCGAATTGATCAAGAAACTGTCCAATCAGGCTGAAATTTGGTGTGGACATTCTTCAACATGCGCTCAAGCTTCTGTGAAAATTTCATAGCATTTGGACTTGTAGATCTCGAGTTATGATCGATTCAAGTTGGTGTTCTTCGTCCCATGGATTCATTCGAATCGATATGGTTCGAATCCATAGGCTCGAATCGATGCCTCTGCATGAGAAGATGGTGACGTGGTGCGCATGCTTCGTATCGATCCGCTTCTCACTCCGGATTGACTGGGTCGACTCCATGTTCTTCGCCGCTTTGACTGGGTGGATTCGTGGTAGTGGACTCGAAGACATCCCTCTTCGAATTGAATGAGTGAAGGTCTGTTCGAATCGATCTAGGTACGCTCGTTCGAAGTTATTCCTGCTGGATGGATTCGAAGATGAGCTACACCTCCTGGATTCGAAGCAAGGCTACGCCTCCTGGATTCGAAGCAAGGCTACGCCTCCTGGATTCGAAGCTCCTTCTCTTTATGGATTCGAGGTGTAGAAATTCCATCGATTCAAACAGGGGCGAACTCGATGGGTACGAAGTCGATGGAGTCGGCTTTGATGGATTCGAATGGATTTTACTTGGGGGATTCGAGGACAGGAGTACTTTGATGGATTCGAACTCATACCACCTCATTCATCTTCTGTCGATGATACATCGAGCATACGAACTCGGATTGTCTTGAAACTTGGATCGTTGGTTCCCACGGCTTTGCTCGACGTGCCTTATCGATTGTAGCCCGATCCGGACTCGGACAAATTTCATCGATATACATAGCGACCCTTGCGCGTAGCTGGTCTTCGAGATAATCTGTCACCGGTTTCTAGTTAAGTCCTTGGTGTCACGGCCTTGCCAAAAGGCGGGATAACAGTTTGCATTGTGACTGCATTTTTAAATTTCTTCCAGAAACTTTAGTTTATTATGCTTAAGTTCATTTTTAAAATTCAAGGCATGTCAAAACAAACTTTTGTTTGAAATTTGAGGTTAAACCAAAAATCAGAGGTAGGAGAGTTAGATTTTATACAAAATTTTATATTCTATAACCTGGAAATAAGATGATTCAGGCTTGAATTAACAGGCCCATCATGTGTACATACTCATGGATTCTATGCATTCAACAAAGTTTCAACTTTTTAAATTTTACATTCAAACAGCACATCAACAACAGAGCTTAAGAAAGTTCACTCACCATTTTCCAGAAGAAGATCACAAAACACATCTTCTTGAAACAGAGAGCTGCTTCTTGTATTTGAAAACTGCAGATTTGTATTTAAGTTTTTATCTTCCTTTAGACTTGCTATATTGTTGAATTAAATGATGAGGTTTCTGTTTTTCCTTTCTGATTTGCTAAGTGATGTTTGAATCCAGTTTTGCTTAATGATGATGGACGAAATGGAGATGTTGATATAAAGAAAAGAGCTTTACTATGTGATGTACTAACATTGTACAGGGTGATATATTTTATACAACAAGGTCATTACATTATCTTGTACAATATACCAGAGATATCCTTGCTTATGCAGGCTGAAAGCACAATTGTATATTTTCGAATGACCAAAGTATGGCTAGCATTTAATGCCAAGTACTTTATGTTTCTCTTAACCATTTTGTATATTTTTATTTCTTTTCTTTTTTTTGTGGCTGATATGACATTAGTTAATATATTTTGTTTCTTTCGCAATACTTTATCATATATTTGCTAAGGTCTTCTCTTTGGTAAACCATCCATATATACATATTTTGTTTTCTTTCTTTTCTTTTCTTTTTCTTTATCTTAAAAATACTACTTTAAAATATAAATAAACTTCTATTTTAATTTATCTTATTTTTTCCATTCTATTATTTTGTAGTCTATACTATTTATATTATTTTGTATTGATTTATTAACATAAGATTAAGATATATATATTTACTTTATATTGTATTGAATCCTATTTTTAATATGTTGTTAAATTCCTAGCAATTGTTTACTTTGTAATTTATTTTCATATTTCTATAACCATTTATTTACAATTTAAATTCAAACCAACGTATATAGATATAAATTTCAAATTTACTCGTATATGCCCAAATACATATATATTCACATTATATAATATTTATATAATATTTAAATTTTAAATGATTTGACATAAATATATTTGAATCCGGGGAAACTCGCATCACCCTAATCCATTTATTTTACTATTTCTATTCAAAAATACAATTAATTATTAATTTAAATATATAGAAAATTTGTGTCGTTACAAAGACATACGTGTAACTCTACAAAAAGAGAAGCTCGGCCGTGAGGGGATAGTGAGGAGAAGAATGCAAAGGGAGGAGGGAAGAGAGCAGGTAAAGGGAAGGGTTGCGGATAGAGCGTGGAAGAGAGAGAGAGAGAGGGCGGGCGGAGTGGCTGCGATGGAGGCAAGGTGTTCGGCCTGGCTTCGGGGAGAAGAACAGTGACGGTTTTGCTGGCCTCTGGGCTTGGGTGTGCTTGCGTGCTGATGAAGAGAAAGGGGAGATGGTGGGTGTGCAAGTTAGTGGAGGAGCCGGAAGTCACGGTGGCTTGGAAGAAGAGGGGAGTGGCTCCGCAAAAATATTGGGAAGGAGGGAAATTGCAGAGGAGAAGGAAGATGAAGAACCAAATATGATTTCGCTAATAAAAAGGTGAGAAGTGAAACAAGGACAGAAGTGAAAAATTATAAAGGAAAGGAATGGCAACGGCTTCCCTAAATTCAGCTACCTAGTTAAAGCAATTTATTAATTGATTGGGCTGAACGTTTGAAAAGAAAGGGCAGAGGTAACGTAAATGAAACGTACCACAACAAATATAAAAATTGAAGTTATGGGAATGTAACAGCTGTAAATTGATTGAGCAGCTATTAAAGCAATTTATTGTATTGCTTGGGATCCATGCTCAACATTAAAAAGGCAAAGGAAAGCTAACGGTCACAAATTATAGTACCGATACGATGCACATTTTATTGTTTCCGTCGCGTACCGGATTTCAAAATACGGAAATAAATATACTGCGAAGATCAGCACGACGAGGCGATCAAAACGGTATACAAATATCAGTGACAGGATCATCCGATCAAAAAGTCGATACAGACACTGATATACGTTGCTATTCCGTACGAAAAAATCCAAACGGACTAGAAACGTCCGAAATTTGCGAAATGAATTTTGCAGTCTGATTCAGAGTGTCCTAAATAAATTTTCTCATGTTGACATATTTAGGTTTCGGAACACTTTTAAATTCAACTGTTATTAACCGATTTAAATTGAAATAAAATTTCACAATAAAATAAACTTCAACATTGTCTGGTGAAAATTTACCAGTTGCTGTATTTAAATAGACATATTCCAAATATTAAAACTTATTTCCAAATTCAACTATTTAAAATTTCATAAAAATTCAGTTTAATTACGTTATTAAAACAGTTAAAATTTTCGGGTCGTTACATTCTCCCCCACTCAAAACTTTTTGTCCCCGAAAAGGAAGGAGGTAGGAGAATAGAACAACCAGAAATAAAAGTAGATTACAAGTCAAGATTAAACAATTAATTTGAAATTATATAAATTTTTACTTTAAATATTCATTTGAAAACTTCATTTTCAGTTCAATTATCTTAAATTCTTTAATACCTTTCAAAACCCATTTGTAAAATTTCTTGCTTCCTTTATAAGTACCATTCATATGTTTAAATAACACCTTTATAAATATATGGAAACTATTTGAAAACAATTATTTACATTATTACTTATATTTACAAAGAAGCTATTTGAAAACATTAAATCCATAATTCATAAATTTATCTCAAGATACTTTTCAAATATTATTAATAAACCACTAATCATTTACTTTAAATATGTTTTATTTTATTAATAACTTCTAAAATATTAATAACACTAATAATTTACTATTAAACCATGTAGTATATAAATAACAATATTTTAAAGGGATATAGTCAACAAGGAAAAGAAGGAGGACTTTGAAAAATAGAATATATGTGAATAAATAAAGCTGAGCAGATAAGGTAGATTCAAAGGAATAATATCGGGCATGAATAATTAATTTAGAACCATAAGGGTTTTGATTCCAAATATTGATAAAAAATATATATATATATTTTTTGGAAATACTTTTATTATAAAATTCCTTTATAACGAAACAAATTTTCTTTCGAAAATACTTTTATAACTCGATGTTTCAACAAGTTTATCCTCGTTCCTGCTGACTCTAGCAGTGCGTTGATCAAGCGCAAAGCTAGAATTATCCAGGTACTTAGTAGACTTGTTTCAACACCTAGTGAAAATACTGGAAAACTTTTAAAAACAGATATGGAAAGTACAATCCAAACAAAACAAACAAAACATGGATCGCAGATACACAATGGTTATGCCTGGATCCCCCAGGAAACATCCGTACCTTTTAAGCATTCACTGCCTTACGAATTTCGCCATGATAACAAAACCGTGGACCGCAGGATACATAACAATAGTTACGCCTGGATCCCCCAGGAAACATCCATACCCCTTAAGCAATCTCTGCCTTGCGGATTACGCCACTAACACGACCATAGATCGCAGATACACAATGGTTACGCCTAGATCCCCAGGAAACATCCGTACCTTTTAAGCAATCACTGCCTTGCGAATTACGCTATGCAGTCGAGTTCGTAAGACCATGGGTAACGCCATGGAATTCGAAGGACACTCGAGTATCATATCTGGAAAACCAAAAATCAGAGAGAATAATATCGATAGAATGAATCCAAGATGTGGCCACAAATCGGATATCAAGCAGAAGGCACTTTCCATATCTTTACTTCGAAAATATGTATCATATAGTACCTTTTCAAATCACTTTCAAATATCGTACTTATATAAAATCCATTATATATAAGATTTAATTTTCAAATCAAATACTTTCCAAAATCAATAGTATATCAAATCACACTTATATAGACTTCAATTATATAAGATTTCACTTTTCAAATTGAGTACCTTTTTCAAATCCATAGTTTTCGAATCAATTTCATACTCATACGAATCAATTTTATATAAGTTCGACAAATCCCAAATCAAGTATTTAGTAACACAAGGTTCTCAAATTTCTATTTGTTTCAATATCAGTTCAGTTTCAAAATCACATACAAACCCACCAAATTATTTCTTCTCGATTTAAATATCTTTAGTTTTAAAGTTTCCAACATAATAAATTTAGAAAATAAATCCAAATTTCCAAATCAATATAATTTAAGTCAACCAATTCATTTCCAAATCAAATGTTTTCAAAATCATCTTATATTTACATAAAGTCCATCTTATATAAGGATCAAATTTTTACAAAATAAATTTTGTTGTATGAAGAGCCGTATGGGATTGAATATCTTTGCTTTTATGGGTTATATATCTTTGTAATTTTAATTGGAAATTTTCTTTTAGTCAGCAAAGATATTCTAACTCGACAGCTTTCAATTTCAGCGTCTAAATATATCAATGATATTAGAATATAAGATGTGCATACGTCATCATTTCGCAAAATCACATTTGGTTGCTCGCTCGATCACACAAGTTCGCTTTCGAACTAGTATTGTCCATTCGACTTCCCTAATGCGGACTTCGATATGGTTTCTCGACTAGAAGCCATCAGTCTCTTTGCATAGCCATATACTATGATAGAGAATTCTAGAATCGAGCCCAAAATCCATATCAAATATTCGTCATCAAGAATCGAATGAAAAATCCTAACACGAAATGGTGTAATTCACCTCGAACTTGTGTACTCAAACCTAGATCAAATTAATTATGCGAATAAAACAGCATACGTACAACTTATATATTTATTCCAACCTGTTAAATATATAGTTTCATAAAGATGTTACTAAGTTAAAACATTAAAAAAAATTCAAAATATTTGAAGACCAAATTCTTTTCACAACGTTTCAAATCGAAATTTCATATTAGAAAATTTTAAAATTGCCTTATTCATTTACTTAACAAAACAGTTTCAACTTATTTAAATCGTATGTCGATGATGCGTGTAACTCTACAAAAAGAGAAGCTCGGCCGTGAGGGGATAGTGAGGAGAAGAATGCGAAGGGAGGAGGGAAGAGAGCAGGTAAAGGGAAGGGTTGCGGATGGAGCGTGGAAGAGAGAGGGCGGGCGGAGTGGCTGCGATGGAGGCAAGGTGTTCGGCCTGGCTTCGGGGAGAAGAACAGTGACGGTTTTGGTGGCCTCTGGTCTTGGGTGTGCTTGCGTGATAATGAAGAGAAATGGGAGATGGTGGGTGTGCAAGTTAGTGGAGGAGGCGGAAGTCACGGTGGCTTGGAAGAAGAGGGGAGTGGCTCCGCAAAAATATTGGGAAGGAGGGAATTTGCAGAGGAGAAGGAAGATGAAGAACCAAATATGATTTCGAAAATAAAAAGGTGAGAAGTGAAACAAGGACAGAAGTGAAAAATTATAAAGGAAAGGAATGGCAACGGCTTCCCTAAATTCAGCTACCTAGTTAAAGCAATTTATTAATTGATTGGGCTGAACGTTTGAAAAGAAAGGGCAGAGGTAACGTAAATGAAACGTACCACAACAAATATAAAAATTGAAGTTATGGGAATGTAACAGCTGTAAATTGATTGAGCAGCTATTAAAGCAATTTATTGTATTGCTTGGGATCCATGCTCAACATTAAAAAGGCAAAGGAAAGCTAACGGTCATAAATTATAGTACCGATACGATGCACATTTTATTGTTTCCGTCGCGTACCGGATTTCAAAATACGGAAATAAATATACTGCGAAGATCAGCACGACGAGACGATCAAAACGGTATACAAATATCAGTGACAGGATCATCCGATCAAAAAGTCGATACGGACACTGATATACGTTGCTATTCTGTACGAAAAAATCCAAACGGACCAGAAACGTCCGAAATTTGCGAAACGAATTTCGCAGTCTGATTCAGAGTGTCCTAAATAAATTTTCTCATGTTGACATATTTAGGTTTCGGAACACTTTTAAATTCAACTGTTATTAACCGATTTAAATTGAAATAAAATTTCACAATAAAATAAACTTCAACATTGTCTGGTGAAAATTTACCAGTTGCTGTATTTAAATAGACGTATTCCAAATATTAAAACTTATTTCCAAATTCAACTATTTAAAATTTCATAAAAATTCAGTTTAATTACGTTATTAAAACAGTTAAAATTTTCGGGTTGTTACAATAATGGACTTGGATATGATCGAAAGACTCTAACATAGAAACCGATTATGTAAAATGAAATGAAAATAACCAAGTCTAAAACATACACAACTCATTATAATAATTCTTGTACATTAATAAGAAACTATAAGTTTCTCATCGTGTCGATAATAGGAATTGGTAGTAATAATAATTACTTCAATTGTCAATAAGTCATGAAGAGCATAAACTCTTCCATATGGCACGATGCTTTAATTCTGAAATGGATTCCAAGTATATTATGGTTTTAATAATCATACCGAAAAGGATATGATCCATCGACCGCAGACGTGTCTTCAAGAAGATCAATGTAGTTGTAATTGTATAATGGGATGTTGATAGCAATGACTTAATCAATTACAAATGTTGAAATAAGTAAAATAATTTACTAATCAACATGCTTAAGTCCATTCGAATTCTACATGAAATTATTACATGATTTGATCTAGAGTTTTGGCACATTGACGTTGAAACGGGATTTTAAAATAATGATTTAGAAGAGACTATTTGATCATAATAACCAAAATTTCTCGAAGTCAGTGGAAGAGATAACTTGATTTATATGTGTTGACCAGAGATTTTGCCAACCTTGGAATTAGTCTAATGCATTGTGAAAGCAAATGTTATTTGCTAATCACTAGACTTAAAAATATAAAATGAAGATGAAAGTATGTAGAGAAAAGTAAAGTGACATCAAATATAAAGTAGTTCGACAAAGTTTCCTACATCCACTATGAAGATCCCTTATTATGTTTCTCTCTTACAAGTACAAGAAATTATGAGAGAATAATAAAAAATAAAGCACTTAATGCAAAATTGTAGCTAATCGTAAGTGCTTTGGGCATTGATTTGCTATGAGGAAGCTATGGAATAAGGATAATAACTAGAATTCTAATATTTTTCAACCCCTTTGAAGTGGCACTATTTGAGGTATTCATATTTACTGAAATGGGTGATGAATTACTGAGATTATGTAGTAAAACAAACGAGAAGCATATTTGACCGCTGATCTGGTCGCATACGCTGATGTGAGATAGTTGTAAAGGCAGAAAGGAACGAGTGGATGAGACACATGCCAAATTTCCATCTGTACTAGGCATACGCATTGCACTTAATGCCGACGACAAGCTATAGGAGTAGGGTACTTCTGGTCCTTTGCTATATTACCTTTTGCAGTTGGATGTGCGGCTTGTTGTTTACTTTAGCATGCCTATGAAGTATGGTTGGTTGAGTTGGTTGGTTCGTTATCGAAGATACGAAGGAAATTAAAGCTGCTAAGGACCAAGGTACAAATACTATGGGATGGGCTATGGTGATGCCAAGCTAGAGACGATCATGCTTGAGCTAGTCTTGACAGATGAATGTTGTTTGAAGTCATCTTGAGAGTGCCAATTGGCTATGAAGCTGGTCTTGATGGGCTAGCATGAAGCCAGGTTGGATGCAGATTGCCATAAGCGGGCCGGTTATTCAATGCCAATGTTTGCTTAGAGTTAAGTGTTGCAAATGACCAAGTAACAAGAGAGGTGCTGGGTTGGATATGAGATGACGCGATAGGTTGCCTAGGACCGGTTGAAGGAAGTTACGATGAAGCCGATCCGAAGATAGATCACGCTTGAGTTATTCCTGTCGAATATGTTGGCTGTTAGGCTGTTTGGAATAGTACCGTTCAAGGACTGAAGTAATGCTGAGAGGACAGGCTGATCTAGAATCAGGCTAGTGCTGGACTGGAAGGAGAGTGCTGGTCATATCAAAACTGAGCTGGTTTTGACCGGGTTGGACAATCCTCAGTCCCATCCTTGTCTGATGAGTTGAATGTTGAAGTTGTTTCGAGGAGAGCCGATCGATCACCGATTGAAGTGCTACTGAATGGATAGGCTGGTTTGGGGCTAGCTTGATTTTGGGTCGATATAATTGGACCGATAAAAGATTAACTGGCTTGGCTTTGATTGGGTCGGGATTAGCTTTGATCACTTGCTAATTACTTGCGAGAAAATTGAGCAACATTTTGCCCCCCAAGCCCGTCTTCGAGAGTGGGGCAGGCTTGTTATTTCAGAAAGATGCTTCTGTCCATCTCCTCTGGTATGCATTTAATGCATGCCTCACATGGCGATGTGCCACTAGGTGTAATGGTTCGCCTTTTCAAATGTGACGGGGGCTCATGTTTCCAACAACTACATTTATTACACCTAAACGACCAAGATCTTAAGGAAATTTGAATTTAATGGCTAAGATCAATGTGGTAGGTTTATAAAAATTGCCTCTTCTCCTTCATTTACTCTTTACCGAGAACGAGAAAAATATTGCCGCCATTAAAAAGCTTCAACACTCGACTCTCTCAGCTCACTTGGACAAAAAGTAAGTACCTTCTCCTACACCTTGACCTCTGCCGTCGTTGGCTCCCCACCATGGCAAATCCTTAAGATTTTCGCTGTTTTCCATTTTATTTTTATTTTTTTGCTTTCGACTCTTCCTTTGATACCGTCGTAGTCAAAGTTGTTGTTATGTTGAGGACATAGTGCTTTGGTCAAAATTTTCTTTCTCTGTCTATCATTTGACATATGTCGACCATCTCTGCCATGTCAATTGTGGTCGATTGACGTTGATGGGTTGTGGTAGGCCTACAATTGTAAAAACAGAGATATTAACATTTATTTAGATAATGGGCCATGGGCCAGGCCTAATTTCATAAGTATGGGCTTTTAAGTATCAGGAAGAGACCGTAAGGCCTAATACATGGCTTAGGAATCGAGTTGTGAGCTAGTCTTTATAGGGTGCTTAGCATGGGCATGCCTTGAAGGTAGCCGACAAGTTCCATTCCTACCGGGTGCTCACCTTTGTGATTTGCTACACTCGGTCATTTAGGATATTGCATAATTGAACCATTTTTGTTTCAATTGGTAGCCTCTAGATCTACCTCTATCAACCATTCGACCTCAGTTGGGGCCATTAGCCTCAAGACCTCCGAACTGGAACAAGGAAAGATTGACTTGGCAAAGTTATTGGCCAACCATGGATGCACTGTGGGGATGTTATGCTACCCAACTTCTGCTGACCATCCTTACCATTTCCCTCTAGGCCACTTCGCCTTCTTTACAGCCACTTCAAGGTGGGGGTTATGCTGCCCTCCACCCCTACTTCATTTCTATCCTCAACGCCTTCCTTTTAGTTAGCTAACTCCCAACAGCTGCCAATTATTATGTGGCATCTATGTTGCTTATGTGGTGCTCCACCTTCCAAATCTAATTGCTAATCTTGTTGAGATGTTCTTTTTACTGTAGAAAGAGGCCGGATACCCAGCTAGTACTTATTACTACTTCTAGGTTAACACCATGCCTGTGATCTTTTTGCGCATTCCCAGCAAAGTTGCCACCGGCTGGATGATCAAACACTTTTTTGTACCACATGAAGTCAACATCAGGCTAGAGAACATCACCTTTCAATCCCCTAGTAAGTCTTCACTTCTTTTCTTATCCCTTCATATTTTTCTCTTCTTTCCTTTTCTTAACTCGTCTATTAACCAGGAAAGAACTTGATTAACTTGGTGTCGAGTTCTTCATATTGAATGAGCATCTAAACTTGCTAAAGACGGCCGCCCCAACCATCGGGACCTGAGAATTCTAGTAACTAATGCTAATCTCCACCAATTTGGATTGTTGAGTCTAGACCAGATGATGGTTGGGGAGCGGATCAAGACAAGGAGGAGGCTGACAAAGAAGGTGACCATGGTGGAGAAGCAGGTCAAGGTTAAGCGAGACTACTCCAAAGTCCAGTTTATGAACCCAAACACCGACCCGATTACAAATGCAAATCAATTATACGATTACACAGTTACGGATGAGGAGAAAGAGGAGTGACAACATATTGATCTTGACAAGTTGAGTGATGTTGTGTTGGTACCGTAGTGGGAAGAATTTAACCCACAATAATTTTTCGATGTCCCAGTCTCTAGCCATGAGCCGCTGCCCGAGGAGTGGGATACGAGCTCCGAGGAAAACAGCGGTAGGGAGGGGTTCAAGAGTCGGTTGTCAGTGGGGAAGTTGTTCCATCCTTCCGGTAAATATTAGCATATGGCCCCTCGTATCCAAGATATGAAGGGGGTTTTCGGGCGAGCCTCGCGTAGGGATGGACTAGACTACTATAGGCAGTTCTGCCTCATCATGCCAGCCTCTTGTAAGAAATAGGGGGATGATGGGTTCAAATGGTAACTTACTTGTACTTATCTTCTTTATAATTAAATTTTGACTAACTCTTTTGTTTTCTTTGTTAATGTAGTGGCCCAAAAATTCAAATTTTCCACTTTCAACCAACCTAGCTTCGTTAACCAAGCTGCTGCGACCATCATGCCCAAAGCACCGATGAAGATCATAGGGCTGCCCCCAACACCGATCGTGTTCCCCTAGAGTAGGAATTCTAGAGTTTGAAGAGGTTTAGAGAGGGGATGTTTATTGGGCCCTAAGTTCCCCTTGCAAGACATGAACTTATTTTTGATGAGGAAGGGGTGCGCCAGTAGGATGATGCAGTGCCCATAAGGCATGTATCCCTAGAGATTAACACCACTTTATACCATGATGACCTAGAGCTCCTGTTAAGGTCGTTTCAAATGATATTGGTTGAAATCCTGGTGTTGACCCATCGGGCTCGATCTAGGTGGTAGCCGATGATAGAGTTAGGGGTATGCCCTGGGGAAATTCTGTAATTTGTTACATATATCTAACTCGATAACCAATCTTGTAGAAAATAAAAGGTGTTTTCGTTCTGTCATATACTTGATATAATATGTTATATTGATTATTTATTAAAAGTATGTTTAACATAGAAAATCCATAAATGGTATGTTTTGTGATAGTGGTTACAATATGTTGTAATTATGAGTGATTTATCACTATAAAATAAACATACCATTTTAAATATTCCTAGTCAAGATATATCGAGATTGGATATCGATATATCCGTGGAGACTAGAATACAAACGCTCTCTAAACATTGGACAGTGTATTACTCATGGCTGCTATGGGCACCAAGGGGTTACATACTGATAGTTATTGGATAACTATGAAATGACTCACTCAATAGTTTTCCAATTAGTTAATACAACTAAGGTCAAATAGAAACTATCGATGTGATAATTTTATATAATTCCCTCGACTCGGTAATACTATCAAGCTTCAATGTGGAAACTCCACTTTGATTATAGTTAAATCATAGCATGATGTCCATCAAACGATTATAGTTAAATATTTTGACAATACAAATGTCTTTCTCGTCTTTCTATCGTAGAAGATTCAATACCACCATAAAGTTGAACACCCAAGCTAGCTCCTCGACCGTTATGATGACGTTTCATATTGGATGCAACTTCAGTTCTGAATGTTAGATTTCCTCCATATTAATCCGTAAATTGCACAAAACTTTGTTGTATACTTAGCATAGTCGAATTAATTGATTTATGATCATTATTTAGTTAATCTTGTTTTTTTCCATCTTCATTTTCCACTTTCTATCTTCCTCCTCGTGAAATGCTTTTGATACTTGTGTAAGCTTCACTTGCTTCATCGTTATCGTACAGCTAATCGTACCACAATAAATCTTTCTTTTCTCATCTCCAAAAAATTCGGCAATTGGATCTTTTTCAAAATCTTCAAACTTCTATTTCCATCACCGCCATTGAGACTAGCTTCCGCCTTTTTTCTTTCTTCTGCTACGTCTATTAGTGCCTGCATATTATTTTAATATAAAAATTCTGAATGGATTAGGATATAGTTTTAAAAATGCTTAGGAGAGAACTGTTGGAAGATATGTAAAGTGATACTTAATATGTAAAGTTCCACTTAAAGCAGATCTTATGTATCTAAATTTGGTCCTGGGAGTTTAATTGACTAAACATGTTTAAACAAATTTTGGCTAGTGTCGGGTTTTAGTTTTATTTTGTTTGCTTCAGTTGATAAAAGTTCCTTTTTTTGAAGAGCAAAAGATATTTGTCACGGTCCAACTTCTATCAGTTTCAGTTTCTAAAACAAAGGGATACACTATTTTTGAAAGAAAAAAACAAGCAATAAAACCGGGCAGTGATTTTTGAAAGGAAAAAAATCAAATTCAGGTAGGCTCTAGTATTTGTGAAAGAAAAAGTAAAATTCAGGAAGTCTAGATATCGATACATTCGTTAAGATTAAAGTACGTAACGTTGTCCAAACGTTGGACATTGTACCACTCATGACTGCTAGGGGCACTAAGGGGTTATGTACTGAATTTACATCTTTGAGTCACACAACCGCATTTGCGAATTCCTCGAAAAACCACATGATTTAATTAACTTATAAAATGTTGGAAGTTAATTATATTGATTAATATTTGAGAAATATTAATTATTATTTAATTTATTTGATGTTTGAGAGTTTTCTAAATTTTTTTGAATGCATATATAAACGTTATATTTGCACGCATCGATATATGATATTTGTATTTTTAAACAAATTTAAATAACAGGTAATTTGCATGAAAACTGTAATAACCCACCTCTATACCCATACTACCAAGAGTATTATTAGGTAATATTGTCTGATAATATGGAGAATGAGGCGATATTAAGCTGTCAAACGTAAACATTCCCTTGGGCTAACATTGGCACATATTTCAAAAATCATAAACAACTATTTATATTTATAAAAATATTTTACATTCAATTAAAACAATTTATTCGACTTCAATATATTATTTGAAAAGAATTTATCAATTTAATTCTAGTGATTAAATCAAAATATTTTACTAAATAGAATTTATTTAATGAAAAAAATAATTTCAAAATATTAATTATTAAATTTCAAATTCAAACAGTTTTATTTTTAATTAAGTTTATTTATTTATATGACGTTGAAATAGGGATTTTGCAGAAAAGATTTATGAAAATTTTGTACCATTTGATGGCAAAAAATTACAGCCAAACCATATGACTAGAGAGGAATGGAGAGAGAAATTTAAGGGAATTGATTAGAGAAGTTTATATTAAAAGAAGGGGAAATATTTCATTCTTTAAAATAAAAACTAATCCACTTATTCATTTCCTACAAACATTCATTTTCATTCCCTATTCTCTTCTCTCACACTAAATTTTCATGGCCCAAAATCAAATCAATATTTCCAAAAAAAATTCAACTCTAATATCAAATGCAAACATCAAATACAAAAAAGTAGTTCATTCTTCTCTTGCAAAGCTGCATGGTGATATACTCGAGATCTGAGGAGAAATCTCAAATCAAGGTGTTCTCTTGGCTTCATCAGTTTCATTTATATATTATTTCATTATGATTATATATTTTTATTCTTGACCTATTCCATTCATTCATTTGTACATATTTAGACAATGTTTCGAATATTTTGTTGATCCCTTGAACCAACTTTATCCTCGTCATGTTAATATGATTAAAATCGTCTTGTTTACATTCTTTGTTATTCAGATGTCATCGATAATAATTATTATGGAACTATCTATATTTTGTTTGGTTGTCAATGTTATGCATTTATTTAGATTTGTTTTTCAAGCTCATAATTTATACATGCCTCTGATGTCCAATTCTGTCATATAGAAACACTTGTTTTAATAACATTTTGAAATAATTTGTTTACATAAAGTTTAGTTTCATACCGTAAAATTGAAAATTGAAGATTTTATCCCAAGTCCTTTTGAAACAAATTTGTTTGTTGTTTACATAAAATTTTAGGCGGACTTGAAATTCATAAGTTGATTAAAAAAGGGAAAGGTTAGAACTTTGATTGAAATTTAATGTTAAATTACCTAATATAATTTTTATTGCTTGTTATATAAAATCCAAACTTGAATAAATTACACATGTTATTTATTTGAAACAGTTTTGAAACGTGAGTATAATTTTTTTAGGGTAATTGATTTAGATATGCTTTTCATTATTTCACACTTTAAAAATAATAATTTATACATTATTATAAGTGAACTTTTACACAAAATGTCACTTTCCCCTTTTAACCCTTTTGTTAAGTAGGACATTATTTTACTAACCATAATTTCCAAATACACACACATATAATTTCATGTCCCTTTAACTTAAAGTTAATATAATAGATTCTTATATGTAACCATTAATTTTTTTCAAAATCGTATTAAATTAAATATTGTTTTAAGATTTGAGTTCATAATGTGAACCAATTAATCTTAATTTTAATACACACACATACATGTGTGTGTGTATGTATATGTGTGTGTCTATATATATATCTCTGTGTGTGTGTAAGGCCCGCATAATTGTATATATTTTATTAGTCAATATTTTGGACAACAAATTTATGTGTGAATTCAGTAGTAAATGTCATTAATATGTCAATTAGTCTAATTAAAGAGAGAAATGTAAAGTTTCTCTCCCTACATTTATATCCCCATCTTCCCTTAATTAATTATTTGTTTTAACAGAAAAAACAGAAGGTTTCTTTCTCTAAACTTTTACATGTGTGTGTGTATAGACTAATATGTTGTCCTTGCCATTCAAACACATGAATGTATTTGATACATTCATTATATTAAATATTTATTTAAATTAAATTTAAGATTCCTTCTAACCAAATTAAATAAAATATGATTTTAACAAAAACATTATTAGATTGGATCTAATAATCTTTTAAACTTTAGTAGGATTTTTTTTAAATCTACCTATTTCACCCACTTCTGACTGGTTCGGTTTCAATAGCCGACAACTTTGGCGAGACATTATTTATGCCCATCTTTGAGACACCCTACTTGTAAGATTCCTTAACGTAAATCTCTTGCATGCTTTTATGAATCTTCTAACTAATCTGTTTCTGCAGGCCGCCCATCGCTCTGCCCGCATCAGTGATGAAATTTTGGAAATTAAGGACGAGGTCAAAAAATGTAAGCTGGTCCAAAGAGAAGTGGAGCTTACGGCAACAATGATGGAGAAGATGGCACGTGAGGTAGTCGAGGAAAGGGATGGATGGGAAAGGAGGCGGCAAATTACGAGGGAAGTTGGGGAAGGCTTAGAGGGACCCGACCTAGCACAACATGAAATACTAGTCGACCATAGATGTGAAGGATGCCTAGCAGCAGGAGGAGGATTGGTGACGGAATCTGTTGACCAACTAGATCAAGGCCCTGTTCAGGAAAAATTATGATATGTCTATCCCCATGAGCCACCTGAATGTCGGAACCCTCACGGTGACCCAGGCTAAAGTTGTTACCAAGATGAAGGCGGGTGGGGAGGCCCTGCTGGCCATTTTCGATAGATTTAGGGTTATGCCATAGAGGCAATTCTGTAATTTATTGTAAACTGTTAACTCTATAGTCAATTCTCATTCATAATAAAGTGTTTTTATTTCTGCTATATATTTGTTGTAATCCGTTATGAAAAAATTAAAGGTTTAATTAAAATATATTTAACAGAAAATTCATAAATGGTGTGTTTGTGATAGTAATTATAAATAGTAATCATCATGAGTAGTGTATCACAATATAATAAACACATCATTTTAAATATTCTTATTCATGATGCATCGAGACTAGATATTGATGCATCCATAGAAACTTGAGTGCATAACGCTCTCCAAATAGTGGAAATTGGTACGAAGGGCCTAATTATATGGCCCATTTTTTTTCCAGGACACGGGTTTGAAATTATTATTTTCGAGGACAATTATGTGCGGCGTGCGTCTTCATCTTCTCAAACATCTAAATATCTTCTGAAATCGATCGTGGAAATTATGCGCGTTCGTCTTCATCTTCTCAAACAACTACGTATATTCTGAAATCTGCCGATCTTGGAGATTAGGCGCGTGCGTCTTCATCTTCTCAAACAAGTACGTATCTTCTGAAATCTACCGATCGTGAAAATTAGGCGCGTGCGTCTTCATCTTCTCAAAGAACTACGTACCTTCTAAAATCTACCGATCTTGCAAATTAGGCGGTCGTGAAAATTAGACGTATCTTGTTCAATCAAAGCGGTCGTTTCTTGTGCAATTGAAGCGGTCGTGAGGC
Organism: Allium fistulosum; assembly: GCA_030737815.1. Lineage (NCBI taxonomy): Eukaryota > Viridiplantae > Streptophyta > Magnoliopsida > Asparagales > Amaryllidaceae > Allium > Allium fistulosum. The sequence continues at coordinate 102,759,089 of CM060907.1, forward strand.
GTTAGTTTCTTCTCAAATCAAAATTGACTTTAATTGTGGGAAATCGTGAGGCGATTTTCTTCATTTGGTGAGTCTCTTTTTTATTTGCTATTTTTCATTCTCAATTCTATTTTTTATGATGTTACTGTATGTTTCTTTTCACAGGAGGCTGTTTTCATCTATTGGAGGAAGGTTTTGTTTGATGTAGTTGGAATAATTGCTTCTGAATGGTATTGTTTTATTCTTATAACACAATCACTGTGTATTTAGCTTCGTTTGTTCTTTAGTTTGCAATTAAACTCTGATTGTTTAGATGTTTAAGAATGGTGTATCAAAATTCCATTCTGGCTCTAGTAATAATTTGGCAGCCATTGAATGTGATTATGTGTTTTAAAGACCATATTGATCTTAGTGTGTGTTTGTTATGATAATTTTTTAGCTCTTCTTTTTCACCATTAAGTATATTTTTGCAGATCATCTTTTTCACCTATGATTTTTCAACAATGTAAACTTGAATAGGTACAATCGCAATGAATGTTTTTCTTCCACGTGTTCCACTGTTGTAATCAGGTTATCCCAAAGAGTGATAGTGATCTGTAAAAGATAAATTGTTTTATCTTTTTTCAAAAAGTGGTATATAAAATGATTTAAATGGTTTTATGCTATTAGTTTTTATTTAAGATCAGTTTTACATAGTTATATTTTCCACTGTTGTAATCAGGTTATCCCAAAGAGTGATAGTGATCTCTAAAAGATAAATTGTTTTATCTTTTTCAAAAAGTGGTATAAAAAATGATTTAAATAGTCTTATGCTATTAGTTTTTATTTAAGATCAGTTTCACATAGTTATATTTTTTTTTATTTTTTTTACATTTTTTTTGCAGGTGTGATTCATCTGTTATAGTTGTGTTTGATTTCAATAACAATTGTTTTAGTGCTCGTTTTGGATTGGATGCTTCTATTTCTTATGTTAGGAATAGGATTTGGGAGCAGTGGAATAATTTTACTCCATTATGCTTTGATATTTTTTATATTCGAGAATCAAAGACTACCTTTATTGAAACAGATAGTGATCTTCAAGCTATATTGTGTTTGTCTTGGTTTAAAAAGGAAGAATTTTTGGTTTTTTTTCTACGGCTGAAGAATGATTCAATGGATAATTTTGTTGGGTAAAGTAGCAAGTCTGGTTCAGTTGTTGGTGTTGAGTCAAGTAATAATATGTTAGGTTATGATGATGATTTAGATTCTGGTTTTACTCAACAAAAGGATTTACATGAGTTGTTGAAGAAGAATTCAAATATGGAATTTTTTACTAGCGTTGGTCAACAGTTTGATTCTGCTATTGGATTCCGTAGAACAGTTAGTGCTTATTGTTTGAAGAATGGATTTAAAGTACAGTATATTAAGAATTGTAAAGAACGATTGACAGTTCGATGTGCTGTAGCTAGCTATCCTTTTAGGTTCATGCTTTTGCAAACTGAAGCAATTGGAACAACTATTTGGTAAAAACATTAACTTGATTCATACTTGTGGTGGTGGATTTCGTTCCCTTAGTAGTCCAACCATTAATAGTGATCTTGTGAAAAGTTTAATCGTCAATCAAATTCGTGATGAGCCAAAAAGAAAAACCAAGGATATCATTAAAAGTTTTAGAAGAGATTATGATGTGGAGCTAAGCTATTACTTTGCTTATAAGGGTAAGAAATTGGCTATGAATGATATTTTTGGTGATGAAAAGAAATCTTACAATGAATTAGTTTGGTATTTGAAGGCATTGGAAAGAAATAACCCAAATAGTTATTCAAGTATGGATGTGGATTCTGAAACAAATCAATTTGAGAGAGTTTTTGTATGTTATGAGGCATGTATATTTGGATTTAACTATTGTCGTCCTATGGTGTTTTTGGATGCTACCTTTTTGAAAGGGCGAAGTGGTATTTTGATGGCTGCCACTGCGAAAAATGGGAATCAAGGTACTGAATTTTTTTTTGCTGTTGTATTTATGTTACATAGTACTGTTTCTTTAAGTTATTGTTCTACTGAATTTTATTGTGTACATACTGCATTTTGTTCAAGTGATTAGTCTATTGTTATATAGTACTATTTCAAATATAGTGCATTTGGTTGTTTCAAAAATGAATTCAAACTGACAATTTAATTCAACTGAAAATTAATGATGATTAATGTTGGTTGTTTTTTTATTTTTATTTTGATAGATACATAATCTAGATGATTTATTTTTTTCAGTTTATCATGATACCTACTGCTTATGCTGGATTTACCAGAATCTGTCATATTTCAAACAATAAATGCATATATGTTTTTATCTCTAACATCTTCAATCTAGTTGCACTAGTTACAAAGTAGGTACAATTGTTCAATGGACAGTCATGCTCTTCTTATTGTAAATTTGATCCAAAACAAATACTGTAAAAGATATAATGTTCTTTAATTTGATATACAAAATGTTACTGTATACAGGAGTTAAAAAGGATAAATGCATTTATCTTTTAATATAAAGAATTAAATAACATATTAAGCCGTCATTATATATCATAGATACTACTACATGTTGAACATATTTATCATTTTTCTCTTTATTTGAAGTTCTTACATAAGGTATACAAATGATTTAAACAGCATATAGAAAAGATAAAAGCATATATGTTTTGGATGTTTGAATATTATTCTTTGTATTGTATGCATGAATTATGTATCATATCTTTGCGATTTCTACCCTTTCTGCGTAGACTACACATGTGATTGTCTACTATTAGATAATATTGTTTCAAATATAATTTTTTTTTACACAAAAAGTGAATTAATTTTTTGTTGTTTCAAATGTAATACATAAACAGTGAATTATTTTTTTTTGTTTTTTTTCCAGGTTTTTTCCCATTAGCAATGGCTCTTGTTCCCAAAGAAAATGAAGAGTGTTGGAGTTGGTTTTTAAAACACCTAAAGAATGCTCTCAGTTGTGATAGAATATTAACTTTTTTAAGTGATAGACACTGGGGTTTTTTGTTAAGTATTCCAAATTTTTTTCCAAATAGTCATCATTCTTATTGTTTGCATCATATGCAAAATAATATTGCTAGCATTGTGAAAAGTGGAAGGGTTGTTTGGGTAGCTCATTTACTTGAGCATTGTGCTATAGCTTCTAATCATCATGAGTTTGAAAAAGCCATGTCCAAGTAAAAAGAAATTGGAGGTGCCAAAGCTATACAGTACTTGAATGATAAACCATATGATCATTGGGCTGATTTGTTTTTTCCGGGGAAGCGATATGGCGAAAATAAGTCCAATGTAGCTGAGAGTTTTAATTCTTGGATTTTGGATGAAAGAAGTTTGCCTGTTACTGCTTGTCTTGATGGAATTAGGGTAAAACTGATGATGCAAATGTCTAATCGTAGAGAAGAGGCATCAAAGTGGACTAGTGTGCTATGTCCAAAAATGGAAGCTCGTTTGTTGAAATTGAAGGAAGAAGGATTTGGGTGGAGTGTTTCTAAATCATCTAGGTATTTATTTCTATATTTTTACATGATGTTCATAGTTTCTGAAAAAAATGATAAATGCATTTATCTTTTTTCAACTTGCTATGTAGCCTGTGTTATGATTTCATTTTGTTGGTATTTATAAATTTTAAACCCCTCTGGATCTTTTGAATCTTGACAGTCGTGGCATTGTAATTAACACTGTATGTAATTCTTAGCTCTTTCATTATTTTCGTCTGGATGAGTCTGTACATTTTACTTATGGTATATTAGTTCTTGACTTGGACAATCCTGTTGATATTTTTGGAAAAGTCAAATCTGGTGCATCAAGGGAATGTTTTTAGTCAATTCCACTTAATCAGTGGATGCCTTACCCATTGAAATCACTGTCAAGGTTTACTGGTTTTAATTCTTACTATAACCTTTATGCTTTCTTTTTTCTAGATTGGTTATCATTTTTTTAAAAAGAAAGTCAAAATCAAAATTTACATAAGATATACTTTCTCTAAAGAATATGAACAGTATGCCTGTTGTTATTTGTTTTGGTTTATGAGTCTTATTTTTCACTATTAGTTATATGCACATGAATTGGGTCTTATTTATTAGATAGATTAGAGAGAATATATATAGTGCTAATAATCATTTTTTGGAAATGCAATCTGTGTACATATTTTAACTGTTTTTAATTTTACATTTTGTAGGTATATTTTTGAAGTTCATTCTCCAACATCTCAAAAGGTTGATCTTAAAAATCGCATTTGCAGTTGCAATCAATGGAAAGTGACAGGTTTTCCTTGTGCGCATGCTTTGAAGTGTATTTCTTTAACCAGAAATTCTGTTTATGAATATATTGAGAATTACTTTACTGCTGAGTATTATCGAGCTTCATATTCACATTTGATCAATCCTATTCCAACTTTTGATAAGGAAGCAATTGAAGCTGAAGAATCATCTATTGTTCTTCCTCCTAAGCCTGTTCGTGGAGCTGGTAGGCCTAGGATGAATAGGATTGAAGGGGCTGACTTTCATGCTAAGCAAAACAGATGTGGAAAGTGTAAAAAACAAGGACATAATAGAAGAGGATGTTCTTTGAATATTTGAGTTGATTGTTTTAGTCCAATGTATTTGATTGGTTGTTCTATAAATACTCTGACTTGAATAATTGAGTTGATTGTATTAGTCCAGTGTATTTGATTGATTGGTTGTTCTATGAATACTTTGACTTGAATAATTGAGTTGATTGTATTAGTGCAGTGTATTTGATTGATTGGTTGTTCTATGAATACTTTGACTTGAATATTTGGATTATTGCATATGTTGAATTGGATATAATCTGATTTTGATTACTTTTGGTTGTATGCAATTGTTTATGAGTTTCTGCTTTTCTGGTAGGCACTGTGATGGTTGTCGGTAGGTAGTCAGTATGGAATTGGTAAGATGATGGTTAGTGAAGAAGTATTGTGGGTTGTGGCTTCTCTGACAGTGTTGAGTGTGGAATGTTGCTGCAGTTTGTATTGAATGAAATAGTGGTGTAGTAGTATTTGCTTGTATGGTCAGAGAACTGTGAAGTTTATAGGGTGTGAATGGTTTGGGATGGAAGTATGGTTAGTAAGTGAAGTATGACAGAGTGGTATTTGGACTTTTGTAAAGGAGGAGGTGTTGTAGTTAAGAAGTGAGGCAGTGGAGGTTGGCAGTGAAGTAAGTAGTAGTCAGAGGCACTTGAAGTTGTGAATGCTGAAGGTGGTAGTTACTCTTCTAACAAGAAATGGAAAGTATGGAAGAACTATTGTTTGCAATTGTTCTGTTTAAAAAGATAAATTGATATATCATTGGCCTCAAACAAGCTTAGGACCAAGTATATTTGCGGTCATTGATTTAAATTTTCTTTGTGCAGAAATATTTGTTCAATTTTGTTTGTGCAGAAATATTTGTTCAATTTTGTTTGTGCAGAAATATTTGTTGATTTTTCATAACGGTGGAATACCTATCAATCTCCAATAGTTATTTATCTTTTTGTAATAACTTCTTTTTTCAAGAGAGCAGTATTCAACCAGCATTCCTTCTTCCCATTCTCACGCATCATCACTTTCATCATTCATTTCCACTAACATCTACCCTTCTGCCTACAACTGACCAACCTTGCACTTGCCACAACCTAAAATAGCTCACAGGACTTCCATCACCTCTCACTGCACTGCAACTCCAATCACTATCTTCAAACTTCTGTCATTTGACATAAAACATCCTCAACACCAACAGAAACGACCTTTATAACCTGAAATTCACAGCAACCATCAACACTAACTACATAGCACTTCCATCCACACTATCTTCCTCATCCTAGCAAATTACTTAACATCACAGTAACCTTCACATTACACAACACACTCTGTATTATACGGCCCAATTTTTTTCTAGGACACAACATGAATGTATAGTCAGATTAAAAGTTGACAGTGCAAACAAGTGCACAGCATACACATAAACAAACTCAAGTCTACAACATCTGTAAGTAGGTTTTACAATTCAAATAATATGGCCTAAGTCAACCATTACAAATTCATCAATCAAATAAATTTTTAACAAATGTATGATAAAAGGACTGTTAGACATTAAAGAATTTGTTGCTATCATTGTCAGTTCACATCTTTTGTTGCTGCAGCTGAACTGTAGAATTTTTCAATTGTCCAGCAGTATGGTTCATCAGAGAGAATTTGTGCAATTATCTGTGCTCTAAATGCGTTTAATTGTTCTAGACTGATTTTTGATGTTGTGTCCATTCCTTGTGCTAACTTTTGGATAAACATCATTACGAAAATTCCACAGTCGAACCTGCATTTTTTAAAATTTTAGTTATTGTGTAACATTCATCGTTGTATAAAAATCTCCAGTATCAGTGATTATGAAAATATAACTAAACATGTACTTATATCCATTACATCAAAAGATAAATGCTTCTATCTTTTTTAATAGTTGAATAAAGTAAGATCTGACACTTAATATTTTATGAAGAACTCTTTAATTAATTTCATTTAACAATAAACCAGCTCCAAAACAACAAACAACTTATATCATTTACATAAAAACATAAATGCTTTTATCTTTTCTATGTAATAACTAATATCATGAGAAAAACATCAAATACCTTGAATGCATTAGATAATGTACCATTTGTATCAGTGATTATGAAAATATAACTGAAAATGTACTTAAATCCTAGGTAAACATTTTTAATCAGTGATTATGAAAATTACCCGTTGCTTTGTTGAGCACAGTTAATATTTTTAATCAATGAAGACTTTCCCAAAATTGTTTTCTCGCCTGCGTCCTGTAAGTCTTTATTGATTTTGTTTACCGCTGCTTTCTGTCAAATATATATATATATATATATATATATATATATATATATATTTAATAATAATGATAAATCTATTTATTTTTTTTACTTTCAGTGTATTTTACTTACCACATTAATAGCAAACCTTGAATGTCCACTTCTTAATGTCTTAGATCTTGTGGTCAAGTGTAGAGAATCATAATGGTTCCATGAACATGATTCAACTACTAGCTCTAGCAAGCTCCAATGTCCGTTGCCATGTATAGGAAATAATATATTGCAACATAATGGATTTAGAAGTGCTTGTTTAATAAAAGGATTAAACATATTTTTTTTGATCTTTTCCAGGTTTCCATCTGTTGCGCTTTTCTGTTAAAAAATAATTTCAAAAAATTTATCTTAGAAACAAATTAAATTTTACATTATAGTACACTTACTGTCATTGTTGTGTTCACATATATAATGCTAGAACTTTGTTCTAAAAATTTTGTTTTTCTGAACCAAAACCAATCAATAACCTACATTTCCAAAAAAAAATATGGATTAAGAATAGATTTTATAATGAAGCAAAGAAAAGAATTTATAATGACGCAAAGTATAGTTTTTTGTACTTACTTGACCAGAAATATATTCTCCATAGAGAAGTTCTTCTATCATACTTTTTGTGATGGTGATGAAGTTTTCATCGTCACAAGTAAATGCTTCATCACTAAAAAATTAAGATTAGTATGTTCTGTGTTGTATGGCACTTACAGTATAAAAGAAAATTAATTAAGATTGGTATACTGAAAAAGTAAGATTAGTATGTAATGAAATATTTTTTAACAAAAGAAAATAACAATAGTACATACTGTACAGGAATTTTATGAATTGTCATACTGTCATACTGTACAGGAATTTTATGAATTGTACATAAAACAGCTGATAGTACATTAAAAAGATATTTTGTTTTATCTTTTTTTAGTTGTCACTTGGATTATTAACTAAAATACAGTGCATTAAAAAAAGTAAGGTTGCAAATAAAAATACTTGGTGCTGACAATAATAGATGCTTAAATAACTTTTTTTATCTTCATGAACATCAACCAGCAAACTATTCATCACCAAAAATTTCTTTTTTTTCTTCAGATTTTAATAAATTTCAACAGCCTTGGATTGTCGATGATACAACCCAACTACTTGATAGAATGACTCAATTTGGCAATTTTTAAGTTAAACTGAGTCAATCCATCAAGTCGCTGTGTAGTACACCAACAATACAAGGTTGTTTATTGAATGGCACAAGTGACAAATTGTTTATTAACTCTGATTAAACCATAACTTAAAAAGTTTACACATTATCGGATGTTTATTGAATGGCACTACCAAACATGACAATGTTAAAATGTTTGCATATTATGACATGGTTAAAATGGTTGACAAATTTGTGACTTGTACATTAAACATATGACAGTACATACAAAAGATAATCAGTTTTATCTTTTTTTAATCGTCACCTTCAATATTAACTAAAGGATGGTACAGATCTACCATAAGTTAACCAAATATTAATAACAGGTTTAAGAAAAATATATTGTCATACTCTACAGGAATTTTATGAATTGTACATAAAACAGCTGACAGTGCATTAAAAAGATATTTTGTTTTATCTTTTTTTAGTTGTCACTTGGATTATTAACTAAAGTACAGTGCATTAAAAAAAGTAAGGTTGCAAATAAAAATACTTGGTGCTTACAATAATAGGTGCTTAAATAACTTTTTTTATCTTCATGAACATCAACCAGCAAACTATTCATCACCAAAAATTTCTTTTTTTCTTCAGATTTTAATAAATTTCAACAGCCTTGGATTGTCGATAATACAACCCAACTACTTGATAGAATGACTCAATTTGGCAATTTTTAAGTTAAACTGAGTTAATCCATCAAGTCGCTGTGTAGTACACCAACAATACAAGGTTGTTTATTGAATGGCACAAGTGACAAATTGTTTATTAACTCTGATTAAACCATAACTTAAAAAGTTTACACATTATCGGATGTTTATTGAATGGCACTACCAAACATGACAATGTTAAAATGTTTGCATATTATGACATGGTTAAAATGGTTGACAAATTTGTGACTTGTACATTAAACATATGACAGTACATACAAAAGATAATCAGTTTTATCTTTTTTTAATTGTCACCTTCAATATTAACTAAAGGATGGTACAGATCTACCATAAGTTAACCAAATATTAATAACAGGTTTAAGAAAAATATATTGTCATACTCTACAGGAATTTTATGAATTGTACATAAAACAGCTGACAGTACATTAAAAAGAAAAGAGAAATGCTAATGGCCCAGTTTTGTCCTTAAAAATAATTAGTTTCAACTTGAGTCCCAGGTTCCCCAATTGATTGCCCCGCAATAATACCTACATCTTCCCCCAATTTAACCAGATCGCCGTGAGTGGAACTTCTACCATAACATAATTCAATTGAGTCAAAAGTAGTTTAGTTACTTACTTGTTTCGTCCAAGAATTTTGAAATTTTTTTTGATAATTTCTTTTTTTTCTTCGGTAAGATATTCGAGTAGTGGACATTTGTCAACATTCTTTGGCTTCTTCTTCTTTTTTGGTTCTTTTAGGACAATATCTTCAACAACAATTGGATTTTCAGAAACATTTTCTTGAGCAGGCTCTTTCAGATTGTCAGATTTTAAACTATCTTGTCTCTGCTTTTCTACTATGAAATCTTGAGTTTGCATAATATCAAAAGTTGGAAAATTAGCAGAACTGTTTATGTGAATCATACCAACAATTTTTTTTTACCTTTTTGAGCTTCAGTTTTTTTGTTGAAATTATCTTTTTCCTCCACTTCATGCTTTTTTAAATTTTCCAATTTCTGAAGCTTCATTTCAAGAATTTGGATTCTATTTTCAGCTGCTTCTCTTAAACATCTTTCCTCCTTTAATTGTTCTTCAACATTTTTCATCTCAGAGCACAAAAAATTGACTTTTGATTGTAGCTCCATTATGTTATCAGCAGATTCCTTTTCAGATTTTCTCAAACTTGTGTCTTCCTGGTACTCATCTAATTTCCTTTTGTTGTTTCGGTCTACTTCCACTTCAATAGCTTTTATTTTTTTGGAAAGAATTTTTTTTTCTTCTTTTGTTACATCTGCAAAAAATTTTAAAATCTGCAATGAATAAATTTAAAGTTAAGCTTTCATATATATTGTCATTGAAGTACTAGACAAGTTAAGCTTGCACATTAAACATATGACTACTAACATTCTATAAAATTGCTTTCGAAAAAATCAAAAAAAATGTACAGTTAAAAAATAGCATACTTTGTCATTGTCAACCTCAGTGAGGTCCAAATCTTTCAATTTCGATAAATCCCATTTTCCCATTCTTAGGATTTTTGTTTGCAGATTTTCCTTCTCAGCAACTATTTGTGTTTGTTCACAAATCCAATACTGCAAGAAAAAGATAAAAGCATTTATATTTTTGTATTAAATATAAATTTGAATATATTTACATTTAGTTAAAATTATGAAAGCATACCAGTAACACCATAGTGCAGCCTGGTGTACTTCTAGGGTTAGCATGATACTTTTTAACATTTTTCAACACATTTTCACATATCGCTCGCGGCCAAGAAATTGAATTTAATTTTTTTAAGTTTAGCAACTTCGGCAAGAATCCCCATTGCATGTAGCTTTGGTTGTTTGGAAATAGGAAAGTTATAACTAGCAGCAACAACAACAATTTCACTATATCTTCATTTCCTTTTTCTTCTTCTAACAGTGTATTCAGTCTTTTAGTTACTGTTTTTTGTCTAATTATGTCTTCTTCTTCAAAATTGGCAGTTAAAAAATTAGAGAAACTTTCCATGGCTAAGGCTTTGTTAGAAGATGGTATAGGAAACAAGTCCTCTCCAGCTATTGGCATTCCAAAAATTAGACTGACTTCTTCAGGAGTAATTTTGAGTAATTTGTTTCCAATTGTGAAAGCATTTTCTTTTTCATTAAAAGAAGTAATGATATCATCTAAATTTGAAGCACTTTTCCTCAAATCTTGTCTTGTTATTGAATCACTAAGAAAAACGTTGAAGAAGTTTTTGAAAGGCGTTTTTTCTAAAAAAGTTTTTGCTTCCGGTGAAAGAATGTGTTTGTCCTTTATAATTGACATCACCTTATACACTGCATCCAAATTACATCTATAAGTACCTGTGTACTGCCTTTTTTGCTTCTTATCTATTTTCTTAATTTCATACTGATCTATATCATCCAAATCAGTACTGTCTTCTGCTAGTTGCTGTGAAAACGTTTTTTCATCATCAGATATGAAGTCTTCTTTTTCATTCACATCAGGTAATTCTTGTGTTGGTGCACTTTGATTCTATATTTAGGAAAATCAAAAAATAAATTAGAAGGTAAAAATAACAAGATTATCAAAAAAATATCTTACTACACAAAAATTTGAATAAAATGATAATATGTTTTATCATTTACATTATTTTGTATTTTTTTGAGGTTAAGATAATTTTTAGTACATAAAGTACCTCTATTTAAAAAAATAAAAGATAAAGCACTTTTTTAGTATATAAAGTTTTTTTTAAAAAAACAAAAGTATAAATTGAATCCAATAGGTTTTGTTGTAAAGAACAAATGTTTGAATTTTTTTTAGACCTATTTCAATCATCACAGTTTGAAAATTTCACATTCTCTAATTTATAATTTAGACCAATGAAAGATAAATGAACATTCACAACTGAAAACCAACAAGATTTATTTGATGAAATGAAAATTTACAATTAGAAAGTTTCAAAGTATATAAAGATAATGTGTTTTATCTTCATCATCACAATAGCCTTGAAGTAATTACATGTACAACATGTATGAATGCAACATGAAAGCTAAAACATCAATGAATATTCAGATTCAAAAGTGGCAGTGCAAACAAGTGCACAACATACACAAACAAATGCACCATAAAAACAACTCAACATCAATGAAAATGAAGTAACCAAACCTGACTGAAGTGTTCGAACATTACATATATACATGTATGAAACATCAAGTGAATTTGCAATATCATACACATTGAAACCAGAGTCCAATGCAGACATGTCGACAAGATGAGAATGCAAGTGCAGACAAGCTAGATGATAACTGACTGCAAATAAAGCAACAAGTCAAGTCAATGCACTTCAACCCAATACAAAATATATGAAGTGAATGCAGAAACACACACACACACACACACACACACACCCGCATGTATACGTAAATGTAGTGACAGAATAGCAGACTAACCAAGGTAAACAATGTAAGCTCAAAAAATTTAGGTATTTTTTTATTTAAAATATGGAATCTAGATTCCAATTTATTACGTATATACAAAATGAAGATTAGAATTAAATATTATGGGAAACATAAGTATGAAAATAATTACCAATGGAGTTGTAAATGGTGATGGTCTTTGGTTGTGTTCATCACAAAATGGACTGGAAATAGGTCTTATATTTATGCATTGGGTTCCACCTTCGTTTATGAATATGCAAGTTGTTTTTCGAATGAATATCTTCGACTTAGAAGACCTTGTATGCATTTTTACGCTGCATAAAAAATGTCATATATAATGAAATGTTAGACAGAGTGAAGAACTATTAATTAATATCATTTAACAATAAACCAGCTCCAAAACAACAAACAACTTAAACCATTTACATAAAAACATAAATTCTTTTATCTTTTTTACCTAGGGTTTAACATATCTGTATATTATATGTAGTAACTAATATCATGAGAAAAACATCAAATACCTTGAATGCATTAGATAATGTACCATTTGTATCAGTGATTATGAAAATATAACTCAATAATGTACGTAAATCCTTTACATCAGAAGATAAATGCTTCTATCTTTTTAAATAGTTGAATAAAGTAAGATCTGACGCTTACTATTTTACGAAGAACTCGTTAATTAATATCATTTAACAATAAACCAGCTCCAAAACAACAAACAACTTAAACCATTTACATAAAAACATAAATGCTTTTATCTTTTTTACCTAGGGTTTAACATATCTGTATATTATATGTAGTAACTAATATCATGAGAAAAACATCAAATACCTTGCATGCATTAGATAATGTACCATTTGTATCAATGATTATGAAAATATAACTCAAAAATGTACGTAAATCCTTTACATTAGAAGATAAATGCTTCTATCTTTTTAAATAGTTGAATAAAGTAAGATCTGACGCTTACTATTTTACGAAGAACTCGTTAATTAATATCATTTAACAATAAACCAGCTCCAAAACATGTACCTAAATCGTTTACATAAAAAAAATAGTACATACTTGTAGAGGAATCGATGAAGAAAAATTGATGTTTAACTGAATAATGGCAAAAATCTTCGATCACAAATTGTCTAGTCGTTTAGAAAACTCTACTTTTCGATTTTAGATTTTGATTTCGTTTTACTGGGTTCTGAAAAAGGAAAAGGAACAAGAGAAAAAGTAACGGAATGGAGGGATAAAGTAACAGACGTAACGTGTATTAACTTTGATCCTAGAAATAATTATTTTAAACTTGTGTCCTAGAAACTTATTGTTTGATGGAAAGAGGCCCTTATGGTAAAATTTCCCATTCAAATATTGGGTAGTGTAATACTAATGACTGTTGTGGGCACTAAGGGGATACGTATTATTAGTTATTGGATAACTATGGAATAACTCACTTAATAGTTTTCTGTTGGTTAATGTAACTAAGGTCAAACAGAGAATATCGATGCGATTAATTTACACAGTTCTATCAACTTGAGTGTGACGACCGTCCATGACCCCTGCACCGAATCTAAAGAAAGTGCGCTGTAAAGAGTACCAGTCGACCATGGACGATTGTCAGGGTAGATTAAAACAACAGAATCTATCGTATTACTCACAACGCATGGACAAAATACAATAGAACATATGTATAGTGAAGCTTTACAGAACAAAATGACATCATATAAAACTCCATAATAGTTGAATACAAGCATCCACATAGTCAATACATCAAGCCTCACTACATATCTCTCAGAGAATACAAAACAGCGGAATATCCAGTACATATAATAAGAAGATAATATGCAACCCTCCAGCTCGTCTTCGATATCAGCATCGTGAGAAGAGAACAGCACCTGTCACCTGCTACCTAGTCTGCCCGTCCCAAAATGGACGAACAGCCCAAGGCAATAAGAATTAAAACATAAAGCCTTGAGTCAGACAACAGTCTTAATGAGCAGTAAATTAACTAGCAACATACCAAAAGAGCATAAAGGAAAAGGAATAGGAATACAACCCTCCCACTCCAACCTCATTCTACAGTGATAGCCCCCAGACACACACTAAGCAGAAGCAAACATAGCAAAGCATACAATTTAAAGTAAAGCTACTATCACTCGAGTCAAGGGCGATGTTTTCCAAGTACCAAGGCCTAAATCAGATAAGCACCCAGAAAATACCGCTCTTGAGTCCGAATGACGATACAACCAAACATCCATGACTCTGGCTATCACTGTTATCATTGCTTCGATATCACCGTTAATTGAATGACCGGCACATTCTTTCAGCCGTCCGTCAAGGGCTAATGGAAACCCCGGTTCTAGACATAACTCCCGCACGTCGTCGCAACCCGTGCCTAGGACTATCGAATCTGCCCAGAGTACTCGACCTTCAACAGTTGGTCGTTGGGACTATCGAATCTGCCCAAACGTACTCTTGCTTAGAGCATGCTAGAACCTTCAACAACGATGCTATCCAAGCCTCCTAGTCATCCTCCTCGACGACTATTCTCATATCCATTCATTATCCTCAACTCGAATCATATCACCGAGTTATCAACATGCTTGGAATGATCCCGTCTGGATTAGACCAAGTCTTCATCACATGATTGCCTCGCTTCATCACATCCTCGCGAAGCCTCATCTCAACATCACATCATCAAATCTATGCATAAGAGCTTCATCATCCCGCTACATATGCCACGAGCAGCTTTCCCAATTCAAGAGCCTTTCCCTTAGCTTTTGAATCGTCTTCGGTCTAAATCAAACCATCAATCATCTAATTCATATCAATCATTCAAATCAAACATTAATCCAAACAATCAAGCATTCAAATATGATCTAAGTAGACAATTATAACAATAATGGCATTTTCGTAATTAAAGAGTTGAAAGTCCAATAAGCATGAAAACATGAACAATATCTCTACAAACTTGATGAATGAACTTGCATAGGTTAACATGTGATAAAATGGATGTAACATCATCATGAACAATGCATCTACATGGATCTACACTTAGGATGAAGAAAATGCATAGAAATCACTATTTTAACACCAAATCGAGCCAACAATCCGATATACTCCTTTGGATCCGTGTGAGAGATAATCACCACTCACCAAATCACCTAAACAACCTCAAATCAACACGCTTCAGATCTGGACAGCGAAGGATCAAGCTTGATCTATCACGAATCCGCTTCAACGAAGAAATCTCTCTTGAAAAGATGAAGATCTTCAATCTAAGCTCTTGAATCTTCAATCTTGATCTTCGATGTGGATGAAAGGAAGCACTAGATTAGAGTGGAGAAAAGAAGTGAAGAAGTGTAGAAGTCGAGCTCTCAAAATGGCAGCACTTCGTCGCTTCAAAATCCGGATCCCAAAAAGTGAGAACAACCCCCTCTATTTATAGTAGAAATTCTCTAAGTCGTAGCTCGGAATTAGGTCGTCTCCGACCTACGACCTAAGACCTTGCCGACCTAAAACCTATACGACCTAACAGCTCTTCGACCTAAACAATGTGCGCGACTTAACGAACCAGGTCTCAAGACTTACCATCCTAACTCCTAGGTCGCTCGCGACTTAACACATAGGCTACGACCTACGACCTAACGATATAGCAGCCAAACTCCTAAGTCGGTCACAATATAACTCACGCGCCTATACGACTTAACGACTTAGCAGCTTCGCCGACCTAACAAAGTTACGACCCAACCAAGATACGACTTAACAGAGGGTACGACTCATCATGGTAGCCGACCTACGACTTAGCTAACTCATCTGTCTACGGCTTAACCATGACACGCCTTAACGACCTATCACTTAACTCAACCCAACGAGTTACGACCTAACCCCTTAAAACATCTACGCGACCTAACATAAGTCGCGAACAAACTGGGATACGACCTAACTACTAAGTCATCTAGACGACTTAACCAC
Organism: Allium fistulosum; assembly: GCA_030737815.1. NCBI lineage: Eukaryota > Viridiplantae > Streptophyta > Magnoliopsida > Asparagales > Amaryllidaceae > Allium > Allium fistulosum. The sequence goes on from CM060907.1 coordinate 102,775,167, forward strand.
TAACTCCTAAGTCATCTACGACTTAACTATTAAGTCGTTAACTAACTTATTCCTTAGGTCGGTCAATCCCATAGGTCGCTCACTCTACTAAGTCGCTAACCTGCTACCCCAGCTCCCCTAGGTCGTTGCCGACCTAACTATGCTATCTCGGTAACCACTAGGTCGCTAACTCCACTAGGTCTGCCTACCCTTGAGTCGCCATATCCTTAAGTCGGTCAGTCCCTTAGGTCGCTAACTCGCCCTGCCGACCTAACACTTAACTAAATCCTAGGTTGCATAATTCTATAGATCGCTACAACTAACCCACGACCTAACACTAACTCGTCCAGAACCCATAAGTCGGCTACGACTTAGGACATAGACAAAATTCTGCCAAAATCTGAAACTTAACAGAAATGCAACCAAAGGTCAACTCCTTTACGATGTTTCGATCCGTGAAAATACGGGTCGTTACATTCTCTCCCCCTTAGGAATTTCGCCCCCGAAATTCCAAGCAACAAAGCAATCGAAGACTATTCTGTACGCCTACCATCCATAGCAATCAACAAACCATACATCCAATTCTAGCTTAGCGTACAGAATTCTAAAACTTAGAACAAGTTACAATATCGTGAGATGAGACGACACCTTAGGGCCATACCTTGAAGAGTTCAGGATGAGCTGCCTTCATCCTCTCTTCCACCTCCCACGTACAGTCGTTATCATCATCACTCCATTGTATCTTGAGCAACTTAACTACCTTCTTCCTAAGCTGTTTCGTGTCGGTTTCAACAACACGAAGCGGCTTACGAGGTCTTCTATCGACTGGATCAACTTCGAAGTCTTCACAGCTATCAGCAGAAACCACCATACTCGAGTCGTGCACATACTTCCGTAGATACGATACGTGAAAAACATTGTGCACACTCGACATTTTCTCTGGTAACTCCAATCTGTAGGCGAGCTTTCCAATTCGCTCGATGATCGGGAATGGTCCAACAAATCTCGGAGTCAATTTTCCTTTCTTCCCGAATCGAATAACATTCTTCAGTGGAGAAATCTTCACAAAAACCATATCTCCTACGTCGAACTCCAAGTCCTTTCGACGCTTATCAGCATAACTCTTCTGACGGTCTTGGGCTGCCTTCATTCGTTGCCGAATGATCTCTATACAATCTGAAGTCTGCCGAATCATCTCTGGCCCAAGTATAAGTTTTTCTCCAGTTTCCAACCAATATGTCGGAGAGTTACACGGTCTTCCATACAATGCCTCATACGGTGCCATACCAATGCTTAACTGGTAACTGTTGTTGTACGCAAACTCCACCAAATGAAGGTGATCTTCCCATGATCCTCCGAAGTCCAAAACACATGCTCTAAGAAGATCTTCCAAAACTCGGTTGACTCTCTCGGTCTGACCATCTGTTTGAGGGTGATAAGCTGTACTCAAACACAACTCGGTTCCCAAAACTTCCTGGAAGCTCTTCCAAAATCCACTAGTGAACAATGGGTCTCGATCGCTCACTATACTTTTCGGAATACCATGGAATCGAACTATCCACTTAACATACAACTCAGCCAACTTTGATGCAGTCCTAGTCGATCGAACAGGAATGAATCTTGCACTCTTGGTCAAACGATCAACGATAACCCAAATCCCTTCATTTCCCGTTCTGGTTCTAGGTAACCCATCGATAAAATCCATCGATATCTGCTCCCACTTCCATGTAGGAACTTCTAATGGCTGAAGCAATCCACTTGGCTTCTTCTGTTCAGCCTTTACCAACTGGCAGTTCATACACTTGGAAATATAATTTCCAACATCCTTCTTCATACCTTCCCAATAGTAGGTTCTCTTCATATCCCGATACATCTTATTTCCACCTGGATGAATTGTCAACTTCGAGTGATGACTTTCCTTCAGAACTTCATTCCTCAATTCACCTATATCGGGAACAACTAGTCGTCCTTGCTTTCGAAGCCAACCTTCTCTATCGACCTCGAATCCTTTATCCCTTTCTGGTTCCAATCCAGATTCCAAATCACGGATAATCTTGACAAGCTTATCATCTCACTTTTGACTCTCGCCAATCCTTTCCACAAGAGTCGGTCTTATTGATAAGTTTGCCAACATCTCAGGTTCCAATTCACATCTAGGCCTGAAGTCAAATCCAGCTAAATACTCGAGATTCTTCCATTCAGAAAACATGGCTCCCAATCCTGCATGTCTTCGACTTAACGCATCTGCCACTGCGTTACCTTTTCACGGAGTATAAGCTATACCAAAATCATATGATGCCAAAAACTCTAGCCATCGTTGCTGCCGAAGATTCAAATCCTTTTGGGAGAAAAGATACTTCAACGACTTATGATCCGTAAACAACTCGAATCGAACTCCCAACAGATAATGTCTCCACATCTTCAGAGCAAATACAATCGCCGCTAACTCCAAATCATGAGTTGGGTAATTCCTTTCATGCGGCTTCAGTTGTCGACTTGCATACGCAACAACTTTATCCTTCTGCATTAGCATTGCTCCAAGTCCAGTACCACATGCATCGGTGTAAACCACCATCTCATCATTCCCACTGGGAGTAGTCAGAACAGGAGCACTCGTCAATCTCTCTTTCAGGATTCCGAAAGCTTGCTCACACTTAGCATCCCAACTGAACACTTGGTTCTTTTTCGTCAATCCTGTTAACGGTGCAGCTACCTTGGAGAAGTCTTTGATAAACCATCGATAATATCCTGCTAATCCAAGAAAACTTCTCACATCAGATGCATTCCTAGGTCTAACCCAATCCTGGATTGCTGCCACCTTAGCGGGATCAACCGCTATTTCATTTCCAGAAATCACATGGCCTAAGAACCTCACTTCACTCTTCCAGAAGTGACACTTCGAAAACTTAGCCTTCAGCTGATGTTTCCGCAAGATTTCCAAAACAATACGCAAGTGCGTCTTGTGCTCTTCTTCCGTTCTGGAATAAATCAAAATATCATCCACGAACACAAGTACGAACTTGTTCAACTGATCTCTGAACACTCTATTCATAAGATCCACAAAGTATGCTGGCGCGTTAGTCAATCCAAACGGCATTACCAGCCACTCAAAGAAACCGGATGGTGTCCTAAAAGCAGTCTTCGGCACACTATCCTTAGCTACTCTCAACTGGTGAAATCCCGTTGCCAAATCCATCTGAGAAAACACCTTAGCTTCGTGAAGCTGATCGAACAAGTCATCTATCCTCGGCAATGGATACTTGTTCTTATTAGTCACCTTATTCAGCTCACGATAATCCACACATAATCTCAACGACCCATCTGCCTTGGTTGCAAACACAACTGGTGCACCCCACTCGGACACACTACGCCGAATGAATCCTTTCTGTAAAAGGTCATCAACTTGCACCCTCAACTCTTGCTGTTCCCTAGGCGCCATCCGCCTTAGAGGCATCACAACAGGTCTGGCTCCTTCAACTAGATCTATACGAAACTCGATCTCTCTATGCGGCGGCAACCCTCTGACTTCGTCAAAGACATCCTCGAATCCATTAGCGATCGGCACTAAAGACAGTCCATCCCGTGGAACAACTAGCGAATACATGAAGCTCATGAAGACGCCTTCCTCATGCTTACATCGTATCACAACCTTTCGCCCCTCCACATTCTCGACTGTCACTTCCAACCTCTCGCAATCAACCTTAGCTGCATACTTCCTAAGCCAGTCCATACCCAAAAATAATTCCGAACCCCGCAAAGTTCAGAACAAAGCAATCACAAACAAAAGAGCAACCATGACTCGACACAACTAGACCACGGCATAACATACACAAACAAGACGAACCCCCAACTGGATTAGTCACAACCAATGGCCTATCAACAATATCCGGTTCCAAACCTAACCGGTCGACGAGTTCATTACAAACAAACGAATGCGACGCTCCAGTATCAAACAGAACTCTAACTGGAGAACCACATAGGAAAAGAGTACCTTGAACAACCACACTCTTTCCCTTCTCTTCAGCAGTAGGAGCTTTTAAAGACGACGGAACAGCTCCCAAAGCATAAGCTTGCACAATCTGCTTGTCCTTCCTCAGTTCTGGACAATTCTTCCTGATGTGCCCTGGCTTGTCACAGTTGTGACGCTTCATTGGCACCTTCGGATTCTTACAATCCTTAGAGAAATGGCCCTTCTGCTGACAATTGTAGCAAGTCACTTCGCCTTTCGGCTTCTTCTGGCCATCCTTACCCTTCTGCTGCTGCTGCTTCCTCTTCTGGTTTCCACCCTGCTGTGGTTTAGACTCTCCCCTGGTAACAGCAACAACAGGTCCTTCCTTAGGAAACAGACTCTCATGCCTAAGAGCTTTCTCCACAAGCTTCTCAAATGAATCGTCCAAATGATCCACCAATTGTCTCCCAAGATAACCATCCAAGCCGGTCACAAACTTCTCATTCTTCTGATAAGCAGACTCAATATATGACCGGGCATACTTGGACAAGGCTTCAAACTCAAAAACATACTCAAGAACTGGTCTTCCACCTTGCTTGAGCTCCACAAATCTCTTGAACAGAACAGACTTCTGAGCTGTAGAAATGAACTTAGCTTCAAACCTAGCTTGGAATTGCTCCTAAGTAATCTCTTCCTCCGCAGTATTGATGGTAATAGAGTTCCACCAATCAGAGGCTCTCCCTTGAAGCTGCCTTGATGCCAACTTCCTCTTAGTTGCATCATCAATTCCCAAATCACCAAAGATCCTTCTACAAGCATCCATCCACCTCTGGACCTCAATAGTTGATTCTGTTCCCAAGAAAACCTTCCCTCCAAGAGCAGTATAATCCTTGCACAACTTAGCAAAATCCACTGGTTTCGGAGTTTGGACTTGAACTCCAACATCTACTGCTGCCCTCGGAACTGGTATCCTTCTCATGATCGAAGTCATCATAGCTTCGAACATGGCTGCATAATCAGCAGTCTCTTCAGTAGCACGGCCTTCCCTAGCAGCTGGTCTCCCTCTTCGACTCATTCTCAATATCTATAAAAAGGAATGATTAGAGCATCTAGAGAAACAACTTCATAAAGGACTCAAACTCAACTAAACTACTATATTATATATAGTATTCATCCATCAAAATACAATTACGTCTCTCATACGTAGTTACGACGGCGAGCGTTGGGTAAAATCGATTAACCAAAGCTCTGATACCAAATGTGACGACCGCCCATGACCCATGCACCGAATCTAAAGAAAGTGCACTGTAAAGAGTACCAGTCGACCATGGACGATTGTCAGGGTAGATTAAAACAACAGAATCTATCGTATTACTCACAGCGCATGGACAAAATACAATAGAACATATGTATAGTGAAGCTTTACAGAACAAAATGACATCATATAAAACTCCATAATAGTTGAATACAAGCATCCACATAGTCAATACATCAAGCCTCACTACATATCTCTCAGAGAATACAAAACAGCGGAATATCCAGTACATATAATAAGAAGATAATATGCAACCCTCCAGCTCGTCTTCGATATCAGCATCGTGAGAAGAGAACAGCACCTGTCACCTGCTACCTAGTCTGCCCGTCCCAAAATGGACGAACATCCCAAGGCAATAAGAATTAAAACATAAAGCCTTGAGTCAGACAACAGTCTTAATGAGCAGTAAATTAACTAGCAACATACCAAAAGAGCATAAAGGAAAAGGAATAGGAATACAACCCTCCCACTCCAACCTCATTCTACAGTGATAGCCCCCAGACACACACTAAGCAGAAGCAAACATAGCAGAGCATATAATTTAAAGTAAAGCTACTATCACTCGAGTCAAGGGCGATGTTTTCCAAGTACCAAGGCCTAAATTAGATAAGCACCAAGAAAATACCACTCTTGAGTCCGAATGACGATACAACCAAACATCCATGACTCTGGCTATCACTGTTATCATTGCTTCGATATCACCGTTAATTGAATGACCAGAACATTCTTTTAGCCGTCCGTCAAGGGCTAATGGAAACCCCGGTTCTAGACATAACTCCCGCACGTCGTCGCAACCCGTGCCTAGGACTATCGAATCTGCCCAGAGTAATCGACCTTCAACAGTTGGTCGTTGGGACTATCGAATCTGCCCAAACGTACTCTTGCTTAGAGCATGCTAGAACCTTCAACAACGATGCTATCCAAGCCTCCTAGTCATCCTCCTCGACGACTATTCTCATATCCATTCATTATCCTCAACTCGAATCATATCACCGAGTTATCAACATGCTTGGAATGATCCCGTCTGGATTAGACCAAGTCTTCCTCACATGATTGCCTTGCTTCATCACATCCTCGCGAAGCCTCATCTCAACATCACATCATCAAATCTATGCATAAGAGCTTCATCATCCCGCTACATATGCCACGAGCAGCTTTCCCTATTCAAGAGCCTTTCCCTTAGCTTTTGAATCGTCTTCGGTCTAAATCAAACCATCAATCATCTAATTCATATCAATCAATCAAATCAAACATTATTCCAAACAATCAAGCATTCAAATATGATCTAAGTAGACAATTATAACAATAATGGCATTTTCGTAATTAAAGAGTTGAAAGTCCAATAAGCATGAAAACATGAACAATATCTCTACAAACTTGATGAATGAACTTGCATAGGTTAACATGTGATAAAATGGATGTAACATCATCATGAACAATGGATCTACATGGATCTACACTTAGGATGAAGAAAATGCATAGAAATCACTATTTTAACACCAAATCGAGCCAACAATCCGATATACTCCTTTGGATCCGTGTGAGAGATAATCACCACTCACCAAATCACCTAAACAACCTCAAATCAACACGCTTCAGATCTGGACAGCGAAGGATCAAGCTTGATCTATCATGAATCCGCTTCAACGAAGAAATCTCTCTTGAAAAGATGAAGATCTTCAATCTAAGCTCTTGAATCTTCAATCTTGATCTTCGATGTGGATGAAAGGAAGCACTAGATTAGAGTGGAGAAAAGAAGTGAAGAAGTGTAGAAGTCGAGCCCTCAAAATGGCAGCACTTCGTCGCTTCAAAATCCGGATCCCAAAAAGTGAGAACAACCCCCTATATTTATAGCAGAAATTCTCTAAGTCGTAGCTCGGAATTAGGTCGTCTCCGACCTACGACCTAAGACCTTGCCGACCTAAAACCTATACGACCTAACAGCTCTTCGACCTAAACAATGCGCGCGACTTAACGAACCAGGTCTCAAGACTTACCATCCTAACTCCTAGGTCGCTCGCGACTTAACACATAGGATACGACCTACGACCTAACGATATAGCAGCCAAACTCCTAAGTCGGTCACAATATAACTCACGCGCCTATACGACTTAACGACTTAGCAGCTTCGCCGACCTAACAAAGTTACGACCCAACCAAGATACGACTTAACAGAGGGTACGACTCATCATGGTAGCCGACCTACGACTTAGCTAACTCATCTGTCTACGGCTTAACCATGACACGCCTTAACGACCTATCACTTAACTCAACCCAACGAGTTACGACCTAACCCCTTAAAACATCTACGCGACCTAACATAAGTCGCGAACAAACTGGGATACGACCTAACTACTAAGTCATCTAGACGACTTAACCACTAACTCCTAAGTCATCTACGACTTAACTATTAAGTCGTTAACTAACTTATTCCTTAGGTCGGTCAATCCCATAGGTCGCTCACTCTACTAAGTCGCTAACCTGCTACCCCAGCACCCCTAGGTCGTTGCCAACCTAACTATGCTAACCCGGTAACCACTAGGTCGCTAACTCCACTAGGTCTGCCTACCCTTGAGTCGCCATATCCTTAAGTCGGTCAGTCCCTTAGGTTGCTAACTCGCCCTGCCGACCTAACACTTAACTAAATCCTAGGTTGCATAATTCTATAGGTCGCTACAACTAACCCACGACCTAACACTAACTCGTCCAGAACCCATAAGTCGGCTACGACTTAGGACATAGACAAAATTCTGCCAAAATCTGAAACTTAACAGAAATGCAACCAAAGGTTAACTCCTTTACGATGTTTCGATCCGTGAAAATACGGGTCGTTACATTGAGAATATTGTCGATCTTTAACATGAAAGCTCCAACTTGATTATAGTCAAATTGTGGCATGATTTCCATCAAGTGACTGTGGTTGGGTCGAGTAGAAGTATTGGAAGTGAAACACTATTTAAGATAGGATTCATCTCCTCGGTTATATGAGGTTAGTGTCACGGTCAACGTAGTTAACTCAAAGTAAAAATATTTGGTCAGAGTATTTCAGTAATAAGAATTGTTATTATTGAACCAAGGAATTTGTGTTTGGACTATAGAGTTGAATATGGATGATATTTAAAATCTTAACCATTACCAAATTCCATAATTCCAAAATGATATAGTTCTGAAAAAAAGAATTGTTGTAAATAATAGTTACAACCAGGTAACACTTTACAAAATAAAATTTGATTTTATCGAAACTAAATAAGTGATAAATTTACCCACCAAGTGAAGTGTGAAGTTAATATTCGAATAGTTCGATATTAATCGCTAACTAAATTTACACCTAAAGAATCAAACAACCAAAACGTTCAATACTCCTTTGACTAAATAATTTAATTAATTTGTAATTGTTACAAATTAATTAAAATAATCAATATTTATGCATATTAATTATCAATTTTTATTTGATTGTTAAACAAAATTATAAATATGTTTATAATAGTTATAAATATATTAATTAATAGATAATATCGATACATATTTAAATTAGATATAAATGCGATGAATATTATTCAGGATAAATTTGGATTTGAAGCCCATATGGACAAGGGGATTTTTGGCCATAAATGGATCGGTTAGGAGTGGCTATATGATGGCTAATAGACTAGAGTTTTGAAAGGATTAGAGGAAAAGAATGGGTAAGAGAGAAATGTGGATCTTGACCCTAACTTACCTCTCCAATATCTCCTCTATAAAAGCATCTTAACCCTCATTCATTCACCACATATTAGAGCCTCCATCTACCTTAATTCTGGAAGAAATATATCATGTTCTCCTCCTCCATTTCCAAGCTCAAATCAAATAAAAACAACTATATTCGATAGCTAATGGTCATTAGTTTAGGAGCTAGAAACTTGCTGAATTGGAATCTAGTTCAAGGAGTTGATCTCTTCGTTTCAACGTGTACTTAATGGCTTTGAAGGTAAGGTAATTTTATGATCTATAATAATAAATTAATTTTTATATAATTTATATGTCATATACTGTATTGTTAGTCAGGCGACGAATCTTGTATATCGATATATCATCACATTCAGAATGGTTGTATAATTAAAAAAAACTTTTGACAATTAAGTGCCTTTAATACTCACGGCACGAAAATGAAAAAAAAAATTGATTTAATCAAATTTAATATATTTATATATATATTATTTAAATTATATATGTTTCTTAATTTAAATATAAATTTTATATCATACAAAATATGATTTTAAAATTTTATAGTAATAGTTTTACATTTAAATTACTTTCGGTGTAAGTAAAATATTTTAACATACATACATACATATTATTTAAATATTATTTACATAAATTAATTTCATAAATTCATAATAATAACAAATGTATTATATAATATATATTTTAATCTTTATAAAATTAAATTCATGCCTAATATATTTTCGACCGGTAAGAAATTTTTTTTTTATATTCGTGTAATTAAATACCTGAGAAATTAATAAATGAATTTAAAATTGAATTTTTAATTATAAAATGTATATAATATTTAAATGTTAAAATATCTTTTATATTTTTAATGAAATATTAAAATAAAAAATTATCTTTTAAAAATATGTTTTTGTTCATTTTCTTACGAAAATAAATTTAATAAATATTTAAAATAAAATAACCAATTTTGCCATGAGAATTATTATGTATGTTTACATATATTTTATATGTTTTATATATAATTCATTTATGCATTAATATATATCTATATGTAATGAACTTTACAATGGTGTCCAAGCTTTACTCCTTTCTAATCTGTTCTGCCTTCTCCAATGTCCTTACTATCCCTAAACTATAGTTACTTCAACAGTTATCTCCGACCCTTTCTCTCTATCTGATCGATCTGCTTTCCGATGCAAGTTGCTGTCCTAGGTGTATCATAGTTATTCTTGCGATCCTCTATGTTTTGGAGCTGGTATTTCTGCCATCAACTTCCCAGCTCTTTCTTATGCAGACGTCGTCAGATATCCTTGTAAATCCATGGAAATGGGTGGAGGATCCTCAGCAGTTGCGAATTCGAATTCAAAATCTTCCTCAACGGCCAAGAATGCATTGGTTAGATGCATGGCTTCCTACATGGCAAAAATTAAACTGGGGAAAAATGCTTTCATTGTGGACTGGGGAGCCACGTGGCTAAGTAGTGTAGAAATGCCTTATTATGTTTTAGCTATTGAAAGTATGGGCATTTTTCTAGCAAATGCATTAATTACAAAGCGAAAGATTGGATGGTTCAGGACAGGGTCGCGTTCCCAGTCGTTTCTCCTCTGCCATACCCAGATCCTGTCGACTCGATTCCCCTTATTTCTACTTTCAAAAAGTGGATTTATGTGGCTTCTAAGTAAAATGGATCCCGCAAATGCCTCTTTGCATATTGACAAAGCTTGACTTCTCAATGCTCAGCTTCACGTCATCTTCTCAATGGTTGGCGGCCTCTAGTTGATGGAGGACCTAAGATGATGCTTGAAATTCCACTTCCATTGCAAATCCTGGCGAATCCCATCAACTCAAATCGCTCTTTCTTGGTTCGCTTCCTGGACCATCACCTCCTCGAAGTAGCTATTGGTAAGATTTTTTTTCACAAAAATAGCGGCACTGTGTTCGCTAAACACTAGATTTTGAAGAGGGAAAGCTACCGTCGAGAGTTTTTCAATGCCTCATGGCTTCACATTTCTCCTGCTATCTCCTATTGGTGAGTTCATAGCAGTGGATCATTGCTCCCGAGCAACTATAGATCACCATTTCACCTTTTTCAAGATCAGACTAGATATGACTATGGTTATGCCAAGGTCAATGGTAGTAGGTTCCTTTGCCCACTATTTCAAAGTTGGTTTCGAGCACTTCGTTCACCTTCACGTGAAATTCCATAGGATCATATCATTCTGGGAGATTAGGACAACCTTAGTTTCTAGGCAGAGAAGCCAGTGTACATTTTTTTTGATAATGAAGGCTTGAAGACTTGGATGTTTGCTCCATCCCTTATTCTGTGTTTCGTGGATGATGTAATGTTTGAAGAGGCATTGATTCTGTAACAACCTGAAATTTTACCACTTTGAAATGGAATATTTAATTTATTTTAAATGTTTAAATATAGAATTTTAAAACTTAAATAATTATGTTTCATGTGATAAATAAGAATGGTGAACTTATTTTTAGAACTGAATAGAGATTTTGAAGTTTTGTCGTAAAACCGACAAAAGCGGGTTTTCGATAAAATTGTATTTTAATATTATTAATTATGGTTTTATAACTCAAGTAAACTTGTTTTAATTATTTAAACATGATAAGAAACTTATTTTCAAGTTGGTCTACATCAATAAATAGTTTAACGAAAACGTCAAAATATGATCGTAAAACATTTTGTCGAAAATCAACGTTCTGTTCGATATAAGTTACCGCAACGTTATTGCACCTTTTATAACATGTTTTAACACATATATACACATTTCTAACTAAACAAGTTTACTTTTACTAAGTATCATTAGAAGATTCTAGAATATAATTGTAACATCCCCTATCTAGAGACCCAAAGCTAAGCGCTACAGATGCTGCAGTCATCTATAGTATTAACTTCCGATGACTAAATATGGTATGTTAATGGTATCCATAATATCAGAAGCATTTGAATATGAAACAAAATCGTAGATTTTAAAAACATCTTTTCAAATTACATTTTCAAAACACATGTTTCACATTCAAATTACATAATCCCATAATCGTTTCCCAGGTTCTGAAAAATATAATTATTACATAAATACGCCAAGAACGACATATGATGATGCCCCCTTGGTTGACCAAAGTACTATATAGACATAACTGTCTTAAATACAACACAGCGGAATAAAAAAAACAGCAACTCCTAAATAGCTATCCGTCAACCACCTGCTTGTCTCCGGAAGCTTTATTTGTTAACCTACTAAAACATGTAAAACCTCAACCCTCAGCCTACTCAAATAAAATTTTGAGCACCCGAGAGTTTAAGGGGGAAAACATAAACTTCGAGTCAGACATAAAGCCTGGTGTGAATAATACTATACATCTCGAATATACGATATTAAGTGACACCATATCGCTTAGCGGAACAGGTTTACCCTACCAAATATCCCTTTAAAATATATCTTTTGGAAATCATAAAGCTGCAACCGAAACTGGTTAAAACTCTAAAGCATTATTATGTAAACATACATATCAGGTAATAAATGGACTATCTGTCCGAACTCTATAGTTTTTTTTTGCTAACTACTTCTCCTTTTATAAATATATAAAACATTTAAGTCACATACCTTAAATAATTTTATATATTCATCAAAACACTTAGGAAAATTCTATAAAAATTCCAGAAAATCCTTTTAATACGTTTTCTAACATATATAAATTTCAGTTCCCAGTTATTTATAATTTAATCCTAAATTATTTATAACCCAATAAATCATTTTCTTCACTAGAAAATTAATATAAAATGCACATTAATTCATAAAATTATGAAATTTGAAACCTATCTCTAAAATATCATTTTTTATCTATATCAAAATCGCAAGGCATTTGGATGTCATTTAATAGGGTTTTTCATATCAAAACATATCATAAAATCTATATGAACAAGCATAAATCATCAACAAGTATACATAAACATTTAATCCATCAAAAACATGGCATTATCATGCAAACAAGTTCGGATTTTCCTTAGAACCGAAAACCATAAAAAAATGAGATGTAGTAATTATTCACCCTAGCCTTTGGATTTTGGACGTGAGATTTAATCTTGACTAAGTGATTTGATTCTTCTGTTTAATCCTAGCTTTATCTTCTCTTGAGATTGCTAATGGTGGCCGGCCTTAAACTTAAAATTTTGATAATGAAATGAATGTGTGGAAGTAATTCTTAAGGGTATAGGGTAAAAGAATATCCTTATCCCTATTTTTCCCTTACCTATTTTATTTCATGTTATCTCATTTTGATTTACACATTAACATGTAATGGCTACCCCTTACTAATCACAAATCTCAATCCCCTAATCATCTTACATTATTTTATTTAATTTAGCTAATTAAATTTCCTAAATAATGTTACTAAAAATATGGGGTGTTACAATCACCCCTCCTTAAAGTATTTTGTCCTCGAAATTACGATAAGGTACACAATGGTCAAACATAAAGCTAAAACATACCAACAAACAAATCAGGATAAGTGTTTCTAATCCTGCTCTCAGTCTTCCAAGTACAATCTCTATCATCGTTACTCCACTGGACCTTCACTAATCTGACTATCTTGTTCCTCAACTTCTTCTCATCTCTCGCGACTATACGAATCGGCTTTCTAACTATAGTCAGGTCTTGTTCCACTACTAAATCATCTAACATAGTTGGTGTTATAGTAGTTTCCAGATCCCTAACACACTTCCTCGGATGAGATACATGGGAAACATCGTGGACTCCTACCAAACTACTCCGTAACTCTAATCTATACGCGAGTTTCTCGATATTCTCTAAAATAGAAAATGGTCCTACAAACCTCGGTGCTAACTTCCTTGTCTTCTCGAACCTGATAACACCTTTTATCGGCGATACTTTGATGAAAACATGGTCTCCAATAGAGAACTCTAAATCTTTTCGTCTTATATCAGCATAAATTTTCTTCCTAGACCGAGCATCCTTCATTCTCACCCTTATCAGCTCAATCTTCTCTACTGCTTCTCTTACCAATTCGGGACCAATGACTAATCTATCTCTAGTCTCTAACCAACGTGCAGAGATTTGCATGGTCTTCTATACAAGGCTTCAAACGGTGCCATCCCTATACTAGTGTGATAACTATTGTTATACGAAAACTCGACTAGGTGTAGATGGTCTTCCCATGACCCCCTGAAGTCTAATACACAAGCACTTAACAAGTCTTCCAAGATCTTGTTAACTCTTTCTGTCTGCCCATCTGTCTGCGGATGGTAAGCGGTACTCATCTTGAGCTTGGTTCCTAAACTTTCCTGTAGACTCTTCCAGAACTTGCTAGTGAAAAAGGAATCTCTATTACTAACAATACTACTAGGAATTCCATGAAGTCTAACTACAATCTTCATAAATAACTTAGAAAATACAGGTGTCATCCTTTTGATTTAACAGGAATGAATTGAGCACTCTTGGTCAATCTGTCTACTATGACCCATGTACTTTTATTTCCACTATTAGATCTTGGCAACCCGTCTATGAAATCCATAAAAATAGAATCCCACTTCCATATCGAAATATCCCATGTCTTAAGCAACCCACTTGGCTTTTGATACTCGGCTTTCACCTGCTGACAGTTCAAACACTATTTCACCCATAAGCTAACATCCCTCTTCATTCCTTCCCAGAAGAAACTTCTCTTCATGTCTTGATACATTTTTGTTCCTCTTGGATGAATAGTGAACTTCGAATGATGACATTCCTCCAAAACTTCCTTCCTTATGTCTCCCACATCTGGAACACATAATTTACCCTTCTTTCTCAACCACCCACTTTGGTCAAGACTGTAATCCTTCAAGTCATCGCTCTCCATTCCATCCCTTAACTTCCTGATCCCTTCAGCTAACATTGGATCCTCTTTCTGTTTAGAAGCAATCTTCTCAATCAATACCGGTTGGATTTCTAAACAAGACAACATAACAGATTCTGCATTAGACCCAGCCTCGGATCAACACTGCACTTTGCAAGTCAACAATGCTTCGAAGTCTTTCTATTCTGCTATCACAGCCAGCACTGCATTTTGATGCATCCTACTGAGCGCATCTACAACCTTGTTGCCTTTCCCTGGTGTGTACTCAATTCCAAAATCATAAGCGGCTAAAAACTCTAACCACCTTTGCTATCTCATATTCAGCTCCTTCTCCCAAAAGTTAATGTCTCCACACTTTCAAAGCAAAAATAACTACAACTAACTCCAAGTCACGGGTCGGGTACCTAACCTCATGCGGTCTAAGCTGTCTAGAAGCATAGGCAATTATCTTGCCTTTCTGCATTAAAACTACTCCTAATCCAGTTCCACATGCTTCTGTATAAACTACCATATCTTGATTCCCCACTGGAACAACTAATACAGGTGCATGGGTCAATAAGTGTTTCAAGTTCTGGAATGCTTCCTCATACTTATCGGTCCACACAAACTTCACATCCTTTCGCGTTAGCTTGATCATCGGCACTGCAATCCGCAAAAAATCCTTTATAAACCTCCGATAATATCCAGCCAATCCAAGAAAACTTCTAATCTCAGTCACCATCTTCGGTCTCTTCCAATTATTAACAGCTTTGATCTTATCTAGATCAACTGATAACCCCTTCTCTTATACCACATGTCCAAGAAACTTCACTTCCTTTTTCTAGAAATGACACTTCGAAAACTTTGCCTTCAGTTGATGTTCTCTCAAAGTCTTAATGAACACTCTAAGATTAACTTCATGCTCTTTCTCATCCTTAGAGCATATCAAAATATCATCTATGAACACCAATACGAATCTATCCAACCGCTCTATGAAAATTCGGTTCATCAAATCCACAAAGAATGCTGGCACATTAGTTAGTCCCAACGGCATAACTAACCATTCGCATGACCCATACCTTATTCTAAATGCCATCAAAGGTATACTCTCTTATGCTACTTTTGATGGAAACCTGTTGCTAAGTCTAACTGAGAAAATACCTTGGCTCCACTCAGCTGATCAAGCAAATCATCAATCCTAGGCAACGGATATCGATTCTTTATCGCTCTCTCATTCAACTTACGATAGTCGATACATAGCCTTGACGATTCATCCGACTTCTTAACAAATACTACGGCTGCTCCCCAAGATGAACTACTCGGTCTGATAAAAATCATGCCTTCCAAATCCACCAACTGAGCCTTCAACTCCCTCATTTCTGTCGGTGTCATCTTGCTTGGTGGGGTACTCACCGGTTCTGTTCCAAATCCACTGAAACTCAATGGCTCGTTTCGGTGGCAATCCTACTACCGGCTCAAAAATATCTGTGAATTCTCTAACCACGAAAACGTGATTCAACTCATCCTCTAACTCCACAACACTCAACAAAGCATTCACCTCACAACTAGGGTTTTCTATGGTATAAACTATCCGATCAGTACAGTCCGGGTGTCTAAGAGATATTTCCTATCCTAGCAAAATATCCTAGCATCATTCTCACTTAACCAATCCATACCCAATATAATTCTGAACACTACAAAGTCAAACACATGTAAACAGCAAACAAAGGTATGACCTAACAAATAAAACTCTAGGTGGTCGCACTTCATCCCGTGTTGCATACCCTCCTATCAGATTTGGAACTCTTAAGGAAGTAACTAAATAGGTTGGTTCTAGGTTAAGCTTATCTACCAAACATCGAGATATAAAAGAATGCGATGCACCAGTATCAAATGAAATGCTAACAGACATATCATGAATCTGAAGTAGCAGGCTCTGATGCATACACCTTGCCATTCCCATTCTTAGCGGGCTCTTTGCATTGATTCTTATAGTGGTCGATCTGATCGCAATTGAAGCACCTAATATTCTTCTTTCTGATCACTTCCTTAGCCATTCCAGTATGACACTCATTAGCAAAATGTCCCTTCTTGTCGAACTTAAAACAAACCACTTCAGACTTCCCTTTCTTCGTTGGTCCACCTTTCTGAGCATGCTTCTTATGAAAGAACTTCCTCTTCTGACCTTACCCAACCTGGACCTCCTTCCCCTTCATCTTCTCTAAGTAAGCAAGTATCTCTTCATGTCTTAATGCCATCTCCACTACCACATCATAGGGATCTCTGATATGCGGTAAGGTAGCCCTAGCCAACTCAGGCTTCAACCCCCGAATAATCTTCTCATTCCTTTTCATCACTGTATCAATTGTGTCATTACTATATCTAGCCAATTCTTCAAACTTACTAGCATACTCTAAAACAGTCATCTCTCCTTGTTCTAACTCAGCAAACTTCCTGACCAAAAGAAACTATGCCATTACCGACATGAACCTCCCTTGGAACCCTCTCCTAAACTCAGCCCATGTCATCTCCTCTTCGTTTACTCCTGTCGTCACACTATTCCACAAAAATAAAGCAGCTCCTTGAAGCTGTCTCGACGCAACTCACCTCTTATGCTCATCATTGACCCCAAAGTCACAAATATCCTTTCATAGCGCAGCAAACAATTCTCCACTTATATAGCATCCTCAATTCCAATAAATGGCTTCCCACAAAGCCTAGCATAGTCACTACTCAAGTTACCATAATGGTTGATAACCGGAGCTTCCTGAATTCCTCCTCCTGTATTTCCTCGAACCATTCCAGCAGCAATTCCAGCTTGCATCATGTTCACGAAAAACTGATACATAGCTCTCATATCCACTTTTGGGACTCCGGCACCAACATTCTCAGTTTGAGCCTGACGTTGAGTCCTCCTCGTATTGGGTCGGGCATTTCCATTAGTAGTGGTGCTATCCCCTCCTAGGTTAAATCTGCCTCTTCTTGCGTCCATATCTGTATTCAAACCTCGTGAGATACAGAAGAATAGCCTAAGAGAGATAGGAGAATAGAGATATAGTGTATACTTATACATAACAAATACAAGTACGTTACTATAGCGTTATTCCATACCCCGATCTTAACTCTATTCCTAAGGATTATGTTTTTCAAAAATCATTTTAGTTAAAGTATTTCATAAACCTATGCTCTGATACCAAGTTGTAAGATCCCCTATGTAAAGGCCCAAAGCTAAGCGCTACATATGTTGTAGTCATCTATAGTATTAACTTCTGGCGACTAAATACAGCTATGTTAATGGTATCCATAATATTAGAAGCATTTGAATATGAAACGAAATCACTGATTTCAAAAACATCTTTTCACATTACATTTTCAAAACACACATTTCACATTCAAATTACATAATCCCATAATCGTTTCCCAGGTTCTGAAAAACATAATTATTACATAAATACGACAAGAGTGACATATGATGATGCCCCCTTGGTTGACCAAAGTACTATATAGACATAAGTGTCTTAAATACAACACAACGGAATTAAACAAAACAAAACAACAACTCCTAAATAGCTATCCGTCAGCCATCTGATCATCTTCGGAAGCTTTATTTGTCAACCTACTAAAATCTATAAAACCTCAACCCTCAGCCAAGTCAAATCAATTTTTGAGCACCCGAGAGTTTAAGGGAGAAAACATAAACTTCGAGTCAGACATAAAGCCTGGTGTAAATAATACAGTACATCTTAGATATACGATATTAAGTGAGACCACGCCGCTTAGCGGAACGGGTTTCCCCTCACTAATATCCCTTTAAAACATATCTTTTGCAAATCATAATCCAGCAACCAAAACTGGTTAAAACCATAAAGCATTATTATGTAAACATAGATATTAGTATTTTAATGGACCATCTGTCCGAACTCTTTAGTATTGTTTGGCTAACTACTAACCTTTGGCTGACTCGGGCCTACCAGACAATATAACAAAATAATCTAACATCTGTTAGATACACTTCTTCTGGACAGTCTGTCCCTAACTATATTTTAAATACTTCTCTTTTGGACGGTCTGTCCCTAACTTAACATACCCTAGGCTCACCTTATCCTAATGGTTTTGCAGGCTCACCACTAACCTATCTGTATAGAAACATATATTACCTTCTATGTGTAATCATAATTTTAGTCTTATCTATGACAAAGCCCTAAATATTAGAATTTCAGACTTAATTAGTTGGGCTAATAGCAAATATATAGGGCGCGACCCTATACCAGTCCCATCTGGTATTCTAATATCTGAGTCATTGTACTTGAGGAAAGCTTCCTAAAATTTTCCTTGAAAACCTTTTCAAATTGATTAAAAACCTTTAAATCTAACTCACACAAGAAAAATACATATGCTCTATGCTTTACTCAAAATCACAGTGCCATGTTATATATACTTTACCTAAATCTTAGTTGATGAAAACATATAAACCTTTGAAAGTATCCCTTTCGAATCTATTGAAAGTACCCCTTTCAAAACGAAGTAAAGCCCTTTATTCAACCTAGGCCGAAAGGCCAAAACCTTCATTTCGAAACCATTTATAGAAACCTTTCGAAACCATCGAAAAAGCTTCCTTTTGAAAGATAAAAACCTTAGACATCTTATCTTTAAAACCTTTAAACATAGCCTTTCGAAATCATTGGAAAATCTTTCATTTAAACCTTTCGAACCCTTTGGGAACTACCCCTTCGAAACCTTTCTTAAAGACCTTTCGAAAGCAACAAAACCTTAGACCTTTCGAAGGCATTTGGGTTCAATTTTAAAATATGTGGAAACACCTTTCGAAACCATTCGAAACCATCTCTTTTTGAAACCATTTGGGTTATACTTCAACTGAGCAAAAGGGTCATTAAAACCATTTAAGTCGAAAGCCTATCTTTCGAAAGCATTCCTAAGCTAGGAAGTGATGGTGTCGAAACCACCCTTCTAAAAGCATTAGAGAAGTGGCCAAGTAAAAAAACAAAGTATACCTTCCGAAACCATTGACTTCGAAAGGTTGGGAAAGCGGCAGCTAAAGGGCTTCGACCTAGTCAAAAGCATGTATTTAAAAACAAAGGCGCAACCTCTTTAAAACCACTTCTTTAAACCATTTGACTTGTTTGGAAGCCAACCAAGTTGATAGCAAAATAGTTGAAAGCAAAGCAGGCGCATTTTCAATTTAATACAAAGCAGCGCTTCGACCCATTCGGAACCTCTGGTTACGACTTCATACCTTCCACCTTCTTCCCAATTCGCTGCACACCAAGTCTTTGATGCCATGCGCATTGGTTTCGATAGTGATGGAGGCGAAGGAACTAAGTCGAAAGCCATCTATGTCGGAGGCAGGGTGCCGAAAGTGGCGAAACATGCTATTTGCCGATAAAACTGATTTTTAACCTTTTCAAGTAAACTTTTTAACCAACCTTCCTTGTTTGTCTAAATCTTATTGGTTCCAAATTATCTTTTTTAAAAGCACTGCCAAAATTTTAGAAATAAACACTTTAATTTATTTACAAAATACCCCTTCTTTTATAAATATATAAAACATTTAAGTCTCATACCATAGATAATTTCATATATTCATCAAAATACTTTGGAAAATTCTACAAAAATTTCAAAAAATCCTTTTTAATATTTTTTCTAACTCATATAAATTTCAGACCCAAATTATTTATATTTTAACCGTAAATTATTTATAAACCAATAAATCATTTTTACTAGAAAATTAATATAAAATACACATTAATTCAGAAAATTATGAAAATTGAAACATATCTCTAAAATATCATTTTTGATCTATATCAAAATCGTAAGGCATTTGGATGTCATTTAATAGGGTTTTTCATATCAAAACATATCATAAAATCTATATGAATAAGCATAAGTCATCAACAAGTATACATAAACATTTAATCCATCAAAAACATGGCATAATCATGCAAACAAGTTCGGATTTTCCTTAAAACAAACAACCATAAAAAAATGAGATGTAGTAATTATTCACCTTAGCATTTTGATTTTGTATGTGAGATTTGATCTTGACTAAGTGATTTGATTCTTCTCTTGAATCCTAGCTTTATCTTCTCTTGAGATTGTTAATGGTGGCCGACCTTAAACTTAAAATTTTGATAATTAAATGAACGTGTGGAAGTAATTCCTAAGGGTTTAGGGTATAAGAATATCATTCTCCCTATTTTGCCCTTACCTATTTTATTTCATGTTATCTCATTTTGATTTACACATTAACATGGCATGGCTATCCCTTTCTAATCACAAATCTCAATCCCCTAATCATCATATTACATTATTTAATTTAGCTAATTAAATTTCTTAAACAATGTTAGTAAAAATATGGGGTGTTATAATAATTAATAAAAGTAATTAAGGAAGATATTTAAAAAAAAGCAAACATCAAATCATGTCGATTCATGCTTTACTTAAAGGATAAGTAATGGAAAAGCAAACATCTACTCACCATTATAAAAAAGATTTGATGTGACATATATTTAAATATTTGAAAAGACATAATGCAAGATTTGATGTAAATTTGACGCATATTAATGAATGAAATGAAATAAAGTGATACTTTTGGATTTGATTTGATATTTTGGCTACTTGATTAAGACATTTGCACATAAATTTAGATAAGGATTCAAAATGCATTAGTGAGATGGTATGTTTTCTTTTAGTGATGTGATGTTTTAAAAAAATACCCAAGGGCATTTTGGTAATTTAATAAGGGGTTAATTTGTAAAATCACCACTTCTTACTTTTCCTATAAATACATGCACCATTTCACTTCTTCATTCATTCATTTCTTCATCTTCTTCCTCTTCTTTCTCAAGCTTTTCAATGGCTTCCTTCTTAATAAAATAACGGAGAAAAATGTAGAAAAATAAATAAAAATAAATATGTAAATATATACTATAGAAACTCCTCTCCAAAATTAGTGCAAACACCTACTCTACACTTCATACACCCACGACCACCATTAGATCCACCCTAGGTCGAGAGCATTGTGGAGAAAGGGCTTGGCCAATAGCATGGCAAAGGGAAGGGCTATGGCCGAAAGCATTGGAGGTAATGGAGGGAAGGGCTATGGCCGAAAGCATTAGAGGTAATGGAGGCAAGGGCCATGAGCATAGATCATTTTTGGGTGGTGGTCGAGCACTTGAAAGAGAAGTGAAGTTATTTGGTGATGTTAAGATAAAGTTTAGTAATGATTTGGATGAAGTGTTATGGTGATTTGAATGTTGGTAGAAAGATTTTGGTTGGTTATGGTGAGTACTCATATTTTACTGTTTAATCTCTAAAAATATTTCAAGAATAATGATGTGAAAGTTTTAACATATTGGATGATAATATGTTTGTTAACCTGGATGATAATGTGGTTGCTTTTATGAATGTTAAGATGGTTGATAACTTGGTTGTGAAGTTCTATAACCAATTGATGTGAAAATAATATTCAAGTTAGATAATGGTTAGTAAACTAACCATAGATAGTTAATAAATCCAAATGAAAAGTGTATGAAGTTGTTTAGTCTCTTTAATGATTAAAATAATAAAATATTGTTTTAAATAATTTAAAATAATTTTAATATGGTTTCAAAACATATTTGAAGTGTTTTGGACAAGTTTCAGAATAATTCACCAAATGGTTAAAATCGAGCTCGCCGCGTAGCGGTAGTTCGTAATATTCGACCTGTAACTTTAAATCAATGTGTAGGATGCAAACTAAGTCGAAAATCTTTGAAATGAGAAATTTACAGATCCTTGTAACCATAGTTTTCAAACGAAAAAGGAAAATCAAGATTTTGTTTGATAGAGTTTTAGTTATGTCCAAAACAAATTTTCAGAAAAATCCAGTTTTGATCGCTTAACACCCGAAGTAAGAAATTGTTTGAAACAGTCGTTTTTAAATCTTTCAGAATATGAAATATGTTTTATAAATCTTTTAAAATGTTTTAAAAAGAGATTTGAGTTATATAAATCAATTTCAAAATGATAGAAAAGTTACTTTTATCAAATAAGCCTTTAAAGCACTATTTGCAACACCTTTTGTAATTGTTTTAAATAACTTGTTAAATATGATTTTAAACTTAACCATTTCTTTTCATATCTTTTATAAATGGTTTTTAAAAGAATAAATAAGTGTTTTAAATAATGATTTGGAAGTTTTATAAATCATTTCTAAAATTGAAAGGAGTATGCGGAAACGACTAGTACATTTGTCCCGCCTGTGAGATCTAGAAAGGTAAAACGAGGTATGTAACTAAGGTTAGGGATGGAGCAACCCGTGCCCTGAGCTTACCTGGCCTCTTTCTCTTTGTAGGCGAGGAGTGGAACAGATCGAAGGGAAAAGCCCGAATGCTCTAAAATACTATTTTCCAATATGAGATTTAAATAAATGATTAAAACTTTTTAATTCCTACACTTGAATTAATTGTTTTGTTTTTGCAATAAACCATGTCTTAGGTAACATCATTTTTGACCCATTTAAAAATTATATTTTGGAAATAAGAAATCTTTGATTAAGATTTAATAAATGATTTGGAAATGTTTTCCTAAGTAACAGGGTGAAATGATTGAAAATTATTCCAAAGTTTAAAAGGTTTTAATTGACCAAAGTATTTGATAAAATGAGGCTTAATGATTCCATATACTTTAAAAAATATAAAGGAATAATTTAATCTATATTTAAGAGAAATTTAAATCTAAATAAAAAGATTAATTGATTGGATTTTATTTGACTAACACATATATACCTGATATCTTTTTATCGATGATTAGTTCGAAGTAACCATGGTCGGATTTAGGTAATTCCTATCCAAAAACCACTTCGAACCAATGTATACGTTCGAAAATGCAGACATCTTGATGAAAAAGACACGTTGAAGATGATTATTATTGAAGACCGAAGATCTTCATAGCGGAAGAACTGCTTGTTGACATTCTCTGGGTTGCTCCCAATATAGAGATATTTATTATAGCAGTGGTCCTATCATGTTTTGAAATCTTCGGATTGCAAGGACTACTCAGTACTGATCCTAGGGGTGATTTCCAAAGGTGTGGTAGAAGGAGTGCCTTCGGTTTCGTTCAGCCCCAAAACGAACTTGTATGGATGAGTGTCTGACATTGCATTTCTAAGTCATGAACGTTGATTTATACAAACGTACATCTGTTAGTGGCATAGGAGGCAACTCCTATTAGCTTAACACCCTTCTTTGAGACATATGAGCTCGGAGGTTGTATTTTTGTGGAAGTCAATTAGTGATAAATGGAAATGGCAATGTGGCATTTTAAGTGGAATGTGCTTTGTGGAAGAATAAAGCCTAGCTTTGTGAAAAAACAAAGCATGGCTTTATGAAAAGAAGAGCGTAGTCTCTCTAGCCTCACAGTCCGGTAATGATACGAGATACCATGTGGTCTTCTAGACACAATTACAGGCTATCAAATGAAATGCGGAAATGGCTACAGCCTTCCATGGGTAAAATAAGTAGCGTGCGAGTCCTTGGATGAGTAGCCATTGATATTGATTTACATCGGTTGTTGACCGTATGATATAGTGGCGTCTAAGTCCTTGGATGTATAGCCATTGGATATATGTTTGTTGCAACTAAAACACCACAAACAAAGGCCACTAGTTCCCTTTCATGTTGGAAATCCAATCCCAATACGAGCTTTACGGTTTTGGTTGTAGTCCCAAAATAGCTGTAATGCTTTGCAAACATTTCAGCTACCCCTTTTGTATCATATATTCCGTCCAGGTATATTCAGTTTAACCTAGTCTAGATATATTACCACAGACTTAGTCCGGGTATTGGTACTTGTTTTATATATATTTACTTGGAAAATGTTTTTGAAACCAATGTCATTAAAGATAATATCAAAGTGTTTTCAGTATAAAATATTTTGGTTATCATAAGATAAAAACCCATCTGCATTTATGTGTGGACGAGGTCTTATGAGATATCCTTCTTTCCACAGGTTTTGATTGACATCAACATGATCTATACATTTAAAATTTCGAGTATCTCACGCTAGTCTATCAAGCCTGATCTGGGCATTTTTAATACTCGAGTCATATCTGAGTAGTTTCGGGTTTAGTTGAAGACGCTTAGAGTTTCTAGAGGAGAGCTGGAGATCTTCTTTTGTACATGGACATATTCTATTAATCACTGCATCTATTGCATTTGTTTTTACATTTATAAGGACAGAGGGTTTATAACTGTCCAGGCTAAATCCAAGTTAGACTTTGATATTGTATTCAAAATTTTCCACTGTAAAGATTATATATTGAAATAATATATGTT
This sequence comes from Allium fistulosum, assembly GCA_030737815.1. Lineage (NCBI taxonomy): Eukaryota > Viridiplantae > Streptophyta > Magnoliopsida > Asparagales > Amaryllidaceae > Allium > Allium fistulosum. The sequence continues at coordinate 102,800,302 of CM060907.1, forward strand.
ATACCATTCATGTGAGATTCTATTTTCTTATTTATTCTATCTTCTTTTCTTTTTCACCCCCAACATTCGGGTTTTCCAGCACTTGGTTTTACGACGTGTGAATACCGAGGATGTATTAGTGTCGATTTTCGAGGGTTGAAAATCCCCGGTCATTACATTTGGTATCAGAGCTTAGGTTGAGCGAACATCTAGGCTTTGGTGGGGGTAAAACTCAATAGACAGGGTTAGTAATACCTTAGAATGAGTGACTCATTAGAGATAGGGTTAGTAATGCCCTAGAATGACTTGAGAGTATTATATATATGAGCGTGTATTTGTTGTCTGATATAAAAATGTTTTGTGTTGATTGGTCTAATGAGTGGTTTATGAATTTTGGTCGATACATGTTGGCCACATGTATTCGATAGAGGTTCCTAAATACTTAAACAAGGCTAATCGACACACTGTTTTAAAAGAAGTATATTTTATATATACAAAAGTATAAATATTAGTGTGATTAGGAAAATTTATAAGATTGTATCCCTTTGGGAAGTTCCAAGAATATGGTCTTGATCTGTTTGGTGATGGTGGGAATAATCTTCTAAGTATCAGTCATATGTTGGCTTCGGTGAATGGTATCGAACACTTGGTAAATTATTCTCCTTATCATTGTACAATCAAGGCAAGTTCAAATCCAAACAAATATGAATCAAGTAATTTGGATAAGTCAAGAAATTAATGGTATGAAACCTCTAATTTATTAGTATATCATTTAGGTAAAGATGTCTTATTATACGCCGGGTGATGCGTTATGAGCTAATCCAAAGTAAGCATGAAGAGCACATGCAGCAAAGAAGCTAAAGAAAAAGCAAGACTAGGACCCTATGCAGGCATCCACTGCTTTAGATGTCGGAGAGAAGGACATTATGCAGTTCTGTGTACTGATAGGATAAAAAGAAAGAAAGAGAACCTATTCAGAATGATGTAATTTGTTTCAAGTGTAAAGAGAAAGGGCATTTTATACATAAGTGCCGTAGAACAAAGAAGAAACCAAAGATCCCATCAGGGAAGGAAAAGAGTTGCTACCGTTGTAAAGAAATGGGGCATATAGTCAAAGAATGTCCTTTAAGGAAAGGAGAAAAGCCGGTTAAAACAGCAACCCCTACAGTCACTGTTATGGTTGGGAAGAGTACATGGGCTTGCAATTCATGTTATGAGTGGGAGCATTTATGGAAGGATTGTCCAGAGAAAAAGATAAGGTTGGCTGATTTACGAACCAAGGAAAAAACACCGTCTACCTCAAAAGGAGTCTTAGAATAAAATAGCTAGCAGTTCGAGTTTGTGTATATATATATATATATATGATGGTGGTGTGTGATAAGTTATATTCCCTAGGAAGTTATCTCTAAAGTTTGTAATATAGGCTAAGGTTAGGAAGGGATGTATAAATGTGAAGTTAATTAACGAACTTTGGATTATCCTCTCGAAGCACTTCTTGTTAGGAATGGGAGATAGTGGTTCTGATGACAACAACCTTTGTGACTTATTTTATTATAACTTATATACTAACACTATTGTCTAGATATATATGAATGTTATTATGCAAGATATATATAAGGCACATACTGATTATTTAAGTCTGTACAGTATAATGATCAAGAATGAAGAAATCTAGTTTGAAGACTCATGAGTATCAAGATCAAGATTTCAAGATAAGTGTCTAGTTTTGTTAAAAATTCATAATAGCATGGAAATCTTCATTCCTAATTTCATTTGGGAAGGAACCCATTTCTACCTTCTTAGTGGCTTACAAACCCACGACAAGTAGCTTACAAACCTACGACAAGTGGCTTACAAACCCACGAACATCCTGGTTTTGTACAAGTTCTCGAGTCCTGATGTGATGAAATATTCTGTTGGAAGAAGCTTGCAAAACTACTTCAAAATGTTTTTTTTAAAATGATTTTCAAAATTGTTTTTTTAAAATGTTTTAAATTTAAAATTATATTTTCAAATGATTTTCTAAAAGATGTTTTAGCCTTAAAATATTCTTTGTTTTTGTTTTTAAATAAACTCTTGTTTTAAACTTCGTTTGTTTTTAAACTATCTTATTATTTTTAAAAATTATTTTATAATATATATATATACTTGAGATTTAAAATCAAATTTGTATATATTCTAAAAATATATTTTTCTACTCTTCTTTATTTTAAATCATAGGAAAATTAGTTTATTTTACTCCAGAATCATTTCATCTTGTTTTCCTTTCAATACCATTTTCAAAACAAATTTTACATTGTTTTTAACTAAGGGATGTCGACATCATGGGATACCCCATGTCGACATGGTGGCCGTTAAATTCAAAAGTTTCAATTTTCAAAAGAAGTGTCTATTCGTTTAAATCTCTTCACGAATGGTTATGACCGTTACTGGTCTATAAATAGCCTTCACAAACGAATTTCTTAACTAACTATTTTCTTATTTTCTTCACTCCTTCTTCTCCACAAATCCATATTCTAAAATTTTCATATTTTTAAGATCGTGCCGAAATTCTGCCGAATTCTTAAGTGAACCAAATTAGAATCTCATTCTTGTTTGATTCTCTGCCCTCTCTCAAAGATCAAAGTGCTATTCAGAGTTATAGGATAAATTTGTAATCAAAAGTTTATCAAGTCTCTCTATAAGGTGTGGTGGTGCCTGGAAATCAATTGGGTGATCTTGTGTCCCGTAAATCAAGAGAGTTTGCCCCGGACTCAAAGATAGGAGGGTACCTCAAGGCCTTTAGAAATTGAGGATTGTAATCTTGACATTGGTATAATAAAAATCTGTACGATGTGTTTGCCTTGGTGCAAGACTGGACGTAGGGTAACTCCGAACCAGTATAAAATCCGGTGTGTTCTTTCCTTTTACTACTTTTTATTTACTTTCTTCATCCATGTTTGATTCTGTGATTGTTCTGTGATTAAGTTCTGCATTTATTTATATCATAATTTTTAAATTAGTCCATATAAGTCTTAGAATCCATTAAACACTATTCACCCCCCTCTAGTGTTAAATTAGCCTTAAGATCCTTAATCCGCACTCCCTTTCAATTGGTATTAGAGCATAGGTTTTCATAGTTTTCATAATCCGAAACTTGAAAAGTTAAAATGGCATTTTAAGGAAATTTTGTTAATACTAGTTTGAATTTATACATTTCATCAAAGTATCATAAGTCTGCATATAGTTTTTATGAAAAATCAAGTTATCTACCGAATTGGTGTGTTATGCTGGAATAGACATGTTACATGGATTTTTAAGAATCAACACCCATTGAACAAACTGTGCAAATTAAGAAAGATAAATGGATACTTGATAGTGGCTATTCAAGGCATATGACTGGAAATCCTGAGATACTCAATGACAATATATATCAAGATGGTGGATTGGTCAACTTTGGAGATAACTCAATAGGATATGTGATTGGCATCAGCAATGTCAGTAATTCTAAAACTCCTCTTATTTATGATGTTTTGCTAGTTAGGAGTTTAAAACATAATTTTCTTAGTATAAGTCAAATATGTGATAAAGGATTTAAAATTAAATTTGGAAAAGATAAGTGTCACATCGAAGATAATAAGCCAAGTATTATCTTTGAAGGAATTAGGTAGAAAAACATTTACATCCTTAGTATGAAAGTTTCAAATGATAAGTTATGTCTTTTGGCTAATACAAGTGACCCTTAGATTTGGCATAAAATATTTGGTTATTTAAATTTCAAACTGTTATCTAGGTTATCAAAACTTGACTTAGTTAGAGGTCTTCCCAAGTTAAACTTTAAAGTAGATAGTATATGTGATGCTTGCCAATTAGGAAAACTTAAGAAAAGTTCATTTAAATTAAAAGATATGATTTCTACTTCTAAACCTCTAGAATTACGTCATTTAGATTTATTTGGTCCATCTCAAGTTCAATCAATTAATCTGTAACGACCCGTATTTTTACGGATCGAAAAGTTCGTTAAAATCTGGAATTGTCAGCATTTTTAAGTCATTTCAGATTTTGGCAAAATTTTGCCTAAGTCCTAAGTCGTAGCCGACTTAGGAGTTTTGGACGAGTTAGCGAGTTAAGGCAGTTAGGTCGGCAACGACTTAGAGCGTAGAGAAGTTAGGTCGGTTGGACGAGTTAGCGAGTTAACGAACCAGTAGTAGACGACCAAAGAAGTTGATCGACTTATGGTAGTAGACGACTTAAGAATAGAGTTAGGTCGTAGTGACCGACTTAAGAGATAGTAGACGACTTAAGGTTAGGACCGAGTTAAGAAATAGGTCGTATTGTCTTAAGTCGTATGTGGGTTTAGGTCGTGGGTTAGTTGGAGCGACCTATAGAATATTAAGCGACCTAAGTGTTGACGACTTAAGGAATGGCCGACCTAGTGGATAAGCAGTGAGCGACTTAGGAGTTACGTTAGGTCGCATAAGAGGTTAGGTCGATATGTGTTAAGTCGTAAGTTTGTTAGGTCGCGTGGGAGTGTACCTGTTAAGTCGTTGGGTTGCTGTAGCATGTGTTTTGATAAGTCGTAAGCGTTAGGTCGTGAGCGACTTAGTAGTTGTTAAGTCGCAAGCGACTTAAGAGTGATCTGTTATGTCGAAGCCTACGTGTTAAGTCGTAGACGACTTAGGGGCATAACTGTTAAGTCGTAAGTCGTATCTTCTATTAGGACGCGCATATTAGTTAAGTCGTAGGTCGACTTAATAGTTAGGTCGTATGCGCGTGAGTGTTAGGTCGCGTATGGGCTTAATAGTTAGGTCGTTGAGGTGTTATCTGGTTAGGTCGTAGGGTTTTGTTAAGTCGTAGGTCGGTGGGGCTTAGGTCGGAAGTTTATAAGTCGGAGACGACTTAGGAGATAGCCGAGTTATGACTTAGTAAATTTTCAGCTATAAATAGGACGGGTTTGTCTCACTTTTTGGGATCCGGATTTTGAAGCGACGAAGTGCTGCCATTTTGAGAGCTCGACTTCTACACTTCTTCACTTCTTTTCTCCACTCTAATCTAGTGATTCCTTCCATCCATATCGAAGATCAAGATTGAAGATTCAAGAGCTTAGATTGAAGATCTTCATCTTTTCAAGAGAGATTTCTTCGTTTGAAGCGGATTCGTGATAGATCAAGCTCGATCCTTCGCTGTCCAGATCTGAAGCGTGTAGATTTGGGTTTGTTTTGGTGATTTGGTGAGTGGTGATTATCTCTCACACGGATCCAAAGGAGTAGATCGGATTGTTGGCTTGATTTGGTGTTAAAATAGTGATTTCTATGCATTTTTGTAAACCTAAGTGTAGATCCATGTAGATCCAGTGTTCATGATGATTTGACAACCATTTTTGTGTACGATTAACCTATGCAAGTTCATTCATCAAGTTGTAGAGATAATTCTCATGTTTTCATGCTTGTTAGACTTTCAACTCTTTAATTACGAAAATGCATTATTGTTATAATTGTCTACTTAGATCATATTTGAATGCTTGATTGCTTGGATTAATGATTGATTTGGTTGATTGTTATGAATTAGATGATTGATGGTTTGATTTAGACCGAAGATGATTCAAAAGCTAAGAGAAAGGCTCTTGAATTGGGTAAGCTGCTCGTGGCATATGTAGCGGGATGATGAAGCTCTTATGCGTAGATTTGATGATGAGATGAGGCTTTGCGAGGATGTGATGAAGCGAGGCAATCATGTGATGAAGACTTGGTCTAATCCAGACGGGATCATTCCAAGCATGTTGATAACTCGGTGATATGATTCGAGTTGAGGATAATGAATGGATATGAGAATAGTCGTCGAGGAGGATGACTAGGAGGCTTGGATAGCATCGTTGTTGAAGGTTCTAGCATGGTCTAAGCAAGAGTACGTTTGGGCAGATTCGATAGTCCCAACGGCCAACTGTTGATGGTCGAGTACTCTGGGCAGATTCGATAGTCCTAGGCACGGGCTGCGACGACGTGCGGGAGTTATCTCTAGAACCGGGGTTTCCATTAGCCCTTGACGGACGGCTGAAAGAATGTGCCGGTCATTCAATTAACGGTGATATCGAAGCAATGATAACAGTGATAGCCAGAGTCATGGATGATTGGTTGTATCGTCATTCGGACTCAAGAGCGGTATTTTATGGGTGCTTATCTGATTTAGGCCTTGGTACTTGGAAAACATCGCCCTTGACTCGAATGATTATTACTATACTTTAAATTGTATGCTCTGCTATGTTGCTTCTGCTTAGTGTGTGTCAGGGGGCTATCACTGTAGAAAGAGGTGGAGTGGGAGGGTTGTATTCCTATTCCTTTTCCTTTATGCTCTTTTGGTATGTTGTTAGTTAATTTACTGCTCACTAAGACTGTTGTCTGACTCAAGGATTTATGTTTTTAATTCTTATTGCCTTGGGCTGTTCGTCCATTTTTGGGACGGGCAGACTAGGTAGCAGGTGACAGGTGCTGTTCTCTTCTCACGATGCTGATATCGAAGACGAGCTGGAGGGTTGCATATTATCTCCTTATTATATGTACTGGATGTTCCGCTGTTTTGTATTCTCTGAGTGTTATGTAGTGAGGCTTGATGTATTGGCTATTTGGATGCTTGTATTCAACTATTATGAAGTTTTATATGATGGCATTTTATTCTGTAAAGCTTCACTATACATATGTTCTATTGTATTTTGTCCATGCGCTGTGAGTAATACGATAGATTCTGTTGTTTTAATCTACCCTGACAATCGTCCATGGTCGCCTGGCACACTTTACAGCGCACTATCTCTAGATTCGGTGCAGGGGTCATGGGCGGTCGTCACATTTGGTATCAGAGCATTGGTTAATCGATTTTACCCAACGCTTGCTAACGTAACTACGTATGAGAGACGTAATTGTAATTTGATGGATGATTACTATATACAATATAGTAGCTTAGAAGTAAGTTAGTCCTTTATGCAGTTGTTTCTCTAGATGTTCTGATCATTCCTTTTTATAGATATTGAGAATGAGTCGAAGAGGGAGATCAGCTGCTAGGGAAGGTCGTGCTACTAAGGGGACTGCTGATTATGCAGCCATGTTCGAAGCTATGATGACTTCGATCATGAGAAGGATACCAGTTCCGGGGGCGGCAGTTGATGTTGGAGTTCAGGTTCAGACTCCGAAACCAGTGGATTTTGCTAAGTTGTGCAAGGATTATATTGCTCTTGGAGGAAAGGTTTTCTTGGGAACAGAATCAACTATCGAAGTCCAGAGATGGATAGATGCTTGTAGAAGGATCTTTGGTGATTTGGGAATTGATGATGCAACTAAGAGGAAGTTGGCATCAAGACAGCTTCAAGGGAGAGCTTCTGATTGGTGGAACTCTATTACCATCAATACTCCGGAGGAAGAGATTACTTGGGAGCAATTCCAAGCCAGATTTGAAGCAAAGTTCATTTCTACAGCTCAGAAGTCTGTTCTGTTCAAGAAGTTCATTTAAATTAAAAGAAATGATTTCTACTTCTAAACCTCTAGAATTACGTCATTTAGATTTATTTGGTCCATCTCAAGTTCAATCAATTAATCACAATAAATATGTTTTTGTAATTGTAGATGATTATGCTAAATATACTTGGACAATTTTTCTTAAACTTAAAAGTGATGCTTTTTGAATTATTTAAGAAATCAAAATCAACTTTTTTAAAAATAAAAACTATTTGTAGTGATCACGGTGGAGAATTTGAAAATGAAAATTTTGAGAATTTCTGTAATAAAAAAGGAATTACTCATAATTTCTCTTGACCAAGAACTCCACAACAAAACGGAGTGGTAGAACGTAAGAATAGAACGATTCAAGAGTGTGCTAGAACAATGCTTTCTGATAGTAACTTACCTAAAAACTTTTAGGCTGAAGCAGTCCTTATAGCTTGTTATATATTAAATAGGATTTTAATTAGACCATTAACTAATAAAACACCATATGAATTACTTTACAATAAGAAACCCATAGTAGCTTATTTTAAAGTTTTTCGTAGTAAGTGTTTTATTCTTAATACAAAAGATAATTTAGATAAATTTGAACCTAAATCCGACAAAGGTTTCTTTATCGGATATTCTAATAGAAGTAAAGCATTTAGAGTTTGTAATTTAAGAACTAACACTATTGAAGAAAGAATGCATGTATCTTTTGATGAAAATTTTAAAGATACTGTACAAATAGAAGATGAAGAAGAATTTGTAACTTTAAATAATGAACCTAATGAAACTAATTGTGAAATCATTCAACTTAATAAAAGAATTAGGCTGTTAATAGATCATCCTGTAGAAAATATACTAGGAAATATTGAATCTATAGTTAAAACAAGAAATCAACTAAATAGTATGAGTAATGTAGCTTTTATATCAACTATTGAACTTAAAAATCCAAAGGAAGCATCATCTGATGATTCATGGATTCTTGCTATGCAAGAAGAATTGAATCAGTTCACCAGAAATGATGTTTGGGAACTTGTTCCTAGACCTGAGGATAAAAGTATAATTGGAACAAAATGGGTTTATAAAAATAAAAAGAATGAACTTGGTGAGGTCGTGAGAAATAAAGCTCGTTTAGTCGCGCAAGGTTATTGTCAAGAAGAAGGAATTGATTATGACGAAACCTTTGCACCCGTAGAAAGACTAGAAGCTATCAGGATTCTACTTGCTTTTGCAAACTACAATAATTTCAAGTTATATCAAATGGATGTTAAAAGTGCTTTTCTAAATGGTTTTGTAAAAGAAGATGTTTATGTTGAACAACCTCCACTTTTTGAAGATGATAAATTTCCAAATCATGTATATAAATTAAAGAAAGCTTTATATGGTTTGAAACAAGCTCCTAGAGCCTGGTATGAAAGACTAAGATCTTATTTACTACAATCTGGTTTTGAAATTGGTAAAATAGATACAACTCTTTTTATTAAAAGAAACAAAAATGATATTTAATTAGTACAAATATATGTAGATGATATAATATTTGGGTCCACTAATAACATAATGAATAAAGATTTCTCAGATATAATGACTAAAGAATTTGAAATGAGTCATGTTGGAGAACAAAGTTTCTTCTTAGGACTTCAAATCAAACAATTAGATAAAGGAATTTTCATTAGTCAAGAAAAATATGCTAAGGATCTAATTAATAAATTTGGATTGGCCACTTCTAGTGGGAAACCAACTCCAATGACAACTAATGTAGCTTTAAGTAAAGACGATAAATCAAAAATGTTGATCAAAAATTATATAGGGGAATGATTGGTTCGCTGCTTTATATAACAGCAATTCGTCCTGACATCATGCATATTGTCTATCTCTTTACAAGATACCAATCTCAACCTAAAGAAACTCACTTAAAAGCTGTTAAAAGAATTTTAAGATATGTAAAACATACTTTAAATTATGGTTTATTTTACCCTAAAAATGATGTATTTGATTAAATTTCATATTGTGATGCTGATTACGTTGGTTGTAAATCAGACCGAAAAAGTACAAGTGGAACTTATCACTTTCTAGGACATTCTCTGGTTTCCTTGTTTAGTAAGAAGCAAAACACTGTATCCTTGTCAACAACTGAAGCAGAATATATATATGTTGCTTTGGCTTGTTCTCAAGTTATATATATGCAACAAACTTTAAAAGATTTTGGATTAACTATAACTAAATCACCAATTTAGTGTGATAATACTAGTGCAATAAACCTAACTAAAAATCCAACTCATCATGCTAGAACAAAACATATTGATATTAGACATCATTTTCTTAGAGATAATATAAGTAAAGAAGTCATAACTCTTGAATATATTAATAGTGAAAAACAAATTGCTGATATATTAACCAAACCATTAAATGAACAAAACTTTACTGAATTTAGAAGAGAATTAGGTATATGTTCATTAACTGAAATATAAATTATAAATAATACAAGTATAGTTAATAATTAATATAAATAAAAATTTCTCAAAAATTGAACTGGGCATGTCGACATGACCCATCCCCCTATGTCGACATACATGCCGAGATTTTCAAATTTTAATTTCCCTCTAAAATAAGTTATTAATTTATATATTTATATATTTCGATTTTTACTCCTTTTCTCTCTTCTATTCTCTGTAATAAACTTCTAAAACAGTAAATTAATGGCTTTCTCTTCTAATAATGAACCCTCTTCACCCACTTCTCCTCATTCTGGTCCTTTTCAACGTTCCACACACGTACGAGTCATCAAATTACAAGAGAAGATGAAAGATTTGCTTCAAATGATGATGGAAATTCAAGTGAGTCAACTGTGAATGGCTAGAGAACAAGATAGGCAAGGTAGAATCCTTAGGAATTTACAAAAATTTATTATGGATAACCATGCCAATCCCATTGTCATCGAAGAATCATCACAAGCCATGGATTCTGAAGAAGAAGAGCCTCTAGAAGAACCACAAGAGGGTTAAGAAGAAGAACATCCTATGTCGAATCCGGATGTTCATATGGACAAAGACGATGGCGTGATTTGCGTTGGAGAGGTCCTTTTTGACACTAATGGGAACTTGGTTGAACAATGTGGAAACTTTTGTCTCCACTATCCAAATTGTTCGGTCCATAAATCACCAATAGTTAAGGGTCCTCGTTAAGCATTTTTCGTTTTTCTCTTTCTTGATTGTATATTGGTTTGTTAATTTGTATATAAGTGTTATCTTAATTAATGTTCTTCTAAAAAAAATCTTTGGTGTATAAAATCTTGAATTCCATTTAATTTAGGATGCTATATTTTATATCACTCATACATAGTTATTATCGTTTTGTCATATGTTTGTTTATCTCATTTTCTATTAAGTTCAAGGTTTATAGGTTTTTTTGTTAATGACAAAGGGGGAGAAGTTATATAAAATAGTACGCTTGGAGTAAGGGGGAGTTGTTGGTGTAAGGGGGAGTTATGGTATGATCGAAGTGGTAAATGTGAGCCCAACCTCTATGCTCACAATAACAAAGAGTATTAAAAGAAATATTGTCTGTTATTACGAAGAATAAGGCTGGATAGGAGTGGCCATCCGTAGTTAGGCCTTACACTAGTATTGGTTACCTCGATAGGAGTGGTATATTTATTTTCATCTCTTGTTATTACTCCCATCGACATACCCAATTCTAGTATAAAACGAACTACGATGGTTCATAATAGTTTAGGACAGTATATATAAAATAATGACACAGATAAGCTAAATGCGGAACACAGCTAATATCAAATCTCATATATATATAACTGAAGGCAGTTACAATACATTTGACACAATACATATGATACAACTACAACTGTCGACTCTGGAAGTTATATATACAAGTACATTATCGAATAATATACATGAATACATATCAACCTAGATCAGATACACTGACTACTACAAAACGATGACGACAACTCCAAAAGATATAAAGAGACTTCATAGCTCAAGCAGCAACCCAAAGCAAGATATCTACAACCTGTAATAACTCGGTCTGACCCGAGTATTAAATTCAAAAGAAAATAATACACGGGTCAGTCTAATTCAAACTCAGTTATTAATGCACAGAAGCAATAATAATTAAATAACAAATAGAAGACAGTCACAAAAATCTCGTCTATCCAATCCTTTAACAAGGAAATCGGATAACGGTAGATATAACACTAAATCGTGTTAAACGACAAATCAGCAAATTCAAGTTATCAACGAAGATAAATGAAAGGATTATCAATGGAGATAATTTGAAAACCACAGAATTGCCTAAACGGCAATTAACAACAAAATCCAATTATTCAATAAATAATTAGAAACTCATAATCTAATTATCGAATAGATAATTAGACAAACTCAAATTATCAAATCAAACCAAACTTCTGTGTGGCTGCAGTACACGCACGCGTGCACTGCCTCGCCACTACAGCATATGAAATCATCACAACACCAAATGCTAATAGCAAATTGAAACTGTAGAGGTCAAGTCACGGCTATCATGACTCAACACAACTACAAACACAAGCAAACAAGTATGCACTTGACAATTTCCAGAACAGGCAAGCCCAAATAAATGCACAAACTCAAGTCAAACCATATACAAACTGCCTCAATGAATCGAAAGCAAATGGCACCAACATAATTCAAAATGAAAAGCGACATGCAATAGAATGTACACATCAATGCTACATATGAACCAAGTTCATATGTACAACAAACCCAAAGTCAACAGAGTGGAAATAAAACAAAGTCAACGACTGCAATGCTACGACAACTACAAATGATCAAACATCAGGTCAAAAGCAATGTCGAAGTCACAGCAGTTTCAAGCAAAGAATCGAACAAGTCAAAACATCGAAGCCGAGGCCAACAAAGCATACCGAGGTCAAAGGAAATACAAATGGTCAAGACAGCTACAATGAAGCTGCAGTAACTCGAAACAATTAATCGACACAGATCAATCAAAATGAACCAGTGGCTACAAACATGACAAAAATGCACTGATCACACTCGAGTACACTAACTCGAAGCAATGCTCAGTGCTCAGCTTAAATATGAACCAAGTTCATATATACAACAAACTCAAAATCAGCAGCAATACAAAGAGATCATCAAAGACTGAGACACAGCCGAGATGAACAATCACAGTGCAAACTCATGTTCAGAACTGAGATGTACACATGCACAAAATGAAATTATATATAGTATCATAATTAAATTCCAGAAAACCAAGAAATCACCCTAGGTCAGGTCTAGGCCAGATAGAAGCCCAACTGAGTACACTTGAACCAAATAAACAAATGCATCGGAGATGAGCTAATGGCCAGAGCTCGAGCACATATACATGTATCAGAGAGAATATGCAGAGTATAACAAAATCAAGGCCGCAAGTACTCAAGTGCACAAGGATGCCGAAGTTAGGTGACTTCAACTCAAAATATAAACAAAGCAGTAATTAACCAGTAAACAAACTGTAGTTCAATGTCAACGCAAAGGCGATGACCAAAGACGGCAAGTCAGGGAATAACATAAACAAAGTCAGATAAATCTAAAGCATCCAACAGCATCAATCGGCCAGAGAATTCGATGGACAAATTCAACATATATACACGAAAGAGAAAACATGGATTCAAACCCTATATAAACAAATCATCATCGGCTAAATCAATTCAAACCCAAAGCCACGAAATAAAGCAATTGAATTAGATGTGAGTGAAAAGAATCACTCAAGAGAATTTCAATCAAAAGGCTACCACTTCAACAACATATATACATATATGCACATATATGTATACATGTATATGAGCTCGAAGCAGTGATAGTAACCAAGCGAACACCAAAATGCAACATGTATCCAACTGTAAACTGGATAGTACTAGCATCACAATCAAGAACAAGCCACAATGCCGAAGCAAAATGGCAAAGGCCAGCACATGGAAATGGATCGAGGAAGTGCACAAATAAAATATATTGCCTTTTTCAAAACAAATTATTTGAATTCAAACAACTGTAGTTCAAAGTACTTCCGAAGTCACCAACTAAATTGAACTGGAAAACGCCAACAGAGAAGTAAAATCAACCATGAACAATGTCAAAGTCATGGAACAGTTCAAAATCAATACCGAAACAAAATCAACACAAAGGTAACCAATAGTATTAGATACTCAAGTCCAGTGCACACGTATAGGTTACAGTAATTTAAAAATCAAGTCGAAGTCGAAAAGGAACAAGTCAATTTTTCATCTCAAAGCCAAAAGAATTCAAAGCCATGTTATCTCAAAATTGAATAAGTCAGAAATCAAATGGACCGTGGCCAACAAGTATACTGTAGGTTCGAAAACAATATCGAAGTTAACAAGAAACGAGCTGTTCAAATCGATCAGGCCATGGTCATCACGAAATGAATCAAAGCCGATATATACGATTATGAACAAGTCGTAAAACATCCCAAACATCCATACAAAATTTAAAATCAAGTGCCAAAGAATTCGACACCCATGCTAACCAAGAATCAAGCAACGAAAATGAATTAGATGTGAGTGAGAAATCACTCACCTTCTTCGACGAGCAAGCAACGAAACCCAGCGTTCGATCGAGCAAATCGAAGTCGGCGCCTTCGAAAATCAAAACCCCAATCTTCACAGCGGAATGAACGAGAACGAGCAAGCCCTAATTTTGGAGACGAACGAGAAATAGATCGAGCAGCCATTTTTTCTTTCGTTCGTTTGCTTTAGGGTTTGATGATAAAGAGTAAAGGGGGACGGGTAGATAATTAACACAACAACCAAAAAGAAACATGGGCCAAATTGCATCTTAAAGCCAACACAATATTCAATGCATTATCAAAAGAATTTTTAACCCAATTAAAAACTCCAAATAGCCATTAGCTATCAACATTAATCGTTTAACAACGATAGTTAATTGTTATAAAACTCCGGGTTGTTACAGACTCCCCTCCTTATAAAAATTGCGTCCCCGCAATTTTCATAATTAAAGTCGTCTATAACAATTATTTTCCTAACATAAACTGGTTAAGCTAGAAAAATAAAGATCGAGAACACAAACACCAAACAAATCTTTTAATTTCATAAAAGAAATTCACAAATATCTCAACAAAATATAATTATCAAATAGATAATCAGAAGACAATCCAAACTGGATAAATACAATTATCAGCTATACTTATTAGAAAACACAAATCACATATCGCAAAATCCCAAATATCTAGTCATCAACCATATAGTAAAGAACAACAAACATCAATTACCAAAAACGATACTCAGAAATCTCAAATCAACAAATATCTAATTATCAAAAACGATAATAAAAAAACATCTAATATCTAATTATCAAAAACGATAATCAGAAATCTCAAATCAACAAATATCTAATTATCAAAAACGATAATCAGAAAACATCTAATATCTAATTATCAAAAACGATAATCAGAAATCTCAAATCAACAAATATCTAATTATCAAAAACGATAATCAGAAAACATCAAATATCTAATTATCAAAACGATAATCAGAAATCTCAAATAGACAAATATCTAATTATCAAAAACGATAATCAGAAAACATCAAATATCTAATTAACATCAAATATCTAATTATCAAAAACGATAATCAGAAAACATCAAATATCTAATTATCAAAAATGATAATCAGAAATCTCAAATCAACAAATATCTAATTATCAAAAACGATAATCAGAAAACATAAAATATCTAATTATCAAAACGATAATCAGAAATCTCAAATCAACAAATATCTAATTATCAAAAACGATAACCAGAAAACATTAAATATCTAATTATCAAAAACGATAATCAGAAAAAATCAAATATCTAATTATCAAAAACGATAATAAAAAAACATCTAATATCTAATTATCAAAAACGATAATCAGAAATCTCAAATCAACAAATATCTAATTATCAAAAACGATAATCAGAAATCTTAAATCAACAAATATCTAATTATCAAAAACGATAATCAGAAGACATCAAATATCTAATTATCAAAAACGATAATCAGAAATCTTAAATCAACAAATATCTAATTATCAAAAACGATAATCAGAAGACATCAAATATCTAATTATCAAAACGATAATCAGAAATCAACAAATAACTAATTATCAAAAACGATAATCAGAAACAACAAATATCTAATTATCAAAACGATAATCAGAAATCAATAAATATCTAATTATCAAAAATGATAATCAGAAATCTCAAATCAACAAATATCTAATTATCAAAAACGATAATCAGAAAACATCAAATATCTAATTATCAAAAACGATAATCAGAAATCTCAAATCAACAAATATCTAATTATCAAAAACGGTAATCAGAAAACATCAAATATCTAATTATCAAAACGATAATCAGAAATCAACAAATATCTAATTATCAAAAACGATAATCAGAAATCTCAAATCAACAAATATCTAATTATCAAAAACGGTAATCAGAAAACATCAAATATCTAATTATCAAAACGATAATCAGAAATCAACAAATATCTAATTATCAAAAACGATAATCAGAAACATCAAATATCTAATTATGAAAACGATAATCAGAAATCAACAAATATCTAATTTTCAACAAAGATAATTAGAACTCAAATCACAAATATCTAATTACCTGCAGATAATTAGAAACAACAAATATCTAGAAATCAATTAAGATGACTAGAAAATCAACATAAAAGGTTGGATCGATCCCATCAGATGGCGAGTTTTAGCTACACCGCACGTGCATCAACAAATGGCCGAAGCCTACCAGGTACTATAAATTTTTGGCGCCCATAAGATGACCCGAAGGTCCGTAGAGTGACCCGAAGGTCTAGTACTGGTATTTGACCCGAAGGTCCTCAGAGTGGCCCGAAAGCCCAACAAATGACCCGAAGGTCCAGCATAGTGGCCCGAAAGCCCAACAAATGACCCGAAGGTCCAGCAGATGACCCGAAGGTCCAACATAGTGGCTCGAAAGCACACAAAATCATCAGAATCATCAAACAACAGATGTTTCAATTAACGAGTCTGGAATTAACCGAAATAGCAAATGCACATGTCCCATACCACGTGTTTTACTAAATAGTTTGATTCTCTTCATCGTTTCCTTGAAAGTGCAAAATTGTGTATTTTAAATAAATACATTTTACGTTCTCAAACGGACAAGTCCTGTAACGACCCGCTATTTTGGACCATTCAAATCGACAATAAATCCACACATGTCGGACTTGAATAATTCAAAATATCATATTGTTATTTAAATTTGGCAAACTCATCATATACAGTAAATAAATCAATCACAGAATCACAGACACAGAGCAATACAATAATACGCAGCGGAATAGATAAAATAGTAGTTCATGAAGCTACTATATAAACATCAGAGTTAGAAATAAAATACAACGGAATATCTCAAATGCAGTGAAAAGTCTCCAGTACAACAGATGACTTCTCTGGACAAATCAACTAGAAGAGCTGAAAGCTGAGGCGATAGTTGGATCTCCAAAGGAAGCTCCAAACTCCAAGGGTGAGTCTCAAATGCTGTATCACTCGGTCTGACTCGAGCGTAAAGCAAAACACAAAACACTCGAGTCAGGATTAACATTCTTATACTAATAAATCCAACTCAAGGGAAATATCAAATGAAATACAAGTAACTTAAAGGATGTTTGGGATAACCATCCTCTAAGGATCTGCGGAACTATCTACAAGGTGGAAATATACACTATAACACCGTGGTCATTTCAAATTTATTTATACTTCAAAACAAAAATATCATTTCATTCCAAATATATCTATTTTCCAAAATAGTATATATAGATTAAATAATTTATAAAGTAAAGTATTTAAAATTTCCTCAAGTCTCACAAATCGATTCAAATCAACTCAAATTCCAAATTCAAATTTATTCAAAGCTCAATTCATCAATTCAATTCAGTTCCCAATAGACCATTTAAATTTTCAATATATTTCAAAGTTTAACTATTCAACATTTTCAAAGTTAAATTTAACCGTTTCATATAGCTCTTGATTTAACATCATTATTATTTAATCAGGGAATATTCACTCAATAAATTCAATTACATTTTTACTAAATATTTCCTTAAATTTATTTAACAAGAAATATTCATTAAATTACTTAAATCAAACCCAAGTTACAAATCATATCTTAAATCTCGATTTCAATAAGTTTCAAATTGGTTTAATTAAATAAAATTCTTTATTGAATACAATTTCAACTAAATTCAAATTATCTTCCCAACCTTAACTTATTCAAATTATTACCAAAATCTATTTTTGAAATATAAATTTAAATACTTAACCATATTATATGTATTAAATCAATCTTAATATTATTATTAAATCTATATATATCATTACCATATATATATAAAAAAATTTAGAATCAAATTTATTAAAACCATATATTTCTTTCAAAACCATAGAAATTGTTTTCAAATATTTATATAAGGACCAACAGTGTCTGTATATAATTTCCTATCCTATGGTCAGGTGATACAGATATTTATCATTTCAATCCGTAATTTAAATATATACGGGTAGATATCATTTCAACCCGCAATCCCAAATCCAATTCAAATGAAAATCGCTTGGGTTTATCATTTCAACCCATAACGAAATTCTCCTATTCTAAAGTCCGTTCGGGTATGTATCATTTCAACCTATAGTGAATTCTAAACTACAGGGAACTTGCAGAGTGATAACAGATAATATAATAATATAACATGCATATATCATCAATACCAGTATAATATAGACAATAGGATATGGTGTCATATCCCACAAGTGAACAGTTACAGATAGTAGCATATATAACAATTTAAACAACTAACAACAGCATATTTCAATTATCGTTTTAATTGAAATCAAATTTAATAAATATAAGAACGTTAATCATGAGTGATTGCTCACCTTTCGAGGCTAGAGGAATTTGATAACGAAGTGAGTTACAAATCCAGGCGTGAATTCCAAAACAAAATGAGATGGACACGAATTCGACGGATAAAGCTGATAACCGAAATCGATGAGAACATGTCAAGATTAACTAAACATAAACCGAAACAAAATAAATATTATATCCATATATATCTCTAATAATTAATATGGAGATTAACTCATATTTTAAAATAAAATATATATTGCTACAGAAAAATCCAAATATCAATGGTTATTATAAAATCTATATAAACAATTTATTATAATATATATATATAACTCTTTAAAATTAACATTAAATAACATGAGTCATCAAACATAACAATAACTACCATATATATATATATATAAACAAATAAATAAATATATGCATATATCTTCACATCCAGTCAATAGGGTATTTATATGGCTTATATGAAATCTGTACACTTATAAAAAAACAACGAACATATATATAATACTTTACTGTACGAACATATGTATATGACTTATACAATGCATATGCCAACTTTAGATAAACCTTTATATAGATATATACCTACAAGTTTTAGAATTTACATAAACTAACAAAATATAACTACCATATATATACGTGAACGAAATTTGTTTACTGCCTACAAATAGCAATTGTGTAAATCTATCCAAAACCGAATCATATATTAAATCATCAGAATCCATAACGAAGCATTCAAATACGAGGTATACTTCATACACTAAATGCATGTACCAAATGAACACATCGCCTCAAAAATCTTTGTTTTTATATTCAAAACCAAATTCAACTATACTTATATAAATTACAGTTAATAGCTTATTTAATACAATTTTTTTTATTAATACAATTTGTAAACATACAACCGATTATATTTTGAAACCAAGTTTTAAATATATATACTTTAGCTATAAACACCTCTTATAATTTGTATATAAGTGAATTGATATCATACCCAATCGTAAAACAAAAGCAAAGAGGAGTTTAAAGCAACAGATCCAATCTAAAAAGCCAAGCAAACATACTTTATTCCACTTCAAATCTGTTATAATTAACATAATACCTATTATATATATTTTAAGATATAAGCTATGTTTATTATATAGAGTCAGAAAGCAAAGTACATGTAAAACAAAAAAATAGAATATATAATACCTTTATATAAATAAAGAGGGAACACGAGTGGGAGAAGGGTGGTGAAGTGGTGATGCAGCTAGGCGTGGCCAGAGGCCGTGAGGAGGAAGGGCGGTTCAATGGTGATGGTGATGAGAAAGGCGGGTCGCGTGGTGCTCGAAGCGGTGACGTGGAGGGCTGGGTGCGCGGCAGAGGCTAGGCTGGGTCGGGAAATGGTGCGGCAGGCGGGCCTCGGCGATGAAGCAGGCTGCACTGGTGAGTTCGACCGGTTATGGTGGTGGAAGGAGAAGGGGCGGAGGTCGGGCTGTGTGGTGGCCGAGGTGAGTGGAAAGGTGGCGACCATTTGGAGAGATAGTGGAAGTTTTCAGCTAACAGAAAAAATGGGGTTTGGATCTGGGAGGAGCAAAGGCTAGGCAACAAAATGATAAAGAAGAGAGGATGGAGGAAAACATAGGTAGAGGAAGGAAAAAAATGCAGATCTGAAATGGGCTACTGAATATTTTATATTGGTGAAGTAAAAAGGCAGAGAAATTAAGGGGAAGTGTTTGTAAGCTATAGAGAGGAATAGGTAAGGTTAAAATAAGATATAAATTTTGATCCAACCGCTAGGAAACAAGGATATAAGAAGGCACGATGAAATAGAACGTTTTATATTTATTATAAATAATATTTTGAAACTTGAAAAGGCAAAAGTCACGCCATAAATTATGGAAATAATAAAACGAAGGTGAAAAGGGAAATGGCAACGTTCTCAGCTGGAAAGAATTTATAACAATTTATTACGGTGGCCACGGTTCAAAATGTTATTATTATTTTTTTAGCAAAAGAAAATAAAGGGGCACAAAAGCGGTATCGATACAGAATCATTTTATCGATTCCGTAGCGAACTGGACTTCAAAACACAGGATTGAATATACTGTAGAGATCAGCACGATGAGATGATCAAAACGGTATACAGATATCAGTGACAGGATCATCCGATCAAAAAGTCGAAAATCGGTACCAGAAATGCTGCTATTTTGCCAGAATTAAGATAAACGGATAGGATTTTGGCGCGGCACATTTGATACGGCTATAAGCCGTATGAAATTTTAATACGGCCTAAAGCCGTATCTACACTATTTAATACGGTTTCAAGCCGTATTAAAATTTGATACGGCTTATAGCCGTATCTAATTTGTGTGCCACTTTTCGTGGGAAAATCTTCCCCAAAACGAAGCGTTCCCTCCCTCCTTTGTTGTTTTGGCGCGGCACATTTGATACGGCTATAAGCCGTATCAAATTTTAATACGGCTTAAGCCGTATTAAAATACGGTTTTAGCCGTATTAAAATTTGATACGGCTTATAGCCGTATCAAAATCTGTGCCACATTTCGTGGGAAAATTTTCCCCAAAACGAAGCGTTCCCTCCCTCTGTTTTTTTACTTCCAATTTCTCGGCTCTAACTCAATCTCGACTTTAATCTCCCAATTTCTGCCATCCGTCTTCCAATTTCCCAATCTCCCAAAACGAATTCTATCACAGCCACGCAACTGCCAACCATCTCCCAATTTCCCCAAAACGAATCGTTGACTGAATATCATCGGGGACCAAAATCATCGAGAAAAGGAGTCGTAAATTTTGATTTCACTTCAGGTAAAAAATCTACTACTTGTCGAATTTCTTTTTCAAATCAGTTAAGCGTAGAGAGCCTTCGATTTCGGAACATGGATTCTTCTTTGTATTGAAGTGTGTGAAACTTAAACGAATTCTCTTAGATCGTTTGTGGATTCAAAGAACTGAGGGCATTGATTTATTAGAACATCTATTCAATCATTTCGGTGTGATTAATGAGGTAAACACAGGAAAGGTATAACAAGAAATTAGGTGATCTAGAGGGATATTTTGGTAAATCTGATTTTTCTAGTGATGACTCTGTTGACACCTTAATTCCAGCCCATAGAGAGAACATTCGAGTTTCAAAATCTTTGGATAATGATATTATTGATTTGGATTTTTTTAATACTATCGATAAGGAAGTATCTTCTTTCTCTGATTCCTTACTATTGGATCCTGCTGTGATGCAGTGTAGGATGGATTTACAATTTTTAAGGGTAGACAAGTTTGAATTAAAATATAGGTGTGAAAATATTATTAATGAAGCATAAAATTTAGTTGTTTTAATAGAGGATGTGAATAAAGAATTTGAACCTATTCTTAACAAAAATCAAAGGCAAAATCATATGAAGTGGAGATTTTTGAGGTTTTCACTAATAATAGGTTTGATTGTCTGAGAGCTATGATGGTTGATGATGATTTGAGTTCTTCCTTATTAGTAGATGATGATCCAAATATTCAGGAAACAGATCCGACCTCACATTAGTTTGATCTAGTTTAAAACTCGTGTCCTCTAATTAGTTGAGTTTGCTTTCATTTGATTGCTAAAGCCCTTGCCTTTGTTTTTAATATGTTTTAGCTTTAGGCTGTTACCATTTAAAATATGGGGTACCGTTTTTGGCAGTAGCTTTAACATTGTATATGGTGTTTACATTGTTGTGTAAGTGGATAAATTATTGTTAATGGCGCAAGCCAAGTATCAGGAGAGGGGTAATGCATAGACATTACTCCGGTGCTACAAAATAGCGCCGTTGTAATGGAAAATTTTTTGGAAACAGTTTGGTGCTAATGTTGTATATTGTTTTGACATTGTTGTATAAGTGGATAAAATTATTGTTAATGGCGCAAGCCAAGTATCAGGAGAGGGGTAATGCATAGACATTACTCCGGTGCTACAAAATGGCGTCGTTGTAATGGCAAATTTTTTGGAAACAGTTTGGTGCTAATGTTTAAAATAAACCCTATATTTTGAGTTCCATTTATTGAAATTTTATAGTTTGCCTCTGAATTCCTCATCGAATAAGTTCTCTCATCTAGAATTAGCTTCAATTTGATGACACCAAACCCCTCCATTTTGTGAACAGAGACTATGGTAACTTGACATTGCAAGTGTCAGTCTGATTGCATATCTCGTTTTTTTTATGTATTACAGTCCTAATTTCATTATCTTAGCAGTGGTCGACAAATGAACATTGTTGTTTTGAGTAGAGGGTTATTATAGATATTATGGTTGCGCATGATTATTTTTGTGATCATATTGAATTCTTTTCTAGTTAGATATCGTGCATTTAACAATCGTTTACTAAGTTTGTAACATTGTGAAAATATCATGTATACTGTAAACCTGAAATTCACTTAAGAATGAAATTTCATGTTGAAGCTGGATGCGTTTGTATGTATCTCTGTCTATGAAGAATATTGTTCCATATGAATTTTGCATTTTCTTTATTTTTTTAGTTTGTAGTCCGAATTTGGCAAAGGGAATCCTTTGTCTGTTTTTGTACATGTATAGAGATTAGAGACAACTTCATACATAGTCTTTTGTTAGATGTTTCCGCAGCAAGGTTTTTATTTTGATTCTACTGCTAGTTATAATCATTTAACTATTTTAATTAAATATATTAATTAAGGGGTTAATTGAACAATGACAAGAGATGAACCATATGTACCAATTTCACTGATTGAGCTTTTATGTTTTTATTTTAAAATGTTCCTGCATAAACTTTCAATTTTTGGACTATAGAAAAGAAACTGACTGTATGCCTAATAATGTATAGTTGGTTACATCTTACAGTTCAATGGTTCGATAATTCCAGCTCACTGACAAAAAAAATAAAAAAATTTAACTATAAACAAAAAACGATGATGATCAAACTGTTTAGATTTAGGTTACATTGTATTTAAGCTCATTAAATATGAAAACACTAGCAAATGAAAAAGGTTTTTTTTTCATTTTTTATTTTAATGCCATATCCAAACCGTCAATTCAATTATAGATCTTCCAAAATCAACAGTCCAGTGCCTTACCGTGATCATTGGCAGTAAATTCCTTTTTTTTAAGGTAGTCTCATTTACTACTAAATTGTCTGGGGAAAAAGCGAGGGAAGAAAAAAACAATGGCAAGAGATTTAATTATGTAACTATTTGAATCTCGTACAAGTGTATATAATAGCCTTCATTAGTTTTAGCAGATTTTTCATTGTATGTCTTAAATCATTAATTATTTATATATCTTATTTTCTTTCAAACTTATGATACATGTTAATTGTTATCAGTACTAAGGAAGTAGTAAAGAATGAATGGTGTGCTTTCAATCTTAAGTTTTTACCTACCAATGATAACTATTATAGGCCAAATTTTATTGAAGAATAATATCATGTAGCATAAACAAATTATTTATATATCTTTTGCCTTTTATTATTTTAAATATAAAAAATAAATCAACTCTTATAATTCTTAGCTATGCTCAGGGAAATTATCATAGACAGAAATTGACTACTAGCACTAGAACAATGAGCATTAAACTGCTAGTAGAAAAACAACAAAAGACTAATTTTGGCCAAAGTAGGAAAAGAAGTATTTGATGACCAACACACTTAGGCTTGTTCAAAAAAATTAAATTAGGTTATCTCTGCTTCTTGTGGTTAGGCATAATCCTGTATTGCTTTATGATAGCTTAACCGAGTTGGCCAAGCATTATTAAACTTGAATGGTTTATTATTACTCACCATTGTCATTTATGAGTTTGATAAGGATGGGTGAATGGTCACATGTCGAGTGGTTTAAAAATGACATAGTAATTTGGCTAAATTCTAAGAAAAATTCTAAATAGAGAAACTATAATTTGGCAAAGGTTGAGAATGACTAAAAATAGTATTACAAAAGAATGTCTGATTATCTAAAATGAAATGATTTGTCATTTTGAAATTATCATTAGATATTTGATTCTTGAAAATTTTAAATCCGAAAATCATTTTGGAAAAAATGAATGATGATATGCAAGGAAATAAAAAAGAAATATATTCAGATATTATAGAGAAAGAGGCTTCAGAAAAAAAATCAGGTGAAAGTCTTTAGGTTTCCGTGGTATATTAAAGGAAGAAAAAAAATTGGGATGAATAAAAATAATAAAGTGCAGGTAGATAATAAAGTGCATGTTGATTTAAACAATGGAATAATAGGGTCAAAGAGCATGATCAAGTAATGTGATGAAGCGTTATTAAAAATGATGGTGTACTTCAAAACAAGGAAGAAATGGATTATGCAGTAATCTCTTATTTTTTTAGAAGTATTTAATGGCAACTATAACTTTTAATTTTCATATATCAAATTAGGAAATGTGTCATAAATATTACTGGGGAATAAAATTGCATTAAAACTGTATATCCTACTTAACTATTCAAATAGTTACAATTACAGTAATAACACAGGGTTATTGTTATAAATATAGGATTTATAATCAGTCGTAGAAGTTGCGGTCAATTATTTTTTAAAAACCGTAATCACTGTAATCTCTGTGGTCAGTGGTTTGTTTTCATTCTATTAGTGTTTAGACACGTTAGTATGGACTTATATGCTGGGAAATTATTAAGTCCATTGTCTATTCATTCGTTTGAGTTACTATGCTAGTTAGGAATTTTGTATTGATGGTTAAGAAAGACATTAGTTGAAGAAAAAAGACATACAAGTTAAAAGTAACAAAATTACCTTCATTTGCAACATCTAAGTCTTAATTATGCAACTAGGATTTGGAATTAAAATGAAAGAAGTGCATCGAATTTGTACTAAACAGTATATTGAACTTGTGTTGTAAATTGAATATAAGGAATCATGCGGGACCCTACAACTTGAAATTTAAAATACTGTACATCAATTTATGAATGGTTTTAGGGCCATACAACAGACCGTTTAAGCTATAAGTATCTTCATTTATTTTAGACCACTTGAGTTGATACATTCTTGAAAGTTCGTATATGCCACTAATTAGTTTGTTTATGTTATTCTCTCGTTATTATTCTATGTGAATTTATAATTGAGCTGCTATTTTGCTCCTAAGAAACCAACATTAAAAATATGGAGGATTTATATATATTATAATATATTGATATTTATTTGCTATTTATTTGCTATTTTGCTATTTTAACATCTAGGATATATATTAATATATTGAAGAAAATGGCTGGTTACTTAGAGGTGAGTCTCTGGGTTTGCATTTCTTGTTGTGAGTGCACTTTCAGAAAAAAAAACAAAACAAAAGGAGACTGCCCCCATTCCCCAGTATTTGATGTAAAGCATTACTGCAGGCACAGACTTATTGTGTCTCACATCCAATAGAGGATTTGACATAACAATATCCCCTCAGCAAACTAAAAGACGGCTAATATTACATCCTTTTTCTAAGGTGTTTACTAAGTGAGAAATATAAGGCCAGCGTGCAAGTCATCTGAACTGCATGCACCGCAAGCACAATACAACTTGCAGAAGTTTTGATTGCCAAAAAAGATTCTTATATTATTACATTAAAGCGTACGCCTTGTTCAATTAAAACAAAAAAAAGTTGAAGTAAAAATTAAGGCCAATAAAATCAAACTTGGGACTTTTAGAGTACGTCCTATATATACACTCATATATATATATATTATATTTACGTCTAATGTTCTACTATATATGATATAGGAGGGCAATATGTCTTCCAGTATAGACAAAAAGTGGATAAATGAATCTGATCAAAGATCTACATACTATATAGACGGGGTGAAGAAGTTTATTAGTTTTGTTGATGAAAATGGTGGTAAGAAAGGAGTGTATTTATGCCCTTGCACTCGGTGCAAAAATATGAAGACGATCAAATTAGATGACATTCATTTTCATTTGCTTAGATGGGGTTTTATCCAATCATATACCGTATGGTATTTTCATGGGGAAAAAAGGGTAGAGAAGGAAAAACAACAACCAGTTAGTCATGCCACAAGTACCGACGAGTCTGAACCTATTATGATGGAAGATCTAGTCAATGATGCAGATAGATTTCATCATTTTCAACCTGAAAATCCATTGTCTGATCATGCTAATTTTGGAGAGCCGTCTACAGTTAATGGCAGTTGGCAGGCCAATGAAAGTAAGAAGTATAAATCACTTTTTGATGGCAGTTGACATGCAAATATCAACCGTCGTCATGTATGGGAGAAGACACACACGAAAAAAGATGGTAGCATATCAGATGCCAATTCTTCGTACTTCGTAAGTTATTTTTGCTCCTAAAGTTAAACATGAGCAATTTTCTTTCTTTTATGCACTATGTGTCCATATAAGTATTATGCAATCTCAGGATCAAATTGCGAAATTGAAGGAAAAGATCAATGATAGTGATGAAGAAAAATTGACAGTGGATGAAGATATCGTATCACAAGTGATGGGAAAGGATACAAGGGGTAGGAGCCGCGGTGTTGGGACCGTCATACCAAAGACTAATATTAAGGCTTCTGCTATTGCACATAAACGATTGAAACATGTTTGTGGAGACAATGCTGAGTTGAAAATGAGGATGGGAAGTTTGGAGGGTACGGTGGGAAATTTGGAGAGTACAGTAGGAAATTTGTCTGGGCAAATGGAGCTTCTGATCAACATGGTGGGAAACATAGAAAAAGGAGAACGCAACACACAACCCGATGCTTCTAAATTCGTTGTTTCTCAATCCCAGGATACGACCAATGTGGTGAACAATCAAAAATGTGAAATCCTCAACTCTGATCTAGACATAATAGCAATAGGTATTTGTTAGTTGCTTTTTATTCTTACTTGTTTTTGATGCAGTTATTTTGTTGGATAGATGTGGACAATAAATTTTATTGCAACAGGTACTGTATGTCGAGATTCTACATCGTCCAAAATCCATGGGAAATCTGTACCATCCACACATGAAAAATTGGTTTTGAACAATATACTGCTACCAGATGAGAGAACAAACAAAATAAATCATCAATTTGCAGAGACCTTTGTTGATGTTGGAGTGGGTGGGTATGTGTGCCATCCGAAGATTATGATTCGATATCTTTAGCAGGTAATTTAAAAGAATCACTGATATTATCACTGATATGAGAAATGCTAGAAAATGACAGGAAGGAAATAAAATATTAGTTAAAAGAATCACTGATATTATCACACTGCTTTCATCTCAGTTCATAATCCTTTTCCAAGACTTCACTCCAAAATTTATCTTATTATGCTGTAGCTTATCTATCTATATAAAAATAAGGCATGGACCTAGACAACCAACTCCACTATTGATTTGAGATATATGCTTCAGATCCAAGAAAGTTAAAGATTTAATTCAAATTATGGAATTAAAAACGTAAAAATAGATGTCGGTTCACGTTTTCCAACATAATTGCTTCTAAGATTTATAAAAATAATGAATAATGATCAATGTTGGTATTTGTCCATCACAATTTAATTTTTTCTAACTTTTTAACATATGTTGATATGTGTTCAGTGTATTATAAGATATCGCTAAAGATCCTTGCTCTTTCTCGTTTATTTAATTAGATTATTAGGCGTTACTTGTATACGATTCTTTATTCCTAGATAGCTGTTAACTGTTTGAGTTTAGTGCCAACCTAAATAGGAATTGTTAGAAAATTACATGGCTTGTGAATTCTGCGTACTGTCTATATATGCATATACAATAACTTTACAGGTTAGGCTGATTTTGTTATGTAGGACTTCTCATAATTTGGCTAACAAAAACAAAATTATGGGTGTGGATTCATTGCATGCCAATGGAACTGCAAGAATGTTTCACAATACAAAAATCTTCCTTGTAAAATACGAAATTTTATTGTGAACTTGAAAGAATATAGTTCATTTCTATCATCAACTTAAAGCACAGTCACTTTAAACAAATTATGTCCAGAAAATCAATGACAATGACTTCATCATTGATTCATTTCATCATTTTCTTCATTTGTATCTGCCGTTTATCCCACAAATTCAGTAAATACACTTGATAATCTTAACAATATAACAAGTATGCAAATGGTACATTTCTTGAGATTACTTTATTCAATTGGAATGTGCTTTTGTGTAAAATAAATACTATTTTACAACTTTCAAACTGCAGGAAAATCAGAATTTACCGACTTAAAGGCTAAGAAGTGAAAATTACTACGACGGTCTTTATGCTAGTAGTAATAAAACTAATTGAAAGGTGTAGAAATATGAGTGATTTGTGTTAGGGATTGTTTCTAAGCACAGTAGTCTTCATAATTATCGGTGTGAATACATAGACATACATATGCAATCTCATATTTAATTTCAACTGTAGCTTTTCTTTGGAGTTATCTTGTTTGGTGCAGCCTTCTACTTTGGTGTATTTTTCATGAAGAGAATTTACGATTTTGTAGTATTTTTCGCATATCAGTTACATTGGCCTCAACCGTGCAGTTGTTAGAACCTGAACTTGCTTCTAATGTGCATGACTTATATGATGTAGTCTAAGGTGACTCGTCTTCTACACAATTCAAGTTTCAAATATTACTAAAATGGTAAACAGCAATTGATGTATGCTTATATATGTACCTTTGTTGGTTTCTGAAGTAAGGATAGGAAATGTGAAGGCTGTTTTTTTTTAATCTCTCCTCTTGAAGAGTTAAATTAGCATCAGAAAGTTGAACTTTAAAGTCTGATTGAAACAAATAAAAACTCAAGTACTGTTTTTTCAGTGGCAAAATGAAACATTTACCACACTCAATTAACTTACGAAAGACATTTTGCCATCACTTGGGTTTTGTTCAACAGTTATCACATCCAAGCCAACACTAAAATAATAATTAGGACATTAAGCTAAGATACATAGTGAATTTTTTTACCATAAAAAGTTGGTGGCATGTTAAATCGATCATTTCAGCTGTTAAATTAGCATTGCTCATTGAGTTCTGTACATATGTTGGTATCATGTTTCATATCAATACTTCATCGATGTCAGCTTGATATTCTGTGCCAAAATTATCCAAAGTATGAAGTTCTTCTTAAATCATTTCAAGAATATTCAACCATGATCATAGTTTTTGAAATATGAAGACAGTTATTAAACAAACAATGGTTAAGGAAAAATCTGAAAATATACCGCATGTATGTGTATAGATGGAAATGGTGAAGGCAAAGGAAAGCTAAAGGAGTTGAGGTGCAGTTGTGTTGCCTTGCTCCATAGGCTCTTCTATAGATTACAACAATCAATATTTTCTACATTTAATATATTTTGAAGTTCATTCCATCATATATATATATTTCAGTTTCATAGGCACAAGTAAATTATATACACCTTCATTCTATAAAGCCTAGTTTGAGACCACTATCCATGGTCATGTACTTTCAGTGCCACTAGAGTCAACTCTATCCATATATTTAGTGATCTATTTTCAACGCTACTGGTTTGAGTGATGCAGGTTTTGCGTATACACTTGCATATTTTATGCACTTTTAATTATAGGGATAATAGAGCTCTTTATACTATGTTTACTAGATATTTAACCTCACTTTCTTTCCTTTCTTTTCATGATGTCGTAGGATCATTTGAACAACTGGCATGAATCTACTCTTATATAGACGTAATTGGTTTCATTGTAACTGTAGTGTGTTTTATAGGTTCCTTACTCTTTCATAGTAGTTGTACATGCTTTAATTAATATTGTTGTATATATTTTAAGGAAGTATCGATGTAGGTATACTAAGCCAGTTGAATAGTAGTTTTACAAAACTGTAATTGACGGTTGTAACCCTTTGCAGGTCTTTTCTATTCTCATAAATTATGGGCAGCATTGATAGATCTACAATGTTACTATGTGAGGGGAGACGGATGGAAGATACATGACATTCAACTGCTTCAGCGTGCTCCAAGAAAATGCTGGGAAATGAGTTCAACTCAATCAACATTGGCATTAACTATATTAGTTTCATTTGTGTTTGGACATGTAGTAATTTGTGTTTGCAACTTGTGTCACTTGTGTTTGGACATGTAGTAATTTGTGTTTGCAACTTGTGTCACTTGTGTTTGGACATGTAGTAATTTGTGTTTGCAACTTGTGTCACTTGTGTTTGGACATGTAGTAATTTGTGTTTGTAACTTGTGTCACTTGTGTTTGGATCTTGAGTACTTCATTTATTTTGTGTTTGATAGTTGTGGAACAAGCTTTTTTTTAACATTTTGATGTTGTTACGTTGTTTGGTTTGATGTTCGTTTGACTATGTCGTCAGGGGCAGCTAAGATACGGTTCGTGGCCGTATCTAAATCTCTAATTAGATACGGCCTACGGCCGTATCTAACGGGAGAAATAGATACGGCCCACGGCCGTATCTAATTGTCTAAATAGATACGGCCCAAGGCCGTATCTAATTAGAGATTTAGATACGGCTATGGACCGTATCTAAAGGTAAAAATAGATACGGCTTTGAGCCGTATCTATTTCTCCAAATAGATACGGCCATGGACCGTATCTATTTCGATAAGTAGATACGGCCTTAGGCCGTATCTAATTGGAGAAAAAGATACGGTCTTGGGCCGTATCTAAATATTAAACACGCTTATTTTTGATACGGTTTATGGCCGTGCCTAATTACTTTTGATACGGCCCTAAGCACTGCCTAATTAGCTATTGTGGTGTAGTGACACTTATAAAAAAACAACGAACATATATATAATACTTTACTGTACGAACATATGTATATGACTTATACAATGCATATGCCAACTTTAGATAAACCTTTATATAGATATATACCTACAAGTTTTAGAATTTACATAAACTAACAAAATATAACTACCATATATATACGTGAACGAAATTTGTTTACTGCCTACAAATAGCAATTGTGTAAATCTATCCAAAACCGAATCATATATTAAATCATCAGAATCCATAACGAAGCATTCAAATACGAGGTATACTTCATACACTAAATGCATGTACCAAATGAACACATCGCCTCAAAAATCTTTGTTTTTATATTCAAAACCAAATTCAACTATACTTATATAAATTACAGTTAATAGCTTATTTAATACAATTTTTTTTATTAATACAATTTGTAAACATACAACCGATTATATTTTGAAACCAAGTTTTAAATATATATACTTTAGCTATAAACACCTCTTATAATTTGTATATAAGTGAATTGATATCATACCCAATCGTAAAACAAAAGCAAAGAGGAGTTTAAAGCAACAGATCCAATCTAAAAAGCCAAGCAAACATACTTTATTCCACTTCAAATCTGTTATAATTAACATAATACCTATTATATATATTTTAAGATATAAGCTATGTTTATTATATAGAGTCAGAAAGCAAAGTACATGTAAAACAAAAAAAATAGAATATATAATACCTTTATATAAATAAAGAGGGAACACGAGTGGGAGAAGGGTGGTGAAGTGGTGATGCAGCTAGGCGTGGCCAGAGGCCGTGAGGAGGAAGGGCGGTTCAACGGTGATGGTGATGAGAAAGGCGGGTCGCGTGGTGCTCGAAGCGGTGACGTGGAGGGCTGGGTGCGCGGCAGAGGCTAGGCTGGGTCGGGAAATGGTGCGGCAGGCGGGCCTCGGCGATGAAGCAGGCTGCACTGGTGAGTTCGACCGGTTATGGTGGTGGAAGGAGAAGGGGCGGAGGTCGGGCTGTGTGGTGGCCGAGGTGAGTGGAAAGGTGGCGACCATTTGGAGAGATAGTGGAAGTTTTCAGCTAACAGAAAAAATGGGGTTTGGATCTGGGAGGAGCAAAGGCTAGGCAATAAAATGATAAAGAAGAGAGGATGGAGGAAAACATAGGTAGAGGAAGGAAAAAAATGCAGATCTGAAATGGGCTACTGAATATTTTATATTGGTGAAGTAAAAAGGCAGAGAAATTAAGGGGAAGTGTTTGTAAGCTATAGAGAGGAATAGGTAAGGTTGAAATAAGATATAAATTTTGATCCAGCCGCTAGGAAACAAGGATATAAGAAGGCACGATGAAATAGAACGTTTTATATTTATTATAAATAATATTTTGAAACTTGAAAAGGCAAAAGTCACGCCATAAATTATGGAAATAATAAAACGAAGGTGAAAAGGGAAATGGCAACGTTCTCAGCTGGAAAGAATTTATAACAATTTATTACGGTGGCCACGGTTCAAAATGTTATTATTATTTTTTTAGCAAAAGAAAATAAAGGGGCACAAAAGCGGTATCGATACAGAATCATTTTATCGATTCCGTAGCGAACTGGACTTCAAAACACAGGATTGAATATACCGTAGAGATCAGCACGATGAGATGATCAAAACGGTATACAAATATCAGTGACAGGATCATCCGATCAAAAAGTCGAAAATCGGTACCAGAAATGCTGCTATTTTGCCAGAATTAAGATAAACGGAGCAATAGCTGTCCAAATTTTGAAAAACGAAAGATGACGTCTTACTCAGAAGATGATTTAGAAATTTATTATATAAAAATATTCAAGTTTGGAAAACATTTTATTATCATCATTTTTTACTGATCTGAATTGAAATAAAATTACACAATAAAATAAACTTCAATATTATCAGATGAAAATTTACCAGTTGCTATGATTAAATAGACGTATTCTAAATAATAAATTTTTAATTTCAAATTTTTTGTTTAAAATTTCACAAATTTACAGTTAAATATACTTATAAAACCATTAAATTTTATGGGTCGTTACACTCTCCCCCACTCAAAACTTTTCGTCCCCGAAAAGGAAGGAGGTAGAAGAATAGAAACAACCAGACAGAAAAGATAGATTGAAAGTCAAGATTAAACAATTAATTTGAACTATATAAATTTTACTTAAAATTTGAAAACTTCATTTGCAATTCAATTGTCTAATATACTTTAAAACCTTTCAAAAATCAATTTGTAAAATTTCCTGCTTCCTTTATAAATACCATTTATGTTTAAATGACACCTTTATAAAAATATGAAAACCATTTGAAAACAATTATTTACATTATTACTTATATTTACAAAGAAGCTATTTGAAAACATTAAATCCATAATTCATAAATTTATTAATTCTATATAAAATACTTTTCAAATATTATTAATAAATCAATAATCATTTACTGTAAATCAGTTTTATTAAATTAATAACTTCTAAAATATTTATAACACTATTTTTTTTCTTCCATATAGTATATAAATAACAATATTAAAAAAAAGATATAGTCAACAAGGAAAAGAAGGAGGATTTGGAAACAAATAAGTGAATAAATAAGCTGAGCAGATAAGATAGATTCAAAACAATAGCATCGGGCACGAATAATTAACTTAGAATTATAAGAGTTTTAATTTCAAATATTAATACAAAATTTCTTTGTTGGAAATACTTTTATAATAAAATACTTTTATAACTCGATGTTTCAACAAGTTTATCCTTGTTCGTATAGACTCTGGTAGTGCGTTGATCAGGCGCAAAACTAGAATTCTACAGGTACTTAGTAGACTTGTTTCAACATCCAGTGAAAATACTGGAAAAACTTTTAAAAACAGATATGGAAAGTACAATCCAAACAAAAAACAAACAAAACCTTTGTCTAACCATGGTTCGCAGATACACAATGGTTACGCCTGGTTCCCCCAGGAAACAATCCATATCCGTAAGCTTTCTCAGCCCTGCGAGTTACGCCATGATGACTAGTAGAATGCAGGATACACAATGGTTACGCCTGGATCCCCCATGAAACAATCCGTTCCCCCAGGCAAGACTCAGCCAAGCATTTGCGCTACTATTCGCGACCTACATAGATGCAGGATACACAATGATTATGCCTGGATCCCCCAGGAAACAATCTGTACCCCTATGCAAGACTCAGCCAGGCAGTTGCGCTATGCACTCACGATCGTAAGACCATGGGTAACGCCATGGAATTCGAAGGACACTCGAGTATCATATCCGGAAAACCAAAAATCAGAGATAATAATATCGATAGAATGAATCCAAGATGTGGCCACAAATCGGATATCAAGTAGAAGGCACTTTCCATATCTTTACTTCGAAAATATGTATCATATAGTACCTTTTCAAATCATTTTCAAATATCGTACTTATATAAAATCCATTATATATAAGATTTAATTTTCAAATCAAATACTTTTCCAAAATCAAAAGTATATCAAATCACACTTATATAGACTTTAATTATATAAGATTTCACTTTTCAAATTGAGTACCCTTTTTCCAATCCATAGTTTTCGAATCAATTTCATACTCATACAAATCAATTTTATAAAAGTTCGACAACTCCCAAATCAAGTATTTAGTAACACAAGGTTCTCAAATTTCAATTTGTTTCAATATCAGTTCAATTTCAAAATCATATACAATTTCACCAAATTATTTCTTCTCAAATTAAATATCTTTAGTTTCAAAGTTTCCAAAATAATAGATTTAGAAAATAAATCCAAATTTCCAAATCAGAAATTTAAGTCAACCAATTCATTTCCAAAATCAAATGTTTTCAAAATCATCTTATACTTACGTAAGGTCTATCTTATATAAGGATCAAATTTTTCAAAATAAATTTCGCTGTATGAAGAGCCATATGGGATTGAATATCTTTGCTTTTATGGGTTATATATCTTTGTAATTTTAAATTGGAAATTTTCTTTTAGTAAGCAAAGATATTCTAACTCGACAGCTTTAAATTTCAGCGTCAAAATATATCAATGATATTAGAATATAAGATGTACATACGTCATCATTTCGCAAAATCACATTTGATCGCTCGCTCGATCACACAAGTTCGCTTTCGAACTAGTATTGTCCATTCGACTTCCCTAATGCGGACTTCGATATGGTTTCTCGACTAGAAGCCATCAGTCTCCTTACATAGCCATATACTATGATAGATAATTCTAGAATCTAGCCCAAAATCCATATCAAATATTCGCCATCAAGAATCGAATGAAAAATCCTAACACGAATTGGTGTAATTCACCTCGAACTTGTGTACTCAAACCTGGATCAAATTAATTATGCGAATAAAACAGCATACGTACAACTTATATATTTATTCCGACTTGTTAAATATATAGTTTCATAAAGATGTTACTAAGTTAAAACATTTGAACTAAATTTTATTCAAAATATTTTGAAGGCCGAATTCTTTTCAAAGCATTTCAAATCTAAATTTCATATTAGAAAAATTCAAAATAGCCTTATTCATTTACTTAACAAAATAGTTTCAGCTTATTTAAATCATATTACTACATACTTTAAACATACATACCAAACTTATATACTTTATACTTTTCGAAATTTCTTAGCTTTGAAAAGTTAACCTTGATTTGGAAGTGCTCGAACCTTCAAAATAGTTGAAGAAATCATTTTCAAATTCAAGAGTTGGAAATCAATAACAAATCAGTAAGTCAATTTCAAAAGATAGGTTTATATCAAATTCGAAACACGAGGACTGAACACCTGCTTACTTTAAATCATTTCAAGTATATATATACATATATCTTTCGAATATCAAATCATACTTTGGACTTTGAAATCAAAATTGGTTTCGCAAAATCACTCGCGTAGCAATGCTACTAAAGTGGCCTATCCCCCACTCTGAAACTCGAAAATCAATGTCGATGATGCGTGCACTCATCACCGAAATTATTTTCCAGCGACATAAGTGAGTTCTGGACTTCTATTTTCTCAAACTTCTTTTGAAATTTCTTCGAAACTCATTAAAATCATTTGAAACATTTCTTATTCGGAAAATATTTTTAAATCATATTATTATTATATATTTCAAAATCTTAAAACCAATTTCAAAATACCGGAGTTCAATTCTCGAATTTCAAATTTAAAATCCTTCAGTTATAAATCATTTTTGGATAAATCAAATTTCTTATATAGTTTTTTCAAAATTACAAATCCTTTCGAAACCTCAAATTCTTATTTTAAAAGGGTTTATATTCTTTATCGAAAACATTTCACTTTTATATATAGAATATGATAATTTCAATATATAAAACAATTTCTAAAATATAAACAAGCCTAATTTTTCAAAGGATGGTTTAAGAATGGATTTCAAAACAAAGATAGAAATTCAAATTAGAGGGACTCTAATCAAATAGGATTATGATTCGAAGATAACCTCGAACGAAGATGAGATAATTAAATTTCAAAATAGAAGATGAATATACTTATATAAATCGCGGGCGACCTTAACCGGGTCAACCGTGACTTTAGGAACAAGATCGATGCAGAATTCCAAGAAAAATCAACATTCGATCACAAGAGATAGCGGCATCTAAACCAAAGATATGGAAATCTCCGGTGAATCAATGCCAATTGTGAAGGAGTTTCACCCCTTCACAAATCATTCAAAGATTGGTGGGATCCTATTCTTATAGAGATCATTCGAAGTGGAGTTATGGGATACTCCAGAATCAAAAGAATACAAATAGAGAGAGACAAGAATGAATTTTGGAACCGCAAGAACGTTCCAAAGTTCAAAGGAAATTGAGTCAAACGGAAGAGATTCAAACTCGAACGAAAGTGATTCTGTAAATAAATTTACTATATATGCTAAGTTTTGCCTAGAGCCAAAGCTCTGATACCAACTGTAACGACCCGCTATTTTGGACCATTCAAATCGACAATAAATCCACACATGTCGGACTTGAATAATTCAAAATATCAGATTGTTATTTAAATTTGGCAAACTCATCATATACAGTAAATAAATCAATCGCAGAATCACAGACACAGAGTAATACAATAATACGCAGCGGAATAGATAAAATAGTAGTTCATGAAGCTACTATATAAACATCAGAGTTAGAAATAAAATACAATAGAATATCTCAAATGCAGTGAAAAGTCTCCAGTACAACAGATGACTTCTCTGGACAAATCAACTAGAAGAGCTGAAAGCTGAGGCGATAGTTGGATCTCCAAAGGAAGCTCCAAACTCCAAGGGTGAGTCTCAAATGCTGTATCACTCGGTCTGACCCGAGCGTAAAGCAAAACACAAAACACTCGAGTCAGGATTAACATTCTTATACTAATAAATCCAACTCAAGTGAAATATCAACTGAAATACAAGTAACTTAAAGGATGTCTGGGATAACCATCCTCTAAGGATCTGCGGAACTATCTACAAGGTGGAAATATACACTATAACACCGTGGTCATTTCAAATTTATTTATACTTCAAAACAAAAATATCATTTCATTCCAAATATATCTATTTTCCAAAATAGTATATATAGATTAAATAATTTATAAAGTAAAGTATTTAAAATTTCCTCAAGTCTCACAAATCGATTCAAATCAACTCAAATTCCAAATTCAAATTTATTCAAAGCTCAATTCATCAATTCAATTCAGTTCCCAATAGACCATTTAAATTTTCAATATATTTCAAAGTTTAACTATTCAACATTTTCAAAGTTAAATTTAACCGTTTCATATAGCTCTTGATTTAACATCATTATTATTTAATCAGGGAATATTCACTCAATAAATTCAATTACATTTTTACTAAATATTTCCTTAAATTTATTTAACAAGAAATATTCATTAAATTACTTAAATCAAACCCAAGTTACAAATCATATCTTAAATCTCGATTTCAATAAGTTTCAAATTGGTTTAATTAAATAAAATTCTTTATTGAATACAATTTCAACTAAATTCAAATTATCTTCCCAACCTTAACTTATTCAAATTATTACCAAAATCTATTTTTGAAATATAAATTTAAATACTTAACCATATTATATGTATTAAATCAATCTTGATATTATTATTAAATCTATATATATCATTACCATTTATATATAAAAAAAATTAGAATCAAATTTATTAAAACCATATATTTCTTTCAAAACCATAGAAATTGTTTTCAAATATTTATATAAGGACCAACAGTGTCTGTATATAATTTCCTATCCTATGGTCAGGTGATACAGATATTTATCATTTCAATCCGTAATTTAAATATATACGGGTAGATATCATTTCGACCCGCAATCCCAAATCCAATTCAAATGAAAATCGCTTGGGTTTATCATTTCAACCCATAACGAAATTCTCCTATTCTAAAGTCCGTTCGGGTAAGTATCATTTCAACCCATAAGGAATTCTAAACTACAGGGAACTTGTAGAGTGATAACAGATAATATAATAATATAACATGCATATATCATCAATAACAGTATAATATAGATAATAGGATATGGTGTCATATCCCACAAGTGAACAGTTACAGATAGTAGCATATATAATAATTTAAACAACTAACAACAGCATATTTCAATTGTCGTTTCAATTGAAATCAAATTTAATAAATATAAGAACGTTAATCGTGAGTGATTGCTCACCTTTCGAGGCTAGAGGAATTTGATAACGAAGTGAGTTACAAATCCAGGCGCGAATTCCAAAACAAAATGAGATGGACATGAATTCGACGGATAAAGCTTATAACCGAAATCGATGAGAACAGGTCAAGATTAGCTTAACATAAATCGAAACAAAATAAATATTATATCCATATATATCTCTAATAATTAATATAGAGATTAACTCATATTTTAAAATAAAATATATATAGCTACAGAAAAATCCAAATATCAATGGTTATTATAAAATCAATATAAACAATTTATTATAATATATATATATATAACTCTTTAAAATTAACATTAAATAACATGAGTCATCAAACATAACAATAACTACCATATATATATATAAACAAATAAATAAATATATGAATATATCTTCACATCCAGTCAATAGGGTATTTATATGGCTTATATGAAATCTGTACACTTATAAAAAAAACAACGAACATATATATAATACTTTACTGTACGAACATATGTATATGACTTATACAATGCATATGCCAACTTTAGATAAACCTTTATATAGATATATACCTACAAGTTTTAGAATTTACATAAACTAACAAAATATAACTACCATATATATACGTGAACGAAATTTGTTTACTGCCTATAAATAGCAATTGTATAAATCTATACAAAACCGAATCATATATTGAATCATCAGAATCCATAACGAAGCATTCAAATACGAGGTATACTTCATACACTAAATGCATGTACCAAATGAACACATCGCCTCAAAAATCTTTGTTTTTATATTCAAAACCAAATTCAACTATACTTATATAAATTACAGTTAATAGCTTATCTAATACAATTTTTTTTATTAATACAATTTGTAAACATACAACCGATTATATTTTGAAACCAAGTTTTAAATATATATACTTTAGCTATAAACACCTCTTATAATTTGTATATAAGTGAATTGATATCATACCCAATCGTAAAACAAAAGCAAAGAGGAGTTTAAAGCAACAGATCCAATCTAAAGAGCCAAGCAAACATACTTTATTCCACTTCAAATCTGTTATAATTAACATAATACCTATTATATATATTTTAAGATATAAGCTATGTTTATTATATAGAGTCAGAAAGCAAAGTACATGTAAAACAAAAAAATTAGAATATATAATACCTTTATATAAATAAAGAGGGAACACGAGTGGGAGAAGGGTGGTGATGCAGCTAGGCGTGGCCAGAGGCCGTGAGGGGGAAGGGCGGTTCAACGGTGATGGTGATGAGAAAGGCGGGTCGCGTGGTGCTCGAAGCGGTGACGTGGAGGGCTGGGTGTGCGGCAGAGGTTAGGCTGGGTCGGGAAATGGTGCGGCAGGCGGGCCTCGGCGATGAAGCAGGCTGCACTGGTGAGTTCGACCGGTTGTGGTGGTGGAAGGAGAAGGGGCGGAGGTCGGGCTGTGTGGTGGCCGAGGTGAGTGGAAAGGTGGCGACCATTTGGAGAGATAGTGGAAGTTTTCAGCTAACAGAAAAAATGGGGTTTGGATCTGGGAGGAGCAAAGGCTAGGCAACAAAATGATAAAGAAGAGAGGATGGAGGAAAACATAGGTAGAGGAAGGAAAAAAATGCAGATCTGAAATGGGCTACTGAATATTTTATATTGGTGAAGTAAAAAGGCAGAGAAATTAAGGGGAAGTGTTTGTAAGCTATAGAGAGGAATAGGTAAGGTTGAAATAAGATATAAATTTTGATCCAGCCGCTAGGAAACAAGGATATAAGAAGGCACGATAAAATAGAACATTTTATATTTATTATAAATAATATTTTGAAACTTGAAAAGGCAAAGTCACGCCATAAATTATGGAAATAATAAAACGAAGGTGAAAAGGGAAATGGCAACGTTCTCAGCTGGAAAGAATTTATAACAATTTATTACGGTGGCCACGGTTCAAAATGTTATTATTTTTTTAGCAAAAGAAAATAAAGGGGCACAAAAGCGGTATCGATACAGAATCATTTTATCGATTCCGTAGCGAACTGGACTTCAAAACACAGGATTGAATATACCGTAGAGATCAACACGATGAGTTGATCAAAACGGTATACAGATATCAGTGACAGGATCATCCGATCAAAAAGTCGAAAATCGGTACCAGAAATGCTGCTATTTTGCCAGAATTAAGATAAACGGAGCAATAGCTGTCCAAATTTTGAAAAACGAAAGATGACGTTTTACTTAGAAGATGATTTAGAAATTTATTATATAAAAATATTCAAGTTTGGAAAACATTTTATTATCATCATTTTTTTACTGATCTGAATTGAAATAAAATTACACAATAAAATAAACTTCAATATTATCAGATGAAAATTTACCAGTTGCTATGATTAAATAGACGTATTCCAAATAATAAATTTTTAATTTCAAATTTTTTGTTTAAAATTTCACAAATTTCCAGTTAAATATACTTATAAAACCATTAAATTTTATGGGTCGTTACAAGTCCGGAATTAAGCGAATCAGTAAAAGTGAGGGTTCATAGTCCTTAATTTTGCTGAAGCGTTTAAATCGCTTCCTCATTCTTTCGAAAGCGCAAACTGTAAAAAAATTTTGAAACAATTTTCAAACACGTGATTAAAACAGCAATATCAGTAGCAATTTCGAAA
Source organism: Allium fistulosum (assembly GCA_030737815.1). Taxonomy (NCBI): domain Eukaryota; kingdom Viridiplantae; phylum Streptophyta; class Magnoliopsida; order Asparagales; family Amaryllidaceae; genus Allium; species Allium fistulosum. Next base: position 102,841,787 of record CM060907.1, read on the forward strand.
AGGAAATTGTACTTCCCAAAACACCGTAAAATCGGATCTCAAAATCAGCATTGCGGAATAACCGCTTGAAAATCCACTTTAAAATTTGACGGTTACTGAAGTCAAAGCGACAGTAATTTTTATACGTCAAAATCTCATCAAAATAATTCACATCAAAATATAATACCAGTGAATTTTCATTCATTACAAATATCAACAAAACACCGTGCTTCAAAAATTTAGCACCAGTGTAAAAATCCCGTTACAAAAATAACGGCAACTAAATACGTTCAAACCAAACACCAGTTCAATGTAAAATTAATGTAGTAACGTGCAACTCAAATCTACACGTACACTACAAAATGAACAAAGAAATCACTAGATTATATCTTCAATGAAGATAATTTAAAACAGCAAAATCTCAACAAAATCACATAACAGCAATCGCTTCGGATCCTCAAATCGGATTCAAAATTTTCAAAGAAAATAAAATAAACACATCTATGTAACGACACAATGAATTTTATTTCATTTTCATATTTTGATTTTTAAATCAAAAGATTATCAACTGTACTCAGCAAAGACAGTCTCACTGTTTCCGCTGCGCACTCTGATAAACAGAACACAAATCGATCAAATCATCGGAACACAATTTCACTTTTATTTTTAAACAAGGATATTTAAAAATTTCATCATAATTTCAAAACTTTAGTTTTGACTCAAGGCACAAATAAAACATCGACAAATAGTTGTAACACATGTTCCATCTAAGTTATGTTTTGTATTATGTCCATAAACCCCAAGCTCTGATACCAACTGTGATGCCCCACCTCTATGCTCACAATAACAAAGAGTATTAAAAGAAATACTGTTTGTTATTACGAAGAATAAGGCTGGATAGGAGCGGCCATACGTAGTTAGGCCTTACACTAGTATTAGTTACCTCGATAGGAGTGGTATATTTATTTTCATCTCTGGTTATTACTCCCATCGACATACCCAATTCCAGTATAAAACGAACTACGATGGTTCATAATAGTTTAGGACAGTATATAGAAAATAATGACACAGATAAGCTAAATGCGGAACACAGCTAATATCAAATCTCATATATATATAACCGAAGGCAGTTACAATACATTTGACACAATACATATGATACAACTACAACTGTCGACTCTGGAAGTTATATATACAAGTACATTATCGAATAATATACATGAATACATATCAACCTAGATCAGATACACTGACTACTACAAAATGACAACGACTACTCCAAAAGATATGAAGAGACTTCATAGCTCAAGCAGCAACCTAAAGCAAGATATCTACAACCTGTAATAACTCGGTCTGACCCGAGTATTAAATTCAAAAGAAAATAATACACGGGTCAGTCCAATTCAAACTTAGTTATTAATGCACAGAAGCAATAATAATTAAATAACAAATAGACGACAGTCACAAAAATCTCGTCTATCCAATCCTTTAACAAGGAAATCAGATAACGGTAGATATAACACTAAAGAGTGTTAAACAACAAATCAACAAATTCAAGTTATCAACGAAGATAAATGAAAGGATTATCAATGGAGATAATTTGAAAACCATAGAATTGCCTAAACGACAATTAACAACAAAATCCAATTATTCAATAAATAATTAGAAACTCATAATCTAATTATCGAATAGATAATTAGACAAACTCAAATGATCAAATCAAACCAAACTTCTGTGTGGCTGCAGTACACGCATGCGTGCACTGCCTCACCACTACAGCATATGAAATCATCACAACACCAAATGCTAATAGCAAATTGAAACTGTAGAGGTCAAGTCACGGCTATCATGACTCAACACAACTACAAACACAAGCAAACAAGTATGCACTTGACAATTTCCAGAACAGGCAAGCCCAAATAAATGCACAAACTCAAGTCAAACCATATACAAACTGCCTCAATGAATCGAAAGCAAATGGCAACAACATAATTCAAAATGAAAAGCGACATGCACTAGAATGTACACATCAATGCTACATATGAACCAAGTTCATATGTACAACAAACCCAAAGTCAACAGAGTGGAAATAAAACAATGTCAACGACTGCAATGCTACGACAACTACAAATGATCAAACATCGGGTCAAAAGCAATGTCGAAGTCACAGCAGTTTCAAGCAAAGAATCGAACAAGTCAAAACATCGAAGCTGAGGCCAACAAAGCATACCGAGGTCAAAGGAAATACAAATGGTCAAGACAGCTACAATGAAGCTACAGTAACTCGAAATAATTAATCGACACAGATCAATCAAAATGAACCAGTGGCTACAAACATGACAAAAATGCACAGATCACACTCGAGTACACTGACTCGAAGCAATGCTCAGTGCTCAGCTTACATATGAACCAAGTTCATATATACAACAAACTCAAAATCAGCAACAATACAAAGAGATCATCAAAGACCGAGACACAGCCGAGATGAACAATCAAAGTGCAAACTCATGTTTAGAACTGAGATGTACACATGCACAAAATGAAATTATATACTGTATCATAATTAAATTGCAGAAAACCAAGAAATCACCCTAGGTCAGGTCTAGGCCAGATAGAAGCCCAACTGAGTACACTTGAACCAAATAAACAAATGCATCGGAGATGAGCTAATGGCCAGAGCTCGAGCACATATACATGTATCAGAGAGAATATGGGAGTATAACAAAATCAAGGCCGCAAGTACTCAAGTGCACAAGGATGCCGAAGTTAGGTGACTTCAACTCAAAATATAAACCAAGCAGTAATTAACCAGTAAACAAACTACAGTTCAATGTCAACGCAAAGGTGATGACCAAAGATGGCAAGTCAGGGAATAACATAAACAAAGTCAGATAAATCTCAAGCATCCAACAACATCAATTGGACAGAGAAATCGATGGACTAATTCAACATATATACACGAAAGAGAAAACATGGATTCAAACACTATATAAACAAATCATCATCGGCTAAATCAATTCAAACCCAAAGCCACGAAATAAAGCAATTGAATTAGATGTGAGTGAAAAGAATCACTCAAGAGAATTTCAATGAAAAGGCTACCACTTCAACAACATATATACATATATGCACACATACGTATACATGTATATGAGCTCGAAGCAGTGACAGTAACCAAGCGAACACCAAAATGCAACATGTATCCAACTGTAAACTGGACAGTACTAGCATCACAATCAAGAACAAGGCACAATGCCGAAGCAAAATGGCAAAGGCCAGCACATGGAAATGGATCGAGCAAGTGCACAAATAAAATATATTGCCTTTTTCAAAACAAATTATTTGAATTCAAACAACTGCGGTTCAAAGTACTTCCGAAGTCACCAACTAAATTGAACTGGAAAACGCAAACAGAGAAGTAAAACCAACCATGAACAATGTCGAAGTCATGGAACAGTTCAAAATCAATACCGAAACAAAATCAACACAAAGGTAATCAATAGTATCAGATACTCAAGTCCAGTGCACACGTATAGGTTACAGTAATTCAAAAATCAAGTCGAAGTCGAAAAGGAACAAGTCAATTTTTCATCTCAAAGCCAAAAGAATTCAAAGCCGTGTTATCTCAAAATCGAACAAGTCAGAAATCAAATGGACCGTGGCCAACAAGTATACTGTATGTTCGAAAACAATATCGAAGTTAACAAGAAACGAGCTGTTCAAATCGATCAGGCCATGGTCATCACGAAATGAATCAAAGCCGATATATACGATTATGAACAAGTCGTAAAACATCCCAAACATCCATACAAAATTTAAAATCAAGTGCCAAAGAATTCGACACCCATGCTAACCATGAATCAAGCAACGAAAATCACGAATATACGAAAATGAATTAGATGTAAGTGAGAAATCACTCACCTTCTTCGACGAGCAAGCAACGAAACCCAACGTTCGATCGAGCAAATCGAAGTCGGCGCCTTCGAAAATCAAAACCCCAATCTTCACAGCGGAATGAACGAGAACGAGCAAGCCGTAATTTTGGAGACGAACGAGAAATAGATCGAGCAGCCATTTTTTCTTTCGTTCATTTGCTTTAGGGTTCGATGATAAAGAGTAAAGGGGGACGGGTAGATAATTAACACGGCAACCAAAAAGAAACATGGGCCAAATTGCATCTTAAAGCCCACACAATATTCAATGCATTATCAAAAGAATTTTTAACCCAATTAAAAACTCCAAATAACCATTAGCTATCAACATTAATCGTTTAACAACGATAATTAATTTTTATAAAACACCGGGTTGTTACAGTAAATATATTTTATAAGGTTGTCATCATCAAAAAGGGGGAGATTGTTAGGAACTGGAGATAGTGGTTTTGATGACAACAACCTTTGTAACTTATTTTATTATAACTTATATACTAACACTATTGTCTAGATATATATATATATATATGAATGTTATTATGTAGGATATATATAAGGCAGGTACTGATTATTGAAGACTGTACAGTATAAAGATCAAGAACGAAGAAATCAAGTATGAAGACTCATGATGTAACGACCCGACTTTCCAGACCCGGAAAATCGAACCATTTGTGTTAAAGAAGAAGAGGTAGAAGAAGAAGAAACAGAAAATCAACAACAGAATCTCACATCGCAGCGGAATAAAATATAATATATACAAAACAGATCTTTACTCAAACTGAAAAATATATCTGTTTATACAATATATTTACAGAATACATCATCAGAGTTCATCACATCAATGACATACATCCAAATACACAGCGGAACAATAAACAAATACGAAAGTACGTATCGCCATCCAGCTCGTCTCCTGAGCTCCCCAGCTACAATCTGAACCTGTTTATCTCGGTCTGACCCGAGCATCATATAAAACAATACCCGAGTCAGTCTGGAATACCAGCGTGAGAAAATCACACTCAAATTGATTATTAAAGTTTCAAAATCTTTTGAAAACAAAAGCATCTCGTAAGACCACGCCACAAATAAACATGTCGGGTTTTTACCTTACGATAGCTAAAACACTTTATATCAAAATCCTCTGATATTATAATAGTGTCTACAGAAAGTAAAATAGAATCTAGCTGAAATGCTTGCATCTCACATTTCAACAATAGTTGGGCACAATCAAAACCGTACAGGCATGTAGGGAGAATGGATTTCCAACGAATGACTAGGCACTGGGGTACCACCTGTCACAGTACGTGGCCTAGATCACAGTACCGAGGAGTACGCCCGCTCCCCTGCAACACAAGGCCGGAATCATCCCTTACTGGATAATTCCAAGTAAAATCACCCCACGGTTGGGATCAGCAACCGCACCACTAAGCCGAAATAAAAGGGACATCTAGACAGGGATGACCTTACTCTCAAGTGGGGGCTACCCACGAAGCCTTGCTGCATAACCCCTGATTTTCAGTCATTCCCGGTTGATGAGGCTTGAGGCTAAACGATACCTTTATAGCACATATCCCTTAGAATGCCCATCGTCCACCTGACGATGTCACGAAAGCATTCGTCCATACAAGTCCGTCCCGGGTTCGAACGGAATCGAAGGCACTATTCCTACTACATCCATTTTGGAAATATCCTCAGGATTAGTAGCGACTAGCCCTTGCACTTCACTGCTCCATCTTCGACTCCGAACACGTTACACGAAACATACAAACCGAATCGAAGTGGTATTCGAGTCTCCAGACCTAGAATCCTGGTATACGGAAACTCGATCCCGGTCTCTTCGAAACGATCAGCGCATTTGGCCAATATTGATAGTCGGTTATTTAACTATCAATTAACATCCACAAGCAACCATCACACAATAAATAATTTCCCACATTATTTATTTGCCCAAATATCTTTCCAAGATATATTTCTATATTTCAAACTCCTTTTGAAAACAACTTCAAATAGTTTCCGCTTACGGAATACATTTCCCCAAATATTTATTTCTCTGAAACACCAAGTACAAAATACTTTAGATTTTAAAAATAATTTAAAAGCACTTTACTATAAATATACTTTATAATATTGAAATTTAAAAACTACTTTAATACTTTAACAAAATATATACTTAAGGAATATTTAAAATGAAACCACTTTTCAAATATAAACTAAATTTCTCTTTTTAAAACATAATACCAAATCACTTTTATATAATTACTACAATAGTAGATTTTTGAAAATACTTACTTTAAAATTTTAACATTTAAAAATAATCAATTTTCTAAAACATGCTTTTTAAAACATATTAAAACTTTTAACTTATATTTAAACTACCTTGAAAAAACGTACTTGGCTACCAGGAGAAATACACTTCTCATTCCCATCCTTTAAAAATAAATCAACATTTATTTTTAAACCAATTCATATCCCTTTATAAATTCCCACCTTGAATTTATATTTTCTAATATCCACTGATATTTTATTTTACTTTATAAACCCAGTTTATATCTCCAAGATCTCATTTCTCTTTAAAATTCCAATTTTAAACAACCAAATCAATTTCCAATTGATTTTCCTATTTACTTTACTTACTTTGAAATAAATTTCCTTTGCTATTTCATTTATTCCAAAATACATTAACTTTTAGATTTTATTTCTTATTACGAGTTAAACCCCTTTTTTACCAATATCAATTACAAATTTCCAAAACTCCTTATTTATCCTTTAATTAATTTTAATCCTTAATTTCAAAAATAACTTCTTTTATTCTTCAAATAATATCACTTAAGTATAAAATTTATTATCCCTTGTAAATTCAAAATCCCCTTTTTTCATATTTGTTAAGATTCCAAATCACTTTATTTTTATTTTAATTCGTTATAAATTTTATCCCAATTCCCCGAATTATTTACTTAAATTTTTATTCTTTTAATTCTCTTCAAAAATTCAATTTCATAGATTTTATAATTTATTATACTGGACAATCCAAATCAACCACATCATCCACTATAAAATCATCACATGATATCAAATATTCAGAACACAGAATATTAAATAATCTAATAATTTTGAGGAATCCAGTTGGATCCCTCCAACCTGTTTCCCTGCATCCACATACGTTAGCACAATACCAATTCCACTTCAAGGTGGAATATCGCGGTATATGGGTTTTATATAAAATCATCTGCTATTATGCGGCGCATAAGGTCTCATCCGCTATATAATGCGGGAATATCAACAACCCCAATATATACATATGCCAATATATATATTGGTATATACTACTATATATACTATAGCACATCCAATTAATTCAATCATTCAATCAATTATTTAAATTTAACCATTTAAATTTAAATTAGCAACCAGATGAGTGAGATTAACTCACCTTTTTAACTTGCATGCAAATTATTTCCAGCCCGGCTTGATTTTCCACAATTTGGACCTTAAATAACATTAGATAAATTTTATTAATATTCCACTCAAATCGAATACTTAAATTCCATTTTACAATTTAGTTTAATTCAACTAGCAAGTTAGAATATGAGTATATATTTCCATTCTCTTTTATAATCTATATATAATTCATAGATTCACCTTTCTCCGAATATCAAAATTCAAATTAAGAAAATCTCAGATATATATATCTGCTTTACTAGAAATAACCCAGCAAATTTACTTTACTGTATAAATTTATTTAAATAAATTATTATATCATATATATATACACATATATATATATATATATATATATATCTCTTCCTGAACTATATTTATTTACTTCAATTAAACTAAAAACAAAACAGCAATACCTCAGACAAACCTCGATCCCAAAATCGAGACCGGAGCCAACCCTATGAACGCAGCCGACACAATCGACCCCGCCGTCTGCTCCTCCTCGTGAAGCATCTCCAGATCGAACGCTCTCCCTCGTCGTCAGGCCCATCACTCGAACCCTTCACGCCTTCGCTCAACATCATCGCACACCTCCTGGATGATAGCATCGCATCATTCGCGAGTCTCCTAGCTGCTCTGCCTCGATCGCCAATCCCCCAAATCAAACGACGACGTTGAACTCGCGATGCCACCGATTGAAACTGCCTCGTCGAACTCCTACACGAGCGCGCGAATGCAAACGCCACCGCAACCCACGATATCGATTTGCCGCCAATCGAAATCGAGTTCGATTGCGAACCATTCCCCTCTTTGTATCGATTTAATCGGTTCGATTTTTCGTTCGTTCATTTCCCTTTTTCTGAAGGAAGATAAGGTAGGTATATGGGGTTTTAAAAAGAGAGAGCGAGTCTTCTCGTACAAGGTAGGTCGGCTAGAAGAAAAATAGAGTTTTCGAACTGTGATAATGAGAAAGGGAAAGAATAAATAAAAAGGGGTACGAATGGAACAAGAAGGATGACGGAATGTACCTTGTGTCTGCTTAAGGACAGAAAATATATTTAATTTAGTTTTAAATTATCTCAGTAAATTCCTACGTGTTTTTATACCGCATGCTCACTCTGCCACTTCCATTACTACGAAATTCGAAATCCGACAATAATACAATATTACGGATCCAATGGAACTGGTTTCGTCGAATTCCAAGACTGTGCCTCAGACGGCTATTTTTAAATTCAATTTAAACGATATATTTTTTTAAACTGAACAAAATACCTTGAAATTCCATTTTGAAAGTTCTATCATCTTCAGTATTATTAGTATGAATTTTACGAGCTTTCAAAATATTTTTAATTAGCTTAGAATGCCAGATTTACTATTTTATCCAACTTCAAATAAATTAAATTTAATAATTAAATTACTCAATAAACAGCGATATTTGAAATTTAAGTTAATGATTAATCTCTGAATATTTAAAATTAATTAAATATTCCAATTTCAAATATACAAAAATTCCGGGTCGTCACATTCCTCCCCCCTTAAAAGAATTTCGTCCCCGAAATTACCAGTTAGGAAGAATGATCCACTACCCATTACTATTTTCCAAAACCAAACAGTTTTAACAACACCCAAACAATCTTTTATTAATGATACACTAATCATATTTTAACTTCCCAAACTTATTCATAAGTTCAACCCATATCACCTACTTATCAATTCAAATTTAAATTTGAATTCAAATTTTGAATTATCAAAATTTTCCAAAATTTTTCTAACTCCCTAAATTTCCGAAAAATTTCGCCAGCGTCTCCTTTGCGCGGCTAGCTCGGTACTACTACAAAATGGCTCTACGGCCTCCCAATCTCAAAAAGATAACAAAAGGCCAAGTGGCTGGATCCAAAACCCAATCAAATTTCATATAGAAATTCAAATACATACCTTTTGTCGGGCCATTAAATTTTATCTTCTAAAATCAAAAATCCCAATTTATCCTTTGCTTTTATACACCTGTATATCCTACTAAGCAATAATATTCAATCACAATTCCAAAGTCATTTTATACTTTTCTTTACAAATTTTCAATATTTGTTTACTTAAGCCCGTACGATGCACATATATCATCCGTACGCAATATCACATTCGATCACTCAATCGATCACACAATTTCACTTCCAAACTAGTATCGTCCACCCGACTTCCTAGTGCGGACTCAGATCTGGTTTCTTGATCAGAAACCGTCATTCTCCTTGCATAGTCACAAACTATGATAGGGAATTTCCAGAATCAATCAACAATCCATATCCAGGCTCGCCGTCGAAAATCGAGTGAAAAATCCTAATTCGGATCGATAAAATTATCTCGAAATTCTGTGTTCGACATCTGGACCAAATAGCTATGCGAATAAAATAATATACGTACATCTTACGTATAAATTCCAATTGATTACCAATTATATCAATTCTCTTTTATTCACATTCATTTTGATTGTCACTCACTTACCCATTATTATCTCATTCCACAATTTCCAATTTTAATCTTTATTCTATTATTCACCTAGAAAAACTTTCCTCAGTACCAAATTACTTGAGAATTCATTGTTCTTTTCTTAATTCCAATTTACGTATTTATATACTTCTTAAATTTATTTTAACTTCACCATAGGAATGTATATTCATTTCTGTTCACCTTTGCCTTTACAATTCCATTCGAATTCAATTTGGTTTCCATTTTAAATATTGGATTAGTTTCACTTACTAATCAATTTAAATCTCAATAACAGTTTATTTGCAACTTCACTTTCTTTAGTTCCTTCGATTTCACTTTACTTTACATTCGCATTTGAATTAGATTTCAATATTCAATTTCAATTCTCTTTGCTTAACAAATTTTAATCGTTTATTGTTAATGAAAATTTTCAAAAATTTTCTAACTTCCAAAATTTACGGAAAATTTTGGCAGAGTCTCCCTCGTACAGAGGGACTTCTGCGATATCGTAGGATGCACAAATATATATATACATCGGCCTCAGGCCGGAAATCAAAATATATATCAATATAAACAGTTCATATCTCCTATTAAATTCCTTTGCATAGGCGTACCTTTCTTTTAGCATTTTTAAGCAAAGTGGCAATTTATTTAAGCAATTAACACGGTCAAAATAAGCCAAGCGGCTCCCCTGAACCTGTACTAACTCAATATAAATATGTGAGTGTCAAATACACAAAGTTTATAGCATTTCACTTAATTTTACATTGCTAAAGCATGAATTTTACAAACGATGCAGGATATATACTTCTATAAGCACATATGAAATGCTTCGACACTTATTCCAATTGCTTTCAACCTATACTCAACCCATTCCATTTTCCATTTATTTACACTTCCATGTATGTATTTTCATTGCATTTACAAATTTTAATCCATTCTCTTGCATTTCATTTACCTTCGTTCCTTTAGTTATTTCAAGCTATTTTATCACAAATATTAAGTTCATTTCCTTCCTTACACCAACTCTATTTCAATTTGATTCTAATCCAAATCAAATTTCATTTATTTTACTAATTAAATTCAGTTAATATACTCATTCAATTTATTTTTAATCCAACAAGCTCATTTTCAATTCAACTCTATTTTATTTAACTTAAGTTAATTACCAGCTCTGTTCGTAATTATCATATTAATTGAATCAATATAGATTTTACTTCACATTTAATCATTTATTCATTCTCTAATTCATTGTCTTTAGTCCATTCTCTGTCTCAATTTGTTTATCGCGCTCAACAGCATTTAAAATATATGTGTCGAGCTTTATTTATATCATCCACATTCGAATTGTTAATTTTCAACTTGAATTACCTTTAATAATTTCTATTTAATCCAAGTTCATCCCCAATTTCTTTATTAAATCACAAATTCAACTTCCTTTTAGCCAATATATTTTTATTATTAATACAAGGCCATTTCCAATTTATTTCTACTCATTTTAGTTCTATTGGCAATTCAAACCATTACAAACAGTTTTATTTGGATTATTTATTTTACTCCCAAATTTTATAAGTCCCCAAACTTATTTACATCTATATTTTATTTATTTACAATCGATTTCATTCACATTTTTATGCTTACTACAAGATTTACATTTTATTTAGTTTGGTATATTTATTATTCCATATAAACATTTTAAATATGATTTCAGAGTTTAAACAATTCTCCAAAATTTCAAAATCACTTTTGAAATCAACTGCATTCAAAACCCTTGACAATTTAAATTTCCCTTTGGAATTTCAAACCAAACTTAGTTCACAAACAATTCCAATTTAAAACAGTTTGGTAGCAATTTTTCTTTGGAAACTCGAAAATGAACACCGATGATGTCGCGATCATCATCGGAATTATTTTCCAGCGACCAACAAAGAGTTTAGTGCTTTTATTCCCTTCAAAATCATTTCAAATGTTTTTAAATTCCAAATCCACCAGATTTCAATTCAATTCCAAAAATATTCAAGAAATAATATCACCATTATCTCCCCAAAACCTTTAAAACTACTTTTAAATCCAAAGGAATTTAAACCTTTCCCAAAACTTCAAATTCAAAATCCATTCAATTTTATATCCAAACATTACTCTGGAATTCTATCACATTTTATTTCAAGTTATAAGTCACATTTACAATTTACATTTACAAATTTCATTTGTTTATGAATTTATCTCATTTGATTATAAATCACATTTATAATTCACATTTGTATATAAAGTTTTATCTCAATTTATAAATTTCATTTATAGTCTATATTTCAAATTCCATTTTGTTATATAAATTTATTCTTCAACTTAGGTTATAAGTTTTCAATTTCTACTCAATAATGAGACTAACTTATTATGGTCATTTTCTAACAACCAAGCATCCAAATATAACTATAATAAATTTCGAACAATTATTTCTTTTATATACAAAATAATTTGGGCAAAATTATTTCATTCACCCTATCTAAAACAATATTGTGTCGAACTGTTCTATTCAAGTGTTTAGAAACCCCTTCGATACAGTTGTCCAGACTGTGCCGACGAAGGTTCATATGCCACTCAATAAATCAACCAACACAATATAAAACCATTTTATATTCACTAACAAATACGCGCTCATATCTATTAGTACTCTCAAAATTCCCACCAGAGCCAAGGTTATCGCTAGCCTAAGCTCTGATACCACTGTAACGACCCGACTTTCCAGACCCGGAAAATCGAACCATTTGTGTTAAAGAAGAAGAGGTAGAAGAAGAAGAAACAGAAAATCAACAACAGAATCTCACATCGCAGCGGAATAAAATATAATATATACAAAACAGATCTTTACTCAAACAGAAAAATATATCTGTTTATACAATATATTTACAGAATACATCATCAGAGTTCATCACATCAATGACATACATCCAAATACACAGCGGAACAATAAACAAATACGGAAGTACGTATCGCCATCCAGCTCGTCTCCTGAGCTCCCCAGCTACAATCTGAACCTGTTTATCTCGGTCTGACCCGAGTATCATATAAAACAATACCCGAGTCAGTCTGGAATACCAGCGTGAGAAAATCACACTCAAATTGATTATTAAAGTTTCAAAATCTTTTGAAAACAAAAGCATCTCGTAAGACCACGCCACAAATAAACATGTCGGGTTTTTACCTTACGATAGCTAAAACACTTTATATCAAAATCCTCTGATATTATAATAGTGTCTACAGAAAATAAAATAGAATCTAGCTGAAATGCTTGCATCTCACATTTCAACAATAGTTGGGCACAATCAAAACCGTACAGGCACGTAGGGAGAATGGATTTCCAACGAATGACTAGGCACTGGGGTACCACCTGTCAAAGTACGTGGCCTAGATCACAGTACCGAGGAGTACGCCCGCTCCCCTGCAACACAAGGCCGGAATCATCCCTTACTGGATAATTCCAAGTAAAATCACCCCACGGTTGGGATCAGCAACCGCACCACTAAGCTGAAATAAAAGGGACATCTAGACAGGGATGACCTTACTCTCAAGTGGGGGCTACCCACGAAGCCTTGCTGCATAACCCCTGATTTTCCGTCATTCCCGGTTGATGAGGCTCGAGGCTAAACGATACCTTTATAGCACATATCCCTTAGAATGCCCATCGTCCACCTGACGATGTCACGAAAGCATTCGTCCACACAAGTCCGTCCCGGGTTCGAACGGAACCGAAGGCACTATTCCTACTACATCCATTTTGGAAATATCCTCAAGATTAGTAGCGACTAGCCCTTGCACTTCACTGCTCCATCTTCGACTCCGAACACGTTACACGAAACGTACAAACCGAATCGAAGTGGTATTCGAGTCTCCAGACCTAGAATCTTGGTATACGGAAACTCGATCCCGGTCTCTTCGAAACGATCAGCGCATTTGGCCAATATTGATAGTCGGTTATTTAACTATCAATTAACATCCACAAGCAACCATCACACAATAAATAATTTCCCACATTATTTATTTGCCCAAATATCTTTCCAAGATATATTTCTATATTTCAAACTCCTTTTGAAAACAACTTCAAACAGTTTCCGCTTACGGAATACATTTCCCCAAATATTTATTTCTCTGAAACACCAAGTACAAAATACTTTAGATTTTAAAAATAATTTAAAAGCACTTTACTATAAATATACTTTATAATATTGAAATTTAAAAACTACTTTAATACTTTAACAAAATATATACTTAAGGAATATTTAAAATGAAACCACTTTTCAAATATAAACTAAATTTCTCTTTTTAAAACATAATACCAAATCACTTTTATATAATTACTACAATAGTAGATTTTTGAAAATACTTACTTTAAAATTTTAACATTTAAAAATAATCAATTTTCTAAAACATGCTTTTTAAAACATATTAAAACTTTTAACTTATATTTAAACTACCTTGAAAAAACGTACTTGGCTACCAGGAGAAATACACTTCTCATTCCCATCCTTTAAAAATAAATCAACATTTATTTTTAAACCAATTCATATCCCTTTATAAATTCCCACCTTGAATTTATATTTTCTAATATCCACTGATATTTTATTTTACTTTATAAACCCAGTTTATATCTCCAAGATCTCATTTCTCTTTAAAATTCCAATTTTAAACAACCAAATCAATTTCCAATTGATTTTCCCATTTACTTTACTTACTTTGAAATAAATTTCCTTTGCTATTTCATTTATTCCAAAATACATTAACTTTTAGATTTTATTTCTTATTACGAGTTAAACCCCTTTTTTACCAATATCAATTACAAATTTCCAAAACTCCTTATTTATCCTTTAATTAATTTTAATCCTTAATTTCAAAAATAACTTCTTTTATTCTTCAAATAATATCACTTAAGTATAAAATTTATTATCCCTTGTAAATTCAAAATCCCCTTTTTTCATATTTGTTAAGATTCCAAATCACTTTATTTTTATTTTAATTCGTTATAAATTTTATCCCAATTCCCCGAATTATTTACTTAAATTTTTATTCTTTTAATTCTCTTCAAAAATTCAATTTCATAGATTTTATAATTTATTATACTGGACAATCCAAATCAACCACATCATCCAATATAAAATCATCACATGATATCAAATATTCAGAACACAGAATATTAAATAATCTAATAATTTTGAGGAATCCAGTTGGATCCCTCCAACCTGTTTCCCTGCATCCACAGACGTTAGCACAATACCAATTCCACTTCAAGGTGGAATATCGCGGTATATGGGTTTTATATAAAATCATCCGCTATTATGCGGTGCATAGGGTCTCATCCGCTATATAATGCGGGAATATCAACAACCCCAATATATACATATGCCAATATATATATATTGGTATATACTACTATATATACTATAGCACATCCAATCAATTCAATCATTCAATCAATTATTTAAATTTAACCATTTAAATTTAAATTAGCAACCAGATGAGTGAGATTAACTCACCTTTTTAACTTGCATGCAAATTATTTCCAGCCCGGCTTGATTTTCCACAATTTGGACCTTAAATAACATTAGATAAATTTTATTAATATTCGACTCAAATCGAATACTTAAATTCCATTTTACAATTTAGTTTAATTCAACTAGCAAGTTAGAATATGAGTATATATTTCCATTCTCTTTTATAATCTATATATAATTCATAGATTCACCTTTCTCCGAATATCAAAATTCAAATTAAGAAAATCTCAGATATATATATGTGCTTTACTAGAAATAACCCAGCAAATTTACTTTACTGTATAAATTTATTTAAATAAATTATTATATCATATATATATACACATATATATATATATCTCTTCCTGAACTATATTTATTTACTTCAATTAAACTAAAAACAAAACAGCAATACCTCAGACAAACCTCGATCCCAAAATCGAGACCGGAGCCAACCCTATGAACGCAGCCGACACAATCGACCCCGCCGTCTGCTCCTCCTCGTGAAGCATCTCCAGATCGAACGCTCTCCCTCGTCGTCAGGCCCATCACTCGAACCCTTCACGCCTTCGCTCAACATCATCGCACACCTCCTGGATGATAGCATCGCATCATTCGCGAGTCTCCTAGCTGCTCTGCCTCAATCGCCAATCCCCCAAATCAAACGACGACGTTGAACTCGCGATGCCACCGATTGAAACTGCCTCGTCGAACTCCTACACGAGCGCGCGAATGCAAACGCCACCGCAACCCACGATATCGATTTGCCGCCAATCGAAATCGAGTTCGATTGCGAACCATTCCCCTCTTTGTATCGATTTAATCGGTTCGATTTTTCGTTCGTTCATTTCCCTTTTTCTGAAGGAAGATAAGGTAGGTATACGGGGTTTTAAAAAGAGAGAGCGAGTCTTCTCGTACAAGGTAGGTCGGCTAGAAGAAAAATAGAGTTTTCGAACTGTGATAATGAGAAAGGGAAAGAATAAATAAAAAGGGGTACGAATGGAACAAGAAGGATGACGGAATGTACCTTGTGTCTGCTTAAGGACAGAAAATATATTTAATTTAGTTTTAAATTATCTCAGTAAATTCCTACGTGTTTTTATACCGCATGCTCACTCTGCCACTTCCATTACTACGAAATTCGAAATCCGACAATAATACAATATTACGGATTCAATGGAACTGGTTTCGTCGAATTCCGAGACTGTGCCTCGGACGGCTATTTTTAAATTCAATTTAAACGATATATTTTTTTAAACTGAACAAAATACCTTGAAATTCCATTTTGAAAGTTCTATCATCTTCAGTATTATTAGTATGAATTTTACGAGCTTTCAAAATATTTTTAATTAGCTTAGAATGCCAGATTTACTATTTTATCCAACTTCAAATAAATTAAATTTAATAATTAAATTACTCAATAAACAGCGATATTTGAAATTTAAGTTAATGATTAATCTCTGAATATTTAAAATTAATTAAATATTCCAATTTCAAATATACAAAAATTCCGGGTCGTCACACATGAGTATCAAGATCAAGATTTCAAGATAAGTGTCTAGTTTTGTTAAAACTTCATAATAGCATGGAAATCTTCATTCCAAATTTCATTTGGGATGGAACCCATTTCTACCTTCTTAGTGGCTTACAAACCCACGACAAGTAGCTTACAAACCTACGACAAGTGGCTTACAAACCCACGAACATCCTGGTTCTGTACAAGTTCTCGAGTCCTGATGTGATGAAATATTCTACAGGAAGAAGCTTGCAAAACTACTTCAAAACGGTTTTTTAAAATGATTTTCAAAATTGTTTTTATAAAATTTTTTAGCTTTAAAAATTATCTTTTCAAATGATTTTCAAAAAGATGATTTAGCCTTAAAATATTCTTTGTTTTTGTTTTTAAATAAACTCTTGTTTTAAACTTCGTTTGTTTTAAAACCATCTTCTAATTTTTTAAAATTCTTTTATAATATGTATATACTTTAGATTTAAAATCAAATTTATATATACATTCTAAAAATATGTAACGACCCGCTATTTTGGACTATTCGCATCCGCACATGTCGGACTTGAATAATTCAAAATACCGAATTGTTAATTTAAATTTGGCAAAACTGAACATATACAGTAAATAAAATAATCACAGATCACAGACACAGAGTAATAAATGCAGCGGAAACAAACGATAGTAGTTCATGAAGCTACTATATACATATCAGAGTTAAATAAGGTACAATAGATGTCTCGAATATAATAATCAAATACAATATCAGAATACAATCACTGGAATCAACTGGATATCTGAAAGCTGGATAGATAGCTGGATCTCCAAGCGAAGCTCCAACTCTAAAGGTGAGTCTCGAATACTGGTACACTCAGTATGACCCGAGCGTAAAGCAAAACACAAGACACTCGAGTTAGGATTTACATTCTTATATCAATAAATTCACCTCAAGTGAAATAGCAACTGAAATACAAGTAACTCAAAGGATGTTTGGAATAACCATCCTCTAAGGATCCGTTAAACTATCTACTATATAATAGTGTACGATAAGTAGATAATGCCTATCAGTAATATAAGATATCAAAATAGTGTTAAGGCGTTACCATTATTCCCCTTAACACATTTTATATAAGCGTTATAGTCTATACATCACTGTAAACTCCACCGTAAACTAGTGGGCTATCAGGGAGTACTCCATAGGTATAACACAAAACAAATCGTAGTGGTCGCGCATAGGGATATAAGTATGACAAGTCACATGAGGTAATACCCAAGGTAGTGAAACTACCGTTTGCCTGATCCGAACTGGTGAGAACGCATCGCCGCAGTGATCGCAACAACGCGAAACAACACTCCCAAAATCAAGGGTGCACCAATCGACAACAAGTAATGAGTAGTTTTCGAAGAAGTGTGTTCGCTCGAGGTAGCTAACCACCATTTGGCCCGGCACGGCTCCTGTTTTAGTCATTTCCAATTTGACACAAGTGTCAAGGCTATCCATTATCGTTCTCTTTCTTCAGTCATCACGTACATCATTCCAACCACTTCATTCTGGATCACACTCTGCGTGTAGTTATTAAAGTGGTTTTCGGTTTAGACAGCGAGTATGTCCCTAACCGATTCCGGTCTCTTTAATAACCTTCGTAATTATTACACCGATTGGTCGTTTAATATATTTCAAAACCAAATCAATTTCAATTTCAATTGGAATTTATAAATCAACATTTCATTTGTCTTTAAACCAATTTCCAAAATTTACATTTCAAACTTCCAAATCACCATTTCAAAATCTTATAATTCAAATTCAATCTTTATTTAAAACAATTCAAATTTTGATTCAAGTTCGTATATAAGTTTCATTCCGAAATCATTTAAATTTAATTTAACATTCAAATCAACTTTAAATTCATTAGTCGATTTCGTTCAATATTCGTTAAGTAAATTTGTCATTCAAAACAATTTCTATTAAATTCCCAATTCATTAAATCAATTACTTAAGTTCAACTTCATTATATCAAAACTTCAAATTGAATTAAATTAGATTTGTCAAATCAATTCTTTAAATTACAAGTCTTACATTAATTTCAATAAATCAAATTTTATTTCTTGTTAAAGAAATTCGATTTCACTTATTTATTTACTTAGTCACAAATTCCAAAACTTAATTATTTCATAACTCAACTTTACTTATTAAAGAAGTTCAATTTCACTTATGACAAAGTTCAATTTCACATATCAAGAATTCAATTTCATTTAATTATTAAATAATTCCATCTTGTTTAATTATTAAATAATTTCATAACTTAATTATTAAATAATTTCAAACTTAATAATTAAATTTTAAACAACATTCTTTCATCAACTACTATGTTAATATTTTGTTTCAGATTATTACATATTAACATTTTCCTTTTATAAAAATTCAAATTCCAACTTCGTTTCAAAACCATATTATTTATTCAAATAAAATCTTTATTTTATTTTTTAAATCAAATTATTGACCAATCGGGTTTTATTTAATTTTCTATCCTAAGTCAAAGTTCAATTTGGGTATTTATCATTTCAACCCGATTCCAATTCAATTCAAAAATCAAAGCATAGCAAAGGGAACTTGCAGTGTGATAACTGGGATGGTGTCAAAGTAAATAAACAAGCAATAACAACAATTAATAACAATCCAATAATAAATTCAAATAATCCCGAAATAATCGTATTAATTCACATTGTTATTTGTGTAAATTAATATAATTATTTCTAGAATCTACACTATCATTTCATGTAGATTAAAGATTATTACACTAATATTAATACGGTTCTTCATTTGATATCAATTATTCAATTTCATACAACATCAATTTCATACAACATCAATTTTATACAACATACATTCAATGGTTCAAAGTGAAGTTAACCATATTACTACATGTCGAGTAATTAAACATTTAAAGGGGGTCATATTATACAAATTTAACAAATCAAATTCAACATATAGATCTAATCTAAATTGTTGACTATCCTATATCAATTCGATTGCATATTATTTATCACTTTAACATTAACAATTTAACGTCCAATATAAACATCATCAATCAATCAAATATCAACCAAACTGGATTATTATCGCATAAATAATTAACAGATAATGGTGTCAGATGTCACAAGTGAACTGATACAAGTAATAACATATATAACAGTGTAAATAACTAACAGCAGCATATTTCAATTGTCATTTCAATTGAAATCAAATTTAATAAATAAAAGAACGTTAATCATGAGTGATTGCTCACCTTTCGAGGTTAGAGAAGATAGACACTGGGAACGGAAGCGAATTGTGGATCCAAACACGAATTCCAAAGAGAAACAAAATGGGCATGAATTTGAAGAATAGAGCTGATAAAAGAAATAGACGAAATCCAATTAGAACCGGATCGATGAAGATAATTGGTATAAGTGGACACAAATATAACTGGAACTAAATAAACGTATTGTTAGCACCAAAATTGGTCACTAACCTCGTTCAGTAAGATTGTGTAGAGATATAAGTGATGAAAGCAAATTAAACAGAGAAGACAATCCTAATTCAAGTGCAGAAAGTAAGAACACCAAATTTATAGTGGTTCGGCGTAATTGCCTACGTCCACTTTGCTCAACTTTATTGATTTCCTTTATGGTTGATTACAAATACAATTCGTGAATCAAATGCTTGAATGAAGTTGTTTGAGTAGAGAAGATGAGTCTTGAAAATGGCAGAGTCTCCCCGTATTTTCTCTCCCAAAAAAGGATCCATTTCACTGTGACCCTGCCCCTCTATTTATAGGCAAATATGGGCTGGACTTCCCAAGCGGGCTTGTTAGCCGAACGTTCGAGCCCAGGTGCTGTGTGCCGAACCAGGTACGCCGAACGCTTCTGTGCCGAACGGTCCTTCCCATGCCGAACGGTCCTTCCCATGCCGAACGGTGCTCCTGGTGTATGGGAAGTGTGGGGTGATTGCAGTGAAGCCGAGCGTATCTCCCTTTGAAGCTTTTGACCAACCAATGTATGTAGTTCGAACGTTCTCGTTGCCGAGTTATCCTACCGCCGAGCTCCACTGACGCCGAGTACCGTGGGATGCCGGACACTAGTCGACGCCGAGCATAGGTTGTTGCCGAGTGCTCTCCTTGACGCCGAGTAGCTTGTTATGCCGAGCAGTCTTGACGCCGAGTACCCTGTTATGCCGAGCAGTCTTGACACCGAGTAGTCTCGATGCCGAGCGTTCTTGTATGCCGAGCAGCCTTGATGCCGAGCACCCTTGTGTGCTGAGTAGTCTCGATGCCGAGCACCATTGTATGCCGAACGCTAGCGCCGAGCATTGGTTGTCACCGAGTGCCAGTTGACGCCGAGTTCCATTGGGATGCCGAGTGCTCCTGGATGTCAAACGCTTCGTCGAACACTCCTGGATGCCGGACACTCTCTGATGCCGGACACTCTCTGATGCCGGTCACTCTCTGATGCCGGACACTCTCTGATGCCGGTCACACTCTGATGCCGGACACTCTCTGATGCCGGACACTCTCTGATGCCGGTCACTCTCTGATGCCGATCACTCTCTGATGCCGGACACTCTCTGATGCCGAGTTGAACTGGATGCCGAGTACTAGTTGCCTGGTCAAATCTCCAGGAAACACTTGCCCCCCAAAGTGTATCGCATGGCCGAACGTGGTACGCTTTGAACCGTGCAACCTTTTCGTCACGTCTTAAACCCTTGGCTAACCTCGAACGGAGACGCCCCTTTTGTGGGATCGATGTGTGCCGGACGTGTTCCAAATGCCGAACGAGACATGCGCGTTTGAACGGTGCTTCCTTGCCGAGCGATGCTTCAGTGCCGAACCATTATGCGCCGAACGCTATGACCTTGACCGGTTCTACCGGTCATGGCCTTTTCGACTTCTACCTCCCTCTATATAACCAGGCGCCCTTCCACCATTTTCCCTTTACGCTTTCTCTTCCGTTATTCCCAGAGATTTGCAATTCTTGCCACTCTATCAGATATAAAGTCTAGTTGATCCTTCCTCAACCTCGATCGTCGAACTAGGTATCATTCCCTCCACGATTACATTACTTCAACTTTAGGTTCACTAGTAGAAGTGGTTCGCACGTTCGGAGTCGCCGAACGGTGCATGGTAGTTAGACCTAGCTCCTCTGTGCTGATCAAGATTGGAAGAAAAAAGGAGATGGGGTGTCGAACGGCGTAACCTTCGCCGGGCGATCTTGTCTCTGTCGTTCGTCGTAAATGGAGGGAGAGCAGGGCGGAGTTATGGTCGAGGGTGGAGCACTGCCTTAGCCAAACGAACTAATGCCGAACAGTTACATACCTGCCGAACAATATAACCGCCGAACATTATATTCGCCGAACATCAAAAATGCCGAACAATATAAATACCTAGGCCGAACAATATACGTGCCGAACATTATATTCGCCGAACATCAAAAATGCCGAACAATATAAATACCTAGGCCGAACAATATACGTGCCGAACTATACTTAGGATGAACAATACAATTGTCGCACAATAACTCAAGCCGAACAACATTCAAATGCCGAACAAACATATATATGCCGAACAATTTCAATGCCGAACACTTGACAATGACTCAACCGAACCAAGATACACACCGAACTCTTCTCGGGACGAACAATGTAACCGCCGAACGACATTTAAATGCCGAACGATATAAATTTCAAATTAGACTTAAGCCGGATACTTCATAAATTACATGTTTTCTGAATCTTGAACTGTAATCACCTCAAGGCAAGCTTTTTGAGACGGTCAGCGATGACGGTCTTCGAAGGCGATGATTCGAAGCTAATTATTATATCTTAAAAACCTTCTTATTGTCTGTACACAATTGCTTGCACTAGTTCACACACCACGTGGGGGGAAAACTCGTGTTGCTAATTCTAACGCTCAACGTTTTTCAAGTATAGCTTTCTCAAGCATTTAGCCAGGTTCATTATTTATTCGGGATGTCAGGAAAATCTAGTTCTGCCACCATATCTGACAGGCCTGGGCCGTCAGCAAAGCAAGGAGCCGCAGATGCTTCCAACCCGTCAATCTCTCCCGCTCATAATCTGGCGCCCGATGCTCTGGAGTCAACCATCTTACTGGACAATCCGGTCGATTCTCAAGCCTCGAGGATCAATGAGGCCGCTCTGCGACGGATATGTTCCATTCACGGAATTCCCTTTACTGACGTGTTAGTTCCTTCGAGACACGACCGTCCTCATTTGCCCCCAGTCGGGTACACGGCCTGCAACAAGTTCATGTGCTGGATGGGCAACGTGCCTCCGTTTAACCTATTTCTCCGGGATGTGCTGCAGTATATAGACATCGCTCCGTCGCAGCTGCACCCGAATGGTCATGCGTTCCTATATGGGACTTACTTACTCTTCATGGCTGTCTTCTCCAGACCTCCAACCCCCGGTGATATTCGATACATTTACATGTTCAAGAGATGGAAAGATAGCCCTTCCTTCATTTTCCTCGAGCCGTATCACAAGTGCCAGATCTTGACAGGGGCCTGTAGCAAGTTCGCCCTATACAAACAGGAATGGTTCTATGTGCGATGCCCGTCTGGTTTTGCTAGGAGATGGGTTGAAGGCAGTAAGTCTCTCTGCTGAACCGTTACTCGTACTTAATGGGAGTCACGTTTTTCTTAACTCTTCATTTCCTCTTTTCAGGTATTAACCCGCGTCCGGAAGGCCGAGGATATTCTGATGCTGTCGACGCGATTAGAGCTCTTCCGATCGAGGATCGAGATATTCGAGCTATCATTTCAAATGAATCGCTGTCGGGGTTCGGCTTGCTAGCTCCTGATCGTCGGGTCAGCCTTCCAGAAGGTGTTACAATTCCCAAACCTCCATCTGGTAAAGGGAAAAAACTTGCCGGCCCGTCGTCGCGTCTCGCTCCCGACGTGCACGAAGAAGGCGAGCGTAGAGAGGATGATGCACCCGACACTCAGGGCGAGAACGTGGGTCCTGCTTGGAATCCGGCAATCGAAGTTCAGGACATTGAGACGTCATCCTCCCCTTCGAAGGGAAAGAAAAAGCTGAAATATACGGTTCAGAAAGAGAAAGTTGGCGACACCTCAAAACCTACGCCTATCCCTCCTGAAAAAGAGGCTTCTTCGCAGCGTCTGGAGAGTTCTCTGAGGGGTCTCTCGAACCTCTCTATTCCCGAAGACATACTTAATTACGGGTTCGATGATCCTGAAGCTCTCAAATTCTCCTCGCCCGCTAGAGGCAATGTAGGAGTTCAACTCCCGGCTCACAGAGACAATACTCCGATTAGCAAAGACAAACGAACGGGTCCGTCGGGGGGAACACTTAGGACACACACGCACATGCACATTCCATAACATACTTCAAGTCTTTTTAATTCGTGAATTCTCCTTAATTCGTTGTTATCTTCCTTCTTTGCAGGTGATATGGGCCGCTCCCACGGACTTGATCGCCTTCAGGGGTCTTCAATATTTCATCACTCCGGACGGGATTCCGGTTCAGGCAGACGCCGGGACCGAGGTGATTACGAAGATAGGGACAATCGCCCTCGCGAGTCGTCTCACCGCAAGAAAGCGCACTATCAATCTTCTCAGTCCCGTGATCTTCCTCCTACTGCTGAGCCGGATAAAGAGAAGTCTTTGCAGAAGGGTTATCAGTCTGATGCTGCTCGAGAACAACATTCCAGTTCATCGAGTATGAGGCAAGTTCGAGAGCCGCGTAAAAGAACGGAATTCTCTAAGCCTCCTCCTCCTGCTCCCGCCGTGGACCCGACTGTTGCAGAAAAGATGGTCGACCTTAAGGCCAAGTTTCCGAAAATTTGTTTTGACGGTTTGAAATTCCTCCCGGCCATCCATCACATTCCTGGGCACGTGAAGCAAAGTGCCATTGCATGCAACAATGACGTCTATGTTCAACATGACGCATTCGTGCACTTGGTGGAGAAGATATCAGAAGTATCTGTTGAGCGTCAACACGAGATTGACCGTCTGACTCTGGAGGCTGACAGCGATAAGAAAATCATCAAACTCCAAGACGAAGAACTCGCCTCTTATAAGTTAAAGCTAGAAGCCGCTGAACAAGGTGCAAAAGATACTGCCGAGGCAGTTACTCGCTTAGAGGTGGCTCACAAAAAGGAGCTTGACGAAGCAGTTCAGCGCAGCGGCGCCCTTGCCCTAGAAAAAGACTCTGTCCAAAAAGAAAGGGACGCGCTCGCTACTCAAGTCAAAGAGCTGAAAGAACAACTCTCCAAGGAGAAAGAAGACAAAATAGCCGCTCAGGAAGAATCACAGCGGTATTGTGATGAGATTGTGGCTACCCGGCTCCTGAAGGCAAAGCTTGACGGTGAACCTGCCGGGGTCGAGAAAATGAAGGATGAGGCCCGTGAGCAGGGCAAAAGAATGGCTGAGGAGGAGCTTGATTCTCGCCTGGAGGCGGCCGCAGAGACCGGCAGGGAAGAAGTCAAAAGTATGTTTGACCCGTTGATCGCCGAGTACGGAGCCCGCGTCCTTATGCACCGCGACCTAACATTCTTGGGCGACGGCTACCATGAATCCCTGGCTGAGGCATGGGAGACTCTGATAAAGATCAAGAAAGTCGAATCAGGCTCCGAAGAAATCGACGAGGATGCACTAGTGAAGGAGTTCCTGAGGGGGAATGAGCCATCGGATTTATCCGTAGCATTGGCTCTCTATGGCAAAGGCTCTTCCCCTTCGAAAGAGAAGAATAACGAGGCTGGCCCGTCAGAGGCCGACACTACTACTCCTCACATTGCCGCTCCTTATGCTGCTCAATCGGCTGGTCGGTCGACGCTTGATCCATTCGAGCAGCATGCCAGCTACGACCCCGAAGATCCCGGGCTCGGCGTTCATGTGATGTCACCGATCCTGGAGGGTGAAACCCCGCGCGCCACCGACAGTCAACCTGATCCTGGTAGGAGATTCTTCTTTCTCTAGAAGTCGAAGTGATCCGTCATTTTTTAGCAGTGGTTATTCGTTCTAATGCCCACTTCTTATATTTCTCACAGGTTGTTCTGACACTGAGCTAACTCCGAGGAGCGATGACGCCAAGGAGGAAGCGGGGAAAACAAGCGACGTTGCTCACGCAGGGGTAACTCCCGACCCAGACGCTCAAGTGATCGGGGCGCTTGACGATGACAAACTTGATACCTCGTCTCCTTCCGAAGGAAGCGACGAAGTTAAAATCACTGGCGCCTCTGAACATACTTCAGAGATGAGCATGAAGGATCGTCTTGCCGACGAGGAGAAGAGAAAGGTCAAAGTCAAAGTTGAATCTGAAGTCCTGGAACTTACTGACCCGCGGAATAGACCTTTGAAAATCATTCTCCCGGGCAGGTCCAAACCATTAGATGTTCCGTCTCCTACTCCTGACTCCGTCTCTCTAGCAAACAAAAAGTCCAAGAAGAAACGTGAGGGAGAGGAGTCGTCGGAAACACCGAAGGCGGACAAGAAGAAGAAGTCGAAGAAATGATAGATGCACTTGTTCAACAAGTTTTTGCTTAAGTTTGTAACAGTTTCTATCTTTCATAACTTGTAGTTTGTATAGGCCCGAATTTTGTAGGAGTGATCTTGTATCCCTATTTTGGACTTATCGAATAAAATTTTAGTTTCTTCTTGTTTGAATGATTCTCTTGTCCTTATTTGGTTTGCTGACACTGTGCTCCGGGGACTTGGAGACTTGAGACTGTTCATACTATAGTCCGCGCTCTGGGGACTTAGAGTACTCCGCTCCGCACTCTGGGGACTCGGAGATTGGAAATCGTTTATACTCTAGTTCGTGCTCTGGGGACTTAGAGTACTCCGCTCCGCACTCTGGGGATTCAGAGACTGGAAATCGTTTATACTCTAGTCCGCGCTCTGGGGACTTAGAGTACTCCGCTCCGCACTCTGGGGACTCGGAGATTGGAAGTCGTTTATACTCTAGTCCGCGCTCTGGGGACTTAGAGTACTCCGCTCCGCACTCTGGGGACTCGGAGATTGGAAGTCATTTATACTCTAGTCCGCGCTCTGGGGACTTAGAGTACTCCGCTCCGCACTCTGGGGACTCGGAGATTGGAAGTCGTTTATACTCTAGTCCGCGCTCTGGGGACTTAGAGTACTCCGCTCCGCACTCTGGGGACTCGGAGATTGGAAGTCGTTTATACTCTAGTCCGCGCTCTGGGGACTTAGAGTACTCCGCTCCGCACTCTGGGGATTCGGAGATTGGAAATCGTGTATACTCTAGTCCGCGCTCTGGGGACTTAGAGTACTCCGCTCCGCACTCTGGGGACTCGGAGATTGGAAGTCGTTTATACTCTAGTCCGCGCTCTGGGGACTTAGAGTACTCCGCTCCGCACTCTGGGGATTCGGAGATTGGAAATCGTTTATACTCTAGTCCGCGCTCTGGGGACTTAGAGTACTCCGCTCCGCACTCTGGGGACTCGGAGATTGGAAGTCGTTTATACTCTAGTCCGCGCTCTGGGGACTTAGAGTACTCCGCTCCGCACTCTGGGGATTCATAGATTGGAAATCATTTATACTCTAGTCCGCGCTCTGGGGACTTAGAGTACTCCGCTCCGCACTTTGGGGACTCGGAGATTGGAAGTCGTTTATAATCTAGTCCGCGCTCTGGGGACTTAGAGTACTCCGCTCCGCACTCTGGGGATTCGGAGATTGGAAATCATTTATACTCTAGTCCGCGCTCTGGGGACTTAGAGTACTCCGCTCCGCACTCTGGGGATTCGGAGATTGGAAGTCGTTTATACTCTAGTCCGCGCTCTGGGGACTTAGAGTACTCCGCTCCGCACTCTGGGGATTCGGAGATTGGAAATCGTGTATACTCTAGTCCGCGCTCTGGGGACTTAGAGTACTCCGCTCCGCACTCTGGGGACTCGGAGATTGGAAGTCGTTTATACTCTAGTCCGCGCTCTGGGGACTTAGAGTACTCCGCTCCGCACTCTGGGGATTCGGAGATTGGAAGTCGTTTATACTCTAGTCCGCGCTCTAGGGACTTAGAGTACTCCGCTCCGCACTCTGGGGATTCGGAGAATTGAAGTCGTGTATACTCTAGTCCGCGCTCTGGGGACTTAGAGTACTCCGCTCCGCACTCTGGGGATTCGGAGATTGGAAATCATTTATACTCTAGTCCGCGCTCTGGGGACTTAGAGTACTCCGCTCCGCACTCTGGGGATTCGGAGATTGGAAATCGTTTATACTCTAGTCCGCGCTCTGGGAACTTAGAGTACTCCGCTCCGCACTCTGGGGATTCGGAGATTGGAAATCGTTTATACTCTAGTCCACGCTCTGGGGACTTAGAGTACTCCGCTCCGCACTCTGGGGACTCGGAGATTGGAAATCGCTTATACTAGTCTGTACGCCGCACAGAATAATGTAATTTATCATCCAATTAAGAGATACAGAAACTTCATAGAAAATGTGGCTTCAAGCCTTTATTAATGAAAATCAACTAAATTGCTCGATTACAACTTCAAAAGGAAACTAAGTCATTATTTAATGGAAACATGCAGAAAACAATAGTGCCTATAACAAGAAAGGGAAACATGCTAAATGTAATAGTGCCGCAAATGTTCACTGTTCCATGCTCGGGGGAGTGTCGCGCCATCAACGGTCGCTAGCTTGAATGTTCCTTCTCCAAGCTTCCGTTCAATGGCGTATGGACCTTCCCAGCTGGGATTCATGCGTGATGGCACTGGGAAGACTCGTTTCAGAACGAGATCACCCACATCGAAGATTCTTGGGCGGACTCTGCCATCGTAGTAGCGCTTGACTCGATGTCTGTGCGCCGCCGCCCTTAACTCGGCTTCTTCACGCTTTTCGTCGATGCAGTCCAGTGATTCCAGCAAGAGGTTTTGGTTCGTCTTGGGGTCATAGTATGTCACTCGGTGCGATGGAACTTCAAGTTCCACGGGTATTACGGCTTTAGAGCCGTATGCCAAGGCGAACGGAGTGTGGCCGGTCGCGGACTTGTGGGTAGTTCTATATGCCCATAATGCTGTCGGGAGTTCATCTACCCACTTGCCTCCAACCTTCTCCAGACGCTTCTTTAGTATGGACTTGATTATTTTGTTAACGGCCTCGACTTGTCCGTTAGCTTTTGGGTGTGCAACGGCAGCGAACTTTTTCTCGATGCCGTACTTTAAACAGAACTCTTTGAACTCTCTACTTTCGAATTGCGTTCCGTTGTCTGTAATGATGGTGCGTGGAAGGCCAAAGCGGCATATAATGTTTCGCACAACGAAGTTAATGACTTTCTTAGAGGTGATAGTGGCCAAAGGTTCTGCCTCAGCCCATTTCGTGAAATAGTCGACTGCAACTATCGCGTATTTCGCACCACCTTTGGATAGAGGCAAAGAGCCGATTATGTCGATTCCCCAGATCGCGAATGGCCAAGGGCTGATCATTTGTGTGAGTTCCGTTGACGGAGCCCTCGGGATTTTTGCATATCTTTGACACTTGTCGCATTTTCTTGCGTAGTCCGCGGCATCCCGGTTTACGGTAGGCCAGTAATACCCATAGCGGAGGATCTTCTTTGCTAGCGTTTGGCCCCCAGTATGGTCGCCGCATTCCCCTTCGTGGACTTCCCTCAAGACTCGCTTTGCTTCATCATGAGCGATGCACCGTAACAATGGGACTGAGAATCCTTTCCGGTACATGGATCCATCCTGCATTACGTACCGCGCAACCTTTCGAAGGACCTGTCGTCTTTCGCTTCTCCTTTCTGGTAAAGCCCCGGTTGTCAGGTACAGTTTGAATGGGGTTATCCACGAGTCCTTCTCGATCTCTGTTTCCAACACAAGATCGATTTTCATCTCGTCCGCACTCGGGGCATGCAAGACTTCCACGGGATACAATCCCATTTGTTGAACATCGTTGGTACTTGCGAACTTAGCCAACAAGTCGGCTTCTTTGTTTTGTTCTCGCGGGATGTGTGAAATGTCATAACGCTCAAGATTTGATAGTAGTTCCTGGACCTGAACGAGGTACGGAGCAAGCTTTCATCCTTTTGCTTGGTAGTCTCCTCGTACTTGGTAAACCACTAACTGCGAGTCGCAAAAGATTTCGACTGATTTGATTCCGAGTTCTTTGATAAGCTTCAAGCCAGCGATCAATGCTTCATATTCAGCTTCGTTGTTCGTAGCCGGAAAATCGAGCTTCAGGGCATAACAGATTGATCGGTTTTCCGGAGTTATAAGAACTACGCCCGCGCCGGAGCAACGGTCGTTTGATGCACCGTCAGTGTATAATTTCCATCGAATGGGGGGAATGATGTCGTGATCGTCCGGTTTGATGGGTATGGTAAATTCAGCGATGAAGTCTGCTAACGCTTGCCCTCGAATAGCTCTCCGTGGTAGGTACGCGATATCGAATTGGCTCAACTCGATGTTCCATTTTAGCAATCTTCCAGAAGTTTCCGGTCGTTGAAGTACCTGCCTCAGGGGTTGATCGGTATAAACGCCGATTGAATGCGCTTGAAAGTACGGGCGCAGCTTGCGTGATGCAATCACCAAGCAATAAGCCAATTTCTCAATTTTAGGGTAATTCTTCTCTGCCCCCGTTAAACGCTTGCTAACATAATATACCGGCTTCTGGACTCGATCCTCCTCACGGACCAAAGCTGCGCTTATCGCATGAGGGGATATAGCCAAGTAAACGTACAGCATCTCATGGTCAACTGGTTTAGATAGCATTGGTGGGCTCTCCAGATGCCTTACCAAGTTCTGGAAAGCTTCCTCGCAGCTAGACGTCCATTCAAAATTCCTCTTTCCTTTCTTTATTATGTCGAAGAATGGGATGCACTTGTCAGTTGCCTTGGATATAAATCGACTTAGCGCAGCCACTTTTCCGTTCAAGCTCTGTACCTGCTTTATAGTCCTGGGCGCTTGTACATCTCGAATGGCTTGGATCTTTTCTGGGTTGGCTTCGATTCCCCTAGCGTTGACGATGAATCCTAAAAACTTCCCTGATGCAACGCCGAAAGAACACTTCAGCGGGTTGATCTTCATTCCATAGGACCTGAGTATGTTAAACATTTCAGCTAAGTCTTGAATGTGGTCGTTTGACTGCCGTGATTTCACGAGCATGTCATCCACATAGACTTCCATGGTTTTGCCCAGCTAGTCCTTGAACATTCGATTCACCAGACGTTGGTAAGTTGCTCCAGCATTCTTTAATCCAAAGGGCATCACTACATAGCAATACAGCCCGACATTTGTAACGAAGCTGGTGTGTTCTTGGTCCGGAATATGCATTGGGATTTGGTTGTATCCCGAGTACGCATCCATGAATGACAATAATTCGTGTCCAGCTGTGGAATCGACCAACTGATCGATCCTAGGCAACGGGAAACTGTCCTTAGGGCATGCTTTGTTCAAGTCGGAATAATCTACGCAAGTCCTCCATTTCCCATTTGCCTTTTTTACTAGCACGGGGTTGGAGACCCACTCCGGGTAGAGGGCGTCGCGGACGAACCCATTTGCTTTGAGTTTGTCCACCTCCTCTCCAAGAGCGGCGGATCTCTCTGGATCCATTCCTCTCCTCTTTTGCTTGACTGGGACGTATTTCGGGTCTACGTTCAACATATGACTTGTGATGGCGGGAGAAATCCCACACATATCAGAATGTGTCCAGGCAAAAAAATCAAGGTTTGCCCGGAGGAAGTCGCTAAGGTCTTCTGTCATTGCGGGGCCTAACTGTGATCCGATCTTCAGTATTCGCGAAGGGTCGTCACGGCTAACTGAAATGTCAATTGTTAATTCAGCCGGTGCCGCCTTCTCTTCCCTGGGTTTCCCATCGTCGTCTCTCGGATCTATATCTCCGTAGATCCGAGAACTATGCCCGAGCTAGGGCTCGGGCACTACTTGTCAATTATTCGTATTGGGGATGCGGACGGGATTGTCCGCAACCTTTCCTTTCTCCCTCCGGTGGGCTTCTCGGAGCTCGGCCACATAACAAGAACGACCAGCTGCTTGGTCACCGTGAACAATGCCTACTCCTTTGTCAGTCGGAAACTTCAAAGTCAAGCACCACGGGGCTAGTGCCGCCCTGAATTCAGCCAGGGCCGGCCGGCCCAAGAAAACATTATACGGAGAGTCCACATCCAAAACTACAAAGGGTAGAATTCGTACCCTCCGACGTTCGCCTTGTCCCAGTTCAACTGGTAACTCGACATATCCTACTGCATCAGTCGCAGCGCCGTTAAAGCCGTGGATACGAGCTTTGGATGGTTTCAAGTCTTTTGTCTCTAGCTTCATCTGATCATAGGCCTTCTTGAAGATGATGTTGACTGAACTTCCACAATCAATCAAAATTCTTTTTACATATGCTGGTCCGATTGTTGCAGATATGACCATGGGATCGATGGTCGGAGCCTCCACCTGATCAGCGTCTCTGTTTCTGAACACAATATCGTCTGTCATCACGCGCTGCTGCTTAGCAGGGGCCCCGTCCTCTACGTTCGAACAGCACTCAAAATCTGCATGCTTCAAGGAGCTCGCATATCGTTCCATCTCTTGCCAGTTCTTATCTGCGGGATGAGGTCCGCCGATAATCGTATTTATAACCAGTCTTCCAACAGTCCGGGCAGGTTCCTCTGGATGATGTGGGGCCGGTGCACGACCCGGGTCGGACGTTCCATGTCCTCCTTCCTGTGGATCCTTTACAAATTCTTGCAACTTCTTTTGTCTGATCAATTTCTCGATAGCGTCATGCAGGTGTCTGCATTCTTCCGTGTTGTGTCCATAGGTTTCATGGAATCGGCAATATTTCCCAGTCCGTTTCTGTTCTTCAGTTGATTCTTTCGGACGTGGTTTTCTGTATTGAAAAGTATTGCATGTGGATAGGTAAATGTTCTCAAGCGGGGCGTTTAGCGGAGTGTACTCGCTGTAGCTTGGAATTCTCGACTTCCACTTTCCCGCTTCTTTCCTCTTTCCTTGACTCCTTCCTCCGGACTCTTTGGGCTGCACAGGCTTATTCTGGACGTTGACTTGGACCTTTCCTGAATTGTCTCCAGATTGCTTCACAGCAATGTTGCTCTTAATTGACTCTTGGGCAGGTCCCGGTGCCTTGTCTCGTCGTACCCACCTAGCTTCCTCTCTTCTTATGAACTGGTGCGCCTTGGAGTAGAAACGCTCTAGCGTAGTCGGAGGTTTTCCTGCCAGCCAATCTCCGAATTCAGAATCCGGATCTACACCTCTCATCACAGCCATTAGAATTGCATGGTCGTTGGGATTACTGACTTCAGTTGCCGCAACGTGGAATCTTTGTAAGTACTCCTTCAGCGACTCTCCGGGATTTTGGATTACACTTGACAGAGACATCACGTCCTTCGGGCGTGTAGTGTGTATCCTGAATTGCTCAATAAACTTCTTTGCCAACTCCTCGAAATTTGATACGGATCGCGGAGGAAGTCAGGTGAACCACATAGTAGCGATCCCAGATAGAGTAATCGGAAAGCACCTACACTTGGTGGCATCATTTGCTCTGGCTGAATCCATCATCCATTCATACCTCATTACATGTTGTCTGGGGTCAGTCTTTCCTTCGTATGCAGGAATGGTTGGCATGCTAAACTTCTTGGGGTAGGACGCTTGCAGCACAACATCCGTGAACGGAGTATGACTTCTTGACACTCCCCAATCGTCATTTGATAAGCCCTGATTTTCTTTCATCAGTTGCCTGATCATGGCTGTCAGATCGGGTGTCTGTATGGAAGCTGGGAGGTTGGAGTCAGTTCTACGTGCCTGTCCATGCTGATGCCTCCTTTCCTGGCGATCTGCCAATCGTGCGTCATGAGGTTCAACATTGTTAACATCTTGATGATCTGGAGCTCCCTCCTCCACCTGTACTCCGGTTCGGAAGTTTCCAGTTTTGGCTTGGTCGCGGTCTCCTGCTGTTCGAACAGCAGCATCTGCCCTTGCAGTTTCAGTCTTACGGCGTCTGCGCCTGGGTGGCTCATCAGAAGAAGTTGAGCTGTCAGAAGAGGAATAAGCAGCTGGATTGCCCCCAGCATTCTGTTGCTGCTGTTGAGTGAGTTGTGCCATCAGGTTGGCATTAGCCTGCATCTGTTCTCCCAGTTGTCTCCTGCTTTCCCTAAGTTCTCTCATCAAGTCGTTGAACTCCACTCTGGTGACAACTGGAGTCTGTTCTTGAGCGGCAATCCCTGCACTCGGGATTGCTGGTTGATTGTTAGGTCCTGCTTGTTGCACGCTAGCAGTCTCTCGGGCATCCGCATTAAGAGAAGCTGACCTGGTACGTGGTCTTGCCATTCTAGAGTTATTGGTATGAACTCTGAGTAGGATCAGCGGATGTTCTATCAGTAAGTCAGATCTTCTTTGGGGGATTTGCTCAATCCAGTAGGTTCAAAGCAGATCCTTGAGGTCTGAGAATTCGATTCTCAGTGAAAGCACCAAAGTGTTAGCACCAAAATTGGTCACTAACCTCGTTCAGAAAGATTGTGTAGAGATATAAGTGATGAAAGCAAATTAAACAGAGAAGACAATCCTAATTCAAGTGCAGAAAGTAAGAACACCAAATTTATAGTGGTTCGGCGTAATTGCCTACGTCCACTTTGCTCAACTTTATTGATTTCCTTTATGGTTGATTACAAATACAATTCGTGAATCAAATGCTTGAATGAAGTTGTTTGAGTAGAGAAGATGAGTCTTGAAAATGGCAGAGTCTCCCCGTATTTTCTCTCCCAAAAAAGGATCCATTTCACTGTGACCCTGCCCCTCTATTTATAGGCAAATATGGGCTGGACTTCCCAAGCGGGCTTGTTAGCCGAACGTTCGAGCCCAGGTGCTGTGTGCCGAACCAGGTACGCCGAACGCTTCTGTGCCGAACGGTCCTTCCCATGCCGAACGGTCCTTCCCATGCCGAACGGTGCTCCTGGTGTATGGGAAGTGTGGGGTGATTGCAGTGAAGCCGAGCGTATCTCCCTTTGAAGCTTTTGACCAACCAATGTATGTAGTTCGAACGTTCTCGTTGCCGAGTTATCCTACCGCCGAGCTCCACTGACGCCGAGTACCGTGGGATGCCGGACACTAGTCGACGCCGAGCATAGGTTGTTGCCGAGTGCTCTCCTTGACGCCGAGTAGCTTGTTATGCCGAGCAGTCTTGACGCCGAGTACCCTGTTATGCCGAGCAGTCTTGACACCGAGTAGTCTCGATGCCGAGCGTTCTTGTATGCCGAGCAGCCTTGATGCCGAGCACCCTTGTGTGCTGAGTAGTCTCGATGCCGAGCACCATTGTATGCCGAACGCTAGCGCCGAGCATTGGTTGTCGCCGAGTGCCAGTTGACGCCGAGTTCCATTGGGATGCCGAGTGCTCCTGGATGTCAAACGCTTCGCCGAACACTCCTGGATGCCGGACACTCTCTGATGCCGGACACTCTCTGATGCCGGTCACTCTCTGATGCCGGACACTCTCTGATGCCGGTCACACTCTGATGCTGGACACTCTCTGATGCCGGACACTCTCTGATGCCGGTCACTCTCTGATGCCGATCACTCTCTGATGCCGGACACTCTCTGATGCCGAGTTGAACTGGATGCCGAGTACTAGTTGCCTGGTCAAATCTCCAGGAAACACGTATAATATGATAATTCTTCATAAATTCAATTTTCAACTAAATGTCTATCAAAATAAGATAAATATATACCTATATCTTTAAAACCAGTATCCAACCAAAATCAAAATATCTATATTTAAACCAAAATCCAGGATAAATCAAAATATCAACATATTTAAGATCTACAGAGCATAGAATGCCCTGGGTACTATTACATATTAAAAATCAATACTTATATACAATACATGTTAAAAATGCTAAATACTTATATACAATATTTCAGTCCATTTAAAATACCAGCATAATATGACATACTTATTAAGTAAATTGAAAACTGGTCCTTCATAAAAGCACATGTACAGCTCGATTATACATAAAAGTATAAATGAACAAACAACAGATTGCAAACTATGCACACAATATGTATACATTAAAATATTATATACATTATATATATATATATTCTAATCAACTATCCAGACCACAAAACAAGAACACTGTAAGCATACAACTGAAAAATGCATGTAGACTAAATGTATGTAGTTTATACGTATCCAATAAAATATCTTACATAACCATACATATACTAATATATATGTGCAGACCAAAGATATACTTCTATATTAAACTATTATTGAGCTATTCCAGATTTTAACATAACTTAATTATATAGCCTAACAATTTGTACGAAGATTTAGAATCAAAATATATGCAATGTCAAGACCCAAAAATCGACCTTCGAAAATCGGCACCCGTACTTCCCTTGTACTCAAAATGCCGTAGATTCAAATGCCGAATCTGGTTCTCGGGAGCTTATAACAACATTAAGTAAATAACACAGCGGAATAAAAAAAGGAATACATTGATATACAATATCTGATACAACAGAGTGATACAATGAATATCAATATACATCAGAGATGATACAACTAATATAGCAGCGGAAAAGAAAACGATAACAACAGCAGCGGAACAATATCAATAGAAGTGATAACTCCAAAATGATCTTCAGACAAGAATGAATCCACAACTCCAAGATAAGCAACTCCGATGAATGAACTAGCTCCAGATAATCTACTAAACCTGAATATCTGAAAAGAAACCCAACTCTAGACTGCTCGTGTGGAAAATTATGAGCACCCAGAGTTTAGGAAGGGAACAATAAACTCCGGATCAGTCATGGGACTGGTGTGAGCAACAAAAACAGTTTATCTTTAAACAAACACAAAAGGGTTTAAACATTGAAATCCGCAATGCTTTTGGAAAATGAAACTACCATAAGACCTCCCGCCACACACACAATGTAAACGCAGAATTGGAGGAGATTTCTTCTTATGATAGTCAAAGATGCTTACTACGCAAAATCAAATCATTTTTGATATTATTATTAGTGCATAGTGTAGAAAACATTTCGAAAGTATAATATAAATCTTAGCCAGCATAGGCATTCCGCAATTATGCCTACTATAGCTACTATGTTCAATAGCAGGTTACCGCCACATTCCATAGCAGGTAATACAACTAAAACCGTACAAGTCACGTATTGTTTCTTTGGATTTCCAACAAATGGTCTGGCTAAGGAACTTCCTATGCCACGGTGGGTACGTCCCTGGAATAGACGACCCGAGAACCTAACCGGATCTCTGCCAACACAAGGCCGGGTTACCTCTGCAAAAATAGGTAACTACTGACACGCGTATGCCATCCCCCGATCGTCACCGATCTTCCCTAGGATCCCCGATTTCCAACAACCACAAAGTAATAAACTTGCAGCAACCACAGAGGTTAAGTATCTGGGCTCCATACCATGATACCACCTTTATCCAGAAGGAATGACATACACTAAGGGGCGCTACTCCCTAGAACCTTGCCGCATCCTTCCTGTTTTGACCATTTCCGGGGTGTGAGGTTCGACGAAGTCTCGTCCACAAAGCTGCGCTTTCTACAAAGCCATGCTTCGGGTCAAACAAATGATCAACCTATGATCACAAAGATATAAGATCAAACAAATGATCATATCGCAAATGATCAAACACTGATCATCACACAGCAACACTCAGCATGTCACATTACCAAATTGGGATATATCGCTGATAAATTTCAACTACATAACCTCTGAGCTCGTACGTCTCAGAGAAGGGTGTTAAGCTAAGAGAATAAATTCTCCGCCACCAAACAGAAATGTATTTGAAAGAAATCGGCTTTATATCTCAAAGTGTAATGTCAGACATGTATCCATACAAGTCTGTTCCGGGTTCGAACAGAACCGAAGGCACTTCTCACGAAGCCCTTGCAATTCCGGATAATTCTCAATCACGTCCGGACTTCCCGTCACAAAAGGGTGATATAAATCTCTATACCGGCGCGACTCAGTGCAGAGACATTCGACAGGTTGTCCTTTCATTTTCGAAAAATATCCGGTCTTCAACACCGGTCTTCAAATGCGATCCATATACGACGTATCACTCTTCGGAATGGGTTATATGACACAATTGTCTTTTCCCGGCTAACCCGAATAGTGAGCGCAATATTCAAAAACAAATGGATAATGGGATTTCAATTAAGTCACAACTTATTACCTAAACTTTCTTTTCAAATGGTTTAACAAATTACCATTTTAATCTTTTAAACAAAAAGATTCAATTCACAAAGTTCACTTAATTTCACAAAGATTCATTCACAGATTTTCCAAATCGATTTCCCTTTCAATTTGATTAATTCGTTAAATCTTTAAATCAAAGATTTAACTCATAGTTTTCAAAACAATTTCATTTCGAATGGTTTAAATAAATCATCATTTTAAATCTGTTAAAAATAGACAGATTTAATTCATAGCTTTCAAAAACAATTCATTCATAACTTGGAAAAAACATTTTTTCAATTTAATCTTGAAATTCCTTTACCTAAATTGGAATTTCACTTCTTATCTGAAAGCTTTTATTCCTTTAAAACAAACAGTTTTTATTTGGAAATTTGATTCATCTATACGAGTTAAAATCCTTGGTTTAAATTCCAATTCCCAAATTAATACTTTAAAATGGTTTAATTCATACAAACACATTTATAACATCTTTTAACCGTAATTTCAAATCATAGGATTCAATTTCAAACTTGAATTCAAATTTAAATCAAATTATTTAAATTTCAAAACTCGATTAAGTTATTCAAAATAACTTTTATATTTGAAATTCCATTTCAAAAGCTTTTCACTTTAAACCCCAAATTTCTAATTTCAAAATCAATTGAAATTAAAATTTCAATTTCAAAAACATCAAATTTAAATCATCTGTGACTTAACCGATTTCCACGTGAAATCCATATTGGTGTGTGTATAAGTGTGGTCCAGGGGTTCAACACAATAGTGCAACATCAATCATCACATAACAAAATACAGGATATAGTTGATAAGCGATATAAACTATAACGCTTATCATTCATTCACAGATCACAGATATATATCACAGGTAAGTAAACTACAGATCACAACATAAATCAGGATGTATCACAAACATCATATATCAGGGATATCAAACAATCAAGTCATTCAACGAAATCCAAACATTCACAAGTGAGGTCAGTTAATTATCTAATTTATTCAAATCAGATTAATTTCTTATGAATTTCTAATCCTGGTTAATCAATCATTAATTAATTACAAACCAATATAATTAATTATCCTTTAAATCATTTATTAATTAACCACTAACAATAATTTAATTAACCTTCTATTATAATTCATCAATTAATTATAACCAGTAATTACCCATTAATTTATCTCTAATTATTAAATTAAGTTAAACTTCAAATTACTTATTTAATTAATTACAAATTAATTAACCCTTCTTAATTACCCCCTTTAAACAATTAATTTTTTTATTATTTATCTTAACATTTAAAAATCTTCCTTAATATCTTTGAAATCAAATTATTACTAACTTAAAAAGCCTGAAGGTTAACTAAATTTCAAAGCACTTATCTTACATTATTTACTTGACTAAAATATTAATTCAGACTTAAAACATTTAAGTATTCTCTTAACCAAACTGAGAACATCCCCTGGTTTACTCGAGTAAGCACTCAAGTTTCTTCACCATTTCCCCGAGTCTTTCTCTTCTACTTCACATACCTTTCTTACTCTTCCCTCATTTTTCTCCCAGTTAAGTTTTTTTTTTCCTTTTTCAATCATCAGTCTAGTTAACTTCACAATAGTTGAATCAAACTCCCAGGCGAACACATGCAAACTCGAGCCAAATTCAAAATCACGCGAGGCCCCTTTCGAGTCGCCACGAACAAAAAAATTTCCAGATACCAATTCGTCCCCGTGCACGTGCACCTCCGCCGTGATCGCCTTCGATCATCGTCGCCATCACGAGCAAATCACAAACCCCCTCCACTCTCGATCTCAACCACCCAGATACCAAATACTATCTCGAAATCGAAACTCGATCATCGAGATTCAATTGGACAGAAAAACCCAGACACAAATCCTCCTCGACGCTCCGGTTCCAGCCACCAGAAATTCTGACCCACTGTCCATAGCTTCGTCTTGACCTCAGGCTTCAAACCCCCATGCACCGGTCCCCTCCGATCCAACCACGACGACGTACCTTCCACTTCAAACCTCGACAAGCAAACTAGGTTTAAAACCCTAAATCGCCTTCGATCAACCACCTCGGCGTGTACAAAAATTCCAGACCATTTTTCTGATGATCCTCAAACCACTAACCTCCTTCTCCAGTGATCACGACACTTAGTTCGTCGTGGGTCGACGAGAATCAACGAAAACAGGTTATCCGTTCAAACCCAAAATTCAACCTCAAATAAAAACTAAAAATTACTATTTTTATTATTAAAATTCATTATTTACAAGATCGAATCAGATTATGAAGTCGAATCATTAAACTAAAATCATCAAATTCCTGACTTTAATAGCTTTCACTGTAAATTTTTATATTTCAAAATATTTGCCTAATATTTTTTTCCTGAGACTATTTTTATAAATGAAGTCACATTGTTTCAATCCTTTTTCATGTGAAGATCATCACCTAAAGCTTGTCAGATTTTGAGATGTGAAGAAAGTTTCTTTTTGGGTTTGGTTTCTTTAAAACTGTAACTTTGAAACAGAGAAGTGTTTGTAAACACTGTAACCTATATACACACATTCAGGCAAGCTTATACCCATGAAACAGATCTCTGTTACAACATCAAATATTTATCACACACAATCAAAACAATAGAGGGGAAGTTTGCTCACCGTTTATAAAAGGAAGAACAGAGCACAATTTTGAAAAGCCAGTTGACACAGGTTTGAAAGAATACAGTCGAAATCTTGCTTTGTTTGATCTTCTTGTTAGAATTGATTTAGTTGCTTCTTTGTTTTTGAAACTGCAGTTGCTCTTCTTCTTTGTTTAAATCTTTGTTTCTTGTTTGGAGTTGCTTGTTTTGCTTTACGAATGACATTCACTTCATTTTTTTTTCTTAGTTTGTTTGAATGGAACAAAAATGAAAAGAAGTGAGGAGAGCTGATATACAATTGAGTTTACAAGTGATCAGTGATATTTTTCTTTTTATTGTTTGACTAGCCTGTTTTCTTGGTGGCTGATATGATATCAGTGAGTACAAATGTTTATGCTTGCCTACATTTTTTTAGCTCGGATGTACTCGTATGGGGCTGAAGATAATATTTGTGTGTACTTGAGAAGATAGGGTATTAAATGCAATGTCCTATATGTTTCCCTGCATATCTTATTTATTTTCCAGAATTTCAAGTGTTTACTTATGTCTATATATTATAACTATGCTTCTATTCTAACTTATCTTCTTATGTTTAAGTGTAATGTTTCTAAAACAAAACTACATGTTTATCTGGTTTTCTTTATATTTTATTTTTCTTATTATTATCATATACACATTATTTTAAAAGAAAATACTATTAACTAGAATTTATTTTGTATAACGATATTTTGCTTTAAAGTTTTAACTATCAACATTTTGTAAATCATTTATTTATTAAATATGACTTAAATTTTCAAATTCAATATATATACAAATTTTCAAATCTATAACTTAAATATATTTTTGATTCGAATATCGGGGAAACTCGCTTCACTTTATCACTTAATTATACAATTTTTATTCAAAAATACAATTAATTTTATAAATTGTCTTCAAAAATTTAATAAATTATCAATTTAAATTTAATAAAAATCCGGGGTCGTTACAGACTTCCCCCCTTAAAAGAATTTCGTCCTCGAAATTACCAAGGAGACAAAAAGATAGATGAAGAATGTTTCATCAAATCAACTGAACATCTATTCTGCATTTGGCTTACCAAATCAGAATATCAATAACAGATACAAGAACGAATCTATTTAACAATCCACAAAATATTGGAGTTATCCAGATCTACGAAGTATGCAGTGGCATCGGTTAGTTCGAAAGGATAACTAACCATTCGTAGAACATATCGGGACCCAAAGGATAGATAGATACATAG
Organism: Allium fistulosum; assembly: GCA_030737815.1. Taxonomy (NCBI): domain Eukaryota; kingdom Viridiplantae; phylum Streptophyta; class Magnoliopsida; order Asparagales; family Amaryllidaceae; genus Allium; species Allium fistulosum. Next base: position 102,883,767 of record CM060907.1, read on the forward strand.
ATACAATTTACAAATCTTTTAGTTTAGAACTAAGGTATACCTATCAACCATAACAAACAAAGCAACCAATGCAATCAATTCATCCATACAAACAAGTCTGGCCTATCTGGAGTTTACGTCCCATACAAATATATCGAATTCCTTCCTGGATCTATTAGAAACCATCGAAGAATTGAGAAAAGATGCTGAACAAAAGAGATTGATAGAAAAAAAATTACTTCCTTGTTGTTACAGGGTATTGACCATTTATAATCGTATTTCCCTGTCCCCTATCTCGTCCTCTTCTTGCACTCATACTTACTATCAGTGGATAGCAAGAGAATTTACTGAGACGTTCGAACGGATATCTGAGGATACTCATTCTGGAGTTTACTTCACTCTATCTCTAATGAGCTACTTAACGTGTTATACTCCTGAGCTAAAGTTCAACCTTAGCTCTGATACCACTTTGTCAAGACCCAAAAATCGACCTTCGAAAATCGGCACCCGTACTTCCCTTGTACTCAAAATGCCGTAGATTCAAATGCCGAATCTGGTTCTCGGGAGCTTATAACAACATTAAGTAAATAACACAGCGGAATAAAAAAAGGAATACATTGATATACAATATCTGATACAACAGAGTGATACAATGAATATCAATATACATCAGAGATGATACAACTAATATAGCAGCGGAAAAGAAAACGATAACAACAGCAGCGGAACAATATCAATAGAAGTGATAACTCCAAAATGATCTTCAGACAAGAATGAATCCACAACTCCAAGATAAGCAACTCCGATGAATGAACTAGATCCAGATAATCTACTAAACCTGAATATCTGAAAAGAAACCCAACTCTAGACTGCTCGTGTGGAAAATTATGAGCACCCAGAGTTTAGGAAGGGAACAATAAACTCCGGATCAGTCATGGGACTGGTGTGAGCAACAAAAACAGTTTATCTTTAAACAAACACAAAAGGGTTTAAACATTGAAATCCGCAATGCTTTTGGAAAATGAAACTACCATAAGACCTCCCGCCACACACACAATGCAAACGCAGAATTGGAGGAGATTTCTTCTTATGATAGTCAAAGATGCTTACTACGCAAAATCAAATCATTTTTGATATTATTATTAGTGCATAGTGTAGAAAACATTTCGAAAGTATAATATAAATCTTAGCCAGCATAGGCATTCCGCACTTATGCCTACTATAGCTACTATGTTCAATAGCAGGTTACCGCCACATTCCATAGCAGGTAATACAACTAAAACCGTACAAGTCACGTATTGTTTCTTTGGATTTCCAACAAATGGTCAGGCTAAGGAACTTCCTATGCCACGGTGGGTACGTCCCTGGAATAGACGACCCGAGAACCTAACCGGATCTCTGCCAACACAAGGCCGGGTTACCTCTGCAAAAATAGGTAACTACTGACACGCGTATGCCATCCCCCGATCGTCACCGATCTTCCCGAGGATCCCCGATTTCCAACAACCACAAAGTAATAAACTTGCAGCAACCACAGAGGTTAAGTATCTGGGCTCCATACCATGATACCACCTTTATCCAGAAGGAATGACATACACTAAGGGGCGCTACTCCCTAGAACCTTGCCGCATCCTTCCTGTTTTGACCATTTCCGGGGTGTGAGGTTCGACGAAGTCTCGTCCACAAAGCTACGCTTTCTACAAAGCCATGCTTCGGGTCAAACAAATGATCAACCTATGATCACAAAGATATAAGATCAAACAAATGATCATATCGCAAATGATCAAACACTGATCATCACACAGCAACACTCAGCATGTCACATTACCAAATTGGGATATATCGCTGATAAATTTCAACTACATAACCTCTGAGCTCGTACGTCTCAGAGAAGGGTGTTAAGCTAAGAGAATAAATTCTCCGCCACCAAACAGAAATGTATTTGAAAGAAATCGGCTTTATATCTCAAAGTGTAATGTCAGACATGTATCCATACAAGTCTGTTCCGGGTTCGAACAGAACCGAAGGCACTTCTCACGAAGCCCTTGCAATTCCGGATAATTCTCAATCATGTCCGGACTTCCCGTCACAAAAGAGTGATATAAATCTCTATACCGGCGCGACTCAGTGCAGAGACATTCGACAAGTTGTCCTTTCATTTTCGAAAAATATCCGGTCTTCAACACCGGTCTTCAAATGCGATCCATATACGACGTATCACTATTCGGAATGGGTTATATGACACAATTGTCTTTTCCCGGCTAACCCGAATAGTGAGCGCAATATTCAAAAACAAATGGATAATGGGATTTCAATTAAGTCACAACTTATTACCCAAACTTTCTTTTCAAATGGTTTAACAAATTACCATTTTAATCTTTTAAACAAAAAGATTCAATTCACAAAGTTCACTTAATTTCACAAAGATTCATTCACAGATTTTCCAAATCGATTTCCCTTTCAATTTGATTAATTCGTTAAATCTTTAAATCAAAGATTTAACTCATAGTTTTCAAAACAATTTCATTTCGAATGGTTTAAATAAATCATCATTTTAAATCTGTTAAAAATAGACAGATTTAATTCATAGCTTTCAAAAACAATTCATTCATAACTTGGAAAAAACATTTTTTCAATTTAATCTTGAAATTCCTTTACCTAAATTGGAATTTCACTTCTTATCTGAAAGCTTTTATTCCTTTAAAACAAACAGTTTTTATTTGGAAATTTGATTCATCTATACGAGTTAAAATCCTTGGTTTAAATTCCAATTCCCAAATTAATACTTTAAATGGTTTAATTCATACAAACACATTTATAACATCTTTTAACCGTAATTTCAAATCATAGGATTCAATTTCGAACTTGAATTCAAATTTAAATCAAATTATTTAAATTTCAAAACTCGATTAAGTTATTCAAAATAACTTTTATATTTGAAATTCCATTTCAAAAGCTTTTCACTTTAAACCCCAAATTTCTAATTTCAAAATCAATTGAAATTAAAATTTCAATTTCAAAAACATCAAATTTAAATCATCTGTGACTTAACCGATTTCCACGTGAAATCCATATTGGTGTGTGTATAAGTGTGGTCCAGGGGTTCAACACAATAGTGCAACATCAATCATCACATAACAAAATACAGGATATAGTTGATAAGCGACATAAACTATAACGCTTATCGTTCATTCACAGATCACAGATATATATCACAGGTAAGTAAACTACAGATCACAACATAAATCAGGATGTATCACAAACATCATATATCAGGGATATCAAACAATCAAGTCATTCAACGAAATCCAAACATTCACAAGTGAGGTCAGTTAATTATCTGATTTATTCAAATCAGATTAATTTCTTATGAATTTCTAATCCTGGTTAATCAATCATTAATTAATTACAAACCAATATAATTAATTATCCTTTAAATCATTTATTAATTAACCATTAACAATAATTTAATTAACCTTCTATTATAATTCATCAATTAATTATAACCAGTAATTACCCATTAATTTATCTCTAATTATTAAATTAAGTTAAACTTCAAATTACTTATTTAATTAATTACAAATTAATTAACCCTTCTTAATTACCCCTTTTAAACAATTAATTATTTTATTATTTATCTTAACATTTAAAAATCTTCCTTAATATCTTTGAAATCAAATTATTACTAACTTAAAAAGCCTGAAGGTTAACTAAATTTCAAAGCACTTATCTTACATTATTTACTTGACTAAAATATTAATTCAGACTTAAAACATTCTTAAGTATTCTCTTAACCAAACTGAGAACATCCCCTGGTTTACTCGAGTAAGCACTCAAGTTTCTTCACCATTTCCCCGAGTCTTTCTCTTCTACTTCACATACCTTTCTTCCTCTTCCCTCATTTTTCTCCCAGTTAAGTTTTTTTTTTCCTTTTTCAATCATCAGTCTAGTTAACTTCACAATAGTTGAATCAAACTCCCAGGCGAACACATGCAAACTCGAGCCAAATTCAAAATCACGCGAGGCCCCCTTCGAGTCGCCACGAACAAAAAAATTTCCAGATACCAATTCGTCCCTGTGCACGTGCACCTTCGCCGTGATCGCCTCCGATCATCGTCGCCATCACGAGCAAATCACAAACCCCCTCCACTCTCGATCTCAACCACCCAGATACCAAAAACTATCTCGAAATCGAAACTCGATCATCGAGATTCAATTGGACAGAAAACCCCAAACACAAATCCTCCTCGACGCTCCGGTTCCAGCCACCAGAAATTCTGACCCACTGTCCATAGCTTCGTCTTGACCTCAGGCTTCAAACCCCCATGCACCGGTCCCCTCCGATCCAACCACGACGACGTACCTTCCACTTCAAACCTCGACAAGCAAACTAGGTTTAAAACCCTAAATCGCCTTCGATCAACCACCTCGGCATGTACAAAAATTCCAGACCATTTTTCTGATGATCCTCAAACCACTAACCTCCTTCTCCAGTGATCACGACACTTAGTTCGTCGTGGGTCGACGAGAATCAACGAAAACAGGTTATCCGTTCAAACCCAAAATTCAACCTCAAATCAAAACTAAAAATCACGATTTTTATTATTAAAATTCATTATTTACAAGATCGAATCAGATTATGAAGTCGAATCATTAAACTAAAATCATCAAATTCCTGACTTTAATAGCTTTCACTGTAAATTTTTATATTTCAAAATATTTGCCTAATATTTTTTTCCTGAGACTATTTTTATAAATGAAGTCACATTGTTTCAATCCTTTTTCATGTGAAGATCATCACCTAAAACTTGTCAGATTTTGAGATGTGAAGAAAGTTTCTTTTTGGGTTTGGTTTCTTTAAAACTGTAACTTTGAAACAGAGAAGTGTTTGTAAACACTGTAACCTATATACACACATTCAGGCAAGCTTATACCCATGCAACAGATCTCTGTTACAACATCAAATATTTATCACACACAATCAAAACAGTAGAGGGGAAGTTTGCTCACCGTTTATAAAAGGAAGAACAGAGCACAATTTTGAAAAGCCAGTTGACACAGGTTTGAAAGAATACAGTCGAAATCTTGCTTTGTTTGATCTTCTTGTTAGAATTGATTTAGTTGCTTCTTTGTTTTTGAAACTGCAATTGCTCTTCTTCTTTGTTTAAATCTTTGTTTCTTGTTTGGAGTTGCTTGTTTTGCTTTACGAATGACATTCACTTCATTTTTTTTTCTTAGTTTGTTTGAATGGAACAAAAATGAAAAGAAGTGAGGAGAGCTGATATACAATTGAGTTTACAAGTGATCAGTGATATTTTTCTTTTTATTGTTTGACTAGCCTGTTTTCTTGGTGGCTGATATGATATCAGTGAGTACAAATGTTTATGCTTGCCTACATTTTTTTTAGCTCGGCTGTACTCGTATGGGGCTGAAGATAATATTTGTGTGTACTTGAGAAGATAGGGTATTAAATGCAATGTCCTATATGTTTCCCTGCATATCTTATTTATTTTCCAGAATTTCAAGTGTTTACTTATGTCTATATATTATAACTATGCTTCTATTCTAACTTATCTTCTTATGTTTAAGTGGAATGTTTCTGAAACAAAACTACATGTTTATCTGGTTTTCTTTATATTTTATTTTTCTTATTATTATCATATACACATTATTTTAAAAGAAAATACTATTAACTAGAATTTATTTTGTATAACGATATTTTGCTTTAAAGTTTTAACTATCAACATTTTGTAAATCATTTATTTATTAAATATGACTTAAATTTTCAAATTCAATATATATACAAATTTTCAAATCTATGACTTAAATATATTTTTGATTCGAATATCAGGGAAACTCGCTTCACTTTATCACTTAATTATACAATTTTTATTCAAAAATACAATTAATTTTATAAATTGTCTTCAAAAATTTAATAAATTATCAATTTAAATTTAATAAAAATCCGGGGTCGTTACATGCAATATATATCTTAAAGTGGAATGCACGTGCACTTTATAAGTAAAATATCTTGCAAAAAGTATCAAAGCTTTCATATCATAACATATATAAACTATAGCCGAAAGTACTTACATAAATAGCTATATGTATAAACAAACTAACCAAAATAAAAATATATATAAGTACAATATACGTATAACCAAAAGGGAATATTTTATACAAACTCATATATACATAACACGCTTATAAACTAAACCATTATATAACTTATCCTAAGCAACTTTATACACACACACACTAGCATCTACTCTATATTATCATAACTCTATTAACTATATATATATATACTAACATATACACGCAACACATACACAAGCAACACACACATCTATATGCGACTAAGATAAATAACATGCTATCTAGGTGCAGACATTGTAAATATGAACTTACAATTAAATATAAAATCGCATGCTCCTATATAAAATAATTATATGCAGACACGGCTAATACTATAGAAATATACACCATAATAAAATTATCTTCCAGGAAAATAGGTAGACCCGACCTTAATCAAATATAGAAGCTAATAGATATGCATACAAACAGCTTTATATAACCTATATATTAAAACAACTCAGGTAAAACGGCTAGAAGAACTGATAAACAATATCATATATATATAAAACATATGCCAGCATATACATATTATATATATAAATATATACATACAAAACAGATAAAGCATTTGAAAAAAAAGAGAAAAAAAATTACAAAATGTAATATGATAAAAAAAAATTAATATAGGATAGTATAATGAAATGTAAAATTCATATAGATACCCGAAAGAAGTAGTTTGATGATTGGTCACCGCTTGCAGGCTTCGGCCATGGCTTCGAGCGAGGGTAGTTGCGTCAGGGAAGGGAGAGGCGTGGAGGAGATTGTGACGTTGAGGTTGTTGCCGTAGTGGAGGTGGCGGTGGTGAGGTTCGGGGTTGTTGCCTGGGGCACGAGGTCGGCTACGGTGATGAAGGGAAGATGCGGTGACTTCGGTGACCAAGCTGCTGTGCAAGCGGGGAAAAAGTTGTGTGGAAAGAAGATAGCAGTTTTTTTTATAAGAACAGAAGAAAGGCAGAGATAGGTGGTTCAAATATTGAGGAAGAGGAAAGGAATTTGGTAGCTTTGTGTTGTTTGAAAAAAAATGGAAGAGGAGAGGAAGATAATAGACGTGAGTAAGGAATGGATGACAGAAAGGAAAATAAGAAGGAAGAATGAAAAGACAAATCTAATTGAGTGAATAATTAAATAAAATAAAAGTAATTGGTAACGGTCAGTCTCCCTGATCTGGCTGAACGTTTTTAAGGCAATTTATTATAGTGGTCCAGGCTATATGTTTCAAATTTGAAAGGCAAAGAAAAGAGGAAAGTTACAGACTTTGGTACCGTTACAATGGATAGTTATTATCGTTTCCGTCGCGTACCGGCCCTCAAAACACAGAATTGAATATACTGCAAAGATCAGCTCGATGAGACGATCAAAACGGTATACATATCCCAGTGGTACGATCATCCGATCAAAAGTCGATAATCGGTAATGAAAATGCTGCAAATTTGCTGAAATTAAGATAAACGGAGCAATAGAAGTCCAAATTTGAAAAAACGAAAATGACGTCTTACTCAGAAGATGATTTAGAATTTTTCTATATAAAAATATTTAGGTTTCGAAAACGTTTTATTTTCATCGATTACTAACTGATTTAAATTAAAATAAATTACACAATAAAATAAACTTCCATATTTTTCGATGAAAATTTACCAGTTGCTATATTTAACTAGACGTATTTCAAATATTAAATTTTATTTCAAAATTTTATTTTTAAAATTCCACAAATTTTCAATTAATAACGTTATTAAAACAATTAAATTTTACGGGTCGTTACACTCTCCTCCACTCAAAACTTTTCGTCCCCGAAAAGGAAGGAGGTAGGAGAATAGAACCAACTAGAAGAAAATAGATTGAAACAAAATAAAACAATTTATTTAACATATAAATTTCAACTTAAATAAATTTATATTCAACAATTTGTTTTTAAATTCAAGGTTTTCATTAAATTGATTTGATTTCACATTTATTAATGTTAGGTACAAAAGGTTTCTTCCAAATGAATTTCCATTTAAATTCAATTAATCCAAGATACTCCCTTAAGTTGATTTAATTCAATTTATTAACTTTCAATACAAATTTTCTTCTATTAATCATACCTATTATTTATTTAACTTATTATTCTATTTATCTCCATAAACATTTTATAGTTTAAAATTTAAGTGAATAACATTTATTATACTCACTCATATTTTATTTATAAAGACAATTTATTGTATATTCTCCAATTTTCTTAAATTAACAATTTCAAAAGTCCTAAATTTGAATAGTCATTTATTATAATCACACTTTATTCGACAAATTTAATTCTTCTTCATACCAAATAATTATTAAATTTATTCTACTTAATATATCCTATCACATATATATTAAGTATATTTACATTTATTTTAACTACTGTTGGGCGTATTGTCACCCAGGCGATCTCAAGACCAAGAAGCACCAGGTTCGCCCAGGCTTGCCTAAGCTTCATTCGGCATCCATACCACTGCCGAACCAGACTCACAACCACAGAACCACCGAACCAACTCCAAAGCAGCCTTCGCCGAATCAAACATCAAAACCTCTTCCATGCTTGCCTAATCAACTCTACCTCCCATGCTTGCCGAACCAACCTACTTCCCATACCACCGAACCAACTTACTCCACTACTATCCAACCATCTACCACCGGACCGGCTACCTCCATCCACTACCGAACCAGAGGCAGGGGAAGCCACCACCGGACCGAAGCCACCACCGGACCAAAGTCCCACCGGACCATCTCCCATCTACTACCGGACCGGAGCACTACCGAACCAAGGCGTTGCTGAGCCAACGTTGCCAGGCCAGATCGCATCAGCCCAGGCCCACCAGCAGCTACATACATCCAGGACCCCTACCCCCAGCCTCACTCTATAAATAGAGGGGTAGGGGTACAGCAATGGGGACAAGTTTGAGAGCTCAAGCACAGAGAGAACTTTCAAACAACTTTCAGATACTTGTATCAAAGCTTTGTACTTGTAATCTAAACAAGAAAAGAGAAATAACATATAAAGTGGACGTAGGCACATTCTGGCTGAACCACTATAAATCTTCATGTCTTTTACAGCTTAGCCCCTGCTTTTCATATATTTGCATAAATCACCCAAATCACTAAGAACAACATAAAATCTATAAATCATACGACTTTGAGGTGTTTGTCCATTTTTTGTGCAAACATTTTTGGTGCTTTCACTGAGAGCTAGAAGCTCGAAGCTTCAGCTTCTTCCACTTAACCTTTTTCCTAACAGCATCATTCATCGCTTGGAAAACATGCCTCCCAAGTAGAAGAAAGATGTTAACAAAGGAAAAAACATCGCAACCAGTAGTCTTCCTGATCCAGTGGACACAGATCAAGTAAATCGTCCCCCTCCAGCAGCAGTACCAAATGAAGGACAGGCTAATCCGACCACTCCTTCCACAGAACAGCCCGCAGCAATTACTAAGGCAGATCTAGACAGGGTTGTGGCTTAAGTAACTAACCGCTTCACGTCCCAGCAAGAAGCCTTGGTGGACCATCTCATGTCACGCTTAAGGGATTCTGAAGAGTCCAACCACAACACTGAGTCATGGGGTGAATCCCAGTCTGGAGGATCTCAAAGACAACAAAGATCTTCCTTCTTCAAAGGAGCTAACGGCAGAAGCAGCCATGGTAGGAGCCGAGATCGAGCACAGCCCGAAGTTAGGCCTGAGGAAACGCTTGGAACCGAACCCAACGGGGGAGGTACCGGGCGGAGGTCAACTGTAGCTGAGCCGGTCGTACTGCCTAACCACGGAAACGCCAATGAACGGGGCCGAGCTAGAATCCATCCCGAAGTTGGACCCAAGGAAGTGCTTAGATCAGAACCCAGCAGGGGAAGATCAAGGCAAGGGCCAACTGTAGCTGACCCTAGCATGCTCCCAGAACACCAAAGGCAACCACTGGAAAATATGAGGAATGATAGACGGTACCATCCCTACAGGTCATCTGGACGGAATCAATCCCACAGAACAGAACCGAACTCGTTTCAATCTGCTCCAAATTCTGATGAAAGGATGGCACGCTTGTTCAGAGAGTGCGTCCAACGGGATCAAAGAGATCGACGGATAGGCGCTAGGGTAACCAGCCCTTTCGCCTGCAATATCGAAATTGCTATCACCCCCCGAGAATGGAAGATGCCAACAATGGAACCTTACAAAGGAACCTCCGACCCCGTTGTACACTTACAGAGATACACACAACATATGCTCATGAGGGGAGCAACAGAGGGAGTACTATGCAAATGATTTCCACTATTCTTAGCAGATCTAGCTACCTCCTGGTTCTGCCATCTACCCCAAGGATCCATCAGGTCGTAGGAGATGTTGAAAGAAAAGTTTATCAGCCAGTTCCGCATTCATGTGGAACAACCCAAGGACGCTTATTCCTTATCCAATATCAAACAGAAACCTGGAGAGAAGCTGCAGCAATATTTAACCCGATTCAATGCCGCAGCGGCCGCAGTCCAAGATTCCGATGAGAAGCTTGTCTTAATGGCCCTCTGTAGTAGTGTGCATCCGGATACTAAATTCGCTAGAAGACTAACAAAAGAAAAACTAGCTACTTTACCCGATTTCTTCCATGAAGCCGGGAAATATATGAGGCTTGAAGACGCTGCCACTGAGGGGCAATCAGGGCAACAAAATAAGGCAACTCACAACAACGCGCCCGCTGTAGCAAAGGACATTCGAAGAAATGATTCTAGAGACAATGCTGGGGGCAAGAAGGGGAAAAGCGCCTATATCGGCTAGGACCGAGATTCGACACTTACACTCCTTTGAATGAAACCGTCGAAAAACATCTTCATTGCCACCCAAGGCGAAGTTAGATACGAACGCCCACCGTACGAGAAGGAATCAGATAACGCACAGAAGTCTGGAAAGTTCTGCCGCTTCCACGAATCTCATGGGCATGATACCAATGAATGCCATCATCTCCGGGACTTGATTGAAGAACACATCAGAAGGAAGAAACTACAACGCTTTCTTGGGAAGGCCAGCCCTGTCTGACTTCCAAATTGTCCTGGCCCCATAGTGCCTAAAGATGAAATTTCCAACGGACAATGGAGTAGGGGAAGTTGAGGGAGACCAGGACGTTGCTCGAGACTGCTATGTAACTGAACTTCACAACAACCACAGGAAGGATAAAGGGAAGAGTGTAGAGGTTGCCCTCTGCACAAAAAGTTTGGAAGCATAGCAACTAAAGAAAGCCCCTCCTCTTCGATATACCAGCGATCCCTTCAATGAATTAGGCCTCAGGGACAGGGAGGAGGAGGCCACTGCCGAGCCTGCAGAGGCTATGGAATTTGTATCTATAGGCAAACATGACTCGAGTAGACTATTGAAAATCGGGTCCCAACTAAAAACAGAGTTGAAGGAACAACTCATTGACTTTCTCCGCCACAACTTGGATGTATTTGCATGGTCACATGCTGACATGACCGGAATCTCCCCTGACATAGCATGCCACATACTAAACTTGAGAAGCTAGCATACTTTTTACTAATCACATCACGGAAACTTCGTCACTACTTCCAATCCCATTCCATCAAAGTTCTGACTGACCAACCACTGAGGCAGGTACTCCATCGTCCCGACACTTCTGGGCGACTACTTAAATGGTGCATTGAACTAAGTCAGTATGATATCACCTATCACCCTCGCACTGCTATCAAGGGACACGCCATGGCCGATTTCATTGCAGAATTCACTACCAACGAAAGTAAGGAGCAATCGAAAATAGCAGAAGACATCAAGTGGAATCTCTTCGTGGATGGTGCGTCAAACGAACAAGGCTCGGGGGCAGGTGTGGTAATAATCACTCCTAGGGGAAATAAGCTGCACTACGCTATAAGGTTGGAGTTCGCTGCCACCAACAACGATGCAGAGTATGAAGCAGTGATAGCTGGATTAGAACTTGCCTTGGAAATCGAAGCCAATTCTTTATGTCTTCATAGCGATTCTCAACTTATTGTTAATCAAATACTAGGAGAATTCCAGGCTCAAGAAGAACGACTCATAGCATATTTAAAGAAGACCAAGTTACTTCTCAGTCGATTGGACCACTACTTAGTCAAACACATCCCTCAGGAAGAGAACCGAGAGGCCGACGAATTGGCAAAGCAAGCAAGCATGAGAGACAGTGATGTTTCCGGAGCAGTAGCCATCTCGAAGCAACTGACCCCAAGTTTTGAGCAAGTGAATCTGATAGCTGCAACCGAAGAAGCAACTTGGATGACTCCCATCCGAGACTACTTATAAAGTGGCCCACTACCCAACGGGCGTAACGAAGTCAAGAAAATCTTGAGGAAAGCTTCCCGCTACACAATACAAGAGGACACCCTCTATCGACGCGGATTCTCTAACCCCCTATTAAGGTGTGTCGCTGGAAGGGAAGCCAAGGAAATCTTATCCAACATTCATCAAGGAAGCTGCGGAGATCACACCGGAGGGAAAACTTTAGCGAAAAAGATACTCCGATATGGATATTTCTGGCCCACCTTAAGCAAGGACGCCTTAGATTTCGTCAGAAAATGTGACAGATGCCAGAAGTTTGCTAAAATTCAGCGGCTACCAACAACTGAGGTTACTCAAATGACCAGCCCATGGCCCTTTGCAGTATGGGGAATTGACTTAATCGGCAAACTACCAATGGGCCGAGGCAGGGCCAAATATGCTATAGTGGCAGTCGATTATTTCACCAAATGGGTGGAAGAAGAACCCCTGAATAAAGTATCTTCTGCAAAAGTTATTAATTTCTTGATCAAAAATGTTCTGTGCAGGTACGGAGTCCCATTCAAAATCATATCAGACAATGGACTTCAATTTGATAGCGAGGAATTCACCAACTGGTGCGAAGAGCACGAAATTCAAAAAAGCTTCTCATCCGTAGCGTATCCCCAGGCAAACGGACAAGTCGAAGCCGTCAACAAAATTCTGAAAACTCTAATCAAAAAGAAACTCGAAAAGTCAAAGGGCGCTTGGGTGGATGAACTCCCTAAGGCACTGTGGGCTTATCGCGTATCTTTTAGAACATCAACAGGGCATACTCCTTTCTCTTTGGCATACGGATCGGAGGCTATGCTCCCAGTTGAAACCATCGTGCCTTCCCACCGTAGGATCCACTATAACCCAGAAGAGAACGAAGAACTCCTTCACGTGTCTTTGGATCTAATTGAGGAGAGAAGAAATGATGCAGTCCTCAAAGCAGCAGCCCACAAGCAAAAAGTGGCAGCACAATACAACTCCAAAGTCAAGCATCTTACCTTACAAGAAGGGGATCTTGTCCTCAAGCGAATCTTCCCTCGCCCCGGAGCACTAGATCCAATCTGGGATGGACCATATGTAATTCATAAAGATCTCCACAATGGAGCTTATATTTTGTCAACAGTGGACGAGGAGGTGTTCCAGAGGGCATGGAACATCCAACACCTTCGTCGATACTTTACTTAACTTGCACTGCCCATATGAAGCGAATTAACAAAGAGAATCAGTGGACGTAGGCATTTTCGTGCCGAACCACTTTAAAAAAAACCTTGTCTCTTTTTTAACTTGTTCCTTTATATCTTGGCTGCTTGTTAACTTTATCCTTTTATGTTGAACAAAATCCTGTGCAAATAGCATTTCCATTCAAGGCGCTCCACAGCGCGACTTCTCCTGGACAAGACCTAACAGGTACTATACGAATCTATGCCCTCGCCAATGAGACACTTTTGCTCCGGCATCCCTCTGCTGTGGGTTAACTCATTGCTCGCGACGGCCCTCAAAGCCAACCGTAATGAGCCGATTATAAGCCACCGAGAAGGCCGACTATAGCCGAGGCAGCTCATTACGGCGTTCGGCTCGCCGGCAACTGTGAACCGACTATAAGCCCCAACATAAGGTGTGGCCAGCCAGGGGCAGTTCACGGTTGACGATCGGCACCCACGCTAGCCGGCCACAGTAAATCGAATAATACCCACGATTACGGGCCATAATGGCCCGGGTAGTTACTGTGCGCGATCTCGGCTCCGATGTTTCTTAAGTGCAGCTGTGGTAAAAAAGAATTAACTCCCCGTGGAGGCGTAAGATGGGTGACAAATGTCTCCAAGACCCACAGCTAGGGAAAGTGACTACAAAGCCCGTTTGCCACGAACTTAAGCACATCGAAGGCCTTCCGTGATTGGAAGTTTTACTATTTCTCATATTTCAATTTTATTTAAAAAAAAATTAACCTATCCTCTGTAACAATCCCGGAAGTACAAGACAAAGAACAAGAAACATTCGCTAATGGAAGCGGATACTCACAGCAAGATACTTGATGCAGCTCAGGCCAGAGATGAAGGCCTAAGTCGTCCACGAGCTAAAGCTAACAAGGAAGATATAAGTCGTCTATGACTTAAGGGAAATGTTTTGAGTCGTCCACGAGCTAAAGCTAACAAGGGAGATATAAGTCGTGACCGACTTAAAGAAACAGGCATGAGTCGTCTACGACTTAACTGGGGAGAAGGCATAAGTCGTGACCGACTTAACTGGGGAGAAGGCATAAGTCGTGACCGACTTAAGGAAACAAGCATGAGTCGTCTACGACTTAACGAAGGCGAGGAGATAAGTCATCAACGACTCAACAAGAAGGATACAGGAGGAGCAGCTTGAGTGAAGAGTGCACAAGTGTTAAGTCAACTACGACTTAAGGGAGGTGATAAGTCGGCACCGAGTTACGACTTAGTTAAGTCGCACAGTTTAAAAACGAAACCTCTTAAGTCGCAGAAGCCTAAAGCCGAAGATCCTTATGCCGAGTTAATCTGAACCGCTGTTTCTTAAGTCGCTACTATTGATGAGTCGTGAGAAGATGTTAAGTCGGCAACGACTTAAGTGAATAATTTTCTGTTTTATTTTCTATTTTTTTAAATCATAGGTCGTAGAGTTGTCTTTCTGTGTTATAACTCGTAAGTCGTGTGAGTCGTAAGTCGGAAGGTGTGATGAGTCGTAAGTCGGAAAAGTGATGAGTCGGAGCCGACTTAAGAGTTGTACAGAATTTTGTCTTGTTTTGTAACTTCTATAAATAGGCCGGTGGTGCCATTTGTAATAGTTAAGTTGATTTGAAATAAAAACTCTTGTTTTGTTAGCTTTGTGCTTTCACTAAATTGGTAGTTGAGTGTAATCTCCTATCTCCTCTTTCGGTTAATCGAGTGCGCTCGATTCAACGATTGCAGAAGCCGATTCGCGGAATCAAGTGCGCTTGATCAACGCTCGAAGAATTGAAGATCTCTTCTCACGGTATCGTGCGCGATCAACGTGTCAGGGATAACTAGAATTCGGTATCTTCGGATCAACGAATTTGGGCATTTCAGTATTCATCAATCCATCTATTGCTACTTTCACCAATTGAAGATTGTTTTCTATAATCCGCTGCGTCAGTTTTGGTATCGGAGCTTGTTCTAGCCAATCATAGCTAGATCGAGACTTGGAGCCTAATCATTTTGGAGTTTTGAAGAGATCAAGTGATAGCCGAGCTTGAAGTGAGAAGCCGAGCTAAGTAGAAGAGTGGGAGATCAAATTTGCCTCATTTGGAGAAGTTGTGTTCATCGTGTTCATCGCGAAGTAGCAACAAAGTGGGAATTTTCGATCCATTTCATTTTGGATCAAAGTTCGAATTGTGTTTGAATTGAAGAGTTTTGTGAAGTTTTCAAGTATGCCACCAAGGAGAGCAAATCGTCATCAAAACGTTGAAGCATTGTATCGAAGAGAAGAAGCTGATGAGATGGAGCAAAGAATCAATGAAAACTTTAGTGAAAAGCTTAACGAAGGAATTGGACGATTAGAGAAGATGATGTTAGAGATGAATCAAAATCGGAGAAGGGTTTCACCGGAATCTAACCATGGGGGAAGTAGAGTCTCACCTCAATCCAATCGAGAAAGAAGTGTTGACAATGATCAAAGGCGTGGGAGGAACGTGGATGATCGAGAACGGAGGAATGTAGATAGAAGGGATGATGGTGGTAGACAAGATGGTAGTAGAGATGTGGGTGGACGAGATAGACAACGATATACATCTGATTTTGAAGAGGAGTATGATGGTGGTAGTGTTCGAGGACAAGGACGAGGACAAGGAAGAAATTACTCAGAGGATGATCACAAGTGGGAGTCGATGATGAAGACTGAAATTCCTGAATTCAAAGGTGGTATGCAAGCGGAGGAGTTTCTAGATTGGGTGGCTAATGTTGAGGAGATTTTTAACTTCAAAGAAGTTCCAGAACATCGTAGAGTGAAGTTGGTTGCTACGAGGTTGAGGGGTAGAGCTTTGGCATGGTGGCAGCAAACCAAACTTACACGTGAACGAATGGGGAAGTCAAAAGTTGAATCTTGGGAGAAGATGAAGAAATTGATGAAAGCAACGTTCTTACCTTACAATTATCGGTCACTGATGTATCAACGTTTGCAGAATTTGAGGCAGGGCACAAAGAATGTTAATGATTACGCGGATGAATTTTATCAGCTTATTGCGAGAAATGATATTATGGAAACGGAAGAGCAGCTGACATCTAGATTCATTGGGGGGTCGCGAATGCAGATTCAGGATATGGTTAACATGTTTGATCCCAGATCTGTAGCGGAAGCACATCAGAAAGCGTTGGCTTGGGAGAAACAGGGACGACGAGGAGGTGGTGTGTTTACCAATTCCAATAGTCAAGTGAAGGGTATTAGTGGAAGTTATAATGTTTCAAAAATTGTTGCTAAACCAATTGTGAATGAGGTTGGAAAGGCAAAAGTCAATAATGGTTTCAAGTGTTATAATTGCCAAGAAATGGGCCACAAAAGTAGCGAATGTCCAAAGCCGAAGAAGAGAGCTATGATAGCGGAGGTTGAGGATGAGGATGGAGAAGCTGAATGTTCCAATTCACCACCAGAAGAGGAGGAAGAAGAAGTGACGGGAGACGAAGGTTATAATCTAATGATGAAGAGGTCATGTTTAACACCAAAGCAAGAGGAGGATTGTAGTTGGTTAAGGAGCAATATTTTTCAGTCAACATGTACCATTCTGGGGAAAGTTTGCAAATTTGTTATTGATGCTGGAAGCTGTGATAATATAATTTCTTCAGAGGCTGTGAGGAAATTGGCATTGAAGACCGAGAAACATCCGAAACCGTACAAGTTGGCTAGGTTGAGGAAAGGCGGGGAGGTGAAGGTTGGACGAAGGGCTTGTGTGAAGTTTTCAATTGGAAAGAAATACAAGGATGAAATATGGTGCGATGTGGTAGATATGGATGTCTGTCATTTGTTGCTGGGGAGACCGTGGCAGTATGATAGGGAGGTGCAACATGATGGGCGTACCAACAGTTACAGTTTCATGTTTGAAGGCACAAAGATTACTCTAGTTCCAAAGAAGCGACAACATGAGGAAAACAAGTTGGAGGAGATTGAAGAACTTAAAACTTTGTTATCTTTGAAGGAGTTTGTGAAGGAAGTAGAGGAGGAGCCTGAAGTATTTTTGTTGATTGGGCGAGAGAGCAGTGAAGAGGTTGAAATACCAGAAGAAGTAAAACCGGTATTGAAAGAGTTTGACGATGTATTTCCAGAGGAGTTACCAATGAAGTTGCCACCGTTGAGGGATATACAACATCAGATAGATCTTGTTCCAGGTGCTGTATTGCCACACAGACCACATTATCGAATGAGTCTGAAGGAACATGAAGAGTTGCGGAGGCAAGTGGAAGAATTGCTTGAACAGGGGCGTGTGCAGGAGAGTTTAAGTCCTTGTGCTATACCAGCTTTATTGGTACCCAAAAAGGATGGAACGTGGAGGATGTGCACGGATAGTAGAGCATTGAATAAGATCACAGTCAGATACAGATTTCCGATGCCGAGGCTTGATGATTTATTGGATCAAATTAGTGGGTCTGTAATCTTTTCTAAGATTGTGTAACAACCCGGGATTTCACGATTTTATTATTATCAGAATTTGACGATTTTATTCGGCTGCTAATTACTTTTGGCGTTAACCAATCGATATTCTTTTAATATCGAATTGAAATTCTTTTTGAATTTGTAAGTTTTAGCACGGGCCTTAAAGAAAAAAAAAAGAAGAGTATTGTGGCCCAAGATTGTGTTGCCGTGTTATTTATCGTAACCCATTCCCCTTTTCTTTCGGGGATTTTTTTTATTCGAACCCTAAAAATGAAAACGAGAATAAATGGCGGCGCTAATGCAGTCTCCTTCGTTCCTCTTTTCAAATTAAAGAAAAGAAACCGTTCCCCTCTTTCATCTTCAATCTGATTCGAAGACTATAGCATAGTGAACGAGATAAATCAATGGCAGTCGTCCTGGCGAATTAGGGCTTTAGATTCGAAGTCGCTGCTGGCCGTAGCTCCACCTTCTCGCGTCGATCGGTATCGCATCTCCTTCCGATTGGCCGTGCTCGTCTTCGTTCGAATGCAAGAGTTTTAGCTTCACTGCCTCGTCGAAAATGGTGAGTGTTCCACTCACATCTAATCCTTTCTCAAGTTATTAGTGTTCGATACCTATGAGTTTTGTTCGTATTTGATTGTTGATTTCGTCATGGGTTTTGTCGACTATTCGACTATGTGGGAAGTTGTTGTTTTCTGATTTGTTTAACTTCTGCGTCTTAATGAGTTGCCGTGATGACATTTGATTGTACGACGTGATTTTTGTAATTACCCGGTTACGATTTATGACTTGTTAAATTCGAGTATATTTCGTTGGTGATGAATTTTGCTATCTTGATTCGATTTCATGAATTGGGGTTTTTAATTGGGTTTGAATCCCTTCGGTGCTCGTTCGTAAATACTTGTTGGTGTTCAAATTGTCTTCGGTCATTTTTGGTATCGAGAATTTCTCGTTGACCTGGATGTGCTTCCATGACTTCGGTCACTTGGTTTTATGTATATGATTCCCTGAAATTGTGATGATATGTTGTTCTCTGTTTTGACGTAGGGTGTAATATCCCTAGACTTCGACTGTAAAAATATTTGACTTCGATCGATTGATTTTGAGTTCTTTTCAAATTAGTACTGTGCCTCTATGCCTAGTTGTGCCATTGTGTGCCTCTGTGCCTATGTGTGCCTTCGCGCCTTTGTGAAAATGTTTTGAGTGTGACATAGACATTGTCGAACTCTGCATTGAATTTGATCCCTTCCTGCTGTAGCACGACCTCAGCAGTTACGCCTTGTTTAAAGTTGATACTTGTATCTGACTCCGGTCACTTGACATCCCTGATTTCGAGCTTTTAATGATTTGAAGTTTTCAGCCATATTTGACTTGTCCCAAGACTTCTCTTGTGACATGTTTGATTTCGGTTATCGGTTAAATACTGCTTAGGTTGGCATTTTGTGTTGAAGTCACCTGACTTTGACATCCTTGGGCGCTGTATCCTCGACTTTGTTATACACTGCATATACATTTTGATGCATGTATACTTGTTCAAATCAGCATTGTCACCTGAATTGGTCATTGCTCTCTGGTGCAGTTTGTTTTGCATCTCCTGTTGTACTCGAGTTAGATCTGTAGTTTACATTGCCTCTGACCTTTTGGCACGCAGACTTCGTTTCATGTTGGACCATTTCCTTTGAGCACTTTGGTCTGATGCTACTAACTTCCATCTTTGATCAGTTGAACTATAGGTTTCATGTGTGCTTCACGTATTACTCCCCTGCACTTGCAGATTTTATTTCGTGCATTGAGGATATACGTGACTAGATGCTTGATAACTACTGCTTGGTGTCATTGTGTATATGCTACACTATGTTGCATACTGCTGCAACTCGTACACACTTCGACTTGAACTTTAGCCCTTATTTCCTTGTACTTCATTGAGTTTGACATGAAGTGGTTCACCACTGTTTTATAAACTGGTGTATGCCTGTATATGCTGTCCTGTAGTTCGTGTGCAGTTTGTACTTTACGCACTGTCGTATGCTTTGTCTTGGCCCGGAACATTACCTCTAATTTCACTGCATATGTTTTGGGTCACTGATGCAATACTTGTTGCCATTCACTTAATGTCAGTTGCATTTATTTAATGCATTGCTTGTGGTCTCTAGTCTCTGTTGTCTCCATTCATTTGGGTTAGCACTGTTTTACATTCTAGTGTAGTTGTTGCTACCTGCCTTGCTTGACCATTTGTATAGTCTGTATGTTTCTATTTCCCTTGTGTTGCATTTGATGGCCGAGGCAGTCCTGTCTACTGCTCCATTTTGGTTTGTCTGATTCTTTCGGTTTTCTGATGCCATTTTGATTCTTTTGACATTGACCTTGAGTTGAACCCAATAGTTGGGTTTGACCTTTGCAGTTTCGACGTACGGTAGTGGCGAGGCAGTGCACGTGTGCGTGTACTGCAGCCACACCGAGATTTAATTTAATTTGATGCCATCTGTTTCCGTTTTATTAAGCGTAGTTTGAAATGGTTCATTTTGATTTGAATTGGATTTGTTGGCTTTTGGATTCATTGATCTTCTGAGTATTTGATAGACTGTATTGGCGAGGCAGTACACGTTAGCGTGTACTGCAGCCAATCAGCATTGTTGTTTTTAAATTGGCATTTCAATTGTTTAAATTGATTTGGATTGTTGTTTTGTTGTTTAACACTGTATAGTGTTATATCTGCCGATATCCGATTCTTTTATCGAGGAGTCGGGTATACGAGATTTCTGTGACTGTCGTCTATTGGAATATTTGATTATTATTGCCTATATGCACTAATAAACTGGTTTGAATTAGACTGACCTGGGTATTATTTTCTTTTGAATGTAATACTCGGGTCAGACCCGAGTTATTTCAGGTTGTAGATTTTCTTCTTTGAGTTGCTGTTCAGGATATGAAGACTTTTCACATCTTCTGAAGTTGTCAGTGTCATTCAGTGGTAGTCGTGTCATTGTATAGAACGATATGTATTCATGTATATTAGTCGATAATGTACTTGTATATATAACTTCTAGAGTCGGCAGTTGTAGTTGTATCATATGTATCG
The DNA here is from genome assembly GCA_030737815.1 of Allium fistulosum. Taxonomy (NCBI): domain Eukaryota; kingdom Viridiplantae; phylum Streptophyta; class Magnoliopsida; order Asparagales; family Amaryllidaceae; genus Allium; species Allium fistulosum. The sequence continues at coordinate 102,904,868 of CM060907.1, forward strand.
TGTCAACTATATTGTAACTGACATCGGTTATATATATATATATATATATATGAGATTTTTGTTAATCTGTGTTCCGCATTTATATTATCTGTGTTATTGGTATATCTAATGTCCTAAACTATTATGAACTATCGTAGTTTGTTTTATACTGATAATTGGATATGTCGATGGGAGTAAATAAATAATAGATGAAAAATAAAAAGTATATACCACTCCTATCGAGATAACCAATATTAGTGTAAGGCCAATTACGGATGGTCGCTCCTATCCAGCCTTATTCTTCGTAATAACAGACAGTATTTCTTTTAATACTCTTTGTTATTATGAGCATAGAGGTGGGGCGTTACAGTTGGTATCAGAGCTTGGGGTTTTTGGACATAATATAAAACATAACTTGGATGGAACATATGTTACAACTATTAGTCGACGTTTTATCTGTGATTTGAGTCAAAACTAAAGTTTTGAAATTTTGATGAAATTTTTAAATATCGTTATTTAAAAATAAAAGTGGAATTGTGTTTTGTTGTTTGGATGAAATTGTGCTCTGATGATTTGATTGATTTGTGTTCTATTTATCAGAGTGCGCAGCGGAAACAGTGAAACTGTCTTCGCTGAGTACAACTGATAATCTTTTTGATTTAAGAATCAAAATACGAAATTGATATGAATTTCAATTGTTGTTTACATAGCTGTAATTAATTGTTTCTTTGAGAATTTCGAATCCAAATTGAGGATTCGAAGAAATTGCAGATATGTGATTTTTGTTGAAATTTCTGATGGCTTTCTTTTGTACTAATCATCTATTGATTAGATTTTGCTGTTTTGAATTGTCTTCATTGAAGATACCTTCGAATGATTTCTTTGTTCATTCTGTAGTACGTGCAAAAATTTGAATTGCGCGTTACTGCATTTATTTTTACGTTGAACCGATGCTTGGTTATGAAACGTATTTTGTTGCCGTTATTTTTATAACGGGATTTTTACACCAATGCTATATTTTGAAGCACAGTGTTTTGTGGCATTTTTGATGAATGAAAATTCACTAACATTACATTTTGATGTAGATTGTTTTGATGTGATTTTGACGTATTAAAACTACTGTCGCTTTGGCTTCAGTAACCGCCAAATTTTAAAGGTGGATTTTCAAGCGGTTATTCCGCAATACTGATTTGTAACCGTTTTTACGGTATTTTGAGAAGTACAATTTCCTTATCGAAATTGTTACTGATTTGCTGTTTTAATCACGTGATTTGAAAATTGTTTTAAAATGAAAATTGTTTTATAAAATTGTAACAGTTTGCGTTTTCAAAAGAATGAGAAAGCGACTTAAACGATTCAGCAAAATCGAGGATTATGACCCCTTTCTTTTACTGTTTCGCTTAATTCCGGACTTGTCCAGTTGAGAAAGTGAATTGTTATTTTTACAAAATAAATATAATTGTTTTCAGAAATTTAACAGTTAACGCTTTCAAAAGAATAAGGAAGCGATTTAAACGTTTCAGCAAAATCGAGGACTATGACCCCTTTCTTTTACTGATTCGCTTAATTCCGGACTTGTCCGTTTGAGAATGTAAAGTGTATTTTTACAAAATACACAATTTTGCACTTTCAAGGAAACGATGAAGAGATTTAAACGATTTAGCAAAAGTGCGGAGTATGGAACCACACTTTTAATTTTTCGGTTAATTCCGGACTCGTTAATTGAATATCTGTTGTTTTGATGATTTTGATGAACTTTACACTTTCAAGGAAACGATGAAGAGAATCAAACGATTTAGTAAAACACGTGGTATGGGACATGTGCGTTTGCTATTTCGGTTAATTCCGGACTCGTTAATTGAAATATTTGATGCTTTCGTGTGCTTTCGAGCCACTATGTTGGACCTTCGGGTCATATGTTGGACCTTCGGGTCATATGTTGGACCTTCGGGTCAAATACCAGTACTAGACCTTCGGGTCATATGTTGGACCTTCGGGTCATTTGTTGGGCGCCATAATTATGTTGAGTACTTGGTAGGCTTCGGCCATATGTTGTTGCACGTGCGGCGAATTAAAAACTCGCCATCTGATGGGATCGATCCAAGCTTTTATGTTGATTTTCTAGTCTTCTTAATTGATTTCTAGATATTTGTTGTTTCCAATTATCTGCAGGTAATTGGATATTTGTTGATATGAGTTCTGATTATCGTTTTTGATAATCGGATATTTGTTGTTTCTAATTATCGCTTGTGATAATTAGATATTTGTTGATATGAGTTCTGATTATCGTTTTTGATAATCAGATAATTGTTGCTTTTAATTATCGCTTCAGATAATTAAATATTTGTTGATTTTAGATTTAATTATCGCTTCAGATAATTAAATATTTGCTGATTTGAGATTTAATTATCGCTTTTGATAATTAAATATTTGTTGATTTGAGATTTAATTATCGCTTCAGATAATTAAATATTTGTTGATTTTAGATTTAATTATCGCTTCAGATAATTAAATATTTGTTGATTTTAGATTTAATTATCGCTTCAGATAATTAAATATTTGCTGATTTGAGATTTAATTATCGCTTTTGATAATTAAATATTTGTTGATTTGAGATTTAATTATCGCTTTTGATAATTAAATATTTGTTGATTTGAGATTTAATTATCGCTTCAGATAATTAAATATTTGTTGATTTTAGATTTAATTATCGCTTTTGATAATTAAATATTTGCTGATTTGAGATTTAATTATCGCTTCAGATAATTAAATATTTGTTGATTTGAGAAATTTGATTATCGTTTTTGATAATCGAATATTTGTTGAATTTTAAATTTGATTATCGTTTGTGATAATCGAATATTTGTTGATTTGAGAAATTTGATTATCGTTTTTGATAATCGAATATTTGTTGAATTTTAAATTTGATTATCGTTTGTGATAATCGAATATTTGTTGATTTGAGAAATTTGATTATCGTTTTTGATAATCGAATATTTGTTGAATTTTAAATTTGATTATCGTTTGTGATAATCGAATATTTGTTGATTTGAGAAATTTGATTATCGTTTTTGATAATCGAATATTTGTTGAATTTTAAATTTGATTATCGTTTGTGATAATCGAATATTTGTTGATTTGAGAAATTTGATTATCGTTTTTGATAATCGAATATTTGTTGAATTTTAAATTTGATTATCGTTTGTGATAATCGAATATTTGTTGATTTGAGAAATTTGATTATCGTTTTTGATAATCGAATAATTGTTGAATTTTAAATTTGATTATCGTTTGTGATAATCGAATATTTGTTGATTTGAGAAATTTGATTATCGTTTTTGATAATCGAATATTTGTTGAATTTTAAATTTGATTATCGTTTGTGATAATCGAATATTTGTTGATTTGAGAAATTTGATTATCGTTTTTTTGATGATTAAATATTTGCGATTTTTGAGATTTGAGCTTCATCTTTTTCTCTGGCGATTCAGGTGAGTAATTTGATTTACTCACATTCAATTCGTGCTCTGTATTGGATTTCTGCTCTGTTTTTCCTTCTCTTTTAGTTGCTGGAACTCGATTGTTCTTGCTTTTGTTAGTCGCCTGATTTTGATCCATGATTCCCACGATGTTGATTCTTTTGATTTGAAGTAGTCGAACCTTTTGACTCTTATCTAATACTTCCCCGCTGACACTTGCTTTGCTTATACATTCGACATTGCCATGCTCTTTTGGTTGTTACCTTTTATCCATTTATTCCCTATGATTGCGTGGACGCAATTTTGTAAGGAGGGGAGTCTGTAACAACCCGGGATTTCACGATTTTATTATTATCAGAATTTGACGATTTTATTCGGCTGCTAATTACTTTTGGCGTTAACCAATCGATATTCTTTTAATATCGAATTGAAATTCTTTTTGAATTTGTAAGTTTTAGCACGGGCCTTAAAGAAAAAAAAAGAAGAGTATTGTGGCCCAAGATTGTGTTGCCGTGTTATTTATCGTAACCCATTCCCCTTTTCTTTCGGGGATTTTTTTTATTCGAACCCTAAAAATGAAAACGAGAATAAATGGCGGCGCTAATGCAGTCTCCTTCGTTCCTCTTTTCAAATTAAAGAAAAGAAACCGTTCCCCTCTTTCATCTTCAATCTGATTCGAAGACTATAGCATAGCGAACGAGATAAACCAATTGCAGTCGTCCTGGCGAATTAGGGCTTTAGATTCGAAGTCGCTACTGGCCTTAGCTCCACCTTCTCGCGTCGATCGGTATCGCATCTCCTTCCGATTGGCCGTGCTCGTCTTCGTTCGAATGCTAGGGTTTTAGCTTCACTGCCTCGTCGAAAATGGTGAGTGTTCCACTCACATCTAATCCTTTCTCAAGTTATTAGTGTTCGATACCTATGAGTTTTGTTCGTATTTGATTGTTGATTTCGTCATGGGTTTTGTCGACTATTCGACTATGTGGGAAGTTGTTGTTTTCTGATTTGTTTACCTTCTGCGTCTTAATGAGTTGCCGTGATGACATTTGATTGTACGACGTGATTTTTGTAATTACCCGGTTACGATTTATGACTTGTTAAATTCGAGTATATTTCGTTGGTGATGAATTTTGCTATCTTGATTCGATTTCATGAATTGGGGTTTTTAATTGGGTTTGAATCCCTTCGGTGCTCGTTCGTAAATACTTGTTGGTGTTCAAATTGTCTTCGGTCATTTTTGGTATCGAGAATTTCTCGTTGACCTGGATGTGCTTCCATGACTTCGGTCACTTGCTTTTATGTATATGATTCCCTGAAATTGTGATGATATGTTGTTCTCTGTTTTGACGTAGGGTGTAATATCCCTAGACTTCGACTGTAAAAATATTTGACTTCGATCGATTGATTTTGAGTTCTTTTCAAATTAGTACTGTGCCTCTATGCCTAGTTGTGCCATTGTGTGCCTCTGTGCCTATGTGTGCCTTCGCGCCTTTGTGAAAATGTTTTGAGTGTGACATAGACATTGTCGAACTCTGCATTGAATTTGATCCCTTCCTGCTGTAGCACGACCTCAGCAGTTACGCCTTGTTTAAAGTTGATACTTGTATCTGACTCCGGTCACTTGACATCCCTGATTTCGAGCTTTTAATGATTTGAAGTTTTCAGCCATATTTGACTTGTCCCAAGACTTCTCTTGTGACATGTTTGATTTCGGTTATCGGTTAAATACTGCTTAGGTTGGCATTTTGTGTTGAAGTCACCTGACTTTGACATCCTTGGGCGCTGTATCCTCGACTTTGTTATACACTGCATATACATTCTGATGCATGTATACTTGTTCAAATCAGCATTGTCACCTGAATTGGTCATTGCTCTCTGGTGCAGTTTGTTTTGCATCTCCTGTTGTACTCGAGTTAGACCTGTAGTTTGCATTGCCTCTGACCTTTTGGCACGCAGACTTCGTTTCATGTTGGACCATTTCCTTTGAGCACTTTGGTCTGATGCTACTAACTTCCATCTCTGATCAGTTGAACTATAGGTTTCATGTGTGCTTCACGTATTACTCCCCTGCACTTGCAGATTTTATTTCGTGCATTGAGGCTATACTTGACTAGATGCTTGATAACTACTGCTTGGTGTCATTGTGTATATGCTACACTATGTTGCATACTGCTGCAACTCGTACACACTTCGACTTGAACTTTAGCCCTTATTTCCTTATACTTCATTGAGTTTGACATGAAGTGGTTCACCACTGTTTTATAAACTGGTGTATGCCTGTATATGCTGTCATGTAGTTCGTGTGCAGTTTGTACTTTACGCACTGTCGTATGCTTTGTCTTGGCCCGGAACATTACCTCTAATTTCACTGCATATGTTTTGGGTCACTGATGCAATACTTGTTGCCATTCACTTAATGTCAGTTGCATTTATTTAATGCATTGCTTGTGGTCTCTAGTCTCTGTTGTCTCCATTCATTTGGGTTAGCACTGTTTGACATTCTAGTGTAGTTGTTGCTACCTGCCTTGCTTGACCATTTGTATAGTCTGTATGTTTCTATTTCCCTTGTGTTGCATTTGATGGCCGAGGCAGTCCTGTCTACTGCTCCATTTTGGTTTGTCTGATTCTTTCGGTTGTCTGATGCCATTTTGATTCTTTTGACATTGACCTTGAGTTGAACCCAATAGTTGGGTTTGACCTTTGCAGTTTCGACGTACGGTAGTGGCGAGGCAGTGCACGCGTGCGTGTACTGCAGCCACACCGAGATTTAATTTAATTTGATGCCATCTGTTTCCGTTTTATTAAGCGTAGTTTGAAATGGTTCATTTTGATTTGAATTGGATTTGTTGGCTTTTGGATTCATTGATCTTCTGAGTATTTGATAGACTGTATTGGCGAGGCAGTACACGTTAGCGTGTACTGCAGCCAATCAGCATTGTTGTTTTTAAATTGGCATTTCAATTGTTTAAATTGATTTGGATTGTTGTTTTGTTGTTTAACACTGTATAGTGTTATATCTGCCGATATCCGATTCTTTTATCGAGGAGTCGGGTATACGAGATTTCTGTGACTGTCGTCTATTGGAATATTTGATTATTATTGCCTATATGCACTAATAAACTGGTTTGAATTAGACTGACCTGGGTATTATTTTCTTTTGAATGTAATACTCGGGTCAGACCCGAGTTATTTCAGGTTGTAGATTTTCTTCTTTGAGTTGCTGTTCAGGATATGAAGACTTTTCACATCTTCTGAAGTTGTCAGTGTCATTCAGTGGTAGTCGTGTCATTGTATAGAACGATATGTATTCATGTATATTAGTCGATAATGTACTTGTATATATAACTTCTAGAGTCGGCAGTTGTAGTTGTATCATATGTATCGTGTCAACTATATTGTAACTGACATCGGTTATATATATATGAGATTTTTGTTAATCTGTGTTCCGCATTTATATTATCTGTGTTATTGGTATATCTAATGTCCTAAACTATTATGAACTATCGTAGTTTGTTTTATACTGATAATTGGATATGTCGATGGGAGTAAATAAATAATAGATGAAAAATAAAAAGTATATACCACTCCTATCGAGATAACCAATATTAGTGTAAGGCCAATTACGGATGGTCGCTCCTATCCAGCCTTATTCTTCGTAATAACAGACAGTATTTCTTTTAATACTCTTTGTTATTATGAGCATAGAGGTGGGGCGTTACAGATTGACTTGAAGAGCGGTTATCATCAGATTCGCATTAGACCAGGGGACGAATGGAAGACAGCGTTCAAGACGAGGGAAGGATTGTATGAATGGCTGGTAATGCCGTTTGGTCTATCGAATGCACCGAGTACATTCATGAGGGTGATGAATCAAATTTTCAGACCGTACATTGGAAAATTTGTGGTGGTTTACTTTGATGATATTCTGATCTACAGTGCTAGTAAAGAAGAGCATGTTCAACATTTGAAGAAAGTGTTAATTATTCTTCGTGAAGAACAATTCTATGCTGCTACAAAGAAGTGTGTTTTTGTGGCGAGGAGTGTTCTATTTCTGGGGTATGTTGTGTCGGAAGAAGGAATACAAGTTGACCAAAGTAAAGTCGAAGCTATCAGAGATTGGCCGCAACCCAAGACGATAACGGAAGTTCGTAGTTTTCACGGGTTGGCTTCATTTTATCGAAGGTTTATTCCACACTTTAGTAGTGTGATGGCGCCTGTGACTGATTGTATGAAGGGTAAACAGTTTGCATGGACGGAGGAAGTCGGGGTTGCTTTTGATCAAATCAAAGAACTCTTGACGTCTGCACCAATTCTAATATTACCAGATTTTCAGCTAGTGTTTGAACTACATACTGATGCATCCAAGGTTGAGATTGGAGGAGTGTTGAGTTAGAGGGGACGTCCGATTGCATACTTTAGCGAGAAGTTATCCGGAGCAAAGATGAGATACAGTACATATGATGTGGAATTTTATGCTGTTGTGCAATCTATTAAACACTGGAGACACTATCTATTTCAGAAAGAGTTTGTTCTTTACACTGATCATGAGGCATTGAAGCATTTACAAGGGCAAGACAAGATTTCAGCGAGACATGCATCGTGGATTGCATATCTGCAACAGTTTACTTTTGTTGTTAAACACAAGTCAGGGGTGACGAATCGTGTGGCTGATGCTTTGAGTAGGAGGAGTCATTTGTTTACTACACTGAAAGTTGAGGTGACAGGGTTTGATGTGTTGCCAGAATTATTTGTCGATGATCCTTACTTTGCGAAGTGTATTGATAAAGTCAAGGAGGGAAAGACGGATGAGTTCGTGATGGTAGATGGTTTTCTGTTCAAAGGAAATTGATTGTGCATACCTGATTGTAGTTTGAGAATGAAGATTGTAAAAGAGCTACATGAAGAAGGGCATGTTGGGAGAGACCGAACATTACAGTTGATTTCACAATCTTACTTTTGGCCATCGATGAGGAAAGAAGTGGGAAGGTTTGTGGAACGATGTCATATCTGTCAGGTTTCGAAAGGAACCGCGACTAATGCTGGGTTATATATGTCGTTACCTGTACCAACTAAGCCATGGGTTGATGTGAGTATGGACTTTGTGTTGGGGTTGCCGAGAACGCAGCGTGGTAATGATTCCATTTATGTGGTGGTGGACCGATTTTCGAAAATGGCACATTTTATTGCTTGTAAGAAGACGGCGGATGTTGTTCATGTTGCTCAGTTGTTTTTCAAAGAGATATATCGACTTCATGGGTTGCCAGAATCGATTGTGTCGGACAGGGATACTCGTTTTCTAAGTCATTTTTGGCTAAGTTTGTGGAAGATGGTTGGAACGAAGTTGAAATTTAGCAGCGCTTATCATCCGCAAACGGATGGACAGACCGAGGTTGTGAACAGATCGTTGGGAAATTTGTTGAGGTGTCTTGTGCAAGACAATCTGAAGAGTTGGGATGTGAAGTTATGCCAGGCAGAGTTTGCCCATAATCATGCTGTAAATCGAAGTACTGGGTTCAGTCCATTCCAGATTGTTTATTCTAGTATGCCAAAAGGACCGTTGGATTTAACGGTAATACCACACTCGAAGGGGACAGTTAAGAAAGCTGCTGATTTTGTTGAAGGTCTGACGGAATGTCATCAAATTGTTCAGGAAAGATTGAAGAAAGCAAATGAGAAGTACAAACAATCTGCAGATTTGAAACGAAGAAATGTTGAATTTAACGAAGGTGATTTGGTTTATGCTGTATTAACATAGGAGCGTTTTCCAGTGGGCACTTATAACAAGTTGAAAGCCAGAAAAATTGGTCCTGTAGAAGTTGTGAAACGAATTAATGAAAATGTTTATAAATTGAAGCTACAGGAGGATGTGTACACTTGTGACATATTCAATGTTAAGCATCTCGTACCATATCATGGGGATGAACAAACTGATGTGGAAGAAATTACAAATTCGAGGATGAATTTTTCTCAACCTGAGGAGGATGATGCAGCCCAGGCCAGAGATGAAGGCCTAAGTCGTCCACGACCTAAAGCTAACAAGGAAGATATAAGTCGTCTACGACTTAAGGGAAATGTTTTGAGTCGTCCACGAGCTAAAGCTAACAAGGGAGATATAAGTCGTGACCGACTTAAAGAAACAGGCATGAGTCGTCTACGACTTAACAGGGGAGAAGGCATAAGTCGTGACCGACTTAACTGGGGAGAAGGCATAAGTCATGACCGACTTAAGGAAACAAGCATGAGTCGTCTACGACTTAACGAAGGCGAGGAGATAAGTCATCAATGACTCAACAAGAAGGATACAGGAGGAGCAGCTCGAGTGAAGAGTGCACAAGTGTTAAGTCAGCTACGACTTAAGGGAGGTGATAAGTCGGCACCGAGTTACGACTTAGTTAAGTCGCACAGTTTAAAATCGAAACCTCTTAAGTCATAGAAGCCTGAAGCCGAAGATCCTTATGCCGAGTTAATCTGAACCGCTGTTTCTTAAGTCGCTACTATTGATGAGTCGTGAGAAGATGTTAAGTCGGCAATGACTTAAGTGAATAATTTTCTATTGTATTTTCTATTTTGTTAAATCGTAGGTCGCAGAGTTGTCTTTTTGTGTTGTAACTAGTAAGTCGTGTGAGTCATAAGTCGGAAGGTGTGATGAGTCGTAAGTCGGAAAAGTGATGAGTCGGAGCCGACTTAAGAGTTGTATAGAATTTTGTCTTGTTTTGTAACTTCTATAAATAGGCCGGTGGTGCCATTTGTAATAGTTAAGTTGATTTGAAATAAAAACTCTTGTTTTGTTAGCTTTGTGCTTTCACCAAATTGGTAGTTGAGTGTAATCTCCTATCTCCTCTTTCGGTTAATCGAGTGCGCTCGATTCAACGATTGCAGAAGCCGATTCGCGGAATCAAGTGCGCTTGATCAACGCTCGAAGAATTGAAGATCTCTTCTCACGGTATCGTGCGCGATCAACGTGTCAGGGATAGCTAGAATTCGGTATCTTCGGATCAATGAATTTGGGCATTTCAGTATTCATCAATCCATCTATTGCTACTTTCACCAATTGAAGATTGTTTTGTATAATCCGCTGCGTCAATACTGGACCGCATTCCATACTCGGTCACACAAGACATTCCAAACTGCCATCTACAAGCAAAATATAAAGGGCGGTATTTCCTTCTTTCATGTGTAAACACGTGACTATAATTTGTTCACACCTCACGCTAACATTTCAAGTCATGAAATTATGTTTTAAACAAGAACCTGATGTCAAACACAATTTAATTACAAGAATATGCATAGCTATATTTCTCATACAACATGTCAAATTAGCAAAAACATTCAAAAGACGACAGAATCAGCTTAAGTTAAAGAATTACACATCAAGAATAGTGTTGTTTATTACAAGTAGCATAATTACAACCTAAGAGTTACGTTACTGTTTTGAGACTAACATATACAACGATGTCAAGTCCACAAAAAGATATCCAGGCCAAATCAAGGAGCTGGCTGCGTCGGAGTTTCATCCTTGTCCTGTTGCCCACCTGTCCGGTCAAAGAAAGAATTCATTAATGACAAGCAACCAAGTTAACAAAAAGACTAGAAAGGAAGACTTACCAACATCTGCTCCTTGATCATCTTGATCATCATCCTCTACTTGCACGCCTGCCTCCTCAGCTGCAAGCAACCGCATGCCCTCCTTCACTGCCACCTTCTCGTCCTTGGTAAACTGGGCAGTAACCACATCCATCCTGAGGGCCGTACCCATCTACTAGTGACCTCGAGGTGGGCCCATGACGTCCCGGTTCTGACTGAGCTGGGGGCACTGCGGAAGGATCTTCTCTGTCCTGGGATTTCTTCTTTTCTGATCGGGTTTCAACTCTATGAGACATTATCTGCAACACAAAAGAATACATCGTTAAAAAGGATGTAGAGATATAAACAAGCAAGTGCGTACAATCTAGAATTTCATTTTGTAGTTCAAAAAATAAAAGGTTCAAGGTTCGATTGGGCATTCAAACTCCGGGTCTCGTTCGGTATCACGAGTCATAAAAAGTCATCCGGCAGTTCAAGGAAAAAGCTCATTCGACATACGAGCTCCCCATATACCGTTCGGTAATCCGGGCCCCAAGGTTCATTCGGCTATCCCACTCCCTAAAAACCCATTCGGCAGAAGGAGGGCTCACCTCATTCGGCAGGCGTAGGCTTGGTCCGGCTCTTTCTAATAGGTGTGGATAACAGGAGCTTGAAGCCCATACTTATAGGCAAACACAGACGACCGGACCAGTTGGTTCGGCGTTTGGGCCGAATAGGAGCATCCAAGCTAACGTCATTAATTTCAAAACAAAGCACGGCATATACCGACATATTCCCTACTTTGGGGGGCAAATGTTGGGCGTATTCTCAATCAGGCGATCTCAAGACCAAGAAGCACCAGGTTCGCCCAGGCTTGCCTAAGCTTCATTCGGCATCACTACCACTGCCGAACCAGACTCACAACCACAGAACCACCGAACCAACTCCAAAGTAGCCTTCGCCGAATCAAACATCAAAACCTCTTCCATGCTTGCCGAATCAACTCTACCTCCCATGCTTGCCGAACCAACCTACTTCCCATACCACCGAACCAACTTACTCCACTACTATCCAACCATCTACCACCGGACCAGCTACCTCCATCCACTGCCGAACCAGAGGCAGGGGAAGCCACCACCGGACCAAAGCCACCACCGGACCAAAGTCCTACCGGACCATCTCCCATCTACTACCGGACCGGAGCACTACCGAACCAAGGCGTTGCTGAGCCAACGTTGCCAGGCCAGATCGCATCAGCCCAGGCCCACCAGCAGCTACATACATCCAGGACCCCTACCCCCAGCCTCACTCTATAAATAGAGGGGTAGGGGTACAGCAATGGGGACAAGTTTGAGAGCTCAAGCACGGAGAAAACTTTCAAACAACTTTCAGATACTTGTATCAAAGCTTTGTACTTGTAATCTAAACAAGAAAAGAGAAATAACATATAAAGTGGACGTAGGCACATTCTGGCTGAACCACTATAAATCTGCGTGTCTTTTACAGCTTAGGCTCTGCTTTTCATATATTTGCATAAATCACCCAAATCACTAAGAACAACATAAAATCTATTAAATCATACGACTTTGAGGTGTTTGTCCATTTTTTTGTGCAAACAACTACTCAAATTTATTTAAAATTTCTTTTGATATCATTTTCTGCTGTATAACATTCAATTACATAGTTAACTTTTGAAAATTTAGGTAAGTTATATTGAGTACAATTGAGTATTATACAAGTAAAATTTTCAATTCAGTTATTTCAGGTTAAGTATTTATAAAAGAATTTGGCTTCATTTATAATTGAAAATCATCCTTTAAGAAAATTTTAGAATTAAATTTCCGATTGAATTTAAACAATTTAGAGATAAATATATACATACAATATATCCAAGTCAAATCTAAATTAAATACTAATATATATGTGTATAAATATTTTTAAATCAAGTCATACTTTAAAAATTCAAATCAATTTCATTTTAAAACAAAAGTGTAGCAAGCTACTGATGGTCTCTACTCTTCGAAACTCGAAAATGAATGTCGATGATGCGGCCGTCATCACCGAAATTATTTTCCAGCGATAAAGAGAAGAGCACTGATTTAGACTTTAAATTCTTTGGAATGATTTTTGAAGATATTTAAATACTATACACTTTAAAACTTTCAAATCAAAGTTTGAAACCACCGAATATTAAATTCTCAAATTTAGTTTTAATCCATTTAAATTAAAAATCAATTTTAACCCATTTTTATAAATTCATTTATTTATATTATCCAATAGTCAATGGTTTATGAAATAATAAATGAAAATTAGATATTATCATTTCAGACAACAACTCATTAACAATTTAATTTTAGAAAAATTTATACTTGTATATATAATATAATCATTCAAAAATTTATTTTGTTTACCAAATTTGAAAACGATATTGTGTCGGTTTGCTCTGTTAAAGTGTTTTGGAAATCCTATCGATAGCGTTGATCAGATGAATCGATCGAAAATCCAAAACCACATCAACAACTCAAACAACACAATATATTTTTAAAACATTTTAAATATAATTTAACAAATACAATTCCTCACTCGACGATACAAGAATAGATTTCAAAACATGTATAGCGATTCAAATTTGATGGAAATCAAATCAAAGAGAATTTTGATTCGAAAATAAGTTTGAAACAGAAGATAAATAATTCAATTACCATAATCGGGAGATGGATGAGTTTATTTAATTCACGGGCAACCTTAACCGGGTCGTCCGTAACTTCAAGAATAAGATCGATGCTGAATTCCGAGGTAAGTCAACATTCGATCTCAAGAGATGGAATTCAGGTACAGCAGGGAATAGATAGCATCGAAAACCGAGGATACAGAAATCTCCGGTAAATCGATGCCTATTATAAAGGAGTTTCACCCCTTTTATAAATCAATTTGAGATTGGAAAGACCGCCGACTCATTATAAAGATCATTCGAAGTGGAATTATGGGATACTCCAGAATTGAAAGAAGACGAATAGTGAGGGACACGAAAGAATTTTAGAACCGCATGGAACATTCCAAAATTCAAAGGAATCGAGTCAAAAGGAAGAGATTGAAACTCGAATGAGAGTGATTCTGTAAATACATTTACCCTATATGCTAAGTTTTGCCTAGAGCTACCAAAGCTCTGATACCAACTATAACGGACCGCGTCAGTGGGGTAACGCCCACCGTAGCATACAGCAGTACCTGTGTTCTGCCTTTACAGCCAGCCTCTCGACTGCACCAACCCCGCAGGGACATGTAGGAGTAAGAGTCATCCGCTCGCTACCAAACCAAATGCGAGAACCCCCTATCATGCTGCACCCGCTAAGTGCATAGGCAGACACACATGTCGAACTTGAATAATTCAAAATACCGAATTGTTAATTTAAATTTGGCAAAACTGAACATATACAGTAAATAAAATAATCACAGATCACAAACACAGAGTAATAAATGCAGCGGAAACAAAAGATAGTAGTTCATGAAGCTACTATATACATATCAGAGTTAAATAAGGTACAATAGATGTCTCGAATACAATAATCCAATACAATATAAGAATACAATCACTGGAATCAACTGGATATCTGAAAGCTGGATAGATAGCTGGATCTCCAAGCGAAGCTCCAACTCCAAAGGCGAGTCTCGAATACTGGTACACTCAGTCTGACCCGAGCGTAAAGCAAAACACAAGACACTCGAGTCAGGATTAACATTCGTATATCAATAAATCCAACTCAAGTGAAATAGTAACTGAAATACAAGTAACTCAAAGGATGTTTGGAATAACCATCCTCTAAGGATCCGTTAAACTATCTACTATATAGTAGTGTATGATAAGTAGATAATGCCTATCAGTAATATAAGATATCAAAATAGTGTTAAGGCGTTACCATTATTCCCCTTAACACATTTTATATAAGCGTTATAGTCTATATAGCACTATAAACTCCACCGTAAACAAGTGGGCTATCAGGGAGTACTCCATAGGTATAACACAAAAAAAATCGTAGTGGTCGTGCATAGGGATACAAGTATGACAAGGCACATGAGGCAATACCCAAGGTAGTGAAACTACCGTTTGCCCGATCCGGACTGGTGAGAACGCATCGCCGCAGCGATCGCAACACTGCGAAACAACACTCCCAAAATCGAGGGTGCACCAATCGACAACACGTAATGAGTAGTTTTCGAAGAAGTGTGTTCGCTCGAGGTAGCTAACCCCCATTTGGCCCGGCACGACTCCTGTTTTAGTCATTTCCAATTTGACACAAGAGTCAAGGCTATCCATTATCGTTCTCTTTCTTCAGTCATCACGTACATCATTCCAACCACTTCATTCTGGATCACACTCCGCGTGTAGTTATTAAAGTAGTTTTCGGTTTAGACAGCGAGTATGTCCCTAACCGATTCCGGTCTCTTTAATAACCTTTGTAATTATTACACCGATTGGTCGTTTAATATATTTCAAAACCAAATCAATTTCAATTTCAATTGGAATTTATAAATCAACATTTCATTTGTCTTTAAACCAATTTCCAAAATTTACATTTCAAACTTCCAAATCACCATTTCGAAATCTTATAATTCAAATTCAATCTTTATTTAAAACAATTCAAATTTTGATTCAAGTTCGTATATAAGTTTCATTCCGAAATCATTTAAATTTAATTTAATTTAACATTAAAATCAACTTTAAATTCATTAGTCGATTTCGTTCAATAATTGTTAAGTAAATTTGTCATTCAAAACAATTTCTATTAAATTCCCAATTCATTAAATCAATTATTTAAGTTCAACTTCATTATATCAAAACTTCAAATTGAATTAAATTAGATTTGTCAAATCAATTCTTTAAATTACAAGTCTTACATTATTTTCAATAAATCACATTTTATTTCTTGTTAAAGAAATTCGATTTCACTTATTTATTTACTTAGTCACAAATTCCAAAACTTAATTATTTCATAACTCAACTTTACTTATTAAAGAAGTTCAATTTCACTTATGACAAAGTTCAATTTCACATATCAAGAATTCAATTTCATTTAATTATTAAATAATTCCATCTTGTTTAATTATTAAATAATTTCAAAACTTAATTATTAAATAATTTCAAACTTAATAATTAAATTTTAAACAACATTCTTTCATCAACTACTATGTTAATATTTTGTTTCAGATTATTACATATTAACATTTTCCTTTCATAAAAATTCAAATTCCAACTTCGTTTCAAAACCACATTATTTATTCAAATAAAATCTTTATTTTATTTTTTAAATCAAATTATTGACCAATCGGGTTTTATTTAATTTTCTATCCTAAGTCAAAGTTCAATTTGGGTATTTATCATTTCAACCCGATTCCAATTCAATTCAAAAATCAAAGCATAGCAAAGGGAACTTGCAGTGTGATAACTGGGATGGTATCAAAGTAAATAAACAAGCAATAACAACAATTAATAACAATCCAATAATAAATTCAAATAATCCCGAAATAATCGTATTAATTCACATTGTTATTTGTGTAAATTAATATAATTATTCCTAGAATCTACACTATCATTTCATGTAGATTAAAGATTATTACACTAATATTAATACGGTTCTTCATTTGATATCAATTATTCAATTTCATACAACATCAATTTTATACAACATACATTCAATGGTTCAAAGTGAAGTTAACCATATTACTACGTGTTGAGTAATTAAACATTTAAAGGGGGGTCATATTATACAAATTTAACAAATCAAATTCAACATATAGATCCAATCTAAATTGTTGACTATCCTATATCAATTCGATTGCATATTATTTATCACTTTAACATTAACAATGTAACGTCCAATATAAACATCATCAATCAATCAAATATCAACCAAACTGGATTATTATCGCATAAATAATTAACAGATAATGGTGTCAGATGTCACAAGTGAACTGATACAGGTAATAACATATATAACAGTGTAAATAACTAACAGCAGCATATTTCAATTGCCATTTCAATTGAAATCAAATTTAATAAATAAAAGAACGTTAATCGTGAGTGATTGCTCACCTTTCGAGGTTAGAGAAGATATACACTGGGAACGGAAGCGAATTGTGGATCCAAACACAAATTCCAAAGAGAAACAAAATGGGCATGAATTTGACGAATAGAGCTGATAAAAGAAATAGACGAAATCCAATTAGAACCGGATCGATGAAGATAATTGGTATAAGTGGACACAAATATAACTTGAACTAAAGAAACGTATAATATGATAAATCTTCATAAATTAAATTTTCAACTAAATGTCTATCAAAATAAGATAAATATATACCTATATCTTTAAAACCAGTATCCAACCAAAATCAAAATATCTATATTTAAACCAAAATCCAGGATAAATCAAAATATCAACATATTTAAGATCTGCAGAGCATAGAATGCCCTGGGTACTATTACATATTATAAATCAATACTTATATACAATACATGTTAAAAATAGTGAATACTTATATACAATATTTCAGTCCATTTAAAGTATCAGCATAATATGCCATACTTATTAAGTAAATTGAAAACTGGTCCTTCATAAAAGCACATGTACAGCTCGATTATACATAAAAGTATAAATGAACAAACAACGGATTGCAAACTATGCACACAATATGTATATATTAAAATATTATATACATTATATATATATTCTAATCAACTATCCAGACCACAAAACAAGAACACCGTATGCATACAACTGAAAAATGCATGTAGACTTAATGTATGTAGTTTATACGTATCCAATAAAATATCTTATATAACCATACGCATACTAATATATATGTGCAGACCAAAGATATACTTCTATATTA
Organism: Allium fistulosum; assembly: GCA_030737815.1. Taxonomy (NCBI): domain Eukaryota; kingdom Viridiplantae; phylum Streptophyta; class Magnoliopsida; order Asparagales; family Amaryllidaceae; genus Allium; species Allium fistulosum. Next base: position 102,922,777 of record CM060907.1, read on the forward strand.
AACTATTATTGAGCTATTCCAGATATTAACATAACTTAATTATATAGCCTAATAATTTGTACGAAGATTTAGAATCAAAATATATGCAATATATATCTTAAAGTGGAATGCACGTGCACTTTATATGTAAAATATCTTGCAAAAAGTATCAAAGCTTTCATATCATAACATATATAAACTGTAGCCGAAAGTACTTACATAAATAGCTATATGTATAAACAAACTAACCAAAACAAAAATATATATAAGTACAATATACGTATAACTAGTAGGGAATATTTTATACAAACTCATATATACATAACACGCTTATAAACTAAACCATTATATAACTTATCCTAAGCAACTTTATACACACACACACACACAAGCATCTACTCTATATTATCATAACTCTATTAACTATATATATATACTAACATATATACGCAACACATACACAAGCAACACACACATCTATATGCGGCTAAGATAAATAACATGCTATATAGGTGCAGACATTGTAAATATGAACTAACAATTAAATATAAAATCGCATGCTCCTATATAAAATAATTATATGCAGACATGGCTAATACTATAGAAATATACACCACAATAAAATTATCTTCCAGGAAAATAGGTAGACCCGACCTTAATCAAATATAGAAGCTAATAGATATGCATACAAACAGTTTTATATAACCTATATATTAAAACAACTCAGGTAAAATGGCTAGAAGCATTTGAAAAAAAAGAGAAAAAAAATATTACAAAATGTAATATGATATATATATAAAAAATTAATATAGGATAGTATAATGAAATGTAAAATTCATATAGATACCCGAAAGAAGTAGTTTGATGATTGGTCACCGCTTGCAGGCTTCGGCCATGGCTTCGAGCGAGGGTAGTTGCGTCAGGGAAGGGAGAGGCGCGGAGGAGATTGTGACGTTGAGGTTGTTGCCGTGGTGGAGGTGGCGGTGGTGAGGTTCGGGCTTGTTGCCTCGGGCACGAGGTCAGCTACGGTGATGAAGGGAAGATGCGGTGACTTCGGTGACCAAGCTGTTGTGCAAGCGGGGAAAAAGTTGTGTGGAAAGAAGATAGCAGTTTTTTTATAAGAATAGAAGAAAGGCAGAGATAGGTGGTTCAAATATTAAGGAAGAGGAAAGGAATTTGGTTGCTTTGTGTTGTTTGAAAAAAAATGGAAGAGGAGAGGAAGATAATAGACGTGAGTAAGGAATGGATGTCAGAAAGGAAAATATGAAGGAAGAATGAAAAGACAAATCTAATTGAGTGAATAATAAAATAAAATAAAAGTAATTGGTAACGGTCAGTCTCCCTGATCTAGCTGATTGTTTTTAAGGCAATTTATTATAGTGGTCCAGGCTATATGTTTCAAATTTGAAAGGCAAAGAATAGTGGAAAGTTACAGACTTTGGTACCATTACAATGGATAGTTATTATCGTTTCCGTCGCGTACCGGCCCTCAAAACACAGAATTGAATATACTGCAAAGATCAGCTCGATGAGACAATCAAAACGGTATACATATCCCAGTGGTACGATCATCCGATCAAAAGTCGATAATCGGTACTGAAAATGCTGCAAATTTGCTGAAATTAAGATAAACGGAGCAATAGAAGTCCAAATTTGGAAAAACGAAAATGACGTCTTACTCAGAAGATGATTTAGAATTTTTCTATATAAAAATATTTAGGTTACGAAAACGTTTTATTTTCATCGATTACTAACTGATTTAAATTTAAATAAATTACACAATAAAATAAACTTCCATATTTTTGGATGAAAATTTACCAGTTGCTATATTTAACTTGACGTATTTCAAATATTAAATTTTATTTCAAAATTTAATTTTTAAAATTCCACCAATTTTTAATTAATAACGTTATTAAAAAAGTTAAATTTTACGGGTCGTTACAAAATATATTTTTCTACTCTTCTTTATTTTAAATCATAGGAAAATTAGTTTATTTTACTACAGAATCATTTCATTTTGTTTTCCTTTCAATACCATTTTCAAAACAAATTTTACTTTGTTTTTAACTAAGGGATGTCGACATCATGGGATACCCCATGTCGACATGGTGGCCGTTAAATTCAAAAGTTTCAATTTTCAAAAGAAGTGTCTATTCGTTTAAATCTCTTCACGAATGGTTATGACCGTTACTGGTCTATAAATAGCCTTCACAACCGAATTTTTTAACTAACTATTTTCTTATTTTCTTCAATCCTTATTCTCCACAAATCCATATTCTAAAATTTTCATATTTTTAAGATCGTGCCAAAATTCTGCCGAATTCTCAAGTGAATCAAATTAGAATCTCATTCTTGTTTGATTCTCTGCCCTCTCTCAAAGATCAAAGTGCTATTCAGTGTTATAGGATCAATTTGTAATCAAAATTTTATCGAGTCTCTCTATAAGGTGTGGTTGCGCCTGGAAATCAATTGGGTGATCTTGTGTCCCGTAAATCAAGAGAGTTTACCCTAGACTCGAAGACAGGAGGGTACCTCAAGGCCTTTAGAAATTGAGGATTGTAATCTCGACATTAGTATAATAAAAATCTGTACGAGGTGTTTGCCTCGGTGCAGGACTGGACGTAGGGTAACTCCGAACCAGTATAAAATCTGTTGTGTTCTTTCCTTTTACTGCTTTTTATTTACTTTCTGCATCTGTGTTTGATTCTGTGATTGTTCTGTGATTAAGTTCTGCATTTTTTTATATCATAATTTTTAAATTACTCCATATAAGTTTTAGAATCCATTAAACACTATTCACCCCCCCTCTAGTGTTAAATTAGCCTTAAGATCCTTAATCCGCACTCCCTTTCACTTCTTCTATCTTATATCCGATCAAATTTTGATAAAGACATTTGAAAAAAAGGGATGCTATAAAATGGGTTTATAAAAGGGTTTAAATCAAGAAATTCATTTAAGAATGTAATTTATAAAAGTATATAAGATAGATTAAAGAATGAATTGAATTAAAAATATAAAAAAGTGTCTTTATAAAAAAAGTGATTAATTTAAGAAATTATTTTATAAAGAGTGAGTAGCAAAAACAAAATGATTTTTTGTAAAAGATGAATTTGAAATATAGTTTTAAAAAGATTTGAAAATTTATACCCTAATGTTTTGAGAAATATATATATATATATATATATATATAAGGGAAAGTTATGTAATATAAAATAAGTATGGAATTAAAATTGTAATGAGAAGTATTAATAAAGAAATTAAAAAAATATATATTAATAGTGTTAGAAAAGATGAATGGTTCTTTTCAAAAAGAAACAGAAATATTTTATAGAAATAAAGGGTTTATAAAGATATTTAAACCAAAGGATAACAGTTTTATTAAGATTTGAAAAGGTTAAATAAGTATGTAAGTAGATCATTTCGTCATACGATTTTGATCTAAAGATTCAAGTACAGAACTTTAAGATGTTTACACCGGTCCAAAAAAGATTTATCACTCGATCCTTGACCGCGACATTGATGAGGGTTTATGGCTGGGTACTTAAATTTTCTAACATAGTTGAGAGCTATGAAGGGAAAACAAAAGTTCTGATATAAGAACCTGATCGAAGTCTGCACTAACGGATCGGGGGATCAATACTAGTTCGGAAGTGAAGTTATGAATTCAAATAGAAGATCAAACTAGATATTATGCATATCATATGAAATTAAGTTTAAAAAGAAATATTTTGGGCAAATAACTTTGGGTTTTGTTTTGGTGTAATTTTAGGGACAAAATTCTTTTAAGGGGGGAAGTATGTAACGATCCAAAATTTTACCACTTTGAAATGGAATATTTAATTTATTTTAAATGGTTAAATACAAAATTTTAAAACTTAAATAATCATGTTTAATGTGATAAATAAGAACGGTGAACTTATTTTTAGAATTGAATAAAGAGTTTGAAGTTTTCTCGTAAAACTAACAAAAGCGGGTTTTCGATAAAATTGAATTTTAATATTATTAATTATGGTTTTATAACTCAAATGAACTTGTTTTATTTATTTAAACATGATAAGAAACTTATTTTTAAGTTGGTTTACAGCAATAAATAGTTTAACAAAAACGTCAAAATGTGACCGTAAAACATTTTTTCGAAAATCAACGTTCTGTTCAATATAAGTTGTCGCAATGTTATTGCACCTTTATTAACATGTTTTAACACATATATACATATATTTAACTAAACAAGTTTACTTTTACTAAGTATCATTAGAAGATTCTAGAATACAATTAATAAAAGTAACTAAGGAAGATATTTAAAAACAAAGAAAACATAAAATCATGTCGATTCATGCTTTACTTAAAGGATAAGTAATGGAAAAGAAAACATCTAATCATCGTTATAAAAAAAGATCTGAAGTGACATATATTTAAATATTTGAATAGACATAACGCAAGATTTGAAGTGGATTTGACGCGTATTAATGAACGAAATGAAACAAAGTGATATTTTGATTTGATTTAATATTCTGGCAACTTGATTAAGACATTTGCACATAAATTTAGATAAGGATTTGAAATGCATTAATGAGATGGTAAGTTTGCTTTTGGTGATGTGAAGTTTTAAAAAAAATATACAAGGGCATTTTGGTAATTTAGCAAGGGATTAATTTGGTAAATCACGACTTCTTACTTTTCCTATAAATACATGTGCTATTTCACTTCTTCATTCATTTTTTCATCTTCTTCCTCTTCTTTCTCAAGCTTTTCAATGGCTTCCCTCTTAATAAAATAATGTAGAAAAATATAGAAAATAAATATGTAAATATATACTATAGAAACTCCTCTCCAAAATTAGAGAAAACACCTCCTCTACACTTCATACACCCACGGCCACCATTAGATCCCCCCTAGGTCGATAGCATGGTGGAGGAAAGGGCTTGGCAGAGAGCATGGCAAAGGAAAGGGCTATGGCCAAAAGCATTGGAAGTGATGGAGGCAAGGGCTGTGAGCATGGAGTATTTTTGGGTGGTGGTCAATTACTTGAAAGAGTAGTGAAGTTGTTTGGTGATGTTAAGATGAAGTTTAGTAATTATTTGGATGAAGTGTTGTGGTGAATTGAATGTTGGTAGGAAGATTTGGGTTGGTTATGATGAGTACTCACATTTTACTAATTAATCTCTAAAAATATTTCAAGAATGATGGTGTGAAGGTTTAAACATGTTGGATGATTATATGTTTGTTAGCCTGGATGATAATGTGATTGCTTTTATGGAAGATGGTTGATAACTTGGTTGTGAAATTCTATAATCAATTGATGTGAAAATAATATTCAAGTTCGATAGTTAGTTAATAAATTCAAATGAAAAGTGTATGAAGTTGTTTAGACTCTTATTGAATAAAATAATAAAATATTGTTTTAAATAAGTAAAAATAATTTTAATATGGTTTCAAAAAATATTTGAAGTGTTTCAGACAAGTTTCGGAACAATTCACCAAATGGTCCAAATCGAGCTCGTCGCGTGGTAGTTCATAATATTCGACCCATAACTTTAAATCAGTCTGTAGGATGCAAACTAAGTCAACAATCTTTGAAACCAGAGATTTACAGATACTTGTAACCATAGTTTTCAAATGAAAAAGGAAAATTAAGATTTCGTTTGAAAGAGTTTGAGTTATGTCCAAAATAAGTTTTCAGAAAAATCCAGTTTTGGTCGCTTAACGACCAAAATAAGAGATTGTTTGAAACAGTCATTTTGAATTCTTTAAATTATAAAATAAATTTTATAAATCTTTTAAAATGTTTTAAAATAGATTTGAGTTGTATAAATCAATTTCTAAATGATAGAAAAGTTATTTTTATCAAATAAGCCTTTAAAGCACTATTCGTAGTACTTTTTGCAGCAGTTTTAAATAACTTGTGAAATATGATTTTAAACTTAACCAATCCTTTTCATATCTTTTATAAACAATTTCTAAAAGAATAAATAAGTGTTTTAAATATTGATTTGAAAGTTTTATAAATCATTTCTAAAAATGAAAGGAGTACGTGGAAACGATTAGTACATTTGTCCCGCTTGCGAGATCTAGAAAGGTAAAACGAGGTGTGTGGCTAAGATTAGGGATGGAGCAACCAGTGCGCTGAACTTACCTGGCCTCTGTTTTCTCCTTGTAGGCGAGGGGTGGAAAGATAGAAGGGAAAGCTTGGATGCTCCAAAATAATGTTTTCCAATGAGATTTAAATAAATGATTTAGAATTATTTTAATTCCTATTTTTGAAATTAATTGTTTTGGGTTTGCAGTAAACCATGTCTTAAATAACATCATTTTTGAACCATTTAAAATTTATATTTTGGAAATAAGGAATCTTTGATTAAGATTTAATAAATGATTTGGACATGCTTTCTTAAGTAAAAAGGTGAAATGATTTAGAATTATTCCAAAGTTTAAATGGTTTTAACTAACTAAAGTATTTGATAAAATGAGGCTTAATGATTCCACATACTCTGAAAAAATAAAGGAATAATTTAATCTATCTCTAAAAGCAATTTAAATTTGAATAAAAAGTTTAATTGATTGGATGTTGTTTGACAAACACCTATATATCTGATATCTTTTTATCGATGATTATTTCGAGGGAACCTGGGTCGGATTTGGGTAACTCCTATCCAAAAACCACTTCGAACCAATGTATACATTCGAGAATGCAGACATCTTGATGACGAAGACATGTTGAAGATGATGATTACTGAAGACTGAAGATCTTCACAACGGAAGGACTACTTGTTGACATTCTCTGGGTCGCTCCCAATATAGAGATAGTTGTTATAGCAGTGGTCCTATCGTGTTTTGAAATCTTCGGATTGCAAGGACTTCTCGATACTGATCCAAGGGGTGGTTCCTAAAGATGTGGTAGAAGGAGTGCCTTCGGTTTCATTCAGTCCAAGAACGAACTTGTATGGATGAGTGTCTGACATTGCATTCTAAGTCACGAACGTTGATTTTTACAAATGTACATCTGTTAGTGGTGTAGGAGGCAACTCCTATTAGCTTAACACCCTTCTCCGAGACATACGAGCTTGAAGGTTGTATTTTTGTGGAAGTCAATCAGTGATAAACGGAAATGGCAATGTAGCATTCTAAGTGGAATGTGCTTTATGGAAGAATAAAGCATAGCTTTGTAAAAAAACAAAGCATGGCTTTATGAAAAGAAGACCGTTGCCTTTCTATCCTCATAGCTCGGTAATGATACGAGATACTATGTGGTCTGCAAGACACAATTATGGGCTATTGGATGAAATGTGAAAAAGGCTACAGCCTTCCATGGGTAGAATAAGTGGCGTCTGAGTCCTTGGATGAGTAGCCATTGATATTGATTTACATTGGTTGTTGACAGCATGATATAGTGGCGTATAAGTCCTTGGATGTGTAGCCATTGGATATATGTTTGTTGCAACCTAAACACCGCAAAAAAAAAGTTCCCTATCATGTTGGAAATCCAATCTCAATAGGAGCTTTACGGTTTTGATTGTAGTCCCAAAATAGCTGTAATGCTTTGCAAACATTTTAGCTACCCCTTTTGTATCATATATTCCGTCCAGGTATATTCCGTTTGACCTAGTCCGGATATATTACCATAGACTTAGTTCGGGTATTGATACTTGTTATATATATAATTACTTGGAAAATGTTTTTGAAACCAATGTCATTAAAGATAATATCAAAGTGTTTTCTGTATAAAGTATTTGGTTATCATAAGATAAAAACCCGACCCTATATATGTATGGACGAGGTCTTATGAGACACCCTTCTTTCCAAAGGTTTTGATTGCCATTAACATGATCTATACATTTACAATTTCGAGTATCTCACGTTGGTTTATCAAGCCTGATCCAAGTATTTTTAATACTCGGGTCAGATCTGAGTAGTTTCAGGTTTAGTTGAAAATGCTTGGAGTTTCCATAGGAGAGCTGGAGATCTTCATTTACGCATGGACCTATTCTATTATCCACTGCATCTATTGCATTTTTTACATTTATAAGGATAGAAGGTTAATAACTGTCCAGGCTAAATCCATGTTAGACTCTGATATTGTATTCAAAATTTTCCGCTGTAAAGATTGTATTGAAATAATATATGTTATTCCATTCGTGTGATATTCTATTTTCTATTTTATTCTATCTTCTTTTCTTTTTCATCCTTAACATTCGGGCTTTCTGGCACTTGGATTTACGATATGTGAATACCAAGGATGTATTCGTGTCTATTTTCGAGGGTCTAAAATCCTAGGTCGTTACAGATTCAGTCCCGAAGGAATTAAATAGCATCAGTTATGCAGGTCGTAAATATTGAATCATCTGATGAAATCAAAATGAATGCAGACTTACATGGTCCATCTAATTGGTGGCTGCCTCTTCCTTTGGCACCCTTGAACTCTACTGATAAAAGCTTCTATTTCCAGCAAGATATGGATCTAAATTACCAAACGGACCTGGATTTTGGTGTTTTAAATGACAATGTGAATATGATAGATGTAGAGACAAATATTCAGCTGTTCAGCATGCCATCACCGACCATTCCTCCTACTCCCGTGGTTCCACCGACTTCAAATGTGCTCGCTATTAGGAGGAGTGGGTGCCATATAACTCGGAGTGGTGGTCAACTGCGTGAAGGTAGGATTGTCATTCCAATATCTTGAACTCCCTTTCTTAATCTTCAATTATTTATGTTGCGTCTAAATTTGGTATGAAGCTTTCCCCTACAGTTGTTTCACTCATAAGGAACCTTGAGCATGAGAGAGTTTTTGATATATTATGAAAATTATAAGTTGGAATATTAGAGGACTTGGGTGTTTAGATAAGTGTGCTCTAGTTAGGAATTTTATTTGGCCTTTCCATCTTGATGTTTTACTTCTGCAAGAATCTAAGTGGTGTTGCCCCATTCCTGTTTCTCTTGGGTGTTTGGGTGATAATTTCCTTTTGGGGTGGGCTTTGGTAGATGCTTTAGGATCCAAAGGTGGCATTCTAACCTTTTGGGACAAGTCTAAATGGTTGCTTTTGCCAGTGCACAAAGCTCCCAATGTGCTTCATGTCATTACAAAATATTTGAGTTCTAATATCTTTTATTTTGTTTCAAATATTTGCGATCTGCATTTCTCTTCCAAGCATCTTGAGCTTTGGAATGAATGTGCGAAATTTCCAACCCATATTAACAGACCTTAGGTCATGGGTGGGGACTTTAATATCATTAGATTCCACGATGATCAAAACACCAATCTTTTGCGCCCAGATTCAAATGCATTTAATGATTTCATTAATTCTTTTGATCTTATTAACGTGCCTATAAATAACAATGCATACACCTGGTCTAACAAAAGAAGTATTCCTACTTTATCTAAGCTAGACAGATTCTTCTTTAATGGGATGATATGCATCCTCTCTCCTATACAAACGGTCTTTCTTCCTTAATCTCTAATCACTACCCGACTTGCTCCATTATGGAAAACATTCTGCTCATTGTTCCCTTTTCATATTTTAGTATTTCTGTACTCTTGAACCTGGTTTTGATGAAATGGTTGAGTGTCTGTGGGCCTCCTTCTATGTATCATGCTCTGCTTTTAGGATCCTAGTTACTAAACTTTGGCTACTTAGGAAAGCTTTAAGGAATGGTCTTATGGTCTTTGGAGTTCCATAAAATCTAGGAAGGAACATCTCCAAAACTATATCTTAGAGCTTAATTCTTGGAAGAAGCATTGCCTTTGTATCCTAAAGACAGAGCTCACATAGCAGAGCTGGGTAGAATCATGAGGCAAGAAGAAGCTGCTTGGAAGCAAAGATCTAAAGATCAGTGGCTGATGGAGGGTGATTTTAACCTAACTTATTTTTACTGTATTTCAAATGGTAGGCATAGATCTAACACTATTTCTAGTGCTAACTTCGATAGTACACAAATTTCCGACGAGACTGCCATTCTTGAAGCATTTACCTTCCACTTTAAAGCTATTCTTCAGTGACCTGACCCAAGCCGAGATATCATGAACTATAACTTACTTTACCCTCCCAAGTCTCGTACTCCACTTCCCATTAACGACGAGTTTGACATTTTTGAGATGTGGGATTTTCTTTCTGAAATGGCGGGAGACAAAGCCTCGGGTGCTGATGGTTTTCCCCTTTCATTCTTCAAAAGATATTGGGGTTTCCTCAAGTTTTGTATTTTACATTTTTTTGAAGAGTTTTCATATAATCCAGAGCTAATCTCTAGAGAGAATTATGCCAACATTATCTTAATTCCAAAATGTGACGTTGCATCTTCTACCTTTGACTTCCAACCTATCAACCTTGAAAATACTATCCATAAGTTAATTACTAAGGTTCTGACAAACAGATTAAAATCTTTAATGGTTTCCTTGACTAGTCATAGGCACTCTTCTTTCACCTCGAAAAGATTCCTCCTTGACAATGCAGGTTCGGGTTAGGAAGCTATCAATTACTGTTGTTCTAGAAAGATGAAGCGTGCTATTATTAAATTGGATTTTTTTCAAAGCCTTCGACTCTATTAGCTGGACCTTCTTTCTTTTGGTTTTGAGACATAGCTACTTTCTGATCAGGTTCATTACTTGGCTTAATCACATTCTTACTTCCTCCTCCTCTTCCTTTTGCATTAATGGCAAAAGAGGTAACCTCTTCTAGCCTTCCAAATGGATCAAGCAAGGAGATCCCATATCCCCTTTACTTTCCAATCTATCTATTGACTCCTTTGTTAGTTTGCAAAAGATGGATCATAAGGCTAATTTAACATAAGAGAGTGGTGAATAGTGTTTACTGATTTTTGTGAATCTTTTTTAAATTCTTTTAAGATTATAACTAAACAATGCAAAATCAAAAATCATAGATGCAAACATATATAGATAAAATGCAATAAGTAAAAAGTAAAGAGTTGGAGAGATCACTCTAGAAATTTTTATACTGGCTCGGAGTTACCCTACATCTAGTCCTATACAATTTCTTATACAGATTTCTTTTCGAATACTAAAGTCAATACAATCTCGATTTCAAGGCTACGAGACACACCCTTCAGATTTTCCGAGCTCTAGGTACACTCACTGGATTTGGATGGGACACTAGCATACCAATTTGGATTCAAACGGGACACCAAGCACACCCACTTGATTCAGATGGGACACAAGCGCACACACCATGGATTTCGGGGACATCAAGCATACCCAAGAGTGCAAGAGTATGATATGATATAGTTTATAGACTCGATTTCTTGATCTTGATTACAAATGATCCTATAACCCATTGAATAACACTTTGATCTCGATTTGAGTGAGAGAGATGAGAGAGATCGGAGAGTAAACAATAGAGAATCAAATCAATAGAGTTTGAATTTGATTCTGGTTTAATTTGAGAAGATTTTGAGTAGATTTTCTTTTAGAATTCAAGAGAGTAAAAGATGAGAGAAAATATGAGAAAGTAGTTAACAAAATTTGATTAGAAAACCGTTATTTATAGAGAAACAACAGTCATGTCAATACCTGAAGAGATATGATGAAAATATACTTCCATTCAAATTTGAATTTTGAAATTCCCAACTTATATGTCGACATATCATTTGTACTTTTGAAAGACCATTAAATATTTTTTTTTGAGAATGTTAATTTTGTAAAATATAATAATACTTTGTAGAATAATTTAAACATAGTTTATACTCATTTTAATCATAAAAAATCTTAAGAAAGCTTTATAAAATTATTTTGAAATATTTTAATATATAAAGTATTTAAATATGAATTTCTTTTGAAAGTACATATATATAAAAAGTATAAGTGAATATATATTTAAAATCAAAGTTTAATAAATGTCAAAATATACTTTTAGATACTATAAGCATTTAGAATACATAAAATTATATCAAATATAATCAATTAAAAGTATATATAAAATAAAATACATAAAAACTCAATTACTCAAAATATAATAATCTTGTAATAAAAAAGTTAGGAATTATTTTAAGGCTATTTTGAAAAAGCATTTAAAAAAATAAGGATTCTTTAAAAATAATTTTTGAAATTCAGAACATTTGAAAATCACCTAAGAACAGAGAATGGATTTTTAAAACCTTTTGGGAAATGAAAGAGAGATCAAAGAAGTGCTACCAAGGTTTTAACAAAGTAATCTATGACTCTATAACTTATATTGATACCTTGAATCTTCAAAACTTACGAGTCTTCAATCTCTAACTCTTAAATCTCTATGTCAGCCACTTGAATCTTCTCTTTATACTGTACAGTCGTCTAAATAAACACTGTCTAATATCCTGCACTATGTACTATATATAACTTGATAAAAACATTAGTATCAATATTTTATATAATTTCATATGGTTTTTATCATCAAAACCAATGTCTAAGGTACTAACAATCTCTCCCTTTTTGATGAGAACAACAATATTTATAAAATATGATATAACTCCCCCTGAGTTACAAAAACTCCCCCTTAATCTATCTTAATCTATGCTGGAATATTTTATATATTTCTCCCCCTTTTTCATCAACAAAAATATAACCAAAACTCCCCCTAACTATGGTACTATATGATATATAAAAAGGGATAAAGATGATATATAGGATTGATACGTAAATAAGAAGTAATATCACAAACCAATTATATTAATTACTTTAATCCAATAATACATTCATTCAAATAAATCTAAGTCAATACAAACACACTTTCAATTCAATCCAATACAAACGTAAATCTAACCAAAGTCAAGCGAAGTCGCAACTAATCCTAATTAAGTCAATTCACACTAATCCATACGTGTTTTTCTAATATAATACTTTATTATACAAACTTAAATAAAACCTTAATAAAGCAAACCAATTAATTTACACTTTCGTATGAACTTCTACCCAAATATCGAGGCCGAAAATTGGATCAACTTTGATTGCATTCCAATCTTCTTTGTTGATGGCACAATCTGGATTGTTGGTTGGTTCATCTTTGATAGGGGAAGAAATCGTCCATTGAATCGGGTCAAAATTCCTTGTTCTTTTATCATCTACATTTGACTCAATTATAATCTTTGATTTCTAAAGATAAAAGTAAGAAATATTCTTTAACGATTGAAGGGTTTGTTCAAGATTTTCACATAATTTTTGAAGTGGAGAAGCCATTTTAAAAAAGGTAAGCTTATAAATGAAAAGTGAGAAGAAAGAGAGTTGAAATGGTATTTTTCTAGAGTGAAGAGGTTTGTATAGGGGTGAGAAGTCATTGATGATCATAGTTGAGTACATGGAATTCCGAAGATAAACATAAAGATACATGGATTAAAACTAAAATAATTCAAACTAAAAAATATAAAATCAAAGGAAATACCACTAGGAAGAAGTAGATGAAGATGATGCTTTTCTACTAATCTCACGAATGATCTTTCCAAAGCACTTTTCTACTTTGTTGGAAAGAGAAGCGAACTTCATAGAAAAGATCTCTTAAGTTTCTTTTGGTTATTAACAATTTTCTCTTGGTTTTTGAGAAGTTCTTTGTTGGATGAGATGGCATTTCAGTACTTTCCAAAGAAGTATCTTCCTCTTCTTCTTGTTCTTCCTCATCCTCCATTTCCATTTCTTCTCCTTCCTCTTCCTCCTCATCTCTTAGTTCACGCTCCTCTTCCCAAGCCAATCTTCCTTCCTTTTCTACAAGTGTTTCATAAGGCTCAAATATGAGTGAAATTTGCATGAGAGAGATGTTGGCCTTATCAAAAAGTTTTCAAGGAATGGCATCCTCTCCTGTTATGTCAACACCAAAATATGTGAATATTCTAGTGAGATACACACCATGAAAGAATGTGATCTCATGCCTAGATATATTCTTAGAAATAAATTCATCCAAAATAACTTGTGACCAATTTTTGTTGTAATGACCATAAATTGCAAAAAATGGTTTGAAAACTTCTTGAGTCAGGTTATTATAATTTCACTCCTTATAGTAATGCTTTGTTGCAAAAGAAGACTCAAAACTCTTGCTTTAGGATGCAAATTTTTGTTTTTGAACTCAAAATCATTATCACTTTCAAATATATCATGAAGAACTTCACAATTTTGAATATCAATTTTAAAAGTCGAAAGGTCCATTCCACTAGATTTGCATCCGAGAATGTTACCTAAAATTTTACAATTTAAAACAATATGAGTACCTTTGACACTACTCCAAACTTCACCTTCATTCCCTTCATGAAACTTTCCTTTCAAATTTACATAAAACATTTTTACTAAATTTGGAAAACAAACAAGATCATTTTGGGAAGAATCAATCAAACCAAGGAATTCATTTTGAACATATAGATAATAAAGATCATGAGTAGAAAAATCATCAAATTTGGAGAATCTTCCGGAAGAGACTTTTCTGAAAGAAACATATTTCATATAAGTTTCCACTGCATCATTATCATAGAAAAGATAGCTCTTAGTTTTCTTAGAAAGTCTTATGGATTTAGGAGTATTGCTTGGGGATGCCATTGATGAATTGTTTAAAGAGATAAGAGAGATAATATATTTTTGATTTTTGAAATTTTTTAGTGAAATGAATGGATGGAGATAGAGTAATTAAATAGAGAATTAATAGACATGTTTCTCTGGTCAAGAGACACCATTTTAGGACATTGGAGTTAGTGAAAAGATGGAGGGAATTTCAAATTTTGAATTTGAATTGAAATTTCAAATTCTAAATTCATGTGCATATGTCGACATATGGCTAGGGGATATGTCGACATATAGCTCATGATTTTCAAAATTATGAGTTGAATAAATTATTCCTATTTGTTTGTATTGCATTTTTATAATGATCCTTTAATTATTACTAATCTATATCTTTAGTAAATAATTTTAAAATTAAAAATATACATATACTTATTTTAATTTTAATATTATACTATAAAAATAAATTTTATAAAATATTTGATATATATACACACACACTAGATTCATCCAGTATTACTATTAAACTATAGTTTATTCCTAACAATGAAAAGCAACCGAAAACTCCATTCAATGATTCAAAATTTAAATTTTAAACGCATACTTATTTTTTTCTCCATTTCTTCGAACTTTTTTGAATTCTTATTGCTATGAAGCACATATTAGCATTTTTCGTATCTAATTCATTATTACTTAAGGAAGTGTTTAAATCGCTTAATGTTGCAGTATAAGCCCTTCTTCGTTAACTGGAAGAATCAATATTTGGTGAATTTTTCGATTTCTCCGGTTCTGGACAGTCTCTCTGCGTATGGTGAAATTCATTGCAGTTAAAACATCTAACATTTCCACTTTCACTTCCATTCCCTGGATTTTTGTTATCATTTTTCCTGAGATTATTCATCAACATCGTTGTCTAAATCCAGATCATCTGTTGAGGCGTTGAAAGCAATGAATTGCTTCTTTATTACCTTGTTTTCTCTCTTACCTTGCATCTTTGCTTTAATTGACAATAAATTGCCAATTAACTCTTTAATTTTTAGGGTGCCAATGTCATTAGGCTCTTCAATCGCAAGAGTATTTTGGTCTCATTCAGGAGTAAGTGAATTGAGGATTTTTCTAACTTAATACTCTTCAGAAAAACTTTTACCCAATGCAAATAGTGAATGTACTATATCTTGGAATCTACTATACATATCAGAAATGGACTCGTTTCGACTCATTTTAATTAATTAAAACTGATTAGTTAACATAGAGATTTTGGTCTGTTTGACTTTACTGGTGCCCTCATTTGTACATTGCAGTTTCTCTATATTTCATATGCAGATTTATAAATAGACACTCTATTGAATTCATTTTTATTTAATGAACAAAACAAAATATTCATAGCTTTAGAGTTACTTTGTGCAAGTGTCTTTTGGTCAGCGGTCCATTGTGAAAAGTTAGTCTCGGGCTTAGTATACTCATTTTATGTGACATTCCAAATATCTAGACTAGTTGATTGTAAATAAATTTTCATTCTACATGAGTAATATGTGTAATTATTGAAATTAAAAAATGAGGGTGCAGCAGTAGATTGTCCTTCGATAAAGGTGTTACTGATAAGTGAACTAATAGTGTTTTTAGCCATTTAAACTTTTCAAAAATCAAAATTATGAATACTTTGAAAACCTGGCTCCGATACTAAATGTTAGTTTGTGGAAGATGGATCTTAAGTGTAATTTAACACTAGAAATGAGTGAATAATGATTACTGGTTTTTTGAATCTTTTTTAAATTCTTTTAAGATTATAATTAAACAATGCAAAATCAACAATCACAAATGCAAATATAAACAAATATAAATGTAATAAAAGTAATGAGCTAGAGAGATCACATTAGGAACTTTTATACTGGTTCAAAGTTGTCCGACATCCAGTCTTATACAATTTCTTGTACAGATTTCTTTTCAAATATCAAAGTCAATATGATCTCGATTTCAAGGCTACGAGACACATTATCCAGATTTTTTGAGAGCTGGCTACACTCACTGGATTCGAACGGGATACTAGCACACCTATTTGGATTCAAAAGGGACGCCGAGCATACCCACTTGATTTAGACTAGACATAACCACTTCCACTTGGATTTCTGGGACACCAAGCACACCCAATAGTATAAAAGTATGATTTGATATAGTTACAGACTCAATTTCTTGATTTTGAGTAAAAATTATCCTATAACCTCTTTAGTAGCACTTCGATCTTGATTTGAGTGAGAGAGATTAAAGAGATCAAAGACTAAGCAATAGAGAATCAAATTAATATAATTTGAATTAGATTCTGGTTTAATTTGAGAAGATTTTTAGTGGATTTTCTTGTAGAATTCAAGAGAGTAAAAGAGGAGAGAAAATATAAGAAAGTAGTTAACAAAAATTCGTTTGGAAAACCCTTATTTATAGAGATATAACAGTCATGTCCATTCGTAAGGAGATATAACAAAAAGACACTTCCATTGGAATTTGAATTTTGAAATTCCCGGCCTGTATGTTGACATACACGATGGGGATAAGTCGACATATCCTTTGTAGTTTTGAAAAACCATTAAATAAAAATTGTTTTGAAAATGTTAGGTTTTGTAAAATATTTTGGTACTTTGTAAAATCATTTAAGCACAGTTTATACACATTTTAATCATAATAAATCTTAAGAAAATTTTATAAAATAATTTTGAAATATTTTAGTATATATAAAGTATTTAAATATGAATTTCTTTTGAAAGTATGTATATATATATAAAGTATAAGTGAATAAATATTTAAAATCAAAAGTTAATATATGTCAAAATATGCTTTTCAATACTATAAGCATTTAGAAAACATAAAAATTAAAACTATATCAAAGTATAATAGATTAAAAGTATATTTAAAATAAAATACTTAAAAACTTAGTTACTCAAAATATAATAATCTTATAACCAAAAAGTTAGGAATCATTTTAAGGCCATTTTGAAAAATCATTCAAAATAAAGGATTATTTAAACATCATTTTTGAAATTCAGAACATTTGAAAATCTTTTAAAATCAGAGAATGGATTTTAAAAACCTTATGAAAAATGGAAGAGAGATCAAAGAAGTGCTGTCAGGGTTTTAACAAAATAATATATGACTCCATAACTTATCTTGATATCTTGAATCTTCAAAACTCATGAGTCTTTAATCTCTAACTCTTGAATTTCTATACCAGCCTCTTGAATCTTCTCTTGATACTGTATGGTTTTCTAAATCAATAATTGTCTAATTTGCTGCAATATTTATTATATATAACTTGATAAAAACATTAGTATCTATATTTTATATGATGTCATATGGTTGTTATCATCAAAACCAATGCTAAGATACTAACATCCTTTACTCAAATGATAGTTCTTGCTTGCGCTTTAGGTTTATTAGAATGCCCTGGTAGGAATGTTAATCCCTCTAGACTCAATTCTTTTCAGTATGTGGATGATACTATAATACTTTCCACCCCTTATCTAAATTCTATTGCTTCACTTAAGTTAATGATATACTATCTTGAGCTCATTATAGGACTTCAAATAAATTTCTACAAGAGCTCTGTAACAATGACCGATCCTGACCCGGTCATTGCTTCTTCTATGGCTAAAACCTTGAATTGCTTAAATGGGTACTTTCCTATCTCTTAGCTTGGCCTTACTATTTGTCTAGGTAGACTTAAATGCTCTGACTAGAATGTTCTGTTAGATAAAATCTATCGACGATTAATTGGGTGGAAGGGCACCTCCCTTTCACATGTAGGTAGGCTAATGCCAGTTAACTCAGCCCTTTCCTCCCTTCCTTCGTTATAGCTATCCTTTTACAAAGCTTTAGATCGGGTCATCAAGAGGATTGATTCCGTTACCTTTTTGGAAAGGTTCGGACCAAATTTCTCTTGTAAACTGTCTTGTCATTTGGACAGAGTCTGTAGGCCTAAGAGCGAAGTGGGCCTTGGTGTAATTAACTTGACCTAATTAAGTAAAGCTCTCCTTGGGAAATGAGGCTGGGAGATGATTAGTGGGAGCTCCAAGGCATGTCAATCTAAATTAAAATTACTGTTACCAAGGCTACTTCTTCTTTTCTGATTTAATTTCCTACCTCCCTCCTTGGTCTTAAACTTCTAGAATGGTATTCTTCTTTGTTGTAAGGAAATGCATATTAGCATTACAATTAAAATTGGAAATGGTAGGAGAACATCCTTCTAGCTAGATCCTTGGCTGAATGGAATTGCATTATGTTCCATCTTCTCAAATCTGTTTGACCTATCCGCCGACCCTTATATCACCGTCTCACAAATTTTTCAACAAGGCGTCTGTAACATTAATTTCACATCAGTTGTCATTGGTGACAAACTTACGGGTTTATGCTCGATGATGCTGTCTATGGAAAATATCCTACTCTCTGAAGAGGATGATGATATCATCCAGGGTCGAAATTAAAGCGGCGTGTTCTCGGTGAAGTCTCTAACTCATTCTACAACTTCTCTGGTATTTATCAGAACTTGAGTTCGCTATTGAATCATAATGCACCACCAAGATATAAAGTTTATATGTGGCCAGTCATGTTGAATAAGCTCATCAGAACTGATCTGCTAACTAGGAAATATCTAGGTTCGGCCACTACCTACTTCCTTTGTTTTTATTTTAAAGACTCCACTTTCCTTGTTTTTTTCTACTGTGGTTTTAGTTTTCAAGTTTGGGCTCTGTGTTTCTCAAACTTAGGCATTGACATGTCTATTTCTCTACATGACCTGTAAAGACTTTGGTCTTAATGCTCTCCTAACTCGGTTAAGGCTCTTCTGACCCTAGCATTTTGTTGGGCAATTTGGTTGGAACAAAATAATCACTGTTTTAATGCAAAGTCTCGTATCTATATTTATTTAGCTAACAAGATTGTGTATCTTTTATGTACTTAGACAGGGACTCATCCCGGTTCACTTCAGTTTCTTATCCCATACGCAGGTCCTATTGAGTCAATGGGTAGTAATTCCAGCAACAACAGTGGCTCGCTCTAATGATGTATGTGTGATGTTTTATGTATAATTATGTGTATATTGGTACTTTGAGGCCTTGCTACTACTTTAAACTTTTATGCTTGTATATCATTCATGGCTACTGAATACGTTTGTTAGTCAGATGTACTATTTATCTTTATGCATATGGCTTTGAGAACCTAGGTTACATATCATTTTATTCAAAAAATATATCTATATTTATTTATTCTTTAATTTTTTGTAAGATGTGTGTGTGTTTATTTAATGAATAAATAAACAAATTTATTTTGGTTTCGCATTCCACGACAATTATATATATAGATGAATGTGTGTACTTTATAAATTCTATATATACATACATACGTACATACATACATACATACATGCACACACGTACGCACGCATGCGCGCACGCACACACATATATATATAATTCAAAATAAAATATAGGTTTACATATATATATGCTTTGTAATATTTTATATACATAAATCAAGGCGTATAAGTTTACATTTGGACGATATATTTGTCTACTAGAGGGGCTAATATGCCCACTATGGTATAAATCCCAGCACTTAATACAGGCATGTCAAACTTTGCATGGAATGATATGTTACACATGCACACTTATATATACGTGTATATGATCACATTTATATACAGTATAATATTATTTACATAATATAAAACCATATTATAAGTTTAAATAAAATAATGATTTTATTTAAAAGAAATTTAGAAATATTATAAATAAATTAGACTTTATAGGGCCAACAAAGGTTAAAAATGGTAAAAGGAATTTGAAATTAACCAATTTTTTATGTTGTGGGCTAAACCAGTTCCAATAATGGTATTGAAGCCCAATAGCCTATGCCATCTAAATTAGGCATGTTAGGTTTAACTGATTATACAATCTAGACAATAGGGTGTTTAGAAAGGTTGTGTCAAAGGATTGAGTTTGGATAATTAAGTACTCTGTTCTACCTGGTTACCGGCCTAGCCCGAACTGATATGTAAGCCTAAAGGTTGTCCAGAATAGAAAATGCCCAATTTGAATTAGTCCTTGGTCTAATTTTCAAAATTGTTTTAAAGTTAAAACTACAAGAATTTAAATTTAAAAGTTAAATTTAAAATAAGATATATATATACATATATATATATATATAATAAAAGCTATGACATGATAAAAAATTTCAAAATGTTTGAAAATTAATTTCAAAATTTTAAACTTATTAATAAGATTATTAAAAATAAATAAATTAATTAAAATATATACATGTATTATATTTTTTTATATATGTTATGTTGTTTTAAAATGTTTAAAATAATATAAGTATACATGTATGTATGATTTCGAAATAAATATAATTAAATTAAATTATTTAAATAAATAAATTAATTAATTGTTAATTAAATAATATAAACAATATATGATATATGCGTTATACTATAAAGGTTATGGTATATAATAGATATTAAATATAAATGTTATGTTAAAGTTAATATAAATTAATTAAAATGTTAATTAATTAAATAATATTCTATTAATATAATATTATACATAAGACAATTATATAATTAATATGAAATATAAAAGTTATATAATAATAAAACTTATATAATACGAATGTATAAACGTAAGGTGAAACATTATAGAAACACTAAATATACCTAAGGAATAAATTCATACATAAATGTACATATACCGTGATTTTTGATATGTCCAACACTTTAATCATGAAGGTATTTAATTAGAAATACATTATTCCATAAGTTGATATCGCTCAATATAATGTCTTCCTCTACCATTTATTTATTAACAGATTAATTGCATACTCTTTAGCTATTGAGCTTTCCTTAAGCTAGGGATGTCATGTGTCGTACTATTAATATATTGAATATATGAGATAAGATAACTACACATATATGTTGAGCTTTCCTTAAGGCATGTGCAATATACTTAGTCCGTCGTGAAATGGTAGGGGTTCGAGTGAATAATCCTACTATATTTGTTCACCTTTCCTCAAGGTAAAGGCAGGATTAAGATAAAGTATCATGGATTACGAGTTGTATACGATACAACTGATAATGAGTTATCCATCGTATGTGGGAGTATGATTTTTGAGCTTTCCTCAAGGTTAGATCCTATGACATACGAGTCCTAACTCCAAGTAGTGAAGTCAGAAGACTTCTATGTTTTGACTTAGGGTTTGGCGAAACATAAATCACTAGCTTATTAGTAAAATGAAACATAAAGTTTAACTTTATTAATATTATAAGAATATCTACTATGTTAATATCCAAAAAATCTATCCATTAATTGTAGATAATGACGAATACAAAACTGTTTAATGAAAACGATCGATTAGCCGGACCAAACGACTATGTCAATTAGCTTGAGCTATAAGGATAGCTCTGACATACGAGCGAGTTTGGTCGTTTATAACTTATGCTCTGCTAACATGACCCATTGATGAAAAACACCAAGACCTAGATGTTCCTTATAGTAAGTGGGTTGCTGACCTCAAAATCGCTCAAGCATCCGTGTTGTCTACTTTAGACAAGTAGTTGCAAAGGCAGCATGAATCAATGTATGTCCATGAGATTTTTGATAGTCTCAAGGAATTATTTAGTGGGCTGTCTCATTCTGCAAGGTACGAGACCGTTAAGAAACTGTTCAACACCAAAATAAAAAGGGACAGAAGGAGGACGATTTTGCATTAATGGTGAAGGGTTATATTGATAATCCTTTATTATAGGCATCTTTTATTATAGGCCTAACTATAAGCAATGAGTTATAGGTCGATTTAATCATAGGTTCATTGACTCCTCAATATGAACCGTTCACACTTAACTATAATATGAATGATATGAATGTGAATCTCGTAGAGCTCCTCAATATGTTAAGGTCGGCCGAGTCATAATCTAAGGATTAGTCGGCTATGCTTGTAGTTAAAGGTGGTTCAACATCTTTGAACAGTTTGAAGAAGCGAAAGAGAGAAGGTAAGAAGAAAATTTAGAAAGGAAAAAAGCTACCGATAATAAAGGTGAATGTCATCACTGTCATAAGAAAGGACATCAGAAGAGAAACCATACCGAGTATCCTAAGATTGTGAAGAAGAGAAGCAAAACAGTTCTGCAGCTCCATTAAGTACATTTATGATTAGAAATAGTTTTGTAATTAATAAAATGTCTTGGGTTTTAGATACAAGATCTGGAACTCATATTTGAAATTCATTATAGGGGCTTAGGAACTAGCATTGCGCGGCAAAGGGAAAATTGAAACTCTAAGTTGTTGGTGGGTCTATCGTAGATGCAACGACAATGGGAGATTTTCATTTATATTTGTTTTGTAGATTTGTTTTGATATTAAATAAGTGCTATTTTGTAAATGACTTTATTTGTGGAATTATTTCTATTTCTAAATTGTTTGAGATTGGATATATTTCAGTATGCAAATAATGTTATGAACATTATTTTGAATGGAAATAAAGTTTGTGATGGTACTCTTAAAAATGACACTTATGTGATCAATACTAATTACGAATGTTCTGTGAATAGTTCTAGTAGTAATATAAATAATAATTATCTTTTGCATTGTAGGCTAGGTCATATTAGTGAGAAATGATTACACAAACTGAAAACCGAAGGTTTTCTACCATCACTTGATTTTGAATCATTTGACACGTATGAGTCATCTCTTAAAGGAAAAATAACCAAGCACCCCTATAGTGGGACCAATGAAAAAATCAGTAAACCTTTAGAGCTAATACATAGTGATGTATGTGGCCCAATGCTCGTAGTGACCAAAGATAATAGTTCTTACTTTGTTACCTTTACAGATGATTTCTCAAGACTAGGATATCTGTGTCCTATGAAAACTAAATCCTATGAAAAATTTAAGGTGTATAAGAATGAAGTTAAAAAATTAGACAAACTAAAAGATTAAAATTCTTTGGTCTAATCGAGGAGGAGAGTATGTTGGACAAGAGCTCCAAATGTACTTAAAAGATATTGGGGCCATCTCTTAGATCACTCCATCCAATACTCTAGAACACAATGGAGTGTTTGAGCGAAGGAACTGAACCCATTAGGTATGGTTCATTTTCATGATGAGTAAGGCTAAGTTGCCTATGTCTTATAAGGGATATGCATTGGAAACCGCAGTGCATATGCTGAAACTAGTACCCACTAAATCTGGGCGTAAGACGCCATATGAGATATGGCATGATAAGAGACCCAACTTTAATTATTTGACGGTGTGGGGTTGTCCGGCCTATGTTAAGAACATTGGCTCTGATAAACTTAAGGCGAGATCAACTTTGTAATATCCCGGAAATTTTAACAATATCAATTTAATAATCTGTTAAATAATTAAATTGATATTGATGATCTTTGATAATAAAATTTGAATTTAATTTAATAATCTAATTAAATAAGTATCAAATATGTTATTTTCAAATAATAAGTATAATGTATTATTTTTAATATGTATGAATTTTAATGCTAAAAGGAATTTTATTCATATAAATTTAGAAAGTATTTATTTAATAGTAAATTTAGTACAAAAGATATATTTACACTTATAAATGAATTAAATATATTGTATATGATTTTATTAGAATATGATTAGTTTCTATTTTTATTTTCTTTTAAAGGTGTCATTTATTTATAATATGGGAAGGCCTTTATTAAATGAGGCATGTATTTATTTAATTAGGAAAATTCATTTTAAAGGCTTTTAAATAATTTTAAAAACAAATAAAAATAAATAATTACAAGTGTTAAAATTTTAGACATGTTAAATACATGTGTAAGATAATTAAGGATTGTATGAGACAAGTGTCATAGTTTATTTTATTTTCTTTAATTTTAAAACAAATCCTAACAAATCTATATAAATCTACATCATCCCTCTCTTCCATTTTCTTGTTTCTATTCTCACATTTTCAGTTCAAAAACTAAAACCAAAAGAAAATGTATCAACCCCGAAATGATCTCCAGCCAAAACTAAAATCTCCTCAAAACTGAAATTCTTCTCAAACCCAAAATGAAATCATCTCAAACAAAAGAATCTACAACCTAAAATCTTTTCAAACAAATCTGCAATGTTTTTCCTGTAACCTTCTGAAATGCAAGATTAAAAACTGGTGAATCCTTTTATCTTCAACCTGAAAACACTCCTCAAAACCTGTAATCTACCAAAAGCCTGTAATCATTTCATCTCAAGCCTGAGATCAATTATCCTAAGACCAGAAACCATATTTCAAAACAAATCTGCAATGTTCTTCAAGTCTGAATCATTTTAAGATTTGCATGCAAGAAAATCTGAGGCAGAAGCAAGTTTTCAAAAGCTTTTCAAATTTTTAAAAGAAATCAAAACGAGCTCTTCAGTTTTTAAAGGAATGAAGCAAGTTCAGTTTCAAGTTTTCAAAGTCCAAATTCCAGTTTTTCTTTCAAAGCTCTGTTCATCTGAAATAGGTGAGTAACATTTTTATTAAAATAACTTAAGTTTAATATAGTTGCATGATTGATTTTATCTGAATATATATGAATTGCTTTGACTATATGTGAATATATCTGTATATATATAAACTGCTCCCCTGTTCTAGTTTTCCAGTGAGTAAACTTTTAAATTAAAAGCTTAAGTAAATTATAGCTTGTTGCATGTGAAAATTTCTGTGATAATTGATGCTGGCTTGAGGATATTTATGTGATTTTCTGTATGAAAGTTGAAGTGTGTGATTAAGAATCTAAGATATAGGTGTGCATGTTCTGTGCTACCCTGTTCCTGATATAGGATTTAAATTTTAAAACAAAATTCCAATTCTTTTTATCTGATCATTGTTAAACTTGGACTTCAAACAAATTAGTTAAGTTTTTAACTTGATCTAAGATTTAAAATATGTACAAATGTTTTTAATTTAAAAATATGCTTAATCTGGAAATACTGTAGAAATCATAATAACTTGATAAAACCAAATGTTAAATTTTATAGATTCAAGTTTATATCTTGAATCATCACTGAAAATCAGGATTTTTAAAACAAAAATCAAGGTTTTTAGTAATAGGATGGAAGAGCATTTCAGTGTTGACTGGAAAGTGGTTTTAGGGGAGTTTCTGGTGGTCAGGGAATCTGTGGTGATCAGGAATTGGTCTGGAGATAGGGGAAGGTACGGGAAGGCTAGGAAAAATGGGTGGAGGCAGTAATGATCGCCGTGGCATCGACGGCGAAGAGAATTTGTTTATAACCCTAGTTTTGGTCGAGCTGGAAGATTTGATCTCTTTTTTTTTCTCTGATGCATCGAGTTCAATGGAACCTTGGGAATGGGATCGTGGAGGACTGGCGAAGACGTGACTGAAGTCACAGTAGCTCCGGTGGTCGGAGGAAGGTGATCGAGGCATTTTCTGATGAGGATTTGGAATTCCAGTTTCAACTGCCTAGCTCGATTTTGAATTGAGGCTTGTGTATGTGTTTGAATGATCGGAGTTAGGTTGGGAGATGATCGTCGACTTGCGTACGTAGTCGTGGATGGTCGGAGGCGACCGCATTTCTGGTGCACGTGCACGGTGAAAATTTGTGAATCTGGGTGAAGTTTGGGTTTAAAGCAGGGGAAGGCTACTCGAGTTTCTCGAGTTTTGTTCGTGTGAGACTCGAAGTATTTAGGATTCGACTCGGAGTGTTTTTGAGTGGTCTCGGGTAATTATGTGTTGCCAGGTTTTTAAAAACCTGTTTGTTTAAAATTTAAACTGAACTTAAATTTGTGAAGAAATATAAAAACAGGAATTTAAATCAAAGTTTAAATATATGGATTCAGGTTTAGTTTAAATCTTAGATTGGAAATAAATAAGTTTATAAATTTAAATGTTGTAAATAAGTTAAAATGTTAATTTATTTAAATGTTTTAAATTTAAAAAGGAATTTGATTTAAGCTCTTTTAGAAATTCTTTTATAAGATATAGGAATTCTTTAACATGTAAAGGTTTTTTAAAAATTGGTTTTAACTTTGTTAAAGACGAAATTGATATTCATTTTAAATCCAGAATTTAAAATGAAATTTATAAGTAAATTTGAAAATGGATGTTTCAAATGTTGTGTGAATAAGGAATTTTAAACTTGGATAAGTAAATATTTTATCTTAAAGTTAAAAACATTATTAAATCTTTAAGGTAAATTAAAATGGTTTAAATAATCAAATTAATTAATCATTTGGATTAATTAATAGATAATTAAAGGTTTAAACTAATTAATTTATGATTAAGATAAATTAATTAGGGATGATTAATTTGTAGTTAGGGATTATAAATTAAAGTATTAATTAATGGTTAGGAATTAATTTATAAGTAATTAAATATTAATTAAGTTATGGTTAACACTTAATTAATTTAGTAATTAGAGATTAATAAATTGGTTATTAAGATTTATTAATTTAAGAATTAATAATTAGTATAAGTTAATTACTTAAGGAAAGTAATTAAATAGTAGTTAATGAAGTTATTAACTATGGATTATTAAATAATTAATTAATAGGATTAATTTAATAGTTAATTAGATTAATTAATTTAAAGATAATCAATTATAGAATTTGTTTAAATGTAATTACTTATCGGAAGTAATTAAGAATTAATTACTTATTGTAATTAATTGAAGTTAATTTGATTTAGTTAAATTAATTAATTAAGTTTAATTAATTTAGAATAATCAAGAGATGATTTAATAATAATTACTTTATGTAATTATTAAGGTGTGATTATTTAGGAAAGTTAATAATAAATAATTACTGGATGTAATTAGTTGAATAAATGATTTTATTAATAGAAGTAATTTGAGTTAATTACTTTGAATAATTAATCAAGGGATTAATTAAGAAATTAATTAAGGAGTAATTAATTTAGTTAATGAAAGTAATTAAGGGTAATTAATTACTGATTGAAGATTAATCAAGGGTGATTAATAAATGTTGTTTAATTAAAGGTTAATTACTTAATGTAATTAATTTAATTAGGTAATTAATAATTAAGTTGTAATTAAGGATCATTAATTAATATAATTAATGATGTAATTAAGATTGATTAATTAAGTAATAATTAATAAATGAAGTGATTAATCAATGTAATTAATTAAGGATTAATGTAATTAATTATAGTTGATTAAGTTAATTAATTTTAGTAAATTAATTAATGAAGTAATTAAAGGTTAATTACTATAAGTGGTTAAGAATAATTAATTTAAGTAATTAATTGAGGATAAATTACTTGGATGTAATTAAAAGATAATTAATCAAAGATGATTAATTGAAATGAATTATTAGAGGATAATTAATTAATTGATTGTAATTAATTAATGGTTAAGTAAGATGGATTTATAAAATGAAGTAATTAATTTAATTCAATTTAAATTAATTTAAGATGATATAAATCATTACTTATGAATGGGTGTTAGTATTGGATACTTGACTTTGATTGATATCTCTGATGAGATATATGCTGTGTGATATGGATGTTAGTTGAATTGTATGGATTATCTGATAATGTTGATTATCTGTTGTGAATTATCTTTCTATGTGTATAAAGATAATAAATTGGATTGTTTTAACCTTTAAAACAACTTGGCCTTAAAAGATACGCTTTGGATTTCGATGAGACCGGGATCGGGTTTCCGTATACCGGATTTCCAGGTTTGGAGACCCGAATACCACATCGATCCAAATTAACGATAGGTCGTGAATCAAGTGAAGATGAAGATTCAGAGTGCAAGGGTTATTGTCGTTAACTCTGAGGGTGATTCCAAAACGAGTGTAACGAGATAATGCCTTCGGTTTCGTTCGAACCCGGAACGAACTTGTATGGATTGAATGCTTTCAGAACATCGTCAGGTGGACGATGAGCATTCTAAGTGATGTGTTCTTTTCTAAGGTAATCGTGACCTCAAGCCTCACAAACCGGGAATGGCTAAAACAGGGGAGGTGCAGCAAGGTTAGTGGGTAGCACCCAAGTAGGACAAGGTTACCTCTGTCTAGATGTCCCTTTCTATTTTCGACTTAGTGGTGCGGTTGCTGATCCCAACCGTGAGGTATCTTGTGCGGGAATTATCCAGTAAGGGATGTTCCGACCTTGTGTTGCAGGGGATTGGGAGTGATCCTCGGTACGGTGATCTAGGCCACGTACTGTGACGGGCGGTACCCCGGTAGCCCTGCCATTGTATGGAATCCAAAATCCAATAAGTGCCAACGGACTTGATTGTATAACCCACTTTGTGGCTAGTATGCTGGAATTTAATAATGTAACAATTTCGGCTATTTCATATTTATTTGAAAACCCTAGACCCTATTATAATACAATCGAATTTCCTATCAAATGTTTTGGTTAGCGTAAGGTAAAAACTTACCCATGTTTATTTGTGGGGAGTCTTACGTGATACCTTTTCTTTCAAAAGGTTTTGAAGTTAAACAAGTTTAACCTGTTACTCACACCAGACCCATGTCTGACCCAAGTTGTTTATTTCTGTTTTATAAACTCTTGGGTACTCAAATTTTTACGAGTAGCCAAGGGATTCAGGTTTAGCCTTGACGAATTGTGGAGGAGCAATGGAGCAGGAGGCTTCAGCGTTGTAGATATAGATAGTAGTTTCCGCTGTGTTGATCTTGTTTAGATCTTTGTTTTGTATTGAGTTGTAATAACTAGACAGATGTTTATAACTGTCTAGTATATGATGTGTAATCTGTGTAACTCTGATAGATGTATATGATACTATGTAATAGTTATATGATATATTATATTTTGTTCCGTTTCCGCTGTGAGTATTTGTGTTGTTTTCTTTCCCTTTCTCTTCTTTTCTATTTCTCACCCCTTTCTTTCTTACCGTCGATGCGATTTTCCGGAAGTGGAAAGCCGGGTCGTCACACGTGGTATCAGAGCAGTAGGTTGAGTGAATACCTAGGCTCTGAAGTGGTATCTATCTTGAGAGCGCGTAATTGTTAGTTATATAAAAATGGTTTTATATTGTGTTAATTGATCGGTTGAGTGGTATATGGATTCTGGTCAATACGAGTAGCTAACGTTATTGATAGGGATCTCTAAACACTTGAACCAGGCCAACAGACACAATATTGTTTTAAAAAGGTAAATGAAATAATTTTACCCAGAAATAATTTCTATATAAAAAGTACCATTTTAAATATATATATATATATTTCTACCTATTTGTTGGGTTACCTGTTCGGGTTTTCCAATATAGGATATAAAGGTAGATAGGGTAGTGGTGTGTGTAACACGACTACCAATGGTTGGAGTTTGAATGTTGAGGTTGGAAGTGTATTTGTCGAGACTGTAGACCCAATACCGTCTCGAGTAAGCTTTGCTGTGGTGAAGGATTTCATCGATCTCCGAAGGAAACTGTAATGGTTCGGAGTTTATCTTTGAAGTGTGGATGAGTAGAGTTGGATCTGTCGATGAGGCAGAAGTGAGTGATGGTACCTTGATACCTCAGGTAATAGTAGCTGTATGATGAGATGCAGTGACTATGGATGTTCCTGAAGATGTTTTCTTTGGAACAAGATTAAGGAAGTGTGAATGCTTCGGTGTTGTGGCTGAGTTCAGCATGAAGTTTCTGCTTTGGTTTGGAGTCCGAGTTTCTCGAAGATCTTTGGAATAGGAAGTCCTTGGCATCAGTGTCAGCAGTGCAGCTCGGAGTATTCTGTGATGGCAGGAAGTTTTCTGGATGAGCAGTTTTTCTGGAAGTGAAGTTCAGAAGCAGCAGAGTGGATCCATTTCTTCGATAAATTGGATAAATAAGTGTAAGCTGTTCTGATTGGTAAAGAGAGAACAGTCTGTTTGGAATTAGGATGGGTTGATCGCAAAAGTGACTTGCGATTGCTGAGTGTTCTCTTGGGTTGTCAGAATTTTCTGGATGTCTTCATAGAAGTCAGAAGTTTGTCCGCATCTGAAGGTTGAGTTTTCTTATCGACTGGATTCCAGGAGTGATACCGGTGGTTCAGCTAGTGGAGGGATGTTTCCTAGAGATGGAATTGGTGAAACAGCTCAAGTTTTGCTGGAGTATCTGAGTTTTATTTATGGATCAGTGAATCTTATTTCTGGAATGAGTTGTCCAGTCTGTGCTTGTGTTCTACCTCAGATCAGAGTTGAGCAGCGAAAGCAGTTTGGAGTGTATCTCTGGATGGGAGATATAAGTTTGGAATCTACTGATGTTGTGAAGTAGAGTTATGTTTGGATCTCGTCTGTGTTCTGATTTGGATAAGTATTTGGACTTCTGAATTGAATTGTCAGTTTGGATAACTGGAATTCATTGAGTTTTACGTATCTCTGAGTGAGTACGTATTTGATCTATCTCTGGTTTTAGAATCTGCAGTTTGGGAAGTTTGGTAGTTGAGTCAGACTCGTCTGTAGTCTGATATTCTGTTTAGTTCTATAAATCTAGATAAGTAGGAGATCTATAGCTTAGTAGTTTAGATTGTTTGTAGAGCGAGCATCCCGGTATATATATATACTTGGGGAAAACTCGAGGAATTTTATCTAGAATTTAGTCTAGATAGTTAGAATTGTTTGATTGGATGATTTGGTTGCTATGGTTGCTAGCATATAGATGATAGTATATGCTTGTGTTTTAAATTAAAATCTTTAATAAGATTATTAAATTACCTTTGTTTTAAATTTCGGGGACGAAATTATTTTAAGGGGGGAGGAATGTAATATCCCGGAAATTTTAACAATATCAATTTAATAATCTGTTAAATAATTAAATTGATATTGATGATCTTTGATAATAAAATTTGAATTTAATTTAATAATCTAATTAAATAAGTATCAAATATGTTATTTTCAAATAATAAGTATAATGTATTATTTTTAATATGTATGAATTTTAATGCTAAAAGGAATTTTATTCATATAAATTTAGAAAGTATTTATTTAATAGTAAATTTAGTACAAAAGATATATTTACACTTATAAATGAATTAAATATATTGTATATGATTTTATTAGAATATGATTAGTTTCTATTTTTATTTTCTTTTAAAGGTGTCATTTATTTATAATATGGGAAGGCCTTTATTAAATGAGGCATGTATTTATTTAATTAGGAAAATTCATTTTAAAGGCTTTTAAATAATTTTAAAAACAAATAAAAATAAATAATTACAAGTGTTAAAATTTTAGACATGTTAAATACATGTGTAAGATAATTAAGGATTGTATGAGACAAGTGTCATAGTTTATTTTATTTTCTTTAATTTTAAAACAAATCCTAACAAATCTATATAAATCTACATCTTCCCTCTCTTCCATTTTCTTGTTTCTATTCTCACATTTTCAGTTCAAAAACTAAAACCAAAAGAAAATGTATCAACCCCGAAATGATCTCCAGCCAAAACTAAAATCTCCTCAAAACTGAAATTCTTCTCAAACCCAAAATGAAATCATCTCAAACAAAAGAATCTACAACCTAAAATCTTTTCAAACAAATCTGCAATGTTTTTCCTGTAACCTTCTGAAATGCAAGATTAAAAACTGGTGAATCCTTTTATCTTCAACCTGAAAACACTCCTCAAAACCTGTAATCTACCAAAAGCCTGTAATCATTTCATCTCAAGCCTGAGATCAATTATCCTAAGACCAGAAACCATATTTCAAAACAAATCTGCAATGTTCTTCAAGTCTGAATCATTTCAAGATTTGCATGCAAGAAAATCTGAGGCAGAAGCAAGTTTTCAAAAGCTTTTCAAATTTTTAAAAGAAATCAAAACGAGCTCTTCAGTTTTTAAAGGAATGAAGCAAGTTCAGTTTCAAGTTTTCAAAGTCCAAATTCCAGTTTTTCTTTCAAAGCTCTGTTCATCTGAAATAGGTGAGTAACATTTTTATTAAAATAACTTAAGTTTAATATAGTTGCATGATTGATTTTATCTGGATATATATGAATTGCTTTGACTATATGTGAATATATCTGTATATATATAAACTGCTCCCCTGTTCTAGTTTTCCAGTGAGTAAACTTTTAAATTAAAAGCTTAAGTAAATTATAGCTTGTTGCATGTGAAAATTTCTGTGATAATTGATGCTGGCTTGAGGATATTTATGTGATTTTCTGTATGAAAGTTGAAGTGTGTGATTAAGAATCTAAGATATAGGTGTGCATGTTCTGTGCTACCCTGTTCCTGATATAGGATTTAAATTTTAAAACAAAATTCCAATTCTTTTTATCTGATCATTGTTAAACTTTGACTTCAAACAAATTAGTTAAGTTTTTAACTTGATCTAAGATTTAAAATATGTACAAATGTTTTTAATTTAAAAATATGCTTAATCTGGAAATACTGTAGAAATCATAATAACTTGATAAAACCAAATGTTAAATTTTATTGATTCAAGTTTATATCTTGAATCATCACTGAAAATCAGGATTTTTAAAACAAAAATCAAGGTTTTTAGTAATAGGATGGAAGAGCATTTCAGTGTTGACTGGAAAGTGGTTTTAGGGGAGTTTCTGGTGGTCAGGGAATCTGTGGTGATCAGGAATTGGTCTGGAGATAGGGGAAGGTACGGGAAGGCTAGGAAAAATGGGTGGAGGCAGTAATGATCGCCGTGGCGTCGACGGCGAAGAGAATTTGTTTATAACCCTAGTTTTGGTCGAGCTGGAAGATTTGATCTCTTTTTTTTTCTCTGATGCATCGAGTTCAATGGAACCTTGGGAATGGGATCGTGGAGGACTGGCGAAGACGTGACTGAAGTCACAGTAGCTCCGGTGGTCGGAGGAAGGTGATCGAGGCATTTTCTGATGAGGATTTGGAATTCCAGTTTCAACTGCCTAGCTCGATTTTGAATTGAGGCTTGTGTATGTGTTTGAATGATCGGAGTTAGGTTGGGAGATGATCGTCGACTTGCGTACGTAGTCGTGGATGGTCGGAGGCGACCGCATTTCTGGTGCACGTGCACGGTGAAAATTTGTGAATCTGGGTGAAGTCTGGGTTTAAAGCAGGGGAAGGCTACTCGATTTTCTCGAGTTTTGTTCGTGTGAGACTCGAAGTATTTAGGATTCGACTCGGAGTGTTTTTGAGTGGTCTCGGGTAATTATGTGTTGCCAGGTTTTTAAAAACCTGTTTGTTTAAAATTTAAACTGAACTTAAATTTGTGAAGAAATATAAAAACAGGAATTTAAATCAAAGTTTAAATATATGGATTCAGGTTTAGTTTAAATCTTAGATTGGAAATAAATAAGTTTATAAATTTAAATGTTGTAAATAAGTTAAAATGTTAATTTATTTAAATGTTTTAAATTTAAAAAGGAATTTGATTTAAGCTCTTTTAGAAATTCTTTTATAAGATATAGGAATTCTTTAACATGTAAAGGTTTTTTAAAAATTGGTTTTAACTTTGTTAAAGACGAAATTGATATTCATTTTAAATCCAGAATTTAAAATGAAATTTATAAGTAAATTTGAAAATGGATGTTTCAAATGTTGTGTGAATAAGGAATTTTAAACTTGGATAAGTAAATATTTTATCTTAAAGTTAAAAACATTATTAAATCTTTAAGGTAAATTAAAATGGTTTAAATAATCAAATTAATTAATCAATTGGATTAATTAATAGATAATTAAAGGTTTAAACTAATTAATTTATGATTAAGATAAATTAATTAGGGATGATTAATTTGTAGTTAGGGATTATAAATTAAAGTATTAATTAATGGTTAGGAATTAATTTATAAGTAATTAAATATTAATTAAGTTATGGTTAACACTTAATTAATTTAGTAATTAGAGATTAATAAATTGGTTATTAAGATTTATTAATTTAAGAATTAATAATTAGTATAAGTTAATTACTTAAGGAAAGTAATTAAATAGTAGTTAATGAAGTTATTAACTATGGATTATTAAATAATTAATTAATAGGATTAATTTAATAGTTAATTAGATTAATTAATTTAAAGATAATCAATTATAGAATTTGTTTAAATGTAATTACTTATCGGAAGTAATTAAGAATTAATTACTTATTGTAATTAATTGAAGTTAATTTGATTTAGTTAAATTAATTAATTAAGTTTAATTAATTTAGAATAATCAAGAGATGATTTAATAATAATTACTTTATGTAATTATTAAGGTGTGATTATTTAGGAAAGTTAATAATAAATAATTACTGGATGTAATTAGTTGAATAAATGATTTTATTAATAGAAGTAATTTGAGTTAATTACTTTGAATAATTAATCAAGGGATTAATTAAGAAATTAATTAAGGAGTAATTAATTTAGTTAATGAAAGTAATTAAGGGTAATTAATTACTGATTGAAGATTAATCAAGGGTGATTAATAAATGTTGTTTAATTAAAGGTTAATTACTTAATGTAATTAATTTAATTAGGTAATTAATAATTAAGTTGTAATTAAGGATCATTAATTAATATAATTAATGATGTAATTAAGATTGATTAATTAAGTAATAATTAATAAATGAAGTGATTAATCAATGTAATTAATTAAGGATTAATGTAATTAATTATAGTTGATTAAGTTAATTAATTTTAGTAAATTAATTAATGAAGTAATTAAAGGTTAATGTAACAACCCTATATTTTGTGATTATTTTAATTGTATATTTTGGTTATTTTAATTAATTTCCTGATTTAAATACTTTATTTTATTTATTAAAATGAATAAAATTTGTTATTTTAAATATAAATTTTGATTTTGATGTGAATTAGAATTCCAAACATGACTAAAAAGAATATTTTCCAGAAAAGTGAATTTTGGTCAATATGGTCAAACTTTGACTTTTAATTTAGAAATTTGAAAGTTTGAAAATTTGAATTTTATCTTTTATTATGAAAGTAAATAAAATTTTAAGAATAATGCTTTTCGTTTCGTTGAAATCTGATTTATAATGTGGATGTTATGCCTTTTTCAATATTGTGTGTAATTTGCTGTATTTAACAAATTGTTTATTTTAAATTGTATAAATAATATTTTATTTGGTCATGTAATGTTCTAATTTATATTTATATGGGTAAAATAACATGTTATGCATATATTTTGGTTTTAAAACATTTTTAAAAGTATAATTGACATTTTCCAGTGTCAGTTGTATTTTGCTTACAATTTCTAATTTCCAGTTTCAATTAATTAAAGTAATTCTTTATTTATTTTTCTATTTTTTTTCTTAAAATCTTATTTTATTCTCATTCCCACTTTATTTTGTTCCTCATTTATTTTATTTATTTGACCTTTTATTTGTTTTAAAGTGAAATAGAAATTTTCTAAAACTAGTGATATTCTATTTGTAAATTTTAAGTCCTGTTTTGAATTTTTAAACAATTTCTTTAGTTCTTTTTCTAATTTCTCTAAATTTAATTAATTATTTCATTTTTAAAATATAAATGAATTATTTTACTTCACATTTTTTTAAAAATATTTTTAAAATGAAGTTTTTAATTTTCCAAAGTCAATAGTGATTTATTTGTAATTTCTGGACCCTGTTTTCAATTTTTAAGCAATTTCTTATATTCTTTTTCCATTTTCTTTAAAATTAATTAATTATTTTTATTTTATATTACTTTTTTTCGGTTTTAAAGTCAATTTACTGATTTTATTTTTGTTTTACTTGAATTTAAAGAAAAAGAAATATGAAGAGTTTTAAAAGCTTATTTACCTTAAGTCCTTTCATCTCCTTTGTCCTTTCATTTGCCATAACTCCTCAATTACTATCTTGTCTGTGCATTTTTGATTTGTAGCCGTGATTTTTCAGCCTCCATTCACCCAAAAACATTTTACCTTCTCATTCATTCATGGCTTCAAGAAAAATCTATGGGTAATGGCTACTTTTTTTACACTTTTCTTCTCATTTTTCATGTATTTTGCCTTGTTTTCTTTGCTTCTTTGAATGGCCTCCACTCCATATCCACGGCCACCACCCCCTACATCTCTTCCCTGCCATCACCACCAGCTACTCCTCTGGTCTTGACCAAGGCCGAGCCACCATGATGCCAAAACTCCACAAAAAATTGCAAAACAAGCCATAAAAACATGATTGTTTACCACTATTGCTTCACCACTCCATTTTCCACCACCACCACCACCTTAGGCCGCCTCCACCACCTTTGGCCAGACCACCACACACCTTTCCTTCCACTGACCTGATCCATACCCCTCTGACCTGACCACACAAGCCCATGGCCGAGCCATTTTTGTGAACAAAACCCACCTATTTTGCCTTAAACTCTTCATATTCCTTTGTATAAACTTCCTCCTCATATTCTACTACCTAGGCCATGCATACACATGACCAAACCTGAGCCAAACTTGTTCAAACCAGAGCCAAAACCATCCCTAGGCCATGACAAAAGAATAGAGAAAGCAAGGCAAAAGATTTGGCATTCGTATCTTTTTTTATTTAAAAGTTATTTCATTTCTAGTGTATTGAAATTTATGGTTTGCTTTGATTTTTGTTTGGGTTGTAACACAAGATCTATATCATTGGATTTTCTCTCCACACTCAAATTGTATTAGAGTTATCGTGCCTTCGTAATCTTTGTGTTGTGAGCTTTGTTGGCAAATCTCCAGCTTAACAGGTGAGTTATTCTCACCAGACAATATGTACATATATAACTAGTGAATTGACCCCTTTTGAATCTGTAAAATGCATTATCATGTTACACTTGCTATGTTATGATTTTATGATGTTTACCCATGCTTAAACACCTATTATATTATATGTTACTGTTATATTATGTTGTTCTATTATTTTTATCAGTTTATCACACTGCAAGTTCCCTTTAGATTAGAATCACTATGGGTTGAAATGATACATACCCGAACGGACTTTAGAATAGGAGAAAATCATTATGGGCTGAAATGATAGGCCTGAATGATTTTCAATTATTTTTCATTTCATTGGGATTGCAGGTTTGAAATGATCAAACCCGGGTTTTCTTTGTAAATTACGGGTTGAAATGATATATTACCCGTATCACTTTACCTAGACTAGAAATGAAATACAGACCCGTTGTTAAAATATGTTTTTATAAAAATCTTAAAAATATTTTTGAAATGTAAATATTATAATATTTGATTTAAACTAAATAAAAAAATGATTTATGTAAGCATTATTGATTTTTTGAAAATTTATAAGTGAAATAAATTATTGGTAAAACTAGAAAATTTGAAATGTAAGTTATTTTGGGAAATTTTAATTGGGTGATAATTGGAATTTAAATTAAATATGAAATGTGATAACTTCATGATAATTTGGATTAAAGTGAATTTAAATGATTTTTATATTATATTAATGATTTTGAATAAAGTTAAAATGTGAAATGAATGAATATTTAAGTTGAAATTTTGAAATATAACTAAAATTGGAAATTTGTGAATTTGGCTTAAGAGTGAATTTTAAGTTAAGTAAATAAAAATGGAATTAAGTTATATTTGAAAATTTAAAATTAAGTGTTAAGTTAATTTAATTTAATGAATTTATAATTTAAAATTGGAATTTAATAAGTGAATTATTATTAAATTTTGATTTTTGAATGGAGGTTTAACTTTATAAAATCATGAATATAAGGGTATTTGAATGATTATATATGATTTTATAAGTTAAAAATGATTTATATAAAAATATAATTGTTTGTGAAATAATACTGAATATTTGAAGTTAATTAACTGCATCTCTGAAATGCTATTAATTCTAATGTAAATGATAATACAACATTTGTAAATGCTGTAGTTGATAATAATGAACCAAATGGCTAAATTTAATTAAAGGCTATTATAGCATTTTTGTAATGTTATAATGGTTGAATTTAACTAAGTTTATTTGAAACTAATGTAACCCTATTACAGCATTTTAAATGCTGTCTTTTGTTAAATTGAACTGTTTTAAATGTGACTTTCCGTAGCATTTTCTAAATGCTGCAAAAGTTGAATTTTCATTGTTTTAATTAATTTAAGTGAACGAATGAAAGATTAAAATTTTGGAAATTTAATAATTTAATTATTAATAATAACTTTATTTTTATGATTTAAAATAAAGTAATTTGTTTCGAAATATAAACTATTTTGAAATATGATATTTTGATACTTTGAAATGGATTTTTGAAGGATATTGAATTTTGAAATGATATTTGATTTCGAAGTATAAAATACCATTTTGAAATTTTAACCACGGGGTGTATTTAATTTATAGTTTAACTGATCCTTGAAGGATGGGTGATCCCAAGCATCCTTTGAGTTATTATGCATTTCTACTACAGTTCACTTGAGTTGGTTTACATTATATAAGTATATATTGTCCTGACTCGAGTGTTTTGTGTTTTACTTTACGCTCGGGTCAGCCTGAGTATTTACAGCTTAGCTTTGGATCTCATTCTGGAGCTAGGAATCGCTGGAGATTCTGCTTGTCTAGTTATCTGTTCCTTTCAGTTTAGTTGTTCTATTCTAGTTCTGGTATTTATAAACTTCTATGTATTTGGGATTTCTATTGTATATGTTTTCAGAATGATATTATGTATTATGTTTTGAGAGTTTGTATATAGTAGCTTCATGAACTACTATGGTATTTTATTTCCGCTGTGAGTTATTCTGATATGTTCTGTGTTTGTGATTCTGTGTATTTGATTTCATTTGCTCCAAATTTATTTACAATCTGTTATTTTGAATTATTCAAGTCAGACATGTGTGGATTATTGTCGATTTGAATGGTCCAAAATAGTGGGTCGTTACAGTTGGTATCAGAGCTTTGGTTTCTGGCAAACCTTAGCCTACGGAGCAAAAACTCATTAGAGATAGGGTAGAAATACCCTAGTATAAGTGAAATCAATCTCAGAATCATTTCTTTGTGAGAGAACGTATTTTCGAAGTATAAAATGATTTTCAAAGATTATTTTGATATAAATTTTCTTTCTTTGAAAGTAAAATTTTCTAAACTTCATTCTTTTCGTATCCACCTTGTTAGCAATTTCTTTGATTAGGATCCTCTAAAATTTTGAACTTCTCTCTTGATTAATCTAGATCCATTGTTGATAGGAATCTATTTTGGGTATGGAAAAATCAGTAGTTTGTTAGGTTGCTTTGAGTAAACTCTGTTGTATCTTTTGCTTAGCTAAAGTTGTCCAACTAAAGATATTTATGCTTCTGTTTTCGTATGTTATGAATTCGAGTCTTTCCAAATTTTGAATGGGAATTTTTCTGTATCGATATAGGTTATATATCTCTAATCTTCGTTTGGATTCTTATCGAATAAGATTCCTTTGAATTTTGGAATGCTCCCACTTGTTTTGAAATCAATTCCTGTCTCCCCTAATTGTATTCTTTTGATTTTGGAGCATTGCATCACTCCACTTTGTATGACCTTTATAGGGTGGCGATTCCGCCAATCTTTGAATGATCATAATTGGCATTGATTCATCGGATATTTCTGTATCCTCGGTTTACGATGTTTTCTATCTTCTGCTATATTTAGATTCTATCTCTAGCAATCGAAGGTCGATTTGCCTTAGATTTTCGCATCGATTATATTCCTGAAGTCACGGTTGACCGGTTAAGGTCGCCCGCGATTCATATAGGCTTATCCATCTTCTATTTGGTAATTTAATTATCTTATCTTCGTTTGAGCCTATCTTTGAATTAGAATTCTATTTGATTAGAGTCCTTCTAAATTTAAATCTCTGTTTTGCTTTGAAATCCATCCTCGAATCGTCCCTTGGAAAGTTTGTGGTTGATTGTCTTTTGAAAATTGTGTATTCATCGTAGTTTTTATTTTGATAAGGATGACCATATTTTTATATAAAGATGAAATGTTTTTGATAAGGATTATATACCTTTTAAAAAAATGAGAATTTGAAGTTTTGAAAGGATTTGAAATTGTGAAAATTTTATAAGAAATGGTTTCATATAAAATGATTTATAACTGAAGGTTTTGAATCTGAATTTAAGTGATTGAACTCCGGCATTTTGGAACTGGTTTTAGGATTTTGAAATAATAAATAATATGATTTGAAATTATTTTTCCGAATAAGTAATATTTCAATGATTTTAATGGGTTTTAATGATTTCGAAGGAATTTCAAAGAAGTTTTCAAAGTAAATGGAAGTCCAGAACTCACTTGTGTCGTTGGAAAATAATTTCGGTGATGAGTGCACGCATCATCGACATTGATTTTCGAGTTTCTGAGTGAGGGAGAGGCCACTTTAATAGCTTTGCTATGCGAGTGATTTTGTGAAACCATTTTTGATTTCAAATTCCGAAGTATGATTTGATATTCGAAAGATATATGTAAATATATTTGAAACGATTTGAAATGAACCGGTGTTGATTCCTCGAGTTTTGGATTTGATATAACCCTATCTATTAAAATTGATTTACTGATTTGTTGCTAATTTCCAACTCTTGAATTTGAAAATGATTTCTTCAACTATTTCGAAGTTCGAGTACTTCCAAATCAAGGTTAACTTTTCAAAGCTAAGAAATTTGAAAAGTATTTTGATAAAGTATATAAGTTTGTTTTTAATGTTTAAGTATGAAGTAATCTGATTTAAATAAGTTGAAACTGTTTTGTTAAGTAAATGAATAAGGCAATTTAAATTTTTTTCTAATATGAAATTTAGATTTGAAATGTTTTGAAAAGAAATTGTTCTTCAAAATATTTTGAATAAATTTTAAGTGTTTTAACTTAGTAACATCTTTATGAAACTATATAGGTAACAAGTTGGAATAAATATATAAGTTGTACGTATGCTGTTTTATTCGCATAATTAATTTGATCCAAGTTTGAGTACACAAGTTCGAGGTGAATTACACCATTTCGTGTTAGGATTTTTCATTCGATTCTTGATGACGAATATTTGGTATGGATTTTGGGCTCGATTCTAGAATTCTCTATCATAGTATATGGCTATGCAAGGAGACTGATGACTTCTAGTCGAGAAACCATATCGAAATCCGCATTAGGGAAGTGAATGGACAATACTAGTTCGAAAGCGAACTTGTGTGATCGAGCGAGCGATCGAATGTGACTTTGCGAAATGATGACATATGTACATCTTATATTCTAATATCTTTGATATATTTTGACGCTGAAATTGAAAGCCGTCGAGTTAGAATATCTTTGCTTACTAAAAGAAAATTTCCAATTTAAATTACAAAGATATATAACCCAT
Organism: Allium fistulosum; assembly: GCA_030737815.1. Taxonomy (NCBI): domain Eukaryota; kingdom Viridiplantae; phylum Streptophyta; class Magnoliopsida; order Asparagales; family Amaryllidaceae; genus Allium; species Allium fistulosum. Next base: position 102,964,411 of record CM060907.1, read on the forward strand.
AAAAGCAAAGATATTCAATCCTATATGGCTCTTCATACAGCGAAATTATTTTGAAAATTTGATCCTTATGTAAGATAGACCTTACGTAAGTATAAGATGATTTTGAAAACATTTGATTTTGGAAATGAATTGGTTGACTTAAATTATATTGATTTGGAAATTTGGATTTATTTTCTAAATCTATTATTTTGGAAACTTTGAAACTAAAGATAATTAATTTGAGAAGAAATAATTTGGTGAAATTGTATATGATTTTGAAATTGAACTGATATTGAAACAAATTGAAATTTGAGAACCTTATGTTACTAAACACTTGATTTGGGAGTTGTCGAACTTATATAAAATTGATTTGTATGAGTATGAAATTGATTCGAAAACTATAGATTTGAAAAGGTACTCAATTTGAAAGTGAAATCTTATATAATTGAAGTCTATATAAGTATGATTTGATATACTATTGATTTTGGAAAGTATTCGATTTGAAAATTAAATCTTATATATAATGGATTTTATATAAGTACGATATTTGAAAGTGATTTGGAAAGGTACTATATGATACATATTTTCGAAGTAAAGATATGGAAAGTGCCTTCTGCTTGATATCCGATTTGTGGCCACATCTTGGATTCATTCTATCGATATTATTCTCTCTGATTTTTGGTTTTCCGGATATGATACTCGAGTGTCCTTCGAATTCCATGGCGTTACCCATGGTCTTATTGTTCTCTCGTGACTGCATAGCGCAACTGCCTGGCTGAGTCTTGCCTAGGGGTACGGATTGTTTCCTGGGGGATCCAGGCGTAATCATTGTGTATCCTGCAATCTGTGTAGGTCGCGAATAGTAGCGCAAATGCTTGGCTGAGTCTTGCCTAGGGGTACGGATTGTTTCCTGGGGGATCCAGGCGTAACCATTGTGTATCCTGCATTCTACTAGTCATCATGGCGTAACTCGCATGGCTGAGAAAGCTTACGGATATGGATTGTTTCCTGGGGGATCCAGGCGTAACCATTGTGTATCTGCGAACCATGGTTAGACAAAGGTTTTGTTTGTTTTTGTTTGGATTGTACTTTCCATATCTGTTTTAAAGGTTTTTCAAGTATTTTCACTGGATGTTGAAACAAGTCTACTAAGTACCTGGAGAATTCTAGCTTTGCGCCTGATCAACGCATGGCCAGAGTCTGCAGGAACGAAAGTAAACTTGTTAAGACATCGAGTTAAAAAGTATTTTGATAAAATATTATAAAGGATATTTTGATCAGTTATTTCCTTTCTAAAAGATTTTAAAGTGTTTTAAATATTGTTTACCTCTTCAACCAACAATTTTAAATTAATGGCTCATCCTTGTCTTTCGTCCTATTTTCCCTTCTAGCTATTCCTATTCTCCACCTTATTAAACTTACCCATAACAACAATTATCAGGTATAATTTTAATCTTCTTGTCATCTTGTCTTAATCCTATTCCATTTTATCTTTTCTGTGTTTTCCGTACCTTATTCCTTTTCGAGGACGAAAAGATTTGAGTGGGGGAGAGTGTAACAACCCTATATTTTGTGATTATTTTAATTGTATATTTTGGTTATTTTAATTAATTTCCTGATTTAAATACTTTATTTTATTTATTAAAATGAATAAAATTTGTTATTTTAAATATAAATTTTGATTTTGATGTGAATTAGAATTCCAAACATGACTAAAAAGAATATTTTCCAGAAAAGTGAATTTTGGTCAATATGGTCAAACTTTGACTTTTAATTTAGAAATTTGAAAGTTTGAAAATTTGAATTTTATCTTTTATTATGAAAGTAAATAAAATTTTAAGAATAATGCTTTTCGTTTCGTTGAAATCTGATTTACAATGTGGATGTTATGCCTTTTTCAATATTGTGTGTAATTTGTTGTATTTAACAAATTGTTTATTTTAAATTGTATAAATAATATTTTATTTGGTCATGTAATGTTCTAATTTATATTTATATGGGTAAAATAACATGTTATGCATATATTTTGGTTTTAAAACATTTTTAAAAGTATAATTGACATTTTCCAGTGTCAGTTGTATTTTGCTTACAATTTCTAATTTCTAGTTTCAATTAATTAAAGTAATTCTTTATTTATTTTTCTATTTTTTTTCTTAAAATCTTATTTTATTCTCATTCCCACTTTATTTTGTTCCTCATTTATTTTATTTATTTGACCTTTTATTTGTTTTAAAGTGAAATAGAAATTTTCTAAAACTAGTGATATTCTATTTGTAAATTTTAAGTCCTGTTTTGAATTTTTAAACAATTTCTTTAGTTCTTTTTCTAATTTCTCTAAATTTAATTAATTATTTCATTTTTAAAATATAAATGAATTATTTTACTTCACATTTTTTTAAAAATATTTTTAAAATGAAGTTTTTAATTTTCCAAAGTCAATAGTGATTTATTTGTAATTTCTGGACCCTGTTTTCAATTTTTAAGCAATTTCTTATATTCTTTTTCCATTTTCTTTAAAATTAATTAATTATTTTTATTTTATATTACTTTTTTTCGGTTTTAAAGTCAATTTACTGATTTTATTTTTGTTTTACTTGAATTTAAAGAAAAAGAAATATGAAGAGTTTTAAAAGCTTATTTACCTTAAGTCCTTTCATCTCCTTTGTCCTTTCATTTGCCATAACTCCTCAATTACTATCTTGGCTGTGCATTTTTGATTTGTAGCCGTGATTTTTCAGCCTCCATTCACCCAAAAACATTTTACCTTCTCATTCATTCATGGCTTCAAGAAAAATCTATGGGTAATGGCTACTTTTTTTACACTTTTCTTCTCATTTTTCATGTATTTTGCCTTGTTTTCTTTGCTTCTTTGAATGGCCTCCACTCCATATCCACGGCCACCACCCCCTACATCTCTTCCCTGCCATCACCACCAGCTACTCCTTTGGTCTTGACCAAGGCCGAGCCACCATGATGCCAAAACTCCACAAAAAATTGCAAAACAAGCCATAAAAACATGATTGTTTACCACTATTGCTTCACCACTCCATTTTCCACCACCACCACCACCTTAGGCCGCCTCCACCACCTTTGGCCAGACCACCACACACCTTTCCTTCCACTGACCTGATCCATACCCCTCTAACCTGACCACACAAGCCCATGGCCGAGCCATTTTTGTGAACAAAACCCACCTATTTTGCCTTAAACTCTTCATATTCCTTTGTATAAACTTCCTCCTCATATTCTACTACCTAGGCCATGCATACACATGACCAAACCTGAGCCAAACTTGTTCAAACTAGAGCCAAAACCATCCCTAGGCCATGACAAAAGAATAGAGAAAGCAAGGCAAAAGATTTGGCATTCGTATCTCTTTTTATTTAAAAGTTATTTCATTTCTAGTGTATTGAAATTTATGGTTTGCTTTGATTTTTGTTTGGGTTGTAACACAAGATCTATATCATTGGATTTTCTCTCCACACTCAAATTGTATTAGAGTTATCGTGCCTTCGTAATCTTTGTGTTGTGAGCTTTGTTGGCAAATCTCCAGCTTAACAGGTGAGTTATTCTCACCAGACAATATGTACATATATAACTAGTGAATTGACCCCTTTTGAATCTGTAAAATGCATTATCATGTTACACTTGCTATGTTATGATTTTATGATGTTTACCCATGCTTAAACACCTATTATATTATATGTTACTGTTATATTATGTTGTTCTATTATTTTTATCAGTTTATCACACTGCAAGTTCCCTTTAGATTAGAATCACTATGGGTTGAAATGATACATACCCGAACGGACTTTAGAATAGGAGAAAATCATTATGGGCTGAAATGATAGGCCTGAATGATTTTCAATTATTTTTCATTTCCTTGGGATTGCAGGTTTGAAATGATCAAACCCGGGTTTTCTTTGTAAATTACGGGTTGAAATGATATATTACCCGTATCACTTTACCTAGACTAGAAATGAAATACAGACCCGTTGTTAAAATATGTTTTTATAAAAATCTTAAAAATATTTTTGAAATGTAAATATTATAATATTTGATTTAAACTAAATAAAAAAATGATTTATGTAAGCATTATTGATTTTTTGAAAATTTATAAGTGAAATAAATTATTGGTAAAACTAGAAAATTTGAAATGTAAGTTATTTTGGGAAATTTTAATTGGGTGATAATTGGAATTTAAATTAAATATGAAATGTGATAACTTCATGATAATTTGGATTAAAGTGAATTTAAATGATTTTTATATTATATTAATGATTTTGAATAAAGTTAAAATGTGAAATGAATGAATATTTAAGTTGAAATTTTGAAATATAACTAAAATTGGAAATTTGTGAATTTGCCTTAAGAGTGAATTTTAAGTTAAGTAAATAAAAATGGAATTAAGTTATATTTGAAAATTTAAAATTAAGTGTTAAGTTAATTTAATTTAATGAATTTATAATTTAAAATTGGAATTTAATAAGTGAATTATTATTAAATTTTGATTTTTGAATGGAGGTTTAACTTTATAAAATCATGAATATAAGGGTATTTGAATGATTATATATGATTTTATAAGTTAAAAATGATTTATATAAAAATATAATTGTTTGTGAAATAATACTGAATATTTGAAGTTTATTAACTGCATCTCTGAAATGCTATTAATTCTAATGTAAATGATAATACAACATTTGTAAATGCTGTAGTTGATAATAATGAACCAAATGGCTAAATTTAATTAAAGGCTATTATAGCATTTTTGTAATGTTATAATGGTTGAATTTAACTAAGTTTATTTGAAACTAATGTAACCCTATTACAGCATTTTAAATGCTGTCTTTTGTTAAATTGAACTGTTTTAAATGTGACTTTCCGTAGCATTTTCTAAATGCTGCAAAAGTTGAATTTTCATTGTTTTAATTAATTTAAGTGAACGAATGAAAGATTAAAATTTTGGAAATTTAATAATTTAATTATTAATAATAACTTTATTTTTATGATTTAAAATAAAGTAATTTGTTTCGAAATATAAACTATTTTGAAATATGATATTTTGATATTTTGAAATGGATTTTTGAAGGATATTGAATTTTGAAATGATATTTGATTTCGAAGTATAAAATACCATTTTGAAATTTTAACCACGGGGTGTATTTAATTTATAGTTTAACTGATCCTTGAAGGATGGGTGATCCCAAGCATCCTTTGAGTTATTATGCATTTTTACTACAGTTCACTTGAGTTGGTTTACATTATATAAGTATATATTGTCCTGACTCGAGTGTTTTGTGTTTTACTTTACGCTCGGGTCAGCCTGAGTATTTACAGCTTAGCTTTGGATCTCATTCTGGAGCTAGGAATCGCTGGAGATTCTGCTTGTCTAGTTATCTGTTCCTTTCAGTTTAGTTGTTCTATTCTAGTTCTGGTATTTATAAACTTCTATGTATTTGGGATTTCTATTGTATATGTTTTCAGAATGATATTATGTATTATGTTTTGAGAGTTTGTATATAGTAGCTTCATGAACTACTATGGTATTTTATTTCCGCTGTGAGTTATTCTGATATGTTCTGTGTTTGTGATTCTGTGTATTTGATTTCATTTGCTCCAAATTTATTTACAATCTGTTATTTTGAATTATTCAAGTCAGACATGTGTGGATTATTGTCGATTTGAATGGTCCAAAATAGTGGGTCGTTACAGTTAATTACTATAAGTGGTTAAGAATAATTAATTTAAGTAATTAATTGAGGATAAATTACTTGGATGTAATTAAAAGATAATTAATCAAAGATGATTAATTGAAATGAATTATTAGAGGATAATTAATTAATTGATTGTAATTAATTAATGGTTAAGTAAGATGGATTTATAAAATGAAGTAATTAATTTAATTCAATTTAAATTAATTTAAGATGATATAAATCATTACTTATGAATGGGTGTTAGTATTGGATACTTGACTTTGATTGATATCTCTGATGAGATATATGCTGTGCGATATGGATGTTAGTTGAATTGTATGGATTATCTGTTGTGAATTATCTTTCTATGTGTATAAAGATAATAAATTGGATTGTTTTAACCTTTAAAACAACTTGGCCTTAAAAGATACGCTTTGGATTTCGATGAGACCGGGATCGGGTTTCCGTATACCGGATTTCCAGGTCTGGAGACCCGAATACCACATCGATCCAAATTAACGATAGGTCGTGAATCAAGTGAAGATGAAGATTCAGAGTGCAAGGGTTATTGTCGTTAACTCTGAGGGTGATTCCAAAACGAGTGTAACGAGATAATGCCTTCGGTTTCGTTCGAACCCGGAACGAACTTGTATGGATTGAATGCTTTCAGAACATCGTCAGGTGGACGATGAGCATTCTAAGTGATGTGTTCTTTTCTAAGGTAATCGTGACCTCAAGCCTCACAAACCGGGAATGGCTAAAACAGGGGAGGTGCAGCAAGGTTAGTGGGTAGCACCCAAGTAGGACAAGGTTACCTCTGTCTAGATGTCCCTTTCTATTTTCGACTTAGTGGTGCGGTTGCTGATCCCAACCGTGAGGTATCTTGTGCGGGAATTATCCAGTAAGGGATGTTCCGACCTTGTGTTGCAGGGGATTGGGAGTGATCCTCGGTACGGTGATCTAGGCCACGTATTGTGACGGGCGGTACCCCGGTAGCCCTGCCATTGTATGGAATCCAAAATCCAATAAGTGCCAACGGACTTGATTGTATAACCCACTTTGTGGCTAGTATGCTGGAATTTAATAATGTAACAATTTCGGCTATTTCATATTTATTTGAAAACCCTAGACCCTATTATAATACAATCGAATTTCCTATCAAATGTTTTGGTTAGCGTAAGGTAAAAACTTACCCATGTTTATTTGTGGGGAGTCTTACGTGATACCTTTTCTTTCAAAAGGTTTTGAAGTTAAACAAGTTTAACCTGTTACTCACACCAGACCCATGTCTGACCCAAGTTGTTTATTTCTGTTTTATAAACTCTTGGGTACTCAAATTTTTACGAGTAGCCAAGGGATTCAGGTTTAGCCTTGACGAATTGTGGAGGAGCAACGGAGCAGGAGGCTTCAGCGTTGTAGATATAGATAGTAGTTTCCGCTGTGTTGATCTTGTTTAGATCTTTGTTTTGTATTGAGTTGTAATAACTAGACAGATGTTTATAACTGTCTAGTATATGATGTGTAATCTGTGTAACTCTGATAGATGTATATGATACTATGTAATAGTTATATGATATATTATATTTTGTTCCGTTTCCGCTGTGAGTATTTGTGTTGTTTTCTTTCCCTTTCTCTTCTTTTCTATTTCTCACCCCTTTCTTTCTTACTGTCGATGCGATTTTCCGGAAGTGGAAAGCCGGGTCGTCACAAACTTTGTGTAAGTTTATAGGATAGCCAAGAACTCTAGGGGACATATTTTCTACAGCACAGAGGAACAAAAGGTTTTTGTTTCCACATATGATGTCTATTTAGAAAAGGAATTTCTATCAAAGGAAATTAACCGCGAAGTTGTAGACTTGGATAACATCTGAGAAATTAACATTGAGGCGAACTAGTGGGAGAACCGAGTTTACCAATATATGATAACACATAACCTATTAGAAGGTCTAGTAAGGAATCTGTAACAACTCTGGTTTTGGTGATTACCTGTATGTATTAAATTATAACGAAGGTTATAATTTAATATTATGAATTAAAATAAATTGGAAATTTAATTTGTTTATTTGGAATAAACAATGAATTTTTGGAATAAAAGGGTGAAAATAAAGTTTTGGAAACTTTATTTTGTTTATTTGTGAGAATAGTGAATGAAATATGATTTTTATTTGAAGAAATGCAATAATTCTTGTAATTGTTGCCAAACACTTCTTTTAATATTTCTAAAAGGAAGTATTTGATTTTACAGTGTGTATATATTAAATAAAAAGATGAAATTTAATTTAAAATAAATTTTTGGTTATAAAATTGAGTTTAAAATAGTTTGATATATTTTATTACACAAGAAAATAAATTTTGTTTAATTTTTGAAGTTAAAAATGAAGATTTATGTATTTTTTTGTGTAAAATTAGTTATTTATGTAAAATAAGAGTTTTATTAATAAAAATATTTTTAAAAATAAAAATTATCTTTTTATTAAGTGTTAAATATTTATTTAACATGAAAGTATGTTTACATAATTTATTTGTGTTAAAAACTTGAAGAAAATGTTGTTTTATTTTAATTACATAGTGTACATGTGCATATTTTGTTTAAGTGATGAATTAATTAACATAGGCTAAATTAATCGATTTGGGTCCAAAGCCCGTTAATTTACATAGCCAGAAATGAGAAAAGAGAAACATTTTCTCTTCTTGTATGCTTATTTCTTTCTTCTCCAACAAACAGACAGAAAAGAAAAAGAAACTCCACCAATTTCCTAATCTAAATCCAAATCTCATTTCCTCTTCAATCAAATTGCTATTTTTTATCAAATCTAAAGAGAAAGTCAAAGGTAATCCATTCCAAAACTAAATATTTCATCAAAATCTAAATTTTTGAGCCACTCTTGTTTGTAACAATCTCTTCTTTGTTTGCATGTTTCTCTTTTGCTCATTTATAGGCTCTTGAAGCCAAATTTTGCATAAAGCTCTCAACTTTCAACTGAAATCCTGGTTTTTAATTTTCACTTGCAAGGTGAGTATCAAAACTCATAAATGCTAGCTGAAGCCAAGCTTCAAAATGCCAAAAACTGTGAAAAGTTTGCTTCTGTATCTTGTTTTTATACTCAGTTTGTTTCTGTGCTAAAACTGTTCTGACCTCCACTTTGCATGACAATTTCTTGCAATTCCGGCAACGAAATGCTGCCTGATTTTCTTCTAATAGTAGTTCATGTGTTGTAGTATAAGTGTACAAAATTCCATAGCACTCTTTCATTTGATACCTGAAAACTTTACTGCAAAATCAATACGAACCCAGATTTTTACCTGTACACTTCTATTTTCTGAGTTGCTGCAAACATGGCCTGAGTCCATGTTTGAGACAGTGTATCTTTTTCATTTCCTATCGGAATTCATTGATTCTTCTTTTATTTGAAATTTAAAGTTTTCTACTATGTGCATACCAATTTTCAGTTCAATCTGATATCATTTGATCCTCTGTTTCATGCCTGAAAGTTGAACCCGAGATGGTTTTCAGGCTTGTACATATTTCTGTTTTCTGAGCTGTTGCAAATATGGCATGAGTCCATGTTTGAGACAACGTATATTTTTCATTTCCTTTCAGAATTTACTAGTTCTTTTTTTATTTGAAAGTTGAAGTTTTCTACTATGTGCATACCAGTTTTTAGTTCAATCAAAAATCGTTTGATCACCTGTTTCATGTTTCAAGTTTGAACCCGAGAGGGTTTTCAGACATGGGCAGAATTCAACATTGCCTGAGTCCATGTTTGAAATTTTATATCTTTAGCATTTCATATCTTAATTAAGTGAATCATTTTCCAGTTCAAAGAGAAATTGTTCTACTTGGTTTATATCAAATTTCAGACTATTCCGAGGTCAATAAGCCATTCAAATTATGTTCGAAAGTTGAACCCTGAGAAGATTTCAAGCCTGGGTATTGTTTTTGCCTATGCATTTTTGTGTGTTCTGCCTTCTTTTTCCGTCCGACTTGTAACTTCCACTTCATGTTTTTGTGATATTTCTGAACTGTTTTGAGGGCTATGATGCCTATCAATAGGCTAGCCAAGATTTTGGAGAATTTGAGATTCAAATTGAATCGTTATTGAAATGAATTCGAGTGTCGGTTTTGAGTATTTTTCGATGTTTTCTTTGATTTCGAGCAAGAGTTTTTCCAAACGAATTCGAAATAATTATTAAAATAACTTGGATTTTGAAATAATTATTATATAATATTTTTCAGTTATTTCCAAGTTATAAAAACTATATATTCTCCATAATAAGGGAATTTTCAAAGATTGTTTTCAAAAACGATTACGAAAAATTATTTTAAAAGCTTGTTTTCTCAGATAAATTATTTTATATATAAAATACAGGTTTTTTCAATATTCGAGCGAACGAGAAGGAGAACTAAATGGTTCGATAAAACACATGGTATGGGACAAGTGCGTTTATCTTATCGGTTAATCCCTGACTTGATCGTTTGATCATTTTGACCTTCGGGTCGTGTTTACCGATGAGATAAGGGAAACATTTTATTACTTTCTAGTGTGGCATTTACTAGCGGTTAGTAAACCGTTCGGTGCGAACATGTGGTATGAGACGCATGTTAACACTTTTCGGGTTCCTATCTGAGTGTTTGTGACACATTTGTCTTCGAGACATATTTGCCAGTACTGGACCTTCAGGTCATTTGTCCTTTGGGATGTTTGTCATTGCGACGTATTTGTCCTTCGAGGTGTTCGTTATTGCGACGTTTTTGTCCTTTGGGACGTTTGTCTTCGAGTTATTTCAGGCTATATACCTGCTTTTAAACTTAGCTTTGCTTTAATGCTTCCGCTTGGATATCTTTCTATCACCTTTTGTTGTTGTTGTCTTTTTGCTTGACTCTTATATGTATATTATTTTGGCTCGCTGTATATAGTGTGGTTTTCAAACCACTTATGATGTATGATTTTGTATTGTACTGGGGATGTATCTGTATAAATGTATATATCTGCTGTTTGTTGTTCAGTGATGTACATTTTAGTAGTTGTATTTTGTTCTGATAGATCCATTAGCCACCTATAGTTTTGTATTAAGCATTATTAGATATGTCGATCCACTTGAGATAGAAAAAAATTAGAGCACTAAACGACGTATTTAGTAGATGTTTAAGACAAAGCTATAGATGATTGCTCCTAACCAGCCCTATTCTCCGCATTAGCAGACAGTATTACCCAATAATACTGTTAATGTGGGTCTCGGGGTGAGGCGTCACAGAATCTCATGCACCAAAAAGATACTATGGTTTCCTTGTGGATGGTGAGATAAAAGATTGTGTCTTAAATGACCATACTCCACTATCTTTCCAACAAGCACTGCAAAGTAAATGCTCTGCACTTTGGCTTGGAGCAATGAAATCTGAGATGGATTCCATGTACAAAAACAATGTATGGACTATTTAAAATGTACCCGAAGGAATAAAACACATCGAATGTAAATTGATTTTTAAGAAAAAGCTAAATGTAGATGGAGAAGTAGAAACTTATAAAGCTAGGCCAGCTTTAAAAGGATTTCGTCAAATTCAAGGCGTTAATTATGATAAGACCTCTTCACCTATAGCCATGTTTAAATCCACTCAGATTATGTGTAACAACCCTGTATTTTGTGATTATTTTAATTGTATATTTTAATTATTTTAAATTGAATTTCCTGATTTAGAAACTTTGTTTTTTTATTAAAATGGATAAATTTTGTTATTTTAAATATAAATTTTGATTTGTAACTGAATTATAATTCCAAACATAAATAAATAGAGTATTTTCCAGAATTGTGAATTTTGGTCAATATGGTCAAACTTTGACTTTTAATTTAAAAAAAATTAAAAGTTTAAATTTTTGAATTTTATCTTTTATTATGAAAGTAAATAAAATTTTAAGAATACGGCTTTTCGTTTCTTTGAAATTCGATTAATATTGTGGAAGTTATGCCTTTTTAACTATTGTCTGAAATTTGCTATATTTAGCAAAATTGTTTATTTTAAATTTTATAAATAATATTTTATTTGGTTGAATAATGTTCTAATTTATATTTATATGGATAAAATAACATGTTATGTATATATTTTGTTTTTAAAACATTTTTAAAAGAACAAATAGAATTTTCCAAGTCAGCTGCAATTTATTTACAAATTTTAACTCTAGTTTCAATTAAGTAAATTATTTTCTTTAATGTATTTTTCTATTTTCTTAAGATTTTGTTTTATTTTCATTTACACTTTATTTTGTTCAGAATTTATCTTATTTACTTGACCTTTTAATGGTTTAGAGGTGTTGATATAATTTTCCAAAACTAGTGATGATTTATTTGTAATTTTGGACCCTGTTTTGGATTTTTAAGCAATTTCTTCATTTCTTTTGCTTTTTCTTTAAAATTTATTATTTATTTTCAGTTTTTTTTTTCAGTTTTTAAATTCATTTGCTGATTTTTTTTTTTTTTATTTGAATTATTGAAAATGGAAATGTGAAGAGTTTAAAGGCCTTTCATTTCTAGACTTTTCATTGTCCAAACTCTTCATTTTCCATAACCATCTCATTAATTAATTTTTGCTGTCCACTTCTTAGTTTCTAGCCGTGAATTTTATCACTTTCTCACGCAAAATTTCAGTTCCTCAATCTCATCTTCACGGCTTCACAAAATTCCTTGGTAATGGCCTCCTCTTATTTTCACTTTTCTTCCATTGTTATGATATTTTGCCTTGTTTTCTTCCTCATTTTGGCATGGCCTCATCACCATAGCCATGGCCACAACCTCCTACCCCATCTCCTTATTATCACCACCTCCTACCATTTCTGTTCATACCATGGCCGAACCCCCATGAAGCAAAACTCCACCAAAAATGCAAACTACACCTTAAAACAACCATAGCCAAGCACCCCTTGATCGCCACTCCATTTTCCATCACCACCACCACCTTTGGTCGCCACCACCATCTTGTCTAGACCCTACCTCACCAATCCAGCCTCTGACCTGAGTTGTACACCCTCTGGCCGAGCCTAGAGTTTGACCAAATCTCCACTAGTTTGCCTAGAAACCCCTTGACCTTCTCTAGTTGTAACTTCCACCACTTGTTTAGCCTTGTAGCCGTAACTTTTCCAGACCCATACCTAATCCAAACTATGCCCAAACCTGACCTTATTGATCCCCTAGGCCATGCAAACAAGTAGAGAAAGCAAGGCAAAAAGTTTCGTATTCAAATCGCTTTTTGTTTCAAAGTTATTCAAATTCAATCGTATTGTTTTTTAACTATTGTTTTGGTTTTGTTTTTGAGTTGTAACACAAGATCTATAACTTGGATCTCGCTCTCCACTCAAGTTCATAGCTTTGTCATTGTGATCTGGTTTGTGTTGTGTCATTTGAACTTGCATCTCCAGCAAAAGAGGTGAGTAAATCTCACACGACATTTTATGCTTATACTAATGTGAAACAACAACAACTGAATGTGTTGAATATTATGATATGTTATAACTGCCTGTGATTATTTATTTATATAATGTTAAACCTGATAATTTACCTATCATCTCATCTGTTACTGTTATATATTGTTAACTGTTCATTTTTATCTGTTAATCACACTGCAAGTTCCCTGTAGATTAGAATCACCGTGGGTTGAAATGATACATACCCAAATGGACTTTAGAATAGGGGAAAATCATTGCGGGCTGAAATGATAAGCCTGGGTGATTTTAAATTATTTGTTTTACTTGGGATTGTGGGTTTGAAATGATAAAACCCGGATTTTTTTCCGTATATTATGGATTGAAATGATATATTATCCGTATCACTTGAATTAGGCTAGAAAACTATATACAGGCCCGTGGTTATTTTTAAGGTTTTGAAAAATGTTTAAATAATTTTTTAAAAGTGTTAAAATATGAAAATTTGATTTAAATTGAATTTTTATAAGTTTATATAGTGAAATTAGGAATTTTCTATAAGTTAAAAATGTTGAAAATGAATAGAAATGGAATTTTTGAAAATATAACTTAAGTTGGAAAATTTTGGAATTTTGGTTAAAATGAGAAAATAAGTTATATAAATAAAAATGAAAATAAAAATGGAAATTTATTGGAGGATGGAAATAAAATTTAAGTGTTAAGTTAATTTATTAAAAATGTGAAGAAAAGAAATTTACACTTGAATTTGTTAAATAATTCATTGAAATTTGATTTAACTATAACAGATTTATTTAATAAAAATCATGTGTTAAATGATCTATTATATAAACATTTTTGAATGTTAAAACATGATTTTTATAATGTTAAAACGGTTTAAAATGAATTTTATTATTGGCTAGAAATACACTAAAATTTGGAAAATACTTTTAACAACATTCAGAAATGCTATGATTTCAGAATTGAACTAAAACTTAGTAAAAAGAGGCTATTACAGCATTTCTGAAATGCTGTAGTTGCTGTAGTAAATGTAAAGGCTAAAGAACTTAATAAAGGGCTATTACAGCAGTTCTGTAAACTGCTGTAGCCGCCTGCTGTCTTTGCTGAAATTAAGTAAAACCCTTGTTTTTGAACCTGAGCTATTACAATATTTCTGAAAATGCTGTCTTAGCTGTTTTAAACTAAATTTCAACTAAAATGAGATATAACAGCAGTTTTATAGTGCTGTCTTTGCTGAAATAAAATGTTTTCAAATATAACTTATAACAGCTTTTTCTAAGTGCTGTTAAAGGCTAAAATTTTCAATGTTTATGGATTTTGACCTAGTAAATGAACTCAGAATGATTTGAAACTTTGGTAATTGAATACTTGACTTGAAAGAATAATAATTTCACTTTTAAATAGTTTAAATGGAAAACTATTTAAATGGTGATTTGATAAGATAATAAATGAATAATATTTTGGAATTTTAAAGGGTATTAAATTTGATAATTGAATTTGAATTCAAATAATGATTTGAAAGGAAGTTTTGAAAGGATATGATATTGTAATATATTGAAATGGTTTGTAAATGATTTAATCTTTATTTTGATAAAGATTTGGATTTGAAATGATATTAAAATTTTCAAATATAAAATATTATTTTGAAATACTAATACCACGGGTATACTTCTCTGTATGTCATTTGATTTCCTGATGATGGCTGTGATGCACATTAACACAGTTAGTTGCATGGTTTATTTCGATATGGACATTTCTGTGATATTGATATTACTGTTTAATTGATGGTTTTATGGATCCTTAAAGGATGGGCGTTCCCAAGCATCCTCTAAGTTATTATGCAATGCTATTACAGTTCACTTGAGTTGGTTTACATTGTATAAGTAAATATTTCCTCACTCAAGTGTTTTGTGTTTTACTTTACGCTCGGGTCAGCCTGAGAATCACAGCTTTGGAATTTATCTTCTGGAGTTAGAGATTTGCTGGAGCTTATCTGTCCATCTGTTATTTCTTATCTTCTAATCCAGTTATTTACTATACGGTATTGTCTCTGTGTTATTGATTTATGTATCCTAACTTCTATTGTATATATTTGGACTACGAGATTTTATATATGTTTTGAGAGTTGTATATAGTAGCTTCATGAACTACTATGGTATTTTATTTCCGCTGCGAGTTATTCCGATATTTCTGTGTATGGGATTCTGTGAATGATTTTATTTGCTCCAAATTTTATTACAATCTGTTATTATGAATTATTCAAGTCAGACATGTGTGGATTATTGTCGATTTGAATGGTCCAAAATAGTGGGTCATTACATTTGGTATCAGAGCTTTGGTATTAGGCAAACCTTAGCCTGCGGAGAAAAAACTCATTAGAGATAGGGTAGAAATACCCTAGAATGAGTGTAATCAATCTCAGAATCAATTCTTTGTGAGAGGACATATTTTCGAAGTATAAAATGATTTTCAAATGATTTTTAAAGAATTTTCAAAGATTATTTTGATATAAAATTTTCTTGCTTTGGAAGTAAAACTTTCTAAACTTCATTCCTTCGGTATCCACCTTGTTAGTAATTTCTTCGATTAGGATTCCTTTAAACCTTGGAATGCTCCCACTTGTTCTGAAATCTATTCATGTCTTCCCTATTTGTATTCCTTTGATCTATGGAGCATTCCGTAACTCCACTTTGAATGACCTTGATAGGGTGGCGATTCCGCCAATCTTTGAATGATTTATAAAAGGGTGAAACTCCCTTATAATTGGCATTGATTCACCGGAGATTTCTGTATGCTCGGTTTACGATGTTTTCTATCTTCTGCTATAGTTAGATTCTATCTCTGGCGATCGAAGGTCGATTTGCCTTAGATTTTCACATCGATTATATTCCTGAAGTCACGGTTGACCCTATTAAGGCCGCTCGCGATCTATATGGGCTTATCCATCTTCTATTTGGTAATTTAATTATCTTATCTTCGTTTGAGCTTATCTTTGAATCATAATTCTATTTGATTAGAGTTCCTCTAAATTTGAATCTTTGTTTTGTTTTGAAATCCATTCTTGAATTATCCATTGGAAAATTTGTGGTTGATTGTCTTTTGTAATTTTTGTATTCATCGTAGTTGTTATTTTGATAGGGATGACCATATTTTATATATAAAGATGAAATGTTTTCGATAAGGATTATATACCTTTTTAAAATGAAAATTTGAAGTTCGAAAGGATTTGAAATTTTGAAAGTTATATAAGGAATGGTTTCATATAAAATAATTTATAACTGAAGGTTTTGAATCTGAATTTGAGTGATTAAACTCCGGCATTTTTGAAACTGGTTTTAAGATTTGGAATAATAAATAATATGATTTTGAAGTATTTTTCGAATATGAAATGTTTCAAATGATTTTAATGAGTTTCAAATGATTTTGAAGAAATTTTAAAAGAAGTTTTCAAAGTAAATTGAAGTCCAAAACCCACTAATGTCGTTGGAAAATAATTTCGGTGATGAATGCATGCATCATCGACATTGATTTTTGAGTTTCAGAGTGGGGGAGAGGCCACTTCGGTAGCTTTGCTATGCGATTGATTTGTGAAACTAATTTTGATTTCAAATTCCGAAGTGTGATGTGATATTCGAAAGATATATGTATATATATTTGAACAATTTGAAATGAGCCGTTGTTCAGTCCTTGAGTTTTGGATTTGATTTGATATAACCCTATTTTTGGAATTGATTTATTGATTTGTTGGTGATTTCTAACTCTTGGATTGAAATATGATTTCTTCGATTATTTTGAAGGTTCGAGCACTTCCAAATCAAGGTTAACTTTTCAAAGCTAAGTAATTTTGAAAAGTATACAGTATATAAGTTTGGTATGTATGTTTAAAGTATGTAGTAATATGATTTAAATAAGTTGAAACTGCTTTGTTAAGTAAATGAATAAGGCTATTTTGAATTTTTCTAATATGAAATTTAGATTTGAAATGTTTTGAAAAAAAATTTGGTCTTCAAAATATTTTGAATAAAATTTAGTTTAAATGTTTTAACTGGTTAACATCTTTATAAAACTATATATTGAACAAGTTGGAATAGATACATAAGTTGTACGTATGCTGTTTTATTCGCATAATTAAATTGATCCAAGTTTGAGTACACAAGTTCGAGGTGAAATACACCACTTCGTGTTAGGATTTTTCATTTGATTCTTGATGGCGAATATTTGATGTGGATTTTGGGCTTGATTCTAGAAGTTCTCTATCATAGTATATGGCTATGCAAGGAGACTGATGGCTTCTAGTCGAGAAACCATATCAAAGTCTGCATTAGGGAAGTCGAATGGACTATACTAGTTTGAAAGCGAACTTGTGTGATAGAGTGAGCGATCGAATGTGACTTTGCGAAATGATGACATATGTACATCTTATATTATAATATCATTGATATACTTGGCGCTGAAATTGGAAGTTGTTGGGTTGGATATCTTTATAATTTAATTGGAATTTTTCTTTTATGAAAAACTACTATCAATTTAAAACCATTTTTCAAAACTATATTTCTTTTATTCATCTTAAACAAACTATTTTATTCTATTTTACATACAAACTATTTTACATACAAACTATTTTATATACAAAACTATTCTAAAAAAAATCTTTTTAGTAAGCAAAGATGTTCAATCCCATATGGCTCTTCATGCAGCGAAATTTATTTTTAAAAAAAAATTGATTTTTGATATAGGATGGACCTTATGTAAATATAAGATGATTTTGAAAACCATTGATTTTGGAAATGAATTGGTTGACTTAAATTTTGTTGATTTAGAAATTTGGATTTTTTTTAAACTTATGATTTTGGAAACTGTATTGATATTGAAACAAATTGAAATTTGAGAACCTTGTGTTACTAAATACTTGATTTGGGAGTTGTCGAACTTATATAAAATTGTTTGTATAGGTATGATATTGATTCGAAAACTATGGATTTGAAAAAGGTACTAAATTTGAAAAGTGAACCCTTATATAATTGAAGTCCATATAAGTGTGATTTGATATACTATTGATTTTGGAAAGGTATTTGATTTGAAAATAAAATCTTATATATAATGGACTTTATATAAGTGTGATATTTGAAAGTGATTTGAAAAGGTACTATATGATACATATTTTCGAAGTAAAGATATGGAAAGTGCCTTCTACTTGATATCCTCTTTGTGGCCACATTGTTGATTCATTCTATCGATATTTCTCTGATTTTTGGTATTCCGGATATGATACTCGAGTTTCCATCGAATTCCATGGCATTACCCATGGTCTTACGAGCGCGACTGCATAGCGTAATTCACCTGGCTGCATGGCCCAGGGGTACGGATGTTTCCTAGGGGATTCAAGCGTAACCATTGTGTATCCTGTGATCTATGTAGGTCGTATTAGTAGCGAAATCCACAAGGCTGAGAAAGCTTACGGATACAGATGTTTCCTGGGAGATTCAGGCGTAACCATTGTGTGTCTGCGGTCTACTAGTCATCATGGCGCAATTCGCAGGGCTGAGAAAGCTTACGGATATGGATGTTTCCTGGGGGATCCAGGCGTAACCTTTGTGTATCTGCGATCCATGGTTAGACAAATGTTTTGTTTGTTTTTTTGTTTGGATTGTACTTTCCATATCTGTTTTTAAAAGTTTTTCCAGTATTTTCACTGGGTGTTGAAATAGGTCTACTAAGTACCTGGAGAATTCTAGCTTTGCGCCTGATCAACGCACTACCAGAGTCTGCAGGAACGAGGATAAACTTGTTAAGACATCGAGTTATAAAAGTATTTTGATAAAGTATTATATAAAGGATATTTTGATCAGTTATTTTCCTTCCTAAAGGATTTTAAAGTGTTTTAAAATATTGTTTACTTCTTAACTAACAAGTGGTATGAGACGCATGTTAACACTTTTCGGGTTCCTATCTGAGTGTTTGTGAAACATTTGTCTTCGAGACGTATTTGCCAGTACTGGACCTTCAGGTCATTTGTCCTTTGGGATGTTTGTCATTGCGACGTATTTGTCCTTCGAGGTGTTCGTTATTGCGACGTTTTTGTCCTTTGGGACGTTTGTCTTCGAGATGTGACACCTTATTTTGAGAGAACAGTACTTGGAAGGCTTCGGCCAAAAGCTTGAGCTATAACTTTGAGATGATTTCATTGATTTCTTTGTGATTTTCCAAGTGTATCGCCCTTTTACATACTTGGCCATTTGAGCCGTCCAAGACATTATATATGGCGATTACATCTTTGGAAACATGAACTTCTTATCGAGTTCTATATTTGAGATTTTGAGTTTGCCAACACTTGGCAATTATTTGAGATTTATACTCTCCTTTTTGGAGATATACGAGATTGCCATTTTGGGCGTATTTTTATGGTTGAGACTTCTCTATTATGAGAATATTTTTGGGTTTGCCATTTGGGCGAGTTTGAGTTTTGAGATTTCTCCTATTTAGGAGTTATGGTTTCTCTAAACCATTAGAGTTGTTTTGGGTTATGCCGATGATATGAGGCATGTTTATGCTTTGTTGTTTTAATGTTGAGTTATCTCTTTCAAGATTATACATGCTAGTGATACTACTTCACTTGATGTAATGGCATGTACTTACTTATGCTATTTCTACTCATTCGAGAAGAGTTATCACCCTTTATCCTATGCTTCATATTATCACTTATCTTACTAAACTGATTATTTTAGCTAGACTGACCCGTGTAATTTATACTCGGGTCAGACCGAGTTATTTCAGGCTAGATACCTGCTTTTGTACTTAGCTTTGCTTTAATGCTTCCGCTTGGATATCTTTCTATCACCTTTTGTTGTTGTTGCCTTTTTGCTTGACTCTTATATGTATATTATTTTGGCTCGCTGTATATAGTGTGGTCTTCGAACCACTTATGATGTATCATTTTGTATTGTACTAGGGATGTATCTGTATAAATGTATATATCTGCTGTTTGTTGTTCAGTGATGTACATTTTAGCTGTTGTATTTTGTTCTGCTAGATCAGTTAGCCACCTATAGTTTTGTATTAAGCATTATTAGATATGTCGATCCACTTGAGATAGAAAAAAAATTAGAGCACTAAACGACGTATTTAGTAGATGTTGAAGACAAAGCTATAGATGATTGCTCCTAACCAGCCCTATTCTCCGCATTAGCAGACAGTATTACCTAATAATACTATTAATGTGGGTCTCGGGGTGAGGCGTCATAGAATCTCATGCACCAAAAAGATACTATGGTTTCCTTGTGGATGGTGAGATAAAAGATTGTGTCTTAAATGACCATACTCCACTATCTTTCCAACAAGCACTGCAAAGTAAATGCTCTGCAC
Organism: Allium fistulosum; assembly: GCA_030737815.1. Lineage (NCBI taxonomy): Eukaryota > Viridiplantae > Streptophyta > Magnoliopsida > Asparagales > Amaryllidaceae > Allium > Allium fistulosum. Next base: position 102,984,875 of record CM060907.1, read on the forward strand.
TTTGGCTTAGAGCAATGAAATCTGAGATGGATTCCATGTACAAAAACAATGTATGGACTATTTAAAATGTACCCGAAGGAATAAAACACATCGAATGTAAATTGATTTTTAAGAAAAAGCTAAATGTAGATGGAGAAGTAGAAACTTATAAAGCTAGGCCAGCTGTAAAAGGATTTCGTCAAATTCAAGGCGTTAATTATGATAAGACCTCTTCACCTATAGCCATGTTTAAATCCACTCAGATTATGTGTAACAACCCTGTATTTTGTGATTATTTTAATTGTATATTTTAATTATTTTAAATTGAATTTCCTGATTTAGAAACTTTGTTTTTTTATTAAAATGGATAAATTTTGTTATTTTAAATATAAATTTTGATTTGTAACTGAATTATAATTCCAAACATAAATAAATAGAGTATTTTCCAGAATTGTGAATTTTGGTCAATATGGTCAAACTTTGACTTTTAATTTAAAAAAAATTAAAAGTTTAAATTTTTGAATTTTATCTTTTATTATGAAAGTAAATAAAATTTTAAGAATACTGCTTTTTGTTTCATTGAAATCCGATTAATATTTTGGAAGTTATGCCTTTTTAACTATTGTGTGAAATTTGTTATATTTAACAAAATTGTTTATTTTAAATTTTATAAATAATATTTTTTTGTCGAATAATGTTCTAATTTATATTTATATGGGTAAAATAACTTGTTATGTATATATTTTGGTTTTAAAACATTTTTAAAAGAACAAATGGAATTTTCCAAGTCAGCTGCAATTTATTTACAAATTTTAACTCTAGTTTCAATTAAGTAAATTATTTTCTTTAATGTATTTTTCTATTTTCTTAAGATTTTGTTTTATTTTCATTTACACTTTATTTTGTTCAGCATTTATCTTATTTACTTGACCTTTTAATGGTTTAGAGGTATTGATATAATTTTCCAAAACTAGTGATGATTTATTTGTAATTTTGGACCCTGTTTTGGAGTTTTAAGCAATTTCTTCATTTCTTTTGCTTTTTCTTTAAAATTTATTATTTATTTCCAGTTTATTTTATTTTGTTTCAGTTTTTAAATTCATTTTCTGATTTATTTTTGTTTTTATTTGAATTATTGAAAAGGGAAATGTGAAGAGTTTAAAGGCCTTACATTTTTAGACTTTTCATTGTCCAAACTCTTCATTTTCCATAACCATCTCATTAATTCATTTTTGCTGTCCACTTCTTAGTTTCTAGCCATGAATTTTATCACTTTCTCACGCAAAATTTCAGTTCCTCAATCTCATCTTCACGGCTTAACAAAATTCCTTGGTAATGGCCTCCTCTTATTTTCACTTTTCTTCCATTTTTATGATATTTTGCCTTGTTTTCTTCCTCTTTTTGGCACGGCCTCATCACCAAAGCCACGGCCACAACCTCCTACCCCATCTCCTTATCATCACCACCTCCTACCATTTCTATTCAGACCATGGCCGAACCCCCATGAAGCAAAACTCCACCAAAAATGCAAACTACACCTTAAAACAACCATAGCCGAGCACCCCTTGATCACCACTCCATTTCCACCACCACCACCACCTTTGGCCGCCACCACCATCTTGTCCAGGCCCTACCTCACCACTCTAGCCTCTGACCTGAGTTGTACACACTCTGGCTGAGCCTAACCACCCATGGCCGAGCCTAGAGTTTGACCAAATCTCCACTAGTTTGCCTAGAAACCGCTTCACCTTCTCTAGTTGTAACTTCCACCACTTGTTTAGCCTTGTAGTCGTACCTTTTCCAGACCCATACCTAATCCAAACCATGCCCAAACCTGACCTTATTGATCCCCTAGGCCATGCAAACAAGTAGAGAAAGCAAGGCAAAAAATTTCGTGTTCAATTCGCTTTTTGTTTCAAAGTTATTCAAATTCAATCGTATTGATTTTTAACTATTGTTTTGGTTTTGTTTTTGGGTTGTAACACAAGATCTATAACTTGGATCTTGCTCTCCACTCAAGTTCATAGCTTTGTCATTGTGTTCTGGTTTGTGTTGTGTCATTTGAACTTGCATCTCCAGCAAAAGAGGTGAGTAAATCTCACACAACATTTTATGCTTATACTAATGTGAAACAACAACAACTAAATGTGTATAATATTATGATATGTTATAACTGCCTGTGATTATTTATTTATATAATGTTAAACCTGATAATTTACCTGTCATCTCATCTGTTATTGTTATATATTGTTAACTGTTCATTTTTATCTGTTAATCACACTGCAAGTTCCCTGTAGATTAGAATCACTGTGGGTTGAAATGATACATACCCAAATGGACTTTAGAATAGGGGAAAATCATTACGGGCTGAAATGATAAGACTGGGTGATTTTCAATTATTTGTTTTACTTGGGATTGCGGGTTTGTAATGATAAAACCCAGATTTTTTTGTATATTATGGATTGAAATGATTTATTATCCGTATCACTTGAATTAGGCTAGAAAACTATATACAGGCCCGTGGTTATTTTTAAGATTTTGAAAAATGTTTAAATAAATTTTAAAAAGTGTAAAAATATGAAAATTTGATTTAAATTGAATTTTTATAAGTTTATATAGTAAAATTAGGAATTTTATATAAGTTAAAAATGTTGAAAATGAATAGAAAAGGAATTTTTGAAAATATAACTTAAGTTGGAAAATTTTGGAATTTTGGTTAAAATGAGAAAATAAGTTATATAAATAAAAATGAAAATAAAAATGGAAATTTGAAATTTATTGGAGGATGGAAATAAAATTTAAGTGTTAAGTTTATTTATTAAAAATGTGAAGAAAAGAAATTTACACTTGAATTTGTTAAATAATTCATTGAATTTGATTTAACTATAACAAATTTATTTAATAAAAATCATGTGTTAAATGATATATTATATAAACATTTTTGAATGTTAAAACATGATTTTTATCATGTTGAAAGGGTTTAAAATGAATTTTATTATTGGTTGGAAATACACTAAAATCTGGAAAATACTTTTCATAGCATTCATAAATGCTATGATTTCAGAATTGAACTAAAACTTAGTAAAAAGAGGCTATTACAGCATTTCTGAAATATTGTAGTTGCTGTAGTAAATGTAAAGTCTAAAGAACTTAATAAAGGGCTATTACAGCAGTTCTGTAAACTGCTGTAGCTGCCTGTTGTCTTTGATGAAATTAAGTAACCCTTGTTTTTGAACCTGAGCTATTACAGCATTTTTGGAAATGCTGTCTTAGCTGTTTTAAACTAAATTTCAACTAAAATGAGATATAACAGCAGTTTTAAAGTGCTGTCTTTGCTGAAATAAAATGTTTTCAAATATAACTTATAACAGCTTTTTCTATATGCTGTGAAAGGCTGAAATTTTCAATGTTTATGGATATTGACCTAGTAAATGAACTCAGAATGATTTGAAACTTTGGAAATTGAATACTTGACTTGAAAGAATAATAATTTCACTTTTAAATAGTTTAAATGAAAAACTATTTAAAGGGTGATTTGATAAGATAATAAATGAATGATATTTTGGAATTTTAAAGGGTATTAAATTTGATAATTGAATTTGAATTCAAATAATGATTTGAAAGGAAGTTTTGAAAGGATATGATATTATAATATATTGAAATGGTTTGTAAATGATTTAATCTTTATTTTGATAAAGATTTGAATTTGAAATGATATTAAAATTTTGAAATATAAAATATTATTTTGAAATACTATAACCACGGGTATACTTCTCTGTATGTCATTTGATTTCCTGATGATGGCTGTGATGCACATTAACACTATTAGTTGCATGGTTTATTTCGATATGGACATTTCTGTGATATTGATATTACTGTTTAATTGATGGTTTTATGGATCCTTAAAGGATGGGCGATCCCAAGCATCCTCTAAGTTATTATGCATTGCTATTACAGTTCACTTGAGTTGGTTTACATTGTATAAGTATATATGTCCTAACTCGAATGTTTTGTGTTTTACTTTACGCTCAGGTCAGCCTGAGAATCATAGCTTTGGAATTTATCTTCTGGGCTAGAGATTTGCTGGAGCTTATCTGTCTATTTGTTATTTCTTATCTTCTAATCCAGTTATTTACTATTCGGTATTGTCTCTGTATTATTGATTTATGTATCCCAACTTCTATTGTATCTATTTTGACTATGAGATTTTATATATGTTTTGAGAGTTGTATATAGTAGCTTCATGAACTAATATGGTATTTTATTTCCGCTGCGAGTTATTCCGATATTTCTGTGTATGGGATTCTGTGAATGATTTTATTTGCTCCAAATTTTATTACAATATGTTATTTTGAATTATTCAAGTCAGACATGTGTGGATTATTGTCGATTTGAATGGTCCAAAATAGTGGGTCGTTACATTATGTTGGCCATTGTAGAATTCTATGACTTCAAAATTTGGCAAAAGGACGTAAAGATGGCATTTCTAAATGGTGATTCAGAAGAGACCATTCACATGTCGCAGAACGAGGGTTTTGTGGTTAGTGGGAGTGGAGCCAAGGCTTGCAAGCTGTAAAAGTTTATTTATAGACTTAAACAAGCTTCAAGAAGTTGGAATAAGTGTTTCGATAGCGTAGTCAAACATTTTGGTTTTTATCAAAATACAAAGGGAGCATTCGTATACAGAACGAAACAGGGCAAAGCTATCGTATTTCTAGTTTTATATATCGATGATCTATTGTTGATTGGAAATGACACTTCATTATTACAATCAGTGAAAGCTTGGCTTTTCAAGAAATTTCTCTATAAAGGATTTGGGAGAAGGAGCCTGTGTACTAGGTATAAAGAGCTATAGAGATAGATCAAAAAGGCTGTTGAGATTGTCCTAATCTTTGTATATAGATATCATACATAAAAGGTTCAGTATGAAGAATTTTAAGCGTAGAAACGTTCCAATGCAGTTTGGAATCATCCTTTTCAAGAAGGACGCTTCTTATACCGATGAGAAGAAAGTGCGTATGAAAAGGATCGTCTATGCTTTAGCCATAGGATCCATAATGTACGCTATGCTATGTACAAGACCAGCTATGGCATATGCATCAGGGTGCATATGCCGATACCAGTCTAATCTTGGGAAAAACATTGGATGGCTATAAAATGTATACTAAAGTATTTGAGAAATACCAAGGACTTACTCCTTACATATGGGAATGAAGACCTCATTATGAAAGGGTACACAGACTCTAGCTTTAAAAGTGATATTGATGATAGTAGGTTGGTGTTTGATTGTGTCTTTACACTTAACGGAAGAGCCATCTGTTGAAGAAGGTCCAAGCAAGAGACCGTAGCTGATTCAATGATGGAGGCCAAGTACATTGCCCTCAATGAAGAAGCTAAAGAGGCAGTCTAGATGTGCATGTTTTTAAGTGAGCTCGAAGTGATTCCCGATACCGAAAATCCAATGAAATTGTTCTGTGATAACAATATGGCAGTATAGATCACAAAAGAGCCTAGATTGCATAAGAAGTCACATTATATTCTTCGAATGTTTCACCTCATTAGGGAATTCGTCCACAAGAAAGAGGTCGTGATACCAAGGGTATATATTAAGGACAACATAGAAGGTCCATTCACTAAGGATCTACCTCAGTTGGCTCTCGAAAAGCTATTTGAAGGGTTGGGATTGACATTCCATAATTGGTCCCAAGTGCAAGTAGGAGATTGATAGAGTTATGTCATAGGGGTAATTTTATAGTTTATTAAAAATTATGAACTCTATATCAATTCCCATTCGTAGTAAATGTGTTTTTCTTTTTGTTATATATTCGTTGTAATGTGTTATAAATAAATTAAATGCTTAACTAAAATATATCTAACAAAAAATCCATAAATAGTGCGTTTATTCTGTTAATTATAAATAGTTGTAATCATCAGTAGTGTATCATAATATAGTAAACAATCATTTTAAATATTTCTATTCAAAATGCATAAAGACTGGATATCAATGCATCGATAGAGAGTAGAGTACGTAACGCTGTAACACCCCATAAAATTAATGATAATTAATAAGGCTCCAAAAATGGAATTTGAGCAAATGATGAAATTTGCCTACAAAACTTACTCCATTGCGTTCATGGCGATTTTCTAAGCAATTTTCATATTTGGAGTTTTGCAATAGGAGCTCAAACGAAAAAGTTGTTAGAGTTTGAAGTTTTCGACGCAAAAATAATTAAAAACGAAAAAGGAAATAAATTATAATAAGTGCGAGACCCCATGGTTGACCCACTTACTTGGGCCAGTTGACCGCTATCGGTCGACCACTTATAGGAGGTGGTTGACCGGTTGGGGTGTGGCAGTTAGGATTTAAACCTTGACCAACAGCCCAGATTTAATTATTTTAATCTAACAGTTACGGTTGATTCAAACGCCTATAAATACAGACATAACCCCTTACTTCTCTTCTTCTATTTTCTTATCAAAGCAACGAAGCTCTACCATTTTTCCTTCTCCAATATTTCTAAAAATTACAAAATATTATACACACACACAAAAAAAATGTCAGAGAAGGACAGAAAATAAAAGAGAAGAAGAGAAGAAGCGAATCAACGTTGCGAAATAAAAAGGTAAGATTTTATAATTATAAACCTATATTCCCCTTAACCCCAAATCTTTTCTCAAATCTGTAATTCTAATAGTATGTATACATCTTATTATACATATATTTTTGGGTTAGAATTGAAAATGAGTGAAGTAAAGGAATAAATTCAGATTTGAGAGATTTGAAAAGCTAAAAGGTAAGTGAGAAGTTATCTAATTTATTTAAAACATTGAAATTCATCCCATTGAATTTTTGTTTAATTATTATGCTTATATAAGATCTGATGAGTTGTAGTCTTAAAACAAACATATAAGATTATCACCTACATATTCAATAAAATAAGTAATTGGAATAGGAATAGTATGTACGACCTAATCTAGAAATTTAAATTCAGTCCCAAATATTTATTCTTGTATAATGTTTGAAAATTTGTAGAGTTTATTCCAGATTTATAACTGGGTTGTAAATTAGGTTTTCCTAGTTGACTTGATGTGAATATCAATATTTTAATTTATTTAGAGTGGGGTATAATTTAATTATATCTATTTTCGTATAATTTCCATAAATTATACAATTCCAAAAATATGTATAAAAGTGCGTCCTTTGAATTAACAAGGAATATTCCAAAAAGGAAAGAGATGTGTAAAGTACAAATATTATTTTCCATAGTTTAATTTGTCTATTTCAAAAAAAGAAGGGAAATAATATCTTGTAATTTCAAACAAAGGAAGGAATCACTATTGGTTAATGTTATCCGGCCTTTTGATCGGGCTATATGTAGACTGGCTAGATAAGTTAAACTCGATTATAGACAACGAAAGCAGTACGGAGATCAAGCACAAACAACAACATGAAGTAACAATCAAGAAAAGCCAAGAGATAGTCTTTACAGAACATTCTAATTATGGATTAGTGTCTCCTTAGGCAAGAGATCAGTACCTATTCCTTCCTCTAGGCAGAGGATTGGATCATATCACCATAGCAATGAACAGCATCAACCAACAGTTCAACACAACGGGAATCGATCAATATCTCTAAAAACATGAAATTAACTATGCAAACAACTTTGGAAAAATGAAGCTGACATAGAGGGGGACACACCAAACCGATCACAGCTGTCCAGGAGGACTGATCGGTGACGATTGTTATACAATTGGAATTAAGCCATGAAATTTTCTATGCAACCTTGTCTACATCTGGAGATTCTATTGACTAATTTTCAGGAAGATATTCGGTCGTCTACCTCTATAAATACAGAGTTAACATTTCATTTTAGGAATCTTTACACTATTATTTTGCCTGTACTCCATTGTATTTATAGTTCCGATCCAATCCATCTTGTATTCCTAAATTCAATTGATCAATAAAGCTATTTCATCGAACTGGATGTAGGCATTCAACGTCGAACCACTATAAATCTGTTTATCATTATTTTTTTACTTGTTTTCTTTATTTTAATTTAGATTTATTCATTTAATTTTTTACATTCATTATATTGGGTCATTGTGCCAACTTTTGGTGCAAAAATTTTGGTGCTTTCACTGAGAAATCAGTTCTCAACTTGATTGGATCTCATCTTCTACTTATGGATTCCCATTTTCATGAGATAGATCCAGATATCTATCAACAAGTTTCTGTTTCAACTTAGATTTGAAGAAGTTTTAGAAGGAATCTATTAGCCATAGCCAAAGGAAAGTCTACTACTTCCTATGCTCCTATTTAAGGCAAGGATGATGCAAGTGTGCAATGTTACCATAAAATTCACTTAAGGATAAAGGCATGAAAAAAGGCTCATAAAAAGTGTTAAGCTCCACAAGAATTGAAGACAAGGATTTCACCATAATTAAAAAAAAATGTTTCGAAGGCATTGAGATAGCTTTCGAAGAGGTTAGGATAGAGTCGCAAGCACCTGATGCACATATAAGTGTCAAGTGAAACAAGAGCTTTCAAAGGGGTAGAATAGAAAGCAAAGCTACCCTTCTGCCTCAGCTAAACCTTTCGACACAGTCGAATCCACATGTACGAGAGAGCCTAGTATGGGTTCGAAACACCTTTTGAAGGTATTGGACAACAAGCACGCACATAAGAAACAGACCCTTCGAAATAGTTGGTTTCGCCGTTGTCAACCTTCTACTTAAAGACATTTTACCGATGTGCACCTTTCAATAGCAAGAATAAGCCATTCGAAATGGTTGGAACCTTCTATAAGCATAAAGAAAACTCCACACAAAGCCAAGTGACCATTTGCAATGGTCCAGTCATCACCTACAAATCCTTTCGAAACTATAAGAAAGCACTCCTTACCCACTCAAATAATAACTCATCATGGTTAACACCAGAACAAAGCGACCAAGGGAGGTTTCGAAGGAGAAGAAGAAGCCTAGGGTGCTTCCGCTTGCATCAAAACAACGTGATAGTGATCCTCGACCCTTTCACTACATACCTTTCGAAGGTGTCGAAAGGTTTCAGAGGAACACAAATGCAATATTAGTGAATTTTATAACAACATCCATTGCTAATACACTATTGATGAAGGCAAAAGGGTTAAGCTAAGCATAATAAGAGACCCAAGAAGTCGCCTTCAAAGCTATGGAAGCAAAAGAATGAGGGAAAAAGGATGAATGCCAAACGCTAGGGAAAGACCTTTCAACTGCTTTGAAAGGATGGAAGCGGAAGGGGGTCAACTTGCATCTATAAATATGACCCTAGGGGTCCGAGTTTAGGGAGCAAATTTGAATTATGAATTATCTTTCTTATTTCATAGCAAAATCAAAATTTTGTAACCATAAATCAATTTGGAGAAAATTCTCTTATTTTTATTCGAATTTAAATAACTGCAAAGGAGTGGATGCATGGATCCAATATCGATTTTGAATATCAGGAAGATCATTGCGGCCATTAGCTCGACTAATGACCAATTGCACATGATGCCCACTTATTTTCTAAACCCTTATTTGACTTATGCAACGCCATGGAATCTACTTAGACATTGTGATTTCAAATCATATTATCACCATGTTTCATAATGTGAAAAACTAAAATTGACGTGATGATGATAATTCGATACCAGCAAGTCCATCAAACTTATACCATTTGTCCAAGATATGATTCTATCACATATTGATTTTAATACATTGCACATTAAGTCCCTTAGAAAGACTAAGGTTCTTACTCGATCGAAAGGGGTTTTGAAGGGGCATACTATATGATTATTGATGTTCAGTCTATTGGAAGGACTCCTTCAAAAAGAGCTTGGATATTCAAAAACATATAACTCATTTCAAAGGTGCCTCAACCATGATAGAAGAAATCACACTTTTGAAAGTGGATTCATTTTTTAAAGGCATATTAACCATTTCGACCCACTCAAAAGGGGTTACGAACGATTCCTTCCTAATCTATGTTTCAAAGTGTTGGATGGTTCATTCATCAACAATTAACACCTTCATAAAGCCCCCTTTTCGAAAGTATGCAGCTCCGATCGAATCATTCGAAAGTGGTTTTGAAGGGATTGTTCACTTCTAAAACTTAGCTTTAAGATGTTAATCAAGTTTCTTGTTAACAACTTAGCTTTGGGAATGTTGACAAGTTTTCTTGTTAATATTTTTTGGCACTAGAAGGAGGACTTGAACCTTCGACTTTGTAGTTCCGTTATAGACTAATTATGGATTGTTTAACTTGATATAGGAAAATGAAATCTAAAAGGCTTAGTCGAATGGATGAAGAAGCAGTACACAACACAACTTTGAAGGAAACGACCTTCAACTTGAAGGGAGTTGTGCAAGGACAGTGTTAGCGCCAAAATTGGTCACTAACACCCAAATCAAAGCGAAAGCACCAAATACCAGTCACAGCTCACAGATAGCATATATGTGGTGAATGTTAATATGGAGAACAACAAGAAATTAAAATGAAAGCAGTAGAGAACAATAGATTTTATAGTGGTTCGGCTAACTCTGGCCTACGTCCACTCCAGATGTTTCCTTTTTATTGATGTTAGAATCGATTACAGTTACAAAATGGCAGAGTTGCCTAAGTTTCAGAAAAGTGAAAGTAAGAGAGTCGAAAGGAAGATCCCTTTTCTGGAACTCCACATGCTTTATTTATAGGAAAATCTAGGTAGTTGGGCCTCCAGAGTAATCCGGCCCCATCAAGGCTATAGCCGATCCAGGCTCAACATTACGACCGACCCAAGCAGGCCGAGCCGCATCCACCGATCTCCATTCCTCAATAAGCCAACCCAATGCATCCTATGTGTTAACCCGAAGTAAACCTGTCCATAACTCGAAGCAACCGAGCAACCGACCCACAATCTTGTTGCTGACCTACTCCCTTATGCCGACCCAAGGATATGCGAAGACCGACCCGAAGTAAATGACTCCGACTCCATCATACCGATCGACCCTGAACCCAAGTTGACGACCGAGCCTATTCGAGTGTTGTCCCGAAGCCTACTGCCTACCGACCCAAATTAGGAATCAGTGCCGACCCAAGTGCTCTTCCTATGCTCACCGTCCCAAGACCAATTCACCGACTTATCCAAATGCCGAGCCACCACTACTGACCGAACCATACTACTACACCGAGCCACCTCGTCCTGACCGGCCCATACCACTACACTAAGCCACACATTCCTGACCGAACCATCAATGTCGAACGACCCGTGACTCCCAGACCGAACCACCAATGCCGAACGACCCGTGACTCCCAGACCGAACCACCAATGCCGAACGACCCGTGACTCCCAGACCGAATTACCAATGCCGAACGACCCATGCATGGCCTCTACTCCTCGACCGAGCCATGCTTCCACACCGATCCACACCATCCACACCGACCCACCTATGCTGAACCACCTCTGACCGACCCAGAAATGCCAGTCCACATTTCCTATACCCAAGTCATAGCCGATCCAGCTTTAAGCCATTCCAATATCCATCTTCCAGGCGCGTTGCATCACCTATCCATCCAGTTGACTCAAACCTATCGTACTCCATCCTCAATAGCCAAGCAATCGATTTAGTTAAGTCCGCTTATCCAAGGCCTTGCCAAAAGGCGGGTTAACATTTTGCCCCCCAAAACATGCCTTGCGATAGGAAGGCGTGTTTTAAATTGCTTTAGATCCGTTATCTGAATCTACAACTGCTCTGAATCGATATCCAATTCCTATCCAGTAACCGAATCCTCATCCGATTCCACATCCTTACGAAATCAATTAACCAAATCCACGATCTCTCCGGATCACTTTATCTGAGTCCAGGACCTCTCCGGGTTCTGTAGTCTAAATTGGGGACCTTTCCAGGTCCAAAGCCTAAGTCGGGACCTCACCGGGTCCTAAAATCCATATCTGAGACCTCACCGGGTCCATGCCCAGATCTAGGACCTCTTTGGGTCATATAACTTAAATCCAGGTTATTCTATCATACTTCGGCCTTGACTCTCCGGTCAAGGACTTAATCCATGGGGTATCCTCCTATGGCCCGATCCCTAATCGAGGACTTCATATTCTCCGGCCTCGACTCTCCGGTCGAGGACTTCATATTCTCCGGCTTCGACTCTCCGGTTGAGGACTTAATATTCTTCGGCCTCGACTCTCCAGTCAAGGACTTAATATTCTCCGGCCTCGACTCTCCGGTCGAGGACTTAATATTCTCCAGCCTCGACTCTCCGTTCGAGGACTTCATATTCTCCGTCCTCGACTCTCTGATCGAGGACTTCATATTCTTCGGCCTTGACTCTTCGGTCAGGGACTTTATATTCTCCGGCCTCGACTCTCTGGTCGAGGACTTTATATTCTCCGTCCTTGACTCTCTGGTCGAGGACTTTATATTCTCCGGCCTCGACTCTCTGGTCGAGGACTTTATTTACCAATCCACCTCTCAAAGCTCGTCTGACCATCTCTGCTAATCTGTCATTGTCGCCAAGCTGTAATCCTTGTCCGATGTCTTCGATCTGCCCCCCGAGTTTACGAGGGAATCCTAGCACATACTCCTCATCACGTACTCCTGTATTCCTGTTGATGCGGGGTTGCACAGCATCATCAGGTATCCCTCCATGGATTGGTCCAGAATTACCTATTGGTATGCCCCCAAGTCTTGGTCCATCCGGATTAATAGTTGTTCGCTGATCAGGGGTTGGTCCCTGCTGAACCACTCCATCTGCTTGCTGGTTGTGTGCTTGTGATCCAGCTCCACGGATCTGAGCTCCTGCAGTTCCTGCTTGTCCAAATTGTTTGAGAAGAGTTTGCATCATCTCCTCTTGTCTTTTCAGCATCGCTTCCATCTCGTCTCGATGCTTGACCTGCTCCAGCTCTAGAGGAGGCCTCTTGAATTCCCTCTTGATTGCTTCTTTCTGTAACTTGCTTCCTTGTTGGTGGCCTAGCCATTGCTTCCTAGAATCCAAGTTCCTAACTCCAAAATCCCCGAGTGCTTGCATTCTCAGTGAAAGCGCCAAAATGTTAGCGCCAAAATTGGTCACTAACACCCAAATCCAAGCGAAAGCACCAAATACCAGTCACAGCTCACAGATAGCATATACGTGGTGAATGTTAATATGGAGAACGACAAGAAATTAAAATGAAAGCAGTAGAGAACAACAGATTTTATAGTGGTTCGGCTAACTCCGGCATACGTCCACTCCAGAAGTTTCCTTTTTATTGATGTCAGAATCGATTACAGTTACAAAATGGCAGAGTTGCCTTAGTTTTAGAAAAGAGAAAGTAAGAGAGTCGAAAGGAAGATCTCTTTTCTGGAACCCCACATGCTGTAATTATAGGCAAATCCAGGTAGTTGGGCCTCCTGAGTAATCCGGACCCATCAAGGCTATAGCTGATCCAGGCTCAACATTACGACCGACCTAGGCAGACCGAGCCGCATCCACCGATCCCCATTCCTCAATAAGCCGACCCGATGCATCCTAGGTGTTAACTCGAAGTGAACCTGTCCATAACTCGAAGCAACCGAGCAGCCGACCCACAATCTTGTTGATGACCTAGTCCCCTATGCCGACCTGGGGATATGCGAAGACCAACCCGAAGCAAATGACTCCCACTCCATCATACAGATCGACCCCGAACCCAAGTTGACGACCGAGCCTATTCGAGTGCTGTACCAAAGCCTACTGCCTACCGACCCGAATTAGGAATCAGTGCCGACCCAAGTGCTCTTCCCATGCTCACCGTCCCATGACCAATTCACCAACCCATCCAAATGCCAAGCCACCACTGCTGACCGAACCATACTACTACACTGAGCCACCTCGTCCTGACCGGCCCATATCACTACACCGAGCCACACATTCCTGACCGAACCATCAATGCCGAATGACCCGTAACTCCCAGACCGAACCACCAATGTCGAATGACCCGTGACTCCCAGACCGAACCACCAATGCCGAACGACCCATGATGGCCTCCACTCCTCGACCGAGCCATGCTTCAACGCCGATCCACACCATCCACACCGACCCACCTATGCCGAACCACCTCTAACCGACCCAGAAATGCCGGTCCACATTTCCTATACCCAAGTCATAGCCGATCCAGCTTTAAGCCATTCCAATATCCATCTTCCAGGCGCATTGCATCACCCATCCATCCAGTCGACTCAAAACTATCGTACTCTATCCTTAACAGCCAAGCAATCGATTTAGTTAAGTCCGCCTGTCCAAGGCCTTGCCAAAAGGCGGGTTAACCGACGGCCATCAACCCCAGCACAACCAGATGGCAATGCAATCAAGATAAGGCATCTGGAGCAACAATTGCTGGAAATGCAAGAGCTCCTCAAAGCAGCTCTATCTTAGAAGTCTTCCAAATCTGCAAAACCACCAATGGGAGATGAGGTAATCTCCCCAAGAGGAAATTGAAGGCTAATACCAATAAAGGCAAGAGCAAGATAGACCAAATATCGTCAAAGAAAAAGGAATGTCAAACTATTAAAGTCGATCATCAAGGAAGAATACATGATAAATCTCTCGAACAATCTTGAAGCTCGACTTCAAAGGAATACAACCCAAATCAAAAAAGCTATCGTGATGTTGAAGCTTATTTGAAAGATGTGGTAGAAAAGGAAGTCAAAGATATGCTAAATGTGAAAGGGAAAGAACTCTGGATGAGTAAGTAAATGACAATGAACGAGTAGCTCCGTTCACGGATGAAATCATGTCAGTGGTAATTACATCTCATGTCAAGATCCCAACCATGAAATATCATGGAACTATTGATCCTGATGATCACTTGATGGCTTTTGATAGCCAAATGGACCTATATAATGCCTATGGAGAAGTACGGTGTTGGCTATTCCTAGTAAACCTTAAAGGAGTAGCTGCAGAATGGTACCGTCAGTAACGAGAAAAGACCATTTATTTGTGGAAACAATTTTCTTATGAATTCTTCACCCAATTTTGCATATGCAAGGATCTCATGATTGATTATACTATAGCAAACATCAAACAAAGGCAGGGGAGTCCCTGGGTGACTACCTAAGAAGGTTCAACACTAAAGGCCAAGGATATGAATGATAGGGATAAACTGATTGCAGCACATCCAGGACAAATAGAAAATACACCATTTTGGAAAGAACTCTTTATTCACAGATGTAAAGATTTACAAGACCTCCACTTCCAAGCTGATAAATTCATTTGAATGGATGAATTGTATTATGCTAAGAAGGAAGCTAACTCCAAGAAGGAGAGTGAGAGATTTGGGTTCGACTGTGGACACAAAAGGCCAAGGTGGGAGGATTCTACTACTAATTCAACCGCTTTGAACAGGCCGTTCTCTTATATCTATGCTCAAAGAGAAAGTTAACTTCCCAACTTCATTCAAGGCTAAAAATTACCCATAGCAGAGAAATGGGGACAACTACTGCACTTATCACAAAGCGAATGGTCATATAACTGATGTATGTCGAGTGCTGGCTAGAATCACTTAGAAACTAATCTGTGAAGGGCATTTAAAGGAATTCATCCAAGACAACCAAAAGGCGCCTAGGACTGGTGATGGTCCATAAAAATTTCCTTATAATGCTATCAACATCTTAGAAGAGATCCATTAAGCTTGAGTCCGCCTGTGATTACGATTGATGTAATCCATGGAGGGCTACACCCAGCAGGAACTAGCAAGGGAGCCAGAAGTAGATACATTAAAGAAGCGGGAGAGGTAGTGTTCTCCATCCAGGAAGAGTCCCCGCTTAAAAGTCAATGACTCAATACACCATTGTCGAATCTTGGTTTTACTCCCCAAGAGTTGAAGAAAGGGATTCATCATCCCCAGAACGGCCCCCTCATGATCACGAACCAAATTGGGCTTTCAATAGTGTCCAAGATTCTTGTAGACACTAGGAGCGCAGTCAACTTTATTTTAAAACATTCCTTTGATCAAATAGGCATTCCTGAAAACAAGCTAGAGCCTACCCTTGAGCCTATCTTTGGGTTCAATAATAAGGGGTCAACTCCAATAGGGCTAGTGAAGTTTCTAGTATAAATGGGAGTACTGTCATGCCGCAAGACTTTTGAAACTCTCTTCGTAATCATCAATCAACCGTCATACTACAATACTTTCTTTGGCTGACCTGCACTTGATGAGGTGGACGCTTTTGTCTCGCCAAAATATCTAATGGTAAAATTCTTAACTAAGAGGAGTTGGGACACTATCCAGGAAGAACAATTTAGCTCCCATGAGATGTACTTTGCAATGCTTAATCAGTATAAGAGGGAGTATTCTTCTTACTATGATTCTTCTACCATTTTTCAGCCTTTAGATGATAGATTTTTACATCCGTCATTTGAAACAAAAATGAAGTCTAATAAAATAAATAAACATGTGTTTGGAAGGTACTTCTCGTCTGGAGGCAAAAGGAAGAGGACTGAAGCCAACTCAATGGAGGAAAGCAAATATCGTTATAGAATT
The DNA here is from genome assembly GCA_030737815.1 of Allium fistulosum. NCBI lineage: Eukaryota > Viridiplantae > Streptophyta > Magnoliopsida > Asparagales > Amaryllidaceae > Allium > Allium fistulosum. The sequence goes on from CM060907.1 coordinate 103,001,359, forward strand.
ATATTGTCGAGGGGTAATGGAAAGGGTAAAACCAACAAATGACCTCGTGGTGATATGTGTAGATCCAACTGATCCGACCAAGATTGTTAGAGTGGGAAAAGAATTGAAGGACAACATGAAGGTGGATTTAACTCAATTCCTAAAAGTTATCAAAGATGTATTTGCATGGACTCATTCGGATATGATCAGGATTGATCCGTTAGTTATGTGCCATGCATTAAATATTAATCCAAACATGACCCTCGTTTGACAAAGGAAGAGGCAATTTGATAAGGTTTGATTTGATGCACTGAAAGAGGAAGTTAAGAGGCTACATGATAAGGGGTTCATTCGAGAGGTCTTTTATCCAAAATGGTTAGCAAATTCAGTGTTGGTGAAAAAGGCAAATGACAAATGGAGAACATGTGTCGATTATATGGATCTGAACAAAGCATGACTAGAAGACTGTTATTTGTTGCTTAGAATAGATAGGTTAGTTGATGCAACTAGTGGTCATAAGCTATTGTTCATCATAGACGCATATTCAGAATATAACAAAATACCCATGTTCAAACTGGACGAAGAGCATACAAGCTTCATTACGATTGGGGAATCTTATGTTATAAAGCAATGCCTTTTGGGCTGAAGAATGTGAGAGGTACTTATCAGAGATTGGTCAATAGAATGTTCAAGAGGCAGATTGGATGAAATATGGAAGTTTATGTGGATGACATGCTGGTAAAGTCTCATGAAGTTGAGAATCACCTTAACGATCTTGAAGAAATGTTCAAAGTGTTACGAAGGTATCAGATGAGACTGAATCCTTAGAAATCATCTTTTGGAGTTCATTCCAGGAAATTCTTAGGCTATATCATTACCGCACAAGGAATCAAAGCCAGTCGTGACAAAATTTATGCTATCAAAGACATGGAAGAACCTAAAACTAGCAAAGATGTTAAGGGCTTGAATGGTAGAGTTGCAGCCCTAAGTAGATTTATCTCCAAGGCAACCGATAAATGCATCCCTTCTTCAATGTCATTAAAAAAAGAAAGAATTTTGAATGCGGAGAGGATTGTAAGAAAGCCTTCCATGAATTAAAAAATCATTTAGAAAGTCTCCCTATCTTATCCAGCCCCGTAGATGGAGAAAGCCTATATTTGTATATGGTGGTTTCAGAATATGCGGTTAGTTCAGTGCTGATTAGAGAGGAGAATGGAACTCAACTTCCATTTATTATATAAGCAGATGATTGAAAGATGTTGAGGTCGGCATCCAGTCGTAGAAAAGTTAGCTTATTGTTTGATACCGACGGCACAGAACTCAGAACATACTTTCAAGCGCATCTAATTAAAGGATTGACCAATTTTTCAGTAAACCTAAGACTTCAAGGAGGCTAGTAAAATGGGGGATTGAACTTAGTCAGTATGACATTGAACTTCAGCTAAGAATAGCAATTAAAGGGCAGGCTTTAGCAGACTTTTCAATGAATGCACAAGCTTTGTTAAAGAACAATCAGAGAAAGAGAAGAATCAAAAACTTGTATGGTAACTATTTGTGGATGGAGCATCAAATGAGCAGGGAGCTGGAGCAGAGTACGTCATAATCACAATCGATAGGCATTGCTTGCATTATGCAATGAATCTAGGGTTTGCTGCAACAAATAACGTAGCAGAATATGAATCAACGGTGGCAGGGTTGACTCTAGCCTTGCAACTTAAACTCCTAAGGATTCAAATCTTTAGTGCTTCTCAGCTAATGGTAAATCAAATAAAGAAAATATATCATACTAAAGACACCAAACTATCCTTGTATGTAAAGAAAGTGTTGAAAATGCTAACCTTATTCGAAGATTTTTCTACACACCAAGTCCAAAGGGAAGAAAACTCTCAGGCAGATTCATTAGCAAAGTTGGCTAGTTCAAGAGGAGCCACAAAAACCCGTATTGTACCAGTAGGATACCAAGAAAATCCTAGCATCAAAGAGGGAATACTCGAACAAGGGAAGGAATTGTTGGTTCTGACTAGATCTAAAGCTATGGCACAAGAAAGAGAAGAAAGGGAAATTGATGAAGAAATCCCATATGAGGAGTTTAATCATCCAAGGCAGATGATTGTTATAGTGACACTTGGATGTCACCTATTGTCGAATATCTTACCAACGGGATATTACCATCCGAAAAAATGGAAGCTATAAAAATCAAGCGACAGGCTTCGACTTTCACAATGATGGATGGAATTCTTTATAAGAAAGGATATGCCTTACCTTACTTAAGATGTGTGAGTTTGGAGGATGGGATGAAATTATTAGTGGAAGCGCATGAAGAATTTTGCGGAGACCATTCCAATGGGGTAAAGTTGGCAAAGAAAATAATGAGACAAGGTTTCTATTGGCCTTGAATGGCGGTTCAAGCTATTGAATAAGTAAAAAATGTGAAAGATGCCAGAAATACTCAAAGATTCCTCATTTACCACCAAGTCGATTAACTCCAATCTCTGGTCCATGGCCCTTCGATATATGGGGAATCGACTTAATCGGGTCATTGCCAATTTCCAAATGAGGAGCAGAATATGCTTAGTGGCCATTTACTACTTTACTAAGTGGGTATAAGCAGAACCACTCCCCAAAATCACATTTGGGAAAGTGCTTAGATTTGTCATTAAAAACATCATTACCAGATTCGGGATCCCTTATAAGATTATATCTGATAATGGAACACAATTTCAAAGTGAAGAATTTTCTCAATTCTATCATAAGAATGGAATTATCAAAAGCTTATCTTCTGTGGCAGATCCAAAGGTTAATAGAGCCATCGAGGTGGAAAATAAGACTATTAAGACTATCTTGAAAAAGTGATTGAATAAAGCTAAAGGAAATTGGGTAGAAGAATTGCCACTTGTACCCTGGGCCTATCGAGCATCCACTAGAACTACCACGGGTCATATTCCTTATTCTTTAACATATAGGTTTGAAGCAATGTTGCCAATTGAAATTGAGGTAACCTCCATCGAAGAATTGCATATGCATTTGATCCAAACAATGAATTGAAGAAAGAATCATTAGGTTTAATACATGAGCTAAGAGATGAAGCAGTTATTCGAATTGTAGAATATCATAGAAGAATCTCGAAAACTACAACTCAAATGTAAAAAAGGATCATTTCAAGAGGGAGACTTGGTACTCCGAAGGGTGATGGAAAATACTAGGAATCTTGCGGAGGGACCACTAGGACCAAACTGGGAAGGTCTCCTAATCGTGTGCAAAGTAATTACTCCTGGAGCTTACAAGTTATGTTGACAAGATGGAAATATGGTTCCTAGAACGTGGAATGCAGAACACTTGCCACCATATTTTCTCACAATGAACGAATAAAGCACCTCTTCCTTGTGAAAAGTCTACACGGTTTGGAGTAAAATTCTCCTTGAATTTAGAAACTATCTTAAACAGTCAAAAGCCTTTGTTCGTGCCAAGATGGCCAGGTCAAAGTGCCTCCTGGAGAGAGTTTAGAGTAAGCCTTTATCCGCGCCATGCTATGGCCATGTTAAAGCATTGACAAGCCCTTGATCATGCCACACTATGGCTAGATAAAGCCGTCCCCTGGAGGGGGGACGGAGTAAGCCCTTGTCCTTCCATGTTATGGCTTGGACAAGGCAACGAATAAGCCTTTAATCCCACCATGCTATGGCCTGGCTGGAGCACCTCCTGGAGTGAGGACGGAGTAAGCCTTTGGTCCCGCCATGCTATGGCCTGGGCAAGGCACTGAATAAGCCTTCAATCCATAAGGCCTGACTGGAGCACCTCCTAGAGGGAGGTTGGGTAAGCCTTTGGGTCCTGCTTGTGGATAAGCTAACCAAGTGCACCCGATAACAATGGACTAAGATGTCCGAGCCCGAGAAGTGGCATATCAAACAATGACAACAATGGACTAAGGCGTCCGAGCCCGAGAAGCGGCATATCAAACAATGACAACAACAACGGACAAAGATGTTCGAGCCTGAGAAACAACATATAAGTCCTAAAGAGTGGCACATGTCAAAAGAATCAAAACCCAAAGATTGGTGCAGAACAGAAGGCTCAAATAAGATTTTACAGCCTCTGACTTGTCTGCAAAAGAGAATTTTAGAACTTCATTTATTAGTATTCGAATCTGGGTTTCGGGTCTCTTACTATTAATTTCAGAACTTCATTTATTATACCCGAATCAGAGTTTCGGGTCTCTTATTATTAACTTCTAAACTTCACTTATTAATTCCCGAATATGGGATCTGGGACTTCCATTATTGAGACCTTTATCATGGAATTCTGGACATCATCTTGTTAATATCCGAATCTGGGTTACGAATCTTTTACTATTAATTTTTGAATTTCATTTGTTAATGCCCGAATCTGGGTTTCAAGGCAGTTGATATTGAGATGTCAATGGACTTTAGATCTTCAATTAAAACTTTGGATTTACCTCACTAATACCTGAATCAGGGTCCCTAGATTTCTATTATTAACTTTTGAACAATACTTATCAACATCTAAATCTTAGTTTCAGAGTTATTATTATTTCCAATAGTGGTTTCTAAATACCCATTATTTACCCCAAAATAATGGTTCATGGTTTTCAATGACTTATTTTGAGATGATAATTTATGGAGTTTTATTACCAAACACTTGTTATTACAAGAAGAAAACTCTTGGACTTCAATTATTAAAGTTAGATTAAGACTATAGTCTGGTCTTCTATTAATATTAGAGGGAATTAGTATCTAAACTTCTTTTTTTATCACCAAAGTTGGATGGTGGGACTTCTATTACTGCTCGACCAGAGTTTCTGATCTCCAATCATTCTCTGCTATGGATTTCTTATCATTATTAACTCCAGATGATGGTCAACTATTCTTCATTGTTTCTAGATTTAGAATTCATGAATTCTATTATTTGAAATACTAACATTATCTTTAATTATATTACAAACAAATCACTAAGCATATTTTTATATAAATTTTGAACTAACAATAGGGATGTTATTTAATCTAAACTTTGCAGGGAAATGAGGTCATTAAAGATGGAATAGTGACAAACGAAAGCTATTAAATTTTTGTCCTAAAGAATAAAAGGTTCTTTCATATAAGAGGGGGGAGGGGCAAAATGTTAACCATAAAATTCACTTAAGGATAAAGGCATGAAAGAAAGCTCATAAAAAGTGCTAAGCTCCACAAGAATTAAAGACAAGGGTTTCACCATAATTCAAAAAAAAGTTTTTCGAAGGCATTGAGATAGCTTTCGAAGAGGTTAGGATGGAGTCGCAAGCACCTGATGCACCTACAAGTGTGAAGTGAAACAAGAGCTTTCGAAGGGTAGAAAACAAAGCAAAGCTACCCTTCCGCCTCAGTTAAACCTTTTGACGCAGTCGAATCCACATATATAAGAAAGCACAGTGTGGGTTCGAAATACCTTCCGAAGGTATTGGACAACAAGTACGCACACAAGAATAAAACCCTTCAAAATAGTTGGATTTGCGATCGTCAACCTTCCACCTAAAGATATTTTACCAATGTGCACCTTTCTAAAGCAAGAATTAGCCTTTCGAAATGGTAGGAACCTTCATAAGCATAAAAAACTCCACATGAAGCCAAGTGACCTTTCCAAATGGTCCAATCGTCACCTACTAATCCTTTCGAAACTCTACGAAAGCACCCCTTACCCACTCAAATAATAACTTATCATGGTTAACGACAGACCAAAGCGACCAAGGGAGATTTCGAAGGAGAAGAAGGAGTTAAGGGGTCTTCTACTTGTGTCAAAACAAGGTGATATGGATCCTTGACCCTTTCGCTATATACTTTTGAAGGTGTCGAAAGGTTTCAGAGGAAAATGAAAGCAATATTGGAGAATTTTAGAACAACATCCACTGCTAATACGCTATTGATGAAGGCAAAAGGGTTAACCCAAGCATAATAAGAAACCCAAGCAGCTGCATTCAAAGCTATGAAAGCGAAAGGATGAAGGCGAAAGGATGAATGCGAAAGGCTAGGAGAAAGGCCTTTCGACTACTTCGGAAGGATGGAAGCAGAAGGGGGTTAACTTGCATCTATAAATATGACCCTAGGGGTCCTAGTTTAGGGACTGAATTTGATTCTGAATTCTCTTCCTTATTTCATAGAAAATCAAACTTTGTAAACCTAAATCAATTTGGGAAAATTCTCTTACTTGTAATCCAATTTAAATAAATGCAAAGGAGTGGATGCATGGATCCAATATCGATTTTGAATATGAGAAAGATCATTTCGACCATTAGCTCGACTAAAGACCAATTGCACATGATGCTCACTTATTTTCTTAACTCCTTTGACTTATGCAACGCTATGGAATCTACTTAGACATTGTGATTTCAAATCATATTATCACCATGTTTCATAATGAGAAAAACTAGAATTGACGTGATGATGATAATTAGATATCAGTAAGTCCATTGAACTTATACCATTTGTCCAAGATATGATTTTATGGCATATTGAATTTAATACATTGCACATTAAGTCCCTTCGAAAGAGTAAGGTTATTTCGACTTGATCGGAAGGGGTTTTGAAGGGGCCAATTGTATGATTATTGATGATAAGTCTGATAGGAGGACTCCATCAAAAAGTGCTTGGATGTTCTAAAAAATATAACTACTTTCGAAGGTGCCTCAACCATGACAGCAGAAACCGCACTTTCAAAAGTGGATTCTTTTTTTAAAGGCATATTAACCCTCTCGTCCCACTCGAAAGGGGTTACAAACGAATTTTTTCCTTCCTAATCTATGCTTCAAAGTGTTGGATGGTTCATTCATCAACAGTTAACACCTTCATAGAGCCCCCTTTTCGAAAGTATGCAGCCGCTATCGACTCATTCGAAAGGGGTTTCGAAAGGGATTGTTCACTTCTAAAACCTAGCTTTAAGATGTTAATCAAATTTATTGTTAACAACTTAGCTTTAGGAATGTTGAATAGTTTTCTTGTTAACATGAAACAAGTTGATCATAGCATCCAACTGACTGCTTCCAATCCCCAAAACCCAGCTGACTACGCTACCAAAGCAGACTTTGAAGTTCTAATGAAGGAACCTATAGATAGCCATGAGCAAGTCAACCGCAAATCCAGGCTAACATCGACCTGATGAACTAGTTTAAAATTCAACATGGAAAGAAAAGGAGGAAGCCTACCCCATACTCAGGATAGGAGAACCCCTCTTAACTGACGACTATCATAGAAACATATGCGGAGAACGGATGCATATGAAGCTGGGATATCAGGACGGAATCAAATAATTGGCAATGGTCGATCGTCACTGATTGGTACCGAAACCCCCAGGGGAATCGGCACCGAACCCTTGAATTATGGGGGTAAATAGCATGCGGATGGAGGAGCTCACCCTGATGGTGCCACAATCAATTAAGGTGCTGGAGCTCAAGCGAATGTAATTGAAACGCACCTGAGGGATGATGATAGAACTGCTGCTTGGGAAATGGATCAAGAGAAAGAGGAGCCAAGGCAATGTGGCACTACCCAGAGGTGTGAATTAGGTCGCTTACGTGAGGTGGAACACGGCTACCGCTTAGCACCAACCCTCCACCACTAGTGATGTGCACGTAAATATGCATATATTTACATCCATATTTTATCTCTTTTTATTTAAATAAACATCATATTTGGGCATTTTTACATGTTAAAACAAAAATTCAATTATTTTCAAACCATCATATTTTCATCTTCATTCAGGGGCAAAATGGTCATTTTTGTGCATGTGTCACTTTAAGAATTTTTACTTGGACAAATTTTATGATTTTTATATGATATTTTGATGCATATGAAAGTGGGATTCATGATGATATATGCATGCACAAGGAAATACAAAGGAATGAAGAGGAAATAGTTCAAGTTCAAGATCATGGAGGACCCCACCCACTTAACTAAATGTACAATTAGGAGCTAATGGACAACTAAGTGGAGGTTAAAGCTTCATGCACATCAAATGATGGATTAATTAGTGGCTAATGGGAAGCTCCCTAAAGGGTATTTTGGGAAGCTCCCTAAAAATGGAATTAGGGTTTTATGCATGTATAAATAACTCTCTTATGTACATGAATCTGTCTTCTACTCTTTCACATTAGTTAGGAAACTAAAAGAGCAAGTTGTAATGGCAATGTTTCATGAAATAAAAATGGCTTCCAAGCCTCTTCTTCTTTTCTTTTCTACATGTTTTTCTTTGCTTTTATGTTAATGTTTATTTCTATGCTCTCTTTCTTTTTAATGTTCAAAGCCTAGATTTACATTTATGCAAGTAGTGTAGTTTTAATTTTTTATGCAAATAGTTAGTAGTTAATCTCTCTTTCTTCCTAGCTTAGTTTTAATTCCTTTGCTTTTTAATGTTGAAATTTACAAGTGTTGATTTGATAACACAAATGAGTAGCTAAACCCCTTCAATTTAGGGGTAATGAAGCTCTCTAACTTTATGTAATTTCAACATTTTTATGATTTATGATCTCTTTGTTTATGCTTCGTGAAACTGAATTTTGATGTAAGTTTATACAAGTGGGTTTGATAGCTTATATTGTTTATGAAAATGAGCTATTCTTATTCAACATAAACACAATTTACACCATCATTTGCTAACTAAATTTTTTGATTTTGAAATGAAAGTAAAAATGAAATTTGATGATCTATATTACTAGTTACAACAGTAAATAGATCATACTTAAAATAGCTTTTGCTTTGGCTTCATTTTCAATGATGATTTCTAATTGGTATAGTTGTTGTATTATAGTTTGATGGTTTGAGTTATGTTAATTAATAACATAAACAAACAATACTTATGATAAATACAACAATTATTTCACTTAATATCAAAGCTAGAGATCATAAATTATTGTTTGTTGATTTACAAAAATATGAGAGTGGAATTATCTCTAAATTGTTCTCTAGTCTAATAGTTTTTAAATCACATTTTTTTTAATTCTAGCTTTAGCTTCTTTTTTTGTAGTTAACAACTTCATCTCACTTTGGTCTAATTTGATTGAATTGAAAATTTTAAAATCTTAAAAATTCCCTGCGGATCGACCCATACTCGCCACGTACTAACTTTTGTACGCCGTGCGCTTGCGGTAAATTTTATTTTGAAATTTATCGGCATTTTTCTAATCGATAGAATTTTTGCCGTTAAACAACCAGTGTAACGACCCATAATTTTCGACGATTTTAATTTGTTAATATAATGAGATTTTGGTAATATAGTATTGAAGGAAAAAATTTGGTGGTTTAAGAATGAAATAATAATTAGAATTAAAGGTATTAATGTTAATATAAGTTGACTATTAACAATTTGAATGAAACCCTAATAAATGAAATAATGCAAATGTTATACTTCGCTATAAATGGAATATATGAAAACAAATGTAAGTTAATTATTAATAACCTGAATGGGATTCCAACCAATTGAATTTAAGTAAATGTTATAACTTGGTTATAAGCTTAACATGAGAAAACCAATGTAAATGTTTAATTGTGTAATGAAATGGTATAATAAATGGTAATTGAATAAAACAAGTATTGTGTAAAGAATTATAATAATTGTTGTATTAATGTGTTCATAAATTTATAATGGGATATAAAAGGTAATTTATAATTTAAAATGTTGACTTATTGATAAAATAGTGTGTAATGAATGGAAATGGAATAAAATTAGTGTGATGAATGGAAATGGAATAAATTTATAATGGAAGGGAGGTCGGCCTGGAGTGGGGAGCACCACGATGGCTTCAGATCGTGACTTCAGCGAGTGTAGTAGCGGTAAAAAATCGAGTTTAACGGTGGCGGCTTCGATCTATTTCGCACGTGCTAAGGTTTGGCGTGCGTTACAGAGATGTTGACGTGGTATGTTGCGGATATTATTTTATTTATTTTAATTTATAAACGTATAATGTTCTAACTCACATAACTTTTGCATACGAGGTCTGATTCATGCACGGTTTGATTCGCTGGGATCTTATCAAAATTCTGGACATTTTGATGCTGGTTTGGACGAATTATAAGACCGTTTGAATTTTGGGCTTAAATTGGATTTAAATTCAAAAGGTGAGTGTTTTAACCCACTCACAACTTCTAAAAAAATTTATGTTAGTTAAATTAATTTTTAATGTGAACTAGAAATATATTTATGGCTGTTTGATCTATTTAAATCGTCATTCCAGTTAATTTGAATTTATTTGAATTAAATTGTCATTTAAATTATTATTGAATTTAAATTTCCAGTTAATTACTTGTAAATGGCAACCTTTTATCGATTGATATTTATCAATTGATTTGGATGATGATTGTGATGGACATTGATTGTTGATTTTGGCTAGTTGGATATTGTACTTTATATTGTTATAATATTGCAAGTTCCCTATGAGTTGAAATGATACATACCCGAATGATCTTTAGATTAAGAAAAAATCGTTATGGGTTGAAATGATAGACTCGTGTGATTTTATGGATTTAATATTTTTGGGATTGCGGATTGAAATGATATATATCCATAAATATAAAATTTTAAATTTTGGATTGAAATGATAAATATCTATATCACTTGACCCTAGGATAGAGAATTATATATGGACACCGGATCGGTTAAATTTAAATGATTTTGAATCCTTAAATTTCTCTTTGAATTAAATGATATTTTTTTGAAATAACATCTGATGTATATAAATTGAATTTTTACCGAATTTCAAGTTTTATATAAAAAAGATTGAATTGTTTTAAAGGAATGGTTAACGGAATAAAAATTGAAATGTATAGTGAATTTGAAATACAAGTGAAGTTTATCGAAATTGAGTTATTAAAATCGTTGAAGTATAACTTTGAAATATATTGAAATTTGAGTAATTAAATCGATGTTTCAACATGGATTTAAGCAATATTGAATTTAATATTTATTTAGAATTCTGAATCGGAAAATTTGAAATTGGGTTTTGGGGACATTGAAATGGTCAAAATGTGTTGGAATGAAATAAATAGTTTAAATTGATATAAGTTTCAAATTCATATTTTCATATAAACTATTTTAAATATATTATTTTAAAAGACTTTAATTATTAATATTTTTAAACTTTTAAACTAATTAAACCATTTGACTTATTTTAAATGTAACGACCCGATATTTTCAACCATTCGCATCCATTATAAGTGTATAGGTAGACACTCATGCCGGAGTTGAATTGCTCAAAATACCGCGTTGTAAATAAAATTTGGCAAATCTCAGAATATACAGTAAATAAATATAATCACAGATCACAGACACAGAGTAAAATAATGCAGAGGAAGTAAAAGAAATAGTAGTTCATGAAGCTACTATATAAATATATCAGAGTTACATAAGATATAACAAAAGAAAAAGAGGACAACAGAAGTCTCAATAAAATAACCAAGTACAAGCTGAGTAGGACAACAGAACTAAAGTAGATAGGACAAGACAAGCAGATAATCTCCAGCGATTCAAATCTCCAAGAGAGTGGAAACCCAAATCTGTGAATAACTCAGGCTGACCCGAGCGTAAAATAAAACATAAACACTCGAGTCAGGACATACATACTTATACAATGTAAACCAACTCAAGTGAACTGTAATAAGGGTACAAGTAACTTAAAGAATACTTGGGATCGCCCATTCTTTAAGGATCCGTTAAACTATTTACTATGTAGTAATATACGCTATATACAGTAGTGTCTAATCAGTAAAGTATAATCATATAGAAAATAGCGTTAAGGGGATGGAGACCCTTAACGTGGTCGGACCTTAAAATCATAATCATAGTGGGTTCGATATGGTAGGTGACACGGCACACAAGGCAATGCCAGGGTAGATATACCAATTACGCACACGGACTGATGGATATGCATAGCAACCACTACCGTTCCATCTTGAACAACACTCCCAAATCAAGGGTGGCCACCAAAAATCACAAAGTAATAGAATGGTATCGAAGAAGTGTGTCTGATACGAGGTGCTACCTCACTGGCCTGAGATCGCTCCTGTTTTAGTCACCTTATGCCAACTCACGGGAGTTGGGTCCACGTATATACCTTAGGATCGTTGCCACCATCCTACTTCATTCTGGAAACTCCACCGCGTACACAGTTGTCAAAGTGGTTTTCGGTATCGATAGAGAGTATGTCCATATCCGATCCCGGTCTCTTTAACAACCAATCGTTATTATAACCCGTGGTTATAACTTTTAAAACAATACTTTACTTCAAATTAAAATATCATTTCAAAACCATATATTTATCAAAATAAAGATTAAATGTAACGACCTCGAAATTTATATAAATTTAACTTTATAATTTATTGTATTTTTGAATAAAATTTGTAAAATAAATTGATGAAGTGAAGCAAGTTTCCCCTAATACCAGATAAATTTACATAGTCTAGTGAACTAAGAAATAACATTCAAATACAATTCAAAAATGTAAAACAAGAAACATATATTTGCATAGCACTAAGAAGATTGCCAGCCACTAAAATAAAATCTGCATAGTCAAGAAAGAAATAATACAATAACCATAACAATTACAAAGTAAAACTTAAGTTAAATATTATATAATCTGTAGTAAAATATATATGTTGCAAGCAGAAACATCTCAGTGTATACGAATGTAAGTAGGGTAAGTATGCTTAGCATCTAAGTCAAACAAAAATAAACTTGTGTAAGATTTCTATGTACATAAAAGAATAAAGTATGGGCTGTTGTAGACTTGATAAGTATGAAAGCTTCCAGGCAAATTAAAGTAGACATATGCAAATATCTCTAGTACATACATAACAAATAGTAAGTTGTAAACAAAAGTAGAGACACATGCATTTAATGCCACATCTCCTTAGCATGTACAAGATCATCTCAGCCGAGATTTTTGTTTATAAAAATCTTTAGTCAACCAAAAGAAGAAACATCTCTAACTAAAAAGAGTAAGCCTATACTTGATATCTTTCCCTATATACAAACTGATTAAAGAAAGATGTTGTACCAGATATCACCTATCTGTACCAATTCTTCCTTTACCAGATATCACCTATCTGTACCAAGTCTTCCTTTATTTAAATACACATTCATCTTGTGTTAGTTCGTTCATAACAAACATAGCGAAGCCTGAAAGAAAAAAAGAAAAAGAAAACATCACTATTTGTTTTACAAATTCAAACTCAGTTTATACAACAAAACACAAAGAGGATCCAAGCTTTCAAGTTCCAGTTCAAACATTTCAGCTTTCAATGTTTCAAAGCCTGGCTTAAAGAGGAAAGCTCTGTTTCTTTTCTGGAATCTAATGTGAGTAACTTGACCCAGTATTTTCTTCTTTAGATCAGTGAGTAAACCCACTTTATTTGCCTATACTTAGTGATATTGTTTTGATGATGCTCTTGAATGACGGTTAATATGCCTGCATGTTGTTTTATGAATGTACATATGAGTATGAAATTGATAGTGTGTATGGTGTATACACAGTGCTCTGCTATGTATTAACAGGTTTCGAAAATTTGTTTAAAATAAAAAAAATAAAAAATAAAAAAAAACAAATGATTTTCATCCAAACATTTTTAGCTAAGGATTTCTAAACAAAATAAACTTGTTTAAACTTGAATGACAGTTTAAAAATTAGTTTCAAGCTTGAACAAGAATTATTTGTCTGTGCAACTTGAAATTACAGTGGCAACAAAATTCTTTGATGAATTCAACTATTTTAAATCATGGATTTAATCACATAATTTGAATGAGCATACCAAGTTATGATTTTTAAAGGTAATACGATGATTTTTACTTAGGTAAATTAAGAGCAGTTTAAATTTAAATAAAGATTGTAATTTCCCCAATTACTGATGAACGATTCAATTAAAATCTTTGAAATTTGGCTTGAAGCTTGTTTGGGCTTCATTGATGATGAGAAAATTGTCGAATTTTTTTTCGAATGCAAGGATTTCGAGGTTGGAGTAAAAGTAGGGTTTAAGCTTGGTTGCTTTTTGGGGTCTGGAAACGTGGTGGTTTTGTAACGACCCAGAATTTTGAACGAATTAAATTGAGAATATTTAATTAATTTTAAATATTTGAACGATGATTTAATTTGAATCCCCGATTTAAATTTGAATTTGGCGATTAAATTATAAAAATTTAATCTATTGTAAGTTGAATAAAATTTAAATCTTCAATTTAAAGTTGAAGAAAAACATTTCGAAAGCTTTTAAAATTCGTATTGATAATACCGAAGCTAATCGAACTGTCGGAATCGAATTTGGAACTGTTTTGTTCAGTTTTGAAATTTAATCGTTCGAACTGATATTTAAAAATAGTCATTTTTCAAACAGTCTCGGAATTCGACGAAACCAGTTCCGTTGGGTCCGTAACATTGAATTATTACCGGATTTCAAATTTCGTATTTTTCGGTGTTGATTTGTGAGCACACGATAGGTAAATGCATTGAAATTTAAATTGAATTCAATTTACATTTAAATTTAAAATGGGTCAAGGGCAGCACGTTATCTTCCCTGGAATCGTGCCTAATATCACGAGACTATCGTGCAAACCATACTCTGTCGTTTTCAAATACCCTCTCCCCTCTTCCTTATCTGTTCAAAACATGGCAGAAGAAATGTTCCTTGGTTCGAAAATTTATGGTTCTTCCCTCAGCTAATAACGAACGAAACCCCCCCCAGTTCAAATAAAAATTTAAGTCGCAAGGCATTCGAACATCGTCAAACTCATCCTCCTCCTACGCGATACCTTCTACTACTGATTTGAAGACCGGCTACTATCTCTTTTGATTTCCACTACTAATTTAATGGAGGAAGGATCTCGCGATGGGCAGTTCGTCGATCAATGTTTGCTAGGGTTTCGAACTGTCAGGTGGGGGCGCTCGCGAGGTCTGGGGTCGACGCGGCAAGGCTCGAGTTTGGGCAATCGCGAGTAGGTGGGGTCGCGAAGGTCGAGCGTTGATTTGGGGCGATTTGGGGTTTCGCGATAGACGTCGCGATACAGTGAAGGAAGAGGGGGACTCGGCAATGTCTAGGCATTCAAATCGCGAGGCTGGGGCTGTTTGATGGGAACGGTGTTATCGTGGTCTTCGACATCGATGGGGTCAAGCGGCGGCGCGATGGGAACGCAGGGTTTGGGTGTCGACTGTGTGATGTCGCGATCCAGGGCAACATCGCGAGTTCGAACTCGTGGTCGTGATGGCGACTAGCAAGTTACGGTGGTGGTTCGTAAATTTCCAGTGAAGGTATGGATTCCAATTTATTTAAAATTTAAATAGAATGTGTTTTAAACAGTTGAGAATTTAAAGTAAACAAATATATATGCAGTTTAAAATTAAAAAGAAGGAATTTGTTTAAAATTTAATCACTAGCTTACTGTTACTTCGGGAAAATGTATTAGGATAATTAGTTTGTTAATTTACTTATTTAGTTAATTTAGTCTTGAGAAAAACAATTTTTATTTAAAAGGAGATAGTTTAAATCAATTAATAGTAAATTTAATTTATTAAATAATAATGGATTTTTCAAGTTAGTTCAAACTAAAAGTGTTAATTTATTTTATCTATTGAAAAGGAAATTTAGTTCAATTTGAAATTCTAGTTAAATAAATTTTTAAAGGAAAATTAGTTAGAATATAATTTTTGGTAAGAAAAAGAAGTTTAACAATAGTTGGATAGATTTAAATTTAAGGATAAGTTAATTTAATCTATTAAAGGAAGATTAGTTTAAATTTAATTTTTACTTGAATCAGTTATTAAAGACAATATTGGTTTAAATAAAACTATAAATTGATTTAATTATTAAAATGAAATCATTGATGAATCAAAATTGTCGAATGAAAATTTATTATTTGATCTGTTCGAATATTAATAAATTGTATAAATTATTTATACAAGGTCGAACCGGGAAAACCAAATCAGGATTAAAGTGAATGGCAAACGGAAATGAAATGGGATTGCAAAAAAAATAAAAAGCTAAGGTGAGATCTTCTCACTCAGATTTAATTTTGAATTGCAGTTATTGATTTGATTGTTTGATTTGTTTGAATGTGCTATTAGATATGATAGGATATATCTATATATATAGCAGTATATACATATTGGCATATGTATATATTGGATTGATTGATTTCCCGCCTCGTATAGCGGATGAGACCCTATTGCGCCGTTAGTAAGCGGATTTATAAAAACCCATATACCGCGATAATTCCGTACTGGAGCGGAATTGGTATTGTGCTGACGTTTTCGGATGCATGGAAACAGGTTGGAGGGATCCAACTGGATTCCTCACCAGTAGTTATTTATTTACAGGATTGATGTATATTCTGTTATCATATATTGATATATGATGTTGATGTTGTGATTGACTAATTGATGCGTTGCATCATTGGATTCAATTTTTGAAGTTTTAAAATAACGATTTTAACTTTAAAAGAGATTTTTAAAGTGATTATTTGTAAGTATACGTTATTAAATTTTCGAATAAATTTACAAACGTTAAGATTATTAAAGTTATAAAGGTTAAGATTTTGGTGAAATATAACCGAGAGGTGATTTTTGAAATAAACAGTTGAGTAATTTATAAAATAGTTTAAAACTTGAATTTTTGAATTATTAAAAACGAGGTATATAAAAGATGTATAAAATTGATATTTATCAATTAAAATTTTTGGAATTTTAAAACGAGTTTTTATAAGTGTTAAATGGTGAAGATATAAAAATTATAGAATTATAACTTGGGAAGATAGAAAAATTTATAGGATTATAAATTGTAAAGTTTGAAGTTTATAGATTTATAAAGTTTGAAGTTTATAGATTTATAAAGTATGAAGTTATAAAATGAATGAAATTGTAGAATAAAGGCTGATAAGGAATTTACTTGTAAATTGGATTTTTGCCTTTAAGTGGGATATTTATCGAAAATTGTTAATAAAGAAGATTTATAAACCGAAGTTGTTATAAAACAGAAATGGAATTTATAAGCGTTGTTTTATAAATTCAAAATCAATTGAATTTGATGAATTAAATACTGAAATGTGATTAGTGAAGTATATTCACGATTTTGGACAGTGAATATATTATTGAATAAAATGGATTCATTTTTGAAGAAGTGATATTAAAAACGAAGTTAAACATTTTAAAGATGTTTTTAAAATGTGTTATGAATCGAAAGCATAGATTTCAACATTTATTGTTGAAATAGACGTTTTCGAAAAATAAGGAAATGGTGTACTATAACACTGTTGTTATAGTAAATGATTTTCGAAAGAAAATGTTTGATGTAGTATTGGGATTTATATATATCTATCAAAATCCGAATCCCTATACTATTGATTTCGAGTCGTCGTAACGATGTTTTACGCAACATTCGTTTTGACTCAAATAGATGTTAAAATTTATGATTTCCTTAAAGAATGAATATATACTTAATATTGATTTAAGTATATCGAATATTTTCCAAGTGTTGAAAATAAATGATTTGTGAAATACTTATTATTAAATAAGTATGGAATTGCTTTTCCAAAATGAAACGAAATGTTTTGAGAATTTATCTTCTTAAAGATAAATTGAAATTGAATATTGAAAACGATTTGAAAATCGAATATCAGTAGATATTCGAAAGTATAAATTCAATACGGAATTTATAAAAGAAAGCGAAGTTGTTTAAAAATAAATATTGATTTATTTTTGAAGTGTGGAAATTTGATTTGAAATTGTTTTCAAATGGTTAAGTGTGGAAATTTTATATCTAGTAAAGATATTCTTGAAGATGAAATAATTTGGAAAATTATTTGGAATCTGTTGATGTTGCGCATCTTTATTGATAGTTAAATAACCGACTATCAATAATTACCTTTAGATAGGTATTTGTTGTGAATTGGATGAATTTGAATGCCACACTTATTTTTAAATAAACGCTCACTATTCGGGTTAACCGGGAAAGGACCATGGGGTCGTATAACCCATTCCGAATATGTGATACGTCGTTATGAATCGCATTTGAAGACCGGTGTTGAAGACCGGATATTTTTGAAAACGGAAGGATTACCGTCGAGTTACTCTACATCGGCTGATCTCCGATTTAGAGGTTTTATCACCCTTAGTGACGGGAAGTCCTGACGTGATTGAAAATTATCCGGATATGCAAGGGCTTCGTGAGAAGTGCCTTCGGTTCTGTTCGATCCCGGAACAGACTTGTATGGATGTGTGTCTGACGTTACACTTTGAGATGTAAAGCTGATTTCTTTCAAATACATTTCTGTTGGTGGCGGAGAATTTATTCTCTTAGCTTAACACCCTTCTCTGAGACGTACGAGCTCAGAGGTTATGTAGTTGAAATTTATCAGCGATATATCCCAATTTGGTAACGTGGCATACTAAGTGTTGCTGTGAAATGATCAGTGTTTGATCATTTGTGATATGATCATTTGTTTGATCTTATATCTTTGTGATCATAGGTTGATCATTTTGTTTGACCCGAAGCAGGGCTTTTTGAGAAAGCGTAGCTTTGTGGACGAGACTTCGTCGAGCCTCACACCCCGGAAATGGTCGAAACAGGACGAATGCAGCAAGGTTCTAGGGAGTAGCGCCCCTTAGTGTATGTCATTCCTTCTGGATAAAGGTGGTATCATGGTATGGAGCCCAGATACTTAACCTCTGTGGTTACTGCATTATTATTATCTATGTGGTTTGTTGCGAATCGGGGATCCTCGGGAAGATCGGTGACGATCGGGGGATGGCATACGCGTGTCAGTAGTTACCTATTTTTGCAGAGGTAACCCGGCCTTGTGTTGGCAGAGATCTAACCGTAACGTTAGGTTCTCGGGTCGTCTATTCCAGGGACGTACCCATCGTGGATAGGAAGTTCCTTAGCCTGACCATTTGTTGGAAATCCAAACTCCAATACGAACTTTGTACGGTATTAGTTGTAGAACCTGCCATTTACGTACGGTGGTCACCACTGTTTAGATGGTAGCTATAGTAGGCATACGATACTGGTCGTATGTTGGCTAAGATTAATATTATACTTTCGAAATGTTTTCTACACTATGCACTAATAATAATATCCAAAAATGATTTGATTTTGCGTAGTAAGCATCTTTGACTATCATAAGAAGAAATCTCCTCCAATTCTGCGTTTGCATTGTGTGTGTGGTGGGAGGTCTTATGGTAGTTTCATTTTCCAAAAGCATTGCGAAATTTACTTTAAAATTATCCTATTGTTTATTTTAAAGAATAACTGTTTTACGATCTCACACCAGTCACCATGACTGACTCGGAGTTTATTGTTTTCCCTTCTAAACTCTGGGTGCCCACAAATTTCCACACGGGCAGTCTAGAGTTAGATTATCAGGATATTCTGGATATTCTGGAGCTTTGGAGATAAGCTGGATGACGAGACGTAGTATTTGTATCTGAAATTATTTATTCCGCTGTGTATTTTGTATGAGGACAAGTTATATAACTGTCCATTGTTGCATATTGACTCTGATGATTGATGTATGTAAAAACTGATATAGTTCTTTGTTTTAAAAGACTAGTAATTATCTATTGTATATTGTTCCGCTGCGATGTGTAAGATTCTGATATTGTCTCTGTTCTGTATCTGTTGTTGTTTTGTTGTTCTTCTTCTCTTTTTCTTCTATCTTCTTCTTCTTCTACTTTTTCTTTTTCTTAAAACCATAACTTTTCGGGTTTCCGGCATTCGATGACTCAGCAGTCGATAAAGTGAGTATCGATGTTGAATTTTCGAAAGTCGAAAATTTCGGGATGTTACAAGTGGTATCAGAGCATATGGTTAAGCGACAACCCTGCTCTGTTGGGTGTTACTCATTAGAGATAGAGTCAGTAGTGCTCTAGAAGGAGTTGAGTGTAATAATAGATACGAGTGCGTATTTGTTAGTTAATATAAAATTGTTTTATATTGTGATGATTGGTTTGTTGAGTGGTATATGGATTCTGGTCGGTATTGTCCGTACAACTCTATCGATAGGGATCTCTAAACACTTATATAGAACAATTCGGCACAGTATCGTTTTAAATAGGGTAAATGAGATAATTTTGCCCAAAACTATTTTTATATAGAAAATAAAGGTTTTTCTATGAACTATCATAGTATATGGTTGCATGGTTGTTATATTGAAATTGAATTAAAGTAATAACCAAAGATTGAAGATAAATTCATTTAACAAGTGAAATTTATAATTGTGAATTGAAAGATAAGAAAATAAATCCATATACAAATGAAATTTGAGAATGTAAATTATAAATGTGAATTGTAATTTAAAACGGAATTCCAGAAAAGTTTTTGGAAATGTTTTGAAAAGAATTTGAAAATTTTGGAGATTTGAAAAGTTTAAATCATTTTTGATTTGAAAATGAATTTCAAGGGTTTTGAAAAGTATTTTGGAGAGTTGAAAGCTCTAAACTCTTTTAGGTCGCTGGAAAATAACTTCGGTAATGACTGCAGCATTATCGATGTTCATTTTCGGGTTTCCAAAAGAGAAATTGCTGCCGATTGTTTTAAATGAAAATTGTTTGGAAAATTTGGATTTTGTTTTAGAAAATTCAAGGGATAAATTGAATTGTTTTCAAAAATGGGTTTGAAAATGTTATTAAGACTCTGGAATACTATATATAAAAATATTATGAAATTGATAACTTATAAAATATTGAGATCTGATTGGAATGAAATTCAAATTGTAATATGAATATATAAGTGATTATAAATCGAAATGTAAATAAGTTGATAACTTATAAATATTTGCAAATTTGATAGAGATGAGATTTAATTGAAAATGAAAGAATTTGAGAATGAATGAATAAATTTGCAAGTGAATCAATTAAATAAAATGAGATTCAAATTGAAAATGAACGAATTAGTGGATGAATAGATAATTTGCAATTGTAAATGAAATTGAAAGGCAAATTAAATGGAATGGAATCAATTGCAAATGAAGTAGAATTAAGATAAATTGAATTTGTATCAATTTGAATTGGGTATAAACTAGGATGGATATGAATTCATTTTGTTTAAAAACGAATGTAACTTCAACCGTAAATATATAAGCATATATTGGAAATTTTGTGATCGAATTTGCAAAATGATTTGAATGATGTGACTAGATATAATGGCTAGTAGGATATACAGGTATAAAGGAATTGAATTTGATTTCACAGATAATTTGAATTGCTCGAAAAAGGTACGTATTTGAATTCAAATATGAGTTTTTGATGATTTCTCTCTAGCCGTTTGGCTTTTTCTTTTTCTTTTTGAAATCTGAGAGTCCGTAGGGACGTTTTGTAGTCGTACCGTATTAGCCGCGCAAAGGAGACGCTGTCAAAATTTTTCGAAAATTTAGGGCGTTAGAAAATTTTTGAGAAAATTTGAAAGTTTAAATTTGAATTTGAATTTAAATTTGAATTTTGAAGTAAACAATGATGTTTGAAAACTATAGAAGGTTTAGAAATTTAGTTGAATGATAACGAATCTTTAGTAGAAAGATTTGTTTGGATAAATTGATAAAACTATTTAGATTGTGAAAGATAGTAGACGAGTTAAGGACTTTTTCTTCCTGACTTGTAATTTCGAGGACGAAATTCTTTTAAGGGGGGAAGTCTGTAACGACCCAGAATTTTGAACGAATTAAATTGAGAATATTTAATTAATTTTAAATATTTGAACGATGATTTAATTTGAATCCCCGATTTAAATTTGAATTTGGCGATTAAATTATAAAAATTTAATCTATTGTAAGTTGAATAAAATTTAAATCTTCAATTTAAAGTTGAAGAAAAACATTTCGAAAGCTTTTAAAATTCGTATTGATAATACCGAAGCTAATCGAACTGTCGGAATCGAATTTGGAACTGTTTTGTTCAGTTTTGAAATTTAATCGTTCGAACTGATATTTAAAAATAGTCATTTTTCAAACAGTCTCGGAATTCGACGAAACCAGTTCCGTTGGGTCCGTAACATTGAATTATTACCGGATTTCAAATTTCGTATTTTTCGGTGTTGATTTGTGAGCACACGATAGGTAAATGCATTGAAATTTAAATTGAATTCAATTTACATTTAAATTTAAAATGGGTCAAGGGCAGCACGTTATCTTCCCTGGAATCGTGCCTAATATCACGAGACTATCGTGCAAACCATACTCTTTCGTTTTCAAATACCCTCTCCCCTCTTCCTTATCTGTTCAAAACATGGCAGAAGAAATGTTCCTTGGTTCGAAAATTTATGGTTCTTCCCTTAGCTAATAACGAACGAAACCCCCCCCAGTTCAAATAAAAATTTAAGTCGCAAGGCATTCGAACATCGTCAAACTCATCCTCCTCCTACGCGATACCTTCTACTACTGATTTGAAGACCGGCTACTATCTCTTTTGATTTCCACTGCTAATTTAATGGAGGAAGGATCTCGCGATGGGCAGTTCGTCGATCAATGTTTGCTAGGGTTTCGAACTGTCAGGTGGGGGCGCTCGCGAGGTCTGGGGTCGACGCGGCAAGGCTCGAGTTTGGGCAATCGCGAGTAGGTGGGGTCGCGAAGGTCGAGCGTTGATTTGGGGCGATTTGGGGTTTCGCGATAGACGTCGCGATACAGTGAAGGAAGAGGGGGACTCGGCAATGTCTAGGCATTCAAATCGCGAGGCTGGGGCTGTTTGATGGGAACGGTGTTATCGTGGTCTTCGACATCGATGGGGTCAAGCGGCGGCGCGATGGGAACGCAGGGTTTGGGTGTCGACTGTGTGATGTCGCGATCCAGGGCAACATCGCGAGTTCGAACTCGTGGTCGTGATGGCGACTAGCAAGTTACGGTGGTGGTTCGTAAATTTCCAGTGAAGGTATGGATTCCAATTTATTTAAAATTTAAATAGAATGTGTTTTAAACAGTTGAGAATTTAAAGTAAACAAATATATATGCAGTTTAAAATTAAAAAGAAGGAATTTGTTTAAAATTTAATCACTAGCTTACTGTTACTTTGGGAAAATGTATTAGGATAATTAGTTTGTTAATTTACTTATTTAGTTAATTTAGTCTTGAGAAAAACAATTTTTATTTAAAAGGAGATAGTTTAAATCAATTAATAGTAAATTTAATTTATTAAATAATAATGGATTTTTCAAGTTAGTTCAAACTAAAAGTGTTAATTTATTTTATCTATTGAAAAGGAAATTTAGTTCAATTTGAAATTCTAGTTAAATAAATTTTTAAAGGAAAATTAGTTAGAATATAATTTTTGGTAAGAAAAAGAAGTTTAACAATAGTTGGATAGATTTAAATTTAAGGATAAGTTAATTTAATCTATTAAAGGAAGATTAGTTTAAATTTAATTTTTACTTGAATCAGTTATTAAAGACAATATTGGTTTAAATAAAACTATAAATTGATTTAATTATTAAAATGAAATCATTGATGAATCAAAATTGTCGAATGAAAATTTATTATTCGATCTGTTCGAATATTAATAAATTGTATAAATTATTTATACAAGGTCGAACCGGGAAAACCAAATCAGGATTAAAGTGAATGGCAAACGGAAATGAAATGGGATTGCAAAAAAAATAAAAAGCTAAGGTGAGATCTTCTCACTCAGATTTAATTTTGAATTGCAGTTATTGATTTGATTGTTTGATTTGTTTGAATGTGCTATTAGATATGATAGGATATATCTATATATATAGCAGTATATACATATTGGCATATGTATATATTGGATTGATTGATTTCCCGCCTCGTATAGCGGATGAGACCCTATTGCGCCGTTAGTAAGCGGATTTATAAAAACCCATATACCGCGATAATTCCGTACTGGAGCGGAATTGGTATTGTGCTGACGTTTTTGGATGCAGGGAAACAGGTTGGAGGGATCCAACTGGATTCCTCACCAGTAGTTATTTATTTACAGGATTGATGTATATTCTGTTATCATATATTGATATATGATGTTGATGTTGTGATTGACTAATTGATGCGTTGCATCATTGGATTCAATTTTTGAAGTTTTAAAATAACGATTTTAACTTTAAAAGAGATTTTTAAAGTGATTATTTGTAAGTATACGTTATTAAATTTTCGAATAAATTTACAAACGTTAAGATTATTAAAGTTATAAAGGTTAAGATTTTGGTGAAATATAACCGAGAGGTGATTTTTGAAATAAACAGTTGAGTAATTTATAAAATAGTTTAAAACTTGAATTTTTGAATTATTAAAAACGAGGTATATAAAAGATGTATAAAATTGATATTTATCAATTAAAATTTTTGGAATTTTAAAACGAGTTTTTATAAGTGTTAAATGGTGAAGATATAAAAATTATAGAATTATAACTTGGGAAGATAGAAAAATTTATAGGATTATAAATTGTAAAGTTTGAAGTTTATAGATTTATAAAGTTTGAAGTTTATAGATTTATAAAGTATGAAGTTATAAAATGAATGAAATTGTAGAATAAAGGCTGATAAGGAATTTACTTGTAAATTGGATTTTTGCCTTTAAGTGGGATATTTATCGAAAATTGTTAATAAAGAAGATTTATAAACCGAAGTTGTTATAAAACAGAAATGGAATTTATAAGCGTTGTTTTATAAATTCAAAATCAATTGAATTTGATGAATTAAATACTGAAATGTGATTAGTGAAGTATATTCACGATTTTGGACAGTGAATATATTATTGAATAAAATGGATTCATTTTTGAAGAAGTGATATTAAAAACGAAGTTAAACATTTTAAAGATGTTTTTAAAATGTGTTATGAATCGAAAGCATAGATTTCAACATTTATTGTTGAAATAGACGTTTTCGAAAAATAAGGAAATGGTGTACTATAACACTGTTGTTATAGTAAATGATTTTCGAAAGAAAATGTTTGATGTAGTATTGGGATTTATATATATCTATCAAAATCCGAATCCCTATACTATTGATTTCGAGTCGTCGTAACGATG
The DNA here is from genome assembly GCA_030737815.1 of Allium fistulosum. Taxonomy (NCBI): domain Eukaryota; kingdom Viridiplantae; phylum Streptophyta; class Magnoliopsida; order Asparagales; family Amaryllidaceae; genus Allium; species Allium fistulosum. The sequence continues at coordinate 103,026,320 of CM060907.1, forward strand.
TTTTACGCAACATTCGTTTTGACTCAAATAGATGTTAAAATTTATGATTTCCTTAAAGAATGAATATATACTTAATATTGATTTAAGTATATCGAATATTTTCCAAGTGTTGAAAATAAATGATTTGTGAAATACTTATTATTAAATAAGTATGGAATTGCTTTTCCAAAATGAAACGAAATGTTTTGAGAATTTATCTTCTTAAAGATAAATTGAAATTGAATATTGAAAACGATTTGAAAATCGAATATCAGTAGATATTCGAAAGTATAAATTCAATACGGAATTTATAAAAGAAAGCGAAGTTGTTTAAAAATAAATATTGATTTATTTTTGAAGTGTGGAAATTTGATTTGAAATTGTTTTCAAATGGTTAAGTGTGGAAATTTTATATCTAGTAAAGATATTCTTGAAGATGAAATAATTTGGAAAATTATTTGGAATCTGTTGATGTTGCGCATCTTTATTGATAGTTAAATAACCGACTATCAATAATTACCTTTAGATAGGTATTTGTTGTGAATTGGATGAATTTGAATGCCACACTTATTTTTAAATAAACGCTCACTATTCGGGTTAACCGGGAAAGGACCATGGGGTCGTATAACCCATTCCGAATATGTGATACGTCGTTATGAATCGCATTTGAAGACCGGTGTTGAAGACCGGATATTTTTGAAAACGGAAGGATTACCGTCGAGTTACTCTACATCGGCTGATCTCCGATTTAGAGGTTTTATCACCCTTAGTGACGGGAAGTCCTGACGTGATTGAAAATTATCCGGATATGCAAGGGCTTCGTGAGAAGTGCCTTCGGTTCTGTTCGATCCCGGAACAGACTTGTATGGATGTGTGTCTGACGTTACACTTTGAGATGTAAAGCTGATTTCTTTCAAATACATTTCTGTTGGTGGCGGAGAATTTATTCTCTTAGCTTAACACCCTTCTCTGAGACGTACGAGCTCAGAGGTTATGTAGTTGAAATTTATCAGCGATATATCCCAATTTGGTAACGTGGCATACTAAGTGTTGCTGTGAAATGATCAGTGTTTGATCATTTGTGATATGATCATTTGTTTGATCTTATATCTTTGTGATCATAGGTTGATCATTTTGTTTGACCCGAAGCAGGGCTTTTTGAGAAAGCGTAGCTTTGTGGACGAGACTTCGTCGAGCCTCACACCCCGGAAATGGTCGAAACAGGACGAATGCAGCAAGGTTCTAGGGAGTAGCGCCCCTTAGTGTATGTCATTCCTTCTGGATAAAGGTGGTATCATGGTATGGAGCCCAGATACTTAACCTCTGTGGTTACTGCATTATTATTATCTATGTGGTTTGTTGCGAATCGGGGATCCTCGGGAAGATCGGTGACGATCGGGGGATGGCATACGCGTGTCAGTAGTTACCTATTTTTGCAGAGGTAACCCGGCCTTGTGTTGGCAGAGATCTAACCGTAACGTTAGGTTCTCGGGTCGTCTATTCCAGGGACGTACCCATCGTGGATAGGAAGTTCCTTAGCCTGACCATTTGTTGGAAATCCAAACTCCAATACGAACTTTGTACGGTATTAGTTGTAGAACCTGCCATTTACGTACGGTGGTCACCACTGTTTAGATGGTAGCTATAGTAGGCATACGATACTGGTCGTATGTTGGCTAAGATTAATATTATACTTTCGAAATGTTTTCTACACTATGCACTAATAATAATATCCAAAAATGATTTGATTTTGCGTAGTAAGCATCTTTGACTATCATAAGAAGAAATCTCCTCCAATTCTGCGTTTGCATTGTGTGTGTGGTGGGAGGTCTTATGGTAGTTTCATTTTCCAAAAGCATTGCGAAATTTACTTTAAAATTATCCTATTGTTTATTTTAAAGAATAACTGTTTTACGATCTCACACCAGTCACCATGACTGACTCGGAGTTTATTGTTTTCCCTTCTAAACTCTGGGTGCCCACAAATTTCCACACGGGCAGTCTAGAGTTAGATTATCAGGATATTCTGGATATTCTGGAGCTTTGGAGATAAGCTGGATGACGAGACGTAGTATTTGTATCTGAAATTATTTATTCCGCTGTGTATTTTGTATGAGGACAAGTTATATAACTGTCCATTGTTGCATATTGACTCTGATGATTGATGTATGTAAAAACTGATATAGTTCTTTGTTTTAAAAGACTAGTAATTATCTATTGTATATTGTTCCGCTGCGATGTGTAAGATTCTGATATTGTCTCTGTTCTGTATCTGTTGTTGTTTTGTTGTTCTTCTTCTCTTTTTCTTCTATCTTCTTCTTCTTCTACTTTTTCTTTTTCTTAAAACCATAACTTTTCGGGTTTCCGGCATTCGATGACTCAGCAGTCGATAAAGTGAGTATCGATGTTGAATTTTCGAAAGTCGAAAATTTCGGGATGTTACAGGTTTCATCGTCACGAGTTGACCGAGCTTCACGAGAACTTGGGGAATGGCTGCTGGAAGGTTCGACGAAGCTTTGGTGATGATGGCAGGACTTCTCAAGGTCGGAGGCGATGGGGAGGTGCGAATTTCCAGCAGTAATGGTTTCTGCGCTTGGTCGAGGATGTTCGTTTTTGCATCGTTGGGTTTTCATTCGATTGGGGTTTTCCTTCATGGTCGCGTAGGTTCGTGAGGTTGTTGGGGATGGTTGCGACCATCGCCAGAGGTCGGCGGCGATGTTTCAGGTGCACCGTGTGCACATTGAACTGGGAAGAAATGGGTTGTTTTGTTGCTTTTGTATTAAGAAGACGAAGCAGACTCGAAGAAGGTCTCGGGAATGTGGTCTGTTGGCTCGAGATTGCTACCGGGTTCATTCGCGTGAGTATAACAGTTTTATAATTTGAAAACAAAGTTAAAAAGAAGAAGAAAGGTTTTTTCGCGGGGGAAATAATGGTTGGGCTCGGGATTTTGTTTGATTCGCTCGAGTTTTTCTCGGGTAAGGGTTGTAACAGTTTAAGTTTGAAAATAAAACAAGTTTTCCAAATTTAAATCAAATCAAGTTAAAACATCTTCTTGATTAATTCATTTAAAATGATAAATGTTTAAACAAGTTTAAAGGTTTAAAAGTATATTTCAGTTTAAATGAATTTGTTAACCGATAAAATGTTTAAAACCTTATTTATATAAATTCTTCTATAAAAGTTTTCTTTAATATTTGAATGAAGAGTTATATAAATTTGTTTAACTTAAATATGCAAGTTAAATGATTAATTAATGTGATTTATTTAAGTTAATTAATTAATTAAATTAAATTTATTAAGGATAACAATTTATGGAATTGGTTAAGTAAAATTACTTAATTGAAAGTAATTAAATAAATGATTAAAATTTATTAATTAAATGATTAAAGTATAATTGCTCGATGTAATTAACTTGTAATCAGAGATAATCAATTTAGAAATTAATTAAAGGTTAATTAATTATTGACGGTTAATTAATAAATGATTAAAGAATAATTAATCAAAATGATGTGTAATTAATATTAATTAACCAGGATTAGTAATTTATTCATAAGAAATTAAATCTGATTTGAATTAATCAGACAATTAACTGACCTTATTTATGAATGTTTGGATTATATTGAATGTGAATTATTTGATATCCCTGATTTGTGATGCTTTGTGATATAGATTACTTTGTGCTAAGCTGTGATTTCTATTTTCTGTGATATATCACAATGTGAATATGAAACCCTTGGCCCTTAAAACGGCATTTAAATTTCGATGCGACAGGGAGTCGGATTTCAATTGGTTATCCGAAACCCACATCGAATTGTAATTGTGAATATTTGTGACCGATAAATTTATTTTATCTACGAATCTATGAATGAAGATAAGCGTTATCGATTATACCGCTTATTGATATATCTGTGATGATTGATGTTGCACTATTGTGTGTAAAACCCCTGGACCACACTTATACACACACAAATATGGATTTCACGTGGAAATTGGTTAAGTCACAGATAATTTAAATTTGATGTTTTCGAAATTGAAATTTTAATTTAAATTGATTTTGAAATTGGAAATTTCGGTTTAAAGTGAAAAGCTTTTGAAATGGAATTTCAAAGATAAAAGTTATTTTGAATAACATAATAAAGTTTTGAAAATTTAAATAATTTGATTTAAATTTGAATTCAAGTTTGAAATTGAATCCTATGATTTGAAACTAGGGATTAAAGATGATATAAATGTGTTTGTATGAATGTAAACCATTTAAAAGCATAAATTTGAGAATTTGGATTTAACCCAAAGACCTTAACTGGTATAAATGAATCAGATTTCCAAAATGAAACTGTTTGTTTTAAAAGAATAAAAGCTTTCAGATAAGAAATGAAATTCTAGTTTAATAAAAGGAATTTCAAGATTGAATTGAAAAATGGTTTTCCAGTTATGAATGAATTCTTTTTGAAAGCTATGAGTTGAATCTGTTATTTTTAACAGATTTAAAAATGATGATTTGTTTAAACCATTCGAAATGGAATTGTTTTGAAAGCTATAAGTTAAATATTTGATTTAAAGATTTAACGAGTTAATCAAATTTAAATGGGAATTAATTTGAAAATCTATGAATGAATCTTTTGTTTAAAAGATTAAAGTGTCGTTGAAGGTTGTTAAAATGAATCTTTTTGTTTAAAGATTTGAAAATGGTAATCCGTTAAACCATTTAAGGAAAAGTTTTGGGTAATAAGTTGTGACTTAATTGAAATCCCAGTATCCATATGTTTTTAAAGATTGCGCTCATTATTCGGTTTAGCCGGGAGAGGAACTTTGTGTCATATAACCCGTTAAGAATAATGATATGTCGTATATGGATAGCATTTGAAGACCAGTGGTGAAGACCGGATATTTTCGAAAACGAAAGGACAACTCGTCGAATGTCTCTGCATCGACTGGTCCCCGGTATAGAGATTTTAGGACCCGTTGTGATGGGAAGTCCGGACGTGATTAGAAAATTATCCAGATTTGCAAGGGCTTCTTTGGAAGTGCCTTCGGTTCTGTTTGAACCCGGAACAGACTTGTATGGTTACATGTCTGACATTACACTTTGAGATATAAAGCCGATTTCTTTCAAATACATTTCTGTTGGTGGCGGAAAATTTATTCTCTTAGCTTAACACCCTTCTCTGAGACGTACGAGCTCAGAGGTTATGTAGTTGAAGGTTATTAGCGATATACTCCCAATTTGGTAATGTGACATGCTGAGTGTTGCTATGTGATGATCATCGTTTGATCATTTGTGATATGATCATTTGTTTGATCATTTATCTTTGTGATCATAGGTTGATCATCTGTTGACCCAAAGCATGGCTTTGTGACAAAGCGTTGCTTTGTGGACGAGACTTCGTCAGGGCCTCACAACCCGGAAATGGTCGAAACAAGAATGTTGCGGCAAGGTTATGAGGGTCGCGCCCTTTAGGGTATGTCATTTCCTTCTGGAAAGGGGTGGTATCATGGTATGGAGCCCAGATACTTACTCATGTGGACACACTTTCTTTATTATGTGTGATGTTGGTTATCGAGCGCTCGGATAATGGTCCCAAAGGACCGGGGGATGGCATATTCGTGAGTTACCTGTTACAGGGGTAACCCGGCCTTGTTGGCAGAGAGCAGTTGTCTCTCGGAGCATCCAGCCAGAGGCGTTCTTTCGTGGAATAGGAAGTTCCTTAGCCTGACCATTTGTTGGCAAATCCATTTTCCAATACGAACCTTGTACGGTATTAGTTGTAGAACCTGCCATTTACTTATGGTGGCGCCCCACTGTTTAGATGGTAGCTATAGTAGGCATAAGATACTTGTCGTATGTTGGCTAAGATTAATATTATACTTTTGAAATGTTTTTTTTTTCACTATGCACTAGTAATAATATTCAATGATTTTGCGTAGTAAGCATCTTTGACTATCATAAGGAGAAATCTCCTCCGATTCTGCGTTTGCATTGTGTGTGTGTGCGGGAGGCCTTATGGTAGTTTCATTTTCCAAAAGCATTGCGGTTTCAATGTTTAAAAATTATTTTGTTAAAGAAAACTGTTTTTGTTGCTCACACCAGTCCCATGACTGATCCGGAGTTTATTGTTCCCTTCCTAAACTCTGGGTGCCCACCATTTTCCACACGGGCAGTCTAGAGTTGGGGTTTCTTAGATATTCAGGTTGAGTAGATTATCTGGAGCTAGTCAGTCCTTGGACGACTGACCTTGCTTTCCGCTAGCTATGGATTGGAGCATTTTATTGGAGATATTCTATCCGCTGCTGGTGTTATCTATTTTCTTTCCGCTGCTATTTCTTGTATCATATCTCTGATATTGTTGTATCTTATTGATATCATTGTTGTATATCATATTATGGATATTGTATTCATTGGAGTTGTATATGATATCATTGATTTCTTTATTCCGTTGTGTTGTTATACTTAATGTTGTTATAAGCTCCGGGAAGCCAGATTCGGCGTTTGAATCTACGACATTTTGAGTACACCTGAAGTATGGGTGCCGATTTTCGAAGGCCGAGTTTTTGGACTCTTACATTTGGTATCAGAGCTGAGGGTTGAACTTTAGCTCAGGAGTATAACACATTAAGTAGCTCATTAGAGATAGGGTGAAGTATACCCTAGAATGAGTAATTCTCAGATATCCGTTCGAACGCCTCAGTAAATTCTCTTACTATCTAATGATAGTAAGTGTGAGTGCAAGAAGAGGATGAGATAGGGGACAGAGGAATACGACTATAAATGGTCAATACTCTATAACAACAAGGAAACAATCTTTTCTCTATCAATCTCTTTTGTTCGTCATCTCTTTTCTCAATTCTTCGATAATTTCTGGTAGATCCAGGAAGAGATTCGATATATTAAAATGGGACATAAATCGAGATAGGCCAGACTTATTTGTTTGGATGAATTGTTTGTTTTGGTTGCTATGGTTGATAGACATGTTTTAGTTTCTAAACTGAAATTTTTGAAATCGTATCTATATATCTATCTATTCTTTGGGTCCCGATATGTTCTACGAATGGTTAGTTATCATTTCGAACTAACCAATGCCATTGCATATTTCGTAGATCTGAATAACCCGAGTATCTTGTGAAGTGTTAAACAGATTTGTTGTTGTATCTATTATTGATATTCTGATTTGGTAAGCCAAATGCAGAATAGATATTCAGTTTGAGTTGATGAAATGTTCTTCATCTATCTTTAGGTCTCCTTGGCAATTTCGAGGACGAAATTCTTTTAAGGGGGGAAGTCTGTAACGACCCCGAAATTTATATAAATTTAACTTTATAATTTATTGTATTTTTGAATAAAATTTGTAAAATAAATTGATGAAGTGAAGCGAGTTTCCCCTAATACCAGATAAATTTACATAGTCTAGTGAACTAAGAAATAACATTCAACTACAATTCAAAAATGTAAAACAAGAAACATATATTTGCATAGCACTAAGAAGATTGCCAGCCACTAAAATAAAATCTGCATAGTGAAGAAAGAAATAATACAATAACCATAACAATTACAAAGTAAAACTTAAGTTAAATATTATATAATCTATAGTAAAATATATATGTTGCAGGCAGATCTCAGTGTATACGAATGTAAGTAGGGTACGTATGCTTAGCATCTAAGTCAAACAAAAATAAACTTGTGTAAGATTTCTAAGTACATAGAAGAATAAAGTATGGGATGTTGTAGACTTGATAAGTATTAAAGCTGCCAGGCAAATTAAAGTAGACATATGCAAATATCTCTAGTACATACATAACAAATAGTAAGTTGTAAACAAAAGTAGAGACACATGCATTTAATGCCACATCTCCTTAGCATGTACAAGATCATCTCAGCCGAGATTTTTGTTTATAAAAATCTTTAGTCAACCAAAAGAAGAAACATCTCTGACTAAAAAGAGTAAGCCTATACTTGATACCTTTCCCTATATACAAACTGATTAAAGAAAGATGTTGTACCAGATATCACCTATCTGTACCAAGTCTTCCTTTACCAGATATCACCTATCTGTACCAAGTCTTCCTTTATTTAAATACACATTCATCTTGTGTTAGTTCGTTCATAACAAACATAGCGAAGCCTGAAAGAAAAAAAGAAAAAGAAAACATCACTATTTGTTTTACAAATTCAAACTCAGTTTATACAACAAAACACAAAGAGGATCCAAGCTTTCAAGTTCCAGTTCAAACATTTCAGCTTTCAATGTTTCAAAGCCTGGTTTAAAGAGGAAAGCTCTGTTTCTTTTCTGGAATCTAATGTGAGTAGCTTGACCCAGTATTTTCTTCTTTAGATCAGTGAGTAAACCCACTTTATTTGCCTATACTCAATGATATTGTTTTGATGATGCTCTTGAATGATGGTTAATATGCCTGCATGTTGTTTTATGAATGTACATATGAGTATGAAATTGATAGTGTGTATGGTGTATACACAGTGCTCTGCTATGTATTAACAGGTTTCGAAAATTTGTTTAAAATAAAAAAAATAAACAAAAATAAACAAAAAAAGAAACAAATGATTTTGATCCAAACATTTTTAGCTAAGGATTTCTAAACAGAATAAACTTGTTTAAACTTGAATTACAGTTTAAAAATTAGTTTCAAGCTTGAACAAGAATTATTTGTCTGTGCAACTTGAAATTACAGTGACAACAAAATTCTTTGATGAATTCAACTATTTTAAATCATGGATTTAATCACATAATTTGAATGAGCATACCAAGTTATGATTTTTAAAGGTAATACGATGATTTTTACTTAGGTAAATAAAGAGAAGTTTAAATTTAAATAAAGAATGTAATTTCCCTAATTACTGATGAACGATTCAATTAAAATCTTTGAAATTTGGCTTGAAGCTTGTTTGGGCTTCATTGATGATGAGAAAATTGTCGAAAAAAATTTCGAATGCAAGGATTTCGAGGTTGGAGTAAAAGTAGGGTTTAAGCTTGGTTGCTTTTTGGGGTCTGGAAACGTGGTGGTTTCATCGTCACGAGTTGACCGAGCTTCACGAGAACTTGGGGAATGGCTGATGGAAGGTTCGACGAAGCTTTGGTGATGATGGCAGGACTTCTCAAGGTCGGAGGCGATGGGGAGATGCGAATTTCCAGCAGTAATGGTTTCTGCGCTTGGTCGAGGATGTTCGTTTTTGCATCGTTGGGTTTTCATTCGATTGGGGTTTGCCTTCATGGTCGCGTAGGTTCGTGGGGTTGTTGGGGATGGTCGCGACCATCGCTAGAGGTCGGCGGCGATGTTTCAGGTGCACCGTGTGCACGTTGAACTGGGAAGAAATGGGTTGTTGTGTTGCTTTTGTATTAAGAAGACGAAGCAGACTCGAAGAAGGTCTCGGGAATGTGGTCTGTTGGCTCGAGATTGCTACCGGGTTCATTCGCATGAGTATAACAGTTTTATAATTTGAAAACAAACTTAAAAAGAAGAAAAAAGGTTTTTTCGCGGGGGAAATAATGGTTGGGCTCGGGATTTTGTTTGATTTGCTCGAGTTTGTCTCGGGTAAGGGTTGTAACAGTTTAAGTTTGAAAATAAAACAAGTTTTCCAAATTTAAATCAAATCAAGTTTAAACATCTTCTTGATTAATTCATTTAAAATGATAAATGTTTAAACAAGTTTAAAGGTTTAAAAGTATATTTCAGTTTAAATGAATTTGTTAACCAATAAAATGTTTAAAACCTTATTTATATAAATTCTTCTATAAAAGTTTTCTTTAATATTTGAATGAAGAGTTATATAAATTTGTTTAACTTAAATATGCAAGTTAAATGATTAATTAATGTGATTTATTTAAGTTAATTAATTAATTAGATTAAATTTATTAAGGATAACCATTTATGGAATTGGTTAAGTAAAATTACTTAATTGAAAGTAATTAAATAAATGATTAAAATTTATTAATTAAATGATTAAAGTATAATTGCTCGATGTAATTAACTTGTAATCAGAGATAATCAATTTAGAAATTAATTAAAGGTTAATTAATTATTGACGGTTAATTAATAAATGATTAAAGAATAATTAATCAAAATGATGTGTAATTAATATTAATTAACTAGGATTAGTAATTTATTCATAAGAAATTAAATCTGATTTGAATTAATCAGACAATTAACTGACCTTATTTATGAATGTTTGGATTATATTGAATGTGAATTATTTGATATCCCTGATTTGTGATGCTTTGTGATATAGATTACTTTGTGCTAAGCTGTGATTTCTATTTTCTGTGATATATCACTATGTGAATATGAAACCCTTGGCCCTTAAAACGGCATTTAAATTTCGATGCGACAGGGAGTTGGATTTCAGTTGGTTATCCAAAACCCACATCGAATTGTAATTGTGAATCTTTATGACCGATAAATTTATTTTATCTACGAATCTATGAATGAAGATAAGCATTATCGATTATACCGCTTATCGATATATCTGTGATGATTGATGTTGCACTATTGTGTGTAAAACCCCTGGACCACACTTATACACACACAAATATGGATTTCACGTGGAAATTGGTTAAGTCATAGATAATTTAAATTTGATGATTTCGAAATTGAAATTTTAATTTAAATTGATTTTGAAATTGGAAATTTCGGTTTAAAGTGAAAAGCTTTTGAAATGGAATTTCAAAGATAAAAGTTATTTTGAATAACTTAATCAAGTTTTGAAAATTTAAATAATTTGATTTAAATTTGAATTCAAGTTTGAAATTGAATCCTATGATTTGAAACTAGGGATTAAAGATGATATAAATCTGTTTGTATGAATCTAAACTATTTAAAAGCATAAATTTGAGAATTTGGATTTAACCCAAAGACCTTAACTGGTATAAATGAATCAGATTTCCAAAATGAAACTGTTTGTTTCAAAAGAATAAAAACTTTCAGATAAGAAATGAAATTCTAGTTTAATTAAAGGAATTTCAAAATTGAATTGAAAAATGGTTTTCCAGTTATGAATGAATTCTTTTTGAAAGCTATGAGTTGAATCTGTTATTTTTAATAGATTTAAAAATGATGATTTGTTTAAACCATTCGAAATGGAATTGTTTTGAAAGCTATAAGTTAAATCTTTGATTTAAAGATTTAACAAGTTAATCAAATTGAAATGGGAATTAATTTGAAAATCTATGAATGAATCTTTTGTTTAAAAGATTAAAGTGCCGTTGAAGGTTGTTAAAATGAATCTTTTTGTTTAAAGATTTGAAAATGGTAATCTGTTAAACCATTTAAAGAAAAGTTTTGGGTAATAAGTTGTGACTTAATTGAAATCCCAGTATCCATATGTTTTTAAAGATTGCGCTCATTATTCGGTTTAGCCGGGAGAGGACCTTTGTGTCATATAACCCGTTCCGAATAATGATACGTCGTATATGGATAGCATTTGAAGACCGGTGGTGAAGACCGGATATTTTTGAAAACGAAAGGACAACTCGTCTAATGTCTCTGCGTCGACTGGTCCCCGGTATAGAGATTTTAGCACCCGTTGTGATGGGAAGTCCGGACGTGATTAGAAAATTATCCGGATTTGCAAGGGCTTCTTTGGAAGTGCCTTCGGTTCTGTTTGAACCCGGAACAGACTTGTATGGTTACATGTCTGACAATACACTTTGAGATATAAAGCCGATTTCTTTCAAATACATTTCTGTTGGTGGCGGAGAATTTATTCTCTTAGCTTAACACCCTTCTCTGAGACGTACGAGCTCAGAGGTTATGTAGTTGAAGGTTATCAGCGATATACTCCCAATTTGGTAATGTGACTTGCTGAGTGTTGCTATGTGATGATCATCGTTTGATCATTTGTGATATGATCATTTGTTTGATCATTTATCTTTGTGATCATAGGTTGATCATCTGTTGACCCAAAGCATGGCTTTGTGACAAAGCGTAGCTTTGTGGATGAGACTTCGTCAGGGCCTCACAACCCGGAAATGGTCGAAACAGGAATGTTGCGGCAAGGTTATGAGGGTCGCGCCCTTTAGGGTATGTCATTTCCTTCTGGAAAGGGGTGGTATCATGGTATGGAGCCCAGATACTTACTCATGTGGACACACTTTATTTATTACGTGTGATGTTGGTTATCGAGCGCTCGGATAAAGGTCCCAAAGGACCGGGGGATGGCATATTCGTGAGTTACCTGTTACAGGGGTAACCCGGCCTTGTTGGCAGAGAGCAGTTGTCTCTCGGAGCGTCCAGCCAGAGGCGTTCTTTCGTGGAATAGGAAGTTCCTTAGCCTGACCATTTGTTGGCAAATCCATTTTCCAATACGAACCTTGTACGGTATTAGTTGTAGAACCTGCCATTTACTTATGATGGCGCCCCACTGTTTAGATGGTAGCTATAGTAGGCATACGATACTGGTCGTATGTTGGCTAAGATTAATATTATACTTTTGAAATGTTTTTTTTCACTATGCACTAGTAATAATATTCAATGATTTTGCGTAGTAAGCATCTTTGACTATCATAAGGAGAAATCTCCTCCGATTCTGCGTTTGCATTGTGTGTGTGTGTAGGAGGCCTTATGGTAGTTTCATTTTCCAAAAGCATTGCGGTTTCAATGTTTAAAAATTCTTTTGTTAAAGAAAACTGTTTTTGTTGCTCACACTAGTCCCATGACTAATCCGGAGTTTATTGTTCCCTTCCTAAACTCTGGGTGCCCACCATTTTTCACACGGGCTGTCTAGAGTTGGGGTTTCTTAGATATTCAGGTTGAGTAGATTATCTGGAGCTAGTCAGTCCTTGGACGACTGACCTTGCTTTCCGCTAGCTATGGATTGGAGCATTTTATTGGAGATATTCTATCCGCTGCTGGTGTTATCTATTTTCTTTCCGCTGCTATTTCTTGTATCATATCTCTGGTATTGTTATATCTTATTGATATAATTGTTGTATATCATATTCTGGATATTGTATTCATTGGAGTTGTATATGATATCATTGATTTCTTTATTTCGCTGTGTTGTTATACTTAATGTTGTTATAAGCTCCGGGAAGCCAGATTCGGCGTTTAAATCAATTCCAAACCATTTCCCTATATTTAAAATATCATATCATTTCAAAACTTCATTTCAAATCATTTCAATATATCAAAATATCATATCTTTCCAAAACTTCATTTCAAATCATTTTAATATAATAAAATATCATATCCTTACAAAACTTCATTTCAAATCATTTTAATATAATAAAATATCCTATCAGTTCAAAACCAAAAATTCAACTTTAAATGCCCTTTAAATTCAAAGATATCGTTCATTTACTATCATTTCAAATCACCTTTAAATAGTTTTATATTCCAATCAAAATAATTCATTTAAACCTTTTAAAAGTGTAATTATTATATTTTCAAATAAGTATTCAATTTCCAAAGTTTCAAACCATTCTGAGTTCGTTTACTAAGTCAAAAACCATAATTATTAAAATTTCAGCCTTTCGCAGCATTTAGAAAAAAGCTATTATAAGTTATACTTGAAAACATTTAATTCAGCAAAGACAGCATTTAAAACTGCTGTTAAAACTCACTATTTAGTTAAATTATAGTTCAAAACAGAAAAGACAGCATTTCAGAAGTGCTGCGGTAACTCAGATTTCAAAACAAAGGTTTTATTTGATTTCAACAAAGACTGCAGACCACTATAGCATTTCCAGAGAATGCTATAATAGACCTGAGTTCAATATTAGCCTATAAGTTCAATTACAGCAACTACAACATTTCAGAAATGCTGTAATAGCTCTTTTTACACAATTTTAGTTCAATTCAGAAATTATAGCATTCCTGAATGCTTTTAAAAGTTAATTCCAGATTTTAGTGTATTTTCAGCAACTAAATAACTTCAATTTAAAACACATAAACATTTTAAAAATCATATTTTAACATTTAAAATGTTCATTTATATATCATTTAACATATATCTTTTTCACAATAAATTTCTTATAATTAAATCCAATTTTCAACAATTTACTTAATAAATTTAAGTGTAAAAGTTTCCAATTCTTCACATTTCAACAAATAAACTTAACACTTCAAATTTAAATTACCATTTCACAAATTTAACTAAATTTCCAATTTTATTTAATTAACTTAAACTTTTAATTAAAACCAAATTTCACATTTCCAAGTCAAGTTATATTTTAAAAGATCACTTTTAAACATTCATTTATTTAACCACTCAAATTCATAGAAAAATCAATAATACTTTAATAAATCACTTAAATTCAAATTTAATCAAATTATCATATTTTACCATTTTCCAAATATAATTAAATTTCCATTTTATTTATATAACTTAAATATCATTTTTAACCAAAATTCCAAATTTCCAAACTTAATTTATATTTCAAAAATCCAGTTAAACCATTCATTAATTACATTTTTAACACATAGAAAAATCATAATTTCTTTATTTTAAAAAATTTCAAAATCCATTTAAATCAAATTTCATAAATTTATATTTTTAAAATACTTAAAAATATCCAAAACACTTTATAAAATAACCACGGGCCTGTATATAGTTTTCTAACCTAGGTCAAGTGATACGGATATGTATCATTTCAATCCGCAGTTTAAAAAGAAAAATCCGTGTTCTATCATTTCAAACCCACAATCCCAAGTTAAATGAATGAATTTGAAATCCACTCAGGCCTATCATTTCAGCCCATAACGATATTCCCTTATTCTAAAGTTCGTTCGGATTTGTATCATTTCAACCCATAGTGATTCTAGTCTACAGGGAACTTGCAGTGTGATAAACAGATATAAATGAACAGAATACAATATATAACAGTAACGGATGATATAATAGGTGTATAAACATCATATGATCATAACATAGTCAAGTATAACATGATAATATATTTCTACAGATTCACAGGGTGTCAATTTACTAGTTATATAGGTACATATTGTCTGGTGAGAATAACTCACCTGTTAAAGCTGGAGATTAGCGATCAAAACACACAGAATAGATTCCAAAAAGCACAACAAGCAGGATATAGCATGACTTTTGATTTGAATGAATGGAGAGCCTTGATATTTATCTTGTAAACAATAACCAAACAAGACAATATACACATAAATATTCAACGCAAACAATGTTGAAACAATGAAGATAAGAAGCAACAACGGAATAGATTACTTGACTGTGCTTTAACCATTCAAAAGCTCAAACAAGGGGTTCATTTTCTCAGCCATGATGATGATGAGTGTGGGAGAGACAAGGTTAAATCCCTCGAATACATAAGACAAAACAATACAAACAATATAAGTTTTCAAATGCACAATACGATAGAATAATATAGAATCAACTGCACAAATCAAAGTAGAATTGCTTTGCACTTGCTTCCAACAACCTTCAGGTTCAGCCATATGGTATACTACAGGTCTAAGGCAAGATTTGGATCAGGTTTTGGTGGGTATGGGTCGGCCTAGAGGTCATTTGTGATGGTGACAAAGTGGTAGAAGTGAATAACATACATAAGTATGCATACACATGGGTTTTGACAAAGATTTGGGCTCGGCCAAGGCCCTAGGTGTCACGGCCAGAGGAGTGGGGTCCACTATGGTGGTGTGGCCGTGGGTGCTGGAGGTGGTGGAGGTGGTGTTGGTGGCGGCCATGGGTGGTGAAAGGTGATGGTACCAAAACTAGGTCAGCTTGAGTGCATAGGTGATGGATTTGTGGATTTTTGTGGTGCTATCTTCAAGGGATGGTCACGGCTTGGTCAAGACTAGTGAAGAGGAGGGTGATGTGGCTGTGGATGGAGGTCAGGTCAGAGGAAAGTGGTGGTGGTGGTCAGCCATAGCTTGGAGGAAGGGGAATACAGCTATGAAGGTGGAGAGCATGTGCAAATTCAAGTAGAAAATCATAAAAAGACAAGAAGAAGATAGAATTTTTTTACCTAAGATTCACAAGGAGAATAGCCGTGATTTTTTTGTGAGAGGAGGAGAAATGAATTTTGTGAAAGTGAAAAAAAAATGTAGCTGAAATGAGTAGATTACAAGCCCAAAACAATTAAGAGAAGAGTTGGGAAAATGAAAGGTCGGGAGATGGAAAGCCTTAGGAGTTCCAAGAGTTTAAAACTATTCAAATTTCCTCTATTTCTTTTTAATAAGTTTAAATATCTGAAAATACATATAATTTCAGTTAAAACTCGAAAATGTAACTAATAAAAAAATATAAATAAATAAATATTAATTATAAATAATTAAATCAGGAAAATAGCAAAAATTGTCAACTAGGCTAGAAAAATTGAAAATAAATGGTATAAACTTTAGATAATTCATATGAGCTTGTAATATATTTTTACACATAAATAATAACATAAAATAAAAATACATTGACAACATAAATATATAAAATTTAATTTAAATATAATTTTAATGAAGAAAATAGCAGAAAATAAGAAAACAGCCTTTAAAAATGAAAAATAAATACAGTAAATTTTGGAAAAATTCTATTATCATTTTAAAAATATAAAAAGACCAAATATACATAAAAAAACATATTAACACATATTAAAACAAAATATAAGAAAGAAAGAGTAATTTATACAATTTAAAATAGACAAAATTGTTAAATAAACAGTTTATACTCAAAATTGAAATGTACATAACTTTTACATTTTAACTCCATTTTCAACGAAACGAAAAAGCAATATTCATGTTATTAAATCTATTTTTATAATAAAAGATAAAATTTATAATTTCAAATATTTTAAATTTTAAATTTAAAAGTCAAAGTTTGACTATTTTAACCAAAATTCACTCTTTCTAGAAATATTAAATTTAGTCATATTTGGAATTCTAATCCACATCAAAATCAAAGTTTATATTTAAAATAACAAAATTTATTCTTTTTCACAAATAAAGCTTTTAAATCTGGAAATCAATTTAAAAATAATTGTAAAATACAGGGTTGTTACACTCTCCCCCACTCAAAACTTTTCGTCCCCGAAAAGGAATGAGGTACGGGAAAGCACATAAAAAGATAGAATGAATAGAATTAAGACAAGATGGTAAGAAGATTGGAATTACACCTGATAACTATTGTTATAGGTAAGTTTAACAAGATGGAGGTGATCAAATCAAGAACACAAACACGAAAAAGATCCTCTAGAGTCTGAATCACCCCTTTCACTTGACCGACGGTCTATGAATGGAAAAACAGTGTTCAGAATCAAAAATGAGTATCCAAGATTATCAAAGATTACAGAAAGATTTCAAAACAGACTGGTATAAGCAATAGCCTTTCCATTCTGTAACAAAATAAGAGAAATAAGGACAACCAAAAGATAGTTTGGAAAACAAAATAAGATAATAAACTTGAAACCATAATGCTTTGAAATCATAACAATTTAGAGATGTTATCATCTGGAAATCATACTACTGAAAATCATAACACTTTGGAAATGTTATTCTTAAAAAAAACATAACACTTAGAAAATCATAACACCTTTTTAAAAATAATCTTCATTTAAACCATTTTAATCCAAGATCAAACAATATTCATTTTAAAGTTGAAACATTTCTAAGTTCATTCAATTTTAAAAATTTCCAAAACATTGTATTTTCAAAACAACAGCACTTATAAAATGCTATAGTAGATATATTAATATTTCAAATCAGTTTTATTCTAGAATATTCATTTGGGTATCATTTAACCTATGACTTATTAAAACAACTTTTATGAATGGAATATCCAAATTAAACTATACTTCATTTATTAAGTTAAAAGTTCACTATTTTAGTTAGCTCTTAATTTAACACATAACCTAACACTTTATTTAAAATACCCATTTCACAAATAGATATTCCTTTAATAAGTTACACTTAAAATTCCATTTGAAAACCAAATTCTCAATTATCAATTTTTAGTGATGTTAAAATACATTTTAACTATTTAAATCATAATTATTCATTTTTCAAGACATATCAATTTCATAAATAAAATATTTATCATAGCAAATATAACAATCAAATTTCTTTACACATTTTTTCATTTAGACATCAATTAAACTATGAATTCAAGTTAAATAAACTTTATTACCAAAAGTCCAATTCAAATGTATTTTATTTTATCTATTCAAATATACATTATTTATTATACAACATATTCATTTCAGGAAATAACTTTTATTAAAATTCCTAGGTTAGACTTAAGGTTCCATATTAAATCAAATTTGATTATTAAGTTATTTAAATAAAATTTCTTTCAATTCCTTTTTCACTATTTACCTCTGTTAATCTTTTATAACTAAAATTTAAGTGTATAACATTTATTATAACCACTCAAATTTTATTTATAAAATCCTTTCTATATTGTATATTATCCAATTTCATATTCAACTTCTATGTAATTTAGGTAAGTTATATTGGAATGAAATTGTGTGTTATACAAATAAAACTTTCTAAAATTAATATACAGTATAAAATTTCTAATTCAATCATTTCAAGCTTGAATATTTATTCAAAATTTTGATTTTTTTTATATACTTGAAGTTATTATTTAAGATAGAATTTAAGAATAAAATTTCCGATTCCTTTCAAACATTTAGAGATAAATGAATGTATGTACATAATTTGTCAAATCAAAATTAAATCATATATCTATATATATATTATAAATCAAATCATCTTTTAGAAATTCAAATCAATCAAATTTCCCAAAACAAAGCTGTAGCAGGACTACATAATGGTTTCTTCACTTTGAAACTCGAAAATGAACGTCGATGATGCTGTAGTCATCACCGAAATTATTTTCCAGCGACAAAGAGAAGAGCACTAAATTTTTTAACTTAAAAATCCTTGAGAAACAAATTTCTACTTGGAAATACTTTAAATAATATATCCTTTTTAAACTTTAAACACAAGGTTTGAAATCCATCGGAAATTAAATTCTTAAATTTCTTGTTTTAAATTCATTTCAGTTCCCAAATAAATTTATAAACAACTATTTATAAATTCATTTGTAGAACAATAAATGATAAATCAAGTATTATCACTTCAAATTATCAATTTAAATCATTTTTTTAAATTCCATAAATTATATATCAAAATTTATTTCATTAACCAAATTTTTTTTATAATATTGTGTTAGTTTGTTCTGTCAAAGTGTTTTAGAAATCCTATTGATAGCGTTGACCAGACGAATCGATCGGAAACCCAAATCAACATCAACAACTCAAACAACACAATATAAAAAAAAATATTAATTACAGATTTACAAATACAATTCAAAATGTTTTGAAGGTAGGTTGGAAACAAAAGTCAAGATGATTAAATAACAAAGTAGGGAGATGGGTAAGCTTAGATAACCGCAGACAACCTTAACCGGGTTAACCGTGAGTTAAAGAATAAGATCGATGTGGATTTTCCTGGGACAAATCTACGTTCGATCTCAAGAGATAGAGTTTGGAATAATAAAAGATATTAGCATCTAAACCAAGGATAAATATAAATCTCTGGTGAATCGATGCTGATTATAAAGGATTTTCACCCTTTTATAAGAAAATTAGAATATTGGCGAGACCGCCAATTCACTATAAAGATCATTCGAAGTGGAGTTATGGGATACTCCAGAATCAAAAGAAGATGAATAGTGAGGGACAAGAATGGATTTTGGAACCGTATGGAACGTTCCAAAATTCAAAGGAAACCGAGTCAAAAGAAAATGATTCAAGCTCGAATGAAAGTGATTCTGTAACTAAATTTACCATACATTCTAAGTTTTGCTTTAAAGCCAAAGCTCTAATACCAAGTGTAACGACCCGATATTTTCAACCATTCGCATCCATTATAAGTGTATAGGAAGACACTCATGCCGGAGTTGGATTGCTCAAAATACCGTGTTGTAAATAAAATTTGGCAAATATCAGAATATACAGTAAATAAATATAATCACAGAGTAAAATAATGCAGATGAAGTAAAAGAAATAGTAGTTCATGAAGCTACTATATAAATATATCAGAGTTACATAAGATATAACAAAAGAAATAGAGGACAACAGAAGTCTCAATAAAATAACCAAGTACAAGCTGAGTAGGACAACGGAACTGAAGTAGATAGGACAAGACAAGCAGATAATCTCCAGCGATTCAAATCTCCAAGAGAGTGGAAACCCAAATCTGTGAATAACTCAGGCTGACACGAGCGTGAAATAAAACATAAACACTCGAGTCAGGACATACATACTTATACAATGTAAACCAACTCAAGTGAACTGTAATAAGGGTACAAGTAACTTAAAGAATACTTGGGATCGTCCATTATTTAAGGATTTGTTAAACTATTTACTATGTAGTAATATACGCTATATACAGTAGTGTCTAATCAGTAAAGTATAATCATATAGAAAATAGCGTTAAGGGGATGGAGAACCTTAACGCGATCGGATCTTAAAATCATAATCGTAGTGGGTTCGATATGGTAGGTGACACGACACACAAGGCAATGCCAAGGTAGATATACCAATTACGCACACGGACTGATGGATACACATAGCAGCCACTACCGTTCCACCTCGAACAACACTCCCAAATCAAGGGTGGCCACCAAAAATCACAAAGTAATAGAATGGTATCGAAGAAGTGTGTCTGATACGAGGTGCTACCTCACTGGCCCGAGATCACTCCTGTTTTAGTCACCTTATACCAACTCACGGGAGTTGGGTCCACGTATATACCTTAGGATCGTCGCCACCATCCTACTTCATTCTGGAAACTCCACTGCGTACATAGTTGTCAAAGTGGTTTTCGGTATCGACAGAGAGTATGTCCATATCCGATCCCGGTCTCTTTAACAACCAATCGTTATTATAACCCGTGGTTATAGCTTTTAAAACAATACTTTACTTCAAAATAAAATATCATTTCAAAACCATATATTTATCAAAATAAAGATTAAATCAATTCCAAACCATTTCCCTATATTTAAAATATCATATCATTTCAAAACTTCATTTCAAATCATTTCAATATATCAAAATATCATATCTTTCCAAAACTTCATTTCAAATCATTTTAATATAATAAAATATCATATCCTTACAAAACTTCATTTCAAATCATTTTAATATAATAAAATATCCTATCAGTTCAAAACCAAAAATTCAACTTTAAATGCCCTTTAAATTCAAAGATATCGTTCATTTACTATCATTTCAAATCACCTTTAAATAGTTTTATATTCCAATCAAAATAATTCATTTAAACCTTTTAAAAGTGTAATTATTATATTTTCAAATTAAGTATTCAATTTCCAAAGTTTCAAACCATTCTAAGTTCGTTTACTAAGTCAAAAACCATAATTATAAAAATTTCAGCCTTTCGCAGCATTTAGAAAAAAGCTGTTATAAGTTAAACTTGAAAACATTTTTATTCAGCAAAGACAGCATTTAAAACTGCTGTTAAAACTCACTTTTAAGTTAAATTATAGTTCAAAACAGAAAAGACAGCATTTCAGAAGTGCTGCAGTAACTCAAATTTCAAAACAAAGGTTTTATTTGATTTCAGCAAAGTCTACAGACCACTATAGCATTTCCAGAGAATGCTATAATAGACCTGAGTTCAATATTAGCATATAAGTTCAATTACAGCAACTACAGCATTTCAGAAATGCTGTAATAGTCTTTTTACACAATTTTAGTTCAATTCAGAAACTATAGCATTCCTAAATGCTATTAAAAGTTAATTCCAGATTTTAGTGTATTTCCAGGAACTAAATAACTTCAATTTAAAACACATAAACATTTTAAAAATCATATTTTAACATTTAAAATGTTCATTTACATATCATTTAACATATATCTTTTTCACAATAAATTTCTTGTAATTAAATCCAATTTTCAACAATTTACTAAATAAATTTAAGTGTAAAAGTTTCCAATTCTTCACATTTCAACAAATACACTTAACACTTTAAATTTAAATTACCATTTCACAAATTTCACTAAATTTCCAATTTTATTTAATTAACTTAAACTTTTAATTAAAACCAAATTTCACATTTCCAAGTCAAGTTATATTTTAAAAGATCACTTTTAAACATTCATTTATTTAACCACTTAAATTCATAGAAAAATCAATAATACTTTAATAAATCACTTAAATTCAAATTTAATCAAATTATCATATTTTACCATTTTCCAAATATAATTAAATTTCCATTTTATTTATATAACTTAAATATCATTTTTAACTAAAATTCCAAATTTCCAAACTTAAGTTATATTTCAAAAATCCAGTTAAACCATTCATTAATTACATTTTTGACACATAGAAAAATCATAATTTCTTTATTTTAAAACATTTCAAAATCCATTTAAATCAAATTTCATAAATTTATATTTTTAAAATACTTAAAAATATCCAAAACACTTTATAAAATAACCACGGGCCTGTATATAGGTTTCTAACCTAGGTCAAGTGATATGGATATGTATCATTTCAATCCGCAGTTTAAAAAGAAAAATCCGGGTTCTATCATTTCAAACCCGCAATCCCAAGTTAAATGAATGAATTTGAAATCCGCTCAGGCCTATCATTTCAGCCCATAACGATATTCCCTTATTCTAAAGTCCGTTCGGGTATGTATCATTTCAACCCATAGTGATTCTAGTCTACAGGGAACTTGCAGTATGATAAACAGATATAAATGAACAGAATACAATATATAACAGTAACGGATGATATAACAGGTGTATAAACATCATATGATCATAACATAGTCAAGTATAACTGTCACGACCCGCCCTTCACGACCCTCGAAAATCGACACAAAATACTCAACAGTATAATATGCCGACGATCGAATGCCGGAAAGACAGATTGTAGAAGAATAAGAAAGAAAGTAGAAGAAGAAGAATGAACTAAACAACATCATTACCTCACACTCGCAGTGGAATAAAATATAATATATAGAACAGAACTTTACACAAATCAAAACTATATCTGTTTATATACAATACATCATCATCAGAGTATATCAATACAACCAACCATAGCCAGTCAAACAATCTCAACAATCACAGCAGCGGAATAATACAAGTACGAGAAATACGTCTCGGACTCCAGCTCCTCTCCAGAGCTCCATAGCAACCTATCCTGTAAAATACTCGGTCTGACCCGAGCATTATAATAAAATAACACCCGAGTCAGTCTGGAATACCAGCGCATCATAAATACACACAATTTATTATTAAAGTTCAAAAATCCTTTGAAAACAAAAGCATCTCGTAAGACCACGCCACAAATAAACATGTCGGGTTTTTACCTTACGATAGCTAAAACACTTTTATATTAAAATTCTCTGATATTATAATAGTGTCTATAGAAAGTAAAATAGAATCTAGCTGAAATGCTTGCATCTCACATTTCAACAATAGTTGGGCACAATCAAAACCGTACAGGCACGTAGGGAGAATGGATTTCCAACGAATGACTAGGCACTGGGGTACCACCTGTCACAGTACGTGGCCTAGATCACAGTACCGAGGAGTACGCCCGCTCCCCTGCAACACAAAGCCGGAATCATCCCTTACTGGATAATTCCAAGTAAAATCACCCCACGGTTGGGATCAGCAACCGCACCACTAAGCCGAAATAAAATGGACATCTAGACAGGGATGACCTTACTCTCAAGTGGGGGCTACCCACGAAGCCTTGCTGCATAACCCCTGATTTTCAGTCATTCCCGGTTGATGAGGCTTGAGGCTAAACGATACCTTTATAGCACATATCCCTTAGAATGCCCATCGTCCACCTGACGATATCACGAAAGCATTCGTCCATATAAGTCCGTCCCGGGTCCGAACGGAACCGAAGGCACTATTCCTACTACATCCATTTTGGAAATATCCTCAGGATTAGTAGCGACTAGCCCTTGCACTTCACTGCTCCATCTTCGACTCCGAACACGTTACACGAAACGTACAAACCGGATCGAAGTGGTATTCGAGTTTCCAGACCTAGAATCCCGGTATACGGAAACTCGATCCCGGTCTCTTCAAAACGATCAGCGCATTTGGCCAATATTGATAGTCGGTGATTTAACTATCAATTAATGTTCACAAACATCCATACACATCCATCACACAATAAATAATCTCCATATTATTTATTTTTTTCTAATATCTTTCAAAGATATATTTTCACATTTTCAAAACTCATTTGAAAACAATTTTCCACTCTTCCTTTACAAGGTAAATCTTTTACCCTTATTCCCATCGGAAAAAACTGTGATATCCCGGGTTTTGGGCAATATAAATTTAATAATCTGGAAATATTTAATCTGGAAATATTGATTTAAAATTTATAAGATTTATTTTCAAAGCTAATAAAGTTTTAATCTATTTATAATATATATTTTGCTATATATATTGTGAATAGAAATCTTATGTTTAAATAAAAGATGTATTTTCAAATTGTAATATATATGTATGTATATGTTATGATTTGAAGTTGTATTGAAATTTAATATAATAATTCTCAAATTTGTGTTAAAAATATTTCTATTTAAATATATATGTATATTTGTATATATTGGGATTTTGGTTTGAATTTAATAAAAGTGTTTCAAATTTATATATATATATATATAAAGTATAATTTGGAAAGTATAATTTAATATAATATTTTTTTTCAAAGGGTATTTGGTATTTTAATTTATATCTCTTAAAAGATAATTAAATTGGATTTAAAAATATATAAGATTTTATTTGTTTTATAATATGTTTCTTTAAAATAGTTTATATATACATATATTAAGATAAGTGTTATTTATTAATAAAGTAAGTATGAAAATATTTATATTAACATTTAAATTAAATAAAAATTTATTTAAATTACTTAGGACATGTGTAAGATTATTACAACATATATTTACAATTGTAAGCATAGGGACATTTCAAGTTAACAAGTGTCATTCATTTAAAATTTTATTTTCTTTTTAATAAATCATAACTAAATTTATAAAAGAAACATACATTCCTTCTTCTTCATTTTTCCTATTCTTCTCTATTCTCAGTTCAAAATCAAGAAACTCTAAACAAAGAATTCCAACCTGAAAACAAATCCTCAAACTAAAAATCAAACCGTATAAAATTCTCAAAGCAAAACAGAAACCTGAAATTCAAATCTACAATTAAGAAGAGGGTCAAGCAACTAAATCAAACAACCGTTTCAAAGATCAACCTGAGGAGAAATTAATATCAAACAAGAATCAACATCAGTTTCAGTTTCAACATCAAATTGAAAGCATGCAGTAGGATTTCAAATTCAACATTTTCGCAAATCAAATGTAGAAGCCTGGAAAACACTGCTCTGCTGTGCTCTGCAAATTAAATAAGGTGAGTAAACATAAATTTTAAAAACAGTTTTCACATCTTGATTTCACTCTAATATATGTATGTAAATCATGGTTGCTAGCCTGAAATGCTTGGATTTAAATAGATGCATGTATGTGTTTAAGTGATGAATGCTTGTGAAGATAAGATCAACTCTCTGTTATAATCTGTAGGTTTTGTTTCTTTAAAATAAATTAAAAGTTGCATATCTGTTGAATGAAATGATTCTTCATAGAAAGGTAGTGAAGGATGTTTTCATATGTGATATGAATATAGATGTATGTATATATATTCTTATGCATGTCTGATATACAGACATATAATTACCTCTGTTCTTAGTTCCAGGTTTCAAAAACCTGTCTAAAATCAAATTCTCTTTCTATAATTCTTTTTAGGCTTGAAAATCTAAACAAAGTATGTTTGTAAAATCAAGATTTAAGTTCTAAAAATAATCGTAAATTGAAACTGAAAGTAAATTTTGTCTGGGTAGAGAATTAACAGTGGAATTCAAAAATATGTCGAAATTCGAATGATACAATTACTTGATTTACCTATACCATTCACCTCGTCTTCAAAAATCATGATTTTTAAAAGTAAATTCAGAATTTTTAGTGATCTATTGATTGAGAAATTCAAGGTTGAACGGATTTGGGTCTTTTGGCCATTGCTGGTCATCGGCGTGGTAGGGGAGGTCGGGTTTTGGTCTGGAGGTGGCCAAAGTGATGGAGAGTTAGGGAAAAATGCTCGATGAATTTCTAGATGGCCGTGGTAACCAGGCGGCGTCGAACTAGGGTTAAATAACCTGTTTTGGTCATTGGGGTAGTCGAGACTTTTGTGTGGTCGTGGGTGAACTAAAGTGGATCGCGATGGGGGGGGATCAGTGCAGGAGGACGAGGCGAAGCTTCGGTCATGTCGGCGTGGTTCATCGTGGGTAGAGTCGTCGTCGATGGGTGAGATTTCGATCATGTTTAGCTTCAGTTTTTGATCGACTTCCTCGATTTTTCATTTGCTATAATTCTGAGTTGATCGGTGTGGTCGAAGAGTTGGTGTCGTGATGTTCGACGTGTTGATGGCCAGAAAGATGATCGAAGAGGGGCGAAATCGTTGTGCACGTGAACGTGCACATTATCGTGCATTTTTGTGTATCTGGGATCTGAAGGTTTGGGAAGACGATGGATTACTCGGGATCGTTCTCGATATGAAAGGCGTGCGACTCGAAGTAGAGATGTACGAGAGTTTTCCTCGCAAGTGACTCGGGGTTTTAGAGGGGTTTACTCGGGTTGTTTTAATTCCAGTAACCTGGGTTTGAAATTTTAAAGCAAACCATATTTTAGTTTTAAAATTTTAAAGCAGGGATAAGTTTTTAAATATTAAAACAAGTTTTAAATAAATAATTGTTTAATTGAATTAAACATGTTGAAATGTTTTTTTTTCAAAGATTTTAGGTATATTAAAATTAAATATTTGAATTGCTTTATTTAAAATAAATTATATTTCAAAATTGATTTTAAAATTTGTTTTAATAAAGTAAATGATTGAGTAAGTATTTAATATAAATACAAGTTTATTCTAAATTTGTTATGTTGAGATTAATTAAGAATAGTTAATTAATAAAATAAATTAAAGCTTAATTACTTATTTGTAATTAAAAATAATTACTTAATGAAGTAATTAGTGGAAATGAATGTAATTAATAAATAAATGAATTAGAGATTGAGGGATTAATTAATTTAGTAATTAATTAATGTAATTAATTTTAGGTTAATTAATTAGTCTAATTAATTAAAGATAATCACTTGTGATTAATTTAGTATAATTACTTAGTGAAGTAATAAATGGGTAATTACTGAATGTAATTAAATTAAGAAGAATTACTTATGGAAGTAATTAAATGTAATTTATTAAGGTAAATCACTTGATGTTATTAATTAAAAGATTAATTAATATAATTGATTTGAAGTTAATTAATTAAAGAGTAATTAATTAATTAAAGGATTAAGGTTAATTAATAATGTGATTAATTACTAGTTAAGGTAATTAATTAAAAGAGAGTAATTAATTAAGGATCATTAATTAAATAAATGATGTAATTAAGGGTTGATTAATTAAGATTAATTAATCAATAATAAGTGATTAAAGAATAATTAATTAAGAAGTTAATTAATTTAGATAAGTAATTACAAATTGTTAATTACTATTTATGATTAATGAGATAATTAATTACAAGTTAATTATTTAATTTAATTAAAAGGTTAATAAATTAATAAGGATTATTTAATTAATGAATTAATCAAGTTTGATTAATAAAAGTAATTAATTTAAGTATGATTAATTAATTGTAATTAATTGAAGATTAATATAATTAATTATAGTTAATTAATTAATAAAGGATCATTAATTATTGTAATTAAATGATAGTAATTAAAGGTTAATTACTCTATATGGTTAAGGATAATTACTTGAATGTAATTAAAGTATAATTAATCAAAGGAGATTAATTAAGGAAGATCATTTAGATGTTTAATTAATTAATTTGTAATTAATTAATGATAATAAGCAGGATTAAGATAATCCAAGTAATTAAAGGATAGTAATTAATTTAATTAAAGGTTAATTAAATTGATTAGAGTTAATCAATTCTGTTTAGATAATTGATTAATACTGGATGTTTGATATTGGGTGATTGGTTGATATTGGATGACTTGAATATCTCTGATATATATATGATATATGCTGCTTTGTGAGATGAATGTTGATATGAATTATCAATTGTGATAATATGATTTATCTATCTGTTTATATCATCCTGAATAAGTTTAAATGTTTAAACCTTTAAACAACTTGGCCTTAAAAGATACGTTTTGGATTTCGATGAGACCGGGATCGGGTTTCCGTATACCGGATTTCCAGGTCTGGAGACCCGAATACCACATCGATCCAAATTAACGATAGGTCGTGAATCTCAAGTGAAGATGAAGATTTAGAGTGCAAGGGTTATTGTCGTTAACTCTGAGGGTGATTCCAAAACAAGTGTAACGAGATAATGCCTTCGGTTTCGTTCGAACCCGGAACGAACTTATATGGATTGAATGCTTTCAGCACATCGTCAGGCGGACGATGAGCATTCTAAGTGATATGTTCTGATTAAAGGTAATCGTAACCTCAAGCCTCATCAACCGGGAATGGCTAAAACAGGGGAGGTGCAGCAAGGCTTCGTGGGTAGCACCCACTGAGAGCAAGATAGATCCCTGTCTAGAGGTCCCTTTTCTTTTATTCGGCTTAGTGTGTGGTTGGTCGCGCCAACCACGGGATTGTCTTGTTCGGGATTATCCAGTAAGGGATGGTTCCGGCTTTGTGTTGCAGGGGAGCGGGCGTACTCCTCGGTACGGTGATCTAGGCCACGTACTGTGACGGGCGGTACCCCAGTAGCCCTGCCATTGTATGGAATCCAAACTCCAATAAGCGCCGTACGTATTAGTTGTGCCCAACTATGTTGGAATGTGAGATGTAAGCATTTCAGCTATTTCTGTATTTTACTTGAAAACCCTAGACCCTATTATAATATAACTGGATTTCCTATCAAATGTTTTGGTTAGCGTAAGGTAAAAACTTTTCCATGTTTATGTGTGGGAAGTCTTACGTGATACCTTTGTTTTCAAAAGGTTTTGAAGTTAAACAATTTTAACCCGTTTACTCACACCAGACCCATGTCTGACCCAAGTGTTTATTTCTGTTTTATAAACTCTTGGGTACTCAAATTTTTACGAGTAGCCAAGGGATTCAGGTTTAGCTTTGACGAATATTCTGGAGGAGCAATGGAGCAGGAGGCTTCGGCGTTCGTAGATATAGTATTCCGCTGTGTTGATATCTGTGATAGTGTCTTGTCTTGTATTTGAGTTGTAATGTCTAGACAGATGTTTATAACTGTCTAGTAAGTGATGTATATGCTGTGTAACTCTGTAAATTGTTGTATACTATGTAATAGTTTATGTTATTAATATAATTTATTCGTTCCGCTGTGAGATCGTTGTTGTTGTTTCTTTCTTTCTTCTTTTCTTTTCTATTTTCTACCCCTTTCTTTCTTCATAACGATGCGACTTTCTGGGCATAGGAAGTCGGGTCGTTACATTTGGTATCAGAGCATAGGTTGAGCGAATGCCTAAGCTTTTGGTTAAGTGAATATCAGAACACTAGGTTGAGTGAATACCTAGGCTCTGAAGTGGTGTCTATCTTGAGAGCGCGTAATTGTTAGTTATATAAAAATGATTTTATATTGTGTTAATTGATCGGTTGAGTGGTATATGGATTCTGGTCAATACGAGTAGCTAACGTTATTGATAGGGATCTCTAAACACTTGAACCAGGCCAACGGACACAATATTGTTTTAAAGAGGTAGATGAAATAATTCTACCCAGAAATAATTTCTATATAAAAAGTATCATTTTAAATATATATATTTATGTATTTCTACCTATTTGTTGGGTTACCTGTTCGGGTTTTCCAATATAAGTTATAAAGGTAGATAAGGTGGTAGTGTGAGTAACACGACTACCAATGGTTGGAATTTGAGTGTTGAGGTTGGAAGTATATCTGACGAGACTATAGACCTAATACCGTCTCGAGTAAACTTTGTTGTGGTGTAAAGATTTCACAGATCTCTGAAGGAAACCAGTTATGGTTTAGAGTTTATCTTTGAAGTTGGATGAATAGAGTAGATCTATTGGATGAGCTGAAGAGAGTGATGGTATTTTGGTAACCTCAGGAAGTAGTAGCTGTGTGATGAGACACGGTGGCTATGGACATTTCTGAAGATGTTTCTTCTGGAACAAGTTTGAAGAAGTGAGTCTGTTTCAGTGCTGTGGCTGAGTCCAGTGGGGTGTTTCTATTTGCTTTGAGGTCCGAGTTTCTCGAGGAGTTTCGGATAAGAAGTCTTTGGTTTGTGGCAGCAGTGCGACTCGGAGTGTTCTATGTTGGCAGAAGTTTCTGGCTGAGCAGTTTTTCTGAAGGTGAAGTTCAGAAGCAGTTGAGTGAATCCATTTCTTCGATGGATTGGTTAGTCAAATATAAGCTGTTCTGATTAGTAAAGAGAGAACAGTTATCTTTGGAAATTAGGCCAAGCTGATCGCAAAAGTGACTTGCGATTGTTTAAGTATTCTCTTGGGATTATGGGAGATTGAGATTCCGTATCAACTTGATTCATGAAGTTACCGGAAGTTCAGCTTAGTAGAAGGATGTCTCCGAGAGAAGAATTTGGGAAGCAGCTCAGAATTCTTTGGAGAGGGATTGATCACACCGAGTTTTTCTGGAGAAGTTTCTGCGAGATGTTTCTGACCAAATGGAATGGAGTCGCTAAAATTTTATGGTCTGATGAACTTTGGATGATCAAGTTTGTGCTCGAGTTTCTCCGACGGCATTCTCATCTGTTCAAGATCAGAGTTGTGCAGCGGAAGCAAGATAGCAGCTATTCTAGAATGGAAGCAACCGAGAGTTGTAATTTTCTTCGAGTAGAGGATTTCTATAGGAAATTCAAGTGTATCTCTAAGTTGAAGGAATTTTCAGGATTTGGAGGTAAAGTTGTCAAGTGCAACTGTTTTGACTATTTCAGATAGGAGAGGTAGTTCGAAGTTCTCTAATGTTTGTAGAATAGAGTTGTGTTTTGGATTTCGGCATATTTTTGAGAAACCATTTTGTTGAGTAGGATCCGGAAATTGGTTTGATGTTGGTCTAATCTGTTTCAAGAAGCATCAGCAAGGGTTAAGCTGATCAGGAAGAATGAAGTGACTCAGGATCGTCAAAGGAGTTATGCAGTTAAGAATTGATGGAATTTGGAAATTGATGTTGAAATTGGATATTGTTTTAAGTTTTTCTCCGATCAAAGGAGATATAAGATTTGGTAAGACTGGAGAGTAAGCTCCGGAAGTATTATGAGATTTTTCTGTGTTCTTTGGAGATTAGATTTTGATCCCCAGGATTGAGTTGCCAGTTCGGATAACTGGAATTCATTTTATTTCACATATCTCCGAGGAATATGTGTATGATTCATCGAGTGATGAAATCAGCAGTTCAGAAGGATTTGGTAGTTGAGATGGTTTTGAGTTTAGTCTGATATTTTGTTCAGGTTTGTAATCTAGATGGGAAGGAGTTCTAGACTATTGTAGATAGTTAGTTAAGATCCTGTAGAACGAGTATCCCGGTATATATATATACTTGGGGAAACTCGAGGAAATTCTATCCAGAATTTGTCTGGATAGTTAAATTTGTTTGATTAAATTGTTTGCTATGATTGTTAGAATATGATTGATATGTATGGTTGCTGTTTAAAATAAAATTTTGATGGGTTATTAAATTATCTTTGCTTTTAAATTTCGGGGACGAAATTATTTTAAGGGGGGAGGAATGTGATATCCCGGGTTTTGGGCAATATAAATTTAATAATCTGGAAATATTTAATCTGGAAATATTGATTTAAAATTTATAAGATTTATTTTCAAAGCTAATAAAGTTTTAATCTATTTATAATATATATTTTGCTATATATATTGTGAATAGAAATCTTATGTTTAAATAAAAGATGTATTTTCAAATTGTAATATATATGTATGTATATGTTATGATTTGAAGTTGTATTGAAATTTAATATAATAATTCTCAAATTTGTGTTAAAAATATTTCTATTTAAATATATATGTATATTTGTATATATTGGGATTTTGGTTTGAATTTAATAAAAGTGTTTCAAATTTATATATATATATATATAAAGTATAATTTGGAAAGTATAATTTAATATAATATTTTTTTTCAAAGGGTATTTGGTATTTTAATTTATATCTCTTAAAAGATAATTAAATTGGATTTAAAAATATATAAGATTTTATTTGTTTTATAATATGTTTCTTTAAAATAGTTTATATATACATATATTAAGATAAGTGTTATTTATTAATAAAGTAAGTATGAAAATATTTATATTAACATTTAAATTAAATAAAAATTTATTTAAATTACTTAGGACATGTGTAAGATTATTACAACATATATTTACAATTGTAAGCATAGGGACATTTCAAGTTAACAAGTGTCATTCATTTAAAATTTTATTTTCTTTTTAATAAATCATAACTAAATTTATAAAAGAAACATACATTCCTTCTTCTTCATTTTTCCTATTCTTCTCTATTCTCAGTTCAAAATCAAGAAACTCTAAACAAAGAATTCCAACCTGAAAACAAATCCTCAAACTAAAAATCAAACCGTATAAAATTCTCAAAGCAAAACAGAAACCTGAAATTCAAATCTACAATTAAGAAGAGGGTCAAGCAACTAAATCAAACAACCGTTTCAAAGATCAACCTGAGGAGAAATTAATATCAAACAAGAATCAACATCAGTTTCAGTTTCAACATCAAATTGAAAGCATGCAGTAGGATTTCAAATTCAACATTTTCGCAAATCAAATGTAGAAGCCTGGAAAACACTGCTCTGCTGTGCTCTGCAAATTAAATAAGGTGAGTAAACATAAATTTTAAAAACAGTTTTCACATCTTGATTTCACTCTAATATATGTATGTAAATCATGGTTGCTAGCCTGAAATGCTTGGATTTAAATAGATGCATGTATGTGTTTAAGTGATGAATGCTTGTGAAGATAAGATCAACTCTCTGTTATAATCTGTAGGTTTTGTTTCTTTAAAATAAATTAAAAGTTGCATATCTGTTGAATGAAATGATTCTTCATAGAAAGGTAGTGAAGGATGTTTTCATATGTGATATGAATATAGATGTATGTATATATATTCTTATGCATGTCTGATATACAGACATATAATTACCTCTGTTCTTAGTTCCAGGTTTCAAAAACCTGTCTAAAATCAAATTCTCTTTCTATAATTCTTTTTAGGCTTGAAAATCTAAACAAAGTATGTTTGTAAAATCAAGATTTAAGTTCTAAAAATAATCGTAAATTGAAACTGAAAGTAAATTTTGTCTGGGTAGAGAATTAACAGTGGAATTCAAAAATATGTCGAAATTCGAATGATACAATTACTTGATTTACCTATACCATTCACCTCGTCTTCAAAAATCATGATTTTTAAAAGTAAATTCAGAATTTTTAGTGATCTATTGATTGAGAAATTCAAGGTTGAACGGATTTGGGTCTTTTGGCCATTGCTGGTCATCGGCGTGGTAGGGGAGGTCGGGTTTTGGTCTGGAGGTGGCCAAAGTGATGGAGAGTTAGGGAAAAATGCTCGATGAATTTCTAGATGGCCGTGGTAACCAGGCGGCGTCGAACTAGGGTTAAATAACCTGTTTTGGTCATTGGGGTAGTCGAGACTTTTGTGTGGTCGTGGGTGAACTAAAGTGGATCGCGATGGGGGGGGATCAGTGCAGGAGGACGAGGCGAAGCTTCGGTCATGTCGGCGTGGTTCATCGTGGGTAGAGTCGTCGTCGATGGGTGAGATTTCGATCATGTTTAGCTTCAGTTTTTGATCGACTTCCTCGATTTTTCATTTGCTATAATTCTGAGTTGATCGGTGTGGTCGAAGAGTTGGTGTCGTGATGTTCGACGTGTTGATGGCCAGAAAGATGATCGAAGAGGGGCGAAATCGTTGTGCACGTGAACGTGCACATTATCGTGCATTTTTGTGTATCTGGGATCTGAAGGTTTGGGAAGACGATGGATTACTCGGGATCGTTCTCGATATGAAAGGCGTGCGACTCGAAGTAGAGATGTACGAGAGTTTTCCTCGCAAGTGACTCGGGGTTTTAGAGGGGTTTACTCGGGTTGTTTTAATTCCAGTAACCTGGGTTTGAAATTTTAAAGCAAACCATATTTTAGTTTTAAAATTTTAAAGCAGGGATAAGTTTTTAAATATTAAAACAAGTTTTAAATAAATAATTGTTTAATTGAATTAAACATGTTGAAATGTTTTTTTTTCAAAGATTTTAGGTATATTAAAATTAAATATTTGAATTGCTTTATTTAAAATAAATTATATTTCAAAATTGATTTTAAAATTTGTTTTAATAAAGTAAATGATTGAGTAAGTATTTAATATAAATACAAGTTTATTCTAAATTTGTTATGTTGAGATTAATTAAGAATAGTTAATTAATAAAATAAATTAAAGCTTAATTACTTATTTGTAATTAAAAATAATTACTTAATGAAGTAATTAGTGGAAATGAATGTAATTAATAAATAAATGAATTAGAGATTGAGGGATTAATTAATTTAGTAATTAATTAATGTAATTAATTTTAGGTTAATTAATTAGTCTAATTAATTAAAGATAATCACTTGTGATTAATTTAGTATAATTACTTAGTGAAGTAATAAATGGGTAATTACTGAATGTAATTAAATTAAGAAGAATTACTTATGGAAGTAATTAAATGTAATTTATTAAGGTAAATCACTTGATGTTATTAATTAAAAGATTAATTAATATAATTGATTTGAAGTTAATTAATTAAAGAGTAATTAATTAATTAAAGGATTAAGGTTAATTAATAATGTGATTAATTACTAGTTAAGGTAATTAATTAAAAGAGAGTAATTAATTAAGGATCATTAATTAAATAAATGATGTAATTAAGGGTTGATTAATTAAGATTAATTAATCAATAATAAGTGATTAAAGAATAATTAATTAAGAAGTTAATTAATTTAGATAAGTAATTACAAATTGTTAATTACTATTTATGATTAATGAGATAATTAATTACAAGTTAATTATTTAATTTAATTAAAAGGTTAATAAATTAATAAGGATTATTTAATTAATGAATTAATCAAGTTTGATTAATAAAAGTAATTAATTTAAGTATGATTAATTAATTGTAATTAATTGAAGATTAATATAATTAATTATAGTTAATTAATTAATAAAGGATCATTAATTATTGTAATTAAATGATAGTAATTAAAGGTTAATTACTCTATATGGTTAAGGATAATTACTTGAATGTAATTAAAGTATAATTAATCAAAGGAGATTAATTAAGGAAGATCATTTAGATGTTTAATTAATTAATTTGTAATTAATTAATGATAATAAGCAGGATTAAGATAATCCAAGTAATTAAAGGATAGTAATTAATTTAATTAAAGGTTAATTAAATTGATTAGAGTTAATCAATTCTGTTTAGATAATTGATTAATACTGGATGTTTGATATTGGGTGATTGGTTGATATTGGATGACTTGAATATCTCTGATATATATATGATATATGCTGCTTTGTGAGATGAATGTTGATATGAATTATCAATTGTGATAATATGATTTATCTATCTGTTTATATCATCCTGAATAAGTTTAAATGTTTAAACCTTTAAACAACTTGGCCTTAAAAGATACGTTTTGGATTTCGATGAGACCGGGATCGGGTTTCCGTATACCGGATTTCCAGGTCTGGAGACCCGAATACCACATCGATCCAAATTAACGATAGGTCGTGAATCTCAAGTGAAGATGAAGATTTAGAGTGCAAGGGTTATTGTCGTTAACTCTGAGGGTGATTCCAAAACAAGTGTAACGAGATAATGCCTTCGGTTTCGTTCGAACCCGGAACGAACTTATATGGATTGAATGCTTTCAGCACATCGTCAGGCGGACGATGAGCATTCTAAGTGATATGTTCTGATTAAAGGTAATCGTAACCTCAAGCCTCATCAACCGGGAATGGCTAAAACAGGGGAGGTGCAGCAAGGCTTCGTGGGTAGCACCCACTGAGAGCAAGATAGATCCCTGTCTAGAGGTCCCTTTTCTTTTATTCGGCTTAGTGTGTGGTTGGTCGCGCCAACCATGGGATTGTCTTGTTCGGGATTATCCAGTAAGGGATGGTTCCGGCTTTGTGTTGCAGGGGAGCGGGCGTACTCCTCGGTACGGTGATCTAGGCCACGTACTGTGACGGGCGGTACCCCAGTAGCCCTGCCATTGTATGGAATCCAAACTCCAATAAGCGCCGTACGTATTAGTTGTGCCCAACTATGTTGGAATGTGAGATGTAAGCATTTCAGCTATTTCTGTATTTTACTTGAAAACCCTAGACCCTATTATAATATAACTGGATTTCCTATCAAATGTTTTGGTTAGCGTAAGGTAAAAACTTTTCCATGTTTATGTGTGGGAAGTCTTACGTGATACCTTTGTTTTCAAAAGGTTTTGAAGTTAAACAATTTTAACCCGTTTACTCACACCAGACCCATGTCTGACCCAAGTGTTTATTTCTGTTTTATAAACTCTTGGGTACTCAAATTTTTACGAGTAGCCAAGGGATTCAGGTTTAGCTTTGACGAATATTCTGGAGGAGCAATGGAGCAGGAGGCTTCGGCGTTCGTAGATATAGTATTCCGCTGTGTTGATATCTGTGATAGTGTCTTGTCTTGTATTTGAGTTGTAATGTCTAGACAGATGTTTATAACTGTCTAGTAAGTGATGTATATGCTGTGTAACTCTGTAAATTGTTGTATACTATGTAATAGTTTATGTTATTAATATAATTTATTCGTTCCGCTGTGAGATCGTTGTTGTTGTTTCTTTCTTTCTTCTTTTCTTTTCTATTTTCTACCCCTTTCTTTCTTCATAACGATGCGACTTTCTGGGCATAGGAAGTCGGGTCGTTACAAAAACCAAGTATAAAACAATTTGCATTAAAACAGCTAAAATACTTTATACTGAAATATACTTTAAAATATGAAAATTACTTCTATTTATTTACTCAAAATATAAATTTAAAATATGTGAAGAAAACTAGTTATTAACACATAAACTTTGATTTAAAGATAAGGGTTTAGTTTAACTAAATTCAAAATAGCGTTATAAGAAGAAAAATACTAATTTTAACAGCTTAAGCTAAAACCAACTTTTAAATAAATCCATTCGTAAAAATAATTAATAATATACTCCCAAATTATTACGGTATTAAAATTATTAATTTATTTCTTTAAAAATAACGATTTCTTAAAAATACTTTTAAAACGATTTAAAACTTAACCTTAGTTAAATAAAATCTTTTTATAAACATTTACTTGGTTTTCCCAGGGAAACACTTTCCCGTTTCTAAACATTCCAAAGTACTCTTTCATATAAATCCACTGATTTATTTCAAGTCAATTATGTTTTACAACATAAATTTCCAATTCCATACTTAACTATAACTTCCTCCGAAATTCACACCCAATTTCCCATATCCGGAAATTCATTTTTAAATCATAGTTTAAAACATTTTAAATTAAACATTTTTGGTGAATTTCCAATGGAAGCCAAATTTCCAATTCACTTAATTAAATTCCAATGAAATACGGCATTTCAAAACATTCTATTTTTCATTTGAACTTGTTAATTTATAGTTGGAAACTCCATTTAACATATTTTTAATTTTCGGATAACATTAGCCATTATTAAAATAAACATCGTTATTTTAAACAATTTATAATTTCATAAATTAATCTCCAGAAAATTATACTTCCCATTACCCATTTTATAAACTTCCCATTAT
This sequence comes from Allium fistulosum, assembly GCA_030737815.1. Classification (NCBI taxonomy): domain Eukaryota; kingdom Viridiplantae; phylum Streptophyta; class Magnoliopsida; order Asparagales; family Amaryllidaceae; genus Allium; species Allium fistulosum. Next base: position 103,064,188 of record CM060907.1, read on the forward strand.
ATTCAAAATCCCAATTTGACCCAATTTACATTTTTCTTTTCAAATCCGATTTCAAATTTTATTCTTTGAAATTCTAAATTTAACAATTCATTTTATTTCGTAAAAACACAATTTAGCCATTTATAATTTAATTCTGTGATTACAATTTATACCACAATGTCACAGAACAACTAAATTTCCAGATTTATCAATCACATCATATAAACAGGTATCACTATCAATTATAAAATAATTGCTACATTGTGAGGAATCCAGTTGGATCCCTCCAACCTGTTTCTCCCTGCATCACAGATATTAGCACATCGCAATATAAATACCAACCAGACTGATAATCACAGATATAATCAACCATTCACATAGATATTTAAATATCAACTATTTATAATGTCTAGCATCCAGATGTGAGTGAGAATAACTCACTTTGAGTTCGGTGAGCGTTCGAAGTTTAAATTAAACCGGACGATGTCCGATTTAATCCAAATTTCTACTTGCCCGGAATGACTCCGGAACTGCACAATCGCGTAGTGCTCGCCTCTGCGATTCCGATGTCACCAGTCTCGTCCGAATCTGAGTACGTATGAGAAAGTTACGGTTTTATAAAGTTTTTGAATTGAATTTTTAAAACAAATTTTCTTTTAAAATTCATTTTACTTTTACCACAAAAAAAATCAAGGCCGTCCAAATCTATCATCCAAATCCAGGCCGCTACCTCACTCTCCCTCTCGTGTACGCATGCTCCAGTATGAATACGAACAAAGAAAACCCATCACCGCCCTCTAGGGCTTCGAAATCGCACCACCACCGTTCAACTCCTCGCCGATCAGGACCTACCACCGCGAAGGCTCTCGCGACACGCAGCCTAGGCCAGAGCAACGCCCAGCTCGGCACCCCCCTTCACTCCAAAAACGCGAGCAAACGCAAGACGAACGGGGTCGATTAAGCCCAACTCCGGTCGACGAAATGAAGCTTCAACCGTATGGATGGGTAGATCACGACACTCTCTTCGATCTTCCAGTTGGAAATTTTGGCAAATAGTGAGTGGATTAAGAGATTTTGGAGTGGGATTCACAATCGTTTTCGGCCATTAAATCCTAAAGTGGCGGCCGGTGAATGTTGCTAGGGTTTAGAGAATAATATTGATATTTATAAAATGGTATTATATTATTTAATTAAAATAATTTCTCAATCTAACAGTTTTCGCTAACGAACTCCAAACTACGCGTTCCGACAGACGATTCTAGGGTTTTTCAGCGTTCCGGACACAATGGAAGAGGTTTCGTAAGCTAATTTGATCGTATGCGCGAGATACGAAATTAAATGATCAATTTAAAATTAAATCGGTTAAATCGATTCCGATGCGTTTCGAGCCACCACGGTCAAACAACAACTCCGATTGCTATGAAAATTGAAATCCGATAATAACTAACTATTACGGATCCAATGGAACTGGTTTCGTCGAATTCCGAGACTGCGCCCCGGAAGGCTATTTTACTCGTCTATTAAATCAGGCGATTTGTCAAAATTGACGAAAACGCGTAAAATTTCACTTTTAAAATTTTAATAACTTAACAATAAATCATATAAAAGTATAACCACATTAAAAATCCTTCCGGCTCAATCCGGACTCAAAATCTGATTATTTGCATTTTAATAATATTAAATTCATTTTTAAATTAATATAAAATCCCAAATAATAATTTATTCACTTTAAAATTCATGTAAAATTCCAACAATATTATTTATAACCAATTGAACTTAAAATACATTTAAACACCATTTTTATCACTATTTACATTCAGATTTACCCTTATCTCAATTCCGAATATCTAATTTATTATTTCCCCATTATTCAAATTCAACCAGGATTGCTATAATTAAAAATTATAGCTTATTTTATTGAATGAACCCGAATCCATTCATTCCAACATCAACTAAGAATCCACATTAAACATTTAAAACGAATTAAATGTCCAAAAATCTAGCAGCCAAAATCTAGGATGTTACATTCCTCCCCCCTTATAAAAATTTCGTCCCCGAAATTTGCTAAGGTAAAAATATACTTTCCAACTCATTTACTTATTCAATTTGCTTAGCTAAAGTTTATATTCACTTTCCAAAACTCTTTAGCCCAATCCCGAATATTTGCTACATTTACATTCAAAAACCTTTGAATTTTAACGTTTCCAAAATAACTTTACTAGTTAATAAAAATTCCCCAAAAAGCCCAAAAATTTTCTAACTCCCAAAATTTTTGAAAAATTTTGGCGGAGTCTCCTTTGCACGGAGGAGCTTCTGCGATATCGCAGGATACACAAATATATATACATCGGCTCACATGGCCGGAAACCAAAATATATCACAATATATATATATCATTTCCCAATTATATTTGCGTAGGCGTACCTTTTAAGTAAATTTTAATAGCGAGCGGTTAATATAACGCATATTCGCGCTCCAACTCTCTCGAACGCCTCCCGTCCCTGTACTAAACTCAACAAACTCATCAGTTTCCCAATATGAGCATTTTAACAACATTTCCAATACAAATGCAAACCAAACATATTCATTGCATAACCAATCCAAACAAACTTCATTATTAACAATGTTAATCACCTTATAAACAATTTTACAATTTCAACATCATTTTAAATCCTCTTCACAAATTCAATCTTTATAGTTAAACAATGTTAACCATATTTTATCAACAATTCAAAGATTCCAATCACATTCAAATTACTTATTCAAGTCTACTTCATTTTATTTCACTTGAATACTTTAAATTCAAGTTCACTACATACAATTCATATTTATCTCAACCAATTCATTTCCACTTCAATATGATTACATATGCCTTTCTTACATTTTTATTTTAACTTACATTCCCAATTTGATTTACAATCACATTTTATTTCAAACTTGAAACATTTGCATTTCTTTTATGATCCATTTCTATCCATATGCAAAATTACTTAATAATATTTCAATCCATTTCCAATTAATTCAAAATCAATTCCATTTACCATTTTAAACCAATATACTTGCATTCATATACTAATTCTTTGAATTAGATTCCACTCCAGTTCAATTTATACAAAACTCAATTTCAATTGCTTGTTAAAACAACTTAATTCCGAATACATGCCAATTTCATGTCATTCAAACAAAATAATCACCACTTAAACTTATAACCATTTAAAATTAATTTCAACTCAGATTTATATTAATTTTACTCCATTGCATGATTCACAATCCAAGTATTTTTATTCCAATGCAATTGTTAAATTCAAAATTTCCTTACATATTTATTTCAATATCCAATTCAGGTTTATATAAATATTTTTCCATCTTGGATTATTTACATTCCATACATCCTTATTTCATCTCAATAATTAATTAAAACAATTTCACATGCATTTCCATTAACCAAATTCAAGTTTATATTAATATCATTCGATCCTGGGTTATATTCAACTCATACATTCTTAATTCACCACAATAATTAATGAATATCATTTCACTTTCAATTCAATTTTATTATCCAACAAATTCCATTCAAATTTCTTAATAAAGCTCATCCACAATCATTTGTTTCTCTTCCAATTTGCTTAAGTTCTTTCACAACATTTTCATCATCTTCTTATATCAATTTTATTTTATTTTCATTTGATCCTCATTCAATCAAATTTCAATTTATTTACGACTTTAATGCTCTTTGTTTATTTACTAAATCCATGTACAAATTTATTTTATTAACAACGAGACCACTTAAATTATTTCACTCATTTGAATTTTCTTACAATTCAAACCATCACTATTATAAGCTAAATACATTATTCATTCTCACTTCCAACATTTATTACCAAACTTAAATTCCATCCCAAAACTGGATTTTATTTACCTTTCAAACTTTGACCAACTATCAAAATTCTATTCATTACCATACATATTCCATTTAATTTAGCTTACACAAATTCATTTCCAAACAATCATTTTGGATTTAATTGAGTAAGCATTTACTACATTCAACATCCCCTCAACTGAATTAATTTCTATTCAATTCGATTCTTATCCAAATTTATTCCAAGTTCACTTAGATTTTGCTTAGCCAAATTTAACTCATTCACTTCCTTTACCCCTTAAATAAGAATTGAATTACATTCAATATTGTTTATAATGTGTCTGACTTTTGAATTTCACGTCAGTCCAATTTATTCCTCCATAAATAAATTTAAAACTCTTATTTTAAGTTCATTCACATCTTTTATATCTCACTTTACCTTATCTTACTTTACATTCCATTTAGGATTAAGTTTGAATTTGCCTCACCATCCAGCTATTTCCATTAATGAACTTCAATTTCACTTCTATTTAAAAGTTTAGATTGCTCATTTAAGTCCATTTCCATTTAATCACAACTTCCAATTATAACACCTTCTAACTTAAGAATATGAATTCACTTACACAATTAAAAGCATTTACATTTAACCTTTATACTTATTTCAAGTGAATTTCAATTTACTCAGGTGTACTTCGGTTTCAGGTTTCAATTTAACTTAACTTATCTTAAGTTAAACCCAAATATATTCCCTTCACCTTCATTTCTTTGCAAATTTTAAATATACAATTCCAGATTATAAGTATAACACTTACCAGCTTATGGATACAATTTGTTACACAATGATCCATAATTACAAAGTCATTTTTTCAATTTAACTCAAATTAATTCCAATTTCCAATTTTATTTAATTTATCCCAAGATAAATTCTAATTTCTATTTACTTCAATAACTTCAATTACTCAAAGTAAATTTACATTCCATATATACTCAATTCTTCTTTAAATCAACTTTCCTTTATAAGTTATATAGTTGAATCATTTCAACTTTCACATTCTTATTTTAAAATAGAATTTCCAGAATTCAATTTACCCGGATTTATTTCAAAACCAATTCGAAATAAAAATCAACACATTTCTCTTTTGATATTCAAATCAAATACCAAATTCCAAAACAAACTGCTTTTACCAAACAAATTTCCTTTGAAAATTCCAAAATCACTTGTTTCCCAAACAAGTCTAAACAACGTCATAACCAACTATTTTGGTAGCAATCCATCACTTTAGAATCTCGAAAATGAATTCTAATGATGTGGCCAGCATCATCAGGATTATTTTCCAGCGACTGAAGTGAGTTCAATGCTTTCCACTTCCAATATTCACCTCAAAACAATTTCTATTCAAAAATATTTCCCCAAAATATACTCCATTCTTACAAATGCTTTTGAAAACATTTCTAACATTTCCACAAAGTCAAACTCCCAAAACTTTGTTTAATTCCATTTGAAATCCCTTTCAAAATTTCCGGGGTCAAAATTCTAGTTTAAATCAAATTTTAATTTTTACTTTTCTTATTTAAAACATATCCAGTCAATTCCATTTGGTTATAAACCATTTTAATATTTTAACTTCTTATTTTTCTTATATATATCATTTCAAATTTTAGATCATGTTTTAATTTCTTATTTGATTATAGAAGAACAACCAAACAAGCATCCAATGCATATAATAATTTAGAAAATTATTTCTTTTTATATCAAAATATAATTTTGGGTAAAATTATTTCATTTACCCACTTTAAAAATAATACTATGTCGGTTTATCTTGTTTAAGAGTTTAGAAACCCCTATCGATACGGTTGTACTTCCCGCACCGACCAGAATTCATAAACACTCAACCCATAAGTCAACACGGTACAAAAACAATTTTATATCCACTAACAAATACGCTCTCATAGCTATTATTACACTCAACTCATAATAGAGTACTATTGACTCTATTTAAAAAGAGTAAATTTACCCACCAAAACCTAGGTTGTCGCCAATCTAAGCTCTGATACCAAGTGTCACGACCCGCCCTTCACGACCCTCGAAAATCGACACAAAATACTCAACAGTATAATATGCCGACGATCGAATGCCGGAAAGACAAATTGTAGAAGAATAAGAAAGAAGGTAGAAGAAGAAGAATGAACTAAACAACATCATTACCTCACACTCGCAGCGGAATAAAATATAATATATAGAACAGAACTTTACACAAATCAAAACTATATCTGTTTATATACAATACATCATCATCAGAGTATATCAATACAACCAACCATAGCCAGTCAAACAATCTCAACAATCACAGCAGCGGAATAATACAAGTACGAGAAATACGTCTCGGACTCCAGCTCCTCTCCAGAGCTCCATAGCAACCTGTCCTGTAAAATACTCGGTCTGACCCGAGCATTATAATAAAATAACACCCGAGTCAGTCTGGAATACCAGCGCATCATAAATACACCCAATTTATTATTAAAGTACAAAAATCCTTTGAAAACAAAAGCATCTCGTAAGACCACGCCACAAATAAACATGTCGGGTTTTTACCTTACGATAGCTAAAACACTTTTATATTAAAATTCTCTGATATTATAATAGTGTCTATAGAAAGTAAAATAGAATCTAGCTGAAATGCTTGCATCTCACATTTCAACAATAGTTGGGCACAATCAAAACCGTACAGGCACGTAGGGAGAATGGATTTCCAACGAATGACTAGGCACTGGGGTACCACCTGTCACAGTACGTGGCCTAGATCACAGTACCGAGGAGTACGCCCGCTCCCCTGCAACACAAAGCCGGAATCATCCCTTACTGGATAATTCCAAGTAAAATCACCCCACGGTTGGGATCAGCAACCGCACCACTAAGCCGAAATAAAAGGGACATCTAGACAGGGATGACCTTACTCTCAAGTGGGGGCTACCCACGAAGCCTTGCTGCATAACCCCTGATTTTCAGTCATTCCCGGTTGATGAGGCTTGAGGCTAAACGATACCTTTATAGCATATATCCCTTAGAATGCCCATCGTCCACCTGACGATGTCACGAAAGCATTCGTCCATATAAGTCCGTCCCGGGTCCGAACGGAACCGAAGGCACTATTCCTACTACATCCATTTTGGAAATATCCTCAGGATTAGTAGCGACTAGCCCTTGCACTTCACTGCTCCATCTTCGACTCCGAACACGTTACACGAAACGTACAAACCGGATCGAAGTGGTATTCGAGTTTCCAGACCTAGAATCCCGGTATACGGAAACTCGATCCCGGTCTCTTCGAAACGATCAGCGCATTTGGCCAATATTGATAGTCGGTGATTTAACTATCAATTAATGTTCACAAACATCCATACACATCCATCACACAATAAATAATCTCCATATTATTTATTTTTTTCTAATATCTTTCAAAGATATATTTTCACATTTTCAAAACTCATTTGAAAACAATTTTCCACTCTTCCTTTACAAGGTAAATCTTTTACCCTTATTCCCATCGGAAAAACCAAGTATAAAACAATTTGCATTAAAACAGCTAAAATACTTTATACTGAAATATACTTTAAAATATGAAAATTACTTCTATTTATTTACTCAAAATATAAATTTAAAATATGTGAAGAAAACTAGTTATTAACACATAAACTTTGATTTAAAGATAAGGGTTTAGTTTAACTAAATTCAAAATAGCGTTATAAGAAGAAAAATACTAATTTTAACAGCTTAAGCTAAAACCAACTTTTAAATAAATCCATTCGTAAAAATAATTAATAATATACTCCCAAATTATTACGGTATTAAAATTATTAATTTATTTCTTTAAAAATAACGATTTCTTAAAAATACTTTTAAAACGATTTAAAACTTAACCTTAGTTAAATAAAATCTTTTTATAAACATTTACTTGGTTTTCCCAGGGAAACACTTTCCCGTTTCTAAACATTCCAAAGTACTCTTTCATATAAATCCACTGATTTATTTCAAGTCAATTATGTTTTACAACATAAATTTCCAATTCCATACTTAACTATAACTTCCTCCGAAATTCACACCCAATTTCCCATATCCGGAAATTCATTTTTAAATCATAGTTTAAAACATTTTAAATTAAACATTTTTGGTGAATTTCCAATGGAAGCCAAATTTCCAATTCACTTAATTAAATTCCAATGAAATACGGCATTTCAAAACATTCTATTTTTCATTTGAACTTGTTAATTTATAGTTGGAAACTCCATTTAACATATTTTTAATTTTCGGATAACATTAGCCATTATTAAAATAAACATCGTTATTTTAAACAATTTATAATTTCATAAATTAATCTCCAGAAAATTATACTTCCCATTACCCATTTTATAAACTTCCCATTATATTCAAAATCCCAATTTGACCCAATTTACATTTTTCTTTTCAAATCCGATTTCAAATTTTATTCTTTGAAATTCTAAATTTAACAATTCATTTTATTTCGTAAAAACACAATTTAGCCATTTATAATTTAATTCTGTGATTACAATTTATACCACAATGTCACAGAACAACTAAATTTCCAGATTTATCAATCACATCATATAAACAGGTATCACTATCAATTATAAAATAATTGCTACATTGTGAGGAATCCAGTTGGATCCCTCCAACCTGTTTCTCCCTGCATCACAGATATTAGCACATCGCAATATAAATACCAACCAGACTGATAATCACAGATATAATCAACCATTCACATAGATATTTAAATATCAACTATTTATAATGTCTAGCATCCAGATGTGAGTGAGAATAACTCACTTTGAGTTCGGTGAGCGTTCGAAGTTTAAATTAAACCGGACGATGTCCGATTTAATCCAAATTTCTACTTGCCCGGAATGACTCCGGAACTGCACAATCGCGTAGTGCTCGCCTCTGCGATTCCGATGTCACCAGTCTCGTCCGAATCTGAGTACGTATGAGAAAGTTACGGTTTTATAAAGTTTTTGAATTGAATTTTTAAAACAAATTTTCTTTTAAAATTCATTTTACTTTTACCACAAAAAAAATCAAGGCCGTCCAAATCTATCATCCAAATCCAGGCCGCTACCTCACTCTCCCTCTCGTGTACGCATGCTCCAGTATGAATACGAACAAAGAAAACCCATCACCGCCCTCTAGGGCTTCGAAATCGCACCACCACCGTTCAACTCCTCGCCGATCAGGACCTACCACCGCGAAGGCTCTCGCGACACGCAGCCTAGGCCAGAGCAACGCCCAGCTCGGCACCCCCCTTCACTCCAAAAACGCGAGCAAACGCAAGACGAACGGGGTCGATTAAGCCCAACTCCGGTCGACGAAATGAAGCTTCAACCGTATGGATGGGTAGATCACGACACTCTCTTCGATCTTCCAGTTGGAAATTTTGGCAAATAGTGAGTGGATTAAGAGATTTTGGAGTGGGATTCACAATCGTTTTCGGCCATTAAATCCTAAAGTGGCGGCCGGTGAATGTTGCTAGGGTTTAGAGAATAATATTGATATTTATAAAATGGTATTATATTATTTAATTAAAATAATTTCTCAATCTAACAGTTTTCGCTAACGAACTCCAAACTACGCGTTCCGACAGACGATTCTAGGGTTTTTCAGCGTTCCGGACACAATGGAAGAGGTTTCGTAAGCTAATTTGATCGTATGCGCGAGATACGAAATTAAATGATCAATTTAAAATTAAATCGGTTAAATCGATTCCGATGCGTTTCGAGCCACCACGGTCAAACAACAACTCCGATTGCTATGAAAATTGAAATCCGATAATAACTAACTATTACGGATCCAATGGAACTGGTTTCGTCGAATTCCGAGACTGCGCCCCGGAAGGCTATTTTACTCGTCTATTAAATCAGGCGATTTGTCAAAATTGACGAAAACGCGTAAAATTTCACTTTTAAAATTTTAATAACTTAACAATAAATCATATAAAAGTATAACCACATTAAAAATCCTTCCGGCTCAATCCGGACTCAAAATCTGATTATTTGCATTTTAATAATATTAAATTCATTTTTAAATTAATATAAAATCCCAAATAATAATTTATTCACTTTAAAATTCATGTAAAATTCCAACAATATTATTTATAACCAATTGAACTTAAAATACATTTAAACACCATTTTTATCACTATTTACATTCAGATTTACCCTTATCTCAATTCCGAATATCTAATTTATTATTTCCCCATTATTCAAATTCAACCAGGATTGCTATAATTAAAAATTATAGCTTATTTTATTGAATGAACCCGAATCCATTCATTCCAACATCAACTAAGAATCCACATTAAACATTTAAAACGAATTAAATGTCCAAAAATCTAGCAGCCAAAATCTGGGATGTTACAATAACATGATAATATATTTCTACAGATTCACAGGGTGTCAATTTACTAGTTATATAGGTACATATTGTCTGGTGAGAATAACTCACCTGTTAAAGCTAGAGATTAGCGATCAAAACACACAGAATAGATTCCAGAAAGCACAACAAGCACGATATAGCATGACTTTTGATTTGAATGAATGAAGAGCCTTGATATTTATCTTGTAAACAATAACCAAACAAGACAATATACACATAAATATTCAACGCAAACAATGTTGAAACAATGAAGATAAGAAGCAACAACGGAATAGATTACTTGACTGTGCTTTAACCATTCAAAAGCTCGAACAAGGGGTTCATTTTCTCAGCCATGATGATGATGAGTGTTGTAGAGACAAGGTTAACTCCCTCGAATACATAAGACAAAACAATACAAACAATATAAGTTTTCAAATGCACAATAAGATAGAATAATATAGAATCAACTGCACGAATCAAAGTAGAATTGCTTTGCACTTGCTTCCAACAACCTTCAGGTTCAGCCATATGGTATACTATAGGTCTAAGGCAAGATTAGGATCAGGTTTTGGTGGGTATGGGTCGGCCTAGAGGTCATTTGTGATGGTGCCAAAGTGGTAGAAGTGAATAACATACATAAGTATGCATACACATGGGTTTTGACAAGGATTTGGGCTCGGCCAAGGCCCTAGGTGTCACGGCCAGAGGAGTGGGGTCCACTATGGTGGTGTGGCCGTGGGTGCTGAATGTGCTGGAGGTGGTGGAGGTGGTGTTGGTGGCGGCCATGGGTGGTGGAAGGTGATGGTACCAAAACTAGGTCAGCTTGAGTGCATAGGTGATGGATTTGTGGATTTTTGTGGTGCTATCTTCAAGGGATGGTCACGGCTTAGTCAAGACCAGTGGAGAGGAGGGTGATGTGGCTGTGGATGGAGGTCAGGTCAGAGGAAAGTGGTGGTGGTGGTCAGCCACAGCTTGGAGGAAGGGGAATACAGCTATGAAGGTGGAGAGAATGTGCAAATTCAAGTAGAAAATCATAAAAAGACAAGAAGAAGATAGAATTTTTTTACCTAAGCTTCACAAGGAGAATATCCGTGATTTTTTTGTGAGAGGAGGAAAAATGAATTTCGTGAAAGTGAAAAAAAATGCAGCTGAAATGAGTAGATTACACGCCCAAAACAATTAAGAGAAGAGTTGGGAAAATGAAAGGTCGGGAGATGGAAAGCCTTAGGAGTTTCAAGAGTTTAAAACTTTTCAAATTTCCTCTATTTCTTTTTAATAAGTTTAAATATCTGAAAATACATATAATTTCAGTTAAAACTCGAAAATGTAACAAATAAAAAAATATAAATAAATAAATATTAATTATAAATAATTAAATCAAGAAAATAGCAAAAATTGTCAACTAGGCTAGAAAAATTGAAAATAAATGGTATAAACTTTAGAAAATTCATATGAGCTTGTAATATATTTTTACACATAAATAATAACATAAAATAAAAATACATTCATAAAATAAATATATAAAATTTAATTTAAATATAATTTTAATGAAGAAAATAGCAGAAAATAAGAAAACAGCCTTTAAAAATGAAAAATAAATACAGTAAATTTTGGAAAAATTCTATTATCATTTTAAAAATATAAAAAGACAAAATATACATAAAAAACATATTAACACATATTAAAACAAAATATAAGAAAGAAAGAGTAATTTATACAATTTAAAATAGACAAAATTGTTAAATAAACAATTTATACTCAAAATTGAAATGTACATAACTTTTACATCTTAACTCCGTTTTCAACGAAACAAAAAGCAATATTCATGTTATTAAATCTATTTTCATAATAAAAGATAAAATTTATAATTTCAAATATTTTAAATTTTAAATTTAAAAGTCAAAGTTTGACTATTCTAACCAAAATTCACTCTTTCTAGAAATATTAAATTAATCATATTTGGAATTCTAATCCACATCAAAATCAAAGTTTATATTTAAAATAACAAAATTTATTCTTTTTCACAAATAAAGCTTTTAAATCTGGAAATCAATTTAAAAAAAATTGTAAAATACAGCGTTGTTACATTAAATCTAATTAATCTATTTTAAAGTTATTTAATATATTTTAATTATATTTTATCTATTTTTAAAATCTATATAACTATCTTAAAGCAAGAAACATTTTTAAATCTATATTAAACTATTTTAGAGTATTTTAACTATTTAAACTATTTTCTAAATTTCAAACTAAGGAAAAGGGGAAGTGTTGTATTCAATTTACCGGTTAAAAGTAAATACGGCTAAATGATGTTATAATTTAAGTAGAGACTTAAATGACTATGGGAATATATAAAAATGTGTTAAGAAGGAAATGGGTAACGCCTTAACGCTATTTTAATAGTTTATCTTATTGTAGACATATTATAATAGTGTATTGTACTACATAGTATATAGTTTAACGGATCCTTAGGAGATGTGAATCCCGAACGTCTCTTAAGTTACTACACTCACGTTAGACATTGGATAGGAGATGTCAATCCCCGTAAACATCTATGACGCCATTCCACTCATAGTTATTTACCGTTGATTTAACTCACATAAGAACTTTTAGTTCTTACTCGAGTGTTTTGTCTTTTCAATTCGCTCGGGTCAGCCTGAGCATTTCAGGATTTGACGACCTTATTTCTAGAGGACGAAGGCGTAGATTTGTACTACTATTATTTACTATATTTATTCCACTGCATTCATACTGTTCCGCTGCATTATTTGTTTATCTCTGATATGCGTAACTCTGATTTTTGTATTGTATAAGTATAATCAAATGTTTTGTATACAGCTTCATGAAATGTTATTTGATTATTATATTTTGTCATTCCGCTGCGAGGTTCTGTTTGGTTTTTTTCATTCTTTGCTTTTTCTTATTTACCCCAATAACAATCCTACTTCTGTATGGTTTGAGTCGGCACGTGTGCCTGCTTAAAACGTCCAAAAATGTGGGATCTTACAGTTGATATCAAAGCTTTGGTTTAGCGATAACCTTAGCTTTGTTGGGTCTGACTCTTTAAAAATAGGGTAGTAATACCCTAGAATGAGTCATTGAGAGTATATATACGATAGAGTGTATTTGTTAGTGTTATAAAAAGGTTTTTATATTGTGTTAATTCGTCCCGTTTTGTATTTATAAATTATGGTTGGTGCATAGGACGCTATGATATCGATAGGGATTTCTAATCACTTAATAGGACAGGGCCACACAATATTTATTTTGAAATATAGGTAAAAGAAATAATTTTACCTATTGTATACGTTTATATAAAATAGCGATTTATTAATTATATATTTGGTTGTAATATATTGGTTGTTAGGTAGTGAAATTTATAAATGTAGGTTGGAAATAAGGTTTGAAAATAAGATAAATGAAATTTGGAAATTTAGAACTTAAGTTCCGGGGTTTTTGAAAATTTCTTTGGAATGATTTTGGGATATAATAATAATATTATTAGAAGTATTTTCTGATATAAATATTTCAATATAATTTGAAAGAATTGTTTTAATGAAATTTTGGAAAGAAATAAGTTCTATACTCCCATCTCTGTCGCTGGAAAATAATTTCGGTGATGAGTGCACGTATCATCGACGTTCATTTTCGAGTTTCAAAGTGGGAAGACTGTTGTAGTATTTTTACTGCACAATTGTTTTGACAATCTTAATTTTGAATTCCAATTTTGATTCGATATATATAAAAGATATGATTATATAGATATTATTATTTTGAATAATTGAAATGGAACCCGACATTTAGTTCTTAAGTTTCTATAAATTAGAGATTTCAACTATTGTAATGGAATAAAATTTTAACTATTTTATAATTGAAACTTCTAAATGAAAATAAGAAATAATATGCTAAGTTATAATTGAAATATACAAGGAATTTGAAATTTGTAACTTGTAAAGGGAAAGAATATGAAAATAAGAAATGATAACTGTTGAACCTTAAGTTAATTAAAATAAGTAAGTCAAACTTGTGTAACTTTCAATTGCATTCTTAAAGACATATATATAACTTACCAATTATAAAAGTGGAAATGTTAAAAGAATATGTAATGGGAATTTTACAAGTAAAACTTATGTAAGGGAAGTAAGTATTGTTAGCAGATGATTAAAAACTTAAGTTAATGAATTGATGTGCTATGTAATTGAATTGAACATGAATACTATAAACAAATGAACGTAAACAAATGAAATTAAGTAATAAATGAATGAATGAATGTAATACAATAAAAAGAAATTGACATGATATGAATAAATGAAAACGAATTTTTGTAAGTAATAAAGGAAAATAAATGAAATAAACACTGAATGAATGAATGGGAATAAATTTTTTTAAGAGATAAATGTAAGTTAAAGAAATAATCCTTGTATGAATGAAAAGAAAAATAAAAACTGTTAATGTTGTGAAAGAAATTTAATAAGAATAACTCAAGTACATTGTAAATTATTGTTTGTTTTGGTTTATGGGTTGTTTGGGATAGGATACTTCTAATTTTTTAAGATGTATGAATAATCTATTGGGTTCATCTAGGACTGTTGAGTAAATGGTGCACTTAGTAGTTTATTTGTCATTCTAGGCGGTTAAAAATTTCTGAACCCGAACAAACCATTTGTTTGTTTGCTATGGATGGATAGTTGATTCTTTTGATTTCATATGATGATTGTATGCCGTGGTTGCTTGTGATTGTTGTTTATATTGATTTGTTTGTTAGTGGTTGAAACAACTTTAAATATTTCATTTTATATAATTATTAACTCTTTGGATTATATAAGTGAAATACAGGTTATGGAAGCAATTGCTACTGCTTTTGGTTTCATAAATAAGCGTTATTTGCCTGACAAATAGGTAAGTTCTCGGATTACGGTTTTTTTTAGCGATATTATATTGTTTTTCTCGCTGTTGGGATATATTATTTTGAAAATTTTGATATATATTGTTATTAGTGATATTATAATTTCTCCCGAGCCTCTCTATACAAAGGAGACTCTACCGGAAATTTTCGTTTGAATTTTGGACTTAGAAAATTTTGAGAAATGTTTTCCAAACTTTATTAATTTGAGTATAAAAGGATTTAATTATTATAAATTGATACATTTTATTTAAATTAATTAATTTTGTAAATTTATTTGCTTATAAATTTAATATTTTGAATAAGATATATTGATTTACACATTCTTTCTTTTCCCTTCTTTTCCTTTTCAGGGACGAAAAGTTTTGAGTGGGGGAGAGTGTAACGACCTGTAATTTTTGATAATTTAAATTTGTTAATATAATGAGATTTTTGTAATATAGTATTGAAGGAAATAAAATTGGTGGTTTAAGAATGAAATAATAATTAGAATTAAAGGTATTAATGTTAATATAAGTTGACTATTAACAATTTGAATGAAACCTCAATAAATGAAATAATGCAAATGTTATACTTGGCTATAAATGGAATATATGAAAACAAATGTAAGTTAATTATTAATAACCTGAATGGGATTCCATCCAATTGAATTTATGTAAATGTTGTAACTTGGTTATAAGCATAACATAAGAAAACTAATGTAAATGTTTAATTGTGTAATGAAATGGTATAATAAATGGTAATTGAATAAAACCAGTATTGTATAAAGAATTATAATAATTGTTGTATTAATGTGTGCATAAATTTATAATGGGATATAAAAGGTAATTTATAATTTAAAATGTTGACTTACTGATAAAATAGTGTGTAATGAATGGAAATGAATAAAATTAGTGTGATGAAGGAAATGGTAACATTTGATGTAAGTAATAAACTTATAAATGCAATTAATGGTAAATAGTGACAATTATTATAAGTTACCTGTTTATTTAGTTAGTTGAATTGAAATTGGAAATCAAATTTTGCAATTTAATGAGATTAAATACTACGTTAATTGAAATTAGATGAAATGGAAATTATTAATGCACTAAGATATAAACCATGATAATTATACCATAAGATGAAATTGATTGAATAATAAATGGAAAGCAAATTAAATTGAATTATTGGAAATTTAATTTATAATCTCTAAATATATTGAAATTGAAATTTAAACTTTGAAATTGGTGAAATATGCAACGTAAATTTTTTATGGAATTTGTTATAAAGAGTTATAAATTACCAAGTAAGCCAAAATGATAGGAGTTGTAAATAATTAAAAATTTGGATTGAAAGTGATTTAATTAATTTAATGTTAATTTATTTAATTAATGTGAAAATAGCCATTTTGGCTACTGACTCGGATTTCGACAAAACCAATTTCATCGAATCCGTAACGGTGAATTATTATAGGATTTTAAGTTTTGTAGCGATTAGACTTGTCGTTTGATCGTACAGACTCGAAACGCCTAGAAATCAGTTTAATTGAAATCAATTTGAAATAATCTGATTTTAACATAACTTCTTCATATGATGGAATTAGGACTTGAAACCTGTTCCATTGAGTTTAAAATCATCAAAAACATCTATTTTGATATATGGATTGACCCAATTTTGTTCCGAAGACAGAACGGGCTTTTCGGGTCGTTTATCGTTCCAATCCAAATCAAATCTGATCCGTTCTTTTCTATTTCAGCTTCGCCTATAAATAACCAGTTATAAACCCTAGGTCATTTCTTATTCATTTTGTCTATATGTATATTTCTTTCTCAACTCCTCATTCCAATGGCAGACAAACCTTAATCCCAATTGCAAATTCAATTCAAATTTCAACTTCAAAAATCAAATCTCCTAAAACCCTATCAAATTATATACCGTTTCGAAGCTCTCGAAGAGCGCAACTCAAATCTGTAATTCATTTCTCGATTCGAGCTACTATTTGATCAGAAATTGACCATTTATTTTCGGACGTTCGTTGCTTGGGTTTCGATTCGACGGTGGATTTTCGTCGATAGGCCGATCGGAAAGTGCTGCTTGGTAGAGTGATTCTAGCAGGCCTTGGATCTGAGTTCGCTCGTGCTATTAGCATTTGATGCCACTGGAATTGTCCGTGATTTGGTGATTTTCGTGGTGGCGGTGCGGGGCTCCAAGGGCGATTGGAGAAAGCGGCAAGGCCATGGGGAGGTCGGCCTGGAGTGGGGAGCACCACGATGGCTTCACATCGTGACTTTAGCGAGTGTAGTAGCGGCAAAAAATCGAGTTGAACGGCGGCGGCTTCGATCTGTTTTGCGCATGCTAGGGTTTGGCGTGCGTTACAGAGACGCTGACGTGGTATGTTGCGGATATTATTTTATTTATTTTAATTTATAAACATATAATGTTCTAACTCACATAACTTTTGCATACGAGGTCCAATTCATGCACGGTTTGATCCGCTGGTATCATATCGAAATTCCGGACATTTTGATGCTTGTTTGGACGAATTCTAAGACCGTTTGAATTTTAGGCTTAAATTGGATTTAAATTCAAAAGGTGAGTGTTTTAACCCACTCACAACTTCTAAAATTTCTTATGTTAGTTAAATTAATTTTTGATGTGAATTAGAAATTTATTTATGGCTATTTGTTCTATTTAAATCATCATTCCAGTTAATTTTAATTTATTTGAATTAAATTGTCATTTAAATTATTATTGCATTTAAATTTCAAGTTAATTACGTGTAAATGACAACCTTTTATCCATTGATATTTATTAATTGATTTGGATGATGATTGTGATGGGTGTTGATTGTTAAATTTGGTTGGTTGGATATTGTACTTTATATTGTTATAATATTGCAAGTTACCTATGGGTTGAAACGATACATACCCGAATGATCTTTAGATTAAGAAAAAATCGTTATGGGTTGAAATGATAGACTCGAGCAATTTTATGGATTTAATATTTTCGGATTGCGGATTGAAATGATATATACCTGTAAATATAAAATTTTAAATTTCGGATTGAAATGATAAATATCTGTATCACTTGACCCTAGGGTAGAGAATTATATACGGACACCGGATTGGTTAAATTTAAATGATTTTGAATCCTTAAATTTTGCTTTGAATTAAATGATATTTTTTTGAAATAACATCTGATTTATATATATTGAATTTTTACCGAATTTCGAGTTTTATATAAAAAAAGATTGAATTGTTTTAAAGGAATGGTTAACGGAATAAAAATTGAAATGTATAGTGAATTTGAAATACAAGTGAAGTTTATCGAAATTGAGTTATTAAAATCGTTGAAGTATAACTTTGAAATATATTGAAATTTGAGTATAAATCGATGTTTCAACATGGATTTAAGCGATATTGAATTTAATATTTATTTAGAATTCTGAATCGGAAAATTTGAAATTGGGTTTTGGGGACATTGAAATGGTCAAAATGTGTTGGATTGAAATAAATAGTTTAAATTGATATAAATTTCAAATTCATATTTTCATATAAAATATTTTAAATATATTATTTTAAAAGACTTTAATTATTAAGATTTTCAAACTTTTAAACTAATTAAACCATTTGACTTATTTTAAATCTAATTAATCTATTTTAAAGTTATTTAATCTATTTTAATTATATTTAATCTATTTTTTCAAATCTATATAACTATCTTAAAGCAAGAAAGATTTTTAAATCTATATTAAACTATTTTAGAGTATTTTAACTATTTAAACTATTTTCTAAATTTCAAACTAAGGAAAAATGGGAAGTGTTATATTTAATTCACCGGTTAAAAGAAAATATGGCAAAATGATGTTATAATTTAAGTAGAGACTTAAATGACATAATTAATTGAATATGATGATTTTGAAGTAAGGATTTAATCTATTTAAAAATAAGATTTTTGGAGGAAATTATGATTTTGGAAACGATATGATTTGAAGTGAATATGGTTTCAAGTGAATATGATTTCGAAAGTGATGGTTTTGAGAATATGATATTTTGATATAAATTGCGAATTGACTTTTGAAATGTAAAAGAACTATCCAGTGTGAAATAAGCGATTGGTTGTTAAAGAGACCGGGATTAGATATTGTCATACTCTCTGCCAATACCGAAAACCACTTTGACAACTGTGTGCGCGGTGGAGATTCCAGAATTAAGTAGGATGGTTGGCGACGATCCTATATGAGGTATATACATGGACCTAACTCCCATGAGTTAGCTTAAGGTAGCTAAAACAGGAGCAATTGACGGGCCAAGTGAGGTCATTCCTCCGATCGGGCACACTCCTCCGATACTAAATTCTGACTTTGCGACTGATTTGGTAGCCACCCTCAATTTTTGATTTGGGAGTGTGTTCCGAGGTGGGCGGTAGTAGCTGCTATGCATTACCACCAGTTCGGAAGTGTATTTGGTATATCTGTCCTGGCATTACCTAGTTGTGCCGTGTCATCTACCCTATCGAGACCACTATACGAGTTTGTTTTGTACCATACCTATGGAGTTCCCTCTAACGACGTCCAGTAAGGACGAGATTACGGTACTATATAGACTATGGGAATGTATAAAAATGTGTTAAGGGGGAAATGGGTAATGCCTTACCGCTATTTTAATAGTTTATCTTACTGTAGACTTATTATAATAGCGTATTGTACTACATAGTAGATAGTTTAACGGATCCTTAGGAGATGTGAATCCCGAACATCTCTTAAGTTACTGCACTCACGTTAGACACTGGATAGAAGATGTCAAACCCCATAAACATCTCTGATGTCGTTCCACTCATAGTTATTTACCATTGATTTAACTCACATAAGATCTTTTAGTTCTGACTCGAGTGTTTTATCTTTTCAATTCGCTCGGGTCAGCCTGAGCATTTCAAGATTTGAAGTCCTTATTTCTGGAGGATGAAGACGAAGATTTGTACTACTATTATTTACTATATTTATTCCACTACATTCATACTGTTCCGCTGCATTATTTGTTTACATCTGATATGTGTAACTCTGATTATTGTATTGTATAAGTATAATCAAATGTTTTGTATACAGCTTTATGAACTGTTATTTGATTATTATATTTTGTCATTCCGCTGCGAGATTCTGTTTTTTCATTCTCTACTTTTTCTTATTCACCCCAATAACAATCCGCCCTTCTGTATGGTTTGAGTCGGCACGTGTGCCTGCTTAAAACTTCCAAAAAGGTGGGATGTTACAACCAGACTCAATAGCTATGGTGAGACATCTAGTGAAAGAAAGCTAAGCCTTGACCAACGATGATTGGAGACTCTCATGAAGTCATACTCCAGTCACCAATAACATTCTACATGTAGAATATCCACGGTGGTAATATATGCCTACAATGCCTGCCTATGCAGGAAAAACTGATCACAGGTAGCATCTCTTGAAGTACGAATGGCACATGGACTCCGCCCAAGCCACTGATGCTGTCAAGTGCAGATGTTTTCCCCTTTTTCTAGAAGTTGTTGTGACCATGTGGTTCACCAAGCTACCTTTACAATCAATATCTTCATTTGATGAGTTAACAAAGAAGTTCCTAGAGCTGTTCCGCATGCACATGACTCATGCCAAAGACGTAATGTCAATCTCCAACTTAGTCCAAGCATCAGGGTTGTCATTGAAAGATTTTCTGGAAATGTTTAATACAGCTGTTATAGAAGTCAGTAATCCGAATGATGATGCAATACACATGGCGCTAGCTAGGGCAGTCGACCATGATTCTGAATTTGGCGATTGGTTAGTGTGAAAGTCTCCTTCTACATTAGGCCATTTCATTGCAAAGGCGACTCAGTTTTTTAGGAAGGAGGAGGCAAAGCGAACCAGGAAAAGAGATGTTGTAGGCCCAAGCTCCAAGGGAGTACAAAGTAATGTGGTAGTGACGCAGTCCTGTGATAGTTCCGGGAAAGTTCAAATCAATGTTTAGAACAAACGGAATGAGTAGAAGAAAGGTGATTATAGAAATCGCGACCGAAGACGGGATTTCGGGAGAGGGAAGTTGAAGATCCCACCATTTGATGCATACACACCGTTGAATATGTCACTTGAGAATGTTTCTCTATATACTTGTAACACTATGCAGTATAGGAAACCACCTCTGAATGAACTAATGAAAAAGTAAAGACAGTCTGGAAAGTACGGTAGATTTCATGAAAGTTATAGACATACCACGGACGAGTGTTGCCACCTCCCTAATATTATTGAGAAGCTAATTGGAGAAAGAAAGTTGCATCAATTTATTAAAGCCTCACATGATGGCGGGCAGGGGACATCCGACCCCAATCGAGGACAGGCCCCACCCAGTGCTGAGGAACCTCGGCGAACAAGAGGGAGATTAATTATTAGTACCATTGTTTGAGGATTACATCTGGGCGACAAAAGCTGGAATGAAATGGAGCGTTGCATGAACGCTATCAGACATGTTGACATTGAATGTTGTTCGAAGACAGAGGATGGTGCTCTAGCGAAGCAGCAATGAACTATGACAAATGATATAGTATGTTGGAGTAGAGATGCAGACAAAGTGGAAGCCCCTACAGTCGACCCAATGGTGATCTCGGCCATGATTGCCCAGCCTTGATGAGAAAGATTCTGATTGATTTTAGAAGTTCTTTGAATATCATTTTCAAGAAGGCATATGACCAGATGTTACTAGAAGCTAAAGATCTGAAACTGTGGAAACCCATATTCATGGCTTTAATGGTATTGCAACTGAAGCGACAGGTTATGTTGAGTTATCGGTGAAGTTAGGAGACGGCAACCGAAGGAGAGTGCGGGTGTTGTCATTTGTTGTAATGGATGTGAACTCTCCGTACAATGCTTTTTTGGGCCGATCGGCCCTCGTTGAATTCAGAGCAACTATCACCCCTTGTTGTCTAACACTTATATTCTTGATAGAAAATGGTGTGGGAATTATCTATGGAGATCAAGCGACTGGACGTTCCTGTTATGTGGCAGAGTTGAGAGACGCTCAGCGAAAGGAGAAAGGAAAGGATGTGGAGAACACTCTCTTCATCAAAACTAATGAAACTTAGCAATTAGCGTCCGAGTCTTGGCTCGGGCACCAATAGTCGGTTCTATAAAGATATAGATCCGAGAGATGAAGAAAAGAAGCCTAAAGAAACTAAGGTTGCACCCGTTGAGCTGACAATCGACATCACAGTCAGCCAGGACGACCCATCACAAGTCCTGAAGATCGGATCACAGCTCAGTGCAACGATGATGAAGGAATTTGTTGGTTTTCTCCAAGTCAATCTTGATGTGTTTGCTTGGATCTATTTTGACATGTATGGGATCTTGCTGACTATCACGAGCCATGCACTGAATATCGACCCGAGGCATGTCCCTGTGAAGCAAAACTAACGTGGCATGGGTCTAGAGAGATCTACCACACTTAAAGAGGAGGTGGATAGACTCAAGAAAAGTGGGTTTATCCACAACTCCATCTACCCAAAATGGGTATCCAATCCAGTTCCTGTGAGAGAAGGTTATGGAAAGTGGCGGACATGCATCAACTACTCAGACCTGAACAAGGCGTGCCCAAAAGACAGCTTTCCACTTTTGAGGATTGAACAGCTAGTAGATTCAACCACTGGACATGAACTGCTTTCATTTATGGACATGTGCTCCGGATACAATTGGACCTCGGTGCACATCGTAGACCAGGAACACACCAGCTTCATTATCAACCTAAGATTATACTACTACATTCTGATGCCTTTTAGACTAAAGAACAATGGAGCTACTTACCAGAGACTGGTCAACCAGATGTTCACAGACAAGATTGGACGATTAATGGAAGTATATATTGATGATATGCTCGTGAAGTCATGGCGATCAAATGACCACATTGATGACGTGGCAGAGATGTTCAATATTCTCTGAAAGTATGGAATAAAACTTAACCCCTTGAAATGCTCTTTCGGCGTTTCATGAGGTAAATTCTTGGGTTTCATCGTCAACTCTCGTGGAATTGAATCCAATCCCGAGAAGATTCAAGTGATCAAAGATATTCAAGTACCAAAGACAATTAAGCAAGTGCAGAGCCTAAATGGTAAAGTCACCGCCCCGAGTCGATTCATTTCAAGGACCACCGATAAGTGCATCCCTTTTTTCGACTTGATCAGGAGAGGGAAGAGGAACTTTGAATGGAAGTAGGATTGTATTGCTGTGTTTTAAGCTTTAATACATCACTTAGAGAGACGTCCATCTTGTCCAAGCCGCTGGATCATGAAGACTTGTATATTTACTTGGCAGTGTTGGTACATGCCATAAGTGCCGCATTGCTACGCGAAGAGGATCGTATTCAGAGGCCAGTGTATTATGTTAGCAAACGATTAACAGGTGCTGAAAGGAACTATCCGAAATTTGAAAAACTCACGTACTACCTATTGATTGTGTTCCACCCTTATTTCCAAGCTCATCCCATCAATGTCTTCACCGACCAACCGTTACGATAGGTCTATAGTGAACTGAGACGTCTAGGAGGTTACTTAAATGGAACATTGAATTGAGCAAGTTCAATATCACTTATCTCCCTCAAAGGGTCATCCTGGTACAAGTAATGTAATATTTCATAGCCGAATTCACTGCACAAGACAACTCTCCCGAGAGCATTGGAGAATCTACCATCCGATGGAAGATGCACATGGATGGATCATCCAATGATCGATGTTCTAGCACCATGGTCAAACTAGTAACTCCTACGGAACGCTCGATCTACTATACCCTAAAACTTAACTTTCCTACAACGAATTATGAAGCCGAATATGAAGCCTTGATCGTTGGGCTTAAACCTGCTATAGAGCTTAGAGTAAAGGCATTGAAAATTTTCTGTGATTCCCAATTAGTACTAAACCAAGTCAGGGGAGAATATCAGGCTAAAGGGGCACAACTTGCTCTTTACCTCCACCGAGTCCAAGAGCTGCTAACCAATTTCGAGCATTACACCTTACACACATTCCCAAAGAAAAAAATGAGAAAGCCGACTCATTGGCCAAGCTGGCCAGTTCTAGTGTTGCACATCAAATGGGCTTAGTACTAGCTGAAGTAATTAATACCCCGAGCATTGACTAGATGGAGATTGATTGGGTCTTAGAGACAGAGCCCGAGAAGGAGTCGTGGATGATTCCGTTGCAAAGAGGAATCCTTCTCAACCCTTTGTAAAGCTTCATGATAAATCCTTCAAGAAGGACTCATGTACATGAAGGGTTTCTATATCCCCCTACTTCGATGTATCGCCAACGATGAAATTAATCAATTATTAAGAGAAGTCGATGAAGGAGAATGAGGGGATCACACCGAGGGACACACCCTGGTGAACGAGATACTCCGCTATGGTTATTTCTGGCCAACTGTCAATCAAGACACAACTGATTATGCTAGATGATGCGACAAGTGTTGGATGTTTGCAAAGATCCGGAGTGCCATGTCGATGGAAATCACTTAGATGGTCAGTCCATGGTCATTTGCTACTTAAGGTATTGACATCATTGGCTCCTTGTCGATTTCCATAGGTGGTGCGAAGTACACCATTATAGCCTTCGATTACTTCACTAAATAGGCTAAAGTCGAACCTTTGGCCATGATCACAACGAAGAAAGTAATCAACTTTGTGGTTCGAAACATCATATATCGTTTTGATCTCCCCAGAGCAAACGTAACTACAATGAGACCCAATTCAACAGTGTGAATTTAAAGACTTTTGTCGCTGGCATCATATTGAGAAAGATTTACGGTAGTTGCTCACCCTCAAGCTAATGTACAGGTCGAAGCTGCTAATAAAATCATAAAATCCATTGTAAAGAATTGTTTGAAAAAGGCTAAAGAAAGTGAGTTGATGAACTTTCGTCAGCATTATGGGCATACAGAACCACCCACAAGTCCATGACTGGCCACACTCCGTTGCCCTTGCTTACGGCTCTAAAGCCATTATTCCCATAGAACTTGAATTACCTTCTCATCTAGTGACTTACTATAAACTAATAGAGATCTCCTTTTGAAATCTCTGGACATGGTTGATGGTAAGCACGAAGAAGCTGACTTGAGGAAAGCTGCACACCGACACCGAGTCGCCCAATACTACAATGTTAAAGTCCAATCTAGGACCTTTGAAATTGGCGATCTTGTCCTGAAAATAATCTTTCCTAGCCCCACAAACATAGGCTCAAGATGGGAAGGACCATATGTCATCAATTAGAAACTTGGAGATGGAACTTTCAAGCTAGCGACTGTCGACGGCATCACACTCCCTAGAGCATGGAATACCAAGCATTTATGATGCTATTTCACTTAATTTTGTTTCATTTAGTAGTGCTTCATTTAGAATTTTCTTTTTCATTTGAATTCAAAGCCATGTAATAAGATAGACTCCGTCGCTTCATTTTTATTTTGCAATAAAATCTGAAGTTTGCTCAATATTTGTGAATTTTTTGTGCACAATATAATAGTTGTGATATGCGACCAACTTATATCTATGTATGCCTAATAAATACAAAAAAGTACCCGGAGTTTGGTGCCAACCAAGTACAAGGGTCCATAATCAAATTAAACAAAATGAACGTGACTCGACCATTCATCCATTAACCCTTGCATGCAATCTGATGGGCTGAGTATAAAATATATAATAGGTGTGACTCAACCATCCGTTAAATAACTCCATCTCTTGATTCGACGGGAAGAATATGAAGTAAAAGTGGTCATGATACAACTAACCACTCTTCGACTTTTGCCTTAGACTTGGGGGCAAGGGAATTAATCAAAGGAAATGTGATTTGATCGTTTCCCAGAACAATTTCAGTCCCTAGAATTTGGGCTAGATTATGAATATTAAATGGGTGTGATTGACCGCCTATCAACTAACTCTAATCCCCAAAGTGTAGATAAGAGTATAAACAAAATGAATGAGTGTGATTCGACCATTCTCCAACTCTAGCCTAAACCCAACATGAGGAGTATGAACTCAACATGGTTGGAACCTTGATGAACTCAACATGGTTGGAACCCTGACCATCCACAAACTAACTCTGCCAACCCAAGACTGAGGGTAGGAGTATAATCGCTTAACTGTTGAGCATGATAGTGTAACGCTGTGGCTCACACCTAGTTTTTGATATGACTTAAGGCAATGACCGAATGAAATTGCAACTTGAACGATGAGTGATGAATTACAAGTACTTTGAATGGAAAATGAAATAGCTTGAACACTTAACCAGGTTTAGTACAAAAGCTGAATAGAAACGAGAGAGTTTTGTTCACATATTGAAACTTGGAAACTAAGTACAAGTTAATTTCAGAAACTAAAAGCCAAAAGCACGGACCATATCCGCACAATTGCGGCCAATAAAAAGAAACTAGCTACCTAGATACGCACTACCCAAGCTGATTTGATGGTTATTTCTCATCATTTTTGGGCTACTTGTGGGTGTTCTTCGGGGTGGACTCTCCAGAGCTGCCGCCTCATCCTCTCCTCTTAGACCCTTTTTTGCCTTTGCCACCCTTAGGAGAAATGTTTTCAGAGACAGGAGCAAAAGCAGTCTCGCTTTGGGATATAGAAGGCTCAACCTCAGGAGTGACACCTCCTGGCAATATAACTTGGAGTAGAGTAATATCCACTTCAGCACTCTCCTTCTTGACTTGCAAATCCAACTCCTCATTTTTGATGTGCTCCATCATGCTAAGTTTACCAGTGTGTTTAGAGGCATGAGTCACTACGTCCTCTATTTTATCTTGGCCATGCTAGGTTCATCAGCCTTTTTTTCATTCAGAGCCTCAACGACTTCAACATCCGGGCTGAGAGGCTCAATAGGTTGATTGGTAGGAGCCACCTGTATACTGATGGCAGTAGTGGGCCCAGTGGCCAACGACTGTTGTCCTTGGATAACATCATCATCAGGGCATGGATAGATGCATATGGATCTGCAATTTCATAAAGATCAATGGGTAAGCCCATGACTATCAAACGCGAGGTGTAATCCTTCTCGAACGTCGGAGAAGTGAGAGATATAACTTCGTTAGATTGGCCTTCGATCATAGCTGAAGTGCCGCCTTTAAGGATCGGAGACAGCCCAAAAGACTTGGGCATCCTTAGTTGATCTGGATTGTAGCTTGTGTCCTTTTTAGGGGCATGCAAATCTGAAACTTTAGCTACTTGATTTGGAGGAAGGTCTTGAGGACCAGATCTGGAAGCTTCACCGCCATCTTTCCATATTCGGTGGTCGTTGGATCATTGAGTAAACTAAGCCGAGCAGCCCTGAGCTCATTGTGCTCTTCATCGCACTAGATTTCGGACATGAGCTGCTCTTCATCCACTGTAGAACCATCGAGGGACTTCTTCTTCAGATCTACAATATGGTGCCAGGCTTTGACAAGCGACTCGGGATACACCTTTCCAAGGAAGCGAAGGTCGTGATTCATGAGGATGCATGCATTGTAATATATTAGCAAAGGATCGAACTCGTCCTATATCTCTGTCTAACCAGCCTACCTAGCCTCTTCCTTAAGGGCCTCTATCTGCGCAAGTTGTCCGTCAGCCTCTATTTTAATTTCACGAGCCTCGACAATCTCCTCACAATATCGTTGAGACTCCAGCTAAGCCTCAAGTTTGTCTTGTTTTTCCTTCTCAAGCTCCTCCTCAAGTTGTTTAATACAAAAGGGCTAAGGCATCATTATCTTTTTCAACACATCCTTCTCCTTCTGTAAAACACCTTTTTCAAGGGCTAAAGTACCATTGCAACGAACGATAGTGTCTAGTTTAGCTTGATGAACTTTCATTAAACGCTCAATGGCTTCAGAGGACTTGCTAGATTTTTTCTCAACATAGACTAACTTTGCAACCAACTACTTGACCTCCTTGTACAAGTGTTAATGATGTCTTTGTTGTGGATTGCCTCAAGTATTAAGCGATCAATTTCATGTCTCCTTTCCATCGGCACCTGTAATGACCCCACCACAATACCATATCATTAAAGAACATTATAAATAATGTCTTCTAATAATATGGAGAATACAACTTGTTATGAGGGACCAAGTGTGAATATATCTTTAATCTAACATTGACATGTCATACTTACAAATTTTGATAAATATTTGGAAAAACAATTTGACGTGTACAGTCTCAATTTAAAGAAATAAACACATTGGTTTTTTTTCAAAAATTAGAAAAATATATCATATAAACAAAAGTCGCAAATCACAACGGATAATATATATATCATATATAATACTATTGTGAGTCTACAAAATGTGATACTAGACTCACATAATATACATCCAAAATAAGTCACGCTCTCAAATAATACATCCCTTATACAATACATAAATATCCTACAGAGGATAAATTAAAAGGTCAAAATGTCTCTCATCTGCTAGCACACCTACCCAAAAGCCTGCAAGTCCTGGTACCTAAAGAGTCTCGAACTGACCTGAGTAAATAAAATAAACGGGTAAAACTATCTTTAAATATCCAAATGGATAAGAATAAGATATAAAATAAGGTACATGGAATTATAAACGCAAACAAGTTTTAGAAATGATTTAACATGGAACTTATCCCAAAGCACAAGAACATTTAAATCATGAACATTTGAACATCATAAAACCCCAAAACAATCCATACCGATCAACTAGATCGTTCGTACTGATCATAATGATCATCCGTATCATGGAAAACAATAAATTTGGTATCACTCGTACCGATCTGATACCAAGGATCGTCCACATACCGTGAAACAAACCCTAGCTAATCACTAAGGTCGTCCGTACCGATCAAGACGATCGTAGAATACATAGCATGACACAAAAGATTCTAAAAAATCTTAGAGAAAATTCCATGAGGATCTATCAGTCCCACCGAACAACAAAAGGAATACACTCTAATGTGTTAGGTACTATCATTGTTAGTAATCACAAGAACTTAACCTAAGCACACATACCGTCCGATGAAATTCAAGTATTTATTCGAAGCTAGTAAATCTCACTTATTACAGATATAACTGGAAAACCTGAACTATATTCCCTTAAGAATCTATCGGTCCCAATCTCACTATTACAGATATAACTGGAAAACTTGAACTATATTCCCTTAAGAATCTATCGGTCCCACCAAACACCAAAAGAGAATACAACTCTAAAGTATTAAATACTTCCTAATAGCAATCACAATAATTTAACCAAGGCATCCCAAACTACCCGGTGAAATTCGAGTATTCACTAATGGGCTAGTAAGTTCCACTCAAACATTTTATTCAATGATTTATACCATATTCAACGAAGCGTTATTCAAAAGCATTTAAACCAATTGTTAACACTAAGTCGATTATTAGTATTTCTCAAATTATAGAATTAAGGATCTCAAAACATTATTATTTTAAAGAAGTCACATGGAAATGCCAAAAAGATATAAACCCAATATTATTATAGTTTGAAAATTATAATTTCTATCATATAAGAGATGGTTTTCGAAATACTTTATTTAGATTGATGCTTATTTTTGAAATTCTCTATAATAAATTTATAAACTCATTTATTATTTAACTTTATATAAACATCTTTTAATTGATAAAATATCCATGTTACTCCTAAAATCCACTTTTTGTATTAGTCGAAACCAATTTGAGTAGAGGTCAAAAAAGAATAAGAGAAAAAGGTTCCACTTAAACCATTCGAAAGAGTCGAAGGGATGTTATCGTCAAAGTTTGAAAGCTTCAAAACCTTTCGAAGGTGTCAAATGGTTTTACAATGAATGTCTAGTAGGTTCATACCTTTCGAAGGAGACGAAGGAGTCGAAAGCACCCTTCCGCCTTCAGTAACAACATTTCGACTAGGTGAATCCATATGCATGAAGACCTTCCGAATGAGTCAAAGCAGCACCTTTCGAAGACAATGAGGAATGGCTCTTTGCATATGTGCCAAACCTTTCGAAACCAAAGGTTTCCCCTTTATTTAAACCACATGAAATCAAGCACTATCCTGAACAACCCCTTCGAAAGCTATAATAAGCCTTTCGAACCTGTCGAAGCACATGAGATCCAGGAGGGTTATGCATCAAATCAGAAACAAGAGCTCAGATGTAACCAGCATCATTGAAACCATTGGATGAAGCCTATCGACAGAGTCGGAAGCACTTACAAAGCAACACAAAGAAGAAAAGCACAATCGTTGGTTTCGACAAAGGCGGAAGCATACTTGAGTTATTCGACGGCAACCTTTTGACCAAGTCAAAAGCATTAGGGTCGAAAGGTGCTGATCCGCATCTATAAATAAGACCCAAGGGTCAGGTTTGGGGATTCGATTCTTTCCACTCTAAACTGGTCTTTTCTTTATGAAGAGTGCTGTAAACCCTAATTTCATAATTGATTTAGGAATTTGGAATAATAAAGTCTTCTTTTGCTTATGAAAGGGAAGTCTCAAATATTTCAGATTACTTTACCGTTTTTAAAACTTCTGTCAGTTTTGATCTTGTGTTTTAGGTGTCGCCTACATCGAAAGGTACCTTCCAACATAGTCGAAACGTAATATATTCAAATAACTTCAGTTAAGTGCTCCAAACTAACTTTCCCTGGGCTATTGCTTTCAACAAGGTCAAAACCTATCCCTAAACCACTGCAACCTAAAGTTTCCAATCTAAACCCGAAACATTTAAGTCTACAGCTTTCGACAAAGTCGAGACCCTATCTCAGATTCCTAGATCAAGTCTTATCACCTAATCAGCCCTGCTTTCTACAAAGTCGAAACCTCTGCCTCAAATTCTTGGATAAAGTCCTAGCCACACAACAGCTAAGGCCTTCGACCAGGTCAAAACCAACCAAGAAAAACCTTATCCAGGGTATCCCAACCATTTCAAAAAGTGAACCTTCAAAAGCAAAGCCAATCTATCTCAACATGATCAAAAGGTTGATAAGGGAAGAAGCTGACTCTTTCGACTGAGTCGAAAGGTCTGAGTGAACAACAACTTACTTCGGCAATTTACTAAAAAGGAAATTCAAGAAGGATAAACTCCTTCTATTCCTCTCCATCTACCTAAAGGATAAACCTAATTCCAAAACACAACATTGGGGTGTTGACAAGATTTCTTGTTAACATTTTGGCACTAGAAGGATAGATTAAGAGAGAAATGATACTGGAGCAAGACGGGAACGGTAGATGAAGAAGTCTTCTTATTCATGCTTGACATTAATGAGGCAATTAGATATCCAATGAAAAATATTGATTCCAAGGTAGTAACCTTATTCAGTACGTATGTTCTATTATATTTCTCAATTCTGTTATGAGTTTATTGATAGAGTTAAGGGTATACCCTTTGGGCAATTACGTAATTTGTTACATATGCCTAACTCGATAACCAATCTTGTTTGAAATATAAGATGTTTTCTTTCTATTATATACTTGATAGAATGTGTCATATTAGTTAATTAATTAATTAAAAGTATATTTAAAAAAAATCCATAAATGGTATGTTTTGTGATAGTAGTTACAAAGTGTTTTAACTGTGAGTGACTTATCACAATTAAAACAAATACACCATTTTAAATGTTCCTAGTCAAGATGCATCGAGACTGGATATCCATGTATCCATTGAGACTAGAGTACATAACATTCTCCAAATGTTGGGCAGTGTATTACTCATGACTGTTGAGGGCACCTAAGGGTTACATACCAATAGTTATCAACTATGAAACAACTCACTCAGTAGTTTTCTGTTGGTTAATATAACTAAGGTCAAACAGAAAATATCGATTTGACTGATTTGCATAGTTCTCTTGATATGAGAATATTGTGGATCTTTAATATGAAAGCTCTGCTTTGATTATATTCAAATCATGGCATGACATCCAACGAGTGACTGTAGTTGGGTTGAGTGGATGTATTGGAAGTGAACCACTATTTAAGAGAGGATTCGTCTCCTCAGTTATATGGGGTTAGTGTCACGGTCAAGTCATCTGAAAGTCAAAGTCTTTAGCCAGAGTATTTTAGTTAGTAATAATTGTTATTATGGAACAAAGGATTTTATATTTGGATTACAAACTTGAATATGGATGATGTTGGAATTTTGGCCATTACTAAATTCAATAAGTCCAAAATGATATAGTTTTGACGAAGAGAATTGGTGTAAACAAATGTCACAACCAGATAATGCTTAATTAACTAAAATTGGTTTTCACTGAAACCAAGTAAGCGATAAATTTTGCCAAAATGTCACGCCACTTGCTAAGTGACGTGTGAACGTTAACATTCGAATAGTTTAATGTTAATCACTGACCAAATTTACACCTGACGAGTCACACAATTGATATAATGAATTCTCTTTAGACCAAGTGATTTAATTAGTTTATAATTGTTATAAATTAATTAAATTAAATAATATTTATGAAATTTTGATTATAAAATTTTGAATATGATTTGAGGAATAAATATTATTGTATATATATTATAATAGTTATACATATGTCGATCGATAAGCGATATCGACAAGCAATTAAATCAGAATTATTAGTAATATTTATGTAGACCGAAATTGGCTATTAGCCCATAATGTATGGTGATACATTTAGCAGCAACAAGCATGTAGGGGGTGGGTACAAGATGGGGTAGGAGTATCTTAGATGGGTGGCTTAGATTTAGAGAGAATGGGTAAGAGATATGATCCACATTTCTCTGTATTCTTTCCACTATAAAACGAACCCTAGCCCCAATGTATATGGATCCTTTTGGCTGCCATTTTCATCTTTTTACTAGCCGAATTCACCTAGAAAAAAGCTCCAACATCGAGGCATAAGTTTTGGTATGCTTTTACTAGCAAAGCCAGTCGGCTTTATAGTGGGCCGTGCCACTTTATAAATAATGTGAAATAGGTGCTCTACACATGCACAGAACAGCTAAGTGGGAACAAAGAGCCCAGACCACAATAATAAAAAAGTAAAGCACAGGAGTTAGGCGAAGAGAGCCTAAACTACTAAACAAAACAAGACTACGCGTCCTCCGAAGAGGAACTGCCACTACGCATTGCAGACCAAGGGCCAATAACATGTACATACCCAGAGATAGAGTTGCTAGATTCGGAACAAAACCCTCTGAAGTAGATGAGTAAATAAATTTACTATCCCAACTGATGTCATAAAACTTTCTTTTATTCTCCTCACCAATCTCACCTTCCCTAATAAGTGACAAACCCTCACCCTCAATGTGATAAATGAGAAAACGACTCGCACCCACCATATCGGTGATATAGGCATAATAAAAGTCAGACTCAGGCGAGTATCGCATTTCAGAAGGAGCATGAATCTAGGCCAGCTCCTTAGAATTCCAAGCTATAGAATCAGACAAAATGGTAGTATCATGCTCAATCTGGGCCTCATCAGCAGGGGTCTCAACAAGAGGAGCAATAACAAGATACAAACTGGTAGAGTGAGGAACATCGGAGGGAACATCAATGGGAGCAACAAAAACTAGAGCGACAGAAGCAAGAGAAGCAACCTTTAGAACCCATTTCCGAATAGGAGGATGAGGAAGAGGAATCCGAGCAGCAAGGGGAACAAAACCAGCAGAGGCTGGGGTAGAACACGCATCTGAAAGATGCCCAAAGGACTGACAAGACGTACAAATATCAGGTTTCCAAATGCAGCGAACTTTGACCTCAACATAAAGGCCCTCATCAAGTCTAACTTTTAGGAGTGAAGGAAGAGATTTGGCAAGAGTAATTTCGATCATAGCTTTTGCATAAACTAATCTCTTTCTGGCCACAGTGTTAGCATCATAACATATTACCTTACCAATAAGACCTACTAGCCAATCGACCCTGATTAGAGGTTGTCGAACAGAAGGAATGTGAGAAAATGGCCCCAGATAGGAATAGATAAAACCTGAGCTCTAGCCCGATCCACAGACGAACTTCAGGATGTAATAATAAAAGGTTTCCCTTCTCTGAGAATATGGTCAGCTTCTAGAATACGCTATCATTCATCACTATGCGCATAAGTTTTGGTATGCTTTTACTATTTCATATGAATTATAGTTTATGCATAATATTCTATTGTTGGTTTATATATATATATATATCATAATTATATTGTTAGTTAGGAAAGATTCCTATATGTATGAACGTTGTCACATATTGAATGGTTATATGCACGTATGTATAATAAATAAAACATTTTTTTATATAGATCATACGTATACATAGCCGAATAAATTTACTTTAATTTTTTCATTTTATTAATTAATTATACTTATATTAAAATGTCATATTACATGAATTAAACGACTTATAATTAATTATGCCATCATATCTTGTTACAAATTGATCTTATATTTTATATATGCAAATTTATACTAATTACAATTTTATGCAATGGAAAAGTATATTTAATAATAATTTTCTATTTTTAATCTTATTTAAATCGAAATATAAGTTGAATAATTCAAATTAAATAACATATTTTTCTAAAATTGTATTTTAAATTTTATAAAATTTCTTGATCATAATATTATCTCTCAGCCAAAATCCAAAACTTAGAGATCGATATTATTATTTTTAAAAAATCATTAAACATACGTCTAATATTAATTAAATAATAAAAATATAATTTTGACATAGAAAAATATGGAACATTTTCCATTACTTTATAATGTCATACTGAATTTTAGAAAATTTAAAATTTTTAAAATATGTCACGAAAATAATTTTAACATTATTTTATTTATTTTCGACATATATATATATATATAATTTAATAATATAAAATTAGGATAAAATATTTTTATGCAGTGTATTGGATTTAGAATGCTATAAAATTATTTAACTCAATTTAATTTTCATAATTGACATAATTATATAAACATACACACACATTTAAATACACACATTTATAATACTTTAGATATTAAAATATAATTATATGTAGAGACATGTATATATGTTATTTTTTTATTGTAAAATATATGTATTTAATAAGAAAAATACAACTTTATATATAGTCATTTATCTAATTAATATCTTATTTAATATACATATACATATACATATATATATATATATATATTATTTTTACATTTATGCAATACATGTATTTTATATATACATACATACATATAAGTATATTTTTATATTGTTTTAGTACTTATTTAAACAACAAGTTTATATATATACATACATTTATTTGTACAACATACAATACATATAAGATGAGCTAATATATCCATTACGATACAAATCCTAATATTTATTTACAGGCATGCCGTACCTTGCATGGATTTTTGTGTTACACATGCACATGCATACATATTTGTATATGATACATATGTGTATAATTATATTTAATTAAACATAAATTATATAAAATTCAATTCATTATTTATAAATTTAAATTAAATAAAATATTTTATCTAAATTAAATTTAGAAATGTTTTAAAAAAATAGACTTTATAGGTCTAATAAAAATCCAATAAGGTAAAAATTTTGAAATTCACCCATAACTTCGGCTGCGGGCAGGCCGGTTCTAACAATGGTATCAGAGTCCAATAGACTATGCGGTCTAATTAGTCATCTTATAATTAACTAATTAAAGCCTACCCATGTAGTGTGATGTCTAGAAAAGTAGTGTCTAAGATTAGGTTTGGATAATCAAGTACTCTGCCTACCTGGCTGTTAGCATGGCCCGAAATGATGAGGTAAACCCAAATGGTTATCCCTAATAGAAATGACCCAATTTGAATTGGACCTTGGACTAACTTTCAAAAATTTTATTATATATTTAAAATTAATTTTATAATTTAAATATTTATTAATAAGATTAAAAAATAAATTAATTAAAAGTGTTAATTAATAAATGCATACATATATTATATATATATTCCATTGTTTTAACATTTTTGAAATAACATAAGTATGCATGTATGTATATCAAATAAATTTTGAAATTAATATAATTTGATTAAAATATTTTAGTTAAATAAATTAATTAAATAATATACACATGTATTGATATACCTTTTATAATATAAAAGTTATAGTACATAATAATTAATGAATATAAATGTTATATTAATATGAATTAATTAAAATGTTTGTTAATTAAAATTAATTAGATAAAGATTTAGTTAATATAATGTTATACATAGGACTATTATATAAGTAATATAAAATATAAGAGTTAAATAATAATAAAACAGATATAATACGAATGTATAAATTAAAGGTGGAATAGTAAAGAAACCCTAACTAGACCTAAGGAATAAGTACATATGTAATTGTACACATACAATGATTTCCGATGTGTTTGACACTTGAATCACCTGGGTATTTCAGAAGAAATACATCATTCCATAAGTCGATATCATTCAACATAATATATTGAAGATTATGAATCTTCAATATGATGTTATTCTTTATCATATATATACTAACAAATTATTTGCATACTCCTCGGTTGTTGAGCAAACTCAAGCTAGGGATGTTATGTGTAATATTATTAATATATTGAATAGACATGGTGTAACGACCCGTATTTTTAACACTTTAAAAATACGAATTAAAATAAAAATTTTGGATAAAAATCCGAAGAAAATAAAATTTTGTGTTGATTAAATGTGAATTACAAGTTAAAATACAAAACTGAATTCTGAAATAACTTATTTGTAAATTAAATATGGATGTTAACTTGTAGTAAATGTAAATAATGAACTGAATTTGATTGTAAACAAAATTGGTTATGATTGTAAACAAAGAATAAATAAAATGGTAGATTTAATAGTGGAAGTTTATGTTATTGAAACTAATATAAATAAATGTAACTTAATATTATAGTTGATTGAAATCGGATAATAACTGAAACTGTAATTTGATAAAGATGTTAACTTGTAATTGAACGTAAGTAAAGATTTAAATTTGAGTGTAACAAGTAATTGAAACGAATTGAATTGGATTGTAAACAACGAAATAAATACAATGTTACATTTAATATTGAAGTTATAATATTGAAATCAACGTAAATGAATGTAATTTAATATTACTGTGAATTTAAATAAGATGATAGCTGAAGAAAATGAAAGTAAATGAATTATAAACTATTGATAATAATGTATAAGTAAATGGTTGATTCAATAATGAAAGTGTAAATCAAAATAAAAGAATTTAATTGGAATTAAATAACTTGAATTTGAATTATAATATAATTGAACGCAGAATCTAATGTAATCTTTTATACTGGATTTATAATGGAAACCTGCATTATAAAAGATTGTTAATTACTGGGAAATTAAAAATGAAATTTGTGAACAATTGAAATTTGATTTAAAAGTTAATAATTTAAAATTGGGAATTTTATATTAAAATTAAACAGTAGAAATAGCCATTTTTACAACTGTCACGGATTTCGACGAAACCAGTTTCATCGGATCCGTAACAGTGAATTGTTGTAAGGTTTCAATTTTCGTAGCAATCGGACTTGTCGTTTGGTCGTTTTAGCTTGAAACGCGTAGAAATTTAACATCGTTAATTAAAATAATCGACTTCAAAAAGCTATCTTCCACATACGATTGAATTAGGCCTTGGGACTAGTTGCATTGCGTCCGGAACGGGGGTAAAACCTTATAAACGCCTGGCGGCACGTCTCGATTGGAGTTCGGACGACTTTGGACCTACCTATATAAATACACACACAAACCAAGAAAGTTTTACTGTCATTTTAATCCAGAAACCCTAATTCTATCTCATGGCCGCCACCTATTCAATGGCCAGAATCGCTCGAACTTCTTTCTTTAATATCTCTCAATCCGTTCAACGAAATCAAAAAATTCTAAAAGCGAAGTTGTAGATCTCGGCGAGCGCTTCAAATCCATACGGTTGATCTATGCTTTTACATCACGGATTCGCCCAGATCTGACTTGGAAGCGTGTACGGTTTTTCTTGGTTTGCGTGCAAACGGCGGCGACTGGTGATGTGCAACTTCTGGCGTTGGTGGCTCTCCTGGAGGCGCTCGCGTGGGGGCGTCCTGATCAAGGTCCGGTCGTGTATATTGGCGTGCATATGGAAGAAAGGGGCGCGTGTGATGGGTTACGGACGTGAATGCTAATACGCGGCTGAAGGAAGAATGGTAACGTGATATTTCTTTTTATTATTTATTTATTTTATAATAATATAAATCGTATAACTTCTAATATCAATAACCTTTGCATACGAGCTCGGATCGACGTGCGGTTTTCTCCGTTGCGTTCATATCGGAATTCCGGACAATATGAAGCTGGTTTGGCTGCATTCTGAGATTGTTCAAATTTGGGCCTTTATTTGGATTTTAAATCGTCGATAAATCGAAGGTGAGTGTTTATACGCTCACAATTGACTAAAATAATTTTTGTTAGTTAAATTTATATTCTGAAGTTATATGAAATTTATTGATTGTTGTTTGGTAGGTTTAATTATCATATGTATTGATATATGAATTAATTGATAGAAGTTAAATTGACCGTTAAAATAAATTTAAATTTAAATTGGCAGTATATTACTCGATATTGATAATTATAAAATTGTTGTGAATGTTGTTGGCTTCATGGTTGATTGGTTGTGATGGATGCTATTGGTCGATATTGGTTGTTTATTTATTTTGATATATCATGCTATCATCATGTATATTGTTTATTGCATATAAAACTGTAAACTGAATCATTTCGAATAAATTAAGGAATAAGTTGAAATGATATACCTATGACATCTATTTGGATTGAAATGATATATATCCATCCTTGAAATTAAAATTGAAATAATTATCTACTTGGCCATAGGTTAGAAAATTATATACGGACACCGGGTTGGTTAAATTAAATGATTTTAAAAGTTGTTTTGAAATTATTTAAATGAATTGATTTTAAGAATAAAATCCAATTTATGGAAATTGAATTATTTTGAATTGAAGCTCGAGATGTTGGAATTTAAACTTGGTAAATGAAATTGTTTAATTATTCGAAGTTTAGATTTTTAAATAAAAAAAAATTGAAATACGGCGTATATTTTCGAAAGTTGATTTGTTTTAAAAGATTGGACTTTTAATTGAACTCTGAATATTTCTAAGAAAATTTATATGAAATGATATTTCAAGTTTGAGTTTGGAATTGAAAATTTATTTGAAATTGAGATTTAATTAATTTGGAATTGAATTGAAATTTAAATAAATTTGTGAATTGAACTAAATTGAAACTATTGAATTAAATTTGAAGATAAAATTGATTTGAAATTATATTTATTTAAGAATTTTTCTTAAACGAGGTTGATTTGAAATTATTAAATTTGGAAATTGAAAGATGTGTTTTATAACTTGAATTTGATTAAAACTGACTTAAATGAATATTTCAAACTTATATAAATTTAAATGGGATAGTTTGTTTATTTAAATTTTTAAATTGAAGTCGTATTTAGATGTATTGAAATGATTAAAGAAATATCTCAGAAACAAAATGTAATGAAATTAAATTGAGATATAAATGGAATTATCAAATTTAGTTTTGAAATGTGAATATTTAAAGCTTTGAGATATATGGAAATTGGAATGGCTTATTTTGTGGTTCAAATATGTATTTGAAATTGATAATTTGAAATGGTTTATTGAGAAGCTGGATCGAGTTGAAATTGATGATTTGAGATTTGATTAAATTTTAAATTTTGGAATTCGAGTTTATGTGAATCGTTTTGTGGAATTTGAGGCGAAAATGATTTTTTGAAATGAAATTGTATATTTTGAGTAGATATGATGATTTTGCAATGGATTTGATTTTTTTGAAGCGAATATGATATTTTTGATAATCAATTATGAATTGATTTTGAAAATGTAAAAGAGCCACCGGTGTAATAATATGTAGTTATTAAAGAGACCGGGATCGGATATGGACATACTCTCTGTCGATACCGAAAACCACTTTAATAACTAATATACGCGGAGTGTTGATCCAGAATGAAGTGGATGGTTTGATGAACGCGTTGACTGAAGAAAGAGAACGATATTGGATGACCCCTGACATGACTAAAACAGGAGCCGCGCTGGGCCATTGAGGTTCGCCACCTCTAGTGGACACACTTCTTCGTTACCATATCTATTACTGTTGTGATTCGATTTGGGTGCACCCCTCGATTTTGGGAGTGTTGTTTCGCGGTGTTGGGGTAGTATCTACTATGCCCAACATCAGTCCGGATCACGCAACTACTAGTATCCTAGTTGGTATCGCCTCATGTACCTTGTCATACTGATTATCCTATTCGCGACCACTACGTTTTAGTTTGTACCTTTAGTATATGGATTGCCCTCTGGTGACTTTCGGTTTTGGGGAAACTACGGTCTTGTATATGCTCTTGGGAATAAAAATGTGTTAAGGGTGGAATGGGCCATGGCTTAACGCTAGTTTGATATTTTATTTTATGATAGACATTATTGTATATAGCGTATTCTATTATATAGTAGATAGTTTAACGGATCCTTAGGAGATGGAAATCCCGAACATCTCTTAAGTTAATGCACGCACGTTAAACACTGGATAGGAGGTGTCTAAAACCCGTAAATATCTCCGACGCCGTCACACTCATATTTACTTATTCGATTTAACTTACATGAGATATTTTAGTCCTGACTCGAGTGTTTTGTCTTTTCATTACGCTCGGGTCAGCCTGAGCATTTCAGATAAGGTTGAAGATCTATTCTGGAGGACGAAGACGGAGTTTGGTATTACATTATTTGTATTCTACTACTGTATTATTTTTCCGCTGCATTGTTGTATTACCTCTGATATGTATGTAACTCTGATTTATGATGTATAATAATAATCAAATTTATTTATTTAACAGCTTCATGAACTGTTATTTTATTATTATATCTTGTTCCTTCCGCTGCGAGATTCTGAGTTTGTTTCTGTTCTTTCTTTTCTTTTCTTATTTAACCCTAATAACTATCTATATTTTGGATTGTTTTAGTCGGCATGTGTGTATGTTTTGTCGACTTGAACGGTCAAAATGTGGGTCCTTACACATGGTAAGATAACTATATGTATTTGTTGAGCAAACTCAAGGTACATATACTATACTTAGGCCGTCGCGAAATGGTAAGCACGAGTGAATAATCTCTTTCGATTTGTTAAGCAACCTCATGGTCAAAATGAGATTAGAACAAGGGACCATGGGTTATGAGTTGTATGTGATACAATTGATAAGGAGTTATCCATTGTTAGTAGAGCTATGATTTGTTGAGCAAACTCAAGATCGGAATCCCAAGACAAACGAGTCCTAACACCAGCCAGTGAAGTCGAAAGACTTCTATGTCCACTCAGGGTTTGGTGAAAAATAAAAGGCTAGTGGAAGCCTTATTAGAAAAATGAAATGATAACATTTAACCTTTCTAATATTGTAAGAACATATACTGTATAATGTTATAATTATACACACTGATAAATTTGTGCATTTAAAATGATTGATAAAACGTTTGTCAATTAAGATATACAAATGAACTAAATTGAAAATTGACAAATAGAAATATAAAATATACTTAATATAAATGATTATTTCATGTGAATGTTTCTATACCCATGCAAGTGCCTAATTTTACAACTACTTAATATGTTCGTAATTTGGTCACTTACGTGTTTATTTGGCCAAGACCGTGGATTGCATTCTATGAGTTTTGAATTCTAAAAGCAATACAATACCATGGACATTTGATCCATATACTATGACATATAAATATTATATGGTAAATGGTCGTAGTTCGTAATGTACGATACTTCGACGAAATTAGTTCATTCGAAGTAAACCAAAACAGTACTATAAGATCGAGTATTCAATTTGATTGATTAAATAAAGATCATATTGTGTTAAATGTAACAGTAGACCAAAACTACAAGATAAATCTAAGAACTCGATCACCGAAATGTCAGTTTGATCAGTTTGCACAAAGTGCAACATATTTAATGTCCTTAAATATTAAGGATAATCAAATGCGCTTTTGTAAAGAGTTTGTTATGATATTGTAGTAAGAGTTTTCTTTTTAATGGTTTGACCATTTATAAAGGAAAACGAATGTGCAAGCGTAGATGATTTAAGGCACAATTGAGATGAAGAGAGTGAATAGCCACTTCTGCTTCATAAAGAAACATCGGAGATGAGTATTATAATAATAATAAAAGATACTTAATACTGAATTAAGAAATACGATTTCTATTCCGAAATATATTTTCATATAGAAAATTGTTTTCTATGAAATTTATTTCTACGAATTCAAGATATGTGATCAAACAACTCTCCACTGTAAAATAGTTGTAGCATACAAAATAAATAGTTTATATTAAGTGGATGATAGACCTCCGTAATCGGTATGCTATTACAGTAATGACGAAAATAGTTGGAGCAAGCCATATAACACTTATTGATTACATTAAGTTAAGAGAATTCATTTCGTAAAACGTACCACACATTGTTTATGAAATAATGACTATTTTAAAGTGTTTATTGCAAAATAAACATAGTTATATTTTGATGTGAATATTATGAATATTAGTTATGAAATTAAACTATAATGTGGGATTTGGTTTCATTACAAAATGATGCATTGGAAAATAATGAAGTGCCTAAAATTATTTACAATTATTTTGGTTTAAGCTGTAGTTTTGAGAAATAATTTTATTATATGATTATGAATCATATGATATTGGTAAATTATATCTCAAACAATTAAGGGCAATGCACCCATTTAGTGGAAGCGTCATAGGAGTTAATAAACTCCTCGGATTGATACATATTAATGTATCCAATCACAACTCTACTGATACCAAAACAGTTCCACATACTTTGTTATATTCATCGATGATTTATCACCAACATGGACATGTGTATCTAATACACATGTAGTATGTATACGATAAGATAGAGTATAAAATTGTAACGACCCATAAATTCATCACCTCAGAAAAATTTCAAAATATTCAAAAAGTATGATTTTTAAAAATGATGATGTTTTAAATAAAAAATAATATCGGCAATCTTATTTTGAAAAAATATACATATAAGAAAATATACACTCCGGTAAATATCG
Source organism: Allium fistulosum (assembly GCA_030737815.1). Classification (NCBI taxonomy): domain Eukaryota; kingdom Viridiplantae; phylum Streptophyta; class Magnoliopsida; order Asparagales; family Amaryllidaceae; genus Allium; species Allium fistulosum. The sequence continues at coordinate 103,107,460 of CM060907.1, forward strand.
ATAAAATGACCATAATTCATTTTATCAATAAACAGCTCTTTAGCCATCTGAACTCATGCACAAAGCTGGGTACATAAACTCATATATGAGTATTAATATTTAATAAAATTATTTATTTTATTTTGAAATTTAAATTGCCTCTATAACACTATTGTAGATATCACTATTTTGGAATAATTAATTTTTGAATTTAAATTTAGTTTAAAATGATTTAATAATTATTTTAATTATTAAGTAAGCTCTTTTACTTATCATATAAAGATGAAAATATATTTTTTAAACATTGTTTACAAATATGTGTATATTAACTAAGAAGAGAAAATATGACCGAAAATCGAAATCGAAATTCGTAACTATTCAACGTGAATAGGTTGTGCAACGTTGTAGATAATATGTAACATACAAATGCACAAATACATGTACATACATTAAGACATATCCACATGCACATGAACACACATATAAACATGTAATTAAATATATAAATAATACCAAAATATCTAAGATATTTCCAAAATTCCTTAACTCTTAAGCTTATCCAAAGTCAACACTAACCATAAAAGTACAAGCACATTGCCTTGTCCATGATGGAAAAGGCTTGGGCCGTTCATTGACAGGAGGGAGGTGATGATGGTGGTGCATGTGATGGTGATGAAAATGATTATATATATGTAGATATTTTTCTTCACTTCTTTGCCTATAAATACCGCACGCTTTCCACTTCATTTCTACACACCTTCTTCTTCATTTCAAAGATCTTTCTCTCCTCTTTCATGGCTTCTCATGTTAACAAAATAATGCCAAAATATTTCTTAAAAGAAATTTAATTATAATACACACACACACACACACTTGAGCACCTCAAAACTATTCCAAAACTCCACTCCTCTCTACCATCCACGGCCTCACTTCCTCCATCAAAGGCCGAACCCTCCACTTCTCTAACCCTAGGCCATAAGCACTCTATCCCATCCCCAAGGGAGGCCGATCCACCTAGGACCTTAAGTCTAAGGGATCATGAGCTTTAAAATCCAAATAGCGAAGCTGTAACGACCCGACTTTCCAAACCCAGAAAATCGAACCATTTTAGTTAAGAAGAAGAGGTAGAAGAAGAAAAATAGAAAACAAAATCAGAATCTAACCATCGCAGCGGAATAAAATATAATATATATTAACAGATCTTTACACAAATCAAAAACTATATCTGTTTATACAATACATCATCAGAGTACATCATCAGAGTACATCAACATCCATAACATACAACTGAATACACAGCGGAAAAATAATAGCAAGTACGAGAGTACGTATCATCATCCAGCTCGCCTCCTGAGCTCCACAGCATAATCTGAACCTATTTATCTCGGTCTGACCCGAGCATCATATAAAACAATACCCGAGTCAGTCTGGAATACCAGCGTGAGAAAATCACACTCAATTGATTATTAAAGTTTCAAAAATCCTTTGAAAACAAAAGCATCTCGTAAGACCACGCCACAAATAAACATGTCAGGTTTTTACCTTACGATAGCTAAAACACTTTTTATAAAAATCCTCTGATATTATAATAGTGTCTATTCACAAATACTTATTAAAATAGCTGAAATTGTTACATGATTAAATTCCAGCATACTAGGTATACAAACAAATACCGTACAAGGCACGTAGGGAGAATGGATTTCCAACGAATGACTAGGCACTGGGGTACCACCTGTCATAGTACGTGGCCTAGATCACAGTACCGAGGAGTACGCCCGCTCCCCTGCAACACAAGGCCGGAATCACCTATGGGCAATTCCGAATATGATCACCCCACGGTTGGGATCAGCAACCGCACCACTAAGCCGAAATAAAAGGGACCTCTAGACAGGGATGACCATACTCTCCAGTGGGGGCTACCCACGAAGCCTTGCTGCATAACCCGTGATTTTCAGTCATTCCCGGTTGATGAGGCTTGAGGCTAAACGATACCTTTGTAGCACTTATCCCTTAGAATGCCCATCGTCCACCTGACGATGTCACGAAAGCATTCGTCCATACAAGTCCGTCCCGGGTCCGAACGGAACCGAAGGCACTATTCCTACTACATCCATTTTGGAAATATCCTCAGGATTAGTAGCGACTAGCCCTTGCACTTCACTGCTCCATCTTCGACTCTGAACACGTTACACGAAACGTACAAACCGAATCGAAGTGGTATTCGAGTCTCCAGACCTAGAATCCCGGTATACGGAAACCCGATCCCGGTCTCTTCGAAACGATCAGCGCATTTGGCCAATATTGATAGTCGGTTATTTAACTATCAATTAACATCCACAAGCAACCATCACACAATAAATAATTTCCCACATTATTTATTTGCCCAAATATCTTTCCAAGATATATTTCCAAATTTTCAAAGCTCATTTGAAAACAGTTTCCGCTTACGGAATACATTTCCCAAATAATTATTTCCACTGAATCACCAAGTACAAAATACTTTTAATTTTAAAATAATTTAAAAACACTTTATTTAAATATACTTTATAACATTGAAATTTTAAAACTACTTTAATACCTTAACAAAATATATACTTAAGGAAATTTAAAATGAAACCACTTTACAAATATAAACTAAATTTCTCTTTTTAAAACATAATACCAAATCACTTTTATATAATTACTACAATAATAGATTTTTGAAAATACTTACTTAGGAAATTAACATTTAGAAATAATCAATTTTCTAAAACATGCCTTTTTAAACAAATTAGAACCTTTAACTTATATTTAAAATTGCTTTGAAAAACGTACTTGGCAATCCAAGAAATACACTTCTCTTCACATCCTTTAAAAATAAATCAACATTTATTTTTAAACCAATTCATATCCCTTTATAAATTCCCTCCTTGAATTTATATTCTCAAATATCCCCTGATATTTTATTTTACTTTATAAACCCAGTTTATCTCTCCAAAATCTCATTTCTCTTTAAATTTCAAATCCCAAAGTATTTAAATCAATTAACAATTGATTCTCCAATTTAATTTACTTTGAAATAAATTTCCTTACTTAATCCATTTATTTCCAAATTCATTAACTTCCAGATTTTATTTCTCATTATGATTTAAAATCTTTAAACTGAACACAAGTTTCAGATTTCCCAAATTCCTTCTTTCTTTTTAATTACATTTAAACATTGAATTAAAATAAATTATTTATTCCTTTAAATAATATCACATAAGTTTTTAAATTCAATATTTCTCTATTTATTCAAAATTCCTCTTTTCCATATTTAATTTATTCGAATTCACTAGAATTACTTAACTTAATTTTACTCTTTTATTTCTTTCCAAAAATCCAATTCAATTGCTTTTGATAACTCATTATACTGGGAAATTCAATCCAACCAGATTATCCAATATAAATCATCACAGGATATCAACAATCATATCACAGAATATTTAAACAAAATTAAATATTTTGAGGAATCCAGTCGGATCCCTCCAACCTGTTTCCCTACATCCACAGATGTTAGCACAATACCAATTCCACTTCAAAGTGGGATATCGCGGTATATGGGATTTATAAAATATCATCCGCTATTATGCGGCATAGGGTCTCATCCACTATATAATTCGGGAATATCAACTCCAATATATACATATGCCAATATATATATATTGGTATATACTACTATATACCATATCAATCAAATCAATCAATTCAATCATTCATCCATATTTAAATTTAACCAATTAAATTTAAATAAAATTAAACTGAGTGAGATTAACTCACCTTTGATTTTAGTTTGCAGTCTATTCCACTCCGGTTCCATTCCGACTTGTTTTCACCAATTTTGGACCTTGTATAAATAATTTATACAATTTATTAAATTATTTAATCGACTAAAAATTTATTCAACTGATCATTTTTCATTTTTTTTATAAAATCCAATCAACTAATGATTTAAGTTTAACCCTGTACAATACGATTTATTTACATCTAAGATAATCCACTAATAATTTACCACTAATTAAATTAACTAATAATTTAATTTAAACTATCCATCTGGTTTTAAACTAATAACCTGATTTTAGACTAATCTTCCCTTTAAATCCATAGGCTTCTAAAAATCAATTTATATAGATTTAAAATTCTCAAGATGTATAAACCCTTCACATTTTATTTTTCAATTCCAGTATATGTATTAAATTAAATTAAAGATAAAACTTAGTACCTAACAGCCTAACCCCCAATGTTGCATCAACGAAGACGAAATCCCTCCAGCCTGCCTCGAGCACGTGAATGCCAGCACTCCTCCACTGCCATGACCTCCCTGCAATTCGCCATCGCCTCCATTCCATCGCAAGCTTCCAGATCTGCATGACAACTGCACTTCGGTCCACACCTGACTTCACACTTGACCTTCCCCCTCTCGAAGTCGCTAATCGAAATCGCGTTCGACCCCACCCACGTCACCGCTCGAACGAAACCCCTTTACCGGCCAATACTCTAGGCGAGCCACCACTCCACGACACCACCGCTTCGATAGGTACTCGCGATAAGAAACTCGACTGCGAGCGAGTCCAGGCGGTCGCCCTAACTATTTCGCCATAAAATCGATTGTGGAAGGCGACCTGAGGTTGAGCTCGATCGAACAGAAGGAACGAATGCGAACGAGGTCTCGATTCAATTAGATTAGGGTTCGATTTGGAAGGAGACTGGGAATTTTCGAATAAGAGCAAAAAGAGTTAGCTCGACCACCATTAACGTTTAATTGATTGGGAGAGGAGGTTTTTTTGTTAAAATTTGAAAAAGCGGTTCCTGATTTCTCTGAACTGAAAGCTTAAAGAGGAAGAAAAGGAGAACGGGATATTTAAAATCGAACGAGGCATGCTTTGCACGATTTGTTTCGTGATCTTCGGCATGATTCTAGGAGACAACGTGCTGATGTTGACAAATTTAAAAATTAAATTTAAATTGAATTTGATTTAATTTTCAACGCGTTTACTCACCGTGTACTCACATAACAACTCCGAAAAATACGAAACTTGAAATCCGATAATAATACAATATTACGGATCCAATGGAACTGGTTTCGTCGAATTCCGAGACTGTGCCTCGGAAGGCTATTTTTAAATTCAATTTAAACAATATATTTTAAAACTGAACAAAACACTTTTAAATTCAATTTTAAAAGTTCTATTACCTTTATTATTATTAATATGAATTTTTCAAGCCTTCAAAATATTTTTAATTAGCTTAGAATACCAGATTTACTATTTTACCCAACTTCAAATAAATTTAATTTATTTATTAAATTACTCAATAAACAACGATATTTGAAATTTAAGTTTATAATTAATCTATGAATATTTAAAATTAATTAAATATTCCAATTTCAAATACTCAAAAATTCCGGGTCGTCACAGAAGCTATAGCCATTTTTTTAGGTTAATCGTTTAACCCGAGGTGAGAAACTCCTAAACTATAGTTATATATATGTTATTGGATGATATATTTGTTTGGATATGACTGTTAATGATGGTTGTTTAATATGGTTGTTGAATATATATATATACACACATATACATACATACATACATACATACATACATACATACATACATACATACATACATACATACATACATACATATAAGTCACATTAATACACGTTGATAAGCACAACGGAAATCACTTTGTTTTATTGAATAAAAAGGCATATATGGAATGTTTAAACCTTTTAAAAATGGTTTAATATGATTTAAAAATGTTTTATAAACATTTAAAAGTGTTTTGGAAAAGTTTAAATGAATATTGAAAATTGAGTTAAAATGAGGCGCGTCGTGTAACGGTAGTTCGCAATATTGCACTGTAAAAGTCAAATGAATATATAGAATGGAATATAGCTCGGAATCCTTTGAGATGAGAATTTTCTAAATTATTATATCCATATTTTTCAAAAGAAGAAAAAAAATTGAGATTGTGGTAAGTAGGTTTTTAAATATGAATAAAAGGATTCCATAAAAGGATTTCTTTAAAAAATGATATTTTAAAATTGTTTAAAAATATAAAATAAATTATAAAAATCTTTTAGAATGTTTTTAAAGTGATTTGAGTTATAAAAATGAATTTCCAAGTGATAGAAAAGTCGTTTTGATCAAAACAGCTTAAAAAGCACTTTTCACTACACTTTTCTATAATTTTTGAAATATAGTTTTAAATGCAACCATTGTTTTCCAAATATTTGGTAAATGTTTTTAAATGATCAATAAAGTATTTTAAGGGTGATTCGAAAGATTTATGGAGTGTTAAATAAATAATGAAAAGTTAGCTGAGTAAGTTAAAAGATTTAGAGTCGATCAAATAATTTGACCCCCTTATGGGTGGTAGAGAGAAAGTTTCTAGGTTTGAGTTTGGAAAACTAGTTTCTTGCCCTCCTTGGCTATCTGGACCGGTCCGATAGAGGGAATAGTAAATTTGATTTACTCGGATCAAAATTTCCAAAGTATAAAGAAAATAAGTTTCCAAATATAAACAACTTGGATTTTATTGAGATAAACTTCTTATACTTGGTGTTAAATTCCGAAGAGAGAACTCATACTATTCGTGGAATTTAAAAGGTGATTTCGCTATTATTCTGCTCATAGTACTGGTTGAATACAGCAATTGATATTGAGTTGAAGTAGATGATTTCTATAGATTCTGCTTACTTAATATTTACTGGTTTTGGATTAACATCCTAGATAATTTCAACTCAGTCAAAATTTTGATTTTTGAATTAAGAAATCTTTGTTAATATTTAAATAATTAATTTACTATAGAGAGGTTTAATGATTTCGTATATACCGGAAAGAAATGTTTTAAAGGTATATATCTCTTGAAGATATTTTTGATAAAAAGGAAGTAATAAATCAAAAGGAGAATTCCCTATTTACTTAACATTTATTTTATAGATGATTGGTTCAAAGGAACCGAGGTCGGATTTGTGTGATTCTATCCGAAGACCACTTAGAACTAATTTACGTATTCGAAGTGAAGACATTGAAATGATTTGGAAGATAAAATATATGGCTGCTTGTTACTGACCCTCGGGGAAATTTTCAATATCAAATTATGTGGCAATAGTTCTTTATTTGAGTTCTTTGATGCAAGGCTCCTCGCTACTAATCGTAGGGGTAATTCCCGGCAGGATGTGGTAGGAAAGTTCCTTTGATTTTTTCTGTCCCTAGATAACTTGTATGGACGAATGTTTGACGTTGCATTTCTAATTACATAAATTGATCTCTATGAACGTACCATCTGTTTAGTGGTAGAAAAGGCAACTTCACTTAGCTTAACACCCTTTCCTAAGACGTATGAGCTAAAGAGTTACACGTTTGTAGAAATCAGTTGATTCAAAGTGAAATGTGCTATGTGAAAAGTAATCGCTACCTCAGGCCTCATCACCCGGTAATTCTTAAACAGGGTACACCGTAAGGCTATCTGGTTCGCGACCATTAGGGTATGGTCGTCACCTTTCTAGATTACTCTCTATATGTCGAGTATGTGGTGTATGCTATGAGATCGCGGATAGGTCGGTTATGACTGGGGTGATGTCATATTCGGTTTCTATCTAGGTCATGTATGAGTGGCAAATAGGGATAGACCGGTCCTGCCAGATGCGTAGGATTATTCTTGTATCCTTGGTACATTCCTCTAGAGATGTACTGTATGGAAGGTAGTCCCTTACCTGCCATTGTATGGAAATCCATTCTCTAATAAGTGCCTTCAGACTTAGTTGTAAACCTATTATACTATCAAATTTAACCAATGTAACAATTTTGGCTAAGATTCATAAGTTTGTTTGAAATGTATTTGCAAAGAATGTCATTAAAAATAATATCCCTAGATTTTTCATAGCAAATGTTTTGGTTATCATAAGGTAAAAACCCGTTCTGTGTTTATGTGCGGCGTGATCTTATGAGATACCTTTGTTTTCAAATATCCATATTTTGAGTTTCTCACACCAGTCCCATGACTGACCTGGAGTTTATTTTTCTTTTTCCTTAAACTCCGGGTGCCCTCTTTCTCCAGGTAGCTAAGTAGTTAGCTGATTTGGAGCATTTTGGAGTGGAGTATGGAGCATATTGGGTCTTTTTGTTGAAATTACCCATCACTTTCCGCCGTGTCTGTCTTATGTATAAGAATCACCAGCACCAGTAGGGATAGGCCGTTATAATAATCCTAGCTGGGTTAGTACTTACTATGACTCTGATATCTCATTTTGAGAGTGATTGTATGTACTATCTATATGATTACAAGTTGTTTAATACAATGTAAAAATGTATTATTGTTTTTACCACTATCTTTATTATCTTTTACTCCATGATAATCTACCTCTTCGGTACTTGGATTTGCGGCAGATGAATACCGAGGATGTATTAGTATCAATTTCGGTGGATCGAGGAGGTGGGTCGTCTCAAAAATGAAAGAAGTAAATAAAATAACGTGCAATAAAATAAAACGATTTGATTTGATCGAATGGGTGAGTATATTGGAAAGGGATCCGAACGTACATAAAAGTGAATAAAGATTCAATCTCAAGAGTCATTCCTTTCTATGATACATATTGATGTATCGATAAGGAGTGATCTTACATTGTTGGACAAAGCACAATTAATTATGAGTGACGTTGAGTTAATTTCTTTCTATAAGGTCATTTACTTAAGAGTAGTACACAAAGTTAATATTATTTCATCTAAATAATAGTTCATAAAATCATACAAGATAAGGGTTTATAAGAAACTCCTGATAGAGTTAGGCTTATGCCCTAGGGGCAATTATGTAATTTGTTACATATATCTAATTCGTTGAAAAATCTTGTTTGAAATAAAGGTGTTTTCTTTCTATTATATACTTGATATAATGTGGTTATATTAATTAATTAATTTAACTAAAAGTATATATAATTAAAACTCCATAAATGGTATGTTTTGTGATAGTAGTTAAAAAGTGTTGTAACCATGAGTAATTTATCACAATGAAAACAAATATACCGGTTTAAATATTCCTAGTCAAGATGTATCAAGGCTGGATATCGATACATCTATTGAGATTAGAGTACGTAACGCTCTCCAAATGTTGGGCAGTGTATTACTTGTGACTGCTGGGGAAACCAAGGGGTTGCGTACTGATAGTTATTGGATAACTATGAAATGACTCACTTGATAGTTTTATTTTGGTTAATATAACTATGGTCAAGCAGAGAATATCGATGTGACTAGTTTACACAGTTCTCTTGACTTAATAATACTATTGATCTTCAATGTGGAAGCTCCGTTTTGATTATAGTTAAATCGAGGCACGACATCCATCGAACGACTATATTTGGGTCGAGTGGAAGCATTGGAAGTGAAACACTATTCAAGATAGGATTCATCTCCTCAGTTATATGAGGTTAGTATCACAGTCAACTGATGTTAACTTAAGTCAAAGTCTTTGGCAAGAGCAGTTCGGTTAATTATGATTATTATTATTGAACCGAGGACTTTGTGTTTCGACTATAAACTTGAATGTGGGCGATATTGGATTTCTGGCAATTACCAAATTCCATAAGTCTTAATGTGATATAGTTTGGACGAAGAGAATTGTTGTAATAACCATCACCGCTTATAATAAGTAAAACTGGATTTTACCTAAAAGACAAATAAGTGATAAATTGGGCCAAAATGTCACACCACCTACTAAGTAACACGTGAACGGTAATATTAGAATATTTCGATAATAATTGTTGACTGAATTTACACCTTTGAGTCACATAACCGTAATGACGAATGCTTCGAAAACCACATAATTTAATTTATTTATAACCATTATAAATTAACTAAATTAATTAATATTTATGAAATATTAATTATTAAATTTTTATTTATTTATTTATTTGATTTGTTTGAATGCCATTAGTATTTAATAAAGTACGTACATAGAACTTATGTATGGATATATGATATTGATAATATATTTAAATTAGATTTAAATAGATTAATTACTAAATGGGTTTTGGAACATTTTGAGGCCCATATAGCCTTATTCATAGAAGGCCATAAGAAAAAGAGGCTTAAAGTCTGTAACAACCCGGGATTTGCATTACCAATTAATAAATAAAAGTTAGGTTTTTTTATTTATTTTAATGAAGCATAAAAGGATTTGGAATAATAAAATTTATTATTTGAAAAGTGTAACGACCCGTAAATTTCAACCGTTTTAATAACGTAATTAGTTGAAATTTTGTGAAATTTTAAACGATAAAATTTTGAAATATAAATTTGATATTTGGAATACGTCTAGTTAAACATAGCAACTGGTAAATTTTCGTCTGAAAATACGGAAGTTTATTTCGCGCGTAAATTCACTTCAATTTAATCAGTTAAAAAGCGATGAAAATAAAATGTTTTCGAAACCTAAATATTTTTACGTAGAAAAATTCTAAATCATCTTCTGAGCAAGATTTCAGTTTGTCGTTTTTCCAAATTCGGACATCTTTGGCTCCGTCGTTCTTATTTTCTGCAAAATAGCAGTATTCTGGTACCGATATCGGTTTTTATCGGATGATCGTACCACTGATTTCTATATACCGATTTGATCGTCTCGTCGTACCGATCTCTACGGTATATTCGATTGTCAAATTCGGAGTTCCGTTGTACGTTGTACTTTACGTAACGCTTACCGTATCGGTACCGGTTTTGTGACATTTGGTTTTCTCGGTGAAACTTATTAGCCGTTTGTTATTACTTTATTCGAGAAGCCATCAACATTTATTACTGTAGCTATTGACCTTCACTATTCTCCATGTTTTAACAAAAGGTTTTGTTTGCAATTGATTCGTTTACACTTTCAAAAAGAGAAAAATTTATCTGTTCAATGCCTATTCCTCTCCCCTTATATTCTTTTACCTGCTCCTTCACTCTTCTTCTTTTCTTCATGCCCATTCACTTGCTGTTCCACCTTGCATGCTCGAATCCATCTCCATGCCAAGCCCAGTCCCAACTCACTACGTTACCATCATCACTTCGTCACCATCTCCCACGTCCAACCGTCCCCAGCTCCATTGGAGACAACCGCCTACACCCATCTTCCATCTCCCACGTCCTGCTCCACCTGCCGAGTCGAGACCCACGTCCACCACCGTGCCTCGAAACCTCACCATCCTACAGCCCCGCCTTCAAGACTTCTCCACCTGACGTGCCGCCCCAACCCACGCTCGCGACCCACAGCCTACCACACCTCCGCAGTCTTTGGCCAAAGCCGAAGCCATGGCACTCCACCACCCAGGCAACTCCGAGCCTCCCATGCCATGTCGTTTGTCCTTCCACCAAGCCTCCTCGGCGACGACACCAACCCGGATCCGCCATACCCGCTTCCGCCTTGCTTGTCCCTTCCCTGGCCGTTGCTTTCCACACCACGAAGCCTTCCCCTCCATCACCGCAAATCTCGCCTCTAGCAGAGCACCTCCCTGTCTGCTACCCCAGTCAAGCACTCTTGACAGCCATGTGCAACCCGAGCCGTTCATCTTTCCTCTCACCACCAAGTGATCATTCATCAACAATCGAGCCTTTTTCTTTGGTATGTTTATATTAAAATTTTATAAGTCTATATTGCAATATGGATGATTGTAGTAGTTTGGTTTCTAAACTTATAGATATGTTTTGGTATATGTTTGTACAGGTATGGTAGGTTAGTTTACAAAATCTATACGGTTAGTAGGTCCTAGATGTTATATTGATAAATATTGATTTTAAAATGGATACTGATTTTAATTGTAATAGGTCTGTAAGTCCTTATATGCGTTTAAAAGTGTGTAAAATATAGGAGAGTTATACATAGAGTTCTAGTAGCGTGCACCTATTTATATGCTGTACGTTGGTTTGCATGTTGGTATATACGAGTTCGACATTAGCTACTTAATATTTCTACAGCAAATAAATGTGTTTGGAAATTAATAATTATAAAGATTTTATTTCATGTGTTGGGGTTTTTTAAAGATGATATAAAAGTTTTGTGTGTTCTTAGTAGCCGTGATTTGTAGTGTATATATTTTATGCACGTATATGGCAGTTTATATAATTATATATATGTTAGTGCAGTTTCACATATGTGATTTTGGAATCTAGTTATATAGGTTTTTGTTACAGTTTTATTTTATAGTCAGTGTGTGCATAGGTATTCTTTTGCATACGTTTTGTTCAAAGTTTGAGTTATAGAATAAATAGTTACATATATATTTTATTTAACGTAGTCGTATATTATTTACATCCGGTTTTTATGAAGTTATATCAGTTTATTATTAAGTTTATATTCATTTTTGTTATTTATACTATACAGATACTCTATTTTATATGTGTTATTATTATTCAAACTAATATGTGTTTAAATTAATATTGATTTTATGGAAATAATAATAATAATTTGTTTAGCGTTGCTGTTCTATCAAATTTATCCTGATTTGTTTATCGATCCAGTTATCAGCCTTGTCCGTCGTGCATGTTCTTTCCGTCGAATCGTGTCAAATTTGCTTTGTTTCGAAGTTCATGTTCGGATTCGTAACTCACTTCATTATCCGTCCTCTCTAGCCTCGGAAGGTGAGCACTCACTCACGATTAACGTTCTTTTATTTATTAAATTTGATTTCAATTGAAACGACAATTGAAATATGCTGTTGTTAGTTAATTACACTGTTATATATGCTATTACCTGTATCAGTTCACCTGTGACATCTGACACCATTATCTGTTAATTATTTATGCAATGATAATACAGTTTGGCTGATAATTGATTGATTGTTGATGTTTATATTAGACGTTAAATTGTTAATGTTAAAATGATAAATAGTATGAAATTGAACTTGATATAGGATAGTTAAATGTTAAACTGACATTTGTATAATATGACCCCTTTAACTATTAAATCTATTGACACGTATGATTTGCTTAATTACACCTTGAACCACTGAATGTAGATTGTTAAATTGCTGATGTATGAAATTGAAATTGAATGACAAGTGAAAACCGAAATGTAATAATCTTTAATCTACATGAAATGATAGTGTAGATTCTAGAAATAATTATATTAATTCGTACAAATAACAATGCGAATTAATACGGCTATTTCGGGATTATTTGAATTGATTATTGGATTGTTATTGTTTATTGTTATTGCTTGTTTATTTACTTTGACACCATCCCAGTTATCACACTGCAAGTTCCCTTTGTATGTTTTGATTTTGAATTTGAATTGGAATTGGGTTGAAATGATAAATACCCAAAAATTGAACTTTGACCTAGGATAGAGAATTTAATAAAACCCGATTGGTCAATAAATTGATTTAAAAAAATAAAATGAAGATTTTATTTGAATAAATAATATTGTTTTGAAACGAAGTTGGAAATTGAATTATAATGAAATTTAAATGTGAATATTTAATATTTAAAATGTAATTGATGAAAGAGTGTTGTTTAATTTGAGAAATGATTGAATTAAGTTTGAAATGATTTAATAATTAGGTTTGAAATTATAATTAAGTTTGAAATTATTAAACTTTGAAATCATTTAATAATTAAGTTTTGAACTATTTAATAATGAATTATTAAATGATTAAATTGAATTGAAATTCTTTAATAAGAAAAATTGAACTTTTGAATAAGTGAATTTTACTTCGTAAAGAATTGAAATTGAGTTTCTTTATTAATTAAGTTTTGGAAAATTATTTAAGGAAGTAAATAAGTGAAATTGGATTTCTTTAACAAAAATGAAATATGATATTTTTGGAATTAATGTAAGACTTGTAATTGGAGAATTGATTTGACGAATTTAGTTTAATTCAAAATTGTAAGTTTTGTTTTAATGAAGTTGAACTTAAGAATTGATTAAATGAATTGGAAATTTAATAGAAATTGTTTTGAATGATAAAGTAACTTAACGAATATTGAATGAAATCGATGAATGAGTTTAAATTGATTTGAATGTTAAATAGAATTTATTTAAATGATTTCGGAATGAAACTTATATACGAACTTGAATCAATATTTGAATTGTTTTAAATAGAAATTGAAATTGAATTATAAGATTTTGAAACGGAAAATAGGAAGTTTGAAACGAAAATTTGGAAATTGTTTTAGAAAGACAAATGAAATGTTGATTTACGAATTCTATTTGAAATTGAAATTGATTTGGTTTTTGAAATATATAAACGACCAATCGGTGTAATAATTACGAAAGTTATTAAAGAGACCGGGATCGGTAATGGATATACTCTCTATCTGAACCGAAACCACTTTAATAACTATACGTGGAGTGTTGATCCAGAACGAAGTGGATGGTTTTGATGAACGCGTTGACTAAAGAAAGAGAACGATTTTGGATGACCCCTGACATGACTAAAACAGGAGCCGCGCCGGGCCATTGAGGTTCGCTACCTCTAGCGGACACACTTCTTCGATACCTTATCTATTACTTTTGTGATTCGATTTGGGTGCACCCCTTGATTTGGGAGTGTTGTTTCGCGGTGTTGGGATAGTAGCTGCTATGCCCAACATCAGTTCGGATCACGCAACTACTAGTATCCTAGTTGGTATCGCCTCATGTACCTTATCATACTGATTATCCTATTCGCGACCACTACGATTTTGATTTGTACCTTTAGTATATGTATTGCCCTCTGGTGACTTCCGGTTTTGGGGAAACTACGGTCTTGTATATGCTTTTGGGAATTAAACAGGTTAAGAAGTGTATGGGCCCTGCTTAACCCTATTTTGATATCTTATTATTACTGATAGACATTATCTATTTAGCGTACATTACTACCTAGTAGATAGTTTAACGGATCCTTAAAGGATGGTTATTCCAAACATCCTTTGAGTTACTTGTATTTCAATTGCTATTTCACTTGAGTTGGATTTATTAATATAAGAATGTTAATCCTGACTCGAGTGTCTTGTGTTTTTGCTTTACGCTCGGGTCAGACTGAGTGATCCAGTATTCGAGACTCACCATTGGAGTTGGAGCTTTGCTTGAAGATCCAGCCATCTATTCTGCTTTCAGTATTCGATAATTCCAGTGATGTATTCTGATTTGTATCTGATGTATCGTATTACTCTTCTGTTGTAAACTCTGATGTATTTTATATATTCATATAGTAGCTTCATGAACTACTATCTCTTTTATTTCCGCTGCATTTATTACTCTGTGTCTGTGATCTGTGATTATATCTATTTATTGTATATGTTCAGTTTTGCCAAATTTAAATTAACAACGCGGTATTTTGAGCAATTCAACTCCGGCATGAGTGTCTACCTATACACTTATAATGGATGCGAATGGTCCAAAATATCGGGTCGTTACAGTTGGTATCAGAGCTTTGGTAGCTCTAGGCAAAACTTAACATATAGGGTAAATGTATTTACAGAATCACTCTCATTCGAGTTTCAATCTCTTCCTCTGACTCAATTCCTTTGAATTTTGGAACGTTCTCCTCGGTTCCGAAATTCATTCGTGTCCTTCACTATTCGTCTTCTTTCAATCATGGAGCACCCCATAACTCCATTCTGAATGTTATCTATAATAGATCGGCGGTCTCGCCAATCTTAGAACGATTCGTAAAGGAGTAAACTCCTTTATAATAGGCATTGATTTACCGGAGATTCCTGTATCCTCGGTTTACGATACTGTCTATTCCCTGCTATACCTGAATTCCATCTCGTGAGATCGAGTGTTGATTTACCTCGGAATTCAGCATCGGTCTTATTCTTGAAGTTACGGACGATCCGGTTAAGATTGCCCGTGAATTAAATAAGCTTATCCAACCCGATTCTGTTAATTGAATCATCTTATCTTTTCTTTCGAACTTGTATTTAAATCAGAATTCTCTTTAACTGGAGTCCATAAAATTTGAAACCCTATCCTTATTTTGAAAATTCATCCCTGTATCGTCGAGCAAGGAAGTGTATTTGTAAATTTATATAAAAATGTTTTATATATTGTGTTGTTTGAGTTGTTGATGTTGATTTGGGTTTCCGATCGATTCGTCTGATCAACGCTATCGATAGGATTTTCAAAACACTTGAACAGAGCAAACTGACACAATATTATTTCCAAATTTGGAAAATGAAATAAATCTGTTTGATTATGTTGTGAAAATATAAGTACAATTTCCTGGAATTTAATAGGTTAATTAAATTGTTTGTTTGAAATGATAATATTTGATTATCATTTATTGTTCTAAATAAATTTATAAATATGGTTTATAAATTGATTTGGAATTTTAAATGAATTTAATTCAGAAATTTGAGAATTTAGTTTCCGGTGATTTCGAATTTTGGTTTTAAAATTTTAAAGTATATATTATTGAAAGTATTTATCGAATAAAAATCGTTTTCAAAGAATTTTAAAATGTTGAAATCAGTGCTCTTCTCTTTGTCGCTGGGAAATAATTTCGGTGATGGCGGCCGCATCATCGACATTCATTTTCGAGTTTCGAAGTGGAGATACTATTCTGTAGCTTTGCTACGGTTTGTTTTGAAAAATATTTTGATTTGAATTTCTTCAGTATATTTTGATTTATATATATATCTTATTTCAAAATTTAATTTGATTTGATATAATATATTATACATATCTCTAAACTGTTTAAAGTTAATCGGAAATCAAATTCTTAAATTTTGTTAAAGGATGATTTTAATTATAAATAAAACCAAATTTTGGAATAAATATTTAATCCTGAATAATTGAATTGGGAAAATTTTTATTTGTATATTGATCAACTGCATTCTAATACAACTTACCTAAATCATTCAGAAGTTGAATATATAATTGGATAATATATAAGTTAAATTGAATTATAAATAAAATTTGAGTGTTTATAATAAATGTTATACACTAAATTTTGATTATAAAGATGTTAATAGAATTAGATAAGATAATAAGTAAACTCAGTTAATAATGAAATAATTTGTTTTGAAAGAATTAATAAATTAAAATTTGATCAACTTATGAAAATACTTTGAATTTAAAAGCAATTAGTAAATATAAAGTAATTTAAATCGAAACTTGTACGGTGTAAATTAATTTATATGGGTTAAATATATGTGATAAGATATATTAAGTAGAATAAATTTAACAATAATTTGGAATAAAGAAGAATTTAAATTGCTAAAAAATATGATTATAATAAAAGACTATTCAAATTTATAGTTTTAGAAATTGTAAATTGGAGATAATTGGATAATAAGATAATGAATATAGAAATAGTTGAGATTGATTTTAGTGAAATCAAATGGTGATTTTAGTGAAATCAAATGGATTAAATCAATTGTTGAATATCAGTTAATTTAAATTTGAATTTATATGGTTTAAATTAATTATTATTTTGTATTTCAAATCTGTTTTTCTTCTGGTTGTTTCTATTCTCCTACCTCGTTCCTTTTCGGGGACGAAAAGTTTTGAGTGGGGGAGAGTGTAACGACCCGTAAATTTCAACCGTTTTAATAACGTAATTAGTTGAAATTTTGTGAAATTTTAAACGATAAAATTTTGAAATATAAATTTGATATTTGGAATACGTCTAGTTAAACATAGCAACTGGTAAATTTTCGTCTGAAAATACGGAAGTTTATTTCGCGCGTAAATTCACTTCAATTTAATCAGTTAAAAAGCGATGAAAATAAAATGTTTTCGAAACCTAAATATTTTTACGTAGAAAAATTCTAAATCATCTTCTGAGCAAGATTTCAGTTTGTCGTTTTTCCAAATTCGGACATCTTTGGCTCCGTCGTTCTTATTTTCTGCAAAATAGCAGTATTCTGGTACCGATATCGGTTTTTATCGGATGATCGTACCACTGATTTCTATTTACCGTTTTGATCGTCTCGTCGTACCGATCTCTAAGGTATATTCGATTGTCAAATTCGGAGTTCCGTTGTACGTTGCACTTTACGTAACGCTTACCGTATCGGTACCGGTTTTGTGACATTTGGTTTTCTCGGTGAAACTTATTAGCCGTTTGTTATTACTTTATTCGAGAAGCCATCAACATTTATTACTGTAGCTATTGACCTTCACTATTCTCCATGTTTTAACAAAAGGTTTTGTTTGCAATTGATTCATTTACACTTTCAAAAAGAGAAAAATTTATCTGTTCAATGCCTATTCCTCTCCCCTTATATTCTTTTACCTGCTCCTTCACGCTTCTTCTTTTCTTCACGCCCATTCACTTGCTGTTCCACCTTGCATGCTCGAATCCATCTCCATGCCAAGCCCAGTCCCAACTCACTACGTTACCATCATCACTTCATCACCATCTCCCACGTCCAACCGTCCCCAGCTCCATTGGAGACAACCGCCTACACCCATCTTCCATCTCCCACGTCCTGCTCCACCTGCCGAGTCGAGACCCACGTCCACCACCGTGCCTCGAAACCTCACCATCCTACAGCCCCGCCTTCAAGACTTCTCCACCTGACGTGCCGCCCCAACCCACGCTCGCGACCCATAGCCTACCACACCTCCGCAGTCTTTGGCCAAAGCCGAAGCCATGACACTCCACCACCCAGGCAACTCCGAGCCTCCCATGCCATGTCGTCTGTCCTTCCACCAAGCCTCCTCGGCGACGACACCAACCCGGATCCGCCATACCCGCTTCCGCCTTGCTTGTCCCTTCCCTGGCCGTTGCTTTCCACACCACGAAGCCTTCCCCTCCATCACCGCAAATCTCGCCTCTAGCAGAGCACCTCCCTGTCTGCTACCCCAGTCAAGCACTCTTGACAGCCATGTGCAACCCGAGCCGTTCATCTTTCCTCTCACCACCAAGTGATCATTCATCAACAATCGAGCCTTTTTCTTTGGTATGTTTATATTAAAATTTTATAAGTCTATATTGCAATATGGATGATTGTAGTAGTTTGGTTTCTAAACTTATAGATATGTTTTGGTATATGTTTGTACAGGTATGGTAGGTTAGTTTACAAAATCTATACGGTTAGTAGGTCCTAGATGTTATATTGATAAATATTGATTTTAAAATGGATACTGATTTTAATTGTAATAGGTCTGTAAGCCCTTATATGCGTTTAAAAGTGTGTAAAATATAGGAGAGTTATACATAGAGTTCTAGTAGCGTGCACCTATTTATATGCTGTACGTTGGTTTGCATGTTGGTATATACGAGTTCGACATTAGCTACTTAATATTTCTACAGCAAATAAATGTGTTTGGAAATTAGTAATTATAAAGATTTTATTTCATGTGTTGGGGTTTTTCAAAGATGATATAAAAGTTTTGTGTGTTCTTAGTAGCCGTGATTTGTAGTGTATATATTTTATGCACGTATATGGCAGTTTATATAATTATATATATGTTAGTGCAGTTTCACATATGTGATTTTGGAATCTAGTTATATAGGTTTTTGTTACAGTTTTATTTTATAGTCAGTGTGTGCATAGGTATTCTTTTGCATACGTTTTGTTCAAAGTTTGAGTTATAGAATAAATAGTTACATATATATTTTATTTAACGTAGTCGTATATTATTTACATTCGGTTTTTATGAAGTTATATCAGTTTATTATTAAGTTTATATTCATTTTTGTTATTTATACTATACAGATACTCTATTTTATATGTGTTATTATTATTCAAACTAATATGTGTTTAAATTAATATTGATTTTATGGAAATAATAATAATAATTTGTTTAGCGTTGCTGTTCTATCAAATTTATCCTGATTTGTTTATCGATCCAGTTATCAGCCTTGTCCGTCGTGCATGTTCTTTCCGTCGAATCGTGTCAAATTTGCTTTGTTTCGAAGTTCATGTTCGGATTCGTAACTCACTTCATTATCCGTCCTCTCTAGCCTCGGAAGGTGAGCACTCACTCACGATTAACGTTCTTTTATTTATTAAATTTGATTTCAATTGAAACGACAATTGAAATATGCTGTTGTTAGTTAATTACACTGTTATATATGCTATTACCTGTATTAGTTCACCTGTGACATCTGACACCATTATCTGTTAATTATTTATGCAATGATAATACAGTTTGGCTGATAATTGATTGATTGTTGATATTTATATTAGACGTTAAATTGTTAATGTTAAAATGATAAATAGTATGAAATTGAACTTGATATAGGATAGTTAAATGTTAAACTGACATTTGTATAATATGACCCCTTTAACTATTAAATCTATTGACACGTATGATTTGCTTAATTACACCTTGAACCACTGAATGTAGATGGTTAAATTGCTGATGTATGAAATTGAAATTGAATGACAAGTGAAAACCGAAATGTAATAATCTTTAATCTACATGAAATGATAGTGTAGATTCTAGAAATAATTATATTAATTCGTACAAATAACAATGCGAATTAATACGGCTATTTCGGGATTATTTGAATTGATTATTGGATTGTTATTGTTTGTTGTTATTGCTTGTTTATTTACTTTGACACCATCCCAGTTATCACACTGCAAGTTCCCTTTGTATGTTTTGATTTTGAATTTGAATTGGAATTGGGTTGAAATGATAAATACCCAAAAATTGAACTTTGACCTAGGATAGAGAATTTAATAAAACCCGATTGGTCAATAAATTGATTTAAAAAAATAAAATGAAGATTTTATTTGAATAAATAATATTGTTTTGAAACGAAGTTGGAAATTGAATTATAATGAAATTTAAATGTGAATATTTAATATTAAAAATGTAATTGATGAAAGAGTGTTGTTTAATTTGAGAAATGATTGAATTAAGTTTGAAATGATTTAATAATTAGGTTTGAAATTATAATTAAGTTTGAAATTATTAAACTTTGAAATCATTTAATAATTAAGTTTTGAACTATTTAATAATGAATTATTAAATGATTAAATTGAATTGAAATTCTTTAATAAGAAAAATTGAACTTTTGAATAAGTGAATTTTACTTCGTAAAGAATTGAAATTGAGTTTCTTTATTAATTAAGTTTTGGAAAATTATTTAAGGAAGTAAATAAGTGAAATTGTATTTCTTTAACAAAAATGAAATATGATATTTTTGGAATTAATGTAAGACTTGTAATTGGAGAATTGATTTGACGAATTTAGTTTAATTCAAAATTGTAAGTTTTGTTTTAATAAAGTTGAACTTAAGAATTGATTAAATGAATTGGAAATTTAATAGAAATTGTTTTGAATGATAAAGTAACTTAACGAATATTGAATGAAATCGATGAATGAGTTTAAATTGATTTGAATGTTAAATAGAATTTATTTAAATGATTTCGGAATGAAACTTATATACGAACTTGAATCAATATTTGAATTGTTTTAAATAGAAATTGAAATTGAATTATAAGATTTTGAAACGGAAAATTGGAAGTTTGAAACGAAAATTTGGAAATTGTTTTAGAAAGACAAATGAAATGTTGATTTACGAATTCTATTTGAAATTGAAATTGATTTGGTTTTTGAAATATATAAACGACCAATCGGTGTAATAATTACGAAAGTTATTAAAGAGACCGGGATCGGTAATGGATATACTCTCTATCTGAACCGAAACCACTTTAATAACTATACGTGGAGTGTTGATCCAGAACGAAGTGGATGGTTTTGATGAACGCGTTGACTAAAGAAAGAGAACGATTTTGGATGACCCCTGACATGACTAAAACAGGAGCCGTGCCGGGCCATTGAGGTTCGCTACCTCTAGCGGACACACTTCTTCGATACCTTATCTATTACTTTTGTGATTCGATTTGGGTGCACCCCTTGATTTGGGAGTGTTGTTTCGCGGTGTTGGGATAGTAGCTGCTATGCCCAACATCAGTCCGGATCACGCAACTACTAGTATCCTAGTTGGTATCGCCTCATGTACCTTGTCATACTGATTATCCTATTCGCGACCACTACGATTTTGATTTGTACCTTTAGTATATGTATTGCCCTCTGGTGACTTCCGGTTTTGGGGAAACTACGGTCTTGTATATGCTTTTGGGAATTAAACAGGTTAAGAGGTGTATGGGCCCTGCTTAACCCTATTTTGATATCTTATTATTACTGATAGACATTATCTATTTAGCGTACATTACTACCTAGTAGATAGTTTAACGGATCCTTAAAGGATGGTTATTCCAAACATCCTTTGAGTTACTTGTATTTCAATTGCTATTTCACTTGAGTTGGATTTATTAATATAAGAATGTTAATCCTGACTCGAGTGTCTTGTGTTTTTGCTTTACGCTCGGGTCAGACTGAGTGATCCAGTATTCGAGACTCACCATTGGAGTTGGAGCTTTGCTTGAAGATCCAGCCATCTATTCTGCTTTCAGTATTCGATGATTCCAGTGATGTATTCTGATTTGTATCTGATGTATCGTATTACTTTTCTGTTGTAAACTCTGATGTATTTTATATATTCATATAGTAGCTTTATGAACTACTATCTCTTTTATTTCCGCTGCATTTATTACTCTGTGTCTGTGATCTGTGATTATATCTATTTACTGTATATGTTCAGTTTTGCCAAATTTAAATTAACAACGCGGTATTTTGAGCAATTCAACTCCGGCATGAGTGTCTACCTATACACTTATAATGGACGCGAATGGTCCAAAATATCGGGTCGTTACAAAAAGGCTATTTTAATTAAATGGAAAATATGGGATTTTAAAATGAGGATAAAATGTTATTTTTGGAAAGTTAAATATTTGAGGAGAGATTTTAAAATGGGTTTGGATAAGAAAAAATGAGTTTTATAAACATATATGAACACTTAGACTAATTTTTGGAAACATGTAAATAACTCTCTTCTTATTGGGTTACAAAACCTAACCCAATAACCCACCCTAAACCTCCTCTATAAATTATCTCAAACTCTCCTAACCCCATTCATTCATCCCTAATCAAAACCCTAATCATTTCCTAAAGCTTTCATAACAAAAATGGCCTCTATCTTCATCTCCTTCTAGTTTTAGCTTATGAAAGTCATTCTATGCAAAGGTAATGCAAATACCTACCTCAAATCCATTTTTATATCTTTCTTATTTCTGAAATTGATTTGGTAACACATGTTTTATGTGTTTTTTTGATCTTATAGCCTCCTAATCATCTTTTGCTAACTTGGTTTGATGCTATAGTAGTCTTTGTTGCTTTCTAGAGAGGTATAATGCTAAAAACCTCTTCTAATATGTGTTTAATCATCTTTTGATTTTGGTAATCAGTTAGTAACACATGTTTTATTATGTAACATGTGAATCATAGCTCTTTGATCATCTTTGCTTTCATTTGGGGTGTGCACATAAGGTATTTGTAATATATGCTAGCTGAAATTATAATTAGTTTATTGCTGTTAGTAAATTAGACATATCTCATTCATCTTAAATCGGAATTAAGATTTTCTTGAAGTTCTGGAAAGCTTATTCTGTACCCTATAGCTTTTATGTTTTGTGCTTAGCCTATTTTTGGGGTTTAAATGGTCGAAATCATGCTTGTTTGTCGATGACCTGACAACAAACTACAGGGTTGATAAAATAAAAACCTAAAATTGATTTGGCCATAAGTTACTCGTTTCTTATCAAAATCTAATAATTTTGGATGTTCTGGAAAGCATATATTTAGAGCTAAAACTTTCATGTTTTGATTTTCATGAAATTTCGAAGTTAATTTGATCAAAACTGTGCATTCTTACCACTGTCCCGAGAGCACAACGACAGTGATATAAAATTTAGATCTGAGAATTGTTTTAGTCATAGAATTTTCATCTCTGGTCGGAATTTGACGATCTTGGTCATTACGGAAAGCTTAGAAACTAAGCTACAACTTCCATTTTATTCATTTTGCCAGAATTTGAAGTTTACTATGCCAAAATTGTGGTTTTTCATCTCTGGCCAGTTAGTGCATAGCTATAGGCCTTAGTCTATTTTCTCCCGTTGTTTTCAGCGTAGAACCCCGACTTTGCGACGCCATCCCGGGCTCGTCCTTTGTCGGATTTCATCGTTTTTGGTCTTGTTAAAAAGATGAGATCGTGATCTTTAACCATGCAAAGTTTGGTTTAGATCTGGGTGCATTAGATACTTCGTTTCTATTGCCGAAGTAGCACCCAGAAACTGTTTTACAATAGTGATCATTTTCAGTTATCGTCGGACCAACTTTGAAACATTGTCGTTTCTTCGTTTCAAGTCAAAACCGAACGATTCTTATTGCATATCAAAGTAGGAGTACTTTACTACGCTCCTGCAAATTTTCATCAAGAGCTGAGTTCATGTGACCCTTCGACCATGTCGTCGAAGTGGGACCTTTACACTGTTTTGACACAGTAAAGTTTTATGATTTTTGTCCGACTTTGAGACGATGCCATTTCTTCGTTTCAAGTCGGAATTTCCCGATTCTTTTTGCAGTTTGGAGCAGAGATGTTGGACTATATTCCTACCAATTTTCATGCCATTCAGATTCAGTTTGCTGGTTCGAATAATTTTCCGAACATGGGTTCGCGTCATTTTTGGACTATTTTCCAACACTTAGAATATTTTCAGTGATTTTCTGGTTTTATTGATTTCTTTGAGATTTGTCTCTAGATTTCGTACACGGGTTTTATGAATTATTTTCAAAGGATTTTTCACTCCTAAATGGCTTTAGAAATTATTATATAATATTATTTTTAATTATTAAATTAATTACTCCATAATAAGAGAGTTTTCAAAAGCCGTTTTAAAGTGATTTCAAAATCAATTATAAATCTGTTTCGCACCATTATTTTCTATAATAAAAATCTCACACTCACTTTTTAGCACGTCGAGCGAAGTGGAAAGGTGCTTAAACGGTTAGGAAATCTCCGGCCTATGGAACCGTGTGTATTTCCTTTCCGGTTAATCCCCCACCTATTCGATTGATCGTTTTGACCTTTGGGTCTAGTTTATCGATGATACGAGGTGGACTTTTTATTGTTTGGAGTGTGAGCTTGCTATTGGTTAGTAAACCGTTTAGTGAGAACGTGGGGTATGGGACTCATTGTTAACACTTTACGGGTTCCTCTCCAAGAAGTTGGTGACACATTAGCCTTTGGGCGGCCAGTACTGGACCTCTGGGTCATCACGCCTCTGGGCAACCGTCTCTGGACACCTGCTCTATGGAGCAGTTTATTTTTTCGGCATGCGCCTCTGGGCCTTTATCCTTCTGGGAAGGATCTTGCCGTCTCGCGCGTTCCGCATCTGTGCGAGTGATCGATCACAACTCTACAGTACTTGGCAACAACGACTCTGGTCGGTGCACGTGCAATATTGGTATTATTTGATGATTTTTATATCCATTCGAGTACCGCCATTCAGTGTTGGTTCTATGGAACCATACGATGTAAGTGCGATTACCTTGTGGATTTACAGTGTCTCTGGACACTGCTTTTCAGTGTTGGATTTCATTGACTTTTCAGTATATCCCCATTTCTCTTTGGAGCATCGATCTTTGCTTGGGCATTGATTACAAACTCTGGTCACTCTTAGGATTATTGCCTATGGGCATCTTTTTATAGCTTTGGCTACGCCGATGATATGAGGCGATTTTATCTATTCTACACTTTGGTGTTGATTTCTATTTGGAGATTTTTATTGTTTATTGATGATTAGGGATCATCATTATATTCATGTGGTTCATAATATACTTCTCTTTGGATAAGTATTTTTTTATTTATGTACCGCATTATTATATATCTCAGTTATTACTGATTGTTTAGCTAGCCTGACCCGAGTGTTTTCGCTCGGGTCAGACCGAGTTGTTTCAGGTTAGGTCTCTGGACTTAGCTTTTGTGCTTTCGCTTGGACATTATCTGCTATGCTGATAGATAGCGCTTTTATTTGTCCACTATTCTGCTACTCTGTTATTATTCAGACTTTGATATGTACATATTTTGACCCACATGTGTGGGCAGTGGCTTTGTACCCACTTATAGTATTTGGATCTGTATTGACGATGTATTGTTCTGGGATTTTATATCTGTTATGTGAATCTGTTCTGTGATGTTTTATCATTTATTATTATGCTTTGTCCTGATAGATCTTTAGCCATTTGTAATTTCGTTATAAGTATTTACCGAATATGTCAAACCACTTGAAAAAAAAATATAGATACCATCCTTTCGACGTATTCAGTAGATAGTTATAGCTTGATTACAAATGGTCGCTTCCACTATACTCTATTCTCCGCTTTAACAGACAGTATTACTCCCGTAATACTCTTTGTTACAGTGGGTCTCAGAGTGGGGCATTACAGCTTGGTATCAGAGTCTGGTTTCAGGAATAAGCATAATAAACACAGAACAGATACACTTAGTACAATACATTTTAATTAGATCTGAATTAAATCAAATCCCTTCCTTATGTTTATTGATAGACAAGTTAGGAATATGTATAGGAATCCGTTATATTCCGTAGTATTCCTTAATTAATTATCTATCATTGAATCATGTCTAACTCTAATTCCCGTTATGACATGTTTGACCAATGGAGCGGTGCGAAGGTCTTCTCTCAGCTTGACCTTGCCACCGGATTCCATCAGCTATGAGTCGCGGAAGACATCATTCCTCTTACAGCATTTGGCACTCGTTATGGTTCTTTTGAGTGGTTGGTCATGCCGTTTGGCTTGACGAACGCACCGGCTTTCTTCGTCGATCTTATGAATCGAGTATTCCGGGAATACATCGATAGATTCGTTCTGGTTTTCATCGACGATATTCTTATTTATTCTAGATCCGAGGTAGAGCATGCTCATCATTTGCGGATCGTCTTGGATACTCTTCGTCAGCATCAGCTTAAGGCCAAGCTCTCCAAGTGCCATTTTTGGGAGAGCAAGGTCAAGTTCTTGGGCCATATTGTATCATCTGAGGGTATTTCTGTCGATCCTGCCAAGATCGAAGCTATTCAGAATTGGAAGCAACCCGAGAACGTTCATGATATTCGCAGCTTCCTTGGTCTGGCAGGTTATTACCGTCGATTTATCAAGGATTTCTCTCATGTTGCACTTCCCCTCATGACTCTGACTCGTAAGGGGGTTCGCTTTATTTGGTCTGATAAGTGTGAAGTTTCTTTCCAGCGATTGAAGGAACTTCTCACTCATGCTCCTATCCTTGTGGCTCCTGAGAGTAACCAGGATCTTGTTGTTTACACCGACGCTTGTGGTAGCGGCCTCGGTGCTGTGCTTATGTAGAAGGATCGGGTAGTTGCTTATGCTTCTAGGAAGCTACGTCCGAATGAGGTTCGCTATCCGACTCATGATCTTGAGTTGGCAGCTATCGTCTTTGCTTTGAAGACGTGGCGTCACTTTCTATTAGGCGAACGCTTCACTCTTTACACCGATCACAAGTCGCTGAAATATTTATTCAGTCTGAAGGATCTCAATATGAGGCAGCAGCGATGGCTTGAGTTTCTTGCCTCATATGACTTAGACATTCAGTATACCCCTGGCAAGGGTAATCGTGTGGCTGATGCACTCAGTCGCAAACACTCGGCAGTAGTTTCTATGATGATTGCCGAGTGGGATATTCTTGAGACCGTATCTTTGTGTGATATTAGAGATCGAGCTCCATCTTCTGATTCTCCGGTCTTATTATTCAGCTTGGAAGCTCATCCTATCTTATTGGATCACATTGCCCATGCTCAGCGGCAGGATCCAGACTTATTGCATCTTATTCATCTCCTTGAGTCGGGATCCAGTGATGAGACATTGTCGGATTATTCTATTGATTCTCATCGGTGTCTTCACAGGAAGAACCGTATTTTGGTACCATCTGATTTATCACTTAGGCGTGACATTCTAGATGAGTGTCATCGCACTAAGTACACTATACATCCCGGTCGAGTAAGATGTATGCCGACATGTGTCGCCTATTTTATTGGAAGGGCATGAAGAGTGATGTTGCAAGTTATGTAAGCCATTGCATGACTTGTCAACAGATCAAAGCTGAGCATCAGCGTCCATCTGGTCTTCTTCAGCCACTAGAGATTCCATTGTGGAAATGGGATCAGATATCCATGGATTTTATTGACGGTCTTCCTCGATCAAGGTCAGGCCATACTTCTATTTGGGTCATAGTCGATCGCTTGACCAAATCAGCTCATTTCGTTCCTATTAAGTCCACTCGGACTGCTCCTCAGCTTGCCAAGCTATATGTGAAGGAAGTCATTCGACTTCATGGCATTCCTAGCTCTATCGTCTATGATCGAGACACTATCTTTACTAGTCACTTCTGGAAGTGCCTACAGTCAGCTTTGGGCTCAAAGCTGAATTTCTCGACTGCTTATCATCCTCAGACTGACGGTCAGACGGAGAGGGTGAATCGTGTTTTAGAGGACCTTTTGCGCTGTTGTATTCTGGATTTCGGAGGTAGTTGAGAGGATCACTTACCGCTTGTAGAGTTCTCCTACAACAATAGCTTTCAGTCTAGTATTGGCATGGCTCCGTTCGAGGCTCTTTATGGAAGACCATGTCGTTCTCCTTCGTGTTGGTTAGAATCTGGCGAGAAGCTTCTTCTTGGTCCAGATTCAGTTCGGGAATCTTCGGAGAAGATTATTCTTATTCGTCAGAGAATGAAAGAGGCACGGAACCGCCAGAAATCCTACGCGAACAACCGTAGGAAGCCTCTTGAGTTCTCCATTGGCGATTCTATCTTTATTCGGGTCTCTCCCATGAAGGGGGTTGTGTGTTTCAGCTCTACAGGGAAGTTGGCTCCTCACTATGTCGGACCATTTCCTATTACGGAACGCATTTGCCCCGTTGCTTATCGTGTGGCTCTACCTGCTCACTTCTCTGGAATACACGACGTGTTCCATGTTTTCCAGCTTCGCATGTGTGTCCGCGATCCTGATTCTATCATTGAGCCGCATGCTGTGCCTGATTTAGAGATCTTACCTGATTTATCTTTGGAGCAACAACCTCTTCGTGTGCTTGATTCGGAGGTTAGACGCCTTCGCAACAAAGAGGTTCCACTCGTGAAGATTCAATGGTCACCGAATCCTAAGGACTGCACATGGGAGACCAGAGAATCTATCGAACGCTCTTATCCTGGCTTTCTCCCATCTTCTACTACAGGTGAGAATTCTCTATATTATCTCTACCACTTCTTTTGTGGATTTGACGTTATAGATGACATCTATCTTAAGGAATTGCGGGGACGCAATTTTCTTAAGGGGGGGAGTCTGTAACAACCCGGGATTTGCATTACCAATTAATAAATAAAAGTTAGGTTTTTTTATTTATTTTAATGAAGCATAAAAGGATTTGGAATAATAAAATTTATTATTTGAAAAGGCTATATTAATTAAATGGGAAATATGGGATTTTAAAATGAGGATAAAATGTTATTTTTGGAAAGTTAAATATTTGAGGAGAGATTTTAAAATGGGTTTGGATAAGAAAAAATGAGTTTTATAAACATATATGAACACTTAGACTAATTTTTGGAAACATGTAAATAACTCTCTTCTTATTGGGTTACAAAACCTAACCCAATAACCCACCCTAAACCTCCTCTATAAATTATCTCAAAATCTTCAAACCTCATTCATTCATCCCCAATCAAAACCCTAATCATTTCCTAAAGCTTTCATAACAAAAATGGCCTCTATCTTCATCTCCTTCTAGTTTTAGCTTATGCAAGTCATTCTATGCAAAGGTAATGCAAATACCTACCTCAAATCCATTTTTATATCTTTCTTATTTCTGAAATTGATTTGGTAACACATGTTTTATGTGTTTTTTTGATCTTATAGCCTCCTAATCATCTTTTGCTAACTTGGTTTGATGCTATAGTAGACTTTGTTGCTTTCTAGAGAGGTATATTGCTAAAATCCTCTTCTAATATGTGTTTAATCATCTTTTGATTTTGGTAATCAGTTAGTAACACATGTTTTATTATGTAACATGTGAATCATAGCTCTTTGATCATCTTTGCTTTCATTTGGGGTGTGCACATAAGGTATTTGTAATATATGCTAGCTGAAATTATAATTAGTTTATTGCTGTTAGTAAATTAGACATATCTCATTCATCTTAAATCGGAATTAAGATTTTCTTGAAGTTCTGGAAAGCTTATTCTGTACCCTATAGCTTTTATGTTTTGTGCTTTGCCTAATTTTGGGGTTTGAATGGTCGAAATCATGCTTGTTTGTCGCTGACCTGACAACAAACTACAGGGTTGATAAAATAAAAACCTGAAATTGATTTCGCCATAAGTTACTCGTTTCTTATCCAAATCTAAAAATTTTGGATTTTCTGGAAAGCTTAGATTTAGTGCTAAAACTTTCATGTTTTGAGTTTCATGAAATTTCGAAGTTAATTTGATCAAAACTGTGCATTCTTACCACTGTCCCGAGAGCACAACGACAGTGATATAAAATTTAGATCTGAGAATTGTTTTAGTCATAGAATTTTCATCTCTGGTCGGAATTTGACGATCTTGGTCATTACGGAAATCTTAGAAATTAAGCTACAACTTTCATTTTATTCATTTTGCCAGAATTTGAAGTTTACTATGCCAAAATTGTGGTTTTTCATCTCTGGCCAGTTAGTGCATAGCTATAGGCCTTAGTCTCTTTTCTCCCGTTGTTTTCAGCGTAGAACCCCGACTTTGCGACGCCATCCCGGGCTCGTCCTTTGTCGGATTTCATCGTTTTTGGTCTTGTTAAAAAGATGAGATCGAGATCTTTAACCATGCAAAGTTTGGTTTAGATCTGGGTGCATTAGATACTTCGTTTCTATTGCCGAAGTAGCACCCAGAAACTGTTTTACAATAGTGATCATTTTCAGTTATCGTCGGACCAACTTTGAAACATTGTCGTTTCTTCGTTTCAAGTCAAAACCAAACGATTCTTGTTGCATACCAAAGTAGGAGTACTTTACTATGCTCCTGCAAATTTTCATCAAGATCTGAGTTCATGTGACCCTTCGACCATGTCGTCGAAGTGGGACCTTTACACTGTTTTGACATAGTAAAGTTTTATGATTTTTGTCCGACTTTGAGACGACGCCGTTTCTACGTTCCAAGTCGGAATTCCCCGATTCTTTTTGCAGTTTGGAGCAGAGATGTTGGACTATATTCCTACCAATTTTCATGCCATTCGGATTCAGTTTGCTAGTCCGAATAATTTTCCGAACATGGGTTCGCGTCATTTTTGGACTATTTTCCAACACTTAGAATATTTTCAGTGATTTTCTAGTTTTATTGATTTCTTTGAGATTTGTCACTAGATTTCGTACACGGGTTTTATGAATTATTTTCAAAGGATTTTTCACTCCTAAATGGCTTTAGAAATTATTATATTATATTATTATAAATTATTAAATTAATTACTCCATAATAAGAGAGTTTTCAAAAGCCGTTTTAAAGTGATTTCAAAATCAATTATAAATCTGTTTCGCACCATTATTTTCTATAATAAAAATCTCACACTCACTTTTTAGCACGTCGAGCGAAGTGGAAAGGTGCTTAAATGGTTAGGAAATCTCCGGCCTATGGAACCGTGTGTATTTCCTTTCCGGTTAATCCTCGACCTATTCGATTGATCGTTTTGACCTTTGGGTCTAGTTTATTGATGATACGAGGTGGACCTTTTATTGTTTGGAGTGTGAGGTTGCTATTGGTTAGTAAACCGTTTAGTGCGAACGTGGGGTATGGGACTCATTGTTAACACTTTACGGGTTCCTCTCCAAGAAGTTGGTGACACATTAGCCTTTGGGCGGCCAGTACTGGACCTCTGGGTCACCACGCCTCTGGGCAACCGTCTCTGGACACCTACTCTATGGAGCAGTTTATTTTTTCGGCATGCGCCTCTGGGCCTTTATCCTTCTGGAAAGGATCTTGCTGTCTCGCGCGTTCCGCATCTGTGCGAGTGATCGATCACAACTCTATAGTACTTGGCAACAACGACTCTGGTCGGTGCACGTGCAATATTGGTATTATTTGATGATTTTTATATCCATTCGAGTACCGCCATTCGGTGTTGGTTCTATGGAACCATACGATGTAAGTGCGATTACCTTGTGGATTCACAGTGTCTCTGTACACTGCTTTTCAGTGTTGGATTTCATTGACTTTTCAGTATATCCCCATTTCTCTTTGGAGCATCGATCTTTGCTTGGGCATTGATTACATACTCTGGTCACTCTTGGGATTATTGCCTATGGGCATCTTTTTATAGCTTTGGCTACGCCGATGATATGAGGCGATTTTATTTATTCTACACTTTGGTGTTGATTTCTCTTTGGAGATTTTTATTGTTTATTGATGATTAGGGATCGTCATTATATTCATGTGGTTCATAATATACTTCTCTTTGGATAAGTATTGTTTTATTTATGTACCGCATTATTATATATCTCAGTTATTACTGATTGTATAACTAGCCTGACCCGAGTGTTTTTGCTCGGGTCAGACCGAGTTGTTTCAGGTTAGGTCTCTGGACTTAGTTTCTGTGCTTCCGCTTGGACATTATCTGCTATGCTGATAGATAACGCTTTTATTTGTCCACTATTCCGCTACTCTGTTATTATTCAGACTTTGATATGTACATATTTTGACCCACATGTGTGGGCAGTGGCTTTGTACCCACTTATAGTATTTGGATCTGTATTGACGATGTATTGTTCTGGGATTTTATATCTGTTATGTGATTTTGTTCTGTGATGTTTTATCATTTATTATTATGCTTTGTCCTGATAGATCTTTAGCCATTTGTAATTTCGTTATAAGTATTTACCGAATATGTCAAACCACTTGAAAAAAATATATAGATACCATCCTTTCGACGTATTCAGTAGATAGTTATAGCTTGATTACAAATGGTCGCTTCCACTATACTCTATTCTCCGCTTTAACAGACAATATTACTCCCGTAATACTCTTTGTTACAGTGGGTCTCAGAGTGGGGCGTTACAAAGTCCAATAGTTGGATCCAAAAAATGAAGGAAGGAGGTTAAGGAAGGATCCTTCTATTTGTGCAGTTAAAGCGCTCGACAGATTCAATGCGGTGGAGGTGCAAAAAGTCATAGCAGGGATACAGCGAGGATATAGCGAGATATAGCAGATGACTTTAAAATAACACATACAACTCGTACTTAATGTTTTTACAAATATATAAATGGTAATTAAATGAAAATTAACATTCAATTGAATTATAATTAATACATGAATAATTTTAAATAAAAAAAATGTGCGAATATACTATAAATAAACATAAAATGGTTATATTACATAATTGAATTTAGTAGAATATTAGAAAATTTTCATTTCTGAAAATATATTAAAAATTCAATCAAATAAGTTAATTTCATAATTTTTATAATGTATAAATGTCATTTTTCAATTCATTTCTTTTAAAGAAGATATAGCGGAAATAGCGGAATATAGCGGGAATAACGGGATATAGCGGAAATAGCGGGGCTT
Source organism: Allium fistulosum (assembly GCA_030737815.1). Lineage (NCBI taxonomy): Eukaryota > Viridiplantae > Streptophyta > Magnoliopsida > Asparagales > Amaryllidaceae > Allium > Allium fistulosum. The sequence goes on from CM060907.1 coordinate 103,140,890, forward strand.
AAAGCGGAAAGGCTATATTTGGGGCTATATGGAAAAATCGTAGCGGTAGAAATCCACTATGAGGTATAACAGGGTTATAGCGGGGTAATAGCGGGGCATTAATTGCACAACCCTCTATAAATATGTTATCTTCAATTCACTTGCCTCTCTTAATCACTCTCCTTCTGAACCCCTACCTCTATCTTCATTTTTCTACCTTCTTGGCCGAAATTTCATGGCTTCTAAGCCACCCAAAACAAAATCAAAACAAAACAAATCAAATAAGTACAAAGGTGGTGCTTTAGATTGTTGCAATTTCTAGAGGTGATTTAATCAGATCTTGAAGCATTTATCATTCAAGGTACGAATCATAAGCAACATCAACAAGGTAAATTCCATTAGTTATTTATTTATTTATTCCATGATATTATAGATCTAGTAGTAATTTATTTTGAAAATTTTATATATGCATTTGTTGTCCCTTATAAATATACAATTATAGATCTTAAAGTAGTATAACTTGTTATGATTAGAATTGGTTTTCATTGAAGTTGATAACTTCTATTCATGATCTTTTATGTTAATCTCTATTGATTTGACCAAAATATAGATATGGTAATTAACTTTTTATTCTAGTTAACTTTATTTTATTTTATTGCTAACAATATTTTACATTGATTCCAATTTTGTTTTCTACTTTAAGATTCATATATATACATAAATGTGTATGTATATATATGTATGTGTGTTAAAATAATTTTGAAATATTTAAAAGGTTTCAATTTTTTTTATTAAGATATACATATAAATTATATTTAGATTTGTTGATTAAGATATATTATCAGAATGCTTTTCTAAATTAGATTACTACATGTTCGGTAATGAATCTTAAATTGATTACAATTGACTTGGTTGAGTTGTTTTATTAATTTTAAAGGATTTATTAACAATACATATATATATATATAAACACATACAAACATAGATACACACACGTACATGTATGTATACTGTATATATGTATAAATAAGCATGAATCAACATAATATTTAATTATACAAAATATACTTTGGACAAATTATTTTTTAAATATCTATGTTTGATTCTACTTAAAATTATTAACATATACTTATAGGTTACATTTGGATTTATTGATTAAGATCTATTTCCAAATTGATTTACTAAATCGGATCAATGCATGTTTGGTAATAAATCTTAAATTGATAATAGTTGACTTGATTGAATTAACTTAACATATATAAACATATTTAAACATATACACATACAATTAGTTAATAATACATACATTTTTTGTTGACTGTTTAAATCCTTATATCAGGATGCCCATTGATTGTCATTTATACGCTGCACTAATTAAGTTTACCAAATGGGAAATAAAATCAATCATATTTGTTACCCTTTATATATTTCCCATATTTCCTTAATGTGTTTAGCTATCCATTTATTTCTAGTTATACATCTCACCTTATCATCAATTGATGGCACCTATCTTAGGTTGCTCTTACAAAATTTACACTATAATATATATTTGTTTATACTCATATTCATACCACATATATGTTGCTAATTAATAACAATCATATAATTAATCAATTTAATTAAAGAGAGAGAAATGAAAGGTTTCTCTTTCCATATAAATAATATGCCCCTCTTTAATTGAATAAGTTAAGAGAAGGAAATGAAAAGTTTCCTTCTCGAAATAAATTTAATAAGTTACCGTTACACATAAATATGTACATAAGAGTATATTTGATATACTTTAATTTACATGCACATTCAATTAACTTTATTTATAAAATTAAGTAAAATATTTATTTTATTTAAAAGAAACTTAGAAAGGTTCCAAATGAATTTAGACTTTATGGGCCTGTTAAAGATCCAAAATGACTAAATTTTTTGAAATTCACCCACTTCTTCCATTGCGGGTTGGCCCAGTTCCTTCAATGGTATTGAAGCCCAATAGCCTATGTGGTCTGAATTACTCATGTTAGGGCTAACTAATTAAGCTTGCCCACTTAGTATGGTGTCTAGTTGTGTCTAGGATTGGAATTGGGTAATCAAGTACAATATCCTACTTGGTTACCAGCCTGGTCTGAAGGTGAAGTGAGACCAACTGTTGCCTCTAATAAAAAAGGCACAATTTAAATTAGGCCTTGGGCTAATTTTCAAAATAGTTTTGAAAATTAAGACAAGATTTTAAATTTAAAAGTTAAAATTAAGATAAAAACATGTTTACTATAAAAGGTAATAATATAACATAAAATTTCAAAATGTTTAAACTATTTGATTATTAATTTCGAAATTTAAAGTTTATTAATATGATTAATAAAATAAATTAATTAAACAAGTTAACTAATTAATACTTAAATGTAGGTATTATATATGTTGAGATATATATATATATAATTGTACATTGTTTTGTTTGATTCTCGCTTGAAAGCGGATGACAAATAATAAATAGACAAGGGAACTAGTAAATGGAAGTCGAAGTGTTCATAGCGTATAGGTTGCAATGAAACACTTCGAAGTGCATGTGATATGATTTATGAGGGACTTTTGTGTAGAGGGACTCTAAGGAATTCCTCCCCTTTTTGATTATTATTTTCATTTATTATTGCTATGTAAATACTTATGAATATTTCTTAGTTATAGTTAACCGACTTGTTATGGATATTTAAGCGACATTGAAATCTCGTGCTTTCTTGTAAATGGTTTACTACTATGTTTTTCTAAGAATGTTTTAAATGATTTTCGAACTTGACTTTGTTTTTAAAACTCTTTACAAAGATGTTTTAAAGTGGTTTGAATTTATTTTTAAAAAGGTGTTTACTTTTATAAAGGAAAGATGTTGCCTTTTGAATCAATTTTTGGTTTAAAGAAATGATTTTGGAAAATGTTTTTTTCAATAACTAGTTTGAAATCGAAGAGTATAAATAAGTTTACAGAGTTTTTTTTTATGGTTTTAAAAAAGACTTTGTTTTTAAACAATGGATTTCTCTAGCGGTGCCATTAAGTAACATAAAACAAATATGGTAAATAGTGATAAAATGTCGATGTGTTTATGGAAAGTAAATCTTCTTATATTTAGCAGTAAAAGCTAATGAGTAGACTTTCCTCTTTCTATGAGATCTAGAATCAGAGTGTTTTAACTAAGGCAAGGCCAAGTGCAACCAGTGCCACACTTACTTGGCTTCGATTCTAGGCAAGGGATAGAGAAGTCGAAATGTCGGATACGCGATAAGTATAAGAGGGTTAATTTCTATAAATAGGTCATTATTAATTAAGTATATGGTAGGTATTTCATCTTATACTCGACACTAAATTTATAGGTATGGAAGCTCGTTTATATCTGTGAGAATTAAGAATGTCATCAAGGCAAGGTTAGAACTCTAACTTGTCCGACTTCATTGTTAATCAAGGGATGGTATGGGGTTGAAATTGAAAAGTGGTGATAAGTATATGACATTTGATTTTTCATATACAAATCATTTACTTACACCAGATAGTGGTTTGTCCACTATCGATAGCTTGACCTATTTTGACTTGGGAAGTGTATAAAAGCTTGCGATTTCATATAGTTTGAGATCCCTTGATGAGGACTCATTCCTATGAAACGTAGTTCACTTTTAAGAATGTATATTAGACATCCGTCAATGAGGACTCTTATATTTGTTCGCAAACTTCTAAAAAAACTAAAATTGAGTTAGCTAGCAATTCATCATTTTAGTTTGGAGATATTGGTTTCGGATAGGCATGGTTTATCTAAACCGCTTCAAACTAACAAACGCTTCATGTTCTAAATCACTGTGAAGTGTACTATGAAGTTGTACTACCTATCTTGAGGGTGATTCGAAAATGGAAGGTAGTAAGGTTATTGTGCTTGTTCGATCCCGAAATAACTTGTATTAATGAATGTTATCATTTCATTAATGCTTGGAGGCCGGTGCTAGCACTCCAAGACATGTTTGCTAAAAATGATAATCGTTGTCTTAGGCCTCCCACCCGAGAAGGACTAAAACATGGGAGATGCAATAGGGCTATATGGCTCGCTACCATTAGGATATGATCATCCCTGATCTAGATCGATATTTTTGGATGTATGCTTCGGGCCCTATATCATTGTTGATCATAACCGAAGGATTATTACATTCGTACTATTTAGTAAGGGGTAGGCCGGTTATGTGTTGATAGAGGTGCAAATTGCAGCCTTGGCACATTTTCTCCAGAGGTGTACTATACGGAAGGTAGTCCTTTACCTTGTCATTGTTGGAATCCATTTTCTAATATGTGCCTTACGGACTTGGTTGTATGCTAAATATGTTGTTGAATGTAATTAATGTAACCATTCCAGCTATGATTATATATTCATTTTCAAACATAATCATTAATAATAATATATCTGATTTTAAGTATAAAGGTTTTGGTTATCGTAAGGTAAAACCAGTCCGTGTTTATGTAGGGTATGGTCTTACGAGATACTTTTTTTTCCCTAAAAACTTATGTTTTGACTTTGCTCACACCAAACCCATATCTGACCTGGAGTTTTTCTTTCTTTCTCTTAAACTCTTATGTATTCTAATTTTTAAGTAACCAAGTAGTTCAGGTTCTTACAGATACATTTTAGAGGAGCATAGAGCAGAAGGCTTCACCATTATCTAGTTATCTATTATTTCCGCTGTTGTTTGTATCTAGTTATGTATCATCACTATGGAGGTAGGCGGTTATAACAGTCCTTGGCTGAAGTTAGTACTTATTGTAACTCTGGTATTTCATTTGGGGAGTGACTGTATGTACTATCTTATGTCCTATTATATATGATTCCATGTAATGTGAGATTCTATGATTTTTTCTTCCTGTCTTTTTTTATTTTACCCCAACGGTCTACCTTTCAGATGCTTAGATGATCTGGACATCAATACTGTGGATGTATTAAGTGTCATCTTTAGGAGTAAGAATGTCACGACCCGAATTTTTGACCTTCGAAAATCAACATCAATACATTCACTGTATTACATGCTGAGCAATCGAATGTCGAAAATACCAGATCGTTAGAGCAAAGAAGAAAGAGGTAGAAGAAGAAAATAGAAATAACAACACAGAATCTCAAAATCGCAGCGGAACAATATATAATAGATAACAACATGTCTTTATACAAAAAGAGCTACAACTGTTATTTACATATTACATCATCAGAGTACAACACATTAATAACACAATACCGGACAGTTATAAAGCTTGTCCTCACTAATGCTGAATATACAACATACAATACATAGCGGAATAAAATCAAATACGTATAATATGTCTTCGTCATCCAGCTCGTCTTCTGAGTTCCATAGCATCCTATACTGTATCTATAATACTTGGTCTAACCCAAGCATTATAATAAAATAACACCCGAGTCAGTCTGGAAAACCAGTGTGAGGACACACACTCAATTTGAATTATTAAAGTTATCAAAATCCTTTGAAAAACAAATGTATCTCGTAAGACCGCGTCATACATAAACACGACGGGTTTTTACCTTATGATTGTTGGATCATAAGGTTTTGAATGCTGACAAGAGACGAAATTTCACGAATCTACGACTATGGCAAATCCGGACTCATCAACTCAAATATGGTTTCTATTGATATTAATGTAACTAGAGTCAATAAGTATACAGTCTAGTATAGAATTTTGTTAAAATCTATCCTCTAAGCTCATCACTCACAAATTCATTTACGAAACTTGCATATGTTTTATAAAACTTTCATATACACACACAAGGTTTTAAGTGCACTGGAAAAATAGTATTCAGTCGACTGAATACTACATGTCAGTCGACTGATGCTGTCTGAATTTTTTTAATATACAGTATACAGTCGATTGAACTGCTTAGGTCGGTTAACTGACATTGTGCAAATTTTTTGTGCACGTTTAAATTCAGTCGACTGACTAAGCAAGTTCAGTCGACTAAATGCTGCAACTGTCATATTTTCCATGAGAAACTTCTTTTCACCAAAAGGTTTCTTCTTTATGGAAGGTTGCATTTCTTGGATTTTGATAGATATCTATTTCCAGCAGTCATATCTCCTCACACACTATATATACATTCAAGATTTATAGATTCAAATCACCTAATTTTCTATTCTCTTTTGATCTATAGCACTTAGCATTCTTGAGTTCAATATCTCCAAGCTTTCATACAATCATTGCTTACATATTCATTTCCATACTCTTTGAGCAATATTAAACTTCCTATTCTTCATACACACACTAATATACACATCTACTTTGAGGATAAGATTATAGGAAGGGTGTACTACAAGTGACAAATCCGTGTTATCCAGAACACACAAAGTCAAGTTAAATCCAGTTTGTATGAAAGTCCAGTTTGGTTGCTCAGGCAGTCAAGTCCTATTCTCTTGCTCAGGTAGTCAAAGTCATGTTCGGTTGCTCAGGCGGTGTAATACATGTTCCTTCGGGTTAAGTAAGGGTCTCTAGCTATAATTCCAGAAGGAGTCTAGGACTGGACGTAGAATGGGAGTTCGAACCAGTATAAAAATCTCTGGTGTCATTTTACTGCTATTATTATTTTACAGTTATTTTCTAATTATTTATTATACTCCATATTACTCGATCCTATAGCATAGCAGTCACTTTCATTTGGTATCAGAGCGAGGCCATCATATAACCGTAACATAGTTATCTGATATTATTTTAATATGGAAAACAACATTAGCACTGTTGCTAACACTACCTTTTTAGAAGGTCAATCTACTGCACGACCAACTCTATTTAATGGAATGAACTATAACTATTGGGCTACTAGAATGAGAACCTATATACAAGTAAGTAGTTATGAAACCTGGAACATTATGCAATCTGAATATACTATTCCTACTACTGAATATTCAACATGGTCTAACACACAAAAATTAGACGCTACTGCAAATGCTAAAGCTATGAATATGTTATATTGTGCATTAGAAAAAAATGAATTTAATAGAATAAGCATGTGTAAAACTGCTCATGAAATTTGGCGTACGCTTAAAATTGCACATGAAGGTACTAACAAAGTAAAACAGAGTAAAATTTCTATGCTCAAAAATCAGTTCCAGAATTTTAAAATGAAGCAATATGAGACTATAAATTAAATGTACTCTAGATTACAAGATATATATCATTCTTTGACAGCATTAGGAGAAACTTATATAGATTTTGATATCGTTTCAAAAATCCTCAACTCACTAACAACATTTCGACCATAAAACCGGAGGAGTTGATTGGAAATCTAATGTCTTATGAAGTTAATCTCCAGGCTAAATGAGTACAGGCTAAAGATAAGAAGAATATAGCATTCCAGGCAGAAATAGATGGATCAGATTCAGATGAAGAAGATACGGCGTTCATTGCTAAAGATTTCAAAGAAAAATTGAAATTTAGAAAGAGCACCAAATTCAGAAATAACAAGAATAGCTCCAGCAACAATAACGACACGAACAAACCATCATCATCTGCTCTAGAATGTTATGAATGTCGTAAGAAAGGACACATCAAGAAAGACTGTCCTAAGAAAAATAAATACAAACATAAGCACAAGAAAGATAGATTCAAGAAGAAAGCTTTCTTTGTCACGTGGGACGATTCGGAATCATCTTCATCATCAGATAGTGACTCGGACAGTGATTCAGAACAAGCCAACGTTTGCTTTATGGTCATAAAAGGCGAGGTGAGTGATCTAACTTTTGATGATCTTTTGGAAATCAATTCAGAATTACTTGATAAATTAAAAGGAAAAAATAGAAAGTACAAAGAAACTCTTGAAAAATTGAATAGAACTGAAATCGAAGTAGAGATGAAAAGAAAATTTTAGAAGAAGAACTTCAAGTTACTCAAGAATCTTGTTCTAATATGACATCTCAACTTTCTCTGCTAAGTCAAGAGATAGAAACTCAAAAAGAAAAGAATGGTTCTTTATTAATTGAGAATCATGACCTTAAAGCAAATATCAAGATTTTAGAGTTAGATAACTCTAGCCTCAAAACAAAGACATTACTAAAAATGTCTCTAATTTTAATAAAGGTAGAGAAAACCTTTCCAAAATTATAAAAAATTCTCAAACTATTTCTAATAAAAGAGGACTAGGATATAAGCATTCTTCTAAATTATATAACGACCCGGTATTTTAGACTATTCGCATCCGCACATGTCAGACTTGAATAATTCAAAATACCGAATTGTAAATTTAAATTTGGCAAAACTGAGCATATACAGTAAATAAAATAATCACAGATCACATACACAGAGTAATAAATGCAGCGGAAACAAAAGATAGTAGTTCATGAAGCTACTATATACATATCAGAGTAAAATAAGATACAATAGAAGTCTCGAATACAATAGTCAAATACAATATCAGAATACATCACTGGAATCAACTGAATATCTGAAAGCTGGATAGATAGCTAGATCTCCAAGCGAAGCTCCAACTCCAAAGGTGAGTCTCGAATACTAGTACACTCAGTCTGACCCGAGCGTAAAGCAAAACACAAAGCACTCGAGTCAGGATTAACATTCTTATATCAATAAATCCAACTCAAGTGAAATAACAACTGAAATACAAGTAACTCAAAGGATCTTTGGAATAACCATCCTTTAAGGATCCGTTAAACTATCTACTATGTAGTAGTGTACGATAAGTAGATAATGTCTATCAGTAATATAAAGTATCAAAATAGTGTTAAGGCGTTACCATTATCCCCCTTAACACATTTTATATAAGCGTTATAGTCTATACAGCACTGTAAACTCCACCGTAAACTAGTGGGATATCAGGGAGTACTCCATAGGTATAACATAAAACAAATCGTAGTGGTCGCGTATATAGGGATACAAGTATGACAAGGCACATGAAGCAATACCCAAGGTAGTGAAACTACCGTTTGCCTTATTCGGACTGGTGAGAACGCATCGCCGCAGCGATCGCAACACCGCGAAACAACACTCCCAAATCAAGGGTGCACCAATCGATAACAAGTAATAAGTAGTTTACGAAGAAGTGTGTTCGCTCGAGGTAGCTGACCCCATTTGGCCCGGCACGGCTCCTGTTTTAGTCATTTCCAATTTGACACAAGTGTCAAGGCTATCCATTATCTTTCTCTTTCTTCAGTCATCACGTACATCATTCCAACCACTTCATTCTGGATCACACTCTGCGTGTAGTTATTAAAGTGGTTTTCGGTTTAGACAGTGAGTATGTCCATAACCGATTCTGGTCTCTTTAATAACTTTCGTAATTATTGCACCGATTGGTCCTTTAATAAATTTCAAAAACCAAATCAATTTCAATTTCAATTAGAATTATATAAATCAACATTTCATTGTCTTTACCATTTCAAAATCTTATAATTCAATTTCAATTTTTATGTAAAACAATTCAAATATTGATTTAAGTTCGTATATAAGTTTCATTCTGAAATCATTTAAATTAATTTAATTTAACATTCAAATCAATTTAAATTCATTAATCGATTTCATTCAATATTCGTTAAGTTAATTTATCATTCAAAACAATTTTTATTTAATTTCAAATTCATTAAATCAATTACTTAAGTTCAACTTCATTATATCAAAATCTCAAATTGAATTAAATTAGATTCGTCAAAACAATTTTTAAATTACAAGTCTTACATTAATTTCAATAAATCACATTTTATTTCTTGTTAAAGAAATTCAATTTCACTTATTTATTTACTTAGTTATATATTTCAAAACTCAATTAATAAAGAAACTAAATTTTACTTATTTAAGAAGTTCAATTCCACTTACTAAAGAATTCAATTTATTTAATTATTAAATAATTCAATCTTATTTAATTATTAAATAATTTCAAAACTTAATTATTAAATAATTTCAAACTTAATTATTAATAAGTTCAAAACTTAATTATTAAATAATTTCAAACTTAATTATTAATAATTCCAAATTTTAAAACAATGTTCTTTCATCAACTACTATGTTAATATTTTGATTCAGATTATTAAATATTAACATTTTCTTCCATTAAAATTCAAATTCCAACTTCGTTTCAAAATCATATTATTTATTCAAATAAAATCTTCATTTTATTTTTAAATCAGATTTATCGACCAATCGGGTTTTATTTAATTTTCTATCCTAAGTCAAAGTTTTATTTGGGTATATATCATTTCAACCCGATTCCATTTCATTTCAAAACCAAAGCATAGCAAAGGGAACTTGCAGTGTGATAACTGGGATGGTGTCAAAGTAAATAAACAAGCAATAACAAACATCAATAACAATCCAATAATTAATTCAAATAATCCCGAAATAATCGTATTAATTTACATTGTTGTTTGTGCAAATTAATATAATTATTTCTAGAATCCACACTATCATTTCGTGTAGATTAAAGATTATTACACTTATTATTCTATGCAATTCTACACTTGACATCAATTATTCAATTTCATACTTCATCAATTAATACAACATAAATTCAAATGGTTCAAGGGTAATTAACTATTTTTCTACGTGTCAATTAATTTTAACATTTAAAGGGGTCATATTATACGAATTTATCTAATTAAATTCAACATATATATCAATTTCAAGTCGCTAACTATCCTACGTCAAATTCAATTTCATATCTTTATCACTTCCTACATTAACAATTTTTTAACGTCCAATATCAATATCAATCAATCAATCATCTATCAACCAAACTTGATTATCATCATATAAGTAACAGGTAATGGTGTCAGATGTCACAGGTGAACTAATATAGGTAATAACATATATAACAGTGTGAACAACTAACAACAACATATTTCAATTGTCGTTTCAATTGAAATCAAATTTAATAAATAAAAGAACATTAATCGTGAGTGATTGCTCACCTTTAGAGGTTAGAGACGAACGGAAGGAGAAGAGATACGAATACAAGCACAGATTTCGAAGCAAAGCAATATTGGCACGAATTAATCGACAAAGCTGATAAATGGGAAATCGATGAGAACTAATCAGAATCAGTTTTGAATCAACGCATTTTAAACTTAACAGTTTAACATAAACGGAAACAAAATAATATTATATCCATATATATCTTTTCAAGAAAAATCAAAGTAAAGTTTTAAACTAAATATATATACACAATATCTTATTACAACCAAAACCTGTTCAAAATAACACATATATGTGTATCAAAACCAAAATCTATATGTATGACAAATCAACATACTTAAAGAAATAAACGGAAAAATATATATATAAATAAAAGACCACACATATATAGACTTATATCATAAATGTTGTAACTATATATACCTTAAACATAACCAGTTTTGCATAATACTTATATAGATATATGTGAACAAAACTTACATTATAAATTCATATTTTCTTTACAATATACAATATTTATTGCTAAACAAATATATCTAAACCTTTCAAAAAAAAAGTTACAAAACCCGTTTAATATACAACTATATATATAAAACATATATATATAACAACTTTGATTTTATAAATACTTGCAGTATAAAACTGATAATGTATACATACTGTATAAACTTTTAAAACGAATATGCTAGTGTATAACCCAACCAGATCATATATATAGATAGATAGATAATCTTATATTTTATAAACTCAGGCAACTTATATATAAGAACATACTATACCTTATGAATAGCAAAGCAGGCTTGAACCAAATTTTATTAACCTATGAAACCCATAATTTGAAATTTATATACATGATATCTTTATAAACAATATATAAACATATATGTATGCACGCATAATAACAAAAGAGGCTGGGAAATATATTTATACTGCACGCATATAAAAGCTGAAATATTAAAACCCATAAAAAAAACTAGATATGCAAATATAGCTTTTAAAATCAAAGCATGTACATATACACTTAATATATTTATATTATGCCATCTAAACCAATAATTCCCAGGGATAAAGCACTTGGAAAGCCACCAAACTTTATATAACTATAATAACATATATAAATAACAACTACAAACTGAGGTAGACTAACCTATAATAGACTAAACTTATAAAAACTTTATAGGTCGAATTTTTTTTAAGGCGACAGTTTACTCAATCATATATATGCAAAATATTATATATACCACACTTATATACATCTTACCCAACCGATTTGTATATATGCGAGATTCAAGGAGGTCGACAAGCCTTCAGGTGGATGGCGGAGGCAAAGCAATGGAGGGGAAGTGGTTCGGCTAGTAGGGAATGAGGAGAGAAGAGCGGGGCCGGAGAAGAAGGAGGCTAAGAGTGGTGGTGGAAGGGAGGCATGCTGGAGCCTGCAAGTATGCGGGTCTCGGCAAGGTTGTAGGGCGGGCGTGAGAAGGGTGGATGACGTGGAGTTTCGGCTAACAAGTTGATGGTTGAAAAGCAGGGGTGAGCGAAGTAGGGGGTGAGGAGGAAAGTTCTAGATCGGTGTAGAGGGATGAGTGCAGTAGGGTGTTAGATGGCGTGGCAGGCAAGGGGAGATGGGTAGGCGTAGATCTGTGGCTGAGGCCGGTTGCGGTGAGTGGACAGTGAAGCTTGGGGTGGAGGAACGGGCATGGGAGAGATGCCGTGCTACTTTTTTTCTACATTCATTTTTTCTTCTTCTTTTTTTAGTAAAGGAGGAAAGATGGTTTGAGGAAATGGGAGTGACGTGCAGGCTAGAAGCTAAAATATACTTTATTTAATTGTAGTATATTATCTTTAGAAGAACCAAAAATCAAAGAGGAGAAGTAAATAAAAGTGATGAATACGAAGCAACTTTCTTGAGTAGATGGAAATAACCAGAAGGTGTTGAAGTGAGAGATAGCTAAAATTAAATTCTGTAGGAAATATAAAAGATAGTTGGGTGTTAATTTTGAACGGCTGAGTAAACGAATGGTCACGGCAATTTTTAAAGATAAAATTTCAAAACCGATACGGAATCGTTCTATAGACTTTGCCGTCTTCTGGACTTCAAAAATACCGAATTGAATATACCGTGGAGATCAGCGCGACGAGACGATTACAACGGCATACAGATATCAGTAGTACAATTGAATTATAAAATTTCGAATTTTCTACTAGCGGAAAATGCAGCAAAAACGTAGAAAAATAAGATCGACGGATCTAAAGAAGTCCGAATTTGAAAAAACGAAAAATGACGTCTTAGTCAGAAGATGAATTAGAATTTTTCTATGTAAAAATATTCAGGTTTAGAAAACATTATTATCATCGATTTTTAACTGATATAAATTGGAATAAAATTACACTAGAAAATAAACTTCCAAATTATCTGATGAAAATTTACCAGTTGCTATGATTAATTAGACGCATTCCAAATATCAAATTTTTATTTCAAAATTTTATCTTTTAAATTTCACACAAATTCAGTTAATTAAATTAATTAAAACCGTTAAAATATCCGGGTTGTTACACTCTCCCCAACTCAAAACTTTTCGTCCCCGAAAAGGAAGGAGGTAGGAGAAAAGAAATAACCAGAAAGAAAATAGATTGAAAACAAAATAAAACAATTAATTCAACCAATATAAATTTCAGTTTAAATTAATTAATATTCAATATTAAAATTTTAAATTAAAGATATTTCATTTAATTGATTTAGTTTCAAATTTATTAATTCCTTCAAAACAAAATTTATTTAATTTATCTCATTTATTCATTATCTTATTATCCAATTATCCTCTATTAACAATTTTCAAAAAATCATAAATTTGAAAAATCATTTATTATTATCAGATTTTATTCAACAAATTTAATTCTTCTTTATTCAAAATCATTATTAAATTTATTCCACTTAATATATCTTATTACATATATTTAAACCATATAAATTAATTTAAACCATATAAATTAACTTAAACCATATAAATTTCAATTTAAATTAATTTATATTCAATAATTGATTTTAAATTCAAAGTATTTCCATAAGTTGATCTAATTTCAATTTATTAATTCTTTCAGAACAAAATTTATTATATTCATCTCATTCGATTAACTTATTATTCTATCATCTTTATTAGCATTTTTTTTAATTAAAATCTAAGTGCATAACATTTATTATAAACACTCAAATTTTATTTATAAAATTATTTTATATTGTATATTATCCAATTACATTTTAACTTCTGAATAATTTAGGTAAGTTATATAGAAATGCAATTTAGTACTATACAAATAATATTTTCAAATTCAATTATTTCAAGTTTAAATATTTATCCAAAATTTAACTTTATTTATAATTGAAAACATCCTGTAACATAATTTTAAGAATTAAATTTCCGTTTAATTTCAAACCCTTTAGAGATAATTATGTATATATTATATATATTAAATCAAATTAAATTTAAAATAATATTCCCATATATATATATATATATATATATATATAAATCAAGTCATACTTAAGAAATTCAAATTAAAATATTTTGTGACGACCGCCCACGACCCCTGCACTGAACCTAGAGATAGTGCGCTGTAAAGTGTGCCAGGCAGCCATGGACGATTGTCAAGGTAAATTAAAACAACAGAATTTATCGTATTACTCACAGCGCGTGGACAAAATACAATAGAATATATATATAGTGAAGCTTCACAGAATTAGAATCTCATCGATCAAACTTCCTAATAGTTGAATACAAACATCTGAATAGTCAATACATCAAGCCTCACTACATATCACTCAGAGAATTATACAAGCAGCGGAACATCCAGTACATATAGTAAGAAAATAATATGCAACCCTCCAGCTCGTCTTCGTCATCAGCATCATGGAAAGCAAGAACAACACCTGTCACCTGCTACCTAGTCTGCCCGTCCCAAAATGGACGAACAACCCAAGGCAATAAGAGTTAAAAAATAATGCCTTGAGTCAGTCAACAGTCTTAGTGAGCGGTAAATTAACTAACAACATACCAAAAGAGCATAAAGGAAAAAGGAATAGGAATCCAACCCTCCCACTCCACCTCTTTCTACAGTGATAGCCCCCATACACACACTAAGCAGAAGCAAACATAGCAAAGCATACAATTTAAAGTAAAGCAGTTATCACTCGAGTCAAGGGCGATGCTTTCCAAGTACAAACCCCCAAGGCCTAAACCAAGATCAGATAAGCACCCAGAAAATACCGCTCTTGAGACCGAATGACGATACAACCAAACATCCATGACTCTGGCTATCACTATTATCATTGCTTCGATATCATCGTTAATTGAATGACCGGCTCATTCTTTCATCCGTCCGTCAAGGGCTAATGGAAACCCCGGTTCTAGACATAACTCCACACGTCGTCGAAACCCGTGCCTAGGACTATCGAATCTGCCCAGAGTACTTAACTACCAATCAGTAGTCTTTAGGGACTATCGAATCTGCCCAGCGTACTCTTGCTTTGAGCATGCTAGAACCTTCAACAACGATGAAATCTCAGCCTTCTAGTCATCCTCCTCGACAACTATTTCCATACTAGCTCAAGCGCCTCTCGAGCAAACCATTATCCTCAAACTCGAACCATTTCACCGAGTTATCAACATGCTTGGAATGATCCCGTCTGGATTAGACAAAGACTATCTCATATCATGCCTCGCTTCATCACATCCTAGCAAAGCCTCATCTCAACATCATCATCATCAAATCTATCCATATGAGCTTCATCATCCGCTACATATGCCACGAGCAGCTTTCCCAATTCAAGAGCCTTTCTCTTAGCTTTTGAATCATCTTCGACCATCTTGTCTAAATCAAATCATCAATCAACTAATTCTTAACAATCAACCAAGTCAATCATTAATCCAAGTAATCAAACATTCAAACATGATCTAATAAACAATTATAACTATAATGGCAATCTTGTAAATAAAGAGTCGAAATCTAACAAGCATGAAAACATGAGTAATATCTCTATAACTTGATGAATGAACTTGCATTGGTTAATCATGTATTAAAATGGATGTCAAACCATCATGAACAATAGATCTATACTTAAGTTTACGGAAATGCATGGAAATCACTAATTTAACACCAAATCAAACCAACGATCCGATATACTCCTTTGGATCCGTGTAAGAGATAATCACCACTCACCAAATCACCTAAACACCTCAAAAATAACCCACTTCAGATCTGGACAGTGAAGGATCTAACTTGATCTATCACAAATCCGCTTCAAACGATGAAATCTCTCTTCGATGGATGTAGATCTTCAATCTAAGCTCTTGGATCTTCGATTTGGATGGAAGGAATCACAAGATTAGAGTGGAGAAAAGAAGTGAAGAAGTGTAGAACTCGAGCTCTCAAAATAGCAGCACTTCGTTGCTTCAAAATCCGGATCCCAAAAAGTGAAGAAAAACCCCGTATTTATAGGCTGAAATCCCCTAAGTCGTTCGCCTTCATAAGTCGTCCACGACTCATCAGAACTCCACGACTCATGACTTATAAAATCTTACGACCTAAAACCCCACGACTTAAGACCTTCGACTTAGCAGATCCTTCGACTCAACCACTTGCGCGACTTAACACATACGCGCGACCTAACCCTTAGGCACGACCTAAGACTCAACGACTCAACCTTCCTTGCGACTTAACGACTCAACTGGGATACGCCTTAACGACTTAACAACTCTACAACTCAACAACCTCACGACTTAGCTAGGTTATGACTTATCACCTTTACACGACTTAAAGGCTTACTGGGATACGACTTAATAACTTTTAGGTCGTCTAACGACTTAACTACCCAGCATACTATCATAGGTCGTCTACGACCTAACTAAAAATGCCCAAGCGACTCAACAACTCATCAACTTATCTCCTTAACTCGACCACGACATAACTGGGTTACGACTTAACTGCTAGACTTAGGTCGCTCACGTCCTAACTACAACACTCCTTAAGTCGCTCGATCGACTCAAACTCCCTAGGTCGTTAACCCGCTTAGTTTCCTATGCCGCTAACTCTTAAGTCGCCACTATCTTAAGTCGCCAATCCTATAAGTCACCAACTTTCCTTAAGCCGTTCCAATTCCTTAAGTCGTCTACGACCTAACCTCCTTCACGACCTAAGCTCCAACATGACCAAACTCCTTAGGTCTCTTCTATCTCTTAAGTCGCTCCACGACTTAAGCTACCACTCGACTCTTCTTCTACACGACTTAAGCTACTACTCGACTTAAGCTACTACTCGACTCAAGCTTCAAACGATTTAACAATACTATCGATCTAATGACAATAGTTTTACGATGTTTCGATCCGTAAAAATACGGGTCGTTACATTCTCTCCCCCTTAGGAATTTCGCCCCTGAAATTCCAAACAAACAGAGCAATCAAAGACTATTCTGCATGCCTACCATCCATAGCAATCAACAAACCATGCATCCAATTCTAGCTTAGCATGCAGAATTCAAAAACTAGAACAAGTTACAATGTCGTTAGATGACACGACACCTTAGGGCCATACCTTGAAGAGTTCAGGATGAGCTGCCTTCATCCTCTCTTCCACCTCCCATGTACAGTCGTTATCATCATCACTCCATTGTATCTTGAGCAACTTAACTACCTTCCTCCTATGCTGTTTCGTGTCGGTTTCCACAACACGAAGCGGCTTACGAGGTCTCTTATCGACTGGATCAACTTCGAAATCTTCACAGCTATCAGCAGAAACCACTGTATTCGAGTCGTGCACATACTTCTGTAGATATGATACATGAAAAACATTGTGCACACCCGACATCTTTTCTGGTAACTCCAATCTGTAGGCGAGCTTTCCAATTTGCTCGATGATCAGGAATGGTCCAACAAATCTTGGAGTCAATTTTCCTTTCTTCCCGAATCGAATAACATTCTTCAGTGGAGAAATCTTCACAAAAACCATATCACCTACGTCGAATTCTAAATCCTTACGACGTTTATCGGCATAACTTTTCTGACGGTCTTGGGCTGCCTTCATTCGTTGCCGAATGATCTATATGCAATCCGAAGTCTGTCGAATCATCTCTGGTCCAAGTATCAGCTTTTCTCCGATCTCTAACCAACATGTCGGAGAGTTATACGGTCTTACATACAATGCCTCATACGGTGCCATACCAATGCTTGACTGGTAACTGTTATTATACGAAAATTCCACCAAATGAAGGTGATCTTCCCATGATCCTCCGAAATCCAAAACACAAGCTCTGAGGAGATCTTCCAAAACTCGGTTGACTCTCTCGGTCTGACCATCTATTTGAGGGTGATAAGCTGTACTCAAACATAACTCGGTTCCCAAAACTTCCTGAAAGCTCTTCCAAAATCCACTAGTGAACAATGGATCTCGATCGCTCACTATACTCTTCGGAATACCATGGAATCGAACTATCCACTTAACATACAACTCAGCCAACTTTGATGCAGTCCTAGTCGATCGAACATGAATGAATCTTGCACTCTTAGTCAGACGATCTACAATTACCCAAATTCCTTCATTTCCCGTTCTTGTTCTAGGTAGCCCATTAATAAAATCCATCGATATTTGCTCCCACTTCCATGTAGGAATTTCTAATGGCTGAAGCAATCCACTTGGCTTCTTCTGCTCGGCTTTTACCAACTGGCAGTTCATACACTTGGAAATAAAATTTCCAACATCCTTCTTCATACCTTCCCAGTAATAGGTTCTCTTCATATCCCGATACATCTTGTTTCCACCTGGATGAATTGTCAACTTCGAGTGATGACTTTCCTTCAGAACTTCATTTCTCAATTCATCTATATCGGGAACAACTAGTCGTCCTTGCTTCCGAAGCCAACCCTCTCGATCGACCTCGAAACCTTTATCCTTTTCTGGATCCACTCCAGATTCCAAATCACGGATAATCTTGACAAGCTTATCATCTCGCTTTTGGCTCTCGCCAATTCTTTCCACAAGAGTCGGTCTTATCGATAAGTTTGCCAACATCTCAGGTTCCAATTCACATCTGGGCCTGAAGTCAAATCCAGCTAAATACTCGAGTCTCTTCCATTCTGAAAACATGGCTCCCAATCCTGCATGTCTTCGACTTAACGCGTCTGCCACTACGTTACCCTTTCCCGGAGTATAGGCTATACCAAAGTCATATGATGCCAAAAACTCTAGCCATCGTTGCTGCCGAAGATTCAAATCCTTTTGGGAGAAAAGATACTTCAACGACTTAAGATCTGTAAACAATTCGAATCGAACTCCCAATAGATAATGTCTCCACACCTTCAGAGCAAAAACAATCGCTGCCAACTCCAAATCATTAGTCGGATAATTCCTTTCATGCGGCTTCAGTTGTCGACTTGCATACGCAACAACTTTATCCTTCTGCATCAGCACTGCTCCAAGTCCAGTACCACATGCGTCGGTGTAAACCACCATCTCTTCGTTTCCACTTGGAATAGTCAAAACAGGAGCACTTGTCAGTCGCTCTTTCAGGATTCTGAAAGCTTGCTCACACTTATCATCCCATCTGAACACTTGGTTCTTTTTCGTCAATCATGTCAATGGTGTAGCCACCTTGGAGAAGTCTTTGATAAATCGACGATAATATCCTGCTAATCCAAGAAAACTTCTCACATTCGATGCATTCTTAGGTCTAACCTAATCCTTGATTGTTGCCACCTTAGCAGAATCAACCGCTATTCCATTTCCAGAAATAATATGGCCTAAGAACCTCACTTCACTCTTCCAGAAGTGACACTTCGAAAACTTAGCCTTCAGCTGATGTTTCCGTAAGATTTCCAAAACAATGCGCAAATGCGTCTTGTGCTCTTCTTCAGTCCTGGAATAAATCAGAATATCATCCACGAACAATAGCACGAACTTGCTCAACTGATCTCTGAACACTCTATTCATAAGATCCACAAAATATGCTGGCGCATTAGTCAATCCAAACGGCATTACCAGCCACTCAAAGAAACCGGATGGTGTCCTGAAAGCAGTCTTCGGCACACTATCCTTAGCCACCCTCAATTGGTGAAATCCCATTGCCAAATCCATCTGAGAAAACACCTTAGCTTCGTAAAGCTGATCAAACAAGTCATCTATTCTTGGCAAAGGATACTTGTTCTTCTTAGTCACCTTATTCAGCTCACGATAATCCACACACAACCTCAACGATCCATCTGCTTTGGTTGCAAACACCACTGGTGCACCCCATTCGGACACACTACGATGAATGAATCCTTTCTGCAAAAGATCATCAACCTGCACCTTCAACTCCTGCTGTTCCCTAGGCGCCATCTGCCTAAGAGGCATCACAACAGGTCTGGCTCCTTCAACTAGATCTATACGAAACTCGATCTCTCTATGCGGCGGTAACCCTTTGACCTCGTCAAAGACATCCTCAAATCCATTAGAGATTGGCACATATGACAGTCCATCCCGTGGAACAACCAGCGAATACACGAAGCTCATGAAGACACCTTCTTCATGCTTACATCGTATCACAATCTTTCGCCCCTCCACATTCTCGACTGTCACCTCCAACCTATCACAATCAACCTTTGCCGCATACTTCCTAAGCCAGTCCATACCCAAAATAATTCCGAACCCCGCAAAGTTCAGAACAAAACAATCACAAACAAAAGACAAATCATGACTCGATACAATCAGACCACGACATAACATACACAAACAAGACGAACCCGCAACTGGATTAGTCACAACCAATGGCCTATCAACGATATCCGGTTCTAAACCCAACCAGCCTACAAGTTCACTACAAACAAAAGAATGCGATGCCCCAGTATCAAATAGAACTCCCACTGGAACACCACATATGGAAAGAGTACCTTGAACCACCACACTCTTTCCTTTCTCTTCAACGGTAAAGGCTTCGAAGATGATGGAACAACTCCCAAAGCATAAGCTTGCACAATCTGCTTGTCCTTCCGTGGTTCTGGACAATTCCTCTTAACATGCCCCAGCTTGTCACAGTTGTGGAACTTCACCGGCACCTTCGGATTCTTGCAATCCCTGGAGAAATGGCCCTTCTGCTGACAATTGTAGCAGGTCACTTCGCCCTTTGGCTTCTTCTGGCCATCCTTACCCTTTTGTTGCTGCTGCTTCCTCTTCTTGTTTCCACCCTGCTGTGGTTTAGACTCTTCCTTGGTCACAGCAACAACAGACCTTTCCTTAGGAAACAGATTCTCGTGCCTGAGAGCTTTCTCTACTAGCTTCTCAAATGAATCGTCCAAATGATCCACCAACTGTCTTCCAAGATAACTGTCCAAGCCTGTCACAAACTTCTCGTTCTTCTGGTACGAAGATTCAATATACGACCGAGCATACTTGGACAAAGCTTCAAACTCAGAAACATACTCAAGAACTGGTCTTCCTCCTTGCTTGAGCTCCACAAACTTCTTGAACAGAACAGACTTCTGAGCTGTAGAAATGAACTTAGCTTCAAATCTGGCTTGGAATTGCTCCCAAGTAATCTCTTCCTCCGGAGTATCAATGGTGATAGAGTTCCACCAATCAGAAGCTCTCCCTTGAAGCTGTCTTGATGCTAACTTCCTCTTAGTTGCATCCTCGATTCCCAAATCACTAAAAATCCTTCTACAAGCATCTATCCATCTCTGGACTTCAATGGTTGGTTCTGTTCCCAAGAAAACCTTCCCTCCAAGAGCTTTATAGTCTTTACACAACTTAGTAAAATACACTGGTTTTAGAGTTTGGACTTGAACTCCAACATCAACTGCTGTCCCCGGAACTGGTATCCTTCTCATGATCGAAGTCATCATAGCTTCGAACATAGCTGCATAATCACCAGTCCCCTCAGCAGCACGGCCTTCCCTAGCAGCTGGTCTCCCTCTTCGACTCATCCTTAATATCTATAAAAAGGAATGATTAGCACACCTTGAGAAACAACTGCATAAAGGACTCAAACTCTACTAGGCTACTATATTATATATAGTAATCATCCATCAAAATACAATTACGTCTCTCATACGTAGTTACGTCAACGAGCGTTGGGTAAAATCGATTAACCAATGCTTTGATACCAAATGTGACGACCGCCCACGACCCCTGCACTGAACCTAGAGATAGTGCGCTGTAAAGTGTGCCAGGCAGCCATGGACGATTGTCAGGGTAAATTAAAACAACAGAATCTATCGTATTACTCACAGCGCATGGACAAAATACAATAGAATATATATATAGTGAAGCTTCACAGAATTAGAATCTCATCGATAAAACTTCCTAATAGTTGAATACAAACATCTGAATAGTCAATAAATCAAGCCTCACTACATATCACTCAGAGAATTATACAAGCAGTGGAACATCCAGTACATATAGTAAGAAAATAATATGCAACCCTCCAGCTCGTCTTCGTCATCAGCATCGTGGAAAGCAAGAACAGCACCTGTCACCTGCTACCTAGTCTGCCCATCCCAAAATGGACGAACAGCCCAAGGCAATAAGAGTTAAAACATAAAGCCTTGAGTCAGACAACAGTCTTAGTGAGCGGTAAATTAACTAACAACATACCAAAAGAGCATAAAGGAAAAAGGAATAGGAATCCAACCCTCCCCCTCCACCTCTTTCTACAGTGATAGCCCCCAGACACACACTAAGCAGAAGCAAACATAGCAAAGCATACAATTTAAAGTAAAGTAGTTATCACTCGAGTCAAGGGCGATGATTTCCAAGTACAAACCCCCAAGGCCTAAACCAAGATCAGATAAGCACCCAGAAAATACCGCTCTTGAGACCGAATGACGATACAACCAAACATCCATGACTCTAGCTATCACTGTTATCATTGCTTTGATATCATCGTTAATTGAATGACCGGCTCATTCTTTCATCCGTCCGTCAAGGGCTAATGGAAACCCCGGTTCTAGACATAACTCCACACGTCGTCGAAACCCGTGCCGAGGACTATCGAATCTGCC
This sequence comes from Allium fistulosum, assembly GCA_030737815.1. NCBI lineage: Eukaryota > Viridiplantae > Streptophyta > Magnoliopsida > Asparagales > Amaryllidaceae > Allium > Allium fistulosum. Next base: position 103,163,821 of record CM060907.1, read on the forward strand.
CAGAGTACTTGACTACCAATCAGTAGTCTTTAGGGACTATCGAATCTGCCCAGTGTACTCTTGCTTTGAGCATGCTAGAACCTTCAACAACGATGAAATCTCAGCCTTCTAGTCATCCTCCTCGACGACTATTTCCATACTAGCTCAAGCGCCTCTCGAGCAAACCATTATCCTCAAACTCGAACCATTTCACCGAGTTATCAAAATGCTTGGAATGATCCCGTCTGGATTAGACCAAGACTATATCATATCATGCCTTGCTTCGTCACATCCTAGCAAAGCCTCATCTCAATATCATCATCATCAAATCTATCCATATGAGCTTCATCATCCGCTACATATGCCACGAGCAGCTTTCCCAATTCAAGAGCCTTTCTCTTAGCTTTTGAATCATCTTCGACCATCTTGTCTAAATCAAATCATCAATCAACTAATTCATAACAATCAACCAAGTCAATCATTAATCCAAGTAATCAAACATTCAAACATGATCTAATAAACAATTATAACTATAATGGCTATCATGTAAATAAAGAGTCGAAATCTAACAAGCATGAAAACATGAGTAATATCTCTATAACTTGATGAATGAACTTGCATAGGTTAATCATGTAGTAAAATGGATGTCAAACCATCTTGAACAATAGATCTATACTTAAGTTTACGGAAATGCATGGAAATCACTAATTTAACACCAAATCAAACCAACGATCCGATATACTCCTTTGGATCCGTGTGAGAGATAATCACCACTCACCAAATCACCTAAACACCTCAAAAACAACCCACTTCAGATCTGGACAGCGAAGGATCTAACTCGATCTATCACAAATCCGCTTCAAACGATGAAATCTCTCTTCGATGGATGTAGATCTTCAATCTAAGCTCTTGGATCTTCGATTTGGATGGCAGGAATGACAAGATTAGAGTGGAGAAAAGAAGTGAAGAAGTGTAGAACTCGAGCTCTCAAAATAGCAGCACTTCGTCGCTTCAAAATCCGGATCCCAAAAAGTGAAGAAAAACCCCGTATTTATAGGCTGAAATCCCCTAAGTCGTCCGCCTTCATAAGTCGTCCACGACTCATCAGAACTCCACGACTCACGACTTATAAAATCTTACGACCTAAAACCCCACGACTTAGCAGATCCTTCTACTCAACCACTTGCGCGACTTAACACATACGCGCGACCTAACCCTTAGGCACGACCTAAGACTCAACGACTCAACCTTCCTTGCGACTTAACGACTCAACTGGGATACGCCTTAACGACTTAACAACTCTACAACTCAACAACCTCACAACTTAGCTAGGTTATGACTTATCACCTTTACACGACTTTACGGCTTACTGGGATACGACTTAATAACTTTTAGGTCGTCTAACGACTTAACTACCCAGCATACTATCATAGGTCGTCTACGACCTAACTAAACATGCCCAAGCGACTCAACGACTCATCAACTTATCTCCTTAACTCGACCACGACTTAACTGGGTTACGACTTAACTGCTAGACTTAGGTCGCTCACGTCCTAACTACAACACTCCTTAAGTCGCTCGAATGACTCAAACTCCCTAGGTCGTTAACCCGCTTAGTTTCCTATGCCGCTAACTCTTAAGTCGCCACTATCTTAAGTCGCCAATCCTATAAGTCACCAACTTTCCTTAAGCCGTTCCAATTCCTTAAGTCGTCTACGACCTAACCTCCATCACGACCTAAGCTCCAACATGACCAAACTCCTTAGGTCTCTTCTATCTCTTAAGTCGCTCCACGACTTAAGCTACCACTCGACTCGTCTTCTACACGACTTAAGCTACTACTCGACTCAAGCTTCAAACGATTTAACAATACTATCGATCTAATGACAATAGTTTTACGATGTTTCGATCTGTAAAAATACGGGTCGTTACATATTTCCCAAACAAAACCGTAGCAAAGCTACAGAATGGTTTCTCCACTTCGAAACTCGAAAATGAATGTCGATGATGCGGCCGCCATCACCGAAATTATTTTCCAGCGACAAAGAGAAGAGCACCGATTTCAACATTTTAAATTTCTTTGAAAACGGTTTCTATTTGAAAATACCTTCAATAATATACATTTTAAAAACTTAAAACCACAGCTTGAAATTTTAGGAAATTAAATTCTCAAATTCTTACTTTAAATTCATTTAAATTTCTAAATAAATCTATAAACCAACTTTTATAATTCCATTTATTTTTATGTTGGAATAATCAATGATTTACAAAACAAATAATGAAAATCAAATATTACCTTTCTGACAACCAATTCAGTTAATAATTCAATTTCAGAAAATTTATATTTATATATATAGTAAAATCATACAAGTTTTATTTTATTTACCAAATTTTGAAAATACTATTGTGTTAGTTTGCTCTGTTCAAGTGTTTTGGAAATCCTATCGATAGCGTTGATCAGACGAATCGATCGAAAACCCAAATCAACATCAACAACTCAAACAACACAATAAAGAAAACATTTTTATATTAATAACAAATGCACTACCTCGCTCGACGATTCAAGGATGGATTTCAAAATAAGTATAGGGATTCAAATTTGAAGGACTCAAATCAAAGAGAATTTTGATTCGAAGAAAAGTTTGAAACAAAGATATGATGATTAAATAACAAAGTAGGAAGATTGATAAGTTTATATAAATCGCGGGCAACCTTAACCAGGTCGGCCGTGACTTCAAGAATAAAATTAATGTAGAATTTCGAGGAAAGTCGACATTTGATCTCAAGAGATAGAATTTTGCATAACCAAAGATGTCAACATCAAAACCGAGGATATATAAATCTCCGGTGAATCGATGCTATCGTAAAAGAGTTACCCTTTTACAAATCAATTTGAGATTGGCGGAACCGCCAACTCATTATAAAGATCATTCGAAGTGGAGTTATGTGATACTCCAGAATTCAGAAGAATACGAATAGTGAGGGACAAGGATGAATTTCGGAACCGTAGGGAATGTTCCAAAATTCAAAGGAATCGAGTCAAAGGAAGAGATTGAAACTCGAATGAGAGTGATTCTGTAAATACATTTACCTTATATGCTAAGTGTAACGACCCGATATTTTCAACCATTCGCATCCATTATAAGTGTATAGGTAGACACTCATGCCGGAGTTGAATTGCTCAAAATACCGCGTTGTAATTAAAATTTGGAAAATCTCAGAATATACAGTAAATAAATATAATCACAGATCACAGACACAGAGTAAAATAATGCAGCGGAAGCAAAAGAAATAGTAGTTCATGAAGCTACTATGAAAATATATCAGAGTTACATAAGATACAACATAAGAAATAAAGTACAGCAGAAGTCTCAATACAATAACCAAGTACAGGCTGAATAGAACAACGGAACCGAAGTTGATAGAACAAGACTAGCAAATAATCTCCAGCGATTCAAATCTCCAGAAGGTGGAAATCCAAATCTGTGAATACTCAGGCTGACCCGAGCGTAAAGCAAAACACAAAACACTCGAGTCAGGACAATATATACTTATATAATGTAAACCAACTCAAGTGAACTGTAATAAAGGTACAAGTAACTTAGAAGATGCTTGGGACCGCCCATCCTCTAAGGATCCGTTAAAATATCTACTATGTAGTAATATTCGCTATTATAATAATGTCTAATAAGTAAAGTATAATCATATATAAAATAGTGTTAAGGGGATGGAGAACCTTAACGCGGTCGGATCTTAAAATCATAATCGTAGTAAAGCTCGATATGGTAGGTGACACGGCACAACTAGGCAATGCCAGGGTAGATATACCAATTACGCACACGGACTGATGGATACGCATAGCAGCCACTACCGTTCCACCTCGAACAACACTCCCAAATCGGAGGATGGCCATCTAATCAATCACAAGTAAGAGTATAATATCGAAGAAATGTGTCCGAGAAGAGGTGCTACCTCACTGGTCCGAGATCGCTCCTGTTTTAGCCACCTTATGCCAACTCACGGGAGTTGGGTCCACGTAACATACCTTAAGAACGTCGCCACCATCCTACTTCATTCTGGAATCTCCACCGCGTACACGGTTGTCAAAGTGGTTTTCGGTATCGACAGAGAGTATGTCCATATCCGATCCCGGTCTCTTTGCCAACCAATCGTTATTATAACCCGTGGTTATAACTTTTAAAAATAGTTTATGTTTCAAATCAAAATACATCCTTTAAACCATTTCAAAATCATATCATTTATTTCAAACTAATACATACTTTCAAACCCAAAACATATCTATTCAAAACCAATTCAAAAATATATCATTTCCATTTCAAAACCAATTCAATAATATATCATTTCAATAAAACCCAAATTTCAAAATCACTGAATATTTCCTTTAATTTATTAAACTTGAAATCTTCCTTTAAATTATCATAGCATTTTGGTAATGTAACCTTAAGGAATCATAGCATTTTTGGAATGTAATACTTCCCAATTTAACATTTTATATAATCAAAGTATTTATATACTTACAAATTTTTAACATGGTCATTTTATCATAGCCTTATAGTTAAATAAACTTTGTTACTGTAATATCCAATTTAATGCTAAAATTCTTATGTTAAGTTAAGAGTACCTTATTAACTTACATTATCATTACAATAAAGAAACTTTATTATTTTAGTCATTAAAATATGTCATTTACATTAATTAAAACTTACATATTAAATGTACTTTTTAACTTACATTCCTATTACAGTAAAGAGCATTTATCATTTAATCAATATTACACTAATTAAACTTACATTATCGAATGTACGTTTTAATTTACGTTTTATTACAAAAGGGGCATTTATTATTTTAAATCAATATTACACAAATTAAGACTTACATGTTTCTTTCATTAATTAAGACTTTACATGTTTCTTTCAGTAGGTAAAACTTTACATATTTCTTTCATTAATTAGAACTTTACACGTTTCTTTCACAATAAATTTCTTATAATTAAATCCAATTTTCAACAATTTACTTAATAAGTTTAAGTGTAAAAGTTCCAATTCTTCACATTTCAACAAATAGACTTAACACTTCAAATTTAAATTACCATTTCACAATTTAACAAAATTTCCAATTTTATTTAATTAACTTAAACCTTTAATTAAAACCAAATTTCACATTTCCTAGTCAAGTTATATTTTAAAAGATCACTTTTAAACATTCATTTATTTAACCACTTAAATTCATAGAAAAATCAATAATACTTAATAATCACTTAAATTCAAATTTATCAAATTATCATATTTACCATTTCCAAATAAAATTTAATATCCATTTTATTTATATAACTTAAATATCATTTTTAACCAAAATTCCAAATTTCCAACTTAAGTTATATTTCAAAAATCCAGTTAAACCATTCATTAATTACATTTTTAACACATAGAAAAATCATAATTTCTTTAATTCAAAATATTTCAAAATCTGTTTAAATCAAATTTCATAAATTTATATTTTTAAAATACTTAAAAATATTCAAAACACTTTATAAAATAACCACGGGCCTGTATATAATTTTCTAACCTAGGTCAAGTGATACGGATATGTATCATTTCAATCCGCAGTTAAAAAAGAAAAATCCGGGTTCTATCATTTCAAACCCGCAATCCCAAGTTAAAATAATTTAAATAAAAATCATTCAGGCCTATCATTTCAGCCCATAACGATTTTTCCCTATTCTAAAGTCCGTTCGGGTATGTATCATTTCAACCCATAGTGATTCTAATCTACAGGGAACTTGCAATGGTGATAACAGATATAAATAACAGAATAACATTAAATAATAGTAACATATGATATAATAAGTGTAATAACAGGTGTGAACATCATATGATAATAATATAAACATATATAACATGATGATATACATTACAGATTCAAATGGTGTCGGTTTATCAGTTATATAGGTACATATTGTCTGGTGAGAATAACTCACCTGTTTGTGCTGGAGATATCAAAACCAATGACACAATGGAACAAAAGCACGATGACAAGACTACGGACTTGAGTGGAGAGCAAGATCCAAAGCTACAACTCTTGTATTACAACCCAAAACATACATCAAAACAAACACAATTTCAACGCACTTGAAATGGAATAACTTTTAAACGAAAAGAGATTTGAATGTCAAATCTTTTGCCTTGCTTTCTCTATCCTTTTGCATGGCCTAGGGAATGTTTTGGTTCAGGTTTGGACATGGTTTGGGTCTGGTTTGGACCAAGGAATGCATGGCTACAAGCTAGAGATGATGGGGAAGTTACAACATAGGCATGTGAAGAGTTTTATGCAATATGGTGGAGTTTTGGTTCATCTTTGGCTCGGTCTACAAGGTCCTAGGCTTGGCCATGACTTGCTACAGGTCTGGACAGAGGAGATGGTGATGTGTAGTGGTGGTAGCAAGGTGGTGGTGGCGGGTAGAGGTGGTGTCCAAAGTGGTGGGCGAAGGTATGTTGCAACTAGTGGTGGCTATGCATTGTTTTAAGGGATTTGTGCAAAGTTTTGTGTGGTTTTTAGTCAAAAGGAGTGCATGGCCTGTCATGGTCAGAGGAGGAGGGGGTTTGGTCGTGGATGGTGTGGGGAAGGAAGTGGTGGTGGTCGGTGGAGGATATGGTGGAGGTGTTAGGCCAAGCAAAGCAAGAGAAACATGGCAAAAATCATTGAAAATGAAGAGAAAAGAAGAAAAAGAAGGAGAGGCCATTACCTATTTTTGGATGAAGCCATGAGAAATGAGGAGCTGATTTGTTTTCATGTGAAAAGATGAGAAACAAAAAGTGGCGGCTACACTAGGGTTTTAGATGGCTAGGGCAAAATTTGAGGAGTTAAAGAAAATGAAGGGTTTGGACAAAAAGGGCTTAAGTTTCAAAGTGTTTTACAACCTTTCATATTTCTTTTCTTTTTAATCTTTATATAAACAAAAATATTCAGAAAAATAATTTACAAACCGAAATCAATTATAAATATGAGAAAACAAATAATAAATTTTGGAAAAATATAAAAAGAATGAAGAAAATTACTTAAAAATACCAAACAGTGTTCAAAAATTATAAATAAATCACTGTCAGTCTTGAAAAACTATACACTTCATTATAAAAATATTATGAAGTGAAAATTTGAATTAAAATAATTTATTTATCATTTTCAAAATAAAATAGATAATTAAATTGGAGAAAATAGAAAAGGATTAAAGAAAAATGTTTAAAATTTACAAACATGGCATGGAAATTTGCAAGAAAAATACTACTAACTCTGGAAAAATTCCTACCTTACTTTAAAAATATTTAAAAGCCAAAATATATTTTATATAACATAAATGTACAAATTAGAATAAAATATATCAAATAAAAATGTCATTTATATAATTTTAAAATAAAAAATATTGCTGAATAACCCAATATACACACAATATTGAAAATAGTATAACTTTTGCAATTTAAATCCATTTGCAACGAAACGAAAAGCAGTATTCAAGTTATTAAATCTATTTTTATAATAAAAGATAAAATTCATAAATTTCAAACTTTTAAATTTTCAAGTTAAAAGTCGAAGTTTGACTATTTGACCAAAATTCACATTTTCTGGAAATATTAAATTTAGTCATATTTGGAATTCAAATCCACATACAAAATCAAAGTTTTTTTATATTTACAATAACAACATTTATTCTTTTCATAAATAAAGCTCTTAAATTTGGAAAAATCAAATTAAAATTAATTGTAAAATACAGGGTTGTTACACTCTCCCCCACTCAAAACTTTTCTTCCCCGAAAAGGAACGAGGTACGGGAAAGCACCTAAAAAGATAGAATGAATAGAATTAAGACAAGATGATAAGAATATTGGAATTACACCTGATAACTGTTGTTATAGGCAAGTTTAACAAGTTGGAGGTGATCAAATCAAGAACACAAACACGAAAAAGATCCTCTAGAGTCTGAATCACCCCTTTCACTTGACCGACGGTCTATGAATGGAAAAACAGTGTTCAGATCCAGATGAGTAACAAAGATTTCAAAGATTATAAAAAGATGTCTAAACAGACTGGTATAAGGAATAGCCTTCCCATTCTGTAACAAGATAAGAGAAATAAGGACAACCAAAAGATAGTTTGAAAAAAAACAAAATAAGATAATAAATGTGAAACAATAACGCTTTGAAATCATAACAAATTAGAGATGTTTATCATTTGGAAATCATACTACTAAAATCATAACACTTTGGAAATGTAATTCTAAAAAAAACATAATACTTAGAAAATCATAACACCTTTTAAAATAATCTTTATTTAAACCATTTTAATTCAAAGTCAAATAATATTCATTTTAAAGTTGTAACATTTCTAAGTTCATTCAATTATAAAACTTCCAAAACATTGTATTTTCAAAACAGCAGCACTTATAAAATGCTACAGTAGATATATTAATATTTCAAATCAGTTTTATTCTAGAATATTCATTTGGATATCATTTAACTTATGACTTATTAAAACAAACTTTTATGAATGGAATATCCAAATTAAACTATACTTCGTTTATTAAGTCAAAAACTCACTATTTTACTTAGCTCTTCATTTAACAAATAACCTAACACTTTATTTAAAATGCCCATTTCATAAATAGATATTCCTTCAATAAGTTACACTTAAAATTTCCATTTGAAAACCAAATTCTCAATTATCAAATTTAGTGATGTTAAAATACATTATAACTATCATAATTATCCATTTTTCAAGACATATCAATTTCATAAATAAAATATTTATCATAGAAAATATAACAATCAAATTTCTTTACACATTTATTCATTTAGACATCAATTATACTATGAATTCAAGTTAAATAAACTTTATTACAAAATGTCCAATTCCAATGTATTTTATTTTATCTATTCAAAGATACATTATTTATTATACAACATATTCATTTCAGGAAATAACCATTATTAAAATTCCTAGGTTAGACTTAAGGTTCCATATTAAATCAAATTTGATTATCAAGTTATTTAAATAAAATCTCTTTAAATTCCTTTTTCACTATTTACCTCTGTAAATCTTTTATAACTAAAATTTAGGTGTATAAAATTTATTATAACCACTCAAATTTTATTTAAAAAATCCTTTTTATATTGTATATTATCCAATTACATTGTTAACTTCTAAAATTTTTTTTAAGGTAAGTTATATTTGAATGCAATTGTATTATACAAATAAAACTTTCCAATTCAATTATCTCAAGTTTGAATCATTTATTCAAAAATTTTAATTTTTCTTTTTATAACTGAAATTATTCTTTAAGATGAAATTTAAGAATTAATTTTCCGGTTTCCTTCAAACCAGTTAGAGATAAATAAATATATGTACATAATATGTCAAATCAATTTAAATCATATATCTATATATATTATAAATCAAATCATATTTAGAAATTCAAATAAATTAAATCTTTCAAAACAAAGCTGTAGTAAGACTATAGAACGGTCTCTTCAGTTCAAAACTCGAAAATGAACGTCGATGATGCTGCAGTCATCACCGAAATTATTTTCCAGCGACAAAGAGAAGAGCACTTAATTTTTAAACTTTAAAATCCTTTAGAGACAAATTTTTATTCAAAAATACTTTAAATTATATCCTTTTAAAAATTTTAAACACAAGGTTTGAAATCCATCGGAAACTTGAATTCTCAAATTCTTGATTCAAATTCATTTCAGCTCCCAAATCAATTTATAAACAACTATTTATAAATTCATTTGTAGAACAATAAATGATAAATCAAGTATTATCATTTCAAATTATCAATTTAAATCAATTTATTAAGTTCCATAAATTTACTTATATATCAAAATTTTATTTCATTAACCAAATTTAAAATAATATCGTGTCAGTTTGTTCTGTTAAAGTGTTTTAGAAATCCTATCGATAGCGTTGATCAGACGAATCGATCGGAAATCCAAATCAACATCAACAACTCAAACAACACCATATATAAAACAAAACATAGATTTACAAGTACAATTCAAAATGTTTGGAGATAGTTTAGAAACAAAAGACAAGATGGTTAAACAGAGTAGAGAGATGGGTAAGCTTAGGTAAATCGCGGACAACCTTAACCGGGTCAACCGTGACATAAAGAATAAGATCGATGTGGATTTTTCTGGGATAAATCTACGTTCGATCTCAAGAGATAGAGTTTGGAATAATAAAAGATATTAGCATCTAAACCAAGGATAGATAAAATCTCTGGTGAATCTATGTTGACTGTAAATGATTTTCACCCCTTTACAAGAAAATTAGAATATTGGCGAGATCGCCAATTCACTATAAAGATCATTCGAAGTGGAGTTATGTGATACTCCAAAATCAAAAGAAGATGAATAGTGAGGGACAAGAATGAATTTTGGAACCGCAGGAAACGTTCCAAAATTCAAAGGAAATCGAATCAAAAGGAAGAGATTCAAACTCGAACGAAAGTGATTCTGTAAATAAATTTACCATACATTATAAGTTTTGCCTCAAAGCCAAAGCTCTGATACCAACTGTAACGACCCGATATTTTCAACCATTCGCATCCATTATAAGTGTATAGGTAGACACTCATGCCGGAGTTGAATTGCTCAAAATACCGCGTTGTAATTAAAATTTGAAAAATCTCAGAATATACAGTAAATAAATATAATCACAGATCACAGACACAGAGTAAAATAATGCAGCGGAAGCAAAAGAAATAGTAGTTCATGAAGCTACTATGAAAATATATCAGAGTTACATAAGATACAACATAAGAAATAAAGTACAGCAGAAGTCTCAATACAATAACCAAGTACAGGCTGAATAGAACAACGGAACCGAAGTTGATAGAACAAGACTAGCAAATAATCTCCAGCGATTCAAATCTCCAGAAGGTGGAAATCCAAATCTGTGAATACTCAGGCTGACCCGAGCGTAAAGCAAAACACAAAACACTCGAGTCAGGACAATATATACTTATATAATGTAAACCAACTCAAGTGAACTGTAATAAAGGTACAAGTAACTTAGAAGATGCTTGGGACCGCCCATCCTCTAAGGATCCGTTAAAATATCTACTATGTAGTAATATTCGCTATTATAATAATGTCTAATAAGTAAAGTATAATCATATATAAAATAGCGTTAAGGGGATGGAGAACCTTAACGCGGTCGGATCTTAAAATCATAATCGTAGTAAAGCTCGATATGGTAGGTGACACGGCACAACTAGGCAATGCCAGGGTAGATATACCAATTACGCACACGGACTGATGGATACGCATAGCAGCCACTACCGTTCCACCTCGAACAACACTCCCAAATCGGAGGATGGCCATCTAATCAATCACAAGTAAGAGTATAATATCGAAGAAATGTGTCCGAGAAGAGGTGCTACCTCACTGGTCCGAGATCGCTCCTGTTTTAGCCACCTTATGCCAACTCACGGGAGTTGGGTCCACGTAACATACCTTAAGAACGTCGCCACCATCCTACTTCATTCTGGAATCTCCACCGCGTACACGGTTGTCAAAGTGGTTTTCGGTATCGACAGAGAGTATGTCCATATCCGATCCCGGTCTCTTTGCCAACCAATCGTTATTATAACCCGTGGTTATAACTTTTAAAAATAGTTTATGTTTCAAATCAAAATACATCCTTTAAACCATTTCAAAATCATATCATTTATTTCAAACTAATACATACTTTCAAACCCAAAACATATCTATTCAAAACCAATTCAAAAATATATCATTTCCATTTCAAAACCAATTCAATAATATATCATTTCAATAAAACCCAAATTTCAAAATCACTGAATATTTCCTTTAATTTATTAAACTTGAAATCTTCCTTTAAATTATCATAGCATTTTGGTAATGTAACCTTAAGGAATCATAGCATTTTTGGAATGTAATACTTCCCAATTTAACATTTTATATAATCAAAGTATTTATATACTTACAAATTTTTAACATGGTCATTTTATCATAGCCTTATAGTTAAATAAACTTTGTTACTGTAATATCCAATTTAATGCTAAAATTCTTATGTTAAGTTAAGAGTACCTTATTAACTTACATTATCATTACAATAAAGAAACTTTATTATTTTAGTCATTAAAATATGTCATTTACATTAATTAAAACTTACATATTAAATGTACTTTTTAACTTACATTCCTATTACAGTAAAGAGCATTTATCATTTAATCAATATTACACTAATTAAACTTACATTATCGAATGTACGTTTTAATTTACGTTTTATTACAAAAGGGGCATTTATTATTTTAAATCAATATTACACAAATTAAGACTTACATGTTTCTTTCATTAATTAAGACTTTACATGTTTCTTTCAGTAGGTAAAACTTTACATATTTCTTTCATTAATTAGAACTTTATACGTTTCTTTCACAATAAATTTCTTATAATTAAATCCAATTTTCAACAATTTACTTAATAAGTTTAAGTGTAAAAGTTCCAATTCTTCACATTTCAACAAATAGACTTAACACTTCAAATTTAAATTACCATTTCACAATTTAACAAAATTTCCAATTTTATTTAATTAACTTAAACCTTTAATTAAAACCAAATTTCACATTTCCTAGTCAAGTTATATTTTAAAAGATCACTTTTAAACATTCATTTATTTAACCACTTAAATTCATAGAAAAATCTATAATACTTAATAATCACTTAAATTCAAATTTTATCAAATTATCATATTTACCATTTCCAAATAAAATTTAATATCCATTTTATTTATATAACTTAAATATCATTTTTAACCAAAATTCCAAATTTCCAACTTAAGTTATATTTCAAAAATCCAGTTAAACCATTCATTAATTACATTTTTAACACATAGAAAAATCATAATTTCTTTAATTCAAAATATTTCAAAATCTGTTTAAATCAAATTTCATAAATTTATATTTTTAAAATACTTAAAAATATTCAAAACACTTTATAAAATAACCACGGGCCTGTATATAATTTTCTAACCTAGGTCAAGTGATACGGATATGTATCATTTCAATCCGCAGTTAAAAAAGAAAAATCCGGGTTCTATCATTTCAAACCCGCAATCCCTAGTTAAAATAATTTAAATAAAAATCATTCAGGCCTATCATTTCAGCCCATAACGATTTTTCCCTATTCTAAAGTCCGTTCGGGTATGTATCATTTCAACCCATAGTGATTCTAATCTACAGGGAACTTGCAATGGTGATAACAGATATAAATAACAGAATAACATTAAATAATAGTAACATATGATATAATAAGTGTAATAACAGGTGTGAACATCATATGATAATAATATAAACATATATAACATGATGATATACATTACAGATTCAAATGGTGTCGGTTTATCAGTTATATAGGTACATATTGTCTGGTGAGAATAACTCACCTGTTAGTGCTGGAGATATCAAAACCAATGACACAATGGAACAAAAGCACGATGACAAGACTACGGACTTGAGTGGAGTGCAAGATCCAAAGCTACAACTCTTGTATTACAACCCAAAACATACATCAAAACAAACACAATTTCAACGCACTTGAAATGGAATAACTTTTAAACGAAAAGAGATTTGAATGTCAAATCTTTTGCCTTGCTTTCTCTATCCTTTTGCATGGCCTAGGGAATGTTTTGGTTCAGGTTTGGACATGGTTTGGGTCTGGTTTGGACCAAGGAATGCACGGCTACAAGCTAGAGATGATGGGGAAGTTACAACATAGGCATGTGAAGAGTTTTATGCAATATGGTGGAGTTTTGGTTCATCTTTGGCTCGGTCTACAAGGTCCTAGGCTTGGCCATGACTTGCTACAGGTCTGGACAGAGGAGATGGTGATGTGTAGTGGTGGTAGCAAGGTGGTGGTGGCGGGTAGAGGTGGTGTCCAAAGTGGTGGGCGAAGGTATGTTGCAACTAGTGGTGGCTATGCATTGTTTTAAGGGATTTGTGCAAAGTTTTGTGTGGTTTTTAGTCAAAAGGAGTGCATGGCCTGTCATGGTCAGAGGAGGAGGGGGTTTGGTCGTGGATGGTGTGGGGAAGGAAGTGGTGGTGGTCGGTGGAGGATATGGTGGAGGTGTTAGGCCAAGCAAAGCAAGAGAAACATGGCAAAAATCATTGAAAATGAAGAGAAAAGAAGAAAAAGAAGGAGAGGCCATTACCTATTTTTGGATGAAGCCATGAGAAATGAGGAGCTGATTTGTTTTCATGTGAAAAGATGAGAAACAAAAAGTGGCGGCTACACTAGGGTTTTAGATGGCTAGGGCAAAATTTGAGGAGTTAAAGAAAATGAAGGGTTTGGACAAAAAGGGCTTAAGTTTCAAAGTGTTTTACAACCTTTCATATTTCTTTTCTTTTTAATCTTTATATAAACAAAAATATTCAGAAAAATAATTTACAAACCGAAATCAATTATAAATATGAGAAAACAAATAATAAATTTTGGAAAAATATAAAAAGAATGAAGAAAATTACTTAAAAATACCAAACAGTGTTCAAAAATTATAAATAAATCACTGTCAGTCTTGAAAAACTATACACTTCATTATAAAAATATTATGAAGTGAAAATTTGAATTAAAATAATTTATTTATCATTTTCAAAATAAAATAGATAATTAAATTGGAGAAAATAGAAAAGGATTAAAGAAAAATGTTTAAAATTTACAAACATGGCATGGAAATTTGTAAGAAAAATACTACTAACTCTGGAAAAATTCCTACCTTACTTTAAAAATATTTAAAAGCCAAAATATATTTTATATAACATAAATGTACAAATTAGAATAAAATATATCAAATAAAAATGTCATTTATATAATTTTAAAATAAAAAATATTGCTGAATAACCCAATATACACAGAATATTGAAAATAGTATAACTTTTGCAATTTAAATCCGTTTGCAACGAAACGAAAAGCAGTATTCAAGTTATTAAATCTATTTTTATAATAAAAGATAAAATTCATAAATTTCAAACTTTTAAAATTTCAAGTTAAAAGTCGAAGTTTGACTATTTGACCAAAATTCACATTTTCTGGAAATATTAAATTTAGTCATATTTGGAATTCAAATCCACATACAAAATCAAAGTTTTTTTATATTTACAATAACAACATTTATTATTTTCATAAATAAAGCTCTTAAATTTGGAAAAATCAAATTAAAATTAATTGTAAAATACAGGGTTGTTACACTAAGTTTTGCCTAGAACTACCAAAGCCCTGATACCAACTATAACGACCCAGTATTTTAGACTATTCGCATTCGCACATGTCGGACTTGAATAATTCAAAATACCGAATTGTAAATTTAAATTTGGCAAAACTGAGCATATACAGTAAATAAAATAATCACAGATCACATATACATAGTAATAAATGCAGCGGAAACAAAAGATAGTAGTTCATGAAGCTACTATATACATATCATAGTAAAATAAGATACAATAGAAGTCTCGAATACAATAGTCAAATACAATATCAGAATACATCACTGGAATCAACTGAATATCTGAAAGCTGGATAGATAGCTGGATCTCCAAGCGAAGCTCCAACTCCAAAGGTGAGTCTCGAATACTGGTACACTCAGTCTGACCCGAGCGTAAAGCAAAACACAAAACACTCGAGTTAGGATTAACATTCTTATATCAATAAATCCAACTCAAGTGAAATAGCAACTGAAATACAAGTAACTCAAAGGATGTTTGGAATAACCATCCTTTAAGGATCCGTTAAACTATCTACTATGTAGTAGTGTACGATAAGTAGATAATGTCTATCAGTAATATAAAGTATCAAAATAGTGTTAAGGCGTTACCATTATCCCCCTTAACACATTTTATATAAGCGTTATAGTCTATACAGCACTGTAAACTCCACCGTAAACTAGTGGGATATCAGGGAGTTTTCCATAGGTATAACACAAAACAAATCGTAGTGGTCGCGTATATAGGGATACAAGTATGACAAGGCACATGAGGCAATACCGATTGGTCGTTTAATAAATTTCAAAAACCAAATCAATTTCAATTTCAATTAGAATTATATAAATCAACATTTCATTGTCTTTTTAAACCAATTTCCATAATTTACGTTTCAAAACTTCCAAATTACCATTTCAAAATCTTATAATTCAATTTCAATTTTTATGTAAAACAATTCAAATATTGATTTGAGTTCATATATAAGTTTCATTCTGAAATCATTTAAATTAATTTAATTTAACATTCAAATCAATTTAAATTCATTAATCGATTTCATTCAATATTCGTTAAGTTAATTTATCATTCAAAACAATTTTTATTTAACTTCCAATTCATTAAATCAATTACTTAAGTTCAACTTCATTATATCAAAACCTCATATTGAATTAAATTAGATTCGTCAAATCAATTCTTTAAATTACAAGTCTTACATTAATTTCTATAAATCACATTTTATTTCTTGTTAAAGAAATTCAATTTCACTTATTTATTTACTTAGTTACAGATTTCAAAACTCAATTAATAAAGAAACTAAATTTTACTTATTTAAGAAGTTCCATTCCACTTGCTAAAGAATTCAATTTATTTAATTATTAAATAATTCAATCTTATTTAATTATAAAATAATTTCAAAACTTAATTATTAAATAATTTCAAACTTAATTATTAATAAGTTCAAAACTTAATTATTAAATAATTTCAAACTTAATTATTAATAATTCCAAATTTTAAAACAACGTTCTTTCATCAACTACTATGTTAATATTTTGATTCAAATTATTAAATATTAACATTTCCTTCCATTAAAATTCAAATTCCAACTTCGTTTCAAAATCAGATTATTTATTCAAATAAAATCTTCATTTTATTTTTAAATCAGATTTATCGACCAATCGGGTTTTATTTAATTTTCTATCCTTAGTCAAAGTTTTATTTGGGTATATATCATTTCAACCCGATTCCATTTCATTTCAAAACCAAAGCATAGCAAAGGGAACTTGCAGTGTGATAACTGGGATGGTGTCAAAGTAAATAAACAAGCAATAACAAACATCAATAACAATCCAATAATTAATTCAAATAATCCTGAAATAATCGTATTAATTTACATTGTTGTTTGTGCAAATTAATATAATTATTTCTAGAATCCACACTATCATTTCGTGTAGATTAAAGATTATTACACTTATTATTCTATGCAATTCTACACTTGACATCAATTATTCAATTTCATACTTCATCAATTAATACAACATAAATTCAAATGGTTCAAAGGTAATTAACTATTTTTCTACGTGTCAATTAATTTTAACATTTAAAGGGGTCATATTATACGAATTTGTCTAATTGAATTCAACATATATATCAATTTCAAGTCGCTAACTATCCTACGTCAAATTCAATTTCACATCTTTATCACTTCCTACATTAACAATTTTTTAACATCCAATATCAATATCAATCAATCAATCATCTATCAACCAAACTTGATTATCATCATATAAGTAACAGGCAATGGTGTCAGATGTCACAGGTGAACTGATACAGGTAATAACATATATAATAGTGTGAAAAACTAACAGAAGCATATTTCAATTATCGTTTCAATTGAAATCAAATTTAATAAATAAAATAACATTAATCGTGAGTGATTGCTCACCTTTCGAGGTTAGAGACGAACGGAAGGAGAAGAGATACGAATCCAAGTACAGATTTCGAAGCAAAGCAATATTGGCACGAATTAATCGACAAAGCTAATAAATGGGAAATCGATGAGAACTAATCAGAATCACTTTTGAATCAACACATTTTAAACTTAACAGTTTAACATAAACGGAAACAAAATAATATTATATCCATATATATCTTTTCAAGAAAAATCAAAGTAAAGTTTTAAACTAAATATATATACACAATATCTTATTACAACCAAAACCTGTTCAAAATAACACATATATGTGTATCAAAACCAAAATCTATATGTATGACAAATCAACATACTTAAAGAAATAAACTGCAAAATATATATATAAATAAAAGACCACAAATATATAGACTTATATCATATTGTAACTATATATACCTTAAACATAACTAGTTTCGCATAATACCTATATAGATATATGTGAACAAAACTTACATTATAAATTCATATTTTCTTTACAATATAAAATATTTATTGCTAAACAAATATATCTAAACCTTTCAAAAAAAAGGTTACAAAACCCGCTTAATATACAACTATATATATATATAACATATATATATATATAACAACTTTGATTTTATAAATACTTGCAGTATAAAACTGACAATGTATACATACTGTATAAACTTTTAAAACGAATATGCTAGTGTATAAACTACCCAACTAGATCATATATATAAATAGATAGATAAGCTTATATTTTATAAACTCAGGCAACTTATATATAAGAACATACTATACCTTATGAATAGCAAAGCAGGCTTGAACCAAATTTTATTAACCTATGAAACCCATAATTTGAAATTTATATACATGATATCTTTATAAACAATATATAAACATATATGTATGCACGCATAATAACAAAAGAGGCTGGGAAATATATTTATACTGCACGCATATAAAAGCTGAAGTATTAAAACCCATAAAAAAACTAGATCTGCAAAAATAGCTTTTAAAATCAAAGCATGTACATATACACTTAATATATTTATATTATGCCATCGAAACCAATAATTCCCAGGGACAAAGCACTTGGAAAGCCACCAAACTTTATATAACTATAATAACATATATAAATAACAACTACAAACTGAGGTAGACTAACCTATAATAGACTAAACTTATGCAAACTTTATAGATCGAATTTTTTTTTAAGGCGACAGTTTACTCAATCATATATATGCAAAATATTATATATACCACACTTATATACATCTTACCCAACCGATTTGTATATATGCGAGATTCAAGGAGGTCGACAAGCCTTCAGGTGGATGGCGGAGGCAAAGCAATGGAGGGGAAGTGGTTCGGCTAGCAGGGAATGAGGAGAGAAGAGCGGGGCCGGAGAAGAAGGAGGCTAAGAGTGGTGGTGGAAGGGAGGCATGCTGGAGCCTGCAAGTATGCGGGTCTCGGCGAGGTTGTAGGGCGGGCGTGAGAAGGGTGGATGACGTGGAGTTTCGGCTAACAAGTTGATGGTTGAAAAGCAGGGGTGAGCGAAGTAGCGGGTGAGGAGGAAAGTTCTAGATCGGTGAAGAGGGATGAGTGCAGTAGGGTGTTAGATGGTGCGGCAGGCAAGGGGAGATGGGTAGGCGTAGATCTGTGGCTGAGGCCGGTTGCGGTGAGTGGACAATGAAGCTTGGGGTGGAGGAACGGGCATGGGAGAGATGTCGTGCTACTGTTTTTCTACATTCATTTTTTCTTCTTTTTTTAGTAAAGGAGGAAAGATGGTTTGAGGAGATGGGAGTGACGTGCAGGCTACAAGCTAAAATATACTTTATTTAATTGTAGTATATTATCTTTAGAAGAACCAAAAATCAAAGAGGAGAAGCAAATAAAAGTGATGAATATGAAGCAACTTTCTTGAGTAGATGGAAGTAACCAGAAGGTGTTGAAGTGAGAGATAGCCAAAATTAAATTCTCTAGGAAATATAAAAGACAGTTGGGTGTTAATTTTGAACGGCTGAGTAAACGAATGGTCACGGCAATTTTTAAAGATAAAATTTCAAAACCGATACGGAATCGTTCCGTAGACTTTGCCATCTTCTAGACTTCAAAAATACCGAATTGAATATACCGTGGAGATCAGCGCGACGAGACGATTACAACGGTATACAGATATCAGTGGTTCGATTGAATTATAAAATTATGAATTTTCTACTAGCGGAAAATGCAGCAAAAACGTAGAAAAATAAGATCGACGGATCTAAAGAAGTCCGAATTTGGAAAAACGAAAAATGACGTCTTAGTCAGAAGATGGATTAGAATTTTTCTATGTAAAAATATTCAGGTTTAGAAAACATTTATTATCATCGATTTTTAACTGATATAAATTGGAATAAAATTACACTAGAAAATAAACTTCCAAATTATCTGAGGAAAATTTACTAGTTGCTATGATTAATTAGACGCATTCCAAATATCAAATTTTTATTTCAAAATTTTATCGTTTAAATTTCACACAAATTCAGTTAATTAAATTAATTAAAACCGTTAAAATATCCGGGTTGTTACAAATTATTCCTAAGAAAAAGAATTCTTCATATAAAAGAAACAATAATGTTGAAAAACCTAGTTCGGTAATTTCAAATTTTACTAAAACAATCAAAATTTGGATTCCTAAAACAAATAATTCTTTGATTAGAAATAAATATATAAAATCTTTTTTAAAAACTGTTCATAAAAAAAAGATTTTATTTTCAAAAGGAATACCGAACCCTCTTGGGTTTGGCTTCCTAAGACCTAACTCTTAGGACGCAAAATACAATGATGGGTACCAATGTTAATTCTTTATTTTGTAGGTACCACCCAAAAAGAGAGGAAAATGGATACTAGATAGTGGTTGCTCAAAACACATGATAGGAAATAATGAAATGCTAACGAATATTATCTACTCAGATGGAGGATCTGTCACATTTGGAGATAATTCCAAAGGATATGTCATCGGAAAAGGCGATGTGAGCAATAATGGTATATCTAATTTACCTCTTATTACTAATGTTTTATTAGTTAAAAATTTAAAACACAATTTACTTAGTATCAGCGAATTGTGTGACAAAGGATTTAATATTTCATTTTCTGAAAATAAGTGTAGCATTTTTTATCAAAAATAAAATCTTATTTTTGAAGGTTTTAGAGATAAAATTATTTATGTTTTGAATATGAATATAAATTATAATACAAATATGTGTTTACTAGCCAAAGTAAATGACCCTTGGTTATGGCACAAAAGATTTTGTCATATAAATTTCAAAGCTATAAATAAATTATCTAAATATGATCTTGTTAAAGGTTTACCAAAAATAAATTTTAAAATAAACAATATTTGTGATGCTTGTCAATTAGGAAAATTATCAAAATCATCCTTTAAATCAAAGAAAAATATTTCTACTATACAACTACTAGAACTATTACATGTGGATCTCTTTGGTCCAACTCAAGTTCAATCTATAAACCACAATAGATATGTGTTTGTTATAGTAGATGATTTCTCAAGATATACTTGGATTATTTTTCTAAAAAATAAAAGTGATACCTTTGAAAATTTCAAGATCTTTGCAAAAAGAATTCAAAATTTCAAACTTTTTTAAATATTAGAAGTGGTCATGGAGGTGAATTTGAAAATGAAGCTTTTGAATATTTTTGTAATAAAAAGGGAATTTATCATAATTTTTCTTTTCCAAGAACACCACAACAAAATGGAGTTGTAGAAAAGAAGAATAGAACATTACAAGAATGTGCAAGAACTTTATTAAATGGTAGCACATTAACAAAATATTTCTGGGCAGAAGCTGTGGCAACTGCTTGCTATGTTCTAAACCATGTCTCCATTCGACCTCGAAAAAAGCATACTTTATATGAACTTTTTCATCAAAGAAAACCAAATATTTCTTATTTTAAAACTTTTGGTTCAAAATGTTTTATTTTAAATACAAAAGATCAGCTTGGAAAATTCGATCCAAAATCTGATGAAGGAATCTTCGTAGGATATTCGGAACGAAGCAAAGCTTATCGAATCTTCAATAAAAGAACAAAATTAATCGAAGAAACTCTTCATGTTTCATTTGATGAAAATTTCAAACTTAATGAAAACCTTAAGGATGATGAAATAATACCTAACACAATCACAAAACGATTTCTCAAAATAGTTTTAAAGAAAATGAAAACATTGTTTATGATTTTGAAGAAAATGAAAACATTATTCATAATGAAAATGAATTAAGATCTTCTCCTCGGATTTTACGAGATCACCCAGTAGAAAATGTCATAGGAGAAATTGATTCAGATGTTAGAACTAGAAATCAACTCAATCAAATGGCCATGTAGAATTTCTTTCGAATATTGAACCTAAAAATGTAAAAGAAGCCTCTACTGATGACTATTGGATTATAGCTACGCAAGAAGAGCTAAACCAATTCGAACGAAATGGAGTTTGGGAACTAGTTCTTAGACCAAGTGATCAATTAGTCATTGGTACTAAATGGGTGTTCAAAAATAAAGTAGATGAACAAGGTAATAAAACTAGGAATAAAGCTAGATTAGTTGCACAAGGATACAATCAAGAAGAAGGAATTGACTACGAAGAAACATTTGCTCTAGTCGCACGGCTTGGAGCAATATGAATCTTATTGGCCTTTGCATGTTTTCATAATTTCAAGCTTTATCAAATGGATGTTAAAAGTGATTTTTTAAATGGTTATATAAAAGAGAATGTTTATGTTGAACAACCTCCTCTATTCACACATGAAAAATTTCCTGACCACATCTATAAACTTAAGAAAGCCTTATACGGTTTAAAACAAGCACCTCGTGCTTGGTATGAACGTCTTAAGAGCTATCTAATAGATTCTGGTTTTGAAATTGGGAAGGTTGATCAAACTCTTTTTATTAAAAGAACTAAAAAGGATATTTTAATTATTCAAATCTATGTAGATGATATTAATTTTGGTTCTACGAATGAAGAATTATGTCAGGAATTTTCTATAATAATGACCAAAGAATTTGAAATGTCACATATGGGAGAATTATCTTATTTTCTCAGTTTACAAATTAAACAATTAGAAAATGGTATTTTTATTAATCAAGAAAAATATTGTAGTAATTTAATTAAACACTTCGGTATGGAAAATATTTCTACCAAACCACGTCCAATGAGTACTACAATGCATCTCGATAGAGATGAAGATGGTAAAAGTGTCGACCAAAAATTATATCGAAGCATAATTGGATCATTACTTTATCTTACTGCTAGTAGACTTGACATAATGATGAGTGTTTGTTTATGTGCTAGATTTCAAGCAAATCCTAAAGAATCACATATGTAGGAGTGAAACGAATATTGCATTATCTAAGAAAAACCAAATATTTTGGACTCTTCTATCCGAAAGAACGTCCTTTCGAGTTAGTTTCATATAGCGATGCTGACTTTGGAGGATGTCGGACGGATCGTAAGAGTACAAGCGGGACTTGTCACTTCATTGGACGATCCTTAGTCTCCTGGTTTAGCAAGAAACAAAATTGTGTTTCACTTTCGACTTGTGAATCAGAATATATTTATGCTGCTTTAGCATGTGCTCAAGTTATTTACGTGCAACAAACACTTAAAGATTTTGGTATGAACTTGTCTAAATCTACTATTTACTGTGATAATACAAGTGCTATAAACTTATCAAAAAATCCTATCAATCATTCACGAGCTAATATATTTACCAAACCTTTGAATGAAAATACTTTTATTAAACTTAGAAAAGAATTAGGAAATTTGTCTTTAAAAAATTTATAATTTTTTTCACAAAAAGTTATACTTGTTATTACAGTTCAATTCATTCACTTTAATATCTATCATTTTGATATTTACTTTACAATATCCTATCTGTTTACTAAAAATAGATTTAGTTAAAAAACAATTTTGTGGTTCTCCTTCTTATTTACTCTAATACATTCATTCTTAGATAATTAAAGGATTATATTTAAAATTGTTGCATTCCACTCTTTGTTCTGTCTATTTTTAAAAATCTTTCTCTTATAAAAGACTGTCTTTTTCACTATCTTATCACCATATTACTTAAAAAAAGGAAGAAGAAGACAAGCAACAAAAGTTTTACTTAATTGATATGTCTTCAGAAAACAACACTGTCTCATCCTCTCTTTCGTATACCTCCATTAGCTCAGAATCGGTGAATCTTCCAACACCGACTCCTATATACGAACCTGTTCCTATTGTTCCACCATCTAACATTCACACTGGTTATACCCCTCCCATCAAAAGAGCTAAATGTTATGTATTTTTTTGGCTTGCCCTCTACCAAAGAAAAAATAGACGACATCCATCACTATCAACGGGAGACTCTCGAGTTACAACGAGAACTATACTATGAGCAGAAGGTGAATGCAAAGCAGCTAAGCTTCCTTGAACAAGTGGCTCTTAAATTCTGTGGTTCGTCTTCACACAACACGGTTCATCAACCAACGACTCCTTCACGTCATAATCCATGCGAACCATCACCTTAATGTCCAACGATTTGTCCGAATTCTTGGGAACATAGACAAGGCTGGTCACCATTACGACCTCTGCAAGAGAATACGAAAGTGGAACAGGTGGACTATCACACTCCTTCCTCTTCATCCAAATCATCTTGATTTTTTAAATATATATATATATATATATATATATATATATATATATTGTACTCATATATAATTTATTTGCATTGATTCATATTATTCTAAATTTTTCTTTAAATGCTATGTTCAACACATTTTACTTTAGGGGGGTTCAGCCTGAAAATTCAACAGCGCCAGTCGACTGAATCAAAATAGTCAGTCGACTGAACCTTTCTTTCAACTTTTTTTTCTTCTGAAGTCAGTCGACTGTCTCCGCCAGATAGTCGATTGAATTCGGTTATTTCACATTACAAATTCTCGGGAAGAGTTCAGTTGACTAAATCTATGGGGCTAGTCGACTGAACCCAGGAAATTATATTTTTTATATACAGAACCAGTCGACGGTCTATGAAGGTTCAGTCGACTGATACTGGGTACCCGGCTTTTTACCCTCTTCCAGACTCTACAAATTTACTACTTACCTTTACCAAATGCACTTTTTTACCTTCAATCTTTTTAACCTTCTCCATTAAAATCATTTTCCAACTTCAAATTCGCTCAGAATTTCATCAATTCCCTCATCAATTTGTCCATTCTTTTCAATTCACAACCTCCCACTTCATCACCAAAACCCTAGTTCTTCTAATGGCTCCTAAAAGACCTCGACATTCTCAAGCTATAGCATGTTCTTCGGATTCACAAATAAGAGCATGACTACACAATGACAAGGCGGTGCAATGCTTTGAAAAAATGAAAAGCTCTAGGATTTTTGAAGGTTCTTTTATCAAATTCCCTGATTTTTCTTCATATGCTATTCAAGACTTGGCTTGCCGTAGCAGATTGGAGCACCTCATTGATTTTGCGGCAAATAATAACAAGATTAATCACCTCCTTGTTAAACTTTTCTACGCCAACTTAAATCTAGACCACCACACAAGTACAAATCCGGATGACTGCATTTGGATGGTAGTATGTGGTAAAAAGATTTTTCTTCCACTACAACGACTTGCACAGATTCTACAATGTCCAGATGAGGGTGATGAGTTATCTAAAATTGCCGTAAATATGGATACTCGTGATCGTGTTAGTCATTTGTTCCTCTCGGATGAATTAACGGAGTTAAAAGCGGTAGCACTAAGGCCAAAAGCTCGCATTATGCATAAAGTGCTTACCCACACCATCAATCCCCGCACCGAAAGCTATGAGAAAGTCTACCGGCGTGATTTCCAATCCTTATAGGCCATTTGGGGAAATAGACGAGTAAACTGGGCGAAGGTCATTCTAGATGAGTTCTAAACTTTTAACCAAGGTCCAATGAGGATGATCTACTATGGCGCTTACATCATGCGTATTCTTAAGCATTTTGAGGTTCCTTTTGTCGATTCTGAATGTTCTAACATAGGTTCCTTGAATACTAAAACCTTTAGTCTCATGAACCTACCAAAGCAATATCTTGACCACACCATAATTACTTATGAACATTGGTTTGAAAACCAAGCCGTGGGTCAAGGTCAACCATCCTCCCAACAAGCTCGCCAATAAACTCCACATATGCAAGCCTCTTCTTCATCCCAACCTCCTCGATCTACTCGAGGAGTCTACGAGATTCAAGAAATAGACCCTCAAGCTCGGCCCCACGAAGCCGTGACTACCATTGCTCGTAATCAAAGACTTCTCGATAATCGTCTATCTTGAGTTGAATCAACTGTCTCTAGAGTCGATAAAAATGTCACCAAAGTCAATAAGAAGCTTAATTATATTAAGTCCTTCCTCAACAATATTTGGGAAGCTATCACATACTCCCAAGAATCTTCTACCTCCGTCCAAGTACCTACATCTCACGGGAAATGATCAGTGGAACATTTCACTTGGTCTACATCTAATGAGCTGGAGGAAGAAGCTGAAGAGGTAGGTGATGAATCAGATGATGAAGAAACTGAAGGTGACGAACAAAGCTCAAATGGCAGAAGTCAAGGTGATGAATAAGAATGTCTTTTTTTCTATTTTTCTATGATGTTGTTAGACTTTGCTTTCAGACATTTTGATCTTTAAGTTCTTCTAGTATTGTGTAATTGTCTAAAACTATGTTTACTATGTGTATGTCATATTGTATTATTAGTCTAGGAGGATGTAACTGTTCTGTTTCTATGTTATGTGCTAAGTCTTAGTTTCATATGTATGTGTGTTCCTTTAACATATTACTCATACTTTAACTATACTATACCTTGAGTACTCTCCTTTTTGTCAATGACAAGGAGGAGAAAAACATAAATTGTTTACAGGAAATATATCATAGATTCAGGGGGAGAATACAATATAAAAGTTGCAAGCATATTACTCAAGGGGAGAGATATTTTAACAAAATCTTGTTGAAGATTCACTCGTAGCAAATGGAGTTGTCATCATCAAAAAGGGGGAGAATGTTGGATCATAAGATTTCGAATGCTGACAAGAGACGAAAGTTCACGAATCTACGACTATGGCAAATCCGCACTCATCAACTCAAATATGGTTCGTATTGATATTAATGTTACCAGAGTCAATAAGTATACAGTCTAGTATAGAATTTTGTTAAAATCTATGCTCAAAGCTCATCACTAACAAATTCATTAACGAAACTTGCATATGTTTTATAAAACTTTCATACACACACAAGGTTTTAAGTGCACTGGAAAAACAGTATTCAGTCGACTGAATACTATATGTCAGTCGACTTATGTTGTTTGAAATTTTTTTAATATACAGTATATAGTCGTACTTAGGTCAGTCGACTAGTATTGAGCAAATTTTTTTATGGATGTTTAAATTCAGTCAACTGACTAAGCAAGTTCAGTCGACTGAATACTGCAACTATCATATTTTCCAAGAGACACTTCTTTTCACCAAAAGGTTTCTTCTTCGTGGAAGGTGGAATTTCTTGGATTTTGATAGATATCTATTT
Organism: Allium fistulosum; assembly: GCA_030737815.1. NCBI lineage: Eukaryota > Viridiplantae > Streptophyta > Magnoliopsida > Asparagales > Amaryllidaceae > Allium > Allium fistulosum. The sequence continues at coordinate 103,191,124 of CM060907.1, forward strand.
CCAGCAGTCATATCTCCTCACACACTAAATATACACTCAAGATTTATAGATTCAAATCACCTAATTTTCTATTCTCCTTTGATCTATAGCAATTAGCATTCTTGAGTTCAATATCTACAAGCTTTCATACAATCATTGCTTACGTATTCATTTCCATACTCTTCAAGCAACATTAAACTTCCTATTCTTCATACACACACAAATATACACATCTAATTTGAGGATAAGATTATAGGAAGGGTGTACTACAAGTGACAAATCTATGTTATTCAAAACACACAAAGTCAAGTTAAATCCAGTTTGTAAGAAAGTCCTGTTCGGTTTCTCAGGCGGTCAAGTCTTGTTCTATTTCTCAGGCGGTCAAAGTCCTGTTTGGTTGCTCAGGCGGTGTAATACCTATTCCTCCGGGTTAAGTGAGGGTTGCTAGCTATAATTCCAGAAGGAGTCTGGGACTGGACATAGAACGAGAGTTCAAACCAGTATAAAAATATCTGGTGTCATTTTACTACTAGTATTATTTTACAGTTATTTCCTAGTTATTTATTATACTCCCTATTACTCGATCCTATTACATAGCAGTCACTTTCAACGATAACCAAAACACTTCAAATCAAAATCGTCTGATATTATAATAGTGTCTAAACAAAGTAAATAGAAAATAGCTGAAATGCTTGCATCTCATGTTTCACCATAGTTGGGCACAATCAAAATCGTACGACGCTTATTGGAGAATGGATTCCATACAATGACTAGGCACTAGGGTACCACCTATCATGGTACATGTTTAGAAAAATGTATCGAGGACCTCGCCGGGATCCCCTACAACACAAGACCGGCCCTATACCTAACCTAGATAGAACCAAATATGTTATCACCCCGGGTATTCCCACCCTTATCGAGAGCTCTTTTGCATGCACCACCGTATCCACAATAAATGATATATCCGAGGGTATCTAGAAAGGTGATAACATACCCTAATTGGGTATGACCCATTTAGCCTTGCTGCATATCCCCTGATTTTCAACCATTCCGATTGATGAGCCTAGAGGCTACGATTACCTTTCAAGAAAAATTTCACTTAGAATGCTCATCGTTCTCCAGTGACGATGTTCTGATAGTATTCACCCATACGAGTTGTCCTAGGTCTACACAAACCGAAACACCGTCTTCATCATCTTTACGGTATTCTTTCATTACGCTCAAATTGGATCGAAGTGGTTTTCGGATAATTAAATCCGATCCCAGTCTCTTCGAAACGATCAACGAAATTGGCCAAAATTGATAGTCGGTTATTTAACTATCAATAAAACATCCATAAGTAGACATCAGACCTTATTATAATTTTTCGAAAATTTATTTCAAAATATCTTTATAAGATATATAATCAAATCCCTTCCAAATTTTCAATATTTGAGATGGCTCAAAATACTTATATCCATATCAGGATATTTCAAACCATCTCGTATTTCGACACTTAGAAAAATACTTAAAAATAAATTTTCTAAACCCCTTACTTCCCAACACTTTGGAAAATTTTCACTTATTTCTCTTCTCTCAAAAACCCTTCTCAATTTTATATTGTAATTTCCTTAACTCGTTTATAACAAATCCTATAAGTTCTAGGTTCCTTAATTAAGTCTCTTAATTCAAAATATATACTTATCTCACCGAAATAAGTATATACACAAACCATTTCCTTCAAAAATATTTGAAAACCTTTTATGATAATATGGAAAGCACCATGAGGTATCAACTATGGATTCACAGTTCAATGATTACGTCTCTATCCCAGAGAAATCCAAAACTTAACTACATGCAATCTTTGCCTCCGATTTCACCATGAAAGTATACCATTACTTTCCAAAAACTTTATTTAATAATTTTCTCAAATTAATGCTTATAAAATTTCTATAATAAATTCCCAAGTTTAATTTAGGCAAATACTCTTAAATAAAAGTTATCATATAAAACTATATTAATATTGAATGATTTATCTTTAAAAATAATAATACTAATTAATTCTTAAATAATAATTAACTTAATATCAACTCATTATTAACTAACTTAATTAATGATTAAGTAGACTTTAAACAATTTCAAATAATTACATAACTTTGAAACGATAATTAATTTTGATTTATTAATAAGATTCTAATCAATTTACAAGACTCGTTTATAAACTTATAGTTTATTTCGATAATTTAAAAATATTTAATAACTAACTTTCTAGAAATACTCTTTTGCTAAAACATTTTTAAATTACCTAGTTTAATTATTAAAAATCCCCTTTTTAAAAATAACTCATCTTCTCGATAAAACATATTTTTCAAATTCAATACAACACATCTAATATTTTTAAATCTCTCTCAATTTATCACCAATTGATTTACGTCCCATTTCGTAAATCCCCTTTTTCACATTTCCAAAAATAAATCTATCATTTATTCTTAAGCCGATTTACCCATCTCATTATAAATTCTTATCGTGAATTAACTTCAATTTATCAAATGATAATATGTTCACTTTATTTATAAAACACTGTTTATAAATCTCAAAGTTTTTAATTCCAGTTTTTAACGGTTTCACATCACTTACATCCATTATAAATTGATTTCTACATTAAATTCCATTTATAATCAATTTCCTTAAATTGAATTCCATTTATAAATTAACTCTTTAATACCCCGACTATATTCCAAAAACAACCAAATCTTGATTTTTCTTTCTATTTCGTAACTTAGAAAATCTCATTTAAAATCCAGTATAACAAATTTTACATTTATTTCCAAATTCACTTCTATTCTCCAAATCCATTTAAAATCTTGATTTAAAAATCTTTTATATTTAAAACAAGTATCACTAAGGAATTTATTATTTAAAATCCTTATTACAAATCTCAATTTTCCATATTCCGAAATTTTTAAATACAAATTCAAAACCAAACTATTTATTTTACCCAAATTCATTTCTTTAAATTAATCCAAAATTCACTATAAATATTTCACTTCCAAATCTCTTTTAATTTCTTTCAAATTCAAAACATATATTATTGTTATTTAAAAATACCTAAATCTAGGCCAAAACTACCATAGCATCCAATAAATTCAAATCACACTATAATCTACCACAGATTATTCAAAAAGATCATATATTAACATATATGAAAATAAATTCAACATTTTTGAGGAATCCAGTTGGACCCCTCCAACCTGTTTCCCTGCATCCATAGATGTTAATACAACATAAAAATAATAATCCCACTTCGAGGCGGGATATCGCGGTAATATTGGGTCATCTGCTATTATGCGTGGCACATAGGGTCTCATCCGCTCCAATAGGTGGGAAAATCAATCCAACTACTAATATATACTACTATATATATTATAACATCCAGACTGATAATAATAAATATCAAATCATCCAATCAACCAATGATTAATTTTAACTCTTTAAAATTAACTAGTAATCCAAAAATGAGTGAGATTAACTCATCAGAGATCCAATTGTCAGTGAAGCGTTCTAGTTGGTCTATAGTCGAACGACGTTTGACTACAACTCAAAATTCAACTACCTCGAATCTTTCCAAATTCAGCTTCACAACGGAGATCCCATCAACACGGTCCTAACGTGACTGACCGCGTTGGATTTTGATCACACAATTCAAACCAGGCCCACCCACTCCTTCTTCCCCAAACCTTCTTCTTTTCCAGACTCTCTCTGTTTTTTCTTCTTTTTTCCCTTTTTTCTCCTTTTTTTATTATTTACTCGGCCCAAAGCCCACTACTGTTCATCTTCTTCCCCATATACGAACCCACCTGTACACGAGAACAATCATCGTGCACACCACTAACACGGCGCCCTATCCCACGAACCACCATTCTGACTTCACCAAAGAGTTTCTAACGACAATCTCGACTCGGCCATGCTCCCAAATCAACTCACGGATCCCCCATCAAAACGCGACACCCACTTTCACAAGCCAAGCCGTACAAGTCGCGACCACCTACCGCTAGGCATTTATAATGTTATACTCCTATTTTGAACGCAATGGAAAAGGTTTCGAGTCCTAGTTCGATCATATGGAGAAGATAGCTGTTTGGAACCAATTATTACATTAAAATTTTCTATATAATTCCAACGTGTTTATATTCCGTACGACCAAACGATAACTTCAAACACTATGAAATTTGAAATTCGATAATAATACACTATTACGGATTCAGCTGAACCGGTTTCGTCAAAATCCGAGACTGTGCCTCGGAAGGCTATTTTCATACGTTAATTCAAATGATATATTTTTAAAACTGAACAAATCAATTTTAAATTCAATTTAAAAAGTTTTATTATCTTCATTATTATAAATATAAATTTTATAAGCCTTTAAATTATTTTTAACAAGCTTAAAACTCAACATTCAATATTTTAACCAATTTTCAATTATTAAATTCAATAATTAAATTATCACATATATGGTTATATTTGAAATTCAAGTTAAAAATTAACTTTCAAATATTTAAAATCAATTAAATATTCCAATTTCAAATAACCAAAATTTCGGGTCGTTACATTCCTCCCCACTTAAATGAATTTCTTCCTCAAAATTGCCAAGGTAAGAAGAATGGTCCAAAATCCATTAACTTTTCCCAAACCCAATCAGTTTAAACAACTTCCCAAAATCAATTTATTGAAAACACATTATCACCTTTTTCTAGTTTCCAAACTCATCCATAGATTCCAATAATATTATTTACTCAACCATTTCAAACTATAATTACAAATCAAATTTTAGTTATTAAGAATTTTCTTCAAAATTTTCTAACTCCTTTAATTTTTGAAATTTTTTGCCAACGTCTCCTTTGCGCGGCTAGATCCGAACAACTACAAATCGCCCCTAAGGCCCAAATCATCAAAAGAAAACAAAATTCAAGTGGCTCAATCATAAAACCATCAAGTCCAAACATCAATTTAAACATGTACCTTTTTGTCGGGCAACTCAATTCTCTTGATTTTAAATACCTACATCTTATTTACCAATGATATCCAATCATAGAATTAAAAACCATTTTATACTCAGCATTTTTCAAATTCCAAAATTTTGTCTCACAAAACCCCATACGATGTACATATATCATTCGTACACAATATCAACTCTGATCGTTCACTCAATCACACAATTTCATTTTTGAACTAGTATCGTTCACACGACTTCCTAGTGCGGACTTAGATCTCGTTTATCGATCAGAAACTGTCTTTCTCCTTGCATAGCTATTCACTATGATAGGGAATCTCAGAATCAATCAAAAATCCATATCCAATGTTCGTCGTCGAGAATCGAGTGAAAAATTCCAACTCGGATCGATATAAATTATCTCGAAAATCTATGCTTGAATCTTGATCAAATCGTTATGCGAATAAAATGGTATACGTACAACTTACGTATTTATTTCAAATTGATTCTTAGCTATACCAATTTCCTTATTTAACTTCATTCCATTTACCTATTTACTTAGCATATTTTTCCAATACCAATTCCACTTAAGAATTACACCATCAATTTTCTTAAGTCAATTTATAACATTTTATACAAATGTTCTTAGATTTATTTTCACTTCACCACTTAAGTTTATATCCATTTATATTCAAATTCAATTCCAATTTTTCAATTTCACATTTGATTATTATCAATCAATATTCCAAACCGTAACCAAATAACTAATCGATTTAATTAGTTCCTTTATTTATTTATTCCAAATCTCGATAAATCCCATTTCCAATAACTATTTCATTTAGCCTACTTAGGCTAAATTTTCAAGATTCACTCTTACTTAACTTAATTTAAGTTAAATTTCATTCCACAAAATCAAATTTCAAATTTTTACTTTTCTTGCATTCTTAATCAACAATTTAAACATTGCTTTGCCTTGCAATTTACAAACTTTATACGTTACCAATTTATTTCTATTCCATTCACTAATTTTCTTCCAATTCACTTCATTTAATTAGTTTACTTTACTAATTTATTTCATTACCACACTCACTTTCATTTTACCTTTCTTAGGTTAAATTTCATTCTCCGTTTTCAACATTCAATTTTATCCACTCTATTTAAACTTACCTTAAGGTAAGATCCATTTCAATTTTGCTTTCCAAATTTTTTTTAGTCCAATCTTATTTTCTCATACTTCCAATTAAACATTTCAAATCATTTTAGAAATCCTATACACGCACACAAAATCCCTTGGTATATCAAATCACCCTTTTTCATTTCAAACCAAAACTAATTTTACCAAACAAAATTCCAATTGCAAATCATTACGGTAGCAATCCCTCCCTTGAAGACTCGAAAATGAACGTCGAAGATGCTGCAGTCATCATTGAAATTATTTTCCAGCGACCGAAGTGTGTTCAGTGCTTTTATTCCTTTAAAATTCCATTTTAAATATTTCCACTCAAGAATATTCTCCAAATAATACCATTATTATTTTCACGACTTTGAAAAACATTTTCAAAACCAACGGGATTTAAATTACCAAATTTCCAACTTTTAAATCCTTTTAAATCTATATTTAAATATTCCTCTGGGATTTCTTTCCATTTCAAATTATAAATCACATTTATAAAATCATATTTACAAATTCCATTTATTTATATGAATTAGTTTCTTAACTTTTGGTTATAATATCAACTTTTATTCAACCACCACAACAACAAATGATAATAGTTTAATATTATCATTTCCTAACAACCAAGCACACCATATACAACTAAAATAATTTACGAAAAATTATTTCTTTCATATATAAAAATAATCTGGGTAAAATTATTTCATTTACCCCATTTCAAAACAATACCATGTCGAATTGCTCTGTTCAAGTGTTTAGAGATCCCTATCAATATTGTTAATTACTCGTGTTGACCAGAATCCATAAGCCACACAATAGATCAATCAACACAATATAAAAAATTTATACATTCACTAACAAATACGCGCTCATATATATTAATACACTAAAATTCATTCTACGGTGCTACTGACCCTATCTCTAATGAGTTACCCCATCAAAGCCAAGGTTCTCGCTTAACCTTCAGCTCTGTTACCAAAAGTCACGGCCTGGATTTTCGACCTTGGAAAATCGACATCAATAAGTTCATCGTATTACATGCCGAGCAATCGAATGCCGGAAATACTAGATCGTTAGAGCAAAGAAGAAAGAGATAGAAGAAGAAAATAGAAATAACAACACAGAATCTCACAATCGCAGCGGCACAATATATAATAGATAATAACATGTATTTATACATAAAGAACTATACCTGTTATTTACTTATTACGTCATCATAGTACAACACATCAATAACACAATACCGGACATATATAATAACTTGTCCTCAAAAATGCAGAATATACAACATACAATACACAACGGAATAAAATCAAATACGTATAATACGTCTTCGTCATCCAGCTCGTCTTCTGAGCTCCATAGCATCCTATCTTATATCTGTAATACTTGGTCTGTCCCGAGCATTATAATAAAATAACACCCGAGTCAGTATGGAAAACCAGTGTGAGAAAACACACTCAATTTGAATTATTAAAGTTATCAAAATCCTTTGAAAAACAAAGGTATCTCGTAAAACCGCGTCACACATAAACACGATGGGTTTTTACCTTACGATAACCAAAACACTTCATATCAAAATCGTCTGATATTATAATAGTGTCTAAACAAAGTAAATAGAAAATAGCTGAAATGCTTGCAACTCACATTTCAGCATAATTGGGCACAGTCAAAATCGTACGGCGCTTATTGGAGAATGGATTCCATACAATGACTAGGCACTGGGGTACCACCTATCACGGTACATGTCTAGAATAATGTACCGAGGACCTCGCCGGGATCCCCTACAACACAAGACCGGCCCTATCCCTAACCTGGATAGAACCGAATATGTTATCACCCAAGGTGTTCCCACCCTTATCGAAAGCTCTTTTGCATGCACCACCATATCTATAATAAATAATATATCCGAGGGTATCTAGAAAGGTGATAACATACCCTAATTGGGTATGACCCACTTAGCCTTGCTGCATATCCCCTGATTTTCAACCATTTCAGTTGATGAGGATAGAGGCTACGATTACCTTTCAAGAAAAATTTCACTTAGAATGCTCATCATCCTCCAATGATGATGTTCTGATAGCATTCACTCATACAAGTTGTCATGGGTCTGGAAAAACTGAATCACCATCTTCATCATCTTCATGGTACTCATTCGTAACGCTCAAATCGGATCGAAGTGGTTTTCGGATAATTAAATCTGATCCCAGTCTCTTCGAAACGATCAATGAAATTGGCTAAAATCGATAGTCGTTATTTAACTATCAATAAAACATCCATAAGCAGACATCAGACCTTATTATAATTTTTCAAAAATTTATTTCAAAATATCTTTATTAGATATATAATCAAATCCCTTCCAAATTTTCAATATTTGAGATGGCTCAAAATACTTATATCCATATCAGGATATTTCAAACCATCTCGTATTTCGATACTTAGAAAAGTACTTAAAAATAAATTTTCTAAACCACTTACTTCCTAACACTTAGGAAAACTTTCACTTATTTCTCTTCTCTTAAAAACCCTTCTCAATTTTATATTGTAATTTCCTTAACTCGTTTATAACAAATCCTATAAGTTCCGGGTTCCTTAATTAAATCTCTTAATTCTAAAATATATACTTATCTCACTGAAATAAGTATATACACAAACCATTTCCTTCAAAAATATTTGAAAAACCTTTTAAAATAATATGGAAAGCACCACGCGGTATCAACCATGGATTCACAGCTCAATGATTACGTCTTTTTCACAGAGAAATCCAAAACTTAACTGCCGGCAATCTCTGCCTTAGATTTCGCCATGAAAGTATACCATTACTTTCCGAAAATTAATTTTATAATTTTCTCAAATTAATACTTATAAAATTTCTATAATAAATTCCCAAGTTTAATTTAGGCAAATAATCTTAAATAAAAGTTATTATTTAAAACTATATTAACTCGTCTTCTCGCCAAAACATATTTTTCAACTTCAATACAACACATCTAATATTTATTATTCTCTCTCAATTTATCACCAATTGATTTACATCCCATTTCGTAAATCCCCCTTTCCACATTTCCAAAAATAAATCTATCATTTATTTTTAAGCCGATTTACCCATCTCATTTTAAATTCTTACCGTGAATTTATAATTTCAATTTATCAACTGATAACCACTTCAATTTATTTAGAAAACATTGTTTATAAATCGCACAGTTTTTAATTCCGGTTTATAACGGTTTCACATCACTTACATCCATTATAAATTGATTTCTACATTAAATTCCATTTATAAATCAATTTCCTTAAATTGAATTCCATTTATAAATTAACTCCTTAAATAACCCGACTATATTCCAAAAGCAACCAAATCTCGATTTTTACTTTTATTTCGTAACTTAGAAAATCTCATTCAAAATCCAGTATAACAAATTTTACATTTATTTCCAAATTCACTTCTATTCTCCAAATCCATTTAAAATCTTGATTTAAAAACCTTTTATATTTAAAACAAGTATCACTAAGGAATTTATTATTTAAAATCCTTATTCCAAATCTCAATTTTCCATATTCCGAAATTGTTAAATACAAATTCAAAACCAAACTATTTATTTTACCCAAATTCATTTCTTTAAATTAATCCAAAATTCACTATAAATATTTCACTTCCAAATCTCTTTTAATTTCTTTCAAATTCAAAACATATATTATTGGTATTTTAAAATACCAAAATCTTGGCCAAAACTACCATAGCATCCAATAAATTCAAATCACATTATAATCTACCACAGATTATTCAAAAAGATCATATATCAACATATATGAAATTAAATTCAACATTTTTGAGGATTCCGGTTGGATCCCTCCAACCTGTTTCCCTGCATCCACAGATGTTAATACAAGATAAAAATACCAATCCCACTTTGAGGCAGGACATCGCGGTTATATAGGGTCATCCGTTATTATTCGGGGCACATAGGGTCTCATCCGCTCCAATAGGCGGTAAAATCAATTCAACTACTAATATATACTACCATATATTATAACATCCAAACTGATAATAATTATTATCAAATCATCCAATCACCCAATGATTAATTTTGACTATTTAAAATTAAGTAGTAATCCAAACATGAGTGAGATTAACTCATCAAAGATCCAATTGTCACCGAAGCGTTCTAGTTGGTCTATAGTCGAACGACGTTCGACTATAGCTCAAAATTCAACTAGCTCGAATCTTTTCGAATTCAGTTCCATAGTGAAGATCTCGTCCATACGGTCCTAACGTGACTGACAACATTGGATTTTGATCACATAATTTAAACCAGGCCCGCCCACTCCCACTCCTTCTTCCCTACACCATCTTCTTTTTCGGACTCTCTCCTTTTTTTCTCCTTTTTTCTTTTTCCTTTTTTTTAAATTTACTCGGCCCAAAGGCCACTACTGTTCATCTTCTTCCCCATATACGAACCCGCCTGTACACGAGAACAATCAACGTGCACGCCACTGACACGGCGCCCCATCCCACGAACCATCATTTCGACTTCACCAACAAGTTTCTAACGACAATCTCGACTCGCCCATGCTCCCAAATCAACTCATGGATCCCCACATCAAAATGCGACACCCACTTTTGCACGCCATGCCGTACAGGTTGCGACCACCTACCTATGATCGGACCACCCCCAAACACTTCCCCGTGGTGCGCCTCTCCACGTCGAACTCAAAAATCCTCTCCATAGCTTCATTCGAAGACTAAAGCTTCCAATATCTAAAACCCTAGTTCCAACTCCTACTATAAATTGTCAACTCATCCCAAAACTCGACCACACTCCACACAACATATAGCAGATCGAAGAGAATTTCAAAATAGGGTTTTAGAAGTAAATTTGGGACTTTTTTGTTGAGTATTTAGTGAGGTTTTGATTTTTGAATTCACCATGATTTTATTTTCAAGCTTTTTCCTCTGTAGATTGCATGCGTTTAAAAAGAGAAGGAGGGAAGTGATGTTGGCATGTAGGTTGGTATCTACAGTGCTTTGAAGTGAAGGGAAAAAAGGCTGATGGAAATATGGTCAATCAAATATATATATATATATATATATATATTATTAATTTTTTCAAACCGTCTCGATTTCGTAACTTAAAATCACGAACCACTATCGAGGCGTGTCGCTAGGCGTTTATAATGTTATACCCCTATTCCGAACGTAATGGAAAAGGTTTCGAGTCCTAATTCAATCATATGGAGAAGATAGCTTTTTGGACTCAATTATTACATTAAAATTTTCAATCTAATTCCAACGCATTTATATTCCGTACGACCAAACGATAACTCCAAACACTACGAAATTTGAAATCCGATAATAATACACTATTACGGATTCAATGGAACTGGTTTCATCTAAATTCGAGACTATGCCTCATAAGGCTATTTTCATACGTTAATTCAAACGATATATTTTTAAAACTGAACAAATCACTTTTAAATTCAATTTAAAAAGTTTTATTATCTTCATTATTATAAATATAAATTTTATAAGCCTATAAATTATTTTTAACAAGCTTAAAACTCAAGATTCAATATTTTAACCAATTTTCAATTATTAAATTCAATAATTAAATTATCACATAAATGTTTATGTTCGAAATTCAAGTTAAAAATTAACTTTTAAATATTTAAAACCAATTAAATATTCCAATTTCAAATAACCAAAATTCTAGGTCGTTACCAAGAAAGGCAAATCATTGTAGAATATACCTGGCCGGATAAATCCACTCCCCTCTGGTATCGATATTTTTCTCCCCGGTTATTGCTGGCTACATGTGGTCCTCCGCATATGGTCAAGATGTCAGTGGTTGCTACGACATTGTCATTGGGTTGCTAAGACGGAGCCAGTCGATTGTCGAGGTTATTCCACCTAACCACAAACAAGCTCTAATAGGATCCCTTCTCGGATAAGCCTTTTTATTTCATCTTTGAGCATCCAACTCTCATTGGGGGCATGACAAACCAACAGTATTTGATATTGCTACGAGACTCCTCCCCTCTTTGAACATGTATTTCCTTTCAGTGACTCCAGCATCAAGACATCTTAAAAAATTTATAATACCAGATTTCCAATTCCACCTATACCTCTGAGACATGAGATAATTTTTCCAAATCAACAAGACGATTCTTTCTAGAAACATACCTCATCACAGTCAGGATCTGCTCATGACTCAATTGATATGTTTGAAAGTCCTGCTCATTTGTCAGAACATCACTCAGACTCATAGTCTCAATCAATTTAAAGTCAGAGAGACAGATCGTCTACCAGTATTCAACCTAAAAATGAAAATAATTCCTTAAGTCAACAAACTACTAATGTTGGTCATCATATGATTACTAGATCAAAAAGTGGAATTTTCAAACCTAAAGTGTATATTACCCTCCTTGCTACTGAAGTGCCAGCTACTTATCACCAAGCAACTCAAGGTGAAAAAATGGATAAGAGCTATAAATGAAGAATACAATGCTCTCCATATACTTATCGCGGCAGTATACGTATATTTAACCAACTCACTTTCAAACTTGGCAGGTATATTCCACAACACATAAAAATATTTTCTATTTTGAAATCATATTTTAAATGATCAAACCCAAATATCACTTAATGGAGAAACCCAAAATACCAATCCCTTTATAAAACTTCCTTAATAAATTCCAAAATTCAGTTTATAAAACTTCTCCTTCTCAAATTCTTCAAAACTCATTAAAAAAATTCCTTTACAATTATCCACGGCAATTTATAAAACTCTTCCCATATTAAATCTAACTCCTTAATAGACTCTTTAAGTCAATACGTACTCTTAAAAACCGTAACTTATTTAAAATAACTTTAAATAACAAATTTCTATTTAAACATTCTTATATTTCTTTTAAATCAAATATTATTTAAAATAATAACTTTATTAATATAAAAATTTATAACTGTTAAAACCATTATTAAAACAATAATTAATTAACCTTAATTAATATTAATATAAAAATTAATTGTCCTTTAAATATAATTTAATAACTTAAATCAATATAATTAATTAACTTTAATCAAAAGTTAAAGTATAGATAATCATTAAAATAATTAATTAAAATAAAATTAAAATTTCTAAACCATAACTAAATAACTTTTATATAGTAATTTAAACATTCTTAAATAACATTAATAAATAACGTTTAAGAATCATATTAACAAAATAATTAACTTTAATCTTATTTCAAATAATTATAAATTATCTTTAAAACATTATTAATAAATAATTATTACTTTTTAAAACTTATTACTAAATAATAACTTCCTTTAAACCTTATAATAAAAATAATTATTCTTAAAGTAACTTTTCAAACAATAAGTAGTTTTTCCCAAATTTGAAGGAGGCTTAATGATCACCATGGTACTTAACAAGCTACCATATTTTTTCAATTAACTTCCCAAGTCAATACAGATATTTACATAATCCACGACTATATAAATAAATCCAACACTTAACCATCATTGGTTAATATATCACTAATTCAAAGTGGCATATCATTTACGATATATAATCAAACGTCCAAAACTATAAAATAGCAGAACGAAGATTTATTCTGCTAATTAAAAAGTCAAATTAATTTAATTAACGGAACGGTGTTTTTATTCTGCTATACCAATGTCCAATTACCATATTCAATCTAGTTTAACTCAACAGTAATTTATTTGACCAAATAAACATCAATAATTTTGGTATATAAATTTAAACGACGTTATTAAATTTAATAACGTAATTTTAAACCTATCTGTTTAAATAAGTCATAAATTTTCATAGGTCCAAACCAATCAACAAATTACACTATAATGTTATACACGTTCATATGAGTACAACGAAAAAATTCGTGAATCAATCGGATTCCATATACGAGAGTTATAACATTTCAAATTTTCAATACTTTAAATAATTAAATAAGTTAATAAATAAAACTTCTTACCCCAAAAGTAGAACCCCAAAAGTAGGACAAGTCCAGCCCACTATGCCTTAGACCCACATCCTCGATCCACAGTTCTCCTTCCTCCCGTTCCCATCTTCAATTTGAAATTCCTGGAACCCATTCATGACGTGCATGGGTGCACGCGCACACGCAAACCACCCTCCTATTGTCGAATCCAACCTCACCATCAAGTCACCCTACATGCGCTAGTCCCATCACCACCTTCATCTCTCACTCCAGCACCCAAGATCAGATTCCGACCACTGCAACCAAAATGAAACGCGAACAGTATAGGAAACACACCACAATGCTGCCGCTTCCCTCGCCTTCAGCCACTGCCACCATGCCAACGTGATCCCCATGGCCCGCGCTTCCTCCCTGCCCACTACGACCAAGTCTGGTTGTCTATCCTGGCCGCAAGCGTCACCAATCTGAGCACCATAACCCATGGTCGTAAACCTTGGTTTTAGCTATCCACGACAAACCAAAGCTCAAATCAAAAATCGGCTAGGGTCACGTCCTCTGCATCGATCCTACGCTCCTCCCGACTCCTCCAATCGACCCATCGACCACCGGTTCGCCGAATATATTTTTTTAACTTTTTCTGATCATCTCCTCCTCCCCGATGATTCACGGCCCTAAAAATCACCAAACTACCACTAAAAATCATGATTCGACGCTACGGTCCCATCCATACCCTCCGTCTGCTGATCCGTGATCATCGAAAACGATCGTTTTCTCGACCACTTACTGTTTATTAGAGATATCTCTCCAACCACTTGACAAAAATCCATGAAACTATTTTTAGAGTATACTAGATTCAATTACGAATAACTTTCATGTGGGAGTTTTGGATGATTTTGCTTAGATCGAGAGATATTGATTTTTGAAGCTTGAGAAAACTATGAACTTCCTTCATTCATGAAATTAACAGAGGAAAGCATAAAGATAAATGTGAAGATGAATAAGGCTCTGCTCCTACCACCAATATATACTCATGTCTACATGATCAGATCAAATCCAAAATTTATTTTCTATGTCAAATCATAGGAAACAAGGGTGGCCGGTAGGGGAAAGAGTATGCAACTTGGTGGCTGGGGAAAAATGGTGGCCGTGGAAAACAAATATTTACCGTGATTTGAAAAATAGGAAAAGCAGTGTACTGTGTGTGTTTGTTTCCGGTACCCCACCATGCAGTAACGCGTTTGATTACGAATAGCGATTGATAGAAAATAGATTACGACCACGTATAACAATGTTATATGATCACAAAACAAAAATATAATAGACAAGTAATTAAATTCTATGAAGTCTCAAAATGCCAGTGTTTGCCGTAAAATACGTCAAACGAAAATTTATTTATTTTTTCAAATTAAAAACAATGGAAAAATTCTAAAAATTAAATTAAAACTACGTCATTGAAAATCAAATCCAAATTTGAAACCGATATTTTTATGATTTAATTCAAATCTGAATATTTAAACGAATTAAATATTCAAATTCGAAGACCCAAAAGTATGGGTCGTTACACTCTCCCCCCGTTAAAAAGAATTTCATCCCCAAAATTTCAACACAAGAACATTCAACACTTTTCATAAGCCCGCATGATGTCCATAGATCATTCATATACAGAATCTGATTCGATCACTATTCTAATACATGACTCCATTTCCAAACTAGTATCGTTCACCCGATTTACTAGTGCGGACCCTGATCAGGCTCACTGATTAGGAGCCCCTGCTCTCCTTATAGCTGTAGCTATGATAGAAAATCTTGGTTCCGTATCAAGAACCCTCATCGGTGTTCACCATCAAAATCGAGTAATAAATCCTTATCTGGAACGGTGTAAAACACCTTAAAGCCTTGTACTCGAATATTAGATCAAAACCATATGGTAAGAGAAATGATCTATGTCCATTCTACGTACTTATTTAATTAGTCGTTCCAATACCGATTCTATTCCCATTAAAACATTTTATATAACTCCATTGGGTTTGTAAAACTTATAAAACACTCTACCACATTACAAGGGTATACCCAACTATTAAATTCAAATTTTTATTTTAAATTCTCTTAACAATTTTTAAATACCGGGTTTCCATTCAAAACACTTTTTTGAAATGACATCATATACCTTGGAAACTGAAGGGTCGAATACTTGGATATTTCTTTCAAAAACTTTTGAAATGATACTACATATATTTTAATCCATAACATAAATATTTTTATAGCCCGAGTAACCCCAAAAGTATAAAAAGGAACTGAGTACTACCAAACAGTATCATATACTTCCTTACAAGAAGAATAATACTCAAGAGAAACGTTTACCATCCGAACATATCTCTTACCCATTTTTAGTTATTTTCGAGCCACTCGAACTAGTTAATTTAAAACTACTTCCTTTCTTTCAAACCCATTTTGAAACAATATCATAAATATATTTCCAGTAAAATATTTCAACGAAATATCCAATTCCAATTTGCTTTGAATTTGTTCGGGTTCGAACTCGCTCCGACCATACAGTGACAAAGAGAATACTTTACTAAGTGCACAATACCATTCGCCAAAGCAAACATCTGATCGTCCATTAGAAGATTATTTTGATCATCACAAAACAAATCGAGACTTATTTCCCAAACCAATCCAAATAAATGCCCATTTTTCCACAAAATTCTTTTCCAGAGATGTTTATACTCAAATATATTCCTAAGCAACTCTTTCAAAAATATTGGTACACCAAAAACCCCTTTAAGAACCAAAGCTATCTCAAATAAAATTATTATTTCCTTTCTCCAAAATCATTTCAAATAACAATATACACACACTTTACTTTATAGCAAATTAAACCATACTTTTGGAACCAAATCAAAATTTATTTTATCTAGGTCCTAATGGTAATAATTCCCTATCAAGAAATTTGAAAACATTTTCAAATACTATTATTAACCCTTTAAACCTTGTAAACCATTTTGCCAAAACTACCAGAATTTAAACACTCGAATTCTTTTTATTTATAAGACATATTTTTATAAATCAAATTTATAAAATATTTCCATTAAAAGGAAATAATTCTCAAATATTTATTTTGAAAATATTCTAGCGTCCTTATATAAATCATTCACAAAGTATTTACTTCATAAATATTTAAGTTTTCTTTTTAATAACTTCTTTACAAAATCCTAATTTAATATAACAAACTTTAATATTCAATCATTTCCAAAATATTATTCCAAAGTACTCCCAAATTTTCTTTTAAATAAATCAACATTTATTTAAACTTAATCAAATCAATTTTTATATTGCTAAAATATTATTCCAGAAATATTCAAAAAAAACAACCATTAGAAATCAAATTTTCAACTCAACATTATCAACGAACGCCTTATATTCAAATTGTGAAACTTAATTCACAAGATACACATTTCAGTGTTCCCGAAATTCCTATCTATCCAATCCAAATTTCAAAATGAAAGATTCAAGATAGATTAATGAATAATGGTCAATGCTCAGAAATAGGTGAGCATGATCGATCAAATCCTAGATGATAATGATGGAATACTATCATTTCCTAACAACCAAGAATAACTATGAATTTTTTTTTGGAAATATACATCTTATATATATATAAAATATAATCCTGGGTAAAATTATTTCATTTACCCAATTCTTAAACCAATACTGTGACAATTGATCTTGTTCGAGTGTTTAGGAGATCCCTATCGATAACGTTGGCCAAACGCATCGACTAGAATTCTTAAGCCACTCAACGGATCAAACAACACAATATAAAACATTTTTATATGACTAACAAATATGCGCTCACATATATACTCTCAAACTCATCCTAGGGTCTCGCTTACCCTATCTCAAATGAGTCAACCCTACCAAGCATAGGTGTTCACTCAACCTATGCTCTGATACTAACTGTAATGACCCACTTCTCCATATAGTTTAAGCTACAAATAAACCGCACATATCCAACCCAAATTGAAAGGAAAGGTGGATAGTTAGGGAAAAGAAAGAAGAAAGCAGACAAGACGAAAACTAATCAACACAGAATCTCACAGCGGAACGAATAATCTATAATATATAACAATCCTTTACACAAAAACAAAAATGTAATATAAGTATATACATACATCAATTAGAGTTTACTAACCTATTTCAGCTGGACAGATATAACAACCTATCCTCACAATTGCTAAATAATATACATCGATGAATGCAACGGAAAAATAACCATGTATGAGAATATGTCTCTGGGCCGCCATCTCCTCTCCTAAAGCTCCAAATATCCAAGTAAACTTGGAAATATGCTCGGTCCGACCCGAGCATTTTAGGAAACAACGCCCAGGTCAATCTATAAAACTAGCGTGAGAATTTAAATCAAAAGAAATTTTATTTATTATAACTTTTAAAATCCTTTAAAATAAAAGGTATTTCGTAAGACCACGACGCACATAAACACGGACGGGATTTTACTTTACGATAACCGAAACCTTTATATCAGAAAATCCAGTGATATTATAATAATGTCTAGAGGTTAAAGTAAAATATGAAAGTAGCTGAAATGCTTGTATCTCACATTTTAACATAGTTGGGCACAATCAAAACCGTACGACACTTATTGGAGAATGGATTTCATACAATGACTAGGAACTAGGGTACCATCTATCATGGTACACGTCTAGAAAATGTACCAAGAACCTCGCATGGATCCCATGCCAACACAAGACCGGCCTACCCCTGACTAGCTAGTACCGAATATGTCATCACCCCGGTTTCTTTGCAACCCTTTTATTTGAGATCTCATGCACAAACAATTCATAAATATGTAGATTTATCTAGAAGGGTGACAACATACCCTAATGGGTGAGAACGACTTAGCCTTGCTGCATCTCCCCTGATTTTTGATCATTCGCGGTTGATGAGGCTTGATGCTATGATTACCTTTCAAGAAATTCACACTTAAAATGCTCATTGCCCTCCAATGACAATGTGCTGATAGCATTCATCCATACAAGTTTGTTCTGGGTCTAAACGAAACTGAAGGCACTATTCATCCATTTTGGAATCACCCTCAGGATTAGTAGCAATTAGTCCTTGCACTTCACATCTCTATCTTCGATTCCATGCTCTTTACGATGTCTTCACTTTGAAACGCATTCGTTGGATTGAAGTGGTTCTGGATAACATATCCGATCTCGGTCTCTTCGAAACAATGTTCGATAATTTCCGGTAAACTAAACCCGGTTCTCTAGGAAATAAACATACAAAGATAAGATCGGAGATCACCTCCTAACCGTTAGTGGATGGATTTCCTTATCATTATCCTAGAAGAACGAAACGAGATTATACATACAATATAGCACCACCGACGGTAACTATATCATATAATTCCCGCGTTTCTCCTAGATATTTCCAAAGTTACATTTTGGTCCAGATTTGATAGTCGGTTATTTAACTATCAAATAAACAACCATTCAAAACAAAGATTACATTTCCCATAGAAATCTCTAAGCCTCATTTTAATTAAATTTCCATTATTTTAAAATCACATTTCAAATACTTGGAAATCACTTTCATATACTTACCTCAACAGGATATGTATGTTCACAAACTACTATATTTTCGACACTTAGAAAATATAACCATATACTTATCGCACCGGTATAAGTATATTTAACCATCCCACTTTCAAACTTGGTAGTATATTCACCAACACTTAGAAAGATTTTTTATTTTGAATTCATATTTTAAATGATCAAACCCAAATATCACTTAATGGATAATTCTAAAATACCAATCGTTTTATAAAAAATCCTTAATAAATTCCAAAATTTCTTTTATAAAACTTCTCCTTCTCAAATTATTTAAAACTCATTAAAAAATTCCATTATAATTATCCACAATAATTTATAAAACTCTTCCCATATTTAATCTAACTCCTTAATAGATGTTCGACCGATGGAAATTCTATCGGATTAGAAAACCATCGAACTATAAGGAATGCGGATTACGGATCTTAAGGCTAGGAATAACAATAGAGGGGGGTGAATACTGTTTATAATAAATTACTAAATCTTTTCGAGTTTATGTTAATTTGAACATAGATGGATGTAATATTCAGATACAGATATAATCACAGAAACAAACACAGACGCAGAAATAAAGTAAATGCAGTAAAGGAAAGAACACACCGAATTTTATACTGGTTCAGGGTTACCCCACATCCAGTCCCACACAACTAAGTACGGATTTCCTTTCAAAAGCAATTCAACAATTACAACCCTCGGTTTCAAGGCTACGAGGTACACCCTCTAGAATCACAATCCTCTGGGTAGAGATGCTTGATTTTCGGGGCAACAAGTTCACCCAATTGATTTCCAAGGCTACAATCACACCTTTTCTTGCTTGATTGATTTCCAAGGCTACAATCACACCTTTTCTTGCTTGATTGATTTCCAAGGCTACAATCACACCTTTTCTCGCTAGATAGATTACAAAGAAGCCTATAACTTTGAATAGCATTTGGATCTTGTTGAGATAGTGATAGAGAATCAAACTAGAGATAATCCAGTTAGATTCAATGTTGATTTCGGCAGAGTAATGATAGAATTTTGAATAAGAAAATGTGGAAGAAGAAGAGAAGTGAAAAACCAGAAAATCTAATATGAAATTCGTTGAAACTAGCCCCTATTTATAGAAGAACAACAGTCATGTCCATTCGTGAAAGGTTATGGCGAATAGACACTTCTTTTGAAATTCAAATTTTTGAATCTAACTGACACTATGTCGACATGTGGTACTAGGGCATGTCGACATCCCAAAGGAAATTTTGATGTTTTGTTTTTCTTTGAAAATAACCTTTATTTTATATTAAAACTATTTTAAACTTTATAAATATACTTGACTATAGATAAAATACATAGATGAATATAAAGAATAATATATATAAAATTTTACTATAATTTTATATTTAAATCGAAGTATAAATATATTATAATTAAAAGATAGTTTAAAAAAAAACCGAAGTTTAAAAACAAGAATATTTAAGGCTAAAAAATCTTTTTGAAAATCATTTGAAAAGATAATTTTTAAGGCTAAAACATTTTGAAAAACAATTTTGAAAATCATTCTGAAGTAGTTTTGAAAATCATTTTGAAGTAGTTTTGCAAGCTTCTTCCTGCAGAATATCTCATCATGTTAGGACTCGAGAACTTGTACAAAACCAGGATGTTCGTGGGTTTGTAAGCCACTTGTCGTAGGTTTGTAAGCTACTTGTCGTGGGTTTGTAAGCCACTAAAAAGGTACAATTGGGTTCCATCCCAAAAGAAAAATGGAGTGAAGATTTCAGTGCTATTGTGAAGTTTTAACATAATTCTAGACTCAATTACTTATCTTGAACTCTTGATTATCTTGATACTCATGAGTCTTCAATCTTGATATCTTGAATCTCTATACTGTACAGTCTTCATTCTTGATACCTGCATGGTTAAATCCTGCATTTACGTATATATCTAAACTATAATGTTAGTACTTATATTTTATAATCTTTTTCTAAGGTTGTTGTCATCAAAACCATCAACTCATGGACTAACAATCTCCCCTTTTTTGATGATGACAACCTTTGTTTATAAAATATTACTTCTATCCTATTGACTCCCCCTAAATCTAATAACTCCCTCTTAATCTATGCCTAACTCTCCTATTTTATATTTCTCCCCCTTTGTCATCAACAAAAACAAACTCTAAACTATATAATTCTTAGTCTAATATCCTATATGATGATAGTGTTATCATCAATACTTACTTGTAAACCTAAAACTTAGTCCTAAATTACAAACTCTCCTAACTAAGAATCTATATAATAATGCTTTTAATAGAACATATATAAGAACACACATTATTTATTAATTATATATTTGTTTATATTTACATTTTTCGTAGAGATCGAAAAAAAAACAAACAACAAACAGAAAAGAAAGAGAAGAAACTAATGTGTGTCTTTGAACATAGGAGATCTATGGACCGAACAATTTGGATAGTGGAAACAGAAATTTCCACGTTGTTCGATAAGATTTCCATCTTTGTCAAAGCACACTTCGCCAACGCAAACGACTTTGTCGTTGTCTTCCGCATGCTCTTCTTCCATTGGTTCTTCTTCTTCTTCACTTTCCTCTTGTTCATGATTTCCTGAAGAGTCCTTGTCAATCAAGATTGGGTTAGCATGATTATCCATAAGAAATTTTTGCAAATTCCTAAGGATTTTGCCTTGCCTCTCTTGTTCTTTGGCCATTCGAAGTTGCATCACTTGGATTTCAGTCATTAACTGAAGGGTATCTTTTAGAGAATCCTCTATTTTCGTTACACGAGCGAGCGTTGATTGTTGACACGGACCAGAAGTAGGCGATGGGAACGAAAAGGTTGATTTAAGTTTGATTTGAAAGAGGATGCCATTGATAAATTGATCTCAGAAAAAAGAACAGAAAGAGAACAGAGAGAATGAAGAAAATTTCGAAATAGGAGAAATTTATAACCACTTATTTGAATTTTGGTGGGAAAAAAATTTAAATTAAAAAATGTTATATGTCGACATGGGTCTAGGGGGGATGTCGACATGGTTCTTGAATTTTTACCTATTTAATTTATTTTGAATTAATTTTTAATTATACTTTGTTATTTATATTTTATATTTCAGTTAATGAACAAATACCTAATTCTCTTCTTAATTTAGTAAATGTAGATTCATTTAAGGGTTTTGTTAAGATATCAGCAATTTGATTTTCAGAATTGATATAGTCAAGAGTAATTACTTCTCTACTTATATTATCTCTGAGAAAATGGTGTCTGATATCAATATGTTTAGTTCGAGCATGTTGAGTAGTATTTTTGGATAAATTTATTGCACTAGTATTATCACAATAAATTGGTGATTTTGAGATATTTAAACCAAAATCTTTTAAAGTTTGTTGCATATATATTACTTGAGAACAAGCCAAAGTAGCAGAAATATACTCTGCTTCAGTTGTTGATAGAGAAACTGTGTTTTGCTTTTTACTAAACCAGGAAATCAGAGAATGCCCTAAAAAGTGACAAGTTCCACTTGTACTTTTTCGGTCTGATTTACAACCAGAATAATCAGCATCAGCGTAAGATATTAAATCAAACGAATCATTTTTGGGATAAAATAAGCCATAATCAAAGGTGTGTTTAACATATCTTATAATACGTTTTACAGCTTTTAAGTGAGTTTCTTTAGGTTGGGATTGATACCTTGCCCAGAGACAGACACTATGCATGATATCAGGTCTACTCGCAGTGATATAGAGTAGTGATCCAATCATTCCTCTATATAATTTTTTATCTACATCTTTCGAGAGATCTTCTTTACTAAGGTACTCATTGGTTGCCATGGGAGTGGGTTTTCCACTCGCAATAGTCAAACCAAATTTACTAACTAGGTCTTTAGCATATTTTTCTTGACTAATAAAGATACCATTATCTAATTGTTTTATTTGTAATCCTAAAAAGAAGTTTAATTCAGCCATATGACTCATCTCAAACTCTTTTGTCATTATTTCAGAAAATTCTTTATTCATTTCAAAATTAGTTGATCCAAAAATGATATCATCTATGTAGACTTGTACTAGTTGAATATCATTTTTATTTCTTTTAATAAAAAGAGTATTATCTACTTTACCTATTTCAAAATTTGATTGTAACAAGTAAGATCTTAGTCTATCATACCAGGCTCTAGGAGCTTGCTTTAGACCATATAGAGCTTTCTTAAGTTTGTAAACATGATTTGGAAATTTATCATTTTCAAAAAGTGGTGGTTGTTTAACAAATACTTCTTCTTTTACAAAACCATTTAAAAATGCACTTTTAACATCCATTTGAAATAATTTAAAATTATTATGATTTGCGAAAGCAAGTAGAATCCTAATGGCTTCTAATCTTTCTACGGGGGCAATGGTTTCATCAAAATCTATTCCTTCTTCTTGACTAACCGAGCTTTATTTCTAACAACCTCTCCTTGTTCATTAATTTTATTTTTATAAACCCATTTAGTTCTAATTATTGTTTTATTTTTAGATCTAGGAACAAGTTCTCAAACATCATTTCTAGTAAATTGATTTAATTCTTTTTGCATAGCCAAAATCCATGAATCATCAATTGATGCTTCTTTTGGATTTTTGGGTTCAATAGTTGATATAAAAGCTACATTACTCATTTGACTTAGTTGGTTTCTAGTTTTAACAACAG
The DNA here is from genome assembly GCA_030737815.1 of Allium fistulosum. Classification (NCBI taxonomy): domain Eukaryota; kingdom Viridiplantae; phylum Streptophyta; class Magnoliopsida; order Asparagales; family Amaryllidaceae; genus Allium; species Allium fistulosum. The sequence goes on from CM060907.1 coordinate 103,215,507, forward strand.
ATTGCATATCTCCAAGTATATTTTCTATAGGGTGATCTTTTAAAAGTTTAATCCTTTTATTAGGATGATTTAATTCATTATTAGTTTCAATTGACTCTTAGTTTTGAGTGATTAAATCCTCTTTATCATTTATTTCTTCAAAATTTTTGAAATTTTCATCAAATGAAACATGCATTGTTTCTTCGATAGTATTAGTTCTTAAATTAAATACTCTATATGCTTTACTTCTATTAGAGTATCCGATAAAGATACCTTTGTAGGATTTAGGATCAAATTTATGTGATGCCCCACCTCTATGCTCATAATAACAAAGAGTATTAAAAGAAATACTGTCTATTATTACGAAGAATAAGGCTGGATAGGAGCGACCATCCGTAGTTGGCCTTACACTAATATTGTATACCTCGATAGGAGTGGTATATACTTTTTTATTTTTCATCTCTTATTTGTTTACTCCCATCGACATACCCAATTCTAGTACAAAACGAACCACGACGGTTCATAATAGTTTAGGACAATGAATATAATAATAACACAGATACTATAATGCGGAACACAGATTAAACAAAAAGTCTCATATATATAACAGATGTCAGTTACAATACAGTTGACATAATACATATGATACAACTACAACTGTCGACTCAAGAAGTTATATATACAAGTACATTATTGACTAATATACATGAATACATATCGACTTAAAACAGACACACTGACTACTACAAAAATACGCAGACCACTTCAAATGATATGAAAAGTCTTCATAGCTCAACAGCAACTCAAAGCAGGAAATCTACAACCTGAAATAACTCGGGCCTGACCCAAGTATTAAATTCAAAAGAAAATAATACACAGGTCAGTCTAATTCAAACTCAGTTATTAATGCACAGAAGCAATAATAATCAATCTCAAATAGATGACAGTCACAGAAATCTCGTATATCCAACTCTCGATACGAGAATTGGATAACGACAGATATAACACTAAACAGTGTTAAATGACAAATCAACAATCCAAATCAGAATAAAACTCCAAAGCATTGAATTTAACCAACGAAACAATTCAACAAATCGAAACATCAATTTAAAACTGTCAATTCTGATAGGGCTGCAGTACACGCACGCGTGTACTGCCTCGCCACTATCGCAGGAGATACACAAAAGCTCGGTGAAAGTCACAAATGATCACAAGGTCAAACCCCGAAATCGGGTTCAACTCAAGTGTGATAACAACACAAATGAAACTAGCTTATACTTGAACCATAATAGAAATCCAGACCAAACAATAAAAAGAAGTACAACTGAAATGAACATAGCACATGCACCAGATGCAAGTGCACATACACATAAGTACTCAAAACAACTTCACAACCAAACTGAAACCAAGGAAAGCCTCAGAATTAAAGAACAAATGAATCAATATCAATGCAACACTATAGGCCGAGACAGTAACCAGAAATGCATGAAGACTACATCAAGTCTACATGAATGACCAGTATGATCGAGTGTACAAATGCAACCAAATGTGCTAAGATCCACAATCATGTCCAGATACCAACTTAAATGCATCTGAGATGAACTCAGAATTAGAAATTTCATATTTAAAATGCAGAATTGACAGATGTCAAACACAAGAAGGCAAAACTCAAATCAAACAAGTGCAAACTACATGAACAAGAAAAAGACCCCAAATATAACAATGCAAGATACATCATGAACAAATACAGTGACAAGGCCAAAGTCAAAAAGTGCAACTGTTATTGCAGAGGAATAATGCAAACAATACCATCGCATAAACAATCAGAGAATAAAAGTCAACTACAAATCAAGCCGAGGTGGCCACGAAATCAAACATGCCGTGACAGCCAAGAAGAATCGAACAAGTTCATGTTTTCACAAAGTCAGAGTCAAGCTCAAAATCACCAGAAATTCACAAAACTAAACTGTGAAACCCAAAATCACGAAAATAAAAGAATTCAAAGCAACATAAGCCGATGTCAAACAGAGAACGCATCAATTGTTCACAAAGTCAGGCAACATCACAACCAGAGCCAATAATCTCAATTTGAACGGCAACAGTAAATGGCAATAACAAGTACAGGACAGTGACAAATCAATGTCAAATGCAGTCAAGCCGTGAGTATCAGTTAAAAATGAAAATCACGTATTTGAAAATCGGTTTTGAAGAGAGAAATCAAACCAAGACAGATACCATCAACATTCAACATAATCGAATGACCGAGATACTAATTTAACAACTCCAATTAACCCAAACAACAAAAGTCACAAATTCGAACAAGCCGAAAATCCTCAACTATTTGAATTAGATGTGAGTGGGAAAGAAAACCACTCACCTTTGATTTGAAGAACTCAGATCCACTGCCTAAATTCCAGAATCGAAGCCATGCCGATCAATGAAAGGAATTTAAGCTTCGTCGCATTCAAGTAGGCAAAGCGGCGACTCTAAACTTGAAGCCCTAATATCAATTTGGGGCGAAGAAGAATAAAATGAGGCCGCCATATTCTTTTTTCGTATGTTTAGGGTTACGAATCGAATTCTGGCCAAGGGGGACGGGGCTGTCTTGGTAGTTATCACGGCACAAAGAAAAAGGTACGGGCCAATATTATAAAGCCCATAAATTCTTAAACAAATTTTTAAAAGAATTTTAACCCAATAAATTCCAATTGCAATTAGCCAACAATTTCAATCGTCGTTTGATGATAACAAAATAATTGTGAAATCTCGGGTTGTTACAATTTATCTAAGTTATCTTTTGTATTTAAAATAAAACATTTACTTCCAAAAATTCTAAAATAAGATACCTTAGGTTTCTTTGAGAAAATAAGTTCATAAGATGTCTTATCAGTTAAAGGTCTAATTAAAATTCTATTTAAAATATAACAGGCGGTAGCAACTGCTTTTGCCCAAAAGTACTTTGGTAAATTACTATCAGAAAGCATAGTTCTCGCACACTCTTGAATCTTCCTATTTTTACATTCTACTACTCCGTTTTGTTGTGGAGTTCTTGGAAATGAAAAATTGTGAATTATTCCCTTTTTATTGCAGAATTCTTCAAACTTTTCATTTTCAAATTCACCACCGTGATCACTACGGATGGTTATAATTTTTTGAGAAAATTGATTTTGAACCCTTTTTGAAAAATTCTTAAAACATTCAAAAGTATCACTTTTATGTTCAAAAATATTGTCCATGTAAATCTAGAATAATCATCTACAATTACAAAAACATATTTACTGTGATTTAATGATTGAATTTGAGATGGACCAAATAAATCAAGATGAAGTAATTCAAGAGGTTTTGAAGTTGAAATCAAATCTTTTAATTTAAAGGAACTCTTTCTAAGTTTTCCTAGTTGACACGCATCACATAGACTATCTACTTTGAAATTCATTTTAGAAAGGCCTCTTACTAGATCATGTTTTGACAGTCTAGATAAGAGTTTGAAATTCAAATGCCCAATTCTCTTATGCCAAATCCAAGGGTCACTTGCATTTTCCAAAAGACACAAGTTATTATTTGAAATTTTCATACTAAGAATATAAATATTATTTTTCCTAATTCCCTCAAATATTATGGTTGAATTATTATCTTCAATGCGACACTTATCTTTTTCAAATTTAATTTTATATCCTTTATCGCATAGTTGACTTATACTTAGCAGATTGTGTTTCAGATTCTTAACTAGCAAAACATTAGTAATAATAGGAGATTTAGAGTTACCGACTTTGTCGATGCCGATCACATAACCTTTTGAATTGTCTCCAAAGTTAACCAGTCCTCCTTCTTTGTATATTATATCATTCAGCATATCTGGATTCCCAGTCATGTGTCTAGAACTTCCACTATCGAGTGTCCATTTGTTCTTTTTGATCTGCACAGTTTGTTTGTTTTGGATTGATTCCTCAACTCCCATAAAGCATGATTCCTACACATCAAACAATCTTAGTAGACGACTTGTATTTGAATATTGATTATATGCAGACTCAAGTGACAATGATGATCTGAATATTTCTAAACATGCATTAACAAATTTCTTAAACATAGCCTTTTTTAAAAAAAAACTTTTTCAAAAATCAGATTATGAAACTTTTGAAAACCTTGCTCTGATACCAAATGTAAGGAATGCGGATTACAGATCTTAAGGCTAGGAATAACACTAGAGAGGGGGTGAATAGTGTATAAAAAATTACTAAATCTTTTTGAGTTTATGTTAATTTGAACACAGATGGATGTAATATTCAGACACAGATATAATCACAGAAACAAACACATATGCAGAAATAAAGTAAATGCAGTAAAGGAAAGAACACACCGGATTTTATACTGGTTCGGGGTTACCCTACATCCAGTCCCGCACAACTAAGTATGGATTTCCTTTCAAAAGTAATTCAACAATTACAACCCTCGGTTTCAAGGCTATGAGGTACACCCTCCAGAATCACAATCCTCTGGGTAGATATACTTGATTTCCGGGCCAACAAGTTTACCCAATTGATTTCCACAGCTACAATCACACCTTTTCTCGCTTGATTGATTTCCAAGGCTACAATCACACCTTTTCTCGCTAGATAGATTACAAAGAAGCCTATAAGTCTGAATGGCACTTGGATCTTGTTGAGATAGTGATAGAGAATCAAACCAAGAGATAATCTAGTTAGATTCAATGTTGATTTCGGCAGAGTAATGATAGAATTTTGAATAAGAAAATGTGGAAGAAGAAGAGAAGTGAAAAACTAGAAAATCTGATATGAAATTCGTTGAAACTAACCCCTATTTATAGAAGAACAACAGTCATGTCCATTCGTGAAAGGTTATGGCGAATAGACACTTCTTTTGAAATTCAAATTTTTGAATCTAACTAACACTATGTCGACATGGGGTACTAGGGCATGTCGACATCCCAAAGGAAATTTTGATGTTTTGTTTTTCTTTGAAAATAACCTTTATTTTATATTAAAACTATTTTAAACTTTATAAATATACTTGACTATAGATAAAATACATAGATGAATATAAAGAATAATATATATAAAATTTTACTATAATTTTATATTTAAATCTAAGTATAAATATATTATAATTAAAAGATAGTTTAAAAAAAACCGAAGTTTAAAAACAAGAATATTTAAGGCTAAAACATCTTTTTGAAAATCAATTGAAAAGATAATTTTTAAGGCTAAAACATTTTGAAAATCAATTTTGAAAATCATTCTGAAGTAGTTTTGAAAATCATTTTGAAGTAGTTTTGCAAGCTTCTTCCTGCAGAATATCTCATCATGTCAGGACTCGAGAACTTGTACAAAACCAGGATGTTCGTGGGTTTGTAAGCCACTTGTCGTAGGTTTGTAAGGTACTTGTCGGGGGTTTGTAAGCCACTAAAAAGGTAGAAATTGGTTCCATCCCAAAAGAAAAATGGAGTGAAGATTTCAGTGCTATTGTGAAGTTTTAACATAATTCTAGACTCAATTACTTATCTTGAAATCTTGAAGTCTTGATTATCTTGGTACTCATGAGTCTTCAATCTTGATATCTTGAATCTCTATACTGTACAGTCTTCATTCTTGATACCTGCATGGTTAAATCCTGCATATACATATATATCTAAACTATAATGTTAGTATTTATATTTTATAATCTTATTATAAGGTTGTTGTCATCAAAACCATCAACTCATGGACTAACACGAATGAATTTAGAAATAAAATTAACCGCAAGCTCACGGCGTACACTTGTAGTACGTGGCTAATATGGGTCGATCCGCATTGAAATGATGATTTTAAAAATCTATTCAATCAAATTAAACCAAAGTCGAGTGATTGTTAACTAAATAAAAGAAAGTAAAAACAAGCTAAAAGAAAATAGATAAAAATATGAGAGTTTTAAGACAATTTATGGGCAACTTCCACTCTCTAGATCACATAAATCAACAAAATGAAGTTATGATCTCTCTTTTCTTTGTCATTAGTTAGCTTAATTGATGTGGTTATCATAAGTATGGCTCATTTGTGCTATTAATTAGCTCAACATAAGCCATCAAACTATAACACAACCTTTAAACCACTTTTAATTCTCATGAAAATGACAACAAAGTTGAAAATGAAAATCTATTTTAAGCATGGCCTATTAACTATTGTTTAGAAATATAGGCCATCAAATTTTGATTTATACATTCACTTCTTTGCCATAATCATATATAGATGAAGAGGCAATTTGTGATTCATATGACTAAGCATAGCCTATTTGTTTTGAACAACATAAGCTATCAAACTCAATAATAAGCACAAAATTACATAAACATCATTTTCCATGAAGCATAAAAAGAGAGCATAACATTTATCAAAATGTTGAAGCTATATAATTAGAGAGCTTCATTACCCCTAAATTAAAGGGGTTTAGCTTCTAATATTTGTTATCATATCAACATATATAGCTTGCAACATAGAACAAAACAAAGAGGAAAAGAGAGCTAAATGAAAGAAAAAACTAATCTACTTGCATAAAAGAAAATCTACACTACTTGCATGAAAGAAAATGAACATGTAAGTAAAAGGAAACAATAATTAACATTGCATAAAAAGAAAAGAAGATTACATAAAATAAAAATGGCTAAGTAGCCATGAAAAGAAAAGGAGAGCTTTCTTTTTATTTTCCTAAGAGAAGAGACTAAGAGAAGAGAGCCTAAAAGAGAGACTAAGCAGAAGAGGTTACATGAAGATAAGTAGTATTTATACAAGGGTTAAACCCTAATTCATATTTTTGGGGAATGCCCAAATTGCCCTTGAGGTAGTGTGGTGGCCAAGTAATCATTAACATCCACTAATCCCCTACTTAAATGTACACGAAGCTTTAATGTCCTTTTATCATGTGCTTAGTTCCTAATTGAAAATCAAGGTAAGTGGGTTTGGTCCTCCATGATCATCACTTTGAATTATTTCCATCTTCATTTGTTCTCTTCACTCTTGTGCATGCATATATTATCATGAAGCCACTTGTAAGATTCACCAAATTTCCTTCAAAACAACATAGAAAATTCCAAGTAAATTTTCACAATTTAATAAATGCATAAAAATGACCATTTTCCCTTGGATGGAGATGAATATGTGACGATTTGAAAATAATATGAATTTTGGTTTAAATAGGTTAAAATACCCGATATGATCATTTATTTAGTTTAAATAGATTAAATATGGTGGTAAAAATATGCACATTTACGTGCACATCAAATACCCCCACACTTATCTTTTTATTCGTCCTCGAATAAAGAAAAACAAAGAAAAATCCGTTTTCTTAGGGAGCACGATTGCATTGAGCATATGCAACAAGCCGTTAAACCTCTGGGTGTCCCCATTAGGACGAGTGTTGTCTCGTGAGGGTTTTCAGCGGATACTACCCACAAAATCCAAATGCAGGATGAAAATATTTACAAAATGCAAGATTTATTTACAAAGAGATGAATGTGAGTTTTTGAAAATATTTACAATGAAGGATTTACTTTTAAATAGGCACAAATAAGTTAAATATAAGTTTTGGTCATTATCTTGAAAATTTAAGTCATTTACTCGTCAAAATTTCCAACAAAAATCAAGTTATCAAAACGAATAGATGATAATTTAACTCGTTGTTTCAGTTGATAACAAAGTATAACCATGAAATAGATCTTTATTCGATTATCAAAGTTTATCAAAGTGGTATTTTTATTTCTTTTCAATAACAAGTCAAATCAAATAAGTTAAAATAGTGCTTGGATTTCATTTGCTTACTCTCTCCATTTTTTCTTTTGAAAATTTTATTGATATTAACAATATTTACATATGCCTAACTCAGGTAAACTGAGGCCAGATATATTACCCATGCACTGCCTTGCGGACTGATGTGAGGGGAATATAGAGCGTGGCGAGTGAACACACAAGTGTGAACACTTATCGAATGTAGGAATTATTAAAAATAATTTTTATATACATACACCTAGCTCATGTAAACCGAGGCCAGATATACCGATCGTGCACTGCCTTTCGGGCTTACATGAGAAGGGTACGGAGCATAGCGAGTGAACACACGAGTGTGAACACATGACTCTAGGTGTTTATTAAGAAAATATATACATATATACAAGAAATATTATATATATATATATATATTTGTTGTTTTTTTAAAGAGAGTTTTGCAAAATCATCTTAGCACCATTTAACTTAGAAGACAAAAAAAATATTATATCATTTACTTTAAATTCACCACTCTTTTAAACAAAGATTTTCAATTAGGATATATTTCATAATTAACACGTATGAATCTTCCTCTATACTAGTTAAACCATTTTTATTTGTAATGAAACTTCATTTTTATTTTTGTTAAGACAAATAATGTAACGACCCGCCCTTCTCTGCCCAGAAAGACGCATCATTATGAAGAAAGAAAGGGATAGAAGAAGAAAAGAAAAGAAGAAAGAACAACAACACATCAGAGATCTCACAGCGGAACGAGAAATATATTATATCTCATAAGATATTACATAGTATCATATACATCAGAGTATACAATTTATACAACACAGAATAGACAGTTATAAACTTCTGTCTATTATACATCACAAGTACATCAGTACAATACAACATACACAGCGGAAACTCTATATATCTACACGCTGAAGCCTCCTGCTCCTTAGCTCCTCCAGTATTCGTCAAGACTAACCTGAATCCCTCGACTACTCAATAAAATATTGAGTACCCAAGAGTTTAATAAAACAAAAAATAAACACTTGGGTCAGACATGGGTCTGGTGTGAGTAAACGGTTAAATTGCTTAACTTTGAAAACCTTTGAAAAAAAAAGTATCACGTAAGACTTCCCACAAATAAAAATGGGTAAGTTTTTACCTTACGCTAACTAAAACATTTGATAGGAAATCCGATTATATTATAATAGGGTCTAGGGTTTTCAAATAAATATGAAATAGCTGAAATTGTTACATTATTAAATTCCAGCATACTAGCCACAAAGTGGGTTATACAATCAAAACCGTAAGGGCACGTAGGAAGAATGGGTTTCCATACAATGGCAGGGCTACTGGGGTACCGCCCGTCACAGTACGTGGCCTAGATCACCGTACCGAGGAGTACGCCCGCTCCCCTGCAACACAAAGCCGGAACCATCCCTTACTGGATAATTCCGAACAAGATAACCCCGTAGTTGGCGCGACCAACCACACACTAAGCCGAATGAAAAGAAAAGGGACCTCTAGACAGGGATCTATCTTGCTCTCAGTGGGTGCTACCCACGAAGCCTTGCTGCACCTCCCCTGTTTTAGCCATTCCCGGTTGATGAGGCTTGAGGTTACGATTACCTTTAATCAGAACATATCACTTAGAATGCTCATCGTCCGCCTGACGATGTGCTGAAAAGCATTCAATCCATACAAGTTCGTTCCGGGTTCGAACGAAACCGAAGGCATTATCTCGTTACACTCGTTTTGGAATCACCCTCAGAGTTAACGACAATAACCCTTGCACTCTGAATCTTCATCTTCACTTGAGATTCACGACCTATCGTTAATTTGGATCGATGTGGTATTCGGGTCTCCAGACCTGGAATTCCGGTATACGGAAACCCAATCCCGGTCTCATCGAAATCCAAAACGTATCTTTTAAGGCCAAGTTGTTTAAAGGTTTAAACAATTTAACTTATCTATATTCATACAGATAGATAATTCACAAATCACAATTGATAATCACATTATCAAATAAACAAATGATCTATAACCAAATAGGTAATCCATATCAACATCACAATAGTTAATCTATATTACCATCATAATGCAACCAAGCATTCATACTACACAACATTTCTTATCTCATTTCTGAGATTACATCCATTCAAGACAATCAATGTCATCCATTCTTATATAAGCAATGATTTACTTAATCACAACATAATTAATTTAAAATGAATTAAATTAACTATCTCTATCTTTAATTAATTTAAAGTGAATTAAATTAATTACTTCATCTCTTAATTAATTTAAAATAAATTAAATTAATTACTTCATTATAAATCTTACTTATATAATCATTAATTAAATAAATTAATTAATCATTCTCTAATTATCCACTTTAATTAATCACCTTGATTAATTATATTTTAATTACATTTAAGTAATTATCTTTAATTAATTTCACAAATTAATTATTCTTAATCAAATACAGTAATTGACCTTTAATTACTTCATTAATTAATTAATTATAATCAATTACTTTAATCCTTAATTAATTACAATTAATTAGTTGTCATTTGATTAATTAATTTTAATTAATCAACTCTTAATCACATCATTAATTATAAACTAATGATCCCTAATTACACCTTTAATTATTTATTAATTACATTAAGTAATTAACCTTTAATTAAACCATAATTTATTAATCACCTTTGATTAAACTTAACCAGTAATTAACTCTAATTAATTATCTTCCTTAATTAATTACTTTTAATTAATTACCTTAAGAAATAATTAATTACCTTATTAATTATCCTTAATCCTTTAATTAAATAAATTATTTAATTAATAACACTAGGTAATTAGCCTTAATCACTTCTTATTTAATTACTTTCATAAAATAATTATCCTCTAATTACTTTATTAAATATTTTATCTTTACTAAATTACATCCAATAATTATTTCTTAATTACTTTATCAAGTAATTATACTTAATTAATTATAAGTAATTATCTTTAATAATGACTAGTTAATTACTTAGTTAATTATTTAACTAATTATTTAAATTTAATTAAATAATTTACTAACTTTTTATACTTAAACAATTACAACATTTAAATTTTAACCTATAAAATCTTTGAAACTTTTCAAAGTTATTAAATAAATTTTAATACAAAGATCATTTGAAAATCTATTTTCCTATTCTTCTTTTAAACTTATTTATTTAAATTATTTTAAACTTGTTAAAACAATTATTCTAGAAAACAATTTTGTTTAGTAGTTAAAATCTTGGTTTAACTTTATTTTAAAACTCAGAAAACACTACAATATAAATTTCTTTTGTTTTAAAAACTTTAAAACACTTCCTGGAAAATTCTAATAACTAGCTAATCCCAAACCCGAGAAAACTCGTAGAAATCTCGAAGCGAACGCGAGACGAATCCATTTCTTCCCTGCTTCGCGTAAATCTCGAGTATACTCGAATGAAACCCGAGAACAAGCTTCTTCCCCAACCCAACTTCCAGACTCCCAGATATGTTAACGTGTACGTTAACGTGCACACCCACGCCAGTCGACGGCGAACTCCACTCCGGCCTCCAACAAGTCACGTTCGACCTCGACAACCCATCGCGCAACCCAGAAACCCAAACTTCGATCGAACATCGATTTTCATCCTCAAACCCAACTGCTTGAAAACCCATCACCAGAAAAATCAACGTCCATGGCAACCCAAAGCTTCGAGGAGACCCACGACTTCCAACGTAGCTACGCCACAACCTCCAGAACTTACGACAATGATCGCGATCGCCTCCGGTGGCGTTATGATGCCGCGAAACTCAATTAAACATCAACGAGTATACCAGGGTATTAAACCCTATCTCTTCGAACCCAAGACTATTTGATCATCTAGAAAATTTCGCACAATTTTACCATCGACCAGCATCACATTATCTATCTTCAGACTCAAATTCGAAGCTTACCTCCATGTTGATTGTCGGGAATTGACGATTTTATATTTTCCGTTCATCTCGGAATTTCTCATTATATCCAATACTAAAAATCATGGCATTCATACCAAAAATCCTCATTTTCCATTTCGAAACTGATTGTATAATCAAAACTTGAAATTTAATCATTCGATTTTATGACTAAATGTTAATCAACATTATGATATCTTAATTTAAAAATATCTGTTTAATATAAATGCTTGAGATTATTTTTAAATTTTGAATCTAGTTGATGCTAACATTTTTCATTTATACATCAGATCCTAAAAGAGACTATGGAAAGAGGAATTTAAATTTGTTCTATTTTTATTTTAAACCTGTTAACATATAACAGAGAACTGAGTATATACCAGACATGCAAGCAATTTTACACATACATACATATATATATTCAGACAATATTTCATTCATATCACCATCTTACTTTAGAAATTAATCACAAGATCAAGTTATATAATAGATCCAGGTCTTAAAATGAAAGTTTTGTTCATCAGGTAATATTGAACAGAGAACAGTATATATAAAATCAAACATCTCACCTACATACCTATGCAAATCCAGATAAATTCTAACTGAAGAATTCAATATAATCCAATATCATCACATGCAATTTAGTTAAACCAGATTAAACTGTTTTTAAAAATAAAATTTACTCACCTGTAATTTAAAACAGAAAACAGATTTTGTTTCCAGGCTTTCCAGTTTTGAACTTCTTTTGTTTTTGCTTGTTGAATGATTTGGAACTGCTACTGAATTGCCTTCTTATCTTTCTTATCTGATTGTATTTGAAGATCTGAAGATGCTATTGAATTTGCTTTTGATCTCCTTTAAGTTTGCATTTGAGAATTCCATATTTACATCATCTTTTGTTTTTAGATTTCAGGTCTTTTATTTACATTAAATTTGATTTCCATATTTTACTTATCTTTAGATTCGAATTGTATTAGTGGAGAAAGAATTTGAAGAAAAGAAAATTTTAAACTGAAAAATGAAAAACAGATTTCTTCTTACATACTAATTTTATTTATTTTAAAACTTAAATTAAAATATAGCCACTTGTCTCTTTAATTAGCTTACACATAGGTTTGCAAATTACAAATGTCACTAAACTACTCTAATATGCCAACAAGTGTTATTCTTGTTTTTAATAAATTTATTTAAGACATTTATATGTTTTATGAAATATTTATAAGTATATAATGTATTTATCTCTTTTTATAATTTAAGCTTTTAGATTTTAATAAATATACAAATGTGAAAAACTATTATTTAAGTAACTTATGCTTATATCAATTAAATATAACATACTTATATGTGCTTGAGAAATTGAGCTTAACTATATATATATTTTTACAAACCATTTTGAATTTTAAAAGAGAAAAGATTATTAAAATAAATGAACTTCTTATTTAAATCTTATTTAAACTTAAGCTTACATATATATTTTTAAATAAGAAATTATTCTTGTTATTTAAATCATAAATATCATTTTCAAAAGTATTAAGTTAAATTACAAATTTCCAAATTACAAATTATATAAATATTAAAGTTTGAAAATACTTTATTAAATTCAAATTCAATATTCTTTTCATTTCAATATATACAATTATATATATTCTAAATGGAAATACTTTTAACATTAGCTTTGATAATTACTATATTGAATTTAATACATAACTCCAAATCACAATATATATATACATATATATTATAATTTGAAAACATAGTTTTAAAAGACTCCCTATTTATAATATATATACCTATATATATATACATTATAAATATAAAACATTTATATATAAGTTTTAGAAAGATAAATCTTCCCAATTTAAAATTGTTAGAAAAGATATTCCCAAATTAAAATGTTATTAGTTTTTAAAGAAATAAACTTGCCAATTAAAATGTTATTAACCTTTGAAAATGAATAAACTTGTCAATTTATAAAATAAATCAACAAATCAATTTAATTATTTATAAAGATTATTAAATTGATATTGCCAAAATTCCGGGATATCACATTCCTCCCCCCTTAAAATAATTTCGTCCCCGAAATTTAAAAGTAAAGATAATTTAATAACCCAGCAAAATTTTAATTTTAATTTCAAACAGCAACCATACATATCAATCATATTCTAACAATCATAGCAAACAATTTAATCAAACAAATTTAACTATCCAGACAAATTCTGGATAGAATTTCCTCGAGTTTCCCCAAGTATATATATATACCGGGATACTCGTTCTACAGGATCTTAACTAACTATCTACAATAGTCTAGAACTCCTTCCCATCTAGATTACAAATCTGAACAAAATATCAGACTAAACTCAAAATCATCTCAACTACCAAATCCTTCTGACTGCTGATCCCACAACCAATGACAGATCAAACACGTATTCCCTCAGAGATACGTGAAATAAAATGAATTCCAGTTATCCGAACTGGCCATTTAATCCTATAGATCAAAGAACTAATCCTCTTGGGAACATAGGAAAAATCTCATAATACTTCTGCAGCTCACTCTCCAATTTTTCCAAATCTTATATCTCCTTTGATTGGAGAAAACTTAAACAATATCCAAATTTCAACTTCAAATTCCAAATTCCATCCATTCTTAACTGTTTAACTCTTTTGACGATCCTGAGTCACTTCATCCTTCCTGATCAGCTTAACTCTTGCTGATGCCTCTTGAAATAATCTAGACCAACATCAAATCAATTTCTGGATCCTACTCAACAAAATGGTTCCCCAAAAATCACCGAAATCCAGAACACAACTCTACTCCACAACATTAGAGCATTTCGAACTACTTCTCCTTTCTGGAATAGCCAAACAGTTGCACTTGACAATCTTATCTCCAAATCCTGAATATTCCTTCAAACTTAGAGATACACTTGAATTTCCTATAGAAATCCTCTACTCCAAGAAAATCACAACTCCCGGTTGTTCCCACCCTAGAATAGCTGCTATCTTGCTTTCGCTACACAACTCTGATCTTGAACAGATGAGAATGCCGTCGGAGAAACTCGAGCACAAACTTGATCATCCACAGTTCACCATACCATAAAATCTTAGTGAACCATTCTACTTAATCAAAAACATCTCAGCAGAAACTCAACTAGGTGTGATCAATCCCTTTCCAAAGAATACTGAGCCGCTTCACCAAAATTCTTCTCTAGGAGACATCCTTCTACAAAGCTGAATCACGGGTAACTCCACGAATCAAATCGATACAGAATCTCAATCTCCAATAACCCAAGAGAACACTCAAACAATCGCAAGTCACTTTTGCGATCAGCCCGGCCTAATTTCCAAAGATAACTGTTCTCTCTTCACTAATCAGAACAGCTTACACTTAACCATACAATTCATCGAAGAAATGGATTCACTCTGCTGCTTCTGGACTTTACCTTCAGAAAAACTGCTCAGCCAGAAACTTCCTGCCAATCACAGAACACTCCGAGCTGCACTGCTGCCATAGATGCCAAAGACTTCTTATCCTAAACTCCTCGAGAAATTCGGACTTCAAAGCAACAGAAACACCCTGCTGGACTCATCCACAACACCGAAACAGATCTACTTCCTTAAACTTGCTTCAGAAGAAACATCTTCAGAAACGTCCATAGTCACCGCGTCTCACCACACAGCTACTACTTCCTGAAGTTGCCAAGATACCATCACTTGCTTCAGCTCATCCAATAGATCTAACTCTATTCATCCAACTTCAAAGACAAACTCCGAACCTTAACAGTTTCCTTCTGAGATCGATGAAATCTTACACCACAACAAAGTTTACTCGAGACGGTATTGGGTCTACAGTCTCGTCAGATACCCTTCCAACCTCAACACTCAAACTCTAATCATTGGTAATCGTGTTACACACACCACTACCTTATCTACCTCTATAACTCATATTGGAAAACCCGAACAGGTAACCCAACAAATAGGTAGAAATACATATATATATATATATGTTTAAAATGATACTTTTTATATAGAAATTATTTCTGGGTAAAATTATTTCATCTACCTCTTTAAAACAATATTGTGTCCGTTGGCCTGGTTCAAGTGTTTAGAGATCCCTATCAATAACGTTAGCTACTCGTATTGACCAGAATCCATATACCACTCAACCGATCAATTAACACAATATAAAACCATTTTTATATAACTAACAATTACGCGCTCTCAAGATAGACACCACTTCAGAGCCTAGGTATTCACTCAACCTTGCTCTGATACCACGTGTAACGACCCGCCCTTCTCTGCCCAGAAAGACGCATCATTATGAAGAAAGAAAGGGATAGAAGAAGAAAAGAAAAGAAGAAAGAACAACAACACATCAGAGATCTCACAGCGGAACGAGAAATATATTATATCTCATAAGATATTACATAGTATCATATACATCAGAGTATACAATTTATACAACACAGAATAGACAGTTATAAACTTCTGTCTATTATACATCACAAGTACATCAGTACAATACAACATACACAGCGGAAACTCTATATATCTACACGCTGAAGCCTCCTGCTCCTCAGCTCCTCCAGTATTCGTCAAGACTAACCTGAATCCCTCGACTACTCAATAAAATATTGAGTACCCAAGAGTTTAATAAAACAGAAAATAAACACTTGGGTCAGACATGGGTCTGGTGTGAGTAAACGGTTAAATTGCTTAACTTTGAAAACCTTTGAAAAAAAAAGTATCACGTAAGACTTCCCACAAATAAACATGGGTAAGTTTTTACCTTACGCTAACTAAAACATTTGATAGGAAATCCGATTATATTATAATAGGGTCTAGGGTTTTCAAATAAATATGAAATAGCTGAAATTGTTACATTATTAAATTCCAGCATACTAGCCACAAAGTGGGTTATACAATCAAAACCGTAAGGGCACGTAGGAAGAATGGGTTTCCATACAATGGCAGGGCTACTGGGGTACCGCCCGTCACAGTACGTGGCCTAGATCACCGTACCGAGGAGTACGCCCGCTCCCCTGCAACACAAAGCCGGAACCATCCCTTACTGGATAATTCCGAACAAGATAACCCCGTAGTTGGCGCGACCAACCACACACTAAGCCGAATGAAAAGAAAAGGGACCTCTAGACAGGGATCTATCTTGCTCTCAGTGGGTGCTACCCACGAAGCCTTGCTGCACCTCCCCTGTTTTAGCCATTCCCGGTTGATGAGGCTTGAGGTTACGATTACCTTTAATCAGAACATATCACTTAGAATGCTCATCGTCCGCCTGACGATGTGCTGAAAAGCATTCAATCCATACAAGTTCGTTCCGGGTTCGAACGAAACCGAAGGCATTATCTCGTTACACTCGTTTTGGAATCACCCTCAGAGTTAACGACAATAACCCTTGCACTCTGAATCTTCATCTTCACTTGAGATTCACGACCTATCGTTAATTTGGATCGATGTGGTATTCGGGTCTCCAGACCTGGAATTCCGGTATACGGAAACCCGATCCCGGTCTCATCGAAATCCAAAACGTATCTTTTAAGGCCAAGTTGTTTAAAGGTTTAAACAATTTAACTTATCTATATTCATACAGATAGATAATTCACAAATCACAATTGATAATCACATTATCAAATAAACAAATGATCTATAACCAAATAGGTAATCCATATCAACATCACAATAGTTAATCTATATTACCATCATAATGCAACCAAGCATTCATACTACACAACATTTCTTATCTCATTTCTGAGATTACATCCATTCAAGACAATCAATGTCATCCATTCTTATATAAGCAATGATTTACTTAATCACAACATAATTAATTTAAAATGAATTAAATTAACTATCTCTATCTTTAATTAATTTAAAGTGAATTAAATTAATTACTTCATCTCTTAATTAATTTAAAATAAATTAAATTAATTACTTCATTATAAATCTTACTTATATAATCATTAATTAAATAAATTAATTAATCATTCTCTAATTATCCACTTTAATTAATCACCTTGATTAATTATATTTTAATTACATTTAAGTAATTATCTTTAATTAATTTCACAAATTAATTATTCTTAATCAAATACAGTAATTGACCTTTAATTACTTCATTAATTAATTAATTATAATCAATTACTTTAATCCTTAATTAATTACAATTAATTAGTTGTCATTTGATTAATTAATTTTAATTAATCAACTCTTAATCACATCATTAATTATAAACTAATGATCCCTAATTACACCTTTAATTATTTATTAATTACATTAAGTAATTAACCTTTAATTAAACCATAATTTATTAATCACCTTTGATTAAACTTAACCAGTAATTAACTCTAATTAATTATCTTCCTTAATTAATTACTTTTAATTAATTACCTTAAGAAATAATTAATTACCTTATTAATTATCCTTAATCCTTTAATTAAATAAATTATTTAATTAATAACACTAGGTAATTAGCCTTAATCACTTCTTATTTAATTACTTTCATAAAATAATTATCCTCTAATTACTTTATTAAATATTTTATCTTTACTAAATTACATCCAATAATTATTTCTTAATTACTTTATCAAGTAATTATACTTAATTAATTATAAGTAATTATCTTTAATAATGACTAGTTAATTACTTAGTTAATTATTTAACTAATTATTTAAATTTAATTAAATAATTTACTAACTTTTTATACTTAAACAATTACAACATTTAAATTTTAACCTATAAAATCTTTGAAACTTTTCAAAGTTATTAAATAAATTTTAATACAAAGATCATTTGAAAATCTATTTTCCTATTCTTCTTTTAAACTTATTTATTTAAATTATTTTAAACTTGTTAAAACAATTATTCTAGAAAACAATTTTGTTTAGTAGTTAAAATCTTGGTTTAACTTTATTTTAAAACTCAGAAAACACTACAATATAAATTTCTTTTGTTTTAAAAACTTTAAAACACTTCCTGGAAAATTCTAAAAACTAGCTAATCCCAAACCCGAGAAAACTCGTAGAAATCTCGAAGCGAACGCGAGACGAATCCATTTCTTCCCTGCTTCGCGTAAATCTCGAGTATACTCGAATGAAACCCGAGAACAAGCTTCTTCCCCAACCCAACTTCCAGACTCCCAGATATGTTAACGTGCACGTTAACGTGCACACCCACGCCAGTCGACGGCGAACTCCACTCCGGCCTCCAACAAGTCACGTTCGACCTCGACAACCCATCGCGCAACCCAGAAACCCAAACTTCGATCGAACATCGATTTTCATCCTCAAACCCAACTGCTTGAAAACCCATCACCAGAAAAATCAACGTCCACGGCAACCCAAAGCTTCGAGGAGACCCACGACTTCCACCGTAGCTACGCCACAACCTCCAGAACTTACGACAATGATCGCGATCGCCTCCGGTGGCGTTATGATGCCGCGAAACTCAATTAAACATCAACGAGTATACCAGGGTATTAAACCCTATCTCTTCGAACCCAAGACTATTTGATCATCTAGAAAATTTCGCACAATTTTACCATCGACCAGCATCACATTATCTATCTTCAGACTCAAATTCGAAGCTTACCTCCATGTTGATTGTCGGGAATTGACGATTTTATATTTTCCATTCATCTCGGAATTTCTCATTATATCCAATACTAAAAATCATGGCATTCATACCAAAAATCCTCATTTTCCATTTCGAAACTGATTGTATAATCAAAACTTGAAATTTAATCATTCGATTTTATGACTAAATGTTAATCAACATTATGATATCTTAATTTAAAAATATCTGTTTAATATAAATGCTTGAGATTATTTTTAAATTTTGAATCTAGTTGATGCTAACATTTTTCATTTATACATCAGATCCTAAAAGAGACTATGGAAAGAGGAATTTAAATTTGTTCTATTTTTATTTTAAACCTGTTAACATATAACAGAGAACTGAGTATATACCAGACATGCAAGCAATTTTACACATACATACATATATATATTCAGACAATATTTCATTCATATCACCATCTTACTTTAGAAATTAATCACAAGATCAAGTTATATAATAGATCCAGGTCTTAAAATGAAAGTTTTGTTCATCAGGTAATATTGAACAGAGAACAGTATATATAAAATCAAACATCTCACCTACATACCTATGCAAATCCAGATAAATTCTAACTGAAGAATTCAATATAATCCAATATCATCACATGCAATTTAGTTAAACCAGATTAAACTGTTTTTAAAAATAAAATTTACTCACCTGTAATTTAAAACAGAAAACAGATTTTGTTTCCAGGCTTTCCAGTTTTGAACTTCTTTTGTTTTTGCTTGTTGAATGATTTGGAACTGCTACTGAATTGCCTTCTTATCTTTCTTATCTGATTGTATTTGAAGATCTGAAGATGCTATTGAATTTGCTTTTGATCTCCTTTAAGTTTGCATTTGAGAATTCCATATTTACATCATCTTTTGTTTTTAGATTTCAGGTCTTTTATTTACATTAAATTTGATTTCCATATTTTACTTATCTTTAGATTCGAATTGTATTAGTGGAGAAAGAATTTGAAGAAAAGAAAATTTTAAACTGAAAAATGAAAAACAGATTTCTTCTTACATACTAATTTTATTTATTTTAAAACTTAAATTAAAATATAGCCACTTGTCTCTTTAATTAGCTTACACATAGGTTTGCAAATTACAAATGTCACTAAACTACTCTAATATGCCAACAAGTGTTATTCTTGTTTTTAATAAATTTATTTAAGACATTTATATGTTTTATGAAATATTTATAAGTATATAATGTATTTATCTCTTTTTATAATTTAAGCTTTTAGATTTTAATAAATATACAAATGTGAAAAACTATTATTTAAGTAACTTATGCTTATATCAATTAAATATAACATACTTATATATGCTTGAGAAATTGAGCTTAACTATATATATATTTTTACAAACCATTTTGAATTTTAAAAGAGAAAAGATTATTAAAATAAATGAACTTCTTATTTAAATCTTATTTAAACTTAAGCTTACATATATATTTTTAAATAAGAAATTATTCTTGTTATTTAAATCATAAATATCATTTTCAAAAGTATTAAGTTAAATTACAAATTTCCAAATTACAAATTATATAAATATTAAAGTTTGAAAATACTTTATTAAATTCAAATTCAATATTCTTTTCATTTCAATATATACAATTATATATATTCTAAATGGAAATACTTTTAACATTAGCTTTGATAATTACTATATTGAATTTAATACATAACTCCAAATCACAATATATATATACATATATATTATAATTTGAAAACATAGTTTTAAAAGACTCCCTATTTATAATATATATACCTATATATATATACATTATAAATATAAAACTTTTATATATAAGTTTTAGAAAGATAAATCTTCCCAATTTAAAATTGTTAGAAAAGATATTCCCAAATTAAAATGTTATTAGTTTTTAAAGAAATAAACTTGCCAATTAAAATGTTATTAACCTTTGAAAATGAATAAACTTGTCAATTTATAAAATAAATCAACAAATCAATTTAATTATTTATAAAGATTATTAAATTGATATTGCCAAAATTCCGGGATATCACAAATAAATTTTCAAAAATTTCAATTTAATTAACCAAAACCATATATTTATCCTATAGTGTTTCTTTAAAAATAAATCAAAAATGCTTAAAAAAAATTTGTTTATTTTTTCGTTTTTGAGAGGGTTTTTTTAAATTTTGGAAAGAAAAATTAAAAATAAACCATGAAAATTTTAAAAATGATGATGAGTCTCCCACCACACTTGATTTTGACTGTGTCCTCACAGTCAACCCAAGTGGAAGGAGAAAAATAAAAATGAAAAAATGACCTTTATTTAAATGAAAATTAACGATATTTACATGAGATCAGAAAGTATATCGTCAAAAAGTAAATGAAACGGTCTTCCAACGACCGATTCATTTGTCTCGTCAAATAAGCGAGACACAGCTTAAGCTCGGAAAACCAAATCGTAAAAGATTTCGAAGTTGAAAGTTGATTTTGAAAAACGAATGTCGATTTATTAAAAATCATACGAGTTGTTTTATTTTCAATGATTTTTGAGGTTGATAAAATAATTGATTGAAATTCAAGTTTACTTTCACCAAATTGAAGTTCAAACTTATCATTGAAAACTTCTTCAAAATTATCGATTTCAAAATCAAAATGGGGATGTAAATCTTCCCCTTCAGAATTTAACAACTCATTTTCGAAATTCCAAAGAAATCATGTTCATTGAATTAGACTTCCTTTATTGGATTATCTACAACTTCATTGTGTATCTCAAGTTCAAAATCCAAAGTTGTTGTATTCAAATTTTCGAAATCGAGAAAAGGAAGATCGAATTTTAAATTTGGTTCCACACCCTCAAAAGAATTGAAATTCAACTCAATTACCGTGTTTTTAACAACTTCGTTAAGCTTTACATTTTCAATTTCAAAAGTTGTTATTTGAAAATCGTCGATTTGGGTAAAAGGTGGATTATCACTTGACTTGTCACACGTTGGGATTTGGTTTTGTTGTTCACGTTGTTTCATATAAGTTTCAAACAACGAATCCGTGTGATCATCGTAAATTTCGTTCATTTGTTCAACAAAATCCAATTTATAATTATTAGCTTGAGGATTTTCGATTTGCATTTGTTGAGAACAAAAATTTTCACTTGCATCATAGTTGAGATTATTCCCATTGCCAAAATTATTTGAAAAGTGGATCACATTTTTGTTTTGATTTTGAAATTCATTTTGGAGTTCATAATTGAATTGGCATGGGTTATACTCGAAATCATTTGAATTTTGAATTGAATTCAAGTTTTGATTATTTTGAAAACTTTGATTTGAATCATTGCCCAAATATGAATTACACAAATCATTTATCATTTGATTTTGTTGTGTAGAGATTTCAAGTAAAGATGAAATGCACTTTTCAAGATTTAAGGGTTGGTCATCGTTTTGAAAATTTTATGGTTCAAAATTTGAATCATTTAAACAATAGTTGTTGTTAAAATATCCATACGAATTTGGAGTGAAATCATATGGATTATATTGATTTTCACAACTATTGTAAAATTCAAGTGAATATGGAAATTCGAACATTTTCAAGAATGTTTTCGGTTTTTTTTTATAAAGGAAAAATATTTACAAATAATTTTTTTTTTCAAAAGGGAAATTGATTTTTGTTTTGTTTTTTGGTTTTTCAAGTTTTGTTTTTGTTTTTGAAAAGGTTTTATAATTTTTTTTTTGGATTTTGGTTTTTTCTAAATTTTTTTGGATTTTTAAAATTTCAAAGAAAAAGGATTTAAAAATTTCAAAGGAAAAGGAATATATACAATTTTTTTTAATTTTGGATTTTGATTTTTTTTTAAATATGCATAAACTAATGCAACTAAATGAATACGAGGATTAATTACAAATGATTTATCCTAAGTTAACCCAAAATTGTATAATTACACATTGTCTTAGTTCAACAAGATAGGTCTCAGCCAGGTAACAAACATGATTTATCGGTGCACCACGAATCACCGTAGCAATGCAGCCGAAGGTTTAAATACCTTCAGAGAAACAACCACTATAATATTTACGAATCACCGTAATATTTATAAATGGTTATTACTCTGTCGTAGCCTAGACACCAAGAAATTAAATTGTTCAAAGAAGACAACTTGTCAATATACAATTAAGAATTATCGATGTCTAACCGTTATTATTAATCAAAACCTAAGATGAAATGCAAAAGTGAAATTAAATGTGTATTAACAATGCAACTACGAATGTAATTTTTTTTTTTTTAATTTTTGAATTTTTTTAAATATATATATGCAAATGCTAGCAATCAACAATGCAACTAAAATAAAAACAAGATATATAGACAATGCAAGGCAAATAAAAACAATAGATATATCAAGCAAGTAGTTTTTTTTCTTTTTATAAAGCAAAGCGAAGCAATTATTTTTGGGGAACAGTTGAGCGAAGTAAGCAACTTCTCCAATCTCCTCTGGCAACCTGAAATTAAAAACAAGATATATACAATTGTTTTTTTTTTGAAAAGGAAACTTAAAAGTGAGGTTTTACTTAAAAAAAACCTTTTTTTTGAAAGGAAGAACTATCACAAATTAAAATGAAAAATGAAACAAAACAAATTAACTTAAAACACAACAAAAACGAATTTTTTTTTTCAAAGCAATCTAACTTAACCCAAAAAAAAATTATATAAAGAGGCTTAACTAAGCGAAATAAAAAACTTAAACAAATTAAACTAAAAAAAATAAAAAAATAAAAAGAATAATTGTTTTCTCTACCCAAACACGCCCACGAATTAAAACAAGGCCCAAACCCGCGCAACTCTTTCTGATACAGGAAAGAAGACAGCAATTCACGATTCTTTCAAATTCAAAAACTTTACAATTCGTTCAAAAAAACTTTTTCGATCTTCTTCAAATTCGAAATCCATAAATCATTCAAATTCCTCTGTTTGATCATTACAAATTAATTCCCACTTCACAGTTAAATCTCAATCTCGCAACTTCAATTTCATAGCCAACGGAATTTTTTTTTCTAATCAACTCCAATTTGGAAAATCGAAATCGTTTTCAATTTTTTTTTCGAATAGAAAAACTTGTTCGCGTCTGATGTTCGACGAGGAGGCGGTTATGGTTCCAGATAAGGTTCGAGGGGATTTCGTTCTCGATAGGAAGGGGGTGCGAAGTGGTAGGTAAGTTGTTCGTGGACGGTTGGTTTTTGGGGATTTGGTCGATGGATTGTTGGTTGTTCTTGGTCGATTGTCGCGGTGTGCTGGAGGAGTTTTCGGTTTCAAAGTGTTCGTGAAGGCAAGGCTGAAGGGTGATGGAAAGAATTAGTGGGCTTGGTTGCTGAATTGGGGAGTTGCGAATGTCAATTGTTGAAGGAAGTGGAGAAGGTGATTGTCGTTTGAAGGAGATGGTGGCTCAACAGAAGTGGTGATATGAAGTACGTGTGTAGAGATGAACTGGAATTGAGCTGTGGTGTATACTGTTGTGTTGAGCTATGGTGATGGAATGATAGAAGGCGATCAGAATAGTGGATGTGATTTAGGTGATATCAGTCTGTTTTTTTTTGATGAAATTGTTCGGGGATGTTTGAATGGTTAGTAGCTCTATCGCAGTTTGTATTGAAGTGTAATGAGCAAGTGTGTATTTGTTGGGTTGTGGGGTGATTTTAGATGCATCATAGATGGTAGTTGCAACAGAGTTGTTGTGTTATGAGGTGTTGTTGATTGAAGAGTATATGACAGTGTGTATGAGTAGTTGTTTATTGGTGGTTAGAGGATATATTATGATATTGTGGTCTGATTTTGCTGCATATGAGTGTGGAGATAGTGTTGTTGTATTGATTTCAGAAGGCACAGTTTGGTATGTAGTGTGGTTGTAGAAAGCAAGCAGCTAGCAGGGGATGTTGATGGTTGGTTTCAATGTAGTAGTTCGATGGGTGAAGTGATGCAGGAGATTTGGAGTGGCGGTGGACTTCAAGTGCTTTGCAAGCCAGTGATGATTGGGTGGAGTGGCGTTTGTGTGGCAAGTGTGGAAGGGGCAGTAAAGGGTTGATGATGATGGAATGAAGGCAGCAAGCAGGATGATGAGTTGAATACAGTGGCGATTGATAGTGCAGTTAGTATTGGTTTTCGGTAGTGGTTTGTTGCTTGGTTGCTGTGAGTGATATGTATAGGAGGTTATGTAGGGTGTCAGTAAAGTGAAGTTAGAAGGACAGGGGGTTGTGTTCGGTTGTGATAGAGGACAGTAAGGTAGGCTTTGTAGTCTGGTATGGTTGGTTAATTGTGAAACTACAGCTGTTTGAAGCAGTGGCAAGGGTTCGAAGAGTTGTGTAGCTGATCGCTGTGGAAAAAGTGTGATGTGAGAAAGCAAGGTGATGATGTATGTGGAGATTGATGGAATTGCAGGAAGAAGGGGTGAGGCTGGGGGAAGGAAGTGATATGTTGTAATGACTTATGGCACTGGGTACTGTTAGTGAGGTGTGTATGTCAGAGGAGTGGAGGGTGGTTTTGTCTGGTGGAGATGGTTTCGAGCAAGCAAGTAGTGTGATGTTAATGTGGCAGGGGGTTTGCAGGGAAAAACAGGTCTTGATGATGGAGGAAAGGGAATGGACTGAGATGTATGTATAAAATGACACAGTGATGTGTATAGAAAATGCATAGTGATGTATGTAGAAAATGTTGAAACAAGAAAAATTGTAAAAAATGAAAACTGTAACTTGAAAATGAAATAAAAGTTTTTTTATGTATGTTTTTGTGTTTTTTTGTTTTGTTTTATTTTGTTTTTTTTTTGAAATATGCAAACGCAAAAACAACAATTGCAAACAAACACACAAACAAATGCAAGCAAAACAAAAACAACAAACACACAACTTTTTTTTTAAATGCAAACACACACAAAATATAAACACAGAAAAATCAAACAACAACTAATTCGAAGAATAGAAAATTAAAATCAAGACAAACTCCGCGGCAACGGCACCAAAAACTTGTTCGACCGACGGAAATTCTATCGGATTAGCAAACCGTCAAACGAATTTAGAAATAAAATTAACCGCAAGCGCACGGCGTACACTTGTAGTACGTGGTGAATACGGGTCGATCCGTAGGGAATTGATGATTTTAAAAATCTATTCAATCAAATTAAACCAAAGTCGAGTGATTGTTAACTAACTAAAAGAAAGTAAAAACAAGCTAAAAGAAAATAGATAAAAATATGAGAGTGTTAAGACAATTTAGGGGCAACTTCCACTCTCTAGATCACATAAATCAACAAAATGAAGTTATGATCTCTCTTTTCTTTGTCATTAGTTAGCTTAATTGATGTGCTTATCATAAGTATGGCTCATTTGTGCTATTAATTAGATCAACATAAGCAATCAAACTATAACACAACCTTTAAACCACTTTTAATTCTTATGAAAATGACAACAAAGTTGAAAATGAAAATCTATTTTATGCATGGCCTATTAACCATTGTTTAGAAATATAAGCCATCAAATTTTGATTTAAACATTCACTTCTTTTCCATAATCATATATAGATGAAGAGGCAATTTGTGATTCATATGACTAAGCATAGCCTATTTGTTTTGAACAACATAAGTTATCAAACTCAATAATAAGCACAAAATTACAAAAACATCATTTTCGATGAAGCACAAAAAGAGAGCATAACATTTATCAAAATGTTGAAGCTATATAATAGAGAGCTTCATTACCCCTAAATTGAAGGGGTTTAGCTTCTCATATTTGTTATCATATCAACAAATATAGCTTGCAACATAGAACAAAACAAAGTGGAAAAGAGAGCTAAATGAAATAAAAAACTAATCTACTTGCATAAAACAAAATCTACACTACTAGCATGAAAGGAAATGAACATGTAAGTAAAAGGAAACAATGATTAACATTGCATAAAAATAAAAAAAGATTACATAAAATAAAAATGGCTAAGTAGACATGAAAAGAAAAGAGAGCTTTCTTTTTATTTTCCTAAGAGAAGAGACTAAGAGAAGAGAGCCTAAAAGAGAGACTAAGGAGAAGAGGGTTACATGAAGATAAGGAGTATTTATACAAGTGTTAAACCCTAATTCATATTTTTGGGGAATGCCCAAATTGCCCTTGAGGTAGTGTGGTGGCCAAGTAATCATTAACATCCACTAATCCCCTACTTAAATGTACATGAAGCTTTAATGTCCTTTTATCATGTGCTTAGTTCCTAATTGAAAATCAAGGTAAGTGGTGGGGTCCTCCATGATCATCACTTTGAATTATTTCCATCTTCATTTGATCTCTTCACTCTTGTGCATGCATATATTATCATGAAGCCACTTGTAAAATTCACCAAATTTCCTACAAAACAACAAAGAAAATTCCAAGTAAATTTTCACAATTTCATAAATGCATAAAAATGACCATTTTGCCCTTGGATGAAGATGAATATGTGACGATTTGAAAATAATATGATTTTTGGTTTAAACAAGTTAAAATGCCCGATATGATCATTTATTTAGTTTAAATAGATTAAATATGGTGGTAAAAATATGCACATTTACGTGCACATCAATAGACACTTTAAGTCAATACGTACTCTTGATAAACCATAAGTTATTTAAAATAACTTTAAATAACTAATTGTTATTTAAACATTCCTATATTTCACTTAAATCAAATCTTATTTAAAATAATAACTTTAGAATCTATTTAATAATATATTAGATTAATTTCAAACACTATTATTGTATTAATAGATTAATTTCAAAAACAATATTAATATAAAAATTTATAAATGTTTAAACCATTATTAAAACAATAATTAATTAACCTTAACTAATATTAATATAAAAATTAATTATGCTTTAAATATAATTTAATAACTTAAATCAATATAATTAATTAACTATAATCAAAAATTAAAGTATAGATAAGCATTTAAATAATTAATTATAATAAATTAAATATTTCTAAACCATAACCAAATAACTTTGATATAGTAATTTAAACATTCTTAAATAACATTAATAAATAAATTTTAAGAATCATATTAATAAAATAATTAACTTTAATCTTATTTTAAACAATTATAAATTATCTTTAAAACATTACTAATAAATAATTATTACTTTTTAAAACTTATTACTAAATAATAACTACCTTTAAACCTTATAGTAAAAATAATTATTCTTAAAGTAACTTTTCAAACAATAATTAGTTTTTCCCGAATTTTAAGGAGGCTTAACGATCACCATGGTACTTAATAAGCTACCATATTTTTCAACTAACTTTCTAAGTCAATAATAGATATTTACATAATCCGCGACTATATAAATAAATCCAACACTTAACCATCATTGGTTAATATATCACTAATTCAAAGTGGCATATCATTTACGATATATAATCAAATGTCCAAAACTATAAAATAGCAGAACAGAGGTTTATTCTGCTAATTAAAATGTAAAATTAATTTAATTAACGGAACAGTGTTCTTATTCTGCTATACCAATGTCCAATTACCATATCGATCTAGTTTAACTCAACAGTAATTTATTTGGCCAAATAAACATCAATAATTTACGTATATAAATTTAAACGGCGTTATTAAATTTAATAACGTAATTTTAAACCTGTCTGTTTAAATAAGTCATAAATTTTCATAGGTCCAAAGCAATCAACAAATTACATTATAATGTTGTACTTGTTCATATGAGTGCAACGTAAAAATCTGTGAATCAATCGGATTCCATATGTGAGAGTTATAACATTTTAAAATTTTCAAAACTTTAAATAATTAAGTAAGTTAATAAAAAAAACTTCTCACCCCAAAAGTAGAACGAGCCCAGCCCACTATGCCTTAGACCCACTTCCACAATTCACAGTTCTCCTTCCTCCCATTCCCATCTTCAATTTGAAATTCCTGGAACCCATTCACGATGTGCACGCATGCACACACACACGCAAACCACACCCTATTGTCGAATCCAACCTCACCATCAAGTCCCCCTACATGCGCTTGTCCCATCGCCACCTTCATCACCCACTCTGGCACCCCAGATCCGATTCCGACCACTACCACCCAAATGAAACACGAACCCCATAGCCTACGCTTCCTCCCTGCCCACAGCGACCAAATCCGGTCGTCTATCCTGGCCACAAGCGTCACTAAACCGAGCACCATAACCCCATGGTCGTAAACCCTAGTTTTAGCTATCCACGACAGACCAAAGCTCAAATCAAAATTTGGCCACCGTCACGACCTCCGCCTCGATCCTACGCTCCACCCCAACTCCTACGATCGACCCCTATGAACCTGTTCCCTAGAAAATATTTTTTTAACATTTTCCAATCATCTCCTCTACCCCGATGATTCATAGCCCTAAAAATCACCAAACTACCACTAAAAATCATGATTCAACGCTACGGTCCCATCCATACCCTCGGTTCACCAATTCATGATCATCGAAAATGGTCGTTTTCTCGACCACTTACTGTTTTTTAGAGATATCTCTCCAACCACTTTGCGAAAAGCCATGAAACTATTTTTAGAGTATACTAGATTCAATGATGAACAACTTTCATGTTGGAAGTTTTTGACGATTTTGCTTAGATTAGGATATATTGGTTTTTGAAGCTTGAGAAAACATTGAATTTCCTTGATTTATGAAATTAACAGAGGAAAGCAAAAAAATGAATGTTAAGAAGAAGAAGGCTCTGCTCCTACCACCCATATACACTCATGTATACATGACCAGATCAATTCCAAAATTAATTTCTATGTCAAATCACAGGAAACAAGTGTGGCTGGTAGGGGAAAGAGTAAGCAACTTGGTGGTTGGGGAAAAATGATGGGTGTGGAAAACAAATATGTACTATGATTTGAAAAAATGGAAAAACAGTGTACTGTGTGTGTTTGTATTCGGTATCTCGCCATGATGTATCGCGTTCGATTATGAACAACGATTGACAAAAAATAAATTATGACCATATATAACAATGTTATATAATCACAAAACAAAAATAAAATACACAAGTTATTAAATTCTATGAAGTCTCAAAATGCTAGTGTTTGCCGTAAAATACGTCAAACGAAAATTTGTTCATTTTTCCAAATTAAAAATTATGGAAAAATTCATAAAATTAAATTAAAAATACATCATTGAAAATCAAGTCCAAATTTGAAACTGATATTTTTTATGATTTAATTCAAATTCGAATATTTAATCAAATTAAATATTCAAATTCGAAGACCCAAAAGTACGGGTCGTTACAATAACATTTATATGCAATTTTATATGGATCAAATATCCATAGTCTTTATTGCTTTTAGAGTTTGAAACTCATAGAATACAATGCATGGTCTCGACCAAATAAATGCGTCGGTGACCAAACTATGAATGTATTCATAGTTGTAAAATCAGGCACTTGCATGGGTGTTGAAACGTTAACATGCAATAATCTTTTATTGGTAAGTAAATGTTATAATTCTATTTGTCAATCTTCAATTCACTTGTATATCTTAATTGATAAACATTTTACTAACCTTAGTAAATGCATAAATTTATCATTGTAGATAATTATAGCATTATTTAGTATATGTTCTTACAATATTAGAAATGTTAAATGTCACCATTTCATTTTTCTAGTAAGACACTCACTGGTCTTTTATGTTTCTCCAAGCCCTAAGATGAAACATAGAAGTCTTTCGACATCACTAGTGGCTGTTAGGACTCGTTTGTCTTGGTATTCTGACCTTAATTTTTCTCAACTAATCATAGCTTCACAAATAATGGATAACTTCTTATAAGTTGTATAACATACAACTCCTAACCGATGTTTCGTTGTCCTAATCTCATTTCAACCTTGATTTTGCTCAACAAATCATAAGAGGATATTCACCTGAACCTACCATATCGCACCGACCTAGGCATAGTATATGTACCTTGAGTTTGCTCAACAAATACATATAGTTATACAAATACATATAGTTATCTTACCTCATCTATTCAATATATTAATAGTACTACACTTAACATCCCTAAACTAGTTTGCTCAACAACTAAGGAGTATGCAAGTAATTTATTAATACATATATACATATATATATATATATACGGTAGAGGACTGTTGAGTCACAGATTCTATGAAGTTTTGATTTCTGACAAAGAAATAAAGGCGATCAACAAAAAGAAGACATCATGGCTATAAAGAGGCACAAAAGAGCTAAATATGGTACTCTAGATTATAGGTTGATTATTTGATGCTGTAATAGTGTTAAACTTGTTAAAATCTATCCTCAAATAATCATGCATCTCAATATAATCGAAATATATACGTTATAATATGCATTGCACATTCATTGTGCAAGTTATCAGTGACCGGTCGACCGGTAAGTTTTTGGGCGGTCGACCGTTCCTGTCCAAGTTGCACAATGAACGTGCACACATGCACATAACGTCTATATTTTCGAAATCCTGTCTACCGGCCATTTTTGACCTGTCGACCGTTTTTAAACAGAGAGCAACCTTTCCCAAAAGACACTTCTCTCTCCAATGGTTGCATCTCTTACCTTTCATCAATGATCATATCTATTAATGGCTACTCTTCACAAAGAGTTACAACCATTTATTTTCTATATAAACACGTCTAAATCATTGATTAAAAAAAAAGAATTCTTGCTCGAATTTCTGATCTTACTTTCTAAATATTCTTGCATTCTAAAAGCTCTCTACTTCAAATTGCTTATTGAATCATTGAAATTATTTCATATCTTTTGATTCAATTAAGTAATATACTTCCTTCAATCTTCACAAACATCATTCACATACTTTGAGGATAAGATTATAGGAAGGGTGTACTACAAGTGACAAATCAGTGTTATCAAGAGCACAAGTTGTCAACGGCAATTGTATTTGTTTTTGTTGAAGTCCTCGGTGTTGTAAGAGGCACGAAATCCCGTTTGGCTGTTCGGGTGTTGTAAACCTGTTCCTCCGGGTGAAGCGAGGTAGTTGGTAGTGAAAATCCAGATAGAAGTCTGGGACTGGACGTAGGACGGGAGGTCCGAACCAGTATAAAAATCCCTGGTGTGATTTTTACAGTTTACTGCATTTACTATTCTATATCTGTGAATTGTTATAGTTAGTTTATTAAATATTTACTTGTATAGAACATTCCACATATATTGTCAGTCCATATTATATGATCCATAATTAGTGTGCACAAGCATAGTACACACTTTCATTTGGTATCAGAGCACGGTCATCATATAACCGTAACACCGTTATTTGATATATTCTCGTAATATGGCAAATAACGCAAGCACTAGCACTAACACTTACACAGAAGGTCAATCAACACAAAGACCTCCATTCTTTAATGGTCTCAACTATAGCTATTGGGCAACACGTATGTCATTTTTTATGCAATCAAATAGCTATGATGCTTGGAATGCTACCCAAAAAGAAATAGTGAATCCAACAACTGAATATTCAGAATGGACAACGGCTGAGAAAACGGCAGCAGCCGTAAATGCAAAGGCAATAAATATGTTGTTTTGTGCATTAGATCAAAATGAATATAACTGTGTTAGTATCTGCACTACTGCATATCAAATTTGGCAAATGCTGAAAACCACTCATGAAGGTACTAACAAGGTAAAACAAGCCAAAATAGCCATGCTGAAGAGTCAGTTTCAAAATTTCAAAATGAAACCAAATGAGACAATCAATGATATGTATTCAAGGTTTCAAACTATTCATCATGCACTTATCGGATTAGGGCAAAAATATTCAGATTTTGATGTTGTTTCAACAGTCCTACATTCTCTGACTAGTGAATGGGAAGGAAAAGTATTAGCAATTGAAGAAGCTAATGACCTTTCCATCATGAAGCCAGATGAATTGATAGGAAATTTAATGTCCTATGAAGCAAATTTGCAGGCTAGAAAAGAACAGAAAGAAGAAAAGAAAAATGTAGCATTTCATGCTGAGAAAGATGAAAATGAATCAGATTCTGAAGATGAAGATTTGGCTTTCATTGCAAAAGGATTCAAAAAATTCCTAAAATATCGAAAAGCCAGTCGTTACAACAAAAGGAAACCTGGATCAAATAAACCATCTTCATCCGCTATAGAATGTTTCAACTGCCACAAAAAGGGGAACATGCAGAAGGATCCAGAATAGAAGAAGAAGTCAGAAAATGATAAATTCAAATATAAGAAGGACAAGTCAAAGAAACGAGCCTTCTCAGTAACATGGGATGATTCTGACTCATCTTCATCAGAAAGTGAAAGTGATCAGGAGAATGAACAAGCTAATGTTTGTTTTATGGCAACAGAAGATGAGGTACAAATTCCTACATTTGATGAATTACTTGATATTAATTCTGAATTGATAGTGAAATATAAAGACATAAAACGTCAATTAAAAGTAGCCAAAGCAGATTTGAGTAGAGCAGAGTTTGAACGAGATATGTTAAAAGACGAGAAGAAAATATTAGAAGAAGAACTTGAAAAACTTCAAGAATCATCATCTAATGTTGACTCTCAATTATCTCTTTTGAGTCAAGAAATTGAAACTCAGAAAGAGAAAAATGATGCTCTCACTACTGAAAATCATGAGCTTAAGGCAAAAGTCAAAAATCTGGACCTAGAAAAGGCGAGCTTACAAACTAAGTTAGAAGACATTACTCAAAATGTTTCTAACTTTAACAAAGGTCGAGATAATTTGACAAAAATCATTGAAAGTTCACAATCTGTTTCAAATAAACAAGGTTTGGGATATAAGAAACAAGAAACCAAGAAACATCTTGGTAATGAAAGGAAAAAGAAAATACAAAAGACTGAAGTTAAGAAAAATCTTAGTTTATTATATTCCAAACCAAAACCAGTTGTGAAATTTCAGAAGAAAAATGTCAAAACTATCAAAATATGGGTTCCTAAAACAAATAACAATTTGATTAGGAATAAATATATTCAGAATTTCATGAATACTGTGCATCTTAATACTAATTATATATATAAAGGGGATACCGAACCCGTATGGGTTTGGACTCCTAAGACCTAACTCTTAGGATCCCATAAAAAGTGGGTACCATGGACTTAATTTTATTTTTGCAGGTCCCACTTAAGAAAAGAGGAAAGTGGATATTCTGGTTGATACATTCCTATGATTATCTATTACTCCTTTTTGTCGATGACAAAGGGGGAGAAAGTGCTAACAATTATTTGCAGGAATATATATATATATAAAGAATACAGACAAAATCTCAGGAGGAGATCACATATTCAGGGGGAGATTCAGAACTTCAGATATATGTTGTCATCAATCAAAAAGGGGGAGAATGTTGAGTCACAGATTCTATGAAGTTTTGATTTCTGACAAAGAAATAAAGGCGATCGACAAAAAGAAGACATCATGGCTATAAAGAGGCACAAAAGAGCTAAATATGGTACTCTAGATTATAGGTTGATTATTTGATGTTGTAATAGTGTTAAACTTGTTAAAATCTATCCTCAAATAATCATGCATCTCAATATAATCGAAATATATACGTTATAATATGCATTGCACATTCATTGTGCAAGTTATCAGTGACCGGTCGACCGGTAAGTTTTTGGGCGGTCGACCGTTCCTGTCCAAGTTGCACAATGAACGTGCACACATGCACATAACGTCTATATTTTCGAAATCCTGTCTACCGGCCATTTTTGACCTGTCGACCGTTTTTAAACAGAGAGCAACCTTTCCCAAAAGACACTTCTCTCTCCAATGGTTGCATCTCTTACCTTTCATCAATGATCATATCTATTAATGGCTACTCTTCACAAAGAGTTACAACCATTTATTTTCTATATAAACACGTCTAAATCATTGATTCAAAAAAAAAGAATTCTTGCTCGAATTTCTGATCTTACTTTCTAAATATTCTTGCATTCTAAAAGCTCTCTACTTCAAATTGCTTATTGAATCATTGAAATTATTTAATATCTTTTGATTCAATTAAGTAATATACTTCCTTCAATCTTCACAAACATCATTCACATACTTTGAGGATAAGATTATAGGAAGGGTGTACTACAAGTGACAAATCAGTGTTATCAAGAGCACAAGTTGTCAACGGCAATTGTATTTGTTTTTGTTGAAGTCCTCGGTGTTGTAAGAGGCACGAAATCCCGTTCGGCTGTTCGGGTGTTGTAATCCTGTTCCTCCGGGTGAAGCGAGGTAGTTGGTAGTGAAAATCCAGATAGAAGTATGGGACTGGACGTAGGACGGGAGGTCCAAACCAGTATAAAAATCCCTGGTGTGATTTTTACAGTTTACTGCATTTACTATTCTATATCTGTGAATTGTTATAGTTAGTTTATTAAATATTTACTTGTATAGAACATTCCACATATATTGTCAGTCCATATTATACGATCCATAATTAGTGTGCACAAGCATAGTACACACTTTCAAGGACAACATTATATTGAAGATTCATAATCTTTAATATATTATACCGAGTGATTTCAACTTATAGACTAATGTATTTCTTATGAAATACCCTCGTGATTCAAGTATCAAACACATCAGGAATCATGATATACATATATTATGTATTATTTATTCTTTAAGTCTATTTGGGTTTCTTTAACATTCCACCTTTAGTTTATATATTCATATCATATAAGTTTTACTGGTATATAACTTTTATATTTCATATTACTTATATGATAGTCTTATGTATAATATTTTATTTAATTAATTTAAATTAATTAACTCTTTACTTAATTTTATATTAGTATTCCAATACAAAATTTATATTGGACATATCTATTATAACCTTTATAGCGTATACTATAACCTTTATAATGTAACACATATATCTTTTATATGCTTATTTTTATTTAATTAATTAACCTTTAAGTAATTTATTTAATTAAACAATTTTAATTAAATTATATTAATTTCAAAATTTATCTTATATACATACATGTATACTTATGTTATCTTAAACACTTAAAATAAACATAACATATATTAATATATATAATACAAGTATATAAATATTAATTTGTAAACTCAATTAATTAATTTGTCTCAATAATCTTACTGATAAATTTTAAATTTAGAAATTAATATTTAAATAATTTCAAACATTTTGAAATTTTCATTATATTTTCAAACATTTTGAAAATTTATATTATATTATAACCAATTATAATAAACATGTTTTTATTTTAAATTTAGCTTTTAAATTTAAAATCTTGTCTTAATTTTCAAAATTATTTTGAAATTTAGCCCAAGGCACAATTCAAATTGGGCCTTTTCTATCAGGGGCAACCTTTGGGCTCACTTCCCCTATCAGGCCAGACAATTAACTAGGTAGGATAAGGTACTTGATTACCCAATTTCAGTCCTAGACATCACCTTTTTAGATACTGTACTAATTAGTGCGCAAGCTTTAATAATTATCCCTAACATGATGAATTTAGACATCATGGCTATTGGACTCTGATACTATTGTTGGACCGAGATAGCCCGCAGGGGAAGAAAAGGGTGAATTTCAATAATTTTAGTCATTTTGGATCTTTAATAGGCCGATGAAGTGTAAATATACTTAGAAATTTCTACGTTTCTTTTAAATAAAATCAATATTTTATTTAATTTCATTAATAAAGTTTAATTTAATATGAATATAAATTAGAGTATATCACATATACTCTTATATAAATATCTGTGTATGAAGGTTACATATTAAATTTATTTAGAGAAAGAAACTTTTCATTTCATTTGTCTTACTTATTCAATTAGTGACGGTGCATAAATTTATTTAGAGAATAAAACTTTTTATTTCCTACTACTTAACTTATTCAATTAATTAAGGGATATAGATTTATTTATAAGGAAAGAGAAACCTTTTATTTCTCTCTCTTTAATTAAATCGCTTGATTAGATGAATGTCATTAAATACCAACATGTATACGACATGAATGTAAGTATAAACAAATATATTATAGTGTAAATTCTGTAAGTGCAACATATGATAGGTGCTATCAATTAATGACAAGATGTAGACATATAAATACAATTAATTGAATAGCTAATCACATAAAGGAATAATTGAAAATAAATAAAGGGTGACAAGAATGATTGATTCAATTTTCCATTTCGTAGACGTAATTAATACAGCATATAAATGATAATTAATAGGCACTATAATATAAGGATATAGATAGTCAAATATAAATGTATGTATATAGTATTGCCTCATTTAAATTGTTTCCTCCTTTTGGAAAGAAATCTAATCATACCTTAAAAATATGAAATACGGGTAATAAATTTTATATATACAGACATACATATAAAATTAATTGTGTGTATATAAGATTAAATCAAGTTTTTATAATTAATAAAAATTAGAGATTTATAGCAATCAATTTAAAAGTAGATTTATTATCGAAACATTAATTATGTGTATGTCAAATTCAATATAATATGTCTAATCAATACAAATTAGAGACTTATAGTAGTCAAATTAAATTTTAGATTTATTGCCTAAACATCTTCCATTTTTTTAATTTCTAAAACAATACAAACACAAAATACATACATGTAAACTTTCAAATCTAAAATACATTTTTTTTATATGATTTAAAACATGAATCTTCAATAAAACACTGTAATGTTCATACACAAATTTTAGCTTAATTCGTTAAAGTAAAATCCAATCAAAACAATATGAACATACAAATTTTTAGATCTAAAGGATTATACTTTGGATTGAATCTTTAATATAGATCTATAATAAAACATTGTATTCAAACATATACAAATTTTAATTTTAATTTAACAAAATAAGAACCCAATTTTTAAATTAAACATACAAAAATTTTGATCTCAAAATTACACTTTAAATTGAATGTTTAGAACATAGTTCCAACAAAAAACATTGTATTTAAACATATACAAATATTAGTTTTGATTTATTAAATTGAAAGACTAGTCAATTCATTCAACAAACAATTCAAGCTACATAAACAATTTTCAAACTAAATGAGGCAGTGATATGTACATACAGATTATGATAATTCAATTTCTCTTTCAACAAACATTACATCAAATATCATTATCTATTAAAGAAAGACATACCTTATTACCTAAAGCCTTGAAGCTCATCTTGAAAATAGTCTCCCCTTAGGATGTTGCCTAGAAGTCACACCTTGAATGATGATATCTCCTTAGATCTTCAAGATCCCCATCCTATCCTTGCAAGAGATGGATGAAACACTTTTGTATATATATGATTCAATCTTTCTCATTCGGTTTGTTTCACTACGCCATAGATGACCTTCTGCAACACAAAAAAAATGTTGGCTCAGGCCCGAAAATGTTGCCATATGTCTATGGCAACACTTTTAGGGTGATGCAATTTTTGTCCTTGCCTTAGACCTCAAAGGCAACATTTTGACTATCTAAGGCAACATAAGTAATATTGTTGCAATAGAACCCTATTTGGGTCTATGGCAACACCCATAGGTATCTATAGCAACATTCCGAAATGTTGCTATAGATATTAACTTTCTGAATTTGTGGGGCCCACAATGTAGAGCATATTTGATTTTTTAATAAAAATAAATATTTATTTAATAAAATGCTATTGCACAGAATTTGATATTTAAACAGTAATTTATTTAAATAAATATTTTATTTTAACAATTGAAATAGTACAAATTACTGACTCCACTATTTTACAATTCAATGATATATAACACTGATATTCACATATACAGATATTCCTCACTACATCACTCAGTTCACTCATTACATATGTAGTTTTAATTTATACAGACACCGACACTGACAAATATATGACGAGCCGAGTGCCAAGCCGAAGGCGAGCTAAGAAGCGGGTCCGGGCGCAGCGCCGGCAGGGGTTCGGGCCACCGCAATCCCGGTGGGGATCGACCTTCTTTGAAAAGACGTCCGGGCGCAGTCCCGGTGGGCACCGCCCGATTCATCCGATTTTGGAAGATCGAGCCTTCTTTGAAACGACGTAAAATGATGCACAAATGGTAATTGCAAGCTCTACAACAATAAATGAGGCAACTGTAATAACTGGACCAACAGCCACCTTCAAACCGTCAACAACCCCTGCCGAACACTCACAGCACCACAATAAAACTTCTACCAACAATCACCTCTGCCACTCACAACCTGAACATTGTAATCATCAATTCACCATCAAACAGCAGTACTACATGAAAACGTGCACTAGATTATAAAACTGAACTTGGAGCTCCTAAGTTCAACACTATTTCCCTTAACAACAATTTGAAAATAAAACACTAAAAATTATCTATAAGAGGATGTATATAAACAAGTCTGTGAGTATTAACTAGTAACCGACATAAAGAAAATGATATAATGTGGATTATATACACATGATACCTACAAAAATATAACTAGAAAATGATATATTGTTCCAAAGGAGCATTTGCACAAACATATGGGGGTGTACTACCTTATTGAAATTACCAGTACCATTCCCATGCTTATCCTTAATAATGTCATCATCTTGCAATCTATTACCATTAGCAGATAAGTTTTCAACAAATAAATCATAATTTTCCGAACATCACACCAAAGGCCTTCAGTACCAAGTGAAGCAACCGCAATCATAAGGGAAAGTACGAAGAGATCAGCCTGGGATGTACCTGATATAGGAGCCGTGGACGAATTAATTGTTGCGAGAATGACAGCTAAATCTCGAGGGCAGTTCGGGTTTTGGGAGAAATTAAGGCGCTAGAAGGGTTTTCAGGTGAAGTAGTCTAAAGGAGAAAGGTAGAGGGGTTGGTGGCTAGCAAGTCTTCTGTTGGAGGTGAGAGCTGATGGCGACGACAATAGTGGCAAAAGGGGTTTGAACGGAAAACTTTGTTTGGCTTCGGGTTTTGGTGTCGTGACGGGGCTTTGGTTGGAGCTAGATGGTCGCGATAGGTCAGGCGGTAGCTGGGGGTGAGGGTGACAATTTGGTGGCGGAGGCGAATGAGGAAGCAGAAGAAGAGGAGGGTGACAATTTGGTGGCGGAGGCAAATGGGAGGAGGCGAATTGGAGGAGGCAAATTGGAATGAAAACCAAAAGGGGATCTACTTTGAACTAGTTCAGGCGGGAAAATGAAATTTTGGGGCAAATTGCAGTGGTGATCCATTTTACCAACCAGATTAAATGTAGATCGTTGGATCGTATTCACGCGGATTGCTAATTTTATTAATTTTTTAATTTGAATACATCTATTGCAACACTATATAAAAATGTTGCATCGTGTTACACTTGTTTAGCTAGAGAAACACATTTTTATGGCTAAGGTAACACCAAAAATACAACGTTGCAGTAGGACCAAAATTTTATAGCTATCGCAACATTTTAGCTGGCAACACCTTGCAAAAATGTTGCAGAAGGTCATCTATGGCGTAGTGTTTCTCTCTCTAATCCTTTCTTTACACATACGTCATCAAATGACATAAAATTTCCACAACTCATGTCATCAAATGACATAAAATTTCCACAAATCATGTCATCAAATGAAATAAAAATTTCCATAAATTCTTTCACGCAATTATCTTTAAATCACATTGATATCATATACCAATGCGCGCAAATATAGCTTTTATAAATGCATTAAAATAATTACAAAAAAATTTCAAACATCAAATATATAATAATTAATTTTTCTCAAATATCAATTAAGTTAATCAATTTACAATATTTTATAAATTAATTAAATCATGTGGTTTTTCAGAGAATTCACCATTACGGTTGTGTGACTCAAAGGTGTATATTACGTCGGTGATTAATATCTAACTATTTGAATATTAATGTTCACACGTCACATAGCAGGTGGTGTGATATTTTGGCCAAATTTATCGCTTACACATCTTTTGGTAAAATCTAATTTAACTTTTTATAAGCGGTACCCGTTAGTGACAATTATTTACACCAATTCTCTTCGTCCAAACTATATCACATTAGGACTTATTGAATTTGGTAACGGTCAAAATTCCAATATCGTCCACATTTAACTTTATAGTCCAAACACAAAGTCCTTGGTTCAATAATAACAATTATTATTAATCGAAATGCTCTGGCCAGAGACTTTAACTTTGAGTTGACTTATATGTAACAATTAATTAATATAACCACATTATATTAAGTATATAATAGAAAGAAAACGCCTTTATTTCGAACAAGATTATTAACGAGTTAGATATATGTAACAAATTACATAATTGCCCCTAGGGCATACCCCTAAATCTATCAACTTGTACACCATCACTAAAAATGGTATTTTTGTTGGTAAAGGACATGTTATAAATGGGATGTTTAAGTTGAATGTTGAAGTTAATAGTTCTGTTTATATGCTGTGTAATTTTAATATTTGGCATGCTAGACTTTGTCGTGTTAATAAGCAAGTAATTAACGTGAGTAACTTAGGCCTAATCCCTAACTTTTCATAAATGATTCGAAAAAATGTGAATATTGTAGCCAAGCTAAAATTGCTAAGACCCCACATAAATCAATGTTTAGAGAGTCAGAACCTTTAAATTTAACACACTCTAATATATGTGCACTTGATGGTACTCTAACTAGGGAAGGCAAACGCTACTTTATTACTTATATTGACGATTGCTCTGATTTTACTTATGTTTATCTCATGAAGAATAAAAGTGATGTGTTAGATATGTTTATATTATTTGTCACTAAAATTGAAAATCAATCTAATAAGAAAATTAAAAGATTCTGAAGTAATAGAGGAATAGAGTATGAATCTAAGTTATTCATTGAATTTTATAAACCACAAGACATAATTCAAAAGAACTACAACCAATTCAAGTGAAATGATTAAAGCTAAAAGAAAAAATAGGACAAAAAATAGAACTCTTACCGAATTAGTGGTAGATGTTTTATTAAATTCGGGTGCAACATCTCACTGGTGGGGAGAAATTTATTAACTGTTTGTTATGTCTTTTAAACATAATTCCTAAATCTAATAGCAAATTTTCATCTTTTGAGATTCTTAAAAATCAAAAACCAACTTGTCTTATTTTAAAACTTGGGGTTACTTAGTGTATGTTCGTATTCCTGACCCTAAAAGAAATAAATTAGCAAGTCAAGCATATGAATGTGTTTTCATTGGTTATTCCATTAACAATAAAGCATATAATTTTTTTATTTTGAATGCTCGAGTTATTATTAAGTCAAATGATGCAGATTTCTTTGAAAATAAATTTCTTTTTAAACTTAGGAATAGTGGGGGGAATTTCTACCACTAATAATCTGATAATCAGAAATAATGAACATAATATGGAAAGTAAATCTGAACTTAGAAGAAGTAAAAGAGCTAGGATAACTCAAGATTTTGGTCAAAAATATTATGGTTATGCACTAGAAGAGGACCATGCTAATCTAAAAGAAGCTCAGATTCAGATCTCTGGCAAGAAGCTATAAATGATGAAATGGATTCTATTGAATCTAATAAAACTTAGCATCTAGTTGATTTACCTCCAGGTTGTTAAACTATGTATTGTAAATGGGTACTTAAAAAGTAGTTGAAACCAGATGGTACAAGTGATAAATATAAGGCTTGTTTTGTAGCTAAAGGATTTAGACAAAAAGAAAACATCGACTTCTTTGATAACCTTTTCACATGTTACAGAAATGAAATCAATTCGAGTATTAATTTCTCGTCTTCACCATACAATTTACTAATTAACCAAATAGATGTAAAAACTGCTTTTCTGAATAGTGAATTAGAAGAAGAGATTTATATGGACCAAGTCGAAGGTTTTTTATACCTGGTCAAGAGGATAAAGTTTGAAAATTAGATAAATCTTTATATGGTCTTAAACAGGCACCGAAATAATGGCATGAAAATTTTGACAATCTAATTACTTCACATGGTTTTAAAGTAAATAAAAATGACAAGTGTATTATTATAAATCCAAGAATAACAACTGCACTATCATATGTTTATATGTTGATGATTTACTTATATTTGGTTCAAATATTCATAATGTAA
Organism: Allium fistulosum; assembly: GCA_030737815.1. Taxonomy (NCBI): domain Eukaryota; kingdom Viridiplantae; phylum Streptophyta; class Magnoliopsida; order Asparagales; family Amaryllidaceae; genus Allium; species Allium fistulosum. Next base: position 103,258,881 of record CM060907.1, read on the forward strand.
ATCGTGTTAAGTCCTACTATATGCCAATTTTGATATGAAAGATCTTGGTGAAGCAAGTGTGATTCTTGGTACTATGATTACTAAGTCTGTAAAGGGAATTTCTTTGGATAAATCCCATTATATTGAGAAGATGTTAAAGATATATAATTACTTTGAATGTAAACCTGCTAGTGCACCATATGATTCAAGAGCAAAACTATTTAAGAACAGCGGTGAATGTGTAAGTCGGTTTGAATATGCAAGCATCATTGGCAGTCTTTGGTGTGCCACTGATTGTACAAGACCCAACATTGCATATGTCATGGGATTATTGTACAGGTTTACGAGCAGACCTAGTATAGAGCATTGACATGCTATTGAAATGGTTATGAGATACCTTAAAAGAACTATGAATCTTTGATTACACTATCAAAAGTTTCCCATTGTTCTTGAAGGATACAGTGATGCAGATTGGAATACTTTATCAGATGATTCCAAAGCTACTAATGGATATATTTTCAATATTACAACAATATTTATTTCTTGGAAATTTAAGAAACAGACTATCTTGGCTCAACCAACTATCGAGTCTGAAATGATAGTAGTAGCTAATGCCATTGAAGAAGCAGATTGCTTAAGAAATCTGCTAGTTGAGATCCCTTTATGGAAAAAACCATTACTGGTTGTGTCGATCCATTGTGATTGTACCGTGGCTATTGCAAAATTTTAAATCCATTATTACGACGGTAAGAGATGAAAAATTCATCGTAAGCACGGTTCTGTAAGAGATATATCTCTTTAGGATCTGTAAGAGTGGATTACATATGCACTGATGAGAATTTGGCCGATCCTTTGACGAAAGGACTCGATAGAGAGAAATTCCTTTCTACATCTAAAAGAATGGGACTATTGCCTTTAGATTGTTGAGTCACGCACAATGGTAACTCGATATAATGACTAGAGATCCCAAGAACTAGGTTCAATGGGTAATAACAAGTTGTAAAATGATATGACTTGAACATGCTATTTTTATACACTTAGAAGCATGTAATTCTGAAGTGATTAGAGAATGAGTTAATAGAAAATCATAATGAGATCTGTACTTTAAATGGACCGGAGTACCTACCTTCAAGAGTACTCTTGATAGACTCATCTGTGTGGATGTGGAAATGTGGTCGTTTTCTATGGAATTTTGGGCAAGATTCCTATAACATTCACTAAACTAGAATAGACGTGCATGGCCATAAATGCACGGGCTTAGTTGATAGCACTTTAGAAAGGTTGTTTGTGGTTTGATGTCAGGAATAGAGTTCAAGACTATGAGTCACTCTAGTAAACTGAATCATACTCACTATGCAAAGGTTCAAATTGAAAGATACCTTTTGTTTATGCATAATCCTATATTTTCTGAAATTGCTTGAAATTTTTTTTTAATAATTCAACTGGGTATTGTTGGAACTTTAAGTGAATTAATTAAAAAATAAATAAAAAACGGGTTAATGGTTATATATTTATGTTCCTTTATTATAATTGAGCTGTTTCAAATGTATAATGGTAATATATATTTATGAGCCATTATTATAATTGAGTTGTTGCAAATGTCCAACGGTAATATATATTCATGAGCCATTATTATCGAGCCATTGTAAAAGTTATGGTATAAAAATTCATTTTAAATGACAATAAATTTAAATCTATTAACATTCCCTCACTTCAGTAATGTATAGAATTTCCATTCTTCCTATTTAAATGATAAATAGGCAGAAGAGAAAATGTGAATAACAGACAATTTTTCTTTCTTCTTCTTTATCATCTACATTTTTCTCTTTAAGAAACTTTACAGGCCATTAAATTAGAAAGTGTTATATTCAAAACAATTTGCTGTAGTGCAAATAAAAAATTGACCAAATTTGAGAGGTTATTTTATCCTGTGGACGGAGCGGTTGATAGATAGTTTTTCACCATGAGACTAAGCCACAAATCGTCTTAAAGAGCAGCCTAGTGTGCGACTCAGCAAAAAAAAGACGCTACAGATTTAGATTGAGGTACAACTGTTACCATCTATAACGGTAACAATTGAAGAATTAGATAACTGCGGTTAACCATACCAATCATACATGATTGTTTTGTATAATATTTAAAATTAAAGTATAAAAATTAGTAATTTAAGTTAAAGGAATAAACTGTTCATTAATAATATGTGCCTTCATGAACTAATAACATATGCATGCATATTGATTGTTTTATAAACAAATAAATAAATTTGCAAAAACAGTTAGAGCTATATCAATTTATCATCAATAATGCATATGGTTGAAAATATATATACGACATGCATCTTGAAAACCTGACGATTAACCATCATAGACTATTGCAGTAATGGTTATAAGAATTATAACCGTCAACAATAGCGATAGTTACGGTTGGTGGAAATAATGATGGTTATCTCAACCATAACACCCCTACTATCATGGAAGATTACATGTAATATCAATTTATTCAAAATTTCAACGAAAACCTATGTAAGATTAGATATATGCATTTATTGTTTTATTAAGATAATGATTTATATTATGTGTACTCAATGCATATTTACTGCTTAAAACTATTTATTATGATCATATTTGTTGATTTTACATACTTTAATAATCATTGTGATTGAAAAAAATTATATTAAACCAAAACTTTATATTTATGCTTTTTTATTTACTAATCGTTAGTGGATAGGATAATTACTTGATATTCATCTGTATCTGCGAATATCCAATATCCAAAGATGATTTTGAATGCGTACGCAGATATGACACTATCCACATTCGAATATATACATTGACAGACCTAGATATTGATTATAAATTTGAAACCATTAGCCAAAAGAATTAAAATCTCTAGTTAATTTTTATTATAATAATATTTCTACAAAATGCAAAAATAAGATTCATAATTATTAAAAAACAATATTGTTGCAACTATTATGTATAGCATGGGTTCGCAATAGTTTTTATATAAACAACTACAATTTAATCAAAGAATAAAACTCATCTTATTCACAGCTCAAGAACAAGATATCAAATTTGGACGATTTAAACCTATTTCAAATTTTTAAGGGAGAAGATATTAATTGATTCTCGCAATCAATCAAATATGGAAAACAAATTGAAAAGATAGTCAATTAGTAACAGAAGAGATATTACTTGATTTGAGAAAACAATTAAATAAGGCTATATATGGAAACAAACACAAATATGTTAAATTTATGTTGAAATCAAATCAAGCATGTAACAACCCGAGCTTTTGTGAAAATTTAATATCGTCATTAAACGACTAGAATGATAGTTAATTGCTCGATTGAGTTTTAGATCGGTTGGAATCTTTTGATAAAAATTGCTATTAAAATTGCAATTGGGTTTTTTTTAGAGTTAAAACTCTTTTATAAGTTGTTAAAAAAAATTGCTAATTGGGCTTTATAAATATTTTGGGCTTTGAATGTTGGCCCATGGGTGTTGTACTGTGTTATTTGAGTGGATGCCATCCCCTTTCTTATTTTGTTCGACCCGGTCCCCTTCTCTTTTGATTCATTCGAAGCCTAACCCTAAAACATACGAACGAGAATAAATAAATGGCGGCTTCAAATCTCGTACTCGTTCGTTCCTCCACCGGATTTAGTTATCTTTCGAGAAAGAAAAAAAAATGGTGACTTCGTGATTCCTTTCTTCCTCTGATCGACTTAATTGCGTTCGTTCCAGTGAGGATTGCTAGGGCTTCGGCCTTGCTTCTACTTCTTTGGGATTCGCTAGGGCTTTAGATGAATCGAAGAAGACGAAGGCGGAAGCTCGATCGAAGATTCGTGCATGCCTTGTCGATCGACGTCTCCTTCGCTCCGCTCACGGCAGCCTTAGGCTAAGGTGAGTGATTTCTCACTCACATCTGTATTCAACCTCGTTAATTTGTGAATTCCGTTGTTGGATCTTTCCCTTAATAGGTTTGCTATTTTGAGTAAGTGCTTCGTACCCATGGTTTTGACTTTGTGATTTTTCTGGTTTTCTGCCTTCATGTTTCCCCCTGCTTCGTTTTGAATTTTGATGACATTTGCTCTGTCTATGTTGGTGTTCTTCCCTGAGTTTGACTATTGTTGGGTGATGTTGTTTATGCGATGGTTTTGGCTTTTGTCGATTGTTGGCTACTCGTAAAAAGCGAGTGATCTTCACTGTCATCCTAATTCATTCTCGATACTGCACTTAAGTTGTTTGTTTTGTCTCAATGTGGATAATTTTGTCTGCCTTGGTTCGATTTCTATAGGCACTGATTTCGTTTGAAAGCTAAAAAACGTGATTTTGGGAAATTATAATTTGGGTGAGTATTCGATTTAATTCTTACGAATTGGGGTTTTAATTAGGTTCGAATCCCTTCGATGTTCATTCGTATAATTTTTTGACTGGCTTTCCACGTTAACTCTTCTTTTTAAAACAATGTTGACTTTGAGTTTGGTAACATTGTTGCCTTCGGTTTCAATGTATTCTTTACTGACTTGGACAATTGAGGTTATACATATGTAAGAATTGTCGTTCATGTTGTATAGTTGGTATTGCATCAGGTTGGGCAGTTGTTTGTTCTAATTTATATCAGTAGCATTCTGTTTCCATGTGAAGATGTGGTTTGGCTGACACTTGAATCTTGGTTATAAATTGACATATGTACCACACTAATTACATCATATAGTCGGGTCTTCATGTAGTTTGTATATCTCACTGTTGCATTGGGGTTGTAGCTGCGGTCCTATATTGCATAGTGCATTCATCTCGTAGTCTGGTACCCTTTTGAAGTCTAGTCTTGAGTGCAGACTTCATATTGCCGTAACTCGTACACATTTGGATTTTAACTTGCCTCGGTTATGATTTTGATTTGAGGTCACTACTTTACATTCTTTGCTTGATATTGCCTTTATCATAATAATATTCCCACTACTGCATTGATTTAGAGGCTGCAGTATTATTTTCTGCTGCATCCCCAGAGATGTGTTATTCACGTGCATTGCCTTCATACCTAGGCTGTCTGGTTTCAATATTTTGGCCTTGAGTCACATGTAGTATTCATATGCATTGATGTTGGCTTTTGTCACTTGAAATAAAAGCTGCTGTTGGACTTTGGGTTTTGATCTGGGTTTTTACTGACCTGTACACATGTGTTTGCTTGCATCCATATTGTCGCTGTGTCTAGTATGATATAGTTGCATCTGAGCCGTACTACCGCCTTTGTTCTCGAGTCCGACACTTGCGTTGCCCAGTTTCATTTAGTTGTTCACTAGTCTGCATTTGCTAGTGAGGTCGAACTTGGTCTTGTTTCTCCATTTAGTCTTGCTGCAGTTGCTAGTTTGAGTTCTGTTGCCTCTTGCACATGCTCTTTGATACAGTGTGAACTTGTTTCACTTGTTGACTCTGATCTCGTTTAGTATTGTTTGGAGTTATTTTGTAGTGGCGAGGCAGTACACGCATGCGTGTACTGCAGCCCTGGCAGGATCGACAAATTTAGTTGATATTTCGATTGTTAAATTATTTCGTTGGTTCAATTAAATAAGTTGAGGTTGTATTCTGAAGTGGTTCATTTTGATTTGAGTTAGGTCCGTTGGCTTTTGGATTCATTGATCTTCTGAGTATTTTATAGACTGTATTGGCGAGGCAGTACACGTTAGCGTGTACTGCAGCCAATCAGCATTGTTGATTTTAAATTGACATTTCAATTGTTTAATTGATTTGGATTGCTGAGTTGTTGCTTAATACAGTTTAGTGTTATATCTGCCGTTATCCGATTCTTTTATCGAAGGAATCGGATATACGAGATTTTTGTGACTGTCGTCTATTTGATATTATTATTGCTTATGTGCATTAATAACTGAGTTTGAATTAGACTGACCCGTGTATTATTTTCCTTTGAATTTAATACTCGGGTCAGACCCGAGTTATTTCAGGTTGTAGATTTCTTCTTTGAGTTGCTGTTCAGGATATGAAGACATTTCACATCTTCTGAAGTTGTCTGTGTCCTTTTGTAGTAGTCGTGTCATTGTATAGAACGATATGTATTCATGTATATTAGTCGATAATGTACTTGTATATATAACTTCTAGAGTCGACAGTTGTAGTTGTATCATATGTATCGTGTCAACTATATTGTAACTGACATCGGTTATATATATATGAGATTTTTGTTAATCTGTGTTCCGCATTTATATTATCTGTGTTATTGTTATATCTAATGTCCTAAACTATTATGAACTATCGTAGTTTGTTTTATACTGATAATTGGATATGTCGATGGGAGTAAATAAATAATAGATGAAAAATAAAAAGTATACACCACTCCTATCGAGATAACCAATATTAGTGTAAGGCCAATTACGGATGGTCGCTCCTATCCAGCCTTATTCTTTGTAATAATAGACAGTATTTCTTTTAATACTCTTTGTTATTATGAGCATAGAGGTGGGGCGTTACAGTTGGTATCAGAGCTTGGGGTTTATGGACATAATATAAAACATAACTTGGATGGAACATATTCTACAACTATTGGTCGATGTTTTATTTGTGATTTGAGTCAAAACTAAAGTTTTGAAATTTGGATGAAATTTTTAAATATCTTTATTTAAAAATAATAGTGAAATTGTATTCTGTTTATCAGAATGCGCAGCGGAAACAGTGAAACTGTCTTCGCTGAGTACAACTGATAATCTTTTTGATTTAAAAATCAAAATACGAAATTGATATGAATTTCATTTGTTGTTTACATAGCTGTAATTATTTTGTTTCTTTGAGAATTTCGAATCCGAATTGAGGATTCGAAGAAATTGCAGATATGTGATTTTTTGTTGAAATTTCCGCTGGCTTTCTTTTGTACTAATCATCTATTGATTAGATTTTGCTGTTTTGAATTGTCTTCATTGAAGATACCTTTGAATGATTTTTTTTGTTCCTTTTGAAGTACGTGCAGAATTTGAATTGCACGTTATTGCTGTTATTTTGCGTTGGACCGATGCTTGGTTATGAAACGTATTTTGTTGCCGTTATTTTTATAACGGGATTTTACACCAATGCTATATTTTGAAGCACGGTGTTTTGTGACATTTTGATGAATGTGAATTCACTGATATTACATTTTGATGTAGATTGTTTTGATGTGATTTTGACGTTTTAAAACTACTGTCGCTTTGGCTTCAATAACCGTCAATTTTTAAAAGTGGATTTTCAAGCGGTTATTCCGCAATGCTGATTTTGAGATTCATTCTACGATATTTTGAGAAGTACAATTTCCTTATCGAAATTGTTACTAATATTGCTGCTTTAATCACGTGATTGGAAAATCGTTTTAAAATGAAAATCGTTTTATAAAATTTTAGCAGTTTGCGTTTTCAAAAGAATGAGAAAGCGACTTAAACGATTCAGCAAAATCGAGGATTATGACCCCTTTCTTTTACTGTTTCGCTTAACTCCGGACTTGTTCAGTTGAGAATGCGAAGTGTTATTTTTACAAAATAAATAAAATTGTTTTCAGAAATTTTACAGTTTGCGATTTCAAAAGAATGAGGAAGCGATTTAAACGTTTCAGCAAAATCGAGGACTATGACCCCTTTCTTTTACTGATTCGCTTAATTCCGGACTTGTCCGTTTGAGAATGTAAATTGTATTTTTACAAAATACACAATTTTGCACTTTCAAGGAAACGATGAAGAAAATTAAACAATTTAGTAAAACTCGTGGTTATGGGACATGTGCGTTTACTATTTTGGTTAATTCCGGACTCGTTAATTGAAATATTTTGATGCTTTCGTGTGCTTTCGAGCCACTATGAGGACCTTCGGGTCATTTGTTGGACCTTCGGGTCATTTGTTGGGCTTTCAGGCCACTCTGCGGACCTTCGGGTCATTTGTTGGGCTTTCGGGCCACTCTGCGGACCTTCGGGTCAAATACCAGTACTAGACCTTCGGGTCACTCTGCGGACCTTCGGGTCAATCTGATGGGCGCCAAAAATTATGTTGAGTACTTGGTAGGCTTCGGCCACTCTGAGATGCACGTGCGGCGAATTAAAAACTCGCCATCTGATGGGATCGATCCAAGCTTTTATGTTGATTTTCTAGTCTTCTTAATTGATTTCTAGATATTTGTTGTTTCTAATTATCGCTTGTGATAATTAGATATTTGTTGATATGAGTTCTGATTATCGTTTTTGATAATCAGATAATTGTTGCTTTTAATTATCGCCTTAGATAATTAATTATCTGCTGATTTAAGATTTAATTATCGCATTTGATAATTAAATATTTGTTGATTTGAGATTTAATTATCGTTTTTGATAATTAAATATTTGTTGATTTGAGATTTAATTATCGCTTTTGATAATTAAATATTTGCTGATTTGAGATTTAATTATCGCTTTTGATAATTAAATATTTGCTGATTTGAGATTTAATTATCGCTTTTGATAATTAAATATTTGCTGATTTGAGATTTAATTATCGCTTTTGATAATTAAATATTTGCTGATTTGAGATTTAATTATCGCTTTTGATAATTAAATATTTGCTGATTTGAGATTTAATTATCGCATTTGATAATTAAATATTTGCTGATTTGAGATTTAATTATCGCTTTTGATAATTAAATATTTGCTGATTTGAGATTTAATTATCGCTTTTGATAATTAAATATTTGCTGATTTGAGATTTAATTATCGCTTTTGATAATTAAATATTTGCTGATTTGAGATTTAATTATCGCTTTTGATAATTAAATATTTGCTGATTTGAGATTTAATTATCGCTTTTGATAATTAAATATTTGCTGATTTGAGATTTAATTATCGCTTTTGATAATTAAATATTTGCTGATTTGAGATTTAATTATCGCTTTTGATAATTAAATATTTGCTGATTTGAGATTTAATTATCGCATTTGATAATTAAATATTTGCTGATTTGAGATTTAATTATCGCTTTTGATAATTAAATATTTGCTGATTTGAGATTTAATTATCGCTTTTGATAATTAAATATTTGCTGATTTGAGATTTAATTATCGCTTTTGATAATTAAATATTTGCTGATTTGAGATTTAATTATCGCTTTTGATAATTAAATATTTGCTGATTTGAGATTTAATTATCGCTTTTGATAATTAAATATTTGCTGATTTCAGATTTAATTATCGCTTTTGATAATTAGATTTTGTTGAGAATCTGTAAATTTCTTTTATGAAAATAAAAGATTCCTTTGGTGTTTGTGTTCTCGATCTTTATTTTTCTAGCTTAACCAGTTTATGTTAGAAGAATAATCGTTATAGACGACTTTCATTATGAAAATTGCGGGGACGCAATTTTTATAAGGAGGGGAGTCTGTAACAACCCGAGCTTTTGTGAAAATTTAATATCGTCATTAAACAACTAGAATGATAGTTAATTGCTCGATTGAGTTTTAGATCGGTTGGAATCTTTTGATAAAAATTGCTATTAAAATTGCAATTGGGTTTTTTTTAGAGTTAAAACTCTTTTATAAGTTGTTAAAAAAATTGCTAATTGGGCTTTATAAATATTTTGGGCTTTGAATGTTGGCCCATGGGTGTTGTACTGTGTTATTTGAGTGGATGCCATCCCCTTTCTTATTTTGTTCGACCCGGTCCCCTTCTCTTTTGATTCATTCGAAGCCTAACCCTAAAACATACGAACGAGAATAAATAAATGGCGGCTTCAAATCTCGTACTCGTTCGTTCCTCCACCGGATTTAGTTCTCTTTCGAGAAAGAAAAAAAAATGGTGACTTCGTGATTCCTTTCTTCCTCTGATCGACTTAATTGCGTTCGTTCCAGTGAGGATTGCTAGGGCTTCGGCCTTGCTTCTACTTCTTTGGGATTCGCTAGGGCTTTAGATGAATCGAAGAAGACGAAGGCGGAAGCTCGATCGAAGATTCGTGCATGCCTTGTCGATCGACGTCTCCTTCGCTCCGCTCACGGCAGCCTAAGGCTAAGGTGAGTGATTTCTCACTCACATCTGTATTCAACCTCGTTAATTTTTGAATTCCGTTGTTGGATCTTTCCCTTAATAGGTTTGCTATTTTGAGTAAGTGCTTCGTACCCATGGTTTTGACTTTGTGATTTTTCTGGTTTTCTGCCTTCATGTTTCCCCCTGCTTCGTTTTGAATTTTGATGACATTTGCTCTGTCTATGTTGGTGTTCTTCCCTGAGTTTGACTATTGTTGGGTGATGTTGTTTATGCGATGGTTTTGGCTTTTGTCGATTGTTGGCTACTCGTAAAAAGCGAGTGATCTTCACTGTCATCCTAATTCATTCTCGATACTGCACTTAAGTTGTTTTTTTTGTCTCAATGTGGATAATTTTGTCTGCCTTGGTTCGATTTCTATAGGCACTGATTTCGTTTGAAAGCTAAAAAACGTGATTTTGGGAAATTATAATTTGGGTGAGTATTTGATTTAATTCTTACGAATTGGGGTTTTAATTAGGTTCGAATCCCTTCGATGTTCATTCGTATAATTTTTTGACTGGCTTTCCACGTTAACTCTTCTTTTTAAAACAATGTTGACTTTGAGTTTGGTAACATTGTTGCCTTCGGTTTCAATGTATTCTTTACTGACTTGGACAATTGAGGTTATACATATGTAAGAATTGTCGTTCATGTTGTATAGTTGGTATTGCATCAGGTTGGGCAGTTGTTTGTTCTAATTTATATCAGTAGCATTCTGTTTCCATGTGAAGATGTGGTTTGGCTGACACTTGAATCTTGGTTATAAATTGACATATGTACCACACTGATTACATCATATAGTCGGGTCTTCATGTAGTTTGTATATCTCACTGTTGCATTGGGGTTGTAGCTGCGGTCCTATATTGCGTAGTGCATTCATCTCGTAGTCTGGTACCCTTTTGAAGTCTGGTCTTGAGTGCAGACTTCATATTGCCGTAACTCGTACACATTTGGATTTGAACTTGCCTCGGTTATGATTTTGATTTGAGGTCACTACTTTACATTCTTTGCTTGATATTGCCTTTATCATAATAATATTCCCACTGCTGCATTGATTTAGAGGCTGCAGTATTATTTTCTGCTGCATCCCCGGAGATGTGTTATTCACGTGCATTGCCTTCATACCTAGGCTGTCTGGTTTCAATATTTTGGCCTTGAGTCACATGTAGTATTCATATGCATTGATGTTGGCTTTTGTCACTTGAAATAAAAGCTGCTGTTGGACTTTGGGTTTTGATCTGGGTTTTTACTGACATGTACACATGTGTTTGCTTGCATCCATATTGTCGCTGTGTCTAGTATGATATAGTTGCATCTGAGCCGTACTACCGCCTTTGTTCTCGAGTCCGACACTTGCGTTGCCCAGTTTCATTTAGTTGTTCACTAGTCTGCATTTGCTAGTGAGGTCGAACTTGGTCTTGTTTCTCCATTTAGTCTTGCTGCAGTTGCTAGTTTGAGTTCTGTTGCCTCTTGCACATGCTCTTTGATACAGTGTGAACTTGTTTCACTTGTTGACTCTGATCTCGTTTAGTATTGTTTGGAGTTATTTTGTAGTGGCGAGGCAGTACACGCATGCGTGTACTGCAGCCCTGGCAGGATCGACAGATTTAGTTGATATTTCGATTGTTAAATTATTTCGTTGGTTCAATTAAATAAGTTGAGGTTGTATTCTGAAGTGGTTCATTTTGATTTGAGTTAGGTCCGTTGGCTTTTGGATTCATTGATCTTCTGAGTATTTTATAGACTGTATTGGCGAGGCAGTACACGTTAGCGTGTACTGCAGCCAATCAGCATTGTTGATTTTAAATTGACATTTCAATTGTTTAATTGATTTGGATTGCTGAGTTGTTGCTTAATACAGTTTAGTGTTATATCTGCCATTATCCGATTCTTTTATCGAAGGAATCGGATATACGAGATTTTTGTGACTGTCGTCTATTTGATATTATTATTGCTTATGTGCATTAATAACTGAGTTTGAATTAGACTGACCCGTGTATTATTTTCCTTTGAATTTAATACTCGGGTCAGACCCGAGTTATTTCAGGTTGTAGATTTCTTCTTTGAGTTGCTGTTCAGGATATGAAGACTTTTCACATCTTCTGAAGTTGTCTGTGTCCTTTTGTAGTAGTCGTGTCATTGTATAGAACGATATGTATTTATGTATATTAGTCGATAATGTACTTGTATATATAACTTCTAGAGTCGACAGTTGTAGTTGTATCATATGTATCGTGTCAACTATATTGTAACTGACATCGGTTATATATATATGAGATTTTTGTTAATCTGTGTTCCGCATTTATATTATCTGTGTTATTGTTATATCTAATGTCCTAAACTATTATGAACTATCGTAGTTTGTTTTATACTGATAATTGGATATGTCGATGGGAGTAAATAAATAATAGATGAAAAATAAAAAGTATACACCACTCCTATCGAGATAACCAATATTAGTGTAAGGCCAATTACGGATGGTTGCTCCTATCCAGCCTTATTCTTCGTAATAGTAGACAGTATTTTTTTTAATACTCTTTGTTATTATGAGCATAGAGGTGGGGCGTTACAAAGCAAATCCGAAAATATTTCATCTTTATCTCTAAGGCAATCTTCATCTTTGCACCTATAAATATAAAGACATTTTCTCATTTTTTCATCATAACCAACAAGAGTGTTCTCCGTCTAAATATCTCAATAAGATCCCTATTTCTATAATTTTTAGGTTGAGTGAAATTTATTTAGTGATTCATACTCTTCTTATGTTTTACACCCTCTCGAAGTGAAGAAATAATAAAGGGTTTTGGGTATCCGTGGATGTGGGATACTTATATCTGAATCACATTAAATCTTCTGTGTCTTTTTTTTGTTTCCAACGTTTATTCTTAAGTGATTTCATAGTTGATTTTAAGTTGCATTAGTATTCAAATATGCAATACTAGATTCTACTTAAACCACTTCTGCTCATCGATTTATAAAGCTAGTGTTATTGTTCTGTTGGGGTATTAATGGCTACTTTGGAAAGACTATTGGCAGATCTGGTTTCAATTATGTTATATGTTTGGATAGAAATGGAGATTTTGGAGCCTGGAAGACGAAGATGGAGGAAGTGTTAAAGAAGGAGAAGACCTTAAGGTTATTTCTACGCCTGACAAATTGAAGCACGCTGAAGCAGATGTTTTGGAAGAGATGGAAGATGAAGCTCTTAAAATAATCCAATTGAATGTTTCTGGTGAAGTTCTTAGAGAATTCTCTTAAGAGATGACGGTGAAGAAATTACGGGAAGAGTTATCCGATGCATATCTAGACAGATCTCTCACAAATTAGATTATTTTTCAGCAACAACTCTATTTGTTTACGATGAAGCCTGGAGTCGATCTTATGGAGCATGTAGATGTTTTGACCACTTTGATTATGAACCTGAAGGCAGCGGATGTTGATATTACAAACGAGGCTCAAGTAGTGATCCTCTTGTATTCCTTGCCTAAGGAGTACACTTCTTTTGTTAATTACATAATATATGGTCGTAGTTAAATTAGCCTAGCTAATGTAAAGGTTTGTCTTCATAATGAAGTGTTGAGGGGAAAGTTGGCAATCACTAATTTAGATAGTAATTCAGAGGGCTTATCTGTTCAGAAAAGTAGAAACCAAAGCAAGTCAAAGAATGGTGGAGGTAGATATATTTAAGGCCTCGGTCTAGGGGGCCTAAGCAATTGACTTGCCGTTGTTGTAAAACGTTAGGGCACTTTAGAGCACAATGTCCCAAGCTCAAAGGAAGAAGAATAAAAGACCCAAAGCAAGCTTCAACATTAATATAGAGAAATCAGATACAGAGAGTGATACCGATGTGTTTACAGCTTCTGGCTCTTCTGGAAAGCACAACTTATAGCTTATTAATTCTGGCGTATCCTATTATATGACATCTTCTATGACCTGTTTCTTTGCATACCATGAGATTTATGGAGGAGAAGTTCTAATTGGCAATTATGCTTCTTACCATATGGTTGGTTTTGGTAGTGTGATGGTCGGAATGTTTGACGATGTTATTTGTACTATTATTAATGTTATACATGTACCTGATTTGAGAAGGAGCTTGATTTCTATTTGGGCGTTAAGTAGGTTTGGGTTGAAGATTGTAGTTGAGGGAGAAAAGATGATGATATCGAAGGGTTCCAAGATTATTATGAAAGGTGTGAGGGTAGAAAACCTTTATTTATTGAAGGGCACTACTGTAGTTGGAGAATCAGCTTCTGCTACTTCCGCTGATTCAAATTCTTCCAGATTATGGCACTTGTAGATGAGACGCAACGCCGAACGCAGTTTGGATGAGTTGAGAAAGCGATGTTTGATTGGTGGAGTTCAGCATTCAAAGATTTGCTTTTGTGAAAAGTGTGTTTTTTGTAAGCAAACAAATATCTTTTGGAACTGGTAAGCATAAAGCAAAAGCTGTTTTGGAGCATGTTCATGCAGATGTTTGGGGTACCTCCCCTTATCCATTTTTAGGTGGAGCCGGGTACTTTGTTTCATTTATAGATGATTTCTCTCGTAAAGTACATGTATACTTTCTGTAGTCTATGAGTGGAACCTTTGCCAGGTTTTGAAAGTGGAAATCCACGGTTGAAAAGCAGTTATGGAAGAAGATGAAAGTTCTTCGTTCGGATAATGATGTTGAATTTGTATCATAGGAATTCATCAATTTTTGTGAGTTCGAAGACATTAAGAAGCATTACACCACATCCGGCGACCATCAATCTAATGGAGTTGCTGAAAGAATGGATCAGATATTATTAGAGAGAACTCATTTCTTTATATGACCGCTAAGTTGAAGAAGGGAATTTGGATAGAAGCTTTATTCATGACACTTTTCCTCATCGACTACACACCTTTTACTGCCATAGTTATGAAGATCTCTGAAGAAGTATGGAAAGGAGTGCATGTTAGCTATTGATGCAGCAGCGGAATAACAAAAATGATGATTCTGTGAAAGTAGTAATCGATGGAATGAAAAATACCGAATGTCCCAAATTCGTTGATCCGAAGATACCGAATTCTAGCTATCTTCGTCACGTTGATCGCACACGATACCTTGAAAGAAGATCTGCATTTCTTCAGACGTTGATCAAGCGCACTTGATACCGTGAATTGGCTTCTACGATCGTTGATCCGAGCGCACTCGAATGCCGAAAGAGGAGATAGGAGATTACACTCAACTACCAATTTAATGAAAGCACAAAGCTAACAAACAAAATTTTTTATTCAAAATCAACTAACCTTCAAAGTTACAACTCACCCACTATTTATAGCATTTTACAACACCCAGAACACTAGGTCGTTACGCGACCTACGACCTAACTTAGGTCGGCAGCGACCTAACAACATTACAACACCTGCAGTACATCACAAGATATCACTTATTTACAACACAACACATAGGTCGGCCGCGACCTAACAATACAACTCACGCGACCTACGACTTAAAGAAAATACAAACACGTTACAACATAGTATCACGACATACGACCTAGTAACACATGCGACCTAAAATAATGCGACTCAAGGTATTCAGGCGGCATAGGCTTCGTACGCGACCTAACAAGTTAGCTTCTGGGATTCTTCACACGACCTAATTCTCCTGGCGACCTAACTTAGGTCGTAACGCGTTCACGCGACCTAACTTAGGTCGTAGCTCGAGACAGTCTTCACTCGAAATATCGGAGCGACCTAAAGGAATGAGAGCTTCGTTAGGTCGTTCGTTCTCCTCGCGACCTAACTTAAGTTGTAACCCCTCTTCGCGACCTAGTGACGCAGCGGATATTACAAAACAATGTCGATCGATGAATGTAGTAATCGGTGGATTGGAAGATACTGAAATGCCCAAATTCGTTGATCCGAAGATACGAATTCTAGATATCTCTGACTCGTTGATCCGAAGATACCGGGAAAGAGATCTACAATTCTTCGACGTTGATCTTGCGCACAAGATTCCGTGAATCGGCTTCAACAAACGATGATTCGAGCGCACTCGAATGACGTAAGTGAAGATAGGAGATACACTCGACTACCAATTGAATTTGAGAGCACAAAGCTAACAAAAGAGAATTTTATTCAATATTCAACAACCTTTTACAAATGAGCGTCTCGGCCTATTTATAGGCGTTTTACAATTCACATGAAAAAAACAACAAAAATTTACATCTCCTAAGTCGGTTCCAACCTAACAGTCACGACCTACCATTCCAGGCGACTTACGACTTATACACCTTCAAGCATACGACTTATTACAAACAGGTTACGACCTAAAAAGATACAAACGACTCAAAGGCAAAACGGCTCATCATCAACGGTTCAGATTGACGCAGCATCAAGATCCTTGGCTACAAGCTTTCGCGACTTAACAACATGCGCATCCATATCAGCGACTTAAGGAATTCAATGGCAGAGATTAACTCGTTAGCAGATTCAACGGTATCAGGCTTCAGCGACTTAAAACAGGCGGCATCAACGACTTAAGGAATTCGATGGTTTAGATTAACTCGTAGAAGAATCAACAGCACCAGGCTTCACGCGACTTACGACTTAATTCTTCTAGGTCGTAACTCGCTTCCTCTTCATGCCTTTTGTTAAGTCGTGGACGACTTATACCTTCAACTTTGTTAAGTCGTGGGCTTTCACTAGGTCGCTGCCGAGTTATACTAAGTCGCTGGGACGACTTCAAACCTCCGTTAGGTCGCGCACTCGAGTTAACTCGTTCACTAGATCGCTGCCGAGTTATACTAAGTCGCTGGGACGACTTAACACCTTCGTTAGGTCGCGAACTTGAGTTAACTCGCTGCCGAGTTATACTAAGTCGCTGGGACGACTTAGAACCTTCGTTAGGTCGCGGATATCCTTCCATAAGTCGGTTGCGACCTAGAACTTCATTTTCCCAACATTGCTCACCAATTCTTAACTCGGTGGTATTCTTCTTAGGTCGGTCTCGACTTATCAACTTGTTAGGTCGTATTCGACCTATGACTTCATCCTGGCCTGCATCATCCTCCCCAGGTTGAGAAAAATTCGTCCTCGAATTTGTACTTTCCTCATCCACAATAAACTCTTCTCCATGATATGGTATGATATGCTTAACGTTGAATACGTCCGACGTGTACACATCATCTGGCAGCTTCAATTTATAAGCATTTTCATTGATTCGTTTCACAACTTCTACCGGACCAATTTTCCTGGCTTTCAACTTGTTGTAAGCGCCCACTGGAAAACGATCTTTGGTTAACACTGCATAAACTAAATCACCTTCGTTAAATTCAACACTTCTTCGTTTCAAATCTGCAGATTGTTTATACTTCTCATTTGCTTTCTCCAATCGTTCTTGAACGATTTTATGACATTCCGTCAACCCCTCAACAAAATCGGCAGCTTTCTTAACTGTCTTCTTTGATTGTGGCACTACTGTTAGATCCAACGGTCCCTTGGGTAAGCTTGAATATACTATCTGAAATGGACTGAACCCAGTACTTCGATTCACAGCATGATTATGAGCAAATTCTGCCTGGCATAACTTCACATCCCAACTCTTTAGATTATCTTGAACAAGACACCTCAACAAATTTCCCAATGATCGATTAACCACCTCCGTTTGTCCATCAGTTTGCGGATGATAAGCACTACTAAATTTCAGCTTCGTTCCCACCATTTTCCACAAACTCAACCAAAAGTGACTTAGAAATCGAGTATCTCTATCCGACACAATAGATTCTGGCAATCCATGAAGTCGATAGATCTCCTTGAAAAACAACTGAGCAACATGAACCGCATCTGCCGTCTTCTTACAAGCAATAAAATGTGCCATTTTCGAAAATCTGTCAACCACCACATAAATGGAATCATTACCACGCTGCGTTCTTGGCAATCCCAACACAAAGTCCATACTGATATCCACCCATGGTTTTACAAGAACGGGTAACGACATATATAAACCAGCATTAGTCGCAGTTCCTTTCGAAACCTGACAAATATGACAACGCTCCACAAACCTCTCTACTTCTTTCCTCATCGATGGCCAAAAGTAGGACTGTGAAATCAACTGTAAGGTATGGTCTCTCCCAACATGTCCCTCTTCGTGTAACTCCTTGATAATCTTCATTCTCAGACTACCCTCCGGTATGCACAATCGATTTCCTTTGAACAGAAAACCATCTGTCATTATGAACTCATCCGTCTCCCCATCCTTGACTTTATCAACAAACTTTGCAAAGTAAGGATCATCGACAAATAATTCTGGCAACACATCGAACCCTGTCACCTCAACTTTCAGTGTAGTCAACAAATGACTCCTTCTACTCAAAGCATCAGCCACTCGATTCGTCACCCCTGACTTGTGTTTAACAACAAAAATAAACTGTTGCAGATATGCAATCCACGATGCATGTCTTGCTGAGATCTTATCTTGCCCTTGCAAATGCTTCAATGCTTCATGATCAGTATATAGAACAAACTCATTCTGAAATAGATAGTGTCTCCAGTGTTTAATAGATTGTACAACAGCATAGAATTCCACATCATACGTACTGTACCTCATCTTCGCTCCTGACAACTTCTCACTGAAATATGCAATTGGACGTCCCTTCTGACTCAACACTCCTCCAATTCCAAATTTGGATGCATTAGTATGTAGTTCAAACACTAACTGAAAATCTGGTAATATTAGAATTGGTGCAGACGTCAAAAGTTCTTTGATTCGCTCAAAAGCAACCCCGGCTTCCTCCGTCCATGCAAACTGTTTACCCTTCATACAATCAGTCACAGGCGCCATCACACTACTAAAGTGTGGAATAAACCTCCGATAAAATGAAGCCAACCCGTGAAAACTACGAACTTCCGTTATTGTCTTGGGCTGCGGCAAATCTCTGATTGCCTCAACTTTACTTTGGTCCACCTGTATACCTTCCTTCGAAACAACATACCCCAGAAATAAAACACTATGCGTCATGAACACGCATTTCTTCGTTGCAGCATAGAATTGTTCTTGTCGCAATACCATCAGCACTTCTCTAAGATGATTCAAATATTCCTCTGGACTCCCACTGTAAATCAGAATATCATCAAAATATACCACCACAAATTTCCCAATGAACGGTCGAAAAATCTGATTCATCACCTTCATAAAAGTACTCGGTGCATTGGATAAACCAAATGGCATGACCAACCATTCGTATAGACCCTCCCTGGTTTTAAAAGCAGTTTTCCACTCATCGCCTGGTCTGATACGAATTTGATGATATCCGCTCTTCAAATCAATCTTCGAAAAGATAGTAGCTCCGCTTATTTGATCCAATAAGTCATCAAGCCTCGGCATCGGAAATCTATATCTCACAGTAATCTTATTCAATGCTCGACTGTCAGTGCACATCCTCCACGTCCCATCCTTCTTGGGTACCAATAAAGCCGGTACAGCACAAGGACTCAGACTCTCCTGTACACGCCCCTGCTCAAGCAATTCCTCTACCTGTCTCCGCAACTCTTCATGTTCCTTCGGACTCATTCGATAATGTGGTCTGTGTGGCAACACAGCACCTGGAACAAGATCTATCTGATGTTGAATATCCCTCAACGGCGGTAACTCCGTTGGTAACTCTTCCGGAAATACATCGTCAAATTCTTTCAGTACTGGTTTTACTTCTTCTGGGATTTCAACCACTTCCTGACTCTCCCGTCCGATCAATAAGAACACCTCAGGCTCCTCCTCTACTTCCTTCACAAACTCTTTTAAAGATAACAAAGTTTTGAGCTCTTCAATCTCCTCCAACTTGTTTTCCTCCTGTTGTCTCTTCTTTGGAACTAGAGTAATCTTTGTGCCTTCAAACATGAAACTGTAACTGTTGGTACGCCCATCATGTTGCACCTCCCTATCATACTGCCACGGTCTCTCCAGCAACAAATGACAAACGTCCATATCTACCACATCGCACCAGATTTCATCTTTGTATTTCTTCCCAATTGAAAACTTCACACGAGCCCTTCGTCCAACCTTCACCTCTCCGCCTTTCCTCAACCAAGCTAGCTTGTACGGTTTCGGATGTTTCTCAGTCTTCAATGCCAACTTCCTCACAGCTTTTGATGAAATTATATTATCACAGCTTCCCGCATCAATAACAAATTTGCAAACTTTTCCCAGAATGGTACATGTTGACTGAAAAATATTGCTCCTTAACCAACTACAATCCTCCTCTTGCTTTGGTGTTAAACAGGACCTCTTCATCATTAGATTGTAACCTTCGTCTCCCGTCACTTCTTCTTCCTCCTCATCAGGTGGTGAATTGGAACATTCAGCTTCTTCATTCTCATCCTCAACCTCTGTTATCATAGCTCTCTTCTTCGGCTTTGGACATTCGCTACTTTTGTGACCAAATTCCTTACAATTGTAACATTTGAAACCGTTGTTAACCTTCGTCTTCTCAGCCTCCTTCACTACTGGTCTACTGATAGGTTTGGTTACACTAGAACTCCCACCAACACCCTTCACTTGATTGTTAGAATTAGTAAACACACCACTTCCTCGTCGTCCCTGTTTCTCCCAAGCCAACGCTTTCTGATGTGCCTCTGCTACAGATCTTGGATCGAACATATTAACCATATCCTGGATCTGCATTCTCAATCCTCCAATGAATCTAGATGTCAGCTGCTCTTCTGTTTCCATAATATCATTCCTTGCAATAAGTTGATAGAATTCATCAGCATAGTCATTAACTGTCTTTGTGCCCTGCCTTAAGTTTTGCAAACGTTGATACATCAAAGATTGATAATTGTAAGGTAAGAACGTTGCTTTCATCAATTTCTTCATCTTCTCCCAAGAGTCAACTTTTGACTTCCCCATTCGTTCACGTGTAAGCTTAGTTTGCTGCCACCATGCCAAAGCTCTACCCCTCAACCTCGTAGCAACCAACTTCACTCGACGATGTTCTGGAACTTCTTTGAAGTCAAAAATCTCCTCGACATTAGCCATCCAATCTAGAAACTCCTCCGCTTGCATACCACCTTTGAATTCAGGAATTTCAGTCTTCATCCCCGACTCCCACTTGTGATCATACTCAGAGTAATTTCTTCCTTGTCCTCATCCTTGTCCTCGAACACTACCACCATCATACTCCTCTTCAAAATCAGATGTATATCGTTGTCTATCTCGTCCACCCACATCTCTACTACCATTACGTCTTCCACCATCATCCCTTCCATCTACATTCCTCCGTTCACGATCATTCACGTTCCTCCCACGCCCTTGTTCATTTTCAACACTTCGGTCTCGATTGGAATGTGGCGAGACTCTACTAACCCCATGATTAGATTCAGGTGAAACCCTTCTCCGATTTTGATTCATCTCCGTCATAAGCTTCTCTAACCGGCCAATTCCTTCATTAAGCTTTTCACTAAAGTTTTCATTGATTCTTTGCTCCATCTCATCAGCCTCTTCTCTTCGATACAAAGCTTCTACGTTTTGGTGGCGATTAGCTCTTCTTGGCGGCATACTTGAAAATTTTACAACCTCTTCAACACTTCAAAATTCAAACACTTTTCGGACTTTGATCCAAAATGAAACGGATCGAAAACTTCCACTTTGTAGCAAATCGCGATGAACACGATGGACAAAGTTTCGGCCTCCAATACAAATTCGATCAAACAACTTCGAACAATGATGAACACTTCTTCCTCTCGGCCTCGGCTCAAACTTCAAACTTCTCGGCCAAACAACTTCAATCTTCAAAATGATTAGGCTCCAAGTCTCGATCTTACTATGATTGGTTAGAACAAGCTCTGATACCAAAACTGACGCAGCGGATATTACAAAACAATGTCGATCGATGAATGTAGTAATCGGTGGATTGGAAGATACTGAAATGCCTAAATTCGTTGATCCGAAGATACCGAATTCTAGCTATCTCTGACTCGTTGATCCGAAGATACTGGGAAAGAGATCTACGATTCTTCGACGTTGATCTTGCGCACAAGATTCCGTGAATCGGCTTCAACAAACGATGATTCGAGCGCACTCGAATGACGTAAGTGGAGATAGGAGATACACTCGACTACCAATTGAATTTGAGAGCACAAAGCTAACAAAAGAGAATTTTATTCAATATTCAACAACCTTTTACAAATGAGCATCTCGGCCTATTTATAGGCGTTTTACAATTCACATGAAAAAAACAACAAAAATTTACATCTCCTAAGTCGGTTCCGACCTAACAGTCACGACCTACCATTCCAGGCGACTTACGACTTATACACCTTCAAGCATACGACTTATTACAAACAGGTTACGACCTAAAAAGATACAAACGACTCAAAGGCAAAACGGCTCATCATCAACGGTTCAGATTGACGCGGCATCAAGATCCTTGGCTACAAGCTTTCACGACTTAACAACATGCGCATCCATATCAACGACTTAAGGAATTCAATGGCAGAGATTAACTCGTTAGCAGATTCAACGGTATCAGGCTTCAGCGACTTAAAACAGGCGGCATCAACGACTTAAGGAATTCGATGGTTTAGATTAACTCGCAGAAGAATCAATGGCACCAGGCTTCATGCGACTTACGACTTAATTCTTCTAGGTCGTAACTCGCTTCCTCTTCATGCCTTTTGTTAAGTCGTGGACGACTTATACCTTCAACTTTGTTAAGTCGTGGGCTTTCACTAGGTCGCTGCCGAGTTATACTAAGTCGCTGGACGACTTCAAACCTCCGTTAGGTCGTGCACTCGAGTTATCTCGTTCACTAGGTCGCTGCCGAGTTATACTAAGTCGTTGGGACGACTTAACACCTTCGTTAGGTCGCGAACTTGAGTTAACTCGCTGCCGAGTTATACTAAGTCGCTGGGACGACTTAGATCCTTCGTTAGGTCGCGGATATCCTTCCATAAGTCGGTTGCGACCTAGAACTTCATTTTCCCAACATTGCTCACCAATTCTTAACTCGGTGGTATTCTTCTTAGGTCGGTCTCGACTTATCAACTTGTTAGGTCGTATTCGACCTATGACTTCATCCTGGCCTGCATCACCTAGCATAGGTCGTAACCCCTCGTCGCGACGTAACTTATGTCGTATCTCGTTTCGGTCCATACTTGAAAGATCGGAGCGACCTAATGCTTGTTCACTTATCTCGTTTAGTTGCTTGCCTTCCTTAACATTGATCTCATTAGCTCGGAAGCAACCTTCACTAGATCGTGAACGACCTAAAACTTCACTAGGTCGTGAGCGACCTAAAACTTCACTAGGTCGTGAGCGACCTAAAATCCTGGAACGACTTAAATCTGAACAGTTAGAAGATCGCGCTGCATCATCCTCCCCCTGTTGACAAAAATTCGACCTCGAATTTGCACTTTCATCTTCCACAACAATCTCATCCCCATAGCACGGAATCAAATATTTGACATTGAAAACATCAGAAGTATGAACATCATCCGACAATCTCAACTGATATGCATTCTCATTGATTTTCTTCAAAATTTCCACTAGACCGATTTTTCGAGCTTTCAACTTATTGTACGTTCCTACTGGAAAACGATCTTTTGTCAACACGGCATAAACCAAATCACCTTCTCTGAAATTCACATTCCTTCGCTTCTTATCCGCCAGTTGTTTATACTTCTCGTTTGATGTAAGCAATCATTCATGAACATTTCTATGGCACTCCTGCAACTCAGTCACAAAATCACTAGCCCGCTTAACAACTCCCTTCTGATATGGCACTGTTCTCAAATCCAATGGACCCTTCGGACTTGCTGAGTATACTACTTGAAACGGACTGAGACCCGTACTACGGTTAACAGTGTGATTATGTGCAAACTCTGCCTGACATAATTTCATATCCCAACTCTTTAAGTTATCCTGCACAAGACATCGCAACAAATTTCCCAATGACCTGTTTACCACTTCCGTTTGCCCATCTGTTTGCAGATGATAGGCGCTGCTAAAGTTCAACTTCGTTCCAACCATCTTCCACAAACTTAACCAAAAATGGCTTAGAAATCTAGTATCCCGATCTGAAACGATATATTCAGGTAGCCCATGTAATCGATGCACCTCTTTAAAGAATAACTGAGCAACATGGACGGCATCAGCTGTCTTCTTGCAAGCGATAAAATGTGCCATCTTGGAAAATCTATCTACCACAACAAATATAGAATCATTTCCTCGCTAAGTTCTAGGTAAACCCAAAACAAAATCCATGCTGATATCAACCCACGGTCTAATAGGCACAGGTAATGGCATATACAAAAATAAAACACTATGCATCATGAACACGCATTTCTTCGTTGCAACATAAAATTGTTCCTGTCGCAATACCATCAACACTTCCCTTAGATGTTTCAAGTGTTCTTCTGAGCTTCTACTATATATCAGTATATCATCAAAATACACCACCACGAACCTCCCAATGAATGGTCTAAAGATTTGATTCATCACCCGCATGAATGTACTAGGTGCATTCGAAATACCAAATGGCATGACTAGCCATTCATATAATCCTTCTCTCGTCTTGAATGTTGTCTTCCATTCATCCCCTGGTCTTATACGAATTTGATGATAACCACTTTTCAAATCAATCTTCGAAAAGATAGTAGCCCCGCTCAACTGATCCAACAAATCATCAAGCCTCGGCATCAGAAATCTGTACTTGACAGTTATCTTATTGAGTGCCCTGCTATCCGTACACATCCTCCACGTTCCATCCTTCTTTGGTACTAACAATGCTGGCACATCACATGGACTTAAACTTTCCTTCACACGCCCTTGTTCAAGCAGTTCTTCCACTTGCCTTCTCAACTCCTCATGTTCTTTTGGACTCATTCTGTAGTGTGGTCTATGTGGCAACACAGCTCCTGGAACAAGGTCAATCTGATGTTGAATGTCTCTCAACGGCGGTAACTCCGTTGGTAACTCCTCAGGAAATACATCGTCAAATTCTCCCAACATTGGCTTTACTTCTTCAGGAATCTCAACCACTTCATGACTCTCACGTCCAATCAACAAAAACACTTCAGGCTCCTCTTTTACCTCCTTAACCAACTCCTTCAATGATAACAAAGTTTTCAACTCTTCGATCTCCTCCAACTTGCTTTCTTCGGGTTGTCGCTTCTAGGAATTAAAGTAATCTTTGTACCCTCAAACATGAAACTGTAACTGTTAGCACGTCCATCATGTTGCACAGCCCTATCATACTGCCATGGTCTCCCCAACAACAGATGGCATACATCCATGTCCACAACATCACACCAGATTTCATCCTTGTATTTCTTTCCAATTGAAAAATTAACACACTCCCTTCTTCCAACTTTCACCTCCCCACCTTTCCTCAACCAAGCTAACTTGTAAGGTTTCGGATGCTTCTTTGTCTTCAATGATAACTTCTTCACAGCTTCTGTAGAGATAATATTGTCACAGCTTCCCGCATCAATAAAAAACTTGCAAACCCTTCCCAAGATAGTGCACGTTGACTGAAAGATGTTACTCCTCAACCAGCTGGTTTCCTCCTCCTGTTTTGGTGTTAAACATGATCTCTTCATCATTAATGAATACCCTTCATCTCCTGACACATTTTCTTCCTCCTCATCATGTAGTGAATTAGAACAGTCAGCTTCTACCTCATCTTCCTCGGCCTCAGCAATCATCGTTCTCTTCTTCGGTTTTGAACATTCGTTGCTCTTGTGTCCCACTTCCTGGCAGTTATAGCATTTGAATTTTGGGTTGACCTTTTGTTTAGCCACTTCCTGAACAACCGGCTTACTCGATGCTTTAGGAACATTAGAACTACTACCCGCTCCTTTGTTCTGCCCTGTAAAACTTGGAAACACACCTCCCCCACGTCTTCCTTGTTTCTCCCAAGCCAATGCCTTTTGATGTGCTTCTGCCACAGATCTAGGGTCGAACATGTTCACCATATCCTGGATCTGTGTTCTAAGTCCACCCACAAACCTAGCAGTCAATTGTTCTTCTGTCTCCATAATGTCATTTCGAGCAATCAACTTGTAGAACTCATCTGCATAATCAGTAACCGCTTTCGTCCC
This sequence comes from Allium fistulosum, assembly GCA_030737815.1. Taxonomy (NCBI): domain Eukaryota; kingdom Viridiplantae; phylum Streptophyta; class Magnoliopsida; order Asparagales; family Amaryllidaceae; genus Allium; species Allium fistulosum. The sequence continues at coordinate 103,284,941 of CM060907.1, forward strand.
TTCCCTCAGGTTTTGTAATCTCTGATACATTAATGATTGGTAATTGTAGGGTAAGAAATTAGCCTTCATCAATTTCTTCATCTTTTCCCAAGCAACAATCCTTGACTTCCCCATCCGTTCTCTAGTAAGTTTGGTTTGCTGCCACCATGCCATAGCTCTCCCCCTCAACCTAGTAGCAACCAACTTCACCTTACAATCCTCCGGAACCTCCTTGAAGTCAAATATTTCCTCAACATAAGCTAAACAATCAAGAAATTCTTCGGCTTGCATACCTCCCTTGAATTCCGGTATTTCAGTCTTCATTCCAGACTCCCACTTGTGATCATACTCCGACCGATTTCTTCCTTGTCCTCGTCCTCGTCCATGAACACTACCACCATCAAACTCCTCTTCAAAATCAGATGTATATCGATGTCGATCCTGACCACCAACATCTCTACTACCATCATTCCTTCCACCAACATCCCTTCTACCTACATTCCTCTGATCACGATCATTCATGTTCCTATCACGATCTCGATCATCAACATTTCTATAACTGTCTCGGCTCATACTTCTATGATCATTATCAATACTTCTCTCTCGATTGGAATGTGGTGAAACTCTACTTCCCCCATGGTTAGATTCAGGTGAAACCCTTCTCTGATTTTGATTCATCTCCAACATCATCTTCTCTAGTCGACCAATCCCTTCATTAAGTTTCTCACTAAAGTTTTCATTAATTCTTTGCTCCATCTCATCGGCCTCTTCTCTTCTATACAATGCTTCTACATTTTGATGGCGATTGGCTCTTCTTGGCGGCATGATTGAATCTTCACAAATTTCAACACTAAACTTTCGGCTTTGATCTTCAAATATGATGCACGGCTTCAAATGATGCACGGCTTCAACTAGATGTAGCTCGGCTTCACTAACTCGGCTTTAACTCTTCAAAAAGAATTGGCTCCAAGACTCGGCTTAGCTATGATTGGCTAAGTCTAGCTCTGATACCAAATGATGCAGCAGCGGAATAACAAAAATGATGATTCTGTGAAAGTAGCAATCGATGGAATGAAAAATACTAAATGGCCCAAATTCGTTGATCCGAAGATACCGAATTCTAGCTATCTTCGTCACGTTGATCGCGCACGATACCGTGAAAGAAGATCTGCAATTCTTCAAACGTTGATCAAGCGCACTTGATACCATGAATTGGCTTCTATGATCGTTGATCCGAGCGCACTCGAATGCCGAAAGATGAGATAGGAGATTACACTCAACTACCAATTTAATGAAAGCACAAAGCTAACAAACAAAAGTTTTTATTCAAAATCAACTAACCTTCAAAGTTACAACTCACCCACTATTTATAGCATTTTACAACACCCAGAACACTAGGTCGTTACGCGACCTACGACCTAACATAGGTTGGCAGCGACCTAACAACATTACAACACCTGCAGTACATCACAGGATATCACTTATTTACAACACAACACATAGGCCGGCCGCGACCTAACAATACAACTCACGCGACCTACGACTTAAAGAAAATACAAACACATTACAACATAGTATCACGACATATGACCTAGTACCACATGCGACCTAAAATAATGCGACTCAAGGTATTCAGGCGGCATAGGCTTCGTACGCGACCTAACAAGTTAGCTTCTGGGATTCTTCACATGACCTAATTCTCCTGGCGGCCTAACTTAGGTCGTAACGCGTTCACGCGACCTAACTTAGGTCGTAGCTCGAGACAGTCTTCACTCGAAATATCGGAGCGACCTAAAGGAATGAGAGCTTCGTTAGGTCGTTCGTTCTCCTCGCGGCCTAACTTAAGTCGTAACCCCTCTTCGCGACCTAGCATAGGTCGTAACCCCTCGCCGCGACCTAACTTAGGTCGTATCTCGTTCCGGTCCATACTTGAAAGATCGGAGCGACCTAATGCTTGTTCACTTAGCTCGTTTAGTTGCTTGCCTTCCTTGACACTAATCTCATTAGCTCGGAAGCGACCTTCACTAGGTCGTGAATGACCTAAAACTTCACTAGGTCGTGAGCGACCTAAAACTTCACTAGGTCGTGAGCGACCTAAAATCCTGGAACGACTCAAATCTGAACAGTTAGCAGATCGTGCTGCATCAGCTATTCATTTCTCAGAGTGTTTGGATGTCCACCTTATGTACATGAGAGCAGAGGAAAGTTGAAACCTAAAGCTCGCTAGTGTATCTTTCTAATTTATAGAAGAGGAGTGAAGGGATATAAGGTATGGTGTCCTATTAACAGCAATATCATTATTAGTGGGCATGTCACTTTTTAAATAGGATTCCAGAGTCTTTTCAACCTTTCAAAAACCATTTTGAAATCAATTCAATTTATCCTTTGAATTTCTAAAACCAAATCCAAATTTTTCAAACAACTTCCATTTAAAACAATTTGGCAGCAATTCCTCTTTTGGAAACCCGAAAATGAACATCGATGATGCTGCAGTCATTACCGAAGTTATTTTCCAGCAACCGAAAAGAGTTTAGAGCTTTCATCTCTCCAAAATACTTTTCAAAACCTTTGAAATTCATTTTCAAATCAAAAAGATTTAAACTTTCCAAATCTCCAAAATTTTCGAATTCTTTTCAAAACATTTCCAAATACTTCTCTGGAATTCCGTTTCATTTATAAATTCATTTACAATTTATATTCACAATTTTTTTTATTTATATATGAATTCATTTCTTTATGCTTCCAATTCACATTTATAATTTACATTCTTAAATTTCATTTGTATGTGAATTTATTTCTTAACTTTGGAGTTATGATTTCAATTTCTTATTCAATTTCAATAATAATGATAACATTTCAATATTATCACTTTCCTAACAACCAAACATCCATATACTATGATAATTCATAGAAAATCATTTCTTTTCTATACAAAAATAGTTTTGGGAAAAATTATTTCATTTACCCTATTTAAAACAATACTGTGTCGGTTTATCTTGTTTAAGAGTTTAGAAACTCCTATCAACACAGTTAGCTAGACTGCACCGACCAGAATCTATAAACAATCAACCGATAAGTCAACACAATACAAAACAATTTTTATTCACTAACAAATACGCACTCGTATCTTTTATTACACTCAACTCATTCTAGAGTACTACTGACTCTATCTCTAATGAGTAACACCCAACAGAGCAGGGTTGTCGCTTAACCATATGCTCTGATACCACGTTGTAAGGACCCGATTCTTCGACTTTCGAAAATAGACATCGATACGTCCACTGTATCAACTGCCGAGCAAACGAATGCCGGAAAACCGAATACTTAGGGTTTTAAAAGAAGAGGTAGAAGAAAAGATAGAAGAAAAAGAAAGAAGAACAACAGAACAACATCAGAAACAGAAACAATATCAGAATCTCACATTCGCAACGGAACAATATATAATAGATAATCACTAGTCTTTTAAAACAAAGAACTATATCAGTTTATACATACATCAATCAGATTCAATATACAACAATGGACAGTTATATAAACTTGTCCTCATACAGAATACACAGCAGAATAATACAAAATATAGGTGATATGTTTCGTCATCCAGCTTGCTTCCAAAGCTCCAGAATATCCAGAATATCTTGATAACATAACTCTAGGCTGCCCGTGTGGAAAATTAGTGGGCACCCAGAGTTCAGAAGGGAAACAATAAACTCCGAGTCAGTCATGGTGACTGGTGTGAGATCGTAAAATAGTTATTTTTCACAAAGAAAATAAAATTTATTCGCAATGCTTTTGGAAAATGAAACTACCATAAGACCTCCCGCCACACACACAATGCAAACGCAGAATTGGAGGAGATTTCTTCTTATGATAGTCAAAGATGCTTACTATGCAAAAAATAAATCATTTTTGATATTATTATTAGTGCACAGTGTAGAAAACATTTCGAAAGTATAATATTAATCTTAGCCAACATACGACCAGTATCGTATGCCTACTATTGCTACCATCTAAACAGTGGTGACCACCGTACGTAAATGGCAGGTTTTACAACTAATACCGTACAAGGTGCGTATTGGGGTTTGGATTTCCAGCAAATGGTCAGGCCAAGGAACTTCCCATTGCCACATGGAAACGCCTCTGGAATGACGTCCCGAGAACCTAACCGGATCTCTGCCAACACAAGGCCGGGTTACCCCTAACTGGGCAACTACTGACACGAATATGTCATCCCCCGATCGTAACCGATCTATATCCGAGGATCCTCGATTTCCAACAACCACATAATAATAATAATAATAATGCAGCAACCACATAGGTTAAGTATCTGGGCTCCATACCATGATACCACCTCTATCCAGAAGGAATGACATACACTAAAGGGGCGCTACCCCCTAATAACCTTGCTGCATCTTTCCTGTTTTGACCATTCCGGTGTGTGTGGCTCGACGAAGTCTCGTCCACAAAGCTACGCTTTCTACAAAGCCATGCTTCGGGTCGAACAAATGATCAAAGAAATGATCACAAAGATAAATGATCAAACAAACGATCATATCATAAATGATCAAACAACGATCATTTCACAGCAACACTCAGCATGCCACGTTACCCAATTGGGAGTATATCGCTGATAAATTTCAACTACATAACCTCTGAGCTCGTACGTCTCAGAGAAGGGTGTTAAGCTAAGAGAATAAATTCTCCGCCACCAACAGATATGTATTTGAAAAAAATCAGCTTTATATCTCAATTTGTAACGTTAGACATACAATCCATATAAGTCTGTCCCGGGATCGAACAGAACCGAAGGCACTTCTCACGAAGCCCTTGCACATCCGGATAATTTTCTAATCACGTCCGGACTTCCCGTCACTAAGGGTGATAAAACCTCTAAATCGGAGATCAGCCGATATAGAGTAACTCGACGGTAATCCTTCCGTTTTCAAAAATATCTGGTCTTCAACACCGGTCATCAAATGCAATTCATAACGACGTATCACATATTCAGAATGGGTTATACGACCCCATGGTCCTTTCCCGGCTAACCCGAATAGTGAGCGCTTATTGAAAAATAAGTGTGGCATTCAAATTCATCCAATTCACAACAAATACCCATTCAAGGTAATTATTGATAGTCGGTTATTTAACTATCAATAAAGATGCGCAACATCATCAGATTCCAAATAATTTTCCCAAATTATTTATTTTCCAAAATATCTTTACAAGATATAAAATTTCCACACTTCAAAAATAAATCAACATTTATCTTTAAAACGAATTTCCATTTCTTTTATAAATTCCATAGTGAATTTATATTTTTCAAATATCTACTGATATACGATTTTCAAATCGATTTCAATATTCACTTTCGATTTATCTTTACAAAGATAAATTCTTAACAAACATTTCATTTCATTTTGGAAAAGCATTCCCATACTTATTTGATACTAAGTATTTCACAAATCATTTATTTATTTTCAACATTTGAAAATATTCGATATACTTGAATCAAAATTAAGTATAAATTCATTCTTTAAGGAAATCATTCTCTTTCACAAATTTTATTTGAGTCAAAATGAATGTTACGTAAAACATCGTTACGACGACTCAAAATCACTAGTATAGGGATTCAGAATTAAGATAGATGTATAAATCCCAATACTATATAAAATCTTCCTTTCGGAAATCATTTACTATAACCACAGTGTTATAGTCCACCATTTCCATATTTCTCGAAAACGTCTATTTCAACAATAAATGTTGAAATCTATGATTTCGATATCCAATATATTTTAAAACATCGTTAAAACAATTAACTTCATTTTTAAATGTCACTTCCCCAAAATAATATCCATTTTACTTAAAAATATATTCACTGTCCAAAATCGTGAATATACTTCACTAACCACATTTCAATCTTTTCTACACATTTATATCAAGAATTATCCACTATCCAAAATCGTGGATAAAATTCCCTTAATAATTTTCTATATTAAATTCATCAAATTTGATTGATTTTCGAATTTATAAAACAACGTTTATAAATTCACCTTTATATTTCATAACAACTTTGATTTATAAATTTCTTTTTATTAACTTCTATAATTCACTTATCAAAATAAGTGATTTCGGATTTATAAAACAATGTTTATAAATTTCATATTCTATTTATAAAAACTTCAATTTATAAATCTCCTTTGTTAACTAATTCAATTCATAACTCAATTTTTATACCAACATATTTTACAAAATCATTTCCATTTATAAGTTCACAATTTATAAATTTCTTTCACTTATAAATTCTTAAAAATTCATTTTAACACTTATAAAAACTCGTTTTATAATCCCAATATTTTAAAGTTATAAATATCAATTTTTGTACATCTTTTAAATAAACCGTTTATAGTACTTTAAAAATCTCAATGTAACCCATTTTATAAATTTCTTAACTTTTATTTCAAAAATCACAATTTGGTTATATTTCAGAAATATTTTAACTTTTATAACTTTAAAATTTTAAACGTTATTTATTTAAAATAAATCAATTCAACAATTTAAATAAAACGTATATTTTTAAAGATCACTTTAAAAACCTCTTTTAAAATCAACATCGTTATTTTTTTTAAATTTCAAAAATCAATCCGATGATGCAACGCACCAATTAGTCAATCACAACATTCAATATCATATATCAATATGATAACATAATACATCACAATATCTGTAAATAAATAAATACTGGTGAGGAATCCAGTTGGATCCCTCCAACCTGTTTCCCTGCATCCACAGACGTTAGCACAATACCAATTCCACTTCGAGGTGGAATATCGCGGTATATGGGATTTATAAAATATCATCCGCTTACTAACGGCACAATAGGGTCTCATCTGCTATATAAGGCGGGAAATCAATCAAACCAATATATACATATGCCAATATGTATATATTGCTATATATATAGATATATCCTACTATATCTAATATCACATCCAAACAGTCAATCATCAATCAATAACTGTAAAATCAAATTTTCCTTCGAGTGAGAAAATCTCACCTTTGCTTTTACTTTGCCATCCCATTTTTGTTCCAGTTTGTTTTCTCCAAATTTTGACCTTGTATAAATATTTATACAATTTATTAATATTCGAAATAATCGAACAATTCAATTATCGTTTGGTAATTTTAATCATCCAATGATTTAGTTTCAGACTAATTCTTTTTAACAAATTTATCTACTAAAAAATTAAATTTAAAAACTAAATTTCCTTTAATAATTTATTTCTAGTAACTAAACGAATCAAATAAACTTATCAAACAAATCAATTTCCATTAATAAATTCGTTTAGCCAAAATTTTAGTTTAAAACTAAATTTTCTTTAATAATTCCTAAAAATAAATTAAACAAGTAAGTTAAATAAATTCGTTTCCTCTTCATTCTTTAAATAAAAATAGAAATCTTCTCTACTGTATATATAAACTCTGGGATTTTAAAGCTAACAGTAAACACATTTTTTTTCTGCTTGCAAATAAACTTAACTGCATAATTTAATTAATTAAATTAAAGATGAAATGTTATACCTTACTGCCTATTTTCGAACTTGAACAAACCCTAGCCATCGCCTGCTCGCATCGCCATCGTGACTTCGTCGCTCAACCTACAGGCAAATGCCGAGCTCGAGATCGATCTCCCATTCCCAGTCGCCTTCGACGTCGTCGCGCCCACGTGCTCCGCGACATCGCCATCTCGCTACTCCCACGCGACTCGAAATCCACCTACCTGCGACCACACACCCACGTCGCCTGAAACCCCATCGCCTCAATCGTGACTTTCCGTATGCGCACGCGACGATGCCGCGATCGAAACCCACGCTCCTCGTCATCTTGAAATAGCATGATGCTCGAGCTTCCTAAATCGCAAGCCCTAGAAATCGATCGAGGTTTCCTCCACCTCCATCTCGAATTCGAGGCTGCGGCCATTGTTTTTTATTCCACTTTGAATTTAATTGAAGAGGACATTTGGTTTCGAACTGAGAAAAGAAATAAGAAGAGTGGGCTTTGTTTTTTTAAATGAACGAGAGCGAAAGGCAGCCATTTTTATTTCTTGTTTTGATTCCTGGCCTTCGGCCATTTGATTTTTATTCGAAGATAAATGATTGAAATGAGGAGGGATATTTAAAATTTAACGAGCATGGGTTGCATGAATTTTTTTTCGTGATTTCTGGCGTAACACTAGGCATGATTTTAGGAACGAAAGGTAACTGATGTGACAAATTTTTAAATTTAAAATTTTAAATTGAATTCGTTTTTTTTTTAAATTTCCACACGTTTTCTAACCGTACGGTCACAAAACAACTCCGATCAATACGAAGTTTGAAATCCGGCAATAATTCAATATTGCGGACCCAGTGGAACTAGTTTTGTCGAATTCCGAGATTGTGCCTCGGATGGCTATTTTTTAAATATTGATTCGAACAATAAAATTCAAAACTGAACAGAACAGTTTCAAATTCAATTTTGAAAGTTCTATTACCTTCAGAATTATCAATATAAATTTCCTAAGTCTTTGAAATATTTTTTTAATCGGCTCAAAACTGAAGATTCAAATTTTTATTCAACTTTCAATAGATTAAATTTAAAAATTTAATCGCCAATTTATTCTGATAATTTTAAATTCAAATCAAACCATCATTCAAATATTTAAAATTAATTAAATATTCCAAATTAAATTGTTCAAAATTCTGGGTTGTTACAATCATGATATCTTTTGTAACACCCTACCTATATACCCATACTAACCAAGAGTACTACAAAGTAACACTGTTAGATAATACGGAGAATGAGGCTATAGGGAGTACACATGTGAATATTCTCTTGGACTGACATTGGTACGTATTAATAAATCTAATACATAACTAATACATATGTACACAGTATTGATACAAAGCAATAGACATGTGAGTCACCAGGATAGAACAATACATAATATACAGTACATCATAGAGAACACAGAGTCAAACGTAATAATAACTTATAATGTACTTAAATATAATGACGTTATAAGAATATAATACCACTCAATGTCAATTATATATACACACAATGAATCAAGGTTGAACAAATATTATATTACAACTCCTATGTAACTCCTCTAAGCCTAATAAAACACAAGCTGGTCCTATCGCCCCTGTACCAGAAATGTCCCGGACTGACCCGAGTATTATAAAATAACACACGGGACAGACTGTCTATTCAAGGATCATAAATAAGGGTAATGATGTGTATAATAGATAACAATATAATGTCACAATCAAAGATACCTAAATCATCATCCAACATTTCAAAATAAATAAAAAATATAGAAATGTGTGTCCGAAATATCTATGCAAGATAATTATCAAGACAGCAGGCCTCACAAATAACACATGTTCATATGAAACAATCAGCATTAAATATCAAAAGAAGTCATCACCTATATAGATATACATCGAATCAGAAATCACAAAATCTACACAAATGGGTGAATTATATATCTAGAAATCAGTATTAAATCCAAAATAATAAGTAATGAGCATCCTTAGTGAAGTTGGGCAGTAATGAAGCAATGCCCACTATCTCTCAATCTCGTATTATAGAATATCAATATCAAATCAATAAGAAAGATTTGAGCCAGCTCATAACAATACCACAATGTGCAAAATCATATATCTTGACCCACAGTCCTTGGAGAGGTGAAACTCTTGACTGAAAGGTCCTAAGAGATAGAAAGAACAAATCATTAATAAGTAGGTCGTCTGTCTAAGAAGGATATGGGGTTAATCATACTTTGGACACAGTCTCAGGTATAATCTCATCCATACATAATGTATGTCTATCTACTACCCATATATATACATACTCATACACCACATGGTTACCATTATCTCTCCCTCTCAGTGTCATGACAATGATCCACCATGGGCTCGACAACACATAGCATCTTCGTCCACGACTACCGACATGTGCCCCTATGGTAATTGATTGCTGGCCAATGCGACACAAGAGGCAATCAACTATCTATCTCGTGATGTGCATCAAATATCATAACAGTAACAGTGTTGCGCACCTAGGACACGACCCCACAATTAAGCCGCCAGGGTGGATACTGGTTAATCTGGTTCACTCTCGAAACATAAAGGGAGTCGGACAAAGGTAGATAGACATATAATGTACCCAAATTATGTGGCTAACTAGCAGCCTCCACACCACAGCGAGTCACTCACACCTCATATACCTCCGTATGAGTGTCATCCATAAGCAAAGGATAAATGAATAAATAACACAACGACGTCCTATACCACCGCATGTTACTAGTCCATTTATTCAGTGCGCATACACCATACTCTCTCCTTCAATATTCTACATAACGAGTCCAAAGAATAACCAAAAAAGTATTACCTAATAGGGTATTACTTATCCGTTTATTCAGATTCCTTGTCATACAGAGTAAATATAAATAAAATGAGGACAGGGATGTCATCACCGTATCATAATAAAATCATCAATCAAACCCACATCAACGTTGAATCATTAAGATTATTGGAATCAATAAATTAGAAATCAAAAAATTGATTATCCAGATAAATCTAAATAAATGGGCCAATACTTCATAATGAAACATTCAAAACATATATAATTTATGTAACAAAATAAATAGTAAGAATTAGATTCATATTCAAGATTTAATTAGATAATAACTTAATTCAAGTTTAATATGTATATATATTAGTGTTTTTACACTTAACAAACAAGTATTTATTAATATTTCAAACTAGTTTATATATCTAGTGCAACCAACGTTCAAAGGGCATATAAACGCAAGTTTGAACTATTAGTAATCAACATGAAATACTTGACAATGAAATAACAATTACTTTAAACTTACATAGCACCTTTACAGAAAAGAAATAAATTATACCGACACATACACATTAGTGTACTTTCACTTATTATTGACACATGCGCTGCTGCACACATAAGTATAAAAGCATGAAGTAGCAGTAACCATATAAAGAAACAAAATTGCATAGCAGCATAACGTATTTAGTTCAACAGTAAGGGGACTAGTAAAGCAAAGTACAAAAGTAAATACTTAAGCTCTATCTGTGCATGGACAAATACTGGCAATTAGTTATCAATAATCAGATAATTGACGAGAATTATAACAGAAGTAACATTAACAATCATATTTATCACTCATCTGTTTGGGAGAAAGGTGAAAGCAGCTACAACAATTTTAACTTGTAAAAGGAGTCGTCTTAATACAACTTTGAAGCTCAAAGGAAGCATCAATACATGTATCGGAACCATACAGAGGATAATAACCAAAGATTAGCTGCTGACAACAGTAATCTTCGAAAGATCCTCCCCGATGCTCGAATTTTAGCTGAAGATACTTTTGTTACTTGTGATTGCAACGAGCCTGGAATTTTCAGAGAGAAATTCTCCTCTTAGAAACCCCCTGATATCGATTCTGTTTATTCGAGTAGATTTGTTTCAATTTTGAGCATTAGGGTTTTGATGCTTTTTGAGTTGAGAGGTCTTATGTCGGCTAGGGTTGGAGCCGTTTGTTTATTTGTTTCTGTTTCGGGTTTTCACCCTGTAAACTGATGGGCCAACTACCTTTCAAAATAAATATTTAAGCTTGTATGTATGTGTATATATATTTAAAACCTGAACAAAAGATACAACAGAAACAAAAAATATATATTCTAGATGGCATATAGCATGCGCCAACTACCAAAACAAGGTAGTGGAATAAGTATTAGCTCATGTATGGTGAATAAGAATGCCCATCGGAACAAACAAAATGGTAATGTGTGATATGAAATGGTAGCAACCATGTTGACTGATAATGTACAATTCTATCTACAGTCAATTATAGTACTTAAGAAATAAGTAGATTCATGCAATAAACAAACTAAATAAAAAGCAAAAAATTTAATAAAATGTTTAATATATTTATACATGAACATAGCAAAACAGGGCATTAGAATATGAAAACAATAAAACACCAATACCCGTATAGGTAGCGTACATACATACATATACACTATTCTTTTAAGTAAATATTTAATTAAGTTTATATAAATATAAACAGACACATGGACCTTGCAACTTAGGAATGTGATACATACCTATATATTGTTTAACTATCACGTTTTAAATTTACTTGCATGAAAAGTTGCATGTATATATAAAATTTAAACATTGCATGTACTAGCACAACCATGTTAAACCAGATGAAATATAACTCATGTTACAATGGTATATAGATAAACTGACAGAGCTAAACTCATAGAGAATAGCATCAAATTAATTACTCTCAATATGTTCAACTACAAACCGAAAACTCATGTCTAAGTAGTAACAAGCTCTCTTGCCTAGCTGATCTTAAACTCACACACACATACACACACATACACGCACCCTAATATACCATGAACACAATTTTTTTTTTATAAAGAGATAAATATATAGAAAAAGGAGAAAAAAAGCCTTTCTCCGGTGGCTCACAAAAGAAGGCAAGGCATACGGAGAACATATGCCTCCCAAAAACACAGAGAACAGAAAAGACCGGAACGAATATAAGAAAAAGAAAATAAAAACTTCCACTGACTGACAGTAGCCAGGAGAAACCAATAGAAAAAGAGCAAAAGAAACAACAACCCACCCAACCGTCAATCCCGCCACAACCGAGAAGGTATAGGCCAGTCCACCAGAGAAGCTACCATCCCACACCGAGCCAAAGAACACTGATAAAAGAAAACAAAAACCAGACCAAGCAGCAAAGCAACCACGCTATAACCACCACAAGCTCCACTGACAGACAGAAGCAAGGAGTACCAATGGAAACAGAGCAAAAGAGACACCACCCATACAACCATCAATCCCGCCACAACCGAATAGGTATAGGCCAGTCCACCAGAGGAGCTACCATCCCATACTGAGCCAAAGAAAACTACCCAACTGACAACACCATCGAGCTCCGGCTAGGCCACAGCCCAATGGTGGTGTCTGAAGATAGTCTAGAAGAACACCAAAGAGGAAGCAAGGACCCACTAAATCAAACGGAGTGGACCGCAGAGAAGGCCAATAGCAGAATAGGGGAACTAAATCCCAAGCAACTCATGCTCAAACCAAGCACAACAAAGTGAAAGGATCGCCGATCGGACAAGAAGATAGTAAACCATAACGAGCAACCCAAGCAACCAAACACTGCCAGAACCACCCAAGCAACTCCAAAACCAATCACCCGGAGCAGAGCACAGGAGAAGCCCACAGAACAGGACGACCACAACCCAAGCAATTCCAGAACTCACCAATCATAGCCAACCAAAGCGAACTCCGGACTAGGGAAGACTCCAAAGACACCTGGCCTGGAAAAATAGCAACCACATTAAAAGAAAAACGGGGGGGGGGGATCGGGAGCAATGGGTGAAGGCCAACGCCCCACCAAAAGGATTCAACCAACTCCCAGTCTAGCGGAAGTCAGAACACACGAAATAGAAAGAAGACCCACTAGCCGCCCAGAACGGGAGCACATGGGTCCCCTGAATGATCTACCACGGAAAGCCAGGAAGACGTCATTCCTCACACGCCGAATAATGGACGGAGGATCCATAGGAGAGCTCTCAAAGGTTGCCTTATTCCGCGCGCACCAGAGGTGCCAGCAGATGAGACAGGGAATCAAGCGGAACACGATCGAACGAAGTGATTTTCCAGAGATCCCAGCCCACCAGGTTCTCTGAAGATCATTAGGAGATCTGGCAATACCTCGAACACCAACAAGGTTCCCGAAGTAATTCCAGCACGCTCTGGCTGAGAAACCATCAAAGAACAAATGGTTCAAAGATTCAAATTCCTCATTGCCACAGCATCTACAACGGGAAACAGAGGAGATGCCGATCTTTTGGAGATTCTCGTCTAGTGGCAACCCATCATGCAGGATACACCATATCAATAGAGAGACCTTGGGGGGAATACAAGAATCCCAAATGAAGGAAAACACAGGACGAATGGGGCTTGGAATTCTAACCGAAGTCCAAGCTTTTAGAATGGAAAACGAACCGCCATCCCAGCCTGTTAATCCGCCATGAGAGTTAGAGAACGGCTTCACCGACCGCATGTGCTTCCAGGTCTCACTAGCATAGGACGGAGAGCCCGTGAAATTAGAGCCCGCAAGCCTTTGGTACTTTGCGTGGAGGAACGACGCCCATAAAGAGTTGTTAGCTCCAAACTTATACCACAACTTACAGGCAAAAGCCGCACAAAGGTCCTTAGGATTACGCAGACCCAAGCTACCTTCGCATTTGGGACAACAAACCGCGTCCCACGAAACCCAGTGGTGACGACGGGCGTTGTCCCTGTTACCCCAGAAGAAGGACGAGGCCAAAGACCAATACGACCGGAAGAAGGAAGAGGTAGGGGTCATAGCCGCGAATACATGAGTGCCCATCGAGTCTAAAACTGACTTAATGAGAACCAGCCTACCGGCCTGGGAAAGGAGAGACGCATTCCAGCGTAAGATCTTACCCCTCACTTTGTCAGTCAAGGGATCGAAGAAAGCGTTAAGCTTCCTACCTCAGTACAGGACAATACCCATGTATGGTAAAGGAAGGGAAGCTTCCTTGAACCCCGATATAGTCTCGATCCAGGAAGCTCGAGAGGGAGACAAGTCCTTCGCATGGACGAAGCAACTTTTGGAAGGGTTAACGAGTTGGCCCGAGGATCTCTCGTATTGTTGGAGGAAACTAAGGAGCCGCCGGACAGATGAACGACTGCCATTAGAGAAAATGACAATGTCATCAGCAAAGGATAAGGAAGAGATTAGGGGGCAACCCCTCGGAATCCCGAAGCGCTGGATCTGACCGTAGATCGATAAGGTTTGAAGACCGCGAATGAAAGCCTCGGCCGCGATCACAAAAAGAGATGGCGAAAGTGGGTCTCCTTGACGCAAACCCCTCCCCGCCCTGAAATACCCATTAGCCGAACCATTAATGAGCACAGAGAACCAACAGTTGGAGATGAGCCTCCACACCAAGTCAATGAGGGGTTCCGGAAACCCGAAAGCCCTCAAGACCTTGATGATGAAGAACCAGGACATGCGATCGTAGGCCTGAGCCATATCCAGTTTGAAAACAACATTAGAACCCCTAACTTTCTGATCAAGCTGGGAGATCAGTTCCTGGGCTAGAAGGACGTTATCAGAAATTAAACGCCCTTTTAAAATCCCGCTTGAGAAGGGGAGATAATACGCTCAAGGAAGGGGGCCAAGCGACTAGCCAGGATCTTAGAAATAACTTTATTCGAAAAGTTGCAAAGGATGATGGGTCGGAAATCCACACAAGACCGAGGATTTTCGCACTTAGGAATGAGAATCAGGTTGGTGGAGGTCCAACCTGAGGGAAGAGACCCACCGGAGAAGAAGGATTGAACAGCTAGACAAAAATCAGCCTGAATAATAGGCCAGGAACTCCTATAAAAGACACCGTTGAAGCCATCAGGGCCACTGGCACTATCCTTGCTCAAGGCAAAGACACAAGCACGGATTTCCTCGGGGGATGGGGGATCCGCTAAAAGAACACTTTCCGGAGAAAGAACCACACGTGGAATGAAGGCTAACAGGGCCGGATCGGATACCGCGACAGACGGAGAGCCTAGAAAGGATTGAAAGTGGGACAGAATGGTATCTTTGACTTCCTCAGGCGAAGAAGCCGTAGATAGATCAGGTCGCACAATCTCACAGATAGTGAGAAGGTTATTCTTCTTACGAATAGAAGAATGGAATAATTTGGAGTTCGAATCTCCTTCGACCACCCACTTGACCCTTGCCTTTTGACGAAGGTAGTCATTCTCGATTCGAAGTTCCGAGGAGAAGTTGGATTGAGCTAAAGCCCACGCCTACTTGTTAGCCGCGGACGGGTCCTCGTCTAATAAGGATTCGGCTACGATTAGAGACTCTTTGGCCATTCGAACGCGATCAAAGATGTTCCTGAAAACATGAACGTTCCACACCTTAAGGCAATCCTTGAGACGCTTAAGCTTACGACCGAAAACATCATAGGGAGAGGCAACAATAGGATCGCTCCACGAGTTAGCTACCACTTGATGAAAAGAGTGGTGAGATCTCCACATGCTCTGGAACCGAAAGGAAGAGGGCCCGGAGAGGGAGAAAGGAGAGCAGCGAACAATCAGAGGAGCATGGTCAGAGAAGGACCGATGAAGATGAGCGATCGTGAAGGAAAAGGGCAGGCGAAACCAATCCTTCGACCCGAAAACACGGTCAAGTCTAGAGAGGATACGGTTCGGTCCCTCTTGGTTGTTCAACCAGGTGAAAGCAGAGCCAACAAATGGAAGCTCAGAGAGACCAGAGCTGACAATGAACGAGTTGAAATCTGCCATCGTAACACAGTTGATGGCGGCTCCTCCCCGTTTTTCCGCTTGACAAGTGACGATATTAAAATCGCCGCCAACCACAGAGGAAGAGAAACCCAAAGAACCGAGGGCTAAAATGTCGGACCAAAGAGTTAACCTCTCCGTTCGATCGCATTTGGCATAAACCGTCGAGAAAAGAAAGGGAGAAGCGATAGAAGGAGACGAACAAGCCACCGAGAAGAGCTGAGAGGAGTCGAAAACGGAGTGAACCGCAAGGGATTTGGACCATAAAATCCAAATCTTACCAGAGACGTTGGCAGAGCCACCGCCAAAACCTAAGGATAAAACAGTTTTGGTTATACCTTCCGGGTCTAGAAAAGGTTCCAGGAGAGCGACCATGCCAACAGAGTGCTTCCTGACAATGCATTTTAGCCTAGCCAAAGACGCATCGTTGCCAATACCACGGACATTCCAGAAGAGAAAGTTCGACATGAAGAGAAAGAAAGGTGCGAACGAAGAAAAAAGACGCGAAAACCAGACACCAACCAACGGAAAACAGAACGAGCTCAGACAAGATACAGCGAATATCGAGTAGATCTATCGATCTGCTCGGACGCCGCTATAGAGCGTGTGCGGATGGTGCGAGGGGTAGTCGAGACTCTACGCGGTCTGCGACGAGACGAACGAGGAGGAGGGACGGAGGGCTGTGGAGGAGTCTCAAAAGACACCTCATCACCGGTCCCCATCAAAGAAGACTGCGAGGCACCAAACAGCGAAGGCGAAGAGTTCCTAGATATGCAATCAAGGTGCTCATTAAGGAGCGCAATTTCTGCCTTACTCATAAGAGGAATGGTAATGGACAGAGAGCACGATGAAGAGGAAAGGGAGCACTCTGAGGAGCAGTGAGAGGTAGAAGGAACCAAGCGATCTGAAAGATCAGAAGAAAAGCTTAAGAAAGAGGGGAGGCAGACCAAGCGCATTCCATTCTGCCATAAAAACCAGTCAATAGCAGGACAATGATGAGCCGATAAGGGGGAGGAAAAAGAGGGGGAGAGGCAACCAGAAACAGATAACACCGAAGCAACCTATGATGGAACAGGAGAGAGAGACGAATGGGAGGGAAGAGCGAGGCGGGGAAAAGCTGTAGAGGGTCTGAAGAGTGTAGGGGAGCAAACAAGTTGCTTCCCACGTTGCTGTGGGAACCTTACCAAAGTCGGACTGTCACTAATAAAACAACCCCGCGATACAGGTAAGATTCGCGGGTCGGACCGAGCAACGGAAACAACAGAGCAGAACAATGAAGGCTGGCAATAACCCAGGCTGTCCGTATAATGGTCAGAGACGGCCACTATGTGACCAGAGCTGGGAGATCGCCCGAACCAATCGCTCCAGGCCCGTTGTAACCTCCAAAGGGACCAATGGTAGCCTGACAAAATAGGGGACAAAATAGGGAAATGATAAATAGACAAAGTCACTGACGACACAGAATAAGCCTCGTAATGACTCATCACTAGAACCCAGCAAGAGGATCCCATCAGATCGATCCATACTAGCAGCTTGGTATGGACACAACCGATGCGGCAGAGGAATTCCTGCAAAACGAACAGAGGCCAAAGACTCTGATGCAGGCAGCAAGACAAGAGGGCAAAGACGGACGAGTCGATAAAATCAGAACAAATAGGACCTGACACACCACCAGTCTGGGACGAGACAGCAATGTCAGGGAGCACACACCTAAGTGTGTCAACGCTCATGCACAAAAAACCAACACCATCGGCC
This sequence comes from Allium fistulosum, assembly GCA_030737815.1. Classification (NCBI taxonomy): domain Eukaryota; kingdom Viridiplantae; phylum Streptophyta; class Magnoliopsida; order Asparagales; family Amaryllidaceae; genus Allium; species Allium fistulosum. Next base: position 103,303,109 of record CM060907.1, read on the forward strand.
AACAACCAGAAAATAACAGGCAATCCAACATAATCTACGAAAATGGAAATAGAAGGAGAAAAGCTCACCTGCCTGCAAATGGCATCACATACTAGCTGGATAGGAGAATGAGCTAATAGAAGAGGAGATCTGAGCTATAAGGAAAGCTCCTTATCATCGCTAAGAAGCAACTAAAGCATTACACTCCAAGGCTTAGAAACTGTCAAAAGATTATATAAACTCAAACGAGGAAAAGAACAGGGAGGAAACACAACCTGTACGCATGGAATGAAGGCTCAGCGCTAGCAATCATACTCACACGCACATAGGGAGAAACATACACATTAGAGAAATGGTAATGGGACGATCGACCGATCGCCTCCACAGGTTGACCAATCGAAGGTTCTCTTTGACCATTCATCACCTGCTAATGACGATGCAACTATTTGATATGCTCGAAGTATTAAAAGGATGCAGTAATGAGTTTAAATACTCACAGCAATCTGATTTATATAAACAAGATAAAATTGGATCAAGTGATTAAACATAGATGTGTAAGTGGTATTCACTTACCTCAAAAATTGTCGCTTTACACTTGGATCAAGTGATTAAACATAGATTTGTAAGTGATTTATAACATTTTTTTACAATCAAAGTCCTTTTACTAAAATAATTTGAAAAATCATTTCCAAATAAATCTCCAAATTCTTATTTAATTAATTGATTTATTATTTATTAACTTAAATTTATTACCACTTAAAAAGCGAGTTATTACAAACTCCCTCCATTAACAAAATTGCATCCTTGCAATTTCCTATAAGGATAAATAAATAACAATCCATTTATACAAAACTTAACTATTATATATTGTGCTCCACTTTATTATAAATACCAAAACATTTAATCAAAATAAAAGTGCTTTATAAATTCTCAAAACCCTTTATTTAATTAAATTTATTTTCAAATATCATATAAATTGCATATAAATATCATATACATTACATATACTTTTCCAAAATTCGTTTTATTCTAACTCTAGCATAATTTGAATTCAAATTTTCTTAAAAAAATTAAATTATTTTAACGAGCTTTCAAAATTTCACAAACAAAATTCGTACTCAAACTAAATTTTCCATAAAATGAATCATTTTCTAATATATTTCATAATTTCAAAACATTTTATGTCAAAAATTAAGTTCACTTACTATTTTGCAAACTCTTTTCATAAATTTTACAATTATTTAACACCTTTTAAATTAAATCTAGGAGGAAATTCTAAATTTATTCTCATCAACTCATACAAAAATAAATCTTTAATTAAATGTATATATACAACCATATTTTAAAATCCCATAACTCTATGACATTTGCTCATCATATATGTAAAATCATTTGTCGAATACAAGTTTATATTCACATATCTCCAAATACTATAAATAGAGTGATATTGCCTTGCCATATATAATAGTGATTGCTAATATCAATTGGCTACAATATTGACCACATGATCAATATTGCCATCCCTAGTGATCACAGATGTTCACTAATATTCAATGGATGCAACTATCTCTAAATATACATAATAACACATAAAATATATTTACAAACTATTTACCAAAATAATATAAACTCTAATTTCCAAATTCTTTTCAAATGTAAATCTCAAATTTCACTTTACCAAATAATTTACTTGGATTAATTTTTCATTTAAAATATTTAACTTTATCGCAAAGTATTTTAATCTTACATAAATTGTTTATATCTTTTAAATCATCGTGTCAAAATGTCACGTTCAAGTGTTTCAGAATTTCTATCGAATATGCGTGCGCCCGCATCGACCAAAAACCTTAACACACTCAACGGACAAGTTAACACAATTCTTATTTCCGAAATATCTATAAGAATTAATTTCAAAAATTATCAATTATACTATTTTAATAAAATAATTTTCAAATCCTCATTTAATACTCCACTTATAGTATATGCTTCTCAAATAATTTTTAATTATAACATTCACTTTACTAGTAAAATCATTTGATACTAATAATAACCGACATATATTTATACATATATACAATAAACCTTTGTTTTCATCAACATTTATTAATCCTTTAAACATTTTCAAACAGTCTTTAAACCTCTTATATATATATATGTGTGTGTGTGTGTATGTGTGTGTGTATATTTATATTACTCAACAAACCATTTCAAAAACTAATTTATAATAATAGTAAACAAACATTACTTATATTTATTTACAATAGGTATAAACCAAATAATTAAATTCATTTCACAGCTTTGATAACTATGCTATAAATAAAACCAAATTCAACTGCCACATCTTAAATCATGGAATAAACATAAGAGACTAAACATAGGTACTCAGCGGAAATATATAGCTCCACTGTGCACTCTGATAGAAACAAATCAAAACTCAACTTATAATGTCAAACCAAACATTATAGTGCAATATCAAACTGTCCAAGATTATGAATATAAATATAAATGTTATTGATTGGACAAACTCCTTCTGTCCTTGTTATTCTAACCATTTTATAACAAACTCAATAGAAATAATTGGGGAACTAACTATATAATTGCAAAATATCAAATACGTCCATTGGTGATTACTCCCCGGTAATCATCCTATATATATACAATTTCTTATTATAGAAAATTACCCAACATTCCCAAGGCTCAGGGATGCCAAGTCTTATCTAAGGCCAAGACTCGTGTCTCTGATATATAATGTATTATTCTAAACCAGCTTTGACACCATTTCTAACACCCTACTTCTATACCCATACTATCCAAGAGTATTACAGAGTAATACTGTCAGATAATATGGAGAATGAGGTTATATGGGATACTGATGTAGGCCAAGCTATAATTGCCCAAGGCATAAGTCGTGACCGACTTATCGAAGCTAAGGACATGAGTCGTACGCGACTTAAGGAAGGCGACGAGATAAGTCATCCACGACCTATGGACCCATGTGAGGGGAAGCGGCGAGTTAGTGAATCAACATTGAGTAGTACACAAGATAACCTAAGTCGTACACGACTCAGTGATGATGCGGCACAGGGCATAAGTCGTACACGACTTAAAGAAGTAAACATAAGTCGTACACGACTTATAGGAGTACCATGAGATAACAAGGAAGCAGCGCAAGATAAAGGCGTAAGTCGTACACGACTTAAGGAGGCGGTGATGAGTCGTCCACGACTCAACGGGAAAACCAAAAGGGAAGTTGCGACGAGTTTACGACTTAACAAAGCAACTATAACTCGTCTATGACTTAATAGGGAGATGAGTCGCCCACGACTCAAGGAGGAGAAGACACAAGTGTTAAGTCAGCTACGACTTAAAGGAAGTGATAAGTCGGTGAAGAGTTACGACTTAGCTGAATCGCGTGAAGATGGATGCCGTTGAATCATATGCCGAGTTAATCTAAACCGTTGATTCCTTAAGTCGAAGATGGAAGCTGGAGCATGGAAGTTAAGTCGCATCTGTTATAAGTCGTTTGTAATTTTGTTTTTAAGTCGTATGATTGTGTGTAATCTGATAAGTCGTAAACGACTTAAGATGAGTCGTCTGTTATGAGTCGTTTACTTTTGAGTCGTGTTGTAGGTTGATAAGTCGTTAAAGGCTAGTATTGTAACTGTTTGTCTTAAGTCTTGAGTCGTGAGCTATGAGTCGGAAACGACTTAGGAGTTAGAGAAATTTCTGTTGTAAAATTGTTCGCCTATAAATAGGCGTGTATGATCATTTTGTAGAGGTTGTTGAAAATTGAATAAAATTCTCTTTTGTTAGCTTTGTGCTTTCAATTTCAATTGGTAGTCGAGTGTATCTCCTATCTCCACTTACGTCATTCGAGTGCGCTCGAATCATCGTTTGCTGAAGCCGATTCACGGAATCTTGTGCGCAAGATCAACGTTGAAGAATCGTAGATCTCTTTCCCGGTATCTTCGGATAAACGAGTCAGAGATAGCTAGAGTTCAGTATCTTCGGATCAACGAGTTCGGGCATTTCAGTATCCATCAATCCACAGATTGCTACTTTCACCGATCGAAGTTTGTTTTGATTAATCCGCTGCGTCAGTTTGGTATCAGAGCTTGTTCTAGCCAATCATAGCTAGATCGAGACTTGGAGCCTAATCATTGTGAAGATTTGAAGCTTTGTTTATCACGGCCGAGGGCTAGTTGGAGTTGTTCGCATTTTGTTTGAAGTTGGAAGATCGGATTTGTCTTGAAGACCGAAACTTTGTCCATCGTGTTCATCACGATTTGCTACAAAGTGGAAGTTTTCGATCCGTTTCATTTTGGATCAAGATCCGAAAAGTGTTTGAATTTTGAAGTGTTGAAGTGTTTGTAAAGATTTCAAGTATGCCGCCAAGAAGAGCTAACCGCCACCAAAACGTAGAAGCTTTATATCGAAGAGAAGAGGCTGATGAGATGGAGCAAAGAATCAATGAGAATTTTAGTGAAAAGCTTAACGAAGGAATTGGCCGGTTAGAGAAGCTTATGACGGAGATGAATCAAAATCAGAGAAGGGTTTCACCTGAATCTAATCATGGAGGTAGTAGAGTCTCGCCACATTCCAATCGAGACCGAAGTATTGAAAATGATCAAGGGCGTGGGAGGAACGTGAATGATCGTGAACGGAGGAATGTTAATAGAAGGGATGATGGTGGAAGACGTAATGGTAGTAGAGATGTTGGTGGTCAGAATCGACATCGTTATGCATCTGATTTTGAAGAGGAGTATGATGGTGGTAGTGTTCAAGGAAGAGGTCAAGGAAGAAACTATTCTGAGTATGATCACAAATGGGAGTCGGGAATGAAGACAGAAATTCCAGAATTCAAGGGTGGTATGCAAGCGGAGGAGTTTTTGGATTGGGTGGCTAATGTTGAAGAAATTTTTGATTTCAAATAAGTTCCAGAACGACGTAGAGTGAAGTTGGTTGCTACAAGGTTGAGGGGTAGAGCTTTGGCATGGTGGCAGCAAACTAAACTTACACGTGAACGAATGGGGAAGTCAAAAGTTGAATCTTGGGAGAAGATGAAGAAATTGATGAAAGCAACGTTCTTACCATACAATTATCAATCTTTGATGTATCAACGTTTGTAGAACTTGAGGCAGGGCACAAAGACAGTTAATGACTATGCTGATGAATTCTATCAACTTATTGCAAGGAATGATATTATGGAAACGGAAGAACAACTGACATCTAGATTCATTGGGGGATTGAGAATGCAGATTCAGGATATGGTTAATATGTTCGATCCAAGATCTGTGGCAGAGGCACATCAAAAAGCGTTGGCTTGGGAGAAACAGGGAAGACGAGGTGGTGGTGTGTTTACCAATTCTAACAATCAAGTGAAGGGTGTTAATGGAAGTTCTAATGTTTCAAAAGTTGTTGCAAAACCAGTTGTAAAGGAGGTTGAGAAGGCGAAGGTTAACAACAGTTTCAAATGTTACAATTGTCAGGAGATGGGTCATAAAAGCAACGAATGTCCGAAGCCGAAGAAGAGAACCATGGTGACAGAAGTTGAGGAGGAAGATGAGGAAGAAACTGAATGCTCTAATTCTTTACCAGTTGAGGAGGAAGACTTACTGTCAGGAGATGACGGGTACGCATTGATGATGAGGAGAAGTTGTTTAACACCGAAGCAAGAGGAGGAAAGTAGTTGGTTGAGGAATAATATCTTTCAATCTACATGCACTATTCTGGGAAGAGTTTGTAAATTTGTTATTGATGCTGGGAGTTGTGATAATATTATCTCTACAGAAGCGGTGAAGAAGTTGGAGTTGAAAACCGAGAAACATCCTAAGCCGTACAAGTTAGCTTGGTTAAGGAAGGGTGGTGAAGTGAAGGTTGGACGTAGAGCTTGTGTGAAGTTTTCAATTGGGAAGAAATACAAAGACGAAATCTGGTGTGATGTAGTAGACATGGATGTGTGTCATCTGTTGTTGGGCAGACCATGGCAGTTTGATAAAGCAGTACAACATGATGGTGGTGCTAACAGTTACAGTTTCATGTTTGAGGGTACTAAAATCACTCTGATTCCCAAGAAGCAACAACAGAAAGAGAGTAAGTTGGAGGAGATTGAAGAGCTCAAAACTTTGTTATCGTTGAAAGAGTTTGTGAAGGAAGTAGAGGAGGAGCCTGAGGTGTTCTTATTGATTGGACGGGAGAGTCAGGAAGTGGTTGAGATTCAAGAAGAAGTTAAACCAGTTTTGAAAGAATTTGACGATGTATTTCCAGAGGAGTTACCAACGGAGTTGCCACCGTTGAGGGATATACAACATCAGATAGATCTTGTTCCAGGTGCTGTGTTGCCACACAGACCACATTATCGAATGAGTCCGAAGGAACATGAAGAGTTGCGGAGGCAGGTAGAGGAATTGCTTGAGCAGGGGCGTGTGCAGGAGAGTTTAAGTCCTTGTGCTGTACCAGCTTTATTGGTACCCAAAAAGGATGGAACGTGGAGGATGTGCACTGACAGTCGAGCACTGAATAAGATTACTGTGAGATATAGATTTCCAATGCCGAGGTTGGATGACTTGTTAGATCAAATAAGCGGAGCTACTATCTTTTCTAAGATTGACTTGAAGAGCGGTTATCATCAGATTCGCATTAGACCAGGGGATGAATGGAAGACAACATTCAAGACGAGGGAAGGATTGTATGAATGGTTGGTAATGCCGTTTGGTCTATCGAATGCACCGAGTACTTTTATGAGGGTGATGAATCAGATTTTTCGACCGTTCATTGGGAAATTTGTGGTGGTGTATTTTGATGATATTCTGATTTACAGTGGGAGTCCAGAGGAACATCTGAATCATCTTAGAGAAGTGCTGATGGTACTGCGACAAGAACAATTTTATGCTGCTACAAAGAAATGCGTGTTCATGACGCACAGTGTTTTATTTCTGGGGTATGTTGTTTCAGAGAAAGGAATACAGGTTGACCAAAGTAAAGTTGAGGCGATCAGAGATTGGCCACAGCCCAAGACGATAACGGAAGTTCGTAGTTTTCACGGGTTGGCTTCATTTTATCGATGGTTTATTCCACACTTTAGTAGTGTGATGGCGCCTGTTACAGATTGTATGAAAGGCAAACAGTTTGCATGGACGGAGGAAGCTGGGGTTGCTTTTGAGCGAATCAAAGAACTTTTGACGTCTGCACCAATTCTTGTATTACCTGATTTTCAGTTGTTGTTTGAACTACATACTGATGCATCCAAGGTTGGGATTGGAGGGGTGTTGAGTCAGAAGGGGCGTCCAATTGCATATTTTAGTGAGAAGTTATCAGGAGCGAAGATGAGGTACAGTACGTATGATGTGGAATTCTATGCTGTTGTACAATCTATTAAACACTGGAGACATTATCTATTTCAGAAAGAGTTTGTTCTGTACACGGATCATGAAGCATTGAAGCACTTACAAGGACAAGACAAGATTTCAGCGAGACATGCATCGTGGATCGCATATCTGCAACAATTTACATTTGTTGTAAAACACAAGTCGGGAGTGACGAATCGTGTTGCGGATGCGTTGAGTCGAAGACATCATTTGTTAACTACATTGAAGGTTGAAGTGACGGGGTTTGAAATATTGCCAGAATTATTTACCGATGATCCTTACTTTATGAAGTTTGTTGATAAAGTCAAGAATGGAGAGACAGATGAATTCGTGATGGTTGATGGTTTTCTTTTTAAAGGCCATCGATTGTGCATACCGGAGGGTAGTCTGAGAATGAAGATTATCAAGGAGTTACACGAAGAGGGACATGTTGGGAGAGACCGTACCTTACAGTTGATTTCACAGTCCTACTTTTGGCCATCAATGAGGAAAGAGGTGGAAAGGTTTGTGGAGCGTTGTCATATTTGTCAGGTTTCGAAAGGAACTGCTACTAATGCTGGGCTGTAAATGCCGTTACCTGTACCAATTAAACCGTGGGTTGATGTGAGTATGGACTTCGTGTTGGGATTACCAAGGACACAACGTGGTAATGATTCCATTTATGTGGTAGTGGATCGATTTTCGAAGATGGCACATTTTATTGCTTGTAAGAAGACGGCAGATGCTGTTCATGTTGCTCAAATGTTTTTCAAGGAGATCTATCGACTTCATGGATTGCCCGAATCTATTGTGTCGGATAGAGATACTCGATTTCTGAGTCATTTTTGGTTGAGTTTGTGGAAAATGGTCGGAACGAAGCTGAAATTTAGTAGTGCTTATCATCCGCAAACGGATGGACAGACCGAGGTTGTTAATCGATCATTGGGAAACTTGTTGAGGTGTCTTGTTCAAGATAATCTGAAGAGTTGGGATGTGAAATTAAGCCAGGCAGAATTTGCTCACAATCATGCTGTAAATCGAAGTACTGGGTTCAGTCCATTTCAGATAGTATATTCAAGCTTACCTAAGGGACCGTTGGATTTAACGGTAGTGCCACAATCAAAGAAGACAGTTAAGAAAGCTGCTGATTTTGTTGAAGGGCTGACGGAGTGTCATAAGATCGTTCAGGAACGATTGGAGAAAGCAAATGAGAAGTATAAACAATCTGCAGATATGAAACGACAGAATGTTGAGTTTAATGAAGGAGATATGGTTTATGAAGTGTTAACAAAAGATCGTTTTCCAGTAGGCGCTTATAACAAGTTGAAAGCCAGGAAAATTGGTCCAGTGGAAGTTATGAAACGAATCAATGAAAATGCTTATAAACTGAAGCTGCCAGATGATGTGTATACATCTGACGTGTTCAATGTTAAACATCTCGTACCATATCACGGGGATGAACGAACTGGTGTTGAGGAAGATGCAAATTCGAGGACGAATTTCTTTCAACCTGGGGAGGATGATGTAGGCCAAGCTATAATTGCCCAAGGCATAAGTCGTGACCGACTTATCGAAGCTAAGGACATGAGTCGTACGCGACTTAAGGAAGGCGACGAGATAAGTCATCCACGACCTATGGACCCATGTGAGGGGAAGCGGCGAGTTAGTGAATCAACATTGAGTAGTACACAAGATAACCTAAGTCGTACACGACTCAGTGATGATGCGACACAGGGCATAAGTGGTACACGACTTAAAGAAGTAAACATAAGTCGTACATGACTTATAGGAGTACCATGAGATAACAAGGAAGCAGCGCAAGATAAAGGCGTAAGTCGTACACGACTTAAGGAGGCGGTGATGAGTCGTCCACGACTCAACGGGAAAACCAAAAGGGAAGTTGCGACGAGTTTACGACTTAACAAAGCAACTATAACTCGTCTACGACTTAACAGGGAGATGAGTCGCCCACGACTCAAGGAGGAGAAGACACAAGTGTTAAGTCAGCTACGACTTAAAGGAAGTGATAAGTCGGTGAAGAGTTACGACTTAGCTGAATCGCGTGAAGATGGATGCCGTTGAATCATATGCCGAGTTAATCTAAACCGTTGATTCCTTAAGTCGAAGATGGAAGCTGGAGCATGGAAGTTAAGTCGCATCTGTTATAAGTCGTTTGTAATTTTGTTTTTAAGTCGTATGATTGTGTGTAATCTGATAAGTCGTAAACGACTTAAGATGAGTCGTCTGTTATGAGTCGTTTACTTTTGAGTCGTGTTGTAGGTTGATAAGTCGTTAAAGGCTAGTATTGTAACTGTTTGTCTTAAGTCTTGAGTCGTGAGCTATGAGTCGGAAACGACTTAGGAGTTAGAGAAATTTCTGTTGTAAAATTGTTCGCCTATAAATAGGCGTGTATGATCATTTTGTAGAGGTTGTTGAAAATTGAATAAAATTCTCTTTTGTTAGCTTTGTGCTTTCAATTTCAATTGGTAGTCGAGTGTATCTCCTATCTCCACTTACGTCATTCGAGTGCGCTCGAATCATCGTTTGCTGAAGCCGATTCACGGAATCTTGTGCGCAAGATCAACGTTGAAGAATCGTAGATCTCTTTCCCGGTATCTTCGGAATAACGAGTCAGAGATAGCTAGAGTTCGGTATCTTCGGATCAATGAGTTCGGGCATTTCAATATCCATCAATCCACAGATTGCTACTTTCACCGATCGAAGTTTGTTTTGATTAATCCGCTGCGTCAGATACACACATGAATATTCCCTAGGACTAACTTTGGTATGTATTAATACATCTAATACATAACTAATACATACGTATACAGTATTGGCAAATCAATAGACACGCGTACCTCAAAGACAAAACAATACATAATTTACAGTACGTCAAAGATAACACGGAGTCAAATGCAGTGATAATTTATAATATATACAAATATAATGATATTATAAGAATACAATACCACTAAATGTCAATTATATATACATACAATGAATCAAGGTTTAACAAATATTATATTACAACTCCTATGTAACTGCTCTAAGCCCAACAAAACACAAGCTGGTCTTGTCATCCCTGTACGTGAAATGTCTCGGACTGACCCGAGTATTATAAAATAACACACGGATCAGACTATGTCTAATCAAGGATTGTAAATAAGGGTAATAATGTATATAATGGATAACAATATGATATCACAATCAAAGATAACCAAATCATCATCCAGCATCTCAAAATAAATAATAAATATAGAAATGTGTATCTGAAATATCTATGCAAGATAATTATCAAGACAACAGGCCTCACAAATAACTCATGTTATGAAACAATCAGCATTAAATATCAAAAGATGTCATCACCCATATAGATATTCATCGAATCAGAAATCATAAAATCTACACAAATGGGTGAATTATATATCTAGAAATCATCATTAAATCCAAAATAATAAGTAATGAGACATCCTTAGGTGAAGTCGGCAGTAATGAAACAATGCCCACTATCTCTCTCAACCTCATATTATAAAATGTGAATATCAAATCAATAATAAATCAATAAGAAAGATTTGAGCGAGCCCATAACAATATCGCAATGTGCAAAATCGTGTACCTTGACCCACGATGCTTGGAGAAGCGAAACTCCCAACTGAAAGGTCCTAAGAGATATAAAGAACAAATCAATAATGAGTAGGTCGTCTGCCTAAGAAGGATACGAGGTTGATCATACTTTGGACACGGTCTCAAGTACAATCTCATCCATATATAATATGTCTATCTACTACCCACACACATGCATACCCATACACCACCTATACCAGAACAAACAGGAGACTGACAGCACGTCTGCTTCCTCTTGGAACCACACGTAGTCCTTATGACACGACTCCTACAGTCATCGATTACCATTACCTCTCCCTCTTAGTATCGTGACAATGATCCACCATAGGCTCGACAATGTGTAGCCTCTTCAGCCATGACTACCAACATATTCCCCTATGGTAACTGTCTTCTGGCCTATGTGACACAAGGGAAAATCAATTATCTATCCCGTGATGCGCATCAAATATCATAACAATAACGGTGTCACGGATCTGGGGTGCGACCCCACGATCAGGCCGCCAGGGTGGAAACTGGACAATCTGGTTCAGTCCCGAAACATAAAGGGAGTCGGACAAAGGTAGATAGTCATATAATGTACCCAAACTATGTGGTTAACTAGTAGCCAACATACGTGCTCACCACATCAGTTCACCCATACCTCTTATACCCTCGTATGAGTGTTATCCATACGCAAAGAATAACTGAATAAATAACACAACGACGTCTCATACCACCGCGTGTTACTAGTCCATTTATTTAGTGCTCATACACCACACTCTCTCCTTCGATATTCTATATAATGAGTCCAAAGAATAACCGAAAAATACTACTGAATGCCCCCATCCCAAACGGTTTTACTTATCCGTTTATTCAAATTTCTTGTCACACGGAATAAATATCAATAAAATAAGGACAAAGATGTCATCACTGTATCATAATAAAATCATCAATCAAACTCACATCAATGGTGAATCATTCAAATTATCAGAATCAATAAATCAAAAATTAGAAAATTGATTATTCAAATAAATATAAATAAATGAGCCAGTACTTCATAATGAAACATTCAAAACATATATAATTTATATAACAAAATGAACAATAAAAATTAGGTTCATATTAAAGATTTAATTAGATAATAACTTAACTCAAATTTAATATGTATATATATATATCTATGTATTTATATTTAACAAACAAGTACTTATTAATATTTTTAAGTAGTTTATATATCTAATGCAACCATTGTTGATAAGGTGTATAAAAGCAAGTTTGCAACTATTTGAAATCAACATGAAATACTTAACAATAAAATAATAATTACTCTAAACTAACATAGCACCTTTATAAAAAGAAATAAATCGTACTGACGAATACACACTAGTGTACTTTCACGGATTATTGACACATGCGCTGCATACATAAGTATGAAAGCATGAAGTAGTAATAACGCATAGAAAGAAACAAAATTGCATAGCAGCATAAAGTATTTAGTTCAAAAGTAAGGGCACTAGTAAAGCAAGGTACAAAAGTAAATACTTAAGCTTTTGTGTGTGTGTGTGTGTGTATATATATATATATATATATTCTAGATGGCATATAGCATGTGCCAACTACCAGAACAAATGATGGTGAATAAGAATGCCCATCAGAACAAACGAAATGGAAATGTATTATATGAAATGGTCCCAACCATGTTGATTGATAATATACAATTCTATGTACAGTCAATTATAGTACTTAAGGAAATGATGTAGATTCATGCAATAAACAAACTAAATAAAAAGAAGAAAATTTAATAAAGTGTTTAATATATTTATACATGAACAGATCAAAACAGGGCATTAGAATATGAAAACAATAAGACACCAATACCCATATAGGCTGCATATATACATATACACACACACTCTATTGTTTTAAGTAAATATTTAATTAAGTTTATATAAATAAAAAAAGACACATGGACCTTACGACTTTGGAATGTGATAGATACCTATATATATACTGTTTAACTATTACCTTTTTAAATTTACTTGTATGAAAAGTTACGTGTATATATAAAGTTTAAACATAGCATATATTAGCACAACAATGTTAAACCAGATGAAATATAACTCCAGTGTTACAATGGTATATAGATAAACTGATAGAGCTAAACTCACAGAGAATACCATCAAATTAATTACTCTCAATATGTTCAACTGCAAACCCAAAACTCATATCTAAGTAGTAACAAGCTCTCTCGCCTAGCAGATCTTAAATATATATATATATATATATATATATAGGTGTACTCCTCAGCAAGCAAGTGGTAGAATAATGTCATAAATTCACAACGCATGCACACACGCACTGCTATATATATATATATATATATATATATATATATACATATATATATATACACACACACGTGTGTGTGTTATACGTCTAGTATACCAAAACAGAGAATAATCAAATATAAACTCGTCGCACAAGTTTATAACTCAGATTTTCACTACACTAGAATTATGTATTAATTATTATAACAATATTGATGTTGTAAATAAATTAAAACAACAGCGTTATACTATTTTGAATAAATAGTATAACAAAATTAAATGATAGAATAACTAGAAATCTAACCGTATAGCGTCTGAGGCTTGTCGTAACAATTTACTTAAGAATTTTATTTCAAAATTCTCCCAAGATACAACAGACGTAATCTGCACGAGATTGTAATGAGTATGTCAACTCTGTGATATATATGGAACGTTGAGCAGTAGAGCAAAGAAGCAGAAGAAATTAGATTGGAATGGGATCAGTATTCTCTCCTATTTATAATTTCGTCCGCATCCCTTCAAACAGTCGCGTCCGCTTGACAGGTCACACCCATTGCCTTTTGGTCGCTGCTGTTCGTTAACGGGTCGCACCCGCCTGCGCATCTGCTTGTGTCCAATGGTACTGTTTCGCACCTGCTCGTACCGCCTGGTACTGTTTCGCGCGCGCCTCTTCAGTCGGGTCGCACCCGCTCGCGCCGCATCTGTTTGCTTCTAACGGGTCGCACCCGCTACTGTTCGCGCCTATTCAACCTGCATCCGCTTCCGAACAGATCCGCATCTGTTTATATGGCCTGCAACTGTCAGAAAGCCCGGTCCAGTTTGTAGTAAAAATACGAGTATCATATTAGACCCAAACCCGACCCGGTTCGGTCGGACGGACGGCGGCGGCGCGTGCGTGTGTGGTGGTGATGCATGATCTCCCTCCTCACAACGAAGCATACATTTGGGAGCCCCAGGCCCCCAACCTCCTCATGAGAAAACCATATATAAACCAATATAGCTCTCAACAATTTGGCGATGTGGGACTTTGTATATTTCCATTCATTCTACCTTTAGGAATTCCAGCAATCCCCCACATGAATGATAATATACATATCCCCCACACAAAGAGAAATATCACAAAGTACATATGGAATAATGCTTTATCATGGATAAGTAGATATTTCACTTTGAACTTTCTCTAGTTTAAACTTATCGGATCTACTTGGCTAATCGGTGAATTATTTCATCTTGAACCGTCGGCCTTTATTGTATACCCAGACAATAAGCTTTACGAAGCATTGATTCCCTTCTCATCCAATCTCTTGGTTGTGTTCATTTTGGTCCTGAACATATTTTGGTTCTGCGAGTGTTATAGAGAATTTAAGCCTTTAATATTCTCATAGAGCCGACCCAGCTCACACTAACATAGGTGATCGCAACCATTAAGAGTATCCTACATATACCCCACTTGTTATTTCCAAGATATGGTCATCATTAAAAAACATAGTTTTAACCTTTAAATACTTCTGTATGCATGCATTTATATTATGCACCATAGGAATGGAGTTGGACTATGTCCACGCAAATGCATTACGTCTTGAGTTATTAAGAACTGGTTTGCCTATTGATCCTAGTCCGTGGGATCTCCAGTCACTAGGATAGGTTTTCGTATAAGATAACTCTTGGTGGTTTAGGCTTTTAAACCCATTCCCCTTGATGCGCAGTCAATTTTCTTTCTTGATAAACCTTTAGTAAATGGATCCCTAGGTTATCATTTGTTCTCACATAATCTATGGAAATAGTTCCATTTGAGAGTAACTGCCTAACTGTGTTATGGCGTCGACGAATATGTCGTGACTTCCCATTATACACAAAGTTGTGCGCTCTGCTTAGCGCAGCTTGGTTATCATAGTGTATGCATATGGCCGGTACAGGTTTAGGCCAAAATGGAATATCTTCTAAAAAGTGACGAAGCCATTCTGCTTCTTCGCCTGCTTTATCTAAAGCGATGAACTCTGATTCCATAGTGGATCGAGCTATGCATGTTTGTTTAGTAGATTTCCATGACACTGCTGCCCCTGCTAAGGTAAAGACATAACCACTCGTTGATTTTGATTCCTCTGAATCAGCAATCCAATTTGCATCACTATATCCTTCTAAGACGGCAGGATATTTTCCATAATGTAAGGAATAATTTGTGGTATTTTTTAAATATCCAAGCACTCTCATTAGTGCTTTCCAGTGTTCCTTTCCTGGATTGCTTGTATACCTGCTCAGCCGACTTACTGCATAAGCTATATCTGGTCTTGTGCAATTCATGAGATACACGAGACATCCTATTACACGAGAGTATTCCAGTTGCATTACACTCTTGTTAGTGTTTTTATGCAGTACTTCTGATGGATTAAAAGGTGTTCTCACTCCTTTAATTCCATAGTCTTGGAATTTTTCAATCACTTTGTCTACATAGTGTGACTGAGACAATTCAATTCCATTAGGAGTCCTTATTATTTTGATTCCCAAAATCACGTCTGCAACTCCTAAATCTTTCATATCGAAATTGTTAGTTAACATCTTCTTTATGGTCTCTATTACCTGAGTATTTGGACCAAATATTAACATATCGTCTACATATAAACAAATCATCACATATGATTGTCCAATTTGTTTATAATAAACACACTTATCGCATTCATTTATACGAAAACTATTTCTCATCATGACACTATCAAATTTTGCGTGCCATTGTTTTGGAGCTTGTTTTAGTCCGTATAATGATTTTACTAATCTACAGACTTTGTTTTCATTTCCTTTGGAAATAAAACCTTCAGGTTGCTCCATGTAGATCTCCTCATCGAGATCTCCATTTAAGAATGTTGTCTTTACATCCATTTGATGAATTTCTAGTCCATAAATTGATGCAAATTGCTATTAGCATTCTTATAGAGGTTATTCGTGTTACTGGCGAATATGTATCAAAGAAGTCTACTCCTTCTTTTTGACGATATCCTTTGGCTACTAATCTAGCTTTATACTTGTCGATAGAGCCATCTGCTTTCATTTTCTTCTTGAAAATCCATTTGTAGCCAATAGGTTTTATTCCAGGTGGAATATCAACAATTTCCCAAGTTTTATTACTTAGAATTGAATCAACCTCACTTTGGATTGCTTCTTTCCAACATGAGGATTCAGAAGATGACATTGCTTCCTTGTACGTTTGAGGTTCATGCTCTAATACATATGTAAAAAAGTCCGAACCAAATGTTTTGGAAGTTCTAGCCCTTACACTTCTTCTTGGTTCAGCATCCTCAATTTCATGATGAGTTTCATCTTCATGCAAATCTTTTGATTCTTCCCTTGTCCTTTTTGGGACATTATTTCTTTCATTCCTTTTGTGCGGAAACACGTCTTCAAAGAATGAGGCATCTCTTGATTCCATGATTGTATTTACATGAATATCAACTATATCAGACTTGAATACCAAAAATCTATAGGCACTACTATTTTGGGCTGGCCCTAAATAGTAACAATCTACTGTTTTTGGTCCAAGTTTGACTTTCTTGGGAGGCGGAACTGGAACTTTTGCCAAGCACCCCCACACTTTGAGGTATTTAAAACTTGGTTTGTGTCCTTTCCATATCTCATATGGAATTGTTCCTATTTTATTATGAGGGACTTCGTTTAATATGTGATTAGACATATTTAAGGCTTCCCCCCACAAGTTCGTCGGTAGACCAGAGGTTAAAAGCATGGAAATAATCATGTCTTTTAACGTTCTGTTCTTCCTCTCGGCTACACCATTTTGTTGTGGTGAATATGGAGCCGTTGTTTGATGAATTATACCATTTTCGGCACAAAACTGTTCAAATGGTGATTCATATTCTCCACCTCGATCAGATCTCAATACCTTGATCTTTTTATTTAACTGATTTTCTACCTCAGTTTTGTTCTTTATAAATGATGTAATTGCTTCATCTTTACTATTCAAAAGATATACATAGCAATATCTCATATAATCGTCAATAAACGTAATAAAGTACTTTTTCCCACTTCTTGTAGGTAATGATTTAAAATCACATAAATCTGTATGAACCAAACCTAGTGGTTCGGTGCTTCTATCAACAGATTGAAATGGTTTTTTAACCATTTTTGCTTCTACACATGTCTCACATTTGTAGTTCTTATCTACTTGGAATTTTGGAATTAATCCCAAGTTTGATAATATTTTCATTTTTCGGAAATTTATGTATCCTAATCTATCATGCCATAGTAAAATTTCGTGCTCAAGCAAGTAAGAAACTTCAATTTTATTAATAGCACATCAGAATACATAGTTTTATTGCCAATAACGGCTACATTTGCCTTAAATAGACCATCACATAAATATCCCCTTCCGATATACATTCCAGCTTTGGACAGAACCATCTTGTCTGACTCGAACACCATTCTGAATCCTTTCTTTGATAATACTGCACCAGAGATGAGATTCTTGCGTATGTATGGAACGTGGAGCACGTCATTCAACTTGACAGTTTTTCCTGAAGTAAACTTGAGGATTACTGTGCCACTGCCTTCGATCATAGATACTGCAGAATTACCCATATAGAGTTTCTCTTCATGATCAAATTTCTTGTATGTAGAGAACATGGATTTGTCAGAGCAGACATGACGAGTAGCGCTTGTGTCCACCCACTATTGGTTAGGATTCTGAACCATATTACATTCAGATACAACTGCCGAGAAGTTTGACTCATCCACTTCCATGTTGTCTACTAAATTTGCCTCTTTGTTGCGGTCCTTTTTGAGTGTGCAATCTCTAGCGGCATGGCCAACCTTTCCACAAACCCAACATTCACCATTAAACTTTTTGGTTCGTTTGTTGTCTTTTGGTTTGTTGTCTTGAGCTTTCCTTTTCTTCTGGAAATTCTTCTTTTTGTTTTTGGTCTTTGAATCTTCAGCCACAAATGCCTCCTCGCTTTGTTTTGTAATTCCACGGTTATCTGCCTCAATTTTCAATCGGGCTATGAGATCCTGTAAAGAGATTTCCTTCTTTTTATGCTTTAGATAATTGCGGTAATCTCTCCACGATGGTGGCAGTTTTCCCGTGATAGCTTCAACCAAAAACGATTCTCCAACCTTATGACCTTCCGCTTCGAGTTCATGAATAATGATTTGTAGTTCATGCAGTTGAGCAGTCACCGGTTTGGAGTCGACCATCTTGTAGTCCATGAATTTGTCTACAATGAATTTCTTAAGACTCATATTCTGCATCTTATACTTCGTGGCAAGTGCATTCCAGAGTGCTTTTGCTGTCTTTAGAGGTTGATATACTTTGTATAGCACCTTGTCGAGACAATTCAGAATATAGTTTCTACATAGGAAATCGGAATGTTTCCATGTAGCAACATCTGCTTCCTTGCCTGGTGAAGAAATCGGTTCCTCCTCCTCGAGATACCGTTGCAGACCGAGTGTGGTGAGGTAAAATAACATCTGATTCTGCCATGTTAAAAAGTCGTCACCATCTCCTTTGAAAGGATCGGGCCTGTTGTGTGTAGTAGCCTTTGTTGAGAGCTCTACTGTTGCCATCTCTGTTTTAGTGAAAACAGTAAAATTCTTCAGATGTTATACGTCTAGTATACCAAAACAGAGAATAATCAAATATAAACTCATCGCACAAGTTTATAACTCAGATTTCCACTACACTGGAATTCTGTATTAATTATTATAACAATATTAATGTTGTAAATGAATTACAACAACAGCGTTATACTATTTTGAATAAATAGTATAACAAAATTAAAGGATAGAATAACTAGAAATCTAACCGTATAGCGTTTGAGGCTTGTTGTAACAATTTCCTTAAGAATTTTATTTCAAAATTCTCCCAAGATACAACAGACGTAATCTGCACGAGATTGTAATGAGTATGTCAACTCTGTGATATATATGGAACGTTGAGCAGTAGAGCAAAGAAGCAGAAGAAATTAGATTGGAATGTGATCAGTATTCTCTCCTATTTATAATTTCGTCCGCATCCCTTCAAACAGTCGCGTCCGCTTGACGGGTCGCACCCGTTGTCTTTTGGTCGCCGCTGTTCGTTAACGGGTCGCACCCGCCTGCGCATCTGCTTGTGTCCAATGGTACTGTTTCGCACCTGCTCGTACCGCCTGGTACTGTTTCGCCCGCGCCTCTTCAGTCGGGTCGCACCCACTCGCGCCGCATCTGTTTGCTTCTAACGGGTCGCACCCGCTACTGTTCGCGCCTATTCAACCCGCGTCCGCTTCCGAACAGATCCGCATATGTTCGTATGGCCTGTAACTGTCAGAAAGCCCGGTCCAGTTTGTAGTAAAAATACGAGTATCATATTAGACCCAAACCCAAACCCGACCCGGCTCGGTTCGGTTCGGTCGGACGGACGGCGGCGGCGCGCGCGTGTGTGGTGGTGATGCATGATCTCCCTCCTCACAACGAAGCATACATTTGGGAGCCCCAGGCCCCCAACCTCCTCATGAGAAAACCATATTTAAACCAATATAGCTCTCAACAATTTGGCGATGTGGGACTTTGTATATTTCCATTCATTGTACCTTTAGGAATTCCAACAACACGCACCTTGTAATATCATGAACACAGAATGAAGAAGCAACTCCCAGGCTTAGAAACCGACGCAAGCTTATATAAACACACATGAGGAAAATCACAGGGAGGAAACACCACATATATGCATGGAATGAAGGCTCGGGGCTAGCACGAAGGAGATCATACTCACGTGCACATAGGGAGAAGCATACGCATCAAAAAAATGGTCAAGGGTCGGTCAACTAATCGAAGGTTCTCTTCGACCATTCATCACTCGCTTATGATGATGTGACTATTTGATATGCTCGAAGAATTAAAAGGATTCAAGTAATGAGTTTAAATGCTCACAACAATCTGATTTATATAAACAAGATAAAATCCGATCAAGTGATTAAACATAGATGTGTAAGTGGTATTCACTTGCCTCAAAAACTGTTGCTTTACACTCGCGCTCACACACTCGACTCTCCAGCTCCGTAGCAACCACGACATAAACCTGAGATACCAAAAGGTATCTAGAGCTTCATTCTTAAGTTTTATAATTTATTTTAATTTATATAATTTGTTGTTGAAATTAAAAGTAAGGAAAGTTTGATAATCTTGTACCGGAATATGTCCACTAAAAATATATACCGTAAAGTAAGTTTATGTAGATATTTAATAATGGGAAGGAGATAGGAAAATTCTGGAAAGAGAGGAGTGTAGAAAATGCGCTAGGACTTATAGTATTTGGTCTTGGTTAAATGGATTTTGGGGTTAAGGTAAAACATGTGTTTATATTTGTACTTATTCTCTTTCATTTATAATCCAAATTTCCATTTACTTTAAATGAGCACAATTTACTTTCGTAATCACTTCTTTTTTAATTTATATTATATCTTAATAACATTACTATAAAGGAAAATTTTATTTTCCACCTTTTATCTAGTTCCAAATTTAATTATTACATTTTTACAATCAAAATCCTTTTACTAAAATAATTTGAAAAACCATTTCCAAAAAATATCCAAATTCTTATTTAATTAATTAATTTACTATTTATTAACTTAAATTAATTATTACTTAAAAAGCGGGTTGTTACATCTTTTCTCCAGTTGTTAGACATACATTTATTCATATTTATTGGTATTAGTTGCTCATTATGACATGGAACTTGAGCAACTAGATGTCAAAACTGCAATCTTGCATGGTGATCTAGATGAGATCTATTTGAGGCAACCATAAGGGTTCGTTGATAGTAGTAGGACAGTTTGTGTTTGTAAACTTAACAAATTTATATATGGGCTGAAGTAGTCTCCTAGACTATGGTATAAGAGATTTGATAAGTTTATGCTTTCACAGGGATATTCTAGAAGCTTCAAAGACCAGTTGTTTATTTTAGGAGATGTGAAGGAGATATAATATATATTTTGTTGTATGTTGATGATATGTTGATTGCATTTCGGAGTATAGTCAGAATTACGGAGTTGAAAGCGGAGCTCAACAAGGAATTATATATGAAGTATATAAGAAAAGCGCAAAGAATTTTAGGAATAGAGATAGAAATCAGAGAGAGTTGAGACTCACACTTGCATAATACATCAAGAAGGTCCTCGCTCGATTTGGTATGGAGAAAGCTAAATCGGTTGGCACTCCATTATTCTCCCATTTTAAGTTGTCGAAAGATTGATTTCCTACATCGGATGAAGACCAGTGGTGCATAGCTGATATACCTTATTCTAGTGTTGTTGGTAGTCTTGTGTATGTTAGGGTGTGCACGAGACCAGATTTGGCCCATGTAGTGGATGTTGTGAGTCGATATATGTCTAATCCAGACAAAGAGCATTGGGAAGCAATGAAGTGGATACTCATATATCTTCCTAGCACTTCTTCATTTGGCTTGTTATATAGTGGAGTAGGTGACGACGTCTCTCTTAGAGGTTACTGTGATTCAGATTATGCTTGGGATAGAGACGCATAGAAGTCAGTTTCAATCTATCTTTTTACACTTGGCGTAGGCTCGATTTTGTGTAGATCAAAATTGCAGTCTATAGTAGCTTTGTTGACTACCGAGGCCAAGTTGATATCGATTGTGGAAGTGACTACGGAGGGATTGCATTTACTTCGACTATTGGATGATCTTTCTATGGTGCGGTTGATAGTAGAGTTATATTCAGACAGTCAAAGTGTGATTCATATTGTAGAGAATCAAGCTGATAGTTCTTGGGCGAAGCATAATGATGTCAAAGGATTCTTTCTTGTGTTTGAGGAAGAACAAAGCAAGATCAATTTGGTGAAGGTGGGTACTATGGATAATCCTTCGGATATGATGACAAAGTCACTTCCTAAGGACAAGTTTGAGCATTGCTCAAACTTGATCAGTTTGATTTCAGTTGCTTGAGCGCCATGTGGTCTAACCTAACAACTAGTTTTGTTGATTGAAGAATATATTTAAATCAAGGCGGAGTGTTAAATTTAAACGATCTAAATCTATTCAGAATTTATAAGGGAGAAGATATTAACTGATTCTCGTAATCAATCAAATATGGGAAACAAATTGGAAATATAATCAATTAGTACCAGAAGGGATATTAATTGATTTGAGAAATCAATCAAATAAGGATATGTGTGGGAAAAAAACACAAATATGCTAAATTTGTGTTGAAATCAAATCAAGCATATTCGGAAATATTTCATCTTTATCTCTAAGGCAGTCTTCGTTCTTGCACCTATAAATAAGAAGACATTTGCTCATCTTTTCATCACAACCAACAAGAATGTTCTTTACCTAAATATCCTTAATAAGTGAAAGTCTATATGAGTGGATCGTCTAGTTTATATGCAAGTATAGACAGTTAGCTATATAATATAATACTATAAAGTATAGTAACAAAGTAAATAAAACTAATCACACCGGTATTTTATACTGGTTCGGACCTCCCGTCCTACGTCCAGTCCCGAAGCTCCTCTTCGGAATTTCCTTTCAACTAACCCTCGCTTAACCCGGAGGAACAGGTTTACAATAGAAGAGTTTCTTTGTCAAGAATGTGTTCTGTAACATGGATGTTGACTATTGAGTACAAGAGTGCTTCCAATATATATTTATCTAGAGAATATCTGAATGAGGAGTTCTATATATATGGAAGAGTTGACTACAGGTAGTTGATTGCTTGTAGATCAGGAATAAACAGAGTACAAGAGATAAGAGAGTAAGTAAGTCAGGTTGTTATCTTCTCTTGAATTCCTGATGCTATTTATAGCGATGAAGAGTTTTCTTGTATAGTTGCATCTGTTGTAATCTTCGTAAAGTCGCTTCTGATGATGATGAAGAGTTGCGACAAAGAGAAGTAGATGTGTCTTTTCGAATGTGACAGTTGAGCTTTGAAAATGCACAGTCGAGTCTTGAATCAAACGTCTGGAAAGTGACCTCAGACGTCTGCCCTTCATATATTTTTTGTGTCTGGTAGCATTTCAGACGTCTGTGTTTAATATCCAGACGTCTGGTCTTCATTTCTGTTTTATGTCTGGATGTCTTTCAGACTTCTGAGTTCAGGATCAGACGTCTGTTTTCTTCTGAGTTGTGAAACAGAGACTTTCTCCAGACGTCTGATAAATTAACCAGACGTCTGTTTTCTTAAGATTTGTAAACCAGAGGAATCTTTCAGACGTCTGGCTTGTGCTCTCAGACGTCTGAAAGTGTGCATGTTGCTTTATCTTGTGCATGTCCCATTTCTCTTCAATCTCTTCTGATTTGACGTCTTTTGATTCTTGTCTTGAGTGTTGCTTTAGTCTCTTTGGTGACGTTACTCTATCAACTATCTGTAAATATAGATATATATGTACATTCGATTTCCATTGTATAGTTGTTATCATTGAAACCATAGAATTGATTTCCTAACAATCTCCCCCTTTTTGATGATGACAACTATTCAATGTACTTATATATATATTTCAAATCTCCCCCTGAATATGTGCTTAGTTTTGTTCATAAGATTATATATATATATATTTCTCCCCCTTTGACATTATCAAAAAGAATATAAAAATTCAAGTCAAAAAGAAATTTTCATTAAAGCTGGAGAGGAAGTACATACAACGAGTTTTACACAAAATACAAACAACTAAACGACCTAAGTTCTAGTGATATTTTGGATTTGGATCGTCTTGTTTTGGTGAAGCTTGTTTTGGATCTCCTTCCTTTAGTGAAGCTTGATTTGTATTATCTTCCTTTTGCTCATCTTTTGTAGAAGTGCTGGCTTTTAAGGGAGATGTCAAAGCTTCCTTTGAATGGTCATCCTCAAAGAGTTTGGAATGTTTCGAAGGAGGAGAGGGTACAGGAGTAGGCCAATCATCAGACGGTGGTGAAGGACCACGAACTCGTTGTAGAACCTCTTTCAGAACTGATAGGACAGTGGAGAGAGACTCTTCGACTGTGGCTAGTCATGTGGCAAATGAAGTTTCAAATTTGTCGATTCGCCTAGCCAAGTACTTTTGATTTTGAGAAAGTATATGTTGATTTCTGAGTGTAAGATCTCGAATACTTTCATTAGGATTTGTTTCTAGTCGAGTCTCTATAACGTCTTCTTGTCCTGGATAATCAAATGGAGCGGGAGGAGGAGGAGTGATTTCTCTATGTTGTTCTGTCTGTTGAGATGAAATAGCAGATGGTTTAGGAGGATTTTCAGTTCTTCTAGATTGTCGATGATGCGTCCAATCTTCAAAAGACATGAATTCTGAAGGAATTTCAGGTAAATGCATCAAAGAAAAGAATTTTGTGGAAGCATATTTTGGGGAAATTTCTTCGAACGTTGAGAGATATGACGAAATATTATGCGCACGAAGAAGCCTCATAATATAAGTAGGATAGATAATCGATGGCCTTGATCGATTCCAAAATTGTTTGAGCTCGTCAAATATGAATTTCGCCCAGTTTACCCTTGTTCCACTAAAAAGAGCATAAAGTGCTTTGTGCTCCATTTCCGTGATTTGCTCGTGACTCCCCATCCGCGGAACAATTGTATTGATTATCATCCTTGTGAGCAATCGAGCTTTAGGACGCAAGTATTTTGAAGCAAATTTGGGCATTTCGTCCTCCCATATTTGATGGGTGATGTTATTCCTTGGTTTAAAACGCATATCTGGGATATTGTGAAGATCTTCACCAGTGTCGGAGCATCCCAAGGTTCTTTCGATTAATCCTGGAGTTAAACGTATGGTATTTCCATAAACACTTGACCACAACCAATTGTCCTCGTCTTCGGTATTCCAGACAGCAGTGCTATCTAGATTGGCGTAGAATAAGAAAATAGCAAGTTGATCTATCTGAACATCATTCGGTGTGAAAGAAATTAAAGTATCCAATCTAGCATTTTCGCAAAGTTCATCAAGATCGTACATGGGAAACTTAAGTAAATTATAGAAGGGTCCTATATGTAGCTTTTTCTTTTGAATTTCTTGATACCTTTTTATCGAATGGGGGGCTTTGAGCATCCATCATTCAATCTGCTCGTCGGAGCATACTTGAGGATTCGAAGATGTTGATTGTTGGTCTAGTTTACGTTTCGAAGTTTTGATATTTTTTGTACGAGGAGGCATCTTGATTCCGTTTGAAAATATCTAGGGTTTGGTATTATTTGAAATCGGTAGAGAGAAAATACGATAAGAGATATGAAAAGTGAATCGTAACTGTCGTTATTTTTGGGGTTATAAGAACGGTCGATTGAGTTCCAGACGGCTGATTGTGAAAGTAGACGTCTGGTTTGCCCTAAAAATTGTACAGATAAAGCGAACAGACGTCTGTTTGGTATGTGTTAGACGTCTGATTTGATGAAGTTTGAAAAAGTTAGAGGCAGAGAGACTAATCAGACGTCTAGAGGTTAACATAGACGTCTGTTTTATGTTTATTTCTGAAACAGATAGGTTAGCCAGACGTTTGAAAATTAGTTCAGACATCTGAATTATTCTAAATATGTTTTGAAAAAGGCAGAGCTCCATTCCAGACGTCTGGGGACTTTTTCAGACGTCTGACATATGCACAGTGCTTAAAAATGTGACATATATCAGTGAATCAGGCGTCTGATGATAATAGTCAAACGTCTGAAAAGATCAATTTTGCTAAAAAATAGTATAAAATTGATGATTTTATTTATTTATCAATTGTTGACAATAAAAATTTATTATTATTAAAAAAATATATAATAACTTTACAAAATGTATACAATACTTAATTTTGATATTATTTATTTAGAAGTCGACGGTGTTTTCTGATATCCTGAGTCATTATCCTTCCATGGTCTAAGTGGAGACCATATATTCCTTCGTTCGTGGGTCCGTAGGGAGCCCGAATATCGTCTTGGAGAGGGATCAGAAGGAGTACGATACGAAGAAGATGGATCTAATGAACTACAAGGTTTTGGTAGTGGTTCAAGTACATCTTTCTTTCGGGACGAGCAAAACTTCATCGCCACTTGTTCCAGAAAACTAAGCCTTCGTGCTGTAACTTTCTGTTCAAAATAGAGTTCTCGTTGAAGATCCATTTGTTGTTTTTGATAATGATGAATTTCATCAATTTTCTCCTTTGTATTAGGAGAAGTAAACAAGGATCTTTTCGTCTTTTTAGCCTCTGGAGTAAACCCCGTATGATATGAGGACCACCTGTTTGTTGGTTCTTGTGGTGTAGGTGTCGGAAGACGTTGTGGTGTATCTACTGCGCTATCCGTTGATGGTGTGGAGACAGAAATAGATATATAGGAATTTTCAGAAGACATTATTTTTCTAAATTATAGGAATTTGATACTTTGTATATATTTGTGATATAACCATGGGTATTTATATATGCTGAAAAGGTTATTTATAGGAAAACTAATTTTCTAACATTTTATTGGTTAAAAAAAAATTCAATAATTTGTGGTAATAAAAAGGTGAAATAAATTTAGTTTTTAATTCAATTTGAAAACCTTTATCAAATAATTGACCAATGCTTAACAAGTTGTGTTTTAGATTTTCTACTAGTAAAAACATTTGTGATAATAGGAAATTTAGATATACCAGAGTTGATGACTTCTCCAATGCTTATGACAAATCCCTTTGAATTGTCCCCAAATGTTACCGTTCCATCATCGATGTATATTATGTTTGATAACATTTTTTTTAATTTCCAGTCATATGTTTTGAGCACCCGCTATCTAGTATTCATTTCTCCTTATTTTGGATACCTGCAAGATAAAAATATTTTAATTGGTACCCACATATTTGATTAGGGTCCTAATTGTTAGAGAGAGGTAGCCATACCCAAGATGGTTTGGTACCTTTATAAATATAATTTTTATTATAAACTACATTTTCTAAGTAATTATTGATATGCTTTTGTCTAATCAATTTTTTATTTGTTTTAGGAACCCAAATTTTCATATTTTTGGTATTCAATTTTTGTTTAGATAAACTTCTAGTTTTTATATAACTAATATTTTTAGCCTTATTTTCTCTTTGTTTAGAGCCCTTTTTAAATCCTATTCCATTTCTATTACCTGATGGTTTTGATGTTTTGATAAGATTTTCCAAGTCTTGTTTCCCTTTGTTAAATTTTGACACATTATTGGTAATTTTATCTAATTTTTCTTTTAACTCTCTATTTTCTGTTGTCAATAATTCAATATCCTCTTTAAAATCAGTATTTTCTTTTAGCAAATTCTCTTTTTCTAGAGTAATGTTCTCACTTTCTATCACAATATTTCTTAATTTTTCTTGAGATATTTCAAGTTCTTCTTCTAAAATAGTTTTTTCATCTTTCAACATTCCTACTTCAATTTCTAATCTATTTACTTTTACTATATATTCTTTGTTCAATTTTTTTATTTGTCTAAATTTATCATCTAATTCTATGCTAAGTTCAAGTAATTCTTCATAGTTAAGTTCTGGACATACCTCATCTTTTTGT
Source organism: Allium fistulosum (assembly GCA_030737815.1). Lineage (NCBI taxonomy): Eukaryota > Viridiplantae > Streptophyta > Magnoliopsida > Asparagales > Amaryllidaceae > Allium > Allium fistulosum. The sequence goes on from CM060907.1 coordinate 103,330,840, forward strand.
GCCATAAAACACACATTAGCTTGTTCTCCATCGCTATCACTATCACTTTCTGAAGATGAAGACTCGAAGTCATCCCACGTTACTTTGAAAGCTTTCTTCTTTTTGAGTTTTTCAAATTTTCTCTTCTTTTTATCATTGTTAAGTTTTGGGCAATCCTTCTTCATGTGTCCGTATTGATCACATTCATAGCACTTGATTTGAGATAGATTTGTTGAATTGGTTTTTCCTTCTTTTTGAAACTTGGTCATCTTTCTAAATTTCTTGAATCTATTATAGTTTTTGGCAATGAATACTATCTCATTTTCATCTAAATCTGAGTCATCATTCTTTATTGATGGAAATGCTATGTTCTTCGTTTCTGAATTTAATTCTTTACGTGCCTGCAAATTAGCTTCATAGGACATCAAATTTCCTACCAACTCTTCAACTTTGAGAGTAGAGAGATCATTAGCTTCTTCAATAGCTAATACTTTTCTTTCCCAATCAGGTGTTAAAGAGTTGAGTATTCGTGAAACTAAATCAAAATCAGTAAACTTAACTCCTAATGCCATAAAATCATGTTGAATAGTTTGAAATCTTGAATACATGTCTACTACAGTTTCATTTTGTTTCATTTTAAATGATGAAAATTGATTTTGCAAAATTGAAATTTTAGTTTGTTTGACCTTTGTTGTACCTTCATGTGTGATTTGTAAGGTACGCCAAATATCAAATGCAGTAGTGCATAACATGACACGTGAAAATTCATTTTTGTCAAGTGAGCAAAACAGGACATTCATAGCTTTAGCATTATTTGATGCTAAGGTTTTTTGTGCATCGGTCCATGTGTTCATAGCAGTAGTTGGAGCTTCATATTTATCTTGAGTGGCTAACCAAATTTCTAAACCATTAGCTTCCATAAAAATTCTCATACGTGTAGACCAATATGAATAATTAGAGCCATTAAAAAGTGGGGGTCGTGCTGTGGATTGTCCTTCTTGAAAAATACTTGCCATATTATAATGATTTAAAAAACGTGTTACTGTTTTTCTAAACGAACCTCGCTCTGATACCAATTGAAAGTCTATATGAGTGGATCGTCTAGATTATATGCAAGTATAGACAGTTAGCTATATAATATAATACTATAAAGTATAGTAACAAAGTAAATAAAACTAATCACACTGGTATTTTATACTGGTTCGGACCTCCCGTCCTACGTCCAGTCCCGAAGCTCCTCTTCGGAATTTCCTTTCAACTAACCCTCGCTTAACCCGGAGGAACAAGTTTACAATAGAAGAGTTTCTTTGCCAAGAATGTGTTCTGTAACACGGATGTTGACTATTGAGTACAAGAGTGCTTCCAATATATATTTATCTAGAGAATATCTGAATGAGGAGTTCTATATATATGGAAGAATTGATTACAGGTAGTTGATTGCTTGTAGATCAGGAATAAACAGAGTACAAGAGATAAGAGAGTAAGTAAGTCAGGTTGTTATCTTCTCTTGAATTCCTGATGCTATTTATAGTGATGAAGAGTTTTCTTGTATAGTTGCATCTGTTGTAATCTTCGTAAAGTCGCTTCTGATGATGATGAAGAGTTGCGACAAAGAGAAGTAGATGTGTCTTTTCGAATGTGACAGTTGAGCTTTGAAAATGCACAGTCGAGTCTTGAATCATACGTCTGGAAAGTGACCTCAGACGTCTGGCCTTCATATATTTTTCGTGTCTGGTAGCATTTCAGACGTCTGTGTTTAATATCCAGACGTCTAGTCTTCATTTCTGTTTTATGTCTGGATGTCTTTCAGACGTCTGAGTTCAGGATCAGACGTCTGTTTTCTTCTGAGTTGTGAAACAGAGACTTTCTCCAGACGTCTGATAAATTAACCAAACATCTGTTTTCTTAAGATTTGTAAACCAGAGGAATCTTTCAGACGTCTGGCTTGTGCTCTCAGACATCTGAAAGTGTGCATGTTGCTTTATCTTGTGCATGTCCCATTTCTCTTCAATCTCTTCTGATTTGACGTCTTTTGATTCTTGTCTTGAGTGTTGCTTTAGTCTCTTTGGTGACGTTACTCTATCAACTATCTGTAAATATAGATATATATGTACATTCGATTTCCATTGTATAGTTGTTATCATCGAAACCATAGAATTGATTTCCTAACAATAAGATCCATATTTTTAAGGTAAGTGAAATTTATCGAGTGATTCATACTCTTCTCATGTTATACTCTTCTCGAAGTAAAGAAATAATAAATGGTTGTTAAGTCTCCGTGGATGTAGGATACTTATATTCGAACACATTAAATCTTCTGTGTCCTTTTTTTCTTTTTTTCTTTTCACCTTTTGTTCTTATGTGATTTCATAGTTTATTTTTAGTTGCATCGATATTCAAATAGGCAATACTAGTTCTGCTTAAACCGATTCCGCTCATCAATTTTTCTCAACACAAGAAACCCAATTTTGCTTACAAGGTATGTTACACTGTTTAAAATACCTTTCCAAACTACCTTTTCAAAGCAAACATGATCTATATTACAGTACATTTATTTCAATAAAATAAATCAATCAATGTTTTAAAATAATAATCTATTAAAGTGGTCAGGAAAACAAAATGAATCAAGCACAATAATACAATGTAGTAGATATAAGAATATATGGATATCTGGTCTTGACTGCTAAAATATTTTATCTGTGTATAAATAGGATTGGTTTTTACAAACAAAGTTGAGCAAGATAAGAGCCACAAATATATTAAGTATGGTGCTAAGGGCACCGCTAAAAGTGCTTACGAATACCATAGAAAAAATAATAAACACAATAAAATTTATGCGCTTTCTAATACCAAGGTCTTTTCACATGCCAATCAACCACTGTGCAAACTCATTTTGCACGGTGACCAACCACCAATCAATACCATTTTCCACGATCAAATACCACTAGAATAATGTAGTTCGATGATTGATGGCCATGGAAAATGATGTTGGTCGGCAGTTGTTCATCATGCAAAAAGATTTGAAATTGATGTCTTTGGCACCCCCTAAAATGTCTGGTATTAAGAAGAATATAGAGTAAAATTATATGATATTTTTTAGCAATGGTATATCTAAGCACTTTTGAGTTGTCCTTATCATTACAGTATAATAATTAGTGCATGCTCCCTACATCAAGCTGTTTTGCTTTTGGCCATAACTTGATATTAGCTGTTTTTAATAACACTTTCTTACTTTCTCTTGAAACAAACATGTTTCATTTATCTTTTCCTTTTTTTCTCATTTAATAAAACAAAGCCAAAAAAACATGCTGCATTGTTCCCATGAATACCTAAACAAATAATTGTACAAGCCATCTTCACAAACAACAACACATTCTCATTCTCAAGCAGTTTTGTTTACATATACAACTTCAAATTGTAAAAAATATATTTTCAAATCCCCAATCATGTATCAACTCAAGAAAACAAACTTCTCCATTACACGTGATCGGCTCAATAGGTACATGAAAGAGAAGAAGAAAAGCATTCCTAAAAATATTGGACTCCACTTGAACCCTTCAGCTCAAGGTATTTTATTTGATTATTTCCTTTTTTCCTCTCCAGTTTTACATTAATAAGAAGAAATCTTACATGAGCAATGTATTAATAGTTTTTGACCTAATTTACAAATTCAGATGCAATTTTGGAATTGTTTCCCGTAACTAAACCGACAAACCTTTTGCTGCTAAGTCTATAACCATACTATTGATAGTATTATATAATGGAGTAGTAATAAATTATGATAATATTGATCATAAGAAGGCAAAAGAGTTAATTGCTTTTGCTACATCAATTACCACATTGTTAAAAGTAAGATCGAATGTGGTGATGCCAATGACTAGAAGGAAGTCACTACAACACTTTCTTCAGAAAAGAAAAGATCGCATTAGTACTTCAAATGCACCATATTCTTCAAAGCAAGCTGCATATGATGAGAAAGCACGGCTTCAGTTAAGCATATAAAAGCAAGTGTATTTACCTAACGGGTAATGAAATGTGTTGAGCATTCCATTACCAAGTTCTGGTATTCATCCCATCAACTTACTAATAGTATAAAGGAAGATAATGAAATTTTGAAAAGAGAAGAAGAGGAAGGACCAATTTTGCAAAGCTTCAGGTTATGCTCTCGTAGCAACCATCAAAGGTCATTAAAATGATAGGTATGAGGTCGAGATGGGCTAGAAAAACTATGAAAGAAGCATTCAGAATAAAAGAACGAACCAATTATATGTGCATGTGCACCGTGTGCATGTCGAAATTTGGTCTGTTCTCATTTGTTTTTTTTTTTGAAAATTGATAAAGGATAAGGCCCAAGACCCAAATAAACGGGTACATTACAACCCGAATATACAACTCAACTCATTTTAGCATTTTGTAAACCTAGCCGCTTGTAACAGCCCACAAATCCATACCCATTGAGTCAACACTATTCTCCAACATATCAACTCAAAGTGAACGGAAATACGAAATATTAGGATTACAGAAGAAGGTGGTAGAAGAAGAGAAATCAAAAACATCGACCCACACGGTCGGAAAAACAAGAAAACAAACAATAGTTCATATTTCCTATCTTTTTATTGCGTAGGCATACCTTTATTTAGCATTTTTAAGCAAGCGGTTTATTTAATTAGCATTTTGCGCAACCAAATCCAGCCACACGGCTTCCCTATACCTGTACTAACTCAATTAAAACGTATAAGTGTCAAATACATGCAATTTACAATATTTCACTTGCGTTTACAAAGCTAATACATGAATTCTATAAACAATGCATGTTATATAGTTTTCATAAGCACATATAAGATTTCGACACCTATTTCAATTGCATATCTACATAATTTTCATCCAAAACCTTTTTATTTAGGCTCGACAACATTCCTTGCTTGTATATTAATAACCACTTCCAATTTAATTCAACTCAGACTTTATTTAATGGACTTTTATTTTCACCGAAGCCAAGCTTCCATAAATTTAAAGTTAAGTTAATTTACTTCAATCATTCCAGATTCAAAACTTAAGTTCATTCTCATTTTATTTGATTCTCATCAAATTCCATCTAATTCAATTTTTATTAATACAAGGCTATTTCCAATTTATTTCCACAATTTTAAACCATTCCTTACACACTCTAAAACATTTAAACCAACTGTAGAGTTTCAACAATCTCTTAAGTATTTCAAAAATCAAAGCGGTTTTACCAAACCAAAACTTCAACATTTCAAAATCACCTTTGAAATCAATTATATCCAAAATCCTTTGTATTTCTAAAATCAAATCCAACTTTTGCAAACAATTCCAATCTAAAACATCCAGGTAGCAATCCCTCTCTTGGAAACTCGAAAATGAACACTGATGATGTCGCGATCATCTTCGGAATTATTTTCCAGCGACCGAAAAGAGTTCAGTGCTTTTGTCCTAATCAAAAGCATTTCAAATATTTTCAAATTCCAAACCTCACCAGATTTCAAATCCAATTCAAAATATTTCTCAAATACTATCATCATTATTTCTCCAAAGCATTTGAAAACCATTTTCAAACCCAAAAGAATTTAAAACTTTCCCAAAATTTCAAATTTTAAATTCTTTCAGTCTATATTCAACATTACTCTAGATTTTACCTTATTTCAATTATAAATCACATTTATAATGCACATTCATAAATCCCATTTTATATATGAATTTATTTCTTAGCTTTTAGTTATGATTTCAATTTCTTATTAAATTTCTACACAATGATAATAATTTAATATTATCATTTTCTAACAACCAAGCAACCAAATAAAACTATAATAATTTACGGAAAATTATTTCTTTTATATACAAAAATAATTTGGGTAAAATTATATCATTTACCCTATTTTAAAACAATACTATGTCGAATTGTTCTATTCAGGTGTTTAGAAACCCCTATCTGTACAGTTGTACGGACTGTTCCGACCAGAGTTCATAAGCCACTCAATAAATCAACCAACACAATATAAAACAATTTTATATTCACTAACAAATACGCGCTCATATCTATTAATACACTCAAACTCATTCCTAGAGTACTACAGACTCTATTTCTAATGAGTAATTCCCACCAGAGTCAAGGTTATCACCAGCCTAAGCTCTAATACCACTGTAACAGCCTGCAAATCCTTACCCCTTGAGTCAACACTATTCTCCAACATATCAACTCAAAGTGAACGGAAATACGAACCATTAGGATTAAAGAAGAAGGAGGTAGAAGAAGAGAAATCAAAAACAACATCAGAATCTCACCAACGCAGCGGAACAATATATAATAGATAATAACTGATCTTTACAGAAAAGAAACTATATCTGTTTATATATACATCATCAGATTACAACATCAGAGTACAACACAATCAACATCACAACTCAAGACAGTTATAATCACTTGTCCTCACAAAACTGACTATACAACATATGATACACAGTGGAATACATCAAATACGAGTGATACATCTCGTCATCCAGCTTGTCTCCTGAGCTCCATGGCATCCTATCCTGTATCTGTAATACTCGGTCTGACACGAGCATTATAATAAAATAACACCCGAGTCAGTCTGGAAAACCAGCGTGAGAAAACACACTCAATTGGATTATTAAAGTTTTCCAAACCCTTTGAAATCAAAAGCATCTCGTAAGACCACGCCACAAATAAAAATGTCGGGTTTTTACCTTACGATAGCCAAAACACTTTTTATCAAAATCCTCTGATATTATAATAGTTTCTATATACAAATACTTATTCAAATAGCCGAAATTGTTACATCTATTAAATTCCAGCAAATAGGTATACAAACAAAACCGTAAAGGCATGTGGGGAGAATGGATTTCCAACTAATGACAAGGCACTGGGGTACCACCTGTCACGGTACCTGGTCTACATCAGCGTACCGAGGACCACGCCCGATCCCCTGCAACACAAGACCGGAACTACCCCTTACTGGAAAATTCCGAGTAAGATCACCCCGCGGTTGGGATCAGCAACCGCACCACGCAGCCGAAATAAAAGGAACATCTAGACAGGGATGACCTCACCCTAATGGGTGCTACCCACTTAGCCTTGCTGCATAACCCCTGATTTTCAGTCATTCCCGGTTGATGAGGCTTGAGGCTAAGTGTTACCTTTTTAGAACACATCTCTTAGAATGCTCATCGTCCACCTAACGATGTTCTGAAAACATTCATCCATACAAGTCCGTTCCGGGTTCGAATGGAACCGAAGGCACTATTCCTACTACATCCATTTTGGAATCACCCTCAGGATTAGTAGCGACTAGCCCTTGCACTTCATTGTACCACCTTCGATTCAAACTCGTTTCCCCATGAAAACATACAAACCGGATCGAAGTGGTTTTCGGAAAATAAATCTCGATCCCGGTCTCTTCGAAACGATCAGCGCATTGGCCAGTATTGATAGTCGGTTATTTAACTATCAAATAACATTCACAAACATCCATCAAACAATAAATAATTTCCCAAATTATTTATTTACCTCACAAATATCTTCGCAAGATATATCTCCATTTTTCCACCCTTTGAAAACAGTTTCAAACCGCCTTCTCTCATGGAATAAATTCCCAAATATTTTCTATTTCCACTGAAATCACCAAGTACAATAATTTAAAACATTATATTATGAAATATGCTTTAAACATTTAAATTAAAAACTACTTTAATACTTTATTCAAAGATATATTCTTAAAGAATATTTAAAATAAAGCTACTTATAAAATATAACACTAAATTTTATCCTTTCTAAAACAAAATACTACGTCACTTTTAATAATTACTACTATAATAAATTTGAGAAATACTTACTTCAAAATTTAATCATTTGAAAAATAATAAATTTTCTAAAACACACTTTGAAACACTTTAAAACCTTTAACTTATACTTAAAACTTTACTTTGGAAACGTACTTGGCTATTCAAGGAAATATGCTTCTCTTTCACATCCTTTTAAAAATAAATCCCTATTTATTTATATTTTTTTCTCTTAAATAAATTCACATTCCTTCATAAATCCCCACCTTGAATTTATGTTTCCAAATATCCACTGATGTTTTACTTCACTTTATAAACCCAGTTTATAAATTCCAAAATCTCACTTCTCTTTTAAATTCCAATTCAAAACACTTAAATCAATTTACAATTGATTTCCAATTTACTTCACTTTGAAATAAATTTCCTTACTTACTCCATTTATTTCAAAATCCATTAACTTTCAGATTTTATTTCTTTATTATGATTTAAAATCTTTAAACTGAAAATATCAATTTCAGGTTTTCCAAAATCCTTCTTTATCCCTTTAAATGAATTCAAACCTTGAATTTTTAAAATAAATTCTTTTATTCCTTTAAATAATACCTCTTAAGTTTTAAATTTCATTTATTCCCATTTATTCAAAAATCTCCTTTCCCATACTTGAAATTTATTTACTAAAAATTTTAAAATCCACTTTTATCCTTTCCCCATTCATTCTTTAATTTATCCCAAATTCCCTATAATCATTTTACTCAAATTCTCTCTTTTTATTTTCTTTTAAAATCCAAATCTATACATTTTTGATAACTCAGAATGTCCAAAAATATCCAATCAAACCGTAGCATCCAACATTCCAATTATCAATATAATTCATCACAGAATGTCTAATAATCATAACACGGAATATTAAACAATCTAAATGATTTTGAGGAATCCAGTTGGATCCCTCTAACCTGTTTCGCGCATCCACAGACGTTAGCACAATACCAATTCCACTTCGAGGTGGAATATCGTGGTATATGGGATTATACAATATCATCCGCTATTATGCGGCGCATAGGGTCTCATCCGCTATATAATGCGGGAAATCAATCACTCCAATATATACCATATACTACTATATAATATACCACATCCAATCAATTCAATCATTCAGCCAAATATTTAAATTTAACCATTTAAATTTAACCATTTAAATTTAAATTGAACCTAGATGAGTGAGATTAACTCACCTTTGCTTTTTAAATTAGCAGTCCAATCCATCTCGATTTGTTTCTCCACGATTTTAAACCTTGTACAAACATTCGTACGGTTTATTAACATTTGAAGTAATCGAAGAATAAATTACAATCTATTAATTCAATTTAAGCTAATAATTTAATTCTCTATATAGTTTTAAAAATCTATTTTTATATAAACTCCTCAACATTTAAAATTCCCATTTTTTTCCAAGTCTAATATATATATACTAAATTAAAATAGGATGGTTCTTTGTATATCTTACTGTAAAATATATATATATTTTTCCTCTTGCCTATTTTAAACCTATATATTAAATAACAAAACAGAATTGCTTTTACATATTTTTTTTTCAGTATCAAAACATTTTAAAGCTTCTGTTTAAAAAAACAATCAACTTTATATATATATTTCTGTAAAATTTAATAAAAATTTGAAAATAAAACTTTATCTTACTGTTAAATTTACCTCCTAAACTAAATATATATATATATATATATATATATTACATATTAAAACAATTTTCTTTTCCCTAACTCTGATAAATTTTCTCTATTCAGACTTTATATGCACACATATATATTATTAAGTTAAATTAAAGATGAAAACTGACATATACCTTAGATCGACCAACTCGAGATCGACCCACCGCCCAAAATCCAAATCGCGACTTCATCACGACTCATCCTCAATCACCGCGACTTCACTAGCCCACACGAACGCAACTTCCCCGAATGCGCCTCCTACCTCTGCTGACGAAACGTGCGCACACGAGTTCGAGCATCCCAGAAATCAAATCGTGACATCGCTACGTCACGCTCGAGCCCCGCTCTTCGCCGCTAATCCTCCACTGCACGCGACCAGATGTGTAACGACCAGTAAATTTCAACTGTTTTAATAACGTAATTATTTGAAATTTTATGAAATTTTAAACGATAAAATTTTGAAATAAAAATTTAATATTTGGAATACGTCTAGTTAAACATAGCGACTGGTAAATTTTCGTCCGAAAATATGGAAGTTTATTTCGCACGTAAATTTACTTCAATTTAATCAGTTAAAAAGCAGTGAAAATAAAACGTTTTCGAAACTCAAATATTTTACATAGAAAAATTCTAAACCATCTTCTGAGCAAGATGTCAGTTTGTCGTTTTTCCAAATTCGGACGTCTTTGGCTCCGTCGATCTTATTTTTCAGTGTTTTCTTGCATTTTCTACTGGTAGAAAAATCGAATTTTTATAATTCAAATCATACCACTGATATCTGTATACCGTTTTGATCGTCTCGTCGTGCTGATCTCTAAGGTATATTCAATTATGTGCTTTGAAGTCCGGTACGTGACGAAACCGTGAAACGGTTCATTGTATCGGTACGTTTTGATCCTTTTGAATTCCTCTACCCATTCAATTAGCCAACGGTCCAATTTCGAAGAGTCATTTCCTTTATTATTCCTGGAATCTTGTGCTTGACTTTTTCCATAACCACTGTGTTGTATTTATTGCGGTACGTTAAATTTCTGCCCTTTTCTATTCTTTCTGCTACTTTGGTCCATTCTGACCCTTCATATCAAATATATGTATTATGGAGTACTGGGTTGCCTATGTACCAGCTTCGAAAATTCATTTGTTTTCATTCGAGAGAAGCTGTTCTCATCTTCTTCTTTGCTACAGTCGCACACGAGTGCTACCGCCACAACCATCCCCTCGTCCCAAACCTAGTGCCGGCCTCCACTCGCCATCGACCAGACCCGCCAAAGCCTCGGCTGCCCTGTCCCGTTTCCTCTCACCACCCTTTGAGATCGACACCCACGCTTCACCTCGCAAGCACCACTTTTCTCCTTCCCATCCACCACTCCTCCACGTGCAGCCGAGATCGAAGCTTTCGCCCTCGTCCATTTTTCTCCCTGGCAGCCTTTCACCCAAGGCTTTATTCGGCCAACTTCTCATTTGTTGATAGGTATATTGTAATGGTATGCTGCTATATATATAAAAATTTTATTTTTCTATGTTATAAACTATATTATATGTTATGGGATATATTGAATTTATAAAGTGTGTCTGAGAATTTGTTGAAATATAATTATATCTAGTATATATAAACTTTATACGTATGTATTAATATCTTATGTTAGTTATATTAATTACATATGTTAGTTTATGCAGATATGTTATTTGGTTATATAATCTGTTAGATGATGTATTTATATTTATGTTACGTACGTAAATCGGGTGCACACAAATATGTATATGTTTTAGTTTTAAGTTTTGTTGTATAAGGTAATATGTTCAGCTATAGATCTAGTTTATAGTGTAAGTATATATATATATATTAGCATATAGTGATGCATAGTTAAAATGTTATAACCTATGTATGGAAATTTGCTTACAGCCGTATATATGAAGGTGTGTACCCATATCCTATCTATTGTTGTAGATAAATGATTTGTTGGTTTATATATATAAATACGAAAAGTTATACAGTTTAATTCATAGTATAAAGTTTATATATATAAAAATAGGCAGTGCAGATTTCGGTGGTTATACCAAAATGTACATATAATATTTTATACATAAATAGTTATGTTTTGATAAGCTTATATATTATGTTTGTAATTTCACCTATACATATGTTATATGTTGGTCCATATAGATACGTATACGCTAATCTGTTTTCTACTATATATATGTATATAGTTTATAGCTAAATTTATACGATATTCTGTAAATAGATATTAATGGTATATAGTTTATATATTGGTATATGTGGTTGTTTTCAAAGTAGCATATGTGTATTTGTATATGTTTATATATTAATTTATATATAGATGAGTATAGCTAAGTTTGAGTTTTGATAAATATATCAAAATTTTAAGTGTTTAGATTTAGTAATTATTTGCAACTGATTATCTATATATTATTAATGAGTTCCAAATTTAGTATTAGTTAAGAAAATAAAATAGATAATATATATATATATATATATTGTTTCAGTCTACATCAAACAATTCTGATTTATTTTCATCGATTTCTTATATATACACCAGCTTGTCCATCAAATTCGGGTCCATCTAGCTTTGCTTTGAAATTCGTGCTTGGATTCAAAACTCATTCCATTATCTATTCTCCAGCCTCGGAAGGTGAGCAATCACTCACGATTAACGTTCTTTTATTTATTAAATTTGATTTCAATTCAAACGACAATTGAAACGACAATTGAAATATGCTGTTGTTAGTTATTTACACTGTTATTACCTGTATCAGTTCACCTGTGACATCTGACACCATTATCTGTTAATTATTTATGCGATGATAATACAGTTTGGCTGATAATTGATTGATTGTTGGTGTTTATATTGGACGTTAAATTGTTAATGTTAAAATGATAAATAGTATGCAATTGAACTTGATATAGGATAGTTAAATGTTAAATTTGATTAACTGACATTTGTATAATATGACCCCTTTAACTGTTAAATTTATTGACATGTAGGATTTGTTTAATTACACTTTGAACCGCTGAATGTATGTTGTTAAATTGATGATGCATGAAATTGTAAATTGAACGACAAGTGAAAACCGTAATGTAATAATCTTTAATCTACATGAAATGATAGTGTAGATTCTAGAAATAATTATATTAATTCGTATAAATAACAATGCGAATTAATACGGTTATTTCAGGATTATTTGAATTGATTATTGGATTGTTATTGATTGTTGTTATTGCTTGTTTATTTACTTTGACACCATCCCAGCTATCACACTGCAAGTTCCCTTTGTATGTTTTGATTTTCAAATTGAAATGGAATCGGGTTGAAATGATAAATACCCAAATTGAACTTTGACCTAGGATAGGAAATTAAATAAAACCCGATTGGTCAATAATTTGATTTAAAATAAAACGAAGATTTTTATTTGAATAAGAATATGGTTTTGAAATGAAGTTGAAATTTGAATTTTTAATGAAAGGAAAATGTTAATATTTAATAATATGAAACAAAATATTAACAATGTAATTGATGGAGGAATGTCGTTTAATTTGAGAAATGATTGAATTAAGTTTGAAATGATTTAATAATCAAGTTTGAAATTATGATTAAGTTTGAAATTATTAAACTTTGAAATTATTTAATAATTAAGTTTTGAATTATTTAATAATTAAATAAGATTGAATTATTTAATGATTAAATTGAATTGAAATTCTTTAATAAGAAAAATTGAACTTTTGAATAAGTGAATTTTACTTCATAAATAATTGAAATTGAGTTTTCTTTATTAATTAAGTTTTTGGAAAATTATTTAAGAAAGTAAATAAGTAAAATTGAATTTCTTTAACAAGAAATAAAATGTGATTTATTGAAATTAATGTAAGACTTGAAATTTAAGGAATTTGATTTGTTGAATTTAATTTAATTCAATTTGTAAGATTTGATATAATGAAGCTGAATTTGAATAATGGATTTAATGAATTGGAAATTTAATAGAAATTGTTTTGAATGGCAAAATGAATATTGAATGAAATCGATAAATGAATTTAAATTGATTTAAATGTTAAATCAAATTAATTTAAATGATTTCGGAATGAAACGTATATATGAACTTGAATCAATATTTGAATGGTTTAAAATAAAATTTGAATTTGATTTATAAGATTTTGTAATGGTAAATTGAAGTTTTGAAACGTAAATTTTGGAAATTGGTTTTTGAAAGACAAATGAAATGTTGGTTTACGAATTCTAATTGAAATTGAATTTGATTTGGTTTTGAAATATATTAAACGACCAATCGGTGGAATAATTACGAGAGTTATTAAAGAGACCGGAATCGGTTATGGATATACTCTCTATCTAAACCGAAAACCACTTTAATAACTATAACGCGGAGTGATGATCCAGAATGAAGTGCTTGGAATGATGTACGTGATGACTGAAGAAAGAGAACGATAATGGATAGCCTTGACACTTGTGTCAAATTGGAAATGACTAAAACAGGAGCTGTGCCGGGCCAATGGAGGATTAGCTACCTCAAGTGGACACACTTCTTCGAACTACTTATACTTGTTGTCGATTGGTGCACCTTTGATTTTGGGAGTGTTATTTCACGGTGTTGCGGGCGCTGCGGCGTTGCGTTCTCACCAGTCCGGATCAGGCGAACGGTAGTATCACTACCTTGGGTATTGCCTCATGTGCCTTGTCATACTTGTATTCCATTTATACGCGACCACTACGATTTTGATTTGTACCTTTAGTATATGGATTGCCCTTTGGTGACTTCCGGTTTTGGGGAAACTATGGTCTTGTATATGCTTTTGGGAATAAAAATGTGTTAAGGGTGGAATGGGCCATGACTTAACGCTATTTTGATATCTTATATTACTGATAGACATTATCTACTTATCGTACACTACTACATAGTAGATAGTTTAACGGATCCTTAAAGGATGGTTATTCCAAACATCCTTTGAGTTACTTGTACTTCAATTGCTATTTCACTTGAGTTGGATTTATTAATATAAGAATGTTAATCCTGACTCGAGTGTTTTGTATTTTGCTTTACGCTCGGGTCAGACTGAGTGGTTCAGCTTTCGAGACTCACCTTTGGAGTTGGAGCTTCGCTTGGAGATCCAGCTATCTATCCAGCTTTCAGATATTCGATGATTCCAGTGATGTATTCTGCTTTGTATCTGATGTATCATATTACTCTTCCGTTGTATCTGGTTTAACTCTGATGTAACTTATACATTTATATAGTAGCTTCATGAACTACTATCTCTTTTATTTCCGCTGCATTTATTACTCTGTGTCTGTGATCTTTGATTATTTATTTACTGTATATGTTCAGTTTTGCCAAATTTAAATTAACAACGCGGTATTTTGAGCAATTCAATTCTGACATGTGTGCATGAGTGTCTACCTATACACTTATAATGGATGCGAATGGTCCAAAATTCTGGGTCGTTACAGTTGGTATCAGAGCTTTGGTAGCTCTAGGCAAAACTTAACATATAGGGTAAATGTATTTACAGAATCACTCTCATTCGAGTTTCAATCTCTTTCTTTCGACTCGATTTCTTTGAATTTTGGAACGTTCCCTACGGTTCCAAATTTCATTCGTGTCCCTCACTATTCGTCTCCTTTCAATTCTGGAGCATCACATAACTCCACATCGAATGACCCTTATAGTGAATCGGCGGTCTCGCCAAACATTGAATGATTTGTAAAGGGGTGAAACTCCTTTATAATAGGCATCGATTTACCGGAGATTTCTGTATCCTCGGTTTACGATGCTATCTATTCCCTGCTATACCTGAATTCTATCTCTTGAGATCGAGTGTTGATTTACCTCGGAATTCAGCATCGTTCTTATTCTTGAAGTTACGGACGATCCGGTTAAGATTAACCGTGAATTAAATAAGCTTATCCAACCCGATTCTGTTAATTGAATCATCTTATCTTTTCTTTCGAACTTGTATTCAAATCAGAATTCTCTTTAACTTGAGTCCATCAAATTTGAAACCCTATCCTTATTTTGAAAATTCATCCTTGTATCGTCGAGCAAAGAAATGTATTTGTAAATAAATATTAAATGTTTTATATATTGTGCTGTTGAGTTGTTGATGTTGATTTGGGTTTTCAATCGATTCGTCTGATCAACGATATCGATAGGATTTCCAAAACACTTGAGCAGAGCAAACTGACACAATATTGTTTTTCAAATTTGGTAAATAAAAGTTTGGTATGATTATATTATATATAAATATAAGTTTTTTTGAAATTAAATTGTTAATGAATTTGTTGTCTGAAATAATAATATTTGATTTTCACTATTTGTTTTGTAAATCATTGATTATTCCAACATAAAAATAAATGAAATTATAAAAGTTGGTTATAGAATTATTTAGAAATTTAAATGAATTTAAAATTTAGAATTTGAGAATTTAATTTTCAGTGATTTCAAGCTTTGGTTTTAAATTTTTAAAATGTATATTATTGAAGGTATTTTCAAATAGAAACCGTTTTCAAAGAATTTTTTGCTCTTCTCTTTGTCGCTGGAAAATAATTTCGGTGATGGCGGCCGCATCATCGACGTTCATTTTCGAGTTTCGAAGTGGAGAAACCATTATGTAGCTTTGCTACGGTTTTGTTTTGAAAATATTTTGATTTGAATTTCTTCAGTATATTTTGATATATATATATATATATATAGGTATCTTATTTTAAAATTTAAATTGATTTGATATAAATATATGATATATATCTCTAAATTGTTTAAAGTTAATCGGAAATCTAATTCTTAAATTTTGTTAAAGGATGATTTTAATTATAAATAAAACCAAAATTTGGAATTAATATTTAAACTTGAATAATCGAATTGGGAAAAAATTTATTTGTATATTGTTCAACTGCATTCTAATACAACTTACCTAAATCATTCAGAAGTTGAATATGTAATTGGATAATATATAAGATAAATTGAATTTATAAATAAAATTTGAGTGTTTATAATAAATGTTATACACTAAATTTTAATTATAAAGATGTTGATAGAGTTAGATAGGATAATTAGTAAACTCAGTTAATAATGAAATAAATTTGTTTTGAAAGAATTAATAAATTTGTTTTGAAAGAATTAATAAATTGAAATTTGATCAACATATGAAAATACCTTGAATTTAAAAGAAATTAATAGATGTAAATTTAATTTAAATCAAAACTTTTATGTTTTAAATAAATTTATATGGGTTAAATATATGTAAGTAGATATATTAAGTAGAATAAATTTAACAATAATTTGGAATAAAGAAGAATTTAAATTGTTGAAATAAAAATGATTATAATAAAAGACTATTCAAATTTATGGTTTTAGAAATTTTAAATTGAGGATAATTAGATAATAAGATAATGAATTTAGAAATAGTTGAGATTAATTTTAGTAAAATCAAATGGATTAAATCAATTATTAAATATCAATTAATTTAAATTTGAATTTATATGGTTTAAATTAATTGTTATTTTGTATTTCAAATCTGTTTTTCTTTCTGATTGTTTCTATTCTCCTACCTCGTTCCTTTTCGGGGACGAAAAGTTTTGAGTGGGGGAGAGTGTAACGACCCGTAAATTTCAACTGTTTTAATAACGTAATTATTTGAAATTTTAAACGATAAAATTTTGAAATAAAAATTTAATATTTGGAATACGTCTAGTTAAACATAGCGACTGATAAATTTTCGTCCGAAAATATGGAAGTTTATTTCGCACGTAAATTTACTTCAATTTAATCAGTTAAAAAGCAGTGAAAATAAAACGTTTTCGAAACTCAAATATTTTACATAGAAAAATTCTAAACCATCTTCTGAGCAAGATGTCAGTTTGTCATTTTTCCAAATTCGGACATCTTTGGCTCCGTCGATCTTATTTTTCAGTGTTTTCTTGCATTTTCTGCTGCTAGAAAAATCGAATTTTTATAATTCAAATCATACCACTGATATCTGTATACCGTTTTGATCATCTCGTCGTGCTGATCTCTAAGGTATATTCAATTCTATGCTTTGAAGTCCGGTACGTGACGAAACCGTGAAACGGTTCATTGTATCGGTACGTTTTGATCCTTTTGAATTCCTCTACCCATTCAATTGCCCAACGGTCCAATTTCGAAGAGTCATTTCCTTTATTATTCCTGGAATCTTGTGCTTGACTTTTTCCATAACCACTGTGTTGTATTTATTGCGGTACATTAAATTTCTGCCCTTTTCTATTCTTTCTGCTACTTTGGTCCATTCTGACCCTTCATATCAAATATATGTATTATGGAGTACTGGGTTGCCTATGTACCTGCTTCGGAAATTCATTTGTTTTCATTCGAGAGAAGCTTTTCTCATCTTCTTCTTTGCTACAGTCGCACACGAGTGCTACCGCCACAACCATCCCCTCGTCCCAAACCCAGAGCCGGCCTCCACTCGCCATCGACCAGACCCGCCAAAGCCTCGGCTGCCCTGTCCCGTTTCCTCTCACCACCCTTTGAGATCGACACCCACGCTTCACCTCGCAAGCACCACTTTTCTCCTTCCCATCCACCACTCCTCCACGTGCAGCCGAGATCGAAGCTTTCGCCCTCGTCCATTTTTCTCCCTGGCAGCCTTTCACCCAAGGCTTTATTCGGCCAACTTCTCATTTGTTGATAGGTATATTGTAATGGTATGCTGCTATATATATAAAAATTTTATTTTTCTATGTTATAAACTATATTATATGTTACGGGATATATTGAATTTATAAAGTGTGTCTGAGAATTTGTTGAAATATAATTATATCTAGTATATATAAACTTTATACATATGTATTAATATCTTATGTTAGTTATATTAATTACATATGTTAGTTTATGCAGATATGTTATTTGGTTATATAATCTGTTAGATGATGTATTTATATTTATGTTACGTACGTAAATCGGGTGCACACAAATATGTATATGTTTTAGTTTTAAGTTTTGTTGTATAAGGTAATATGTTCAGCTACAGATCTAGTTTATAGTGTAAGTATATATATATATATATATTAGCATATAGTGATGCATAGTTAAAATGTTATAACCTATGTATGGAAATTTGCTTACAGCCGTATATATGAAGGTGTGTACCCATATCCTATCTATTGTTGTAGATAAATGATTTGTTGTTTTATATATATAAATACGAAAAGTTATACAGTTTAATTCATAGTATAAAGTTTATATATATAAAAATAGGCAGTGCAGATTTCGGTGGTTATACCAAAATGTACATATAATATTTTATACATAAATAGTTATG
Organism: Allium fistulosum; assembly: GCA_030737815.1. NCBI lineage: Eukaryota > Viridiplantae > Streptophyta > Magnoliopsida > Asparagales > Amaryllidaceae > Allium > Allium fistulosum. The sequence continues at coordinate 103,349,686 of CM060907.1, forward strand.
TTTTGATAAGCTTATATATTATGTTTGTAACTTCACCTATACATATGTTATATGTTAGTCCATATAGATACGTATACGCTAATCTGTTTTCTACTATATATATGTATATAGTTTGTAGCTGAATTTATACGATATTCTGTAAATAGATATTAATGGTATATAGTTTATATATTGGTATATGTGGTTGTTTTCAAAGTAGCATATGTGTATTTGTATATGTTTATATATTAATTTATATATAGATGAGTATAGCTAAGTTTGAGTTTTGATAAATATATCAAAATTTTAAGTGTTTAGATTTAGTAATTATTTGCAACTGATTATCTATATATTATTAATGAGTTCCAAATTTAGTATTAGTTAAGAAAATAAAATAGATAATATATATATATATATTGTTTCAGTCTACATCAAACAATTCTGATTTATTTTCATCGATTTCTTATATATACCAGCTTGTCCATCAAATTCGGGTCCATCTAGCTTTGCTTTGAAATTCGTGCTTGGATTCAAAACTCATTCCATTATCTATTCTCCAGCCTCGGAAGGTGAGCAATCACACACGGTTAACGTTCTTTTATTTATTAAATTTGATTTCAATTGAAATGACAATTGAAATATGCTGCTGTTAGTTATTTACACTGTTATTACCTGTATCAGTTCACCTGTGACATCTGACACCATTATCTGTTAATTATTTATGCGATGATAATACAGTTTGGCTGATAATTGATTGATTGTTGGTGTTTATATTGGACGTTAAATTGTTAATGTTAAAATGATAAATAGTATGCAATTGAACTTGATATAGGATAGTTAAATGTTAAATTTGATTAATTGACATTTGTATAATATGACCCCTTTAACTGTTAAATTTATTGACATGTAGGATTTGTTTAATTACACTTTGAACCGCTGAATGTATGTTGTTAAATTGATGATGCATGAAATTGTAAATTGAACGACAAGTGAAAACCGTAATGTAATAATCTTTAATCTACATGAAATGATAGTGTAGATTCTAGAAATAATTATATTAATTCGTACAAATAACAATGCGAATTAATACGGTTATTTCGGGATTATTTGAATTGATTATTGGATTGTTATTGATTGTTGTTATTGCTTGTTTATTTACTTTGACACCATCCCAGCTATCACACTGCAAGTTCCCTTTGTATGTTTTGATTTTCAAATTGAAATGGAATCGGGTTGAAATGATAAATACCCAAATTGAACTTTGACCTAGGATAGGAAATTAAATAAAACCCGATTGGTCAATAATTTGATTTAAAATAAAACGAAGATTTTTATTTGAATAAGAATATGGTTTTGAAATGAAGTTGAAATTTGAATTTTTAATGAAAGGAAAATGTTAATATTTAATAATATGAAACAAAATATTAACAATGTAATTGATGGAAGAATGTCGTTTAATTTGAGAAATGATTGAATTAAGTTTGAAATGATTTAATAATCAAGTTTGAAATTATGATTAAGTTTGAAATTATTAAACTTTGAAATTATTTAATAATTAAGTTTAGAATTATTTAATAATTAAATAAGATTGAATTATTTAATGATTAAATTGAATTGAAATTCTTTAATAAGAAAAATTGACCTTTTGAATAAGTGAATTTTACTTCATAAATAATTGAAATTGAGTTTTCTTTATTAATTAAGTTTTTGGAAAATTATTTAAGAAAGTAAATAAGTAAAATTGAATTTCTTTAACAAGAAATAAAATGTGATTTATTGAAATTAATGTAAGACTTGAAATTTAAGGAATTTGATTTGTTGAATTTAATTTAATTCAATTTGTAAGATTTGATATAATGAAGCTGAATTTGAATAATGGATTTAATGAATTGGAAATTTAATAGAAATTGTTTTGAATGGCAAAATGAATATTGAATGAAATCGATAAATGAATTTAAATTGATTTAAATGTTAAATCAAATTAATTTAAATGATTTCGGAATGAAACGTATATATGAACTTGAATCAATATTTGAATGGTTTAAAATAAAATTTGAATTTGATTTATAAGATTTTGAAATGGTAAATTGAAGTTTTGAAACGTAAATTTTGGAAATTGGTTTTTGAAAGACAAATGAAATGTTGGTTTACGAATTCTAATTGAAATTGAATTTGATTTGGTTTTGAAATATATTAAACGACCAATCGGTGGAATAATTACGAAAGTTATTAAAGAGACCGGAATCAGTTATGGATATACTCTCTATCTAAACCGAAAACCACTTTAATAACTATAACGCGGAGTGATGATCCAGAATGAAGTGGTTGGAATGATGTACGTGATGACTGAAGAAAGAGAACGATAATGGATAGCCTTGACACTTGTGTCAAATTGGAAGTGACTAAAACAGGAGCTGTGCCGGGCCAATGGAGGATTAGCTACCTCAAGTGGACACACTTCTTCGAACTACTTATACTTGTTGTCGATTGGTGCACCCTTGATTTTGGGAGTGTTGTTTCACGGTGTTGCAGGCGCTGCGGCGTTGCGTTCTCACCAGTCCGGATCAGGCGAACGGTAGTATCACTACCTTGGGTATTACCTCATGTGCCTTGTCATACTTGTATTCCATTTATACGCGACCACTACGATTTTGATTTGTACCTTTAGTATATGTATTGCCCTCTGGTGACTTCCGGTTTTGGGGAAACTACAGTCTTGTATATGCTTTTGGGAATAAAAATGTGTTAAGGGTGGAATGGGCCATGACTTAACGCTATTTTGATATCTTATATTACTGATAGACATTATCTACTTATCGTACACTACTACATAGTAGATAGTTTAACGGATCCTTAAAGGATGGTTATTCCAAACATCCTTTGAGTTACTTGTACTTCAATTGCTATTTCACTTGAGTTGGATTTATTAATATAAGAATGTTAATCCTGACTCGAGTGTTTTGTATTTTGCTTTACGCTCGGGTCAGACTGAGTGGTTCAGCTTTCGAGACTCACCTTTGGAGTTGGAGCTTCGCTTGGAGATCCAGCTATCTATCCAGCTTTCAGATATTCGATGATTCCAGTGATGTATTCTGCTTTGTATCTGATGTATCATATTACTCTTCCGTTGTATCTGGTTTAACTCTGATGTAACTTATACATTTATATAGTAGCTTCATGAACTACTATCTCTTTTATTTCCGCTGCATTTATTACTTTGTGTCTGTGATCTGTGATTATTTATTTACTGTATATGTTCAGTTTTGCCAAATTTAAATTAACAACGTGGTATTTTGAGCAATTCAATTCTGACATGTGTGCATGAGTGTCTACCTATACACTTATAATGGATGCGAATCGTCCAAAATTCTGGGTCGTTACAAGATGCGCCCTCGACTCGAGCTGCTAAACTTCACTATCCACTCGAAAACGACCACTGCAAATCCCATCTCCACCTCAATCAACCACCAACTGAAACCCTTGCTCGAACCCCCTTGAACGCGATACGATTTGACCTCGTGCTCGCGACAATGTCGCACCGTATTTATTTAGTTTTTTTGATGTGAGGAGCTGGACTTTTGAAACAGAATAGAAAAGAGGGGAGAAGAATTTCGTTCGGCCATTTATTTTCTTTTTGGATTGACGATTTGATTTCGAAAGGAAGCAGCATGTTTTAAGTTTGAACGAGATTTCGATGTATATAATTTTCTCAGATGTTTTCGTTCGATTTTAGCTTCTGAGAGAAGAGAAAGGATACGTGATTTAACATAACAGAGAGGAAGTGATGCCTTGCGTGTTTGAATGGTTTGGCTACAGTGATTTGAAATGTTGAAAAAGTTTTGAAAAGGTTTTGATGTGAATATCTTTGACCAGACAAACCATTTATATATATATTTCAAACTTAAATTCAAACTCCCTCGATAACCGTAACTCAAAGTCTTGACCTCCTATCTACGCATGCCGCTAGGCGTTTGTAATGTTATACCCCTATTTCGAACGCAATGGAAAATGTTTTGAGTCCTAATTCGATCGTATGGAGAAGATAGGTTTTTGAACCCAGTTCTTATATTCAATTCGGTATAAATTCCAGCGCGTTTATATATCGTACGCTCACACAACAACTCCAAACACTACGAAAATTGGAATCCGATAATAATACACTATTACGGATCCAATGGAACTAGTTTCGTCGAATTCCGAGACTGTGCCTCGGAAGGCTATTTTTAAATACCGATTTAAACGATATATTTTCAAAACTTAACAAAACACTTTTAAATTCAATTTTACATCTTTTATTATCTTCAGTATTATCAATATAAATTTTATAAGCCTTTGAAATATTTTTAACAAGCTTAAACCCAAGATTCAACAATTTTTTCCAATTTCCAATTATTTAAATTCAATAATTAAATCAACCAATAAATGGTGATATTTGAAATTCAAGTTGAAATTACCCTTTTGAAGATATTCAATAATTACCATTTCAAATATCCAAAATTCCAGGTCGTCAAACCGCTACTTATTCTCGTTTACTCTTTCTGCTTCATGAAGTCTCTAACCCTAATTATATGTGGTTTTGTCAAATTGGGGGCGATCTTGCAAATCCTCCACTTAAATTTATGTGCGAACCCTTCAAAGAGGTTTCCAATCTTCTCCTTGTCTTTGTTAGCAACGAACATCCTTAAATCAGTTGATTTGTCTTTGATTTTATTTGAGCTATAGCAATCGGTTGCGATTTGCTTCTCATTGCACTAAAGCTTGTTGCTTTCCCCTTTTCTCCAAACAAATAAATGGTAGACTTGATTATTTATCTTGCTTCTATAGTGACTCTCTCCTATTCATTGATTATTCACTTAGACTACAATATTCTGCATTGTTGTAGGGAAATCAGCTGCTCCTCAGGCATAATGCTCACTGTGCGGTAGCACCTGCCAAAATTAGGTAATTTATAGTATTTGTTAGAATTATAACTATGATTACCATCTAAATTAACATAATTGATATCCTATTGACTTCCCTTGCAGAAGTTACATCTTTTTTTGGTACTGGAGTGGCCATTATATGTGTTATTCAAAATATCAGCTTGCCCTAACTGATCCAGATTATGTTGGGAAGCTTCTGTTTTGTCCAGCTTTTCTTTTTCTCGAAGCTTGCTATATTCACCCTTGTCCCGAAAAGATAAGTGAATATTATAATTGATTAGCTTCATTCTGCAGCAGCTATCACTTGAACTGTGATTGCTAATATAAAGTTGTAAAATTCCTTCTTGTTGTAGGAATCTGATCTCTTCATGTATGCAGCTGCATGAGCGTTAGTTCCTGCTCAAATCTGGTAAGCAATAGTATCTATTAGTACCTATAATTGATTTATAATTTAAATTATAATTACTAATATCTTGTCAACTTCCCTTGTAGGAATCTCTTTGGTTTGAGTAGAGAATCGTCCACCTCCAGTAGACATGCTCTCGAGATTGGATCTGCCCCAAACTCTTACCTCATTCATCTAGTGATTATCACTGTGGTGGGAAATGTTTGAATTGACTTTCCCACTTTGTAAGAAATCTTCTAACTTTTCTTCATAGTTGTCCAGTTTACTTGTCTCTTGATTTGCATAATCTGAAAGCTTGGATTGATTTATTGCTATTTTGAGAATTATTTGACTTTCTGATTCAATTGCTTTCCATAAATGTATGCACTCTGTTTTTTTGTGTGTTTGTAGTCTCAAGTTTCTCTCTTTCCAAATATGAATGATAACAACTGTTAGTAATATGGATGCTTCCTTAAACCCCTTTGATTTTTCCTTGTAGTTCCGTTGAATCGATTGAATACTTTCTCTGATGTTTTGCATTGCTTGATATAAATTGAATTTCATTTTTGATTTGGTTATGTACCAAATGTTCCTTGATTATTCACAATCAAAAAATAAATGCCCAATGTTTTCTGATTCAATTTTACAGAGGAGACAGATGGTTTCTCCTGTTTTATTCCATTTCAAACATCTGTCCCTAGTTGGAAGTCTATTCAATATAGCAAAATAAGCACAATGGGACATTTTTGGGCAGTTTTCTTTGTTCCAGATAACTTTGTGCCACTCTACCTCTGCTTCTTTTCCTCTTATATACTCCCATGTTTTTTTAAATGAAAATTTTCCTTTTGAAGAAAGCTTCCAGTTCCGTGTACCTTTTGTAAATTTAGGTCTATTTGTATTTTCATAATTGCTGCATCGAAAATTGAAGTTGCTAGATGATTGAATGCATTCCATTGTTGATTTTGAATAATGTTTTGAACCTTTTCATTAGCTCCTCAAAAAATGTAGATATTTTACCATCCCAACAAACTGACTCAAGTTTTTCCAGTATCCATGGTTTAAACCATAAAATTGTTTGCTTACCATCCTTAAATTTTCTTTCCAGCAATTTAATGGCAGTTTCCCAACACTTGAGTATATGTTTCCATGTAAAAGAATAATACCCTTCAATACTAGTAGTCCAAAAGTTTTTGTTTTGAGGTATTTTTCCCTTATTCCCTTTGCCCATAAAGATTTTCCTTCCAAAAATTTCCAAACTAGTTTAAATTTGCAAACTTCTCTTAACTCACTTATGTTTCTCAGCCCCAAACCACCTGATTTTTTTGATTTGCATATTGTTTCCCATGCCATTTATGCTGCTTTCCCCTCCAAATAGAATTCGCATACATTTTTTATATTTTTTGAATTGCTTTTGCTGGGAGGTTATGAGATTAAATCCAATACGTTATTATTGATATGATGACAGTATGAGTTAGCACGGTTCTACCAGCTAATGTTTACAACTTACTAGACTAACCCTCAAGTCTATTCTAAATTATATCATACAATCTTGTGCAGTCTCTATCATTTATCTATTTCATACCTAGAGGCAGTCTTAAATACTTTACTGGCAGAATATATTTTAAAATATATAGTATTTCCTCTTTTTTTCCACATGCTTTGCTAAAATATATTTTACTTTTGCATTCACTGACTTGTAAGCCAACAAAGTCTTTTAACTTTCCAAATACCCTACCAATAGCTTCGACACTATTTGAGTCTGCATTTAAAAATAATAGTAAATCATCAGCATATATTGGATGAGAAACGCTTGGTTTGGTTCTATTTATAGGTTTGATATTACCATTAATTGGCTCTGCCCTATTAGAATTGAAAAAAAACTCCATTATAATGGTAAAGAAATATGGAGAAAGTGGGTTTCCTTGCCTAATACCCCCATTACTTTGAATAAAAACTTTGGGAGATCCATTAATGATTATTGAATAAGTAACATTACTTATGCATTCATTTACCAATGTACAAAATTCTTCATGAAAGCCTAGCTGTTTCATCGTGTGAATTATAAATTTCCTATGTATTTTGTCAAAGGCTTTACGTAAATCAAGTTTTACACACATAAGTTTATTATTATTATTAAAACTCTAATAAGCTCATGAGCAAGCAAAGCATTTTCTGAAATGAGTCTATCTTGTATAAAAGCATTTTGTTCTCAGAAATTAGATATTTTAGAAAAAATTTCATTCTATTACATAAAATGTTAGATATGATTTTATTCATAAATTTATTTCTTGACTAATTTCATGAAGCAAATACTTTGTGTTAATTTTTTGGAAAACTACTTTTATAGGAGTCAGCATTGTATAATTGATTAAAATACTTTACTGCCACCTTTTCAATTAATGAAGCTTCATTTATAACATTCCCATTTGCATTAAGTAATTTTTCAATATAATTTTTTATTTTCTACTAGACATTTTAGCATAAAAGAATTTGCTAGCTTCATCCCCATTAGAAAGCCAATCCACCTTAGCCTTCTGCCTCAAATTCACAGCCTGCACACGAAATGTTCTAATCAGATTATCTTGAACCTAAAAAAATCGTTGACCTTTTTTATATCTGAACAATCGTGGTCAATTCATTTTGCAACATCTCACATTCCTCTCTAATTTGTTTTAAAGCATTTTTATTCCTATATTTATTCCAGTATTTTAAATTATGTCTGGTGATTTGAAGAATTTTACTGAAATTGTATTGGATAGTGCCCTGAATTTTTGTGTTCAAACTATTATTTACCACTTCTCTATAATTTTCCTCATACACCCACCCATTCACAAATCTAAAGAGGAGATTAATTCTTTGTATAGAATTTTGAGAAAGATATAAGTGAATAGGAGTGTGATCACTTGATGTTTGAGGAAAGTTAGCATTTAAAATCCTAAAATGTTTTTACAAAATTCTAATTTATTGACACCTTGTCTAATTTACAGTGAATGTTTTTATACTCCCCAGATTTCCAAGTGAACCTGTTTCCAAAAATAACAGGTTCAATTAGACCAATCTTTAATAAGAAGCTGTTAACCTTTTCTAATTTATTGAAAGGAATTAGATTACCACGCCTCTTTTCAAAAGAATGTAAAATTGTATTAAAATCCCCAATAATCGCCCATGGATTGTCTATATTTTTATTTAACTATTCTAGATGATTCCATACAATCAATCTTTCATTTTCACAATTTGATGCATATACAAATGTAATTTCCATAAAAAAATCTCTTTTATTCTTACATATAAAGTGAATGTACTGTTAGTTGGAAGATTATCGATTTATATCCATATATGTGGGTCCCAAAGTATCATAATTCTTCCATTTCCTCCCATATGATTATTGTTTATAATCCAGTTTTTTTACTTTTAGCCTGATAATCATCAATTTTGCTAAACTCTAATTTATGTTCTAAAATCCCTATAATGCTAGATTTAACTTATGATAACAGATTTGCTAAGTCTACTTTTCTTTCAAGGGAATTAAGTCCCCTCACATTCCATGCAATTATAGACATGATAAAACTATTAAAATAAAAATAAAGGATACTCTAAAGGATATATTTCCATGCTACACTAAAGCACTATAAGTGCTATCATCATCTACCACTGTGATTTTTTTCCATTCTTCTTGCAAGCTTTTTTGTCTTGTATTTTCAGTTGCTTTTCCCAACTTGCATTCCTCACTATGTATTTTTTTCCTAAATACATTGTCTTCTACCTCCTCTGGATTAGTAATAGATATGTTATCATTTATGTCTTTTAGTCTGTTCTTTTCCTTTTGCTTTTTGATATAGAGGCAGTTGCTAGCTTACTTATTACACTTTCTATTGCTTGTTTTGAAACTGCTTTTCTTGAGTGGGGATTTATTTTATTAGATGCCACTGATGTATTTAAACCCTCAATGATTTATGCTACATTTTCTTTGATCCTTGGTAACCAAAGGCTTATGCTATCATCTAAGTTCATGCAATCAATATCTGTAGTAGGAACATTGACCTGAGTATTTTGATCACCTTTTCGATTTGCCTGTGCATCTTTAATTATGGTTTAAAGAAATGGGTTAGGGCTGACTACTATTTGATCAGTCATTCTATTGCAAGTCCTTTGTAAATCATCATTGATAGAAGTACCTTCTTCACGTGTCTTTGCATTTTTGGATACTTTTGGCAGTTCTGCATCTTTCAGTAGTGAATTCTTTTTCTTTGATTTATTTTCATTTCTAGAAAGATTTGCATTATTTGTGTTCTCTAAGATTGTATTTGCGGAATTTGGGTTTTTATCTACTTGCATTTTGTCATGATCTCTGATTGCTACCCTTTTATTACTTCTCTCTCAGTTGAAGGGTGATTGCATTTGCTATGTGATCCAGATTTTCATTTGCAGAATTTGCATTCTTATCCCCTTGCATATTGTTAATGTTCTCGGATTGGTTTTCATTTAGTGAATTTGCTTCTATGTTGGTTTTGTCTTTCCAAACCTTTTTGGTTATAAAGTTTTCATTATTATGCCCAAAGCATGCACATGTTTGGCAACGTGGGGGATCCATTCATACTCTATTTTCTGCACCAAGTTTTCTCCATCATGCATAGAGATGTATGCTTCCTCAAGAAAATATGCATCTGCTTTAATTTCTACTAATATTGTAGCATACATTAATCTTGTTTCTTTCGTATTAGGTTCATCTAATTTCAATGGAATTCCCACTATGCTAGCAATAGCACTAAAAGCATCTTTATCCCACAATTTCAGTTTTAATTCTGGCAATTGTATCCATATTGGCATTGTAGAAAGCAATCTTTATCAAACACTCCATTTTATCAAAATTAAAAGTTTTCCATTAATAAAACATGGACCCAAATTTGTTGCTCTCTCACAATCTACTACTTTGTAAAATTTTATGATGAAAAATCCTTTATTTCTCATGTAAATTTCAAACCTACTAGTTGGGTTCCAAGATCTTGCGGCGAAAGCCTTGAAATTATAATATGCGAGCCTGTTACCGAATACATAGGCAACAATTAAGAATCCTCCTTTGATTTCAGTTCTTGTACTTACCTCCTCCTTCCCGACAATAATCTTCTTCTTGCTAATGTTTAATGGTTCAACAAACTCAGATCAAATTCTGAGTTTAACCCCCTTTCTTGACCATATCCGCCCAAGTTGATGCTTTATTCTTATTGAGATTATTTTGCTACTTCTTTTCCAAGACCCATTGCATATTTCTTGGTTCATTTCTTGAGACGGGATCATTTCTTGAGTTAGGAACAAGTTTATACATTTGTTTTCTTGCAAAATTCACTAGCTAGGTACTTTGATTTACTTGGGTGGCACGATATCGATTAGATTGATTGTTGAGTTTCCTGCTTCTTACAGTTTGGAAAAATTCATCATCTCAATCTGGGGGCTTCTTTTTTGGGTTTTCTCGCGAAGGAGGATAGAAATTCGGTAGAGGATGAGAAAAAGAAGATGGAGATGAGCCCTTGTTCGGATTTTGGCACTCATCTATGAAGACTAAATTGTTAAGTAAGATAGCAATACACACATATATAACAGTTGAAACTAAACTTGATTTTGTTAATCTAGATTTTTCATATAGAAAATATCTAGAATCTAGAATAATAGAATAATATGTTTGAAATTGTATGAGAGAATATTTAGGAGATATTTATAGAATAATATGTTTGAAATTGTATAAGAATATTTAGAAGATATTTATGAAGAACCATTAGATTAAATGAATCTCCACCATTTATCTACGATGTGAACTCCTATAAATAGAGGTGGATTCACTCATTTAGGATGTAAATGAGAAAAATGTAGTAAGTAAAAAATATGAACTTTTGTAATAAAGTTTAGCAATAAAGTTTTTCTCCTTATAAGAAAAACAAATCATTTTTCTTCTTCTTCAATCTCTTATCTGTCTTCTTTAAAAATCAAATCTATTTGCTAGTGAAAAAAAATTCCAACAAAGTGGTATCGGAGTGTGAAGGTTCTCCTAAAAAGATGGCGAATAGCGGTGTTTCCTTACAAGTTCCAATGCTCACTAAGACCAATTATGACAATTGGAGTTTTAGCATGATGGCTTTCCTTAGAGCACACGACGTATGGGAGATAGGTGAGAAAGGCTACGCCGAATAAGAGAATGAAGATAGTCTATCTCAAACTCATAGGAATAGTTTGAGAGACTCAAGGACGAGAGACAAGAAGGCTCTTTGTCTAATCTATCAAGCATTGGGTGATGATACTCTTGAGAAAATTTTGGGATCAAAGTCAGCCAAAGAAGCATGGGAAAAGCTTTAAACATCTTATAAAGGAGCCGGTCAAGTCAAAAAGGTACGTCTTTAAACTTTAAGAGGAGAGTTTGAAACTTTTCATATGAAGGAAGGTGTACTTATCTCTGATTCCTTCTCAATAATTTTAATGGTTGCTAATAAACTAAAAAGAAACGGTAAGAAGTTAAATGATGTAAGAATTATGGAGAAAATTCTTAGATCATTAGATCCAAAGTTCGAACATATTGTCACCATCATCGAAGAGACAAATAAACTTGGAAGCCATTGCAATAAAGGAACTTCTCGGTTCAATGCAAGCTTATGAAGGAATAGAAAAAGAAGAGATTGTAGAGCAAGTACTCAATACATGAATTTATTCCAAAAAGGAAGAAATCAATCGAACCCAACAAAGACATGGTTATGGTCAAGAATGAGGAAGAGGTTGTGGATATGGACACGAACGAGGTTGGAGACCCAATAACGACAAGAACAGTGACAACAACGACCAAAGAGGAGAAAGATCAACAAGAGGTCGTGAAAGAGGAAATTCAAAGTCAAGACATGACAAGTCACACGTCAAATGCTACAATTGTGAAAAATTTAGACATTATGCTTCTAAATGTAGAGCTCCAAATAACAATAAAATTGAAGAGAAGTACAATTACATTGAAGAAAGAAGTTAAGAAGATGGTACTTTACTATTGGCTTATAAGGAAATGAAAGAGGTGAGGATAATCAATGGTACCTAAATAGTGGTGCAAGCAACCATATGTGCGAAAGAAGAAGCATGTTTGTGGAACTTGATGAATTGATAAAGGAAAACGTGACATTAGAGATGAATCCAAAGTAGAGGTGAAAGGTAAAGAAAATGTTCTCATTCGATTGAAGAATGGAGTTCACCAATTCATTTCCAATGTTTACTATGTGCCAAACATGGAGAGCAACATCTTGAGCCTATGACAGCTTTTAGAGAAAGGTTATGATATTCAATTAAAAGATAAAAACCTTTCTATAAGAGAAGGTGCAATTAACTTCATTACGAAGGTTCCGATGAAAAAAATAGAATGTTCGTTCTCAACATTCAAAATGATGTTGCACGATGCCTTAAGATGTGCTACAAAGATACTTCTTGGCTTTGACAACATCGATTTGGGCATCTCAATTTTAGAGGATTAGAGTTGCTCTCCAAGAAGGAAATGGTAAGAAGATTACCTTGCATCAACCATTCCGATCAAATGTGTAAAGGATGTCTACTTGGAAAGCAATTAAAAATGAGCTTTTGAAGGAGTCATACTCAAGGACTAAAAAGCCATTAGAACTCATACATACAGATGTGTGTGTTCCGATTAAGCCAAGTTCACTTGGTAAGAATAACTATTTCCTTCTTTTCATTGATGATTTTTCAAGAAAAACATGCACGTATTTTTTAAAGGAGAAATCAGAGGTGTTTGAGAACTTCAAGAAATTCAAGGCCCATGTTGAAAAGAAAAGTGGCATTGTGATTAAAGCCATGAGGTCTGATGTGGAGGAGAATTCACATCAAAGGAATTCCAGAAGTATTTTGAAGATAATGGAATTTGATTATAGTTGACGGTGCGTAAATCCCCCCAGCAAAATGGAGTAGCGGAAAGGAAGAATAAAACAATTCTTGAAATGGCGAGGAGCACTCAAAGTAAAAGGCTGCCAAAGGAGTTTTGGGTGGAAGCAGTTGCATGTGCGGTTTATCTATCAAACCGATCACCAACAAAAAGTGTGGGGAAAAACACCACAAGAAGCACGGAGTGGAAAGAAGCCCGGTATTTCCCATTTAATAGTGTTTGGAAAACATACGTAGAAATTAGATTGGTCAAAAACTACAAGAGTGAAGTTATGAAAAGAAGCAAAGATAAATATATGACTCATTCAATATTTATGGCACTGAAACAAGGCGGGTGCAAGATGCTTACTTTATGGAAAATTCTATTGTGATGAAGAAGGACAAAATGAAAGGAGTAAAATAAGAATCCGTAAACTTGTATTGAAGATCTCAATGTTTGGTAAGAAGGTCAACGCAGTGAAGAAAGTTTATCTATTCCTACCGAAGCACGTGAAATACAAAGATTTCAAGCATTACTTGGTATCGCAAAATCAAGTTTACAGGGGGTGTTGGAAATAAACTTGATTTTGTTAATCTAGATTTTTCATAGAAGAAATATCTAGAATCTAGAATATGTAGAATAATATGTTTGAAATTGTATGAGAGGATATTCAGGAGATATTTATGGAATAATATGTTTGAAATTGTATGAAAGAATATTTAGGAGATATTTATGGAGAACCGTTAGATTAAATGAATCTCCAACATTTATCTGAGATGCGAACTCCTATAAATAGATGTTGATGCAGCGCGAGATAAAATCGCTTCCTTGAATCTCGAAGCCCTAGATCGCGAAGCCATAGGTCGCTGACGAACAGAATTCATAGGTCGCTCCAGCCTAGGTCGCTCCTCCTCCTTAAGTCGCGGCGAAACCCTAGGTCGCTCCAACCTTATCTCGTGAAGCCTAGGTCGCGAGCGAGCTTCTTTATGTCGCTGAACTCCAATTAAGTCGCGAAGCTTCTACGTCGCGAATTCCTTAGGTCGCGAGCAGATGTTCCAGAGTTTCGTACGTCGCGAATTGCTTATGTCGCTGCCGAGTTTTTTTTAAGTCGCTCCTGGATGTTGAAGATTTCTTATGTCGCGAACGACATTCTAGTTAGGTCGCTAAAACTTAGGTCGCTGAATTTCTTATGTCGTTATTTCTTAGGTCGCGAAGAAGATTAGGTCATTGAAGATTTCTTTTGCCGCATTTCTTAAGTCGCATTGTTTTCTTATGTCGTATGTTGTAACCCGTTTGTTTTTTAAGTCGTCTGTGTTGTATTTTTTCAGTCGTTTGTGATGTATTTGTTAAGTCGTTGTTGTTATGTCGTAGGTCGAATGTGTTGTGATTTCCTATAAATAGCGGGTGAGTTGTATCATTTAAGGAGTTGATTTTGAATAAAATTTGGTTTGTGCTTTGTGCCACCATTAAAATTGGAAGTTGAGTGTTATCTCCTTTCTCCATCTTCGGATATTCGAGTGCGCTCGAATAAACAAACTTGAAGCCAATTCACGGAATCTCGTGCGCGAGATCAACGTCGAAGAATCGTAGGTCTTCTAACGCGGTATCGTGCGCGATCAACGTGTTGAAGATAGCTAGAATTCGGTATCTCGAGAGATCAATGGATTTGGGCACTTGGGTATCTTCAATTCATCGACTCATCTTATTTCATCGATTCATTTTCCGCGAATTCGTCAATTCGTGAGTTGTGTGATCCTGTAGGCTGCGTCATTTGGTATCAGAGAAAGGAGACGAACTTTTCCAAGTTCGTTGGGTGTAAAGTTTCGAGATTTGAAGTTTTTGTTTGGATTTGTTGAAGATTTGACAATGCCTCCAAGAAGAGTTAATCGTCATCAGAATGTTGTAGATGTGTATCGAAGAGAAGATGCTAAACAAATGGTGCAACGAATTAGTGATAAATTCAATGAGAAGTTTGATGAGGGAATTGGTAGATTGGAAAGGCTCATGATGGATATGAATCAAACTCGACAAAGAGCATCGCCAGGTTCAAATCAAAGTGGACATATAATTTCACCGTCAAATTCTGAGAGGAGAAGAATGTCACCACCATCGGATCGGGAAAGAAGAGAACCGTCAGTTTCGGGAGAAAGAGACGTGCGTGGTAGCAGAAATGTTGATGGTTAGAATCGACATCGACACACGTCAGATTTGGAGGAATCCAGTGATAGTGGTAGTAGTTCTTGTCGAAACCGTGGCCAAGGGCGAAATCGAAATAGAGATTCCGAAGATGATCGTCGATGGGAGTCGGGGATGAAAACAGAGATTCCAGAATTCAAAGGGGGAATGCTAGCGGAAGAATTTCAGGATTGGTTATCAAATGTTGAAGAAATTTTTGACTTCAAGGAAGTACCCGAGCATCATAGATTTAAGTTGGTTGCTACACGATTGAGGGGAAGAGCTATGGCATGGTGGTAACAAACTAAACTTACACGCGAAAGAATGGGAAAGTCGAAGATTGTTTCATGGGAAAAGATGAAGAAGTTGATGAAGGCTACTTTCTTGCCTTATAATTATCGGTCTCTTATGTATCAGCACTTACAGAATTTGAGACAAGGGACAAAGTTGGTAAATGATTATGCAGATGAGTTTTATCAATTGATTGCTAGAAACGATATCATGGAAACGGAGGAACAGTTGAAATCCAGATTTTTTGGAGGATTGAGAATGCAAATTCAGGATATGGTAAATATGTTTGATCCGAGATCCGTTGCTGAAGCACAATAGAAGGCTCTAGCTTGGGAGAAGCAAGGTAGAAGAGGAGGTGGTGCGTTTACAAGTTCGAGCAATCAAGTGAAAAGGGCTAGTAGCAATACTAATGTTTCCAAGGCTGTTAATAAAGCGGTTGTCAATGAAGCTTCTAAACCAAGGTCAACAACAATATAAAGTGTTATAACTGTCAGGAGTTTGGTCATAAGAGCAATGAATGCCCAAAGCCTAAGAAGCGAGCGATGGTTGCTGAGGTTGAGGATGAGGATGTAGAAGTAGAATGTTCCAATTCACCACAGGTTGAGGAGGAAGAAGAATTATTGACGGGAGACGAGGGATATTCTTTAATGATGAGGAGATCTTGCTTGACGCCAAAGTAGGAAGAGGAGACTAGTTGGTTGAGGAGTAATATTTTTCAGTCGACATGCACTATTTTGGAAAAAGTTTGTAAGTTTGTTATCGATGCAGGGAGTTGTGATAACATCATCTCTACAGAAGCCGTAAAGAAGTTGGCGTTAAAGACAGAGAAGCATCCCAAACCCTACAAATTGGCTTGGCTAAGGAAAGGTGGGGAAGTGAAGGTTGGTCGAAGAGCTTGTGTAACTTTTTCCATCGGAAAGAAGTATAAGGATGAAATTTGGTGTGACGTGGTGGATATGGATGTATGCCATTTGTTGTTGGGAAGACCGTGGTAGTTTGATAGAGCCATACAACACGATGGTAGGACTAACTGCTATAGTTTCATGTTCGATGGCACTAGAATCACTTTAGTTCCTAAAAGGCGACAACAAAGTGAAAGCAAGTTGGAGGAAATCGAGGAACTAAAGACTCTGTTATCTTTGAAGGAATTTGTCAAAGAAGTAGAGGATAGCCCTGAAGTATTTCTGTTGATTGGACGTGAAAGTAGTGAAGTAGTTGAAATTCCTGAGGAAGTTAAGCCAGTGTTGAAAGAATTTGAAGATGTGTTTCCTGAAGAATTACCAAAATAGTTACCACCGTTGAGAGACATACAACACCAGATTGATCTTGTTCTGAAAGCTGTGTTACCACATAGACCACATTAAAGAATGAGTCTAAAGGAGCACGAAGAGTTAAGAAGGCAGGTGGAAGAGTTACTTGAACAAGGGCGCGTACAAGAAAGTTTAAGTCCTTGTGCAGTACCAGCCTTGTTAGTGCCAAAGAAGGATGGAACTTGGAGAATGTGTACAGATAGTCGAGCACTAAGCAAGATTACGTTGAGGTACAGATTCCCGATGCCAAGATTGGACGACTTGTTAGATCAGTTGAGTGGAGCTGCTATCTTTTCAAAGATTGATCTGAAGAGTGGGTATCATCAGATTCGAATTCGACCAGGGAATGAATGGAAGACAGCCTTCAAGACACGGGAGGGGTTGTATGAATGGCTGGTCATGCCATTTGGTCTTTCGAATGCACCTAGTACTTTTATGCGAGTGATGAATCAGATCTTTCGACCGTTTATTGGAAAGTTCGTGGTGGTATACTTTGATGATATATTGATATATAGTGGAAGCATAGAAGAGCATCTACAACACTTGCAGGAAGTATTGATGATACTTCGTCAGGAGCAATTTTACGCGGCAACAAAGAAGTGCATGTTCATGACACACAGTGTTTTGTTTTTGGGGTATGTATTGTCCAAGGAAGGTATCCATGTGGATCAAAGTAAAGTCGAAGCCATCAAGGATTGGCCACAACCCAGGACTGTAACTGAAGTGAGAAGTTTCCATGGTTTAGCATCATTCTACCGAAGGTTTATTCCACATTTCAGTAGCGTGATGGCACCAGTGACAGATTGTATGAAAGGAAAGCAGTTTGTGTGGACTGAAGATGCTGATTTTGCTTTCCAACAGATCAAGACACTCTTGACTACAACACCGATTCTTAGATACCCGAACTTTCAGTTACTTTTTGAGTTACATACAGATGCGTCCAAAGTTGGAATTGGAGGAGTGTTGAGTCAGAAGGGTTGTCCAATTGCTTATTTTAGCGAGAAACTTTCTGGAGCCAAGACAAGATACAATACCTATGACTTGGAGTTCTATGCTATTGTCCAAGCCATAAAGCATTGGAGAAACTATTTGTTTCATAAAGAGTTTGTGTTGTATACTGACCATGAAGCATTGAAACATTTGCAGGGATAGGATAAGATTGCGGCCAGGCATGCTTCATGGATCGCATACTTGCAACAATTTACATTTGTTGTAAAGCATAAGTCGGGAGTTACAAATCGTGTAGCAGACGCATTGAGTAGAAGAAATCATTTGTTGACTACGATGAGAGTTGAAGTGACGGGGTTTGATGTATTTCCAGATTTGTTTGTTGAGGATCCTTACTTTGCCAAGATTGTAGATGAAGTCGAGAAAGGGAGGACGGATGAGTATGTGCTGGTAGAAGGTTTTCTATTTAAGGGAAATCGGTTGTGTATACCAGAGTGCAGTTTGCGAATGAAGATTGTGAAGGAATTGCATGAAGAAGGTCATGTGGGAAGAGATCGTACCTTGCAGTTGATTTCTCAATCATATTTTTGGCCTTCCATGAGGAAAGAAGTTGAAAGATTTGTGCAGAGATGTCACATATGTCAATTTTCCAAAGGGACAGCTACGAATGCAGGATTGTATATGCCATTGCCCGTGCCTACTAGACCATGGGTTGATGTTAGCATGGATTTCGTTTTGGGTTTGCCAAGAACTCAACGAGGGAATGATTCTATATATGTTGTGGTGGATAGATTTTCGAAGATGGCACATTTCATAGCTTGTAAGAAGACCGTCGATGCAGTCCGTGTTGCTCAATTGTTCTTTAAAGAGGTTTATCGACTACATGGGCTACCTGAGTCTATTGTTTTTGACCGAGATACTCGATTTCTAAGTCATTTTTGGTTGAGTCTGTGGAAGATGGTTGGGACTAAGCTGAATTTTAGTAGCGCCTATCATCCACAAACAGATGGGCAAACGGAAGTGGTGAACAGATCTTTGGGAAACTTGTTGAGATGTCTTGTAAAGGATAATTTGAAGAGCTGGGATGTGAAATTGTGTCAGGCAAAATTCGCACATAATCATGCCGTTAATCGAAGTACTGGATTCAGTCCATTTCAAGTGGTATATTCAGTAATTCCGAAGGGACCATTGGATTTGTCGACTGTTCCACTACAGAAAGGGGTTGTTAAACGAGCTTGTGATTTCGTGAATGAGTTGCAGGAGTGTCACAGGATTGTTCATGAATAATTGCTTAAGTCAAATGAGAAGTATAAGCAATTGGCAGATAAGAAGCGAAGGATTGTGGACTTCAAAGAGGGTGATTTTGTTTATGCAGTATTGACTAAAGATCGTTTTCCAGTTGGAACTTAAAACAAGTTGAAAGCTCGAAAGATTGGTCCAGTAGAAATCTTGAAGAAGATCAATGATAATGCGTATCAGTTAAGGTTGTCGGAAAATGTTCATACTTCTTATGTTTTCAATGTCAAACATTTAATTCCGTATTATGGGGAGAAGCTTGTCGAAGAAGAGGAGAGCATGAATTCGAGGACGAATTCTTTTCAACCAGGGGAGGATGATGCAGCGTGAGTTAAAATCGATGCAGCGCGAGATAAAATCGCTTCCCTGAATCGCGAAGCCCTAGATCGCGAAGCCATAGGTCGCGGACGAACAGAATTCATAGGTCATTCCAGTCTAGGTCGCTCCTCATCCTTAAGTCGCGGCGAAACCCTAGGTCGCTCCAACCTTATCTCGCGAAGCCTAGGTCACGAGCGAGCTTCTTTATGTCGCTGAACTCCAGTTAAGTCGTGAAGCTTCTATGTCGTGAATTCATTAGGTCGCGAGCAGATGTTCCAGAGTTTCTTAAGTCGCGAAATGCTTATGTCACTGTCGAGTTTTTTTTAAGTCGCTCCTGGATGATGAAGATTTCTTATGTCGCGAACGACATTCTAGTTAGGTCTCTGAAACTTAGGTCGCTGAATTTCTTATGTCGTTATTTCTTAGGTCGCGAAGAAGCTTAGGTCGCTGAAGATTTCTTATGCCGCATTTCTTAAGTCGCATTGTTTTCTTATGTCGTATGTTGTAACCCGTTTGTTTGTTAAGTCGTCTGTGTTGTATTTGTTAAGTCGTTTGTGATGTATTTGTTAAGTCGTTGTTGTTATGTCGTAGGTCGAATGTGTTGTAATTTCCTATAAATAGCGGGTGAGTTGTATCGTTTAAGGAGTTGATTTTGAATAAAATTTGGTTTGTGCTTTGTGCCACCATTAAAATTGGAAGTTGAGTGTTATCTCCTTTCTCCATCTTCGGATATTCGAGTGCGCTTGAATCAACGAACTTGAAGCCGATTCACAGAATCTCGTGCGCAAGATCAACGTCGAAGAATCGTAGATCTTCTAACGCGGTATCGTGTGCGATCAACATGTTGAAGTTAGCTAGAATCCGGTATCTCGAGAGATCAATGGATTTGGGCACTTGGGTATCTTCAATTCATCGATTCATCTTATTTCATCGATTCATTTTCCGCGAATTCATTAATTCGTGAGTTGTGTGATCCTGTAGGCTGCGTCAGATGTGCATTCACTCATTTAGGATGTAAGTGAGAAAAATGTAGTAAGTAAAAAAATATGAACTTTTGTAATAGAGTTTAGCAATAAATTTTTCTCCTTATTAAAAAAAATCATTTTTTTCTTCTTCAATCTCTTATCTATCTTCTACTAAAATCAAATCTATTTGCTAATTAAGAAAACTTCCAACATTAACAACTTACCAACCTTTTGAAATCCAATTTTATCTAAAATCAAGTACTCTTCATTGGTTCCCTCTACGCACATATTTATCCAGATAACTGTGTAGTAAGGGACCGTTACATAGATCTTTTACTGCATGCACAAATGAACCAACAACATTGCAATGATGTTAGTTGAATGCCACTCTAGCAATCACAATTAATAAACATAAGACTATAATAATTCAGCTAAGGAAAGAAAAATATTATACTTTAAGCAGAATGGAAATGAGTGGGTAATTAATAGTATAAGGAATAGTGGTCTTTGGATAGTTGTTGGGTAATTAAAAATACACGTAATTTTAAGTGAAAGTGTAAAACTAAAGAATTAGTATAAAAATGTAAATAGGAATACAAATGTAATGGAGCACAAACTAGATGGAGTAATATAAAGATATCATGTATCAAGTAGTTATTAGCGTGCTTGGTTAAATAGCACTAGTTTTACATACAAAGTCAGAAGGAGCCAAAGGTATATGGGGGTATGCTCCACTACATATGCTCGCATTCGATTTTGTCAACAGCTAGTTATTAGTTGCTGTTTATATAAGATTTGTATCTTAATCAAATATATGCATTTAAATCAACCTTTTTCTTTTTCTTTTTTATAGTTTAAAATTCAAAGCAACATGCGCTCTAATTGTTCCTGTAAATATGTTATACAAGCCATCTTCACAAAGAACAGAACAACATCATTGTTCAAACTTCATAGTAGTTTTGTTTCAAAATACAAAACTAACTTCTATCAATTTATTTGTAATTCAGCGATCATGTCTCGACTCAAGATATCAAACTTGTCCATTACATGAGATAGGTTGAACCAATACCTAAAAGAGAAGAAAAGCTTTCCTGAAATTATTGGAGGAGAACTCAAGATAAGTACTATCATATCTCAAGAACTTACAACACAAGGTACTGGTATTGATTATTGACTTATTTTGAATCTCTCTATACCGATTATTATGTTTACATAAGCAATGTGTATTAATGACAATTGTTTTAATTTATAGGTAGGCAACCAACTCTGGAGTTATTTCTTGGAATTGAATTCAAAGAAGAGAACAAAACCTGTACAAACTCCATAACAAAACAGTTAACAATATTATACAACGGAGAAGTTGTCAATTATGATAATACTGAAGCTAAGAAGGCTAAGGACATGATTGCTTTTTCCTCACCAATGACTACATTGAGAAAAGTAAGATTATATGTAGCAATGCCAATGGGTAGAAGGAAGTCACTATAAAGATTTCTTGAGAAAAGAAAAGATAGGATTAATTCAAATGCACCTTATTCTTCAAAGCAAGGCTCATATGACGAGAAGTCATGGCTTCAATTAGGCCTGCAAAATTTTAACCTATTCGTTTAACAAACAATGACAAGTTTTGAGCATTTAAAATGTTGCAACTCAACCCCTTCAGGTCACTAACGCAGTAGAGGAAGACAAAGAAATTGAGAAAAGAGAAGAAGAAGAATAAGAACCAACAATTTTACAATGCTTCAAGTCATATATATTCTCCTAACAACCATCAAAGGTTATCGGAGTCACTAGTAGAACTAGAAGGTCAAGAGGGGTATACACAAAAATGGAAAGAAGCATAATAGAAGAAAAGAATTAATGTATTGTATGTGCACATGCACAGTGAGCATGTACACAGATATCACTTGTACATATATAAGCTTGCTATATTATAACAACCTCATCCTTAACCGTCTTTTCATGCCACTGTTAACTAAATAGTTATTCCTTTAAGGAGTTATATTTAAATTTGATGTTCTCAGAGCAACAAATGAACATTTCTATTTGAAATGTATGGTACACAAGGCTTAAATTGGTTCTAAAATTAAATAAAAAGGGTTCCGTCTTATTGAATAATATTTAACTAGATCCTACTTTATTGGTTTTTTGTCCATCTTGCCTAAAACAAACTGAAAACGTTCTTTCCCATGAATATAAACATTCCGTTTCTAGCAAAAATCATCAATTCGAAGGCAATAATGACTATTTGAAGGTAGAAGTATGAAAGAAGGATAATAAATTGAAGTTTTGATGAAGAGACAGGCCAAGTCATCATGAAAGATTTAAAAAGAATGATTCGAAGGGCCAACTATTTATACAGTGCAAAGGCCTTCGACCCAGATGGAAACAAATAGTACCTTCCACCACAACCAACCTTTCGACACTGATGGGAAAGCAATAATGACTTCAGAGCCCCCTTTCAAAAGCAATCAATAGTGTTCCCTCAACTACATCATCAAACCTTTCGAAGTCAAAGGTTTCACCCCGAAGTGACCTTTTTGAAAGCATAACAAGCCTTTCGAACCGGTTAAGACACATCCA
The DNA here is from genome assembly GCA_030737815.1 of Allium fistulosum. NCBI lineage: Eukaryota > Viridiplantae > Streptophyta > Magnoliopsida > Asparagales > Amaryllidaceae > Allium > Allium fistulosum. The sequence goes on from CM060907.1 coordinate 103,372,752, forward strand.
GGATATCTTTCGATAGTGAAAGGTTCTATGAAGAAAGCAACATTCGGAAGTCAGCAAAGGCAAAGGAATGAAAGAAAACATTTTGACAACATTGAAGGGAAATACAGCTCTCGACAACGTTCAACTGGAGTACAAACCTTTCGACAAGGTCGGATGGTTCGTAACAACAAGTGAAGATAAACCCTTCATCAAGGTCAAAGGTTTCGCAAAAGATTATAAAAGGCAAACCTTTCGACAAAGATGGAAGGTTCATGAAGGCATAAGAATGGCAAACCTTCTGACAAGGTCGATTATAAAGGACAAACCTTTCGACAAGGATGAACGGTTCATAACATGGACAAACCTTTCGACAAGGATGAACGGTTCATAACAAGGACAAACCTTTCGATGAGATTGTAAGTTTCAAAACAGCATATGGAAGGCAAACCTTTCGACAAGGTCAAAAGGTTCACAACAGAGAGATCTTTCGACAAGGTCAAAAACAGGGAAGCAAAAGGGATGAACCAAGGAGCACAAGAGTTTCATAACCTTTCGACACAGTTGAAGGGTTCATAACCTTTCGATGAAGTCGAAAGGTTTAAGTCTGCCTATAAAAGGGAGACCTTTCGACTTAGGTGAAAGGTGAGGCACGGCAAGGGGCCAACCTACATCTATAAATAAGACCCAACGGGTCCTGTTTTGGGGGACGAATTCTGAAGACTGAATTCATCTTCTTTTCTCTACTTTCATAGTGATAATTGTACTTGGAAAAGCCCTAAATTGAATTGGGGAGAGAGCACAATTTCTTGTAACTCATTTTTGATATGAATAAAATGGAGATGGCTCATTCATGATGGATATTGGCAATGAGGAGAATCATTAAGACCATTAGCTAGACTAATGATCAATTGCATATGATTTCAACCTTTTTCTTATAATCTATTTTGATCTAAGCTATGTATAAGATCGACTTAGACATTCCCCATTAAAACACATCATCATTGAAATCTATACTTAATGTTGGAAGATAAAGTGATAATAACGTGTTGTATCTGCTAAATGCATGGTTATGGGAATAATTAAATTGATATTATATACAAAAAGTAAATGGTTTAAAGATATATAACTAGGACTGCTTCAAAAGGGAGTAAAACCTTTCGACTTAGTCGAAAGGTTTGCTTCCTAATGGAATCCTGGGTTACGTATCTTTTAACCACTCGAGATGAACTTCATTCGAAGTGAATCTACTCCCTTAAGCGCCAGTGAACCCTTCGAATGGATTCCATAGAAAGAATATAGACACCAAAGGGGCTGAAAGCAATTAAGCTTGACAAATGAGTCATGTATTTCTTTACAATAATGTCGAAAGGTCTCATATGTTACCTTTCGACACGATTAAGAAGAAAGTAGGAGTAATCAACTGTAATTGCTTTTAACTCCTAGGGGAAATGGAATTCATCAAATTTCTGATTTTAGGAAGCCAAATGATCGTGGATTATATCAACCTAGTCGAAAGGTTGGAATCGCCATGTCACACCTTTCGACAAGATCGAAAGGTTTTGGCAACTTACTTCAATTCCAACCTAGTCGAAAGGTTGGAAAGGCCTTGTCACACCTTTCGATAAGGTCGAAAGGTTTGGCAACTTACTTCAATTCCAACCTAGTCGAAAGGTTGGAAAGGCCTTGTTACACCTTTCGACAAGGTCGAAAGGTTTGGCAACTTACTTCTATTCCAACCTAGTCGAAAGGTTAAGGCAATCTTGTTAACAACCTTTCAACAAGGTCATATAAGTCTTAGCTATTTTCTTCTACACCAACATAGTTGAAAGGTTGGAGTGATCTTGCTCATTAACCTTTCGGCAAGGTCGAAAGATTTGACAATCTCATATTTTATCAACCTGGTCAAAGGGTCGAAGTAGTCTCATTAACCTTTCGACAAGGTCGAAAGGTATGACAATTCACTATTCTTTTTATCCAGATCAATTTTATTAAGACATTTTATCCAAAGATACACCTTCTGAAGTGAAAATCATCTCAACCACATGGTTATGTCCAAAAAATTAGCTTATTAAAGCATTGGGGATGTTAACAAGATTTTTTGTTAACATTTTTTGCGCTAGAAAGAGAGCCCGAACCTCCGACCATGTCAATATATATAGACTAATTATGGTCTGTTTCTCTTGCCGAGGAAAAATGAGATCAAAATGCTTAAGTGGACTCGAAGAGGGAGTAGTGCACACTTCCAACCTGGAGGAAAATATAGCTCCTACTTTCAACCTGGATGGGTCCTTCCAAGGCAAACTTCGTCACCAGCACCATAGGATGAAAATACAGAGAAAATCAATCGCTTGGAGCAACAGTTACAGGAAATGCAGGATCTGTTGAAGATGGCTCTATCCCAAAGATCATCAAAAACTCTAAGGAAAACTCAAGGAGAAGAAGTAGTTTCTCCTAGAAGAAATATGAAAACCAGTTTCAAGGAATGCAAAGATAAAGTAGACTTGACCTCCTCAAAAAAAGAAAGAGCTCCCACAAACAAAAGCTAATCATCAAGGGAGAATTCTTGACAAGCCATTAGAGCAGTCTAGCAGCTTAACTTCAAAAGAGTATTACCCGAAGTAGAATAATTATGGCAATGTAGAAGCTTCCCTTAAAGATGCTGCTGAGAAGGCAATCAAGGATGCCATGAATTCAAAAGGAAAAGGAACCATGGATGTGAATGTAAATGACAATGAGAGCGTGCCACCATTCACTGATGAGATCATGGCGACAGTAATTCCTCCCTATGTCAAGATCCCATCTATTAAATATTATGGGAATACGAATCCTGACGATCATCTTATGGCTTTTGACAGCCAAATGGACCTATACAATGCTTCTAGGGAAGTCAGGTGCCGACTGTTCCCCTTTACACTCCAAGGGGCGACAGCAAATTAGTATACACAGTACAGAGAGAAAACCATCTACTCTTGGAAAAAGTTTTCTTATGAATTCTCAACACATTTCTGCATTTGTAAGGATACAACTATTGATTATACGGTCCTGGCAAACATCAAGCAAATACAATGTGAATCTTTGGGAGATTATTTGAGGAGATTTAACGCAGAAGCTTTGAAGGCTAAGGACATGAGTGATCGAGACAAACTCATAGTCATCCACTCTGGGTTAATCGAAAATATTCCTTTTTGGAAGCAGCTATTCGTCAATGGTGCAAAAGTCTCTAAGAATTCCACTTTCAGGTAGATAAATTCATCCAAATGGACGAGCTTTACTATTCCAAGAGAAAAACACTTCCCAGAAAGAAGGGAGGAAGATTTGCTTGGACCGTAGCCATAAAAGGGTCAGGTGGGAAGAGCCACTCGCTAATATAGTCGCTTTAAACAGACTACTGTCTTACATATATGCTACAACAAAGGAAAGAGTCAACTTTCCAACCTCCTACAAAGCTAAGAATAATCCAAAGCAGAAGAAGGGAGGAGATTACTGTGCCTACCATAAAACTAATGGCTTTAAAACAGATGAATGTAGAGTGCTAGCTAGCATAATTCAAAAGTTCATCCGAGAAGGCCGTCTCAAAGAATTTATCCAAGATCAGCACAAAGCCCAAAGAACTGAAAGTGCTCCCCAAAAAAGTCCGGTCAATGTTATAAATGTTGTGGAAGATGAAGACACCTTCAGCTTAAGCCTAACAATTAATAGAATTGATGTGATCCATGGTGGGCCACATCCGGCAGGAAATAGTAAAGGAGCTCGAAGCAAATATATTAAAGAAGCCAAGGAGGGAATTTATTCTTTTCAAGAGGAGCCTCCAATGAAGAGCCCCCGACTCAATATTCAAATGCCAAATCTAGTGGTCACACCGTAGGAGTTGTGCAAAGGAGTTCATCATCCACATAATGACCCCCTTATGATAACAACTCAAATTGAGCTGTCAGTTGTCTCTAAAATTCTGGTCGATACAGGAAGCACAATTAATGTCATCTTCAAGCATGCTTTTGATCAAATGAATATCCCAAACCACAAGCTAGGGCCGAGCTCGAACCAATATTTGGGTTCAACAACAAGGGATCAACTCCGATGGGGCAAATAAAGCTACTAGTACAAATGAGGGTGCCTCCAACTTACCGAACATTTGAAACCATCTTTGTGATAATTGACCAACCCTCCTACTAAACCGCTTTCTTTGGCAGACCAGCCTTGGATGAAATTTGATGCTTCCGTCTTGCCAAAATACCTCATGGTAAAGTTCTTGAAAAAGCGAGGCTGGGGGACTATGCGTGGAGAACACTTCAGCTCCCGTGAAATGTACTTTGCCATGCTCAATCAATATAAAAGGGAGTATTCTGCTTATTTCGATTCTTCTATTATTTACAACCTCCGGATTAGGGATGCTTACATCCAACATTCGAAGCAAAGATCAATGATATGAAATCTAATAAGCATATGTATCAAAGGTACATTTCGGTAGGAAACAAGAGAAAGAGGGTTGACACTAATTCAGCACAAGAAGGTCTAATAGTCATAAAGTTTAATTGTCGGAGTGAGACAGAGAGAATAAGGCCCATAGAGGACCTAGAGGAAACCCATATAGATTCTGAAGAAGTCAAGGTGGGAAAAGATCTTAAGGGCGAGTTAAAGAAAGATTTGATTTAGTTCCTCAAAAACAACAAGAATGTGTTTTCCTGGTCACATTCCGATATGGTGGGGATTGACCCGACTGTCATGTGTTATGCCCTTAACATCAACCCAGGTGCAACTCCTATAAGGCAGAGAAAAAGACAATTAGATAAAGTTCGAACAGATGCTCTAAAAGAGGAAGTTGATAGGCTCCTTGAAAATGGTTTAATATGGGAAATATATTACCCCAAACGGTTAGCCAACCCAGTTCTAGTGAAAAAGTCAAATGGAAAATAGAAAACATGCATCGATTACACAGATTTAAACAAAGCATGCCCAAAGGACTGTTTTTTGTTGCCATGAATAGATCAGCTAGTAGATGCAATGGGTGAACACAAGTTGTTATCTCTTATGGATGCCTATTCAGGGTACAATCAGATACCGACGTTCAAGCCAGACGAAGATCACACCAACTTCATAACAGAGTGGGGAATTTATTATTACAGAGCTATTTGGTCTAAAAATGCGAGGGCCACTTATCAGAGTTTGGTAAATCGAATGTTTAAGGAACTGATTGGCAGAAATATGGAAGTTTATGTTGATGACATGCTGGTAAAATCTAGCGAACCTGAAAACCAACTCAAGGATCTGGAGGAAATGTTCGAAATATTACGGAGGTATCAAATGAAGTTATCCACAAAAGTGCTTTTTCCGGGTCCATTCTCGAAAATTCTTAGGCTACTTGGTAAGTGCACAAGGGATAAAGGAAAGTCACGACCAAATTCAAGCTATAAGGGATTTGGTCGAACCAAAAACTAGTAAGGAAGTGATAAGCTTAAATGGAAGAGTAGTTGCCTTAAGCAGGTTTATCTCCAAAGCTACTGATAAATGCATACCTTTCTTCGATGTAATTAAGAAAAGGAAGAACTTCGAATGGGGAGAAGATTGCAAAAAGGCTTTCTTGGAATTAAAAAGCCATTTGGAGAAACCACCAATACTTTCAAGACTCGAGAGTGGGGAAACTTTGTATCTATATGTGGCAGTATCAGAACATGCGATCAGTTCCGTACTCATTCGAGAGGACAAAGGAGCACAACTCCCGGTATATTATGTAAGCAGGCGGTTGAAGGTTGCAGAAGTTCGATACCCAGTTATAGAGAAATTAGCTTATTGCTTGATTCTTACAGCTCCAAAGCTCAGAGCATATTTCCAAGCAAATTCGATTAGGGTATTGACAAATTTTCCTCTTAAGCAAATTTTCAGTAAGTTTGAGAGTTTAGGAAGATTGGTAAAATAGGTGATTGAACTCAGCCAATATGAAATAGAGTTTCAACCAAGGGCTGCAATCAAATCTCAGGCCCTAGTAGATTTTGTTAATGAATGCACCGACTTTATAAAGGACCAACCGGAAAAGAGAAAGACCAGAAGCCCATGTGGCAACTATTTGAGGATGGGGCATCAAATGAGCAAGGTGCCCAAGTAGGATATGTAATTATAACCCCAGACGGACATCGATTGCAATATGCCATGAAATTGGGATTTCCAGCAAACAATAATGTGGCAGAATATGAGTCAATGGTAGAGGGACTAACTCTGGCATTAGAATTGAAGATCCCATGGATACAGATTTTTAGTGACTCACAGCTAACGGTCAATCAAGTGAAGCAAGTATACTAAACAAAGGACCCCAATCTATCTTTATATGTGAAGAAGATATTGCAAATGCTCACCTTGTTTGAGGATTTTTCGGTAAATCAAGTTCCAAGAGCAGAGAATGCACATGCAGAATCTTTAGCAAAATTGGCTAGCTCAAGAGGAGCCCAGAAACACGAATTGTTCCCGTTGGATATTAGGTAAAGCCGAGCATTGAAAAAGAGACATCAGAACAAGGAAAAGAATTGCTGGTTATGACAAGATCTCAAACCAAGTCTCAGAGGAGAGAAGAAATAGAAAGCAGTGGTGAGCTGACAAATGAAAGGATGGACATACCTAGTCCAGGTAACACATATGATGGCACATGGATGTCACCAATTATTGAGTATTTAGTTAAAGGGACATTACCAATCGATAAAGGTGAAGCAAGAAAAATCAAGAGGCAGGCTCCAACCTTTGTTATGATAGATGAAATCCTCCATTAAAAAGGATATGCTCCGCCTTATCTATGTTGTATGAGCATAAGTGATGGGATGAGAATAATGGCGGAAGCACACAAAGGGTTGTGTGGTGATCATTCTAATGGAACAAAGCTTGCACATAAATTATTGAGGCAAGGATTTTATTGGCCACACATGGTGAGCCAAGAAATAGTCCATGTGAAAAGATGCAAGAAATGCCAGAAGTTTTCAAAAATACCTAGGTTTCCTCCAAGTCAATTAACTCCAATCACAAGTCTGTGGCCCTTTGATGTTTGGGGAATTGATTTGATCGGCCCATTGCCAATTTCAAAAGGAGGAGCTAAATATGCCGTAGTGGCCATCGACTATTTTACCAAATGGGTTGAAGCCGAACCACTTCCAAAAATCACTTTGGGAAAAGTATTGAAATTTGTCATTAAGAATATCATAACTAGGTTTAGAATTCCCCAAAAGATAATCTCTGACAATGGGACGCAATTTGAAAGTGAAGAGTTCTCTCAATTCTGCCACAAAAATGGGATTATTAAAAGTTTTTCATCTATCGCACATCCAAAAGCTAATAGAGCAGTTGAAGCTACAAATAAGACCATAAAAACCATTTTGAAAAAGAGGCTGAATAAAACAAAAGGAAATTGGGTAGAAGAACTACCATTAATATTATGGGCCTACCGAACATCTGCTAAGATGGCAACGGGACATACACTGTATTCTTTGACATACTGGTGTGAGGCAATGCTACCAATCGAGATTGAAATACCCTCACACCGAAGGATTGCCTATGCATTTGATAAGAACCGAGAGTTGAAAGAATCACTAGACTTGATACATGAGTTGAGAGATGAAGCGATACGAACCATCAAATATCAGAGGAGAATCTCCAAGTATTACAACTCAAGAGTAAGGACTCAATCATTTCAAGATTGGGATTTAGTACTCCGCAAAGTAATGGTCAATACTTAGAATCCTGCAGATGGACCCCTAGGACCAAATTGGGAGGGGCCATTAATCAGATGCAAAGTAATCCCACCAAAAGACTATGAATTATGTCAACCAGACGGTAATAAGGTGCCTAGAACATGGAATGCTAAACATTTAAGGCCATATTTTCCAAAGACGGATTAATAAAGAGCTTCTTTCTAAAAAGAGAAAATCTACATGGTTGGAAGTGAGATGCTCCTCATATTTGGACACTACCTAAGATGGTAGTCTACCTAAGATGGTAGAAAAGCCTCTATCCGCGCCGAGATGGCCAGGGTAGAGCACCTCCTAAAGGGAGGGCTGGTAAGCCTTTAACCGCGTCATGAGATGGCCGGGTTAAAGCACCGGACAAGCCCTTGATCGTGCCTCTGGTCAGGTCAAGGCACCTCCTGGAGGGAAGATGGAGTAAGCCTTTATCTGTGCCATAAGATGGCCAGGTTAAAACACCGAACAAGCCCTTATCTACGCAACACTATAGCCAGGTTAAGGCATCTCCTATAAGAAGGACAGAGTAAGCCTCTATCCGTGCCATAAGATGTCTAGGGTAGAGCACCGAACAAGCCCATGTCTGCGCCGCAAAAGGGCTAGGGCAGGGCACTTTCTGGAGGGAGGTCGGATAAGTCCTTGGTTCCAGCCTCTAAGATGAGCTAACCAAGAGCACCAATCAATAATGGTCTAAGACGTTCAATCCCGAGAAGTGGCTCAATCAATAATGGACTAAGATGTCCAAGCCCGGGAAGAGGCACAACCAACAATGGACCAAGATGTCCAGGCCCGAGAAGAAGCACAATCAGCCGAGGACTAATATGTCCTAGCTCAGATAAAGGCTCATCAAATTATGGACTAAGACGTTCAAGCTCAAGAGGCAGCTAATCAAATTACTTCTATAAAAAACCTGAAGGGTTCTTATATGTCGAAAAAGACAAAAGCAAAGGAGTAAAACAGATCTCCATTTATTATTAACCGAATATGTGTTTCGGAACTCTCACTTCTAAACATCGGCTATTAATACCAGAATAGGGGTTTGCAAGTCCTTCATATATGAAATACATTATCTAACACCCGAATTTGGGTTTCGGATCTTTATTAATCACTAACTTATTATGCCCAAATTTGGGTATCAAAGATTGCTACTTATCTAAACACTAATCTGGGTACAAGATCTGTGGATTTCTACTCATCACAAATGCCCGAATCTGAGCCGTGGGATTCTCATATATGAATTCCAACATCTAATACCGGAATCTTGGTTTCGGGATTTTATCAGTCGCTATCTTTATTTAGCTCAAAACAGAGTATGAGAACATTGTCTGTTATTACAATTCATAATACCCGAACTCGAGTTTTGGGATTATTATCTGATTTTTGCCTAAATACCTAAATTTGGGTCCAAGACATCTATTATGAAGACAATTCTCATGAATTTCTAGTTAATTAAAGTATACTCCAATACGGGCAGGGAATTTCAATTTTAACAACTATCTGCTTAAACAAATATGAGCCCTAATTAGGTCCAAGGATTCTCTCTACAAAGATGATCGACTGACATATGTCTTAATCTAGGTTCAAAGCTTAATGTGAAATCATACTACTAATTCCCGTTTAGTTGGCCATAAAAACCCGAATCTGGGTTTAGAAAAGCCATATGTAGAACTATTTTTGGGAAATTATCATCTGAATTCCGAATATCACGTTATCAGTCTCTAAACTTCACAAGTTAATACCCTAATCTGGGTTGGATTTCATGGATGATATGATGTAACTGAGTCTATTGCAGGCAGCCAAAACTTCCCAAACTGATCTTCTTAATGCTAAAAATAAAATTTGGTGGTTATGAATTCCAAATGAGGCTTATCAGGCAACTAAGGGCATAAATATGCTGATCAACTACTGAACATACATGTAAGTATGATAATAACAATGGTGCTTTAAACTTTTAATTTTGTAGGAAAGACAAAATTATAAAGAGTAAGAAAGCTATGAAAACTTTGTCCTAAAGAACAAAAGCTTCTTTCATACAGGAGGAGCAAAATGTTAACCGTAAAATCTATTTGAAGGGAGAAGTACGAAAGGAGGATAATAAAATTACGGTTTTGATGAAGAGACAAGCCAAATCATCACAAAAGATTTAAAAAGAATGATTCGAAGGTCCAACTATTTATACATTGCAAAGGCCTTCGACCTAGGTGGAAACAAATAGGACCTTCCGCCACAACTAACCTTTTGACACTGATGGGAAAGCAATAAAGACTTCATAGCCCCCTTTCAAAAGCAATCAATAGTGTTTCCTCAACTACACCATCAAACCTTTCGAAGTCAATGGTTTCACCTCGTAGTGACCTTTTCGAAAGCATAGCAAGCCTTTCGAACCGGTTAAAACACATCCAGGATACCTTTTGACATCGTTGAAAGGTGCTATGAAGAAAGCAACATTCAGAAGTCAGCAAAGGCAAAGAAATGAATGAAAACCTTTCGACAACATAGAAGGGAAATACAACACTCGACAACGTTCAGCTAGGGTACAAACCTTCCGACAAGGTCAGAAGGTTCGTAACAACAAGTGAAAACAATCCCTTCGTCAAGGTCAAAGGGTTCACAAAAGAGTATAAAAGGCAAACCATTCGACAAAGACGGAAGGTTCATGAAGACATAAGAATGGCAAACCTTTCGACAAGGTCAAAAGGTTCATAATAGCACATGAAGGAAAAACCTTTCGACAAGGATGAAAATTCATAACAAGGACAAACCTTTCGATGAGGTCGTAAGGTTCAAAATTGCATATGGAAGGCAAACCTTTCGACGAGGTCGAAAGGTACGCAACAACATACAAAAAGGAGACCTTTCGACAAGGTCGAAATCAGGGAAGCAAAAGGGATGAACCAAGGAGCATAAGAGATTCATAACCTTTCGACACAGTCGAAGGGTTCATAACCTTTTGATGAAGTTGAATGGTTTAAGGCGGCATATAAAAGGGAGACCTTTCGACTCAGACGAAAGGTGAGGCGCGGTAAGGGGCCAACCTGCACCTATAAATAAGACCCAAGGGGTCCTTTTTCGGAGGCCGAATTCTGAATACTGAATTCATCTTCTTTTCTCTACTTTCATAGTGATACTTTTACTTGGAAAAACACTAAATTGAATTGGGAAGAGAGCTCAATTTATTGTAACTCATTTTTGATATGAATAAAATAGAGATGGCTCATTCATGATGGATATAATTAGCAGTGAGGAGAATCATTAAGATCACTAGCTAGACTAATGATCAATTGCACATGATTTCAACATTTTCTCATATTCTCTTTTGATCTATGCTATGTATAAGATCGACATAGACATTCCCCATCAAAACACATCATCATTGAAAACCATACTTAATGTGAGAAGATAAAGTGATGATGATGTTTCACATATGCTAAATGCATGGTTATGGGAATAACTAAATTGTTTTTATATAAGAAAAGTAAATGGGTTAAAGATATAAAACTAGGACTTCTTCGAAGGGAGGAAAACCTTTCAACTTAGTCGAAAGGTTTACTTCCTAATGGAATCCTGGGTTACGTTTCTTATAACCACTCGAGATGGACTTCATTCAAAGTGAATCTACTCCCTTAAGCGCTAGTGAACCCTTCAAATGGATTCCATAGAAAGAAGATACACAACAAAGGGGATGAAAGCAATTAAGGTTGACAAATGAGTCATGTAGTTCCTTACAATAATGTCGAAAGGTCTCACATGTTACCTTTCGACACGATTAAGAAGAAAGTAGGAGTCATCAACTGTAACTTCTTTCAACTCCTAGGGGAAATGGAATTCGTCAAATTGCTGATTTCAAGAATCTAAATGATCATGAATTGTATCAACCTAGTCGAAAGGTTGGAATGGCCATGTCACACTTTTCGACAAGATCGAAAGGTTTGGCAACTTACTTCAATTCCAACCTAGTCGAAAGGTTGGAAAGCCTTTTCACACCTTTTAACAAGGTCGAAAGGTTTGGAAACTTACTTCAATTCCAACCTAGTCAAAAGATGGAAAGGCCTTGTCACACCTTTCGGCAAGGTCAAAATCAATTTACTTCTATTCCTACTTAGTCAAAAGGTTAGGGCAATATTGTTAACAACCTTTCAACAAGGTCAAAAAGGGCTTAGCTATTTACTTCTACACCAACTTAGTTGAAAGGTTGGAGTGATCTTGCTTATTAACCTTTGGACAAGGTCAAAAGATTTGACAATCCGATATTTTATCAACCTGGTCGAAGGGCGAAGTAGTCTCATTAACCTTTTGACAAGGTCGAAAGGTATAACAATTCACTATTCTTTTCATCCAGATCAATTTGATTAAGACATTTTATCCAAAGATACACCTTCTGAAGTGAGAATCATCTTAACCACATGGTTATGTCCAAATAAAATTATCTTATTAAAGCATTGGGGATGTTAACAAGATTTTTTGTTAACAGATTTGATGCAATATTTCTATACTTAAGAAGATTTGGAAGATATTTAAGATAATTGCTCAAATATATTGCCTCTTTTATATGCATTAAAGAGAGAAATTGATTAGCTACATAAAGAAAGAAATATTTGAAAAAGAGTGAAGTAATTAATTAATTCTCTAATTAGATGATTAAAGAAGGAATCTTATCAAACGCATACAAATTGTGGGAAACTGGAAAAATAAAATGGTAAATATTTTTCGTATGATTTGGTGAATTGATTAGGTATTGATTTATGACCATAAATCAATTACTTCAACCTCAAGTAATAATCCCTATATAAAGGTGGGGATTAGGATGAATAGATGATTCAGAAACGAATTATCTTCTCTTTTGTATTTCTTCATATTCTTCTTATCTCCGTTATCCATGTTGTAACTCTTCTCACTGAAAGTAATAAAATGTCCTCACCCCAAGTGGATGTACAATATCTTGCGATAGTGGAACCAGTATAAATCCGTGTGTGAACTCTCTATTTACTTTCTTTTGTGATTTGCTGATTTTCCGTTTTTTTACAAGTTTCGTTTGTTTTGTCACACTACAACATAATCTTATTGTTTCCACATGTATTAATGTTAATTTGCAATCATTTGTGTAAATTCACCCCTATAGTTTGGTATTAGAGCTTTGAAGGTTGTTGTTGTAGCCTAGGGCTAGAAGGTGTTTGATAAAATGGCAGGACCTGGAAATTAGGAGGTTAGATCTACCCAGGAATATGCACCCTACATTAGGAGTTCATATGAAACATCAGGTTCGCAGTTGGCTATAGAGAAGTGGAACGGAGATAATGAATTTGAGAAGTAGCAGTGTGTTACATGGAGGTTTGACCAAGTAACTAGAGGCACAACATTCAGCCTCGTTCGGCATTCAAAGGTCGTCCGACATCAGAAGCCTCGTTCGGCATTCAAGGGTCATCCGGCATTGGAAGCCTCGTTCGACATTCAACTTCGTTCGGCATTCCAGCCTCGACCGACATTCAAGGGTCGTCCGGCATTGGAATCCTCGTTCGGCATTCAGAGGTCGTTCGGCATTCATCCTCGTTCGGCATTCAGAGGTTGTTCGGCATTAGAAGCCTCGTTCGGCATTCAGCCTCGTTCGGCATTCAAGAGTTGTTCGGCATCGGAAGCCTCGTTCAGCATTCAGCTTTGTTCGGAATTCCATCCTCGACCGGCATTCCTGCCTCGCTTGGCATCTCCCCTCGATCGACATTGAGCCTTGTTCGGCCTACACATCTCACTTAACACACTGCCTCGTTTGGTTTGGAGACTTCGTTCGGCAAATGTCGTTCGGCATTTGTGGCTCGGCACATAGAAGTCACTCATCACGGGCCAAAGTATCTCACTCATAGGCCCAAGAGGAAGGTCCAACCTATCTTCGTCTATAAATAGAAGGGTAGGGGCACAGTGGAAGGGACCTTTTTTCGAGAACACTGGGGAGACTCTACCACTTTTAAGACTTATTATTTTTAGTTCAAACTTGTATTCAAGTCATTAATATACGGATTGTATCTGTATTTAACTACTTGTGGAAGCAATAAAGATCAAAACTCAAAGTGGACGTAGGTAGTTGCGCCGAACCACTATAAACCTGGTGTTCTAGATTTCTATTGTTAATTTAGTCTATATCTCTCTGCCTTAATTTATCTTCTTCATTTATCTCTCTACACAATATTTCTAAAAGGGGGTTAGTGACCAATTTTGGTGCTAACACTTTGGTGCTTTCATTGAGAGGGGCGAATTCTCAGGCCACGAGGATCTGCTTTGAAGCTATTGGATTGGATAAATCCCCCGAAGGAGATCCGAGTCATTCATAAGACGTCCGTTGATTCTACTCAGAGTTCTTACCAATAACTCTACAATGGGAAGACCACGTACCAGATCAGCCTCTTATAATGCGGACGCCCATGAGACCGCTAGCGTACAAAAAATAGGACCTAGCAATCAGTAAGAAAATCTGGGTGCAGGAACTGCCACCCAAGACCAAATGGAAGTTGTCACCAGAACGGAGTTCAACGACTTAATGAGAGAACTCATGGAAAGCATGAGACAACTTGGAGAACAGATTCAAGCTAACGCCAACCTTATGGCCCAGCTCACTCAACAACAGCATCAGAATGCTGGGGTTAGTCCAGCTCCTTACTCTTCATCTGACAGCTCGACTTCGTCTGATGAACCTCCCAAGCATAGACGCCGCAAGACTGAAACTACGCAGGCAGGTGCTGCCTATCGAACAATTAGGGATCACTTACACCTCAGAGATCGCAACCAAGCAAGAACGGGAAACTTAGGAGCTGGAGCGCGTGTGGAAGCTGGACGCCCGGCTCACCAAGATGCCAATGATGCCGAACCTCATGATGCACGTTTGGTAGATCGCCAGAAGAGGAGGCATCAACCTGATCAATCCCGTAGGACAGACTCCAACCTTCCATCTTCCATACAAACCCCAGACCTGACATCTTTGATCAGACAATTGATGAAAGAGAATCAAGGCTTATCAAATGATGATTGGGGGGTATCCAGGAGTCATACTCCGTTCACAGACACTGTTCTACAGGCTGAGTACCCCAAGAAGTTTAGCATGCCAACTATTCCGGCCTACGAAGGAAAGACCGATCCCAGGCAGCATGTGATGAGGTACGAATGGATGATGGATTCAGCTAGAGCGAATGATGCAACCAAGTGTAGATGCTTCCCAATAACTCTATCTGGAATCGCTACCATGTGGTTCACCCGACTTCCTCCGCGGTCCGTATCCAGCTTCGAGGAGTTGGCAATGAAATTTATAGAACAGTTCAGAATACATACTACTCGTCCAAAGGACATGATGTCTCTATCAAGTGTAATCCAAGCTCCCGGGGAGTCGTTGAAGGAGTATTTACATAGATTCTATGTTGTGGCTACGGAGGTTAGCAACCCTAATGATCACCCAATTCTTATGGCTTTGATGCGAGGTGTGGATCCGGATTCAGAGTTTGGAGATTGGTTAGCAGGAAAACCTCCAACTATGCTAGAGCGTTCTTACTCAAAGGCTCATCAGTTTATAAGAAGAGACGAAGCCATGTGGATAACGCGAGATAAGGCACCGGGGCCCGTTCAGGAGACCATGAAAAGCAACATCGCTGTGAAGAAATCCGGAGACAACTCGGGGAAAGTTCAGGTCAATGTCTAGAACAAGCCCGGACAGTCTAAGGAATCCGGAGGAAGGAATCAGGGGAAGAAAAGAGAAGCGGGTAAATTGAAGCCGAGAATTCTAACCTACAATGAATACACCCCACTAAATGCATCTCTTGAGAATATTTACCTATCAACTTGTAATACCATTCAATACAGAAAGCCGCGCCCAAAGGAGTCAACCGAGGAGCAAAAGCGGACTGGGAAGTATTGCCGCTTTCATGAGACTTATGGGCACAATACTGAAGAGTGCAGGCACCTACACGACGCTATAGAGAAGTTGATTAGACAGAAAAAGTTGCAGGAGTTTGTAAAGAATCCGCAAGAAGGTGGACAGGGAACATCCAATCCCGGTCACGCACCAGCTCCACGTCACCCCGAGGAGCCTGCTCGGACCGTGGGCAGACTGGTCATAAACACGATAATAGGCGGACCTCACCCTGCAGATAAGAACTGGCAGGAAATGGAGCGTTATGCTAATTCCTTGAGACATGCAGATTTTGAGTGTTGTTCCAACGTGGAGGATGGGACCCCCGCTAAACAACAGCGCATGATGACAGACAATATAGTATTCAGGAGCAGAGACGCTGACTAGGTGGAGGCTCCTACCATTGACCCGATGGTTATATCTGCGACAATCGGGTCGACTTTTGTAAAAAGAATTTTGATTGATTGTGGAAGTTCTGTCAATATCATCTTCAAGAAGGCTTATGACCAGATGAAGATGGAGACGAAGGATTTGAAGCCATCTAAAGCTCGTATCCATGGCTTTAATGGCGCAGCGACTGATGTAGTGGGGTATGTTGAGTTGCCAGTTGAACTAGGGCAAGGTGAGCGTAGGAGGGTGCGAATCCTACCTTTCGTAGTTTTGGATGTAGATTCTCCATACAATGTGTTTCTGGGTCGACCGGCCCTGGTTGAGTTTAGGGCAGCATTGGCCCCGTGGTGTTTGACTTTAAAATTTCCGACTGACAAAGGAGTAGGTGGTTTTCATGGCGACCAGGCGACCGGTCGTGCATGTTATGTGGCTGAACTCCGAGAGGCCAGCGGAGGGAAAAAGGAAAAGTTGCGGACAATTCCATCCGCATTCAGAATACTGGCAATTGACAAGTAATGCCCGAGCCCTGGCTCGGGCAAAATTCTCGGATCTACAGAGACATAGATCCGAGAGATGACGGTGAGGAACCCAGGGAAGAAAAAGCAGCACCGGCTGAACTAACGATTGACATTTCAGTCATCCGAGGCGATCCATCACGAGTACTGAAGATTGGATCGTAACTCAGCCCCTCGATGCCCGAGGATCTTAGTGATTTGCTCCGAGCGAATCTCGATGTTTTCACTTGGACGCATTCCAACATGTGCGGGATTTCTCCTGCTATCACGAGTCATATGTTGAACATAGACCCGAGGTACGTCCCAGTCAAACAAAAAAGGAGAGGAATGGACCCGGAGAGGTCCGCTGCTCTCGGAGAGGAGGTGGACAAGCTCAAAACTATTGGGTTTGTCTGCGACGCCCTCTACCCTGAATGGGTGTCAAACCCCATGCTAGTGAAAAAGGCGAATGGGAAGTGGAGAACTTGCGTAGATTATTCCGATTTAAACAAAGCATGCCCTAAGGACAGTTTCCCATTACCTAGAATTGATCCGTTGGTCGACTCCACTGCAGGACACGAGTTATTGCCGTTCATGGATGCATACTCGGGATACAACCAGATCCCGATGCACATTCCGGACCAGGAACACACTAGTTTTGTCACAGACGTTGGGCTATATTGGTACGTAGTGATGCCTTTTGGATTGAAAAATGCGGGAGCGACCTATCAACGTTTGGTGAATCGAATGTTTAAAGATCAAATTAGTAGAACAATGGAAGTCTATGTGGATGACATGCTCGTGAAGTCACGGCAGTCAAACGACCACACTCGAGACTTAACAGAGATGTTTGGCATACTCAGATATTATGGGATGAAGATCAACCCTCTGAAGTGTTCCTTCGGCGTTGCGTCAGGGAAGTTTTTCGGATTCATTGTTAATGCCCAGGGAATTGAAGCTAACTCAGAAAAGATTCAAGCTATTCAAGACATATAAGCGCCCAGAACAATAAAACAGGTACAAAGTTTGAATGGAAAGGTGGCTACACTGAGTTGATTCATATCCAGAGCCACAGACAAGTGCATTCCCTTCTTCGATATAATAAAGAAGGGAAAGAGGAATTTCGAATGTACATCCAACTATGAGGAAGCGTTCCGAGCTCTGGTAAGGCATTTGGAAAGTCCTTCTGTGCTGTCGAAACCAGTAGACCACGAAATGTTGTACGTACACTTGGCCGTATCCCCGCATGCTATAAGTGCGGCTCTGGTCCGCGAGGAGGACCGAGTTCAAAAGCCAGTGTATTACGTTAGCAAACATTTAACGGGGGCAGAAAGGAATTATCCTAAAATTGAGAAATTGGCCTATTGCTTAGTGATTGCATCACATAAGCTGCGTCCATACTTTTAGGCACATTCGATCAGTATGTATATCGATCAGCCCTTGCGATAGGTACTCCAACGACCAGAAACTTCTGGAAGGATGTTAAAATAGAATATCGAGTTGAGTCGGTTCGATATTACCTACCTACCACGGAGAGCCATACAAGGGCAAGCATTAGCTGACTTCATCGCTGACTTTACTGTATCGGACGAGCCAGATAGTCACAGCGTCATTCCCCCCATTAGATGGAAATTGTACACCGATGGGGCGTCAAACGACCGTTGCTCTGGGGCTGGTGTAGTTCTTGTGACTCCAGAAAGTCGGTCGATTTGTTATGCTTTAAAGCTCAATTTCCCGGCTACGAATAATGAAGCAGAATATGAAGCATTGATTGCTGGTTTAAAGCTTAGTGTAGAACTCGGGGTAAAATCATTTGAAATCTTTTGTGACTTGCAGCTGGTGGTATACCAAGTGCGAGGAGACTACCAAGCAAGGGGACAAAAGCTTGCTCCGTACCTCTCTCTGGTTCAAGAGCTGTTGACGAACTTTGAACATTATGACATTTTGCATGTCCCAAGTGAACAGAACAAAGAAGCCGACTCGCTGGCCAAATTTGCAAGTACTGGCGATGCACAGCAAATGGGATTAGTTCCCGTCGAAACCTTACATGCTCCAAGCACAGGTGTGATGGAGGTCGATTTTGTGTTGGAAACGGAAATCGAGAAGGGGTCATGGATAAACCCATTCAAACAATACCTGCTAAACAAGACTTTGCCCGAAAGAAGAAGCGAAAGACGACAGGTCATTCGCAAAGTCGCGCGATATGTGATGCAGGGAGGAGTAATGTATCGGAGGGGGTTCTCTGTCCCCTTACTACGGTGCATTGGCCATAATGAGACAAAGCGGGTCTTGAAAGAAGTTCATGAAGGAGAATGTGGCGACTATACGGGGGGGCAGGCACTAGAAAAAATATCCTCCGCTACGGATACTATTGGCAAACTGTGAATCGGGATGCTGCAGATTATGTAAGAAAATATGAAAAGTGTCAAAGATACGCAAAAATCCCGAGTGATCCGCCAACGGAACTCACGCAAATGGTTAGTCCCTGGCCGTTTGCAATATGGGGAATCGACATAGTAGGTTCTCTGCCTATATCCAAAGGTGGTGCAAGATACGCGATAGTTGCGGTCGATTACTCCACCAAATAGGCCGAGGCAGAGCCTTTAGCCACAATCACCTCCATGAAGATCATTAATTTCATTGTATGAAACATTATATGCCGCTTTGGCCTCCCACGAACCATCATTACAAACAACGGAACTCAATTTGAAAGTAGGGAATTCAAAGATTTTTTTTTAAAGTACGACATTGAGAAAAAGTTCGCCGCAGTTGCTCATCCGAAGGCTAATGGACAAGTTGAAGCCGTGAACAAAATAATCAAGTCCATATTGAAGAAGCGTTTGGAAAAGGCTGGAGGCAAGTGGGTAGATGAACTTCCAATAACGCTATGGGCTTATAGAACTAACCACAAGTCCGCGACTGGCCACACTCCATTCGCATTGGCATATGGCACAGAGGCTGTTAAACCCGTGGAACTTGAAGTTCCATCACATCGGGTGACACATTATGATCCTAGGACGAATCAGGATCTCTTATTAGAATCACTGGACTTCATTGATGAAATACGTGAGGAAGCTGAGTGAAGGGCGGCAGCATATAGGCATCGAGTCAAACGATATTATAACGAAAAAGTCCGCCCAAGAATATTTGACGTAGGTGATCTCGTTTTGAAACGAGTTTTCCCGGTACCATCACGTCTGAATCCCAACTGGGAAGGTCCATATGTCGTAGAACGTAAGCTTGGAGAGGGAACTTTCAAGCTAGCGACCGTTGATGGCATGACACTCCCCAGAGCATGGAATAGTGAACATTTGCGACGTTATTATATTTAGCCTGTTTCTTTCGTGTTTTAGGTGTAATTATTTCCTGTATGTTCTTGTTCCATTGATTCTTAGTTTCTTTTTAAGCATGTAATCAGACGATTTAGTTTGTTTTTATTATAAAGGTTTGAAGCCATCTTTCCCATGCATCACTAATGTTTTTATGCATAATGATCCGGTGACAAACAACTGGAGTTACATTATTCTGTCTGACGTACGAATGCGTGAAAATGACTTAAATCTCCAAGTCCCCTTAATGCGGACTGGAGTACTATGAGTCCCCAGAGTGCGGACTAGAGTATAAACGACTTAAATCTCCAAGTCCCCTGAACACGAACTGGAGTACTCTGAGTCCCCAAAGTGCGGACTAGAGTATAAACGACTTAAATCTCCAAGTCCCCTGAGCGCGGACTGGAGTACTCTGAGTCCCCAGAGTGCGGACTAGAGTATAAACGACTTAAATCTCCAAGTCCCCTGAGCGCGGACTGGAGTACTCTGAGTCCCCAGAGTGCGGACCAGAGTATAAACGACTTAAATCTCCAAGTCCCCTGAGCGCGGACTAGGGTACTCTGAGTCCACAGAGTGCGGATTAAGAAACATTCTAAGTACCAAAAATGTGAAATAAGAGAAGTACAATTCCAAAGAACCTCCGAGCAATGTGAAAGTGGATTGGGGGTTTATGTGACTCATAAGAACTTGAGTTTCGACCATAGTTATACAGAAAGCTAAAAAACAGGAGTCATTTGAAAGATGAAGAAACTAAACTTTATTTATTAATCCAAAAGGGGGTTATACAACCACTCCTCCAAAACTCGGAGTCAAAAGTCTGTCTACATTGACTACGAAGGGAAATCAAAAAAAGTAATTACATGATCTAAGCTAACCCTCGTTGAACGAGTGTAGTGGCTACTTCTTCGGTTTCTTTAGTTTCTTTTCCTCCTTTGTTTTCTCAGACGACTCCTCCACCACATGCTTTCTCTTGGACGTTTTGCTCGCCAGAGAAGCCGTGTCAGGAGTGGGAGGAGGAACATCCGGTGGTTTGGATTTGCCAGGAAGAATGAATTTTAGAGGCCTGTTCAACGGGTCATCAAGTTCTACTACTTGGGACTCGACCTTGATCTCAACCTTCTTCCTCTTCTCTTCCGCAAGTTGCTCCTTCAAACTCACTTTCGAAGTGTGTCCTGAGGCGCCCGTAATTTCAATTTCATAACTCCCTTCGACGGGAGACGAAGTTTCAGACTTATCATCGTCAAGCGCCCCCAATCACCTGAGCATCAGGACCGGGGTTTACTCCCGCGTGATTAGCATCGCTCGCTTTCCCCATCTCCTCCTTGGCATCATCGCTCCTTGGAGACGGTTCAGGATCGGAGCAGCCTGCATAAAAACACAAAGGACAAACGTTAGAATACAATAACCTCTCGCTGAAAACGACAGATCTTTTAACTTCAAGAAGAAGAGTTATATACTGGTTTCTTGCTGGCTTTCAGCCGTCCGAGGAGTCTCATTCTCTAGAATGGGGGATAGCACGTGAATGCCGAGGCCAGGATCTTCCGGATCATAACCAACGTGTTGCTCGAATGGATCAAGTGTTGGCCGATCGGTCGATTGAGTAGAAGGAGGACCTGTAGACTCGGTCCCAAACGGACCAACCATGTCATTTTTCTCCTTTGATAGGGAAGAGCATTTACTAAAGATAGTCATTGCTGCAGACAAGTCTGAAGGCTCGTTCCCCTTGAGAAACTCTTTTACTAAAGCATCCACGTCAACCTCCTCGGTACCCGATTCAACCTTTTTAATCTTTATCAAAGTTTCCCATGCCTCGGCTAGAGATTCAAGGTAGCCCTCGCCAAGAAAAGTCAAGTCTTGATGCATGAGGACACGGGCGTTGTATTCGGCTATCAGCGGGTCGAACATGCATTTGATCTCCTCTCTGCTGGCCTCTGCAGCCGCCTCAAGGCGAGAGTCAATCTCCACGGATGCTATTCTCTTGCCCTCTTCACGGGCTTCATCTTTCACCATCCCGACCTTAGAGAGCTCATCGTCGAGTTTTGCCTTCAAGGGTCATGTAGCAACAATCTCGTTGCAGTATCATTGGGACTCCTCTTGTGCAGCTACCTTCTCTTCCTTCTCCTTAGAGAGTAGCTCTTTCAACTCTTTAACCTGCATGGCGAGTGCATCCCTTTCTTTTTGAATAGAGTCCTTTTCTAAAGCCAAGGCCCCACAGCGTTGGACCGCTTCATCAATTTCCTTTTTATGAGTCATCTCTAGATGAGTGACGGCCTCCGCAGTATCTTTGGCACTTTGTTTGGAAGCCTCGAGTTGGGACTTGTACGAAGAGAGTTCTTCATCCTGATTTTTGATAATGTCTTTATCAAAAATGGCTTCAAGCTTCAGGCGGTTGGTTTCATGTTAACGCTCGACAGAGATTTCCGAGACTTTTTCAACTAGATGGACAAACGCGTCATGTTGAACATAAACGTCGTTGTTGCCAGCGATGGCACTCTGCTTGACATGCCCCGGAATGTGATGGATCGCTGGTAGGAACTTCAGACCATCAAAGCAGATTTTGGGGAATTTAACTTTAAGCTCGGCCAGCTTCTCCGATATCATCGGGTCTACTGCAGGAACAGGGGGAGGTGGCTTTAAAAGTTCATTTTCTTACGATGTTCCCAAGACTGCCGTGTGCTAGATGAACCAGAGTGTTGATCACGGGGAACATCAGGTTGAGACCCCTTCTACGAAGACTTCTCTCTGCCTTGCTCCGGTTGAGAAGGAAGATCACGGGAATATGAAGACTGGCTGTGTGCTTTCCTTCGATAAGTTGATTCTCGGGGATGAATGTCTCGGTCTCCATAGTCGTCTCTGTCCCGGCGCTTGCCGGTGCCCGAATCCTGGCCAGAATGATGAAAAATGGATGAGCCGTGAAGACGATCGAATCCGTGAGTGCGTCCCATGTCACCTACATAGAATGAGAATAATGACAAGTTAGAAAAGATCAGGGTGATGGCTAAAAATGAAGTGTAGGATGAAGTGCATGTGTCCGTGTGTGTCCTAGTGTTCCCCCCGACGGACCAGTTTCTTTATCTTTACTAATAGGAGTTTTTCCTCCCTGGACATGGGCTTTAGCGCATGCATTGCCTCTGGCGGGCGAATGAAGCTTAAGCGCCTTTGAGTCGTCGAAACCATAATTGAGCAGATCATTGAGGATGGTAAGGTTCGATAGACCTTTCAATGAACTTTCTAAGGGTTGGGGGGGGAGGTTCTCTCTCCTCTGGAATAAGAGTAACTTTAGAAGTTCCACCCACTTTCTTCCTCCTCAACTTGTAGGTCAATTTCTTCTTTCCTTTGGAAGGGGAAGACGACGTCTCAATATCGTGGACTTCGACTATCGGGTCCTGAGTGGGACTAACATTTTCACCCGGTACTTTGGGCGTCTTGCTTTCTCTAATTTCTCCCTCTTCTGGCATGTCAGGGGCGTTACGTGCTGAAGGCCCAGCCTGCTTTTTTCCTTTGCCCGAAGCAGGTCTAGAAAAAGTGACGCCTTGGGGAAGGCTTATTTGACGACCTTTCGCCAGCAGCCCGAATCTCGTAAGTGAATCATTTGAAATGAGAGATCTGATGTCCCGATCTTCTACAGAGAGGGCCCGGATAGTTGCAATATCTTTAGAGTACCCAGAGCCTTCGGGATGTGGATTGATACCTAAAAAAGTGGATAAAGAGTCAGAAAAGATGCAGATTTCGCCAAATTCAAGTGTTGATCTAGAAAATGAACTTACTTCCTTCTACCTATCTCCTGGAGAAACCGGGAGGACAACGCACGTAGAACCACTCTTGCTTGTACTAGGCAAATTTGCTACATGCCCCAGTCAGGATTTGGCATTTACTATGTGGCTCTAGAAATATAAAAGATGGGATGTCCGACTGTCTCTTGAAGCGATAGATATAACGAATATCGCCGGAAGTAGGAAGCCTGAAAAGGACACTCATGAAGAAGATGCAAGTCCCGTATATGAATGCATGGCTATTTGGATGTGATTGGGAGGGGGCAATCTCGATATATTGTAGCATGTCACGAAGAAAGGAATTGAATGGTGGTACGTTGCCAACCCAGCACATAAACCTGTTGCAGGCTGTATATCCGACAAGGGGCAAGTGCGGACGATCATGCCCTGATGGAACTAACACGTCATCGAAGGGGATTCCATGGACAGAGCATATCCGACGGAGTGTACTTTCATTAATCTTTGAAGTCTGGGAACCGATTGGGTCGTCTAAGAAAATTGCTGCCTCCAGAGCGTTAGGAGCCAAGTCGATAGACGCCGTCGTAGGACTCGGTAAGTCTTGAGCAGGGGTAGTTGACGGGTTTGAGGTTCCTATTACTTCTTGTCGAGAGGATGGCCCGAGTCTATCTGAGATCGTAGCAGAGCTAGATTTCCTAGACATCTCTGATAAAGATTGAATCTGACAAAGCACTTGTTCGAACTATACTTGAAAAACAATTAACATTAGACTTAACAACATAAATATCCCCCCCCGTATGGTGTGTGAGCTAGTGCAATCATTCAGATATAAGTGCCAAGCAGTGAAAAGACGCTGGATTTAGGAAATAAGTGTTAGTTTTGAGTTGTCGTCTTCGAAGACAGTCATCGCTGACCGTTTACGAAAGCTTGACGTAAGACGGTTTATATTTTGAACTCGACATCGTTACTGCATTTGAAAGGTTATCAACTGTTAAGCAAGTTAGATCTAAGTTTTCAGCTATTTAAACATGGGAGTTATCAGTCTGGATTGGTCGATATGCTTTACTGTTTAAGTCCGTCCTTGTTCACTATCATATATTTAGGCATAAAAAGTTGTTAAGTTAGCAATGTTCTAAGTCCAGGTTGAAGTAGTTTTAACTATCATGTGCATACCACTCTCCTACCGTTCATCATTACCGTTCAACATGCGGCAAGACATGCCGAACCACAATCATGTCGGGCCGTGTCGTTCGGCACTCCATTCTCCCGTCTGCTCTCTCCACCGTTCGGCATAAGGGAGTTATGCCGAACCACACTCATGCCGAGCTGCCTCGCTTGGCACTTCGCCCTCAACATCAACACTCTTCTACCTATCCACTTCATCGTTCGGCATTCGTCTAGTCATGCCAAACTGCAATCACACCGAGCCCCTTCGCTCAGCATTATGCCTAGCACTTACTTTTCTCCAACACTCCTTCCTACCTCGTTCGGCATAAAAGAATCGTGCCGAGCCAAGAGCATATCGAGCCGCATCGCTCGACATCTAGGCTCAACCCTCGTTTCTTCTTCGATTCTCCCTCTTTCCTTGCTCGGCATAACTCAATACTCTACTTCAACTTCTCTTCGCCGCTCGGCATGCGAGAGTAATGTCGAGCCATGGTCATCTCTTTTCTGGATCTCACGCCATGATAAATTCACACCACCAAAACTTTACTACTCCTTACTCCCTCATATCCTAAACACCTCTGACACCTCCTTCCTTCCATCACTCCGCCTAGCCCTAAAGCGTGTTTTGACCCGAATTCAATGTCCTTATCCATGCGGTTCCAATCGTCCTAAGTCTTACAAAGATTCACGAGTCTGAATCTCATGTGATGTTTTCTCTTTGAGATGAAATGTTTAAAGTTATTGCCATTACCAAAGAAATCACTCAAAGCTTGGGGATAATCTGGAGTAGGAAGCGCGATTTTGGTCGGGTTCTTTAATTTGGGAAAGGAGGTGAGGTAACTTATTGATTTCAAGAAAGGAAGGGAAAGGTGAATAGTTTGCAGGAGTTTGAGATGAATTCGTAGGTTCTGAAGAGTGGAGGTAAATGTAAAAGGGAAAGGAAGAAGAGAAGGAGCAACGGCTTATATAGAGAGAGGGGAAGTCGAAGGGGCAGCGACCGGTAGAACCAGTCAAAGCACACCCCTAGTTCGTCATAGTTATGCCGTTCGGCATTTGTATCTCGTTCAGCATAATTATGTCGTTCGGCATAATTATGTCGTTCGGCATAAGTATCACGTTCGGCATTTGACGCCTCGTTCGACAGTCGAAGGAAAGCATTATCTAAAGAGTAAGGGCTCGAAGTAAAACACGGAGGACTCTTAATTCAAAGCGCATCATGTTCATCCACATAATGCACTTTGGGGTGCAAAGTGTTACATGGAGGTTTGACCAAGTAACTAGAGGCATGGCATTCATCCTCGTTCGGCATTCAAAGGTCGTCCGACATCAGAAGCCTCGTTCGGCATTCAAGGGTCGTCCGGCATCGGAAGCCTCGTTCGGCATTCAGCTTTGTTCAGCATTCCAGCCTTGACCGGCATTCAAGGGTCGTCCGACATCGAAAGCCTCGTTCGGCATTCAGAGGTCGTTCGGCATTCAGAGGCCTCGTTCGGCATTCAGAGGTCGTCCGGCATCAGAAGCCTCGTTCGGCATTCAAGGGTCGTCCGGCATCGGAAGCCTCGTTCGGCATTCAGCTTCGTTCAGCATTCCAGCCTTGACCGACATTCAAGGGTCGTCCGACATCGAAAACCTCGTTCGGCATTCAGAGGTCGTCCGGCATCGGAAGCCTCGTTCGGCATTCAGAGGTCGTTCGGCATTCAGCCTCGTTCGACATTCAAAGGTTGTTCGGCATCAGAAGCCTCGTTCGGCATTCAGCCTCGTTCGACATTCAAGAGTTGTTCGGCATCGGAAGCCTCGTTCGGCATTCAGCTTCGTTCGGCATTCCAGCCTCGACCGGCATTCCTGCCTCGCTCGGCATCTCCCCTCGATCGGCATTGAGCCTCGTTTGGCCTACACATCTCACTTAACACACTACCTCGTTCGGTTTGGAGACCTCGTTCGTCATTTATCGTTCGGCATTTGTGGCTCGACACATAGAAGTCACTCACCACGGGCCAAAGTATCTCACTCATAGGCCCAAGAGGAAGGTCCAACCCATCTTCATCTATAAATAGAGGGGCAGGGGCACAGTAGAAGGGACCTTTTTTCAAGAACACAAACTTGTATTCAAATCATTAATATACGGATTGTATCTGTATTTAACTACTTGTGAAAGCAATAAAGATCAAAACTCAAAGTGGATGTAGGCAGTTGCGCCGAACCACTATAAACCTGGTGTTCTAGATTTCTATTGTTAATTTAGTCTATATCTCTCTGCCTTAATTTATCTTCTTCATTTATCTCTGTACACAATCTTTCTAAAAGGGGGTTAGTGACCAATTTTGGTGCTAACACAGTGGAAGATAAAGGCGTTGTTGAGAAGAAATCGTGTTCATCAGGCTGTATTTGACATAGAATCATTGGCAGCAGATATCTCAGAATTGGAAAGAAAAGAGATGAAAGAATGGGCCTTTACTACTGTATAATTGGCCATGGGTGAGAATTTCATTCCAGAGATTAGTGGTGAAACTACTACTAGAGGCTTATGGAAGAAGTTGGAGGATCTCTGCATGAAGAAGTCGCTTATGAATAGGCAGATTCTATTGAAGACCTTTTTTCACATATAAGATTTGGGAAGGTACGTCATTGAAAGCACATCTGAACTTCTTCGATAATTTGATGATGAAGATAAAAGCTGTTGATTTGAATGTGGACGAGGAGAAAAAGGCTATGGTGGTATTGTGTTCTCTTCCTGAGAGATACACGGTTTTCACTAACAGTTTGATTTGTGGCAGAAGCACGCTGTCATTAGAACATATGAAGACGGGACTTCTAAGTAAAGGAATGAGGGATCAGATGAAGAATAAGAGCGAAAGTGGAGAAGCTAGTAGTAGTCAGGGGCTATTTGTGGAGAGAGGAAGAAAGGAGAAGAAGGAGAATGATTTTAGAGGGCGTTCCAAGTCAAGGAAGCTTGGAAGTTGTTGGAGAGGTAAGTATAGAGGCAATAGGTGTCATTATTGCAAGAAACATGGCCATTGGAAGAAAGATTGTCCAGATTTGAGGAAGTGAAACGAAGCGGATGGTTATTCATCTATTGTGGTGGAGAAGGTTGTTTCTGATGATGTGTTGACTACATCTGTTTCTGATGTATTAGACGATTGGGTGCTAGATTCAGGGGCATCTTTCCGTATAACGCCTAGGAAGGAGGATTTCTATTCTTATGAGGACAAGGAGGGAAGTGCCATATTAATGGGGAATGATGCTACTTGCAAGTCATTGGGAGAAGTATCAGTGTGTATTCGCAAGCACAATGGTGTGGTGCGCACTGTCACTGATGTCCGCTATGTTCCAGGTTTAAGAAAATCTCTTCTGTCCTTGGGTCAGCTAGCATCTTTTGGGTGCTAGATTACAATAGATTCAGACGGCTTGAAGGTGACACGTGGTGCTGTTGTATTGATGAAAGGAATGATAGTTCAGGATCATTATCTACTAAAAGGATCCACATTTCTTGGAGTGACGTGTGTTAGATTTGATAGTTCACGAGCTTTGGATGCCACCAGACTCCGGCATCTCAGATTAGGTCATGTTTCAGAGAAGATTTTAGAGCTACTTCGAAGAAGGAAGATGATCAAGGGTGAAAGCTTCAACCATTTGGAATTCTGTCAGGAGTGTATGTTAGGGAAGCAAACAAAGGTTTCTTTCATTGTTGGTAGACATGAGTCCAAAGGAGTACTAGAGTATGTCCGTATGGATGTTTGGGGACCAGAAGCTACAGCTTCTATTAGAGGAGCTAAGTATTTTTTCTCTTTTATTGATGACTACTCTCGGAAGGTTTGGGTGTATATGATGAAAGCTAAGTCCGAGTCATTTGAAAAGTTTAAAACTTGGAAAGCACTGGTAGAGAATGAAGTAGGAAGGAATTTGAAGGTGCTAAGTCCAACAATGGCAATGAGTTTGTTTCTAAGGAGTTCACAAATATCTGTAGAAAACATGGAATTAGGAGACATTTTACTACACCCGATAATCTGCAACCAAATAGAGTTGCTGAAAGGATGAACAAAACTCTACTGGAGAAGGCTCGTTGCTTGAGACTGACGGTGGGTTTGTCTAGAGGTTTTTGGGTTGAAGCTTTATCAACTGTAGCATATATTATCAATCGGATTCCGTGCTCAGCCTTTGATGGGAGGATTCCTGAGGAAAGATGGAAAGGTACATCTATACATAATAGTTATTTTTGTATATTTGGTAGCCCAGTGTATGTTGACCATACAGGAAATGATAAGTTAAAGGCTAGAGCCTATCAAGGCATATTTTTGGGCTATACAGAAGGTATCAAAGGGTATCGCATTTGGAACCCTATTGATATGAAGGTAGTGCACTCGAGACATGTCGTATTTGATGAGTCCGCTAGGTTCAAGCCCAAGGAGAATCCACCTTGTTCAGTAGATTCAGAAGCTGAAAAGCCTAAGGAGATGGAAACTATTCCCACATATCAGCCTAGTAGGAGAGTCAGAGATGTAAAAGAAGATAGAGTAATTACAGTTGTTGATACATCACATGAAGGTCCATAGAATTCCTCTAGCAATGATAGTGATGGTCATGAAGGTAGAGATGATTTAGCTCAAGGTGGAGTTGACAGGAGTTTAGGCGAAGTTACACCTATTCGGGCTAGCTCTAGAATTAGAAGGCCACCAAATAGGTATGGAGACTGGAGTTATGCAAACCTTATCCTTGAGGATTATTTTGATTATGCACTGCATATAGTGCAAAATGAGCCTTTCGACCTTGAAGAAGCTATGAATTCGAGTGCCAGCTCGAAATGGATGCATGCTATGGAAGAGGAGATAGATTCATTAAAGAAGAATCAAACTTGGAAATGGGTATCACCCCACTCAAGAAAGCCAAGCCATAGGATGCAAGTGGGTATATAAGGTGAAGGACGATGTAAGATACAAGGATAGACTTGTTGCAAAGTTCGAGCATTGCTCGAACTTAATTCGCTTGCTAAAGTGTTAGGTGCCACTTAGTGGCATAGGGGGAGAGTGAGTTAGTATACAGAGATGTTTGTTTTGGAGATTGATGGGCCCTACATGGGGGGGGGGGGTACTTTCAACACTTTTTTGGGGAGCGGGGGCCTTGCCGGAGTTCATTGACAAAGCGGAACGGGTGATGGCCATGCCGAAGCTCATTGAGAAAATATTTGTGATTCCTTGTCCGAGAGCTGCTTGGAGTAAAAGAATGTAGGTGGAGTTGGTAGGCCTATAGGGAAATAGTATCAAGGTGGAGATTGTTAGATTTGATACAATATTTCCATATTTAAGAAGATTTGGAAGATATTTGAGATAATTGCTCAAATATATTGCCTATGTTATATGCATTAAAGAGAGCAATGGATTAGCTACGTAAGAGGAAGAAATATTTGAAAAATAGTGAAGTAATTAATTAAATCTCTAATTAGATGATTAAAGAAGGAATCTTACCAGACACATACAAATTGTGGGAAACTGAAAAAATAAAATGGTAAATGTTTCCCATATGATTTGGAGAATTGATTAGGTATTGACTTATGACCATAAATCAATTATTTTAATCTCAAGTAATAATCCCTATATAAAGGTAGAGATTAGGATGAATAGATGCATCATAAACGAATTATCTTCTCTTTTTTATTTCTTCATATTCTTCTTAGTCTCCATTATCAATCTGGTAATTCTTCTCTCTGAAAGTAATAAAATCTCCTTTCCTCAAGTGGATGTACACTATCTTGCGATAGTGGAACCACTATAAATCCGTGTGTTAACTCTCTATTTACTTTCTTGTGTGATTTGCTGATTTTACGTTTTATTTTCAAGTTCTGTTTGTTTTGTTGCACTACAACACGATCTTATTGTTTCCGCATGTATTAGGGTTGATTTGCAATCATTTGTATAAATTCACCCCTACACTTTTGAATTTCTAAACCAACGAAATTTGCATGTTAAGTTTTGTCTAGATATATAAGTAATGGTCAAAGACACTCGAATGGTTCTCATGTATGGTTATCAATATCTGTTTGCTTCATTGACATTTCCACTTGCATGTTACTTATGTATAAATATATTAAAGGTAGACATATCAAATTGGAGGAGTCAACTTGAATACTTTCATTGCTCAAGAACCAACACAAGGTATGATTGGTTATTACCTAAGTTTGTTTTGTTTCCCTTTATGATTATAGTGGTTACATGCAATGTATAAATGATTATTGTTTGGTGTATGTATTTCGTATGAATCATATGACACAAAAAGCGAGGACGTTATTATTATGATTTTAATATACTTTAGCAACAACTAATTATGAAACCCTAGATCCAGATATAAAGCCCATATTAATTTAATTTAGAAAAATATAAAGGATGGTAAATAAATCAGCGGAAGCATTCCGTAATCGATAATCGGTTACTGAGAGAGAAGAAGAATTTGGTTTGTTTTTTCAAACTGACAGAAACGTCAATAACTGATGATGCTGTAGTCATCACCAGAATCATCTTCCAGTGGAATAACTGAGTTCAATATGTTCAAATACAGAAAAAGTAAACGGAGTAGCTAAATATTTTTATTACGGAGAAATTTTCTATAATATTCAGTACATACATTTTTACATTGAAATTAACCCCCAAAGTCGTAACCACGCAGGCGTCAAATATCAATAGAAAATAACATAGTAAAGAGTCAGGTCAACATATGATGATGCTACATGAACTCCTTTAACAGCGGAAACACAATTTTTATTAGCTAACCAAGGCTTATGCTCCGTCTTCGATTTACGTATCGTGACTCTTATTTTAAACCTATTTATCCCATAAACTCAGCCTACTCAAATGAGTAACTATTAGTTTATGAGGAAAACAATAATAAAAACATGAATTAGACATAAAATTTGGTGTGAATAATACTTAATCTACAGTGAGACGAAGTCGTACTACACAGAATGGGTTTTCCCCTCATTATCCAAAACATCATAAGAGAAACAATCATAGTTTCTACGCAAGTAATTCTTATTTACTAATGCGCCTTTATGCGTTCTCAATCGGTTCCCATTTACTACTGCGCCATGAGTGCAGTCCCTACTGAGCTCTCATTTTATATTATTCGTTAATATACTATTCCTATCTGCTATGGCGCAATCCCTAGTTAGCTTTCCTTTTAGGTTCGTTTTTTAGTCGATATTGCCTAAAATCAGCCCACTTTGCAGTGTCCCTTTTTAATTCATTCTTTAGATACAAACTGTATAGACTTAGTCCCCTGCAGTATTCTTTAGATTCATTCATTAATTCAAATTGCATAGTTCCAGCCACCCATAGTATTTATCTATTTATTAGTTAAGCCAAGGACCACAACAAAACAGCCACATGCAGTCCCTCTATATTTATTTACTTAAGTTCTGGACTACTGTGATACAAGTACTCACAACCCTATTTATTTACTTATATGCTGGACTTCTGTGAAACAGCCACTCGTGGTCCTTAAACATTTGTTTAGTTTAAAACTGGTTGGAATCACCATCTGAATTCGAGTGAGCATCCTCACGCCGGTATCAATAGCCCTTCCAACCTTACCTCTAACGTATGAGTTCTTTCTTTTACTATCCTTGGAATTTCCTTGAGTCCTAGCTAGTTGTTTTTTATTAGGTTTCATCCATACTTTCCCTTAAGTACAACCCTTTCCTAACTGCTATGCCAAGTTCACTCTTTATTTATTAAGTGAATACTTCCAAATTGCAACTTAGTACCTTTTTTGCATATTACGACATAGTTCAGTTCCTTCCATCTTTATACTATTACAGCGCGGAATGTCCTCCACAAATTGCGATGTAATTCTACCTTCCCCAGAAAGTCCCTGGATCCTTTTGGATAATCACAACCTCTTCCCCGTGGGCGTAGTTCTTTTATAAAACGTTAGGATGAAGCCTCATATTTGTAATAGACAAAGTCTGACATATCTTTACACGTGTCACCATATAATACGTTACAATTTCACTTTCTGTTATTTGCAGTGTTCTTTATATTTCTTTACACCATTTTATTTGGATCTGGTTCCTTGTTTATTAGAAATTTGTTTTTTCTTTTCCACATAATTTTATATTTCATGCATCCCCGTCATTCCCTCTTTTCCCAGCACATTACCTATCATATATTAGCTTATTTTCCTTATAGAAATCTTAATAAAATCCCAGAAAATTCATGAACATCTGTTCTAATATATGATATCCTTTACTTTGATTTAAGGGTATTTTTATTATTTATTTTCTAGGCATACTTCTTCAATAAATCATAATAAATTAATTTTTGGCATAAAATAACTATTAAACTAAAAACCTATTTCTAAAATTGTGGTTAGAGCATCATATATAATCTTTATAATATTTCAAAATCATTTAGGTAGAAAAATACATCTAAACATCACATGCTCATCTATTTTTCTTCAAAACATTCATTAAACAATTTACGTGTTAATGAAATTCATATGAAATTCCATCATGTATAATAGCTTATAAGATCTTACCAAAACATATATTTGCATACGATAACAATGGGTTTAGCAATACTCATTTAGATCTTTGTAATATATTGCTTTAGTCTTCTAAATCTCCACTTTAGCTTATTTTTTTCTTATCTTCACTTTATTTGCTCTCTTTAAGCCACCACCACTAAATTTCCTATCAAGCTTTTAGTTTATTTTTAGTAGAATGAAATGAATGAATGGAAAGAGTAATGCTTATTGTCCTACAACAATTTATGCTTAGGCCCTCTACTCTTTTTCATTAATTCATTAACCTTTTTCCTTCTTATTTAACTTATTTAGGCCCTTTAATTAACTAATTAAATTAATTTCAAAATCACAGGTTGTTATAGTCTTCCCCCCTTAAAGAAATTTCACCCCCAAAATTCAATTAAGGCATGGTAGTGACGTACTGGTGCTATCTAATAATACGAAAAGCAACCATAGTATTCATATATATATATATATGTATATATGTATATATATATCTGTGTGTGTGTGTGAGGGGGTCTATAAGAATGTAATTCAATACATAACTCATACGCTAATCTAAAACGAACAACTCTGGATACGTCCCCTTAACCTTATCCCCTATTTCCCATGTGTAGTCCTCCCGATCTGTGCTTCACTGAATGCACTAGCTTCACCACCTTTTTCCGAAGACGCTTCTCATCCCGATCCACTATCTAAATTAGCATATACATAGGCCATATCTAGTTTTATGACCAGGTCTTCTACTACCCTCTAATCAACTACTGCATTTGGATTTCTAATGCATTTCTTCAGATGTGATACGTGAAACATGTTATGAATCCCTATAAAAATATTAGGCAGCTCGATCTTATACGCCACCATCCCAACACTACTTATGATCGGAAACAACCCTGCGTATCTGGGTGATAACTTTGCAAAATGCACCATGCCTCTCATCGATGAAACCTACACTAACACTTGATCGCCAACTGGGAACTCCAGTTTCTTCCTCCTTGTGTTAGCATAAATCTTTTGCCTATACTGAACCGCCTTTATTCTGGATCATATAAGTTCTACTTTCTCAATGGTATCCTTGACCACATTTGGTCCTAACACAATCATATCCTCTGCCTCCAACCAACATGCAGGCGACTTACACAACGTTCCATACAATGCCTCAAATGGACCATCCCAATGCTGCACCAATATCTGTTGTTGTATGAAAACTCTAACATATGTAAATAATCCTCCCAAGATCCGCCAAAGTCCAAAATGCAAGCTCTCACTAAGTCTTCCAGGACCTTGTTGACTCTCTCGGTTTGCCCGTATGTCTATGGATGGTACGCGGTACTCATGCCCAACTCTGTACCTGATACCTTCTGTAAACTATGCCAAAACTCACCGACGAACAACAAATCTCGGTTACTAATAATAGTCCTAAGCACCCCCATGCAATTTCACTTCTACCTTTTTCTATATCTCTACTAATTTCGACGTAGTTTTCGTGGCCTTCACCGAGATGAAATAGGCATCTTAGTTGGTCTATCAACTATGACCCATATACTTTCATTCCCTGCCTTTGACCATGGCAGCCTATCTATCGAAATCCATAGATGTTGAATCCTATTTTCAAACTGGAATCTCCAAAGGCTGTAAGAGCCTACTAGGCTTTTGATGTTCCGCCTTCACCTGCTGGCATGTAAGACATCTTCTCACATACTGTCCCACATCTTTCTTCATCCCTTCTCAAAAGAAACTCCTCTTCATGTCTCGACACATCTTTGTACCTTCCGAGTGTATGATAAACTTTGAATGATGACATACGTCCAATACTTTCTTCCGCGGTCCTTCTACACTTAGGACATACAAGCTTCCATTCTTCCTCAGTCTGCCTTCTCTATCTACACTGAACCTCATCATCTCTACTGCCTCCATTCCTGAGCCCAAACTCCTTGCTACGTCAGTGCAGAACTTGTCTCCCTTTTGTAGTTCCGCAATCCTTTCTACAAGCACAGGCATGGCTTCTAAGCAAGATAGCATTCTTGATGCACTGTTCGAACCTCCACTAGATCAAAATACACATCGCACGCAGACAACGCTTCCAAAATGGTCCATTCTGCTATCATAGCCAAAACAACGCTCTACTGTTTTCGGCTTAAGGCATCAGCTACTTTATTTCTCTTCCCTATCATATACTCCATCCCAAAATAATAAGATGCTAGAAATTCTAACCAGCTTTGTTGCCTCATGTTCAGCTCCTTCTAAGAGAACAAATATTTCAGAGACTTGTGGTCAGCAAATAAATCAAATCTCTCTCCTAAGATATAATGTCTTCAAATCTTTAATGCAAAGACATCCGCCGCTAACTTCAAATCTTGCATTGGATATTGAACTTTATGGGGTTGCAACTGCCTAGATTCATATGCCATTACTTCACCGTTCTGCATTAATACTGCTCATAACCCTGAACCTGATGCATTAGTATACAGTCATATCATCATTCCCTTAAGGTATCACTAACACAAGCGCATTTGCCAATCGATGCTTTAATTCCTAAAATGCCTTCTCACCTCCTGCGTTAAAACAAACTACTCACTCTGCCTGGTCAATCTCATCATCGATGCAGCTACATGAGAGAAGTCCTTAATGAATCTCTGGCAATAGCCAGCCAATCCGAAGAAACTTCGCACCTCTGTCATAGTCTTAAGTCTCTTCTACCAATTTACTGCATCAACCTTGGAAGAATCTACTGCTAACCCTTCTTTCGAAATCACATGGTCTAGGAACATAACTTCCTTCCTTCGAAAATGACACTTCAAAAATTTTGCCTTTAGCTTATGTTGTCTCAATGTCTCCAGCAAAAGCCTTAGGTGAACTGCGTATTCCTCCTCATCCTTAGAGTGCACTAAGATGTCATCTATGAACACTAACACATATCTATCCAGCTTATCTTGGAAGATTCTGTTAACCAAGTCCATAAAGAACTTAGTTGCATTAGTTAGTCCAAATGGCATTACCACCCACCCATATGAACTATACCTCGTTCTGAATGCGGTCGAAAGAATGCTTTCTTCCATAACTCTCAGCCGATGGAATCTTGTAGCCAAACCCAGTTGCAAAAACATCTTAGCTACACTCAATTGGTAAAAAAGGTCATCAATTCTCAACAAAGGATACATATTCTTCACCATCCTCTCATTAAGCTTCTGATTGTTAATGAACAGTCTTAATGACCCATTGGACTATCTCATAAATACTGTTGCTGCTCCCCAAGGTGAACTACTTTGCCTTATGAAACTTTTACCTTCTAACTCTACCAACTTCTTGTTTAACTCCTCCATCTACTTCGGAGGCATTCTACTAGAAGGTCGACCAAATGGTTTGGTCCCTGGTAATAAGTCGATATGAAACTCTACTGATCTCAAGGTGGCAACACCAAAACCGGTTTAAACACGTCTTGGAACACCCTTAAACTCAAACTACTCCAATATTCTTTTTTCCAAAGCTAAAGCATATAAAACGTCTCTACGCCCCGCTCTACATTCTTCCAAGACCGCATACACTCTATCTCTATGGCTCAAGTGACATAGAGTGATTATCCTTTTAGGGTAGTGCACTCTTACGCTATACTTCTCAAACCAATCAATCCCCAAAATAACTCCAAAGCCTATAAAGTCAAACATGTAAGGATCACAAGAAAATTTACACCTACCTAACTCAATATCTAGGTTAATGCATCTCAATCTGAGAGTGGCATACCCTCCTTTTGGTTTTGATACATGTATGGAACTGATTAAAAAGGTAACACCTAACTTAAATCTATCATCCATATCTTTAACTATAAATGAGTGTAGCACCAGTATAAAACAGTACTCTAACTGAAATACCAGAAATCAAAGCTATATCTTCCAAAATTTTCTCTTGCCTCTTTCCTCAGCAGATGGTCCTTCCCTTGGTCCCTCCAAAGCGTAAACCTGTGCATTAAGTTATGAGCATTCCCTCTTTAGATGTCCCATCTTATCACACTTGAAGCACTTCACCTTTGCGATGTTCTTTAGCATTGGACTTTGTTGCATATTGCCCATTTTGTCAATAGTTTTCTACGGTACCAACCTTTCTACCTTTTCCTTTGGCACTCTCTTCTTGCCTTTAGTATTTAGGGTAAACTTCTTCTTCTGCTCCACTTTGGGTCTCGCCTCAACTCTTCTCTACTCCTGGTATATTTCATCATACCTTCTAGCCATATCAACCAAAGCTCAAAAGTAGATAGTAAATAAGCCATCACCTTACGGTCAAGATCCTGATTTAAACCCCCACTAAACTTCTCATTCTTCTACATTGGAGTATTGATGATCTTTCTTCCATACTTAGCCAATAGGTTAAAATTCTGGATGTACCCTCCACTGCAAGGTCACATGCTTCGGATCAATGAACTCTCGCAGTATCATACTCTGTTTAGACTCCGATATGAACTTAGCCTCAAAACTATCTTTAAACTGCTCATAGGTAATATGTCCCTCTAAGGACTCAGCAATTATTACCTCCCACTAAACCAGTGCATCTTCTTGCAACCGACTTGATGTCAGCCTTCTCTTCTATGCATTATTCAATCCTACATCTCCAAATATAAGCTTACAAATCCTCAGTTAGTTCAATACTTCAACTGTAGGCTCCTTACCCATAAATGCCTTCCCTCCCAAACTCCTATAGTCTTTTTTCATCTTTGGGAGGTCCTCTCTCACTGTCTCAGATCTTGGCTGAACAGGCTTTGATGCAGCTTCCCACATCATCTCAACCATGAACTATCTAAGCAAGACAGTCACATTCATACCTGCCACATTTGCTGGTGGTGCAGCTTCCTTCCTACTACTATGGAAACTTTTCCTATATTTCCTCCATTGGTATGTGTACCTTCAGCCTTCCTTCTTACATTTTCTCCTCCTTTAGTAATTTTCCCACTTCTCAAATCCATCTTGCTTCTTCTATAAAACAAGTCTTCATTAGAGGCAGAAAAGGAAGTGAAACAACAAATAAGGAGATATATCTTCCTATATATCAATATAGAAACATATAAGTAAGTTATATATAGTAGCGCAACTCCTCTCCAGGGTGTTAACTTATTCTTAAGTACTACTCCTACTTTTCTAGCTCTTTTTTACTTAAGTGTACATGACCTATGCCTGATACCAAACTGTAACATCCCCTAGTTCGAGACTCAAAGATGAACACTGATGATGCTACAGTCATCACCAAAATTATCTTCTAGCAATGTACGTGAGTTCAGTATATTCAAATACATACAAAGTAAACACAATAACTGAATATTTTCATTACATAGAAATTTTCTATAATATCCAGTACATACAATTTTACATTAAAATTAACCCCTAAAGTTGTGCCGACGTAAGAGTCAAATATCAATAAAAAATAACATAGTAAAGAGTAAGGTCAACATATGAGGATGCTTCTTGGACTCTTTTAACATCGAAAACACTATCTTTATTAGCTAACCAAGCCTTTTGCCCTATCTTTGATCTGCGTACTATGGCTCTTATTTTAAACCTGCCTATCGCATAAACTGAGCATACTCAAATGTATACACATGAGTTTATAGGGAAAATAATAATAAAAACACGGATCAGACATAAAGTCTGGTGTGAATAATACTTATCGAAAATAAACCTATAGTGGGACCAAGCCATACTATAAGGAATGGGTTTCTCCATCACTATCCAAAACACATAAGAGAAACAATCATAGTTACTGCACAAGTAGTTATTATTTAATAAAGCACCTTTATGCGTTCTCAAGCGGTTCTAATTTACTATTTCAATGAGGGTGCAATCCTTACTTAGCTTCCATTTTAGATTATTCCTTAATCCACTGTTCCCATCTGCTATAGCACAGTCCCCACTTAACTTAACTTTTAGGTTCACCTTTTATCTAATACTGCCTGGAATCAGCCTCCTCCGTGGTATCCTTTTTTAATTCATTCTTTTAATGTAGACTATAAGACTTGGCCGCTGTAGTATTCTTTAGAGCCACTCATTAGTTTAAACTGCTTAGTCCTAGCCACATGTAGTATTTTTCTATTTACTAGATAGGCCCAGGACCAAAAAGAAACAGGCACATGTAGTCCCTCTATATTTATTTACTTAAGTTCTGAACTACTGTGAAGCAACCGCTCGCAGTCCCCATTTATTTACTTAAATGCTGGACTACTATGATATGGCTATCCGCGGTCCTTAACATTTGTTTAAGTTAAAACTACTTTGAATCACCCATCGCAACCTTTGGCAGTTGATAGCCTCTCCTCGCCTTTCATTGTTGTGCATTTGAGTGAGCGTTCCTACCTTGATGTCATTAGCTCTTCCAACGTTACATCTTGTGTATGAGTTCTTTCTCTTACTATCCCTAGAGTCTACCCTAATCCTACCAAGTTGTCTTTTATTAGGTTTCATCCACACCCTCCCTTGGCACAGTACAACCCTACCCCAACTTGTGCACGCAGTTCACTCTTTACTTATTAAGTGAATACTTCCAAATTACGACGTGGTACCTTTTTTGCATATTGCGGCACGGTTCAATTCCTTTCATCTTTATATTATTATGGTATGGAATGTACTCAACAAATTGCAGCATAATTCTACTTTCCCTTGAAAATCCATGGATCCCCATGGCAAATCACTACTTTTTCCCTACAGGTGTAGTTCTTTTATAAAACCTTAGGCCGCCACCTGAACTCCGTACTAGACAAAGTCTAGCATGTCTAAAAACATCTTTACATGTATCGCCATGTGATACATTACGATTTCACTTTCTGTTTTTTTGTAGTGTTTTTTATATTTCTTTTTAGCATTTTATTTGGATTTGGTTCCCTATTTATCTGACATTTATTTTCTCTTTTCCATATAATTTTATATGACATGTGTCCCTACAGTTCCCTCTTTTCCCAGTGAGATATCTATCATATATTAGCTTATTTTCCTCATAGAAACTTAATAAAACCATAGAAAATTCGTGAACGCTAATTCTAATATATTTTATCTTTTGATTTAAGAGTATTTTCCTTATTTATTTTCTGGGCATAATCCTTCAATAAATCATAATAAATTTTTTTCAGTATAAGAATCTTTTAAACTAATAACTCATTTCTAAAATCATGGTTAGAACGTCATATATAATATTCATAATATTTTGAAATCATTAACGTAGGGAAATACATCTAAACATCCCATTTCATCTATTTATCCCCAAAACATTCATTAAACAATTTACATGTTAATGAAAATCGATATGAAACTCCATAGTATAT
This sequence comes from Allium fistulosum, assembly GCA_030737815.1. Lineage (NCBI taxonomy): Eukaryota > Viridiplantae > Streptophyta > Magnoliopsida > Asparagales > Amaryllidaceae > Allium > Allium fistulosum. The sequence continues at coordinate 103,413,247 of CM060907.1, forward strand.
AATAGTTTACAAGATTTTACCCAAACCATATATTTGGTTACGGTAACTATAAATACCCGCTATTCACCACACCCAAAAATCAACGCCTCGAATCAACGCTTGATTTTCCAATACCACAAAAGACTGATTGTCGGGAAAGAAAATTAAAACAAACATTATTCTAAGGCATATCAATAGAATCTCACAGCAAAATGATAACATATAATATACTGAATATACATGAACAGAACTAGATAACAATATACATAAGAGATCGCACTAGCGAGAATAAATGATAAGTGAATATCAATAAAGAAAGTCAGAATACATTCTCCAACTAGGCGGAGTCATGAATATAATATCTGATACATCAAACGTCTATATAAATACATATCTGTCATGTACTACTACAATATCAAATATATACGAAGTATCGACAATGCCTCTATAGAATGCTCCAAGTGCCCTTAAAGCGTATCCCCAAAAGCACTTGACTGCCAAACTACTCAATCGAGTACCCGAAAGTTGTCATGACATAACCAGACAAAGATAAAACAAGGGTCATACATAATGCCTTGTGTGTGGGGAATTATCTCAAAATACTCTATATTAAAACTATATACAAATATACCTATCTGGATAGTCCATAAACAAGTAAAGAAAACCTATGTAGAAGATAAGAAATCATACCATAAACCGCTCTTCTCCTGTAATCAACGCTTCAGCACAACTAATATGATATGAACGAAACGTAAAAACATACTATGATAAAGGTATCCTAACATCTAAAAGTAGGGTGATCGTAATATAAGTCTGTCGCGAAATACATAATGATAGTAAATGCATCAGCAATAACAACAGCAGCTAACTAATAACACGCACAATATTGCAATGAAAGACAACTAGGAAATACGAATCAATGCCCATCAATACTGATGGGTAGAGTCAACTACGAACATCTATCGCAATCCATTGAACCCTATTGAGAGTCCAAAATAAATAGTGTCGGTACCAAATTGTACTATAGACCCCAAGCGGCATCTTGATTGATCGAACTCGTGTAGATCTCACCTTGTGCCACATCGATCGTAGGTGATATATGACCTAATCTGTATTCCTAAAACCTAGTCCCAAGAATAAATAGAGTCAGTATCGAATTGTACCATAGACCTCGAGTTGCATCCAGAGTGGTCGAACTCGTACTGATCTCATAGTATTCCTCATCAAGCACAAATGATATATGATCTACTCTATATATCTAAGACCTTTGCAGATCTCACCGTACCCCATATTGAGCATAAGTGATAGATGATCCCATAGTAGATGATCGTCATCACCTCCTCTAAGTCATCATGGATTTCTTAGCAAATTCGAATGAGTATCAGCAAATGAGAACGACAGTCATCCTGTATAATATGCTATCTGAACCATAGAGGAACACTGATGTCATGCAGATATATACACATCAAAACATCATCATGTAAGCATATACGCCTATCACAAACGAAGACCGATATCTCATAATTGTCTATCTGCATGAATGGCCTCTATTATAAGACGCATAGTCGGTACGACCACTGATATAAGGCAAATACCATTCACTAAACAAATCTATCCTAAAGTCAAAGCCAAGGGGCGGACTAACTTCGCTCAATCATACATGCTCACCAAATGTGACCGTGCAACCAACCATTACATTCATATTGTATTCGATCAGCATTAACCGCACATATTGCATTCGGATTCTGTGTTTTCCTTGCATCGCACTTTCCCGAGTAGATCAAAGCCTTCTAAAGGTCATGTCGAAGCCTCGCGTCGAATTGCATCTAGATCCAGGGAGAATCCCTTATTAAATTGCACCTTGGCTGGGCTTCACTACCCAAACTGTGCACCACCAGTGGATCGATGACTGCTTGTCATGGACAGTAAAGCCCAAGCAAGTAGCCTCCAAGCCACCCGCCTCCGAGCCAACGATTCGAGGCCCCATCTTTTCCATTGCTTCGTCCATCGCTGGCTCTTCTTGTTAGTCCATAGGATAGTGGTTTTGATGACAACAACTATAGAAGTGTTATAAAATATATGTGCAGGAAATCTATATGCAGGTATCAACAAAAGAAGACTGTACAGTAAAGAAAACAAAATTGATGAAGACAAAGATCAAGAGTTCAAGATTGAAGACTCATGAGATTCAAGATATTCAAGAGTTCAAGACAAATAATATAGTTAGGTTAGATATTTGTTAAAACTCCTTGAAAGCACTATCATTCTTTTTTATCCAATTTACTCGTGGAATGGAATCCACTTCGTTCTTGTTAAAGGGATGGAACCCTAGTGAGATGGAACTCACGAAATATCTAGTGGAACGGATAGTAGCCCTATTTTGTTATCCACTAATTTTGATTCAAAATGATTTTCAAAATTATCTCTTGTTTTATAAAATGATTTTCAAATATTCCTTTTCAAAAGAAAAACCTTCGTTCACATTTCCAAAAATGTTTTAGCCTCAAAATCATATTTATCATTTTGTTATATTTTGATTCAAAATTGTCCTTGATATTTTAGCCTCAAAATCTATTTTAATATTATATTTACTTTAGTTTATTTACTTTGATTTTAAATATATTTTACTATATATACATATATACATTCATAAGTATTTCTACTTCTAAATACCTTCTACAAATACATAGAGTCCATTTGAATAAAGTTGCATATGTTTTAAATCATCATTTTCAAAGTAAAGCAAATCATCACTTTTTACTAGACCATGTCGACATCCTATTTACCTGTCATGTCGACATGCTTCCCGTTACAGCAAAGGTTGTTTTCAAAAGAAGTGTCTATTCGTTTAAACCTCTTCGAATGGACACATCCATTCATTCTCTATAAATAGAGACTGTTATGGACGTTTTCCAGTAACTACTTTCTTTATTTTCTCTCCTCTTTACTCTCTTATCTTATTTTCTAATCATCCTATCCATATTTTGCCGAAATCTTAAGTGAATCAAACCAGAATATCTCTAGTTTGATTCTCTGCCACTCTCTCCAAAGAATCTCAGTGCTTATCAGAGTTATAGATACATTTGTACTCAAAGAAACTTGTGTGGGGTTATAAAGGTGTGATCGTGTCCTTGGAAATCGATCGGGTGAACTTGTGTCCTGTGAATCAAGTGGTTCTACCCAGAGACCTGAGAATCTGGAGGGTGTACCTCATTGCCTTGGAATCGAGGGATTGTAATCTAGATTATTGTTGAATAGAAAGCCGTACGGGTTGTGCGGGACTGGATGTAGGGTAACACCGAACCAGTATAAAATTCCTGGTGTGTTCTTTCCTTTACTTGCTTTTTATTTATATTTGCATTTGTTTGTGATTCTGTGATTTGATCTGTGATTGTGTATTTGCATTAAGTTAGTTAATTCAATTTAAATCAAAGAAGTTTTAAAGAAATTCTTAAAACACTATTCACCCCCCCTCTAGTGTTAAATAGCCTTAAGATCATCTTCCGCGTCCCTTTCACTCCTAGCATGTCTTTACCAAAATGGCCTCTTCCGGAGCCTATTGGTTAATATTTCGGAAGTGGTTACTTAATTCTTTGAAAATCGATTTCGATATGAGAATCCACTCTTTGCACGCGTAGAGTTCACGGGCAGTTTCAACATCTTGGCTTCCTCTAACAGGCCAAAAACAAACCCAATCGGACCTCCTTGCTTTACGTGATGCTCACACGTGTGTCAATACACTTACTTGTGCATGCATATGTACACATGTATACACAAACATGTAAAAACTTCAAAAATCACATGTGGAGCTACACTGGAGCGATTACTCGACCCCACCTTATAGTTGTTATGGCCACATGAGATTTCCCGTAATGTGTTTATATACACGTATGGATATTCCCATACACATATACAACTAATCAAATAATAGATGATCATTATCAACAATCCAAACCATTCAACAATTCTAACTATAACATTTGAATTGCATTGCTTATTATATAACTTTAAATACACGTATATGTGTACTTATCAATATACATATACATACACGAATATTTAAATAAGTATTTCAATTATTATTTAAATCAAAACATACTTTTATTTACTAAACTTTTTCAATAAAAGTAAAACATATTTTTATAAAATCTCATACCATTTTATAAAATACAATACTAGCTTATAAATACATTTAAGCTTGTGAAGTACTAAATCTCTTCATTTATAACTAAGCATTCCTTTCGTAAATATTTTATAAAACCTTTTAACAATCTTATACAATATCATCTTTATATTGCTTTAAAAAATATTATACTCTTTATAAAATACCTCATTTATACTATTTTATAAAATCACTTATTTTATAAAATATCACTTTTATACTATTTTATAAAATCACTTATTTTATAAAATATCACTTTTATTTATAAAATTATTCATTTACAAAAATAATATTTATAAATAAACCATTTACTTATAATAATCATTTCTTTACTTTAAAAAACATCTATAAGTACTACTTAAGCTTCATTAATCACTTAATTAACTTACTAACTTTTCTAAAACCATTTAATTTAGTTTTATTATTACTAGCTAGTGACATGCACTTATATATGTCATCTAATCAGTCTTTAATCCATTACAATATCACTTATAATTATTCAATTAGCCCAAAACTCATTTGTTAGCGTACTAACTATTTTAAACATAGTAATTTAGGTCTTAAATAAATATTGAGCTAACCTAAACATGTTTATGACATAAACACAAGTCTAAATCAACTCACACAATCTCCAAATTATTTCATATAGTCCTATAATCATTAATAAATGAAATAATGAAGATTAACAAGTAAATATGCATGAAGAATCATCTCCCTCACCTTGCTTGTAACAACTCGAGTTTTTCTAACACGAAAAACCGGACCATTTGGGCAAAAAGAAGAGGTAGAAGAAGAAAATAGAAAAAAAACAAAAGCATCAGAATCTCACATCGCAGCGGAATAAAATATAATATATATCAACAGATCTTTACACAAATCAAACTATATCTGTATATTATATTTGTAAAGATCTGTGTAATATATTATATTTGTAACTATATAATATATACAGATATAGTTTGATTTGTGTAAAGATCTGTTGATATATATTATATTTTATTCCGCTGCGATGTGAGATTCTGATGCTTTTGTTTTTTTTTCTATTTTCTTCTTCTACCTCTTCTTTTTGCCCAAATGGTCCGGTTTTTCGTGTTAGAAAAACTCGGGTTGTTACATTGCTTTTCCCCAAATCAAGCTTTAATAATCAAAACCCACTCCAAAGCTCTCTTAAAATCATAGAGGAAGCCCAAATCACAACTTCATGCTAATACCTTAATGGATTTTATCAAGAATTGCAAGAGAGGAATTATGATGATTTTTATTTGAATTTAGGAATTTTATTTGAAGGGTTTAGTGCTTGGGGTTTAAGAAGGGATTAAGGGGAGATTAGTGAAAAATAAGGAGAAGACAGGGAGAAAGAAAAGTGAAATGAAAGTGAAATAAAAATTATGAAGAGGGTTAGCCACTTATAGGCTAGGTAATGGGTCTAAGCCCAAATTCATCTCATCAACTAAAAAATCACTATTCACTCCAAAATTTCATCGATTCCAAACATAGTCAAGTTTATACCCATTTTACTCATGTCGAAAAAGCGAACTTAACTATGGATGTTTCGAGTCCTAATTTGCTCATTTTTAAAAGACGAGTATAAGAGGCGTTCCTTTAATTAATGACTTAATATTCAAATTAATTATTTAAATACTAAGCAGTTAAAAATGCGTGTTTACATTCTCTCATCCTTAAAAGAATTTCGTCCTCGAAATTTATCAAAGTAGGAAAAAGAAAAATGACTGATCGAAATTCCTGAATCAACAACTTCGGAAAATGTCGGCAGATTCTCTCTCACACAACAGGCATTACAGAAACTCCTAAAAATTTAAAATGCATCACGCATTCGGGAAATACTCGATAATATACATTATCTCATATTTCCCAAGCATGTGGAGAGCTTCTTACCGTTTGAATGTTAAACCAAGAATGTAAGCATCCAAATGGTCGTGCATCAACTCTCATTCGCCAAATTTTACTATACCAAGAGGATTATGCACCAACATAACAATAACACATAATTCAAACATGTATAACTTTAGTGCAATAACTAATACTACCATAGTTATACATGAGAATCAATTGGAGAGTAAGCTCAAGTGAGTCAGTATCTAAATATACCATAGACGGAGTCGCATCAAAATGCAACAGACTCATATAGATCCCATCATGACCCCTCTATGGCCATGGATGATATGCGATCTGCTTCAGATAGTTATCGCCATCAATCTCCTAATGTATTTTAACTATGAAATTATAACTACCACACAATCAATCAATAACATGAAACAAACAACTATCAAACAATAGCAAACAACAACAGACAATAAGAGATCAACAAGCAATAATAAGAGACAAGCAATGACGAATCGATAGCAAACAACGATATGCACTTATAACTAGCATACAAACTATCAAATATGTAAACAAGCAACGAAATCAAACATGAGCAATGGCAAACAACAACAAGCATCAACAATCAACAATATAAAATCAATATACAATTACTATACAAATAACCAATTAACGAGCAACAAAAATCATATAAAGTAGTAAAATTATCAACAATCAATCAATCAATTAACAAATAACAATAAAAGTAAAAATAACTGGCACACAAAAAGAGTCTATACGAACACACACGGTAATCAATAATAGTTGAAGTGTGCATATCAAACTAAAAACTCCCATGAGCCTGCTCGTTTCCTGAGATGGTAAAAACACTTAAGTGATTTAACTCCTTTCGTGAATACAATACACGAAAGATTACTAGACCTATTGCTACGAAAAGGAAAACTTATATAATATGCTAGACCATGGGTCTCAAAACTCTCAAATAAACCCAGCACTTTAAGTCTTTATTTTCCTTTCCTTTCGAATAGAACTCACTCTCCAAAGGAGAAAACTCGACAAATTAAATTAAAATCAAATGACGATCTACAAATGTCTAGGTTTTCTTAGTTTCAAACTCACCTCAACCGCACAATATCAACTAGGATAATATACTAAGTGTATTGTGATGCTCGCCTAGGAAGTCCTTCCCCAATCTAGCCCAATCGACCTTAATTATACCACACTAAAATTTAAAATAATTAAAGACCATCCAAGATGCCACAATGCCTATTCCAATTCTTCTTTTGCTCACAAGATATCTTTGTTAAATTAAGGTAAGCCATCTGACTCTTCTCATGCGAACTCCGATATGGTTCGTTGACACCACCAATAAAATAACCTCGCATGACCGGAGCCGTGCTTCGAAATCTCCAAGTCATCTCAAGTATCCGACTCGAGTGCTCGCCTTGAAGAATCAAGTGGAAAAACCTTTTCAACTGTTGCAAATCACCTAGAAACTCTATGCTCAAACTAGTGGTTAAGAACTAGCATGTGAATGGAACAATCCTTTGAAAATATCCCTTTTGGCACTTGGTATTACTCCTACCACCTAAGATTTACTAGCACAAAGAAAGATAATTTTAATACGAGCGACTCTAGGCAAACAACTATAAGTCATTCACTTAGTCTTTCCTCATTACTGAGCATCCATCGAATCCTACTTAGATACAAATTCAAGTCACACTACATCGACCAATACCATTCAACTCGAAAGCTCAGGCATCGAGTTTGAATGGTAGCACTCTCGGTCATTTCAACTTAGCTTTGCAACTAAGGTTACACATACAAGGTTTATCTTTATCAAAGAATTCATCCACTATGAAAGGTGTCAAGTTTTGCCTACCAAGTAACTGGCAATAGATAAATAAACTGCTCATGTATCGAAAGGAACATAAATGAGTTTTCGCCAAAAGTAGAGCAAACCTCACTACATAGGCCAATTTTATTTCTTCTGAGTCGTAGACCTGCTAGGACACAGTAATTGTAACGACCCATAAATTTTGATGAATAAATTTGGTTAATTTAATTTTGTAATTAAATTTAGAAAGAAATAAAATTTTATAATTTATATCGAAATAAAAGTTTAAGAATGAATTGTAGCAACCAATTGTTGACAATTGAAGTAAAATCAATAAAAGTGAAATAGCGTAAATTGTGCACTTGTGTATAAAATTTAAAATAAGTAAATAAGTATAAAAGTGGTGTAAATTAAAGGATTTGTATATAATTTATAATAATTGGGTGAAGCTGGATTAACTTAAGTGTAACCTTGGCATATAAACAATTACTATAGGTTACCTATTTAATTTGTGGATGGAATTTGAAATAAATTTTAGTAAAAATAAATAAATGTTACATTTTGGGGATGTGATACAATGTTAGAAATTAGATGTAGCAATTGTAATTAAAATTAACAATTTAAAATTATATTGCCACTAATTGAAATAGTGTAAATTGGCATATTTGGTTTTAAGTGTAATATAAGAAACAAATGAGAATGTTGATGAATGGAATTAGTATTGGGAAATAAATGGTAACATTTGATATTGTAAGAAATAAAGGCTTATTAATGTAAGAAAACCAAAGGCAAACATTTAAGTTATAAATGTTATAATAAATATAATTATAATATGGCCATTGTATAAAGATTTGACATATGAAAATAGTAACGTTTGTGTATAATAGTAAAGTAAATATTATGTAGGAAACTATGATAATTTGTTGGAAATAATAAACCTTAGTGTATTGTAAGGTTACCTGTTTATTTCGTTGGAAATCAATTAGAGTAAAGGAACCTTAATGTATATTAATAAGAATTAATGCAATGACTAAATTAGTGAACACCCTATTAATTGAAAAAGATGGTAAAGTTTGGATTGATGGGAATTAAGGTAAATTTATAGATTGGTTTTAAAACCTAAAGTTATGTGGGTAATTAACAACATTTCACATTTTGAAAACATAGCCTTTAATACAAAGTAAGATAAATAGGAGTATATAGTGTAATGGAATATAAGACAAAAAGGTAACTAAGTTATAGATTTATCAACATTTAATTTACATCTAAACTTATTTTAAGGTAATAAATGCAATGATTGTTTATAGTAATTGAGTGGAATTCCAATTTGTTGGAATAGAGTAAATGTATACTGGGTAATAAATTTAATATAGGAAAACGAACTTAAATGTTGAATTAATTAATTAATATATATATAATAACTGATGATTGTTGGAGTGGAAATAATCAACTTATAAAAGGTGATTAAGAGTTGTGACCACAAATTTTTATGAGTTATGCATATATTTAATTCATTCAATTGAATTTGGAGATCATTGCAATGAATCTAAAGGAAATGTTACGTTAATATAAATTTGGGAATTGGGGAATCAATTCAAAAGTTTTTAACTAAGAAAGTAATACGTAACAATTTGAATAAAATCAATACTATACAAGAATTGTTATTTTTGTTTGTGAATAGTGAATTCCTATGTGTAATTAAGGTTTGATAACAATTATTGGATATTACCTAATTAATTGGTCAATGAATTCATTATAAGTTACCCGTTTATTTGGGTTAATAATTAATAGGGGAATCAAATTGAAATTAGTTGTACTTTAATGGATATTAATGAGATTAATTACTACCTTAGTTGGAATTTGATGAATTTGGAAATTAGTGTACAATAATAGGTTAAATTGAAAATAACTAAAATCAAACAGCTAAATATTATGTTAATAGAGATTTAAAGGAAATCTAAGAATATTAGTGTAATAGATTTTGAATCAAATGTTGATTTCATCCGGTGTAATATTGAATTAAATAAAATGTGGAAATCAATTTGAAATCAAGAGAAATTAAGTAACATAATAATTGGAAATAATTAGTGATAATTTAACGAATTAAATGATATAGTAACCAGAAGTAATATGCAATTAATGGAAAATTTATACAATCAATGTAGAAAAGAAATTTTAATGATTGTAATATAACATAACAAAAGTGTGAATGGAAATTTATAGAAACATCAACTTTCTCTATAAATATCCTACTATAAACCCTAGCCTCCCTAAATCTCATTTGTCTGTACATAAATTCATTCTATTCCTCCTCTTCCTCAATGGCAGACAAAATTCTATATTTCCAGATCCAATCCGAAATCAAATCCAAAGCTGAAAATTCAAACTCCTCAGGAAATTTCAGAAATTTTTTATATCGAAGCTCTTGGTGTACGCATCTCAGATCTGCAGTTCGTTCTTGGATCTGAGTTTCTGTATAGTCGAAACTGGTTCGTTGTTTTTTTGTTTTTATTTATTTTTAATTTTTATTTCAAATCATTCAAACACGCATATCTTCCTCATACGAACTCCAATTCACACGCGGGTTTTTGCGTTAGGATCGTATCTGAATTCCGGACACTTTGACGCTAGTTTGGAAGAATTTGGAGACTGTCAAATATTTGAATTTAAATTGGATTTAAATTCAATTTAAATTCAAAAGGTGAGTGTTTTAACCCACTCACAACTTCTAAGATTTCTTATGTTTGTTAAATTAAATTTTGATGTGATTTAAAATTTATCTATGATTGTTTGGGCATATATTTAATCATCATCTCAGTTAGATAGCATTTAGTTAAATTTAATTGTTATTTAATTTTATTATTGCATATAATTTGCCAGTTAAATTTATTTATTATTGCATATAAACTGCCAGTTGAACAATTATTAATTTTTATTGAATATAAACTATTTGTTGATGCTTGTTATATTTTATATGCTTTATATTGATGTTTTGTTTAAATTGGATGACGATTGTAATAAATGGTTGTTTATTGATATTTGGATGAATGGTGCTATATTTTATATTGTATAAACTGCAAGTTATTATGCATTTTCATTTCATTCGGGATTGCGGTTTGAAATGATATATAACCGTAAACTTTTATTTTTAAATTACGGATTGAAATGGTAAATATCCGTATCACTTTACCATAGGATAGAAAATTATATACAAGCACCGTGGTCTATATATAAAATATTTTAAAGTGATTTTCTATGGTTTAGAAAGAAATATACGGTTTAATAAATATTATAATTTTGATATTATATAAATATTATTTTATATATGGTTAAATTCTAAAATTTAAGCTATGTATAACTTGATGATGTTTTAAGTTTGATTTACGAATATTTCAAGTTTGAGCTTTATTTAAGTGATATTGAATTTATTAAATAAATATTTCTAAACTAAATAATAGTAAATTGAATTAAGGTATATATAAGATTATTAGATTTGGTTGGGAATTTTGGAATATTTAAAGACTTTAAATATATCAAAATTGAAATGTTTTATTGAAATTAAGGTATTATTGTTTTCAAAGTATTGGTTTTCGAAATTGTTATAACTTTGAAAGTAATATGGTTTGAAAAATGAATTTATTTGAAATGGAATTTATTTAAGAATTATCTGTGAATATATTGATTGGAAACCTATTGAAATTGAAAATTTAGAATATGACTTCAAAATGTGGTTTGGGTTTAAGATGATTTAAAAGAATATTTCAAGTTTATATAAATTAAAGAAAGATTAGTGATTGGAAATTGGGTTTTATTTATATAAGATATTATTGAATTGTTTTGGAAATGGAAATGATATATTATTGAGTTGGTTTTGAATGGCAATAATATTTTGGTTTTAAAGTATATACTATTTTGAAGTAAAGGATATGGTTTTGAAATGGAAATAATATTTTGGTTTTTGATGTATATACCAGTTTGAAGTAAAGGATATGTTTTGAAAGGGCAATGATTGTGTTTTTAAAAGTATATATTTTTAAATGACCACGGTGTTATAATAACGTTTGGTTGTTAAAGAGACCGGGATCGGATATGGACATACTCTCTATCGATACCGAAAACCACTTTGGCAACTGTGTACGCGATGGAGTTTCCAGAATGAAGTAGGATGGTGGCGACGATCCTAAGGTATATATGTGGACCCAACTCCCGTGAGTTGGCATATGGTGGCTAAAACATAAGCGATCTCGGACCAGTGAGGTAGGACCTCTTATAGGATGCACTTCTTCGATACTATTCTATTATTTTGTGATTTTTGGTGGCCACCCTTCGATTTGGGAGTGTTGTTCGAGGTGGAGCGGTAGTGGCTGCTATGCGTTTCCATCAATCCGTGTGCGTAATTGGTATATCTACCTTGGCATTGCCTTATGTGCCGTGTCACCTACCATATCGAGCTTTACTACGAGTTGTGATTTCTCCCGTAGCTTGTGGAGTATCGAGGGTAGCCCCATTTTGGGAGTATGCTAATACTGGATAGACTACTGGGACTATTACGTGTTAAGGGGAATATTGAGTCACTCCTTAATGCTATTTAAAAGTATGTTTATTTTATATTAGACATTATTATAATAGCGAATATTACTACATAGTAAATAGTTTAACGGATCCTTAGGGGATGTGAATCCAGAGCATCTCTTAAGTTACTGCACTCACGTTAGACACTGGATAGGAGATGTCAAATCCCGTAAACATCTTTGACGCCGTTCCACTCATATATTTATCATTGATTTAACTTACATAAGATCTTTTAGTTCTGACTCGAGTGTTTTGTCTTTTCAATTCGCTCGGGTCAGCCCGAGCATTTCAGGATTTGAAGGCCCTATTTCTGAAGAACGAAGACGAAGATTTTATTATTACTATTTGTTATATATTCCACTACACCATTGTATTCCACTGCATAATTATCATTCTCTGGTATATGTAACTCTGATATGTATTGTATAAGTATAATCAAATGTTTTGTAAAACAGCTTCATGAACTGTTATTTGATTATTATATTTTATCGTTCCTCTGCAAGATTCTATTTTGTTTCTTTTATTTATCCACCTTTTCTTATTTACCCCATAACAATCCACCCTTCTGTATGGTTTAAGTTGGCACGTGTGTCTGCTTAAGCATACAAAAAGGTGGGATTTTACAGTTGGTATCAGAGCTTTGGTTTAGCGATAAACCTTAGCTTTGTGGGGTCTGACTCTTTATTAATAGGGTAGTAATACCCTATGGGAGTCGTTGAGCGTATATATATGAGAGAGCATATTTGTTAGTGTTATAAAAATGTTTTAATATTGTGTTAATCTGTTCCATTTTGTATTTATAAATTCTAGTTGGTGCATGGGATGCTATGACATCAATAGGGATTTCTAAACACTTAATATGACAGACCGACATAATATTTATTTTTAATATAGGTGAATGAAATAATTTTGCCTATTATATTTTCTATATATAAAGTAAAATATTTTATAAAGGTATATATTGGTTGAAATAGATTGGTTGTTAGGTAATGAAATTTATAAATAATAGTTGAAATAAGATTTAAGATAAAATAAGTGAAAATTTGGAAATTTAGAACTTAAGTTCCGGGCTTTTGAAAATTTCTTTCGAATAATTTTGGAATATAATAATATTTTTTATAAGTATTTTCTATAAATATTTCAATATGATTGGAAGAATTGTTGTAAGGAAGATTTTGGAAAAATAAGTTCTGTACTTCCCTCTCTGTCGCTGGAAAATAATTTCGGTGATGGCGGCCGCATCATCGACATTCATTTTCGAGTTTCAAAGGGGAAAGGCCACTGTAGTAGTTTTACTACAAGATTTATTTTGATAATATATATATATATATATAAATATTTTAAATTTTTTTAAATATAATTTGATATATAAATTGCAAGCATATGTTTATCGGTTATTTTAAAATGATTTTAATTAAAACCCGGTATTTAATTCTTAAGTTTCTGTTAATTAATAGTTTCAATCAGTGTAGTGAATTGGAACGTAGGTAATTAATAAAGTGAAACCTCTAAAGGAAATAAGAGATTGAATGATAGGTTATAAATGGTATTAAATGAAATTTGAAATTTTAACCTATGAAATAAAGGATATAATTATTGAACATTAAATTAATTAAGAGAATTGAGGAAACTTGTATAACTTTCAATTACATTCTTAAAAAGCATATTTATAACTTACCAAATATTAAAATTTGAAATGTTAATAAGAAATGAAATAGATATTATACAAGTAATAAATTGGAGGCAATGAAAGTAATTAATGAAATCCCTTAATAAATAAGAATTTGATGTTGTAATACTGTAATCTTTAGTGTAATTGAAAAGACTACTAAATGAAATTAAGTAGTATAAATGAAAGATAATAAACGTAAGTAAATGATTGAAGCTATTTATTAATAAAATAAGCAGGAAGATGAATACTGCAAATAAATGAAAAACAAGAAAAAAAAGAAGTCAAACAACAATAGTATGAAATGAAATTGACAAGAATAAATGTAACGACCCGTAAATTTTAATGAATAAATTTGGTTAATTTAATTTTGTAATTAAATTTAGAAAGAAATAAAATTTTATAATTTATATCGAAATAAAAGTTTAAGAATGAATTGTAGCAACCAATTGTTGACAATTGAAGTAAAATCAATAAAAGTGAAATAGCGTAAATTGTGCACTTGTGTATAAAATTTAAAATAAGTAAATAAGTATAAAAGTGGTGTAAATTAAAGGATTTGTATAGAATTTATAAAAATTGGGTGAAGCTGGATTAACTTAAGTGTAACCTTGGCATATAAACAATTACTATAAGTTACCTATTTAATTTGTGGATGGAATTGGAAATAAATTTTAGTAAAAATAAATAAATGTTACATTTTGGGGATGTGATACAATGTTAGAAATTAGATGTAGCAATTGTAATTAAAATTAACAATTTAAAATTATATTGCCATTAATTGAAATAGTGTAAATTGGCATATTTGGTTTTAAGTGTAATATAAGAAACAAATGAGAATGTTGATGAATGGAATTAGTATTGGGAAATAAATGGTAACATTTGATATTGTAAGAAATAAAGGCTTATTAATGTAAGAAAACCAAAAGCAAAAATTTAAGTTATAAATGTTATAATAAATATAATTATAATATGGCCATTGCATAAAGATTTGACATATGAAAATAGTAACGTTTGTGTATAATAGTAAAGTAAATATTATGTAGACAACTATGATAATTTGTTGGAAATAATAAACCTTAGTGTATTATAAGGTTACCTATTTATTTCGTTGGAAATCAATTAGAGTAAAGGAACCTTAATGTATATTAATAATAATTAACGCAATGACTAAATTAGTGCACACCCTATTAATTGAAAAAGATGGTAAAGTTAGGATTGATGGGAATTAAGGTAAATTTATAGATTGGTTTTAAAACCTAAAGTTATGTGGGTAATTAACAACATTTCACATTTTGAAAACATAGCCTTTAATACAAAGTAAGATAAATAGGAGTATGTAGTGTAATGGAATATAAGACAAAAAGGTAACTAAGTTATTGATTTATCAACTTTTAATTTACATCTAAACTTATTTTAAGGTAATAAATGCAATGATTGTTTATAGTAATTGAGTGGAATTCCAATTTGTTGGAATAGAGTAAATGTATACTGGGTACTAAATTTAATATAGGAAAACGAACTTAAATGTTGAATTAATTAATTAATATATATATATAATAACTGATGATTGTTGGAGTGGAAATAATCAACTTATAAAAGGTGATTATGAGTTGTGACCACAAATTTTTATGAGTTATGCATATATTTAATTCATTCAATTGAATTTGGAGATCATTGCAATGAATCTAAAGGAAATGTTACGTTAATATAAATTTGGGAATTGGGGAATCAATTCAAAAGTTTTTAACTAAGAAAGTAATACGTAACAATTTGAATAAAATCAATACTATAGAATTGTGATTTTTGCTTGTGAATAGTGAATTCCTATGTGTAATTAAGGTTTGATAACAATTATTGGATATTACCTAATTAATTGGTCAATGAATTCATTATAAGTTACCCGTTTATTTGGGTTAATAATTAATAGGGGAATCAAATTGAAATTAGTTGTACTTTAATGGATATTAATTGTTAGCACCAAAATTGGTCACTAACCTCGTTCAGAAAGATTGTGTAGAGATATAAGTGATGAAAGTAAATTAAACAGAGAAGACAATGCTAATTTAAATGCAGAAAGTAAGAACACCAAATTTATAGTGGTTCAGCGTAATTGCCTACGTCCACTTTGTTCAACTTTATTGATTTCCTTTATGGTTGATTACAAATACAATTCGTGAATCAAATGCTTAAGTGAAGTTGTTGAGTAGAGAAGATGAGTCTTGAAAATGGCAGAGTCTCCCCGGTGTTTTCTCTCCAAAAAAGGATCCATTTCACTGTGACCCTGCCCCTCTATTTATAGGCAAATATGGGCTGGACTTCCCAAGTGGGCTGGATAGCCGAACGCTCAAGCCCTAGTGTAGTGGTCGCCGTATGCCGAACCAGGTGTGCCGAACACCCCGAACGCCGAACAATCCCTTCTATGCCGAACGATGTGGTTGATGTTTGGGAAGTGCAGGAAGTTGGTCAGTCGAAGCCGAACGCTCTTCTAGATGCCGAGTACTCCTGTTGCCGAGTACTCCAAATGCTGCCGAGTTCTCCTTGACACCGGGCAGTCTTGATGCCGAGCACTCTCGTATGCCGAGCAGTCTTGACGCCGAGCATTGGTTGACGCCGAGTACCATGGGATGCCGAGCGTTCTTGTAGCCGAGTTCTAATGATGCCGAACACTAACTGACGCCGAGTCTCCTGATCGCCGAGCACTACGGATGCCGAACGCTGTGGATGCCGAGTCCCACTGGATGCCGTGCGCTTCGCCGAGTCCTCCTGGATGCCGAACAGTCCTTCATGCCGAGTTCCAGCTGATGCCGAGCGCTCTTGTATGCCGAGTACTCCTGGATGCTGACCAGTCCTTCATGCCGAGTTCCAGCTGATGCCGAGTACTACACCGAGTACTCCTGGATGCCGATCAGTCTTTCGTGCCGAGTAGTGGCCAATGCCGAGCACTCAGTTGCCTGGTCAAATCTCCAGGAAACACTTGCCCCCCAAAGTGTATCGCGTGGCCCAACGTGATGCGCTTTGAATCTGGTACAATTTACCTCGGAGGTGCCTTCTCGAGAATGTTAGAGAAGGAGGTGCAAGACGAACAAGGTATGGATGCCGAACAATACGTTCGAAGCCGAATGTACCTCGTGTGCCGGACGTCACTCTGCTATGATGCCGAACACTCCGGTATTGACCGGTTCTACCGGGTATAGCCTCTTCAACTTCCACCTCCCTCTATATAACCAGCTCCTTCCCGTCCCTTCTCCTTTACTTTTTCGTTTCTGTCATTCTTCCAAGATTTCAAACCTTCTCTAGTCGAACAGATTTACAACTCGAACATTCCTTCCTAAGCTCCTAACTGCAATCTAGGTACCGCCCCTTGTATAACATGAATAAGTTTTAAATGAGTCAAATGTGTCCTGTAGGAAGCTTTCGAGTAGGTTGCCCTCATTGCCGAACGATAATGCGAGGCGAGGAGGAAGGATTTGAGGTGTTTGCACATGTGGCTATTGTATTTAACTCCATCGCGGCGAACCACAGTCAAAAATGGAGGAAAACAAAAACCCTGGAGGTGGTAAGGGTTTCGGATGGCATAGTTATGGTTCGGCGTATGTTGTCATGTGTCGAACGATAGAGGCTGCCGAATAGTATTTCGTCTGAATGAGGCCGAACACTCGCTAGAACGCCGAACAAAAACTTAGCCGAACGAACTAAGGCCGAACACTATCCTTATGCCGAATAGACATATACGCCGAATAGCATCTAGACCGAACGACATAATTGCCGAACAACTGTCATGCCGAACAGTCACATACCTGCCGAACAGAACTTAGACATACCGAACGAACACACACATGCCGAACAGAACTTTTAACTGGACGATGACTTAACCGAACGAGGCCTTTAGCCGAACATAGACTTAGACCAAGCAAAACACAGCCGAACATTACACTTAGGCCGAACAATCTTGAATGCCGAACGAAATGCCTGCTGACCTATACTTAGGACGAACAATACAATTGCCGATCACTACTTAAATGCCGAACAGTATAAATGTCAAACTACACTTAGGCCGGTTACTTTAGAAATCATATGTCTTCTGAATCTGGAACTGTAATCACCTCAAGACGAGCTTTTCGAGACGGTCAGCGATGACGGTCTTCGAAGGCGATGATTCGAAGCTAATTATTATATCTTTAAAACCTTTAGATTCTTATTGCATGTACACAATTGCTTGCACTAGTTCACACACCACGCGGGGGGGGGGGGGAATCGTGTTGCTAATTCTAACGTTCAACGTTTTTTAAGTATAGCTTTCTCAAGCATTTAGCCAGGTTCATTATTTATTCAGGATGTCGAGAAAATCTAGCTCTGCCACCATATCTGACAGGCCTGGGCCGTCAGCAAGGCAAGGAGCCGCTGATACTTCTAACTCGTCAACTTCTCCCGCTCATAACTTGGCGCCTGATGCTCTGGAGGCAACCATCTTACTAGACAATCCGATCGATTCTCAAGCCTCGAAGATCAACGAAGCTGCTCTGCGACGGATATGCTCTATTCACGAGATTCCTTTTGCCGACGTGTTAGTCCCTTCAAGACACGACCGCCCTCATCTGCCCCCAGTCGGGTACACTACCTGCAACAAGTTCATGTGTTGGATGGGCAGCGTGCCTCCATTCAACTTATTTCTTCGGGATGTTCTGCAGTACATAGACATGGCTCCGTCGCAGCTGCACCCGAACGGCCATGCATTCCTATACGGGACTTATTTACTTTTCATGGCCGTCTTCTCCAGACCTCCAACCCCCGGTGATATCAGATACATTTATATGTTCAAGAGATGGAAAGACAGTCCTTCCTTTATGTTCCTCGAGCCATACCACAAATGCCAGATCTTGACAGGGGCATGTAGCAAATTCGCCCTGTACAAACAGGAATGGTTCTATGTGCGCTGCCCTTCTGGTTTCGCTAGGAGATGGGTTGAAGGCAGTAAGTCTCTCTGCTGAATCACTATTCGTATTTAATCGGAGTCATGCTTTTCCTAACTCTTCATTTCATCTTTTCAGGTATCAACCCGCGTCCGGAAGGCCGAGGATATTCTGAGGCTGTTGAAGCCATTAGAGCTCTTCCTGCTGAGGATCGAGACATCCGGACTATCATTTCAAACGAATCGCTGTCGGGGTTTGGCTTGCTAGCCCCTGGTCATCGGATCAGCCTTCCAGAAGGTGTTACCATTCCCAAACCTCCTTCCGGTAAAGGGAAAAAACTTGCCGGATCGTCGTCGCGTCGCGCTCCCGACACGCACGAAGAAGGCGAGCGCAAAGAGGATGATGCCCCTGAAACTCAGGGCGAGAACGTGGGTCCCGCTTGGAATCCAGCAATCGAAGTTCAGGATATTGAGACATCATCCTCCCCTTCGAAGGGAAAGAAGAAGTTGAAATATACGGTTCAAAAGGAGAAAGTTGGTGGCATCTCAAAAGTTACGCCTATCCCTCCTGAGAAAGAGGCTTCTTCGCAGCACCTGGAAAGTTCTCTGAGGGGTCTGTCCAACCTGTCCATCCCCGATGATTTACTTAATTACGGGTTCGATGATCCTGAAGCTCTCAAATTCTCTTCGCCCGCTAGAGGCAATGTAGGAGTTCAACTCCCGGCTCAAGGAGACAACACTCCAATTAGCAAAGATAAACGAACGGGTCCGTCGGGGGGAACACTAGGACACACACGCACATGCGCATTCCATAATATACTTCAAGTCTTTTTAGCTCGTGAATTCTCCTTAACTCGTTGTTATCTCCATTCTTTGCAGGTGATATTGGCCGCTCTCACGGACTTGATCGCCTTCAGGGGTCTTCTATATTCCATCACTCTGGATGGGATTCCGGTTCAGGCAGACGCAGGGACCGAGGTGATTATGAAGATAGGGACAATCGTCCTCGCGAGTCGTCTCACCGCAAGAAAGCACATTCTCAATCTTCCCAGTCCCGCGATCTTCCTCCTCCAACTGAGCCGGATAAAGAGAAGTCTTCGCAGAAGGGTTATCAGTCTGATGCTGCTTGAGAACAACACTCCAGTTCATCGGGTACGAGGCAAGTTCGAGAGCAACGTAAAAGAACGGAATTCTCAAAGCCTCCTCCTCCTACTCCTGCAGTGGACCCAACTGTTGCGGAAAAGATGGTCGACCTTAAGGCCAAGTTTCCGAAAATCTGTTTTGACGGCTTGAAATTCCTCCCAGCCATCCATCACATTCCTGGGCACGTGAAGCAAAGTGCCATTGCCTGCAACAACGACGTCTATGTTCAACATGATGCGTTCGTGCACTTGGTGGAGAAGATCTCGGAAGTATCTGTTGAGCGTCAACACGAGATTGACCGTCTGAATCTGGAGGCTGACAGCGATAAGAAAATCATCAAACTCCAAGACGAAGAGCTCGCTTCGTATAAGTCAAAGCGAGAAGCCGCTGAACAAGGCACAAAAAATACTGCCGAGGCAGTTACTCGTTTAGAGGCGGCTCACAAAAAAGATCTTGACGAAGCAGTCCAGCGCAGCGGTGCCCTCGCCCTAGAAAAAGACTCTGTCCAAAAGGAAAGGGACGCACTTGCTACTCAAGTCAAGGAGCTGAAGGAATTACTTTCCAAGGAGAAGGAAGACAAAGTAGCCGCTCAAGAAGAATCGCAGCGATACTGTGATGAGATTGTTGCTACCCGGCTCCTGAAGACAAAGCTCGATGACGAACTCACCGGGGTCGAGAAAATGAAGGACGAGGCCCGTGAGGAGGGCAAAAGAAAGGCTGTGGAAGAGCTTGATTCTCGCCTCGAGGCGGCCGCAGAAGCCGGCAGGGAAGAGGTCAAAAGTATGTTTGACCCGTTGATCGCCGAGTATGGAGCCCACGTCCTTATGCACCGCGACTTAACATTTCTGGGTGACGGCTACCTCGAATCCCTGGCTGAGGCGTGGGAAACTCTGATAAGGATCAGGAAGGTCGAGTCGGGCTCCAACAAGGTCGATGAGGATGTCTTGGTGAAGGAGTTACTAAGGGGGAATGAGCCATCGGACTTATCCGCAGCATTGGCACTTTATAGCAAAGGCTCGTCCCCTTCGAAAGAGAAGAATGACGAAGCTGGCCCGTTTGGGGCCGATGCAACTACTCCTCACATTGCCGCTCCTTACGCTGCTCAATCGGCCGGTCGGCCAACACTTGATCCATTCGAGCAGCATGCTAGTTATGATCCCGAAGATCCCGGGCTTGGTGTTCATGTGCTGTCACCTATCCTGGAGGGTGAAACCCCTCGTGCCACCGATAGCCAACCGGACCCTGGTAGGAAATTCTTCTTTCTCTAGAAATTGAAGAGATCCCGTCCTTTTTCAGCAGTGGCTACTCGTTCTAATGCTCATTCCTTATGTTTTCGTGCAGGTTGCTCTGACGCCGAGCCAACTCCGAGGAGCGATGACGCCAAGGAGGAAGCAGAGAAAACAAGCGACGTTGCTCACGCAGGAGTAACTCCCGGTCCAGACGCTCAAGTGATCGGGGCGCTAGATGATGACAAACTTGATACTTTGTCTCCTGCCGAAGGAAGCGATGAAATTGAAATCACTGGCGCCTCTGAGCATACTTCAGAGATGAGCATGAAGGACCGTCTTGCCGACGAGGAGAAGAAAAAAGTCAAAGTCAAAGTTGAGTCTGAAATACTGGAACTCACTGACCCGCGGAACAGACCTTTGAAAATCATTCTCCCGGGCAGGTCCAAACCACTAGATGTTCCGTCTCCTACTCCCGACTCTGTTTCTCTAGCAAGCAAAAAGTCCAAGAAAAAACGTGAGGGAGAGGAGTCATCGGAAATAACGAAGGAAGACAAAAAGAAGAAGTCGAGGAAATAATCGATACACTCGTTCAACGAGTTTTTTGCATAAGTCTTGTAATTGCTTTTATCTTCCACAACTTGCAGTTTGTATAGAGAGGTCTGAATTTTGTAGGAGTGATCATGTATCCCCATTTTGGACTTATCGAATAAAATTTTAGTTTCTTTTTGTTTGAATGATTCTCTTGTCTTTATTTGGTTTGCTGACACTGTGCTCCGGGGACTTGGAGACTTGAGACTGTTTATACTCTAGTCCGCGCTCCGGGGGCTTGGAGTACTCCGATCCGCGCTTTGGGGATTCGGAGATTTGAAATTGTTTATACTCGAGTCCGCGCTCTGGGGACTTAGAGTACTCCGCTCCGCACTCTCGGGATTCGGAGATTCGTATTCGTTTATACTCTAGTCCGCTCTCTGGGGACTTAGAGTACTCCGCTCCGCACTCTGGGGATTCGGAGATTTGAAATCGTTTATACTCTAGTCCGCGCTCTGGGGACTTAGAGTACTCCGCTCCGCACTCTGGGGATTTGGAGATTTGAAATCGTTTATACTCTAGTCCGCGCTCTGGGGACTTAGAGTACTCCGCTCCGCACTCTGGGGATTCGGAGATTTGGAATCATTTTATACTCTAGTTCGCACTCTGGGGACTTAGAGTACTCCGATCCGCGCTCTGGGGCTTCGGAGATTTGGAATTGTTTATACTCTAGTCCGCGCTCTGGGGACTTAGAGTACTCCGCTCCGCACTCTGGGGATTCGGAGATTTGGAATTGTTTATACTCTAGTCCACGCTCTGGGGACTTAGAGTACTCCGCTCCACACTTTGGGGATTCGGAGATTTGGAATCGTTTTATACTCTAGTCCGCACTCTGGGGACTTAGAGTACTCCGATCCGCGCTCTGGGGCTTCGGAGATTTGGAATCGTTCGTCCGAGTCTGTATGTCGTGCAGGATAATGTAACTTATCATCCAATTAAGAGATATAGAAACTTCATAGAAAATATGGCTTCAAGCCTTTATTAATGAAAATCAACTAAACTGCTTGATTACAACTTTTAAAAGGAAACTAAGTCATTATTGAATGGAAACATGCAGGAAATAACAGTGCCTACAACAAGAAAGGAAAACATGCTAAATGTAATAGTGCCGCAAATGTTCACTGTTCCATGCTCGGGGGAGTGTCGTGCCATCAACAGTCGCTAGCTTGAATGTTCCTTCTCCAAGCTTCCGTTCAATGGCGTATGGACCTTCCCAGCTGGGATTCATGCGTGATGGTACCGGGAAGACTCGTTTCAGAACAAGATCACCCACATCAAAGATTCTTGGGCGGACTCTGCCGTCGTAGTAAAGCTTGACTCGATGTCTGTGCGCCGCCGCCCTTAATTCAGCTTCTTCACGCTTTTCGTCGATGTAGTCCAGTGATTCCAGCAAGAGGATTTGGTTCGTCTTGGGATCATAGTATGTCACTCGGTGCGATGGAATTTCAAGTTCCATGGGTATAACGGCTTCAGAGCCGTATGCCAAGGCGAACGGAGTGTGGCCGATCGCGGACTTGTGGGTAGTTCTATACGCCCATAATGCTATCGGGAGTTCATCTACCCAGTTGCCTCCAACCTTCTCCAGACGCTTCTTTAGTATGAACTTGATTATTTTGTTAATGGCCTCGACTTGTCCGTTAGCTTTTTGGTGTGCAACGGCGGCGAACTTTTTCTCGATGCCGTACTTTAAACAGAACTCTTTGAACTCTCTACTTTCGAATTGCGTTCCGTTGTCTGTAATGATGGTGCGTGGAAGGCCAAAGCGGCATATAATGTTTCGTACAACGAAGTTAATGACCTTCTTAGAGGTGATAGTGGCCAATGGTTCTGCCTCAGCCCATTTCGTGAAATAGTCGACTGCAACTATTGCGTATTTCGCACCACCTTTGGATAGAGGCAAAGAGCCGATTATGTCGATTCCCCAGATCGCAAATGGCCAGGGACTGGTCATTTGTGTGAGTTCCGTTGATGGAGCCCTCGGGATTTTCGCATATCTTTGACACTTGTCGCATTTTCTTGCGTAGTCCGCGGCATCCCGGTTTACGGTGGGCCAGTAATATCCATAGCGGAGGATCTTCTTTGCTAGCGTTTGCCCCCCAGTATGGTCGCCACATTCCCCTTCGTGAACCTCTCTCAAGACTCGCTTTGTTTCATTATGAGCGATGCATCGTAATAACGGGACTGAGAATCCTTTTCGATACATTGATCCATCCTGCATTATGTATCGCGCGGCCTTTCGAAGGACCTGCCGTCTTTCGCTTCTTTTTCCTGGTAAAGCCCCGGTCGTCAGGTATAGTTTGAATGGGGTTATCCACGATTCCTTCTCGATTTCTGTTCCCAACACACGATCGACTTTCATTTCGTCTATGCTCGGGGCATGCAAGACCTCGACGGGATACAATCAAATTTGTTGCGCATCGTCGGTACTCGCGAACTTAGCCAATAAGTCGGCTTCTTTGTTCTGTTCGCGCGGGATATGTGAGATGTCATAACGCTCAAGATTTGATAGTAGTTCTTGGACCTGAATGAGGTACGGAGCAAGCTTTCGTCCCTTTGCTTGGTAGTCTCCCCATACTTGGTAAACCACCAACTGCGAGTCACAAAAGATTTCGACTGATTCGATCCCGAGTTCCCTGATGAGCTTCAAGCCAGCGATCAGTGCTTCATATTCGGCTTCATTATTTGTAGCCGGAAAATCGAGCTTCAGGGCATAACAGATCGATCGGTTTTCCGGAGTTACAAGAACTACGCCCGCGCCGGAGCAACGGTCGTTCGATGCACCGTCAGTGTATAATTTCCATCGAACGGGGGGAATGATGTCGTGATCGTCCGGTTTGATGGGCATGGTAAATTCAGCGATGAAGTCTGCTAACGCTTGCCCTCGGATGGCTCTCCGTGGTAAGTACGCGATATCGAATTGGCTCAACTCGATGTTCCATCTTAGCAATCTTCTAGAAGTTTCCGGCCGTTGGAGTACCTGCCTCAGGGGTTGATCGGAATAAACACCGATTGAATGTGCTTGAAAGTACGGGCAAAGCTTTCGTGATGCAATCACCAAGCAATAAGCCAATTTCTCTATTTTAGGGTACCTCTCGACCCCTGTTAAACGTTTGCTAACATAATACACCGGCTTTTGGACTCGATCCTCCTCTCGTACCAAAGCCGCACTTATCGCATGTGGGGATACAACCAAGTATACGTACAACATCTCATGGTCAACTGGTTTTGATAGCATTGGTGGGCTCTCCAGATGCCTCACCAGATTCCGGAATGCTTCCTCACAGCTAGACGTCCATTCAAAATTTCTCTTTCCTTTCTTTATTATGTCAAAGAACGGGATGCACTTGTCAGTTGCCTTGGATATAAATCGACTCAGCGCAGCTACTTTTCCGTTCAAGCTCTGTACCTGCTTTATAGTCCTGGGCGCTTGTACATCTCGAATAGCTTGGATCTTTTCTGGGTTGGCCTCGATTCCCCTAGCGTTGACGATGAATCCCAAAAACTTCCCCGATGCAACGCCGAAAGAACACTTCAAAGGGTTGATCTTCATGCCATAAAACCTAAGTATGTCGAACATTTCAGCCAAGTCTTGAATGTGGTCGTTTGACCGTCATGACTTCACGAGCATGTCATCCACATAGACTTCCATGGTTTTACCCAGCTGGTCCTTGAACATTCGATTCACCAGACGTTGGTAAGTTGCTCCAGCATTCTTCAATCCAAAGGGCATCACTACATAGCAATACAGTCCGACATTTGTAACGAAGCTGGTGTGTTCTTGGTCCGGAATATGCATTGGGATTTGGTTGTATCCTGAGTACGCATCCATGAATGACAGCAACTCGTGTCCTGCGGTGGAATCGACCAACTGATCGATCCTAGGCAACGGGAAACTGTCCTTAGGGCATGCTTTGTTCAAGTCGGAATAATCTACGCAAGTCCTCCATTTCCCATTCGCCTTCTTTACTAGCACGGGGTTGGAGACCCATTCAGGGTAGAGGGCGTCGCGGACGAACCCACTTGCTTTGAGTTTGTCCACCTCCTCTCCAAGAGCGGCGGATCTCTCTGGATCCATTCCTCTCCTTTTTTGCTTGACTGGGACGTATTTCGGGTCTATGTTCAACATATGACTCGTGATGGCGGGAGAAATCCCACACATATCAGAATGCGTCCAGGCGAAAACATCAAGGTTCGCCCGGAGGAAGTCGCTAAGGTCTTCAGTCATTGCGGGGCCTAGCTGTGATCCGATATTCAGTATTCGCGAAGGGTCGTCACGGCTAACTGAAATGTCAATTGTTAATTTAGCCGGTGCCGCCTTCTCTTCCTTGGGTTTCTCATCGTCGTCTCTCGGATCTATATCTCCGTAGATCCGAGAACTATGCCCGAGCCAGGGCTCGGACACTACTTGTCAATTATCCGCATTGAGGATGCGGACGGGATTGTCCGCAACCTTTCCCTTCTCCCTCCGGTGGGCCTCTTGGAGCTTGGCCACATAACAGGAACGACCAGCTGCTTGGTCGCCGTGAACAATGCCTACTCCTTTGTCAGTCGGGAACTTCAAAGTTAAACACCACGGGGCTAACGCTGCCCTAAACTCTGCCAGGGCCGGCCGACCCAAGAAAACGTTATACGGAGAGTCCACATCCAAAACTACAAAGGGTAGAATTCGCACTCTCCGACGCTCGCCTTGTCCCAGTTCAACTAGTAACTCGACATATCCCACTGCATCAGTTGCAGCGCCGTTAAAGCCGTGAATACGAGCTTTGGATGGTTTCAAGTCTTTTGTTTCTAGCTTCATTTGATCGTAGGCCTTCTTGAAGATGATGTTGACTGAACTTTCAGAATCAATCAGAATTCTTTTTACATATGCTGGCCCGATCGTTGCAGATATGACCATGGGGTCGATGGTCGGAGCCTCTACCTGATCAGCCTCTCTGCTTCTGAACACAATATCGTCTGTCATTACGCGCCGCTGCTTAGCAGGGGCTCCGTCCTCCACGTTCGAACAACACTCAAAATCTGCATGCTTCAAGGAACTTGCATATCGCTCCATCTCCTGCCAATTCTTATCCGCGGGGTGAGGCCCGCCGATAATTGTATTTATGACCAGTCAACCAACGGTCCGGGCAGGCTCCTCAGGATGACGTGGAGCTGGTGCACGACCTGGGTTGGACGTTCCATATCCTCCTTCTTGTGGATCCTTCACAAATTCTTGCAATTTCTTCTGCCTGATCAACTTCTCGATAGCGTCGTGCAAGTGTCTACATTCTTCCGTATTGTGTCCATAAGTCTCATGGAAGCGACAATATTTCCCGGTCCGCTTCTGTTCTTCGGTTGATTCTTTTGGACGTGGTTTTCTGTACTGAAAAGTATTGCAGGTGGATAGGTAAATGTTTTCAAGTGGGGCGTTTAGCGGAGTGTACTCGCTGTAGCTTGGAATTCTCGACTTCCACTTTCCTACCTCTTTTCTTTTCCCTTGACTCCTTCCTTCGGACTCCTTGGGTTGCCCATGCTTGTTCTGGACATTGACTTGGACCTTTCCCGAGCTGTCTCCCGATTGCTTCACAGCGATGTTGCTCTTTATTGACTCTTGGACAGGCCCTGGCGCCTTATCTCGTCGTACCCACCTAGCTTCCTCTCTTCTTATGAACTGGTGTGCCTTAGAGTAGAAACGCTCTAGCGTAGCTGGAGGTTTTCCTGCCAGACAGTCTCCAAACTCAGAGTCTGGATCCACACCTCTCATTACAGCCATCAGAATTGCATGGTCATTGGGATTACTGACTTCAGTTGCTGCTACGTGGAATCTTTGCAAATATTCCTTCAACGATTCCCCAGGATTTTGGATTACACTTGACAGAGACATCACGTCCTTTGGGCGCGTAGTGTGTATCCTGAATTGCTCAATAAACTTCTTTGCCAACTCCTCGAAATTTGATACGGATCGCGGAGGAAGTCGGGTGAACCATATAGTAGCGATCCCAGATAGAGTAATCGGAAAGCACCTACACTTGGTGGCATCATTCGCTCTGGCTGAATCCATCATCCATTCGTACCTCATGACATGTTGTCTAGGGTCAGTCTTTCCATCATATGCAGGAATAGTAGGCATACTAAACTTCCTGGGGTACGCCGCTTGCAACACAACATCCGTGAACGGAGTATGACTTCTTGACACTCCCCAGTCATCATTTGATAAGCCCTGATTCTCTTTCATCAGTTGCCTGATCATGGCTATCAGATCGGGTGTCTGTATGGAAGGCGGAAGGTTGGAATCTGTTCTACGCGCATGTCCATGCTGATGCCTCCTCTCTTGGCGATCTGCCAATTGTGCATCTTGAGGTTCGGCATCGTTAGCATTTTGATGATCTGGGCCTCTATCTTCCATCTGTATCCCGGTCCTGAAGCTTCCAGCTCTTGCTTGGTCGCGGTCTCCAGCTGTTCGAACAGCAGCATTTGCTCGCGCAGCATCAGTCTTACGGCGTCTGCGCCTGGGAGGTTCATCAGCGGAAGTAGAGCTGTCAGATGAGGAGTAAGCAGCGGGATTGCCCCCAGCATTCTGTTGCTGCTATTGAGTAAGTTGTGCCATCAGGTTGGCATTGGCTTGCATCTGCTCTCCTAGTTGTCTCCTACTTTCCCTGAGCTCTCTCATCAAGTCGTTGAACTCTATTCTGGTGACAACTGGAGTTTGGTCCTGAGTGGCAACTCCTGTATTTGGAATTGCTGGTTGATTGCTAGGCCCTGCTTGTTGCACGCTAGCAATCTCGTGGGCATCCGCATTGTGAGAAGCTGACCTGGTACGTGGTCTTGCCATTGTAGAGTTATTGGTATGAACTCTGAGTAGAATCAACGGATGTCCTATCAGTGAGTCGGATCTTCTTTGGGGGATTTTTTCAATCCAGTAGCTTCAAAGCAGATCCTTGAGGTCTGAGAATTCAATTCTCAATGAAAGCACCAAAGTGTTAGCACCAAAATTGGTCACTAACCTCATTCAGAAAGATTGTGTAGAGATATAAGTGATGAAAGTAAATTAAACAGAGAAGACAATGCTAATTTAAATGCAGAAAGTAAGAACACCAAATTTATAGTGGTTCAGCGTAATTGCCTACGTCCACTTTGTTCAACTTTATTGATTTCCTTTATGGTTGATTACAAATACAATTCGTGAATCAAATGCTTAAGTGAAGTTGTTGAGTAGAGAAGATGAGTCTTGAAAATGGTAGAGTCTCCCCGGTGTTTTCTCTCCAAAAAAGGATCCATTTCACTGTGACCCTGCCCCTCTATTTATAGGCAAATATGGGCTGGACTTCCCAAGTGGGCTGGATAGTCGAACGCTCAAGCCCTAGTGTAGTGGTCGCCGTATGCCGAACCAGGTGTGCCGAACACCCTGAACGCCGAACAATCCCTTCTATGCCGAACGATGTGGTTGATGTTTGGGAAGTGCAGGAAGTTGGTCAGTCGAAGCCGAACGCTCTTCTAGATGCCGAGTACTCCTGTTGCCGAGTACTCCAGATGCTGCCGAATTCTCCTTGACACCGGGCAGTCTTGATGCCGAGCACTCTCGTATGCCGAGCAGTCTTGACGCCGAGCATTGGTTGACGCCGAGTACCATGGGATGCCGAGCGTTCTTGTAGCCGAGTTCTAATGATGTCGAACACTAACTGACGCCGAGTCTCCTGGTCGCCGAGCACTACGGATGCCGAACGCTGTGGATGCCGAGTCCCACTGGATGTCGTGCGCTTCGCCGAGTCCTCCTGGATGCCGAACAGTCCTTCATGCCGAGTTCCAGCTGATGCCGAGCGCTCTTGTATGCCGAGTACTCCTGGATGCCGACCAGTCCTTCATGCCGAGTTCCAGCTGATGCCGAGTACTACACCGAGTACTCCTGGATGCTGATCAGTCCTTCGTGCCGAGTAGTGGCCAATGTCGAGCACTCACTTGCCTGGTCAAATCTCCAGGAAACATTAATGAGATTAATTACTACCTTAGTTGGAATCTGATGAATTTGGAAATTAGTGTACAATAATAGGTTAAATTGAAAATAACTAAAATCAAACAGCTAAATATTATGTTAATAGAGATTTAAAGGAAATCTAAGAATATTAGTGTAATAGATTTTAAATCAAATGTTGATTTCATCCGGTGTAATATTGAATTAAATAAAATGTGGAAATCAATTTGAAATCAAGAGAAATTAAGTAGCACTATAATTGGAAATAATTAGTGATAATTTAACGAATTAAATGATATAGTAACCGGAAGTAATATGCAATTAATGGAAAATTTATACAATCAATGTAGAAAAGAAATTTTAATGATTGTAATATAAAATAACAAAAGTGTGAATGGAAATTTATAGAAACGTCAACTTTCTCTATAAATATCCTACTATAAACCCTAGCCTCCCTAAATCTCATTTGTCTGTACATAAATTCATTCTATTCCTCCTCTTCCTCAATGGCAGACAAAATTCTATATTTCCAGATCCAATCCCAAATCAAATCCAAAGCTGAAAATTCAAACTCCTCAGGAAATTTCAGAATTTTTTTATATTGAAGCTCTTGGTGTACGCATCTCAGATCTGCAGTTCGTTCTTGGATCTGAGTTTCTGTATAGTCGAAATTGGTTCGTTTTTTTTTTGTTTTTATTTATTTTTAATTTTGATTTCAAATCATTCAAACACACATATCTTCCTCATACGAACTCCAATTCACACGCGGGTTTTTGCGTTAGGATCGTATCTAAATTCCGGACACTTTGACGCTAGTTTGGACGAATTTGGAGACTGTCAAATATTTGAATTTAAATTGGATTTAAATTCAATTTAAATTCAAAAGGTGAGTGTTTTAACCCACTCACAACTTCTAAGATTTCTTATGTTTGTTAAATTAAATTTTGATGTGATTTAAAATTTATCTATTAAAATTTATCTATGATTGTTTGGGCATATATTTAATCATCATCTCAGTTAGATAGCATTTAGTTAAATTTAATTGTTATTTAATTTTATTATTGCATATAATTTGCTAGTTAAATTTATTTATTATTGCATATAAACTACCAGTTGAACAGTTATTAATTTTTATTGAATATAAACTATTTGTTGATGCCTGTTATATTTTATATGCTTTATATTGATGTTTTGTTTAAATTGGATGACGATTGTAATAAATGGTTGTTTATTGATATTTGGATGAATGGATGCTATATTTTATATTGTATAAACTGCAAGTTATTATGCATTTTCATTTCATTCGGGATTGCGGTTTGAAATGATATATAACCGTAAACTTTTATTTTTAAATTACGGATTGAAATGATAAATATCCGTATCACTTTACCATAGGATAGAAAATTATATACAAGCACCATGGTCTATATATAAAATTTTTTAAAGTGATTTTCTATAGTTTGGAAATAAATATACGGTTTAATAAATATTAAAATTTTGATATTATATAAATATTATTTTATATATGGTTAAATTCTAAAATTTAAGCTATGTATAACTTGATGATGTTTTAAGTTTGATTTACGAATATTTCAAGTTTGAGCTTTATTTAAGTGATATTGAATTTATTAAATAAATATTTCTAAACTAAATAATAGTAAATTGAATTAAGGTATATATAAGATTATTAGATTTGGTTGGGAATTTTGGAATATTTAAAGACTTAAAATATATCAAAATTGAAATGTTTTATTGAAATTAAGGTATTATTGTTTTCAAAGTATTGGTTTTCGAAATTGTTATAACTTTGAAAGTAATATGGTTTGAAAAATGAATTTATTTGAAATGGAATTTATTTAAGAATTATTTGTGAATATATTGATTGGAAACCTATTGAAATTGAAAATTTAGAATATGACTTCAAAATGTGGTTTGGGTTTAAGATGATTTAAAAGAATATTTCAAGTTTATATAAATTAAAGAAAGATTAGTGATTGGAAATTGGGTTTTATTTATATAAGATATTACTGAATTGTTTTGGAAATGGAAATGATATATTATTGAGTTGGTTTTGAATGGCAGTAATATTTTGGTTTTAAAGTATATACTATTTTGAAGTAAAGGATATGGTTTTGAAATGGAAATAATATTTTGGTTTCTGAAGTATATACCAGTTTGAAGTAAAGGATATGTTTTGAAAGGGCAATGATTGTGTTTTTAAAAGTATATATTTTTAAATGACCACGGTGTTATAATAACGTTTGGTTGTTAAAGAGACCGGGAACGGATATGGACATACTCTCTGTCGATACCGAAAACCACTTTGACAACTGTGTACGCGGTGGAGTTTCCAAAATGAAGTAGGATGGTGGCGACGATCCTAAGGTATATACGTGGACCCAACTCCCGTGAATTGGCATAAGGTGGCTAAAACAGGAGCGATCTCGGACCAGTGAGGTAGCACCTCTTATCGGACGCACTTCTTTGATACTATTCTATTATTTTGTGATTTTTGGTGGCCACCCTTCGATTTGGGAGTGTTGTTCGAGGTGGAGCGGTAGTGCCTGCTATGTGTTTCCATCAGTCCGTGTGCATAATTGGTATATCTACCCTGGCATTGCCTTGTGTGCCGTGTCACCTACCATATCGAGCTTTACTACGAGTTGTGATTTCTCCCGTAGCCTATGGAGTATCGAGGGTAGCCCCCATTTTAGGAGTATGCTAATACTGGATAGACTACTTGGACTATTATGTGTTAAGGGGAATATTGGGTCACTCCTTAATGCTATTTAAAAGTATGTTTATTTTATATTAGACATTATTATAATAGCGAATATTACTACATAGTAAATAGTTTAACGGATCCTTAGGGGATGTGAATCCCGAGCATCTCTTAAGTTACTGCACTCACGTTAAACACTGGATAGGAGATGTCAAATCCCGTAAACATCTCTGACGTCGTTCCACTCATATATTTATCATTGGTTTAACTTACATAAGATCTTTAAGTTCTGACTCGAGTGTTTTGTCTTTTCAATTCGGACGAAGATTTTATTATTACTATTTGTTATATATTCCACTACACCATTGTATTCCACTGCATAATTATCATTCTCTGGTATGTGTAACTCTGATATGTATTGTATAAGTATAATCAAATGTTTTGTAAAACAGCTTCATGAACTGTTATTTGATTATTATTTTTTATCGTTCCGCTGCAAGATTCTATTTTGTTTCTTTTATTTCTCAACTTTTTCTTATTTACCACATAACAATCCACCCTTCTGTATGGTTTAAGTTGGCACGTGTGTCTGCTTAAGCATACAAAAAGGTGGGATGTTACAATATTGCTTATAAGGTATCAATCATCATCACTCAATCACCCTTCGAAAATGTAGGATAGTCCTTCTTCAAGTGATCAAGCTAATCGCAATAGAAGCACCGATGCTTCATTTTAGCTGGATTGTGTTTATAGCGAAATGCCACCATATGCCCCTAAAGTGACATACTAGGTAAGCTTCTTCTTCATGTATGTTCGATCTTTCCTATTATCACAGTCTTTGCGCTTTATTTAGAGCTTCGGTTGCTTTCCACTTTTGCCACCTAAATTGTACCTCGTAGCTGCTCTTACGGAGGAGAACCATCCCAACAAGACTTTCTAAAGTGGTCCCTAACAGGGATAAGACTAAGCAATGAATCCCCAACCGGTGTTTTTATACTAAGGCAAAATCCTTTGCCCATACCACCGGAGTACCGACCATCTCAGTCTCCAAAAACTAAAGATTGAGTTGGTCTACATACTCCTTCACTAACAAGCTTCCCTACATAGGAATGCTCAAACTGCACACCCTTCTCGATCTTAGAAATGAATAGAGAACTAAAGCGACGACCGAATTAATCTTAAGCCATATGCCTGGATCATCAGGCACACAACACTATGTCCTGCCTAGCCAAAGTCTCCCCTC
The DNA here is from genome assembly GCA_030737815.1 of Allium fistulosum. Classification (NCBI taxonomy): domain Eukaryota; kingdom Viridiplantae; phylum Streptophyta; class Magnoliopsida; order Asparagales; family Amaryllidaceae; genus Allium; species Allium fistulosum. The sequence goes on from CM060907.1 coordinate 103,447,093, forward strand.
TTTAAATGTCGATAAACAATCTTCCTTTTGAGAACATTCCCTAAACCCATATCGATGGAATCCCTTTCATACACATGTCCAAGGCAGTGTCTTAGAAACAGTCTCAGAACCCAGATATGGATTCCTCCAAGGCTAAGGAAATCCCAACACAGCTTTTAAATCTAGTTGAGCTATAAATACTAATGTCCCAAGAGCCACACCACCTCTAATGCCAATCATATCTGCTTAAAATGTTCACGGGCAGCAGAGCATCCCTTATAGTAGCTAAATAGTCTTTTAACTAATTAGGCATCATAGACTGCCTATCTACAATCGCTAGAGAACTCTATTTGCTCATACTAGTAGCCTAACGAAGATACCTTAGCACATAGCAATAGAAATAAATCAAAATCTAGAAGACAAGTGGTGTATACAGTACATTATAATAGAAAAACACAAGTACACTCTCTCAACATATCTCCTTTTACCAGATTGTTTAATTCAAGCCGTTCTACTTTGTTCGAGTGTTAAGCCTAAGCTCTGATACCAAACTAACAACCCACCCTTCATAACATTCAAAAACCAGCACCTCACATTAATGCCTAACTTCCGAATAACACAAAAGACAGATTGTCAAGAAAGAAATTAATACAAACATTATACTAAGGCATGTCAATATAATCTCATAGTGGAATGATAACATATACTATATTGAGTATTGTTACACCCATTTTTACCACGAACCGCAATAACGAAAGCTGAGACAGAGCGAAAAGGGAGCCGACTTATAGCCATAACATCTAACCCAAACCGAGCCCTAGAATCAAAGGATTATGACAAATATTGCACGCTTCAAGGAACATGGGCATGCCACCATAATCATATCCTATAGCACAAAATGAACAAAGATGCAGGAAACAGTACTAAACATACTAAGACAGTGCCGGCCGCAACAAAAGGCATTCCAAAAGGGTTGTATACAGGGTTGTTCGAAACACGCTTAACTACAGAACCAAATTCGCAGGCAAACGACAGTTGTGAAGAAATTTCTCCTTCATCAACAAACAGACCGTACTCGCACAGAGGGTGACTCAAACCACAGAAAGCCTTAGGAACATCCCAAGCATATGCCAAGTCAGCCCTCAGAGAAAAATGAGGAAACACTGCACTATTTTGGCCCGGTGCAATATCAAGACAAATAAAAATAGCAAGTGTATCAGTTGGGCAATGCGGCCTGACTAGCAGACAATATTCACTACATATGCAACCACATCATAGCAGAGAATCGGGGTGGTCCTCTATCATTCCTCTCAAGACTGTAGCCATTCCAAGAGAGAGAGGAGACCGACTCATAAAGACCTAATCTTCCCGTCCAATTCCTCAGGCATCTTGTAGGCAAGGTCAAATTCAAATTTGAATTCTCCCGCCATAATTTTAGATGTTCCCACTCTAAATTTGGAATCCCCACCTCCATTTAAACTTCCTACCAAACACACATCAGTAATCCAGTCACATAAAATAGGTATCCGAATAAACGACAACTTGTAGAATCCAACAGTTGAGAAATAAGACGAAGAAGAAATTTTAACAATCCATGTGCTTTCCCTGACTATAAATAAAAAGGGCACTATAGCTTAAAGGTGAACTTTCTCAGACATTTTTCTCTTTTAAGAAAATTTTAAGATTCAATTATATCTCCAGCCATGAAATTATGTACCCAAACAATAAACGAAGAAAGAGAAACTACCCATGGATTTTGGACTTCTTGAAATCGGAACCACGTAAATCCTGTGTTCTTTACTGTTTACGTTCTTTTACTCTTATTAGCTACAGTGCAACATTCTTTTTAGTTTCAAATGAATTAAATAATGGTTAGATCTGACATTTTAACATATAGTTTAAGTGCAGCTACATGATTGTGTAAGCACTCAGCGACGTACACAACAAATATGAGATTACTTAAAATTGCTAATTCCAAATCAGCAAAGTAATTGGCAAACAAATTTCTTTGCAAAAATTCAAGGAGTTAAAGGACGAAATAGTTCTCCAACATCTTTTGGTGCTAGAAGGAGGGATGAACCTTCGAACTTCTATTTGTCTTCCATATCCAATAAAGCAGCATATCATGAATCATGAATCCTATCAGATTCACTTATTGCCTCGATTCAAGAATTTGCACATCTAGTAGTAAAAACTATCACCAAATCCCTTAATGCACTCAAAAAACCTGGATGAAGCAAGAGTCTCGATCGAGGCCTCTATAGATACCATCCTAATCGCAATTTAATCCTTTTCAGATCAAATAAACCAACACATGGAAGGATTAGAGAAAACAGTGACTCAGTATGTCATTCAGGGGCCATCATCACCTCCTTACTCCATAGCTCACCGCCATCGTCCCACAGTTGCACTGAACAATCAGTGGGTGAACGGTAACAACACTTCCATTAATGGTAACATTGATGTTAGATTAAAAGCTGACAATAGATTGAAAACAAAATCTAGGCTAACCCTCGAATTAAAACCAAGCCCGCCAATATACACCCTCTGTTGGTAGAAAAAATTAACTGATCCGTAGGAAATGACGTGGACATCATATCTTACAGTAACTCGTCCGATTTTGACCTAGGAATACAAGATCTGACTACTCAAGATTCAGGTAGAACAGTCAGCAAAATTCTATAAACAGAGCATTGGAGAATGAAAAGAGGAAGGAATTTGTACTATTTTCAGTGAGACCATTATCGAGGCTGATTTTCTCGATAATTTCAAAGCCTCTACAATTGATAAACTTGATGGAACTACTAATCCCGAGGATCACCTTAGTATTTTAAATATTTTATAGACATCTTAAAGGTCGGAAGGATGGCCCAATGTAAGCTGTTCCCAGTATATTTATCCGGTGCAGCATTAAGGTGCTTTAAAAGGTACAGATCCGAAGAGGTCTTATCTTGAGACAACTATCCATTGATTTTCTAAGACAGTTCAGTGCGGGAAGGGAAGACCCCTGACATTCACACCATGTCCTACTTGAAGTAGGGAGAGATTGAAAGTCTACGTAGTTTTATCAATGTGACGCCCCACCTCTATACCCAAGCTAACCAAGAACACTACGATGTAGTGCTGTCAATTAGCGCGGAGAATAAGGCTGTGGAGGAGCGACCATCCATGTAACTTCTTTGTGCGAGCACCGATACGTCAGATAGAATAGAATGCATATCTTTTAAGGAGGAAATCCGACATACCGATACAAACACAAAGCTATCACACGGTGGCTATATATAATCTTCGGAAACAAACATAGAAATAATCATAACATAAATCAGTCACAGACATCCATATCACAAAGGCGGAAGAAGATATGAATAAATATATAACACATGAAAGTGTACATCAGAGTAGTGGTCAGAAAGATCCACGATAATACAAAAGAATAGCATCACGTGCTATACAAAAGAATAAGTACACAACATAGAGTCTATATCTCAAAGGTGTACATCCAAAAACTACTAATCTAAGTAGTTAGCCAAAAGTCAGAATAATCCTGAAGAGAAGTCAAGCAGAAGCACCTGTAACATCTCGGTCTGACCCGAGTATTATTTATAAGAAAATAATAAACGGATCAGTCTAACTATAAATATCAGATGATATGGTATACAGTAAAAGGCATGACATGAACATGTAATAACCATAGCGACATACTACTATAAGTATGTAAATGATAATCAACAAAAGATTAATCAATATCACAAGAATCTTCTCAAAGATCCAAACACATAAAAAGGTAATGACACACGAATTCACCAATACACAAAAACCTGATATCATATCAGTGAAAATCACAAAAGTTGGTGAAGCACTAAATCCAGAAATCAACACACGAAATCCAGAACAAATCCCAGAAATCAACACACGAAATCCAGAAATCACAAAAAGGGGGAAGTCCGACACACGGACGAGAAGTTATCTCATGGAAGCTATCCATTTAAATTTTCCGAACACACGGATGGCCCGAAGGCAAGTCCGACACACGGACGAAGAGACATCGCACATTGCTAGTCTAAATCACAAAAATGATCGTCATGATCATAAGGAAGTGTCAATCACACCAAGCCAGTAAATATATGAGTTTAGCTTCATGTCCCATAACCACTTGCTTAACTTAAATATTTACGAACAAGCTGTAAATCTTCACTAGGAAATTGTCACAAAAAGGGTTCAATCGAACAAGTCCAAGAGCTAACCGACGAAGTGAACGCAAGCGTTTCATACCACTCGTTTTACTAAGTCGTTTAAGTCGATTTCTCATTCGAGTGAAGTAAAGGCTTGTATATACTAGTAGATTGAAAATCGGTTTGAGAAAACGAACTTTTGATACTTAAATTAGTGTTGAAATCGCTTTGATGGAAGAGTTTTGATATTTACTATTAGTATTGAAACCTTCATATATCTTTAAAGTGACAAGTCATAAAACGATGGTAGAACAAATCAATTCACGTTCGAAGACGTGAGTAAAGTGCAAAGAAGTCAATCCCAAAACCATCAAAGTAGAAATTCTGATAAACGTTTTTCAGAAGAGATTGCCTACGCAGAGTAATACGGGGTTCGACCTGCCCGGTCAGGTCGCGGGGGTCCAGGGGGCAGCGCCCACGGCGGGGTGCGGGGCAGCGCCCCGTCACGGTACGACTTAGTGAAGGCAAGCTGGTCCAACGACCTAAGGAGAAGTAGGTCATACGACCTAAGGGAAGACTGCCGTGCAACCTAGCTGAAGAACAGGTAAAATGACTAAGTACAAACTCGCGAACGACTTACGACTTAGGGGATAAGGTCATACGACCTAAGTGGAGAATGCCACGCGAGCTAGCAGAAGAACAGGTCAAACGACCAAGTACTAACCCGCGAACGACTTACGACTTAAGGGAGGAATGCCACACGACCTAGCAGATAACAGGTCATTCGACCTAAGGGTAAGGTCGGTGGCGACCTACGACTTAACAAAGTCGAGCAACCTACGACTTAACGAAATCAAGCGACCTACGACTTAGGGTCAAGCGACCTAAGAGAAGCAGCGGGAATGTTAGGTCTGAGACGACCTACGACTTAACGATTTAAAGCCAACGACCTAGGACTTAAGAGTCATACGACCTAGGACTTAAGGGAGGCAAGAGACTTACGACTTAAGGGATAAAGTCATAAGACCTAAGTCTTGAACGACTTAACGACTTAAGCCTTTAACGACTTAACGACTTAAGCCAGGGCGAGCGAGCTAACTGCAAAACGACCTACGACTTAAGGCCTTTAACTCCTGAACGACTTATGCCAGTAACTCGCGAACGACTCAGCCTTTACTTCGTGAACGACTTAGCACACCCAGAACGACTCAACGCCTGGAACGACTTAACACTTTAACTCGAGAACGACTCAGGCCTTTAACTCGCGAACGACTCAGGCCAGACGAACAGAAATACACGCGCGCGACCTAAGCCCTTAACTCGTGAACGACTCACGACTTAGGCTTAACTCGTGGACGACTCAGCGAAGGCCAGAAACGACTTAAGGCCAGGAAAATCACCAAAACGCTGAAAATTGAAGTTTTTCGCCAATCCAATCCAAACCAAATGCAAATATTGATGCAAATACAATAGGGGATCATTCCCAACAGTCCAAGATAGATATAGGCAAGATGTGAGATCAAAAATCTCACCTTTTCACGGAATTTGATGAAGATGGAGATTTGAGAGCAAAGCAAGAACACCAACAAGCTTGAATCAATGGTCTAAACGTGAATTTGATGTTGAATCTCGGATTTGCAATGGAATTTGTGTTTGGGAGTTTTAATTTCTCTTTCCCTCCACCATTTTTGAAGAAGCTTGAAGTGATGAAGAGAAGAGGGGGTGGGCTGAGTTAAGAAGGTGCAGTCCAACCCAAAGTCTCAAGCGGGAAAAGTGACGAAAATTTCACTATCTCCAAACATATCGAAGTTTACACTCAAAAAGATCGCAAACGTCATTTTGAACTCAATGGGGGTGGTCTCGAGTCCTAATTTGACCGTATGCAAAAAGTAGCTTTTCGGACTAACATCCGACTAACGATAAAATATTTAAATAAAATATTTAAATATAGAATTGATAGATATGCGGGTTGTTACAATCAAGCGCTTTAAGATGGAAGCCCTTCGAATTGGGGCGACCAACGAAGAAGCATTACTAATGGTGGCTCACGCTAGAATTAGGAGAGAAATCGCTATGTAGGACAAAAATAGTAGGAAATCTTATCATAGTATGAAGGGGTTTTATGAAAGGGCAGTTGTCTACATCATGATGGAGGAAGCTAGATATCTATATCAAATTAAGGGGATTTTCGCCCCTAACTATGATCGGGAAAGGGGTAAACGGGTACCATCCACCCACAAAATGGAAAAAGGAGCAAAAATTCACAACAAAGATCACTCTCACCATTCCTTTGGGCAGATATATGAGATAACCAAAGATAAGCTATCTTACAACATGCTAAACAAAGGAAAGAAACTAGAAAAGAATAAAGGTGGAGCTTACTGTCATTTCCATAAAGCAAATGGTCACCATACGGATAACTGCTGACATCAAAAGAAGGAGATAGAGAGGTTAATCAACAAAGGATATTTGGGTAGCTTCCAGTGGGAGAATGGGGAAGACAGGACTGACCATTCGATTCTAGATTCGAATGAACATCAAGTTGGCAACCCTTCAAACATGATAGCCTTGATTCACGGAGGGCCGCATCTCGCTGATGCAAGCAAGAAGGCATGGGAAAGAAACATGTTGGAAGTGCCAAGGGGCAATCTTCCATATCAAACAAAAGCCTACACCAAAGATAACCTTCACCACAGCTGATTCGGTAAGGGTCATACTCCCACATCAAGACCCACTTATCATTATGGTGCAGATCTCGAACTGTACCACGAAAATAGTCTTCGTTGATTCAGGCAGTTCAGTAAATGTCATCTTCAAATTTGCCTATGATCAAATGAAATTACCATCTGAAATCCTAAAACACAAACCTAAACCAATCTTTTGTTTCAACAACACCGCCGCCATTTCGGTAGGGCCCAGCACCCTTGCTCGTCATAGCTGGAAGTGTCCCGTTAAGCAAGTCATTTTGTGCAAGTTTCTTAATATCAATCAACCGTTGCCCTACAATGCTTTCTTGGGAAGACCTGCTCTAGTTGATCTATTGGCAATCATCTCTCAAAAGAATTTTCTCATGAATTATTAGCTCAGCTGGGATAGGATTTGTATGTGGAGAACAGTTATTAGCTAGAGAATTATATCATGTAACTCTTAACCCTAGCAAAAAAATTGTTCCAGACTAGTATGTTGTTTCTTATGATGTTTATAATGATAAAACTGAAGTTAAATGGGGCATAAAACTATAGCGGTATCAAACACCCGTGCTGATACTATGGCGAATAGCCCTGCACCTCCCAAACCTAAGGGAAAAGAGAAGAGAACATATATGCACATGATTGGCACTAATGAATATAACTCAGTTTGTGCACAACATTTCTTTGAGGAAGCCTAGAAATAGGCTCCCTTTGTTAGTTCGCCACTAGAAGAGGAACAAGAAAGCGAAATTGATCCAAGGTTAAAGGCAACAAAGAAAGAATTGAAACTAGTAAATGATACCGAAGATATCCAGATAGATTCAAAGGATCCTACAATGGTGCTCAAGATAAGAAAGAATCTCAAAGAAGAGTCCCGAGAAAAATTGATAGACTTCCTAAAAAGTTCCATAGATGTATTTGCCTCGACCCATTTAGACATGGTAGGAATAGATCTAGCCTTCATCTGCCATAACTGAACATCGACCCAGATGTGCACCCAGTCAGATAGAAACGTAGAACTCTGAACCAAGAAAGATACAATGCTCTACACAGAGTGGTTAAGAATTAAAGGAAAATGGATTAATTGAGGAAGTGTACTACTCTATGTGGATATTCAATCCGGTACTGGTGAGAAAACCCAATGGGAAATAGAGGACCTGCATAGATTTCATCGATCTCAACAAGGCCTACCCCAAGGATAGTTTCCTACTATCGAGAATCAACTAGTTAGCAGATGCAACCAGTGGGCATGAACTACTCTCATTTATGGATGTCTATTCAAGGTATAATCAAATAGTAATGTTGGAGCCAGATCAAGAATACACTAGATTCGTGACAGATAAAGGATTATACTACTACAAAGTCATGTGGTTTGAAATCAAGAATGCGGGACCAACTTATCTGAGGTTAGTTTATATGATATTTATTGAGCAGATTGGAAAGAACATGAAGGTATACATGGATGATATGATAGTTAAGTCCCAAGCAACATCAGATCATGTCAAAAACTTAAAGCAGACCTTCATAGTCTTAAGGTAATACCATATGAAGCTAAACCCTCTGAAATGTACCTTTCCTATCAAATCAGGAAAGGTCCTAGGATATATAGTGATTTCACATGGTATCGAGGCTAACCCTAAGAAAATTGGTGCCATAAAGAGGATGGAGATCCCAAAAAAGCTAAAAGATCTGATTAGCCTGAATAGTAGGTTAGGATCTCTAAGTAGATTCAAATTCAAAGCCAAAAAAAATGTATCATGTTCTTCAAAAAAGTAAAGAAGGGGCGAAACTTTGTGTGGACTGAGGAGTGTGAGGCAACATTCCAAAACTTGATGGACCATCTAGTCTATACTCTTATATTATCAAAACCAGTAACAAGTGGGAACTTATACATTTACTTAGTTGTAATTGATCAGTTTATTAATGTTGCAATGGTATAAGAGGATGAAGGGATGCAAAGGTGCATCTATATCATGAGCAAGCGGCTGTCAGGGGCGGAGCTAAACTACTCAATTATCGAAAAGCCGGCGTATAATCTGCTCCTTATAGTGAGAAAGCTGTGGCCTTATTTCCAGGCACACCCCATCATAGTTCTCACAGACAAACCACTTGGATAAATACTACAGAAGCCGAAGACATCAGGTTGCCTATTAAAGTGGGCAATGGAACTTAGCCAGTACGACATTACCTACTATCCCAGGAAGGCAATCAAAGGCCAAGCATTCGTAGACTTTATTGCAGAATGCACCTTACCAACTGAGCCCCATCTAGAAGAAGAAATAAGCACCTTATAGTTTTAACATCTACTTATGGATGGAACCTTGAATGAACAAGGAGTAGGAATTGGATATGTTTTGATCACACCGGATAGGAAAAAACCGCATGGAGCAGTTTGGCTCGGTTTTAAAGTAACCAACAACGTGGTAGAATATCAGCTCTCCTTGTAGGCTTACAAATGGCCCAGGTAATAAAGGTAATGCATGTTAAAGTTCACAATCTCAATTAATCGTGAACCAAGTACAAGGAAATTACCAAGCAAAAGAATCGACCATAGCCAAATATGCGAAACTATCTAAGAGATCGCTAGAGCAATTTGAACAATCTGAGATAAAACAAATCCCTCATGAAAGCAACTCATCTGCTGACTCTTTAGCAAAACTGGTTAGTACAAAAACATCCAGTGAAATGAAGGCCGTACGGATTGGACATCAAGCAAAGCTAAGTATAAAAGAATCAAATCAATTACTGGTTCAGACCCAAGCCCATCGCGCCGCCATTCAAGGCAAACAAAACGAAGAGGCAGTAGAGAGCCTAGAACAACTAGTTACAGAATCCTCATCCCAACAAGCTGAGGAAGACAATTGAATGACTCCCATCAAGCAATATCTTCTAAGCGGAGATCTACCTCCAAACATAAATGTGGCCCCAAAAATAAGATATCGGGCCTCATACCGTTGCTTCTTTGATGGCACATTATACAAGAGAGGATATTCTACCCCTTATCTTAGGTGCGTTTCCAAGGAAGAGGGGGTATGAGTCATGAGGGACAATCCGATGATCACTCTGGGGGAAACAAATTAGCAAAAAGGTGCTAAGACATGGCAATTATTGGCCTACGGTGCTTCAAGATTCAAAGGAATTTGTATGAAAGTGTGACCGATGTCAATGGTTTGCAAACATTCTTGGGCAACCATCGTATGAGGTCATCCCACTTGCAAATCCATGGTCGTTCGATACACGAGGAATAGACTTGATAGGACCACTTCTAATGTCGTAAGGAGGTGCTAAATACGCCATAGTGGTTATAGATTACTGCACTAAATGGGTAGAGGCAGAGCCCCAATCCATAATTACTGCATAGAAGATAGTCACTTTCGTAGTAAGGAGTATATTTACCAGATATGGAATTCCACGTAAAATTATTTTCTGATAATGGAGCCCAGTTTGAGAGCAAAGAATTCATAGAGCTTTGCAAGAAAAACAGTATAATAAAAAGCTTCCCATCAATCGCTCTCCATAGGCAAATGAACAGGTTGAAGCAACTTACAAAACCGTCAAAAAACTACTATAGAAAAGGTTACAAAATGCTAAAGGAAAGTGGGCAGCCGAACTCTCTTTAGTGTTATGGCCTAGCGAATTTCAACCAGAACCCCTACGGGTCACACACCCTTCTCGTTAACGGATATGAAGCCATGCTATCCGTCGAAGTGTAAATCCTATCACATTGAAGAATATCATATACCGTGGAAAATTATAAAAATTGAAAAAAGTTACCCTGGACCTCATTCAGGAGAGGAGGGATGAAGCAGCAGCAGTAGCAATCAAATATCGATAGAGGATGGCAAAGAGTTACAATGCAAGGCTCAAAGAAAGAAACTTTTGCAAAGAGGATTCGGTACCGCGAAGAGTAATGGCCAACACAAGGGAACTAACGGATGAAGCGTTAGGACCAAACCAGGAAGGACCATTATTCATTGCAGAAGTTTAAGCAAACGGAGCATATTGGTTATCTAGACCTGATGGCAACCTGGTTCCAAGAACCTGGAACTCAGAACACCTCAGACATTACTGTGTCTGATTTACATTATTTACGTGATGTATTTTGTAATATTATAAAGTGACAATATTACAAACTGGACGTAAGGATATAATACGGCCCAAACCAGTATAAAACTCTCTGTATGGTCCATGGAAAAATCAGCACACATTCACAGGTCACCGCTAGTAGTCATTGATTTAGCGAAGCACCGAACCAAAAGGAAAAAATGGCAATCTCCATATTGAAAACTATGATACTGTCTCTACACAGTTGAACTTGCATCAACGCAAGTCCGGCTCTTCAGCCATGCGCTGGACAGGACGAAAAACTTCCCTAATCAGGTACAAATATTCCTATAATAACAATCATAGGGAGACTGGTCATAAGGATAATAGACTGCCTGGACTAGTATAAAAACTTGTATGTTAAGTAATTCAACATACCACACTAGGTGTATAGATATTAGATTGCCAAAAAAGGTACAAAAACCCATGCGCATGCGATAATGGGTTGTATGCACATGACGTGACTTCTCGGTCAAATCTTCTTACACTCTTCATAGCTCACCGTCATCGTTTCAAAGGTATAAATTCACCTACGAATGACAATGACAATCTCAGAAACAAGAACGATGATACTAGAGAAGAATGTGGCTCAACACATGACATTGCAACCCTAAACAAATGGATAGGTCATACCAAACCTACAGCCAAGGACATTACGCCCCCAAATAGGGGTAGGCCGAAACGAGCATGCGACCAAGAATATGGCCAAGGACATTAGGCCTCCAAAATGAAAGGCAGGTCGAATCTAATGTGTGGCCAAGAGAATGGACAAGGACATTTCACACTCGAAAAAGGGTAGGTCATACCAAACTTGAAAGGGAGTGCAGGTTAAGGATCTTAAGGCTAATTTAACACTAGAGGGTGGGTGAATAGTGTTTAATGGATTCTAAGACTTATATGGACTAATTTAAAAATTATGATATAAACAAATGCAGAACTTAATCAGAGAACAATCACAGAATCAAACACAGATGCAGAAAGTAAATAAAAAGCAGTAAAAGGAAAGAACACATCGGATTTTATATTGGTTTAAAGTTACCCTATGCACCAAGGCAAACACCTCGTACAGATTTTTATTATACCAATGTCGAGATTACAATCCTCAATTTCTAAAGGCCTTGAGGTACCCTCCTGTCTTCGAGTCCGGGGCAAACTCTCTTGATTTACGGGACACAAGATCACCAATTGATTTCCAAGAACAACCACACCTTATAGAGAGACTCGATAAACTTTTGATTACAAATTGATCCTATAACTCTGAATAGCACTTTGATCTTCGAGAGAGGGCAGAGAATCAAACAAGAATGAGATTCTAATTTGATTCACTTGAGAATTCAGCAGAATTTCGGCACGATCTTAAAAATATGAAAATTTTAGAATATGGTTTTCTGGAGAAGGAGTGAAGAAAATAAGAAAATAGTTAGTTAAAAAATTCATTTGTGAAGGCTATTTATAGACTAGTAACGGTCATAACCATTCGTGAAGAGATTTAAACGAATAGACACTACTTTTGAAAATTGAAAATTTTGAATTTAACGGCCACCATGTCGACATGGGGTATTCCATGATGTCGACATCCCTTAGTTAAAAACAATATAAAATTTGTTTTGAAAATGGTATTGAAAGGAAAACAAGATGAAATGATTCTGAAGTAAAATAAACTAATTTTCCTATGTTTTAAAATAAAGAAGAGTAGAAAAATATATTTTTAGAATGTATATATAAATTTTATTTTAAATCTCAAGTGTATATATATATATTATAAAAGAATTTTTAAAAATCAGAAGATAGTTTAAAAACAAACGAAGTTTAAAACAAGAGTTTATTTAAAAACAAAAACAAAGAATATTTTAAGGCTAAAACATCCTTTTGAAAATCATTTGGAAAGATAATTTTTAAGGCTTAAACGTTTTGAAAAGCAGTTTTGAAAATCATTTTGAAAACTATTTTGAAGTAATTTTGCAAGCTTCTTCCTGCAGAATATCTCATCACATCAGGACTCGGGAACTTGTACAAAACCAGGATGTTCGTGGGTTTGTAAGCCACTTGTCGTAAGTTTGTAAGCTACTTGTCGTGGGTTTGTAAGCCACTTGTCGTAGGTTTGTAAGCTACTTGTCGTGGGTTTGTAAGCCACTAAGAAGGTAGAAATGGGTTCCATTCCAAATGAAATTTGGAATGAATATTTCCATGCTATTATGAAGTTTTAACAAAACTAGACACTTATCTTGAAACCTTGATCTTGATACTCATGAGTCATCAAACTTGATTTCTTCATTCTTGATCTTTATACTATACAGTCTTCAATAATCAGTACCTGCCTTATATATATCCTGCATAATAACATTCATATATATCTAGACAATAGTGTTAGTATATAAGATATAATAAAATAAGTTACAAAGGCTGTTTTCATCAAAACCACTATCTCTAGTTCCTAACAATCTCCTCCTTTTTGATGATGACAACCTTATAAAATATACTTACCACTTCGATCATACCATAACTCCCCCTTACACCAACAACTCCCCCTTACTCCAAGCCTACTATTTTATATAACTTCTCCCCCTTTGTCATCAACAAAAAAAGACTTATAAACCTTGAACTTAATAGAAAATGAGATAAACATACATATGACAAAAGGATAATAACTATGTATGAGTGATATAAAAAATAGCATCCTAAATTAAATGGAATTCAAGATTTTATACACCAAAGATTGTTTTAAGAAAAACATTAATTAAGATAACACTTATATACAAATTAGCAAACTAATATACAACCAAGAAAGAGAAAAACGAAAAACCCTTAACGAGGACCCTTAACTATTGGTGATTTATGGACCGAACAATTTGGATAGTGGAGACAAAGGTTTACACATTGTTCGACCAAGTTTCTATTAGCATCAAAAAGGACCTCTCAAACGCAAATCATGCCATCGTCATCATCCATATGAACATCCGGATTCGGTAGAGGATGTTCTTCTTCTTGATCCTCTTGTGGTTCTTCTAGAGGCTCTTCATCTTCAGAATTCATGGCTTGTGATGATTCTTCGATGACAATGAGATTGGCATGGTTATCCATAAGGAATTTTTGTAAATTCCAAAGGATTCTGCCTTGCCTATCTTGTTCTCTAGCCATTCGCAATTGACTCACTTGAATTCCATCATCATTTGAAGCAAATCTTTCATCTTCTCCTGTAATTTGATGACTCATATGTGTGTGGAACGTTGAAAAGGACCAGAATGAGGAGAAGTGGGTGAAGAAGGTTCATTATTAGAAGAGAAAGCCATTAATTTACTGTTTTAGAAGTTTATTACAGAGAATAGAACAGAGAAAAGGAGTAAAAGTCGAAATATATAAATATATAACTTAATAACTAATTTTAGAGGGAAATTTAAATTTGAAAATCTCGGCCTGTATGTCGACATAGGGGGATGGGTCATGTCGACATGCCCAGTTCAATTTTTGTGAAATTTTTATTTATATTAATTATTAACTATACTTATATTATTTATAATTTATATTTTAGTTAATGAACATATACCTAATTTTCTTCTAAATTTAGTAAAGTTTTGTTCATTTAATGGTTTGGTTAATATATCAGCAATTTGTTTTTCAGTATTAATATATTCAAGAGTTATGACTTCTTTACTTATATTATCTCTAAGAAAATGATGTCTAATATCAATATGTTTTGTTCTAGCATGATGAGTTTGATTTTTATATAGGTTTGTTGCACTAGTATTATCACAATAAATTGGTGATTTAGTTCTAGTTTATCCAAAATCTTTTAAAGTTTGTTGCGTATATATAACTTGAGAACAAGCCAAAGCAGCAGATATATATTCTGCTTCAGTTGTTGACAAGGATACAGTGTTTTGCTTCTTACTAAACCAGGAAACCAGAGAATGTCCTAGAAAGTGACAAGTTCCACTTGTACTTTTCCGGTCTGATTTACAACCAGCGTAATCAGCATCACAATATGAAATTAAATCAAATACATCATTTTTAGGGTAAAATAAACCATAATCTAAAGTATGTTTTACATATCTTAAAGTTCTTTTAACAGCTTTTAAGTGAGTTTCTTTATGTTGAGATTGGTATCTTGCACAGAGGCAGACACTATGCATGATGTCAGGACGACTTGTTGTTATATAAAGCAGCGAACCAATCATTCCCCTATATAATTTTGATCAACATCTTTTGATCTATCTTCTTTACTTAAAGCTACATTAGTTGTCATTGGAGTTGGTTTCCCACTAGAAGTGGTCAATTCAAATTTATTAATTAAATCCTTAGCATATTTTTCTTGACTAATGAAAATTCCTTTATCTAATTGTTTGATTTGAACTCCTAATAAGAAACTTAGTTCTCCCATATGACTCATTTCAAATTCTTTAGTCATTATATCTGAAAATTATTTATTCATTATGTTATTAGTTGATCCAAATATTATATCATCTACATATATTTGTAATAATTGAATATCATTTTCATTTCTTTTAATAAAAAGAGTTGTATCTATTTTACCAATTTCAAAACCAGATTGTAGTAAATAAGATCTTAGTCTTTCATACCATGCTCTAGGAGCTTGTTTCAGACCATATAAAGCTTTCTTTAATTTATATACATGATTTGGAAATTTATTATCTTCAAAAAGTGGAGGTTGTTCAACATAAACATCTTCTTTTACAAAATCATTTAGAAAAGCACTTTTCACATCCATTTGATATAACTTGAAATTATTGTAGTTTTCGAAAGCAAGTAGAATCCTAATAGCTTCTAGTCTTGCTACGGGTGCAAAGGTTTCATCATAATCAATTCCTTCTTCTTGACAATAACCTTGCACGACTAAATGAGCTTTATTTCTCACGACCTCACCCAGTTCATTCATTTATTTTTATAAACCCATTTTGTTCCAATTATACTTTTATCCTCAGGTCTAGGAACAAGTTCCCAAACATCATTTCTGGTGAACTGATTCAATTCTTCTTGCATAGCAAGAATCCATGAATCACCAGATGATGCTTCCTTTGGATTTTTAGGTTCAATAGTTGATATGAAAGCTACATTACTCATACTATTTAGTTGATTTCTTGTTATAACTATAGATTCAATATTTGCTAGTATATTTTCTACTGGATGATCTTTTAATAGCCTAATTCTTTTATTAGGTTGAATGATTTCACAATTAGTTTCATTAGGTTCATTTTTTAAAGTTACAAAATCTTCTACATCTTCTATTTGTATAGTATCTTTAAAATTTTCATCAAAAGATACATGCATTGTTTCTTCAATAGTGTTAGTTCTTAAATTATAAACTCTAAATGCTTTACATGTATTAGAATATCCGATAAAGATACCTTTTTCGGATTTAGGTTCAAATTTATCTAAATTATCTTTTGTATTAAGAATAAAACACTTACTACCAAAAACTTTAAAATAAGGTACTATGGGTTTCTTATTGTAAAGTAATTCATATAGGGTATTATTAGTTAATGGTCTAATTAAATCCTATTTAATATATAACAAGCTGTAACGACTGCTGCAGCCCAAAAGTTTTTAGGTAACTTTAAGTTACTATCAGAAAGCATTGTTCTAGCACACTCTTGAATCGTTCTATTCTTACGTTCTACCACTCCGTTTTGTTGTGGAGTTCTCGGAAAAGAGAAATTATGAGTAATTCCTTTTTACTACAAAAATTCTCAAAATTTTCATTTTTAAATTCTCCACCGTGATCACTACGAATAGTTTTTATTTTTAAAGAAATTTGATTTTGAAATCTTTTAGCAAAATTCTTAAATAATTCAAAAGCATCACTTTTAAGTTTAAGAAAAATTGTCCAAGTATATCTAGAATAATCATCTACAATTACAAAAACATATTTATTTTGATTAATTGATTGAACTTGAGATGGACCAAATAAATCTAAATGAAGTAATTCTAGAGGTTTAGAAGTATAGATCATATCTTTTAATTTAAATGAACTTTTCTTAAGTTTTCCTAATTGGCAAGCATCACATATACTATCTACTTTAAAGTTTAACTTGGGAAGACCTCTAACTAAGTCAAGTTTTGATAACCTAGATAACAGTTTGAAATTTAAATGACCAAATCTTTTATGCCAAATCCAAGGGTCACTTGTATTAGCCAAAAGACATAAGTTATCATTTGAAACTTTCATACTAAGAATGTAAATGTTTTTCTTCCTAATTCCTTTAAAGATAACATTTGACTTATTATCTTCGATGTGACATTTATCTTTTCCAAATTTAATTTTAAATCCTTTATCACATAGTTGACTTATACTAAGCAGATTATGTTTTAAATTCCTAACTAGCAAAACATCATAAATAAGAGGAGTTTTGGAATTACTGACATTGCCGATGCCAATCACATATCCTTTTGAGTTATCTCCAAAGTTGACCAATCCACCATCTTGATATATAATGTCATTGAGTATCTCTGAATTTCCAGTCATATGCCTTGAACAGCCACTATCAAGTATCCTTTTATCTTTCTCAATTTGCACAATTTGTCCATTGGTTATTGATTCTTCAAATACCATGTAACATGTATGTTCCTACATAACACACCAATTCGGTAGATAACTTGATTTTTCATAAAAACTATATGCAGACTTATGATACTTTGATGAAATGCATAAATTCAAACTAGTATTAACAAAATTTCCTAAAAATGCCATTTTTAACTTTTCAAGTTTCAGATTATGCAAACTATGAAAACCTATGCTCTGATACCAATTGAAAGGGAGTGCGAATTAAGGATCTTAAGGCTAATTTAACACTAGAGGGGGGGTGAATAGTGTTTAATGGATTCTAAGACATATATGGACTAATTTAAAAATTATGATATAAACAAATGCAGAACTTAATCACAGAACAATCACAGAATCAAACACAGATGTAAAAAGTAAATAAAAAGCAGTAAAAGGAAAGAACACACTGGATTTTATACTGGTTCGGAGTTACCCTACGTCTAGTCCTGCACCAAGGCAGACACCTCGTACAGATTTTAATTATGCCAATGTCGAGATTACAATCCTCAATTTCTAAAGGCCTTGAGGTACCCTCTTCTCTTCGAGTCCGGGGCAAACTCTCTTGATTTACGGGACACAAGATCACCCAATTGATTTCCAGGCACAACCACACCTTATAGAGAGACTCGATAAACTTTTGATTACAAATTGATCCTATAACTCTGAATAGCACTTTGATCTTCGAGAGAAGGTAGAGAATCAAACAAGAATGAGAATCTAATTTGATTTACTTGAGAATTCGGCAGAATTTCGGCACGATCTTAAAAATATGAAAATTTTAGAATATGGTTTTGTAGAGAAGAAGGAGTGAAGAAAATAAGAAAATAGTTAGTTAAAAATTCGTTTGTGAAGGCTATTTATAGACCAGTAACGGTCATAACCATTCGTGAAGAGATTAAAACGAATAGACACTTCTTTTGAAAATTGAAACTTTTGAATTTAATGACCACCATGTCGACATGGGGTATCCCATGATGTCGACATCCCTTAGTTAAAAACAATGTAAAATTTGTTTTGAAAATGGTATTGAAAGGAAAACAAGATGAAATGATTCTGGAGTAAAATAAACTAATTTTCCTATGTTTTAAAATAAAGAAGAGTAGAAAAATATATTTTTAGAATGTATATAAATTTGATTTTAAATCTCAAGTATATATATATATATTATAAAAGAATTTTAAAAAATTAGAAGATAGTTTAAAAACAAACGAAGTTTTAAACAAGAGTTTATTTAAAAACAAAAACAAAGAATATTTTAAGGCTTAAACATCTTTTTGAAAATCATTTGAAAAGATAATTTTTAAGGCTAAAACATTTTGAAAAGCAATTTTGAAAATCATTTTGAAGTAGTTTTGCAAACTTCTTCCTGCAGAATATCTCATCACATCAGGACTCGAGAACTTGTACAAAACCAGGATGTTCGTGGGTTTGTAAGCCACTTGTCTTAGGTTTGTAAGCTACTTGTCATGGGTTTGTAAGCCACTAAGAAGGTGGAAATGGGTTCCATCCCAAATGAAATTTGGAATGAAGATTTCCATGCTATTATCAAGTTTTAACAAAACTAGACACTTATCTTGAAATCTTGATCTTGATACTCATGAGTCTTCAAACTTGATTTCTTTATTCTTGATCTGTATACTGTACAGTCTTCAATAATCAGTACATGCCTTATATATATCCTGCATTATAACATTCATATATATCTAGACAATAGTGTTAGTATATAAGTTATAATAAAATAAGTTACAAAGGTTGTTGTCATCAAAACCACAATCTCCAGTTCCTAACAAAACTCACAACCCACCGCTATCACTCAGTAGTGGTATTATCGACACCAAATATTTGTGACTACTATAATTTTAGAAATAAGAATGATGGAATCAAAGTAAATGTAAAATACAGGTTGGAATAAAAAAGGCTTTCATCTCAAATAAACGGAACGAATGAGAAATCAAGTAGTAATAACCATATGTGTAGACCGAGTGTTTAAGGCAACAAGTATACCATGACCTATGATCGCAGCCGACTTGGGAGGCAAGTGTTACACCCGTTCTTACCACAAACTGCAATAAGGGAAAGTGAGATAGAGCGGAAGAGGAGCCGACTTAGAGGCATAACATCTAACCCGATTCGAGCTTTGGAATCGAAGGATCGTGATAAATACTGCATGCTTCAAGGAACATGGGCATGCCACCATGGCCATATCCTACAACACAGAATGAACAAAGGCATGAGAAATAGTACTAAACATACTAAGACAGCACGACATGGAGCAAAATCCATTCCAAAGGGGTTGTATATAGGGCTCTTCAGAACACTCTTCAACGCATAACCAAACTCGTAGGCAAATGACATGTGTGAAGAATTTCTCCTTCATCAATAGACAAAGCGTCGCATAGAGGGCAACTCTAACTATGGATATCCTCAGGAACATCCCAAGCATATGCCAAGTCAGCCCTCGGAGCAAAATATGGAAACACAACACTATTTTGGCCTGATGAATTATCGAGACAAATAAAAATAGCAAGGGTATCGGTAGGGTAATGCGGCATGACCACTATCAAACATTCACTACATAAGAAACCACATCATAGCAGAGAATCAAGGCGGTCCCCTACTATTCCTCTCAAGATGATAGCCGTTCCAAGAGAGAGAGGAGACTTACCCATCAGACCTTAGCTTCATGCCTAATTCCTCAAGCATCCTATAGGCAAGGTCAAATTCAAATTGAATTTTCCCGCCATAATTTCAAATGTTCCCGCTCTAAATTTAGGATTCCCGCCTCCATTCAAACTTCCTTCCAAAGACACATCAGTACTTCGGTAACATCAAATAGGTATTTCAAATAAACTACAGCTGGCAAGTTCTACCGGTTGTGGAGCAACGACGAAGAACAAATTCTAGTAATCTACATGCTTTCCCTAACTATAAATAAAAAGGGCACTATAGCATAAAGGTGGACTCTCGCTGATATTTTTCTCTTTTAAGAAAATTTTAAGATTCAATGGTATCTTCAGCCATGAAATCTTTACCTAAACAATAAAGGAAGAAAGAGAAACTTTACCCATGGATATAGGATTTTCTGAAATCCAAACCATGTAAATCCTGTGCCCTTTACTTTTTGCATTCTTTTATTCTTATTAGGCGTAGTACAAAATTCTCATTTAGTTTCAAGTGAATTAAATAATGGTTAGATTTGAAACTTTAGCATACAGTTAAAATGCAGACACATGATTGTGTAAGCATTCAGTGGCATAATCACTACTTCACGACAATATTGAGATTACTTTATTTTCCTAATTCCAAATCAGCAAAGTAATCGGTGAACAAATTACTTTGAAAAATTCGGAGTTAAAGGATGAAATAGTTCTCCAACAGATACACATGAATAGAATAGGGTAACGATTTATATAAAAGACTGCACTAGCAGGAATAACTTATAAATGAATGTCAATACAAAATGTCAAATACATTAAAATCCATACAGACAGAGTCCCAAATATAATATCTCATACATCAAGGTTCATATATAAATACATATATGTCATGTACTAATACAATATTAAGTATATACAAAGTATCGACATTGCCTCTATAGAATGCTCCTATGAAAGCTCATCCCTAAAGCAGCTGACTCCAAAACAACTCAATCGAGTACCTAAGAGTTGTCATGACATAAGCAGACAAAGAAAAAATGCAGATCAGGCATAAAGTCTGGTATGAGCGGAACAATCTAGAAATACTGTATATTAAAACTGTATACAAATATATAGGAACTACAAAGCCATAGTCGGTCCTCTCCGCAATTGTTGCTTAGGGGTAATCTGGACTATGCGTATACAAGTAAAGTAAACCTACGTAGAAGATAGGAAATCATATCATAAGCTACTCCTCTACTATTGTCAATGAGTCAGCACAACTAATATGATGTGACTGAAATGTAACAGCATACTATGATAAAGGTAGCCCAACATCCAAAAGTAAAGTGATCCTAATACAAGTCTATCACGAAGCATATAATGATAGTAAATGCAACAGCAGCAACAACAACAGCCAACTAATAACATGCACAACATAGCAATGAAAGACAATTAGGGAATACAAATCAATGCCTATCATTACCGATGGGTGGAGTCAAATATGAACATCTATCGCAATCCAATGATTCCAATTGATAGTCCAAAATAAATAGAGTGGTACTGATCATACCATAGACCTCAAGCTAAATCCTGATTGATCGAACTCGTATAGATCTCACCATGTCCGGCATTAAGCATATGTGATATATGACCTACTCTATATACCTGAAACCTAGTCCTAAAAAATAAGTAGATTCAATATTGAGTTGCACCATAGACCCCGAGTCGCATTTAGGGTGGTCGAACTTATGTAGATCTCATCATGTCCATCATCGAGCAAAGGTGATATATGATCTACTCTATATACTTGATACCTTTACGGATCTCACCGTAACCCATATTCAGCACAAGTGATATATGATCCCATAGTAGATTACCATTATCACCTCCCCTTTAGTCATCATGGATTTCTTAGCAAATTCACGTAACGTATCAACAAACGAGAAAGGCGATAATCCCATGTAATAGCTACTGGGACCACAAAGGAGCATCGATGGTGTGTAGACATATATTCATCAAATATAGCATCATGTAATCATATATGTCTATCACAAATGAAGATCGATATCTCATCATCGTCTATCTACACAGATAGCCAGTATTATAAGACCCATAATCGATATAACCACTAATATAAAGCCAATACCATTCACTAAACATATCTACCACAAAGTCAAAGCCAAGGGAGTTGGACTAACTTCGCTCAATCGTATACACGTACCAAACATGACCATGTAACCAATCATTACATTGATATTATATTCGATCATCATTGACCGCACATGTATCACTATACATTGCATCTGAATCCCGAGCTTCACCTTGCATCCCACTTTCTCGAGTAGTCCGAAGCCTTCCCGAAGTTATACCAAAGCATTACGTCGCTCTACATCCGGATACAAGGAGAATCCTCCATCCAATTACAACCTGCTTGGGCTTTACTGCCTAGACATGTGCACCACTTGTAGCTGCTTGTCCTGGGCAGTAATGCCTAGGCAAGTAGCCTCCGAGCCGCCAATTTGAGCCCCCATTATCAATATTGCTTTATCTAATTAGTTGCCTAGATCCCCTAGCCTGTCTTCGCTACATCGAACCTCTTTCGAAGCCTATTGGGTGATATTTTGGAAGTGGTTACTTAAGTGTTCGAAAACCGATTTCGACACAAGAATCCTCTCTTTGCATGCGTAGAGTTCCCAAGCAGTTTCAATAACCCGACTTCCTCTAACATGCCAAAACAAGCCCAATCGGACCTCCTGGCTTTACGTGATGATCACACATGTGTCAATACACCTATTTATGCATGCATATGCACACACATATACGAAAACGCATAAAAACTTCACAAACCATGTTTAGAGCTTTACTGGAGTGGTTACTCGACCCGGTACTCTCTCATGCAACTTAGCGCAACAGATAGTCGCTATGGCTACAAAGATTGCTCGTAACGTGTTTATAAACACATATGGATATTCCCATACACATATACAAATAATCACATAATTAGACGATCATTATCTACAATCCAAACTATTCAAAAATTCTAACTATAATATTTTAATTGTATCGCTTATTATATAATTTCAAATGCACATATACATATACTTATTGTTAGGGCGAAAATTGGCCACCAACACTCAGTTGTATAAAAGCACCAATATCCAACCCAATTACATAAATTTGAAGAGAAATAAATGAAGAACAAAATTAAAAAAATCAGAAAGCAAGTAAATAGAGAGACAGATTTATAGTGGTTTAGCTAACTCCGGCCTACGTCCACTTCGGAATAATCCTTTTTATTATACTGAAGTTTGTTTATAGTTACAATCAGAAATCGAAGAATAAAATTGGTAGAGTGTAGCCTAGGTTGAAGATAAAGAGAAGCAGAAAGAAGATCCCTTTTCTGATGCCATGCCTATTGTATTTACAGGGGAAGACGTGCACGGATCGAGCTGTAATTTTGATAAAAGGTTTAGGAGACTAAGACGAGGCCACCCAAAAATTTCCAGGCCCATTGGGGCCCACAATAAGGATCGATATTGATCCCTATTTTGGTGTCCAAATGGGGTATGATACCTTTGGGTGATTCCCCATGATGTTAGCTACTTTCCTTCTAAATTTCGTGCCATTTTGACTTACGGTTTGTGAGATATCGTGTTTTCCATGAAGTAGTGTTGTTTAAGTCCCAACTTCTGCCAACCCCTACGAAGGGATAGGTACCGATCCCTCCAACTTCTTCCAAATGCCATGCAATACCTATAGGAGTTTCTCCATGTTTTATTATGCTTATCCTCCAAGTTTCATGACAAATGGATTAGTAAGACTCGAGTTATTGATTGAACTTTGTTGCAACATGGTGTTAAGGCTTATTATAGCCGATCCATATGGAGAGATAGGTACTGATCCCTCCAACTTGCTCCAAATGATATACGATCCTTAAGGGGTGTTCCTTATGTTCTAATTAGCTTGCCCTCCAAGTTTCATGTCAATTGGATGTGTAGATGTTGAGATATTGATCAATCTTTGTTATGAAGTCAGGCTTAGCCGATCCCTAAGAGTGATAAGTATCGATCCCTATGGAGGGATAGGTACCGATCCCTCCAAGTTCTTCCAAATTTCATGTGATACCTAGGGTATACTTCCTAGGGTACCCTCTTCTTGTTTCAAAAGTTTCATTTCAATCCACCTTGTGGTTGTTGAGTTATGGAGCGATCATCGTTGAGTTGTGAAGTTGAGCTAATTATGATCCAATCCCTTCTCTTTATCCAATTACTCTAGCATACGAACTCCGATCGACTTGAAATTTGAAATGTAGCCTCACGAGACATTCCTTATCACCGCATACCAATTGCACCTTGATTGGGACAAAAATTAGGAATCCGATCTGAATCTGCTTTACCATCGTCCATAGTCTCGTTTATAGCCGATCTCCGAGCTTGGTAACCATTTTTTCGAGCTTCTTGCCTTGATGATCATGATGTCCATTGGGTTTAATCTGCCTATGTACTACCTTTCCAAAAGGTGGGCTAACACTTATCCATATACATATTGATGTAGCCTATACCTTATGTCGCCTCCAGCCTAAGTCGCGTACGAGCATCACGAGCGAAACCCTAGATCGCTTCAGTCTAGGTCGCGATAAAACCCTAAGTCGTGGGTCACTCATCCCCTTAGGTCGCGCGCGCGAAGCTCCAGAAGGTCGCGATGGTTTACAGCCTAGGTCGCGATTGTTTCCAGCAGTGTATGTCGCGAGATGCTTCAACGAGCTATGACCTAACTCCAGCATATGTCGCAAATCCTTAAGTCGCGCGAAGTTAGGTCACGAATTTCGCTAAGTCGCCTGAAGAAGAACTGTTTTCTTTAAGTCGCTGATGTTTTTTAGGTCGTTCCAGTGTTAAGTCGCGTGATGTTTGTTGGTATTTTCTTAAGTCGTTGGCTGTATTTTGTTAAGTCGTTTGTACTGTTGTGTTGTAACTTTCTTATGTCGTTTGTATTTGTTTGTTAGGTCGCTATTGTTAGGTCGTGAATGCTGGGTGTTGTAAAATCCTATAAATAGCGGGTGAGTTGTATCATTTTGGTTGTTGATTTTTGAATTAAATTTGTTTGTGTGCTTTGTGCCACCATTAAAATTAGTAGTTGAGTGTTATCTCCTATCTCCACCTTCAGCATTCGAGTGCGCTCGAATCAACAATTGTTGAAGCCAATTCACGGAATCAAGTGCGCTTGATCAACGTTCGAAGAATTGTAGATCTTCTCTCACGGCATCGTGCGTGATCAACGTGTAGAAGATTGCTAGAATTCGGTATCTTCGTGATCAACGGATTTGGGCGTTTGGGTATTCTTAAATTCACCGATTTATCATCGTTTCACCGATTATTTCCGCTAATCGTGTGAGATCCTGTATGGATTCGATTTACATCGTCGAATTCGCTTCCTTGGCTGCATCAGTTTGGTATCAGAGCTAGATCGCAAGAAGTTTGCATTATTGAGAAGTTTGGTGTTCATCATCGTGAAGCTGCAACAAGTTGGGAGTTTTCGATCCATATCATTTTGGATCAAAGTTCGGAAAGTGTTTGAATTTTTGAAGATTTGTTTGAAGTTCAATCATGCCACCGAGACGAGTTCAACATCATCGCAATGTTGATGCTTTGTATGGAAGAGAAGATGCTGAACAAATGGAGCAACGAATTAGTGATAAATTCAATGAGAAGTTTGATGAGGGAATTGGTCGATTAGAGAGAATGATGCTTGAAATGAATCAAAATAGAAGAAGGGTTTCACCTGAATCGAGCCATGGGGGAAATAGAGTTTCACCACATTCAGATCGGGAGAGAAAAGAAGATCATGATCGTAGAAATGTTGACGATCGTGATAGGAATGTTGATGATCGAAATCAGAGAGATGTGGATGATCGTGATCGGAGGAATGTAGATCGAAGGGATGTTGGTGGTAGAAATGGTGGTTGAGATGTTGGTGGTCATGATCGACATCGATATGCATCAGATGTTGATGAGGAGTTTGATGGTGGTAGTGTTCATGGTCGAAATCGAAACCAAGGAAGAAATCATTCAGAGTATGATCACAAATGGGAGTCCGGAATGAAAATTGAAATTCCAGAGTTTAATGGTGGTATGCAGGCTGAAGAATTTCTAGATTGGTTATCTAACGTTGAAGAGATCTTTGATTTCAAGGAGGTTCCGGAAGATCGTCGAGTGAAGATGGTAGCTACTAGGTTGAGAGGAAGAGTTTTGGCGTGGTGGTAGCAAACCAAACTTACACGAGAACGGATGGGGAAGTCGAAGATTGTTTCTTGGGAGAAAATGAAGAAGATGATGAAGGCTACATTATTGCCTTACAATTATCAATCACTCATGTATCAAAAGTTGCATAATCTGAGGCAAGGGACGAAGACTGTTAATGGTTATGCTGATGAGTTTTATCAACTGATTTCTCGAAATGACATTATGAAGACGGAGGAACAATTGACTGCTAGGTTTGTTGGGGGGTTGAGGATCCAGATCCAGGATATGGTAAATATGTTTGACCCTAGATCTGTGGCTGAAGTGCACCAGAAGGCGTTGGCTTGGGAGAAGCAGGGAAGGCGAGGAGGTGGTGTGTTTCCAAGTTCCAATACTCAGAGCATGGGTGCTAGTGGGAGTTACAATGTTTCTAAAGCTGTCAGTAAACCAGTTGTGAATGAAGTTGCGAAGGCGAAGGTCAACAACAATTTCAAGTGTTATAATTGCCAGGAAGTGGGTCACAAGAGTAATGAATGCCCGAAACCGAAGTGGCGAGCTATGATTGCTAAAGTGGAAGGTGGGGATGTTGATGAAGGTTATTCTAGTCCAGTTGAGGAGGATGAACAGGATATCGCATCGGGAGATGAAGGATGTAATCTAATGTTGAGGAGATCATGTTTGACACCAAAGCAGGAAGAGGAGGCTTGTTGGTTGAGGAGTAATATCTTTCAGTCGACATGCACTATACTGGGGAAGGTGTGTAAATTTGTGATTGACGCGGGAAGTTGTGACAATATCATTTCTATCGAAGCTGTGAGAAAGTTGAAGTTGAAGACGGAGAAGCATCCAAATCCTTACAAGTTAGCGTGGTTAAGGAAAGGAGGAGAGGTGAAGGTGGACAGGCGAGTTCATGTTCCATTTTCTATTGGGAAGAAGTATAAAGATGAGATCTGGTGTGATGTGGTGGAGATGGATGTTTGTCACTTGCTTTTGGGAAGACCATGGCAGTATGACCGAGCAGTGCAGCATGATGGTCGAACCAATAGCTACAGCTTTATGTTTGAGGGTACTAAGATCATTTAGTTCTGAAGAAGAGACAGCAAGAAGAGATTGAGGAGCCGAAGACTTTGTTGACTTTGAAGGAATTTGTTGAAGAAGCAGAGGAGAGTCCAGAGGTGTTCTTGTTGATTGGACAAGAAGCTACTGAATCAGTTGAAGTTCCAGAGGAAGTAAAGCCAGTGTTGGAAGAATTCAGAGATGTGTTTCCTGAAAAGTTGCCAAAGGAGTTACCACCGTTGAGAGATATTCAGCATCAGATTGATCTTGTGCCAGGGGCGGCATTACCTCACAGGCCACATTACAGGATGAGTCCTAAGGAGCATGAGGAACTAAGAAGGCAGGTGGAGGAGTTGTTAGAACAAGGGCGTGTTCAGGAGAGCTTGAGTCCTTGTGCAGTGCCAGCCTTATTGGTACCGAAGAAGGATGGGACTTGGCGGATGTGTATGGACAGTCGGCCTCTAAACAAGATCACTATGAGATACAGGTTTCCTATGCCGAGGTTCGATGATTTGATTGATCAGTTGAGTGGGGCTGTTGTGTTCTCAAAGATTAACTTGAAGAGTGGATACCATCAGATTCGTATTAGACCGGGTGATGAGGAAGACTGCTTTTAAAACTAGGGAAGGTCTATACAAATGGCCGGTTATGCCGTTTGGCTTGTCAAATGCTCCTAGTACTTTTATGAGAGTGATGAACCAGATTTTCAGACCATTTATTGGGAAGTTCGTAGTAGTTTATTTCGATGATATTTTGATCTATAGTGGGAGTATGGAAGAGCATATCCAGCATTTGCGAGAAATGCTGTTGATTCTACGACAGGAGCAATTCTATGCAGCAACGAAGAAGTGCGTGTTCATGACGCACAGTGTTTCGTTTCTGGGATATGTTCTGTCGAAGGAGGGTATTCAAGTGGATGAAAGCAAAGTGGAAGCTGTCAAGAGTTGGTCACAACCCAAGACAATTACTGAAGTGAGGAGTTTTCATGGGTTAGTATCTTTTTATCGAAGATTCATTCCACATTTTAGCAGTATGATGGCACCTGTAACCGATTGCATGAAAGGAAAGAAGTTCGTGTGGACAAAGGAAGCAGAGTTAGCTTTTGAGAAGATCAAGACACTTTTGACGACAGCACCCATTCTAGTACTGCCGGATTTTCAGATATTGTTCGAGTTACACACTGATGCTTCGAAGGTTGGGATTGGTGGAGTATTGAGTCAGAATGGAAGACCAGTTGCTTATTTCTGTGAGAAGTTGTCTGGAGCCAAGTTGAAATATAGCACTTATGACGTGGAGTTTTACGCAATTGTCCAAGCTATGAAGCCCTGGAGACATTATCTATTTCAGAAGGAGTTCGTTCTTTATATGGATCATGAAGCTTTGAAACATTTGCAAGGGCAGGACAAAATTTCAGCTAGACACGCTTCATGGGTCGCATATCTGCAGCAGTTTAATTTTGTTGTAAAGCACAAATCAAGGGTGATGAATCATGTAGCTGATGCCTTGAGCAGGAGGAATCATTTGTTGACGACAATGAAGGTTGAAGTGACAGGATTTGAACTATTGCCAGATTATTTGAGGAAGATCCTTACTTTGCGAAGATTGTTGAGAAAGTCAAGGATGGGAGTACTGATGACTTTGTGTTGGTAGATGGATTCTTATTCAAGGGAAATCGATTGTGCGTACCAGATTGCAGCTTGAGAATGAAAATTGTAAAAGAGTTGCATGAAGAATGACATGTTGGTCGGGATCGCACATTGCAATTGATTTCTCAGTCTTATTATTGGCCCTCGATGAAGCGGGAAGTTGAAAAGTTTGTTCGAAGATGTCATGTTTGTCAAGTTTCGAAAGGGACAGCTACAAATGCGGGTTTGTATATGCCTTTACCTGTTCCTACAAAACCGTGGGTTGATGCAAGCATGGATTTTGTGTTGGGCTTGCCGAGGACTCAACGGGGAAATGACTCTATATATGTTGTGGTGGACCGTTTCTCGAAGATGGTACATTTTGTTGCTTGTAAGAAGACGGCAGATGCAGTTCATGTGGCACAGTTGTTCTTTAGAGAGATCTATCGCTTGCATGGTTTACCAGAATCTATAGTTTCGGATAGGGATACCAGATTTCTGAGTCATTTTTGGCTGAGTTTGTGGAAGATGGTGGGAACGAAGCTGAAATTCAGTAGTGCTTATCATCCACAGACAACTGGACAGACCGAAGTTGTGAACAGATCCCTGGGAAATTTGTTGCGGTGTCTTTTGAAGGGTAATCTAAAGTGTTGGGATGTGAAGTTATGTCAAGCGAAGTTTGCTCATAATCATGCTATCAACCGTAGTACGGGTTTCAGTCCATTTCAGATTATATATTCAAGCTTTCCAAAGGGGCCATTGGATTTAACGATAGTGACACAACCGAAGGGGACAGTTAAGAGGGCTGCTGATTTTGTTGATCGGTTGACAGAATGCCATAGAATCGTTCAGGAACGATTGAAGAAGACAAATGAGAAGTATAAACGATCTGCGGATCTGAAGCGAAGAAGTGTTGAATTTAATGAAGGAGATTTAGTATATGCTGTACTAACGAAGGATCGTTTTCCAGTGGGAGCATACAATAAACTTAAAGCTCGAAAGATTGGTCCTGTAAAGATTGTGAAACGGATCAATGAAAATGCTTATAGGTTGAAGCTGCCGGAGGATGTGCACACTTCTGACGTGTTTAATGTTAAACATCTTATACCTTATTATGGAGATGAACAACCCAATAGGGAAGAACTTTTAAATTCGAGGATGAATTTTTCTCAACTAGGGGAGGATGATGCAGCCCATACCTTATGTCGCCCCTAGCCTAAGTCGCGTACGAGCATCACGAGCGAAAACCTAGATTGCTCCAGTCTAGGTCGCGGTGAAACCCTAAGTCGTGGGTCGCTCATCCCCTTAGGTCGCGCGCGCGAAGCTCCAGAAGGTCGCGATGGTTTCCAGCCTAGGTCGCGATTGTTTCCAGCAGCGTATGTCGCGAGATGCTCCAACGAGCTATGACCTAACTCCAGCATATCTCGCAAATCCTTAAGTCGCGCGAAGTTAGGTCGCGAATTTCGCTAAGTCGCCTGAAGAAGAACTGTTTTCTTTAAGTCGCTGATGTTTTTTTTAGGTCGTTCCAGTGTTAAGTCGCGTGATGTTTGTTGGTATTTTCTTAAGTCGTTGGCTGTATTTTGTTAAGTCGTTTGTACTGTTGTGTTGTAACTTTCTTATGTCGTTTGTATTTGTTTGTTAGGTCGCTATTGTTAGGTCCTGAATGCTGGGTGTTGTAAAATCCTATAAATAGCGGGTGAGTTGTATCATTTTGGTTGTTGATTTTTGAATAAAATTTGTTTGTGTGATTTGTGCCACAATTAAAATTGGTAGTTGAGTGTTATCTCCTATCTCCACCTTCGACATTCGAGTGCGCTCGAATCAACGATAGTTGAAGCCAATTCACGGAATCAAGTGCGCTTGATCAACGTTCGAAGAATTGTAGATCTTCTCTCACGGCATCGTGCGCGATCAACGTGTAGAAGATTGCTAGAATCCGGTATCTTCATGATCAATGGATTTGGGCGTTTGGGTATTTTTAAATTCACCGATTTATCATCGTTTTACCGATTATTTCCGCTAATCGTGTGAGATCCTGGACGGATTCGATTTATATCGTCGAATTCGCTTCCTTGGCTGCATCACATATACATACACGTACATTTAAATTAGTATTTCAATTATTATGTAAATCAAAACTTACTTTTATTTACTAATTCTTTTTGGAAAAATTAAAACATCTTTTTATAAAATCTCCTATCATTTTATAATATACAATACTAGCTTATAAATAGATTTAAGCCTTTGAATTACTAGATCTCTTCATTTATAACTAAGCATTCCTTTTGTAAATATTTTATAAAACCTTTGAACCATCTTATTTTATAAAATATCACTTTGATAATATTTTATAAAATTGCTTATTTTATAAAATATCACTTTTACACTAATTTATAAAATCGCTTATTTTATAAAATATCACTTTTACACTATTTTATAAAATCGCTTATTTTATGAAGGTGTTTCGAGCCCTAATTCGCTCATTGCAAAAGTTGAGTACAATGGATGTTCCGTTAATTAACGAATTAATATTCAAATTAATTATTTAAATACCGAGCCATTAAAAATGTGGATAGTTACGGTACCAATGGGTTTAGTATTACTCAACTAGATCTTTGGAATATCTTGATTTAGTCTTCTAAATCCCCCCCTTTAGCTTACTTATCTTCACTTTATTTGCTCTTTTTAAGCTGTCAACAATAAAGTTCCTCTTAGCTTTTATTTTATTTTTAGTAAAATGAAATAAATGAATAGGAAAGATTAATGTTTATTGTCCCACAATAATTTGGGCTTGGCCCCTTTAAGCTTTTTCATTAACTCGTTACCCTTTTTCCTTCTTATTTAACTTATTTCGTCCCTTTAATTAAATAACTAAATTGATTCTAAAATTATGGGTTGTTGCATTAATCCTATGATAATTAGATTCTTAAGCCTTCTACCTTTAATTTAATATATGTTCACTTTAATTAGGCTTCACACCAATATAGCACAACATATTTTATTTACATGTGCGGCCCAAATGTTGAAATATTCCAACAGTTATTGGTTACGGTCAACTACTCTCCATAGGAATATTTATCTTATAGTACGGATAACACCAATATTATCTACTGAAAATTATTATATTAATTTAAACATGTTGCATTTTTGTATAGGTTAATGGTACACACTATCAATGAGGTGAAAATTATTCTTTGGCAACCTTTTGCATTTCTAGACTCAATAAGCCTATAGGCCTTGGCAACGTTTTTACATTCCACCACAAACATGCAATAAGAATGGAGAGTGTGGAGATGGCGTAGCCCATGACCATTCTTTGGAGGAAGGAAATAACATTGGCTAAGCCGTGTATTTGATGATTATTGGGATAAGGATCTTAAGGCTAAATTAACACTAGAGGGGGGTGAATAGTGTTTAATGGATTATATGAATATTTTTCAAATTCTTTAAGATTTTACTTGGAGCAATGTAATTAACAATCACAGAATCAAAGTACAGATAAAAGTAAATGCAGTAAAAGTAAAAAGAAAAGAACACACTAGGATTTTATACTAGTTTGGAGTTACCCTACATTCAGTCCCATACAATTCCTTGTATGGATTTCTTTTCAACTAGTAAATGTAAATACAGTCTCGATTTCAAGGCTACGAGACACACCCTTTAGAATCTCGGCCTCTAGGTAGAGTCACTTGATTTTCGGGCTATAAGCATACCCACTATATTTATAGGATATTATGCAAACCCAGTTAATTTTACATGCTACAATCATACCTACTTGGATTTCAGGGACACCAAGCACACCACAAAGTATAAGAGTATTATTTGATAGAGTTTATAGACTTAGGTCTTCGATCTTGATTACAATTGATCCTATAACTCTTGAATAGCACTTTGATCTTGGTTTGAGAAAGATAGATGAGAAAAATCAGAGAGTAGATGAAGGAGAATCAAACTAGTAATGATTGAATTTGATTCTGGTTGAATATCGGCAGGGTTTGGGTAAAAATTGATTTAGAAATCAAGAGAGTGAAAGGAGGAGAGAAGAATAAGAAAGTAGTTAATAAAAATTCGTTTGGAAGTCGGGTATATATAGGGAAACAATGGTCATGTCCATTCGGGAAGAGATACAAGAAAAGACACTTCCATTCAAAATTGAATTTTGAATTTTACACCCACTATGCCGACATATATGGATAGTAAATGCCGACATATCCCTTTGTATTTTGAAAAAAACTTTAAAAATATTATTTTGAAAATCTGTTGCTTTGTAAAATATTTTGATACTTTGTAGAACCAATTAAATATAGTTTATACACATTTTAATCAAAATATAACTTAATAAAAATTTGTAAAATACTTTTGAAAGATTTAATAAGAGTATTCAATTATATATATATATATATAAATCAATATAATTATAATTTATTAAAATATAAAGAAAGATTCAATATATATACACACTAAAAACACTGATACGATATCTTTATAAGTAAGAGATTGAAAATCATTTTGGGAAATATTTTGAAAAGATTATTTTAAAAATAGAATATTTGAAAAACAATTTAAAACAAAACTAGAGAACGTGAAAGAGATCAGGATAATGCTATCAAGGTTTTAACATAAATTCTATGACTCTATAACTTATCTGGAATATCTTGAAATATTGAACTCTTCAATACTCATGAGTCTACATTCTCGAACTCTTGAAACTTTAACTCAACATCTTGAATCTACCCTTGATACTATATAGTCTTCTTAATCAATGCCTATCTAATATCCTTCACTATATACTATATTTATCATGATAAAATATTAGTATCTATATTTTATATAATGTCATATAGTTATTATCATCAAAACCAATACCTAAGGTACTAGAAATCTCCCCCTTTTTTATGATGCCAACTCTATATATAAAATATAATATAACTCCCCTTGTGTTACAAAACTCCCCCTTAATCTATGCATAGATTTTATATATTTCTCCCCCTTTGTCATCAACAAAAAAACCAACTAAAACTATAACTCTAACACTAACTCTTACTCTTACTCTAACTCCCCCTAAATAAAATACTTATAAACTAGAGAGTTAAATTCAATAAATAATATTTAAATGTTATGCAAATGAATCATAAAGGATACATTGAATATCATATTGTAAAGATGTAATATGTGATATATAGTGAGAAATATGATAATACAAACTATAGTAGAATACTAAGTAATATGTATTCAACTCTATATATGAATGGTGATGAATAATAGATATTAAAGTCACTAAATAAGACAATCCAAATATAACTTAAACTATTTATTTAATTACTATCAAATATGAATGTGGGATACTATAATCATTATATAAAAAATACTTGGAATAATCGCCTAAGTAAGATGATAAATACATCAAAATCAATACCTAAAGTATTTTAAAATAATATAAACTTGATGTTGTTTGTGTGTATATAAATAAAATCAAATAAATATGTTAAAACACTTTTAACTTACATAAAAATATATCATAATAGAATTTTATAAAAAATAACAAAGATTGAAAAACTAGAAATAAACATGTTTTCTATTAAAAGCTTTTTCACTTTAAAATTTTATAATTAATTATTAAAAATGTTTTAAACATGAAATCAATTTTAAAGCATTCAAATATAAGTTCAAAAATAACTCTAAAAAGATTAGAGGAAAATTCTTAATTTAAATATCGTTTTTATATAATTTAAAGTTTCAAATAGAAAAGACAGCATTTCCAGAATGCTGTAAAAGGTTTATGTTCAAAATGTATTCAAAGCGTTATAAACCAGGAACTACAGTATTTATTAAGTGCTACAAAACGTCTTTGAAACACCTTACAATGTTTCAAAGCACAGAAATGCTATCTAAACAATTCGCAATAGGCAAAAAGTGTTACAGAAGCAGAGACAGCATTTCAGAAATGCTATCTAAAGTTCTAGGTATATTTTCAACATGATTTTGCACCAATTTTGCGACTAATTTTTGACACTTAAACAATTGATTTTTGGTTCCATTTTTCTACAGTAGTCAGTATACTTAGATTACATAAAAACCCTGAAGAAAAATAATGAAAACATAATATTAAAAAAATGAGATACTCTACTAAACCTTTTATTTTTAAACACAAGTAGATTTCTAAAAGTTCATTCATGATACTATCATATGTAATATAATGTGACATAATGCATTGTGTCATGTTCATTGTTTAAATTATAAGTATATTAATGAATTACATGTGTAAAGACACTTGGCATCATGCATGTATATAATGATTTCCTAAATGACAAGTGTAATGACACATGTCATTTTATATGTGTGTTACTATTTATTTACGTGACAAGTGTCATATGATGTGGCGCTTTCTTATTGATGAAGGAATCTATAAATAGAGCCTTATTCACATGTTCTAAATTCAGTCAATTAATTTCGTGAAGCCATAAAGTTAATATCTCATCATAAATTTGTTATAAAGTTAGTAAAAAATAAGAGTAAAAGAAGTAAAAATCAACATTTAGAAAAGTTAAAATCATGGATGAAGGTATTATTTTCTATTTAGTATATTCATGATAAATGATTAGTGAGATGTCATTATAAAGGAAACACTTTATAAAGGTCATTAGGGAAAATATATAACCAATCACAAAATGGCACAGCCGTTTTTAAAAAATTTAAAAGCACAACTTGGCAGTTGAAGTGTCGATTGAATTTTACAAAAACAAAAAAATATTTCATTAATTTAAATTAGTTGGAATCTTTATTTATTTATTTATTTATTTATTTATTTTATGTAGTTATATATACTAATAGTTATCTGGAACATATTTTCATTATTGAAATATTATTTAATTTAAAAGATAATAAAAATTCATATTTTGGCTCCAGAAAAATATAGCAATTGTAACTTACTAAGTGTCTATTCATTCAAAAATAACAAAATAGTTATAATTCGAATTTTGGCTCAAATTTTTTTATAGAATGAAGTATATGTAAGAAATTTCATTATTAATTTATAATCTCTAAGATTTAAAACATACAATAATTTAATATTTTATGCCCTATTTTCAACATATAGTTAATTTTGTAAAAGTTTTTCAAAATCTAAAAATTTATATTTTTCTTTGAAATCATTTTCTAAACTTTTAATACATAATATTAATTATAATAAAAATATAATTTTTTAATAGATAAATAATTTAGGATATTTTATAGATAAAATCATAAGGCATTTCAAAAATTAAAGTGTCTTTTCAATTTGAAAAATAACCGTTAATTTCTTTTAGAGGGAAAATTTGTTTTCAACTTACTTAAACCATTTTGATTATTTGAAACATAGAAGAATGACTAAAATGTCTTTCTACTTAAGTAATATATAAATGTTATGTTTTCTAATACCTTCAAAAATAATGTTTGACTCATAATCTTCAATGTAGCAATTATCTTTTATGAATTTAATGTTGAAACCCTCATCACACAATTGGCTAATACTCAGCAGATTATGCTTTAAATGCCAAACTAACAAAACATTAGAAATAGTAGGAGTTTTAGAATTACCAACATTGCCAATGCTAATCTCATATCTTTTAGAGTTGTCTCCAAAATTTACTGATCCACCATCTTTGTGAAGTATATCTTTCAAAATCTCTGGATTTCTAGTCATGTGTCTTGAGCATCCAATATCCATTAGTCCTTTTTGATCTATAGAGTTTGATCATCATGTGTCTGGTCATCCAAAGCCATGTAACACTTCTGTTCCTGCAATTCATACCTTTTCAAAAGATCGTGTGATTTTTTATAATGAATAGATGCAAATTTATGAAACAACATTATTATGATTTTGCAAATTATCCTTTCGAAAATAGTGTTAAAAATATTATCAAAAATTTCCATTGAAGCTTTTTCAAAAATCAGATGAAGGATACTTTGAAAACTATTGCTCTGATACCAAATGTGAGTCAGCGGAATAGGGATCTTAAAGCTAAATTAATACTAGAGGGGGGGGTGAATAGTGTTTAATAGATTATATGAATATTTTTCAAACACTTTAAGATTTTAATTAAAATGATGTAATTAACAATTATAGAAACAATCACAGAATCAAAGTACAGATAAAGTAAATGCTGTAAAAGTAAAAAGGAAAAAGCACACCAGGATTTTTTACTTGTTCGTAGTAACCCTACATTTAGTCCCGTATAATTCCTTGTACATATTTCTTTTTAACTAGTAATGCAAATATAATCCCAATTTCAAGGCTACGAGACACACCTTCCAGAATCACGACATCTGGGTAGGGTTGCCTAATTTCTGGGCTGCAAGCTCATCCACTAGATTTACGGGCTAATAAGCACACCCAATTGATTTTACAAGCTACAATCAGACCTTCTTGGATTTCAGGGATACCAAGCACACCACGAAGTATAAGAGTATGATTTGATTGAGTTTACAAACTCAGATCTTCGATCTTGATTATAATTGATCATATAACTCTTGAATAACACTTTGATCTTGGTTTGAGTGCGATAGATGATAGAAATCAGAGGGTAGATGAAGGAGAATCAAACTAGTAATGATTAAATTTGAGTCTAGTTGAATTCAGCAAAGTTTCGGTAAAAATTGATTTAGAAATCAAGATAGTGAAAAGAGGGGAGAAGAATAAGAAAGTAGTTAATAAAAATTCTTTTGGAAGTCTGGTATATATACGGAAACAACGATCATCTCCATTCGCAAAGAGATACGACGAAAAATCACTTCGATTCAAATTTGAATTTTGAATTTTACGGCCACTATGTCGACATACATGGAAGGATATATCGACATATCCTTTTGTATTTTGAAAAACACTTTGAAAATATTATTTTGAAAATCCGTTGCTTTGTAAATAATTTGATACTTCGTAGAATCATTTAAGTATAGTTTAATCAAAATATAACTTAATAAAACTTTATAAAATAATTTTGAAAGATTTAATAAGAGTATTCAACAATATATATAAATATCAATATAATTATAACTGATTAAAATATAACCAAAAATTCAATACACACACACACACATTTAAAAACACAAAAATGATATCTTTATAAGTAAGAGATTGAAAACATTTTGGGAAATATTTTGAAATGATTATTCCAAAAACAATTTAAAAAAAAATTAGAAAAGGTGTGAGAGATCGGGAAAGTTCTATTAAGGTTTTAACGTAAATTCTATGACTTTATAACTTATCTGAAATATCTTGAAATCTTGAAATCTTTAATACTCATGAGTCTGCATTCTTGAACTCTTGAAACTTTATATCACCATCTTGAATCTACTGTTGATACCATACAGTCTTCTTAATCAACACCTGTCCAATATCCTGCACTATATATTATATATATCTTGATAATACATTAGTATCTATATTTTATATAATATCATATAGCTGTTATCACCAAAACCAATACCTAAGGTACTAACACCAACATTTTGATGAACCTGGATTGCAAAATAATGAAGTAATGGATCAAGAAGCTTGGAAGATATCAAGAAAGAAAACTCAAGAAAATGACCAAGTATAGAGAGAGATTACCAATCGTTCTGATTATTGTTATGGGCTCCACTCTGCTTCTTTATGACAAAATGAAATGTTGAAAAATAAAACAAGTCTAAATGATGTGACATCGATCGACACCATTCGATCGTATATGACTATTTTGCCCTTGAAAATTTAAAGCTTGAAACTTAAGCAATATAGAAGAAAAAGGGAAGAATTGGTCAATAAAGTTGATTAGTACCAATCCATATCAGTCAATACCTGTGAAGACCCAAAAGTTGGCCTTCGAAAATCGGCACCCGTACTCTACTTGTACTCAAAATGCCGTAGATTCAAATGCCAAATCTGGTTCTCCGGAGCTTATAACAACATTAAGTAAATAACACAGCGGAAGAAAAGAATAATACATTGATATACAATATCTGATACAACAGAGTGACACAATGAATATCAATATACATCAGAGATATGATACAACGAATAGCAGCGGAAAAGAAAAATAGATAACTAATATCAGCAGCGGAACAAATAACTCTAAGATAGTCTTCAAGAGAGAACTCCAGCAATAGCTCGAACTCCCAATAACGATACACCAAGAATAAGCAAGTGCAGTCCGATCCAAAGACTGAACTAGCTCCAGATAATCTACTAAATCTGAATATCTGAAAAACCAAACTCTAGACTGCTCGTGTAGAAAAATTTTGAGCATCCAGAGTTTAGGAAAAAAACAATAAACTCCGGATCAGTCATGGGACTGGTGTGAGCAACAAAAACAGTTTATCTTTAAAACAAATAGCAGAGAATTTTAAAGTCAATTCGCAATGCTTTTTGAAAATGAAACTACCATAAGACCTCCCACCACACACACAATGCAAACGCAGAATTGGAGGAGATTTCTTCTTATGATAGTCAAAGATGCTTACTACGCAAAATCAAATCATTTTGATATTATTATTAGTGCATAGTGTAGAAAAATCATTTCGAAAGTATAATATTAATCTTAGCCAGCATAGGCATTCCGCACTTATGCCTACTATAGCTACTATGTTCAATAGCAGGTTACCGCCACATTCCATAGCAGGTAATACAACTAAAACCGTACACGTCGCGTATTGTTTCTTTGGATTTCCAACAAATGGTCAGGCTAAGGAACTTCCTTTTCCACGATGGGTACGTCCCTGGAATAGACGACCCGAGAACCTAACCGGATCTCTGCCAACACAAGGCCGGGTTACCTCTGCAAAAATAGGTAACTACTGACACGCGTATGACATCCCCCGATCGTCACTGATCTTCCCGAGGATCCCCGATTTCCAACAACCACAAAGTATTAAATTTGCAGCAACCACAGAGGTTAAGTATCTGGGCTCCATACCATGATACCACCTTTATCCAGAAGGAATGACATACACTAAGGGGCGCTACTCCCTAGAACCTTGCTGCATCTTTCCTGTTTTGACCATTTCCGGGGTGTGAGGCTCGACGAAGTCTCGTCCTCAAAGCTACGCTTTGTTCACAAAGCTATGCTTCGGGTCAAACAAATGATCAACCTATGATCACAAAGATATAAGATCAAACAAATGATCATATCGCAAATGATCAAACACTGATCATCACACAGCAACACTCAGCATGCCACATTACCAAATTGGGATATATCGCTGATAAATTTCAACTACATAACCTCTGAGCTCATACGTCTCAGAGAAGGGTGTTAAGCTAAGAGAATAAATTCTCCGCCACCAACAGAAATGTATTTGAAAGAAATCGGCTTTATATCTCAAAGTGTAATGTCAGACATGTATCCATACAAGTCTGTTCCGGGTTCGAACAGAACCGAAGGCACTTCTTACGAAGCCCTTGCAATTCCGGGTATTCACAATCCCGTCCGGACTTCCCATCACAAAGGGTGATAAAATCTCTATACCGGGGACCAGTCGGTGCAGAGACATTCGACGAGTTGTCCTTTCGTTTTCGTGAATATCCGGTCTTCAACACCGGTCTTCAAATGCTATCCATATACGACGTATCACTATTCGGAATGGGTTATATGACACAAATGTCTTTTCCCGGCTAACCCGAATAACGAGCGCAATCTTCAAAAACATATGGATATTGGGATTTCAATTAAGTCACAACTTAATAATTCAACTCTTTCTTCCAAAATAGTTTAAACCAATCATCATTTCAAATCTTTAAATAAAAAGATTTATTTCACACCGTTCACCTCGCTTCATAAAGATCTATTCATAGGCTTCAAAACACTTCAATTTCCAATTGGATTAACTCGTTGAATCTTTAAATTAAAGATTCAACTTATAGCTTTCAAAACAACGTCATTTCGAATGGTTTAAACAAATCATCATTTTAAATCTGTTAAAGATAACAGATTCAATTCATAGTTTTCAAAAACATTTCCATTATAACTTGGAAAACCATCTTTCAATTCATACTTGAAATTCCTTTAAATTGGAATTTCATTTCTTATATATATACGAAAGCTTTTATCATTTGAAAACAAATAGTTTTCATTTAAGAACAATCCAATTTTATTTGCATGGGTTAAAGTCCTTGAATTATATTCATATTTCAAAATCAATACTTTTAAAAATGGTTTAACCCATATATAACGGTTATAACATCTTTAATCCCTAATTCCAAAATTTTAGGATTTTATTTCAAATATTGAATTTAAATTTAAATCAAATAATTTAAATTTCAAATTCAATCAAGTTACTCAAAAATAACTTTCATCTTTGAAATTCCATTTCAAAAGCTTTTCACTTTAAACCCGAATTTCCAATTTCAAAATCAATTGAAATTAAAGTTTCAATTTCAAAACATCAAATTTAATTTATCTGTGACTTAACCGATTTCCACGTGAAATCCATATTTGTGTGTGTAACAGTGTAGTCCAGGGGTTTTACACACAATAGTGCAACATCAATCATCACAGATATATCGATAAGCGGTAAAATCGATAACGCTTATCTTCATTCACAGATTCATAGAAAAAATAAATTTATCAGCCACAAAGATTCACAATTACAATTCGATGTGGGTTTCGGATAACCAACTGGAATCCGACTCCCTGTCGCATCAAAATTCAAGTACCGT
This sequence comes from Allium fistulosum, assembly GCA_030737815.1. Classification (NCBI taxonomy): domain Eukaryota; kingdom Viridiplantae; phylum Streptophyta; class Magnoliopsida; order Asparagales; family Amaryllidaceae; genus Allium; species Allium fistulosum. The sequence continues at coordinate 103,488,823 of CM060907.1, forward strand.
TTTACGGGCAACAGGGTTTTTTTCATATCAATACAGAACAAATCACAATTACAGAACAGTACATGGCAATCTACATCACACAGTATCACAAAGCATCATACATCAGGGATATCAAATAATTCACCTATTCAATAAAATCCAAACATTCGTAGGTAGGATCAATTTAATTATCCGATTGATCTAAATTAGGTTAATTTCTATGAATAAATTACTCATCCTGGTTAATTAACATAAATGAATTACAAATCATTTTGATTTACTACTTTTTAATCCTTTATTAATTAACCATTAATAATAAATAAATTAACTTTTAATTATAATTCATCAACCTTTAATCATTTAATAATTAACCTTTAATTACATTAAGGTATTTAACCTTCAAAACCTTTTATCCTTCTTAATTAACCACTTGATTACATTAATAAATTTCAGAACAAAGGTTATATGTATCTTAAACACTTTATTAATAAATTAACCTGTCATCATTTTACTTCAAAATAAACAATTTTAAACATTCGATTTAAAAAATTAAATCTTTGAGAAACTTGTTTAAAACCTTGTAAATACTTTACTTTTGGAAACTTAGTTTATATTTGCTTTAAACTTTGTTTTAATTTGTTTGAAAACTTAGTTTTATCATAGCTTTAAAACTTGATAATTATCAAGTTAAAGATTCGAGCCCATTTATCAAAAACCCGAGCAAATGCTAACATTTCCCAGATCAAACCCAGGTACATTTTTTTCCAAACTGTTACTATGTTAATTTCTCACGTACGAAAACAATCCCGAGCCATTCTTTCCTCCCCGAGACACTCATCATTTGACTTCGAGTTACCACGCAGCTTCCTTCGAGCAAACCAATCGTTTTCCTCGAGTAACTCCCGATAAAACTTCGTCTCTCCCCAACATCTCCTTCTTCTTCTTCGAGTACAACATACTGATGCACAGAGAAGCTCCGTGCACGTGCACTTCGCCATCAGCCATCTTCCGGCATCTCCTCATCGTTGAGCAAGTCACTGACCATCTCCTCACTTGACTTCAACCACCCAAAACCCAAAGCAAGTTCGAAATCAAAATCGAGACACACGACACCCAGGAACCCAAAATCCCATCGATGAAAATCACTTCGCCACGCCACCCAAGGTCACCAGAATCCACGCGAGTTTGACCAAAGCTTCGCCACGACCCCCTGAACATTTTCCCCTAGGTGCGATAGCTTCCTGTTCACCCTCGACTTCGAAAGGACCTCGACTTCAACAATGTCCAAACCCATTCACTAAACCCTAAATCGAGCTTATCTACCTTCCATAATGGATCCTAAATTCATTGCTCATTTTTTTTTTGGTCCCTGGCCTTCCAACCAGCTACGGCCTTAAACTCGAGATCTGAAAAAAACTAAATCACCAGAATTCGACTATTTTGCGTTTTTCATTCAACTCGAGAATTTTATCTCGAACCAAAATTAAAAATCTTAATTCACCCATTGAAATTCATGATTTTACAAATCGAATTGGTTGCTAAATTCAAACCAGGATATTTCGAGCATGGATATTTCTTATGGCTTTGATTAAATTTACTGTAATATCATTCTTAAAAAATTTACTGAATATTCCCACTTACAAATATTTTTGAAAATAGTATTACGGTCCTGCCTTCATTTTCTATTTGGAGATCAAAGTCTGGAATTGATTGAATGAAGAGCAGTTCAAATTTTTTTCTTAGTGAAACCAAAGTCTGAGCTTTAACAGAACCATCACATGTATGTGCATACATACATTTAGTCATGCAAACACATAAACAGTAAACCATTTGCCCAGCATCACCAAGCATTCATCACAACATCAATTTATAGATCTAAAGTTCTGATTTAAAGAGTTGCTCACCTGGACAAGAAGAAACAGAGAACTAGAAGAACAGAGAAACAAAGCTCAGGTTTTTGAATCTGGAATTTGTTGAGTTGTTGATCTGATTTCCTGTTGTTTATATAGCTTTTGATTTGCCTGCAACTTGATTTTGAATTCTAAAGTTGCTTAATGTTTCTCTGATCTGTTGAGTTGCTTTATTTTTGTTTGAAACAGGCTTTGAATCCCTTTGTTTTCCAAATGAAACTTGTATACTTCTAATTCTTTTAATATCTGCCTAAAGCTTGTTTCAGGTTAAAGTTTGATGTATATATGAAGCTACAGGCTGGTATAGTTAGTACAAGGTGATATTATCTTAGTATATAAGAAGCATACAGCCTACATACTTGTATTTAATGCTTTGTACAACAAGCACGGCTGAAGTGATTTGGAGTTATGGGCTGCAGCTTTGTCTTGTTTTATATTTCATTTTAAACTTACATACTTTGTTTTATTTGTACTTCTTTTGCTTTTGTCTATTTCCACTTGACTTCGGCTGTAAATGTTTTGAGATAACATGATGGCTATCTTTACAAGCTATTCACCTATACTTGGTTTTATTTATTTCCTTTTCCTTTCTTGCCTGCATATTCTTTTCTGCTTTGTATTTTCTTTTTATACTTTTGTTTATATTTATCTTGCCTGGTCACAGACTTTATTTCATTGACAAATATTTTTACTTACTTTGCTTAGTCTATTTTATTTTGCTTGGCTGTTATGATGTTATGGTTTTGTTTTGATTTCTATTTTATTTTAGTCTACACACTTACTGGTTTATAATTTTATTTTACTTTGGCTTGTTCATACTTCTTTTGTTTGTTTTTTTCACTTGTTAATGTTTGAATGTATTCCTTTTGCAGCCTATATACTTTATTGTTTTATGTTTTGCTTATATGTAGTTATATTTGTTTTACAATGGTGGCTGCTAGTTTGTTTCATTTTAAATGTGTTTTTGTTTTGTTTACTTTGTTCTTGTTTTAATGTTGTTTATACTATTTATATTGCTTTGTTACTTGTATTTGTTATTTTATTACTTTACAATATAATTGAATTTCTAATTTATTCTATTTCAAACATTTACTTCTATTTTAACTTAAATTATTTATTAAACCATTTATCAAGATTCAAATCACCTATATATACAATATTTAAAATTAAATGATTTAACAAATTTTAATTTGGATCCGGGGAAACTCGCTACAATTCTCAAATTAAATTAACAAATTTTTATCCAAAAATTTATTTAATTGTCAATTTAATCCAAAAATTCAATAAATTATTAATTTAAATAAATTTAAATTTCGGGGTCGTTACAAACTTCCCCCCTTAAAAGAATTTCGTCCTCGAAATTCGCAGGCACGAAAATAACGCAGAGATAGATAGATTTGATCTCCTATAATTCCTCAACTACGATATGAATTCCAAACTCAAGTCGGAATATCTCAGAATATATACCAATTTGTCCCTCTTCGGACTTTGGTATTCAAAAGAAATTACAATAGAATTTCAAAATTGGATTTCAAACGATATCGTTTTATCGATACAATTCAATTTTAGCCTTCATATTCTATTAATCAATTTAACTCAACTTAAAATTTCCAATTTCAAATTCATTAAGGTTTAAAGTCAAAAACTGATAAGAAACCGATGAAGATACTTAGTAAGGATTTTCTACAACGATTCGATCATCATATCGAAACTTCTTTCTTATAGCTGATACGAAGCAATCAAAAGAATTTGAAAACGAATCAAAGAAGATTGATAAGAAAGTTTGTTTCCACTGTTGCAGGGTATTGACCATTTATAGTCGTATTCCCTTGTCCCCTATCTCGTCTTCTTCTTGCACTCATACTCACTATTAGTGGATAGTAAGAGAATTTACAGAGACGTTCAGACGGATATCTTAAGGATACACTCATTCTAGAGTTTACTTCACTCTATCTCTAATGAGCTACTTAACGTGTTATACTCCTGAGCTAAAGTTCAACCTTAGCTCTGATACCAAATGTGAAGACCCAAAAGTTGGCCTTCGAAAATCGGCACCCGTACTCTACTTGTACTCAAAATGCCGTAGATTCAAATGCCAAATCTGGTTCTCCGGAGCTTATAACAACATTAAGTAAATAACACAACGGAAGAAAAGAATAATACATTGATATACAATATCTGATACAACATCTGATACAACAGAGTGACACAATGAATATCAATATACATCAGAGATATGATACAACGAATAGCAGCGGAAAAGAAAAATAGATAACTAATATCAGCAGCGGAACAAATAACTCTAAGATAGTCTTCAAGAGAGAACTCCAGCAATAGCTCGAACTCCCAATAACGATACACCAAGAATAAGCAAGTGCAGTCTGATCCAAAGACTGAACTAGCTCCAGATAATCTACTAAATCTGAATATCTGAAAAACCAAACTCTAGACTGCTCGTGTAGAAAAATTTTGAGCATCCAGAGTTTAGGAAAAAAACAATAAACTCCGGATCAGTCATGGGACTGGTGTGAGCAACAAAAACAGTTTATCTTTAAAACAAATAGCAGAGAATTTTAAAGTCAATTCGCAATGCTTTTTGAAAATGAAACTACCATAAGACCTCCCACCACACACACAATGCAAACGCAGAATTGGAGGAGATTTCTTCTTATGATAGTCAAAGATGCTTACTACGCAAAATCAAATCATTTTGATATTATTATTAGTGCATAGTGTAGAAAAATCATTTCGAAAGTATAATATTAATCTTAGCCAGCATAGGCATTCCGCACTCATGCCTACTATAGCTACTATGTTCAATAGCAGGTTACCGCCACATTCCATAGCAGGTAATACAACTAAAACCGTACACGTCGCGTATTGTTTCTTTGGATTTCCAACAAATGGTCAGGCTAAGGAACTTCCTTTTCCACGATGGGTACGTCCCTGGAATAGACGACCCAAGAACCTAACCGGATCTCTGCCAACACAAGGCCGAGTTACCTCTGCAAAAATAGGTAACTACTGACACGCGTATGCCATCCCCCGATCGTCACCGATCTTCCCGAGGATCCCCGATTTCCAACAACCACAAAGTAATAAATTTGCAGCAACCACAGAGGTTAAGTATCTGGGCTCCATACCATGATACCACCTTTATCCAGAAGGAATGACATACACTAAGGGGCGCTACTCCCTAGAACCTTGCTGCATCTTTCCTGTTTTGACCATTTCCGAGGTGTGAGGCTCGACGAAGTCTCGTCCTCAAAGCTACGCTTTGTTCACAAAGCTATGCTTCGGGTCAAACAAATGATCAACCTATGATCACAAAGATATAAGATCAAACAAATGATCATATCGCAAATGATCAAACACTGATCATCACACAGCAACACTCAGCATGCCACATTACCAAATTGGGATATATCGCTGATAAATTTCAACTACATAACCTCTGAGCTCATACGTCTCAGAGAAGGGTGTTAAGCTAAGAGAATAAATTCTCCGCCACCAACAGAAATGTATTTGAAAGAAATCGGCTTTATATCTCAAAGTGTAATGTCAGACATGTATCCATACAAGTCTGTTCCGGGTTCGAACAGAACCGAAGGCACTTCTTACGAAGCCCTTGCAATTCCGGGTATTCACAATCCCGTCCGGACTTCCCATCACAAAGGGTGATAAAATCTCTATACCGGGGACCAGTCGGTGCAGAGACATTCGACGAGTTGTCCTTTCGTTTTCGTGAATATCCGGTCTTCAACACCGGTCTTCAAATGCTATCCATATACGACGTATCACTATTCGGAATGGGTTATATGACACAAATGTCTTTTCCCGGCTAACCCGAATAACGAGCGCAATCTTCAAAAACATATGGATATTGGGATTTCAATTAAGTCACAACTTAATAATTCAACTCTTTCTTCCAAAATAGTTTAAACCAATCATCATTTCAAATCTTTAAATAAAAAGATTTATTTCACACCGTTCACCTCGCTTCATAAAGATCTATTCATAGGCTTCAAAACACTTCAATTTCCAATTGGATTAACTCGTTGAATCTTTAAATTAAAGATTCAACTTATAGCTTTCAAAACAACGTCATTTCGAATGGTTTAAACAAATCATCATTTTAAATCTGTTAAAGATAACAGATTCAATTCATAGTTTTCAAAAACATTTCCATTATAACTTGGAAAACCATCTTTCAATTCATACCTGAAATTCCTTTAAATTGGAATTTCATTTCTTATATATATACGAAAGCTTTTATCATTTGAAAACAAATAGTTTTCATTTAAGAACAATCCAATTTTATTTGCATGGGTTAAAGTCCTTGAATTATATTCATATTTCAAAATCAATACTTTTAAAAATGGTTTAACCCATATATAACGGTTATAACATCTTTAATCCCTAATTCCAAAATTTTAGGATTTTATTTCAAATATTGAATTTAAATTTAAATCAAATAATTTAAATTTCAAATTCAATCAAGTTACTCAAAAATAACTTTCATCTTTGAAATTCCATTTCAAAAGCTTTTCACTTTAAACCCGAATTTCCAATTTCAAAATCAATTGAAATTAAAGTTTCAATTTCAAAACATCAAATTTAATTTATCTGTGACTTAACCGATTTCCACGTGAAATCCATATTTGTGTGTGTAACAGTGTAGTCCAGGGGTTTTACACACAATAGTGCAACATCAATCATCACAGATATATCGATAAGCGGTAAAATCGATAACGCTTATCTTCATTCACAGATTCATAGAAAAAATAAATTTATCAGCCACAAAGATTCACAATTACAATTCGATGTGGGTTTCAGATAACCAACTGGAATCCGACTCCCTATCGCATCGAAATTCAAGTACCGTTTTACGGGCAACAGGGTTTTTTTCATATCAATACAGAACAAATCACAATTACAGAACAGTACATGGCAATCTACATCACATAGTATCACAAAGCATCATACATCAGGGATATCAAATAATTCACCTATTCAATAAAATCCAAACATTCGTAGGTAGGATCAATTTAATTATCCGATTGATCTAAATTAGGTTAATTTCTATGAATAAATTACTCATCCTGGTTAATTAACATAAATGAATTACAAATCATTTTGATTTACTACTTTTTAATCCTTTATTAATTAACCATTAATAATAAATAAATTAACTTTTAATTATAATTCATCAACCTTTAATCATTTAATAATTAACCTTTAATTACATTAAGGTATTTAACCTTCAAAACCTTTTATCCTTCTTAATTAACCACTTGATTACATTAATAAATTTCAGAACAAAGGTTATATGTATCTTAAACACTTTATTAATAAATTAACCTGTCATCATTTTACTTCAAAATAAACAATTTTAAACATTCGATTTAAAACATTAAATCTTTGAGAAACTTGTTTAAAACCTTGTAAATACTTTACTTTTGGAAACTTAGTTTATATTTGCTTTAAACTTTGTTTTAATTTGTTTGAAAACTTAGTTTTATCATAGCTTTAAAACTTGATAATTATCAAGTTAAAGATTCGAGCCCATTTATCAAAAACCCGAGCAAATGCTAACATTTCCCAGATCAAACCTAGGTACATTTTTTTCCAAACTGTTACTATGTTAATTTCTCACGTACGAAAACAATCCCGAGCCATTCTTTCCTCCCCGAGACACTCATCATTTGACTTCGAGTTACCACGCAGCTTCCTTCGAGCAAACCAATCGTTTTCCTCGAGTAACTCCCGATAAAACTTCGTCTCTCCCCAACATCTCCTTCTTCTTCTTCGAGTACAACATACTGATGCACAGAGAAGCTCCATGCACGTGCACTTCGCCATCAGCCATCTTCCGGCATCGCCTCATCGTTGAGCAAGTCACTGACCATCTCCTCACTTGACTTCAACCACCCAAAACCCAAAGCAAGTTCGAAATCAAAATCGAGACACACGACACCTAGGAACCCAAAATCCCATCGATGAAAATCACTTCGCCACGCCACCCATGGTCACCAGAATCCACGCGAGTTTGACCAAAGCTTCGCCACGACCCCCTGAACATTTTCCCCTAGGTGCGATAGCTTCCTGTTCACCCTCGACTTCGAAAGGACCTCGACTTCAACAATGTCCAAACCCATTCACTAAACCCTAAATCGAGCTTATCTACCTTCCACAATGGATCCTAAATTCATTGCTCAATTTTTTTTTGGTCCCTGGCCTTCCAACCAGCTACGGCCTTAAACTCGAGATCTGAAAAAAACTAAATCACCAGAATTCGACTATTTTGCGTTTTTCATTCAACTCGAGAATTTTATCTCGAACCAAAATTAAAAATCTTAATTCACCCATTGAAATTCATGATTTTACAAATCGAATTGGTTGCTAAATTCAAACCAGGATATTTCGAGCATGGATATTTCTTATGGCTTTGATTAAATTTACTGTAATATCATTCTTAAAAAATTTACTGAATATTCCCACTTACAAATATTTTTGAAAATAGTATTACGGTCCTGCCTTCATTTTCTATTTGGAGATCAAAGTCTGGAATTGATTGAATGAAGAGCAGTTCAAATTTTTTTCTTAGTGAAACCAAAGTCTGAGCTTTAACAGAACCATCACATGTATGTGCATACATACATTTAGTCATGCAAACACATAAACAGTAAACCATTTGCCCAGCATCACCAAGCATTCATCACAACATCAATTTATAGATCTAAAGTTCTGATTTAAAGAGTTGCTCACCTGGACAAGAAGAAACAGAGAACTAGAAGAACAGAGAAACAAAGCTCAGGTTTTTGAATCTGGAATTTGTTGAGTTGTTGATCTGATTTCCTGTTGTTTATATAGCTTTTGATTTGCCTGCAACTTGATTTTGAATTCTAAAGTTGCTTAATGTTTCTCTGATCTGTTGAGTTGCTTTATTTTTGTTTGAAACAGGCTTTGAATCCCTTTGTTTTCCAAATGAAACTTGTATACTTCTAATTCTTTTAATATCTGCCTAAAGCTTGTTTCAGGTTAAAGTTTGATGTATATATGAAGCTACAGGCTGGTATAGTTAGTACAAGGTGATATTATCTTAGTATATAAGAAGCATACAGCCTACATACTTGTATTTAATGCTTTGTACAACAAGCACGGCTGAAGTGATTTGGAGTTATGGGCTGCAGCTTTGTCTTGTTTTATATTTCATTTTAAACTTACATACTTTGTTTTATTTGTACTTCTTTTGCTTTTGTCTATTTCCACTTGACTTCGGCTGTAAATGTTTTGAGATAACATGATGGCTATCTTTACAAGCTATTCACCTATACTTGGTTTTATTTATTTCCTTTTCCTTTCTTGCCTGCATATTCTTTTCTGCTTTGTATTTTCTTTTTATACTTTTGTTTATATTTATCTTGCCTGGTCACAGACTTTATTTCATTGACAAATATTTTTACTTACTTTGCTTAGTCTATTTTATTTTGCTTGGCTGTTATGATGTTATGGTTTTGTTTTGATTTCTATTTTATTTTAGTCTACACACTTACTGGTTTATAATTTTATTTTACTTTGGCTTGTTCATACTTCTTTTGTTTGTTTTTTTCACTTGTTAATGTTTGAATGTATTCCTTTTGCAGCCTATATACTTTATTGTTTTATGTTTTGCTTATATGTAGTTATATTTGTTTTACAATGGTGGCTGCTAGTTTGTTTCATTTTAAATGTGTTTTTGTTTTGTTTACTTTGTTCTTGTTTTAATGTTGTTTATACTATTTATATTGCTTTGTTACTTGTATTTGTTATTTTATTACTTTACAATATAATTGAATTTCTAATTTATTCTATTTCAAACATTTACTTCTATTTTAACTTAAATTATTTATTAAACCATTTATCAAGATTCAAATCACCTATATATACAATATTTAAAATTAAATGATTTAACAAATTTTAATTTGGATCCGGGGAAACTCGCTACAATTCTCAAATTAAATTAACAAATTTTTATCCAAAAATTTATTTAATTGTCAATTTAATCCAAAAATTCAATAAATTATTAATTTAAATAAATTTAAATTTCGGGGTCGTTACAAACTTCCCCCCTTAAAAGAATTTCGTCCTCGAAATTCGCAGGCACGAAAATAACGCAGAGATAGATAGATTTGATCTCCTATAATTCCTCAACTACGATATGAATTCCAAACTCAAGTCGGAATATCTCAGAATATATACCAATTTGTCCCTCTTCGGACTTTGGTATTCAAAAGAAATTACAATAGAATTTCAAAATTGGATTTCAAACGATATCGTTTTATCGATACAATTCAATTTTAGCCTTCATATTCTATTAATCAATTTAACTCAACTTAAAATTTCCAATTTCAAATTCATTAAGGTTTAAAGTCAAAAACTGATAAGAAACCGATGAAGATACTTAGTAAGGATTTTCTACAACGATTCGATCATCATATCGAAACTTCTTTCTTATAGCTGATACGAAGCAATCAAAAGAATTTGAAAACGAATCAAAGAAGATTGATAAGAAAGTTTGTTTCCACTGTTGCAGGGTATTGACCATTTATAGTCGTATTCCCTTGTCCCCTATCTCGTCTTCTTCTTGCACTCATACTCACTATTAGTGGATAGTAAGAGAATTTACAGAGACGTTCAGACGGATATCTTAAGGATACACTCATTCTAGAGTTTACTTCACTCTATCTCTAATGAGCTACTTAACGTGTTATACTCCTGAGCTAAAGTTCAACCTTAGCTCTGATACCAAATGTGAAGACCCAAAAGTTGGCCTTCGAAAATCGGCACCCGTACTCTACTTGTACTCAAAATGCCGTAGATTCAAATGCCAAATCTGGTTCTCCGGAGCTTATAACAACATTAAGTAAATAACACAACGGAAGAAAAGAATAATACATTGATATACAATATCTGATACAACATCTGATACAACAGAGTGACACAATGAATATCAATATACATCAGAGATATGATACAACGAATAGCAGCGGAAAAGAAAAATAGATAACTAATATCAGCAGCGGAACAAATAACTCTAAGATAGTCTTCAAGAGAGAACTCCAGCAATAGCTCGAACTCCCAATAACGATACACCAAGAATAAGCAAGTGCAGTCTGATCCAAAGACTGAACTAGCTCCAGATAATCTACTAAATCTGAATATCTGAAAAACCAAACTCTAGACTGCTCGTGTAGAAAAATTTTGAGCATCCAGAGTTTAGGAAAAAAACAATAAACTCCGGATCAGTCATGGGACTGGTGTGAGCAACAAAAACAGTTTATCTTTAAAACAAATAGCAGAGAATTTTAAAGTCAATTCGCAATGCTTTTTGAAAATGAAACTACCATAAGACCTCCCACCACACACACAATGCAAACGCAGAATTGGAGGAGATTTCTTCTTATGATAGTCAAAGATGCTTACTACGCAAAATCAAATCATTTTGATATTATTATTAGTGCATAGTGTAGAAAAATCATTTCGAAAGTATAATATTAATCTTAGCCAGCATAGGCATTCCGCACTCATGCCTACTATAGCTACTATGTTCAATAGCAGGTTACCGCCACATTCCATAGCAGGTAATACAACTAAAACCGTACACGTCGCGTATTGTTTCTTTGGATTTCCAACAAATGGTCAGGCTAAGGAACTTCCTTTTCCACGATGGGTACGTCCCTGGAATAGACGACCCGAGAACCTAACCGGATCTCTGCCAACACAAGGCCGGGTTACCTCTGCAAAAATAGGTAACTACTGACACGCGTATGACATCCCCCGATCGTCACTGATCTTCCCGAGGATCCCCGATTTCCAACAACCACAAAGTAATAAATTTGCAGCAACCACAGAGGTTAAGTATCTGGGCTCCATACCATGATACCACCTTTATCCAGAAGGAATGACATACACTAAGGGGCGCTACTCCCTAGAACCTTGCTGCATCTTTCCTGTTTTGACCATTTCCGGGGTGTGAGGCTCGACGAAGTCTCGTCCTCAAAGCTACGCTTTGTTCACAAAGCTATGCTTCGGGTCAAACAAATGATCAACCTACGATCACAAAGATATAAGATCAAACAAATGATCAAATCGCAAATGATCAAACACTGATCATCACACAGCAACACTCAGCATGCCACATTACCAAATTGGGATATATCGCTGATAAATTTCAACTACATAACCTCTGAGCTCATACGTCTCAGAGAAGGGTGTTAAGCTAAGAGAATAAATTCTCCGCCACCAACAGAAATGTATTTGAAAGAAATCGGCTTTATATCTCAAAGTGTAATGTCAGACATGTATCCATACAAGTCTGTTCCGGGTTCGAACAGAACCGAAGGCACTTCTTACGAAGCCCTTGCAATTCCGGGTATTCACAATCCCGTCCGGACTTCCCATCACAAAGGGTGATAAAATCTCTATACCGGGGACCAGTCGGTGCAGAGACATTCGACGAGTTGTCCTTTCGTTTTCGTGAATATCCGGTCTTCAACACCGGTCTTCAAATGCTATCCATATACGACGTATCACTATTCGGAATGGGTTATATGACACAAATGTCTTTTCCCGGCTAACCCGAATAACGAGCGCAATCTTCAAAAACATATGGATATTGGGATTTCAATTAAGTCACAACTTAATAATTCAACTCTTTCTTCCAAAATAGTTTAAACCAATCATCATTTCAAATCTTTAAATAAAAAGATTTATTTCACACCGTTCACCTTGCTTCATAAAGATCTATTCATAGGCTTCAAAACACTTCAATTTCCAATTGGATTAACTCGTTGAATCTTTAAATTAAAGATTCAACTTATAGCTTTCAAAACAACGTCATTTCGAATGGTTTAAACAAATCATCATTTTAAATCTGTTAAAGATAACAGATTCAATTCATAGTTTTCAAAAACATTTCCATTATAACTTGGAAAACCATCTTTCAATTCATACTTGAAATTCCTTTAAATTGGAATTTCATTTCTTATATATATACGAAAGCTTTTATCATTTGAAAACAAATAGTTTTCATTTAAGAACAATCCAATTTTATTTGCATGGGTTAAAGTCCTTGAATTATATTCATATTTCAAAATCAATACTTTTAAAAATGGTTTAACCCATATATAACGGTTATAACATCTTTAATCCCTAATTCCAAAATTTTAGGATTTTATTTCAAATATTGAATTTAAATTTAAATCAAATAATTTAAATTTCAAATTCAATCAAGTTACTCAAAAATAACTTTCATCTTTGAAATTCCATTTCAAAAGCTTTTCACTTTAAACCCGAATTTCCAATTTCAAAATCAATTGAAATTAAAGTTTCAATTTCAAAACATCAAATTTAATTTATCTGTGACTTAACCGATTTCCACGTGAAATCCATATTTGTGTGTGTAACAGTGTAGTCCAGGGGTTTTACACACAATAGTGCAACATCAATCATCACAGATATATCGATAAGCGGTAAAATCGATAACGCTTATCTTCATTCACAGATTCATAGAAAAAATAAATTTATCAGCCACAAAGATTCACAATTACAATTCGATGTGGGTTTCGGATAACCAACTGGAATCCGACTCCCTGTCGCATCAAAATTCAAGTACCGTTTTACGGGCAATAGGGTTTTTTTCATATCAATACAGAACAAATCACAATTACAGAACAGTACATGGCAATCTACATCACACAGTATCACAAAGCATCATACATCAGGGATATCAAATAATTCACCTATTCAATAAAATCCAAACATTCGTAGGTAGGATCAATTTAATTATCCGATTGATCTAAATTAGGTTAATTTCTATGAATAAATTACTCATCCTGGTTAATTAACATAAATGAATTACAAATCATTTTGATTTACTACTTTTTAATCCTTTATTAATTAACCATTAATAATAAATAAATTAACTTTTAATTATAATTCATCAACCTTTAATCATTTAATAATTAACCTTTAATTACATTAAGGTATTTAACCTTCAAAACCTTTTATCCTTCTTAATTAACCACTTGATTACATTAATAAATTTCAGAACAAAGGTTATATGTATCTTAAACACTTTATTAATAAATTAACCTGTCATCATTTTACTTCAAAATAAACAATTTTAAACATTCGATTTAAAAAATTAAATCTTTGAGAAACTTGTTTAAAACCTTGTAAATACTTTACTTTTGGAAACTTAGTTTATATTTGCTTTAAACTTTGTTTTAATTTGTTTGAAAACTTAGTTTTATCATAGCTTTAAAACTTGATAATTATCAAGTTAAAGATTCGAGCCCATTTATCAAAAACCCGAGAAAATGCTAACATTTCCCAGATCAAACCCAGGTACATTTTTTTCCAAACTGTTACTATGTTAATTTCTCACGTACGAAAACAATCCCGAGCCATTCTTTCCTCCCCGAGACACTCATCATTTGACTTCGAGTTACCACGCAGCTTCCTTCGAGCAAACCAATCGTTTTCCTCGAGTAACTCCCGATAAAACTTCGTCTCTCCCCAACATCTCCTTCTTCTTCTTCGAGTACAACATACTGATGCACAGAGAAGCTCCGTGCACGTGCACTTCGCCATCAGCCATCTTCCGGCATCTCCTCATCGTTGAGCAAGTCACTGACCATCTCCTCACTTGACTTCAACCACCCAAAACCCAAAGCAAGTTCGAAATCAAAATCGAGACACACGACACCCAGGAACCCAAAATCCCATCGATGAAAATCACTTCGCCACGCCACCCAAGGTCACCAGAATCCACGCGAGTTTGACCAAAGCTTCGCCACGACCCCCTGAACATTTTCCCCTAGGTGCGATAGCTTCCTGTTCACCCTCGACTTCGAAAGGACCTCGACTTCAACAATGTCCAAACCCATTCACTAAACCCTAAATCGAGCTTATCTACCTTCCATAATGGATCCTAAATTCATTGCTCATTTTTTTTTTGGTCCCTGGCCTTCCAACCAGCTACGGCCTTAAACTCGAGATCTGAAAAAAACTAAATCACCAGAATTCGACTATTTTGCGTTTTTCATTCAACTCGAGAATTTTATCTCGAACCAAAATTAAAAATCTTAATTCACCCATTGAAATTCATGATTTTACAAATCGAATTGGTTGCTAAATTCAAACCAGGATATTTCGAGCATGGATATTTCTTATGGCTTTGATTAAATTTACTGTAATATCATTCTTAAAAAATTTACTGAATATTCCCACTTACAAATATTTTTGAAAATAGTATTACGGTCCTGCCTTCATTTTCTATTTGGAGATCAAAGTCTGGAATTGATTGAATGAAGAGCAGTTCAAATTTTTTTCTTAGTGAAACCAAAGTCTGAGCTTTAACAGAACCATCACATGTATGTGCATACATACATTTAGTCATGCAAACACATAAACAGTAAACCATTTGCCCAGCATCACCAAGCATTCATCACAACATCAATTTATAGATCTAAAGTTCTGATTTAAAGAGTTGCTCACCTGGACAAGAAGAAACAGAGAACTAGAAGAACAGAGAAACAAAGCTCAGGTTTTTGAATCTGGAATTTGTTGAGTTGTTGATCTGATTTCCTGTTGTTTATATAGCTTTTGATTTGCCTGCAACTTGATTTTGAATTCTAAAGTTGCTTAATGTTTCTCTGATCTGTTGAGTTGCTTTATTTTTGTTTGAAACAGGCTTTGAATCCCTTTGTTTTCCAAATGAAACTTGTATACTTCTAATTCTTTTAATATCTGCCTAAAGCTTGTTTCAGGTTAAAGTTTGATGTATATATGAAGCTACAGGCTGGTATAGTTAGTACAAGGTGATATTATCTTAGTATATAAGAAGCATACAGCCTACATACTTGTATTTAATGCTTTGTACAACAAGCACGGCTGAAGTGATTTGGAGTTATGGGCTGCAGCTTTGTCTTGTTTTATATTTCATTTTAAACTTACATACTTTGTTTTATTTGTACTTCTTTTGCTTTTGTCTATTTCCACTTGACTTCGGCTGTAAATGTTTTGAGATAACATGATGGCTATCTTTACAAGCTATTCACCTATACTTGGTTTTATTTATTTCCTTTTCCTTTCTTGCCTGCATATTCTTTTCTGCTTTGTATTTTCTTTTTATACTTTTGTTTATATTTATCTTGCCTGGTCACAGACTTTATTTCATTGACAAATATTTTTACTTACTTTGCTTAGTCTATTTTGTTTTGCTTGGCTGTTATGATGTTATGGTTTTGTTTTGATTTCTATTTTATTTTAGTCTACACACTTACTGGTTTATAATTTTATTTTACTTTGGCTTGTTCATACTTCTTTTGTTTGTTTTTTTCACTTGTTAATGTTTGAATGTATTCCTTTTGCAGCCTATATACTTTATTGTTTTATGTTTTTCTTATATGTAGTTATATTTGTTTTACAATGGTGGCTGCTAGTTTGTTTCATTTTAAATGTGTTTTTGTTTTGTTTACTTTGTTCTTGTTTTAATGTTGTTTATACTATTTATATTGCTTTGTTACTTGTATTTGTTATTTTATTACTTTACAATATAATTGAATTTCTAATTTATTCTATTTCAAACATTTACTTCTATTTTAACTTAAATTATTTATTAAACCATTTATCAAGATTCAAATCACCTATATATACAATATTTAAAATTAAATGATTTAACAAATTTTAATTTGGATCCGGGGAAACTCGCTACAATTCTCAAATTAAATTAACAAATTTTTATCCAAAAATTTATTTAATTGTCAATTTAATCCAAAAATTCAATAAATTATTAATTTAAATAAATTTAAATTTCGGGGTCGTTACAATACCAATCGATCCTATTGTTGAGAAACATGCAAGTTTGACATGTTTTTCATGTTGGAAACCCGAATTTGTATGTTTGAGTAGTTCAACTGATGATTCTATGACTTTGAAGCGAGATTTGTCTATAAATAGACATCCTATAACACAATAAAGGGAACTTTTGGCCTATTTATCAGTTTTGTGCAGTGCTACTGCCAAAATCCAAAACCAACCAACTAGAAACACGAAATTATGTTATAATTTGGTTGTAGTGGTAAATCCAATCAGTGATAAAATATATAATGGATGTAGGCCTTGATGTAGGCCGAACCACTCTAAAAATTTGTATATTCTCCTTTTCTCTTTTAATTTCTTAATCTTTTTGATCGATTGGGAGTGTATGCCCACTTTAGGCACAAATATATTTAGTGCTTTTACTGGGAAAGAAGAATCAAGGTCATATCTGTGCTTGCTACTAGATTTGAAGCAAATATACAACCAAATCTAAAGGAATGGCTTATAGAAAAGCGCCAAAAAAAATCCAGAACGATCGCTGAAGAAGTAGAGGGATCTCAACATGAACGTGATGATGTGAATCAAGCAGAAACTTCCAATAAGCCAAAAGTTGCCACTAAGGAAGAGTTGAACAAGATGGTGGCTGATATGGATAAGAAGATGTTATAGAGTCAAACCAATTTTATGGAAGAAATGAAAAATCATTTGGCTTTGTTGTCTTAGCCCCTACAACAAAGAGGTTCCCAAAGACGTAATAAAAGTAGAAGGGATTTTCTTCATCGGATTTAAATAAAGATTGTCCATCTTCATCAGATCAGAATCGTAGAGAATGCAAGCAGAAAATGCATAATAGAGGTACTGGGACATTGAAAAAGAAGAGAGTAAAAGTTGGAGCGGTTTTCCCAACTAGACTATTGATCGATGCCAATCGATATAGAAGGATCGGTACCAATTGACACCAAGAAATGGTGAGTTTGTCTAATTTTGAAGTAGAGTTACAGAAAGTTGATGCTAATGATAATGGAGAAGAAGCTAGTCATTGGGATGGCATTGTAGAAGAGAATGCAGTTGGGAATTCTAGAAGAGAACATAGTCCACACCAATATTGTCGGATAACTTGGTGAATGGACTTCCCAAATATAGGAAGACCTAGGTCTCGTCATTATAACCATGAATGTTTGCTAAGTCGAATATGTGGAGATACACACATTGACCGTTGCTTTGGGAAAAACATAAGCAATGATGTGTTGTTGATGAGATTATAAAGGGACTCATTGTAGAACCAGCAATAACACATGATATACACATGTTAGAGCAGCTCTTTACCAAAAGAAGCTTTTCATACGGACGAAGCAAAACTACAATGTGTTAACTGAACCTATAGAGCATCTGATAAAATATGGATGGCATATGGATGTGCTCGTGCAGATGATACAGTGAGATGTAGGTGTTTTCCCCTCTTCCTAAAGGGACTTGCAACGATGTGGTTCTGTCGATTTGAGTCCAGATCCATAACGTCTTTTGATGAGTTAGCAGAGAAGTACATGAAGCAATTTAGATTACATTATATTTAACTTAAGGATGTGATTTCTTTGGAAAATTTGCATCAATGGTCCAGAGAGATCTTAAATAACTTTTTGCAGAGGTTTAACACCACTGTGGTGGAGGTGAAGAACCCAAGGGATGACACAGTATTGATGGCTTTGGTGAATGGAATCCATGGTAAGACCAACTTTGGAAAGTGGTCAAGAATGAAGAAGCCTTCCACTTCGAAATATTTGTATCGTAAAGGAAATTAATTCTGCACTTGGAAGAGGCAAAGCTGAACAAAGGATTTGGTGCTGGCAATTAAGCTGGACCAAGCAACATCAGTTAGAGTAATACGGTTGTCAAACCGGACTGTAATAGTGGAAAACAGGAAATGGAAATAAGTGAAGAAAAGTAACAATGCTTGCCCAAAGAAATATGATATGGAAAAGAATTTTAGGTTTAACCATGATGGATGTATATGGAGTTAACTTAGTCCATAGAAAATATTTACCTTGCGATACAAGGCATAAGAGGTACAAGTACCTCACCTCGAGGGAGGCAATTGAAAAGGAGAAGCTCTCCAAAAAGTATTGCCGCTTCCATAAGACACATAAACACAATACTAGTGACTGCTGACATCTCTGCAATGTGATTGAAGAGTTGAATTGAAAGAAGAAGTTGCAACAGTATATTAGAAATATGTAGAAGGACGAGCAAGGAAATAACAAGCCTCAGAGGTAGGTGCCTCAAGACAACGTACCTGCTCCAGTGGAGAAGGGTCAAGACCACCAAATAGGGGTTTGGTGATTAACACGATATCTAAAGGTCTTTATCTGCAAAAAAGAGTTGGAATGAAATGGAGAGATACGAGAGTTCTCTAAGGCATAAACCATACATTATGTGTTGTGCAGTAGAGGAAGAAGCTCCAGCCAAACAATTATAGAGGATAGATAACAATACCATCTTCCACAACATGAATGAAGACGGGGTCAAAGCTCCGACACTTGACTCAGTGTTGATAAAAACCATTGTTAGGCCGGCCACAATTCGTTGAGTGATAGTAAATTACTGAAGCTCTATGATCATTCTCTTTAAGTGTACGTTTGAAAAGATGTAGCTCAAAGAGAAGGAACTGCTACCAAGCAAATCCTACATTCAATAATTTACCAAGGAGGCAACCGCTCTGATTGGATGCATCAAGCTGCATGTTCATCATGGAGATAGCCTCTGTAAGGAGATAAGGGTACAAAGGTCTGGATCCAAGCCATTATTATTCTATGTACTGGATTATTTGTCAAGTCAAATCATAAGTCTGGTCAGATTGCAATGTAAAACTAGACATTAGAAAGATTGGGGTTGATTCCATCAATAGGTCACTCGAAAGTCCATTCAATCATACAGTTTGCTTCCTCGGTGAACTACTAGCCTTGCTTCACTTAAGCAGTTAGGAGAAGTCTTCCTTTGGTGTTATTTTCCACCTTATTATTTGTTATAGCATCTGTAATGTGTCGGGTTGAGTCCAGTTATGAATGCAACCCTCGTGCTTAAAAGGCCCATCGCAATGGAAACGAAAACCAAGATTGCCCAAATGATATCCCCACGGTACATAAATATTCATTTTCAATCTAATTTTTACAAAATATAATCTATAACAATTTTTTCACTAAACTTATGAATTTTTGTATTTTTTATTTCTATCATAATCAATAGATCTTCCTATTATATTGAAATCGCAGCTGTTATCATTAGTTCGTATACTAGAATTTTCATTTCCACTATTGCTTATGCCTTCACTACAAATGAAACTAGAAATATATTACATCGAATATGAGTCTTTTTTAGCCTACGGGTGGTAGGCCAGGCTCATCGCAAGGGAAACAAAAACCAAGATTTGCTTTATCAGGCAGCGATCGATAGGGAGGAACTGGAACTCTAGGTTGCCTCTTCTATCTCTTTTATCTATTTTTTTACCAATCTAGCAAAAATGAAGGACTGAACATTCATATTGCAGTGGTTTTCTTATGGTTGGAAACATATAAATGTTGATTAATCTAGCTAAAGTTGAACTTGGTAAAATGAAATCATTTTCCTTTTCAATTGCAAGGAATAAAATCAGGTTTAATGATATTCCAGCAGGCAGACCCACCACATCTTTGAAACAGTTGTTACTAAAGAAAGAGCAAACCTCAATTCATTGATAGTTTCTGCATTCGATTAATGGATTAATTTTCCACCTAAAACTTATTAATGGGCCATCCAGCCATTGCTGATTTTAGGATTGCACTCGCTCCATGGTGTTTGATGATGAAATCCCCATGAATAACAAAGTTGAGGCAATCTAAGGATACAAAAAGAAAATATCGAGAGTGCTATGTTGTTGAGCTCAGAGAGGTGTGACAAAGAGACAAACGAAAGGATGTAGCAAAGGCTCTCCTTATAAAATATGCCGATGCAGAGCAACGGCCGCCTGAGCCTCAGCTCAGTCCACTAGCAAATACTACAAAGCTATAGACACTGGAAAGAGTCGGAAGAGGTGAGGGCTTAACCGGTGGAGTTGATGGTTGAGGTTCGAGTGGATGAAGATGACCTTTTGAAGAATCTCAAAATCAGATCTTAGCTCGGCTTAAAGATGAGGAAACAACTGGTAGGGTTACTATAAGAAAACAAGTATGTGTTCGCTTGGACATATTTCAATATGTGCGAGATTTCACCTTAAGTTATGTGTCATGCACTGAATGTGAACCCAAGTTTACCTCTGGTGAAACAGAAATGACAAAGCATGGAACTGAAGTGATCCATCGCACTGAAGGAAGAAGCGAATAAGCTAGAGGCAAACGACTTTATCCATAATGCATCGTACACGAAGTAGGTATCGAATTTAGTGATAGTCAAGAAGACAAACGAGAGATGAAGGACATATATCGACTATTCATACTTGCATGAGGCATGCCCAAAGTACTACTTCCCACTATCGTTGTTCGACCAATTGTTGATGGAACCTTCAAACATGAAGTACTATCCTTCATGGATTCGTATGCTGGCCATAATCATATTACAATGTAAATCTCTGATCAAGAGCACACAAGCTTTATCTCGGACTTATAACTATATTTCTATAGAGTGATGCCATCCAGTCTGAAGTACGTTGGAGCTACTTACCAGCATTTGTTCAATAAGATGTTTAAAGAATAGACTAGATGGACACTAGAGGACTATGTGGATGATATTCTTGTAATGTCAAAGAAAACTACAGAACGCATAGGTGACCTTCTAGAAATGTTTGTGGTACTTCAGAAATATTGGATGAGATTGAATCCACTAAAGTGTTCCTTTGGAGTTGCATCAAGCAAGTTTTTGGGATTCATCATGAATTGTAAGGGAATTGAAGCTGACTCGGATTAAATTGAAACTTTAAAGAAGTTTATAGCCCTACGAACGAGGAGGGAAATGTAGAACTTTGCTGATAAAGTTTCCACTTTGAGTGGTTCATCTCGAAGGCGATTGTTTGCGCCAAAAATGGTCACAAACCCCAAATATCGTGAAAGCACCAGTGTATGAACACATATCAGCAATAAATGATCGCAAATCACAGATCAAAGTAATGTAGAGGATAAAAAATGAAGAATAATAAACTTAAAATGGAAAGAAACAGATAGAGACACAGGATTTATAGTGGTTCGGCTATCTCCAGCCTACGTCCTCTCCAAAAGTTAATCTTTTATTGACTTTCCTTGCTAGTTACAGCTGATTACAGTGGGTTACAATGAAGAAATTTGAGTATAACAGCAGTAATGGAGTATAAAATCGAATCCGGCAGAGTCTGGATGTTGGATCGCCAAAAGATCCTTTTTCTGTAGGCTCTGGGGTGCTATTTATAGGCATTCCATGCAAATATCTCGCTCAAACTTCGGGAGACTCCTTGTGGCATGTGAGTGGGCCCACGCGACTGATCCCATGAAGTTTCGACTCGGTCCGTGATCGATACGATCGTAATTCGTATCGATTAGGATTTCGTCCAATGGGGTCGAAATTTGGTGTGGACATTCCTCATCTTGTGCGTAAGCTCCTGTGAAAATTTCATAGCATTTGGACTTGTAGATCTCCAGTTATGATCGATACGAAATAGAACTTTCGTTCTACTGCTTCGTTCGTATTGATCAATTCGTATCGATATCCAATCGTATCGATATCAAGCATGTGTGCTCCGTTGACGTGGCTCTATTCTTAAGGCTAGATCCGTTCTCCAAGCCATGTTGAACGCTTCTCCCTTCAAATTATGCATATCTCTAGTTTGTCTCCAGGCCTTGTGCTGCCTTGACTGCTTCTAAATGATCGACAAGAAACTTTTGTCCCAGTTTCTGCGAACACTGCTCCATCCTTCATATCGATTCCAGTCCTGATCGATACAAAATGCACCGTTATGCTTCATCATCCCATCGATACGAAAATGTATCGATATGAAATGTATCGGGACGAAACCTTCGAGCTGAACGAACCATCGCGCACCCATCTATTCAATCCAATTTCATATCCACCGAGTCAAAATCCATCTAGCTTTCCTACCTGATCGATACTAACGCACTGCTCGTATCCATGCTGGTCGATACAAATAGTATCGATTCTAAGTGCACAGCCGAGTCCATTTCCATCGATACGAAATGTATGGATGCGAATTGTATCGATTCGAACAGCAGCGAGTCAAACAGCATCGAGTCGAACAGCATCTAGTCGAACAACATCGTATCCTTCTCCCTGATCGATACGAATGCCTTGTTCATATCCATGGGTATCGATACGAAATGCATGGATACGAACTGTATCGATTCCAAACCTGTTTTTTTCCAACATTGATCCATCCATATCTCGAGCATACGAACTCCGATTAACCTGAAATTTGAAACGTAGCCTCTCCTAGCCTTGATCATCGTTCCCAATCGATTCCTCCTTGATTGGAGCTCGATCAAATTTTGACGACATCGATCACAGCCTTGTTCCCACTCAATTTCCGACCCTGATATCCATCATTTTCTATTTATTTTGTTGATATTCCAGTCTTGACCAAAAGGTGGGATAACATTTGCCTCCCAAAACATGCCTTGTGATAAGAAGGGGTGTTTTGAACTGTTTCGAATCTAATATCCAAAGTCCATAGCCATATCGTCCAAGTGCATCGTTCTTGACCGCTCCGAGTCGGTGCCTGATTCCAAATCTAGTAACCAGAGCCTTAGCCAATTCCATATCCATCCGAACCTGATAATCGAGTCCTAATCCATCCTCATCCAATAACCAATAACTGAATCCAGGACCTCTCCGGGTCGATATCCAAGTTCTTTGTCGTTTATAGCCAATATTCATATCCGTAACCACTCCGGGTTCTTGCCAAGCACAATCCACACCTGACGATCGTGGTCCAGTGTCCCTGGACGTTGAGTAATGCCATGGCTTAAGTCCTAAGCTGAATTCTAGTCGCTCCGGACCCTTGTCGAGCATAGTCCATACTCGACGACCTGAAATAGCAACCGATAATATAGGGCCTAAGTCTTAGGCCGAATCTTGGTCGCTCCGGACCCTTGCCGAGCATAGTCTATACTCGACGACCTGAATAAGCCAATTCGCCACGTTCGGAAGAATTACCTCTTGCCAGGCATAATCCATACCCAACGACCATTTATCAAAAAACAGATGAAAACCCAATAAATCCAATCAAAAATCCAAATCAAATCGGAAAACCAAAAATCCACATCCGAAATCAAAACCAATATCCAAACATGAAAACAATCATCCAAATGAAAGTCCAAACCAGAAAATAAACAAAACTAGGAGTTCAAACCAAACTCCAAAACCGAACCAGAAAAAGCAAATGTCCAAACCAAAAGAAGAAACATATTTCACAAACCATAGCGTCGCGGTATATCGTCAGTCAGAGCATGCCTAAGGGCCATCTCCGTCCCCGTACATGAGTAAAATTACTTGGCCGTTTGCCAATAGTTCGCTACTTATTTCAAATCATCCTTGTTAATTGATAACCAACCGACCATCATTCCCGGGCCATGCGCCATCGTTGTTTGAGGTGGACGGTGGTCGCTCCTGCTCCACTGCCGCATTCCGAGCCCCGACGTATTGTCGCAACTGTCCATTCCTTACATGCTCCTTAATTATGTCCTTCAGATGCCTGCAACTGTTGGTATCATGTCTGTCCAAATCGTGAAAAAGACAGTGCCTCCCTGATGCCCTTTCACGTTCCGAGGGTTCTCTCCTAGCTGGCCTTCGGTAGGGAAGGCGATTCCGAGTCTCCATGAATATCCGTTCCAACGTCTCGTTTAATCCTGTGTAAGTGGAAAACTTCGGTTCCCTCCACCGCTTCCTAGCTTTTCCTGATTCGTCATCCAGCTTCATTTTTCCTTTATCTTTATCCGAGTCTCTGCTGGATGGCTCGCCATCCTCAGCTGCGTTCACCTCCTTTAACTTCATATCTGAACATGCATCTTCCTACCGAAGGAATCTCTCAGCTTCGTGAAAGAATTCCCCGAGATCCATTGGGGGGTCCCGTATCAGTGACACTTTGAAATCTGAATCCTCTCTGACTCCTGATACTGCTGCCATTAAAACCATCGATGGATCCGGCCGATCCACCGAAGCAACCGCTGCATTGAACCGAGTTAAGAAAGCTCTGAGCGATTCATCCGTCCTTTGCTTTACTGACGTTAGCATCATCACGTTCTTCGACCTTTTGATATGAACCCGAAACTGCTTCAGAAACCTGTCCACCAATTCCGTCCATGTCCTGATAGATCCTTCCTCCAGCTGTCTGAACCACATTGCATCTATATCCGTTAAGGATAGAGGGAAACATCTGGCCATCACTTCCTCCGATGCCCCCAGCACTTCCATATGTCTTGTATATCTCATCAAGTGATCAGTCGGATCAGCCTTGCCATTGTACACCTCTAGCGTGGGCACCTTGAACTCTAGTGGGTTCCGAGCCATTCTGATTTCACGAGTAAACAGACTCATGTTTACTCCTTCTAGGTCTCCGTTTGTCAATCCTCCGTGCATAGTTCGCCTGATAATCTCAGCCAATCTAGCGTTGTCTGCCAATGGTTGCCCCCCGAGTCCCTGAGGGAATTCTGGTACGTACTCCTCATCCCGCGGTCCTACATTCCTACTAGCATCTTGTTGTGTGGTGTTAACTGGAATTCCTCCATGAACTTGCCCATCGTTGCCAGGTGGCATGCTCCCAAGCCTGGATCCATCCAGATTTGTAGTGGTATGCTGATAAGGGGTTGCGCCTTGTTGAGATGCTCCATTCGACTGCATGTTGGGTCCTTCCGTTCCATCTCCGTGGATCTGAACTCTTGAAGCTCCAGCTGTTCCTGCTTATCCAAACTGTTTGAGAAGGTTCTGCATCATTTCCTCCTGCCTTCTTAGAAACTCTTCGTGCATAGCTCCCATCATCATCTCCATCTCGTCTCTGGTATTGAAAGCAGAAGTCTAATTAGCCCCTGATGATGCCTCCTGGCTTCCTTCATGCTGACTTCTCTCGGCTCTTTGTCTTCTACTTGATTGCCTTGTCATAGCTCTTTAGATCTGAACCCTTAAGCTTTCAAATCCAAATTCCAAATCTGGTATAACGGGTGCTAGTTACTCTCAGTGAAAGCCCCAAAGTGTTTGTGCCAAAAATGGTCACAAACCCTAAATATCATGAAAGCACCGGTGTATGAACACAGATCAGCAATAAATGATCGCAAATCACAGATCTAAGTAATGTAGAGGATATAAAATGAAGAATAATAAACTTAAAACGGAAAGAAACAGATAGAGACATAGGATTTATAGTGGTTCGGCTATCTCCGGGCTACGTCCACTCCAAAAGTTAATCTTTTATTGACTTTCCTTGCTTGTTACAACTGATTACAGTGGGTTACAATGAAGAAATTTGAGTACAATAGCAGTAATGGAGCATAAAATCGAATCCGGTAGAGTCTGGATGTTGGATCGCTAAAAGATCCTTTTTCCGTAGGCTCTGGGTGCTATTTATAGGCGTTCCATGCAAATATCTCGCTCAAACTTCGGGAGACTCCTTCTAGCTTGTGAGTGGGCCCACGCGAGTGATCCCATGAAGTTTCGACTCGATCCGTGATCGATACGATCGTAATTCGTATCGATCGGGATTTCGTCCAATGGGGTCGAAATTTGGTGTGGACATTCCTCATCTTGTGCGTAAGCACCTTTGAAAATTTCATACCATTTGGACTTGTAGATCTCCAGTTATGATCGATACGAAATAGAACTTTCATTATACTACTTCGTTCGTATTGATCAATTCGTATCGATACCCAATCGTATCGACATCAAGCATGTGCGCTCCGGTGATGTGGCCCTATTCTTAAGGCTTGATCCGTTCTCCAAGCCGTGTTGAACGCTTCTCCCTTCAAATTATGCATACCTCTAGTTTGTCTCCAGGCCTTGCGCTGCCTTGACTGCTTCTAAACGATCGACAAGAAACGTTTGCCCCAGTTTCTGCGACCACTGCTCCATCCTTCATATTGATTCCAGTCCAGGTCGATACGAAATGCACCGTTATGCTTCACCATCCCATCGATATGAAATGTATCAGGACGAAACCTTCGAGATGAACGAACCATCGCGCACCCATCTATTCAATCCAAGTTCATATCCGCCAAGTCGAAATCCATCTAGCTTTCCTACCTGATCGATACGAACGCACTGCTCGTATCCATGCTGGTCGTTACAAATAGTATCGATTCGAAGTGCACAGCCGAGTCCATTTCCATCGATACGAAATGTATGGATGCGAATTGTATCAATTCGAACAGCATCGAGTCGAACAGCATCGAGTCGAACAGCATCGTATCCTTCTCCCTGATCGATACGAATGCCTTGTTCGTATCCATGGGTATCGATACGAAATGCATGGATACGAACAGTATCGATTCCAACCCTGTTTTTTTCCAACATTGATCCATCCATATCTCGAGCATACAAACTTCGATTAACCTGAAATTTGAAACGTAGCCTCTCCTAGCCTTGATCATCGTTCCCAATCGATCATGCCTTGATTGGAGCTAGGTCAAATTTTGACGACATCGATCACAGCCTTGTTCCTACTCAATTTCCGACCCTGATATCCATCATTTTCCAGTTATTTTGTTGATATTCCAGCCTTGACCAAAAGGTGGGATAACAGCGATCGATACCTGTATACCATTCTTTGATGCCCTCAGCAAAGAAATAGGAAAGTTCCAATGGACGAGTGAATGTGACACTGCTTTTAAGAACCTATTGGAACATTTAAGGAAACTGTCGATATTTTCTAAGCCTTTAAAAGGAGAATACCTTTACATCTACCTAACAGTATTGACTTATGCAGTAAGTGCAGCCTTGGTATGTGAGGTGTGTAAGATCCAAAGGTCGGTTTATTATATTAATAAGTGATTCATTACAGCAGAATTACGATATTCGAAACTATAGAAATTGACATATTTTTGTTGACAGATCGACCAATACGTATTGCATTGCAACTGTGACGCCCCACCTCGAGACCCAGTTTCACAGAAAATTAAAACGTCAACAAAAAATGCAAATTTTCAATGATTTTTGGAAATTTGAAGCTTTGTTTTGCTAGAATATGCGTGTTAATCAACTCACCTTGCTGTAATTGTGCAAATACCTGGATATTGGCTGAAAGATAGAAGCTTTGGTGGAGGAATTGGCCTCTAAGAACCTATAGAAGAGATATACAGTGCATGCAAGAAGAATAAACAGTAAATTAGAAAATCCTCTTCTCAAACAAAGAATTTGATGAAATAGAGATGGTTTGGAGTGAGACTTTGGGACGATTATTGAAGTGGAACAATGAGATGAATCAATACAAAATTACTTATCATCCTAGGAAGGTAATTCAAGGACAGGAATTGGTGGATTTCATTGTCGAACTATGCTGGATGACGAAATAAAAGAAGTGTTAGTCAAACTTTCTTAATGGAAATTATACATTAATAGAGCATCCAACAATCACGATCTGGGATTGGAGCAGTTCTTATAACCCTAAAAGGTTAGATGATCTGCTATACGCTAAAGCTTGAGTTCCATGCAATGAAAAACTATGAGAAATATAAAGCACTGGTAGCAAGACTCAAGATTGCATAGGAATTAGGAGTGAGGACATTGCACATTTATAGTGATTCCTAATTGGTGGTTTCCTAAGTCAAGAAGGAATTTTAGGCTAAGGTGCATGACTTGCCCATTACCATTCGAAAGTATTGGAACTACTCGATGACATTGAGCAATACATGGTAACGCACATCTCCATAAAAGAGTGTATGAATGCCGATTCGTTAGCCAAATTTTCGAGCTTTGGCGATGCACAACTATTAGGAATCATGCTTGTAGAAGTTTTAAAATCTCCAAGTGTTAATAAGATGAAGATTGAGGATGACTCCAATTAATGATTACTTGTTAAATGGAACTCTCTCTCAAAAAGTCGAAAGGAAATAAGGAAGTGCTTGCATAAAGTTCATTTGTTCATTATGCAAGAAGATATTTTGTATAGGAGATGATTCTCTACCCACTAGCTAAGGTATGTCGACAAGGATGAAGCTAAGAAGACCCTCATGGATGTTCACAAAGAAAGTTGTGGTTATCACATTGGCGGGAAGACTTTAGCAAAGAAGATTCTATGCTATGGATATTTCTAAGCAAATGTCAAATGGAATTCGGCCGAATATTCGAGGGAAATGTGACAAGTGTAAGAGATTTCGAAAGATTCCAAAAGCCTCATCCAATAAGCTTACGCAGAAGGTTAACCCATAGCCATTTTTGATTTGATAAATTGACATCATCATAGTGCTACCGATGTCTCATGGAGGGGCAAAATATGCAATTGTTACATTGGATTACTTCACAAAAGGGGTTGGGGTGGAGCCCCACAACATTACCACTTCAGCGAAAGTGACTACCTTTGTTGTAAAAAACATTTTGTGCAGGATTGGAGAGCCATGGAAGATTATAACAGATAACGGAATTCAATTTGATAGTGATTAATTAAAGGAACTGAGCCAACACCTTGTGAGGTAAATGGATAAATTTCAATTTTTTTCATTTTTAGATCTTACTTGGCCTATGAGGTCTAAATTATTTTAGGTCCTATCTAATAATTTTAAATGAAAATCTTTATTTTATTTTATTTTATTTTTTTATATAAAAGGTTTGATTTGATTTACATAATATATATAATGTATATGTGTATCAAATACATATATACATGTATAGTGCACTTGCAACATATAGAAGTGTACATGATTTAATGTGCTCGTATATAAACGTCGGGATTTACACCGCAACAAACACATTTATCCCTTTGCATGTGTGTTTATATATGTATGTATATATGTATAGACATGCACACACAAACATACACGCACGCACACATACATACATACTGATAGAGTTAGGGGGTATGCCTTAGGGGCAATTATGTAATTAGTCACATATATCTAACTCGCTAACCGATTTTATTTGAAATAAAAGGTGTTTTCTTTCTATTATATACTTAATATAGTGTGTTATATTAATTAGTTAATTTAATTAAAAGTATATTTAATAGAAAATCCATAAATGATATATTTCGTGATAGTAGTTACAAAGTGTTGTAACCGTGAGTAATTTATCACATTAAAAATAAACATACCTGTAACGATCCCGAATATTAAATAAGTTGAAATTGATAATTAAAATTAATTTTTGAATAAAATTGTAAAATTAAATGATAAAGTGATGCAAGTTTCCCCGAATTCAAATAAATTCTGTATAAATCAATTAAATTTAAAAATATTGTATGTATATGTATATACATATATTTGGGCATATATGAGTAAATTTAAATTTATATATATATATATACATTGGAATTGAATTTAAATCTTAAATAAATGGTTTTAAAATAAATATAAAATATAGACATTTACACAAGTATAAAATAAATAATTTTGAATTTATAATTGATAGAAGTAGAAATAAAAACAAATATATATATCTTAATCTCATGTTAATAAATCAATACAAAATATTACAAATAAAATAGATACAAAAATAATAAAAGAAAAATAAAATAAAAGACAAGTAAACATAAAAATGAATAAATATAAGTATGTAGATATGTATGAAACCAAACAAACAAAAATATACACTTGTAAAAAAATAAAAAAACAAAATTATATAGAGAATGGCTTGTAAAGGAAGCCACAAAATTTTCTTCACGCATTGTACAAACGAAATGAAAGAAAATATATAATTTGTACAAAACAATTAATGCCTATATCCATCAGCCTACAAACTTGAGAAAAATCTCTGGTAAAATACAAAATATCTTGTACTAGTTTATACATCACCCTGTACAAGAAAATCAATTTTCTTTATATCAGCCTCCTCATTTCAATTCTTTCCTTCGAACTAAATCAAACTGAAGTAATACTATCTTAAAACATACACAAACTTCAACTTTAACAACCATTTAATTCATACAAACCAGAGAATCAAAGGAGAAGTTCAACTAGAAAAAGATCAGGCCTGTTTCAACCTAAATGAGACTCTGTTTCTTCTGGAAAACAGGTGAGTAAACTACCTTTAAAAACTTAACTCTGGTTTAAAATCTTGGTACATGTGATAATCTTTGAAGTTATAGATGTAAATTATGTTTGCATGTCCGTATATATGAAGGTTTTGTGTATACATGTCTGTACATATGTATATATTTCTCTGTTCTTAGTTTACAAGCTACAAAGCCTGTTCAAAATTCAAAATCTCATTCCCCAATCCTTTTTAGGCTTTGATCTCTAAATTAAAAATGTTTGTATATGTGTAACATCATTTCTAAAAATAGTTTCAAGTGAAAATATTGAGTAAATATTTTGAAAAGAAGAAATTACAGTGTAATCTTTTCAAGACAGAAAATTTGATCATCATGATTTCGAGTTTTGACTATACAATCTGTTTTGTATTTACAAATGGTGAATTTCAATAATCAAATCATGATTTTTAAGAGGGAATTCGTTGAGGAATTTTGAGTTGATCGATATTCGTAATTTTGTCAATTACTGATAATTGGCGAAGAGATATCGGTCGGGTTTGAAGGTGGAGATGGCGGGAGGTTAGGAGTTCGTCAGAATAATATTAATTGAATTTTTAAAGTGCCGTATAGGTGGCGTGGTGTCGAACTAAGGTTCGACAATATGTTTTGGTTGTTGTGGTTCTCGAGGAAAATTCGACGTCGATAACGAATCGTGGTCAATCAGACCAAGTGGGATAGGAGCATGGGGTCATGGCGAAGCTCTGGTCAGGATCTCATGGATTCTGGTGATCTTGAGTGGCGTGGCAAGGGGTTTCTTTCGTCGGTGATGGGTTCCAGTTTGAATCGAGAAGCTCGATTTTGATCTGCAGTGGAACTAGGGGATCGGGGTACTCGAGTGAGTCGAGTGGATCATCGGTGATTGGTAGGTGTCGGCGATGATGATCAGAGTCGCTCTGATCGCGTGTACACGTGCACCATGCCATCGTTGTGTCTGGGTTGTTTCGCGTTTGGGGTGATGATGTTCCATCGGGTTAGATCTCGCGTGAATGCCTGTGCGACTCGAAGTAAGATGATGCTCGTGAAACTCGAGATTGGGCTCGACTAAATTGAGGGGTTGGCTCGGGTAAACGAGAGTTTTGTTCAGGATTGTGTAAACTGGGGTTTAAACTTTAAAATTTTAAAATAAATCAGTTTTAGGAATGTAATAAATCAAGTTTTAAGACTGTTTTCTTAAATCAAATACTTTTATATGTAATATATGTTTTTATATAACATTTGATTTAAGAAGCTATGGGATTTGTTAAATTTAAATTTGTAAGTTAATTTAAACTAAATTTTAGGAATGTAACCATAGGTTAATTAAAGGATAAAATGTTTAAAATTTATATGTGAATGATAATTAAGAAATTAATAAGATAAATGGATTATCTTAGAGTTGATTAAGGTTTTGATGTTTAATGATTTAATTAATAAAGTAATTAAAAGATTAATTACTTAATGTAATCAATTAAAGGGGTTTATTAATTAAAGGAAATTAATTACTTAAAGATAATTACTTAAAGATAATTACTTAATTAACAGTAATTAATTTATGATCAAAGTGATTAATTAAAGCATAATTAATTTATAGGGTTAATTAATTAAAGAGATTAATTTGAGGGTAATTAATAATTAAAGATTAATTAATCAAGGAAAGTAATTAAAGTTAATTAATTAAGAACAATTAATTAAGGATTAACTATTTATTAAAGGTTAATTAATTTATGAAAGTGATTAAGGAATAGTTATTAATCAAGGAGTAATTAATTAGTTATTGTAATTAATTAAGAATTAATTATTAATTAAGGGTTAATTAATGATTAATTGTGGATAATTTATTAAATGTTTTGTAATTTAATTGATTATTAATTCACCATGACTAGCAAATTAATTCATAAGTAAATAATCTGATTAAAATAAATCAGATAATTAAATTTATTCTACTTATGTATGTTTGGATTATGGTGAATGGTTGGATTGTTTGATATCCCTGATATGTAATGCTTAGTGATACATATTGATTGTGTTATGGTCTGTAGTATGATTTATTTATCTGGGATAAATGTAATTAATTATCTATGATGTAATTTATTATCTGTGATATATATATCTGTGAATCTGTGTATAAAGGATAAGCGTTATAGTTCATACCGCTTATCAAATATATTGTTGTATTTGAATTTGTATCGATGATGATGATGTTGCACTATTGTGTGTTAAACCCCTGGACCACACTTTTACATACACAAATATGGATTTCACGTGGAAATCGGTTAAGTCACAGATGATTTAAATTTAATATTTTTGAAATTGAAATTTTAATTTCAATTGATTTTGGAAATGGATTTGGGTTAAATGTTAAAGTTTTGAAATGGAGTTTTAAGATAAAAGTTATTTTGAATAACTTGGTAAAGTTTCCAATTTGAACAAATTAATTTGAATTTGAATCCCATGATTGGAAATTATGTTTAAAGATGTTATAAATGTGTTTATAGGAATTTAAACCATTTTAAAAGTATGGTTTTGAGAATTTGAATTTAACCCAAGGACTTTAACTCATATAAATGAATCAGATTTTCTGAAATAAAACTGTTTGTTTCCAAATAATAGAAGCTTTCATATAAGGAATGAATTTCCAAATTGTGTCAAAGAATTTCAAGTTTGAAATGAAAATGGTTTTCCGAGTTATGAATAAATCTTTGTGAAACTGGGTGAACTTTGTGAGATAAATCTTTTTGTATAAAAGATTAAAATGGTAATTTGTTTAAACCATTTGAAGAAAAGTTTTGGGTAATAGGTTGTGACTTAATTGAAATCCCAATACCCATATGTTTTAAATATATTACGCTCATTATTCGGTTTAGCCAAGAGAGGACCTTTGTGTCATATAACCCATTCCGAATAATGATACGACGTTATGGATAGCATTTGAAGACCGGTGGTGAAGACCGGATATTTTCGAAAATGAAAGGACAACTCGTCGAATGTCTTTGCATCGACTGGTCCCCGATATAGAGATTTGATCACCCTTTGTGATGGGAAGTCCGGACGTGATTAGAAATTATCCGGATTTGTAAGGGCTTCTTTGGAAGTGCCTTCGGTTCTGTTCGAACCCGGAACAGACTTGTATGGTTGTATGTTTGACATTACACTTTGAGATATAAAGCTGATTTCTTTCAAATAAATTTCTGTTTGGTGGCGGAGAATTTATTCTCTTAGTTTAACACCCTTCTCTGAGACGTACGAGCTCAGAGGTTATGTAGTTGAAGTTATCAATGATATACTCCCAATTTGGTAGCGTGGCATGCTAAGTGTTGCTGTGTGTTGATGATCATTTGTTGATCAAAGCATGGCTTTGTGAAAAAGCGTAGCTTTGTGGACGAGACCTCATCGAGCCTCACAGATCGGAAATGGTCGAAACAGGAAAGATGCGGCAAGGTTTCAGGGGTAGCTCCCCTAGGGTATGACCATTCCTTCTGGAAAAGGGTGGTATCAGGTATGGAGCCCTGATATTTAACCTATGTGGTTGCTCCAATCTCATTTACTCTGTGTGATTGTTGCTGTGTGACCGAGGCCTCGGATAAAGGTTCCAAAGGACCGGGGGTGGAATATCTCAGGTTTACTACTCGGGAAGGGGGTAACCGGCCTTGTGTTGGCAGAGAGCAAGGTGGTTCTCGGGGCGTCCCTCCAGAGGCGTTCCCATGTGGCATAGGAAGTTCCTTATCCTGACCATTTGTCGTAAATCCAAAGAAACAATACGAAACTTGTACGGTTTTAGTTGTATAACCTGCTATGGAATGTGGCGGTAACCTGCTATTGAACATAGTAGCTATAGTAGGCATACAATAATGGTTGTATGTTGGCTAAGATTAATATTGTATTTTCGAAATGTTTTCCACTATGCACTAATAATAATAATACAATGATTTTGCGTAGTAAGCATGTTTGACTATCATAAGAAGAAATCTCCTCCAATTCTGTGTTTGCATTGTGTGTGTGGCGGGAGGTCTTATGGTAGTTTCATTTTCCAAAAGCATTGCGGGTTTCAATGTTTAAAATTCTTTTGTTGTTGTTTAAAGATAAACTGTTTTTGTTACTCACACCAGTCCCACGACTGACCTGGAGTTTATTGTTCCCTTCCTAAACTCTGGGTGCCCACAATTTTCCACACGGGCAGTCTAGAGTTGGGTTTTTCAGATAGTCTGGTTTAGTAGATTATCGAGAGCTAGTTCAGTGTTTAGAGTTCACGACTGACGTTGCTTACCTTGGTGCAACGTGATGGTGGTTTGAGCTTGATGTTGGAGTTATTGGTCTCATTCTCTTTTGAAGATCTTTTGGAGTCATCACTTTTGTTTTCCGCTGTATCATTATTTATCTCTGATATTCTTGTATCATATTGATATCATTGTTGTATATCATTCTGGATATTGTATTCATTTGGAGTTGTATATGATATCATCTATTTCTTTCTTTCGTTGTGTTGTTATACTTAATGGTGTTATAAGCTCTAGGAAGCCAGATTCGGCGTTTGAATCTACGGCATTTGAGTAGAAGTGAAGTACGGGTGCCGATTTTCGAAGGCCGAGTTTCAGGACTCTTACATTTGGTATCAGAGCTAAGGTTAAACTTTAGCTCAGGAGTATAACACATTAAGTAGCTAATTAGAGATAGGGTAAAGTATACCCTAGAATGAGTATCTCTAAGATATCCGTCCGTGTGCCTCAGTAAATTCTCTTCCTATCTATTGATAGTAAGTATGAGTGCAAGAAGAGGATGAGATAGGGGACAGGGGAATACGACTATAATTGGTCGATACCCTGTAACAACAAGGAAACAATATTTTCTCTACCAATCTCTTTTGTTCGTCATCTTTTCTCAATTCTTCGATAGTTCCTGGTAGATCCAGGAAGAGATTTGATATATTTGTATAGGACATAAACTCCGGATGGACCAGAATTGTTTGTTTGGATGAATTGGTTGCTTTGGTTGTTATGGTTGATAGGTATACTTTAGTTCTAAACTGAAAGTTTTGAAATTGTATCCATATATCTATCTATTCTTTGGGTCCCAATATATATTCAACGAATGGTTAGTAATCCCTTTGAACTAACCAATGCCACCGCATATTTCGTAGATCTGGATAACCCGAGTATCTTATGGAATTTTTTTTTAAAAACATTCGTTCTCGTATCTATTATTGGTATTCTGATTTGGTAAGTCAAATGCCACATAGATACTTGATTTGATGAAATTTTTTTCATCAATCTTTGTGTCTCCCTGGAAAATTTCGAGGACGAAATTTTTTAAGGGGGGAAGGTTGTAACGATCCCGATTTTAAATAAGTTTAAATTGATAATTAAAATTAATTTTTGAATAAAATTGTGAAATTAAATGATAAAGTGATGCGAGTTTCCCCGAATTCAATTAAATTCTATATAAATCAATTAAATTTAAAAATATTGTATGTATATGTATATACATATATTCGGGCATATATGAGTAAATTTAAATTTATATATATATATATACATTAGAATTGAATTTAAATCTTAACTAAATGGTTTTAAAATAAATATAAAATATAGACATTGACACAAGTATAAAATAAATAATTTTGAATTTATAATTGATAAAAGTAGAAATAAAAATAAATATATATATCTTAATCTCATGTTAATAAATCAGTACAAAATAATACAAATAAAATAGATACAAAAAAAATAAAAGAAAATAAAATAAAAGGCAAGTAAACATAAGAATGAATAAATATAAGTATGTAGATAAGTATGAAACCAAACAAACAAAAATATACACTTGTAAAAAAATAAAGAAACAAAATTATATAGAGAATGGCTTGTAAAGGAAGCCACAAAATTTTCTTCATGCATTGTACAAACGAAATGAAAGAAAAAATATATTTTGTACAAAACAATTAATGCCTATATCCATCAGGCTACAAACTTGAGAAAAATCTCTGGTAAAATACAAAATATCTTGTACTAGTTTATACATCACCCTGTACAAGAAAATCAATTTTCTTTATATCAGCCTCCTCATTTCAATTCGTTCCT
Organism: Allium fistulosum; assembly: GCA_030737815.1. Taxonomy (NCBI): domain Eukaryota; kingdom Viridiplantae; phylum Streptophyta; class Magnoliopsida; order Asparagales; family Amaryllidaceae; genus Allium; species Allium fistulosum. The sequence continues at coordinate 103,525,809 of CM060907.1, forward strand.
TCGAACTAAATCAAACTGAAGTAATACTATCTTAAAACATAAACAAACTTCAACTTTAACAACCATTTAATTCATACAAACCAGAGAATCAAAGGAGAAGTTCAACTAGAAAAAGATCAGGCCTATTTCAACCTAAATGAGACTCTGTTTCTTTTGGAAAATAGGTGAGTAAACTACCTTTAAAAAACTTAACTCTGGTTTAAAATCTTGATACATGAGATAATCTTTGAAGTTATGGATGTAAATTATGTTTGCATGTCCGTATATATGAAGGTTTTGTGTATGCATGTCTGTACATATGTACATATTTCTCTATTCTTAGTTTACAGGCTACAAAGCCTGTTCAAAATTCAAAATCTCATTCCCCAATCCTTTTTAGGCTTGGATCTCTGAATGAAAAATGTTTGTATATGTGTAACATCATTTCTAAAAATAGTTTCAAGTGAAAATATTGAGTAAATATTTTGAAAAGAAGAAATTACAGTGTAATCTTTTCAAGACAAAAAATTTGATCATCATGATTTCGAGTTTTGACTTTACAATCTGTTTTGTATTTACAAATGGTGAATTTCAATAGTCAAATCATGATTTTTAAGTGGGAATTCGTTGAGGAATTTTGAGTTGATCGATATTCGTAATTTTATCAATTTCTGATGATTGGCGAAGAGATATGGGTCGGGTTTGAAGGTGGAGATGGGGGGAGGTTAGGAGTTCGTCGGATAAATATTAATTGAATTTTTAAAGTGCCGTAGAGGTGGCGCGGCGTCGAAATAGGGTTCGACAATATGTTTTGGTTGTTGTGGTTCTCGAGGAAAATTCAACGTCGATAACGAATCGTGGTCGATCAGACCAAGTGGGATAGGAGCATGGGGTCGTGGCGAAGCTCTGGTCAGGATCTCGTGGCTTCTGGTGATCTTGAGTGGCATGGCAAGGGGTTTCTTTCGTCGGTGATGGGTTCCAGTTTTGAATCGAGAAGCTCGATTTCGATCTGCAGTGGAACTAGGGGATCGGGGTACTCGAGTGAGTCGAGTGGGTCATCGGTGATTGGTAGGAGTCGGCGACGATGATCAGAGTCGCTCCGATCGCATGTACACGTGCACCATGCCATCGTTGTGTCTGGGTTGTTTCGCGTTCGGGGGATGATGTTCCATCGGGTTAGATCTCGCGTGAATGCCTGTGCGACTCGAAGTAAGATGATGCTCGTGAAACTCGAGATTAGGCTCGAGTAAATTGAGGGGTTGGCTTGGGTAAACGAGAGTTTTGTTCAGGATTGTGTAAACCGGGGTTTAAACTTTAAAATTTTAAAATAAATCAGTTTTAGGAATTTAATAAATCAAGTTTTAAGACTATTTTCTTAAATCAAACACTTTTATATGTAATATATGTTTTTATATAACATTTGATTTAAGAAGCTATGGGATTTGTTAAATTTAAATTTGTAAATTAATTTAAACAAAATTTTAGGAATGTAACCATGGGTTAATTAAAGGATAAAATGTTTAAAATTTATATGTGAATGATAATTAAGAAATTAATAAGATAAATGGATTATCTTAGAGTTGATTAAGGTTTTGATGTTTAATTATTTAATTAATAAAGTAATTAAAAGATTAATTACTTAATGTAATCAATTAAAGGGGTTTATTAATTAAAGGAAATTAATTACTTAAAGATAATTACTTAATTAAAAGTAATTAATTTATGATCAAAGTGATTAATTAAAGCATAATTAATTTATAGGGTTAATTAATTAAAGAGATTAATTTGAGGGTAATTAATAATTAAATATTAATTAATCAAGGAAAGTAATTAAAGTTAATTAATTAAGAACGATTAATTAAGGATTAACTATTTATTAAAGGTTAATTAATTTATGAAAGTGATTAAGGAATAGTTATTAATCAAGGAGTAATTAATTAGTTATTGTAATTAATTAAGAATTAATTATTAATTAATGGTTAATTAATGATTAATTGTGGATAATTTATTAAATGTTATGTAATTTAATTGATTATTAATTCACCATGACTAGCAAATTAATTCATAAGTAAATAATCTAATTAAAATAAATCAGATAATTAAATTTATTCTACTTATGGATGTTTGGATTATGGTGAATGGTTGGATTGTTTGATATCCCTGATATGTGATGCTTAGTGGTACATCTTGATCTGTAGTATGATTTATTTATCTGGGATAAATGTAATTAATTATCTGGGATGTAATTTATTATCTGTGATATATATATCTGTGAATCTGTGTATAAAGGATAAGCGTTATAGTTTATACCACTTATCAAATATATTGTTGTATTTGAATTTGTGTTGATTGATGATGATGTTGCACTATTGTGTGTTAGACCCCTGGACCACACTTTTACACACACAAATATGGATTTCACGTGGAAATCAGTTAAGTCACAGATGATTTAAATTTAATAATTTTGAAATTGAAATTTTAATTTCAATTGATTTTGGAAATGGATTTGGGTTAAATGTTAAAGTTTTGAAAAGGAGTTTTGAGATAAAAGTTATTTTGAATAACTTGGTAAAGTTTCCAATTTGAACAATTTAATTTGAATTTGAATCCCATGATTGGAAATTATGTTTAAAGATGTTATAAATGTGTTTATAGGAATTTAAACCATTTTAAAAGTATGGTTTTGAGAATTTGAATTTAAGCCAAGGACTTTAACTCGTATAAATGAATCAGATTTTCTGAAATAAAACTGTTTGTTTCCAAATAATAGAAGCTTTTATATAAGGAATGAATTTCCAAATTGTGTCAAAGAATTTCAAGTTTGAAATGAAAATGGTTTTCCAAGTTATGAATAAATCTTTGTGAAACTGGGCGAACTTTGTGAGATAAATCTTTTTGTATAAAAGATTAAAATGGTAATGTGTTTAAACTATTTGAAGAAAATTTTTGGGTAATAAGTTGTGACTTAATTGAAATCCCAATATCCATATGTTTTAAAAATATTACGCTCATTATTCGTTTTAGCCGGGAGAGGACCTTTGTGTCATATAACCCATTCCGAATAATGATACGACGTTATGGATAGCATTTGAAGACCGGTGGTGAAGACCAGAAATTTTCGAAAATGAAAGGACAACTCGTCGAACGTCTCTGCATCGACTGGTCCTCGATATAGAGATTTGATCAGCCTTTTTGATGGGAAGTCCGGACGTGATTAGAAATTATCCGGATTTGCAAGGGCTTCTTTGGAAGTGCCTTCGGTTCTGTTCGAACCCGGAACAGACTTGTATGGTTGTATGTCTGACATTACACATTGAGATATAAAGCTGATTTCTTTCAAATACATTTCTGTTTGGTGGCGGAGAATTTATTCTCTTAGCTTAACACCCTTCTCTGAGACGTACGAGCTCAGAGGTTATGTAGTTGAAGTTATTAGTGATATACTCCCAATTTGGTAGTGTGGCATGCTAAGTGTTGCTGTGTGTTGATGATCATTTGTAGATCATTTGTTGATCAAAGCATGGCTTTGTGAAAAAGCGTAGCTTTGTGGATGAGACCTCATCGAGCCTCACAGACCGGAAATGGTCGAAACAGGAAAGATGCGGCATGGTTTCAAGGGTAGCTCCCTAAGGTATGACCATTCCTTCTAGAAAAGGGTGGTAACAGGTATGGAGCCCTGATATTAAACCTATGTGGTTGCTTTAATCTCATTTACTCTATGTGATTGTTGCTGTGTGACCGAGGCCTCGGATAAAGGTCCTAAAGGACCTGGGGTGGAATATCTTAGTTTTACTACCCGGGAATGGGGTAATCGACCTTGTGTTGGCAGAGAGCCAGGTGGTTCTTGGGGCGTCCCTCCAGAGGCGTTCCCATGTGGCATAGGAAGTTCCTTAGCCTGAACATTTGTTGGAAATCCAAAGAAACAATACGAACCTTGTACGGTTTTAGTTGTATAACCTGCTATGGAATGTGGCGGTAACCTGCTATTGAATATAGTAGCTATAGTAGGCATACAATAATGGTTGTATGTTGGCTAAGATTAATATTGTATTTTCGAAATGTTTTCCACTATGCACTAATAATAATATCCAATGATTTTGCGTAGTAAGCATGTTTGACTATCATAAGAAAAAATCTCCTCCAATTCTGCGTTTGCATTGTGTGTGTGGCGGGAGGTCTTATGGTAGTTTCATTTTCCAAAAGCATTGCGGGTTTCAATGTTTAAAATTCTTTTGTTGTTGTTTAAAGATAAACTGTTTTTGTTACTCACACCAGTCCCACGACTGACCTGGAGTTTATTGTTCCCTTCCTAAACTCTGGGTGCCTACAATTTTCCACACGGGCAGTCTAGAGTTGGGTTTTTCAGATAGTCAGGTTTAGTAGATTATCGGGAGCTAGTTCAGTGTTTGGAGTTCACGACTTACGTTGCTTATCTTGGTGCAACGTTATGGTGGTTCGAGCTTGATGTTGGAGTTATTGGTCTCATTCTCTTCTGAAGATCTTTTGGAGTTATCACTTTTGTTTTCCGCTATATCATTATTTATCTCTGATATTCTTGTATCATATTGATATCATTGTTGTATATCATTCTGGATATTGTATTCATTTGGAGTTGTATATGATATCATCTATTTCTTTCTTCCACTATGTTGTTATACTTAATGGTGTTATAAGCTCTGGGAAGCTAGATTTGGCGTTTGAATCTACGGCATTTGAGTACAAGTGAAGTACGAGTGCCGATATTCGAAGGCCGAGTTTCAGGACTCTTACAATACCATTTTAAATATTCCTAGTCAGGATGTTTCGAGATTGGATATTGATACATCCATTGAGACTAAAGAACTTAATACCCTCCAAATGTTGGGTAGTCTATTACTCATGGCTGCTTGGGGCAATAATGGATTACGTACTGATAGTTATTGGATAACTGTAGAATGACTCACTTGATAGTTTTTTGTTGGTTAATATGACGATGTGACTAATTTACATAGTTCTATTATACTTGTAAATGGATACTTTTGGATATAGATGATGTCGCATCCGCATCTAAAATAATTTTTCAATCTCGAATATTGAACCAATAGATACAGACGGATATTGGATAATTATTCTAATCGCTAACGATCGATAAATCGAGAAACATAAACAAAAATGTTGGTTTTCAATCTCATTAATTATAAAAGTGTGAAAGATAAAAATGTAAAATGATAATAAATAGTTTTGAGTAATTAATATGCTTAAGTTCATATAATACAAACTATTAGCTTAATAAAAATAATAAACACATATCTATTGTTGTACTAAAATACACAAAGTACTAAATATAATCTTGACAAAGACCAGATGGATAATTTTTGGATGTGGATACCTTAATATCCACATCCTTAACCACTTTTTGGATATCAGATTTTATCTGCTTTTAGGATACAGATCTGAATGGATTTCAGATATTTCAGGTATCCATTGACAGGCCTGAGTTCTCTCAACTTGAGAATACTGTCGATCTTCAATATGAAAGCTTTGCTTTGATTATAGTCAAATCATGGAAAGACGTCCATTGAGTGACTATAGTTGGGTCGGTTGGAAGTATGGGAAGTGAAGTACTATTCAAGAGAGGATTAGTCTTCTCAATTATGTGTGAGTTAAATGTGGATGATATTGGAATTTTAGCCATTACCAAATTCCATAAGTCCAAAGTGATATGATTTTGAAGAAGGTAATTAGTGTAAATAAAATTCATAATCAGGCGACACTTAACAAGTAAAATTGGATTTTACCAAAACCAAGCAAGCGATAGACTTGGTCAAAATATTACACCACCTACTAATTGACATGTGAACATTAGTATTCGAATAGTTTGATATTAATTGCTGACTAAATTTACACCTAACGAGTCACACAACCGAAACTATGAATATTCCTTTGACCAAACGATTTAATTAATTTGTAATTATTATAAATTAATTAATATTTGTGAAATATTAATTATAAACTTTTATTTTTATTTGATGAACAAATATTGTTAAATGTGTTGATAAAAGTTATAAATATATTAATCGATATGTAATATCGATAATGGTTTAAATTGGATTAAAATGCAAAATACTTGTTCGGACTTTAAATAGTTTTAAAGCCTATATGATGGCTGGTTAATTCAGCTACGATAGGGGTGGCTAGGTGCGGCCATATAATGGAATTTTGGTGGGCTAGATTGATATAGATAAGGCAGGGAGAATAAGGAAAGGTCTAGATCCTAACTTCTCTCCTTTGCTTCCTCTATATAAAGATCTCTACCAACATTTCTTTAAGGACTTTTGAAGCATCCAACCTGATCTATGTAGGTCGACCTTCTCCTCCCATCTCCTTAATTTCTAAAGTGCAAATCAAATCAAATCGATTGATATTTGATTGTCGATGGTCAACAGTTTAAGGACTAGCTCTCTTTTGGATTGGAAATCATTTCAGGGTGCACTTCAAGGCATTGGAAGTGAGGTATATTTCTGATCAAAATACCATTATTAATGCTCACGTGTAATGTTTTATTATATACATATATTTTATATTGTTAGTAGTATGATGATTCTAACATGCAAATGATATTGTGACAAAATTGTTTTGGTTAGACACACACGCACACACAAAAATACATATCTAAAAAAATTATGCTCGTACCTATAATGTCACAGCTCAAAAATTAAAAAACAAACAGTTTTTTAAATTTAATAATATATATTGTAAATACATGCATATATATATATATAATTACTTCATCATACTTTATATAAACATGTTATATAAATTATATATATAATGTATAATGCATATATTATATTCTGCGGCAATTAAATAACTTTTTTATTTTTATTTTTATTTAATTATTATTTGAATCATTTAACTACATAAATTAAATATATATATATATATTGTAAAAACATTAAGTTTTATGTTTTATAAAATTACTTTAACACAAAATAAATGCTCGAAAAAAATTAAATTAAAAAAAATATTTATTATTATTTAAAAATATTTTAAATATAGGCTGAAAGTCAATAACTAATTATAAAACTATTTGAAAATTATAAAATTATGAAATAAATTTCTACATACAAAATATCATTTAGAAATTTGCTGAAAATTTAAATTTCAAAATTCTATACCGAAATTATTTTATATTATCATTTTAACTCAAAACCATATAAAATTAATTAAATTATTATTTAAATTTAAGACATTATTTTCTTTTGAGTCGTGGGCAAGATTAGGTATATGTATTTATTAGAAAAACATTTTTGTGTATTTATAAGTATTAATTTATATTTTTAATATATTAGTATATATTTATAATTAAGTAATTAATTAAATACATATAATTTATTTTATTTACATAGATATGTATTATTTTGGGGTTTATAAATTATTATTTATTTTATTTAATATATAATTGATTTAAATATATTCACATAGTTATATATATATAATGCTAACATTTCATAAGTATATTTATAAAAATTTATATTTATATTTTTTTCTACATTTATATTAAAAATAATAATTAAAGTTTATATATATTTAAAATATTTTATTTATGTAAATAAAATGTGTGTGTATACATTCGAATACTATATTTGCATACTGGATGAGCTACCGTGTCCGTTACGATGTAAATTCCAACATCCATACACGGGTATGTTATACCTTGTACGGATTGATATGTCACATATGTATACACCACTATTTCAAGTATCATTCATCTCACTCGAGATCTCATTTTCGAACTTGGGCGAGACGAGATTTAGCAAAACGAGACATTAAACTTTGCTTATATATTATTTGACATTTATATCATCAAAGATAGTGAAATTTGAGGTGAGATCTTAATAGATCTTATACGAAGTTATGTTTTTTTTCATTTACATCTTTTACTTCTTATGCGAGTCTAAAAGAAATTACACTCTAATTACTTTTTACTTTCTTTCTAATTTTTCCTTTTACATTCTAATGAGTGAGAAAAAATAAAAGACTTTCAATTTATGTTTTACTTTTAATATTTAGATGAGTAGGGATCACTCAGTTAATACCAAATCAATCATGTTATCGGTTTGATCTAAAAAGTAAAACTAATATTTTCATTCTATATAAATTATGTATGTTATAAAGTTTATATTTTGATAATAATTATTACAAAAATCTTTGAAATATCAAATATAGATTCATAAGTTACTCGGAGATAGTCCCTATATGGACTTTAAAATCTGATATGCCAATCTGAGATGTATACCCACGATACACTCATCTCACCCGAGATCTCATCCTGTAACGACTTAGGATTTTATATATATTTAAATTGATAATTGAATTAAATTTTGAATAAAAAGAAGAAAAAAATGTGTAATAACTGGTAAATTGATAGAATTTATAAAATATATCTATGTAATTCATTTAAGATGTATTTGATTTCAAAACATTGTCTTTTAAATAATATGTGTGAATACAAACAAAATATATTTAACTGTGAAGGAAGAAGTGCATTCAAATTTGAACAAATATATGAAGACAGCAAAAATGTATGGGCCGGTAAAATAAGAAACAAAAGTGTATAAGTGTGCTTGCAAAAGAAGATAAAGGAAACATGAGATATATATTCAAGTATGAACAAATTAGATAAGTGTAGATTTGTACAATGGTATTTAATGCTAGCCACAATATTATCTACCAGCCACCAAAACAAGATTTACATCAGCCACCAAAGTAAAGAACGAATCAGCATAGTCAACAAGCAAAAAAAAATTATCTCTGATGTTTTACAAACCAATTATATCACCCTGTACAAATGGTATACCCTATAAACCTCTTTTATCTATATCAATCATCCTCATTTCAGTTCGACATTTCAGCCTGAGGAATCAAACAATTCGTTAGAAAAACACAGAAATAAAATAGCGGTAATCTTCTTTTTCCCTCCTCTTTAATTTTGAGTCCCTCCCTCTCTTCCTTTGAGAATGCAGATCTACGAATCCAATTTGAAAAAATTGAGGGCGATTTGTCGCTTGGAAATCGAGAGGCCGGGGGGGAAAGCGAGGGAAGCCGCGACGAAGTAGTGAGGTCTGGACAGGCGTGGAGTAGAGCGTCATCACTCCAGGCACGTATATGATTGGGGAAGTCGATGACATCGCGATTGCGAGATGTCTAGGGATTCGTTTTGTATGGGTTCGAGGTCGGGGTTCGCGGTCAAGGATGCGAGGCCTGGTGGTTTCAAGGCGTGAAGCTCGCAGTGGTTTGGTGATGATGGGTGGAGGTAAGTCAGTGATTCGAAGTAGAAATGCGTGGAACGTCTCGCGCTCGCGAGATCTAGGGTTCGGCGATCAAAGTTTGGAGCGGTGGAAGCTAGGGCATCGGTTTATTTTTTTTTGGTATAGCAATCTCGTTCTGGTGATGGTCGTTTCTGGAAGAAGGCAAATCGAGTGGAGGAGCAGCACTCGTCGATTCGCAGTAAGGTATCAACCTAGTTTAATTCGATTTAATACAAATAAATATACGAATTTACCGTAAGACCCACATGCCAATTTGATTTCAAATCAAAGATGTATATGAACATTGTATGTTCAGTAAAGAAAATTTTTGTTTTGATATTTTCAAAAGAAAATATACAGTGGGTATATCAGTGGCTTTTAATTTAATATATGTATGTATACAGAAAAATATGAGATAGTTTATATAAAGATAAGATTTAGAAAGTAAAAATTTTAAAATGGTGATGTATATTATTTTATAAGTATATGTAGATGTGGGTAGTTCGAAAGGAAAATGAAAAATAAATATTTTATTAAAATGAAAATTAGTTAATTAAAATTCATAAATGAAAATTGATGATTCGATTATTTCGAATATTAATAAAACCTTATAATTTTTATACAAGGTTTGAAACCGTGAGAAAATGGAAAATGGACTGCAAAATAAAGCAAAGGTGAGATCTTCTCACTCAAACAAAGGGTTTTGTTTAATTTTAAAAAGTTATATTTAAAATTATTGATTTTGTCGATTGTGTGCTTGAATGATAGTATATACATAGTAGTATATAGCAATATATATATATATATATTGGAATATGTATATATTGGAGTTGTTGATTTCCCGCATTATATAGTGGATGAGACCCTATGCGCCGCATAATAGCGGATGATATTTTATAAAGAGGGAATTAGGCAAAAGGACAAACTTTGAAAAAAATTTAGGCTGAAGGACACAAAGTTTCATTTTTGGGCTGAAGGACAAACTTTGAAAGAAAATTAGGCTGAAGGAAAATGCTAAATATAATTAGCATTTTGTACAGTGCAAACATTGTACAAAATGCTAATTATAACTAGCATTATATCCAGTTTTACACTGTACAAAATGCTAGTTGTATTAGCATTGTCCTTCAGCCTAATTATCTTCCAAAGTTTGTCCTTCAGCCTAAAAATAAAACTTGTTGTCCTTCAGCCAAAAATTTTATGAAAATTTGTCCTTGTGCCTATTTTCCACTTTTATAAATCCCATATACCGCGATATTCCACCTCGAAGTGGAATTGGTATTGTGCTAACATCCGTGGATGCAGGGAAACAGGTTGGAGGGATCCAACTGGATTCCTCAAATTATATGAATTTGTTTCATATGTTGTATGAATTTGTTTCATATGTTGTGTGATAATTTATTTATAATCTATGAATGATTATATCTGTGATTGGATTGGTTGAAGGCTAAAATTTAGCGAATGTATTTTTGGTATCGTTGGATACCAGAAATAAATGAAATTGGATTTTTGAAATTAAAGTTGGAAATTTTAAGTAAATTCTTTTGAAAGAATTGGGTGAATTTAAAAGAAGGAATTTTAAAAGCATAGAGTTGATTTTTGAAATCTCATCGAATTATTTCCAAAATATTGGAAAAGATTTTATTAAATGGGTATTAATAATATTGTTGAAAAGTTGAAGAATTTATTGAAAATAGAATTTTTAAATAAATTGGAAAGAATAAAGGGATTTATTTAAAAGGTGATAAATTGTTGAAATTAATTTGATAAATGATTGGGTATTTGAAAATAAATCTTTGGGAAATCGATATGAAAATTTATTTGGTGTTTGAATGTAAATTGATTTTTGTATTGAGAATAAATTTGGAAATCGATTTGTAAAATGATTTGATATTTGGGATTAAACTTAGAATCAAATTGAAATTTGATTTGGGATTGAAATGAAACTTGGAAATCAATTTGAAAGTTGATTTGGTGTTGAAAGTGAATATTTGAGAAATCGATTTGAAAGTCGTATAAAAAAGCGAATATTTGGGAATGTAAATTCAGAATAGAATTTATAAAGGAAAGGGAAATTTGTTTTAAAAATAAACACTGATTTATTTTTCAAGCGTGGTAATAAATTTACAGATTTGGGATGTATATTTGAAATAAATCGATAAGGATTTACTTAATTGGTTTAAATGGACCGTTTTGTGATGAAGTGTGAAAATGTGATTTGAAATTTGTTTTCAAGTGATGAAGTGTGAAAATGTGATATGAAATTGGTTTTCAAATGTGAAGTGTGGAAAAATATATATCTTGTGAAGATATTTTGAAAATAAATAATTTGGGAAAAATTATTTAAATCTGATGATTGTTGTGATATGTTGTTGATAGTTAAATAATCGACTATCAATATTTGCCTTTGAAATGGCACTTGCTTTGTTTTTTTTAAAACAAACGCTCATTATTCGGTTAAGCCGGGAGAGGACTTTATGTCATATAACCCATTCCGAATAGTGATACGTCGTGAATGGACATTATTTGAAGACCGGTGTGAAGACCGGGTATTTTCGAAAATGAAAGGACAACCTGTCGAATGTCTCTGCAACGAGTTGCTCCGGTATAGAGATTTATATCACTCTTCTTGTGATGGGAAGTCGGGACGTGATTAGTTAATACCCGGATTGCAAGGGCTTCTTTGGAAGTGCCTTCGGTTCCGTTCGATCCCGGAACGAACTTGTATGGATGTCTGTCTGACATTACACTTTGAGATGTAAAGCTGGTTTCTATCAAATACATTTCTATTGGTGGCGGAGAATTTATTCTCTTAGCTTAACTCCAAAATGATTAGGCTCCAAGTCTCGATCCAGCTATGATTGGCTAGAACAAGCTCTGATACCAAAACTGACGCATCGGATATTACAAAAACAATGTAGATCGTTGAATGTCGTAATCGATGGATTGGAAGATACTGAATTGCCCGAATTCGTTGATCCGAAGATACCGAACTCTAGCTATCCCGAACTCGTTGATCGCGTACGATACCGGGTTCAAAGATCTTCAATTCTTCGAGCGTTGATCTAGCGCACTAGATTCCACGAATCGGCTTCTACAATCGTTGAATCGAGCGCACTCGATTATCCGAAAGAGGAGATAGGAGATTACACTCAACTACCAATTTAGATGAAAGCACACAGCAATCAAAAGAGAATTTTATTCAAAAATCAACAACCTTTACAAATGAGACTCACGGCCTATTTATAGGCGAACAACTTTACAACAGAAATTTCTCTAACTCCTAAGTCGTTTCCGACTTAACAAAGTCTCCGACTCAACATAAGTCGTACATGACTTACGACTCAATAGAATACAGACACCATACGACTTACAACAGACTACATATGAAAACAGATGACTTACGACTTACAAAACATACGACTTAAAACAGGTAAGAACTACGAGTTAACAAATACAAACAGATTACATCACTTAGGTCGTAGACGACTTACAACTTCTCACGACTCATAAAAGTTGCGACATATGACTTAGTAAAAGTCGGTAACGACTTATCAACAGTTCAGCTCCCATCAACGGTAGAGATTAACTCGGCAGAAGAATCAACGGTAATAAACTTCAGCGACTTAAAAACATGCGCATCCCAGATCAGCAACCTAAAGAAATCAACGGTAGGGTTTAACTCGGAGGAAGATTCCACGCTTCAGTCTTTCCTCTGTGTGACTCGTTAGGTCGGTTAGACGACTTAACTAAGTCGTAACTCGTCATCGACTTATCATCTGTTCCGTTAAGTCGTACACTAACCAAAACTCTTCCCTTAAGTCGTTGCCGACTTAAGCCTTCGCATTTTTCAACCTGTGTTGCTCCTGTAGCTTTAGGTCGTAACCCAGCACTTCCCTTAGGTCGTATCTCAGCACTCCCCTTAAGTCGGAGCTCAGCACTTCCCTTAAGTCGTAGCTCATTTCCTCCTAGTCTGTTAGGTCGTAGCATGTGATCTTTGAAACCGGTAGGTCGCATACGACCTAGAACTACAACTTCTCGTGACTCTTTACCAGAATCTAGTTCATTAGCCTCCTCCTTAGGTCGTACCCAACTTACCAACATGTTAGGTTGTACACGACCTATGACTTCGTCTTTCTGGGCTGCATCATCCTCCCCAGGTTGAGAAAAATTCGTCCTCGAATTTGTACTTTCTATGTTCACAACAAACTCATCCCAGTGATATGGTACGAGATGCTTAACATTGAATACGTCAGACGTATACACATCATCTGGCAGCTTCAATTTATAAGCATTTTCATTAATTCGTTTCACGACTTCTACAGGACCAATTTTCCTGGCTTTCAACTTGTTGTAAGCGCCCACTGGAAAACGATCTTTTGTTAACACTGCATAAACCAAATCACCTTCTTGAAATTTAACACTCCTTCGTTTCAAATCTGCAGAACGTTTATATTTCTCATTCGCTTTCTCCAATCGTTCCTGAATTATTTTATGACATTCCGTCAGCCCTTCAACAAAATCAGCAGCTTTTTTAATTGTCCCTTTTGAGTGTGGTATTACCGTTAAATCCAACGGCCCTTTCGGTAAGCTTGAATATACTATCTGAAATGGACTGAACCCAGTACTTCGATTCACAGCATGATTATGAGCAAACTCTGCCTGGCATAATTTCACATCCCAACTCTTCAGATTATCTTGCACAAGACACCTCAGTAGATTTCCCAATGATCTGTTTACCACCTCAGTCTGTCCATCTGTTTGTGGATGATAAGCACTACTAAACTTCAGCTTCGTTCCCACCATCTTCCACAAACTTAGCCAAAAATGACTCAGAAAACGTGTATCCCTGTCTGACACAATCGATTCTGGCAATTCATGAAGTCGATATATCTCTTTGAAAAACAACTGAGCAACATGAACAGCATCCGCCGTCTTCTTACAAGCGATAAAATGTGTCATTTTCGAGAATCGGTCAACTACCACATAAATGGAATCATTACCACGCTGTGTCCTCGGTAATCCCAACACGAAGTCCATACTCACATCAATCCAAGGCTTAGTTGGTACAGGTAACGGCATATATAATCCAGCATTGGTCGCAGTTCCTTTCGAAACCTGACAGATATGACATCTTTCCACAAACCTTTCCACTTCTTTCCTCATTGATGGCCAAAAGTAAGACTGTGAAATCAACTGTAAGGTACGGTCTCTCCCAACATGTCCCTCTTCGTGTAACTCCTTGATAATCTTCATTCTCAGACTACCCTCCGGTATGCACAATCGATTTCCTTTAAAAAGAAAACCATCTACCATCACGAACTCATCCGTCTCTCCCTCCTTGACTTTATCAACAAACTTTGCAAAGTAAGGATCATCGGTAAATAATTCTGGCAATATTTCAAACCCCGTCACTTCAACCTTCAATGTAGTTAACAAGTGATTTCTTCTACTCAATGCATCCGCAACACGATTCGTCACTCCCGACTTGTGTTTCACTACAAATGTAAATTGTTGCAGATATGCAATCCACGATGCATGTCTCGCTGAAATCTTGTCTTGCCCTTGCAAATGCTTCAATGCTTCATGATCAGTATACAGAACAAACTCTTTCTGAAATAGATAATGTCTCCAGTGTTTAATAGCTTGCACAACAGCGTAGAATTCCACATCATGTGTACTGTATCTCACCTTTGCTCCTGACAACTTCTCACTGAAATATGCAATAGGACGACTCCTTTGACTTAACACTCCTCCAATTCCAACCTTCGACGCATCAGTATGTAATTCAAACAACAACTGAAAATCAGGTAATGCTAGAATTGGTGCTGTCGTCAACAACTCCTTGATTCGTTCAAAAGCAACTCCTGCTTCCTTCGTCCATGAAAATTGTTTACCCTTCATACAATCCGTAATAGGTGCCATCACACTACTAAAGTGTGGAATAAATCTTCGATAAAATGAAGCCAACCCATGAAAACTACGAACTTCCGTTATCGTCTTGGGCTGCGGCCAATCTCTAATTGCTTCAACTTTACTTTGGTCAACCTGTATTCCTTTTTCTGACACAACATATCCCAGAAATAAAACGCTATGCATCATGAACACGCATTTCTTCGTTGCAGCATAAAATTGTTCTTGTCGCAATACCATCAGCACTTCTCTAAGATGATTCAAATGTTCCTCTGGACTCCCACTGTAAATCAGAATATCATCGAAATACACCACCACAAACTTCCCAATGAATGGTCTAAAAATTTGATTCATCACCCTCATGAAAGTACTCGGAGCATTTGATAAGCCAAACGGCATGACCAACCACTCGTATAGACCCTCCCTGGTTTTAAAAGCAGTCTTCCACTCATCTCCTGGTCTGATACGAATTTGATGATATCCGCTCTTCAAATCAATCTTCAAAAATATAGTATCTCCGCTTATTTGATCTAACAAGTCATCCAACCTCGGCATTGGAAATCTATATCTCACAGTAATCTTATTCAATGCTCGACTGTCAGTGCACATCCTCCACGTTCCATCCTTTTTGGGTACCAATAAAGATGGTACAGCACAAGGACTTAAACTCTCCTGCACTCGCCCCTGTTCAAGCAATTCCTCTACCTGCCTCCGCAACTCTTCATGTTCCTTCGGACTCATTCGATAATGTTGTCTGTGTGGCAACACAGCACCTGGAACAAGATCTATCTGATGTTGTATATCCCTCAACGGTGGCAATTCCGTTGGTAACTCCTCTGGAAATACATCATCAAATTCTTTCAAAACTGGCTTTGCTTCTTCCGGAATTTCAACCTCTTATTTGCTCTCACGCCCAATCAATAAAAATACTTCAGGCTCCTCCTCTACTTCCTTCACAAACTCCATCAAAGATAACAAAGTTTTGAGCTCTTCAATCTCCTCCAACTTGTTTTCCTCCTGTTGTCGCTTCTTTGGAACTAGAGTAATCTTTGTGCCTTCAAACATGAAACTGTAACTGTTGGTACGCCCATCATGTTGTACTGCTCTATCATACTGCCACGGTCTTCCCAGCAACAAATGACAAACGTCCATATCTACCACATCGCACCAGATTTCATCTTTGTATTTCTTTCCAATTGAAAAATTCACACGAGCTCTTCGTCCAACCTTCACCTCCCCGCCTTTCCTTAACCAAGCTAGCTTGTATGGCTTCGGATGTTTCTCAGTCTTCAATGCCAACTTCCTCACAGCTTCAGAAGAAATTATATTCTCACAGCTTCCAGCATCAATACCAAATTTGCAAACTTTCCCCAGAATAGTACATGTTGACTGAAAAATATTGCTCCTCAACCAACTACAATCCTCCTCTTGCTTTGGTGTTAAACAGGATCTCTTCATCATGAGATTATAACCTTCGTCTCCCGACACTTCTTCTTCCTCCTCATCAGGTGGTGAATTGGAACATTCAGCTTCTTCATCCTCATCCTCAATCTCTGCTATCATAGCTCTCTTCTTCGGTTTTGGACATTCACTACTTTTGTGACCTAATTCCTGACAATTGTAACATTTGAAACCGTTGTTAACCTTTGTCTTCTCAGCCTCCTTCACTACTGGTCTACCGATAGGTTTAGAAACATTAGAACTTCCACCAACACCCTTCACTTGATTGTTAGAATTAGTAAACACACCACTTCCTCATCGTCCCTGTTTCTCCCAAGCCAACGCTTTCTGATGTGCTTCCGCTACAGATCTTGGATCGAACATATTAACCATATCCTGAATCTGCATTCGCAATCCTCTAACAAATCTGGCTGTTAACTGTTCTTCTGTTTCCATAATATCATTCCTTGCAATTAGTTGATAAAATTCATCAGCATAGTCATTCACAGATTTCGTCCCTTGTCTCAAGTTTTGCAAACGTTGATACATAAGCGATTGATAATTATAAGGTAAGAATGTCGCTTTCATCAATTTCTGCATCTTCTCCCAAGATTCAATCTTCGACTTCCCCATCCGTTCACGTGTAAGTTTGGTTTGCTGCCACCACGCCAAAGCTCTACCCCTCAACCTTATAGCAACCAACTTCACTCTACGATGTTCTGGAACTTCTTGAAGTCAAAAATCTCTTCAACATTAGCTACCCAATCTAGAAACTCCTCCGCTTGCCTACCACCTTTGAATTCAGGAATTTCAGTCTTCATCCCCGTCTCCCACTTGTGATCATACTCAGAGTAATTTCTTCCTTGTCCTCGCCCTTGTCCTCGAACACTACCACCATCATATTCCTCTTCAAAATCAGATGTATATCGTTGTCTATCTCGTCCACCCACATCTCTACTACCTTCTCGTCTTCCACCATCATCCCTTCTATCTACATTCCTCCGTTCACGATCATTCACATTCCTCCCACGCCCTTGATTATTTTCAACACTTCTGTCTCGATTGGAATGTGGCGAGACTCTACTACCCCCATGGTTAGATTCAGGTGAAACCCTTCTCCGATTTTGATTCATCTCTAACATCATCTTCTCTAATCGTCCAATCCCTTCGTTAAGCTTTTCACTAAAGTTTTCATTGATTCTTTGTTCCATCTCATCAGCTTCTTCTCTTCGATACAAAGCTTTTACGTTTTGGTGGCGATTAGCTCTTCTTGGCGGCATATTTGAAATTTACAAACTCTCCAAATTCAAACACAATTCGAACTTTGATCCAAAATGGAATGGATCGAAAACTTCCACTTTGTAGCAAATCGCGATGCACACGATGGAAAAAGTTTCGGCTTCCAATACAATTTCGATCAATCAATCTTCGAACAAGCTCTTCTTACTCTCGGCCGTGATAAACAACCTCCAATCTTCAACTCCAAAATGATTAGGCTCCAAGTCTCGATCCAGCTATGATTGGCTAGAACAAGCTCTGATACCAAAACTGACGCAGCGGATATTACAAAAACAATGTAGATCGTTGAATGTCGTAATCGATGGATTGGAAGATACTGAATTGCCCGAATTCGTTGATCCGAAGATACTGAACTCTAGCTATCCCGAACTCGTTGATCGCGTACGATACCGGGTTCAAAGATCTTCAATTCTTCGAGCGTTGATCTAGCACACTAGATTCCGTGAATCGGCTTCTACAATCGTTGAATCGAGCGCACTCGATTATCCGAAAGAGGAGATAGGAGATTACACTCAACTACCAATTTAGATGAAAGCACACAGCAATCAAAAGAGAATTTTATTCAAAAATCAACAACCTTTACAAATGAGACTCACGGCTTATTTATAGGCAAACAACTTTACAACAGAAATTTCTCTAACTCCTAAGTCGTTTCCGACTTAACAAAGTCTCTGACTCAACATAAGTCGTACACGAATTACGACTCAACAGAATACAGACACCATACGACTTACAACAGACGACATATGAAAACGGACGACTTACGACTTACAAAACATATGACTTAAAACAGGTAAGAACTACGAGTTAACAAATACAAACAGATTACATCACTTAGGTCGTAGACGACTTACAACTTCTCACGACTCATAAAAGTTGCGACCTATGACTTAGTAAAAGTCGGTAACGACTTATCAACAGTTTAGCTCCCATCAGCGGTAGAGATTAACTCGGCAGAAGAATCAACCGTAATAAACTTCAGCGACTTAAAAACATGCGCATCCCAGATCAGCAACCTAAAGAAATCAACGGTAGGGTTTAACTCGGAGGAAGATTCCACGCTTCAGTCTTTCCTCTGTGTGACTCGTTAGGTCGGTTAGACGACTTAACTAAGTCGTAACTCGTCATCGACTTATCATCTGTTCCGTTAAGTCATACACTAACCAAAACTCTTCCCTTAAGTCGTTGCCGACTTAAGTCTTCGCATTTTTCAACCTGTGTTGCTCCTGTAGCTTTAGGTCGTAACCCAGCACTTCCCTTAGGTCGTATCTCAGCACTCCCCTTAAGTCGGAGCTCAGCACTTCCCTTAAGTCGTAGCTCATTTCCTCCTAGCCTGTTAGGTCGTAGCATGTGATCTTTGAAACCGGTAGGTCGCATACGACCTAGAACTACAACTTCTCGTGACTCTTTACCAGAATCTAGTTCATTAGCCTCCTCCTTAGGTCGTACCCATCTTACCAACATGTTAGGTTGTACATGATCTATGACTTCGTCTTTCTGGGCTGCATCACAAATACATTTCTGTTGGTGGCGGAGAATTTATTCTCTTAGCTTAACACCCTTCTCTGAGACGTACGAGCTCAGAGGTTATGTAGTTGATGGTTACTAGTGATACATTCCCAATTTGGTAATGTGGCATACGAAGTGTTGTTGATCATATGTTGATCAAAGCGTGGCTTTGTGAAAAAGCGTGGCTTTGTGAAAAAGCGTGGCTTTGTGAAAAAGCATTGCTTTGTGGACGAGACTTCTTCGAGCCTCAAAACCCGGTGATGGTCGAAACATGAATTTTGCGGCAAAGGTTTTTAGGGGTAGCTCCCCTAGGGTATGTCATTTCCTTCTGGATAAAAGGTGATATCATGGTATGGAGCCCATATATTTTACCTATGTTGATGCTGCAAATTTATTATAGTTTGTGGTTGTTGCTTTGTGGTTGAGGATCCTCGGATAAAGGTCGGTGACGACCGGGGGATGGCATAGCTCGTGTGTTAGTTACCTAGTTACAGCTTGGTTAAAGTGTGAGGTAGCGTCGGCCTTGTGTTTGCAGAGATCCGGTTAGGTTCTCGGGGCGTCTTTCCAGAGGCGTTTCTATTTCGGTGTAAGGAAGTTCCTTTGCCTCACCATTTGTTGGAAATCCAAAGAAACAATACGAACCCTGTACGGTTTCTAGTTGTATAACCTTCTATGGAATGTGGCGGTAAGCTGCTATTGAACATAGTAGCTATAGTAGGCATACAATAATGGTTGTATGTTGGCTAAGATTGATATTATACTTTCGAAATGTTTTCCACACTAGACATTAATAATAATATCAACTGATTTTTCGTAGTAAGCATCTTTGACTATCATAAGGAGAAATCTCCTCCAATTCTGTGTTTGCATTATTTGTGTGGCAGGAGGCCTTATGGTAGTTTCATTTTCCAAAAGCATTGCGAATTTGTTTTATTTTCTTTGTTAAAATAACTGTTTTATGATCTCACACCAGTCACCATGACTGACTCGGAGTTTATTGTTCCCTTTCTAAACTCTGGGCGCCCATAATTTTCCACAAGGGCAGCCTAGAGTTATGTTATCAGGATATTTTGGATATTCTGGAGCTTTGGAGATGAGCTGGATGGCGAGGCGTACTCCCGTACTTGTTTATTTATTCCGATGTGTATTATGTATGTGGACAAGTTATATAACTGTCTAGTGATGTGTATTGTTGTAAACTTTGATGATATGATGTAATGTATAAACTGATATAGTCTTTTGTTTTAAAGATTATTCATTCAGCTATTATATATTGTTCCACTGCGAGTGTGAGATTCTGTTGTTGTTTTTGTTTCTGTTCTTTCTTTTCTTCTGTCTTCTTCTACCTCTTCTTTTTAAATCTAATGGTTCGGTTTTCCGGCATTCGATTGCGCGGCATTTGATACAGTGGATGTAACAACCCTAGATTTTTCATATAATTTTAATTTTGACTTTATTTTTATTTTGAAATTATTTGAACTTGTTTTATTTCAAACATTTCATTTTTAAATATAAATGTTGATTATTATGTGAATTATAATTTCATTTCTGTTTATTTTGAATATTTTCCTGAAATGTTGATTTCTGGTCAAACTTTGACTTTTACAATTTTAAATTTAAATATATAAATTCTTAAATTTTTTTTTGAAAATAGATTAAATAACTTGAACATTGCTTTTTGTTTCGTCGGAAACGGACTTAACATGTGAAAGTTATGTAATTTTCAATATTGAGTGTAATTTATTTTATTTAACAACTTTGTCTATTTTAATTGATATAAAATTTTATTTTCTTTGTCATATTTTATTTTAATATGTTTTAATATGTTATTTTATGTATATTTTGTCTTTTATTAGTTTTAAGGTGATAATTTAATTTTTCTAAAAGTTTATTTGAATTTATTTCAATTTATTTAGCCTAGTTTCCATTTTTCTGCTATTTTCTTCATTTAAATTTTATTTAATTAAAATTTATTTATTTATTTTGTGCATGCATTTTTATTTTATGTTATTATTTATGTTTAAAAATATATTACAAGCTCATATGATTTTTCCAAAATTTATTCCAATTAATTTCAAATTTTCTAGACTAGTTTACTAATTTTAGCTATTTTCTTATTTTAACTTTATATAAATTATAAATATTATATATATTTTTATATATTGTTAAATTTTCGAAATTTTATCTGGTATTATTATTATTTCCAGAAATATAAAGTTATATAAATAAAATAAAGAAATATGAAAAGGTTTTGACTTTTGAATTGCCTTTTGACTCTTTGAATTCCACCTCTTCATTTTCCTCACAACTCTTCATTTCTTTTGACATAACTCTCCACATCTTCAGCCGATCACTTCATTTCTCATCTCACGTATCTTTTTCCTCCTTTCTGAACCAAAAATTTCGGCCTTCCCTTGATTGAAGAATTTGGTAAAATTATATCTCCGTTTTTCTTCTTTTTCCACTTATGTTGATTTTTCTAGTTGAATTCTTGCACTTGTTTCACCTCTTTAGGTTCGGCCATAGCCTCCATGACTGCCTAGCTGCCTCCACCACCTCCTCACCAGCCATCCATGCCGTGACCCCTTGGTTGATGAGTATTTATCAATCTATCCAAACACCACCAGTACTTGCATAGCTGAGCACTACCTCACATCCACCACTTCACCACCCCCTTAGCCGCCTCCTACATCACCTCCACCACCTCCAGAACTCTCGGTCACACCATCCCAGTGGACCCCATAGTAGTGCCCGTGGCACCTAAGGCCTTGGCCGAGCCCAATTCATGGCCTAAAACCCATGTATATGCAAGCTTTTGTGTTGATTCCCTCACCACTATTTTACTCCATCATTTCCAACATCTTGGCCGACCCCATACCCACCATAACCTGACTCAAACTCCTGCTATTATCATGCATTTACCCTTATGACTGAGCCTAGCAAAGGTTGGAAGAAAGTGCAAGCATTTCAATGCGATTCTGTGCAGTTTATTATAGCATAGTTTAATCGTTGTCAGTTTGGAACTTATTGTTGTTATATTATTTTTGTTTGATGTGTATCCAAGGAATTTGACTTTTGGATCCTCCATTCAAATCTGTGTCGTGCTTTCGTGCTTGTGTAGATCTCGTTTGTGCAATTCGTCGTTGTGTCATCAGCTCAAACCAGTGAGTTATTCTCACCAGACAGTTTTATACTTATATTACTAGTAAATTGATCACATGTGAATCTGTAAACTGCACCACCATATTATATTTGATATGCCACTATTATATGATGTTCATACATGCTTAAACACCAGTTATACCATATGTTATTGTTATATTATGCTGTTTTGTTATTTTTCATCAGTTAATCACACTACAAGTTCCCTTTAGATTAGAATCACTATGGGTTGAAATGATACATACCCGAACGGACTTTAGAATAAGGGAAAATCGTTATGGGCTGAAATGATAGGCCTGAGCGATTTTCAAATTATTTCATATACTTGGGACTACGGGTTTGAAATGATAAAACCCGGATTTTCTTTGTAAATTACGGGTTGAAATGATATATTACCCGTATCACTTTTCCTAGTGTAGAAAATTATATACAGGCCCGTAGTTAAAATATGTTTTCTAAATTTTTAAAAATATATTAGAAATATAAATATTATAATATTTTTATTTAAACTTAATTAAAAATGATTTTTGTAAAATATTATTGATTTTCTGAATATTTACAAGTGAAATAAATTAATGAAAGTTAGAAAAATTTGAATGTAAGTTATTTTGGAAATATTGATTTAATTATAATTGAAAACTTAATTAAATATGAAAATATGACAAATTTATGATAATTGATAATTTAAATTGATTTATAAGATATTATGATTTTTGAAAAAAGCTAAAATGAGAAATGAATGAATATTTGAGTTGAAATTTTGCAATATAACTGAAATTTGGAACTTGTGAATTTGGCTTAAAAATGAAATTTAAGCTAAGTTAATAAAAAAAATGGAATTAAGTTATATTTGAATTTTAAAACTTAGGTGTTAAGTTGAAATTTAATTTATTGAATTTTAAAATTTGAATGTTGAAATTTAATATGTGAATTATTAATAAATCTTGATTTTTGAATGGAAATTAAACTTTATAAAAATCCTGAATTTAAGGAAAGTTAAATGATGATTATAAAGCGAAAATGTATGATTTCATTGTTAAAATGATTAAAATGAAATTATAATTGGTTGTGAAATTATATTGAGTATTTGATGTTAATTAACGGCATTTTTGAAATGCTATTATTTCTAATGAATAGATATTACAGCATTTTGTTAAATGCTATAGTTGTTTTAAATGAACTAAAAAGTTAATTTGAAATAAAGGCTATTATAGCACTTTGTAAGTGCTTTAATGGTTAAACTTAACATTAAAGTTTAGTTGAAATTATAAGAAATCTATTACAACACTTAAATGTTGTCTTTTGTAAAATGAACTGTTTTAAAGCATAACTTTCCGCAGCATTTTCTAAGTGCTGCGAAAATTGAATTTTCATTGTTTTAATGAATTTTTAATGAATAAACGATCTTTGAAAGGTTAAAACTTGGGAAATTTTAAATATTTAATTTTTAAGTATAATGAATTGACTTTAAATGATTTAAATGGAAATATTGATTTAAATGATTTAAATGGAAATACTTGTTTAGAGAAAAAATAACTATTTTGAAATTGTGATTCCATTGGTATTTAAATGAATTAAAATGAATGATGTTTTGAATGATAGTTTATTTAATTTATTTGATAAATGAATAATTGAAGTATATATTATTTAAGTTATTTAAAAGATATTGTATTTATGAAATGTGGGATATTTAAGTTTTGAAATATACTAAAGATTGAATATTGTATTTTGTAGATTAAATCTATATTTGAAATTGATAAGATTTGAAATGGTTTGTTGGTAAACTGTAATTGAATTGAAATTGATGGTTTGCATTAAATTAAAATTAAAATTTGGAATTTGGGTTTAATTTAATAAATTTGTAAATGTGTAGAATTAAAAAGATGATTTCAAATATATGATTTCGAAATGTTGTGATTTTCAAAGTATAATTATTTCAGATGTTTTAGTTTCAAAAGAGTTATAACTTTGAAAGTATAAACTATTTGAAAGGTGAATATATGTTTGAAATGGAAATGATATAGTTTTGAAATAAATATAGTTGTGAAATAAAAATGATTTTTGGTTTCGAAGTATAACTATTAGAGATATGATGTTTTGATATTAAATGATTTGAAAATGAAGTTTGAAAGGATATGATATTTTGATATATTAAAATGATTGAAAGGAAGTTTTGGAAAGGTATTATATCTTAATATATTGAAATGATTTAGAAATGATTTAATCTTTATTTGGATAAAGGTTTGGATTGGAAATGATATTTTATTTTGAAGTATAAAGTATTATTTTAAAATTATAACTACGGGTTATAATAGCGATTGGTTGTTAAAGAGTCCGGGATCGGATATGGACATACTCTCTGTCGATACCGAAAACCACTTTAACAACTGCGTACGCGGTGGAGATTCCAGAATGAAGTAGGATGGTGACGACGTTCCTAAGGTACATTTCGTGGACCTAACTCCCGTGAGTTAGCTTAAGGTGGCTAAAACAGGAGCGATCTCGGGCCAAAGGAGGTAGCACCTCTGGTCGGACACACTTCTTCGAACCAGTCTATTACTGTTGTGATCGATTGGGTGCACCCCTTGATTTTGGAATGTTGTTCGGGGTGGGTGTAGTGGCTGCTACGTTACCACTAGCCCGTGTGCGTGATTGGTATATCCAACCTGGCATTGCCTTGTGTGCCGTGTCACCTACCATACCGAGCCTTTACTACGAGTTTGTTTTTCTCCCGTAGCCCGTGTGGTATCCTCTGACAGTCCCCCGGAGTGGAGATGGCATGATATTGGATGGACTACTGGGACTATTATGTGTGAAGGGTGATATGGGTAGCCCGGAACGCTATTTAAAAGTATGTTTATTTTACTGTAGACATTATTATAATAGCGAAATATTACTATATAGTAAATAGTTTAACGGATCCTTAGAGGATGGGCGGTCCTAGGCATCCTTTAAGTTACTTGTATCTTGATTACAGTTCATTTGAGTTGGTTTACATTATATAAGTATATATTTTCCTGACTCGAGTGTTTGGTGTTTTGCTTTACGCTCGGGTCAGTCTGAGTATTCACAGCTTTGGGTTTTCTTTCTGGAGCTGGTCTTTGCTGGAGATTCTGCTTATCTATCTGCTTATTTATTCCAGTTCTTTATTCTGTTCAGCTTGTACTGGGTTATTATATTGAGACTTCTCTTGTACTTTATTTCTTCTGTTGTATCTTATGTAACTCTGATATATTTATATAGTAGCTTCATGAACTACTATTTCTTTTACTTCCGCTGCATTATTTTACTATGTGTCTGTGATATGTGATTATTTATTTACTGTATATTCTGAGATTTGGCAAATTTTATTTACAACGCGGTATTTTGAGCAATTCAAGTTCGACATGTGCGGATGCGAAATGCACGAAAAACCGGGTTGTTACAGTTGGTATCAGAGCTTTGGTAGCTCTAGGCAAAACTTAGAATGTATGGTAAATTTATTTACTGAATCACTTTCATTCGAGCTTAAACCTTTCCTCCTTGATTCGAATTTCCTTGAATTTTGGAACGTTCCCTGCGGTTCCAAAATCCATTCGTGTCCCTCACTATTCATCTTCTTTTGATCCTGGAGTATCCCATAACTCCGCTTCGAATGATCTTTATAGTGAATTGGCGGTTTTGCCAATATTTTAATTTACTTGTAAAAGGGGGAAACTCCTTTACAATTAGCATCGATTCACCAGTGATTTATATCTATCCTTGGTTCAGATGCTGATATCTTTTGTTGCTCCAAACTCTATCTCTTGAGATCGGATGTAGATTTACTCCTGACAATCCACATTTGATCTTATTCATTAAGTCATGGTTGACCCGGTTAAGGTTGCCCGCGATTTACCTAAGCTTATCCATCTTCCTATTTTGTTAATTAATCATCTTGTCTTTGTTTCCAAACTATCTCCAAACATTTTGAATTGTACTTGTAATCTATGTTTTGGTTTATATATTGTGTTGTTTGAGTTGTTGATGTTGATTTGGGTTTCCGATCGATTCGTCTGATCAGCATTATCAATAGGATTTCTAAAACACTTTGACAGAATAAACTGATACAATATTATTTTTAAATTTGGATAATGAAATAAAATTTTGATACATAAGTAAATTTATGGAACTTAATAAATTGATTTGAATTGATTATTTAAAATGCTAATACTTGATTTATCATTTATTGTTCTATAAATGAATTTATAAATAGTTGTTTATAAGTTCATTTGGAAATGTAAAATGAATTTAAAACAAGAATTTGAGAATTCAATTTCCGATGATTTCGAACTTTGGTTTAAAGTTAAAAGGATATATTATTTAAAGTATTTTGGAATAGAAATTTGTTTCCAAAGAATTTTAAAGTTTAAAATTAGTGCTCTTTTCTTTGTCGCTGGAAAATAATTTCGGTGATGACTGCAGCATCATCGACGTTCATTTTCGAGTTTCGAAGTGAAGAGATCGTTCTATAGTCTTGCTACAGCCTTGTTTGGGAAATTTAATTGATTTGAATCTCTAAAATATGATTTGATTTATAATATATATAGGTATATGATTTAAATTTGATTTGACATACTATGTACATATATTTATTTACCTCTAAATGGTTTGAAAGGAATCGGAAATTCTATTCTTTAATTCTATCTTAAAGAATAATTTCAATTATAAAAAAAAAAGAAAATCAAATTTTTTGATTAAATGATTCAAACTTGAGATAATTGAATTGGAAAGTTTTATTTGTATAATACAATTGCATTCAATTATAACTTACCTTAATTTTTAGAAGTTAACAATGTAATTGGATAATATACAATATAAAAAGATTTTATAGATAAAATTTGAGTGGTTATAATAAACGTTATACACTTAAATTTTAGTTATAAAAGATTAACAGAAGTAAATAGAATAAAAGGAAAATTGAATAACTTACAATACAATGATGTTAAAGGAATTGAGAATAAATTAAAACAGTTATAATAAGTGTAAGTATATTTAACATAGATGATAAAATATTGAGAGGAATAAATTTGATTCCAATGAAGAATAGAGAAGAATTAATTTATTAAGTACATTTGAGTAAAAAAATGATGATTTTTCAAATCCATGATTTTTAAAATTGTTAATATAGGATGATTGGAGGATAAGATAATGAAATTGGAGATAGTTAAGATTTATTTAACTTGTGTAAAAAAAATTAATTATCAATTTAAGCTGAAACCATGGAAATTTCAAACCTATTATCTTACTTTGTTTTTCAAACTTATTACCTTATTTTGTTTTCAAATTGCCTGTTAGTTGTCCTTATTTTTCCTTAACTTGCAACAGACTGGTATAGGCGTCTTTCTATAATCATTCTGTTTAAAAATATTTCTATAATCGTTAATAATCTTTGGAATTCATTGTGAATCTGAGCACTGCTATCCATCCACAGACCGTCGGTCAAGCGGAAAGAGTGAATCAGATTCTAGAGGATCTTTCCGTGCTTGTGTTCCTAATTCTGGAGAATCTTAGGAAGACTATCTCCGCCTTGTTAAACTTACCTATAACAATAGTTATCAGGTATAATTTCAATCTCCTTGTCATCTTGTTCTGATCTTATTTCACTCTATTTTTTTTCTGTGCTTTCCCGTACTTCATTCCTTTTCGGGGACGAAATGTTTTGAGTGGGGGAGAGTGTAACAACCCTAGATTTTTCATATAATTTTAATTTTGACTTTATTGTTATTTTGAAATTATTTAAACTTGTTTTATTTCAAACATTTCATTTTTAAATATAAATGTTGACTATTATGTGAATTATAATTTCATTTCTGTTTATTTTGAATATTTTCCTGAAATGTTGATTTCTGGTCAAACTTTGACTTTTAAAATTTTAAATTTAAATATATAAATTCTTAAAAAAATTTGAAAATAGATTAAATAACTTGAACATTGCTTTTCGTTTCGTCGGAAACGGACTTAAAATGTGAAAGTTATGTAATTTTCAATATTGAGTGTAATTTGTTTTATTTAACAACTTTGTCTATTTTAATTGATATAAAATTTTATTTTCTTTGTCATATTTTATTTTAATATGTGTTAATATGTTATTTTATGTATATTTTGTCTTTTATTGGTTTTAAGGTGATAATTTAATTTTTCTAAAAGTTTATTTGAATTTATTTCAATTTATTTAGCCTAGTTTCCATTTTTCTGCTATTTTCTTCATTTAAATTTTATTTAATTAAAATTTATTTAATTATTTTATGCTTGCATTTTTATTTTATGTTATTATTTATGTTTAAAAATAAATTACAAGCTCATATGATTTTTCCAAAATTTATTCCAATTAATTTCAAATTTTCTAGACTAGTTTGCTAATTTTAGCTATTTTCTTATTTTAACTTTATATAAATTATAAATATTATATATATTTTTATATTTTGTTAAATTTTCGAAATTTTATCTGGTATTATTATTATTTCCAGAAATATAAAGTTATATAAATAAAATAAAGAAATATGAAAAGGTTTTGACTTTTGAATTGCCTTTTGACTCTTTGAATTCCACCTCTTCATTTTCCTCACAACTCTTCATTTCTTTTGACATAACTCTCCACATCTTCAGCCGATCACTTCATTTCTCATCTCACGTATCTTTTTCCTCCTTTCTGAACCAAAAATTTCGGCCTTCCCCTGATTGAAGAATTTGGTAAAATTATATCTTCGTTTTTCTTCTTTTTCCACTTATGTTGATTTTTCTAGTTGAATTCTTGCACTTGTTTCACCTCTTTAGGTTCGGCCATAGCCTCCATGACTGCCTAGCTGCCTCCACCACCTGATGGCACACCACCACCACCACCTCCTCACCAGCCATCCATGCCGTGACCCCTTGGTTGATGAGTATTTATCAATCTATCCAAACACCACCAATACTTGCATAGCTGAGCACTACCTCACATCCACCACTTCACTACCCCCTTAGCCGCCCCCTACATCACCTCCACCACCTCCAGCGCTCTCGGCCACATCATCCCAGTGGACCCCACAGTAGTGGCCGTGGCACCTAAGGCCTTGGCCGAGCCCAATTCATGGCCTAAAACCCATGTATATGCAAGCTTTTGTGTTGATTCCCTCACCACTATTTTACTCCATCATTTCCAACATCTTGGCCGACCCCATACCCACCATAACCTGACCCAAACTCCTGCTATTATCATGTATTTACCCTTATGACTGAGCCTAGCAAAGGTTGGAAGCAAGTGCAAGCATTTCAATGCAATTCTGTGTAGTTTATTATAGCATAGTTTAATCGTTGTCAGTTTGGAACTTATTGTTGTTATATTATTTTTGTTTGATGTGTATCCAAGGAATTTGACTTTTGGATCCTCCATTCAAATCTGTGTCGTGCTTTCGTGCTTGTGTAGATCTCGTTTGTGCAATTCGTCGTTGTGTCATCAGCTCAAACCAGTGAGTTATTCTCACCAGACAGTTTTATACTTATATTAATAGTAAATTGATCACATGTGAATCTGTAAACTGCACCACCATATTATATTTGCTATGCC
The DNA here is from genome assembly GCA_030737815.1 of Allium fistulosum. Classification (NCBI taxonomy): domain Eukaryota; kingdom Viridiplantae; phylum Streptophyta; class Magnoliopsida; order Asparagales; family Amaryllidaceae; genus Allium; species Allium fistulosum. The sequence continues at coordinate 103,555,968 of CM060907.1, forward strand.
ACTATTATATGATGTTCATACATGCTTAAACACCAGTTATACCATATGTTATTGTTATATTATGTTGTTTTGTTAATTTTCATCAGTTAATCACACTACAAGTTCCCTTTAGATTAGAATCACTATGGGTTGAAATGATACATACCCGAACGGACTTTAGAATAAGGGAAAATCGTTATGGGCTGAAATGATAGGCCTGAGCGATTTTCAAATTATTTCATATACTTGGGACTACGGGTTTGAAATGATAAAACTCGGATTTTCTTTGTAAATTACGGGTTGAAATGATATATTACCCGTATCACTTTTCCTAGTGTAGAAAATTATATACAGGCCCGTAGTTAAAATATGTTTTCTAAAATTTTAAAAATATCTTAGAAATATAAATATTATAATATTTTTATTTAAACTTAATTAAAAATGATTTTTGTAAAATATTATTGATTTTCTGAATATTTACAAGTGAAATAAATTAATGAAAGTTAGAAAAATTTGAATGTAAGTTATTTTGGAAATATTGATTTAATTATAATTGGAAACTTAATTAAATATGAAAATATGACAAATTTATGATAATTGATAATTTAAATTGATTTATAAGATATTATGATTTCTGAATAAAGCTAAAATGAGAAATGAATGAATATTTGAGTTGAAATTTTGCAATATAACTGAAATTTGGAACTTGTGAATTTGGCTTAAAAATGAAATTTAAGCTAAGTTTAAAAAAATGGAATTAAGTTATATTTGAATTTTAAAACTTAAGTGTTAAGTTGAAATTTAATTTATTGAATTTTAAAATTTGAATGTTGAAATTTAATATGTGAATTATTAATAAATCCTGATTTTTGAATGGAAATTAAACTTTATAAAAATCCTGAATTTAAGGAAAGTTAAATGATGATTATAAAGTGAAAATGTATGATTTCATAGTTAAAATGATTTAAATGAAATTATAATTGGTTGTGAAATTATATTGAGTATTTGAAGTTAATTAACGGCATTTTTGAAATGCTACTATTTCTAATGAATAGATATTACAGCATTTTGTTAAATGCTGTAGTTGTTTTAAATGAACTAAAAAGTTAATTTGAAATAAAGGCTATTATAGCACTTTGTAAGTGCTTTAATGGTTAAACTTAACATTAAAGTTTAGTTGAAATTATAAGAAATCTATTACAGCACTTAAATGCTGTCTTTTGTAAAATGAACTGTTTTAAAGCATAACTTTCCGCAGCATTTTCTAAGTGCTGCGAAAATTGAATTTTCATTGTTTTAATGAATTTTTAATGAATAAACGATCTTTGAAAGGTTAAAACTTGGGAAATTTTAAATATTTAATTTTTAAGTATAATGAATTCACTTTAAATGATTTAAATGGAAATATTGATTTAAATGATTTAAATGGAAATACTTGTTTAGAGAAAAAATAACTATTTTGAAATTGTGATTCCATTGGTATTTAAATGAATTAAAATGAATGATGTTTTGAATGATAGTTTATTTAATTTATTTGATAAATGAATAATTGAAGTATATACTATTTAAGTTATTTAAAAGATATTGTATTTATGAAATGTGGGATATTTAAGTTTTGAAATATACTAAAGATTGAATATTGTATTTTGTAGATTAAATCTATATTTGAAATTGATAAGATTTGAAATGGTTTGTTGGTAAACTATAATTGAATTGAAATTGATGGTTTGAATTAAATTAAAATTAAAATTTGGAATTTGGGTTTAATTTAATAAATTTGTAAATGTGTAGAATTAAAAAGATGATTTCAAATATATGATTTTGAAATGTTGTGATTTTCAAAGTATAATGATTTCAGATGTTTTAGTTTCAAAAGAGTTATAACTTTGAAAGTATAAACTATTTGAAAGGTGAATATATGTTTGAAATGGAAATGACATAGTTTTGAAATGAATATAGTTGTGAAATAAAAATGATTTTTGGTTTCGAAGTATAACTATTAGAGATATGATGTTTTGATATTAAATGATTTGAAAATGAAGTTCGAAAGGATATGATATTTTGATATATTAAAATGATTGAAAGGAAGTTTTGGAAAGGTATTATATCTTAATATATTGAAATGATTTAGAAATGATTTAATCTTTATTTGGATAAAGGTTTGGATTGGAAATGATATTTTATTTTGAAGTATAAAGTATTATTTTAAAATTATAACTACGGGTTATAATAGCGATTGGTTGTTAAAGAGTCCGGGATCGGATATGGACATACTCTCTATCGATACCGAAAACCACTTTAACAACTGCGTACACGGTGGAGATTCCAGAATGAAGTAGGATGGTGACGACGTTCCTAAGGTACATTTCGTGGACCTAACTCCCGTGAGTTAGCTTAAGGTGGCTAAAACAGGAGCGATCTCGGGCCAAAGGAGGTAGCACCTCTGGTCGGACACACTTCTTCGAACCATTCTATTACTGTTGTGATCGATTGGGTGCACCCCTTGATTTTGGAGTGTTGTTCGGGGTGGGTGTAGTGGCTGCTACGTTACCACCATCCCGTGTGCATGATTGGTATATCTACCCTGGTATTGCCTTGTGTGCCGTGTCACCTACCATACCGAGCCTTTACTACGAGTTTGTTTTTCTCCCGTAGCCCGTGTGGTATCCTCTGACAGTCCCCTGGAGTGGAGATGGCATGATATTGGATGGACTACTGGGACTATTATGTGTGAAGGGTGATATGGGTAGCATGGAACGCTATTTAAAAGTATGTTTATTTTACTGTAGACATTATTATAATAGCGAAATATTACTATATAGTAAATAGTTTAACGGATCCTTAGAGGATGGGCGGTCCTAGGCATCCTTTAAGTTACTTGTATCTTGATTACAGTTCATTTGAGTTGGTTTACATTATATAAGTATATATTGTCCTGACTCGAGTGTTTTGTGTTTTGCTGTACGCTCGGGTCAGTCTGAGTATTCACAGCTTTGGGTTTTCTTTCTGGAGCTGGTCTTTGCTGGAGATTCTGCTTATCTATCTGCTTATTTATTCCAGTTCTTTATTCTGTTCAGCTTGTACTAGGTTATTGTATTGAGACTTCTATTGTACTTTATTTCTTCTGTTGTATCTTATGTAACTCTGATATATTTATATAGTAGCTTCATGAACTACTATTTCTTTTACTTTCGCTGCATTATTTTACTCTGTGTCTGTGATTATTTATTTACTGTATATTCTGAGATTTGCCAAATTTTATTTACAACGCGGTATTTTGAGCAATTCAAGTTCGACATGTGCGGATGCGAAATGCACGAAAAACCGGGTTGTTACAGTGGACGTATTAATGTCGACTTTCGAGCGTCGAAAAGTCGAACAAGTGGAATCAAAGTAGCCGGTTAAGCGACAACCCTGGCTCTGTTGGGTATTACTCATTAGAGATAGAGTCAGTAGTACTCTAGAATGAGTGTGAGTGTAATAATAGATATGAGTGCGTATTTGTTAGTGAATACAAAAAATTTGTTTTGTATTGTGTTGACTTATCGGTTGATTGTTTATAGATTCTGGTCGGTGCAGTTTGGCCAACTGTAATCGATAGGAGTTTCGAAACTCTTAAACAAGATATAGTGACACAGTATTGTTTTAAAATAGGGTAAATGAAATAATTTTGCCCAAAACTATTTTTGTATAGAAAAGAAATATTTTTTTATAAATTATCATAGTATATGGATGCTTGGTTGTTAGGAAGTGATAGTATTGAAATATTATCATTGTTATACGGAAATTGAATAAGAAATAATGGTGTACCCAAATTTGGAGATAAATTCATTTAACAAATGAGATTTATAAATATTAATTGAAAATATAAGGAAATAAATCCATATACGAATGAAATTTGTAAATGTAAATTGTAAATGTGCTTTATAATTGGAAATAGAATTCCAGAAAAATATTGAAAATAAAATTTATTAAAGGAATGAATTTGTGAATGAACAAATGAGGTTACATTTGTAAATAAATGAATTGGAATTGTAAAATGGATTGAGTTCAAGAAAATTAACTTGATAATATATTAATTCATGAAATAATGAATTGGAAGTTGAATTGGTTAAATTAAAATTGAATTGTGAGCTGAATAAAAGTGGTTTGAATTTGCATATAAATTCAGGATGAATTGAATATGGAAATGTGAAATTGAATAGTGATAAATGTATAACTTCAGTAATGAAGTGAAAATAAATACAAGAAGTGTATATAAATATTTGCATTGTTGTTGTCGAGTTTTGTACAATGGTTTTAAACAAATCGAATGGTTTTGTGAATATGAAATGTAAATTGAATTGAAATGGAATCAATTTAAATGATTATTAGCTTAAGTAATCATTTAGTTGCATGAATATTAACAAATTTGAATAGAAAGAATTATCGTTTGACAAAAACGAGAATTAAATAAATCCTATGAATTGATAGAAGTGAAATAAATTGATTTTGGAATCAATTGAATTAGATATGAGCTCATTTTGCTAAAAATGAATAGAATGAAGAAAATGAGTTGTAAATCACTTGAAGTAAATGGAAATGGTATGTGAATTGGTCGTAAGCAATTTAATTTGTATAGAAACTATTAAATTGAATATAAATTAGATGAAAGCAATTTAATTTGTATTGAAACTTTATAAATTGCTAATGGAAATTATTTTGAGATGTGTTGCTTATGAAATCTATGTATTTTCTATTGAAACAAGTGAAATGTTAATAGATTTCCTATATATGTCACTTACGTATTTAAACTGAGTAAGTACCAGGCTTTTAAATCTCCCCGAGATGGCCGAGATGAAAAATCCGAGATATCAGCCAAAATCCGAGATTTGGCAGCCTATTTAGTTATAAGTGTTTTAAATATCGCCCGAGATAGCCGAGATATTTTCCCGAGATATTGGCCAAAATCCGAGATTTAAAACACTGGTAAGTACAGATTTTGGAGGCCGTTTGGCTGCATTTTGGGTTGCGCAAATGCTAATAAATAACCGCTTTGCTTAAAATGCTAAAAAGGTACGCCTACGCAATACAAAATAGGAAATATGAACTGTTTTTGCTTTTCCGACCGAGTGGGTCAATGTATATATATTTATATCTTTTGTCAAATTGCAAAAGCTCCTCTGTAACAACCCGGGATTTTGTAATTTTTAATTATCGTCAAATGACGATTAAATTGTTTGTTAATAGCTATTGAAATTTAAATCGAATTGAAATTCTTTTATAAATATGTTAAGTGTTGGGCGGGCTTTAAAATTTGTTTTGGCCCATGTTTTATTTGTTGCCGAGATGGTTATCATTGTTGTTCTTTCCCCGATCCATTCATTTTTCGTTCGAAACATAAACCAAAGAAAACCCTAAATCAAAATGAGGAAAAAGAAATGGCGGCCTAGTTTATTCGTCCTCGTCCCCAAATTCAAAATTAGGGCTTTGTTCGACTTCGAGGCGCCTGACTTTGTTTTGCTCGATCGAATAAAGAAATTCGTTGCTTGCTCGTCGAATCTAAGGTTAGTACCCACTCACATCTAATTCTCATCTCGAGTTGAATTAGGGTTTAAATTCCATGATTTTCGTTCGTTTTCAATTGTTGATTTGTCGATTCATTTTGTTGGCCATTCGATTTGGTTGAATGTTGATGATTTCTTGTTTTCTGGTCACCTCGGCACGGTTGTATCTCGTGACCATCACGGTTTGATTTTCATTTGACTTCGGTCTTGATTTTATATTCGAACTGTACCATCTGTTCCATGATGATGAATTCGGGCACTTTGTTGCGTTCATATATATTTGTTTGAAGTTGTTAAATTGCTTTGCTGTGGTATTGATTCCCTGGTTCACTTGTTTCGAAATTCTGGCAATTGATTTTATGTTTACTACGGCATTGTTTTGACTTCGGCCATGGTGACTTGTGATGATATTTTGTTTTCTGCTTCGACTTGGGTTTTGATATCACTAGACTTCGACTGTTTATTGTCTTCCTTTTTGGCTTCGGCCTTATACATTTGTTTGCATATCTATGCACATTGTAGCCTTGGTCCAAGAGCTTCTCTTGTGACATATCTGACTTCGGTAACTTGATTTGGGTATGCGATACCATGACTTCGGTCAGTAGCTCGGCAGTTAACTTGACTGCTGTACCATGATTTTTGATAGCCTTGTCTCTGGCCTGTTCATCTCTTCGATCACGGCTTTGACTTGGTTCGATGTTGACTTCGATTTTGAATGAAATTATTGTTGTAGCGTACTTGACTTTGACTTGTTAACTACTGCTTTTTCTTGATAGTGATGCTAGTACTTTCTAGTTTACAGTAGTATACATGTTGCATTTTTGGGTGTTCATGTGGTTACTGTCACTGCTCCGAGCTCATATACGTGTATACATATGTGTGCATGTATGTATATACGTTGTTGGAGTGGCAGCTTTTTGATTGAAATTCTCTTGTGTGACATCCCAGGATTTTTGACAGTATTAGTTTAATAAATATTTAATTTAATTAATTTAAAATACAACTTATTATGTTAAAAATAAAACATATTATGTGTGTATTGGAAGAAATTATGATATTGACAAGTTTAACAATAAATAACTTTTAAATTAAGTGTTGATAGGTTATGTAAGAAATATATAAACTTTAGAAATAAAGGTTTAAGTTGACAATAAGATAAATATAAGAAGGACAAAAATAAAATAAAATACAAAGTATACAAAACAAAATAAACAAAATATAAATATATGAAGGTAGACATACAAGACAATTAATATCTAAGTTAAAATAAATATACATATAAGGTAAGCTATTTGTAAAAAAGTATATACTTTAGAATAAATCCTAATATCATGTTAGAAATAGAAATGCATTTATATGACAAAGTAATAAAACCAAAGCAAAGAAATTATAAGACAAAAGAAAAGAAGAAACAGGAAACAAAAATATAAATATTTGTTTGCAGCTTGCAAAGGAAGGCACTACTATATACATTCAAACAAAATTTGATAAGTATGTAGACTAGGAGATAAAAGAAATGATAATTAATGCAATATCATTTTAGTCTACAATTTGAGATAAAAATCTCTGATCAGCACATAAATAAAATCTTTTATAGTACAATAGCTAATAGCCTGTACATGTGTATACTTTATCCTGTACACATCTGAATATTAGTAGCAAACCTGAAAACATGTTGCCAGCCACCAAACAAATAAAAATCTCTCCTCATCAATATACCAATAAAATCTAAAAGTACAATATAAAATCTGGTACCAGTATAATTTTTCAAAACTGTGCACTCTCTTTTTATATATCACTTCCTGTTTTCATTCGTCCATTAGTAAATCTGAGTATCGAAAAAGAAAAGAAAACAAAAGAAAGGAAAAGCTACAACTTGAACATAATTAACAGCAACTTGATCAAAACTATTATTATCAACAAAGCAAGACTCTGGAAACAATATCCAGGCTGATAGCTTCCAACAATAAGAGGGTGTGTCCCCTGTTTAATCTGGTTTCAGATGAGTAACTTCTATTTTAAGCTTTAAGACAAAATTTAGTCCATGCTAGTATTGTTGAACTAAATTGAATTGTGTTAATCTGTTGTGTATATATATATATATAAAGTATGTATGTTCTTTCCAACAGAAGCTTCTCTGTTTATAGTTCAGTTCCTCTATTGTGATTTAAATTTCATTTTCTTTGGAAACAATTGTTGCTAGGACTAAGTTTTTATACAAAAGATGTTTGATTAAATGTAGACTAAGGTTTCAAATTTTAATTTGGACAAATTAAAGCAGGAGTGTTTTAGTAACCCAAAACCATCAGTGCAATGTATATAAAGAGAAAACCCAAACTTCATAATTCATAAATCCAGGATTGTAGACAGAATCCATTAACCAAAAATATGATTTTTAACACTAAAACCATAATTTCTAGTTTGGGAATAAGTGAGCATTTTTGGAATGAACTGAAATTGGTCTGATAGAATTTTCTAATGATCTCTGTCGACTAGGAGGGCGGGACCTTCAGTGTTGATGGAGGAGCAATCGAGGATGAAAGGAAAAATGTCGGGATGGTGATTCACGAGATGTGGTGGCTGCGGCGACCAAGTTTCGCTTAGAACCCTAGTTTGACCTAGGCGTAATAATTCGATTCTCGCGGCTGTTTGGATTGATCGAGTGCAATGGTGTTTTGGGTGATGGAAGCTGGGTTGTTGACGAGTGCGAGGCCAGAAGGGCAGAACCTTGGGTGGTCGGAGTTGAGTGGTTGAAGGAATTTCATGGAGGTTGTTGGGTGCCAGGTTCGTATGGGATGCAAATTTCGATCGAGGGCTTGGATTTATGTATTGAGGATCGGATCGGGTATATCGGTGAAGGGTGATGTGTCGGAAGTCTCATCAGAGGTCGGAGGCGACTCTGGTGACGGTGCACGTGCACAAGGTGTTTGAGAGTGTATGTGGGTTTTGTGGGATTGGGGGAAAAACGATCTGCTCGGGAATAAACTCGAAGGGTGTGGGATTTTACTCGAAGTAAAGGATGAAGGTGAGAAACCCGGGTTCAAACTCGGGAAATTTTGAACATGGCTAGGGTCGAATGATTTAACGTGAATAGTTTTAACTCTTATTTAATAATTTATTTATAAATAAATTTAATGTTGGGATCGGCTAACTAATTGAGGAAATGTAATGCTTTTAATTTTAAGTTGACTTAAGTTGTTTATTTATAATTGGCGATTTGTTTCAAAGGTTTAAGTAGTAAGAGATTAAAGGTTAATTAATTAAAGGTAATGGTTTAAAGTTAATTAATAGATAGAGGATGATTTATATTAAGAATAACTAATCAATGAAGTGATTCTAGAATAATTAATTATTGTAATTAATTAAGGTTTAATGAGATTAATTATAATTCATTACCTAATGAAAGTAATTAAAGATTAATTACCGTAATGTTTGAAGAGAATTAATTACTTATTGAAATTTAAAAGAATAATTAATCTAGGATGATTAATTAAGATGGATAATAAAAGACGGTTAATTAATGAAAATTAATTAATGCTAAGTAAAGGTAAATCAAGTGTTTAAAGTTAATGATTAAATTAACTAGAAATAATAAATTTTAGAACTGAGAGCTTGCTTATGAATGGTTGAATGCTATTTGAATGCCCTAGGATTATTTGTTATCCCTAGTATGTGATTGTGATGCTTTGCGAAATGGAATGTTTTTGTAATATGATATGTTGGGTTGAACAGAGATAATGTAGTTTTCTATGATGAATTGCTGTGTAAAAGTGACAACCAGTGTTCAAAATTTAATCACTTGAATAACTTGGGTTTGGATGACATTGGATTCGAAGAGACCGGAGTCGGGTATTAGTTAATACCCGAAACCACTTCGATTCTTTATAGGTTGATATGTGAAATCAATAGGCTGAAATGAAATGATTTAAGTGAATTGGATCATTTAATCTAAGTTTTGGTACTTAGAAATTGATGTGTGAAATAAGTGATGTCTATAACAACTTGTGGAATGGCAAATTGATACAAGTTCCCCGGGTTATATAAGTTGTATGGATTTGTATTTCTTGTTAGAGGGGTTTACTCACGCTGGTTTCCAGCCTGACCCGGGTATTACTTTAATGTAATGCTCGGGTCAGACCGAGTGTTACAGATTTTCAGGTAAGGACGTTCTGGAGCTCAGGAGGCGAGCTGGATGGCAGGAACGTATGGAGAGTATTTCATTATGATATATTGTTATTTATCTGAGACTATTATTATAACTGTCCAGTAATTCTAAAATGTTGTAACTCTGATGTATAATAATGAAATTGACAGATACAGTATTCTTTTGTAAACTGTTATTATTTGATATTATATTTTGATCCGCTGCGAATGTGAGAATCTGTGTTGTGTTTCTGTTTCTTTTTCTTCTATCTCTTTCTTCTTTTCCTAACTATCTGGAATTTCCGGGATCGAAAATTTCGGGTCGTTACATCTTGAGTGAATTTTCCACTCACATTTGGTTCAATCTATAGCTTATATTTAATTTGAGATCCTGGACTTCTGTTGTTTGAATTCGTTCACTTGATGTTTTCTGAATTGTTTCTCGGATTTCATGAATTTCTGATGGTGATCTCACTGTGACTTTAGTTACAGCTTGCTCTGACTTTGGCCAAGACTACTACTTTGAATTTTCTAGCTGTTTGTTTACTTTGTAGTTGTACATATGTGGTAGAAATGTTGCATTCCTGGGTTGTGTTCACTGGTCTCTCTGGTGCACTTTGTTGTACATGTTTGCAACTATAGTTTCATTGTGGCATTCGATCTTTATGTGCACTGATCATCACTTTTGCACTTTGGTCTGATTTGTGACTTTGTTTTCTGCATTTTCTCGAATGAATTTGGTTGCTTGATGGCACATGTATTTCGATTGGGCAGCTTGTCATTGTGTTGCACTTGCTTGATCCAGTTTGGTAGTTGCATACTTGTTGTGCACTTTTCATATCCTTCCCTTGGTACTATTGCAGTATATATATGAGTTTGATTCCTATTTATGTTGTGCACTGAGCATAGCTTTGGGTTTAAATTGCCTGACCACTTTGATTGTCTTTGTGGTCTGGCTCCTTCATGTAGTTGTACCTGACTCATTACTGTTTTGTTGCATTCATTGGTGACTACAGTTCGTTCTGTATGCAGTCTTACCCTTGTTGGTTAGCGTTGCACTGATGCAATTGGATTTGTTTTTCTAGTACACTTGAGTTGAATCCAGCTTGTAGCTTGGAATTGACCTTGTGCTCATTTGTGACTTTCATTGAGATTTCGTGTATTTCATCACGGTAGTGGCGAGGTAGTACACGCGTGCGTGTACTGCAGCCACACTGAATTGTCGTTTTAATTGATAGTTCAATTATTTGAATTGTTTTGCTTGTTCAATTCAATATTTTGTAATTGTGTTTGATTTGGTTTGATTGATCATTTTGTTGTGTCTAATTATCTATTTGATAATTAGATTATGAGTTTCTAATTATTTATTTAATAATTATATTTTGTTGTTAATTGCCGTTTAGGCAATTCTGTTGTTTTTTCTAAATTATCTTCCTTGATAATCCTTTCATTTATCTTCGTTGATAATTCGAATTTGCTGATTTGTTGTTTAACACTATTACGTGTTATATTTACCGTTATTCGATTCTCATATTGAAGAGTTGGATATACGAGATTTATTGTGACTGTCGTCTTTTTGATTATTTGATTATTATTGCTTTTGTGCATTAATAACTGAGTTTGAATTAGACTGACCCGTGTATTATTTTCTTTTGAATTTAATACTCGGGTCAGACCCGAGTTATTTCAGGTTGTAGATATCTTGCTTTGGGTTGCTGTTTGAGCTATGAAGACTTTTCACATCTTTTGGAGTAGTCGTGTCATAGTATAGGTTGATATGTATTCATGTATATTAGTTGATAATGTACTTGTATATATAACTTCCAGAGTCGACAGTTGTAGTTGTATCATATGTATTGTGTCAAATGTATTGTAACTGACATTAGTTATATATATATATATATATGAGACTTTTGTTATCTGTGTTCCGCATTTTTAGTATCTGTGTTATTATTATATATATTGTCCTAAACTATTATGAACCATCGTAGTTCGTTTTATACTGGAATTGGGTATGTCGATGGGAGTAAATAAATAAGAGATGAAAAATGAAAAATATATACCACTCCTATCGAGGTAACCAATACTAGTGTAAGGCCAACTACGGATGGCCGCTCCTATCCAGCCTTATTCTTCGTAATAACAGACAGTATTTCTTTTAATACTCTTTGTTATTGTGAGCATAGAGGTGCGGCGTCACATCCTCCGTACAAAGGAGACTCCGTCAAAATTTTTTGAAAATTTTGGGAGTTAGAAAAATTTTGAAAATTTTCACTTAACGACAAATGATTTCAAAATTGAATTTGAGATAAGGTAAATAGAATTCAATATCTAAAATGAAGTAAATTGAATTCAAATGGAATTGAAAATACAAAGTTGAATGGAAATGAATATATAACTTTATTTGTGAAGTGAAAATAAATATAAGAAGTATGTAAATACTTATATTGAACTTAAGAAATGGATAGTGGAATTCTTAAGTAAAAGGGTATTGGGAATCCAATAAGTGAATTTGGACATTATTGTCAAGTAAAGTATACAGGGATTGTAAAGGCTAAGGAAAATTGGATTTTTGATTTCGAAGGTAAATTTAAATTTGCTCGACAAAAAAGGTATGTGTTTAAATTTCAGTATGAAATTTGATGAGTTTCTGATTTTGCCACTTGGCATTTTGTTTTCTTTTGGAATTTGGGAGTCTGTATGGACATTTTGTAGTAGTACCGAGTTAGCCGCGCAAAGGAGACGCTGGCGAAATTTTTTGAAAATTTAGAGAGTTAGAAAATTTTTGAGGAATTTTAGATAATTTAAAATTTGAATTTAAATTTGAATTTGAATTGTGAAGTAAAATAAAGTTGTTTGAACTTGTGAATAAGTTTGGAAAGTTAGAAAAAGATTAGTGTGTCTTTAATAAAAGATCATTTTGGCAAGTTGTTTAAAACTATTTGGATTTGAGGAAATAGTTAATGGGGATTGAATCATTATTCTTAACTTGTAATTTCGGGATGAAATTCTTTTAAGGGGGGAAGGTTGTAACGACCCCGGATTTTATATATATTTAAATTGATAATTAATTTAAAATTTGAATAAAAAGAAAAAAACGTGTAATAACTGGTAAATTGATAGAATTTATAAAATATATCTATGTAATTCATTTAAGATGTATTTGATTTCAAAACATTGTCTTTTAAATAATATGTGTGAATACAAACAAAATATATTTAAGTGTGAAGGAAGAAGTGCATTCAAATTTGAACAAACATATGAAGACAGCAAAAATGTATGGGCCGGTAAAACAAGAAACAAAAGTGTATAAGTGTGCTTGCAAAAGAAGATAAAGGAAACAAGAGATATATATTCAAGTATGAACAAATTAGATAAGTGTAGATTTGTACAATGGTATTTAATGCTAGCCACAATATTATCTATCAGCCACCAAAACAAGATTTACATCAGCCACCAAAGTAAAGAACGAATCAGCATAGTCAACAAGAAAAAAAAAATATCTCTGATGTTGTACAAACCAATTATATCACCCTGTACAAATGGTATATCCTGTAAACCTCTTTTATCTATATAAATCATCCTTATTTCAGTTCGACATTTCAGCCTGAGGAATCAAACAATTCGTTCGAAAAACACAGAAATAAAATGGCGACAATCTTCTTTTTCCCTCCTCTTTAAATTCGAGTCCCTCTCTCTCTTCCTTTGAGAATGTAGATCTACGAATCCAATTCGAAAAAATTGAGGGCGATTTGTCGCCTGGAAATCGAGAGGCCGGGGGGGAAGGGAAAAGCGAGGGAAGTCGCAACGAAGTAGTGAGGTCTGGACTGGCGTGGAGTAGAGCGTCATCACTCCAGGCACATATACGATTTGGGAAGTCCACGACATCGCGATTGCGAGATGTCTAGGGATTCGTTTTGTATAGGTTCGAGGTCGGGGTTCGCGGTCGAGGATGCAAGGCCTGGTGGTTTCGAGGCGTGAAGCTCGTAGTGGTTCGGTGATGATGGGTGGAGGCAAGTCAGTGATTCGAAGTCGAAATGCGTGGAACGTCTCGCGCTCGTGAGATCTAGGGTTCGGCGATCGAAGTTTGGAGCGGTGGAAGCTAGGGCTTGGGTTCGTTTTTTTTGGGCATAGCAATCTCGTTCTAGTGATGGTCATTTCTGGAAGAAGGCAAATCGAGTGGAGGAGCAGCACTTGTCGATTCGCAGTAAGGTACCAACCTGGTTTAATTCGATTTAATACAAATAAATATACGAATTTACAGTAAGACCGACATGCCAATTTGATTTCAAATCAAAGATGTATATGAACATTGTATGTTCAGTAAAGAAAATTTTTGTTTTGATATTTTCAGAAGAAAATATACAATGGGTATATCCGTGGCTTTTAATTTAATATATATATATATATGTATGTATACAGAAAAATATGAGATAGTTTATATATACAGATAAGATTTAGAAAGTAAAATTTTTAAAATGGTGATGTAGATTATTTTATAAGTATATGTAGATGTGGGTAGTTCGAAAGGAAAATGGAAAATAAATATTTTTATTAAAAGGAAAATTAGTTAATTAAAATTCATAAATGAAAATTGATGATTCGATTATTTCGAATATTAATAAAACCTTATAATGTTTATACAAGGTTTGAAACCGTGAGGAAATGGAAAATGGACTGCGAAATAAAAGCAAAGGTGAGATCTTCTCACTCAAACATAGGGTTTTGTTTAATTTTAAATAGTTTTATTTAAAATTATTGATTGTGTTGATTGTGTGCTTGAATGATAGTATATACATAGTAGTATACAGCAATATATATATATATTTGAATATGTATATATTGAAGTTGTTGATTTCCCGCATTATATAGCGAATGAGACCTTATGCGCCGTATAATAGCGGATGATATTTTATAAATCCCATATACCGCGATATTCCACCTCGAAGTGGAATTGGTATTGTGCTAACATCCGTGGATGTAGGGAAACAGGTTGGAGGGATCCAACTGGATTTCTCAAATTATATGAATTTGTTTCATATGTTGTATGAATTTGTTTCATATGCTGTGTGATAATTTATTTATAATCTGTGAATGATTATATTTGTGATTGGATTTGTTGAAGGCTAAAATTTAGCCGAATGTATTTTTGGTATCGTTGGATACCAGAAATAAATGAAATTGGATTTTTGAAATTAAAGTTGGAAATTTTAAGTAAATTCTTTTGAAAGAATTGGGTGAATTTAAAAGAAGGAATTTTAAAAGCATAGAGTTGATTTTTGAAATCTCATCGAATTATTTCCAAAATATTGGAAAAGATTTTAATAAACGGGTTTGAATAATATTGTTGAAAAGTTGAAGAATTTATTGAAAGTAGAATTTTTAAATAAATTGGAAAGAATAAAGGGATTTATTTAAAAGGTGATAAATTGTTGAAATTAATTTGATAAATGATTGGGTATTTGAAAATAAATCTTTGGGAAATCGATATGAAAATTTATTTGGTGTTTGAATGTAAATTGATTTTTGTGTTGAGAATAAATTTGGAAATTGATTTGTAAAATGATTTTATATTTGGGGTTATACTTAGAATCAAATTGAAATTTGATTTGGGATTGAAATGAAACTTGGAAATCAATTTGAAAGTTGATTTGGTGTTGAAAGTGAATATTTGAGAAATCGATTTGAAAGTCGTATAAAAAAATGAATATTTGGGAATGTAAATTCAGAATAGAATTTATAAAGGAAAGGGAAATTTGTTTTAAAAATAAACACTGATTTATTTTTCAAGTGTGGTAATAAATTTACAGATTTGGGATGTAAATTTGAAATAAATCGATAAGGATTTATTTAATTGGTTTAAATGGACCGTTTTGTGATGAAGTGTGAAAATGTGATTTGAAATTTGTTTTCAAGTGATGAAGTGTGAAAATGTGATTTGAAATTGGTTTTCAAATGTGAAGTGTGGAAAAATATATATCTTGTGAAGATATTTTGAAAATAAATAATTTGGGAAAAATTATTTAAATCTAATGATTGTTGTGATATGTTGTTGATAGTTAAATAACCGACTATCAATATTTGCCTTTGAAATGGCACTTGCTTTGTTTTTTTTAAAACAAACGCTCATTATTCGGTTAAGCCGGGAGAGGACTTTATGTCATATAACCCATTCCGAATAGTGATACGTCGTGAATGGACATTATTTGAAGACCGGTGTGAAGACCGGGTATTTTCGAAAATGAATGGACAACCTGTCGAATGTCTCTGCACCGAGTTGCTCCGGTATAGAGATTTATATCACTCTTCTTGTGATGGGAAGTCCGGACGTGATTAGTGAATACCCGGATTGCAAGGGCTTCTTTGGAAGTGCCTTCGGTTTCGTTTGATACCAAAACGGACTTGTATGGATGTCTGTCTAACATTACACTTTGAGATGTAAAGCTGGTTTCTATCAAATACATTTCTATTGGTGGCGGAGAATTTATTCTCTTAGCTTAACACCCTTCTCTGAGACGTACGAGCTCAGAGGTTATGTAGTTGATGGTTACTAGTGATACATTCCCAATTTGGTAATGTGGCATACGAAGTGTTGTTGATCATTTGTTGATCAAAGCGTGGCTTTGTGAAAAAGCGTGGCTTTGTGAAAAAGCGTGGTTTTGTGAAAAAGCATGGCTTTGTGGACGAACCTTCGTCGAGCCTCACAACCCGGTAATGGTCGAAACAGGAATGTTGCGGCAAAGGTTTTTAGGGGTAGCGCCCCTGGGGTATGTCATTTCCTTCTGGATAAAAGGTGATATCATGGCATGGAGCCTAGATATTTTACCTATGTTGATGATGCAAATTTATTATACTATGTGGTTGTTGCTTTATGGTTGAGGATCCTCAGATAAAGGTCGGTGACGACCGGGGGATGGCATAGCTCGTGTGTTAGTTACCTAGTTACAGCTTGGTTAAAGCGTGAGGTAGCGTCGGCCTTGTGTTTGCAGAGATCCGGTTAGGTTCTCGGGGCATCTTTCAAGAGGCGTTTCTATTTCGGTGTAAGGAAGTTTGTAACGACCCGTAAATTTAACCGGTTTTAATAATGTTATTAATTGAAATTTTGCGAAATTTCAAACGATAAGATTTTGAGATATAAATTTGATATTTGGAATGCGTTTAGTTAAACATAGCAACCGGTAAATTTTCGTTCGAAAATATGAAAGTTTATTTCGCGCGTAAATTCACTTCAATTTAATCAGTTAAAAAGTGATGAAAATGAAATATTTCCGAAACCTAAATATTTTTACATAGAAAAATTCTAAACAATCTTCTGAGCAAGATGTTAGTTTGTCGTTTTTCCAAATTCGGACATCTTTGACTCCGTCGATCTTATTTTTCAGTGTTTTTCTTGCATTTTCCGCCAGTAGAAAAATTCGAATTTTTATAATTCAAATCGTACCACTGATACCTATATACTGTTTTGATCGTCTCGTCGTACTGATCTTCACAGTATATTCGTTTGTGCGTTTCGAATTTCGGTACCTGACGAAATCGATGAAAACGATTAATCGTACCGGTATCCAATTCTAACTTTTTGGTTTCCTTGTGTCTTTTTAATTTCAACTGTTCAAACCCAACGGTCATTTGCCTTTAATACTTCTTGAATTTGAGTGCGTGACTTTCAATATCCTACTGTTTCATTTACGCTGGCTCATCTTTTCATTTCATTCTCTCTTGTTCTTTCTAAAAAGAAAAAAAGCTATAATTAATATTATGCAAAGTGTTTCTCTCCTGTAGCCTGTTTTGCCTCCTCCACTTGCGAATAAAAAAAACCCCATACTCTACTCGCCTGCCCCTCTTCTCACGACCTCCACCTGTGCCGCCACCATCAAGATCTAGCTCCTCCTCCCACTTCGCCATAACCTCCGCCCTCCATCGTGCTCAACACGTCCCCCTCCACTGACACAAGTACCAACACCCATCCACCATTTCTTATCACCACCTCCACTCGATCTTACTCCAGCCGAGCACCCACTTCCAACTTGCCTTCAGTGCAACGGCCACTCTCCCGACCAACGCGGTAGCCAGCTCATGCCTCCTCCACCCATCACCGCGTCATAGCCTGCCATCTTTCAGGCGTCCATCGCTCTAGTAGCTGTAAGCCCTTGTTTGAATATAAAAATATATATATGCAAGCTTCTTAGTATTCGTTCAAGCTTGTTTGACAACCCACTTTTATCTCTGTAAATTTTCAGTAAAGTATTTTGTTTTGTATTCTAGTAGACTTTGAGTTTTTATCATTTATACATAGGCTGGGTTTTCTTTCGTATTGTATTTTAATGGTTTTCAAGTATATACGTTTTGAACATACTTATTTCATATCTAAGCATATCTTTTTGACGCCAAAACAAGCCTGTTATTTGTTTATGTTGTATATATGTATATTTTATATAAAGCTGTGTTTGTTTGAGACAGTAAAAACTTGTTGTTGTATATAAGAGTTTCTATAAGTTTATATATATTTGTGGTGTCATATATGTTTATACAGATTTTAAATTTTGATTCGTTTAAAGTATATATATATGGTTATATACTAGTTTAAATATATCAATATGTGTTACATTTATTCACATTACAGTTTCTGGACATCTCCTTTTGAAAATCAAGTAAGTTATATAACAGTTTTGTTTATATTTAGTATATAACAGTTAAGTATATATACATTAATTTATTTTGAGCTCGGCTTGTTTATATAAGTTTATGATGTGTTAGTTACATATATTTAGACTGTTGCTTCTATGTTGTATATATTTCACTTTTCGTGTTTGGTATAGTTGGTAATTTTGCTTTTCAAAAAGGTCAGAATGCTTCTGTTTTCATTTGTAAGTTATTCCCTGTATCTTGTATAGCATAGCCTAGTAGCCTCGTTTTAAAATATAACTCTAGTATGCATATATAAAGGTTTTGTAAGTTTATATGTATTTTTTTTTTCTGAACAGCAGTTAGACTGCATGTTCACGATATCATATCTCACTCATGTTTTATCGGAATGCGTTGATTTTATTTTTAAAAAGGAGTCGAAGTTACCTAGTTTATGCCTGTCAAAATTCAGCAAAATCCGACATCGTTTGATTAGTGGTCGAGGATCTGGAAGTTAGACCCAGGCAGCTGTTCTATTGTACTTGAAATTATTTTACACTGCTGCAAACACGACCAGAGTTCATGTTTGACGCACCGTATCTCTTCCGTCTTACGTCGGAATACAGTGATTCTTTTTTTGTTGGAAGGATTGAGTTTTCTATTTTATGTTTACGAATTTTCAGCTTCATGCGAGGTCATTTGATCCTCTGTTTCTCATCTGGAAGTTAGACCCAGGCAGCTGTTCTTTTGTACTTAGAAATTATTTTACACTGCTGCAAACATGGCTTGAGTCTATGTTCGTGACATCGTAACTTTTCTCATCTCTTGTCCAAAACAAGTGATTCTTTTGCAGTTTGAAATACAAGTTTTGATCTTTATTCATATCAAATTTCAGACCATTTCGATCTCGGTTGCACATAGAATTATATTGTTAAACTTTGATACAGGACATGTTTTTATTTGTTGCTATGTTGAATGTTTTGATTTGATTTCATCGATTTCTGTTATCAGCTTTGATCGTTGAATTCGTGCCGATTTGTTTTGCTTGGATTCGCAACTCAATCTCTATGTCCGTATCAGTGTGCGTATCCGGGTCATTTTCTCGTGCATCTTTAGCCTCGAAAGGTGAGCAATCACTCACGATTAACGTTCTTTTATTTATTAAATTTGATTTCAATTGAAACGACAATTGAAATATGCTGCTGCTAGTTATTTACACTGTTATATCTATTATTACCTGAATCAGTTCACCTGTGGCATCTGACACCATTATCTGCTATTTATACAATGATAATCCAGTTTAGTTGATAAATGATTGATTGTTGATGTTTATATTGGACGTTAAATTGTTAATGTTAAAGGGATAAATAATATGCAATTGAATTGATATATGATAGTTAACGATTTAAATT
The DNA here is from genome assembly GCA_030737815.1 of Allium fistulosum. Classification (NCBI taxonomy): domain Eukaryota; kingdom Viridiplantae; phylum Streptophyta; class Magnoliopsida; order Asparagales; family Amaryllidaceae; genus Allium; species Allium fistulosum. The sequence goes on from CM060907.1 coordinate 103,575,670, forward strand.
GGATCTATATGTTGAATTTGATTACTTAAAATTCGTATAATGTGACCCCTTGAATGTTAAATTAATTGACACGTAGGATTTGGTTAATTACACCTTGAACCGTGAAAGTAGGTTGTTTAAATTGATGATGGATGAAATTGTAATAGATGACAAGTGAAAACCGTAATGTAATAATCTTTAATCTACATGAAATGATAGTGTAGATTCTAGAATTAACTATATTAATTCGCACAAATAACAATGTGAATTAATACGGTTATTTCGGGATTATTTGAATTGATTATTGGATTGATATTGATTGTTGTTCTTGCTTGTTTATTTACTTTGACACCATCCCAGTTATCACACTGCAAGTTCCCTTTGCTATGCTTTGATTTTGAATTTAATTGGAATCGGGTTGAAATGATAAATACCCAAATTAAACTTTGACCTAGGATAGAGAATTAAATAAAACCGATTGGTCAATAATTTGATTCAAAATAAAATGAAGATTTTATTTGAATAAATAATATGGTTTTGAAACGAAGTTGGAAATTGAATTTAATGAAATTTAAATGTGAATATTTAATAATCTGAAGTGAAATATTAATAAAGAAATTGATGAAAGAATGTTGTTTAATTTGAGAAATGATTGAATTAAGTTTGAAATTTTAATTTAAGTTTGAAATTATTAAATTTTGAAATTATTTAATAATTAAGTTTTGAATTATTTAATAATTAAATAAGATTGAATTATTTAATGATTAAATTGAATTGAATTCTTTAATAAGTGAAATTGAATTTTTGAATAAGTGAATTTTACTTCGTAAACAATTGAAATTGAGTTTCTCTATTAATTAAGTTTTGGAAAATTATTTAAGTAAGTAAATAAGTGAAATTGAATTTCTTTAACAAGAAATAAAATGTGATTTATTGAAATTAATGTAAGACTTGAAATTTAAAGAATTTGGTTTGATGAATTTAATTTAATTCAAAATTGTAAGTTTTGATTTAATGGAGTTGAACTTAAGAAATTGATTTAATGAATTGGAAATTTAATAGAAATTGTTTTGAATGATAAAGTAACTTAACGAATATTGAATGAAATCGATTAATGAGTTTAAATTGATTCGAATGTTAAATAAAATTTATTTAAATGATTTCGGAATGAAACTTATACACTACAAGAAAACTGCAGTTTACCTACGCCAATATGGCGTAGGCGGGGCGTAGGTAAATGCAATAGCTACGCAGCGCCTACGCCAAAGTTGGCGTAGGTAAAACCTACGTAGCTAAAAATATGCCTATGCCTTACCTATGCCATCCATAGTAGTGTTTCCTACGCCGTTCCTACGCCCTTCGTTTACCTACGCTTTCCCTATGCCTTTGATTTTCTACGTTTTTCCTACGTCTTTCCTACGTCATTCATTTATCTACGGTTTACCTACGCCTATATTTTTTACGTTTTACCTACGCCATACACACGATTTTTTGTTGTACCAATATTTGCTTTACCTACGCCTTTTCTGAAGCAATTTTTATATATTATATACTATTATATTTCTTTTCATCGTACATTAAACAGAAACTAAAATCAACTTATTTCATGTATATAAACATTTCAACAAAACGATTAACATAAAATCATTCATCTTCAATTAAATTCAAATATCTCATTCATATTACAAAGTCAAATCAATATCAATCAAGTTCTCATATGTCTAAATAGTACGATATTACGTTCATAATACATGACATCAAACAGATACGACTAAGAATGAAAAATACCCTCATCCCTCACGACGATCATTTGACTCTCCATCAAATCGTTGTCGAATCATCTCAGTAAGCTGTTCATACTGCGTCTTTAGCATTTGAATTTCCACATCTTGACGCTCTATCTTTTCCTTTAGTTCAGCTCTAGTTTGCGCTTCACCCCTGTTGATGCTATAAGTGGCATCTTTGTATTTCTGCATTTTATCAAATATTGCATCAAAAATATTTGAGCAGAAAATTATCAAATATTTGAGCAGTGAAGTAGTTCATATAGGAAAAAGATTTGTCTAGGGATTTGCAGTCTCTTCTTTTTTTCAATAGTTTGTGGCATTTTGAGATTGATTTATGGAAAAAAGAATACCGTCAATTATCAAAAATATATATCTTTTACCAATGCAAAAAACACTCCAGAATATAATTTCCTTCTTGTAAAAAATAAGTAAATTAAAGGTCCACATGTAACATTAGAAGAACTTGAACTGGTTGTATTTAACTAAACTTCATTCCATATATTCGAAAAGAACTCTCTGGCAAAGTACAATATACTGGAACACACAAGTAGTTAAGAAAATAAGCCAGCTTTTATGTAACAGAATTTTGATATACTTACCCATAAAAATAAATAAATGCTGATAAACCTTAATTATAAAAGGTTACTAAGTTCCATATATTGTTAAATAACCAATCTGGAATCAGGATATGCAACAGAGAACTGATCTCTGCTGATAAATTAATCAAACAGAATTATTAATTAATGAAATAAAAAACTTATCGAATTATATAGCTCCGGTAACTGCAATGGATGTTGAACAAAATACCAGTTTCTTATCTGGTTGGGTTCCCTCTTAATAAATAAATCATACCAATATTCAACTTGATCGACGTTATGAATCAAACAAACCAAAAGAAAATTTAAAAATAAACGCGAAAGATCAGAAATCCAACCAATTATAAACTATAATAGTACCAACTACAATTTAGTTCCGACAATGAAACCTACATAGCAGTCAAAATTTCAACCAATTTCAAACCTAAACTAATCGATAAATTCCTTATCAGGCATACAAGTAAATAGGATCCAATGAATCAACTTAGGTTTAGAATTTATTAACATCCATCAACACTGAATTATGAAACAACCAATAGATTGGTGTAAATTAGAATCAAAAGATAAATCGAAATTTACCTTGGAATAATAACGAATCTAAAGCTTGAAACGTAATGAAAACCTAACTCAGGCTGGAGGAAAAATTACCAAAGCTTGAAACGTAATGAAATCGGGTGACAGGAAAACCGCAAGAAATTTGTATTACCTTTGTGTCAAATTCTCTTTAACGAGAAGAGAGGAACTGAAACCGAAATCGAAGGTCGAAATCCAAATCGAAGATTGGATCGAAGGTTTCCAGACGTCGGAGATGGAGTCGCAGACGTCAGAGATGGAGTCGGAGATGGAGTCGGAGATGGAGTCGGAGACGTCGGAGATCGAAGGTTTCAGAGTGTGATTTGAGATGAATGGGTTTAATTTGGAAGACGAATTGGGTTTTTGTACATACGCCGGTTTTGATAAATGAGAATGAAAGGGTTTTGTACATATGCCAGTTTTGATAAATTAGGTTAATATTTTGGCTAAGACCATGGCGTAGGCATGGCGTAGGAACAATTCCTACGCCTTTCCTACGAAACTAAAACTTTGTAGAAAACTTTGTAGGCGTGGAAACGGCGTAGGAAATTATCTACGACCTTCCCATGTCATCATTTTAACGTAAGGAGTTTCCTACGCCTTAATTATTTTTCAGCATATCGAAGCTGGTGTAGGTAAGACGTAGGAAATTTTCTTACGTCTTTCCTACACCATTACCTCTTTCTACGTGTTTCCTACGCCATACCTACGCCCCGCCTTTTGGCGTAGGAAAGACGTAGGAAATTTTATGTAGGAAATTGATGTGTTTTCTAGTAGTGATATACGAACTTGAATCAATATTTGAATTTTTTTAAATAAAGATTGAAATTGAATTATAAGATTTTGAAATGGTAATTTGGAAGTTTTGAAACGTAAATTATGGAAATTGATTTAGAAAGAGAAATGAAATGTTGGTTTACAAATTCTATTTGAAATTGAATTTGATTTGGTTTTGAAATATATTAAACGACCAATCGGTGTAATAATTACGAAAGTTATTAAAGAGACCGGAATCGGTTATGGACATACTCTCTGTCTAAACTGAAAACCACTTTAATAACTATACGCGGAGTGGTGATGCAGAATGAAGTGGTTGGAATGATGTACGTGATGAATGAAGAAAGAGAATGATAATGGATAGCCTTGACACTTATGTCAAATTGGAAATGATTAAAACAGGAGCCGTGCCGGGCCAATGGAGGTCAGCTACCTCAAGTGAACACACTTCTTCGAACTACTCATTACTTGTTGTCGATTGGTGCACCCTTGATTTTGGGAGTGTTGTTTCACGGTGTTGCGATCGCTGCGGCGATGCGTTCTCACCAGTCCGGATCAGGCAAACGGTAGTGTCACTACCTTGGGTATTGCCTCATGTGCCTTGTCATACTTGTATTCCTTTATACGCGACCACTACGATTTTGGTTTGTACCTTTAGTATATGGATTGCCCTCTAGTGACTTCCGGTTTTGGGGAAACTACGGTCATGTATATGCTCTTGGGAATAAAAATGTGTTAAGGGGGATAATGGTAACGCCTTAACACTATTTTGATATCTTTATATTACTGATAGACATTATCTACTTATCGTACACTACTACCTAGTAGATAGTTTAACGGATCCTTAAAGGATGGTTATTCCAAACATCCTTTGAGTTACTTGTATTTCAATTGCTATTTCACTTGAGTTGGATTTATAAATATAAGAATGTTAATCCTGACTCGAGTGTTTTGTGTTTTGCTTTACGCTCGGGTCAGACTGAGTGTACCAGTATTCGAGACTCACCTTTGAAGTTGGAGCTTTGCTTGAAGATCCAGCCATCTATTCAGCTTTCAGTATTTGATGATTCTAGTGATGTATTCTGATTTGTAACTGATGTATCGTATTACTCTTCCGTTGTATCTGGCTTAACTCTGATGTAACCCATATATTTATATAGTAGCTTCATGAACTACTATCTCTTTTATTTCCGCTGCACTTATTACTCTGTGTCTGTGATCTGTGATTATTTATTTACTGTATATGTTCAGTTTTGCCAAATTTAAATTAACAACGCGGTATTTTGAGCAATTCAATTTCGGCATGAGTGTCTACCTATAAACTTATAATGGGTGTGAATGGTCCAAAATATCGAGTCGTTACAGTTGGTATCAGGGCTTTGGTAGCTCTAGGCAAAACTTAGCATATAGGGTAAATGTATTTACAGAATCACTCTCATTCGAGTTTCAATCTCTTCCTTTGACTCAATTCCTTTAAATTTTGGAACGTTCCCCTCGGTTCCAAAAATTCATTCGTGTCCTTCACTATTCGTCTTCTTTTAATACTGGAGCACCCCATAACTCCATTTTGAATGATATCTATAATAGATCAGCGGTCTCGCCAATCTTCGAATGATTTATAAAGGAGCAAAACTCCTTTACAATAGGCATCGATTTATTGGAGATTTCTGCATCCTCGGTTTACGATGCTATCTATTTCCCGCTATACCTGAATTCTATTTCTTGAGATTGAATGTAGATTTGCCTCGAAGTTCTGCATCGATCTTGTTCTTGAAGTCATGGATGACCCGGTTAAGGTTGCCCGCGATTTATATAAACTTATCAACCTTCCTACTTTGTTATTTCATCATCATATCTTTGTTTCGAACTTATCTTCGAATCAAATTTCTCTTCGATTTGAGTACATCAAATTTGAAACCCTATCCTTATTTTGAAAATTCATTACTGTATCGTCGAGCAAAGAAATGTATTTGTAAACTAATATATATAAATGTTTTAATATATGTTGTGTTGTTTGAGTTGTTGATGTTGATTTGGGTTCCCGATCGATTCGTCTGATCAACGCTATCGATAGGATTTCCAAAACACTTGAGCAGAGCAAACTGACACAATATTGTTTTCAAATTTGGTAAATGAAATAATTTTATATGATTATATTATAAATATATAACTAAAATTTTCTGAAAAAAGAAGAGGTAAATTAATCCGTTGTTTGAAATGATAATATTTGATTTTCCTCTATTGTTCGATAAATGAATTTATAACTTGGTTTATAAACTGATTTAGAATTTGAAATGAAATTAAATTAAGAATTTGAGAATTTAATTCCCAATGATTTCGAACTATGGTTTTAAAGGTTTAAAATGCACATTATTTAAAGGTATTTTGACTATAATTTGTTTCCAAGGAATTTTAATGTATATTATTTAAAGTATTTTCAAATAGGAACCGTTTTCAAAGAATTTTAAAATGTTGAAATCAGTGCTCTTCTCTTTGTCGCTGGAAAATAATTTCGGTGATGGCGGCCGCATCATTGACATTCATTTTCGAGTTTCGAAGTGGAGAAACCATTTTGTAGCTTTGCTACGGTTTTGTTTTGAAAAAAAAAATATATTAATTTGAATTTCTTCAGTATAATTTGATTTATATATAATTATAAGTATCTTATTTTAAAAATTTAATTTGATTTGATATAAATATATTATATATATCTCTAAGTTGTTTAAAGTTAATCGGAAAACTAATTCTTAAATTTGTTAAAGGATGATTTTAATTATAAATAAAACCAAAATTTGGAATAAATATTTAAACTTGAATAATTGAATTGGGAAAATTTTATTTGTATATTGTTCAACTGCATTCTAATACAACTTACCTAAATCATTCAGAAGTTGAATATGTAATTGGATAATATATAAGATAAATTGAATTTATAAATAAAATTTGAGTGTTTATAATAAATGTTATACACTAAATTTTGATTATAAAGATGTTAATAGAGTTAGATAGGATAATAAGTAAACTCAGTTAATAATGAAATAAATTTGTTTGAAAGAATTAATAAATTTGTTTTGAAAGAATTAATAAATTGAAATTTGATCAACATATGAAAATACCTTGAATTTAAAAGAAATTAATAGATGTAAATTAATTTAAATCGAAACTTTTATGTTTTAAATTAATTTATATGGGTTAAATATATATGAGTAGATATATTAAGTCGAATAAATTTAACAGTAATTTGGGATAAAAGAATTAAATTTGTTGAATAAAATATGAGGATGATAAATGATTATACAAATTAATGATTTAGAAGTTGTTGATTGTTAACTCCCTTTTAGCAATGACCTACGAGTTAAGAAATGAACGACTCAGGTTATGCCACGACTTATAAGAAGCCAACGAGTTAAAAGGCCTAAAACCTGTGGACTCGACGACTTGCGACTTAGCTGCTGAAAGAGGATCTACGGCTTGAACGACTTACGACCTAACTGCTGAAGCAACCTAAGGATGTAACGACTTAACTCTTGAAGCAGGTCAGCGACCTACGTCTTAACTATTCAGAGGACTTACGACCTACCGGGTTAGGGAGCTACGACCTAAGGGAAGTTTGCGACCTAACTACAGGAACATCGCGACCTAACAGTGTTGCGACCTAAAGACTACGACTTAAGAAGGTTCCGACCTAATGGGTTACGACTTAGCTTAAGTCGTCCATGACCTATAGCTCCAATTCCTAAAGACTTAAGAAGTACACGACCTAACAGTCTACGACTTAACAAGCCACGACTTAACAGTTTACGACTTAGTGGGTGTACGACTTAAGAGCTTCACAGCCTACGACTCAGCGAGTTAAGCTATCTACAACTTAAAGAGTTAAAAGGGGTCCGACTTACCGACTCAGCGAGTTAAGGTCTACACGACTCAAGAAGATGTTACGACTTAAAGGACCTACGACTTAAGGAACTCATGACTTGGCTTAAGTCGTCCACGACCTAAAAGCTATGAGGTTAAAGTCCAGAGCCCATGCCTATACTACCTTTATCTGATAAGTCGGCCACGACTTAACACTTGTCTTCGACAAAGCCACAAGATGAGCCCAGAACAACCCATACTGTCCCTTAACTCGTCACCGACTTACCTTAAGTCTTCCACGACTTAGGACTTAGCAATTTCTCTGCCCAGAATTCAGAGCTGCTCCTATAAATACCCCACCACTTCCAACATGAGGGGGACTTTTTGCTCTTCATTTCTTCAAGCGCCGTTACTCTGTCGAAGTCTCCACTCATTCAGCAATCAAAGATCTTCAAACATTCGAGACGCTACAACAACCTTCGAGAAGAACTCCTTACATCCAACACGGATTCATCAAGTTTCATCATCAAAGATTGAGCTAGTAGTCAAGAGTGCTTTCGTGATCAAGTTGTATTGTATTTTGAAAGATATTGTATCAAATTGTAACCGAATCAGCAATAAAAGACTGTAAAGTGGACGTAGGCTCAATTACGGGCCGAACCACTATAAACATGTTGTTCATTTACTGCTTTTCTGCCATTTTACTGCTTAAATTCTGTTCCCGTCACGCGGGTGGTGCTTTCACAATTCTATTACACACACCGGGTGTTAGCGTTCACTTTTTACCGTTAACATTTTGGTGCTTTCACTGAGAATTGAACTCAAGAAGATTTTCACCGTTGCTTCGCAAAAAACTCATAAAAAAGAACTTCTCTTAAGAACCAGAAGTTGATTTGAAATGATGGCTCCTGGAAGAAGAGGTAGACCGGTCAGATCCAGAAATGCTCATGAAGGAACTTCCGCCTCCCCAACCGCAGACCAAGCAACTCCTACCATTGGAGTCACCAGGGCTGAATTAGATGACGCAGTTTCTGGATTGTACCAACAGATTGAAACCCAAAACGCTTTGATGATGGATAAATTAACTGCTCTGCTCGGGGCAAATCATCAACCAGAAAACCATCAAACTACTTTTCTTGAAATGCCACCCTTCCAAGCTGATGGTTCTATACCGCAACCAACCTCTCATGAACATATGCCCGGGCAAACTTCCGAGGGAAGAACTGATGCTTGCCCGGAGGTGTCTTTGAACAATAAAGAATACCTGTCCGAAATGGTTGGCCGCATCATGAAAGAGAGCATGCAAAGGGAAGAGGATGAGAACGACTGGGGATTTGCACCGAGCAGAACTCCGTTTACGGAAAGGATCCTGAAAGCAGAATTTCCAAGGAAATTTGCACCTCCTACTATCCAAGCCTATAGGGGAACGAGTGACCCTAATCATTTCCTATACAAATACGATTGGCATATGACCGGTGCAAGAGCATCAGACGAGATCAAGTGTCGAGACTTTCCAGTATACCTAGAAAGTGTGGCTTTACTTTGGTTCACAAAGCTTCCAGTTCAGTCTGTAGATAAGTTCTCCGACTTAACGCAAAAGTTCAAAGAACAGTTCAGATTGTATGCTTCAAAAGCTAAGGATATAATGTCACTGTCTAACCTTGAACAAGCGCCCGGAGAATCAATCAAATCTTTCTTGAGCCGTTTCAATATAGCTTTAGCCGAAGTAGAAAATGCGGAACCACGCATGATCCTGACTTATTTGATGCGAGCCATTGATAAATCGAGAAAATTTGGGATATGGCTAAAGATGAAGGAACCGAACTCGCTTGAAAATTTTTATAAAAAGGCCGACGAGTTCATTCGCCTTGAAAGCCTTTCTACGACATCGAAAGTGGTTGTTGCCCAAGCTAATAATAACAATGTCCCATCTAATAAAAGAGAATCTGAAAATCAGAAAAGGGAGAATGAAGGAGGAAAGAGCCAGGGAAATGAAAAGAACTACTGAATCTGGGACATAAGCTGGAATTGGATCGATGAATACCCTTCTTTTGCCGATGCGACCTCGCCGGAGAGGGAGAATGAATTAGCAACCGATCCAAACCTTCTTTCCTCCCTTGCTGCCCTTGAGAAAGAGGATTCCCCAGACTCGACTGGGATCCCGATCTCTTCTTTCTGCGAATGTGCCTGCGTCTGTTTATGTTCTTTTGGATAGAATAGAAATGTAGCTTCGTTCGGAACAATCGGCTTCGGGGATAAACGGAATCTCTTGGTTAAACCTCGCCGCTTTAATCCTTCGAATTTTACTCCTTTAACTGATACACCAAGAAATATCTTTTTTGCAACAAAGGACGTTGTTAGGTATCCTAAGCCACCTGAGATGACGAGAGGTGCAAAGCGTAATGGAAAATTCTGCCAATTTCACAATCAACCTGGCCATGACACTTACCAATGTCGCCAATTAAAGAATGTGATTGAAGAATTGCTGGAGCAGGGTAAACTCCAACAATACGTTAAGAGAAACGGAGTCGCTCCAACATCATCCACTCGGGATCAACAACGTCCTACCCATCAATCCGATTCTCTCAACAACACTGCAGTGCAAGGTTCAGAAAAGCTTGTCATTAATGTTGTCATAGGAGGTCCACACCCAGCGGGCAGAAGTTGGGACGACTGCTAGTTGTCCACAAAACTGCAACTGGGGCATCTTTCACTTTCTCTGGCATATAAATCCGAAGCTGCGAATCTAGTGCAAATGGAAAATCAGTCCGGAAATTCTGAAACAACAATAACTAGCATCCATTTTTTACTTAACAGCATTGCTTGAATTTGAAAAAAAGATAATGGATGTGTGACTTCTGCATTGTAAACCGTTGAGAAATCAGTGTGACTGAATAATGAAAAACTATGAATTCTTTGTTTTCTATTACGAAATGCCTGTTATATTTCGATGTGTAAATACTCTAAATGTATTGCTAAAATGTCGATCTAATATTGCAGGTCATTAAAGCAAAGCTCACCCATCGCAAAGCTAAGCGAGCCCTACAAATCACTTATTAAGCAAATACCAAGCATCCAAAAATTCCATATTCAAATCCCATATAAGAAGAACTTCGCATAAAAAGTTGGCAACTCCACTGAGGCAAACCTTCGTTAAGTGGTTGTGACTGTCAATACGAACAGACATCCAACTAGGTAACTTGCATTTGTCCTGTGAAGTTGTTCAACAGTGAAGTCCACTTCTTCGGATAAGACAATTTACTTGCAAAGGAAGACGCGCTTGGAAACAATAATAAAGGGTAGCTGATTAGCAAATGATGAGGGAACATGGGCCACCAAACATAGAAGCAGCCAAAAGGAGATATGCCACTCAATAAAAAGGGCCGGTAGAACCACCGAAGGGACACCTTCCCAAGCAGAAGGAAAAGGGCCCTTGCTAACTGGTCGTGATGCATCCGATCAGGCAGCTTGCGTCCGTCCCGTGGATCTACTCGCCCCTGAGGAGCAACCTTCCTGGCACACCAACCAACCGATGCTCCTTCCCAAAGGCCAACAAAGCCCTCTAACGAGGCACGCCAATAAACGAAAGTGCTTCTCTCAATAAAAAGATTGGTGGAACCACCGGAGGGGCACCTTTCCACGCTGAAGGAACAGGGCCCTTGTTAGTTAAATTGCGATCGTTTGTGCAAACGAACATCCAATCAAACAACTTGCGTCCGCCCCGTGGATCCATTCAACCATGAGAAAGTAACTTCCAAACAATCACAAAACCTCTTCAGAGGCAAAAGCCCTTTTCGGAGGCACATTTCACCCGTGTAGAAGTGCAAAATGCTCCTCTTCTGAGGCCCACTTCACCAGTGATGAAATGCTAAAAAGCCCATTTCGGAGGCACATTTCACCCGTGTAGAAGTGCAAAATGCTCCTCTTCTGAGGCCCACTTCACCAGTGATGAAATGCTAAAAAGCCCTTTTCGGAGGCACATTTCACCCGTGTAGAAGTGCAAAATGCTCCTCTTCTGAGGCCCACTTCACCAGTGATGAAATGCTAAAAAGCCCTTTTCAAAGGCACATTTCACCCGTGTAGAAGTGCAAAATGCTTCTCTTCGGAGACCCACTTCACCAGAGCTGAAATGCCAAAATTGCTTCTCTTCGGAGACCAAAATTGCTTCTCTTCGGAGACCAAAATTGCTTCTCTTCGGAGACCAAAATTGCTTCTCTTCGGAGACCAAAATTGCTTCTCTTCAGAGACCAAAAATAAACCCTTTACTAGGGCAAAAAATCAAAACCTTCTTCAGAAGCTCATTTCACTGTGCAGGAAAATTCACTTTTTTACAAATAAAAGTGATCATTCCCAAAAGTTGAAGTGTTCTTCAGGAAGAAAGAAAAAGTAAAAACTTCTCTAAAGACGAGATATACTCTATTAAAAACAGAATGATTCTTCCCTTAAAAGTGGAGTAGTTATTCTCTGAAGTAAGAGTATCAGTCTTGAAGAAGCTAGAAATGTTGCAATGCACTTGCGGTATGGGGGCAACACTATACAATTTAGTTACATGAATAAAGTAATATGCAAGCAACATACCGCGAGTTCATTACAATATCATGAAAAATAGATGTGGAATAAATGCATTCTCAAAAAACAGACAAAAAGTTTGTACAAACAAAAAAAGGAATCATTTGTTCTACACTAAAAAGGAGCTAAGTGCATATAAGTGCCAAAATCCTAAGTGTGTGTGGCGTGTGGGCTATGCGCGTCGAACTACAAACCACTTTTTTGTGTGGGAATGGTGACGGCTTGTATAGAAGGCGTTGTGGTTTGTTGCAGAGAAGAAGTTGCTTTGATGACAGAAGAGATCGCTTTAGAGACGTCATCTTTAAAGAGTTCCTGAGAGGTTATCATGATGTCGCTCAGACTGTCAAAAGTATCATCGCCATGATGCACGGGAGAATTATCTGTTTCAACTTCCACCTCAGCCGTCTTTTCAAGAATGTGAAGACTTTCCTCCTCTTCAATAACCGGGGCAAGTGCTAACTTACTGGACGACCCCGCAATGTCAGTAGGAGTAGAATATTTTACCAATGAAGTCTCAACGGTAAGTTCTTTCGATAAAGGTTCTTTAGCAGGAACGGGGGCATCTGACTCCTCAGCTGGAGAATCGGGGACTTCATGTGGCTGAGTGGAGCGGGAAGGATGTAAGAGTCCAAATCGTGGAGGAACTCATCTTTCAATAGAAATTGAACACTCCTCTCCTCAACCGGCACGGCCATAAGCCTCTCGAAGGTAGTTTTGTGACGAGGTTCCCTAGAGGGGGGAGGGAGCGCTGAAAAAGTAGGAAAAATAAGTTAACACTTGACAATTTGGACTTCGAAGAATTTAGAAAACACAGGGAAAAGATAGATGGTCGTACTTCCCACTCTCCAGATGGCGTAAAATCCCGGGGGACAGCGAACAAAGAAAAACTAGCTCAGGAACCCAGGAACGCTTTCGGGAAGACCAATAATCAGTTTACGGTTCCTGGCACTCCTTACAACTGTGATAGAGGGATGGTCTTTGTTCTTTGCAAATGAGCACAGGAAGCAAATTTCTCCATAACTGGGAAAACGGTCCAGCGTTCTCCTAAAAAGCACACACAGTCCTAGCAGGATGGCGTAGCCATTAGGGTGTAGTTGAAAAGGGGAAATAGATAGTCGGAGGAGAAGTTCTCGAAGACAGTCGTTAAATGGTGGGATAGCTCCACTCAAGCACATTTGACGATTAACTACAACAAAGCCATGGGGCGGCCTATCAGCAGTGTCATTTACTCCAGGGAACAAAGCGTCAGATTCAGCAATTCCAAACTGAATGCATAATTGACGGAAAACTTTATGGCTCAGAGTGGTAGAAGTCCTTTCTGGTGGATCATTCAATGGAGTAGCAATCGGAAAAGCTTCTCCGGCTAGTTCCAAGTCTTCTTGTTGGGATGCCATTCTACACAATCAACTGGATGATCAAATATTAAGGTGCACGTTTCCTAAAAGTGTGAAGTGTTGTGTAAAACTAGTGAAATAACAAGTAAACATAACTGGAATCAAATCGATTGATTTTTGTCAAATAAAGAGTTCCGGGGCTTGTTATTATAAGTACTAGTACAGTGTTGATGCATACAAGTTAGCTTCAATTGATTGTTTAGGCTTTACTTTAAATGCTTCACCTGAACTTATCAATTCACAACATTTCATACATATAAGTTCATTTGAGTTGCTTATTTTTTATTGGCTAATCTGTCGTTCGATGTGGGCAGTCAATGACAGTATATTCGTCCCTCTTTTCTGCAAGTGTTATGTTTAACAGGTTGACAACTGAAAAACTAAAGTGATCTGCAAGAAAGTACAACAAAAAGTTTAAGTTCAAGCAGTTAGAAGTTCAAGCAATTCATTCTGGCAGTTTAAAACTAAGGTTTCGTCAAATTCCATCAAGGCTTTGCAAATGTTCAAGGCATGTTCTCTTAAGTCAGATCATTCAAGTCCAAGAATTCGAAGCAATGGAGTTTTTAAGTTATTAAGTCGTTCAGATGAGTTCGCGAGTTACGAGTTAAGGGCTATCTCATCCACGACCTAGTCATTCAGATGTGCTCGCAAGTTAAGGATTTAAGTGCTAACTCGTCAACGACCCATGAGAAATTGCAACAAGATAGGTCGTTAACTTTTTAGGCCGTAAGACGCACAAAAGAAAAGTCAAAGTAACATTGTCATAGCTTGGCAACGACCTAAACCTAATGCTGCAGTAAGCAACCAGAAGAATTAAGTCGCGCGCGATCCAAGCTGAGAAAGTGTTAGGTCGTTCTCAGGGGATCTCGAGCTATCTCCTACTCAAACCAAAGCATCAGTTCCTCTCCTCAAATTCTTTCCTCTATTGAGAATCCCATTCCTCATAATTCTCCAACCCAATAATGGCCTCTTCATCCCTTCTAAGATCACAAATCAGCCAACCTAATGCACTGAAACTCTTCCCCTTTTTCTTGCAAATCACCGAAAGCCAAATCGAACCATTTCGATTTCCTCGGCGATCAATTGAAACAAAAATCGTGAAGCAAGGCATAACGTAAGCGAAATTCGTAGTTCGGTGATAGCCGAGGATTGAGTAGAGAATGGGATCACTTACGCAATACGAAATTGAAGATGTTTGGTGGACGAGTAGTTGGATTCGCCTTTGAGAGCTTGAAATCTTGTTAATGGCAGAATGCAGTCAGATGAGATGAGGGAGTAACGACCTAAAATATTTATACCCAGAGCAATGAAATGCGAACCGGCACCACACGACCTATGTCCTCGCTAAGTCGTTCACGATATAACAACTAATCAAAGCACAAGAGAAGGTCGAAGCACACGACCTACGATGTAGGCATGTACTTCGAGGGGCAAATGTTAACTCCCTTTTAGCAACGATCTACGAGTTAAGAAATGAACGACTCAGGTTATGCCACGACTTATAAGAAGCCAACGAGTTAAAAAGCCTAAAACCTGTGGACTCGACGACTTGCGACTTAGCTGCTGAAAGAGGATCTACGGTTTGAACGACTTTCGACCTAACTGCTGAAGCAACCTAAGGATGTAACGACTTAACTCTTGAAGCAGGTCAGTGACCTACGACTTAACTATTCAGAGGACTTACGACCTACCGGGTTAGGGAGCTACGACCTAAGGGAAGTTTGCGACCTAACTACAGGAACATCGCGACCTAACAGTGTTGCGACCTAAAGACTACGACTTAAGAAGGTTCCGACCTAATGGGTTACGACTTAGCTTAAGTCGTCCATGACCTATAGCTCCAGTTCCTAAAGACTTAAGAAGTACACGACTTAACAGTCTACGACTTAACAGTTTACGACTTAGTGGGTGTACGACTTAAGAGCTTCACAGCCTACGACTCAGCGAGTTAAGCTATCTACAACTTAAAGAGTTAAAAGGGGTCCGACTTAACGACTCAGCGAGTTAAGGTCTACACGACTCAAGAAGTTGTTACGACTTAAAGGACCTACGACTTAAGGAACTCATGACTTGGCTTAAGTCGTCCACGACCTAAAAGCTATGAGGTTAAAGTCCAGAGCCCATGCCTATACTACCTTTATCTGATAAGTCGGCCACGACTTAACACTTGTCTTCGACAAAGCCACAAGATGAGCCCAGAACAACCCATACTGTCCCTTAACTCGTCACCAACTTACCTTAAGTCTTCCACGACTTAGGACTTAGCAATTTCTCTGCCCAGAATTCAGAGCTGCTCCTATAAATACCCCACCACTTCCAACATGAGGGGGACTTTTTGCTCTTCATTTCTTCAAGCGCCGTTACTCTGTCGAAGTCTCCACTCATTCAGCAATCAAAGATCTTCAAACATTCGAGACGCTACAACAACCTTCGAGAAGAACTCCTTACATCCAACACGGATTCGTCAAGTTTCATCATCAAAGATTGAGCTAGTAGTCAAGAGTGCTTTCGTGATCAAGTTGTATTGTATTTTGAAAGATATTGTATCAAATTGTAACCGAATCAGCAATAAAAGACTGTAAAGTGGACGTAGGCTCAATTACGGGCCGAACCACTATAAACCTGTGGTTCATTTACTGCTTTTCTGCCATTTTACTGCTTAAATTCTGTTCCCGTCATGCGGGTGGTGCTTTCACAATTCTATTACACACACCGGGTGTTAGCGTTCACTTTTTAGCGTTAACATTGATTTAGGATAATTAGAAAAAAATATAATAATGAATCTAGAAATAGTTGAGTTTGATTTAACTTAAGTAAAATCAAATGGTTTAAATCAACTGGTTAAATATTAATTAATTTAAATTGAATTTATATGGTTTAAATTAATTGTTATTTTGTATTTCAAAATCTGTTTTCTTTCTGGTTGTTTCTATTCTCCTACCTCGTTCCTTTTCGGGGACGAAAAGTTTTGAGTGGGGGAGAGTGTAACGACCCGTAAATTTAACCAGTTTTAATAACGTTATTAATTGAAATTTTGCGAAATTTCAAACGATAATATTTTGAGATATAAATTTTATATTTGGAATGCGTTTAGTTAAACATAGCAACTGGTAAATTTTCGTCTGAAAATATGAAAGTTTATTTCGCGCGTAAATTCACTTCAATTTAATCGGTTAAAAAGCGATGAAAATAAAATGTTTCCGAAACCTAAATATTTTTACATAGAAAAATTCTAAACAATCTTCTGAGCAAGATGTTAGTTTTTCGTTTTTCCAAATTCGGACATCTTTGACTCCGTCGATCTTATTTTTCAGTGTTTTTCTTGCATTTTCCACCAATAGAAAAATTCGAATTTTTATAATTCAAATCGTACCACTGATATCTGTATATCGTTTTGATCGTCTCGTTGTACTGATCTTCACAGTATATTCGTTTGTGCGTTTCGAATTTTGGTACCTGACGAAATCGATGAAAACGATTAATCGTATCGGTACCCAATTCTAACTTTTTGGTTTCCTTGTGTCTTTTTAATTTCAACTGTTCAAACCCAACGGTCATTTGCCTTTAATACTTCCTGAATTTGAGTGCTTGACTTTCAATATCCTACTGTTTCATTTACGATGGCTCATCTTTTCATTTCATTCTCTCTTGTTCTTTCTAAAAAGAAAAAAAGCTATAATTAATATTATGCAAAGTGTTTCTCTCCTGTAGCCTGTTTTGCCTCCTCCACTTGCGAATAAAAAAAAACCCATACTCTACTCGCCTGCCCCTCTTCTCACGACCTCCACCTGTGCCGCCACCATCAAGATCGAGCTCCTCCTCCCACGTCGCCATAACCTCCGCCCTCCATCGTGCTCAACACGTCCTCCTCCGCTGACACAAGTACCAACACCCATCCACCATTTCTTATCACCACCTCCACCCGATCTTACTCCAGCCGAGCACCCACTTCCAACTTGCCTTCAGTGCAACGGCCACTCTTCCGACCAACGCGGTAGCCAGCTCATGCCTCCTCCACCCATCACCGCGTCATAGCCTGCCATCTTTCAGGCGTCCATCGCTCTAGTAGCTGTAAGCCCTTGTTTGAATATATAAATATATATATGCATGCTTTCTAGTATTCGTTCAAGCTTGTTTGACAACCCACTTTTATCTCTGTAAATTTTCAGTAAAGTATTTTGTTTTGTATTCTAGTAGACTTTGAGTTTTTATCATTTATAGATAGGCTGGGTTTTCTTTCGTATTGTATTTTAATGGTTTTCAAGTATATACGTTTTGAACATACTTATTTCATATCTAAGCATATCTTTTTGACGCCAAAACAAGCATGTTATTTGTTTATGTTGTATATATGTATATTTTATATAAAGCTGTGTTTGTTTGAGACAGTAAAAACTTGTTGTTGTATATAAGAGTTTCTATAAGTTTATATATATTTGTGGTGTCATATATGTTTATACAGATTTAAATTTTGATTGGTTTAAAGTATATATATATATATGGTTATATACTAGTTTAAATATATCAATATGTGTTACATTTATTCACATTACAGTTTCTGGACATCTCCTTTTGAAAATCAAGTAAGTTATATAACAGTTTTGTTTATATTTAGTATATAACAGTTAAGTATATATACATTAATTTATTTTGAGCTCGGCTTGTTTATATAAGTTTATGATGTATTAGTTATATATATTTAGACTGTTGCTTCTATGTTGTAAATATTTCACTTTTCGTGTTTGGTATAGTTGGTAATTTTGCTTTTCAAAAAGGTCAGAATGCTTCTGTTCTTCATTTGTAAGTTATTCCCTGTATCTTGTATAGCATAGCCCAGTAGCCTCGTTTTAAAATATATCTCTAGTATGCATATATAAAGGTTTTGTAAGTTTATATGTATTTTTTTTTCTGAACAGTAGTTAGACTGCATGTTCACGATATCATATCTCACTCATGTTTTATCGGAATGCGTTGATTTTATTTTTAAAAAGGAGTCTTTTGTACTTGAAATTATTTTACACTGCTGCAAGCACGACCAGAGTTCATGTTTGACGCACCGTATCTCTTCCGTCTTACGTCGGAATACAGTGATTCTTTTTTTGTTGGAAAGATTGAGTTTTCTATTTTATGTTTATGAATTTTCAGCTTCATGCGAGGTCATTTGATCCTTTGTTTCTCATCTGGAAGTTAGACCCAAGCAGCTGTTCTTTTGTACTTAGAAATTATTTTACCCTGCTGCAAACATGGCTTGAGTCTATGTTCGTGACATCGTAACTTTTCTCGTCTCTTGTCCAAAACAAGTGATTCTTTTGCAGTTTGAAATACAAGTTTTGATCTTTATTCATATCAAATTTCAGACCATTTCGATCTCGGTAGCACATAGAATTATATTGTTAAACTTTGATACAGGACATGTTTTTATTTGTTGCTATGTTGAATGTTTTGATTTGATTTCATCGATTTCTGTTATCAGCTTTGATCGTTGAATTCGTGCCGATTTGTTTTGCTTGGATTCGCAACTCAATCTCTATGTCCGTATCAGTGTGCGTATCCGGGTCATTTTCTCGTGCATCTTTAGCCTCGAAAGGTGAGCAATCACTCACGATTAACGTTCTTTTATTTATTAAATTTGATTTCAATTGAAACGACAATTGAAATATGCTGCTGCTAGTTATTTACACTGTTATATCTATTATTACCTGAATCAGTTCACCTGTGGCATCTGACACCATTATCTGCTATTTATACAATGATAATCCAGTTTAGTTGATAAATGATTGATTGTTGATGTTTATATTGGACGTTAAATTGTTAATGTTAAAGGGATAAATAATATGCAATTGAATTGATATATGATAGTTAACGATTTAAATTGGATCTATATGTTGAATTTGATTAGTTAAAATTCGTATAATGTGACCCCTTGAATGTTAAATTAATTGACACGTAGGATTTGGTTAATTACACCTTGAACCGTGAAAGTAGGTTGTTTAAATTGATGATGGATGAAATTGTAATAGATGACAAGTGAAAACCGTAATGTAATAATCTTTAATCTACATGAAATGATAGTGTAGATTCTAGAATTAACTATATTAATTCGCACAAATAACAATGTGAATTAATACGGTTATTTCGGGATTATTTGAATTGATTATTGGATTGATATTGATTGTTGTTCTTGCTTGTTTATTTACTTTGACACCATCCCAGTTATCACACTGCAAGTTCCCTTTGCTATGCTTTGATTTTTAATTTAATTGGAATCGGGTTGAAATAATAAATACCCAAATTAAACTTTGACCTAGGATAGAGAATTAAATAAAACCGATTGGTCAATAATTTGATTTAAAATAAAATGAAGATTTTATTTGAATAAATAATATGGTTTTGAAACGAAGTTGGAAATTGAATTTAATGAAATTTAAATGTGAATATTTAATAATCTGAAATGAAATATTAATAAAGAAATTGATGAAAGAATGTTGTTTAATTTGAGAAATGATTGAATTAAGTTTGAAATTTTAATTTAAGTTTGAAATTTTAATTTAAGTTTGAAATTATTTAATAATTAAGTTTTGAATTATTTAATAATTAAATAAGATTGAATTATTTAATGATTAAATTGAATTCAATTCTTTAATAAGTGAAATTGAATTTTTGAATAAGTGAATTTTACTTCGTAAACAATTAAAATTGAGTTTCTCTATTAATTAAGTTTTGGAAAATTATTTAAGTAAGTAAATAAGTGAAATTGAATTTCTTTAACAAGAAATAAAATGTGATTTATTGAAATTAATGTAAGACTTGAAATTTAAAGAATTTGGTTTGATGAATTTAATTTAATTCAAAATTGTAAGTTTTGATTTAATGGAGTTGAACTTAAGAAATTGATTTAATGAATTGGAAATTTAATAGAAATTGTTTTGAATGATAAAGTAACTTAACGAATATTGAATGAAATCGATTAATGAGTTTAAATTGATTCGAATGTTAAATAAAATTTATTTAAATGATTTCGGAATGAAACTTATATACGAACTTGAATCAATATTTGAATTGTTTTAAATAAAGATTGAAATTGAATTATAAGATTTTGAAATGGTAATTTGGAAGTTTTGAAACGTAAATTATGGAAATTGATTTAGAAAGAGAAATGAAATGTTGGTTTACAAATTCTATTTGAAATTGAATTTGATTTGGTTTTGAAATATATTAAACGACCAATCAGTGTAATAATTGCGAAAGTTATTAAAGAGACCGGAATCGGTTATGGACATACTCTCTGTCTAAACTGAAAACCACTTTAATAACTATACGCGGAGTGGTGATCCAGAATGAAGTGGTTGGAATGATGTACGTGATGACTGAAGAAAGAGAACGATAATGGATAGCCTTGACACTTGTGTCAAATTGGAAATGACTAAAACAGGAGCCGTGCCGGGCCAATGGAGGTCAGCTACCTCAAGTGAACACACTTCTTCGAACTACTCATTACTTGTTGTCGATTGGTGCACCCTTGATTTTGGGAGTGTTGTTTCACGGTGTTGCGATCGCTGCGGCGATGCGTTCTCACCAGTCCGGATCAGGCAAACGGTAGTGTCACTACCTTGGGTATTGCCTCATGTGCCTTGTCATACTTGTATTCCTTTATACGCGACCACTACGATTTTGGTTTTTACCTTTAGTATATGGATTGCCCTCTGGTGACTTCCGGTTTTGGGGAAACTACGGTCTTGTATATGCTCTTGGGAATAAAAATGTGTTAAGGGGGATAATGGTAACGCCTTAACACTATTTTGATATCTTTATATTACTGATAGACATTATCTACTTATCGTACACTACTACCTAGTAGATAGTTTAACGGATCCTTAAAGGATGGTTATTCCAAACATCCTTTGAATTACTTGTATTTCAATTGCTATTTCACTTGAGTTGGATTTATAAATATAAGAATGTTAATCCTGACTCAAGTGTTTTGTGTTTTGCTTTACGCTCGGGTCAGACTGAGTGTACCAGTATTCGAGACTCACCTTTGAAGTTGGAGCTTTGCTTGAAGATCCAGCCATCTATTCAGCTTTCAGTATTTGATGATTCCAGTGATGTATTCTGATTTGTAACTGATGTATCGTATTACTCTTCCGTTGTATCTGGCTTAACTCTGATGTAACCCATATATTTATATAGTAGCTTCATGAACTACTATCTCTTTTATTTCCGCTGCACTTATTACTCTATGTCTGTGATCTGTGATTATTTATTTACTGTATATGTTCAGTTTTGCCAAATTTAAATTAACAACGCGGTATTTTGAGCAATTCAATTCCAGCATGAGTGTCTACCTATACACTTATAATGGATGCAAATGGTCCAAAATATCGAGTCGTTACAAAGTTCCTTTGCCTGACCATTTGTTGGAAATCCAAAGAAACAATACGAACCGTGTGCGGTTTCTAGTTGTATAACCTTGTAACGACCCAGAATTTTTGATAATTAAAATTCGAATATTTAATTGATTTTAAATATTAATAAATGAATTTAATAAGTCGAGTAATTTATTTAAAGGATATTGGATTTAAATTGGTCAATTAAATCGATAATTTAAATAGTGAAATTCCAGAGATAATTGAAAATCGAGTTTAAAATGATTGAAAATGATTTGTAAATTTTTATTTAATCATACTGGAGTTATAGAAATATTTTAGAACTTTCAGGACTGAATTTGGAGTTAATCTGTGAAAATTGAATATTTTAATATTTAATTATCGAATGTAAAAATAGCCAATTTTCGAACAGTCTCAGAATTGAACGAAACCAGTTTCATCGGATCCGTAATGTGATTTTATTGCATGGTTTCAAATTTCGTAATTTTTGGATTTACCATTTGTCCGGTACAAATTAAAACGCCTCGAAATCGATTTAAATCTATTTAATTTAAATTGATCGTTTTTTTCCGTATCTCGCTCAGATGTCCGAACTAGCTTCCGAAACTTGTTCCATTGCGTTCGGAACGCGGGGTAAACCTTAGAAACGTCAGCCGGCACGTTCGATTTGGAGTTCGTAAAATTTCGAGTGAATAGTATTTTCGAAATTTCTATAAAAGCCCATCCTTTTTCACAATTTTCAACAAACGAAAACGAGCCTAGGGTTTCATGGTCGGCCGCCATCTTCAAATTCGAAGGCCAAAAATTCACGAGCCTTCCCTTCAATTTCCTCCCAATCCATGCGAAATTGGATGAAACTTTCAACTGCAAAGATCGAGAGCAACGTTCTCAACGGTGGTGATTGGAATCGAGTTGGTG
This sequence comes from Allium fistulosum, assembly GCA_030737815.1. NCBI lineage: Eukaryota > Viridiplantae > Streptophyta > Magnoliopsida > Asparagales > Amaryllidaceae > Allium > Allium fistulosum. The sequence continues at coordinate 103,598,505 of CM060907.1, forward strand.
GATTGATGGCAATTCTCGTTCGAACAGCGAACGTTCGTGCACGTCGTTCGAGGACGTGGGACCACCGAGCTGGCCGTGGGTTCAGGCGTTGGTGGAGTGGAGCGTGAGCTATGCGATGGTGCTTCTTGATCGAGTTCGGGTGGCTCGATGATGAGTTCGTGATTAGGGTTAGGGCCGGCTCCTTGGGTTCATTTTACATGCGTGCGTTTTCTCACCTGGAAGAAGAAGAACGAAAGGAAGATGCGGCCGTGATTGCATGATGGAAATCTAACGGTAGATGATGATTAGGGTTTTAAATTTTATCTAAATTGTGAAATTAATTATAATTTAAATTGTGTAATCTTTGTAATAGCATATCGTTTTGCTGCGTGATCAGAATTTGACGAAACAGAATGCATTGGAATCGTATCGTCGAAATACTTCGCGATGGAACTGGATTGTAGGCGATCGGAGTCAGTGAAAATTTTGAGTGGAATTAAACGCCCGTTTAATTTCATTCGAAATAAAACGCTACGAATAGCTATCGAAAAATCAAGGTGAGATTTTCTCACTCGAAGGAAAATTTATTTTGCAGCTATTGACTGTTTGATTGTTGTTTAGATGTGATATTAGATATAGTAGGATATATATCTATATATAGCAATATATACATATTGGCATATGTATATATTGGATTGATGATTTCCCGCCTCGTATAGCGGATGAGACCCTATTCGGCCGTTAGTAAGCGGATTATTTTTATAAACCCATATACCGCGATAATTCCGTACTGGAGCGGAATTGGTATTGTGCTAACACCTTTGGATGCAGGGAAACAGGTTGGAGGGATCCAACTGGATTCCTCAACTGTATTTACTTATTTACAGATATTGATGTATATTCTGTTATCATATTGATATATGATATTGACTGTTGTGATGGACTAATTGGTGCTGTTGCATCATCGGATTCAAAATTTTGAAGTTTAAAAATAACGACTTTTATTTTAAAAAGGGTTTTTAATGTGATTTTTGAAAGTAGACGTTTTATTGAATTTTTGGATTGGTTTATTTCAAATAAATAAACGTCTAAAATTTTAAAGTTATAAAAGTTAAGATTTTTGTGAAATAAAATCAAAGTGTGATTTTTAAAATAAAAGTTAAGAAATTTATGAAATGGTTTAAATTGGGATTTCTAAAGCATTATAAACAGTTTATTTAAAAGATGTACAAAAATGGATGTTTATGAATTTGAAAAATTGGGATTATAAGACAAGTTTCTATAAGTGTTAAAATGAATTATAAATTGGGATTTCATAAGTTAATGGAATCTGAAAGTTTTAAATTTTGTGAAGTTTAAAAGAACGATTTCTTTTAAAATAAATGAATTATAAGTTATATTAACTTATAAATTGAATGGGTCATTAAAGAAGATGTATAAATCGAAGTTGTGATAAAATGGAAATAGAATTTATAAACGTTGTTTTTATAAATTCGAAAATAAATCAAATTTGGTTGATTTTAAATATAGAGATTATTAAGGGAATTTTATCCACGATTTTGGACAGTGGATAATTCTTGAAATAAATATGTAAAAAGGGATTGAAACTTGGTTATTGAAGTATATTCACGATTTTGGACAGTGAATATATTATTGAAAAAAAAATAGATATGGTTTTGGGAAAGTGATATTTGAAATGAAGTTAATTGTTTTAAAAGATGTTTTAAAACGTGTGAACTATCGAAATCATAGATTTCAACATTTATTGTTGAAATAGACGTTTTCGAAAAATAAGGAAATAGTGGACTATAACACTGTTGTTATAGTAAATGATTTCCAAAAGGAAATGTTTTTAATGTAGTATTGGGATTTATATATCTATCTGAAAATCCGAATCCCTATACTAGTGATTTTGAGTCGTCGTAACGATGTTTTACGCAACATTCGTTTTGACTCAAATAGATGTTAAAATTTATGATTTCCTTAAAGAATGAAATATATACTTAATTTGATTTAAGTATATTGAATATTTTCAAATGTTGAAAATAAATGGATTTGTGAACCACTTATTATTAAATAAGTATGGAAATGTTTTCCAAAACGAAATGAGATGTTTTTTGAGAATCTATCTTCTTAAAGATAAATTGAAATTGAATATTTGAAAACGATTGAAAATCGTATATCAGTAGATATTTTTGAAATGTAAATTCACTATGGAATTTATAAAAAGAAATGGGAATTCGTTTAAAAATAAATATTGATTTATTTTTGAAGTGTGGAAATTTTATATCTAGTAAAGATATTTTGGAAGATGAAATAATTTGGAAAATTATTTGGAATCTGATGATGTTGCGCATCTTTATTGATAGTTAAATAACCGACTATCAATAATTACCTTTAGATAGGTATTTGTTGTGAATTGGATGAATTTGAGTGCCACACTTATTTTTGAATTAACGCTCACTATTCGGGTTAGCCGGGAAAGGACCATGGGGTCGTATAACCCATTCCGAATATGTGATACGTCGTTATGAATTGCATTCGAAGACCGGTGTTGAAGACCGGATATTTTTGAAAACGGAATGATTACCGTCGAGTTACTCTACATCGGCTGATCTCCGGTTTAGAGGTTTTTATCACCCTTAGTGACGAGAAGTCCGGCCGTGATTAGAAATTTATCCGGAAATGCAAGGGCTTCGTGAGAAGTGCCTTCGGTTCTGTTCGATCCCGGAACAGACTTGTATGGATTGTGTGTCTGACGTTACAATTTGAGATATAAAGCTGATTTCTTTCAAATACATTTCTGTTTGTGGCGGAGAATTTATTCTCTTAGCTTAACACCCTTCTCTGAGACGTACGAGCTCAGAGGTTATGTAGTTGAAATTTATCAGCGATATATCCCAATTTGGTAACGTGGCATACTGAGTGTTGCTTTGAAATGATCAGTGTTTGATCATTTGCGATATGATCATTTGTTTGATCTTATATCTTGGTGATCATAGGTTGATCATTTTGTTGACCCGAAGCAGGGCTTTTTGAGAAAGCGTAGCTTTGTGGACGAGACTTCGTCGAGCCTCACACCCCGGAAATGGTCGAAACAGGAAGGATGCAGCAAGGTTCTAGGGAGTAGCGCCCCTTAGTGTATGTCATTCCTTCTGGATAAAGGTGGTATCATGGTATGGAGCCCAGATACTTAACCTCTGTGGTTGCTGCAAGTTTATTACTTTGTGGTTCTTGCGAATCGGGGATCCTCGGGAAGATCGGTGACGATCGGGGGATGGCATACGCGTGTCAGTAGTTACCTATTTTTGCAGAGGTAACCCGGCCTTGTGTTGGCAGAGATCCGGTTAGGTTCTCGGGTCGTCTATTCCAGGGACGTACCCATCGTGGAAAAGGAAGTTCCTTAGCCTGACCATTTGTTGGAAATCCAAAGAAACAATACGAGCCTTTACGATTTCAATTGTATAACCTGTCTCCTCAGGAGGCAGCTATAGCAGGCATAATATAATGGTACCTATGCTGGCTAAGATTTATATTATACTTTCGAAATGTTTTCCACCATGCACTAATAATAATATCCAAAATGATTTGATTTTGCGTAGTAAGCATCTTTGACTAACATAAGAAGAAATCTCCTCCAAGTCTGCGTTTGCATTGTGTGTGTGGTGGGAGGTCTTATGGTAGTTTCATTTTCCAAAAGCATTGCGAATTGACTTTAAAATTTTTCTGTTGTTTATTTTAAAGATAAACTGTTTTACGATCTCACACCAGTCACCATGACTGACTCGGAGTTTATTGTTTCCCTTCTAAACTCTGGGTGCCCACAAATTTCCACACGGGCAGTCTAGAGTTAGATTATCAGGATATTCTGGATATTCTGGAGCTTTGGAAGCAAGCTGGATGGCGAGACGTAGTATTTGTATCTGATATTATTTATTCCGCTGTGTATTCTGTATGAGGAGAAGTTTATATAACTGTCCATTGTTGTATATTGACTCTGATGATTGATGTATGTATAAAACTGATATAATTCTTTGTTTTAAAAGACTAGTGTTTATCTATTATATATTGTTCCGCTGCGATATGTGAGATTCTGATATTGTTTTAAGTTCTGATGTTGTTCTGTTGTTCTTCTCTTCTCTCTTCCCTTCTTTCTTCTTCTGCTTTCTTCTTCTTCTACCTTTTCTTTCTTTTTAAAACCCTCACTATTGGAGTTTCCGGCACTCGATTTCTCGGCAGTCGATAAAGGGAGTATCGATGTCGAATTTTCGAAAGTCGAAAATTCCGGTACGTGACAGCGTGGTATCAGAGCATATGGTTAAGCGATAACCCTGCTCTGTTGGGTGTTACTCATTAGAGATAGAGTCAGTAGTACTCTAGAATGAGTTGAGTGTAATAATAGATACGAGCGCGTATTTGTTAGTGAATATAAAATTGTTTTATATTGTGATGATTGGTTTGTTGAGTGGTATATGGATTCTGGTCGGTATTGTCCGTACAACTCTATCGATAGGGATCTCTAAACACTTGTATAGAACAATTCGGCACAATATTGTTTTAAATAGGGTAAATGAAATAATTTTGCCCAAAACTATTTTTGTATAGAAAAGAAATGTTTTTCTATAAAGTACTATAGTATATGGTTGCATGGATGTTAGGAAGTAATAATAGTGAATTATCATCACTAAAATTGAATAAGAAATTGAAATCATAACTCCAAAGTTAAGAAATAAATCCATGTACAAATGAAATTTAAGAATGTAAATTATAACTGTGATTTGTAATTTGAAACGAAATCCAGAAAAGTATTTGGAAATGTTTTGAAAAGAATTTGAAAATTTTGGTGATTTGGAAAGTTTAAATTCCTTTTTGATTTGAAAATGAATTTCAAAGGTTTTGAAAAGTATTTTGAAGAAATGAAAAGCTCTAAACTCTTTTCGGTCGCTGGAAAATAACTTCGATGATGACCGCGGCATCGTCGGTGTTCATTTTCGGGTTTCCAAAAGAGGAATTGCTGCCAAATTGTTTTAAATGGAAGTTGTTTGGAAAAATTGGGTTTTGGTTTTGGAAATTCAAAGGATGATTTGAATTGTTTTCAAAAAAAAAATGATTTTTGAAATGTTGGTAAGACTCTGGAATACTATTTAAAATATCTATGGAATATTACTAAGTTGATAACTTATACCAATTGAATTTTGATAGAATAAATTTAACTTAAAAAGATGAAGTTAAATAAATGTAAGTACAAGTGAATCAATTGTGATTTAATGAAACTGAAATTGAATTCGAATTGGAAATCCAATTTAAATGTAAGTAAATTTAACCGAAGTGGTAAATTGAAAATAAGTATAATGTGTATATGGAATATTTATATTGAACCTAAGAAATGAAGAGTGAAATTCTTAAGTAAAATTCGATATTGAAATTATTCTAAGTTGATTATTGAATGAAGATAAAGCTGAAATTGAGACTGAATGTTGAAAACAAATTTGAATAAAATGAATTGGAATCTGTGATGAATTAGTAAATGAAACTAATTTAAAATAGTGTAGTTATGAACTAAAGATAATTGATAAATTCAATATTCAGAAGTTAAATTGAATTGAAATTGTGAATTAAATTCAAATGAAATTTGAAATGTAAAATTGAATGATAATGAATATGTAACTTCAACAGTGAAGTAAAAATGATATAACAAGCATATATTGAAAATTTTGTAATAGAATTTACAAAATGGTTTGAATATGTAACTAGATATTATGGCTAGTAGGATATACAGGTGTAAAGGAATTGGGATTTTAATTTTGAAGAGAATTTGAATTGCTCGACAAAAAGGTAAGTATTTAAATTTCAATATGAAATTGGATGATTTCTTGTCTAGCCGCTTGGCTTTTTCTTTTCTTTTTGAAATCTGAGAGTCCGTAGGGACGTTTTGTAGTCGTGCCGTATTAGCCGCGCAAAGGAGACGCTGGCGAAATTTTTCGAAAATTTCGGGTGTTAGAAAATATTTGAGAAAATTTTGAAAGTTTAAATTTGAATTTGAATTTTGAAGTGAACAATGTTGTTTGAAGATTATGAAAATGTTTAGAAATCTAGTTGAATTAATAACGAATCTTTAGTAGAAGATTTGTTTTGAAAATTAGATAAAACTATTGATTGTGAAAAATGATAGACGAGTTAAGGACCACTTTTCCTAACTTGTAATTTCGAGGACGAAATTCTTTTAAGGAGGGAAGTCTGTAACGACCCAGAATTTTTGATAATTAAAATTCGAATATTTAATTGATTTTAAATATTAATAAATGAATTTAATAAGTCGAATAATTTATTTAAAGGATATTGGATTTAAATTGGTCAATTAAATCGATAATTTAAATAGTGAAATTCCAGAGATAATTGAAAATCGAGTTTAAAATGATTGAAAATGATTTGTAAATTTTTATTTAATCATACTGGAGTTATAGAAATATTTTAGAACTTTCAGGACTGAATTTGGAGTTAATCTGTGAAAATTGAATATTTTAATATTTAATTATCGACTGTAAAAATAGCCAATTTTCGAACAGTCTCAGAATTGAACGAAACAAGTTTCATCGGATCCGTAATGTGATTTTATTGCATGGTTTCAAATTTCGTAATTTTTGGATTTACCATTTGTCCGGTACAAATTAAAACGCCTCGAAATCGATTTAAATCTATTTAATTTAAATTGATCGTTTTTTTTCGTATCTCACTCAGATGTCCGAATTAGCTTCCGAAACCTGTTCCATTGCGTTCGGAACGCGGGGTAAACCTTAGAAACGTCAGCCGGCACGTTCGATTTGGAGTTCGTAAAATTTCGAGTGAATAGTATTTTGGAAATTTCTATAAAAGCCCATCCTTTTTCACAATTTTCAACAAACGAAAACGAGCCTAGGGTTTCATGGCCGGCCGCCATCTTCAAATTCGAAGGCCAGAAATTCACGAGCCTTCCCTTCAATTTCCTCCCAATCCATGCGAAATTGGATGAAACTTTCAACTGCAAAGATCGAGAGCTCGTCGAGAGCAACGTTCTCAACGGTGGTGATTGGAATCGAGTTGGTGGATTGGTGGCAATTCTCGTTCGAACAGCGAACGTTCGTGCACGTCGTTCGAGGACGTGGGACCACCGAGCTGGCCGTGGGTTCAGGCGTTGGTGGAGTGGAGCGTGAGCTATGCGATGGTGCTTCTTGATCGAGTTCGGGTGGCTCGATGATGAGTTCGTGATTAGGGTTAGGGCCGACTCCTTGGGTTCATTTTACATGCGTGCGTTTTCTCACCTGGAAGAAGAAGAACGAAAGGAAGATTCGGCCGTGATTGCATGATGGAAATCTAACGGTAGATGATGATTAGGGTTTTAAATTTAATCTAAATTGTGAAATTAATTATAATTTAAATTGTGAAATCTTTGTAATAGCATATCTTTTTGCTGCGTGATCAGAATTTGACGAAACAGAATGCGTTGGAATCGTATCGTCGAATACTTCGCGATGGAACTGGATTGTAGGCGATCGGAGTCAGTGAAAATTTTGAGTGGAATTAAACGCCCGTTTAATTTCATTCGAAATAAAACGCTACGAATAGCTATCGAAAAATCAAGGTGAGATTTTCTCACTCGAAGGAAAATTTATTTTGCAGTTATTGACTGTTTGATTGTTGTTTAGATGTGATATTAGATATAGTAGGATATATATCTATATATAGCAATATATACATATTGGCATATGTATATATTGGATTGATGATTTCCCGCCTCGTATAGCGGATGAGACCCTATTGCGCCGTTAGTAAGCGGATTATTTTTATAAACCCATATACCGCGATAATTCCGTACTGGAGCGGAATTGGTATTGTGCTAACACCTTTGGATGCAGGGAAACAGGTTGGAGGGATCCAACTGGATTCCTCAACTGTATTTACTTATTTACAGATATTGATGTATATTCTGTTATCATATTGATATATGATATTGACCGTTGTGATGGACTAATTGGTGCTGTTGCATCATCGGATTCAAAATTTTGAAGTTTAAAAATAATGACTTTTATTTTAAAAAGGGTTTTTAAAGTGATTTTTGAAAGTAGACGTTTTATTGAATTTTTGGATTGGTTTATTTCAAATAAATAAACGTCTAAAATTTTAAAGTTATAAAAGTTAAGATTTTTGTGAAATAAAATCAAAGTGTGATTTTTAAAATAAAAGTTAAGAAATTTATGAAATGGTTTAAATTGGGATTTCTAAAGCATTATAAACAGTTTATTTAAAAGATGTACAAAAATGGATGTTTATGAATTTGAAAAATTGGGATTATAAGACAAGTTTCTATAAGTGTTAAAATGAATTATAAATTGGGATTTCATAAGTTAATGGAATCTGAAAGTTTTAAATTTTGTGAAGTTTAAAAGAACGATTTCTTTTAAAATAAATGAATTATAAGTTATATTAACTTATAAATTGAATGGGTCATTAAAGAAGATGTATAAATCGAAGTTGTGATAAAATGGAAATAGAATTTATAAGCGTTGTTTTTATAAATTCGAAAATAAATCAAATTTGGTTGATTTTAAATATAGAGATTATTAAGGGAATTTTATCCACGATTTTGGACAGTGGATAATTCTTGAAATAAATATGTAAAAAGGGATTGAAACTTGGTTATTGAAGTATATTCACGATTTTGGACAGTGAATATATTATTGAAAAAAAATAGATATGGTTTTGGGAAAGTGATATTTGAAATGAAGTTAATTGTTTTAAAAGATGTTTTAAAATGTGTGAACTATCGAAATCATAGATTTCAACATTTATTGTTGAAATAGACGTTTTCGAAAAATAAGGAAATGGTGGACTATAACACTGTTGTTATAGTAAATGATTTCCAAAAGGAAATGTTTTTAATGTAGTTTTGGGATTTATATATCTATCTGAAAATCTGAATCCCTATACTAGTGATTTTGAGTCGTCGTAACGATGTTTTACGCAACATTCGTTTTGACTCAAATAGATGTTAAAATTTATGATTTCCTTAAAGAATGAAATATATACTTAATTTGATTTAAGTATATTGAATATTTTCAAATGTTGAAAATAAATGGATTTGTGAACCACTTATTATTAAATAAGTATGGAAATGTTTTCCAAAACGAAATGAGATGTTTTTTGAGAATTTATCTTCTTAAAGATAAATAGAAATTGAATATTTGAAAACGATTGAAAATCGTATATCAGTAGATATTTTTGAAATGTAAATTCACTATGGAATTTATAAAAAGAAATGGGAATTCGTTTAAAAATAAATATTGATTTATTTTTGAAGTGTGGAAATTTTATATCTAGTAAAGATATTTTGGAAGATGAAATAATTTGGAAAATTATTTGGAATCTGATGATGTTGCGCATCTTTATTGATAGTTAAATAACCGACTATCAATAATTACCTTTAGATAGGTATTTGTTGTGAATTGGATGAATTTGAGTGCCACACTTATTTTTGAATTAACGCTCACTATTCGGGTTAGCCGGGAAAGGACCATGGGGTCGTATAACCCATTCCGAATATGTGATACGTCGTTATGAATTGCATTCGAAGACCGGTGTTGAAGACCGGATATTTTTGAAAACGGAAGGATTACCGTCGAGTTACTCTACATCGGCTGATCTCCGGTTTAGAGGTTTTTATCACCCTTAGTGACGGGAAGTCCGGCCGTGATTAGAAATTTATCCGGAAATGCAAGGGCTTCGTGAGAAGTGCCTTCGGTTATGTTCGATCCCGGAACAGACTTGTATGGATTGTGTGTCTGACGTTACAATTTGAGATATAAAGCTGATTTCTTTCAAATACATTTATGTTGGTGGCGGAGAATTTATTCTCTTAGCTTAACACCCTTCTCTGAGACGTACGAGCTCAGAGGTTATGTAGTTGAAATTTATCAGCGATATATCCCAATTTGGTAACGTGGCATACTGAGTGTTGCTGTGAAATGATCAGTGTTTGATCATTTGCGATATGATCATTTGTTTTATCTTATATCTTGGTGATCATAGGTTGATCATTTTGTTGACCCAAAGCAGGGCTTTTTGAGAAAGCGTAGCTTTATGGACGAGACTTCGTCGAGCCTCACACCCCGGAAATGGTCGAAACAGGAAGGATGCAGCAAGGTTCTAGGGAGTAGCGCCCCTTAGTGTATGTCATTCCTTCTGGATAAAGGTGGTATCATGGTATGGAGCCCAGATACTTAACCTCTGTGGTTGCTGCAAGTTTATTACTTTGTGGTTTTTGCGAATCGGGGATCCTCGGGAAGATCGGTGACGATCGGGGGATGGCATACGCGTGTCAGTAGTTACCTATTTTTGCAGAGGTAACCCGGCCTTGTGTTGGCAGAGATCCGGTTAGGTTCTCGGGTCGTCTATTCCAGGGACGTACCCACCGTGGAAAAGGAAGTTCCTTAGCCTGACCATTTGTTGGAAATCCAAAGAAACAATACGAGCCTTTACGATTTCAATTGTATAACCTGTCTCCTCAGGAGGCAGCTATAGCAGGCATTATATAATGGTACCTATGCTGGCTAAGATTTATATTATACTTTCGAAATGTTTTCCACTATGCACTAATAATAATATCCAAAATGATTTGATTTTGCGTAGTAAGCATCTTTGACTAACATAAGAAGAAATCTCCTCCAAGTCTGCGTTTGCATTGTGTGTGTGGTGGGAGGTCTTATGGTAGTTTCATTTTCCAAAAGCATTGCGAATTGACTTTAAAAATTTTCTGTTGTTTATTTTAAAGATAAACTGTTTTACGATCTCACACCAGTCACCATGACTGACTCGGAGTTTATTGTTTCCCTTCTAAACTCTGGGTGCCCACAAATTTCCACACGGGCAGTCTAGAGTTAGATTATCAGGATATTCTGGATATTCTGGAGCTTTGGAAGCAAGCTGGATGGCGAGACGTAGTATTTGTATCTGATATTATTTATTCCGCTGTGTATTCTGTATGAGGACAAGTTTATATAACTGTCCATTGTTGTATATTGACTCTGATGATTGATGTATGTATAAAACTGATATAATTCTTTGTTTTAAAAGACTAGTGTTTATCTATTATATATTGTTCCGCTGCGATATGTGAGATTCTGATATTGTTTTAAGTTCTGATGTTGTTCTGTTGTTCTTCTCTTCTCTCTTCCCTTCTTTCTTCTTCTGCTTTCTTCTTCTTCTACCTTTTCTTTCTTTTTAAAACCCTCACTATTGGAGTTTCCGGCACTCGATTTCTCGGCAGTCGATAAAGGGAGTATCGATGTCGAATTTTCGAAAGTCGAAAATTCCGGTACGTGACAAACCTACTATGGAATGTGGCGGTAACCTGCTATTGAACATAATAGCTATAGTAGGCATACAATAATTGTTGTATTTTGGCTAAGTTGAAATTATACTTTCGAAATGTTTTCCACACTAGACATTAATAATAATATCAACTGATTTTTCGTAGTAAGCATCTTTTACTATCATAAGGAGAAATCTCCTCCAATTCTGCATTTGCATTGTGTGTGTGGCGGGAGGCCTTATGGTAGTTTCATTTTCCAAAAGCATTGCGAATTTGTTTTATTTTCTTTGTGAAAATAATTGTTTTACGATCTCACACCAGTCACCATGACTGACTCGGAGTTTATTGTTCCCTTTCTAAACTCTGAGTGCCCATAATTTTCCACATGGACAGCCTAGAGTTATGTTATCAGGATATTCTGGAGCTTTGGAGATGAGCTGGATGGCGAAGCGTACTCCCGTACTTGTTTATTTATTCCGCTGTGTATTATGTATGTGGACAAGGTATATAACTGTCCAGTGATATGTATTGTTGTAAACTCTGATGATATGATGTAATGTATAAACTGATATAGTCTTTTGTTTTAATGATTATTCATTCAGCTATTATATATTGTTCCGCTGCGAGTGTGAGATTCTGTTGTTGTTTCTGTTTCTGTTCTTTCTTTTCTTCTGTCTTCTTCTACCTCTTCTTTTTAAATCTAATGGTTCGGTTTTCCGGCATTCGATTGCGCGGCATTTGATACTGTGAACGTATTAATGTCGACTTTCGAGCGTCGAAAAGTCGAAACGTTACACATCCGATACAAGATATTGTGTGTAAAATTCCTGAGACGAAACACGATTAAAATCCGAGATTTTAAACCATGGTATACACACACATATATATGTATATGATACACCTATATATATAACATAAATTAAATAATACTATATCATTTTATAAATTTAAATAAAATAAAAGATTTTTCTTAAAATAAAATTTAAAAATGTTCTGAATAAACTAAACTTCATAGGCCCAATAAAGATCCGATAGGGTGAAATTTTTCGAAATTCACTCATAACTTCCACTATAGGCTAACCCAGTTTCAACAATGGTATTGGAGCCCAATAGCCATGCGGCCTAATTTAATCATGTTAGGCATAACTATAACGACCTAAAATTTTCAGCCATTCGTATCCATATGTGTTGGAAATTGAATTGCTCAAAATATCAGATTGTTAATTTAAATTTGGCAAAACTCAACATATACAGTAAATAAATAATCACATAATCACAAACACAGAGTAATATAACAATAATGCAGCAGAAACAAAAGAATAGTAGTTCATGAAGCTACTATATATATATATATAACAGAGTTAAACAAGATACAATAGAAGCCACGAATACATAGATGTCGCGATACAATAGTCAAATACAAGATCTGAATACATCACTGGAATCAACTGAATAACCGAAAGCTGGATAGATAGCTAGATCTCCAAGCGAAGCTCCAACTCCAAAGGTGAGTCTCAAATGCTGTATCACTCAGTCTGACCCGAGCGTAAAGCAAAACACAAAACACTCGAGTCAGGATTAACATTCTTATATCAATAAATCCAACTCAAGTGAAATATCAACTGAAATACAGGTAACTCAAAGGATGTTTGGGATAACCATCCTCTAAGGATCTGTTAAACTATCTACTATGTAGTAATATACGCTATTATAATAATGTCTAATAGTAAAATAAATTTACTTTTAAATAGCGTTAAGGCTTTACATTTTCCACCTTAGCACATAATAGTCCCAGTGGTCTATCCAGTATCAGCGTAACCCCAGATCGGGAGCTACCCTAAATACTCCACAGGCTACGACACAAAACCAAACTCGTAGTAAAGCTCGATATGGTAGGTGACATGGCACAACTAGGCAATGCCAGGGTAGATATACCAATTACGCATCCGGGCTGGTGGTAACGCACAGCAAAAACTACCGCCCACCTCGGAACACACTCCCGAATCAAAAATCGAGGATGGCCATCAAATCAATCACAAAGTAATAAAATAGTATACGATGGAATGCGTCCGATCAGAGGAGCTACCTCAATGGCCCATCAATCGCTCTTGTTTTAGCCACCTTATGCCAACTCACGAGAGTCGGGTCCACGTATATACCTTAGTAGGAATCGTCGCCACCATCCTACTTCATTCTGGAATCTCCACCGCGTACACAGTTGTTAAAGTGGTTTTCGGTATCGATAGAGAGTATGCCTATATCCGATCCCGGTCTCTTTAACAACCAAACGTTATTATACCACCGCGGTCATTCCAAAATAGTTTATACTTCAAAACCAAAATATCATTTTCATTCCAAAACCCAAATCAATACGATATCATTTTCACTTCAAATATATCCATTTCCAAAATCATATTGCTTTCCAAAGTTATAATGCTTTCGAAATCATAGTCTTTTAAAATCAAAACACTTTGGAAATCAAAACTTTGAAATTCATAACACTTTGAAATCATAGCATTTTGGAAATCATAACACTTTTGAAATTATAGCATTTTGGAAATCATAACACTTTGAAATTATAGCATTTTGGAAATCCTAACACTTTGAAATTTGGAAATAATAACACTTTGAAATTATAGCATTTTCCCTTAATCCATTTAGATATCAATAATAGTATGTATAATAAAATAGTTTATAAAATAAAATAATTTATTTAAAAATAGTTAAAAGTTAAAACAATATATATTAAAATAATTAAAATAGTTTATATTAAAATAGTTTATAAAATAATATAAAAATAGTTTTAAATATACTTTAAAATACTTTATATAATAAAATAGTTTCCTCAAATTTCACAAATCGATTTAACTCAACTCGAATTCCAAAATTCAGATTTAATCAAATCTCAAATCATCAATTTCAACTCGATTCTGTTTCTCAATAAATCATTTCAAATTATCGATTTTCAAATACAGGTTTGAACCCTAAAATAATCCGTTCAAATTTCAATATATATCAAAGTCAAAATATTCAACATTTCAAAACTAAATTCGATAATTTTATATATATATCAAATTCACTTTACTATTATTAGTTTTGGAATATTTACTTAATCATTTCAATAATATCCGAATACAGCTTCAATTTACAAATTTAAATAGACAAAATATCCCATTTAAATTTTATATAAATTTGAAATATTCATTTAAGTCACTTTTAATCAAATTCAAGTTATAAAATCATAGCTTTAAAATTTTAAATTTAATAAAGTTCAAATCCAACTTATTTAAGTAAAATTCTTAAATAAATATAATTTCAAATCAATTTCAAATCATTATAAACTCTATATTTGAAAATATAGATATTAAATAAATACTTAAACATATTATTTATCAACTTTATTAAATCAACTTTAATAAATCTCTAAAATCAATATTTATTAAAACCGTATATTTCTTTTCAAACCATAGAAATCATTTTCAAAGTATTTATATATAGACCAACGGTGTCTGTATATAATTTTCTATCCTATGGTCAAGTGATACGGATATTTATCATTTCAATCCGCAATTTAAATATATATAGGTATATACCTTTTCAACCCGCAATCCCAAATTCAATTCAAATGAAAATCGCTTGGGTTTATCATTTCAACCCATAACGATTTTCTCTTATTCTACAGATCGTTCGGGTATGTATCATTTCAACCTATAGTGAATTCTATACTAACGGGGAACTTGCAGAGTGATAACAGATATGATAATAATAGAACAATCAGTAACAGGCATATATCATCAGTGATAAATAACAGATAATGGTGTTAGATGTCACAGGTGAACAGAGACAGAAATGGCATATATAAAGCAATGTAAATAACTAACAACAGCATATTTCAATTGTCATTTCAATTGAAATCAAATTTAATAAATATAAGAACGTTAATCGTGAGTGATTTCTCACCTTTCGAGGCTATAGAGATTTGATGATGGAATGAGTTTCGAATCCAAGCACGAATTTCAAAGCAAAGCTAGATGGACCCGAATTTGATAAACAAGCTGATATATAAGGAATCGATGAAAATAAATCAGAAACTGCTTGATGTAGATTGAAATGAAATATATATATATTATTCTATTATATAATTTATCTTAACCAATATAAATTTTGAAACTTATTAATATTATATATATAATTTAAAATAAACTTATATAGATATATATATATAAATGTATCATAAGTATAAGCGTATAACCTAAAACAAAATCTTATATAAACTTTTAATATCTAACAGAATATAACTCATACTTATAAACGGTATATATATAACTACAAAATATATCTATAATATAGAAGTAACAGCCTCTCATTACACATATATAAATATATAATCTTATACTATCCAAAATACATAACTTATTCAATAGAGCTGGCAAATGCATGCATCTTAATAAACCTATATATATAACTAATATAAAACAGCAACCAAAAGAAATGCTATTGATATAAACAATGTAAAGATTAATATATATATATATATTCATTCAAAAGCTAACATAATAAAGACATATATAAACTGTAAATATAAATAAATATATATAATATGTAAAACTTGCTTTCTCAACAAACAAACACATGCAATCCTCACAACAGGTCAAAGATATTGCCAAGTAAAACCAACTTATTATATACATATAAATTAGACTACAAAGTTTTACAGACCATACTCGAATATGAGACAACATTATAAAATACTCTCTTTAATAAAATAAACTCCTCCCATATATTATAATATAAAAATTCTATTTTAAAGATATTAGCAACACTATAAATAGATTTATACTCTAGTTTAAATACATATATATATATATATCACAGGTTTTTAAAAATTCATACAGGACCTACGAAATACCTATATAGCTAATATATAGCTTGAAACAACCGTCCCAAACTTATAACCCATATATATATATATAACAGTAAATAATAATATATTAAACTAAGAACCCAAATAATAACAGCTTATGATGATACATATATTACATTTCAAAACCCATTATTTGCTTAAACACGTATACAAAATCAAGATGTACTAGTATATACATATATCTATAATACAAAGCTTGCAAACTGTTATCAACTCACGAAAAACTATATATATATATATATATATATATATATATACTTACAGTACAACAACATATACTTGATATACAAATAGCTTACATACTTGATTAATATATAAATTACATAACCATATTTGTGTATCTATATATTATAGCAACAACACATATAAATCTAACAACTTATACAAACAAAAATATAAGCTTTTATAACAAACAGAAAACCATTATATTTTTATATAACAACCGACTCACCTTAACACATGCAAATATATATATATATAGATAAGAACACATATTAATAATATATACATACCTAGAGAAAAAAAAGATGGAGAGTTTGGCTTGTTTGCAAGCAGCTTGCGTGTGCAGGGTGATGGATGGCTTCACGGGGAGATGGCACAAAGGAAAGTGGGGAGAAGGTGAAAGTGGAGCGGTCATTGCTTGGGTTAGAGCACAAGGTGGAAACGTGATATATATGACAAGGATTATAGTGTACTGCCACTTCTCTTTTCTTTTATGAGCAGGTATAAAGGAACAAGCAACCGAAAAAGATGAACAGGCAACAGGTAAAATGCAAATTCTTTGTTTCGTATGCCATACATTCTTGAAGTAATAGACATCCAAATTTATTAATAGCTAGGAAAAGTTGTACGTGAATTCAGGAAAATAATAATAGCAAAACGGTGGTTGAGTTATAAGATGGAAAGTTGAATGCACAAAGAATTCAAAAGGTCACAAAACCAAAAGTCACAAAACCGGTACCGAAAAATGCTGCTAAAATGCCAGAATTAAGATAGACGGAGCAATAGCAGTCAAAATATGAAGAAACGGAATATGACGTCTCACTTAGAAGATGAATTACAAATTTTCTATATAAAAATATTCAAGTTTGGAAAACATTTTATTGTCATCAATTATTAACTGATTTAAATTAAAAATAAATTCAAACAAGAAAATAAACTTTCATATTATCTGATGAAAATTTACCAGTTGCTATGTTTAAGTAGACGCATTCCAAATATCAAATTTTTATATTCAAAATTTTATTATTTAAAATTTTCACAAAAACTCAATTAACTAAATAAATAAACCACTAAAATTTTACGGGTCGTTACAATAACTATTAAGCTCAAAACCAGAAAGTTGCCCTTAACAGAAAATGCCCAAATTTGAATTGTGCCTTGGGCTAATTTTCAAAATTATTTAAAAATTTAAATGTAAGATTTTAAATTTAAAAGTTAAATTTAAAAGAAGATATACGTATATTATAAAAGTTATGCATAATAATTTTTTTGAAATGTTTGAAAAATAATATAAATTAGTTTTAAAATTTGAATTTATTAAAATGATTAATAAAATAAATAAATTAATTGAGTTAATTAATGAATATATGCATGTATTTTATATTTTGGTATACGTATGATATTTTAAAATATGATATCATAATTATATGTATGTATATGATATGATCTTTCAAAATTAATATAATTTAATTAAAATTGTTTAATTAAATAAATTAATTAAAGGTTTATTAATTAAATTAAATGTTAATTAATTAAATAAAAATGCACATATATGAGATATACGTGTTATACTATAAAGGTTATAGTATATAATAAATATTTACTATAAGATAATATAAAATTAAATAAAATGTTAATTGATTAAAATTAATTAAATAAGATTTAATTAATATTATATTTTACATAAGACTATTATATAATAATAAGAAATATAAAAGTTATATAATAAATCTTGTATAATATAAATGTGAAACAAAAAAGAAACCATAAATAGACTTAATGAATAAATGTATACGTATATGTTCATATACCATGATTTCTCATGTGTCAGACACTTGAATCACGAGGGCATTTCATAAAAAATACATTATTCCATAAGTCAATATCAATTGATATAATATATTAAAGATTATAAATCTTTAATATAAAATTATCCTCTATCATTTATATATTAGTGGATTACCTGCATACCCTTTAGCTGTTGAGCTTTCATCAAGCTAGGGATGTTATGTGTAGTATTATTAATATATTGAGTAGACGAGGTAATATAATATCATATATTTTGTCGAGGTTTCCTTAAGTTATGTGCAATATACTTAGGTCGTCGTGAAATGATAGGTCCGAGTGAATGTCCCACTTTACTTGTTGAGCTTTCCTTAAGATAAAGGTGGGATTAGGATAACGAGTCACAGGTTAGGAATTGTATGTGATACAACCAACAAGGACTTATCCATCGCATGTTGGCTTATGATTTGTTGAGCATTCCTCAAGCTAAGAATCCCAAAACATACGAGTCCTAGCACCCACTAGTGAAGTCGAAAGACTTCTATGCTTTCATCTTAGGGTTTGGAGAAACATAAAAGACTAGTGGAAGCCTTATTAAAAATGAAATGATAAAATTTAAACTTTCTAATATTGTAAGAACATATCTATATGATTTTACAATAATCTGCTTGATAAATTTGTGCATTTAATATGATTGATAAAACATTTATCAATTAAGATATACAAATGAACTATGTAACGACCTGGTATTTCGACCCATTCGCATTCGCACATGTCGGACTTGAGTTGCTCAAAACAACAGATTGTTAATTTTATATTTTGCAAAACTCAACATATACAGTAAATAAAATCAATCACAGAATCACAGACACAGAGTAACAACAATAAGCAGCGGAAACAAATGAATAGTAGTTCATAAAGCTACTATATATATAACAGAGTTAAACAAGATATAACAGAAGTCCCAAATACATAGAAGTCTCAATACAATAGTCAAATAACAAAAATATGAATATATCACTGGAGTCAATTGAATAACTGAAAGCTGAATAGATATAGATGGATCTCCAAGCGAAGCTCCAACTCCAAAGGTGAGTCTCAAATGCTGTGACACTCAGTCCGACCCGAGCATAAAGCAAAACACAAAACACTCGAGTTAGGATTAACATTCTTATATTAATAAATTCAACTAAAGTGAAATGTCAAATGAAATACAAGTAACTTAAAGGATGCTTGGGATTTACATACTCTAAGGATCCGTGGAACTATCTACTATGTAGTAATATACGCTATTATAATATGTCTATAGTAAAGTAAAAGTATTAAAATTGCATTAGGCGTTACCCATATACCTCTTAACACATTTTATAAATTCCCATAGTCTATACAGTACCGTAACTCCTCCGTAAACTGGAGGGCTATCAGAGGGCACTCCATAGGTATGGTACAAACCAAACTCGTAGAAGGTGCGATAAGGCATGTGACACGGCACTCGAGGCAATGCCAGGGTAGATATACCATTTCCACTCTCGGACTGGTGGTAACGCATAGCAGCTACTACCGCCCACCTCATGACACACTCCCAAATCAAAGGATGCACCCAATCAAATCACAAAAGCAATAGAATGGTATCGAACAAATGTGCCCGATCGGAGGAATGACCTCACTTGGTCCGGTATAACTCCTGTTTTAGCTACATCAAGCTGACTCACGGGAGTCAGGATTACGTAAATACCATATAGAATCATCACCAAACAATCCTACTTCATTCTGGAATCTCCACCACATACACAGTTGTTAAAGTGGTTTTTGGTATTGGCAGAGAGTATAACAATATCTGATCCCAGTCTCTTTAACAACCAAACGCTTATTTCACACAGTGGTCATTTCATTTCAATATAGTTCATATTTCATATCAAAATATCATATTCATTTCAAACCCATATCAATTCAATATCATTATTCAATTTAAATAATATTCATTTCCAAAATCGTAACACTTTAAAAATTATATCACTTTCGAAATCATAACACTTTTTGAAATCATAACACCTTTTGAAATCATAACACTTTTTGAACTCTTAACACTTTTGAAATCATAACACTTCCAACTTAAACTGTTTAGATACCGAAACCATATATATATCAAAATAGTTATAAATTAAAATAATTTATGTACATTAGAAATACTTTCTAATAATAAATAGTTTCCTCAAATTTCACAAATCGATTTAAATCAGCTTAAATTCCAGAATTCAATTTAAATCAATTCCAGTTTAACCATTTCAATTTAAAGTTCAAAGATTCAAGTTTAAATATTCAAACATTTACAACATAAATTTCATTTATATTTCAACAATTAACTTTAAATTTATTCAAATTGTAAAATATTCACTTAATCATTTTAATAACAATTAAATAAAATCTCAATTTATAAATCTAAATCAATATTAAATAATCAATCTCAATTTTATTTAAAGTTGAGAATATTCATTTAATCACCTTTTTATCAAATCAAGTTATAAATCATATCTTCAAAACCTCAAAAACCAATAACTTATAAATCATATCTTCAAAACTCAAAAATTAATAAATTATAAATCATTTCCTATTTAAATTCACTTATTAACCAGTTTATATTCTAAGCCAACATTAATTTATCTTCCCAACCTTTATTATTAAAGTTATAAAGGTTTGTTTTTAAAATATTAAGATAAATTTAAAAAAATACTTAAACATAATATATACTAATTTAAATTAAATTTTTTTATTTAATTAAATCTTATTATTAAATGTATATTTTATATTAAATATTTTTTATATATTTTAAAATAGTAAAATTATAAGTAAAATCTTAGCAATTATATTTTCAAAACTAACTTATAAATTTAAAACTTCCAAACATATAAATTTTAATAATCTAAAATTCAGACATATATGAAAATAACATTTATATATTATATTCTAAAATCAATATTTAATCAAACCATATATTTCCTTTCAAAACTTTGGAAATCGTTTTCAAAATATAGACCAATGGTGTCCGTATATAATTCTCTGTCCTATGGTCAAGTGATATGGATATTTACCATTTCAATACGCAATTTAAATTATCTACGGGTATATATCATTTCAACCCGCAATCCCAAAATTCAAATCAATGAAAATCGCTTGGGTTTATCATATCAACCCATAACGATTTTCCCCTATTCTACAAAATCATTCGGGTATGTATCATTTCAACCCATAGGGAATTCTACATTAACAGGGAACTTGCAGAGTGAGAACAGTAATGATAATAATATAACATATCAACAACAAGCATATATCATCAGTGGTAAATTAAATAAAATATAAACAACACGATATGGTGTCATATCCCACAGGTGAACAGATATAGATAATGGCATATCATATATAACAATTAACTAATTAACAGTTCAATTTAGCAGCATATTTCAATTGTCGTTTCAAATGAAATCAAAATTTAATAAATATGAGAACGTTAATCGTGAGTGATTGCTCACCTTTCGAGGCTAGAGGAGTTTGACAACAAAACAAGCTACGAATTCCAAAGCAAAGCAAGATTGGCACGAATTTTGACGGACAAAGCTGATAGATAAGGAATTGATGAGAACGGATATATATAAATTTTAAAGTTTAATATTGACTCAAATGAAGATAAGATAAAATAAAATCTTTATAATATATTTTCAAAATCAATGTTTAACTTACACACCCATTAAACAAAATAAACCTTTATAGTATATTTGGAAATTCAAAAATTTACAAAAATCTATATCATTTCTCTAAATCAATACTTAATACATAAATAAGTATATATATATAAGCTACAAAATCACAATATATATGTTACATTTTTAAACCTTATCTAAGATAATTATTTACTAAAATTTCACCTTTATATATTGAAATCAATATATTTGGAAAAAAAATCAGTAAACAAACATCAGTATATAATACTGATATAAGCTCTGGAAAATATATTATATAAACAGGCATATTTTTGTAACATATATACATACAACAAACAAGTTAGACACAACCTGGATAAACTTATATTTTAAAATCCATACTTACATATATATAATTTGCCCTGTTAAAAACTTATATACTGACATATATAAAGTAACATATTATACATATACATACTACTGTAACTAATATAAACTTGCACATAAACATAAATAACACACATGCATATAAAATAAAACAGAATGTATAAAACTTATGTAGTAGGTGTGCTAGTCATGGCTATGACAAGTCACAGCAAATATACATACTTCATAAACATTATATACATTGTATATATATATGTTATAAACAGCTTTAATATATAAACGAACTCATATAACATTTCATATAACAGACTTTATATAAACTATATATATATACTTTTAAATATCAATAGCAGAATATAACTTATATACTACTTATGTATTATATATATACAATAAAGCATGCAAATAGAAGGTATAAGTTATATATATAAAATTTGCATATTATAAATAACTTTATAAAACCACACACATAGGACTGACATATAATATATAAACTAATATACTCAAAACAACTCAAAACATATATATATCAACAAAACAACAAATATAATAATATAAGTAGTACTGCTAAAATCTGAATATATATCTCCTCTATAATGTCATATATATAATACGAACATATATATATATATACTAGAATAAAGCAAACAGGGAATATGTATACAAGTTTAAAAACATACAAGAGAGGCGGGCAATGCTCGAGGTGAAGCAGTGCCTTTGGGTGGTGCTGCGCCTTCGGCTGGGCATTGGTTGACGCAAGAGTGAGGGGAGGGGAGGGCGAGAGAGGGAGAAGGGATAGCGAAGGTGGAAGGGGAACTCGCGACCATGGAAGGAAGGCTGGGTTCTTGGCTCGGCTGGTGGAGGGAGAATAGGTCGAGGCTCTTGGACAGGCAAGGGATCGCGTGTAGTTCCGGTGGCGTCTAGGTTGGTGTGGATGGGAGCAGCAATGAGCGTGGAAGGCTTCAGGCTCAAACAAATGAAAAAATTAATTTGATACCAATAATGTGTTTTTTTTTCAAGTGGCAGAATGGAAGATGAAAATAGCAAATGGAAATGGAAGAGAATGAGACTAAAAAATCAAAAAGCCAATATAAAGTGGTGGAACGGAAAATGCTAAAAATAAATTCAAGGAATTTAAAAAGGCTAGTGTTGAATACAAGGGATATTAATAGGTAGTGGCTGCTTGTTTCATGATAATCAATTGAATAGTTATAAAGAACCCAAAAAGGCTCGAACGAGTACCGATACGATTGACTGTTTCGCGGGTTCCACCACGTACCAAAACTCCAAAACACAGAAGTGAATATACCGCAGAGATCAGCACGACGAGAAGATCAAAACGGTACATAAATATCAGTGGTAGAATCATCCTATCAAAAGTCGATAATTGGTATCGAAATGCTGCTAATACGCTGGAAATAAGATAAACGGAGCAATAGCAGTCCAAATTTGGCGAAACAAAATATGACGTCTCACTCAGAAGATGATTTACAAATTTATTATATAAAATATTCAAGTTTGGAAAACATTTTATTATCATCAAATATTAGCTGATTTAAATTATAAAATTCATAAACTAAACTTTCATATTAACTGATGAAAATTTACCATTTGCTATGTTTAAGTAGACGTATTCCAAATATCAAATTTTTATTTCAAAATTCAATTATTTAAAATTTCACAAAATTTTAGTAAATTACGTTATTAAAATCGTTAAAATTTACGGTTTGTTACACTCTCCCCCACTCAAAACTTTTCATCCCCGAAAAGGAAGGAGATAGGAGAATAGAAATAACCAGAGAGAAAAATGGATTGAAAACAAAATAAAATAATTAATTTAAAACCACATAAATTTCAATTTAAACAAATTAATATTTAACAATTTGGTTTAATCCATTTGATTTAACTTAAGTTTATTTCACCTATAATTCAATCTTAACTATTTATAAATTAATATTTATTTATTCACTATCTTATTATTCAGTTTATCTCAATTAGCATTTTTATAATCATAAATTAAGTGTATAAACATTTATTATAATCATATTTTATTAAACAATTTAATTCTTTCTCTTCACAATCAAATTATTATCTGTTAATTCCCTTAATAAAACACCATTTTTTATATCCTATTACTTATATCATAGTGTATATTATCCAATTACATTCTGATTACATTTAAACTTTCCACGTAAATTATATTAATGTTTCTGAGTATAATTAAACACTATACAAATTTTCTTTTATTTACAACATTTATCTTAAGCCATATTTTGGTTTGAATAATTTATTACTTACGTTTCCTCTTGTATGACCTTTAATTATATATTCACCCTAACATTTTTAACTTTTTGAATATTTTAGGCTAGTTATATATATTAGAATGATTTTTAGTATTATACAAATAAGTTTTAATCAAATTCAACTTTTTCATGTTATAAATTTCATTTATCATTTTAGATATTCCAATTATTCAAAAATTTTACTTTATTTCAATAATTGAAACCATTTCTTAAACTTAAGATTCAAATTTTCGGTTTCACTTCAAACTACTTTGAAATAATTACATACATATGAAATTTTATAAATCAACTCATATTCAAGAAATTCAAATCAAATTCATTTTCCAAAACAAAAGTGTAGCAAAGCTACTAAGGGGCCTCTCCACTACGAGACTCGAAAATGAATGTCGATGATGCTGCAGTCATCGCCGAAATTATTTCCTAGCGAAAAAAGAGGAGAGTACCGATTTTCTTCTAAAAATATCTTTGAAAACAATTTCCATTCAATAATACTTCAAATAATTTATTTTCAAACTTTTGAAACCAAACTTTGAAGAGCACCAGAAGTTTTAATTGTCAAAATTTTAAATTAAATTCATTTTATTTGCAAATCAGATAAACCCTATTTATAAAATTTCAACACCTTGTAACATATAACAATAGAAATTGATTAACAAAACAATAAATGATAATCTAGTATTATCATTTCTAATAACTAATTCATTTAACTATTTGATTTCATAAAATTATACTTATATATAGATAAAATATAATCATACATAAAATTATATCGTTTACCAATTTTGAAAACAATCTTGTGTCAGTTTTCTCTATTCAAGTGTTTTGAAATTCCTATCGATAGCGCTGGCCAGACGAATCGATCGAAACCCAAAATTCAAACTTAACAACTCAAACAACACACTATAAGACATTTTTATATTAATTACAAATACACTCCCTCACTCGATGATTCAAGAATGGATTTCAAAACAAGGATAAAGATCCAAATTTGGAGGAACCCTAATCAAGAGAATTCTACCTAGAAGATAGGCTTGAATGGGAAATAAGATAATTAAATTCCAAAAGAGAAAAGATGGATAAACTTATATAAATCGCGGGCAACCTTAACCGGGTCAACTATGACTTCAAGAATAAGATCAAGGCAGAATAAGATTGATCACAAGAGAATTTCTCTGGTCGTCTACTATAGAAATATTCAGGCATGGCAAGAGATAGCAGCATCTAAACTGAGGATATAAAAATCTCCGGTGAATCAATGCCTGTTGTAAGGAGTTTCTCCCCTTTACAAATCATTCTAAGATTGTTGAGATTACCGATTCATTATAGAGATTAACCGAAGTGGAGCTATGGGATGCTCCAGAATCAAGAAGAACACAAACAGGATGAGACCAGAATGGGTTTTAGAAACGAGGAATGTTCTAAAATTCAAAGGAAATCCGAATCAAAGAGGAAGAGAGTTAAGCTCAAACGAAGGTGATTCTATAATTAAATTTACTCTATATGCTAAGTTTTTCCTAAACCAGAGCTCTGATACCAACTGTAACGACCTGGTATTTCGACCCATTCGCATCCGCACATGTCGGACTTGAATTGCTCAAAACAACATATTGTTAATTTTAAATTTGGCAAAACTCAACATATACAGTAAATAAAATCAATCACAAAATCACAGACACAGAGTAACAACAATAAGCAGCGGAAACAAATGAATAGTAGTTCATGAAGCTATTATATATATAACAGAGTTAAACAAGATATAACGGAAGTCTCGAATACATAGAAGTCTCAATACAATAGTCAAATAACAAAAATATGAATATATCACTGGAGCCAACTGAATAACTGAAAGCTGAATAGATATAGATGGATCTCCAAGCGAAGCTCCAACTCCAAAGGTAAGTCTCAAATGCTGTGACACTCAGTCCGACCCGAGCATAAAACAAAACACAATACACTCGAGTCAGGATTAATGTTCTTATATCAACAAATTCAACTCAAGTGAAATCTCAAATGAAATACAACTAACTGAAAGGATTCTTGGGATTTACATCCTCTAAGGATTTGTGGAACTATCTACTACGTAGTAATATACGTTATTATAATATGTCTGTAGTAAAGTAAAATATTTAAATAACGTTAAGGCGTTACCCATATCCCCCTTAACACATTTTATATATTCCCATAGTCTATACAGTACCGTAACTCCTCCGTAAACTGGAGGGATATCAGAGGGCACTCCATAGGTATGGTACAAACCAAACTCGTAGAAGGCGCGATAAAGCATGTGACACGGCACTCGAGGCAATGCCAGGGTAGATATACCATTTGCACTCCCGGACTGGTGGTAACACATAGCAGCTACTACCGCCCACCTCATGACACACTCCCAAATCAAAGGGTGCACCCAATAAAATCACAAAAGCAATAGAATGGTATCGAAGAAATGTGCCCGATCGAAGGAATGACCTCACTTGGCCCGATATAGCTCCTGTTTTAGCCACATCAAGCTGACTCACGAGAGTCAGGGTTACGTAAATACCATATAGAATCATCACTAAACCATCCTACTTCATTCTGGAATCTCCACCACGTACACCGTTGTTAAAGTGGTTTTTGGTATTGGCAGAGAGTATGACAATATCTGATCCCAGTCTCTTTAACAACCAAACGCTTATTTCACACCGTGGTCATTTCATTTCAAAATAGTTCATATTTCATATCAAAATAACATATTCATTTCAAACCCATATCAATTCAATATCATTATTCACATTAAATAATATTCATTTCCAAAATTGTAAAACTTTAAAAATTATATCACTTTCGAAATCATAACACCTTTTGAAATCATAACACCTTTTGAAATCATAACACTTTTTGAAATCTTAACGCTTTTGAAATCATAACACTTCCAACTTAAACTGTTTAGATACTGAAACCGTATATATATATCAAAATAGATATAAATTAAAATAATTTATATACATTAGAAATAATTTATAATAATAGATAGTTTCCTCAAATTTCACAAATCAATTTAAATCAGCTTAAATTCCAGAATTCAATTTAAATCAATTCCAGTTTAACCATTTCAATTTAAAGTTCAAAGATTCAAGTTTAAATATTCAAACATTTACAATATAAATTTCATTTAATTTCAACAGTTAACTTTAAATTTATTCAAATTGTAAAATATTCACTTAATCATTTTAATAACAATTAAATAAAATCTCAATTTATAAATTTAAATCAATACTAAATGTTCAATCTCAATTTTATTTAAAGTTGAGAATATTCATTTAATCACCTTTTTATCAAATCAAGTTATAAATCATATCTTCAAAACCTCAAAAACCAATAACTTATAAATCATATCTTCAAAACTCAAAAATTAATAAATTATAAATCATTTCCTATTTAAATTCACTTATTAACCAGTTTATATTCTAAGCCAACATTAATTTATCTTCCCAACCTTTATTATTAAAGTTATAAAGGTTTGTTTTTAAAATATTAAGATAAATTTAAATAAATACTTAAACATAATATATACTAATTTAAATTAAATTTTTTTATTTAATTAAATCTTATTATTAAATGTATATTTTATATTAAATATTTATATTTTAAAATAGTAAAATTATAAGTAAAATCTTAAAAATTAAATTTTCAAAACTAACTTATAAATTTAAAACTTCCAAACATATAAATTTTAAAAATCTAAAATTTAGACATATATGAAAATAACATTTATATATAATATTCTAAAATCAATATTTAATCAAACCATATATTTCCTTTCAAAACTTTTTAAATCATTTTCAAAATATAGACCAACGGTGTCCGTATATAATTCTCTATCCTATGGTCAAGTGATAGGGATATTTATCATTTCAATCCGCAATTTAAATTATCTACGGGTATATATCATTTCAACCCGCAATCCCAAAATTCAAATCAATGAAAATCACTTGGGTTTATCATTTCAACCCATAACGATTTTCTCCTATTCTACAAAATCGTTCGGGTATGTATCATTTCAACCTATATGGAATTTTACATTAACAGGGAACTTGCAGAGTGAGAACAGTTATGATAATAATATAACATATCAACAACATTCATATATCATCAGTGGTAAATTAAATACAATATAAACAACAGGATATGGTGTCACATCCCACAGGTGAACAGATACAGATAATGGCATATCATATATAACAATTAACTAATTAACCGTTCAATTTAGCAGCATATTTCAATTGTCGTTTCAAATGAAATCAAATTTAATAAATATGAGAACGTTAATCGTGAGTGATTGCTCACCTTTCGAGGCTAGAAGAGTTTGACAACAGAACAAGCTACGAATTCCAAAGCAAAGCAAGATTGGCACGAATTTTGGCGGACAAAGTTGATAGATAAGGAATTGATGAGAACGGATATATATAAATTTTAAAGTTTAATATTGACTCAAATTAAGATAAGATAAAATAAAATCTTTATAATATATTTTCAAAATCAATGTTTAACTTACACACCCATTAAACAAAATAAACCTTTATAGTATATTTGGAAAATCAAAGATTTATAAAAATCAAAATCTATATCATTTCTCTAAATCAATACTTAATACATAAATAAGTATATATATATATAAGCTACAAAATCACAATATATATGTTACATTTTTAAACCTTATCTAAGATAATTATTTACTAAAATTTCACCTTTATATATTGAAATCAATATATTTGAAAAAAAAATTAGTAAACAAACATCTGTATATAATACTGATATAAGCTCTGGAAAATATATTATATAAACAGGCATATTTTTGTAACATATATACATACAGCAAACAAGTTAGACACAACCTGGATAAACTTATATTTTAAAATCCATACTTACATATATATAATCTGCCCTGTTAAAAACTTATATACTGACATATATAAAGTAACATATTATACATATACATACTACTGTAACTAATATAAACTTGCACATAAACATAAATAAAACACATGCATATAAAATAAAATAGAATGTATAAAACTTATGTAGTAGGTGTGCTAGTCACGGCTATGACAAGTCACAGCAAATATACATACTTCATAAACATTATATACATTGTATATATATATATATATATGTTATAAACAACTTTATATATAAACGAACTCATATAACATTTCATATAACAGACTTTATATAAACTATATATATACTTTTAAATATCAATAACAGAATATAACTTATATACTACTTACGTATTATATATATACAATAAAGCATGCAAATAGAAGGTATAAGTTATATATATATAATTTGCATATTATAAATAACTTTATAAAACCACACACATAGGACTGACATTAAATATATAAACTAATATACTCAAACAACTTAAAACATATATATATCAACAAAACAACAAATATAATAATATAAGTAGTACTGCTAAAATCTGAATATATATCTTCTCTATAATGTCATATATATAATACGAACACATATATACTAGAACAAAGCAAACAGGGAATATATATATAAATTTAAAAACATAAAAGAGAGGATGGAAAGGCTTGAGGTGAAGCGGTGCCTTTGTGTGATGTTGTGCCTTCGGCCGGGCATTCGCTGACGCGAGAGTGAGGAGAGGGGAGGGCGAGAGAGGGAGAATAGATGGCGAAGGTGGAAGGGGAACTCACGGCCATGGAAGGAAGGCTGAGTTCTAGGCTCGGCTGGTGGAGGGAGAATAGGTGGAGGCTCTTGGGTAGGCAAAGCATCGCGTGTAGTTCCGGGGGCGTCTGGGTTGGTGTGGATGGGCGCAGCAGTGTGCGTGGAAGGCTTCAGGCTCAAACAAATTAAAAAAATGAATTTGATACCAATAATTTGTTTTATTTTTTTTCCAAGTGGCAGAATGGAAGATGAAAATAGAAAATGGAAATGGAAAATAACGAGACTAAAAAATCAGAAGGCCAATATAAAGTGGTGGAACGGAAAATGCTAAAAATAAATTCAAGGAATTTGAAATGGCTAGCATTGAATACAAGGGATATTAATAGGTAGTGGCTGCTTGTTTCACGAAAATCAATTGAATAGTTATAAAGAACGCAAAAAGGCTCGAACGAGTACCGATACGATTGACCGTTTCACGGGTTCCGCCACGTACCGGAACACCCAAAACATAGAAGTGAATATACCGTAGAGATCAGCATGACGAGACGATCAAAACGGTATATAAATATCAGTGGGACGATCATCCTATCAAAAGTCGATAATCGGTACCGAAATGCTGCTAATACGCTGGAAATAAGATAAACGGAGCAATAGCAGTCCAAATTTGGCGAAACGAAATATGACGTCTCACTTAGAAGATGATTTACAAATTTATTATATAAAATATTCAGGTTTGGAAAACATTTTATTATCATCAAATATTAGCCGATTTAAATTATAAAATTCATAAATAAACTTCCATATTAACTAATGAAAATTTACCATTTGCTATGTTTAAGTAGATGTATTCCAAATATCAAATTTTTATTTCAAAATTTAATTATTTAAAATTTCACAAAAATTTAGTAAATTACGTTATTAAAATCGTTAAAATTTACGGGTCGTTACAAACTGAATTGAAGGTTGACAAATAGAAATAATATATACATGCATACACACACACTATTAAATATTTTCTGCATGCTAATGTTTTCTACACCAATCTAAGTGCCTAATTTTACAACTACTTAATGTGTTCGTAAAATTAGGTCGCTCACTATTTATTTAGTTGAGACCTTGTATTGCATTCAGTGAGTTCCAAACTCAAAAACAATATAATACTATAGATATTTGATCCATACACTATCATATATGAGTGTCATATGGTGAATGGCCATAGTTCGTAATGTGCAATACTTCGATGAAACTAGTTCATTTGAAGCAAACAAATAAACCGTACTGCGAGTTCGAGTATTCAATTTGATTGATTACTAAAGATCGTATTATGTTAAATGTAACACTAGACCAAAACTACAAGATAGATCTAAGAACTCGATAACTGAAATGTCAGTTTGATCAGTTTACACAAAGTGCAACATATTTGGTATCCTTAAAGGTTAAGGATGATAGAGTGCGCTTTTGTAAAGACTTCGTTATGATGTTGCAGTAAGGGTATTCTTTTGAATGGTTCGACCATTTAGAAAGAAAAATGAGTGTACAAGAGTAGATGTGATTTAAGGTATAGTTGGGATGAAGAAAATGAATGTCACTTCTACTTCATGAAGAAACATAAAAAAAAAGAACTTTAATAATGATAATTGATGCTTAATGTTGAAATGAGAAATACGATTTCTATTTCGAAATGTATTTTCATATACAAAATTGTTTTCTATGAGATTTATTTCTTCGAGTTCAAGATATTTGATCAAAGAACTCAACTCTTCGCTATAAACTAGCTGCAGTATATAACATAAATAATCTATATTAAGTGCATGATGAACCTCTGAACTTAGTACGCTATTATAGTAATGTTGGAAATAGTGGAAGTACGCCATATAGCACTTATTGATTGCATCAAATCATGAAAATTGTTTTTGTAAAATATACCGAACTTTATTTATGAAATTATGACTAAATTTCGGTGCTGATTGAAAAATAAGCATAGTTATAATTCAATGTGAATATTACGAATTCCGTTGTGAAATAAAACTATAGTATGGTGTTTGTTTTCATAACAGAAGTGATGAATTGGAAAATACTGAAGTGTCTAAAATTATTTACAATATTTTGCGATTATGGGTTAGGCCATAGTTTTGTTATATGATTATTAATCATATGGTACTAGTTAATTATGCCTCAAATAATTAAGGGCTATGCACCCATTTAGTAGTTGCATAATAAGAGTTAATGAACTCTTTGGATTGATACATATAGATGTTTGTAATATTTAAGTCTATTAATACCAAAATAGTTCCATGTACTTCGCCATATTCAACGATGAGTTACCACAAACACGGACATGTATATTTAATACACATGTATAAGTTCATGATAAGCTCATAGGATATAAAACGGAAGTAAACTAAAACAACATGCTACATAAATAATTCAATTTGATCAAAAGGGTGAGTATATTAGAAAGAGTTCTAAACGTATCTAAAATGAATAAAGATTCAACCTCAAAAGTCACTCCTCCCTATGATACATAATTATGTATTGGTAAGAAGTAATCGAACTCTGTTGGACCAAGTATGATTAATTGCGAGTGAAGTTGAGTTAACTTCTTTCAACAAGGTCGTGTACTTAAGAGTAGTACAAAAGGTTAAAATTAATATCATCCAAAGAATAGTTTACAAAGCCATACGAGATAAGGGTTTATAAGTAACCCCAACATATCGTAGTCCAATGAGTTAGTGGGTTGTGCGAGTCGAAAGACTACACGTAATAATGGTTTGTGATGATCTTATATGAGTCTCCCTGAAGGAGTTTGGGAATCATTGTCATTGAATGACCAATTTATGTGTTGAACATAAGCTTCGTAAACTAAAAACCAAACCAGTTTTATATATAAAGAAATTCATTAAGTATTTATGAATACCTATTTCGTTGCACTGAGAAACAGCCGTTGTTTCAAGAAATACCAACTTTGTAGCAAATGAATTTCTTTAAGCAATTATTGGTATAAAATGGATTTGGATATGATTGCGAGGGATGAAATGAAATTATTCAAACCTAAATAAACACAACACATTAGAATGTCTAATAAGTATTCTAGTACGCTGAAGAGAAACTATGAGTTTCTTGTCAATGTCGAGAATAGATAATCTTCGGAAATCAATTAAACCATTAAGAGTATTAACACTACGATATGGTATGATGCACATATCCAAAATAGAATACAAGTACATTATCAAAATATGATTATGAAAGTTGTACCCAAAGGGATATGATCCATTGGCTGCAACTGTGTATAAAGGAGAACGACAAATGCAGTTGGAATATAGTGAGCCACATTGATAAGAATAATACAGTAAATTTAATTGCTGAAATTAACATAACAGATTCACCATTTGATGTTCTCAAGTGGTTTGGAATTTACTCACAAAATTATCGCATAATATGACTTTATGTTTTGGTAAGTATATGTTGAAACAAAAAATTCTAAATAATTATTTAGAGTAAACAGTTTATATATAATAACCGCAGTGTCTCGAAGTCAATGGGAATGATATTGAGTTTGTGAGATTTTTGGTATGATCCAAGAACAAATATGAAAGTATCATTCGACAAGCATCAAACTTAAACAAATTTTTTGATAAGAATATCAAATAGTTTGAATGTCAATCAAAATGTAGAGTAAGTGTGTGCTTATAAGAAAGAAAGTTGAAAAGGTACATAGATATTTCTAAAACATAAGTAAACAACAAACACACTACTGATTGTTAATGATGTACTTATGTTAGAATCAACTTTAATTGTTTTAATACTCGACGTAAATGATGTCTTTTATAGTAAGTATAAAAGATATTGGGAATGTCCCAAATGATATGCAAGGATACCTTATTAAAAATGTTTAATAAGGAACATGTAAGATGGATTCGTGATGCATTAGCAATAGGAATTATCATACATGTTGTGTTGTCTATGATATCGTTATTTTTTTATGTATTTGATACATGAAGCAAATATCCAATCCAAATAGATATCGATAAATTGTTGTTTGAGGTGTTCTCATGTATTTCTGAAATACTAGAGAATTGTTTACAGAAACAACGAACTCCTTATGAAGGAGTGTTCAGACTCAAACTTCATAAGTGATATTAAGTATAATATGTCAATAATAAATTCAGGTTAAAAATCGTTAAGTTAGAAATGTTCCAAACGAAAGCTGTTGCCGATTTAATGAAAAAGTCTAAGTAAATCACCTTGAATAGCATCGCAATAAAAATAATGTATATAAATATAAATGCATAGATTTACAACTGAGTTGAGGTAATACCAAATGTTGAAAATCTCATAACATTGTTATATGATAACAATGCCACATATAGTTTGTAACGAAACTTAGGGCTCACTAGAAGTCCAGAGACATATTCTGAATTGCTTCACATGATAAACAGTTTATCAACATCGGGGATAGTTGATTGACAAAGTAGATAATTAGAGCATAATAGAATACCCGTTCACTGAGTGATTGACCCAATTGGTTTTGAGGAAACCGATTGTAGAAGTTGGAATAAGATTCCATAATTAACCCTAAGTGCAAGTGGGAGATCGATAGAGTTAGAGGTATGCATGCCCTAGGGGCAACTACGTAATTTGTTACATATATTTGACTCAATAACTAATCTTGTTCAG
Organism: Allium fistulosum; assembly: GCA_030737815.1. NCBI lineage: Eukaryota > Viridiplantae > Streptophyta > Magnoliopsida > Asparagales > Amaryllidaceae > Allium > Allium fistulosum. Next base: position 103,633,500 of record CM060907.1, read on the forward strand.
AATAAAAGGTGTTTTCTTTCTATTATATACTTAATATAATGTGTTATGTTAATTAATTAATTTAATTAAAAGTATATTTAATTGAAAATACATAAATCTTATGTTATGTGATAGTGGTTACAAAATATTGTAACCATGAGTGCTTTATGATAATAAAAATGAATATACCATTTTAAATATTCCTAGTCAAGATGTATCAAGACTAGATGTCGATATATCCATTGAGACTATAGTATTTACCGCTCTCCAAATGTTGGGCAGTGTATTACTCATAAGGGTACCGAGGGGTTGCATACTAATAGTTACTGGATAATTACGAAATGACCCACTCAATAGTTTTCTATTCATAAATATGACTAAGGTCAAACAAAAATATCGATGTGATTAATTTACATAGTTCTCTCGACTTGAGAATACTCTCGATCATCAATATGAAAGCTCCGCTTTGATTATAGTCAAATCATGGCATGACATTCATCTAGCGACTATAGTTCGGTCGGGTGGAGGTATTGGAAGTGAAACACTATTCAAGAGAGGATTCGTCTCCTCGGTTATATGGGGTTGGTATCATGGTCAAATCAAGTCAACTCAAAGTTAATGTCTCTGGCCATAGCATTTCGATTAATAATGATTGTCATTATTGAACCAAGGACTTTGTGTTTGGACTTTAGAGATGAATGTGGATGATATTAGAAATTTGACCATTACCAAATTCTATAACTCCAAAGTAATATAGTTTTGACGAAGAGAATGGGGTAACTAAAAGCCATAACCGAATAATGCTTAACATAGTAAAATTGGGTTTTGTTGAAATCAAAGTAAGTGATAAATTTAGCCAAAATGTCACACCAGCCGCTAAGTGACATGTGAACATTAATATTCGAATAGTTTGATATTAATTGTTGACCAACAACTAACGAGTCACACAACCAAAACATGAATATTCCTTTGACCAAACGATTTAATTAATTTGTAATTATTATATTTTGTTAATATTTGTGAAGTATTAATTACAAAATTTGATTTTGATTTGATGAACAAGTATTGTTAAATATATTTATAAAAGTTATAAATATATTAATCGATATACGATATTGATAAACGTTTAAATTGGATTCAAATGCAAAACGTTTGTTCGGATTTTAAATGGATTTAAAGCCCATATGATGGTTGGTTAGGTCGGCTATGATAGGGGAGGCTAGGTGCGGCTATATGATGGCTTGTTGGTGGGCTAGATTGACATAGATAAGGCAAAGAGGATAAGTAAAGGTCAAGATCCAAACTTCTCTCCTTTTCTTTCTCTATATAAAGATATCCACCCATATTTTTTTAAGGACTTTTGAAGCGTTCAACCTGATTTATTGCTGGCCAATCTTCCCCTCCCATCTTCCTAATTTCTAAAGTGCAAATCAAATTAAATCGATTGTTATTTGATAACCGATGGTCAATAGTTCAAGGATAGGCTCTCTTTTGAATTTGAAATTGTTTCAAGGAGATTATTTCATCATTTCAAGGTGTACTTCAAGGTATTGGAAGTGAGGTATATTTATTATCAAAATGCCATTATTAATGCTTAAATACAATGTTTTATTGTATACATATATTTTATATTATTAGTTACGCGACGATTCTGATATGAAAATGATATTATCACAAAAAAATTGGTCATATATATATGTATATATTAAAAAAAACTATGATCATACATATAATGTCATAGCTCAAAAATAATTTTTTGTTTATTTAATAATATATATATATATTAAATACATGTGTATATATATAGTTAATAATATAATTATTTCATCATACTTTATGTACACATGTTATATAAATTTTATGTATAGTGTATAATGCATATAATATATTCGAGAGTAATAAAACAATTTTTCTATATTTAATTATTATTTAAATCATTTAATTACATAAATGAAATACGTTAATATATATATATATATATTATATAAAAATTATGCTTTACATTTTATAAAGTTACATTAATAGAGAATAAATGCTCGACAAAAATAAAAAAAACATTTTTTTTATTATTTAAAAATATTTTAAATATAGGTCGAAAGTCAATAATTAATTATAAAATTATTTTTAAATCATAAATTTTAAAACAAATTTTGAAAGTACAAAATATCATTTAGAAATTTTCAAATAACCCAATATTTTGTGAAAATCCTGATCAGAATCCTAAGGGTTCTTCTTCTCCCCTCCTCAATTCTCCAACCGCTCCTCATCCTCTCTCTCTCAAATCTCAAAGACAAACCTCCGGATCAAGAAAATGACGGTTTCCAACTGGTTAAAAACCATCGCAACCGCTCTTTAGATAAACCTCAGAGGCAATTTCAAATGCCAGTGATGTAGAATCAACCAAGATCTGCACCTAAAGGGCCGAACTATAACCACAAAAACTCTCAGAATTGGATTCATAACTGACCAGATTTCAATCCCTCAAGAAGTCTCCCTAAAGAAACAATCAGCAAACCAGTATCTTCTTGGGCAGATCTAGTTAAGAAAGGAGGGCTTAATTCTTATGTTGATTTGAGTTATCATGCTCCAATGAAAATTGGAGGTAAAAAAATTGTTGTAGTTAAGGAGGAAATCAATCAATCAAAAAAATTATCATCACTTTAGGGATTTCGTTCACAAAACATGGAACCCAGCAATAAAATTCGAAATATGTACAAGAAATAATAGGTTTTTTATCATCAAATTTGCTATTGAAACTGATTGTAACAATGTAATTCAAGGAGGTCCCTATTTTATTAATGGTAAGCTTATTATACTGAAGAAATGGGATAAGAAAATGATTCTTGACCATAATCTATTGTCCACCTATCCAGTTTGGATAAGATAACCAGAACTCAACCTCAGATTATGAGACAAAGAAGCTTTTGCGGCGATAGCTTGTGCTATAGGCACCCCAATTAAACTTGACAAGCCTACAGCAAATGAAACAAGACTCAGTTATGCCAGAATTCTGGTGGAAATCAAAGCTAGCGATATCTTACCAGAATTCGTCTATATCAGTATGCACGATGGCGAGAATATCACTCATAAAATAAAATACGAGTGGATCCCCCCAGATGTTCGAAATGTGCCTGCTTCGGCCATCTCACAGAAGTCTGCTCATCAAAACTTGTTTGGAAAGAAAAAAAAACTTTGAAATCTAACGAGATTCCAAGAAATTGTGCTTCAAGAAGACTCAAGAATCGTTAAAGATCTTTCAATTCAAGAAATGATTATCGAGACAAATCAGGTTTCTTTGCCTCAACGTGAAAATTCAGATAACCCAATCTTGGCTCCAAACAAAACTCAATCTTTGGATAAAAAGAAGAAAATCATTTTAAATACTAAGTTTGAAAACGATAACATGGAAATCATTCACATTGATAAGCAAACTGAGACACCTCTGCAAGCAATTTCAATGAATACAAACTATACTGGAAAAGAAATTAATGTCACCAAAGAAACTAAACAGCATAATAATGACTCTACTGTCAAAATGGTTTCAAATGGCATAAATAAGGAAATCGTAGAGAATACAATAAAGAATTCAGGGGATAATAATTCACAATTCGTGGATCAACCCCCCTCTTCAGGAAGATCCAAGTTTAATTACAGACGGTTTCATCTTAAATAGTTTAGGAATTTCTAATATGTTATTAAAAAGTTGTCTGCACAATCGGCCTGAGTCCTCTGCAACTTTAATTGGGAATGCAGGCCTATTACTCTCTTCATCTTCCTCCCCTGTTGATAACAAAAGGAAGAAAGGCAAGAAAAAGAGCATAAAAGAAATACTGGATAATGATAATGATGAAACTTCTACAACAAGAAGCTTTGAGAAAAAATATATTATCAAAAATCTAGATGGGGAGGAATTCCTAAAAGTGTAGGGGGAAAAAGAATATAAAAAAGAGGAGGAAAAGCTACGAAAAGCATTGAAATAAGCAGCAATTCTCCACCAAAGCTGTGGTGATATCCTTTAAATATATCCTTTATTTTTTATTAATGTCTATAATAACTTGGAATGTTAGGGGTTTAAACTTTCCTGAAAGAAAACTTGACTTTTCAAAACTTTTAAGTACTTATAAGCCTAGCATTGTAGGTATTTTAGAGCATAAGCTAAAGGATTGTAACTTAGTTAATTTTCAAAACAGGTTTCTTCATAATTGGAACTCTATTAATAATAACTCAATGGGGGGTAATGGCAGAATCATGGTCATTTGGGACCCTAACATATGGGATTTATGCCAATATCTTCTTAATTTTCAATACATACATTATTGTTTCAAAAACAAAGGGGGCTGCAACTAACAGTTACTTTTATTTATGCCTCCAATTTTGAGAAAGATGGATTTTTATTGTGGGATAAGCTGGTTTCTTTAAATAATAATATTAACAACTCTTGTATTTTATTTGGTGATTTTAATACTGTTATGAAGGCTTCAGAAAAAAGAGGTAGAATTCCAATTCCTTTTAGAAAATTGGAATTCTTCTCTAACTTTATCTTTAAAACAGGTTTAATTGAACCAAATATCAAAGGCAATAAGTTTACTTGGAAATCTAGAGAGTTTAGAAATATTAATTGTAAGTTGGATAGAATTCTAGTTAATCATCTTTTTATAAACAAATTCCCTAATTTTAAATGCCATACTCTACCCAAAGCAACTAGTGATCATACCCCTCTACAACTTATTTTTTCTCAAAATAATTATGCGAAAAACAGTTTTCCTTTTAGACTTAAAAATGGCTGGGTTTGTAATAAGGAATACAGTCTGGTAATTAAAAACAGCTTTCAATCTTCGGTTTGTGGCTCTGCCCAATTTAAATTCAGAAGTTTATTACACCAAACTAAGGCTAATTTAAAAACTTGGAATAAAATAGAAACAACAATGAAATTAATCAAATTAGGTTGGAATGTGAGAGATTGCCAGGTCACATAGACTTAGGTAGCTCAGACTCAAACCAAATTAATGAATTTTTCATATGCAAAAAAGCCTGCAAACTCTTTGCATATAGAAGTTGCTAACCTTAGACAGAAAGCCAATGTTGACTGGCTTTTTAGTGGTGATATTCCTAGCAAATTTTTCTATGCCAAAATGTCTAGCAGAAAATACTGTAATGACATAGGAAAACTGCTAAATGACAATGGGGTTATCATTAATGAAGCTTCACAATTATAAAAGGAAGCTTCTGATTATTTCTCTGATCTTTACAACTCTAATGGTAGCCCAGGCATGTTTCCCAAAATTATTCCTAAATTCTTGCTAAATGATAATAGCGATGATATACTTCTTACTCCTATTAGTATAGAAGAGATTAAAAAAATTATCTTTTCTACCAAGGATGACAAAAGCCCAGGTCCTGATGGCTTTGGGGCCAAATTTTACAAAACACATTGGATGGAGTTAAAGAGTTTTATTTTTGAGGCAGTTAATGAGTTTTTCTCCTCTGGCAAGCTTTCAAAAAATTTCAATCATACTTTTATTACTTTAGTGCCTAAGATTAAAAACCCTAACTACCTTGGTGATCATAGACCAATTGCTTGTTGAAATTTCTTTTATAAAATCATTGCTACCATTTTAAGCAACAGAATAAAAAAAATTCTAAAATATCTAATATCTGAAAACCAATATGCTTTTATCCCTGCCAGATACATTGCTGAAAATACTCTTTTGGCTCATGAATTACTAAGAAATTTTAACCAAACTGGGAACAAAAGAATGTGACAAAAGATGGTTTTAAGGCATATATATTACGCACATAAAATCCAGATATACGCTATATATTTTTCTTTCTGGGATTGGTAACTATTGTCTAAATCTATGGTTTAGTTACAGATATGTATGGGTATATATATTAACTATTATAGTTGGCTAGTTGCATTGCTTTACAAATACCGTTAAAGGGTCGTTTTGGAAATATAAGATACTTTGACTTTGAGTTATTTGGGTTTAACTTTATTATTGACGTTTAATATATATGCTCTGGTTAAAACAATGATTTGAAATGTATATACTTAGTTAACATATGTTTAAATTATTTTGTAAATAAATATAATACATGTATATTTAATTTAAAATATGTTTGAATTTAGAATATCAATTTATCTATAGATAATTGTATATAAAGCTCATGCATCGTATTTATCTTCCTCGATCCAATCCTGATTTGAATTCGTTTATTCCTATTATCAGCTTCGACCGACGAATCATGTCCGTCTAGATTTGTTTTGGAATTCGTGCCTGGATTTCGTAACTCGATTTCATTGCTTATTCTCTAGCCTCGAAAGGTGAGCAATCACTCACGATTAATGTTCTTTTATTTATTAAATCTGATTTCAATTGAAACGACAATTGAAATGCTGCTATTAGTTAATTACACTGTTATATATGCTATTACCTGTATCAGTTCACTTGTGACATTTGACACCATTATCTATTATTTATGAAATGATAATCTAGTTTTGGTTGATAAATGATTGATTGTTTGATTTTTGACATTGGACGTTAAATTGTTAATGTAAGAAGTGATAAAAATATGAAATTGAATTTGACGTAGAATTGTTAGCGACTCGAAACTGATATATATGTTCAATTTAATTAGACAAGTTTGTATAATATGACCCCTTTAAATGTTAAAATTAATTGACACGTAGAAAATAGATAATTATCCTTTAACCATTTGAATTTATGTTGTATTAATTGATGAAGTATGAAATTGAATAATTGATGCCAAGTGTAGAATTGCATAGAATAATTAGTGTAATAATATTTAATCTACATGAAATGATAGTGTAGATTATAGAAATAATTATATTAATTCGCACAAACAACAATGTGAATTAATACGGTTATTTCGGGATTATTTGAATTGATTATTGGATTGTTATTGATTGTTGTTATTGCTTGTTTATTTACTTTGACACCATCCCAGTTATCACACTGCAAGTTCCCTTTGTTATGCTTTGATTTTTGAATTGGAATGGAATCGGGTTGAAATGATAAATACCCAAATTGAACTTTGACCTAGGATAGAGAATTAAATAAAAACCCGATTGGTCAATAATTTGATTTAAAAATAAAATGAAGATTTTATTTGAATAAATAAAAATGGTTTTGAAACGAAGTTGGAAATTGAATTTTAATGAAATTTAAATGTGAATATTTAATAATCTGAAACAAAATTGATGAAAGAATGTTGTTTAATTTAAGAAGTGATTGAATTAAGTTTTGAAATTGTTTAATAATTTAATGAGATTGAATTATTTAATAATTAAATAAAATTGAATCCTTTGATAATTAAAATAGAACTTTTTAATTAGTGAAATTTAGTTCTTTATTAATTGAGCTTGAAATTGTAACTAAATAAATGAATAAGTGAAATTGAATTTCTTTAACGAGAAATAAAATGTGATTTATTGAAATTGATGTAAGACTTGAAATTTAAAGAAATTTGATTTGATGAATTTAATTTAATTCAATTTGTAAGTTTTGATATAATGAAGTTGAATTTAAATAATGGATTTAATGAATTGGAAATTTAATAGAAATTGTTTTGATTGGCAAATTTACTTAACAAATATTGAATGAAATAGATAAATGAATTCAAATTGATTTGAATGTTAAATTAAATTAATTTAAATGATTTTGAAATGAAATTGATTTACGAACTTGAATCAATATTTGAATTGAAATTGAATTATAAGATTTTGAAATGGTAATTTGGAAGTTTTGAAACGTAAATTATGGAAATTGTTTAGGAAAGACAATTGAAGTGTTGATTTACAAATTCTAATTGAAATTGTAATTGATTTGGTTTTGAAATTTATTAAAACGACCAATCGGTGTAATAATTACGAAGGTTATTAAAGAGACCGGAATCGGTTAGGGACATACTCTCTGTCTAAACTGAAAACCACTTTAATAACTATACGCGGAGTGTGATCCAAAATGAAGTGGTTGGAATGATGTACGTGAGGACTGACGAAAGCGAACGATAATGGATAGCCTTGACACTTGTGTCAAATTGGAAATGACTAAAACAGGAGCCGTGCCGGGCCAAATGAGGGGTTAGCTACCTCGAGCGAACACACTTCTTCGAAAACTACTCATTACTTGTTGTCGATTGGTGCACCCTTGATTTGGGAGTGTTGTTTCGTGGTGTTGCGGTCGCTGCGGCGATGCGTTCTCACCAGTCCGGATCAGGCAAACGGTAGTTTCACTACCTTGGGTATTGCCTCATGTGCCTTGTCATACTTGTATCCCTATACGCGACCACTACGATTTGTTTTGTGTTATACCTATGGAGTACTCCCTGATAGCCCACTAGTTTACGGTGGAGTTTACAGTGCTGTATAGACTATAACGCTTATATAAGATGTGTTAAGGGGGATAATGGTAACGCCTTAACACTATTTTGATACCTTATATTACCGATAGACATTATCTACTTAGCGTACATTACTACCTAGTAAATAGTGTAACGGATCCTTAAAGGACGGTTATTCCAAACATCCTTTGAGTTACTTGTATTTCAATTGTTATTTCACTTGAGTTGGATTTATTGATATAAGAATGTTAATCCTGACTCGAGTGTTTTGTGTTTTGCTTTACGCTCGGGTCAGACTGAGTGTACCAGTATTCGAGACTCACCTTTGAAGTTGGAGTTTTGCTTGAAGATCCAGCCATCTATTCTGCTTTCAGTATTCGATGATTCCAGTGATGTATTCTGATTTGTATCTGATGTATCGTATTACTCTTCCGTTGTATCTGGTTTAACTCTGATGTAACTTATACATTTATATAGTAGCTTCATGAACTACTATCTCTTTTATTTCCGCTGCATTTATTACTCTATGTCTATGATCTGTGATTATTTATTTACTGTATATGTTCAGTTTTGCCAATTTAAATTAACAACGCGGTATTTTGAATTATTCAAGTCCAACATGTGCGGATGCGAATGGTCCAAAATAGCGGGTCGTTACATAAAGCATTTGATAAAATCAATAGAAATTTCATCATTTATATGATGGGTCAGCTAGGTTTTAGTGAAATTTTTTGCAACCTAGTCAAAGAATGCATTTGTAATGTATCATACTCCATTCTTATAAATGGCTCTCCCTGTGGGTTTATAAAAAGTAATAGGGGAATTAGGCAAAGAGACCCTTTATCTCCTTACTTATTCACTATAGCCATGGAATATCTTACAATACAAATGGATAGGGAGCAACTGATTAAAATTTTAAAACCAATTAATTCAGTTACCCCTTGTATTACTTGTTAACCCGCCTTTTGGCAAGGCCGTAGACATGCGGATTTAACTAAACTGGTTGCTCGGTTGTCGAGACTGGAATACGATGGGTTTTAGTCAATTGGGTGGATGATCAATCATGAATAACAAACACGGTTAAATAGGCGGGATTCGGCATGGCCAATGGACGAAGGTTATTGGATACTTTAAGCTTAGGTTCCGACATGTCTCAAGTTGTCCTAGATTTGCTTCGACTCGTAGTTGGTCGAGCTTCGAGTCTCGCAGATGGTTTCTTCGAGTCATTTTTGGTGGTTCGGCTTTGGTGGTTCGACCTTAATGGTGGTTCGGAGCTTGGAGGTGGCTCAGCGTTGTGGTTCGGTCAGGGTGGCTCGGCAAAGTGGTTCATCGTTGTGGCTCGTTCGTGGACATGGCTCGTTCATTTGATTGAGAGAGTAGGTCGGCATAGGGTATCGCTCGGTGTAGGACATCGCTCGGCATAGGACATCGCTCGGCAGCCTCGTGTCCAGGTAGTTGTTGCTTCAGGTCAACTTCGTAGGATGTGGCTCGGCGTAGTTGGAATGTGGGTCGGCGAGGCCTTGCTTCAAGTCAGAAGCATCTCTACTTCGAGTCGTAGGCAAGTTTACTCCGAGTCTTTGATAAGACTGCTTTGAGTCATCGCCAGGGGAACTTCTGTTCGGCATATCAACTACTCGGGGTCGGTCATAATGGTGGATTCTGGTTCGACTATGGGCTTGATGGGCCTGAATTACCCAGGAAGTCTAACAACTCCGGTTTTGCCTATAAATACTGCCTGTAGGGCTTCAAAAAGGGGGATCTCCATTCTGTCTCTCTTCATCTTCTACACTAAGGCTGCTCTGCCATTGTCGTTTTAAAAACTTTGGATTGTAACTATAAATGATTCTAACATCAATAAAAAAGGAAATTTCTGGAGTGGACGTAGGCCGGAGTCAGCCGAACCACTATAAATCCCCTGTTTTTACTGCTTTCTTTAAAATTTTTACTGTTCTTCATATTTATATTCTCTACACACATTCTGCCTGTGATCGGTGATCGTTGTTTGGTGCTTTCAACCGGATTTGGGTGTTAGTGACCAATTTTGGCGCTAACATTTTGGTGCTTTCACTGAGAAGGCAAGCACTTGGGGATTTTGGATTTAGAAGCTTAGGAACTTGGATTCAAGGAAGAAATGGCCAGGCCACTAACAAGGAAGCAAGTGACAGAAAGAAGCAATCAAGAGGGAAGTAAGAGGCCTCCTCTGGAGCTGGAGCAGGTCAAGCATCCATCTACATCACCAGAGACGAGATGGAAGCGATGCTGAAAAGTTAAGAGGAGATGATGCATCTCTTCTCAGACAATTTGGACAAGTAGGAACTGTAGGAGCTCAGATCCGAGGAGCTGGATCAGAAGCACTCAACTAGCAAGCAGATGGAGCGGTTCAGTAGGGAGCAGCCCCTGATCAGTGAACAACTATTAACCCGGATGGACCAAGACTTGGGGGCATACCAACGGGTAATGCTGGACCAATCCATGGAGGGATACCTGACGATGCTGTGCAACCCGGCATCAATAGGAACACAGAAGTACGTGATGAGGAGTATGTGCCAGGATTCCCTCGTGAACTCGGGGGACAGGTCGGAGGTAGCGAACAAGGATTACAGCTTGACGACAATGTTAGATTAGCGGAGATGGTCAGACAAGCTATGAGAGGAGGATTAGTAAATAAAGACCTGGAGGATATGAATAGGAGTCCCTTTACCCCGACTATCAAGCAAGCTAGAAACCCGCCTGACTTCAAACTACCAACACTGAAGATGTATGATGGGAGAACGGATCCCACTGTTCACTTAACGAGGTACATGAGACATATGGAAGTGCTGGGGGCATCGGAGGAGGTCATGCCACGATGCTTCCCTTTGTATTTGACGGATATTGCATCATTATGGTTCAGACAGCTAGAGAGTGGCTCTATCGGCATATGGATGGAGCTGATTGAAAGGTTTATGAGATAGTTTCGGGTCCACATAGTCAGAACCAAGAACGTGATGACTTTAACATCGATGAAGAAATGGAAGGGAGAGTCGCTCAGGGATTTCTTAACCAGATTTAATGCGGCGGTGGCTTCGGTGGATCGACCCGATCCATTAATGGTTTTGATGGCGGCAGTTTCATGAATTGCGGATAATTCGGATTTTAAGATATCGTTGGAACGGGACCCCCAATGGATCTTGGGGAGTTCTATAATGAGGCAGAAAGATTCCTAAGGCAGGAAGACATGTAGGCCAAAAGAGAAGGGGGAGAGGCTGAAGCTTATGCTGTTAAAGGTGGAGGTCCACCCAAAGAGGAACCAAACAAGGACGATAAGGGCAAAAGGAAATGAGTGATGACGGTAACCCCTCAAAAAGGAAACAGAGAGAATCAAAATTTTCTTCTTATACAGATTTGACAGAAACTCTGGAAAGGATTTACTTAGATACTCGGGGGCACCTCCGGTATCGAAGACCGACTAGGAGGGAACCATCGGAATACGAGCGGGCGTCAGGAAAGCATTGCATATTCCATGAGCTAGATGGGCACAACACAAATAATTGTAGGCATTTGAAAGATATCATTGAGGAGCATGTAAGGAATGGTCACCTGCAATAGTACATAAGGAATCGAGCTGTAGCAGTGGAACGGGAGCGGCCACCACCTACCTTGAACGAAGGTGGCGCTGGATCTAGTCACCGTCGGTTTGTTATCAAATGAAAGAATTTATGGTTCTGAATAAGTAATAGAACTCAAATTAATACGGCTAGGTCACTTACACACGTACAGGATAGAGGACGGTCTCTAGGCGTGCTCTAAGATGATGAAAAACTGTACTGCTTGGATCTATGAAATCCTGTTTTCTTTCTATTTTTCTGCAAACTTTGGTTTCCTCTTTGGTACTTTGGACATTTAATTCCCTTTGTTGTACAAATTTTCGCCTTGATAACTGAATTCTGTAATGATTGGGATTGGACTGATTCAATAAATAATACAGGCCAAACGATTACCGTCCCGACCGGAGAGACGGGGTAGTAATCGTGAATTACGAGTCCCTTTGTCGGAGAGCAATGGAATGGACTCGAACGGAACATAAAAGTCCTCGACCGGAGAGTCGAGGCGGAGAATATAAAAGTCCTCGACCGGAGAGTCGAGGCGGAGAATATAAAACTCCTCGACCGAAGAGTCGAGGCCGGAGAATATAAAATGTCCTCGACCGGAGAGTCGAGGCCGGAGAATATAAAAGTCCTTGACCGGAGAGTCGAGGCCGGAGAATATAAAAAGTCCTCGACCGGAGAGTCAAGGCCGAAGAATATAAAAGTCCTCAACAGGAGAGAGGCCAGAGAATATAAAGTCCTAGACCGGAGAGTCGAGGCCAGAGAATATAAAAGTCCTCGACTGGAGAGTCAAGGCCGGAGAATATAAAGTCCTCGACCGGAGAGTCAAGGCCGAAGAATATAAAAGTCCTCGACCGAAGAGTCGAGACCGGAGAATATAAAAGTACTGGACCGTAGAGTCGAGGCCGGAGTAGGATAAAATAACCCAGATTTAAGTTACAGGACCTAGAGAGGTCCTAGATCTGGATATGGACCTTGTGAGGTCCCGGATATGGATTATAGGACCCAGCGAGGTCCCGACCTGACTTTGGATATGGACCCGATAATGTCCCGGATATAGATTATAGGACCCGGCGAGGTCTCGGCTCTGGATATGGACCCGGCAAGGTCCCAGCTATGGATTATAGGAACCGGAGAGGTCCTGGGCTTGGATAAAATGATTCGAAGAGATCAGGGATTCGATTAACGGACCTAAGGCTATTCAAAACACACATTCCAAAGTAAGGCATGTTTTGGGAGGCAAATGTTAACCCGCTTTTTGGCAAGGCCGTAGACATGCGGATTTAACTAAACCGGTTGCTCGGTTGTCGAGACTGGAATACGATGGGTTTTAGTCAATTGGGTGGATGATCAATCATGAATAACAAACACGGTTAAATAACCGGGATTCGGCATGGTTAATGGACGAAGGTTATTGGATACTTGAAGCTTAGGTTCCAACATGTCTAGAGTTGTCCTAGATTTGCTTCGAGTCGTAGTTGGTCGATCTTCGAGTCTCGTAGATGGTTTCTTCGAGTCATTTTTGGTGGTTAGACTATGGTGGTTCGGCCTTAATGGTGGTTCGGCGCTTGGAGGTGGCTCGGCGTTGTGGTTCGGTCAGGGTGGCTCGGCAAAGTGGTTCGTCATTGTGGCTCGTTCGTGGACATGGCTCGTTCGTTCGATTGAGAGAGTAGGTCGGCATAGGACATCGCTCGGCGTAGAACATCGCTCGGCGTAGGACACCGCTCGGCATAGAACAGCGCTCGGCATAGGACGTCGCTCGACATAGGACATCGCTCGACAGCCTCGTGTCCATGTAGTTGTTGCTTCGGGCCAACTTCGTAGGATGTGGCTCGGCGTAGTTGGAATGTGGGTCGGCGAGGCCTTGCTTCGAGTTAGAAGCATCTCTACTTCGAGTCGCAGTCAAGTTTACTCCAAGTCTTGGATAGGACTGCTTCGAGTCGTCGCCAGAGGAACTTCCGTTCGGCATATCAACTGCTCGGGGTCGGTCATAATGGTGGAGTCTGGTTCGGCTATGGGCTTGATGGGCCCGGATTACCCAGGAAGTTTAACAACTCCGGTTTTGCCTATAAATACAGCCTGTAGGGCTTTAGAAAGGGGGATCTCCATTCTGTCTCTTCATCTTCTACACTAAGGCTGCTCTACCATTGTTGTTTTAAAAACTCTGGATTGTAACTGTAAATGATTCTAACATCAATAAAAAGGAAATTTCTGGAGTGAACGTAGGCCAGAGTCAGCCGAACCACTATAAATCCCCTGTTTTTACTGCTTTCTTTTAAATTTTTACTGTTCTTCATATTTATATTCTCTAAACACATTCTGTCTGTGATCTGTGATCGTTGTTTGGTGCTTTCAACCGGATTTGGGTGTTAGTGACCAATTTTGGCGCTAACATTACTCATCTTTTATATGCCGATGACTTACTAATTTTCCTAAAAGCTGATGTGCAGAATGTAGTGATCATAAAGAAATTATTTGCTAATCTTAAAGAATTTGCAGGACTTCAAATTAATGACAGTAAGAGTAAGATTTTTTTCAGTAAATCATGCAGCAATATTCAGGAAATTCTTAGTGTTATCAAGTTTTAGCAAAGTGATTTACCAATTAAGTACCTTGGGCTACCTCTTAGTTGCAATAAAATCAAAGACAAAGATTGTGGCAAGCTTCATGACATTATTCAAAACAAATTAGACAGTTGGTCTAGTAAGCTTCTATCAATAGCAAGAAGAATAGAACTCTTTCACACTGTCATCATAGCTATTATCATATATTGGATGCAATCTCATAACATTCTAGTCAATACAATAGAGAAAATTGAAAAGTTATGTGCCAATTTTATTTGGAGTGGAAAGCATCACAAAGTTTCTTGGAATATTATCACCAAAACAATAAGGGCTGGAGGCTTAGGCAATAGAAATTTCAAAGACTTAAATGAGGCATGTAACTACAAATTATTCTGGAAATTTTTAGAAGGCAACTCTCTTTGGGCAAAATGGATGAAAGCCAAATATGTCAAGAATAAGAACTTTTGGAATATTTCAGTGGAAAAATACCATTCTCATACTTGGAAAACTATATTAAATTGCAGAGAAACTGGTATAAAACCGATTGAAAGAAAATTCAAACATGGCAAACAAATAAGTCTTTGGTTTGTTCCATAGATCTATGGAAAATCTCTAATTAATCTGCTTGGTTGGAACAATCTTTATCAATGTGGAGAAGCTAATGCAAAAGTGAATAGTATTGTTCAAAATTCTCTATGGAAAACTTAGTTACAACCAGTTGCTTATATTTTCAATTCTTCAATTAGTAAAATAGAAATTGATTCAAGCCTTGATGAATACGAATGGGTTTGGAAATTATCCAGTAAAGGAAAATTCTCTTTTAAAAACACATGGGATTTTATTAAAGGAATAGAAATGGAAGTTGAGTGGTTCAAAACAATTTGGAACAATGCAAATTGGCCTAAAATGGCTCATTACACTTATTTTGCTATTTTGAACTGACTGCCAATAAGAGACAGATGTGCAAAATGGGACAAAAACATAGTAAATACAAAATGTCTTCTATGTCAGAAAGAAGTTGAAAACATAGATCATATTTTCTTTGGTTGTTCTTATTCTAGACATATTTGGTTTATTGCCAGAAAAATTAAAGCTCAATTAACAATTAGCTCTCCAGAATATCAGAGACAATATTAAGCAAATTCAAACATCTTTCAAAGGAAAGAAAAAGGATTTTGATAAAGCATGCGTTATTCTAACCCAGCAGCCTATTTTATTTGGAAAGAAAGAAACAACAGACTTCATCAAAACAAAGAAACTGACTGTACGCATCTTTGGAAAGCAATAGAGATAGAATCCAACAACATTCTTCAAAAGTTTAAAACTTTCACAATTCTAGTATGCAAAGCCAAAGCTTAAATGAATCGGACAATTATGAAATTATGGTTGATTACTTACAAAAGGGAAAACTCTTATGAGAATTCACTTTAATCAAACTCTCTCAGAAGGTCTAGTGCTTTAGAAGGACATCAGGGCAAAGATTTCATTCAAGCCAAAGTTGATGGTAGCCATTCTCTTGTCCAAACCAGAGAACCTCTCTGCAAGGGAAGAAAGCAATTACTCATTTTTAGTAATAATAATTTCAATTATAATAATATTTCTAGTAAAATAATTTATGTACCTGATTTGAACAGAGGAGGCCACTCTTTCAACTGTGAGCTTGATCTTTTTGATAATACACAACCGTCAAGTATCAACAATGGTCTAGGTTCTCCCCAATCAGGAGACATCAACATGCTCAATAAAAGTTACTTATCTCAAGAGACCAACAGGGTTGATTTATGCAATTACTCAAATAGATGCCTACAGAAAAATAGCATGTTGATTGATAATTGCAAGGGAAGTATCAAGTCACACTTTAATAAACATAATATCAATGTTAATAATTCGAATTCTAATCTTTCTATGTTTTGACTTGCTAAATCTGGAGGCTACTGCGCTTATAGCAGTCTGCAAGAGCATGATAGAAAGCTCCAATGGGCTATCAATGATCAAAGATTAGGATACAATCATTACAAGAGTAAAATCAATCAAGTTTTTCACATATCTAATTGGGAGAGAGGAGAAAGCAGCAGGATATTAGAGTTTAGAAGTTCAGCTATAACTGAGCATAACAGCAGCAATTTTGAAGCTTGCAATGCTGAAGCCTTCAAAGCTATATGCAAATCAGCAAGTTGTGACAAGCAGCTTCCAGATCTAAGGCTTAATAAAGCTTCAACTAGTGGTTCGTCTTCGCGAGTCGAAGCTGAAGTGAAAACCACCCAAGAGAGAGATTTTCGCTCCATTTTAGAGCTTCGAGGGATGCAAGGATCTAAGACGAAGTATTGGAAGCCTCCTTAAGCTTCTAAATTGGCTTAAGTGAGTTATTATGGTGTTTATAGCTGAATCTCTTATGGCGTTCTGCCATTTTTAAGTTTTCTTTTCATGTTTGTGGAGGCGCAGCTTTGCCCTAAATCTTTTAGGGTTTGTGTATTTGTGAAAGTGGTTTCGGGTTATACTGATGCGGTATACCTGAATATATTACTTTATGTAACTCTCTGGACTTGGTCCATATTTCAAAAAAAAAATACACAAGAACTTTTTGTTTCCTCCCAGCATTATTTTCTTACATCCAGTACAAGTGATCATTTAATACAACTTCTTCAATTACCTCATTCTTTATAACAAACACGTCTTATGTTATATAATACGTTTGTTTAAGTAAAATAAAACAATTAATGCAATAATTCTAATTTACTGAAAATACTTTTTGTCAAAATGTGCGGTTAAGTGAGAAAAAAGAGAATCTCACAAATTCCACAATTTTAAATGCCTCTTTCCTCAATTTTCCTTTACAAAAAGTGTGTTTTGTTCTTTCTTTCCAATGCAGGCAGCATCATTCCAACTATAATAATATTAACATGCATAAAACAGCAGTCCTTTTGACATAAAGTCAGCAATAGTCACTAATGGATTAGTATGCTCCACCACATCTACTTGCTTTTTCTTTTGTTCAGTACATTCAGTTTAAGGGAGAAGGTTAGAAATTGTGAATGTTTAATGTAGTAAATAGCAGGTCCACCATCTACCATTAGCTTTGTTATGCTTTCTTTGTTTTCACTTTTGGTTTCTGTACTGTCTATATTGTTGGAATATATATTTAAAAAAAAGGTTGGAGACTAGAGAGAAGAAGCTTGTTCTCACTAATCCACACAACTCACACACAAAGAGAAGAAACTTGTTCTCATAAATAATGCTTTATTATTATTATTTTTCCTTTGCTTGATTGCTTGATTACAAATGAGGGGAGAGCTCCTCTATTTATAGTCCCTAATAGATCATTCTATAATTACTTTTGCTTGATTACAAAGAAAACATAATTCTAGAAATACTTTTACTTGGTTACAAAGAAAACATAATTCTAGAAATACTTTTACTTGATTACAAAGAAAACATAATTCTAGAACTCTCACCCCCCCCTTTAAACATAATACAAGAATTCTCTAGAAATTAATAAATCAAGTTTATATTCCAACACCCCCCTTTAAACTTGATTTGCCCCCCTTTGAGCTAAACTTTTACGCATACCAAGTTTCTTCTTTAACTCCTTGAAAATCTCTTGCATACTTTGCTTGAGAGATAAATATACCATCATTATCTTGCTTTACTTTAATACCAAGAAAGTAATGAAGTAGACCCAATTCGGTCATCTCAAATTCTTGCATCATACTTCTCTTAAATTCTTCAATATTATCAAGACTATTTCCCGTAAAAATCAAATCATCCACATATAAACCAATGATGAGAATGTTACCTTTGTTCTCCTTGATGTAAAGAGTATGCTCAAATGGACACCTCTTGAATCCCATCTTCACAAAATAGTCATCTATGCGACTATACCATGCACGAGGGGCTTGCTTAAGGCCATACAATGCACTCTTCACCCGATAGACTTTATGCTCTTCATCCTTTATCACATGGCCGGAAGGTTGATCAATGTACACCTCTTCTTGTAGTACTCCATTCAAGAAAGTAGATTTAACATCCATTTGATAAACTTGCCACTTATTTTGAGTGGCCAATGAAATTATCAAACGAATTGTTTTAAGACGTGCCACGGGAGCAAAAACTTCTTTGTAATCAACACCATACTTTTGCTTGTAGCCTTTCACAACTAATCATGCCTTATGTTTATCAACTTCACCTTGTGCATTCAACTTTGTCTCGTAAACCCATTTGACTCCAATGGGTTTCTTCCCTTCAGGTACTTCAACCAACTCCCATATTTAGTTCCTTTCAATTGCATCAATTTCTTGATCCATGGCTTGTCTCCTTTTCTCTTCCTTGGCGGCTTCTTCAAAATCAACCGGATCCGCAGTTGCATATAAAGCAAAATCAACAAATTCATCTTCTAAAATTCTTCTTGTTTCTCCATAAATCTCCGCAAGAGGTCTTGTCCTTCTAGGTGTGGATTCTGAACTTGAAGATGATGAGCTTGGAGGAGAATTAGATGGTGGAGTAGGTGGAGTCAAGATACTTGTACTCTTTTTCTCATTTTTCCATTCCCATGCTTCTTCCTCATTGAAAATTACATCACGACTAATAATAGTCTTCTTTGTGATGGGGTTGTATGATTTATATGCCTTGGATCTTTCACTATAGCCAACAAAGATGCACTTTTCAGATTTGTCATCAAGTTTTCCTCTCTTTTCATCCGGCACATGAGAGTAACAAATTCTTCCAAAAATTCGGAAGTGGGAGACACATGGCTTGTGACCACTCCATGCTTCTTGTGGAGTCTTTCCTTAAACACTTTTAGTTGCCGCACGGTTGAGAACATAGCATGCATATGCTACAGCTTCAGCCCAAAATATTTTAGGCAATCCTTTTGTCTTCAACATACTTCGAACAAGTTCCATAATGATACGGTTCTTTCTTTCGGCCACCCCATTTTGTTGAGGGGTTGAGCGGACCGTTAGTTGATGATGAATGCCATGATCCTTTAAGAAATTTCCGAATTCTTCCGCCATATATTCTCCACCACGATCGGATCGGAGTGTCTTTATAGAAAAACCACTTTGCTTCTCCACAAGTGCTTTAAAATTCTTGAACACTTCAAATACTTGAGATTTTTCTTTGAGAAAGTAAATCCACATCTTGCGACTATAGTCATCAATAAAAGTGAGAAAATATCGATTACCTCCAAGAGATCAGTTTGTGCGCATAAGTCCACATAAATCCGAATGCACTAGCTCCAAAGGATTCTTTGCTCGCCATGCCTTTTCTTTTGGAAATGGATCTCGATGGTGCTTGCCAAAAACACAACTTTCACATACTTGATCTTGTTTGCTAATATTTGGGATGCCTCTTACCATATGATCTTTGCAAATCTTGGATAGAGTGCTAAAACTCAAGTGATTATAACGAAGATGCCAAAGCCATGACTTGTCATTAACAATATTAGCAAAACATGGAAATGCTTCATTTTTAATTTGCAACGGAAACATTTTTGTTGGTGTCATCTTCACTTTTGCAATAAGAACACCAGTTTTTTCTTTGATCTCACATAAATCATTTTTGAAATTCACATTATGTCCCTTCTTTAAAAGTTGCCCAACACTCAAAAGATTGTGTTTAAGATCGGGAACATAATAAACATTAAAAATATAATTTGTAGCTTGCTTTGTCCGTATCGGTATATCACCACTGCCTTTGATAATGAGCCTTTTGTTATCACCTGTCTTGACTTCTCGTTGGACACTTTCATCAAAATTCACAAAGCAACTTTTATTTCCGGTCATGTGGTTACTACAACCACTATCAATATACCATATATCATCAAAAGAAGCTTCTTGAACATTACAAGCAAGAAGCATACTTTCATCTTGTGTCTCCAAATTCTCATGTAGAAAATTAGAATTATCTTTTTCATCATTAATTCTTTTAAAACAATCCTTTTTCATATGCTCATATTTATGACAATAATGACATTGAATATTATAAGAGTTACCTCTTCCTCTTCCACTGTATCCTCCACGACCTCTTCCTCTTCCTCCTTGAGATGGGCTTGAATTTTCACTTTGAATTTGGCCTCTTCCTTGTCCTCTACCACAGGCTGATCTTCCACCTCTTCCTCTAAAACCACCACGGTTGGTGTCTCGAATTTGAAAAGCTTGCTCGGAAGGAGAGGAATCAAATTGTTTGATGCGAAGCTCATGAGATTGTAGTGAGCCCAACAATTCTTCAAGAGAGAAAGTATTCAAATCTTTTGATTCTTCAATAGCAACAATAACATGCTCAAATTTCCTTGTCATACTTCGAAGAATTTTTTCAATAATTATTTTATCCGAAATTTCTTCACCATTGACTCGAAGTTGATTAGCAATAGAAATAGTTCTATTATAAAATTTCTCCACCGATTTACTTTCTTTCATTTTGAGTAAATCAAACTCACCTCTTAGAGCTTGAAGTCTTACCATCTTTCCCTTTTCTTCACCTTTGTACGTCTTGTTGAGGATGTCCCATGCCTCCTTTGATGTTGATGCCGAAGAGATCCTTTCAAAAATTGCTTCATCCACCGCTTGATAGATAAAATAAAGAGCCTTCTTGTCCTTCTTTCGAATCTCTTTCAAAGTATTCAATTGTTGTGTTGAAAGTGTTGCTAGATTCTCCGGTTCTTCATATCCATTTTCAACAATCTCCCAAAGATCTTGAGAGCCATACAAGACCTTCATTTGAATGCTCCATTGATTGTAATTCTTTCCCGTCAAACGAGGAAGTTGAGGTTGCAACATATTGTTGGAAGTCATCCCTAAACCTTGGCTCTGATACCACTTTGTTGGAATATATATATTAAAAAAAAGGTTGGAGACTAGAGAGAAGAAACTTGTTCTCACTAATCCACACAACTCACATACAAAGAGAAGTAATTTGTTCTCACAAATAATGCTTTATTATAATTTTTAGTTTGCTTGATTGCTTAATTGCTTAATTACAAATGAGGGGAGAGCTCCTCTATTTATAGTCCCTAATAGATCATTCTAGAATTACTTTTGCTTGATTACAAAGAAAACATAATTCTAGAAATACTTTTACTTGGTCACAAAGAAAACATAATTCTAGAAAGACTTTTACTTGATTACAAAGAAAACATATATCTAAAACTCTCACCCCCTTTAAACATAATACAAGAATTCTCTAGAAACTAATAAATCAAGTTTATATTCCAACGTATATATGGCTTCTATAAAGTATATATACTTCCAAGCTTTCATTATTTCTTTTTCTAGTATTCTCAACGGTGATAACCTATAATAGTTACTGGAGACTGGAGTAGGTCATTAGCAAATATATTAGCATGCATAAAGTAGGGGTCCTTTTGACATAAAGTCGGCAATAATAACCACTAATGGATTAGTATGCTCCACTGCATCCACTTGCTTTTCCTTTTGTCAACAACTAGTTATTAGCTGTTGCCTATTGGCTATATTATGATTCCTTTTCATCTCCATCAAAATAAACGTGTTTCACTTTCAATCATCCCTTTTCGTTGCAACATGTGCTTCATTTGTTCCTATAAATAAATACATTGTGCAAGCCATCGTCACAACGAACACAGCAGTACCATTGCTCAAAGCAATTTTATTTTCAGATCCAACTTCAACTTTGATTAACTTTCAATATCAGTTTATCTTTTGTCTCATCGATCATGTCTCTTTTTAAGAAATCTAGCTTTTCCATTACATGTGATAGGTTGAAGAAATACATAAAAGAGAAGAAAAGCTTCTCTGAAAATACTGGAGTACTCAACTTGAATACTATCATATCTCAAGAAACAGCACAAGGTATTATTTCAATTCATCATTTACCGGGTTAATTTAACTTTGTTTCTTTGTATGATTATTTTAATCACATGAGCAATTTATTAATGATAATTGAATTGCAGGTAGGCAACCAACTCTGGAACTATTCCCTGGAATCGAACTCAAAGAAGAAAATAAAACTTGCATAAAGCCTGGTACTTTACAGTTAACAATGATATACAATGGGGAAGTTGTGAATTATGATAATATTGACGCTAAGAAGGCAGCAGAGTTGTTTTCATCTGCCCCATCAATTACTGCATCGTATAATAAATCAAAAGTGGCAATGCCAATGGCTAGAAGAAAGTCTCTTCAGAGATTTCTTCAGAAAAGAAAAGATAGGATCAATTCAAATGCACCTTATTCTTCAAAGCAAGCTCCATATGATGAAAAGTCATGGCTACAGTTAGGCCTATCAAATTAGATTTATTTACTTATTTAACACGTAGTGGAATGTTTTGAGCATTCCATTTCCAAGTCCTCCAAATTAAATCACTTACAAAATACAAAGTCAATGAAGAGAAGGAAATTCTGAAAAGAGGAGGAGAAGAAGAAGAACCAGTGTTCATTTAAATGACCGGAAGACGGTCAAAATTGGCTAAAATAACTGGGAACAAAGAAGCATTGAGAAGAAAACCTGTGTATTTCCTAGCTATTATCACAACATTATCCTTTATAGTATTTCCTTACTTTGATTCAGCAACTAAATGTTTCTGCATTTTTGGAAAACCTGTGTACCATATTTGATACATAATCACGGTTGTTCTCATCGTATACTAATCAAGTCTGGAAAATTCATCATTAAAATTTTTGCTTACCTCCTATTTGTTCTGCTATTACTATCGTTTTTTGTTTTTTGAAGTTAAAATTTGCTTGCAACTTAGTCTGTTTCCATTCTCTTTTATTTTCTAATTTATAAATTTCCAAGCCAATTCCTGATCATTCTCTAACGCACATATATAGGTGTTACAATTAGAAACCAAGAGGCATAAGCTTTACAGTCAGTATCAAAGCTTACACTTCCAGGCCATTAAACAAAAATTGGTCTTACATAGGCACACAAGAGGAAGAGGAAGACATCACTTCTTTTAGATCAAAGTTCAAACTGAAAATTGTAAATTAATTAGTGCCTAATACAGAACAACCTGCCTACTTTTGAAAGCCAATGCTCTCCAATATACAGTACTCTTCATCCATTTCTTCTACACACATATCCACATAACTTTTAAGTACGGATCCTTTAAATGGAATGATAATGAGTGGGTAATAGTATAAGGAATAGTGGTCCTTGGATGGTTGTTGTTTGATAAATAAATCAGTTTTGCAAGCTTTAATTTATAGTTTGCGCACTTATGGAATGCGCAAGCTATAAGTATAAAAGAAAAACAACTTGCGCATTCCATGTTTGCGCAAGTTCTAATTAGAACGAGGCCTAGTTTTGCAATTAGTTTTCTGTGATGCCTATTTCTACAATATGTTATTTTGTCAAGCCCTGTTCGACATTTTTTCCTTCCTGGATATATTAGAGGACTCCACTTGAACCATTCAACTCAAGGTATTTTATTTGATTATTTTCTTATTTATTCCCCTCTCTAGGTTTATATTGACAAGAATTCTCCTTACGTAAGCAATGCATTAATAGTTATTGATCTAATTTAATTTACAGATTCAGACGCAACTCTGGAATTGTTTCCCCTAACTGAATTGAACAAACCCTTTACTGCAAAGTCTAGAACCAAACAGTTGACAATATAGAAGGGAGCAGCAGTAAATTATGAGAATATTGAAGCTAAGAAGGCAAAAGAGTTGATTGCTTTTGCCAAATCAATTACTGCATTGAGAGAAGTAGGATCTAACGTGGTGATGCCAACTACTCGAAGGAAGTCGCTGCAAAGGTTTCTTAAGAAAAGAAAATATCACATTAGTTCAAATGCACCATATTCTTCGATGCAAGCTGCATATGATGACAAATCTTGGCTTCAATTAAGCCTATAAAACTAAGTATATATATTTGACAACCAATGAGTTGTTCTGAGCATTCCTTTACCAAGACCTGCTATTCAACCCTGCAACCCACTGACAAAATTAATAAAGACAAGGGAATTCAGAAAAGAGAAGAAGAGGAAAAGCCAGTTTGACAATGCTTCAGGTCTTATATATTCTAACAACCATTAGAGGCCATTTGAATGGCCAGCAGAAGGTCAAGATACATAGGCTAGAGAAAATTGGTGAAGAAGCATAAAGAAAAGAATATTTCTACATGTGTGCATCTCTATACCTGTACACAATGTACACCTACACATGATTAAGTAGTTATAACTTATAACTGCTTTCTTATTTCTATTCAATTAATAATTCCTACAATTTGGAAAACCTGTGTAACACAATTACTATAAAAATGTAAATGTTCACATTGTAATATTAAGTCTGAAAAAATCGCCATAAAAATTCTTTTTCACTTCCATTTAGTTCTACTATATCTACTATTTTGTTTTCGTAGTTTATTTATTATATTTTGTAACATTTCTGGATCAGGCACAATCACATAATTGTCGCAATAAATATTAGAACCTGCTACACCTCCAGGTTTTGTTATATTGGATTGACGAGAAAAATTAAGTGCAAGAAATTTAATGCAAACTGCACATGTAGATTCTAAGATAAAAGTGATCAATTTCACTATTCAAGACTTGCAAATGTATATATTCTAAACACACTTCAGGATAACTTGAATGAAGCCAAATACCTCAAAATATGTCCAGAAAAACCATATGGAAATCCAGAAGATGTTATGTAACACCTCGCATTTTTATATAGTTAGAATTTAACGAATTACGATAAGCAATGAAAATAAATAATTTTGGACTTTTCAGAATATGGCTTCGGAACTTGTACCATTGCATCCGGGGCGATTTTTTTTATCAGTTTCCATATATAACTTATCAAAATCCAAGCCAATATGAAGAAGTTACAAACGAAACAAAAGCGGAAAAGAAAACAAAATACACACACATTTATGGCCCGACCAAAAGGTCGACCCAAATAGCCCCAAGGTCGACCGGTGGCTATGGGTGGTCGACCGCTCGGTCGACCCGCATATAGCCTGGACGAAGCCTCGTCCAGGTACGTACAGTGACGTATTTTTGGTTTTAAACGCTATCTGAGCCATACGTTCTTCGATCCTTTGGCTCCGAACGACTGATGCAGCGCATCCCATAAATCACGAATGACATACCATGAATCGCGGCGAAACCCTAGGTCGCTCCAGCCGTATGTCGCTTCTCCTTGAGTCGCCTCCAGTAGGTCGCGAACGAAGGTCGCGAATGAGCAAGTTTCTTCTGTCGCAAGCCCTAGGTCGCTCCAGCCTAAGTCGCGAACAGAGCAGATTTTCCAGTAGGTCGCGAAGCCTAAGTCGCTTCTTCCTTAGGTCGCGTACGAATTCCAGTAGGTCGCGAAGTCTTATGTCGCCGCCTCTTTAAGTCGCTCCTGATGCCGAAGATCTTAGGTCGCGAACGAAGCCTAAGTCGTTCCAGTTTAAGTCGCGAGATTCCTTATGTCGCTCCAGTTAGGTCGCGAACTCCTTAAGTCGTTCCAGTTAGGTCGCGAACTCCTTATGTCGCTCCAGTTAGGTCGCGAACTCCTTATGTCGCTGAAATCTTATGACGCAAACTTTCTTTATGTCGCTGCTAAGCCGAAGACACTTAAGTCATGTTTCTTATGTCGTATATTGTTAAGTCGTGTTATGTTGTAACCCGTTTGTTTGTTAAGTCGTTTTACTGTTTGTGATGTATTTTTCTTAAGTCGTGTGAAGTGTTGTAACGTGTGTTGAGTTGTAAGCTCCTATAAATAGCGGGTGAGTTGTATCATTTAAAGGAGTTGATTTTTGAATAAAATTTGGTTTGTGCTTTGTGCCACCATTAAATTTGGAAGTTGAGTGTTATCTCCTTTCTCCATCTTCGGATATTCGAGTGCACTCGAATCAACGAACTTGAAGCTGATTCACGGAATCTCGTGCGCGAGATCAACGTCGAAGAATCTTAGATCTTCTAACGCGGTATTATGCGCGATCAACATGTTGAAGATAGCTAGAATCCGGTATCTCGAGAGATCAACGGATTTGGGCACTTGGGTATCTTCAATCCATCGATTCATTTTGTTTCATCGATTCATTTTCCGCGAATTATCAATTCGTGAGTTGTGTGATCCTGTAGGCTGTGTCATTTGGTATCAAAGCTAGGAGATGAACTTTTCCAAGTTCGTTGGCTGTGAAGTTTGCGTGATTTGAAGTTTGTGTTTGGATTTGTTGAAGATTTGACAATGCCTCCAAGAAGAGTTAATCGTCATCAGAATGTTGCAGATGTGTATCGAAGAGAAGATGCTGAACAAATGGAGCAACGAATTAGTGATAAATTCAAAAATAAGTTTGATGAGGGAATTGGTAGATGGAAAAGGCTCATGATGGATATGAATCAAAATCGACAAAGAGCATCGCCAGGTTCAAATCAAGGTGGACATAGAATTTCGCCGTCAAATTCCAAGAGGAGAAGAATGTCACCACCATCGGATCGGGAAAGAAGAGAACCATCAGTTTCGGGAGAAAGAGACGTGCGTGGTAGCAGAAATGTTGATGGTCAGAATCGACATCGACATACGTCAGATTTGGAGGAATCCAGTGATGGTAGTAGTAGCTCTTGTCGAAACCGTGGTCAAGGGCGAAATCGAAATAGAGATTCCGAAGATGATCGTCGATGGGAGTCGGGGATGAAAACAGAGATTCCAGAATTCAAAGGGGGAATGCTAGCGGAAGAGTTTCTGGATTGGTTATCAAATGTTGAAGAAATTTTTGACTTCAAGGAAGTACCCGAGCATCGTAGAGTTAAGTTGGTTGCTACACGATTGAGGGGAAGAGCTATGGCATGGTGGCAACAAACTAAACTTACACGGGAAAGAATGTGTAACGCCCCACCTCTATGCCCATAATAACAAAGAGTATTAAAAGAAATATTGTCTATTATTACGAAGAATAAGGCTGGATAGGAGCGACCATCCGTAATTGGCCTTACACTAATATTGGTTATATCGATAGGAGTGGTATATACTTTTTATTTTTCATCTATTATTTATTTACTCCCATCGACACACCCAATTCTAGTACAAAACGAACTACGACGGTTCATAATAGTTTAGGACAATGAATATAATAACAACACAGATAATATAAATGCGGAACACAGATTAACAAAAAAATCTCATATATATATAACTTGTAACGACCCGGGATTTTGACTCCGAAAATCCCAGATAGTTAGGGACAGAAAAAGAAAAGAGATAGAAGAAGAAATAGAACAAGACACAGATTCTCACATTCGCAGCGGATTAAAATACAATATCAAATAATAATATCAGTTATACAAAGAAAACTATATCGGTCAATTACATTTTAATACATCAGAGTTACAACATTTCACAATCACTGGACAGTTAAAATAACTTGTCCCAATAAATAACAATATCACACTCCATACGTTCCTGCCATCCAGCTCGTCTCCTGAGCTCCTGAACGTCCTTACCTGAAAATCTGTAATACTCGGTCTGACCCGAGCATTACATCAAAGTAACACCCGGGTCAGGCTGGAAACCAGCGTGAGTAAACCCATCTAGCATGGAATACAAAAACATACAACTTATATGCACCCGGGTAACTCATCAATTTACAACTTCACAAATTGTTATAAACATCACTTATTTCACACATCAATTTCTAGGTACCAAACTTAGATTAGATGGTCCAATTTACTTAAATCATGCCATTCCAGCTTATTGATTTCACATATCAATCTATAAAGAATTATAGAAGATTTCTAATCGAAGTGGTTTCGGATATTTCTGATACCCGACTCCGGTCTCTTCGAATCCAATATCATTCTAAATCCAAGTTGTTTAAGTGAATACAACTAAATTTTAAATACAAGATGTCAATTTTCACAGCAATTCATTGTCTAAAAATAACCCACATTATCACAGTTCAACCAAAACATATCATATCATCACAAATTATCAGACTAGAGCATTAATCCAAACATTCAATACAATTTAATCATCCCTAAGCATGATTAATTTGTCACTCAATCTAATTAATTTAATTAACACAAAATAAAGTAATTACCTTTAAATCCTGCTTAATTAATGTTAATTAAACCATTTAAATAATTATTGAAATTAATTAATTATTCCTTAATCATTAATTAATTAACCTTTAATAACTTACAATAATTAATTATCCTTTAATTAATTTCATTAAGTAATTATCCTTTAATTACATTAATTAATTATCCTATAATTACTTAAGTTAATTAATTATCCCTTAATTAGTTAAGTCCTTAATTAATTAAGAGTTAAACATTTATCTTAATCATTTTACTCAATTATCATTTAAGTTTATTTAATAACCTTTGGAATTAATTTTTTTTTTAACTTATAAAATAACTAGGATCCTTAAGTTAATAATTAAAAACATTTAGTTTCTCTAACCATCTACTTAACAACTCTATTTAATTTTATTTAAATAACTTAAGAATTAAACAAAGTAATAATCATATAATAATATACTTTAAACTTAATTAATTTAAGTTAAAATAAATTATTATACAATTTTAACTAACCCAAATATTTAAATAAAACATTAATCATTTAAAAGAAAATTGGTTAAGAAAAATTTGTTTAAAACTTGTTTTATTTTAACTTTTAAAAACCTTATTTATACCCTAGTACAGACCTGAGACTAACCTGGTACTAACCCACATATCTCTCGAGCCAACTCCTCTTCTTCTTCTTTTCTTTTTTTTTTCTTTTTAAAACTTGTTTTGTTTTAAATTTAAAACCTGTTATAACTGGTTTAAACCCTCGCGAACTACCCAATCCCTTCCTCGAGTTCCCACCCAAGACACCCCTTCCTTTTCCCGAGCTCTCACTCTTCTCTTCAATCCTACAGCAACAACCAAAACTACAGATACCACTGACACACGTGCACAGGTGCACGCCATCGCTCCGATCATCGATGCCATCGCTGGCAAGTCGAAAACAACCTCTCCCTCGATTCCGACCACCCAGATCCTAGAATCGAACACGAAATCGAAAACGAGCACAAACGAACCCCACTGGAACAAACCAATCACCCAAGAACCTCCACGTGTTGCCACCTCCGGTCATCAGAACCCTCGCCACCGCGTCCAGAGCTTCGCCGTTGACTCACACTCCTATACCCCTTGCTCCGATCAAGTCCGATGCTCCCTCATTGACGAACTAGCCTCGATTTCGACAGCGACCAAACCTAGGTTTAAAACCCTACTTCAACGTCGATACGCCACCACGATGATCGATAAATCCAGAGACCATTTTCCCGTGAGCTTCGACCTCCAAGCTACCTTCAGCGATGAACACGAGACTCCACCATTCGCCGATCACCAGAAATCGAGCAAACTCTCGATTCTGTTCAACTCGCAAGATTTCATGATTTCCATACTTAAAAATCATGATATCTATATCAAAATTCATCATTTCCTAGTATGATTCTAATTATCAAATCAAAACATGAAATTAAATCGATTGATTTTTCTGACTATAAATGATTTCACTGTCATTTCTAAATTTCGAAATAATTACTCAATATATACACTTGGAAATATTTTTAAATATGATATTACATCCTTACAATCACTTTTCCTTTAGATATCCTAGCCAGGAATTTTAGATGAAGAGATATTAATTTATTTTGATTCAGATGATCCTGTAATTTAAGAACAGAGCTTAAATATTTATATACACAGACATGCACACCTATTTTCACACATATATATACAATAATATCTATCTTCATGCAAGAACTCATCACCACTATACTTCAAATAAAATCACAGCATCCAGGTATCAACAGATTCTAATTTAAATAGATTATTTTTACTCACTGGTTGAAAAGGCAGAGACTTGAAAAGCAGGGATTTGAAACTGAAGCTTTTAAAACTGAAACTTTGAATTGCTTTGATGTCTTTTGAACTGAAAGGCTTTGTAAAATGAACTGGAGTGCTTAATCGATTCAGATTGAAGTTTGTTTGCTGATCCTTTGTTACAGGCTTTTACTTGAGAAGATTTAAATTTAAATCATAGGCGAATTTTGGCTTACAGGTTTCTGAAAAATGGTTTACAGATTTTTAGTTCGATCTGTTTTGAGAATATTTACAAGTTTGAGTTTTCTTTCTTTTGAAATTGTGAAGATAGAAAAAGAAATAGAAGAGAGGGAATGTATGTTTATATAATGTAAATTAAAATTTATTAAAAATTAAAGAAAATTAAAATAAAAATTGACACTTGTCTTAACCTTACTTATTCATTTAACACATGTTATTAAGAGAGTTTAATAAGTTAACACTTGTAATACTACATGCATAATAATTTTTAAATGATTTTAAAGGCTTTTAAATTAAATTTCCTAAATAGATAAATACATATCTTATTTAATAAATGCTTTTCTTAAATTTATATAAATAAAACTCTTTAAGGAAAATAACAAGACAAATCTTATTTTAAATAAAAACTTTATTCATATATTTTATATCCAAACTATATTATTATTTTATTTTAAGATATATATTAAATTTAAACAAACACATTATTAATTGTAAATAATTATCCTATTTAAAATTAATAAATACACATATATATACATTTAAACAACACTTATTTAAATTTGAAATAATATGTCTAATTAAAATCTATTTAAAACTATATTTAAAAACAACTCATTATTATTATTATTATTTTGAAAATAACAAACTATACCCATTTTAAATAATTAATTTAAAAGATTATCACATTTTAAATTCCCTGAAATTCCGGGTTATCACATTCCTCCCCCCTTTAAATCTTTTCGTCCTCGAAAAGAAACGAAGCAAGAATTTTATTACAATGTTGATTATTAGTTAAATTATTCCTTGATCATTTTCAGCTATAAACTCTTTAAATAAGAATTTTTTTTTTCAAACACTTTAAAATCTATATAATATTGCCAAAATAGCCTTATAAAAATACTTTTTATAACTCGATGTCTCAACAAGTCTATCTTTGTTCTCACAGAAATTCGGTCATACGTTGATCAGACGTAGGACTGAAAATCTATAAGGACTTAGCAAACCCGTTTTCAACACCCAGTGAAAATATTTGGAAAATAATTTATGAAAATATAGAAAACATTTTTGAAAATAGAGGAAATATCTTTGGTGAGAATGCTCTGGAAATCATCACTCCCATCCATGGTCACAGTTACATCACGGATTACGTTGCCATCGCAGCAAAAGTCCATGTAACTGATTACACCAAGGAACCCACAACAGATCGCAGTTACATCCAGGGTTACGTTGCCGTCGCAGCAAAAGTCCATGTAACTGTTGGCTCTCAGCGGCACACACGATTTCGCTGTCAAAATGAAACTCCTCCACATAGGTCGCAGTCTACCGATATAAAATCAAACGTAGACAGTTGGCTCTCAGCGGCTCAAACGACTTTCGCTATGTTACCATAGTGTCACAGTCTACCGATATAAAATCAAACGTAGACAGTTGGCTCTCAGCGGCACACATGACTTTCGCTATGGTCTGCAGTAGATCGCAGTGACATTGAGTTAAATTGTTGTCACAGCATAACTCAAATGCCTCTGTGGGCACCAGCCCCTCGACTTTCGCTACACAAATAATCCTCAGGAACTAGTTTTGTCCGGACTCCTCACAGGATCAACTTTAGAAACCCCCCTTGGGGCTCAAGGCAGTACCACCCAGTGGTACTCCTGAGAAGTTCATTTCAAGGAAGCGCCTTTTTCCCCAGAGCTATTCTCAAAACACTTTATACTATATACTTATAGTATCTTCAAATCATACCCTTTATGATTTATCAAAATCTCCTTTACACAAAATCGATTACCAAAATCGATAATTTTCAAACTAGGCTTTCCAAAATCCAAAACTGATTTTCCCAAAAATCAAAATTATATAGGTTCCCAAAACCTTTTCCAAAATCATTCTCATAAAACCCTTTATATATATAGATATATATAACTTTGAAAATCTTTGGATCATTTCAAATTTGTATAAAACCTCTTTTATACTTCAAATACTTCCAAAATCCCTTTTTATTCTGGCTAGATTCAATAAGCGAAGTTTATCATATTACAAAATATAACTTTATTTATTGTCAAATCAAATATTCAAGTTTGATTTCTTTATAAAGTTATTTACCATTTACTTACCTCCATAAAGTAAATTTCAACCAAAGAAATATCCAATTCTATTATATTTCACAAATATACTTTTCATTTCAAAGACCATTTTACAATCCTTATCCACAAATTTCAATATCAATTTCATTCAAACCCGTACGATGTACACATATCATCCGTACGCTATATCAATCTGATCGCTCAATCGATCACACAATTTCACTTCCGAACTAGTGTCGTCCACCCGGCTTCCTAGTGCGGACTCAGATCTGGTTTCTTGATTAGAAACCGTCATTCTCCTTGCATAGTCGTAGCTATGATAGAGAATATCCAGAACCAATCAACAATCCATATTCAGGTTCGCCGTCGAAAATCGAGCGAAAAATTCTAACTCGGATCGATAATATTATCTCGAAATTCTGTGCTCGAATCTGGATCAAACCACTATGCGAATAGAATAATATACGTTCATCCTACATATTTAACTTCATTGATTATTAGCCAAATCAATTCTCTTTTCTATTCACATTTCCTTTAATTCCATTCACTTATTCTCAATTGCTTCCATTTCCAATTAAGTTATTACTTCAATTACAAACAGTTTGAACTCTGACCAATTTAAATTTAAAAATAGCTTGAAAAAGTTTAAAATGGATAAGTAGTTGAAAAATAGTTATTAGTTTGTAAAATATCTGTAAAATAGTTAAGTAGATATAAAAATAGTTAGATAATTGCAAGATAGATTTAAAATAGTGATTAGATGTAGGTAACTGAAAAATAGTAATTAGTTTATAAGACAGTTTCAAAATAGTTAAATAGTTCCAAAATAATTGTAAAATAAGTATGAGATAGTTTGGGGTTTAAGAAGAAAGATTATATAGTAAATAGTTTGGAAAAATATATTTGTATTAAAACAATTTATTTTGAAAATAATCCAGAGCCAAGCTGTTCAATTCTCATCAATTCAATTTAAATTTCCATCTCCATTTAAATTAACTCAATTGCAATTTAAATAACTTCAATTTCCATTGAAATTGATTTAATCCCAATTCAAGTTGAATTAACCTTAATTCCTTTCCAAATTCAAATCAAATTCCATTTGATTTTTAAACTTATACATTTTCAATCACAATTCTAATTAATTCAAACCAAATCCCATTTGAACAAATTTCAATTTAAAACTCAATTTTAAGCTATCTCAAATTTATATAAATTCGAGTTAAATTTCTAAATGTTGATTTAATTTCTTAAATCAAATTAACTTATATCTTTAAACCATTAAACTCTGAATCCAAATTCCAAATTTCATTTTAAAATTATCTTTACTTAACTTATTATAAAGTTCAAATAAGAATTCAAAAACAATTAAATTTCAGATTCTAGTTTATTATCCATTTTCCATTTCCAGATCTCAAACCCATTTTGAGATCACTCATAGCTCCTATTTAAATTAATCATTTAACTACCCAAGTTAAATTTAAATTTCATCTTGAAATTTCCAATTCAAGTTGTTCAATCTAAACTTATTTAATTTTCCCAAAATTAAATTCACTTCAATTTTATTCAAACAACTTTGCCCAATTTTAATTCTCATTTCAAATTTTAAACTTCATATTAATAATATTTCCACTTATAAGTTCAAAAACTTATTACTTTGGGTTTTCATATCACATTCCAAGGAAAAATTTAAAACTCAATACTTAGAGTTTATTTCAAATCATCTTTGATATTATGTATATCCTTATCTTTACATATTTATTTCCTTTACACACCAAGTTATACCTTAAATTTTTAAACCACCTTTGGTTTTTAATTCAAAACAAATTTCGTTAAAACTATTTCAAGTTTTCTGGATTTAGATTTAAAACTTCACAATTTAAAACCCACTTCAATTTACAAGTCATACTTGCCTAAATGTTTTACTCCCCTAAAACATTTCATTTTGCTTAATCATTTACAACATTTCATTATTAAACACAATAACCATTTATGATAATAACTAAGATTATCATATCTGGAAATCAATTCATTATTATTTTATTTAATTCCAATTAATTTAACAACCAATTTCTTAAATATATTTAATAATTAGAAAATTATTTCTATATATATCAAAAGTAAAACTTATATAAAAATCATTTATTTTTATAACCATTTAAAAACCTTTATATAAGAAAATAACAAGTACGCTCTCATATATATATACACTCAACTCATCTTAGGGTACTATTGACCCTATCCTTAATGAGTAATCCCACCAGAGCCAAGGTTCTCGTTTAACCTCGCTCTGATACCAAATGTAACGACCCGGGATTTTGACTCCGAAAATCCCAGATAGTTAGGGACAGAAAAAGAAAAGAGATAGAAGAAGAAATAGAACAAGACACAGATTCTCACATTCGCAGCGGATTAAAATACAATATCAAATAATAATATCAGTTATACAAAGAAAACTATATCGGTCAATTACATTTTTATACATCAGAGTTACAACATTTCACAATCACTGGACAGTTAAAATAACTTGTCCCAATAAATAACAATATCACACTCCATACGTTCCTGCCATCCAGCTCGTCTCCTGAGCTCCTGAACGTCCTTACCTGAAAATCTGTAATACTCGGTCTGACCCGAGCATTACATCAAAGTAACACCCGGGTCAGGCTGGAAACCAGCGTGAGTAAACCCATCTAGCATGGAATACAAAAACATACAACTTATATGCACCCGGGTAACTCATCAATTTACAACTTCACAAATTGTTATAAACATCACTTATTTCACACATCAATTTCTAGGTACCAAACTTAGATTAGATGGTCCAATTTACTTAAATCATGCCATTCCAGCTTATTGATTTCACATATCAATCTATAAAGAATTATAGAAGATTTCTAATCGAAGTGGTTTCGGATATTTCTGATACCCGACTCCGGTCTCTTCGAATCCAATATCATTCTAAATCCAAGTTGTTTAAGTGAATACAACTAAATTTTAAATACAAGATGTCAATTTTCACAACAATTCATTGTCTAAAAATAACCCACATTATCACAGTTCAACCAAAACATATCATATCATCACAAATTATCAGACTAGAGCATTAATCCAAACATTCAATACAATTTAATCATCCCTAAGCATGATTAATTTGTCACTCAATCTAATTAATTTAATTAACACAAAATAAAGTAATTACCTTTAAATCCTGCTTAATTAATGTTAATTAAACCATTTAAATAATTATTGAAATTAATTAATTATTCCTTAATCATTAATTAATTAACCTTTAATAACTTACAATAATTAATTATCCTTTAATTAATTTCATTAAGTAATTATCCTTTAATTACATTAATTAATTATCCTATAATTACTTAAGTTAATTAATTATCCCTTAATTAGTTAAGTCCTTAATTAATTAAGAGTTAAACATTTATCTTAATCATTTTACTCAATTATCATTTAAGTTTATTTAATAACCTTTGGAATTAATTTTTTTTTAACTTATAAAATAACTAGGATCCTTAAGTTAATAATTAAAAACATTTAGTTTCTCTAACCATCTACTTAACAACTCTATTTAATTTTATTTAAATAACTTAAGAATTAAACAAAGTAATAATCATATAATAATATACTTTAAACTTAATTAATTTAAGTTAAAATAAATTATTATACAATTTTAACTAACCCAAATATTTAAATAAAACATTAATCATTTAAAAGAAAATTGGTTAAGAAAAATTTGTTTAAAACTTGTTTTATTTTAACTTTTAAAAACCTTATTTATACCCTAGTACAGACCTGAGACTAACCTGGTACTAACCCACATATCTCTCGAGCCAACTCCTCTTCTTCTTCTTTTCTTTTTTATTTCTTTTTAAAACTTGTTTTGTTTTAAATTTAAAACCTGTTATAACTGGTTTAAACCCTCGCGAACTACCCAATCCCTTCCTCGAGTTCCCACCCAAGACACCCCTTCCTTTTCCCGAGCTCTCACTCTTCTCTTCAATCCTACAGCAACAACCAAAACTACATATACCACTGACACACGTGCACGTGCACAGGCGCACGCCATCGCTCCGATCATCGATGCCATCGCTGGCAAGTCGAAAACAACCTCTCCCTCGATTCCGACCACCCAGATCCTAGAATCGAACACGAAATCGAAAACGAGCACAAACGAACCCCACTGGAACAAACCAATCACCCAAGAACCTCCACGTGTTGCCACCTCTGGTCATCAGAACCCTCGCCACCCCGTCCAGAGCTTCGCCGTTGACTCACACTCCTATACCCCTTGCTCCGATCAAGTCCGATGCTCCCTCATTGACGAACTAGCCTCGATTTCGACAGCGACCAAACCTAGGTTTAAAACCCTACTTCAACGTCGATACGCCACCACGATGATCGATAAATCCAGAGACCATTTTCCCGTGAGCTTCGACCTCCAAGCTACCTTCAGCGATGAACACGAGACTCCACCATTCGCCGATCACCAGAAATCGAGCAAACTCTCGATTCTGTTCAACTCGCAAGATTTCATGATTTCCATACTTAAAAATCATGATATCTATATCAAAATTCATCATTTCCTAGTATGATTCTAATTATCAAATCAAAACATGAAATTAAATCGATTGATTTTTCTGACTATAAATGATTTCACTGTCATTTCTAAATTTCGAAATAATTACTCAATATATACACTTGGAAATATTTTTAAATATGATATTACATCCTTACAATCACTTTTCCTTTAGATATCCTAGCCAGGAATTTTAGATGAAGAGATATTAATTTATTTTGATTCAGATGATCCTGTAATTTAAGAACAGAGCTTAAATATTTATATACACAGACATGCACACCTATTTTCACACATATATATACAATAATATTTATCTTCATGCAAGAACTCATCACCACTATACTTCAAATAAAATCACAGCATCCAGGTATCAACAGATTCTAATTTAAATAGATTATTTTTACTCACTGGTTGAAAAGGCAGAGACTTGAAAAGCAGGGATTTGAAACTGAAGCTTTTAAAACTGAAACTTTGAATTGCTTTGATGTCTTTTGAACTGAAAGGCTTTGTAAAATGAACTGGAGTGCTTAATCGATTCAGATTGAAGTTTGTTTGCTGATCCTTTGTTACAGGCTTTTACTTGAGAAGATTTAAATTTAAATCAGAGGCGAATTTTGGCTTACAGGTTTCTGAAAAATGGTTTACAGATTTTTAGTTCGATCTGTTTTGAGAATATTTACAAGTTTGAGTTTTCTTTCTTTTGAAATTGTGAAGATAGAAAAAGAAATAGAAGAGAGGGAATGTATGTTTATATAATGTAAATTAAAATTTATTAAAAATTAAAGAAAATTAAAATAAAAATTGACACTTGTCTTAACCTTACTTATTCATTTAACACATGTTATTAAGAGAGTTTAATAAGTTAACACTTGTAATACTACATGCATAATAATTTTTAAATGATTTTAAAGGCTTTTAAATTAAATTTCCTAAATAGATAAATACATATCTTATTTAATAAATGCTTTTCTTAAATTTATATAAATAAAACTCTTTAAGGAAAATAACAAGACAAATCTTATTTTAAATAAAAACTTTATTCATATATTTTATATCCAAACTATATTATTATTTTATTTTAAGATATATATTAAATTTAAACAAACACATTATTAATTGTAAATAATTATCCTATTTAAAATTAATAAATACACATATATATACATTTAAACAACACTTATTTAAATTTGAAATAATATGTCTAATTAAAATCTATTTAAAACTATATTTAAAAACAACTCATTATTATTATTATTATTTTGAAAATAACAAACTATACCCATTTTAAATAATTAATTTAAAAGATTATCACATTTTAAATTCCCTGAAATTCCGGGTTATCACATAACTGATGTCAGTTACAATATAGTTTACACAATACATATGATACAACTACAACTGTCGACTTTGGAAGTTATATAAACAAGTACATTATCAACTAATATACATGAATACATATCATCCTATACAATGACTCGACTTCTACAAAATGACAAAGACAATTTCAGAAGATGTGAAAAGTCTTCATAGCCCGAACAGCAACTCAAAGAAGGAAATCTACAACCTGAAATAACTCGGGTCTGACCCGAGTATTAAATTCAAAAGAAAATAATACACGGGTCAATCTAATTCAAACTCAGTTATTAATGTACGGAAGCAATAATAATCAATCTCAATTAGATGACAGTCACAGAAATCTCGTATATCCAACAAATCGAAACATCAATTTAAAACTGTTAAATCTAATAGGGCTGCAGTACACGCATGCGTGTACTACCTCGCCACTATTGCAAGAGATACACAAAAGCTCAGTGAAAGTCACAAATGATCACCAGGTCAAACCCCGAAATAATGGACTCAACTCAAGTGAATTCGAAAACAAATCCAATGCATTAATACAATGCAAATCCACAAAGAAACCAAAACCAGAACATCAAAATACAAGTCTCAATATCAATGATATTGCTTCAGCAGTCAAAATATCAAATATACATGAACCAAGACAGTGAACTGAAGGCAATGCAACAGTAAAAGAAACAACATCAGCAGATGCAAGACCAGAGAACTGCACAAGTGTAACCTCGAATCAAAACAAAGTAAAACTGCTCATATACACGAACCAGTGCCGACAAACTCAAGAACTACTAGATGACAATGAAGCATGAATACTACTGGTGTGAAGTAGATCAAAGTGTGCAAGCTAATCTACAATTACAAAATATGGCAATACAACTCCAAATCACACAGGCTCGAATGATTGAGTGCATGTAGGCAGTGTTACAACTACTTGTAGGCAGTAGAATGAAGGTGAGGGCGCCAAAAGTATGGCACCACAGCACGCACACCAATAAATACAAGTGACCAAATGCAAATGAACACACTGCATCAATACAGTGTATCAAATTCGAGCTCAACAAAGGAGACAGGCATCAACTACATCGATGAATCAGAGTAATGTACGAATGACTGCCACTGGGAATTAAAGTGGACAGGGAAGGCAACTAGAAAATAAAGTCAGGTTGAAAACATGATAGGGATACACACACTTAACTGCAAGGAGATGTACAACCAGTGATACTAAGTGCAACTGAAAATCACAGCAGCAGTTTGGAACAAAGATAGTTAAATGCCGAAGTCATATTAGTTCAAGTCCAGCTACCCCGTAGCAAAGGGGAGTGCTACCGTGAAATAACAATGGTACAAAGGCTATAAGTGGAACAACATGTGTAAACTCAATGCTACAAAAAGACCACTAGTATGAAGACTTCAAGCAATACAACCAAAATCAGGCTCAATGAAACAGTCAGTGTTATCAAAGAGCAAATGATAATATATACAAGTGCAGTGAAGCTACAGAAATGTACCAAGCAACCAGGGGATGAATACAACAGTGAATTATCTACAGGTTCAAGTGATTAATGAACCAACTACAATGAAGGCAACAAATGCATGTTCAGGTGAACAAATATCATAAATGCAGACAGGCTAGAGTCAAAGTTCACAAGCGAATCCAGCGCCAACATAAATAAGTGCAAGTACAACCAAACAGTGTCTAACAAAGTGGGACGGCAGCCTCAAATGAAAACATACAATGGCAACTACACAATGCAAAGACCAGTGATGCAACTCAAAGCATAAATCAGTGACTCAATCCAAATGCACAAATTACTTACAACATGGGTGACCAGTTTTAACCAAGTAAATATCCATCATGTACACAATGGCCACACTGAACAAAAGATCAAACTACACAAATACAGAGCAATGCCACTGGCACTAATACAAGGCAGGGTACTTCAAAAGTTCTTAAACAAAACTGGGACCAAGCTCAAGTACTACCATGATCCTAAGCAACTCAAAATAACTCGAATGTCCAACCAGTGGACAACAAAATACTTCAATGTAACATAATCAACAGTAATAAATAAGTTTATTTCATGTGACAGCAATGCAGACACATCACAGACTCAATTTGGCAACTCAAATGATCACTACAGATATGTACTCAAGGAACTCAAGCAAAATTTAGAAAGAACACAAAATGGGATAAGAACAAGTTAGGCAGTGATAACCCAGGTGAAGGTTCATCGATACCTAGCATCCTCAACTACTCAATAACACTTATATGAAGCCAACACGCATACTATAGTGACAAAACAGACTGCAGCAAAATACTAACAGTGGTGCAACACACTTCAACGAAAACCAAAAATGTACAGGAACAACAACAAGTAGAGGGATATAGCGAATCAAAATTCAAGTCAACCACCCATATATGCATACACACAAACATATGTATATATGCACATATATGCAGAACCAGGTGACAGATCGAGGTCGACAAAACTTACAAAATCGAGAAACAAGAAGAAAACCCAAAATGCCAAAGTATTCAAAACAACAGCCGAAGTCTCCAAGAATCAAAACCATAACAAGGTTCAGGTTCGAACTCGTCGAAATCCTCACAACGAAACAAGTTGAAGTCGAAAATGAATGAATCAAATAAATTCGAACAGCGACAAAAAAAGAATCGACGACACAACCACTAGAATACAAACGAAAATCAACGAATTCAAACTCTAATTACAACTTGAGTACGAATTAGATGTGAGTAGGACTCACCTTAGATTCGATGAGCGCAACCACTCGATCGCAAGCAAACATGAAACGATCTACTAGATCGACGAAGTGAGCAACAGAATCAGTCATTAGATCGAACAATATGAAGTTGGCGACGAATCCCTAATTTGAAAAAGGGGGACGAACGAGCCACCATTTCTTTTCTTCGTATGTCTAGTTTAGTTTAGGGTTAGCGAAATTGAATTGAGGGAAAATGGACGAGTACTGGCCTTAATAAATTATCACAGCACTCCAAAACTTGGGCCACGATTCAAAGCCCACTACCCTGAATGAATTGTAAAAGAATTTACAACGGATTAAAACACTTAACAACAATTAACCAACCGATTAATCGTTTACGGACGAAATTAATTAATGCGAAACGTCGGGTTGTTACAGAATGGGAAAGTCGAAGATTGTTTCATGGGAAAAAATGAAGAAGTTGATGAAGGCTACTTTCTTGCCTTATAATTATCAGTCTCTTATGTATCAGTGCTTACAAAATTTGAGACAAGGGACAAAGTCGGTAAATGATTATGCAGATGAGTTTTACCAACTGATTGCTAGAAACGATATCATGGAAACGGAGGAACAGTTGACATCCAGATTTATTGGAGGATTGAGAATGCAAATTCAGGATATGGTAAATATGTTTGATCCGTGATCCATTGCTGAAGCACACCAGAAGGCTCTAGCTTGGGAGAAGCAAGGTAGAAGAGGAGGTGGTGCGTTTATAAGTTCGAGCAATCAGGTGAAGGGGGCTAGTATCAATACTAATGTTTCCAAGGCTGTTAGTAAACTGGTTGTCAATGAAGCTGCTAAGACCAAGGCCAACAACAATTTCAAGTGTTATAACTGTCAGGAGTTTGGTCATAAGAGCAATGAATGCCCGAAGCCTAAAAAGTGAGCGATGATTGCTGAGGTTGAGGATGAGGATATAGAAGTAGAATGTTCCAATTCACCACCGGTTGAGGAGGAAGAAGAATTATTGACGGGAGATGAGGGATATTCTTTAATGATGAGGAGATCTTGCTTGACGCCAAAGCAGGATGAGGAGACTAGTTGGTTGAGGAGTAATATTTTCCAGTCGACATGCACTATTTTGGGAAAAGTTTGTAAGTTTGTTATTGATGCAGGGAGTTTTGATAACATCATCTCTACCGAAGCCGTAAAGAAGTTGGCGTTAAAGACAGAGAAGCATCCCAAACCCTACAAATTGGCTTGGCTGAGGAAAGGTGGGGAAGTGAAGGTTGGTCGAAGAGCTTGTGTAACTTTTTTCATCGGAAAGAATTATAAGGATGAAATTTGGTGTGATGTGGTGGATATGGATGTATGTCATTTGTTGTTGGGAAGACCGTGGCAGTTCAATAGAGTCGTGCAACACGATGGTAGGACTAACTGCTATAGTTTCATGTTCGATGGCACTAGAATCACTTTAGTTCCTAAAAGGCGACAACAAAGTGAAAGCAAGTTGGAGGAAATCAAGGAACTAAAGACTCTGTTATCTTTGAAGGAATTTGTCAAAGAAGTAGAGGATAGCCCTGAAGTATTTCTGTTGATTGGACGTGAAAGTAGTGAAGCGGTTGAAATTCCTGAGGAAGTTAAGCCAGTGTTGAAGGAATTTGAAGATGTGTTTCCTGAAGAATTACCAAAAGAGTTACCACTGTTGAGAGACATACAACACCAGATTGATCTTGTTCCGGGAGCTGTGTTACCACATAGACCACATTATAGAATGAGTCCAAAGGAGCACGAAGAGTTGAGAAGGAAGGTGGAAGAGTTACTTGAACAAGGGCACATATAAGAAAGTTTATGTCCTTGTGCAGTACCAGCCTTGTTAGTGCCAGAGAAGGATGGAACTTGGAGAATGTGTATAGATAGTCGAGCACTAAACAAGATTACGGTGAGGTACAGATTCCCGATGCCAAGATTGGACGACTTGTTAGATCAGTTGAGTGGAGCTGCTATCTTTTCAAAGATTGATCTGAAGAGTGGGTATCATCAGATTCGAATTCGACCAGGGGATGAATGGAAGACAGCCTTCAAGACACGGGAAGGGTTGTATGAATGGCTGGTCATGCCATTTGGTCTTTCGAATGCACCTAGTACTTTTATGCGAGTGATGAATCAGATCTTTCGACCGTTTATTGGAAAGTTCGTGGTGGTATACTTTGATGATATATTGATATACAGTGGAAGCACAGAAGAGCATCTACAACACTTGCGGGAAGTGTTGATGATACTTCGTCAGGAGCAATTTTACGCGGCAACAAAGAAGTGCATGTTCATGACATACAGTGTTTTGTTCTTGGGGTATGTATTGTCCGAGGAAGGTATCCAGGTGGATCAAAGTAAAGTTGAAGCAATCAAGGATTGGCCACAACCCAGGACTGTAACTGAAGTGAGAAGTTTCCATGGTTTAGCATCATTCTACTGAAGGTTTATTCCACATTTCAGTAGCGTGATGGCACCAGTGATAGATTGTACGAAAGGAAAGCAGTTTGTGTGGACTTAAGAGGCTGATTCCGCTTTCCAACAGATCAAGCCACTCTTGACTACAACACCGATTCTTAGATACCCGGACTTTCAGTTGCTCTTTGAACTAGATACTGATACGTCTAAAGTTGGAATTGGTGGAGTGTTAAGTCAAAAGGGTCGTCCAATTGCTTATTTTAGCGAGAAACTTTCTGGAGCCAAGACAAGATACAGTACCTATGACTTGGAGTTCTATGCTATTGTCCAAGCCATAAAGCATTGGAGACACTATTTGTTTCATAAAGAGTTTGTGTTGTATACTGACCATGAAGCATTGAAACATTTGCAGGGACAGGATAAGATTGCAGCCAGGCATGCTTCATGGATCGCATACTTGCAACAGTTTACATTTGTTGTAAAGCATAAGTCAGGAGTTACAAATCGTGTGGCAGACGCATTGAGTAGAAGAAATCATTTGTTGCTACGATGAGAGTAGAAGTGACGGGGTTTGATGTATTTCCAGATTTGTTTGTTGAGGATCCTTACTTTGCCAAGATTGTAGATGAAGTCGAGAAAGGGAGGACGGATGAGTATGTGTTGGTAAAAGGTTTTCTATTTAAGGGAAATTGGTTGTGTATACCAGAGTGCAGTTTGCAAATGAAGATTGTGAAGGAATTGCATGAAGAAGTTGAAAGATTTGTGCAGAGATATCACATATGTCAAGTTTCCAAAGGGACAGCTACGAATGCAGGATTGTATATGCCATTGCCCGTGCCTACTAGACCATGGGTTGATGTTAGCATGGATTTCGTTTTGGGTTTTC
Source organism: Allium fistulosum (assembly GCA_030737815.1). Classification (NCBI taxonomy): domain Eukaryota; kingdom Viridiplantae; phylum Streptophyta; class Magnoliopsida; order Asparagales; family Amaryllidaceae; genus Allium; species Allium fistulosum. The sequence continues at coordinate 103,678,110 of CM060907.1, forward strand.
CAAGAACTCAACGAGGGAATGATTCTATATATGTAGTGGTGGATAGATTTTCAAAGATGGCACATTTCATAGATTGTAAGAAGACCGCTGATGCAGTCCGTGTTGCTCAATTGTTCTTTAAAGAGGTTTATCGACTACATGGGCTACCTGAGTCTATTGTTTCTGACCGGGATACTCGATTCCTAAGTCATTTTTGGTTGAGACTGTGGAAGATGGTTGGGACTAAGCTGAATTTTAGTAGCGCCTATCATCCACAAACGGATGGGCAAACAGAAGTGGTGAACAGATCTTTGGGAAACTTGTTGAGATGTCTTGTGAAGGATAATTTGAAGAGCTGGGATGTGAAATTGTGTCAGGCAGAATTCGCACATAATCATGCCGTTAATCGAAGTACTGGATTTAGTCCATTTCAAGTGGTATATTCAGCAATTCCGAAGGGACCGTTGGATTTGTCGACAGTTCCACTTCAGAAAGGGGTTGTTAAACGAGCTTGTGATTTCGTGAATGAGTTGCAGGAGTGTCACAGGATTGTTCATGAACGATTGCTTAAGTCAAATGAGAAGTATAAGCAATTGGCAGATAAGAGGTGAAGGAGTGTGGACTTCAAAGAGGGTGATTTTGTTTACGCAGTATTGACGAAAGATCGTTTTCTAGTTGGAACTTAAACAAGTTGAAAGCTTGAAAGATTGGTCCAGTAGAAATCTTGAAGAAGATCAATGATAATGCGTATCAGTTAAGGTTGTCGGAAAATGTTCATACTGCTGATGTTTTCAATGTTAAACACTTAATTCCGTATTATGGGGAGAAGCTTATCGAAGAAGAGGAGAGCGTGAATTCGAGGTCGAATTCTTTCTAACAAGGGGAGGATGATGCAGCGCATCCCATAAATCGCGAACGACATACCATGAATCGCGACGAAACCCTAGGTCGCTCCAGCCGTATGTCGCTTCTCCTTGAGTCGCCTCTAGTAGGTCGCGAACGCAGGTCGCGAATGAGCAAGTTTCTTATGTCGCAAACCCTAGGTCGCTCCAGCCTAAGTCGCGAACAGAGCAGATTTTCCAGTAGGTCGCGAAGCCTAAGTCGCTTCTTCCTTAGGTCGCGTATGAATTCCAGTAGGTCGTGAAGTCTTATGTCACCGCCTCTTTAAGTCGCTCCTGATGCCGAAGTTCTTAGGTCGCGAACGAAGCCTAAGTCGTTCCAGTTTAAGTTGCGAGATTCCTTATGTCGCTCCAGTTAGGTCGCGAACTCCTTAAGTCGTTCCAGTTAGGTCACGAACTCCTTATGTCGCTCCAGTTAGATCACGGACTCCTTATGTCGCTGAAATCTTATGACGCGAACTTTCTTTATGTCGCTGATTGCTATGCCGAAGATACTTAAGTCGTGTTTCTTATGTCGTATATTGTTAAGTCGTGTTATGTTGTAACCCGTTTGTTTGTTAAGTCGTTTGTATTGTTTGTGATGTATTTTTCTTAAGTCGTGTGAAGTGTTGTAACGTGTGTTGAGTTGTAATCTCCTATAAATAGCGGGTGAGTTGTATCATTTAAAGGAGTTGATTTTTGAATAAAATTTGGTTTGTGCTTTGTGCCACCATTAAAATTGGAAGTTGAGTGTTATCTCCTTTCTCCATCTTCGGATATTCGAGTGCGCTCGAATCAACGAACTTGAAGCCGATTCACGGAATCTCGTGCGCGAGATCAACGTCGAAGAATCGTAGATCTTCTAACGCGGTATCGTGCGCGATCAATGTGTTGAAGATAGCTAGAATCCGGTATCTCGAGAGATCAATGGATTTGGGCACTTGGGTATCTTCAATCCATCGATTCATTTTGTTTCATCGATTCATTTTCCGCGAATTCATCAAATCGTGAGTTGTGTGATCCTGTAGGCTGCGTCAACGACCCTATGATGTGGTGGCTCCAGGTTCAATCCAAGAATCCAACTGTCTGAGATCCCCAAGCTCCCCTATAAATAGAACCCTAGGCTTAGCTCTTTTCTCACAGTTAGATTTTCTCCCAATGGGTTCTTGGCCTAAGGCTGAACCCTAAATAGAAAATATTTCTTTGGATCCTTGGCCAAAAGGCTGGACCTTAAAAAAAAATTCTAGGGAGAAAATCTTCTAAATTAAAATATTATGCACCTTGGAGGGGGATCCAGAAGGACCATGGAGCCAAGCTGAGCACAGGCAAAGCTAAGACGTCAGGTGAGTGGATTTATTTATATACCTTTTAAGTTTAAGATATATTATCGTTAAATTCCCGTTTAAATAATTTTATTTAATAATTAATCCTATTAATTAAGTTATGTTGAACTATAAGGAATTTACAGTTTTGGATTTCTATGCAAGCATCATTCTTCTTCTATTTTATCCTCTTTCTTCGCGTATGGATTAGAATAGATTAAACGTGAATATGGATTAAATAATTAAGAATACTGAAATGAAGGAAATAAGATGTAAAGTAATTAAAGTTTGAGGAATGGAATTACTGTAATAAGTTACATTAAAATGAGAAAAGTTAATTAATCTGATAACTGGATTTGGGAGTAACTAAAAGATTAATTGGTTGGTTTAGAAAATATGATACATTTCTATGATTTAATATTTAAAAGACAACAATGAACGTAATTGCTAGAATAAAAGAAAGAAAAAGAGAATTACTATAAAATAGAGAAACCACTATATTTTACACTATTCCAAAATAGTAAAAGAAATATCTAGTAGTTACGGATTATTTTTTATAGTATTTTTTAATAATAAAATATGGAAATGGATTTGTAAATACAGTTTTCATAACCAACCAAATAAAATAGAATTACTTCCTAGAATAGAAGATAATAAAGCAAAGTATGATATGAATCAAATAAATTATTAGATAAGAACTTGAAGCTATAAACGATAATGAACCTAGGTCTGCATTCACTGCGTAGACTATTTAAGAAGATAGTTATTATGATAAGTAAATTATATACTAAAAGAGAATTAAAAAGAATTCTACATCATAATAAAAGAAGACAGACTAGAACAGAAAAGAAACACTTGTAATTATATATAGATTTTATAAGAAATTGTAACAACCCATATATTGTAACAAATATTTTAAATTAAATTTTATTTTAAACCTTGATTTTTGAATTATTTTTAAATTGAATTCTGGGATTTTCCAATGCAATTTTGGATTTTTGTTTATACTTTATTTTCCATATATAATAAAATAAGACCTGGCTGCTGTAGAAGTTCCATCTACAAATGGATAAGACTTTCGTCTGGTATTTGAGCAATCCTTCCTGTTGCTTTTACAGAACTAATTTTCTAGGAATATTATACTTTGTTCAATTTTTGTCAAACTTTGATTTTTAGTTGTAATTTGTAAATTTAAAATTTTACTCTAATCTTTTTTTCTTTGAAACAGTATTTTTTTCTGATATTTGTTCTGCTTTTCGTTTTGTTAAATTCTGTTTTATACTTTTTAAATGTGATAAAATTCAGTGTTTTACACGCAATTATTTTCAGTATTTCATTGTTTATTTTCTATTTTATTTTTCCATCTTTTATTTGTTTGGGCTTTGAATTTTATTTGTTGTCTTGAACTTGTTTTGTTTTGGGCTTGACAAATGGCATTTGAAATTCAAAAGACTTAAATTTTCTTTCTTTATTGTGATTTGTGTCTCTTCTTTTTCCTTTTCTTAGCCGTGTGTTTCCTCCCCTATAGCCGTACATATCATTTGTCTTCCATCTCCCTTTTCATTTTTTTTCATTTCCTAACAAACAATTCAAAGAAAGTTTTCCATGGCTTCCTCTTCTCTTTCTTTTTCTCTTTTCATTTTCTTTTTGTTGCAAGCATAGTTCGGCCATGCTCATTCCCTAGGCCTTGCCGACCATCTCACCACCACCACCTCCATGACCGGCCTCCACCATCCCACCATCACTCCATGTTGTTGCCGTGACTCATAGATCCAATCCACCACCATACCACACTTGAAACCATAGCTGAACCCTATAGAACATCACCTTCCTTGTTTGCCTCGGCCATTCCCTTGTTCACCACTTTCCCTTGCCTTTGGCCATGACCAAACCCATGCCAAAGCCTCACAATCCATGTTTCTTGACCCATAACACAACATGGCCGAACCTATTAGCCATGTGGCCAAACCCAAATCAGCATAGGCCGAACCAAAATGCACTTGCCCAAGTCCTTTTGCCTTCCCATGCTTTGCCATTCCATTACTTGACCATAGCCGTGCCTTTGTAGCCATCTCACAAGCCTAGGGCCGAGCTTACCTAGCCCAAACTTATCATGACCGAGCACATTAGCCATAGGGCCGAGTCATGTTAGCATAGGGCTGAACCATTGAACCACTTGACCTTTCACATGCCTTGACTTTTTGCCTTCCAAGTGACTTTTGGCTTGCCATCCTTTCACCTACCGTATGCCGTGCCTATTTGCTTTCCTTGGCCGAACACAAATGCTTCAAAAAAAAATCATGGCCGAGCCATTTATCATGCGGTCAAGCCTATTTGTGTAGTGGCCGAGTCCACTTGATTTGGTTAAGTCCTCTTGCTTTACTTTGTTCATATTTTGATTTTGTTTAAGTCTAAATTCTTTCGTACAATCATATACTTAGATATGTTGTATATTTGTTGTTTACAAGACTTGGATCTTGGCTATTCATCCACTCAAATCAATTTGTGCTTTGTCGTGCTTTGCGAAGTTTGTTCGTGTGTCTCGAATTGTCGTCTCTAGCTTTCAAAGGTGAGTTTATCACTCTCGACAAATCGTACTTATATAAATGTGAAACAATGTCACTTGAATTGTAGTAGTTGATATGCTATGTTATATGCTCACATCTGCCTGTTATCTGACATTATATGATGATATTACCTGATTATATACCTGTTGCATCACGTGACATCATATGATATGTTTTACTGTTTATTTATTTTCTGTTTCTCACACTACAAGTTCCCTTTCACTATGGGTTGAAATGATACATACCCGAATGGATTTTAGAATAAGGGAAGATCGTTATGAGCAGAAATGATATGCTCAAGCGATTTTCATTTGTATTTGACTTGGGATTGCGGGTTTGAAATGATAAAACCCGGAATTTTAACTAATTAGGATTGAAATGATATATTATCCGTATCACTTGACCTAGGTTAGAAAATATTATACCGACCCGTGGTTAAATTTTAAAATGATTTTTTTTCTAAAATTATTAAGTATTTTAAATTTTAAAAATATGGATATTTAACTTAAATTGGATTTAAATGATTTAAATAGTGATTTTCTATATGTTAAAATTTTATAAGTTGATAAATGGTTTAAATTGAAATTAAAATTTTGATTTAACTTAATAATTGACAATTTGATTAAAAATGGAAATTTTAAGCTTAACTTAGTAATTAAAATATTTATTTATGAAATGGATACCTTTTTTTTAAAGTAAAAGAAAATATCAAGTTATTTGTTAAAATAAAAGTTAAGCAACTTATAGTGAATTTTGACTTAATGTAAATGAACGAGCCCGGTGTTCAGTCCTCGAGTTTTGGATTTCATTTGGTATAACCCTATCTTTTGAAATTGATTTACTGATTTTTTGCTGATTTCCAACTCTTGGATTGGAAATTTGATTTCTCCGACTATTTTGAATGTTCGAACACTTTCAAATCAAGGTTTAATTTTTAAAGCTAAGAAATTTCGGAAGTATAAATTATTGTTAAAGTATATAAGTTTAGTTTTGTATGTTTACATATGAAGTAATATGATTTAAATAAGTTTGAAACTGTTTTGTTAAGTAAATAAATAAGACTATTTTGAATTATACTAATATGAAATTTAGTTTTAAAATATTTTGAATAAAATTTAGCTTTACATGTTTTAACTTAGTAACATCTTTTATAAAACTATTTATATATATAATAATAATAATTTTCAAAGGGTAAAGTGGATCTTTCAAATAAAAATAAATAGTTTAAAGGATTTAAAGGGATGGTTATAAACTGGGAAATCATTTTTGGGGTATAAATGATTTTGAGAAAAAGATTTGATTTCAAAAATAGATTGGAATTTAAAACCCAGTATTTATTTGATATCTATATATTTTCAAATATAGAGTTTATAATGATTTAGGTTGGAAAGATAAATTTGAGATTGATTTGAAATTATATTTATTTAAGAATTATACTTAAATAAGTTTGATCTGAAATTTATTAAAAATTGAAATTTCAAAGATATGATTTTTATAACTTGGATTTGATTAAAAGTGACTCAAATGCATATTTCAAATTTATATAAATTTGAATGGGATATTTTTTTATTTAAATTTGAAAATTGTGGTTGTATTTAGATGTTATTGAAATGATTAAGTAAATATTTCAAACTAAATAATAGTAAAGTGAATTTGAGATATAAATGAAATTATCGAATTTAGTTTTGAAATATTGAATATATAAAGCTTTGAAATATATTGAAATTGAAATGGTTTATTTTGTGGTTCAAATCTGTATTTGAAATCGATAAAACTTGAAATGGTTTATTGAGGAACTAAATTGAATTGAAATTAATGAATTGAGATTAAATTTGATTTGAACTTTGGAATTCGAGTTGATTTGAATCGATTTGTGAGATTTGAGGAAACTATTTTTATATAAAGTATTTTTATATTATTTTTAATATAAACTATTTTTAATATAACTATTTCTAATATAAACTATTTTAAAAATACTAATTATTTTAATATAAATTGTTTTAACTTATTACTATTTATTTAAATATTTTATTTTACAAACTATTTTATTTTATATACTATTATGAATATCTAAACTGTCTGAAGGAAAGTGTTATGATTTCATGTGCTATGATTTCCAAAGTTTGAATTTCAAAGTATTATGATTTCCAAAGTATTATTATTTCAAATTGTTTTGGGTTCGAAAGTATTATATCCTTGAAAGCACTATGATTTTGGAAATGAATTTGTTTGTCATAAAATATGTTGATTTGGAAACAAACTTGGATTATTTTCTAAACCTATTACCTTGGAAACTTTGAAACTGAAGATATTTAGTTTGGAAGAAATAATTTGGTGAAATCGTATATGATTTTGAAACTGAACTGGTATTGAAACGAATTAAAATTTGAGAACCTTATTTTTCTAAATACTTGATTTGGGAGTTATCGAACTTATATAAAATTGATTTGTATGAAGTTGATTCGAAAACTATTGATTTAGAATGGTACTCAATTTGAAAGTGAAATCTTATATAATCGAAGTCTATATAAGTGTGATTTGATATACTATTGATTTTGGAAAGTATTTGATTTGAAATTAAATCTTATATATAATGGAATTTATATAAGTATGATATTTGAAATTGATTTGAAAAGGGTACTATATGATACATATTTTCGAAGTAAAGATATGGAAAATGCCTTCTGCTTGATGTTCGCTTTGTGGCCACATTGTGGATTCATTCTATCGATATTATTCTCTCCGATTTGAGTTTTCTGAATATTATACTCGAGTGTCCATCGAATTCCATGGCGTTACCCATGGTCTTATGAACTCGACTGCATAGCGTAATTCGTAGGGCCGAGATGGCCTACGGGTACGGATGTTTCCTGGGTGATCCAGGCGTAACCATTGTGTATTTGCGATCTATGGTCGTTTAGTAGCGTAACCGCAGGGCTGTGACGGCTTACGGGTACGGATGTTTCCTGGGGGATCCAGGCGTAACCATTGTGTATCTGCGGTCTACAGTTGTTATCATGGCGTAATTCGCAGGGCTGTGATGGCCTACGGGTACGGATGTTTCCTGGGGGATCCAGGCGTAACCATTGTGTATCTGCAATCCATGATTCAATTTGATTCGGTTGATTTGTTTGGATTGTACTTTCCATATCGGTTTTGAAAGTTTTTCTATTATTTTCACTGGGTGTTGAAACGGGTCTACTAAATACTTGGAGAAATCTAGCTTTGCGCCTGATCAACACATGGCCAGAGTCTGCAAGAATGAGGATAAACTTGTTGAGACATCGAGTTATAAAAGTATTTTCAAAAAGGAAAATTTGTTTCGATATAGAAGTATTTTATTATAAAAGTATTTTGATAAAGAATTATATAAAGGATATTTTGATCAATTCTCTTTCTAAATAATTTAAAATGTTTAAAATATTGTTTATTTATATACTACACGGTTTAATAGTAAATTATTAGTGTTGTAAATATTTTAGAAGTTATTAATAAAATACAATATATTTAAAGAAAATGATTATTTATTTATTTATTAATAATGTTGAAAAGTATCTTGAGATAAATTAATAAATTTATGAATTATGGATTTAATGTTTTCAATAGCTTCTTTGTAAATATAAGTAATGATATAAATAATTGTAATCAAATAAGTTTTCATATATTTTTAAAGGTGTTATTTAAACATATAAATGATATTTATAAAGGAAGCAAGAAATTTTACAAATGGGTTTAACCAAATTATTAAATATTAAATAATTCAAATTGAAATTTATATAGTTTTAAATTAATTGTTTATCCTTGCCTTTCAACCTATTTTTCTTTCTAGTTGTTTCTATTCTCCTACCTTCTTCCTTTTCGAGGACGAAATGTTTTGAGTTGGAGAGAGTGTAAATACCCATATATTGTAACAAATATTTTAAACTAAATTTTATTTGAAATCTTGATTTTTAAATCATTTTTAAATTGAATTTTGGGATTTTCCAATGCAATTTTGGATTTTTGTTTATACTTTATTTTCCAAATATAATAAAATAATGATTTTCTGGGAATATTATACTTTGTTCAATTTTTTCAAACTTTGATTTTCAGTAGAAATTTGTAAATTTAAAATTTTACTCTAATCTTTTTTTCTTTGAAATAGTATTTGTTTCTGATATTTGTTCTGCTTTTCGTTTTGTTAAATTCTGTTTTATACTTTTTAAATGTGATAAAATTCAGCGTTTTACACGCAATTATTTTTAGTATTTCATTGTTTATTTTCTATTTTATTTTTCCATCTTTTATTTGTTTGGGCTTTGAATTTTATTTGTTGTCTTGAACTTGTTTTGTTTTGGGCTTGACAAATGGCTTTGGAAATTAAAAAGACTTAAGTTTTCTTTCTTTATTGTGATTTGTGTCTCTTCCTTTTCATTTTCTTAGCCGTGTGTTTCCTCCCCTATAGCCGTACATTTCATTTGTCTTCCATCTCCCTTTTCATTTTTTTTCATTTCCTACCAAACAATTCAAAGTAAGTTTTCCATGGCTTCCTCTTCTCTTTCTTTTTCTCTTTTCATTTTCTTTTTGTTGCAAGCATAGTTCGGCCATGCTCATTCCCTAGGCCTTGCCAACCATCTCACCACCACCACCTCCATGACCGACCTCCACCATCCCACCATCACTCCATGTTGTTGCCGTGACCCATAGATCCAATCCTCCACCATACCACAGTTGAAACCATAGCCGAACCCTATAGAACATCACCTTCATTGTTTCCCTCGGCCATTCCCTTGTTCACCACTTTCCCTTGCCTTTGGCCATGACCAAACCCATGCCAAAGCCTCCCAATCCATGTTTCTTGACCCATAACACAACATGGCCGAACCTTTTAGCCATGTAGCCAAAGCCAAATCAGCATAGGCCGAACCAAAATGCACTTGCCCAAGTCCTTTTGCCTTCCATTGCTTTGCCATTCCATTACTTGACCATAGTTGTGCCTTTGTAGCCATCTCACAAGCCTAGGGCCGAGCTTACCTAGCCCAAACTTATCATGACCGAGCACATTAGCCATAGGGCCGAGTCATGTTAGCATAGGGCCGAACCATTGAATCACTTGACCATTCACATGCCTTGACTTTTTGCCTTCCAAGTGACTTTTGGCTTGCCATCCTTTCACCTACCCTATGCTATGCCTACTTTCTTTCCTTGGTCGAACACATATGCTTCAAAAACAAATCATGGCCGAGCCATTTATCATGTAGTCAAGCCTATTTGTTTAGTGGCCGAGCCCACTTGATTTGGTTAAGTCCTCTTGCATCACTTTGTTCATATTTTGATTTTGTTTAAGTCTAAATTCTTTTGTACAATCATATACTTAGATATGTTGTATATTTGTTGTTTACAAGACTTGGATCTTGGCTATTCATCCACTCAAATCTATTTGTGCTTTGTCGTGCTTTGCGAAGTTTGTTCGTGTGTCTCGAATTGTAGTCTCTAGCTTTCAAAGGTGAGTTTATCACTCTCGACAAATCGTGCTTATATAATGTGAAACAATGTCACTTGAATTGTAGTAGTTGATATGCTATGTTATATGCTCACATCTGCCTGTTATCTGACATTATATGATAATATTACCTGATTATATACCTGTTGCATCACCTGACACCATATGATATGTTTTACTGTTTATTTATTTTCTGTTTCTCACACTGCAAGTTCCCTTTCACTATGGGTTGAAACGATACATACCCGAACGGATTTTAGAATAAGGGAAGATCATTATGAGCTGAAATGATAGGCTCAAGCGATTTTTATTTGTATTTGACTTGGGATTGCGGGTTTGAAATGATAAAACCCGGAATTTTAACTAATTACGTATTGAAATGATATATTATCTGTATCACTTGACCTAGGTTAGAAAATATTATACCGACCCGTGGTTAAATTTAAAAATGATTTTTTTAATAAAATTATTAAGTATTTTAAATTTTAAAAATATGAATTTTTAACATAAATTGGATTCAAATGATTTAAATAGTGATTTTCTATATGTTAAAATTTTATAAGTTGATAAATGGTTTAAATTGAAATTAAAAATTTGATTTAACTTAATAATTGAAAATTTGATTAAAAATGTAAATTTTAAGCTTAACTTAGTAATTAAAATATTTATTTATGAAATGGATACCTTTTTTTAAAGTAAAAGAAAATATCAAGTTATTTGTTAAAATAAAAGTTAAGCAACTTATAGTGAATTTTGACTTAATGTAAATGAATTATAATTTAATTGGATATTTATTAATAAAATTTTATTTTATTAAATTTATAAGTTAAATGATATCCTGATAAATAATTTTGAAAAGTGGAATAAGTTTGATAAGTTAAAAATGATAAAAGTGGAAGATATATTGTTTAAAAATGTCATAGTACAACATATAACAGAAATTGTAGCATTCCAGAAAGGTTGTGGTTTCAGTGTATGTTTTTCAAATCTACTACTGTCTCTACAGCAGTAGTTTATAAGTGCTGCTGTTTCCAACAATGAACTGTTTTCAAATTACCACTGTATCTACTGTAACAGTCTATAAGTGCTGCTGTTTCTGAAATGAACTGTATTTCTGAATTACTATTATACCTACTGTAACATTTTATAAGTGCTGCTGTTTCTGAATTGAACTATTTTTCTTAAATACTATTATATCTACAAGTAGTAGCGTCTAAGTGCTGCTGTTTCTAAAAGATAAATTTTCTGAAATGCTACTATAAGAATTATAACATTTTCTAAGTGTTATGAATGCTAAAATACAATGTTTTGAAATTGTTTTAATTGATTGAATGAACTTAGGAAATGCTAAATTTTGGAAATTGAATATTTGATTTGAAAGGATAATGACATCATATTTAAATGGTTTAAATGAATATGTTTTGATTTGAAATATAAACCATTTTGAAATTTATAACCACGAGTTATGATAACGGTTGGTTGTGCTCCTCCGATCAGACTCATTTCTTGGTATGCCATTTTATTACTTTGTGATTTATTGGATGGCCATCCTTGATTTTTGATTTGGGAGTGTGGCTAGAGGTGGACGATTGCTACAACTTTGCGTTACCCTTTCTACCTTAACACTATTATTTGAATAGTTTGCTTTACTTTAGACATTACTATGATAGCGTTCATTACTACATAGTAGATGGTTTAACGGATCCTTAAAGGATGGGCGATCCCAAGCATCCTTTAAGTTACCTATGCATTGCTATTACAGTTCACTTGAGTTGGTTTACATTGTATAAGTATGTATGTCCTGACTCGAGTGTTTTGTGTTTTACTTTACGCTCGGATTAGCCTGAGTATCACAGCTCTTATTCACCTTCTGGAGCAAGAGATTTGCTGGAGCTTATTTATCTATCTGTCATCCATTTCCATTTCGGTTATTTCCTATTCAGCATTGCTTTGTATTAGTTGACTTATGTATTCAGACTTCTGTTGTATTTGTTTTCAGACTATGATATTTTGTATCTTTTTTGAGATTATTTATGTAGTAGCTTCATGAACTACTATGGTATTTTATTTCAGCTGCGAGTTATTCTGATATTCTGTGTCTGTGATTCTATGTTTGATTTTATTTGCTCCAAATTTTCTTAACAATCCACTGTTTTGAAGTATTTGAGTCCGACATGTGTGGATTTATTATCGATTTGAATGGTCCAAAATAGTAGGATGTTATAGAAATAATAGTAACAATTACAAGTATAATTATAACATAAGTTATGATTAAGTAAAAGAATTGAAAAGCTTATTTGGGAACTTAGAATAAATAAGCAATGATAGCAAAGATAAATAGTAAAAGCTTATTTTAGATTTCTATTAAATTAATAAGCAAATAGAACAGAAGATGCTTATTTAATAAACTTAAGACTTAAATTAAGTTAATAAGCAAGAAGTGGTAATACCAATAGCATTCCCTATTAGATCAATGGTGGTCTTACAAAAGCCAAAAGCGAGACGAGGGCAAGAATATGCTAGTTAGGGTAAATAAGTAGCCAACAGAATAAGAAAAGTAAACTAAACGCAAATTAAAAGATTAGACTTAGGGTCTAATAAAAGAATTGAGATGAGTTTGGGGCAGCCCAAAGGATGAAGCGCTTAATGAAGCAGTTCATCACGGATTTCAAAAATGGATAAGCACGTCCAACTTAGTATTTTTGGGCTTCAAGGAAGAACGAGACTTCAACGGGACGTGAGGATACTCTAGGATGGCCCTCTAGGTAGGCCTAATGAAGCTGCACCCCATGAGGCAGGTCTGTAGGTGTTCCATCAAGAGAGTATGCCTTGACTGCATTTGCATTATAGTCCTAACGAGACAGACCTTTGTAGGAAGTCATAAGGGCTTGGTGCTCGGAGTAGAGTATTCGTATGTTTAGTACTTGCAAGTAAGTTTAAGGATAGTCGTAGGTGGATATCGGCCAGCATCAAGACCAAGAGCGATTTCGGGAAATATTAGAGTTAAACTAACAGGCTAATGATTCTTTCACTATCGAGACATTGGAATGGGGGCATTTCCAATTGGATGTTAGATTGTTTGTAGTTGGGCACGACCACTTAACTCTTTAGAGGCCTTTCGATTTATTTGAGGGGTGGCTACGTGGGGCCATAGCCACGATGAGAAAAGAGACAGACGAACTAGAATATCTGTATTGTAGGCCTAATAAAGAAATCCTTTACAAATATTTTAAATCCCCGACTGAATTCCGTGCAAGGTAGACCTTGTTGGCGGGATTCAGATAGTAGACAGAACGATTACGTAGTCCTCAATGGACGCATTGGGTGGTACATTGTGGATGTCCGAGCACTGGCATAGACTAGTGCGGACGCGATTTACATTTTCATAGTAAGTACTGGAGCATTTGTATTGTAGGCCTTAAGAAGCAGTCCTTTACAGATGTAGCTACAAAATGTTCGCAGAGCAAGACGATGGAGTATCTGTGTTCTAGGCCTTACCAAGCGGTCCTTTACAGATATTGCTATCGAGCAAGACGATGGAGCATCTGTATTGTAGGCCTTACGAACCAGTCCTTTACAAATGTAGTTACGGAACGCTCTCGAAGCAAGACGATGAAGCCATTTTCGAGGAGGATACGGAAGGTGCCATGGGTGGTAACTAGGAACAATATGGTCATTGGGCATATAGCTACATATATGTATATATTAGTTATTAGGTTTTAATCTACTACGGAGTAGATGGGCACGGTTCACAAACAGAGGCGAGAGAACTGTAACCTAATGTACCTAATATAAGGGTAAATGGAAATAAAACGATACATGTAGAATTAAGCCTAGAAGTATATAATTTATTCATTCACCAGAACTTTTGTTCTGATCCCCTCCTCATAACATCCTACAGGTTTGGTAGATGGAAGAGACTTCTCAGCTTTATGACACTTGCTTAGAAAGTGTTATTATATGGGTGAGTATGTACTTACTATTATATTTTAAATTAATTCTGCTATGAGATAATTAATTGAGCTCTGATATATTTATCTTTGCCTATTTGCAGGATACCAGATACCCAACTCGGGCTTCAGTGGGCTTGGGTTTTAGTATTTTTGCGAAAATTCTGGACCACTGAAATTCGGGTTGTTACATTTGGTATTAGAGCCTAGGTTTAGGATTCCTAGGTAGATAGTGAGTAAACGTATTTGTATTTTTGAATAAAATATAAATATATTATGTACTAAAATTCAAATAGTCCCCAACCATAGATTTTAACATATGGAAAGTTTTTAGAAGTATATTTGTGCATAGTTTGCTAGTTGGGTTTGGGATGATCCAAGTATGTTGAGCTCTATATTAATTATCGATTTATAGCAAACAAATAAGCCATGTTTTGAGAGAAGATTGGTATCCATATGTTATAGGAAGTGGAGAAGTTCTCTAGGGATAGTAGGGAGAGTGTTTTTATTTTGAAAGAAATAAGAGGTTTTAGTAAGAAGAAAATCCACTTTATATCTAACCCAATAAAAATGAAACTTTTGAATTAAAAAAGTTGAAAAATATAATTGTTAATATATTTGAGGAAGTAAATATTGGGTTTTTGAAAAAAATAAGTGGTATGAAATTTAAACTGGTTTTTATATGATGTAAATTTTGTTAAAAGTGAAATTCTTTTTGAAGAATTATAGAGCATGTATAGCTCGCTAGTTTCTTTGTAGGTAAACAATAATTATAAATATAAAAACCTGGAGTGTGTTAAGTATCGAAAACGCAGGTTACAAAATTTATTGTTGTAATAAATGTTTTCAGTAAAAATAAAGGAAGCATAGACTATGACACTATTGTTATAATAGGTGACTCCCAAAGTATATGTTTTTACATTACATACATGATTTATTAATATTTATTTTAATTGAATCCATATATTAGTATTTTTGGGTTGTAGTTATGGTGTTTTACGCAACTTCTGTTTTGACCCAAATGAGTTTTGGAGATAATTTCTAAAGTGGTTTGTATGTACACTTATTATTTAAATAAGTACATGAAAATATTTCCTAGTTATAAAGAAGTTTTAAAAATGAGTTCTTTTGAAAAATGATATTCGATAAATTAATGAATTTAGTAGGAAATATCTTATGTAAGTAAATATAGAGTAAACATACCTTAATCTATTGGAATGAAATGAATAATGATATAATTTTCTATGAATCACAAATAAAGATGTTTTGTGCAAGCTATAAGGAATACGTGAAAGAGATGTACAAGGTATGGAAAGCACCATATTTTTTATAGCCTATTTCGATGAAATATAAAATAAATTCCTTATAATTTCACGTAAACATGAAATCCTCCTTTAATGGATTCATAGAAGGTTTTAGCGTTAATGGTTTCTCATAAGAGAAAGTAATTCAAATACATTAAGGTATAAAACAATTAAGTGTAGTAAGTCAGTAACTCCTTCAAGGTTAAGTAATTGGAAAAGTAGGAAATTTAAGAGATTTTTGATAAAATAATTGTTCTTATTTACCCCACTTTTAGTAAATTTGAAAATCTATGGAAAAAAAGTAGGATATGTTGAAAACATGTGAGGACATTTTTTTAAGTCAAGAAAAAAGAAAAAAAAATTAAGAACAAGAAAGACATGTTTTAAAGAAAGATGGTTTGGTTGAAAAGTAAATAAGTTTTTGAAAAGATAAAATTTTAAGTAACCGAGTACCTTTGAATTTAACAGAAAACTTCAAAATAACACTTTCAAAAGCAAGAATTTTGGGATTTGATGTTTCAGAAATTTAGGATTTTTAATTTTTGAAGAAAAATGATAAATACCAAACCAAATCAGACTTTTAAATATGGAGTAGATAGGAATCATTTTCTAGGTGTAACGGAAAAAATGTAACGCTATAGTAGTAATTACTCCTAATAGTAATAATAAAAGTTCCCGTAAGGTGTATAGGACACTAGTGAAAACCTTGTTTCATGTGTGTAGACTATAGAAGAATAGTGAAGTGGTATTAGTAAGATAGTAAGACACACGTAGTTGGGGGAAAAATTAAGGGTAAAGAGAAAATTTCCCAAAGCTTAGTTGTCTTTTTAGATAGAGAATGCATAGATTGAAATCCTGATCCATTGCAGTTAATGAGACTTAGTTTGTCCTTTTTGAGCATGAAATAGAAGAGGTGAATAGATCATATTCGTCATGAGTAATACAGCGAAAGTTGGTAATAAGTAATAGACGGTAGGAGGAGCATATGAGTTACTTGGATTCCTAGAGTATGACCTTTCTATGTCAGAGTGGACATGGTCCTAGACCTCCTAGCCCTAGATGATAGCTGTGTTTAATTGCTATATTAAAAGAAGAGTAAAAACAAATAAAAGGTAACTAAAAGAAAAACAGTAAGATCTAAAGAAAGAAACAGAAATGTCATTAGAAATAAATGAGAATTGCAAAAGAAAAATACATCTTTCCCATAAATTAAGCTTGGGAAAAAAAAGTTTGAAAAGAAAAAAAAATTCTTATGTAAACCGTGCTTGGGAAAGAAAATATAGATTTTATAGGATAGCGACATAAGTTACAAGTACGGAGAGAGAGGTACACAAAAGTAAAATGGAGAAATGTGAAGATTTTTCGTTTTCTACCTTCTTTCTGACATAAGAAATCGAGTTCGGAAAATTAGATTTTTTTGAAATTAGAATATAAAAGGTTTTGTGGAAGGACTTGGATGAAAAATTCGTTGAACTACACCCTTATTCAATAGGAGTGTGGGAAAAATTGGATGAAAAGTGTTTTAAATTTTCAAAAGATTGCACTCATATAGAAATAGCAAGTATATTTAGGAGGTGTGCATCATGTTTTACAAATAAATTTTTATAGAAGCAAAGCATTCATATAGGAGGTATCGCTAAGAAATTCATGTACATGCATATATTTTGTCTTGAAAAGCACTTTTGCACAAAAGCACGGATGGTTTCAAAATTGGATGTACACAAAATGGTTGTAATTAATGCGAAGGATTACATAAATTTTATCCTTGTTAAATTTCAGGGACAAAATTTCCTAAGGGTGGGAGAATGAAACATCCCGCATTTTTATATAGTTAGAATTTAACGAATAACGATAAGCAATGAAAATAAATAATTTTGAAATTTTCAGAATATAGCTTCGGAACTTATACCATTGCGTTCGGGGTGATTTTCTGATCAGTTTTCATATATAACTTGTCAAAATCCGAGCCAATATGAAGAAGTAACAAACAAAACAAAAGCGGGAAAGAAAACGAATACACATACACACGTTATGGGCCGACCAGAAGGTCGACCCAAATAGCCCCAAGGTCGACCGCGCGGTAGACCGGTGGCTATGGGCGGTTGACCGCCCGGTCGACCCGCATACGGCGTGGACGAAGCCTCGTCCAGGTACGTACAGTGACGTATTTTTGGTTTTAAACACGATATGAGCCATACGTTCTTCGATCCTATGGCTCCGGACGACCCTGTGACATGGTGGCTCCAGGTTCAATCCAAGAATCCAACGGTCTATGATCCCAAAGCTCCCCTATAAATAGAACCCTAGGCTTAGCTCTTTTCTCATAGTTAGATTTTCTCTCAATGGGTTCTTGGCCTAAGGCTGAACCCTAAATAGAAAATATTTCTTTGGGTCCTTGGCAAAAAGGCTGGACCCTAAAAAAGAAAATATTTATAGGGAGAAGATCTTCTAAATTAAAATATTATGCACCTTGGAGGGGGATCCAGTAATACCATGGAGCCAAGTTGAGCACATGCAAAGCTAAAGACGTGAAGTGAGTGGATTTATTTATATATATTTTAAGTTTAAGATATATTATCGTTAAATTACTGTTTAGATAATTTTATTCAATAATTAATCCTATTAATTAAGTTATGTTGAACTATAAGGAATTTACAGTTTATTTACAGTATTAGTATTTATCTACGTCTGTTTCTACGTTTTGGATTTCTATGCAAGCGTCATTCTTCTTCTATTTTCTCCTCTTTCTTCGCATATAGATTAGAATAGATTAAACGTGAATATGGATTAAAAAATTAAGAATACTGAAATGAAGGAAATAAGGTGTAAAGTAATAAAAGTTTGAGGATTGGAATTACTGTAATACGTTACCTTAAAATGAGAAAAGTTAATTAATATAATAACTGGATTTAGGAGTAACTAAAAGGTTAATTGGTTGGTTTAGAAAATAGGATACATTTCTATGATTTAATATTTAAAAGACAACAATGAATGTAATTGCTAGAATAAAAGAAAGAAAAATAGAATTAGTGTAAAATAGAGAAACCACAGTATTTTATACTATTCCAAAATAGTAAAAGAAATATCTAGCAGTTACGGATTATTGTTTATAGTATTATTTAATAGTAAAATATGGAAATGGATTTTTAAATATAGTTTTCATAACCAACCAAATAAAATAGAATTACTTCCTACAATAGAAGATAATTAAGCAAAGTATGACATGTATTAAGTAAATTATTAGATAAGAACTTGAAGCTGTAAACGATAATGAACCTATGTCTTCATTCAGTGCGCAGACTATTTAAGAAGATAGTTATTATGATCAGTGAATTACATACCAAAAGAGAATTAAAAATAATTCTATATCATAATAAAAGAAGACAGACTAGAACAGAAAAGAAACATTTGTAATTATATACAGATTTTAAAAGAAATAATAGTAACAATTACAAGTATAATTATAACATAAGTTATGATTAAGTAAAAGAATAGAAATGCTTATTTGGGAACTTAGAATAAATAAGCAATGATAGCAAAGATAAATAGTAAAAGCTTATTATATATTTCTATTAAATTAATAAGCAAATAGGACAAAAGATGCTTATTTAATAAACTTAAGACTTAAATTAAGTTAATAAGTAGGAAGTGGCAATACCAATAGCATTCCCTATTAGACAATGGTGGTCTCACAATGGCCAGAAGCGAGACGAGGGCAAGAATATGCTAGTTAGGGTAAATAAGTAGCCAACATAATAAGAAAAGTAAAATAAAAGCAAATTAAAAGATTAGACTTAGGGTCTAATAAAAGAATTGAGATGCGTTTGGACCAACCCAAAGGATGAAGCACCTAACGAAGCAGTTCATCACGGATTTCAGAAATGGAGAAGCACGTCCAACTTAGTATTTTTGGGCTTCAAGAAAGTACAAGACTTCAACGGGATGCAAGGATACTCTAGGATGGCCCTCTAGGTAGGCCTAACGAAGCTGCACCCCCGGAGGCAGGTTTGTAGGTGTTCCATCAAGAGAGTATGCCTTGACTGCATTATAGGCCAAATGAAGCAGACCTTTGTAGGCAGTCAGAAGGGCTTGGTGTTCGGAGTAGGGTATTTGTATGCCCAGTACTTGCAAAAAAATTTAAGGATAGTCGCATGTGGATATCAGCCAGCATCAAGACCAAGAGCGATTTCGGGAAAGACTAGAGTTAAACCAACATGCCAATGATTCTTTCACTATCCAGACATTGGATGGGGGCACCGCCAATTGGATGCTAGATTGTTTGTAGTAGGGCACAACCACTTAACTCTTTAGAGGTATTTCAATTTAGTTGAGGGGTGGTTGCGTGGGGCCATAGCCACGAAGAGAAAAGAGACAGACCAACTAGAATATCTGTATTATAGGCCTAACGAAGCAGTCCTTTACAGATATAGAAAATCCTCGACTGAATGCCGTACAAGGTAGACCTTGTTGTTGGGATTCAGATAGTAGACAGAGCGATTATGTAGTCCTCAATGTATGTACTGGGTGGTACATTGTGGATGTCCGAACACTGACATAGACTAGTGCGGACGCGATTTACGTTTTCATATTAAGTAGTGAAGCATTTGTATTGTAGGCCTTACGAAGCAGTCCTTTACAGATGTAGCTACAGAATGCTAGCGGAGCAAGACAATGGAGTATCTGTATTGTAGGCCTTATGAAGCAGTCCTTTATAGTTATAGCTACGGAGCTAGATGATGGAGCATCTGTATTGTAGGCCTTATGAAGTAGTCCTTTACAGATGTAGTTACGGAACGCTCTCGAAGCGAGACGATGGAGCCCTTTTCGAGGAGGATACGAAAGGTGCCACGGGTGGTACCTAGGATCAATATGGTCATTGGTCATATAGCTACATATATGTATATATATTAGTTATTTGGTTTTAATCTACTATGGAGTAGATGTGCACAATTCACGAACAGAGGTGAGAGAATTGTAACCTAATGAACCTAATATAAGGGTAAATGGAAATAAAACGATATATGTAGAATTAAGCCTAAAAGTATATAAATTCATTCACTAGAACTTTTGTTCTGACCCCCTCCTCATAACATCCTATATGTTAGGTAGATGACATAGACTTCTTAGCTTTATGACACTTGCTTAGAAAGTGTTATTATATGGGTGAGTATGTACTTACTATTATATTTTAAATTAATTCCACTATGAGATAATTAATTGAGCTTTGATATATTAATCTTTGCTTATTTGCAGGATACCAAATACGCAACTCGGGCTTTAGTGGGCTTGGGTTTTTGCATTTTTACGAAAAATCCGGACCACTGAAATTCGGGTTGTTACATGTTACACTTCTTTGAGAACAAAATTCAAATTGAAAATTGAAAGTTAGTTCCTAACACTTAACAGCCTACCTGCCATTGAAAGCTAGTTCACTCTGTATTCCAATACTCTTCATCCATTCTCTTTACACATCCAGATAACCATTAAGTAAGGTACCTACATTGATCTTCTACTACATACACCATTAAATCAGCAGCATTGCAAGGTGTTAGGAGCCACTCACTACTAAAGAGGGTGTTATTTTCGGCCGAGTTTTGCGACGGCCTTCGACGGCTCTATTGTTCAATTTTTACGGCTTCTGACGGCTGCATATTTTATTTATTTAAATTTATTAAAGTATTATTATATATTAGTTATATAAGTTTGAAATTTGTTTAAAAATACTAATTTAAATCCTAAAAATAAAAAAATTTAGTTTTATTCAATTATTCAGATTTATGACGGTTTGCGATTAATTAAATTAGAGTTGTCGATATTCATTTGTTGTATAATTATATTCGATATTTAACTTTATTAAAAATCGAACACAAAGAATCATTTTATACAAATTTCAGTCCGTCAATTGTACAACTTCGGTGACATTTATGATACGTAATAGTTTTATGAATTTAAAAATATTTTTTAACCATTATGTAACTATAACTAAAAAAATTAAATTAATTTGAAAAGACCACTAAAAGGTTGTAATCGTTAATATTGATTTCATATTCTTTGATAACTAATACAAACTATTCAATTTTTACAAAAAATTAATTTTTTCTAGCAACTTAATTTACATTAAATTTATTCTAAAAAGAGTGAAATTTTAATTAAATTTATAAATTAACCATCTAAAGCCGTCGAAAGTTGTCGTTAGTAATAGCCGATGAAGGCCGTCGAAAAGCGTCGAAAAACCATGATTATACAGCCAGGCCCAAATAGCTTCATTCTCCACTTCACCGTCCTAAAACTTAAATTCTCCACCAAATTCAACCACCTCCGTCGTCGGCCGCTGCACCCTCATCCTTCAGAATCTTCATCAACTTGCAATCTCCAACCCTCTACGTGTTTAATTCAACAAAATCTGGTATACTCTTCCTCTAAAGTAATTAATCCGAATTATAGTCAAATTTATGCTAATTTGTGGTTGTACCTATTGATAATAGCCCATTGATTGTTCACAATTGTATATTGGTTAATTGAGATATGCTAATTATGATTATTAGTGTTTAAATCCGAAAATTAAAGTATAATTAGAGCTAATTTGGATTGATTAGTGTATGTGTTGATTCGTGAAACATAACTTAGTGTTAATTAGTGTATGTGTTAGCTAAAATGTTGAAAAATAAAATTTTTTATTTACTTTTCAATTGTTACAAATTCAAATAATGAATTAGCATGTATAATATGCTAGTATAAAAAAATAAGTGTATAATGTACTTTATTTTTTAAAATATAATATTATATTCATAAATTATTAAAATTAAAAATAAATAAGATTTTATAAAAAAAAGTAAAAAAGACTAATATATTATATAATGCATAAAACATTAAAATATAAACAAAACTAGCATATAATGCTAATATATTATATAGTTAATAAAACATTAAAATGTATAATGGTAATATAAACAAATTAGTGTATAATGTACTATATATTTTTAAATCCTTTAGAGAGTTTTTGGCCCCATCTGACAAGTATTGTATATGACTGTAACGATCCAGAACTTTAGTCATTTGATTTTGAAATATTTAATTAGTTAAATATTAAAAGTATTGGTTTAAAATGTTACATAACTCAAAATTCCAAACATATAGATTTAAAATAAAATTAATAATGGAAATCCAAATATAGTGATTTTTAAAATATTTGAATTGGAGAATTTATCTTTGATACGTGTTTCAAATATTGGAATTTTGAAATGATTATTTAGTAAAGGGATTTAATATTTTTATTTAACTCATTCTGATGTAATAAACAATAATAGTAAAATCAAATGTAAATTTATTTGTAGTGATAATTGGTTAGAATAAATAATTGGAAATTTATTTTTATATTTTTATTTGTATGACTCGATTTCTATTGACATGTTTTTAATTTATTTTATTTGATTTTTCTGTAATTTTTAATTTGAAAAATATTTAAATTATCTTTTTGACGTTTAGCGCCAAATAACAACATGTTGTGATTTTACAGAATGCGATAAGAAGTGTATATTATTATTGATTTGGAATCATGTGGTTGTCCTGAGTGCGACCGTATTTCTATTTTGTCGATTCGGGGTTCGTACGACAACCGAACTATGTGCAGCGTTGCGCTGGAATTTCAATTTTAAAAAAACAAACTAAGTACCGTAGCACACAAATAGAACACAAACATGTTCATGCATGTCTCCTCTTCGTACTATGTGAATACAGGAAGTTGAAATCCATTCTCTATAAAATTACAAACAATTTGTATTAAAATTTAAAAATCAAAAAGCTTTGATCTTTAATTTAGTTAAGTTGAGATCCTCAACTCTATACCAATATGTTTGGCTACGATCAGGAGAGGGTGGGCGTTTGCCAGTCCAAGAGAGGGTATATTGAGCTAATGTTCGAGTGATATGGAGGTATGGTTGTAGTGTGGCAAATTGGAAGGTGGATTTGGGTTTAAGGAAGAAATTGACACCTCGGGTGAAGTATTGGCAAACTCAGGTCATAGTTTGACCGTCGCGTCCATGGTACGGCGGCAAGGGCCTTGTCAGGTCGTGTTTTCCATCTTGGCTTCGGGTTCATCGAATTGGGAATAGGGGGTGGAGATTTCGAAGGGAAGATCAATGGCGGTGTCGACCTGGTTATTCGATGACCGGTGATGGAGAATCGTGAAGGGAAGTGGTGCGGCATTGTGTTTGTGTGCACATGTTCTGTTTGTTGGGTCGTTTAGGGAGGGGGAAGAAAGGTTTAAAATTAAATTTTAATTTTATTAAGTTAATTTTAATTTAGTTATCCAAATATTCATTAATTCATATTTAACTCGTACGAGGTCCTAATTGAACGCGATGGGTCACGTTGCGATCGTATGGACGAAAGCTACGCTATGGAGTTGGATTGAACGAGACTGGAGATTGTGAGAATTTAGGCTAAAATCGAATGACCGTTCGGTTTTAGTCTAAATCGGAATATTTGGCGATCTAAAAATCAAAGTGAGTTAATCCTAACTTTTTGGCTAGTCAGAAAATTTATATAGTCAATAAATATTATTTATTTAATGTTTGGATATTTATTTATGATCGTTATTAATTGTTGGATAATATACTTTTTGCGCTAAAATTTGTCACAAACACCCAATTGTCAATGAAAGCACCGTTTCACAATCACAGATAACAGATAACAAGTATGTAGAAAATTGAAAATGAAGAACACTCAGAAAATTAAAAGGAAAGCAGTAAAGAACACAGAATTTATAGTGGTTCGGCGATCCGACCTACGTTCACTTTGAAGTTTGATGACTTTATTGATATTCACTTGCAGATTACAACTGATTTCAACGTGTTACAGCGAACTAAAGTGTTGAAATTCGAGTACAACAGCAGCAATGGAGTGCAAAGTTGGATTCGGCAGAGTCTGGACGTCAAGGAGCCAAAAGATCCTTCTTCTGTAGGTCCAGGGGCTCTATTTATAGGCGTGGGAGGCTGATATCTTGCTCAGATCTCGGGAGACTCCTTCTGGCACGTGGTTGGTCCCACGCGATCGATCCCATGAAGTTTCGGCCCGATCCGTGATCGATACGAACGAATTTTGTATCGATCGAGATTTAATCCAATCTAGTCGAAACTTGGTGTGAACCTTCCTTTAGTCATACATAAGCTCCTATGAAAATTTCATAGCATTTTTAATTGTGAATTGCGAGATATGATCGATACGAGTTGGTGTTCTTCGGTGGGCTACTTGGTTCGAATCGATGAGTTCGAATCGATCTTATTCGAATCGATCAATGCACGTGCTCAGGTGATGACGTGGTGCGCACTCTTTGGATCGATCCACCTTTTACGCCGAGTTGACCGAGTCGTTCCAAAACTTTTGTCTCATTCGTATTGATAGCAGCTGCCGTGTTTGTATCGAAGGAAGTGGTTCCGTTCGTGTCGATTGATGTGGCCCTGTTCGCATCGATCAATTTGGCTCTGTTCGTATCGAGTGATATGGCTTAATTCGTATCAATTGTGTGGCCTTGTTCGTATCGATCGAAGTGTTCCAACTTGATGGATACGATCAAATAGGCAATGGAATGGATACGAACCGTGATTGTTTGATGGATACGAACAGTGACTCTTTGATGGATACGAACAGGGACTCTCCGATGGATACGAACAGCGATGCCTGGATACGAACTACTATTGCTCGATGGATTCGAACAAGGCTCTTCGGCCGATGGATACAAAATGGTGTGCTCTAGATCGATGCGAAGAACAGACGACGCTGAGACTTGATGGATGCGAACTGAGGGATACGAAATGATGGATGCGATTATGTTGACTTCTTTGACTTGTATCGATCATATCTTGAGCATACGAACTCGGATTGACTTGAAATTTGGAACGTTGTTTTTTACAGCTTCGCTCGTCATGTCACATCAATTTTAGCTCGATCCAGATTCATAAAAAATTCATCGATATCCATAGCAAACCTGAGTATAACCGATCTTCGGGATGAACGGTCTTTGGTTTCTAGTCAATTTCTTGGTGTCACGGCCTTGCCAAAAGGCGGGATAACACTTGCCCCCTAAAACATGCCTTGCGATAGGAAGGTGTGTTTTGTAATGCCATAAGCTGGATGTTCATATCATGTTGATGACCTGCAAAGAAATTGATAGTCTTATTTAACCACGAATGACGATTGTTCAGGATCGCATGTCATTCGTGGTAGTATGTGAACGTTCGTGGGCGGATGCCGTTCGCGGTCGGGGTGCCGTTCGAGGCGATTTGTGATCGTTCGCGATCAGGTGCCGTTCGAGGCGAATTGTGACCGTTCGCGGTCGGGTGCCATTCGAGGCGAATTGTGATCGTTCGCGATCGGGTGGCGTTCGAGGCGAATTGTGACCGTTCGCGGTCGGGTGCCGTTCGAGGCGAATTGTGATCATTCGCGGTCGGGTGCCATTCGAGGCGAATTGTGTGTGCCAGGGGAGGGACTTAACATAACTAATGCCAGACTTCACGTTTGAGTGAGTTTCTGGGTTGTTTGTTGTGGCGGTTTATCGCCATCTCAGAACATGCCTGAGGACCGTTTGCGATCCCTTACATGCGTAAGTGGCTTAGCCATTATAAAATCACAAATGGGATACTTTTATCCAAAATAAGTCTTCCAATAGAATTCTCAAACAAAATCGAGTCTAAATATGAGAAACATAAAACAAAAGCAAAACAGGGACGTCGAAGTGCAAACACCAACATCGATGCGGTTTATAGTCATATCAGAGCATGCTTGAGGATCGTTCGTGGTCCTGTACATGTGTAAAAATACTAAATCGCGTTGGTGTGGAGTTTTCTACTTATTCGTCATTATCCCAATCAATTGGTGACAAGCTGACGCCTCGATCCTGAGTCATCCCCGGTAGGTGCAGGTGGTGGTCGCTCCCGTTCCACCGTTGTTGTTCCCCTTCTTACATACTGCGATAGCAGACCATTCCGGATATGTCTTTCAACCTCATCCTTCTAGTGTCTGCAATCATTTGTGTTATGACCCTTCAGCTCATGGAATAAGCAGTACTTGTCTGACCTTCTTTCATTGTTGGTCGGATCCCTTCTCATTGGCCTTCGATAGGGAATCTGCCCCTAGTACCCTGGTAGATTCGCTCCAAAGTCTCATTCAACTCCGTATAAGAGGTGAATCTTGGTTCCTTTCGTGGTCGCGTCGGTCCATCACCATTATCCTCAGCCTTTCGTTTCCCTTTACCAGTTCCTGCACCTTTTCTAGGAGGATTTTTGCCCTTGACCGTATAAAAATCGATTCCTTCTCCTTCCTCTCTTTCAGGATTTGCATCCTCTAATCGTAAAAATTGTTCATCCTCATGATAAAATTCTCCTAGATCCATAGGGGGGTCCCTTGTTAATGAATTCTTGAACTTTGTGCCATCAGCTATGCCAGATACAGCTGCCATCAAAACCATGGATGGATCGGGTTGATCCACTGATGCTGCTGCTGCATTGAATCGCGTCAGAAAGTTCCTCAAAGATTTCCCCGTTCTTTGCTTTAGTGCTGACAAACTCATCACATTCTTGGGTCTCGAAATGTGAACTCTGAACTGCCTCATAAACTTCTCAATCAAATCGGTCCATGTCCCAATGGAGCCGCTTCCCATCTGTCTAAACCATAATGCTGCAATGTCCGTCAAATACAATGGGAAACACCGGGCCATGACCTCCTCCGATGCCCCCAGTACCTCCATATGCCTCATATACCGTGCCAGATGAACTTCAGGGTCCATCCTCCCATCGTACGTTTCCAGTGTTGGTAGCTTGAATTCTGGTGAATTCCTGGCTTGCCTGATCGCAGGAGCAAAGTGGCTCCTATTTACATCCTCCAGATATCTATTCACTAGTCTGCCTCTCATGGCTCGTCTAACCATTTTCGCCAATCTATCACTATCGCCAAGCTGTAGCCTGCCCCCCGAGTTCACAAGGGAAGCCTGGAATCTGTTCTCCTGGACGGGCGTCCATTCCTCTCTCAAAGCCATGTTGCTCGGGTCCACCTGATGCTCTTCTCGGGATTGGGTCAACATGCTCCGGGTAAGTGCCCCTAGTTCTGGGGCTATGCCAGATGGTCCTGCTCCATTCTGAATTCTGGTTGCTCTGTGCTCCCGATCCCTATCTCCAGCATCTCCTACGGCTGCGTTAGCTTTGATTCTGCACTCTGGTTTGTCCAGTTCCTCGAAGTAAATTCTGCATCACCTCTTCTTGTCTTTTCAGAAGGTCTTCATGCATAGCTCCCATCATCATCTCCATCTCATCTCTGGTGATGAAGACCGAGGCTAGGTTCGCTCCTGAGGAAGCCTCCTGACTCCCTTCATGCTGACTCCTCTCTGCTCTTTCCCTTCTACTCGATTGCCTTGTCATAGCTTTTCAGATCTGAATCCTTAAGCCTTCAAATTCATCTTCCAAATGATAGAATCCCTGAATTAGCCTTCTCAGTGAAAGCACCAAAATGTTTGCGCCAAAATTAGTTACAAACACCCAATTGTCAATGAAAGCACCAATTCACAATCATAGATCACAGATAACAAGTATGTAGAAAATTGAAAATGAAGAACACTCAGAAAATTAAAAGGAAAGCAGTAAAGAACACAGAATTTATAGTGGTTCGGTGATCCGGCCTACGTCCACTTTGAAGATTGATGACTTTATTGATATTCACTTGCAGGTTACAACTGATTTCAACGGGTTACTGTGAATTAAAGTGTTGAAATTCGAGTACAACAGCAGCAATGGAGTGCAAAGTTGGATTCGGCAGAGTCTGGACGTCAAGGAGCCAAAAGATCCTTCTTCTGTAGTCCCTGGGGCTCTATTTATACGCGTGGGAGGCTGATATCTTGCTCAAATCTCGAGAGACTCCTTCTGGCACGTGGTTGGGCCCACACGATCGATCCCATGAAGTTTCGGCCTGATCCGTGATCGATACGAACGAATTTCGTATCGATTGAGATTTGATCCAATCGAGTCTAAACTTGGTGTGGACCTTCCTTATGCCGTACGTAAGATCCTGTGAAAATTTCATAGGATTTGGACTTGTGGATTGCGAGATATGATCGATACGAGTTGGTGTTCTTCGGTGGGCTGCTTGGTTCGAATCAATGAGTTCGAATTGATCTTATTCGAATCGATCAATGCACGTGCTCAGGTGATGATGTGGTGCACACTCTTTGGATCGATCCACCTTTTACGCCGTGTTGACCGAGTCGTTCCAAAACTTTCTCCCCGTTCGTATCGATAGCAGCTGCCGTGTTCGTATCGAAGGAAGGTGTTCCGTTCGTGTCGATTGATGTGGCCCTGTTCGCATCGATCAATTTGGCTCTGTTCGTATCGAGTGATATGGCTTAATTCGTATCGATTGTATGGCCTTGTTTGTATCGATCAAAGTGTTCAAATTTGATGGATATGAACAAATATGCAATGGAATGGATACGAACCGTGATTGGTTGATGGATACGAACAGGGACTCTCTAATGGATACGAACAGCGACACCTGATGGATACGAACTACTGTTGCTCGATGGATTCGAACAAGGCTCTTCAGCCGATGGATACAAAATGGTGTGCTATGGATCGATGCGAACAACAGACAACGTTGAGACTTGATGGATGCGAACTGAGGGATGCGAAATGATGGATGCGATTATGCTGACTTCTTTGACTTGTATCGATCATATCTTGAGCATACAAACTCGGATTTACTTGAAATTTGGAACGTTGGCTTTTACAGCTTCACTCGTCATGTCACATCAATTGTAGCTCGATCCGAACTCAGACAAAATTCATCGATATCCATAGCAAAGCCGAGTATAACCGATCTTCGGGACGAACTGTCTTTAGTTTCTAGTCAATTTCTTGGTGTCATGGCCTTGCCAAAAGGCGGGATATCATATACTAAATTATATTGTTAGTTGGATATATTCCTGCCTATTGGAGCGGATGGTACCCTATTACGTTCCTATGTAAGAGTGGATGACCTTTGTACATATTCGAATTCATCTTGAAGCGGTTGATTTATATTTTGTGATTATATGCTACATGTGATGTAGGAGACCAGGTTGAAGGGTTCCTCACACTGTTGATTTTTATTTTCATATATATGATGATATATGATTTGTTGAATGGTATATTGATGACATAGATATGATTTTTCCCAATTAGTGCTTTGGTAGCACCGGGCCTCATTATTGGTATTTTAAATTACTATAAAATAGTGATTGGATTTAAAAAGGGATTTTAAAGTGATTTTGGAAGTTTTACGTGTTTAAATAATTATTCCAAAATAAAAGGTATGATTTTGAGAAATTATAAATTTATAGTTTTATTAAAAAATATTTTTAAATGGAAATTTTGAATTGGGGATAAAGATTTTTAAATCTTAAATTAAGTCCGTCTTTTAATAAAAAGGATATGGTTTTAAAAGAAATAAGAAAATATTTGATATAAATATTGTTAATCATTTTATACAATGTGATGTTTTACAAATGAAGTAAAGATTTACAAAAATCATGTTTTTTAAATAAAAGAGTGGATTTATAAACGGTGTTAAAAATCGAAGGAAAATTATTATTTTTAGCAAATGGGTGAAATAAATTAAACGATGGATTTATTTTAAGATATGGAAGTTGGTTTTAGAAAATAGTTGAATCTATTTTGGAAATTGAAAGTGAGGGTAAGAACCGGATTTGTTAAACGATATTTAATAAATTGAAGGAAATTTATACCTATTGAAGCAATGTTAAAACAGTTGGAATTATGTTTTGGATGGGGTTTATGAATAAGCAAGATTTATAAAGGAATAAAGGTATAAATGGTTTCATAAATAAAGGAATTTTACAAAAGGAAGTTTTATGAAATGGGAAGAGATTTATAAACATGGTTTATAAATATGGAAATGATTATGTTGAATTAAGTATGGATTTTTATTAAGGAAATATATTTATATTTTAAAGGTTGTTTATTAATAATAATATTGTTTAAAGGTTGTTTATTAATATTTTAAATGTTTTAAAAGGTTAATTATTTACAAATATTAATATGGGTTGAAATTAGTTTTAAATAATTTACCAGTAAAGTTTTGGAAATTTATTATTATTATTTATAAAAATGTTGAATATAATTTATTATTGTTTATTTAGTATATATTAGTGTATAAAGGTAAGCAATTGGGATTTAATTATAATTGTTTTCCGAGATTTATAAATGGAGTTTTATAAATAGATGAGGTTTTTATAAGAGGAATCTTATAACATGTTTTGGAAAATATAATGGAAGATTGCTTAAAAAGGGTAGATATGTTTTATAAATAGTTTTTAATATTTATAAAAGAATTTTAGGAATGTTTTATGGATTTATAAAAGGGATTTTATAAATGGTTTTGTGTATGTGAAATGGAGTTATTAAATGATTTTAGAATTTAATAAAAAATGGAACCTTTCCAAATATTGGTGAATGTACTTATACCATCGAAATAAGTATATATATATTATTTTTAAGTATTAAGAAATAGTGATTGTGGGTATATAAATCTTTGTAAAAGAATTTTGATTCAAGTATTACAAAGTGAATTAAATTAGTAAAAGATTTGTTAATAAAAGGCTTAGTTTTGCTTGGTGCTTAACAAATATTGTTTTTCCCATGGAATTAAATTCCTGATTGAATGTTTGTTAATCGATAGTTAAATAACCGACTATCGGAATTGGACCTAAAACGTAAGTTTGGAAATATTTAGGAGAAACACATGAGTTATATGGCATAATCATCTTTAGTGATGCTGTACTGTGCATATGTATCTCGTTTCGTTCTCCTAGCTAGGACAATGATAAGGAAATCCGTCAACTAACGGTTAGGAGGTGATCTCCGATCTTATCTTTGACTATTTATTTCCTTAAGAACCGAGGTTGTGTTTATCGAGAATTATCGAAAAGGTTTTTCGAAGAGACCGGGATCGGGTATGTTATTCGAAAAAAACACTTCGATCTAACGAATGCGTTTCGAAGTGAAGACATTTTAAAGATGATGGAATTGGAGATAGAGCTCTCAAGTGTTCCGTTCAGTCCCAGAACGGACTTGTATGGATGAATGCTAGTATTGCATTGTTGCTTGGAGGGCAATATTAGCATTCCAAGTAAGAAGTGCTATATTAAAGGTAAAACGTAGCCTCAAGCCTCATCAACCGGATAGGGTATGATTATCCCTATCTAGAGTCGTTATTATCTCTCATTTGTATGCTTTAAGACACATTAACGGAGAGGTGATCATATTTGGTACTATCCAGTAAGGGGTAGGCCAGTTCTATGTTGGCAGTGGATCCAGGCGAGGTCCTTGATGTTATTTAATCTTGAGATGCACCGTGACGGGGGGTAACCCAGTAGCCTAGTCAATGTATGAAATCCATTCTCCAATACGAGCCTTTATGGTTTTAGTTGTATACCTGTTATGCTGGAATTTAATTAATGTAACAATTTTAGCTAAGATTAATAAGTATTTGTATCTAGACACTATTATAATATCAGAGAATTTTTCATATAGAATGTTTTGGTTATCGTAAGGTAAAAACTCTTCCGTGTTTATGTGCGGCGTGGTCTTACGAGATATTTTTGATTTTCAAATAGTTTTCTAGAACTTTAAATTCCAGTTGGGTGTATTTCTCACGCTGGTTTTCCAAACTGAATCCGGTGTTATTTTATTATAATGCTTAGGTCAGACCGAGCATATTTACAGATTGCTTTGGATGCATTAGAGCTTAGGAGACGAATTGGAGGTCTTCAAGTCGTATTTACGTATATGTTTTATTTCCGCTGTTTATTGTTGAAATCATCAGCAATTTTGAGGACATGTTGTTATAACTGTCCAGGCTGATGATTGTGATTGTTGTTGTACTCTGATAGATGTATGTATATGACAGTTTCTCTTTATAAAGATATTGATATTATATTATATATTGTTCCACTTCGATTGTGAGATTCTGTATTGTTTTAGTTTTCTTTTCTTTCTCCTCTTCTTCTCCACTTATTTCCTCTTTATTTCCCATAACTATCAGTCTTTCCGTTCGATTTAGGTTGGACATGTATGGTTTATTGTCAGCTTGAACTGTACTGATTGGTAGGTTGTTGCAGTTGGTATCAGAGCTTAGGTTGAGCAAACAACTAGGCTTTGGTGGGAATTTACCCATTTGTGATAGGTTAAGTGAGACCTTAGGATGAGTTTGAGTGTATATATATAAGCACATTGTTAGCGATATAAATTTTTTTATATTGTGTTAATTTATCTGTTGAGTGGCTTATGCATTCCGGTCAATACATGGGACGCCAAGATATCGATAGGTGTTTCTAAATGCTTAAACAAGGCAAACCGACACAGTATTGTTGTGAAAAGTGGGTAAATGAAATGATTTTACCTAAATTATATTTTATATATAAAGGAATAATTTTTTAGAAATTATTATAAGCTATATATGGTATGTTTGGATGTTAACAAATGATAATATTTGATTATTATCATTTTTTTGTTAGGTGTTATTGTTATAATCTAACAAAGATAAACAATTGTAAACTGAATTATATAAGAAAATAAATTTATAAGTATAAATTATGGAAGATTGATTATACTTAAATAAGCAACATTTATGAAATATAATTACATAAAAAGTGGTATTATATAAATATGATTTATAAACATGATTTATAAATGGAATTGCCTAAGTATATTTATAAATATGATTTGTTAATGAAATTGATTTATTAGTAAATCTAGACTTAAAACAAGGAGTTTGAGAATTTAAATGTCATTGATTTTGGAAATTGTTTTTCGAAAAGTTTTAGAAAAATAATAATAGTATTATTTTGAAAATATTTTGATTTGAAATATTTTGAAATTGAATTTAAAAGAAATAGAAAGCACTAAACTCACCTTAGTCGCTGGAAAATAATTCTGGTAATGACGGTCGCATCATAAGTATTCATTTTTGAGTTTCTAAGTGAATTTGCTACCATCGAAGTTTTGTTTTGATAAAACAATTTTTTTTAGATTCCAGAAGTGTAATTAGAAATTTAAAGGAGTTGTGTATATGTATGATTTCAAAATGATTTGAAAATAAACCGGGTGTTTAAAATCCTGAAATTTCTATATAATGTTTTGAGAAACATAAAATGTTAAATTTTTTAACTTAAAATTTGAAAATAGTATAGATAGGAAAAGAAAATTGGAAGTGAGATATGAAATTAAAAATTTGACTTTAATAAAGCTAAATAAATTGAATAATGAATTAAAAGGAATGAAGCTTAACTTAAAAAAAGGTTAAATGAAGTTGAATTGATTTGGAATGAATTAAGCGAAGTGATGGAGTGAATTGGAATTTGAATTAAAAATGAACTTAAGTTATGAAAGTGAAATTAAAGTGAATAATTGGATTTTATTTAAATTGGATGTAAATTATTGAAATGAACTATTGAAGTAAATTAGTGAAATGAAATATGAATTTGAGTTGTAAAATGAAATTCAGTTTAAGTGTAAATTGAATAAAATATGGAATAAAATGTTGTTAAAAAAATGTGAATAATTCAATGTGAACTAATGAATGTGAATTAATTGAATATAGATTAATTGGATGGGAATTAATTGGCTAAAAATTTATTGGGCATGGATGTGCCTGAATTGGATGTAAACAAGAAAGTTAATAATCGATTGAGACTCAAGTGAATGAGAATAAATGAGTACATGTGAATTTAATGTGAATAATTGAATTTGATTTAAATTGAATATAAATTAATTGAATACAAATGAATTGAGGAAAATTAATTGAATGTTAGTAAAATGAAGGTGAATAAATTGGAAGTGAATCAATTGCATGTTAATATTAAGAAGAAAGTGCATAAATTAGATGTTGACATTGAAAATGCAAATCGAAATGGTTATGAATAAATTGAATGGATATCATTATTTGAGGAGTGAATATGATTCGTTTGCATATGGATACTGTAGTAGTTATGTTATATATTTATATTACCTTCCATATATTTGTTCTCATTGTTTGTTGAGTGATTAGTAGGTGCGGATGGCGTATGCTTCACATTTGGAGCTCGCTTTCACGCTATATCGATTGTATATATTGCTAATGCTAATAAAAGGTACATATCTCATATTATATAGCACACTTTTATACTTTTTCCCTACGGGATGCCTTATCCTCGAAGATGAGATGTATATTTGTGATTATATATATATATATATATATATATATATATATATATATATATTGTAAATTTTTACGATCGAGCTGCGCAAAGGAGATGCCGGCGAAATTTTTCATAAATTTAAGAGTTAGAAATTTTTTGAGAATTTTGAAAATAACGTTGATAACTAAAATTTGGATTTTGGTTATATAACTTTGAATGGTAATAGTTAGTGACTATGAATTGATTTGAAAGACATAGAAATTTTATAATCAATTTTAACTAATTGTTTTTGAAAAGTTAATGGGTTTAGTGACATTTTTCTTACCTTGGGAATTTCGGGGACAAAATTATTTTAAGGAGAAGAGAATGTAACAACCTAGAACGTCGGCCATTTGATTTTGAAATATCTAATTAGTTTAAATATTAACATTACAAGAAATCAAGCAATTTCTGACAGCTAGCGGCTGTCGCTAGCCGTCGGAATACTAACCATGACTTTCGTCTGTTTCCGACTACTTCAACGACATAATAGCGACGACGTGCGATGGCTGTTCCGACGGACGCTCCGTCGGACTTTCCGATGGCCACGTCGTCCACGTGGCATGGTATTTTTCTGCTAAGCCGTCGGAAGCCGTCGCTAACCGTCGGAATATTCGTCCAGATGGTCGTCGGAAGCCGGCGTTCGCCGTCGAAAATGATAGCCAATAGGCCGTCGGGAGTCGTCGAAAGCCATTAGAAGTGGTGGCCAATGAGCCGTCAGGAGCCGTCATAATCTAGACAATTTTTTTTTCTACAGCCCTGCTTTGCTTCCATACCAGTATCAATATATAACTCATAAAATTCAATATATAAGCCACATAAATAAGCTGAAACCAATATTAATATAAAACTCAAACATCATAATATCAAACACAAACATATTTACATCCAACATCAAACTCCAATATTTACAAAGCAAACCTTCCATCATCACTCTCACCCATCCAACGTCAAACTCCACATATCAACTCCATAAATCAACCACCAAATCAATGTCAAACACCATATGTCCATAAATTAACCTCACCATCACTCAATGTTTATATACACAAACTACATCCAACATCACATGTCGATAAAAAAAACTACAAATCGTACCTTAAGACTCATCATCGGCTCTGGAACCACCGGACGAAGGGAATGTACCATGATGCTCCATATACTCGGCTAAGCGCCGGTTGAGCTGCTCCATTTGCACTGCTAGGAGGTGGTCTTGCTCCTATAGTTGTGCAATCTGTTGTCTGGGCTCATTAATCTCCATGTTGTCCTAAGCCTTTTGGTAAGCCCTTTGTGATGTCCGATCCTACAAAACAAGTCGAATATGTTTAAGTTATTACGTAACTTTTATAAAAATTAAGCAAAATTTACAACATAGTTAATTTTTATAAATTACCGATTGGTTGCCATAGCCGTAGCGCTTGTTTCTCCGGGTCGGGTTCATAACAGAGTCAAAGATCGCGTCCTCCTCATTAGTGGTCAACTGCTCCCGTCCGGAATGCTCAAGCATCTGCACACGTGCTTGCATAAATTTTTCCTACAATGTAAAATTAAATACAAATAAATATTATATGACATTATTATAATATTTTATTACTAATTAATTAAAATGATCATTATTAATAACTTGTAACTAAAAATATACTTATATGTGTGGCGTACGCTCTATCATCCTCATGCCAGACATATGACACAGATCCTCGTCGTCTGTCTACCTAACGACATGGGTATGCTCAAACTCATCCATATACGAGACATGACCCCCCCCGCCCTCTTACCTGCAATAATTGGTGTATATTATTGTTGTTCATACAAATTTCCACTAAAACTGTAATAACCGTTCGTAATTACAATTAATTAATTTACCAGGTCCTCACGATGGTGCTGGAATGATTTTGACCCACCATGGTGTATGACAAGATTTTTCTACTTGTTCGTAGAGTTCCTATCCGACTCCGTCTGGAAATTAAAAATTAAGATTATATTTTACAAGTATGAATTATGAAATCTGTGCTGAATAAATTAAGGTGATATCTGATATACTTACCTTGAATTTGTCCCTACCCCACCATGCAACCCAAGCATCCTAGATGCTGGCGCTCATCCATTGTGGTTTCTTCCTAGATTTTCTTATGTTAGAAACGTGGCCCTATAATTCTTTTCCACTTTTGAGTTATAGTGGCGCTGGCAAAGGGACACGTCCTCTTCTTGTAATCCTACTGCCCCTTGTATATATGTTGAAAAAATATAACTTGTACATTTATACTTAGTCAGCAAATTGTATAGTGATTATATATAATGGTATATAATTATACACTTACTAGGAAATCCTACCATATGCTCTCCGGTACATTTTCCGGGATCTTGCTCCACTTCGGCCAGCATGCAGAAATGCGACTCATGTACGCCTGCTTCGATATGCCGAGCATAATGTTAGAAGGTTCAAGCTCAAAACCCCTACATTAAATACGATACAAACAAATCATGACTAATATATCATATAAAATATTTACAATGCTGAAGTAAATTTAATACTTACGAGCCATCGGATTATAATAGTAATCTAACTACCATACGACCTCCTGTGAAGGTCCGCTGCCATCACCACCGCCGCGACCTGTCCCTCTCTGAGACTAAGAGGGAGAACCCGTCTATGAAGGACTTCGTCGCCTAAAAAATGACATCTGTAATACCTGTGACATACATATTATTTTATTATAGCAGAATATATCGTTCAATTATGAGTAAAAATATCAAGATTTACCAGCAATAATCGCATGTATCATACAAAAAAATTGTAACATCAATACTCCCATAAATTACCTTTTTTCAACATGTATACTATTAAATTAGTCCTCGTCATTTTCTGATTCAAACTCTATCTCATACTCTATATTGTTTTCCTTTGTGGTTTCAAATGCTTCTACTAATAAATTGGATTCATCATTTAGAGGTCCTAAATTGGTTTGATCGTCTACTATTGCAAATTCGTCATTTTCCTCGATATCTGCTTGGTACGCTTGTTCGTTTGAAATATTCTTTCCATCAAATGTAAATCTTGCCTTCGTTTTAAAAACCGCCGACCAATCTGCTTTATCTCTTTTTAGATATGGATAAGGAGCATAATAAACTTGTACGGCCTATTTTGCTAGTACAAACGGATCGTACTTATGATAACGTGATGTATGCTTTATTTTAATAATAATATATTTTTTGTGCACGTTGATTCCAGAACATGGAACATTACTGAACTAGTTGCATCTAAACAAATAAACTTCTTCCGTAGGTCTGGTGAAATATGTTAATTGCAAAACTTGAGTTAACACACCATAAAATCATTTATATGATCATTTGTATCATCACTACCTTTAACATATACACCGGTATTGTTAGTTCGTTTTTCAGCCCCGTATTCTTTGATGTTGAATTTGTATCCATTAACAAAGAATATGGGATATGTCTTGACTTTTCTTTTTGGTCCCATCGCAAGATGTTTCAACCTTTTGTAGACTACACAATTTACTGGATCATATACATGGTTTGAAAACCAAGTAGCAAAATTATTGCTGGTATCCCCGCTTGGATACTACAATTCATAAATGCTGCATATACGGATAAAATATTGCGTTATAATTAATACACACATGTATTATTCAAGTAATAATTTTAGATGTGTTATTCATTAGTACCTAACAAATGGCGCAACTTTTGCATAGTTAAGAAGAACATATGTGTGGGCTACATGGTAATCTCTATCGTCTAACCATAATTCCACACGTTTTCCAATAGGGCATCCCTGCTATCTAAGAATAGATAGCATTGATTTAGAA
This sequence comes from Allium fistulosum, assembly GCA_030737815.1. NCBI lineage: Eukaryota > Viridiplantae > Streptophyta > Magnoliopsida > Asparagales > Amaryllidaceae > Allium > Allium fistulosum. Next base: position 103,716,677 of record CM060907.1, read on the forward strand.
GAATCTTGTTCAATGCCCTCATCATTTCGCGTAGCACTTTCAAAAGATAAGTTCACATGGTCACTGAAATAATGAGAGAAAAAGAACGAAGCTTCTTCTTCGATATATGATTTGCATATCGAACTTTCAACTCGTGCTTTTTGTCTCACTTTTTTCTTTAAATGATTCAAGTAACTGTTAAGAATAATTATAATTAAATTTTATTACATGTGGTTAAACTAAAATCTAACAAATCAATATTAATACCTTTCAAACAGATACATCCATCCATATTGCAGAGGACTCCGAAGACATGCTTCAAATGGAAGATAAATATGTAAATGCTTCATTATATTAAAGAAACCGGGAGGAAATATTTTCCCTAGTTTGTAGAGCAGTATAGGAATTTCTTCCTCAAGTTTACGTAGACGATCAACTTTAAGGGTAGTTGAACAAAGCTCCTTAGAAAACAAACTAAGTTCTGTTAAAACCGTCCAAACTTTTGTAGGCAACAGTTCTTTGAAAGCAATGGGTAACAAATGTTCCATCATTACATGACAATCATGACTTTTCATCCCACTCAGTTTACCATTCTTATAGTCGACACATCTACGAAGATTAGAGGAAATTCCATCAAGAAATCTTAATCCTTCAACCCACTTTAACTTGGTTACTGTCTAGCTCATAGCATGCTTTGGGTTTTTAGGTTATTTGGCTTCATATGAAGCTTAGGGACGATTGCATATTGCTTTTATATCACGTCTTGATTTCAAATCGTCCATAGACTTTCCTTCAACATTCAGAACTGTGTTAAATACATTATTGAACACATTTTTCTTGTTGTATATCACATCGATATTATGATGAATTAGGAGATTTTTCCAATAAGGCAACTCCCAAAATATACTTTGTTTGCACCAATTATGAATCACGATTTACCTTATAATTCAATTTGTTCACCGGTTTCATGTATCTTTGGATAATCCTTTACAAGCTCATAAATATCTTCGCTTAACCAAATAGTTGGTGGTCGCAAAGTCTCAACTCTATTACTTGTAAAGTTTTTTTTATCTTTTTAAAAGGATGATTAATATGGAGAAAACACTAATGACAGTCAAACCACGAAATTTTCTTTCCATTTGGTAGATGTTTGCACAAAAAATGGACAAACACCTCAAAGTCGTATGATTTAGTAGATCTTATGTGGTTCTTAGCGATTTGGGTGATTTATGCAAATATATAAAAAGCAGGGGCTAAACTGTAAAAAGACACGGAGATTTATAGTGGTTCAGCCAGAATGTGCCTACGTCCACTTCATATGTTATTCTCTTTTCTTGTTTAGATTACAAGTACAAAGCTTTGATACAAGTAAAAGAAAGTTGTTTGAAAGTTCTCTCCGTGCTTGAGCTCTCAAACTTGTCCTCCATTGTTGTACCCCTACTCCTCTATTTATAGAGTGAGGCTGGGGGTAGGGGTCTTGAATGGGTATAGCTGCTGGCGGGCCTGGGCTGATGCAATCTGGCCTGGCAACTTTGGTTCGGCAATGCCTTGGTTCGGTAGTAGATGGTTGGAGACGAGGTCTTGGTCCAGTAGTACTTTGGTCCGGTGGTAGGTGGTTGGATAGTAGGGAAGTAGTGTTGATTCGGCAAGCATGGAAGAGGTTTGGTCCGGTAGTACTTTGGTCTGGTGGTAGGTGGTTGGATAGTAGGGAAGTAGTGTTGATTCGGCAAGCATGGAAGAGGTTTGGTCCGGCAAACATGGGAGAGGAGTTGATGTTTGGCGAAGGCTGCCTTGGAGTTAGTTCGGTAGGTCTTCGGTGGGACTTGGTCTGGCGGTGGGCGGAGATGGTCCTTGATTCGACAGTGTTGGTTCGGCGTTGAGTTGGTGAGACATGGCCTCGGCGGTTTGGATCGGTGATGACGTTACACCGGTCGAGATACACCCAACACTTGCCCCCCAAAGCGGGGTATGGGCATGCACATGGCGTGCTTTGTTTGAGGTTGGTCATCCTTATCCGGTCCTGTATGCCGAACCAGTCGGTCCGGTTGTTCGCCTTCGGCTATAAGTAGGAGGCTAGGGCTTTCGATACTTCTTACCAAACAAGACAGCCGAGCATTGACTTCTTGCCGAATCAGGAGTGTCGCCAACATGTTCAACCGAACCAAAGTGCTTTGCCGAACCAAAGTGTTCCTTTTCACCGAATCAGGTATTGGTCCTCTCCCTTTTTGCCAAATGAGTTTTCACCGAATGGACTTGGGGACTCCGAGTGCCGAATGAAATCATATTCTTGTACTCTGGGTGCCGAATGAACTTGTACTCTGGGTGCCGAATGAACTTGTATTCTGGGTGCCGAATGAACTTTATACACTTGATTTTTTCATTTTTCATATCACGAGCGAAATTTTGGACCACAGGTACTTGCTTGTTTATATCCTCTGTTTTAACAACATGTTTTTCCGATGTTGCAGATAATGTCTCGCAAAGCAGAAACTCGATCGGATAAAAAGAAGTCCCAGGGCGAAGGAGAATCTTCCGTAGTGCCCCCTGCTCAGCCAGGACCGGAACGTCACGGAACTGCCCCGAGATCACTGGTGGATGGGTACGGCCCTTAGGAGCTTTTGAACTCCCCGCCCGATTGCTTTCCCAGCTCCCTCAAGGAGGAGCAGCTTGATGTCATCTCCCGTTCTTTCGGAATCGATAGAGCGCGCATGCTGTTGCCAGGGAGAGAAGTTATGCCATATGACCCTCCTGAAGGGTACTTTGCCTACAGTAGATACCACTGCATGTCCGGTGCCATCCCTTCTCTTAATGCTTGGGTAGTCAGCTTTCTTACATATCTAAAGGTGGCCCCATTCCAGCTTCAACCCAATTTCTATACTATACTGGTGAGCCTCTTCGTCATCTTTCAGAGGAAGTATGGGCGTGCTCCTTCCAACCGGGAGATCCGATACTTATATAATCTGAGGGGCTATAAGAAGGGGTCCCCATACATCAGCTTGGAGTCAGTTGTAACCTTCAAGCCGGTCTTGGATCTGTATTCTAAGTACAGCATGTTCAAGAAGGAGTGGTTCTTCGTCAGGGACGACTCTGTTTCTATTCGGCGTTTCACTTCTGGATGTAAGTCGACGCTTTATTTATAACTTCTATTCTGGTTGCGATGCTTCTTCTCATACGTTTTCATTTTTTGCTAGCGACAGGTGGCTTTGCGGTTGTGGAGACTGATCGCCTGGTTCAGATGGCGGCCGAGATAGAAGCTATCCCCGGGAGAGATAGATCAGCTGCTTACTTGATCAGAAATGCGACCCTTCTGGAGTATAATTTGATCCTTCCACAGCAGTCAGTAGTCAAGCAGAGGGAAACGGCGGAGGAGAGGGCGGCTGCTCAAGCTAAGGGAGGTGTCACAGTAGAGAGTGGTAAGAGGAAACCTTTCACGAAACCTTCCGTTGTCGGAGGTAAGAAACTTAAGAAGTCGGATGGTCCTTCCCCAAGCACTTGTCCAATTACTCAGGGGGAGGAAGATGTGGAGGAGGAGAGAGGTGAGGGTGGAGATGATCGGGAAGGTTGTGATGGTGGCGATGGCATCGGGGCCTTGCTTCCTGGGCAAGCAGGCGAGATTCAGGAGTGGACGGATGATGCATTCTGCCAAGCTTTCGAGGGGCTGGACAGAGAATCGGCTTCGGTATAGAAATCCGGGAAAGTTGACAAGGCCGAGACCGGTGCAAGCGTGTCTTCCCAGACTATTCCAGCCAAGGTGGCTCCGACGACTCAAGGTGAACTTTTGACTTCTGCAGGCTCCATTCATGATAAGGATTTAAGAATATTTTACGATCCGCTCCCGTCCTGGAACGAAATCCAGGACTTATTGCAGTATCCTACTCCTTCCCAGGGTTAGTATAACAGATGTGTTTCCCATTTTTTTAACTTTTAATTTAACGCGTTTCTTGAATCATGGATCAATGTAAGCTTGTGACACTTGTTCTTCATATCAGGAGCAGGTAAAACGGCCAAGGCCTCAGAACTTCGGCATAGGCTCGAACAATACAAGCTCTCCAAAGCTTTCGCCAAGCCGAAGCCTTCGACCCACCAATCCGGGGATGTAGTCGGCTACCGTCCACTTCTCGGGGTTATTGAAGAGGGTATTCAAAAGAGAAAGAGGAGTCATCCCTTATCCGAACCTTCACTTGGTCCTCAGCCCCCAATTCAGCCTCTTCACGATATCACGGAGGAGGATACTGAGTTCGCACTCTCTCCGCACCCGTTTGAAAATCCTACCGTTACTCAGATTGATCGTCCTGGCTTGGCTCGTAATCCATTTGCGGGTCATCCTGATCTGGATCCAAGTTCCCATGATATTACCTTCGACGAGGTTACTGGTGAGCACCTTCTTCCCTGCAATCCCATGGTACGGGTACTTGATGAGGCTAAGTCCTTAGATCTCGATTTACTTACCACTGGGATAGTTACCATGGGAGACGAGGCCAAGGCTAATATTGATCGGGTGGCGGAGGAGACTAGGAAGCTGATGGGGCATCATGCCCGGCTGGTTAAGGCTGGAGAGGAGATTGGGAGTGCCAACATCCGACTACGATTAATGGTTTCGGACCAGGCCAAACAGCTTGCTGATCAGGCCATTCAGATTTCTCAGCATGAGGCTGCCTCCGGGCGGTTGAGGAAGACTATGGAGGAGGCTAGTAAGGCGGAATTGCGGAAGATGGAGGCTGCCTGCAAGGAGCAGATAAATATGGCCATCTCGACAGTGGATGAGGTTCGGAGGGCGGATCTTGAGCAGGTAGAGGAGCTGTCGGGGAAGCTTGAAGCCGTAGAGCTTGTTCAGGTCAGGCTAAAGGAGGAGATGGAGGCGATGAGGAGGTCCCTTCAGGCCGACTGCTCGCGATACCGACTGGAAAGGGATGCTGCCATTGCAAGGCTATCGGTTTCTGAGGCTCGTATGAGGGAGTTTGAGGAAAATGAGGGGATGATGGATGATATGCTGCAGGATATGTACTTTCGCATTTGGAAACAGGGCAACTTATCTTGGATGGACGACTACCCCCGGGTTATGGCTAGTATTTACCTCAGGGCTTTAGAGGTGGCCAAGGCTGAGGCGGATAAGGAGGGTGGAGCGGCCTTTAGGATGGATGCGGTTACCGATCAGTTTACCAAGGAGGAGAAGATAGCGGTGAAGGAGGGGATGCGGTTGTTTGCGGTTGAAGAGGCAGGTGTGGAAGTAGGGGATGACGACCAAGACGATCAAGGGGACGTTGCTGGTAACCTCTTCTTCATTAGTTTCTTCTTTCTTTAACTCTGTTGCTTATCACTAATGATTTCTCTTCTTGCCTGATCAGGCGGTCAACACCAACAAGACAAGGGTAAAGATCCAACGCAGCCAGCTCCCTGATTCGACCTGGATGTTTCTTTTGGTTGACTCGATACTGTTACACATGTTGGTTTTGAAACAGTAACATGGCTTTCAAGTTATAATGGTGCTACTTGTAATAAGAGATTTTATTTTCGGCATGTAACTCTTAACTTATGATAATTTCGTTATATATGGATGTTTTTTGTAGTCTTAACGTGCTGAATAAGAAATATAGCTATGCGTGTACTTGTGATTCAGTGGTATTTGATGCTAAGTTCCTGCTTAAAGTATAATTTCATATCTTGTAATACTAACGTGATGTGCGAATAAACTATAGCTATGTTTTTAGGCAGACAAAAATAAAATACCGTCCCTCCTGCTTTAGTTGTAGACGGCGGCTTTAGCGTGACTGAGTATGAAAATGTGGTCGAGTGCCCGGCCATCCGGTCTCATTTGCGAATGCCTCCTATTCTGTGACCTGTGCTTTAGGGATCGTTATAGAGGATAAGAGGAAAGTTTTAAAAATAGAATGGAAATATAGGAAATAGTAAAAACTTCCAATCATGGAAGGCCGTCGATGTGCTTAAGTTCGTGGCAAACGGGTTTTGTAGTCACTTTCCCTAGTTGTGGGTCTTGGAGACATTTGTCACCCATCTTACGCCTCCGCGGGGAGTTAATTCTTTTTTACCTCAGCCGTACTTAAGGCACATCGGAGCCGAGATCGCGCACAGTAACTACCCGAGCCATTATGGCCCGTAATCGTGGGTATTATTCGATTTACCGTGGCCGGCTAGCGTGGGTGCCGATCGTCAACCGTGAACTGCCCCTGGCTGGCCACACCTTATGTTGGGGCTTATAGTCGGTTCACGGTTGCCGACGAGCCGAACTCCGTAATGAGCTGCCTCGGCTATAGTCGGCCTTCTCGGTGGCTTATAATCGGCTCATTACAGTTGGCTTTAAGGGCCGTCGCGATCAATGAGTTAACCCGCAGCAGAGGGGTACTGGAGCAAAAGTGTCTCATTGGCGAGGGCATAGATTCGCATAGTACCTGTCAGGTCTTGTCCAGGCGAAGTTGTGCTGTGGAGTGCTTTGAATTGAAACGCTGTATGCACAGGATTTTGTTCAACAGAAAAGGATAAAGTTAACAAGCAGCCAAGATATAAAGGAACAAGTTAAAAAAGAGACAAGGTTTTTGAAAGTGGTTCGGCATGAAAATGCCTACGTCCACTGATTCTCTTTTTTAATTCACTTCATATGGGCAATACAAGTTAAGAAAAGTATCGACGGAGGTGTTGGATGTTCCATGCCCTCTGGAACACCTCTCCGTCCACTGTTGACAAAATATAGGCTCCGTTGTGGAGATCTTTATGAATTACATATGGTCCATCCCAGATTGGGTCTAGCGCTCCGGGGCGAGGGAAGATTCGCTTGAGGACAAGATCCCCTTCTTGTAAGGTACGATACTTGACTTTGGAGTTGTATTGTGCCGCCACCTTTTGTTTGTGGGCTGCTGCTTTAAGGACTGCATCATTTCTTCTCTCCTCAACTAGATCCAAAGACATGTGAAGGAGTTCTTCGTTCTCTTCTGGGTTATAGTGGATCCTACGGTGGGAAGGCACAATGGTTTCAACTGGGAGCATAGCCTCCGATCCGTATGCCAAAGAGAAATGAGTGTGCCTCGTTGATGTTCTCAAAGATGTGCGATAGGCCCATAGTGCCGTAGGAAGTTCATCCACCCAAGCGCCCTTTGACTTTTCGAGCTTCTTTTTTATTAGAGTTTTCAGAATTTTGTTGACGGCTTCGACTTGTCCGTTTGCCTCGGGATACGCTACGGATGAGAAGCTTTTGTGAATTCCATGCTCTTGGCACCAGTTGGCGAATTCCTCGCTGTCAAACTGAAGTCCATTGTTTGATATGATTTTGAGTGGGACTCTGTACCTGCATAGAACATTTTTGATCAAGAAGTTAATAACTTTTGCTGAAGATACTTTATTCAGAGGTTCCGCTTCCACCCATTTGGTGAAGTAGTCGACTGCCACTATAGAGTATTTGGCCCCGCCTCGGCCCATTGGTAGTTCGCCGATTAAGTCAATTCCCCATACTGCAAAGGGCCAAGGGCTAGTCATTTGAGTAATCTTAGTCGTTGGCAGCCGCAGAATCTTAGCAAACTTCTGGCATTTGTCACACTTTTTGACGAAATCCAAGGCGTCCTTGCTTAAGGTGGGCCAAAAGTATCCATATCGGAGTGTCTTTTTTGCTAATGTTTGTCCTCCGGTGTGATCTCCGCAGCTTCCTTGATGAATGTTGGATAAGATTTCCCTAGCTTCCCTCCCAGCGACACACCTTAATAACGGGTTAGAGAATCCGTGTCGATAGAGGATGTCTTCTTGTATTGTGTAGCGGGAAGCTTTTCTCAAGATTTTCTTGACTTCGTTACGCCCATTGGGTAGTGTGCCGTTTTGTAAGTAGTCTCGGATGGGAGTCATCCAAGTTGCCTCTTTGGTTGCAGCTATCAGATTCACTTGCTCAAAACTTGGGGTCAGTTGCTTTGAGATGGTTACTGCCCCGAAGATGGCGCTGTCTCTCACACTTGCTTGCTTTGCCAATTCGTCGACCTCTTGGTTCTCTTCCCGAGGAATGTGTTTGACTAAGTAGTGGTCCAATCGGCTGAGAAGTAACTTGGTCTTCTTTAAATATGCTATGAGTCGTTCTTCTCGAGCTTGGAATTCTCCTAGTATTTGATTAACAATAAGTTGAGAATCGCTGTGAAGACACAAAGAATTGGCTCCGATTTCTACGGCAAGTTTTAGTCCGACTATCACTGCTTCATATTCTGCATCGTTGTTGGTGGCAGCGAACTCCAACCTTATAGCATAGTACAGTTTGTTTCCCTTGGGAGTGATTATTACCACACCTACCCCCGAGCCTTGTTCGTTCGATGCACCATCCACAAAGAGATTCCACTTGATGTCTTCTGCTATTTCCAGTTGCTCCTTATCTTCGTTGGTAGTGAATTCTGCAATGAAATCAGCCATGGCTTGTCCCTTGATGGCGGTGCGAGGGTGATAGGTGATATCATACTGACTTAGTTCGATGCACCATTTAAGTAGTCGCCCAGAAGTGTCGGGATGGTGGAGTACCTGCCTCAGTGGCTGATCGGTCAGAACTTTGATGGAATGGGACTGGAAGTAGTGACGCAGTTTCCGGGATGTGATTAGTAAACAGTATGCTAGCTTCTCAAGTTTAGGATATCTGTCTTCTGCCCCCGTAAACCTCTTACTGACGAAGTAAACTGGCCGCTGCGTGCGGTTGTCTTCCCTTACCAAGGCAGCGCTTAGGGCATGAGATGACACAGCAAGGTACATGTATAATTCTTCGCCTTCGCTTGGAGTCAAGAGTACCGGTGGTTTCTGGAGGTGTTCGATTAACTTAAGGAAAGCGGTCAGGCATTCGTCGGTCCATTCGAACTTTCCTTTGTCTTTCTTTAGAGCTTCGAAAAAGGGGACACACTTGTCCGTTGCTTTGGAGATGAATTAGCTTAGGGCGGCCAGTTTTCCATTCAGGCTTTGCATTTCCTTCCGAGTGGAAGGTATATTGATATCCCTTAGCACTCGGACTTGTTCAGGGTTTGCTTCAATCCCTCTGGCATGGACGATGAATCCTAAGAACTTTCCTGATGACACTCCGAAGGAGCATTTTAGAGGATTCAACCTCATTCCATACCGTCGAAGTACTTGAAACATCTCGCCTAGGTGGCTTACGTGATCGTCGGCTTTCCTTGACTTTACCAGCATGTCATCCACGTATACTTCCATAGTTTGCCCTATTAGCCCCGCAAACATCTTGTTGACGAGGCGCTGGTAGGTGGCTCCTGCATTTTTAAGTCCAAATGGCATTACCTTATAGCAGTATAAACCCCGGTCGGTGATGAAACTAGTGTGGTCTTGGTCGGGAGCATGCATAGGAATTTGGTTATACCCTGAGTATGCGTCCATAAAAGATAAGAGCTCGTGCCCGGCTGTGCTGTCTACAAGCTGGTCGATTCAAGGAAGTGGGAAGCAATCTTTTGGGCATGCGTCGTTTAGGTTGGAAAAGTCAATGCATGTTCGCCACTTCCCATTAGCCTTCTTTACCAGCACTGGGTTAGCGATCCATTCCGGGTAGATGGCTTCTCGTATGAAGTCATTGGCGAGCAGATTCTTTACTTCTTCGTCGAGGGCTGCTGACCGCTCTGCCCCCATACTTCTATTTTTTTGTTTTACGGGCGCCTTGGTAGGATCAATGTTTAATACGTGGCATGCTATGTCGAGGGAGATTCCGGTCATGTCAGCGTGTGACCATGCGAATACATCCAAGTTGTGGCGGAGAAAATCGATGAGTTGTTCCTTCAAATCTGCTTTTAGTTGGGACCCAATTTTCAATAGTCTACTTGAGTCGTGCTTGACTACAGATACAAACTCCATAGCCTCTGCAGGCTCGGTGGTGGCCTCCTCCCCTTTGTCCCTAGGGTCGAATTCATTGAAAGGGTCGCTGGTATATCGAAGAGGAGGGGCTTTCTTTAGTTGCTATGCTTCTAGACTTTTCGTGCAGAGGGCAACCTCTACACCCTTCCCTTTATCCTTCCTGTGGTTGTTGCGAAGTTCAGTCACATAGCAGTCTCGAGCAACGTCCTGGTCTCCTTCTACTTCTCCTACTCCATTGTCCATTGGAAATTTCATTTTTAGGCACCATGGGGCTCGGACAATTTGGAAGTCAGATAAGGCTGGCCTTCCTAAGAAGGCGTTATAGGCCGAATGGTTTTCTATTAGCACAAACGTCTGTTTTCGTACAACGGAGCGGGGATGGCTTCCAATCTCAACAAAGAGGTCTAGTTGCCCGAGGGGCATCTTCACATCTCTAGTGAAACCGTGTAGTGGTTTATCGCAGGGAGATACATCCTTCATTGATAATTTCATTTTGTCGAATGATTGTTTGAACAGGATGTTCACTGAGCTTCCAGTGTCTACTAAGATTCGGTAAACTTCGGCGGGACCGAGCCGGGCAGAGATAACCATGGGATCCATGTGAGGGTACTGCCTTCCTTCCAAGTCACGCTTACCGAATGTGATGTCATCACTTTCTTTCCATTTCGGGTGGCGTTCTTCTATAACCGAATTGACACAGTCTTTACTATCTCTAAGCGACTTTCCATATCTTTCCATCTCTTTCCAGCTCTTGTCTACGATGTGCGGTCCTCCTGAGATGGTATGGACCACTATCTTCTCTTGACTAGAGCCGCTAGCATTGCGGTTTCCTCTGCCGGTCTTCGGTGAGGGTAGCCTTGGGTTTTCATTGGCAGGAGCTGGAGTCCTGTCCTGACTTTTTACATAGCATTCCAGTTTCTTCCTTCTGATGTGTTCCTCAATCAGATCCCGGAGATGATGGCATTCATTGGTATCATGCCCGTGAGATTCGTGGAAGCGGCAGAACTTTCCAGACTTCTACGCATTATCTGATTCCTTCTTGTATGGTGGGCATTTGTATCTAACTTCGCCTTGGGTGGCAAGGAAGATATTTTCGACGGTCTCGTTCAAAGGAGTGTAAGTGTCGAATCTCGGTCCAGGCCGATATAGGCGCTTTTCTCCCTTCTTGCCCCCAACATTGTCTCTGGAATCATTTCTTCGAACGTCCCTTGCTACAGCAGGGGCATTGCTATGAGTTGCCTTATTTTGATGTCCTGACTGCCCCTCAACGGCAGCATCCTCAAGCCTCATATATTTCCCGGCTTCATGGAAGAAATCGGGTAAAGTAGCTAGTTTTTCTTTCGTCAACCTTCTAGCAAATTTAGTGTCCGGATGCACACCACTACAAAGGGCCATTAGGATAAGCTTCTCATCGCCATCTTGGACCGCGGCTACTGCGGCATTGAATCGGGTTAGGTATTGTTGCAGTTTCTCTCCAGGTTTCTGTTTAACGCTGGATAAGGAATAAGCGTCCTTAGGTTGTTCCACATGGATGCGGAACTGACTAATAAACTTTTCTTTCAACATTTCCCACGAGCTGATGGATCCCTGGGGTAGATGATAGAACCAGGAGGTAGCGAGATCTGCTAAGAAGAGCGAAAAGCATTTGCACAGTACTCCCTCTGTCGCTCCACTCATGAGCATATGTTGTGTGTACCTCTGTAAGTGTACAACGGGGTCGGAGGTTCCTTTGTAAGGCTCCATTGTTGGCATCTTCCATTCTCGGGGAGTGATAGCAATTTCGATATTGCGGGCGAAAGGGCTGGTTACCCTAGTGCCTATCCCTCGATCTCTTTGCTCCCATTGGACGTACTCTCTAAATAAGCGTGCCATCCTTTCATCAGAATTTGGAGCAGATAGAAATGAGTTTGGTTCTGTTTTGTGGGATTGATTCCGTCCAGATGACCTGTAGGGATGGTACCGTCCATCATTCCTCATATTTTCTAATGGCTGCCTTTGATCTTCTGGGAGCATGCTAGGGTCAGCTACAGTTGGCCCTTGCCTTGATCTTCCCCTGCTGGGTTCTGATCTAAGCACTTCCTCGGGTCCAACTTCGAGCTGGACTCTAGCTCGGCCCCATTCACTGGCGTTTCCGTGGTTAGGCAGTATGACAGGCTCAGCTACAGTTGACCTTCGCCCGGTACCTCCCCCGTTGGGTTCGGTACCAAACGTTTCCTCAGGCCTAACTTCGGGCTGTGCTCGATCTCGGCTCCTACCATGGCTACTTCTGCCGTTAGCTCCTTCGAAGAAGGAAGATCTTTGTTGTCTCTGAGATCCTCTAGACTGGGACTCGCCCCATGATTCAGTGTTGCGATTGGACTCTTCAGCATCCCTTAAGCATGACATGAGATGGTCCACCAAGGCTTCCTGCTGGGACGTGAAGCGGCTAGTTACTTCAACCACAACCCTGTCCAAATATGCCCTAGTAATTGCTGCGGGCTGTTCTGTGGCAGGAGTGGTCGGATTAGCCTGTCCTTCATTTGTTACTGCTACTGGAGGAGGACGATTTACTTGATTCGTGGCAGTTGGATCTGGAAGACTGCTGGATGCGATGTTTTTTCCTTTGCTGTTCAACCACAGAAAATGGACAAATACCTCAAAGTCGTATGATTTAGTAGATCTTATGTGGTTCTTAGCGATTTGGGTGATTTATGCAAATATATAAAAAGCAGGGGCTAAACTGTAAAAAGACACGCAGATTTATAGTGGTTCAGCCAGAATGTGCCTACGTCCACTTCATATGTTATTCTCTTCTCTTGTTTAGATTACAAGTACAAAGCTTTGATACAAGTAAAAGAAAGTTGTTTGAAAGTTCTCTCCGTGCTTGAGCTCTCAAACTTGTCCTCCATTGTTGTACCCCTGCCCCTCTATTTATAGAGTGAGGCTGGGGGTAGGGTTCTTGAATGGGTATAGCTGCTGGCGGGCCTGGGCTGATGCAATCTGGCCTGGCAACTTTGGTTCGGCAATGCCTTGGTTCGGTAGTAGATGGTTGGAGACGAGGTCTTGGTCCAATAGTACTTTGGTCCGGTGGTAGGTGGTTGGATAGTAGGGAAGTAGTGTTGATTCGGCAAGCATGGAAGAGGTTTGGTCCGGTAGTACTTTGGTCCGGTGGTAGGTGGTTGGATAGTAGGGAAGTAGTGTTGATTCGGCAAGCATGGAAGAGGTTTGGTCCGGCAAGCATGGGAGAGGAGTTGATGTTTGGCGAAGGCTGCCTTGGAGTTGGTTCGGTAGGTCTTCGGTGGGACTTGGTCCGGCGGTGGGAGGAGATGGTCCTTGATTCGGCAATGTTGGTTCGGCGTTGAGTTGGTGAGACATGGCCTCGGGGGTTTGGTTCGGTGATGACGTTACACCGGTCAAGATACACCCAACAGTAGAAAAACTGCTTGTGTTTGTTCCATGCAATAAGGGCAAGGTAGACGGCTAGCCATACTCCAACCCGATAGCATTGCATATGCAGGAAAATCACTTATAGTCCACAATAGAGAAGCGAACATACAAATATTTTTTTTGAAATGTCATATGTTTCAACACCTTCATACCACGGTTGTAAATATACGTCGATTCCTTGTGTCGGATTATCAGGGCCAGGGATGACAATAGTGAGAAACATATACAGAGTTTTCATACACATCCATGGAGGTAAATTGTAAGGTGTAACGATTATAGGCCAAGATGAATACTTTGAACCAAATTGAGAGAACAATGAAAATCCATCCGTACATAAACCAAGTCTAATATTATGGCTCTCCGCTGCGAAAGCGGGGTATGTCTTATCAAAATGCTTTCATGCTTCTCCATCAGCTGGGTGTGTTAATGTACCTTCTTCCCATGTTCTCACACAGTGTCATCTCATATGATGCGTGTTTGTAGAAGATGCATATAACCTTTGAAGCGTAGGAGTGATGGGTAAGTAATGCATACGCTTGTACATAACTTCCTTTTCCTTCTTTTTTCTTGGTTTGTATCTTTCTTGATTACATATTTTACAATTCCTAAGATTGATGCCTTCTTTCCAAAACAACATGCAACCACTTAAACATGTATCTATTTTATGATACGACAAACCAATAGCAGACATAAGTCTTTTCACTTCATAATGATTTTCGCACATTAAATTATTAGGTGGCATATGTCGTTTTGTAGCTTGTACTATAGTTGTAAACCTGGCTTCTGTGAAGTTGTATTTTGATTTCATCGCAATGTATTCTGCAGTTACTGATAGTTGAGTACCGCTTGTACAACCAACCCAAAGTGGTTTCTTAGTAGCATCCAATAAATCGTTAATTTTTTTTTGCTCCAATACTTGGCTCTTCTTCGACATTAACATCGTTACCATCAACTTCAACAGTAGGGAACATTGAATGTTCTGCATCTTCAACCATATCTTCTATGAGATTTGTCGGAACAAGTTCATTATCCACCTCCTCCTCTAAATGTACAAGATTAGGTACTATAAGTTCTCCATGACGATCCCAGAGAAAATAATTTGGCACGAAACCATATTGGCGCAAATGAACTTTTACCATATCTGGTATCAAATGCTTCAATAATTTACACCTACTACGTGGACAACGAATTTCTTCATCATTTCCATTATTACGTAAAGCGAATTCGATAAAGACGTGTACACCATTTTGAAAATGTTCACTTATTGAGCCTCCAATTTCTTTTCTTTGTTGGTACATCCAGCTCCGATCGATAAAATAATTGACCATTTTTCCTACTTTAAAACATAAAAGGCATTAATCATTTACGTCTTGACATTTTATTTTTCAAATAAATCATACATTTTAATTTTTGAAAATATATAATATTATTCTATTTAATTTTATTTTCAAACTAATTTACACAAATTATTATATGAATATAATCTATAATTTTTATGTTATTGTTTTACACTTTGATGGTTGGTCATCCTACTTCCCATTATAAACACAGTAGTAATTATATTTTGCAAATCATTATATTTTAAATGATTCAACAAAATTTCAGTAGCACTTCCCCTTTGTTCTCTGTATCGTACATATATATGTGTACACAGGGAACAAAAAGAAAGTGTTGTCGAAATTTTGTGAATTGTTTAAAATAAAATGATTTGCAAAATATAATTACAATTGCGTTTGTAACTTGTCCAATACAGGGATAAATCCATAAAATATTGTATAGGATGAATGTAAATGTCCGTTCTATGATAAAAACGAATATTCATACAACGATCATATACAATATTTGTAAGACGGGGACAAAAACTCTCTAAGGGAATTACAATAAACAAAGCGTATTATACAACAATTTTTACAATAATTTATTTACATTCTACAACACGCATACACTAAATCGTCATTTTCGTCATCTTGAAAACGCATACACCAAATTTTGATCATCGATTCTAATTAATCCAAAGTAGCGCTAATGCACATATGCACTAATTAATCAATGTATATACACCAATTAATGCACATATACACTAAATTTTTTTTCTTCTCAACATTTCAATAATAAAATAATGTAATAACAACCTAATTAGCATTCAATAGGGTATACCTGTGGTATTTTACAACTATAACAACAAATTAAACCTAATTTAACAAATAAAAATAAAAATATAAGGTTTAGGAATTTAACCTTCTTACCGAGAAATAGGTAATAGAGCTAGCTGAAAATCGAAGATTCCGATGTGCTGGCGGCGTGGAAGGCTGTTGGCGATGTGGAGGAGGGGCTGGAGGAGGGTTTGGAGGAGGGGTTGGTTGATTTAGGGGAGGAAAACACATGAAGATACTATCGGCCTGGAGCAGCAGGTATTCGTGATTTTTCGACGGCTACTGATGGCCGCTAATGGCACCATTAGCGACGGCTTTCAATGGCAACCGACAGCCAAGTTTATTTTAATTTCAATTATGCCACGGAAATTGCTTATCGTCGGCAGCCGTCGCTAATTAGGCGATGCGCCGTTGGCGGCCGTCGGAAACTATCGTCGCTATTTACTGTGCTTCTAGTAGTTTAAAAGTATTGGTTGAAAATGTTATATAACTCAAAATTCCAAATGTATGAATTTGAATAAAATTAATATTGGAAATCCATATATAGCGTTTTTTAAAATATTTTAATTGGAGAATTTATATTTGATATGTGTGTCAAATACTGGAATTTTGAATTGAATATTCAGTAAAGGGATTTAATATTTTTATTTAACTCATTCTGATGTAATAAACAATAACTGTGAAATCAATTGTAAATTTATTTGTAGTGGTAATTGGTTAGAATAAATAATTGGAAAATTTATTTTTATATTTTTATTTGTACAACTCGATTTCTATTGACGTATTTTTAATTTAATTTATTTAATTTTTATGTAATTTTTAATTTGAACATTATTTAAATTATCTATTTGACGTTTAGCGTCAAATAGCAGCATATTGTGATTTTACAGAATGCGATAAGCAGTGTATATTATTATTGATTTGGAATCGCATGGTCATCCTGAGTGCGAGCGTATTTCTATTTTGTCAATTCGGGGTTCGTACAACCAAACTCTATGCAGCGTTGCGTTGGAATTTCAATTTAAAAAAAACTAAGTACTATAGCACACTAATAGAACATAAACATGTTCACGCTTGTCTCCTCTTCGTACTTTGTGAATACAGGAAATGTTGAAATCCATTATCTTTAAAATTACAAACAATTCGTATGAAATTTAAAAATCAAAAGGCTTTGATCTTTAATTTAGTTAGGTTGAGATCCTTAACTTTATACCAATATGTTTGGCTACGATCAGGAGAGGGGGGTGTTCGTTAGTCCAAGCGAGGGTATTTTGAGCTAATGTTCGAGTGATATGGAGGTATGGTTGTCGTGTGGCAAATTGGAAGGTGGATTTGGGTTTAAGGGAGAAATTGGCACCTCGGGTGAAGTATTGGCGAACTCCGATCATCGTTTGACCATCGCGTCCATGGTACGATGGCAAGGGCCATGCCAGGTCGCGTTTTCCATCTTGGCTTCAGGTTCATCGAATTGGAAGTGTGGGGTGGAGATTTCGAAGGGAAGATCAATGGCGGTGTCGACTTGGTCATTCGATGACTGGTGATGGAGAATCGTGAAAGGAAGTAGTGCGGCATGGTGTCTGTATGCACATGTTCATGTTTGCCGGTCGTTTAAGGAGAGGGAAGAAAGGTTTAAAATTAAATTTTAATTTTATAAAGTTAATTTTAAGTGAAAATTAGGCCCATGTCCCTAAAATCAAATTTAATAGCCCAAAACTCCTTTCATTTTAAACCTGTAAATCCGATCTTTATTTTTTTTATAATATTTTGTTTCCCTAATTACCCTCATTTATTTCATGTCGAATATTCTCGTGTGATTGTATTGACGATCAAGATTTGAAATCTTTATAGGAAAATCATATTTAATTCGATCTACTGTTCGATTTTTTTTGCGATTCATTATGGCTTTCATCTTGCAGGTAAACGCTAGATTTAATGTTCAATCGACCTTGTATTATTGTTTTTAAATAATTGCATACAAAGCTGAAAAATCTTAAGTATGTCCATACAAATATGCAATTATTTTAAACTAATACTGTTGTAATTAAAAATTGTATTTTAGTATGGATTTTAACTACATTTTTCATTAATTTTTAACTATGTAATACATATGTAGACTTAAAATGCAGCAGTTCAGTACCAAGATTTTTAAGGACCTTTTTACTTTTTAATTGCATATGTAAAATGTAGTTAAAATTTGCATTTAACAGCTGTATTTATTAATTGCATACCAAGTATGTAGTTAAAAAACACTTTTAACAGCTGCAATTTTTAACTGCATACGATATATGCAATTAAAGATAATACAATTCATAATTTTATATTAGATATGTATGCAAGTATAATAAGAATCTTATGAAGTTTTAACTACATAAGTGAAATGCACTTCAAAATTTGCATGATTCAAGTGTATATTTTAACTCTAAATCGTCCACACTAACAATCCATCCTTCTCCTCCAAAAGGGGATTTTAGTAAATAACCAAATATAACACTTGGGCTAAGTGTCAAATTGGTAATTTTTCATACATCCCCCCTCGGTGCCCAGGTACTGCATATGTTATATGCAATTAAAAATTGCATTTAACAGGTGCTATTTTTCACTGCATAGTAGATATGCAGTTAAAAATGGTGAAATTTATACTGCATAAGTGAAACGCAGTTAAAAATGTAATTGTTCATAAATAATTGCAAACATATATGCAATTATTCATAATATTTGCATATATGTCTGCAAGTATAATAAAAATCTTATGACTTTTTAACTGCGTAAGTGAAATGCACTTAAAATTTGCATTATTTAATTGGATGTTTTAACTGCATATTTCATATGCAGTTAAAATTTTCATATAACAGCTGTAATTTTAAGATGCATATCAGACATGCATTTAAAAATGATGCAATTCATAACTTCATAAGTGAAATGCATTTAAAAATGAAATTGTTAATAGTAATTGCAAAGATATATGCAACTATTCATAATAACTGCTTATATGTCTGCAACTTTTCAATAAAATTGCATGTAGAAATTTCTTAATAGATAACATTCGATTTTCTGATTTGTGTTGTTTCATCCTCTGAATCTCAACTTTCTTCATTTCGAGACTCGATTCGGACATCGATTTTTGAAGTAGCATCTAATTCCAATTAATAATTCAGGCGATTAGGGTTTTCATTTTTTAAGATGTTACTCGATGAAAAGAATTTGAAGGGTTCAGGGTTTTGTTCGATGAAGACGTAAGGGTATTTAGGTAAATCTTTTCGTCGCGTTTAAAAATAAGGATGGGAAACTTATAATTAAAACAGAGGGATGTTTTGTGTATTTTCAAACCTATTAAGGATGTATGCCAGATGTTTTGTGTATTAAAACAGAGGGATGTTTTGCATCCTTGGTATGGTGGCAAGGGCCATGCCAGGTCGCGTTTTCCATCTTGGCTTCGGGTTCATCGAATTGGGAGTAGGGGGTGGAGAGTTCGAAGGGAAGATCAATGGCGGTGTCGACTTAGTCATTCGATGAATGGTGATGGAGAATCGTGAAGTGAAGTGGTGAGGCATGGTGTCTGTATGCACATGTTCATGTTTTCTGGGTCGTTTAGAGAGGGGGAAGAAAGGTTTAAAATTAAATTTTAATTTAGTTATCCAAATATTCATTAATTCATATTTAAATCATACGAGGTCCAAATTGAACATGACGAGCCACGTTGCGATCATATCAACAAAGGCTATGGTATAGAGTTGGATTGAACGAGATTGGAGCTTATGGGAATTTAGGCTAAAATCGAACGACCATTCGGTTTTAGTCTAAATCGTAATGTTTGGCGATCTAAAAATCAAAGTGAGTTAATCTCACCTTTTTGGTTAATCAGAAATTTTATATAGTTAGTAAATATTATTTATTTGATGTTTGGATATTTATTTCTAATTGTCATTGATTGTTGGATAATATACTAAATTATATTGTTAGTTGGATATATTCCGGCCTATTGGAGCGGATGAGACTTTATTACGTTTCCGTGTAAGAGCGGATGACTCTTGTATACGAATCCCGCATCGAAGCGGTTGATTTATATTTTTGTGATTATATGTTGTATGTGATGCATGGGACCAGGTTAGAGGAATCCAACAAGATTCCTCACACTGTTGATTTTTATTTTCATATATATGGTGATATATGATTTGTTGAATGCTATATTGATGACATGGATATGATTTTGCTTAATTGGTGCTTTAGTAGCACCGGGCCTCATTTTTGGTATTTTAAATTACTAAAGAATAGTGATTGGATTTAAAAAGGGATTTCAAAGTGATTTTGGATGTTTTACATGTTTAAATAATTTTTCCAAAATAAAAGGTATGACTTTGAGAAATTATAAATTTATAGTTTTACTAAAAAATATTTTTAAAAGGAAATTTTGAATTGGGGATAAAGATTTGTAAATCTTAAATTAAGTCCGTCTTTTAGATAAAAGGGATATGGTTTTAAAAGAAATTAGAAAATATTTGATATAAATATTGTTAATCATTTTGTATAAAGTGATGCTTTACAAATGAAGTAAAGATTTACAAAAATCATGTTTTGTAAATAAAAGTGTGGATTTATAAACGGTGTTATAAATCAAAGGAAAATTATTATTATTTAGCAAATGGGTGAAATAAATTAAATGATGGATTTATTTTAATATATGGAAGTTGGTTTTAGAAAATAGTTTAATCTATTTTGGAAATTGAAAGTGAGGATAAGAACCGAAATTGTTAAACGATATTTTATAAATTGAAGGAAATTTATACATATTGAAGCAATGTTAGAACAGTTGGAATTATGTTTTGGATGTGGTTTATGAATAAGCAAGATTTATAAAGGAATGAAGGTATAAATTGGTTCATAAATAAAGGAATTTTTATGAAAGGAAGTTTTACGAAATGGGAAGAGATTTATAAACATGGTTTATAAATATGGAAAAGATTATGTTGAATTAAGTATGGATTTTTATTAAGGAAATATATTTATATTTTAAAGGTTGTTTATTAATATTTATATTGTTTAAAGGTTGGTTATCAATAGTTTAAATGTTTTAATAGGTTCATTATTTAAAAATATTAATATGGGTTGAAATTAATTTTAAATAATTTACTAGTAAAGTTTTGGAAATTTATTATTATTATTTATAAAAATGTTGAAGATAATTTATTAATGTTTATTTAAGTATGTTTCGAAATTTATTAATTATTATTTTAAGATGTTTTAAATTTAATATTTATTTCTTTATAATGTTATCAGTATATAGTAGTGTATAAAGGTAAGCAATTAGGATTTAATTATAATTGTTTTTCGAGATTTATAAATGGAGTTTCATAAATAGATAAGGTTTGTATAAGAGGAACCTTATAAAATGTTTTGGAAAATATAACGGAAGATTGCTTAAAAAGGGTAGTTACGTTTTATAAATAGTTTTAAATATTTATAAAAGAATTTTAGGAATGGTTTATGGATTTATAAAAGGGATTTTGTAAACGGTTTTGTGGATGTGAAATGGAGTTATTAAATGATTTTAGAATTTAATAAAAAGGGGAACCTTCCCAAAAATTGGTGAATATACTTATACCATCGAAATAAGTATATGGATATTTTTTTAACTATTGAGAAATAGTGATTGTGGGCATATAAATCTTTGTAAAATAATTTTGATTCAAGTATTACAAAGTGAATTAAATTAATAAAAGATGTATTAATAAAAGGCTTAGTGTTTCTTGGTGATTAACAAATGTTGTTTTTCCCATGGAATTAAATTCCTGATGAATGTTTGTTAATCGATAGTTAAATAACCGACTATCAGAATTGGAACCAAAACGTAACTTTGAAAATATCTAGGAGAAACATGTGAGTTATATTGCACAGTCATCTTCGGTGATGATGTACTGTGCGTATAAATCACGTTTCGTTTTCCTAGGAAAATGATAAGGAAATCAATCCACTAACGGTTAGGAGGTGATCTCCGATCTTATCTTTGACTATTTATTTCCTAAAGAATCGGGTTTGAGTTTACCGGGAATTATCAAAAAGTTGTTTCGAAGAGACCGGGATCGGGTATGTTATTCGAAAATGACTTCGATCCAACAAATGCGTTTCGAAGTGAAGACATCTTAAAGACGATGGAATTGGATATAGAGCTCTCAAGTGTTCTGTTTAATCCCAGAATGGACTTGTATGAATGAATGTTGGTATTGCACTGTTGCTTGTAAGGTAGTATTAGCATTCTAAGTAGGAAGAGCTATATTAAAGGTAAAACGAGCCTCAAGCCTCATCAACCTGGAATGTATATGATAGTTTCTCTTTGTAAAGATGTTGATATTATATAATATATTGTTCCGCTGCGATTGCGAGATTCTGTATTATTTTAATTTTCTTTTCTTTCTTCTCTTCTTCCCTACTTCTTTCCTCTTTCTTTCCCATAACTATATGCCTTTCCGTTCGATTTGGGTTGGACATATGTGGTTTATTATTAACTTGAACTGTGCGGATTGGCGCTTGTTACAATGATTATTATATAGATATTTGTTTTTGAAAAATGGATATCAATATTCGTCTGATACAATCACTACAAGAAACATTGTCAATAGCAACGGCTAATAACCATTAACGGCCGTCGCTAACCAAACGAAATACCGCCAGTTTTTCAACCGTCGATCAACAGTTTAGCGACGGCGTCGTCGGTGATTGTAGCGACGGCTTGTGTCAGCTAGTTGTCGGCAACCGATGGACACGTGTCGGCTTATATAACTGTAACACTTAGACCATTAGGGTATCGCTAGCCATCGCTTACCTAGAACCTATAAGCCATCGCCAACCGTTGCAAGCCTGAAACACAGATTTTGGTTTCCAGCTTATTTATCAACCATCTAACTACACACCACATTTATATCTTTAACCACATCATATTCAACATATACAAACCCAATTCCAAACAACATAATATGATATATATCACATAATATCATATATATCACACATAACCAAATTTATACCAAAAATTTACCATACACATCAATATTTCAACAAACAAAACAACCATACCTACAAATCTACTTATCCATCAACCAAAACAAATATCAAACATCCATATATCCATCAATCGTCCACAACTAACATAAATATATCCATCAAATATATATAAACAAAAATGTCAAATATCTATCAACCATCCGTCAAAACAATCAAAAAAGTCAAATACCTACTCATCATCCCCATCATCACCTCCCGACCTAGGAAATTGCCCATGCTTAGTAAAGAACACGGCCTGCTCCTTTAATATAGCAATCAGTCCAATCGCCAGCCAATCCTGCAACTCTGCTACTTGAGCTCTCAACTGTGCAATCTCCTCCTGCTCCTGTGATTTCTTGTAGCTGGCCTGAGAATTCCTCGCATGTAAATCAGTTAATAGCTGATTATAAAGTTTATCCATAATATTAAACAAAATTTATAAATTAGTTAATGATGCAGTTAAACTCAATAAACAATATTACCTCCTGATTGCCGAAACCGTAGCATCTATTCCGCATTGGCTTGTTCATCACAGAATCAAAAATCCTATCCTCCTCCTCCGGGGTCAACACCTCCAGTCCAGTCTCCTTAAGAACGCGAGCTTGCTCCATGTCAAACTTCTTGTACCACCCCATAATTTAGCGTTAGTTATTTAATTAGTTAGTTAGTTAATTAATTGGGTCCTAAAAATGAAATATTTGCAAACGATGGAATTTGACTACGACCACTGCGTTCATGGCGAAATTCTAAGCAAAATTCATAGTTGGGGTTTTGCGATCGGAGTCCAAACGAAGAAGTTACGGACGAAAAACGAATTCGAAATGGAAATAATTCAAATAAGAAAATTAACATTCTATATTAATTGCGTAGGGCCCATAGGTTGACCCGCATATTGCAGCGGTCAACCAGGGGTGGTCAACTCCTAGGAAGGGGCGGTCGCCCGCTTCGTGTGTGGTGGCCGCAATAAACCTAGGCCATATACGGTCCGGATTGTATATTTTAAATCGTGTGGTTATGGTTGATTCTTGCACCTATAAATTCAGGCTTAACCGTCCCATCTCCTCTCATATTATTTTGGAAGCAGTAGCGAAGCTCTTCCATTTCTTCTTCTCCACTTTCTTTCTAAAAAATAAGATATTGTATTTATATTCATACAAATCAGAGAAGAATAGAAATCAAATGAAAATGAGTAGAGAAGAGAATCAACTATATGCGTATTTAAGGTAATATGTGTATATATACACATATACACATACATACATATATATATATATGTGTGTGTGTGTGTGTATGTTTGTATCTATTTTTTCTCGCAATCCCAAATTTCTTCTCAATCTGTAATTCTATTGTATGTCTCTATCTTTTATACATATTTCTTGGATTAAAAAGGATTTGAAGATGAATTTAAGATTCTGCTTCAGATCTAGAGATTTAGGTCACTTTTAAAGGGTGAGTGAGAAATTTTATATATCATTTATGATTTTAAATCTATTTCATTGGCATACGTTTGATTTTATGCCTAAATCAATTTTATTTGTGAATTATAGGCTTAAATTAGTATAGAAAACTATTGCCTACATATTCTTATTTTAGATCCAATTTGAAATATGTTTACATCTAGATTTGGAAATCAGTTCCAAAGATTTTAGAAATTGAATGTTATATATTTTTATTCCAGATTTGTACTTGGGTGTAAAATAGGATTTTTGGATTATTGCCCAATTTGTGTTATGTTGTAGATTTTCCATAGCTTAATTTTTGGGAATAACATCCATTTATTTATATAAATTGGTTTACGTTTTTTTTCATTTTTCATTCAAATGGGATATGTTTGATTTAACAAGGAATAAGAAATTATCCATTTGTTGTAACTTCAAACGGAGTCAGTTTTTTCTTTTTGTGTTAAACCAATTTATAGAAATCATAGTGGAAAATCTTCCTAAGGAATTTAATTCTAGCAAATTAAATATGAAAAGCATATTCTGCATATATATTTATGACTAGTATATATTTGGTTACGAATAATTAGTTTTATTTGATAGTCTATATGTATTTATTGTGTTAATAAGGAAGAATAGTGTTTATCCATGCGTTATTTATGCGTAACGTTTGTTGGTTATTATTTTATTTAGGGAAGCGAATAGCTAGAATTAAGAAATGTAGTAATACCTATTAATGGGCAATAAATTAGGAATTGCCAATAATTAATAGGAAATAAAAGATTGTAACCCCAATTAATGGGCAATCAGTGGAAAATAATGGATATGATTAACTTAGGGGTTACAATTTGTTAGTATGAGAATTAAAGACTGTAGCTCCAATTGATGAACAATTAATGAAAATGAATTGGGTAGTTACAATTAATAGAGACAAATGGATAAAAGGAGGCTGATAAAAATGGAATATATATATAAAGGTTACTAATTTCAAATAAGTAATCATACATAAATGTCTTAGGAAATGTCCATTATGATTATGGACAAATTGACATTTATGAGCATTAAAAGGGGATTTATGGGTAGATAAGTATTTAAGGTAAATATTATTGCCTTAAATAAAAAGGGAATTAGTAAGCTAAGTCCAATGTCTACCTAAGATAATATAAGTAAAGACTTTGGATGGTTAATTGGACTTAGTAGGTTAGTGATTCGAGGCTAGTAGAGTAACTCGACGAAAGACTGCCCTTAACTTTGAGGCTACCAGCAGTCGAGTGCACTCACTACTAATGCGAGATGTCACTAATCCTAGGACCCATGACGGCATGAGAAATTGGACCTGCTTTCTTAACTGCAAAGTATTAAATGATCCAAATTTGGAATTAGGAGCGGTGAGAGATATCTCCATAGGGGGTCGCTTCTTGTTTAAGGTATTAAGTGGTTGCAGGGTCTGCCACTCTCCTAAAAGGAAGTATTAAGTAACCTAGTGAGATTGCAAATAAATAAGGATATCTCCAAAAAGGTTCACTTCAGTGTTGAGGTATTAAGTGGCTATTGCAGGGTCCGCCTTCCAACTGAAAGACGTAACCTAATGAGATTCCATATTTATAATTAAGAGAGAGGATGAATATCTCAGGAATGTTTCGCTTTGGGTTTGAAGTACGAAGTAACTGATCTAAGGTTCACCTCTCTCCTATAAAAGAAGTACTAAGTATTCCAATGAGATTTCCAAGCAATATCAGCTAGATAGTACCAATAAGGAGTCCGCCTTGGGGTTGCGTATTAAATGGCCAAGGCCAACATATAAAAAGGTGTTAAATGGTCAAAGGCCTACCTAGTCCTTATTAATGAGGTATTAAGTGGCTTGGCTATAGTCTCTCACAGTGTGAATATTTTAATAACGATAGATGCGCTAGTAGTATGACTATTATGAATTATAAGGCCATAGATAGTGGTCAAAGGTCTCCGTATCTAGGACCAATAGACCAATAATGATGATGTTAGAAGTCTACCTTAGGAATTGGTACTAAATGACAAAGTCTACCTCGATTAAGGTATTAAATCACAGAATCTACCCATTTCTCTTTTGAAAGTATTATGCGATGATAGTAGAATCCTGCTTCATATTTAGAAGTATTAGGTGGTAAATAGGTATGGAAGTATTGGGTGCTTGATAAGGCTTCGTTAGTATTTTGTACCTTGAGAATGGGTAGGTGAGTAATCGTGTGTGCAATGCAAGGTTAGATTAGAATTGCTAACCTTAATAGACATAACAATTAAGTGGAAACCAATCGGTATAAATTTATGTTAGGGATAGTTTATAGATTTTCCAGTCACCAGAACGTTGTTCTGACCCCCTCCACATTGCCACCCATAGGGAAGATTTAGAGGAACGGGTTGTTGGAGCTCGATGTGTTTAGTTGTTGGAGAAAAATTAAACAATCAATATTATAAAATAAAATTTAATAAAGTAGTTAAGAAAACAAATGAATTGAGGACAAGATACAAGAATACACAACATTACCATTGCTCAAAGCAATTTCATATTAATATCCAACTTCAACTTTGATTAATTTTTAATATAAGTTTATCTTTTGTCTCATCGATCATGTCTCACTTCAAGAAATCAAGCTTCTCCATTACATGTGATAGGTTGAAGAAATAAATAAAGGAGAAAAAAGCTTCTCTTAAAATACTGGAGTACTTGATTTGAATGCTATCATATCTCAAGAAACAACACAAATTATTATTTCAGTTGATTATTTACCTAATTAATTTAACTTTATTTCTTAGTATGATTATTTTGTTAACAGAAGCAATGTATTGATGATAATTGAATTGCAGGTAGGCAACCAACTCTGGAACTATTCCTTGGAATTGAATTCAAAGAAGAGAACAAAAAATTTACTATAAATCCTGTAACGTTAACAATACTATACAATGGAGAAGTTATGAAATATGGTAATATTGATGCTAAGAAGGTAGAAGAGTTGTTTTCTCTTTCCCCGTCAATTACTACATTGACAAAAGTAAGATTGAACATGGTGATGCCTATAGCTAAATGGAAGTCACTGCAACATTTTCTTTAGAAGGGAAAAGATGGGATTGGATCTAATAGTGCACCCTATTCTTCAAAATAAGCTGCATATGATGATAAGTCTTGGCTTCAGTTAGGCCTATCAAATTAAATTTATTTATTTAACAAGCAATGAATTACCAAGTCCTGCTACTCGAGCCCTCCAAGAAACTTACAAAATATAAAGTCAATAAATAGAAAGAAATTCAGAAAAGAGGACTACAAGAAGAAGAACGAAGACCAAATTTAAATGCTTTAATGCTTTTAAATGACCAGTTGATGGCCAAAATTAGTTAAGAAAACTTGGGATAAAGAAGCATTGAGAAGAAAAGAATCAATGGGAGTGTGCTTGTATAGTTATGTTAATGTACATAAGCTTGTTATAACAGCATTATCCTTCATGGTATTTCCTTATTTTGATTCCACAACTATATTCTTGCATTTTTGGGAAAATTGTGTACCATAATTGATATATAATCTTGGTTGTTCTCATTGTATAATATTCAAGTTTGGAAAATTTATCATTTAAATTCTTTCTCTTTTTTGGCTTTTTGGAGTTTAAATTTGTTCACAACTTAGTCTATTTCCATTCTCCTTTATTTTCTTAATAAATGTCCAAGCCAATTCCTGATCATTCTCTGACACACATATATAAGTGCTACAATTAGAAACCAAGAGGCATAAGCTTTACAATTAATATCAAAGCTTACACTTCCAGGCCATTACATAAAAATTGGACTTACATAGGAAAACAAGAGGAGAGGAAGACTACACTTTTTTTAGATCAAAGTTCAAACTTAAAATTGTAAATATAGTTCCTAATACATAACGACGTGACTACTTTTTGAAAGCCGATTCTCTCTAAAATCCATTACTCTTCATCCATTCCTTCTACACACATATCCACATAACTTTTAAGTAAGGTATCATTAGATAGATCTTCTACTGCGTACATCAACGAATCAACAACGTTGCTAGCGGCCACTCTAGCAATGGCAGTTGACAAATGTGAGACTATAAGAGTTAAGCTTAGGAGAGAAAATATCATGCATTAAATGGAATGATAATTAGTGGGTAATAGTATAAGCAGTAGTGGTCCTTGGATAGTTCTTGTTTGCTCATGAATTTAATTATAACTAGAGTCAAGAGTTCATTAAATAAAAAGTTATGGTTACGAAAAGTGAACAATTAAATGTACAATGTAATTCTAGTTGTTATAATATACCTAATTTTAAGTGAAAGTGTAAGACTAAACAATCAATATGAAGAGGTAAATAGGAATACAAATACATGGAGGACAAACTAGATACACTAGTATAAAGATATCAGATCTTAAGGAGTTATTAGCATGGCTTATTAAATAGCAATCATTTTACATATAAAGTTGGCAGGAGCTACAAATATATATGGGTATGCTCCACCACATCTACTTGCTTTTGCAATTGTCAACAACTAGTTATTAACTGTTGTCTATAGGTGTATATCAATCAAAATAAACGTGTTTCAATCTACCTTTTTCTCCTTTTCCATGTAAAAAAATAAGCAGCATATGCCTTATTCTGTTCCGATTATAGACTCCATAAGCCATCTTCACAAAGAACAGAATAATTCAAATAAATAATTTCAACTTCTCCAATCAAACATCAATTTATTTATGGCTTATTGATTATGTGTCCACCCAAAAATCAAACTTTTCCATTACGTGTCATAGGCTGAATCAATACACAAAAGAGAAGAAAACCATACTTGAAAATATTTGAGGACTCAAGATAAATGCTATCATAACTAAAGAACCAACAATTCAAGGTATTTCAATTGATTAAATATTGCCGAACTAATTTTGATTTGCTTTATTATTATGATTATACTTTATACTGTAGGGGTGAATTTACACAAATGATTGCAATTCAACCCTATTACATACAGAAACAATAAGATCATGTTGTAGTGCGACACAACAAATAGAACTTGAAAATAAAACAGCAAATCACACAAGAAAGTAATTAGAGAGTTCAAACACGGATTTATTGTGGTTTCACTATCGCAAGATAGCGTACATCCACTTGGGGAGAGGAGATTTTATTACTTTCAGAGAGAAGAATTACAAGACCGATAATGGAGACTAAGAAGAATATAAAGAAATACAAAAGAGAAGATAATTAGTTCTTGATGCTTCTATTCATTCTAATCCCTGCCTTTATATGGTGATTATTACTTGAGGTTGAAGTAATTGATTTATGGTCATAAATCAATACCTAATCAATTCTCCAAATCATACGGGAAACATTTACCATTTTATTTTTCCAGTTTTCCATAATTTGTATGCGTTTGATAAGATTCCTTCTTTAATCATCCAATTAGAGAATTAATTAATTACTTCACTCTTTTTCAAATATTTCATCCTCTTATGTAGCTAATCCATTGCCCTCTTTAATGCATATAAAAGAGGCAATATATTTGAGCAATTATCTCAAATATATTCCAAATTTTCTTAAGTATGGAATTATTGTATCAAATCTAACAAGTTCCACCTTGATACTATATTTCCCCACAAGCCTACCAACTCCACCTACATTCTTTTACTCCAAGCAGCTCTCGGGCAAGGCATCATGAATACTTTCCCAATGAGCTTTGGCATAGCCATCACCCATTCCACTTTGTTAATAAACTCCGGCAAGACCACCGCCTGCCAACAAAGTGTTCAAAGTACCCCCACCATGTAGGACCCATCAATCTCCGAAACAAACATCTTCGTATACCAACTCACTCTCCACCTGTGCCACCAAGTGGCACCTAACACTTTAGCAAGCGAATTAAGTTCGAGCAACGCTCGAACTTTGCAAAAGTCAAGGACTTAGTGAAAATGTCTACTGCATTCTCCTCGGTGTGAATTTTCTAAAGATGCACCTGCTTTTCTTCATTCATAGAGACAAGGAAAGACGCTCTTACCTCTATATGCTTTGTTCTCGAACTAAACACAAAATTTTTAGCCAGATGTATTGCGCTTTGAATATCGCAATTTACTACTATACTCCCATGAACAAAGCCTAAATCATACATCAGCCACTTCAAGTAAAGTGCCTCTTTAGTTGCTTCAACAACGGCTATAAACTCTGCCTCTATAATAGACAAGGAAACTATAGTCTGCAACCTCACTCTCCAACTGATAGATGTCTTTCCAAGAGTAAAGACGTAACCTGAGGTTGACTTTCTTCGGTCTCTATCTCCGGCATAGTCAGAATCACAATATCCAACCAAGCTAAAATCTTTCTCCTTGCTATAAAAAACAAATCCATAATCTGTTGTTCCTCTAAGATGCCTCAAAATGTACTTTACTGCTTCCCATTGCATTTTTCTTGGATTAGACATGTAGCGATTAACCAAACCAACTACCTGTGCAATATCCGGTCTCGTGCAGACCATAACATACATCAAGCTTCCAACTACACTAGCATATGGTAACTTTTCATAAGATTTGTCTTTGCTTGAGATTGGAGAGTTCATTTTTGAAAGCTGAACGTGCAAAGACATGGGAGTAGTAATTGCCTTTGCCTTCTCCATGCTGAACCGAGCAAGCACTTTTTGGATTTGTTCTCCCTGTATCAATCTCAAGACCTTCAGCTTTCTTTCTCTCTGGATTTCTATTCTTAAAATCTTCTTTGCTTCTCCAAGGTCTTTCATCTCGAATTCAACTTTTAGCTTTAATTTTAACCTATCAATTTCAGCTTTGTCCTTGGAAGCAATTAGTATATCATCCACATATAAGAGTAAATATATCCAATTATCATTATCCATATGCTTAAAATAAACGCAAGCGTCTTTAATGCTTCTATCGAAACCAACAGTAAGCATAAAGGAATCAAACCTCTTATACTTGCCTAGATGACTACTTCAAACCATATAAAGAATTTTTCAGCTTGCAAACCCATTCCTTCTTCCCATCCACTACAAATCCTTCTGGTTGCTTCCTATAGATGGTCTCCTCTAAGGCTCCATGCAAAAAGGCGGTCTTTACGTTTAATTTTTCCAACTCCATGTCATGAGTTGCAACTATAGCTAGCAATACTCTGATAGAGGTATGTCTAACAACCGGAGCAAACACCTCATCATATTCCATCCTCTTCGTTTGTGAAAACCCCTTTGCAACAAGTCTAACCTTGTATCTTCCATCGTCCTTCACCTTATATACCCACTTGCATCCTATGGCTCGGCTTTCTTAAGGGGATGGTACCAATTCCCAAGCCTGATTCTTCTTCAACGAAACCATCTCCTCTTCCATAGAATGCATCCATTCCGAGCTAGCACTCAAATTCATGGCTTCTTCAAGGTCGAAAGGCTCATCTTGCACTATATGCAGTGCATAATCAAAATGATCATCAAGGCTATGGTTTGCATAACTCCAGTCTCCATACCTATTTGGTGGCCTTCTAATTCTAGAGCTAGCCCGAATAGGTGTAACTTCGTCTAAACTTCTATCAACTCCACCTTGAGCTGAATCATTTCTAGCTTCACGACCATCATTATCATTGCTAGAGGAATTATATGGACCTTCGTGTGATGTATCAACAACTGCAATTACTCTATCTTTTTTTACATCTCTGACTCTACTATTAGGCTGATATGTGGGAATGGTTTCCATCTCCTTAGTCTTTTTAGCTTCTGAATCTACTGAAGATGGATTCTCCTTGGGCTTGAATCTAGCTGACCCATCTAATGTGACATATCTCGAGTGCACTACCTTCCTATCAACAGGGTTCCAAATGCGATACCCTTTGATACCTTCTGTATAGCCCAATAATATGCCTTGATAGGCTCTGGACTCCAACTTGTCATTTCCTGTATGGTGAACATACATGGGGCTACCAAATATACGAAAATAACTGATATGTATAGATGTACCTTTCCACCTTTCCTCGGTAATCCTCTCATTAATGTCTAAGCATGGAATCTGATTGATAATAAACGCTGTAGTTGATAAAGCTTCAGCCCAAAAGCCTCTAGACAAGTCCGCCGTCAATCTCATGCAACGGGCCTTCTCCAGTAGAGTTCTATTCCTCCTTTCAGCAACTCCGTTTGATTGTGGATCACCGAATGTAGTAAAATGTCTCCTAATTCTATGCAGTCTACGGAAATTTGTGAACTGCTTAGAAATAAGCTCACCGCAATTGACAGATCTTATCACCTTCAGCTTCCTTCCTAATTCATTCTCTACTAGTGCTTTCCAAGTTTTAAACTTTTTAAATGATTCCGACTTGGCTTTCATCATATACACCCAAACCTTCCGAGAGTAGTCATCGATAAAAGAGATAAAATACTTAGCTTCTCCAATAGAAGCTGTAGCTACTGGTCCCCAAACATCTGTATGGGCATACTCTAGTACTCCTTTAGATTCGTTTCTACCAACACCGAAAGAAACTTTTGTTTGCTTCCTTAACACACACTTCTGGCAGAATTCCAAACGGTTGAAGCTTTCGCCCTTGATCATCTTCCTTCTTCGAAGCAGCTCCAAACTCTTCTTTGAAACATGACCTACTCTGAGATGCTAGAGTCTGGTGGCATCCATAGCTCGTGAACTATCAATTCCATCACACATCTCTCCAAGAACTGTAGATCCTTTCAGCAGATAAAAATTCTGGACCATCATTCCTTTCATAAATACAAGAGCACCACATGTCACCTTCAAGCCATCCAACTCTATCGTAATCTTGCACCCCAAAGATGCTAGCTGACCCAAGGACAGAAGAGATTTTCTTAAACCTAGAACATAGCGGACTCCAGTGATAGTGCGCACCACACCATCATACATGTGAATACGCACTGATCCTTCTCCCAATGAATTGCAAATAGCATCATTCCCCATTAATATGGCACTTCCATCCTTGACTTCATAAGAACAGAAATCCTCCTTCCTAGGCATCATATGGAAAGATGCCCCTGAATCTTGCACCCAATGGTCTGATATATCGAAAACAGATGAAGTAAACACATCATCGGAAACAACCTTCTCCACTGCAATAGATGAAAAACCATCCGCTTCATTTCTCTTCCTCGAATATGGACAATCTTTCTTCCAGTGGCCATGTTTCTTACAATGATGACACCTGTTGTCTCTAGACTTACCTCTCCCGCAACTTCGAGGCTTCCTTGACTTGGAACGCCCTCTAAAATTATTCTCCTTCTTCTCCTTTCTTCCTCTCTCCACAAACATCCCCTGACTACTACTAGCTTCTCTACTTTCTCTCATATTCTTCATCTGATCCCTCATTTCTTCACTTCGAAGTCCAGTCTTCAGATCTTCTAATGACAGTGTGCTTCTGCCATGAATCAGGCTATTAGCAAAAACCGTGTATCACTCAGGAAGAGAACACAATACCACCATAGCCTTTTTCTCCTCATCCACATTCAAATAAATAGCTTTCATCTTCATCATCAAATCATCGAAGAAGTTTAGATGTGCTTTCAATGACGTACTTTCTCGCATCTTATATGTGAAAAAATTCTTCAACAGAATCAGCATATTCACGAGCGACTTCTTCATGTAGAGATCCTCCAATTTCTTTCATAAGCCTCTAGCAGTAGTTTCACCACTAATCTCTATAATGACATTCTCACCCATGGCTAATTGGTGGGTAGTAAAGGCCCATTCTTCCATCTCCTTTATTTCCAATTCTGAGATATCTACTGGCAATGATTCTATGTCAAATACAAGATGAACACGATTTCTTCTCAACATGATTTCTTCTCAACACTGCCTTCATCTTCCACTGCCACTTCTCAAAATCATTATCTATGTTCCACTTCTCTAAAGCCAACTACGAACCTGATGCTGCATATGAACCACTAATGTAGGGTGCATATGCCTAGGTAGGTCCAACCTCCTCATTTCCAGGTCATGCCATTTTATCGAACACCTTCTAGACCTAGGCTTCAACAATAACCTTCAAAGCTATGATACCAAACTATAAGGGTAAATTTACACAAATGATTGCAAATCAAATCAACCCTAATACATGCGGAAATAATAAGATTGTGTTGTAGTGGGACAAAACAAACAGAACTTGAAAATAAAATAGCAAATCAGCAAATCACACAAGAATGTAAATAGAGAGTTCACACACAGATTTATAGTGGTTCCACTATCGCAAGGTAGTGTACATCCACTTGGAGAGAGGAGACTTTATTACTTTCAAAGAGAAGAATGACAAGATTGATAATGGAGACTAAGAAGAATATAAAGAAATACAAAAGAGAAGATAATTAGTTTCTGATGCTTCTATTCATCCTAATCCCTACCTTTATATAGGGATTATTAGTTGAGGTTGAAGTAATTGATTTATGGTCATAAATCAATACCTAATAAATTCTACAAATCATACGGGAAACATTTACCATTTTATATTTCCAGTTTCCCACATTTTCTATGCGTTTGATAAGGTTCCTTCATTAATCACCTAATTAGAGAATAATTACTTCACTCTTTTTCAAATATTTCTTCCTCTTATGTAGCTAATCCATTGCCCTCTTTAATGCATATAATAGAGGCAATATATTTGAGCAATTATCTCAAATATCTTCCAAATCTTCTTTAGTATGGAAATATTATATCAAATCTAACATACACACCAGGGGTGTGTGCGCACACACACAATGTGTACTAATTATAACTATTTTATTTATAGATTATCAACCAACTCTGGAATTGTTTCCTTAAACTAATCTAAAAAAGTGAAGTAAACCTGTACAAAGTCTTCCTAGAAAAGGCAGTTAACAATAATATACGATAGTATTGATGCCAAGAAGGCAGCAGACTTGATTGTTTTAAGAAAATTTAGATCCAATGAGGAATGCCAATGATTAGAAGAGCTTCTTTGCAACAATTTAGTGAGAAAAGAAAAGATTGCATTAATTCAAATGCACCTTATTCATCATCAAAGCAAGCTGCATATGATGAAAAGTCATGGCTTTAACTTGGTCTTCATAATTAAGTATGTTTATGTACCGAGTGTTGCTGCTTCTACTGTAGGCACATAGCACTGAAATGCTTAAGGTCATATTCTCCAGTTGAAAACCATCATATGTATCAGAACCACCAGTAGAAGGTAAAGCAAGATTTAAGAAAGCCAAAGAAGGAAGAATATAGAAGAAAATGATCAATGGATTATATGTGCTCATGCACAGTGTTCTTGTATATTTTGATTTGCTAATTATAACGGTGTTATCCTTAATTGTCTCTTCTTATCTATGTTCAACAAATGTTTCCTACAATTAGGAAGACTTGCGTAGCTTTGTTACTATACAATTACGGTTATTTTTGTTGTAAATATACAGGTCCAAAATAATCATCAATAAAGTTCTTATCCACTTCAATTTTCATAATCAGTTTATACTATTATGCTTTTTACGTTTCATTTCTTTTATCAATTTTTCTTAAATTCACTTTTAAACCGGTATCTTTTCCATTATCTTTCTTTTTTTGGTACATATTCAAACCAATTCTTGACCATTATCTAATGCACAAATTCATGAAACCAAATCAAACATAGTTTTTAACAAACATTTTATAAATACTATAGGATCGATTTCACCATAGAGGGAGGGCAAATAAGGTGATACTAATAATTTTAAAAATTTAATGCGGAAGTATATAAAATAATTGCAGCACATATATTGCAGAATAATAGCAGCATAGATAATAGCAGAATATAAAAACAGAAATAGAACAACACAGATTTACCAGGCTTCGGCAAAACCCTGCCTACGTGGTACCCCCAAGGTTTCTCCTAGAAATTAAGTAGTCAGACGCTTACATACATAAACTCACGACACTCGCTATCGACTAACCTAACTCTACGCTCAAAACCCTGCCACAACTCAGCCACTGAGTTGCGAATTCTCGAACTACACCACCGTAGTTGGTCCCTTAGTCACACGACTAGAAAATTACAAAACATTAAAAGTAAATTACAAAAAGAAAACAATATAAAAACAAGAAACCCTAAATTTTAAAACTAAAGCCCAATGTAAAATATAAAGCCCGCCCAAAATAAAATTATCACTAAAAAATGCCGGCCTCTTTTCTTTTTATTCCTTCGGCCTTCTTTCCTTTGCGTTTAAAAAAATGGTTGCTTCCTTTTTCCGTTCGTTCCTCTTTATTCCTTTTTGTTCTAAAAAGTTAGGGCTTCATGGGAAATTGAAGTCGCCAATACTAGTTGATCAGTTGAATGAATGTTTAGTGTTGATTGCTTCGTCAATCGATCATTTCTTCAATTCGCACACGGCTGCTTCAATTTGTCGAGTTCGATATGAATTAGTATGTATTTTCCTTTTTGCTTTTTTGGTTAATTTACTTGAACTCGATTGCCTGGAAAATGTCAATGATGATTAGGTTATATAGAGTTCAATTTCCTTAATTATCATTCAAATATATTTATTTGACTTCATCTGTTAATTTGTCTCGGCCACTGATTTTTGATTGAATGTTGTTGATGTTCTCTGACTTTTTCAATTTGTTTATTTTATGTTTGCTTGGTCACCACGGCTTTGATTTTGAACTTGCTCGATTCCTTAGTTACCACGGCTTTGAATTCTCTGGCATTTAAACTTTACTTTGGTTGTGGTTCCGTTCTTTTCTCTTGTGACATCTTTGATTTCTGCACTTGGCATTGTGATAATATTTTTGAGATGAAATTTCGCTTCGAACTTGTTATTAACTGGCTCTGACTCATTGAATTTGTTTGAAACTGCTACTTAAACATGCCTTGATTTTCTGACTTGCTTGCATTTGTAGTTGTATCGTGACTCAAGTAAATATATGTGAGATTTGAATACACTTGTTCGATTGAAACTGTCCTGTACCATTATGTCGTTAAGCATTTGATAATTGCTTGAGCTCGAATCACTTGATTTTATTACTGCAACTTGGTTTATTGAATACATGTATATATGTATGTCCTGACTATCTTGATTGAGTTCATTCTGTTTTTTTGTCAGTGCATATGTCCTTTGTTCTCTATCTCTGTAGCGTTGTGTCTTGAGTTGCTGTAGTGTTGCAGTCTGATATGCTAGCTCTCTGATGTGTATCACCATATGTACACTTGCATACTTTGTTTTGAAGTTGAATCTAGATTGATACACTTGAGTCTGTCTGGTCTGAATCTCTGGTTTTCAATTGAACCTGTTCAGTTGGAAATTGTGAGTATGGCCATATTGTTTCACTTGAATTTGTGTTGCATGTGGTCTTGTTCTCGAGTCATGTATCATGTGTATGTCTGGTTGTCACTGCTGTGTGGTTCGATGCACTTGAATATGCCTTCATCATTGGTGTTGCTTCATTAGTTCAC
Source organism: Allium fistulosum (assembly GCA_030737815.1). Lineage (NCBI taxonomy): Eukaryota > Viridiplantae > Streptophyta > Magnoliopsida > Asparagales > Amaryllidaceae > Allium > Allium fistulosum. The sequence goes on from CM060907.1 coordinate 103,753,944, forward strand.
TGTATTTTGGAATTTGTCTGAACTTTGAAAGGTGGTCATTTCTACTTGTGTACATACATACATTTATGTATGTATATATGTGTGTGTGTTCACCTCATTTGCACTCCATTGTTCAGTATTTTCATATTGTGTAGTTCTGAACATACACAGTTGAGTTTTGTTGCACTATGTAACTTGCTTGAATTTGTAGCCATTTGTATTCGACTTCATTTGCTCATTCGAGCTATTGTCTTCATGTTGACTGATAAGTGTATTCACTGAGTTGTTGCTTCGAGAATTGTTGCTTGGTTGCACTGTCAATTTCCTTGCATCATCCTTTGTACAGGTTGAAGTCTGGTTTGCATTTGGGTTCATCATGTTGTCTGGTCTTTACTGCACTAATTTTGTACATTTTGTACTTGAGCACTTTTTAGAGATGTTGTGTTCACTTGAGCTTGTCTTCATGTGTACTCATTGAAATTTTTGGTCGAGGCTTGCTCCAGTCATTAAAACTTGACCATTCTGTTTTTGTTTTTGTATTGCACCTGAGTTGAACCTAGCGTTCGCTCCGGTTTGACCTTGTGCTCGTATATTGACTTTATTTGTATTTCACTTGAGTTGAACCTAGCTTTTGATTGGGTTTGACCTTGTGCTCACCCATCCCTGCTGTTTTATCAAGTGTATACCGGTGTGCACGACATTGTGGCATGTACAGTGATACACTGTGCATGTCACAAGATGTTCGTTTATAATGAGTTCAAAATAAATATGATGATGGAAAACCCAAATAACTGAGGCAAATAATATTTTCAAATGCACATTTAATTTTACACTGCAAAAATATTTTCTTTTCAATTTTACTGCGTCAGTGTTTATTTTGCAGATAACTCAGATGCTGGATTCAGGATGGAGCAGAGTCGAAGATAAAATACAAGTGAATGAGTGATATGTAGTGAGGTGAAAAATGTAAAGTGAGATTTGAGATGTAATCGAATTTGTATTGTAATTGAAAATTGTATATACATAGTGTGAGCACAAATTTGTACTATTCAGAATTATAATAAAATATTTGTTTGAATAAAATATCTGTTTGAATTTAAATTCTGTGTTATTTATTTTATTCAGCAAATATTTATTTAATTATGTGAAAATAAAATAGTACATTAACAAATACATTTAAATGAATATATATATATATATATGTTTATTATCATCAAACAAAAATCATATACTAGCATATTCAACAATCTCCCCCTTTTGATGATAACAAACATATATTTAAGATTTTGAATTTTTAAATGTATTTGATCATTCTATTTGCTCCCCCTATTTGAATGCTACCTCTCTACTCAAAGTTCCCCCTTCATATACGCATGAGAATAAATAAAAATATGCAAATGAACCTAGATGGAAATAAATAATAAACAATTAAATATTTGACCTTTATTTGTCAAAATCTTAACTTTTCTCTCCCCCATTTGTTATCAGCAAAAGAGTAATAGTGTTAGAAAAATAGAGATAAAGTGACAGACATTAATACAACATTAATACCCAATCGAGTATAAATATTAAACTTCAATAAAAAATCAAACAAAAATCATAAATACTCTGTTAGGCGCATATTCCACTTTAGAATGATAGGGATGATGTCATCATATAAAACCATATAGTTGTGTCTATTTGTGATATATCTATATCACGAATTTGAATATCTACTAACCATGCATAATCGTTAGGACTTTTAAATGAGATTAGTAGTATTCCCAATTTTTTTAAAAAAATGAATTATAAGCATCTTATAACCATGCATAACCGTGAGGACTTTTAAATGGGATTAGAATCAACTTGACTATTTAATAACCAATTTTGATATGTGTTCCATACATGCATAACCGTGAGGACTTTTAAATGAGCATGAAAGCACATAATCAAAAATTCCAAGTAATTCACCCATGCATAAACGTGAGGACTTTTAAATGAGAGTGAATACTTTGGATGTTTTTATTGCTAAAAATATAATAAATTGAAAAACAAATTATTTTCCGTTTAAAATACCACATATTGACATACTATATTGGATTTTGATGAGTGATGGTTGTTAGAAATATGATAGAAATAGAGATGATCATGGAATTTTAACCAACAAAAACTTTTTATAACTCTTGTTTAAATTTCTAAAGAAATTTACTAATATACCGTCTCAAGTAATAATATATGATTAATATCAACACTCATCACTTTTTCAATCACTATTTATCTTTTTGATAATCAGTAGGGAGTCGAATTAGTTAATATAGTCATTTAAGATCAAATCCAAGAATAATTATCAAATTTTCTAAAATGACTAATCTGAAACAAGGTCAACAGAAAAACGATTTTCTAGAAGGGGTTTTATTAGAAAAATGTCTGCTAACTTAAAATCAGTTGATATGAAAAATATTCAGATATTTTATTTGAAAATATGATGGAACTAATGAATGTCTCAGCATAAATCACGTTCCACTAGTAATTTTTCTACCAACTAGATTACCAATGTAATCCGCATCCGAATTTTCCTTTGGCTCAAGATTATCATTAGTTAAATGTTATAGACCAGACTGTGAAGTTGCAACAAATACCTTAAAATCTTTTTACAGCTTTTAAATGAAATTCTTTTGAATTTGAATTGAAACCGTGAAATAAACAAACAATGAACATAGTGTCAGAACAAATATATCCACCTGTATTATGAGTAATCAACAATCAATAAAACACCATTATTAGTCCAAACACATCTATATGAACTAATTCTAAGTCTTTAGAAATACTTATAGTATCCTCGGCATAAAAATATAATTAGCCAACAATTTTGAATAAGTCAGAAACAAAATCAACATTCATTTCTTTATCACAAAGCTGGCTAATTTAAATCAGATTATGGTGCTAATTTTCACATTTAATAAATCGTTCAAAATAAATATGTAACATCCCGTATTTTTAAGCTATTGAATTTGAACATTTAATTCGTTTTAAATGTTAATGTGGATTCTTAATTGATTTTGAAATGAATGGATTTGGGTTCAATCAATGGAAATGAGCTATAATTTTAATTTATAGCAATTTTGGTTGAATTTGATTAATGGAAAAAATATAATTAAATATTCGGGATTAGGATAAAAAGGGGAATCTGGGTGTAAATAGCTATAAAATGGTTTTAAAATTTATTTTAAAGTCTATTTGGACATAAATAATGTTGTTGGACTTTTAGAGGAATTTTTAAGTTGATAAATTAATATTTGGGGTTTATATTAATTTAAAAATGAATTTAATATTATTAAAATGCAATTCAATCAGATTTTGATCTGGGTTGAACCAGAATGATTTTAAATGTGGTTATACATTTTATATGATTTATTGTTAAGTTAATAAAATTTTAAAAGTGAAATTTTAAACGTTTTCGTCAATTTTGAAAATCGCCTGATTTAATAGACGAGTTAAAATAGCCTTCCGGGGCATAGTCTCGGAATTCGACGAAACCTGTTCCATTGGATCCGAAATAGTTAGTTATTATCGGATTTCAATTTTCGTAACGATCGGAGTTGTCGTTTGACCGTGGCAGCTCGAAACGCATCGAAATCGATTTAACCGGTTTAATTTTAAATTGATCGTTTAATTTTGTAACTCGCGCATACGATCAAATTAGCTTACGAAACCAATTCCATTGTGTCCGGAACATGGAAAAACCCCCGGATAGCCTGTTGGAACGCGTAGTTTGGAGGTCGTTTGCGTAAACTGTCGATTTGAGAATTTATATTAATTAAATAATATTAAATTATATATATATTATTTATAAATCGTTCAAACCCTAGCATTATTTACCGGCCGCCGTTCGTTTTCTATTAATGGCCGATAATCATCTCTCTTCCACTCCAAATATCTCTCCATCCATGCGTTTAATCCAAGAATGATTAACTAGAGATTTGTTGAGCTCTTCGAGATCTTAACATCTGACGGTGGGTTTTCGTTCTGGAGCCTTGGATTGTTTCCGAGGTGGCGTAATAGGGTTTTGGTTCGATCGAGTTTTCACGGTGGAGGGGGCGACCGGAAGGATCAGGGCGGCGGCTGGGGGTGCGTGGGAGGTAGGCGCATCGGTTGGGTTGGGTGGATGAGGTTCCGGTCGAGCATAGGCCGGTGATGATCGAAACTTTGATCGGCGTTGTTGGGTTCGAAATCATGTTCGAGCGCGAGATGTTGAAGAAGGAAGCGGGCCGTGTTATTTTGGGTATTATTAAAAAAAAAGAATTTGTTTTAAATTCGATTCAAAACTTTATAAAATCATAACAGATTCATACGTACTCAGATTCGGACGAAACTGGTAGCGTTGGAATCGCAGAGACGAGTACTACGCAGTGGTGTAATTCTGAATTCATTCTGGGCAAGTAGGAATTTGGGTTAAATCGGAGGTCGTCCGGTTTAATTCAAAATTTCGAACGCTCGTCGGAAATTCAAGGTGAGTTATTCTCACTCACATCTGGATGCTAGACATTATAAATAATTGATATTTAAATATCTGTGTGGTTGATTGTCTATATTTGTGTTTATCTGTCTGGATTGATATTTATATTGTGATGTGCTAACATTTGTGATGCAGGGAGAAACAGGTTGGAGGGATCCAACTGGATTCCTCAAAATGTAGCAATTATTTATAGTTGATAGTCATACATGTTGATATGTTGTGATTGATAAATCTGAAAGTTTAATTGTACTGTGAAATGGTTGTATAAAGTATAATCACAGAATTTAATTATAAATGGATAAATTGTGTTTTTACGAAATAAAATGAATTGTTAAATTTAGAATTTCAAAGAATAAAATTTGAAATCGGATTTGAAAGGAAAAATGTAAATTGGGCCAAATTGGGATTTAATATTGTGGGAAAATTTATCAATCGATAAATATGAAATATAAATTTTCTGGAGATTAAATTTATGAAATTATAAATTGTTGAAAATAACGGTGTTTATTTTAATAATGACTAATGTTATCCGGAAATTAAAAATATGTTAAAATGGAGTTTCCGACTATAAATTAACAAGTTCAAATGAAAAATAGAATGTTTTGAAATGCCGTATTTCATTGGAATTTAATTAAGTGAATTGGAAATTTGGCTTCCATTGAAAATTCACCAAAATGTTTAAACTATATTTAAAAATGAATTTCCGGAAATGAAAAATTGTGATTTAACTTCGGAGGAAGTTATAGTTAAGTATGGAATTGGAAATTTATGTTGAAATCATAAATTGACTTGAAATAAATCAGTGGATTTATATGAAAGAGTACTTTGAAATGTTTTGAAACGGGAAAGTGTTTCCCTGGGAAAAACCAAGTAAATGTTTTACAAAAGATTTTATTTAACTAAGGTTAAGTTTTAACTTGTTTTAAAAGTATTTTTAAGAAATCGTTATTTTTAAAGAAATAAATTAATAATTTTAATACCGTAATAATTTGGGAGTATATTAGCAATTATTTTACAAATGGATTTATTTAAAAGTTGGTTTTAGCTTAAGCTGTTAAAATTAGTATTTTTCTTCTTATAACACTATTTTGAATTTAGTTAAACTAAAACCCTTATTTTTTTTTAAATCAAAGTTTATGTGTTAATAACTAGTTTTCTTCACGTATTTTAAATTTATATTTTGAGTAAATAAATAGAAGTAATTTTCATATTTTAAAGTATATTCAGTATAAAGTATTTTAACTGTTTTAAATGCAAATTGTTTTATACTTGGTTATTCCCGATGGGAATAAAGGGTAAAAGATTTACCTTGTAAAGGAAGAGTGGAGAATTGTTTTCAAATGAGTTTTGAAAATGTGAAAATATATCTTTGAAAGATATTAGAGGCAAATAAATAATATGGAGATTATTTATTGTGTGATGAATGTGTATGGATGTTTGTGAACATTAATTGATAGTTAAATCACCGACTATCAATATTGGCCAAATGCGCGATCGTTTCGAAGAGACCGGGATCGAGTTTTCGTATACCGGGATTCTAGGTCTGGAGACTCGAATACCACTTCGATCCGGTTTGTACGTTTCGTGTAACATGTTCGGAGTCGAAGATGGAGCAGTGAAGTGCAAGGGCTAGTCGCTACTAATCCTGAGGATATTTCCAAAATGGATGTAGTAGGAATAGTGCCTTCGGTTCCGTTCGGACCCGGGACGGACTTGTATGGATGAATGCTTTCGTGACATCGTCAGGTGGACGATGGGCATTCAAAGTGAAATGTTCTGTAAAGGTAACGCTAAGCCTCAAGCCTCATCAACCGGGAATGACTGAAAATCAGGGGTTATGCAGCAAGGCTTCGTGGGTAGCCCCCACTTGAGAGTAAGGTCATCCCTGTCTAGATGTCCCTTTTATTTCGGCTTAGTGGTGCGGTTGCTGATCACAACCGTGGGGTGATTTTACTTGGAATTATCCAGTAAGGGATGATTCCGGTCTTGTGTTGCAGAGGAGCGGGCGTACTCCTCGGTACTGTGATCTAGGCCACGTACTGTGACAGGTGGTACCCCAGTGCCTAGTCATTCATTGGAAATCCATTCTCCCTACGTGCCTGTACGGTTTTGATTGTGTCCAACTATTGTTGAAATGTGAGATGCAAGCATTTCAGCTAGATTCTATTTTACTTTCTATAGACACTATTATAATATCAGAGAATTTTAATATAAAGGTGTTTTAGCTATCGTAAGGTAAAAACCCGACATGTTTATTTGTGGCGTGGTCTTACGAGATGCTTTTGTTTTCAAAGGATTTTTGAACTTTAATAATAAATTGGGTGTATTTATGATGCGCTGGTATTCCAGACTGACTCGGGTGTTATTTTATTATAATGCTCGGGTCAGACCGAGTATATTACAGGATAGGTTGCTATGGAGCTCAGGAGAGGAGCTGGAGTTCGAGACGTATTTCTCGTACTTGTATTATTCCGCTGCTGTGATTGTTGTATTGACTGATTGAATGGATATTGATGATTGTATTGATATACTCTGATGATGATGTATTGTATATAAACAGATATAGTTTTGATTTGTGTAAAGTTCTGTTCTATATATTATATTTTATCCGCTGCGACTGTGAGGTTCTGATTTTGTTTAGTTCTTTCTTCTTCTATCTACTTTCTTATTCTTCTACAATCTGTCTTTCCGGCATTCGATCGTCGGCATATTATACTATTGAGAATTTTGTGTCGATTTTCGAGGGTCGTGAAGGGCGGGTCGTCACACTTGGTATCAGAGCTTAGGTTGGCGACAACCTAGGCTTTGGTGGGGAAATTTCTCATTTTCAATAGAGTCAATAGTACTCTATTATGAGTTGAGTGTAATAATAGCTATGAGAGCGTACTTGTTAGTGGATATAAAATTGTTTTTGTACTGTGTTGACTTATCGGTTGAGTGTTTATGAATTCTGGTCGGTGCGGGAAGTACAACCGTATCGATAGGGGTTTCTAAACTCTTAAACAAGATAAACCGACATAGTATTATTTTTAAAGTGGGTAAATGAAATAATTTTACCCAAAATTGTATTTTGATATAAAAAGAAATAATTTTCTAAATTATTATATGTATTGGATGCTTGTTTGGTTGTTTCTTCTATAATCAAATAAGAAATTAAAACATGATCTAAAATTTGAAATGATATATATAAGAAAATAAGAAGTTAAAATATTAAAATGGTTTATAACCAAATGAAATTGACTGGATATGTTTTAAATAAGAAAAGTAAAAATTAAAATTTGATTTAAACCAGAATTTTGACCCCGGAAATTTTGAAAGGGATTTCAAATGGAATTAAACAAAGTTTTGGGAGTTTGACTTTGTGGAAATGTTAGAAATGTTTTCAAAAGCATTTGTAAGAATGGAGTATATTTTGGGGAAATATTTTTGAATAGAAATTGATTTGAGGTGAATTTTGGAAGTGGAAAGCATTGAACTCACTTCAGTCGCTGGAAAATAATCCTGATGATGCTGGCCACATCATTAGAATTCATTTTCGAGTTTCTAAAGTGATGGATTGCTACCAAAATAGTTGGTTATGACATTGTTTGGACTTGTTTGGGGAAACAAGTGATTTTAAAATTTTCAAAAAGGAAAATTGTTTGGTAAAAGCAGATTGTTTTGGAATTTGGTATTTGATTTGGATATCAAATGGGAATATGTTGATTTTTGTTTCCAATTGGTTTTGAAATAAAACCGGGTAAACTGAATACTGGAAATCCTGTTTAGAATAAAAATGTGAAAGTTGAAATGATTCAACTATATAACTTATAAAGGAAAGTTGATTTAAAGAAGAATTGAGTATATGGAATGTAAATCTACTTTGAATAAATGAAGGTGAATGGAATATATCTGGATTTAACTTATGATAAGTTAAATAAAATTAAGGATTTCAAATTGAATTAAATCTAAATGGATTGGAATTAAAGGGAAGTTGATATAAAGGTGAAGTGTAAATGCTTATGATTGTGCAAATGAATTCATATTCTTAAGCTATTAAGTGTTAAAATTTGACATTGTGATTTTAAAATGTGGATTGGTTTGAAATGAGCAATATAAACTTACAAGTAAATAAGTTGGAGAACTTGAGAATGGAAGATTTGATTTTAACTCAAGTAAAATGGAATTATAATCACAAATGGAAATAATAAATGGAATGGTGGATTCGAACTTAGTTTTAAATGGAATGCAAAGTAAGGTGAAACAATGATAAAATATAAAAGAGGTAAGTGAACTGAAGTTAGTAAATAAGTTGAACTTGGATATGGAGAATTAAGATTAAATTGAAATTGGTTTAACTTCGACTAAGATAGAATTAAGTTGAATATTAAAATTCAGTTGTGTTATGAATAAAAATGGATATAATTAAATTCTTATTTAAAGTTGTAAAGGAAATGGTTTAAATTCAGGTTGGCTAAATAAAATTTAGATGAACTTGAATAAATTCTGGAAAGGAATTAAATTGAAAATGCATATATAATTTAGTTAACCTTGAATTAATTTGGGATAAGAATTTAGTTAAATGGAAATTTCATTTAGTCGAAGTGATGATGAATGAAGTAAATGCTTACTCAGTAAAATCTAGAATGATTGTTTGGGATTGAATTTAGTATGAGCTAAATTAAATGGAATTTGTATTGCAATAAATAGAATTTGATAGTTGGGTTAAAAATTTAGAAAGTAAGTAAAATCCAGTTGTGGAATGGAATTTAAGTTTGGTAATAAATGTTGGAAGTGAGAATGGAATGGGATTAGATTATAATAATGATGGTTTGAATTGTAAATAAAATTCAAATGAGAGAAATAATTTAAATGGTCTCTTTGTTAATAAAATAAATTTGTACATGGATTGGATAAATAAACAAAGAGCATTAAAGTTGTAAAGGAATTGAAATTTGATTTGAATGAGAATCAAATGAAAATAAAATAAAATTGATATAAGAAGATGATGGAAATTTTGTGTAAGAACTTAAGTAACTTGGAAGAAAAACAAATGATTGTGAATGGGCTTATTTAAGTAATTCCGAATGAAATTTGTTAGGAAATAAACTAAAATGCAAGTGAAATGAGTTTTAAATTAATTAATGTGACGAGTTAAAAATATAAGAGTTGTAAATAACTCAAGAATGAATGATATTAATGTAAATTTGAATTGGTTAATGAGTTTAAAATGTAAAGGAAATATTGAATTTAACAATTGCATTCGGAAAAGAAAATACTTGGATTGTGAACAATGCAAAAATTGAATAAAATTAATACACATCCAAGTTGAAATTAATTTTGAATGGTGATAAGCTTAAGTGACAATAATTTTTGCTTGAATGGCGTGAAAATTTGCATGTATTCAGAATTGAGTTGTTTAAAAAGCAATTGAAGTTGACCTTTGAATAAATTGATATGGATTGGAATCTAATTCAAAGAGTTTTGTATATGAATGCAAGTGAATTGGTTAAGAATAGCAAATGAAATTGATTTTGAAGTAATTGGAATGAATTGGGATTTTATTTAGTGATTTGCATATGAATGGAAGTGGATCATTGTAGTAATGCGAACACTTTAAATTTAAAATAAAGGTGAATTGGTTGAAATAAATATGAATTGTATATGGTGAACTTGAATGTAAATCATTCAAAATGAAATAAAATAGTTGGACTTGAATAAGTAACTTGAAAGGTGATTGAAAACTTGAATTTAAAGCATTCAAATGAAATAAAATGAAGTAGACTTGAATAAGTGATTCGAAAGTGATTGAAATCTTTGGATTGTTGAAAATATAGTGACATTGTTAAACTATGAAATTTGAGTTTGTAAAGCGAGTAAAATGATGTCAGCATTGTGAAATTGGTTTATAAAGATGGTTAGCTTGCATTTATATTGGAAATGTTGTTAAAATGCTCATATTGGGAAACTGATGAGTTTGTTGAGTTTAGTACAGGTACGGGAGGCGTTCGAGAGAGTTGGAGCGCGTATATGCGTTATATTAGCCGCTCGCTATTAAAAATTTGCTAAAAAGGTACGCCTACGCAAATATAATTGGGAAATGATATATATATTGTGATATATTTTGGTTTCCGGCCATGTGAGCCGATGTATATATATTTGTGTATCCTGCGATATCGCAGAAGCTCCTCCGTGCAAAGGAGACTCCGCCAAAATTTTCCAAAATTTTGGGAGTTAGAAAATTTTTGGGGTTTTGGGAAATTTTTTTTTAATAACTAGTAAAGTTATTTTGAAATAAAGTTAAAATAAAGGCTTTAGGGTAAATAAAGCAAATGGTTTTGAAATGGAGCTGAAACTTTTTGGAAAATGGATATAAGCTTTTAACTAAGCAAATTGGAAAGTAAATGAGTTGGAGAGTATTTTCTACCTTAGCAAATTTCGGGGACGAAATTTTTATAAGGGGGAAGGAATGTAACATCCCGTATTTTTAAGCTATTGAATTTGAACATTTAATTCGTTTTAAATGTTACTGTGGATTCTTAATTGATTTTGAAATGAATGGATTTGGGTTCAATCAATGGAAATGAGCTATAATTTTAATTTATAGTAATTCTGGTTGAATTTGATTAATGGAAAAAATATAATTAAATATTCGGGATTAGGATAAAAAGGGGAATCTGGGTGTAAATAGCTATAAAATGGTTTTAAAATTTATTTTAAAGTCTATTTGGACATAAATAATGTTGTTGGACTTTTAGAGGAATTTTTAAGTTGATAAATTAATATTTGGGGTTTATATTAATTTAAAAATGAATTTAATATTATTAAAATGCAATTCAATCAGATTTTGATCTAGGTTGAACCAGAATGATTTTAAATGTGGTTATACATTTTATATGATTTATTGTTAAGTTAATAAAATTTTAAAAGTGAAATTTTAAACGTTTTCGTCAATTTTGAAAATCGCCTGATTTAATAGACGAGTTAAAATAGCCTTCCGGGGCATAGTCTCGGAATTCGACGAAACCAGTTCCATTGGATCCGAAATAGTTAGTTATTATCGGATTTCAATTTTCGTAACGATCGGAGTTGTCGTTTGACCGTGGCAGCTCGAAACGCATCGAAATCGATTTAACCGATTTAATTTTAAATTGATCGTTTAATTTTGTAACTCGCGCATACGATCAAATTAGCTTACGAAACCAATTCCATTGTGTCCGGAACGCGGAAAAACCCCAGGATAGCCTGTTGGAACGCGTAGTTTGGAGGTCGTTTGCGTAAACTGTCGATTTGAGAATTTATATTAATTAAATAATATTAAATTATATTTATATTATTTATAAATCGTTCAAACCCTAGCATTATTTACCGGCCGCCGTTCGTTTTCTATTAATGGCCGATAATCATCTCTCTTCCACTCCAAATATCTCTCCATCCATGCGTTTAATCCAAGAATGATTAACTAGAGATTTGTTGAGCTCTTCGAGATCTTAACATCTGACGGTGGGTTTTCGTTCTGGAGCCTTGGATTGTTTCCGAGGTGGCGTAATAGGGTTTTGGTTCGATCGAGTTTTCACGGTGGAGGGGGCGACCGGAAGGATCAGGGCGGCGGCTGGGGGTGCGTGGGAGGTAGGCGCATCGGTTGGGTTGGGTGGATGAGGTTCCGGTCGAGCATAGGCCGGTGATGATCGAAACTTTGATCGGCGTTGTTGGGTTCGAAATCATGTTCGAGCGCGAGATGTTGAAGAAGGAAGCGGGCCGTGTTATTTTGGGTATTATTAAAAAAAAAGAATTTGTTTTAAATTCGATTCAAAACTTTATAAAATCATAACAGATTCATACGTACTCAGATTCGGACGAAACTGGTAGCGTTGGAATCGCAGAGACGAGTACTACGAAGTGGTGTAATTCTAAATTCATTCTGGGCAAGTAGGAATTTGGGTTAAATCGGACGTCGTCCGGTTTAATTCAAAATTTCGAACGCTCGTCGGAAATTCAAGGTGAGTTATTCTCACTCACATCTGGATGCTAGACATTATAAATAATTGATATTTAAATATCTGTGTGGTTGATTGTCTATATTTGTGTTTATCTGTCTGGATTGATATTTATATTGTGATGTGCTAACATTTGTGATGCAGGGAGAAACAGGTTGGAGGGATCCAACTGGATTCCTCAAAATGTAGCAATTATTTATAGTTGATAGTCATACCTGTTGATATGTTGTGATTGATAAATCTGAAAGTTTAATTGTACTGTGAAATGGTTGTATAAAGTATAATCACAGAATTTAATTATAAATGGATAAATTGTGTTTTTACGAAATAAAATGAATTGTTAAATTTAGAATTTCAAAGAATAAAATTTGAAATCGGATTTGAAAGGAAAAATGTAAATTGGGCCAAATTGGGATTTAATATTGTGGGAAAATTTATCAATCGATAAATATGAAATATAAATTTTCTGGAGATTAAATTTATGAAATTATAAATTGTTGAAAATAACGGTGTTTATTTTAATAATGACTAATGTTATCCGGAAATTAAAAATATGTTAAAATGGAGTTTCCGACTATAAATTAACAAGTTCAAATGAAAAATAGAATGTTTTGAAATGCCGTATTTCATTGGAATTTAATTAAGTGAATTGGAAATTTGGCTTCCACTGAAAATTCACCAAAATGTTTAAACTATATTTAAAAATGAATTTCCGGAAATGAAAAATTGTGATTTAACTTCGGAGGAAGTTATAGTTAAGTATGGAATTGGAAATTTATGTTGAAATCATAAATTGACTTGAAATAAATCAGTGGATTTATATGAAAGAGTACTTTGAAATGTTTTGAAACGGGAAAGTGTTTCCCTGGGAAAAACCAAGTAAATGTTTTACAAAAGATTTTATTTAACTAAGGTTAAGTTTTAACTTGTTTTAAAAGTATTTTTAAGAAATCGTTATTTTTAAAGAAATAAATTAATAATTTTAATACCGTAATAATTTGGGAGTATATTAGCAATTATTTTACAAATGGATTTATTTAAAAGTTGGTTTTAGCTTAAGCTGTTAAAATTAGTATTTTTCTTCTTATAACGCTATTTTGAATTTAGTTAAACTAAAACCCTTATTTTTTTTTAAATCAAAGTTTATGTGTTAATAACTAGTTTTCTTCACATATTTTAAATTTATATTTTGAGTAAATAAATAGAAGTAATTTTCATATTTTAAAGTATATTCAGTATAAAGTATTTTAACTGTTTTAAATGCAAATTGTTTTATACTTGGTTATTCCCGATGGGAATAAAGGGTAAAAGATTTACCTTGTAAAGGAAGAGTGGAGAATTGTTTTCAAATGAGTTTTGAAAATGTGAAAATATATCTTTGAAAGATATTAGAGGCAAATAAATAATATGGAGATTATTTATTGTGTGATGAATGTGTATGGATGTTTGTGAACATTAATTGATAGTTAAATCACCGACTATCAATATTGGCCAAATGCGCGATCGTTTCGAAGAGACCGGGATCGAGTTTCCGTATACCGGGATTCTAGGTCTGGAGACTCGAATACCACTTCGATCCGGTTTGTACGTTTCGTGTAACATGTTCGGAGTCGAAGATGGAGCAGTGAAGTGCAAGGGCTAGTCGCTACTAATCCTGAGGATATTTCCAAAATGGATGTAGTAGGAATAGTGCCTTCGGTTCCGTTCGGACCCGGGACGGACTTGTATGGACGAATGCTTTCGTGACATCGTCAGGTGGACGATGGGCATTCAAAGTGAAATGTTCTGTAAAGGTAACGCTAAGCCTCAAGCCTCATCAACCGGGAATGACTGAAAATCAGGGGTTATGCAGCAAGGCTTCGTGGGTAGCCCCCACTTGAGAGTAAGGTCATCCCTGTCTAGATGCCCCTTTTATTTCGGCTTAGTGGTGCGGTTGCTGATCACAACCGTGGGGTGATTTTACTTGGAATTATCCAGTAAGGGATGATTCCGGTCTTGTGTTGCAGAGGAGCGGGCGTACTCCTCGGTACTGTGATCTAGGCCACGTACTATGACAGGTGGTACCCCAGTGCCTAGTCATTCGTTGGAAATCCATTCTCCCTACGTGCCTGTACGGTTTTGATTGTGTCCAACTATTGTTGAAATGTGAGATGCAAGCATTTCAGCTAGATTCTATTTTACTTTCTATAGACACTATTATAATATCAGAGAATTTTAATATAAAGGTGTTTTAGCTATCGTAAGGTAAAAACCCGACATGTTTATTTGTGGCGTGGTCTTACGAGATGCTTTTGTTTTCAAAGGATTTTTGAACTTTAATAATAAATTGGGTGTATTTATGATGCGCTGGTATTCCAGACTGACTCGGGTGTTATTTTATTATAATGCTCGGGTCAGACCGAGTATATTACAGGATAGGTTGCTATGGAGCTCAGGAGAGGAGCTGGAGTTCGAGACGTATTTCTCGTACTTGTATTATTCCGCTGCTGTGATTGTTGTATTGACTGATTGACTGGATATTGATGATTGTATTGATATACCTTGATGATGATGTATTGTATATAAACAGATATAGTTTTGATTTGTGTAAAGTTCTGTTCTATATATTATATTTTATCCGCTGCGACTGTGAGGTTCTAATTTTGTTTAGTTCTTTCTTCTTCTATCTACTTTCTTATTCTTATACAATCTGTCTTTCCGGCATTCGATCGTCGGCATATTATACTGTTGAGAATTTTGTGTCGATTTTCGAGGGTCGTGAAGGGCGGGTCGTCACAAAATATACCATTACCTATTTTACCTTTACGATAATTTTTCGTTGTTGTCCATTGTGATTATGCCACCTTTATATAGGCTAAGGAACTTCGATTTCTTGCCCGTTGTGTGCCTGGAACAGCCAGAAACCAAGTAACACTGTTGTTGTTCCTTAGCCCGTCACCATATCTACATGAGAAAAGATTTTTGTGACCTATTTGTTTTTATACGTCCATGATTGTTAGTGGCAAAAGATTTTGAAAAATATGTTTGAGTAGACCCAAAACTATTTATATATGTTCCTTTCGGCACCTAGATTTGTTTAATTTAAGGGATTTTATATTCATGCCTTTTGGAACCCAAATTGGAATGGTTTTCACGTGTATGGGTCTATACTAGCAAATATTGTGCTTGTGTCCAGTTTTTCCACAAATCATGCACTTTGAATTGACTTGATTAATTTCTCTTCTAACATGTTCAGAGTGAGTATATCCAAGTCCTTGTCTATCAATATTGACTGTTTGTTTTCTTATTAGCATATTTAGTGATTTTTCTCCTTTGGAGAATTTTCCTAAAGTCGTTGACAGTTGTTGGACTTGTGTTTTGAGTGATTCGTTTTTGTTCAATAATTGAGTGCACCTTTTAATAGAATTTTCTCTTCTAGTGTTTTCACTCTCTTTCAAAATCAGAATTTCATTTTCAAGCGATTTAATTTTAATTTCTGATTTTTTAATTTCTTCTTCGAATGTTGGACACCTATCACACTTAGGGCTCTTGGTTTGATAGTTTTTAACTAATTGATCAAGTTGTTTATTTAATTCTATCATACTATCTCTTTGTGATTCAATTTTAGTGTATTTCTCCCTAAGTCATTAAAAACAGCCATTTACCTCATGAAAATATATAAGCAATTCTGAGTGATTAAGTTTTGATACCTCGCTTGGCTCGTCATCAGTTATATCACCTCGAAGGCACATATCTGCTTTTTCACTCTAACTGCTAGTGCTTTTATCATCATCACTTTTATTCCACGTGGCTGCAAAACTTGTTCTTTTCGATTTCTTTCCTTGGCCGAGTCGATTCTGGAGACAATTGGGCTTGATGTGACCAGGTTTATTGCACTTGTGACAAATGATCTCTTGCTGTTCTGGGTTGTCAAGAACTTTGACTATTCTGCTTTTCAATTGATGATTTAGAGTTGCATTTCCATATTTGTGATTCCACCTTTTGAATTTCTTTATTATCAGCTCCAGTTCCGCTGCACCATCATCATCATCGTCATCTTCACTTTCGGTTGTTCCTTTGAGAGCTATTGATTTCTTTCGAGTATCACCTCCTTCATGTTCTTCCTTGAATTTCATTTCTAACTCATAAGTGGGGAGATTTTCGATGAGTTCTTCAACTTTGATTTGTTTCAAATCTTTGGATTCTTGAATGGTAGTCACTTTTGCTTCGAAATTTCATGGAAGGACTCTGATGATTTTTCAGACTATTTCCAATTCTGTTTATGGTTTTCCAAGAGCGTTTGATTTGTATACGAGATTTGAAAGTCATCCGTACATCTCTTTGACATTCTCATCCTTAGCCATTGTGAAGTTCTCGTATTCACTACTAAGGATTACAAGGCGAAATTCCTTGACTTGGATGTTCCTTCGTGAGTCACTTCAAGTGTGTGCCTGATTTCCTACGCAGTTAGACAACGTGAGACACGATTAAATTCAATTTGATCTAATGAACAAATAATATAATTCATGGCTTTAGCATTAGTATTTTGTAGTTTATTTTCTAGATATGTCCATTGATCCATCGGTTTTTCAATTTCTTGATTATCTACAACTATAGTTGGTGCTCTATAACCTGTCTCGACTATATTCCAAGCATCAATGGTTTTCAGAAAATTTTTCATTCTATTTCTCCAGTAAGTATATTCACCATTGAACATTGGTGGTCTAACTATTGACTGACCCTCAGCAAAACCATTATTAAAAGAAGTCATTTTAAAAATTCAAATTTTTAAAACAAAAAATTGGGTTTGGAAAAATCAAATTTAAAAAAAAATGACTTCTGTTCCTAGCTCTGATACCACTTATAGGATCGATTTCACCCTAGAGGGGGGGTGAATAGGGTGATACTAATAATTATAAAAATTTAATGCTGAAGTATATAAAATAATTGCAGCACATATAATAGCAGAATATAAAAACAGAAATAGAACAACACAGATTTACCCAGCTTCGGCAAAACCCTACCTACGTGCTGCCCCCAAGGTTTCTACTAGAAATTAAGTAGTCAGACGCTTACACACGTAAACTCGCGACACCCGCTATCGAATAACCTAACTCAATGCTCAAAACCATATCACAACTCAGCCACCGAGTTGCGAATTCTCGAACTACACCACCGTAGTTCGTCCCCTAGTCACAGGACTAGAAAATTACAAACGATTAAAAGTAAATTACAAAAAGAAAACAATATAAAAACCAGAAACCCTAAATTTTAAAACTAAAGCCCAAAGTAAAATATAAAGCCGGCCCAAAATAAAATTATCACTAAAAAATGCCGGCCCTTTTCTTTTTATTCCTTCGGCCTTCTTTCCTTTGCGTTTAAAAAAAATGGCTACTTCCTTTTTTGTTCGTTCCTCTTTATTCCTTTCTGTTCTGAAAAGTTAGGGCTTCGTGGAAATTGTAGTCGCCGATACTAGTTGATCAGTTGAATGAATGTTTAGTGTTGATTGCTTTGTCAATCGATCGTTTCTTCGATTCGCACACGGCTGCTTCAATTTGTCGAGTTCAATATGAATTGGTATGTATTTTCCTTTTTGCTTTTCTGATTAATTTACTTGAACTCGATTGCCTGGAAAATGCCGATGATGATTGGGTTATATAGAGTTCAATTTCCTTAATTATCATTCGAATATATTTATTTGACTTCGTCTGTTAATTTAACTCGGCCACAAATTTTTGATTGAATGTTGTTGATGTTCCCTGACATTTTCAATTCATATATTTTTATGTTTGCTTGGTCACCACGGCTTTGATTTTGAACTTGCTAGATTCCTTGGTTACCACGGCTTTGAATTCTCTGGCATTTAAACTTGACTTTGGTCGTGGTTCCGTTCTTTTCTCTTGTGACATCTTTGATTTTGGCACTTGACATTGTGATAATGTTTTGAGATGAAATTTTGCTTCGAACTTGTTATTAACTGGCTTTGACTCATTGACTTTGTTTTTGAAACTACTACTTAAACATGCCTTGATTTTTTGACTTGCTTGCATTTGTAGTTGTATCGTGACTCAAGTAAATATATGTGAGATTTGATTACACTTGTTCAATTGAAACTGTCCTGTACCATTATGTCTTTGAGCTTTTGATAATTGTTTGAGCTCGAATCACTTTATTTTGTTACTGCAACTTGGTTTATTGTATACATGTATATATGTATGTCCTGACTGTCTTGATTGAGTTCTTTCTGGTTTGTTGTTAGTGCATATGTCCTTGTTTCTCTGGTCTCTGTAGCATTGTGACTTGAGTTGTTGTAGTGTTGCAGTCTGATATGCTAGCTCTCTGATGTGTATCACCATGCGTACACTTGCATACTTTGTTTTGAAGTTGAATCTGGATTGATACACTTGAGTCTGTCTGGTCTGAATCTCTGGTTTTCAGTTAAACTTGTTCATTTGGAAATTGTGAGTCTAGCCATATTATTTCACTTGAATTTGTGTTTCATGTGGTCTTATTCTCGAATCATGTATCATGTGTATGTATGGTTGTCACTACTGTGTGGTTCGATGCACTTGAATATGCCTTCATCATTGGTGTTGCTTCATTAGTTCACTGTATTTTGGAAATTGTCTAAACTTTGAAAGCTGGTCATTTCTACTTGTATACATACATACATACATTTCTGTATGTATATATGTGTGTTTTCACCTCAGTTGCACTCCATTGTTCACTGTTTTCATATTGTGTAGTTTTGAACATACACAATTGAGTTTTGTTGCACTATGTAACTTGCTTGAATTTGTAACCTTTGGTATTTGACTTCATTTGCTCATTCGAGCTGCTGTCTTCATGTTGACTGATAAGTGTATGCACTGAGTTGTTGCTTGGAGAATTGTTGCTTAGTTTCACTGTCCATTTCCTGGCATCACCCTTTGTACATGTTGAAGTCTGGTTTGCATTTCATCATGTAGTCTGGTCTTTACTGCACTGATTTTGTACATTTTGTACTTAAGCACTTGTTAGAGATGTTGTGTTCACTTGAGCTTGTCTTCATGTGTACTCACTGAAATTTTTGGTCGAGGCTTTCTCAAGTCATTAAAACATGACCATTCTATTTTTGTTTCTGTATTGCACCTGAGTTGAACCTAGCGTTGGCTCGGGTTTGACCTTGTGCTCGTATTGTGACTTTATTTGTATTTCACTTGAGTTGAACCTAGCTTTTGATTGGGTTTGACCTTGTGCTCACCTGTCTCTACAGTTTTATCAAGTGTATGCCGGTGTGCACGGCATTGTGGAATGTACAGTGATAAACTGTACATGTCACAAGTTGTTCGTGTATGATGAGTTCGAAATAAATATGATGACGAACAACCCAAATAACTGAGGCTAATAATATTTTCAAAAGCACATTTTATTTTACACTGCAAAAATATTTCCTTTTCAATTTTACTACGTCAGTGTGTATTTTGCAGATAACTCGATGCTGGATTCAGGCTGGAGCAGAGTCGAAGATAAAATACTAGTGAATGAGTGATATGTAGTGAGGTGAACAATGTAAAGTGAGATTTGAGATGTAATCGAATTTGTACTGTAATTGAAAATTGTATATACATAGCGAGAGCACAAATTTGTTCTATTCAGAATTGTAATAAAATATTTGTTTGAATAAAATATCTGTTTGAATTTAAATTCTGTATTATTTATTTTATTCAGTAAATATTTATTTAATTATGTGAAAATAAAATAGTACATTAACAAATATATTTAAATGAATATATATATATATGTTTATTATCATCAAACAAAAATCATATACTAGCATATTCAATTAATACAAAAAGTTTACATCTTTTTTCAGTGTGATGTGTAGTTAAAGATTGTTGTATAAACAAGGACATACATAGATAATCATAATCCGATTATGGAAATCGATCCTTTTTTGCATCAACTAGTAATCACAATTCAAAAAAATACAATATCCTTGTTCCATTCCAACATTACTTGCTTACAACGGATATTATTCACTATAATATAAGTTCTTCAATTACCTCATTCTTTGTAACCAACACGTCCTGTATTATAATGCATTAAGTAAAATAAAACAGTTAATGTTAGAATAATGGAATAAAGTAACCAAGAAGACAAATGTATGAAGAGGACAGTGATAAATAGATCAGACCTCAATTAGCAAAACAACACACGTTTTTTATAGTCGGCAAGGAGCCATAAATTTGTCGAAGTTGCTTTTTGAGTTTTGCAACTTGCTATTTGCCATTTTGTGTGTGTTTGTTTATATATATATATATATATGTATATATATATATTCTTATCCCTGCATTATTATCCCTGCAGTTTTCAAAGAATATGAGCCAAGGAATCAATTCAAGACTATGGGTTTATGTCGAAGTTTAAAGCTCCAAACGATAAGATAGTATTAAAGATGAATGTCGACATCAAACTCCTCATCAGGGTCAAAGACCATAATCATGTTGAGGAAACAGCGTAACTCTTTAACTATAGTTGGTATTCTTCTATGTCGCACATCATCTATGATGTCGACATCGTCACTCAAGCATCACAACATATGATCAAGGTTAATGTGGATGTATGCTTAGTCGATGTCGCATCTTATTGACTTCGAAGATATGAAAGAAAAGATATGAACATGACGTTGCCTATCATGGTGAATGAAAGTTCGTTGTTCACGACGATTCACAATCAACACTCTCGAAGACGTATGATCAACAATACTCCTGTAATGTACATTGGAAGCATAAACAAAGATGAGTGAGAAAGACACGTATACAACATCGTCGGTGACAAAAGAAGCAACAACATCGAACCTAGTAACCATCCCCTTTGTCGCATTCGAAGACATGACTATTGAGCATGTAAAGATGGATTAAGATCGAGGAAATAGGATATTGTTCTTTATCAAAAAAAAATATGTTTGTACCAAAATTGGGCACAACCCTCTTCGGAAAGGTTTGAAGAGATAAAATGAAGAAATTAAATAAAAAAGAGGATTATCTAACAAACACTTACAAGAAAGTACGCAGAAACACAGAAATTTAGAGTGGTTCGGCGTGTTCCCTACGTCCACTATAAATGATTGATCTTTATTAACTTTTGGTTGCTGGTTACAACGAATTACAGCAGTAAATCTCAAGTACAACAGTGGAATATGAATATAATGGTGAATTCGGCAGAATCTGGACGTCAAAGAGCCAAAAATATCATTTTTCTATAGGCTTTGGGGCACTATTTATAGGCGTAGGATGCAAATATCTCGCTCAGATCTCGGGAGACCTCTTCTGGCACGTGAGCGGGCCCACGCGATCGATCCCACGTGATTTGCACTCGGTCCGTGATCGATACGAACAAATTTCGTATCGATCAAGATTTGACCCAATCGAGTCAAAATTTAGCATGAACATTCTTTAGGTTGTACGCAAGCTCCTATGAAAATTTCATAGCATTTGGACTTATGGATTGCAAGTTATGATTGATGCAAATTCGAGTTTTCGGTAGGCTATTCAGTTCGAATTGATACATTCGTATCGACCAGTTCGAATCGATGTTGAGCACGCGCTTTATTTTGGATCGATCCAAAATTCATGCCGAATCGACTGAGTCTCCCCTATGCACATGCCTTGTTCGAATATATCAGCAGTATGTTGTTTGTATCGATCAGTAGTATGTTTTTCAAATCTATCAGAACTCGCTCTATTCATATCGATCATTCTGCTTTGTTCGTATCGATCGATATTAAGTAACGGCATTGCTTGGACTTAATGGATACGAACAGTAGCTTCATGATGGATACAAAGTGAAGCGCCCTGGTGGATCGATACGAATGGTCGACGCTTGATGGATACGAACAAGGTCCTTTTTGATGGATATGAATAATGTAGTTCCACTGATCGATACAAAATAGCACGCCTCTGATCGACTCGAAAAAGATCGATACGAAGTTAGATTTTCCCTAGTTGCTTCATGGACATGAACAAGGCGATTATTGATGGATTCGAACAGACCGACTCGAGCGTGGCTCTTTGATGGATACGAATGGTTTGCTTCCTTGAGTTGTATCGATCATATCTCGAGCATATGCACTTCGATTGACATGGAACTTGGAACGTTGGCTTTCATAGCTTTGTTTGTCATGTCTTGTCAATTGTAGCTCGATCCGGACTCGGACAAAATTTATCGATATCCATAGCGAACCTGCGTATAAATGATCTTCGGGATGGACTTTCCTTGGTTTCCAGTCAAGTTCTTGGTATCACGGCCGTGCCAAAAGGCGGGATAACCTTTGCCCACCAAAGTACGTCTTGTGAAAACTCGACGTGCTTTGAAAAGTTACAATCTTCATTCTGAATAGTTCCATCTGACTTGTCAAACGGTTGTTGTTTTCTCATCGAAAGTTGTAATCCTTGACTGATTTTTCAGTAATATGAATTGTTGACTGCCAACCGTTGTACCGTGTGCTGTTGTAATCGAGCGATATATGATAGCGATTAGCTGTTTATTGTTGTAATTGTTCAATAGGTGGGCATTCGACCTGTGAAATTTATAAAGTTAAAAATAAGTCTGACATACATGCATATATGTTAACCTGACTCTTATTAACGTTCGCACGTTTACAAGTCGTTGTCAGTTTTCTCGTATCGAATTCCGTATCGATCCTCTCCTGAATCGATGTGAAATTCAAGTTGTAACAACGGTTGATGGTTGTTTTGGAATGTTCCTTCGTATCGATCCTCTCCTGGATCAATGTAAAAGGTCAAAAGATGGTTTATGTATCGATGTAATTCGCATTGATGGATACGAAATAAATATTTTGCATCGATAGATACGAGTTTCGGTGGGCTCCATAGCAGTGGGTATGAAGTTGTGATTTCGCATCGATGGACTTATGAGGAGTGTGAATAGAGCAACTGGTTCTCTAGGTACTATTCGTATCGATGGGTATGAGTCTTCATGGGTCGTGTGTTTATGGTTACGAATGGAGCAATTCATATCGATGGAGTCACATGGTTCCAGTGCAATCTTGTTGTTCCCTTCGTATTAATGGATCGATGTGGAACGTTGAAAAGTCGTCTTCGCATCGATTGTGAATGGATACAAACAGCTACATTTGGAATCTCTCTGGATTGATGGATACGAATAAGCTTGCTCGTATCGATGGTGGATGTGACTGTTCCAATCGGTACTTGGATACTGGGAGACGAATAGACACCTTCCTAGTATAAATACTTTGGCACTTAGAATTTTTTTTATTTACTTATTCTCTTGCCCTGTTTTCGCATCGCTTTGAAAAAGGAGAACTCAGAACTGTCTTTGCTTCCCAATCGAGTCGAGCCTTCAAATATCTAAACCAAACACTAATTCTAGGTGATTAATCAATGAATTTGTGTTAAAAACGATGAGACTCGATATTTTTGTGCCAATTCACTTATATCCGCGACCGATTCTGGTGAAACGGAGGCTATAGATGGTCGGAGCGAAGTCGATGGAGGCCAACGTGGCATTCATGCTGTTTAGAGAAGAAGGATACATGGACGCGAAGGAATTGCTCGCACCAGTTAAGGAGGAGTGATTTGCATTGATTGCAAGATGATTGAAGTTCATATCGATTGGAAAAGAAGGAGAGTTGAGGAAACGACTTCGTATCGATAGGAGACGGTGATCGATACGAAGTAGCGACCCTATTTATCGATACGAAGGCGAAAGGCTTGCTGATTGATACGAATTGAAACCTCGGGTGATTGATATGAAATCTCTTGCTCCACGATCGATACGAACACGACCAAGTCAGTCCGATACGAATTAACTTTCTTATGACCGATCCATGTCTTGACCGTGATGGATGCGAATATTTTGAATAACCGAACATTTAACTCCGGCGAGCTTCAATCTGGCATAATTGGACTTGACCGTTGAACTGCATATTTGACTATCCTTCGAAGCTCGTCGATGAAACAAAATTTTAACAAACTCTGACTTGGATCAATCCTTAATGTCTGGATGGCACGGTTGTGACGGTCAGCGATGACGGTCACTCCAGTTGAATTTCGAAGTCTTGTTATTTGAATGTTTTCTTTAACTCTGTAGAATTTGTCAAGTAACATGTAGCACTGCACTTGCACATTCACACACTTCACATTGGGGAACGCACGGGCTTACTATCGTCTAACGATGGGTTTTAATGAGTTGATTAGTTATGGAGTCCACAAGTTCATAGCAACAGGAAAATCAGAGTTTGCCTCTTCCAATGATAGAATTGCCAGCCATCGCAGCCGAAGTCATAGACCCCGCTCCGGATGAACTACTTGATGCTACGTTCATCTGTAATCCCCAAGATTCTGTACCGTCCAACATCTCTGAAGACATGTTGGGACGAATATGCATAAGGCATGGTTTGTCATTGGACGATGTACTATTGTCAGGACCAAACGATAGACCGCACGCTCCCTCGGAGGGGTTTACTGCCTTTAATCGTCATGCATGCACAGCAGGCACACTTCCTCCATTTAATCAATACATTAGATAAGTATTTATTTTTTCCGAAATTGCTCCATCATAACTACACCCCGATGGATACGCTACGCTGAAAAGTATTTATTGTATTCATGGAGCATCTCTTTCAGCCACCGATTCCAATCGAGATTAGGTATCTTTTCAACATCAAGAGTAAGGGAGATAGTCCATCTTTTACATTCCTGGAGGCGGTCAGGAATTGTCAAGTAGTAACTGGGTCCTGGACAAGGCTAAGTTACTTTAAAATAGAATGGTTCTACGTCCGATGCCCCCCAGGATTTGCTAGCCGATGGTTAGTCAGACATAAGTGTTGCAGTTTTTTCCTAGAGTTGTCAAGATAATAGTAGTTGATGTAAAACTAATATCTTCTTTTCTTTATAGCCGCGATATCACAACCTAAAGGCGGGCACTTCAAAGAAATAGTAAGGGTCCTTCAAGAAGTTCAATGTGAAATGAGGGACATCGATTCAGTTTTAACCGACAGAAATTTGAGAATCGTTGGACTGATTGAGCGAAATCAAAGCATAAGGCTTGAAGGAACACTAAAAGTGGCCCTGAGGAAGCAGATAAAACGCAAAGCGCCCAGGGTCGTAATTGCTGAGGGAGGTGATGAAGAGTAGAGGTGGGCATTTAACCGACTTAACCGATTTAACCGATGTCAACCGAACCAAATTAACCGACAAATACGGTTAACCGACATATCGGTTAACCGACCGACATTAACCGATCATTTTCGGTTTGGTTAACGGTTAACAAAATTTGGTCGGTCGGTTAACCGTTAACCGACCAAAAATTAAGTCCATTTTTAATGTCATAGCCCAAATCCCAGTTAGCCCATTTGTAAACAACCATGCCCGAACCAATAAGTGGCATGCCCTAATAATTAACGCTTAGTGCTCTCTCTAGTTCTCACTTCCCATTTCTCGATCCAGAAAAAAAACACAAAAGAAGTCGAAACCCTAGATCTGCTCGTCGTCTCATCTACAAATCACCGACGTCAGGGTCTTCCTTTCTCCATTGTCTAAATCAAAGCATGTAAGTATATTGTTCTAAAATAATTATTAATTAATCTTTTGATTCCATTCTTACGTTCTAAAATAGTGTAATTAATGTAAATTCACGACTTAGCCAACTAATTAAGTTATAAATTAATGTAATTACTAGTTACTTAACCATAGAGGGTTTTACTGAATTTGCTTTGATTTGGTTACTATGTTTGTAAATTTGTTATAAATTAGGGTACTTGTAATAAGTGTTTTACTGAACTTGCTTTGGTTCTAGAGGGTTTTTTCTTGAAGGCACCCCTAATTTCCTATACGGATTACTGAATGATGGTGATATTATTGAATATTCATTCATTCTTGTGATATATTCTCTATCAATCTATATAATCTGCTCATGATGCCTAATTACTGCAGTTGGTAATATGTAATTGTTAGGGATATATTAAATTAGTGTAATATGCATGTGATACCTAATTGCTATAACTGCATATGGTGTCTAATGATTATGATATTGTTCATATGTAAAAAATTCATCAACTAACCTATTATTTAAGTTGAGCCAAGCACTACAATAAATTAATAGAATTATAGGAATACTTGAATACCTTCGGTTGAAGCAAAAACATGAATATATATACAAGTATATTCGAGCCAAGCACTACAATATCTAGTTGTGTTATATCTAGTCATAGGTATATATGAATACTTAATCCAATGTCAAAAGTAAGCAAACATTATAAATGTAATTAATGCCTACTTGATTATAATTACTAATTTATTATATACTTCAGTTTTTATAAAATGTCTTCAAGTTCTGATGTTTTTAACAGAATAAGTAAAATATGTTGATTCAGGCCTGGTTATAAATATTATGAAGTAAATTCATTATTCTTAGTTTGTATACATATATATGATCTATTTATATAGATTTTCTATACAATTAAACTTGAAATAAACCGTCAACTGATGAATTTACATGTGTATATAAATTATCCATTTGAAATGAAGTTAAACTTGAATTTACAGTTTAGTTAGTCAGTTTATATCTACGCATTTAGTCGATTTGCATTTAAATTGCAATTCAAACTAAATTAAATATGAATTAAATCGTGCATTTAGTCATTTTATATTTAAAACTATGAGTTATGAATTTTTTTTAGTTTACATTTTGTTTATTGCGAACACATGGCTCAACTGCCAAAGTAGCCTAAGGTTCTCATTTGACTTCACAGGATGTATTGTGAATACATACAATTGAAAAGATAGTCGTTTAGTTTATAGGATTCTCATTCTCATTTGACTTCACATGATTTGATATGAACACATGGCTCAATTTTGTTTAGTTTACATTTGACTTCATAGGAGTTGTGCGTTTAGTTTTTTTATTATGTCAAAAGACAGTTGTTTGTACTTTGTACATTATAGTTCTTAATCATATTTACAGTTTTGTATAGTATTCTTCAATGCACCCTTATATCCATCATTTTTGGCATCCCATAAAATGAATAGTTTTTGTTACTGTTGGATACACGAAGAGCAGGGAAGGAATGCATCTTTTACCATATTGCTCAGTTGTTTACAATATGCTGACCTTTCCTGAAACTCCCAACTATAAATGTCACGATGAAGGAAGGTATACTATCAAACTACACCAAGCTTTCATATTCAGTTTATTATTACCATATCTTGAAGGTCAGATTCGTCATACATTAGCTATTATTTTCATGATTTTATTTAAATGCTGATATGTTTTGGTAAAGTTATTTTGTTGTACACATCATATTTTCTTGCCAGATTAACTACAACAGGCATAGTAGGCCAAGTCCCAAGTCTGTTATATAGTTTATTTTTCGTAAATGTAGACTTAGGTTTTAGTTGGTACCGTTCACTATTGTTGGTAACAATTGTCTGTGTTAAGCATATGTATATGATGATCTACATAACCATACTTATATATTCATTTTTTTATAGTTTCAGACTGGACATCTAGACTTGAAGATAACAAGAGCCTTGTACCAATGCCAACTATAGTAAGTGTACATTATTTGTTTTCACATGGAACCATTGAGCATAATCTTGTGTACTGCCATACGAATCAAATCATGTGTTATCTGTTATTTGAATAAACAAGTAGTCTTATCAGTTATCACTGTGTTGATCTTTGTATAAATTAATAAATATCCGAAAATCTGAAATCCGTAAAAATTGAAAATGTTCAAAATCAGAAAATAGTGACAAGGATGCGGATATGATGTTTTTCGCATTAGAAAATTACACGTTCCCTTTTTACCAAAATAACAGTTTACAGTAAGTGCACTTTTACCTAGTAAAATGATTGGTATTGACTCTTTTATAAATGTGAATTTATATTAGGGGGCGTCTATAGATGAATAGTTGATGCTCAAACTATTTTTGTTATCATATTTTTCGTAATTTTATGAAGTGTTAGTACTAAAATAATTTCATGTTGAATAATTTGAAAATTATTTATGCTATAAATGTATTAGTTGTGAGCAAATGAGATAAAATTCGATATTTATTTGCATCTGCAGATATCTTATATCTGAAGTTCATATGAATGTGTGTACGACATTTATCATATTTTAAGTGTCCGTCGATAAGTGTAACATAAATTGAATTTGAATTGTACTATACAAATTATATTATTGTTAAGGAAAAGCATAGTAGCACCACTAGCTCAAGTGTAACTGTGATTATGGTAACCACTAACTAGTTATTATGTTGTTTATAGTTCTTTGTGGTTCACTAACATGTTCATCTTTAGACGGGCTTGGAGAATGGAGACTAACTTGCAATATAGTTTGAACTCTTGGAGAATGGAGACTGATGCACTAAGTTAATATCAACGCTTTCATTCTCATTGTCATTGTAGTACTATTGTTTGTTTATGACTTCATGTTATTTGGACTTTAAAGTTGTATAATTGTATTTTGTTTTGGACTTTGGAGTTTAAAATTTTGAATTATTTTTGGGAACTGCAGAGTGAAGTGTGAAACTATGAATTAGTAGTTATGGTTATGTATGAATTACTTGGTGCATATTTATGTATAAATGAAGTTATTGGATTATGGATTATGATTATAGTTATGTATTAGAATATTTATGTGTGATATTATGAATAGTTTGACAGTTACTAGCTTACTACAACGTGCTGTGTAGTATATATTATACTATGTCTTAGTTTAAATGGTTAACCGCTTAAGTTTAACGGTTAACCGTTGATCGGTTAACCGTTTAAGTTTAACGGTTAACCATTTAACTTAAGCGGTTAACCACGGTTAAAATTAACCCGGTCGGTCGGTATAAGCAGATCAGAATTAAACGAAAATCGGTTAACCGAACCGATCTAATTACATGGTTAACCAAAAATTTAACCGATCGGGTCGGTTAACCGACCGTGCCCACCCCTAATAAAGAGAGAACGCCCACGGATGATGAACTTGTTGTTGGGTCTTCGGTCGGATTTCAAGCGACGGAAGGAAGAAGAAAAGGTAAGGTCGTTGGTTACAAACGTCCTAAGTCTTCGAGGTGGAAATCAGCTGTGGTCTCTTTGCCGGCGCCCGGTATTAGAATCTCAGAGGCTCCTCGCTCGCCAACAGAGAGTCCTTTTGAAGGGCTTGCTGATATTCCGATTCCGGAATTTGTATCACTTCCACATGATACCAGATTGGAGGAGCTTCAAAACGCTCTAGATATAAGCCAGTCTCTGCCCATTAGTGCGGCCGACATTACCGGTTGGTCGGGGGGTTGCACACACATACACACTTCACGGCACTACATGGTTTCTAGCTTTAAGTTGCTTGTTTCAAGAATTCACTAACTCTGTTTTCCTTTTACTTTATAGATACGATGAACAGACGAGATTCCATGCTCATCAGTCTTCGTTCGGCATGCCAATCGTCAGGCACATATTATGAATCCCGCCGGAGGGAGGATGACAGAAACCGCAATCGCGGTTATTCTAGTCAGGAACGCTATGAGAGGGATATAGATAGGGATTACAGGGAACAGAGGCATCGATCCCGGTCGCGCTCTCCACCCCCTCGACTCCCCACACAACCTTCAGGCCAGAGAAAACAGCCGGTAGAGCCCCCTTGTCACAAACCATCTTCGCATGCTTCAAGATCCGAGTCGCAACGCCACAGAACTAAGGTTGAGCCTCCCGTCGTCGCTGAGCAAGCTATTACTGAGCCCATTGGGGAAGGGGCTATTAGAATTACTCAACTAAAGAAAGATTTCCTAAATATATGCTTTGACGGTTACATTTTCCCCCTCACTTAAAGAGAATTCCATCGGAGGCGGAGAGCACAATGCATGACTATATTCATGACATCTATTCCCAGTACAATGAGTGGGCGAAGGCTACAGAGAAAGCATCGAAGGTGGCCTTCGAGCGGGCTAAAATAATCAAAAAGTTAGAATCTGATCTCGCCCAAAAGGACCGCATCGTCCAAGTGCTTAATAATGAAGTCGAGTCCTCTCGGAAATCAGAGATAGAGGCCACCAAAAAGGCCGATGAGGCAAACTTGGCCATGGAGAGGATGAGGCAGACACACTTTGCCTTGGTGGAGCAGATGGGCCACTAAAACACCACTGTCACAGCTGAACGAGACGGTGCTCTGAAAGAACTTGATGAGCTTCAAGCTAAATTTTCTGAAATCATCAAAGAAAAAGATGATGCAAATAGAGCTGCCCAAGAGGCTTGTGAACAGGCCGTTGTGCTTCGGGGCGAACGGGATGCAGCAATAGCTATGGTCTGGGTGGTGGAGACTGAGGTCGAGGAGAAGGTCCAAATGGCGGAGTCTAGGCTGGAAACTGATATTGAAGATCTCCTCATTGTTTATAATGCTAAAATTTTGAGACATAGAAATCTAGCCTGGCTCGACAACTACCCGACACATTTATACAATGCTTGGGGCCGATTGGTTGAGGAGGAGAAGGCGGTGCATCTGGGTGAATCAATCGACGAGTTTGAGCTTGAGACTCGTATGCTAAATGAAGACGAACGAAAGATTCTCCATGAGTCGATGATTTCGCATGAAAAATAGAGGCTCGACACCCAACACTCAGAGGCCGGAGAAGGTCCAGGTGTTGAGCACCACGATGCAAGTGCTAAAGTTCCTACGCCAACCCAGCCTGAATCTGCACCTATGGTTGATTCCCAATCAGTTCCTGCTTACAATCCGGATAAGCCGCAGTTATCTCCTGCTAAAGAACAAGTTTCTGAAGCCGTTCAGCCGTCCATTAGCCAAATTGAGGAAGGTACTTTGAACATTCCGCATACTTGCTCAAAATCAGGAGCTTGATTTGAAGCGTTTACTAACAGTCTTCCTTTTTTCTCTATCCAGTGACTGGAGTTACACCGATCCCGCCTCCTACAACTCAAGAATTACATCAAGCGCAGGAGGCCATCATCACTGAAGCGACCACCACAAGTACAATTGCGCCGATTGATGGAAAGCAAGGGTGCACACTCTCTTTCGACGAGCAGATGATGGTGGAACTCCTTAGTCATCACAGTGATCCTTTTGCGGACCTGCCATTTGTTATGGGTGGAAGCGCACCTGCTACTGGCTCTTCAATTCCAACCACTGATGCTCCCAGCGAGGCTCAAGCGATTCGTGAGGAAGAAATATTGGCCGAAATCGACGTTGAAATGGAGGCAGTGACTCGTGGAGGTAGCTTCGGAGGTGGGATGGCGGCACCTGGTCCGGCTCCGTTAAGGATGATATCACCTGGTGGTACAGTTATTGATACTAGTGTGCCTATCCCGTCTCCTATAGTCGATCCAGTTCCTCCGACTCCACCTTCAGGGAGCATTACCATATACTTGAGCTCGGATGAGGAAGTTGATATCATGCCCCCTACTGGTGATCAGCTGCCGAAAGGCAAAGGCTCAAAAAGAAAAATAAGTGGCAGCTCCAGTGGGTCCACACCGAAGAAGAAGCCGAAAAAGAAGAGAGACTAGACGTGCTTCTTTGGTTTATTTTTTGGTAGATAGATAGGAATCTACCTTAGTTTTTTTTGTAGGCCGTGTATAGATGCGGGTTCGGCCCCCGCTAGTAGGAATTTTGGAATCAACTTGTACATAATTTGTTTTCACAAATAGTTGAAATGAAACTTTATTTTGTTTTTAACTTGATGTGTGTTTATTTGCTTAAGTGTTCCAGCATTTGAATTCCTTGTTCAGTACACTTGTGAAGTTTCAACTTTTGAATCTCATTTGAGTTTATCCTTCAAGTCTTGAAATCACGGCCACAAGTCATGAATGGATATTAAGTTGAACTCCGATGTTGTACTGCTTTAGTCAGTGATTGACACTTAAGTTCTGCCCCCAGTTTCAGGGATGAATTGAAAATATCGGTTGGTGATCGTATTTTGCCTTCAACGTATCATGCTTAACATCGTTGAATTGACGTTGAGACAGGGAGAATTCGAGTGGTCGAATCACACTCGCTCTTTTATCGATGATTGTATCCACACTTCGAGGATTGCACTTGCGCGTCGGTTGCATCTGCATAATTTTCAAGGGCAAGTTCATACTCCGGGGACTTAAGTTATTTTCACGGGCGATCAGCCACGTTTGCTTGACACTTAGCCTTTCGTCCGCACTCTAGGGACTTAAAGAAATTCGCGGGCGCTTGGTCACACCCGACCTGAGTTTATACTCCGGTCAGCGCTCTGGGGACTTAGAGTCAATTAACATTTTAAAATCCAGTCCACGCTCTGGGACTTGGAGTTGGTTGACGTTTACTCTTCGGTTCGCACTCTGGGAATCTGAATCGTTTCTTTGTCTATACTCTGGTTCGCACTCTAGGAATCCGGAGTTAGGTGATGTTTATACTCCAGTTCACACTCTGGGAACTTAGAGTTAGTTGATGTTTATACTCCGGTTCGCAATCTGGGAGTCCGGAGTTGGTAAACAGATGGTCAATCGCATCTGTTATGAGTTTTTGAATTTTGTTCGCACTACGGGAACGAAAGGCGTATCAGGATCATGGATGATCGGATCACATCCAACCTGAGTTAACAAGTGAGGTCATTAGATGGACGGGTCCATCCTCCTCAAACTTGGTTCAAATACGGGCGAAGTCATTAGGTGGACAGATCCACCCTCTTCGAAACCGTATTTGTAAGTTTATACTCCAGTTCACACTCTGGGAACTTAGAGTTAGGCAAAGGATTGTCGTGTATCAAATCTTTTTTGACTTCAGTGTGACGGCTTGTCCCCGAGCTCGGGTTTCACTTAGTGAGTGACCGGTCGTATCACAGTCACTCCCTATTTGAATAAATCCCACCGTATGATGGAACTTAGCTCTCCGTGCATAGTGATGGTCATGTGAAGTATTTCAAGTAAATCACAGCTCTGGCTCGAAGAGAGTGCACTTTATTGCTGAAATAAGAAAATACGGCAAAATCAGTTGCCTTATTACAAATTCAAATTTCAAAGTGCATAAACAAATTGCAAATGAAAAAATAGAATGAGTAAATAAACAGAGCCTGTTATGTGTAGTAGCGACGAAGACTCTCGTTGTTCCAGACTCTCGGAAGAGTGAGACCGCCAACGGTCGATAATTTGAAAGTGCCATCTTCGAGCTTTCGTTCAATAACATATGGTCCTTCTCAAGTTGGCTTCATATGCGAAGGGACCGGATAAATTCTTTTGAGTACGAGATCGCCAAGTTCAAAGGTTCGGGGTCGGACCTTGGCATTGTATAATCAGGCGACCCAACTCCGATATGCGGCTGCCGTCAAATCAGCCTCTTTACACTTATCATCCAGTAAATCGGGAGATCAGCAAGTAATATAGCATTTGTCTTTGGATCATAGTATATCACACGATGAGAAGGTACTTCTAATTTGACTGGAATAACAGCTTCTGGGTTGTTTGGTAAGCCCATAAGGACATAGGAAGCTCATCGACCCATTTGCCCCCGGCTTTTTCCAGTCGTTTCTTCAGAATAGATTTTATAAATTATTAACAGCTTCAACTTGTCCATTCACTGAAGGGTGTGCAACTGCGGAGAATTTCTTATGAATGTGGAATCGTTGACAGAAATCCTTAAATTCAGCACTGTCGAATTGGGTCTCGTTGTCAGTAATGATAGTACGTGGGAGACCAAATCGGCAGATGATGTTGCACACTACAAAGTTGATCACCTTCTTCGTCGTCATTGTAGCAAGGGGCTCGGCTTCCACCCACTTGGTAAAGTAATCAACTGCTACGATGGCGTACTTCGCGCCACCTTTGGCTAGAGGTAAAGAGCCAATAATATCGATGCCCCATACCGCAAATGGCCATGGGCTGACCATCTGTGTTATCTCGTTAGGTGGGGCTCTAGGAATTCGAGCATGCTTCTGACACTTATCACACCTCTTGGCATAATCTGATGCATCACGATTTACAGTCGGCCAATAATATCCATATCGAAGTACTTTCTTGGCAAGAGCTTGCCCCTTGGTATGATCGCCACATTCTCCTTCGTGCACATCATGCAATACTCGTTTGATTTCATCGTGAGCGATACACCGGAGTAAAGGAACAGAGTATCCTCTTCTATACCTGACTCCATTATGAATAGTGAACCGCGAAGCTTTTCGAAGAATTTGTCTCTTTTCGCTCCTACGCTCTGGCAGGGTTCCGTGCTTAGGATAATTTTTGAATGGAGTCATCCACGACTCCCTCTCGAAAACGACATCAAATATCCAATCGGTTTCCATCTGATCGATGCTTGGCGAAGATAATGTCTCTACGGGAACAAGTCCCATTTGCTGTGCTTCACCTGTACTGGCTAACTTTGCCAACGAATCAACTTTCTAGTTGTGTTCTCATGGTATGTAATAAATGGAATAATAGTCAAACTAATTCAACGTCTCCTGAACCTGAGCAAGGTAAGCGGACAGTCTTTGATCTCTGGCTTGGTACTCCCCTCGAACTTGACACATGACCAATTGCGAATCACAATAAATTTCCACCTCAATGATTCTTAAATCTCTGGCAAGTTTTAATCCAACCAGTAGGGCTTCATGCTCGGCTTCGTTATTAGTTGCACGGAAGTTGAACGTTAGAGCATAACATGTAGATCGACCTTCAGGAGTTTCAAGTTCAACCCCTGCACCTGAGCAGCGGCCATTCGATGCACCATCTATATGTAGTTTCCAGATATACTTAGGAGATTCACTTGTTTCGAGCAAGTCCTCTGGGATGGTAATTCAACTATGAAATCTGCTAAGACTTGTCCTTGGATGGCTCACCTTGGAGTGTAAGTAAGGTCCAACTGACTTAACTTGATATTCCATTTGAGTAACCTACCAGACGTCTTAGGACGCGTAAGGACCTGTCGTAACGGCTGGTCGGTGTAAACGGTGATTGGGTGAGCCTAGAAATATGAACGGAGCTTCCTCGAGGCAATAACAAGACAATAGGCCAACTTCTCTAGCTTCGGATAATTTCTCTCAGCTCTGGTTAGCCGCTTGCTTATGTAGTAGATCGACTTTTGTATTCGGTCTTTCTCCCGAATTAGGGAAGCACTGATTGCGTTTTTTGATACCGCCAAGTAAATGTACAATTTCTCATGATCGATAGGCTTTGACAAAATTGGCGGCGTGGAGAGATGTTGAATTAGTGCTCAAAATGGCCCTCACTTTCCGTAGTCCATTCAAAGTTTCGTTTTCCTTTTCGGACCAGACCGAAGAAGGGAATGCATTTGTCAATGGACTTTGAAATGAACCTGCTCAGTGTTGCTACTTTCCCGTTGAGACTCTAGACTTGCTTTATAGTTTTTGGAGTTTCAAGATTTCTAATCGCCCAGATCTTTTCGGGATTGGCTTCGATTCCTCGAGCGTTGACGATAAACCCAAGGAATTTTCCGGATGCAACCCCAAAGTGACATTTCAATAGGTTGAGCTTCATTCTGTATTGTCGGAGGATATTAAACATTGACTCCAGGTCTCTGATGTGATCAGTGGAAAATCGCGACTTGACTAGCATGTCGTCCACATACACCTCCATGGTTATTCCAATCTGGTTAGCGAACATTCGATTAACTAACCGTTGATAAGTTGCCCCAGCATTCTTGATTCCAAAAGGCATAACTTTATAGCAATAGAGTCCCATATTGGTTACGAAGCTGGTATGCTCCTGGTCGGGCAAGTGCATGGGTATTTCATTATAGCCAGAGTATGCATCCATGAAGAATAAAAGTTCATGTCCAGCCGTTGAGTCTACAAGTTGATCAATTCGTGGAAGTGGAAAACTGTCTTTGGGGCAAGCTTTATTCAAGTCTGAGCAGTCAACACATGTTCTCCATTTCCCATTTGGCTTTTGGACAAGTACTGGATTGGATACCCATTCCGAGTATAATGCATCATGAATGAATCCATTTGTCTTAAGCTTATCTACCTCTTCTTTAAGGGCGGCAGATCTCTCTAGATCCATACCATGCCTTTTTTGCTTGACCGGGACGTACCGCGGGTCAATATTCAGTGTGTGGCTCGCGATGTCTGGTGAGATCCCACACATATCAGAGTGCGTCCAGGCAAACACATCAAGGTTTACCCGGAGAAATTCAACCAATTCCTCTTGCATTTGTTGGCTTAGCTGAGATCCAATCTTTATCATTTTCAAGTCATCATTATCGTCGATTGGAACATCGATCGTCAGTTCGGCCGGAGAAGCTTGACTGTCTTTACTTTCGCTGTCTCTCGGGTCAAGATCTCTTTGGAATTGGTTGGGGTGCCCGGGCCTGGGCCCGGGCGCTAATTGTCAATTATCAGCAAAGCGGACGTAGAGAGATTCCTCTACGCCCTTCCCCTTTTCTTTTCGCTGCGCCTCGCGCGGTTCAGCAACATAACAGGCTCGCCCTGTGGCCTAATCTCCTTGAATAACTCCGACGCCATTGTCGGTAGGGAATTTCAAAGTAAAACACCATGGGGCGATGGCAGCCCTAAATTCAGTTAGGGCTGGTCGGCCCCAAGAAAGCGTTATATGGGGAGTTTATATCCAAAACAACAAACTGTAGTATCCGGACTCTCTAGCGTTCACCAATCCCTAACTTCACTGGCAATTCCACTACTCCAGTGGGTATAGTTGCACTCTCGTTGAAGCCATTAATACGAGACTAACATGGCTTCAAGTCTTTAGTCTCCATTCTCATCTGGTCATAGGCTCGTTTAAACAAGATATCCACAGAGCTTCCGCTGTCTACCAAGATAATCTTCATCCAAGCAGGACCTACTTGAGCTGATATGATAAGCGGATCAGTAGTGGGGGCTTTGACCCTATCGGCATCCCGACCTCGAAATATGATGTCATCTGCAATCGTTCTTTATTGCTTGGCCGGAGCCCCATCTTTTGAATTACTACAACATTCAAAGTCCGCATGCCTGATAGAGCTGGCATATGTCTCAATTTCCTTCCAGCTTCGGTCCGCTAGATGAGGACCACCACTAACGGTGTTTATCACCAACCTCCCACCAGTACGAGCGGGTTCCTCCTGTCTAGCCGGATTCGGTACATGATTTTGATTCGATGGGACCGCACCTCCAGACTGCGGCGCCCACACAAACTGTTCTAACTTCCTCTCTCTTATCAACTTTTCGATGAGATCCTGCAAGTGACGGCATTCATTTCTGTTATGGCCGTAGCTTTCGTGGAATCTACTAAACTTCCCCGTTTGAATTTGCTTTTCGGATGACTGTTTCGGAGTAGGCTTCTTGTACTGAATGGTATTGCAGGTTTGTAGATATACGTTCTCCAGCGACGTATTTAGAGGAGTATAATTATCAAACATCGGAGCTCTACATCATGGACCACGACTCTGATCCCGTTTTCTATTTTGGTTACCATTACCTTTTTGCTGATCTTGTTTATTCTAAATGTTCAATTGGACTTTTCCAGAACTCTCTACGGATTGTTTAACAGTAATATTACTCTGAATTCCTTCCACATTAGGCCCCGCATCATCCTTCTTCCTAGACTATTTCGCATCCTCCCTTCTCAAGAATTGGGCTGCCTTGGAATAGAAATGGTCCAATGATGTAGGGGTTTTTCCGGCCAACCAGTTGTCGAACTCAGAATCGGGCTCAATCCCCTTAGTCAGTGCCATAAGAATAGAGTTATCATTTGGGTTGCTGATCTTAGCACATGCAGCATGAAATCTCTCTAAATAATACATGAGTGTCTCTCCAGGAGCTTGAGTGACACTAGATAAAGTATTAACATCCTTTGGTCTCGCGACATGTATATGAAATTGCTCAATAAACTTTGTTGCCAACTGATCAAAGCATGAGATAAATTGAGGTGGCAGTCAGGTAAACCACATAGTCGTTATGCCCCCCAGTGAGATCGAGAAGCTTCGGCACTTGACTGCATCATCAGCACGTGCAGCATTCATCAACCATTCATACTTCAGGATATGTTGATTATGATCGGAGTTTCCTTCATAAACGGGTAAAGTCAGCATCCTGAATCGCCGAGGTGCTTCAACCTAGAGTATCTCATCGGTAAAAGGGGTATGACTCCGGGAGATTCCTCGGTCATCATTGCTAAGACCCTGAATTTCACGGATCATTTGACGGATCATTGCTGGCAGGTCGGGCATCTGGACATTTTGAGCAGGTTGGGCCAAGGTGTGGTCGGGTTCCACAATGCGAGGAGGGGCCGCTCGCTGTCGACGGTCCATGTCTCGCCTCCTTGGTTCTATGTCTTCGAGTACGTAAGGCTCGGGATGGTATTCACGTTGGTGATGGTTCGAATCTATCCGATTTTGGGTCTCAACGCCCAAATCAGTAGTTGTCGCAGTACGGTTATCAGTAATATGATGTGGGGTAGCACCTCCTCGGGAGGAGGGTCCAGTCTGATGGCTGGTTGACGGGCCAATTCTCAGTTGCCCGACATTCAATGTATGTTGATGCCTAGTGGCCTGTGTGTAGCTTCCGTCTAGCCATGGGCGTGTAGATCTGTGATGATAATCAGAAGAGGCTGAACTCTTGGTGGAGGAATAGGAAGCCTGATCCCTCCTAGATCTCCTTCGTCGCTGACGGTTCAGTTGGTTGGTTAGTTCCGCATTAGCACGGAGCTGTTGAGTGAGCTGTTATTAAGAAGAAAAACTTGATATGCTCAAATTTTCTATGGCAAAGTATATCCCACAAATTAAATTGAGCTGATGTATGTAAACAAAAAGTCTATAGTTATCACCAAGCATAAAATTTATTTAGCCAATAAATAGCTAGACTAATTAAATGCTTACTTGATAAATCATTGTAAGCTGAAGGAACACGTTGTCTCTTTTCTGGAGCTCCTTCAAATGAAAATATATTTGGGTTGTTATTTTTTTGTTATACTATAAACTGATTTACAGACATAAACAATACTTAATATTTGTACTGTCATATGCATAAACTATAGTTCACCAACCCTCGCAGAATTCAAGGCCAGTCCATGAAATTTAGGAGCTGAGATAAAATACAAATCTTGATCCTTTTATCATTTCATAAAAGTAATGTATATGATGACATAGTGAGCTTCACACCTTTGCAAATTACAGTTGACTAATACAAATAGACAAATGAAGAAGCAAACGACCGAAAGCTTTAAAGTAAATAAGAAATATGCTACCACAACAGATTGCACGTAATGATATATAAAATATTTGCCAATTAAATGGAAAAAAAATTATATAAACCATTTAATTTGACAACCACCATATAAACAGATTGATTTTTCAGTTTGCACGTAAGTCCATGACATAATTAGCAACTTTTAGATTCCGCATGCTTTCTTTAAATCTGAACATACAGACTATATTAGCATCTTTCAGAACATCATCCATGTTCACTGTTGCTAATATAGTCTGCATGTTCATTGTTGTATGAAACTTTCAGAACATCATCCATGTTCATAAACTGAAAGTTGCTAACATAGTATGAAAGTTACTAATGAAGAGAGGGGGGATCATCCATGTTCACTATTGTACATAAGAAATAAATTACCCTTGTTTTTTCCATGACAAATAAAAGTAGACTCTGCATGCTTTCTTTAAATCCTACTTCTCATGATCTTTCTCGGACCTAAAATTCAAAATTCAAAAAGAAAGAAAAATCACATTATTTAAATCTTGAGTTGATGCTAAGTCAAATTCCATATTCCCACACAATTTTTGGTTTAAGTTTTTCAGTAATGCTTTGTTTTTTTACTTCCCATTATATTTTTCCTTTTCAGTTCATGTTTTTTGTTTCTTAGGGTTTGTTTACAATCATAATAGGAATTACCTATGCCCCTTTTTCAACTATATTCCTAGGACACACTTTCAAAGGATTCTCTTTGGTATGAAGTACTCATCCATGCATTGCAAAAGAGTTTAATTGATTATTACGTAAAAATTATATTATCAATCTGTACATGTTCATTAATTTCTGAAACACACTAAGTCCATAATTTATACCCCATGCAATGCATGGACAAACCCATGAATATACTAAAATATTAATATAAAAAAATCTAAAGCA
Organism: Allium fistulosum; assembly: GCA_030737815.1. Classification (NCBI taxonomy): domain Eukaryota; kingdom Viridiplantae; phylum Streptophyta; class Magnoliopsida; order Asparagales; family Amaryllidaceae; genus Allium; species Allium fistulosum. Next base: position 103,794,446 of record CM060907.1, read on the forward strand.
ACCAAAGCTCATATTATAAAGTTCAGGTTACATCATGCTTAAGTTCTGAAACTGTTTTACTAATTTGACGACCAGGTCCAAAATAAATCAATAAAAGGTAGCCCAGATTTTGACAGTTTGCAAACAAATGATATTGTAATGTAGATTAAATAATGTACTAAAGTAGACTACGTAATGTACTAAGGTAGCCCATGAATTTTAAATATGTGTGGGAGAATCTAAACCATTATATAATTTTAAATTTTCATTCTTTTTGCAATGACTAATGTGGCAAAAACATATGGAAATATGTGTGAGAGAATCAAAGCATTATATAATTTGTTAAAAATCATCATCAGAAAAACCATTTGATATTTGGTAATTAATAGTTGATATATTCTCAAACTATTTTTCTGTAATATCAAACTATTTTTTCACAGCCAAATATCAAACTATTTTACTATAATTTCAAACTATTTTATCACTATCAAATCATCAGTAAAGAGTACGTGGATGTAATATGGAAATAAAATTATATAAACCATTTAATTTGATATCTACAACATGAATAAATTGAGTTTTAGATGAGTATAATCATGAACATACTATACATTGATATATAAAACATACGACAAAATAATCCATAGTTTATACCTCATGCAATGCTTGGACAGACCCATGAACATACTAAAATAGTAATAATAATAAAAATTTAAAGCAACCAAAGGTCAGATTACAAAATAAACCAAATTACAGAAATCTAAAGTTTAGATCAACTAAGTTGAGGACCAAAAGTAAATCAATAAAATGCCCAGATTTTTACAGTTTGCAAACAAATGATACATAATGCATTGTAGTATATATTACATAATGTACTAAGGTAGCCCAGACTACAATGAAATATAATTTTGAAAACAATTGAGTTATAATACTGAAATTTTGAATTTCTTAGTAACTAACTCAAAATCAATTGGGAGTCTAGTTGCACAATTATTGGCTTAAAGCTTTATCAAAACATGTTTAAATAATCAATGGGACATTATCTAACAAAATGTGTTCATTGGTAAGAAAAAGCCAAATTAAACCCAAATAAAGGTGGAGGGGAGGCATTATATGTCGGGGTCCAGTCATCAAGTATTGCAGGAGCTAGTAACAACAATAGAAGTACCGAAGCATGTGGTACAATAATCGTTAAGGGGAAGAAAGAAGACGAAGGGATTTTGATGTTAAAATCAATAGTAGCAGATTTTGTAAAAGATGTACTAAAACCATACTGGAAAATTGTACAATGAAAATTTAAGCTGAAAAATTGATAAGTGTCCTTCAATTGTCCTTCAACTGACCTAGACAACAGCAGCCAAGCACTTCTTCAAGAAGAAAAAACCAATTACATTATGTTTATTGAATACAAAAGGTATCATGCAGTTTTGATTATTGCAATTATAGCAACCCTTAAGAACATAAGACCTATTGGTAAATATTCAGTTTATAATATGTTTATTGAATATTCAACTTATTTTTGCTTATTGAATATCAACAACAAAGAAATTAGAGCACCGTTGATCATTTTTTAGTTTTCTATTACAATATTAACTAATCTACAACAAAAACAAATATATATACCTATTTTGATGTTCACTCCATAATAATCACTAAAGGATTTGTAATCTGAATTTTGCCAAAACACTAAATTGAAGTGAATGGGAATGGTGATTTCATAGGCATACAAATGGTAGATTTGGCAAGGGTAGAATGGGGAAATTAATAGGTGCTGTAGGTGGTATATTTGGCCAGGGCTATGGCTCAGCTGGTATATCAGTGCATCTTTTGAAGACATTTGGCTGAGGCTATGGCGTAAACATATAATTGTGCGCCTTACATTAATTCAAGTCTTAAAACATATAATTGTGTACCTTACATTAAATGCACGGTAGAAACAATGAAGCAACAATGATGTGGTAAAAGGAACACATATATATATATATATATATATATATATATAAAATTTTAGATAACCTCAGAGTAAGTTCAATCAGGACAGAAACAATTAAGTTTTAGAATTAACTCGTTCGGTGTTCATCTTATTTAGAAACAAAACTACTATATGTCTGAACGTTTGATGAGAAACCAACACAATTAGCCAAGTCTACTAAAAACTAGCAATAAGTACATAATTAAGCATACCTTTTGCTCATACTCCCATGCTTCATGCACTTAACTGCAAAAATTCAGAGTTGATTATCGATAACTGTTCTTAACTATAAACATCATTCAAATGTTAAATTAAATGTATGTTTGGGTTCTATTGTGGTAACAGGCAAGACATGTTCTATTTATTTCCAGTGAGAGCTCCATAGTTTGAACAACCAATGCACTATGCTAAAAGAATTAAAGTATGGGTAGGTAATATTTGTATTCAATTCATTTATGAAGCAATTTCCAAATTAGCTAATGTGAACATAGGAAAATATTATATAAATTTAACTCTAGTTATGCCAGTTAAGACAATCAAGTAGGGGATATAATCTCCATCTAACATATCAAATATTATAAACTCAAATTATGCAAAGTTTTAAGATTTTTTCACTTAATAGATAAATTTAGTATACAAAATTAACTAATAGCTAAAAATTTAAATTGCACAGAACATATTGAATTTACAACTTCTTTGTAAAGGCTAATTAAACTTTAATAAGACAAACTTTTGGTTTTCATCTATCCTAAGAATACATCATAATATTAAATCTATTCTATTTTTTTAATCAAAAGCTTACATCATAATAATATGTATAATAAAAGTATCAAATCATATACTTACATCATTGCATCATTTTAGATGTTATTGGACTAATTTTTGATATATTCTCATCATTATAGATGTAATCTATCAAATTCAATGTAAGAAAATTTAGTTAGTCAAATTTAGGATCAAATTTTAGTCCAATTATATTAACTTATCCTATATATTACATCATATCTATAATAATTTAATCCAATTTAGAGTATATCATAATATATTACATAATATAATTTCTATGATATAGAATATATATGCAGTTTTTTTTCTTATTATAGATTGAGTATACAATGCAGCTAAAAAAGACAAAATCAAGAACATAGTCAGGTTTAAACATCTTACACTCTTCAAACATACTTTCCTCAGTAAGATTGAGGCACCATGGCAAACATATACAATAATCCACAGACTCAAATCTCCAAGTTTACAAAAGTTTATACATCAGACTCAGTGGAGCACAGGCTTGTTCATAATTCATAACATATATTAACTTGAACAAATTCGGTAGAATGCAAAATTGTATTGTAATATTAATAGATTAGAATCAACGGATAGGGTTAGAAGTATGATACTTAAAATTAAAGAGATGTAAAATTGCGATTAACTCACCACAGTATCAGGTAGATTTCAAGCGGTTGATTACCCCTTGGAGGCAAAACTCTTCGGCCTTAGAACCCATTGACTGTAGATCTGGACTTATGGTGTAAGTAGAGCTTCGATGGATGATCGAGCGAAGGTAATATTGTCGATAGAAGAGGCCTAGAATGCGATTATTAAGTCATGGCCTCGATTTAGGTAGCGTCAATGTGGGTGAAATTAGGGTTGATAATGGATTGGCAATAATAATGGATTAGCGATAATAATGGATATCCAAAACGCGAAGCCCTAGCTTCGATAGATCGGAGCTACACGCAAAGCCCTAGCTTCGAAATCGAAGGAGTTTGCTTTCTTCGACAAAACTTGAGAGGGTTTCTGCTTTTTTCGAATCGCTAACGTAATTTGGAGGAGGGAGCTGCACGCGTTTTGGAGTCTTCGAATCGCTAACGTAATTTGGAGGATGGAGATGCACGCGTTTTGGAGGGAGGCTGAATGGTTTTGGAGGGAGAGGGAAAATAATTTGGGAAGTTGGAGGGAGATGTTTTGGGGCAGCGTTACACGTGAAGAGGAAGGGAGATGCGCGCGTTACACCTGTAGGGAGAACAAAAATCAACCGGTAACTAGATAATTAAGGGTCAATAATAATGCTTCAGAATAACGCGTTATTAAATAGCGTTATTAATATCATATTTTGTTGTAGTGTTAAGATCTGGATCTTCCCCTTGGATGTTTGCAATCTGATATCGGCAGTAGATCCAATGAGCAGAAGGAAAAAACTGGGTTTTCTCTCAATGAAAGCACCAAAGTGTTTGTACCAAAATTGGGCACAACACTCTTTGGAAGGGTTTGAAGAGATAAAATGAAGAAATTAAATGGAAAAAGAGGATTATCTAATAAACACTTCAAAAACAAACAAGAAAGTACGCAGAAACACAGAAATTTAGAGTGGTTCGGCATGTTGCCTACGTCCACTATGAATTGATTGATCTTTATTAACTTTTGGTTGCTGGTTACAGTGAATTACAGCAGTAAATCTCGAGTACAACAGTGGAATTTGAATACAATGGTGAATTCGGCAGAGTCTGGACGTCAAAGAGCCAAAAGATCCTTTTTCTGTAGGCTTTGGGGCGCTATTTATAGGCGTAGGATGCAAATATCTCGCTCAGATCTCGGGAGACCTCTTTTGGCACGTGAGTGGGCCCACACGATCGATCCCACGTGATTTGCACTCGATCCGTGATCGATACGAACGAATTTCGTATCGATCAAGATTTGACCCAATCGAGTCGAAATTTAGAATGAACATTCCTTAGGTTGTACGCCAGCTCCTGTGAAAATTTCATAGCATTTGGACTTGTGGATAGTGAGTTATGATCGATGCAAATTCGAGTTTTCGGTAGGCTATTTAGTTCGAATCGATACATTCGTATCGACCAGTTCAAATCAATGTTGAGCACGCGCTTTATTTTGGATCGATCTGAAGTTCATGCTGAATCGACCGAGTCTCCCCTATGCACGTGCGTTCTTTGAATCGATCAGCGGTATGTTGTTTGTATCTATCAGTAGTATGTTGTTCGAATCGATTAGAACTCGCTCTATTCGTATTGATCATTCTGCTTTGTTCGTATCGATCGATACAAAGTAACGGCTTTGCTTGGATTTGATGGATATGAACAGTAGCTTCATGATGGATACGAAGTGAAGCGCACTGGTGGGTCGATACGATAGGTCAACCCTTGATGGATATGAACGAGGTCCTTTTTGATGGATACGAATAAGGAAAAGGAAATCCTTGATCGAAGATAAGATAATAGATTTTGAAGAACTCCTTTGTCAGAGGAAATATTTGTTGTTAGAATTCTGTCTTACATCAAAATTCCCTTACTAAAGTATGGCGGAACCACTGATCCAATTGATCACCTTCTAACTTTTGAAAACCGAATGGATTTGTATAATGCATCTGGAGCAGTTCGCTGTAAGCTCTTCCTTGTAACTTTTCATGGAGCAGCTGCTAAATGGTATAGATATTATCAGGAAAGGATCATCTATTCTGTGAACAATTTTCTTTTGAATTCATGGCGCAATTTTGCATATACAAAGACCGAACTATAAATTCCAGCATGTTGGCTAATATCAAGCAGAAGCCAGGAGAATTTCTTGGTGAATACCTAAAGAGATTTAATACAGAAACATTGAAAGCATAAAATGCAACCGATAAAGAAAAACTAGTAGCAATTCGCTCAGAGCTAATCGAGCAAACTTCTTTTTGGCAAGATCTTTACATTAATGGATGTAAAAACCTATAATACTTCCATTTCGGAGCAGAGAAATTTATCCGCATGGATGAGATATACCATGCCAAGGAAAAATCCCGACAAGACATATAAGAAGAAAAATTCAGTTTCCGTCATTTGAAAAAAAGTCAAAATGGGATGAAAGCAAAAGAAAAGATTGAATGGGGACATTTAAATCTAGTCATATAGGCTTAAACAAACCCCTTTCCCATATTTTCGCCATAGCAAAAGGTAATGGAAATTTCCACACTACGTGTAAACCAAGAAAACCTCCTGAACCTAAGTAAGGAGGAGATTATTGCGCTTACCAAAGTAAATGGGCATAAGACTGATGAATGTCATGTCTTGACAAAAATAATTCAGAATTTTGTCAAGTCAGGATCTCTAAATGAGATTCATTAAGAAAGCTTAATGGATCTCTTATTCTGAAAAGAATAGCCCCAAACACTTAAAGTCTAACTTTTTCTATAAGAGAAAAGAAGCTCTTGTAAGTCCAAGCTCAGATTCTGGCCAAACTATGAAGTTTTGTGGCAATTGCTCGCAATGGACCAACTTTATGTATGAAAATTTATAATTTGATTTGTACTTGAAATTGATCATGTATTAACATAAAATTAGAGTGCCTTTACATGTTAAAACAAAACCATTCTACTTCATTTTGAAGTTTCAGAATTTTCTATCAAAACATAACAAATTTCTAGCTGACTCTAGAGGAAGATGGCTCAAATGTACTGTATAATGTGGCTCTCTATCACGAAGCCTGGACCTATGTGGTATAATGAATTTCTCTTACGGAATCCAAATTACCATCAAACTTCCATCATAGACCGATTCCTGAAAAAAAGCAAGTATCCAAGGTCTTCCCAAAAGAGGAGATTTTTAGAAAAAGCATGCTCTTGTCTGTAAAAGTCTATTAGTTCATGAGTCATGACTTTTCAAACTTACAAACAAGACATTCATTTTTGCTAAGTAAAACCTGAAGAGGTACAATTATATATATCATATGAAAGTGAAAGTAAATACATCGACCTTATTTTCAATAAGCCATTTTATTGCCAAAAAGGATTTGCTGAACACATCTTAGAGAGAAAAAAATAATTTTTTTCAAAAAATCAAGAAGGATTTTTTAGTTACCCTACGAAGTAGGGAAAGCAAATATTTTAAGAAAGATTTGTACAATTTTTAAAGATATTACTTAGCATTAGTAAATGCACATAAAGAATTTTGATTGAGCATAACCTTACAAAAACATTTTCGAAGCTTTGTGAAATTACTAATAAATAAAGGCCTATACACATTTCCTCAAGAAAAGTTTTTAAAACTGCCAAGGTTCATAAGCAAACTCTAATAAGAAGAGCCTATTCTTAATTAAAAGACTATTAATTCGTGGATCATGACTACTCAGTCTATTATTTAAGATTCATGTTTCTATTTTGAGAATGACTTAAAAGCCCTTCCTAGTGGAAATGCTGAGAAGAAACTTCTTTACAAATGAACAAATTGTCCGAAATCTTTAAAAATATTAGGAAAAATTCTAGGTTTGTCAAAGTTCTTTTTCAAAAATCATTTCTTCCAAAGGGAAATTTCATACCGAATAAATTTAGATCTTAGTATTCAAAAATGTTTTCCTAAATTTATTATACGGCCAATGTAGCTACAAAATTAACTTTTACAAACAAGCTTTAAGCCTTTGGCCAGTTCGAAGCGCCTCCTAGAGGAAGGAGGGTCCAATATCCACCAAAAAGCCTCTGGTTAGTCCTGAACACCTCCTAGAGGGAGGAGAATCCAGTACCCACCAAAAAGTCTACAGGCAGTACGGGGCGCCTCCTAGAAGGAGGAGGGTCCAATGCCTACCAAAAACCCTTCGGCAAGTTTGGAGCCCCTACTAGAGGGAGGAGGGTCCGGTGCCCACCGAAAATCCTTCGATGTCTATTTCAGAGCACTTATTAAAGGGAGGGACAAAAGCCTTCAGCTGGTCCGGAGCGCCTTCTTGAGGAAGGAGGGTCCAGCACCCATCAAAGCCTATAATGAATTCTCGAAGCGCTTTCAAAACCAAAAGGGATGAAAATTTCCATAGCCAGAATCAAAGTCAAGGCCCAAGGACGGGCAAAAGGTAAAAGGACGAAGATGTCAAAAACCATAAAAAGAATGAACGAAGATGTCCACAACCATACAAATACAAAGCCCAAGAAGTGGCACAAATAAGTAGATGGACGAAGATGTCCATAACCAAAACAAAGGCAAAGCCCAAAAAGGGGCACAAACAACTAGGTGGACGAAGATGTCTACAGCTCAAAGCAAAAGAAAAACTTAAAAGGATAAAAAACATAAAGGAATCCGAAGATCAATGAAGAGGCAAAATGAATTATGCAAAGAGAAAATCCTTACTAAAAGGATATAAATAGGTTCATCTAAGGAAATAGATCGAAACAAACTTATGGTAGATCCCATCTAAAGCTAGAAATAATAAAACCTTTAAAGCAAGGTCTATGTACAATAAGTATCAATAACCTAATGGGGTCCGCTAAACAATCAAACAGCTAAATGGAACTACCTGTTGAATGGCCAAACAACCAAACAGAACTACCTACTGAACGGATGAAAAGCTGAACAGAACTACCTGTTGAACGGTTGGATAGTCGAATGGAACTAATGCTAAATGGCTGAATGGTTGAACGGAACAACTTGGCTCCAATATAATAATAGTAATAACAATAATAAATAAACATCTTAACAAATAAATATCTCACAATAAGAAGTATTCCTTTAGACAACATGAATCTCCATCGCTATTAGGAGTATTAGTCCACGGTAAAGCATCCTATATAGCATTTTGTAAGATGAAATTACGTATCTTTTGCTTTAAGTCCACTCAAAATTACTATTGCTAGGCGATTTTTTGATGACTTTCTTAATTTCTTATTACGAGATAAAATTCTGATAGGCTTTTGATTGAGTTTCTTGATTAAAATTCTGATTTCTTGATAATTGAATTCCTGGTTTTCTTAATATTTTTCTTAATAATTTTTGATTACCTATTAAATTTCTGGTTTCCTTATGAAATTCAAGTTTTCATAATATTATTGGATGGGATTTCTGGCTTTCTATTATTACTAAATATGGAATTTTAGTTTTCTATTTATTTCCAGATTTGGATTTCTGGTCTTCTTCTATTATTATTACCAGATTTGGATTTCTAGTCATCTTTTGTTATTGCCAAATATGGATTTCTAGTCTTCTATTGTTATTAGAAAGATTTCTGATCTTTTATTATTATCAAATGGATTTCTGGTCTTCTATTGTTATTAGACAAATTTCTGATCTTTTATTATTATCAACTGGATTTTTGGTCTTCTATAATTATCAAATGAATTTCTAGTCTTTTATTATTATCAGATGAATTTCTGGTTTCTATTACTATAATATGGATTCCTCGTCTACCATTACTGCCAGAAGATTTTTTGGACTTCCATTCAGGATATTTATCCTATGGTCAAAACATATTTCAAGTTTTACCATCTACGATATTATTAGATAACTATCTAATTTAATTTCTCAAGAAATTAAGACCGTCACTTGATTTTCTAAGCTTCTATTCGGAAAATTATTAGTATAAAGTGATCTCGACTCATATAAAGAATACGAGTGTTAACCATAAAAACTCAAGAATGAAGGTATGAAAGAAGGCTTGCGAAAGCATTATGGAGGCTTCACAAGAGTTGAAAAAAGGAGGGTTCCGCCATGGTTCAAAAGGGAGGGTTCCGAAGTCATTGAAGTAGGTTTTGAAAGCATTGAAATAGCTTTCGAAGAGAATGGATCGGTGTTACAAGCGTTTGACGCTTCCATAAGTATTAAATAGAGTATGGGCTTCCGAAGGATCGAAAAGGGTCAAGACTACCCACCCGTATAAGTTGATACTTCCAAAATGGTAGTTCTGCATGCATGAAAGAGTTTCATATGTGTTAAAGATACATTTCGAAGGTATCAAATAACAAGCTTCTACATATGCGCCAAACCTTTCAAAACAGTTGGTTTTGCCAATATTTGCCTTCCACAGAAGGACATTTTATCAAGGTAACCCTTTCTAAAGAATAGATTAGCCTTTCGAATCGGTTGAATCCTTCCGCAAGAGTAAAGGTGACTTCACATATGACCAAAAAAGGGCCTTCCTCAATAATCAAAAGGAATACATTCGAAAGCCAAATTCCGTAAATAAGCTTCCCCAAGTAACCTTTCGCAATGATCCTTTTGCCACTAAAAGAAGCTTACCATTCGAAGGTGTCGAAAGGTACTAGAAGTTCTTGAAAGTAGTGTTAGTGAATGTTGGAACAATATCCATTGTTGGAGTATTTTCGATGGAGGCAGAAGGACGGAAGCAAAAGGATAGGTGCGAAAGGTGAGGAGACAAACCTTTCGATAGCTTCGAAAGGATGGAGGCAGAAGGGTCCAACCTGCATTATAAATACGACCCTAGGGGTCCAAGTTGGGGGACCAATTTTTGAATTCTTGGATTTTCTTTTCACTTCTTGGCCAAATCAAATTCTTCTAACCCTAAATCAAATTGGAGAAAAACTCTACTACTTGTAATCCATTCTCGAGAAATGAAAATGAGAGGATGCAAGGATCTAATATTGATTTTGAATATGAGGATGATCATTTCAACCATTAGCTTGTCTAATGACGAATCGCATATGATATACACCTATCTTCTTAAGCCATATTTGACATATGCAATGCTATGTGATTTACTTGGATATCTTGATTTTGAAGCATATTATCATTAAGTCTAAACCCATGTGATACTAAAGTGACGTGATGATGACAATTCAATATTATCAAGTCAATTGGAATTGTATCGTTTATCCAAGATAAGATTTCATAGCATATTGAGTCCACCTTTATTCGACATATATATTGGGACCCAGATCCCTTCAAAGGCATAGAGACCCTCCCGACTAATTCGAAAGGGGTTTCGAAGGGATTCACTATGCAATCATTAAATCATACCTTTTGGGAGGACTCCTTCGAAAGGTGTTTGAATACTTTAGAACATATAATTGCTTTCGAAGGAACCCTCTTCATGACAGCAGAATCAATACCTTTGAAAAGGTTCCCCTTTGAAGGCGTAAAGACCCTTTCGACTCAATCGAAATGGGTTTTGAAGGGATTGTTTTCTTCTTAAATTTTGCTTTGAGGTGTTGAATAGGTTTCTTGTCAACATTTTTGGCGCTAGAAGGAGGGCTCGAACCTCCAACATTGTTATTTCCTTATAGACTAATTATGGAACATTTGAATCATTGTATGAAAATGAAATTGAAAAGACATGGTCAATTGGATGAGGAAGCAGTACGCACAACAGTTCTGGAGGAAAATATTGCTCCAACCTTCAACTTATGAGTTGTGCCAGTATAACCATCAACTTCAGTACATCCAGATGATAATGCAGCTAAAATAAGGCATTTAAAGCAATAACTACTGGGAATGCAAGAGCTACTGAAAGAAGCCCTTTCTCACAAATCTTCTAAAACTGATAAACCAACAATAAGAGACAAAGTAGTCTCCCTAAGGAGGAACTTGAAAGCTTATACGTTTGAAGGCAAGAGCAAGATTTGCTTAACTTCATCAAAGAAGAAGGAACATCATGCAACCAAAGCCGATCATCAAGGTAGAATGTGAGATAAATCTTTGGAGCAATCTGGATGCTCAACTTCAAAGGAATATATAATCCAAATCGGAAAAGCTGTCATAATGCTGAAGCTTATTTAAAGGATGCGGCGAAGAAGGTTGTTAAAGACATGCTAAACACTAAAGGGAAAAGAATTATAGACAAGCAAGTGAATGACAATGAACTAGTAGCTCCATTTACTGACGAAATCATGTCAACGGTAATTCCATCTCATGTTAAGATTCCAACTATGAAATATCACGACAATACTAATCTTAATGACCACATGATGGGTTTCGAAAGCCAAATGGATCTATATAATGCGTCTAGGGAAGTACGATGCAGGTTTTTCCCAGTAACACTTCAAGTAGCTACTGCAAAATGGTACCACCATTATGGGGAGAAAACGATTTGCTCATGGAAACAACTCTCTTATGAATTCTCCACTCAATTCTACATATGCAAAGATCCAACAGTTGATTACACTGTATTAGCAAACATCAAACAAAGGCATGGACAATCGTTGGGTGATTATCTTAGAAGGTTCAATATAGAGGCTTTGAAGACTAAAGACATGAATGATAGAGACAAGTTAATTGCAATGCATTCAGGGTTGATAGAAAACACACCATTTTGGAAAGAGCTATTTGTTCATGGATGTAAAGATTTACAAGACTTTCACTTCTAAGCTGATAAATTCATTTGAATGGATGAATTATACTATGCCAAAAAGAAAGCTAACCCCAAGAAGGAGAGTGGAAGATTTGGATTTGACCGAGGGCACAAATGGCCAAGGTGGGAAGACTCCAACACTAATTCAATTGCTTTGAACAAGTCGTTATCTTATATCTACGCCACAACTAAAGAAAAAGTTAACTTCCCAACTTCATTCAAGGCCAGAAACTACCTTGAACAAAGAATGGCGGATGATTATTGTGCTTATCATAAAGCGAATGGCCATAAGACTGACGAGTGTCGAGTACTGGCCAGAATTATCTAAAATTTGATCCGTAAAGTACACTTGAAAGAATTCGTCCAAGACAAGCAGAAGGCACCCCGGATTAGCGATGGACCACAAAAGTTCCCTAATAATGCTGTGAATATCGTAGAAGATGAAGATCCATTAAACTTGAGTCCACCCTTGAATAGGATTGATGTAATTCATAGAGGACCGCATCCAGTGGGAACTAGTAAAGGAGCCAGAACCAGATTTATCAAGGAAGCTAGGGAAGGAGTATTCTTTGTCCAGGAAGAGACCCCGCTTAAAAATCCATAGCTTAATATACAGATGTCTAATCTTCCATCACTCCACAAGAGCTCAAAAAAGGAATTCATCATCCCCATAATGACCCCCTTATGATCACAGCTCAAATCGGGCTTTCCATAGTGTCTAAGATTCTAGTAGACACTGGAAGTGCAGTCAACGTCAACTTCAAGCACACCTTTGATCAAATAGGCATTCCTGAAGATAAGCTAGAGCCTAGTCTTAAACCTATTTTTGGGTTCAACAATAAAGGTCAACTCCGATAGGAAAGTAAAGCTGCTAGTACAGATGAGAATACCACCATGCTACATAAATTTTGAAACTCTCTTTGTGACCATCAATCAGCCATCATATTACAATGCATTCTTTGGCCACCTTGCATTGGATGAGGTGGATGCTTTTGTCTCGCCGAAATATCTGATGGTAAATTTTTTGACTAAAAGAGGTTGGGGTACTATTCGGGGAGAACAATTTAGCTTCCACGAAATGTATTTTGCAACTCTTGATAAATATAAAGGGAGTACTCTTCTTATTATGATTCCTATGCTATTTTTCAACCTTTAGATGATGGATTTTTACATCCAACATTTGAAGCAAAAATAAGATCTAATAAAGTAAATAAATGTGTCTTTAGAAGGTACATCTCGCCTAGGAGCAAGGGGAAGAGGACTGATGCTAACTCTATAGATGAAAGCGAGATCTTTACAGAATTAGATTGCTGAGGGCAAACGGAGAGGATAAAGCCTACAGAGGATCTTAAGGAGATATGCATAGATCCAATTGATTCGGCCAAGATAGTTAGAGTTTGAAAAGAGTTGAAGAACAACTTTAAAGCAGACTTAATTCAATTTCTTAAAGCTAACAAAGACGTATTTGCATGGACCCAATTAGATATGACGGGATTGACCCATCAGTATTGTGCCATGCACTAAATATTGATCCAAACGTGACCCTTGTTCGATAAAAGAATAGGTAATTTGATAAAGTTCGATCTGACTTCTTGAAAGAAGAAATTAAATGGCTGCTTGAAAATGGATACATTCGAGAAGTTTTTATCCAAAATGGCTAGCAAACCCAGTGTTGGTATAGAAGTTAAATGGAAAATGGTGAACATGTGTCGATTACACTGATCTGAACAAAGCATGCCCAAAAGACTGTTATCCATTATCCAGAATAGACTGGTTAGTTGATGCAACTAGTGGGCATAAGCTATTGTCTCTCATGGATGCTTATTCATAGTATAACCAAATAACTATGTTCAAACTATATGAAGAACATACAAGCTTTATTATTGACTGGGGAACTTTCTATTATAAAGCAATGCCTTTTGTGCTGAATAATGCGGGAGCTACTTATCAAAGATTGGCCAATAGAATGCTTAAGGAACAAATTGGATGAAATATGAAGGTTTACGTGGATGACATGCTGGTAAAGTCTCATGAAGCCGAGAATCACCTTAAAGATCTTAAATAAATGTTTGAAGTATTATGAAGGTATCAAATGAGACCGAATCCTCAGAGATATTCTTTCGGAGTTCATTTTGGAAATTTCTTAGGTTACATTATTAGCGCACAAGTGATTGAAGCCAGTCCTTACCATATCCAAGCTATCAAATACATGGTCGAGCCTAAAGCCAGCAAAGATGTAATGAGTTTGAATGGTAGAATTGCATCCTTAAGCAGATTCATCTCTACGGCAACCGATAAATGCATCCCCTTCTTAAATGTGATTAAGAAAAGAAAGAACTTTGAATGGGGAGAAGATTGTAAGGAAGCCTTCCAAGAGTTAAAAAATCATTTGGAAAGGCCACCAATATTATCCCCTTCTTATATATGGTGGTTTCGGAACATGTGGTTAGGTCGGTTCTGATTAGAGAAGAAAATGAAACACAACGTCCTATTTATTATGTGAGTAGACGATCGAAGGATGCTGAGGTTCGATATCCAATCAAGAAAAGTTGGCTTACTGTTTTATACCTACAGCATGGAAACAAAGAGCATACTTTCAAGCACATCCAATCAAAGAATTAACTAACTTTACACTCAAGCAGGTTTTCAATAAACCTGAAACGTTGGGTAGGCTAGTATAATGGGGAATTGAATTTAGCCAATATGACATTGAATTTCAATCACGAGCAACAATCAAAGGGAAAGCATTAGCGGACTTTATCAATGAGTGTGCAAGCTTTTTTAAAGAATAGTCAGAGAAAGAGAAAGATCAAAAGCCTGTATGGAAACTATTTATGGATGGGGCATCAAACAAGCAAGGGGCCGAAGCAGGAAATTTATAATCATGCTAAATGGACACCGTCTATATTATGCAATGAAACTAGGATATCCTGCAACAAACAACGTAGCTGAATATGAATCGATGGTGGCGGGATTAACTCCGGCCTTACAACTTAAAATCCCATGAATTTAAATCTTTAGCGACTCTCAACTGATGGTAAATCCGAAAAAGTAGATATATCAGACTAAAGACACCAACCTATCCCTATATGTTAAGAAGGTGTTGAAAATGCTTACCTTATTTGAAGAATTTTCTATATACCAAGTCCTAAGGGGAGATAACTCTCAAGTAGATTCATTAGCAAAATTGGCTAGTTATAGAGGGGCTCTAGAAACTCGTATCATACCAGTAGGATATCTGGCAAATCCTATTATTGAAGAGAAAATCCTCGAATCAAGGAAAGAACTACTGGTTTTGACTAAATCCCAAGCCTTGACGCAGGAAAGAGAAGGAAGAGAAATTTATGAAGAAATTCCATATGAAGCGACCGATCATCCAAGGGCGGATAACTATTACAGTAATACTTGGATGAGACCTATTGTAGAATATTTTACCAATGGGATACTACCATCTGACAAAATAGAAGCTAGGAGAATCAGATGACAGGCTTCGACCTTCACTATGATGGATGGAATTCTTCATAAGAAAGGATATGCTCTTCCTTACTTAAGGTGTGTGAATCCGGAAGATGGATTGAAATTACTAAAGGAAACACATGCAAGATTTTGTGGAGACCATTCCGATGGGATAAAGTTGGCTAAGAAAATAATGAGACAAAGATTCTATTGGCCTCAAATGACTAGTCAAGCTAAAGAACACGTAAAAAATGTGAAGGATGTCAAAAATACTCAAAGATTTCTCGTTTACCACCAAGCCAATTAACTCCGATCTAGTCCATGGCCCTTTGACGTACAGGGAATCGATTTGATCGGACCATTGCTAATTTCTGAAAGAGGAGCAAAGTATGTTGAGGTGGCCATTGATTACTTAACTAAGTGAGTAGAAGCCGAACCACTCCCCAAAATCACTTTTGGGAAAGTGCTTAGAATTTTTTAATAATATCATCACTAAATTTGGGGTCCCTTACAAAATTATATCTGACAATGGAACGCAATTTGAAAGTGAAGAATTTTCTTGATTTTTCCATAAGAACGGAATTATCAAAAGCTTTTTTTCCATAGCACATCCAAAGGCTAATGGAGCTGTCGAAGCATCCAACAAGACTATTATGACCATCTTGAAAAACCGATTGAATATGGCCAAAGGAAATTGTGCAGAAAAATTACCACTTGTACTGTAAGCATATCGTACATCCACAGAAACTGCTACAGGTCATACCTCTTATTCTCTAGCATATGGATGCAAAGCAATGTTACTAATTGAAATTGAAATACCTTTACATCAAAGAATTTCATATTCGTTTGAACCAAATCAAGAGTTGAAAAAAGAATCATTGGATTATATACATGGGCTAAGAGATAAAGCAGCTATTCGAACCGTTGAATATCAAAGAAGAATCTCAAAATACTACAACTCGAAAGTAAGGACAAGATCATTCCAAGAAGGAGATCTAGTGCTCCAAAGAGTGATGGAAACACTTGAAACCTCGCAAACGGACCGCTAGGACCAAACTAGGAGGGTCCTCTAATTGTGTGCAAAGTAATTCCTCCGAGAGCTTACAAATTATGTCGACCAGATGGTAACATGGTTCCTAGGACATGGAATGCAGAACATTTGTGACGGTATTTTCCCACATTGGTTGAATAAAGCACCTCTTTTAAATAAAAGTCTACATGGTTGGGAGTAGAACTCTCCTTCAACTTGGAAACTACCTTAAAAGGTCATAAGCCTTTGTCCACGTGTAGATGGCCAAGTCAAAGCACCTCCTTGAGTGAGGACAGTGTAATCCTTTATCTGCGCCACACTATGGCCAGGTTAAAGTATCTACAAGCCCTTGATCATACCATGCTATGGCCAGATCAAGGCATCCCTTGGAGGGGGGACAAAGTAAGCCCTCGAATGCTCCACGCTATGGCTAGGTCAAGGCACTAATCGGCCTTTAGTCCCGTCTATAGGCCTTGCTGGAGCACCTTCTAGTGGAAGGACAGAGTAAGCCCTTGATCCCTCCACAACGTGGCCTGGTCAAGACACCGAACAAGCCTTAATTCTTGCCTATAAGGCCTAGGTAAAGTGCCTCCTGAAGGGAGGTCGGGTAAGTCCTTGAGTCCTGCTTGTGGATAAGCTAATCAAATGCACTGGACAACAATGGACTAAGACGTCCAAGCCTGAAAAATGGCACACCAAACAATGACAACATACAAATCCTAAATGGTGGCACATGTCAGAAGAATCAAGAACCAGAAGAGGCGATACAAAGAAAACATTCAAACGATTAAAAGTGGGGCGGAACAAAAGACTCGGATGAGAATTTCTGAACCTCCATTATTCAAATAATGTTTTCCAAACTTTACTCTTATTACCAGGAACAGAATTTTAGTCATCTACTACTTCTGGACGATACTTCCCAGACTACTTTCATATGAATTTATGGCCTTTGGCTAATTTCTAGAAGATGATTTTTGGACTTCATTCATTAATACCCGAATTTGGGTTTCGGGTATCCTTTTATTGATTTCAAGTCTTTTGTTATGGGATTCTGGTCTTCTACTAATTTTTAGACAATAATTTATGGATCTCACTTAATACCCGAATCTGGGTCTCAGTCTTCAACTATTAACTTATGGACTTCGCTTGTCAATTTATTAGCCAAATCTGGGTTTTGGTTCATCTATCATTATTATTTCCAGATAAGGGTTTCTGGACTCTTATTATTTATTCTCAGTAAGGATTCCCTAGCTTCCATGACTTATTTCCAAATAATGATTCCCATATTTTCACTATTACCAGACAATTGTTCTTGGTCTTCTATCAATTATTACCAAAAGATGGCTTCTAGACTTCTATTATTGTTATTTCTGGAAGAAGATTTCTGAACATATATTAGTAATGCTAGATTTAAATTTTTGGTCCTCTATTATTAATTCCGTAACTAGATTCCGGGTCTTCTATTAATATTACCAGAGTTGAATTTCCGGATTTCTCTCATTATCACCCAAGTGGGATATTAGGACTTCTATTATTGCTGGACAAAAATTTCCGGTCTTCAATCATTCCCAACTGTGGATTTCACATTAACTCAAGATGATGATCTATTGATTTCCGTTGTTCCCAGATTTAGAATTCTAGAATTCTATTATTAAAAATTCTAATACTATCTCCAATAATATTATGAACAAATACTGAACATATGCTTACATAAATTTTGAATTAACGATAAAAATGTTGTTTACTTCGTACTCTATACAAAAATAGGATCGATAAAGAGTACCATTGAGGATGAAATAATGCAAGAAGAAAATTATTGGATTTTTGTCCTAAAGAATGAAAGTTTCTTTCATATAGGGGGGATTTTAACCATAAAGCTCACTCAAGAATGAAGGTATGAAAGAATGCTTGCGAAAGTATTATGGAGGCTTCGCGTTGAGAAAACAGGGTTCTGTCGTGGTTCAAAAGGGGAGTTCCGAAGGCATTGAAGTAGGTTTCAAAAGCATTGAAGTAGCTTTTGAAGAGATTGGATCGGTTTTGCAAGTGTTTGATGCTTCCATAAGTAATAAATAGAGTATGGGCTTCCGAAAGAGACGAAAGGGGTCAAGACTACCCACCCGTATCAGTTGATCCTTCCAAAATGGTGGTTCCACATGCATGAAAGGGTTTCATATGTTTTAAAGATACCTTTCGAAGGTATCAAATAAAAAGCTTCTGCATATGCGCCAAACCTTTCGAAACAGTCGGTTTCACCACTTTTTTCCTTCTGCAGAAGGACATTTTATTAAGGTAACCCTTTAGAAAGCATAGATTAGCCTTTCGAATCGGTTGAATCCTTTCGCAAGAGTAAAGGAGACTTCACATGTGACCATAAGATGGGGCTTCCTCATTAATCAACAGAAATACATTCGAAAGCCACATTCTGTAAATAAGCTTCCCTAAGTAACCTTTCGCAATGATCCTTTCACCACTAAAAGAAGCTTATCTTTCGAAGGCGTTGAAAGGCACTAGAAGTTCTTAAAAGCAGTGTTGGAACAATGTCCATTGTTGGAGTACTATCAATGGAGGCGGATGGACGAAGGCAAAAGGATAGGTGCGAAAGGCGAGGAGAGAGACCTTTCGATTACTTCGAAAGGATGGAGGCGGAAGGGTCCAACCCGCATCTATAAATACGATCCTAGTGGTCCAAGTTGGGGGACCAATTTTTGAATTCTTTGATTTCTTTTCGCTTCTTGGCTATATAAAATTCTTGTAACCCTAAATAAAATTGGAGAAATACTCTACTACTTGTAACCCATTCTCGAGAAACGAAAATGAGAGGATGCATGAATATAATATTGATTTCGAATATGCAAATGATGATTTCGGCCATTAGCTTGTCTAATGGCCAATTGTACATGAAACACTTATCTTCTTAACACTTATTTGACATATGCAATGCTATGGCTTTTACTTGAATATCATGATTTTGAAGCATATTATCACTATGTCCAAAGCCCATGTGATACTAAAGTGGGGTGATGATGGCAATTCAATATTATCAAGTCAATTGGACTTGTATCATAAATCTAAGATAAGATTCCGTAGCATATTGAATCCACCTTTATTCGATATATATGTTGTGACTCAGATCCTTTCGAAGGCATAGAGACCCTCTCGACTCATTCGAAAGGGGTTTCGAAGGGATTCACTTTGCAATCATTAAAGTCATACGCTTTGGGAGGACTCCTTCGAAAGGTGTTTGAATACTTTGGAACATATAATAGCTTTTGAAGGAACCCTCTTCATGATAGCAGAATCAATACCTTCGAAAAGGTTCCCCTTCAAAGGCTTAAAGACCCTTTCGACTCACTCGAAAGGGGTATCGAAGTGATTGTTTTCTTCTTAAACTTTGCTTTGAGGTGTTGACTAGGTTTCTTGTCAACAATGGGGAATTCCCCTACTATATGTTAATTCATAGCCTGATAAGATCCGAAAAGGATCAATGAATATTTAAATATTAAGTTATATTAAAAATTGTTGTTTGTTTTGTATTATGTAGGAAAACAGGATTAGAATAAAGGCCATACGAAAAATCGATGATATAAAGAATTCTTGATTTTACCCTAAAGAGTAAATGGATTCTTTTATACAAGTTGGGGGACAAATGTTATCCTTATAATTTTCAAAGGATATGAGCCAAGGAATCAATGTTGAGGCTAAAGGTTTACATCAAATTTTAACGCTCTAGACAATAAGATAGCGTTGAGGATGAATGTCGACGTCAAAGCCCTCATCAATGTCGAAGATCATAAGATCATGTTGAAGAAATAGCGCCACTCCTTAACTATAGTCGTTATTCTTCTAAGTCACACATCATCTATGATGCCGATGTCATCACTCAAGCATTACCACATATGATCAAGGTTAATGTTGATATACATTTAACCGATGCCGCATCTTATCGACTTCGAAGATATAAAGGAATATGAACATGACATCGCCTTTCATAGTGAATGAACGCTCATTGTTCACGATGACTGCCAATCAACACTCTCGAAGACGTATTATCATAAATACTCTTGTAATGTACATCAAAAGCATAAAGATAGACAAGTGTCGAATACATGAATACAACATCCTCGCAACAAAAGAAGCAACATCTCCTTCATCCAATTCGAAGACATGTGACTATTAAGCTTGTAAAGATGGATTAACGTCGAGGAAATAGGATACAATTCTTCGTCAAAAAAGGAAAACAACACTATTGAATACAACAAAGCATCATAAGCCATCAATGAGTGTCAATATAGTCTATGGCGCACTTCATTGATACTGAATCTTGTCGACATTGCTATTCATCTGTTGAAGCAAGCTCATCATCAACAACCTCAAAGATAGTCAATAAAAGTGGCACTGCACTTCACAAGCACTTCGATGACATTGCTCTACGGTGATGCCAAGGGTCATCAACATCAAAGGATTATAAAGTAACGCCACTCTTCATCATACTCAACACTGCACTTCATCTCTCATTTAGCATGCTTCATCAACATTGGGAGGACGCCGCTATTTATCTACATCGCCACTACTCAACTATTGTCGCCGAAAGTCACCAAAGTCATCGACTTTGATACCATATCATACGAAGATGTTCATTTATGACAACATTCAATAACGATGTCGCTCCTCTTCAAAAATGTTTGGTGCCACCTTTCTATTGACGCCGAAGTCAACCCAACCTAAGTCATCCAAGGCGGAGTGGATCCGCTTCTCCTCTATAAATATGGACCTAGGTGTACCATTTTAGGGCAGAGAATTCTCTTTTCTCACTTTTTACATGTTTTCAACTTTGCAAACCCTAAATCAATTTGGGGATTTTGTCAATTGTAACACTTGAGTTTTGTACACATAAGAAAATGAAAATCAAAAAACAATAACATAACATATGGACTACAATTTATGACTAGCATATTTGTCTTTGATTATAATCTGCACTTTGACTTGACTTTGAGCTCGAGCAAACATATCATGTCTACCTTGTTCGAGTTTGAGACTTGCATATCCAACTTTGACTACAACCTAACTTTGAACCTAATCTTTCATAACTTATTTGAACTTACATATTGAACTCACACATTGACTTCGACCCTATATGACTTCGGCCTTGATGATTGAACAAAGAATTGCAATGGACATTGACTCGTGAATATCTCAGTCTATATCCTCAACGGTTTCGACTATTATCGAAGAGGCCACTCTTTAATTAACCCATTTTTTATTCACTTTTGGGTATTGACCAATTCATTCGTTAACACACACTGATACACACACACACATATATATTTCAATACTCATTTTAATTTTACTTTTATCCTTTTTTTCATCTAAAACTCAAAACTACACTTGCTTTTAATGTTCCTATAATAAGTTATACAAGCCATCTTCATAGAAAAAAGGACAATATGTGTAACGTATCGGATTTTGCCCGCTCGAAAATCAACATCCGTACTTCACATTGTACTAGAATGCCGCAGATTCGACCGTTCAAATCCGATTCGCCGGAGCTATAACACAATTAAGTATAACAACACAGCGGAAGAAAAAGAATATAGATATACAACATCTGATACAATATCCATATACAATGATGATACAATGAATATCTATACACATCAGAGATATGATACAACAAATAGCAGCGGAAAAGAAAACGATAACATCAGAGACATGATAATCTTCATCTCCAAAGCACGATCCAGAAATAGCTCGAACTCCCAATAACGAGGCACAAAGATAAGCAAGTGCAGTCTGATCCAAAGACTGAACCAACTCCAGAAAATCTACTAAACCTGAATATCTGAAAACCCCAACTCTAGACTGTTCGTGTAGGAAATTATGAGCACCCAGAGTTTAGGAAAGGAACAATAAACTCCGGATCAGTCATGGGACTGGTGTGAGCAACAAAAACAGTTTATTTTTAAACAAACAACAAAAGGATTTTAAACATTGAAACCCGCAATGCTTTTGGAAAATGAAACTACCATAAGACCTCCCGCCACACACACAATGCAAACGCAGAATTGGAGGAGATTTCTTCTTATGATAGTCAAACATGCTTACTATGCAAATCATTGGATTATTATTATTAGTGCATAGTGGAAAACAATTTGAAAGTATAATATTAATCTTAGCCAGCATACAACCATTATTGTATGCCTACTATAGCTACTATGTTCAACAGCAGGTTACCGCCACATTCCATAGCAGGTAATACAACTAAAACCGTACAGGGTTCGTATTGTTTCTTTGGATTTTCCAACAAATGGTCAGGCTAAGGAACTTCCTATTCCACGAAAGAAACGCCTCTGGCGGGACGCTCCGAGAGACAAACTGCTCTCTGCCAAACAAGGCCGGGTTACCCCTGTAACAGGTAACTCACGAATATGCCATCCCCCGGTCCTTTGGGACCTTTATCCGAGCGCTCGTAACCATCATCACACATCATAAAGAAGGTGTATCCACATGAGTAAGTATCTGGGCTCCATACCATAATACCACCCTTTTCCAGAAGGAAATGACATACCCTAAAGGGCGCGACCCTCATAACCTTGCCGCAACGATCCTGTTTCGACCATTTTCGGGTTGTGAGGCTCTGATGAAGTCTCGTCCACAAAGCTACGCTTTTTCAAAAAGCCACGCTTTGGGTCAACAGATGATCAACCTATGATCACAAAGATAAATGATCAAACAAATGATCATATCACAAATGATCAAACACTGATCATCACACAGCAACACTCAGCATGCCACATTACCAAATTGGGATATATCGCTGATAACTTCAACTACATAACCTCTGAGCTCGTACGTCTCAGAGAAGGGTGTTAAGCTAAGAGAATAAATTCTCCGCCACCAAACAGAAATGTATTTGAAAGAAATCGGCTTTATACCTCAAAGTGTAATGTCAGACATGTATCCATACAAGTCTGTTCCGGGTTCGAACAGAACCGAAGGCACTTCTCACGAAGCCCTTGCAAATCCGGATAATTCTCAATCACGTCCGGACTTCCCGTCACAAAAGAGTGATATAAATCTCTATACCGGCGCGACTCAGTGCAGAGACATTCGACAGTTTGTCCTTTCATTTTCGAAAAATATCCGGTCTTCAACACCGGTCTTCAAATGCTATCCATATCGTCGAATCACTTATTCGGAATGGGTTATGTGACACAAAGGTCCTCTCCCGGCTAAACCGAATAGTGAGCGCAATATTTAAAAACATACGGATATTGGGATTTCAATTAAGTCACAACTTAAACCCAAACTTTCTTTACAAATGGTTTATCAAATTACCATTTTAATCTTTTAAACAAAAAGATTCAATTCACAAAGTTCACTTAATTTCACAAAGATTCATTCACAGATTTTCCAAATCGATTTCCATTTCAGTTTAATTAATTCGTTAAATCTTTAAATCAAAGATTTAACTTATAGTTTTCGAATGGGTTAAACAAATCATCACTTTAAATCTGTTAAAAATAGACAGATTTAATTCATAGCTTTCAAAAAGAATTCATTCATAACTTGGAAAATCCATTTTTCAATTCACTTGAAATTCCTTTAATTTAAACTGGAATTTCTTTTCTTATCTAAAAGCTTTTATCATTTGAAAACAACAGTTTTCAATTTGGAAATCTGATTCATTCATACGAGTTAAAATCCTTGGTTTAAATTCAAATTCCCAAATTAATACTTTAAAATGGTTTAATTCATACAAACACATTTGTATCATCTTTTATCCCTAGTTTTCAAATCATAGATTTAATTTCAAATTTAAATCTAATTATTTAAATTTTCAAAACTCGATTAAGTTATTCAAAATAACTTTTATATTTGAAATTCCATTTCAAAAGCTTTTCACTTTAAACCCGAATTCCAATTTCAAAATCAATTGAAATTAAAATTTCAATTTCAAAAATATCAAATTTAAATTATCTGTGACTTAACCGATTTCCACGTGAAATCCATATTGTGTGTGAAAAGGTGTAGTCCAGGGGTTTTACACAGTAGTGCAACATCAATCATCACATAACAAAATACAGGATATAGTTGATAAGCGATATAAACTATAACGCTTATCGTTTAGGCACAGATCACAGATATATATGAATTTCAGATAAATAAACTGCAGTAAAGGTTACGCACCAATCAGAATATATCACAAATTATCATATATCAGGGATATCAAACAATTCACATTCAATAGAATCTAAACATTCATAAGTAAGGTCAGTTAATTGTCTGGTTAATTTAAATCAGATTAATTTCTTATGAATTTCTAACCTTGGTTAATTAATATCAATAATTTACAAATCATTTTGATTAATTATTCTTTAATCATTTATAAATTAACCATTTATAATAAATTAATTAGCCTTTAATTATTATTCTTATCATCCTTTAATTATTAAATAATTAACCTTTAATTATTTAATTCACCATTTAATCAATTATCTTTAATTAATTACTTTAATTAATTTTTCCTCAATTAATTATCATTCCTTAATCACCTTCATTTATTAATAAATTACTCTTAAATTAATTACCTTAATAAATTAATCACATTAATTAATTATTCTTTAAATTAATTAACCTTTAAACACTTGGATTCTAAATCTTTAATCATAAATTAACCATCCTTAATTACTTTCACTTAGTAACTATCTTTAAGTCATAATTCACCCTTTTATCATTACTAATTTATTCACTTAATCACTTTATTAATAAATTAACCTATCATCATTATTACTTTAAAATAAACAATTTTTTTTTCATTCACTTAAAAGATTAAATCTTTGAGAAACTTGTTTAAATTCTTCCTTGATAATTTAACATATATTTTAAATTCAAGTTCTTTAAATTTTACACTTCAAAATTATTAAACAAATTTAGATATTTAAAACCTTATATATTCCCAAACCAAGACTCGCACTAACTTTAATTCATATTTAAACCCTTGATTTATATTTTCAGTTTAAACCTTAGTTTATAAATTTAGATTTAGCTTCCTAAACCTGGAAACCAGACAGGTACAATATTTGTTTTACAATTTAAAACCTGGTACAGATTTCATTCTCAAAATTTTGAAGATCTGTAACCTTTTTGTTTTCAATTCAACAGGCTCGAGCTATATTACTTCGAGTCAAACGCTTTAAAACCTCGAACAACAACCCGCGCAAGCTTATCTTCTTCCCCGAGACACTCAACGTTCCAATTTCCCAGATACGTGATGACACACGTGCACGTGCACGAGCGCCGCCGACTACCGGCGATCATCACGATGATGCTCCACGACCCCACGGCCTCCCTCAATCACGAAGACGTACCCAGATCGTACGCAAACACTACGGAGCGAAATCGAGCAAAAACTCGACCAATCGAAGACCCAGATCATCAGAAAACTCGACCTCCATGTCGCCTCCGACCTCGAAACCATCGGCCACCTTTACCGAAACTCCGACACACCTTCCAGCATCCTTTCCCCCACTCGCGATACCCTCCATCGCCTCCACGACCACGTGCGAACCCTTACTCCTTTATCGAGACGAAACCCTAAAATCACCAACCCCGATCACTACGGCTACGATAAAATTGCCGTACCAATTTTGCCGAGATCCCCATGCCTCAGATCACCTCCAGCCCAAACATCGGCCAACATCACCACGCCGATCAACGGCGATTCCCCAAAACGCCCCAAACTGATTTTTCGAAATTCCCAATCGATTATCACACTAAAAATTACGAAATGTATGTTAAAAATCATGATTTTCGATAACGAACTTATACAGGTAATTTAAAACAGAAATTGACTTCGTTGATTTTTTAACTTATATATATAATCTTACTGTTAAGTTCATTTTTTTAAGCCTATTTGTTAAATTTAAAACCTTGAAACAATTTTTTATAAACACCATCATACAATAACAACCATCTTCTATTTAAACATCAAAGTCTAATTTCAATTCTATTGGAAGCTTTGAATTTTTGAAGGCAAGATAGGAACTAAAAACAACAGGAAACATGGTATGTGTATAAACAGACATACTCACACATATATACATAATGCAATTTTAATTATATAAAAACTGAGAAGTTTTTATGCAACATCAATATCAAGTAGCATATCAACTCAGTGCTTACTCACAGGCATCAAAACATTAAAACGTGTTATAGGTTTAAAAGAAAAGTTGCTCACCTTGGTTTCAAAAGAAGAACAGAGGTGCCCTCTATGTTGAACCAGATTTTGAGATTGCTAGTTGAAGCCTTTACTTGATTCTTTAAATCTCTGGTTTGTAGTTGATATGTATTGTTTGTTTCAAAGTGAAGTTTTGTTTACTTCAGATTTTTACTTAGCTTTGAAAATGGACGAATTTGAAATTGAGGAAGGCTGATATAGAAGAAGCTTATAGCGATGTATTATTTTGTACAACAGGGTATGTTATTTGTTTGTACAAAGTGACATTATTTGTTTAGTACCAGTGATGTTTTATTTTGCACACGTATAGGCAGAGATATCTTTCATTGTGGAGGCTGAAAATCTTGTATTAAATGCTTTGTACAATATATACTTGAATATATATATTTCTTTTTATTATTTTATTTTTGTTTGTTGACTTACAATGCTTGTTCGGCTGAGAAGATAGGGGTTAGTACAAATGTTTCTTCTTTAGTGTACATGAATCATTTCATTTGATTTTTTTTAGCTCAGTCGAATCTATGCTTGCTTCCATTAATTTCCCAGATTTGATCTTTGTTTCAGGTTAAAGTTTGATGTATTATGAAGCTACAGGCTGGTATAGTTAGTACAAGGTGAAGTATAAATCTTGTAGAGGTAATATTTGTTTATAAAATAGGGTATGGTTTGAACAATACAAAGCATTGGTTTGTTTGTACTTGCTTTACAAGCTTGTCTCGGCTGGGGTATGATATTGTATTGGTTTTGTTTTGCTTATATGTACTAGAGATATTTGCTGTCTTGTTACTTTGTATTTTAAATTTATCTTACATATATCAATCCCTATTTCTAACTTAAACATTTTATTGTTTGATATGTCTTTATTTTGCAATACACTTTTGTTTCATTTAATTTTGTTTACTTACTTATGCGTTGATTTAATTTTGTTTGTTACTATCTTGATTTGTTTACACTTGAATTTACATAGTTCTTTTTATAATCCAAAATGAATTTCTATCTTACTTTGTTTTGTGTTATTTTTGTAGTATATTTATTATCTTGTATTTCTTTTGTTTTGTTGTCTCATTTTTATTTCTCCTTTATTTTAACTTAAATTATTTATTTTACTTTTGTTCCAGTTGTATTATTTATTTTATTTCATGTATTATTATATATATTTTATTAACCCAAATATTTATTAAACCATAAATTCAAAATTATTTATTATTATTATTTATATTTTAAAACATCTATCTAAGATTCAAATCACTTATATATACAACATTTTAATTTGAAGATTTAACAAATTTTAATTTGGATCCGGGGAAACTCGCTTACTTTATCAATAAATTTACTATTTTTATTCAAAAATACCATTAATTATTTATTTAAATTAAATAAAATCTAGGGTCGTTACAATATGTTATTGTTAGCAGTTTTTAGTTTTTTAGAGAACTACTTAGTCATTCACAAAACAAATTGGTCAATCTAAATTGTAGTCTCTTTATATCTATATAGAATCTTGTTATATATTTCCCGACCTTGGACTATTATTTTCATTATGCCCCCTTCACATGTGTTGTATTTAAGCCAACTACGTGATCATAATATTTTTGATGGCGCGACACACGCATGGTGGTTAAGCACATGTGTATTAGTTGAATTAGTTTAAGTCTTAGCTCTAATACCCTTGTTAATAATTTTAATTTTTTAGAGAACTGCTTAGTCATTCACAAAACCAATTGGCCAATGTCAATTTCAGTCTCATTATATTTATATAGAATCTTTTTTATATATGTTTCCAATATGGGACTACTTCATCAGTTATTGGTTATGGATTTCAGTCATAAGTACAAAGATTTAGCCGATCTAACAGCTTAGAACATCCAAGAGTAACTTTCTTAGTATCTAAGGATGAGCAGAGATAAAAGATGAAGAAAGTAAATGTCAAAAGTCCTTCTCAAATGCTATATGTGTTGTATTTATTGAGAAATCGTCTAGCAAAATCGTTAGATATCAATATACCAAGTCTAACTTTAGATCCAAAAATGTATAAGAAAAAGATAGAGTCCCCAGAGCCTTAAAATCAACTCGGTATTGACTTGAAGTGGTCAGTATGGACCTTATTTATTAAGGGGAGGTTGTTCCATCTTCCTTCTCATGGTCATCTATCTTCAATCCATCGTGTTCTGAGGAATTTTCCTTAGAAGTCATGTTGTTTCCGAGAGATGTTGATATCTCTAGCACATGTCTTCTTTTATTTAGAACTTCCTTGGAGTTGTTTGCCTATTCCTTTAAAAATGCACTTTGAGACAATCACTTAAGCCAATCATCCACATGTTATAGCTCGATATCCCCATAGGAGGCATAAAAAGTGTTCGGTACCAAGCTCTCTTGTAACGACCCAGAATTTTAGCTATTTGAAATTAGAATATTTAATTAATTTTAAATATTGAAAAGTTAATTTTGTAGGTTACATAACTTGAATTTCAAATATAGCAATTTATTGGATAATTTAATTGCTGAATTTAATAATTGAAATTGTTTAAATAATTGAAATCTTGGATTTTTATTTGGATAAAAATGATTTAAAGGCTTATTTAATTTCTATCTAATAAGAATGAAGATAATAAAACTTGTAAATTGGAATTAAAGGTGATTTACCCGATTTTGAAAATAACTTGTTTAAAATAACATATGAAAATAGCCTTCCGAGGCACTATCTCAGATTTTGACAAAACCAATGTCATTGGGTCTGTAATAGTAAATTATATTACACTGTCAAATTTCATAGCAATCAGACGTATCGTTTGGTCGTAAGGGATAGAAATGCATTGAAATTAATATTGAAAATTTGATATAATAATTGGATTCAAAGAGCTATCTTCTCTGTACGATCGAATTAAGGCTCGAGACTAGTTCCATTTCGTTCGGAATAGGGATATAACATGTAGAACGCTAGGCGGCATGTCTCGATTGGGGTCCGTAATTATATAACTATATATTTTGAATTCTAAATATTATATTTTCTTCGATTTAACTTTACAATGCAGTGACACATCTCTATCAGCCCGCACCTACTTGTACAAGCCCACGCGCCTCCTCTAGTTTAAAATAATGCATGTTGTAGTTATTTCTTTTATATTTCAAAAAAATTGAAATCAAATTTTATACTTCATGAAAAATTATAAAACGAATTTTAAAATTCTTCACTCGATAAGACCTTCATATGGGTGAGTTTCTGGGGGGTGCGACAGTGTTTTTCGTAGGAGCAGCGTTTCTAGGGTTAGGTATTTCGGAGGATTGGGTCAATGATTATGCGAGTAGAGAGTAGATTTGGGTTCGTTTTTGCAAGTAGGTGCTCGGGATGAATTTTGCTGTAGCGCGCTTCTAAATTGGGAATCGCTACTGAACAAGGGGAGGAGTAGATCATACAGGTCATGTTTTTCCATAATGAGGCAGAGGCGACGAAAATGGTATGGGCAGGTGGAGATTCAAAAGGGAAGCTCAATGCAATTGTCAGATTTTCAAGTTGTAATGTGGAGCTACGTATCACTAACTTCTCGTGCACGGTCGATGGGTATCAGCGTGCATTTGTTTGGGCTGGGAAGAAGAAGGAGGAAGGGGTATGGTTGTAATTATACAGAAATTGTTATTAGTTTATTAATTTTTAAATATAAATGTACCGGTACTTATAAAATTTGAAACTCCTTCATACGAGGTCCGATCCAGATGAAATGTAACGACCCACTATTTTGGACAATTCAAATCGACAATAATCCACACATGTCTGACTTGAATAATTCAAAATAACAGATTGTAATAAAATTTGGAGTAAATAAAATCAAATATAGAATCGCAGACATAGAATATCAGAATAACTCGCAGCGGAAATAAAATACCATAGTAGTTCATGAAGCTACTATATACAAACTCTCAAAACATATACCAAATCTCATAGTCAAAATAGATACTATAGAAGTTAGGATACATAAATCAATAATACAGAGACAATACCGAATAGTAAATAATTGGATTAGAAGATAAGATATAACAGATGGACAGATAAACTCCAGCAAATCTCTAGCTCCAGAAGATAAATTCCAAAGCTGTGATTCTCAGGCTGACCCGAGCGTAAAGCAAAACACAAAACACTCGAGTCAGGACATATATACTTATACAATGTAAACCAACTCAAGTGAACTGTAATAGCAATGCATAATAACTTAGAGGATGCTTGGGATCGCCCATCCTTTAAGGATCCATAAAACCATTAATTAAACTGTAATATCAATATCACATAAATGTCCATATCGAAATTAAACCATGCAACTAACAGTTTTAATGTTCATCACAGCCATCATCAGGAAATCAAATGACATAAAGAGAAGTATACCCATGGTTATAGTATTTCAAAATAATATTTTATATTTCAAAAATTTAATATCATTTCAAAACCAAATCTTTATCAAAATAAAGATTAAATCATTTATAAACCATCTCAATATATTACAATATCATATCCTTTCAAAACTTCCTTTCAAATCATTATTTGAATTCAAATTCAATTATCAAATTTAATACCCTTTAAAATTCCAAAATATCATTCATTTATTATCTTATCAAAATCACCCTTTAAAATAGTTTTCCATTTAAATTAATTCATTTAACCATTTAAAAGTGAAGTTATTATTCTTTCAAGTCAAGTATTCAATTTCCAAAGTTTCAAATCATTCTGAGTTCATTTACTAGGTCAAAATCCATAAACATTGAAAATTTCAGCCTTTCACAGCATTTAGGAAAAGCTGTTATAAGTTATATTTGAAAACATTTTATTTCAGCAAAAACAGCACTTTAAAACTGCTGTTATATCTCATTTTTGTTGAAATTTACTTTAAAACAACAAAGACAGCATTTCCAGAAATGCTGTAATAGCTCAGGTTCAAAAACAAGGGTTTTATTTACTTTCAGCAAAGACAGCAGGTAGCTACAGCAGTTTATAGAACTGTTGTAATAGCCCTTTATTAAGTTCTTTAGCCTTTACATTTACTATAGCAACTGCAATATTTTAAAAATGCTGTAATAGCTTCTTTTTACAAAGTTTTAGTTCAAATCAGAAATCATAGCATTTCTGAATGTTATTAAAGTAATTTCCAGATTTTAGTGTATTTCCAGCAAATAATAAACTTCATTTTTAAAACCCTTTTAACATTATAAAAATCATATTTTTAACACTCAAAAATTTTCATTTAAAATACCTTTTTACTTATGATTTTTATAAAGTAAACTTTACAATAAAATCCAATTTTCAAATATTTTTACTTAACAAATTCAAATGTACAATTTCCCATTTTTACCTTTTACAATTTATTAACACTTACATTTTCAAATTACCATTTCACAAATTAAACTATATTTCCAATTTATTTAATTAATTTAAACCTTTAATTAAAACCAAATTCCCCATTTCCAAGTCAAGTTATATTTTAAAAATTACACATTTAAGCATTCATTCATTCAACCATTTTAGTTCATAGAAAAATCAATAATACCTTATTAAATCATTTAAATTCAAATTTAAAACAAATTATCATATTTGCCATTTTCCAAATATAAATAAATTCCATTTTATTCATAACTTAAATATCATTTTAAACAAAAATCTAAATTTCCAAACTTAAGTTATATTTCAAAATTCAATTTAACCATTCATTTATTCAACATTTTTAACTTATAGAAATATCATAAATTCTTTATTCAAACCATTTAAAATCTATTTAAATCAAATTTTCATAAATTTACATTTTAAAATACTTAAAAGTATCAAAAAACACTTTATAAAATAACCACGGGCCTGTATATAGTTTTCTAATCTAGGTCAAGTGATACGGATATGTATCATTTCAATCCGCAGTTTACAAAAAAAAACTGGGTTCTATCATTTCAAACCCGCAATCCCAAGTTGAATAAAATAAATAAAAACCGTTCGGGCCTATCATTTCAGCCCATAACGATTTTTCCCTATTCTAAAGTTCATTCGGGTATGTATCATTTCAACCCATAGTGATCTAATCTACAGGGAACTTGCAGTGTGATAAACAAATATAAATGAACAGTTTAACAATAATTAACAATAACATATGAGATGACATATAAATTTACAGGTTTAACATCATATATAAATAATCACAGGCAGTTATAACATTATATATAATTCTACACATTCAAATGTTGTCGCTTCACAATTGCATAAGTATATAATGTCGTGTGAGATTTACTCACCTTTTTACGCTGGAGTTAGCGATGAAAACACACAGAATAGATTCCAGAAAGCACGACAAGCACGATACAGCATGACTTTGATTCAAGTGAGAAGAGAGAGCCAAGATATGATCTTGTAAACAACACCCAGACAAGACAAAACAATATAACACATGAATATATTTAACACAAAACAATGTTGAACAAATTGAAATACAAAGCAACAAGGAACAAGACCTTGCCTTTACCATTCAAATGCTTGGCCTAGGGGTTCATGTGCTCGGCTATGATGGTTTACATGCATGTTAAGCTCGGCCATAGAGGAAGATGGCAAGGCAAAACAAGTGGAAGGTGAAGGCAAGCAAGTGGAAGGGTTTGGGTCAAGGAATGGAAGGTTTTGGTGCTCCTATGCTCGGCCTATGGTGAAAACATGGCTCGGCCATGTTTATTTTAGGTCAGGTCAGAGGTGGAGCTGATGGTTATAGGTCATGGCAGCAAGTGGTGGTGGTGTTAGAGGTGGTGGCCAAGGATAAACATGAAGGTGATGGTGGAAATGGCTTAGCTAGGCATTGTTTTGGAGTTTTGCATAGTTTTTGTGGAGATTTGATCATTGGATGGTCAAGGCACTCTCAGGTCAGAGGAGGGGGATGGTTTGGCCGTGGATTATGTAGGGAAGAAGTGGTGGTGATTGGTGGTGGTGATGGTGAGGCTATGGCCGAGCAAACACATGGAAGAATCAAGGCAAATTCAAGTGAGAAACAATGAAAAAAGAGGAAGAAAAGTGAGCAAAGAGGAAGCCATTTGATGCAGCGCTCACCTTAGGTCGCGTACGACCTAACTCCAACACCTTAGGTCGCGTACGACCTAACTCCAAAATCGCTTCCCCTGAATCGCGAAGGCATGAATCGCGAAACCTTAAGTCGCTGTTGATTCTTAAGTCACTCCAGCCTTATCTCGCCAGCCTAGATCGCAGCCGAGCTCCAGTTAGGTCGCTGCCATTCCTTATGTCACTCCAGCAATGTCGCGAGGCAAATCCGGTATGTCGCGAACGACCTATGCCGCTCGAGTTTCAAGTTAGGTCGCGAAGCCTAAGTCGCGAGCTTCCAGTAGGTCGCTAAAGTCTTATGTTAGGTCGCGAACAACATCTTGTAGGTCGCGAAGCTCCAGTTAGGTCGCTGTCGTGCTTCTCCTTTGGTCGCTGATTGAATGCCGCATTTGTTAAGTCGCTCTGTCTATGTTGTTAAGTTGTTTGTTAGTTGTTGTTTGTTAAGTCATTGTTTGTTAAGTCGCGTGTTGTTATGTCGTTATTTTCTTATGTCGTATGTTGTTAAGTCGTGTGTGTGCTGTAACTTTCCCTATAAATAGGGGTGTGTTGTCATTTGTAATGGAGTTGATTTTGAATAAAATTTGGTTTGTGCTTTGTGCCACCATTAAAATTGGAAGTTGAGTGTTATCTCCTTTCTCCATCTTCGAATATTCGAGTGCGCTCGAATCAACGAACTTGAAGCCGATTCATGGAATCTCGTACGCAAGATCAACGTCGAAGAATCATAGATCTTCTAAAGCGGTATCGTGCGCGATCAACGTGTTGAAGATAGCTAGAATCCGATATCTCGAGAGATCAACGGATTTGGGCACTTGGGTATCTTCAATTCATCGATTCATTTTGTCTCATCGATTCATTTTCCGCGAATTTATCAATTCGTGAGTTGTGTGATCCTGTAGGCTGCGTCATTTGGTATTAGAGCAAGGAAACGAACTTTTCCAAGTTCGTTGGATTTCAAGTTTGCGTGATTTGAAGTTTGTGGAATTCGAATGTGATTTTGCTTGTCCTTTTGCGTTCATGAAGATTCAAACAAGTTGAAAGTTTGACTCTGAAAGTTTTGGATCGAAGTGGGAAAGTTGTACAAAGCTTGAAGAACTTGTTGGGAGCTAGAAGTTTACATCTTTTGGTACCAGAGCTAGAAGCGAGCTTGTTCAAGTTTGTGCGAGATTTGTTCAAGTCGTGAGCTAGGAGTTTGTGCGTAGATTCTGCATCATTGAAAGTTGCGCTAGTTGAAGTGTTCATTTTGAAGATTCCAACAAGTTGAGGAGTTTTGATTCGAGAATTTTTGGATCAAAGTGAAGTGTGTGTTTGAATTTGTTGAAGATTTGACAATGCCTCCAAGAAGGATTAATCGTCATTAGAATGTTGCAGATGTGTATTGAAGAGAAGAAGTTGAGCAGATGGAACAGCGTATCAATAAAAGGTTCAACGAGGGTATAGAAAAATTGGCGAAAATGATGAACGACATGAATCAAAGTCACAGGAGAACTTCACCAGTTTCGAACCAAGGTAGAAACAGGGTTTCGCTGTCAGTTTCGGAAGAAAGGAGAATGTCACCACAATCTCATCGGGATAGAAGAGAGTCATCAGTTTCAACGATGAGAGACCATCATGGCTATCGAGATGAAGAGAGAAGAAATCATCGGGGATTTGAGGAAGAACCATATCGTGATGTTGAAAGACATAATAGAAGGATATTCATGGACGTAGAGACATCGATGGTCAGGATCGATATCGAAGTACATCTAATTTTGAAGAAGATGGTGATATATGTAGTATTCATTATTGAGATCGAGGCCAAGGGCGAGATCGATATATGGATTCAGAAAGTGATCGTAAATGGGAGTCTGGTATGAGGATGGAAATTCCAGAATTCAAAGGTGGTATGCAAGCGGAAGAATTTCTTGATTGGTTGTCTAGTGTTGAAGAAATTTTGAATTTCAAGGAGGTGCCAGAGAATCGTAAAGTTCAATTAGTTGCTACAAAACTACGGGGAAGAGCTATGACTTGGTGGCAGCAAACTAAACTAACTAGGGAGAGAATGGGAAAATCAATAGTTGTTACTTGGGAGAAGATGAGAAAGATGATGAAAGCAACTTTCTTGCCATACAATTATCAATCTCTTATGTATCAACGTTTGCAGAATTTGAGACAAGGGACGAGGACGGTGAATGATTATGCGGATGAATTCTATTAATTGATTGCAAGGAATGATATTATGGAAACCGAGGAACAACTAACGGCTAGATATATTGGAGGGTTACAAATGCAAATTCAAGACATGGTTAATATGTTTAATCCAATGTCTGTTGCTGAAGCACATCAAAAAGCTCTAGCTTGGGAGAAACAAGGGAGACAAGGAGGTGGTGTGTTTACGAGTTCCAATAATCAGATTAAGGATGTTAGTAGCAGTGCAAATGTTTCTAAGGCCGTCAATAAACCGGTTGTCAATGAAGCTGCTAAGACCAAGGTCAATAACAGTATTAAGTGCTATAATTGTCAGGATTTTGGCCATAAAAGTAATGAATGTACAAAGCCAAAAAAGAGAGCATTGGTTGCAGAAGAATGTGAGTATGAGGATGTAGAAGCTGAAGTTGATTATTCTCAACCATCGAAGTTTGATGAAGATGAAGAAGTTGTTTCAGGAGACGAAGGGTGTAAGTTGATGATGAGGAGGTCTTGTTTAACGCCAAAGCAAGAGGATGATTCTAGTTGGCTGAGGAGCAATATTTTTCACTCTACATGTACTATCTTGGGAAAGGTTTGTCGATTTGTTATTGATGCGGGAAGCTGCAATAACATTATTTCTGAAGAAGCTGTCAAGAAGTTAGGGTTGAAGACTAAAAAACACACTAGACCTTATAAACAGGCATGGCTAAAGAAGGGTGGAGAAGTGACAGTGGGAAGACGAGCATTTGTTACATTTTCTATTGGAAAGAAGTACAAAGATGAAATATGGTGTGATGTTGTTGGTATGGATGTGTGTCATCTACTATTGGGAAGACCATGGCAATATGATAGAGCTGTACAACATAATGGTCGCACCAACAGCTACACTTTCATGTTCAAAGGTACTCAAATCACCTTAGTTCCTAAGAAGCGTGAACAAAGTGAAAGCAAGTCAGAGAAGAAAATGGAACCGACTAGTCTATTATCTTCGAGAGAATTTGTTAAAGAAGTGGAAGATAGTGCTAAATTGTTTATGTTGATTGGGTATGAAACAGGTGAAGATCTTGAAATTCCTGTGGAGGTTAGACCGGTGTTAAATGAATTTGAAGATGTCTTTCCTACGGAATTACCCAAGGATTTACCGCCACTAAGGGACATACAACATCAAATTGATCTAGTGCCAGGTGCTGTTTTACCACATAGGCCGCATTATCGTATGAGTCCGAAAGAGCATGAAGAGTTGAGGAGACAGGTTGAGGAATTGCTTGAGCAAGGGCGTGTTCGAGAGAGTCTCAGTCCTTGTGCTGTACCAGCTCTGTTGGTACCAAAAAAAGATGGTTCGTGGATAATGTGTATAGACAGCAGGGCACTAAACCAAATAACTGTCAGATATAGATTTCCTATGCCAAGACTTGATGATCTATTGGATCAGCTTAGTGGATCTGTAATCTTTTTGAAGATCGATCTTAAGAGTGGTTATCATCAGATTCGTATAAGACCAAGTGATGAATGGAAGATAGCATTCAAGACTCGGGAAGGATTATATGAATGGCTGGTCATGCCATTTGGTCTATCTAATGCACCAAGTACATTTATGGGGGTGATGAATCAACTTTTCAGACCTTACATCGGAAAGTTTGTCATAGTCTACTTTGATGATATCTTGATATACAGTGCTAGCACAGAGGAGAACGTTCAACACTTGCGAAAGGTGTTAACTATTCTTCGTCAAGAACAGTTCTATGCAGCGACAAAGAAATGCGTGTTCATAACGCCGAGTGTTTTATTTCTGGGTTATGTCCTGTCCAAGGAAGGGATACAAGTGGACCAGAGTAAAGTAGCCGCAATTAGAAATTGGCCACAGCCCAAAACTATAACAGAAGTCAGAAGTTTCCATGGGTTAGCTTCATTTTATCGAATATTTATACCGCACTTTAGTAGTGTGATGGCGCCTATTACTGACTGTATGAGGGGAAAGCAATTTTCATGGACGAAAGAAGCAGAACTTGCTTTTGAGCTGATCAAGGAACTTTTAACGTCAGCACCAATTCTAGTACTGCCAGATTTTCAGTTGCTATTTGAGTTACATACAGATGCATCGAAAGTTGGAATTGGAGGAGTGTTGAGTCAGAAGGGACGTCCAATTGCATATTTCAGTGAGAAACTTTCTGGAGCAAAGATGAGATACAATACATATGATGTGGAATTTTATGCTATTGTGCAAGCTGTGAAGCATTGGAGACGTTACTTATTCCACAAAGGATTTGTTTTGTATACAGATCATGAAGCGTTGAAACAT
Organism: Allium fistulosum; assembly: GCA_030737815.1. Taxonomy (NCBI): domain Eukaryota; kingdom Viridiplantae; phylum Streptophyta; class Magnoliopsida; order Asparagales; family Amaryllidaceae; genus Allium; species Allium fistulosum. The sequence continues at coordinate 103,832,707 of CM060907.1, forward strand.
TTACAAGGGCATGATAAAATTGCAGCTAGGCATGCATCATGGATAGCTTATTTGCAGCAATTTACATTTGTTGTAAAACACAAGTCTGGAGTAACTAATCGCGTTGCCGATGCATTGAGTCGGAGGAATAATTTACTAACAACCATGCGAGTAGAGGTGATGGGTTTTGATTTGCTTCCAGATTTGTTTGCTTCAGATTCATATTTTTCCAAAATCCTAGATAAAGTCAAATAGGGAGAAATGGATGGATATATGCTGGTTGATGGTTTTCTATTCAAAGGAAATCAATTGTGTATTCCAGATTGTAGTCTGCGAATGAAAATCATCAAAGAATTACATGAAAAAGGACATGTGGGCTGTAACCGTACTATACAGTTGATCTCAAAATCTTATTATTGGCCGTCAATGAGGAAGGAGGTTGTGAAGTTCGTTCAGAGGTGCCATATTTGTCAAGTTTCAAAGGGAACCGCAACAAATGCAGGTTTATATATGCCGTTGCCTATACCTACTAAACCATGGGTGGATGTTAGTATGGACTTTGTATTGGGATTGCCGAGAACGCAACGTGGCAATGATTCTATCTACGTGGTGGTTGATCGGTTTTCAAAAATGGTACATTTTATCGCATGCAAGAAGACGGCAAATGCAGTTAATGTTGCACAATTATACTTCAGAGAGGTCTATCATCTTCATGGGTTGCCTGAATCTATTGTATTAGATAGAGACACTCGTTTTTTGAGTCATTTTTGGAAGAGTCTACGGAGAATGGTCGGGACTAAGCTAAAATTCAGTAGTGCTTATCATCCACAGACGGATGGACAGACTGAAGTTGTAAACAGATCCCTCGGTAATCTATTGCGATGCCTCGTGGATGACAATTTGAAGAGTTGGGATTCGAAGTTATGTCAAGCTGAATTTGCACACAACCATGTAGTTAATCGTAGCACTGGGTTCAGTCCATTCTAGGTTGTGTACTCAACAATTCCTAAAGGACCGTTGGATTTATTTGTAGTTCCACAGCAGAAAGGAGTGATCAAACGGGCAAGTGATTTTGTGAATGAATTGCAAGAGTGTCACAAAGTTGTGCAGGAACGATTGCTTAAGGCGAATGAGAAATATAAGCAATCCGCAGATATTAAACGACGACATGTTGACTTCAAAGAAGGAGATTTTGTATATGTAGTATTGACCAAGGATCGATTTCCTATTGGCACTTACAACAAACTAGCTGCTAGAAAGATTGGTCCTTTAGAAATCGTAAAGAAGATTAATGAGAATGCTTATCAGTTGAGATTGCCGGATCATATCCATACTGCTGACGTTTTCAACATCAAACACTTGATTCCATATCATGAGAGTAAGCATGTCAAAGAAGAGGAGAGCGTGAATTCGAGGTCGAATTCTTTCCAACCAGGGGAGAATGATGCAGCGCTCACCTTAGGTCGCGTACGACCTAACTCCAACACCTTAGGTCGCGTACGACCTAACTCCAAAATCGCTTCCCCTGAATCGCTTCCCCTGAATCGCGAAACCCTGAATCGCGAAGGCCTAAATCGCGGAACCTTAAGTCGCTGTTGATTCTTAAGTCGCTCCAGCCTTATCTCGCCAGCCTAGATTGCAGCCGAGCTCCAAATAGGTCGCTGCCATTTCTTATGTCGCTCCAGCAATGTCGCGAGGCAAATCCGGTATGTTGCGAACGACCTATGCTGCTCGAGTTTCCAGTTAGGTCGCGAAGCCTAAGTCGCGAGCTTCCAGTAGGTCGCTGAAGTCTTATGTTAGGTCGCGAACAAAATCCAGTAGGTCGCGAAGCTCCAGTTAGGTCGCTACCGCGCTTCTCCTTAGGTCTCTGATTGAATGCCGCATTTGTTAAGTCGCTATGTCTATGTTGTTAAGTCGTTTGTTAGTTGTTGTTTGTTAAGTCATTGTTTGTTAATTCGCGTGTTGTTATGTCGTTATTTTCTTATGTCGTATGTTGTTAAGTCGTGTGTGTGTTGTAACTTTCCCTATAAATAGGGGTGTGTTGTCATTTGTAATGGAGTTGATTTTTGAATAAAATTTGGTTTGTGCTTTGTGCCACCATTAAAATTGGAAGTTGAGTGTTATCTCCTTTCTCCATCTTCGGATATTCGAGTGCGCTCGAATCAACGAACTTGAAGCTGATTCAAGGAATCTCGTGCGTGAGATCAACGTCGAAGAATCGTAGATCTTCTAACGTGGTATCATGCACGATTAACGTGTTGAAGATAGCTAGAATCCGGTATCTCGAGAGATCAATGGATTTGGGTACTTGGGTATCTTCCATTCATCGATTCATTTTGTCTCATCGATTCATTTTCCGCGAATTCATCAATTCGTGAGTTGTGTGATCCTGTAGGCTGCATCACCATTGCATATACTTTTTGTTTTCAGATCTGAAGTACCATAAAAATGAAATGAGATGAGGAGTTTCTCACATGAAAACCAAGCAAAATACACGGCCAAACAAAATAAATGAAGAGTTATGAAATTGAAAAGTCTAGAAATTGAAAAGCCATAGGAAAAGGAAGAGTCTTTGTCTCTTCAATTTTCCATTTCTTTTAAAACAAATAAAACAAATAATTTCGGAAAATACTTTTTAAAAACCGAAACAAAGTGAAATAAAATGAAAATAAATAAATAAATTTAAAGAAAATAGAAAAAGAATTAAAGAAATTGCTTAAAATTGGAAACAGGGTTCAAAATTACAATTAAATCACCATTGGCTTTGGAAAAATATCTACTTCATTTTAAAAAATGTTCTAAAGCAAAACTTTGAAATAAATAATTCATTTATCATTTCTAAAGTGAAATAAAAAATTTAAATTTAGTGAAAATAGAAAAAGAATAAATAAATAGTTTATTTAATTTAAACAAGGCTTAAAATTACAAATAAAACATTACTTGCTTTATAAAATTTCTTTTTCACTTTAAAACAAATAAAAAGTCAAATAAGTAAAATAAATGATGAACAAAATAAATTGGAGATTAAATAAAATAAGGTCTTAAGGAAATAGAGGAATAAATAAAGAATTTCTTTAATAAATTGAAACTAGAGATTAAAAATTGTGAACCAAATATAACTGACACTGGAAAATGTCAATTACACTTTTTAAAATGTTTAAAACCCAAAATATATACATAACATGTTATTTTACCCATATAAATATAAATTAGAACATTACATGACCAAATAAAATATTATTTATATAATTTAAAATAAACAATTTTGTTAAATACAACAAATTACACACAATATTTAAAAGGGCATAACTTTCACATTATAAATCAGATTTGAACGAAACTAAAAGCAGTATTCTTGAAATTTTATTTACTTTCATAATAAAAGATAAAATTCAAAATTCCATCATTTTATATTTTTAAATTAAAAGTCAAAGTTTGACCATATTGACCAAAATTCACATTTCTGGAAAATATCTTATTTATTCATGTTTGAAATTATAATTCACATTCAAAACACAAAAGAACAAAATTATCTAATTTAAATAAAATAAAGTTTTTAAATCAGGAAATTAAATTAAATTAATTAAAATATATAATTAAAATAATCACAAAATACAGGGTTGTTACACTCTCCCCCACTCAAATCTTTTCGTCCTTGAAAAGGAATGAGGTACGGAAAACACAAAAAAGATAGAATGGAATAGGATTAAGACAAGATGACAAGAAGTTTAAAATTATACTTGATAACTGTTGTTATAGGTAAGTTTAACAAGGTGGAGAATAGGAATAGCTAGAAGGGAAAATAGGACGAAAGATAAGGATGAACCATTAATTAAAATTGTTGGTTAAAGAGGTAAACAATATTTAAAAGACTTTAAAATATTTTAGAAAGGAAAATAACTGATCATAATTTCTTTTATTTATAATATTTTATCAAAATACTTTTATAACTCGATGTCTTAACAAGTTTATCCTCATTCTTGCAAACTCTGGCAGTGCGTTGATCAGGCGCAAAGCTAGAATTCTCCAGGTACTTAGTAGACTTGTTTTAACACCCAGTGAAAATACTGGAAAACTTTTAAAAACATATATGGAAAGTACAATCCAAAAAAAAACATGTCGATCATGGATCGCGGATACACAATGGTTATGCCTGGATCCCTCAGGAAACATCCGTACCCGTAGGCTGCCCCCCAACCTTGCGATTACGCCATGAAGACTGGTAGTACTGCAGATACACAATGGTTACGCCTGGATCTCCCAGGAAACATCCGTACCCTAGGCTCTCGCAGCCCCTGCTGATTACGCTACCAAGCGACTCAATAGATCGCGGATACACAATGGTTGCGCCTGGATCTCCAAGGAAACATCCGTACCCATAGGCCGCCCCCCAACCCTGCGATTACGCCATTAAGTCGCGCTCGTAAGACCATGGAGATTGCCATGGAATTCGATGGAAACTCGAGTATCATATCCGGAAAACCAAAAATCAGAGAAATATCGATAGAATGAATCCACAATGTGGCCACAAAGTGGATATCAAGCAGAAGGCACTTTCCATATCTTTACTTCGAAAATATGTATCATATAGTACCTTTTCAATTCACTTTCAAATATCATACTTATATAAAGTCCATTATATATAAGATTTCATTTTCAAATCAAATACTTTCCAAAATCAATAGTATATCAAATCACACTTATATAGACTTCAATTATATAAGATTTCACTTTTCAAATTGAGTACCTTTTCAAATCCATAGTTTTTGAATCAACATCATACTTATACAAACCAAATTTTATATAAGTTCGATAACTTCCAAATCAAGTATTTAGTAACACAAGGTTCTCCATTTCAATTTGTTTCAATATCAATACAGTTTCCAAAATCATAAGTTTAGAAAATAATCCAAATTTCTAAATCAACAAAATTTAAGTCAACCAATTCATTTCCAAAATCAATGGTTTTCAAAATCATCTTATATTTACATAAGGTTCATCTTATATAAGGATCAAAAAATTTCAAAATAATAAATTTCGCTGCATGAAGAGCCATATGGGATTGAACATCTTTGCTTTATAAAAGATTTTTAATTTAGAATAGTTTTGTATATAAAATAGTTTGTTTAAGAAGAACAAAAGAAAAATAGTTTTGAAAAATGGTTTTAAATTGATAGTAGTTTTTCATAAAAGAAAAATTCCAATTAAATTACAAAGCTATCCAACCCAACAACTTCCAATTTCAGCGTCAAGTGTATCAATGATATTAGAATATAAGATGTACATATGTCATCTATTCGCAAAATCACATTCGATCACTCGCTCGATCACACAAGTTCGCTTTCGAACTATTATTGCCCATTCGACTTCTCTAATGTGGACTTCGATATGGTTTATCGACTAGAAACCATCAGTCTCCTTGCATAGCCATATACTATGATAGAGAATTCTAGAATCAAGCCCAAAATCCATATCAAATATTCGCCATCAAGAATCAAATGAAAAATCCTAACACGAAATAGTGTAATTCAACTCGAACTTGTGTACTCAAACTTGGATCAATTCAGTTATGCGAATAAAACAGCATACGTACAACTTATGTATCTATTCCAACTTGTTCAATATATAGTTTTATAAAGATGTTACTAAGTTAAACATTTAAACAAAATTATAATTTTTTTTTTCAAAATATTTGATGACCAATTTTTTTTCCAAACATTTCAAATCTAAATTTCATATTAGAAAATTTAAAATAGCCTTATTCGTTTACTTAACAAAACATTTTCAACTTATTTAAATCATATTACTACATACTTTAAACCTACATACCAAACTTATATAATTTATACTTTTCAAAATTTCTTAGCTTTGAAAAAGTTAACCTTGATTTGGAAGTGCTCGAACCTTTAAAATAGTTGAAGAAATCATATTTCAATCCAAGAGTTGGAAATCACCAACAAATCAGTAAATCAATTCCAAAAGATAGGGTTATATCAAATCAAATCCAAAACTCAAGGACTGAACACCGGCTCATTTCAAATTGTTCAAATATATATACATATATCTTTCGAATATGATGCAGCCCAGAAAGTTGAAGACATAGGTCGTGTGCGACCTATGATGCTGGTAAGTCGGGTACGACTTAAGAAGGAAGCCACCGAGTTAAGATTTGGTGAGAAATGGTGGGAAAATGAAGTTCTAGGTCGCAACCGACCTAACAGAGGCTTTAAGTCGTCCCAACGACTTAGTGAAGATCGGCAACGACCTAGTGGGAAGGTGCGAGTTAACGAGATGCTGGAACGACTTACCGGGTTAACTTGTATACGACCTACCGAGTTACGAAATAAGAAAACAGAGCAAATTGGTGAAGTATTAGGTCGTGGACGACCTAATGAAGCAGGATTTAAGTCGCTAAAGTCTGAAGCGTGGGATCTTCCTCCGAGTTAATCTCTACCGTTGTTCTTTAGGTCGCTGATATGGAATGCGCATGTTTTAAGTCGCAAAAGCATGGGATGTCGTTGATGTGTCTGCCGAGTTAACCTCTGCCTTTGATTTCTTTAAGTCATTGATGCCGCCTGTTTTTAAGTCACGTGAAGCCTGGTGCGTTGATTCTGCTGCGAGATAATCTCTGCCGTTGTATGTTAAGTCGCGTCTGTTCTAGGTCGTCCATTCTAGGTCGAAGGTCGTTTCCGACCTAAGTACTTGTATTTTCTTTGATGTTTTTGTTTGTGTTTGTTAAGTCGCTGAAGGCTTGTAAAATTGTAACTGTTGAGTCGGAGTCTTTGTTAAGTCGTACGTCTTCTGGTAAGTCGTAGGTCGTAAGCTGTAACTCGGAACCGACTTAGTACTTGTAATATTTTTGTTGTTTTTTGTGTGAGTTGTAAAATGCCTATAAATAGGCCGAGACTCTCATTTGTAAAAGGTTGTTGATTTTTGAAGAAAATTCTCTTTTGATTGCTGTGTGCTTTCATCTAAATTGGTAGTTGAGTGTAATCTCCTATCTCCTCTTTCGGATAATCGAGTGCGCTCGATTCAACGATTGTAGAAGCCGATTCGCGGAATCTAGTGCGCTAGATCAACGCTCGAAGAATTGAAGATCTTTGAACCCGGTATCGTGCGCGATCAACGAGTTTGGGATAGCTAGAGTTCGGTATCTTCGGATCAACGAATTCGGACATTTCAGTATCTTCCAATCCACCGATTACTACATTCACCGATCGAAGATCGTTTTGATTAATCCGCTGCGTCAGTTTTGGTATCAGAGCTTGTTCTAGCCAATCATAGCTAAATCGAGACTTGGAGCCTATTCATTTAGAAGTTGAAGTGATTTGCCGAGTTTGAAGGGAAGGTTTGAGTTTGTGTTTATCATGGCCGAGAGTAAGAGAGAAGTGTTCATCATTGTTCGAAATTGGAAGATCGGATTTGTCTTGGAGGCTGAAACTTTGTCCATCGTGTTCATCGCGATTTGCTACAAAGTGGAAGTTTTCGATCCGTTTCATTTTGGATCAAAGTCCGAAAAGTGTTTGAATTTTGAAGTGTTGAAGAGTTGTGAAATTTTCAAGTATGCCGCCAAGAAGAGCTAATCGCCACCAAAACGTAAGAAGCTTTGTATCGAAGAGAAGAAGCTGATGAGATGGAGCAAAGAATCAATGAAAACTTTAGTGAGAAGCTTAACGAAGGAATTGGCCGGTTAGAGAAGCTTATGACGGAGATGAATCAAAATCGGAGAAGGGTTTCACCTGAATCTAACCATGGGGGTAGTAGAGTCTCGCCACATTCTAATCGAGACAGAAGTATTGAAAATGATCAAGGGCGTGGGAGGAACGTGAATGATCGTGAACGGAGGAATGTAGATAGAAGGGATGGTGGTAGACGTGAAGGGAGTAGAGATGTTGGTGGTCAGAATCGACATCGTTATGCATCTGATTTTGAAGAAGAGTATGATGGTGGTAGTGTTCAAGGACAAGGACGAGGACAAGTGTAACGACCCGTATTTCTCACGGATCGACATGTTCGTCAAAATCTGGAATTTTAGCACTTTCAGATTTTTAGGCAAATTTGTCTAAGTCCTAGGTCGTACGCGACCTAAGGGTTGTTGGCAACTTAGAGAAGGTCTGCGACTTAAGAAATGTTGTGAGCGACCTAAGTTTTGTTAAGTGTTAGGTCGGCTGGGAAAGTTAGCGACCTAGTAGTTGCCGAGTTAGCGACCTAGTAGTTGCCGAGTTAGCGACCTAGTAGTTGCCGAGTTAGCGACCTAGTAGTTGCCGAGTTAGCGACCTAGTAGTTGCCGAGTTAGCGACCTAGTGGTTCTGAGTTAGCGACCTAGTGGTTCTGAGTTAGCGACCTAGTGGTTCTGAGTTAGCGACCTAAGGAGTTAGCTTGTTAGCGACCTAAGGAGTTAGCTTGTTAGCGACCTAAGGAGTTAGCTTGTTAGCGACCTAAGGAGTTAGGCTATGTGTTAGGTCGTAACACTGTTAGGTCGTATGTTGTGTTAGGTCGTTAGGTTGTTAGGTCGCTGGGTTTCCTAAGTGTTAGGTCGCTGAGGAGTTAAGTCGTGCATCTGTTAGGTCGCGTAGATTGCTAAGTTGTTAGGTCGCTAGAATAGTTTGTGTTAGGTCGCGTAGATCTATCTGTTAGGTCGGAGAAGCTTAGGTCGGAGAGTCTTAGGTCGGAAACGACCTAGGGAGATAGCCAGATTTCGACTTAAGGACAGATTTCTGCTATAAATAGGAGGGGTTGTTCTCACTTTTTGGGATCCGGATTTTTGAAGCGACGAAGTGCTGCCATTTTGAGAGCTCGACTTCTACACTTCTTCACTTCTTTTCTCCACTTTAATCTAGTGCTTCCATCCATCCAAATCGAAGATCGAGATTGAAGATTCAAAAGCTTGGATTGAAGATCTTCATCTTTTCAAGAGAGATTTCTTCATTTGAAGCGGATTTGTGATAGATCTAGCTTCATCCTTCGCTGTCCAGATCTGAAGTGTGTTGATTTGAGGTTGTTTAGGTGATTTGGTGAGTGGTGATTATCTCTCACACGGATCCAAAGGAGTATATCGGATTGTTGGCTCGTTTTGGTGTTAAAATAGAGATTTCCATGCATTTTCTTCATCCTATGTGTAGATCCTTGTAGATCCATTGTTCATGATGATGTTGCATCCATTTTATCATATGTTAACTTATGCAAGTTCATTCATCAAGTTTGTAGAGATATAATCCATGTTTTCATGCTTATTGGACTTTCAACTCTTTAATTACGAAAATGCCATTATTGTTATAATTGTCTACTTAGATCATATTTGAATGCTTGATTGCTTGGATTGATGTTTGATTTGATTGCTTATTATGAACTAGATGATTGATGATTAGATTTAGATCGAAGATGATTCAAAAGCTAAGGGAAAGGCTCTTGAATTGGAAAAGTTGCTCGTGGCATATGTAGCGGGATGATGAAGCTCTTATGCATAGATTCGATGATGCGATGATGAGATGAGGCTTTGCGAGGATGTAATGAAGCGAGGCATCATATGATGAAGACTTGGTCTAATCCAGACGGGATCATTCCAAGCATGTTGATAACTCGGTGATATGATTCGAGTTGAAGATAATGAATGGATATGAGAATAGTCGTCGAGGAGGATGACTAGGAGGCTTGGATAACATCGTTGTTGAAGGTTCTAGCATGCTCTAAGCAAGGGTACGTTTGGGCAGATTCGATAGTCCCAACGGCCAACTGTTGATGGTCGAGTACTCTGGGCAGATTCGATAGTCCTAGGCACGGGCTGCGACGACGTGCGGGAGTTATGTCTAGAACCGGGGTTTTCATTAGCCCTTGACGGACGGCTGAAAGAATGTGCCGGTCATTCAATTAACGGTGATATTGAAGCAATGATAACAGTGATAGCCAGAGTCATGGATGTTTGGTTGTATCGTCATTCGGACTCAAGAGCGGTATTTTCTGGGTGCTTATCTGATTTAGGCCTTGGTACTTGGAAAACATCGCCCTTGACTCGAGTGATAGTAGCTTTACTTTAAATTGTATGCTCTGCTATGTTTGCTTCTGCTTAGTGTGTGTCTGGGGGCTATCACTGTAGAATGAGGTTGGAGTGGGAGGGTTGTATTCCTATTCCTTTTCCTTTATGCTCTTTTGGTATGTTGTTAGTTAATTTACTGCTCACTAAGACTGTTGTCTGACTCAAGGCTTTATGTTTTAATTCTTATTGCCTTGGGCTGTTCGTCCATTTTGGGACGGGCAGACTAGGTAGCAGGTGACAGGTGCTGTTCTCTTCTCACGATGCTGATATCGAAGACGAGCTAGAGGGTTGCATATTATTTTCTTATATGTACTGGATATTCCGCTGTTTTGTATTCTCTGAGAGATTTGTAGTGAGGCTGGATGTATTGACTATGTGGATGCTTGTATTCAACTATTATGAAGTTTTATAGGATGTCATTTTGTTCTGTAAAGCTTCACTATACTTATGCTCTATTGTATTTTTATCCATGCGCTGTGAGTAATACGATAGATTCAGTTGTTTTAAATCTTGTCTTGACAATCGTCCATGGTCGCCTGGCACACTTTACAGCGCTCTATCTCTAGATTCGGTGCAGGGGTCATGGGCGGTCGTCACATTTGGTATCAGAGCATTGGTTGATCGATTTTACCCAACGCTCGCTGTCGTAACTACGTATGAGAGACGTAATTGTATTGTGATGGATGATTACTATATATAATATAGTAGCTTAGTAGAGTTTGAGTCCTTTATGCAGTTGTTTCTCTAGATGTTCTAATCATTCCTTTTTATAGATATTGAGAATGAGTCGAAGAGGGAGACCAGCTGCTAGGGGAGGTCGTGCTACTGAAGAGACTGCTGATTATGCAGCCATGTTCGAAGCTATGATGACTTCGATCATGAGAAGGATACCAGTTCCGGGGGCGGCAGTTGATGTTGGAGTTCAAGTCCAAACTCCGAAACCAGTGGATTTTGCTAAGCTGTGCAAGGATTATACTGCTCTTGGAGGGAAGGTTTTCTTGGGAACAGAATCTACCATTGAGGTCCAGAGGTGGATAGATGCTTGTAGAAGGATCTTTGGTGATTTGGGAATTGATGATGCAACTAAGAGGAAGTTGGCATCAAGGCAGCTTCAAGGGAGAGCTTCTGATTGGTGGAACTCTATTACCATCAATACTGCGGAGGAAGAGATTACTTGGGAACAATTCCAAGCTAGATTTGAAGCTAAGTTCATTTCTACAGCTCAGAAGTCTGTTCTGTTCAAGAAGTTTGTAGAGCTCAAGCAGGGTGGAAGATCTGTTCTTGAGTATGTTTCTGAGTTTGAAGCTTTGTCCAAGTATGCCCGGTCATATATTGAGTCTGCTTATCAGAAGAACGAGAAGTTTGTGACCGGCTTGGATAGTTATCTTGGGAGACAGTTGGTGGATCATTTGGACGATTCATTTGAGAAGCTTGTGGAAAAAGCTCTTAGACATGAGAGTCTGTTTCCTAAGGAAGGACCTGTTGTTGCTGTTACCAAGGGAGAATCTAAACCACAGCAGGGTGGAAACCAGAAGAGGAAGCAGCAGCAGCAGAAAGGTAAGGATGGCCAGAAGAAGCCGAAAGGCGAGGTGACTTGCTACAATTGTCAACAGAAGGGCCATTTCTCTAAGGATTGTAAGAATCCGAAGGCACCGATGAAGTGTCACAACTGTGACAAGCCGGGGCATTTCAGGAAGAATTGTCCAGAACCAAGGAAGGACAGGCAGATTGTGCAAGCCTATGCTTTGGGGGCTGTTCCGTCGTCTTCGAAAGCTCCTACTGCTGAAGAGAAGGGAAAGAGTGTGGTTGTTCAAGGTACTCTTTTCCTATGTGGTGTTCCAGTTAGAGTTCTGTTTGATACTGGAGCGTCGCATTCATTTGTTTGTAATGAACTAGTAGGCCGGTTAGGTTTGAAGCCGGATATTGTTGATAGGCCATTGGTTGTGACTAATCCAGTTGGGGGTTCGTCTTGTTTGTGTATGTTATGCCGTGGTCTAGTTGTGTCGAGTCATGGTTGCTCTTTTGTTTGTGATTGCTTTGTTCTGAACTTTGCGGGGTTCGGAATTATTTTGGGTATGGACTGGCTTAGGAAGTATGCGGCTAAGGTTGATTGCGAAAGGTTGGAAGTGACAGTCGAGAATGTGGAGGGGCGAAAGATTGTGATACGATGTAAGCATGAAGAAGGCGTCTTCATGAGCTTCATGTATTCGCTAGTTGTTCCACGGGATGGACTGTCATCAGTGCCGATCGCTAATGGATTCGAGGATGTCTTTGACGAAGTCAAAGGGTTGCCGCCACATAGAGAGATCGAGTTTCGTATAGATCTAGTTGAAGGAGCCAGACCTGTTGTGATGCCTCTTAGGCGGATGGCGCCTAGGGAACAGCAAGAGTTGAGGGTGCAAGTTGATGATCTTTTGCAGAAAGGATTCATTCGGCGTAGTGTGTCCGAGTGGGGTGCACCAGTTGTGTTTGCAACCAAGGCAGATGGGTCGTTGAGATTGTGCGTCGATTATCGTGAGCTGAATAAGGTGACTAAGAAGAACAAGTATCCATTGCCGAGAATAGATGACTTGTTTGATCAGCTTCACGAAGCTAAGGTGTTTTCTCAGATGGATTTGGCAACGGGATTTCACCAGTTAAGAGTAGCTAAGGATAGTGTGCCGAAGACTGCTTTTAGGACACCATCCGGTTTCTTTGAGTGGCTGGTAATGCCGTTTGGATTGACTAACGCGCCAGCATATTTTGTGGATCTTATGAATAGAGTGTTCAGAGATCAGTTGAACAAGTTCGTACTTGTGTTCGTGGATGATATTCTGATTTATTCCAGAACGGAAGAAGAGCACAAGACGCACTTGCGTATTGTTTTGGAAATCTTACGGAAACATCAGCTGAAGGCTAAGTTTTCGAAGTGTCACTTCTGGAAGAGTGAAGTGAGATTCTTAGGCCATGTGATTTCTGGAAATGGAATAGCGGTTGATCCCGCTAAGGTGGCAGCAATCCAGGATTGGGTTAGACCTAAGAATGCGTCTGATGTGAGAAGTTTTCTTGGATTAGCAGGATATTATCGACGGTTTATTAAAGACTTCTCCAAGATAGCTGCACCGTTAACAGGATTGACGAAGAAGAACCAAGTGTTCTGTTGGGATGCTAAGTGTGAGCAAGCTTTCGGAATCCTGAAAGAGAGATTGACGAGTGCTCCTGTTTTGACTATTCCAAGTGGGAATGATGAGATGGTGGTTTACACCGACGCGTGTGGTACTGGACTTGGGGCAGTGCTGATGCAGAAGGATAAAGTTGTTGCGTATGCCAGTCGACAACTGAAGCCGCATGAAAGGAATTACCCAACTCATGATTTGGAGTTAGCGGCGATTGTATTTGCTCTGAAGATGTGGAGGCATTATCTGTTGGGAGTTCGATTTGAGTTGTTTACGGATCATAAGTCGTTGAAGTATCTTTTCTCCCAGAAGGATTTGAATCTTCGGCAGCAACGTTGGCTAGAGTTTTTAGCATCATATGATTTTGGTATAGCTTATACTCCGGGGAAAGGTAATGCAGTGGCTGATGCGTTAAGTCGAAGACATGCGGGATTGGGAGCCATGTTTTCTGAATGGAAGAGTCTCGAGTATTTAGCTGGATTTGACTTCAGGCCTAGATGCGAATTGGAACCTGAAATGTTGGCAAACTTATCGATAAGACCGACTCTTGTGGAAAGGATTGGCGAGAGTCAAAAGCGAGATGATAAGCTTGTCAAGATTATCCGTGAATTGGAATCTGGATTGGAGCCAGAAAAGGATAAAGGATTCGAGGTCGATAGAGAAGGTTGGCTTCGAAAGCAAGGACGACTAGTGGTTCCCGATATAGATGAATTGAGGAGTGAAGTTCTGAAGGAAAGTCATCACTCGAAGTTGACAATTCATCCAGGTGGAAATAAGATGTATCGGGATATGAAGAGAACCTACTACTGGGAAGGCATGAAGAAGGATGTTGGAGATTTCATTTCCAAGTGTATGAACTGTCAGTTGGTAAAGGCTGAACAGAAGAAGCCAAGTGGATTGCTTCAACCCTTAGAAGTTCCTACATGGAAGTGGGAACAAGTGTCGATGGATTTTATTGATGGATTGCCTAGAACCAGAACGGGGAATGAAGGGATTTGGGTCATTGTGGATCGTCTGACTAAGAGTGCACGATTCATTCCTGTTCGATCGACTAGGACTGCATCAAAGTTGGCTGAGTTGTATATTAAGTGGATAGTTCGATTCCATGGTATTCCGAAGAGCATAGTGAGCGATCGAGACCCATTGTTCACTAGTGGATTTTGGAAGAGCTTCCAGGAAGTTTTGGGAACCGAGTTGTGTTTGAGTACAGCTTATCATCCCCAAACAGATGGTCAGACCGAGAGAGTCAACCGAGTTTTGGAAGATCTTCTCAGAGCATGTGTTTTGGACTTCGGAGGATCATGGGAAGATCACCTTCATTTGGTGGAGTTTGCGTACAACAACAGTTACCAGTCAAGCATTGGTATGGCACCGTATGAGGCGTTGTATGGAAGACCGTGTAACTCTCCGACATGTTGGTTGGAAACTGGAGAAAAGCTGATACTTGGGCCAGAGATGATTCGTCAGACCTCAGATTGCATAGGGATCATTCAGCAACGAATGAAGGCAGCCCAAGACCGTCAGAAGAGTTATGCCGATAAGCGTCGAAAGGATTTGGAATTCGACGTAGGAGATATGGTTTTTGTGAAGATTTCTCCACTGAAGAGTGTTATCCGATTCGGGAAGAAAGGTAAATTGACTCCGAGATTTGTTGGACCATTCCCGATTATCGAGCGAATTGGAAAGCTCGCTTACAGATTGGAGTTACCAGAGAAGATGTCGAGTGTGCACAATGTTTTTCATGTATCATATCTACGGAAGTATGTGCACGACTCGAGTACGGTGGTTTCTGCTGATAGCTATGAAGACTTAGAAGTTGATCCAGTTGATAGAAGACCTCGTAAGCCGCTTCGTGTTGTTGAAACCGACACGAAACAGCTTAGGAGGAAGGTAGTTAAGTTGCTCAAAATACAATGGAGTGATGATGATAACGACTGTACGTGGGAGGTGGAAGGGAGGATGAAGGCAGCTCATCCTGAACTCTTCAAGGTATGGCCCTAAAGTGTCGTCTCATCTCACGATATTGTAACTTGTTCTAAGTCTTAGAATTCTGTACGCTAAGCTAGAATTGGATGCATGGTTTGTTGATTGCTATGAATGGTAGGCGTACAGAATAGTCTTTGATTGCTTTGTTTGCTTGGAATTTCGGGGGCGAAATTCCTAAGGGGGAGAGAATGTAACGACCCGTATTTCTCACGGATCGACATGTTCGTCAAAATCTGGAATTTTAGCACTTTCAGATTTTTAGGCAAATTTGTCTAAGTCCTAGGTCGTACGCGACCTAAGGGTTGTTGGCAACTTAGAGAAGGTCTGCGACTTAAGAAATGTTGTGAGCGACCTAAGTTTTGTTAAGTGTTAGGTCGGCTGGGAAAGTTAGCGACCTAGTAGTTGCCGAGTTAGCGACCTAGTAGTTGCCGAGTTAGCGACCTAGTAGTTGCCGAGTTAGCGACCTAGTAGTTGCCGAGTTAGCGACCTAGTAGTTGCCGAGTTAGCGACCTAGTGGTTCTGAGTTAGCGACCTAGTGGTTCTGAGTTAGCGACCTAGTGGTTCTGAGTTAGCGACCTAAGGAGTTAGCTTGTTAGCGACCTAAGGAGTTAGCTTGTTAGCGACCTAAGGAGTTAGCTTGTTAGCGACCTAAGGAGTTAGGCTATGTGTTAGGTCGTAACACTGTTAGGTCGTATGTTGTGTTAGGTCGTTAGGTTGTTAGGTCGCTGGGTTTCCTAAGTGTTAGGTCGCTGAGGAGTTAAGTCGTGCATCTGTTAGGTCGCGTAGATTGCTAAGTTGTTAGGTCGCTAGAATAGTTTGTGTTAGGTCGCGTAGATCTATCTGTTAGGTCGGAGAAGCTTAGGTCGGAGAGTCTTAGGTCGGAAACGACCTAGGGAGATAGCCAGATTTCGACTTAAGGACAGATTTCTGCTATAAATAGGAGGGGTTGTTCTCACTTTTTGGGATCCGGATTTTTGAAGCGACGAAGTGCTGCCATTTTGAGAGCTCGACTTCTACACTTCTTCACTTCTTTTCTCCACTTTAATCTAGTGCTTCCATCCATCCAAATCGAAGATCGAGATTGAAGATTCAAAAGCTTGGATTGAAGATCTTCATCTTTTCAAGAGAGATTTCTTCATTTGAAGCGGATTTGTGATAGATCTAGCTTCATCCTTCGCTGTCCAGATCTGAAGTGTGTTGATTTGAGGTTGTTTAGGTGATTTGGTGAGTGGTGATTATCTCTCACACGGATCCAAAGGAGTATATCGGATTGTTGGCTCGTTTTGGTGTTAAAATAGAGATTTCCATGCATTTTCTTCATCCTATGTGTAGATCCTTGTAGATCCATTGTTCATGATGATGTTGCATCCATTTTATCATATGTTAACTTATGCAAGTTCATTCATCAAGTTTGTAGAGATATAATCCATGTTTTCATGCTTATTGGACTTTCAACTCTTTAATTACGAAAATGCCATTATTGTTATAATTGTCTACTTAGATCATATTTGAATGCTTGATTGCTTGGATTGATGTTTGATTTGATTGCTTATTATGAACTAGATGATTGATGATTAGATTTAGATCGAAGATGATTCAAAAGCTAAGGGAAAGGCTCTTGAATTGGAAAAGTTGCTCGTGGCATATGTAGCGGGATGATGAAGCTCTTATGCATAGATTCGATGATGCGATGATGAGATGAGGCTTTGCGAGGATGTAATGAAGCGAGGCATCATATGATGAAGACTTGGTCTAATCCAGACGGGATCATTCCAAGCATGTTGATAACTCGGTGATATGATTCGAGTTGAAGATAATGAATGGATATGAGAATAGTCGTCGAGGAGGATGACTAGGAGGCTTGGATAACATCGTTGTTGAAGGTTCTAGCATGCTCTAAGCAAGGGTACGTTTGGGCAGATTCGATAGTCCCAACGGCCAACTGTTGATGGTCGAGTACTCTGGGCAGATTCGATAGTCCTAGGCACGGGCTGCGACGACGTGCGGGAGTTATGTCTAGAACCGGGGTTTTCATTAGCCCTTGACGGACGGCTGAAAGAATGTGCCGGTCATTCAATTAACGGTGATATTGAAGCAATGATAACAGTGATAGCCAGAGTCATGGATGTTTGGTTGTATCGTCATTCGGACTCAAGAGCGGTATTTTCTGGGTGCTTATCTGATTTAGGCCTTGGTACTTGGAAAACATCGCCCTTGACTCGAGTGATAGTAGCTTTACTTTAAATTGTATGCTCTGCTATGTTTGCTTCTGCTTAGTGTGTGTCTGGGGGCTATCACTGTAGAATGAGGTTGGAGTGGGAGGGTTGTATTCCTATTCCTTTTCCTTTATGCTCTTTTGGTATGTTGTTAGTTAATTTACTGCTCACTAAGACTGTTGTCTGACTCAAGGCTTTATGTTTTAATTCTTATTGCCTTGGGCTGTTCGTCCATTTTGGGACGGGCAGACTAGGTAGCAGGTGACAGGTGCTGTTCTCTTCTCACGATGCTGATATCGAAGACGAGCTAGAGGGTTGCATATTATTTTCTTATATGTACTGGATATTCCGCTGTTTTGTATTCTCTGAGAGATTTGTAGTGAGGCTGGATGTATTGACTATGTGGATGCTTGTATTCAACTATTATGAAGTTTTATAGGATGTCATTTTGTTCTGTAAAGCTTCACTATACTTATGCTCTATTGTATTTTTATCCATGCGCTGTGAGTAATACGATAGATTCAGTTGTTTTAAATCTTGTCTTGACAATCGTCCATGGTCGCCTGGCACACTTTACAGCGCTCTATCTCTAGATTCGGTGCAGGGGTCATGGGCGGTCGTCACAACAAGGAAGAAATTACTCTGAGTATGATCACAAGTGGGAGTCGGGGATGAAGACTGAAATTCCTGAATTCAAAGGTGGTATGCAAGCGGAGGTGTAACAACCCTGTATTTTTCAAATATTTTTAAATTGATTTTTCCAGATTCAAAAGCTTTATTTATGAAAAAGAATAAATTTTGTTATTTTAAGTATAAACTTTGATTTTGATGTGGATTTGAATTCCAAATATGACTAAATTTAATATTTCCAGAAAATGTGAATTTTGGTCAAATAGTCAAACTTTGACTTTTAAATTTAAATTTTAAATAGTTTGAAATTATAAATTTTATCTTTTATTATGAAAATAGATTTAATAACTTGAATACAGCTTTTCGTTTCGTTGGAAACGGAGTTAAATTGTAGAAGTTATGTAATTTTCAATTTTGTGTATAAACTGTTTATTTTGCAATATTATTTATTTTAAATCATATAAATTATATTTTTATTGTCATATTTTGTTTTAATATGTGTTAATAGGTTATTTAATGTCTTTTAATATTTTTAAAATGATAATATAATTTTTCTTAAGTTTACTTGAATTTATTTCAATTTATGAAACCTAGTTTCCATTTTCTTTACTATTTTCTTAATTTAATTATATATAATTAAAATTTATTTAATTATTTTATGCCTTCACTTTTATTTGCTGTTTTTACTTTATTTATATGCATTCTACATGTATTTAAATTAAAATAGATTTTTCCAAAGTGTACTGAAGTTATTTCTAATTTTTAAAGCCTAGTTTGCATTTTTAAGCCATTTTCTTAATTTAAATTATATTTATTCAAAAATTTAATTATTTATTTTATATATTTATTTTATTTCTGAGTTGTTATTTTTATTTCTCAGTTTTTATATGTATTTATAAATTACAAATATATATAAAAGAAATTTGAAAGGTTTGTGTCTCTTTAGTTGCTTTTGTCCTTTTGTTTTCCCGTCTCTTCATTTTCTTAA
This sequence comes from Allium fistulosum, assembly GCA_030737815.1. Taxonomy (NCBI): domain Eukaryota; kingdom Viridiplantae; phylum Streptophyta; class Magnoliopsida; order Asparagales; family Amaryllidaceae; genus Allium; species Allium fistulosum. The sequence continues at coordinate 103,851,694 of CM060907.1, forward strand.
CTCCTACATTCAATTCTTTTGGCCGACCCCTTTCTTTTTTTCAGCTGATCATTTTTCACTTCATTCACGTGAGAAAATATCCATCTTCACTTAAACTCACGACATTTCAACTTGAGAAAAAAAATGGTAAGTTATGGCTCCTTCTTTTTCACTTTTTCTTCCTATTTTACATTGATTTTCACCTTGTTTCCTCTTGTGCTTTGCTAGGCCACTACACCATCATCTCCTCTGACCATCACCACCATCATCTACAGCAGCAACCACCACCTATCCCCTCCTTCAGATCAGGCCGTGACCATTGGATGAAGCCATCACCACAAAACTCCACAAAACATGCAAGCCAAGCCACATATATTCACCTACCCTACATACATCACTTTGGCCACCCCTTAGCCACCACCTCCAGCCATCACATCACCTCTGACATCAGTTCCAGACCTGTACCTTACATGACCAGACCTGTAGCAATGATGGCCGAACCCAAACATGACCATAGGTCGAGCCTATGTTGTACCAAAACCACTTTGCCTTGACCTTTAACATTCTTTGCCTTATAACTTACCATACCCCTTCTCATTTCCATTGTAGCCATGCCTTTCCGAGTCCAAACCTGACCTATATGATGCCATACCTGAGCCAAAGCATCATTATGGCCAAGCTAAAGAGTCCCTTAGGCTAAGCATTGAAGTGATTGAGGCATGGTAAAATCATCTTGTTCATTTTTGCTTTTATTTCAATCTGTTCTAATGTTGTTTTGTATTAGAAATTCATGTGTTATATTTTGTTTTGTTTTGGGTTGTAACACAAGTTATAAGCTTGGATCTCTTCCCACTTAAACCTATTGTTGTGTCATCGTGCCTTCTGGAATCCGTTGTGTCATTTGTATTGCAGTCTCCAGCACCAAAAAGGTGAGTTATTCTCACCAGATAATATGTACTTATATAACTGATAAACCGACACCATTTGAATCTGTAAAGTATATCATCATGCTATATCTATTTATATTATTGTCATATGATGTTCACACATGCTTATACACCTGTTATCTCTTATGTTACTGTTATATCATGTTATTCTGTTCATTTTATCAGTTTATCACACTGCAAGTTCCCTGTAGATTAGAAATCACTATGGGTTGAAATGATACATACCCGAACGGACTTTAGAATAGGGAAATATCGTTATGGGCTAAAATGATAAGCCTAAGCGACTTTTTATTTATTTTATATAACTTGGGATTGCGGGTTTGAAATGATAAAACCCGGTTTTTCTTTGTAAACTGCGGATTGAAATGATAGACATCCGTATCACTTGACCTAGGCTAGAAAATTATATACAGACCCATGGTTTATATATTTTTCTAAAACTTATAAAATATTTTAAAATTATAAATATTATGATATTTTGATATAAATTTAAGTAAAAAATGATTTTATAGAAATATTAGTGATTTTCTATAAATTGAATAATGAATTAAGTAAATGATAAAGTAGAATTTGAACTATAAGTAAATTTTGGAATTTATGTTTTGTTTTAAAAAGGAAAATTTATGAAGTAAGAAAATATAATATTTTGATTTAAAAATGTAATTTAAATGATTTTACAAAATCATAATGATTTTTGAATATGTTAAAATGTTAAATAAATGAATGTTTAAGTAAATTTTGAAATATAGCTTAAAATTGGAAATTTTGAATCTTTGTTAAAAGTGAAGTTTTATTTAAGTAAAATAAAAGGGAAATAAGCTATATTTTGGGAATTTAAACTTATTGGTTAAGTTAAGAATTTAATTAAAGAAATGGAAATTTAATAATTGAATTTAAATAAGTAAATTGTTATTTAATTTGATTTTGTATGGAAATTTGACTTTATAAAATCATAAGAATAAATGGTATTTAAATGATTGTTTTTAAGTGTGAAATTATATGATTTTATAAGTTAAAAATGATTTATATTAAAAGTTAATTGTTTGTGAAATTGTAATTTAACTCTGAATTTGATTTGACTGCATTTTTGAAATGTAATTGTTTAAAATGAACTAAAGGGGTTAATTTAAACTAAAAGCTATTATAGTACTTTGTAAGTGCTATAGTTGATAAAGATAACTAAAGTTTAGTCGAAAATAAAAGAAACCTATTACAGCACTTAAGCACTGTCTTTTGTTAAATAACTGTTTTAAACTATAACTTTACGTAGCATTTTATAAGTGCTACGAAAACTATATTTTTGTTGTTTTAATATATTTTAATGAAAATTAATCTTTGGAAAATGATATAACTTTGGAAATTAAATGTTAAATTTCTAAAGATAATGAAGAGACATTTAAATGGTTTTAAATGGAAGAATTTGATTTTAATGTGAGTTTAAAATGGTATTTAAATTTAATAAAATTAATGGATTAAATGGTATTTTAAATGAATTAAAATGAATGATATTTTGATATTTTGAACTGAATTTGAAATGATATTAAATCTTGGAATGAATAATTAAAGTTTATATTAGTATGAAAAATATTTGGTTTACTTGAAATTTGAATCTATTTAAAAGATATTGTACTTATGAAATATAGGATAATAAAGCTTTGGAATTTATTTTATAATTTGAATAGTTATTTTGTGGATTAAATCTATATTTGAAATTTATAAGATTTGAAATGGTCTATGGAAATTTAATTGAAGTAAATGATTGAATTGAATTGAAACTTTGGAAATTTTAATACTTGATTTGAAAGTATAATAAATTCACTTTTAAATGTTTTAAATGAATTATTTTGATTGAAATATAAACTATTTAAAAGGTGACTTGAAATGATAATAAATGAATGATATCTTTAAATTTAAAAAGTATTTAAAGTTGAATATTTAGGTTTGAACTCAAATTATATTTTGGTATATTAAAATGATTTGAAATAAAGTTTTGAAAGGATATGATATTTTGATATATTAAAATGATTTGGAATGAAGTTTTGGAAAGATATGATATTCTGATATATTGAAATAATTTGAAATAAAGTTTTGAAATAATATGATATTTTAAATATATTGAAATGGTTTGGAATTGATTTAACCTTTATTTTGATAAAGATTTGGATTTGAAATGATATTCTATTTTGAAGTATAAAATACTGTTTTTTTAAATTATAACCACGGGTTATAATAACGATTGGTTGTTAAAGAGACCGGGATCGGATATGGACATACTCTCTGTCGATACCGAAAACCACTTTAACAACTGTGTACGCGGTGGAGTTTCCAGAATGAAGTAGGATGGTGGCGACGATCCTAAGGTATATACGTGGACCCAACTCCCGTGAGTTGGCATAAGGTGGCTAAAACAGGAGCGATTGACGGACCAATGAGGTAGCACCTCTGATCGGACACACTTCTTCGATACCATTCTATTACTTGTGATTGATTTGGTGCGCATCCTTGATTTGGGAGTGTTGTTCGAGGTGGGCGGTAGTGGCTGCTATGCGTCACCACCAGTCCGGATGCGTAATTGGTATATCTACCCTGGCATTGCCTAGTTGTGCCGTGTCACCTACCATATCGAGCTTTACTACGATTATGATTTTAAGATCCGACCGCGTTAAGGTTCTCCATCCCCTTAACGCTATTTTCTATATGATTATACTTTACTGATTAGACACTACTGTATATAGCGTATATTACTACATAGTAGATAGTTTAACGGATCCTTAGAGGATGGGCGGTCCCAAGCATCTTCTAAGTTACTTGTACCCTTATTACAGTTCGCTTGAGTTGGTTTACATTATATAAGTATATATTGTCCTGACTCGAGTGTTTTGTGTTTTTCTTTACGCTCAGGTCAGCCTGAGTTATTCACAGATTCGGATTCCACTTTCTGGAGATTTGAATCGCTGGAGATTATCTGCTTGTCTTGTCCTATCTATTTCAGTTCTGTTGTTCTACTCAGCTTGTACTTGGTTATTGTATTTAGACTTCTGTTGTACTCTATCTCTTCTGTTGTATCTTATGTAACCTGTTTATATTTATATAGTAGCTTCATGAACTACTATTTCTTTTACTTCCGCTGCATTATTTTACTCTGTGTCTGTGATCTGTGATTATATTTATTTACTGTATATTCTGAGATTTGCCAAATTTTATTTACAACGCGGTATTTTGAGCAATTCAACTCCGGCATGAGTGTCTACCTATACACTTATAATGGATGCGAATGGTTGAAAATATCGGGTCATTACAGTTGGTATCAGAGCTTTGGCTTTGAGGCAAAACTTAGAATGTATGGTAAATTTATTTACAGAATCACTTTCGTTCGAGTTTGAATCTCTTCCTTTGATTCGTTTTCCTTTGAATTTTGGAACGTTCCCTGCGGTTCTGAAATTCATTCGTGTCCCTCACTATTCATCATCTTTTGATTCTGGAGTATCCCATGACTCCACTTCCAATGATCTTTATAGTGAATTGGCGGTCTCGCCAATATTCTAATTTTCTTGTAAAAGGGTGAAAATTCTTTATAATCAGCATCGATTCACCAGAGATTTATATTTATCCTTGGTTTAGATGCTAATATCTTTTATTATTCCAAACTCTATCTCTTGAGATTGAAGGTAGATTTACCCCAGAAAATCCACATTTGATCTTATCCATTGAGTCACGGTTGACCCGGTTAAGGTTGTCCGCGATTTATCTAAGCTTACCCATCTCTCTACTCTATTTAACCATCTTGCCTTTTGTTTCTAAATTGTCTCCAAACATTTTGAATCGTACTTGAAAATCTATGTTTTGTTTATATGTTGTGTTGTTTGGGTTGTTGATGTTGATTTGGGTTTCCGATCGATTCGTCTGATCAACGCTATCGATAGGATTTCTAAAACACTTTGACAGAACAAACTGACACAATATTATTTTAAAATTTGGTTAATGAAATAAATTTGGATATATAATTTTATGGAACTTAATAAATTGATTTAAATTGATAATTTGAAATGATAATACTTGATTTATCATTTATTGTTCTACAAATGAATTTATAAATAGTTGTTTATAAATTTATTTGGGAACTGAAATGAATTTAAAAACAATAAATTTAAAGAATTTAATTTCCAATGGTTTCAAACCTTGTGTTTAAATTTTTTAAAAGGATATTATTTAAAGTATTTTGAATAAAAATTTGTCTCTAAAGGATTTTAAAGTTTAAAAATTAAGTGCTCTTCTCTTTGTCGCTGGAAAATAATTTCGGTGATGACTGCAGCATCATCGACGTTCATTTTCGAGTTTCGAAGTGAAGAGACTGTTCTGTAGTCTTGCTACAGCTTTGTTTTGGAAAATCTAATTGATTTGAATTTCTAAATATGACTGGATTATAATATATATAGATATATGATTTAATTTTGATTTGACATATTATATACATATATTTATTTATCTCTTAGTGGTTTGAAGGGAATCGGAAATTTAATTCTTACATTTTATCTTAAAGAATAATTTCAGTTATAAGAAGAAAATAAAAATTTGAATAAATGATTCAAACTTGAGATAATTGAATTGGAACGTTTTACTTGTATAACACACAATTTAATTCCAATATAACTTACCTAAATTACACAGAAGTTGAATATGAAATTGGATAATATACAATATAGAAAGGATTTTTATAAATAAAATTTGAGTGGTTATAATAAATGTTATACACTTAAATTTTAGTTATAAAAGATTAACAGAGGTAAATATTGAAAAAGGAATCTAAAGAGATTTTATTTAAATAACTTAATAATCAAATTGATTTAATATGGAACCTTAAGTCTAACCTAGAAATTTTAATAAAGGTTATTTCCTGAAATGAATATGTTGTATAATAAATAATGTATCTTTGAATAGATAAAATAAAATACATTTGAATTAGACATTTTGTAATAAAGTTATTTAACTTTAATTCATAGTTTAATTGATGTCTAAATGAATAAATGTGTAAAGAAATTTGATTGTTATATTTGCTATATAAATATTTTATTTATGAAATAGATATGCCTTGAAAAATGAGTAATTATGATTTAAAGAGTTAAAATGTATTTTAACATCACTAAAATTTGATAATTGAGAATTTGGTTTCCAAATGGAATAATAAGTGTAACTTATTAAAGGAATATCTATTTATGAAATGGGTATTTTAAATAAAGAGTTAGGCTATGTGTTAAATTAAGAGTTAAGTAAAATAGTGAAATTTTGACTTAATAAACGAAGTATAGTTTAATTTAGATATTCTATTTATAAAAGTTTGTTTTAATAAGTCATAAGTTAAATGATATCTAAATGAATATTTTTGAAATTGAACTGATTTGAAATACTAATATATCTACTGTAGCATTTTATAAGTGCTGCTATTTTGAAAAGACAATGTTTTGGAAATTTTTATAATTAAATGAACTTAGAAATGTTACAACTTTAAAATGAATATTATTTGACCTTGAATTAAAATGGTTTAAATGAAGATTTTTTTAGGGTGTTATGATTTTCTAAGTATTATGTTTTTTTTTTAAAAGAATAATTTTTCCAGTGTTATGATTTTAGTAGTGTGATTTCCAAATGATAAACATCCCTAAATTGTTATGATTTCAAAGCATTATGGTTTTAAATTTATTATCTTGTTTTGTTTTTCCAAACTATCTTTTGGTTGTCCTTATTTCTCTTATCTTGTTATAGAATGGGAAGGCTATTGCTTATACCAGTCTATTTAGAAATCTTTCTGTAATCTTTGATAATCTTTGTTACTCATCTGGATCTGAACACTGTTTTTCCATTCATAGACCGTCGGTCAAGTGAAAAGGGAGATTCAGACTCTAGAGGATCTTTTTCGTGCTTATATTCTTGATTTGATCAACTCCATCTTGTTAAACTTACCTATAACAATAGTTATCAGGTGTAATTCCAATCTTCTTATCATCTTGTCTTAATTCTATTTCATTCTATCTTTTTCTGTGCTTTCCCGTACCTCGTTCCTTTTCGGGGACGAAAAGTTTTGAGTGGGGGAGAGTGTAACAACCCTGTATTTTTCAAATATTTTTAAATTGATTTTTCCAGATTCAAAAGCTTTATTTATGAAAAAGAATAAATTTTGTTATTTTAAGTATAAACTTTGATTTTGATGTGGATTTGAATTCCAAATATGACTAAATTTAATATTTCCAGAAAATGTGAATTTTGGTCAAATAGTCAAACTTTGACTTTTAAATTTAAATTTTAAATAGTTTGAAATTATAAATTTTATCTTTTATTATGAAAATAGATTTAATAACTTGAATACAGCTTTTCGTTTCGTTGGAAACGGAGTTAAATTGTAGAAGTTATGTAATTTTCAATTTTGTGTATAAACTGTTTATTTTGCAATATTATTTATTTTAAATCATATAAATTATATTTTTATTGTAATATTTTGTTTTAATATGTGTTAATAGGTTATTTAATGTCTTTTAATATTTTTAAAATGATAATATAATTTTTCTTAAGTTTACTTGAATTTATTTCAATTTATGAAACCTAGTTTCCATTTTCTTTACTATTTTCTTAATTTAATTATATATAATTAAAATTTATCTAATTATTTTATGCCTTCACTTTTATTTGCTGTTTTTACTTTATTTATATGCATTCTACATGTATTTAAATTAAAATAGATTTTTCCAAAGTGTACTGAAGTTATTTCTAATTTTTAAAGCCTAGTTTGCATTTTTAAGCCATTTTCTTAATTTAAATTATATTTATTCAAAAATTTAATTATTTATTTTATATATTTATTTTATTTCTTAGTTGTTATTTTTATTTCTCAGTTTTTATATGTATTTATAAATTACAAATATATATAAAAGGAATTTGAAAGGTTTGTGTCTCTTTAGTTGCTTTTGTCCTTTTGTTTTCCCGTCTCTTCATTTTCTTAACTCCTACATTCAATTCTTTTGGCCGACCCCTTTCTTTCTTTCAGCTGATCATTTTTCACTTCATTCACGTGAGAAAATATTCATCTTCACTTAAACTCACGACATTTCAACTTGAGAAAAAAAATGGTAAGTTATGGCTCCTTCTTTTTCACTTTTTCTTCCTATTTTACATTGATTTTCACCTTGTTTCCTCTTGTGCTTTGCTAGGCCACTACACCATCATCTCCTCTGACCATCACCACCATCATCTACAGCAGCAACCACCACCTATCCCCTCCTTCAGATCAGGCCGTGACCATTGGATGAAGCCATCACCACAAAACTCCACAAAACATGCAAGCCAAGCCACATATATTCACCTACCCTCCATACATCACTTTGGCCATCCCTTAGCCACCACCTCCAGCCATCACATCACCTCTGACATCAGTTCCAGACCTGTACCTTACATGACCAGACCTGTAGCAATGATGGCCGAACCCAAACATGACCATAGGTCGAGCCTATGTTGTACCAAAACCACTTTGCCTTGACCTTTAACATTCTTTGCCTTATAACTTACCATACCCCTTCTCATTTCCATTGTAGCCATGCCTTTCCGAGTCCAAACCTGACCTATATGATGCCATACCAGAGCCAAAGCATCATTATGGCCAAGCTAAAGAGTCCCTTAGGCTAAGCATTGAATTGATTGAGGCATGGTAAAATCATCTTGTTCATTTTTGCTTTTATTTCAATCTGTTCTAATGTTGTTTTGTATTAGAAATTCATGTGTTATATTTTGTTTTGTTTTGGGTTGTAACACAAGTTATAAGCTTGGATCTCTTCCCACTTAAACCTATTGTTGTGTCATCGTGCCTTCTGGAATCCGTTGTGTCATTTGTATTGCAGTCTCCAGCACCAAAAAGGTGAGTTATTCTCACGAGATAATATGTACTTATATAACTGATAAACCGACACCATTTGAATCTGTAAAGTATATCATCATGCTATATCTATTTATATTATTGTCATATGATGTTCACACATGCTTATACACCTGTTATCTCTTATGTTACTGTTATATCATGTTATTCTGTTCATTTTATCAGTTTATCACACTGCAAGTTCCCTGTAGATTAGAAATCAATATGGGTTGAAATGATACATACCCGAACGGACTTTAGAATAGGGAAAGATCGTTATGGGCTGAAATGATAAGCCTAAGCGACTTTTTATTTATTTTATATAACTTGGGATTGCGGGTTTGAAATGATAAAACCCGGTTTTTCTTTGTAAACTGCGGATTGAAATGATAGACATCCGTATCACTTGACCTAGGCTAGAAAATTATATACAGACCCGTGGTTTATATATTTTTCTAAAACTTATAAAATATTTTAAAATTATAAATATTATGATATTTTGATATAAATTTAAGTAAAAAATGATTTTATAGAAATATTAGTGATTTTCTATAAATTGAATAATGAATTAAGTAAATGATAAAGTAGAATTTGAACTATAAGTAAATTTTGGAATTTATGTTTTGTTTTAAAAAGGAAAATTTATGAAGTAAGAAAATATAATATTTTGATTTAAAAATGTAATTTAAATGATTTTACAAAATCATAATGATTTTTGAATATGTTAAAATGTTAAATAAATGAATGTTTAAGTAAATTTTGAAATATAGCTTAAAATTGGAAATTTTGAATCTTTGTTAAAAGTGAAGTTTTATTTAAGTAAAATAAAAGGGAAATAAGCTATATTTTGGGAATTTAAACTTATTGGTTAAGTTAAGAATTTAATTAAAGAAATGGAAATTTAATAATTGAATTTAAATAAGTAAATTGTTATTTAATTTGATTTTGTATGGAAATTTGACTTTATAAAATCATAAGAATAAATGGTATTTAAATGATTGTTTTTAAGTGTGAAATTATATGATTTTATAAGTTAAAAATGATTTATATTAAAAGTTAATTGTTTGTGAAATTGTAATTTAACTCTGAATTTGATTTGACTGCATTTTTGAAATGTAATTGTTTAAAATGAACTAAAGGGGTTAATTTAAACTAAAAGCTATTATAGTACTTTGTAAGTGCTATAGTTGATAAAGATAACTAAAGTTTAGTCGAAAATAAAAGAAACCTATTACAGCACTTAAGCGCTGTCTTTTGTTAAATAACTGTTTTAAACTATAACTTTACGTAGCATTTTATAAGTGCTACGAAAACTATATTTTTGTTGTTTTAATATATTTTAATGAAAATTAATCTTTGGAAAATGATATAACTTTGGAAATTAAATGTTAAATTTCTAAAGATAATGAAGAGACATTTAAATGGTTTTAAATGGAAGAATTTGATTTTAATGTGAGTTTAAAATGGTATTTAAATTTAATAAAATTAATGGATTAAATGGTATTTTAAATGAATTAAAATGAATGATATTTTGATATTTTGAAATGAATTTGAAATGATATTAAATCTTGGAATGAATAATTAAAGTTTATATTAGTATGAAAAATATTTGGTTTACTTGAAATTTGAATCTATTTAAAAGATATTGTACTTATGAAATATAGGATAATAAAGCTTTGGAATTTATTTTATAATTTGAATAGTTATTTTGTGGATTAAATCTATATTTGAAATTTATAAGATTTGAAATGGTCTATCGAAATTTAATTGAAGTAAATGATTGAATTGAATTGAAACTTTGGAAATTTTAATACTTGATTTGAAAGTATAATAAATTCACTTTTAAATGTTTTAAATGAATTATTTTGGTTGAAATATAAACTATTTAAAAGGTGACTTGAAATGATAATAAATGAATGATATCTTTAAATTTAAAAAGTATTTAAAGTTGAATATTTAGGTTTGAACTCAAATTATATTTTGGTATATTAAAATGATTTGAAATAAAGTTTTGAAAGGATATGATATTTTGATATATTAAAATGATTTGGAATGAAGTTTTGGAAAGTTATGATATTCTGATATATTGAAATAATTAGAAATAAAGTTTTGAAATAATATGATATTTTAAATATATTGAAATGGTTTGGAATTGATTTAACCTTTATTTTGATAAAGATTTGGATTTGAAATGATATTCTATTTTGAAGTATAAAATACTGTTTTTTTAAATTATAACCACGGGTTATAATAACGATTGGTTGTTAAAGAGACCGGGATCAGATATGGACATACTCTCTGTCGATACCGAAAACCACTTTAACAACTGTGTACACGGTGGAGTTTCCAGAATGAAGTAGGATGGTGGCGACGATCCTAAGGTATATACGTGGACCCAACTCCCGTGAGTTGGCATAAGGTGGCTAAAACAGGAGCGATTGACGGACCAATGAGGTAGCACCTCTGATCGGACACACTTCTTCGATACCATTCTATTACTTGTGATTGATTTGGTGCGCACCCTTGATTTGGGAGTGTTGTTCGAGGTGGGCGGTAGTGGCTGCTATGCGTCACCACCAGTCCGGATGCGTAATTGGTATATCTACCCTGGCATTGCCTAGTTGTGCCGTGTCACCTACCATATCGAGCTTTACTACGATTATGATTTTAAGATCCGACCGCGTTAAGGTTCTCCATCCCCTTAACGCTATTTTCTATATGATTATACTTTACTGATTAGACACTACTGTATATAGCGTATATTACTATATAGTAGATAGTTTAACGGATCCTTAGAGGATGGGCAGTCCCAAGCATCTTCTAAGTTACTTGTACCCTTATTACAGTTCGCTTGAGTTGGTTTACATTATATAAGTATATATTGTCCTGACTCGAGTGTTTTGTGTTTTGCTTTACGCTCGGGTCAGCCTGAGTTATTCACAGATTCGGATTCCACTTTCTGGAGATTTGAATCGCTGGAGATTATCTGCTTGTCTTGTCCTATCTATTTCTGTTCTGTTGTTCTACTCAGCTTGTACTTGGTTATTGTATTTAGACTTCTGTTGTACTCTATCTCTTCTGTTGTATCTTATGTAACCTGTTTATATTTATATAGTAGCTTCATGAACTACTATTTCTTTTACTTCCGCTGCATTATTTTACTCTGTGTCTGTGATCTGTGATTATATTTATTTACTGTATATTCTGAGATTTGCCAAATTTTATTTACAACGTGGTATTTTGAGCAATTCAACTCCGGCATGAGTGTCTACCTATACACTTATAATGGATGCGAATGGTTGAAAATATCGGGTCGTTACAGGAGGAGTTTCTAGATTGGGTGGCTAATGTTGAGGAGATTTTTGACTTCAAAGAAGTTCCAGGACATCGTAGAGTGAAGTTGGGTGCTACGAGGCTGAGGGGTAGAGCTTTGGCATGGTGGCAGCAGACTAAACTTACACGTGATCGGATGGGAAAGTCAAAAGTTGAATCTTGGGAGAAGATGAAGAAATTGATGAAAGCAACGTTCTTACCATACAATTATCAATCTTTGATGTATCAACGTTTGCAGAACTTGAGGCAGGGCACGAAGATAGTTAATGACTATGCTGATGAATTTTACCAACTGATTGCTCGAAATGATATTATGGAGAAGGAAGAACAACTGACAGCTAGATTTGTTGGGGGACTACGAATGCAGATCCAGGATATGGTTAATATGTTCGATCCAAGATCTGTAGCAGAGGCACATCAGAAAGCGTTGGCTTGGGAGAAACAGGGACGACGGGGAAGTGGTGTGTTTACTAATTCTAACAACCAAGCGAAGAGTGTTGGAGGAAGTTCTAATGTTTCTAAACCTATCAGTAGACCAGTGGTGAAGGAGGCTGAGAAGGCAAGGGTTAACAATGGTTTCAAATGTTACAATTGTCAGGAATAGGGTCATAAAAGCAGTGAATGTCCAAAGCCGAAGAAACGAACCATGATTGTAGAAGTTGAAGATGAGGATGTTGATGGGGAATGTTCTAGTCCAGTTGAGGAAGATGAGCAGGATATTGCGTCAGGAGATGAAGGTTGTAACCTAATGCTGAGGAGATCGTGTTTAACACTGAAGCAGGAAGAAGTTAGTTGGTTGAGGAGTAACATCTTTCAGTCAACGTGTACTATTCTGGGGAAGGTGTGTAAGTTTGTGATTGACGCAGGAAGCTGTGATAATATTATTTCAACCGAGGCTGTGACAAAGTTGAAATTGAAAACAGAGAAACATCCGAGTCCATACAAGTTAGCATGGTTGAGAAAAGGAGGAGAAGTGAAAGTGGATAGACGAGTTCGTGTTCCATTCTCTATTGGGAAGAAATACAAAGATGAAATATGGTGTGATGTAGTAGAGATGGATGTTTGCCACTTATTATTGGGAATACCATGGCAATATGATCGAGCAGTACTACATGACGGTCGGACCAATAGCTACAGTTTTATGTTTAAAGGCACGAAGAATATCTTAGTTCCGAAGAAGAGATCACAAGAAGAAAGTAAGTCAGAAGAAATTGAAGAGCTGAAAACTTTATTGACTTTAAAGGAGTTTGTTAAAGAAGTTGAAGAAGAGCCGGAAGTATTCTTGTTGATTGGGCATGAGAGCAGTGAAGAAGTTGAAATTCCAGAAGAAGTTAAACCAGTTTTGAAAGAATTTGACGATGTATTTCCAGAGGAATTACCAACGGAGTTGCCACCGTTGAGGGATATACAACATCAGATAGATCTTGTTCCAGGTGCTGTACTACCACACAGACCACATTATCGAATGAGTCCGAAGGAACATGAAGAATTGCGGAGGCAGGTAGAGGAATTGCTTGAGCAGGGGCGTGTGCAGGAGAGTCTGAGTCCTTGTGCTGTACCAGCTTTATTGGTACCCAAGAAGGATGGGACGTGGATGATGTGCACTGACAGTCGAGCATTGAATAAGATTACTGTGAGATATAGATTTCCAATGCTGAGGTTGGATGACTTGTTAGATCAAGTAAGCGGAGCTATTATCTTTTCGAAGATTGATTTGAAGAGTGGATATCATCAAATTCGTATCAGACCAGGAGATGAGTGGAAGACTGCTTTTAAAACCAGGGAGGGTCTATACGAGTGGTTGGTCATGCCGTTTGGCTTATCAAATGCACCAAGTACTTTCATGAGGGTGATGAATCAGATTTTTAGACCGTTCATTGGGAAATTTGTGGTGGTGTATTTCGATGATATTCTGATTTACAGTGGGAGTCCAGAGGAACATTTGAATCATCTTAGAGAAGTGCTAATGGTATTGCGACAAGAACAATTCTATGCTGCAACGAAGAAATGCGTGTTCATGGCGCATAGTGTTTTATTTCTGGGGTATGTTGTTTAGAAGGAAGGTATACAGGTGGACCAAAGTAAAGTTGAGGCGATCAGAGATTGGCCACAGCCCAAGACGATAACGGAAGTTCGTAGTTTTCACGGGTTGGCTTCATTTTATCGGAGGTTTATTCCACACTTTAGTAGTGTGATGGCACCTGTTACAGATTGCATGAAAGGTAAACAGTTTGCATGGACAGAGGAAGCAGGGAGTGCTTTTGGGAAGATCAAGGAATTGCTGACGTCTGCACCAATTCTAGTATTACCTGATTTTCAGCTAGTGTTTGAACTACACACTGATGCATCCAAGGTTGGGATTGGAGGAGTTTTGAGCCAGAAGGGACGTCCAATTGCATATTTCAGTGAGAAGTTGTCAGGAGCGAAGATGCGATACAGTACATATGATGTGGAGTTCTATGCTGTTGTACAATCTATTAAACACTGGAGACACTATCTATTTCAGAAGGAGTTTGTTCTGTATACTGATCATGAAGCATTAAAGCATTTGCAAGGACAAGACAAGATTTCAGCGAGACATGCATCGTGGATTGCATATCTGCAACAGTTTACTTTTGTTGTTAAACACAAGTCAGGGGTGACAAATCGTGTGGCTGATGCTTTGAGTAGGAGGAGTTATTTGTTGACTACACTAAAGGTTGAAGTGACGGGGTTTGAAATATTGCCAGAATTATTTACTGATGATCCTTACTTTGCAAAATTTGTGGATAAAGTCAAGGAGGGAGAGACGGATGATTTCGTGATTATAGATGGTTTTCTATTCAAAGGAAATCGATTGTGCATACCGGAGGGTAGTTTGAGAATGAAGATTATCAAGGAGTTACATGAAGAAGGGCATGTTGGAAGAGACTGTACCTTACAGTTAATTTCACAATCCTACTTTTGGCCATCGATGAGGAAAGAAGTGGAGAGGTTTGTTGAGAGATGTCATATCTGTCAAGTTTCGAAAGGAACTGCGACTAATGCAGGTTTATATATGCCGTTACCGGTACCAACTAAACCATGGGTTGATGTGAGTATGGACTTTGTGCTGGGGTTGCCGAGAACGCAACGTGGTAATGATTCCATTTATGTGGTGGTTGACCGATTTTCGAAGATGGCACATTTTATTGCTTGTAAGAAGACGGCGGATGCTGTTCATGTTGCTCAGTTGTTTTTCAAGGAGATCTATCGACTTCATGGATTGCCAGAATCTATTGTGTTGGATAGAGATACTCGATTTCTGAGTCATTTTTGGTTGAGTTTGTGGAAAATGGTCGGGACGAAGTTGAAGTTTAGTAGTGCTTATCATCCACAAACTGATGGACAAACTGAGGTGGTAAACAGATCATTGGGAAACTTGCTGAGGTGTCTTGTTCAAGATAATCTGAAGAGTTGGGATGTGAAGTTATGCCAGGCAGAGTTTACCCATAATCATGCTGTGAATCGAAGTACTGGTTTCAGTCCATTTCAGATAGTATATTCAAGTTTACCGAAGGGACCGTTGGATTTGACGGTAGTGCCACAATCAAAGAAGACAGTTAAGAAAGCTGCTGATTTTGTTGAAGGATTGGCGGAATGTCATCAAATCGTTCAGGAACGATTGGAGAAAGCAAATGAGAAATATAAACGATCTGCAGATTTGAAACGAAGAAGTGTTGAATTTCATGAAGGTGATTTGGTTTATGCAGTATTAACAAAAGATCGTTTTCCAGTAGGCGCGTACAATAAATTGAAAGCACGAAAAATTGGTCCGGTGGAAGTTGTGAAACGAATCAATGAAAATGCTTATAAACTGAAGCTGCCAGATGATGTGTATACATCTGACGTGTTCAATGTTAAGCATCTCATACCATATCACGGGAATGAACGAGCTGATGGAGATGAATTTACAAATTCGAGGTCGAATTTCTCTCAACCTGGGGAGGATGATGCAGCCCAGAAAGTTGAAGACATAGGTCGTGTGCGACCTATGATGCTGGTAAGTCGGGTACGACTTAAGAAGGAAGCCACCGAGTTAAGATTTGGTGAGAAATGGTGGGAAAATGAAGTTCTAGGTCGCAACCGACCTAACAGAGGCTTTAAGTCGTCCCAACGACTTAGTGAAGATCGGCAACGACCTAGTGGGAAGGTGCGAGTTAACGAGATGCTGGAACGACTTACCGGGTTAACTTGTATACGACCTACCGAGTTACGAAATAAGAAAACAGAGCAAATTGGTGAAGTATTAGGTTGTGGACGACCTAATGAAGCAGGATTTAAGTCGCTAAAGTCTGAAGCGTGGGATCTTCCTCCGAGTTAATCTCTACCGTTGTTCTTTAGGTCGCTGATATGGAATGCGCATGTTTTAAGTCGCAAAGCATGGGATGCCGTTGATGTGTCTGCCGAGTTAACCTCTGCCTTTGATTTCTTTAAGTCATTGATGCCGCCTGTTTTTAAGTCACGTGAAGCCTGGTGCGTTGATTCTGCTGCGAGATAATCTCTGCCGTTGTATGTTAAGTCGCGTCTGTTCTAGGTCGTCCATTCTAGGTCGAAGGTCATTTCCGACCTAAGTACTTGTATTTTCTTTGATGTTTTTGTCTGTGTTTGTTAAGTCGCTGAAGGCTTGTAAAATTGTAACTGTTGAGTCGAAGTCTTTGTTAAGTCGTACGTCTTCTGGTAAGTCGTAGGTCGTAAGCTGTAACTCGGAACCGACTTAGTACATGTAATATTTTTGTTGTTTTTTGTGTGAGTTGTAAAATGCCTATAAATATGCCGAGACTCTCATTTGTAAAAGGTTGTTGATTTTTGAAGAAAATTCTCTTTTGATTGCTGTGTGCTTTCATCTAAATTGGTAGTTGAGTGTAATCTCCTATCTCCTCTTTTGGATAATCGAGTGCGCTCGATTCAACGATTGTAGAAGCCGATTCGCGGAATCTAGTGCGCTAGATCAACGCTCGAAGAATTGAAGATCTTTGAACCCGGTATCGTGCGCGATCAACGAGTTCGGGATAGCTAGAGTTCGGTATCTTCGGATCAACGAATTCGGGCATTTCAGTATCTTCCAATCCACCGATTACTACATTCACCGATCGAAGATCGTTTTGATTAATCCGCTGCGTCAGAATATCACATCACACTTCGGAATTTTAAATCAAAAATTGGTTTCACAAATCAATCGCATAGCAAAGCTACCGAAGTGGCCTCTCCCCCACTCTGAAACTCGAAAATCAATGTCGATGATGCATGCATTCATCACCGAAATTATTTTCCAACGACATAAGTGGGTTCTGGACTTCTATTTTCTCAAACTTCTTTTGAAATTTCTTCGAAATCATTTGAAACTCATTACAATCATTTGAAACATTTCATATTCGGAATATACTTTCAAATCATATTATTTTATTTCAAAATCTTAAACCAGTTCCAAAATGCCGGAGTTCAATCACTCAAATTCAGATTCAAAACCTTCAGTTATAAATTATTCTATATGAAACCATTTCTTATATAAATTTCGAAATTTCAAATCCATTCAAAACTTTAAATTCTCAATTTTAAAATGGTATATAATCCTTATCGAAAACATTTCACTTATATATAAAATATGGTCATCTTTATCAAAACAACAACTTCGATGAATACACAACTTTCAAAAGACGATCAACCGCAAATTTTCCAAGGGACGGTTCAAGGATGGATTTCAAAGCAAAACAGAGATTCAAATTTTTAAAGGAACTTTAATCAATAGAATTCTGATTCAAAGATAAGCTCGAACGAAGATGAGATAATTAAATTACCAAATAGAAGATGGATAACTCATATAAATCGCGGGCGACCTTAACCGGTCAACCGTGACTTCAAGAATATAATCGATGCGAAAATCTAAGGCAAATCGACCTTCGATCGCCAGAGATAGAATCTAAATATAGCAGAAGATAGAAAACATCGTAAACCGAGGATAATGAAATCTCTGGTGAATCAATGCCAATTATAAGGGAGTTTCACCCTTTTACAAATCATTCAAAGATTAGCGGAATCGCCACCCTATCAAGGTCATTCAAAGTGGAGTTATGGAATGCTCCATAGATCAAAGGAATACAAATAGGGAAGACAGGAATAGATTTCAGAACAAGTGGGAGCATTCCAAAGTTCAAAGGAATCCTAATCGACGAAACTACTAACAAGGTGGATACGAAAAGAATGAAGTTTAGAAAATTTTACTTTCAAAGCAAGAAAATTTTATATCAAAATAATCTTTGAAAATTCTTTAAAAATCACTTGAAAATCATTTTATACTTCGAAAATACGTCCTCTCATAAAGAAATGATTCTGAGATTGATTTCACTCATTCTAGGGTATTTCTACCCTATCTCTAATGAGTTTTTGCTCCGCAGGCTAAGGTTTGCCTAAAACCAAAGCTCTGATACCAAATGTAACGACCCACTATTTTGGACCATTCAAATCGACAATAATCCACTCATGTCTGACTTGAATAATTCAAAATAACAACTTGTAATAAAATTTGGAGCAAATAAAATCAAATACAGAATAACAGACACAGAATATCAGAATAACTCGCAGCGGAAATAAAATACCATAGTAGTTCATGAAGCTACTATATACAAACTCTCAAAACATATACCAAATCTCATAGTCAAAATAGATACAATAGAAGCTAGGATACATAAATCAATAATACAGAGACAATACCGAATAGTAAATAACTGGATTAGAAGATAAGAAATAACAGATGGACAGATAAGCTCCAGCAAATCTCTAGCTCCAGAAGATAAATTCCAAAGCTGTGATTCTCGGGCTGACCCGAGCGTAAAGCAAAACACAAAACACTCGAGTCAGGACATATATACTTATATAATGTAAACCAACTCAAGTGAACTGTAATAGCAATGCATAATAACTTAGAGGATGCTTGGGATCGCCCATCCTTTAAGGATCCATAAAATCATTATTTAAACAGTAATATCAATATCACAGAAATGTCCATATCGAAATAAACCATGCAACTAACAGTGTTAATGTGCATCACATCCATCATCAGGAAATCAAATGACATACAGAGAAGTATACCCGTGGTTATAGTATTTCAAAATAATATTTTATATTTCAAAAATTTAATATCATTTCAAATCCAAATCTTTATCAAAATAAAGATTAAATCATTTACAAACCATCTCAATATATTACAATATCATATCCTTTCAAAACTTCCTTTCAAATCATTATTTGAATTCAAATTCAATTATCAAATTTAATACCCTTTAAAATTCCAAAATATCATTCATTTATTATCTTATCAAAATCACCCTTTAAAATAGTTTTCCATTTAAATTAATTCATTTAACCATTTGAAAGTGAAGTTATTATTCTTTCAAGTCAAGTATTCAATTTCCAAAGTTTCAAATCATTCTGAGTTCATTTACTAGGTCAAAATCCATAAACATTGAAAATTTCAGCCTTTCACAGCATTTAGAAAAGCTGTTATAAGTTATATTTGAAAACAGTTTATTTCAGCAAAGACAGCACTTTAAAACTGCTGTTATATCTCATTTTTGTTGAAATTTACTTTAAAACAGCAAAGACAGCATTTCCAGAAATGCTGTAATAGCTCAGGTTCAAAAACAAGGGTTTTACTTACTTTCAGCAAAGACAGCAGGCAGCTACAGCAGCTTACAAAATTGCTGTAATAGCCCTTTATTAAGTTCTTTAGCCTTTACATTTACTACAGCAACTGCAGCATTTCAGAAATGTTGTAATAGCCTCTTTTTACTAAGTTTTAGTTCAAATCAGAAATCATAGCATTTCTGAATGCTATTAAAGTAATTTCCAGATTTTAGTGTATTTCCAGCAAATAATAAACTTCATTTTTAAAACCCTTTTAACATTATAAAAATCATATTTTTAACACTCAAAAATGTTCATTTAAAATACTTTTTTACTTATGATTTTTATAAAGTAAACTTTACAATAAAATCCAATTTTCAAATATTTTTACTTAACAAATTCAAATGTACAATTTCCCATTTTTACCTATTACAATTTATTAACACTTACATTTTCAAATTACCATTTCACAAATTAAACTATATTTCCAATTTATTTAATTAATTTAAACCTTTAATTAAAACCAAATTTCCCATTTCCAAGTCAAGTTATATTTTAAAAATTACACATTTAAGCATTCATTCATTCAACCATTTTAGTTCATAGAAAAATCAACAATACCTTATTAAATCATTTAAATTCAAATTTAAAATAAATTATCATATTTCCCATTTTCCAAATATAATTAAATTCCATTTTATTCATAACTTAAATATCATTCTAAACAAAAATCTAAATTTCCAAACTTAAGTTATATTTCAAAATTCAATTTAACCATTCATTTATTCAACATTTTTAACTTATAGGAATATCATAAATTCTTTATTCAAACCATTTAAAATCTATTTAAATCAAATTTTCATAAATTTACATTTTAAAATACTTAAAAGTATCCCAAAACACTTTATAAAATAACCACGGGCCTATATATAGTTTTCTAATCTAGGTCAAGTGATACGGATATGTACCATTTCAATCCGCAGTTTACAAAAAAAACCGGGTTTAATCATTTCAAACCCGCAATCCCAAGTTGAATAAAATAAATAAAAACCATTCAGGCCTATCATTTCAGCCCATAACGATTTTTCTCTATTCTAAAGTCCATTCGGGTATGTAACATTTCAACCCATAGTGATCTAATCTACAGGGAACTTGCAGTGTGATAAACAAATATAAATGAACAGTTTAACAATAATTAATAGTAACATATGAGATGACATATAAATTTACAGGTTTAACATCATATATAAATAATCACAGGCAGTTATAACATTATATATAATTCTACACATTCAAATGTTGTCGCTTCACAATTGCATAAGTATATAATGTCGTGTGAGATTTACTCACCTTTTTACGCTGGAGTTAGCGATCAAAACACACAGAATAGATTCCAGAAAGCACGACAAGCACAATACAGCACGACTTTGATTCAAGTGAGAAGAGAGAGCCAAGATATGATCTTGTAAACAACACCCAAACAAGACAAAACAATATAACACATGAATATATTTAACACAAAACAATGTTGAACAAATTGAAATACAAAGCAACAAGGAACAAGACCTTGCCTTTACCATTCAAATGCTTGGCCTAGGGGTTCATGTGCTCGGCTATGATGGTTTACATGCATGTTAAGCTCGGCCATAGAGGAAGATGGCAAGGCAAAACAAGTGGAAGGTGAAGGCAAGCAAGTGGAAGGGTTTGGGTCAAGGAATGGAAGGTTTTGGTGCTCCTATGCTCGGCCTATGGTGCTAACATGGCTCGTCCATGTTCATTTCAGGTCAGGTCAGAGGTGGAGCTGATGGTTATAGGTCATGGCAGCAAGTGGTGGTGGTGTTAGAAGTGGTGGCCAAGGCTATACATGAAGGTGATGGTGGAAATGGCTTGGCTAGGCATTATTTTGGAGTTTTGCATAGTTTTTGTGGAGATTTGATCATTGGATGGTCAAGGCACTCTCGGGTCAGAGGAGGGGGATGATTTGGCCGTGGATTATGTGGGGAAGAAGTGGTGGTGATTGGTGGTGGTTATGGTGAGCCTATGGCCGAGCAAACACATGGAAGAATCAAGGCAAATTCAAGTGAGAAACAATGAAAAAAGAGGAAGGAAAGTGAGCAAAGAGGAAGCCATTACATATACTTTTTGTTTTCAGATCTGAAGTGCCATAAAAATGAAATGAGATGAGGAGTTTCCCACATGAAAACCAAGCAAAATACACGGCCAAACAAAATAAATGAAGAGTTATGAAATTGAAAAGTCTAGAAATTGAAAAGCCATAGGAAAAGGAAGAGTCTTTGTCTCTTCAATTTTCCATTTCTTTTAAAACTAATAAAACAAAATAATTTCAGAAAATACTTTTTAAAAACCGAAACAAAGTGAAATAAAATGAAAATAAATAAATAAATTTAAAGAAAATAGAAAAAGAATTAAAGAAATTGCTTAAAATTGGAAACAGGGTTCAAAATTACAATTAAATCACAATTGCCTTTGGAAAAATATCTACTTCATTTTAAAAAATGTTCTAAAGCAAAACTTTGAAATAAATAATTCATTTATCATTTCTAAAGTGAAATCAATAATTTAAATTTAGAGAATTTAGAAAAAGTATAAAGAAATAGTTTATTTAATTTAAACAAGGCTTAAAATTACAAATAAAACATTACTTGCTTTATAAAATTTCTTTTTCACTTTAAAATAAATAAAAAGTTAAATAAGTAAAATAAATGATGAACAAAATAAAGTGGAGATTAAATAAAATAAGGTCTTAAGGAAATAGAGGAATAAATAAAGAATTTCTTTAATAAATTGAAACTGGAGATTAAAAATTGTGAACCAAATATAACTGACACTGGAAAATGTCAATTACACTTTTTAAAATGTTTAAAACCCAAAATATATACATAACATGTTATTTTATCCATATAAATATAAATTAGAACATTACATGACCAAATAAAATATTATTTATATAATTTAAAATAAACAATTTTGTTAAATACAGCAAATTACACACAATATTTAAAAGGGCATAACTTTCACATTATAAATCAGATTTGAACGAAACTAAAAGCAGTATTCTTGAAATTTTATTTACTTTCATAATAAAAGATAAAATTCAAAATTCCATCATTTTATATTTTTAAATTAAAAGTCAAAGTTTGACCATATTGACCAAAATTCACGTTTCCGGAAAATATCTTATTTATTCATGTTTGAAATTATAATTCACATTCAAAACACAAAATAACAAAATTATCTAATTTAAATAAAATAAAGTTTTTACCTCAGGAAATTAAATTAAAGTAATTAAAATAATCACAAAATACAAGGTTGTTAAATGAAACTTTTTGCATTGCGCTTGCATCGACAAGAACTTCGCAATGGAACCAGTTTGGATGAATTTGGAGACTGTGGAAATTTGGGCTAAAATCGGACGTTGTCTAGTTTTAGTTCCAAACCTAAATGCCTTGGCGACAAAAGAAAGTTTTGGTGAGTTAAACTCACCTTTTTGGATAAATAGAATGATTTATAGTTGATAAAAATTGTTGAATGGTTGTTTGGATAAATGATTATATTTATTAGTTGGTTTTGATATATTCCCGCCTATTAGAGCAGATTAGACCCTATTACGTTCCCGTGTAAGAGCGGATGACCCATTGTATACGAATCCCACCTTGAAGTGGTTGATTTATATTTTATGTTTATATAACATTTGTGAGGCAGGGAAAAACAGGTTGGAGGGATCCAACGGGATTCCTCGCTATTATTTTGCAAAGCCAACCGGCTTTAAAGTGGATCGTTCCACTATGAATATAAATAAGGAACAGGTGTTTTGTACATGCACATGACAGCAAATCTGGTTTTATAGTGGCCAGACCACTCAGTACATAAGCGAAAAGAAAAACACAGGAGCTGGACAGAGGTCTTAACTACTCGAAAGGGCACAAGCCCCCCTGTCATTACTGATTTCAACATCAGTACTTGGACCAATAACATGCTGAATAGTAGAAAAGTACTTATCCAGGTTCGGATCATAAAACCTTGAGAGAGGAGAGTAGAGATAAATCCGGTCCCAAGTAGGATCGAAGAACTGCCACCAATTCCTATCACCATCAATACCACTGGTCGATAGGGAAAGACCGTCACCCTCAACATGATACACTAACCTCCTAGTCTCATCAAGACCACCTAAGAACATATGATAACTATGCATTGCGGGTCATATCTCATTTCCATCAACTCGTGAATTCAAGAACTTTCTTTAGGTTCCCATGTAACAACCCCATCATCAAAATCGCTAACCGCTAGTGAATAAATATCTGTCTCCTCAGCTAGAGTATGAGATACAGCAGGATCAGAGATAGGTGGAGCACTAACCTTGGGAACCCATTTCATTTTCTGCTTAGGGAGGGGAATTTTTCCAGAAGGAGATAGAGGAGTAATCCTAGAACATTTATCCACAAGACGACCAAATGACTAGCAGTTAGAACAAATGTTAGGCTTCCAGCTATAGTTAACTTTTATTTCCACCTCATGTTCTTCTATGATTTTTACTTCTAATACCGACGACAACGGTTTCTCTAGGGTAATTTCAATCAAAGCCCTAGCATATAGTAAGTTCTTACGCGCAACGGTATTAGCATCAAAGCATTTGAAATCAATTATAAGGCTTACAAGCCAGTTCAAACCAATCAGAGGTTGGAGGGCAGACGGGATGTTGGAGAAAGTGGCCCAAACCGAAATAGATAAAATATGCTCTCTAGCACTATCTATACCAAGGCTCCAAGGAGTAACAATAAAGGGTTTTCCTTCAATAATGAGGGGGCTAGTATCAAGTGCTACCAGTCTGTCTTCCTTATTACCAAATTTAAAGTAGAAAAAGGAATTTAAGAATTGGACATGAAGCGAACCTTTCAATTTCCTCGCTATTATTGAATTATATTGTTTCAATAATACTTCCTTTATATGGATTATTGAATAATAAATATGATTGTGGATGTTATGGTTATAACATCGTTATATGTTTGAAACTAAAACCCAGTGGTGATAGAAAATCAATATCGATATTGGTTAAGTGTTCGGTGGCTATTGTCCTCAAATTAGTATTTTAAAAATACTATAAATTGCCGTTAAGTCGGAATTGATTTTAAAAGACAAGAAATGATTTTTAGATCCAAAATTGGGTTTCGGAAATATTTTGTCCTAAATATTTATTTATTTAATTTTAATAGTATTATTTTTAGGTTATTCAATTATATTAAGGTTGTTTTATAGATATTTTATTATAGTAATATTATTTTAAAGCGTTTAATTGAATTAACATTGTTTAAAAAATTATTTAATTATATTAATATGGTTTTGAAGTTAATTAATTATACTAATAAGAATTTAAGGTTATTTAATTATATTGGTGTTGTTTTAAAGTTAACTATCTATAGTAATATGGATTTCAAGAATTATAAAAATATGATAAGGTTAACTATTTAAGAATAATTGTGGTTTGGAATTAATATTAAGGAATTATTAATAAGGTTTTAAAATAAATTATTATTATTTATGAAAATGGTAAAGGTTAATTATTTTGTTCTTAAACAATATTTTGAAGTTATTAATTATCATTTTTAAGATGTTTTAAAATTTATAAATTTTAATGTTAAACATCATTATTATATAATGTTGTTTGAAGTAAAATATTTTAAAATTATTTATAATTATTTCTAAGACCCCGGAAATATATTTGAAAGACTTAGATTTTATAAGGAGTTATAAAATTGGTTTGAAGAATTAAGGAAAGGTTATTTGAAAAGTGAAGAGTTTATAAATGATTAGATATTTATAAACGAAATTCAGATACAAGTTTACAGATTTATAAAAGAAGTTTTCATAAATGATTTATGGATTCATAAAGGGTTTACAAGTGATTTTTAAAATGTATAAGAAGCATATAAGGGATGGAATTTTTATAAAGGGATTATAAATGGTTTTTAGAGGTTTATAAAATGATTTATAAATGGTTTTAGAGAATCGAATAAAAGAAAATTTTCAAAATTTTGTGGATATACTTATAACGTTGAGATAAGTATATGGATATTTCTAAGTATTGAAATATATAGATTTGCGAGTATATCTTTGTAATTTATAAGTAATTTATGAAGTGGGTTTTATTTATGAAGGATTTATTAAAAGGAGGCCGGTGGTCGCTATGTGCTTAACCCATGTTGTTTTCACCTATGGAATAAATCTTTGTTTGAATGTTTGTTTATTTGATAGTTAAATAACCAACTATCAAATCTTGGCCTAAATATGTAATCCTTCTTAATTTTGGTGGTACGGAAATATTCCGTACTTAACACTGAAGGATTTTAACTCTGGAAATATCTAGAGAAAACACGGAAATTATATAGTACAGTTACCATCGGTGGAGCTATACCGTACGTATAAACTCGTTTCGTTCTTCTAGGATAAATGATAAGATCCATCCACTTAAAAGGTGAGGGGGTGATCCCCGCTCTTATGTATTATCTGTGTAACACCTCGATATTTTATGGAAAATATAATTAAAAAGAAAGTAAAAGCACATTTAGTACAGTGGTAAAGGCGCATGTTGACTTCCTTAGTGACCAGGGATCAAGTCCCGTTGTCGCCCAAAATCTGGAGCGATGTTTCTTTTAGCCGGTTCGTTTCCAGTGATTTTACTACGTATTTCAGCGTTGTTTCTAACATGTGGCGGCTTCCCATTCGCTCCAGTGATGTAACGGGATGAGATGACTAAATTTTATTGGTTGAGTGATGTGTATGGGCAAGAATGGATAACCATTAAGTGTATGAAAGAACCAAATTTAATCTAAAATAATCTAATGGATTATATTCTCTCAAATAATCTATAAAAAAACCATCTAACCTAAACCTAATCTCTTATTCAGCCGTCGCCATAATTCTACAGTAAAATTAGTGTGTATTATTCTTCCTCCTTTTCTCTGCTAAATAAACAAATCTCTACCAAATTAAATTATCTATATATATCCAAGCAATTTGGGGTATTTAGAAGAATCAGAGGGAGAAAGATTAAAGCAAAGCTTTTTTCAAATTTATGTAAGCTCAAGTGCCAGGTGAGTGGGAATTAATATGAAATAGAAAAATAAAGTAGTTCAATTTCAGTTATTTTCTGGCACATTAATATGAATTAATTTCTGTTATTATTGAGAATAGATGTAAATTATTGCAACTTCTTCTTCGTCTTCCACTTCTCAAATCTAATTCATGTTTGGTTTAAAATATGGGACATATAAATTGTCTATTCATGTTTTATGGCATAAATAAGATTGAAATTTATGTAAATTATTGTATCTTCTTCTTCTTCCACTTCTCAATTCCAATTCATGTTTAGGTTGAAATTTGAAACAAACAAATTGTTATTCACGTTTCATAGCGTAAATAAGATTGGTTTAATTAAATTGAATCCGAATTGTTATTCAACTTCTAATGGTAGAACATGTTAGTTGGATAAATTCAAAATACGTTACTTGAATAAAATTGTGATTTTGATTGATATAATTTCATAATTTTGAATATGGTGTTGGAACAAAATTGGGAAGTCTAATTTGCATAATTGTTTGTTTAATATGTGGCCTAAAAATGTAAATGTTGAATTTTGTGTAATTAAATGTTTTGTGGCTATTGGATAAATTTTGTTTACAGATTAAAGCTCTAAAAGGAGAACGTAAATTAGGGTGGAAAAAATTGAAAATTAAATGGTCCCTAAAGGCTATTGTAAATCTATAACAAAATGGTATAAAAATTACAGACAAACTATATGGACTGAACAAACGTGAAATTGAAATGCCATTTATGTAAGAAAAAGGGAAATTGTGAAATAACCAAATCGGATGTAAAATGGCCTAAAGCAGATTAATGGAAATAAACAGTATGTAAACGTTAACGGTAAAATTATTTAATCTGTAAGCGATTTGGTAGGCAGACCTTGTAAAGGTTTGGATAGGTGTTTCATGCAGTTAAGACCAAAATACAGTTTTGGTTGTACGTACTAGGAGCGGGCAAGTAGGTTCGCAAGAATGTTGGTTACCTTTTATAGGTTGCTAGTACGTAGGATAGATAGCATCCGCAATCATAGGCTTCTTCAGGCAGATCGATGCGGACGGAACAGGACAAGTGTGCTCCGACTTAAGCTTCTTCGAGGATTTTGCGCAGCCGACCCACCTGCGGGCACTCTTTCGAAGGACCGACACTTTGGATAAGGGCAAGTCCACGTTGGTGACCGAGGAGACAGGAGGATAGGAGTCCAGTTTGGCGGAGCCTGAGCGCAACTTCGGGGTCCTATGAGGTTGTTTGAGTCGGCACCGATCAAACGTAAGAGGCATTTAATCACAGTGCACGGGTGAAGAGCATGACTTTCACGTTGTAGCACATGGATAGGTAAGGACAGCAGGTCCAACAGGCCGATTGACGTTTAGTATTACTGCATGGTTGACTTCCCTAGAGTGGCATGGACTTTGGCTTCTTAGGAACTGTACCTAAGAAGGATTCACTACATTATATTATTCACCCTCTGCGATATCCGGGGAAGACCTGGAATTAAACTGTTTTATTCTTTCTACTTTATTTTATTTCTCATTCACCAGACTTTATGTCTGACCCTTTCCTATTTTTCCCATTTTCCCCAAATGACAGGAGGGATGGTCTAGGTTGCAGTTCTTTGCAGCTTGGAGGGTCATTGGAGTAGTTTGTGAGAAATGCAGATTACGGATCTTAAGGCTAGTATAAACACTAGAGGGGGGTGAATAGTGTTTTAAGGAATTACTAATTCTTTTCGAGTTTATATTAATTTTAACCCAAATGTATACAATATTCAGACACAGATATGATCACAGATTCAAACATAGATGCAAATATAAAGTAAAAGCAGTAAAGGAAAGAACACACCGGATTTTATACTGGTTCGGAGTTACCCTACATCCAGTCCTGCACACAAGTATGGATTTCCTTTCAAAAACAATCTTTACAATTACAACCCTCGATTTCAAGGCCACGAGGTACACCACTCCAGATTCACAATCCTCTGGGTAGAGATACTTGATTTCCTAGGCAACAAGTTCACCCAATTGATTTCCTAGGCTACAATCACACCTTTTCTCACTTGATTGATTTCCAAGGTTACAATCACACCTTTTCTCACTTGATTGATTACAAAGAAGCCTATAACTCTAAATAGCACTGGGATCTTGTTGAGATAGTGATAGAGAATCAAACCAGAAATGATCTAGTTAAATTCAATGGTGATTTCGGTAGAGTAATGGTAAGAATATATATAAAGAAATGTGGAAGAAGAAGAGGAGTGAAAACCAGAAAAAAATTGTTGAAAATTCGTTGAAAATATCCCATATTTATAGAAGAACAACAACCATGTCCATTCGTGAAAGGTTATGGCGAATAGACACTTCTTTTGAAATTCAAATTTTTGAAACCAAGTGTCACTATGTCGACATGGGTATCTTTGGTATGTCGACATCCCAAAGGAAATTTTGGTGATTTGTTTTACTTTGAAAATTACTTCTATCTTATATTAACACTATTTTAAACTTTATAAATATACTTAACTATAGTTAAAATACATAAGTAAAAATAGAGAATAATATATATATAATTTTACTATAATTTTATATTTAAATCTAAGTATAAATATTAAAAGTTAAATATATTATAATTAAAAGATAGTTTAAAACAAACGAAGTTTAAAACAAGAGTTTATTTAAAAACAAAATCAAAGAATATTTTAAGGCTAAAACATCTTTTTGAAAATCATTTGAAAAGATAATTTTTAAGGCTAAAACATTTTGGAAAGCAGTTTTGAAAATCATTTTGAAGTAGTTTTGCAAGCTTCGTCCTGTAGAATATCTCATCACATCAGGACTCGAGAACTTATACAAAACCAGGATGTTCGTGGGTTTGTAAGCCACTTGTCGTAGGTTTGTAAGCTACTTGTCGTGGGTTTGTAAGCCACTAAAAAGATAGAAATGGGTTCCATCCCAAATGAAATATGGAGTAAAGATTTCAGTGCTATTATGAAGTTTTAACATAATTCTAGACTCAATACTTATCTTGTACTATTTGATAATCTTGTTATTCTTGATACTCATGAGTCTTCTATCTTGATATCTTGAATCTTTATACTGTACTATCTTCATTCTTAATACCTGCATGGTTAAATCCTGCATATACATATATACCTAAACTATAATGTTAGTATTTATATTTTATAATCTTATTCTAAGGTTGTTGTCATCAAAACCATCATCTCAAGGACTAACAATCTTTCCCTTATTGATGATGACAACTTTGTTTATAAAATATTATTTCTATCCTATTGACTCCCCCTAAAACTAATAACTCCCCCTTAATCTATGCCTAACTATCCTATATTTTATACTTCTCCCCCTTTGTCATCAACAAAAACTAACTCCAAACTATATAACTCCCCCTTAGTCTAATACTATGTGATTATAATGATAGTGTTATCATAAATAATCAACACTTAATTCTAGAACTAAAACTTTAGTCCTAAATTACAAACTCTCCTAACTAAGAATCTATATATGATAATATTTGTAATATAAGAACACAAATCATTTATATTGTTATATTTACATGAGCATAGAGAACGTAAGTAAAAACATACAACAATAGGAAAGAGGAAAGCGAAACTAATGCGTGTCCTTAAAAATGGGAGATCTATGAACCGAATAATTTGGATAGTGGAAACAGAAATTTCCACGTTGTTCGACAAGATTTCCACCTTTGTCAAAGCACACTTCGCCAACGCAAACGACTTTGTCGTTATCTTCAGCGTGCTCTTCTTCCATGGGGGCTTCTTCTTCTTCCTCGCTATCCTCTTGCACTTGATCTCATGAAGACTCTTCATCAATCAAGATCGGATTAGCATGATTGTCCATTAGAAATTTTTGCAAATTTCTAAGAATTTTGCTTTGCCGTTCTTGTTCATTGGCCATTCTAAGTTGCACCACTTGAATTTCAGTCATTAGTTGCAGTGCATCCTTCAAAGAATCCTCCATTTTCGTCACTCGTGCAAGTGTAGTTTGTTGAAACGGTCCAGAAGTAGGACAAGGGAATGAAAAGATTGAATTTTTGTTTGATTTGGAAGAGGGGGCCATTGTTTAAATATTTTCAGAAGATAGAACAGAGAAAGAACAGAAAGAATGATCCAATTTTCGAAATAAGAAGAATATATAACCACTTATTTGAATTTTGGTGGGAAAAATTCAAAAATAAAAAATCGTTATATGTCGACATGGTTAGGAGGGGGATGTCGACATGGTGCTTGATATTTTTACTATTTGTTTTATTTTTAATTTAATTTTTAATTATACTTTGTTATTTATATTTTATATTTCAGTTATTGAACAAATACCTAATTCTCTTCTTAATTTAGTAAATATAGATTCATTTAAGGGTTTTGTTAATATATCAGCAATTTGATTCTCAAAATTGATATAATTGAGAGTAATTACTTCCTTACTTATATTATCTCTGAGAAAATGATGTCTGATATCAATATGTTTAGTTCGATCATGATGAGTAGTATTTTTGGATAAATTTATTGCACTAGTATTATCACAATAAATTGGTGACCTTGAGGTATTTAAACCAAAATCTTTTAAAGTTTGTTGCATATATATTACTTGAGAACAAGCTAAATGTAACGACCCGCTATTTTGGACCATTCGCATAAGCACATGTCGGACTTGAATAATTCAAAATACCGAATTGTTAATTTAAATTTGGCAAACTCATCATATACAGTAAATAAATAATCACAGATCATAGACACAGAGTAATATAATGCAGCAGAAACAAAGAAATAGTAGTTCATGAAGCTACTATATAAATACATCAAAGTTAAGTAAGATACAATAGGAATACCAAGATACAACATGAGTAACAGTATGATAATCGGGTACAACTCAGAATACAACTGGAATCAACTAAATAACAAAATGAATAGATATCTGGATCTTCAAAGCAAAACTCCAGCTCCAAAGGTGAGTCTCAAATGCTGTATCACTCAGTCTAACCTGAGCGTAAAGCAAAACACAAAACACTCGAGTCAGGACATACATACTTATACAATGTAAACCAACTCAAGTGAACTGTAATAAAGATACAAGTAACTTAAAGAATGCTTGGGATCGCACATTCTTTAAGGATCCGTTAAACTATCTACTATGTAGTAATATTCGCTATTATAATAATGTCTAATATAAAATAAACATACTTTTTTTATAGCGTCAAGGGGTTACCCATATAGCCCTTAACACGTAATAGTCCCAGTAGTCTATCCAGTATTAGCATACTCCCAAAATGGGGGCTACCCTCGATACTCCACGGGCTACGGGAGAAATCACAACTCGTAGTAAAGCTCGCTATAGTAAGTGACATGGCACAACTAGGCAATGCCGGGGTAGATATACCAATTATGCATCCGGACTGGTGGTGACGCATAGCAGCCACTACCGCCCACCTCGAACAACACTCCCAAATCAAGGGGTGCACCCAATCAATCACAAAGTAATAGAATGGTATCGAAGAAGTGTGTCCGATCAGAGGTGCTACCTCATTGGCCCGTCAATCGCTCCTGTTTTAGCCACTTTATGCCAACTCACGGGAGTTGGGTCCACACATATACCTTAGGATCGTCGCCACCATCCTACTTCATTCTAGAAACTCCACCGCGTACACAGTTGTCAAAGTGGTTTTCGGTATCGACAGAGAGTATGTCCATATCCGATCCCGGTCTCTTTAATAACCAATCGTTATTATAACCCGTGTTATAATTTTAAAATAATATTTTATACTTCAAAATAGAATATCATTTCAAATCCAAATCTTTATCAAAATAAAGATTAAATCAATTCCAAACCATTTCAATATATTTAAAATATCATATCATTTTAAAACTTCATTTCAAATCATTTCAACATATCAAAATATCATATCTTTTCAAAACTTCATTATCAAATCATCATTTGAGTTCAAATCCAAATATTCAACTTTAAGTACCTTTTAAATTCAAAGATATCATTCATTTATTATCATTTCAAGTCACCTTTTAAATAGTTTATATTTAAATCAAAATATTTCATTTAAACCATTTAAAAGTGTAATTATTATACTTTCAAATCAAGTATTCACTTTCCAAAGTTTTAAACTATTTTGAGTTCATTTACTAAGTTAAAAACCATAAACATTGAAAATTTCAGCCTTTAACGACATTCAGAAAAAGCTGTTATAAGTTATTCTTGAAAACATTTTTAATTTAGCGAAGACAGCATTTTAAAACTGCTGTTAAATCCCAGTTTAGTTGCAATTTAGTTTAAAACACAAAGACAGCATTTCCAGAAATGCTGTAATAGCTCAAGTTTCGAATTAAAGGTTTTAATTAAATTCAGCAAAGACAACAGACCACTACAGCATTTACAGAACTGCTGTAATAGGCCTTTATTAAGCCTTTTAATTTACTATAGCAACTACAGCATTTCAGAAATGCTGTAATAGCCTTTTTATAAAGTTTTTAGTTTATTTACAGAAACCATAGCATTTCTGAATGCTATTAAAAGTATTTTTCAGATTTTAATGTATTTCCAACAAATAATAGACTTCAATTTAAACCATTTAAACATGATAAAAATCATATTTTTAACATTAAAAAATGTTCATTAAAAATACTCTTTTAACTTATGATTTTTATAAAGTAATTTTTACAATAAAATCCAACTTCCAATAAATCTCTCATTAAATTCAAGTGTATAATTTTCCAAATTTTGCATTTGACAATATATTAACACTTACATTTAAATTACCATTTCACACATTAAACTAAATTTCCAATTTACTTAATTAATTTAAACCTTTAATTAAAACCAAATTTCACATTTCCAAGTCAAGTTAAAATTTAAAATTTCACATTTAAGCCTTCATTCATTTAACCATTTTAGTTCAGAGAAAAATCAATAATACTTTATCAAGACATTTAAATTCAAAATTAAATCAAATTATCATATTTCCCATTTTCCAAATTTCCAAACTTAAGTTATATTTCAAAATTTTCAATTTAACCATTTATTTATTTACATTTTTAACTTATAGAAAAATCATAATTTCTTTATTTAAACAATTTAAAAATCTATTTAAATCAAATTTCCATAAAATTTTCACTTTTAGAATACTTAAAATAATTCAAAACACTTTAAAAATTAACCACGGGTCTGTATATATAGTATTCTATCCTAGGTCAAGTGATACAGATATGTATCATTTCAATCCGTAGTTTACAAAGAAAAATCCGGGCTCTATCATTTCAAACCCGCAATCTCAAGTCAAAATAAATTAAATAAAAACCGTTCAGGCTTATCATTACAGCCCATAACGATTTTTTTCCTATTCTAAAGTCTGTTCGGGTATGTATCATTTTAACCCATAGTGATTCTATTCTACAGGGAACTTGCAGTGTGATAAACAGATATAAATGAACATTTAACAATATATAACAGTAACAGATGATATGACGGGTAATTTAACAGTTTTAACATCATATAAATAAATCATCACAGACAGATATAAAATAACATAAAAGTTCTACACATTCAATTGTTGTCAATTCACATTTTGCATAAGTATAAATGTCCGGTGAGATTTACTCACCTTTTTGTGCTGGAGTTAGCAAATCAAATGACACAAATGGATTCCAGAAAGCACGATGACACAACAATAGATTCAAGTGGAAAGAGAACCAAGCAATTGATCTTGTACACAACCCATAAACAAGACAATAAAACATGAATCAATACAACATTGAATTGAGACAACTTTGAAAATAAAAGCAAAAATGAATTGAATGCTTTTGCCATGCTTTCCACACTAACATGCTCGGCCTAGGGGTTAATATGGCTCGGCCATAGCATGGTTTTGGTTCAGGTTTGGACCTAAAAAGGCATGGCTACAAGGAATAGGAAGTGGAAGAGGTTACATAACATGAATATGAAGAGGCTTATGCAAATAGTGGAGTTTTGGTTCACTTTTGGCTCGGTCTATGTAACGACCCAAAATTTTGAACAATTTAAATTTAAAATATTTAATTGATTTTAAATATTCGAATGATAATTTAATTTGAAATTCAAATATCAGAATGGTATTTGTCAATTAAATTATTGAATTTAATTATTGAAACTGGGTAAAATGTTGTATCTTCAGTTTTAAGCTGATTAAAAATAATCTGAAGACTTAGAAAATTTATATTAATAATACTGAAGATAATGGAACTTTTAGAATTGAATTTGCAACTGTTTTGTTTGGTTTTGAAATTATATTGTTTAAATTGAATTTAAAAATAGCGGTCCGGGGCACAGTCTCGGAAATTGACGAAACCAGTTCCATTGGATCCGTAATATAGTATTATTATCGGATTTCAATTTTCGTAGAGTTTGGAGCTGTCGTGTGTTAGTACGATAAGCAAACGCGCTGATATAATATAACAGATATTTTTGAATATAAAAATATAAAATTTTAATCAACTTTTTATACCGACTTACTTTTCTCTACTTAATCACGTTCTTTCTTTTCAGCTGAAGACACGTACGTTTGTTCCTCTCGTTTAAGTAAAAAGGAAACAGAACTATCTCTCGTTTAAAACAAACGAAACATTTCCTTCGTTCAAAAGAAAACTATCTCGTTCTAAAGAAAATTAATGGCCGAAACATTTTCAATTCCTTTTTAAACCAGCCGAGTCTCCCTTCATCAATTCGAAATCAATTCATGGCCGCGCCCTCTTTTCTTTCGAAATTCAAAAAGAAAAGAAAAAAAATAACCTTCGTTCGTTTCTCCTCTCCCTTCATCCTCGAGATCTACTCAAGATCGACAACCAAATCGAGTTCGCGAGTGGACGCGCATTTGTCAGGGGATGGTGACAACGATTCTCGATGAGGGAGGTGGTTCGTGGGCTCGAATGCATCATTGTCAGATAGGCTCGCGATTGATTTAGGGCTCGCGTTCGATTTT
This sequence comes from Allium fistulosum, assembly GCA_030737815.1. Classification (NCBI taxonomy): domain Eukaryota; kingdom Viridiplantae; phylum Streptophyta; class Magnoliopsida; order Asparagales; family Amaryllidaceae; genus Allium; species Allium fistulosum. The sequence continues at coordinate 103,887,577 of CM060907.1, forward strand.
GGGGTATCTCGAAGAAGTGGCGACGACGAGGCGAAGTAGTTGGTGGCAGCAGGCGTTCGAAGCTAGAGCGGCGATGATTGGATGTCGCGAGTAGATGATTAAGGCCAGGGCAACGTAGTTCGATGTAGGCAGGGTGTCGCCTGGTAGTGAGCTCGAGTTCGAGCTGGGTTCGTTCGATTAGGCAGTAAGTGTATTTTTCTTTTATTCGTTTATTTAAATTTTACATTTTTATTTAAGTATACTTTCTACAGAAAAGAAAATAAATAATTAACAACAATAAAGGAGTATGTATATATATATATAACTGTTTTTTTTCCTAGTTAAGTTTAGACAGTTTAGTTAGATTTGCAGGATTTAGTTATATATATATATATTTGTGTACTGGGAATTGATATAAGGTTTTGGAGAAAAGAAAACAGAGATAAGGTTAAAATTTAATCCTTTAATTTAAATTTAATCACTAGTTGATTTAATTTAGCAAATGGAAATTTATTTATTCAATTTAATTTAATTGGTAAGACAAAAAAATTGGTTCAACAAAATAATTTGGCTAATTTAATTTATCAGATAAGAAATTTAGCTTCAAACTTAATAATTGAAATTGGTTTAAAACAAAACCATTGAATAACTAAAATTACCAAATAAAAGTTAATTGTTCGATCATTTTGAATATTAATGAATTTTATAAAAAAATATTTATACTAGGTCTGAAATGGAAAACAAGTCTGGAATGAAAATGGATGGCAAAGTAAAAAGCTAAGGTGAGATCTTCTCACTCAGATTTAATTTTGAATTGCAGTTATTGATTGTGTGATTGCTATTGATTGTGATATTAGATATAGTAGGATATATCTATATATATATAGCAATATATACATATTGGAATATGTATATATTGGATTGATTGATTTCCCGCCTCGTATAGCGGATGAGACCCTATTGCGCCGTTAGTAAGCGGATGATTTTTATAAAACCGATATACCGCGATATTCCACCTCGAAGTGGAATTGGTATTGTGCTAACGTCTGTGGATGCAGGAAAACAGGTTGGAGGGATCCAACTGGATTCCTCACCAGTATTTATTTATTTACAGATATTGATGTATATTATGTTATCATATTGATATATGATGTTTGTTGTTGTGATTGACTAGTTGGTGCTGTTGCATCATCGGATTCAGTTTTGAAATTTAAAAATAACGACTTTTACTTTAAAAGGGTTCTTAAGGTGATTTTTGAAAGTAGACGTTTTATTGAATTATTGAATTAATTTATTTCAAATGAATAAACGTCTAAAATTTTAAAGTTATAAAAGTTAAGATTTTTGGTGAAATATAACCAAATTGTGATTTTTGAAATAAAGGTTAAGAAATTTATAAAATGGGTTAAATTGAGAATTTTTAAGTATTATAAACGGTTTATTGAAAAGATGTACAAAATTGATATTTATAACTTTAAAATATTGGTATTATAAAACAAGTTTTTATAAGCGTTAAAATGAATTTTTAAGAATTCATAAGTAAATGAAATTTATAAATTGTGAACTTATAAATGGAAATGATTTTGTAAAATAAATGAATTATAAGTATTTAACTTATAATATGGATTTTTGGTATATACATTGAGTTATAAATTGAATTGGTCGTTAAAGGAGATTTATAAAATCGAAGTTGGAAAATAGAAATAGAATTTATAAACGTTGTTTTATAAATTTGAAATCAATTGAATTTGACAAATTAAATGTAGAAGGTTATTAAAGGAAATATATTCGCGATTTTGGATAACGAATAATCCATGAAATAAAATGTGTAGAGAGTATTGAAATATAGTTAAGTGAATTATATTCACGATTTTGGACAGTGAATATATTATTGAATAAAATGGTTATGTTTGGGAAAGCAATATTTTAAATGAAATTAATTGTTTTAACAATGTTTTAAAATTTGGTAAATATCCAAATCATAGATTTCAACATTTATTGTTGAAATAGACGTTTTCGAGAAATAAGGAAATGGTGGACTATAACACTGTTGTTATAGTAAACGATTTCCGAAAGGAAATGTTTTTATGTAGTATTGGGATTTATACATCTATCTTAAAAATTCGAATCCCTATACTAGTGATTTTGAGTCGTCGTAATGATGTTTTATGCAACATTCGTTTTGACTCAAATAGATTTCCTTAAAGAATGAAATGTATACTTAATATTGTTTTAAGTATATTGAATATTTTCAAATGTTGAAAATAAATAGATTTATGAATTACTTATTTTTAAATAAGTATGGAAATGCTTTTCCAAAATGAAATGAAATGTTTTTGAGAATTTATCTTTGTAAAGATAAATCGAAAGTGAATATTTGAAATCGATTGAAAATCGTATATGAGTAGATATTTGAAAATATAAATTCACTATGGAATTTATAAAGGAAAGGGAAATTGTTTAGAAAAATAAATGTTGATTTATTTTTGAAGTGTGGAGATTTTATATCTAGTAAAGATATTTTGGAAAATAAATAAAATTGGAGAATTATTTGGAATCTGATGATGTTGCGCATCTTTATTGATAGTTAAATAACCGACTATCAATAATTACCTTGAATAGGTATTTGTTGTGAATTGGATGAATTTGAATGCCACACTTATTTTTGAATAAGCGCTCACTATTCGGGTTAGCCGGGAAAGGACCATGGGGTCGTATAACCCATTCCGAATATGTGATACGTCGTTATGGATCGCATTTTGATGCAGTGCAGAAAGCTAAGGGTCTAGGTCGCTCACGACCTAAGGAGTGTGTAGGTCGCTCACGACCTAAGGAGTTAAAGGGGGGAGTGAGTGATACCGAGAAGAAAGTCCAATTCGGTGAAGTGTTAGGTCGCATACGACCTAACAAGGCTTTTAAGTTGGAGCTACGACCTAACAGAAACGAGGTGCTGAAACGACCTAACATGTTCTTAGGTCGCGTACGACCTAACTGTGCAGTGCAACATGGTGAACGATCTAACATAACACCAAGTACAGAGCTACGACCTAACGGGTTAGTGGATGGCGAACTAAAACAAGGAGATAGGTCGCTGGAACGACCTAACATGCTTTTAGGTCGCGTACGACCTAGCGAGATAGGAAAGAGGGGGCTGGAACGAGCTAATGGGGTGCTCCGACCTAACAAATCACGACTTAAGATAGGTCGCAAAGTCTTAGGTCGCAAAGGCCTAGGTCGCAAAGTCTTAGGTCGCAAAGGCTTAGGTCGCATAGTCTTAGATCGCAAAGGCCTAGGTCGCAAAGCCTTAGGTCGCAAAGGATTAGGTCGCAAGGCCTTAGGTCGCGAAGGCTTAGGTCGCGAAGAATCTCTGAAGCCGCTTCTGTTAGGTCGCAAACGAAGGGATGCCGTTCATTCTTAGGTCGCAAAGCTCTGGAGGCCATTGATTTCCCCAACTCGCCGATCTGGAATGCTGTGTGTTCATTTGTTAAGTCGTGGAATAATGTAATTAGGTCGTTACCGACCTAAGTGAGTTGTTTGTCTTTTAACATGTTTGTTAGGACGCGTCTGTACTAGGTCGCAACATTCAAGGTCGAAGGTCGTTTTCGACCTAAGTACTTGTAATATTTTGAAACTTTTCTGCTGTGTTGAGTTGTAGCCTATAAATAGGCGTGTATGGTCATTTGTAAAGGTCGTTGATTTTTGAATAAAATTCTCTTTTGATTGCTTTGTGCTTTCATTCAAATTGGTAGTTGAGTGTAATCTCCTATCTCCTCTTTCGGTTAATCGAGTGCGCTCGATTCAACGATTGTAGAAGCCGATTCGCGGAATCAAGTGCGCTTGATCAACGCTTGAAGAATTGAAGATCTTTGAACCCGGTATCGTGCGCGATCAACGAGTTCGAGATAGCTAGAGTTCGGTATCTTCGGATCAACGAATTCGGGCAATTCAGCATCCATCAATCCATCGACTACTACTTTCACCGATCTACATTGTTTTTGAAATATCCGCTGCGTCAGTTTTTGGTATCAAAGCCTGTTCTAGCCAATCATAGCTAGATCGAGACTAGGAGCCTAATCATTTGAAGACTTTTGAAGTTTGAAGAGAAGCCGAGTGCTTGAAGTGTAAAGCCGTGGCCGAGAGGAAGAAGAGTTCATCTTGTTCGAAGTTGTTTGATCAAAATTTGCATTGGAGGCCGAAACTTTGTCCATCGTGTTCATCGCGATTTGCTACAAAGTGGAAGTTTTCGATCCGTTTCATTTTGGATCAAAATCCGGAAAGTGTTTGAATTTGAAGTGTTTGAGAATTTGTGAAGTTTTCAAGTATGCCGCCAAGAAGAGCTAATCGCCACCAAAACGTAGAAGCTTTATATCGAAGAGAAGAGGCTGATGAGATGGAGCAAAGAATCAATGAGAATTTTAGCGAGAAGCTTAATGAAGGAATTGGCCGATTAGAGAAGCTTATGACGGAGATGAATCAAAATCGGAGAAGGGTTTCACCAGAATCTAACCATGGAGGTAGTAGAGTCTCACCACATTCCAATCGAGACCGAAGTGTTGAAAATGACCAAGGGCGTGGGAGGAACGTGAATGGTCGTGAACGGAGGAATGTCGATAGAAGGGATGAAGGTGGAAGGCGTAATGCTAGTAGAGATGTTGGTGGTCAGAATCGACATCGTTATGCGTCTGATTTTGAAGAGGAGTATGATGGTGGTAGTGTTCAAGGAAGAGGTCAAGGAAGAAACTATTCTGAGTATGATCACAAGTGGGAGTCGGGGATGAAGACTGAAATTCCTGAATTCAAAGGTGGTATGCAAGCAGAGGAGTTTCTAGATTGGGTGGCTAATGTAGAGGAGATTTTTGATTTCAAAGAAGTACCAGAACATCGTAGAGTGAAGTTGGTTGCTACGAGGCTGAGGGGTAGAGCTTTGGCATGGTGGCAGCAAACCAAGCTTACACGTGAACGAATGGGGAAGTCAAAGATTGAATCTTGGGAGAAGATGAAGAAATTGATGAAAGCAACGTTCTTACCATACAATTATCAATCTTTGATGTATCAACGTTTGCAGAACTTGAGGCAGGGCACGAAGACAGTTAATGACTATGCTGATGAATTTTATCAACTCATTGCAAGGAACGATATTATGGAAACAGAAGAGCAGCTGACATCTAGGTTCATTGGAGGATTGAGAATGCAGATTCAGGATATGGTGAATATGTTCGATCCAAGATCTGTAGCAGAAGCACATCAGAAAGCGTTGGCTTGGGAAAAACAAGGGAGACGAGGAAGTGGTGTGTTTTCTAATTCTAACAATCAAGCGAAGGGTGTTGGAGGAAGTTCTAATGTTTCTAAAACTATCAGTAGACCAGTGGTGAAAGAGGCTGAGAAGGCGAAAGTTAACAATGGTTTCAAATGTTACAATTGTCAAGAATTGGGTCATAAAAGCAGTGAGTGTCCAAAGCCAAAGAAGAGAACCATGATTGCAGAAGTTGACGAAGAGGATGTTGTTGAGGATTGTTCTAATCTAGTTGAGGAGGATGAGCAGGATATTGCGTCAGGAGACGAAGGTTGTAACCTAATGCTGAGGAGATCGTGTTTAACACCGAAGCAGGAAGAAGCTAGTTGGTTGAGGAGTAATATCTTTCAGTCAACATGTACTATTCTGGGAAAGGTGTGTAAGTTTGTGATTGACGCAGGAAGCTGTGATAATATTATTTCAACCGAAGCTGTGACGAAGTTGAAATTAAAGACAGAGAAACATCCGAGTCCATACAAGTTAGCATGGTTGAGAAAAGGAGGAGAAGTGAAAGTGGATAGACGAGTTCGTGTACCATTCTCTATTGGGAAGAAATACAAAGATGAAATATGGTGTGATGTAGTAGAGATGGATGTTTGTCATTTATTATTGGGAAGACCATGGCAGTATGATCGAGCAGTACAACATGACGGTCGGACCAATAGCTACAGTTTTATGTTTAAAGGCACGAAGATTATCTTAGTTCCAAAGAAGAGATCACAAGAAGAAAGTAAGTCCGAAGAAATCGAAGAGCTGAAAACTTTATTGACTTTGAAGGAGTTTGTTAAAGAAGTTGAAGAAGAGCCGGAAGTATTCTTGTTGATTGGGCGTGAGAGCAGTGAAGAGGTTGAAATTCCAGAAGAAGTTAAACCAGTTTTGACAGAATTTGACGATGTATTTCCAGAGGAGTTACCAACGGAGTTGCCACCGTTGAGGGATATACAACATCAGATAGATCTTGTTCCAGGTGCTGTGTTGCCACACAGACCACATTATCGAATGAGTCCGAAGGAACATGAAGAATTGCGGAGGCAGGTTGAGGAATTGCTTGAGCAGGGGCGTGTGCAGGAGAGTCTGAGTCCTTGTGCTGTACCAGCTTTATTGGTACCCAAGAAGGATGGGACATGGAGAATGTGCACTGACAGCCGAGCATTGAACAAGATTACTGTGAGATATAGATTTCCGATGCCGAGGTTGGATGACTTGTTAGATCAAATAAGTGGAGCTATTATCTTTTCGAAGATTGATTTGAAGAGCGGATATCATCAAATTCGTATCAGACCAGGCGATGAATGGAAGACTGCTTTTAAAACCAGGGAGGGTCTATACGAGTGGTTGGTCATGCCATTTGGTTTATCCAATGCACCAAGTACGTTCATGAGGGTGATGAATCAGATTTTTCGACCATTCATTGGAAAATTCGTGGTGGTATATTTCGATGATATTCTTATTTACAGTGGGAGTTCAGAGGAACATCTGAATCATCTTAGAGAAGTGCTGATGGTACTGAGACAAGAACAATTTTATGCTGCTACGAAGAAATGCGTGTTCATGACGCACAGTGTTTTATTTCTGGGGTATGTTGTTTCAGAGAAAGGAATACAGGTTGACCAAAGTAAAGTTGAGGCGATCAGAAATTGGCCGCAACCCAAGACGATAACGGAAGTTCGTAGTTTTCACGGGTTGGCTTCATTCTATCGAAGGTTTATACCACACTTTAGTAGTGTGATGGCACCTGTTACAGATTGTATGAAAGGCAAACAGTTTGCATGGACAGAGGAAGCAGGGAGTGCTTTTGGGAAGATCAAGGAATTGCTGACGTCTGCACCAATCCTAGTATTACCTGATTTTCAGCTAGTGTTTGAACTACATACTGATGCATCCAAGGTTGGGATTGGAGGGGTGTTGAGTCAGAAGGGGCGTCCTATTGCATATTTTAGTGAGAAGTTGTCAGGAGCGAAGATGCGATACAGTACATATGATGTGGAGTTTTATGCTGTTGTACAATCTATCAAACACTGGAGACACTATCTATTCCAGAAAGAGTTTGTTCTGTATACTGATCATGAAGCATTGAAGCATTTGCAAGGGCAAGACAAGATTTCAGCGAGACATGCATCGTGGATTGCATATCTGCAACAGTTTACTTTTGTTGTGAAACACAAGTCAGGGGTGACAAATCGAGTGGCTGATGCTTTGAGTAGGAGGAGTCATTTGTTGACTACACTGAAAGTTGAAGTGATGGGGTTTGAAATGTTGCCGGAATTATTTGTTGAAGATCCTTACTTCATGAAGTTTGTTGATAAAGTTAAGGAGGGAAAGACGGATGAGTTCTTGATGGTAGATGGTTTTCTTTTTAAAGGAAGTCGATTGTGCATACCGGAGGGTAGTCTGAGAATGAAGATTATCAAGGAGTTACACGAAGAAGGGCATGTTGGAAGAGACCGTACCTTACAATTAATTTCACAATCCTACTTTTGGCCATCGATGAGGAAAGAAGTGGAGAGATTTGTTGAGAGATGCCATATCTGTCAAGTTTCGAAAGGAACTGCGACTAATGCAGGTTTGTATATGCCGTTACCAGTACCAACTAAACCATGGGTTGATGTGAGTATGGACTTTGTGTTGGGGTTGCCGAGAACACAGCGTGGTAATGATTCCATTTATGTGGTGGTTGACAGATTTTCGAAAATGGCACATTTCATTGCTTGTAAGAAGACGGCGGATGCTGTTCATGTAGCCCAGTTGTTTTTCAGGGAGATCTATAGACTTCATGGATTGCCAGAATCTATTGTGTCGGATAGAGATACTCGATTTCTGAGTCACTTTTGGTTGAGTTTGTGGAAACTGGTGGGAACGAAGCTGAAATTTAGTAGTGCTTATCACCCGCAAACGGATGGACAGACCGAGGTTGTAAACAGATCATTGGGGAACTTGTTGAGGTGTCTTGTTCAAGATAATCTGAAGAGTTGGGATGTGAAGTTATGTCAGGCAGAATTTGCCCATAATCATGCTGTGAATCGAAGTACGGGGTTCAGTCCGTTCCAGATTGTTTATTCAAGTTTACCGAAGGGACCGTTAGATTTAACGATGATACCACACTCGAAGGGGACAATTAAGAAAGCTGCTGATTTTGTTGAAGGGCTGACGGAGTGTCATAAAATCGTTCAAGAACGATTAGAGAAAGCAAATGAGAAATATAAACAAGCTGCAGATGTGAAACGACGAAAAGTTGAGTTTAATGAAGGAGATATGGTTTATGCAGTGTTAACAAAAGATCGTTTTCCAGTGGGCGCGTACAACAAGTTGAAAGCCAGGAAAATTGGTCCGGTGGAAGTTGTGAAACGAATCAATGAAAATGCTTATAAACTGAAGCTGCCAGATGATGTGTATACATCTGACGTATTCAATGTTAAACATCTTGTACCATATCATGGGGAAGAGTTTGTTGGGGATGAAGAGTGTGCGAATTCGAGGTCGAATTTCTCTCAACCAGGGGAGGATGATGCAGTGCAGAAAGCTAAGGGTCTAGGTCGCTCACGACCTAAGGAGTGTGTAGGTCGCTCACGACCTAAGGAGTTAAAGGGGGGAGTGAGTGATACCGAGAAGAAAGTCCAATTCGGTGAAGTGTTAGGTCGCATACGACCTAACAAGGCTTTTAAGTTGGAGCTACGACCTAACAGAAACGAGGTGCTGAAACGACCTAACATGTTCTTAGGTCGCGTACGACCTAACTGTGCAGTGCAACATGGTGAACGATCTAACATAACACCAAGTACAGAGCTACGACCTAACGGGTTAGTGGATGGCGAACTAAAACAAGGAGATAGGTCGCTGGAACGACCTAACATGCTTTTAGGTCGCGTACGACCTAGCGAGATAGGAAAGAGGGGGCTGGAACGAGCTAATGGGGTGCTCCGACCTAACAAATCACGACTTAAGATAGGTCGCAAAGTCTTAGGTCGCAAAGGCCTAGGTCGCAAAGTCTTAGGTCGCAAAGGCTTAGGTCGCATAGTCTTAGATCGCAAAGGCCTAGGTCGCAAAGCCTTAGGTCGCAAAGGATTAGGTCGCAAGGCCTTAGGTCGCGAAGGCTTAGGTCGCGAAGAATCTCTGAAGCCGCTTCTGTTAGGTCGCAAACGAAGGGATGCCGTTCATTCTTAGGTCGCAAAGCTCTGGAGGCCATTGATTTCCCCAACTCGCCGATCTGGAATGCTGTGTGTTCATTTGTTAAGTCGTGGAATAATGTAATTAGGTCGTTACCGACCTAAGTGAGTTGTTTGTCTTTTAACATGTTTGTTAGGACGCGTCTGTACTAGGTCGCAACATTCAAGGTCGAAGGTCGTTTTCGACCTAAGTACTTGTAATATTTTGAAACTTTTCTGCTGTGTTGAGTTGTAGCCTATAAATAGGCGTGTATGGTCATTTGTAAAGGTCGTTGATTTTTGAATAAAATTCTCTTTTGATTGCTTTGTGCTTTCATTCAAATTGGTAGTTGAGTGTAATCTCCTATCTCCTCTTTCGGTTAATCGAGTGCGCTCGATTCAACGATTGTAGAAGCCGATTCGCGGAATCAAGTGCGCTTGATCAACGCTTGAAGAATTGAAGATCTTTGAACCCGGTATCGTGCGCGATCAACGAGTTCGAGATAGCTAGAGTTCGGTATCTTCGGATCAACGAATTCGGGCAATTCAGCATCCATCAATCCATCGACTACTACTTTCACCGATCTACATTGTTTTTGAAATATCCGCTGCGTCACATTTGCTATATTACAGCATGATAGGGGGTTCTCGCTTCGCGATTTGGTGGCGAACGGGAGACTCTTACTCCTACATGTCCCTGAGTGGGATGGGTTGGTTGTGACAGTCGAGAGGCTGGCCGTAAAAGCAACTGCGAGGTGCCAGTGTAAGCCACGGTGGGGCCGGGATGGTTGCAAAGCCTACCGGTTGTGACCGCTGTTTTCAAATCGTTACAAGTGGTATCAGAGCATCCGATTAAGCGACAACCCTGCTCTGTTGGGTGTTACTCATTAGAGATAGAGTCAGTAGTACTCTAGAATGAGTTGAGTGTATTAATAGATATGAGCGCGTATTTGTTAGTGAATATAAATTTTGTATTGTGTTGTGTTGACTTATCGGTTGATTGTTTATAGATTCTGGTCGGTGCAGTCTAGCTTACTGTAATCGATAGGGGTTTCTAAACTCTTAAACAAGATAAACGGACACAGTATTTTTTTAAAATAGGGTAAATGAAATAATTTTTGCCCAAAACTATTTTGTATAGAAAAGAAATTTTCTATGAATTATCATAGTATATGGATGTTTGGTTGTTAGTAAAAGATAATATTGAATTATTATCACTGTATATGAAAAATTGAATAAGATATAATGGTATAACAGAAGATTTAGAGATAAATTCATTTAACAAATGAAATTTATAAAAAATGAATTGAAAGATGTGAAAATGAATTCATATACAAATAGAAATTGTAAATATAAATTGTGATGAGACTTATAATTGGAAGTAGAATTCCAGAGAAGTATTTGGAAATGTTTTGAAAAGAATTTGAAAATTTTGGAGATTTGGAAAGTTTAAACCTTTTTGATTTGAAAATGAATTTCAAAGGTTTTGAAAAGTATTTTGGAGGAATGAAAAGCTCTAAACTCTTTTCGGTTGCTGGAAAATAACTTCGATGATGACCGCGGCATCATTGGTGTTCATTTTCGGGTTTCCAAAAGAGGAATTGCTGCCAAATTGTTTTAAAAGGAAGTTGTTTGAAAAATTGGGTATTGTTTTGGAAATTCAAAGGATAATTTGAATTGTTTTCAAAATGATTTTGAAATGTTGGTAAGACTCTGGAATACTATAAAAAAAATTATGGAATATTATTGAATTGATAACTTATACAAATTGAGTTTTAATAGAATAAATTTAACTTAAAGGATGAAGTTAAATTAATGTAAGTACAAGTGAATCAATTAAATAAAGTGAAATGATTACTTAAAGAAAATTTATTAAGTTGAAAATAAATTTGGAGTAGTAACAAATGAACTGGAATTGAGTATTGAATTATAAAAATAAAATTGTGAATGAATGAATAAATTTGCAATTGCAAGTACATGAAAGAAAATTGAATGTTGAAAAATTCATTTCGAATTTGTAAAGTAAAGTATTGAAATAAAATTAGTAATCTAAACTAATTGAAGAAATGATAAAGTAGATATGATTTGGAAATAAATTGAATTCAATAATTATAAATGAAAGTGAAATTGAAAATTGAGATTCATTTTGAAGTTGTAAGTAGTAGAATTGAATTGAATAATTATAAATGTGAATTGAAAGAGAAATTAAAATTCATATGGAATTTGAAATACAGTTTAAATGTAAGTAGATTTAACCGAAGTGGTAAATTGAAAATAAATATAATGTGTATATGGAATATTTATATTGAACCTAAGAAATGAAGAGTGAAATTCTTAAGTAAAATTTGATATTGAAATCATTCTAAGTTAATGATTGAATAAGAATAAAACTGGAATTGAAACTGAATGTTGGAAACAAATTTGAATTAAGTGGATTAGAATTTGTAATGAATTAGTAATTGGAACTAATCTAAAATAGTGCAGTTATGAATGAAAGATAATTAAATTCAATAACCAGAAGTAAATTAAATCCAAATTAGATTGGAATTGTGAATTGAATTCAAATGAAATTGAAATGTAAAATTGAATGAAAAGAATATATAACTTCAATAGTGAATTAGAAATGTATAAGAAGTATATGTTGAAATTTTTGTAATAAAATGTGCAAAATGTTTGAATATGTAACTAGATATTATGGCTAGTAGGATATACAGATGTATAAAGGAATTGGATTTGATTTTGAAGGTAAATTTGAATTGCTCGACAAAAGGTAAGTATTTGAATTTCGATATGAGATTTGATGATTTCTTGTCTAGCCGCTTGGCTTTTTGTTTTCTTTTGAGATCTGAGGGTCCGTAGGGACATTTTGTAGTCGTACCGTGTTAGCCGCGCAAAGGAGACGCTGGCGAAATTTTTCGAAAATTTCGAGAGTTAGAAAATTTTTGAGAAATTTTGGATAATTCAAAATTTGAATTTAAATTTGAATTTGAATTGTGAAGTAAAACAAAATAGTTTGAAAACTATGAAAATGTTTGGAAAGTTAGTTGAAGTGATAACAAATCTTTAGTAAAAAGATTTGGGTTTGAAAATTTGTTAAAACTATTTGAATTTAAGAAAATAGTTAATGGAAATAGAAGCATTTTTCCTAACTTGTAATTTCGGGACGAAATTCTTTTAAGGGGGGAAGATTGTAACGACCCAAAATTTTGAACAATTTAAATTTAAAATATTTAATTGATTTTAAATATTCAAATGATAATTTAATTTGAAATTCAAATATCAGAATGGTATTTTTCAATTAAATTATTGAATTTAATTATTGAAACTGGGTAAAATGTTGTATCTTCAGTTTTAAGCTGATTAAAAATAATCTGAAGACTTAGAAAATTTATATTAATAATACTGAAGATAATGGAACTTTCAGAATTGAATTTGGAACTGTTTTGTTTGGTTTTGAAATTATATTGTTTAAATTGAATTTAAAAATAGCGGTCCGGGGCACAGTCTCGGAAATTGACGAAACCAGTTCCATTGGATCCATAATATTGTATTATTATCGGATTTCAATTTTCGTAGAGTTTCGAGCTGTCGTGTGTTAGTACGATAAGAAAACGCGCTGATATAATATAACAGATATTTTTGAATATAAAAATATAAATTTTTAATCAACTTTTTATACCGACTTACTTTTCTCTGCTTAATCACGTTCTTTCTTTTCAGCTGAAGACACGTACATTTGTTCCTCTCGTTTAAGTAAAAAGGAAACAGAACTACCTCTCGTTTAAAACAAACGAAACATTTCCTTCGTTCAAAAGAAAACTATCTCGTTCTAAAGCAAATTAATGGCCGAAACATTTTCAATTCCTTTTTAAACCAGCCGAGTCTCCCTTCATCAATTCGAAATCAATTCATGGCCGCGCCCTCTTTTCTTTCGAAATTCAAAAAGAAAAAAAAATAACCTTCGTTCGTTTCTCCTCTCCCTTCATCCTCGAGATCTACTCAAGATCGACAACCAAATCGAGTTCGCGAGTGGACGCGCGTTTGTCAGGGGATGGTGACAGCGATTCGCGATGAGGGAGGTGGTTCGTGGGCTCGAATGCATCATTGTCAGATAGTCTCGCGATTGATTTAGGGCTCGCATTCGATTTTGGGGTATCTCGAAGAAGTGGCGAGGACGAGGCGAAGTAGTTGGTGGCAGCAGGCGTTCGAAGCTAGAGCGGCGATGATTGGATGTCGCGAGTAGATGATTGAGGCCAGGGCAACGTAGTTCGACGTAGGCAGGGTGTCGCCTGGTAGTGAGCTCGAGTTCGAGCTGGGTTCGTTCGATTAGGCAGTAAGTGTATTTTTCTTTTATTCGTTTATTTAAATTTTACATTTTTATTTACCTATACTTTCTACAGAAAAGAAAATAAATAATTAACAACAATAAAGGAGTATGTATATATATATAACTGTTTTTTTTCCTAGTTAAGTTTAGACTGTTTAGTTAGATTTGCAGGATTTAGTTATATATATATATATATATATATTTGTGTACTGGGAATTGATATAAGATTTTGGAGAAAAGAAAACAGAGATATGGTTAAAATTTAATCCTTTGATTTAAATTTAATCACTAGTTGATTTAATTTAGCAAATGGAAATTTATTTATTTAATTTAATTTAATTGGTAAGAGAAAAAAATTGGTTCAACAAAATAATTTGGCTAATTTAATTTATCAGATAAGAAATTTAGCTTCAAACTTAATAATTGAAATTGGTTTAAAACAAAACCATTGAATAACTAAAATTACCAAATAAAAGTTAATTGTTCGATCATTTCGAATATTAATGAATTTTATAAAAAAATATTTATACTAGGTCTGAAATGGAAAACAAGTCTGGAATGAAAATGGATGGCAAAGTAAAAAGCTAAGGTGAGATCTTCTCACTCAGATTTAATTTTGAATTGCAGTTATTGATTGTGTGATTGCTATTGATTGTGATATTAGATATAGTAGGATATATCTATATATATAGCAATATATACATATTGGCATATGTATATATTGGATTGATTGATTTCCCGCCTTGTATAGCAGATGAGACCCTATTGTGCCGTTAGTAAGCGGATGATTTTTATAAAACCCATATACTGCGATATTCCACCTCGAAGTGGAATTGGTATTGTGCTAACGTCTGTGGATGCAGGGAAACAGGTTGGAGGGATCCAACTGGATTCCTCACCAGTATTTATTTATTTACAGATATTGATGTATATTATGTTATCATATTGATATATGATGTTTGTTGTTGTGATTGACTAGTTGGTGCTGTTGCATCATCGGATTCAGTTTTGAAATTTAAAAATAACGACTTTTACTTTAAAAGGGTTCTTAAGGTGATTTTTGAAAGTTGACGTTTTATTGAATTATTGAATTAATTTATTTCAAATGAATAAACGTCTAAAATTTTAAAGTTATAAAAGTTAAGATTTTTGGTGAAATATAACCAAATTGTGATTTTTGAAATAAAGGTTAAGAAATTTATAAAATGGGTTAAATTGAGAATTTTTAAGTATTATAAACGGTTTATTGAAAAGATGTACAAAATTGATATTTATAACTTTAAAATATTGGTATTATAAAACAAGTTTTTATAAGCGTTAAAATGAATTTTTAAGAATTCATAAGTAAATGAAATTTATAAATTGTGAACTTATAAATGGAAATGATTTTGTAAAATAAATGAATTATAAGTATTTAACTTATAATATGGATTTTTGGTATATACATTGAGTTATAAATTGAATTGGTCGTTAAAGGAGATATATAAAATCGAAGTTAGAAAATAGAAATAGAATTTATAAACGTTGTTTTATAAATTTGAAATCAATTGAATTTGATAAATTAAACGTAGAAGGTTATTAAAGGAAATATATTCGCGATTTTGGATAGCGAATTATCCTTGAAATAAAATGTGTAGAGAGTATTGAAATATAGTTAAGTGAATTATATTCCCGATTTTGGACAGTGAATATATTATTGAATAAAATGGTTATGTTTGGGAAAGCAATATTTGAAATGAAATTAATTGTTTTAACAATGTTTTAAAATGTGTTAAATATCCAAATCATAGATTTCAACATTTATTGTTGAAATAGACGTTTTCGAGAAATAAGGAAATGGTGGACTATAACACTGTTGTTATAGTAAACGATTTCCGAAAGGAAATGTTTTTATGTAGTATTGGGATTTATACATCTATCTTAAAAATTCGAATCCCTATACTAGTGATTTTGAGTCGTCGTAACGATTTTTTACGCAACATTCGTTTTGACTCAAATAGATTTCCTTAAAGAATGAAATGTATACTTAATATTGTTTTAAGTATATTGAATATTTTCAAATGTTGAAAATAAATAGATTTATGAATTACTTATTTTTAAATAAGTATGGAAATGCTTTTCCAAAATGAAATGAAATGTTTTTGACAATTTATCTTTGTAAAGATAAATCGAAAGTGAATATTTGAAATCGATTGAAAATCGTATATGAGTAGAAATTTGAAAATATAAATTCACTATGGAATTTATAAAGGAAAGGGAAATTGTTTAGAAAAATAAATGTTGATTTATTTTTGAAGTGTGGAGATTTTATATCTAGTAAAGATATTTTGGAAAATAAATAAATTTGGAGAATTATTTGGAATTTGATGATGTTGCGCATCTTTATTGATAGTTAAATAACCGACTATCAATAATTACCTTGAATAGGTATTTGTTGTGAATTGGATGAATTTGAATGCCACACTTATTTTTGAATAAGCGCTCACTATTCGGGTTAGCCGGGAAAGGACCATGGGGTCGTATAACCCATTCTGAATATGTGATACGTCGTTTTGAATCGCATTTGATGACCGGTGTTGAAGACCGAATATTTTTGAAAACGGAAGTATTACCGTCGAGTTACTCTACATCGGTTGATCTCCGATTTAGAGGTTTTATCACCCTTAGTGACGGGAAGTCCGGACGTGATTGGAAATTATCCGGATTTGCAAGGGCTTCGTGAGAAGTGCCTTCGGTTCTGTTCGATCCCGGAACAGACTTGTATGGTTACATGTCTGACATTACAATTTGAGATGTAAAGCCGATTTCTTTCAAATACATTTCTGTTGGTGGCGGAGAATTTATTCTCTTAGCTTAACACCCTTCTCTGAGACGTACGAGATCAGAGGTTATGTAGTTGAAATTTATCAGCGATATATTCACAATTTGGTAATGTGGCATGTTGAGTGTTGCTGTGTGATGATCAGTGTTTGATCATTTGTGATATGATCATTTGTTTGATCATTTATCTTTGTGATCATAGGTTGATCATCTGTTGACCCAAAGCATGGCTTTGTGACAAAGCGTAGCTTTGTGGACGAGACTTCGTCGAGCCTCAACAACCCGGAAATGGTCGAAACAGGAATGTTGCGGCAAGGTTATGAGGGTCCGCCCTTTAGGGTATGTCATTTCCTTCTGGAAAGGGGTGGTATCATGGTATGGAGCCCAGATACTTACTCATGTGGATACACTTTCTTCATGATGTGTGATGTTGGTTACCGAGCGCTCGGATAAAGGTCCCAAAGGACCGGGTGATGACATATTCGTGAGTTACCTGTTATATGGGTAACCCGGCCTTGTTTGGTAGAGAGCAGTTTGTCTCTCGGGACGTCCAGCCAGAGGCGATCCTATTCGGCAGGAGGAAAGGAAGTTCCTTAGCCTGACCATTTATTGGAAAATCCAAAGAAACAATACGAACCTTGTACGGTATTAGTTGTAGAACCTGCCATTTACTTATGGTGGCGCCCCACTGTTTAGATGGTAGCTATAGTAGGCATAGTTCGGAATGTCTATGCTGGCTAAGATTAATATTATACTTTCGAAATGTTTTCCACACTAGACATTAATAATAATATCCAATGATTGGCGTAGTAAGCATCTTTGACTATCATAAGAAGAAATCTCCTCCAATTCTGCGTTTGCATTGTGTGTGTGGTGGGAGGTCTTATGGTAGTTTCATTTTCCAAAAGCATTGCGAACCTGTTTTATTTTCTTTGTGAAAATAACTGTTTTACGATCTCACACCAGTCACCATGACTGACTCGGAGTTTATTGTTCCCTTCTAAACTCTGGGTGCCCATAATTTTCCACACGGGCAGCCTAGAGTTATTTTTATCAGGATATTCTGGATATTCTGGAGCTTTGGGGATGAGCTGGATGGCGAGACGTACTCTCGTACTTGTTTATTATTTCCGCTGTGTATTCTGTATAAGGACAGATTTATATAACTGTCCATTGTTGTATTGAGCTATATATTGACTCTGATTGATGTATGTATAAACTGATATAGTTCTTTGTTTAAAAGACAAGTGATTATCTATTATATTTGTTCCGCTGCGAAATGTGAGATTCTGATATTGTCTCTGATTCTGTGTTTTCTGTAGTTGTTCTTCTTTCTTTTTTCTTCTATCTTTTCTTCTACCTCTTCTTTTAACCCTAATGGTTCGGTTTTCCGGCATTCGATTGCGCGGCATTTGATATAGTGGACGTATTAATGTCGACTTTCGAGCGTCGAAAAATCAGATCGTTACAGTCTATGTCCCATCTAGGTTCAGCCATTTCATGTACAGGTCTGGACAGAGGTAGGAGGTGATGGTTAGGGGTGTGTCAAGGTGGTGGTGGAGCAATAGGTGGTGGCCAAGGTCATCTAAGGTGATGGTGATGGAGACTAGGTGGCTAGGCATGCTTTTTAAGGAGTTTTTGCATTGTTTGGTGAAGTTTTGTTCAAGGGGAGGTCATTGCACTTTCAGGTCAGAGGAGTGAGATGGTTTGGATGTGGATTATATGGGAAATAATTGGTGGTGGTTGGTGGAGGTGATGGAGAGGCTATGGCCGAGCAAACACATGAAGAAGTCAAGGCAATTCAAGTGGAAAACAAGGCAAATTCAAGGAAGAAAAGTAGAAAAGAATGTAGGAAGCCATTACCATTTTTGTTCTAGCCGTGAAAAAATGAGATGGGGGATAGTTTCTCACATGAATTAAAAATGAAAACTCACGGTTACAAAGAAAA
Source organism: Allium fistulosum (assembly GCA_030737815.1). Lineage (NCBI taxonomy): Eukaryota > Viridiplantae > Streptophyta > Magnoliopsida > Asparagales > Amaryllidaceae > Allium > Allium fistulosum. Next base: position 103,906,086 of record CM060907.1, read on the forward strand.
ATGCACGACCAAACTTGAACTAATGAAAGGTTATGGAAATGAAAAGTTTTAGGCAATGAAAGGTCTTAGGTTTAAGCCTTTAGTCTCTTCAATCCATTCTTTTTAAATTAAATAAAAACAAATGACATATTCAATAATTGAATTTAAAACTGAAACAAAGTAAAATAAAATGAAAATAAATAATTAAATTTAGAAAATATAGAAAAAGGATTAAAGAAATTTCTTAAAAATTCAAACAGGGTTCAAAAATTACAATTAAATCATCACTAGCTTCAGAAAAATATCTACCTCACTTCAAAATATTTTAAAACAAATAAAATCAATCAATAAAATAAAAAAAACTGAAATAAAGTGAAAAAAAAAGAAAAATAAATAATTATATTTTAGGAAAATATGAAGATAAATAAAGAAATAGCTTAATATATTGAAACTAGCCTAAGAAAATTGCAAACACAATCCACTTAACTTTGGAAAATTATAACAACACTTCTAAACAAATAAAAAGTCAGGTAAATAAGCTAAATGCTGAAAAAAATAAAGTGGAAATGAAAATAAAATAAGGTTTTAAGAAAAATAGAAAAATAAATAAAGAATTACTTTAATTAATTGAAACTAGAAATCAGAAATTGTAAGCAAAATACAGCTAACACTGGAAAATGTCAATTATACTTTTAAAAATGTTTTAAAACCAAAATATATACATAACATGTTATTTTACCCATATAAACATAAATTAGGACATTACATGACCAAATAAAATATTATTTATATAATTTAAAATAAACAATTTTGTTAAATACAACAAATTACATCCAATGTGTAAAAATCATAACTTTCACAATATAAATCAGATTTCAACGAAACGAAAAGCAGTATTCTTAAAATTTTATTTACTTTCATAATAAAAGATAAAATTCAAAATTTCAAACTTTTAAAATTTAAATTTTAAAAGTCAAAGTTTGACCATATTGACCAAAATTCACTATTTTGGAAAATACTCTATTTATTCATGTTTGGGATTATAGTTCACATACAAATTATAATTAATATTAAAATAACAAAATTTCCCATTAAATATTTAAAATAAAGTTTTTAAATCAGGAAATTCAAATTGAAAATAATTACAAAATACAGGGTTGTTACACTCTCCCCCACTCAAACCTTTTCATCCCCGAAAAGGAATGAGGTACGGGAAAACACAGAAAAAGATAGAATGAAATAGGATTAAGACAAGATGACAAGAAGATTGAAATTATACTTGGTAACTGTTGTTATATGTAAGTTTAACAAGATGGAGATGATCTTCCCAAGATTCTCCAGAATCAAGAACACAAGCACGGAAAAGATCATCGAGAATCTGATTCACCCTTTCCGTTTGACTGTCGGTCTGTGGATGGCAAGCAGTGCTCAGATTCAGAATAGGGAGAAGTAAGAACCACAGAAGAGATAGAAAAGTTAAATGATGAAGGAAAAAGAGAAAGAAAGAAAGACTAGAACAAACTTATAAAACACAACACGAAAAACACGATCCATCAAATTAACAAAAAAAGCAGGAGCATTAGTCAAAACAAAAGGCATGACTAACTATTCATAGAAAAACCATTCTCAGTATGGAAAGCAGTCTCAGAATACTTTCCTCAGCAACCCTGACCTGGTGAAAATCAGAGGCAAGATCAAGCTAAAAGAAAACAGTAGCTCCAAGGCTAACCAATTCGAATTTGATTTCCTACTTAGAAGGTAGAAGAATGGAAACAACCAGAAAGAAAGTAGATTAGAAACCAGAATAAGATAATAAATTTAAAACCATGAAAATTTCAACTTACATTAATAATTAATTTCATCCATTTGATTTCACTTGAGTTAAATAAATATTAATTATTTTTAAATCTCATTATCTCATCATCAAATCAACAATTTATAAAGTCATGAATTTGAACAATCATTTATTATATTTCATCTTTATTCATTAAATTTCATTCTACTTTATTCCACTTATTCTTAAATTTATTCCACTTAATATATCAAATCCTATATACATTAAGTTTATTTCACTTATTATAACTATTTCAATTTATTTATAATTTCTTTTAAATATCATTATATTGTAAATTATTCAATTAACCCCTTTTCTCTATTTACCTCTATATTGATCCTTTATAAATAAAATTTAAGTGTATAACATTTATTATAACCACTTAATTTTTATTTATAAAAATTCTCTTTATTTTGTATGTTATCCAATTACATATTCAACTTCTGAATAATTTAGGTATGTTATATTGGAATGTAATAGAATATTATACAAATGAATTCTCCAATTTCAATTATTCAAGTTTACATATTTATTCAAACCTTGATTTCCTTTTATCCTTTAAGATAGATTTAAGAATTAAGTTTCTGATTAACTTCAAACTATTTTAGAGATAATTAAATATATTGTATATATCAAATCAACTCTTAAATCACATATATTATCAATCAATTCATATTTAGAAAGCCAAATCAATTAAATTCTCCAAAGAAAAACTATAGCAAAACTACAGAATGGTCTCTTCCCTTCGAAACTCGAAAATGACTGTCGATGATGCTGTAGTCATTACCGAAATTATTTTCCAGCGGCAGAGAGAAGAGCACTGCCTTGAAACTTAAAATTCTTTGAAAGCAATTTCTATTAGAAATACTTTTAAATAATATATCCTTTTAAAACTTCCAAAACAAAGTTTGAAATCATCGGAAATTAAATTCTCACATTCTTGATTTAAATTCATTTAAATTTCCAAATTAATTTATAACCATGTTTAATTATTTAGATATGAAACTAAAGCCAATGATTATAAAATACATACAAAGTTAAATATTATTTCTTAACACCCAATTCCATTAGTTATCAAAAATTCAGAAAATTAACTTTATACATATTATAATTATACAAATTTATCCATCTACTAAATTTAAAAAAACATATTGTGTCAGTTTGCTCTGTTCAAGTGTTTTGGAGATCCTATCGATAGCGTTGATCAGACGAACCGATCGGAAACCCAAATCAACATCAACAACTCAAACAACACAATATATAAAACATTTATAAAATATAAAATTTTCAAATACAAGATTAATTTTCAAAATAAGGATAGGGATTCAGATTTGATGGACTCAAATCAAAAAGAACTCTGGTTTGAATATAAGTTGGAGACAAAAGATAAGATGATTAAACAACAGAATATGGAGTATGGATAAGCCTATATAAATCTCGGGCAACCTTAACCGGGTCAACCGTGACTTAACGAATAAGATTGATGTTGATTTTCTGGGGTAAATCTACATTCGATCCAAGAGATAGAATTTAGAATAATAAGAGATGATAGCATCTAAACCGAGGATATAGAAATCTTCGATGAATCAATGCTGTTGTAAAGGAGTTTCACCCCTTTACAAGTCATTAGAATATTAGCGGGGCCACCAATTCATTAGAAAGATTATTCGGAGTGTAGTTCTGGGATACTCCAGAATCAAGAAGACACGAATAGGGGAGGACAAGAATGGACTTTGGAACCGAATGGAACGTTCCAAAATTCCAAGGAAACCGAATCGAAGAAGAAGGAATTTAAGTTCGAATGAAAATGATTCTGAAATTAAATTTACTCTATATGCAGAGTTTGCCTAAAACCAGAGCTCTGATACCAACTGTAACGACCCGCTATTTTGGACCATTCGCATCCGCACATGTCGGACTTGAATAATTCAAAATACCGAATTGTTAATTTAAATTTGGCAAACTCATCATATACAGTAAATAAATAATCATAGATCACAGACACCGAGTAATATAATGCAGCGGAAACAAAGAAATAGTAGTTCATGAAGCTACTATATAAATACATCAAAGTTAAGTAAGATACAATAGGAATACCAAGATACAACAGGAGTAACAGTATGATAATCAGGTACAACTCAGAATACAACTGGAATCAACTAAATAACAAAATGAATAGATATCTGGATCTTCAAAGCAAAACTCCAGCTCCAAAGGTGAGTCTCAAATGATGTATCACTCAGTCTGACCCGAGCGTAAAGCAAAACACAAAACACTCGAGTCAGGACATACATACTTATACAATGTAAACCAACTCAAGTGAACTGTAATAAAGATACAAGTAACTTAAAGAATGCTTGGGATCGCCCATTCTTTAAGGATCCGTTAAACTATCTACTATGTAGTAATATTCGCTATTATAATAATGTCTAGTATAAAATAAACATACTGTTTTTATAGCGTCAAGGGGTTACCCATATAGCCCTTAACACGTAATAGTCCCAGTAGTCTATCCAGTATTAGCATACTCCCAAAATGGGGGCTACCCTCGATACTCCACAGGCTACGGGAGAAATCACAACTCGTAGTAAAGCTCGCTATGGTAAGTGACACGGCACAACTAGGCAATGCCAGGGTAGATATACCAATTACCCATTCGGACTGGTGGTGACGCATAGCAGCCACTACCGCCCACCTCGAACAACGCTCCCAAATCAAGGGGTGCACCCAATCAATCACAAAGTAATAGAATGGTATCGAAGAAGTGTGTCTGATCAGAGGTGCTACCTCATTGGCCCGTCAATCGCTCCTGTTTTAGCCACTTTATGCCAACTCACGGGAGTTGGGTCCATGCATATACCTTAGGATCGTCGCCACCATCCTACTTCATTCTGGAAACTCCACCGTATACACATTTGTCAAAGTGGTTTTCGGTATCGACAGAGAGTATGTCCATATCCGATCTCAGTCTCTTTAACAACCAATCGTTATTATAACCCATGGTTATAATTTTAAAATAATATTTTATAATTTAAAATAAAATATCATTTCAAATCCAAATCTTTATCAAAATAAAGATTAAATCAATTCCAAACCATTTCAATATATTTAAAATATCATATCATTTTAAAAATTTATTTCAAATCATTTCAACATATCAAAATATCATATTTTTCAAAACTTCATTATCAAATCATCATTTGAGTTCAAATCCAAATATTCAACTTTAAATACCTTTTAAATTCAAAGATATCATTCATTTATTATCATTTCAAGTCACCTTTTAAATAGTTTATATTTAAATCAAAATAATTCATTTAAACCATTTAAAAGTGTAATTATTATACTTTCAAATCAAGTACTCACTTTCCAAAGTTTTAAACTATTCTGAGTTCATTTACTAAGTTAAAAATAATAAACATTGAACATTTTAGCCTTTAACAGCATTCAGAAAAAGCTGTTATAAGTTATTCTTGAAAACATTTTTAATTTAGCAAAGACAGCATTTTAAAACTGCTGTTAAATCCCAGTTTAGTTGCAATTTAGTTTAAAACACAAAGACAGCATTTCCAGAAATGCTGTAATAGCTTAGGTTTCAAATTAAAGGTTTTAATTAAATTCAGCAAAGACAACAGACCACTACAGCATTTACAGAACTGCTGTAATAGGCCTTTATTAAGTTTTTAGCCTTTTAATTTACTACAGCAACTATAACATTTCAAAACTGCTGTAATAGCCTTTTTATAAAGTTTTTAGTTTATTTACAGAAACCATAGCATTTCTGAATGCTATTAAAAGTATTTTTTAGATTTTAGTGTATTTCCAGCAAATAATAAACTTCAATTTAAACCATTTAAACATTATAAAAATCATATTTTTAACATTCAAAAATGTTCATTAAAAATACTCTTTTAACTTATGATTTTTATAAAATAATTTTTACAATAAAATCCAGTTTCCAATAAATCACTCATTAAATTCAAGTGTATAATTTTCCAAATTTTGCATTTGACAATTTATTAACACTTACATTTAAATTACCATTTCACACATTAAACTAAATTTCCAATTTATTTAATTAATTAAAACCAAATTTCGCATTTCCAAGTCAAGTTAAAATTTAAAATTTCACATTTAAGCCTTCATTCATTTAACCATTTTAGTTCATAGAAAAATCAATAATACTTTATCAAGTCATTTAAATTCAAAATTAAATCAAATTATCATATTTCCCATTTTCCAAATAAAATTAAATTTCCCTTTTATTCATAACTTAAATTCATTTTTACCAAAATCCAAATTTCCAAACTTAAGTTATATTTCAAAATTTTCAATTTAACCATTTATTTATTTACATTTTTAACTTATAGAAAAATCATAATTTCTTTATTTAAACAATTTAAAAATCTATTTAAATCCAATTTCCATAAAATTTTCACTTTTAGAATACTTAAAATAATTCAAAACACTTTAAAAATTAACCACGGGTCTATATATAGTTTTCTAACCTAGGTCAAGTGATACGGATATGTATCATTTCAATACGCAGTTTACAAAGAAAAATCCGGGTTCTATCATTTCAAACCCGCAATCTCAAGTCAAAATAAATTAAATAAAAACCGTTCAGGCTTATCATTACAGTCCATAACGATTTTTTTCCTATTCTAAAGTCTGTTCGGGTATGTATCATTTCAACCGATAGTGATTCTATTCTACAGGGAACTTGCAGTGTGATAAACAGATATAAATGAACAGTTAACACAATATAATAGTAACAGATGATATGACAGGTAATTTAATAGTTTTAACATCATATAAATAAATCATCACAGGCAGATATGACATAACATAAAAGTTCTACACATTCAATTGTTGTCAATTCACATTTTGCATAAGTATAAATGTTAGGTGAGATTTACTCACCTTTTTGTGCTGGAGTTTGCAAATCAAATGACACAAATGGATTCCAGAAAGCACGATGACACAACAATAGATTCAAGTGGAAAGAGAACCAAGCAATTGATCTTGTACACAACCCATAAACAAGACAATAAAACATGAATCAATACAACATTGAATTGAGACAACTTTGAAAATAAAAGCAAAATTGAATTGAATGCTTTTGCCATGCTTTCCACACTCACATGCTCGGCCTAGGGGTTGATATGGCTCGACCATAACATGGTTTGGTTCAGGTTTGGACCTAAAAAGGCATGGCTACAAGGAATAGGAAGTGGAAGAGGTTACATAACATGAATATGAAGAGGCTTATGCAAATAGTGGAGTTTTGGTTCATTAACAACAAAACAATCATATTACAACATTCCCTTTACAACCAACGCAAAATAACAGTTGTAATAAGTAGTTTGTAACAACTATTCATTTTTAACAGTTGTAAAAAAGATACTTTTAACGACTCTATTTGTATAGCAGTTGTAATATGTCTCATTAACAACTGCTTATTTACGCAAGTTGTAAAAAGCTATTTATAACAACTGTTTTTGTCAATTGTCTCCCAATGTCACTTTAATGCCCCTAAAAAATTACAACCTCCCTCTTTAGTTTTCGTTGGCCGCTCAATTGTCAAAAATTCTCAAAAGTAAACCTAATCGCCGATTCAAATAGCGAACCCCAAATTTCAAAAAAAAAACCTAACCTGCTCCGCAAAACCGCTGCTGGATATCGACGAAACACTATTTCCGTCTTCTTCCTCACATTAACGTCGAAGTCAGAGAGTTAATTGTTTCCTCAATCGTCCAGATCTCCTACGCTTAAGGTACACTGTTGCTTGATGATTTCATTCGTTTCGTTTCATTGAATGTTGTTACTATTTCTCTTCCGTCTATGTTTGTATTTGTTCTAATTGAATGATGCTTAACTTGCTAGATTGTTGGTACACAATAAAATCCGAAATACATATAATTCACAGTAGTTTGATGTGTGATTTTGGTGGTACATACAGTATTTTCAGTTCATTTTTTTACATATTAATTTGATTAAATGAAAGGAAATGATGCTTGAAACTAAAAGGTTTGAGAAACAGTTCTGGCAGTACTCACGATGGACATTATATAACTAGGAGAGGGCGCTTGCTTAAGTTCTTGATTTATTTTGTATTCATTTAAACATTCAGATTTACTTAGAAATTGCCCGATTCGAATGCCGGATCAAATTTGATTAAGAAGTCAAGGGTTTATAAGCATATATACCGTCTAAGTTTAAGAAAACAAATAACCAACGATTTGCTATATAGGATTGTTTTCAATTATTAGCACACTCAAGTGGGTTTGTTTTAGTACACAATCCACTGGATAATGAAAAACAGTATCGAAAACTCGTCGTTGTAATTGTAAGTAGTGCAGACGTTTCATATGTCCCCTGGTCGAAGCATACCCTTGAATTTCAGTCGAAATATGTAGCCCCAAAAGACCCAGTGGTGCTTTTAGGAGTGTACTTTAATTATGAACAAGAAACTATCTATAAACTTCTTAGAAAATACCGATCATTTCTTAGTATGTGTACTTTAATTATAAATCAGTTGTGATTGTAGGAAAGGAAGGCATTACTGAAAGGATCACTTAAGGACAAACATTTCAATGTTGGATCAATATACTTTTGGGATTTGGAGCGCTGGAAGCAGTTGTTTGTGGAGTGAACACCTATTTGAGATCATGAAAGCTTTTTCCTGGTCCTCATCTGTATGCTGGAGCAGGTATATACTATGAGCTATATGAATATCATGTGTTATATGGGACATATATTTACTATTCTACTGGTTGATTGATCAAGATTAACAAAGTGTGGTAATTTATACAATTATATTTACTGATCTAATGTAGTTATCCATATATGCAGCTAACTTATAAGCTTAAGGTTTAAGCTCTGCAAATTATTTTTATTTCTCTGGATGTGTGTGTGTGTGAACGTTTATGAATATGTATTGATATTAGCTAAATCTTTATATGAACTAAGGATAGTTCTGGACCTAGTTGTTAGTTAATTCATGTTGTTTTGCCTAGAACAGTAACAAGTTAAACTATATGCTTGTTCATATTGTCACAGCAACATATGTTCATGTTTTAAGTTGCATAGGAGCACGTTTTCTTGATTTAAATGGATTGTGTGATATGGATTAGGGATAATGCATAGTATATTTAAAATAGTAACATAGTTCGGTTTTGGATAGTATATTTACAGTTGTTTGGTTAAGTACTCTTAGTTGAGTTTTTTAGTGACTCAACAGAATATTTTGCATTTTTAACTGGATCACATATTGCTTGTTCTCTGCGGTATGCATTATGATATGATTTGCTTCATGCATCCAATACGTCTATTTATATCTGGTCATAGACTAATATATTTATTTTTACTGCTGAAATCATATATCCAGTTTTATGAGTATTGAACGAGTTCTGCAATCAAACCAAGCTTTGTATTAATGCTCTGTTCTAGTATTGCATGGTTAAGCTTATTTCTTATGCTTATTTATGGCCAACGGAAAGCTTCATTTTTGAGCATATCATAGCCTTGAATCCGTCTATTTTGGAAAATCTCTATCTTATTGTTATCCCACCTTTTGGTCAAGGCTGGAATATCAACAAATTGGCAAGGAACGATGGATATCAGGATCGGGGATCGATTAGAAACAAGGCTGCAATGGATGTCGTCAAAATTTGACCGGGCTCCGATCGGGACGGAATTGATTGGAGATGATGATCAATGCTAGAAAAGGCCACATTTCAAATTTCAGGTTAATCGGAGTTCGTATGGAGGAGATATGATTGATACAAGTTAAAAGGATATGCTGTTTGTATCCATCGGTGAGCTAAGGTGATGGTTTGTTCGAATCCATCATATTCGCATCCATAAGGAAATCATCACATTGGCTTGTTCGAATCGATCGGTTTCGTATCCATCAGAATGACATCACCTTAACCTATTCGAATCTATCCTAGAACTTTGTTCGAATCGGAGTTGTTCGAATCCATCCGGTATTGGACTCCTCGCATCGATCCAGAAGCGGTAGCGTTGTATCGGTTTAGCTCATATCCATCGTGGGCAAAACACTCCGTATCGACCAGGGGTAGACCCGGTTCGAATCGATTACAGAGGTTTGGTTCATATCCAAGTGGTTCGTGGTTATTCGAATCAATAGCGCATAAGTCCTTGTTCATATCCATCATACTCAAAGTGGTCACTTCGTGTCGATAGCAGTTGCTGTGATCGATATGCAGTGCGCTAATAATAATCGATGCAAACAAGGGCTACGTCGAATCGATAATTGATTCGAATAAAGACAGAAACACATAGATGCGAATAAATGGTTGATATGAGCGAAGCTTCGGCGCTAGATGCGAATGACTCGTTCGACTCGGCAATAAAGGTGAAGCGATCCAAGAATTCCGCACCACGTCACCTCATGCACACGTGCCTTGATCGAGTCGAACAGATGGGTAAGAAACATGGATTCGAACGCGGCAGTGTTCACGAAAGTGCAATCTTGCATCGATCATATCTCACGATCTACAGATCCAAATGCTACGAAATTTTCGCAGGAGCTTATGCACAAGGTAAAGAATGTCTCTGCCAAGTTTCAGCTCGATTGGATGATTTCTTGATCGATACGAAATGGATTTGTATCGATCATAGATCGAGTCGAAACTTTGCGGGGTCGGTCGCGTGGGCCCACTCACGTGCCAGAAGAAGTCTCCCGAAGTTTGAGCGTGATATCAGTCTCCTACACCTATAAATAGCCCTTGAAGCCTACAGAAAAAGGATCTTTTGGCCATCCGACGACCAGACTCTGCCAGATTGGACTTTGCACTTCATCATTACTATTCTATTTGAATTTCCTCACTAAAATCTGCTGTAATCAATTGTAATCAGCGAAGGACATCAATAAAAGATAAATCTTTGATGTGGACGTAGGCCGGAGATAGCCGAACCACTATAAATCTCGTGTATCTGCTTGTTATTCCTGGATTGTTGTTTGTTGTTTGCTTGGATCTATGATTTGTATTTGGAATATTGCTGATTTATATTCATAATTTGGTGCTTTCACGATATTTGAGGTTTGTGACCATTTTTGGTGCAAACACTTATATAGGTGGTTTATCATACCTTTTTTACTTGTTACAAAATGGTCTATCCAAGAATCATGCAAGTCTTTTCAACTATTGTATAGCAGAGTTTTGTCCTCTGGTTATATGTTGTCTGATTTGGTTTGTTTAACTTAAAACAACTTGATGTAGCAAGATTATAGATTGGTAAATAGGATGATATTAAATTGTTTCCAAAAGAAGGTAAAAAACACACGTAACATTGTTTTTGTGTGCATGAGAGAGAGAGAGCGAGCAACTCTTGAGACACATAATTTGATATAATAATTAATGACCGTTGGATTTTCTTTGTCATTACATGGTAGAAATGAGAGAGATGTCTTATGGTTGAGACTAGTTGTTAAATGTACCTATGATCATTGGAATTTGATAATTTTTGCATGAAACCTCTACATACCATAAAAGTTGGCTCTGCCAAAAAGTACTATATTCCTATACCTCTTTACCACTAAAAATTAATATTTTTGAATCAATTATTATAATTAGTATTTTAAATATCAATATATTTCATAAGCAATTTTAGTTGCAAATAGTATTGGAATGAGATAACCTTTTGAAGTGATGATGTTCATGACATGTAGATCAGGCCTACAAAATATTATCAAATTCTGATGATCATATGTGCTTATAATCGATTCGGGCACATTTTGGGGATGCGAAAAAGCCAAGATGCAGATTCCTTCATTGTAGTTGTCTTCTTTATCACGGTTAGTCAACCAGCTATAGTGTTTTTTGATGAATGAACAGAGATTAACAGTTTTATATCTTGTCCATTGTTCAGTTTGGTCAGCTATAAGTTGTAAGTACTTTTAAAGTAGCACTTACACAATATTCTATGTAGAGAACTGCCAACATCAAATACTAACTGTTACAATAAAATTGATTCACAATAAGCTCTATGGTGACGGTTCTTCTTCATCCTTTTTTAGTATGTACGATATAAAAAATATTGTTGTTTCTCTATTAGTGCTAAAATATCTCTTTCAATTCTTGCCATTTGTGAAGTGTATGTTGTGGTTTGTAATTACTTATCACTTATGGTTTATTTTTTTTGAAGGGTAAATATGTAAAATTATAGAACAAAAATAAAGCCTTGGTCTACAGTTGAAACTGCCTAACTACCCATCCTAAGAATCGCCCTTTGTACTATGATGCTTGTTCATCACCACCAAAGTACTATTTCATCCAGTTGAATCCATTTTTAACCATCCCAGCATGTGGGTTACTTTTAAATGTCATTCTAATATTTTGTTGACATGCTCATGAATATTTCTGTATACAATGTTAGTGTTTGCCCTACTTCTCCAAGTAAAAGAAATAATAATGTTACAGCATTTTTTTTTCCTTCTAATTGTTCAATACAATGTCAAAAGTAGGGCTTATATCTGATACATCTAAAAATTTTAGTTGTAGATGTATCTTGCTGCATAATGATTGATAATCAAATGTGAAATGCAATATCTTTATTATGATATAAGTTCATCAACATGGCAGTCAAAGGTCCATAGGAATTATATTTTGGAAAACAAAAATCATGTATTTTTACGATCTTTATGCATCGGTATTCTGTCTATTTAATCACATTTTTTGTTTGTAGTATTCAAATTTAAGCTTTCATCATATCTTATCATCTTCTTCGTGGTTGTTTGTGTATGTTTGTGTGTGAAACTGCAACTAGATGCCCATGCACTTGATTTATTTTCTTCTTTATCTTCAAAACATTAATTCATGTCATTTTCAGGATATATCCCTTTCTGTAGAAGATGAGTTTCCTAGCTATAAATCAAGGATTTCCTCATATGTTCGATCTTTTCTCCCTTCAACACATAGTAGCCCTGATAAATCAAATAGACCTAAACTTTTACCAGCACGCACCCTTCCCAGTAGATGGAAAATAAATAGTTACTTCGTGAAAGACAAACCATTGGAACTCAGCATGGACTGCAAATCAAACACAGAGAGTGATAGTTCTGATGATGTTTCTAAAAAGAATTTAGGTCACATTCCTCAAAAGAATAGCAAAGGCTACCATGAAGCTAAAGAAGCATCTTGCTTACGTTACTCATCAGAGCTTCTCTCTACTCTTTACAAAAAAGTCAGTATTTATCTCGGACAACTTGTTTTATTTTTTACAGGCGTCACTACCTAATGTTGTTAAAGGGTGTAAATGGGATTTGATGTATAGGTAATGTATATTTTTTGTTATTGTATTTGCTGGCTAGGTTAACTCACTCGATCATGTCTTGTTCTGATGTGTTATTGTAATCAAATGAAGGGTAGTACTACAAAACATAGAATATCTCTTCAAACACTTTTTCGGAATAGCTTTTCTCTTTCAGACCCATGTTTACTCTGGTGCGTGTTTTACAAGGACTAGTGGAAAGTATTTTGATTCATTAGAATAGTTAGTAGGTTCTAGCTAACAAAAATATTTACATGATTTTTGTTGGGCTTTGTGAACAATATTTCTTAGAATGTTTGTTTTTCTTCTTCACACATATAGATTGTTGGAGACATGCAGCATGTTATATTTGGTGGCTTGCTTGATGGTACTTTAAAGACTACACCAAAAAGAAAATATCAGGTAAGCTACATTTTGTGTACTCCAATTAATACCAACATTTTATGCCATTGTTTTGTGGCATAGTTGTAATCGCATACCACTTTTCTTAAGTTATAAACCATGACAAAATCTACAGAAGTTCCTATTATTGGAGGTCCTACATTGATGTGTAGGATTATATAAAGGATCATTTTTTTGTTTCTTAGTCAAAAATTTGACCAGATGATAAGGGTTCTTTCATATCCTAGTAATTATACTTATTATGAAATATATTTCTGTTCTATACATAATTTGATGTCATGGTATTGAATTTTGTATGGACAGGGGTCAAACCAAACTTTTGTCTTCACTACAGTTCATGGAGAGCCAAGGTTATTTAGAGCTACTGGTATGAGTTATAGTTAGTGCTGCTTCTTAGTTTTCTTACAGCATTATCCCATGGCTGAATTTCCCTTGAATAGTCAGTATCAGGCTAGCATGTTCGTAACTCTATCATTATTTGAGCGTTTGATGCATTATTAGTGAACTGTGAAGTAGATAATGATAACCAGCAGCTTGTAATTTTTAAACTGAAATGGAAATCTGGAACTTTAGTTTTCTGGTATTATCCGTACATTAGAATGTGAAGTAGAGAATTTGTAAACTGTCTGCTTCCATTTTGCTGTATTTTTGAAGTTGCTGTCGAGATATTTCATGGCAAATTCATGATAGTATTTTGTTGCCTATACAAGTAGCATTTCTATTGAGAATGGTTTTTCAAGTTGAATGGACATCGGACACTCATTTTGTTATTTTAATATAATATATACTAATAGTGGTGATTACATAGGTGCAAATAGATACTTTACATCTGCGTGAAAGATTTATTGGCTTTAGGAGGCGGTGGAGGTTTCGCACTAAGCCTAGAAGAGGATCTGTAAATAGTCTTGTAGATGATATTTTTAAGTTGGATTCAAAAATAAATTTTTTGTTTGCTGATTCAATTTTTTGGATATTTGGATTACCATCTTTCAGCATACTAGCGTTAATCTATTTTGCTTTGTTGAACAGACTTCATGGAACAAGTGGGCCTTATGAAACATTTGGAAACACATGCTTGGCTCATAGCGGATAGGACGCCTATTGCTTGGCATAAAGAACTTATCTCTTTTGATTAGTACGTATATGTACTTTTACTGATTTATGTTATGGATTTAGTTATGTTTTGGAACGGAGTTATGAATTTATAAATGGTGTAATCTTGAATTATTTTTGAATGCGAATACTTCATGTTATTTCAAGTATTTGGATGATTGTGGTTATTATTAATGAAATATCAGTTTTAATTATAATATCATGAAATTTATGGTTAATAGCAATTGCGAAAAGATGAATTATAGTAGTTTGTAGCAGTCATAAAAATATTTGTTGCAACTGTCATCACTAGTTGTACTAGATCCTACTACAATTATTACAAACTGTTGTGAAATATTAACACAACAGATGAAAACAGTTGTTAAAATATTTATTACAACTGTCGTAAACACTTGTAAATAAGTCTTTACAACTGCGAAAAATAGTTGTAAAAGATTCTATTACAACAGCTGCTGACAGTTGCAAAAGAGTCTTATAACAACTGGTTTTAGTCGTTGCGATAAACTTTAATACAAGTGCAAATAGCAATTGTAAAATGTCTTTTACAGCTGCCGAAAGCACTTGTAAATTACTCTTTTACAACTGCTATTTGCAGTTGTAAAAAGACTTTTTACAACTGCTTTTGCAACTGTACAAACCCATTGTAAAATAATCCCGCTCTATTACAACTGCGGATATAAAGACTGGCGGGTGTCAGTTGTAATAGACATATTACAACTGTTTTTGGCAGTTGTAAAGGGGTATTTTTGTTGTAGTAATTGGCTCGGTCTATATCCCATCTAGGTTTGGCCATTTCATGTACAGGTCTGGGAAGAGGTAGGAGGTGATGGTTAAGGGTGTGTCGAGGTGGTGGTGGAGCAATAAGAGGTGGCCAAGGTCATCTAAGGTGATGGTGATGGAGACTAGGTGGCTAGGCATGCTTTTTAAGGAGTTTTTGCATTGTTTGGTGAAGTTTTGTTCAAGGGGAGGTCATGGCACTTTCAGGTCAGAGGAGTGAGATGGTTTGGCCATGGATTATATGGGAAAGAAGTGGTGGTGGTTGGTGGAGGTGATGGAGAGGCTATGGCCGAGCAAACACATGAAGAAGTCAAGGTAATTCAAGTGGAAAACAAGGCAAATTCAAGGAAGAAAAGTAGAAAAGAAAGGTTGAAGACATTACCATTTTTGTTCTAGCCGTGAAAAAATGAGATGGAGGATAGTTTCTCACGTGAATTACAAAAGAATACTCACGGTTACAAAGAAAAATGCACGACCAAACTTGAATTAATGAAAGGTTATGGAAATGAAAAGTTTTAGGCAATAAAGCCTTTAGTCTCTTCAATTTCCATTCTTTTTAAATTAAATAAAAACAAATGAAATATTTAGTAATTGAATTTAAAACTGAAACTGTGGTGACCCTCACTCTAAAACACATAGAATTTTTTTTTATTCAAGAGGAATTCACCACTAAACCCCAATTCTTTTATATTTGAATTTTTTTTCTCTTTTTTTTAGTTTCCAAATATTTTTCCCAAGACCTTGGATTTACTAATATAATCATATCAGTATACAAGGATTAAAACAATTATATATTTGATGATATACAATTGTTCCTTTATTATTATTAATATATATATATATTTTATATATCAGAGTCAATTTAAATCAAATTGAAAACAAAATATCATACAAGCTATTGACAAACCACTTATTTCCTTTTTAAATCTTATTCTACTGCCAGAGATATATTTTTAGCAAATTTTAACACCTAAACTTTTTATCTGACTATATATATTAATCTGCCTAAATAAGGCTATTAACATTTATTTGTTCTTGTGACAGTTATTAGGCTCATGCATAAAATTATTTCAAGATCCTACTTGTAGTTAGGAACATTAAAAGTTGATTTCCTCATCACTGTTTCAAATTAAACAATTGAAATTAGATTGCATTTTTTTAAGTTTAACATTGTACAGATTTTTGTTGCTTGGTATATCACTAAAATTGCTTGGTGATATCTAAGGGCTGCTTGGTGTTTTTCTTGGTTTTGTCCCGGATGCACTCACACTTCATCAATTGAAATGAAGAGGTTCCAGGCTCCAAGGGTTAGACCCATGGCCACCTTGGCTGGTCATAGTCCCTTATTTACCACTTTCAAACCCATGTTTATCAAATAGACTTTTTCAAAAGCTTTTCCTATTACCAGCATAATTCTTCCTTATGTATGTTCTTGGGGGATCATCCATTTTTGTTAGCAACCAAAATCACAAAGTGCTTCCAGGTTTGTTTCTTTCCTAATCTTTTTTTTTAAAGTTCAGTATCTTCCAAGTCTACTGCTCTCATAGTGCTATTTCAAATTTAAATATTCAAATGCATACAAACTTCCAGAACTCATGCACTTGCCAGTATCATTTACCAGTCATGCACAAATTCATATCATTAGAATATTCTATATAAAAAAAACTTGAGAGTTCATTTCAAAAATCAATCCCTTAGCTGTTTAATTTCCATAAGGCAAAATATAGGCAATAAAAATCAGAGATCAAATATATATACACATATCATATGTATATGATATGTCTATCAGACATTCATCAATAAAGTAGTAGTTAACCAAACATCATCATTGATCACACACAACAGGTTTTTGCTTAAGTACATATTTTCAACCCAAATACTTAGAATGTTTCCTACAAGTACTTCAATTACAGAAATAAAATTTGTCTAGTGATTTCATTACAATGCAACTACAAATTTTAAAACAAGTCTCTCTTATTTATACTAGCAGCCAATGCCTTCTTTACTCATCATGCCAACTTCAATTTCCTGCAAGCAATTCATTTAGCTGCCCCAAAGAATTTTGAGACACCCAGATGATTGCAAGGGCAACCAAAAGGGTCAGTTTACACTGGTATGAGCATTTATCAATTTTGTATACATATACATAATTTTAGTAATCTTGCAGTGCCTTCCTAGTTTAACAAGTTTTATACTAGCATGTTTTGGTTCATACAAAGTGATGCAAACATACATTCATCTATTTACACAGCAAACAGTTAAAATAAACATATGTACAATTCTTAATTCATTCTTACCCAATCTTAGATAAGTAAACTCAAGTTTTATACTCCAAATTTCACCCAGCAGCTAACCAGATCATCACATAAATCCTGGTTAGTTTAACTCCCTGTCTAGATATTCATAACCCAGATTTCTATAAATCCCAATCCCATTCCTTATTTAATTTATGGTCTACATCTCCTTGTCAAATGAACACTATGTATGCATTGTGAAGGAAACTCCCAGGTTGTTTAAATTATTCCAACACACAAAGGCCTCAGGGTGCAGTTGCACCATGCATATACTTGCTTCCACCTGAAGTAAGCAGACCATTGACTAACCCCCAAGTGACCAATTTAGTTTTTCTTACATTCATATTTCAGAAAGATATAAATGCTTGTATATCTTCTGGTTCAACCCCATGTTCCCCCCATTTAATCTATATCCATGTTTAATGATGATGAGATGGAACAACAAAAAAAATGCTCAAATCATGTTAACTCTAAAAGCCTACTTACAGATTAATGCTCCAAACAAAAATGCACCAATAAACATCCATATCACCCATAACAAATCATTTCAGAGATTCAAATAACTCATAATATTTTTTGGCTGCCTGCAATAGGACTTAATGCCATTGCATACAAAGGATAAATACTCACATAATGTTTTTCCTTTCACTGCCTTAATTTCTTAGAACAGTAAATCCCCCAAAGCCTCAAGCTAGTGTTTCTCCTTGCTTATTTTATTTTTGTTTTGATCCCGAGAGAGTGATGGTTTTGGCTATGTGCAGTTATTTATAATTCCATTCTAGGGTTTAAGAAAATGGGTAATTCCCCTGATACCCTTAGATGTTTATTTACACATCATATTCCTGTGTGAGCATAAATTGAAAATGCACACATTTTGGGTACTTTAATTAGCTATTTTGGGGATCATGCATTTTTAAACACTCAATACTATTTTCATGACTCTTTTCTACCTATGCAATAAGCATTTGACCCTCAGTTTCTTTTTTTTTTACAAGTTTAAGAAATCTGAAAATCTCCTTTGTATATTATTTTTTCTACCTATTTGTTATTTCTCCTTAATCATGCATACTATCATACCTTATTATGTAATGTAAAATCATTTACCCAAATTATTTGCTTGGAATAAATATGGGATGGAAATTTTTATTTGATTCTATATATGTGTATATATATATTTCTGCCTTTTTGTCAAATCAGTAACTCCTTTTATATTTAAATTAAAAATCACATATATTATGCTAATTATTTCTGGCACAATTATAAGATATATAAACTTTTGGATTAAACTTCATTTTATTTTATCTTCATATAAAACAGCAAACACCCCATATCTATTAAATGTGTGTATATATATATTTACATAATTCTTTGAACATAAAGCTATATTTATTTTGAGTTCCAATTTTTCTTCTAACTACCTTAATTCCTTGCATTTTATCAAACAGAAGCTCCCATGCAATTTTATTTATTGCCAAATTCTTTTCTGTTTTAATGCAATATATATATTTTTATATATCTCAGAATTTCCTAATATAAATATATATATTATTTTATTTTATTTTATTTTAGGGTCATTACATACCCTCCCCCTTAAAGGAATTATGTCCCCATAATTTCACCTAATTTCTCCAATTAAAAGCACTAATCCATAGCCTGTTTTAACTCCATAACCCCATACCTATATTTTATGAAAACTAACAATATATAAATATATTTAGAAAAATCATCTTAGGCTGCTTAAACATACCTCTCCATCAGTAAACAAATTGGGGTATTTAGCCCTCATTTTATCTTCAACCTCCCATGTACAATCATTAGTGTCCAAGCTCCATTGGATTTTCACCAGTTTGATCACCTTGTTCCTCAACTTTTTCTCTTCCTTGGCAACTATCCCTACTGGTTCATTTGTATATACCAAATTCTTCTGGACTTGAACTTGAGTAGGTGACTCCAGAATTGCTCCTTCATCATGCACCCATTTTCTCAGTTGAGAAACATGAAATACAGGATGTACACCACTCAACTCCTCAGGTAACTTAAGTCTGTAGGCCATAGCACCAATTCTCTGCATAATTTCATATGGTCCTACAAATCTTGGTGATAGCTTACCAGATTTTCCAAACCTGAACACTTTCTTCATTGGTGATACTTTCAGAAAAACATGCTCTCCTACTTCAAACTCCATTGGCTTTCTCTTCCTATCTGCATAAGACTTTTGTCTTGATTGTGTTGCCTTCATTCTATGCCTAACCAATTCAATCATGTTGGAAGTTTCTTTAACATGATCTGGCCCCAACATTACACCCTCTCCTGCTTCCAACCAACAGGCAGGAGACATGCAGGGTCTCCCATACAAGGCTTCAAAGGGAGCCATTCCTATGGTTGATTGATAGCTATTGTTGTAAGTGAATTCCGCCAAATGAATATGATCCTCCCAATTACCCCCAAAATCAAGCACACATGCTCTAAGTAAATATTCTAATATTTTATTCACTATCTCTGTTTGCCCATCACTTTGAGGATGGTAGGCAGTGCTTAAACAAAGTTGTGTTCCCATTGCTTCTTGGAAGCTTTCCCAAAATCTTGAGGTGAACAAAGTGTCTCTATCACTCACAATGGTCTTGGGTATACCATGTAGCCTCACCACTTCCTTAATAAATAATTGTGCAAGCTTAGATGCATTTCTATCTGACCTGACAGGAACAAAGTGAGCTGATTTGGTTAGTCTATCAACAATTACCCATATACTATCATTGCCTTTCTTAGTTCTAGGCAAACCATCTACAAAATCCATGGAAATACTTTCCCATTTCCACTGAGGTACCTCCAAAGGTTGCAACATGCCAGAAGGCTTTTGGTGGTCTGCTTTAATTTCTTGACATGTGGAACACTTTGCCACATATCTTGCCACTGCTTGCTTCATTCCTGGCCACCAGTAGCTTCTTTTTAAATCATGATACATTTTAGTACCACCAGGGTGTATGGTGTACCTGGTCTTGTGATGCTCATTCATGATTTCTTCCTTCAACTCTGCAATGTTTGGTACACAAAGCTTATCATTTTTCCTCAAATAACCTTGGGAATCTATTTTAAAATTCTCTGACTCAATGTTATTTAATAACATTTCTTTCTTTTCCTTTAGACTTTGATCTTGATCTTGCATGCTACCAACTTTCTCCACCAGATTAGACTTCACTGTGATTATTCCCAGTGTACCATACTCCACCATATTACCATGTTCTTTAAAATTCACTGCATCCTTGCTGTATATATCTGCCTCCCCAAGCACTACAAGGTTTTTAAACTCATAAATCATCAAACTGGCTAATCTAACATGATTTCTGCTCAAAGCATCTGCCACTCTATTAGCTTTTCCAGGAGTGTACAATATATCTAAATCATATGCAGCTAGAAACTCCAACCACCTTGCTTGCCTCATATTTAAATCTTTTTGAGAAAATAAATATTTCAATGCTTGATGATCTGTGAATAATTCAAATTTTGCCCCAAGCAAATAATGCCTCCATAATTTTAGTGCAAACACTATTGAAGCTAATTCTAGATCATGAGTTGCATATTTGGTTTCATTGGGTTTAAGCTGTCTTGATGCATATGCCACTACCTTGCCATGTTGCTTGAGCACTACACCTAACCCAGACCCACTAGCATCAGTGTATACAACCATTCCTTCATTTGCTTCTGGGATTTGTAGGACAGGAGCTTCCACCAATGCTTGCTTCAATTTCTCAAAAGCTTGTTCACACTGCTCAGTCCACACATATGGTTGGTTCTTCTTGGTTAGTTTGGTCATTGGTGCGGCTATTCTTGAAAAATCCTTGATGAACCTCCTATAATACCCTGCCAAACCTAAGAATGACCTCACCTCAGTCACTGTTTTGGGTCTACTCCATGATTGAACTACAATGACCTTGCTTGGATCTACACTTACTCCCTGCTGTGACACTATGTGTCCTAAGAATTTTACTTCATGTTGCCAAAATGTACACTTTGAATACTTGGCTTTTAATTCATGTTCTCTAAGTCTAGATAATACTAAATGTAGGTGCATGGCATGATCATTTTCTGTCTTTGAATAAATTAATATGTCATCTATAAATACCAAGACAAACTTATCCAAAAAGTCTCTAAAAATTCTATTCATCAAGTCTACAAAATAGGAGGGAGCATTGGTCAAGCCAAATGGCATTACTAGAAATTCATAAAGGCCATACCTTGTATTGAAGGCTGTGTACTCAATGCTTTCCTCTGCAACTTTCATTTGATGAAATCCAGAGGCTAAGTCTAACCTTGAAAATATTTTAGCTCCATGCAATTGATCAAATAGATCATCTATTCTAGGTAGTGGGTACTTATTCTTGATAGTTACCTTGTTTAAATCCCTGTAGTCTACACACAACCTCATCGTGCCATCATGTTTCTTGACAAATAGCACTGGGGAACCCCAACTGGAACTACTTGATCTTATGAATCCTTTCTCTTCTAATTCTTCTAGTTGATGTTTTA
This sequence comes from Allium fistulosum, assembly GCA_030737815.1. Taxonomy (NCBI): domain Eukaryota; kingdom Viridiplantae; phylum Streptophyta; class Magnoliopsida; order Asparagales; family Amaryllidaceae; genus Allium; species Allium fistulosum. The sequence continues at coordinate 103,928,310 of CM060907.1, forward strand.
ATTCTACCAACTCTTTTGGAGCCATTCTATAAGGCTTCTTAATCATTGGATTTGTTCCCGGAATTAATTTTATTTTAAATTCAACTGGTCTGTTTTGAGGAATTCCCTTCACTTCTCCAAACACATCTATATATTCATTGACTACTGGGATTTCCTCTATTTTTAATTCCTTTTGAACTTCATTAATACTCCAGATTTTATTAAAACATGTATTCTTTGCTATTTCACTTAAGATGGTAATTCTTTTGCCTTCATTTGTTTCCAAAGAAATGGTAAGGTTTTCTAAGTTTAAAATTGCTTTATTTCTCATTAACCAATCTACCCCCAAAATAATCCCAATACATGGATAATTTAAGGTATATAAGTCTGAATTAAATTCATAACCCCCTATAATTAATTTCAGACCCATACACTTCATCCCCAACATACAATGACTCCCTATGGGACTGTGTACAACCAAGGGCTGATCAATGGAAACACATGCAAGTGTTAACTTCTTTACAATTTCCAAAGATATTAGTGAATGTGAGGCACCAGTGTCATATATTACTGATATTGGTTGGGTATGAATAAAAATTATACCTTCAAGTTGCCCAACATTCCTAGTGTTACTTGCTGCCAAAGCTCCTACCCTTGCTGTTCCCCTATTGGTTTCTGGGCAATCCTTCTTGAGATGACCCATCCTTCCACAATTATAGCAGCCTCCTCTGGGTATCTTGGGGTCTGGGCATTGGTTACTATAATGTCCAACTTTTACACAATTAAAACAATGAGTGAATTTCTTGCTTTCAAGTGCTGCTGCTCCTTCCCCTTTCTTAGCTCCTTTACTTGCATTTCTCTTGTCATAAGGTTGCACTTTGTTCTGACCACCCTTCTTCTTATTGAGCTTCATATTCCTGAATTTCTCTCTTGCAGTGTCATGTTGCTCAAATGAGAGAGTTAGATCAATTACTTGATCAAAGGTTTTGTCCTTGTATGGCAACATTGCCCTTGACAAACTAGGGTTCAAGCCTTGAATGTACCTTGCATTCTTTGCTTCTGCATTCCCTATTAACACCAGTCCATACTTGGATAATGCTTCAAACTTCTGAGTGTATTCATTCACACTCATGCTTCCTTGCCTTAATCTAATAAAGTCTTCAAGCATTGTGGCCTTGGCAGATGTTGGGACAAATCTGGCCTCAAGCGTGTCCTTGAAATTATTCCAAGTGATGGTATTCTCTTGTCTTCCTGCTGTCACAACTTCCCACCAATCCAGTGCCACCCCCTTCAATTTTCTTGAAGCTATCTGTCTCTTCCTTTGGTCATTGATTTGCATATCTGTGAAGACCCTCTCCATAGTTTTTATCCAAGTTTGAACACCTATAGCTCCTTCAGTACCTTCAAAATCCTTTCCTCCCAAGGTGGTACATGTCTTAAGCAGTTTGGAGAGTTCCTCATGAGGATTGTCTTGCCTTGGTGCCATTCCGTCCCTTAAAGCTCTCACAAAATCCTCCATGCTCATCACAGGTGGCTCACGTGATGATCTTGCACCTGTGTGATGCCTTGGTCCTACCATAATGCTATAAATATGATTGTTATGTTAGTTTATTTACCACTATCAGTTTGTCTTTACTTGGTTCATTTTTATTTCTGTGCACACCGTGCATGTGTCACATGTACACACATATATTTCTTGACATAAAACAAAAACATTCAACACCAACAATTCAAACAATGCATTCAAACATCCATATGCATACAACGACATTTACTATGTTATTTAAAACATAGCTCTGATACCAACTGTGGTGACCCTCACTCTAAAACACATAGATTTTTTTTTTATTCAAGAGGAATTCACCACTAAACCCCATTCTTTTATATTTGAATTTTTTTTATCCTCTTTTTTTTAGTTTCCAAATATTTTTGCCAAGACCCTGGATTTACTAATATAATCATATCAGTATACAAGGATTAAAACAATTATATATTTGATGATATACAATTGTTCCTTTATTATTATTAATATATATATTTTTTATATCAGAGTCAATTTAAATCAAATTGAAAACAAAATATCATACAAGCTATTGACAAACCACTTATTTCCTTTTTAAATCTTATTCTACTGCCAGAGATATATTTTTAGCAAATTTTAACACCTAAACTTTTTGTCTGACTATATATATTAATCTGCCTAAATAAGGCTATTAGCATTTATTTGTTCTTGTGACAGTTATTAGGCTCATGCATAAAATTATTTCAAGATCCTACTTGCAGTTAGGAACATTAAAAGTTGATTTCCTAATCACTGTTTCAAATTAAACAATTGAAATTAGATTGCATTTTTTTTAAGTTTAACATTGTACAGATTTTTGTTGCTTGGTATATCACTAAAATTTCTTGGTGATATCTAAGGGCTGCTTGGTGCTTTTCTTGGTTTTGTCCCGGATGCACTCACACTTCATCAATTGAAATGAAGAGGTTCCAGGCTCCAAGGGTTAGACCCATGGCCACCTTGGCTGGTCATAGTCCCTTATTTACCACTTTCAAACCCATGTTTATCAAATAGACTTTTTCAAAAGCTTTTCCTATTAACAGCATAATTCTTCCTTATGTATGTTCTTGGGGGATCATCCATTTTTGTTAGCAACCAAAATCACAAAGTGCTTCCAGGTTTGTTTCTTTCCTAATCTTTGTTTTTAAAGTTCAGTATCTTCCAAGTCTACTGCTCTCATAGTGCTATTTGAAATTTAAATATTCAAATGCATACAAACTTCCAGAACTCATGCACTTGCCAGTATCATTTACCAGTCATGCACAAATTCATATCATTAGAATATTCTATATAAAAAAAAATCTTGAGAGTTCATTTCAAAAATCAATCCCCTTAGTTGTTTAATTTCATAAGGCAAAATATAGGCAATAAAAATCAGAGATCAAATATATATACACATGTCATATGTATATGATATGTCTATCAGACATTCATCAAATAAAGTAGTAGTTAACCAAACATCATCATTGATCACACACAACAGGTTTTTGTTTAAGTACATATTTTCAACCCAAATACTTAGAATGTTTCCTACAAGTACTTCAATTACAGAAATAAAATTTGTCTAGTGATTTCATTACAATGCAACTGCAAATTTTAAAACAAGTCTCTCTTATTTATACTAGCAGCCAATGCCTTCTTTACTCATCATGCCAACTTCAATTTCCTGCAAGCAATTCATTTAGCTGCCCCAAAGAATTTGAGACACCCAGATGATTGCAAGGGCAACCAAAAGGGTCAGTTTACACTGGTATGAGCATTTATCAATTTTGTATACATATACATAATTTTAGTAATCTTGCAGTGCCTTCCTAGTTTAACAGGTTTTATACTAGCATGTTTTGGTTCATACAAAGTGATGCAAACATACATTCATCTATTTACACAGCAAACAGTTAAAATAAACATATGTACAATTCTTAATTCATTCTTACCCAATCTTAGATAAGTAAACTCAAGTTTTATACTCCAAATTTCACCCAGCAGCTAACCAGATCATCACATAAATCCTGGTTAGTTTAACTCCCTGTCTAGATATTCATAACCCAGATTTCTATAAATCCCAATCCCATTCCTTATTTAATTTATGGTCTACATCTCCTTGTCAAATGAACACTATGTATGCATTGTGAAGGAAACTCCCAGGTTGTTTAAATTATTCCAACACACAAAGGCCTCAGGGTGCAGTTGCACCATGCATATACTTGCTTCCACCTGAAGTAAGCAGATCATTGACTAACCCCCAAGTGACCAATTTAGTTTTTCTTACATTCATATTTCAGAAAGATATAAATGCTTGTATATCTTCTGGTTCAACCCCATGTTCTCCCCATTTAATCTATATCCATGTTTAATGATGATGAGATGGAACAACAACAAAAAATGCTCAAATCATGTTAACTCTAAAAGCCTACTTACAGATTAATGCTCCAAACAAAAATGCACCAATAAACATCCATATCACCCATAACAAATCATTTCAGAGATTCAAATAACTCATAATATTTTTAGGCTGCCTGCAATAGGACTTAATGCCATTGCATACAAAGGATAAATACTCACATAATGTTTTTCCTTTCACTGCCTTAATTTCTTAGAACAGTAAATCCCCCAAAGCCTCAAGCTAGTGTTTCTCCTTGCTTATTTTATTTTTGTTTTGATCCCGAGAGAGTGATGGTTTTGGCTATGTGCAGTTATTTATAATTCCATTCTAGGGTTTAAGAAAATGGGTAATTCCCCTGATACCCTTAGATGTTTATTTACACATCATATTCCTATGTGAGCATAAATTGAAAATGCACACATTTTGGGTACTTTAATTAGCTATTTCAGGGATCATGCATTTTTAAACACTCAATACTATTTTCATGACTCTTTTCTACCCATACAATAAGCATGTGACCCTCAGTTTTTTTTTTACAAGTTTAAGAAATCTGAAAATCTCCTTTGTATATTTTTTTTTCTACCTATTTGTTATTTCCCCTGAATCATGCATACTATCATACCTTATTATGTAATGTAAAATCATTTACACAAATTATTTGCTTGGAATAAATATGGGATGGAAATTTTTATTTGATTCTATATATGTGTATATATATATTTCTGCCTTTTTGTCAAATCAGCAACTCCTTTTATATTTAAATTAAAAATCACATATATTATGCTAATTATTTCTGGCACAATTATAAGACATATAAACTTTTGCATTAAACTTCATTTTATTTTATCTTCATATAAAACAGCAAACACCCCATATCTATTAAATGTATATATATATATTTACATAATTCTTTGAACATAAAGCTATATTTATTTTAAGTTCCAATTTTTCTTCTAACTTCCTTAATTCCTTGCATTTTATCAAACAGAAGCTCCCATGCAATTTTATTTATTGCCAAATTCTTTTCTGTTTTAATGCAATATATATATTTTTATATATCTCAGAATTTCCTAATATAAATATATATATATATATATTATTTTATTTTATTTTATTTTATTTTATTTTAGGGTCATTACAGAAACAAAGTAAAATAAAATGAAAATAAATAATTAACTTTAGAAAAAATAGAAAAAGGATTAAAGAAATTGCTTAAAAATTCAAATAGGGTTCAAAAATTACAATTAAATCATCACTAGCTTTAGAAAAATATCTACCTCACTTCAAAATATTTTAAAACAAATAAAATCAGTCAATAAAATTAAAAAAAACTGAAATAAAGTGAAAAAAAGGAAAAATAAATAATTATATTTTAGGAAAATATGAAGATAAATAAAGAAGTAGCTTAATATATTGAAACTAGCCTATGAAAATTGCAAACACAATCCACTTAACTTTGGAAAATTATAACAACACTTCTAAACAAATAAAAAGTCAAGTAAATAAGCTAAATGCTGAAAAAATAAAGTGGAAATGAAAATAAAATAAGGTTTTAAGAAAAATAGAAAAATAAATAAAGAATTACTTTAATTAATTGAAACTAAAAATCAGAAATTGTAAGCAAAATACAACTGACACTGGAAAATGTCAATTATACTTTTAAAAATGTTTTAAAACCAAAATTTATACATAACATGTTATTTTTCCCATATAAACATAAATTAGAACATTACATGACCAAATAAAATATTATTTATATAATTTAAAATAAACAATTTTGTTAAATACAGCAAATTACATCCAATGTGTAAAAGGCATAACTTTCACAATATAAATCAGATTTGAACGAAACGAAAAGCAGTATTCTTAAAATTTATTTACTTTCATAATAAAAGATAAAATTCAAAATTTCAAACTTTTAAAATTTAAAATTTAAAAGTCAAAGTTTGACCATATTGACCAAAATTCACTGTTATGTAAAATACTCTATTTATTCATGTTTGGGATTATAATTCACATACAAATCATAATTAATATTAAAACAAAAAAATTTCCCATTAAATAATTAAAATAAAGTTTTTAAATCAGGAAATTCAAATTGAAAATAATTACAAAATACATGGTTGTTACACTAAAGCAACAGAAATATACTCTGCTTCAGTTGTTGATAGAGAAACTATGATTTGCTTTTTACCATACCAGGAAATCAGAGAATGCACCAAAAAGTGACAAGTTCCATTTGTACTTTTTCGGTCTGACTTACAACCAGCATAGTCAGCATCACAGTAAGATATTAATTCAAAAGAATCATTTTTAGGATAAAATAAGCCATAGTCAATGGTGTGTTTAATATATCTTATGATACGTTTTACAGCTTTTAAGTGGGTCTCTTTAGGTTGGGATTGATATCTTGCATAGAGGCAAACGCTATGCATGTTATCAGGTCTACTAGCAGCGATATAGAGTAGTGATCCAATCATTCCTCTATATAATTTTTGATCTACATCTTTCGAGAGATCTTCTTTACTTAGGTACTCATTGGTTGCCATGGGAGTATGTTTTCCACTTGCAATAGCCAAACCAAATTTACTAACTAGGTCTTTAGCATATTTTTCTTGACTAATAAAGATACCATTCTAATTGTTTTATTTGTAATCCTAGAAAGAAGTTTATTTCACCCATATGACTCATCTCAAACTCTTTTGTCATTATTTCAGAAAATTCTTTATTCATTTCAAAATTAGTTGATCCGAAAATGATATGATCTACGTAAACTTGTACTAGTTGAATATCATTTTTATTTCTTTTAATAAAAAGAGTATTATCTACTTTACCAATTTCAAAGTTTGATTGAAGTAAGTAAGATCTTAGTCTATCATACCAGGCTCTAGGAGCTTGTTTTAGACCATATAGAGCTTTCTTAAGTTTGTAAACATGATTTGAAAAATTTTCATTTTCAAAAAGTGGTGGTTGTTCAACATATACTTCTTCTTTTACAAATCCATTTAAAAAGGTACTTTTAACATCCATTTGAAATAATTTGAAATTATTATAATTTGTGAAAGCAAGTAGAATCCTAATGGCTTCTAATCTTGCTACGGGAGCAAAGGTTTCATCAAAATCTATTCCTTCTTCTTGACAATAACCTTGAGCGACTAACCAGGCTTTATTTCTAATGACCTCACTTTGGTCATTCATTTTATTTTTATAAACCCATTTTGTTCCAATTATAGTTTTATTTTCAGGTCTAGGAACAAGTTCCCAAACATCATTTCTAGTGAATTGATTTAATTCTTCTTGCATAGCCAAAATCCATGAATCATCGGTTGATGCTTCTTTTGGATTTTTGGGTTCAATAGTTGATATAAAAGCTACATTGCTCATTTTACTTAATTGATTTCTAGTTGTAACAACAGATTGCATATCTCCTAGAATATTTTCTATGGGATGATCTTTTAAAAGTTTAATCCTTTTATTATGATGATTAAATTCATTATTAGTTTCAATTGACTCTTGATTTTGAGTAATTAAATCCTCTTCATCATTTGTCTCTACAAAATTTTGGGATTTTCATCGAATGAAACATCCATTGTTTCTTCAATGGCGTTAGTTCTTAAATTAAACACTCTGTATGCTTTGCTTCTATTAGAATATCCGATAAAGATACCTTTGTCGGATTTAGGATCAAATTTATCTAAGTTATCTTTTGTATTTAAAATAAAACATTTACTTCCAAAAATTCTAAAATAAGATACTTTGGTTTCTTTCCGTGAAGAAGTTCATAAGATGTCCTATCAGTTAAAGGTCTTATTAAGATTCTATTTAAAATATAAAAGGCGGTAGCAACTGCTTCTGCCCAAAAATGTTTTGGTAAATTACTATCTGAAAGCATAGTTCTCGCACACTCTTGAATCGTCCTATTTTTACGTTCTACTACTCCGTTTTGTTGTGGAGTTCTTAGAAATGAAAAATTGTGAGTTATCCCCTTTTTATTGCAGAATTCCTCAAACTTTTCATTTTCAAATTCACCACCGTGATCACTACGGATGGTTATAATTTTTACAGAAAGTTGATTTTGATTCCTTTTTGTAAAGTTCTTAAAACATTCAAAAGTATCACTTTTATGTTTCAAAATTACTGTCCATGTAAATCTAGAATAATCATCTACAATTACAAAAACATATTTACTGAATTTCAGATGGACCAAATAAATCAAGATGAAGTAATTCAAGAGGTTTTGAAGTTGAAATCATATCTTTTAATTTAAAGGAACTTTTTCTAAGCTTTCCTAATTGACACGCATCACATAAACTATCTACTTTAATATTCATTTTAGGGAGACCTCTTACTAGATCATGTTTTGACAGTCTAGATAAGAGTTTGAAATTCAAATGCCCAAATCTCTTATGCCAAATCCAAGAGTCACTTGTATTTGCCAAAAGACACAAGTTATCATTTGAAACTTTCATACTAAGAATATAAATATTCTTTTTCCTAATTCCCTCAAATATTATGGTTGAATTATTATCTTCAATGTGACACTTATCGTTTTCAAATTTAATTTTATATCCTTTATCGCAAAGTTGACTAATACTTAGCAAAATATGTTTCAGATTCTTAACTAGCAAAACGTTAGTAATAATAGGAGTTTTAGAGTTACCGACATTGCCGATGCCAATCACATATCCTTTTGAGTTGTCTCCAAAGTTAATCAATCCTCCGTCTTTGTAAATTATATCATTCAGCATATCTGGATTACCAGTCATGTGTCTAGAACATCCACTATCGAGTATCCATTTATTCTTTTTGATCTGCACAATTTGTCCGTTGTGGATTGATTCCTCAACACCCATAAAACATGTTTCCTGCACATCATAAAAACCTTGTGAACGATTTGACTTTGAATATAGATTATATGCAGACTTATGATACAATGATGATTTGAATATTTTTAAACAAGTATTAACAAAATTTTCAAATATAGCCATTAAAAAATTTTCAAAATTCAGATTATGAAACTTTGAAAACCTTTCTCTGATACCAAATGTGAGAAATGCGGATTACAGATCTTAAGGCTAGTATAAACACTTGAAGGGGGATGAATAGTGTTTTAAGGAATTACTAATTCTTTTTGAGTTTATATTAATTTGAACACAAATGTATACAATATTCAGACACAGATATGATCACAGATTCAAACACAGATGCAAATATAAAGTAAAAGTAGTAAAGGAAAGAACATACCGGATTTTATACTGGTTCGGAGTTACCCTACATCCAATCCCGCACACAAGTACGGATTTCCTTTCAAAAACAATCTTTACAATTACAACCCTCGATTTCAAGGCCACGAGGTACACCACTCCAAATTCACAATCCTTTGGGTAGAGATACTTGATTTCCCGGGCAACAAGTTCACCCAATTGATTTCCTAGGCTACAATCACACCTTTTCTCACTTGATTGATTTCCAAGGCTACAATCACACCTTTTCTCATTTGATTGGTTACAAAGAAGGCTATAACTTTGAATAGCACTGGGATCTTGTAGAGATAGTGATAGAGAATCAAACCGGAAATGATCTAGTTAAATTAAATGGTTATTTCAGTAGAGTAATAGTAAGAATATATATAAAGAAATGTGGAAGAAGAAGAGGAGTGAAAACCAGACAAAATTTGTTGAAAATTCGTTGAAAACATCCCCTATTTATAGAAGAACAATAGCCATGTCCATTCGTGAAAGGTTATGGCGAATAGACACTTCTTTTGAAATTCAAATTTTTGAAACAAACTGCCACTATGTCGACATGGGTATCTTTGGTATGTCGACATCCCAAAGGAAATTTTGGTGATTTGTTTTTCTTTGAAAATTACTTCTATCTTATATTAAAACTATTTTAAACTTTATAAATATACTTAACTATAGTTAAAATACATAAGTAAATATAGAGAATAATATATATATAATTTTACTATAATTTTATATTTAAATCTAAGTATAAATATTAAAAGTTAAATATATTATAATTAAAAGATAGTTTAAAACAAGAGTTTATTTAAAAACAAAATCAAAGAATATTTTAAGGTTAAAACATCTTTTTGAAAATCATTTGAAAAGATAATTTTTAAGGCTAAAACATTTTGAAAAGCACTTTTGAAAATCATTTTGAAGTAGTTTTGCAAGCTTCTTCCTGCAGAATATCTCATCACATCAGAACTCGAGAACTTGTACAAAACCAGGATGTTCGTGGGTTTGTAAGCCACTTGTCGTAGGTTTGTAAGCTACTTGTCGTGGGTTTGTAAGCCACTAAAAAGATAGAAATGGGTTCCATCCCAAATGAAATATGGAGTGAAGATTTCAGTGCTATTATGAAGTTTTAACATAATTATAGACTCAATACTTATCTTGTACTATTTGATAATCTTGTTATTGTTGATATTCTTGATACTCATGAGTCTTCAATCTTGATATCTTGAATCTCTATACTATACAGTGTAACGAACGGGATTTTTCGCGCTCGAAAATCGACATCCATACTTTACATCATACTCGAATGCCATAGATTCGACCGTTCAAATCCGAGTAGTCGGAGCTTATAACACAGTTAAGTAAATAACACAGTGGAAGAATAAGAATAATACATTGATATACAACACTGATACAATATCTGATACAACAGAATGATAAAATGAATATCAATATACATAAGAGATATGATACAACAAATAGCAGCGGAAAGAAAATAGATAACACCAGCAGCGGATAATCTCCATCTCCAAAGCACCCATCCAGAAATAGCTCGAACTCCCAATAACGATGCACAAAGATAAGCAAGAGCAGTCCATATCCAAAGACTGAACTAGCTCCAGCTAATCTACTGAACCTGACTATCTGAAAAACCCAACTCTAGACTGCCCGTGTAGAAAATTTTGAGCACCCAGAGTTTAGGAAAGAAACAAAAAACTCCGGATCAGTCATGGGACTGGTGTGAGCAACAAAAACAGTTTATCTTTAAAAACAAATAGCAAGAGGATTTTAATTGTCAATTCGCAATGCTTTTGGAAAATGAAACTACCATAAGACCTCCCGCCACACACACAATGCAAACGCAGAATCTGAGGAGATTTCTTCTTATGATAGTCAAAGATGCTTACTACGCAAAAATCAAATCATTGGATATTATTATTAGTGCATAGTGTAAAAAAAATTTCAAAAGTAGAATATAAATCTTAGCCAGCATAGACATTTCGAACTATGCCTACTATAGCTACCATCTAAACAGTGGGGAGCCACCATAAGTAAATGGCAGGTTCTACAACTAATACCGTACAAGGTTCGTATTGTTTTGTTTGGATTTCCAACAAATGGTCGGGCAAAGGAACTTCCCAAGTAAAATAGAACGCCTCTGGAGCGACGTTCCCGGATCCTAACCGGATCTCTGCTACACAAGGCCGGGTTACCCCTAGCTGGATAACTACTGACACGAGTATGCCACCTCCCGGTCGTTAGCGACCTTTACCCGAGGTACCTCTAATCCAACAACCACAAAGCAATCACAAAGTAATAGATTCGCATCAACCACAAAGTAAGTATTTGGGCTTCATACCATGATACCACTCATAATCCAGAAGGAAATGACATACCCTCAGAGGGCGCTACCCTCAGAGGGCACTACCCTCAAATAACCTTGCTGCCAAGATTCCTGCTTCGACCATACCGGGTCGTGAGGTTCGACGAAGTCTCGTCCACAAAGCTACGCTTTGGCACAAAGCCATGCTTTGGGTCAACAGATGATCAAAGTAATGATCACAAAGATAAATGATCAAACAAATGATCATATCACAAATGATCAAACAATGATCATCACACAACAACACTCATCATGTCACATTACCAAATTAGTAGTATATCGCTGATAACCTTCAACTACATAACCTCTGAGCTCGTACGTCTCAGAGAAGGTTGTTAAGCTAAGAGAATAAATTCTCAGCCACCAAACAAAAATGTATTTGAAAGAAATCGGCTTTCTCAAATTGTAATGTCAGACATACAATCCATACAAGTCTATTCTGGGTTCGAACAGAACCGAAGGCACTTCTTATGAAGCCCTTGCAAATCCGGATAATTTTCTAATCACGTCTGGACTTCCCATCACAAATGGAGATCTCTATACCGGGGATCAGCCAGTGCAGAGACAATCGACAAGAAACCCTTTCGTTTTCGAAAAAAACCCGGTCTTCACCACCGGTCTTCACATGCTATCCATAACGTCGAATCACATATTCGGAATGGGTTATACGACACAAAGGTCCTTTCCCGGCTAAACCGAATAGTGAGCGCAATATTTAAAACATATGGATATGGGATTTCAATTAAGTCACAACTTATTACCCAAAACCTTTATTTTAAATGGATTAAACAAATTACCATTTCTAATCTTTTAAATAAAAAGATTCATTTCCCAAAGTTAACCCCATTCACAAAGATCCATTCATGGATTTCAAAACAATTTCCATTTCAATTGAATTAACTCGTTAAATCTTTAAGTCAAGATTTAACTTATAGCTTTCAAAACTCGTTTTCTAAAGATTCATTCATAGCCTTTCAAAACAATTTTATTTCAAGTTGGATTAGCTCATTCGGTCTTTAAATCAAAGACTCATTTCATAGTTTTCAAAACATTTCAATTTCATTTTAAATTTGAAACCTTTCAACACAATTTAGAAATCCTTTCTTAAAATGAAAGCTATTATTATTTGAAAACAAGTAGTTTTCGTTTTGGAAAATTCCAGTTATATTTACACGAGTTAAAACCCTTGAATTAAATTCAAATTCCCAAATCAAAACCTTTAAAATGGTTTAACCCATATATAACTTGTACAGCATCTTCAATCCCTAGTTTCAAATCATAGAATTCAATTTCAAACTTGAATTCAAATTTAAATCCAATTATTTAAATTTCAAAACTTAATCAAGTTATTCGAAAATAAGTCTTATCTTTGAAATTCCATTTCAAAAGCTTTTCACTTTAAATCCAAATTTCTAATTTCAAAATCAATTGAAATTAAAATTTCAATTTCAAAAACATCAAATTTAAATTATCCGTGACTTAACCGATTTCCTCATGAAATCCATATTTGTGTGTGTAACAGTGTGGTCTAGGGGTTTCACACAGTAGTGCAATATCATTCAACCATCACAGATCAGAATACAGAAATATAGTTGATAAGCGGTATTAACTATCACGCTTATCGTTCATTCACAAATCACAAATATATATCACAGATAAGTAAATTACAGATCACAACATAAATCTGGATGTATCACAAAGCATCATATATCAAGGATATCAAATAATTCAACCATTCAACGAAATCCAAACATCCATAAGTAAGATCAATCAATATCTGATTATAATTAATTTATACCAGATTAATTACTTATGAATAAACTACAAATCTTGGTTAATTAATTATAAACCATTTTAATTAATTAACCTTTAATCATTTATTAATTAACCTTTAATTAATTAATTATCCTCAAATTAATTACCTTAAATAATAAATCATATTAATTAATTAACCTTAAACTAATTACATAATTAATTAACCCCTTAATTGCTTTCATTAAGTAATTAATAATTTACAATTGATTATCTTAATTAATTAATCTGATTAATTATCAAATTTAATCACATTAATTTAATTACTTAATAATTTCTAGTTAATTATCTTCATTAACTAATAACATTTCTTAAATTACTTTCTTAAGAAATTATCTTAGATTAATTCATTATTAATCATTTCTAATTATAAATTAATCTAAATTTTATTTATTTATAAATTAAATAAATCATTCTTTAATTACCTTATTAATTTAAATCATTTTATTACCTTCATTATCTCTTCATTGTCTCTAAGATAATTAATTTCTTTATTAATGATTTCATTAACATTTAAGTGTATTTTAGACGTTACACTTTAAATTTAAAATTCAAATTCTATTTTGAATTTAAGATCCTAAAATGATTATATATTTAAACATTTACCAAATTTAAATATCCACTTATAAACTTATTCTAACTAAATTACTTAAGTTTTTATTTAAAATTTAAGCTTTAAAATATATTTCAGTTTACATTCATTTTAAAAATTTAAAACAGAAAAACAGGTTTCTGTTTAAACATGTTACATCATTTTAACCCGAGCCAAACGCATGATTACCCGAGCCCTGCTTCGAGTCTCGTGTTTCCACCTTCCTTCGAGTCCTTTCCATCGTTTTCTCATGCTCGAACCCAAGCAAACTGCTTCTTCCCCAAATCTATCTCAACCTAGATACATACATAGGCACGTACACGTGCCCAAACTTCACGACCAACTCCGGCCACTGTCGCGATCCTCAGCAAGTCCATGATGATGCTTTGAAGCCTCGCGATCACCCAGACACATGAGAAGTTCATCGAATCAAAATCGAAAGTTTTCGAGACCTGGCAACACAGAAATTCTGCTACCTCCAACCTGTCAACATCGCCTCATCCACGCCATGCCGACCATCTGCGAGCTTCCACCTTCGGTCTCGACTTCGACATCACCCAAACTTCTACCACCCGAAGTATCAAAACACTCGATCCATCATAGAGAACAGACGAATCAAAAATTCGAACCCATTGCAAAACTCGAGCTTAAACACTATAATCGCCTCGACTCAAAAATTCTCGCATTAAATAATTTTTCTAGCATTTTTCCTAACATTATTGAGTTCAAATCTAGCTCCACGCAAAGTTACAACACCCAATATTTCTTTGATTTCCAAGGATTTATCAAAGTGCCAATTTTGTTCAATCTCGAACTGCCCTCGAATTACTCAACTAAAAATCATAATTCTTGTTTCAAAAATCATACTTTTGAATGTTATTTCAAGATATAAATTCAAACTTAAAATTTAAATTATTCGAATTTTAACCATTTATTTACTTTATACTGTATATTTGAATTTACAGTTTTTATATTTCACGTCCAACCTTTAAACAAATTTCCAAGCTTTGGTCTTTAGTTTAAACAAGTTTATTTAACTTAAATTCCTAAGTCCAAAGTGTTTGTAAGAAGAAGCATTGAAGTTTCCATTTTTCTTTGCTCTGTACACAACATATAAAAGAACAGGGCATAGAAGGTTTTCCAGAGTAACAACATTCACAGAATTATTTTGTTTAAAACTATACAGCAAGCATATATCATTCCAAAGCAATACACAAGTTTAAATTTTGAAAAACAGATGTTTACTCACTAGAATCAATCAGGAAACCATATATAAATACACTTAAGCATTTTAAAAATGAAGTTACTCACTTTGAAAAATGGCAGAGAAGAACAGAGATCTGAAACTTGAATTATTTGAAGTCATTTGATCTTTTGCTTGAACGTGATGCTTACATACTTCAGTTTTAAGTTTGAACTTGAACAGTTTTAAATTTTCATCTCTGGTTGAACTTGCTTTTGAATGAAAGAAATTGAAATGGAGTTGATGGAAAGGAATGAAATTTACAGTGTGTTTATTTGTCTTAGTACTGGGTGATATATTGTTGTTTGTACTACCAGAGTAAGGCTGAAAATGCTTGCATTAAATGCTAGAAGTATGTTGCATTTATTTCCTTAGTCCTTTATGTCTTCTTCAATATTTCCTTTTATACTTTGTTTATGCTTACCTATCTTTTCTCTAATTCGGCTGACATATGAAATTGAGTTGTACAGGGATATACATTATTGTTTGTACAACATGCATGGCTGCATTAATTGCTTAAGTCTTGTTTGAATACTGGATTATATTTGCTTTGCCTAGTTTGTTTTTATTTTGTGTATCTTTGTTTCATTTGTTTACTTGTTTGTATTCTTTTACAAGCTTGTATATATGTACATTTACTTGTTTCCCAGATCTGAATGAATTTTATTTTCATACTTTGTTCAACTTGACTATGTTTGCTTAGTCTTCATATATATTTATTGTTTTTATTAAGTACAATTTTGTTTGTGTTTTATTTTTCTTTTATTATTTTTGTTTGTTTTATTACTTGGTATTATTTTGTATTGATTTACTAAGATATATATTTACTTTATATTGAATAAAACTATATAATTTATTTATTTCGTAATATAGAGGAATTTCTAGAGTTCTAATTTGTTGTTTAGATTTTAGCAATTATTTGTTTCTTTATATATATATTCTAAAATTTTATCTTATGTATTTTTATATTTATTTCTATCTCAATTATTTATTTCTAAATTTAATACTAATTATTTTTATTATAAATGATTTATACAGAATTTATTTTAATTCGGAGAAACTCGCTTCCAATTATAATTAATTTTACAAATTTTTATTCAAAAATTTGTGTAATTATCAATTTAAATTAAATTAAAAATCTAGGGTCGTTACATACAGTCTTCATTCTTGATACATGCATGGTTAAATCCTGCATATACATATATATCTAAACTATAATGTTAGTATTTATATTTTATAATCTTATTCTAAGGTTGTTGTCATCAAAACCATCATCTCAAGGACTAACACAGTTGTTGTCTTCAGCTTTTGTTTCTTTTGTTTCATATACTTCGTTTCTCTTTTTCGTACTTTACTCTATATATGGAGACCTATATTGTGAACTTTGTTATGTTTTATGTTTTGGTGGAGACTGCTTGGTACTTTTGGTTTCAGAAATAAATTTGGGATAATGTTGTTTTTAATGAAGTTGTTTTGCAATTAATTTATAATCAGTGAAAGTTTTCTTCCATTGTAATATTTTAATCATTTTATGCTATTACCTTAGTCTCTGCACTATGTTATGGATTTATATTTCACCCGACCACTCATGCTTCTAGTCATGTTCGATTTTCGGAGTGCCTAGAGGTGCAGGGTGTCACAATCTGATTATTTCCAAAAGAACCAGTATTGAGCATTTCGAAAATCGACGTTTGGTTGTGTGGAGCACCCGGGAATCGAAGGAGTGTACTCCTAAGAGATGACTCGAACCCGTGACCACTCCGTAAACCATATATGGTTCTATGGTGGAGATTCGTGATATTTGAGATGTTGGGATCCATGTGTTATTTCGAGACCCGTTGGGTTATGGGAATCCGGATGTGATTCCAAGATCTAATTGAGATGTGGGAATCTATGTGTGATTCCGAGACCCGTTGGGGTATTGGAATCCATGTGGGATTCCATGATCTATTTGGCGGCAGTGCATAAGCTGGAATGCTGGACGTAGCCTCATCAACGAGAATGACTAAAACCAGAGATAAAAGGCATGACCAGTAGGGTTGGCAAACCCATAGGGTGTAGTAGTCTTCTCCTAGATGTCACTTATAGTTTTTATGCATGCATGGGGCGATGCACTCGGTCTTAGCGAGGACCAGCTATGTTTTTCCTATGGTACATCACTAGGGATGTATGCTGCTTTGGAAGGATAGCTCTGATCCTTGTGCAGGAGGACCATTCCTCGAAATACCGAGGGCACCTCCATGGAAATCCTACACAATTAGCGAACGTACCTTATCGATTTTCGATTATATACCTAGTATTGTTGTGATGTACACTCAAGAGCATCACAACTACTAGATTATTATTATTTTTGCCTTTAGACATTATTATAATATAAATGGATTTTCTATAATAAATGTTTTAGTTATCGTAAGGTAAAAACTCGTCCATGTTTATATGCGGCGTGGTCTTACAAATTACCTTTGATTTCAAAGGTTTTATATAACTTTAAATCTAGTTGGGTGTGTTTTCTCATGCTGATTTTCCAAACTGACTCGGGTGTTATTTTATTATGATGCTCGGGTCAAACCGAGCATATTACAGATTGATTTGGAAACTTGGAGCTTCAAAAGACGAGTTGGAGGCCCAGAGACTTATTCACGTAGATGGTTATTTTCCACTATATTCATTTTTGTGTTTATCAGCAATTGTGAGGACATGATGTTATAATTGTCCAGGCTGAAATAGGTTAGTATACTCTGATTGATGTCTATATACACATATATTACAGTTTTGTTTTTGTGTAAAGATTTATGGTATATTATAGATTATTCATTCCGCTGTGAGATTCTGTGTTGTTTAATTTTCTTCTTATCTTCTTCCTTCTTTCTTTCCCTAACAATCGGGTCTTATGGCATTCGATTGCTCAACATGTGATAAAATGGACGTATTAGTGTCGATTTTCGAGGGTCGAAAATCCGGTCCATTACATTTGGTATCGGAGCTGATGGTGAAGCTAGAACCTTGGCTTTGGTGGGGTACTCATTAGAGATAGGGTTAGTAGCACCCTAGAATGAGTTTGACTGTATGTGTGTGTATATATATATATATATATATGAGTGCATATTTATTAGTGGTATATAAATGTTTTATATTATGTTGGTTGATCTATTGAGTGGCTTATGGATTCTGGTCAGTATGAGTAATTAACGTTATTGAGAGGGATCTTTAAACACTTGAAAGAGTAATTTGACATGGTATTATTTTGAAATTAGGTAAATGAAATAATTTTACCTTAATTATTTTTATATATAAAGGTTGATGTTATAATGTAAGCAAGATTAATAATTAAGAAATGATTTTATATAACCAAAGTTTGGGATTATAGAAAAATATGATTTATAAAAAGGAGTTAAAAACTGGGAATTTGGGAATTTAATTCCCGTTGGTTCGGGAATTGTTTTTCAAAGTTTTAGGAAAACAATAATAATAATATTTGGGAAATATTTTTGAATAGAAATATTTTTAAAGGACATTAAAGGAAATAAAAGCATTGAACTCACCTCGGTTGTTGGAAAATAATTTTGGTGACGACTGCAGCATCACCAACGTTCATTTTCGAGTTTCCAAGAGAGGAATTGCTACCGTTGGAGTTTTGTTTTGGTGAAACTGGTTTTGATTTTAAAATCGAAAAGAATGATTTGATATACTAAGGGATTGTGAGTGTGTGTGTGTGATTTCAAATATAATTTGAAATACTTAAGAACAAGGTGTTTAAACTCTGGGATTTTCATTTAAAATGTTTTATGAGAATATGAGAAAATAAGTTTGATAAGTTATAAAATTTGAAAATTAGTAAGTTAAAGTAATGTTCTAAATTGTTGAATGTGAATGCAAGAAAAGTGAAATTTGAAATTTAACATGGGAATGAAATTTAACTTAAGATGAGTTAAACAAAATGAATTTTGAAAAGGAATTTGACCTAAATTAGGTAAATAAAATAAATTTTGGAAATAAAATTGATTATGATTGAATGAATTAATGATGGAACTAATTAAATTAGTTAGTGAATTGGATATGTTTTTTAATGTTGATTGATTAATTTGAATGTTGAAATTGGAAAATGGAATTGAATTTGGTTAGAAACGGATAAGGACTTAAGTTATGAAATAGGAATAAACATGAGAAGAGTTTTGAAAAATGTTATGAAATGATTCATAAATGAAATTAATATAGATTGAAAATTGTTGAACATAAAAATTTAATGGAATAGTTCTTAAAGGATAATTAGTATTGAAAAGAATATACTAAGTAATAGGTGAATGTTAATAATCAATGGGAATAATAACTGCGAGTAATTGAATGTAAATGAAGTAAATGTGAAAAAGTAATTTGGAATAGTTAAGAAATCAATTGAAATAAATACTTTAGTTGTATGTATATTATTTTATTCGCATAACGGTTTGATCTATATTCGAGCACAAGATTTCGAGATGATTTATATTGATCCGAGTTGGAATTTTTCGCTCGATTCTCGGTAGCGAACACTGGATATGGATTTGTGGTTGATTCCATAATTCTCTATCATAGTATATAGCTATGCATAGAGAATAACGGTTTCTTATCAAGGAACTGGATTGGAGTCCGCACTAGAGGGTCATGTGAACGATACTAGTTCAGAAGTGAAATCATGTGATCAAGCGAACGATCTGATTTGATATTGCGTACGAATGATATATGTACATCGTACGAGCTTAAGTAGAACAAATTTTGAGAATTGGAAAATACAAAATAAAATAATTATGAACTATATGTTTGTATATCATTGGTAAATAAGATGCAGGTATATAAAAGGAAGAGTAAACTTGATGCTCTTAGGTTCATAAGTAAAAATTTGGTTGCCCAATAAAAAATACATGTTTATATTGTTGTTTGATTTGATGGTTTTATGGTTGAGCCACTTGGCTTTTATCTTCTTTTGCTGGTTTGGGCCCAAAGTGGCGAATGGTGGTTGTTCTGATCAAGCAGCGCAAAGGAGACGTTGGCGAAGTTTTCGAAAATTTAAAGAGTTAGAAATTTTGAAGAAAATTTTTAGTAACTGAAATTTGATTTTGAGTTAAAACTTGAAATGGTTGAATGAATAATATTGCTGCAATCTATGAATGAATTGGAATGTTAGTAAAGGTAATAAAAAAGTTTCAACAATTAATTCTTGGGAAGTTACACTACAACAAAATCAACATTTTACAACGGTGGAAAACTGTTGTAAATGACCTATTACAACGGTGAGTGCATCGTCGTATTATAAGAAGTTGTAATAGACTAAAATCTTTTACAACTGGGTTTCGATGTTGCAATTAATCGTTGTGATATATCCTATTACAACTGTTATTTTCCATTGCGGTTAACATTTTTACAACAGTTAATAACTGTTGTCGGTATGTAATAATATCGTAATGTAGCATGTACAACATCTATGGTATAACCGTTGTAGTAATCTCTACTATAACTGTTATCCACCCTTGTGATTTCTTATGTTTTACAACTTTTTCTAACAGTTGTAATATTCTTTATTACAATTATAATTGACAGTTGCGATTTAAATCCAAAAAAATATTTACATGCGGCAATTATTCACATATTAATAATCATAGAATTCATTCATATATTAATAATCATAGAATTCATATATTGATGCAGCAACTATAACTGAATTAGATTCATTCATATATTAATGATCATAGTATTCCAACAAAGTACAATGCATATCCAACAAAACAATCTAAAGTAGTCATTCACATCACCAACTAAAACGTTACCAAAACAACATTCTAACATAACCATTCCAAAATACAATGATACATCACAAAATACATAAGAAAGATAAAGTTTTGTATCACAAAACAATACATACCCTAAGGATGTACACTAGTCGAAGGGAATGAAGTCATTATGCCAATCCACGGTTGATCCAACAGCTTCTCCAATGATACACATCTCGGAATTCGGCCTCCACAAGAAAGCTTCTGCATCCACCGCCACATCAATCCAAACTTTACAACCATCCGGTCCTAGTTTTTTAAAGTGCACCAAACAATTAGGATCAGTGGATACCACCGTTCCTTCTGCAACAACTTGCTTTTGCCAACTCAATATTTTACATTTTTTGGGCTCATTTTCAGCTTGCCTTTACTCCCGTTTAGGCTATTCTTGAACTATCAAATTGTTGCTCTCACGGTGTGACTGCAAAAAATATTTAGGAATACAATAAACCCGTAGATTCATACTCATAGATTCATACACTCACAGTGCCTCAAAAGATGGAAGCATTGCCTCTATCCTATGCAATGATGCAAGGTTGAAATGGCCTTCTGACTTATTTAGCAAAATGTTTCACTATTGTCATGTCTACCCATCACAGGGATCAAATATTATGTAAACTAAGAAAACAACCAAATTTTAATTTTCAGATATTGCTTGTGATGGGTAAAGGTTAGCCATGTTTCTTTCCCATTTTTGTGAATTATAATATTTGTGCACCTTTACTTTTTATTATATTCATGTTAGTTAAGATGGTTATGATCATTCTAAAATAGTAAAATTATCAAGTTTTTATAGATTAAAGAAGATTATAATTGTGTGTTGTATGTAGAAGTATAAACCTTGACATTATCCAGAATTTTATTATACAAAAAGCACAGACTACAACGGTACTTCTAAGGTTAGACATACAATCTGTAAAATAATTGCAAGAATTGATAATAAAATCCCATAAAAAGTTTAAAACTAGTAGGAAAAAGGATGAGCGGCATTGAAATACATAAAACGAATGTAATATCTTTTGGTGCACCATTTTTATAGGTAAAGATGTTGGTACATTAAATTTGCACTACAGCAGCATGTCAAGCAGATTAATTTTTCATTGGATGGAAAAATTAGCTTATTATTAAAAACTTATTCTATGGTTTATTCTTTTTTCCCTAATTAAAACTCAACCTCTCCTTAGTTTCACATTTATTTATGTATATAAATAGAAATTATACTGACAACACATTACTTATTCTTGCAGCATAGTCATAATTAAAGATAAACTTGATATAGTTTATCCACTGTTTGACTTTTGAGTTCTAATTGAAAAAACATGGTACATAAACATCAACCAATATACTTATATAAATTGCAATGATGACACTTAAAAGATTAACGGAAGATATGCAAATTTATGGGTGAACGAAAACATGAATATGAGTTAGTATTAGTTTTTGTTACGGAAACTCAAATATATGAAGTGAACCACAGTATTGTATTGCAGAAAAGAGCAACCATGACTCGAAATGACCATGTGTGAAAACGACATATTATATGAATGATAGTGCATTGTTTTAAACCTCTAATGATGATTCATACTCATAGATTCATACTCATAGCACCTTCATTAATCATAGTATTAATGGGCAAACTTAGATCAAACACAAAGTTTATAAAGAAACAAAAATACCTATGTGACTATTTTAGTAACCTCAGAAATCGATCCTCTTTTAGTTTTCTACAAATGGTTGGTTACGAAAAGAATTTCACTATAACTCATCCTCCTACAGTTCATTTTCTTGATAAATATCTTAAATCATAATCTTACAATTCAACCAGGTTTCCTTAAACTCAAATTTGAAAATGAGCACAACTTCGTTTCCAAAATTGAGTTCATGGCTCAAATTTGCAGAAAATAATGAATATTTGTCCCACTAGTGAACTATAATTGTGTGTGCAGTACGCTTACTCCATTTATAGTACGAACTAATATACGAAATACCAATTTGTTATGATAGGTACAACTTTTAACAATGACTTTTATAAAAATTAATGATGTATTATACCTTGTATTTATAAAAATTAATTCAAAAAAAATCTATACCTTGTATTTTGTTAAATCCTATTGCAACCAATCTAACTTTGTTTCTAACATACTTTTCCTGCTTCATTAAATCTATTTTTATACACTCATTTAGTTCCTACAATGGGAAAATCATTGTTGAAAACTCTACAAGTTGAAAACAACAATTTTACCAAATGAGCACTTCATTGTAGACAGTAGGCAGTTGGTGATAAAATGTAAGCAAATAATATAACTTCATTATATAAACCTATAATAGCTTTATAAATGCAAACAATGAAGAACTGAAGCTATATATTTTCACATTTATATGTTATTGCTATAAATAAAATTGGAAAACTGAAACATATAGCAACTAAAAACTGAAACTCATAGTTTCATTCTAGTGTCATCGTGCATTTAGGAAATAAACCTATAGAAACGGTACCTGAGGCATATTAGCATGAGGAGTCGCTGGATTTTCCTCATTAACTGTTTGCTTTCCTTTTATATCCTGTAAAGATTGTATCATTAACCGTTTGCTTTACTTTCATTAGCATAGCGCTAATTAACACTTACCATCAAAATAGAAGTAAGCTCCTGTACTTTGGCCTCCAAGCCACTAACTTGGTTTCGTAATGCATGTACTTTACCTAAATTAGCCCGATGAATACGCAGGTAACCCTAAAACCTAGTCCTCTTACACGTCTGCCATGTTCCTCACCAAAAAACATCGACACCCCATCTTAAGTAACTGATGCTGTTCCCTGGGAATCCTGACTCACGGAATTATGCTCTTTTATCTTAGACTACAAATTCAAAAACAACCAATATTTAGCAATTAAAAAAATATTACATTAACAGTAACATAAAACTTCAATCACTTTATTTATGTTTTTGCTTATATCGTATATTTGAACATATCCTTAATATGCAATCGGCAACAACTAAATTTGGGGGTTCTCCATTTTTTTTGGTGTGGGCTTTGCACCACAATTCATCTCTACCGATATCAGACGTTGCCATTTCCTTTTTCTACAAAAAAGCATAAGAGCTTAAGAGCGTACAAGTGATAATAAATAAAAAATGCTTTAGCAATATTTTCTTACCATTTCTTCTTCCAATCTTGCATAACCTTTTCTGCTCATGGTATGTGGGAGTTTATTCTTTGCTCTCATAGTTTTGCATAACCAATATTTATTGAAATAGGAGTCGAAATCAAGATTTAGTTTCTAAAATTGCAGTTTCTAAATATGATTGCAGTGCAGTTTGTATGGAGATTATAGTGGTGGAGGGGGAGTTGTTGATTAAGTGTGAAGGGTGAGGAACGAAGTGTGATATGCAGTAAATAGAAGTCCACTTACTGGCTAGGGATGGATGTATTGTGTAGTCTTGAAATAGGGATGGTAAAGCAAGTACATTTTGTAATAGAGAAAATAGAGAAAACAAAAAATGCAATTGGAATGTATTGTTTGTAACAGAGAAAACAGAGATGTAAAAATGATAGTGAATAGTATTTGAGTTACTGAAAATGTTTATCTTTTTACATAAACTGAAACAAACAAAACAAATGCAGTTGCACAAAAATAGAAATTTACTAAATAGAAAAGCCACAAAACAAAGAAGCAAAATATCAAAGTATCAATGCAAGATGTAAATGTAAATGCATAGGTGAACACAAAACAGAAAAAAAAATGCAAAACAGTAGGCATAATATAACCATTAAAAATATGCAAGCAGTTATACTGAAAATTCATAATCTAGTACCTATATACAAGTCCATAGATCATCCCTCAATTCGTCATCGACTTTTTTCCATCCGCTAATTGTTATAGGCACAATCTCCCTTGTTAGAGTTATATCACCTGTATTACCACCACCAGATGAAGCATTGTGTGCAAGTATTGAAAAGAAAACAATGAGAAAAGCTAAAGTGATATCACCTGTATTACCACCACCAGATGAAGCTGAAGCACCCGCACCACAATTATTGCATCACAGGTCAGATATCATTCCACCACTCAAACTGAAATGAAAATTTTCTCATATAAATTAAAAAACATTGCATATAGGTATAAATATAAGTGTCATGTACATGTATACAATCATTGATTAAATTATTTATACATGTCAACAAGCTTATTTATTAATTTTTGCATAAATGACAAATCTATTTGGAATATATGTATAGGTAAGTGGAGTCATAACAGTGGAATTACATGTTGGTGTTGATAGTGCTTTTTGAACTATTGCTATACACGGTGAAGAATGACATGTGTATGATGATCAATTTTTAAGGGAGCACTGATCGATGGTGTAAATTACAAAAACATATATTAGTTACCTAACATGTGTATGAGTGGCAAAGTGTGCGGGTAGCGATTCATTAGTCTGTCTATGTCATTTATTTAACTTCACTTTTGCCAAAGTTCAACTTCCTCGGAAAATTATTCAACTTATTTTTGCAGTAGAAATCAGAGTCTCGTCTTTAGATTTGTTAGTTTTTTAGGATATCAGTAGCTGCTGATTGCATTGTATTCATTTGTACTATTTTTCATAAACTTTTTTTTACGGCATTGTGTTTTAACTGTTGGAAGAATAACTAATTATTATAACTAGTAAATTATTAATTTTGTGATATAATTTACTGTCATGACTCACACTTTTGTACTTATTTTCATTTATGCTATTGAAGGGGTTTCTTCTTTTGTTTAGCTCTCTTGATTTCTTTTCTTTTTTTACAAGAAGTAGGCAAATTTTTCATTTTCTCTTAAAGAAATAAAAAATAGCTATGTTGTTAACATTCTCTTTAATTCCCTCATTATCTTCTAAATCTCCAAAATCTTAATTTTGTCCCTCCAAATTGCGATGGTTTATTTTGATCAAGATTGATTTGA
Organism: Allium fistulosum; assembly: GCA_030737815.1. Taxonomy (NCBI): domain Eukaryota; kingdom Viridiplantae; phylum Streptophyta; class Magnoliopsida; order Asparagales; family Amaryllidaceae; genus Allium; species Allium fistulosum. The sequence continues at coordinate 103,954,255 of CM060907.1, forward strand.
ATTTCCAGGTGGCTGGTTAGGTGGCCAGGTCAGTAGCTCGGCCCTTGCGGCACAAGCAGCAGCATGTGCTGCTGCTTTGTGCAGTAGCAGCACCTTGCTGCTGTAGGCAGCAGTACCCACTGCTACCACTTGCAGTAGGGCTGTTGCCTCGGTACTGAGACCGAGGCTCGCTGTTAGCAAAGACCGACATCTCCCCTCCCCTCCGGCACCTCCTACTCGCTCTTGATTTATCTCAAGTTTTCAATATCTATCTCATTTAAAAAAAATAGCTTTAATACTCTTTTTGATGTACTTCAACCTTATCTTATAATATAAAGTCTACATTCAATATATATAACATGTTTAAAACAACACAATATGTAAATCAAGCCATTGAAGGAAAAAAACAAAGTTCTGGAGCAAGATTGTTTAAAATTGGAAATTCGAAAACTTACTTACAATAAACCCTTTTCTTTAAATTTCATAAATATGGTATGAAATAATCAAATGAAGTATGATCTTGCAAAAAGAAACCACTGTCAATTCTCAAGGAAAACAAAAGCGTGTTACAGTAATTTTTTCTTCATCAAATCTTAGATTTATTCTTTAATTTTTTGATTTGGAAATGATAGTAAAGCTTTATATTCATCAATAATGCAAAAGATCAAGATTCAAGGATTGAATAAGAGGAGAAATCAAAATATAATCTCATTAACCATGTATCGTGTTACATATACCAAAACAAGTCATTGCAAATATAAAAAATAAATTCAAGTTCATTTATAGTAAAGTGATCTTTTATATATATATATATATATATATATGAAAATGAATTACAGATCTCAACTTATAACATTTTCAAAATTGAAACACAACCCAGTTAAATCTCAGTTAAATAGAAACAAAAAACATTGCTCCTTGCCTACTTAATCAAAACATGCAAGCCTTAACCCGCATAATCTATAAAGCATGCGGCATACAAAGGATAAAGTACCAACTCAGAACAAACACTGCATAAAAATTCTAAATAACCTAGGATAAGATCTATGAACATGATATACGTCTGACCACCCACTCCATCAGTCAAATCCATGAAACTACAAGTATACATAAGACCCACCAGTCAAACCGAAAATTGAATTAAGAATCACACACATAGATACATAATTCCTGATTCGTAATTTGACACTCAAAACCTATAAAATTCCAAAAACTGCAAAACCCAAAACCCAAATCATGAACCTTGATACTCATTGAACACACATACACTGATACAATTAGAACACTCAGTTAGAACAAATAGAACGAAATGAATATACCTTAAGCATACGATATCAGCAGTAGTTTTGAGGACCGAGCACGTTAACGCGAGGAAGAAGATGGAAATAGCGTACACTATCAGCAGCAAATTTGAGGAGCAGATTAGGTTTTTTTTTGAAATAATGAGTTTGCGAATTGAATCGGTAGTGAGTTTAGTTCTGGGAACTTTTGCCCTAATTAATGAATTAAGCGGCTAATGAAAATAAGGGAGGGAAGTTGTAATTTTTGGGGGTAGGAAAGTAATGTTGGAGGACAACTGACAAAACAGTTGTTATAAATAATTTTTTACAACTGGCGTAGATAAGCAATTGTTAAAGAGGCAGATTACAACTGCTATACAAATAGAGTTGTTAAAAATATCTTTTCTACAACTGTTAAAAATGAACAGTTGTTACAAACTACTTATTACAACTGTTAAAAATGAACAGTTGTAAAGAGAAGGTTGTAATATGATTGCTTTGTTGTAGTGTTAAAGGCTTAAAAGGGATTTGGTAAGTTATTTCAACAATTGGTTTTAAAAAGTAAAGGGGTTGGGTATTTTTCCTACCTTGGCTATTTCGAGGACGAAATTCTTTTAAGGGGGGAAAAATGTAACGACCCAGAATTTTAGTTATTTGAAATTAGAATATTTAATTAATTTTAAATATTGAAAAGTTAATTTTATAGGTTAATAACTTGAATTTCAAATATAGCGATTTATTGGATAATTTAATTGTTGAATTTATTAATTGAAATCATTTAAATAATTGAAATCTTGGATTTTTATTTGGGTAAAAATGATTTAAAGGCTTATTTAATTTCTATTTAGTAAGAACGAAGATAATAAAACTTTTAAATTGGATTTAAAGGGGATTTACCCGATTTTGAAAATAAATCGTTTTAAATAACATATGAAAATAGCCTTTCGGAGCACTGTCTCGGATTTGGACGAAACCAGTGTCATTGGGTCCATAATAGTAAATCATATTACACCGTCAAATTTTATAGCAATCAGACGTATCGTTTGGTCATACGGGATAGAAACGCGTTGAAATTAATATTGAAATTTAATATAATAATTGGATTCAAAAAGCTATTTTCTCCATACGATCGAATTAGGACTCGAGACTAGTTCCATTTAGTTCGGAATAGGGGTAAAACATATAGAACGCCATGCGGCACGTCTCTGTGGTGACCCTCATCTTTAAAATCACTTAGATTTTTTTTTTATTCAAAAGGAACTCACCACTAAACCCCAAATACTTTTATATTTAAATTTTTATATAGTTTCCAAATATTTTTCCCAAGACCCTGAAATTACTAATATAATCATATCAGTATACAAAGATTAAACCAATTATATATTTGACGATATACAATTGTTCCTTTATTATTATTTATATATATTTATATATATATATATCAGAGTCAATTTAAATCAATTTGAAAACAAAATATCATACAAGCTTTTGACAAGCCACTTATTTCCTATTTAAATCTTATTCTACTGCCAGAGGCATATTTTTAGCAAATTATAATACCTAAACTTGTTATCTGACTATATATAAATATTAATCTGCCTAAATAAGGCTATTAGCATTTATTTGTTCTTGTGACAGTTATTAGGCTTATGCATAAAATTATTTCAAGATCCTACTTGTAGTTAGGAACATTAAAAGTGATTTCCTAATCACTGTCTCAAATTAAACAATTGAAGTTAGATTGCATTTCTATATTTGACATGGTACAGATTTTTAGTGGCTTGGTATATTTCTAAAATTGCTTGGTGTTATATGAGGGTTGCTTGGTGTTTTTCTTGGTTTTGTCCCGGATGCACTCACACTTCATCAATTAAAATGAAGAGATTCCAGGCTCCAAGGGTTTGACCCAAGGCTACCTAGAGCAGCCATAGTCCCCCTTTTACCACTTGCAAACCCATACCCTTCATTTTGACAAGCTTTTACAAAATTCCTACTCCTAAATTTCCAAGCCTTTTTATGCCTAGTTCAAGTTTTCTGGAAGATACTTTCTTATAAGTGTTCAACCAAATATCCAAAGTCCATTACCCTTCCAGGTCTACTATTCTCAAAGATCCTTTTTTTTAAATGCTCAAATCCATACAAATTTCCAGAATTTATGCACCTGCTAGTATCATTTACTTGCCATGCACAAATTCATTTTGCTTGAATGTTCTGCTAAAATCTTTGAGAGTTCATTTCAAAAATTAAATCCCCTTAGCTGTTTAATTTCCATAAGACAAAATATAAACAATAGAAATCAGAGATTCAAATATATATATATATATATATATATTTCAGTATCAGTTATCTGACATGCATACATTTTATTCCACTTGAGTATTTCTAATTCAAATCTTGTCAAATCTATTGTAATTTTATTTAAAGAAAATCATAGAATAAACTCAGGCAATAAAACCAGAGATCATTACATTCACATTTTATATTTATGTGTTATATCCATCCCCTTGTTTTCTCCAAATCAGATGATCATAGAATCAATAAAAAATCAAACCCCATCAAATATCATTCAAAATGAATTTTAATTAAGTACAAGTTTTCAACCCCAAATACTTAGAAAGTTTCCTACAAGTACTTCAATTACAGAAAATAGAATTTGTCTAGTAATTCCATTACAAAGCAACTGCAAATTTAAAACAAGTCTCTCTTATTTATACTAGCAGCCAATGCCTTCTTTACTCATCAAGCCAACTTCAATTTCCTGCAAGCAAATCATTTAGCTACCACAAATAATTTTTGAGACACCCAGATGATTGCAAGGGCAACCAAAAGAGTCAGTTTACACTGGTATGAGCATTTATCAATTTTGTATACATGTACATAATTGTAGTAATCTTGCAATGCTTTCCTAGATTAATAGGTCTTATACTTAGCAAGTTTTGGTTCATGCAAGAAGACACAATATCACATTCAACAAATTATACAATGCACAACAGTCAGTTAAGATTAATCATGTGTACAATTTTAATTCATCCTCATCAAATCTTGGATAAGTAATCACTGATTTATACTCCAAACTTCCACCCGGCAATTAATCAATGAACAATATTTATCTTGATTAAATCTAACACCAAATCTGAAAGTTTATAACCCAGATTTTTAAACCCCTACCCCCATTTATTTTATGGTCTTTAACTCCTTGTCAAATGAACACTATGTATGCATTGTGATGGAAACTCCCAGGTTGTTTAAATTATTCCAACACACAAAGGCCTCAGGGTGCAGTTGCACCATGCATATACTTGCTTCCACCTGAAGTAAGCAGATCATTGACTACCCCCAAGTGACCAAATTAGTTTTTTTTTCATATATCAGAGAAATATGACTGCCTGCATATTTTCTGGCTCAACCCCATGTTCCCCTATTAATCTTGATCCATGTTTAATGATGATAGAACAAGAATACTTAAAACATGTTAACAAGAATACTTAAAACATATATATCATTTTATTTTTATTTTAGGGTCATTACATACCCTCCCCCTTAAAGGAATTATGTCCCCATAATTTCACCTAATTTCTCCAATTAAAAGCACTAATCCATAGTCTGTTTTAACTTCATAACCCCATACCCATATTTTATGAAAACAAACAATGTATAAGTATATTTAGAAAAATTATCTTAGGCTGCTTAAACATACCTCTTCATCAGTAAACAAATTGGGGTATTTAGCCCTCATTTTATCTTCAACCTCCCATGTACAATCATTAGTATCCAAGCTCCATTGGATTTTCACCAGTTTGATCACCTTGTTCCTCAACTTTTTCTCTTCCTTGGCAACTATCCCTACTGGTTAATTGGTATAAACCAAATTCTTCTGGACTTGAACTCGAGTAGGTGACTCCAGAATTGCTCCTTCATCATGCACCCATTTTCTCAATTGAGAAACATGAAACACAGGATGCACACCACTCAACTCCTCAGGTAACTTAAGTCTGTAGGCCATAGCACCAATCCTCTGTATCATTTCATATGGTCCTACAAATCTTGGTGATAGCTTACCAGATTTTCCAAACCAGAACACTTTCTTCATTGGTGATACTTTCAGAAAAACATGCTCTCCTACTTCAAACTCCATTGGCTTTCTCTTCCTATCTGCATAAGACTTTTGTCTTGATTGTGCTGCCTTCATCCTATGCCTAACCAATTCAATCATGTTGGAAGTTTCTTTAACATGATCTGGCCCTAACATTACACCCTCTCCTGCTTCCAATCAACAGGCAGGAGACATGCAAGGTCTCCCATACAAGGCTTCAATTTCTCAAAAGCTTGTTCACACTGCTCAGTCCACACATATGGTTGGTTCTTCTTGGTTAGTTTGGTCATTGGTGCGGCTATTCTTGAAAAATCCTTGATGAACCTCCTATAATAACCTGCCAAACCTAAGAATGACCTCACCTCAGTCACTGTTTTGGGTCTACTCCATGATTGAACTGCAATGACCTTGCTTGGATCTACACTTACTCCCTGCTGTGACACTATGTGTCCTAAGAATTTTACTTCATGTTGCCAAAAGGTACACTTTGAATACTTGGCTTTTAATTCATGTTCTCTAAGTCTGGATAATACTAAATGTAGGTGCATGGCATGATCATTTTCTGTCTTTGAATAAATTAATATGTCATCTATAAATACCAAGACAAAATTATCCAAAAAGTCTCTAAAAATTCTATTCATCAAGTCTACAAAATAGGAGGGAGCATTGGTCAAGCCAAATGGCATTACTAGAAATTCATAAAGGCCATACCTTGTATTAAAGGCCGTGTACTCAATGCTTTCCTCTACAACTTTCATCTGATGAAATCCAGAGGCTAAGTCTAGCCTTGAAAATATTTTAGCCCCATGCAATTGATCAAATAGATCATCTATTCTAGGCAGTGGGTACTTATTTTTAATAGTCACCTTGTTTAAATCTCTGTAGTCTACACACAACCTCATTGTTCCATCATGTTTCTTGACAAATAGCACTGGGGAACCCCAACTGGAACTACTTGATCTTATGAATCCTTTCTCTTCTAATTCTTCTAGTTGATGTTTTAATTCTACTAACTCTTTTGGACCCATTCTATAAGGTTTCTTAATGATTGGATTTGTTCCAGGAATTAATTTTATTTTAAATTCAACTGGTCTGTTTTGAGGAATTCCTTTCACTTCTCCAAACACATCTACATATTCATTGACTACTGGGATTTCCTCTATTTTTAATTCCTTTTGAACTTCATTAATACTCCAGATTTTATTAAAACATGTATTCTTTGCTATTTCACTTAAGATGGTAATTCTTTTGCCTTCATTTGTTTCCAAAGAAATAGTAAGGTTTTCTAAATTTAAAATTGCTTTATTTCTCATTAGCCAATCTACCCCCAAAATAATCCCAATACCAGGATAATTTAAGGTATATAAATCTGAATTAAATTCATAACCCCCTATAATTAATTTCAGACCCAAACACTTCATCCCCAACATACAATGACTCCCTATGGGACTGTGTACAACCAAGGGCTGATCAATGGAAACACATGCAAGTGTTAACCTCTTTACAATTTCCAAAGATATTAGTGAATGTGAGGCACCAGTGTCATATATGACTGATATTGGTTGGGTATGAATAAAAATTATACCTTCAAGTTGCCCAACATTCCCAGTGTTACTTGCTGCCAAAGCTCCTACCCTTGCTGTTCCCCTATTGGTTTCTGGGCAATCCTTCTTGAGATGACCCATCTTTCCACAATTATAGCAGCCTCCTCTGGGTATCTTGGGGTCAGGACATTGGTTACTATAATGTCCAGCTTTTCCACAATTAAAACAATGAGTGAACTTCTTGCTTTCAGGTGCTGTTGCTCCTTCCCCTTTCTTAGCCCCTTTACTTGCATTTCTCTTGTCATAAGGTTGCACTTTGTTCTGACCACCCTTCTTCTTGTTGAGCTTCATATTCCTGAATTTCTCTCTTGTAGTGTCATGTTGCTCAAATGAGAGAGTTAGATCAATTACTTGATCAAAAGTTTTGTCCTTGTATGGAAACATTGCCCTTGTCAAACTAGGGTTCAAGCCTTGAATGTACCTTGCATTCTTTGCTTCTGCATTCCCTATTAACACCAGTCCATACTTGGATAAACCTTCAAACTTCTGAGTGTATTCATTCACACTCATGCTTCCTTGCCTTAATCTAATAAAGTCTTCAAGTAGTGTAGCCTTGGCAGATGCTGGGACAAATCTGGCCTCAAGCATGTCCTTGAAATTATTCCAAGTAATGGTATCCTCTTGTCTTCCTGCTGTCACAACTTCCCACCAATCCAGTGCAACCCCCTTCAATTTCCTTGAAGCTATCTGTCTCTTTCTTTGGTCATTGATTTGCATATTTGTGAAGACCCTCTCCATAGTTTTTATCCAAGTTTGAACTCCTATAGCTCCTTCAGTACCTTCAAAATCCTTTCCTCCCAAAGTGGCACAAGTCTTAAGCAGTTTGGAGAGTTCCTCATGAGGATTGTCTTGCCTTGGTGCCATTCCATCCCTTAAAGCTCTCACAAAATCCTCCATGCTCATCACAGGTGGCTCACGTGATGATCCTACACCTGTGTGATGCCTTGGTCCTACCATAATGCTATAAATATGATTTTTATGTTAGTTTATTTACCCCTGTCAGTTTTTGGTGTCTTTACTTGGTTCATTTTTATTTCTATGCACACTGTGCATGTGTCACATGTACACACATATATTTCTTGACATACAGCAAAAACATTCAACGCCAACAATTCAAACATCCATATGCATACAACAACATTTACTATGTTATTTAAAACATAGCTCTGATACCAACTATGGTGACCCTCATCTTTAAAATCACTTAGAGTTTTTTTTATTCAAAAGGAACTCACCACTAAACCCCAAATACTTTTATATTTAAATTTTTATATAGTTTCCAAATATTTTTCCCAAGACTCTGGAATTACTAATATAATCATATCGGTATACAAAGATTAAACCAATTATATATTTGATGATATACAATTGTTCCTTTATTATTATTTATATATATTTATATATATATATATATATATATATATATCAGAGTCAATTTAAATCAATTTGAAAACAAAATATCATACAAGCTTTTGACAAGCCACTTATTTCCTATTTAAATCTTATTCTACTGCCAGAGGCATATTTTTAGCAAATTATAATACCTAAACTTGTTATCTGACTATATATAAATATTAATCTGCCTAAATAAGGCTATTAGCATTTATTTGTTCTTGTGACAGTTATTAGGCTTATGCATAAAATTATTTAAAGATCCTACTTGTAGTTAGGAACATTAAAAGTGATTTCCTAATCACTGTCTCAAATTAAATAATTGAAGTTAGATTGCATTTCTATATTTGACATGGTACAGATTTTTAGTTGCTTGGTATATTTCTAAAATTGCTTGGTGTTATATGAGGGTTGCTTGGTGTTTTTCTTGGTTTTGCCCCGGATGCACTCACACTTCATCAATTGAAATGAAGAGATTCCAAGCTCCAAGGGTTTGACCTATGGCCACCTAGACCAGCCATAGTCCCCCTTTTACCACTTGCAAACCCATACCCTTCATTTTGACAAGCTTTTACAAAATTCCTACTCCTAAATTTCCAAGCCTTTTTATGCCTAGTTCAAGTTTTCTGGAAGATACTTTCTTATAAGTGTTCAACCAAATATCCAAAGTCCATTACCCTTCCAGGTCTACTATTCTCAAAGATCCTTTTTTTTTAAATGCTCAAATCCATACAAATTTCCAGAATTTATGCACCTTCCAGTATCATTTACTTGCCATGCACAAATTCATTTTGCTTGAATGTTCTGCTAAAATCTTTGAGAGTTCATTTCAAAAATTAAATCCCCTTAGCTGTTTAATTTCCATAAGACAAAATATAAACAATAGAAATCAGAGATTCAAATATATATATATATATATATATTTCAGTATCAGTTATCTGACATGCATACATTTTATTCCACTTGAGTATTTCTTATTCAAATCTTGTCAAATCTATTGTAATTTTATTTAAAGAAAATCATAGAATAAACTCAGGCAATAAAACCAGAGATCATTACATTCACATTTTATATTTATGTGTTATATCCATCCCCTTGTTTTCTCCAAATCAGATGATCATAGAATCAATAAAAAATCAGACCCCATCAAATATCATTCAAAATGAATTTTACTTAAGTACAAGTTTTCAACCCCAAATACTTAGAAAGTTTCCTACAAGTACTTCAATTACAGAAAATAGAATTTGTCTAGTAATTCCATTACAAAGCAACTGCAAATTTAAAACAAGTCTCTCTTATTTATACTAGCAGCCAATGCCTTCTTTACTCATCAAGCCAACTTCAATTTCCTTCAAGCAAATCATTTAGCTGCCCCAAATAATTTTTGAGACACCCAGATGATTGCAAGGGCAACCAAAAGGGTCAGTTTACACTGGTATGAGCATTTATCAATTTTGTATACATGTACATAATTGTCGTAATCTTGCAATGCTTTCCTAGATTAACAGGTCTTATACTTAGCAAGTTTTGGTTCATGCAAGAAGACACAATATCACATTCAACAAATTATACAATGCACAACAGTCAGTTAAGATTAATCATGTGTATAATTTTAATTCATCCTCATCAAATCTTGGATAAGTAATCACTGATTTATACTCCAAACTTCCACCCGGCAATTAATCAATGAACAATATTTATCTTGATTAAATCTAACACCAAATCTGAAAGTTTATAACCCAGATTTTTAAACCCCTACCCCCATTTATTTTATGGTCTTTAACTCCTTGTCAAATGAACACTATGTATGCATTGTGATGGAAACTCCCAGGTTGTTTAAATTATTCCAACACACAAAGGCCTAAGGGTGCAGTTGCACCATGCATATACTTGCTTCCACCTGAAGTAAGCAGATCATTGACTACCCCCAAGTGACCAAATTAGTTTTTTTTTCATATATCAGAGAAATATGACTGCCTGCATATTTTCTGGCTCAACCCCATGTTCCCCTATTAATCTTGATCCATGTTTAATGATGATAGAACAAGAATACTTAAAACATGTTAACTCTGGAAGCCAAATTACAGATCAATGCTCCAAACAAAAATGCACAAACAAACATCCATATCACTCATAACCAATCATTTCAGAGATTCAAATAACTCATAGTATTTTTAGGCTGCCTGCAATAGGACTTAATGCCATTGCACACAAAAGATTAATACTCACATAATGTTTCTCCTTTCACTGCCTTAATTTCTTAGAACAGCAAATCCCCCAAAGCCTCAAGCTAGTGTTTCTCCTTGTTTATTTTATTTTGTTTTTGATCCCGAGAGAGTGATGGTTTTGGTTATGTGCAGTTATTTATAAATCCATTCTAGGGTTTTAGAAAATGGGTAATTCCCCTGATACCCTTAGATGTTTATGTACACATCATATTTCTGTGTGATCATAAATTGGAAATGCACACTTTAATTAGCTATTTCGGGGATCATGCATTTTTAGACACTCAATACTATTTTCATGACTCTTTTCTACTCATGCAATAAGCATGTGACCCTCAGTTCATTATTTCTTTTTATAAGTTCTAAGGAAATCTGAAAATCTACTTTGTATATTTTTTTCTACCTATCTATTACCTCCATTCAATCAGACATACTACCATACTTTGTAATGTAAAATCATTTACACAAATTATTTGCTTGGAATAAATATGGTATGGAAATTTTATTTGATTCTGTATATGTGTGTATATATATATATTTCTGCCTTTATGTCAAATCAGTCAACTCCCTTTTAAATTAAAAATCACATATATTATGCTAATTATTTTCTAGCACAATTATAAGACATATAAACCTTTATATTAAACTTCATTTTATTTTATCTTCATATAAAACAGAAAACACCCCATATATATTAAATGTGTGTATATATATTTACATAATTCTTTGAACATAAAGCTATATTTATTTTGAGTTCCATTTTTTCTTCTAATTACCTTAATTCCTTGCATTTTATCAAACAGAAGCTCCCATTTAATTTTATTTATTGCCAAATTCTTTTCTGTTTTAATGCAATATATATATATACTTATATATATATATCTCAGAATTTTCTAATATAAATATATATCATTTTATTTTTTTTTAGGGTCATTACAGTCTCGATTGGGTCCGCAATTATATAGCTAGATATTTTGAATTTTAAATATTATATTTTATTCGATTTAACTTTACAATGCACTAACACATCTCTATCAGCCCGCACCTACCTGTATAAGCCCGCACGCCTCCTTCAGTTTAAAATAATGGCTGTTGCAATCATTTCGTTTTCATTTCAAAAAATTGAAATCAAATTTTATACTTCATGAAAAATTATAAAACGAATTTTAAAATTCTTCACTTAATAAGATCTTCATATGTGTGAGTTTCTGGGGGGTGCGGCAGTGTTTTTCATAGGAGTAGCATTTCTAGGGTTGGGTATTTTAGAGGATTGGGTCAACAATTACGCGAGCAGAGAGTATATTTGGGTTCGTCGTTGCAAGTAGGTGCTCGGATGAATTTTGGGGTAGCGCGCTTCTAAATTAGGAATCGCGATTGAATAGGTGGAGGGGTAGATCATACAGGTCGCATTTTGCCATAATGAGGCAGAGGCGATGAAAATGGTATGGGCAGGTGGAGATTCGGAAGGGAAGCTCAATGTAATCGTCGGATTTTCAGTTTGTAATGTGGAGCTCTGTATCACTAACTTCTCGTGCACGCTCGATGGGTATCAGCGTGCATTTGTTTGAGCTGGGAAGAAGATGGAGGAAGGGGTATGGTTGTAATTATATAGAAGTTGTTATTAGTTTATTAATTTTTAAATATAAATGTACTGATACTTATAAAATTCAAAACTTCTTCATATGTGGTCTGATCAAGACGAAACTTTTACCGTTGCGCTCGCATCGATAACAGCTTCGCAATGGAATTAGTTTGGACGAATTTGGAGACTGTTGAAATTTAGGCTAAAATCGGACATTGTCCGGTTTTAGTTCCAAACCAGAATGCCTCGGCGACAATAGAAAATTTCGGTGAGTTATACTCACCTTTTTGGATAACTAGAATGATTTATAGTTGATAAAAATTGTTGAATGGTTGTTTGGACAAATTATTATATTTATTAGTTGGTTTGGATATATTCCCGCCTATTAGAGCAGATGAGACCCTATTACGTTCCCGTGTAAGAGCAGATGACTCTTTGTATACGAATCCCCCCTTGAAGCAGTTGATTTATATAACATTTGTGAGGCAAGGAAAAAAAGGTTGGAGAGATCCAACCGGATTCCTCGCTATTATTGAATTATATTGTTTCAATAATACTTCTTTTATATGGATTATTGAATAATAAATATGATTGTGGATGTTGTGGTTATAATATCGTTATATGTTTGAAATTAAAACTCAATAGTGATAGAAAATTAATATCGATATTGGTTAAGTGTTGGGTGGCTATTAGCCTCAAATTAGTATTTTAAAAATACTATAAATTACTGTTAAGTCGGAATTGGTTTTAAAAGACCAGAAATGATTTGTAAATCCGAAATCGGGTTTCAGAAATATTTTGTTCTAAAGGTTTATTTATTTAATTTTAATAATATTGTTTTTAGGTTATTCAATTATATTAAGGTTGTTTTATAGTTATAGTAATATTGTTTTAAAGTGTTTAATTAAATTAATATTGTTTAAAAAATTATTTAATTATATTAATATGGATTTAAAGTTAATTAATTATACTAATAAGAATTTATGGTTATTTAATTATATTGGTATTGTTTTAAAGTTAATTGTCTATAGTAATATGGATTTGAAGAATTATCAAAATGTGATAAGGTTAACTATTTAAGAATAATTATGGTTTGGAATTAATATTAAGAAATTATTAATAAGGTTTAAAAATAAATTAATATTATTTATGAAAATGATAAAGGTTAATTATTTTGTTCTTTAACAATATTTTGAAGTTATTAATTATCATTTTTAAGATGTTTTAAAATTTATAAATTTTAATGTTAATAATCATTATTATAATGTTGTTTGAAGTAAAATATCTTTAAATTATTTATAATTATTTTTGAGACATGGAAATACATTTAAAAAACTTAGATTTTACAAAAAAGTTATAAAATGGGTTTGAAGAATTAAGGAAAGGTTATTTGAAAGGTGAAAAGTTTATAAATGATTAGATATTTATAAACGAAATTCAGAAACATGTTTATAGATTTATAAAAGAAGTTTTTATAAATGGTTTATGGATTTATAAACGGTTTATAAGTGATTTATGAAATGTATAAGAAGCTTATAAGGGATGGAATTTTTATAAAGGGATTATAAATGGTTTTTAGAGGTTTATAGATTGATTTATAAATGGTTTTGGAGAATCGAATAAAAGAAAACTTTCTAAATTTTGTGGATATACTTATACCGTTGAAATAAGTATATGGATATTTCTAAGTATTGAAATATAGAGATTTGCGAGCATATCTTTGTAATTTACAAGTAATTTATGAAGTGGGTTTTATTTATGAAGGATTTATTAAAAGGATGTCGGTGGTCGCTATGTGCTTAACCCATGTTGTTTTCACCTATGGAATAAGTCTTTGTTTGAATGTTTGTTTATTTGATAGTTAAATAACCGACCATCAAATCTTGGCCCAAAAATGTAGTCGTTCTTAATTTTGGTGGTATAGAAATATTCCCTACTTAACACCGAAAATTTTTAACTATGGAAATATTTAGAGGAAACATGGGAATTATATGGTACAGTTACCATCGGTGGTGCTATACTATACGTATAAACTCGTTTCGTTCTTCTAGGACAAATGTTAAGAAGATCTGTCCACTTAAACCGTTAAGGGGTGATACCCGCTCTTATGTATTGTTTGATTATTTCCAAAAGAACCGGTATTGAGCATTTCGAAAATCAGCGTTTTGTTGTGTGGAGCACCCGGAAAGCGGAGGAGTGTACTCGTAAGAGATGACTCGAACCCGTGACCACTCCGAAAACCATATACGGTTCTATGAAGGATATTCATGATATTTTGAGATGTTGGGATCCTTGTGTGATTCCGAGATCTGTTGGGGTATGGGAATCCGAGTGTGATTCCAAGGTCTAATTGAGATGTGGGAATCTATGTGTGATTCCGAGACTCGTTGGGGTATTGGAATCCATGAGGGATTCCATGATCTATTTGGTGGAGGTGCGTAAGTTGGAATGCCGGATGTAGCCTCATCAGCGGGAATGACTAAAACTAGAGATAGGGGGCATGGCCAGTAGGGTTGGCAAACCCATAGGGTGTAGTCGGCTCCTCTTAGATGTCGCTTATAGTTGTTATGCATGCATGGGCGATGCACTCGGTCTTAGTGAGACCAGCTATGTTTTAAATATGGTACATCACTTGGGATGTATGCTGCTTCGGAAGGATAGCTCTGATCCTTGTGCAGGAGGACCGTTTCTCGAAGTACTAAGAGCACCTCCATGGAAATCCTACACAATTAGGGAATGCGCCTTATCGATTTTTGATTATATAGCTAGTGTTGTTGTGATGTACACTCATGAGCATCACAGCTACCTGATTATTATTATTTTTGCTTTTAGACATTATTATAATATCAATGGATTTTCTATAGAAAATGTTTTGGTTATCGTAAGGTAAAAATTCGTCCATGTTTATGTGCGATGTGGTCTTACGAGATACTTTTGATTTTAAAGGTTTTATATAACTTTAAATCCATTTGGGTGTGTTTTCTCATGCTGGTTTTCCAAATTGACTCGGGTGTTATTTTATTATAATGCTCCAGTTAGACCAAGCATATTACAAATTGATTTGGATGCTTGGAGCTTCAGAAGACGAGTTGGAGACCCAGAGACGTATTCACGTTGATAGTTATTTTCCGCTATATTCATTTTTGTGCTTATCAGCAATTGTGAGGATATGCTGATATAATTTTCCAGGCTGAAATAGGTTAGTATACTCTAATTGATGTCTGTATATACATATATTACAGTTTTTTTATGTAAAGATTTATGGTATATTATAGATTATTCGTTCCGCTGTGAGATTCTATGTTGTTTAGTTTTCTTCTTATCTTCTTCCTTCTTTCTTTTCCTAACAATCGGGTCTTCCGGCATTCACTTGCTCGGCATGTGATAAAATGGACGCATGAGTGTCAATTTTCGAGGGTCGAAAATCATGTTCATTACATCTCTCCTTTGCTTCAAATTTCCTCCTACTTCTCCAAGTTTCCTCTTTCATCCTTTTAAGCATATTTCCAAGTCCATGAATCGGTACGAGGTGGTTTTTTCTTTTATCTCGGCAGTAGTATATAAACGAAAACACTTAGCATTTTCTTTTCATTCGTTCGCATTAGCTCCAAATTTTTTGACGGGTGCCAAACCTCTACATTTGAACTTTCTTGCCTTGAATCGCCTGCTGACAACTACACCAGATTGCCCTCGCCTTGTCAAAGTTGTCGCCACCCTTGGATCATCGTTTCCATGACCATCGACTGCTCTGAGGAGATCATGCCCGACCACTTTGAATTGATACTCAGATGTAATCACACTAGGCTGGTGGTTGCTTAAGCCTATGTCATGGCGGCGTCCTTGGGGTTGCCTTCGGCTATGGTCGATGACTACCCAAGGCCAACGAATTGTCGTTTTTTATAAATAGTTACAATACAAACAATAAAACTATTCTTTTCTCGACGACCTTCAATATTCTTCACTCAAGAATAATATAGTCTTTGAGGTTTGCTATGGGCATTGTCTTTGAAGTGAGTTCTATTCATACTTTCTATTTGGTTGCTGTGACAATTTAATAATTTAATTTTTTTTTATTTATACGTAGGGCTAGCATTACTGCTATAGTCAATAATATCACACGCAGCATGGATGGTAATCTATTACTTAAACCTAAGAGCATCTCCAACCCATTCATCTTGTAATGTTCTAAAATGATGACATGGAATTGGTTATATCACATTGTCAAATACATGTAAAATAAAAATTATGTTAAATGACAAAAATTATGTTTACTTACTCCGATGCAAATACATTACAAACAACTAAATTTGTTTAACTTTGGTTATGTGGCATGATAGTAGTGGTGGTTATTACTTGACATTGTGAAGTGGAATGTCTACTACTAGACATTCTACTTCACAATGCCTAATATAAATCTTGCCATGTTATGTTCATTTTAAATTACCATTGGAGACCAAAATTTAAAGAATTATGTCAATCGTTTATGTGGCATTAACTTCACATGAGAAATTCATAAGGGTTGAAGATGCTCTAAAAGCACAACCAAACCATGCTTACTTGGCATAATCACTGTCTCCCCATTTAAAAAAATTGGATTAGCATTCAATCTCCTCTTTGCTTAACAAATGACTACTACTTTACACCATGCCTCCCTAACAAATAACTACTGCCTTACGCCACGACTCCTTAATTGTAGAAATCAAAACATAAAAATCATTATTCTTCCATCTTCCCCATCTTTGCACGTTTTCCACATCATCTTTTCAACTTTTACCATTGCATTTCTTCTAATGCTCTCAAAATGGTTTCCATCTACTTAAACTCCAAATACCGAGTCATCAACACCCAGATCCATTCAATTTGAAATCAGTTGTCCATTAGCTATACAATCCATTCAAATATCTGTTTCAATCGACCTGCCCTTTTCAAATCAACCAAATCTAAATACCAATCATAACAGATTAAACAACGGTAGAGAGGTATAATGAGGAAGTAGCTCAGCATATAATTCCACGTTGTAGGTAATCAATTTTTTACCCTAAAACACAAAAGATGTTAATTTCACATATTATTTGATTTGAATTGTTCTTTTGACTCTACGACATGTTTGGTATGTATAAAATTTGTGGATTGTGGTCATTACCAATTCCTTTGATTTGTGAGACCTACCTTTGTTTTTTCATAAAAATTGGGTCTGATTTGCGATAATACTAGATATATGTTGATAAAATATCATTTATTTTTATGTAAAATTATATTTCTTAATGATGTTATACCGAGTATGCTCAATCTAGGATTTATTTTTAGTTATTTATATGCCACTGGATAATCTACTTTAGCAGAAAAACATGTAGTTTCAGTTTTATTAAAATATAAGGCTTACTCAGGTGCATATATATAGATTATAGTTACACTATAATGTATTTGGAAAAATATTTTATCATTCATACCTTATTCTTATTAGTCTATTTTGTTATATGGACTTCCATAATGGCTATATGTTTATATGGATGATATTGATAATGCATGCACCCAAAAAGTATAACAACAAACTTGCACTACTTTAGTTGCATAATCGCTTGATGTTGATCTGTTTTGGCATTCATAATGTAGTTGTTCTAATCCATAAAGATTTCCACTTTGTGTATTTCTATTAATAATAATATCAATTTGTGGATCTCTTACCATTATAGCTACTACATCATAACCATGTACCATGTTGGATATTTAAGTGCTATGGTATTATATCATCTACTTTAACAAAAATATACATGCACTACAAGAAAAGTTATTTTTGATAACGCCAATTGATAACGCTTTTTTCTATGGTGTTATTGTTTATGCTGATTTGTTTTATTCAAGGCAGGGAATTAACATGTAACGCTTTCAGAAAACTAAACCCTTCAATTATTTTGATGGCCGCCAATTATTTCAATTATTTCACTCTTTTTTTCGTTCCCTTTCTTCCCCCTCTCTCTCTATCAAACCAGAAGAAATTGTTCTCTCTACCTTACAATCCCTAAATCACTCATTCCTAAACCCATATTATCGGATCTAGTTCAAAGAGGAGCTTGGAGCATCTGGATCGATCGATTAAACAAATTGTAAAGCTAGCGGCGTACTGGAGTAGTACGTACGAAATTTATAAAGCGAGGAGATCGGTGAGCGTATGGGAGCGAAGCGTGGAGGATTTTCTTCTAATAAAGGGACAAAGTAAGTAACATAAACATAGTTTTCAATTTGAATCAAAAATGATAGATGAATCCATTTAATTTGTTGCTCGAGCTCTCCTTGTCGTTTCGATCCTAGCAAGCCTTATGATGATTTGCGATATTGTTTAGAAGGGGTAGAATAAATTTGACATTTTAGGTATGAAATACACCATGATTTTTTTTGTTAGTTATTATACTTTATTTCTTAACCAATAAAATTTTTTTATGACTGGATTCTGTATCATGTTCAACCTCCCTTTTCAATTCGAATATTTTATTTTATACTTTTAGATGCCCATGAAGCAAACAGATTTTGATGTGCTCTATTCTTATTTTTAACCTATGGCATAACTTATGTTGGATATAATTTTACATATATTTTTCAAAATTTTCCCCCTAATCCGAACGACAATACAGATATGTTAACTGGTTTTTTGTTGGTAACCGAGTACTTCCATCACCAGTTGGAAAAGGTAACATGATTGTCACCTGGTTGTGAAACAATGGAATAGGGATACCATTATAAGTTAAAAGGTAATTCTAATATACTAGAGATTAAAACCTTATAAAGTATTTATTTTATATGTCTAATATTTATTTTGACATGACTATTGTTTTGCATTTTGCAATGTTTGATGAAGAACAAATTACGCTTTCAAGTCAGCTTGGATCTATTGATGCTTTTCAATAATGTAGCTGAACATTGACATTTCACATACCCATTTTTCACTTAACTACACAATCAACCACATAGACATTATATGTACATATTTGTTTCAGCAGTTCATAATGTGTTATTTATGCACCAAGTCACCCATAAAGCATTTTTATACCGCAATCAATTCATGCACATTGTCTTTCTATGCAACTATACTTATCATGAAATGACATATATTCTCTGTATTTCACAGTGGAATTATCTCAACACCCAGTAGAGTTTGCGGTGTCAGGATGATTGTCCCATTTCATTGATACTAAAGAATATAGATTTTGATATAAGCGTTTCTGCAAATTCACAACAATTATTTTACATGGACAATAAAACTTACCACTCTCTTTTTACAATTTATGTTAATGATGAACTGTGAGTATCATGCATATACCATGTTTGATTAAAATTGTCTAACTAGAACTGTAGCCCGTCTTATCCTGCTCAAAACCATTTACTAACTACCCTGATTGCTTGAACTATCATATTTACTTCCTGTAAATTTTCACATAGCCAACTGCTATTGTCGACTAATGTTCAAATCAAATGTTATTATGAAATTTGTTTTAGAATTTACGAAATTTATGATAGTTCTAAAATTTGTTGAAAGCTAGAGTTGAGTTTGATCTAATATTATTTTAATTTTGATCAATTCACCTCTTTTTGTGGACAGAAATATCTAGTGAAAGGTCCTAGTCTTGTTATTATAATAATCACAGCTTAATTTCTTGCTTTCCGAACCGCTTAAACAGTGATATTTGCTAGTCCTAATATATTTGTTTCGCCTTATTAAATCATAAAGATAGATGTGGCCATCTTTCATTATATCATAGAATCTTCATGTTTGCAATAATCAAGTGGATCGAACAGTCCTGATGAATATGTACGATATGTTCATAATCTATATTTTAACACTGCTAAGTATGTAATTACTACTAATTTAAGTTATTTAGGTTCAGTGTCATATCATAGATAAAAAAATGTGTACAGTTTAAGTGTTATTGTTGCGAAACTTCAATAATTCAGTGGTTTGGAGCGAATAAATTTTGTTAGTTTAATCGTTTTTAGAGGTACAAAATTATTTTCTTATCTATTAGCTAGAACGGTACAGTTGCACACATTAGTGAGTTAATTAGTTATGCAACTATATTAACTAGCAACGTGATCATATGAACAAAGCTGTATGCAATACAATGCAAAAACGTACAGATATTAATTAAAAAACTATATAAAGTAAATATCTCAATTAATATCTTGTTACAGCAGCAATCACAGAGGAAATATAATAAAATAATTACTGAGGATTAAAAAAAACTCAAAAAATCAATGTAGTGAGGTGTTCTTTTTAACCAAACAGTTGGAAGATCTATTGGAACTGTTCCTTTAACCAGACAGAGGGAAGATATAGTATTATAAATGACGTATTGATATAGTTATAACAAAACAATTAGCACTCAATTAGTTGTCTTGGAATAATTAACTTCTTAATTACTACTTGGAGGAAGAAACAAAAGCGAAACCTATTTTTGTCAAATGATTCATATGCTTTACAAATTTGTAAATCCATTTCAAAGATTACCTCATCTCGATGATCTTCATTTGATGGAAAAATACAACGGGGCTGCATTTAGTGAATGTAATCCACATCCTTTTCGGTTGCTGATGTGGCCTATAGGTACTCCTTAATTTGATTCCGCAAATTGTAGTTCCAAAGTGTAAAAATATTTATTGGTAAAACTTCTTTTTATTATCACAGAATAATGAGAAATGAGGGTGTAAGCCAGTCTATTCTAGTAAGTGGAGAAAGTGGTGCAGGTAAAACAGAATGCACCAAGATGCTTATGCGTTATCTTGCCTATTGGAGGAACAGTAGTTCCTGAAGGTCGCACTGTTGAGCAACAAGTCCTGGAGGTAAACTAGTTTACTAATATCCTCTTTGGTATAATAACCGTACTGTATTAATCAATACATTTGCTTCCAAAATCTTATGATAATATGCATTGAAGATAATATACTATAAATATTGATCCAAAACCAATTGCAGATGGATTGATTTATGAGGTTGTAGATATTGTTTGCTTCATCTAATTTAATAAATTGTCATCTGAATTCTTATTTCAATAGTAGCAAAAATGTTTGATTTTGTCAATCATCGCTTACTATTTGATCTACACAGCTGAATTCAAACAAGCTTTAGATTATCTCATACACAAACATAGGATTAATAAATATTGTCAATTTTTAACAGTAGAAGCACATTATATTCTATGATCATTGTTGTATAATTGATCTTAGTTCTACATTATGAAATTTGATTATAATATGCTGTAACTTGAAGGCCAAAAATTGTACAACCACGATTGCTACAACTTCTAATGAGCTATTTTTTTTCTTGCTAAAATTCGCTAACTGTTTTATACTTCATATCCTACAATGAGACATTGAGACTACTTCTTACAAAAGAAGCACTAGTTTAAACTGACATCTAAGGTGTGAGGATACATACCTCATTTGCTGCTATTGATTGACTTCTGTAAGTACGCTAAATAAATGAACTTATCATTGGTTTTTAGACGTTCGACCTTCCAGATAATATTAATGACTTTTCTTTAAGTTTTTCACATGCACCCATTAAGTCAAAAATCTGAAACCTTATATTGCCCAGTTTATCTGTATTCTATGAAGTTGAAACTTCAAAACTAAATTCACGAGTTGATGAAAGTTTTATCTACTTGTATATTCCTTTAGGTCTTTATTTTGCAGGCTACTTCATTATTTTTCCATTACATTTTGAATATGCAGGCATATAAAAAAGCCAGAAGCCTTGGATTGGGAGATCTAGATTTTTCAGCGGTCCATGAAGCTATTAAGACCACAGGTAGTTCAAATGGCGTTTGAATTTCATTCTTACTTGGTACTAAAACAAACATTGGAAATACATTCTTTAGCGAAGTACTATAAAAATATATGCTTTCGGAAATACTCTATTAGACGTATTACTAATAGGACAAAAATAGGTTAGTTACCTCATCACATTGTATCCTGAGTTTACCATTCTCCATGACTAGTCTTGCAACTTCCATTTCTAACCGATTTGTATAAGCCTGTTTTTACAAATACGTTGGTTTTACTAGTGGAAAGGGAAAGTAAAGAGGAATATGATGTTATATCAGTACGATTAATTATTGTATTGTTGTCTCTTTCTTTCTTTACTAATTATTTATATATCCTTTTCCTTGTTTACTGGTTATGTTCTGCTGAATGACGAGGTACGAAGGTAGAAACTTGATACTGGGCTGTAGTTCTTCAACCTCAAACATCTAACTATTTTTAATGCAAATAACTTTTGTGGGATATTGCATCAGCTATGACAACATAAATAAATACACCGATATTAAAAGTGCATAATTGTTGCAAGTTAAGTTCACCTTGACATCCCTATTAATATGCTCATGTGATATCCTATGTGCTTAGTACATATATGAATTCCGACTTTGTTGAAACATACAAGATCGCCATACCTCTGACCGTTTGTGACACTTATCGTTCAGGGGGAGAAACTTCTTAGAAGCCTTGGAGGACTGTTCTCAAAGACATAGAAACCTAAGAAAGGTCGTGAGATTAAAGGCCCTTTGATAACTAGAGGTAAACCATAAATCACAATGACTGTATAACATAAATCTGCTCTTTTCCTAATATTGATTAATTTTGCATAGATGATTCTTATATAAGGAGAAGTAACCACGCAGAGCAAAGGCAAAGATTAGGTTTATCTACTAGTCCTACCAAGACAAGGTCAAAACCTCGACAACATTTAGAACCAACATCAGCACTAGACAAAGTTCAGGTATGTTTACATGATTTCAGTTCAGTTTGTTGCTGCATGTTTGTTTGTTAAGAGAAATTTGTTTTGAATGCAGGTAGAAAAGGAAAAGCAGGACGATGCTCTCTCAGATTTGAGCAATATGTTAGGTTAACTGAAGGGCATGGCTATTCACATGGGCTCCGAGATTGAAAGGTGAGCTCTCGTCTTGCATTTCGTTGTTTATTTAACCATTTATCTTAGATTTGCTTGTTATTATATTTTTATACTTTTTTTACAATTATTGCAGGCAGAGCAAGGCTATGGATCATTTTGATGATGATGTGCAAGAACTAAATGCGGCCAGAGTGAGAGGAGCAAACGTTCGCACTCGTCGCTTGCTTGGAAAATAGTGCAAGAGAGGATCAACAAACATTGGTGCACACAGATTGTTTTCTAATTAATTTTCTACTTATACATAGAATCATCAACCATATCTCATACAAAATAAAATTAAGCTATTTGAAGATATTCAACATATTAATTTTTCTTTGTATCAAATCTGCTGTGATGGATATGTATCGTTACATTCAGATGTAAGAATGAAAAAAACTATTTCTGAAGTAAAAATACGGTTTTGCATTTTGTAATGAAAGTACCTTCTTTTAAATAAATAAAAATTTGAAGATTTTAAAGAAAATGATGACCGCAGTTTAAGTTTTGGGCTGCAAGTTGAAGATCTATGACTACATAGCAAAATGTCTTACTAGTATAATCGGTGCTGCTTGGTTGAATTTGAATATACTAACAAGCAAGGCTCTGTGATATGCACATCATTTTTTATGACACTCCAAAAAGAGCATTGCAGGGATGTGCTGAATTTAAGTTTGAAACTTGACGACGGTATGCAAAATTTAGGTTTGAAATTCTATGTGGGTTCGATGAACGTAGTGTAAAGACAAATATTTCGATGGGATTCGTCTAATTTTATGTTCTACCTTGTTTCCTTCATATTCACTTTTGGAGTGTCAGTAACAGCACCTTTTTAAGAAAGGAATTAGTTTTTATTAAAAAAAATTACTTGCAAAAGGAGATTAATAGAGAAAATATTATTTTCAGCGAATAAGTTAATTTCTCCGCGTATCATCTGCTTCTTCTTTTATTTACTTCCAAATCAATTCAATTAGCGTCTAACGTTCTTTCATCAACCTGATTTAATTGCTACACCTAGTTATATTTTCTAAATTCAATGAGGGAAAAAGGGCATTGATGTAATAACATGAAAAACTTTGATTGTGATGAAAAAACTTTGTAAATTTTATCAGTTAATAAAAAATTGTCAATATGCTGGAAAGATTCAACGGACAAAGATGAATCAAATGGTGACAGCGATCGTACATCAATTTCCTATCTTTACTTTTTTTCTTTTTTCATATTTCCTATTAACGTATTATAATACATCGGGGTTGTAAAAAGATTATGTTACTTCACTGTGGCATTATCTTCCTATATAGGTTATGGTTTTGCAGATGGTTCACAAGCTTCACGGCTATCGGGTTTCGATTGTTGCTCAGTGGATGGACCATCCTCATGGCTATGGTAAGAAGTTTGTTTTGGGATCCACTTCGGTTTAGAGATGTGTATTTTTTGGCACGTTAGAATCTCTTGCATTGAGAGCATTTTTGAGGGACATTATCATATGTAATATAAAATACTTTGACTAATCCATTGTACATTCGAACTAGAACTGTTTTTGGCAAACTAGACTATAAATCAATTTGTACCAGAATTTTTGCAAATTTTGTGGTTCGTTTTTCTACTGTAATTTCATCTAGTTTAAGTGGCTTGCCAATACAACTAGCTAATCTTGACAATGCATCAGTTGCCCATAACTCCATGTCAATTTTGTGTATTTTTACCCAAATATCAATAGAATCAATAGTTTTGTTATCAAAGGAATTGTCAAGTGTCCATTCATTGACAACAAGTAATTTTTCAAATATGTGTAATTTTTACATAACAGTACTCTCTGGAAATCTGCAATTACATTAAATTAAAGAACGTACCCATTTCTTCAGTATGAATTTGGAAACAGTGCTTTGGTTTCATTACATTGGCAACATAAGATCTGAGTTGAAAGTAATTTAGTTAAAAACCTATTGAGTTGCCAAAACCCAAGTCTACCCTTACATCCAACTAGCTCCATGCGCATTACTACATCTCCTAATGCATAACATAATAGATTTGACGTTTAATATTCTATTAAGGAGCTGGATTGCTTGGTTTCAGTTCACATACTGAAACCGTTATTACCTTTGAAACTTTGTTTGCTTAGTAAGAACATGCTGCAATCATTTTTCTATATATTAATAGGAACACATAGATGTGCAGTGTGCGGTTATTGTCCCTGAATTGAATGCTTAAATTATGATGAAATGAATACATGAATTTAAAATTTTTGATGCATTTAATCAATCATAGAATGGTGAAATGAATGGAATTATGTGCTTTTTTTACTTCTATTGATAATCTTTTTAAATTTTGCAGAAAATGCTACTCTGTGATCCGATCAGAAGATTCTCTATAAGTCAATGTTTTACATAGGAGATGGATGTTGATTTGCGGCAATTGGAAATGATCGATCATGCAAACACCACGATGTTTCATTTTAGTCCTTGTGCAATAGAGTTTAGTATGGATCTGCAGTATTTTATTCAAACACTTCAAGACTTTAGAGGTATAGAGTGTTAGATTTGTTATTTTGCACTTACCATTTTACTGTCATTGAGTTTAGCTATTTTGACTGGGGAACTTTGTATTTACTGTTGGTATGTTGCTAAGTGCGGTAGCCCCATTTATTTTTAAAGAAATAACGGGTATCCTTTGGATTTTAGTAAGAGAGACCATATTAAACAAAGCTTTAGTATATATCTAAGATACTTATATACTAAGTTCCCTTTGCAGTGAATCAAGTGACTCAGAAGATGAAGAATCGGATTCTTGCTCCTGCACTATAATGTAACGAACTTGGAGATCATCTATTGTTCACAATGTGCATAAACATATAGTTTAAGAAGAGGTCAGTTACTGAAGAAAAGACTAATATAGGCAAAACATTTCTCATTTGCAATGAAATAACTTCACTGCCTTCTCATTATAGATATCTTTTCTACAGTTGAGATTATTAGGCATTGGCTAATTTTATAATGTCCTCTCTTTTCATTTCATTTTGTACTGCTTTGGTGCACTGTTTATTTTATGTACTGTTACAATTTTTACTGCTCTTTGGCTGGCAAGGTTAGTAATAGAATTAACTATATAGTGCTATAAAACCAAAAAGATTTTAAGGTATCAAAATTAGTTCTTTAAACTGAAATTAGATCATCGGTGCATGCAAGATCAAACTAAATTATCATATGGAGGGTGGGCGATGTGCTTACCGTTTCTCGTGTATTTGGTGATAAACTCTTGAACCAATATGTTGTTGCTGAGCCTGAAATTAAGGTATTTTCTTCATCATGTTATATTCTAGGCTGCCTATGCTGCCCTAACAAAAACAATGTCCTAAAAAAGCATGCAGTCTCATAGAAGGGCATTTGGAACAGCATTCAAAGCTGTAAACAGAGTCCCAAAAGCACTCAAGTGGACAGTGCCGTTTAGGAGAAGGGAGGTGAAGATGGATAAGGAGGATGGGTTGTTAATAAATGTTGAATACCTCAAATCAACTGATAGATCATCATTAACTGTCAGTTAGAGCTGCAAAAGCGAAGGCGGAAGCGTCAACTTGTTAGGCCCACCTTGTTTTGCTGCTCTCTTGTATGAGCCATGGAACAATTGAAGGGATGGTACTTGCTTTGTGTCAGGGAATGATGGTGAGAATGTAGATTAGAGAAGGTGTGGGTATGAAGTGGGGTTAATGATGAAGAAGAGAATCAGTCTGTGTGTTAATGAAGATGTCTGCACAGCTTACAGAAAAGAGAAATAGTTTGGCAAAAATAGTTGTATTCAATAGAAACGGAACATATTAAGATATTGTATTTTTTTGTATGCATTATGCTAAATGAAAGTGTGTTTGTATTTACTATTTAGCAATGTCTGGCAAAAATGAATTTGAATTTTGCAATATACTAATGTGCCACCATGCAATAAAATCTTACTTTCTCAATTCGTCTAAATATTTTATAGCGGCAAAATGGTGTTATAGAGATTTCCAATTCCGTTGAGATTTAGCTGTTTTATAGCGGCTATAATGAGCTATTGAATAAATATTTTATAGCGGCAAAATGGTGTTATAAAGATTTCTAGTTTTGTTGAGATTTAGCTGTATTATAGTGGCTATAATGAGCTATTGAATTAATGTACCATAGCGGCGAATTTGCTTTATAAAACTAAGCTCAATCATAGTGGCATATTTTGTGTTATAAATATTCAACAGTTTTTTATAACATGTCGATATACAGCGCTTATCAAACCGCTATGGTTTTGATTAATAGCGGCTATATGCCGCTATAAAAGACACTTTTTGTTGTAGTGATGGTACTATGCCGTATATGAGGTTCATGCCTAGGATAGTTCAAAAAAGATTGATAATCGATACAATATTCATTTCTGACGTTTGCTTTCGTAGCTGCCTTTATTTGAGAATAAAGTTTTATATATAAATAGTGAATACAATGACTTAAAAAATTAAAGACGCATCCTCTTTGTCTTCATATTGAAGAACATATATTATAAATTTTAGTCAAACTGAATCCCAAATCTTTTTCCACCATGGCTGTATCTTTTGAATTTGCTGTAGAAATTATGGCTCTCATTACTTTTTTTAAAGATAGTGTAACGACCCGGAATTTTAGTCGTTTAGTTTTGAACGTTTAATTTATTTTTAAATGTTGAATTGGAAATATTAATTGATTTTGAATATGGAGATTTTGGTTGAATTAGTGAAATAGTTTAAAATTTCGAATATAGCGATTAAATGGATTTTGTGAATAGTAAATTTAATATTAGAAATTGGGTAAATATTTGAATTTGGATTTAAATGTGAATGGAAGTGATTTCTAAAGTTGATTTAAACTCTATTTGAATTAGAGTGATGATAGTGGACTTTTTGAATGGAATTAAAAGTCGATAAATTCAAATTTGAAAATTTATGTATATTAATTTAATAGTGAAATTTAATATTTGGGATAGTGCAAATAATTGAATTTGTGAATTAATATGAATAAAAATGGTTTCTAATATGGATATAAATTCTATTTGAATTATAGTTGAGTTGGTAAGTTTTTAAAATTGAAATTTCAAGTAATTGTGTCGATTTTGGAAATCGCTCGATTTAGTCGACACGTTAAAATAGCCTTCCGGGGCTTAGTCTCAGAATTCAATGAAACAAGTTCCATTGGATCCAAAATACTGTATTATTATTGGATTTCAAATTTCGTAGAGTTTGGAGTTATCGTTTGGTCGTACGGGATAGAAACGCGTTGAGATTTAATATCGAAAATTTGATATTTTAATTCGATTCGAAAAGCTATCTTCCACATATGATCGAATTAGGCCTTGAAACTTGTTCCATTGAGTTCGGAACAGGGGTAAAACATTATAAATGCCTGGCGGCATGTTTTGTTTGGAGATCGAGAAAAATCAAGTGTGAACGGAGTATTTAAATAATGAATTATACACACACCCCTAAGCTCTATAACCCTAACCCTAAGATTCATTCAGCCACCGCAATAAAAATTCAATGGCCGAAAACGTCCCATATTCTTTCTCGTTTATCTTCCCATCCAAGAAATATTTTCGAAAACTTCCAACTAGGAAGTCGTAAAGCATCGTGAGTTCTAGACATCTGACGGTGATGATTGAATTTAGAGGAGCATGGAGGTCAGAATTTTGCCGTGTTTGTTGTTCGTTTATGCATGAAAATCAAGATGAAGGTGGCGCCGAGTGTCATAGGGTTTTGGACGTGGGTGTGTGGGAAGGCTCTTTTCGTTGTGGTGGTGTTCGATCGTGTCCTCGGCGATCGTAGATGACGCGATAATTGAAGATTTGTGGCGGCCGTGGGTTTCTACTGAAACCTGGAGCACGCGAGAAAAAGAAGGTTTGCACGGCCCTTATCTGCTATAGTGAAAACAATGGCCCAGATAAGGTTGAGTTAATAAAAAAAAGTTTTATAAATTATATATATATAATTTGTGTGATGTTAATAAATTGATAACTTCTCCAAACAACGTCAGAATTGGATGAAACAAGGGGCGATGGAATCATGGCGATAAGTACTACATCATGGAATTGATTTGAAGTTGATTGGAGTTAGCTAAAATTTTAGGTTAATTGAACATCATTCGATTTAATTTAAAATTGAAAACTCAAGGTGAGTTAAACTCACTCATTTGGTTAATCGGTAATGTTTATAGCAAATAAAATTTATTTATGCTGTTTGGATAGTTGAAATTGGTGACTGTTGAAACTGGTGATTTTTGAAATTAATTTAGGACGACCATATAGCATCTTGAAATGCTATTAGATTGGTTGAACCGGATCTCGGATGACGATATAGCAACTCAAATTGCTATTAAACTGTTTATGTTTATGTTTAAGTTATTTCCAGTACTAAATCATATATGTGTGAAATTTGATGAATGGATTGTTTTTGAATTACGTGGTTAATTTATAACGTAAATTGAATTGGGATATATTGGTGTTATCTATTTGGCCAAATAAACACCATCTAGTATTAATGGAAATGTGGTTTTAATGATATGTTAGAAGCAGGATAAACTTCTGATATGCTATGATATAGAATTTGGGCAAATGTTAATCGATAGTCAATCAATATGGAATAAGTGACGTTTAATGGATTGATTGTTAATCATGGTTTTGGACGTATATTTGTAAATGGATCATGTGAACCTTGATTGTTTAACTTGGATAGTTAAATTGAATATAATGGTTACTTGTTTAAGTACAAATGAAGCTATTGAGCTTGTTTTGAAATTTAAAAGATTTTCCGATTGTGTTTAACTTCAGATTTTATAATCTGAGGTAAAAATGTTTTATTTGGTGAATATATCCAAGTACTTTGTTAAGTTATTATTTATAAATGAATTTGAAAAGTGGTTTATAAAGAAATATTGGTCGTTTTGATAAAATTGTGTAAGAACTATTTCGAGATTTTAAGTGATATTATTTGTTTATATGGTAATATAATTATTTGATAAATGGATAGTAAAATGTCGATTACTTTATTTAAATTATATTGTTTCAAATTGATTACTTAGGTGGATTTTTAAGAATTGTTTTGAAGTTATTATAATATATTATTTGGTAATTCTTTATAAAGGTTCAAACTAAATATTATTATTATTGTAAAATGGTTTAAGGTGATATTTTATGGAAAGAGTATTTTTAAGAAGCTATAAGTGGAAAAGTTGGGTTTTAAAAAGGGAAATTGGATAAGTGAAATATAGGATGTTTTAGTTTATTTATTTTGAAATAATTAAATAAATTGTTATAAAAGAAATTCTTTGATAAATTTTTTTTATGAAAAGGGATTTATAAATTTGGAAAGAGGATTTAAATT
Source organism: Allium fistulosum (assembly GCA_030737815.1). Classification (NCBI taxonomy): domain Eukaryota; kingdom Viridiplantae; phylum Streptophyta; class Magnoliopsida; order Asparagales; family Amaryllidaceae; genus Allium; species Allium fistulosum. The sequence goes on from CM060907.1 coordinate 103,984,712, forward strand.
GGAAAGGAAGTTAGATTCTGAATGATTGAGGAAAGAGGAATTTTGTAATGGTAGGAGATTTGGAAAGAGTATCTTTATAAAAATGCGGAGATTTATAAGAAGATATTCTAAATGAAAATGGGAATGGTTAAAGAGAGAAAGGTAATTTCAGAATGTTTATATCTTTGTTTTAAAGGATACATGTGTTTAACCATTTTTGTGACAACCCGACTTTTTCTCCACAAAAAGTCGTATCATCATAAAGAAAGAAAGGGATAGAAGAAGAAAGAAGAGAAAGAAAAAAGAACAACACATCAGAATCTCACAGCGGAACGAATAAAATATAATATATCACATAAAATATTACATAGTATCATATTACATCAGAGTTACACAACTTATACATCACAGAATAGACAGTTATAAACTTCTGTCTATTATACAACACAAGTACATCAGTACAATACAGACTAATACAAACACAGCGGAAACTCTATATATCTACTCGCTGAAGCCTCCTGCTTCACAGCTCCTCCAGAATTCGTCAAGACTATCCTGAATCCCTTTACTACTCAATACAATATTGAGTACCCAAGAGTTTAATAAAACAGAAAATAAACACTTGGGTCAGACATGGGTCTGGTGTGAGTAAACGGTTAGATTGCTTAACTTTGAAAACCTTTGAAAACAAAAGTATCACGTAAGACTTCCCACAAATAAACATGGGTAAGTTTTTACCTTACGCTAACTAAAACATTTGATAGGAAATCCGATTGTATTATAATAGGGTCTAGGGTTTTCAAGTAAAATACAGAAATAGCTGAAATGCTTACATCTCACATTCCAACATAGTTGGGCACAACTAATACGTACGGCACTTATTGGAGTTTGGATTCCATACAATGGCAGGGCTACTGGGGTACCGCCCGTCACAGTACGTGGCCTAGATCACCGTACCGAGGAGTACGCCCGCTCCCCTGCAACACAAAGCCGGAACCATCCCTTACTGGATAATCCCGAACAAGATAATCCCGTAGTTGGCGCGACCAACCACACACTAAGCCGAATAAAAGAAAAGAGACCTCTAGACAGGGATCTATCTTGCTCTCAGTGGGTGCTACCCACGAAACCTTGCTGCACCTCCCCTGTTTTAGCCATTCCCGGTTGATGAGGCTTGAGGTTACGATTACCTTTAATCAGAACATATCACTTAGAATGCTCATCGTCCGCCTGACGATGTGCTGAAAGCATTCAATCCATACAAGTTCGTTCCGGGTTCGAACGAAACCGAAGGCATTATCTCGTTACACTCGTTTTGGAATCACCCTCAGAGTTAACGACAATAACCCTTGCACTCTAAATCTTCATCTTCACTTGAGATTCACGACCTATCGTTAATTTGGATCGATGTGGTATTAGGGTCTCCAGACCTGGAATCCCGGTCTCATCGAAATCCAAAACGTATCTTTTAAGGCCAAGTTGTTTAAAGGTTAAAACAATTCAATTCAATACTTGAATTCATACAGCATTTAACATAGATAAATATCACACATTTATCACGGATATATCCAATATCATATCACATAAAATCATAACATATCATCCAATAGATATCCAATTCAGATATTCTACACAAACAATCATCCATAAGCAACAATTTATTAACCCTATGTTATAATTAATTTAATTAACTTAAATTAAATTAATTACTTAAGAATTAATTATCTAATCTTGCTTAATCCATCATTAATTAATTACAACCTTTAATTAATTAATTACTCATTAAATATTAACCATCCTTGATTAATTATTCATTAATTACATAAAGTAATTATCCTTTAATTAATTTCACAAATTAATTATTCTTAACCATTTAACAGTAATTAACCTTTAGTTACTTTAATTAATTACACCAAATAATTAATCCTTAATTACTTCTCATTAGTAATTATCCTTTAATTAATTACATCTTGTAATTATACATTAATTACTTATACTAAGTAATTACACTTTTTAACCTTATTAAGTATTCATACTTAATTCTTTATCAAGTGATTATCTTTATTTAACTTAAATTAATCACATCCATTTATTATTTACAATTGAGTAATTCATTCCTTAATTACTCTTAAATAAATTAATTAATCTTTAATTACAGATTAATTATTCTTTTAATCATTAATTAATAAACCTTAATTATCAATTAATAAAACTTAATAACAGTTTAATTAATCCTTAATTACTATTTGATTAATCCTTATTTAATCTTTAATTACAAATTAATCACCCCTTAATTAATAATTAATAAAACCTAATTATTAATTAATAAACTTAATTACAAATTAAGTACTTCTTAATTACCAATTAATTAACCTCTAATTACAAATTAATTAATCTTTAATTACTAAATTAATAAATCTCTAATCATTAATAAATCAGTTTCTAATCACTTAATTAATTATCCTTAATTACAATTTATTAACCTTTAATTAATTAATTATAACCCTCAATTAATTAATCCTTAATCATCATTAATTAAATTAATTAATTATACTTAATTTCCCTAATTAACTTAATTAATTTCAAGATAATAAAACTTTAAATTATCTTAAAATAAAACATTATCTTATTTATGCCTTAATTATCAATTAATACATTTATCTTAATAATTAACCTTACTAAATTAAATCATTAATTTTAAAAATACTCATTTAATTTGATAAATTAAAATTACCAAATCATAACTTCCTTTAAATACTTAAAACATTATCAAGTAATGGTTTAAACTATTTTCGATTTAAATTTCAAAACTTAGATTTTAAAACCCTTTTTAAGAAACTGCTCAACCACTTCATCGGAACAAACCCGAAATCCACTCATATCTAACCTGAATTCTCATTTCATTTCAAAATTAGTTTTAGTTTTAGATTAAATTTAAGTTTTAAAACCTGGAAACAAAACTCTCTAGAACTACTCGAGTTCCTACTCGAGTCATTTCTTTCAAAACTCGATCTCAACTTCGAGTTACTCACGATACTCTTCTTCCCCGAGACAACTCAAAGAAGACTTCGAGCCAGACCCGAAAAATACGCTTCTTCCTCAACTACCCCAAACAATCTCAGACACACACGTGCACATGTGCACCATGCATGCCGACCCTATCAACTCCGACCTTCGCCACGACCATCCCCAAGTCGACGACAACCCATACGTGCTTCTTGACCACCCAGTGCCACGATCTCATCTGAAAATCGAAATCGAGCTAACTCAATAAATTCCTGGAACCACTTGAACGATCAGCTTCCTTCGCCGACAACTACCTCGTCCACCGGAGCTCACGTGCCTCCGTCCAAAAGCACTCCGAACACTCACGAACCCATTCCCCCAGTCGCGATCGACTGAATCGTGGTGACGACATCGCAAATGCCACGCGAATTGCCACAAGCCAAATGCAGGACTAAACCCTAGTTTGCCTAACTCCGATCACTACGGCCATCAATAAAATACAAGTCCATTTTTCCGATGCTCCTTGACCATCCACCATTCTCCAGACCAAATTCCAACCAACCCGAACACCTTGATCACCAGAAAAGCCCCAAAACCCATAATCTGATCAACCACGAATTTCTCACTTGAAACGAAACTAAAAATTTTGATTTTTCTTTTAAAAATCCTAGTTTCCAAAGACGATTCAGATTATATAGGTGAATTCGAGAATCATAATATTTGAATTTAACATGTTTTAGATATCTCACTGTATTTCTTGATTTTCCCGATTATATTCAAGCTTATTATACTTAAAAATAATTTTAAACCTTAGCTTATGTTTAAACAAACATAATTTGTTTGAATCCCTAAGCCTAACAGAGATTAGATGAGAAGAATTGGAAATTTAAATCTAAATTTTAAACTGTGAAACTTAAACAGAGACGATCACTGATATACCCAGACATACACATAGTATCTTCATTCATCTATACATGTATTTAAATCTAAAACAAACATGCATACATATTTTCAAACATGCATTCACTTCGAACATTTATCATATGTATATAATTTAAAACTATTTTATGCTTAGTTTATTCACATTAAATAACAGAGAAGCGTCTATTTATACATACTGATTTTAGCACCAGCATTTTATTTATACAAGCATGCATTCACAGATAAAATCATATGCAAACCATACTATAAAGATTTATCACAACATTTAAGTTTCTTCTCAGATCTAAAAACTGTTTTTAAAAATAAAGGTTTACTCACCTGTTTTCAAAAAGAACAGAGAGCAGAGGCATTTTCTTATTTCCTGGAATTGCACTTTGATCTGGAAAAAGCTTTTGATTTTCTTTGTTATTGAAATCCCTTGCATGCTTGATTTGTTGAAGTTGAATAAAATGCTTGCAGATTTAAATTCCAGGCTTGATTTTGCTTTTGGTTTCAGTTTTCAGGTTTGTAATAGTTTTGGTTTGTAGCTTGATTCAGTTGAATTGAATCTGCTTTTCCAGTTTTGATTTTCTTTTGAATTTAGAAAAGATGGAGAGAAAAAGAAGATGGAGGAAGAAAAGATTCGAACTGAGAAAATGAAGACCAGATTTCTTCTTTAACTACATTATTTATAAATTAAATTTTAAATGAAGATAATGTTGCCACTTGTTTTATTGCATGCATATACAAATGTTAATGCATGTTTCATTATCTTACAAATGTTGTTAAGATGGCTAATATGGTTACACATGTTACTTAGGTATTTTTAATAAATTTTTATTTAATTTAAATGTAAAGATAAACTTACATACTTTAATTCTCTTAATAAATAAAATTTACATATGTATAAATAAATTATTTTTTTAAAAGAAATTATTCTAAAACTAATTATAATTCAAATATATCTTATACATGTATTTTTATAACCTTTAAATTTAAACACTTTAAAGAATACAAAATAAAACTTTATTTAAACTATCATTTTTAAAATAAACAATTATCTTATATTTTGAAAACAATTGAATTAATCTAAACTAACCTTTGAAAAATGTTAATTTTAAAACAAAGCTTTAAATCACAATTCATACATATATAAATTATCAATAGATTAAATTAAATTCAAAACAATCCAAATTATAACATATACATACATATATATTACAATTTGAAAATTCATCTTTTATTTAAACAAAAGATTCTCTATTCACAATATATATATCAATATATACATTATAAATAGAATCTATTTTTATTAGCTTTGAAAGATAAATTTTATCCATTTTAAATTATTAGAAAAGATCTAATATTACCAAATTAAATATTTATTAGCCTATAAAGGATTAAATTACCAATTTAAATTAAAATTATAAGGGAAAATTATCAATCCAATTAAATTATTAATACTGATTATTAAATTGATATTGCCCAAAAATCCCGGGATATCACATTCCTTCCCCCTTAAAAGAATTTCGTCCCCGAAATTTAAAAGCAAAGATAATTTAATAACCCAGCCAAAAATTTAATTTCAAACAACAAATCATCCCTAACAACCAGTAACTAACAACCATAGCAACCAATCAAACAATCAAACCTAACTAATTATCCTGACATATATCAGAATAAATCTTATAATACTATTTCGAGTTTCCCAAGTATAAATCACCGGGAGACTCGCTCTACAAAAGCTAAAACAGACTACACTATTATAACCCAGAGCTCCTCTCATCTCCAGATCCACCAATCTGAATAAAACATCCGACTATACTCAAGTCTAGCTTAACTTCCAAATCCAACAGAACTGTAGATTCAACACCCAATGATGAATCATACACGTACTCCCTCAGAGATACGTGAAATATAATGAGTTCCAGCTATCTAAACTAGCATCTCAATCTTATCCAAACTGCATTCTTAACCAGAGAAATCTTAACAACAATGAAGTCTCCAACTTCAAATTCCAATTCCTTATCTCATATCTTCATAACTCAACAGATAAATCTAAACTACAAACTTCTTCCTGATCAGCTCAATCTATGCTGATGCTTCACCAATCCTTCTCTAGGAACAAATCAATATAAACTAAATCTTTGACCTCTTCGATAACTTTTACTTTCTCTTGAGATGCCTCAACTCCATCCAAAAGATTATTCAAGATGAACTCTCAAACTAATCGAAAGTCACTTTTGCGATCCTACCTAGTTCGGATTCCAAAGATACTGTTCTCTCTTTACCAATTAAAACAGCCTTAAGCTTTTCCAAACAAGGTTAACCCTTCAAGAAATTCTTCACCATCTACCCAGACTGCTGATAGAAGATCCACAAAGATTCCTGAACCATCCGAAAAAACGGACCACACTTCTGTTTCCAAACTCTATCTCGACAGCACACCGAACACTCCGAGCTGCACTGCTATCACAGCTAACCAAGAACTTCTAATCCAAAGGCTTCTCAACTAAAACCATCAACTAACTTCACAACGGACCTCCGAGATGGCAGACATTCCAAAAGAAAACTCGGCTCCAAACCAAACGCCAATAACTTACTCTTCTTAAGGGAAACAATGTGACCATGTCCGAAGAACAACTAATCGACCTTAGTCCCATACTTCCAAACAGATAAAACTCTCTTACTCGATATCAAAGAATTCCTATACAGCCGAGTCTTTCCTATGGTAGACATCAACTGTTCCTCCAATACCTTCTTAATCTTGCTCCAAAAAGAACACCTCCTTCGGGAACATCCATAGTTACTGCATCTCATCACACAGTTACAATTTCCTGAGATACCATCACTCGCTTCTGCCTAACCGACAGATCCAACTCTACTCATCCAACTTCAAAGATAAACTCCGAACCATAACAGTTTCCTTCGGAGATCGATGAAATCTTTACACCACAACAAAGTTCACTCGAGACAGTATTAGGTCTACAGTCTCGTCAGATATACTTCCAACCTCAACACTCAAATTCTAACTATTGGTAATTGTGTTACACACACTACCACCTTATCTACCTTTATAACTTATATTGGAAAACCCGAACAGGTAACCCAATAAATAGGTAGAAATACATAAATATATATATTTAAAATGATATATATTTTTTTATATAAAAATTATTTTTGGGTAAAATTATTTCATCTACCTTTTTAAAACAATATTGTGTCTGTTGGCCTGGTACAAGTGTTTAGAGATCCCTATCAATAACGTTAGCTACTCGTATTGACCAGAATCCATATACCACTCAACCGATCAATTAACACAATATAAAACCATTTTTATATAACTGACAATTACGCGCTCTCAAGATAGACACCACTTCAGAGCCTAGGTATTCACTCAACCTACTGCTCTGATATTCACTTAACCAAACGCTTAGGCATTCGCTCAACCTATGCTCTGATACCAACTGTGACAACCCGACTTTTTCTCCACAAAAAGTCGTATCATCATAAAGAAAGAAAGGGATAGAAGAAGAAAGAAGAGAAAGAAAAAAGAATAACACATCAGAATCTCACAGCGGAACGAATAAAATATAATATATCACATAAAATATTACATAGTATCATATTACATCAGAGTTACACAACTTATACATCACAGAATAAACAGTTATAAACTTCTGTCTATTATACAACACAAGTACATCAGTACAATACAGACTAATACAAACACAGCGGAAACTCTATATATCTACTCGCTGAAGCCTCCTGCTTCACAGCTCCTCCAAAATTCGTCAAGACTATCCTGAATCCCTTGACTACTCAATACAATATTGAGTACCCAAGAGTTTAATAAAACAGAAAATAAACACTTGGGTCAGACATGGGTCTGGTGTGAGTAAACGGTTAGATTGCTTAACTTTGAAAACCTTTGAAAACAAAAGTATCACGTAAGACTTCCCACAAATAAACATGGGTAAGTTTTTACCTTACGCTAACTAAAACATTTGATAGGAAATCCGATTGTATTATAATAGGGTCTAGGGTTTTCAAGTAAAATACAGAAATAGCTGAAATGCTTACATCTCACATTCCAACATAGTTGGGCACAACTAATACGTACGGCACTTATTGGAGTTTGGATTCCATACAATGGCAGGGCTACTGGGGTACCGCCCGTCACAGTACGTGGCCTAGATCACCGTACCGAGGAGTACGCCCGCTCCCCTGCAACACAAAGCCGGAACCATCCCTTACTGGATAATCCCGAACAAGATAATCCCGTAGTTGGCGCGACCAACCACACACTAAGCCGAATAAAAGAAAAGGGACCTCTAGACAGGGATCTATCTTGCTCTCAGTGGGTGCTACCCACGAAACCTTGCTGCACCTCCCCTGTTTTAGCCATTCCCGGTTGATGAGGCTTGAGGTTACGATTACCTTTAATCAGAACATATCACTTAGAATGCTCATCGTCCGCCTGACGATGTGCTGAAAGCATTCAATCCATACAAGTTCGTTCCGGGTTCGAACGAAACCGAAGGCATTATCTCGTTACACTCGTTTTGGAATCACCCTCAGAGTTAACGACAATAACCCTTGCACTCTAAATCTTCATCTTCACTTGAGATTCACGACCTATCGTTAATTTGGATCGATGTGGTATTCGGGTCTCCAGACCTGGAATCCCGGTCTCATCGAAATCCAAAACGTATCTTTTAAGGCCAAGTTGTTTAAAGGTTAAAACAATTCAATTCAATACTTGAATTCATACAGCATTTAACATAGATAAATATCACACATTTATCACGGATATATCCAATATCATATCACATAATATCATAACATATCATCCAATAGATATCCAATTCAGATATTCTACACAAACAATCATCCATAAGCAACAATTTATTAACCCTATGTTATAATTAATTTAATTAACTTAAATTAAATTAATTACTTAAGAATTAATTATCTAATCTTGCTTAATCCATCATTAATTAATTACAACCTTTAATTAATTAATTACTCATTAAATATTAACCATCCTTGATTAATTATTCATTAATTACATAAAGTAATTATCCTTTAATTAATTTCACAAATTAATTATTCTTAACCATTTAACAGTAATTAACCTTTAGTTACTTTAATTAATTACACCAAATAATTAATCCTTAATTACTTCTCATTAGTAATTATCCTTTAATTAATTACATCTTGTAATTATACATTAATTACTTATACTAAGTAATTACACTTTTTAACCTTATTAAGTATTCATACTTAATTCTTTATCAAGTGATTATCTTTATTTAACTTAAATTAATCACATCCATTTATTATTTACAATTGAGTAATTCATTCCTTAATTACTCTTAAATAAATTAATTAATCTTTAATTATAGATTAATTATTCTTTTAATCATTAATTAATAAACCTTAATTATCAATTAATAAAACTTAATAACAGTTTAATTAATCCTTAATTACTATTTGATTAATCCTTATTTAATCTTTAATTACAAATTAATCACCCCTTAATTAATAATTAATAAAACCTAATTATTAATTAATAAACTTAATTACAAATTAAGTACTTCTTAATTACCAATTAATTAACCTCTAATTACAAATTAATTAATCTTTAATTACTAAATTAATAAATCTCTAATCATTAATAAATCAGTTTCTAATCACTTAATTAATTATCCTTAATTACAATTTATTAACCTTTAATTAATTAATTATAACCCTCAATTAATTAATCCTTAATCATCATTAATTAAATTAATTAATTATACTTAATTTCCCTAATTAACTTAATTAATTTCAAGATAATAAAACTTTAAATTATCTTAAAATAAAACATTATCTTATTTATGCCTTAATTATCAATTAATACATTTATCTTAATAATTAACCTTACTAAATTAAATCATTAATTTTAAAAATACTCATTTAATTTGATAAATTAAAATTACCAAATCATAACTTCCTTTAAATACTTAAAACATTATCAAGTAATGGTTTAAACTATTTTCGATTTAAATTTCAAAACTTAGATTTTAAAACCCTTTTTAAGAAACTGCTCAACCACTTCATCGGAACAAACCCGAAATCCACTCATATCTAACCTGAATTCTCATTTCATTTCAAAATTAGTTTTAGTTTTAGATTAAATTTAAGTTTTAAAACCTGGAAACAAAACTCTCTGGAACTACTCGAGTTCCTACTCGAGTCATTTCTTTCAAAACTCGATCTCAACTTCGAGTTACTCACGATACTCTTCTTCCCCGAGACAACTCAAAGAAGACTTCGAGCCAGACCCGAAAAATACGCTTCTTCCCCAACTACCCCAAACAATCTCAGACACACACGTGCACATGTGCACCATGCACGCCGACCCTATCAACTCCGACCTTCGCCACGACCATCCCCAAGTCGACGACAACCCATACGTGCTTCCTGACCACCCAGCGCCACGATCTCATCTGAAAATCGAAATCGAGCTAACTCAATAAATTCCTGGAACCACTTGAACGATCAACTTCCTTCGCCGACAACTACCTCGTCCACCGGAGCTCACGTGCCTCCGTCCAAAAGCACTCCGAACACTCACGAACCCATTCCCCCAGTCGCGATCGACTGAATCGTGGTGACGACATCGCAAATGCCACGCGAATTGCCACAAGCCAAATGCAGGACTAAACCCTAGTTTGCCTAACTCCGATCACTACGGCCATCAATAAAATACAAGTCCATTTTTCCGATGCTCCTTGACCATCCACCATTCTCCAGACCAAATTCCAACCAACCCGAACACCTTGATCACCAGAAAAGCCCCAAAACCCATAATCTGATCAACCACGAATTTCTCACTTGAAACGAAACTAAAAATTTTGATTTTTCTTTTAAAAATCCTAGTTTCCAAAGACGATTCAGATTATATAGGTGAATTCGAGAATCATAATATTTGAATTTAACATGTTTTAGATATCTCACTGTATTTCTTGATTTTCCCGATTATATTCAAGCTTATTATACTTAAAAATAATTTTAAACCTTAGCTTATGTTTAAACAAACATAATTTGTTTGAATCCCTAAGCCTAACAGAGATTAGATGAGAAGAATTGGAAATTTAAATCTAAATTTTAAACTGTGAAACTTAAACAGAGACGATCACTGATATACCCAGACATACACATAGTATCTTCATTCATCTATACATGTATTTAAATCTAAAACAAACATGCATACATATTTTCAAACATGCATTCACTTCGAACATTTATCATATGTATATAATTTAAAACTATTTTATGCTTAGTTTATTCACATTAAATAACAGAGAAGCGTCTATTTATACATACTGATTTTAGCACCAGCATTTTATTTATACAAGCATGCATTCACAGATAAAATCATATGCAAACCATACTATAAAGATTTATCACAACATTTAAGTTTCTTCTCAGATCTAAAAACTGTTTTTAAAAATAAAGGTTTACTCACCTGTTTTCAAAAAGAACAGAGAGCAGAGGCATTTTCTTATTTCCTGGAATTGCACTTTGATCTGGAAAAAGCTTTTGATTTTCTTTGTTATTGAAATCCCTTGCATGCTTGATTTGTTGAAGTTGAATAAAATGCTTGCAGATTTAAATTCCAGGCTTGATTTTGCTTTTGGTTTCAGTTTTCAGGTTTGTAATAGTTTTGGTTTGTAGCTTGATTCAGTTGAATTGAATCTGCTTTTCCAGTTTTGATTTTCTTTTGAATTTAGAAAAGATGGAGAGAAAAAGAAGATGGAGGAAGAAAAGATTCGAACTGAGAAAATGAAGACCAGATTTCTTCTTTAACTACATTATTTATAAATTAAATTTTAAATGAAGATAATGTTGCCACTTGTTTTATTGCATGCATATACAAATGTTAATGCATGTTTCATTATCTTACAAATGTTGTTAAGATGGCTAATATGGTTACACATGTTACTTAAGTATTTTTAATAAATTTTTATTTAATTTAAATGTAAAGATAAACTTACATACTTTAATTCTCTTAATAAATAAAATTTACATATGTATAAATAAATTATTTTTTTAAAAGAAATTATTCTAAAACTAATTATAATTCAAATATATCTTATACATGTATTTTTATAACCTTTAAATTTAAACACTTTAAAGAATACAAAATAAAACTTTATTTAAACTATCATTTTTAAAATAAACAATTATCTTATATTTTGAAAACAATTGAATTAATCTAAACTAACCTTTGAAAAATGTTAATTTTAAAACAAAGCTTTAAATCACAATTCATACATATATAAATTATCAATAGATTAAATTAAATTCAAAACAATCCAAATTATAACATATACATACATATATATTACAATTTGAAAATTCATCTTTTATTTAAACAAAAGATTCTCTATTCACAATATATATATCAATATATACATTATAAATAGAATCTATTTTTATTAGCTTTGAAAGATAAATTTTATCCATTTTAAATTATTAGAAAAGATCTAATATTACCAAATTAAATATTTATTAGCCTATAAAGGATTAAATTACCAATTTAAATTAAAATTATAAGGGAAAATTATCAATCCAATTAAATTATTAATACTGATTATTAAATTGATATTGCCCAAAAATCCCGGGATATCACAATTTTAGTATGATCTTGAGATAAGTAAATCTTTCTAGATAATTGGTTAAGATACTTTTACCATTTTGTAAGTAAATGGGAAAGGTTCTTTAAGTTTCGAAAGGAATGGTCTAAAGATATACTTATATTGTTTAGATAGAACTTGGTTTATTTTCTAAGTATCGAAAACATCGTTTTGTGAATATACTTATTTTGTGAGATAAGTATATGGAAAGGATTTCTAAGTATTTTGAAAAGTGATTTCAAATTAATGAAGATGAAGCTCAGTGGGTTCCATGGGAAATGAAATCTATGTTTGAATGATTGTTATTGATAGTTAAATAACCGACTATCAAATCTGGCCAAATTCGTTGATCGTTACGAAAGACCGGGATCAAATTTAATTATCCGAAAACCACTTCGATCTGATTTGTGCGTTACGAATTGTGATATCTTGAAGATAGTGGAGATGGTGATGTTGAAGGAGATTTGGGTTGTCCAGACCCAGGACATCTTGGGTTGTAACGACCCGTAAATTTTAATAATTTTTATAACGTAATTAATTGAATTTTTGTGAAAATTTAAATAATAAAATTTTGAAATAAAAATATAATATTTGGGATAAGTCTATTTTAATATAGCAACTGGTAAATTTTCATCCAATAATATTGAATTTTATTTTATTGTATAATTTTATTTCAATTTAAATCAGTTAAAATTGATGATAATAAATTTATTTCAAAACCTGAATATTTTTCTATAGAAAATTTCTAAGTCTTCTCTTGAGTCAGATGTCAACTTTCGTTTTTTCAAATTTGGACTTCTATTGCTCCGTTTATCTTAATTCTGGCAAAATAGCAGCATTTCTGGTACCGATTATCGACTTTTGATTGGATGATCGTACCACTAATATCTGTATATCGTTTTGTTCGCCTCATCGTGTAGATCCCCGTAGTATATTCAATTCTTTGTTTTGAATTTCGATACGTGGTGAAACCCATGAAAACGGTTAACTGTACGGGTACCACTTTTACACTTTTAATAGTGGCATCCATTCAAATTTCAAACCGGAATTTACAGCAACTAGCATTTATTATAACATTCTTTATTGACTAAAATTCAGCAGTTGCTCCCATCTCGTATAAATTTTTATACGTTTGCATTAATTTATTTTGAACGATTAAATTCCATCTGCTTTATTTGATTTGAATTCCAGAGCAGGCTATTTCTATTCCCATATCTTAATGCGATTCATTGTCCTCTTTATTTCTGAAAATTAGAATATATAAAACGTCTTACATTCAATACACTTTCGAATTGTTCTTTTTCTTTCAATCTGGAATTCTTGCCTGCTCTCCCTTTTCTCTTTTAAAACCAAACCCATCCATGCCAGATCACTCCACCCTGTCAAATGCGCGCAATCCCCTCCCACTCACCCTCGGTCGCATCTTCCCACCACCTCAACAGCAACGAAGTTCGGCCTCCAACAGCCATCTCAGCCTGCCTTCGCCCTGACCACGTGCGGCCCCACCTGTAGCACCGTTTGCCTAAACCATCCAAACCGAGCCTACAGCCCACCTGGCCTTACACGCGACAGCCCCTCTCCATCCCACCTCCGTTCATCTCTAGCACCCTCTCTCGCCCTTGCATCTACTCCACTCTCCCAAAGACCTTGGCAGCCCGACCACCTTGCCGACGAACTCCACCTCAATAGCAACCAACTCCTTCACCCATCATCTTTTCACCTAGATTTCCCTTCGTCCCTCCCCTGCTCCACCTGGCAGCGTCGCCAGCAGTCTCCACTGCCTCGCTTTTATCCTCTCGGTTATGCTTTGAGAAATAGATAAGGTAATAGATATATATCTATATATACAGATGTTGTTTAATATGTATTTGGAATGTTATATCGATTTCTAAAATATAATATATATATATATGCAGTTAACGTGTATTTTGTACATAGGTTATATAAAAGTTTAAGCATTTTTGGTTCGTATATTTATTTATCTAAGTTCTATTATAGATTTGAAGGTCAGTTTATATAAAAGTTATGTTCATTTTATATTATGGGTTGCAGTACATGCGTTAATCATAATCATTTGTATAATATTTTAATTGATAAAGTAGGTCTGCATGCATAGCCTGACATTCTCAATTTTCTTATAAAGTATATTTAGTACACATAGTATTTAGCTGTATGTTATGTGTGAAACTACGTTCTAATGTTTTATTTGTCTATTTATTTATAGTGACACATAGTATTGATATTTATATCTCATATTTCTAAAGTTATGATATAAATTCTACATAGTTTGTATATTTATATGTAGGATATTTTGGAAAGATAATATTGTTGTTTTATTAAATATTGATTTAAATGGTTATATGCGCATGAGTGTACATATATATATATATATTTACACACGTCAGTTTACATGTATTAGTCTTTGTAGATGTACAATAGGTTAGCTTCCCTGTTTGGGGTATGTAGATATATAAATGGGGTTGAAATGTTGCATAGTAGCATGTTTACTTTATATTATTTTTATCTGTTTAACATGATAGATTACTAATTGTAATACACGTATTATAATACTCTGTGCATATAAATTTCTGGTTTATTTTATGTGTTCTGTATATATATAAAGTCAGTTTATAAGAGTATATATATGCATATATTCATTTGTCATATATAGAGTTGTTTGCAATATATAATATATACATGTTGGTTTATATGTATTAAATAAAGCAAGTTTATATAAATTACATTTTTAACTATTAATTTTAAAAGGTATAGCATGTATGCGAGTATTTTGCACTTCAATAGGTATATATATATATATATATAATTTTATTCTAATATGTGTTTAAATTTAATATTGATGTTTGAAAAATATAATATAATAATAATATATATTCTGTATATATATCTAGATGATTCTGATTCGTTCTCATCAACTCCAATTTGTCAGCTTTGTTCGTCAAATTATTCCCATCGTGCTTTACTTCGAAGTTGTGCTTGGACCCGTAACTCATCTTACTCTCGTTCATCTCTAGCCTCGAAAGGTGAGCAATCACTCACGATTAACGTTCTTTTATTTATTAAATTTGATTTCAATTGAAACGACAATTGAAATATGCTGATGTATTTATTTAAGTTGTTATATATGCTATTATCTGTAACTGTTCACCTGTGGGATATGACACCATATCCCGTTGTTCTTATTCTTTTGTTATTAATGATATATGCCTGTTGTTTTATTTTATATTATCTGTTATCACTCTGCAAGTTCCCTGTTAGTATAAAATTCACTATGGGTTGAAATGATACATACCCGAATGGACTTTAAAAGAATAGGAGAAAATCGTTATGGGTTGAAATGATAAACCCAAGCGATTTTCATTTGAATTGAAATTGGGATTACGGGTCGAAATGATATCTACCCGTATATATATATATTTAAATTTCGGATTGAAATGATAAATATCCGTATCACTTAACCATATGATAAATATATATACAGACACCGTTGGTCCATATATATAAATATTTTGAAATTGAATTCCATGGTTTTGGAAAGAAATATATGGGTTTAACAAATGTTGATTCTTAAAATTTTATATATAAATGGTAATGATATATATAGATTTAATAATAATATTTAATTTAATTAAGATGGATTTAATACATATAATATGTTAAGTATAAGATTTATATTTCAAAATAGATTTTGGTAAAAATTTGAATAAGTTAAGGTTGGGAAGATAATTTGAATTTAGTAAAGAATTTTATTTAATTTAACCAATTTAAAGCTTATTGAAATTGGGATTTAAGATATGATTTATAACTTGAGTTTGATTTAAATAATTTAATGAATATTTCTTGTTTAAATAAATTTAAAGAAATATTTAGTAAAAATGAGACTTAAGGCTAGTCAAATGATATTGAATTTATTAAGTGAATATTCCCTGATTAAATAATAATAAAGTTGAATCAAGAGCTATATGAAACCGTTAAATTTAACTTTGAAAATGTTGAATATTAAAGCTTTGAAATATATTGAAAATTTAAATGGTATATTTAGAACTGAATTGAATTGATGAATTGAGCTTTGAATAAATTTGAATTTGGAATTTGAGTTAATTTGAATCGATTTGTGAGACTTGAGGAAATTATAAATACTTTACTTTATAAATTATTTAATGAACATACACAATTTTGGAAAATAGATATATTTGAAATGAAGATGATATTTTGATTTTGAAGTAAATAAATTTAAAATGACCACGGTGTTATAGTGTATATTTCTACCTTGTAGATAGTTCTGCAGATCCTTAGAGGATGGTTATCCCAAACATCCTTTAAGTTACTTGCATTTCATTTGATATTTCACTTGAGTTGGATTTATTATTATAAGAATGTTAATCCTGACTCGAGTGTTTTGTGTTTTGCTTTACGCTCGGGTCAGACCGAGTGATACAGCATTTGAGACTCACCTTTGGAGTTTGGAGCTTCCTTTGGAGATCCAATTATCGACTCAGCTTTCAGCTCTTCTAGTTGATTTGTTCAGAGAAGTCCTCTATTCGTACTGAAGACTTCATTGTATTTGAGATATTCTGTTGTATTTTATTTTTAACTCTGATGTTTATATAATAGCTTTAAGAACTACTATTTTATCTATTCCACTGCGTATTATTGTATTACTCTGTGTTTGTGATTCTGTGATTTATTTATTTACTGCATATGCTGAGTTTTGCCAAATTTAAATTAACAATATGATATTTTGAATTATTCAAGTCAGACATGTGTGGATTTATTGTCGATTTGAATGGTCCAAAATACCGGGTCGTTACAGTTGGTATCAGAGCTTTGGCTCTAGGCAAAACCTAGCATGTATAGTAAATTTATTTACAGAATCACTTTCGTTCGAGTTTGAATTTCTTCCTTTTGACTCGATTTCCTTTGAACTTTGGAACGTTCCTTGCGGTTCAAAAATTCATTCTTGTCTCTCCCTATTTGTATTCTTTTGATTCTGGAGTATCCCATAACTCCACTTCGAATGATCTCTATAAGAATAGGCGATCCCGCCAATCTTTGAATGATTGTAAAGGGGTGGAACTCCTTTACAATAGGCATTGATGCACCGGAGATTTATATATCCCTAGATTTTGATGTTGCCATCTCTTGTTATGCCGAATTCTATCTCTGGCGATCGATTGTCGATTTGCCTTAGATTTCCGCATCGATTATATTCTTGAAGTCACGGTTGACCCGGTTAAGGTCGCCCGCGATTTATATAAGTGTATCCATCTACTGTTTTGTAATTAATTATCTCATCTTCGTTCGAGCCTATCTTCGAATCAGAATCCTATTTGATTAGAGTCCCTCTAAGTTGAATTTCTATCTTTGTTTTGAAATCCATTCTTGAACCATCCTTTGAAAAATCAGGCTTGTTTATATTTTAGAAATTGTTTTATATATCAAAATTATTATATTCTATATATAAAAGTGAAATGTTTTCGATAAAGATTATAAACCCTTTTAAAATAAGAATTTGAGGTTTGGAAAGGATTTGTAATTTTGGAAAAACTATATAAGAAATTTGATTTATCTAAAAGTGATTTATAACTAAAGGATTTTAAATTTGAAATTCGAGAATTGAACTCTGGTATTTTGAAATTGGTTTTAAGATTTTAAAATATATAATCATAGTATGATTTAAAAGTATTTTCCGAATAAGAAATGTTCCAATGATTTTAATGAGTTTCGAATGATTTCGAAGAAATTTAAAAAGAAGTTTGAGAAAATAGAAGTCCAGAACTCACTTATGTCGCTGGAAAATAATTTCGGTGATGAGTGCACGCATCATCGACATTGATTTTCGAGTTTCAGAGTGGGGGATAGGCCACTTCAGTAGCTTTGCTATGCGAGTGATTTTGTGAAACCATTTTTAATTTCAAATTCCGAAGTATGATTTGATATTCGAAAGATAAATGTATATATATACTTGAAATGATTTGAAGTAAGCCGGTGTTCAGTCCTCGAGTTTTGGATTTAATAATTGATTTATTGATTTATTGTTGATTTTCAACTCTTGAATTGAAAATTTGATTTCCCTAACTATTTTGAATGTTCGAACATTTCCAAATCAAGGTTAACTTTTCAAAGCTAAGAAATTTCGAAAAGTATAAAGTATATAAGTTTGGTATGTATGTTTAAAGTATGTAGTAATATGATTTAAATAAGCTGAAACTGTTTTGTTAAGTAAATGAATAAGGCTATTTTGAATTTTTCTAATATGAAATTTAGATTCGAAATGCTTTGAAAAGAATTTGGTCTTCAAAATATTTTGAATAAAATTTAGTTTAAATGTTTTAACTTAATAACATCTTTATGAAACTATATATTTAACAAGTTGGGATAAATATATAAGTTGTATGTATGTTGTTTTATTAGCATAATTAATTTGATCTAAGTTTGAGTACACAAGTTCGAGGTGGATTACACCATTTCGTGTTAGGATTTTTCATTCGATTCTTGATGGCGAATATTTGATATGGATTTTGGGCTCGATTCTAGAATTCTCTATCATAGTATATGGCTATGCAAGGAGACTGATGGCTTCTAGTCGAGAAACCATATCGAAGTCCGCATTAAGGAAGTTGAATGGACAATACTAGTTCGAAAGCGAACTTGTGTGATCGAGCGAGCGATCAAATGTGATTCTGTGGAATGATGACGTATGTACATCTTATATTCTAATATCATTGAGATATTTTGACGCTGAAATTGAAAGCTGTCGAGTTAGAATATCTTTGCTTACTAAAAGAAAATTTCCAATTTAAATTACAAAGATATATAACCCATAAAAGCAAAGATATTCAATCCCATATGGCTCTTCATACAGCGAAATTTATTTTTAAAAAAATTTGATCCTTATATAAGATAGACCTTACGTAAGTATAAGATGATTTTGAAAACATTTGATTTTGGAAATGAATTGGTTGACTTAAATTATATTGATTTGGAAATTTGGATTTATTTTCTAAATCTATTATTTTGGAAACTTTGAAACTAAAGATATTTAATTTGAGAAGAAGTAATTTGGTGAAATTGTATATAATTTTGAAATTGAACTGATATTGAAACAAATTGAAATTTGAGAACCTTGTGTTACTAAATACTTGATTTGGGAGTTGTCGAACTTATATAAAATTGATTTGTATGAGTATGAAATTGATTCGAAAACTATAGATTTGAAAAGGTACTCAATTTGAAAGTGAAATCTTATAATTGAAGTCTATATAAGTATGATTTGATATACTATTGATTTTGGAAAGTATTTGATTTGAAAATTAAATCTTATATATAATGGATTTTATATAAGTACGATATTTGAAAGTGATTTGAAAAGGTACTATATGATACATATTTTCGAAGTAAAGATATGGAAAGTGCCTTCTTCTTGATATCCGATTTGTGGCCACATCTTGGATTCATTCTATCGATATTATTCTTTCTGATTTTTGGTTTTCCGGATATGATACTCGAGTGTCCTTCGAATTCCATGGCGTTACCCATGGTCTTACGAGCGCGACTGCATAGCGCAACTGCCTGGCTGAGTCTTACCTAGGGGTACTGACGTAGCGGATTAATCAAAACGATCTTCAATCGGTGAAAGTAGTTATCGGTGGATTGGAAGATACTGAAATGCCCAAATTCGTTGATCCGAAGATACTGAATTCTAGCTATCTCTGACTCATTGATCCGAAGATACCGGGAAAGAGATCTACGATTCTTCGACGTTGATCTTGCGCACAAGATACCGTGAATCGGCTTCAACAAACGATGATTCGAGCGCACTCGAATGACGTAAGTGGAGATAGGAGATACACTCGACTACCAATTGAAATTGAGAGCATAAAGCTAACAAAAGAGAATTTTATTCAATATTCAACAACCTTACAAAATGACACAACTTGCCTATTTATAGGCTACAACACATCTCCAGAAAATTACATAAGTCTTAAGTCGTTTCCGACTCATCGCCTACGACCTACGACTCAACATAAGTCACACGACTTACGACTTAAAAGTAACGACTCAAAAGTAAACGACTCAAAACAGACGAATCACCATAAGTCGTTTACGACTTATCAGATTACAACACAATCACCACGACTTATGACTTAAGTACAACGACATACAAACAGACGACTTAAAAACAAATGCGTTCTACGACTTAACAAACAAAAAATACAACACGTTACAACACACACCACTTAACTCGGCTCCGACATAAGATATCCTCCGATTTAGCATATATGCCAACTTACCCAGTACACGAGCTACGACTCACACCACAACGACTTAACCCAGTTCTCGACTTATGGCAACCAGGCGACTCATCTTAAGTCGTAACTCGGCAGCGACTCATCCCTTCTCTTAAGTCGTAGACGACTTATCCCTTGTTTGTTCTCAACTCGTGTTGCTCTTCCTGGATCCTTCTTCTTAAGTCGTAGACGACTTATAGCTCTGTCTTTAAGTCGTGGACGACTTATGTCAGCCTCTTCCATAAATCGTGGTTGACTTACCTCCTCGTCTTCGTTGAGTCGTGAACGACTCATACCTATTTCCTTAAGTCGGTCACGACTTATGCCTTCCATCCAGTTAAGTCGTAGACGACTCAAAACGTTTCCCTTAAGTCGCAGATGACTTATATCTTCCTTGTTAGCTTTAGCTTGTGGACGACTTAGGGTTTTAAGTCGTAGCCCCTTTTCCTTAAGTCGGGGACGACTTATGCCTTCATCTCTGGCCTGAGCTGCATCATCCTCCCCAGGTTGAGAGAAATTCGTCCTCGAATTTGCACCCTCTTCTTTCCCAACAAACTCACTCCCATGATATGGTACTAGGTGTTTAACATTGAACACATCAGACGTATACACATCATCTGGCAGCTTCAATTTATAAGCATTTTCATTGATTCTCTTTAAAATTTCCACTGGACCAATCTTTCGTGCTTTCAATTTATTGTACGCGCCTACTGGAAAATGATCTTTTGTTTACACTCCATAAACCATATCTCCTTCATTAAACTCAACATTCCTTCGCTTCAAGTCTGCAGATCGTTTATACTTCTCGTTTGCTTTCTCCAATCGTTCCTGAACGATTTGATGACATTCCGCCAATCCTTCAACAAAATCAGCAGCTTTCTTAACTGTCTTCTTTGATTGTGGCACTACCATTAAATCCAACGGACCCTTCGGTAAGCTTGAATATACTATCTGAAATGGACTGAACCCTGTACTACAATTCACTGCATGATTATGAGCAAATTCTGCTTGGCATAACTTTACATCCCAACTCTTCAGATTATCTTGTACAAGACATCGTAACAAATTTCCCAATGATCTGTTCACTACCTCAGTCTGTCCATCTGTCTGCGGATGATAAGCACTACTAAATTTCAGCTTCGTTCCCACCATTTTCCACAGACTCAACCAAAAATGACTCAGAAATCGAGTATCTCGATCCAACACAATAGATTCTGGAAATCCATGAAGTCGATAGATCTCCTTGAAAAACAACTGAGCAACATGAACAGCATCTGCCGTCTTCTTACACGCAATAAAATGTGCCATCTTCGAAAATATGTCCACCACAACGAATATAGAATCATTTCCCCTTTGAGTTCTAGGCAAACCCAAAACAAAATCCATACTGATATCCACCCATGGTTTTATAGGCACGGGTAACGGCATATATAAACCAGCATTAGTCGCAGTTCCTTTCGAAACCTGACAAATATGACAACGCTCCACAAACTTCTCTACCTCTTTCCTCATTGATGGCCAAAAGTAGGACTGTGAAATCAACTGTAAGGTACGGTCTCTCCCAACATGTCCCTCTTCGTGTAACTCCTTGATAATCTTCATTCTCAGACTACCTTCCGGTATGCACAATCGATTTCCTTTGAACAGAAAACCATCTATCATTATAAACTCATCAGTCTTCCCTTCATTGTCCCTTTCAACAAACTTCTTAAAATAAGAGTCTTCTGCAATCTGCTCCGGCAATAATTCAAAACCAGTCACCTCAACTTTCATTGTCGTCAACAAATGACTCCTCCTACTTAAAGCATCAGCCACACGATTCGTCACCCCTGACTTGTGTTTAACAACGAAAGTAAACTGTTGCAGATATGCAATCCACGATGCATGTCTCACTGAAATCTTGTCTTGCCCTTGTAAATGCTTCAACGCCTCATGATCAGTGTAAAGAACAAACTCTTTCTGAAATAGATAGTGTCTCCAGTGTTTAATAGATTGCACAACAGCATAAAATTCCACATCGTATGTAATGTATCTCATCTTTGCTCCTGATAATTTCTCGCTAAAGTATGCAATAGGATGCCCCCTCTGACTCAACACTCCTCCAATTCCAACCTTGGATGCATCAGTATGTAGTTCAAACACTAACTGAAAATCTGGTAATATTAGAATTGGTGCAGACATCAAGAGTTCTTTGATTCGCTCAAAAGCAACTCCTGCTTCCTTCGTCCATGAAAATTGTTTACCCTTCATACAATCCGTAACAGGTGCCATCACACTACTAAAGTGTGGAATAAATCTTCGATAAAATGAAGCCAACCCGTGAAAACTACGAACTTCCGTTATCGTCTTGGGCTGCGGCCAATCTCTAATTGCTTCGACTTTACTTTGGTCAACCTGTATTCCTTCTTCCGATACAACATATCCCAAAAATAAAACACTATGCGTCATGAACACGCATTTCTTCGTTGCAGCATAGAATTGTTCTTGTCGCAATACCATCAGCACTTCTCTAAGATGATTCAAATGTTCCTCTGGACTCCCACTGTAAATCAGTATATCATCGAAATACACCACCACAAACTTCCCAATGAACGGTCTAAAAATCTGATTCATCACCCTCATGAAAGTACTTGGTGCATTTGATAAGCCAAACGGCATGACCAACCACTCGTATAGACCCTCCCTGGTTTTAAAAGCAGTCTTCCACTCATCTCCTGGTCTGATACGAATTTGATGATATCCACTCTTCAAATAAATCTTCGAAAATATAGTAGCTCCGCTTATTTGATCTAACAAGTCATCCAACCTCGGCATTGGAAATCTATATCTCACAGTAATCTTATTCAATGCTCGACTGTCAGTGCACATCCTCCACGTTCTATCCTTTTTGGGTATCAATAATGCTGGTACAACACAAGGACTTAAACTCTCCTGTACACGCCCCTGTTCAAGCAATGCTTCCACTTGCCTCCGCAACTCTTCATGTTCCTTCGGACTCATTCGATAATGTGGTCTGTGTGGCAACACAGCACCTGGAACAAGATCTATCTGATGTTGTATATCCCTCAACGGTGGCAACTCCGTTGGTAACTCCTCTGGGAATACATCGTCAAATTCTTTCAAAACTGGTTTAAGTTCTTCTGGAATTTCAACTTCTTCACTACTTTCTCGCCCGATCAACAAAAATACTTCCGGCTCCTCTTCAACTTCTTTAACAAACTCCTTTAAAGTCAATAAAGTTTTCAGTTCTTCAATCTCTTCTGACTTACTTTCTCCCGGTTGTCTCTTCTTTGGAACTAAGACAAACTTCGTGCCTTTAAACATAAAACTATAACTGTTGGTCCGACCGTCATGTTGTACTGCTCGATCATACTGCCATGGTCTTCCCAATAGTAAATGACAAACATCCATCTCTACGACATCACACCAGATCTCGTCTTTGTATTTCTTCCCGATAGAGAATGGAACACGAACTCGTCTATCCACTTTCACTTCTCCTCCTTTTCTCAACCATGCTAACTTGTATGGATTCGGATGTTTCGCGGTCTTCAACTTCAATTTTGTCACAGCCTCGGTTGAGATAATGTTATCACAGCTTCCTGCGACAATCACAAACTTACACACCTTCCCCAATATAGTACATGTTGACTGAAAGATATTACTCCTCAACCAACTAGCTTCTTCCTGTTTCGGTGTTAAACACGATCTCCTCAGCATTAGATTACAACCTTCGTCTCCTGACGCAATATCCTGCTCATCCTCCTCAACTGGACTAGAACAATCCCCATCACCATCCTCATCCTCAATTTCTGCAATCATGGTTCTCTTCTTTGGCTTTGGACACTCATTGCGTTTATGACCCAATTCCTGACAATTGTAACATTTGAAACCATTGTTAACCCTTGCCTTCTCAACCTCCTTCACCACTGGTCTACTGATAGGTTTAGAAACATTAGAACTTCCACCAACACTCTTCACTTAATTGTTAGAATTAGTAAACACACCACTTCCTCGTCGTCCCTGTTTCTCCCAAGCCAACGCTTTCTGATGTGCTTTCGCTATAGATCTTGGATCGAACATATTAACCATATCCTGAATCTTCATTCGCAATCCTCCAATGAATCTAGATGTTAGCTGCTCTTCCGTTTCCATAATATCATTCCTTGCAATAAGTTGATAGAATTCATCAGCATAGTCATTCACAGATTTCGTCCCTTGTCTCAAGTTTTGCAAACGTTGATACATCAAAGATTGATAATTGTAAGGTAAGAACGTTGCTTTCATCAATTTCTTCATCTTCTCCCAAGATTCAACTTTTGACTTCCCCATACGTTCGCGTGTAAGCTTGGTTTGCTGCCACCATGCCAAAGCTCTACCCCTCAGCCTCGTAGCAACCAACTTCACTCTACGATGTTCTGGAACTTCTTTAAAGTCAAAAATCTCTTCAACATTAGCTACCCAATCTAGAAACTCCTCTGCTTGCATACCACCTTTGAACTCAGGAATTTCAGTCTTCATCCCCGTCTCCCACTTGTGATCATACTCAGAGTAATTTATTCCTTGTCCTCGTCCTTGTCCTCGAACACTACCACCATCATACTCCTCTTCAAAGTCAGATGTATATCGTTGTCTATCTTGTCCACCCACATCTCTACTACCATTACGTCTTCCACCATCATCCCTTCTATCTACATTCCTCCGTTCACGATCATTCACGTTCCTCCCACGCCTTTGATCATTTTCAACACTTCTGTCTCGATTGGAATGTGGCGAGACTCTACTACCCCCATGGTTAGATTCAGGTGAAACCCTTCTCCGATTTTGATTCATCTCCGTCATAAGCTTCTCTAACCGGCCAATTCCTTCATTAAGCTTTTCACTAAAGTTTTCATTGATTCTTTGTTCCATCTCATCAGCTTCTTCTCTTCGACACAAAGCTTCTACGTTTTGGTGGCGATTAGCTCTTCTTGGCGGCATACTTGAAATCTTTACAAACACTTCAACACTTCAAAATTCAAACACTTTTCGGACTTTGATCCAAAATGAAACGGATCGAAAACTTCCACTTTGTAGCAAATCGCGATGAACACGATGGACAAAGTTTCGGCTTCCAAAACAAATTCGATCAATCAATCTTCGAACAAGCTCTTCTTACTCTCGGTCGTGATAAACAACCTCAAATCTTCACTTCAACTTCAAAATGAATAGGCTCCAAGTCTCGATCTAGCTATGATTGGCTAGAACAAGCTCTGATACCAAACTGACGCAGCGGATTAATCAAAACGATCTTCAATCGGTGAAAGTAGTAATCGGTGGATTGGAAGATACTGAAATGCCCAAATTCGTTGATCCGAAGATACTGAATTCCAGCTATCTCTGACTCGTTGATCCGAAGATACCGGGAAAGAGATCTACGATTCTTCGACGTTGATCTTGCGCACAAGATACCGTGAATCGGCTTCAACAAACGATGATTCGAGCGCACTCGAATGACGTAAGTGGAGATAGGAGATACACTCGACTACCAATTGAAATTGAGAGCATAAAGCTAACAAAAGAGAATTTATTCAATATTCAACAACCTTACAAAATGACACAACTTACCTATTTATAGGCTACAACACATCTCCAGAAAATTACATAAGTCATAAGTCGTTTTCGACTCATCACCTACGACCTACGACTCAACATAAGTCACACGACTTACGACTTAAAAGTAACGACTCAAAAGTAAACGACTCAAAACAGACGACTCACCATAAGTCGTTTACGACTTATCAGATTACAACACAATCACCACGACTTATGACTTAAGTACAACGACATACAAACAGACGACTTAAAAACAAATGCGTTCTACGACTTAACAAACAAAAAATACAACACGTTACAACACACACCACTTAACTCGGCTCCGACATAAGATATCCTTCGATTTAGCATATATGCCAACTTACCCAGTACACGAGCTACGACTCACACCACAACGACTTAACCCAGTTCTCGACTTATGGCAACCAGGCGACTCATCTTAAGTCGTAACTCGGCAGCGACTCATCCCTTCTCTTAAGTCGTAGACGACTTATCCCTTGTTTGTTCTCAACTCGTGTTGCTCTTCCTGGATCCTTCTTCTTAAGTCGTAGACGACTTATAGCTCTGTCTTTAAGTCGTGGACGACTTATGTCAGCCTCTTCCATAAATCGTGGTTGACTTACCTCCTCGTCTTCGTTGAGTCGTGAACGACTCATACCTATTTCCTTAAGTCGGTCACGACTTATGCCTTCCATCCAGTTAAGTCGTAGACGACTCAAAACGTTTCCCTTAAGTCGCAGACGACTTATATCTTCCTTGTTAGCTTTAGCTTGTGGACGACTTAGGGTTTTAAGTCGTAGCCCCTTTTCCTTAAGTCGGGGACGACTTATGCCTTCATCTCTGGCCTGAGCTGCATCAGGTACGGATTGTTTCCTGGGGGATCCAGGCGTAATCATTGTGTATCCTGCATCTATGTAGGTCGCGAATAGTAGCGCAAATGCTTGGCTGAGTCTTGCCTGGGGGTACGGATTGTTTCCTGGGGGATCCAGGCGTAACCATTGTGTATCCTGCATTCTACTAGTCATCATGGCGTAACTCGCAGGGCTGAGAAAGCTTACGGATATGGATTGTTTCCTGGGGGATCCAGGCGTAACCATTGTGTATCTGCGAACCATGGTTAGACAAAGGTTTTTTTTGTTGTTTTGTTTGGATTGTACTTTCCATATCTGTTTTTAAAAAAAGTTTTTCTAGTATTTTCACTAGGTGTTAAAACAAGTCTACTAAGTACCTGGAGAATTCTAGTTTTGCGCCTGATCAACGCACTACCAGAGTCTACAGGAACAAGGATAAACTTGTTGAAACATCGAGTTATAAAAGTATTTTCGAAAGAAAATTTGTTTCGTTATAAATGTATTTTATTATAAAGGTAATTTCAACAAAGAAATTCTGTATTAATATTTGAAATTGAAATTCTTATGGTTCTAAATTAATTATTCGTGCCCAATACTATTCTTTTGAATCTACCTTATCTGCTCAGCTTTATTTATTCACCTATATTCTGTTTTTCCAAATCCTCCTTCTTTTCCTTGTTGACAATATTCTTTTAAAATATTGCTCAATTATAGATTACATGGTTTAATAGAAATTTTAGTGTTAAATATTTTTGAGGTTATTAATTAAATAAAACATATTTAAAGTAAATGATTATTGATTATTAATAATATTT
This sequence comes from Allium fistulosum, assembly GCA_030737815.1. Classification (NCBI taxonomy): domain Eukaryota; kingdom Viridiplantae; phylum Streptophyta; class Magnoliopsida; order Asparagales; family Amaryllidaceae; genus Allium; species Allium fistulosum. Next base: position 104,012,872 of record CM060907.1, read on the forward strand.
GAAAAGTATCTTAAGATAAAAAAATTAATAAATTTATGAATTATGGATTTAATGTTTTCAAATAAGCTTCTTTGTAAATATAAGTAATAATGTAAATAATTGTTTTCAAATAGTTTTCATATATTTATAAAGGTGTTATTTAAACATATAAATGATATTTGTAAAGGAAGCAAGAAATTTTACAAATGGGTTTTTGAAAAGTATGAATATTTCAGGTAAAATTTATATAGTTTCAAATTAATTGTTTAATCTTAACTTTCAATCTATTTTTCTTTCTGGTTGTTTTTATTCTTCTACCTCCTTTCTTTTCGGGGACGAAAAATTTTGAGTGGGGGAGAGTGTAACGACCCGTAAATTTTAATAATTTTTATAACGTAATTAATTGAATTTTTGTGAAATTTTAAATAATAAAATTTTGAAATAAAAATATAATACTTGGGATAAGTCTATTTTAATATAGCAACTGGTAAATTTTCATCCAATAATATTGAATTTTATTTTATTGTATAATTTTATTTCAATTTAAATCAGTTAAAATTGATGATAATAAATTTATTTCAAAACCTGAATATTTTTCTATAGAAAATTTCTAAGTCTTCTCTTGAGTCAGATGTCATCTTTCGTTTTTCCAAATTTGGACTTCTATTGCTCCGTTTATCTTAATTCTGGCAGAATAGCAGCATTTCTGGAACCAATTATCGACTTTTGATTGGATGATCGTACCACTAATATCTGTATATCGTTTTGTTCGCCTCATCGTGTAGATCCCCGTAGTATATTCAATTCTTTGTTTTGAATTTCGATACGTGGTGAAACCCATGAAAACGGTTAACTGTACGGGTACCACTTTTACACTTTTAATAGTGGCATCCATTCAAATTTCAAACCGGAATTTACAGCAACTAGCATTTATTATAACATTCTTTATTGATTAAAATTCAGTCGTTGCTCCCATCTCGTATAAATTTTTACACGTTTGCATTAATTTATTTTGAACGATTAAATTCCATCTGCTTTATTTGATTTGAATTCCAGAGCAGGCTATTTCTATTCCCATATCTTAATGCAATTCATTGTCCTCCTTTATTTCTGAAAATTAGAATATATAAAACGTCTTACATTCAATACACTTTCGAATTGTTCTTTTTCTTTCAATCTGGAATTCTTGCCTGCTCTCCCTTTTCTCTTTTAAAACCAAACCCATCCATGCTAGATCACTCCACCCTGTAAAATGCGCGCAATCCCCTCCCACTCACCCTCGGTCGCATCTTCCCACCACCTCAACCAGCAACGGAGTTCGGCCTCCAACAGCCATCTCAGCCTGCCTTCGCCCTGACCACGTGCGGCCCCACCTGTAGCACCGTTTGCCTAAACCATCCAAACCGAGCCTACAGCCCACCTGGCCTTACACGCGACAACCCCTCTCCATCCCATCTCCGTTCATCTCTAGCACCCTCTCTCGCCCTTGCATCTGCTCCACTCTCCCAAAGACCTTGGCAGCCCGACCACCTTACCGACGAACTCCACCTCAATAGCAACCAACTCCTTCACCCATCATCTTTTCACCCAGATTTCCCTTCGTCCCTCCCCTGCTCCACCTGGCAGCGTCGCCAGCAGTCTCCACTGCCTCGCTTTTATCCTCTCGGTTATGCTTTGAGAAATAGATAAGGTAATAGATATATATCTATATATACAGATGTTGTTTAATATGTATTTGGAATGTTATATCGATTTCTAAAATATAATATATATATATATATGCAGTTAACGTGTATTTTGTACATAGGTTATATAAAAGTTTAAGCATTTTTTGTTCGTATATTTATTTATCTAAGTTCTATTATAGATTTGAAGATCAGTTTATATAAAAGTTATGTTCATTTTATATTATGGGTTGCAGTACATGCGTTAGTCATAATCATTTGTATAATATTTTAATTGATAAAGTAGGTCTGCATACATAGCCTGGCATTCTCAATTTTTTTATAAAGCATATTTAGTACACATAGTATTTAGCTGTATGTTATGTGTGAAACTACGTTCTAATGTTTTATTTGTCTATTTATTTATAGTGACATGTAGTATTGATATTTATATCTCATATTTCTAAAGTTATGATATAAATTCTGCATAGTTTGTATATTTATATGTAGGATATTTTGGAAAGATAATATTGTTGTTTTATTAAATATTGATTTAAATGGTTATATGCGCGTGAGTGTACATATATATATATATATATACGTCAGTTTACATGTATTAGTCTTTGTAGATGTACAATAGGTTAGCTTCCCTGTTTGCATATAAGTAAGGGTATGTAGATATATAAATGGGGTTGAAATGTTGCATAGTATCCTGTTTACTTTATATTATTTTTATCTGTTTAACATGATAGATTACTAATTGTAATACACGTATTATAATACTCTGTGCATATAAATTTCTGGTTTATTTTATGTGTTCTGTATATATATAAAGTCAGTTTATAAGAGTATATATATGCATATATTCATTTGTTATATATAGAGTTGTTTGCAATATATAATATATACATGTTGGTTTATATGTATTAAATAAAGCAAGTTTATATAAATTACATTTTTAACTATTAATTTTAAAAGGTATAGCATGTATGCGAGTATTTTGCACATCAATAGGTATATATATATAATTTTATTCTAATATGTGTTTAAATTTAATATTGATGTTTGAAAAATATAATATAATAATAATATATATTCTGTATATATATCTAGATGATTCTGATTCGTTCTCATCAACTCCTATTTGTCAGCTTTGTTCGTCAAATTATTCCCATCGTGCTTTACTTCGAAGTTGTGCTTGGACTCGTAACTCATCTTACTCTCGTTCATCTCTAGCCTCGAAAGGTGAGCAATCACTCACGATTAACGTTCTTTTATTTATTAAATTTGATTTGATTTCAATTGAAACGACAATTGAAATATGTTGATGTATTTATTTAAGTTGTTATATATGCTATTATCTGTAACTGTTCACCTGTGGGATATGACACCATATCCCGTTGTTCTTATTCTTTTGTTATTAATGATATATGCCTGTTGTTTTATTTTATATTATCTGTTATCACTCTGCAAGTTCCCTGTTAGTATAAAATTCACTATGGGTTGAAATGATACATACCCGAACGGACTTTAAAAGAATAGGAGAAAATCGTTATGGGTTGAAATGATAAACCCAAGCGATTTTCATTTGAATTGAAATTGGGATTACGGGTCGAAATGATATCTACCCGTATATATATTTAAATTTCGGATTGAAATGATAAATATCTGTATCACTTAACCATATGATAAATATATATACAGACACCGTTGGTCCATATATATAAATATTTTGAAATTGAATTCCATGGTTTTGGACAGAAATATATGGGTTTAACAAATGTTGATTCTTAAAATTTTATATATAAATGGTAATGATATATATAGATTTAATAATAATATTTAATTTAATTAAGATGGATTTAATACATATAATATGTTAAGTATAAGATTTATATTTCAAAATAGATTTTGGTAAAAATTTGAATAAGTTAAGGTTGGGAAGATAATTTGAATTTAGTAAAGAATTTTATTTAATTTAACCAATTTAAAGCTTATTGAAATTGGGATTTAAGATATGATTTATAACTTGAGTTTGATTTAAATAATTTAATGAATATTTCTTGTTTAAATAAATTTAAGGAAATATTTAGTAAAAATGAGACTTAAGGCTAGTCAAATGATATTGAATTTATTAAGTGAATATTCCCTGATTAAATAATAATAAAGTTGAATCAAGAGCTATATGAAACCGTTAAATTTAACTTTGAAAATGTTGAATATTAAAGCTTTGAAATATATTGAAAATTTAAATGGTATATTTAGAACTGAGTTGAATTGATGAATTGAGCTTTAAATAAATTTGAATTTGGAATTTGAGTTAATTTGAATCGATTTGTGAGACTTGAGGAAATTATAAATACTTTACTTTATAAATTATTTAATGAACATACACTATTTTGGAACATAGATATATTTGAAATGAAGATGATATTTTGATTTTGAAGTAAATAAATTTAAAATGACCACGGTGTTATAGTGTGTATTTCTACCTTGTAGATAGTTCTGCAGATCCTTAGAGGATGGTTATCCCAAACATCCTTTAAGTTACTTGCATTTCATTTGATATTTCACTTGAGTTGGATTTATTAGTATAAGAATGTTAATCCTGACTCGAGTGTTTTGTGTTTTGCTTTACGCTCGGGTCAGACCGAGTGATACAGCATTTGAGACTCACCTTTGGAGTTTGGAGCTTCCTTTGGAGATCCAATTATCGACTCAGCTTTCAGCTCTTCTAGTTGATTTGTTCAGAGAAGTCCTCTATTCGTACTGAAGAATTCATTGTATTTGAGATATTCTGTTGTATTTTATTTTTAACTCTGATGTTTATATAGTAGCTTCATGAACTACTATTTTATCTATTCCGCTGCGTATTATTGTATTACTCTGTGTTTGTGATTCTGTGATTGATTTATTTACTGCATATGCTGAGTTTTGCCAAATTTAAATTAACAATCTGATATTTTGAATTATTCAAGTCAGACATGTGTGGATTTATTATCGATTTGAATGGTCCAAAATACCGGGTCGTTACATGGGTGGATGAATGCTATCATTGCATTGTTTGCTTGGAAGGCAGTGTTAGCATTCCAAGTATGAATGTTGTTCTAAAGGTAAATGTAGCCTCAAGCCTCATCAGCCGAGAATGACTAAAACAGGGGTGATGCAGCAGGGCTAAGAGGGTTGCACCCAAGTAGGGTATGTTATCACCTTTCTAGATACCCTTGGAAATATTATATTATAATTTATGGATATGGTTGTGCACATATTCAGTACTATCCAAGTTAGGGGTAGGCCGGTCCTGTGTTGGCGAGGATCGTTAGGTACAATCTCGGTACATTTTTCTAGAGGTGTACTATGGTGGACAGTATCCCCGGTAGCCCAGTCATTGTTGGAATCCAATATCCACTACGAACATGTACAGTTTTGATTGTATACCAGTATTGCTGAAATGTGAGATGCAAGCATTTTAGCTATTTTTTAATTTACTTTCTATAGACACTACTCTAATATCAGATGATTTTGATATAAAATTTTTTGGTTATCGTAAGGTAAAAACCCATTGTGTTTATGTGTGATGTGGTCTTACGAGATACCTTTGTTTCAAAGAATTTTGAAGATAAAAATAATTCAAATTGAGTGTGTTTTCTCACGCTGGTTTTCCAGACTGACTCGGGTGTTATTTTATTATAATTCTCGGGTCAGACCGGGTATTACAGATTAAGGATAGGATGCTATGGAGCTTAGGAGACGAGCTGGATGACAGAGACGTATTCCACGTACTTGATTATATTCTACTGGGTGTAGGTTATATATTCAGCACTTGTGAGGACAAGTTATTATAACTGTCCAGATTGATTGTTGATTGTGGTACTCTGATGATTGTATATATATTAACAGTTACAATTTTTCTTGTGTAAAGATCTGTTATTATATATTATATTTTGTTCCGCTGCGATTGTGAGATTCTGTTATTGTTGTTTCTGTTTTCCTTTTATCTTTTCTTCTTTACCCCAAATGATCGGGCATTTCCGGCACTCGATTGCTCGGCATGCTATACAGTGAATGTACTAGTGTCGATTTTCGAGGGTCGAAAATTATGGGCCGTTACAGATGGTAAACTATTTGGTACTGGATTTAGTTTTATTTTCTTTCACAAATTCATAATTGTGTATGTTTGGCCACTCTTTCTATTTTTGTAATGTTGCTCAATTTCAAGTTGAACATGTGCATTAAGCCTCTGACTTTATGCTGAAACCGAGTCAAGGTTATAAATACTTACTAAACATTGATTTTTTTCTTTATATAGCAGCTTAGTTGATTCTTACCTACAATCATACTTTGTATTGTACAAAATATAATTACCTCTTGATAAGTTTTCCCAATACTGATAAGAGGGAATTAGGGAGAAGGACAAACTTTGAAAAAAATTAGGCTGAAAGACAACAAGTTTCATTTTTTGGCTGAAGGACAAACTTTGAAGAAAAAAATAGGCTGAAAGACAATGCTAATTATAACTAGCATTATATTGAGTTTTTACACCATACAAAATGCTAGTTATAACTAGCATTATATTCAATTTTACACTGTACAAAATGGTCTTTGAGTCTAAAACCCCACCAATTCCAGACTCATGTTTAATTACATACAACATTGTTACAAATATTAATAATAAAGTTCATCATCAATCCAAGAATCAAGATCTGGATAGGATCACAGAAACAACCCCTCCACCAGAGCATGATGTAGTAGTTGAGGATCTTGACTCAGCCATGCCTCGCACTGCTAGTCAATTTGATATTTCACTGATTAAAATTCCAGAGTTGTAAATAGGGCTGAAATTGAAACAGAGATGGTGGATGTTGTTGATCAGTTTAATATTTTAGAGCCACACATTCCAAAAATAAAGGCAGTTGGTAAGAATAAGGGTAATAAAAAGAAGAAAGCTTTTAAATAGAAGTATATTTCTATATACCTAGACTGGGATGAAATGACTACAAGACTTAAGGCTAAAAGTGTTGAGAACAAAAGAAGAGGTAAGGGAATTTCTGTGTCAAGTAAAATCTAAGCTTTCTTCTTTGTTTTATCATATCTGATTATGTCTATTCTTGCTTGGAATGTTAGAGGAATGAATTCCTCTTCTAAACAATCCGATATTTTACATAGGCTAAATGGTTATAAACCCTCTGTTTTAGCCTTGATTGAAAATAAACTAAATGATGAAAATTTTGAAAAGTTTTATTTTAAACTGTCTAGAAATTGGAAAGCTACTAATAATAATGATTTTGGTTATAAAGGCAGAATTATTGTTGTTTGGGATTCCAATATTTGGACTATTTTGAATACTAATAAAGATAAAAAAATTATAGATTGTCAATTTAAAAATATTGGTGGTTTTTCTTTGCAAATCACTAGTATATATGGTAGCAATTTTGAAAGTGAAAGAAATGGTATGTGGTGCATATTAAAAGCCCTAAATTTAAGTTACAATTTTTCTTGGCTTATTATGGATGATTTTAATACTGTTTTGCATGCATCTGAAAAATACGGTGGTAATAAAATCCCCCAAATTAAATTAGACATACTAAATAAATTTTTAATTGAAACTGGGTTAATAGAACCAAATATAAGTGGTAATAAATTTACTTGGAAATCTGGTTTGGAAAGAAATATTCATTGTAAATTAGATAGGGTTTTTATTAACAAAGAGTTTTCAAATGTTTTCCATAATTCTATATGTTCTACTCTTGAACAAAATACTAGTGATCATACTCCTTTACTTATCAATCTTTTTCATAATATAGACTCTGGTAATAAAGTCTCTCCTTTTGGATATAAGAATGGGTGGGTTCTAGATGATAATTATAAAGCCCCGATGGAAGAATGTTTTAACTTTCCTTGTAATGGCACTAAGCAGTATCAGTTCAATATGTTTTTGAAGAATGCCAAAAGTAAACTTAAAGTCTGGAATAAAAATAACTCTCTGCTGGACTTCATGAGAAAAGAAGGCAAGCATTTACAAGATATTGTTGATAAAAATCAAAAGGATGTTGATGCTGTTAAAAAATTCTTTACTGATAAGAAAAATATTTCAACAGAGCTTTATATTAATACTATGAATGCTAAACAAAAGGCCAGAGTTGATTGGATGACTCTTGGTGATGATTGTACTAAGTGTTTTCATGCTAAAATGAGTCGTAGAAAACATATAAATAACATTGGTAATGTTATTGATAATACATGCAATCTATCTAATGCTTATGATAAAGTAGCTAAAGAGGCAGTTGATTATTATGATAAGCTATATTTTTCTGAGTCTACTATTAAAAAAATTCATCATATTTTCTATAAAAATATCCTAAATGAAAATACATCTGATATATTGCTTTCTCCAGTTTCTATTGCAGAAATTAAATATGTTGTTTTTAATGCTGGTGATAACAAAAGCCCTGGTCCTGATGGGTTTGATGCAAAATTTTATAAAAATCATTGGGACAGCAATAAGGGCCAGGTTTTATATGTAATTAATGAATTTTTAAATAAAGGTAAAATTCTGAAAATAATTAACCATACTTTTATACCTTTAATACCCAAAAATAAAAAATCTTACTTGTATTGGTGACTATAGACCTATTTCTTGCTGCAATTTCAATTATAAAATTATTGCTAGTTTGCTATGTAATAGAATAAAAGTTTTTTTTCCTTTTCTTATTTCAGAAAATCAGAGTGCGTTTGTGCCTGGCAAACTTATTTATGAGAATTCTCTTCTAGCCCATTAAATGGTTCGAAATTTTAATAATAAAAGTGGTGACAATGTTTGTATTAAAGTGGATTTGCAAAAAGCTTATGACAAAGTCAACAGACATTTTATTTATCTTATAATGAAATGTATGGGTTTCCCTAATAAGTTTTGTGATTTGATTTTTGAATGCATAAACACTCCTACTTTTTATATACTTATTCAAGGTAAATCGGAGGGTTTTATCAAAAGTAATAGGATATTAGACAAGGTGATTCATTATCACCTTAATTGTTCACTATGGTCATAGAGTATTTTTCAATCTTAATGGAAATTAAAGCTATCAAGGTTAACATTACTCAAGTTAATAGAATCCAGCCTTTTATTAATCATCTTATATATGTAGATGATCTTATGGTTTTAACTAAGGCAAATAGAATTAATGCAGAATCTATAAAAACAAATTTTGAAAAACTGTATAAATACGCAGGCCTTCTTCTAAATGAATGCAAAAGCAAAGCATATTTTAGTAAACATAGTAGATATAAAAAAGAAATTTTAGAATCTTTATATATTATAGAGGTTACACTGCCTATTAAATATTTGGGGTTGCCATTATCTACTAATCAGATTAGAGATTCTAAATGTTCTATGCTTATTGAAAAAATTCAAGAGAGAATGGAAACTTGGTCTTGCAAACTACTTTCTATTGCAGGTAGAATGAAACTTATAAAAAACTGTTATATATGCTATAATTTGTATTAGTTACAAACTTATCATATCCTAACTGTATCTATTTAAAAATTGAAAGTAGATGTGTTGACTTTTTATGGAGGAGTAAATATCACAAAATCGGTTGGGGTAAAGTCTGCAGACCTAAGAAAAAAGAGGGGTTTGGTATTAGAAACATGAATGATCTCATTTTAACTTACCATTTAAAATTATTTTGAAGATTTCTTAGTGCAGATTCTCTTTGACAAGACGGATGAGGTCTAAATACCTTAAAAGTGGTAATTTCTAGAATGTTTTGCCAAAAAACAATCAATCTTATGCTTGGAAACAAATTTAGAAATGCAGAAATTATTGGCAAATCTATTTTGGAAAGAAAATTTAAGCTAGGTGAAAAAAACTAGTTTATGGTTTGACTCTTGGTTTAAGAATGAATCTTTTATTAATAAAGTTGGATGGGATAACTCAGTTATTTGTGGCAATGCTAATGCTACAGTGTCTATGGTATTCACGACAATCAGTGGCAACCACAATTACATCCAATTACTAACCCTCATAAACATAATATTTGTTAAATTCCTCTTGATATTTATACATACAGTGACTATTGAGAATGGAAAGCAAGCAATAGAGGGATGTTTTCTTTTAAAATTACTTGGGAAACTATCAAAAATAAACTACCCACTGTTGAATGACATCAATGTATTTGGAACAAAGTGAATTGTCCCAATATGGCTTTTTGTGCATACTATGCAATATATAACAGATTGCCAATTTGGGATAAAATAAATAAATAGGGAAATATAAATAATTCACTTTGTTCCTAATGCAATTTCGTTAATGAAAGTGCTAATCATCTATTGTTCGAATGTAGTTATTCTTATTTCATATGGTATGACGCCCCACCTATATACTCACACTAGCCAAGAACACTACAGAGTAATGCCATCGACTAGCACGAAGAATAAGGCTATTGAGGAGCGACCATCTATGTAATTGCTTTGTGCGAATACCGATATGTCAAATAGTATTACATGCATTTCGTTTCAAGAGGAAATCTGACACATCAAATACAAATTCAAAACTACTACGCAGTGGCTATGTGATCTTCGGAAACAAATATAAAATAAGCATAACACAAATCAGTCACAGATATTCATATCACTAAGGCAGAAACAGATATGAATATATCACATAGAAGTGTACATCAAAGTAGTGGTCATACAAGATCCACTACATCTCAAAAGAATAGGTACAAGTGCAAGACAAAAGAATATTTATACATCAAGGAGTCTCTATCTCGACTGTATAAAAACTACTGAGCTAAAGTAGTTAGCCAAAAGTCAGAAGCTAGTCCATGCTAAGAAGTCAAGTGGAAGCACCTGAAATACCTCGGTCTGACCCGAGTATTATTTAAGATGAAAAATAATAAATGGATCAGTCTAGCTATAAATATCATATAAAATGAGATATGATAAGAGATATGACATAAAATATATGATAACAACAAACAACATACAATATCTCAAATTTTCTCAAAAACACCAAAAAGAATGTCATATTCTCTTGTTTATTCACAATACCTCAAATATTGATATAGCTTATCAACACAAATTAAAAAAAGAGATGAAAGACAAAAATTCCAGAAATCAATAATTAGAAATCCAGAAAACATAAAGGGGCAGGCATATCACAAACGGGAGCATGAAAACTAACCAACACGTGTATCACAAACGAGATGCTATCCCATGGGTCGCTAACCCATAGAGCCGGTGCAACGACGTAGTACAGCGATACACCCGAGGAACGTGAAACTCAAACAAGCCGGAACAACGACGTAGTACAGTGATACGCCCGATGAACCTAAAACTCAAATAAGCCGGAACAACGACGTAGTACAACGATACTCCCGATGAACCTAAAACTCAAATAAGCCGGAACAACGACATAGTACAGCGATACGCCCGATGAACCTAAAACTCAAATAAACCGGAACAACGATGTAGTACAGCGATATGCCCAATGAACCAAATTCCATAAAAAGGTTAAAATACCATGGGTTGTTAGCTCATAAAAATGAGATGAAGCTCTACAGAACGGGGTATAGTCCCCCACGTAGACAAAGAGACATCGCACATCGCTAGTCTAAATCCCAATTGATCTTTATTGATCAATAAGAAGTGTAAATTATGCTAAGCTAGTAAATAGATGAGTTTAGCTTCATGTCCCATAACCACTGGCTTAACTTAAATATTTACGAACAGATTGTAGATTTCCACTCGAAAATTGTCACGAGATTTCAATTGAACAGGTCTAAGAATTAACCGACGTAGTAAACGCAAGCGTTTCATACCACTTGTTTTGCTAAGTCGTTTAATTAGATTTCTCATACGAATGAGGTAAATGTTTGTATATACTAATAGATTGGAAATCAGTTTTAAAAATGAGCTTTGTATTAAAAGTAACGTTGAAATCGTTTTTGCCAAAGAGTTTGAGTATTTACTACTAGTATAGAAACCTTTGTGTTTAAAAGTGACAAATCATAGAAATGATTGTAAAAACAATCTATCACCAAAAATCCACATTCGACGACGTGAATTCAAACCATAAAAATCGATATCAAATCCCAATCAAATGGATATTCCCAAAAATCCATAAATGAAGTCATCAAAGTCGATAATAATTGACAACAACTAACCGGATCAACAAAAATCGATAAAAATTAGAAATCCACTTCAAAAAAAGCCAAAATAGGCAAAATTGCACAGGACCAGACGTCTGGTTGAGTTTAACCAGATGTCTGGATTTTGTCTCAGCCATTTATTCCTGCATTTGTTTTTTTTTTCCAGGGACCCCTACCAGACGTTTGGATTTTTCAACCAGACGTCTGGATTTTCCTACTAGGCAAAAATCAGCCTAGCCCAAAGAGGGCAAAATCCAAACCTGAAGCGATCGAACGAGCGATGAATGCTAGGGATTTATGCCAATTGACAACCCAGCCCTATAGGCTCTTCGATACACCACCAAAAACATGTCCAAACGTCCAAGATAGGATCTTTAAAGATTTTGACTTCAAAATACCAAAATTGGAAAATTCACCAAACCAATTCAAATCAAAAGCAATTGAACATGAAATAGATGTTAGGAATTCATACCTAACAACAATGAAAGCTATAGACATAGATGTGAGTTCAAGAACTCACCTTTAAACCCAAATATAGAAATGAGAAGCTCTAAAACAAGCTAAGATTGATTTCTCTTCAACAACACCTCTAGAATCTTCAATCTATTATCAAATGAAATGAATTTCCTATGTTAGGTTACAGGAATTTCTGAAAATTGAAGAGAAATAGAGATGGAGAAGATGAAGAGGATGCTTACCTAAGCTTCTCTTTGATTTTGGAACTTGAATTTGAATTTCCTAAGAGAACTAGGGCTTAGGAATTTCTAATCACCTCTCTTTCCCCCATTTTCATTTAGCTTGAGTGTTAGGAAATGTTATGAATGAATAAAGAGGAGTTAGTGGGAGTTATTAGGTAGAGGAGATGGGGTTACCTTGTTAGGTTAGTGGGATAAAACCCAAACCCAAAGCCCCAAATGAAAATATCAAAATTCTAATCAACTCCAAACATATTGATGTTTATACTCAAAAAGGTCGCAAATGTCGTTTTGGACTCAATGGAAGTGGTCTCGAGTCCGGATTCGACCATTTACAAAAAGTCACATTTCGGACTTCAAATTCAACTAATGATGCTATATTTAAATTCAACATTTAAATATATAATCGTAAAATATGCGGGTTGTTACAGACTTCCCTCCTTAAAGAAATTGCGTCCTTGCAATACTTAAGAAGAAAATAAAGAGTAACAACCACTCTAAGGCATAACAACACAAAAGAAAAATTTGGAGTAAGAAGTTCAGCTTAAGGAGCACGAGAGAGTAAGTCCGGATGTGTTCGCTCGATGAATTCTCTGGATTCCCAAGAACAATCCTTAGGATTTGAGGACCATTGGACTTTCACAAGCGGGACATCTTTATTACGAAGACATTTAACCTCCGTAGCAATGATGCGAATAGGATGTTTCTCATATGTCAAACTAGGTGAAACCGCAATTTCTTCAATAACACCGGGCTCAAGAATAGAATCAGAATCTCTAAGGCATTTTCGTAGTTGAGAAACGTGGAATACATCACGAATAGCAGAAAATTGAATCGGTAATAAAAGGCGATAAGCCACAGAAACAATGTGTTCGGTGATGGGAAATGGGCCAATATATCAGGGTGCTAATTTTCCCGATCGACTGAAACGCACAACACCCTTCATAGGTGAAACACGAATAAATACCAAACCTCCCACAGGAAATTCCAAATTCCTTCTTCGGTTATCGGCATAGGATTTTTGTCTACATTGAGCTTCTTTCATCCTATGACGAATAAGGTCAATCTTTTCTGTGGCATCACGAACAAAATCTGGACCTAAAACCAGCTTCTCACCGGCTTCAAGCCAAAACAAAGGAGATCGGCATGGCCTCCGTAGAGTGCCTCGAATGGTGCCATACCAATACTAGATTGGAAGCTATTATTATAAGAAAACTCAACAGAGAAATATGATCTTCCCAACTTCCACCAAAATCAAGAACACATGCACGAAGGAGTTCTTTAAGAGTTTGATTCACATGCTCTGTTTGTCCATTGGACTGAGGATGATAAGCGGTGCTAAAATTAATCTTCGTTCCCAAAGCTTTTTGAAGACCCTTTTAAAATCCACTGGTAAATAATGGATCACGATCGCTAACAGTAGAAGTAGGAACTCCATGAAATTTAACAATTTCTTTAACATAGAGTTTGGCCAAAAGAGGTACGGTCCGATTAGACCGAACGGGAATAAAATGGGTGGACTTTGTAAGTCTATCTACAATCACCCACAAACTATCATGACCCGAATGAGAACGGGGAAGACCGTCAATAAAGTCCATGGAAATTTGATCCCACTTCCAAACGGGAATGTCTAAAGGTTGCAATAACCCACTAGGCCTTTGATGCTCGGCCTTTACGAGTTGGCAAGTCATGCAACGCTTAATAAAGTTAGCAATATCAGATTTCATTCCATCCCAAAAATAAACTCGTTTCATGTCCACGTACATTTTACTACTACCGGGATGAATGGTAAATTTAGAGCGATGGGAATCTTCTAAAATGTCTTTACGAAGATCACTAATATTTGGCACAATAAGTCTACCAAATTTTCGAATGCCTCCGCGAGCATCAATATTAAAGTCTTTCAAACCATCAACCTTATTTTTATCCCTACAACTTTGGCTAAGAAAAGCCAATTCGGGATCTTGCTTTTGAGCTTCAAGGATGCGGTCTAAAAGAGAAGGATGAGCCTCAAGGCTACATAAAACAAGAGATGAACATGAATCAGATTCATGATCTCGAATCTCACAAGTGGACAAAGTCTTGAGATCATTCCATTCTGATATCATCATGGAAACAACCGCTTGTTGCGTACGACTAAGGGCATCGGCAACACGATTTCCCTTTCCAGGAGTATAGAGAATATCAAGATCATAAGATGCAAGGAATTCGAGCCAACTATGTTGATGCAAATTAAGTTCCTTTTGAGAAAATAAATACTTCAAAGATTTATGATCGGTGTAGAGAACAAATTTCTCTCCCAAAAGATAATGACGCCAAATTCTAAGGGCGAAAACAATAGCCGCGAGCCCTAAATCATGAGTGGCATATCTAGTCCCGGCAGGCTTTAATTGCCTAGAAGCATAAGCGATAACACGTTCCCTTTACATGAGAACGACTCCCAAACCAACACGACTAGCATCGGTATAAACAATAAAGTCTTGGTTCCCTTCGGGAATCACGAGAATAGGAGCATCGGAAAGGAGTTCTTTTTATTTCTGAAAAGCAGCTTCACATTTGTCTGACCAAATTTTCAACTCCCTTCTTTGTCAAATTAGTAAGAGGTACGGAAATTTTAGAAAAGTCTTTTATAAAACGACGGTAGTAGCCCGCCAATCCAAGAAAGCTACGAATTTCCATCACACTCTCTGGTCTCTTCGAATTTTGAATCGCCTCAATCTTTGAAGGATCCACAGAAATTCCGGATTCAAAAATAATATATCCTAAATATTTCCCACGGGATTGCCAAAAGTGGCACTTAAATTTTTTTGCTTTCAATTGATTACTCCTAAGAGTTTCCAACACAATCCGAAGATGTTTTTCATGCTCTTCCTCGGTTTTAGAATAAATAAGAATATCATCAATAAAGATGAGAAAAAATCGATCGAGGAAGTCTTTGAAAATTCGATTCATAAGGTTTACGAAATAAGCTGGAGCATTCGTCAAACCAAATGGCATAACAAGCCATTCATAAGATCGATAACGAGGATGGAACAATGTCAAAGGAATGTTATCCTCTGCAATACGAAGCTGATGAAAACCGGTTGCTAAGTCTAACTGTGAAAAGACTTTAGCACCACAAAGTTGATCGCATAGATCATCAATCCGAGGTAAGGGATATTTATTCTTGATGGTGAGATCATTAAGCTTGCGGCAGTCAACGTAAAGCCTAAGTGTACCATCGGATTTCTTCACAAAAATAGCTGAAGCTTCCCATGGAGAGGAACTAGAATGAATAAATTGTTTTGCTTCCAATTCGGATAAATGTTTACACATCTCCTCATTTTCCTTATTGGACATACAATAAGGAGGACGAGTGATAGGCAAAGCTCTAGGAATTAGATTAATTCTGAACTCAATTGCTCGCTTAGGTGGTAATCCTAAAATGGGCTCAAATATATCGGGAAATTCATGAACGTGAATGAGGGAAATGAAATCTTCCTCATCATCATTATCATCATCATGTGGATTTAGAGAATATAAGGATGCTATCGAATTGGAATCTGAATCTTTAAGAACAATAGAAATCTGCTTATCAGATTGAGGATGTCGAAGATGGATAGTCCTCTCAGGACATAGGATGTGGGCTTCATAACGATTAAGCCAATCCATTTCCAAAATAATTCTGAAACCTAAGTAACACATAGCATGCAAATCGACATGGAAAGCATAATCACATAGAATAATTTCAACATCCTTACAAAATAAACTGAGTGTTGCGGATCCACCAACCGGATTTGCAATTCTCTGTGAAGTCATCAAGCTAATAACATTTAAAGATAAAGTATCAACAAGTTCCTTTGATATAAAAGAGTGAGATGCACCCGTATCAAAAAGAACTCGAATAGGATGATTACGAAACATAATAATACCATCAAGGACAGAATGAGAAATACCTTGACCAAGAGAAGTGTCGCTAGGGGCTTGCACAACATTCAGCTTTCCCTCTCTCCTACTTTGAAGTATGGACATGAAGATATAAGATGACCCGAACTTTTGCAATAGCGACAATAAAGGGGTTTCGGACACTTATTTGCATAATGGTCCTTAGAACCACAATTGTAGCATTGTCCACGACTAGAGGTAGGATTCTTTGCTACCGAAGTTGCTTGCTTACCTTTCTTGTTGGGATTAGGGCCTTTGAACTTACTGTTGAATTGCCTCTTCTTGTTGTTGTTGAAGTTCTTCTTGGTACCCACAACTTCAACATCACTTTTTTTATTGGCCTCTTCAAGTCGAAGAGCGAAATCTACAAGCTGATCGAAAGGCACTTCTAGTTTCAGAAGTAAAGGCTTTTTGAGATTATTATTCAACCCATAGATGAACCTATGATTTTTCTTCAATGGGGTCTTAATATACTCGACCCCATATTTGGAGAGGGATTCAAAAGATGCGACATAATCTGTCACAGAAGATTCACCTTGAACAAGGTCAATAAAGCGTCGAGCTAAAGTTACTTTTTCAGCTTCCAGCACAAATTTCAACTCGAACCTTTCCCGGAATTGCTCCCAAGTAAGATCCGCTTCAATAATTTCAGAAACCAAAATCTCATACCAATCCAATGCTCTCTCTCCTGGAGCATGCTAGAAGCCACATGGACTCGATGTAGATCCACAAGATTTATGCGAGAAAAGATGCGATCGCATGTTCTAAGCCATGCTTGGACTTCTATAATGCTTTCGGAACCCTTAAATGGCCTTCCACCCAAATTGGTATAATCACTACACAAGCATGTAAACCCGGATTTAGGATGAGTAGGCTTTGGAATGGGTCCGGCAGCTTGGGCATTCTTTACAAAATCCAAAAGCTATTGGGCAGACATTAATACGCCATCCTGAGGAGTAGCACTGGATTGACCGGCCCTAGGACGACCAGGTCTAACCATTTCTCTTCTTTAAGAAAGAAAGAAAGAAAGAAGAGGAAAAATGTTATTCTTAGAATGAATATCAAACAAACTTGATTGATTAAACAAGGCATCATAAAAGGAAATAGGATAGAACGGGTCCTAAGACTTGGATTAAATCCTAAGGCACGATTCCTAAGAGAGACTTAGGACAATGATCCTTGTTAAATTATTCTACATTGTTCCGAAGTTTGGCTTTGATACCAAGCTGTGATGCCCCACCTCTATACTCACACTAGCCAAGAACACTACAGAGTAATGCCGTCGACTAGCACGAAGAATAAGGCTGTTGAGGAGCGACCATCTATGTAATTGCTTTGTGCGAGTACCGATATATCAGATAGTATTACATGCATTTCGTTTCAAGAGGAAATCTGACACATCAATTACAAACTCAAAACTACTACACGGTGGCTATGTGACCTTCGAAAACAAATATAAAATAAGCGTAACACAAATCATCCACATATATTCATATCACTAAGGTGGAAACAGATATGAATATATCACATAGAAGTGTACATCAAGGTAGTGGTCATACAAGATCCACTACATCCCAAAAGAATAGGTACAAGTGCAAGACAAAAGAATATGTATACATCAAGGAGTCTCTATCTCGAATGTATAAAAACAAAAAAAAACTACTGAGCTAAAGTAGTTAGCCAAAAGTCAAAAGCTAGTCCCTGCTAAGAAGTCAAGTGGAAGCACCTGAAACACCTCGGTCTGACCTGAGTATTATTTAAGAATAAAAATAATAAATGGATCAGTCTAGCTATAAATATCATATAAAATGAGATAGGATAAGAGATATGATAGAAAATTTATGATAACAACAAACATCATACAATATCTCAAATTTTCTCAAAACACCAAAAAGAATGTCATATTCTTTTGCTTATTCACCATACCTCAAATATTGATAAAGCTTATCAATACAAATTACAAAAAGAGGTGAAACACAAAAATTCCAGAAATCAATAATTAGAAATCCAGAAAACATAAAGGGGGAGGCCTATCACAAACGGGAGCATGAAAACTCACCAACACGTGTATCACAAATGAGATGTTATCCCATGGGTCGCTAACCCATAGAGACGGTGCAACGACGTAGTACAGCGATACGCCCGAGGAACCTGAAACTCAAACAAGCCGAAACAACGACATAGTACAGCGATACGCCCGATGAACCTAAAACTCAAATAAGCCGAAACAACGACGTAGTACAGCGATACGCCCGATGAACCTAAAACTCAAATAAGCCGGAACAACGACATAGTACAGCGATACGCCCGATGAACCTAAAACTCAAATAAACCGGAACAACGATGTAGTACAGCGATATGCCCAATGAACCAAATTCCATAAAAAGGTTAAAATACCATGGGTTGTTAGCTCATAAAAATGAGATGAAGCTCTACAGAACGGGGTATAGTCCCCCAAGCGGACAAAGAGACATCGCACATCGCTAGTCTAAAACCCAATTGATCTTTATCGATCAATAAGAAGTGTAAATTACGCTAAGCTAGTAAATAGATGAGTTTAGCTTCATGTCCCATAACCACTGGATTAACTTAAATATTTACGAACAGATTGTAGATTTCCACTCGAAAATTGTCATGAGATTTCAATCAAACAAGTCCAAGAATTAACCGACGAAGTAAACGCAAGCGTTTCAAACCACTTGTTTTGCTTAGTCGTTTAATGAGATTTCTCATACGAATGAGGTAAAGGTTTGTATATACTAATAGATTGGAAAACGATTTTAAAAATGAGCTTTGTATTAAAAGTAACGTTGAAATCATTTTTGTGTAAGAGTTTGAGTATTTACTACTAGTATAGAAACCTTTGTATTTAAAAGTGACAATTCATAGAAATGATTGTAAAAACAATCTATCACCAAAAATCCACATTCGACGACGTGAATTCAAACCATAACAATCGATATCAAATCCCAATCAAATGGATATTACCAAAAATCCATAAATGAAGTCATCTAAGTTGATAATAATAAGTGACAACAACTAAACGGATCAACAAAAATCGATAAAAATTTGAAATCCACTTCAAAAACAGCCAAAATAGGCAAAATTGCATAGGACCAGACGTCTGGTTGGGTTTAACCAGACGTCTGGATTTTGTCTCAGCCATTTTTTCCTGCATTTGTTTTTATTTTCTTTTTCCAGGGACCCCTACCAGACGTCTGGATTTTTCAACCAGACGTTTGGATTTTCCTGCTATGCAAAAATCAGCCTAGCCTAAAAGGGGCAAAATCCAAACCGGAAGCAATCGAATGAGCGATGGATGCTAGGGATTTATGCCAATCGACAACCCAGCCCTATAGGCTCTTAGATACACCACGAAAAACATGTCCAAACGTCCAAGATAGGATCTTTAAAGATTTTGACTTCAAAATACCAAAATTGGAAAATTCACCAAACCAATTCAATTCAAAAGAATTGAACATGAAATAGATGTTAGAAATTCATACCTAACAAAAATGAAAGCTATAGACATAGATGTGAGGTCAAGAACTCACCTTTAAACCCAAATATAGAAATGAGAAGCTCTAAAACAAGCTAAGATTGATTTCTCTTCAACAACACCTCTAGAATCTTCAATCTATTATCAAATGAAATGAATTTCCTAAGTTAGGTTATAGGAATTTATGAAAATTGAAGAGAGTTAGAGATGGAAAAGATGAAGAGAATGCTTACCTAAGCTTCTCTTTGATTTTGGAACTTGAATTTGAATTTCCTAAGAGAACTAGGGCTTAGGAATTTCTAATCTCCTCTCTTTTCCCCATTTTCATTTAGCTTGAGTGTTAGGAAATGTTATGAATAAATGAAGAGGAGTGGAGTGGGAGTTATTAGGTAGAGGAGTTGGGGTTACCTTGTTAGGTTAGTGGGCTGAAACCCAAACCCAAAGCCCCAAATGAATATATCAAAGTTCTAATCAACTCCAAACATATCGATTTTATACTCAAAAAGGTCGCAAACGCCATTTTGGACTCAATGGATGTGGTCTCATGTCCGGATTCGACCATTTACAAAATTCATATTTCGGACATCAAATTCAACTAACGATGCTATATTTAAATTTAACATTTAAATATATAATCGTAAAATATGTGGGTTGTTACATATGGAGTCGCATTCAAAATATTCTGGGTATTTCAAACAATGGTCAGATGGATCTCATTCAAGCAATTCAACATATCAACAATAAATTTACAGCCAAATCTATTGAAAGAGACTATGCTCATATATTAATCACTACTCCAGTATTTCATATTTGGAAAGAAAGAAACTTTCGAACTCATAATAAAGGCAGCATGAACAGAGAGCAGAAATGGATACTTATCGAGACAGACAACAGAGTTATCCTCCATAAATCTAAGAAAAAGGTAAAAGATTAAACTAAGTTTCCTTTTCTACCTGATGAGTGGAGCATAGAAGCTGACAGTAAGCATTTAGAGTATTTTCTTTCTCGTCTAAAAGATTTTCAAGCTACTTAGCAAGCTACCGAAGTCAGAGAGTTGAACCGAAACTTGATTTCAGGCGGCGAAGCTTCTCTTGAGAGAGAACTAACAGATTTGAGTCGTAATGACTACAAATCTTCTAATTCCTCCCTATTTCTCTCGAATCAGTGAAATAATCACTTAAACGATGGCGTTGAAGGGATGAGAGGTGGGGTTGACTACAATAAGGATATTAAAGGGTTGAGAGGTGGATTTAACAGCTGCCTCTCTTATTGGGAGAGAGGTGAGACAAGTGGTGCTAGAAAAGATGACAGAGAGTAGTAGTAAATGGCTTCGGAGATCCGTCATTTTTGAGTTTCTCGTATTTTCTTTGAGATAGTTTGTGTTATGTTGGCACTTGCAAAGCTAGGGTTTAAGTGTCGTGTTTGTTAGTTTCGGGTTTTGGTATCCCTACACGTTTCTATATTTGTAAACATTTGGGCTTGGCCCATTTAACCTTTATTCCAAAAAAATTACAAAACTTAATTATTTTCAGTTATTTATTAAGTTCGTAACGCCAAGAGTTTATGTTACAATGAAATCCTCTTAATATAACCATGAAATTTTTTTTGCAACCTACCTATCTATAAATATAGACGAAATTTTTGCAAAAGCCATGTGTAAAGCATGAGTTCATGCCACTTTTTTTTATAAACAACAAATATTTGATTAAGTATTTTACAACAATTTGAATGTACTACTTAAAAGCTAGAAATAGAAATCATGCTTACATGTCTCCTTGCTTGTTCGTTATTTTGAATTACCCATCTCTCATTCTAACACATCTGCAAACACATCTCTCCTTTTATTTTATTGCTCTTGCTATTTCTCCTCCACATTGTAATCATTTTCATTTATTTAGGCCAATGACATATCCATGTGGGAATGAGAGAAATTGCATTGCATCATCATAATAATACCTTAAATATGCTTAATTAATTTACATATAATTTCAGTCAAAACAATGGTAAAAAACTTTACTCATGCTTAAAGTTCTACATTGACAACTAACGCACACATGCCACTCATGTACTCAAAATGCATGCATAAACTGAACATATACCAAACAACTTCTTACATGTCACCGTATGTAACTATATCCCTTGAAAAATCACATTAAATATTACAAAAAAATTCCTAACTGCACAACCATATGACACTTTGAAAGCACAAGTATAGGCTTTCACTAATACACCAATAGAGCCCTGACCAATGCAAACACATCCCGTTCACATCATCTGTGAATGGTAGCAAAACCAACTGATAAGTACTAGCTATCCTACTTATAACAAAGTTGGCTTTCAAATAAATTTTGAAAATATTATTCTTAGCAGGATGTTGAAGAAGTCGAAACTTGAAACTATCTGTGCCTGCACGAACACCATGAATCAAGAGAAGCGATGCAAGGACATCTGAAATTTCGAACTCCAATGCTAAGAATGCAAGTGTGCATGTTTAAATTTGTGTTACATGTTGTTATGATACTTTTTCTAAATGTACTAAGACTATGTCCACCTATGTTTTGTGTTTGTAAATAAATTTTATTTAAACCTATGTATTATGATACATCATTTCATTACTGTGTTCCACTGTACTTTATCTCCAATGACGACTTACTATTACCACTTTGTATGTCAATGTAATCATGTATATTTCCACTGAGCCACGTTTAATATCTATATTATATGTGATTTGTTAACGTTTGCAACTGTGACGCAGCGGTGGAATACAAAAATTGATGACACAATGAACGTAGCAATCGGTGGATTGATGAATACTGAAATGCCCAAATTCGTTGATCCGAAGATACCGAATTCTATCTACGTCACGTTGATCGATCACGATACCGTGAAAGTAGATCTTCAATTCTTCGAGCGTTGATCAAGCGCACTTGATACCGCGAATTGGCTTCACGATCGTTGAATCGAGCGCACTCGATTGACCGAAGGTGGAGATAAGAGATCACACTCGACTACCAATTGGATGAAAGCACAAAGCTAACAAAGGAAATTTTATTCAAAATCAACAAACGTTTACAAATGACATAACTCCCTATTTATAGGGTTACATCAAAACATACCCTTAAGAAAATTACAACACAACACAATCACATAGGTCGTACGCGACCTAAGAAATTACAAAAACATCACGACCTAAAATATATTCACGCGACTTAGCATTCAGCCGACCTAGAAACACACGACTTAAAAAGCTTGCGACCTAAAACTTTCACGACTTAACAGTTTGCGACTTAAAATCAACAGGAAAAAAACATCTCGCGACTTAATTTTCTGGCGGCATTGCTTCGTAGCTTCTCGCGATTGAAGTCTTAGGTTGCTCGATTGAAGTCTTAGGTTGCTCGCGAGTTGATGAAGCGGAGTAAAGTCGTTCGCGACTTAGACTAGAGAAGGCGCGACTTACTGGAGTTAGGTCGGAGATTGTTAGCGACCTATCGTTAGGTCGGAGAGCTATTGGAATTAGGCCGGGAAGTGTTATGTCATGGGAGAAGTTAGGTCGTGGAAATGGATTTCGCGGAAGTGGATTTAGGTCGTAGGAGTTAAGTCGATCGACTTCGTCTTCGCAATTGCGGCACCAGGTATGTGTATGTGCTGCATCATCCTCCCCAGGTTGAGAAAAATTCGTCCTCGGATTTAAAAGTTCTTCCCCATTGGGTTGTTCATCTCCACAATAAGGTATAAGATGTTTAACATTAAACACATCAGAAGTGTAAACATCTTCGGGCAACTTCAACTTATAAGCATTTTCATTGATCCGTTTTATAATTTCTACTGGACCAATCTTTCGGGCTTTCAACTTGTTATCAGCACCTACTGGAAAACGATCCTTTGTTAACACAGCATACACCCAATCACCTTCGTTGAACTCCACACTTCTTCTCTTTTTATCTGCAGCTCGTTTATACTTCTCATTCGTCTTCTCCAAACGTTCCTGAACGATTCTATGACAATCTTTCAACTCGTCAACGAAATCTAATGCCCGTTTAATCACTCCTTTCGGTTGTGGTACTACCGTTAAATCCAACGGCCCCTTTGGCAAGCTTGAATATACAACTTGAAACGGACTGTAACTAGTGCTTCGGTTAATAGCATGATTATGAGCAAACTCCGCCTGACACAACTTTAAGTCCCAACTCTTCAGATTATCCTAAACTAGACACCGCAATAAATTTCCCAGGGATCTGTTCACAACTTCAGTTTGTCCATCTGTCTGTGGATGATAAGCGCTACTGAATTTCAATTTCGTTCCCACCATCTTCCACAAACTTAGCCAGAAATGACTTAGAAATCTAGTATCCCTGTCTGAAACAATCGATTCAGGTAGCCCATGCAATCGATACACCTCCTTAAAGAATAACTGAGCGACTCGGACGGCATCTGCTGTCTTCTTACATTCTATGAAATGTGCCATTTTAGAAAACCTATCCACCACAATGAATATAGAATCATTTCCCCTTTGAGTTCTAGGCAAACCCAAAACAAAATCCATGCTCACATCCACCCACGGTTTAGTAGGCACAGGTAACGGCATATATAATCCTGCGTTTTTAGCGGTTCCCCTTCGACACTTGACAGATATGACATCGTTCCACAAATCTCTCAACCTCTTTTCTCATCGATGGCCAAAAGTAAGATTGGGAAATCAACTATAATGTACGGTCTCTTCCCACATGACCTTCTTCATGAAGCTCCTTTACAATCTTCATTCTCAAACTACAATCAGGTATGCACAATCGATTTCCTTTGAACAGAAAACCATCTATCATCATAAACTCATCCGTCTCTCCCTCCATGACTTTATCAACAAACTTTGCAAAGTAAGGATCATCAACAAATAACTCTGGTAACACATCAAACCCGGTCACTTCAACTTTCATTGTAGTCAACAAATGGTTTCTTCTACTCAAAGCATCAGCCACACGATTCGTCACTCCTAACTTGTGTTTAACAACAAAAGTAAACTGTTGCTGGTACGCAATCCACGATGCATGTCTTGCTGAAATCTTGTCTTGCCCTTGTAAATGCTTCAACGCCTCATGATCAGTGTAAAGAACAAACTCTTTCTGAAATAGATAGTGTCTCCAGTGTTTTATAGCTTGCACAACAGCATAAAATTCCACATCATATGTACTATATCTCATCTTTGCTCCTGATAACTTCTCACTGAAATATGCTATCGGACGTCCCCTCTGACTCAACACTACTCCAATCCCAACCTTTGACGCATCAGTGTGTAGCTCAAACAACAACTGAAAATCTGGTAATACTAGAATTGGTGCAGACGTCAGCAACTCTTTGATCTTCCCAAAAGCATCTCCTGCTTCCTCTGACCATGAAAACTGTTTACCCTTCATACAATCTGTAACATGCGCCATCACACTACTAAAGTGTGGAATAAATCTTCTATAAAATGAAGCCAACCCATGAAAACTCCGAACCTCTGTTATCATCTTGGGCTGTGGCCAATCTCTAATCGCCTCTACTTTACTCCGATCCACCTGTATCCCTTCCTCTGATACAACATACCCCAGAAATAAAACACTATGCGTCATGAACACACATTTCTTCGTTGCAGCATAAAATTGTTCTTGTCGCAGTACCATCAGCACTTCTCTCAGATGATTCAAATGTTCCTCTGGACTTTCACTATATATCAGAATATCATCGAAATACACCACCACAAACTTCCCAATGAATGGTCTAAAAATCTGATTCATCACCCGCATAAATGTACTTGGCGCATTTGATAAGCCAAATGGCATTACCAACCATTCGTATAGACCCTCCCTGGTTTTAAAAGCAGTCTTCCACTCATCACCTGGCCTGATACGAATTTGATGATATCCGCTCTTCAAATCAATCTTCGAAAAGATAGTAGCTCCGCTCAATTGATCTAGCAAGTCATCCAACCTCGGCATTGGAAATCTATATCTCACAGTAATCTTATTCAATGCTCGACTGTCAGTGCACATTCTCTACGTCCCGTCCTTCTTCGGTACTAACAAAGCTGGCACAGCACACGGACTCAAGCTTTCCTGCACACGCCCTTGTTCAAGCAATTCTTCCACTTGCCTCCTCAATTCTTCATGTTCCTTCGGACTCATTCGATAATGTGGTCTATTTGGCAACATTGCTCCCGGAACAAGATCAATTTGATGTTAAATGTCTCTCAGTGGCGGTAACTCCTTTGGTAAATCCTCTGGAAATACATCCTCAAATTCTTTCAATACTGGTTTTACTTCTTCTGGAATTTCAACCTCTTCACTGCTCTCACGCCCAATTAACAAGAATACTTCCGGCTCTTCCTAAACCTCCTTAACAAACTCCTTCAAAGATAATAAATTTTTCAGCTCTTCAATCTCCTCCAGTTTGTTTTCTTCTTGTTGTCGCTTCTTAGGAACCAAAGTGATTTTAGTACCTTCAAACATGAAACTATAACTGTTGTTTCGCCCATCATGTTGCACCGCCCTATCATATTGCCACAGTCTTCCCAGCAACAAATGATAGACATCCATATCTACAACATCGCACCAAATTTCATCTTTGTATTTCTTCCCAATCGAAAATTTAACACAAGCCCTTAGTCCAACTTTCAGCTCACCACTCTTCCTCAACCATGCTAACTTGTACGGTTTAGGATGTTTCTCAGTTTTTAACTCTAACTTCTTCACTGCTTCTGTAGAGATAATATTGTCACAACTTCCAGCATCAATAAAAAACTTGCAAACTCTTCCTAGCATAGTGCATGTAGACTGAAAAATGTTATTCCTCAACCAACTACTTTCCTCCTCTTGCTTTGGGGTCAAACAACTTCTCCTCATCATCAATGAATACCCTTCATATCCCGACAACAAGTCTTCCTCCTCCACTGGTAATGAATTAGAACATTCAGCTTCTTCCTCCTCATCCTCAGCTTCCGCAACCATCACTCGTTTCTTAGGCTTTGGACACTCGTTGCTTTTATGACCCATCTCCTGGAAATTGTAGCATTTGAAACCATTGTTAACCTTCGCCTTCTCAACCTCCTTCACCATTGGCTTATTGACAGACTTAGGAACATTAGGACTTCCACTAACACCCTTCACTTGATTGTTGGAATTAGTAAACACACCACCACCTCGTCGTCCCTGTTTCTCCCAAGCCAACGCTTTCTGGTGTGCTTCCGCTACAGATCTGGGATCAAACATATTTACCATGTCTTGAATCTGCGTACGCAATCCTCCAACAAATCTAGCTGTTAATTGTTCCTCTGTCTCCATGATATCGTTCCTTGCAATCAGTTAATAGAATTCATCAGCATAGTCATTAACAGGCTTCGTTCCTTGCCTCAAGTTTTGCAGCCTCTGATACATAAGCGATTGATAATTATAAGGTAAGAATGTGGCTTTCATCATTTTCCTCATCTTTTCCCATGATTCAACCTTTGACTTCCCCATCCGTTCACGTGTAAGTTTGGTTTGCTGCCACCATGCCAAAGCTCTACCCCTCAACCTTGTAGCAACCAACTTCACTCTACGATGTTTTGGAACCTCTTTGAAGTCAAAAATCTCCTCCACATTAGACTACCAGTCCAAAAACTCCTCAGCTTGCATACCACCTTTGAATTCTGGAATTTCAGTCTTCATCCCAGATTCCCACTTGAGATCGTACTCCGACTGATTTCTTCCTTGTCCACGTCCTCGTCCATTAACACTACCACCATCATACTCTTCTTCACAATCCGATGTATATCGATGTCGATCCTAACCACCAACATCTCTACCACCACCATTTCTTCCACCAACATTCCTACAATCTACATTCCTCCGATCTCGATCAGTCACATTTCTATCACGACTTCGATCATCAACATTTCTATCACAATCTCGATCCACGCTTCTATGATCACTATCAACACTTCTCTCTCGATTTGAATGTGGTGAAACTCTACTTATCCCATGGCTCGATTCAGGTGATACCCTTCTCTGATTTTGACTCATCTCCAACATCATTCTCTCTAATCGACCAATCCCTTCATTAATCTTCTCATTAAAGTTTTCGTTAATTCTTTGCTCCATCTCATCGGCTTCTTCTCTCCCATATAAAGCCTCAATGTTGCGATAACGGTTAGCTCTTCTCGGAGGCATGATCACTCTTCAACAAATTCCAACAAAAACTTCACTTCGATCTAAAAATCTTCAAATCAAAACTACCCACTTGTTGAAAACTTCAAAAATCTCCAAACGAACAAATCTCTTCAAAATCTCGATAACTCACTTCTCCAAATGATGTAAATCTCGCACAACTCCAAAAATCTATGCAAACTCCTTGCGCTCTAGCTCTGATACCAAATGACGCAGCGGCGGAATACAAAAATTGATGATACGATGAACGTAGCAATCGGTGGATTAATGAATACTGAAATGCCCAAATTCGTTGATCCGAAGATACCGAATTTTAGCTATCTACGTCACGTTGATCGATCACGATACCGTGAAAGTAGATCTTCAATTCTTCGAGCGTTGATCAAGCGCACTTGATACCGCGAATTGGCTTCACGATCGTTGAATCGAGCGCACTCGATTGACCGAAGGTGGAGATAGGAGATCACACTCGACTACCAATTGGATGAAAGCACAAAGCTAACAAAGGAAATTTTATTCAAAATCAACAAACGTTTACAAATGACATAACTCCCTATTTATAGGGTTACATCAAAACATACCCTTAAGAAAATTACAACACAACACAATCACATAGGTCGTACGCGACCTAAGAAATTACAAAAACATCACGACCTAAAATATATTCACGCGACTTAGCATTCAGCCGACCTAGAAACACACGACTTAAAAAGCTTGCGACCTAAAACTTTCACGACTTAAAAGTTTGCGACCTAAAACTTTCACGACTTAACAGTTTGTGACCTAAAATCAACAGGAACAAAAACATCTCGCGACTTAATTTTCTGGCGGCATTGCTTCGTAGCTTCTCGCGATTGAAGTCTTAGGTTGCTCGATTGAAGTCTTAGGTTGCTCGCGAGTTGATGAAGCGGAGTAAAGTCGTTCGCGACTTAGACTAGAGAAGGCGCGACTTACTGGAGTTAGGTCGGAGAGCTATTGGAATTAGGTCGGGAAGTGTTATGTCGTGGGAGAAGTTAGGTCGTGGAAATGGATTTCGCGGAAGTGGATTTAGGTCGTAGGAGTTAAGTCGATCGACTTCGTCTTCGCAATTGCGGCACCAGGTATGTGTATGTGATGCATCAAACTGCAAGGAGCAGCGCTCGCATAACTTTTTTAAACTACTGCGATCAGCAGTTTAAAACTGCTACTCATGAATCCATTTATAAACTATGTGTGAGCAGCAGTTCTGCTGCTCAAATCAACTGTAAACTCAGTATGCAAATGGTCAGACCATAACATAGGTCAATTTAATAACAATTTCATGCATTATACGTTTCAAAGTTGACAATCAACATGCGTCCTCTTCTTTTAGTGTGCTGTGTAATGTTATTACATACTCATGCACATGTTGGATCCACTTCAACATTAGTTTAATTGTTGTACATCCTTATGCATAGCACCAAAATAAATAAAAGGATCATCTTATTGTTTCTAATTTAGTCTATATAGTAGTA
This sequence comes from Allium fistulosum, assembly GCA_030737815.1. NCBI lineage: Eukaryota > Viridiplantae > Streptophyta > Magnoliopsida > Asparagales > Amaryllidaceae > Allium > Allium fistulosum. Next base: position 104,042,454 of record CM060907.1, read on the forward strand.
TTCAGTTCCGCAATCATCTATATGACTTGAAATCTACATAACTACAACCCATTATTGAAACCAATCCAACAATTACATGTAAATATCGGCTGTGTGCGAAGCACATGTCACATCCTAATTTTCAAACAACAGTCTTTGACATTTGCATATAGGCTTTTGCCTTAATAATTTGCTCAAAGTAGTTTACACTATTTAAAATTACCTTTCCAAACCACAAGAAAACACGTTTTATATTACAGTGCATTTATTTCAGTAAAACGAAACAATCAGTATTTTAAAATAATAGTTTATTAAAGTAGTCAAGGAAATAAAATGAACCAAGTACAACAATAGAACATAGATACAGAATATATGGATATCAGATCTCAACAGCTAAAATATTTTATTTGTGTATAAAACAGGATTAGTTTTTGTTATCATGCCGTTTTGGCAAGGCCGTGACACCAAGAAATTGACAGGAAATCGAAGGCAGTTCATCCCGAGAAACGATTGTACGTAGGTTCGCAATGGATGCTGGTGAATTTTGCGTGAGTCCAGATCGAGTTACAATTAGCATGACACGAAAAGCAAGACTACAGAAGCCAACATTTCAAATTTCGAGTCGATCGGAGTTCGTATGCTCAAGTTATGGGTCGATCAAATTCTAGAAGAAGAAGGTTCTGTTCGTATCCCTATGTTTGCATAGATCCACGTTCTGTTCATATCCCTCTGTTCGCATCGGTCCACATTCTGTTCGTATCCATTAGTAGACAAGCTCCTCTCTGTATCCATCCAGACAAACCCGCTTCATATCCATCCAAGCTCACCCACTTTGCATCCATCTACAGTAACACGTGAGTCCACTTCGTATCGATCCGCTGCCAAACATGCTTCATATTGGTCGGCCACAGATCGATACGAAATCTACACCCTAACCAATAAGCGATACAAAATGGACTCTGAGTTATCGATACGAAGAACGTAAGTTCGTATCGATACAAAGTTGATTGCAATAAAGCGAGACGAAAGGAATGACCTGGATCGATGCGAACAAGGCACATTCAAATGGGAGACTCGGTCACTCGACATAAAGAGTGGATCGATCCTAGAAGTTAGCACCACGTCACCTGGCAAGCACGTGCCCAGAAGCGATGCGAACAAGAAGCGATGCGAACAGGAAGCGATGTGAATTCAACAGCCTTCGAAAAATCCAAACTTGCATCAATCATAACTCAAAATCTATAAGTCCAAAGGCCACCAAATTTTCACAAGAGCTTGCGTGCAACCTCAGGAATGTTCATGATCGATCTCGACTCGATTGGACGAAATCTTGATAAATACGAATTTCATTCGTATCGATCACAAATCGAGTCCAAACGACCGGGGATCGATCGCGTGGGCCCACCCACATGGGAGAAGAGGTCTTCTGAGATCCGAGCGAGATATTTGCTACCTACGCCTATAAATATCAGCCCAGGACCTACTGAAATAGGACTTTTTGGCTCTTCTATGTACAGACTCTACCGAAATCACCATTGTACTTGAATTTTACTGTTGTAACTTGTTGTAAACAGCAAGCAAAATCAATAAAAGTTAGCCATTTCATAGTGGACATAGGCCATACGCCGAACCACTCTAAATATGTGTGTTTCTGTGCGTTTTTCTTATTTATCATTGGTGTGTTTGTTAGATCTTCCTCTTTTTCCATTTATATTCATCATTTTATCTCTTCAAACACATCCGAAGAGTGTTCTGCCCAATTTTGGTACAAACACTTTGGTGCTTTCACTAAGAAGACCCAGCTTTTCTCCTGCTTAATGGATCCACTGCCGATATTGGATTGTGAAAATCTAAGGAGAAGATTCAGATTTCAAGTTCAGAAGTTCATCCATCCTATTCAGATTTGTACCAAGTCTAGGAGAGAGCTTCGCTATCCACCATGGTTAACACCAGGACTACTTCAACAGCTGCAGATCCAGAAGGACGGGACAGACAGAACCCCGTGCAACTTCCTCCTGCCGATCAGAACGTTGTCGGACCTTCAGATCCGCAAGGCCCTATCACCAGGGAAGAATTCCAGCTGTTAATGCAAGAGCTGACATAGAGTCGTCAACAGCTTACTTAACAACTCCATGCCAACGCGGAATTAACCAATCAACTAAACCGCCAAAGACAAAGGAGATCCAGAAGTGATCAAGCTTTCTATTCATCCACTGAAAGTTCAGCCTCTTCTAACTTTAATCATAGATCCACGCGTCCACGGCTGGATGGAAGTTACACACAGGCTACTGGGCATCAGCGCACCTTGAGTCTTGGGCAACCGAGAGTTGGCCCGTCAACTAGCCATCAGACCCGACCCTCCTCCCGAGGAGGTACTTCCTTATATCACATTACAGACAACCGCACTACCACTGCTACTGAATTGGGAGTTGATGCTCAGAACCGAACGGATCCGACCCACAGCCAAAGCAATCTACTCCTGAGCCTTATGTCCCTGAAGACATAAAACCAAGGAGGCGAGACATGGACCGTCGACCGGGACCGGCCCCTCCTCGCATTGTGGAACCCGACCACACCTTGGCTCAACATGCCTAGAACATCCAAATGCCGGATATCCCGACAATGATCCGTCAGATGATCCACGAAAGTCAGGGCCTTACTAACGACGACTAGGGAATCTCCCGGAGTCATACCCCTTTCACTGATGATATACTCTATGTTAAACCACCTCGATGATTCAGGATGCCAACTCTGCTCATTTATGAAGGGAGCTCTAATCCTAATCAGCATATCTTAAAGTACGAATGGTTAATGAACGCCGCACGAGCTGATGATGCGGTCAAGTGTCGAAGTTTCCCGATCTCCCTAGGGGGTATAGCAACTATGTGGGTTACTCGTCTACCACCTCGATCTATCTCATGTTTTGACCAGTTGGCAACGAAGTTTGTTGTACAATTTCTCATGCATGTCACAAGGTCGAAAGATGTTAACACCTTGTCTAGTGTCACTCAAGCTCCTAGAGAGACACTCGGACATTATTTGGAGAGGTGTCATGCTGCTTGCACTAAGACTAGTAATCCCAATGATAACTCGATTCTGATGGCATTAACTAAGGGGATCGACCACGATTCTAAACTCGGCAACTGGTTGGCCGGAAAACCCCCTGCGTAATTGGACCGTTTATATTCCAAGGCAGCTTTTAACGCTAAAAAGTGAACGCTAACACCCGGTGTGTATAGTAGAATTGTGAAAGCACCACCCGTGTGACGGGAATAGGAAGTAAGCAGTAAAATAGCGAAAAGGCGGTAAAAGACAACAGTTTATAGTGGTTCGGCTTGAGATCGAGCCTACGTCCACTTTGAATCTCTTTATTACTGAATCTGGTTACAAGACGATACAATACACTTATGAAAACAGTACAATTTGATCACAAAGACAATCTCGACTACTAGCTCAAACTTCGATGATGAAACTCGATGAATCCGTGTTGGATGTAGGAAATTCCTCTCGAAGCTTGTTGTAGTGTCTCGAATGTTTGAAGATCTTCAATTGTTGAATGAGTTGAGAGTTCGACAGAGTAACGATGCTTCAAGAAATGATCGGCCAAAAGTCCCTTACTTGTTGGAATTTGGGGGGTATTTATAGGGTAGAATCTGAATAGGAAATTTTTCCCAAGTTCTAAGTCGTAGCCGACTTATAGTAAGTCGTAGGTCCTAAGTCAGCGACGAGATAGGAGCGCTTGCACTAGCTCCTCCTGAATATGTCCAGAACGAGTTGTTTGGTATAAGTCATAGGTCGGCATCAACTTAGTATAAGTTGTTAACTCCTTAGATCGGTAAGTCGTAAGACCATCTAAGTCGGTAAGCATCTTAAGTCCGAGCTGTAGCTAAGTCGGAGCTCTTTTTAACAGTTAGGTCGGCATGGCTTTAGGTCTGTCAACTACTGAGTCGGTCCTGTAGCTTAAGTCGTAGACTGCCTTAGGTCATAACCCATTGAGTCGGTCATGTAGCTTAAGTCGTAACTACCTTAGGTCGTAACCCATTGAGTCGGTCCTGTAGCTTAAGTCATAGACTGCCTTAGGTCGTAACCCTCCTTAACTCGTAATCCGTTAAGTCGGACCATTCCTTAGGTCGGAGCCTTCCTTAACTCGTAAACCGTTAAGTCGGACCATTCCTTAAGTCGGAGTCTATTGAGTCGTAGGCCTCTTTAAGTCGTAAGTCGTAGCTTGTTAAGTCGCGAATAAAAGAGGATTAACATTTGCCCCTCGAAGTGTATGCCTAGGTCGTAGGTCATATGCTTCGATTCTTCTTAACTCGCTCTCTGATGAGCTTCTTAGGTCGTGAACGACTTAAGATAAGTCGTTGGTTGTTTGTGGCGATTCACATTTCATTGCCCCAGCGTATAAATAACTTAAGTCGTTCCCTCTTTTCCTTCATCTGCTCTTATCATTTCATTCCGCCATTAACAAGCATTCAAATTCTTCGAAGACGAAATCAATTACTCGATCACCAGTTATCCTTATCGTTATATCGCGTAAGTGAATTCGTTTTTCTCATTCAATCCTCGATTGTCATTGAATTATGAATCCCACTTTTCTTATGCCATGCTCCAATGCAACTCTCGTTTCAATCGACTGCTGATAGATTCAAGATGATTTGTCCTGACTTTGGATAATTGGTAAGAACGAAACGATGGACTACGGCACTCCTGTTTGACTGATTCGTGGTTTGCGATGGAACGACATTGCATCAGATTTGTGGTGATTTCGGGGTGATTCAATGGCATGGGAAGATGAAGATTTTTGCTGATAGAGAGGCTAACGGGTTAATGGGTTAACGGGTTAGGATTTGGGCAATTCTGATGTATTGAAAAAGATGAACGACTCAAAGCCTTAGAAATCTCGACTTAACTTTCGACGACTTAAGTGTTGAATTGTGTACGACCTATAGTAGGTCGTGAGTCGGCAACGACCTAGGACTTTGCGACTTTTCTTCATTCTAACTTGAGACCTTTCTTTGCAGTGCGACTTAAAGATCTGATGACTTAACTTAAATCATAGCCTGTCCCTTAGGTCGTGGGCGAGTTAATACTTGCATATTGTGACTTGAGGGATTTCCGACCCATACTAAGTCGTGAACGAGTTAGAGCATAGCATATTTATCACTGCCTTGAACTCTAAGACTTGAATTTCCTAAACTTTTTTGTAGATTATTCCTAATGCTATCAACCTGTTAAACACAATATTCACAGAAAACTGGGACGAATATACTGTCATTGATTGCCCACATCGAATGGCAGATTAGTCGATAAAGAGAAAATCAACTTAAACGAACTGTATGGACGAAATGCTGTACAATAACCAATTCAAGTGAAGTATTAAAGCAAAATTGTAATAGTCAACTGAAACTGATTTATTTGCACTAACACTGCACTTGAATATTAACAAGTTCTGAAATCTTGTAATCGATTGATCATCAATGAGTTTAATTCCAGCTATGTTTGCTTTTTATTTTTCATTAGTTTTGCACAACACTCCACACTTTTTTAGGAAACGTGTACCTTCACATTTGAACATTCAGTTGATTGTGTAGAACGTCTTCTCCACAAGAAGAAATAGAGCAAGTTGAAGAGATTTTTCCAGTTGTTGTTCCGTTGAATGATCCTCCAGAAAGGGTCTCGACCACTTTGCACTACAGAGCCTTTAACCAGTTGTGTATTCAATTCGGAATTGCTGAAGCAGACGCACAACTACCCGGGAAACCTGATAATGCTGATAGACCTCCTCTTGGTTTTGTTGCGGTAAATCGACAAATGTGCCAGAATGGAGCTATCCTTCCTTTTAATGACTTCTTGCGAACACTTCTTCTACGATTAACCATCTCCCCTTTCCAACTACATCCCAATGGATACGCTATCTTAACGGGGTTATGTGTGCTCTTTAGGAGGACACTCGGTCGTCTTCCAAGCTTCGACGAAATTTGTTATTTGTGCACTTTCGCTAAAAACAAAGACCATCCTTCCATCACAGTTGTCAGAAGTGACAAAAACCGTAAACTCATCATTGGTCTCCCTGAGAGCATTCACGGGTTTCTAAGTCAATTTTTCTATGTTCGCTGTCCTCCGGGATTTTACACTATCTGGAGAGTAGGAAGTAAGATCTCCTATCTCAGTTTCTTATGTTTTTTCAAACTTGCCGAAGTCCGAGTTGTCAAGTGTTAACTTTGCCCTTTTCTTTTCAGCACTTCCTCCTCCTTCTAGAGATCCCGGTCACAAAGCGACTTTTGAGAGGCTTATGGCGGTGCCAGTTGAGGAGAGGAGTATCCAATTTCTGTTGACAGACGAATTTTTACATCAATTCGGGCTTTTACACTCTTCCCGCTTTACTCAGCCTCGTGAAGTTTCTAATTTTCCAGCACAGACATCAGATGCCCCAACTTCAACGGAAGAGATAGCTCTAAAGGAGCCAACTGCAGACACTGCATTAGTAAAGTGTTCTACTCCTATCGATGTTGTAGGGTCGTCCAACAAGTTGACGCTCTCTCCAGTTATCGAAGAGGAAGAAAATCCTCACATTTCTGGGAAGACGGCCGACGTGGAAGTCGAAAAAGATAGTTCTGCTGGGCATCACGGCGATGATATTTTTGATAATTTGAGTGATATAATGATAACTTCTCAGGAGCTTTTTAAAGATAATATCTCAAAAGCGATCTCTCCCGTTGTTGAAGCGACTTCCTCTTTGAAACAAGCTTTGACACCTTCTACACCAGCCGTCTCCGTTTCCACATTAAAGTGTGGTTTGTAGTTTGACGCACGTAGCTTGCACGCCGCACACACTTAGGATTTTTCAGCGCTTATACGCACTTATCCTCTTTTTCTGGAAATTTCTAAACTTCATTCCTTTTTTCATTTTCAGATTCTCCGATGGGGCGCACTGGCTCATATTACGACAAATTTCAGCGCTATGGAGGCCGCGGGGCTTATGATTTTAAGCAATACCTCGATGCCCCGAGGGAAACGGACGAAGAAAGAGCTATTAGGAAAGCTCGAGAGAGGTGGGACTATGAACGTCAACATGGGAGGAGGGATGACCGATACAACTCTTCTTATAGAGGCGACGACTCTCACAAGCGAAAGTCTTATGACGATAAGGGGAAGACTCATATTGTTGACGAATCAAGCAAGCGTCCAAGCCTAGTGACACGTCTGCAATTTCTGAGAAGACCGATGCTCCCATCTCTCCTAATATTCCATCCGGCTCTCCTACTTTAAAGAAATCTGACATCCAGGCGATCATCAGCAGACCTCAGTATCAGGTCAAAGATGCCCCTCCTATTCTTCAAAGCCGCTTTCCGAATTGGTGCTTAAAAGGGGTGCGTTTTGACCTTGATTTGGTTCCGATTGATAAATCAGATATGCTGCGTAGCCTTGATGCCGTCAAACTTAATATTGAAAGGGTGTCTGGATGGCAAAAGCTGGTCGATGAGCTGCAAAGAGTCAACCGTGCGAATCTTGAAGCCATGCTGACCATGGAAAACGACAAGACGGAATGGGACAAAATCTGCAAACAGCATGATGCCGAGATGACGAGCATTGCTGATGATAATGCGAGACTTGAGTCTGAGGTTAAGAAACTCAAGGAAGATCTCGTCGCTTCTTCCGCTTTGCAATTTCAGAAAGAAGAAGTGTTTCAAAAACAAGTGCGGGGTGCGCACGCTGCTCAGAGGGATGCTGAGATGAAATTTGCGGCTGAGCAGTTCGTTGTTGAAGAATACCGCAAAAATAACACTCAGTTGCGGGAAACAGTTAACTCCCAGAATGTGGAGATTGAATTGCTAAAGTCTCGACTTGCTAAAGCTGAGAAAGAGCGTAATGAGGCTGTTGCTGGTCGAGTTGCAGCCGTTGCCGAAAAAGAAGCGGCCGAGCAACGCATGAGGCAACAAAAGCTAACGTCAGCTCTACCTTATTCGACTTTTATTTGCACAGCGTTCTGGATCATGGGAGCCTTTCTTTTCTGGGCCCTGAATATGAGATTACTCTGGCTGAGGTGTGGGAAGCCGCAGTTGATATGTTAGGCGGCGCCGGCTATGATGAGGCAGAACTTGAGGCACGCTATCTTAACGATGAAGCTCGTGTCGCTCTTGCTAGAGGAAAAGAGCAACTTGCCAGAGCGCGAGCTGAGTCTACAGGAGATGAACACCTGACAGAGGAAGCTCCTTCAACTGCCCCTGCTCATACTTCAACTTCAGCTGATGCCAACATTATAGATTCCAGTGCACATTCTTCGCTTCCTGTCAAAGTTGACACTGAAGTTGTGACTACTCCTACTGAAGACGAGGCCTTGGAAGATATTGAAGCTGAGAAGTTCGAGATTAATTTTACAAAACCGACTTCTCTACGTAACTTTGGCGTCGACTCGGATCCAGTGAATCACTTATTCGATTTAACCGAGTTTGATGAACTAATAACTTCTCTTTTCTCGGAGAATACCGATTTTAACTTCTTTTCTTCTACAGTGGATGTTCCGAAAGCTGCACCAATTTCTCCTTCTCTAGCTGCTGTTCCTCCTCCTTCCCAAGTTACTCCTCTCTCTGCTTCTCAACCAGGATCACAAGAAGAGAAAATAGAAGCCTTCAAAGACTTGGATGATCCGGTTGTTTCGCAAGAGCAAAAGACTGGAGGGCTTGAAGAAGGCGAAAAGACTTCGGAGCAAACTCATGATGACGATACAAAACTTTCTGAGTTTCTTAGTCCGGGAAGCGAGTCTTCTTCTAAGAGGAAAGGGAAGAGCGCAATGAAGAAGAAGAAAAAGAGCGCTTCGGCTGATGAGAAGAATGTTGAAGAAGATCCAGCTGCTCCTCCTTCTCCTCCGTCCCCGACTCATTCACAACGGCTTTCAAAACTGGTTATCAGGCCGGGAAAGAGTTCCAAGGGTGGTCGGAAGAAGGAATGATACGCTAGGCTCTATACTTCTTGTTTTGCTTTTTGCATGTATCGACCGGAGATTGTGCGGGTACCGGTCCCCGCTTCTTTTTGTAATCTGCACAATGTAAAAAGTTTTCATAGTATTGAATAAAATAGCTATTTTACTTGTACAAATTCTTGTGTATGTAAGAATGCATCTGTTTCTCATTTTTAGTGTAGAATAAACGATTCTTTTTACTTGTACAAACTTTTTTGTCTGTGTTTGAGAATGCATTTATTCCACATCTATGATATTGCAATGAATTTGTGGTATGTTGCTTGCGTGTTACTTTTATTAATATAACTGAATTGTATAGTATTGCCCCCATACCACAAATGCATTGCAACATTTCTAGCTTTTACAAGACTGATATTCCTATTTCAGAGAATAACTATTCCGCTTTTAAGGGAAGAATCATTATATCTCATTTTTGGAGAAATTTTTACTTTCTCTTTCTTCCTTGAAGAACACTTCAACTTTCAGAGATGATCACTTTTATTTGTTAAAAAATGGATTTCTCTACGTAGTGAAATGATCTTCTGAAGAAGGTTTTGATTTTGTGCCCCGGTAAAGGGCTTATTTTTGATACTTCGAGCACGGTGAAGTATGCCTCCGAAGAGGTCTTTTTGTAGCATTTCAACTTTTTTAAAGAAGAACTTTTTTGAGATGAATAAGTTAACCTTCCTTTGATAGTTGAAATGTGCTTCCGGAGAAGGCTTTTTTGTTTGAGCATACTATTTTGGGACATGCCTCCGAAGAGGGCTCCTCTAAAGAGTTGTGCCTCCGAAGAGGGCTTGTGCCTCCAAAGATGGCTTGTGGTGCCTCGGGAGAGGGCTTTTGCCTCCGAAGAGGGCATGTGCCTCCGAAGAGGGTGCCTCGGGAGAGGGCTTGTGCCTTCGAAGAGGGCTTGTGCCTCCGAAGAGGGCTTGTGGTGCCTTGGGAGAGGGCTTTTGCCTCCGAAGAGGGCATGTGCCTCCGAAGAGGGCTTGTGCCTCCGAAGAGGGCTTTTTGATTGCCTGGAATTTACTTTCTCATGATTGGATGGATCCACGGGGCGGACGCAAGTTGTTTGATTGGATGTTCGTTTGCACAAACGATCGCAATCAATTAACAAGGGCCCTGTTCCTTCAGCTTGGGAAAGTGCCCCTCCGGTGGTTCCACCAATCTTTTTTTAATTTAGAGAAGCACTTTCATTTTTTGGTGTGCCTCGTTAGAGGGCTTTGTTGACCTTTGGGAAGGAGCATCGGTTGGTTGGTGTGCCAGGAAGGTTGCGTCTCAAGGGCGAGTAGATCCACGGGACAGACGCAAGCTGCCTGATCGGATGCATCACGATAAGTTAGCAAGGGCCTTGTTCCTTCTGCTTGGGAAGGTGTCCCTTTGGTGGTTCTACCGGCCCTTTTATTGATAGGCATACCTCCTTTTGGCTGCTTCTGTGTTTGCTTGGCCATGTTCTCTCATCATCTGCTCATTAGCGATCTTTTATTATCGCTTCCAAGCGCATCTTCTTTCCTTTCGCAAGTAAATTGCCTTATCCGAAGAAGTGGATTTCACTGTTGAATAACTTCACGGGACAAACGCGAGTTACCTAGTTGGATGTCTGTTCATATCGACAATCTCAACCAGTTAACGAAGGCTTGCCACAGTGGAGTCTCCAACTTTTTATGTGAAGTTCTTCTTGTATAGGATTTGAATTTGGAATTTTTTGTCGCTTGGTATTTGCTTAATAGGTGATTTATAGAAGTCGCTTGGCTTTGTGACGAGCAAGCCTTGTTTTAATGTCCTGCAATTTTGAATCGACATTTTAGCAATACATTTAAAGTATTTACATATCGAAATGAAATAGGCATTATGAAATAGTAAAGAACACAAGATTTATAGTGGTTCGGCCAAGAATCGGGCCTACATTCACTTTATAGCTTTTATTAACTTGCACTGATTTACAATGTCTTTCAATACAACTGATACATTCATCACTATTTTACAATTTTGAGCAAAGCTTTTTTTTTCAAGTAAAATAAGGACGTAAGTGGTTGCTGTTCCAGGCTCTTGGAATTGGATCTCCATCAACAGTTATGAGTTTGAAAGTGCTGTCAAGAAGTTTACTGCCTATGGCATATGGTCCTTCCCAGTTTGGCCCAAACACACCAGTTGCTGTCATGATCCTTTTCAAGACTAAGTCTCCGACCTCAAAGCTGCGTTGGCGAACTTTAGAGTTGAAGTGCCTGGCTATCCTTTGCTGATAAGCTGAAACTCTGAGCCTAGCTTCTTCTCTTTTCTCATCAAGAAAATCAAGTGCTTCAAGTTGCAGCTTTTCGTTTTCAGCTTCATTGAAATGAATTCTCCTGTGTGAAGGAACTTCTACTTCCACTGGAATCATTGCTTCTGATCCGTATGCCAGTGAAAATGGAGTGTGCCCAGTCGCAGTTTTGTGAGTAGTTCTGTATGCCCATAGTGCTAATGGAAGCTTATCGACCCAACCACTTTTGCTTTTTCGAGTTGCTTTTTGATGGTTGACTTGATAATTTTGTTTACTGCTTCCACTTGCCCGTTTGCCTGCGGATGAGCCACTGCTGAGAAGCTTTTTCGAATTCTGAACCGTTTGCAAAAATCATGGAATTCTTCACTTTCAAACTGAGTGCCGTTGTCTGTGATTATCTTCTGCGGCACACCATACCTACAAATGATATTTTTTGTTACGAAATTTATCATCTTTTTAGAGGTAATGGTGGCCAAAGGTTCTGCTTCAGCCCACTTAGTGAAATAATCAATGGCAACAATAGCATATTTGATTCCAGATTTAGCGATCGATAAAGGTACAATCAAGTCTATTCCCCAAATGGCGAACGGCCATGGGCTGACCATTTGTGTGAGTTCGGTGGAAGGCGCTTTTGGGATTCTAGCAAATCTTTAGCATTTGTCGCACTTCCTTGAGTAAATCGCAGCATCTCGATTAATATCCGGCCAGAAATATCCATATCTGAGAATTTTCTTGGCTAGGGTTTGACCACCTGTATGATCTCCGCATTCTCCTCCATGTACCTCAGCTAGAATTGTCTTGGCTTCTTCCTTGGTTACACATCGAAGCAATGGCATTGAGAATCCCCGTCTGTACAATTGGCCATCTTGAATTATATATCTTGATGCTTTCCTCAATAGTTTTCGGCGTTCTTTAGAACTTTCTGGTAGGGAACCATTGAGTAGGTATTCTTTGATTGGAGTCATCCATGATTCATGCTCTTGAGAGGCAGCTATAATCCAATCAACATCCATTTCATCAATGCTTGGAGCTGACAGAACTTCCACAGGAACTAATCCCAGTAATTGAGCTTCTCCAAAACTTGAGTGCTTTGCCAGAGAATCCGCTTTCATGTTTTCTACCCGAGGAATATGACTTATCGTATAATGATCGAAATCTTCGAGAAGTTCACATGCCTTTGACAAGTATGCGGGCAGATTTCCACCCTTAGCTTGAAACTCTTTCTTTACCTGGCAAACAATAAGTTGAGAATCGCTGAAGATCTGTAACACTTTGATGTTTAGTTCCTTGGCAATTTTTCAACCAGCAATAAGAGCTTCATACTCTGCTTCATTATTTGTTGAAGGAAATTCCAGCCTCAATGCATAACACAATGATCGTCCTTCGGGGGTTTCGAGCGCAACCCCTGCCCCAGAACAATAATCATTTCTCGAGCCGTCAACATACAACTTCCACTGGATTGGAATGCAGTCAGTTGTTTCTTTCTTACTGTCACCTTTGTCGGTAGATTCTGCGATGAAATCCGCTAAAGCTTGTCCGTTGATTGCTCTCCGGCGATGGTAAGTGATGTCATATTGGCTGAGTTCAATGTTCCATTTCAAAAGACGACCCGAAGTTTCAGGATGAAACAGGACTTGCTTTAGAGGTTGATCAGTAAGAACTTTGATAGGATGAGCTTGAAGTATGGTCTCAACTTCCTGGAAGCAATTAGCAAACAATAGAAAAGTTTTTCTATCTTCGGATAATTCATCTCTGCCCCAGTGAACCATTTGCTGATGTAATAAACTGGACGTTGTATTTTCATATCTTCTCGTACAAGTGCTGCACTGAGAGCATGAGATGAAATTGCTAGATAGATGAAAAGGTCTTCACCATCACTAGGCTTGGACAGAACTGGAGGTGTTTCCATATGACGAATTAGTTCATTGAAAGCATTTTGGCATTCGGGAGTCCATTTGAAATTTTTCTTTCCTTTCTTTAGAGCATCAAAGAAGGGAATGCATTTGTCTGTGGCCTTGGAAATGAAACGACTCAGGGCAGCAACTTTTCCATTGAGGCTTTGCATTTCTTTCTTTGTTTTAGGGGCTTTGACCTCTCTTAGAGCTGTGATTTGAGTAGGATTGGCGTCGATGCCCCTGGCGCTCACAATGAAACCCAAGAATTTCCCGGACTCTACTCCGAATGAGCATTTCAATGGATTGAGCTTCATTCCGTACTTTCGAAGAATTGCAAACATTTCCTCCAAGTGACCCATGTGGTCTACAGCTTTCTTTGACTTTACCAACATATCGTCAACATAAACTTCCATGGTCCTACCAATCTGAGGTTTGAACATCGCATTGACGAGCCTTTGGTAGGTTGCCCCAGCATTCTTCAATCCGAAAGGCATAACTTTGTAGCAGTAGAGACCCACATCTGTGATAAAGCTTGTGTATTCCTGATCCGGCTCATGCATCATAATCTGATTGTACCCGGAGTAGGCGTCCATAAATGATAACAGTTCATGCCCAGCCGTTCCATCTACCAATTGATCGATTCTGGGCAGCGGGAAGCAATCTTTGGGGCAAGCTTTGTTTAGGTCCGAAAAATCGATGCATACCCTCCACTTTCCATTTGCCTTCATAACCAGTACTGGATTTGAAACCCAATTTGGATAAGTGGAGTTTCTGATGAAGCCGTTCTCCATGAGTCGATCGACTTCTTCCTTTAGTGCCGTTGATCTTTCTGGGCCTTGAGTTCTCCTTTTTTGTTTCACAGGCGTGAATTTTGGATCAATGTTCAGAGTATGTACAGCAATTTCTGGGGAGATCCCGCACATATCAGCATGACACCAAGCGAACACATCCAGATTGGCTTTTAAGAATGATATCAGCGTGTTTTGAACTGCTTTGCTCAGCTGTGAACCCACATTGAGTACTTTGTTCAGGTCTTTCGAGTCAACAGATATTGGTACCGTTACTTCCACGGGTACCACTCTATTCTCCCCTGTACTGGCTTTTCTGGGGTTCATTTCTTTCCTTGCATTGCTGTGTTCGCCAGTACAGGGGCCACCCCGTAGCTGCTACAAGGTTGGTTCTTTGATGCGGAGCGGAGCTGTCGCATCTTTTCCCATTTCTCTTTTCCTGGCCTCTCGGAGCTCTACAAGATAACATTCTCGCCCCGTGTTCTGATCTCCCTTAATGACAGCAACCCCATTATCAGTAGGAAATTTCATTATTAAACACCACGGAGCGAGGACGGCCCTGAAAGCAGCAAGAGTAGGCCGACCCAAGAAAGCATTATAGGCGGAGAATCCACCAACAATTACAAAAGTTTGCTTCCGAACCAACTTCTTATGTCCTTCGCCCATTTGAACAAACAAGTCCACTATTCCAATTGGCTGTTTCAGCTCTCCTGTAAATCTGGAAATCTTGTGTGAAGAAGCTTGTACGTCTGTCATTGGAATTTTCATTTGGTCAAATGTCTTTTTAAAGAGTATGTTGCACGAGGCGCCACTATCAACCAGCACTCTTCTGACAATAGCCGGCCCAATACCGACAGAGACAACTAAAGGGTCCTCAGTAGGAGCTTCCACATCAATAGAATCCCTGGTTCGGAACATAATATCATCATGAAAAGTCTTCTGCTGCTTCAATGGTGCAGCATCTTCCAAGATTAAGACACTTTCTTCAGTTGGGGCATACTTCAAAGCTCTAGCATATCTTTCCATCTCACCCAAACTCCTGCCAGCCGGATGAGGTCCTCCTGTGATCACATTGATCACAGGTCTTTCCTTTTCAGCAGGCCATACTCCTGAACCAGATGAATGAGCTGGGGGTAGTTTCCCTTGGTTAGATGAAGACGGGTCTTTTCTATTTCTTTTCACATACTACTGCAAGTTATTCTCTCTTAACAATTCTTTAATCAGGCTTTTCAAGTGGCGGCACTCGTTGGTATCATGACCAGGCTGGTTATGAAACTTGCAAAATCTTCCGCTTTGAGCAGCATTTTTCCCAACTTTTACTGCCGATGGTTTTGGAAATTCAATAGCATCCTTAGTGGCGATGAAAATATTCTCTGGTGTATCAGTCAGGGGGGTAAAATCCGAAGGTTTGAGGAAGCGAGGCTTTTTGAGATCTTTCTGCTTCTTTCCACCATTACTCTCCCTCTTCTGATTTGCAGATTCTTTCTTGTTCTGAACTGTAGCATTATTTTCCACCACTATTGTCACAACTTTAGCTGACGCGGAGAGATTTTCCAGGCGCATGAACTCATCAGCCTTTTTGTAGAACTTTTCGAGCGAATTTGGTTCCTTCATTTTTAACCATTTTCCAAACTCGCTTGACTTGTCAATAGCCCGCATTAAGTAGGTCAAGATCATTCGCGGTTCCGCGTTATCAACTTCCGCTAGGGATAAATTAAAGCGATTCAGGAAGGATTTGATGGGCTCTCCAGGATTCTGTTCAAGACTTGAGAGAGACATTATATCCTTTGCTCTTGAAATGTACAATCTGAATTGTTCCTTGAATTTTCGGGTCAGATCGGAAAATTGGTCAACAGATCGTACAGGAAGCTTGGTAAACCAAAGTAATGCCACTCCTTCCAAATATACCGGGAAATATCGGCATTTAATCTCATCAGTTGCTCTGGCGCCAGTCATGTGCCAATCATACTTGTATAAGAATTGATTTGGATTACTTGTTCCTCGATAAGGAGGAATGGTAGGAGGAACGAATTTTCTGGGAAACTCAGCCTTTAGGATCCTTTCAGTAAATGGAGTTTTACTCGGAGCGAATCCCCAATCATTCTCATCTTCGTTTCTCTGCATGCTTTCTTTCATTATCTGCCGAATCATGCCGGAGAGATACTCCTCATTGTTTAGTGACTTTGCAGAATAGGCTTCGGCCATTTTCTCAGAAGTTTGTCCGGGCAAACGTTCGGGGAGAGCTGGCGATGGCCTGGATCCTTCAGCTTGGGGAGGTGCCCCTTCAGCGGCACCAGATCTGTCCTGAGGAATATTTCTCCCTTCGGAGTTGGGAGCAGCATCAGCAAAGTTTTCTTCATTATTTACTGGTCTTTGATTAGCCCCGAGCAAAGCATTCAACTTTTCCATCATGAGATTATTCTGAGTTTCAATCTGCTAGTACAGTCCGGACACAGCAGCATCCAACTCTTCTCGCGTCACCCCGACGCTTGGAGCTGCATGACTTGGAGAAAGAGAAGTGGCAGTATTGTCGCGGTCATCATCAGATCTGACAGACTTACGTTTTCTTCCAGGAGCCATTATGTCTGATAAACTTCTGGTTTTGAAGGAAATTCTTTCAACAAACTTTCATGAAGCTATGATGAACGATCGCCTGAGTTCAATTCTCAGTGAAAGCACCAAAATGTTAACGTTAAAAAGTGAACGCTAACACCCGGTGTGTGTAGTAGAATTGTAAAAGCACCACCCGTGTGACGGGAATAGGAAGTAAGCAGTAAAATAGCGAAAAGGCGGTAAAAGACAGTAGTTTATAGTGGTTCGGCTTGAGATCGAGCCTACGTCCACTTTGAATCTCTTTATTACGGAATCTGGTTACAAGACGATACAATACACTTATGAAAACAGTACAATTTGATCACAAAGACAATCTCGACTACTAGCTCAAACTTCGATGATGAAACTCGATGAATCCGTGTTAGATGTAGGAAATTCCTCTCGAAGCTTGTTGTAGTGTCTCGAATGTTTGAAGATCTTCAATTGTTGAATGAGTTGAGAGTTCGACAGAGTAACGACGCTTAAAGAAATGATCGGCCAAAAGTCCCTTACTTCTTGGAGTTTGGGGGGTATTTATAGGGTAGAATCTGAATAGGAAATTTTTCCCAAGTTCTAAGTCGTAGCCGACTTATAGTAAGTCGTAGGTCTTAAGTCGGCGACAAGATAGGAGCGCTTGCACTAGCTCCTCCTGAATATGTCCAAAACGAGTTGTTTGGTATAAGTCGTAGGTCGGCAGCAACTTAGTATAAGTTGTTAACTCCTTAGATCGGTAAGTCGTAAGACCATCTAAGTCGGTAAGCGTCTTAAGTCGGAGCTGTAGCTAAGTCGGAGCTCTTTTTAACAGTTAGGTCGGCATGGCTTTAGGTCGGTCAACTACTGAGTCGGTCCTGTAGCTTAAGTCGTAGACTGCCTTAGGTCGTAACCCATTGAGTCGGTCCTGTAGCTTAAGTCGTAGCTGCCTTAGGTCGTAACCCATTGAGTCGGTCCTGTTGCTTAAGTCGTAGACTACCTTAGGTCGTAACCCTCCTTAACTCGTAATCCGTTAAGTCGGACCATTCCTTAGGTCGGAGCCTTCCTTAACTCGTAAACCGTTAAGTCAGACCATTCCTTAAGTCGGAGTCTGTTGAGTCGTAGGCCTCTTTAAGTTGTAAGTCGCAGCTTGTTAAATCGCGAACAAAAGAGGATTAACAACAGCCTAGTTTTTGAGAAGGGAGGATGCGAAACAGTCTAGGAAAAAGGATGACGTAGGGCACAGTGTGGAAGGAATCTAGAGCAATGTTGTTGTTAAACAAACCGGAGAGAGTTCCGGAAAGGTGCAATTGAATATACAGAATAAACAGAATCAATAGAAAGGCGATGGAAATCAAAACAGGAAACGGGATTAGAATCGTGGGCCGTGACGTTAGGCTCCTATGTTTGACAATTATACCCCTTTGAATATGTCGTTGGAGAATGTGTACTTGCAGACCTGCAATAATATCCAGTATAAGAAACTTGCTCCGAAGCAATCAACGGAAAAACAGATTCAGGCAGGAAAGTTTTGTAGATTTCACGATAGCTATGGCCATAATACGAATGAGTGCCATCATCTACAGAACATTATTGAAAATTTGATACGAGAGAGAAAGTTGGAGCAGTTTGTGCGAGCGCTGCAGTCTGGAGGTGCGGGCCCATC
Organism: Allium fistulosum; assembly: GCA_030737815.1. Classification (NCBI taxonomy): domain Eukaryota; kingdom Viridiplantae; phylum Streptophyta; class Magnoliopsida; order Asparagales; family Amaryllidaceae; genus Allium; species Allium fistulosum. The sequence continues at coordinate 104,060,563 of CM060907.1, forward strand.
AAATCAGAACCAGATACCAAATCAGGCAAGACCGAAGGAACCCACTCGTACCGGTGGGAGGTTAGTGATTAATACTGTTAGTGGTGGTCCATATCCAGCAGATCGAAGGTGGAGGGAAATGGAGTCGTATGCCAGCTCTATTAGGCATGCGGGCTTCGAATGTTGTAGTAATTTGGAAGATGGGGCTCCGGCCAAACAACAGAAAACGATGACTGACGACATCGTGTTTCGAGACATGGATGATGATAGAGTCGAAGCCCCAACCATTGATCCACTTGTCATTTCAGCTCAAATAGGTCCTGCTTGGATGAAGAGGATCCTAGTGGACAGTGGAAGCTCGGTGAATATATTGTTTAAGCAAGCTTATGATCGGATGAAAATGGAGGCGAATGATTTGAAGTCTTGTCAGTCCCGCATCCATAGCTTCAATGGAAGTGCGACTATACCCACTGGGATGGTGGAGCTACCAGTGGAAATGGGAATTGGAGAATGACAGAGAGTCCGAATATTACACTTTGCTGTATTGGACATAGACTCGCCATACAATGCCTTTTGGGCCGACCGACCCTAGCTGAATTCAGGGCAGCTATTGCCCCTTGGTGCCTGACTTTAAAATTCCCTATCGACAACGGAGTCGGAGTTGTTCAGGGAGACCAGGCTACTGGACGAACCTTTTATGTTGCTGAGCTATGGGAGGCGCAGCGAAAAAAAAAGGAAAAGGCGTAGAGGAATCTCTCTACGTCCTCTTTGCGGAAAATTGACAGCTAACGCCTAGGCCTAGGCCCGGGCACCCCAACCAATTCCCAAGGGATCTTGACCCGAGAGATACTAAAAGTGAAGACGAAAGTAAAGACAGTCAAGCTTCCTCGGCCGAGCTGACGGTCGATGTTCCGATCGACAATACTTACGATACTAAAATGATAAAAATTGGATCTCAGCTAAGCCAACAGATGCAGGAGGAATTGGTTGAACTTCTCCGGGCAAACCTCGACGTGTTTGCCTTAACATACTCTGACATGTGTGGGATCTCGCCAGACATCATGAGCCACACATTGAATATTGACCCGCGGCACGTCCCGGTCAAGCAAAAAAGGCATGGTATGGATCCAGAGAGATCTATCGCCCTTAAGGAAGAGGTAGATAAACTCAAATCGAATGGGTTTATCTGAGATGCATTATATCCAGAATGGGTGTCAAGTCCTGTACTTGTCTGAAAGCCAAACGGGAAATGGAGAACATGCGTTGATTACTCAGACTTGAATAAAGCTTGTCCTAAAGATAGTTTTCCACTTTCCTGAATCGATCAGCTTGTAGACTCAACAGCTGGACATGAACTCCTATCCTTCATGGATGCGTATTCTGGCTACAATCAAATACCCATGCACTTGCCCGATCAGGAGCATACCAGTTTCGTAACCAATCTAGGACTTTACTGCTACAAATTCATGTCGTTCGGACTCAAGAACGCCGGGGCAACTTACTAACGGTTAGTTAATCGAATGTTTGCTAACCTGATCGGAAAACCATGAAGGTATATGTGGACGACATGCTTGTGAAGTCGTGATTCTCCACTGATCATATCAAAGACCTGGAATCGATGTTCAACATCCTCCGAGAATATATAATGAAACTCAACCCATTGAAATGCCACTGTGGGGTCGCATATGGAAAATTCCTTGGATTTATCGTCAATGCTCGAGTAATTGAAGCCAATCCCAAGAAGATCTGGGCAATCAGAAATCTTGAAACTCCAAGGACTATAAAGCAAGTCCAGAACCTCAATGGGAAAGTAGCAGCACTAAGCAGGTTCATTTCAAAATCCACTGGCAAATGCATTCCCTTCTTCGACCTGATCGGAAAAGGGAAACGAAACTTTGAATGGACTACGGAATGTGAGGGTGCATTCCGAGCACAATTAAACACCTCTCCACACCACCTATTCTGTCAAAGCCCATTGATCATGAGAGATTACACATCTATTTGGCGGTGTCAAAAAACGCAATCAGTGCTGCCCTAATTTGGGAGGAAGACCGGATACAACGGTTGGTCTATTACATTAGTAAATGGCTAACAGGAGCAGAGAGAAATTATCCTAAGCTGGAAAAGTTGGCTTATTGTCTTGTCATTGCCTCAAGGAAGCTCCGTCCGTATTTTCAGGCTCATCTTATCACCGTCTACACCGATCAGCCGTTACGATAGGTCCTTAAGCGGCCTGAGACGTGTGGTAGGTTACTCAAGTGGAATATCGAGCTAAGACAGTTTGACATTACATACACTCCAAGGCGAGCTATCCAAGGACAAGTCCTAGCAGACTTCATCGTTGAATTCACTATCCCGGAGGACTTGCCCGAAACCAGTGAATCTCCCAAGTATATCTGGAAGCTGCACACTGATGGTGCATCAAACGACCGTTGCTCAGGCGTCGGAGTTGTACTTGAAACTCATGAAGGGCGATCTATATGCTATGCTTTAAAGTTCAATTTTTGTGCGACCAACAACGAAGCCGAATACGAAGCCCTTCTCGCTGGATTGAGACTTTCCAGGGATTTAAAAATTATTGATGTGGAGATTTATTGTGATTCACAATTGGTCGTGTATTAAGTTCGGGGGAGTACAAAGCCAAAGACCGAAGATTGGTTGCTTACCTTGCTCGGGTTCAGGAAATATTGAATCAGTTCGATTATTATGCCATCTACTGCATACCCCGAGAACGTAATCAAAAAACCGATTCATTAGCAAAGTTAGCCAGTATAGGTGAGTCATAGCAAATGGGAATCGTTCCCGTGGAAACATTATCTTCCCCGAGCATCGATCAGATGGAAATAGATTGGGTATTTAAGGTCATTCCTGACAAGGAGTCATGGATGACTCCGTTGAGAAACTATCTCGAGCATGGGACCCTACCGAAGCGTAGGAGTGAAAAAAGATAAGTTCTTCGAAAAGCTTCGCGATTCACTATTCAAAATGGAGTCATGTACAGAAGAGGGTACTCCGTTCCTTTACTTCGGTGTATCGCCCATAATGAAATCAAACGAGTATTGCAGGACGTACATGAAGGAGAATGTGGCGATCACATTGGGGGGCAAGCTCTTGCCAAGAAAGTGCTCCGATATGGATACTATTGGCCGACTGTAAACCGCGATGCATCGGACTGCGCCAGAAAATGTGACAGATGTCAAAAACACACTTGGATTCCAAGAGCCCCACCTACCGAAATAACTCAGATGGTCAGTCCATGGCCGTTTGTAGTATGGGGGATTAACATTATTGGTTCTCTACCTCTGGCCAAAGGTGGTGCGAAGTACGCCATCAATGCAGTTGATTACTTTACCAAATGGGCGGAAGTTGAGCCCCTTGCTACTATCATAATGAAAAAGTGATCAACTTTGTAGTACGCAACATTATCTGTCGATTTGGTCTCCCACATACCATTATCACTGACAACGGAGCCCAATTCGGCGGTGTTGAGTTTAAAATTTTTTGTCAACATTTCCACATCCAGAAGAAATTCTCTGTAGTTTCACACCCTTAAGCAAATGGACAGGTTGAAGTTGTTAATAAAGTTATAAAGTCCATTCTGAAGAAATGACTGGAAAAGGCCGAGGGCAAATGGGTCGATGAACTTCCTATGGCTTTATGGGATAATCAGACAACCCACAAATCTACCACCGGCCACACTCCATTCTCTCTTTCCTATGGTTCAGAAGCTGTTATTCCAGTCGAGATGGAAGTACCTTCTCATCGTGTGACTTATTAAGATCCGAAAACGAATGCTATATTACTCTCCGAATCACTGGATTTATAGGATGAGAAGCGAGAAGAGGCTGATTTGAGGGCAGCCGCATACCGAAGTCGAGTCGCCCGATTATATAATGCCAAGGTCCGACCACAAACCTTCGAACTCGGTGACCTCGTCCTTAAAAGAATTTACCCGGTTCCTTCACATATGAAGCCAACGTGGGAAGGGTCGTATGTCATCGAACAAAAGATTGGAGACGGCACATTTAAATTATCGACCATTGGCGGTCTTACTTTGCCGAGAGCCTAGAACAGCGAGAGTCTTCGTCGCTACTACACATAATAGCTCTGTTTATTTATTCAGTCTACTTTTCATTTGCAATTTGTTTATGCATTTCGAAATTTAAATTTGTAATAACGCAACTGACTTTGCCGTATTTACTTATTTCAGCAATAAAATGTAATCTCTTCGAGCTAGAGCAGTGATTTTTTGAAATGCGTCATATGACCACCACTATGCACGGAGAGCTAAGTTCCACGATACGGTGGGATTTATTCAAATAGGGAGTGACTGTGATACGACCGGTCACTCTCTAGGTGAAACCCGAGATCAGGGACAAGCCATCACACTGAAGCAAAAAAGGATTGATACATGACAATCCTTTAACTAACTCTAGATTCCCAGAGTGCGAACTTGAGTATAATCTTAAAAATATGGTTTCGAAGAGGGTGGATCTATCCACCTAATGACTTCGCCCTTATTCAAACCAAGTTTGAGGAAGATGGACCCGTCCATCGCACGACCTCACTTGTTGACTCAGGGTGGATGTGAGTCGACCATCCACGATCCCGATAGATCTGTCGTTCCCGGAGTGCGAATGAAATCCTAAAGCTTAAACATATGTGACTGACCATCTGTCGGCCAACTCTAGATTCCCGAAGTGTGAAATGGAGTATAAACATAAATACCAAATGGGTGTGATTGACCACCCATCAACGAACTCTGGATTCCCAAAGTGCAAACCAGAGTATAAACATCAAATAACTCCGGAATCCCAGAGTGCGAACTAAAGTATAAACATCGACTAATTCTAAATCCCCAGAGTGCAGATTGGAGTATAAACACAAGCCGCATGTGAAACGACCACCCGTAGGACGACTCCAGGCCCATAGAGTGAAGGTCGGAGTATGAGCGCAATGTAGGTGTGACTGACCACCCACGAATCAATCTAAGTCCCCAGAGTGCGGACGAAGTTCTGAATATCAAACAGGTGTGACTGGCAGCCCATAAAATAACTGAAGTCCCCGGAGCACGGATGTATCTCCAAACCTTAAGCGGGTGTGACCGACCGCCGATCTACAAGTGTAATCCCCAGAGTGTGGATGCGATCATCAATAGATGAGCAAGTGTGATTTGACCACCTGAACTTGTCTTGTTTCAGTCTTGCTTCAGTGAAGTTAAGCTCGATGTATTAAAGTCAAACAATGATTGTTAACCAATCTTTTCAACTTATCCCCGGAACTAGGGGCAGAACTTAAGTGCCAGCCACTGGTTGAGACAGTGTGATATCGGAATTCGACTTAACGCTCGATCGCGGCCCGAAGCCGTAGCTCCGGAACTTAGCGACTACGCCTGGGTCTGAATTCAAAGACTAAAACTTCATAAATACCATGACTTGAAGTTCAAACGCTGAAACACTTAAGTGAATAAACACAAACTGAGCTGAAGACAAAATGGAATTTTATTTCAACTATACTTCAAAAAAGAAGAAGGTACAAAATTATTCCAAAAATCCTACTAGCGAGAGTCGAAACTGCATCTATACATGGCCTACAAAAAGCAAAAGTAGATTCCTATCTATCTACCAAAAATGAACCGAGAAGACATGTCTATTCTCTCTTTTTCCTCGGCTTCTTCTTCGGTGTCGACCCGTTGGAACTGCCACTTGGCTGCCTCTTTAAGCCCTTACCTTTTGGTGATTTATCTCCAGCCTGGGGCATTATGGTAACCTCCTCCTCCGAAATCACATGGATTGGAATGCTTCCTGAAGGCGGAGTCGGGGAAGTAGGATCGATGTTGGCAAGAGCAGGAGGCACAACGGTGTCGACAATGGTACCACCGGGAGAAATCATCCGTAAAGGAGCTGGGCCAGGTCCCGCCATTCCACCTCCAAAGCCACTGCCCCGCGCAGCTGCTCCCATCTCTGTGTTGATTTCAGCTAGTATCTCCTCTTCGTGGATCGTTTGGGCATCACCGGGGATGCTAGCAGTTAGGCCCGAGGAGCTGATCACAGGCACGCCTCTACCAATAACAAATGGAAAGTCAGCAAAAGGGTCACTGTGATGACTGAGCAGTTCCTCCATCATCTATTCATCAAAGCTAAGTGTGCTCTCATGTGCTCCATTGGTTCGCGCAGTAGCCGTTGTAGTGGTCGCTTCTGTTATGATGGCTTCTTGCTCGTGGTACGACTCTTGAGTTGCAGGAAGCGCGGCAGATGTAGCTCCTATCACTAAATAGAGACAAAGAAAAAGTTATTAGTGATTGCTTCAAGTAACGCTTCCCACTTTGAATGAGCACATGAGATGTTCATAATACCTTCCTTAGAATGACTTGTAGGCGGAACTGGAGCAGCTTCAGTGACGTTCTTGTGAACTGAAGATAACCACGGTTGATCGGGATTATATGCAGGAACAGACTGAGGATCAACCGCAGATGTAGATTCAGGCTGAGTTGGGACAAGAATTTCAGAACCCGCATCGTGGTGCTCAACACCAGAACCCTCTCCAGCTTCTAAATGCTGAGTGCTAAGTTTCTCCTTTTCATATGTGATCGTGATATCATGGAGAACTTTTCTTTCATCTTCACTCAGCAGCCGGTTCTCCAGTTCGAATTCATCAACTAATTCAGCTTGGTGTTCTACCTTTTCATCTTCCACCAAGCGGCCCTAAGCATTATACAAGTGTGATGGATAGTTATCGAGCCAGGTTAGGTTTCGGTGCTTCAATACTTTAGCGTTGTATGTGATGAGAAAATCTTCGATGTCAGTCTCTAACCTGGCCTCCACCGCTTTTACTTCATTCTCAACCCTGGCGTCGGCTTCCTGAATTTTGAGCGTTGTCGCGTCCCTCTCATCCCGGAGCACCACAGATTGTTCACACGCTTCCTGAGCTGCTTTGTTTGCATCGTCTTTCTCCTTAACGATTTCGGCAAACTTGGCCTTAAGCTCCTCAAGCTCCTTCAGTGTAGCATCCCTTTCAGCCATAACAATGGTGTTTCGATGACCCATCTCCTCAACCAAGGCAAAATGCGTCTATCGCATCCTTTCCATAGATTGATTTGCCCCATTGGCTTTTTTATTGGCCTCCATTTCTGATTTCTTGGAAGGTTCAGCCTCATTGTTAAGCACTTGTATTATGCGGTCCTTTTGAGCGAGATCAGCTTCTAATGTTTCGATTACTTTTGCCCGCTCAAAGGCCACCACTGATGCTTTATCTGCAGTCTTCATCCACTCCCTATATTGGCTGTAAACATCATGGATGTAATCATGCATAGTTTGTTCCTCCTCAACTGGAATTCTCTTCAAATGCGGAGGGAAGATGAAGCCGTTGAAACAAATGTTTGGAAATTCTTTTTCAACTGGGCGATCCTAATCGCTCCTTCCCCAGTAGGCTCGGTGACAGCTTGCTCAGTGATAATGGGAGTTTCAGCCTCGGTCCTACGGCGCTATGAATCGGACCTTGGAACATGAGAAGACGGTTTTTGGCGTGGAGGCTCCAAGGGTTGTTTCCCATGATCGGAGGGTTTTGTTGGAGCTCGAGGAGGTGGAGAGCGTGATCGGGATCGATGTCTATATTCTCTATCCCTCTCCCTTTCATAACGCTCCTGGCTAGAATAACCGCGATCGTGGTCTCTATCGGCTTCCCTCCTATGGGACTCATAATATGAACTGGACGACTGGCATGCCGAGCGGAGGCTTCCTAGCATGGATTCTCGCCTAGTCATTGTAGCTGTAAAATAGAAAGATAAGTAGAGTTAATAATCTTCAGAAATGAACAACTTATGATTGGAAATCGTACAGTGCCGTGAAGTGTATGTATGCATGTGCTAAACCCCCCGACGTACCGGTTATGTCGGCCACACTCGTAGGAAGTGACTCGCTTAAATCTAAAGCACTTTGAAGCCCTTCCAATCCGGTGTCGTGTTGGAGCGACACATAGTCCGGAATTGGAATGTCGGTGAGCCCTTCAAAAGGATTCTCCATTTGCGAGGGAGGAGCCTCTGAAATTCTAAAACCGGAGGCTGGTAGGGACACAACCATAGATTTCCATCTCGAAGACTTATGACGTTTATGTCCAACAGCCTTGCCTTTCCTCCTTCCCTCTAAATCCCGAGAACTATCTGGGGGCCCGGCTACGGGCTCATCTTCAGTGGGCATATCTTCTTCATTGCCCTCCTCAGCTATTACAACCCCGGGCGCTTTACGCTTAGCCTGTCTTGTCGAAGCTGTCCTAAAAGGTCCCTCAAGTTTTATGCTCTGATCTTGACCAATTAGCCCAATGGCCCTCAAATTTTCATCTGTCAGCACCAAGTCAATTTCTCTCATCTCACCAGGCACCTCTCGGAGAATCCGCGCTATTTCTTTAAATTGGGCACCTTCGGGTCGTGGAATTACGGCTGTAAAGGAAAGAAAATGTTAGACTCAGCATCGGTTACAACTATCTTGTTAGCTACTAGAAAAATTGCGATACCTACGTCTAACTAACCACCGTTTGGCAAACCCTAGGGGGCACCGAACGTAGAACCACTCCGTCTTGAAATAGCTAAGCTTGGTCCAGGATCCAGTCACCACTTGGCAATTCCTGACTGCCTTTAGGAATGTGAATGATGGGTTATCTCCTCGACTCTTGGCATTGAACAAGAATCTAACATCTTCCAAAGTCGGGGGTCGAAAGAGATGCTACATGAAAATGATGAATAGACTGTTCAACAATGCATATCCGTTTGGATGTAACTGTGATGGAGCGATTTCAAAGAAAGCTAACACTTCTCGAAAATATTGGTTGAATGGAGGAAGCATTCCAGCTGTGCACGAATGTCTATTAAAATCGATTAATCCTTCTGGGGGAAAATGTGGCCTGTCATCCGGTCCTGGTAGCAAAACGTCATCTAGTGGTAGACCATGTCTTAAGCAGATTCTCCCCAATATATCTTCGGAGACATTGGATGGTACAGAATCTTGGGGATTCACAATAAAGATTGCTCCTAGCAGCTCATTTGGAGCTGGAATTATGACTTCGGCCGCGATGGCCGGCGTCTCAATTATCAGGGGAGGTGAACTTGGAGTCTCTTGCTGCTGTGAACTCCCGGGTTCCATAGCTAATCAACTTAGTAAAAACCATCATTAGATGATAATAATCTCGTGTTTCCCCTAGTGTGAAATACATGAGTGTATTGTGCAATGAAATATTATAAAGTACTTAAGAAAGCTCTACAAAGGTTAGCAAGATGTTCGAACGATGAGACTTCAAAATTCAACTGAAATGACCGTCATCGCTGACCGTCACGACAATGCCATCCAGACTTTGGAGACCGATCCGAGTTAAAATTTGTTAAATTTGGTCAAGTTACAAGTTCCATCGACGAGCTTCGAAAGGCAGTCAAATATGTAGTGAAACGACTGAGTCCAATGATGCAAGGCAGAAGCTCGTCGGAGTCATATGTTCAAATGTGCAAGGGGTTTCAAGTTCATCAAAGTTCAACTCGTATCGATCACCAAAGCTCCAATTCGTATCAGTCAGGGAAGTTATTCGTATCCATCAAGATACGAGTTCGTGTTGATCATCAAAGATGCCTTCGTATCAATCTCCTGGCATGTAGTTCGTATAGATCGAGAACATTGGATTTCGTATCGATCAAGTGCAACCCCTTCGTATCGATCAGCAAGTCCAAAACCTTCAAATTGATCATCTCGAGTCGATTCGAAAACCAATCATCACTTGATACGAAGACCTCCACTTCATCGTCATGAAGTCCTATTAGCCAGATCGATTCGAACGCCTCTTACCTCGGATCGATACGATCCATCCTTCCTCCTTCATCGATACGAAAACAGGGCCAAGCCATCCCCTCACAGATCCGTCGTATCCCAAACTTCATCTTCTTCAAATCCATTCAGGCATCGTCCCTCCATCATCCTTGACCTCACTCCGGCCGTCCACAACCACCACTTCACCAGAGTAGGTCATGGAAACGAATGAGGTGGCCATAGATTTAGAGTCTCATCGTTCTAACATAAGATTTGTGGTCTAATTACCTAGGTTTAATAGACAGTTAAAGGGATTAGAAGCATGGTTCGATTTGAAGGCGAAGGCAATTCACGTTTCTTTCAACTCGGAGCGATACGAAGTGTAACAGAAAAATGGGCAAGTGAAAGAAAATGGCTGAGTACAAAAGGCTTTTCTATGGATACGAGGGATGAAGGGAAATGACGATTCGACCCCCGGTTGTTTTGACCGGTTAAAAAAAATTTCCTCTCCAATCGATGCGAAGAGAGTTGTTCGTATCCATGCGCCCTCTATCTAAAGCAACGTTCATTCGTATCCATCCATCGATCAATATGAACTACAAGGCCAGGGCTTATCTATGCCATTCGAAACCATTAAGAATGCACCGATACGAAATGACAAGTTCATATCCATCAACTTAATGTCCACAGAGGTTCATGTCCATCGATACGAACTGCCCTATTCGTATCCGTTAACGTGAAGCCTAAAAAGACTCGTATCCATCGATACGAACGACATTGAAACATCAAGCACACTCGAATCGATTGCTATCGATATGAAAACAATTTTTCAACTTTTAAAATCGATCCAGGAAAGGATCGATACGAAAAGATACTGCAAAACAACCATCGAACATTGTTACAACTCGAATTTCACATTGATTCAGGAGAGGATCGATATGGGCTTCGATACAAGAAAGCTGACAATGACTCGTGAACGTACAACGTTAACGAGAGTCGGGTTAACATATGTTTTGTGTGCAATAAATAAACATTTAATTTCCGAAATTCACAGGAACTAAATTGTCACCTGATGACAATTACAATAATGAACAACAGCTTGCTATCATTCAATACTCAGTTACAACAATGCGCAGTACAACAATTGGCAGTCAACAGTTCGTTATTTGTATTACTGAAGAACAATCGAATGTTACATCTTTCGACGAGAAGACAACAACCGTTCAACAAGTCAAATAGAACTTTTCAGAATGAAGATTGCAGCTTTTCAAAGCACATCATGTCCTCACAAGACGTACTTTGTGGGGCAAATGTTATCATGCCTTTTTGGCAAGGCTGTGACACCAAGAAATTGACTGAAAATCGAAGGCAGTTCATCCCGAGAAACGATTGTAGGCAGGTTCGCAATGGATGCTGATGAATTTTTTCTCAGTCCGAATCGAGCTACAATTAGTATGACACGACAAGCAAAGCTACAGTAGTGTAACGCCCCACTCTGAGACCCACTGTAATAAAGAGTATTACAGGAGTAATATTGTCTGTTAAAGCGGAGAATAGAGTATAGTGGAAGCGACCATTTGTAATCAAGCTATAACTATCTACTGAATACATCGAAAGGATGGTATCTATTTTTTTTTTCAAGTGGTTCGACATATTCGGTAAATACTTATAACTAAATTACAAATGGCTAAAGATCTATCAGGACAAAGCATAATAACATAATAATAAAACATCACAGAACAGAATCACATAACAGATATAAAATCCTAGCACAATACATCGTCAATACAGATCCAAATACTATAAGTGGGTACAAAGCCACTGCCCACACATGTGAGTCAAAAATATGTACATATCAAAGTCTGAACAATAACAGAGTAGCGGAATAGTGGACAAATAAAAGCGCTATCTATCAGCATAGCAGATAATGTCCAAAGCGGAAGCACAGAAGCTAAGTCCAGAGACCTAACCTGAAACAACTCGGTCTGACCCGAGCGAAAACACTCGGGTCAGGCTAGCTAAACAATCAGTAATAACTGAGATATATAATAATGCGGTACATAAATGAAACAGTACTTTTCCTAAGAAAAGAGTATTTTGGACCACATGAATATAATGACGGTCCCTAATCATCAATCAACAGTAAAAATCTCCAAAGAGAATATCAGCACCAAAGTGTTGAATAAATAAAATCGCCTCATATCATCGGCGTAGCCAAAGCTATATAAAGTTGCCCATAGGCAATAATCCCATGTGTGACCAGAGTCTGTAATCAATGCCCAAGCAAAGATCGATGCTCCAAAGAGCAATGGGGATATACTGAAAAGTCAATGAAATCAAACACTGAAAAGCAGTGTCCAGAGACACTGTGAATCCACAAGGTAATCGCACTTACATCGTATGGTTCCATAGAACCAACACCTAATGGCGGTACTCGAATGGATATAAAAATCATCAGATAATACAAGTATAGCACGTGCACCGACTAGAGTCGTTATTGCCAAGTACTGTAGAGTTGTGATTGATCACTCGCACAGATGCAGAACGCGCGAGATGGCAAGATCCTTCCCAGAAGGATAAAGGCCCAGAGGCACATGCCGAAAAAAGAAACTGCTCCATAGAACAGGTGTCCAGAGACGGTTGCCCAGAGGCATGGTGACCTAGAGGTCCAGTACTGGCTGCCTAGAGGCTAATGTGTCACAAACTTCTTGGAGAGGAACCCGTAAAGTGTTAACGATGAGTCCCATACCCTACGTTCGCACTAAACGATTTACTAACCAATAGCAAGCTCACACTCCAAACAATAAAAAGTCCACCTCGTATCATCGGTAAACTAGGCCCAAAGGTCAAAACGATCAATCGAATAGGTCGGGGATTAACCGGAAAGAAAATACACACGGTTCCATAGGCCGGAGATTTCCTAACCGTTTAAGCACCTTTCCACTTCGCTTGACGTGCTAAAAAGTGAGAGTGAGATTTTTATTATAGAAAATAATGGTTCAAAACGGATTTATAATTGATTTTGAGAACACTCTAAAACGGCTTTTGAAAACTCTCCTATTATGGAGTAAATAGTCTACTAATTAAAAATAATATTATATAATAATTTCGAAAGCCATTTCGGAGCGAAAAATCCTTTTAAAACCTTTTTATAAGGCACGTGCACAAAATCCAGAGACAAATCTCAAAGAAATCGATAAAACCAGAAAATCACTGAAAATATTCTAAGTGTTGGAAAATAGTCCAAAACTGACGCGAACCCAAGTTCGGAAAATTATTCGGACCAGTAGACTGAATTCGAATGGCATGAAAATTCGTAGGAACGTAGTCCGACATTCCTACTTCAGTACGCAAAAAGAATTACTCGATTCCGACTTGAAACGAAGGCGTAGCGACGTTCCAAAGTCGGACACAGAAACATGAAACGCACTGTTTTGCACAGCGATCTGGGTTAAACTCTGACAGGAAATTCGAAGGGTCTAATGAACTCAGATGATGACCAAACTTTCAAAATATGGAGTTCATAACTCCATCTTTCCAACGAGACCAAAATCGTCAAATTTCGACTAGCGGCTCAAAAGTTATGACCAAAATAGTTTCAGTTTCATCCACAGAGCTAATATATGTGTATCGCTCTCGGGAAGATAGTAGAAAAAACAATTTTTGACCTAGTTAGACTCAAAATTACAGAAAACTCACTGAACAAAAATTGTAGCATAGGTTTTATGCTTTCTAGAACATCCAAAATTATCTAATTCGGATCAAAAACGAGAGAAATACATGCAAAACAATATCAGATTGAAACTCAAGATAACTTGTTAAAGACAGAATTGGTCTTCTGTCTTTGAATGCATTTCAGGTCATCTAAATTGCAAAATTACGGAAAACTCACTGAACAAAAATTGTAGCATATGTTTTAACCTTTCCGGAACATCCAAAATTATCTAATTCGGATCAAATACGAGAGAGATACATGCAAAACAATATCATATTGAAACTCAAGATAACTTGTAAAAGACAGAATTGGTCTTCTGTGTTTGAACGCATTTTAGGTCATTTAATGGGAAAACTACAGAAAACTCACTGAACAAAAATTGTAGCATATGTTTTAAGCTTTCCGGAACATCCAAAATTATCTAATTCGGATCAAAAACGTGATAGATACATGCAAAACAATATCAGATTGAAACTCAAGATAACTGGTTAAAGACAGAATTGGTCTTCTGTCTTTGAACGCATTTCAGGTCATCTAAATGGCAAATTTATAGAAAACTCACTGAACAAAATTGTAGCATATGTTTTATGCTTTCCGGAACATCCAAAAATATCTAATTCGGATCAAAAACGAGAGAGATACATGCAAAACAATATCAGATTGAAACTCAAGATAACTTGTTAAAGACAGAATTGGTCTTCTGTCTTTGAACGCATTTCAGATCATCTAAATGGCAAAATTACAGAAAACTCACTGAGCAAAAAGTGTTCCTTATTGAATTTAGTTTGCAGTAAAAAAAAGTCACCAAAAACGGATGAGAAATGAAGAAGTTATGCCTGATTTCGTTTCAGCTACAATTCCAAAACGAAAATTATAGAAGCATCAAGTAAAAAAAGATTTAGCTAGCAATTTTACCTCAACCAATATAGCAAGCAACTTGTGTGCACACCCAAAATGAAAGCAAAGAGGATCAAAGAGCTATGATTCACATGTTACATAATAAAACATGTGTTACTAAATGATTACCGAAATCTAAAGATGATTAAACACATATTAGAAGAGGTTTTTAGCAATATACCTCTCTAGAAAGTAACAAAGACTACTAAAGCATCAACCCAAGTTAGCAAAAGATGATTAGGAGGCTATAAGATCAAAAAAACACATAAAAAATGTGTTACCAAATAAATTTCAGAAATGAGAAAGATATAAAAACGGATTTGAGGTGGGTATTTGCATTACCTTTGCGTAGAATGACTTGCATAAGCAAAAACTAGAAGGAGATGAAGATAGAGGCCATTTTTGTTATGAAAGCTTTAGGAAATGATTAGGGTTTTGATTAGGGATGAATGAATGAGGTTAGGAGAGTTTGAGATAATTTATAGAGGAGGTTTAGGGTGGGTTATTGGGTTAGGTTTAGTAACCCAATAAGAAGAGAGTTATTTACATGTTTCCAAAAATTAGTCTAAGTGTTCATATATGTTTATAAAACTCATTTTTCTTATCCAAACCCGTTTTAAAATCTCTCCTAAAATATTTAACTTTCCAAAATAACATTTTATCCTCATTTTAAAATTACATATTCCCCATTTAATTAAAATAGCCTTTTTCAAATAAACTTTCTTATTCCAAATACTTTTATGCTTCATTAAAATAAATAAAAATCCTAACTTTTATTTATTAATTGGTAATGCAAATCCCGGGTTGTTACATACTCTCCCCTTAAGAAAATTGCGTCCCCGCAATTCCTTAAGATAGATGTCGTCCATAACGCCAAATCCACAAAAGAAGTGATAGTGATAAAATAGAGAATTCTCACCCGCAGAAGAAGATGGGAGAAAGCCAGGATAAGAGCGCTCGATAGATTCTCCGGTCTCCCAAGTGCAGTCCTTAGGATTCGATGACCATTGAATCTTCACGAGTGGAACCTCTTTGTTGTGAAGGCGTCTAACCTCCGAATCAAGCACACGAAGAGGTTATTGCTCCAAAGATAAATCAGGTAAGATCTCTAAATCAGGCACAGCATGTGGCTCAATGATAGAATCAGGATCGCGGACACACATGCGAAGCTGGGAAACATGGAACACGTCGTGCATTCCAGAGAAGTGAGCAGGTAGAGCCACACGATAAGCAACGGGGCCGATGCGTTCCGTAATAGGAAATGGTCCAACATAGCGAGGAGCCAACTTCCCTGTAGAGCTGAAACGCACAACCCCTTTCATAGGAGATATCCGAATAAAACATGATCACCAATGGAGAACTCAAGAGGCTTCCTACGGTTGTCCGCGTAGGATTTCTGACGGTTCTGCGCCTCTTTCATTCTTTGACGAATAAGAATAATTTTCTCAGAAGATTCCCGAACTGAATCTGGACCAAGAAGAAGCTTCTCGACAGATTCTAACCAACACGAAGGAGAACGACATGGCCTTCCGTAAAGAGCCTCGAAAGGAGCCATGCCAATACTAGACTGAAAGCTGTTGTTGTAGGAGAACTCTACAAGCGGTAAGTGATCCTCCCAACTACCTCCGAAATCCAGACTACAACAGCGCAAAAGATCCTCTAAAACACGATTCATCCTCTCCGTCTGACCGTCGGTCTGAGGATGATAAGCAGTCGAGAGATTCAGCTTTGAGCCCAAAGCTGACTGTAGGCACTTCCAGAAGTGACTAGTAAAGATAGTGTCTCGATCACAGACGATAGAGCTAGGAATGCCATGAAGTCGAACGACTTCCTTCACATATAGCTTGGCAAGCTGAGGAGCAGTCTGAGTGGACTTAATAGGAATGAAATGAGCTGATTTGGTCTAGCGATCGACGATGACCCAAATAGAAGTATGGCCTGACCTCGATCGAGGCAGACCGTCAATAAAATACATGGATATCTGATCCCATTTCCACAATGGAATCTCTAGCGGCTGAAGAAGACCAGTGGACACTGATGCTCAGCTTTGATCTGTTGACAAGTCATGCAACGGCTTACATAACTTGCAACATCACTCTTCATGCCCTCCCAATAAAATAGGCGACACATGTCGGCATACATCTTACTCGACCCGGGATGTATAGTGTACTTAGTGCGATGACACTCGTCTAGAATATCGCGCCTAAGTGATAAATCAGATGGTACCAAAATACGGTTCTTCCTGCGAAGACACCGATGAGAATCAATAGAATAATCCAACAATGTCTCATCACTGGATCCCGACTCAAGGAGATGAATATATCGCAACAAGCCTAGATCATGCCGCTGAGCATGGGCAATGCGATCCAATAGAATAGGTCGAGCTTCCAAGCTGAATAGCAAGATCTGAGGATCAGAAGACGGAGCTCGATATCGAATATCACACATAGAAAGAGTCTCAAGAATATCCCACTCGGCTATCATCATAGAAACTACTGCCGAGTGTTTGCGACTGAGTGCATCAGCCACACGATTACCCTTGCCAGGGGTATACTGAATGTCTAAGTCATATGAGGCGAGAAACTCAAGCCATCGCTGCTGCCTCATATTGAGATCCTTCTGACTGAATAAATATTTTAGCGACTTGTGATCGGTGTAAAGAGTGAAGCGTTCGCCTAATAGAAAGTGACGCCACGTCTTCAAAGCAAAGACGATAGCTGCCAACTCAAGATCATGAGTCGGATAGCGAACCTCATTCGGACGTAGCTTCCTAGAAGCATAAGCAACTACCCGATTCTTCTGCATAAGCACAGCACCGAGGCCGCTACCACAAGCGTCGGTGTAAACAACAAGATCCTGGTTACTCTCAGGAACCACAAGGATAGGAGCATGAGTGAGAAGTTCCTTCAATCGCTGGAAAGAAACTTCACACTTATCAGACTAAAGAAAGCGAACCCCCTTACGAGTCAGAGTCGTGAGGGGAAGTGCAACACGAGAGAAATCCTTGATAAATCGACGGTAATAACCCGCCAGACCAAGGAAGCTGCGAATATCATGAACGTTCTCAGGCTGCTTCCAATTCTGAATAGCTTCGATCTTTGCAGGATCGACAAAAATACCCTCAGATGATACAATATGGCCCAAGAACTTGACCTTGCTCTCCCAAAAATGGCACTTGGAGAGCTTGGCCTTAAGCCGATGCTGACAAAGAGTATCCAAGACGATCCGCAAATGATGAGCATGCTCTGCCTCGGATCTAGAATAAATAAGAATATCGTCGATGAAAACCAGAACGAATCTATCGATGTATTCCCGGAATACTCGATTCATGAGATCGACGAAGAAAGCCGGAGCGTTCGTCAAGCCGAACGGCATGACCAACCACTCAAAAGAACCATAACAAGTGCGAAATTCTATAAGAGGAATGCTGTCTTCCGCGACTCGTAGCTGATGGAAACCGGTGGCAAGGTCAAGTTGAGAGAAGACTTTCGCACCACTCAACTGATCAAACATATCATCTATCTGTGGCAATGGATAACGATTTCTGATGGTCAACTCATTAAGCTTGCGTTAGTCAATGCAAAGCATAAGAGAGCCATCAGCCTTCTTAACGAAGACCACAGCAGCACCCCATGGCGAAGAACTGGATCGGATGAACTGCTTCGCTTCAAGCTCAACTAGCTGCTTCCTGAGTTCCTCATTCTCCTTAGTAGACATCCTCGTGGGAGGACGCCCAACTGGGTGGGAGCCTGGAATGAGATCGATGCGGAACTCAATAGCTCGCTTCGGTGGTAAACTAGATACTGGCTCGAAGATATCGGGGAAATCCCAAACATCTGGAATACGAGATATGTCTACCTCATCATCTCGTGAATCAAGAGAAAATAAAGTAACATCAGAAATTCCAACATCCTGAAGAGCAATAGCTAACGGAGCGGACGAGTCAGGATGACAAAGAAATAATATCCGCTCCGAACAAATGATTTTGGCGTCGTGCTGAACGAGCCAATCCATGCCAAGAATCATATCAAAGCCCAAATACTCCATAACGTGGAGTTTTGCACGGAAAGAAAAGCCACAAAGATCAATATATATATCCTCACAGAGCAAGCTTAGGGTCGTGGATCCACCAATGGGATTCACAATCCTTAGTGAAGAAACCGGACAAGTATCATCCAAAGATAAAGTATCAACTAGTTCCTTTGATACGAATGAGTGAGAGGCACCCGTATCAAAAAGAACTCTAATAGATCTACCATGAAATAAAATAGAGCCTTCAAGAATGGAAGGATGTGTACCTTTAGGCTGAGCAGAATTGGTAGGAGCCTTGGCAGCATTAAGCCTGCCAGGCTTGGCACTAGCTGGAGCAATAGGACAAGCAAAGATCCTGTGTCCCTCCTTCTTGCAGAAGGTGCAATAGAGAGGTTTGGGACACTCTCGAACATACGATCGGTAGATTTAGTTAAGCACGATTCAAAGATAGATAATTCATTAAGGAATATTACAGAATATTATAGATTCCTACACATATTCCTAACTTATTTATCTAAAGGTGGATATGTTCAATTTGGATCGTATTATAACGTATTGTACTACGTGTCTGTTCTGTGTTTGTTATGCTTAATTCCGATCCTTGGCTCTGATACCAAGCTGTAACGCCCCACTCTGAGACCCACTGTAACAAAGAGTATTACGGGAGTAATACTGTCTGTTAAAGCGGAGAATAGAGTATAGTGGAAGCGACCATTTGTAATCAAGCTATAACTATCTACTGAATACGTCGAAAGGATGGTATCTATATTCTTTTTCAAGTGGTTCGACATATTCGGTAAATACTTATAACAAAATTACAAATGGCTAAAGATCTATCAGGAGAAAGCATAATAACATAATAATAAAACATCACAGAATAGAATCACATAACAGATATAAAATCCCAGCACAATACATCGTCAATACAGATCCAAATACTATAAGTGGGTACAAAGCCACTGCCCACACATGTGAGTCAAAAATATGTACATATCAAAGTCTGAACAATAACAGATTAGCGGAATAGTGGACAAATAAAAGCGTTATCTACCAGCATAGCAGATAATGTCCAAAGCGGAAGCACAGAAGCTAAGTCCAGAGACCTAACCTGAAACAACTCGGTCTGACCCGAGCGAAAACACTCGGATCAGGCTAGCTAAACAATCAGTAATAACTGAGATATATAATTATGCGATACATAAATGAAACAGTACTTTTCCTAAGAAAAGAGTATTTTGGACCACATGAATATAATGACGGTCCCTAATCATCAATCAACAGTAAAAATCTCCAAAGAGAATATCAGCACCAAAGTGTTGAATAAATAAAATCGCCTCATACCATCGGCGTAGCCAAAGCTATATAAAGTTGCCCATAGGCAATAATCCCATGTGTGACCAGAGTCTGTAATCAATGCCCAAGAAAAGATCGATGCTCCAAAGAGCAATGGGGATATATTGAAAAGTCAATGAAATCAAACACTGAAAAGCAATGTCCAGAGACACTGTGAATCCACAAGGTAATCGCACTTACATCGTATGGTTCCATAGAACCAACACCGAATGGCGGTACTCGAATGGATATAAAAATCATCAGATAATACAAGTATAGCACGTGCACCGACCAAAGTCGTTATTGCCAAGTACTGTAGAGTTGTGATCGATCACTCGCACAGATGCGGAACGCGCGAGATGGCAAGATCCTTCCCAGAAGGATAAAGGCCTAGAGGCACATGCCGAAAAAAGAAACTGCTCCATAGAACAGGTGTCCAGAGATGGTTGCCCAGAGGCATGGTGACCCAAAGGTCCAGTACTGGCTGCCCAAAGGCTAATGTGTCACAAACATCTTGGAGAGGAACCCGTAAAGTGTTAATGATGAGTCCCATACCCCACGTTCGCACTAAACGGTTTACTAACCAATAGCAAGCTCGCACTCCAAACAATAAAAAGTCCACCTCGTATCATCGGTAAACTAGACCCAAAGGTCAAAACGATCAATCGAATAGGTCGGGGATTAACCGGAAAGAAAATACACACGGTTCCATAGGCCGGAGATTTCCTAACCGTTTAAGCACCTTCCCACTTCGCTTGACGTGCTAAAAAGTGAGTGTGAGATTTTTATTATAGAAAATAATGGTTCAAAACGGATTTATAATTGATTTTGAGAACACTCTAAAACGGCTTTTGAAAACTCTCCTATTATGGAGTAAATAGTCTACTAATTAAACATAATATTATATAATAATTTCGAAAGCCATTTCGGAGCGAAAAATCCTTTTAAAACCTTTTTATAAGGCCAGTGCACAAAATCCAGAGATAAATCTCAAAGAAATCGATAAAACCAGAAAATCACGAAAAATATTCTAAGTGTTGGAAAATAGTCCAAAACTGACGCGAACCCAAGTTCGGAAAATTATTTGGACCAGCAGACTGAATACGAATGGCATGAAAATTCGTAGGGACGTAGTCCGACATTCCTACTTCAGAACGCAAAAAGAATTACTCGATTCCGACTTGAAACGAAGGCGTAGCGACGTTCCAAATTCGGACACAGAAACATGAAATGCACTGTTTTGCACAGCGATCTGGGTTCAACTCTGACAGGAAATTTGAAGGGTCTAATGAACTCAGATGATGACCAAACTTTTCAAATATGGAGTTTATAACTCCATCTTTCCAACGAGACCAAAATCGTCAAATTCTAACTAGCGGCTCAAAAGTTATGACCAAAATAGTTTCAGTTTCATCCACAGAGCTAATATGTGTATCGCTCTCGAGAAGATAGTAGAAAAATTAATTTTTGACCTAGTTAGACTCAAAATTACAGAAAACTCACTGAACAAAAATTGTAGCATAGGTTTTATGCTTTCGGGAACATCCAAAATTATCTAATTCGGATCAAAAACAAGAGAAATACATGCAAAACAATATCAGATTGAAACTCAAGATAACTTGTTAAAGACAGAATTGGTCTTCTGTCTTTGAATGCATTTCAGGTCATCTAAATGGCAAAATTACAGAAAACTCACTGAACAAAAATTGTAGCATATGTTTTATCCTTTCCGGAACATCCAAAATTATCTAATTCGGATCAAAAACGAGAGAGATACTTGCAAAACAATATCATATTGAAACTCAAGATAACTTGTTAAAGACAGAATTGGTCTTCTGTCTTTGAACGCATTTTAGGTCATCTAAATGGGAAAATTACAGAATACTCACTGAACAACAATTGTAGCATATGTTTTAAGCTTTCCGTAACATCCAAAATTATCAAATTCGGATCAAAAACGAGAGAGATACATGCAAAACAATATCAGATTGAAACTCAAGATAACTTGTTAAAGACAGAATTGGTCTTCTGTCTTTGAACGCATTTCAAGTCATCTAAATGGCAAATTTACAGAAAACTCACTGAACAAAAATTGTAGCATATGTTTTATGCTTTCCGGAACATCCAAAGTTATCTAATTCGGATCAAAAACGAGAGAGATACATGCAAAACAATATCAGATTGAAACTCAAGATAACTTGTTAAAGACAAAATTGGTCTTCTGTCTTTGAACGCATTTCAGGTCATCTAAATGGCAAAATTACAGAAAACTCACTGAACAAAAAGTGTTCCTTATTGAATCTAGTTTGCAGTAAAAACACCTGACCAAAAACGGATGAGAAATGAAGAAGTTATGCCTGATTTCGTTTCACCTACAATTCCAAAACGAAAATTATAGAAGCATCAAGTAAAAAAAAAATTATCTAGCAATTTTACCTCAACCAATATAGCAAGCAACTTGTGTGCACACCCAAAATGAAAGCAAAGAGGATCAAAGAGCTATGATTCACATGTTACATAATAAAACATGTGTTACTAAATGATTACCGAAATCAAAAGATGATTAAACACATATTAGAAGAGGTTTTTAGTAATATACCTCTCTAGAAAGCAACAAAGACTACTATAGCATCAACCCAAGTTAGCAAACGATGATTAGGAGGCTATAAGATCAAAAAAACACATAAAACATGTGTTACCAAATAAATTTCAGAAATGAGAAAGATATAAAAACGGATTTGAGGTGGGTATTTGCATTACCTTTGCGTAGAATGACTTGCATAAGCAAAAACTAAAAGGAGATGAAGATAGAGGCCATTTTTGTTATGAAAGCTTTAGGTAATGATTAGGGTTTTGATTAGGGATGAATGAATGAGGTTAGGAGAGTTTGAGATAATTTATAGAGGAGGTTTAGGGTGGGTTATTGGGTTAGGTTTAGTAACCCAATAAGAAGAGAGTTATTTACATGTTTCCAAAAATTAGTCTAAGTGTTCATATATGTTTATAAAACTCATTTTTCTTATCCAAACCCGTTTTAAAATCTCTCCTAAAATATTTAACTTTCCAAAATAACATTTTATCCTCATTTTAAAATCCCATATTTCCCATTTAATTAAAATAGCCTTTTTCAAATAAACTTTGTTATTCCAAATCCTTTTATGCTTCATTAAAATAAATAAAAATCCTAACTTTTATTTATTAATTGGTAATTCAAATCCCGGGTTGTTACAAGAAGCCAACACTTCAAATTTTGAGTCGATCGGAGTTCGTATGCTCAAGTTATGGGTCGATTAAATTCTGGAAGAAGAAGGTTCTATTTGTATCCCTCTGTTCGCATCGGTCCACTTTCTGTTCATATCCCTCCGTTCGCATCGGTCCACGTTCTGTTCGTATCCATCGGTAGACAAGCTCCTCTTCGTATCAATCCAGAAAAACCCACTTCGTATCCATCCAAGCTCACCCACTTCGCATCCATCTACAGTAACACGTGAGTCCACTTCGTACCGATCTGCTGCCAAACATGCTTCGTATTGATCAGCCACAGATCGATATGAAATCTACACCCCAACCAATTAGCGATACGAAATGGACTCTGAGTTATTGATACGAAGAACCTAAGTTTGTATTGATACGAAGCAATTGTAAAGGATCGATACGCAGTTGGGTACGAGGGATCGATACGAAGTTGATTGCAATAAAGTGAGACGAAAGGAATGTCCTGGGTCGCTGCGAACAAGGCACATTCAAATGGGAGACTCTGTCGCTCAGCATAAAGAGTGGATCGATCCAAGAAGTTAACGCCACGTCACCTAGCAAGCACGTGCCCAGAAGTGATGCGAACAAGAAGCGATGCGAACAAGAAGCGATGCAAACAAGAAGCGATGCGAATTCAACAGCCTTTGAAAAATCCAAACTTGCATCGATCATAACTCAAAATCTATAAGTCCAAATGCCACCAAATTTTCACAGGAGCTTGCGTGCAACCTCAGGAATGTTCATGATCGATCTCGACTCGATTGGACTAAATCTTGATCGATACGAATTTCATTCGTATTGATCACGAATCCAGTCCAAACGACCAGGGATCGATCGCGTGGGCCCACCCACGTGGGAGAAGAGGTCTTTCGAGATCTGAGCGAGATATTTGCTGCCTACACCTATAAATAGCAGCTCAGGACCTACTGAAAAAGGACTTTTTGGCTCTTTTACATCCAGACTTTACCGAAATCACCATTGTACTCGAATTTTACTGTTGTAACTCGTTGTAAACAGCAAGCAAAATCAATAAAAGTCAGCCATTTCATAGTGGACATAGGCCATACGCCGAACCACTCTAAATCTGTGTGTTTCTGTGCGTTTTTCTTGTTTATCATTGGTGTGTTTGTTAGATCTTCCTCCTTTTCCATTTATATTCTTCATTTTATCTCTTCAAACACATCCGAAGAGTGTTGTGCTCAATTTTGGTACAAACAGTTTTTGCAGACAAAGATAAGCAAGACAAGAGTCACAAATACATTAATTGGTGCATGCTCCACTGCATCAAGCTTTTTTTCTTTTGGCAACAACTTGGTATTATTAGCTGATGTTCATAAGTCTTTGTAATTCTCCCTTAAAACAGACATGTTTCATTTACCTTTTCCTTTTTTTTCAATTGGAATAAATAACAAAGCAAAAAACGTCTTCCATTGTTCCCATAAATACCTAAACAAACTGTACAAGGCATCTTCTCATACAACATCACAATATCATTCTACAAGCAATTTATTTTCATATACAACTTCAAATTCTAAAAGATTAGTCATTAAATCCCTGATCATGTCCCAAACCAAGAAATCCATCTTCTTCATTACATGTGATAGACTGAGTAAGTACATAAAAGAGAAGAAAAGCTTTCCTGAAATTGGAGGACTCAACTTGAATACTATGGCTCAAGGTATTTTAACTACTACCTTATTCTGTTTCTCTCCAGTTTTATTATAAATTCATACAGAAGTAGTGGATTGATGGTTATTGGTTAAATCAACAGATTTTGGTATAATTTTGGACTTGTTTCCTGGAACTGAATAGAACAAAACTTGTACCACAAAGCCTGGAATGAAACAGTTAACAGTATCATATAATGGAGTTGTTAATTTTGAGAATATTGAAGCTGTGAAAGCAGAAGAGTTGATTGCTTTTGCAATATCTAATACTACATTGAGAAAAGTAATTTTGAATGTGGAGATGCCAATTACTAGAAGGAAGTCTCCACACAGATTTCTTTAGAAAAGAAATGATAGTATTAATTCTAATGTACCGTATTCTTCATGGCAAGCTAACAATGAGAAACCATGGCTTCGGTTAGGTCTATAAAATTATGTTTATTTATGTAACATGCAATGAATTGTCCTGAGCATTCCACTACCAAGCCTTGCTGCTCAACCATTCAGGTCACTCACTAACTGAAGGAGAAGGAAAACTAGGAATTTCAATGAAGGAAAAAGTAGAAGAACCAGGTTTATAGTGCTTTGGGTATATTTTCCTTAGTACGTTCATAAGATCATTACCAGCATATTCGATTTGATAATGTTTCTTCATTGAGATTTTCAGAAATATATGTTTAATCTGATAATGTTTCTATATTGAGATTTTTAGAAATATAAAGATGAATTTGTAAGAATGAATAGCAAAGATGATATATTGATACTTCCTTTGTACACAGTTTGTAACTTTATTTATACAGCTATTATACAAGATATATGAATATGGGCTGAAATACGGTAAGCCCAAATACATTCCTAACCTAACCGCTTTGCTGTGATAAAATATAGAGTGGCATATTGGTTCAGTCGACACTCTTCTTACATCCCCTCAAAGCGATTAGGGTTAGGGTTCTCAAATTTGCTCCGCCTCTTGATTTGCTTGATTTTTGATCAAAAACCTCTTTAAATCCCTTTAAGATAGAGATCTGGGATCAAAGATGAGGCTATGCAGGCTTCAATTGGTCTTGTTGTTGGATCTGTTGCTCAGAGCTTCTTCAGGTTTGATGATGTTTTGTTCGACTCTTAGCTCTTTTCGAAAGTGAATGAAGTTCCTTGCTGTAAGTGCCTTTGTTAGAACATCTGCAATCTGGTATGTGGCAGGTATGTGGTTAATTTTTAGCTTCCTTTTTATGATCTGTTCTCTTACAAAGTAGAGATCGATCTCTATGTGCTTCGTCTTCGAATGAAGCACTGGATTTGCAGATAGATAAACCGTGCTTAAATTATCACACCACACTGTTGATTTGCTGTCCGTGTTCATTCGTAGTTCATACATCAGAGATTGTATCCACATAACTTCTACAGTTGCACTAGCTACACTTCGATACTCTGCCTCTATACTTGAGCTAGATATTGTACACTTTTTCTTTGAGCATCATGAGACTGGGTTATCACCAATATAAATGCAGTAGCCTGTAGTTGATCTTCTGTCATCAGGATCTGTATCCCAGTTTACATCTTGTAGCCAGTTATATTGAGGTGTTTGCTTTTCTTCAACAGTATTCCATAATCTGCTGTTCCTTTTAGATATCTTAGTATCCTCTTGACTACTTTCCAATGTTGATCTAGTGGTCCCTGCATAAATTGACAAACCTTCTTAACACTGAATGAAACATCAGGTCTAGTTATGGTAACATATTGTAATGCACCAACTAGACTTATGTATTATTTGTCATTAAATATGGCTTCTCCCCTGTTTTTAGATAGATGTTGGATGCTTATCATTGGTGTTGGTTGAGGGTAAACCTCAGACATGTTTGACTTGTTTAATAGTTCTCTGATATATTTGGTCTGGCATAACATGATTTCTATGTCTGACCTCCTTTTACCTTCAATTCCTTGGAATAAATTTATGTGACCAAGACCTTTGATTGAAAATTGCTTGTCTAGATGCTGAATGATCCAGTTGATTTCTGTTTCACTGTTGCCTGTAACAATCAGATCATCAACATATATGAGTGTATAAATAGTAACGGTATCATTAATTTTTGTGAATAGCGAGTTATCTGATTTTGTGGATTGAAAACCCATGTTACATAAGGTGATTTTTAATTTGTCAAACCACACCCTTGGTACTTGTTTGAGACCATATATGGCTTTATTCAGTCTACACACACTTCCACTTTTAACTCTCCATTAAGAAAGGCATTGTTCACATCTAGTTTCCTAATTTTCCAGTCTTTGTACAATGCAATAGTAAGAATAATTTTGATGGTTGTTGGCTTAACCACTGGTGAAAATGTTTCATTGAAGTCAAAACCATGTTCCTGTGTATACCCCTTTGCCACTAGTCTTATTTTATATCTGGCAATTGTACCATTTGGATTCTTCTTTAGCTTATATGTCCATTTGCATCCACTATAATTTTGTTCTCAGGTGGTAGAACTAGACTCCATGTCCTGTTTTTAATAAGTGCATTATATTCATCATCCATTGTAGCTTTCCAATTTTTTCTTTGAGTGCTTGATCAAATGTATCTTGTTCATCTGATATGATTGATGCATATATCTTTGGTTTGTATAAGCCACTTTTCGATCTAGTGATCGTACAATGTCCTGTTCTGACTTGAGCTTCACTATGAGATGATTCATTATCCTGATCTAAGTTGTCTTCTGATTCATTGTGCTGAGTATTTGATTCATGTTCACTCATACTCTGTATTGGATTTAATGTATTTCCAGGTGAACCAGATGACTCTGCCTGACCTGGTCCAACAAACACTGTGTGTTGTGGAGTAGAGTTCACCATGTTCCTCTCAGTCATCACCTGAGTCCATTCTAATGGATGCAGAGGTATAGGAGGTATTGAGACCCTTGGATTTTATATTTTCCTTGTTGTTTTGATGTTGAGATTAGAGTGGGGAAAGATATGTTCATTGAATACTACATGTCTGCTTATAAATATTTTGTCATTACTATCAATACGCTTATAGCCTTTCTGACTTGATGCATATCCAAGAAAAGTGCATGGTGTTGATCTAAAATTTAATTTGTGAGTGTTATATGGTCTAGTATAGGGAAAACATAGACATCCAAATGTTTTTAAACCTTGATATTCAGGTTTTATTTCAAATAACTTTTCCATTGGGCTTTTATCTTTTAGTACTTTAGTTGTTAACCTATTTATCAAGTAAACTGCTATACTAAAGGAATCTGGCCATAATTTCAGAGGTAAATTTGCTTGAGCAAGTAGTGTTAGGCCTGATTCAACAGCATGTCTATGTTTTCTCTCTACTAGACCATTTTGCTTAGAAGTATAAGGACATGTTGTTCTATGCACTATTCCTTTCCACTAAAATAATTGTTGAGTGTTTTAAACTCTGTACCACCATCAGTTTGAATCACTTTAACTTGATGGTTGGTTTGTTTTTCAACTTGTGTAATAAAGTGCACAACAGTGTTATGTGTTTCATCTTTTGTTTACAAAAAAATATACCCAGGTATACCTGGAATATGCATCTACAAATGATATGTAGTACTTATATCCATAGTCTGAACTAATTGGGGCACGACCCCAGAATCGGTTGCTATAAAATGTAATGGTTTATCTTAATTAGTTATAGAATCAGTAAATGATAACTTGTGACTCTTACCCATTTGATAAAAGGTACAGATGTAGGGAAGAGTAACATCACCAAAAGGAATTTTATTTTCAGATAATACCTTTTTTTACAATATTAGCACTAGGATGGCCCAGTTTGTAATGTCAAACATCAAAGTTGCTCAGTTTCTTTTCTGTCTGAGCTAGTTCAGAAAAATTACAACTCTCATCAATTTTACCAGAATTTGAATTTCTTGAATCAAAAAGGTTAAACCTATATAGACCCTTCCCAGCTTCACCCTGCAATAAGATTTCCTTTGTTAGAATATCTCTAACTAGACAGTATTTTGGATAAAATTCAAAGTAGACATTATTATCACTTGCAAATTGTGATACACTTAGAAGTTTTTTCTTTATTTGAGGAACCATCAGTAAGTTATTAAGATACAGTTTTCTTTCACCTTTGATGCAATCAATTCTGGTGTGTGTAATCTTTATTGCCCCACCATTCCTATGTGTATGGTTTCATGATCGATCTCGATTGGACTAAATCTTGATCGATACGAATTTCATTCGTATCGATCACGAATCCAGTCCAAACGAACGGGAATCGATCGCGTGGGCCCACCCACGTGGGAGAAAAGGTCTTTCGAGATCTGAGCGAGATATTTGCTGCCTACACCTATAAATAGCAGCTAAAGACCTACTGAAAAAGGACTTTTTGGCTCTTCTACGTCCAGACTTTACCGAAATCACCATTATACTCGAATTTTACTATTGTAACTCGTTGTAAACTGCAAGCAAAATTAATAAAAGTGAGCCATTTCATAGTGGACATAAGCCATACGCCGAACCACTCTAAATCTGTGTGTTTCTGTGCGTTTTTCTTGTTTATCATTGGTGTGTTTGTTAGATCTTCCTCCTTTTCCATTTATATTCTTCATTTTATCTCTTCAAACACATCCGAAGAGTGTTGTGCTCAATTTTGGTACAAACAGTTTTTGCAGACAAAGTCGAGCAAGACAAGAGCCACAAATATATTAATTGGTGCATGCTCCACTGCATCAAGCTGTTTTGCTTTTGGCAAGAACTTGGTATTATTAGCTGATGTTCATAAGTCTTTGTAATTCTCCCTTAAAACAGACATGTTTTATTTACCTTTTCCTTTTTTCTCAATTGGAATAAATAACAAAGCAAAAAACGTGTTCCATTGTTCCCATAAATACCTAAACAAACTGTACAAGGCATCTTCTCATACAGCATCACAATATCATTCTAAAAGCAATTTATTTTCATATACAACTTCAAATTCTAAAAGATTAGTCATTAAATCCCTGATCATGTCCCAAACCAAGAAATCCATCTTCTTGATTACATGTGATAGACTGAGTAAGTACATAAAAGAGAAGAAAAGCTTTCCTGAAATTGGAGGACTCAACTTGAATACTTTGGCTCAAGGTATTTTAACTACTACCTTATTCTGTTTCTCTCCAGTTTTATTATAAATTCATACAGAAGTAGTGGATTGATGGTTATTGGTTAAATCAACAGATTTTGGTATAATTTTGGACTTGTTTCCTGGAACTGAATAGAACAAAACTTGTACCAAAAAGCCTGGAATGAAACAGTTAACAGTATCATATAACGGAGTTGTTAATTTTGAGAATATTGAAGCTGTGAAAGCAGAAGAGTTGATTGCTTTTGCAATATCTAATACTACATTGAGAAAAGTAATTTTGAATGTGGCGATGCCAATTACTAGAAGGAAGTCTCCACATAGATTTCTTTAGAAAAGAAATGATAGTATTAATTCTAATGTACCGTACTCTTCATGGCAAGCTAAAAATGAGAAACCATGGCTTCGGTTAGGTCTATAAAATTATGTTTATTTATGTAACATGCAATGAATTGACCTGAGCATTCCACTACCAAGCCTTGCTGCTCAACCATTCAGGTCACTCACTAACTGAAGGAGAAGGAAAACAAGGAATTTCAATGAAGGAAAAAGTAGAAGAACCAGGTTTATAATGCTTTGGGTATATTTTCCTTAGTACGTTTATAAGATCATTACCAGCATATTCGATTTGATAATGTTTCTTCATTGAGATTTTCAGAAATATATGGTTAATCTGATAATGTTTCTAGATTGAGATTTTCAGAAATATAAAGATGAATTTGTAAGAAAGAATAGCAAAGATGATATATTGATACTTCCTTTGTACACGGTTTGTAACATTATTTATACAGCTATTATACAAGATATATGAATATGTGCTGAAATACGGTAACCCAAATACATTCCTAACCTAACCGCTTTGCTGTGATAAAATATAGAGTGGCATATTGGTTCGGCCGACACTCTCCTTACATCCCCTCAAAGCGATTAGGGTTAGTGTTCTCAAATTTGCTCCGCCTCTTGATTTGCTTGATTTTTTATCAAAAAACTCTTTAAATCCCTTTAAGATAGAGATCTGGGATCAAAGATGAGGCTATGCAGGCTTCAATTGGTCTTGTTGTTGGATCTGTCGCTTAGAGCTTCTTCAGGTTTGATGATGTTTTGTTCGACTTTTAGCTCTTTTCGAAAGCGAATGAAGTTCCTTGCTGTAAGTGCCTTTGTTAGAACGTCTGTAATCTGGTATGTGGCAGGTATGTGGTTAATTTTTAGCTTCCTTTTTATGTTTGTTCTCTTACAAAGTAGAGATCGATCTCTATGTGCTTCGTCTTCGAATGAAGCACTGGATTTGCAGATAGATAAACCATGCTTAAATTATCACACCACACTGTTGATTTGCTGTCTGTGTTCATTCGTAGTTCATACATCAAATATTGTATCCACATAACTTCCGCAGTTGTACTAGCTACACTTCGATACTCTGCCTCTGTACTTGAGCTAGATATTGTACACTTTTTCTTTGAGCATCATGAGACTGGGTTATCACCAATATAAATGCAGTAGCCTGTAGTTGATCTTCTATCATCAGGATCTGTAGCCCAGTCTACATCTGCGTAGCCAGTTATATTGAGGTGTTTACTTTTCTTCAACAGTATTCCATAATCTGCGGTTCATTTTAGATATCTTAGTATCCTCTTGACAACTTTCCAATGTTGATCTAGTGGTCCCTACATAAATTGACAAACCTTCTTAACACTGAATGAAACATCAGGTCTAGTTATGGTAACATATTGTAATGCACCAACTAGACTTATGTATTATTTGTCATTAAATATGGCTTCTCCCCTATTTTTAGATAGATGTTGTCTGCTTATCATTGGTGATGGTTGAGGGTTAACCTCAGACATGTTTGACTTGTTTAATAGTTCTTTGATATATTTGGTCTGGCATAACATGATTTCTGTGTCTGACCTCCTTTTAACTTCAATTCCTTGGATGTAATTTATGTGACCAAGATCTTTGATTGAAAATTGCTTGTCTAGATGCTGAATGATCCAGTTGATTTCTGTTTCACTATTGCCTGTAACAATCAGATCATTAACATATATGAGTATATAAATAGTAACAGTATCATTAATTTTTGTGACCAGTGAGTTATTTGATTTTGTGGATTGAAAACCCTTGTTACATAAGGTGATTTTTAATTTGTCAAACCACACTCTTGTTACTTGTTTGAGACCATATATGGCTTTATTTAGTCTACACACATAGTTTCTGTCTTGTTGATAACCTGGTGGTTGTTGCATGTACACTTCCACTTTTAACACTCCATTAAGAAAGGCATTGTTCACATCTAGTTGCCTGATTTTCCAGTCTTTGTACAATGCAATAGTAAGAATAATTCTGATGGTTGTTGGCTTAACCACTGGTGAAAATGTTTCATTGAAGTCTAAACCATGTTCCTGTGTATACCCCTTTGCTACCAGTCTTGCTTTATATCTGGAAATTATACCATCTGGATTCTTTTTTAGCTTATATGTCCATTTGCATCCCACTATAATTTTGTTCTCAGGTGGTAGAACTAGACTCCATGTCATGTTTTAATAAGTGCATTATATTCATCATCCATTGTAGCTTTCCAATTTTTTATTTGAGTGCTTGGTCAAATGTCTCTTGTTCATCTGATATGATTGATGCATATATCTTTGGTTTGAATATGCCACTTTTCGATCTAGTGATCGTACAATGTCCTGTTCTGACTTGAGCTTCACTATGAGATGATTCATTATCCTGATCTAAGTTGTCTTCTGATTCATTGTGCTGAGTATTTGATTCATGTTCACTCATACTCTGTATTGGACTTAATGTATTTCCAGGTGAACCAGATGACTCTGCCTGACCTGGTTCAACAAACACTGTGTGTTGTGGAGTAGAGTTCACCATGTTCCTCTCAGTCATCACCTAAGTCCATTCTGATGGATGCATAGGTATAGGAGGTATTGAGACCCTTAGATTGTATATTTTCCTTGTTGTTTTGATGCTGAGATTAGAGTAGGGAAAGATATGTTCATTGAATACTACATGTCTGCTTATAAATATTTTGTCATTACTATCAATATGCTTATAGCCTTTCTGACTTGATGCATATCCAAGAAAAGTGCATGGTGTTGATCTAAAATTTAATTTGTGAGTGTTGTATGGTCTAGTATAGGGAAAACATAGACATCCAAATGTTTTTAAACCTTGATATTCAGGTTTTATTTCAAATAACTTTTCCATTGGGCTTTTATCATTTAGTACTTTAGTTGGTAACTTATTTATCAAGTAAACTGCTATACTAAAGGAATATGGCCATAATTTCAGAGGTAAATTTGCTTGAGCAAGTAGTGTTAGGCCTGATTCAACAGCATGTCTATGTTTTCTCTCTACTAGACCATTTTGCTCAGAAGTATAAGGACATGTTGTTCTATGCACTATTCCTTTCCACTAAAATAACTGTTGAGTGTTTTAAACTCTGTACCACCATCAGTTTGAATAACTTTAACTTGATGGTTGGTTTGTTTTTCAACTTGTGTAATAAAGTGCACAACAGTGTTATGTGTTTCATCTTTTGTTTACAAAAAATATACCCAGGTATACCTGGAATATGCATCTACAAATGATATGTAGTACTTATATCCATAGTCTGAACTAATTGGGGCACGACCCCAGAATCGGTTGCTATAAAATGTAATGGTTTATCTTAATTAGTTATAGAATCAGTAAATGATAACTTGTGACTCTTACCCATTTGACAAAAGGTACAGATGTAGGGAAGAGTAACATCATCAAAAGGAATTTTATTTTCAGATAATACCTTTTTTTACAATATTAGCACTAGGATAGCCCAGTTTGTAATGTCAAACATCAAAGTTGCTCAGTTTCTTTTCTGTCTGAGCTAGTTCAGAAAAATTACAACTCTCATCAATTTTACCAGAATTTGAATTTCTTGAATCAAAAAGGTATATAGACCCTTCCCAGCTTCACCCTGCAATAAGATTTCCTTTGTTAGAATATCTCTAACTAGACAGTATTTTGGATAAAATTCAAAGTAGACATTGTTATCACTTGCAAATTGTGATACACTTAGAAGTTTTTTCTTTATTTGAGGAACCATCAGTAAGTTATTAAGATACAGTTTTCTTTCACCTTTGATGCAATCAATTCCGGTGTGTGTAATCTTTATTGCCCCACCATTCCCATGTGTATGGTTTCATGATCGATCTCGACTCGATTGGACTAAATCTTGATTGATACGAATTTCATTCGTATCGATCACGAATCCAGTCCAAACGACCGGGGATCGATCGCGTGGGCCCACCCACGTGGGAGAAGAGGTCTTTCGAGCTCTGAGTGAGATATTTGCTGCCTACACCTATAAATAGCAGCTAAAGACCTACTGAAAAAGGACTTTTTGGCTCTTCTACGTCCAGACTTTACCGAAATCACCATTATACTCGAATTTTACTATCGTAACTCGTTGTAAACTGCAAGCAAAATCAATAAATGTCAGCCATTTCATAGTGGAAATAAGCCATACGCCGAACCACTCTAAATCTGTGTGTTTCTGTGCGTTTTTCTTGTTTATCATTGGTGTGTTTGTTAGATCTTCCTCCTTTTCCATTTATATTCTTCATTTTATCTCTTCAAACACATCCGAAGAGTGTTGTGCTCAATTTTGGTACAAACAAATTTTGCAGACAAAGTTGAGCAAGACAAGAGCCACAAATATATTAATTGGTGCATGCTCCACTGCATCAAGCTGTTTTGCTTTTGGCAACAACTTGGTATTATTAGCTGATGTTCATAAGTTTTTGTAATTCTCCCTTAAAACAGACATGTTTCATTTACCTTTTCCTTTTTTCTCAATTGGAATAAATAACAAAGCAAAAAACGTGTTCCATTGTTCCCATAAATACCTAAACAAACTGTACAAGGCATCTTCTCATACAGCATCACAATATCATTCTAAAAGCAATTTATTTTCATATACAACTTCAAATTCTAAAAGATTAGTCATTAAATCCCTGATCATGTCCCAAACCAAGAAATCCATCTTCTTCATTACATGTGATAGACTGAGTAAGTACATAAAAGAGAAGAATAGCTTTCCTGAAATTGGAGGACTCAACTTGAATACTTTGGCTCAAGGTATTTTAACTACTACCTTATTCTGTTTCTCTCTAGTTATATTATAAATTCATGCAGAAGTAGTGGATTGATGGTTATTGGTTAAATCAACAGATTTTGGTACAATTTTGGACTTGTTTCCTAGAACTGAATAGAACAAAACTTGTACCACAAAGCCTGGAAAGAAACAGTTAACAGTATCATATAACGGAGTTGTTAATTTTGAGAATATTGAAGTTGTGAAAGCAGAAGAGTTGATTGCTTTTGCAATATCGAATACTACATTGAGAAAAGTAAGTCTGAATGTGGCGATGCCAATTACTAGAAGGAAGTCTCCGCAAAGATTTCTTTAGAAAAGAAATGATAGTATTAATTCTAATGTACCGTATTCTTCTTTGCAAGCTAACAATGAGAAACCATGGCTTCGGTTAGGTCTATAAAATTATGTTTATTTATGTAACATGCAATGAATTGTCCTGAGAAGTGTGTCCAATTTTCTCATATATTTAGCACTTTGGTTTATTATTGTTGTTCCACCTTCCTCTGCCTCAGCCTCTTATAGGTGGATTTCCTTTACTGCTATATTGTTTCTTGCCTTTATAACTTGCTGCATAATTGATAGACATATCTATATCTAAAGGTTTCTTGAATTCTAGCCTTCCTTCATGGGCTAGAAGTATAGCATGAACATCCTCTAGTGATGGTGTTACTCTTTGATATGATATGACAGCTACAACAGATCCATAGTCTTCACTTAAACCACTCAATATGATTAACACTTGTTTAGATGCTGGCACTTTGTGTCCACTGCTTCAAGCATATCACATGTTGTTTTGATTTTTGCAAGATATTCACCTATGGTGTGATTTTCTTTCCAGATACCGTTAAGTTGTCTTTTATGATGCATCACTTTAGCTGCAGATTGAGAGTTAAAAATCCTTTCAACTATTGACCAGACCCCATTTGCTATTTTACTGCAAATTACTTATGGCAATAATTTGACACTTATTGATGATAGTAACCAAGAACAGATCAAACTGTCTTGTCTCTGAAACTTTATGAATTCTGGGTTGCCAACTATTTTTTTTCTTCATTAGTGATGAATCTTGGTGGAATTATAATGGTGCCGATGAGGAAATCTTCAAGCCCATAACCCCTGACTGCTGTTTCAACCTGAACTTTCCAAAGAAGATAATTATCTTTTTCTAGATGGGCAGTAATCAATTGACTCTATGAGCTAATGATGGTTTTAATGAGGCTCTCTATTGTAGTTTGATCAAATTCAAAGGTGGCAGAAGTTGTAGAGTCATTAGCCATGATGCAAATTCAAAATCAGTGAAAGAATAACAAAGGAAAAGATGCAATTCTAATCCAAGAACTGTTGTGGATGCAAGATGAACAAGAATAGATCTGAAGAACTCCAAAACTCAGGTAAGGCGTCCAATAACCCAGATGATTGATTTTTCTAGCAAAGCACGATTCTTTGATGTTTTGATGAGTTTTATGATGATTTTCTTAAAAAGAATTTGATTTTGCTTTCTTGTATGGAAGATTGATGCAGCCAGTATCACTGTTATACTTAGGCAAGACACTTTCTTCCCTCTTGAATAAGCAGTTTCAAATTCATTAATCTCAGATGATGAGAGTTTTTCTGATGAGATCTTTTAATTTTTGAAATGCCAAATGATGAAAAATCTGATGTTATTCAGATTGTGATTTTTTCATTAGAGTTTGAAAGCTCTGATACCATATTCGATTTGATAATGTTTCTTGATTGAGATTTTCAGAAGTATATGTTTGATCTGATAATGTTTCTCGATTGAGATTTTCAAAAATATAAGAGATGAATTTGAAAGAAAGAATATCAGAGATGATATATTAATACTTCTTTTGTACACTGTTTGTAACTGTATTTACACAACTATTATACAAGATATATGAATATGGGCTGAAATACGGTAGGACCAAATACATTCCTAACCTAACTGCTTTGCTGTGATAAAATATAGAGCGATATATTTGTTCGGATGACACTCTTCATTTCTTACACAGCAGAAGAAGCATCTATATAAAATAATTGATATAATGTATTGATATATTATATGTGCTCCTGCATAGTGTGCATGCAGATTTCTGTGCATGTACACAGTAACACTACGTGCACCTGCACATAATTAAGCTATTACCACACAGCCTTATTCTTATCATCTCTTCGTTGTCTTTATTCAAGGAATTATTCCAACAACTTGGAAGAATTGTATCACATAATTAATATATACTCACTTTTATTGTCACTGAAAAAATAATTCTAGAAAAATCATCAATGAAATTCATGTTCTCATCCATTTTGTTCCCTCTTTCTATTATTTTGACTTCCTAACCTTTTTTTGACAGTTTCCTATGTTGAATATTTTTTTATGAGAAAGAGGGAGATAATATAAGAAAGAGGTTTTTTATGTTGTTGAAAACTTTTCTTTTATTGATGGTAGATTTCTTGCTTGGTACAAAACGATGAGAGAGCTCTTCTATTTATAGGACTTTATAGATTATTCTATAACATGACTCTCTAAACTATTCTAGAAACATTACTGTCTAAACAATTCTAGAAACATGACTTCATACATAATTCTTATTTCTACTAGAAAATTCAAGAGCTCTCAACAAACTACAGTAAATGCAAGAAGACTCTAGAAACTATAATAATAAGAAGCTTCTAGAAATTAACCATAACAAATCAAGTTTAATATTTCAACACCCTCCTATAAACTTGATTTGTGACTCCAAACAGATTCCTCAACCAAACAAAATTTTCATGCTTAAGAGGCTTGGTGAAGAAATCAACCACTAGATCATGCGTCTTCACGTACTCTAGTTGCACATCCTTTTTGGCAACACACTCTCTAATATAGTGATAGCGTGTATCAATATGCTTGCTTCGATCATGAAAGACTGGATTCTTTGCCAAAGTAATTGCTGACTTGTTGTCCACGAAAATCTTGGTCGGCTCCTCCTATGGTAATTTCAAACCTTTAGTAGATTTCGTAACCAAATTGCATGGCAAATACATGAAGTAGTAGCTACATACTCCGCTTTGCATGTGGAAAGAGTGACAATTGACTGTTTTTCGACATCCAAGTGAAGGTTGTGTCTCCCATGTAGAGTACAAAGCCACTTTTGCTTTTTCGGTCATCCATATCTCTAGTCCAATCGCTATCGCTATATCCAACAAGCTCGTAATTATCAGAAACAGAGTAGTACAAGCCAAAGTTTGTTGTGCCTTTAACATAACTAAGAATCCTCTTTGCTGCCTTCAAATGAGTTGTTGTTGGATTCTCCATGTATCGACTCACAACTCCTACCGCGTATAGAATGTCGGGTCTTGTGCACGTTAAATATCGCAAGCTTCCAACCAAGATCTTGAACAGTGTTGAGTTCACTTTTTCTCCTTTCTCATGCCTTGATAACATGATTCCACATTCAATCGGCGTGCAAACTGGGTTAGAGTCATCCATCTTGAACTTCCTCAATACTTCCTTAGCATAACCTTCTTTAGTGATTAGGATGCCTTTATCTTCATGTTTTACGTCAATACCATGGTAATAAGACATGAGCCCAATATCATTCATCTCAAACTCCTTCATCATCTCTTTCTTAAACTCTTTAAAGATGCTTGGAGTTCTACCTGTGAAGATCACGTCATCTACATACAAGCATACAATTAATGTATCACCATTTTGGATTTTAATATAGAGTGCATGCTCACATGGACATTTGATGAAGTTTCTTTCTTGGAGGTACTCATCAATTCGAGAATTTCAAGCTCTTGGAGCTTGTTTCAACCATAAAGTGCCTTCTTTAGCTTCAAGACCTTGTCTTCTTCTCCCTTGACTTCGTAGCCTTGTGGTTGCTCGATATAAATTTCTTCTTCAAGAACACCATTTAGGAAGGCAGGTTTCACATCCATTTGATGTATCTTCCAATTGTTTTGAGCTGCTAAAGAAATTATTAGTCTAATAGTTTCTAGTCGAGCGATTGGAGCGAATACCTCATCATAGTCAATCCCAGCTCTTTGACCATAGCCTTTTACCACCAATCTTGCCTTATATCTTTCGTCTTCTCCTTTGGTGTTTTTCTTTGCTTTGTACACCCACTTCACACCAATTGCCTTGTGTTCTTTTGGAAGTGAAGCTAACTCCCATGTGTAATTCTTCTTGATGGCCTTGATTTCTTCGTCCATAGCATTTTTCCAATTCTTCTTTTGCAAAGCTTCTTGGAAGTTTATAGGATTACAATCCGAAAATAGACAAAAGAGAGTAAAATTGTCTTGATTTTCTGTTACCTCGTAAATTTCTTGAAGGCTTTAAAGCATGGAGACCTTTCACTTAAGCTCCCATCTTCTTGACAATTTGTGGTTGGTGAAGCTAGTGGGGAAGTGGGCTCCTCGCTTGATTGTTCGATCCTTGGTTGTTGCATTTCATCTCCTTCAAGGTATGGAAAGAAGTTGTAATTGTCATTACGTGATTTCCATTCCCATTCTCCTTCTTCATCGAACACAATATCTCGACTAATTATTATCTTCCTCGTATCGGGATTGTAAATCTTATAGCCTTTGGAGTTGGTGTCGTAACCAATGAAAATATACTTCTCACTTTTGTCATCCAATTTGCATCGCTTCTCGTCCGATATATGTACATGAGCTATGCTTCCAAAGACTCTTAGATGAGAAATACCAGGCTTCCTTCCACTGCATGCTTCTTGTGGTGTCTTTACCCACACACATCTTGTTGGAGATCGGTTTGTTAGATAAACAACACATGCCACAGCTTCCGCCCAAAATTCCTTTGGCAACCTTTTACTTTTAAGCATGCTCCTTGGCATCTCAAGAATTGTCCTATTCTTCCTTTCTGCTACTCCATTTTGTTGGGGGAGATCTAGGCACTGCCAGTTGTCATTTGATTCCATTATTTTCATAATACTTTTGGAATTCTTTTGATGTGAAATCTCCTACATGGTCAGATCTCACGACTTTAATCACAAGGCCACTTTCCATCTCAACTTGGGCCTTGAACTTCTTGAAGTTCACAAAAACCTCTGATTTCTCCTTCAAAAAATACATCCATGTTTTTCTTGAAAAATCATCGATGAAAAGAAGGAAATAGTTACTCTTACCAAGTGAACTTGGCTTGGATCGGACCACACACATCCGTTTGTATGAGTTTCAACGGCTTTTTAGCTCTTGACTATGACTCCTTTGGAAAGCCCATTTTGAATTGCTTTCCAAGTAAACATCCTTCGCACACTTGATTAGGATGGCTTATGCATGGTAATCCTCTTACCATTTCCTTCTTGGAGAGAAAATCTAGTCCTCCGAAGTTAAGATGTCCAAAACGAAGATGCCAAGGCCAAGAGGCATCTTTGTAGCACACCTTAAGGCATTGTGCGACATCATTTTGAATGTTGAGCACAAACATTCTATTTCTTGACATTAGTACCTTAGCAATGAATTTACTTTCACCGTCTCTTATAGAAAGGTTATTATCTTTTAATCGAATATCATAACCTTTCTCTAAGAGTTGTCCTAGGCTCAAGATGTTGCTCTTCATGTTTGGCACATAATAAACATTAGAAATGAATTGGTGTTCTCCATTCTTCAATCGGATAAGAACCTTTCCTTTACCTTTCACTGCTATCTTTGATTCGTCTTCAAATGCGGCGTTGCCCTTCACCGATTCATCAAGCTCCACAAACATGTTTTTTTTTCCACACATATGGTTGCTTGCACCGCTATCTAGGTACCATTGATTTTCATCACCTTTTTCATTTTCTTTGTGAGCCAGTAGTAATATACCATCTTCTTGATTTTTTTCTTCAATGTAATTGGTCTTCTCTTCAACTTTATTATTTCTTGGAGCTCTACATTCAAAAGCATAATGTCCAAATTTCTCATAACTGTAGCATTTAACGCATGACTTGTCCTACCTTGAATTTCCTCTCCCACGACCTCTTGTTGATCTTTTTCCTCTTTTATTATTGTTGTTGTTGTTTTCATTGTTGGGCCTCCAACCTCGTCCATGTCCATATCCACGGCCTCTTCCTCTTTCTTAGCCACAACCTCATCTTTGTTGGTTTTGATTATTTTTTTCCTTTTTTGAATCAATCTATGTCTTAAGAAGTTGCTCCATGGTCTCTTCCTTCTTCCTTTTCTTTTCTTCATAAGCTTGCATTGAGCCTAAGAGTTCCTCTATTGCCATGGTCTCCAAGTTTTTTGTTTCTTCAATGATGGGGACAATATGTTCGAACTTTGGATCTAATGATCTAAGAATCTTCTCCATAATTCTTACATCATCTAACTTCTCACCATTTCCTTTTAGATTACTACTAACCACTAAAACTCTTAAGAAGTAATCAAAAAGAAGCTCTCCTTCATTCATATGCAAAGTTTCAAACTCTCCTCTTAAAGTTTGAAGACGTACCTTTTTGACTTGATTAGCTCCCTAGTAAGATGTTCGAAGCTTCTCCTATGTTTCTTTTGTTGACTTCGATCTCAAAACCTTCTCAAAAGTATCATCATCTAATACTTGATAGATTAGACAGAGAGCCTTCTTGTCTCTCGTCTTTGAGTTTCTCAAACTATCCCTTTGAGTTTGAGATAAGCTACCTTCATTTTCTTGTTCAATATTTCCT
This sequence comes from Allium fistulosum, assembly GCA_030737815.1. Classification (NCBI taxonomy): domain Eukaryota; kingdom Viridiplantae; phylum Streptophyta; class Magnoliopsida; order Asparagales; family Amaryllidaceae; genus Allium; species Allium fistulosum. Next base: position 104,102,110 of record CM060907.1, read on the forward strand.
TTCTCCACTATTTCCCATATGCCATGTGCTCCAAGGTGAGTGATCATCCTTAAGCTCCAATTGTCATAATTGTTCTTGGTGAGCATTGGAACTTATAAGGGAACGCCATTATTCGCCATTTCTATCTTTATTTGAAAGAATCTTAAAGCTCTAATACCACTTTGTTGAATATTTTTTATGAGAAGGAGGGAGAGAATATAAGAAAGAGGTTTTTTGTTGAAAACTTTTCTTCTATTGATGGTAGATTTCTTGCTTGATTTCTTGATACAAAATGATGAAAGAGCTCTTCTATTTATAGGACTCCATAGACTATTCTAGAAACATGACGAACTCTAAACCATTCTAGAAACATGACTCCCTTAACAATTCTAGAAACATGACTCAATACATAATTCTTATTTCTACTAGAAAATTTAAGAGATCTCAACAAACTACAGTAGATGTAAAAAGACTCTAGAAACTATAATAACATGAAGCTTCTAGAAATTAGCCATAAAAAATCAAGTTTAATATTTCAACATCCTATTATATTTACTTGTAATAGTCAACAAACCTTACACTTCCAGGTCAGAGTTCAAAATCTTCTAATATAGGCACATAGAAGAAGGAAGAAGCATACTCAAATCTATGGGCTAAGAAGAAAAAACAAACCCTAGAAATTCAGAAGAAGAAAAAAATGCACATATACATTTTGAGATAAACGAATTACGTTTCACTATTTAAACTTTACAAATTTTTACTCATAACATCCTCAAAAATAACATGAATCTAGTAAACATTGCTCTTTCTCAAGATTCAAACCTTCAAAATTACAAACCCAGTTCCAAATACTCACGGTTTATCTAATAATATTCAGCACTCATTTCTACAGTACATGAACTATGAATTCCATCCCTCCTGTAACAGTAGGAACTCAAGTAAGAAACAATTTTGAGCATGCAAATAATCAAGAAATAAGATCCAATCAAGAATCTTTTATCTCTAGAAATTCAGTACTGCCTAGCCATAATAGAATTCAACAACCTATCTTTAAAAGCCAATTATATGTTGTCAAGGAATACAAGCTTAAATGGTTAATGTATAAAGCTCTATACTAGGATTTAGAGTTTATGGGTTCCCAAACTCTTAAACATAAAAGAACAACAACTCTACTTGAATAAACTGCCACTTTTAGTATAAAAGAAAAGTAAATTCTCTACAAATTTTGTTCCTCTTCCTCCATTGCCTCTATACAAATGAGTTTTTATTCCTACGGTGTCTACTAGATATTGCGTTGCATGAGACCTTTTAGAAATGACTTAAATTTAAACAGAGGATATTTTCTGATGAGAACTTATTAGAGGCTGCCTTGTGTTGACTTTACAATGGTGTCCGTATTAGGATTGTCTCGCATTATCTAGCTTATATAAGAAGAGGGCGACCCATGGTGGTGACTACTAAAAATTTAAGAGCACCATCAGGTAGGGATGTTACGGTTGAACCCTCAACCGCTCAACCGTTCATACGGTTACTGTTGGAACTTTAAGTGAATTAATTAAAAATTAAATAAAAACATGTTAATGGTTATGTATTTATGAACATTTATTATAATTAAGCCATTGCAAATGTATAACGGTTATATATATTCATGGGCCATTTTTATAATTGAACCGTTGCAAATGTATAATGGTAATATATTCATGAGCCATTATTATTGAGTCATTGCGAAAGTTATTGGTATTATAATTCGTTTTAAATGACAATAAATTCAAATCCATTAACATTCCCTTACTTCCGTAATGCATACAATTTTCATTCTGCCTATCTAAATAATAGATAGATAAAAGAGAAAATGTGAATAACCGACAATTTTTCATTCTCTCTTTAGGAAACTTTACAAGTAGTTAAATTAGAAAGTGATATATTTAGAACAATTTTTTGTAGTTCAAATAGCAAATTGAACAAATTTCAGAGACTGTTTTATCCTGAGGAGGAGTGGTTGATGGATAGCTTTGCACCTTGAAGCTAAGCCGTGAATCGTCTTAAAGAGAGTGACCTAGTGTGCAACTCAGCCAAAAAAAGACGCTGTAGATTGAGATACAACAATTTTAAGACGATCATGGCTTTGATTGCTAACAACGGTGCTGCTCCGATGTCAATGTTTGTGGTTCCGACTATATCTGCTATGCCCTTCAGATTCGAAGGCTTGCGTTTCAAACGATGGTGGAAAAAGATGGAGTCTTATTTGACTACAAAAAAGGTGGTGCATGTGCCAACGACCAAAAAACCAATGCTGCCTGCAGAAGTAGCAGACGATCAAAAAAAGGCTTTGAAGGACTGGATTGAACATGAGGGCCTCTACAAAAATTATGTTTTTAATGGCTTGGGCGATAATCTGTACGATTACTACAACTCAGACAAGTCAGCAAAGGAGATTTGGGATGCGCTGCAAAAGAAATATGATACCGAGGAAGCTGGAGAGAAAAAATATGTTGTCAATCGCTATTTGAAGTTTCAGATGACGGATGACAAATCTGCGGAGGCATGGTCGCACAAGCTCTAGAAAATTGCGCATGAGATCATCTCCGAAGGTATGCATTTAGATGAATAGTTTCAGTTTGCTATGTTGATTGATAAATTACCCCCTAGTTGGAAAGATTTTAAAAATAATCTCAGGCATAAGACTAACGAGTTTTTGCTTTGAGAGTTTGATTACTCGTCCTCGTATTGAAGAGGAGAGCAAAAAGAGGAATAGAAAGAAGAGGTGCTTGTTGTATCTACCAACAACACTGAGAAATTCACTAATAAAAGTATGAAACCAAATGCAAAAAAAAATTAAAATCAAAATCGCAAACTGAATCGGAACCACAACAATCGGCATCAGAAAAATCAACATAATACCTCCTTAAAGAATGGTATTGGACAGTTCTTCTTATGTTACAACTGTAGCAAAGCAGGCCATAGGGCACGACAATGTCAGAATAGGCCAAATCCTGCACCACAAGCTAACCTGACTGCCTTGTGGCTATGCTTACTGAGATCAACTTAGTCGGTGGATCAAAAGTGTGGTAGGTAGACACAGGTGCTTCTCGCCATGTCTGCTATGATCGTGAAATGTTTAAACATATAATGCTACTAATGACATAAAAGTGATGTTGGGAGATTCTCACACCAATACTGTTGCTGGAATTGAGACCGTTGAGTTAAAGTTTACCTCTATAAAGAATTTATTGCTGAAAGACATGATGCATATCAAGATGAGGAAAATTTTAGTATCTGCTTTCTTATTAAATAAAATTGGTTTTACTCAAACTATTGGATCTGGCTTGTGTTGGAACTGGGATAACCCGCAATGGAAGAAATGGGTGAATTACAAAAAGTTTAGCCATTTTGGATCTTTAATGGGCCAATGAAGTCTAAATATACTTAGAAAATTTTAAGTTTCTTTTAAATAAAATCGATATTTTATTTAATTTCAGTAATAAAGTTTAATTTAATGTGAATATAAATTAGAGTATATCACATATACTCTTATATAAATATCTATGTGTGAAGGTTACATATCAAATTTATTTAGAGAACGAAACTTTTCATATTTTTTCTCTTAACTTATTCAATTAATAAAGAGGCATAAATTTATTTAGAGAATGAAACTATTCATTTCCTTTTACTTAACTTATTCAATTAATGACGTGGTATAGGTTTATTTAGATGGAGAGAGAAACTTTTTATTTCTCTCTCTTTAATTAAAATGACTGATTATATGAATGTCATTAATTAGCAACGTGTATATGGCATGAATGTAAGTATAACCAAATATATATTATAGTGTAAATTCTATAAGTGCAACATATGATAGATGATATCAATTGATGACAAGGTGTAGACATATAAATAAAATTAAATGGATAGCTATTCACATAAAGAAATAATGGTAAATAAATAAAGGGTAACAAGAATGATTGATTCAATTTTCCATTTCGTAAAATTAATTAATACATCATATAAATGACAATTAATAGACATCATAATATAAGGATATAAACACTCAAATATAAATGTATGTACGTATTATTGCCTTATTTAAATTGTTTCCTCCTTTTGGAAAGAAATCAAATCATACTTTGAAAATATGAAATACATGTGATAAATTTTATATATAGAAACATACATATAAAATTAATTGTGTGTATATAAGATTAAATCAAGTATTTCTAATTAATAAAAATTAGAGATTTATAGCAATCAATTTAAAAGTAGATTTATCGTCACAACAATAATTATGTGTATGTAAGATTCAATAAAATATGTATAATCGATACAAATTAGAGACTTATAGTAATCAAAATAAAATTTAGATTTACTACCAAAACATCTTCCATTTTTAAATTTCTAAAACAATAGAAACATAAAATAAATACATGTAAACTTTCATATCTAAAATTACATTTTGTTTTATATGATTTAAAACATGAATCTTCAATACATTGTAATGTTCATACATAATGTCATATCGCCTTTTGACCATGCAGTATACCATAAAAGTTGGCTAAATGGTTTCTGTTATCATCAAGGCAGGAAGCCTGGGGAGACGGTTATCATGCTCGGAAATCGATTATATTAGGAACTATAGACAATAGTTGGGCGGATTCAGACCGGGTCCCAATCAATGAGCAATCAGTATGAAGTGACAAGGCCCCTTGAGGCCAAATTTCAAATCAATCGGAGCTCGTATGCTCGAGTTATGGGCAAAGGAAGAATTTATATGGATTGATAGGGAATGACCCATAAAACGGCGTAAATCGACAGAGATCGATCAATATATCAAAATCTACAAAGTCAATGCACTTGAAACTTTCAAAGAATCACCATATTGAAGAGTAGAGCCCACAAAAAGATCGCATGACAAAACTCCCAAATCTTGGAAAATAGATCGATCATTATTGGAACGATCGTACAAATCAATTAACGATCGATAGTTTTACGGAACGCGATATCTCACGAACGGTACGTCGAAATTGTATGGAATTTTGAGGTCAAGTATCTTACATCAAGGAGAACCCCCATGATCGATTACAGCTCAAAAGGATGAAATCTTGGACATGAGGCCGATCGTTAATGGAACGACCATACAAATCAGCATAACGATCCATAGTTTTACAGAAAATGCGATATCTCACAAACGGTACGTCGGAAGTGCACGAAATTTGAAGATCAAGTAGCTAACATCATTGGAAACCCACATGATCGATCGTAGCTTAAAAGGATGAAGCATAGAATGCTCCTACGATCCAATTTCTAGTCAAAACAGCGAAGATCGATCGATATCTCACAAACGGTAAGTCGGAATGGCACGAAACTTTGGGATCATGGACTATAGACATCGAGGACCTCATAAAAATTATTGTAGCACTATTGGAGTTAGTATGGAACAATTGGCTAAATTATTTTTATTGTCCGATCGATCCCAAATTTTATGTGTCGCGTCGTATGATCCTAGAGGTTCTTCTACTGAAATTTCAGCCCGATCCATGCACGTCTTGGCCTATAAATACAGCAGACTTGGCTCATTACAAGGGACTTTTTTTAACTGTCTCTCCTTAATCACCTCTTATCTCTTCCTCCACTAATTTTCTAAGGCAAAAAAAACTGTACTTGTAATCTTACTGTATAAATAAAAGATTATTGAGTGGATGTAGGTAGAAGTTTGCCGAACCACTATAAAACTCATGTGTTCCTTTAGTTTTTCTATTATTTATTCTATGATCTACATGCTTATTTTTCTATTTGGATATTGTTTTTGGAAATTGGTGCTTTCACATACAACCGGGGTGTTTATGACCATTTTTGGTGCAAATATTTTGGTGCTTTCACTGAGAAGGACTTGCACCCGCGAATTTGGAAGCTAAGATCTTGAATTTGGAAGTTTAGACGCTAGGATCTAGGAAGCAATGGCCAGGTAATCAAAAAGGAGATCATTAGCGGATAGGAGCCATCATGGAGAGAATCAGGAGGCTTCTTATGGAGCTGGAGCAAATCAGATATCTATCTACATCACTAGAAATGAAATGGGAACAATGATGGATGCTATGCAGGAGAGGATGCTAAAGAGCCAGGAGGAGATGATGCAGAATCTACTCCAGCAGATTGGACAAGCAGAAGCACAAAACCAAAGAAATGGAGTAGTAGGAAACACTATAAATATGGATCATGGAGCTGAAGCAAAAGGAGCTGAGGAAAACCAGAATTAGGACTAAGGAAACAAAGCTAAAAGGATGTAGGATGGAGTGGAACAGTCGGGAGCGGCCCCTGACCAACTAAGAATGATCGGGGCTGATTGTTCTAGAACGATCAGTGTTGATCAATCCATATTTGGGGCATGCCCCCTGTTCACATTGGATCGATCCCCGGCAGGATACTGGGCGGTGCTATGCAGTTTAGCGTTGATCGAAATGCGTATGCTTGTCCATAATAGCATATTTCAGGATTCCCTTATGGACTTGTTGGGCAGGTTGGAGATAATGATTGAAGACTACCACTGGATGACAATGACATATTTGCGGAAATGATCAGACGGACTATGAGAGAAGGATTGGTAAATATGAATCTGGAAGATGTAAATAGGAGTCCCTTCGCTCCTAATATCAGGCAATCTAGGAATCCACCAGAGTTCAAACAACAAATGCATAAGACATATGATGGAAAAAAGGATCTCGTTGTTCATCTGACGAGATACATGAGACACATGGAAGTACTAGGGGCATTGAAGGAAGTCATGGAACGGTGCTTCCCCTTGTACTTAAAGGATATAGCTGCACTATGGTTCAGACAGTTGGAAAGCGGCTCTATTAACACATGTATGGAATTGATCGAAAGGTCTATGAGGCAATTTTGGGTCCACATCACGAGACCCAAGAGTTTGATGACTTTAACATCGATGAAGCAGAGGAAAGGAGAATCACTTAGGGATTTCTTAACCAGATTCAATGCGGTAGTAACTTCGGCGGATCGACCAGATCCGTTGATGGTTTTGATGGTAGTAGTCTAAGGGATTACGGATAACTGAAATTTCAAGATATCGTTGGAACGGGATCCACCGGTGGATCTCGAGGAATTTTACCATGAAGCAGAAAGATTTCTACGATAGGAAGATGCGAAAGCTAATAGAGAGGGAAGAGAGGAAATGGAAGTTTATGTGGTTAAAGGTGGAGGTCTGTGCGGGGAAGGTTCAAATAAGGATAAAGGAAAATGGGAAGCAGAGGATGGATCTGATGGATCGAAGCGACCATGAAGAGAACCGAGATTCACCTCTTACACGAAATTGACTGAGACATTGGAACGAATATATTTGGGTACTAGGGGGCAGATCCCCTATCGAAGGTCAATAAGGAGAGAGCCTACAAACAATGAAAAGAAATCAGAAAAATACTGTTGGTTCCATGAGCTGGATGGGCATAGTAAAACGAATGCAGGGACTTAAAGGATAAGATTGAGGAACATGTCTGTAATGGCAGGCTGTTACAATACATAAGAACTCGGGCAGCGGCAGTGGAATTGGAGCAGCCACCATCCGCATCGAACGGGAACTGCCTTGAATCGAGATGTCAACTTGTCATCATTTGATCAAAATGGCAAAGAATAAGTAATAAACTCTATAATAAAATGGCTAAGTCACTTACACATGTACGGGATTGAAAATGGTCCCTAGGCATGCTCTAAAATGACAATGAACCGTCACACCCGGAGAGGCATGCATTGTAGTGTTTAGTTTTTGTTTTTGTTTTTGTTTTTCTTTTAGTACTTGGACTTAATTTTATTAGTTGAATATTTTGATTACAAAACTCGCTCGAACGTGAAATCTGACATTAATAATTTTGAGTCCCATCCAGACAATCACATTTCGCCTCGAATGACACTCGATCTCGAACAATCACATTTCGCCTCGAATGGCACTTAACTCGATCTCGAACGATCACATTTCGCCTCGAATGGCACTCAACTCGATCTTGAACGATCATATTTCACCTCGAATGGCATTCAATCTTGAACAATCACATTTTGCCTCGAACGACACTCGATCTCGAACGACACTCGATCTCGAACGATCACATTTCGCCTCGAACGGCACTCGATGTCGAACGATCACATTTCGCCTCGAATGGGCATTCGATCGCGAATGATCGCATTTTACCTCAAATAGGCATTCGATCCCGTTTGATCATCACCAACCTGGGATGGCTACGAATTTGATTAATGGTCCCGAACGGCCGTTACTAACAATCAGGCAAGATCATAAATTTTTCACAGGTCATCAGTGGGTTTCGAACATTGGACTTAAGTTCAATTCCAAACACGCCTTCCTACCGCAAAGCATGTTTTTGAAGGAAAATGTTATACCACCTTTTGACCAGGCAGTACACTATAAAAGTTGGCTAAATGGCTTCCGTGACCATCAATGCAGGAATCCCGGAGAGACGGTTATCATGCTCGGAAATCAATTATATTAGGAAGTATGGACAATAATTGGGCGGATTCGGACCTTGTCTCAGTCATGGTGTAATCAAAATGAAGTGACAAGGAAGGCCCCGTGAAGCCACATTTCAAATTTTAAGTCAATCGAAGTTTGTATGCTCGAGTTGTGGGCAAAGGAAGAATTTATATGGATCAATAGGGAACAATCCATAAAATAGCGTAAATCGACGAAGGTCGATCAATATCCCAAAATCTACAATGTCAATGCATTTGAAACTTTCAAAGCACCACTATATTGAAGAGTAGAGCCCACAAAAATGATCGCATGACAAAACTCAAAAATCTTGGAAAAGAGGTCGATTGTTATTGGAACGATCGAACAAATCAACATAACGATCCATAGTTTTATGGAAAACGCGATATCTCACAAACGATACGTCAGAATTGCATGAAATTTGGAGGGCAAGTATCTTACATCATGGAGCACCCCCATGATCGATTGCAGCTCAAATGGATGAAAACTTGGAAATTAGACCTATCGTTATTGGAGCAATCGTATAAATCAATATAACAATACATAGTTTTACGGAAAACGCGATACCTCACAAATAGTACGTCAGAATTGCATGAAATTTGCCGCAAGTAGCTAACATCATGGGGAACCCACATGATCAATCATAGCTTAAAAGGATGAAGCATCGAACGATCTCCTATGATCCAATTTCTAATCAAAACAGCGACGATCGATTTATATCTCACAAACGATAAGTTGGAACGGCGTGAAACTCTGTGAGCATGGACTAGAGGCATAGGAGACCCATAAAAACAATTAAAGACCCTTTAGAGTTAGTATGGAATGATCGGCTAAATTATATATTGGTGTCCGATCGATCCCAAATTTTGTGGGTCGGGCCGTATGGGCCTGGAGGTACTTCTGCCGAAATTTTAGCCTGATCAATGCACTTCTTCACGTGTAAATACAGCGGACTAGCTCATTACAAGGGACTTTTTTCGACTGGCTCTCCTTCATCACTTCTTATCTCTTTCACCACCAATTTTCTAAGGCAAAAAACAACTGTACTTGTAATCTTAAAGTGTTAATAAACGATTATTGAGTGGACGTAGGCCGAAGTTTGCCGAACCACTGTAAAACTCATGTGTTCCTTTATTTTTTCTGCTATTTATTATGTGATCTAAGTGCTTATCTTTCTATTTAGATGTTGTTTTTGAAAATTGGTGCTTTCACATACAACTTGGTGTTTGTGACCATTTTTGGCGCAAACACATAAATTTTAGCTTAATTTGTTAAAGTAAAATCCCATCAAACAACTTTGTATTGAATGTTTATAATATAGATCTATAATAAAACATTGTATTCAAACATATACAAATTTTAATTTTAATTTAACAAAATAAGAACCCAATTGTAAATTGAACATACAAAAATTTTGATCTAAATATTAAACTTTAAATTGAATGTTTAGAACATAGTTCCAACAAAAAAAATTTATTTAAACATATACAAATATTAGTTTTGATTTATTAAAATAAAACACTAGTCGATTCATTCAACAAATAATTCAAGCTACATAAACAATTTTCAAATTAAATGAGGTAGTGATATGTACATACAAATTATGATAATTCAATTTCTCTTTCAACAAACATTACATCGAATATCATTATCTATTAAAGAAAAACATACCTTATTACCTAAATCCTTGAAACACATCCTGAAAATGGACTCCCCTTAGGATGTTGTCTAGAATTCATACCTTGAATGATGATATCTCCTCAGATCTTCAAGATATGCATCTTGTCCTTGCAAAAGATAGATGAACCACTTTTGTTTTGTTTTGTTTGATGTTTTTATAGGGAGTTCAAAGATTTTTGGAATTTTTTGTTGTTGTCTGCTATGAAAAGTTAGGAGGAGAGAAAGAAAAAGACTGAATGAGAAAGATTGAATTGTACGTATAGAATGGATTAAAGAATATGTTTTATTTGAAAGAATGAAAATTTTCTCATTCTTTAAGTAAAACTTCCCTAATTAATTCCCTTGATTGTTTCTCTCTCTCCAATCCTTTCTTTACACACATGTCATTAAATGACATAAAATTTCATAAAGCGTGTCATCAAATGACATAAAAATTTCCATAAATCATTTCATGAAGTTTTCTTTAAATTACACTGATATTGTATACCTATGCGCACAAATATAACTTTTATAAATGTACTAATATAATTATAAAAAACTTCCAAATCAAATAAATAATAATTAATATTTCTCAAATATCAAGTAATTTAATCAGTTTACAATATCTTATAAATTAATTAAATCGTGTGGTTTTTTAGAGAATTTATCATTACAATTGTGCGACTCAAAGGTGTAAATTCAGTCAGTGATTAATATCGAACTATTCAAATATTAACATTCACACGTCACTTAGCAGGTAGTGTGATATTTTGTCCAATTTATCACTTACACATCTTTTGGTAAAATCCAATTTTACTTATTATAAGCGGTACCCGATAGTGGCAATTATTTACACCAATTCTCTTCGTCAAAACTAAATCACATTAGGAATTTGGTAAGTGTCAAAATTCAAATATCCTCCACATTTAACTTTATAGTCCAAATACAAAGTCCTTAGTTCAATAATACCAAACATTATTAACAAAAATGTCCTGGTCAGAGACTTTGACTTTGAGTTCACTTCAGTTGACCGTGATGCTAACCTCATGTAACTGAGGAGACGAATCCTCTCTTGAATAATGTTTTACTTTCAGTGCTTCCACTCGACCCAACTATAGTCGTTCGATGGACGTCGTGCCACGATTTAACTATAATCAAAGCGGAGCTTCCACATTGAAGATCAATAATATTCTCAAGTTGAGAAACTATGTAAATTATTCACATCGATATTCTTTGCTTGACCTTGGTTATATTAACCAACAAAAAACCATCGAGTGAGTCATTCCATTGTTATCCAGTAACTATCAGTACGTAACCCACCAATCATGAGTAATACACTATTCAACATTTGGAGAGCGTTATATACTCTAGTCTCAATGGATACATCGATATCCAGTCTCGATGCATCATGACTAGTGATATTTAAAATGGTATATTTGTTTCATTTTGATAAATTACTCACGGTTACAACACTTTGTAACTACTATCACAAAACATAACATTTATGGATTTTCTATTAAATATAATTTTAATTAAATTAATTAATTAATATAACCACATTTTATTAAGTATATAATAGAAAGAAATTGCCTTTATTTCGAACGAGATTGGTTAATGAGTTAGATATATGTAACAAATTACATAATTGCCCCTAGGGAATATCACTAACTCTATCAATCTCCCACTTGCACTTGAGCCAATTATGGAATCTTATTCCAACTTCTCCAATCGATTTTCTCAAAACCAATTGGGTCAGTCCCTTTGTGAATGGGTATGGTATTATGTTTCAATTTTCTACTACATCAATCAACTCTCTTCGATGCTAATAAACTACCTCTATCATGTGGAACAATTCGGAGTATATCTTTCGACTTTAAAGAGCTTTAAGTTCTTTTACGAACTATATCATGACATTGTTATCATATAGCAATGTAATGGGATTCTAAACATTTGGAATCACCCTCAGCTCAGTTATAAATTTGTGTATTTATATTTATATATATATTGATTTTATTACGGCGCTATTCAAGACGATATAGTTAGACTTTTTCATTGAATCAGCCATGGTCTTTCATATGGAACATTCCAACTTAAAAATTCTTAACTTGAATTTATTATTGACATATTATACTCAAAATCACTTATGAATTTTGAGTTTGAACACTTCTTCATAAGGTGTTTTTGTTTCTATAAACAATTCTCTAGTATTTCATAAGTACACAAGAACACTTCAAACAACCATTTAGTGATATCATCTTTGATCAAATGCACAAACAAATCACAATGTCATAGACCACATAACATGTAAGATAATTTCTATTGCCAGTGCATAAGGAATTCATCTCACATGTTCCTTATTAAAAAATTTAATAAGGTGTCTTTGCATATCAATTTGGGACATTTCTAATATCTTTAATACCCACTATAAAAGACATCATTTACAGTCCAAAATTGAGCACTAAGACAAGTAAGGTCGATTTTAACATAAATACTTTAAATCGAGAACGTGTTGTTTACTTATAGTTTAGAAATATCAATGTACCTTTTAACGTTCTTTCTTATGAACACATGCTTTCTTTGCATTTTGATTGACAATTAAACTATTTGATATTTCTAAAAAAATATTTGTTCAATTTTAATGCTTATAAATTGATACTTTCTATCATTTCTTTGATCATATCCACACTCACAAACTCAATATCGCTCCAACTGACTTCAAGACATTTTGGTTATTATGTGTAAACAGTTTACTCTAAATCATTATTCAGAATTTTCTGTTTCAATACATATGTACTAAACATAAAGTCATATTAAGTGGTAATTTTATGAGTAAATCCGAATTAACTTGAGCATGTTGAATCCCAAATCTATTACACTAAGTTCAACAATTGAAATTTGCGATATTATTCTTATCAACATTGCTCATTTCATTCCAACTGCATTAGTCTTGCTCATAAAGACACAATCACGGTCGATGGATCATATCTCTTCGGTTACGACTACCAATATCATATCTTGAAGTTGTGCTTGAAATTCTTTTGGATTTGCACATCATACCATATAACAGAGTCAACACTGTTAATGGTTTATAAAATAACCGAGGATTATATATTTTCGACATTGATAAGAAACTCATAATTTCTCTTCAATATGCAAGAATACTTATTAGATACTCTAATACGATGTGTTCATTTAGGTTAGTTAACTTCATTTCATCTTATCTAATCAATTTTATATATCGATCATATCCACTTTCATTTTACTACCAATAATTCCTTAAAAAAATTCCTTCACAATGAAGTTGGTATTTCTTGGAACAACAATTGTTTCTCAGTGCAACAGAATAGGTATTCATAAACGTTTAATGAATTTCTTTATTTATAAAACTAATTTTATTTTATTTTACAAAACTTATTTTCAAAACATAACTATGTCATCCAATGACAATCTTTCCCAAAATCTTTTTGGGCAGATTCATACAAGATCCCTCATGAACAATTATTACATGCAATCTTTCAACTCGTATAACCTACCAACTCCTTGGCCTAGGATATATTGGAGTTTCTTATAAACCCTTATCTTGTGTGATTTTGTAAACTTATATTCAGATGAAAAATTATTAACCTTGTGTACTACTCTTAAATACATGACCTTATAGAAAGAAACTAACTCAACTTCAATCACAATTAATCGTATATTGTCCAATAGAGTTCGATTACTCCTTATCGATGTATCATTATGTATCACGTGGAGGTGTGACATTTTGAGATTGAATCTTTATTAATTTTTAGGTACGTTTGGAACCCTTTCCCATATACTCACTCATTCGATCAAATCGAATCATTTCTATCTCATGTTATTTTATTTACTTCTGTTTTTTACTCTATGAGTTTACGTAGACATAATACGTGTGCATCAAATACACTTGTCCATGTTAGTGGTAACTCATCGGTGAATATGACGAAGAACATGGAACCATTTTGGTATTAATAGACTTACGATTGCATGCATCTATATGTATCAATCCGAAGAGTTCATCAACTCTTATGATGCTCCCACTAATTTGGTGCATAACCCTTTAATTGTTTGAGATATAATTAACCAGTGTCATATGATTCATAATCATATAATAAAAATTATTTCTCAAAACTATGACTTAATTCTATAATTCCAAAATAATTGTAAATAATTTTAGATATTTCTGTATTTTCAATGCATCACTTTTGTTATGAAAACAAATAACACATTATAATTTTATTTCATAACGAATATTCATAATAACCATATTGAAATATAGCTATGTCTATTTCTCAATCGATACCGAAAAATAGTCATTATTTCATAAATAATGTTCGATACATTTTACAAAACCTGCAATCAATAAGTGCTATATGGCATGCTCCTACTATTTCTGCCATTACTATAATAGCGTACTAAATTTGGAGGTCCATCATTCACTTAATATAGTTTGTTTATTTCATATACTGTACCTAATTTACAGCGGAAAGTTTTTTAATCAATTATCATGAACTCAAAGAAATAAATCTCATAGAAAACAATTTCTATACGAAAATACATTTCCGAATAGAAATCACATTTCTTATTCCAATGTTAAGTATCAATCGCTATTATTACAATTCTTGTTTCCGTTGTTTCTTTATGAAGCAAACATGACTATTCATTCTCTTCATCTCAACTGTACCTTAAATCATATCTACTCTTTTACATTCACTATTGTTTTTAAATGGTCAAACCATTCAAAACAAAACGCTTACTACAATATCTTAACGAATTCTTTACAAAAGCGCATTCAATTATCCTTAGCTTTTAGGGACATTAGGTATGTTCCGCTTTACATAAACTGATCAAACTGGCATTTCAGTGATCGAGTTCTTAGATTTATATTATAGTTTTGGTCTAGTGTTACATTTAACATGATATGATCCTCTTGTAATAAATCAGATTGAATACTCGATCTCACACTAAGGTTTATTTGGTTTTTCGAACAAACTAATTTCATCGAAATATTGTACATTAAAAACTTTAACCGTTCACTATATAACTATAACGACCCACTTCTCCATACAATTGAAGCTGACAATAAACCGCACATGAACAACCCAAATTGAATGAAAAGGCAGATAGTTGATGAAAAGAAAGAAGAAAGAAGACAAGACGAAAACTAATCAACACAGAATCTCACAGTGGAACGAATAATCTATAATATATAACAATCCTTTATATAAAAACAAAACTGTAATATAAGTATATACAGACATCAATCAGAGTTAACTACAGTTATAACAACCTGTCCTCACAATTGCTGAATAATATACATCGATGAATGCAACGGAAAAATAACCATGTACAGGAATACGTCTCTGGGCCTCTAGCTCTTTTTCTGAAGCTACAAATATCCAAGTAAACCTGGAAATATGCTCGGTCTGACTCGAGCATTTTAGGAAACAACGCCCGGGTCAGTTTGGTAAAACAGCTTTAGAACTTAAATCACAACGAATTTAATTTATTATAACTTTTAAAATCCTTTAAAATCAGAGGTATTTCGTAAGACCGCGCCACACATAAACACGGATGGGTTTTTACCTTATGATAACCAAAACCTTTATATTAGAAAATCTAGTGATATTATAATAATGTATAGAGGTCAAAGTAAAATATGAAAATAGCTGAAATGCTTGCATCTCACATTTCAACATAATTGGGCACAATCAAAACCGTACGGTGCTTATTGGAGAATGGATTCCATGCAATGACTAGGCACTGGGGTACCACCTATCACGGTACACGTCTAGAAAATGTACCGAGGACCTCGCCTGGATCCCCTGCCAACACAAGACTGGCCTACCCCTGAATGGATAGTACCGAATATGTCATCACCCCGGTTGCTTTGCAACCCTTTTATTTGAGATCTCATGCACAACCAATCCATAAATATGTAGATGTATCTAGAAGGGTGACAACATACCATAATAGGTGCGACCCACTTAGCCTTGCTGCATCTCCCCTGATTTTTAGTCATTCTCGGTTGATGAGGCTTGAGGTTATGATAACCTTTCAAGAAATTCACACTTAGAATGCTCATTACCCTCCAATGACAATGTGCTGATAGCATTCATCCATACAAGTCCGTTCTTGGTCTGAACGAAACCGAAGGCACTATTCCTACTACATCCATTTTAGAATCACCCTCGGGATTAGTAGCGATTAGCCCTTGCACTTCACATCTCTATCTTCGATTCCATGCTCTTCACGATGTCTTCACTTCGAAACGCATTCTTTGGATCGAAGTGGTTTTCGAATAACATATCTGATCCTGGTCTCTTCGAAACAACGTTCGATAATTTACGGTAAACTCAACCCCGGTTCTCTAGGAAATAAACAGACAAAGATAAGCTCGGAGATCACCTCCCAACCGTTAATGGATGGATTTCCTTATCATCATCCTAGAAGAAAGAAACGAGATTATACATACAGTATAGCACCACCAACTGTAACTGTATCACATAATTCCCGTGTTTCTCCTAGATATTTCCCGAGTTACATTTTGGTCCAAATTTGATAGTCGGTTATTTAACTATCAAACAAACAACCATTCAAAACAAAGATTGCATTTCCCATAAAAATCACTAAGCCTCATTTTAATTAAATTTCCATTATTTTAAAATCACATTTCAAATACTTGGAAATCACTTCCATATACTTACCTCAATAGAATATGTATATTCACAAACTACTATAGTTTCGACACTTTTAAACATTGTGGATGCAGGGGCATAGTATATGGTTTTATAAATGTTTTAGGATACTAGTGAGGGGAAAACCCGTTCCGCTAGGCGGTGTGGTCTCACTAGATATCTAAATGGTTTGGGATGGTAAATTATTATTCATACTAGGCTTCATGTCTAACTCAAAGTTTTTGTTTTCCCCTTAAACTTTCGGGTACTCAATTGATCTTGAGTATGTTGAGAGTTATGGTTTCCAGGTGTTCTTTTAGATGAATAAAGCTTCCAAAGACGTGCAGGAGGCAAGCTTGTTATTAGAGTTCCTTTATTCCTGTTGTGTGTTTTGTTTGTAAAGGAAAATTTGGTTTCTTGCCTATTTAGATACTCTGGTCAACCAAGGGGGCATCTTCATATGTCGCTCTTGGCGTATTTTGTAATAATTATATGTTATCTGAACATAATCTGCGAACTGGGATTATGTAATCAATTTTGAGTGTTTTGAAATGGAATGTGGAATTTTTTTGCTGCTTAAATCTTTTCCATATTCTTATTTTTTTCCGTATCAATGTACCTAATATCACCATATTTGGTCGCTAAGGATTAATAACTATGGATGACTGCAGCATCCGTAGCCGTTAGTTTTGGGCCTACAAGTAGGGGGATGTTACAAAGGCATTGATCTTTCTAATAGCAGCACGGAGACCTGGCATACCACCCAGCTTGATCCTTACAATAACTCCAACCATCGACCTAATGGTGGGAAAAACAACATGCAAAGGCAAGCTGAAGTTGGCTCTCAGTATAAGTCTAAGTATTTTCACTGTTGATTTGGAAAAGGAAATTGAAAAGTATATATCTTATGACCCATGTTGGAGTGCAGTTTCAAAGGACAAACGCATAGTATTTCAAAAACATTATGATGATATGCAAAACAAGTAAGTCAAATCTGGATTACCCATCCCCATTCATTCTAACTATCGGTCTCAATTATAGTTTCTAGAAATTACTATTAACCTGTTAAATGTTTATTGACTATCTGTCCAATATCTTAGTTTTCATTGGATCACTAAGAACATATTAGTAACTCCAATATCTTATTTCTTATCCTAGTTTTCATGAGCTAACTAGGAACCTGTTGACTATCTATCAATATCTTAATCCGGATATAGTTTTCATGGGCTAACTACAAACCTAGTGGCCCCTGCCAATATCAAATCATAGTTTTCATGGGCTGACTATGAACCTATTGGCCCCTGCCATTATCATTAGTTATATACAGTTTTCATGGGCTTATTGTAAACCTATTTGCCTCTGCCAATATCTTTAGTTTTAAGGTTTTAACATTCCTTACTGGGTCAACCTATCTGATTATTCTGCCCTTCCCCAACATACATTTATGGTTTAATAACAATGTAAACAATATTTCAATATTTTTTATTTATGCCATGGTATTTCCTTTTAAAATGAGAATGGGTATTTTGTTTTGAGATCTTAAAACTTCACTTTCGAAACCACTGGATGACCTCCTTCGAAAGCGTAAGCTTCTTTTCAAAAGATGATAAACATACCTTCTGAAAGCTCTTGTTAAATTTTCACTTTTGAAACCATTGGTACCTTTCGATGGTATCAAAATACTCTTTAAAACATAGCTTCGAAACAAATGAAAGTACTCTATCGAAAGCATTGGGTTTACTCTTTAAAAACATTCTTTGGGTCAAAATGATTATATACGAAAGTATCTCTTTCGAAACCAATTATAAAGTTGTTTTGGGGAAAAGTTGATGGTGTCGGAACCATCTAGTCGAAAGCAACAACCTTATAAATTAAAACATTGAAGGATAGTGTCGAAACCCTCTTTCGACAACATTGCATTCGAAACCCTTAACCCCTTTCGAAAGCGTTTAGGAAGTGGCTTAACATTGGTTAAAATAGAGATAGCCTTTCGACAGCATAGATGGCTTCAATGCAGTCGAAAGGTAAATCAGCGGCTTGGACTCGACTTGTTCTAAACCAATCCTTTGAAGCTCATATTTAAGGAAAAAGTACCCCTTTGAAAGCTATTTATAAAGTCCCTTTCGAAAGCATGGCTTCCGACTATGTTGAAAGACATAAGTAAAACAAGGCAGGAATTTATCTTTTGAAAACAAACTAAAGGTTTTGAATTTATAGGGTATCGACTCAGTCGAAAGCCCTTCAAAAATCTAGGCAGGCGCTTATCATTTTAAAAGTGAACCTTGGTTTCAACGCTGTCGAAAGCATAGCTTTCGACACCCTGCCTTCTGCTACTTACCAATTAACTTCGTACTGATTTAATTGATACCATGTGCCTTGGTTTCGACTATGTAGGTATCGACAGAGATGCTTTTGACTGAGATGGTGCGGAAGTAAAGGAGTCGAAAGGTGCCTCCGAAATAGGCGGAACCACCTTTTTCTGAAATGCTGATTTATAGCTAAATATAGCAATTGCTTTATAACTAACCTGCCAGCTGTAACTCCTTGATTGGCTACTTTAAAACTTTTCAAATACTTTACCATTAAACAGACGCATTTATCAAATATAAACTTTTAAGCCTTTACAAAAATTCAGTATTTGCATATAAGTCCTTCTCTTGAAATAATTTATTTCCCTTAGTAAATTGATTGGGAAAAATCCCCAAAAATCACAAAAATTCAATTTTATCATATAATCAAACATATTAAAATTTCGGACCCAATTTCTTCATGAAATACTCGAAATAAATTTTAAACCCAATAATATCATATTTTCCTTTAGAAATTCATAACAAAATTTCTATAGCTTGGAAAATTCTAAAAATCAAAAACCGTCTCCAAAATCATGTTTATCTTAACATAAAATTTTTCCATGGAATACAAAAATCATAAACCCTTGGTTTTTCCCTTAAAACGGAGCAAATTCGTATGTATATGAAATTAAATAATTCGAACATAACATAATTCAAGCATATCGTCATCCATATCATTATAAAACGGATTTAGTCATTAATCCAAAAACACATAATCATAGAATAAAATAGAGATGGTATAAAATTATTATTCATCATAGATTTGATAAGAGATTTGAGATTTGTTGTTGCTTAATCCTCCCTAGCTTTGATCCTTAGTTTAAAATTGTAATCTTCCTCTTTTCCTCTTTGTTAATAGCAGGCTCTTAGGGTTTTTGCATTTATTTTTTATTTGAGAAAAATGAACATGAATGAACAAAGATGTGGAGTGTATAGCCATGTAAAATAAGATGGCTATTTATTGATATGCCCGTGTGTAATTTAATTAGTTTAACGACCAAATTAAAGCCCATCTACTTTTATTAATAAGCACGGCCATATATATGGTTTATTCAAATCTCAATCTGTTTATCATCATCATTCTACTTAATTTATCTAATTAAATTTCCTAAACAATGTCATCAAAAATTAGGGATGTTACAGGCTTCCCCTTAAAGAATTTCGTCCTCGAAATTCAATAAGGGCTAAATAATAAACATAGCAATCATCTATAACAACTCCTAACAACCATACTAGTCTAACTAACTAGCAATTAGCTATATAAATCTAATATAGACATACCCTCAAAGCAGACCAGGATAAGTATCTCTAATCATGTACTCTGGCTCCCAAGTACAGTCCTTCTCATTGTCGTTGCACTAAACTTTCACCAACTTGATTGTCTTATGCCTTAATCTTTTCTCATCTCTAGCTACAATTCGAACTGGTTGTCTAACAAAAGTCATATTAGACTCTACTACTAAGTGTTCCAACCTTGTCAGAGGAATAGTAGTCTCTAGATCATGTACATATTTGCAAAGATGAGACACATGAATACATTATAGACACCTGCTATACTGCTCGGTAACTCTACTCTGTATGCGAGCTTTCCAATCCTCTCTATAATTTGGAATGGACCTACATATCTCGGGGCTAACTTCCCTGTCTTTCCAGATTACACCACACCCTTCATAGGTGATACCTTAATGAAAACCTTATCTCCAACTGAGAATTCTAGGTTCTTACGCCTCTTATCTGTGTAACTCTTCTGTCTTGACTGAGCTTCCTTCATCCTTCTTTGGATTAACTCAATCTTTTCTGACACCTCTCTAACCAAATCTGGACCTAAGACTAATTAGTCTTCAGTCTCCAACCAACATACAGTTGATTTGCAGGGTCTTCCATACAAAGCCTCAAAAGGCGCTATTCCTATACTAGTCTGATAACTATTATTATAGGAAAACTAAACCAAATGTAGGTGATCTTCCCAAGATCCACCAAAGTCCAAAATACTAGCACTCAGTATATCCTCAAGTACTTTGTTGACTCTCTCTATTTGCCCATCTGTCTAAGAGTGATACGCATTACTCATATTAAGCTTAGTACCCATCACTTCTTGTAGACTCTTCCAGAACTCACCAGTGAACAAAGCATCTCTGTCACTGACTATACTACTAGGAACTCCATGCAGTCTAATTATGTTCTTTAGGAACAACTTGGCTAAAACAGGTGCCATTCTGGTTGACTTAACTGGAATGAAATGGGCACTTTTGGTCAATCTGTCCACTATAACACATATACTTTCATTACCTTTATTTGACCTTGGCAACCCGTCTATAAAATCCATAGATATCGAATCCCATTTCCAAACTGGAATCTATAAAGGTTGAAGCAACCCACTCAGTTCGGCTTTCACTTATTGACGGTTTGCACACTGCCTATCTCACAAGCCAACATCCCTCTTCATACCTTCCCAATGGAAGCTCCTCTCCATATCCTGATACATCTTGGTCCCTACAGGATGAATTGTAAACTGGGACCGATGACATTCTCCAAGAACTTCTTTCCTTAAGTCCTCCACATTCGGAACACACAACCGTCCCATCCTCTCTGGTCAAGGCTAAAACCCTTTAGATCATCGATCTCAGTTCCAACCTCAAGCCTTCTAATTTTCACAGCCAACACTAGATCCTCCTTCTGCTTAGAAGCAATTTTCTCAATCAATACTGGTCGAACTTCTAAACAAGACAACTAAGCGGAACTCTAACTAGAACCAACAGTCGATCTTAACTGCACATCGCAACTAACTAAAGCTTCTAAATCTTTCCACTCTACCAACATAGCTAACACCACATTCTGATGTTTTCTGCTAAGAGCATTTTCCACTTTATTACCTTTCCCTGGTGTACACTCTATACCAAAATCATATGCAGCCAAAAACTCCAGCCACCTCTTTTGTCTCATATTCAACTCCTTCTAAGAGAATAATACCATAAAGATTTATGATTTGTATAAAGTTCAAACCTCTCCCCTAATGTCTCCAAATCTTCAATGCGAAGACAACAGCTGCCAACTCCAAATCATGAGTAGGATATCTAACTTCATGCGGTCTAAGCTGTCTAGATGCGTAGGCAATCACCTTACCATTCTGCATCAATACTACTCCCAAACCAGTTCTACATGCATCAGTATATACTACCAACCCTTAGTTTCCATCTAGAACTACCAACATGGGTGCATTGGTCAACAAATACTTTAACTTAAGTAATGCTTCCTCACATTTGTCGGACCAAACAAACTTCACTTCCTTCCTGGTTAGCTTAGCTAAGGGGTGCTGTTATCCGCGAGAAATCCTGAATGAATCTCCGATAGTAGCCAACAATTCCAAGAAAACTACCGATCTCAGTCACCGTCTCTAGCCTCTTCCAATTATTCACGGCTTCGATCTTATCTAGATCGACTGACAATCCTTTCTTTGAAACCATGTGACCAAGAAATTTAACCTCTTTCTTCCCTAAATGATACTTGGTAAACTTTGTATTTAGCTGATTCTGCCTCGGCGTCCCAAGTACCACTCTAAGATGAACTCCATGCTCTCTCTCATCCCTAGAGTAGACTAGAATTTCATCTATAAACACCAGCAGAAACCTATACAAATACTCTCGGAAAACTTGGTCCATCAAATCTACAAAAAAAGCAGGTGCATTCGTTAATCCGAATGGCATCACCAACCACTCATATGAACTATACCTAATTCGAAATGTTGTCAAAGGAATTCTGTCCTCTGCCACTCTTAACCGATGGAAACATGTCGCCAAATCTAACTGGGAAAACACCCTGCTCTATTCAGCTGATCAAATAGATCATCTATTCTTGGGAAAGGATTCTTATTCTGAATTGTCCTTTTGTTTAACTTACGATAGTCAATGCACATCCTTAACGACCCACCAGTTTCTTCAAGAACACTACGGCCGCTCCCCAAGGCGAACTGCTTGGTCTAATAAAACTCCTTCCTTCTAGATCCACTAGCCGCACCTTCAATTCCTTCATCTCGGTTGGTGTCATCCTGCTAGGTGGTCTACTCATAGGTTCGGCTCCGGGTACAAGATCTGTTCTAAACTCAA
Organism: Allium fistulosum; assembly: GCA_030737815.1. Taxonomy (NCBI): domain Eukaryota; kingdom Viridiplantae; phylum Streptophyta; class Magnoliopsida; order Asparagales; family Amaryllidaceae; genus Allium; species Allium fistulosum. The sequence goes on from CM060907.1 coordinate 104,125,403, forward strand.
CAGCTCTTTTCGAGGGTAGTCCAGTGATTGGCTCAAAGACACCTACAAACTCTCTTGCTATCCGAACCTGACTAACTCATTTCCTACCTTTATAGCATTAAGCATGGCACTAAAACTTCGGTCAATATTCTCTATTGAGAATATCACTCGGTTATGACTATCAGGGTGTCTTAGTGATATTTCCTTATCTTGGCAAAATATTCTAGCCTCATACCTACCCAACCAATCCATACCCAAAATGATCCCGAAGTCTATGAAATCAATAATGTACAAACTGCATGCAAACTTATGACCTAATAAGTCAAGCTCTAACTGGTCACATCTCAACCCCAGAGTTGCATACCCTCCTATTGAATTCGCAACCCTTAAGGAAGTAACAAGGTAGGTGGGCTCTAGACATAATCTATCAACCAAACACTAAGATATAAATGAATGTGATGCACTGGTATCAAAAAGTACTCTAACTGCAATACTCTGAATCAAAAGCGTACCTTCCATCACAGTCTTTCCTTTATCAGCTGTAGTAGGCATAACTAGTTCTATAGCAAAAAAAATTCCTTTGTCCTCCCAAACTGGCTCTGGACATTGATTCTTGTAATGCCCAACTTGATCACAGTTGAAGCACTTCACATTCTTCTTACCTGCAACTTTCTTCCCATTTCCTGGCCGGCATTCATTAGCATAGTGACCCTTCTTGTCACACTTATAGCAAACTACCTCAGCCTTTGACTTCTATGCACCATCACCCTTCTGAGCTCCCTTCTTTTTAAAGAACTTCCTCTTCTTCCCTTGAGAACCCTGGATTTCCACTGACTTCTCCTTAGATTGATCAGCAAGTAACTCCTCAGGGCGAATGACCATCTCCTCCACTACATTACTAGGATCGTGGACATGTGTCATGGTCATCATAGCAAGCTCGGGCCTCAATCCTCGAATGAACCTCTCATTCCTTCTGATGTCAGTATCTATAACAACATATCCATATCGAGACAGCTCTTCAAAACTTAGTAGCATACTCGACAACTGACATCTCTCCTTGCACTAAATCCATTTCCTCACTATCTCAGACTTAGCAAACTCAGATACAAACTTCCGCTCAAATCTTGTTATAAATTCAGCCCAAGTTAACTGCTCTTCCGGAACTCCGGTCATGACACTATTCCACCAATGTAGTGCTGACCCCTGCAACTGTCTAGAGGCCGACCTTCTCTTTTTCCCATCATTCAGGCCTAAATCAGTAAATACACGCTCACAATGCAACAGTCAATTCTGAACCTCTATGGCACTCTCTGTTCCCTAGAATTGCTTCCCATCCAAACTAGTGTAATCTCTACTCGGCAAAGCATAACTATTCCCAACTGGAGCTACATGATTAGCTCCTCCTGCTTTTCCAGCAACACCAGCAGCTCCTGCTTGCATCAAACCAACAAAGAACTAGTACATCTCCCTCATATCTACTAGTGGATTTCCAGCACTCACATTGGCATCAGCATTTTGATTACTAGCATTAGCCTGTTGACCCGGATTCCTCCTGGTAGTGGGTCGAGCATTTCCATTAGTTGTGGTGCTTTCTTCACCGAGATTTCATTTTCCTGTTTCCATACCTCCTTTCTCATAAATCTACATACGAGCCTTGGTAAGATATAGAAGAACGATCTAAAAGAGTGGGTTATACGTACTTATATATATATATATAGGGAATTAGGCACAAGGACAAACTTTGAAAAAAATTTAGGCTAAAGGACACAAAGTTTCATTTTTGGGCTGAAGGACAAACTTTGAAAAAAAATTAGGCTGAAGGACAATGCTAAATATAGTTAGCATTTTGTACAATGCAAACATTGTACAAAATGCTAATTATAACTAGCATTATATCCAGTTTTACATTATACAAAATGCTAGTTGTATTAGCATTGTCCTTCAGCCTAATTACCTTTCCAAGTTTGTCCTTCAGCCTAAAAATAAAACTTGTTGTCCTTCAGCCAAAAATTTTATGAAAAGTTGTCCTTGTGCCTATTTTCCACTATATATATATATATATCAAATACAAGTACGTTACTATAGCGTTAACCCAAACCCCAATTTTATTATCTGATTTATTGGATTATGTTTGGAAAGTCCTTTTAGGTTTAAGTTTCTTTGACAGTTTCATAAACATATGCTCTGATACTAACCTGTAACATCCCCCTACTTGGAGGCCCAAAACTAACAGTTACGAATGCTGTAGTCATCCATAAATATTAATCATCGGTGGCCAAAAATGGCTATATTAGATACATTGATACACAGAAACACAAGAATATGGAAAAAAAATTAAACAACAAACAAATTCGATATTCCATTTCAAAACATTCCAAATTGATTACATAATCCCAGTTCGCAGACTACGTTCAGATAACATATAATTATAACAAAATAGCCAAGAGTGGCATATGAAGATGCCCCCTTGGTTGACCAGAGTATCTAAATAGGTAAGAAACCAAATTTTCCTTTACAAACAAAACATACAGCATAAAAAAAAGAACTCTAATAACAAGTTTGCCTCCTGCAGGTCTTTGGAAACTTTATTCGTCTAAAAGAACACCTGGAAACCTTAACTCTCAACCTACTCAAAATTAGTTGAGTACCCAAGAGTTTAAGGGGAAAACAAAAACTTCGAGTCAGACATGAAGTCTAGTATGAATAATAATTTACCATCTCAAACCATTTAGATATCTAGTGAGACCACACCGCTTAGCGGAACGGGTTTTTCCCTCACTAGTATCCTAAAACATTTATAAAACCATATTTTGTGCCCCTGCATCCACAATGTGTATTAAAAGAATATCAAGGCTAACCTAAAATCACTAAATGGTTGTTAAGAACATCATTGAGTATTTACGAAATACTAAATAAATTGTTTATAGAAACAACAAGGTTCTTAAGAATGAATGTTCGGATTTGAACTTCATAAAGTGAATTCAAACATAGCATGTCAATTCTAAATTCATTTTCAACCTTTGTAGAAGAGATTTAAGTTGGACATGCACATGATGGTCAATTAATTACAAAAAAATTGATGAAAGTTAATATTGTGTTTGTGCTTTGAGCAATGATATTGTTCTCTTTTTTGTGAAGATGGCTTGTATAACATATTATGGGAACACTAAGAGCAGGTGTTGCTTTGAGTTTTAAACGAAAAAAAAGGAAAAAAGAAAGAAAGAGGAAAAGCATGTTTTTGTTTTGAGAGATATGAACATATACGCACACAACAGCTAATAGCAAGTTGGAAAACTCGAAAGCAACTCCTACAAATTTATGGCTCTTTGTCGACTATAAAAAACATGTGCTAATTTTGCCAATTGAGATCTGTTCTTTTTGTCACCATCGTCTTCATACATTTATCTTCTTGGTTACTTTATTTGATTATTCTAACATTAACTGTTTTATTTTACATAAATGTATTATAATACAGGATATGTTGGTTATAAAGAATGAGGTAATTGAAAAAACTATATTACACAGTGAATAATGTTCGTTGTAAGCAAGTAATGTCAGAAGGGAACAAGGATTTTGTGTGTGTTTTAATTGTGATTATCGGTTGATGCTAACAAAGATTGATTTCCTATATTTAATCGGATTATGATTATCTATGTATGTCTTTTTTTATAGTACAATCTTTAACTATACATCACATTAAAAAAGATGTAAAAAAATTTATATTTATAAAATGCCTGTTAAATACTATATTTGATTTGATTTCCTGAATTTGTGCGTTAGATACCAGGGTAACATGAATGATCAAGGATTGGTTTGAATACGTACAAACAGAATGAAAGAGAATGGAAAAGATACCAGGGTAACGTGAATGTAAGAAATATTGATAAAAAATGAAACTGGAAAGGCATAAGAGTATAAACCGATGAACAAAATGGAAGTGGACAAGAACTTTATTGGTGATTATTGTGGACTTATATATTTACAACAAAAATAACCACGACTGTATAGTAACAAAGCTATTCCTAATTGCAGGAAACATTTGTTGAACATAGATAACAGGAGACAATTAAGGATAACTATAAGATTTGTGAAAGTATGATTTTGATCTTGATGATGTTTTCAGATGAAATGGTTTGAATGGAAAAGGAGAAACTTGATGTATATTATCATAAGTTTCTGATACAGTGTGCACTGTATTTATATAGGCGAAACAAATAAAAATGAAATATTACAGTTGGGCCGAACAAATATATGGCCTGCTAACTTATATACTACAACCCGTATAGCTTTGTGATAAAAATGATGTCTGCAGTATTCTCGAAGTCATATTTTCTAACTCCCCCCCTCAAAGCGATTAGGGTTAGGGCTCCAGATCTCCACCGCCTCTCAAAATTACTTCGATTTTCACCACAAAGACTTCAACTTTCTGTATGCCTCTAGGATCTGAGAGAAAGAGCAAGGCTTTCATAGCTTTAAGCGGCTATATTGTTGAGTCTTTGAGTGTCGGGGCCTCGATTTGCTGGTGATTGCTGCTTGAGTCTCCATCACGTTTGCTAGTGCTTTCTTCAACCTTTAATTCTTTTTTGACTCGAACAAAACCCCTCGATGAAAGTGGTTTTGTTAAGATATCAACAATTTGGTAAGTCGTGGGTATGTGATTCACTTGTAATTTTCCTTTTAAAATCTACTCTCACACAAAGTATAGATCAATCTTTATGTGCTTTATTCTTGAATTAAGTATCGAGTTTACTGATAAGTATATATTGCTTAGATTGTCACACCATAGAGTTGATTTTCTATTTGTACTCATTTTTAAGTCATGCATCAGAGATTGAATCCACATGATTTCGGCTGTTGCACTTGCAATACTTTGGTATTTTGCCTCTGTGCTTGACCTAGATATAGTACACTGTTTCTTTAAACACCATGAAACTGGATTGTCACCAATACATATATAGTATCCTGTTGTTGATTTCATGTCATCTGGATTAGAGGCCCATTCTGCATCTGCATAACCAGTTATGTTTAGATGCTTGCTTTTCTTTAGTTGAATGCCATAATCTGCTGTTCCTTTTAAATATCTTAATATCCTCTTAACTGCTCTCTAGTGTTGGTCCAGAGGTCCCTGCATGAATTGACAAACTTTATTAATACTAAATGAAACATCAGGTCTAGTTATGGTGACATATTGTAATGCACCAACTTGACTTCTGTACTGCTTATCATTAAATATGGCTTCTCCCCTGTTTTTGGATAAATGTTGACTGATTATCATTGGTGTTGGTTGTGGATTTGCATTACTCATTTTGGATTTGTTCAGCAATTCTCTGATGTATTTGGTTTGACATAGCTTGATCTCTGTATTAGATTTTCTTTTGACCTCAATGCCCAAGAAGTAGTTTATATGGCCAAGATCCTTGATTGAAAATTGTTTGTCCGGAAATTGAATGATTTTATTGATTTCTGCTTTATTGTTCCCTGTTAGAATCAAATCATCAACGTATATTAGTATGTAAATAGTAATTTCATCACTGAATTTTGTGAATAATGAGTGGTCGGACTTGGTTAACTGAAACCCCATATTACATAGAGTGGTTTTTAATTTGTCAAACCACACTCTTGGTGCTTGCTTGAGTCCATATATAGCTTTGTTCAATTTGCACACATAGTTTATGTCTTGTTGGAAGCATGGTGGTTGCTCCATGTACAACTCTTCCTTTAGTTCACCATTAAGAAAATCATTGTTTACATCTAGTTGCCTGATATTCCAACCTTTGTATAGGGCTATAGTGAGTATAATCTTGATTGTAGTTGGTTTGACTACTAGAGAGAATGTTTCATTGAAGTCAAAACCATGTTCTTGTGTGTATCCCTTTGCCACCAACCTTGCCTTATATCTTTCTATTGTGCCATTTGGATTTTTCTTTAATTTGTATGTCCACTTGCATCCAACAACATTTTTATTCTCTGGTGGCAGAACAAGGCTCCATGTGTTGTTTTTTATTAGGGCATTATATCCATCATTTATTGCAGCCTTCTAGTTTCTGTCCTTGATTGCCTGGTCAAATGTTTCTGGTTCACTTGATATTGTTGATGTATATATCTTTGGTTTATAAGTACCACTTTCTGACCTTGTGATCATGTGATGTTCAGTTTTGACTTGAGTTGCATTGTGTGGTGAATCATTGCCTTGATCTGAATTATTGTCTGACTTATAGTTCTGAGTATCTGAATCATGTTGACTTATTCTTTCTGTTGAATTTGTTGCATCTACAGGTGGACTGGATGACTCTGTCTGACCTAGTTCTGGGAACATTGTATGTTGCGGAGCAGAGTCCTTTGTGTCCCTTTCACCTTCTTTATGGATACATTCAGTGGGATCCAAAGGTATATGAGATATTAAAACTTTTGGATTATAGATCTTCTCTATTGTCTTTATACTCAAATCAGAATAAGGAAAGATATGCTCATTGAACACAACATGTCTACTTATAAATATTTTGTTATTGCTATCAATACACTTGTAGCCTTTTTGATTTGAAGCATAGCCTATAAAAGTGCATGGTGTAGATCTAAAATTCAGTTTGTGTGCGTTGTATGGTCTTTTGTAAGGGAAACATAGACATCCAAAAGTTTTTAAGGATTGATAATCTAGTTTCATTTTGAACAACTTTTCCAATGGGCTCTCCCTTTTTAGTACCTTAGTTGGTAGCTTATTGATTAGGTAAACTGCAGTACTAAAGGAGTCAGGCCATAATTTTAGAGGTAATTTTGCTTGAGCAAGAAGGGTTAAACCAGATTCTACTACATGTCTGTGTTTCCTTTCTACTAAACCATTCTATTTAGATGTGTAGGGATATGTAACTCTGTGAACAATTCCCTTTTCACTGAAATAATTGTTGAGTGTTTTAAATTCTGTACCACCATCAGCCTTTATCATTTTGACTTGATGATTGGTTTTTTTTCAACTTGTGTAATAAAGTGTATCACTACATGGTGTGTTTTAGATTTTGCTTTCAAAAAATATATCCAAGTGTGTCTAGAGAAAGCATCCACAAATAATATATAATATCTATATCCATAATCTAAGTTGATAGGGGCAGGACCCCAGAGGTCAGTAGCTATTAGCTCTAGTGGCTTATCATATTTGCTTGGTGAGTTAGCAAATGCTAATTTATGACTTTTATCTAGTTGACAATAAGTACATATATAGGGCAGAATGACATTATCAAAGGAAATTTTATTTTCTTCTAAAACTTTCTTCACAACATTTACACTAGGATGACCAAGTTTAAAATGCCATACATCAAAGTTACTAAACTTCTTCCCTGTTTGAGAAAGTTCAGAGTAATTACAACTTTCAAAGATTTTATTTGAACTGGAATTTCTAGAGTCAACAAGGGTAAATTTGTACAAGCCTTTTACTGCTTCACCCTGCAACAAAATTTCTTTTGTTAATATGTCTTTGACCAAACAATAGTTAGGATAAAATTCAAAATAGATATTGTTGTCACTTGCAAACTAAGATACACTTGGAAGGTTTTTCTTTATCTATGGTACCATCAGTAAATTATTGATGCAAGCAACTCCAGTGTGTGTAATTTTGATTGGCTCACCATTTCCCATGTGAATGGATTTATTACCTTTATACTCTTTGTTTCCAAGGTTTATATTATCCAAACTGCTGGTGATATGGTTGGTTTCCCATGAATCTGGATACCAAATCTCATCAAAGATCTGATGAGGTCTGCTTGTCTCATTTTGACTGTTTGCTTTATTACTACATGACTGGTTACTTGTTTCTTGTTGTGCCTGAGCCATATTGACACTAAAGTTGTTGTTGTTTCTCTGATTTGTTGAGTTCTGATTTGGAGAAATTGAATCTGAAATAACACTTTGGTGCAGTGTGCCCAACTTTTTCACATATCTGACGTCTTGGTCTATTGTTGTTGCTCCACCTTCCTCTGCCTCTGCCTCTTACAGGAGGATTTGGTTTGTTGTTAAATTGATTCTTGTTTTTGTAATTTGATGCATAGTTGACTGACATATCTGAAACTATGGGTTTCTTGAACTCTAACCTTCCCTCATGGGCAAGAAGTATGGAATGTACATCCTCAATGGATGGTGTGATTCTTTGAGATGATATAACAGCCACAACTGCTTCATATTCTTCACTTAAGCCACTTAAAGTGATTAGTACCTGTTCAGTTACTGGTACTTTGTGATCAGCTGCTTTTAGCAGATCACATGTTGTTTTAATTTTTGTAAGATACTCTCTCATAGTTTGATTTTCTTTTTTGATACTATGCAAATATCTTTTGTGATGCATCACTTTTGCTGCTGATTGAGAATTAAAGATTCTTTCAACTGTTGACCAGATCCCATTTGTAGTTTTTCTCCCAATAATTTGTGGCAATAGTTTAACACTTATTGATGATAAAAACCATGAACAAATTAAATTATCATGTCTTTGATATTTTGCATATTCTAAATTGCTAACAGTCTTGTTTTCTTCATTAGTGATGAAACTTGGTGGTGCAACATGAGTGCCAAAGAGGAAGCCTTCTAAACCATAGCCCCTTATTGTTGTTTCCACTTACACCTTCTAGAGAAGATAATTGTCTTCTTCTAAATGGGCTGTGACTAATTGACTTTGAGGGCTGATGACCGTTTTGATCGGACTTTCAGTGGTTGTTTGATCTGAGTTGCTGGTTTTGGATGATTCAGAACTGGTAACCATGATGATGAATTAAGAAACAGAGGGGTGAAACAGAATTGAGAGCAAGATAATCTAGAACAGAAACTGTGCTTCAAGAAAAATTCAAGAACATAAAGAAATGATCACAGAGATCAGGTAAGTATAGCCACTGACCCAAATGATTGTTTTTCTTGATGATGGGTTTTTCAGGCAAGGCACTGCCCCTTTGATTGATTTTCTTTTGAAGACTTTTGCTGGTTTTCTTGGTTTTTCTTGAACTAAATTCAATTCTGCTTTCCTAAAAGGAAGCCTGTTGCAGCCTGAGTTGCTTCTGAAAAACTTATGGCGAGGCACTTGTTTTCTTTCTATGAAAGCACAATCAAAGTTCAATCTCAGATGATGAAATTTAGCTGATGAGATTTTGATACTCCTGAGTTGTCAATATAATGAAACAAACAATACAATGGTCTCGGCAAAGATAAATACCAGAAGCACACTTATCAATCCATTCCATCAAGAGGCATTACATACCAACCATGGATCAACATCAACGGCCGAGATTATATTCAGCAATTAGACTGAGATTACCAGTTTTACATGGGCTTGAATATTAGGCCCATTTATCTTGTATTTAAATACACTTCCACTGTATCATTATTTCTATATTCAAGTATTATCAATAAAGATACAAAGTATCATTTCTTCGTTTATGGTATCAGAGCTTTTAAAGCCAAATGGAAAAATTCAAAGATCATAATCAAAGAAATCAAACATTTGAGTTGTGTTGGCTCCTCTCAGAAAAATATCATCATCGAGGAAGAATATCTCACTCTCGATCACATCAAGATCAGTTACACCTATCCCATATTCTTCACTTGCCATCCTAAAAAAGGAGAAATCAGAATTTATCTTCACTTTTCTCCTCTGGTTGCAAGATACTTCATTGTTGTTCATATATATTACTGCTTCTTGATGAAATAGTAATATACACCTATCACAAACAGTTAGATTTTTCATTATTTCTTGTTTCTTGGCTGCTATTCTCAAATAGTCACGCCAATATTCCTGTCACTTATTCTTTTCAACCAAGAAATCAACATTTCAAGATCACTGAATCACCATGGCAAATGATGAAGAAGAAATGACATCAGCCATTTCAGGCAACCAGTCCAGAAATCCCCAAAATTCTGATCTGATCTTGATCAAACCTAAGAGTCAAGTTATCACAACACCATTAGATGAAGAAAATTATGTTTTATGGAAATATCAAGTCGAAATAGCTTTAAAAGGATATGCCTTACATGATTATGTTTCTGGAACCAAGATCATACCACCAATCATGATAACTGACAATGAAGGCAAGACTGTTAGCAATCCAGACTACAAGCATTACCAAAAACAAGATAATCTCTTATCATCATGGCTACTATCTTCAATTAGTCAAAGCTTACTGTCACAGATGGTTGGATGCAACAGCTCTTATGAGATATGGTCAGCAATTGAACGCATTTTCAGTTCGCAATCAGCAGCAAAAGTCATGCAATATAGAAGGGAATTACAAAATGCAAAGAAAAATGACATGCCAATGTGATGCAGCCCAGACTGATGAAGACTTCGACCTAACAAGCTCCGACCTAACAAGCTCCGACCTAATGAGCTTCGACCTAACAAGCTCCGACCTAACGAGCTTCGACCTAACAAGCTCCGACCTAACGAGCCACATGCTTTCAGTCGAACGAGACATAATGACGAGTTACGACCTAGCAACATCTTTAAGTCGCCCCAGCGACCTAACGAAGATCAGGAGTTATATGATAAGTCGTTGGAACGACCTAACGACCTAACCCAATATGATAAGTTGCTGGAACGACCTAGCGAGTCAAAGCCAAACTCTTATCACCCAAGTTCCTTAGGTCGCTCAAACAAGCTAACGACTTATGATAAGTCGCGAATGACCTATTTTAGGTCGTGCAACATTTAGATCGCTGAAATTGATTTCTCTCATGCCGCGTCTCTTCCTTGCAGCTACTGAATTTTAGGTCGCTTGTGGATAGGTCGCGTGCTGCTGTTTCCTTAGGTCGCCAACGACCTAACTTAAGTCGCTGCCAGGTTTCATTAGATCGCTACTGGATTCTAAAGCTTAAGTCACTCTAAGGATAGGTCGCGTGAGATTTCCAAAAGCTATCTTCTTAAGTCGCTGATCTTTAAGTCATTGGAACTTCTGATGCAAGCTCTCCTTAGGTCGCTGATAACTTGGGTTGTGTTGTATATAAGTTGAGTCGCATTATGGAAAGTTGTTGTGTTTTGTTGTGTGTAACTTGTTAACTCATTTGTGATGTTTTGTACTTAGGTCGTAAGTCGTTCGTGTTATAAGGGTTGTGTTGTATTCTTAGGTCGCACATGATGTTAGGTCGTTGCCGATCTATGAGTTGTAATGTGTTGTGTTGCGGAGGTGTATGAGTTGTAACCCTATAAATAGGGAGTGTGTGTCATTTGTAAAAGTTAGTTGATTTTGAATAAAACTTTTGTTTGTTAGCTTTGCGCTTTCATTAAATTGGTAGTTGAGTGTAATCTCCTATCTCCTCTTTCGGCATTCGAGTGCGCTCGGATCAACGATCGTAGAAGCCAATTCACGGTATCAAGTGCGCTTGATCAACGTCTGAAGAATTGCAGATCTTCTTTCACGGTATCGTGCGCGATCAATGTGACGAAGATAGCTAGAATTCAGTATCTTCATATCAACGAATTTGGGCCATTCAGTATTTTTCATTCCATCGATTGCTACTTTCACAGAATCATCATTTTGATATTCCGCTGCTGCATCATTTGGTACCAAAGCTAGACTTAGCCAATCATAGCTAAGCCGAGTCTTAGAGCCAATTTTTTGGAGAGTTAAAGCCGAGTTAGTGAAGCCGAGCTACATCAAGCGAAGCCGAGCTAAGAGAAGTGTTTGAGCCGAGCATAGAAGTTCACTTTGCAAGTCAAGGCCGAGAGTTTAAGTATTGGAGCTAGAAGCGAAATTGTTCAAGTTGTGAGAGATTTGTTCAAGTTCATTGGGCGTCAATTTTGAGATTTGAAGTTTTGGAGTTCAAATTAAGTTGTTTGTTTATTTGGGGTGTTCGTGAGATTACAAACAAGCGGGAAAGTTTGATTCGAGAATTTTTTGATCAAGGTGAAGTTTGTGTTTGGATCTGTTGAAGTTCGATATGAATCGAAATCAAAGGAGAGTGTCGCCACGTTATGATAGAGAAAGAAGAGAATCACCTTTGTCGATAAATCGAGATCATGGAGTTCGAGACAATCATGATTATCAGAATGAAGAAAGAAGAACTTATCATGGTTACGAGCATGAGCCATATTATGATTATGAAAGATATCGAGTAGAGGAAAGAAGAAGTAGAGAGGACGTGCATGGGCATAAAAGAATCAATGTTCAGAATCGACATCAAAGTTCATCCAATTTTGACGAAGATAGTTATGGTGATCGTGTTCACTTTCGATATCCAGGTCAAGGGAAAAGTCGATATAGAAATGTTGAGGAGAATGGTCATACACGGGAATCAAGGAAGGAAACGGAGATTCCAGAATTCCGAGGTGGTCTACAAGCAGAAGAATTCTTGGATTGGTTATCAAAGGTTGAAAAGATTTTTAAACTCGACAACATGTCTGAGGATCGTCAAGTTAAGTTAGTTGCTACAAGATTGAAAGGACGAGCTATGGATTGGTGGCAACAAACTAAATCAACCAGAAAGAGAATGGGGAAATCCAAAGTTGTCATGTGGGATAAGATGAAAAGGATGATGAAGGCAAATTTCTTACCCTACAATTATCAAACACGTGTGAACCAACAAGTGTAGAAGTTGAGACAAGGGAGTCAAGGAAAGGGTGTGGTTAAAAGCTTCAGAAATCAGAATAGAAGCGTTAATTGCAGTATAAATGTTTCTAAGGGAGTCAACGAACCAGTTGTACATGGCAGCACTAAGACAAATGTTGATGATCGAATTAAGCGCTATCATTATCAGGAGTCTGGCCATAGAAGTATTGAATGTACGGAGCCCAAGAGGAAAGCATTAGTTGTCGAAGAATGGGAAAACGAGGATGTGGATGATTCTACCGAAAGCGAACTGGAAAAGGAAGAGGAACTGACTAGTCCATTATCTTTCAGTGAGAGTGTTGAAGAAACGGAAGGTAGTGCTGAATCGTTGGTTAGGTATGAGGCAAGTGAAGAGCTTAAAACTCTCGAGGAGGTTAAACCAATGTTAGAAGAATTTGAAGAGGTCGGTCCTACAAAATCGTTCGAAGAATTACCACCGAAATTTGACAACGATGAAGGAGTTTTGTCGGAAGCTGAAGGATGTAACTTGTTGAGGAGGACTGCTGAATTTGACTTTTATCAACCACCTAAATTTGACAACGATGAAGGAATTTTGTCGGGAGATGAAGGATGTAACTTGTTGTGGAGGACTGCTGAATTTGACTTTTATCAACCGCCGCAATTTGATGATGATGAAGAAATTGAGTCAAAGTATGGAGACGTAGAAATTGATTATTCTTCACCGCCAAAGTTTGATGTCGATAGTATGGAGGAAGAAATTGTGTTCGGAGTTGAAAGACATTACTTGATGATGGAGGATTCTTGTGTAACACCTGAGCTTATGGACAAGAGCCCGCTAAATGTTAATTCCATAATCTCCGAGAAGCCCGAACAAAACGAAAGTGAAACAAAAGAGAAAGCAGAATCAGATAGTTTATTATCTTTAGAAGAGTTCGTCAATACAATGAAAGATAATGATGAATTATCAATGTTGATTGAATATGGGGAAAATTCTGATTTCGAGACACCTGAAGTGGTTAAAGTATTCGAAGAATTTGAGGATGAGATTTCAGTGGAACTGTCTGAAGAAACTAGTCTTGTATTTTTGGAAGAGCCTGTCGAAAGGGTGAAAAATGGTAATGAATTGTTTATATTGACCGGGCAAGGAACGAATGAAAATCTTGATGTTTTTAAGGGAGTTGGTTCAGAATTCGATGAATCTAAAGACGAATATCCTAAAGAACTACCCGAGGAGTTACCACCACTACAGGACATTCAACCTCACACTGAACTAGTATCAAATGCTATTCTACTACAGGGATCGTATGGTATTCAGAATCTGAAAGAACAGGAAGAGTTGAATGGACAGGATGAAGAGAGTGATTGTCAGTTGGAATTGCCTGCTCATGTCTGCACTGCTAACGTTAGCAACGTCAATTGCTTGGGATCGTTCCATGAAAATAAACATGTTGAAGGAGAACCGAGTGGGAATTCATTTCAGTCAAGGGAAATTGATGCGACACCGGGAAAGATTCTAATCGAGGACACACCTGAACGAGATAAGGAAAGACGAGAATCTGAGCATGAGTCCTCACACTTTTTCGGTCATGATTTCCTAAGTCGTTTCGTGATTTTAAACTTCCTTATAACGTCTCACATTTTCGACACGTTTTGGTTCTTTATCACATTTTCCTATTGGCACAAGCAATATAGTATACGACACTATTCTCATGAAGTTCTGTGCTACATGAATTGGATATGGCACATCGTGCTTAGTTCATTCCACAATTTGTCATATGTCATCTCCCTCAGATCACTTCCTTATGCCGCCTGCCTAATGTCACGTCTGTTTTATGCAATGCATTCCTTATGTCGAGCCGCATCATCAGAGAGTCAAGACAAGATTAATCACCAGAGTGGTTATCACCAGAGCCACATCAAACCAGATAATGAATGGAAGACAGCGTCTTGAAGAAGAAAAGAAAATGAATTCAGGACAAATTCGTTTCAATCAAAGGTCGATGATGCCGCGCAATTTCGGTCGAAGGTCCTAGGTCGTTCACGACCTAATGAGAAGGATGATGGATTAGGCCTGCGACCTAAAGCGTTGGGGTTTAGAATGTTCAAACATTTGATTCCGTACCATGAACACAAATTTTTCGAAGAAGAAGAGTTTTTAAATTCGAGGACGAATTTTTTTCAACCAGGGGAGGATGATGCAGCCCAGACTGATGAAGAATTAGGTCGCCAACGACCTAACTCCCCTGATTTACGACCTAGCATTTTATTCTTTAAGTCGCGCCATATTAGGTCGCAAACGAGCTATGAAGTCCGACCTAAAAAGCTCCGACCTAACGAGCTTCGACCTAACAAGCTCCGACCTAATGAGCTTCGACCTAACAAGCTCCGACCTAACGAGCTTCGACCTAACAAGCTCCGACCTAACGAGCTTCGACCTAACAAGCTTTGACCTAACGAGCCACATGCTTTCAGTCGAACGATACATAATGACGAGTTACGACCTAGCAACATCTTTAAGTCGCCCCAACGACCTAACGAAGATCGGCAGTTTTATGATAAGTCGTTGGAACGACCTAACGACCTAACCCAATATGATAAGTCGCTGGAACGACCTAGCGAGTCAAAGCCAAACTCTTATCACCCAAGTTCCTTAGGTCGCTCAAACAAGCTAACGACTTATGATAAGTTGCGAACGACCTATTTTAGGTCATGCAACATTTAGGTTGCTGAAATTGATTTCTCTCATGCCGCGTCTCTTCCTTGCAGCTACTGAATTTTAGGTCGCTTGTGGATAGGTCACGTGCTGTTGTTTCCTTAGGTCGCCAACGACCTAACTTAAGTCTCTGCCAGGTTTCATTAGATCGCTACTGGATGTTAAAGCTTAAGTCGCTCTGAGGATAGGTCGCGTGAGATTTCCAAAAGCTATCTTCTTAAGTCGCTGATCTTTAAGTCGCTGGTACTTCTGATGCAAGCTTTCCTTAGGTCGCTGCTAACTTGGGTCGTGTTGTATATAAGTTGAGTCGCATTATGGAAAGTTGTTGTGTTTTGTTGTGTGTAACTTGTTAACTCATTTGTGATGTTTTGTACTTAGGCCGTAAGTCGTTCGTGTTATAAGGGTTGTGTTGTATTCTTAGGTCGCACATGATGTTAGGTCGTTGCCGACCTATGAGTTGTAATGTGTTGTGTTGCGGAGGTGTATGAGTTGTAACCCTATAAATAGGGAGTGTGTGTCATTTGTAAAAGTTAGTTGATTTTGAATAAAACTTTTGTTTGTTAGCTTTGTGCTTTCATTAAATTGGTAGTTGAGTGTAATCTCCTATCTCCTCTTTCGGCATTCGAGTGCGCTCGGATCAACGATCGTAGAAGCCAATTCACGGTATCAAGTGCGCTTGATCAACATCTGAAGAATTGCAGATCTTCTTTCACGGTACCGTGCGCGATCAACGTGACGAAGACAGCTAGAATTCGGTATCTTCGGATCAACGAATTTGGGCCATTCAGTATTTTTCATTCCATCGATTGCTACTTTCACAGAATCATCATTTTGATATTCCGCTGCTGCATCACAATGAGAGAATATCTTGCCAAAATCAAAAATTTATGTGACAAATTAAAAGGTGTTGGTCATAATGTATCCATCAGTGATCAGATTCTAGTGATAACCAATGGATTAGATCAAGATTATGAATCTTTAATAACATATATTGCCACTCAACCAACCCTGCCTGATATTGAATACATCCACACAGCCCTACTGGCTCATGAAGGAAGAATTCAACAAAGGAGATCAATGCAAGAAGAATATAATATTAATTATGCAGTTGCATCAAGTAACAGAAATCAGAAAAATACATCAAATCAACCCAGGCAAGAAAATCAAAGTCAGAGAGGAGGCAATGTTCAAAGAGGTAGAGGTAGAGGAAGGAGTGGATACAATAATAGAGTCAAATGCCAGATTTGTGAAAAACTTGGGCATATGGAAAACAAATGTTATTTCAGATATAAGGAAGATTTCAATGCAGGACAAACATCTCAAACCAACAAGCAACCAAATGCTAACATGATTCAGACTGGGAACCAATCCAGAAACAATGGAGATAATACAACTGACGATGCAACCAAAATAGATGATTACAGCAGTGAAGAATGGTTTCATGATTCTGGTGCCACAAACCACATTACAAATAATCTACCGAATTTAAATCTGGACAACAAAGGATACACAGGTAATCAAACTGTTCTTATGGGAAATGGTGAAGCTGCAAATATAACACATGTTGGTACTGGCTATATAAAAGGTACAAGGTTACTCTATTTAAACAATTTATTAAGAGTACCAAGTATCAAGAAAAACCTTATTAGTGTTTCACAATTTTCCAGTGAAAATAAGGTGTATTTTGAGTTTCACCCAAAATCATTTCTTGTTAGAGATTCATTAAATAAAAACATATTATTACAGGGTAAGCTGGATAATGCTCTATACAAATTCAGCAATACTCAAAATAATGATGCTGCTAACAAGAGAATTTGGTCAAATAATGTTAGCACAAGGAGTGACAGTAATGTAAAATTATTTCATGAATGGCATTGTAAACTTGGCCATCCTAGTTATGATGTAGTTAAACTCATTTTAATGCAAAACAATATTTCTGTTCCAAATAAATCTGATTTGTTTCTATGTGATCATTGTCAAATGGGCAAAATGCATAAATTGCCTTTTCCTATTTCTGAAACTATATATGAAAATCCCCTTGAGTTAATTACTGCAGATCTATGGGGACCAGCACCACTTACTTCAACACAAGGGCACAGGTATTATCTATCACTTGTAGATGCACACACAAGACATACTTGGATTTATTTTCTCAAGGCTAAATCAGACACTAGCCATGCTATAACATAGTTTATTACTTACATTGAGAAACAAATTAACAAATGTGTTAAGATAATACAAACAGATGGTGGGGGAGAATTTATGCCATTAAAAGAATTTTTTAGCAAAAAGGGAATTCTTCACAGAACTACCTGCCCCCACACATCAGAACAGAATGGTTTAGTTGAGAGGAAGCACAGACATATTGTAGAGACAGGTTTAACACTTTTGTCTCAAGCATCACTACCTTTGAAATACTGGAGTGAGGCTTTTGCCACTGCAGTATATATTATTAATAGGATGCCGACAAAAGTACTAAACAATGTCTGTCCACATGAAAAACTTTTTAAAGTTAAACCAAAATATGTTCATTTCAAAAAATTTGGGTGTTTGTGTTATCCCTATCTCAGACCATACAATAAACATAAACTGAGCCTGAGATCAAGTCCATGCACTTTTTTGGGGTATGCACACAATCAAAAAGGATATAAGTGCATAGACAGTCAAGGCAAAGTATATATTTTAAGGCATATGGTGTTTAATCAAAATATGTTTCCATTTGCAGGTAAAAGACAGCAGAATCATGAAATCAACAATGAGAAAACACATAATTTTTACATCCCAGAATTGTCAGAATGCACTTAAGGAAACAATCAAGCAATGCAAAATGTTGATAAAGATGCATCTATGTCTAACAGCAAATCAGGACACAATTCAGATAATGGGAATGATAATAGCTGCTCACCAATAGGTTTGAATGATGATCAGAATGCTAGCATGTTAAACAGTTATCATGATCAAAGTGCAAATATGTCTAATGACAACCAAGCAACAGATGCAACAGCAAACATCAATGATAATCAATTGGAAGACTCTCATAGTCAACATGCAGAAAAAGGACATCCCATGATTACCAGATCTAAGAGTGGTATTTTTAAACCTAAGCTATACATAGCTCAAATAAACGAGGTGGAGCCAAATTCTTATGATCAGGCCAGCAAACATGAAAAATGGAGAAAGGCAATGGATGAAGAATTAAATGCACTAGTCAAAAATAAAACATGGACACTAGTGCAACCACCAAGCAACAAAAATATTGTGGGATCCAGATGGACTTATAAAATCAAAAGAGATGCAGATGGTAATGTATCAAAGTATAAAGCTAGATTGGTGGCAAAAGGGTATTCACAGCAGTTTGGTTTTGATTTCACTGAGACTTTTTCCTCAGTAATCAAACCAACTACTATAAGAATCATGTTGACTTTAGCTCTTCACAAAAATTGGAGAATAAGACAGCTGGATGTCCATAATGCCTTTTTAAATGGTGAATTATGTGAAGATGTTTACATGCAACAGCCAGAAGGATACAATCATCATACAAATAAAGGTTATGTTTGCAAGCTACACAAAGCCATATATGGGTTAAAGCAAGCCTCTAGAGCATGGTACGAGAAGCTTAAAAGCACACTGACACATTTGGGTTTTAATGCTACAAAATCAGACAATTCACTTTACATGAAAAAGGATAAGCATGTGAGCACGTATATACTTGTATATGTTGATGACATACTCATTACAGGAGATGATCAACAAGAAATCAACCACATCATTGAACTACTGGACAAACACTTTGCAATCAAAGACATGGGTGAATTAAAATATTTTCTGGGAATAGACATCCAAAGAAAAACTGACAATGAATTCTTTCTGTCACAAAAGCAATATATCAGTGATATTCTAGTCAAACATAACATAGACAAGGCAAAACCACTACCTACTCCTATGACAAGCAGTAAACAATTATCTAAAAATAAGGGTGAACCTATTGATAATGTCAAGCAATACAGAAGTGTCGTTGGAGCACTTTAGTACGCCACAATTACTAGACCAGACATATGCTTTACTGTCAATAGGGTATGTCAGTACATGCAGAATCCTCTAAACGAACATTGGAGTGCAGTCAAGCGTATTCTCAGATACCTCAAAGGAACAAATACATATGGCTTGCGTTTAAAAGCTAGTAAGGATATAAATATACATGCTTACAGTGATTCTGACTGGGCAAACGTCATTGATGACTGAAAATCCATTTCTGAATATTGTGTCTATTTGGGACCAAATCCGATTTCTTAGTGCACGAAGAAGCAACCTACTATTTCCAGAAGCAGCACTGAAGCAGAATATAGGTGCATAGCAAGTACGGCAGTTGAAATCACCTGGATCGAAACCCTAATTTGGGAATTAGGGTTCGAATCAACTCGCAAGCCCATCATTTGGTGTGACAATCTCAGCGCCATCTCTCTTTCCATGAATCCAGTTCAGCATGCTCGCACGAAACACATGGAGATCGACCTCCACTTCGTTCGTGAAAAGACAGGAAGCGGCAAGCTTGCCATCAACCATGTTCCATCCTACTATCAAAGAGCGGAATTTCTGACCAAAGCTTTATCAGCCAGAAATTTCAATCGATTTCGCGAAAAACTCAGAATTTTCTCCGTCGACATGGAGAACAAAGAGGATGTAAAACCCTAGTTTTGTTTGAGGCGGCGTATAATGAAACAAACAATACAATGGTCTCGGCAAAGATAAATACCAGAGGCACACTTATCAATCCATTCCATCAAGAGGCATTACATACCAACCATGGAACAACATCAACGACCGAGATTATATTCAGCAATTAGACTGAGATTACCAGTTTTACATGGGCTCGAATATTAGGCCCATTTATCTTGTATTTAAATACACTTCCACTGTATCATTATTTCTGTATTCAAGTATTATCAATAAAGATACAAAGTATCATTTCTTCGTTTAGTCGAATGATAATCTTTGATGAAATTCAGATCTGCCTTTATGCCGTTTGGCTGAGGCTCTGACACCATATAAGATTTGTGGAAGTATGATTTTGATCTTGATGATGTTTTCAGATGAAATGGTTTGAATTGCAAAAGAAGAAATTGATGTATATTATAACAAGTTTCTGATATAGTGTGCATTGTATTTAAACAGGCGAAACAAATAAAAATGAAATATTATAGTTGGGCCGAACAAATATATGGCTTTGTGATATGGCCTGCTAACTTATATACTGCAATCCGTATAGCTTTGTGATAAAAATGATGTCCGCATGTATTCTCAAAGTCATATTTTCTAACTATAACACCATTATAATAGCGAATCAAAATGTACATGAACGCTGTGCATGAGCACATATAATCCGTTGATCATTTTCTTCTATATGCTTTCTTCCATGGCTTTCTCAGATCTCACTTGACCTTTTACTGGTGGTTCTGATGGCATGATAGTTTTCAGGAGAAAATGACTTTAAGCATTTCAGTGCTATGTGCTTACAATTGAAGCAGCACTTGTTGCATAAACATACTTGATTATGAAGGCCTAGTTGAAGCCATGACTTTTCATCATATGCAGCTTGCTTTGATGATGAATAAGGTGCATTTGAACTAACGCGGCCTTTTCTTTTATCAAGAAATCATCGCAAAGAAGCTCTTCTAATCATTGGCTTAAAAGAATAAAGTCTGCTGCCTTCTTAGCATCAATACTATCGTATATTATTGTTAACTTCCTCTTCCAGGAGGACTTTGTCCAGGTTTCGTTCACTTTATTCAGATTAGTTTCAGGAAACAATTCCAAAGTTGGTTGATAATCTGTAAATAAAACAGTATTCATTAGTACACATTGCTTAAACATAATAATAAAATAAATCAGAATTAGTTGGGCAATAATTAATCAATTGAAATACCTTGAATTGTTGGTTCTTTAGCTATGATAACATTCATCTTGAGTCCTCCAATATTTTCAGGTATGATTTTCTTCTCTTTTATGGATTGATTCAGCCTATCACATGTAATGGAAAAGTTTGATTTTTTGGGTGGACACATGATCAATAAGCTATAAATAAATTGATATTTGATTGCAGAAGTTGTAATTATTTATTTGAATTATTGTGTTCTTTGTGAAGATGACTCATGGAATCTATTAATGGGAACAAAATGAAGCATGCGTTGCTTATGTTTTTACGTGGAAAAGGAGAAAAAGGTATATTGTTTATTTTGATTGATGTACAAATCCTATAGACAACAGTTAATAACTAGTTGTTGACAATTGCAAAAGCAAGTAGATGTGGTGGAGCAAACCAATATATATATTTGTGGCTCCTGCCGACTTTGTATGCAAAACGAGTGCTATTTAATAAGCCATGCTAATAACTCCTTGAGATCTGATATCTTTATACTAGTGTATCTAGTTTGCCCTCCATGTATTTGTATTCCTATTTACCTCTTCATATTGATTGTTTAGTCTTACACTTTCACTTAAAATTAGGTATATCACAGCAACTAGAATTACATTGTACATCGGATTGTTCACTTTTCATAGCCATAACTTCTTATTCAATGAATTCTTGATTCTTGTTATAATTGAATTCATGAGCAAACGACAACTTTCCAAGGACCACAAGTGCTTACAACCTTACACTATTACCCACTAATTATCATCCCATTTAAAGCATGATATTTTTCTAACCTTAGCTTAACTCTTATAATCTCACATTTTTTAATTGGCATTGCTTATGTTGTTGATTCGTCGGTGTACGCGTAGTATAAGTGTTGATTCATGAGTTTTGATTCATGACACAAGCTTCAGAGATCATACGACGAGAATATTATATGGAAGCGACAAAAAGAGAATAAGTGCATACCGTGCACTACAAAGGAGATAATCTTACAATCCAGAGATTAGTATGGATATTTTATTTTATTGAGTCTTAGAATAATGTTAAAATCATTCCTCAAATAGTTACACAAGCACACAAAACTTTTTATATCAAAATGGTGTTCACTGTGCATATAACATCAGGTCGGCCGACCGACCAGGATCCTCGGTCGACCGACCCTGTATCATATGCACAGTGACTTTCTGTTTTGTATACGTTTTTCAACTCAACTGACCGGCCAGGTTTTCCGGTCGACCGACCAGAGAAAAACGGCTAGTTTTCTGAAGAGACGCGATCTTTTCATGAAGAGTAATGTCCTCTATTTCAAGAGGTATGGACACTACTGTTGACTAAAACTCTTCATGAAAGATTACAACTCTTCTACAACTATATAAACATATTCAATTCACTTCTACAATCACCGATTCTTGTTTATATTTCTGAAATCTAATCTCTTTTCATTTCTGCAAATAAAAGCATTCACTCTTATTCAATATCACTAGAATCCTTGAATTTATTCATATACTTCGATTCTACGTGATTATCTTCCTTCTAAATCTTCACACACATACATACTCTTGAGGATTTGATTATAGGAAAGTTGTACTATCAAAAGACAATCAGTATTATTTAGAACACATTCGTCAACAAACATTTTGTATTAAGTTGAAGTCCTCTTCGGTTGTTGAGGCGGAAAAATTCCTGTTCGGCTGCTCAGGTGTCGTATACCTATTCCTCCGTGTTAAGTGAGAGGTTTAGTTTAAATCCAGAGGGTATTCTGGGACTGGACGTAGAACGGGAAGTTCGAACCAGTATAAAAATTCCTGGTGTGCTTACTTTAATTTTTACTTTACTGTTATTACCAGTTTCCGCATTAATATACCATATTACACGATCCTTAGTACTGCACGTACACTTTCATTTGGTATCAGAGCAAGGTCATCTTATAACCATCACAAAGTTATTTGATATTTACTTATTTTTAGTAATATGGCAACCACACAAATTAACGATGTTAACACTCACACTAATTCTAGTTTCACAGAAGGTCAATCGACTTCACGACCTCCACTTTTCAATGGTATAAATTATAATTATTGGTCAACTAGAATGAGAATCTATATGCAATCAAGTGGGTTTGATATCTGGAATATTATACAAAGAGAATACACAATTCCTACTGGAGAATACTCGACTTGGAGTAACACACAAAAACTAGATGCTACATCAAATGCTAAGGCTATGAATATTTTATTTTGTGCATTAGATAGAAATGAATTCAATAGAGTTAGTATGTGTACTTCCGGCTATGAAATTTGGAGAACTCTTAAAGTTTCACATGAAGGAACGAACAAAGTTAAATTGAGCAAAATTTCTATGCTGAAACATCAATTTGAAAACTTTAAAATGAGGCCAAATGAATCTATAAATGACATATACTCTAGATTTCAGGATATTTATCATGCTCTATTATCTCAAGAACAAAAGTTTACTGATTTTGATGTTGTTACAAAAATCTTGAATTCTTTAACGGACGAATGGGAACGAAAAGTCCTAGCTATTGAAGAAGCAACTGATTTGTCAACATTAAAACCAGAAGAATTGATAGGTAATTTAATGTCCTACGAAGTAAATTTGCAGGCAAAACGAAATGGAGCACAAGAAAAGAAAAATGTAGCATTCCAAGCAGAAAAAGATGATTCCGACTCAGATAATGAAGATATGGCAATGATCGCTAAAAATTTCAAAAAGTTTTTGAAATTCAACAGAAACAAATTCAAGGGAAACAAAAATAATTCCAACAACAATTCTAATAGCAGCAAACCATCATCTTCAACAATGGAATGTTATGAATGTCACAAGAAAGGACACATGAAGAAAGATTGTCCAGATCGTAAAAAGAATAATTTCAAGAAGGACAAAACCAAACGAAAAGCTTTTTCAGTCACTTGGGACGACACTGACTCATCATCCTCATCAGAGAGTGAAAGTGATAATAAACAAGCAAATGTATGCTTCATGGCTTCGTCAGACGATGTAAGTGATTTTACTTTTGAAGATTTAATTGAAATAAATTTTGAATTAGTAAATTTAACAAAACAACTTAAAAAGAAAAATAAGGAGTTGCAAAGAAAGTTAGATAGAACAGTTTTAGAAGTAGATATGTTAAAAGATGAGAAGGTAATATTGGAAGAAGAACTTGAAATCTCTCAACAATCGAATTCTAACTTATCTTCTCAAATTACGTCAATATCTGAGGAACTAGAAATTCAAAAAAATAAAAATGATGTTTTACTTTTTGAAAATAATGATTTAATATCTAAAATTAAGGATTTAGAGTTAGAAAAATCTAGTCTTAAAATAAAATTTGATGATATTTCTAAAAATGTTTCTAATTTCAATAAAGGAAGAGAAAATCTTTCTAGTATACTAGAAAACTCTCAAACTACCAATAATAAATCTGGACTAGGATTTAAGAAACAAAATAATTCTGCTAAAAGTAAAATTAATAATAAAATTAAGAAAGATATTAGGAAAACAGTTTAATCAAATACTAAAACTATTAAGATATGGATTCCAAAAACAAATAATACTTTGATAAGGAATAAACATATCAAAAGTTTTATGGAAACTGTTCATAATAACAAAAATTATGTCTATAAAGGGAATTCTGAACCCGTATGGGTTTGGTTTCCTAAGATCTAACTCTTAGGACCCTAAAAAGATTGGGTACCAACTTTTTATAAATTTTTTGCAGGTACCACATAAGAAGAGAGGAAAATGGATTTTAGATAGCGGTTGCTCAAAACACATGACTGGAAACAAAGAAATGTTGTCAAACATTATATACTCAAATGAAGGAGCAGTCACCTTTGGAGATAACTCAAAAGGATATATCATCGGCAAAGGCAATGTCAATAGCAACGGTACATCTAATTTACCTCTCATTACTGATGTTTTATTAGTTAAAAATTTAAAACATAATTTATTAAGTATTAGTCAACTATGCGACAAAGGTTTTAATATAACTTTTTCAGAAAATAAATGTAACATTTTTGATAAAAATCACAACATTATTTTCGAAGGAAATAGAGATAAAAATATTTATATCCTAAATATGAATGTTAATAATGATTCAAATTTGTGTCTAGTAGCTAAAGAGAATGATTCTTGCCTTTGGCACAAAAGATTTTGTCACATAAATTTTAATACCATCAACAAACTTGCTAAAAATAAATTAGTTAAAGGGTTACTCGATATAAAATTCAAAACTAACATATTTTGTGATGCATGTAAATTAGGAAAATTAACAAAATCTTCTTTTAAATCAAAGAAAGTAATATCTACAGAACAACCACTTGAACTTTTACACATGGATCTTTTTGGTCCAACTCAAGTGCAATCTATTAATCATAATAGATATGTTTTTGTTATTGTAGATGATTTCTCTAGATATACTTGGATTTTCTTTTTGAAAAATAAAAGTGATACTTTTGATAATTTTAAAGTTTTTGTTAAAAGAATTCAAAATATTAAAACTTTGAAAATTAAAAATATAAGAAGTGATCATGGAGGCGAATTTGAAAATGAAGTTTTTGAACAATTTTGTAACAAAAAATGTATTAACCATAATTTCTCTTTTCCTAGAACACCACAACAAAATGGAGTTGTAGAAAGGAAAAATAGAACGTTACAAGAATGTGCAAGAACTTTACTAAATGGAACAACTTTATCGAAACAATTTTGGGCAGAAGCTGTAGCTACTGCTTGTTACGTACTGAATCGCGTTTCTATTCGACCATTAACTAAAAATACACCATATGAACTTCTAAATGGAAGAAAACCAAATATTTCATATCTAAAAGTTTTTGGTTCCAAATGTTTTATTTTAAATACTAAAGATCAACTAGGCAAATTCGATCCAAAATCCGATGAAGGTATATTTGTTGGATATTCGGAACGAAGCAAGGCCTATCGAATTTATAATAAACGAACTCAAATTATTGAAGAAAGTTTACATGTTTCTTTCAACGAAAATTTTAAAAATATAAATCCGAGTGTTACTATTGATTCTGATGATGAATCTACTCAAAATGAGAATATTAGTACAAATGAAAATCTTGATATTCATGAAACCAATACAAATGTAACTTCTAATTTAATAAAATCTCCACCTAGAATTTTAAAAGATCATCCTGTGCAAAATATAATTGGAGAAGTTAATACGAATGTTAAAACCAGACATCAAGTAAATCAAGCTGGTCATGTTGCTTTTCTTTCTAACATAGAACCTAAGAATATAAAAGAAGCTTCAACTGATGACTACTGGATACTTGCCATGCAAGAAGAATTAAATCAATTCGAACGAAACGAAGTTTGGGAACTCGTTCCTAGACCTAGTGATCAATCAGTCATCGGTACTAAATGGGTTTTCAAAAATAAAGCAGATGAACTAGGAAATATAACAAGGAATAAAGCTAGATTAGTTGCACAAGAATATAATCAAGAAGAAGGTATTGATTACGAAGAGACGTTTGCTACAGTCGCCCGACTTGAAGCAATACGAATATTATTAGCTTATGCGTGTTTTCATAATTTTAAACTATATCAAATGGATGTTAAAAGTGCATTTTTAAATGGATTCATAAAAGAAAATGTTTTTGTTGAACAACCACCTTTGTTTAATCATGAAAAATTTCCGGATCATGTATATAAACTTAAAAAGGCGTTATACGGTTTAAAACAAGCACCACGTGCTTGGTATGATCGTCTTAAAGGTTATTTATTAGAATCTGGTTTTGAAATCGGTAAAGTAGATCAAACACTTTTTATTAAGAAAACTAATAAAGATATTTTAATAATTCAAATATATGTTGACGATATTATTTTCGGCTCGACAAATGAAAAATTATGTCAAGAATTTTCAACTATAATGACAAATGAATTTGAAATGTCTCATATAGGAGAATTGTCATATTTTCTTGGATTACAAATTAAACAAATTGAAAATGGAATTTTTATTAATCAAGAAAAATATTGTTATAATTTAATCAAACGTTTTGGTCTTGAAAATACTGCTGCCAAACCAACTCCTATGAGTACAACGGTTCATCTCGATAGAGATGAAGATGGCAAAAGTGTTGATCAAAAGTTATATCGTAGTATGATAGGTTCTTTACTTTATTTAACAGCGAGTCGCCCCGATATTATGATGAGTGTCTGTTTATATGCTCGATTTCAAGCAAATCCCAAAGAATCACATATGAGAGCAGTTAAACGCATTATTCGTTATCTAACTAAAACCAAAGATTTCGGACTATTTTATCCGAAAGAATGTCCTTTTGAATTAGTTTCCTACAGTGATGCTGATTTTGGAGGAAGTCGGACGGATCGAAAAAGTACGAGCGGAACGTGTCACTTCATTGGACGTTCCTTAGTCTCTTGGTTTAGTAAGAAACAAAATTGTGTTTCTTTATCAACATGTGAAGCAGAATATATATCTGCTGCTTTGGCATGTGCACAAGTCATATATATGCAACAGACATTACAAGATTTTAATTGTCATCTTGAAAAATCAATAATTTATTGTGATAATACCAGTGCAATAAACCTTTCAAAAAATCCGGTCAATCATTCCCGAACAAAACACATTGATATTCGTCATCATTTTCTTCGTGATTGTTTGGAAAAAGGATTAATAAATCTAGAATTTATCAACACTGAAAATCAAATAGCTGACATTTTTACTAAACCACTAAATGAAATTTCTTTTATAAAACTAAGACGAGATTTAGGTATAATGTCGTTTAAAGACTTATGAATAAAAAATATATATAAAATGATGAAAAATATAAAATTATTTTTCTGACCAAAGCGGTACTCGAACTCATGACTTCTGACTTATATGTTAGATGTTGTAGTATAGCCACTTGGGCTATGGGTGTTTCTTGTTCCAGCTCTGCTTCTAATTTGCATCATTAAAACTTAATTTCAGAATATACTATTTTTTGACTCTAAAGCATTGTATGTCATTCATTTGTAAACAGTTTTTGTTTAAAGAATTCTGTGATTAAAACTAAAATTTGATTTTAGACCACTATTATTTTAGAAAATATGGTTATATATATACATACATATGTTTATTGAATAGAACATAAAATACAAAAAATTTCTTACAAAACAAAACTTGAAACAAAAATGTCTTCTAACAATGATGTCTACAATTCTGAAAATTCTCATCTCTCTTATACATCCCCGGACGACGACTATTCTGATCGTATCCCCGAAGGTGGTCCTTATCCTACATTTCCAATGCCAAACCGTGTCCTAGAATTATCCTCTCCGGATAATGATCCCCGACACAGGTGGAAACCATGGGAAGACTCCCATACAGGTTATACACCTGACAAAAAGAAAGGGAAAAAGGCAATGGTAGTATCTCCAACAACAAAACAAAAGATTGATGAAATTCATTACTATCAACATCAACAGATGAATATGCAAAGGGAACTTTATTACGAACAAAAAGTCACGGCAAGACGTTTAAGCTTCCTTGAAAAGATTGCCATGAAATTTTGTTCATCTAAGAAGGATGATATAGCTGAGCCTTCTTACAGAACTCCATCTCCTTCTGACCATGTTCAATCTCCAGTTGCTCCAATATGGTCACCGGTAGAAAACGTTCCATCTCCAAATTCATGGGAACGTCGATGCTAATTCATCATGGCTATATTTTAATAAATATATGTTATTTTTTTAAATAAGCTGTATAGATAAATATGATGTAATAATATGATTATATTTCTATAATTCTTATTTGAAAAAACAACATGAAAATGTCTATTGACATGCTTTCGGTCGACCGAAATGCCTGAACCGGTCAACTGAAGCTGTCCCGAGAAGTTTTTAAAAACAGATTTCTTCTAAGTCGGTCGACCGAAATACCTGACTCGGTCAGCCGAACGTATTTCCCGAATGACATTAGAATATATTTTTAACTCGGTCAACCGAATACCCTGCACCAGTCGACCGAAGTTTTTCCCGAAAGTTTCATCACTGTTCTGAACCTCAACTCGGTCGACCGACCCAGGTCCTTCAATCGACCGAACGTGTTATTCTGCTGAAATTGCCTTCATATTTTAACCCAACCCTTCACCTTTTTATCTCACCTCTTCACTTTACTCTCCCACAACAGATTTGAACCCTAGCCCCCATTACAACCTTCCTAAATTTCTTCAAATTCTTCAAGAAAAATGGCTCCCAAAAAGAAATCTAAGACTACCGCCGGCCAATCTTCCTCAACTCCTGTAGATTCTCAAATTGCTTCTTGGTTAGTAAGTGAAAAAGCTTTAGAAAGATGGATAAGGCTTCAAGATGCAAAAATCTTTGAGGAGTCTTTTGTAAGTTATCCTGATTTTACCGCCTACGGTGTTGAAAATGCCGCTCTTGAAAGTGGTCTTGATGCTTTTCTTGACCATAGGAAAAACAACTTGAAGATTAATCATATAATGGTCAAGTTATTCTTAGCAAATCTCAATCTTGTCAATCCACCAAGAAACACTGAAAATTGTGTTTGGACATCGGTTTGTGGCACTTCGATGTTTCTCTCCATTGATCGAATGAATCATATTTTAAATGCTCGACCGGGTGGAATCTCATTACATGATGTAGATTGTAATCCATCAACTCGTGACCGCCTAAGTCACTTATTCTTTGAAGATGATGCTACCGACTTAAGGCAAACTTCATCTCTTCGACCTAAAGCACGACTCTTTCATCGATTCATGATGAAGTCTATTGTTCCAAGAGGAGGGTCGTACCACTTAGTATATCCCGAAAACTTCAAGGCGTTATATGCTATGTGTGGAAACATTCGGGTAAATTGGACACAACTTCTTATGGATGAATTCCTTACATTCAACCAAGGAAAAATGCTCCATATTTACTATGGAGAATACATAATGCGGTTGATTAACAACTTTGTCACTCATGCACCGGAATCCGAAACATCCAAAGTTCGTACCTTTGACTCACGAACAATAAAATTGATGAAGTTACCCGATGCACCATCCCAAATTACAACCTTTCAGCAATGGCGTACCATTCCACGAGAGCAACTACGTCGTAGCTATTCTACTCCTCAACCCTCCACTCATTCTACAGAACGTATAACTCGTCAAACCTCTATCCAAAGACCACCTCCCGGTACTAGCACAGCGGCTGCCATTGATATTTTAGCCCAAAATCAACTAGCTTTGGATTCTCGCCTTCGAAAACTTGATGGGCGTTTCAAGAAGATCAAAGGCTTCTTCGTAAATTTGTGGGATGCCTTATCATGCTCTTCTGAAGCCGGTGCTTCATTTGTTGCCCCTGGAAAAAGACCAGCACCTAATTTCTCTTGGTCTACATCCGATAACACAAGTTCCAGCACTTCAGCAACTCCCGCACCTACTACTCAAAGACGGGGTAAGGAACCGGCTCCTCTTGATGAAAATCTTCATCCAGAAGAGTGGGATACCGACGATGAAGATGAGTAATTGTAGTATTTTTACAATTGATTTGCTTTCAAGAAATTCCTGTACTTTGTTTGTTTTCTTAATTATTGTTATGTTATGTTCTAAGCAAACATCTTTAAATTATTTCTAATTAAGAATGCACCATGTAAATTTAAATGTCTGTGCATTACCTTAATTTGTTATAAGTATTCCTTTTTGTCGATGACAAAGGGGGAGAAATGTATGCAAACTAACGAATTTTTGCAGAAAAGTCGCCATATATTCAGGGGGAGGACTATAATATATATGTCACTATTACTTCGGCACATAAGTATTGTCATCAATCAAAAAGGGGGAGAATGTTGATTCATGAGTTTTGATTCATGACACAAGCTTCAGAGATCATACGACGAGAATATTATATGGAAGCGACAAAAAGAGAATAAGTGCATACCGTGCACTACAAAGGAGATAATCTTACAATCCAGAGATTAGTATGGATATTTTATTTTATTGAGTCTTAGAATAATGTTAAAATCATTCCTCAAATAGTTACACAAGCACACAAAACTTTTTATATCAAAATGGTGTTCACTGTGCATATAACATCAGGTCGGCCGACCGACCAGGATCCTCGGTCGACCGACCCTGTATCATATGCACAGTGACTTTCTGTTTTGTATACGTTTTTCAACTCAACTGACCGGCCAGGTTTTCCGGTCGACCGACCAGAGAAAAACGGCTAGTTTTCTGAAGAGACGCGATCTTTTCATGAAGAGTAATGTCCTCTATTTCAAGAGGTATGGACACTACTGTTGACTAAAACTCTTCATGAAAGATTACAACTCTTCTACAACTATATAAACATATTCAATTCACTTCTACAATCACCGATTCTTGTTTATATTTCTGAAATCTAATCTCTTTTCATTTCTGCAAATAAAAGCATTCACTCTTATTCAATATCACTAGAATCCTTGAATTTATTCATATACTTCGATTCTACGTGATTATCTTCCTTCTAAATCTTCACACACATACATACTCTTGAGGATTTGATTATAGGAAAGTTGTACTATCAAAAGACAATCAGTATTATTTAGAACACATTCGTCAACAAACATTTTGTATTAAGTTGAAGTCCTCTTCGGTTGTTGAGGCGGAAAAATTCCTGTTCGGCTGCTCAGGTGTCGTATACCTATTCCTCCGTGTTAAGTGAGAGGTTTAGTTTAAATCCAGAGGGTATTCTGGGACTGGACGTAGAACGGGAAGTTCGAACCAGTATAAAAATTCCTGGTGTGCTTACTTTAATTTTTACTTTACTGTTATTACCAGTTTCCGCATTAATATACCATATTACACGATCCTTAGTACTGCACGTACACTTTCAAGAAGATCTACCTAATGGTACCTTACTTAAAAGTTATGTGGATATGTGATGCAGCAGCAGAATAACAAAATGATGATTCTGTGAAAGTAGCAATCGATGGAATGAAGAATACTGAATGGTCCAAATTCGTTGATCCGAAGATACCGAATTCTAGCTATCTTCTTTACATTGATCGCGCACGATACCGTGAAAGAAGATCTGCAATTCTTCAGACGTTGATCAAGCGCACTTGATACCGTGAATTGGCTTCTACGATCGTTGATTCGAGCGCACTCGAATGCCGAAAAAGGAGATAGGAGATCACACTCAACTACCAATTTAATGAAAACACAAAGCTAACAAACCAAAGTTTGTATTCAAAATCAACTTACTATTACAAATGACCCAACATGTCTATTTATAGACGTACAACTCACACATCACTAGGTCGTTCACGACCTTACAACACAACACTTAGGTCGGCAACGACCTAACACAGAAACGACCTACGACCTAAAAATACAATGTACATGACCTACGACTTACATATTACAACACATCAGCCTCCTTCAGCGACCTATCATAGGTCGTTAATGACTTTAAGCAGAACGCGGCAGCGACCTAAAACTGAACGACCTAAAAATACAAGGCAGCGACCTAACTCTTCAGTGCATAAGGTCGAGCGACCTAAAAACATTGCTTCAAGACATCTTCGCGACCTAACATAGGTCGTAACCCCTCTTCGCGACCTAACATAGGTCGTAGCTCCTCTCCGCGACCTAACTTAGGTCGTAACTCGTGAAAATTGGTACTCGAAAGATTGGAGCGACCTAAAGAGATGAGTAATTCGTTAGGTCATTCTAGCGTTTTTCCCTTTAACTCGTTAACTCGTTCACATGCCTTAACACCGATTCCGTTAACTTGTGAGCGATCTTCCATAGGTCGTGAGCGACCTAAATTGTTACTAGGTCGTGAGCGACCTAAGACTTGGCCTGTATCATCCTTACTAGGTCGTGAGCGACCTAAAATGTCACTAGGTCGTGAGTGACCTAAGACTTGGGCTGCATCATCCTTCCCTGGTTGGGAAAAATTCGTCCTCGAATTTGTGCTTTGCTCTTCCACAACAAGTTCGTCTCCACGGTAAGGAATAAGATGTTTAACATTAAACACGTCAGAAGTGTACACATCCTCTGGCAGCTTCAATCTATAAGCGTTTTCATTGATCCGTTTCACAATCTTTACAGGACCAATCTTTCGAGCTTTAAGTTTGTTGTATGCTCCCACTGGAAAACGATCCTTCGTTAGTACAGCATATACTAAATCACCTTCATTAAATTCAACGCTTCTTCGTTTCAAATCCGCGTATCGTTTATACTTTTCATTTGCTTTCTCCAATCGTTCCTGTACGATTTTATGACACTATGCCAATCCATCAACAAAATCAATGACCCGTTTAACTGCTCCCTTCGGTTGTGGTACTATCGTCAAATCCAACGGCCCCTTTGGTAAACTTGAATACACTATCTGAAATGGACTGAAACCCATACTACGGTTTATAGCATGATTATGAGCAAACTCTGCTTGACATAACTTCATATCCCAACTCTTCAGATTATCCTTCACCAGGCACCGCAACAAATTTCCCAAAGATCTGTTATGAACTTCAATCTGACCATCGGACTGCGGATGGTAAGCACTACTGAAATTTAGCTTTGTTCCCACCATCTTCCACAAACTCAGCCAAAAATGACTTAGAAATCTAGTATCCTGATCAGAAACAATGGATTCTAGTAAACCATGTAAGCGATATACTTCTTTGAAGAATAACTCGGCAACACGGACGACATCCGCTGTCTTCTTACACGCTATGAAATGTGCCATTTTCGAAAAACTGTCCACCACAACGAATATAGAATCATTCCCCCTCTGAGTTCTAGGTAACCCCAAAACAAAATCCACACTGATATCAACCCATGGTCTAACCGGCACGGGTAACGGCATATACAATCCCGCATTTGTCGATGTCCCTTTAGAAATTTGGCAAATATGACATCTCTCCACAAACCTCCCAACTTCCCATTTCAACGAAGGCCAGTAATAAGATTGAGAAATCAATTGCAAAGTACGATCTCGGCCCACATGACCTTCCACATGCAACTCCTTTACAATCTTCATACGTAAGCTGCACTCTGGTATGCACAATCGATTCCCTTTAAAAAAAACCATCCACCAATACAAACTCATCCGTCTTTCCCTCTTTGACTTTATCTACACACTTCACAAAGTAAGGATCATCAACAAACATTTCTGGCAACACATCAAACCCCATTACTTCAATCTTCATTGTAGTCAGCAAATGATTTCTTCGACTTAATGCATCTGCCACTTTATTCGTAATTCCCGATTTATGCTTCACCACAAATGTAAATTGTTGTAAGTACGCAATCCACGAAGCATGCCTTGCTGCAATCTTGTCTTGTCCCTGCATATGCTTCAACGCCTCATGATCAGTATATAAAACAAATTCTTTATGAAACAAGTAATGTCTCCAATGTTTCACAGCTTGCACGATAGCATAAAATTCCACATCATAAGTATTATATCTCATCTTTGCTCCTGATAACTTCTCACTGAAATATGCAATAGGACGTCCTTTCTGACTCAACACCCCTCCAATTCCAACCTTCGATGCATCAGTATGTAATTCAAACAACAACTGAAAATCTGGCAATACTAGAATTGGTGCTGTCGTCAAAAGCACCTTGATCTGCTCAAAAGCAACCCCTGCTTCCTCCGACCATGAAAATTGCTTCCCTTTCATACAATCAGTAACTAGTGCCATCACGCTACTGAAGTGCGGAATGAACCTTCGGTAGAATGACGCCAAACCATGAAAGCTTCTAACTTCTATAATCTTCCTGGGTTGTGGCCAATTTCTGATTGCTTCAACTTTATTCTGATCCACCTGTATACCTCCTCCCGATATAACATACCCCAAAAATAAAACACTATGCGTCATGAACACGCATTTCTTCGTTGCAGCATAAAATTGTTCTTGTCGCAGTACCATCAATACTTCTCTCAGATGTTGCAAGTGTTCTTCTGGACTTCCACTATATATCAGTATATCATCAAAATACACCACTACAAACTTCCCAATAAATGGTCTAAAAATCTGATTCATCACCTGCATGAATGTACTTGGTGCATTCGAAAGACCAAATGGCATTACCAGCCATTCGTACAACCCCTCACGTGTCTTGAACGCTGTTTTCCATTCATCCCCTGGTCTGATTCGAATTTGATGATAACCGCTTTTCAAATCAATCTTCAAAAAGATAGTAGCCCCGCTCAACTGATCCAACAAATCATCAAGTCTCGGCATTGGAAATCTGTATCTCACAGTAATCTTATACAGTGCTCGACTATCAGTGCACATCCTCCACGTTCCATCCTTCTTTGGTACTAACAATGCTGGCACAACACATGGACTTAAACTTTCCTACACACGCCCCTGTTCAAGCAATTCTTCCACTTGCCTTCTCAACTCCTCGTGCTCCTTTGGACTCATTCTGTAATGTGGTCTATTAGGTAACACAGCTCCTGGAACAAGATCAATTTGATGTTGAATGTCTCTCAACGGTGGTAGCTCCGTTGGTAGTTCTTCAGGAAATACATCGTCAAACTCTACCAGTACTGGCCTTACTTCTTCAGGAATCTCAACCACTTCGTTACTCTCACGTCCAATCAACAAAAACACTTCAGGCTCCTCTTCTACCTCCTTAACAAACTCCTTCAAAGATAACAAAGTTTTCAGCTCTTCAATCTCCTCCAACTTGCTTTCTTCGTGTTGTTGCTTCTTAGGAATTAAAGTGATTTTAGTGCCTTCGAACATGAAACTATAACTGTTAGTACGACCATCATGTTGCACAGCCCTATCATACTGCCACGGTCTCCCCAGCAACAGATGACATACATCCATGTCAACCACATCACACCAAATTTCGTCTTTGTATTTCTTCCCAATTGAAAAATTCACACAAGCTCGTCGTCCAACTTTCACCTCCCCACCTTTCCTTAACCAAGCTAACTTGTAAGGTTTCGGATGCTTCTCTGTCTTCAATGATAACTTCTTCACAGCTTCTGTAGAGATAATATTATCGCAACTTCTTGCATCAATAACAAACTTGCAAACCCTTCCCAATATAGTACATGTTGATTGAAAGATGTTACTCCTCAACCAGCTAGTTTCCTCCTCCTATTTTGGTGTTAAACACGATCTCTTCATCATCGATGAATACCCTTCATCTTCTGACACATTCTCTTCCTCCTCATCATATAGTGAATTAGAACATTCAGCTTCTTCCTCATCTTCCTTTGCCTCAGCAATCATAGTTCTCTTCTTCGGTTTCGGACATTCGCTGCTCTTGTGTCCCACTTCTTGACAATTATAGCATTTGAAATTAGTGTTGACTTTTGGCTTAGCCACTTCATGAACAACAGGCTTATTCGATGATTTAGGAACATTTGAACTATTACCCGCTCCTTTGTTCTGCCCTGTAAAACTTGGAAACACACCTCCCCCACGTCTTCCTTGTTTCTCCCAAGCCAACGCCTTTTGATGTGCTTCTGCCACAGATCTAGGGTCGAACATGTTCACCATATCCTGGATCTGTGTTCTAAGTCCACCCACAAATCTAGCGGTCAATTGTTCTTCTGTTTCCATAATGTCATTTCGAGCAATCAACTGGTAGAACTCATCTGCATAATCAGTAATAGCCTTCGTCCCTTGGCTCAGGTTTTGTAATCTTTGATACATTAATGATTGGTAATTGTAGGGTAAGAAAGTAGCCTTCAGCAATTTCTTCATCTTTTCCCAAGCAACAATCCTTGACTTCCCCATCCGCTCTCTAGTAAGTTTGGTTTGCTGTCACCATGCCATAGCTCTCCCCCTCAACCTAGTAGCAACCAACTTCACTTTACGATCCTACAGAACCTCCTTGAAGTCAAATATTTCCTCAACGTAACCAATCAAGAAATTCTTCGGCTTGCATACCTCCTTTGAATTCCGGTATTTCAGTTTTCATCCCAGACTCCCACTTGTGATCATACTCCGATTGATTCCTTCTTTGTCCTCGTCCTCGTCCATGAACACTACCATCATCAAACTCCTCCTCGAAATCTGATGTATATCGATGTCGATCCTGACCACCAACATCTCTACTACCATCATTCCTTCCACCAACATCCCTTCTACCTACATTCCTCCGATCACGATCATTCACATTCCTATCACGTCTTCGATCATCATCATTTCTATAACAATCTCGGCTCACACTTCTATGATCATTATCAATACTTCTCTCTCAATTGGAATGTGGTGACACTCTACTTCCCCCATGGTTAGATTCAGGTGAAACCCTTCTCCGATTTTGATTCATCTCTAACATCATCTTCTCTAATCGGCCAATCCCTTCATTAAGCTTTTCATTAAAGTATTCGTTTATTCTTTGCTCCATCTCATCAGCTTCTTCTCTTCTATACAAAGCTTCTACGTTCTGATGGCGATTAGCTCTTCTCGGCGGCATGATTTGAAATGTCACAAACACTTCAATTCTCGACTTGTACAAATCAAAAGATACCAAATGATGTACGATCTTCAACTTCAAACTCTCGGCTCTAACGAATCAAAATGATACACGGCTTCAATAGCTCGGCAACAATGGTTCGCGACTTAACGGTCTTAGTTTGCTTCCATTTCCACACACAATCTCAAATCTTGGCGCGCAAACTTCCACGGCCAAATTCAAACACCTTTCTTCTTTCGATCCAAAATGATATGGATCAAAATCTTCACTCTTGTTGCGACTTTGTGATGAACGCGATGAACAACCAACTTCTCTAAATGATGTACGGCTTCTATTAACTCCTCAAACTCTTCGAATAAATTGGCTCCAAGCTTCGGCTTGGCTATGATTGGCTAAGTCTAGCTCTAATACCAAATGATGCAGCAGCAGAATAACAAAATGATGATTCTGTGAAAGTAGCAATTGATGAAATGAAGAATACTGAATGGCCCAAATTCGTTGATCCGAAGATACCGAATTCTAGCTATCTTCTTTACGTTGATCGCGCACGATACCGTGAAAGAAGATCTGCAATTCTTCAGACATTGATCAAGCGCACTTGATACCGTGAATTGGCTTCTACGATCGTTGATTCGAGCGCACTCGAATGCCGAAAGAGGAGATAGGAGATCACACTCAACTACCAATTTAATGAAAGCACAAAGCTAACAAACCAAAGTTTTTATTCAAAATCAACTTACTATTACAAATGACCCAACATGTCTATTTATAGACGTACAACTCACACATCACTAGGTCGTTCACGACCTTACAACACACACTTTACAACACAACACTTAGATCGGCAACGACCTAACACAGAAACGACCTACGACCTAAAAATACAATGTACACGACCTACGACTTACATATTACAACACATCAGCCTCCTTCAGCGACCTATCATAGGTCGTTAATGACTTTAAGCAGAACGCGGCAGCGACCTAAAACTGAACGACCTAAAAATACAAGACAGCGACCTAACTCTTCAGTGCATAAGGTCGAGCGACCTAAAAACATTGCTTCAGGACATCTTCGCGACCTAACATAGGTCGTAACCCCTCTTCGCGACCTAACATAGGTCGTAGCTCCTCTCCGCGACTTAACTTAGGTCGTAACTCGTGAAAATTGGTACTCGAAAGATTGGAGCGACCTAAAGAGATGAGTAATTCGTTAGGTCGTTCTAGCGCTTTTCCCTTTAACTCGTTAACTCGTTCACATGCCTTAACACCGATTCCGTTAACTTGTGAGCGATCTTCCATAGGTCGTGAGCGACCTAAATTGTTACTAGGTCGTGAGCGACCTAAGACTTGGCCTGTATCATCCTTACTAGGTCGTGAGCGACCTAAAATGTCACTAGGTCATGAGCGACCTAAGACTTGGGCTGCATCAATATGTGTGTAGAAGGACTGAAGGAATGGATGAAGAGCACTGGATTTCAGAGAGAATTGACTGTCAAAAGGTTGGCAGGTTGTTCTGTCCTAGGAACTAAATTACAATTTTCAGTTTGGACTTTGATCTAAAAGACGTGTAGTCTTCCTCTTCCTCTTGTGTGCCTATGTAAGACCAATTTTTGTTTAATGGCCTGGAAGTGTAAGCTTTGATACTGATTGTAAAGCTCATGCCTCTTGGTTTCTAATTGTAACAGTTATATATGTTTCTAATTGTAACAGTTATATATGTGTATTAGAGAATGATCATGAATTGGCTTGGACGTTTATTAAGAAAATAAAAGAGAATGGAAATGGACCAAGCTGCAAGCAAATTTAAACTCCAAAAAACAAAAATAAAATAGAAACAGCAGAACAAAATTGGAAGGAGGCAAGAATTTTGATGATAAATTTTCCAGACTTGAGTAACAATGAGAACAACCATGATATATATCAATTATGGCACACAAGTTCTCCAAAAATGCAGGAACAATTTAGTTGCGGAGTCAAAATACGAAAATACTATAAAGGATAATATTGTTATAATAGCTTACGCACATATACAGAAATGTACGTGCACACTAGTTAATCCATTAGTTCTTTTCTTCTCAATGCTCTTTGTCCTCGGTTTTCTTAGCCAATTTTGACCATCTGCTGGTCATTTAAATGAACACCGAAGCTTTGAAATTTAGCTCTCTTTTTTCTTATCCTCTTTTCAGAATTTCTTTCTCTTCATTGACTTTGTATTTTGTAAGTGACTTGGAGGACTTGAGTAGCAGGGACTTGGTAATGGAATGCTCATCAAAGCATTTCATTACCTGTTAAATAAATAAATTTAATTTGACAGGCCTAGCTGAAGCCATGACTTATCTATTGGTATATTAATGACAGTATAATCGATGGAGAGAAGAAAAAATAAAGAAGGAAGAAGTTTTTATTTATGACGGCAAACAAATCCGGATACAGAAGGGAAACAGAAAATACATTATTTATAACTAAAAGAAAACAAATACGTGCTCCTAGAAAACTGCATCTACTGCATGAGAATAGGACATCTACTACTTCAACTTCTCCTTGAATTAAGTAAACCCCATGAACAAGTCATGCACTAACAGAGTAACAGGATCCGCATCAATTTTTATCACTCCCCCTTGATGCGAAACTTCCAACATTAAGACTTAATCTGAACTTAACAAATTTAGGATATGACAGAGCCTTTGTAAATCCATCTGCTACTTGATCATTTGTTGGACAATATTTCATTGCTATTACACCTTCAGCTATGATGTCCCGAATAAAATGATGTCGGATTTCTATATGCTTAGTTCTGCCATGGAAAACGGGATTTTTCGCCATCGAGATTGTGGACATATTATCACAGTAAATTTCAGTTGCTGCTCGCTGAATGTGGTGCAAGTCTTCCATAATTCTACGCATCCAAATAGCTTGACAAGCTACTGCCGATGCTGCAATGTATTCAGCTTCTGAAGATGATAACGAAACCGTTGATTGTTTCTTTGAACTCCATGCTACAGCACCTGAACCAAAGCTAAACACATACCCACTTGTACTTTTTCTATCATCGACAAAACCAGCCCAGTCACTATCTGTAAATCCGATCAATTTCATATTGGGAATATGCTCATACCAAATGCCATAGTCAATTGTTGCACGGATGTACCGAAGAATGCGCTTTGCAGCTCCTAGATGATGCATAGAGGGACAATGCATAAACCTCGATACCAAACTAACAGAGAACATGATATCTGGACGAGAATGAGTTAGATACAACAAACCACCAACCAATCTTCTAAAATAAGTTTCATCCGCCTTTCCAGTCTGGTCATCCATTGTCAACTTCTCATTTGTATTCATGGGAGTTGTACAGGTCTTGCAATTCAGCATATTAAACTTCTTCAACAATTCCATGGCATACTTCTCCTGATTAATAAAGATTCCTTCCTTTGTTTGCTTTACTTGAAGACCAAGAAAATAATGCAGCAAGCCCAAGTCTGACATCTCAAATTCACACATCATGCTTTCTTTAAACTCCTTTTTAAGAGCAATAGATGATCCTGTGTATATTATGTCATCCACATATACACAAACAATCAAAATATCACTATCAGCTTTTGTTTTAACATACAATGTTGGTTCACTATTGCTCCGACAAAAACCATTTTTACAAAGATATGAATCAAGTCGACTATACCATGCTCTAGGTGATTGTTTCAGTCCATATAAAGCTTTATTCAGCTTGTACACCTTCTCCTCGCTTCCTTCGATAACAAAGCCTTGTGGTTGTTTAACATACACATCCTCTTTCAAATAACCATTAAGGAAAGCTGATTTAACATCAAACTGAAATACATGCCATTTGTTTTGTGCTGCTAATGCTAATACAATTCTAATAGTCTCAAATCTTTCTACTGGAGAAAATGTATCTGAAAAATCAATACCTTTCTTTTGCGTGTAGCCTTTAGCAACAAGTCTTGATTTACACTTCTGCACAGTACCATCTGCATTGTACTTCACTTTATATATCCACCTTACACCAATTGCCTTTTTCCCTTGTGGTAAGTCAACGAGTTCCCACGTGTTGTTCCTTTTAATTGCACTGATCTCCTCCTCCATCGATTGCTGCCAGATCTCTTGCTTCATCGCTTCTTCATAACTTGTAGGTTCAGAAACAATAAGAGCAAAGCAAGTTGTCTGATAAATATCTTGTAATGATCGAAACTTCAGTGGCGAAGATGAATCATTATCTGAAGTAGACCCAATGTCTACATTTTGTGGGCTTTGTTCTTCTGTAGAAACACTATTTGAAGGACTATGTAATGAAGAGAAGGATTGAGGTGAATAGGTGATATTATCCCCAGGTTTTGCATATGTTTCATCTGTAACCACCATTGGTATTTGCTTATTATGTTCTTCTTCCCAATCCCAAAAACTGTTTTCATCAACTACAACATCTCGACGAATGATTAGCTTCTTAGTTTTAGGATTATATAACGATAACCCTTACTTTCTTCGCTGTACCCTACTAATATACATTTTTCGCTTTTTTTATCAAGTTTGGAACGATCGGTAGAGTCAATCAAAGAATAAGCAATGCTACCAAAAATTTTTAAATGACTTACATTGGGCTTTCTTTTCCACCAAGCTTCATATGGAGTCATGTTTCGAACCGCCTTCGTCGGAGATATGTTGAGAAGAAACACGGATGTTGCAACCGCTTCAGCCCAGAATTCATTAGGCAGCCTTTTCTCATGTAGCATGCTTCTCCCCATCTCTACAACGGTCCGATTCTTCCTTTCGGCAACACCATTTTGCTCCGGAGTTTTTCTAACTGTTAGCTGCCTTTGGATGCCATTTTTCTTACAAAAATTAGTAAATTCAGCCGATAAGAACTCTCCTCCTCTATCAGTGCGGAGAACTTTTAGAACATGCCCACTTTCTTTCTCTGCTAAGGCTTTGAACTCCTGAAACTTTTCATAAGCTTCAGATTTATAAGCTAGGAAATAAACCCAACTCATACGTGTATAATCGTCAGTAAAGAGTAAAAAATATCTACTCTTATTTAAGGATAAAGTCCTAGTCGGACCACATATATCAGCATGGACAAGTTCAAGTGGCATCTTTGCTCTCCAAGCTTTTCCAATCGGAAATGATAAGCGGTGTTGCTTGCCATAAATACAACCTTCGCATACGTCTTCAGGACAAATAATAGAAGGTAAACCTGAGACCATACTCTTCCTGCTCAGTAATTGCAGACCATTGAAATGCAAATGTCCAAATCGTAGATGCCAAAGTTTTGAATCATCTTTAGACTGAACAGCCAATGCAAACTGATCATCTAAATAGGAAATGTTTAATGGGAACATTCGCTTCTCTGTCATATGAATTCTAATAGGAGGCATGCTAGTATTTTTCTTCTTGATCTCACACACACCACCATCAAATATAACTGAAAAACCTCTCTGCACTAGCTGACCGACACTTAGCAAGTTATGTGCTAAACCAGGAATATAGTAAACATCATGAATAGTTCTTTCAGCACCTGATTTAGTTTTTAAAACAATTGTTCCCTTTCCTTCAATCTTAACTGTTTTATTATCACCAAGCCGAACCTGCAACTTTACAGATTCATCAATGCTGCGGAACATACCTCTTTCCCCTGTCATATGGTTGCTGCATCCGCTATCTAGAAGCCATATATCACGTGAACTTTCATTAACAGCGAGACAAGTAAGGAACAAGTTGTCGCCTCCTTTTTCTTCCGTAAAGTGAGCGCGTTGTTGTTGCTTCTCTGGGCAATATGCTTCAACATGTCCATATTGCTTACACGAGTAACATTGTATTCCTTTGAACTTTTGACTATTGCATGCATTTTGGATGTTTTTATCTCCATATTGATTTCCTCTTCCTCCTTGTCTGTTGCTTCTATCGGCGCTGGATCTTCCATGACCCCTTCCCCGACCACGGAAACCACCTCTGCCTCAGCCACGCCCTGCACTTCTTTTATCAAAAAAACTTTCTTTATTTGTACTTTCCAACTTTGACTGAAATGCAGTTTCTGTACTGTTCTCCATCGATCTTTTCATTCTGTCTTCATGAGCTAAAAGTGAAC
Source organism: Allium fistulosum (assembly GCA_030737815.1). Classification (NCBI taxonomy): domain Eukaryota; kingdom Viridiplantae; phylum Streptophyta; class Magnoliopsida; order Asparagales; family Amaryllidaceae; genus Allium; species Allium fistulosum. The sequence continues at coordinate 104,169,074 of CM060907.1, forward strand.
CCATAAGTTCATTTAAGGTGTATGTAGCCAAATTTTTGGATTCCTCAATAGCTGTAACTACATGGTCAAATTTTGATGGAAGACTCCGCAAAACTTTTTCTACAACTTTTTGATCAGAAATGTTTTCTCTAAAAGTTTTCATATGATTAACAATCACCATAACTCGAGAAATGAAATCGTGAATAGATTCATTACCTTTCATCATTAACGTCTCAAAGTCTCTTCGAAATGTTTGCAGCTTCACCGTTGTTACCTTGCTGTCACCATGGAACTCTTCTTTCAAAATAGTCCATGCATCTTTTGATTTGACAGCATTAGATATTCGCGGAAAGATTTCTTCTGTAACAGCTTGTTGCAAAACGAGCAGAGCCTTCGCATCCTTCTTACGAAGCTCCCTCACATCAGCTGCGGTTTCCGCATACCCACTCTCAACAAGATCCCATAGATCTTGAGAAATGAAGAACGTCTTCATTTTGATTGCCCAAAATTCATAGTTTTCCCCACTGAAAATAGGAATAAGTGATTGAGATTGAGAGACATTGAGAACATTCATACCATTTGCCATTTTAATGCACCTGCAACTTTTCTTGAGATATGCTTCAGCACTTTAATCTCAAAAAAACGCCCAAGTTAGAAGGAACCTGGCTCTGATACCAAATTTGTTGGTATATTAATGACAGTATAATCGATGGAGAGAAGAAAAAATAAAGAAGGAAGAAGTTTTTATTTATGACGGCAAACAAATCTGGATACAGAAGGGAAACAGAAAATACATTATTTATAACTAAAAGAAAGCAAATACGTGCTCCTAGAAAACTGCATCTACTGCATGAGAATAGGACATCTACTACTTCAACTTCTCCTTGAATTAAGTAAACCCCATGAACAAGTCATGCACTAACAGAGTAACAGGATCCGCATCAATTTTTATCATTATCATCGTATGCAGCTTGCTTTGAAAAATAGGGTGCACTATTAGAACTAATGCTATTTTTTCTCTTCTGAAGAAATCTCTGAAGAGACTTTCTTCTAGTCATTGGCATTGCCACTTTTGATTTATTATACGATGTAGTAATTGATGTGGCAAAAGAAATCAATTCTTCTGCCTTCTTAGCATCAATATTATCATAATTTACTACTTCTCTATTGTATAATATTGTTAACGTTTTAATTCCAGGCTTTCTAGTACAGGTTTTATTCTCTTCTTTGAATTCAATTCCAGGGAATAGTTCCAGAGTTGGTTGCCTACCTGCAATTCAATTAGCATTAATACATTGCTTATGTGAATAAAATAATCATACTAAGAAACAAAGTTAAGTTAATTAGGTAAATAATCGATTGAAATAATACCTTGTGTTGTTTCTTGAGATATGATAGCATTCAAGTTGAGTCCTCCATTATTTTCAGAGAAGCTTTTCTTCTCTTTTATGTATTTCTTCAACCTGTCACAAGTAACTGAGAAGCTGGATTTCTTGAAGTGAGACATGATCAATGGGACAAAAGATAAACTGATATTAAAAGTTAATCAAAGTTGAAGTTGGATCTGAAATTAAAATTGCTTTTAAGCAATGGTAATTTTGTGTTCCTTATGAAAAGATGGCTTGTGCAATGTATTTATTGGAACAAATGAAGCACATGTTGCATTGAGTATTGAACATAAAAAAAGGAAAAGTTACAGGTTGATTGAAACACGTTTATTTAGGCAAGAGCTAACAACCAGTTGTTGACAAAAGGAAAAGCAAGTAGATGTTGTGGAGCATACTAATCCATTAGTGGCTATTGCTGACTTTATGTCAAAAGAACTGCTATTTTATGCACACTTATATATTGCTAATCGTGACAATTTACTTAAATGCATCATAGCATAGGACGTGTTTGTTATCCAAATGTGATTTTTGCCTTACCCAATTAAACTAAAAGATATCTTTTAGTTGGACCCAACAGGTCCAACAAGTCTTTGAAGCAATGGAAAAGGCCCTAAAAGCCTTGTTGGAGGAAGAATCGGTTGCAACGTTTTATAAATATAAAATATTTGACGTCAGGATCAAACCCAACACCATCAAGATGAGGTTCCATTTTACGTTCAGCTTAATTATTGATAAGTGTGTGTATATTATTATTATTATTACGAGTGTATATGCACGTTCAGGTGGACTTGTATCTAACCACAATGTTCATGTATTAATTCAGGAACACACTTTTGTATGAGATGTAGAGTAAATGTATATGGGTTTTTGGTGCATAGAAAGTAATTATATACTATGCAATCAATGTCATATAAAAAACATCTTTACTACTAATAATGAAACTTCAATCAACTGGCTTCAACCGCGTCTTTTTGAACTTCCCAAAATGCCCTCGCATATCCCACCTGATCTATTTGCGTTCCTCCCCTTTGCATTCTCGCTTCATGATACCTAACCGCGTTTTCCCCCAAATTCATCAATCCAATTCCTTAAAAAGCTAAAAACCATCCCCCGATCAGCTTCTCTAACTAGCGAATCTATATAGGCGGCTTCACCAGAGACAGCGTCGTTGTCCCCCTCCTTAATCAAATTCCTCAATACCCTGTCTCATGAAATCTGGAACCCCTCCCCATCGATTAGCCTCTCTAACTTGCGAATCAATATTTGCGGCATCACCAGAGATAGCGTTGATGATAGTGATTCGATGGACTGCCAGAGATAGGCTAGGTATTATTTGCTTCCTTTTCCTTTGGTTGAATTGGGACGAATGATGCTTTGAATCCTTTAAGCGCTTACGTATCTATGCCTCAGGCTACTTTTCGTCCCAAAAGGTAATCTGTGGATCGTGGGTCGTTTTATTTGACGAATGATGCTTTAACGTGAAAATTTTGTTTCCAAAGTTTGTGATTTGATCATACATTCCATAGTACACTTATGTCAAGTGTTTGATATGTAACCGCTGCATTATAAGTGGAACTTCAATTGTTGATATTATGCACGTGTTTTATTTGAATAATGGTTTTGTCCCCTTCAGGGATGGATCCCCTACTCTGAATGTAGAGGGGAGCCTACTGAATGATGTAAGGAGGCCTTTCTCAGTGTGCGCCTATTTCCAGAGCATGGGAGCTTGATCCAGTGTTTGATTGTTGATAAGAATGCAGTAGGGCATTAAAGATAAAGTATATGCACTTATTAATTTTTAGACTATTGTTTGTACGTTGAACTATAACACCTACGTGCACATGCAAGTTTTGCACGCATACATTATATGTTGCATGATTTTATATGCACATAGATATATTCTCTGTATGTGAAACTAATGACGTTTTGCAGAAAACTCACATAAAAGTATATTTTTAATATGCTAATTTTTGCTATTCAGTGATAAACGAGCATGTTCCTTAATTTTTCCAGATATATTTGATAAGACTTATTTTAAATCGGAAATGCGGCAGGATCCGCTACACTCTACTTTCGCCAGGCTCCATTCAAAACACCTATGGTTTTTAGTGCTACAATACTCGAAATCAAGTGAAACTTTAGATGTCCAATCTATATTATGAACATCATGTCTACATTCTACAAAAAATGTGATCATTTCAAAATTGTTAACATTTTCAAAATGTTAAGACAATATCAACTGTTAAAACATTTATTTTAACTGTCAATTTGAAATATTATTTTGTATATGTTTCATCTGAAATTCATAGAAATAGTATTATCTGAATATTGGACCATAACAACTACCAATGTAAAAAAAATGATAATAAGATTGGCAGTTGAAATAGATGAATCTAGCAGAGAAAAGCCTTTTTCATTTCATCGTGGGTTGAGTATTGGTTACTATAATGAAGCATAGTTCTGTCATTTATTGGCAGTTGAGGTTAAGGATTTCCTGTTAATTATAGCACCAACATTTGCAATAGTTACCTATTTAAATTTGTTGTTGAAATCAGACTTTGTTTATGCAGGTGGCAACTGCCGAGTGAGCAGCCCGTTATTACGGCATCCACTGCGAATGATTTAAGGCAGGATAAGTATTCACATGTTGATTCTAGAAAATTGAAACCATTGGCATCCGGTTATACACAAAGTAAATATGTATATATTTCTCTCGCAATTTTGTCTTTATTTACTTGCTCAATGGCAGCCTATATTCATCTCTGATATAATATACACTTATGAACACTTACGATATTTCGTTATCTTAGTTGGGAAGGCGTTTTTTATTGCTACGATGATAGTATTTGGAGGAGCTGCATCCGTATTTGTTTACACTGCTCGACAGTATACAATAGCATTATCTATTTTTGACCCATCTCTTAAATGGCAAGTTGTTTCTATTGTTATGTTATTTATATATTGTACTATGAATACTAGATATGACATGGTTAATTCTTGAAAAATATATGAGAATCAACAGTGAAATGTGATGCTTTTGGTACTGATTGCCAATCGTCTTCTTTTCATGGACTGTTTTACCTTTTGTTATCACCTTTTTTTAGTTCTTTAGTATTACATCATTTATTTGATATTATTTTATAATAGTTATTCTGTACTTAATATTTTTTCTTTGCGTTTATGCAGTCATGATGTTTTTGGATGCATGGGAGATACATAACACATGTTTATTCCTAAATTTAACTCTGTATAACAACAATGTGAAAGAAGAATGAGGGGATGCAATATGACATTTTGGATCAGTATTATTTAGCTTTATGTAATTAGTGGAATAACTATATTATTGTTATCCTAATATCACTTGAAATTTTTACCTCTTACAGATATACAAAGAAATTTGAAAGCATCATGCTCAATGTTTGGAAATGAAATATTAGTGTTTATGTTTCCTACATGTGATTATTTTCGAATAGCATTTGCATATTAGCTGTTTATAGACTATAGATTAGGAGTCTTTAGTGTTTTCCTATGTAGATGAGAAAGAAATTGTTTACATATGTCAAGACAAAAACATGTATGATTTAACATATACAATTTTAATATTTTTATTGTGTTTCTTAAGATATCAGGTTTGTTTGGACCATCTTATTAGTACCTAACTTTTAAAAGTGGGGTCAACTCAGGAAAACTCTGGCATATTTCTATATTTTTCCCCATTGGCTGGGCATCACCATGAATTATAATGTATTTATAGTTTGATCTTGGTATTTATCATTTTTCAGAAATTTGTTTCAGCAGGAGTTATCAAAGCATCTTTCGGCTCTTGCTATACTTAGTTCTGGATGGAGTTTTTCTTATCTATAACAGAAAAACATCTAAATTGAAATGGAAGCCAACTGATCATGAGGTAAATAAATGTCTCACGAGATTGGTGTATAGAAAAAACAATATGCATATTGAAATGGTTTACACATGAGGAATACTCAACCAGTTGGTTTCAACGACCTTTTTCAATTTTTTGAAGCAAACTGTCTCATGTTGTACTATCTTTTCCAGTTCAGGGATACGTGACTCCAAGAAATGCGGAGAGCAAACAATTTAACTCCAATGCAGAGAAACACAACTGTTGAGTTCCAAATGATGCGATGATATAGCAAGTAATATCAACGGCCTGAATTTATTCATAGAATAACAAGTATGTTTAGGTTTGTATATTTAGTGTCTTAACATAAGATATATATCTTTTTTACTAAATGTCTGATACTTTGTTTCATGTTTTCTTTCTTATTTCACCAAAATTTCATAACGTAGAATTCATGTTACATGTGCATTGGTGCTTTAGTGCATGGATCTGTGGTTACAGAAAAGAGTAAACGAAGTTTTTTGCTAAATTAGGATATTGGTGTTGCTGCTTCATGTTCCCCTTTCTCATATTTGTACAACCGCTTTCTCATATTAAATGAATTAATTAGTGCATCTAATTAGAAAAAACAGATGATAAAAAGCATTTTTGCATTATTATATCTGTGCGTTTTACTATTTTTTTTATTTCTTGGTCCGATTTCATCAGCTGTTATGTTAAATGCATGGATGTTAAATTGGTCCGACAAATTGAAATGACGTAGCTTCAACGGCAACCTCCCTCAATATCGATCTCCCTTAACTGCGAGACAACAAAATCGTATTGAAAACCAGTTGTAGTTGTAAGCGATGTCAATTCTTGATATACGTTAAGTGAGTTGATTTGATGCTTCATCCTTTATTACTCATTATATACATTAAGTTGATTTCAAAATTGTATGGTCATTATTTTCATCTGCAATTAATTAAAATTTGTTTTTTTATTAAAATTATTTTTGAATCAAGATCGTTGTCATTGTGTTATTTTCTTCGATGCTCAGAAGCTAATTTGTATTGAGGCTTTCTACGCTTTAAATCCTCTTTAAACTCATAAATATGCCATTATTCCTTTTTTTTCCTTTTACAAGTCTATCATGCAGGAGTGTTTTCATTGTCTATCATTTCGTATGTATATATTATCTTTTAGAATCTTTGTTTTGAAATAAATTGCATTCTATGAAGAATTGATGAATCATGTTGTGTAATATAAATTAAACAGTATATTGAGTAGATTTTTTTCTTCTTTAGTTTAATCATGGGAAATGCTTAAAACGTGAAGAAATCTGATTTAAATATGCCACAAGCTTAAACTAATGGAAAGTTAAGCACTGATGTTTACATAAGTGCAAATAGAAATAAGTAAAGATGGATACAAAAGCCTTAAACATTTTCATTACAGCATGACAAATGCTACCAGAATCATCATCGCATAAAATAAATGCAATACTTTATCTAATACTGTATTCTCGGATCTTTGGAGCAATCATGTTTGGTCTCTATTATCATTAGATCAACTACATATATGAAGTACATAAATTTATTTTATGAAAGTTCATACATAGATTAATTTTATGATATATTGTAGGGTATTTTATGTTTCAAACTAGGTTGCGATTCAAACTGTTACAAGATAAATAATTGTTTCAGACTTAGTTGTCTCGATAAATAAGCAATTATATCCATTGTTTCCCCATCAGACTGTTGAACTGAAACTCCATTTTGCTATATTTTTACACCTTTCTAGCAATATGCTTATATGTCACAATTAAATATTGATTGCTTATGGGATGTGCTTCAAATAATAATATAATTAAATAGCTATTATGTATTAAATTATTTCGTTTTAAAATTTTCCTTTTTGGTTTTTATGATGAAAATCAACACGCATTGAAAAGGGAATAAAAACAAACAAAATGATTATTGACTTTATATTTACACTTGATTTCATAATGGACCATCATATCAATTTTAATAAATACACCTAATTATTAATTGCTTTTTGAGATTTGTCCAGGCACTCGAGCCCCTACAACATCTAAAGTGGATCTGGATTTGAGCATGGAAGCATGGTCTTTTGTGGAAAGAATTGACATAAGACTACAAGTAAGAATTTGATAAACCAATGCTTTACATAATTATTTAGTTCTTTAATCTAATTTATCGCACTAGGATTTACACCGTATAAAATATTTATTCGTTTTCCTTCTTCAAAAGTGATACTGTTTTGTTTTTCACAAATTGCAGATTACTTAAGATTTACATGCTATGTACGATTTATGATGAATCTACATGCTATGTCAGCAATTAGCATAGTCTATGTCTTTGTTGGTTGTCAACATATGATCTTTACATAATAATGTTAATCATTAACTAACTTAAATTTGTACAGCAATGATTTGTTTTTTCACATGATTCATACATTTAACCATAAATGTTTAAACTACCATAATAAAAAGTTCCTTTCTATCGGTTGACATATAAATATTTATAGATTATAGATTTATATTAATATTGCATATAAACTGATTTGAGAGCATAAATATAAATATTTATATTTGGTTCTTTTTGGAACGAAAATAATGCTAAATGGGCAAGAATCTCATTTATTTTGTAATAGATTTTTTTCCCTGATGTATTTAGATAATTTTTGCTCACGGCCTCATTAACTAAAAAAGCATATGCATGTAAAAGTAAAAGTATTATTTCCATTTCCAATAGTATAAAATAAACTAAAACGAAAGAAACGAATGATAAAACTATGAATGCTTTCAAGTTACTGGTTCCATAAATATTCTTCAATTATCTCCATCTTTTCGGGTGTTGCTTCAAGTTTAGTTTATGCTTACAATGTTACTGTCAAATCTACTTCCATAGGTACAACTATAAATGCATGACATTGTGATTAAATGCAGGCCCACTTGGGCGTGCATATATACTTGTAGATAGTAAAGTTATGATTACTGTATAGAATGATTTTTTATAACATAGAAATATCAAATTTGCACGCTAGCAAAATCTTTTTTATATGGTAATGCCCTATATTCACGCGCTGCTAGTTTCCATTGTCCGCTTCATTCTACTTATGCTTTTAGGTTTATTGTTCCTCCCTACCCCCTTTTTATGGTGATTGCCCTTCCTTCTTGGACATAGACATGTACTGTATCACTAACCACAACACCCACCATACAATTTTTTTCATACCGCAGCTTGCATATCTCCTGCATTTTCATGCCTTAATCCAGCACGTCACTTGCTGCTTCAATCCATACATTCCTCCAGTTCCATGTATTTAAATGATTCCTCATAAAATAGCTTAGAGGTTTCCTCATACGATAGTCTTGAATTTTCTTCCGATTATTTTTTGAATATGTCTGCACTGCATTTCTTATGCACTTACGAAGTTTTCTCTTGATATTACATTGGCCATTGGACTACATATCTCTTTATTCAAGTGTACTTGCTTTGCGCTTCTTGTTTCGTGCTTGTAGCAGCATTAACGTCCTACTCTCATGTGCTTGATTAGCTGTTATCCTTGCTAGGTTCACACACCTGACCTTATTTTATGCACCTTCCAAAATTGATTTTGTCCTTTTCTATGGCAAATTCTTTAGAGTAGTAATAGGTCTTTCAGTCATGTCCCAACTTTACAGCTTTGGTTGTAAAAATTGTCATTAATGCACCATAGAAGAATGCAGTTGTAATGCTTGACCATGCAACATTTAAAGCATCATGCATATACAACATAATTTTACTAACCTTTGGGGCTTTATAATTTTACGTAAGTTCCATGATTATCAATCACCCAGTAATTTTGATTATATATATTTTGGTTAAATTCGTTTTTATTCTACAAATTACGTAAAAATCATTAATTTCAGTGATGGAAATTTTTGTTGTTTATCCAGTAATTAAAAAGATAAGCATAATATCAATTATATGATTTATATCAGCCCTTCCTTTCTTTAGAATATAATTTTCCCAATCATTTAAATAATTACATGTTTAGGAACATGCACTTATATCTTCTCTTGTCATATTATGTTTCATTTAGCTGGAGTAATTTTTTCTAGTACCGGACATTAAATTTGTATTTTTTTTGTGGAAATAATTTGTTTCCAGTTTATGTTGTACATGTTATATTGTATTATGATCCATGTTGCTATTTGCAATTTTGTGGTGTATCAAAATTTTATATAAGATGTTAAGACCATGAAATTTAGAAATCTCTTAGAGGCTACTACAATTAGTACATCTTCATTGCTGGTTCTGGTACACTCTTATAGGCTAGGCTCTTCCAAAGGTATACCATTCTATATAAAATAAGCTTACAGAAATTACCCATGACATATTCCTATTATTTTGCATGGATTTTATAACCTTCAGTAGATGGGAGAGAAATACTGGAGTTTAGGATTTCTAGCTGTTAGTGTGAGGTCTAAAACAATTGAAAATAGTTCCAATTATTCAGCTTGCACTTTGCATTGTCAATACACAGAAGTCCACCGTAAATACACAGCTTATAATGAAAAAGTTGAGGGAATACTGATTTTATATTCCTTTTCTAACAGTGAGAGCAAGAGTACAAAAAAAGCTAATATGTACACTGGAGTGAGTCCATATTGGCAGTTGACATTCATATATATTTATTGAGCATAAACCCAGGAAAGTGTATAGAAAGCACATTGTCCATGCTGGGCAATATTAGCCTACTATTTGTCACGTTTGGATTTGTTTTCGGCCTGCATATATAGTCGTCCACTATATATGTATGTGTAACAGAATAGTCGGTTAGCACGCCATTATCATTCTCTTTTCTACAATGCCTACCTTGGGTATAAAATCCAAACATATATAACCCACATATATATATATTCTCTGTCCACAGATATTTCGTACATTTACATTTCTGTTTATAGTCCTATCCTATGTAATTTTTGGGAATGCTTTTCCCAAATTTAAAGATAGCACGTAGTTCAATTAGCTTTTAATATCAATTTGCTTCTACAAAGTCCAAACTTAACAATGACAATAGTTAGATCACAACATAGGTTAAGTTCTTGAATATAAATCAAGGTATGAGGTATCGTTCGAAATGCCGAAATCTCGGCTATCTCGTATCGTTCTCGGCGAAGGGCGAAACGAAATTAAACCCTAATTTCGTTTCGCCATCGCGCGTCCAAAAATCCGCGCAACAAAAATAGCGAAAGCAAGTACGGGTTGAAGAAGAAAAGGCGAAAGCAAAACCAAAAGCACACACGAGATCGAAAAACAAAAGCAATCACGATCAACAACAGAAATAACGTGAGCATACAGTGAAGATTCGATTCGATTTTGTGTGTATAAATATAGTCGAAATCGAGCAAGAAAAATAAAAAACATTGCCTAATTCTCTTCACTATCAACTGTCGTAGGCGGCGACGGCGAAGGCAAAGCAAGGGCAAAGGCGCGGCGAAGTCGAGGAGAAGGCACGGCGAAGTCGACGAGAGGCGAGGAGCTTGACGAAGTCGATCGAATCGAAGACGCAGGTAATTCTTTTGAGTTTTTCTAATCGCGATTTTTTTTTATCTGGATTGAATTAAAGTAGCGTGAATATCAAAGAGTTGCTGTGAATAACAAAGGGAGAGGGTGGGCTTTTGGGCTGTGACTTGTCAATATTTTTACACATATTATCAAACCCAATAAGTCATTTCGCTGTTGTTCAGTTCGTTATTGTAATTTCGCGAATATTATTCAGTTTGCTATTGTAATTTTGCTTCCTAAAAATGTTGTATGTAACATTATTATTTTATTGTAGTAGTGTTGTATGTAACATTATTATTTTATTGTATGTTATATTTCTATATGAATTTGAATCGTTTATCCGTTACGTTTTCATTAAAAATGCAAAAATCCAATATCAAGACCGAAACCGAAACAAAACCGAAACAAGCGAAATGACCGAAACTGGCCGAAACCAACAAAATTTCTAATGACCGAAACCGAGTTCTCGAACCTTGATATAAATGTAACAATATGAATGGTTACAAGTCCCAAATTCAACATTTATCTCTGCTAAATGCAATTACACAAACTTCTTTATTATTAAATTTTAGATCATTATTTATTTTATTAATGAGACTAAAAACCGAGGGTTGTTACAGTTCCCTACTCAAAAAGATGTTTAATTTATACGTTCATGTGATTGGAACATACTCATCTGATGATGGGAGTGTTTCTTCCTCTTTTGAAGGGGAGCAGTTCCTGCTCTACTCCTTTACTCATGTTTTCTTCTTTTTACTTTTTCCATAGGATGAGGCGTTGTGCTTCACTACTCTTTTAGTAGTTTAGGCATGTTGTTTGACTCCTGTGTTGTAGCTAGATTAGTAGTATTATTAGTTGCTACGACGTCTTTGTCCCAAACCGATATTTCATTTGTAAAGTGGTATGACCATTATAAAACCAGTTTGGCTGTGCAAACTAATAATTCTTTTGTTGCTTGAAAAAAAAAGTCACTTATTAGTTTGTGAATTTATTTACAATCATTGCATAATAACCCAAAGAAGTAACTTAAAAATCAAACAACTACAACAAACACGATATATTCAATTACCAGGCAAATTCAACTCAAACAAGAAATAAAATTAAGACCGGAGTTATAAAATGGATTGGTCAAGTTGATCAGCACATAACAACTATACTTTTAGTACTTTATCAAATTACAAAAGGGTTACAAATCACTGAATCAGAGAACGGAGAATACAAAAGCAAGGAGAATCTCTCTAATATCAACAAGAAATAAAGAGTCATAAAAAACACTAAAAACTATTCAAAATCTTCAATTTTTGAGAAAAATAAAGTCATAGTTTTCAATTTTAAATAGATTTGTGTAATATCTATATATCATTGGAGAAGAGCAACTGAGGCTAAAGTATTTTTGTATCAACTTTAGAAAGTGGGAACCATAGGATTCGAGTAACAGAGTCAACGACAATAAGGTAAAACTAGATTTAACGCCATTCACCTAGTGATCGACCATTTAAGTCCTGTTATTGCAATTTCCAATACTCCAATTTGATCGCTGTGGATGGTTGCAAGGCAGTGTCATGACAGTGGAGAGAAAACGTGTTAATTTTTATTTTATTCTCAAAATCACCGTGTTTCCAACACTATACTATTATTATGATCACGATACAACAATCCTTTATATTACGAATATTCTTATCTGGTATGTTAATATTTGCCTTTAATATATTTATAAGCAACTAACATGTAACTACCAGAAAATAAATAAATCTAACTCGACCGCAATCGAGTGTCACTAATTACAAACGGAAATCGTTTCGCTGATTTAGACATTCCTAGAGGTATATGACTTGATCTAGAAATGGACTGTTTAATTATATTCGTGGGAAAGAACGTGTTCAGTTTGTTTTAGGAGGCAAGATGGAAAAATAACTTATTAATGAAGTGAGATCTAGTTGGATACCTTTCAATCGAACATAACTTTTTTCATACGATTTTAGAACTGAGTTAAACCATGTGTAAACATATGTCAAATAGAAATGCTTATTTCTTGCTCTGAGAATATCAAATTTATGTACAAATCTTTGAAGGAATGATTATTTGGTACAAGTGATCTCTGTGTACATGCTCACTGTGCAGGTGCACGTCCTATACATTGATTCTTTTTTTCTCCATGCTTCTTTCCACGTTTGTGTATAGCATACGTTCTCTTGACCTTCTACTACTGACTCGGATAACCTTGGATGTTGTTAGGAGAACATATAAGACCTGAAGCATTGCAGAATTGGCTCCTCTTCTTCTCTGCTTTTATGAATTTTGCTTGTCATGAATTTCCGGGGGCAAACGCACGAGCAAAAATGGTGAGTTGCATGGCTGAGTAGCAGGGCTAATTGGTAGTGGAATGCTCAACCCATTTCATTACCTGTGAAGTAAATACGCTTACTTTTATAGGCTTAACTGAAGCCATGCTTGCTCATCATACGCAGCTTGCTTAGAAGAATAAGGTGCATTTGAACTAATCCGATCTTTTCTTTTCTGAAGAAATCTTTGCAGTGACTTTTTTTTAGCCATTGGCATTGCCACATTCAATCTTACTTTTCTCATTGCAGTCATTGTGGTGGCAAAAGCAATCAATTCTTCTGCCTTCTCAGCTTTGATGTTATCGACATTAACAACTTCTCCATTGTATAATATCGTTAACTGTTTCATTCCAGGCTTTGCAGTATGAGTTTTGTTCTCTTCGATTCCAGGAAACAAGTCAAGAGTTGAATCAAAATCTGTTAATTTAACCAATAACCATTAATACACTGCTTCTATATGAATTTATAATAAAACTTGAGACAAACAATATAAGGTAACAGTCAAAATACCATGAGCTGAAGTATTCAAGTCGAGCCCTCCAAATTCATGAAAGGTCTTCTTCTGTTTCATGTATTGATTCAACCGATCGCATGTAATGGAGAAGATGGATTTCTTAAGGCAAGGCATGATGAGGGATTTAATGACAAATTTTTTAGACTCTAGGAAGAGATTGTGGTGGTGTTTGTGAAGATGGCTTGTACAGTTTGTTTACAGGGTATTTATAGGAACATTGGAGCACGTTTTTTCGCTTTGTTTTATTAAATGAGAAGAAAAGAAAAAGGGAAGGATAAATGAAACACGTTTTCTGTAAGAGAGAGAAATAAAGTGGTATTAAAAACAGCTAATATCAAGTTGTTGCCAAAAGCGAAACAGCTTGATGTTGTTGAGCATGCCCCATTTAACATATTTATGGCTCTTGCTTAACTTTGACCGTAAATACCAATCCTACTTTATACACGAATAACATATTTTTGCGGTTGAGATCTGATATCCATATATTCTTGTATCTAGGTTCATTGTTGTGCTTGATTCATTCGTTTCCTACCCACTATAATAAACTATTCTTTTAAACACTGATTGTTTAATTTTACTTGAAATAAATGTACTGTAGTAGAACGTGATTCCAATGGAAAGGTAGTTGAAAAAGTTATTTCAAACAGTGTAAACTACTATGAGGTTTTGAGCAAATTAGCAAGGCAGAAGCCAATATGCAAATACCAAGGACTGTTGTCAGCAACCAAAGAGCAAGCCTGAGTAGTTCTTGCTTTAAAGAGAGCGCGCGTAGCAAACTTCAAAGACGATACTCTTCTTGAACCGAGAATATTAAAGGTCGTCGAGAAAGAATTAAATAGTTTTATTGTTTGTCCGTATTGTGACTATTTATATAAAAAAGAAATAAATGTTGCTAAATGCACCTAAACATTTTATCTTTTCAACCGTTCTTCATTTTATCCACGTCACTATGTTTGTTTATTCATTTTGCACCATATGATCAAGGATAAATTTTGTATTTAGGCCAAAGTTGTAAACAAATTACAAGAATAGACCACATTGCAAACTGCTTACAAAACTAGACCAGTTTTCGCCACGTTGGACCCCACGTGTGCTGGCGGCATCTAAAATGCCGCCAGTACACGTGTATTGGGCAAAAGTACACCGGCGGCATTTGAGATGCCGCCAGTATGCGGCATCTCAAATGCCGTCTATTTTTTTGCTCTCTGTAAATTTTCAGCCCCTTCCATCAATACTTTCTCACTCTCCCTTCTCTCAATCCCTCTTCTCAGAAAACCCAAACTCACCCCCCCCCCTCCAATTTAGCAAAAATCAAAATTTCAAATAAAAAACTACTTATATCTAGCTAGAATTTGAACTATGGCTTCATCATCGTCTCAAGCACATCTTATAGGTATGAAATCTATCGATTTTGTCTCTAATTGTCATTTTTTCAATTTAGGGTTTAGGGCTAAAATTGTTCTATAATTGCAAATTTATGGTTGTATAGTACAATGAAGTTGAGTAGTCACCTAGAGCACATGTTTAATTGTTTTGTTATTGTGTACAATGAAGTTTTATAATTGCAAATCTATGGTTGTTGACGCAGCGGCGGAATACAAAAATTGATGATACGATGAAAGTAGCAATCGATGGGGTAAAAGATACCGAATGGCCCAAATCCGTTGATCACGAAGATACCGGATTCTAGCAATCTTCGACACGTTGATCGCGCACGATGCCGTGAATGAAGATCTACAATTCTTCGGACGTTGATCAAGCGCACTTGATTCCGTGAATTGGCTTCAGCGATCGTTGATTCAAGCGCACTCGAATGCCGAAAGTGGAGATAGGAGATAACACTCAACTACCGATTTAAAAATGGAGGCACAAAGCACAAACCAAATTTTTATTCAAATTTCAACAACCATTACAAGTGACACAAACCCGCCTATTTATAGGCTTACAACACATACAACTCAACCACTACACAGTACAGTACAAACAAATAAAAGAAAGACTACAAACGACTTACGACCTAACAGAACTTTGCGACCTAAAAATGGTACGACTTAATGGAGTGCTCACGACATATACCGATCAACGACCTAACAGACTTCGTAAGCGACATAAGAAATGCTGGCGACCTATCCTCTTCGCGACCTTCTAGTCTGGCGACATAAGAAATGCTGGCGACCTATCTTCTTCGCGACCTTATAGTTGGCGACTTAGCAACTCGCGACCTAACTGCTCGCGACATAAGGAAGTTGGCGACCTATCTTCTTCGTGACCTTCTGGCTGGCGACTTAGCAACTCGCGACCTAACTGCTCGCGACATAAGGAAGGGGCGGCATTGGCAATCTGGAGTTCGCGACTTATAGTTCGATCGCGACCTAAAGATGAAGCATGGCAGCGACCTAATCGCTTCGCTCGCGACCTAAAGATGAAACATGGCAGCGACCTAATCGCTCGCGACTCAAGGCAGAGGAGAATCGATTTAGGGTTCTAGAGCTTGCGACCGCGAGTCCAGGTAGGCGTCGCTGCATCAGTTGTATACCCAAAGAAGTTGACTATGATTATGTAATGTTATTATGGTAGAATATGACGAAATCGCGCCCGGACCGATCGATCCTAGTGTGCTTTACCTCAAACCTCAACACCGCACAAACAACATCGATATGATGGAGGTACAAGGTCATATAATTTGTCATTACTTCTGCAAAGTGTTGGTAATTACCATAATTGCTTTCATTTGTTATTATTTATCGACAGAGGGTTGAGCCACACGGCTTTATTGACCATTCATCCACTTTAAAGCTCATCACGTCAGCGCATCCAGGCGTGTTGGAACTGTTAGACATAGCTGGATTTGGTGTTGTCAATAAGTTGGGATATACACAGCTCGACCGAAATCTTTTGACAGCTTTGATGGATAGATGACGACTGAAGACGTCTACATTTCATCTTAGAGTAGGCGAGATGATAATCACTTTGAAAGACGTAGCTGTATTGCTCAGATTGCCGATTAACGGGAATCCCATCATAAAACCAGATTTTTCAAGAAATTGTATGGAATTATGTGAGCCCTTGCTCGGATTGGCTCTTCTAGAAGACGTGAGGTGGGGAAATGAGTCGATAGTGGCCACGTGGTTTAGGAAGCAGTTGCCGACGATATTCCCCTTCATGCCTCTCCTTTGCAGATTGCCTAGCGTGCCCGCGCTATTATGTTGCACATCATCACACAATGTTTTTCTGCAATCGATCGAAGACAAGAGTGGCCCTTCAATGACTTCCATTGTTAGAAGACTTCGATTCATGTCGGCAATACTCATGGTGATGCAGCAGCAGAATTACAAAATGATGATTCTGTGAAAGTAACAATCGATGGAATGAAGAATACTGAATGGCCTAAATTCGTTGATCCGAAGATACCGAATTCTAGCTATCTTCGTCACGTTGATCACGCACGATACCGTGAAGGAAGATCTGTAATTCTTCAGACGTTGATCAAGCGCACTTGAAACCGTGAATTGGCTTCTACGATCGTTGATTCGAGCGCACTCGAATGCCGAAAGAGGAGATAGGAGATTACACTCGACTACCAATTTAAATGAAAGCACAAAGCTATCAAAACAGAAGTTTTATTCAAAATCAACTTACCTATTACAAATGGCACCACCGGCCTATTTATAGAAGTTACAACCCAACATTGAAATCTATACAACACCTAGGTCGTTCACGACCTAACGACTTACGACTTACGACTTAGGTCGTTAACGACCTAACAGATTACAATACAACAACATACATCACAAAATATCACATATTTACAACACATAGATCAACAGCAACCTACCACTTCACACGAGTTATAAAAGAAACGACCTACGCACATATAGGTCGGCAGCGACCTAAAAGACAAACGACTCAACAACACAGCGACATAAAAGACAACCAACTTCATGCGACTTAACTGAGATGGAGCGACCTACGACTTATCATAGGTCGGCGGCGACTTAAGAAACAGCTTCAGTTGCTCTTCTCACGCGATCTATCTTAGGTCGTAATTCCCTTGATTTATGTCGTGCGCGACCTAAAGATCTGGAATGACTTAAGATTTTGTGACCTAAGCAGTTAGGTCGTAGCTCTTCTTCAGCGACCTTGAACTTAGGTCGGACGCAACCTAAGTTTACCTCAGATTGTGTTGTCGAGTTAGGTCGGTTGCGACCTATACTTTCTTCTATTTGTACCGCGTTTTTGGGTCGTTCGCGACCTAAGGCTTTGTCAGCTTGCATTGCTTCCTCACTGGTTTCTACGTTCTTAAGTCGTAGACGACCTAACATTTCCGAGCGACTTAAGGATTGGTTAGGTCAGTTGCGACCTAATACTTGGCCTGCATCATCCTCTCCTGGTTGAGAGAAATTCGTCCTCGAGTTTGCACCTTCCTCCTCCACAACACACTCATTCCCATGATACGGAACTAAGTCTTTGACGTTAAACACATCAGAAGTATGAACATTATCCGGCAATTCCAATTGATATGCATTCTCATTGATTTTCTTCAAAATTTTTACTGGACCAATCTTCCGCGCTTTCAATTTATTGTATGCTCCTACTGGAAAACGATCTTTTGTTAGCACAGCATATACTAAATCTCCTTCATTAAATTGAACGCTTCTTCGCTTCAAATCCGCAGATCGTTTATACTTTTCATTTGCTTTCTCCAATCGTTCCTGAACGATTTTATGACATTCTGCCAATCCATCAACAAAATCAACAGCCCTTTTAACTGTTCCCTTCGGTTGTGGTACTATCGTCAAATCCAACGGCCCCTTTGGTAAACTTGAATACACTATCTGAAATGGACTGAAACCCGTACTACGGTTTATAGCATGATTATGAGCAAACTCTGCTTGACTTAACTTCATATCCTAGCTTTTCAAGTTATCTTTCACGAGACATCTTAATAAGTTCCCCAACGATCTGTTAACCACCTCTGTTTGCCTATCAGTTTGCGGATGATAGGCACTACTAAAATTTAACTTCGTTCCAACCATCTTCCACAAACTTAACCAAAAGTGGCTTAGAAATCTAGTATCCAGATCGGAAACAATAGTTTCAGGTAGCCCATGCAATCGATATACTTCTTTAAAGAATAACTCGGCAACACGGACGACATCAGCTGTCTTCTTACAAGCGATGAAATGTGCCATCTTCGAAAACCTTTCCACTACAACATATATCGAATCATTCCCCCTCTGAGTTCTCGGTAATCCCAACACAAAATCCATACTGATATCAACCCATGGTCTAACTGGCACGGGTAACGGCATATACAATCCCGCATTTGTCGCTGTCCCTTTGGAAATTTGGCAAATATGACATCTCTCCACAAACCTCCCAACTTCCCATTTCAACGAAGGCCAATAATAAGATTGAGAAATCAATTGCAAAGTACGATCTCGGCCCACATGACCTTCCTCATGCAACTCCTTTACAATCTTCATACGTAAGCTGCACTCTGGTATGCACAATCGATTTCCCTTAAAAAGAAAACCATCCACCAATACAAACTCATCCGTCTTTCCCTCCTTGAATTTATCTACACACTTCGCAAAGTAATGATCATCAACAAACATTTCTGGCAACACATCAAACCCTATTACTTCAACCTTTATTGTAGTCAACACATGATTCCTTCGACTCAATGCATCTGCCACTCTATTCGTAATTCCCGATTTATGCTTCACCACAAATGTAAATTGTTGTAAGTATGCAATCCATGAAGCATGCCTAGCTGCGATCTTGTCCTGTCCCTGCATATGCTTCAATGCTTCATGATCAGTATATAAAACAAATTCTTTATGAAACAAATAATGTCTCCAATGTTTCACAGCTTGCACGATAGCATAAAACTCGACATCATATGTATTATATCTCATCTTTTCTCCCGATAGCTTTTCACTGAAATATGCAATAGGACGTCCTTTCTGACTCAACACCCCTCCGATTCCAACCTTCGATGCATCAGTATGTAATTCAAACAACAACTGAAAATCTGGCAATACTAGAATTGGTGCTGTCGTCAATAGTTCTTTGATTCTCTCAAAAGCAAATCCTACTTCTTTCGACCATGAAAATTGCTTCCCTTTCATACAATCAGTCACTGGTGCCATCACACTACTGAAGTGTGGAATAAACCTTCGATAGAATGATGCCAAACCATGAAAGCTTCTAACTTCTGTAATCGTCTTGGGTTGTGGCCAATTTCTGATTGCTTTAACTTTATTCTGATCCACCTGTATGCCTCCTCCCGATATAACATACCCCAAAAATAAAACACTATGCGTCATGAACACGCATTTCTTCGTTGAAGCATAAAATTGTTCCTGTCGCAGTACCATTAACACTTCTCTCAGATGTTGCAAGTGCTCTTCTGGACATCCACTATATATCAGTATATCATCAAAATACACCACTACAAACTTCCCAATGAATGGTCTAAAGATTTGATTCATCACCCGCATAAATGTACTAGGTGCATTCGAAAGACCAAACGGCATGACCAGCCATTCATATAATCCTTCTCTCGTCTTGAATGCTGTCTTCCACTCATCCCCTGGTCTTATACGAATTTGATGATAACCACTATTAAAATCAATCTTCGAAAAGATAGTAGCCCCGCTCAACTGATCCAACAAATCATCAAGTCTCGGCATAGGGAATCTATATCTCACTGTAATCTTATTCAGTGCTCGACTATCAGTGCACATCCTCCACGTTCCATCCTTTTTTGGTACTAACAAAGCTGGCACCGCACAAGGACTTAAACTTTCCTGTACACGCCCCTTCTCAAGCAACTCTTCCACTTGCCTTCTCAACTCTTCATGTTCTTTGGACTCATTCTGTAGTGTGGTCTATGAGGTAACACAGCTACTGGAACAAGATCAATTTGATGTTGAATGTCTCTCAACGGCGATAACTCCGTTGGGAGCTCCTCAGGAAATACATCGTCAAATTCTCCCAGCACTGGCTTTACTTCTTCAGGGATCTCAACCACTTCATGACTTTCACGTCCAATCAACAAGAATACTTCAGGCTCCTCTTCTACCTCCTTAACAAACTCCTTCAAAGATAACAAGGTTTTAAGTTCTTCAATCTCCTCCAACTTGTTTTCTTCTTGTTGTCGCTTCTTAGGAATTAAAGTAATCTTTGTACCCTCAAACATGAAACTGTAACTGTTAGTACGACCATCATGTTGCACAGCCCTATCATATTGCCACAGTCTCCCCAGCAATAGATGACATACATCCATGTCCACGACATCACACCAAATTTCATTCTTGTATTTCTTCCCAATTGAAAAATTAACACAAGCTCTTCGTCCAACTTTCACCTCCCCACCTTTCCTCAACCAAGCCAACTTGTAAGGTTTCAGATGCTTCTCTGTCTTCAATGATAACTTCTTCACAGCTTCTGTAGAGATAATATTGTCACAGCTTCCCGCATCGATGACAAACTTGCAAACCCTTCCCAAGATAGTGCATGTTGATTGAAAGATGTTACTCCTCAACCAGCTAGTTTCCTCTTCCTGTTTTGGTGTTAAACACGACCTCTTCATCATCAATGAATACCCTTCGTCTCCCGACACATTCTCTTCCTCCTCATCATGCAGTGAATTAGAACATTCAGCCTCTACCTCATCTTCCTCTGCCTCGGCAATCATAGTTCTCTTCTTCGGTTTTGGACATTCGCTGCTCTTGTGACCCACTTCCTGACAATTATAGCATTTGAAATTGGGGTTGACCTTTGGTTTAGCCACTTCATGAACAACCGGCTTAATTGATGCTTTAGGAACATTAGAACTGCCACCCGCTCCTTTGTTCTGTCCTGTAAAACTAGGAAACACACCTCCCCCAAGTCTTCCTTGTTTCTCCCAAGCCAACGCCTTTTGATGTGCTTCTGCCATAGATCTAGGGTCGAACATGTTCACCATATCCTGGATCTGTGTTCTAAGTCCACCCACAAATCTAGCGGTCAATTGTTCTTCTGTCTCCATAATGTCATTTCGAGCAATCAACTGGTAGAACTCATCTGCATAATCAGTAACAGCCCTCGTCCCCTATCTCAGGTTTTGTAATCTCTGATACATTAATGATTGGTAGTTGTAGGGTAAGAAAGTAGCCTTCATCAATTTCTTCATCTTTTCCCAAGCAACAATCCTTGACTTCCCCATCCGTTCTCTAGTAAGTTTGGTTTGCTGCCACCATGCCATAGCTCTCCCCCTCAACCTAGTAGCAACCAACTTCACTTTACGATCTTCCGAAACCTCCTTGAAGTCAAATATTTCCTCAACATACGCTAACCAATCAAGAAATTCCTCAGCTTGCATACCACCCTTGAATTCTGGTATTTCAGTCTTCATCCCAGATTCCCACTTGTGATCATACTCCGACTGATTCCTTCCTTGTCCTCGTCCTCGTCCATGAATACTACCACCATCAAACTCCTCCTCGAAATCTGATGTATATCGATGTCGATCCTGACCACCAACATCTCCACTACCATCCCGTCTTCCACCAATATCCCTTCTATCTACATTCCTCCGATCATGATCATTCACATTCCTATCACGTGTTTGATCATCATCATTTCTATAACAATCTCGACTCACACTTCTATGATCATTATCAACACTTCTTTCTCGATTGGAATGCGGTGAGACTCTACTTCCCCCATGGTTAGATTCAGGTGAATCCCTTCTCCGATTTTGATTCATCTCCAACATTATCTTCTTTAATCGTCCAATCCCTTCATTAAGCTTTTCACTAAAATTTTCATTAATTCTTTGCTCCATCTCATCAGCTTCTTCTCTTCTATACAAAGCTTCTACGTTCTGATGGCGATTAGCTCTTCTCGGCGGCATGGTTTGAAATGTCACAAACACTTCAATTCTCGACTTGTACAAATCAAAAGATACCAAATGATGTACGGCCTTTAACTTCAAATTTGAACTTCAAATATGATGCACGGCTTCAAATGATGCACGGCTTCAAATAGATGTAGCTCGGCTTCACTAACTCGTCAAACTTCTTCAATAAGAATTGGCTCCAAGACTCGACTTAGCTATGATTGGCTAAGTCTAGCTCTGATACCAAAATGATGCAGCAGCGGAATTACAAAATGATGATTCTGTGAAAGTAACAATCGATGGAATGAAGAATACCGAATGGCCAAAATTCGTTGATCCGAAGATACCGAATTCTAGCTATCTTCGTCACGTTGATCGTGCACGATACCGTGAAGGAAGATCTGCAATTCTTCAGACGTTGATCAAGCGTACTTGATACCGTGAATTGGCTTCTACGATCGTTGATTCGAGCGCACTCGAATGCCGAAAGAGGAGATTACACTCGACTACCAATTTAAATGAAAGCACAAAGCTATCAAAAAAAAAGTTTTATTCAAAATCAACTTACCTATTACAAATGGCACCACCGGCCTATTTATAGAAGTTACAACCCAACACTGAAATCTGTACAACACCTAGGTCGTTCACGACCTAACGACTTACGACTTATGACTTACGACTTACGACTTAGGTCGTTAACGACCTAACAGATTACAATACAACAACATATATCACAAAATATCAAATATTTACAACACATAGATCAGCAGCGACCTACCACTTCACACGAGTTATAAAAGAAACGACCTACGCACACATAGGTCGGCAGCGACCTAAAAGACAAACGACTCAACAACACAGCGACATAAAATACAACCAACTTCATGCGACTTAACTGAGATGGAGCGACCTACGACTTATCATAGGTCGACGGCGACTTAAGAAACAGCTTCAGTTGCTCTTCTCACGCGATCTATCTTAGGTCGCAATTCCCTTGAGTTATGTCGTGCGTGACCTAAAGATCTGGAATGACTTAAGATTTTGTGACCTAAGCAGTTAGGTCGTAGCTCTTCTTCAGCGACCTTGAACTTAGGTCGGACGCGACCTAAGTTTACCTCAGATTGTGTTGTCGAGTTAGGTCGGTTGCGACCTATACTTTCTTCCATTTGTACCGCGTTTTTGGGTCGTTCGCGACCTAAGGCATTGTCAGCTTGCATTGCTTCCTTGCTGGTTTCTACGTTCTTAGGTCGTAGACGACCTAACATTTCCGAGCAACTTAAGGATTGGTTAGGTCGATTGCGACCTAATACTTGACCTGCATCACATGGGGTAGTGATGCAGCAGCGGAAATATCAAAATGATGATTCTGTGAAAGTAGCAATCGATGGAATGAAAAATACCAAATTCGTTGATCCGAAGATACCGAATTCTAGCTATCTTCGTCACGTTGATCGCGCACGATACCGTGAAAGAAGATCTGCAATTCTTCAGACCTTGATCAAGCGCACTTGATACCGTGAATTGGCTTCTACGATCGTTGATCCGAGCGCACTCGAATGCCGAAAGAGGAGATAGGAGATTACACTCAACTACCAATTTAATGAAATCACAAAGCTAATAAACAAAAGTTTTTATTCAAAATTAACTAACTATTACAAATGATACTACCTTGCCTATTTATAGGCGTACATCTCAACACATCACTAGGTCGTTCACGACCTTACAACACACACGACCTATAATAGCCAGCGACCTACTACAAAGACACGGCACAACACAGTTCACCGACTTAGCATAGGTCGCTAACTACTTAACAACATACAAGGTAACGATCTAAGTACATACAACACTACATACGACTCAACAAATAACGTCTTAAAATATGTACAACACATAGGTCGGCAGCGACCTACCACCTCACGTGACTTACAGAAATATAACATCACAATATTACAATGGAAACGACACACGAGTTATAAAGAAACGACCTACGACCTAGCAGGACCCACGACTTAACAAAGCAGCTTCAGGACCTTTCCTTGCGACCTAACTTAGGTCGTAGCTGGTTGCAGCGACCTATCCCTTGAGCGGCCTAAAGAAGCGGCATGTGATTTAGGTCGTTCGCGCTCTTCTTCAACAACCTTGGACTTAGGTCGCAACCCTTCTTCAGCGACCTTGAACTTAGGTCGTAACCCTTCTTCAGCGACCTTGAACTTAGGTCGTAACCCTTCTTCAGCGACCTAGAACTTAGGTCGTAACCCTTCTTCAGCGACCTTGAACTTAGGTCGTACGCGACCTAAGTTTAACTCAGTTTGTGTTGTCGAGTTAGGTCATTCGCGACCTATACTTTCTTCCATTTGCACCGCGTTTTTGGGTCGTTCGCGACCTAAGGCTTTGTTAGCTCGCATTGCTTCCTCGCTGGTTTCTACATCCATAGGTCGTACACGACCTAATGTACTCAAGTGACTTATTGATATGTTAGGTCGGTCGCGACCTAATACTTGGGCTGCATCATCCTCCCCAGGTTGGGAAAAATTTGTCCTCGAATTTGCACCTTCCTCTTCCACAACAAGCTCATCCCCATGATATGGTATAAGATGTTTAACATTAAACACGTCAGAAGTATACACATCCTCCGGCAGCTTCAACTTATAAGTGTTTTCATTGATCCGTTTCACAATCATTACAGGACCAATCTTTCGAGCTTTAAGTTTATTATATGCTCCTACTGGAAAACGATCTTTCGTTAGTACATCATATACTAAATCTCCTTCCGTAAATTCAACGCTTCTTCATTTCAAATCCGCAGATCGTTTATACTTTTCATCTGCTTTCTCTAATCGTTCCTGAACGATTTTATGACATTCTGCCAATCCATCAACAAAATCAACAGCCCGTTTAACTGTCCCCTTTGATTGTGGTACTATTGTCAAATCCAACTGCCCCTTTGGTAAACTTGAATATACAATCTGAAATGGACTGAAACCCATACCTGTGCAGTTAATGCCCCGCTATATCCCCGCTATAACTCCGATATATCTTATAGCAGATTCCTACCGCTACGATTTTTCCATATATCCCCAACATATAGCCTTTCCGCTTTAATCCCCGCTATTTCCGCTATATTCCGCTATTTCCGCTATATCTTCTATAAAAAAATTGGATTGAAAAATGATATTTATACCCTATAAAAATTATGAAATTAATTAATTTCATTGAATTTTTGATATATGTTTAGAAATGATAATACTCTAATATTCTACTAAATTAAATTAAGTTATATAACAGTTTTACGTTCATTTACAATACATTTGCACATATTTTTATTTAAAATTATTTTTGTATTAATTATAATTCAATTGAATGTTAATTTTTCACATAATTACTATCTATATATTTGTAAAAACAACAAGTATGGGATTTATATGCTATTTTAGAGTAATCCGATATATCCCTCTATATCTTCGCTACATCCCCGCTATGACTTTTTGCACCTCTACCGCATTGAATCTACCGAGCGCTTTAACTGCACAGACCCGTACTACGGTTTATAGCATGATTGTGAGCAAACTCTGCTTGACATAACTTCATATCCCAACTCTTCAGATTGTCTTTCACCAGGCACCGCAACAAATTTCCCAAAGATCTGTTAACAACTTCAGTTTTACCATCGGACTGTGGATGGTAAGCACTGCTGAAATTTAGCTTTGTTCCCACCATTTTCCACAAACTCAGCCAAAAATGAATTAGGAATCTGGTATCCCGATCAGAAACAATGGATTCTGGTAAACCATGTAAGCGATATACTTCTTTAAAGAATAACTCGGCAACACGGACGGCATCAGCTGTCTTCTTACAAGCGATGAAATGTGCCATCTTCGAAAACCTGTCCACTACAACATATATCGAATCATTTCCCCTCTGAGTTCTCGGTAATCCCAAAACAAAATCCATACTGATATCAACCCATGGTCTAACCGGCACAGGTAAGGGCATATAAAATCCCGCATTCGTCGCTGTCCCTTTGGCAATTTGGCAAATATGACATCTCTCCACAAACTTTCCAACTTCCCGTTTCAACGAAGGCCAATAATAAGATTGAGAAATCAATTGCAAAGTACGATCTCGGCCCACATGACCTTCCTCATGCAACTCCTTTACAATCTTCATACATAAGCTGCACTCTGGTATGCACAATCGATTTCCCTTAAAAAGAAAACCATCCACCAATACAAACTCATCCGTCTTTCCCTCCTTGACTTTATCTACACACTTCGCAAAGTAAGGATCATCAACAAACATTTCTGGCAACACATCAAACCCCGTTACTTCAACCTTCATTGTAGTCAACAAATGATTCCTTCGACTCAATGCATCCACCACTCTATTCGTAATTCCCGATTTATGCTTTACCATAAATGTAAATTGTTGTAAGTACGCAATCGACGAAGCATGCCTTGCCGCAATCTTGTCCTCTCCTTGCATATGCTTCAATGCCTCATGATCAGTATATAACACAAATTCTTTATGAAACAAATAATGTCTCCAATGTTTGATAGCTTGTACGATAGCATAAAATTCCACATCATATGTATTATATCTCATCTTTGCTCCCGATAACTTCTCACTGAAATATGCAATAGGACGTCCTTTCTGACTCAACACCCCTCCAATTCCAACCTTCGATGCATCAGTATGCAATTCAAACAACAACTGAAAATCTGGCAACACTAGAATTGGTGCTGTCGTCAAAAGCTCCTTGATCCGCTCAAAAGCAACCCCTGCTTCCTCCGACCATGAAAATTACTTCCCCTTCATACAATCAGTAACTGGAGCCATCACGCTACTGAAGTGTGGAATAAATCTTCGGTAGAATGATGCCAAACCATGAAAGCTTCTAACTTCTATTATCGTCCTGGGTTGTGGCCAATTTCAGATTGCTTCAACTTTATTCTGATCCACCTGTATACCTCCTCCCGATATAACATACCCCAAAAATAAAACACTATGCGTCATGAACACGCATTTCTTCGTTGCAGCATAAAATTGTTCCTGTCGTAGTACCATCAACACTTCTCTCAGATGTTGCAAGTGTTCTTCTGGATTTCCACTATATATTAGTATATCATCAAAATACACCACCACAAACTTCCCAATGAATGGTCTAAAGATTTGATTCATCACCTGCATGAATGTACTAGGTGCATTCGAAAGACCAAACGGCATGACCAACCATTCATATAATCCTTCTCTCGTCTTGAATGCTGTCTTCCACTCATCCCCTGGTCTTATACGAATTTGATGATAACCACTTTTCAAATCAATCTTCGAAAAGATAGTAGCCCCGCTCAACTGATCCAACAAATCATCAAGTCTCGGCATAGGGAATCTATACCTCACTGTAATCTTATTCAGTGCTCGACTATCAGTGCACATCCTCCATGTTCCATCCTTCTTCGGTACTAACAAAGCTGGCACCGCACAAGGACTTAAACTTTCCTGCACACGCCCCTGTTCAAGCAATTCTTCCACTTGCCTTCTCAACTCCTCATGTTCTTTTTGACTTATTCTGTAGTGTGGTCTATGAGGTAACACAGCTCCTTGAACAAGATCAATTTGATGTTGAATGTCTCTCAACGGCAGTAACTCTGTTGGTAGCTCCTCAGGAAATACATCGTCAAACTCTCCCAGCAATGGCTTTACTTCTTCAGGAATCTCCACCACTTCATTACTCTCACGTCCAATCAACAAAAATACTTCAGGCTCCTCTTCTACCTCCTTCACAAACTCCTTCAAAGATAGCAAAGTTTTAAGCTCTTCAATCTCCTCCAACTTGCTTTCTTCTTGTTGTCGCTTCTTAGGAATTAAAGTGATTTTTGTACCCTCAAACATGAAACTGTAACTGTTAGCACGTCCATCATGTTGCACAGCCCTATCATATTGCCACGGTCTTCCTAACAACAGATGGCATACATCCATGTCAACCACATCACACCAAATTTCGTCTTTGTATTTCTTCCCAATTGAAAATTTAACACAAGCCCTTCGTCCAACTTTCACCTCCCTATCTTTCCTCAACCAAGCTAACTTGTAAGGTTTTAGATGCTTCTGTGTCTTCAATGATAACTTCTTCACAGCTTCTGTAGAGATAATATTATCACAGCTTCCTGCATCGATGACAAACTTGCAAACCCTTCCCAAGATAGTGCATGTTGATTGAAAGATGTTACTCGTCAACCAGCTAGTTTCCTCCTCCTGTTTTGGTGTTAAACATGACCTCTTCATCATCAGTGAGTACCCTTCATCTCCTGACACATTCTCTTCCTCCTCATCATGTAATGAATTAGGACAGTCAGCTTCTTCCTCATCTTCTTCTGCCTTAGCAATCATAGTTCTCTTCTTCGGTTTTGAATCTTCATTGCTTTTGTGACCCACTTCCTGGCAATTGAAACATTTGATACCACTATTGATTCTGGTTTTAGCAACTTCATTAACAACTGGTTTTGCAACAGCCTTAGAAACATTCGCATTGCTACTAGCCCCATTCATTGGATTGTTGGAATTTGTAAACACACCACCACCTCTCCTTCCTTGTTTCTCCCAAGCGATAGCTTTTTGATGTGCTTCAGCAACAGATCTGGGATCAAAAATATTCACCATGTCTTGTATCTGCATTCTCAACCCTCCAACAAATCTAGCTGTTAACTGCTCCTCCGTCTCCATGATATCATTCCTCGCAATTAATTGATAAAATTCATCCGCATAATCATTCACAGATTTCGTTCCCTGCCTCAGGTTTTGTAATCTCTGATACATTAATGATTGGTAATTGTAGGGTAAGAAAGTAGCCTTCATTAATTTCTTCATCTTTTCCCAAGCAACAATCCATGACTTCCCCATCCGTTCTCTAGTAATTTTGGTTTGCTGCCACCATGCCATAGCTCTCCCTCTCAACCTAGTAGCAACCAACTTCACCTTACGATCCTCCGGAACCTCCTTGAAGTCAAATATTTCCTCAACATAGGCTATCCAATCAAGAAATTCCTCAGCTTGCATACCTCCCTTGAATTCCGGTATTTCAATCTTCGTTTCAAACTCCCACTTGTGATCATACTCCGACTGATTTCTTCCTTGACCTCGTCCTCGTCCATGAACACTACCACCATCAAACTCCTCTTCAAAATCAGATGTATATCGATGTCGATCCTGACCTCCAACATCTCTACTACCATCATTCCTTCCACCAACATTCCTTCGACCTACATTCCTCCGATCTCTACCATTCTCATTTCTATCACGACTTCGGTCATCAACATTTCTATAATCACTCTCAATACTTCTTTCTCGATTTGAACGTGGTGAAACTCTACTTCCTCCATGGTTAGATTCAGGTGAAACCATTCTCCGATTTTGATTCATCTCTAACATCATCTTCTCTAATCGACCAATCCCTTCATTAAGCTTCTCACTAAAGTTTTCATTAATTCTTTGCTCCATCTCATCGGCTTCTTCTCTTCTATACAAAGCTTCAATATTTTGATGTCGATTAGCTCTTCTTGGCGGCATTGTCAAATGAAGCAAACTTCAACTCTCGGTGTGAACAAATATGATGCAGGGCCTTCACTTTCTCTCGGCTCTAACTTCAAACTCTCGGCTTTTAACAACAAAGTGATGCACGGCTTGAACTCTTGAATAAGAATTGGCTCCAAGACTCGGCTTAGCTATGATTGGCTAAGTCTAGCTCTGATACCAAAATGATGCAGCAGCGGAAATATCAAAATGACGATTCTGTGAAAGTAGCAATCGATGGAATGAAAAATACTGAATGGCCCAAATTCGTTGAGCCGAAGATACCGAATTCTAGCTATCTTCATCACGTTGATCGCGCACGATACCGTGAAAGAAGATTTGCAATTCTTCAGACGTTGATCAAGCACACTTGATACCGTGAATTAGCTTCTACGATCGTTGATCCGAGCGCACTCGAATGCCGAAAGAGGAGATAGGAGATTACACTCAACTACCAATTTAATGAAAGCACAAAGCTAACAAACAAAAGTTTTTATTCAAAATCAACTAACTATTACAAATGATACTACCTTGCCTATTTATAAGCGTACATCTCAACACATCACTAGGTCGTTCATGACCTTACAACACACACGACCTATAATAGCCAGCGACCTACTACAAAGACACGGCACAACACAGTTCACCGACTTAGCATAGGTCGCTAACTACTTAACAACATACAAGGTAACGATCTAAGTACATACAACACTACATACGACTCAACAAATAACGTCTTAAAATATGTACAACACATAGGTCGGCAGCGACCTACCACCTCACGCGACTTACAGAAATATAACATCACAATATTACAATGGAAACGACACACGAGTTATAAAGAAACGACCTACGACCTAGCAGGACCCACGACTTAACAAAGCAGCTTCAGGACCTTTCCTCGCGACCTAACTTAGGTCGTAGCTGGTTGCAGCGACCTATCTCTTGAGCGGCCTAAAGAAGCGGCATGTGATTTAGGACGTTCGCGCTCTTCTTCAACGACCTTGGACTTAGGTCGCAACCCTTCTTCAGCGACCTTGAACTTAGGTCATAACCCTTCTTCAGCGACCTTGAACTTAGGTCGTAACCCTTCTTCAGCGACCTTGAAGTTAGGTCATAACCCTTCTTCAACGACCTTGAACTTAGGTCGTACGCGACCTAAGTTTACCACAGTTTGTGTTGTCGAGTTAGGTCGTTCGCGACCTATACTTTCTTCCATTTGCACCGCGTTTTTGGGTCGTTCATGACCTAAGGCTTTGTTAGCTCGCATTGCTTCCTCGTTGGTTTCTACGTCCATAGGTCGTACACGACCTAATGTACTCAAGTGATTTATTGATATGTTAGGTCGGTTGCGACCTAATACTTGGGCTGCATCAGGTAGTGCGGTGCTAGCTTTCACCTATACGGAGCTTACGAGAGTTGCTTTGGTCGAACAACGGTCCGCCGGAGGTTGTATAACTCTACTTCAGGTAGGGATTGCATATTTGAGTTCGTCATAAAACCGTAACTAAAATTAAGTTTCATACTTGCAGCTTTGGTCATGGACCTACCTTCCGGTTGGTCGTATTTCTATAAAGACGCAAATAATTGATAATTCAAAGCCATATGGAGCGAGGTAAAACAGTGTTGTTAGTGTTGTTGTATCGACACAGTAAATTTGAATACTTTCTATAACATGTTGCTATTACAGGTGGATTGGCACGAAGAATACAAAAATGACCCCCAGACGCAATTTAGCCTTCTACCGGAACGAGTTTGATGTCTTAGATTACAATGCAGTAACATTGAATCTGTATTCCGAGGCAGACCTTCAGGCTCTTCCGGCTGTTTGTACAATGGACAGGCCGTTATGGTGGGCAAGACTTATGATTTTTTGTTTCGGAGATTTAGCATACCATCTGCCAAAGAGAGTCATGAGACAATTTGGTCTTCGACAACACCTACCGTATCCTGCTCCATATTACACGCTTCCATACGGCGAAGATGAGTTTAAAATGATGATTGAGTTATGGAACAACCGTTTCATAGCTGGGGAAGACGAGCGGAAGAACCCGAGCAAGAGGTGGCACCTTACACTCCACGAGCTCCGCTAGAACGGAATGTGGTACGTATTAATATTGACAACTTGTATAGTACTTATGAAACTCATAATGGTTTATGTTATATGCAGGCGGATGGTATGTATTATGTGTTGGACATAATCGACGAGCTTGCGGAGGAGGTTCCTATAAAGAGCAAGGCGAAATGCTTCTCTATCAAACAAATTCTACTATCCTGTTTGTCGAAGAACAAGATGTCAAGGCCCATCCCACCTCCACCTCCTCCTCCTCCTGCCGTGCCACCACTTATTGAGGATATTGCCCCACCCGCATCATATGAGGACATATCTGCAGTCCCACTGCCCCTCTCAACGAAGAGAAAGTATGGAAGAAGAAAATTTAGGGCGAGAGTTTCAGAGCGATATCTTCCCAGCATACACAACCCGTCGGGCCATCGCAACCTCCAACGGAAGGGACGCAAGAGGAGGGCAGTGAAGAGCTGTCATTGGAAGAGGAGGAATTCATGCTCAAGCCGAGAAGATCGAAGAAGAAAACTCCTCGGGAATTAAAAAATTTAAGATGAAATTTTAGACTAATCGTAGTGGACCGTGGTTTCTATTTGTTGACTGTAGTGTTGATTGATCGTTTATCTGGGATGTTGAATGTAGTGTTGATTGATCATGGTTTATATTTGTTCGTTTGGGATTTTTGGTTGTTAACTAATGTAGACTATTGTTTGTTTCTGTGATTGTAGAAGTGACTCTAGTATTTCGATGTTGGTGTGAATGTTATTGATTGTAGACTTGTATTTGTTGATGCTAAATGTAGTCATGAGCTCAAAATTTTGTAGTAGTCGATGTTCAAAAATTTGTTTACTTTGGTGTCGAAAAATTGACGCCGTATTTCCGATTTGTAGTTTCTCCGAGTAAGTAACAGAGCGGCATTTGAAATGCCGCTAGGGGCGGCATTTAAATGGCCGCGTGGAGCGGCATTTGAAATGCCGCATGGGGATGTCGATAATTGCTGCATTTCAGATGCCGCGGTCTGGTTTTCTCAGGCGTCATTTCAGATACTGTAGTGTGGTGTGCATCTGCTGTAGGTTTGGCAAGCATGTAGACTGACTTTTCAAAACAACAGAGTTCAACCAGGCATAACATACTTCGAACATATAAATATTTTTTCGAATGATGCTTCAATAAGTTTGCGCAATCGTTTTAGATATTCATCATACAACAAGTTTCTAATATCATTACGTTACATTTCAATTATCCTTCAACTATTTACGTGGCCACAACGCCGAATACTTGTACCCATGAACCAAAAATTCATTTCGATATTCAAGGTTCAACTTTTCCAAATGACTAACCTCCGCTTGCATCTCTAAAGAATATTCCACTCCTCTAGGACACAGTGGTGGATCGAGCCACTTAAAAAAATTGCAACATTCAACTTGATGCGGCCGAATCTTGCGATCATTGTATCCAGTGCAGCGGTAGAAACAACGTCCAACGTTCCTATCATTTCTGCAAACGACTACTTCGCATTTCTCTCTACTGTCACAAATTGCACATGTAGCATGGGAGCTTGAGCTTGCACGATTTTGCCGACCAAGGATACCTAAAAGACTTGCATGGAGTGATTGTTGGACTGGTCTATCAACCGCGTCTTCTCCACGTGATGTTCCACTATCCACAACCGGGGGTTATTCGTCGAATTGTGTCTCTAGTACAAAATCAACTTCAAGGTCGGCGCCACTTGAAATCCCCTTTCCTCTGTTTTGTTCGAATTCGTCATACATCTTTATCATTGTTACGTCATCAATTTCCCAATTGTCCATTATACACCTATGAATACAATCAAATAATACATCGAGAAAACAATTGTTGAAATTGAACGAGAAAAGTATAATACTTACCTTTGACGCAACAATGTTGAATTGAAATATGGGGAGGGGTAGTTGCAAATTGTTGAAATTGAATGAGAATAGTATAGCAATATGAAACCTAGAGCTTTTGATGAAATAAATTTGGTAAAGTTTGGGTGTGGGTGGGGTAGTTGCAAAAACTTAGCAAAAATATAGGCAAACAGAGCGACTATTCAAATGCTGCCAAGGTGCGGCATCTCAAATGACGCCCACAACGTCATTTAAAATGCCACCTCACGCGGCATTTCAAATGCTGCACATAAGCGGCATTTGGAATGTCGCTCTGTTAATTACTCACCAATAAATTCAGCTTTGCGATTAAGTCCACAATAAACTTTGAATACACTCTCCGTTAGAAGGTTAACAACAAAATAAATAAATGTCGAATAAACTTTGCGTACAACATCAGATTACATAAACAATTGTTCTCAAACAAACTAGAATGCATTCAAATTAGGATTACAAACGAAATAAAACAAAAACGTTAAGTTGCTGTATTGCAACGATTTTTCTTATGACCAAGAATACCAAATTTGCTGCACCTATTTCCTTTAGGGTGCATCTCGTCCTTTGTACTTTAATTCTAATTGAACGTGGACGTCCTGGTTGTCTTTTAGCTACCAGAGGTGGGACCAATTGATTGTCACTTGAACTCCAATAGCGTTTATCTCGTACCGGGTTAAACTCGAGGGTGTAAGCTGCCAGGTATTTCGCTGTGGAATACCATGTTGAGGTGAAGTCGTGATGGGCTCTATTTGCTCCATTGGAAACAGTTGAGCAAGCGGCCATAACATGCATACACGATAGGTGCTCTAAAAGAGGGATGTTGCACGTCAAGAGCAACTGTTACCGTTGATTAGTACTTTGAACTCGTCACCGAAATAGTGCACAACTTGCCACTCAGATTGACTAAATCGAATTATTCTTGTATGCCTAGCTTTGTTAGCTCTTTTGGCAATCTTGGCTTCCCACTTCGGAGTAAGATGGGAAGTCAGTTTTGCTGCCGCTTCTCTTCGTTGACAAAAATAATCAACCGACCCGAAAAAGGTGCGTGCAACTAAAGCTTTGACAGGTAAAGACCTAGCTCCTTTAAGAACACCGTTGAAACTTTCTGCGCAATTGGTGGTCATTACATGAAATTGACCGCCATCATCTTTACACAATGCCCAATTCTCCTCGTGCGCTCCCAAACTCCTTTCTATCCAATTGTGAGCCCTGATGCTTATAGTTTTGATTTCTTCACGTATTCTGATGTACTCGGCTTCTTCCGCAGCACAAGCTGCAGCATAAAAAAGTCCGGTTAATCATTTTTCTCTAAACTCTGCAGCTTGAAAATTAGCTTTAAGATGTCTAGCATAAAATCTATGTTTATATGGAAAACACCATTTCGATTCCAAGGCTGATGGTATTCATTTCATTCGATCTGAAATGAAGGTAATTTGTCGATTGTTAACACTGTGAATGAACCGTCGCATGTAGGCAAAAAACCACCCCCAACTATCCCTGGATTCGGACTCTACAATTGCGTACGCTAAACGGTATAGGTGATCATCCGCATCAACTGCAGTGGCCACAAGTAGCGTCCCTTTATATTTCCCGTACAAATGTGTCCCGTCAATACATAAAAACAGACGACAATGAACAAATCCTTCAATACAAGGTCCAAAGTCCCAAAAAGCTCGATCGAAGACTCCATAATCATCAGTCGTAACATGTCCAACACTTCCCGGGTTCGATCTAGTTATTTCAGCAAAATATTGCTTTAGACTGCTATATGACTTTGCCCAATCGTCATAAATTCTTTCCACCGCCTTACTCAAAGCTCTCCAAGCCTTCATATAACTAATTTTTACAAACAACTGTTCTTCCATCAAAACTTGTACCGTTCCGGCTGTAATGTTCTGATCCGCTTTCACAAAAGGTAATATTTTTGCCACTTCAAGGTTGGAAGTCGCCTGCTTGTGAGTGGAGTTCACCGTTGGGTTAACACAATTGTGTTCGCTAGGATATTTCCTTACAATCCACCACTTCTGCTCTGATTTTTTTGAGACAATATCATGAATTCTCCATGGACAGTTTGCATCTATACTACAAACGGCGGTGTATTAGGTTTTATTTGATTTTATTGCTTTAAAAGAAACGACATGCAAAATCGACCATTCGTTCAACTGCTGTGACAACTTGGCTTTCGTCTCGAAAATCAAACTAACTTTGAATCCATTCTGAATGCTTACGGTTGAAAACAACTCATTGTTGAACTCAAGATTTGCAACGATTGATCTTGCCATAATTTGTGCGTTGCACAAATCATCATCCAAAGGAACTTCCATTTCCACCTCATTACTGTCTTCGAAAATATTATCCTCGACCGGAAAATCATAGTTTAAAGGATCATTGTTCACTTGCATACTACCTATCCATGACATGTCGTTCTCCACCATGTTCACTAAATCCATACTATTTACAGGGGGTTCATCATTGACATCTTCACCTTCATCCCCGTCCATCTCAGTATCAACATCTTCGTTGTTTGCGTTTACATTCTTCAAATCAGCATTAGATTGCATAGCAATATCGTGCGCAGGGAATCTGCTATTCAAACATACGTATTACTTTAAAACTAGTGTCGTAATTACAACCTACCGAATTTTGATTCTTCATGATAAATACCTCTGACTAAGATCATATAACTCGGACGGAGTTGGATACATAAATCGAGACATATGGTAGTGTGATGGTCCAGTAGGACTAGATAGTGTTCATCGAGAAGGAAGATAACTGCATATATAGCGAAAAAGCCTGTTAAGTAGCGCACAACTATCAAATTAATACGACCTAAATTTCATAAATAAATGTTTCACCTTCCGATCAAATGCGTAAAGCTGCCTTGACTTGGATAGGGGTATGTATACTGAACGCCCTATGGATAGGTCATACATGGAGGATATCCATATAAGCCTTGTTGTTGACCGTACATCGCTGTCATAGTCGGATTAATGAAACTCAAGGACGCGTTTCCATGACTGATACTTACTGCCTCAACCATTCTTTGGTGCTCCTCAATAACACTATTATCTTCTTGTTCTCATACGGGTTCTTCTACTTGCAAGCGCCTAATTTTTCCAACAAACAGCTCAATTTATTTCGATGTCGCTGAAAACATTAGCTCCACATCATCATCATCGGCTATTTTAATGGCTTTCGATCCCGAGTCCGTCGGCCAGGTACACACTAACTCTATGTCAAATTCTTCAGATTTTATCTTGGTAGATTTATAAATCGATTCTTTCAACTGCACCAAATTACAATCTTTCAACACTTTAGCTGGCTTACACAAGCCACCGACATATTTTCCACAATTAAGTTCATCAACAACTAATTCGCCATCGGAATAACAGATCGTTGGCACACAGTTGGGAGCCGTTATTCTACAAAGTATTCAGTCAACTAGTTAGCTATTATCATTTGTTACCAAATAGAAAATGAGAAAATAAATTGAACTAGGGTTTTCAAAAAAACATACCCGCTATAGCTAATTCCTTGTTCAAGAGAAAGAATTAGATGTTGCTCCTCGTCTGTAGCTGAATCCAATCAAGATTAAACTACAGTATGCAAATAATTTAACAGTTTGGAGTTTAGGATTTTTGTAGATCTAAGAAAACTTTGGAAGAAGGCAAACATAAAAAGGTGGCTGCCTAATAAAGCAGCAGATATGACGGCATTTGAGATGCGACATACTAGAGGCATCTCAAATGCCGCCAGTGTACTTTTGCAAATACACGCATACTGGCGGCATTTGAGATGTCGCCAGCACACGTGGCGCCAACGTGGCGAAAATTGGTCTAGTTCTGTAAATAGTTTGCACTGTGGCCTATTCTTGTAATTTGTTTACAAATTTGGTCTAAATTCAAAATTTATCCTAAAATCAAACAAAGTTATCCCAACAAGCTAGTAAAATTTTACCATTCGGCACTATCTTGTCGACCAAATATGTTTTATTTAAAATTAGGAAATCGTTGTTATTTTATATTTTTGTTATCAGTCAGTTACATATTCTCAATGGTAACATATCACTACCTGAACCAGATAATATGAAGTAAGATGTTGTTTATATATATATATATGATTTGGATAAAATGAAGTAATACATTGAGTTGGGTATATGGGTATTACATAACTGGTTTGAAAAGCCCAATGACATAAGCTTGGGTATTAGGTTTGAAATACCAAGCGAGTTCGTGTTGGGCATGGGTTTTGATTTTTTTTTAACTTGGCTCAGGAATAGGTTTCTGGATACTCTTTTGATATAGTAAAATTAATGGTGTGCCCTAGAGATAACTATGTGATTTAGGGCAACCATGTAATTGTTATATATTCTTAATTCAGCAAACAATATTGTTCAAAATAAAATATGGTTTTTGTTTTGTTTCCAATTATATATGTTTATTATATTATGATATAATTAATGAATTAAAAACATTAAACACACACATATACATATATACATATACATACATACATACATACATACATAATATATATATATATATATGTAGAAAATTCCTTAAGAGAGTAGTGTTTTATCAATTGCATTTACAAAAGAGTTTGTAAAACAGAAACACCAACTCCTCAAACGTTCCTAGTCAAAATGTATTATGAAAATTATATTGATGCATTTGTCAAGACCAGTGTTGTTCTCTATATGATGGACGGTGATTTACTCATGACCAGTTGGGATACCAAGGGATTACGTAAGTATGATTACTCGGAACCGTCACATGACTCAACGAGAGTCTTCAATAGATTATTATAACTAAGTCAAAATAGAAGACTTGGGAAAATGACATATATAAGTCTTCTGACATGAGAGTACTGCCATCCTGGATATGTAAACTATTCTTTGCCTATGGTCAACCACATGGCTGAGAGTATTAAAGAAATATCTTAGGAGAAAATATGTAATTTATTACATATATCTAACTTATAAAGAATTTTTTTTGTAATAAAGGTATTTTATTTCTATTATATATGCTTTATTATATAGTTATACAATTAACTAAGTAATTAATTTAAAATATATTAAATAGAAATTCATTAAACAATGTGTTGTTCTGTTCTTTGTGAAGACGGCCTTGTACAACATATTTATGGGAACAATTAGAGCACATGTTGCTTTAATTTTGAAATATAAAAAAGAAAAAAAAAGGTTGATTGAAACACGTTTATTTTCATTGAAATACAAATTTGTAGACAACAACTAATACCTAGTTATTGACAAAAGCAAAAGCAAGTAGATGTGGTGGAGCATACCCATATATATTTGTGGTTGATGTTGACTTTGTATAACAAGTGCTATTTAATAAGGCACATTAATAACTACTCGATATATGATATCTCTATCTTACTCTCTCTAGTTGTCCTCCATTACATTTGTATTCCTATTTTTTTATTGGTTTTTTAGATCGTTTCCGTTCGTGTGTGTTGGCACACGTCAATTCAAACTCATTCAACCAAAACCTATCCCCACTTTGCAAAAAAAGAAGCACAATAGTGTTTCTTTTTTATCAGCTTTAATTTAACCTGCTAAAGAAATAGAGCCTTAACCAGCTAAAAGAAAACTAGTTAAATTCATATTTTGCCTTAGTAGACTTTCTTTTAGCCTGCTAAGGCTAAAGAAAACTGGCTAAGACCATAACCTCCAGGGTGGGTTACCAAAGCAACCCAAAAGTGGACAACCGACTCCCTGTTGGACGTCGCAGCTTCCCAACCAACCCACGATTTGGAATGCTCTTAGTTTTACACTTTCACTTAAAATTAGGTGTATTATAAAAACTAGAATTACATTGTACATTGGGTTGTTCACTTAACCATAATTCCTTCCGAATGAACTCTTGTTATAACTGTATTATTTAGCAAACAACACCTATCCAAGGACCGTTATTCCTCGTACTATTAACCCCTCATTATCATTTTGTTTAAAGTATAATATTTTTCTTCCTTAGCTTAATTCACATAGTCTAATATTCGTTAATTGTCGTTGCTAGTGTGGCAGCTAACACGGTTGCAATGTTAAGTTGATTCATTTGTGTATTTAGTAAAAGAGCTATGTAACAGTACCTTACTAAACAGTTATCTGTGTAACGACCCGCCATTCATTCCACAGAATGACGCATCATTAATAAGAAAGAAAGGGATAGAAAGAGAAAAGAAGAGAAGAGAGAAAGAAACAACATTAGAATCTCAACAGCGGAACGAATAAATTATATTAATAACATAAGTATTACATAATATACAACGATTACCAGAGTTACATAGATTATACAACACATACTAGACAGTTATAAACACCTGTCTAGTTATTACAACTCAATACAATACAGAGATCAAAACAGCGGAACTGCAATATATCTACAACGCTGAAGCCTCCTACTCCATTGCTCCTCCACAATTCGTCAAAGCTAACCTGAATCCCTTGGCTACTCGTAAAAATTTGAGTACCCAAGAGTTTATAAAACAGAAAATAAACACTTGGGTCAGACATGGGTCTGGTGTGAGTAACAGGTTAAAGTTGCTTAACTTTGAAAACCATTTGGAAAGAAAAGGTATCTCGTAAGACTTCCCGCACATAAACACGGAAATTTTTTTACCTTACGATAACCAAAACATTGATAGGAAATCCAGTTATATTATAGTAGGGTCTAGGGTTTTCAAATAAATATAAAATAGCTGAAATTGTTACATTATTAAATTCCAGCATACTAGCCACAAAGTGGGTTATACAATCAAGTCCGTTATCACTTATTGGAGATTGGATTCCATACAATGGCAGGGCTACCGGGGTACCGCCCGTCACAGTACGTGGCCTAGATCACCGTACCGAGGATCACTCCCAATCCCCTGCAACACAAAGCCGAAACCATCCCTTACTGGATAATTCCGAATAAAAATCACCCCACGGTTGTGTACATCAACTGCACCACTAAGCCGAAATAGAAAGGGACATCTAGAGAAGGATGACCTTACTCTCAGTGGGTGCTACCCACGAAGCCTTGCTGCACCTCCCCTGTTTTAGCCATTCTCGGTTGATGAGGCTTGAGGTCACGATTACCTTTAATCAGAACACATCACTTAGAATGCTCATCGTCCACCTGACGATGTGCTGAAAGCATTCAATCCATACAAGTTTGTTCCGGGTTCGAACGAAACCAAAGGCATTATCTCGTTACACTCATTTTGGAATCACCCTCAGAGTTAACGACAATAACCCTTGCACTCTGAATCTTTATCTTCACTTGAGACTCACGACCTATCGTTAATTTGGATCGATGTGGTATTCGGATATCCAAATCTGGAAACCCGATCCCGGTCTCATCGAAATCCAAAACGTATCTTTTAAGGCCAAGTTGTTTTAAGGTTAAAACAATTCTATTCTATTATCTATATACACATAGATAGATAATTCACAGATTCACAATAGATAATCAACATTATTATTATAAGCAGATAATCCATATTATCATCATAAACAGATAATCCATACTATCATCAAAATAGATAATCCATATTATCATAAAATGCAACCAAAACATCCATATCACATAGCATTTCTTATCTCATTTTTGAGATCTTAAACCATTCAAGGCAAATCAATATCATCCATACATAAGAAATGATTTATTCATTTTAATTAATCATCCTTGATTAATTAACATTTAATTACATTCAAGTAATTAGCATTAAATTAATTTTACAAATTAATTATTCTTAACCACTTATAGTAATTAACCTTTAATTACTTCATTAATTAACTAACTATAATTAATTACATTACTCCTTAATTAATTACATTAATTAATCACTTCATTTATTAATTATTTCTTAATTAATCAATTCTTAATTACATTATTTATTTACTAATTAATAATCCTTAATTACATTTTTTATTATTAATTACTCTAATTAAATTAATTACATTAAGTAATTAACCTTTAATTAAAACATAATTATTAATCACTCTTGATTAATCACATTCAGTAATTAACTACCCTTAATTACTTCTTTAAATAAATTAATTACTCCTTAATTAATTTCTTAATT
Source organism: Allium fistulosum (assembly GCA_030737815.1). Classification (NCBI taxonomy): domain Eukaryota; kingdom Viridiplantae; phylum Streptophyta; class Magnoliopsida; order Asparagales; family Amaryllidaceae; genus Allium; species Allium fistulosum. The sequence goes on from CM060907.1 coordinate 104,211,236, forward strand.
AATCCCTTGATTAATTCTAAGTAATTAAATCCCAATTACTTCCATTATTAAATCATCTTCCATTAATTACATCCCGTAATTATCAATTAATTACTTCATTAAGTAATTACACTCCATTAATTACATTAAGTAATTTATTCCTTTAATTACTTTCATTAAGTATTTATACTTAATTAAACAATTCCACAAATTATTAACCTTAATTAATTAATCTATTTAATTATCAAAATTAATCACATTAATTAATTACTTATTAAACCCAAGTTAATGATCTACATTAACTATTAACTATTCCTTAATTATTTTTCTTAAATAATTAAACTTTAATTAAACATTATTAATTACAAATTAATTAATTCTAATTACCAATAAATTAATCTCTAATTACTTAATTAATTAAGTACCTAACAATAACTTAATTAATCCTTAATTACTTAATTAATTTATTCCCAACCATTAAATAATAATCTTAACTTATCAAATTAATGATCCTTAATTTCAAATTAATTAACCTTTAATTAATTTAATTAAACCATAATAAATCAATTTAAACCCTTAATTACTAAATTTATTAACCAAATCATAAATTAATTAGATTGATAAATTAACTTTTAATTACCTTAATAATTTATTTTATCCCAAATTATTAAATCTTAATTGTCTTAAGATAAACTTTATTCTTATTAATGATTAAATTATCATTAATAAAGCATTTAAACAATCTACTTTTAATTTACTTTTAAATTTCATTTTAAATTTAAGATTTAAAATGAATACAAATTTAACTTTAACAAAGTTTAAAACCATTTAAATCCTTTTAAATCACATGTTAAAGAAATATTTACTTAATAAAAGAAATTTAAAACTAAATTCATTTTACCTTCAAATCAAATTAAAATACACTTTAAACATTCAAGTTGTTTTAAAACAATTTAATTCAAGACTGTATTTTATTCCAAAAACTAGAATTCAAACTAAACTTGAATACTGATTTTAATTTAGATTTAAACTTTGTTTAAATTTTTGCTTTACAATTTAAACTTCAGATTAATTTTTTTTAAAACAAACAGATTTCTTTTAAAACCTGTAACACAATCATTAACCCGAGTCACTCCATCAAAACCCCGAGAATCACTTCGAGTCTTCCACCAAAAATCACGAGAACAACCCGAGTCGCTCCCCTTCTTCCCCAAAAAACACAACAGATACCCAGACGTGCACGTGCACCAACCCACGGCGACGTTCCAACCATCATCGCTATCTTCAACAAATCGACGTTGACTTCCTTCTTCGATCTCGATCACCACAACGTTAAATCGACCTCGAAATCAAAATCGTACTCGAGCACACCCATCCTGGAACAAACCCAGTCACCAAAACTTCCACGAATCGCCAAACTCCGACCACCGGAGTGTCAACACCTTCGTCCAAGCCTTCGTCAATGTCCCCTCTTCCATCTTCGAGAATATAGTGGAACCCGATCCACTAAGATAGCCGCGAAGATCAAATTTCCGATCAACTTAAAAACTAGGGTTAAAAACAATATCAACCTCCTACCATCGCCACAGTGACCTGCTCCTCCATTTGACATTTTTCGCGAGCTCACACATCATTCCACTACTACCAATGAGAACCCCGACCTCGCCAAGCAACTAGATCACCAGAGAACACTCAAAATACAAATCCTGAACAAACTCGAACTGCTCGTTCGATTCACTTCTAAAATTTTTGATTCCATTCTTAAAAATAATGTTTTTAAATAAGGTTTCAGATTTTATGCCTGAAACAATAAATTAGGATATTTGGATTTTCACTTATATTTAGCTTGCTCTGTTCTTTTCTTGTTTCCAGATACATTTTAACTTATTTTGTCTTAAATAAATTTTTAAACTATAATTCATGATAAATCAAACAAAATTTGTGTAAGTCTTAAATCCAAATCAAGACTAGATCAAGGGATAATGATTATTAATCAAAAACTGGAGCCTGGAATTAAAAGAAAACAGAGAAACACTGATACTCAGCAACATGCACACACCTATATACATTCATATATATATGCAGAACCCATCTATATACATTCACACAAAACAAAATTATCACAGAAATTAGCATGCAACCATATTTATACATAAGTTATTTTAATAAGAATGTTACTCACCAGATTTGAGGAAGACAGAGCACTGTGATTTGTAAATAGCTTTTGGACCTTAAAAATTGAGTTGCTGGAAATATCTTTAATTTAAAATTGAAAACTTGCATTGCCCTTTGCTTTTGAAAATCTTAAACTTGAATGCTGGAAAGATGCTTGCAAGCTTTTTGATTTTGGTTTGATTCCAGATTGAAGAAATGATACAGGTTTTGATTGTTTTGATTTTTGAAGATGCTTAACAGGCTATTGAATTTGAATAGATAGTGGTTTGAGGAGGATTGTTGATTACATGCTTTGTTTTGAGGAGAGTTTGATTTAAGATTTGTACAGGTTGAAAACATTTTCTCAAGTTTTGAAAAGAGAAAATGGGAAAATAATGAAGGTAAGGTAACATATGTATAAAGGTTGAAATGATTTAATAAAAATAAAAAGAAAAATTAAATTAAATGTGACACTTGTCATATACATTAGTTATTTAAATTACACATGTTTTATTAAGCTTTAATATGGTGACATTTGTCTTTTAAGTATTTTTGTTTTGATTTTAAATGTTAAGAAAGATTTTTAACTTAATTAAAAAATTCTTGTGTAAATGTATATATGAATTTCTCTTTTAAAGAAAATTTAAATAAACAAATTATATATAATTAAAATCTTATCCAAATATTTTTAGAATGTTTATCTTTGAATTTTTATTATAAATCCAAATTCATATTCAAATTAAATTTAAAAATCTAATTTAAAATCAAGTTATATATATGCATATATAACTACCATTTAAATTTAAAATAACAATTCTATTTCCATAAAATCTATTTATGTTTATAAAAACAAAGTATTATAATTATTATTTGAAAATATCAAATTTGACAATTTTAAATAATTTATAAAAGAAATTATAAATTACTTCTATTATTAAATGAATTAATACCATATGTAAATTGTATTTTAAACTTCTATTTTTAAATCATATATATTAAGTAATATTTAAAAAAAAATAAAACAAACCTTTTATTTAAATTTAAACTTAAGTTAAAATCTATTTTTAAACAATTAAACATTTATCTTATGTATTTTAAAACCATATAGTTATTTATTAAATAACTTTGAAAAGCTTAATATTAAATTAATCATGATTTCCAAATTACCAAAATATATTAGAATTTTAAAATATAATTTCATTTGTTAAATTCAAACCAAAGCTCATCTATTTACAATATATACACACATATATATACATTATAAATAGAAATCATTTTATTAGTTTTTAAAAGATAAAATTCACTAATTAAATATTTCTTTAATTAGATTATTAAATTAATTCAAATTTATTCACAAATATTATCAAATCAATTTAATTTTTAATACAGATTATTAAATTGATATTGCCCAAAATTCCAGGATATCACATTCCTCCCCCCTTAAAATAATTTCGTCCCCGAAATTTAAAACAAAGGTAATTTAATAATGTCATTAAAGATTTTAATTTTAAAACACAATCATATATTATCAACCATATGCTAACAACCATAGTAACCAATCATCCAAACAAACAATTCTAACTATCCAGACAAAATTTTGGATAGAACTTCCTAGAGTTTCCCAGGTATAAATACCGGGATACTTGCTCAACAGAAGCCAAACAATCTATCTTACAGAGCTCCTACTCAACTAGATCTACAAACTAAACAAGATACCAGACTATAGACAAGTCTGACTCAACAACCAAATCATCCTGAACTGTTGTTTCCAAAACCAGAGATAGATCAAACACGTACTCCCTCAGAGATACGTAAAACACATCGAATCCCAGTCATCCAAACTAGAAATTTAATCCTAAAGACCAAACACTTATCCAAAATCAAGTCTCCGACTTCGAAATCCAAATTCCTCCATCTCTTATCCACAAAACTCTTCGGACGATCTTGGGCTGCCTACATCCTTCCTGATCAGCTCAACCTTCGCCGATGCTTCTTAAACCAAAAACAATCCACACAATGATCTCCTCAAGATCAACCAAGACCAAGAACAAACTCTACTCCTCAAACATCAGAAGAAAACAAACTTACTTCTCCTATTCGGAAAAGACAAACAGATGTACTCCCAAACTACTTCTGCTGCACAACTCTAATCTGAAGTAGATGAGAAAATCCGTCGATGAACACGAGCACAGTCTAGACAACACATCCCATAAATATGGTTTATCAAATCCATAAAGAAAACTCAGATGCTCATCAAAACCGGAGCTGCTTCACCAAACTCTATCTCTAGGAACCATCCTTCCACTAAACCGAACCACCGGTACCACTCCTAGAATCCTAGTCGATAAGAAAACTCAATCTCCAGATGTGGACAAACTTCTGACTTCCCTGAAGACATCCAGAAAAACGCTGATAACCCAAGAGAACACTCAGCAATCGCAAGTCACTTTTGCGATCAATCCGGAATATTTCCAAAGAAAAACTGTTTTCTCTTTACCAATCAGAACAGCTTACATTTAACTAACCAATCCATCGAAGAAATGGATCCACTCTACTGCTTCTGAATTTCACTTCTAGAATACTGCTGAGCCAGAAAACTTCCTGCCAATACACAGAACACTCCGAGCTGTAACGCTGCCACGGATGCCAAAGACTTCTTAATCCAAAGCTCTTCGAGAAACTCGAACCTCAAACCAAACCGAAACACCATGCTGAACTCAGCCACAACACCGAAGCAGATACACTTCCTTAAACTTGTTCCAAAGAAAACATCTTCGAAAACAATCCATAGTCACTATATCTCATCACACAGCTACTTCTTCCAGAGGTTACCAAGATATCATCACTCGCTTCTGCTCATCCGACAGATCCAAACTATAACTCAGCCAAACTTACACTTCAAAGTGGACTCCGAACCTTAACAGTTTCCTTCGGAGATTGATGAAATCCTTCATCACAGCAAAGCAAACTCGAGACGGTATTAGGTCTGCAGTCTCGATAGATACTCTTCTAACCTTAACACTTGGACTCCAACCAATTGTAGTAGTCGTGTTACACACACCACTACCCTATCTACCTTTATAACTCATATTGGAAAACCGGAACAGGTTACCAAACAAATAGGTAGAATATATATATATATATATATATATATATTTAAAATTACAAATACGCTCTCTCAAGATAGACACCACTCTAGAGCCTAGGTATTCACTCAGCCTATCTCTCTGATACCAACTGTAACAACCCGCCATTCATTCGACAGAATGACGCGTCATTAATAAGAAAGTAAGGGATAGAAAGAGAAAAGAAGAGAAGAGAGAAAGAAACAACATTAGAATCTCAACAGCGGAACGAATAAATTATATTAATAACATAAGTATTACATAATATACAACGATTATCAGAGTTACACAGATTATACAACACATACTAGACAGTTATAAACACCTGTCTAGTTATTACAACTCAATACAATACAGAGATCAAAACAACGGAACTACAATATATCTACAAAGCTGAAGCCTCCTGCTCCATTGCTCCTCCACAATTCGTCAAAGCTAACCTGAATCCCTTGGCTACTCGTAAAAATTTGAGTACCCAAGAGTTTATAAAACAGAAAATAAACACCTGGGTCAGACATGGGTCTGGTGTGAGTAACATGTTAAAGTTGCTTAACTTTGAAAACCATTTGGAAAGAAAAGGTATCTCGTAAGACTTCCCGCACATAAACACGGAAAAGTTTTTACCTTACGATAACCAAAACATTGATAGGAAATCCAGTTATATTATAATAGGGTCTAGGGTTTTCAAATAAATATAAAATATCTAAAATTGTTACATTATTAAATTCCAGCATACTAGCCACAAAGTGGGTTATACAATCAAGTCCGTTATCACCTATTGGAGATTGGATTCCATACAATGGCAGGGCTACCGGGGTACCGCCCGTCACAGTACGTGGCCTAGTTCACCGTACCGAGGATCACTCCCAATCCCCTGCAACACAAAGCTGGAACCATCCCTTACTGGATAATTCCGAATAAAAATCACCCCACGGTTGTGTACATCAACCGCACCACTAAGCCGAAATAGAAAGGGACATCTAGACAGGGATGACCTTACTCTCAGTGGGTGCTACCCACGAAGCCTTGCTGCACCTCCCCTGTTTTAGCCATTCCCGGTTGATGAGGCTTGAGGTCACGATTACCTTTAATCAGAACACATCACTTAGAATTATCATCGTCCACTTGACGATGTGCTGAAAGCATTCAATCCATACAAGTTCGTTCTGGGTTCGAACGAAACCGAAGGCATTATCTCATTACACTCATTTTGGAATCACCCTCAGAGTTAACGACAATAACCCTTGCACTCTGAATCTTTATCTTCACTTGAGATTCACGACCTATCGTTAATATGGATCGATGTGGTATTCGGATATCCAAATCTGGAAACCCGATCCCGGTCTCATCGAAATCCAAAACGTTTCTTTTAAGGCCAAGTTGTTTTAAGGTTAAAACAATTCTATTCTATTATCTATATACACATAGATAGATAATTCACAGATTCACAATAGATAATCAACATTATTATTATAAGCAGATAATCCATATTATCATCATAAACAGATAATCCATACTATCATCAAAATAGATAATCCATATTATCATAAAATGCACCAAAACATCCATATCACATAGCATTTCTTATCTCATTTTTGAGATCTTAAACCATTCAAGGCAAATCAATATCATCCATACATAAGAAATGATTTATTCATTTTAATTAATCATCCTTGATTAATTAACATTTAATTACATTCAAGTAATTAGCATTAAATTAATTTTACAAATTAATTATTCTTAACCACTTATAGTAATTAACCTTTAATTACTTCATTAATTAACTAACTATAATTAATTACATTACTCCTTAATTAATTACATTAATTAATCACTTCATTTATTAATTATTTCTTAATTAATCAATTCTTAATTACATTATTTATTTTATTAATTAATAATCCTTAATTACATTTTATTATTATTAATTACTCTAATTAAATTAATTACATTAAGTAATTAACCTTTAATTAAAACATAATTATTAATCACTCTTGATTAATCACATTCAGTAATTAACTACCCTTAATTACTTCTTTAAATAAATTAATTACTCCTTAATTAATTTCTTAATTAATCCCTTGATTAATTCTAAGTAATTAAATCCCAATTACTTCCATTATTAAATCATCTTCCATTAATTACATCCCGTAATTATCAATTAATTACTTCATTAAGTAATTACACTCCATTAATTACATTAAGTAATTTATTCCTTTAATTACTTTCATTAAGTATTTATACTTAATTAAACAATTCCACAAATGATTAACCTTAATTAATTAATCTATTTAATTATCAAAATTAATCACATTAATTAATTACTTATTAAACCCAAGTTAATGATCTACATTAACTATTAACTATTCTTTAATTATTTTTCTTAAATAATTAAACTTTAATTAAACATTATTAATTACAAATTAATTAATTCTAATTACCAATAAATTAATCTCTAATTACTTAATTAATTACGTACCTAACAATAACTTAATTAATCCTTAATTACTTAATTAATTTATTCCTAACCATTAATTAATAATCTTAACTTATCAAATTAATGATCCTTAATTTCAAATTAATTAACCTTTAATTAATTTAATTAAACCTTAATAAATCAATTTAAACCCTTAATTACTAAATTTATTAACCTAAATCATAAATTAATTAGATTGATAAATTAACTTTTAATTACCTTAATAATTTATTTTATCCCAAATTATTAAATCTTAATTATCTTAAGATAAACTTTATTCTTATTAATGATTAAATTATCATTAATAAAGCATTTAAACAATCTACTTTTAATTTACTTTTAAATTTCATTTTAAATTTAAGATTTAAAATGAATACAAATTTAACTTTAACAAAGTTTAAAACCATTTAAATCCTTTTAAATCACATGTGAAAGAAATAGTTACTTAATAAAAGAAATTTAAAACTAAATTCATTTTACCTTCAAATCAAATTAAAATACACTTTAAACATTCAAGTTGTTTTAAAACAATTTAATTCAAGACTTTATTTTATTCAAAAAACTAGAATTCAAACTAAACTTGAATACTGATTTTAATTTAGATTTAAACTTTGTTTAAATTTTTTCTTTACAATTTAAACTTCAGATTAAAATTTTTTTTTTTAAACAAACAGATTTCTTTTAAAACCTGTAACACAATCATTAACCCAAGTCACTCCTTCAAAACCCCGAGAATCACTTCGAGTCTTCCACCAAAAATCACGAGAACAACCCGAGTCGCTCCCCTTCTTCCCTAAAAAAGCATAACAGATACCCAGACGTGCACGTGCACCAACCCACGGCGACGTTCCGACCATCATCGCTATCGTCAACAAATCGATGTTGACTTCCTTCTTCGATCTCGATCACCACAACTTTAAATCGACCTTGAAATCAAAATCGTACTCGAGCACACCCATCTTGGAACGAACCCAGTCACCAAAACTTCCACGAATCGCCAAACTCCGACCACCGGAGTGTCAACACCTTCGTCCAAGCCTTCGTCAACGTCCCCTCTTCCATCTTCGAGAATATAGTGGAACTCGATACACTAAGATAGCCGCGAAGATCAAATTTCCGATCAACTTAAAAACTAGGGTTAAAAACAATATCAACCTCCTACCATCGCCACAGTGACCTGCTCCTCCATCTGACATTTTTCGCGAGCTCACACATCATTCCACTACTACCAATGAGAACCCCGACCTCGCCAAGCAACTAGATCACCAGAGAACACTCAAAATACAAATCCTGAACAAACTCGAACTGCTCGTTTGATTCACTTCTAAAAATTTTGATTCCATTCTTAAAAATCATGTTTTTAAATAAGGTTTCAGATTTTATGCCTGAAATAATAAATTAGGATATTTGGATTTTCACTTATATTTAGCTTGCTCTGTTCTTTTCTTGTTTCCAGATACATTTTAACTTATTTTGTCTTAAATAAATTTTTAAACTATAATTCATGATAAATCAAACAAAATTTGTTTAAGTCTTAAATCCAAATCAAGACTAGATCAACGGATAATGATTTTTAATCAAAAACTGGAGCCTGGAATTAAAAGAAAACAGAGAAACACTGATACTCAGCAACATGCACACACCTATATACATTCATATATATATGCAGAACCCATCTATATACATTCACACAAAACAAAATTATCACAGAAATTAGCATGCAACCATATTTATACTTAAGTTATTTTAATAAGAATGTTACTCACCAGATTTGAAGAAGACAGAGCACTGTGATTTGAAAATAGCTTTTGGACCTTAAAAATTGAGTTGCTGGAAATATCTTTGATTTAAAATTGAAAACTTGCAATACCCTTTGCTTTTGAAAATCTTAAACTTGAATGATGGAAAGATGCTTGCAAGCTTTTTGATTTTGGTTTGATTCCAGATTGAAGAAATGATACATGTTTTGATTGTTTTGATTTTTGAAGATGCTTAACAGGCTATTGAATTTGAATAGATAGTGGTTTGAGGAGTATTGTTGATTAAATGTTTTGTTTTGAGGAGAGTTTGATTTAAGATTTATACAGGCTGAAAACATTTTCTTAAGTTTTGAAAAGAGAAAATGGGAAATGAATGAAGGTAAGGTAACATATGTATAAAGGCTGAAATGATTTAATAAAAATAAAAGGAAAAATTAAATTAAATGTGACACTTGTCATATACATTAGTTATTTAAATTACACATGTTTTATTAAGCTTTAATATGGTGACATTTGTCTTTTAAGTATTTTTGTTTTGATTTTAAATGTTAAGAAAGATTTTTAACTTAATTAAAAAATTCTTATGTAAATGTATATATGAATTTCTCTTTTAAAGAAAATTTAAATAAACAAATTATATATAATTAAAATCTTATCCAAATATTTTTAGAATGTTTATCTTTGAATTTTTATTATAAATCCAAATTCATATTCAAATTAAATTTAAAAATCTAATTTAAAATCAAGTTATATATATGCATATATAACTACCATTTAAATTTAAAATAACAATTCTATTTCCATAAAATCTATTTATGTTTATAAAAACAAAGTATTATAATTATTATTTGAAAATATCAAATTTGACAATTTTAAATAATTTATAAAAGAAATTATAAATTACTATTATTAAATGAATTAATACCATATGTAAATTGTATTTTAAACTTCTATTTTTAAATCATATATATTAAGTAATATTTAAAAAAAAAAACCTTTTATTTAAATTTAAACTTAAGTTAAAATCTATTTTTAAACAATTAAACATTTATCTTATGTATTTTAAAACCATATAGTTATTTATTAAATAACTTTGAAAAGCTTAATATTAAATTAATCATGATTTCCAAATTACCAAAATATATTAGAATTTGAAAATATAATTTCATTTGTTAAATTCAAACCAAAGCTCATCTATTTACAATACACACACACATATATATACATTATAAATAGAAATCATTTTATTAGTTTTTAAAAGATAAAATTCACTAATTAAATATTTCTTTAATTAGATTATTAAATTAATTCAAATTTATTAACAAAGATTATCAAATCAATTTAATTTTTAATACAGATTATTAAATTGATATTTCCCGAAATCCCGGGATATCACAATCTAATCTGGATACATATGTGTGTAGAGGGAATGAATGAAGGGTACTTGATTTCAGAAAGAATTGGCTTTCAATTAGGTAGGTAGGTTGTTATGTCTGTGTGTTTGGCACCTTTCTTAACACATATTAGTAACTAATTTTCAATTATAAGTTTCAATTTTGATATTAAAAGTGTAGTCTTCTTCTTTCTCTTGTGTACCTATGTATGACCAATTTTTGTTTAATGGTCTGGAAATGTAAGCTTCGACGCTAATTGTAAAGCTTATTCCTCTTGGTTTCCAATTGTAACACAAATATATGCGTGTGTTAGATAATGATCAAGAATTGGCTTGGATTGTTTATAAAGAAAATAAAAGAGAATGAAACAGGCTAAGTTGCTAGCAAATTTAACTGCAAATAACAAATCAATAGAAGTATTTGAACAAAATAGAAGATGAGAAGAATTTCATTGACGTTTTACCTAGACTTGATTATACAATGAGAATGGCCATGATCGTATGTCATGTTTTCCAAAAATGTAGGAATTAGTCGCTGAATACAAATGAGAACAGACAAGAACGGTACATGCACGCGGTGCGCATGAACAAATAATCGATTGATTCTTTTATTCTCAATGCTTCTTCCCCAATTTTCTTTAACCCATCTCAACCATGTACCAATCATTTTAATGACCTCTGATGGTTATTAGGAGAGCTTGACCTGAAGCTTTGCATAATTGGTTCTTCCTCTTCTCTTCTTTTCAAAATTTCCTCATCTTCCTTGATACTGTTAATAAGTTGCAGGACTGAGTGTCAGAACTTGGTAATGGAATGCTCAACCTATTTCATTACCTGTGAAGTAAATACAGTTACTTTTATAGGCTTAACTGAAGCCATGTTTTCTCATCATATGATGCTTGCTTTGAAGAATATGGTACATTAGAAATAATGCGATCTTTTCTTTTCTCAAGAAATTGTTGTAGTTGTTGGAAATATTAAACTTGATTTGTTATAATTACTAGAAGTTTCTTATTATTAAAGTTTATAGAGTCTTCTTGTATTTGATAGAATTTGGTGAGAGCTCTAGAATTTTATATTAGTTGTTAGAAATAAGAATTATATAATAGTTATGTTTCTAGAGTTGCCTAAAGAGTCATTTCTAGAGTTGTCCAATGAGTCATGTTTCTAGAGTATTCTATATCTAGAATGTTCTATTGAGTCGTATAAATAGAGGAGCTCTCCCCTCATTTTGTATAAAAAGCAAGAAATAAATCATCAATAAAGAAAAGTTTTCTACAATAAAATAAAATAAAAACTCCTCTTTCTTATATTCTCTCCCTCTTTCTCCTAAAAAATATTCAACAAAATGGTATCAGAGCGAGGATTTTAAAAAAAGATAGAGATGGCGAATAATGGCGTTGCCCTACAAATTCCAATGCTCACCAAGAACAATTATGATAATTGGATTTTAAGGATGATGGCTCTCCTTGGAGCACACGACGTGTGGGAGATAGTTGAAAATGGCTATACTGAACATGAGAATGAAGATGGTTTATCTCAAATTCAAAGAGATTGTTTGAGAAAATCAAGGACAAGGGACAAGAAGGCTCTTTGTCTAATTTATCAAGCATTGGATGATGATACCTTTGAAAAAATTTCTGGATCAAAGTCGGCCAAACAAGCATGGGAGAAACTTCGAACGTCTTACAAGGGAGCTGATCAAGTCAAAAAGGTACGTCTTCAAACTTTAAGAGGAGAGTTTGAAACTTTGCATATGAAAGAAGGTGAGCTTGTTTTTGATTATTTCGCAAGAGTTCTAGTGGTTAGTAATAATCTTAAAAGAAATGGTGAGAAGTTAGATGATGTAAGAATTATGGAGAAGATTCTTAGATCATTAGATCCAAAGTTCGAACATATTATCGCCATCATTGAAGAAACAAAAAACTTGGAGACCATGTCAATAGAGGAACTTCTAGGCTCATTGCAAGCCTATGAAGAAAAGAAAACGAAGAAGGAAGAGACCGGGGAGAAAGTCCTTAAGACACGGATTGGTTCAAAAAAGGAAGAAAGTAATCGAAGCCAACAAAGATGGGGTGGTGGCCAAGAAAGAGGAAGAGGTCGTGCATATGGACATGGACGAGGTTTGAGGCCCAACTATGAAAACAACAACAACAATAATAATAAAAGTGGGAAAGCTCAACAAGAGGTCGTGGGAGAGGAAATTCAAGGTATGACAAGTCACGTGTTAAATGCTACAATTGTGAGAAATTTGGACATTATACTTCTGAATGTAGAGCTTCAAAGTATAATAAAGTTGAAGAGAATGCCAATTACATTGAAGAAAAAAGTCCAGAAGATGATACTTTATTGCTGGCTTACAAGGAAAAGAAAGATGAGTTAATATCTAAAGGATTTTGGGAGATTTTCGAGAATGATTATGAATGGCCGAATGATTTGGAGAGCATGTCGCAAAATGACAAGAAAGCATTTGCGAAATTACGATGGAATGACCATCGTGCTCATGTTGTGATAAGTGAGAATGTCGATGAAGTAGTGTATGATTATATACTTGGAGATGGTTCCGTAAACTATTCGTGGAATTTGTTGAAAGAAGTATATGAAAAGAATGATACAATAATAATAGAAGAAGACAATCTGATTGATGAGAATGAGAAAAGGAAGAATAGCGAGGAGGAGAAAGATGCTGAAAAATTGTTGAAATTTAAGGAGCTAGAGAAGAATAAATTGGAAGAAGAAGGAAAACGTATAGAGGATGAAAATGAAGAAGATGAAGAAAATAAAGTAAGCGTAGATGACGCCGATGATGAAGAGTACGAAAGCAAACAAGATGAAAATGAAGAAGACATAGATCAAAGAGATGAAATTCAAGAGCTTGGAAGAAATTTGAAATATGAGCAAAAATTTATAGAAATGGAAATGCAAAATGTTAAAGAAATAGAAATAGAAATAATCAAAGAGGAAGCCAAAGAGGCAAGCGATGAATTTCATGATCACGAAAATAAGGAGATGAGCAAAGCTTATATAATTTTGAACACATCTATGTTTCAAGTAATGTTTTCCGAAATGACATGCAAAAGTGAAATTTGGAAAACATACATAGAAATTGGATTGCTCAAAAACCGCAAGAGCGAAGTTATGAAAGAATGCAAAGATAAAATATACGGCTCGTTCAAAATTTATGGTACTGAAACAAGGCGGATGTTGGAACACTTACTTTATGGGAAATTCTATTATGATAAAGAAGGACAAAATGAAAGAAGTAAAACAAGAATCCGTGAACTTGCATTGAAGATCTCAATGTTCGGCAAGAAGGTCAAAAAAATGAAGAAAGTTTGGATAATATCTCTATTCCTACCAAAGCATGTGAAATACAAAGATTTCACGCATCACTTGGTATTACAAATCAAGTTTAAAAGGGGGTGTTGGAAATATTAAACTTAATTTGTTATAATTTCTAGAAGTTTCTTATTATTAATGTTTCTAGAGTCTTCCTGTATTTGATAGAATTTGGTGAGAGCTTTAGAATTTTATATTAGTTACTAGAAATAAGAATTATATAATAGTTATGTTTCTAGATTTGCCTAAAGAGTCATTTCTAGAGTTGTCCAATGAGTCATGTTTCTAGAGTATTCTATATCTAGAATGTTCTATTGAGTCATATAAATAGAGGAGCTCTCCCCTCATTTTGTATAAAAAAGCAAGAAATAAATCATCAATAAAGAAAAGTTTTCTACAATAAAATAAAATAAAATAAAAACTCCTCTTTCTTATATTCTCTCCCTCTTTCTCCTAAAAAATGTTCAACATTAGAACTTTCTCCTAAGAAATTGTTGTAGTGACTTCCTTCTAGCCATTGGCATCGCCACATTAGATCTTACTTTTCTCAATGTAGTAATTGATGTGGCAAAAGCAATCAACTCTTCTGCCTTCTTGCCATCTATATTATCAAAATTTACTACTTCTCCATTGTATAATATTGTCAACTGCTTGGTTCCAGGTTTTGTAGTAGAAGTTTTGTTCAATTCAGTGGTTGGAAACAATTCCAGAGTCGAATCTAAATATGTAATATAGATCAATAGCCATTAATAGCAATACAATGCTTATGCGAAAATTCTTCCTATTGTAATACTAGAGAGAATCAACATAAGGTAATAGTCAATTAAAATACCTTGAGCTGGAGCATTCAAGTTGAGTCCTACAATAATTTCAGAGAAGATTTTCTTCTGTTTTATATATTGATTCAACCTATCACATGTAGTAGAGAAGCTGGATTTCTTGATTTGGAACATGATCAGTGATTTGAAGGTATTTTTTTTGAATTTGAAGTTATGTATCAAAACAGTTTGCTTTAAGATGTTAGAAACTGGAGTGTCTACAACACAATGTTGGATCTTAAGGCTATTCAGACACTAGAAGTGGTGAAATGTGTATTAACTACTTACTTATGAATGTAAAGAAGTAATCAAAGAATAAGTAAGTAATAAAGTAAAATGCAGTAATGTAAATAACACCCGGATTTTTATACTGGTTCGGATTAACCAATCCTACATCCAGTCCTGCACTCTATCGTGCAGAATTCCACTATAACCGCTTGCTTTCCACGGGTGGCAAGAACACCTTTACAATCTTGGTTTCACGGGCTACAAGACACACCCTCTTGATTTTACAGGCTACAAGAAAACCTTCTCCTTATCACCAACAACAAACTATGGCAAGTAGTCGTATCTTCAATATAGATTCTTGCAGATTCGGTACAATGATCCTATAGACCTCCAATGGCAATATATCTTTGAATTCTTTGAGGAATAGGATAAAATCAGAGAGAGAATGATGTGAATTCAAGTACAACTCTCTGATATTGTGTGGCTTGCAAATCAGTGAAGAATTGGAGTGAAATAGTATCGATTTGCAAGGAAATTTGAAGAGTATGCAATGGATTTCTTTTGTAAATGTTTGGAGAAGAAGGATTAAGAGAAAATGAGAATTCTTTGATGTTAAAATTCGTTTTCAGAGGCCTTTATATAGTGGTTGAAGAGACGTGTCTTTTGGTGAAGAGGTGGAGGGAAATGTCTCTTCATTTGAAATTTGAAATTCTGAAAAACGGCTAGCATGTCGACATCCCCCTACCTAGTATGTCGACATGGGTATCTTGCAAAATGAACAGCAACACTAATAAGTGTTGCGAATTTTCAGCATTTCAAATTACCTTATATTTATGGATTTTTGTGATTCGGTTGAGGTCAATGGTTGATGATCTTCAAGTATGATTGCCAAGAGATCTTTAACAAGATATTCTAAGGTTCAACCAACTCCTCATCACTTCAAACACCTTTATCCTTCAACATTCTTCTCTAATTTGGTTTTGTTCTTCAATTGCTCTGATTAACCTTCTTCTATACTGTATTCTTGATTATCTTTGTAAATGTCTCCATAATATATCTGATATGACTGCATAACTAGAGATACGTTAGTAGTAATATTTATGTGGTTGTTATCATCAAAATCAATACCTAGGGTATTAACAATCTCCCCTTTTTTGATGATGACAACCATATAAATATTTGAGAGATAAAATATAATATTTTTATATTTGACTCCCCCTAACTCTATGCACTCCCCCTATCATTTTGCCTAGTATATTTATACCTTTTCTCCCCCTTTGTCATCAACAAAAAGGGTAAAAAAGAGTCGCTTAAATCACTGCTAGACAATATGTAGAGTTTGTATATAGAGATAAATACATATAAATAAAACACTTGAGGGGAAACCAAATCAATCAAAACATGAAATAAACTTATCAAATAATAAGATGAGTTTTAGAGTTATCGACTTTGCCGATGCCAATAACAAATCCTTTTCATATTTATCCACTGTTTAGTAGATTTCTTATCATATGCTTTGAGCATTTGCTATCTGATATATATTGTTTGGTACCTGAAAAATTATAAAATATGCACACTGGTACCCTTTTTATTTTGGGGTCCATGGGATTAAGTTTTGGGATGCCAAACCCATAAAGAGTTTGAATGTCCTCTCAAAATATAATCATTAGATGAATGAACCTTATTAATAAAATTATCAATATATTTTTCTTTTTCAGTATCATCCAACCTTTTTGGAACCCATAAATTAATGAATCTATTTGGAGGTTTTAACTTTAGTTTCCTAGGTTTTGGTTTGAACTTGGTAGCCTTAACAAACTTAGTATTTTGAATACTATTTTTCTTTGATTTAGACTTAGGGGTGTATCCAAGTCCATGTTTATTCCTAGTGTGTTTAGATGCAGATAATAATTTTTCTAGATTATCCTTCCCTTTGTAAAATTTATCAACATCATTTTTTATTTTATCAAAATCCTTATTACGGTTAAGAATAACATTGTCTAGAGATGTTATTTTGTCATTCAGATCAGTGATCTGTGACTTCATTGAAAGATTTTTTGATTTTAAGGATTCATTTTCACTTTTTAGTTTTTCAAATTAAAACCTCCAAGTGTCAAATCCTTTTCATCATTATACCTATTATGTCTTTCAATTTCATTTTCTAGACATTGTTTTTCTTCAATTAACCTTTCATTAAATATTTTTAATCTATCTATCTCTGCCAAACTATTGTTGTACTCTTTCCTAAGTATTTTATATCCCTGATTCATATCATTCAAAACATTAGTAATTTCTTTATTAAAATTCCATACCTGGTCATCCTTTGCCATGAAGCACATGTTGGCATTTTCTGTTTCTGAATCACTATCACTTGATGATGTATCTGAATCATCCCATTTTGCATTGAATGTCTGTTTCCTCTTCTTATTGAAAGTGTTTGAAAAGTACTTTGATTTCTTCAGGTTGGGGCAGTCTCTTTTCAAATGACCGGGTTTATCACATTCGAAACACTTAACAACATTTCCATTTCTAGAATTATTGTTGTTAGTTTTTCGAAGTTTGTTTGTTATCCAATACTTCAAGAATTTCTTGAACTTCTTGGTCATAAACTCGATATCATCATCAACAGCATCATCATTTGGTTCATCGTTGTCGATCGTAGCATTGAGTGCTAGTGATTTCTTCTCATTTGCCTGATTCTCTTTTCTAATCTGCAACTTTACTTCATAAGACATTAGGTTACCAATTAAATCTTCTAATTTCATAATACTAGGCTTCTTCAATTGTCAGAATCTTCTGATCCCATTCACTAGGAAGTGAATTCAAGATCTTTCTGACTTGGTCTTTTTCAGTAATTTTCTTTCCTAATGATATTAAGGCATGTACTATATCTTGAAATCTAGAATACATATCAGAAATAGACTCATTTGGTTTCATTTGAAAGAGTTGAAACTGGTTAGTTAGCATAGATATCTTTGTTTGTTTTACTTTACCAGTGCCTTCATGTGTGAATTTTAAGTGTTCTCCAAATTTCATATGCAGAATTACAAATAGACACTCGATTAAATTCATTTCTATCTAAGGAGCAAAATAAAATGTTCATGGCCTTAGAGTTATTAAGTGCTTGTGTCTTTTGGTCTAGTGTCCATTTTGAATATTCAGTTTGAGGCTCTATGTACTCTATTTGGGTAATGTTCAAAATATCCAAACCATTAGACTGCAAATAACATTTCATCCTATAAGCCCAATATGCATAACTACTGCCATCAAATAGAGGGGGTCTAGTGGTAGATTGCCCTTCTACAAAGGTGTTAAAAAATGTGTTACTAGTGTCATTAGCCATTTATACTTTTCAAAAACCAAGTTATGAATTTTTGAAAACCAATGCTCTGATACCAATTGTTAGAAACTGGAGTGTCTACAACAGAATGTTGGATCTTAAGGCTATTGAGACACTAGAAGTGGTGAAATGTGTATTAACTACTTACTTATGAATATAAAGAAGTAATCAAAGAATAAGTAAGTAATAAAGTAAAATGCAGTAATGTAAATAACACCCAGATTTTTATACTGGTTCGGATTAACCAATCCTACATCCAGTCCTGCACTCTATCGTGCAGAATTCCACTATAACCGCTTGCTTTCCACGGATGGCAAGAACACCTTTACAATCTTGGTTTCACGGGCTACAAGACACACCCTCTTGATTTTATAGGCTACAAGAACACCTTCTCCTTATCACCAACAACAAACTATGGCAAGTAGTCCTATCTTCAATATAGATTCTTGCAGATTCGGTACAATGATTCTATAGACCTCCAATGGCAATATATCTTTGAATTCTTTGAGGAATAGGATAAAATCAGAGAGAGAATGATGTGAATTCAAGTACAACTCTATGATATTGTGTGGCTTGCAAATCAGTGAAGAATTGGAGTGAAATAGTATCGATTTGCAAGGAAATTTGAAGAGTATACAATGGATTTCTTTTGCAAATGTTTGGAGAAGAAGGAGTAAGAGAAAATGAGAATTCTTTGATGTTAAAATTCGTTTTCAGAGGCCTTTATATAGTGGTTGAAGAGACGTGTCTTTTGGTGAAGAGGTGGAGGGAAATGTCTCTTCATTTGAAATTTGAAATTCTGAAAAACGGCTAGCATGTCGACATCCCCCTACCTAGTATGTCGACATGGGTATCTTGCAAAATGAACATCAACACTAATAAGTGTTACGAATTTTCAGCATTTCAAATTACCTTATATTTATGGATTTTTGTGATTCGGTTGAGGTAAATGGTTGATGATCTTCAAGTATGATTGCCAAGAGATCTTTAACAAGATATTCTAAGGTTCAACCAACTCCTCATCACTTCAAACACCTTTATCCTTCAGCATTCTTCTCTAATTTGGTTTTGTTCTTCAATTGCTCTGATTAACCTTCTTCTATACTGTATTCTTGATCATCTCTGTAAATGTCTCCATAATATATCTGATATGACTGCATAACTCGGAGATACGTTAGTAGTAATATTTATGTGGTTGTTATCATCAAAATCAATACCTAGGGTATTAACATAAGAATGGGACTATGTGGTAGTGTTTGAAGTTGTGCCCAAAGGCAAAACAACTAATTGATGCAGTGGAGCATGCGCCAATTAATATATTTTTGGCTCTTGTTTTGCTCAACTTTGTCTGTAAAAACCAATCCTATTTTATACACGGAATAAAATATTTTAGCTGTTGAGATATGATATCCATATATTCTTGTATCTACTACGTTGTATTGCTGTGCTTGATTCATTTTGTTTCCATGACCACTTTAATAGATTATTATTTTAAAACATTGATTGCTTTATTTTACTTGTAATATATATACTGTGATGTATAACACGTTTGATATGAAAAGATAGTTTGAAAAGGTATTTTAAATAGTTTAAAATACCTTGTCAGCAAAATAAGGTGCAAGACAAAAGGTGATATTCTTCTTCTTGCTCTTGAGCCATGAATAAGATGAGTTTTATTCCTTGACTTGACTGTACTGTAATTTTTTTATAATATATGAATGTTACTAATTGTACCCCATTGTTAGCTTTTCACAAAGTCACTGTACCAAAATTGGTAATATCACTCCCTTCATTTTGATCTAATATAATCAAATCATGCTATACAAACAAATCGACAAAAACATTTCCGTTCAACACCATGTTGATGGTCAAATATGTTGTATTGTTATTATCGATCAGGTATACGTTGTCGAACGGTAATATATCACCATTTGAACTAGATAACATGAATTAGGACATTGTTTTTTCCCTCTCAAATTTGTGTAAAGCAAAGCAACATGTTGACCCATTCTAATTAATAAAGATAAATGTTTTAGCTTATTGCAATAGTGGAAGATGACCAAAAGTTTGTTTGAGATAAAAATGGAAATATCACCAAAAGTCTATTAAAAATACATGTAAAGAAGTGCTAAAAGACGCCCTATTGGAGCAGTCCAAACAGGGGCCAAGAGCGATCGATATACTAAGGATTGGAGCAATCAAAATGATGTGATGTAGGGCATTAGAGATTGAGTGGAGTGAACAACCAAATTCATACAATATTTTAAGCTAGGAATGCCCAATTTTCGGTTAAGTTTGATCCCTAAGAGCATTTTCAACCCTGTAGACATTGGTCTAGTCTTATTCAGGTTTATTTGAAATAGTAGGGATGTTTACAACTTTATGACTTAATTAAACATAATTATATGCCTCATGTAGTTCAGAAAATGTGATCTAGGTTTCTTGCCAAAAACAACCAAATCTCTACCAAAATCCATATTTTCTATATTTATATCTCCGGTAACTACAGATGAATGCAATTAAAGAAGATCAAGCAATAAAACAAAAAAGTGAATGTAGGCACATTGTCTGACCACTAAAAGTAGGATAAAAGTATTAAATTCATAAAATATCAATTTCTTCAAGAAGCATATGATCGTTTGTGTTATTGTTAATAAATACTTAATATAATATTAAATTGTAGTATATAATTAGATTAGTTTTCGAATTTTAATCGATATTTTACTTCTGCAATTTAATAATAGTTAATTTAGCAATAATTTTGAGTGTCGATATACTCACTAATGTGTAAAAGGATATACTCAGTAATTTAATAATAGTTAATTTAGCAATAATTTTAAGTGTTGATATACTAGTAATGTGTGTGTGTATGCATGTATCTTTGTGATAACTATATATGCTTATATACACAGCTACTAGGATTTATAACTACATATGTCAATAAGATGAACTATATAGATATAATTAGTAACAGACATACATTTATATTATCATACACTTCAAGGAAAACAGTAATTTGCAGCAAAGCATTCCAACGGTCGCCGACGGCTCCATCACTTTGCTTTCGACAACTGTTGACGACCCTTCATTTTATTTATTTAGACATATAACTTTATTATAATATATTAGTCATATAAGTTTGAAATTTTATTAAATATAACAATTCAAATCCTAAGAATTTGTAAAGATATTTTTATTTAATTATTCAAATTTATGAAAGTTTCTAATTAATTAAATTAGTATTATCGATAATCTTATTTGTTGTATAATTATATTCGATAATTAATTTTATTGAAAATTGAATACAGACAATCATTTTCTACAACTCTTAGTCTATCAATTATAAAAATTTTGATGAAATTTATGATACGTAATAGTTTTATAAATTTATTTTCTAAACATTGTGTAACTATAATTTAAAAAATTTAAATTAATTTGAAAAAGCAAGTAAAAGGTTGTAATCAATAATATTAATTTCACGTTCATTGATAATTAATATAAACTATTCAATTTTCTCTACAAATTAAATTTTTCTAAAAAACTAATTTATATTAAATTTATTTTAAAATATGTGAAGTTTTAATAAAATGTATATAATAGCTGTCGGAAGCCGTTGGAAGCCGTCGTTAATAAAAGCCGTCGATGGCCGTCGGAAGCCGTCGGATAATGCGATGATACGGCAGGTCGGCCGAGATAGAAACATTCATTCTCCCTAAAAGCTTCCAATTCCTAACTTTTCCCCCATAGTTTGCCAATCTCCGTCGCCGGCTGCTCCAATGCATCACCAACTGTCGGAATTTTCACCATCTTCAAATCTTCATCCGCCGGCACAATTAGTTCAAAGCTTCCAAAACTAATTAATTTTAATTTGTTAAATTAGTGTTAATTTCTTATTTTATTTGTTTTTAATACCCCATTGATTGTTTAGAATTGTATATTGTTTGATTGAGATATGCTAAATCAGTTACCTTTTTGGAATACTTTTTGTTATATTTGATTGGGTTTTATCTGCTCTATTTTGTTTATTTCTTCTTTTTGGTTTTTCTCTCTCGATTTTGCTGTGCTTCATTTTCAATTGGCTGTTTTCGTAATTTGAACTTGCTAGTTTTTGCTTTCGTCGTCTTTGATTTCGAATCAGATTGAGCTAGGTTTTCCTTTTCTGAAATTGCAGATTGCTATTGAATATCTAGTGGAGCTACGATTTTGGTTTCTTAATTTGGAGTTTTGATGCAGCCCAGCCTGAAGAAGTCTTAGGTCGCGAGCGACCTAACGAATTGTTAAGTCGCGTGCGACCTAACGGGGTGAAGAATAGTGAGATAAGAGATGCAACGCCAATAGTCAACGACCTATGTGTTAAGTCATGCAGCGAGTTACGACCTAGTGATACCGACCTAACAACTACAGCGACATTCTTTAGGTCGCAAAGCCTTGAGTCGCCCCAAAAGTTTTAGGTCGCGAACGACGTACCATAAGTCGCAAAGCCTTGGGTCGCTCCAGAAGTTTTAGGTCGCGAACGACCTATCTTAAGTCATGCAGTCTTTAGGTCGCTGAAGCAGATTTTCCTTATGCCGCTTGAATTCTTAGGTCGCTCGACCATATGTCGCTCAAGTTTTAGGTCGCATGAAGCCTATATCACATGAAGCTGGATTTCTTAAGTCGCTGAGTCCTTAGGTCGCATGTGTTGTATTCTTAGGTCGTTGTGTTGTAACTCATGGATGTTAACTCGTTTGTTCTTATGTCGTTGTGCTTAAGTCGTATGAGCTGTTGTATTTGTTTGTTTTTAAGTCGCATTGTTTTAGGTCGTAGGTCGTTTTTGTGTTAGGTCGTTCACGACCTATGTGTTGTGATAAAAGTGTAGAGTTGTAAACTGCCTATAAATATGGGTGTTGCGTCATTTGTAAACTTAGTTGATTTTGAATAAAAACTTTGTTTGTGTGCTTTGTGCCACTTCTCAAATTGGTAGTTGAGTGTGATCTCCTATCTCCACCTTCGGTATTCGAGTGCGCTCGAATCAACGATTGTTGAAGCCGATTCACGGAATCAAGTGCGCTTGATCAACGTCGAAGAATCGTAGATCTTTAAACACGGTATCGTGCGCGATCAACGTGTTTGAGATAGCTAGAATCCGGTATCTTTGGATCAACGGATTTGGGCCTTTGGTATCTTTCAATCCACCGATTGCTACTTTCACCATTTCATACTTTCCTATTATTCGCTGCTGCATCATTTGGTTTCAGAGCTAGACTTAGCCAATCATAGCTAAGCCGAGTCTTGGAGCCAATTCTTATTGAAGAGTTCAAGCCGAGCCAATTGAGTTTAGGCCGAGCTAGTTGAAGGGCAAAAGTGTTTGAGCCGTGCATAGTTTGTTCATTTCTAAGTCAAGGCCGAGAATTGATGTTTTAATAATGCCACCGAGAAGAGCTAATCGCCATCAGAATGTTGAAACGTTGTATAGAAGAGAAGAAGCCGAGCAAATGTAACAACGCATCAATGAAAAGTTTGATGAAGGCATTGGGAAGTTAGACAAACTGATGAATGATATGAATCAAAGTCAAAGAAGAAGGTCGCCAGTCTCGAACCATGGAGGAAACAGAGTTTCGCCATCGGTTACGGAAGCGAGGAGGGTGTCGCCGCAATCTTATCGAGAAAGAAGAGAATCTTCAGTTTCATTGAGAAGAGAACATCATGAGTATATAGATGAAGAGAGAAGAACTCCACGTGAGTTTGAACATGAATCATACCGTGATGATGAAAGACAAAGTAGAAGAGATATGCGTGATCATAGAGATGTGGGTGGTCGAGATCGTTATCGAAGTACATCTGTTTTTTATGAAGATGGTGGTAGATGTAGTGTTCATTCTCGAGATCGAGACAAAGTACGAAATGCATATCGGGATGTTGAAGATGATCGTTGATGGGAATCGGGGATGAAAATTGAAATTCCAGAATTCAAGGGTGGAATGGTAGCGGAGGAATTTTTGGATTGGTTGTTTAATGTGGAACAAATTTTTGACTTTAAGGAGGTTCCTGAGCATCGAAGAGTGAAGTTGGTTGCTACACGTTTGAAAGGGAGAGCTATGGCATGGTGGCATCAAACTAAACTAACACGGGAGAGAATGGGAAAGTCAAAGATCGAGTCATGGGAGAAGATGAAGAAGTTGATGAAAGTTACATTCTTGCCGTATAATTATCAATCTCTTATGTATCAACGATTGCAGAATCTGAGACAGGGAACAAAGTCAGTGAATGATTATGCGGATGAATTTTATCAATTGATTGCGAGGAATGATATCATGGAGACAGAGGAGCAGTTGACAGCTAGATTTGTTGGAGGGTTGAGAATGCAGATTCAAGATATGGTGAATATGTTTGATCCCAGATCTGTTGCTGAAGCACATCAAAAATCTCTAGCTTGGGAGAAGCAAGGAAGGAGAGGTGGTGGTGTGTTTACAAATTCCAACAATCCAATGAAAGGGGCTAGTAGCAATGCGAATGTTTCGAAGGTTGTTGCAAAACCGGTTGTTAATGAAGTTGCTAAGACCAGGATCAATAGCGGTATCAAATGTTTCAATTGTCAAGAGATTGGTCACAAAAGCAATGAATGTCCAAAGCCAAAGAAACGAGTGATGGTTGCTGAGGCAGAGGATGAGGAAGTAGAAGCGGAATGTTCTAATTCACCACATGTTGAGGGGGAAGAAGAAGTGTCGAGAGAAGAAGGGTATTCATTAATGATGAGGAGAAATTGTTTAACACCAAAGCAAGAGGATGATTCTAGCTGGTTGAGGAGCAACATTTTTCAGTCAACATGCACTATTCTGGGAAGGGTTTGCAAGTTTGTCATCGATGCGGGAAGCTGTCATAATATCATTTCTTCAGAAGCTGTCATTGAAAACTGAGAAGCATCCGAAACCTTACAAGTTAGCTTGGTTGAGAAAAGGTGGGGAGGTGAAGGTTGGACGAAGAGCTTGTGTAAATTTTTCGATTGGGAAAAAATACAAAGATGAAATTTGGTGTGATGTTGTGGATATGGATGTATGCCATCTGTTGTTGGGGAGACCATGGCAGTATGATAGAGTGGTGCAACATGATGGTCGTACTAACAGTTATAGTTTCATGTTTGAAGGTACTAAAATCACTTTAATTCCTAAGAAGCGACAACACGAAGAAAGCAAGTTGGAGGAGATTGAAGAACTTAAAACTTTCCTATCTTTGAAGGAGTTTGTTAAGGAAGTAGAAGAGGAGCCTGAAGTATTTTTGTTGATTGGACGAGAGAGTAATGAAGTGGTTGAAATTCCTGAAGAAGTAAAGCCAGTGCTGGGAGAATTTGACGATGTATTTCCTGAGGAGCTACCAACGGAGTTACCGCCATTGAGGGACATACAGCACCAAATAGATCTTATTCCAAGAGCTGTGTTACCACATAGACCACATTACAGAATGAGTCCCAAGGAACACGAGGAGTTGAGAAGGCAAGTGGAAGTGTTGCTTGAACAAGGGCGTGTACAGGAAAGTTTAAGTCCTTGTGCAGTTCCAGCTTTGTTAGTGCCGAAGAAGGATGGAACGTGGAGGATGTGTACGGATAGCAGGGCACTCAATAAAATAACTGTCAGATACAGATTTCCGATGTCGAGGCTTGATGATTTGTTAGATCAGTTGAGCGGGGCTACTATCTTTTCGAAAATTGATTTGAAGAGTGGTTATCATCAAATTCGAATTAGACCAGGAGACGACTGGAAGACACCATTCAAGACGAGAGAAGGATTATATGAATGGCCGGTTATGCCGTTTGGTCTTTCGAATGCAGCTAGTACATTTATGCGGGTGATGAATCAGATCTTTAGACCTTTTATTGGGAAATTCGTGGTGGTGTATTTTGATGATATACTGATATATAGTAGAAGCACAGAAGAACACTTGCATCATCTGAGAGAAGTGTTGATGATACTGCGACAGGAACAATTTTATGCTGCAACGAAGAAATGCGTGTTCATGACGCATAGTGTTTTATTTTTGGGATATGTTATTTCAGAAGGAGGTATACAGGTGGATCAGAATAAAGTTGAAGCAATCAAAAATTGGCCACAACCCAGGACGATAACAGAAGTTAGAAGTTTTCATGGTTTAGCATTATTCTACCGAAGGTTTATTCCACACTTCAGTAGCGTGATGGCACCAGTTACTGATTGTATGAAGGGGAAGCAGTTTTCATGGTCAGAGGAAGCAGGATTTGCTTTTGAAAGAATTAAGGGACTATTGACGACAACACCAATTCTAGTATTACCAGATTTTCAATTGTTGTTTGAGTTACATACTGATGCATCTAAGGTTGGAATTGGAGGGGTGTTAAGTCAAAGGGGACGTCCTATTGCATATTTCAGTGAGAAGCTATCGAGAGCCAAGATGAGATATAATACTTATGATGTGGAATTCTATGCTATTGTTCAAGCTATAAAACATTAGAGACACTATTTGTTCCACAAAGTATTTGTTCTATATACTGATCATGAAGCACTGAAACATTTGCAGGGGCAGGAAAAAATTGCAGCCAGGCATGCTTCGTGGATCGCATACCTGCAACAATTTACATTTGTGGTGAAGCATAAGTCGGGAATTACAAACTGTGTGGCAGATGCATTGAGTCGAAGGAATCATTTGTTGACTACAATGAAGGTTGAAGTGACGGGTTTTGATGTGTTGCCAGAATTGTTTGTTGATGATCCTTACTTTGCGAAGTTTGTAGATGAAGTCAAGGAGGGAAAGACGGATGAGTTTGTATTGGTGGATGGTTTTCTTTTTAAAGGGAATCGATTATGTATACTAGAGTGCAGCTTACGAATGAAGATTGTGAAGGAGTTGCATGAAGAAGGTCATGTGGGGAGAGATCGTACATTGCAGTTGATTTCGCAATCATATTTTTGGCCTTCAATGAAGAAAGAGGTTGGAAGATTTGTGGAAAGATGTCATATATGTAAAGTTTCCAAAGGGACAGCGATGAATGCGGGATTGTATGTGCCATTACCTGTGCCTACTAAACCATGGGTTGATATTAGCATGGACTTTGTTTTGGGGTTACCAAGAACTCAGTGTGGGAATGATTCCATATATGTGGTGGTAGATAGATTTTCCAAGATGGCGCATTTCATAGCTTGTAAGAAGACAGCTGACGTCGTCCGTGTTGCTCAATTATTCTTTAAAGAGGTGTATCGATTACATGGGCTACCTGAATCTATTATTTATAATCGGGATACTAGATTTCTAAGCCATTTTTGGTTAAGTTTGTGGAAGGTGGTTGGAACGAAGCTGAATTTTAGTAGCGCCTATCATCCGCAGACAGATGGGAAAACGGAAGTGGTGAATAGATCATTGGGAAATTTATTGAGATGTCTTGTGAAAGATAATTTGAAGAGTTGGGATATGAAGTTGTGTCAGGCGGAATTTGCACATAATCATGCTGTTAATCGAAGTACGGGTTTCAGTCCGTTTCAGGTTGTATACTCAGCAAGTCCAAAGGGACCATTGAATTTGACGATAGTGCCATATCAGAAAGGAGTTGTTAAGCGAGCTTGCGATTTTGTAACTGAGTTGCAGGAGTGCCACAGAACTGTTCATGAACGATTGCTTGCATCAAACGTGAAGTATAAACAACTGGCGGACAAGAAACGAAGGAGTGTGAATTTCAAAGATGGTGACTTGGTCAATGCCGTTTTGACGAAGGATCGTTTTACTGTTGGAACTTACAACAAGTTGAAAGCTCGAAAAATCGGTCCAGTAGAGATTATGAAACAGATCAATGAAAATGCTTATAGGTTGAAGCTGCCGGAGGATGTGTACACTTCTGACGTGTTCAATGTTAAACATCTTATACCTTATTATGGAAATCAACAATCCAATGGGGAAGAAATTTTAAATTCGAGGACAAATATTTCTCAACCAGGAGAGGACGATGCAGCCCAGCCTGAAAAAGTCTTAGGTCGCGAGCGACCTAACGAATTGTTAAGTCGCGTGCAACCTAACGGGGTGAAGAATAGTGAGATAAGAGATGCAACGCCAATAGTTAACGACCTATGTGTTAAGTCGCGCAGCGAGTTACGACCTAGTGATACCGACCTAACAACTACAGCGACATTCTTTAGGTCGCAAAGCCTTGAGTCGCCCCAGAAGTTTTAGGTCGCGAACGACCTACCATAAGTCGCAAAGCCTTGAGTCGCTCCAGAAGTTTTAGGTCGCGAACGCCCTATCTTAAGTCGTGCAGTCTTTAGGTCGCTGAAGCAGATTTTCCTTATGCCGCTTGAATTCTTAGGTCGCTCGACCATATGTCGCTCAAGTTTTAGGTCGCATGAAGCCTATATCACATGAAGCTGGATTTCTTAAGTCTCTGAGTCCTTAGGTCATGTGTGTTGTATTCTTAGGTCGTTGTGTTGTAACTCGTGGATGTTAACTCGTTTGTTCTTATGTCGTTGTGCTTAAGTCGTATGAGCTGTTGTATTTGTTTGTTTTTAAGTCGCATTGTTTTAGGTCGTAGGTCATTTCTATGTTAGGTCGTTCACGACCTATGTGTTGTGATGAAAGTGTAGAGTTGTAAACGGCCTATAAATATGGGTGTTGCGTCATTTGTAAACTTAGTTGATTTTGAATAAAAAATTTGTTTGTGTGCTTTGTGCCACTTCTCAAATTGGTAGTTGAGTGTGATCTCCTATCTCCACCTTCGGTATTCGAGTGCGCTCGAATCAACGATTGTTGAAGCCGATTTACGAAATCAAGTGCGCTTGATCAACGTCGAAGAATCGTAGATCTTTAAACACGGTATCGTGCGCGATCAACGTGTTTGAGATAGCTAGAATCCGGTATCTTTAGATCAACGGATTTGGGCCTTTGGTATCTTTCAATCCACCGATTGCTACTTTCACCATTTCATACTTTCCTATTATCCATTGCTGCATCAAGTTTGCTATGAACTTCCGTTGAAGCTAGGTCATCGATTTCACGAATCGTTGATTGTTGTTGACTGGTGGTTGTTCTTCGTGCGTTGAAATTTACGGTCGAGTGGAAGATACCGATTTACTTTTGATTTGGGGTGCTATTTTTGTTGTCAATTGGAACTTTGAGAGTGAATGAGAGAGATAATTTGAAATTGAAGAAGGAAGACGAATAGAATGAACCAGAAAAGGAGGGGAATATTTTAAGCCTTGAATGGGCTTTGGGCTTATCCTTGAGAACAAAAAAAATGCGCGTATCCTTGTGCCAATTTTTTTTTAAATATTAAATTTTTTCCCCTTCTTGTATCTTGTTCTTGATTCATTTGTTTTCTTGACTAAATTATTAAGTTTTATTTTAGAATATTGATTGTTTAATTTTATTTGAAATACGCATTGCAATATTGCAATAATGTTGGGTCCTTAATGCAAATGTAAAATTATTACAAAGTAATTAAATTGCACCAGCTTGGGTAAATCAAGAGCAAGTGCGAGTGCTTGTATAAAAAAAATGAATTGTGTTAAATGTACACAAATTTTTTCTTTTCTTTTCAACCTTTCTTCACTTTACCCACATCAGTGCTTTTACTCTTTCACTCGTTTCATTTTACCCAATATAATCAAACCTATGCTATCCAGATAAAATAGTAAAATTTTACCACTTGGCACTATGTTGCCTATCAAATATGTTTTATTCCAAAATTAGATGACCGTTGTTATATTATATTTCCATTATCAATCAGTAATTGTCCAATGGTAATATATGAATGAAATAAGACGTACGTCGTTGATTTTTCTCTTTTTTTATATATTAATTTAGGTAAAATGAGGTAACATTTTGATGCAGCCAAGGAAGCAAATTCGACGATGTAAATCGAATCCGTCCAGGATCTCACACGATTAGCGGAAATAATCGGTGAGACGATGATACATCGGTGAATTTAAGAATACCCAAACGCCCAAATCCGTTGTTCACGAAGATACGGGATTCTAGCAATCTTCTACACGTTGATCGCACACGATGCCGTGACAGAAGATCTACAATTCTTCAAACGTTGATCAAGCGCACATGATTCCGTGAATTGGCTTCAACAATCATTGATTCGAGCGCACTCGAATGCCGAAGGTGGAGATAGGAGATAACACTCAACTACCAATTTTAATGGAGGCAAGAAGCACAAACCAAATTTTATTTCAAAATCAACAACCTTTTACAAATGACCTCACATCCCTATTTATAGAGATTTACAACTCAACACACGACTTAAGAAAATTACAACATAAGAAAACAATAACGACATAACAACAAATGACTTAACAAATACATCACAAAACACAACACAAGAACAAACGACATAACGACTTACAACTTGCAACAACAACTCAACAAAATGCGACCTAAGAAAATCTGCTTTAGGACGACTTAAGCGACTTAAGGAATTGCGACTTAAGAAGATGCACAGCTTCACGCGACCTAAAGCTTGCGACATAAGGAATCAGCGACTTAGGGGCATTCGCGAGATAAGTATGTGGAGCGACCTACTGGAGACGACGACATAAGGCATCTCGCGACCTAACGAAGCTCGCGACCTATCGATCAGCGACTTAGGGGAAGAAGTGGCATATCACTTCGCGACCTAAGGAGGAGGCTATGTCGTTCGTTCGCGACCGAAGAAATGGCAACCTATGGAGGAACGACTTAGGGTTAGGTCGTTCACGATTTAGGAAACTGGAAGCTCGATTTCGCGACCTAGGGAATTTTTGAATTGCTTCGTTCTCGAGATCTAAGCCTTCGTGAATCAGAGCTTCACGATTCAGGGGAAGGGTTGCGATATTGCTGGAACTCGGCTGCGATCTAGGGCTCCGGCGAATTGAGGTATGCGCTGCATCACATTTGGGTGCACTTAGACTACTCTAATTAATAAACGTATTGTTATACCATGTTTTTCCCTATTTCATATATTGAGTAGAATGTAGATGACCAAAATTTTGTTTGAGATAAAAGTGGAAATATCATCAATAGTCGCTCGAAGATGTGCTCAAAAATAAGCTCATAAAGCGGTCGAAATAGGGGCCATGAAAGATCAAAATACTGAGGATTGGAGCAGTCAAAATAGGGGCCACGAAAGATCAAAATACTGAGGATTGGAGCTGTCAAAATGATGTGATATGGTGGTATTCGAGATTGAGTGGAGTGAGCAGTAGAATTTATAGAATACGTTGCACTCGAAATGCCCAATACGTCAGTTGAATTTGACCCATAAGAGCATTTTTGACCCACTGGATATTGATCTCTTCTAATTCAAATTCAAAAATAAATGAAATCGCCTCTCAATATCTAGTGTTTTTAGCTTTAAAACTTGATTGAAGAATTATAAAAGCCTCATGCAATTAAGGAAATATGATCGAGAATCTTCCTCATAAATGGTCGAAACTCTACGGAAATCCATATTTTCTATAGTTGTATCTTCTGTTATTTTACGTGCGCTATCATAAATGAATACAATCAGAATAGATCAAGCAATAAAATGGAAATGCGCATGTTGACACATTGTTGAACTACCATAAAGTTGTGTGTTTACTTATTCTGCAAAATTTTCATATTTATTTCGAAGTACCGGAGTTTGTGATCTCTGATTATTCTACTGGAAGTTTTCCTTTGTTTTAACCAACCATCTTATTTTATAATGTGGTTAGATGTCAAAAATCATTTTTCATGTGGGTGGTTCTCTTTTACAATAGCACCCGCTTGACATGGATCGATAGCATGACAAAGTACATGTATTGACCATATCTGGATGCATGACATGTACCTTAATCCAGTGACTATGAAATAGATGTAGTTGTGTTAGTTGTTGATCTTTTGGTAGGCTACCATATGTCAGATCTGTTGGATCAATTGCACCATGCAGTGGATTAGAAGTGTTAATTCCAAAGAAAATACCTTTATTAATGTTGCACAATACCTTTTGAGTTATTACTAATGAATATTAATATCAAATTCTCAATGGTCAAAAAAAGAAATCAATGGCCTCCTAATTTTCTCTCCTCTGCGATACCCTTACTTTCTCTACTATCTCTCTCCCGCTGATTCTTAAGTTGAGTATTTTTGAGTGCTACTTCTTCCTCTGCGCGTATATCGCAGTGGGTTGCTTAGTTAGCTCCTGAGCGCTTTCTAGGGCTGGGCGATGGTTTTGGGGATTTATGCCTTCCGCGGTGATTTCGTGAGATTTTGCCCTTCGTTTGAAAAGATAGCTAGTGCTATGCTGGAGGTGATGCCGCCGCCTATGTCGGTATGCTTCTCTAGTAGTTGCTCGGTTCAGATCTGCGTTTTTTCCCTTAAAGCCTTCGCGGATCTGGCTCGTTTCAAATTTGTTGATGTCGATGGGCATTTCATGGTGTTGTCTCCCGACTTCAGTGCCAGTTCATCGATACCCGGGCGCAATTCGCTTTCTGGATCGTTGACTGTTTCGGCAGCGTCGCCCGCCTTTTCGGCTACTTGGCCGTGCTTGGATGAGTCACTCGGTAATCGGGATTTCACCACCCGATTTGAACCGAGGCTTAGTTTTGGGCCAGCGGTGGGCGAACTGGCCGCGTTCCACTCTGATTTCTGCTTTGGTTCTTTGGCGGTTGATTCCGATTGCGTTTGTTCTAGTTCGTCGGCTGGTAGTGTTACATGTTCGTGTGGCAAACGAGACTTCATCACTCGTTTTGCTCCCCGCCTTTCGGTTTTTGGAGAAGTCATTGTCGGCAGTCCGGTTGGGGCTTCTCTTATCTTTGGGTCGGTTGGCCCTACAGGCGATACCAGTGTTTTTAGGAAGAAGGACTTGATCACCTTGCTTCCTGAACCAATTGGGCAGTAAGTGGATGTGCCTGCTTTTGGTTTTGGGTTCCTTGGCAGTCCTTGCCTGTCATCGGTCGAATGGTTCGATGTCGCTTTGTTCGAAGGCGATGGATTGCCTTTTGATTTGGTCTCCCGCATCTCTGTGGGGCCTGCTCCTCTCTGGTATTCGCCATCGTTGGCATCTTCGCCTTTACAGCAGGTTTGTATTGCACCTAGTAGGCAGGTGAGCTTTTCTCACTACTGTTTCCTTTTCGTTGTTGATGTTGGTTATACTGTGATTGTTGGGTTGTTGGCTGATGTGGTCGTTTTTGTTTCTTTGAGCCATGACACACGTCCATGTGTGCTCCCTGACATTGCCGTATCGTCTTCGATCTATATGGTGTCAGGTCCTGTTTACTGTGGCGGTTTCGATTTTTCCGCCCTGTTCACTTTGCCTTGCATCTGTTTTTCGAATCTTTGGCCATTGCTTTTTGTGCTATTTTCCCTAAGCCATTTGGATTATGTCCAAACTAGTCCTCTGGTTTGGATCGATCAGAGGGATTCTTCCTTTTGGGTTATTGTATTGAGTCATGGCGAGACCTCTTCCGTGTCGTCAGTGACTATATCTGTTTGTTGTTTTCCTCTATTGTCAGTTTACCGATGTTATCGTCGGAGGTTTCATCAGGCTTGGAGCGATTGGCTCAGGCGATCTCCCAGTCCTGGTCGTATAGTGGTAGCCTCTGACCACTATACGGACAGACTTGGTTGTTGCCAGCTTTCATTGGTCCGCTTTGCTGTCTCCTCGGTCGGTCCCAATATGCGACTCTTACCCATAGCACGGGGCTGTTTTATTAGTGACAGTCCGGCTGTGGTAAGATTCCCACAGCAATATGGGAAGCAACTTGTTTGCTCCCTAACTCCTTTTTGTTATCCTTTTGTTCCTCCCTCTATCGCTCTCCCCGTTCTGTCGTCGGACTTGTATATTCCTTCGGCGACTTCTGCAGTGCTATCTGCATCGGATTGCTCCTATCCGCTTTTTTCCTCCTTTTTTCGGTCCCATCTGCTCCTGATTGGTCTGCATGGAGGTGTGCTATGCGATTGGCCCGCCTCCCTTTTTGCCTTCGATTCCCATTTGAGCCTTCGGAGCCAATGGTTCCCTCTTCTTCCTAGTGTTCATCGGCTTGCTCTCTTCCTGCTTCTTCTTGCTCGCTATCCATTTCCATTTCTCTAATGAGTAAGGCAGAAATTGCGCTCCTCAACGAGCGTCTCGACTGCTTATCTAGGAACTCAGCCCCGTCGTCTCATTCGACTGGTGCTTCTCTGTCTCCTTTGAGGGGGAATGATGATGGGGTATCTTTTGAGTTTTATCCCCAGCCTCCCGCCCCTCCTCAGCGAGTGCATCGTCGTGGCTCTCATAGAGCTCCGTCTACTCCTCGCACCATCCGCACACGCTCTATGGCGGCGTCCGAGCAGGTCGATCGGTCTACTCGGTTTTCGCTGTATCTTGTCTGATTGGCTCTTTTCCCCCTGTCTTCTGTATTGGTCTCACGTCTTGTCTCTTCGGTCTCTGTGATTTCTTTATGGCTAACTTCCTCTTCTAGAATATCCGTGGTATTGGCAACGATGCGTCTTTGGCTAGGCTAAAACGCATAATCAGGAAGAATTCTGTTGGATTGGTTGCTATTCTGGAGCCTTTTATTGCCCCGGAAGGCATCCCCAATATTGTTTTATCGTTAGGTTTTGGCGGTGGCTTCACCAACAATTCGGGTAAGATCTGGATCTTATGGTCCAAATCCCTGACGGCTAGCCTCGTTTTTGATTCTTCTCAGCTTCTTTCTTTGGCTTGTTCGTCTCCCTCTCTTTCCTCTCCTTTTTTATTCTCGACGGTCTATGCCAAATGCGATCGGTCGGAGAGATTTGATCTTTGGTCCGACATCCTTGCCCTTAGTTCTTTGGGGCTGGATTCTTCTGTAATTGGCGGCGATTTTAATATTGTCGCCTGCCAAGCGGAAAAACGGGGTGGAGCCTCCGTCAACCGTGCAGCGATGGAGGATTTCAACTCTTTCATTGTTAGCTCTGGCCTCTCTGAGCTTCCTTTTACTGGTTCTGCTTTTACTTGGTCTAACAACCAAGAGGGACCAAACCGAATCCTTTCTAGACTTGACCGTGTTTTCGGGTCGGAGGATTGGTTTCGCCTCTCCTTTTCTTTCTCAATCTCTCACCTTCATCGGTCCTTCTCTGACCATGCTCCTCTAGTTGTTCGTTGCTCCCCCTTCTCCCTGACGGGTCCTTCTTCCTTTCGATTCCAGAGCATGTCGAGATCTCACCATTCCTTTCTTCAAGAGGTATCTACCTCCTGGAGCGTCCCTATTGTTGCCTCTCCCTGTGCTGCTTTCGGTCGTAAGCTTAAGCGACTCAAAGAATGCCTTAAGGTCTGGAACCGTCAGGTTTTCAAGAACATTTTCGATCGCGTTCGGTTGGCTGAAGAGACTTTTATATTAGCCAAATCCTTGCTAGACGAGTTTCCGACGTCGGCAAACAAGGAGGCTTGGGATCTCGCTCAGACCATTTTCTCCTCGGAGCTGCGTATCGAGAATGACTTCCTCCGTCAAAAGGCCAGGATCAAGTGGGTGGTCGACGGTGACTCAACTCCAAATTCTTCCATTCATCTATTCGCAAGAAAAATAACCTACTGTCGATTCGCGAGATTGTGCGACCTGATCTATCTTTGGCTTCCTCACCTGAGGAAGTTAGAGAAACCATTCTAAACCACTTTCAATCATTTCTAGGTTCTCAGTTTGTTTCGGTATCTGATCCGGCTCTGTTGGCCTTCATTCCCCGTATCGTTCCTTCTCCGGAGAGTGTCCATCTTGCGGACCTCCCAACCGCTGAGGAGATCCGATCTTGTGTCTATGCCTTAAGCAAGGATAGCTCCAGCGGTCCGGATGGCTTCAACGGTGTTTTCTATAGGTCCACCTGGCATATTATTCAAGCTGATTTTTGTCTTGCTGTTCAG
The DNA here is from genome assembly GCA_030737815.1 of Allium fistulosum. NCBI lineage: Eukaryota > Viridiplantae > Streptophyta > Magnoliopsida > Asparagales > Amaryllidaceae > Allium > Allium fistulosum. The sequence goes on from CM060907.1 coordinate 104,247,660, forward strand.
TCCTTTTTCTCCGGAGAAACTCTCCCATCAGGTTGGACGTCCTCCAACCTTATTCTCATACCTAAGTGCGAGAATCCAAGGTCGTGTGTGGATTTCCGGCCGATCAGCCTGTGCAACTTTTCGAATAAAGTTATCTCTAAGATCTTAGCCAATCGCCTGGCTCCCTTCCTTCAACGCATTATTTCCGCCTCTCAAGCGAGGTTTGTTAAAGGCCGTTTGATTACTGATAATGTCCTCCTCGCCCAAGAAATGATTTCCCAGATTGATCGGAAAGTTAGGGGTTCTAATGTTGTCTTCAAACTGGACATGGCTAAGGCCTATGATCGTATGTCCTGGTTTTTCGTCATCAGGGTTTTACGGGCCTTCGGGTTTCCGAAAACCCTAATTGACTTGGTTTGGAGGCTCATCTCCAACTGTTGGTTCTCTGTGCTCATTAATGGCTCGGCCAACGGTTATTTCAGGGCGGGGAGGGGTCTGCGTCAAGGAGACCCTCTCTCGCCATCTCTCTTCGTGATTGTGGCGGAGGCTCTCATTCGTGGTATCCACTCTTTAACTATTTTCGGTCAGGTCCAACGCTTCGGGATTCCGAGGGGCTGCCCCCTTATTTCCTCCCTATCCTTTGCTGATGACATTGTCATCTTCTCTAATGGGAGTCGATCCTCTGTCCGGAGGCTTCTTAGCTTCCTCCATCAATACGAGAGGTCCTCGGGCCAACTCGTTAACCCTTCCAAAAGTAGCTTCGTCCATGCGAAGGACTTGTCTGCCTCTCGTGCGTCCTGGATAGAAACTGTCTCGGGGTTCAAAGAAGCTACTCTCCCTTTTCCTTATCTGGGTATTGTTCTTTACAGAGGTAGAAAGCTCAATGCTTTTTTCGACTCGCTGGCAGACAAAGTGAGGGGCAAGATTTTACGTTGGAATGCAGCTCTGCTTTCCCAAGCTGGTAGACTGGTTCTTATCAAGTCTGTTTTAGACTCGATGGGAACTCATGTTTTCGCGGCAATGACCCCTACCTCTTCCTTCTTTCGTTCGTATCGGGCTTTGGCTTCGTATTTTTTCTGGGGCAGTAAGGACAACACCCGTCGTCACCACTGGGTGTCCTGGGAAGCGATCTGTCGTCCCAATAATGAAGGTGGTTTGGATCTTCGTAATCCCAAGGACCTTTGTGCTGCTTTTGCCTGTAAGCTGTGGTACCAGTTTGGTGCTAATGACTCTCTATGGGCATCTTTCCTTCATGCAAAATACCGTAGGCTGGCGAGTTCTAATTTCTCAGGTTCGCCGTCCTATGCTAGCGAAACCTGGAAGCACATGCAGACGGTGAAGCTATTATCTGACTCTCATGGTGGGTCTGTTGGCTGGGACGACGCTCTGTTTTCCATTCTGAGAGCTTGGACGTCGATTAGAATTTCCAGTCCCATCCGTCCAGTTTTTTCGTTCATTTGGGAATCCCGTATTCCTCCCAAGGCTTCTATTTTGATGTGGCGACTACTTCACGATGGGTTGCCGCTAGATGAAAATCTTCAAAAGATCGGCATCCCCTTTGTTTCCCGTTGCCGTTGTTGTGGCAATGGGGAAACGGAATCCTTAAACCACTTGTTTTTTGGTGGTTTCTCGGCCAGATCGTGCTGGAATTACTTCGGCAACCTAGTTAGTGTTCGACGCATTGCCAGATCTCCTCTTGATCTCCAGACATCTTGGTGGGCTAGAATTTCTAGAAAATCTCTTCATTCTATCGTGTTCCGCTTGATTCCCTGTCTTATCTGCTGGCATTTGTGGTGCGCGCGGAATAAGGCAATCTTCGATAACACTACTATGGATCCTCTGTCCATTATTCGGCGTGTGAGAAATGACGTATTCTTGGCATTCCGTGGTAGACCTTTCAGGAGAACCATAAGCCCCCGATCTGGTCGGTTGGTGGGTCTTCTGTCTATTTCGTGTGCTCTGTCCTCTGCTAGACAGGGAGTTGGTTGAAGTCCTTCATTCGAGCGTTGGCCTTCACCCATCGCTCCCTTCCCCCCCCCATTTTTTGTTTTAATGCGGTCGCTAGTTTTCTTTTCCAGGTTTCTCTGTTCCCTCCCGATACGGGAGGGCGCATAGGTTGGCAGCTTCTGGTATTTGCTTCCGTGGCACCGGTGGAGGTTCTTGTTTCCACCTTCTAGTTGCGATCTGGCTTGGTTTCTCGGTTTCTTGGGTAGTTTGGTGGCATTAGTCTCCTTCGTCCATCACTGCTCGAAGTTCTTCGGTTATCTTCTTTAGGTGATGGACTTGCCCAGTTTGAGGAGATTGCTCCTTTTGTTTTTTGGATATCCCAGAGTTTTCTTCATGGTGCTCTACGCCTTCTGTGGCCTTTGCTTGGTTCTTAATAGCAGGTTTCGCTATCATGTCTGCTTTAGCTTTTAGCTCAGGTGACTGCTTTCCAGTTTAGATGCCTCTACTGCAGCTCGGATTGTTTCTATTTGGTTGAGATTGGAGGTCTGGCCTTTACCCTCGGGTTAAGGCGGGTAGGTGGTTGTCGGTGGATTCCTTCTTCTTTATCCTCCAGTCTAGCAGTCCTGTCGCTACTTGCTATGGCTTTGGTTGTGGTCTTTTTACTTTTAGTCTTCTCTATTCTGTATGGGTGGTATATGTCCTTCATATGCTCCGCCTTTTGTGTAAGCCACCGGAGAAAGGCTCTTTTTCTCCTTTTGTTTATATATATTCTTCTTCTAAAAAAAAAGAATATTAATATCATATTTAACATATACTATAAGAAATAGGCTGTTTTTCCGACTTGACATTTTCGATTCCAATCTGACACCCTAAGGCAAGGCGTTAGAATGTAGTTGAAATGATGTCTAAAATAGTAAAGGCATCTATTTGGCTTTGAAAAGGTGTTAGGATTTTCTGATGTCATAGAAACGCTAGCATGCATCCATTTTACCGACTGTCGAACCTCTCCTCTTCTCATTGCAACATTTCATAAAAGAAAACTTGTCAAGCACCACACATCAACGAAGTTCGTGCATCATCGAAGCCCTCCTTGTAACACCAGAACCCTAGCCCTCCAGCACTGCGCGTCATCATCGCCAAAGCCCTCCAGCCTTGCTGTCACTGACAACCTTGCACATCACCTTCAGCCTTGCCGAAGTTCTAGCCTGTATCATCCCGTAATTTTACGTAATTAAATAAATAAATTAAAAAGGATGGAATCTTAATTTTGCATAAAGTGAAAAATAGTAAATTTTTCAGGACCTGTAACTAGGTCTTAGGATATATCCTGTTGTGTTTGGAATTCTATTTATAGTCAGAAAACATATAAAACTTGCTAAATATGGTAAAGCAGACCAGAAATTAGAAAGGAAAAATACCAATGGCATTTTCGTAATATATTGAGTACGAAATTTTAGCCTAAATATTATTGTTTTTCATAAATCTATTTTTTTCCTCTAAAAACCTTGTCTCCACTTATAAAATCCTAATCCCTAAATAAATTACAAATCCATTAAATCAAACAAATTAATATTTGAAATCGATCAACGTGAAGAGAGTTATGCGAAAAAGTCAATTCTATCGAGAAATTTAAGTTTTGAAGGCGTGAAAGTTCTGGACAGCAAAGGAGAAGAATGATCTACTTCAAATTACCGAGGATGAATAATTAATTGGTAGCGAGATTCTTCCTATTTGTGTACATACTAATAAGACGTAGTAATCCACCTCTATGGTCTTAAATCAAGTTTTTTTTAGCTTTATTCAAACGGTAATAATACGGTCACGTCTGACTCGTTCATTTTAGAGAACATTTTATAATGTTAATTTCAGATCCGTTTTTTAAGAATTACGTGCTCCTGCATTTCTCCCACTAAAGAAGTAACCTTCTTTCTGTTGTCCATCTATTTAACTGATGAATATACAAAACGAAAAAGAACAACATGCAACCGATCTTCCATCATTTTTCTTATCTGCCATTTCCCTTTCAAAAAAACCGAGCAATATTTTTAACCATCAAAGGGTGGAAATTCTGATCAATATGCCTTCTTCCAAATGTTCATTGAAAACTGTATTCGGTCGTTTATCCTGGATGCAGCGTTGCTTATAGCCTACCTTGCACAACTTTAGGCAGAGACAAAACGTCTTAAAAAGAGTGACCACATACACGACTCGGCCAGCAAGACCTAACATTGTTTACAACAAGATATGATATCTATTTTCCTACATCTAGTTTGCCCTCCATTACATTTGCATTCCTATTTACCCTTTTAAATTGATTCTCGTAAAATAACGAGATTACATGGTACATTGGACTGGTCACTTTACATAGCCATGGCCTCTTCTAGAATGAATTCTTGTACCATTGCTTATATCATTACCCAAAAATTATCATTCCTTTTAACGAACAATATCTTTCTCTCTTTTGTCTTAATTCTTATAGTCTGATATATGTTAATTGACATTGGCAGAGTTACTACAAGAAACAACAGTATTTCTGATGGCTTTAATTCGTCGATGGCATCGAAAATCATCCGACGTCTAAAAAAGCTGTCGGAATAAAGGTCGTCGAAAGGTTGTCTTTCCGACGGCTTCCAAACGACCTCGTCGAACTATTTTCAAAGGCTGCCGTCGACTTTTCCAATGGTTTTGGACACCCCGTCGTCGACTTTTCCAACGGTTTTGGACACCCCGTCATTTACAGGTAGGAAGATACGGTTTACCCAATTTGGTGTCACAAGTCGTCGCAAGCCGTCTGAATATAGCCGACAGAAGCCGTCAGTTAGTTGGTGTCAAAATGCCGTCGAAAGCCATCAGTTTGTTAGTGTCAGAAAGTGTAACGACCCGATATTTTCAACCATTCGCATCCGCACATGTCGGACTTGAATTGCTCAAAATACCGCATTGTAAATAAAATTTGGCAAATCTCAGAATATACAGTAAATAAATATAATCACAGACACAGAGTAAAATAATGCAGCGGAAGTAAAAGAAATAGTAGTTCATGAAGCTACTATATAAATATATCAGAGTTACATAAGATATAATAAAAGAAATAGAGCAACAGAAGTCTCAATAAAATAACCAAGTACAAGCTGAGTAGGACAACGGAACTGAAGTAGATAGGACAAGACAAGCAGATAGTCTCCAGCGATTCAAATCTCCAAGAGAGTGGAAATCCAAATCTGTGAATAACTCAGGCTGACCCGAACGTAAAGCAAAACACAAAACACTCGAGTCAGGACAATATATACTTATATAATGTAAACCAACTCAAGTGAACTGTAATAAAGGTACAAGTAACTCAAAGAATGCTTGGGATCACCCGTTCTTTAAGGATCCGTTAAACTATTTACTATGTAGTAATATACGCTATATACAGTAGTGTCTAATTAGTAAAGTATAATCATATAGAAAATAGCGTTAAGGGGATTGTGAACCTTAACGCGGTCGGATCTTTAAACCAAAATCGTAGTAAAGCTCGCTATGGTAGGTGACACGGCACAACTAGGCAATGCCAGGGTAGATATACCAATTACGCATCCGGACTGGTGGTGACGCATAGCAGCCACTACCGCCCACCTCGAACAACACTTCCAAATCAAGGGTGCGCACCAAATCAATCACAAGTAATAGAATGGTATCGAAGAAGTGTGTCCGATCAGAGGTGCTACCTCCTTGGTCCGTCAATCGCTCCTGTTTTAGCCACCTTATGCCAACTCACGGGAGTTGGGTCCACGTATATACCTTAGGATCGTCGCCACCATCCTACTTCATTCTGGAAACTCCACCGCGTACACAGTTGTCAAAGTGGTTTTCGGTATCGACGGAGAGTATGTCCATATCCGATCCCGGTCTCTTTAACAACCAATCGTTATTATAACCCGTGGTTAAAATTTAAAAACAGTTTATACTTTAAAATAGAATATCATTTCAAATCCAAAAATAAAGATCAAATCATTTCCAAACCATTTAGTATATCAAAATATCATATCTTTCAAAACTTCATTTCAAATTATTTTAATATATCAACATATCATATCCTTTCAAAACTTCATTTCAAATCATTTAATATATCAAAATAGCATATCTTCCCAAAACTTCATTTCAAATCATTTTAATATATCAAAATATCATTTGAGTTCAAATCTAAATATTCAACTTTAAATACTTTTTAAATTTAAAGATATCATTCATTTATTATCATTTCAAGTCACCTTTTAAATAGTTTATATTTCAATCAAAATAATTCATCTAAACCATTTAAAAGTGTAATTATTATACTTTCAAATCAAGTATCAAAATTTCCAAAGTTTCAATTCAATTCAATCATTTATTTCAATTAAATTTCCATAGACCATTTCAAATCTTATAAATTTCAAATATAGATTTAATCCACAAAATAATTATTCAAATTTATAAAATAAATCCAAGCTTTATTATCTATATTTCACAAGTCTAATATCTTTTAAATAGATTCAAATTTCAAGTAAACCAAATGTTTTCATACTAATATAAACTTCAATTATTTATTCCAAGATTTAATATCATTTCAAATTCATTTCAAAATATCAAAATATCATTTCAAAACATCATCTATTATATTTAAATACCATTTAATCATATTTCAAAATAGTTGTATTTCCAAAATAAACTATTCCATTTAAATCATTTAAAGTCAATTCATTATATTTAATAATTTAATATTAAATTTCCAAAATTTAATCTTTTTTTCAAAGATCATTTATTCATTTGAATTTATTAAACAAAGAAAATTCAACTTTCGCAGCACTTAGAAAATGCTACGAAATGTTATGTTTCAAAACAGTTCATTAACAAAAGATGGCATTTAAATGCTGTAATTTCTTAATTTAGTTTCAATAAAAATTTTAGTTAAATTTAACAACTATAGCACTAACAAAGTGCCATAATAACCCTTAGTTCAAATTTGCTATTTGGTTCATTTAAAACAACTACAGCATTTTCCAATGCTGTAATATCTTTACATTATATTTCAAAAATGCTGTCAAATTAAATTCAGAGTTTTATTTACAATTTCACCCATAATTAACTTTTAATAAAAATCATTTTAACTTATAAAATCATATATTTCCATATTTAAAAACAATCATTTAAATACCTTTATTCCTATGATTTTTATAAACTCAAATTTCAATACAAAAATCAAATTAAATAACACTTAAATTTTCATTTCTTTAAATAAATTCTTAACTTAACAACTAAGTTTAAATTTCCAAAATATGACTTTTTTTCATTTATTTTACTTAATTAAAATTTCACTTTTAACAAAATTCACAATTTCCCAATTTAAGTTATATTTCAAAATTTTCAACTTAAACTTCATTTATTCCATATTTTAATTTATACAAAATCATCAACACCTTTAAAACATTGTTATTACTTCATAAAAATCATTAAATTCATCTTTAAATCAAAATTTTCATATATTCTTACTTTACATAAATTCCATTTATAAATAAAATCATAAATTCCAAAATTTACTTATATTTCAAATTCTACTTCACCATCTACTTAATTCCCTTATTTAATTTGTAGAAAATCACTAATATTTAATAGAAATTATTTTAATAAAGTTTAAATCAAAATATCATAATATTTACATTTTTAAAATATTTTAAAATTTTAAGAAAAATATATAAACCACGGGTCTGTATATAATTTTCTAGCCTAGGTCAAGTGATACGGATATGTATCATTTCAATCCGCAGTTTACAAAGAAAAATCGGGTTTTATCATTTCAAACCCGCAATCCCAAGTAATATAATAAATAAATAAAAACCGTTCAGGCCTATCATTTCAGCCTATAATGATTTTTCCTTATTCTAAAGTCCGTTCGGGTATGTATCATTTCAACCCATAGTGATTCTAATATACAGGGAACTTGCAGTGTGATAAACTGATATAAATAAACAGTATACAATATATAACAGTAACAGATGATATACCATGTGTATAAATAGGGATGAACATCATATAATCATAATATAAAAGTTATAACAGGATGATATAAATTTACAGATTCAAGTGATGTCAGTTTATCAATTATATAAGTACATATTAGTCTGGTGAGATTTACTCACCTTTCGCTGCCGAAGATTCAAATCAAACAACGATATCTACCCCGAAAGAGAAGAACAGAGGGCACGATCAAAAATTGGAAGAGGAGACAAACTGGTCTCGATCTTGAAACAAGATAAATAAATCAAACTTAGTACTCGAATTGAATCACAAATCAAAGCGAAATTTTAAATAAAAATTTGAACGAGATAATTTGACACATCTAAATTATATGCATGTACGTGATTCCTAGTGGGAAATTCAGGCAGTGATTTTGAAAAAGCAAGAACAGTGCACGCAACCTTTATTTTTCTTTAAACATGCAAAAGGTGACACAAATTTAGGTTCAAGAGTTGACAACTCATTTCCATGCTTGGCACATATGTGCATGCAGGTAAATCATGGCAGTGACACAACTTTTCCTCTTTTTTTTTCCCGTATAATAAAGGAATGGAACTACAGAAACAAAGCAAAATGAAAAGGAAACAAGAGGAGGAAGAGGCCATACCTACTGGCACACGCAAGGAAGAAGAGAACAAAAGAAGTGGAAAATTGCTTGACGCGATGCTTCTTTTTTTTCAAAGGGGATGCGTGAGTTTAGTACTGGAGGAGATGGAGGCCAAAAGAGATGAAATGGAAATGGTAAGAGGCTTTAATTTATAGGAAAAATATTGGTTGCTTTGCACGCAAGGAAATAGGGATATGCGTAATCAAGGCATGAGAGTTTTATGGCCAGAAAGGAAAGAGTTTTATGGGCAACATTTATTGCATTGATTGATAAAAACGGCAAGAATTATTTGCTAACAATTTTTATTCGTTTAGAAATTCTTAGGAATAGGATGCGTTGATTGGTGAAAGATAGGCAAGAAATAATTTGCACTGGTCAGCGAAATTGGCGTGAATAAAGGGTAGGGAAACGACAAGTAATCAATTAGCTTTAAACGGAAATGGAAAATCTGGTGCGAACGTGTTTAAATGTTGATTAAGGTGAAGGACAGAAATATATTTATTATTTTGAAACGTCTATGAATTAAAAATTGGCAATTATTCACAAAAAGGAAAGTGGAAACCCCCGATGATTTTAATCTAGTTATAAAAAAAATTAACAGCTCTTTGGTAGAGTCAAAAGATTATACACATTTATAACAAATGGAAGAAATGGCAAGGCACAATGAATTTCCTCCTTTAAACGTGCACGACAATTGATTTAGGAATAAAGACCATAATTAGAATGTGAATGGTTTTAATTTTTGTGGGTAATGCTTCTATTAAATCAGAAGGAAAGTAAATATATTTAAAAGTGCGTACAATAGACGCAATAGTTTATGCCCAAAATATAACAAAACAACGGTTTTAAATTTTATATGTTTTCCTATTTATAAGTTATTTATTCCATCAAATAACGCGCCTTTTTAAACGCGTAATTAACAGTTTAATTATACATAAATTTTGCAATCTATTACTTAATAAAACATGATTTGTTTACATTGGGTTTTTATTCATTTACCATGTACTAAGAATCTATTACTAAACGTAACTAAGAAAAATAAAATGATTAAATTTAAAAGTATATAATCCATTTTTAAAGAACAAAAGTGAAATAAAACTTTGTTATGAATATATTCAATTAAACTAACAGATTTGAAAACTAGAAAAAGATTTACATTCCGATGAACGTAAATTTATAACCAAAATATGCATTCTAGAGTTTTCTTATAAAAAAAAAACTTGGGCGAGCTAAATTTAGAAAAGGACAAAAAAAATAAAAAAATAAAAAGAAGAAGAAGGGAAGCGATGAAAAATTAGAGCTTGTAATACTTTTCTCTCTCTTAGGAAATGAGAAAATAAAGAAGAAGAGAAAATGAGAAACTTGTACGTGAATTGCAAGGCATAGTATACGGCTAAACTAAAGGAATGAATGCCTAGAAAAGGAATAAATGTTAGGAAAACAAAAACGTAAGAATTAAGGCAACCTTTCTTTTCTTTCCCTAAAAACAGGTAATTAATTTAGAGCTTAATTATGTATATGGAGAGAAACCTTTCATTCTTTCTCTAATCAAATTGATTGATAAATTAAATGTCATTAACAAGCTATTTATTCATGGCATGGAATGTAACTATGTCCAAATGTATTCTACAGTAAATTATGTAAGTGCAATGTACTAGATTGTGTACAAAGATGATGTTTCCTTCATATATATCTTTATTGGTCATAGTATTATTATTAAAAACATATACGTATACGTATATATATATATATATATATATATACTAGACTTATACATATAAATGTGTTAAAATTAAGTTCCTCTATTTTATGAGCCTAAAATTAAAGACAACAATTTTGAACCTAATCTCCAGATTAAAAGGGTTTAAGATTAAAAAGTTATAACTTTGCATACAAGTCCATCTTATAAATCTTAAGTCAAATTAACGCACACAAATATGTATATACAAATCACTGTAAATAATGTCTTAAACTTAATACAACATTTTTTTTCTGTTAAAATTTATAACTTAGCAAATTCTTTAATATTAAGCAACAAATTAAGGTCTAACGTTAATTTAAAAGGAAATAAAAGGAATCGTGATATTTTGCAATAAATTCAAGTTATTTTTAACAAAACTTATTAACTTCAAAATTTAATTATTGAAAATTTTACGGGTCGTTACAGAAAGCCATCGGTAACCGTTTGAAATATGGAGGTTTTTTTTTAATTTTTGCAGCCTTTCAACTCTAAACAACACACACACACACACACACACACACACACACATATATATATATATATATATCACAATTCAATTTCATACATATAAATTATATATATCAAAACCCAAATCATATATATAACATCAATAATAAAAAAACATTAATATTTAAAATAAACTAAACTCAAACAACCCACAATATACGACAAACCAAACTCAAATCAGTCAGCATTTGGTTTAATATTTGGTTCTTCTTTGCTTTACTTCAATATTTGGTTTTTCAGCAAAGAGGTTTCTCGATAGCATCCAACAAATCATAGATTTTCTTTGCTTCAATATTTGGTTTTTCTTCAACATTTACATCATCGTCATCAACTTCAACCATAGAAAACATTAATCGTGCTACATCTTCGACGGTATCTTTTATGGGATTCACCGTAATATTGTCATTACCCACCTCCTCCTCTGACACTACATGATTAGGTGCAACAAGTTCTCTATGAAAATCCCACATAAAATAATCCGGCACAAAACCATTTTGACACAAATGAATTTTAACCATATACGGTTTCAAATGCTTTAAATGTTTGTAATTACTACATGGATAACGAATTTCTTCATTGTTTCTATTATTACTTAAAATGAATTCAATAAATAAGTGTATACCATTATAAAAATATTTTTTTATTGAGCCTCTCATTCCCTTTGGTTGATACATCCGGCTTCTCGGATCAACAAAATAATTGACTCTTTTTTTCTATTTCAAAAAATATGATAAAAATTCATAAATTTGTTGGTCATTTTATGGATTTGCCTTTTAATTTTCAATTCATTTATACATTTTAATATTTTACTAGTTATATAATATGTTATCACCATACACTAATTTGTTTATATTTTAATGTTTTATTAGATATATAATATATTTTTCTTTGAACTTTTTTTTATAAAATCTTATATATTTTCAATTTTAAAAATAATATATATAATATTATATTTTCACTTTATTATTTTCTACTTTGACGGTCGGTCATCCTACTTCGCATTACAAACACAATAATAATTACATTTCGTAAATTATTTTATTTTAAACGATTCAATAAAATTTCGACAGCACTTCTCTTTATTACTGTATCATACACAAATGCGTGTACACAGGGATCAAAAAGGAAGTGCTGTCGAAATTTTATGAACTGTTTAAGATGAAATGATTTACAAAATGTAATTACTTTATTGTGTTTGTAACCTGTCTATTATAGGGACAAATTCGACAAATATTGTATCAGACAAATATTGATGTTCGTTTTGTAATAAACACACACACACACACACACACATATATATATATATATATATATATATATATATCTTTAATAATAGTTGTAATAGCTTTGATGTCAAACTTTTTTGGTATCAACGTGAACTACCAAAAAGCCCCTTTATATATTATCAAATCTTAATCACTTAAAAATAGGATCTAATATTAAACTTCTTTTACAAATTCAAATGCTCCTAAAAGTGGGATCTAACAATTAAACATGTTTTACAATTCAAAACGCTTCTAAAAATAGGATCTAAAATTAAACTTTCTTTACAAATTCAAAATACTTTTTTACAAATATACAATTTTTAATATCATTTGAATATAAAAATAAATTATTTTTTTGACTGATTTAAACATATACAATTTACAAAGAAAATAATTCACGCACGAAGCGCGTGCGGTAATCATATACAATACTTGTCAGGCGGGAACAAAAACCGTCTAAGGGATTTAAAAAAATAAAGTACATTATACATTAACTTGTTTATATTACCATCAGACATTTTAGTGCTTTATTAATTATATAATATATTAGCATTATACACTAATTTTGTTTATATTTTAATATTTTATTCATTATACAATATATTATTCTTTTTTACTTTTTTTATAAAATCTTATATATTTTCAATTTTAACAAATTATGAATATAAATTATATTTAAAAAATAACGTACATTATACATTAATTTTATTTTATTAGCATATTATACACACTAATTCATTATTTGAATTCGTAACAACTGGAAAGTAAATAAAAATTATATTTTTAACATTTTAGCTAACACATACACTTATTAATACTAAATTATGTTATACTAATAAACGCATATAGTAATCAACCCAATTAGCCCTAATTATACTTTAATTTTCGAATTTAAACACTAATAACCGTAATTAGCAAATCTCAATCAACCAATATACAATTGTAAATGATCAGTGGGCTATTATCAATAAATACAACTACAAATTAACACTAATTTCACCATAATTCGGATTTATTAGTTTAGGGAAAGAATACACCTGATTTTTGTTGAATTAAAAGAGCAGAGGGTTGGAGATTGCAAGTTTATGAAGATTCCAACGGATGGTGACGGGGTGCAGCGGTCGGTGACCGAGGTGGTTGAATTTGGAGGGGAATTTAGGTTTTAGGATGGTGAAGTGGAGAATGAAGCTGTTCGGGTCTGGCTGCTGTATAATCATACTTTTTCGATCGTTTTCGACGGTCGTCATCGGTTATTATTAGCGATAGCTTTCGACGATTTCCGACGGTTAATTTATAAATTTAATTAAAATTTCATTATTTTTATAATAAATTTAATGTAAATTAGTTTGTTAGAAAAAATTAATTTGTTGTAAAAATTGAATAGTTTACATTAGTTATCAATGAATATGAAATCAATATTAATGATTACAACCTCTTACTCGCCTTTTCAAATTAATTAAAAAAATTTAATTACAGTTACAAAATGTTTAAAAATATAATTAAATTCATAAAACCATTACGTATCATAAATTTCACCGAAGTTGTATAATCGATGGACTATAAGTTGCATTAATGGTTGTTTGTATTTGATTTTCAATAAAGTTAAATATCGAATATAATTATGCAACAAAAGAATATCGACAACACTAATTTAATTAATCACAAACCATCATAAATTTGAGTAATTGAATAAAACTATATTTTTTTAATTTTTAGGATTTAAATTAGTATTTTTAAACAAATTTCAAACTTGTATAACTAGTATATAATAATATAGTAATAAATTTAATTAAATAAAATAAACAGCCGTCAGAAACCATTGAAAATTGAATGATGAGGCTGTCGAAGGCCGTCGGAAACCTCCGCCAAAAATAGCCCCCTCTCTGGTAGTGAGTGGCTTCTAACACCTTTGCAACGCTGTTGATTTAATGCTGCATGTAGTAGAAGATTAATGTAGGTACCTTACTTAACGGTTATCTGGATGTGTTAAGAGAATGGATGAAGAGTATTGGAATACAGAGTGAACTAGCTTTCAATGGCAGGTAGGCTGTTAAGTATTAGGAACTAAATTTTTAATATTCAATTTGAATTTTGTTGTCAAAGAAGTGTAACATCTTCTGGATTTCCAGATGGTGTTACATTTAAGTTATCCAGAAGTGTGTCTACTATATAATATATATACATTTGCAAGTCTTGAATAGTGAAATTGATACATCACTTTTATCTTAGAATCTACGTGTGCAGTTTGTATTAAATTTCTTGCATTTAATTTTTCTCGTCAATCCAATAGAACAAAGGGGCTTTGCACGAAAGGTCTCTATTTCTGATGGTGTTGCAAGAAAAGTCCCTATAGAAATAAGTATGTAAATTAAGTCCCTATTTTTCCTAAATAAGAAAACGCAAGTTAGCTTGCGCTTTTTAAAATTTCAAAATTCTCAAAATCAGAAAGCGCAAACTAGCTTGCGCTTTCCTGATAGAAAGCCCAAGTTATTTTGCGCTTTTCAAAAATTTTAAAAGTTTTAAAATTTTCAAAAAAATTTCAAAATTAGAAAGCGCAAACTAGCTTGCGCTTTTCTGATAAAAAGTGCAAGTTAACTTGCGCTTTTCAAAATTTTCAAAATTTTCGAAAATTTCGAAAAATATTTTAAAATTAGAAAAGTGCAAGTTATCTTGCATTTTCTGTCAGAAAAGTGCAAGACACATTGCGTTTTTTTATTTTTGAAAAATAGGGACCAAATTTACATATTCATTTCTGCATGGACTTTTTGTATAACAACATCAAAAATAGGGACTTGTGACTCTTTTCTTGTAGAACAAAAGCAGAAAGTGTAGTAGGTTCTGATATTTATTGTGACAGTTATGTGATTGTGCCTGATCCAGAAATGTTACAAAATATAATAAATAAACTGCAAAAACAAAATAGTAGAAATAGTAGAACTAAATGGAAGTAAACAAGAATTTTTATGACGATTTTTCCAGACTTAATATTACAATGTGAACATTTACGGTATTATAGTAATTATGTTACACAAGTTTTCCAAATTGTAGGAATTATTAATTGAATAGAAATAAGAAAGTAGTTATAACAACTTAATCATGTGTAGGTGTACATTGTGTACAGGTATAGAGATGCACACATGCACAAATATTCTTTTCTTTATGCTTCTTCCCCAATTTTCTCCAGTCTATGTATCTTGACCTTCTGCTGGTCATTTAAATGGCCTCAGATGGTCATTTAGACTGGTTTTTCCTCTTCTTCTCTTTTATGAATTCCCTTGTCTTTATTGATTTTGTCAGTGGGTTACAGGGCTGAATAGTAGGTCTTGGTAATGGAATGCTCAAAACAATTCATTGCTTGTCAAATTAATATACTTAATCTTATAGGCTTAACTGAAGCCAAGATTTGTCATCATACGCAGCTTGATTCGAAGAATAAGGTGCATTTGAACTAATGCGATCTTTTCTTTTCTGAAGAAATCTTTGCAGTGACTTTCTTCTGGTAGTTGGCATCACCACGTTAGATCCTACTTCTCTCAATGCAGTTATTGATTTGGCAAAAGCAATCGACTCTTTTGCCTTCTTAGCTTTAATATTCTCATAATTTACTGCTGCTCCCTTGTACAATATCGTCAACTGTTTGGTTCCAGACTTTGCAGTAAAGGGTTTGTTCAATTCGGTTAGGAGAAACAATTTCAGAGTTGTGTCTGAATCTGTAAATTAGATCAATAACTATTAATGCATTTCTTATATGTAAGAAGAATTCTTATTAACATAAAACTAGAGAGGAAAATAATAAGGAAATAATCAAATAAAATACCTTGAGCTGAAGGGTTCAAGTGGAGTCCTCCAATATATTCAGGAATGCTTCTCTTCCTCTCTTTTATGTACTTATTGAGCCGATCGCATGTAATGGAGAAGTTTGATTTCTTGAGTTGAGACATGATTAGGGGTTTGAAAATAATTTTGTTAGAATTTGAAGTTGTATATGTAAACAGAACTGCTCTGGGAATGAGAATGTGGTGTTGTTAGTTTAAGTATTTATGGGAACAATGGAGCACGTTTTTTTTTGCTTTGTTTTATTAAATGAGAAAAAAGGAAAAGATAAGTGAAACACGTTTGTTTTTAGGTAGAATTACAGTGTCTTATATAAACAACAGCTAATAATATCAAGCTGTTGCCAAAAGCAAAACAGCTGATTAATATATTTGTGGCTCTCACTTTACTTAATTTTACTTGAAATATTGATTAGCAAAAGCAAAACAGCTGATTAGAATATTGATTGCTTAATTTTACTTGAAATATGCGTTGCAATGTAGCAATAATGTTGGAATATAAAAGTTATTATAAATTAATTGAATTGCACTAGGTTGAATAAATCAAAGAGCAAGTGTGAGTTGCAGCTTTAAAAAAAGCGTGCACAGCAAACCTCAAAGATGGTATTATTCTTGAGCCGTGAATGTTAATGGCTAGCGAGAAAAGGTCGGTTGAAAGTTGAAACACGTTTATTTCGATTGAGATACAAAACTTATAGGCAACATCTAATAACTAGTTGTTGACAAAACCAAAAGCAAGTAGATGCGGTGGAGCAAACCAATATGTATATTTCTGGCTCCTGCCGACGAGTGCTATATAATAAGCCATGCTATTGCTAATAACTACTTGAGATCTGATATCTCTATATTACTCTATCTGCTTTTTCCTCCACATATTTGTATTCCTATTTACCTCTTAGTATTGACTGTGTACTCTTACACTTTCGCTTAAAATTACGTATGTTATGAAAACTAGAATTACATTGTAACTATAGTTCTTCAGAATGATCTCTTGTTATAACTGATTTATTTATCAAACAACAACCATCCAAGGACCACTATTCCTTATACTATTACCCACTCATTATCATTCCATTTAAAGGATCCGTACTTAAAAGTTATGTGGATATGTGTGTAGAAGAAATGGATGAAGAGTACTGTATATTGGAGAGCATTGGCTTTCAAAAGTAGGCAGGTTGTTCTGTATTAGGCACTAATTAATTTACAATTTTCAGTTTGAACTTTGATCTAAAAGAAGTGATGTCTTCCTCTTCCTCTTGTGTGCCTATGTAAGACCAATTTTTGTTTAATGGCCTGGAAGTGTAAGCTTTGATACTGACTGTAAAGCTTATGCCTCTTGGTTTCTAATTGTAACACCTATATATGTGCGTTAGAGAATGATCAGGAATTGGCTTGGACATTTATAAATTAGAGAATAAAAGAGAATGGAAACAGACCAAGTTGCAAGCAAATTTTAACTCCAAAAAACAAAAACAATTGTAATAGCCGAACAAATTGGAGGAGTGCAAGAATTTTAATGATGAATTTTCCAGACTTGATTATTATACGATGAGAACAACTGTGATTATATATCAAATATGGTACACAAATTTTCCAAAAATGCAGAAACAATTAGTTGCCGAACCAAAGTAAGAAAATCCACTGGTTTTTCTGATGAAAAACAATTGCTTCATTTGTTATAAATGTCCAAGAAGAATATTGCATTGAAATTAATTCGTTTTATTTTTTAACTAATGTAGCAGCACGCACACCATGTAGCTTAATTAGACCTCACTTCTTCCCGCCTCACTTCATTCTCCTTGGTTTTCTCTTTTCTAAAACTTAAAACCTTGCTTCTTAAGCTTTAGCCTTAGAACTTAAACATAGAGGGCAGGGCAATGAAGAAAGAATCTGCCCAGTAGCTTCAAATTTTCCGTAGAGTGCCGCATCAGTGGTAGCATAATTGCTCAATTAAAAAAAAATATCATTCAGAATATGAACTACTACAATGCAGTTTAAAATAAGAAGCATCAGAGTGTTCCGTATAGCCCTTACAAATTAATTGGTCAAAGTTTCGCCTCAAGTTGGTATGAATAATGTTGACCACAGATTTAGTCAACCTCAAAATTGGACTAATGCGTAAAAGTTACTTGCTAACACTATGATTAAATTAAAAAATGATTAAATTTAAATAACACAAGATACATAGTGGTTCAATAAAGCTGCATACGTCTACTGTGAATTTCTCTTCTATATGTTTTTCCTACAACTACAAGAAATTACAAGAGAATAATAAGAAAGCAGGGATCACTTAAGACTAATAAACTGTGTAATCTTAAGGACTTGCGGTGTCTAAAGCCTTGAATTGTCCATAGTATTCAGAATCCATGTATATTACAACCACTTTGAAGTTTCAATGCAAGGGATATTTATAGTAGCTGAAGTGGATGATCGATGGTTATGATTGAGCAGTAGAACTGACGGTAAAAAAGCCTAACCGTTAATATGGCTGCAAAGTTATATGGATGATAGCTACGAAGGTGTAATGAGATGTGCGATGGATGAAAAAAATACTCATTGCTCCTCTGTACCAGGTGTGGTATACATATTTAATGCTAATGGTAAGCCACACCAGTTTGCCGATCAGCTACAGTGCTTCAGATATGTGGATGAACTGTTGAGAAGAGAAGAGTATAGACGAAAATTTTATATAAAAGGAAGACAAGTACATGAAAACTGCACTTTATTATTTACTTCAACACGCCTATGTATAGGCTTACAGCAAACTAAAAAACATGCACTAAAGTAGCCACGTAAACAACTAACTACTGGAACGTATACATATGCAAGAAAACAGCAAAAGACTAGGATTTATTTATTAAAAACAAAAACTGCTTACTTTGAATCATTCTTCAACACTCTCCCTTGATTCAAAACCGCAGACTCCGAGGCATTTTCTGAAGTAGATGAACTTATCTCTTGCAAGAGATTTTGTAAGAATATCAGCCACCTGCTCATGCGTACTACATTGCTGCAACTTAATTTCATCCTTTGCAACCAATTCTTGAATGAAACGTAAACGTATGTCAATGTGCTTCGTTCTCCCATGGAAAGTTGGATTTTTTATCATTGCAATTGCTGCCTTATTATCGCAGAAAATATCAGTTGCACCTTTTTGTTTTTGGTAAAGATCTGTAAGCGTTCTTCTGAGCCAAATTGCTTGACAGGCCGCGGAAGTTGCAGCAACGTACTCAGCTTCCGAAGAAGATAATGCTATCGTGGCTTGCTTCTTTGAACTTCATGTGATTGCTCTTGACCCAAGACTGAAAACACTAGCTGATGTGCTTCTCCGATCATCTAAACAACTTGCCAAATCACTATCAGTAAACCCACAAAGTCTAAAATTAGAAACTTGAGTATACCAAATCCCATAATCTGATGTTCCAGCAATGTACTTCAAGATTCTTTTTGCAGCTCCAAAATGATGCTTTGTGGGATTTTGCATAAACCTGGAAATTACGCCAACAGAGAAAGCAATGTCTGGCCTGGTATGAGTTAAGTAAATCAACCCTCTAACTAAGCTTCTAAATTCTTTTGCATCAGCCTCCTTCATTCCATCTTTAAGTTATAGCTTCTCAATCATATTCATGGATGTAGTAGCTGGTTTACAATTAAGCAAGTTGAATTTTTTAAGAATATCCATTGCATATTTTTTTTGTGAAATGAAAATTCCATCAACTTCTTGCTTCACCTTAAGACCAAGAAAATAGTGCAATAAACCCATGTCAGACATCTCAAACTTCTCCATCATGTTGGACTTAAATTCAGCCATAAGAGAATTAGAGGAACTCATGTATATAATATCATCAACATAAAGACAAACAATGATAAAATCATCTTTACCTTCCTTCTTTACATAAAGAGTGGGCTCATTTTCACTTCTTAGGAACCTGTTTTGGTGGAAGTAGCCATCGATCTTGTTGTACCATGCCCGTGGAGCCTGTTTTAGCCCATAAAGTGCCTTTTTCAACTTGTACAACTTTGTCTCCTTGCCTTCAACAATAAATCCTTCGGGTTGTGTGACATAAACCTCATCTTGCAAGTCTCCATTTAAAAATGCAGACTTGACATCAAATTGGTAAACGTGCAAATGTAGTTGTGCAGCCAAAGCTAGGACAATTCTCACCGTTTCAAAACGAGCAACCGGAGAAAAGGTTTCTTCATAATCAATGCCTTTTTGCTGCGAATGGCCTTTTACCACAAGCCACGCCTTGTGTTTTTGGATGGTTCCATTCGCATGGTATTTTGTCTTAAAGATCCATTAAAGACATATTGCATTCTTTCCTCGGGGTAGATCAGTCATCTCCCATGTCTTATTTTTTTGAATTGCCATCAACTCTTCTTTCATTGCATTCCTCCATTCTTCTTTTGATGATGCTTCTTCAAACGTTGTAGGGTCTGTAACTAAAAGAGCAAATTGACAAGACTTATAGATCTCTCTCAATGATCCAACTTTCAGAGGAGGTGTTTCATCAACGGACTCATGTAAAGATGGATTGCTACTTCTTATAGTTGACGATGATGAAATTGGTGTTTGTAGAGGAGTAAGAGTATTCTCATAACCTGGTTCAGCATCTTGAAATGTTGTAGTCTCCCTTTCTGTTAAGATTGGACCTTGAGTTGCATCATTCTTCTCTTCCCACTTCCAGATTACATCTTCGTCAAATACTACATCCCTCCTTATGATTACTTTGCCATTAAGAGGATTATATAATTTATATGCTTTGGATTGGTTCCAATTATATCCAACAAAAATACATTTTTCAGATTTATTCTCAAGTTTATGACGGAATTGAGAACTTACCAAAGCATAAGCAGTACACCCAAAAATTCTTAAGTGATTTACCGATGGTTTTCTATCATGCCAAGCTGCAAATGGTGTTTGATTTAAAACTGCCCTTGTAGGAGATATATTTAGCAAGTACACGGATGTTGCCACCACTTCAGCCCAAAACTGATTAGGAAGTCCTTTAGCATTGAGTAAACTTCTAGCCATTTCTACTACCGTTCGATTCTTTCGTTCCGCAACGCCATTTTTTTGTGGTGTATACGGTGTCGTCAACTCTCTTCAAATGCCATGTTCTTCACAAAAGCGGTTAAATTCTTTAGATAAGAACTCACCACCTCGATCTGTGCGAAGGGTCTTTATAAAAGTGCCTTTCTGCTTTTCCACCAGAGCTTTGAAAATTTTGAAGTTCTCAAATGCTTGTGACTTTTCTGCTAAAAAATACACCCAACTCATTCGACTATAATCGTCAGTAAAAAGTAAGAAATACTTACTACCACCAAGTGATGTAGTTCTCATAGGCCCACACAAATCAACATGAATCAACTCCAGGCATTCAGATACTCTCCATGATTGCCCGCTTGGAAATGACTTTCTTGTTTGTTTTCCATAAATACACGGTTCACATACGCCAAGTGAACTAATTTTTGGTAGCCCAAGGACCATAACTTTATTGCTTAGGATCTGCAAGCCTTTGATATTGAGATGCCCGTATCTCAAATGCCACGTTTTTGATTCATTTTTTTCATTGACAATAAGTGCTTGATTTTCAACTTCAGATATTCTAAGTGGAAACATCTTGTTTTCTGTCATTTGCACACTAACTATAGACTGCCTGGATTTTTTGTCACTAACAACACATGCTCTATCATTAAATAAACATGTATAGCCACTAGCCATCAGCTGCCCAACACTCAATAAACTATGAGCTAAATTAGGAACAAAGAAAACATTATAAATTAATTTTTCTTTACCCTTGCCAGTTTTGACAGCAACTGTGCCTTTACCTTCTACTTGCATTTGCTTGTCATCTCCAAGCCTAACCTGTACCTTGTGTGACTCATCAAGCTCTTTAAATAAAGATTTATTGCCAGTCATATGGTTCGAACAACCACTATCCAAAAACCAAACATCATTTTGAACAACGTTTGAAGAAGAATGAACCAGAAATAACTTACTTTCATCATTCTCATTTTCCACATAATTTGCTTGTGAGCCTTCCCAGCAGTTTGCCTTTACATGCCCAAACTTCTTGCAATTTTGACACTGAATAGCACTTTTGTTCCATCGTTTCTCTCCAACGGATTTCCTTTCTTGCCCATGAAATGATCTCTTGCTCTAACTCTACCACGTCCTCTTCCACGAAAGCTGTCTCTTCCGCGTCCTCTTCCGGCAAAGTTTTTTTTTTGTTTGCCTCCCCCTTCACTTGAGAAGCTTGAAATGCCTTTTCTTCACTGTTCTCAGCTGATCGGTTTCGTCTTGCCTCATGTGCTTGCAAAGAACTCATTAGTTCATCGAAGGAAAAAACCGAGAGATTTTTAGTTTCTTCGATTGTTGTTACTATGTAATCATACTTAGGAGATAGAGTTCGTAGAATTTTAGAAACAATAGTTGCATCTGAAATTTTCTCTCCATAAGATCGCATTTGACTAATAATTGAAATTACTATAGATAAATAATCTTGTAAAGTATCATTACCCTTCATAAGCAAGGCCTCAAACTCTTGTCTAAGAGTTTGAAGTTTCACTTCTATTACCTTTGATGGACCCATAAATTCTTTCTGTAGTATATCGCATGCCTCCTTTAAAGTGGATGCCATTGCTATTATGGAGAAAATCGTGTCATGGACTTCTTTTTGAAGAAATAACAATGCCTTTGAATCCTTCTTCTTGTTTTCCCATAGCCGACCTACATCTGTATCGCTGTTGTCATAGGCAGTCTCCACTAGATCCCAAAGGTCCTGAGACTTGAATAAAGTTTTCATTTTTATGCTCCAGAATTCATAGCATTCTCCCTTGAAAATGGGAATGAGAGTTTGAGAAATGCCCATAGAACTGCTACAACCATTTAGTGCCATTGATAGTCACGCCACTCACCGGGATATTTTAATGCTTTGATACCACTTTTGTTGAGAAGAGAAGAGTACAGACAAAAATTTTATATAAAAGGAAGACAAGTACATGAAAACTTCACTTTATTATTTACTTCAACAGACCTATGTATAGGCTTACAGCAAACTAAAAAGCATGCACTAAAGTAGCCACGTAAACAACTAACTACTGGAACGTATACATACGCAAGAAAACAGCAAAAGACTAGGATTTATTTACTAAAAACTAGGATTGCTTATTTTGAATCATTCTTCAACATGGACAGCTTGTTGTTTATTTGAGTGCTCACGTGACAAGTCTTGCTGAGTCGATCGACTGATTGTCGATGACATAAAAGAAACTAGGAATCTTGTTAGGGATCATGTTGGGAAGATGGTGCATGGTCGGATGCGAGACGAAGGGAGGGTAACTGGGACCGGTCAGGGCCACCTGCACCGAAGCCGGTCCAACGACAGGCCATGCTCGAGCTTATCTTGCTTGATGTGTCACTTGCAAAGGAGGGCATGGAGAGGTGTCGGCCGTCAAATGGAGTGACTTTGGGCAAATATGATGACTCTGAGTTGTGATGGAAGTAGATTGACATAGGAATGTCTATTGTCATTGTGACGGGCCAAGCTAGACCGGGAGAGCTGGGCCCAGACCTTGCTTAACTGTGACAGACACCAAGGGACGAGGGGACCATGCCTCATCTTGGTGCCTTGCTGAATAAAAAGGATGGTTTGAGACTACTATAGGCTTGGACCGGCTTATGCGGGCTGATTGTAAGTAGTTGGGCTGGCTTTGACTGGGCCAGATTGACTTAAATCGGCCTACTAATTATTTGCGAGAAAATTGAGCAACAAAGAAGTTATTGCAATTTGAACAAAAAAATAGCAACTTCTGCCTAATCCGAGTTCGGATATTATAATGTAGTATGTTATTTGCTATGAGCAACTGTTAGTCGGCATAGAGAACTACAATCTATGTTCAGAATATGAAGTATCCGAGTCTCGCATATTGTCTGAAATGTAGATGTGAGTTTGTTGGTCAAAGTTCCACCTAATTCCATGTCAATTAGAACAACAAATAGCAACTTCCGCATGGTCGGAGTTTAGATATGAGACGTACTCCGTTATTTGCTGAGTATAGGGACGTAAGATGTTATTTGCCAAGTACAATTACTACTCACCATAGATAACTATATTGTATGTTCAAAAAAGGAAGTAGCCGAGTGTTCCATATTCTCCATAATGTAGATGCGAGTTTATTGGTCAAAGTTTCACCTGATTCCAAGTCAGCATGAAGAAGTTACCGTAGTTTGAATGAAAAAAATAGTGACTTCTGCCAAGTCAGAGTGTAGACATAGGGATGTATGATGTTATTTGCTAAGTATAACTAATAGTCACAATGGAGAACTACAATTGTAACAGCCCAGAATTTTGGACCATTCGCGTCCATTATAAGTGTATAGGTAGACACTCATGCCGGAGTTGAATTGCTCAAAATACCGCGTTGTTAATTTAAATTTGGCAAAACTGAACATATACAGTAAATAAATAATCACAGAACACAGACACAGAGTAATAATTGCAGCGGAAATAAAAGAAAATAGTAGTTCATGAAGCTACTATATAAATGTATAAGATACATCAGAGTTTACAACAGAAGAGTAATACGATACATCAGATACAAATCAGAATACATCACTGGAATCATCGAATACTGGAAGCAGAATAGATGGCTGGATCTTCAAGCAAAGCTCCAACTCCAAAGGTGAGTCTCGAATACTGGTACACTCAAGTCTGACCCGAGCGTAAAGCAAAACACAAGACACTCGAGTCAGGATTAACATTCTTATATTAATAAATCCAACTCAAGTGAAATAGCAATTGAAATACAAGTAACTAAAAGGATGTTTGGAATAACCATCCTTTAAGGATCCGTCAAACTATCTACTATGTAGTAGTGTACGATAAGTAGATAATGTCTATCAGTAATATAAAAGATATCAAAATAGTGTTAAGTCATGGCCCATTCCACCCTTAACACATTTTTATTCCCAAAAGCATATACAAGACCGTAGTTTCCCCAAAACCGGAAGTCACCAGAGGGCAATCCATATACTAAAGGTACAAATCAAAATCGTAGTGGTCGCGTATAAATGGAATACAAGTATGACAAGGCACATGAGGCAATACCCAAGGTAGTGATACTACCGTTCGCCTGATCCGGACTGGTGAGAACGCAACGCCGCAGCGCCCGCAACACCGTGAAACAACACTCCCAAAATCAAGGGTGCACCAATCGACAACAAGTAATAAGTAGTTCGAAGAAGTGTGTCCACTTGAGGTAGCTAATCCTCCATTGGCCCGGCACAGCTCCTGTTTTAGTCATTTCCAATTTGACACAAGTGTCAAGGCTATCCATCATCGTTCACTTTCTTCAGTCATCACGTACATCATTCCAACCACTTCATTCTGGATCATCACTCCGCGTATAGTTATTAAAGTGGTTTCGGTTCAGATAGAGAGTATATCCATTACCGATTCCGGTCTCTTTAATAACTTTCGTAATTATTACACCGATTGGTCGTTTATATATTTCAAAAACCAAATCAATTTCAATTTCAATTCGTAAACCAACATTTCATTTGTCTTTCAAAACCAATTTCCAATATTTACGTTTCAAACTTCCAAGTTACCATTTCAAAATCTCATAATTCAATTTCCATCTTTATTTAAAACAATTCAAATATCAATTCAAGTTCGTATATAAGTTTCATTTCGAAATCATTTAAATTAACTTAATTTTAACACTCAAATCAATTTGAATTCATTTATCGATTTCATTCAATATTCGTTAAGTAAATTAGCCATTCAAAACAATTCTATTTAATTTCCAATTCATTAAATCAATTTCTTAAGTTCAACTTCATTATATCAAAACTTACAAATTGAATTAAATTAAATTAAATTCATCAAATCAAATTTCTTTAAATTTCAGGTCTTACATCAATTTCGATAAATCACATTTTTATTTCTCGTTAAAGAAATTTAATTTCACTTATTTAATTACTTAAATAATTTTCCAAAACTTAATTAATAAAGGAACTCAATTTCAATTATTTACGAAGTAAAATTCACTTATTCAAAAGTTCAATTTTTACTTATTAAAGGATTCAATTCAATTTAATCATTAAATGATTCAACCTTATTTAATTATTAATAATTCAAAACTTAATTAATAAAGAAACTCAATTTCAATTATTTGCGAAGTAAATTCACTTATTCAAAAGTTCAATTTTCTTAATTAAAAATCCAATTCAATTTAATCATTAAATAATTCAATCTTATTTAATTATTAAATAATTCAAACCTTAAATATTAAATAATTTCAAAGTTTTAAAATTCCAACTTAATTATAATTTCAACTTAATTATTAAATCATTTCACAGTTTAATAATTTCAACTTAATTATAATTTCAACTTAATTATTAAATCATTTCACAGTTTAATAATTTCAACTTAATTATAATTTCAAACTTGATTATTAAATCATTTCAAACTTAATTCAATCATTTCTCAAATTAAACAACATTCTTACATCAATTACATTGTTAATATTTTATTTCATATTTACATATTAACATTTTCCTTTCGTTACATTCAAATTCCAACTTCATTTCAAAACCATATTATTTATTCAAATAAAATCTTCGTTTTATTTTTAAATCAAATTATCGACCAATCGGGTTTTATTTAATTTTCTTTCCTAGGTCAAAGTTCAATTTTGGGTATTTATCATTTCAACCCGATTCCAATTCAATTCCAAAATCAAAGCATAGTAAAGGGAACTTGCAGTGTGATAACAGGGATGGTGTCAAAGTAAATAAACAAGCAATAACAACAAACAATAACAATCCAAAAATTAATTCAAATAATCCCGAAATAATCGTATTAATTCGCATTGTTATTTGTACGAATTAATATAATTATTTCTAGAATCTACACTATCATTTCATGTAGATTAAAGATTATTACATTACGGTTTTTCACTTGTCATTCAATTACAATTTCATACATCATCAATTTTACAACATACATTCAGTGGTTCAAAATGTAATTAAACAAATCCTACGTGTCAATAAATTTAACAGTTAAAGGGGTCATATTATACAAATGTCAGTTAATCAAATTTAACATTTAACTATCCTATTTCAAGTTCAATTGCATACTATTTATCATTTTAACATTAACAATTTAACGTCCAATATAAACATCAACAATCAATCAATTTATCAGCCAAACTGTATTATCATCGCATAAATAATTAACAGATAATGGTGTCAGATGTTACAGGTGAACTGATACAGGTAATAGCATATATAACAGTGTAATTAACTAACAGCAGCATATTTCAATTGTCGTTTCAATTGAAATCAAATCTAATAAATAAAAGAACGTTAATCGTGAGTGAGTGCTCACCTTCCGAGGCTAGAGAATAGACAATGAAATCAAGTTACGAAATCCAGGCACGAATTCCAAAACAAAGCAAGATTGGACTCGAATCGACGAACGAAGCTGATAAATAGAAATTGACGAAATCAAATTAGACTAGATCGATGAAGATAAATGGTATAAGTGAACATATATATAAAATTTGCACATAAAATCATATTTTATATTCAAACGCAATTTTTTAAATTTAAATATATATGTATTTCAAAATCATTGTTTAAATTAAACGCATATATAAAATCAAACATATATACACATCACATTAAAGCCTCAACAGTACTAATATATATTTTGTATATATACACTTTGAACATAGAATAAATATATACTTTTAAACAACGTAATAAAATATTCACAACAATATAATATCTAGTAAATATATATATACCTTATAGTGTAGAACCGATACTTACCCAGCAAATCATAAACAAAACCAAAAAAAACATGCAAACTAAAACACTGTTTGGTAAACATTAAAACTTTGTAATATATATAAACTACTTTATATCTCTGTAACAGAAAAAGAAATTCAAATAAACATATATTACTACTGACATGATATACCATGATATATGATAATCACTTTAACAAGGCTACTGTACAAAGGTATATATATATAGGCTGTAACCAAGTAGATTCGAAATTTCAAAACATAAATAATATAGTACTGTATACTTATAAAAATACTGTAACAACTAGATATAAAAAAAAAAGAGAACTAAACCTATATTAGACCCATACAACATACAAAAATATATAGACTCAAACCAATCGACACTTACATATAAAATAACAATATATATAAACTTTTATACTTATAAATTATAACTGTATAAGCATATATACTTTTAAAACTGACAAACTATATATATCTTCTTTGTTCCTTTCAATATATCCACTGTTATATATATATACGTATATATATATATATAAAGATTATAAACTCACATACATTACACCCAAAACATGTATACATTTTATATTCTCAAATCAATGCATATATATATATACCAAAAAACAAGACACCTATATGTAAATCTATACAAGTGCCCAGATTCAAAATACCCATGTATAATGCATACATTAAAACCCATATACATAGCTTACGTGTAAACATACTTTATAAAATCTTAAGTCTATATATAACAACAATTATAACTTATATACAACCAATATTCCATAAGGATCTATACAGTATATACATAATAAATTATATACATGTAGCTTCTCAACTTAAAATATAAATCTGATGTGTACAACATACTATCATATATACACATATAAATTTACCTTTGCAAAGAAAAGGAAAGGGAGGCTCAGTAACGTTCTCGGCTTTGGCAAGAGGGAAAGGGGAGCAGATTTTGGCCAGTCATGGTGGCTGCTTGGGTTCGCGAGGGGAGGGGAGAGAAGCCGGAGGTGGGTAGCTTGCTCGGGTGGAGGACCTTAGGGGACGGGCTGGGTGTAGGGGGGTGATGGCTTCGTCCAAGGTAGGCTTGAGAATGGTCAGGTAGAGGCCGTGCTAGGCTCGGGAAGCATGCAGCTGAGGGGAGAAGTGGTGGCTTTGAAGGTTTGGGTATGGTATTGTGTGTAATGTAGATGCGAGTTTATTGGTCAAAATTTCATTCCAAGTTTCACTATAGTTTAAACGTAAAAATAACAAATTTTTCTTAATCAGAGATTAGGTATGGGTATGTAAATTCTAATTTGTTAAGTCCATATGTTAGTCACCATAGAGAACTATAGCGTATGTTTAGAATACGAATTATTTTAGTATTTTGTATTATCCGTAACGTATATGCAAATTGGTTAAAGTTTCGCCTGATCCCGAGTCAGTATGAAGAATTTACTACAATTTGAATGATAAAAATAGCAATTTCTACCTTGTCGGAATACAAATATATGGAGATGTAGCATGTTATGCTAAGTACAACTGCCAATCACCATGGAGAACTCTAGCGTACGTCTAGAATATAAAGTATCCAAGTGTTCTATCTCGTCTATAATATAGATGCGAGTTCATTATTCAAAGTCTCGTCTGATTTTGAATCGCTACTACAGTTTGAATGAAAATATAGCGACTTATGCCTAGTTGGAGTTTAAATATGTGGATATAACTTGCTATTTTCTAAGTGTAGGATCGTGCAATATATCCTTGAGTGGGGTGAATAGAGTATTTACAACATTTCGCAAATAAACAAGTAAATAATGCAGAAACATAAAAAAGTAAAAAGTAAAGAACATAAAGATATACTTAGCTTCGGCCACTAACTCGTTAGTGCCTACTGTTGTCCCTAATATTGCTACTAGAATTAAATATTTGACTACTTACAATACCTATAAAAAAGTAAATAATTAAATATATATTTAACAATTTGAATTTAAATAGTTGGCCTAATTCAAAAAAGATAAAATAGGATATTTTATAATTTATTTATATTTAATCTTTACTGTCGAATAAATTTTCTATTTTACAACGTGCTTGCATATATATATATATATATATATATGATTTTCTATAAAGATCTAAAATTAAAAACATTTTGAATCTTTCAAAATAAAACATATTATTTATATAATTATATTTTTTGCTATTGTGACCAAAACAAAAGGCTATTATTTTTTTATTTAAATTTATGCATGGATATATATATACACGTGTATATATACACACACGCATGTGTGTGTGTATACACGTGTATATATATACATGTATGTATATGTATATGTATATGTATATGTATATGTATATATATACGGATATATATATGTGTGTGTGCGTATATTTGAATATTCTTAAATCAGAAAGCTATAGAAAAAATATATTTCTTTTATAAATTGAAATCAATTTTAAATCCGAGATTATAAAATTTGATAGAATATTTTATTTAAACTAAAATAATATATATATATAAACGATTTAATGTTTTAGCTAGTTAATCATTAAAAAATTGTAAATGTTTTTTAGTTTTTTATACAAATTGCTGCTAAATTGAACAAGTTTTATGCAAACATAGATATAAAGATCATTTATACACACATTGCGTGTTTATATATATAATTTAATAATCAAATGAAAAGTTACCTCCTCCTTGTGATCAAGCCGATTGTCGAACGCATTGGTCATTAGTTGTCTCCTCTGTCTCCTTGGCTACGATTTGCAATGCCACCCCTTTGGCTTCATCAATGTGTAATGAAGATTGGGTTGAGTTGGTTCAATATAAAGTAAATGAGAGTGGGTGCTACTTATTAGACCTCTAGATATCAAAATATTTCCCTCATTTTACTCAAACCCTAGGAGACTATGCCCCTTTGGAGACCAAGTCCCTATCCTATGCTTTCATTGTTAGGTCTGGTTGTCTTGGTAGTGGGTAAATTCATAAATTTCAAAAACATCCTATTTGGACCTTAATGGGCTTATGAAGTATATTAACTAACATTAGATCTAATCTATTTATTAAATAAAATTATACTTTATTTTAAACAATATGATACTTATTAATTAACCATATTAATTAATTTAATTAAATTTTTATTCGAATATATAATATATATATTCAATAGCATGACAAGATAATACAATAAATTAAAACATGTTTATAACCATGTATGTATACATACACATATAGATATTTGGATTTCTAATTATTTATTGTGTATACGTATATATTATACTTACATATGCATATGATAATTTCATACAAACATCGGGAATATAAATATCTTAGTGTATATATATGTATGTGTGTGTGTTTAAATATGTTAGAACGGGCCGGTCGAAAATGGGTAAATATGTAGGACTGGCAATTAGAACCGAGAACCACAAACCCGAACTGACCCAAGAAGAATTGAACGCAAACCGTACCCAATAGGTCTTGAGTTGGGTCTGGGTGATGAAAAATACCAAAAAGACCCGATCAAAGCTGACCCGAACCGACTTGAAAGTCCAGACCAAAAAACATTAAAATATATGCATTTTTAGTGATGTTATCCAATCATAAACAAAACTTTCCTACCCGACCCAAACTGAAGTTTTGGTCGAGTCCGGTTTAGGTTATAAAATGTATAGTTTGAACCTGACAAAATCCAACCCTCTTAGAATTGAGACCCGCCGGGTCAGGTCCGTGTCTATAACAACCCGTATTCTACGTATTGGAGGATCGTAAAATATTTTTATTTTATTCGTATGAGGTAATATGATTTTATAATTTTGGAATATGACTCTTAGGGATATTTTTACACACCTATGATTTTTTCCGAATTTTTATGTGACCATTTTGACTTTGAAAAGCTTGTTTGGTCTATAACTTTTGATAGAAGTCGAATTGGGGTCTCAAACCAGTTCCATTGCTTCGGGATGATGGTTTTCCATTTTGTACAGTGGTTATATTAGAAAAACAGACTTACAATTAGGAAGTTATGCTTGTTTTAAGTTTTGGAAACCGTTGATCGGAATTAGTGAAGTCCATTAGCTGGCCCATTTGTTTAATTAGAGAATCACTATAAATATGGGTTGTAATAGTCAAATGAAAACTTTTCCTCTCATTCAAAATCATGTCTAAAACTTAGTTAGCCTTGAATACATCCTAATTTCATCTGAAATCACTCATATTGCTCTCTAAATCAAACAAGATTGTGGATTAGAGATTAGATCATCAACTAGAAGATAGAGATCATCGATTTGCATGATTTGAAGTGCATTCCATTGCTGTTCGGATTGGATCTGTATTCATATTGGTTTAATTTGGTAATTGATGAGTGGTTTATGCATTCTCACTATACCATGCATGTTTATGATCTTGATTGACTAAAAATCACTCTTGCTCATGCTCATATATTCATGCTATATGAAGATCTATGTTAGAAATTAACATGTTTGTCTTATTTCGATGGATTGCATGTTTGATTGGATGAAATAGTTTCTTATTATATGTTGGATGATATGATTTGATGTTTTTTGCATAATGTTGTGATTGCATAGAAAGTTAGGTCGGAGAATTGAGTAGATCGGAGGCAAAGTTGGTCAGAATTGGACGAAACTTAGAGGGGAGGCTCTGGAGTATTGGAAGAGCTTGTGGTTCAAGGCGCAAGTTCCAATTCATTACCTACACAAGTGGGCACCGAGTGGAGAGGTCGGCACCGACATGTGTTGTTTGATCCATGGTGGTGGCAACTTTAGGGAGAGCAAAGATGTTGCTAGTAAAGGTTGCCTAAGGTGATGAATCGGTGATTGGCTAAGTGTTGGAGGCTATGAAGACTTGTTTCTAGAATATGAAGTAGGGTGCTTTGAAGAGAGGACTTGTTCCATGACGACTTGATTTGTATAGAGAAGTCGGAGTCAAAGCATCTGGGCATGGAGTACTAGAAGCAAGGAAGGAGTGGAGGAAAATTTAGCCATATGATGGCTAAGTAGAGTGCTCGACATCGAGTTGGGAGGTCAGTACGGACTTCTTGGTTTAAGTCCAAATAGGATGGAACATCTGGGAGGTGAAGTAGAGGTCCTATAGATCATGTTGGAGGTGTTGGCTCATTTGTATTAGGTTAGATGACATAACATCATGATGAAAAGCTATAGTCTTTGGATGTTGGCTCGTGTTGAGAGTAGGTCCCAAAGGTGGCAGCTCGTAAAGGGGTGGGCTGTATGATCGGGGAATGTGGAAGGGTTCCTCATGAATTGTGGAAACTAGATTGTGCAAGCAGGACTCGGTATCCAAATGGAGCAAAGATTGGCTCGGGTGTATGTGCTAAGGAATCATTGATGGCTCAGAGAGTTTTCAATTGTACTCAAAGTAGGGGTATTGTAAGTAGAGACGTCCATGTGTCAATTAAGGAACCTGTATACCTTGTATCTGTTGCTTTGGGTCTAGTGTTCAGCTTTGGGCTGCGAGACAAGTATCCAGCTTTGGGCTGTGAGATACGATAGTACAAAAGTGAATCAGGATTTTCATTAGTCCCTGGCTTGGGGGTCATACGAGTTATCATTTATTCAGAGCACATGGGGTGATAGTTAGGATTGTTTAATGGATGCTATGGTTGCTTTGGTTTCTTTCTTTAGTAGGCTATCACTCGTAATTATCAAGGGAAATAGGTATTAGAGATAGGAATACTTAGAAGACTGATATCATTTATTTGGTTTGTGATATATTTTTATGATATTGTAGAGTAGCATATTATAGTGTTTATGTAAACTCTTGGTTGCTGGGACATGTCAGGTATGGTTTGTGTACTCTTATTCCTTACCATATTTACCTGTATAGTATTTTGAGACTCATTTACTACTCACACCAAATTGTTGTTTGACCCAAGGTTTTATGCTTTGTTTCTTATTATCTTGCGTGCTCTTAAACGAGTAGACTGGATAACAGGTCTAAGTGACATAGAGCTGTTCGAAGGATGAGCTAGATGGAGTTATCTTGTATTATATACATATATGAAGTCTATGCTTATTTCACTGTGCAGCACTGGGGAGCCTTGGAAGTGACTGCTTACTATTTGTATTTGAGACAGTTGTTGAGTTTGTTTTTGTCGTATAAACTCTACTATTGATGTGTAACTCTATGGATATTATACTCTGGCAATGATGATCTATTCACACTGTTATTATTGTCTCTACTGTTGTATATATGATATTATATTTTATCTATGCGTTTTGAGATATATAACAGGCTATATGCTATATTGGTTTATTTCAACCTTGATGATCGTTCTATATCAATCGAGCACAATATAAGCGCACTATTTATATGCTATTGGTGTTGGTAGTATTGGTTGGTTATCACATTTGGTATCGGTGCTTTGGTTACACGATTAACTAGAGTTGTGTGAGAAATGCTGATTAAGGATCTTAAGGCTAGAATTAACACTAGAGGGGGGTGAATAGTGTTTTAAGAAATTTGTTAATCTTTTTGAGTTTATCTTAATTTGTTAACAATGTATACACTAATCAGACACAGATATGAACACAGAATCAAACACAGATGCAAATATAAAGTAAAAGCAGTAAAGGAAAGAACACATCGGATTTTATACTGGTTCGGAGTTACCCTACATCCAGTCCCGCAAACTAAGTACGGATTTCTTTCAAAAACAATTCAACAATTACAACCCTCAGTTTCAAGGCTACAAGGTACACCCTCAAGAATCACAATCCTCTGGGTAGAGATACTTGATTTCTGGGGCAACAAGTTCACCCAATTGATTTCCAGGGCTACAATCACATCTTCTCTCGCTCAATTGATTACAAAAAGTCTATAACTCAGATTAGCACTTGGATCTTGTAGAGATAATGGAGAGAATCAAAACCAGAAATTATCTAGTTAGATTCGATATTGATTTCGGCAGAGTAATGGTGTAATTTGTAAATAAGAAAGTGGAGAAGAAGAAGAGAAGTTAAATCAGAGAAAAAAGTGATTAAAATTCTTTGAAAACACCCTTTATTTATAGTAGATTAATAGCCATGTCCATTGGTGAAGGGATGTGGCGAATAGACACTTCTTTTTAAAAAACAGTTTAACTGTCACCATGTCGACAAGGGTACATGTGACCATGTCGACATGCCCTTGTAATTTTTGGTGATTTGTTTTTCTTTGAAAATAATTTCTATATTATATTATAATTATATTTAAACTTTAAAATATACTTATATATAGTTATAATACATAAATAGCTATAGAGAACAATATTAAAATATATATAATAATTTTCTATACTTTTATATTTAAATCTTTAGTATAAATATATAAAACAGCTAAATATATTAATATCAGAATTATAGTTTAAAAAACTTAGGATAATAATTTAAAATCAAACATATTTTAAAACTAAGGATATTTAAAACTAAGGATATTTTTGAGGCTAAAATATAGTGAAAAACTAGGACAGATGATTTTGGTTTTTAAATAGGAATATTTAAAGTCATTTTGAAAAACAAGCTATATATATTTTGGAAATCATTTTGAAATAAAAGTAAGTGGATACAAAAAGATGTTCCACTAGATTTTTCGTAGGTTCCATCCTACTTAGGGTTCCATCCCTTTAACGAGCACGAAGTGGATTCCATTCCACGAATAAAATAGATTTTAAGATGTCAGTGCCTTTCTATGAGTTTTAACAATATTCCTAACTATATAACTTATCTTGGAAACTTGAACTCTTGAAATTCTTGATACTCATGAGTCTTGAATCTTAATATCTTCAATCTTTTGATCTTGAATCTTTATATTGTACAGTTCTTCATTCTTTAGTACCTGCAAACATATCTATATATATCTACATAGTAATGTTAGTATTATATATTTTATAATCTAATTCTAAGTAAGGTTGTTGTCATCAAAACCAAATCCTCAGGGACTAACAATCTCCCCCTTTTTGATGATGACAACCTTTGTTTATAAAATATCACTTCTATCCTAATACTTCTAATAACTCCCCCTTAATCTATGCCTAACTATTATATTTTATACTTCTCCCCCTTTGTCATCAACAAAAACCATATAACTCCCTAATACTATATAACTCTATATAACTCTATATAACTCCCCCTGAAACTAAGACTACATTACTTGTGATTATAATGATAGTGTTATCATACATAATCAATACTTAACTTTAAACTAAACTCTTAATAACTACTTTTCCTAACTACTAAACTATTTATTCAAAAGATAAGAGAATATACGAATAAGAGACCACAATTTATTTATTCATAATGGAGTTATTTTCTAATATAAAAATAGACAATTAAACTGATAATCATGATAACTTAAAAGATCATATATCATTAATACTAATCATATGTATGTTATATTTTACACACATAATATCAATCCATACTAATTCAAATTCAAGCAAATCAAACCAAATCCTAATTAATCAAGCAAACAAACAAAGTTAATCAAATATTACGAGGAACATCAACCCATCCTTCTTCTCCAAAGATAGGGTCTTGTTTGATGGCATCCCAATTCTCATTATCAACAGATAGAGAAATGGGAGGATGTGCTTCATTATGATCCTTGTGCAGGGAGGAAATCATCCATCGAATTGCTTCGAAATACCTTTCTTACTCCTTGATCATCTGCATTTGACTCAATTCTAAGTGACGCTGATTACGGAGAATGGTAGAGAGAATATTCTTGAAGGATTTAAGAGTTTCTTCAAGATTTTCAGATAAATTGTGAATAGGATCGGCCATTTTTGTGAAAAAGAGAAGAAATATAGATAGAATAGATAAGTAATGATTTTGAGTAAAGATTTCTGGAAGAGAACAGGTATTTATAGGTGTAAATTTCGTTTGAAATGAATAGATACAAGTTAGTTATTTAAAATTCAAAAATTGAAATGAAAAGATACTTCAGATTTTAAGCATGTCGACAGGGTGCCTTTGGGGGTTGTCGACAAGGTCATCTGTGTTTTGATGACTTGTTTTTTATTTTGAATAAATGTATATATATATATATATATATATTTATATATATCATATTAACAGTTATTCTAGAGATGAAATAAGCTAGATAACAGAAAGAACTTCAACATTAATTCAAACTGGAATGATACATGGATTAAACAACATGAAATACAATAACATTCAAACTTAAAACAAACTTAAACAACTACGACAAGGTATGAAAAGATAGATCTAATTGGAGGATGATGAAAGATTAAACTTCTTGCTAACTTTTGAGAAGAACTTGTTCATCTTAGAAGACATTTTATCCAACTTTTTATTAACGGATCTCTTAAGTGTCTGTTGATTTTCCACAATTATCTTTTGGTTTTGGATAATCATCTTGTTGGTTGGTTTGGAGGTGTAATCAATACTTTCAAGAGATGTTTCACCTTCCTCTTCTTCTTCTTGAATATCCATTTCATCCCCTTCTTCTTCTTCTTCTTCCTCTCCTTCTTCCATTTCTTCGTGAGCTAAACGCTCTTCCTTTTCCATAAGGGATTCATAAGGTTGAAAGATGTATGGAATTTTCATAAGTGAGATATTGGAATGATTGAAAACTTTTCTAGAAATGAATTCCTCTCCTTTAAAATTCACTCCAAAATAGTTGAAAATTCTAGTAAGGTAAATTCCATGATATAAAATCTTTTCTCCCATTTCCAAGTTTTTAGGCCGAAATTCATCCAAAATAACTTGAGCCCAATTAATATCATAGTTTCCAAAAAGAGCGAAAAGAGCTTTACAAACTTTTGAAGTAGGATTATTAAAACTTCCCGATCTCGGGGTCAAAGTGTGTTGCAAAAGAAGGCTCACAATTTTTGCTTTTGGACGAAAATTGCGGTTTATAAAATCAAAGTTTTCATCACTTTCAAAAATATGGTGGAAAGTCTCATGATCACTTTCATTAAAATTGAAATTTGAAATATCCATACCCGTACACTTACAATTTAGAATCGCTCCCAAAACATCACAATTTAAAACAATTTGAGTGCCTTTTACACTACTCCAAATTTCATCATCGTTTCCTTGATAAAAGCCACTATTAAGATTTGCATAAAACATTTTCACAAGATTTGGGTAGCATACAAAATCATTTTGAGAATCGTCAACAAGACTTAAAATGTTGTTGCTAACACAAAGAGAATCGATTTCATAAGAAGCGAAATCGCGGAAAATTGCAAACTTTCCGGGATGAACTTTTCCATAATTAGCATAGCCAATATAGGCTTTGATTGCTTCCGGATCATAAAAGAGGTGTTCTTTTAAGGTTTTGGAAAGTCTCATAGTTGATGGAGTACTTGAGGAGGCCATTGATGTAGAGAGAAGAGAGCTTGAGTTATGAAGAAAGAGTTTGAATTTGAAAAGTTAAGTGAAAAGATGAGATAAATGATAGTAAATAAATAGAAATTAAATGGACAGTTTCTTTGGTCAAAAAGTGTCCTTTTAGAGTCTCGAATGGTGTGAAAGAGTGAAGGAAAATACAAGCATTTGAATTCAAAATTTGAATTTCAAATTTTCTGTACCATGTCGACAGGTAGGGATGGACCCATGTCGACAGGTATCCATAAATTTTGATGACTAGATACTTTTATATAATGTAATATTTATATATATATATATATATATCTATTATTTTAATGTCTATATAATATCTGGAATATTACTAAGACTCATAAAATATTATATAAAATTATTAAAAATAAAAATAATAATAAAATAATAAAAAATAATAAAAATTTTAAAATTCAAATGACACATCAATTCAAAAACAACCAATCAATCAATCAATTCAAGCAAGCAATTTCAGCCAATGTATTATAAACGTGTACCTTTTTCAGAGTCCATGTCTTTGGTATCGACTAAATCGAGAATTGCTGTGAAACACAGATTTGAATTATCTTTCTTCTGTTCATCGTCGCTGGAGGATGAGTCGAAGTCATCTAGTGTAGCAGTGAATGCACGTTTCCGTTTCTTTGCAGAATCATTGTTTGTAGGAGGGTTTTGCTTATCTGG
Source organism: Allium fistulosum (assembly GCA_030737815.1). Lineage (NCBI taxonomy): Eukaryota > Viridiplantae > Streptophyta > Magnoliopsida > Asparagales > Amaryllidaceae > Allium > Allium fistulosum. The sequence goes on from CM060907.1 coordinate 104,286,462, forward strand.
ATGCGGACAGTCTCTTTTGATATGACTTGGTTCGTCACAATTGAAGCATTTGATAAAGTTTGGTACTGTAGTCTGATTACCGGAATTCTTAAAGTTGTTTCTCTTGGAACTATTCAATTTTCTGTACTTCAAGAATTTTCGAAAATTCCTGGTCATAAATGCTATCTCTTCATCATTATCACTGTTTGAGTCTGATCCGTCAATTAATGCATTGAATGCCATTGATTTCTTTTTAGGTGCTTTGCTTTCTCTTCTCCCGGTCATTTGAACTTCAAACAACATTAGATTTCCAATCAATTCTTCTATCTTTAAAGTACTGTTGTCATTTGCCTCTTCAATTGCAAGTGTCTTTTAATCCCATTCTGGAGTGAGAGAATTTAAAAAATTTCTGACTTGATCTTCTTCCAAAAATTCCTTTCCCAAAGATATTAAAGAATGCACAATATCTTGAAATCGACTATACATATCTGATATAGACTCATTAGTATTCATTTTAAATAACTGAAACTGATTTGTGAGCATGGAAATTTTGGTCTGTTTAACTTTGCTTGTTCTTTCGTGAGTTACTTGCAAAGTTTTCCAAATTTCATATGTAGACTTACAAACTGACACTCTATTAAATTCATTTCTTTCAAGTGAACAAAACAGAATATTCATTGCTTTAGAATTATTTTTTGCAACAGTCTTTTGCTCAGTGGTCCACTGTGCAAAATTAGTTGTGGGTTCAGAATATTCAGTTTGTGTGATATTCCAAGTATATAATCCTACAGATTGTAAATATATTTTCATCCTACATGCCCAATATGCATAGTTAGTGCCATTAAAAAGTGGTGGTCTGGCAGTAGACTGACCTTCTACAAATGAACTAGTGTTGGTGGTAATAGCAGTACTAGTGTTAGTAGCCATTTTGAAATTTTCAAAATTCAGATAATGAAACTTTTGAAAACAAGGCTTTGATACCAAATGTGAGAAATGCGGATTAAGGATCTTAAGGCTAGAATTAACACTAGAGGGGGGGTGAATAGTGTTTTAAGAAATTTTTTAATCTTTTTGAGTTTATCTTAATTTGTTAACAATGTATACACTAATCAGACACAGATATGAACAAAGAATCAAACACAGATGCAAATATAAAGTAAAAGCAGTAAAGGAAAGAACACACCGGATTTTATACTGGTTTGGAGTTATCCTACATCCAGTCCCGCACAACTAAGTATAGATTTCCTTTCAAAAATAATTCAACAATTACAACCCTCGGTTTTAAGGCTACGAGGTACACCCTCCAGAATCACAATCCTCTGGGTAGAGATACTTGATTTCCGGGGTAACAAGTTCACCCAATTGATTTCCAAGGCTACAATCACACCTTCTCTCGCTCAATTGATTACAAAAAGTCTATAACTCAGATCACTTGGATCTTGCAGAGATAGTGGAGAGAATCAAAACCAGAAATTATCTAGTTAGATTTGATATTGATTTCGGCAGAGTAATGGTGTAATTTGTAAATAAGAAAGTGGAGAAGAAGAAGAGAAGTTAAATCAGAGAAAAAAGTGATTAAAATTCGTTGAAAACACCCTTTATTTATAGTAGATCAATAGCCCTGTCCATTGGTGAAGGGATGTGGCGAATAGACACTTCTTTTTAAAAAACAGTTTAATTATCACCATGTCGACAGGGGTACATGTGACCATGTCGACATGCCCTTGTAATTTTTGGTGATTTGTTTTTCTTTGAAAATAATTTCTATATTATATTATACTTATATTTAAACTTTAAAATATACTTATATATAGTTATAATACATAAATAGCTATAGAGAACAATATTAAAATATATATAATAATTTTCTATACTTTTATATTTAAATCTTAAGTATAAATATATAAAACAGCTAAATATATTAATATCAGAATTATAGTTTAAAAAACTTAGGATAATAATTTAAAATCAAAGATATTTTAAAATTAAGGATATTTAAAACTAAGGATATTTTTGAGGCTAAAATATATTGAAAAACCAGGACAGATGATTTTGGTTTTTAAACAGGAATATTTAAAGTCATTTTGAAAAACAAGCTATATATATTTTGAAAATCATTTTGAAATAAAAGTAAGTGGATACAAAAAGATGTTCCACTAGATTTTTCATAGGTTCCATCCTACTTAGGGTTCCATCCCTTTAACGAGCACGAAGTGGATTCCATTCCACGAATAAAATAGATTTTAAGTTGTCAGTGCCTTTCTATGAGTTTTAACAATATTCCTAACTATATAACTTATCTTGGAAACTTGAACTCTTGAAATTCTTGATACTCATGAGTCTTGAATCTTGATATCTTCAATCTTTTGATCTTGAATCTTTATACTATACAGTTCTTCATTCTTTAGTACCTGCAAACATATCTATATATATCTACACAATAATGTTAGTATTATATATTTTATAATCTAATTCTAAGTAAGGTTGTTGTCATCAAAACCAACTCCTCAGGGACTAACAAGTTGATGCCATGATCCAGCAGAGATAGGGAAGTTGTTAACGTCTTAGATTGGATTGAGAGTATATATGTGTATGAGAGAGTGCGTACTTGTTATAATTTTGGTTTTCAAAATTATACAGTAAGATATTATATAGTATAAGTCGCATGCACATGAGCACTATGGACATAGTTTTCTTTATGAAAGACTGATCATTCTTGTTACAGATAAGAATGAGCCGGCATACAAGGAACGTTATTAGGAATTCTACTTCAGGAGTAGAGGAAGGAGCTGGATCATGACTTGCTACGCCTGATGTCCGAGCATGTTCTCCGTGCAAGCGCCTAGCGCTAATTTCGCCTTGTTGAATAAAGATTAATGTACTCTTGGAGGAAAATCATTTCATGGAACGGAGTCAGCCATAGAAGTGCAAGATTAGTTATAAACTTGTGAGCGCATCTTCGATGATACGAAGGTAGAAGATGCTACGAAGAGGAAGTTGGCTTCGAGACAACTTCAGGGTTAAGCTATGAATGGGTGGAATGCCATTATGATTGCTACTTTAGAGGACCAGTTCACATGAGATCAGTTTAAGATGAGGTTTGAGGAGAAGTTCATTCAGGTGCTCAGAAGCCAGTATTTCTCAGAAAATTTATTGATCCAATGCAAGGAGAGATGATGATTTCGGAATATATGGCACAATTTGATGCTTTTTCTAAGTATGTGATGTCATTCATCGACACTCCCTTAAGAAAGAATGAGAAGTTTATCATAGGATTGGATGACTATCTCGGGGAGAAGATAGTGAATCATATTAATGAGCCTTTTGAAAAGCTAGTAGTGAAGGCGGTCCGCCATGATAGTTTGTACCTATGGCTAAGACTGCTATTGTTGTTTCTGCTGAGAGAGAAACCAAAGCCTCGGCAAGGCGCTGAAGGCAAGAAGAAGTGGAATGAAAAGTGAAAGTTGTCCCAAGGAAACGATGGTAAGAAGAAGGGTAAATGAGAGCCTATTTGCTTCGGATGCAACGAGAAGGGTCATCTAATTAGAGACTGCAAGACGAGTGAGAAGAAGAAATGTAACAATTATGATAAGCTTAGGCATTTAAAGAAGAACTATCCAGAACTGGAGAAGGATAAGCAGGTGTGAAAGCGTATGTTGTAGACATAGTCCCGACTTCGTTGAGTGCTCCCTCGGTGAATAAGAAAGGAAAGGGAGTCGTCATTTAAGGTATGCTTTCTATTGGTGATGTTCCTATTTGAGTTTTGTTTGATACCAGTGCTTCTCATTCATTCATTTGTAATGACTATTAGATATTGGGATTGGAACTCGGGATAGTTGACTGGCCTTTGATTGTGACAAACTCTGTTAGAGGCTCCACTAGCCTTTGCATGGTTTGCCGTGATTTAGTTTTATAAAGTTATGGATGTTCTTTTGTTTGTGATTGCTTTATTTTTAATTTCGTTGAGTTTGGTATTATGTTGGGAATGGACTGGTTTAAGAAGTATGTAACCTTAATGGATTACGAGAAGATGGTGACAATCGGAGACGTGGATGGGAAAACAGTAGTGATTAGCTGCCTACTAGAGGATAGGGTGATGGTTAGCATTCTATATTCGCTTGAGGTCCAAACGGGGGATTATCATCAGTGCCTATCATTAGAGAGTACCTGGATGTCTTCGAGTAAGTGACTGGACTCCCGCCGCATAGAGAGATCGAGTTTCAGATAGACTTGATGAAGGAAGCCAGACCGATAGTTATGCCTTTAAGGTGTATGGCACCCACAGAGCAGAAGGAATTGGAGGTGAAAGTGAATAACCTATTAAGGAAAGGATTCGTACAAAGGATCATATTTGAGTGAGGTGAACCTGTAGTATTCGCAACGAAGGCAGATGGCTCTATGAGGTTGTGTGTGGATTATCGTGAGCTGAATAAAGTGATGAAGAAAAACAAGTATCCACTCCCATGCATTGATGATTTGTTTGATCAACTGCACGGTGCGAATGTGTTCTCCCAAATGGATTTGGCGATGGAATTTCACCAGTTGAGAGTAGCAAAGGAAAGTGTGCCTATTATCACCTTTCGTACGCTGTCGGGTTTCTATGAGTGGTTGGAGATGTCGTTTGGGTTAACCAGTGCTTCAACATACTTGGTGGATCTCATGAATCGGGATTTCAGAGACCAATTGAGTAAGTTCGTGCTTGTGTTCATGGATGATATTCTGATCTAGTCCAGAACTGAAGAGGAGCACAAGACGCACTTGAAAATTGTGCTAGAGATATTAAGGAAGCACAATTTAATAGCAAAGTTCTCTATATGCCACTTTTGGAGAGAAAAAAATGAGATTCTTGGGTCATGTCTTGTCGGGATAGGTTATAGTTGTGGATCTTGCGAAGGTGGTAGCGGTTCAAGATTGGAATCAACCCTAGAATGCTATGGATGTGAGGTGTTTCCTAGGATTGATGGAATATTGTAAACGCTTCATTAAGGACTTCTCAAAGATAGCAACATCATTAACCTATTTGACAAAGAAGAACAAGACTTTTTTGGGACTCAAAGTGTGAGCATACGTTTGTAGGTCTAAAGGAGAGGTTGACGAGTGCACCATTATTGACCATTCCAAGTGAAAAATGAAGAGTTAACAGTATACACTGATGCTTGTGGTACTAGATTGGGTGCGGTGTTAATGCAGAAGGGAAGTGTTGTCGCTTATGCGGGTCGACAACTAAAGTCACACGAAAGGAATTACCCAACTCATGATTTGGAATTAGCGGCAATCGTTTTTGCTTTGAAAATATGGAGGCACTATATGTTAGGAGAAAGGTTTGAGCTGTTTACGGACCATAAATCTTTAAATTACCTTCTCTCTCAAAAGGATCTCAACCTTCGAACGCAACGGTGGTTGGAAATCTTGGCCTCTTATGATTTCACTATTTCCTACACTACAGGAAAAGGGAATTTAGTCCCTGATGAATAGAGTAGAAGACATGCTGGATTAGGAGCAATGTTCTTGGAATGGAAGCAAATAGAGTATATTGTTGGATTTGATTTTAGGCCTCACGACGAGCTAGAACGTAAAATTTTGGCAAGCTTACCGATTAGACCTACTCTAATTGAAAGGATTGGTACTAGTCAGAAGCGGGATGCTAGGCTAGTGGAGATAATAGCAAAGATGGAAGAAGGAGTAGAGTCTGATGACACGAAGCAATACAAACTCGACCGAGAGGATTGGCTTCATAAGGATGGAAGATTATTTGTTCCCAATGTTGATGAATTACGAGATGAAGTGCTAAGTGAGTGTCACCATTCTAGGTTGACCATTCATCCCGATGGTAACAAGATGTCCTGAGATATGAAGTGAACCTATTATTGAAAGGTATAAAGAGGGATGTTGGGGCATTCATCTCGAAGTGTATAAACTGTCAGTTGGTAAAGGCAGAGCAGAAGAAACCTAGTGTATTGTTGCAACCATTAGCGATTCCTGAATTGAAATGGGAACAAGTATCGATGGATTTTATTGATGGATTTCCGAGGACTCGAGCAGAGTACGATGACATTTAGGTCATAGTAGACCGGTTGACCAAGAGTGCAAGATTTATACCCGTCAAGTCAAGTAGAATGACATCCAAGATGGCAGAGTTTTATGTAAAGTGGATAGTACAATTTCATGGTGTGCCAAAGAGCATTATGAGTTACCGAGACCTGTTGTTCACTAGTGGGTATTGGAAGAGCTTACAAGAGGCGCCAGGGACCGTGCTGCATCTTAGCATAGCTTATCACCTACAAACGGATAGGCAAACCGAAAGAGTAAATCCTATATTGGTAGAATTTTTGCGAGCATGCATTATGGATTTTGGAGGATCGTGGGATGACCATTTGCATTTGGTGGAGTTCGAATACAACAATACTCATCAGTCAAGTATTGATATGGCACCATATGAAGCATTGTATGGCCAACCATGTAACTCTCCTTCATGTAGGAGGGAAGCAGGCGAGAAACTGATACTTGGGTTGAATATGATTAGAGAGACATTGAGATCATTCGACAACGAATGAAAGTTGCTCAGGATCGACAAAAAAGCTATGTAGATAAAATACGGAGATATTTACAGTTTTGTGTCGGAGATATGGTACTTATGAAGATTTCTCCTCTAAAGAATGTAGTTTGATTTGGTAGGAAGGGCAAGTGGGCACCAAGATTTATAAGACCTTTTTCGATAATCGAGAGGATTGGAAAGCTAGCATACAGGGTCGACTACCTCAGAAGATGGAGGGCGTGCATAATGTTTTTCTGTCTCTTATCTATGGAGGTTTGTGCACGACTCAAGCGTAATGATCACACTTGATCAGCTAGAAGATGTTGAGGTAGAACTAGAAGTTTTTATATTTTGTAGGCCATTCCATATTGTTGGGTACGATACGAAACAACTTAGGAGAAAAAGGTGAAGCTAGTTAAGGTACAATAAAGCGGAAGTGAGGATGATTGTACATGGGAAACAGAAGAGAGCATGAGGACTTCTTATCCCGAGCTCTTTGAATGGTAAGACCCATCGTTTATCATGTTTACTTTACCATTGTATACTATATTTGGTATGTTAGTACTTCACATGCTAGGATAGATTAACTATACTATTGGTTGCATGTTTACATATTTAGATGTCTGATGGTTGCTTATGATTGATTGGCATGCGGGATGACCATGGCTGTTTATACTTTGGCTTGTTCGGGGATTTTGGGGGCGGAATTCCTAAAGTGGGTGAGAATGTAACAACTCATATTTTACGTATCGGAGGAACGTAAAATATTGTTATTTAATTCGTATTAGATCGTATGATTCTATAATTTTGGAATATGACTCTTAGTGACATTTTACACACCTACGATTTTTTTCGAATTTCTATGTGACCATTTTGATCCTGAAAATCTTATTTGGGCTATAACTTTTGATAGTAGTCGAATTAGAGTCTCAAACCAGTTCCATTGCTTCAGGATGTTGGTTTCTAATTTTTTAGAAGGGACATAATAGAAAAATGGCCTTAAGGTTAGGGAGTTATGCCTGTTTTAATTTTTGGAAACTACTGGTTAGAATTAGTTTGTAATTAGTGAAGTCCATTAGTTGGCCCATCAGTCTAATTAGAGAATCACTAACAAACAGGGACTGTAGGAGTCAAATGAAAACTTCCCCTCTCATTTTAAATCAGGTCTAAACCATAATTAGCCCTAAGTCCATCCTAATTTCATCCAAAATCACCCAAATTGCTTTCCAAATCAAGCTAGATTGCGGATTAGAGATTAGATTACCAACTAGAAGGTAGAGATCATCGATTTGCTTGATTTGAAGTGCATTCCATTATTGTCCAGATTGGATCTACATTCATATTGGTTGAATTTGGTAATTGATGAGTGATTTATTCCTTCTCATTATACTCTGCATGTTTATATGGTAAATCCTAGGATTTAATGTGTTTTAAATCGATCTTTGACCATAAAACCTTTTCTAACTTTAATTACATGTTAAACTATGTATATGATCTAGATTGAATAAAAATCACACATGTCGTGCTCATATATTCCTGTTATATGTATATCTATATGATAAATTAATTTGTTTGTCTTATTTCAATGGAATGCATGTTTGATTTGATGAAATACGTGTTATTCTATATCGGATGATATGATTTGATGTTGTTTCCTAATGTTGTGATTGCATAGAAAGTTAGGTCAAAGAATTGAGCAAATCGGAGGCTAAGTTGGTCGAAATTGGACGAAACTTGGAGAGAAGGCTTTGGAGTATTGGAAGAGCTCATGGTTCAAGGCGCAAGTTCCAATTCATTATCTACATAAGTCGGCACCGAGTAGAGAGTTTGGCACTGACATGTACTGTTTGGTCCATGGTGGTGGCAACTTTGGGGACAACAAGGATGTTGCCAATAGAGGTTGTCTAAGGTGAAGAATCAGTGATTAGCTAAGTGTTGGAGGTTATGACGACTTGTTTCTAGAATATGAAGCAGGGTGATTTAAAGAGAGGACTTGTTCTATAACAACTTGATTTGTATAGAGAAGTTGGGGTCAAAGCATCTGAGCATGGAGTCCAGAAGCAAGGAAGGAGTGGATGAAAACTTAGCCATAAGATGGCTAAGTAGAGAGCTCGTCATTGAGTTGGGAGGACGGCACTGACTTCTTGGTTTAAGTCCAAATTGGATGTAACTTCTGGAAGGTGAAGTAGAGGTCATGTAGATCGTACTGGAGGTGTTAGCTCGTTCATATCAGGTTGGATGATGATATAATAGCATGATGAAAAGCTATGGCCCTTGGATGTGGGCTCGATTGGAGTAGGTTCCGAAGATGGCGGCTCATAAAGGAGTGGATTGTATGATCGGGGAATGTGGAAGGGTTCCTCATGAATAATGGAAACTGGATTGAGCAAGAAAGGCTCGGTATCCCAATGGAACAAAGATGGCTCGGTTGTATGTGATAAGGAATCGTTAATGACTCGAAGTCTTTTTAATTGTACTCAAAGCAGAGGTACTGTAAGTGGGGATACCCATGGGTTAATGAAGGGACCCGTATACATTGGGCCTATAGCTTTGGGTCTAGTATCCAGCTTTGGGCTGCGAGACACGTATCCATTTTTGAACTGCAAGATACGAGAGTACAACGAAGAACCAGGATATTCATTAGTCCCTGGCCTAAGGGTCATATGAGTTATCATATATTTATAGAACATGGGATAATAGTTAGGATTATTTGATGGATGTTATGGTTGCTTTCTTTAGTAGGCCATCACCTATAGGTATTAGGGGAAGTATGTATCAGAGATAGGAATACCTGGAAGACTGATATCCTCTATTTGGTTTGTGATATATTTTTATGATATTGTAGAATAGAATATTATAGTGTTATATGCTAACTCTTTGGTTGTAGGGATTGGTCAGGTATGGTTCGTGTACTCTTGTTCCTTACCATATTTACCTGTATAGTATTTTGAGACTCATTTACCACTCACACCAGACTGTTGTTTGAACCAAGGTTTTATGCTTTGTTTTTTATTATCTTGGGTACTCTTAAATGAGTAGATTAGATAGCAGGTCTAGGTGATGCAATAGCTGTTCGAAGGACGAGCTAGATGGAGATTTCTCATATTATATACATATTATGGAGTCTATGCTTATTTCGATTTGCAACACTGGGGAGTCTTGCCAGTGACTATTTACTATTTGAATTTGAGACAATTGTTGAGTTTGTTTTCGTTGTATAAACTATGCTACTGATGTATAACTATGTGGATATTTTACTCTTGATGACGATGATCTGTTTACATTGTTATTATTGTCTCTTCTATTATATATGTGATATTATATTTTATCCATGCGTTGTGAGATATACGACAGGTTATATGCTATATTGATTTATTTCAACCTCGATGATCGTCCTATATTAGCCAGGCATGATAACATCACACTATTTATATACTATTGGTGCCGGTGGTATAGGGAGGTTATAACATTTGGTATCAAAGCTTTTGTTACATGATTAACTGGAGTTGATGCCATGATCCAGTAGAAATAGGGAAGGTGTCATCGCCTTAGATTAGATCGAGAGTATATATGTATACGAGAGAGTGCGTACTTATTATAATTTTTGTTTTCAAAACTATATAGTAATATATTATATAGTATAATTCGCATGCACATGAGCACTATGGACACAGTTTTCTTTATGAAAGACTGATCATTCTTGTTACAGATAAGAATAGGCCGACATATAAGGAACGTTGTGAGGAATTCTGCTTCAAGAGTAGAGGAAGGAGCGAGATCAGGAGCTGCTATGCCTGATGTCCATGCCATGTTCAATGCTATGATGGCTAATGTGATGAGGAATGTTGCTGGAGTGGTGATAGGTGGAGGTGCTCCCATGCAAGCGCCTACGGCTGATTTCGCCAAGATGAATAAATATTATTCTACTCTTGGAGGGAACCCATTTCATGGGATGGAGTCAGCTATAGAAGTGGAAGATTGGTTAGATACTTGTTAGCACATCTTCGGTGATATGAAGGTGAGAGATGCTACGAAGAGGAAGTTGGCTTCAAGGCAACTTTAGGGTCGGACCGTGAATTAGTGGAATGCTGTTACAATTGCTACTCTAGCGAATTAGTTCACCTGGGATCAGTTTAAGACGAGGTTTGAGGAGAACTTCATTTTAGCTTCTTATAAGTCGGTATTGTTCAGAAAATATGGTGATCTCAAGCAAGGAGAGATGACGGTTTTAAAATTTATGGCAGAATTTGATGCTTTTCTAAGTATGGGATGTTATTCATCGACACTCCCTTGAGGAAGAATGAGAAGTTCATCATAGGATTGGATGAATATCTCGAAGAGATTTTAGTGGATCATATTGATGAGCCTTTTGAAAAGCTAGTAGAGAAGGCGCTTCGTCATGAAAGTTTGGACCTTAAGGCTAAGACTGATATTGTTGTTTCTGCTGAGAGAGAGGAGCCAAAGCCGCAGCATGGCGGTGAAAGCAAGAAGATGTGAAATGGATAGAGAAAGCAGCCCCAAGGAAAGGGTGGTAAGAAGATTTGTAAATGGGGACATGTTTGCTTCGGATGCAACGAGAAAGGTCATCTAATTAGAGACTGTAGGATGAGTGAGAAGAAGAAATGCTATAATTATGATATGCCTGGGCATTTGAAGAAGAACTGTCTAGAACCGATGAAGGATAAGCAGGTAGTGAAAACATATGCTTTAGATGCAGTCCTAACTTCGTCGAGTGCTCCCTCGGCGAAGGAGAAGAATAAATGAGTCATCATTCAAGGTATGATTTCTATTGGTGATGTTCCTGTTTAGTTTACCGACATTTGATTGTGACAAACCCTACTGGAGGCTCCACCAGCCTTTGCATAGTTTGCCATGGTTTACTTTTATCGAGTCGTGGATGTTCTTTTGTTTGTGAATGCTTTGTTCTGAATTTCGTCGAGTTTGGGATTATCTTGGGAATGGACTAACTTAGGAAGTATGCGGCCGTAGTAGATCGCGAGAAGTTATTGGTGACAATCGGAGATGTGGATGGATGAACGGTAGTGATTAGCTACCTACCAAAGGATAGGGTGATGGTTAGCTTTCTATATTCGCTTGAAGTCCCACCGGAGGGATTGTCATCAGTGCCTATCGCTAGAGAGTATCCAGATATCTTCAAGGAAGTGACTGGATTGCCGCCGCATAGAGAGATCGAGTTCCGGATAGACTTGGTGAAGGAAGAGAGACCGATAGTTATGCCTTTAAGGCGTATGGAACCTAGAGAGCAGAAGAAATTGGAGGTGCAAATGAATGGCCTATTGAGGAAAGTATTCATTCGAAGGAGCATACCTGAGTAAGGTGCACCTGTAGCATTCGCAACGAAGGCGGATGGGTTTTTGAGGCTGTATATGGATTACCAAGAGCTAAATAAAGTGACGAAGAAAAAAAAAGTGGCACTTTCATGCATTTATGAGTTATTTGATCAGCTACATGGTGCGAATGTGTTCTCCTAAATGGATATGGCGACGGGATTTCACCAGTTGAGAGTAGCGAAGGAGAGTGTGCCTATTATCGTGTTTCGTATGCTACCGGGTTTTGGTGATGCCATTTGGGTTAACCAACACTCTGGCGTACTTTATGGATCTCATGAATCGGGTTTTCAGAGACCAGCTGAGTAAGTTCATGTTTTTGTTCGTGGATGATATTCTGATCTACTCCACAACTAAAATAGAGCACAAGACACGCTTGAGAATTGTGCTAGAGATATTGATGAAATACAAGTTGAGAGTGAAGTTCTCTAAGTGCCATTTCTGGAGAGAAGTAGTGATATTCTTGGGTCATGTCGTGTCGGGATAGGTATAGTTGTGGATCCTGCGAAGATGGAAGTGGGCCAAGATTGGAATCAACCCAAAAATGCTATGGATGTGAGGAGTTTCCTAGAATTGGCAGGATACTATAGACGCTTCATCAAGAACTTCTCAAATATAACAACACTATTGACCAATTTGGAAAAGAAGAATCAAACTTTTGTTTGGGACACAAAGTGTGAGCATGTGTTTGTGAGTCAGAAGGAGAGGTTGATGAGTGCACCAGTGTTGATCATTCCAAGTGGAAATGAAGAGTTAACAGTATACACTGATGCTTGTGATATTGGATTTGGTGCGGTGTTAATGCAGAAGGAAAGTGTTGTCCCTTATGCTAGTCGACATCTACAACCACATGAAAGGAATTACCCAACTCATGATCTGGAATTGACGACAATTGTTTTTGCTTTGAAGATATGGAAGCACTATTTGTTGGAAGAAATGTTTGACCTGTTTATGGATCATAAATCTCTCTCAAAAGGATCTCAACATTCGACAGCAACGGTGTTGAAATTATTGGCCTCTAATGATTTCAGTATTTCCTACACACTAGGAAAAGGGAATGCAATCGTCGATGCATGGAGTAGAAGGTATGCTAGGTTGGGAGCAATGTTCTTGGAATGGAAGCAGATGGATTATATTGTTGGATTTGATTTCAGGCCTCATCGCAAGCTAGAACCTAAATTGTTGGCAAGCTTATCGATTAGACCTACTCTAATTGAAAGAATCGGTACTAGTCAGAAGCGGGATGCTACGCAGTGATTATAGTAAAGATGGAAGAAGGAGTAGAGTCTGAAAATATAAAGCAATACAGACTCAACCGAGAGGGTTGGCTTCGTAAGGATGGAAGATTATTTGTTTTTAATGTTGATGGATTACGAGATGAAGTGCTAAGAGAGTGTCACCATTGTAGGTTGACCATTCATACCTGCAGTAATAAGATGTACCAAGATATGAAGCGAACCTATTATTAGAAAGGTACGAAGAGGGATGTTGTGGCATTCATCTCAAAGTGTATAAACTGCCAGTTAGTAAATGCAGAGCAGAAGAAACCCGGTGGATTGTTGCAACCATTAGAGATTCCTAAATGGAAATAGAAACAAGTACCGATGGATTTTATTAATTGATTGTCGAGGACTTGAGCAGGGTACGATGTCATTTGGGTCATAGTATATCGGTTGATCAAGAGTGCAAGATTTATACCCATCAAGTCAAGTAGACCAACATCCAAGCTGGAAGAGTTGTATGTAAAGTGGATAGTATGATTTCATGGTGTATCAAAGACCATTGTGAGTGACCGAGACTCGTTGTTCACTAGTGGGTTTTGGAAGAGCTTACAAGAGGCGCTAGGGACCGAGCTGCATCTTAGCACAGCTTATCACCCGCAAGCGGATGGACAGATCAAAAGAGTAAATCGTAAATTGGAAGATCTTTACGAGCGTGCGTTATGGATTTTGGAAGATCGTGGGATGATCATTTGCATTTGATGGAGTTCGCATACAACAATAGTCATCAGTCAAGTATTGGTATGGCACCATATGAAGCACGGTATGGCCGACCATGTAACACTCCTTCATGTTGGTGGGAAGCGGGCGATAAACTGATACTTGGACCACATATGATTAGAGAGACATCAGAGAAGATTGAGATCATTCGACAACGAATGAAAGCTACTCAGGATCAATAGAAAAGCTACGAGTATAAGAGACAGAGAGTTTTATAGTTTTTTGTTGGAGATATGGTATTTGTAAAGATTTCTCCTCTAAAGAATGTTGTTCGATTCAGTAGGAAGGGGAAGTAGGCACCAAGATTTGTAGGACCTTTTCCGATAATCAAGAGGATTGGAAAGCAAACATATAGGGTCGACTTACCTTAGAAGATAGCGAGTGTACACAACATTTTTTATGTCTCTTATCTACGAAAGTTTATGCACGACTCAGGCGTGATGATCATAAAGGATCACCTAGAGGATATTGAGGTAGAACTAGAAGTTTCTATATCTCATAGGACGCTTCATATTATTGGGTACGATACAAAACAGTTTAGGAAAAACGGTGAACCTAGTTAAGGTACAATGAAGCGGAAGTGAGGACGACTGCACGTGGAAGACGAAAGAGATCATGAGGACTTCTTATCCCAAGCACTATGAATGGTAAGACCCAACGTTTATCATGTTTACTTTAACCATCATATACTATATTTGATAGGTTAGTATTCTACATGCTAGGATTGATTAACTGTACTATTAGTTGCATGGTTGCTTGTTTAGATCTTTGATGGTTGCTTATGATTAATACACATGTGGGATGACAATGGTTGCTTATACTTTGGCTTATTTGGGGATTTCGAGGGAAAAATTCTTAAAGAGAGGAGAATGTAATGGTCCGTATTTTACGTATTGGAGGATCGTAAAATATTTTTATTTTATTAATATTAGGTCGTATGATTCAAAAAATTTGTGATACGACTCTTAAGGATAATTTATGCACCTATGATTATTTTCGAATTTCTATGTGACCATTTTGACACTAAAAACCTTTTTTGTGCTATAACCTTTGATAGAAGTCGAATTAGGGTTTCAAAGTAGTTCCATTGCTTCAGGATGATGGTTTCTCGTTTCTTAGAGCAGTCATATTTGAAAAACGGGCATACGGTCAGGGAATTATGCCTGTTTTAAGTTTTGAAAACTGTTGGCCACAATTAGTTTGTAATTTGTGAAGTCCATTAGTTGGTCCATTAGTCTAATTAGAGAATGGCTATAAATAGGGGTTGTAGGAGTGGAATGAAAACTTTTCCTCTCATTCTAAATCAGGTCTGAACCTAATTAGACCTAAATTCATCCCAATTTCATCTAAAATCACCGAAATTGCTCTATAAATTAAACTAGATTGCGGATTAGAGATTAGATCGTCAACTAGAAGATAGAGATCATCAATTTGCTAGATTTGAAGTGCATTCAATTACTATCCGAATTGGATCTACATTCACATTGGTTGAATTTGGTAATTGGTGAGTGATTTACTTCTCACTAAACTATGCATGTTTGTATAGTAGAATCAAAGGATTTAACATGTTTTAAATCAATTTTTGGTCATAAAACCTTTAGTAATTTTAATTATATGTTAAACTATATGATCTAGATTGACTAGAAATCACCCTTGCTCATGCTCATATATTCATGTTATATGTAGATTTATGTTAGAATTTGACTTGTTTATCTTATTTCGACGGATTGTATGTTTGATTGGAAGAAATAGCTTGTTATTCTATGTTGGATGATATTAACAAGATTTCTTGTCAACAACCCAATGTTATGCTTAGGAATGAGAATTATCCTTTGGGTAAGTAGTGTAGAATAATAGGTATGAATCCCTTTTGAATTTTCTCTTGAATTGGCTTTAGTAAACAGGAATCACTCAAGCAGACCTTTTGACTGTGTCGAAAGGGTTGGGTTCCATACTTAATGACCTTTCAACTCTATTGAAACTGTGTAGATTCTCTTCCGAAAGCTTCCTTTCTCAAAATAGATGAAATACCCTGGATAAGGTTTCTTTCGATTGGATTCAATCTCGTTGAAAGCGTTGATTATTGGTTGGCAGGGACTCTATCCTTGAATTTGAGACAGAGGTTTCGACTTTGCCGAAAGCAAGGTAGTTTAGGTGTTAAAACTAGATTTAGGAATCTAAGTCAGGGGTTTTGACTTCTTCGAAAGTTGTGAGCAAAGCCTCCTGGGGTTTGAACTAGTAATCACAAGCTATAGTGTTTCGTTGAAGGGTTTCGATCTTGTCGAAAGCTTGAACCTTGAGCTCCTTGTTTTAGTTGAAGGTTTAGGTAAGTTACAACTTGGCTTCGACCTTGTTGAAAGCTAAAATTCAGAGTAAAGTTACTTAAGGTATGAACTTGAAATGGTTTAAATCTTAATAGGTTTTGACTGTGTCGACGGTGGACTTTTGGTGAAGGCGAAACCTGCAACACAAGAGTGAAACTGACAAAAACTTTGATAAAATGATAGGTAATCTAAAATACTTAAAACTTCCCATTTATAAGCGAAAGATAGCTTTATTGCTTCAAATCCCTAAATTAACCTTGCAATTAGGGTTATAACACTTCTTCTTAAAGAAATACAAGTTTTGAGTCAGAGGAATTGGATCCCCCAAAACGTGACCACTTGGGTTTTATTTATAGATGTGGGTCAGCATCTTAATAATGCTTTCGACTGGGTCGAAAGGTGGCTGCTTAGAGACTTAAACATGTTGCCGCCTTTGTCGAAAGGTACGGTGTCGCTCCTCTTCTTTGAGTTGTCTCATAAGTGCTTCCGACTCCGTCGATAGCCTTTGCTCATTGGTTTCGATGATGTTGGTTACGCATGTACTCTTGTTTCTGATCTGATGCGGAACCCTTTCTGGACCACATTGGTTTTGACCGATTCGAAAGGCTTACTATAGCTTTCGAAGGGGTTGCTTAAGATAATACTTGCTTTCTAGCAGTTTGAATGAAGGTGAAACCATCGTTTTCGAGTGGTTTGGCATATGTTCAAAGAGCTATTCTTCATTGTCTTCTAAAGGGGTGGCTTCAACTTAATCGAAAGGTTTTCATCTAGTCGAAAGGTTGGTAATGAAGGCGGAAGGGCGCTTTCGACTCCTTCTTCTTCTTCGAAAGGTAAGAACTCAGTAGATCTTTGATGTAAAGACCCTTCGACACCTTCGAAAGGTTCCGGAACTTCCAGACTTTGTTGATAGCATCCCTTCGACTCTTTCGAAAGGTTCAACTGGAGCTCTTCTCTCTTGTTCTTTGCTTAAAGGGGTCTTGACTTAGTAGAAAGGTGAATATTTGTAGAAACATTTGCCCCCACTCCACTCGCACGCACTTGACTTTTCAAGTCAACTTTGTCGAAACCTAGAAGCTTCCCGCCTCTTGGTCTTCCCGTGTGTATCTGGGCCGTCCATTCAAATCTTATATAGCGGCTGGAAATTTTGGACGACTTTTCTTATAAAGTATGCTCTTCACTTTATTCTTCATTTAATGCAATCAAAGTTATCGGACAAAAGTAAAAGAATTCTCCAAAATTACGTAAGCTTTTTCTCGCTTCCAGAAATCAAAGTAATCTGCAAATCTAGATCGTAAGTTTAGATTAATCTTTGTTTCGCTAGTTCTTATTTGGGCTTCGTTCTTGTTTTAGAGTTTTACTTTTTTAGATTTCGAAATTGAAATTCGATTTTGAAATGCCTGAATCTCGATTTTTTTAGAGTGGATTTGGTTTGATTTGCCGAGAAGCTTTTTCTTAGTTAAGTTTTATGAATTAATAAAGTTTGTTTCTCGGTTTGGATTATCATCCTAGCATTTATTGTTTCTATTCTTCCTTAGTAAATCTGGATTTTTAGTTTAATTATAATTTTACACTTATGAAATTGGAAAGGGTTGATTGCTATTGTCATTCATTTTTTTCATTTTTTTAAATTTATTTTCTTATCGGGTTTGGTTAATAAATTTTTAAACGTTGCATTTGCAATCGGGTTTGGAGAAAGCTGTGGAACTGGTTTCCTTGACCCGGAAGTTTCAAATGTACAGATGGAAAATTGGCGCCACAAAATGACCTTTCTACCTCTTCGAAAGAGATTGAGGCGGCAATATTGGATTTGCTTCCTTAGCCCCTTTCAATGGGGTTGTAAAGCATTGTGGTGTCAATTTGATCAACTATATCGAAAGGGTATGTAGCTAAGTAGAATGTATCTACCCCTCTGATAGCAAAACGTTTCGACTCAGTCGAAACCTTTCGTTTCGATTGCAATCCATTTTCCTTAGTAAGTTTTCGGAACCATCAGACCTTTTGACTCTTTCGACACCATTTAAGTCTAATGAGTCGAAACCCTCTAGAGTTATTTTCCTCCAACATTGTCAAAACGTCCTAAGTGTACATAGGTTCGTCTTAGGACCGTTCGACCCGATGAAAATGTAAGGTTTTGACAACATTTGTATTTTTCTTAGGGAACCTAAATTATTGGTTTCGACAGCGTCGAAGGGTCTTTTTACTAGGTTTATGAAATGTTTGTAGTGTATGTTTTCACTCAAGCTCTTAAGTTACCCTTAACTATCTCCTTTTAGAAATTTGGTTCCTGTAGAGCTCTCAACACTATTGAAAAGTGTCAATTAAACAAATATTTTGACTTGTCCTTTCGTCCTTGTCGATAGCTCAAGGAATACTTTTATTTAGGCTTTCGACAATGTCGAGATGTGCTTGTTAAGTGTTGCTGTCTTTTTCCTTTCGACTCTATCGAAAGCCCAATGTCTTTGACTTTTAACTTAAACTTTACAAAAAATTTCAAATTTCGAATTTGACTCATGTTTAAGTTATCTAAATAGGTTTCTTGACTAACTCTTAAGAGAATGCTATGTCCATATCGAACTTGAAATTTTAATTGAAACATTTTCACTTGGCGGAGTCATGAGTTCCATAAAGAAAGTTGAAGTTACTTCGAAGCACTCTCTGATATCCACTTAAGATGAAGTGGATGCTATTCTCAATGACTTTGTAATCTCTGGAGTGGAATCCATTCCTCCTATAGAAAATCACGCTATCAAAAGCTCCCCTGATGGGTTCTTTTCCTACACCGCTATACATATATGGCATGGAGGGTTTCTTCCATTTCCGCACTTCCTATCTAGGTTCCTGACTTATCTTGGAATTGCCCCGATTCAGCTATCTCCGAATGTATACAACTATTTCTCTCTTTGGAGTTGTTGGCACTTGAATCTGGCATCCCTTCCCTGAATGCAGAAGTACTGAACTACTTGACTCGATTAGTCAAACTTAGCACTCTTAACTATCAGATTTTCAGAGCTAACCCTCTCAAGAAGCTTATATTGGATGGGGTCAACAAATTTAAAGACTAGGAAAACTAGTTTTTCTTCGTTCGGTGTTTCCCAAATATTAGTGGGACCTTTTCTTCTCCTCGTAATTTTAAATCTTCACAATCTTTCTCCTATTTTATTACTTCATGTGTTTAATCTTCATCTTATACCAGGTTCTCCTGCCAAGGAACTTAATGAAGCAGACAAGAGAACGGTGGAATCTCTCATCGCAGATTCTGCTAAAATTGGAAGTCGACTGAAGTTGTTGATACCATCAAACTTGATGAAGCATTCTTTTCTCCTCCCTGGCCAAAGGATTTTGGGGCTTCCCCCTCTGATCCATCATACTTCAAAGGGAAAACACTTTCTCTCTTTGGGAGATGCTGAACACTTTTCTCCCATGTCTCCCATTTGTGTAGACCATTCCGGTAAGTTATAAGCCAAGTACTTGCTTTCCATCCTTTGCGTTCTCTGGATTATTTGGCTGACTTTTAATCTGCTCAAACTTGTTTTAACTTCTTCTCAAGTCATAGTGCCTGCTAGCGGTGCTGCTTCCCTTCCTAAAACTTCTAGTGCACTATCCATTATCGAATCCTTCGCTAAAACCAATAAGGCTATCAAAAGGAAGTTAATGGAATCTTCTGAAATAGAGCCTCCAAAGAAGGCCGCTAAAGTTGTGGATGTAGAGGAAGAAGAGCGCTCATCCCTTGTAAAAGCTCTGAAGAGCCCAGTTATGGAGGCTCCCAAAGACAAACCAGTGCAAACCCCAATTGCATTTAATCCTATCTCGCGCATCTCCGTATCAGACTTGCCAACTGCTCTCGCACAAATGCAACTGGCTCTGAATATGCCTCCTACTCCTAAGCACATTCCTTCTCATCCATCATCTTCTTCTTCTTCTACCATCAACTTCGAAGAGATAGTCAAGTCTATCTTTCACTCGGACTCTCTATTCACCTGCCTTCTTCTGCTCCAGATTTGGCGGGGCACTGTCGCTCTCTAATGGAGCAGCAACTTCTGGTAAGTTTCCCCTCAATTGACCTTATCCTCATTAGTTTCTCTAAATCACTAAATTGTGTTACATTCTCCTCTCAGATTTCTAAGTTGACAAGCTTTAAATGAATATGCATCAAAGTCTTATGCCAAATCCTCTAAATTCCAAGAGGAAATTTCTGATCTTAAAAATCAAGTGTCCTCCCTTTCCGCTACTAAGGATGAAGCCTCTTCAAAGCTAGATCGATTCAAATCTTCTCTTGCCCAAGCTGGAACTAATCTCGCGGCAGAAAAACAAGCTCGTCAACTCCTTGCTGACGAGAAATTTACCATGGCGCTCACTTTAAAAGATTCTGAAGATGAGAAAGCTCATTTAGCCGCAAAGAACATTTCTCTGAAGAAAAATTTCAAGAAGACCAGGGATTCATTGAAACTCGTTGTCAATACCATTACTGATGCTAAGTAGCGAGTATCCCAATTTATTGGCGCTACTCTTGGGAAAATGTTGCTGAAATCTTATGAAGAAGCCCTCATGCTTTCCTATGCCAACAACTTCAAGAAATATCTTGATTTCGGCTTCCCCTTGCTTGATTCTGCCCTAGTTGACAAAGTAATGGGCAAGATTAATCATATGAAGCAGGGGTGTGACGACCCGCCATTTCGGACGATTCAAGTCGATAATAAACCACACACGTCTAACTTTAACCATTCAAAAAGGGCGGATTATAAATGAGGTTTAATAAAGAAAACAATAGAAAAGAAGGAAAGCAATACATAGAATCTAGCAATGGAACGACAAAATATAATAATCAAATAAATAGTTCATGAAGCTGTTTTACAATATACATTTGATTACACATTTTACAACATCAATCAGAGTACAATAAACAAACATATCGAATAATGCAGCGGAAAAATAATAATAAATACGATCACCAATCTTCATCTTCATCTTCAAGGAATAACTTCTTCCAACATTGAAATACTCAGGCTGACCCGAGCATAATGAAAAGACAAAACACTCGAGTTAGAACTAAAAGTTCTTATGTAAGTTAAATTAGTATCAAGTAAAATTTGAGTGCAATAGTTTCAGAGATGTTACAGAATTTTCCATCTCCTAATCAAAATTCGAAATACCAATTTAACCCCTTAAATTAAAATAAATCCAAATTATTATTTTCTTTAAAACAATATCATTCAATTCAATCAAAATTCAGGAAATTATATAGGTATGTATCATTTCAACCCATAATTTAAATGTCACAGGTATTCAATTTTAAATTGATTCAAATGACCAAATTAAATGATGTCAATAATATACAAGGTGATATCAAAGGTGTATTAAAAATAAATAAAAAACCATACATCTAACATATCAATCAATAATCATCTATTTCAAATAACATCCAAATCAACCAATATATCACAACAGTTAATAGTTATCAATGTTGGGGTTTAACTAGCAATTAAATTTCAACATAAATTTAAATCTCAATTCAACTCAATGTAAATTCAGATCCAATATCAATTCAAATGTCAATTTAAATCAACAAACAACAATCAAAAATTTATATAACACATCATAAATTTATTTAACTTGCAATGGAAATTTTAGTATTGCGTGAGTGGGTTTAATCACTCACCTTTGATTTATAGCCCATTAAATACCCAATAAAAGCCTAATATCTCAACAGCCTCCAAATTCAACAAAACCAGTTTCATGTTATCCAGAATTTCGATACGAGTCCAATGGAAGGAACCGTGCATCAATCGGAGTTCATATGCAGAAGATATTCAAGTTATAAGAATATTATGAAAATGGAATATAAAAAACATGTACACACATTTTAATAATAAAATAAAACAAATTAGTTACTTACGTTAAAAATTTTGAAGCTTGCATGCTCATATTTCTGTAGCCTGGAGAATCAGCGAAAAAAATGACACGATGGCTCACGCATGGAGAAAAGGAGACTTTAGGAAATGGATTTGCAAACAAATGGACAGATTGGCTTCATAAAAATAAGTTTCTCACATTTGTTTGTTTTTTTTAGAAGAGAAAGAAAACTTCATGAAAAATAAATAATGGAAGCACGTTTTGGAAATGGAAAGTTAGAGGAAGATGTTTATGAAATAGGAAATGAAAAGGGGTAAAGCACGTTTGAAAATTGGAATATGAAAGGGAAGGATACAAGAAGATGTAAATTTGCAAAATGAAAAGAGACTAACATGAAGGTAATTAACAAAGGATGAAGACACACGTTGAAATTTGATAAGACATGTTTACATGGCAAGCAAATCTTTTGGTATAAAATTTCAAAACATGCGCTACCTCAATTAATTTCATTAACATACAGGAAACATTTCAAGATAAGGCTCATGTGTAAATAAATAAAACTTACTGGAAAACCAAAAGAGGCATGTATTTAATAAAAAAAGTAATAATAATAAAATAAAATAAATGAAAGCGACGATTTAAATTTGAGAAGGTAGACCGTACATGGAAACCACAACTCTAATATACTCAAATAAAAAAACGTTCATTTTAACATATTTTATTAACCCTAATACTCTCAAATTTACACACACACACACACGGATATATATATATATATATATATAGTACACAGTAAGTAAAATTAAATACTGTAATTAACGTAATGAGGACCGCCACTACACACAATAAAAGATGAACCGAGACACCAAATTCAAATTATGAATGAAATAAATTTCCCATGTAAATATGCTAACTATTCCAAATCAAAATTTTAACCAAACCTTCAAGTTGTTTTCTTACCATTTTATTATTGTTATTTTTTTATAAATTAAATTCACATCAAGTTTGAAAATTTAAATAAATCAAATATTCCCACTAGAAAATACATCAAAATTCAATTCTTTGTTTTAATGAAATTAAATTTATATTCACAAATGAAACATTCACTTTATTTGATAAAAATATTCTTTTCAATAAATCAATCTTTTTCTTTTATCTTTATTGAAACATATTTCTTTTTACTACACATTAATTTACAACTAACAACCCCTCCTTTAAAACCAACATATACTTAAAGATTATCTCATTAAAGAGTTACAGAAATAATATGTCGTACAACCACGTCGTTTCTTTATCAATTGATTTCCTATTATCATTATATTTGTAACCAATTTTAGTACTCACAATTTGAATGTAATATTTCTCATTGAAATTCTCATTATATTTTTAACACAAAATGTATGTTGCACATATCACTAATCAATTACCATTTACTTCTATTTCTTATTTATGGCAAGATTTAATTACTATTAATTACAATAATTAAATCTCAAAACATACTCTAATACAAGAAGGTAATTAATCAAATTGTTTTCCTTTGAAATCCAATTTTCCATGTTAAATCCAATATCTATATATAAATTAATTCCAACATTTAGTTACAACCATAATAAAATTCTAGTTCATTACAATTTAGTTTTCAACACATTCTTTTATTTTATTTTCTTTTAAATGTTATTTATATTAAATCAAGCAATATCTTATGTGTTTATTAAACATAAGTTTCCATTTTATTGCAGTCATTACTCTACAATTACGTCCTTTCTCATATTACTGAAATATTTCAATTACATTAAATTCTATTGATAACAAAATTAATTTCAAAATGGATTAAATAATAAGATGGAAAAAAAGCAATTGTTACACATTAATAATTCATATCTATCAACTTATTGTTTACAAATAAGAATTTTGAATTACTTACCACATAACTGATTTCACCATTTTATACATCATTTATTTTCTTCATTATTAACCTTTATAATTATATCTAAATTAAACTTTAATAATTATATTCCAAATTAAACTTTATTATTTCCCAATTAGAGATAAACATCATTTTATTCTTTTCAAGTCAAAGCTTAAACTTTATTAAAATGTTCATTTCAATTTAATTTGAAATGTATGTCCTTATGTTAAACTTATTAATTACAACGCGTTAGTCTTTTCTTTTCAATTGAAGGATTCCAACAACTCTTATTGCAGTTTATATTCAATGTTAGATTTCAAACGGACTCCCATTATACCACAACTATTTCTGTTTATTTCAAATTTTCCAACATTCATTTGTCAAATTATTCCATTCTTATATTAATATCTATTATTACAATCCATGGAACTTACATTCAAACAATTATTAAATAAATCATATTAAAATCAATATCATTAAATTATATTCTAATATGCATTACAATCTTTTACCTCACTAAAATTAGTTGTTTTTAGCATTTATTAAGATCGTGTTTTATATTTTGACAAATTTTTGTATTAATAAATCATACAAACTTTCTTTCTAACCATTTTTAATCAACAATTACTTAAATTTGATATTTCTAAAGGGTTGAAAATACGGGTCGTTACAAGGATATTGAACCTGCAGATGAGGAGGAAATCAATGCCTCCGAGATCCTTTCTTTTGATGTCCCCTCCTTTGAAATCAAGTCAGACTCTGAGGATGAGGGTGATAAGGATGATGCCGCCAGGGAGGAAGGCGAGGATGATGGTGGTGACAATGATGATGATAACGACGATGACGACAACGATAATCTTGCTGGTGGTCAGGGCCCAATCGGAAATGGCGGAGGTCACCACGAAGCCTCTGATAAGGATGTGGATGATAACACCAAAGCTTTAGAAAAAGAGCCAACTCCTCATGCAGCTACTCCGCCTGAATCTATTGGTCCTTTTGTCCCTCAAGAGGATGAGCTTGCTCTTGTTGACATTGATGAGCTTAGAGGGAAAGAGCAGGCTTCCCAGACCTCAATTCCAATGTCATAGGTATGGGATTCTCTATTTAAATGTCTTTGACTTCAAAGGTTATAATAGTGTAATTCATTCTTTTTAGACAAGGAAGAAGTCCATCCTCCCCTATAAAACACAACTTGAGAGAAAACAAGATGATATTAACAAGTTATATAGAGAGTTAGACAAACAGATAAGGTAGCATAATGTACTCTCCAATAAGTATCATAGGCTTGACAGGAGTACCTCGGTGTTGGCGTCTTTTAAACATCGGAAGGCTGCCCCTCTATTAAAGAGAGCGCGCCTCCGATACAACGCCCTTTAAAAGGAAAATTCGGAGTTACTTACCTTGTTTTGGATGCTGATCGAAGAGAGAAACATTTTAGTCAACTTTTTATATAAAGTCTATTGTAGACACTCAATCATTGATTTTTCGTACTTAGGTGAATTTAGTGAGGGTTGCCTAAGATGTTTTCACAAGAGATGTTTAGATGAATTTGGATCCGACCTTCTAGGGCTTGTTGGAACTTACCATGGGTTAAATCGATTCCTCAAGATATCCCCCCTAAAAAGCTTAAATATTATAAAGATAAATTTGTATCTGAATTATTTTCTAAGTCTGTACTGTATGAACCAGATGAATAGTTGTAACATGTAACATTGGATCGATTAATAAATATTTGTTTAGTTTTTCCTTTTATGCTTAGCTCCGCTTCATTATATTACTTCAAAGTGACTGTTCATTAGGTCGCATTGTCTCTAGAGACCATTTAAGCCAATATGTCAAATTGTGACGATTTTATCTCAAAAAGGCATCAATATTAAAATCTTCAAAATTAGCAAGATACTGCTTCCTCGGAGACTTACAAAAACTTTACTTGGAGTACCCTCGACTTCGGTTTGATTTTCTTGGTGATGAGAAAGAGACTTTCCTTAAAGAAATCAGGACATTTCATACAAAATTAATTTGTGGCCGTGATAGTCCTCTAGCTGGGAAATGGGATTGTAGCAAATGTCCCACTGTGTTAACCCCGGAGGGACTAAAAATTCCCTTTGATTCTACAGTTAATCTTTCCGGCAATTCATTAGACGAAATTAAAAATGTAGTTTCTAAGCTTTAGATGCAAACCAATTGTTTTTTGGTATTTTCTTTGACTTCGTTGTTGTTCGAATTGTAATCTTCTATTGTAATAATAAAGAGATTCTTCATTCTGATTTTGACTTTGTTTTATTTCTTTTGCTTAAATAGGAGCTATAACTATCCACAGTTTCTCTTCCCTTTAATTTGTCGTCACACGTCGATGTTCTTAGAGAGGAACTGTTGAAATCAAGTGGAGGGATTGTGCCCAGCGATGATGTCTTACTGGAACGCTTTGGTAACAAGGCTGAGGCGTTGAAATGGCATAAATGATACTTTGTTCAAAAAACCATAGCTAGCAATCAGAAGGATCAAATCACTTATCTCGAGGCTGATATTAAAAGCAAAGATGAAACAATCTCGTCACTGAAGCGATAAGTAAAAGCAAATCCTTCAATCGATTTTGATCTTAAGATGTCAGAACTTATCCAACAAAACAACAATTTAGAATTAAAACTGAAGGATAGTCAGGCGTAGTGCGATTCGTTAGAATATATCATGGAAAACAAACTTCCAAGTATCAAATTACTGGTCCCTCGCACTATCCCTTCTACTTCTAGACCTACAAGGTCCACTTTCCTTACTGCCTAGAACTTCTCCACAATGCTCACCCCTCCTCCTGGTTTAGACGAAAACATTGTGGGTAACTGGTGCAGGAGAGTAAGATTTTAAATTGCTAGATATTTTGATGAGAAGCAAAAAGAAAAATACTTGCAAAGTATTAATGAGTATGCTGCTAAAATTCAGGAGCTTAAACGTGATAAATACTTTCTCCAAAAGTGCGCTGCAGTGTTAGAGAGGGATAACAAGACCTTAAGGGGGTGGCAACAGAGCTTTTAACCTCGCTTTAAAGACTAACGTTGAAGTGATCAATGACGAAGACAGAGTAAGGAGGAAAGAAAAGAAACTCAAAGAAGTTCTCTGTGATGCAATTCATCATGTAGTGGAACCTTCAGTTGCCGAGACACTCGACAAAGCTGCTAAAGACTTGTAATTTATTTGTATGTTTGATATTTCATCTTGTACATATGTGAATAACTTCATAGTTTTGTAAATTATCTCATGAATTATGCAAATTATATTAATTTTGTAAATATCACCTGATTTGTAATCCTTTTCTATAATGACACTTCTAAAATGCTTTTTGATTGCTCATTCATTACTTCCAAATTTGCTGAATCTTTTATTTCTCTTTGATGTACCGATTTCCCTAAAAAGTATGAAGTAAACAATATTTCTAATTGTTAGCTTGAAATTGACATGTCAGTCTATGTATATCATTTGCTTAAATTAACAAATCATCTCTTTAATCGCATGAAAAGTAGTTTGTAGTAAACATCTAAATCCCATCTTTTAACCGTGATGAGGGATAATTAAGAATTTAATTTCAACCATTTGGCTGGAATATCTGAAATTTGTTGATAGAAAATCCTGCCTTATCACAAGGGTATAAATATTAGATAATAATTCTTCAAGAGATAGTTACTTAGGGATTGAATCCAAAAATCATTGCCTAAATATCCGTACTAGAATCCCGGAGACCCATCCTCGGGCTTTAGTGAAATTTGAAAAATTAGAAATCTGAGACCCGGGTTTAAGTATCAATGGAAACTTATAACAATGATTCTCTTGAGAGTATTTTTGACCCAAATTCAGGCACTTGTGATAGATAAATAAAATTCTATTATTGAAATTTAAGACCCAGATTAGGGCTTAAATAAGTAATTGTCTCGATACCCAGATTCAGGTATATTAAGATTATCAGTGATCGATGGAGACCCGAAACCCAGATTCAGGTATTAATAAATGAAGTGCTGAAATGAATATCCTAAAACCCAGATTCGGGTATTAATTGATGATATTTAGATATGAAAGATCTGAAATTAAATTCGAGTATTAATAGATCAAATTCCAGTATGAGAGGCCAAAGACCCAGATTTGGGTATTAATAGATGATGTTTAGAAATGAAAGTCCTGACGGCTATTTATTAGTGGAGCTCTGTTCTACTCCTTTGATGTGCGAACTCATCAGGTCTTGTATAGAAGTAATTTGTCTAGTTGCCTCTCGAGCTCAGACGTCTTAGTCCGCAATTGGAAATGCCTCTTTTCGGGCTTGAACATCTTAGTTCATGATTTGATAAGCCTCTTCTCGGGCTTAGACATCTTAGTTCATTGTTGAATGTGCCTCCTCTTAGGCTTGGACATCTTAGTCCATTATAGTATGAGCCTCTTCTTGGGCTTGAACATCTTAGTCCATTGTTTAATGGGCCTCTTCTTGGGCCTGGGAGTCTTAGTCCATTATTGTTCGATGCTCTTGGTTAGCTCATCTTAGAGACTGAAACCAAGGACTTACCCGACCTCCCTCCAGGAGGCACCCTGCCCTGGCCCTTTTGCGGTGCGGACAGGGGCTTGTTCGGTGCTTTACCCTGGCCATCTTATGGCACGGATAAAGGCTTACTCCGTCCTCCCTTCAGGAGGTGTCTTACCATGGCCATAGCGTGACGCGGATAAGGGCTTGTTCGGCGCTTTATCTTGGCCATCTTATGGTGTGGATAAAGGCTTACTCCATCCTCCCTCCAGGAGGTGCCTTGACCTGACCAAAGGCACGGCCAAGGGCTTGTCTGGTGCTTTAACCTGGCCATCTTATGGCGTGGCTAAAGGCTTACCCGCCTTCCCTCCAAGAGGTGCTCTGCCCTGGCCATCTCGGCGAGGACAGAGGCTTTTCTACCATCTTAGGTAGACTATCATCTTAGGTAGTTTCCAAATATAAGGAGCATTTCACTCCCAACCATGTAGATTTTCTTTTTATGAAATGTAGCTCTTTATTGATTCTGTCTTAAATTCTTTTTACAAACTCGTGAATCTTTCCTTGTCGGAAGAAGTTTATAATCAACCCTTCCAGGGCTCTGCAATGGTTGGTTTCATGACCATTCATCATATGTAGTGGCAATAGGATCCTCCTAGATTCCTTTCATATTTTGGCCTTTTCTTTTGTGATGGCCAATATTTAAGCTCACCCTTAGTAAGTAAGTAGATGTTTTCTATACATGTTGTTCAGTTACATTCCTTTGGAAGTCTAGACTTGAAGCTTGATTTTTGCGGATGGGTTTTTGACCTTTTGTTCCTTGGCCTTACTATTTCACATTCTTCTTTTGATTTTCTTTTCACCACCCTTTGAATTTCTTGAGCTGGAAGTGTTTTTGCTGTAGTTAATTGCCGCTTGTGTGCAAAGGCATTGTAATCATCCAGTATCTCTTTTTCAACGATAGTGCCTTTGGAATAATGCTGGATTGTTCTTCTTATTTGATTGAAGGCATTGTCACTTCCATTTGTTTTCTTTCCTAGTGCAAAGATAGGGGTGGGGCCAACATGAAAAGCATTTAAACTCCATTTCTCAAGATCATAAGATTCCACCTTATTTTGTTTTATTATTCTTAGAGCTTCTAATATGAGTCATTGCTCTTCATTCTGATTGGAATCCCTGATGGTTATTGGGGAGAATCCTGTCAAATACGATTCAGAAGATCCTTGTTCCAATCTTAAGATTCTTCTAGCCATGATTAAATCAAAGTAGATGAATTTGAGATAGAGTTGAGTGGGGTTAGAGAATAGTAGTGTTGGGGGTTTAACCATGTCGGAGGTTCGAGCCCTCATTCTCGCACCAAAAATGTTTACAAGATTTCTTGTCAACACCCCAAAGTTATGCTTAGGAATGAGAATTATCCTTTAGGTAAGTGGTGTAAAATGGTAGGTATGAATCCCTTTTGAATTTTCTCTTGAATTGGCTTTAGTAAGAAGGATTCACTCAAGCAGACCTTTCAACTGTGTCGAAAGGGTTGGGTTCCATACTTAATGACCTTTTGACTCTATTGAAACTGTGTAGATTCTTTTTCGAAAGCTTTCTTTCTCAAAATTGATGAAATACCCTAGATAAGGTTTCTTTTGATTGGATTCAATCTCATCAAAAGCTTTGATTATTAGTTGGCAGGGACTCTATCCTTGAATCTGATGCAGAGGTTCCAACTTTGCCGAAAGCAAGGTGGTTTAGGTGTTAAAACTAGATCTAGGAATCTAAGTCAGGGGTTTTGACTTCTTCAAAAGTCGTGAGCTAAGTATCCTAGGGTTTAAACTAGTAATCACAAGCTACAGTGTTTCGGTGAAGGGTTCGATCTTGTCGAAAGCTTGAACCTTGAGCTCCTTGTTTTAGTTGAAGGTTTAGGTAAGTTACAACATGGCTTCGACCTTGTCGAAAGCTAAAATTCGGAGTAAAGTTGCTTAAGGTATGAACTTTAAATGGTTTAAATCTTAATAGGTTTTGACTGTGTCGATAGTGTAATTTTGATGAAGGCAAAACCTGCAACACAAAAGTGAAACTGACAAAAGGGTTTGATAAAGTGATAGGTAATCTAAAATACTTTAAACTTCCCATTTATAAGCGAAAGATAGCTTTATTGCTTCAAATCTCCAAATTAATCTTGCAATTAGGGTTACAACACTTCTTCTTAAAGAAATACAAGTTTGGAGTCAGAGGAATCGGATCCCCAAAAACGTGACCTCTTAGGTCATATTTATAGATGCGGGTCAGCACCTTTCGACCCTGATGCTTTCGACTGGGTCGGAAGGTGGCTGCCGAGAGACTTAAGCACGTTGTCGCTTTTGTCGAAAGGTATGGTGGTGCTCCTCTTCTTTGAGTTGTCTCGTAAATGCTTCCGACTTCGTCGATAGCCTTTGCTCATTGGTTTCGATGATGTTGGTTAGGCATGTGCTCTTGTTTCCGATCTGATGCGGAACCCTTCCTGGACCATATTGGTTTCGACTGATTCGAAAGGCTTACTATGGCTTTCGAAGGGGTTGCTTAAGATAAGACTCGCTTTCTTGCAATTTGAATGAATGCGAAACCATTGGTTTCGAGTGGTTTAGCATATGTTCAAAGAGCTATTCTTCATTATCTTCTAAAAGGGGTGGCTTCGACTTAATCGAAAGGTTTTCATCTAGTCGAAAAGTTGTTAATGAAGTCGGAAGGGAGCTTTCAACTCCTTCTTCTTCTTTGAAAGGTAAGAACTTACTGGATCTTTGATGTAAAGACCCTTTGACACCTTCGAAAGGTTCCAGAACTTCCAAACTTTTTTGATAGCATCCCTTCAACTCTTTCGAAAGGTTCAGCTGGAGCTCTTCTCTCTTGTTCTTTGTTTAAAGAGGTCCCGACATAGTCGAAAAGTGAATATTTGTAATAACAGATGATATGATATGATTGGAGGAAATAGCTTGTTATTCTATGTTAGATGATATGATTTGACGTTGTTTGCTAGTGTTGTGATTGCATAGAAAGTTAGGTTGGAGAATTGAGCAAATCGGAGGCAATATTGGTCGAATTAGATGAAACTTGAAGCAAAGGCTTTGGAGTATTGGAAGAGCTCGTGGTTCAAGGAGCAAGTTCCAATTCATTATCTACAGAAGTCGGCATCGGGTTGAGAGGTCGGCACCGACATGTGCTGTTTGGTCCATGGTGGTAGCGGCTTTGAGAAGAGCAAGGATGCTGCTAGTAGAGATTGCCTAAGGTGATGAATCGATGATTGCCTAAGTGTTGGAGGCTATAACGACTTGTTTCTAGAATATGAAGTACGGTGCTTTGAAGAGAATATTTGTTCTATGATGATTTGATTTGTGTTGAGAAGTCGGGGTCAAATCATTTGGGCATGGAGTACTAAAAGCAAGGAAGTCAAAAAAACATAGACATAGGATGGCTAAGTAGAGAGCAATGTTTTAAATCTCGGATTTTGGCCAATATCTCGGGAAAATATCTCGGCTATCTCGGGCGATATTTAAAACACTTATAACTAAATAGGCTGCCAAATCTCGGATTTTGGCTGATATCTCGGATTTTTCATCTCGGCCATCTCGGGGAGATTTAAAAGCCTGGTAGAGAGCTCGACATCGAGTTGGGAGTTTGGTACCAACTTCTTGGTTTCATTCCAAATGGGATGGAACTTCTGAGAGGTGAAGTAGAGGTCCTATAAATTGTGTTGGAGGTGTTGGCTTGTTCGTATCAGGTAGGATGACGATATAACTGTATGATGAAAAGCTATGGTCTTTGGATGTTGGCTTGTGTTGGAAGTAGGTTCCAAAGATGGTGGCTCATAAAGGGGCCAACCATATGATCGGGGAATGTGGAAGGGTTCCTCATGAATAATGCAAACTGGATTGAACAAGAAGGGCTGAGTATTCAAATGGAGCAAAGAAGGGCTCGGGTGTATGTGCTAAGCAATTGTTGATGACTCGAAGAGTTTTCAGTTGTACTCGAAGCAGGGGTATTATAAGTGGGACGCCAATGGGTCAATGAAGGGACCTGTGTACCTTAGACCTGTAGCTTTAGGTCTATTCCAGCTTAGGGCTGCGAGACATGTATCCAGCTTTGAACTATGAGATAGGAGAGTACAATAGAGAACCAGGATATCCATTAGTTCCTGGCTTGGGTGACATACGAGTTATCATATATTCATAGCACATGGGATGATAATTGGGATTGTATGATGGATGCTATGGTTGCTTTATTTAGTAGGCTATCACCCGTAGGTATCAAGGGAAGTAGGTATTGGAGATAGGAATACTTGGAAGGCTGATCTCCTTTATTTGGTTTGTGATATATTTTTATGATATTGTAGAGTGGCATATTATAGTGTTATATGCTAACTCTTTAGTTGCAGGGATAGGTTAGGTATGGTTCATGTACTCTTGTTCCTTACCATATTTTCTTGTATAGTATTTTGAGACTCATTTACCACTCACATCAGACTGTTGTCCGACCCAAAGTTGTATGTTTTGTTTCTTATTATCTTGGTACTCTTAAATAAGTAGACTAGATAACAAGAATAGGTGATGGAGTAGTTGTTCAAAGGACGCTATATGAAGCTATCTCGTATTTTATACATATATGGAGTCTACGCTTATTCCGCTATGCAGCACTGGAGAGCCTTGGTAGTGACTGCTTACTATTTGTATTTGAGAAAATTGTTGAGTTTATTTCTGTTATATAAACTCCACTGTTGAAGTATAACTCTGTGAATATTATACTCTAATGATGATGGTATGTTCAAGTTGTTATTCCTGCTTCTTCTGTTGTATATGTGATATTATATTTTGTCCATGCGCTGTGAGATATACGACATGTTATATGTTATATTGATTTATTTCAACCTTGATGATCATCCTATATCAGCAGGGCATGACATTAGAACACTTTTATATACTATTGGTGTCGGTGGTATATGGTGGTTATCATAGGGTCCATCAGATCAGGTATAATTTACCTCTATAAATATGGTAGATTTCAAAAAATATATCCATAATTTAGATCTTATTGGGTCTACAAAGTCTAAATTAATTTTAGGTGTAATCTAAATATGGTTTAAAAATTATTTTGTTTAATTCACTAATTTAATTAAGGGGCATTTCACTAGAAGGACAAACTTTGCAGTCCAATTAGTTTCTAGGACACACACCCACAGAAATTATTTTCAAGACCAAAGTCAGCGGAATAATTACTTTTAAGGACAAAGTCAGCAGTCCAATTACTTTCAAGGACATAATTTCATAGGTTTTTAGGCCTTAGAAACTAATTATTTTGCATTTTGTCCTTAAAAGTAATTATTTCAGCTGTGTCCTAGAAACTAATTGCACTTGCTAAAGAGGCCCTTGTGGCTAATTTCCACTTTAATTAAATAGTTGATTTAAATTTGAATTTAATTTGAGTATCCAAATATACTCATGTGTGTATTGTGCTCGTTCAACATATTTTTATTGAATATATGGTTAACGTGTACGTGTGTAGGTGTTGAGATTCACACTGCATAGACATATTAGCCCTTTATATACATTTTTTTGTCAAAAACAATTTTAAAATATATATATAAATAAATATTTAAATTAAAGAAAATAAATTATTTTGACAAAGTCAATAATTTTAAAGTTCAAAATTCTTTTAAATTTATCTAATTTGTTTACTTAGTAAAACAACTTTTAAATACTAGATCTTGATTTATAAATTTAAAAGAATGTATATATACATATACATACATACATATATTATATTAAAAATTATAATAAAAATATCATTAAATTTTGAATAACATAGTATTAACAAAAATAACTTATATATATATGTATTAAAAATTTTGAATAACACACACACACACACACACACACATATATATATATATATATAAAACATAGTATTAAAAACACACACATACATACATATATATAACATATATATATTAAATTTTTTGAATAACTTATATATATATATCATTAACTTTTGAATAACATATTATTAAAAATACACGCACACACATATATATGTATTATACTAAAAATTATAATAAAAATATAATTTTTTTTTAAATAACATAGTATTAACAAAAATAACTTATATATATGTTTATTTATTTAATCTACACTAAAACAATAAATACAATATATAATATTTTCAGCAAAAAAAATCTCTTATTATAAGTCCGTATGTATTAAAATAAAATATTATTTTATGAAGCTAAATTATTAATAAAAAAATAAATAAACATATTACAATAATTATATTACTTTAAAACAATTTATAAATTTTTTATTTATAAATAAAATAAAATTATGTTTTAGTTTTTTTATTTTTATGCCACCGAATATAATATGATGCATAAATTAATTTAAAATATTTATATATATTTGCATTTAAAACAAATTTAAATCAATTAAATCAGTTTTAATGTTTCAAAATTATTTTTTTTAACAAAATCCATATACTATTATTTATAAATAAATAATATTATATTATAAATAAAACAAAGATGTAATATCGACAATGAAACTGGTAGACACGCACATACACACACATAACATTATAATAGTATAGTAATAAGGGGACAATAGCTATGCATATAAATTCATTCAAACAATATTATAAATCTAAACTAATATTGTAGAATGTATATCATAAACAAAAGTATTATACCTTATTGGAAGTCGCCTTCGGATGCACTTCGATTGATTAAATGACTCCAAGATTCATTTAGAATCATCCTTTTGACGTTGCAAAGATTTGGAGTACCACGTTTTAAATTTGTTTTGATCTTGATTGTAGAAAATTTTGGTGTGAGGGATGAAAATATATGCGGCAATGGCGGAGGCAGGAGAAGGAAGAAAGAGTACCAAATAGTGAGGGATTAAAGTGGCTTAGCTAAGGAGAATTATTCTCCATAATTTTTTAATCCACCTTT
The DNA here is from genome assembly GCA_030737815.1 of Allium fistulosum. Classification (NCBI taxonomy): domain Eukaryota; kingdom Viridiplantae; phylum Streptophyta; class Magnoliopsida; order Asparagales; family Amaryllidaceae; genus Allium; species Allium fistulosum. Next base: position 104,321,866 of record CM060907.1, read on the forward strand.
TATCAAGTTCTAGATTCAAAATTAAAAACTTGAACCCCTCCTTTGCTCCACTTAGGCTTGCCATAGCTAGGTCTTTTTGGGCCCCTATTTACTTCAAACCGGCTTAGTAATCAATTATAACTAAATCCAATTTAAATGAGTATTGACATCATATATCGATATCAATTTATACATGTATAACTTTTATATACGCACCTAATTAATTACTAATGGTACCAAAAAATACTGATGGCTCTAATACATCAAACAAATAATCAATTAATATTTTATAAATATTAATTAATTTAATTAAGTTACAATAATTATAGATTAACATAGAACTTATACAAGTAACATATAACTCTCCCAAAATAAATAACTCTAACTCGACGGCGGTATTACGGTCGGATGAAGCATATAGATAACCATTGCATGGAAAATAGTTGGGTTCCACTAATTCCAAAAAGTTGATAATTTGTGCTAGACATGGACTGTTTATATTCATGGGAAAGAACATGTTCAGTTTGTTTTAGGCAAGATGGACCAAAAACCAATGAAGTAGGATGTAGTTAGGTACCATTCAATAGTACATAACCTTTTTTCATATGATTTTGGAACTGAGTTAAACCATGTGTAAAACATATATATGTCAAACAGAAATGCTCATTTCTTGCTCTTAGAATATCAAATTTAAATTCAAAACTTTGAAGGTATAACTATTTGGTTAACAGAGGTAAGAAAAGACAGTTAAGGATAAGGCTGTTATAGAATAGCTAGCTTATATATGCACAAGTGATCTCTGTGTACATGCTCACTGTGTAGGTGCACATAGCATACATTAATTAATTATTTTCTTCTCTATGCTTCTTTCCTTGTTTGTGTATAGTGTATCTTCTTTATATCTTCTACTACTGACTCTGATGACTTTTGATGGTTGTTAGGAGAATATATATGGCCTGAAGCATTGTAAAACTGGTTCTTCTTCTTCTTCTTCTATTTCCTCAATTTGTTCCTCTTCCTTGGCTTTTAAATGCTCAAAACATTCCACTGCTTGTTAGCTGACTAAATTTAAATTTTATAGACCTAATTGAATATATATGGTTTTGTTCTCTTTTTTGAATACAATTCCAGGAAACAATTCCAATGGTGGTTGATAATCTATAAATTAAAACAATCATCATTAATACAACTTGCTTACGTAAACATAATAACCAATAAAGAGAGAATCAAAATAAGTCAACAGTCAATAACAGTACCTTGTGTTGTTGGGTCTTGATTTGTTAATTTCTAGAAGTTTCTTATTATTAAAGTTTCTAGAGTCTTCTTGTATTTGATAGAATTTGGTGAGAGCTCTAGAATTTTATATTAGTTGCTAGAAATAAGAATTATATAATAGTTATGTTTCTAGAGTTGCCTAAAGAGTCATTTCTAGAGTTGTCAAATGAGTCATGTTTCTAGAGTATTATATCTATTGAGTCATATAAATAGAGGATCTCTCCCCTCATTTTGTATCAAGCAAGAAATAGATCATCAATAAAGAAAAGTTTTCTACAAATAAATAAAAAAAACTCCTCTTTCTTATATTCTCTTCCTCTTTCTCCTAAAAATATTCAACAAAGTGGTATCAGAGCGAGGATTTTTTTTATTAAAAAAGATAGAGATGGCAAATAATGGCGTTCCCCTACAAGTTCCAATGCTCACCAAGAACAATTATGATAATTGGAGTTTAAGGATGATGGCTCTCCTTGGAGCACACGACGTGTGGGAGATAATTGAAAATGGCTATACTGAACATTAGAATGAAGATGGTTTATCTCAAATTCAAAGAGATGGTTTGAGAAAATCAAGGACAAGGGACAAGAAGGCTCTTTGTCTAATTTATCAAGCATTGGCCTTTGAAAAAAAAATTGGATCAAAGTCGGCCAAAGAAGCATGGGAGAAGCTTCGAACGTCTTACAAGGGAGCCGATCAAGTCAAAAAGGTACGTCTTCAAACTTTAAGAGGAGAGTTTGAAACTTTGCATATGAAAGAAGGTGATCTTGTTTCTGATTACTTCTCAAGAGTTCTCGTGGTTAGTAATAATCTTAAAAGAAATGGTGAGAAGTTAGATGATGTAAGAATTATGGAGAAGATTCTTAGATCATTAGATCCAAAGTTCGAACATATTTTCGCCATCATTGAAGAAACAAAAAACTTGGAGACCATGTCAATAGAGGAACTTCTAGGCTCATTGCAAGCTTATGAAGAAAAGAAAACGAAGAAGGAAGAGACTATGGAGCAAGTCCTTAAGACACGGATTGATTCAAAAAAGGAAGAAAGTAATCGAAGCCAAAAAAGATGGGGTGGTGGCCAAGAAAGAGGAAGAGGTCGTGCATATGGACATGGACGAGGTTGGAGGCCCAACTATGAAAACAACAGCAGCAACAACAATAAAAGAGGAGAAAGCTCAACAAGAGGTCGTGGGAGAGGAAATTCAAGGTATGACAATTCACGTGTTAAATGCTACAATTGTGAGAAATTTGGACATTATGCTTCTGAATGTAGAGCTCCAAAGCATAATAAAGTTGAAGAGAAGACCAATTACGTTGAAGAAAAAAGCCAAGAGGATGGTACATTAGTACTGGCTTACAAAGAAAATGAAAAAAGAGAAGAAAACCAATGGTACCTAGATAAAGGTGCAAGCAACCATATGTGTGGAAGACAAAATATGTTTGTGGAGCTTGATGAATCAGTGAAGGGCAATGTGGCATTTGGAGATGAATCAAAGATAGCAGTGAAAGGTAAAGGAAAGGTTCTTATTCGATTAAAGAATGGAGAGCACCAATTCATTTCCAATGTTTACTATGTGCCAAACTTGAAGAGCAACATTTTGAGCTTAGGACAACTCTTAGAGAAAGGTTATGATATTCGATTAAAAGATAATAATCTTTTTATAAGAGATGGTGCAAGTAACTTCATTGCAAAGGTACCAATGTCAAGAAATAGAATGTTTATGCTCAACATTCAAAGTGATGTCGCACAATGCGTTAAGGTGTGCTATAAAGATACTGCTTGGCTTTGGCATCTTCGTTTTGGACATCTTAACTTTGGAGGACTAGAGTTGCTATCCAAGAAGGAAATGGTAAGAGGATTAACATGCATAAGCCATCCAAATCAAGTGTGCAAAGGATGTTTACTTGGAAAGCAATTTAAAATGGGCTTTCCAAAGGAGTCATACTCAAGAGCTAAAAAGCCGTTGGAACTCATACATACGGATGTGTGTGGTCCGATCAAGCCAAGTTCACTTGGTAAGAGTAACTATTTTCTTCTTTTCATCGATGATTTTTCAAGAAAAACATGGGTGTATTTTTTAAAAGAGAAATAAGAGGTTTTTGAGAACTTCAAGAAGTTCAAGGCCCATGTTGAGAAGGAAAGTGGCCTTATGATTAAAGCCATGAGATCTGACCGTGGAGGAGAGTTCACGTCAAAAGAATTCCAAAAGTATTGTGAAAATAATGGAATCAGACGACAACTGACAGTGCCTAGATTCCCCTAGCAAAATGGAGTAGCAGAAAGGAAGAATATGACAATTCTTAAAATGGCAAGGAACATGTTCAAAAGTAAGAGGTTGCCAAAGGAATTTTGGGCGGAAGCTGTGGCATGTGCATTTTATCTATCAAACCAATCTCCAACAAGAAGTGTGTGGGGAAAGACACCACAAGAAGCATGGAGTGGAAGGAAGCCTGGTATTTTCCATCTAAGAGTCTTTGGAAGCATAGCTCATGTACATGTACCAAACGAGAAACGAAGCAAATTGGATGACAAAAGTGAGAAGTATATTTTCATCGGTTATGACACCAACTCTAAAGGATATAAGCTCTACAATCCTGATACGAGGAAGATAATAATTAGTCGAGACGTTATGTTTGATGAAGAAGGAGAATGGGATTGGAGATCACATAATGAAAATTAAAACTTCTTTCCATACTTTGAAGAAGATGAAATACCACAACCAAGGATCGAGCAATTAAGGAAGGAGCCTACTTCCCCACTAGTTTCTCCTACCATAAGTTGTCAAGAAGATGAGAGCTCAAGTGAAAGGGCTCCACGCTTTAAAAGCCTTCAAGAAATTTATGAGGTAACATAAAATCAAGACAATCTTACTCTCTTTTGTTTATTTGCGGATTGTGAGCCTATGATATTCCAAGAAGCTTGCAAAAGAAAAGTTGGAAAAATGCTATGGACGAAGAATTAAGGCCATCATGAAGAATGACACATGGGAGTTAGCTTCACTTCCAAAAGGACACAAGGCGATTGGTGTGAAGTGGGTATACAGAGCAAAGAAAAATGCCAAAGGAGAAGTTAAAAGATACAAACCGAGATTGGTGGCAAAAGGCTATAGTCAAAGAGCCAGCATTGACTATGATGAGGTATTCGCTCTAGTCGCTCGATTAGAAACTGTTGGACTAATAATCTCTTTAGCAGCTCAAAATATTTGGAAGATACATCAAATGGATGTGAAATCTTCTTTCTTAAATGGAGTTCTTGAAGAAGAAGTTTATATCAAGCAACCACAAGGCTATGAAGTCAAAGGAGAAGAAGACAAGGTTTTGAAGCTAAAGAAGGCACTTTACGGGTTGAAACAAGCTCCAAGAGCTTGGAATGCTCGAATTGATAAGTACCTCCAAGAGAGAGACTTCATCAAATGTCCATATGAGCATGCACTCTATATTAAAATCCATAATGGTGATACATTGATTATATGCTTGTATGTATATGACTTGATCTTCACAGATAGCAATCCAAGCATGTTTCAAGAGTTTAAGAAAGAGACGACGAAAGAGTTTGAGATGACTGATATTGGGCTCATGTCTTATTACCTCAGCATTGAAGTAAAACAAGAAGATAAAGGCATTCTAATCACTCAAGAAGGCTATGCTAAGGAAGTATTGAGGAAGTTCAAGATGGATGACTCTAATCCAGTTTGCACACCAATGGAATATGGAACCAGGTTGTCAAGGCATGAGGAAGGAGGAAAAACAGACTTAACACTCTACAAAAGCTTGGTTGGAAGCTTGCGATATTTAACGTGTACAGACTTGACATTCTATATGCGGTAGGAGTTGTGAGTCGATACATGGAGAACCCAACAATAACTCATTTGAAGACAGCAAAGAGGATTCTTCGCTATGTTAAAGGCACAACAAACTTTGGATTGTACTATTCTATTTCTGATAATTACGAGCTTGTTGGACATAGTGATAGTGATTGGAGTGGAGATATGGATGACCGAAAAAGCACAAGTGGCTTCATGTTCTACATGGGAGATACAGCCTTCACATGGATGTCGAAAAAACAGTCGATTATCACTCTTTCCACATGCGAAGCAGAGTATGTAGCTGCTACTTCATGTGTTTGCCATGCAATTTGGTTACGAAATCTACTAAAGGAGTTGAAACTGCCACAAGAGAAGCCGACCAAGATTTTCGTGGACAACAAGTCAGCAATTGCTTTGGCTAAGAATCCAGTTTTCCATGATCGAAGCAAGCATATTGATGCACGCTATCACTATATTAGAGAGTGTGTCTCCAAAAAGGATGTGCAACTAGAATAGGTGAAGACACATGATCAAGTAGCTGATATCTTCACCAAGCCACTCAAGCATTAAGATTTTGTCCGATTGAGAAATCTGCTTGGAGTCACAAAGCAAGTTTAAAAGGGGATGTTGAAATATTAAACTTGATTTGTTAATTTCTAGAAGTTTCTTATTATTAAAGTTTCTAGAGTCTTCTTGTATTTGATAGAATTTGGTGAGAGCTCTAGAATTTTATATTAGTTGCTAGAAATAAGAATTATATAATAGTTATGTTTCTAGAGTTGCCTAAAGAGTCATTTCTAGAGTTGTCAAATGAGTCATGTTTCTAGAGTATTCAATCTATTGAGTCATATAAATAGAGGAGCTATCCCCTCATTTTGTATCAAGCAAGAAATAAATCATCAATAAATAAAAGATTTCTACAAATAAATTAAAAAAACTCCTCTTTCTTATGTTCTCTCCTTCTTTCTCCTAAAAATATTCAACAAAGCTATGATAGTACTCATCTTGAGTCCTCCTCCAATATTTTCAGGAAAGCTTTTCTTCTTCTCTTTTATGTATTGGTTAAACCTATTACATGTAATGGAGAAGTTTGATTTGTTGAGTTCAGACATGATCAGTGAATTACAAATAAATTGATAGAAGTTGATTTTGTATTTTGGAAATGAAACTACTTTGAACAAAGATGTTGTTCTGTTCTTTGTGAAGATGGCCTTGTATAACACATTTATGGGAACAATTAGAGTAATAATGCCTATGCTTTGCTTGTGTTCTGGAATATACTTCGGATTATGATGGGCTCCAATCTGGCAACCCGCATCCACGTTTCTTTCTTTTCATTCTTTTTGTCTTTTGGGCCTGACTTGTATTTAGCCCAATACTCGTTTTCTGCATTATAAATATAGATGTAATGTGAGATGTAAAGATCAATTTAAGCAGAAGCATAATAATAATATTTTGAATTATCTTTTATGGTATCAGAGCCACCATTGCCAAACGACAGATTTTTCTTTTCGAGAAATTGATTTGTTGTGGGGCTCCCCTCAGAATATTATCATCATAGGGGAGGCTACCCTTCTCAAGATCATTGTAGTGATCGTGTTCATCAGTTCTTACCTCCCACTGTGCCATCCTAGAGGCAGATCAGATTCAAGATCCTCACTTCTACCTCTGGTTGCACTTTTCCGACTCAGCCATCCAAAGGTACATTCGTTCTTGTACACATATTACTGTTTTTCGGTAAAACAGTAATACATATAGCAGTTTACTTCCCTGCACCTTCTTCTCTATCATTTTTGGGACATTGCTTGGCTACCAGAATCTATTTCTTGATCAAGAAATCAGATTCTCCAAATTCTTGATCCACCATGGCCCTCGAAGAAGAGGATGTTACTTCAGCAAACACTGGCAACAGATCCAAGGATAATCAAAAATCCGAATCTGTCTTGATCAGACCTAAGAATCAAGCAATAAACACACCATTAGATGAAGACAATTATATCACATGGAAATATCAAGTAAAAATTGCTTTGAGAGGGTATGATCTACAAGATTATGTCAAAGGAACCAAGGTGATTCCATCAGTTAACATCACTGACGATAAAGGCAATACAGTTAGCAACCCAGAATATATTTTATATCAGAAACAAGATAACTTGCTTGCATCTTGACTCTTATCTTCTATCAGTCAAACCCTATTGTCACAACTTGTTGGATGTTACACGTCATATGAAATATGGTCATCCATTGAAAGAATTTTCAACTCCCAATCAACAGCAAAAATCATGCACTATAGAAGAGAATTACAAAATACAAGAAAGACTGATATGAGCATGAGAGAATACCTTGCCAAAATCAAGAACCTGTGTGACAGATTAAAGGCAGTTGGCCATAATGTTTCAAACAGTGAACAGATTCTCATTATTACCAATGGCCTTGATCAAGAGTATGAATCTCTGGTGACTTTCATTGCCACAGAACCAACCCTACCTGATCTTGACTATGTCTACTCAGCCCTTCTTGCACATGAAGGTAGAGTAGAGCAGAGAAGACTTATGTAAGAAGATTATTCAGAAAATTATGTTTCAACCACAAAGAACAAAAGTCAAAAAAATAGTCAGAACAACCAGAATCCAATAGGAGGTTACAGTCAAAGGGGCAGGGGTAGAGGAAGGTTTTCAAACAACAATAGAGTCAAATGCCAAATTTGTGAGAAATTTGGTCACATGGCAAATAAGTGCTACTTCAGATTCAAAGAGGATTACAACCCATCACAACAAACACAATCAAGCAGGCAACCAACAGTAAATATGGCACAAACCAATCATCAATCAAGAAATAATTCAGATAACTCAACAGATGATGCTGCCAAGACTGATGACATCAACACAGAGGATTGGTTTCCAGACTCAAGAGCTACAAATCATATTACCAACAACTTACAAAATCTCAATTTGGGGAACAAAAGCTATAATGGTAAGAATTTAGTTTCTATAGGTAATGGTGAAACTGCAAATATATCACATGTGGGGACAGGCACTATACAAGGTACAAGGCTGCTCTATCTTAATAACTTATTAAGAGTGTCAAGTATCAAAAAGAATTTAATAAGTGTCTCACAATTTACTAAAGAAAATCATGTATATTTTGAGTTTCACCCTAAATTCTGTCTAGTCAGAGATATGCTAAGTAAAGACATATTATTACAGGGTAAACTGGAACAGGGTCTGTACAAGTTCAGCTATATGAGAACAAAGAATATTTGTAATAATGCTGTCTGGTGTAATAATGCTAGTTTGAATCATAATAAGTGTGACAGTGTATTTCATATGTGGCATTGCAAATTGGGACATCCTAGATATGATGTAGTAAAACAAGTATTGAATGAAAATAAAATTTCTTTCTCACCTTTGCACAATTTATCAATATGCACACACTGTCAAATTGGTAAAAGTCACAAATTACCTTTTCAATATTCTGAAACTATCTATGAAAAGCCACTTGAGCTTGTGACAGCTGACTTGTGGGGACCATCACCACATAACTCAACAAAGGGGGACATGTATTATCTATCACTTGTTGATGCACATACTAGGTATACCTGGATATATTTTTAAAGGCAAAATCAGATACATGCAGTGCTATGAAACATTTCATCACTTGTGCTGAAAAACAACATAATAGCAGTGTGAAGATTGTACAAACAGATGGTGGGGGTGAATTCAAACCCCTAAAGGAGTTTTTCAGTACAAAAGGGATTGTGCATAGGACTACATGCCCCCATACATCTGAACAAAATGGTTTGGTTGAGAGAAAACATAGGCACATTGTGGAGACAGGATTAACACTTTTGTCTCAAGCGAGTCTACCAATGAGATACTGGAGAGAGGCATTTGCCACAGCAGTATATCTCATTAATAGAATGCCAACCAAAGTGTTAACCATGTGTGTCCTTTTGAGAAATTATTTGGTGTTAAACCAAATTATGAATATTTGAGAACTTTTGGGTGCTTGTGATTTCCCTGCCTCAGACCATACAATAAACATAAATTAAGCCTAAGGTCTAGTCAATGCACCTTTTTAGGATATGCACATAATCAAAAAGGGTACATATGTCTAGACAATCAAGGCAGAGTTTATATTTCAAGACATGTTGTTTTTAATGAAAATGTTTTTCCTTTTGCAGAAAAGGAAAAGCACATGCAAGGAACTGATGTAAACAAAGCAAGCACTAGTCACATATCAGACTTGTCAGAATGGATAAGTGCAGAAGTTCAATCAGACAGAGAACCAACAAGGAATGAGCTTAATGATCATTCTGAGCAAATAATAACAAGCAGTCCTCAACATGATGAACAACAAGAATCAAACACACAGCAAGATCATATCAGCAAAGAATTAACAAATGAAACTTCTGATGAGCATACTGAGGTTCATTGTGAACCACAGCCAACTACTATTCAGCATCCCATGATTACTAAATCAAAGAGTGGGATTTTTAAACCCAAAGTATTAAACACTCAACTCAATGAGGTGGAACCAACATCATATGAACAGGCATTAAAAGACAGAAGATGGAGAAAAGCCATGGATGAAGAGTATAATGCTCTAGTTAAAAATAAAACATGGACACTTGTTGATTTACCAAGGCACAAAAATGTTGTAGGAAGTAAATGGACATACAAAATCAAATGAGATGCTGATGGTAAGATCACTAAATACAAGGCTAGACTTGTGGCAAAAGGTTATACCCATTAGTTTGGATTTGACTTCAATGAAACCTTTTCTCTAGTCATTAAGCCAGCAACAGTTAGGATAATTCTAACCATTGTTTTGCATAAAAACTGGAGAATAAGGCAATTAGATGTGCATAATGCCTTTTTAAATGGAGAATTAATGGAGGAAGTGTATATGCAGCAGCCAAAAGGTTACAGTTCTGAAGCAAGTATCAATCAAGTATGCAAATTACATAAAGCAATTTATGGTTTAAAACAAGCTTCAAGGGCTTGGTATGATAAATTAAAGAGCATCTTAGTTAAACTGGGATTCACTGCCACTAAGTCAGACAGTTCTTTTTATACAAGAAAAAAAAGGGAAAACAGTATCTACATTTTAGTTTATGTTGATGATATACTCATCACATGAGACAATCAGCATGAGATCGAATTAGTCATGAAATACTTGGATAAGGAATTTGCAATAAAAGACATGGGTGAAGCAAATTACTTTCTTGGCATACATATTCAAAGGAATGCAGACTCAAGCATCATTTTATCGCAAAAACAATACATATTAGACATACTTGTCAGGTCAAATATGGATAAAGCTAAGCCACTACCTACTCCCATGACAAGTAATCTCAAGTTATCTAAAGAAAGGGGTGAACCTATTGAGAATATCAAACAGTACAGGAGTATTGTTGGGGCACTTCAATATGCTACTATTACTAAATCGGATATCTGTTTTAGTGTAAATAAAGTTTGTCAATACATGCAAGCTCCTACAAGTAAACACTGGTGTGCTGTGAAGCGTATTCTACGATACTTAAAAGGGATAGTCAACCATGGATTAAAGCTCATATCAAGCAAAAACTTATACTTACAAGCTTACAGTGATTCTGACTGGGTAAATGATCTGGATGATAGAAGATCTATCATCGGATATTGCGTTTACCTTGGTAGCAATCCCATCTCGTGGTGCACGAAAAAGCAAGCCACCATCTCCAGATCGAGCACTGAAGCCGAGTACAGGGCCATTGCCAGCACCATGGCGGAGATTATTTGGACCGAAACTTTACTTCAGGAATTAGGGTTCATGCTAAATCGAAAGCCAACGATCCGGGTTGACAACTTGAGCGCTATTCTGTCTATGAACCCTATCCAGCACTCGAGAACGAAGCACTTGGAAGTGCATCTCCACTTTGTTCGCGAACGAACAGGAAGTGGGAAACTCCAGATTCAACACATTCCTGCCTTTTATCAGCGTGCTGATGTATTGACTAAGGCTATTTCGACTAAGAACTTTGATCGATTTAGAGATGAGCTCAGAGTTTTCTCCGCCGCCATGAAAGACGGAGAGAAATTGGAACCTTAGTTTTATTTGAGGGGGCGTAATAATGCCTATGCTTTGCTTGTGTTCTGGAATATACTTCGGATTATGATGGGCTCCAATCTAGCAACCCGCATCCACGTTTCTTTCTTTTCATTCTTTTTGTCTTTTGGGCCTGACTTGTATTTAGCCCAATACTCGTTTTCTGCATTATAAATATAGATGTAATGTGAGATGTAAAGATCAATTTAAGCAGAAGCATAATAGTAATATTTCGAATTATCTTGTACATGTTGCTTTAATTTTGAAATATAAAATAGAAAAAGAAAAGAAAAAAAGGTTGACTGAAACACGTTTATTTTCATTGAAATACAAATTTGTAGACAACGGCTAATAACTAGTTGTTGACAAAAGCAAAAGCTAGTAGATGTGGTGGAGCATACCCATATATATTTGTGGTTCCTGCCGACTTTGTATGACAAGTGCTATTTAATAAGGCACGTTAATAACTACTCGATATATGATATCTCTATCTTACTCTCTCTCTAGTTGTCCTCCATTACATTTGTATTCCTATTTATTTTTTTATATTGATTCTTTAGTTTTACACTTTCACTTAAAATTAGGTGTATCATAAAACTAGAATTACATTGTACATTGGGTTGTTCACTTAACCATAAGCCCTTCCGAATGAACTCTTCTTATAACTGAATTATTTAGCAAACAACAACTATCCAAGGACCCCTATTCCTCATACTTTTACCCCCTCATTATCATTCTGTTTAAAGTATAATATTTTTCTTCCTTAGCTTAATTCACATAGTCTAATATTCGTTAATTGTCATTGCTAGTGTGGCAGCTAACACGATTTCAATGTTAAGTTGATTCATTTGTGTATGTAGTAAAAGATCTGTGTAACGGTACCTTACTAAACAGTTATCTGGATACATACGTGAATAGAGGGAGTGGATGAAGGGTACTTGATTTCTGAAAGAATTGGCTTTCAAAAGGTAGGTAGGTTCTTATATGTGCGTATTGGCACCTTACTTAACACATATTAGTAACTACTTTGATATTAAAAAAATGCAACCTTCTTCTTTCTCTTGTGTATCTGTGTAAGACCAATTTTTGTTTAATGGCCTGGAAATGTAAGCTTCGACGCTAATTGTAAAGCTTATTCCTCCTGGTTTTCAATTGTAACACATATATGTGTGTGTGTTAGATAATGATCAAGAATCGGCTTGGATTGTTTATAAAGAAAATAAAAGAGAATGAAGCCGGCTAAGTTGCTAGCAAATTTAACTACAAATAATAAAACAATAGAAGTATTTGAACAAAATGGAAAAGAAGAAGAATTTCATTGAGGTTTTACCCAGAATTGATTATACAATGAGAATAACCAGGATCGTATATCAAGTTTTCCAAAAATGCAGGAATTAGTTGATGAATGCAAATGAGAACAGACCAAAACTGTACATGCACGGGTGCCCATGCACAAATAATCGATTGATTCTTTTATTCTCAATGCTTCTTCCCCAGTTTTCTCCAACCCATCTCGACCTCCTACCAGTAATTTTAATGTCCTCTGATGGTTGTTAGGAGAGCATGACCTGAAGCTTTGCATAATTGGTTCTTCCTCTTCTCCTCTTTTCAAAATTTCCTCATCTTCCTTGATATTGTTAGTAAGTTGCAGGGTTGAGTGCCATAACTTGGTAATGGAATGCTCAACCCATTTCATTACCTGTGAAGTAAATGCAGTTACTTTTATAGACTTAACTGAAGCCATGTTTTCTCATCATATGATACTTGCTTTGAAGAATACGGTGCATTAGAAATAATGCGATCTTTTCTTTTCTGAAGAAATTGCTGTAGTGACTTCCTTCTACCCACTGGCATCATCACGTTCGATCTTACTTTTCTCAATGTAGTAATTGATGTGGCAAAAGCAATCAACTCTTCTGCCTTCTCGCCATCAATATTATCAAAATTTACAGCTTCTCCATTGTATAATACTGTCAATTGTTTGGTTCCAGGTTTTGCAGCAGAAGTTTTGTTCAATTCAGTGGCTGGGAACAATTCCAGAGTCGAATCTAAGTCTGTAATATAGATCAATAGCCATTAATAGCAATATAGATAATCTACCTAACGTAATAGTCGATTAAAATACCTTGAGCTGGAGCGTTCAAGTTGAGTCCTCCAATAATTTCAGAGAAGCTTTTCTTCTCTTTTAAATATTGATTTAACCTATCACATGTAGTAGAGAAGCTGGATTTCTTGATTTGGGACATGATCAGTGATTTGGAGATATTTTTTTTTTTGAATTTGAAGTAATTTATCAAAACAGTTTGAGTTTGTTCAGGTATTTATGGGAGCAATGGAGCACGTTTTTTTGGCTTTGTTTGTATGAAATGAGAAAAAAAAGGAAAAGATAAATGATGCAGTGGAGCACGTTTGCTTTAAGGGAAAGTAATAAAGTCTTATTAAAAACAGCTAATATAAAGTTGTGGCCAAAGGCAAAACAGCTCGATGCAGTGGAGCATGCGCCAATTGATATATTTGTCAATCCTATTTTATACACGGAATAAAATATTTTAGCAGTTGAGATCTGATATCCATATATTCTTGTATATGTACTGTGATATAGAACACGTTTGCTATGAAAAGGTAGTTTGAAAAGGTATTTTAAACAGTGTAAAACACTTTGTCAGCAAAATAAGGTGCAAGACAAAAAGGGTGATACTCTTCTTCTTATTCTTGAGCCATGAATAAGATGAGTTTTATTCCTTGACTGTATTGTAATTATTTATACTAACCGTTCAGTTGTTAATTTTGAAAGGGACAGAATTACCACAATTTAACGGAAAATAAATAAATTATAGAAACAAAAAAACAAAAAACATTATAGAAAATATCTATACTATATTATTATTAGTGAGTTAGATTTCTAGCTCACACAGGCCTCCTTGAAATTTGGCAACCGAAGGGTCGCGTATTTTACTTCTTTCGTTCTTCTCAACTTTTCGCACATAATTTCTTCTTCCCTGTTTTCAACAATTGGCTTAGGTCGTCTTTCTCTAACCTAAATCGCCTTCCCCAACTTTTTAACACCCTTGACGAAATCACCTAAATTAGTAAATTTTCTTTGTTCCCCTCCCTTTTCCTGCCAAACCCTAATCTTGAAAAGAATCAACACTGTTGACCCAATTCTTCCAAAGTGACCGACCTGCCTCCACCACAGTGGCGCACGAAGTTTCCAGGTATATCTTCGTCATCCCATCATCGATGATAACCTTCTTGCCTCAAACATCCGATAGGTTGTCGCCTACGTGTCGATAGGTCATCGAGGAATCTTCCCGCAAAATTGATTTTTGATTTTACCAGGAAACCCCCTTCTTGATGAAGTATTTCGCTATTCCAGATATTACATGCTCAGTTGATAAAGTAGCTATGGTGCATAATCGAATAGCTGTCGAAGGTTAACACCTTCCACTTAATGCTGAAATCATCACACAAGGTACATCAGCGTTTGTAGGTTTCATGTTGTTTCATCGTGGTCTGTTGGCAGATTCAATTTAATGCAGATTTAAACCATTTCACTAGGCGATAGAAATTTGAAACTGTTGTTGGTCTTTTTTGTCACAACCCTATTTAATGCACTTCTTAGGAAAAAAAGTTCGATGATACTAGGTTCACTTCCCAGAGAACATTTAGATGTGAAATACCTATGTAATAGATTGATTGAGCATGTATAAATTAGGCATTAGTGAAGAACCTGTTTGCAATAGGCAACTCCAAGTCTTTCTATCAAATTTTGTTTTATTAGTATGTTCCCTGTTGGAGCTAACTTTAAAATGACAATGCTATGACAAAATTTTGATTTATCAAATTTTATGTTCACAAAACAGTTTTATAGCCCTTTGGAACTTTAAAGATTCAAATTTCATATCAAAAAATCATTATATTGTTTACAAGCCCCATGTTGATTTCGTAAACTAAGTGTAAAAACATCATAGCGATAAATTTTCCTTTCTAATATATGTGAGATTTATATATCAAAAAGGAAGGTTCTCATATGTTAGGATAAATATTTTACATTGCTTGGTTTTTTTGAACACGTGTTGCAAAAAAAAGAAATTAATTCTCATGTTAGCAATTCAGGCAATGGAAGCAAGAAAATTGCAATAAATACTAAGATCAAAATCAGTTGTCATTTTGAAATTATACGTAGAAGCGTATTTTGAGAATTGTTAGTGCTTGCAAGGATGAATTCTCTTTTATGCGTTTTTTATTAAATTATATTTACTAAATTGATTCCATGGATAGAATATTTTTTTATACCAAAAAAATATTTTCCATTGATTAATGAACAACAAGTTCATTTAAAATAGTTACAAACTATGTCTGGCTTTTTTCCTGTGTACTTATTTCATGTTTGACATGAATCTTAGCACTGATATCTTCTGGTTTTTGACTTTATATTATATATTATTATTGGAAAATAATATACATTTTAAAATTTTATTATGCTATTTATTTAATTGTATTTCAGTTTTACTATTTTTAAAGATTCCATTACTTTATTTAGCTCCACTCATAGTTGGTGTAATTATTTATGAGACATATAAAACATGCAAGGAATATTTAGTATAAAATGGAAGGTTTTGAGTTAATAAACTTCATACTATTTGCCGTTATCAACTATTTAGGTAAAAGCAAGTAAAATGTTATGAAAATTATATCAAAATCAATGAGAATTTTAAAATGCTTTATCGCTGCATTTTGAAAATTGTAATTTCTTACAAAGTATTAATTCATTTTCTCATTTATAGTTTTAATCCCTTGAGTAGAATATTGTACAGATTTATAGCATTTTCGGCATTGCCTTGCTATTTAAATACCATATTTCTTAACAAGATGAGTTCAGCTAAAAATATTAACAAAGTGATGGTTTCTGATTTACATTTACCATCGTGTACTCATGTTTGTGATGCAGATTCTTGAAAGCTAGGAAATTTGATTTTGAGAAAGCAAGTTGGATGTGGATTGAAATGCTTAGATGGAGAAAGGATTTTGGAACTGATACTATACTTGAGGTAAAACATCAACATTAAGTGAAGCATTGTATTAGCAGAACTTTTATTTGACTTAAATACCAAATTGTATTTTCTACAGTGCTACAGCTCTTATACCATGGGAAAACTTAAATTCTGAATAAAACATGTTTATACTTTAATCTACATGTGCAATCAAACTGAAATATTTAACTGTACTTATATCGTGTAGAGACATGGTTGTCATGAGTGTAGTATGTACTTCATGGACAAACTGGTCTGCAGTCATATTACCAACACTTGCACAATATATTTTGGTTCACATTTTGTTTTCAAAATTCAAATATGAGTAAATTGCATATCTCAAAACTCATCACAATTTTTGTGATTTTGTAAAAGAAACAGATAAATCTTTAAATCTACCATGAGAATAAATCCTTAAATCTGATAATAAATCTTTAATTAATATTGTAATAAATCTTTAGACCTGACATGATAATAAATCTTTAAATCTGATAATATAAATCTTAAAATTCAAAACTCATCACAATTGCATATATCAAAACACATCACACTAACATGATAATAAATCTTTAAATCTGATTCCATATGTTTGTTTAAATCCGATTAAACATGAGCTATTTTCTAATTTTCCATGTCATGTGCTCCACTCTAGCACAAACTTAATGGTAATATGCAGTTTATCTCCTTTATAATAATCTATTATAGTCTTCAAGTGTGCATTTTAGAGAGAAAAATCATTTCTATAGGTATTGGATATTTATATTAAACTATGTGAAGGTATATTCCTATTTATAGAAATTTTAAAACATGCATTCTTTTATCTATAGCAAAAGGAAATTATGTGAAGGTCACTTTAAAGAAGGAAAAACATATTACTAAGGTTATTTTTATTTTATGTTTTATTAGTCAAACATAAAACTTCCAAATGGTCATATCAACAAAACTTTGATGTTATTCTTATTTCCTTATTCAATGGGTAATATTACTTAAAAAAACATTGAAATGAAGTTTTTGTAATGTTAGATAAATATCATATATCAATCACAGTTTACAAATTGAGGTGTAATATTGAAATCCCGCCTTTTTGGATGTATATATTTTTTCATTTATTATAAATATGAAAATATATGTTATCATATATTAAATAATTAAGGGAATATTGTATAAAATAACATCTCAATCACAGCCTACAAATTATACGGTAAACCTCTTTTGTCAATTTGAGTTGGTGAATTTCAATGCCTTAAAATTATATGATAAGGGGCTGCATGGGAACTCATGCTTCTGTAGCCTCTAACCAGATCAACACTTTCATAATGAAGGTTAATGTTCAAAGAGATGTTAGATAGGCTTTTAGTATTATATATTCACAAGTCCTTGCATGAGTCAGTTATTACCAATTGCAATGAATGGTCTGCATATGAAACAACAGCTTATAATAAGAAATCAAAAGTTTAAATATTAACCTGATTAATTACAACACCTTGAGGTATGTGAATATATGATTTGATCAACGACTTTCCAAACGGATGAAATCCCCATCTTATAAAAAAAATTAACTACTGAGATTTGTTACTAATAGCTTCTAATCAATTAAAATTTTGAAATTAGTTAGCTCCAAAATGAAGCATATTTTATCATGGTATAACGAATTAAATTGACAAAAATGATCAGTCTCTGAGTAAATGGCATATTAGACTATTCTTCTTTGTTATATAACTTCAATGTTCAGTTTTATCTTTTTAAAGGTCCACAAATCCTTATAATTTTTTGTGATGCACTATCATCACCATACTCCATACTGACACTGCTGTATCAATTTTGTTTTTTTAATTAATATTAAGGCACCTTTTTCCTACCATAATCAAAGTATACTTTCGCTGTTATTTTCTAATTTGGCATATTTGAATAGATAGGGACAGACTGCAACTATACAGGGAACCAGGGTGGCTTTCATGTTGGCTTTCAATGCAAAATAGGAAGTAGTTGAATAAAAAGAGATATTGCAAAATAGAACTGAGAAAAAAATGCAAGTGCATGTAGCATCATATTGGCTTTCAGTGATGAGTTTACCAAAGACAGACTGCAATCAAGATGGCTTGGCTGTAAAATAGAGAATGAAAGAGAGGAATAGAGGTGTAGATTAAACCATGCTTTGACTGAAAAACTGGAAACAACCGAGTAAAGTAGATATAAGCTAACCGTCTCTCGACTGTAACACAAATACACTGGTGGTGATGCTGCTGAGACAGGGACAGGGCGGGTCGTACAAATACACATGGTAAAGCTTGACTGCACTGTAATGCAAATGATCGATAAAATGCTAGATCAAAATTATAGAGCATGGACTAGGCGATATGTAGCACTGGATGAGTTGTATGTATCACGTAGACTGGCCGACTGAGTTATGGTATGAGGTAGTGCAAGAAGCCTGAAGTACATGGTTAGATAATGAATGAGCTGAGAATTGTGTGACAACTTTGCCTGGTAAGAAGGGCAGATGCAAGCAGTGGACCATAACTGCAGTTGGTGGATAAAAGGTAGATGCCTCAGAAATGAAACAAAATGCACAGAATAGAGGAAATGATATGCACACTATCTGTTAAGCTAGAAATTGTCGCGTATCAAGTACATATTCATCAAAATATCAAGTTGTATAAGTGCAGTAGGGTGTCACTGCTGCTGTTTTAAAGTGGTAGAGGGCAGTTCAGGTCTGAAGCGGCAACGTGAATGCAATACTGAAGAAAAAGCAAAATTGGGAGCATTTCAAAACTGATATGCCTTACGATTTGAAGTTGTATAGAGCATTCAATACTGATGTGACTATACTTGAGCGACATCATGAATGCACTAAAGCTATGCAAGCATTTTAAAATTGATGCAGCAGAAATTGAGCAACAACATGTTGGCACTGAATCCATGCAAATAGGGTGTAGAGGTTAATGACAGCATGAGCGGCTAAGATAATTAACATAGCAAAAATTAAGGGCAGCATGACTGCATGAATGAGTACCATACCTAACAAGAGAACTTAAAGCAGGAAGAAGAATGTCTTAGTGGTATAATAGAATTAAGATGCTAATACAATGAGCTGCAACATAAACTCAACTGATTTTTGTTTTTAGGAAATTTTCGCAATGCAATTAAAATACTGTGTTTCCCCTAATCCTTCTCCATAAATAAATTTTTATTCATTTGCTATCTCCTTAGTCTATGTAGTTAGGTTAACCAAGCCAAAAGGTGTTTAACTACATTGTTGTTTGATAATTCAACATGCATGCTGCTAATACAAAGGTATATCTATAGTATAATATGATTAATGAGTTGCATTTTAGGATCGCACAAGCTCCCTCGGTATTTTGTCAAATCAAATGTCATGTTTTCTATTTCTTTCTATTTCTACCCAGCTCTCCATCATTCCTTATCTTTAAGCCTAGACAATACTGTAGCTAATAATCATTCCCAACCGAGCTTTAATCTAATTTACCATAGGTTTTCATTACCATGCCTTTCGATTTTGATTTTTTGGTTTCGTTCTCCTTGCCTCTTGCGATAAGTTTATTTTGATCAATGTCCATGTCTTCAAGCTATGCCCTCTTTTTTTTTAGTTTCATTGCTCAAAAAGGCCAATTTTCTAATTTCAAATAGCTACACTCTTATCTCTGCACCGAGCTCAAATACTATATATTTTTACTAAGTTTCCGATTTTGTACTAGCAGGTTATAAAGTCCTTTTTCTTATAGATTACTACATGATGAAGAACAATTCCACAAATAAAGGAAATGCATTCAATTGGTATGATATAATCTGTGTGTTTTTCGTTTTGTATCTACCCACTGTATTGTGATTAAAATAATTTTGATGGCAAAATATTCTTTTAGGCCGATTCTTTTAGCTTTGGGATCCAAAGAAGGAGTTTTTTACATAGCTTCAGCATAATAAGTAGCTTTCTTGCATTTTGTGTCTAGGTATGGCATTTGAGATTTTGTTTGGTGATGGTATTTATTATCTTTATGTCAACAATTTTGAGAAAACATTTGGCTGATTCGGAGATGCTTTTGATAAGTTGTATATTACTTTGAACTGATGATTGGATTAATTTATGTTTTTAACGATTTTTTCAGCTCTTTGATCATTTCTTCTATCATACTGCTTGATATGTCAAACAAAAATTTAGCAATACATGTTCATTGTTGAGCCTATAACCAACTGATGCATTTGTTTGGTTGACTATATTTTAATAGGAGTGGATATTTCGATTGCTGGGAATCCGATAATGGACACTTGATTCTTTTTTGTAACTTGGATTATATGTATATAGATAAGGACGTATGTGTTTGTATATCATGTAAAAGTAGAAGGATTTGATTAACAAACTAATATATTTGGTTTTACCTCTCAACTATGAATGGAATATTTATATCTTTGGAAGTTTGAATGAATTTATTTTTTGTCCTTAACATGAAGGCAATAATAGTTTGGCAACATGGGATCTAATTGCCATGATAGATCATGGTAAAAATCAAGATTATCAAACCCATGTTATTAATTTCGTATGAAACAATGGGAGTGAGGTACACTCTTTTGTATTTGGATTGTATTTGGGTAAGTACAATGTGTTTTGTTATTGCCATTTACTTCCCTAATTACATGCCTTCTTTTAGTTAGACAGAAAATTTGTTCAGTTTTTTATTTTTCGCTCTTACCAGTATTTGAATAATTCATGATAACAAATTATGATAACTTACCAGTATTGTTTCAACCTACCTGATTTATTAAAGCTAAACTTATTTGTTAGTTATATTAAAGCAGCAAATGTAATAGCACATCACTCTAAGATTAATCAAAATAAATCATAATCCACAAACATTTATTTGCCTTCATATAATTAGAGAAATGTTAAAATGAATCATAAATTAAATTATATGGTGACCCCGTATGCGAAGCACGGGTTCGCACTAGTTACATGCATAACATTGTTCTAGCAACAAACCCCCTAGTGCTTTCAGTCCACTTATACCTTCTATAAGGCAACAAAAACGGTTCTGCCTCATAAAACAATATGAAACCAGCAAATTATATACATAGAGAACAACCAATTTTTCTGAAATTTGCAACTCAAACTTAGTTTCTACCAATCACAAAACAAGCTATTGGCAATCAGTATTGATCGTATACTATGAAATCTGCAGAATTAAAATGTTACCTTTGGAAATATGCATTCAATTATCTGCAGGTGACGTTGGCGATGGAGGCGCTGCAGGTTGGTGAAGCTCGCGTTTATCGGTGGTGGATCAATTTTCCGCTGGTGGTTTCAGGTATATTGATGGCGGAACTGTGCATGTGGGAGAAACGGTTGGGGGGCTAGTGTTTAAAACAGAGGGCGAAAGAGAAATTGAATCCGAAGGTAGAAATATTTGAGGGGGAACAACGATATAATTGCTCTCTGACGGTCGGTATACTAATTGCACCTCATTTTTTTATCTTTTCACCCCATCTTCACTACTATCACTTAGAGGGGGGCGTGGGTCGGTTTGGTGCGGTTTGAAGTTCAAACCGCTTCTGCACCGCATCAAACGGTTAATCAAAAATACAAACCATTATACTAATCTTTTAAACGGTTCGGTTTCGGTTCGATTTGAATGTAATACGGTTCGGTTTCGGTCCGATATGGTTTGAACCCATATTAAATATGAAATAAGAAAATTACTTCCATCAAAAATCAATGTACGAATGCAACTGTGTGAAGCTTTTACACTTAAAGGTTAAAACACACAATGTTATACTGAAATGAAAGATTTGTTCTTAACTGTATGAATATTTTAATTTGACATTTAGCTATAAAGGAGATTTTTTGGTACATTAACCAAACATCAACATTAATCAATGCATAATCATCAAAAAAAATAACTAGAATAAGATTATAATTAGCATTTATCCAAAAAAAATGAGATGAAAAATATTATACCAAAACTATAGCTTCTTCCTTTATGACAGCGAATATTATTAATATAATAACATACGCTAAAAATTGAATATGCATCGTTAGAATCTAAAATAAGATAGGTGTTGCTTATATTTTTATCATAAGATTACTATTGTACATATTCGGTTCGGTCCGGTTTAATATGCTTGGTTCAATCGTCCAAACCGCAACCGAACCGTATCGATGTGGGTCGGTCCGGTTTGAGGATTTGTTTTGGTTAGAAGATTCAGTGCGGGTTTCCGCACCGTTTTTGCGGTTCGGTGCGGGCGGTTTCCGTATAGCGGTGCGGTTTATGCCTACCCCTACTATTACTGGCTTCATTTTGATCTAATATAATCAATCATACTATACGGACAAATCGACAAAAACACTTCCGTTCAACACCATGTAAACAATCAAATATGTTGTATTGTTATTATCGATATGGTATATGTTGTCGAACGATAATATATCACTCTTTGAACTAGATAACATGAATTATGACATTGTTTTTTTTCTTCTTAAATTTTGGTAAAGCGAAGTAACATGTTGGCCCACTCTAATTAATAAAGATACTGATATACCATGTTTTAGCTTATTACACATAGTTTAGCTTATTACACATAGTGGGAAGATGACAAAAAGTCTATTTGAGATAAAAGTAGAAATATCACCAAAAGTCCACTAAGTCCTATTTCCACCCTAATTTCATAAGGATTTTTTTTTTTAAGAAATGATATATAGATATATCATTCATTACAAATACATTTCCCAGGGTCATTTTCTTTCTCCAATAAACAAAATATATCCAGGATCTTTCACAATATAGAAATATTGTTTTAAATCTAAATCATCCCTAACATACATATATGAAGATATCTATGTTATATTCTACTATAATCAGAGCATGTTAATATGTAAGTAGAATTCCTTTTAAATCTATTAAAATGTGATAATTCCTTAAAAAAAAGATTAATTATTGTAATCTGATTTTTGACCCTAGAATCCACTGGAAACATGTACTTTAGTCTGTTATTCTAATCAAGGAATGATCAAGTAATAATCAGTGGAAAGCAAGCTTTTAATATGAATGATTGTGTTAAAGTCTGAATAGTATCAAACTCAGGCTAAAAGAAAGTGGATCCTAAGTGAACACAAGCAACATCTAGGCGTAATGGAAACGCGCCTAACTTACACATGAGAGGTCACGAGTTCGAGTGCTATGCTGGTCGGTTCAAACCCAATTTTTGTTTTTGTTTTTTTTCCTGTGAACAAAATTGTCTGAACCTATTATATACTTTGGCTATGAAACAGATCCAAACATTTAATTTAAATCCTTAGTTGCTGGCTTGACCCAGGCTCAAGAAAAAGGGCTATGTTAGCCTTGTTCTGGTTTGCACTACTCAGTTACAAAATACATGCTATATTATTTTCTTTTTAAAGCAATTCAAACTCTTTCTATCAGATTTTATTTTTGACTTGAACATGGATTTTCTTATGCCAGTTCTATAGATATACATACAAACCACAAATTCTTTTAATCTCAGATCTTCTACCATTATAACCTAACTGTTCTTGAAGCTTAGAATTCATTTTTCTTAGCAAAGCATTTAACAAAACAAAGCACATAGTTCAGCTGAGACATATAAGTTCAACAACTACAAAACAGTAATTAACCATACATTGGTTTCTCAAAGTAATTTTAAACAATAGGTCTTAATCTAGTTCATCATGAAGGTGTAGTTTACTTCAGCAAAGTCTTTTAAAAACATAGCATCCAAATCTTAAGCAGTTTAACATCCAAGCCTGATCAAAGCAATTCCTATTTCCCTGCAAAACCACCATGAACTGCCCCATATGAATATGAGACACCCAATGGTGCATAAACACAAAAGGGTCAGACTATTTGTCTGGTATGAATAATCCAACTGAAAACATGATCTCATTCAATTCTCTTTATAAACAAACTTTACATGAATAAGAAACTCAGTATCTTCCTTATGCTTATTTTTCTTTTTGTGAAGCATGTTCCTTCATCTCAGTGTTAACAGATTATTTACACATATATTCACCATGACTTGATTCATAGAAACAATCATAAGATTCATCCATAAAAAGCACCAAAACAACCAAATACAAACATCAATTCAGTTATCATCCCTTTTTTCAAGTTTACTGGCCATCAGGGATTTTGCCCAGGCCTCTCCTGAATTTATTCCTAGAATTCATTATCAAATATAACAGGGTCTTTAGCTACTTTCTTCTTTTTAAACACACACTGCCTGGGACATTTCTCTGTTAACCCAGCACACTCAGGCCCCTGGGTATAAATATACCATGTGTGAACTTGCAATATTCCCATTGCCAAGCTATACTTTGGTAGCCCTAAGATCCCAAGTCCTTAGTTAAATTACTAAGTGTTATTATTATTTTTCATAGCAGTGCTAATCCCTTCTGCATCTCACTTCTTAATCAGAGAAATATAAATAATGCAAGCAATATGTATTCATCCAGAGTTTGGTAAGTTATATTCTCATAAGCAAACATTTTATCATGAAAGAGGGAGGTGACTTCTTAGCACATTATTTTGCCTGTGGGTTTCACTGGATCAAGATGTAAGCATATGGTCCTGAGTAATTTGCTAGATATATATTTTCCTTTACCTCTGGTTCAATCAGATTCATGATCTGGCTAAACCACAAGTATATTTGATTTGGGTATTTCATAAAACATAGAAGCTCAGCACATGTACAACATTGCACTTCTACATTTTCTTTTGTTTTAATTAATATGAGACATAAGCAACAACACAATGTTACAGCCCATATTTCTTTCTACCTTCAGACCATATACCCACTACTTGAATCTGGGGATTTTTATAAACAAATTATAAAGAAAACTTATAAAAGAAATCACTCAATCTCAAAACTAACCCATATCTCAGACAAACATTTTTGTTCATGAATCCATGACTCTTATTTTTCTGGGTAAATCAGATAGAGGTTTTACCCTTATACAAATCATTAACAAAACAAAGTCATTCAATCATAAAACATAACTTGTAAAAGAAAATTAGTTCAAACTGGCTGCCTCAATATTCAGGTCTTAATGCCAAAGTTTTCAGTGAGATTACTCACCTTAATCCTTCTTCTTCCTATGCCTTATGAACCCCCTTTTAGTCTTCTGCCTTCTCCTATTTTCTCTGGTTTATGCCTTGTATATTTTTCTTTAGGTTAATGAAGAACAAAAATATATGGTCTTACTATACTAGGCCTTTTATATAAATCTTGGCTGTTACTAGGGTTTATGGACTTACCCAATGTCAGTTCTACCCCATCCCAAACATAGCCTGCCTCTGGTTTGATTCAAGAAAATAAAAGGGTATGTGGTCCTTGTCTTCCTTTCCAGAAATTAGTTTCTCTCTTTTAATTTTCCCTGGTCATGTCATATGCATGACTTCCTATTATTATTGTTATTATTTTCTTAATAAAAGAAATTACTGAGAATAGATAAAGTGCTTGTTTAGGGACTCATGCCATTTTCATGCAACTCTGTTTCCTTCCAGAGATTGATTGACTGTATAAATGTATAACCTATGTATACCTAAGCCTTTTATTTTTCTTTCTTTCTTTAAATAATTTTAAATTTATTTCAGCCTAGCTCTTATTTTCTTTGTACTCTATTTTATTTAAAGACAAAATTCTATCTTTATGCATATGTATTTCTAAATCAGTTATTTTATTTTTATCTATTAATTTCTGCCAAATTTTGTTACACAGAAATCTGTGTGCATGTGTACACTGTCTTGTGCACATGTACATGTTTTATACTTTGTATCTGCAAATCAATTTCCTATTCCTATTTTTCCCAATGCAATTTCAAACAAATACAAACTAAATTAAATCATGAAATTACTCACAAAAATCAGGGTTATCACAGCTAAGAGAAGTTGTCTTCTCCGCCATCAAACAGATGTATATTTATAAAAATCAACTATGAAATCTCAAGAATACAATATCAGACAACCATTCATACAAGTTCATTCTGGGATTAAAGGAAATTGAATGCACTCTCCTAACACATCCTGCTGGGAATTATCCCTATGATTAGTTGCGAAAAGTCCTTGCAACCCAAAGAGTTTCAAAAATGAAGGGGCCACTGTTACTTTAATATTTGAGAGCTAACAAGAATTATCAACAAGCAGTCCTTTCACCTCGAAAATCCTCGATCTGCATCCTTCATTTTTTTTATCATGTCTTCATTTTTTTTCGAACGCATATATCGTTTCGAAGTGGTTTTAGGATAGGAAGTACTCCAGATCCAGCCCCGGTTCCTTCTAACTAATCATCGATAAAAAGAGGTTCTGTGAATAGGGAATCATATTATATGCAACCCGTAGAAAAAGTTTTTTATTCAAATGCAATTGGTTCAGCAATGTTCCTGGTTCTGGAATCAACGTGCACAAAGATTACAAGCTTATTGAAATAAAGCATACCTCACATTATTATAAGTATGATCCTTTCGTATTAGCCAAGCAAACATTACAAGTTTATTTTGCTCTGTATCCATCCTTAAAAAGAGATAAAGCAGATTAGTCGGTTGTTTTTAAAACAAAGGCAAGATTTACATTTGATGGAATTAATATTCCAGACGAAGCAACGTATCAAGCGGATCTTGAGTCAAATGATGAAATAGTAATAACTGATGATATTGATGTAGGGTTGTTGAATGATGAATCGAATGAATTAATAAAAGCCTTTGAGAGTACAGAAGAAAACGACGTAGAGTACGAGACCGAATCTAAATCAAAAAACGACAAAAACTGATAATTCTAAATGATGACTATGTTGTGAGCTATGTATAGGTTGTTGTATATTGTGTATTCTGAGTTTTCGATGTTATATGTTAATAATGATGATTATGTTGTGAGCTATGTATTGTTCTATTTTTTGAATTCTATGAAATGATATATTTTATCACTATATGAAGTGATTTGTTTGTAGCAGATATGTCTTTTCAGAGGCATTCCAGCAGATCTCAGCCTTCGCAGCCTTCTCCTTCTTCGGGCGCGGGTGCCAGCGGCACAGCAACAGATGTACGTCCAATGGCAGAGGTTGTCCCTAAGAGTGCGGGGTAAGTATCAAATTTATTGCTTGTTTTAATATTTAAAATTATACTAATTAAATTCCTACATTAAAATTTATACAGGGGATTTGAAGTTGAGCCTTCGGACTACATCCTATAGGTATCCAGGAAGGCCTATATGAGTCGGATGTTCGGATGCTGGCCTCATTGGAATGACATCCCAAACCATGTTAAGAGCGCTATATGGGCCGACTAGATGGTAAGTATAAATTTATAATTCATTTGGAAAATAATATAATGTACATAATTCTAATTAATTTCAATATACAGACCGTCGTCCATGTCGATCCGCAGGACATGGATGTATTTGCAAATCACTAGAACCAGAGGACGCAGAAAAATTATAGGGTCAACCTCTCCAAAGCAAAGAACGCGAGATAGAAACCATCGTGGGCGAGTGCCAATGTTTGGGCCGAATTTCTCCAGCTGTGAGAAACCCCTGAAATGAAAGTAAGTTATCTAATTTCATATTGTTATTATAATTTTTTAAATTTCGTATATTAGTTGCATTAAATTAGTTAAACATGTCTTTAAATTTATAGGAACTATCAACACGAAACCGTGTAAACAGGAAAAAAAATCCTGCTTTACACCGTGGTAGATCTAAATCCTTTCAACAACATCGCGCAAAGTTGGTAAGTTTAGCGGTTGCGTTTATAAATAGATGTAACATTATTTAATCATATTTGTAACAGGGTAGGAAGTTAAATCGTGAGCCTACAATGGTTGGGGTCTTCACAATGACGCACGTCGTCGAGCAAAAAAACAATCAATTATGGTAAACATGCTTAATTTTTTTTACTTCAAAACTTCTAAATTAATTTTTTATTGTGGCAAAATTTTATTCGTGATCGCAGGAAAGATATGACACAGAGCATGCTCGAGTGGCGCAGTCCACTGACCGTCAGTTGACTTTAGAGGAGTCAAACGGTATATGAGATGCTTTGATTGATCCTCCTTCGTGAAATAGGCGTTACGGTTTCAGAAATCATGAGGTAAAATGTTTTATTAACTAATATATAAGCAATATTTAATATTGAACATAAATTATAACCCGCTATCAATAATTTATAGGCCATGATGATCCAATCGTCCTAAAGGAGATCCCAGGCTGAAGAGGAGATAGCTCAATTGAAAGAACAACTAGCAGAGATCAATGATTGGCGAAAGAGTGGGGCGTTGGCGCAGCAACTAGATGAGCATATTGCGGCATACTTAGCTAAGCATATGAGAATGTCGGGGGAGGATGATACCAAAAAATGTGACACCAAAGCTATTACAACTATTATTAAAGATATCTAACTTATAAACAATTTTTTTTGTAATAAACGTATTTTATTTCTATTATATATGCTTTGTTATATAGTTATACAATTAACTAAGTAATTAATTTAAAATATATTAAATAGAAATTCATTAAACAATGTACTGTTCTGTTCTTTGTGAAGATGGCCTTGTACAACATATTTATGGGAACAATTAGAGCACATGTTGCTTTAATTTTGAAATATAAAAAAGAAAAAAAAGGTTGATTGAAACACATTTATTTTCATTGAAATATACAAATTTGTAAACAACAACTAATACCTAGTTGTTGACAAAAGCAAAAGCTAGTAGATGTGGAGCATACCCATATATTTGTGGTTGTTGTTGACTTTGCATAACAAGTGCTATTTAATATGGCATGTTAATAACTACTCGATATATGATATCTCTATCTTAATCTCTCTCCATTACATTTGTATTCCTATTTTTTTATTGATTTTTTAGAGCATTCTCATTCGTGTGTGTTTGCACACGTCAATTCAAACTCATTCAACCAAAACCTATCCAAAGAAATCAAGAAAGCTCTAATCAGATAATGGCCTCTCAATCCATCATGCCCGAGCCTCCTCCTCCTCTTCCCCATTCTTCTTCCTCTAACCCCAAGGTGGTACAACCTCAATTTGACGGTGAGGGGTTCCAACTTGTAAGGAACCGCCGCATAAGAGAGAAACCCCCTCTTCAATCAAAATCTGCTCTGTTTCGCACCAAGAAATTATACAATAATGGATACAGAGAGCCAAGAATCAATTACAACAATCAAAAATCAAGGCAAGACTCTCAGAATACATCGAATTCTGCTATTAGTTTACAGAACAATCAAATATACAATGGTGAAACAGCAAATCAGAGACAATTAATAGGCAAGCAAGGGATTTTCTCATACAAGGTTTCATCTTGGGCTAACTTGATTAAAGAGGGAGGCTTCAGACATGAATATACCTTGAAATATCAAGCACCTATAACCATTAACAATAAGAAAATGGTTATAATAAATGAAGGGGTTACTAAGAGAACAGAGTCCAATGGGGCTGCTCGGTGATAGCATACGTCTATGGCAATAGGCCTTTCTATCATCATTTTAAAGCTTTCGTTCAAAGAACTTGGAATCCCACAGGTAATTTCGAAATTTTCACAAGAAACAATGGTTTCTTTATTATCAAATTTGCTAATAAAAGTGATTGTGAAAAAACAATCAATGGAGGTCCTTACTTTATTAATGGAAAACTGATTATTTTGAAAAGATGGAACAATAAGATTGTTTTTGATAAAGATCTGTTAAACACAATCCAAATTTGGATTCGTCTCCCAGAAATCAATTTAAAACTATGGGACAGTGAAGCTTTCGGAGCAATAGCTAGTACAGTTGGTACTCCTCTAAAATTAGATGAACAAACAACAAAAGAAACCGGATTAAACTATGCTAGAATCCTGGTTGAAATCAGTAAACTGAATGGCAATATTTATCACTTATCTATGTGGGAAAAGGGTGAAAGCGGCAAAATTTCCAGCAAAGTGGAATGTGAGACAGCTAATGTTGCTGAAAGTAGCAAGATTTACTGCAAATCTGACCTCCAGATTGAATCAGAAGCTCAAACCAACTCTAAAAGCAGCAAGCTTCACTACAATTTTGACCTCCAGAATGAATTGGAAGTCAATAACAACAATTGGAGCCATAAAGATCGCAACTTAGTCAAGTATAATGAAGATCCAAAGAAAAATAGCATATTTAACAGCAAATCGAGAGAGCCTCAAGAAACTGAAGGCAGTTTCAACAATTTGAAAGAGACTCTTTCCAAGCAAGCTATTGAAAGTAACCTCAAGGAGGATATGAAGATTTGGAAACCGCGTAGCAAGAGTCTCTCACGGCAGTTCGCCATTTTTGAGTTTTTTTGTATTGTAATCGATGGAGGCGTTGTTTGCCCTTAGCATATTAGGGTTAGATAGTATCGAGTTGTTTTCAGGTATGGTATTCTTGTTACCCGACTCTCTTATGTAATCTTTTGGGCTGGGCCCTTTTATCAATCTTTCAAAAAAAAAACCAAAACCTATCCCCAGGACATAAAGAAATAGAACCTTAACCGGCTGAAAAAAACTGGTTAAATTCATATTTTACCTTAGCAGACTTTCTTTTAGTCTGCTAAGGCTAAAGAAAACCGGCTAAGAGCATAACCTCCAGGGCGGGTTTCAAAAGTGGACAACCGACTCCCTATTGGACGTCGGTAGCTTCCCAACCAACCCACAATTTAGAATGTTATTAGTTTTACACTTTCACTTAAAATTAGGTGTATTATAAAAACTAGAACTATATTGTACATTGGGTTGTTCACTTAACCGTAAGTCTTTCCGAATGAACTCTTGTTATAACTGAATTATTTAGCAAACAACAACTATCCAAGGACCGTTATTCCTCATACTATTACCCCCTTATTATCATTTTGTTTAAAATATAATATTTTTCTTCCTTAGCTTAATTCACATAGTCTAATATTCGTTAATTTTCATTCTCCTCTCTCTAATGGCTTCCTCTCCCTCTCCTCATCCTCCCCCTCACCCTCCTCCCTCTTTTGCCCCCTCATTATCCTTTTCTGATATCTCCTTCGTCCCCCCTTTTTACCTTCGCCAGCCTCCTCCTCACCATGCACCTGCTCCGCCCACTGCCTCCCCCCGGAACCCTCCTGCCCCCCTCCGTCCATCGTCCCCTACCCCCAAAACCTATGCGCAAGTAGCGGCTATCCCTGCCCCCCCCCCAAACAGAAGCCCCTTCTCCCGACCCCTCGCAACCTTAACCGTAGGCGCCTAATCCCTATTTTCAAATCCTGCCGCCAAATACTCGATTTTTTAAAACAAAATAAGAGGTGTTTCCGTTGTGCCGGTTTAGGCCACGTGGCGACAAACTGTAGGGAACCAAAGATTTGCTTTTACTGTGGTTTTTTTGGGCATCATTACGCCAGCTGCCCGTCCAAAGCTCCTATATCGGGACCCGCCAATATCTTCCCAGATAACCCCTCGTTTCCCCCAAGCACTCATTCCCCCCTCGATTCCAATGCTGTTAAAGTTCCTTTTGTCGTTTCCACTGCCCCACGTGCCCCTTTTACCAAGCCGTCTTCTCAAATCCCCTCTAGTCACATCGATAATGCCACTGTTCACCACACATCCAATAGATTTTCTTCCCGCTCTCCTCCTTTTTCTTCAAATCATTCAACTTCTCCTCTTCCCCAAGCTACTCCCACCCTCTTTCCTATGGCTGACTACTCACTGTACATCACTGCCACTATTATCGATGGAGCATGGACAGTCGAAGTCCTCAGCAGAGTTCTAGAGTCTGCCTTCGATCATTCGGACTGGGCTATCTGGCTCCTAGACAACAGCCGCTTCCTCATTGCCTGTCCCTCCGAACTCCTAAAATACAGAGCTCTTAACCGAAAAATCCTCACTAAGGCTGGGGGCTCCATATATCTTGAAGCCTGGCCGGAGTACGAACGACCAGCCCCTATCGACTTAGAGCCACCCAGTTGGGCCACAGTCAAAGGAATCCTTGAGCTCTAACGAAACAACCCGGATGCAGTGCAGACTGCTATCAACCCGGTGGGGAGATTCACTGAGTTTGATAGATGTGAATGGTCTGAACTCGACCGTAGGCTTCTATACATCAAAATGCAATTCTTGGTAGGGGTTCCTTCTTCCTCCTCCTATAGGGTTCAACTCAACGACGCTGAATACCTCATAACCGTTACTAGATGGGATCACTCTCACCCGCGCAGTAGACCTGAAGCATTCCTCCTGGGACTGGACTATGAAAGAGATATGAAGTGCTTTAGTGACCCGATGAATGTGCAATCAGATGAACTGGATTCAGACGATCGCTTTGACGTTATGAACTATGAACCGGCTTCTCCAACCCCGCCCTTTCCCGGACCCCAGCTGCCTAACATTGAGTTTGACGATGCTAGCATTCCGGCCCCCTTTGCAGATCCAGCTCCCCAGCGCTGGGACCCCCTGTTTGACATGGACCTCTCGGTGCCTCCTCAGTACCAAGCTCCCAACATTGACCCTGCGTCCCCCCCCGTCCCGAATGCCAACCTGGGCCCGAACCCTAACCTGACCTCTCCCCCATCTCCGCTGCCGTTGCACCTTGCGAGGCAAGACCTAACCCCAGCTCGGGTGAGGAGAAGTGCGCGGAACTCTAGATCCTTGCCTGGTCATGCAGGTAGCATCTATAAAACTGTAGTATTTTCTTCTGCTAATTCTAGACTTAACAGAAAACTAGCGCGTTGCATGGAAGTTAATATTCAAGACGAACATTACACTGCCATGCAAACCCTAGAACAGGAGAGATTGTCCTTCTCCCAATGAAAATCATCTCATGGAATATTCGCGGGCTTGGGGACCCCTCGAAAAGACACTCAATCTTCCTTACACTGTCCCCCCTAAAAATTGACATTCTCCTGCTCCAAGAATCTAAACTGTCTGATCCAACCCCTCTCATCATCAAGCAACTAGGTGGCTCTCATCTCACAGGCTGGGCCCATTCCAACTCTATTGGCTCCAGAGGAGGTCTAATCACCATGTGGAACGAATCTGTTTGGTCCCTTTGCCAAATCATTCCTCACTCCTCCGTCCTCCACGTAGCTCTCAGACACGTGCAGACCAACACTATCTATTTTTTCTCAAACATTTATGGCCCCCAAACAGCGCAAGAAAGACGGAACCTTTGGTCTGATTGCTCGAATTTTGCGTCAACTATCCAGGGACCTTGGGTAGTTGGTGGTGATTTCAACACAACTAGATACTCAGATGAAAGGAGCTCGGGATATATTTCACTTGACTCGGAGGACTTCAATGCTTTCATTAACTCCTGCTCCCTTATCGAACCCCCAATCAACAATCGTCAATTTACCTGGTCCAATAAGCGCCTTTCACCTGCCTTAGCTAAACTTGATCGCTTTCTTTTTAGTCCTGCCGGGGAAGACATCCACCCCCTCTCATTTTGCCTTGGCCTTGCTACCATTCTTTCTGATCACTGTCCCCTCTGCCTTGATTCCGGTACCCCCCCGACCTCCAAGCGACCATTCCGTTTTGAGAGGCTCTGGCTCCTAGAACCTTCATTCGATGATTTTATCAAACTGGCTTGGAGCCAGCCTTCTAGATCCACCTCAGCCACCTCTCGGGTTGTTTGCAAGCTCAGATCCCTTAGAAAACTCCTCCGGCCTTGGGCTAGGTCGATCTGGGGTTCCATCCGTACTCGCATTGCCACCATCCAGAATGACATTCTTGTTCTAAATATCCAGGAGGAGTCTCACCCCCTAGACGATGGCGACTCAGCCACCCTTGCAAACCTTGAATCTGAACTTGAAAGACTTTTGAAACAAGAAGAGATTGGTTGGAAACAGCGGTCTAAAGCCAAGTGGTTTAAAGATGGCGACAAAAACACTTCTTACTTCCACAAATTAGCAAATGGTCGGCGCAGGTCCTTATCCATCCCGGAAATTGTGCACAACAACAACGCTATATCTGATCCTACCTCTATCCTGAACCTCTTTTCCGAATTCTACCGTTCTATACTAGGAAAGCCTTCCCCTCCACTTCCCGTCATCGATTGGAACCTTCTCTATCCTAATCCTTTGCCCATCCTTATAGACTCGTCTTTCACGGAGGAGGAAATTCTGGCCGCTCTCAATGATATGGATGATAACAAATCCCCAGGGCCAGATGGTTTTGGCCCTTTCTTCTTTAAACATTTCTGGGGAGTTGTCAGAAATGATGTCCTAGACATGTGTGTCGAATTCTGTTCCAACCCTATGACCATATCCTGCCTTAACTATGCCAACATCGTTCTCCTTCCTAAATCTGATGGCGCCAACTCCCTCTCCGCATTTCGACCCATTAGCCTGCTCAATACCACTTTCAAACTGATAACCAAGGTGCTCGCTAACCGTCTCCAAACCCATATGGATTCACTGGTGGGAGTGGAGCAATCGGCCTTCATCAAAGGAAGGAGCATACTGGACTGTGTTGCGGCAACACAAGAAGTCATTTCCCACTGCCATTCTTATAACATCCCTGGGGTCCTTCTAAAATTAGACTTTTCCAAAGCCTTTGACTCAGTCAACTGGAATTTCATCCTCGAACTCTTAATGCACAGGGGCTTTCCACCTAAGTGGTGCAACTGGATAAAAAGTATACTGAACACAAGCCTTTCCTCGATCCAGATAGGCGGTGTCTCTGGCGGTCTCATAAAATCAGCAAGGGGTCTCAGGCAGGGATACCCTCTCTCTCCACTTATCTTCGTTCTCGTAGCGGATGTGTTTAACAAAATGATCAAACGGGCGACAGCAGATAACTACTTGGCAGGTATCCGTCCTTCCAATCCCAACTCCAATTCCCTTCCCAGCCCATCGATTTCTAACCTTCAGTTTGCAGACGACACAATCCTTTTCGTCTCCCCCATCCCTGAACACATCCATTGTCTTAAGGTCCTCCTGTACACCTTCGAACTCATTTCTGGCCTCTCTATTAACTTTAGCAAAAGCTCTGTCATCATGCTTGGAAATGCTGACCATCTCGGTCCCTCCATCGCCTCTGCCCTCAACTGCAAAATTGACACGTTTCCTTTATCCTACCTTGGCATCCCCCTGCGCCCCACCAAGCTTCATCGTTCGGACTGGAATCCCCTTGTATCCAGAATCGAATCTAGACTTGCAGGTTGGAAAGCGAACTCTCTATCGACATCTGGCAGACTCGTCTTGGTCAAAGCGGTACTCTCTGCAATCCCTCTCTACTGGCTCTCCTTTCACAAAATTCCTAGTTGGGTATCCAAAAAAATCGATTCTATTAGACGATCTTTTCTCTGGAATGGTGGGAGAGCCAAAAGCCTGATCAGCTGGAAAATCATCTGTTTACATACGGAACATGGCGGCTTAGGCATCTCTAACTTGATTACCTTCAACCAATCTCTACTTGCCAAATGGCTCTGGCGTCTCCTCTCTCCGGGTCAGTTTATCTGGAAAGACTGGATCCTGGCCTATCACTATAATGCGGACCCTTCCCATGCCCTCCACTTCGCCCCACTCTCCAAACCCTCACCTTTTTGGTCAGGTGTTCTCGCATCAGTTAATCGCATCAAACCGCTCCTACATGTGAAACTTGGAGCTGGCACCAACTGCCTCTTCTGGTTCGATCACTGGCACAGCCTCTCCCCACTTCACCGCTCCCTCCCATCCCTCTTCTCCTCCTCCAATCGACCTCTCTTATCAGTAGCGGACGCTGTCAACCTCGGCCTACCCGGCCTCTGCCCCCCGTCTCTTTTCGACACTGACACCCTCTCTGAGCTCCTCTCCGCCCTTAACATCCTGCGTTCGACTGTCCTGACCCCTGCCCTGCCTGATCTTCACTCCAGGGCCCTTGCTCCTTCCAGTGGCTTCTCTGTCTCCCAATGCTACTCCTTCCTAAACCATCCCGGTAGACTTTTTGCCTTCCCCCGTGTCTGGAATTGCCATATCCCTCCCCGAATTAAATTCTTCCAGTGGTGTCTCATACATGGCCGGATTAACACCAAGGATCGCCTCTCCCGCTTTAACATCACTTCAGATCAGATTTGCGTCTTCTGCAACACTGAAATCGAATCTATCAGACATCTATTCCTTGACTGCGATTTATCCTTCTACATTTGGGTTTCGGTCTGTGTCCACAATCTTGGGATAATCTACTTCTTAGAAGACTTCTTTGATCACTGGCAGTATGGCGCACCTAACCCTCATCTCGACTCTCTTCTGGCTATCTTCTGCTGGGTCATTTGGAAAGAGAGAAACACTATCATTTTCAACAAACCCACTAGCTCGCGTCTGGCATTATGCATTAAAATCTCTAATCTGTTCGTTTATTGGGCAGGTCCCTCATCTTCGGCGCCTTTCAGATTTCGCCTTCCAGCGGTGAGGTCCCCCTCGGAAGAATCGGTGGGCAGCGCTTCCTCCGCCGCACCGACAGGACCGCATGGTGCAGACTAAGGGATCGACTGTCCTCTCTCTCTCGCTTGAACTTGCTTTTACTTTTCGCTGCAGTCATTTTAATAATCACTGGCTTAGTATGTATATTAATCTTTACTTATAATCTGATGCAATGACTGTAATCTAAACACTTTTTTGTTGTAATGCTGCTTTAGCTATCGATCAGGCATGTTGATCGAACTATCACTATCTATTTATATTTAGCCTAATCGGCTGTGTAGTCCCCTGCTACACAACCGTTCTTCTCAAAAAGTTGATTCATTTGTGTATGTAGTAAAAGATCTATGTAACAGTACCTTATTAAACAGTTATCTGGATACATACGTGTATAGAGGGAGTGGATGAAGGGTACTTGATTTCGGAAAGAGTTGGCTTTCAAAAAGGGAGGTAGGTTGTTATATGTGTGTATTGGCACCTTACTTAACACATATTAGTAACTACTTTTCAATTATAAGTTTCAACTTTGATATTAAAAATGTGTAGTCTTCTTCTTTCTCTTGTGTATCTATGTAAGACCAATTTTTGTTTAATGGTCTAAAAATGTAAGCTTCGACACAAATTGTAATGCTTATTCCTCCTGGTTTTCTATTGTAACACATATATGTGTGCGCTAGATAATGATCAAGAATCAGCTTCGATTGTTTATAAAGAAAATAAAAGAGAATGAAACCGGCCAACTTGCTAGCAAATTTAACTACAAATAATAAAACAACAGAAGTATTTGAACAAAATGGAAAAGAAGAAGAATTTCATTGAGGTTTTACCCATAATTGATTACACAATGAGAATAACCATGATCGTATATCAAGTGTTCTAAAAATGCAGGAATTAGTTGCTGAATGCAAATGAGAACAGATCGGAAATATACATGCACGAGGTGCACGTGCACAAATAATCGTTTGATTCTTTTATTCCCAATGCTTCTTCCCTAGTTTTCTCTAGCCCATCTTGACCTCCTACCAGTCATTTTAATGCCCTCTGATGGTTG
This sequence comes from Allium fistulosum, assembly GCA_030737815.1. Taxonomy (NCBI): domain Eukaryota; kingdom Viridiplantae; phylum Streptophyta; class Magnoliopsida; order Asparagales; family Amaryllidaceae; genus Allium; species Allium fistulosum. The sequence continues at coordinate 104,359,469 of CM060907.1, forward strand.
TTAGTAGAGCATGACCTGAAGCTTTGCATAATTGGTTCTTCCTCTTCTCCTCGTTTCAAAATTTCCTCATCTTCCTTTATATTGTTAGCAAGTTGCAGGGTGGAGTACCAGAACTTGGTAATGGAATGCTCAACCCATTTCATTACCTATGAAGCAAATACAGTTACTTTTATTGGCTTAACTGAAGCCATGTTTTCTCATCATATGATGCTTGCTTTGAAGAATACGGTGCATTAGACATAATGCAATCTTTTCTTTTCTAAAGAAATTGTTGTAGTGACTTCTTTCTAGCCACTGGGATCGCCACGTTAGATCTTACTTTTCTCAATATAGTAATTGATGTGGCAAAAGCAATCAACTCTTCTGCCTTCTCGCCATCAATATTATCAAAGTTCACAACTTCTCCATTGTATAATATTGTCAACTGCTTGGTTCCAGGTTTTGTAGTAGAAGTTTTGTTCAATTCAGTGGCTGGAAACAATTCCAGAGTCGAATCTAAATCTGTAATATAGATCAATAGCCATTAATAGCAATACAACGCTTATGCAAAAATTCTTCTTATTGTAATGCTAGAGATAATCAACAAAAGGTAATAGTCAATTAAAATACCTTGAGCTGGAGCATTCAAGTTGAGTCCTCCAATAATTTCAGAGAAGCTTTTCTTCACTTTTATATATTGGTTCAACCTATCACATGTACTAGAGAAGCTGGATTTCTTGATTTGGGATATAATCGGTGATTTGAAGATTTTTTTTGAATTTGAATTTGAATTTATGTATCAAAACAGATTGCTTTAAGAATGAGAATATGTGGTGGTGTTTGTGAAGATGGTTGTACAATTTTTGCAGGTATTTATGGGAACAATAGAGCATGTTTTTCTGCTTTGCTTTATTAAATGAGAAAAAAGGAAAATATAAAAGATAAATGAAACACGTTTGTTTTAAGAGAGTAAGAAAGTCTTATTAAAAACAGCTAATATATTGAAGATCCGGTGGTAATTATGTTATTACTTATTTGGACGGAAAAAGAGATTTTGTACAATATCGAAGATAAAGACGGAGGAGATTATGTTGAGAGAGAAGAGCGTTCCAGTCTTGGAACTTTGATGATAAGGATTTTAGTGTGTTGAAGGGACATCTGGATTTGGGAACCTATATCTGCTTCATGGCTCAACGCTGTTGTAGGAATCTTATGTTGATTTCCATAGAAAATTCGTTGTTTGGCAGATAAGGTGTGTGGAAGGAGAGAGATTTGATTGGTGATTGAGAGGATTTTTTGGCCTTGGTGGCTTTGAAATTATTTTGGTATCTACCTTCTTTTGATTTTGGATATTTGCAACATTTTGTTAGCGGGCGGGGACATAGTCTGAGCTCATTAGCAAGGTGTGATGGGGGTGGCCTTGCCGAAACCCATTGGGTAAGTATTCATTTTGGTTTCTATCTCGTTAAGAGATTTTGGTTGAAGGTGGAGTTCATTTTTTAAAGTTTTATGTTGAAAAGAGAATTTAAGTCGAGGTGGGGTATTGGAGTTTTGTGATTTTGCATCAAGGTTGAGTATTAAATTTTGGTGATACAAAATCACAAATAGAAGGAAACAAATATGCAAAAGGGAAAGTAATCACGTATGTTTATTATTGAAATGCATTAATTATTGGATTGCACTTCCATTAGATGGCAAGGAAATAAATGCATGCTCGCGTTGCTGAATAAAATATATGCAAAAGGATATGCATATTATTTCTTTCTCAATAATCGTATTGCTTTGGGATTATTTTCTTCCATCTTTGCTAATTAATGGAATGAGTGAATTACTTGCTATGTTTGCACCATTTGTTACCATTGTAAGTTGCCTCCATTATCTTCTTTCCATATCTTGGAAATTTAATCGACGATTCTCAAGGATTTGCACTGGCTATATATTGAGTGTAGACTTCATTGTAAACCCATCCTGGCATTCAGCCAACAATCTCCAAATAGAGTGTCTCTTCTTATTAACTCTAATTTAGACTTTTGATATGTAAACACTTATCTTGTAATCTCTTGTAACTCTCTTAGGTGTAATAAAATATCTCTCCTTTGCATTGGACGTACACTATCTTGATGATAGTGGAACCAGTATAAATATTGTACGTCTTTTTTTATAGTTATTTGCTATTTATTTGGAGTAATAGAATAATTGCGGCTAGATTAAGTGATGTTCAAATTGGAAAATATGTATCATGTTTATTGTTTTTCCGCATTTGTGCAATTTTTGCACAACATAAACTACATGAATGAAAATAAAGCAAATGTAGAAGAAAATTATCATTTTAAAAAACATACGAAGAAGAAAAGAATTTTCCACCTCCAGAGCAAGGTAGTTAATATTGGTATTGGTAAGATATCGATTAAAGAGCAATATGTGATATTTTGAAATATCAAGATAATATCGGGGAGATGTCGGGTTAATATCAACATGTTCGTCAGCAAGCTTTATAAATTATGATGATGACAAAATATGTAAATATCCACTTTTTAACACTTTAAATAATTGTTAAAATATCTAACGATTGATTTTTACTGTAATATGAGATATTCATATACTTTGTCCACATAATGGCAATATTTGACCACTTTCATCGATATTTATGCCAAACATCTGTGCAATATTATAGATATGTATGCAATATTAATGATATATCATTGAAATATCGCTAAACGGTATTTTAAGCACATTATATAAAATAGATTGCTTGAAGTCCAAGATGTGATATATCGATGATATATCGGCTATATTAACTACTAAGCTCCAAGGTTTAAGACAAGCAAACATGGTGCGCAAAGGAGATATAAATATATTAACAGAAATGCGTAAATATAATGATGCTTTTTTTCGTTGTGTCGATGCATGTTTTTGTATCTTTTAACACACATATTTGTCACAAATATTTTTCTTATATTTTGGGTCTTTTCCATATGTGATGTAAATTTCGTGACTTGGCTAGATGTTACCTGATATGTACATACATCTAAACTGATTATTGGGCACGTTCATTGTTAGCACCAAAATTGGTCACTAACCTCGTAGAGAAAGATTGTGTAGAGATATAAGTGATGAAAGTAAATTAAACAGAGAAGACAATGCTAATCTAACTGCAGAAAGTAAGAACACCAAATTTATAGTGGTTCAGCGTAATTGCCTACATCCACTTTGAGGTTAAACTTTATTGATCTTCTTTATAGTTGATTACAAATACAATTCGTGAATCAAATGCTTGAATGAAGTTGTTAAGTAGAGAAGATGAGTCTTGAAAATGGCATAGTCTCCCCAGTGTTCTCTCTCCCAAAAAAGGATCCCTTTCACTGTGACCCTGCCCCTCTATTTATAGGCAAATATGGGCTGGACTTCCCAAGTGGGCTGGATAGCCGAACGCTCTAGCCCCAGTACAGTGGTCGTCGTATGCCGAACCAGGTGTGCCGAACGCCCTGAGGCCGAACAGTCCTTTCTATGCCGAACGATGTGGTTGATGTTTGGGGAGTGCAAGATGTTTGTCAGGAGAAGTCGAACGCTCTTCTAGACGCCGAGTACTCTTATTGCCGAGTACTCCTGATGCTACCGAGTACTACGCCGAGTACTCCTGTATGCCGAACTCCAGATGCTGCCGAGTTCTCCTTGATGCCGAGTGCTCTTGTATGCCGAGCAGTCTTGTATGCCGAGCAGTCTTGATGCCGAGCAGTCTTGATGCCGAGCACTCTTGAATGCCGATCACTCTTGCTGTCGAGTATTGGTTGACGCCGAGTACCATGGGATGCCGAGCGTTCTTGTAGCCGAGTTCTCCTATTACCGAGTTCTAATGATGCCGAACACTCCTGGTCGCCGAGCACTACGGATGCCGAACGCTATGGATGCCGAGTCCCACTGGATGCCGTGCTCTTCGCCGAACACTCCCGGATGCCAAGTGCTTCGCTGAACACTCCTGGATGCCAAGTGCTTCGCCGAACACTCCTGGATGCCGGACACTCTCTGATGCCGAGTGCTACCTGATGCCGAGCACTAGTTGCCTGGTCAAATCTCCAGGAAACACTTGCCCCCCAAAGTGTATTGCGTGGCCGAACGTGATGCGCTTTGAATCTGGTTCAATTTTCCTTGATGATGCCTTCTCGAGGATGTCTGTAACGGAGGTGTGTGGCGAACGTGGCCTGGAAGCCGAACGATACGCTTGAAGCCGAACATTTCTCGTGTTCCGAACGTCACTATGCTATGATGCCGAACACTCCGGTATTGACCGGTTCTACCGGGTATAGCCTTTTCAACTTCTACCTTCCCCCTATATAACCAGGTCCTCTTCTTCTTCTCCCCTTTTACTTTTTACTTCTACTGTTCTTGCAGTTCTGTCCAGTCGTCCTAATTCGAGACTTAACTACACCCTCTCAATCTCCAATCTGCAAACTTAGGTATTTTTCCTCATTCATTCAAACGAGATGTTCGAACGATGTCGTGTAGAAGGTTTTTGTGTAGCTCGTCTGCATTGCCGAACGACATAGCGAGGAGGAATGATTAGGAGTATGTCCACTCATTGTCTTAGCTTCTTCGTGTCGAACCGAAGTTAAAGGGAAGAGGATCGAATGAAGGTGTTGGAGGAGGTAAAGGTGTTGTTCGCTGCTCCGGCGTATGTCGCCATGCGCCGGACGGTGGAATGGGAAGTCGCCGAGCACTACCCTGGCCGGACAATCCCATGCCGAACGCTTACTAACATGTCAAACTATAATCGAGCCGAACGAACTAAAGCCGAACAATACCCAAATGCCGAACAACTAACATGCCGAACATTGACTTCAGGCCGAACATTGAATTCAGCCGAACAATCCTTAGGTCGAACCATGACTTTAGTCGAACAAAACAATTGTCGAACATTCCTTAGTTCGAATAATGTCTTTAGCCGAGCAATACAATTGCCGAAAAACATTAAAATGCCGAACGGAACCAAGACCAAGCAGTATAATTGCCGAATACCATATATGCCGAACATTACAAACGCCGAACCAACACAGTTGCCGAACCATGCGAATGCCGAACACTTGTTAACCTTGCCTATTCATATAGCAAAACAAAACCCTAGACCTAAGCACATTATCACATGAAACTGACCCGGATTACTAACTCCCTAGCGTTAGTAGTCACGAATCAGAACTTAGATTAACATTCGTTTTCTGAATTTAAAACCGTAACCACCTCAAGGCGAGCTTTTTGAGACGGTCAGCGATGACGGTCTTCGAAGGCGATGATTCGAAGCTCATTTTTATGTCTTTAAAATCTTATTGCTTGTACACAATTGCTTGCACTAGTTTACACACCACGTGGGGGGAAAACTCGTGTTGCTAATTCTAACGTTCAACGTTTTTTAAGTATAGTTCTCTCAAGCACTTAGCCAGGTCCGTTATTTATTTGGGATGTCGAGAAAATCTAGCTCCGCCACTATATTCGACAGGCCTGGGCCGTCATCAAGGCAGGGAGCCGCCGATACGTCTAATCCGTCGACTTCTCCTGCTCATAACTTAGCACCTGATGCTCTGGAGGCAACAATCTTACTAGACAATCCGATCGATTCACAAGCCTCGAAGATCAACGAAGCTGCTCTATGACGGATATGCTCCATTCATGGGATTCCTTTTGCCAACGTGTTAGTTCCTTCGAGACACGATCGTCCTCATCTGCCCCCAGTCGGGTACACTACCTGCAACAAGTTCATGTGTTGGATGGGCAGCGTGCCTCAGTTCAATTTATTTCTCTGGGATGTTCTGCAGTACATAGACATGGCTCCATCGCAGCTGCACCCGAACGGCCATGCATTTCTATATGGGACTTACTTACTTTTCATGGCTGTCTTCTCCAGACCTCCAATCGCCGGTGATATCAGATACAATTATATGTTCAAGAGACGGAAAGACAGTCCTTCCTTTATGTTCCTCGAGCCATACCACAAATGCCAGATCTTGACAGGGGCATGTAGTAAATTCGCCCTGTATAAACAGGAATGGTTCTATGTGCGCTGCCCTTCTGGCTTCGCTAGGAGATGGGTTGAAGGCAGTAAGTCTCTCTGCTGAGTCACTATTCGTATTTAATCGGAGTCATGCTTTTCCTAACTCTTCATTTCATCTTTTCAGGTATCAACCCGCGTCCGGAAGGCCGAGGATATTCTGAGGCTGTTGAAGCCATTAGAGCTCTTCCTGTTGAGGATCGAGACATCCGGACTATCATTACAAATGAATCGCTGTCGGGGTTTGGCTTGCTAGCACCTGGTCGTCGGATCAGCCTTCCAAAAGGTGTCACCATTCCCAAACCTTCGTCCGGTAAAGGAAAAAAACAGGCCGGATCGTCGTCGCGTCGCACTCCCGATACGCACAGAGAAGGTGAGCGCAGAGAAGATGATGTTCCTGAGACTCAAGGCGAGAACGTGGGTCCCGCTTGGAATCCGGCAATCGAGGTTCAAGATATTGATACGTCATCCTCCCCTTCGAAGGGGAAGAAGAAGTTAAAATATACAATTCAAAAGGAGAAAGTTGGTGGCACTTCAAAAGTTACGCCTATCCCGCCTGAGAAAGAGGCTTCTTCGCAGCATCTGGAAAGCTCCTTGAGGGGTCTATCGAACCTTTCTATTCCCGAAGACATACTTAATTACGGGTTTGATGATCCTGAAGCCCTCAAATTTTCTTCGCCCGCTAGAGGCAATGCGGGAGTTCAACTCCCGGTCCAAGGAGACAACACCCCGATTAGTAAAGATAAACGAACTGGTCCGTCGGGGGGAACACTAGGACACACACGCACATATGCATTCCATCATACACTTCAAGTATTTCCTCATCTCACGGACTTTTCTTAACTCGTTGTTATCTCCATTCTTTGCAGGTGATATGGGGCGTTCTCACGGACTCGATCGTCTTCAGGGCTCTTCTGTATTTCATCACTCTGGACGGGATTCTGGTTCAGGCAGACGCAGGGATAGAGGCGATTATGAAGATAAGGACAATCGTCCCCGCGAGTCGTCTCACCGCAAGAAGGCACACTCTCAATCTTCCCAGTCCCGTGATCTTCCTCCTCCAACTGAAACGGATAGGGAGAAGTCTTTACAGAAGGGTTATCAATCTGATGCTCCTCGAGAACAACATTCCAGTTCATCGAGTACAAGGCAAGTTCGAGAGCAACGGAAAAGAACGGAATTCTCAAAGCCTCCTCCTCCTACTCCTGCGGTGGACCCAACTGTCGCGGAAAAGATGGTCGACCTTAAGGCCAAGTTTTCGAAAATCTGCTTTTACGGCTTGAAGTTCCTCCCAGCCATCCATCATATTCCTGGGCACGTGAAGCAAAGTGCCATTGCCTGCAATAACGACGTCTATGTTCAACATGATGCGTTCGTGCACTTGGTGGAGAAGATCTCGGAAGTGTCCATCGAGCGTCAACACGAGATTGATCGCCTGAAACTAGAGGCTGGCAGCGATAAGAAAATCATCAAACTCCAAGACGAAGAGCTTGCTTCGTATAAGTCGAAGCTAGAAGCCGCTGAACAAAGCGCAAAAGATACTGCTGAGGCAGTTACTCGTTTAGAGGCGGCTCACAAAAAAGAGCTTGACGAAGCAGTCCAGCGCAGTGGCGCCCTTGCCCTAAAAAAGACTCTATCCAAAAGGAAAGGGACGCGCTCGCCACCCAAGTCAAAGAGCTGAAAGAATTACTCTCCAAGGAGAAGGAGGATAAGGTAGCTTCTCAAGAAGAATCACAACAATACTGTGATGAGATCGTTGCTACCCGACTCCTGAAAACAAAGCTCGATGACGAACTCGCTGGGGTTGAGAAAATGAAGGATGAGGCCCGTGAGGAGGGCAAAAGAGAGGCTGCGGAGGAGATTGATTCTCGCCTCGAGGCGGCCGCGGAGGCCGGTAGGGAAGAGGTCAAAAACATGTTTGACCCGCTAATTGCTGAATATGGAGCTCGCGTCCTTATGCATCGTGACTTAACATTCTTGGGCGACGGCTACCTTGAGTCCCTAGCTGAGGCCTGGGAAACCTTGATAAGGATCAGGAAGATCGAGTCAGGCTCCGAAGAGGTCGATGAGGAGGCCTTGGTGAAGGAGTTCCTTAGGGGGAACGAGCCATCAGATTTATCCGCAGCATTGGCACTTTACAGCAAAGGCTCTCCCCTTCCAAAAGAGAAAGATGATGAAGCTGGCCCGTCCGGGACCAATGTTATTGTTCTTCACACTGCTGCTCAATCCGCCGCTCAATCGGCCGGTCGACCGACACTTGATCCATTCGAGCAGCATGTTGGTTATGACCCCGAAGACCCCGGGCTTGGTGCTCATGTGCTATCACCTATCCTGGAGGGTGAAACCCCACGTGCCACCGATAGCCAACCTGAACTTGGTAGGAAATTCTTCTTTCTCTAGAAGTTGAAAGATCCCGTCTTTCTTCGGCAGTGGCTACTCGTTCTAACGCTCATTCTTTATGTTTTCGTGCAGGTTGTTCTGACGCCGAGCAAACTCCGAGCAGCGATGATGCCAAGGAGGAGGCAAGGAAAACAAGTGATCTTGTCCACGCGGGAGTACTCCCTGGTCCCGATGCTCAGGTGATCGGGGCACTGGATGATGATAAGCTCGACGCTTCATCTCCTGCCGAAGGGGACGATGAAATTGAAATCACCGGCGCCACTGAGCATACCTCGCATATGAGCATGAAGGACCGTCTTGCCGAAGAGGAGAAGAAAAAGGCCGAGGTCAAAGTTGAGCCTGGAATCCTGGAACTTACCAACCCGCGGAACAGACCTTTGAAAATCATCCTCCCGGGCAGGTCCAAACCGCTAGATGTTCCGTCTCCTACTCCTGACTCCGCCTCCTTAGCAAGCAAGAAGTCCAAGAAAAGGTGCGAGGGAGAGGAGTCATCGGGAAAGACGAAGGAAGACAAGAAGAAGAAATCGAAGAAATGATCGATATACTCGTTCAACGAGCTTCTTTCTTAAGTCTTGTAATCGCTTTTATCTTCCGTAGCTTGTAGTTTGTATAGACAGGTCTGGATTTTGTAGGAGTGATCATGTAATCCCATTTTGAACTTATCGAATAAAGTTTAGTTTCTTTTTGTCTGAATGATTCCCTTGTCTTTCTTCGGTTTGCTGACTAATTGTAGCCATAACTCAAGTTCTTATGAGTTGCATCATCTCCCGGTCCATTCCCGTGTTGTTCAAACATTTCTGGACATGGAATACTTCTCGTCCCGCATTTCTTGAGTACTTGGACTTTTTGCTGACTCTGTGCTCCGGGGACTTGGAGACTTGAAACTGTTTATACTCTAGTCCGCGCCCTGGGGACTTGGAGTACTCCGCTCCGCACTCTGGGGATTCGGAGATTTGGAATCGTTTATACTCTAGTCCGTGCTCTGGGGACTTAGAGTACTCCGCTCCGCACTCTGGGGATTCGGAGAGTTGGAATCGTTTATACTCTAGTCCGCGCTCTGGGGACTTAGAGTACTCCGCTCCGCACTCTGGGGATTCGGAGAGTTGGAATCGTTTATACTCTAGTCCGCGCTTTGGGGACTTAGAGTACTCCGCTCCGCACTCTGGGGATTCGGAGATTTGGAATTGTTTTATACTCTAGTCCGCGCTCTGGGGACTTAGAGTACTCCGCTCCGCACTCTGGGGATTCGGAGATTTGGAATCGTTTATACTCTAGTCCGCGCTCTGGGGACTTAGAGTACTCCGCTCCACACTCTGGGGATTCAGAGGTTTGAAATCGTTTATACTCTAGTCCGTGCTCTGGGGACTTAGAGTACTCCGCTCCGCACTCTGGGGATTCGGAGAGTTGGAATCGTTTATACTCTAGTCCGCGCTCTGGGGACTTAGAGTACTCCGCTCCGCACTCTGGGGATTCGGAGAGTTGGAATCGTTTATACTCTAGTCTGCGCTCTGGGGACTTAGAGTACTCCGCTCCGCACTCTGGGGATTCGGAGATTTGGAATTGTTTTATACTCTAGTCCGCGCTCTGGGGACTTAGAGTACTCCACTCCGCACTCTGGGGATTCGGAGATTTGGAATCGTTTATACTCTAGTCCGCGCTCTGGGGACTTAGAGTACTCCGCTCCACACTCTGGGGATTCGGAGGTTTGAAATCGTTTATACTCTAGTCCGCGCTCTGGGGGCTTAGAGTACTCCGCTCCGCACTCTGGGGATTCGGAGAGTTGGAATCGTTTATACTCTAGTCCGCGCTCTGGGGACTTAGAGTACTCCGCTCCACACTCTGGGGATTCGGAGGTTTGAAATCGTTTATACTCTAGTCCGCGCTCTGGGGACTTAGAGTACTCCGCTCCGCACTCTGGGGATTCGGAGGTTTGAAATCGTTTATACTCTAGTCCGCGCTCTGGGGACTTAGAGTACTCCGCTCCGCACTCTGGGGATTCGGAGAGTTGGAATCGTTTATACTCTAGTCCGCGCTCTGGGGACTTAGAGTACTCCGCTCCACACTCTGGGGATTCGGAGATTTGAAATTGTTTATACGAGTACATACGTCGTACAAGATAATGTAGTTCGTCATTCAACTGTGAGATACAGAAACATTAGTGATTCATGGAAAATGCGGCTTCAAGCCTTTATTAATGAAAATTAACTAAACTGCTTGATTACAACTTTAAAAAGAAACTACGTTATGACTGAACGGAAATATGCAGGAAATAACAATGCCTGAAATAAGAAAGGAAACATGCTAAATGTAATAGTGCCGCAGATGTTCACTGTTCCATGCTCGGGGGAGTGTCGTGCCATCAACGGTCGCTAGCTTGAATGTTCCTTCTCCAAGCTTCCGTTCAATGGCGTACGGACCTTCCCAGCTGGGATTCATGCGTGATGGTACCGGGAAGACTCGTTTCAGAATGAGATCACCCACATCAAAGATTCTTGGGCAGACTCTGCCGTCGTAGTAACGCTTGACTCGATGTCTGTGCGCTGCCGCCCTTAATTCAGCTTCTTCACGCTTTTCGTCGATGCAGTCCATTGATTCCAGCAAGAGGTTTTGGTTCGTCTTGGGATCATAGTATGTCACTCGGTGCGATGGAACTTCAAGTTCCACGGGTATAACGGCTTCAGAGCCGTATGCCAAGGCGAATGGAGTGTGGCCGGTCGCGGACTTGTGGGTAGTTCTATACGCCCATAATGTTGTCGGGAGTTCATCTACCCACTTGCCTCCAACCTTCTCCAGACGCTTCTTCAGTATGGACTTGATTATTTTGTTAACGGCCTCGACTTGTCCGTTAGCTTTCGGGTGTGCCACGGCGGCAAACTTCTTCTCAGTGCCATACTTTAAACAGAACTCTTTGAACTCTCTGCTTTCAAATTGCGTCCCATTGTCCGTAATGATGGTGCGTGGAAGGCCCAAATGGCATATAATGTTTCGTACAATGAAGTTTATGACCTTCTTAGAGGTGATTGTGGCCAAAGGTTCTGCCTCAGCCCATTTTGTGAAATAGTCGACTGCAACTATCGCATATTTCGCGCCACCTTTGGATATAGGCAAAGAGCCGATTATGTCGATTCCCCAGATCGCAATGGCCAGGGACTAATCATCTGTGTAAGTTCCGTTGATGGAGCCCTCGGGATTTTCGCATATCTTTGACACTTGTCGCATTTTCTTGCGTAGTCCGCGGCGTCCCGGTTTACGGTGGGCCAGTAATATCCATAGCGGAGGATCTTCTTTGCTAGCGTTTGCCCCCCAGTATGGTCGCCACATTCCCCTTCGTGAACCTCTCTTAAGACCCGCTTTGTCTCATCATGAGCGATGCATCGCAATAATGGGACTGAGAATCCTTTCCGGTACATCGACCCATCCTGCATTACGTATCGCGCGGCCTTCCGAAGGACCTGCCGTCTTTCGCTTCTTTTTTCTGGTAAAGCCCCGGTCGTTAGGTACAGTTTGAATGGGGTTATCCATGATTCCTTTTCGATTTATGTCTCCAACACGAGATCGACTTTCATCCCGTCTATGCTCGGGGCATGCAAGACTTCGACGGGATACAATCCCATTTGTTGCGCATCGCCGGTACTTGCAAACTTAGCCAATAAGTCGGCTTCTTTGTTCTGTTCGCGCGGGATATGTGAAATGTCATAACGCTCAAGATTTGATAGTAGCTCTTGGACCCGAACAAGGTACGGAGCAAGCTTTCGTCCCTTTGCTTGGTAGTCCCCCCGTACTTGGTAAACCACCAACTGTGAGTCACAAAAGATTTCGACTGATTCGATTCCGAGTTCTCTGATGAGCTTCAAGCCAGCGATCAGTGCTTCATATTCGGCTTCGTTATTTGTAGTCGGGAAGTCGAGCTTCAGGGCATAACAGATTGATCGGTTTTCCGGAGTTATAAGAACTACGCCCGCGCCGGAGCAGCGGTCGTTTGATGCACCGTCAGTGTATAATTTCCATCGAACGGGGGGAATGATGTCGTCGTCATCCGGCTTGATGGGTATGGTAAACTCAGCGATGAAGTCCGCTAATGCTTGCCCTCGGATGGCTCTCCGCGGTAAGTATGCGATATCGAATTGGCTCAACTCAATGTTCCATCTTAACAATCTTCCAGAAGTTTCCGGCCGTTGGAGTACTTGCCTCAGGGGTTGATCGGTATAAACGCTGATTGAATGTGCTTGAAAGTATGGGCGCAGCTTGCGTGATGCAATCACCAAGCAATAAGCCAATTTCTCGATTTTAGGGTAATTCCTCTCTGCCCCTGTTAAACGCTTGCTAACATAGTACACCGGCTTCTGGACTCGATCCTCCTCACGAACCAAAGCCGCACTTATCGCATGTGGGGATACTGCCAAGTATACATATAACATTTCGTGGTCAACTGGTTTTGACAGCATTGGTGGACTCTCCAGATGCCTCACCAGATTCTGGAACGCATCCTCACAACTAGACGTCCATTCAAAATTTCTCTTTCCTTTCTTTATTATATCGAAGAATGGGATGCACTTGTCAGTTGCCCTGGATATAAATCGACTTAGCGCAGCTACTTTTCCATTCAAGCTCTGTACTTGCTTTATGGTCCTGGGCGCTTGCACATCTCGAATAGCTTGGATCTTTTCTGGGTTGGCTTCTATTCCCCTAGCATTGACGATGAATCCCAAAAACTTCCCTGATGCAACGCCGAAGGAACATTTCAAAGGGTTGATCTTCATCCCATAAAACCTGAGTATGTCGAACATTTTAGCCAAGTCTTGAATGTGGTCGTTTGACCGTCGTGACTTCATGAGCATGTCATCCACATAGACTTCCATCGTTCTACCTAGCTGGTCCTTGAACATCCGATTCACTAAACGCTGGTAAGTCGCTCCTGCGTTCTTCAATCCAAAGGGCATCACTACATAGCAATACAGCCCGACATTTGTAACGAAGCTGGTGTGTTCTTGGTCCAGAATATGCATCGGGATTTGGTTGTACCCTGAGTACGCGTCCATGAATGACAGCAGCTCGTGTCTTGCGGTGGAGTCGACCAACTGATCGATCCTAGGCAGCGGGAAACTGTCCTTAGGGCATGCTTTGTTCAAGTCGGAATAATCTACGCAAGTCCTCCATTTCCCATTCGCCTTTATTACCAGCACGGGGTTGGATACCCACTCAGGGTAGAGGGCGTCGCGGACGAAATCATTTGCTTTGAGTTTGTCCACCTCCTCTCCGAGAGCGGCGGACCTCTCCAGATCCATTCCTCTCCTTTTTTGTTTAACTGGGACGTACTTCGGGTCTATGTTCAACATATGACTCGTGATGGCGGGAGAAATCCCACACATATCAGAATGCGTCCAGGCGAAAACATCAAGATTCGCCCGGAGGAAGTCGCTAAGTTCTTCAGTCATCTCGGGACCAAGCTGTGATCCGATTTTCAGAATTCGCGAAGGGTTGTCACGGCTAACTGAGATGTCAATTGTTAATTCAGCCGGTGCCGCCTTCTCTTCCCTGGGTTTCTCATCGTCGTCTCTCGGATCTATATCTCCGAAGATCCGAGAACTATGCCCGAGCCAGGGCTCGGGCACTACTTGTCAATTATCCGCATTAAGGATGCGGACGGGATTGTCCGCAACCTTTCCCTTCTCCCTCCGATGGGCTTCTTGGAGCTCAGCCACATAACAAGAACGACCAGCTACTTGATCGCCATGAACAATACCTACTCCTTTGTCAGTCGGGAACTTCAAAGTTAAACACCACGGGGCTAGTGCTGCCCTAAACTCAGCCAGGGCCGGCCGGCCCAAGAAAACGTTATATGGAGAATCCACATCCAGAACTACGAAGGGTAGAATTCGTACCCTCCGACGCTCGCCCTGTCCCAGTTCAACTGGTAACTCAACATACCCCACGGCATCGGTTGCTGCGCCGTTAAAGCCGTGTATACGAGCCTTAGACGGTTTCAGGTCCTTTGTTTCTAGTCTCATTTGATCGTAAGCCTTCTTGAAGATGATGTTGACTGAACTTCCACAATCAATCAGAATTCTTTTCACATATGCTGGTCCGATCGTTGCAGATATGACCATGGGGTCGATGGTCGGAGCCTCTATCTGATCAGCGTCTCTACTTCTGAACACAATATCGTCTGTCATTACGCGCTGCTGCTTAGCAGGGGCCCCGTCCTCCGTGTTAGAACAGCACTCGAAATCTGCATGTTTCAGGGAACTTGCATATCGCTCCATTTCTTGCCAGTTCTTATCTACGGGGTGAGGTCCGCCGATAATTGTATTTATGACTAGTCTTCCTACGGTTCGGGCAGGCTCCTCGGGATGACGCGGAGCTGGTGCACGACCTGGGTTGGACGTTCCATGTCCTCCTTCCTGTGGGTCCTTCACAAATTCTTGCAACTTCTTCTGCCTGATCAACTTCTCGATAGCGTCATGCAGGTGTCTGCACTCCTCCGTGTTGTGCCCATAAGTCTCATGGAAGCGACAATATTTCCCGGTTCGCTTCTGTTCCTCGGTTGATTCTTTCGGTCGGGGCTTTCTGTATTGAAAGGTATTGCAGGTGGACAGGTAAATGTTCTCAAGTGGCGCGTTCAGCGGAGTATACTCGCTGTAGCTTGGAATCCTCGACTTCCACTTCCCGCTTCTTTCCTTTTTCCTTGACTCCTTCCTCCGGACTCCTTGGGTTGCCCAGGCTTGTTCTGGACATTGACTTGGACCTTTCCCGAGCTGTCTCCAGACTGCTTCACAGCAATGTTGCTCTTTATTGACTCTTGGACAGGTCCTGGCGCCTTATCTCGTCATACCCATCTAGCTTCCTCTCTTCTTATGAACTGGTGTGCCTTAGAGTAGAAACGTTCTAGCGTAGCCGGAGGTTTTCCTGCCAGCCAGTCTCCAAACTCAGAGTCCGGATCCACACCTCTCATTACAGCCATCAGAATTGCATGGTCATTGGGATTACTGACTTCAGTTGCTGCTACGTGAAATCTTTGTAAATATTCCTTCAACGACTCCCCGAGATTTTGGATTACACTTGACAGAGACATCACGTCCTTTGGGCGCGTAGTGTGTATCCTGAACTACTCAATAAACTTCTTTGCCAATTCCTCGAAATTTGATACGGATCGCGGAGGAAGTCGGGTGAACCACATAGTAGCGATCCCAGATAGAGTAATCGGAAAGCACCTACACTTGGTGGCATCATTCGCTCTAGCTGAATCCATCATCCATTCGTACCTCATGACATGCTGTCTGGGGTCAGTCCTCCCTTCGTACGCAGGGATAGTAGGCATACTAAACTTCCTGGGGTACGCCGCTTGCAACACAACATCCGTGAACGGAGTATGACTTCTTGACACTCCCCAATCATCATTCGATAACCCCTGATTTTCCTTCATCAACTGCCTGATCATGGCTGTCAGATCTGGTGTCTGTATGGAAGGTGGAAGGTTAGTGTCTGTTCTACGCGCCTGTCCATGCTGATGCCTCCTCTCCTGGCGGTCTGCCAATCGTGCGTCTTGAGGTTCGACATCGTTAGCATTTTGATGATCCGGACCTCTATCCTCCATCTGTACCCCGGTTCTGAAGTTTCCAGCTCTTGCTTGGTCACGGTCTCCAGATGTTTGAACAGCAGCTTCTGCTCGTGCAGCGTCAGTCTTGCGGCATCTGCGCCTGGGAGGTTCATCAGAGGAAGTTGAGCTGTCAGATGAAGAGTAAGGAGCGGGATTGCCCCCAGCATTCTGTTGCTGCTGTTGAGTGAGTTGTGCCATCAGGTTGGCGTTAGCTTGCATCTGCTCTCCTAGTTATCTCCTGCTTTCCCTGAGTTCTCTCATCAAGTCATTGAACTCTATTCTGGTGACAACTGGAGTTTGTTCTTGAGCGGCAACTCCTGCATTTGGAATTGCTGGTTGATTGCTAGGCCCTGCTTGTTGCACGCTAGCAGTCTCGTGGGCATCCACATTATGAGAAGCTGACCTGGTACGTGGTCTTGCCATTGTAGAGTTATTGGTATGAACTCTGAGTAGAATCAACGGATGTCCTATCAGTGAGTCAGATCTTCTTTGGGGGATTTGTTCAATCCAGTAACTTCAAAGCAGATCCTTGAGGTCTGAGAATTCAATTCTCAGTGAAAGCACCAAAGTGTTAGCACCAAAATTGGTCACTAACCTTGTAGAGAAAGATTGTGTAGAGATATAAGTGATGAAAGTAAATTAAACAGAGAAGACAATGCTAATCTAACTGCAGAAAGTAAGAACACCAAATTTATAGTGGTTCAGCGTAATTGCCTATGTCCACTTTGAGGTTAAACTTTATTGATCTTCTTTATAGTTGATTACAAATACAATTCGTGAATCAAATGCTTGAATGAAGTTGTTAAGTAGAGAAGATGAGTCTTGAAAATGGCAGAGTCTCCCCAGTGTTCTCTCTCCCAAAAAAGGATCCCTTTCGCTGTGACCCTGCCCCTCTATTTATAGGCAAATATGGGCTGGACTTCCCAAGTGGGCTGGATAGCCGAACGCTCTAGCCCCAGTACAGTGGTCGCCGTATGCCGAACCAGGTGTGCCGAACGCCCTGAGGCCGAACAGTCCTTTCTATGCCGAACGATGTGGTTGATGTTTGGGGAGTGCAAGATGTTTGTCAGGAGAAGTCGAACGCTCTTCTAGACGCCGAGTACTCTTGTTGCCGAGTACTCCTGATGCTACCGAGTACTACGCCGAGTACTCCTGTATGCCGAACTCCAGATGCTGCCGAGTTCTCCTTGATGCCGAGTGCTCTTGTATACCGAGCAGTCTTGTATGCCGAGCAGTCTTGATGCCGAGCAGTCTTGATGCCGAGCAATCTTGATGCCGAGCACTCTTGAATGCCGATCACTCTTGCTGCCGAGTATTGGTTGACGCCGAGTACCATGGGATGCCGAGCGTTCTTGTAGCCGAGTTCTCCTATTACCGAGTTCTAATGATGCCGAACACTCCTGGTCGCCGAGCACTACGAGTGCCGAACGCTATGGATGCCGAGTCCCACTGGATGCCATGCGCTTCGCCGAACACTCCCGGATGCCAAGTGCTTCGCCGAACACTCATGGATGCCAAGTGCTTCGCCGAACACTCCTGGATGCTGGACACTCTCTGATGCCGAGTGCTACCTGATGCCGAGCACTAGTTGCCTGGTCAAATCTCCAGGAAACATTCATATTGTTAAGATTTAACTTCTTCTTTATGTGCTTATTTCATTTCATGGGTTTGATTACTGTGAATGTACATTAACATTGAATTTTTATTTTAATTTTGGATTGTTTAGATCATATATAAATGTTATAACTGAAAAGATGTAAGCATTTATTGGACTCCCCTGTAATATAGTTAGTTAACATCATAATACATTATTGGTATACATCCTAATTCATGTGTATACTTCATTTTTATGTCTATAAATTACATTCAATATAAAAAGAAGTTATCAGACATATTTATTTGTGTCAAGTATTATTTATGCATATGACCATTATATCGCAATAATTAAATTTGTTTTCGATTTTCATTGCACAGGTCCGACGGACGTGCCTAACGTACTGGTATAACAAATACAAAATTAAAATGTATAATGGTAATATATAAAAAATTGGTGTATAATGTACTTTTTTGTTAATCTCTTAGAAAGTTTTTGGCCCCGTGTGGTAAGTATTATATATGATTGTTATATAGATATTCGTTTTTGTCACAAAACGGACATTAATATTCAATCCTACTTTTCTCAATGTAGTCATTGATGTGGCAAAAGCAATCATATCCTCTTCCTTCTTAGCTTCAGTATTATCATAATTAACTACTTCTCCTTTGTTGTATAATATTGTTAACAGTTTTTTCCATGAGTTTGTACAGGTTTTGTTCTCTTTTTTGAATTCAATTCCAGGAAACAATTCCAATGTTGGTTGATAATCTATAATTAAAACAATCATCATTAATACAAACTGCTTATGTAAGCATAATAACCAATAAAGAGAGAATCAAAATAAGTCAATAATCAATAAAAGTACCTTGTGTTGTTGGGTCTTGAGCTATGATAGTACTCATCTTCAGTCCGGTTAGAATTGTTGAAATATGAGAGGTCTTTGATTTTAATGAAGAAAGAATGTAAGCTTGTTTTATTGAATTGCAACAGAAATGATACAGAGTGAAAAATTACATTCGGTTGCCTTGTTTTCGGTATATTAAATTAGTTTGAAAATCCCTTTTATAAAATATTTGTTTACATAAGAGAATTGATAATATTTGAAATAAGATTTATATAAATTATGTGTATTTAGGAAACTAGTTTGGAAGACCTTTTTAAAACATTTGCTTTGGAAGAGAATATAGATAACTTAAAATCACTCTTATACCTAATAGTAATGACAATTTAGAAGACGCTTATTTGAAATATATTTGAAACCAAATCAGTAAGACCATATGATTTGAAAACAATAATTATCAAAACTATTTTCATGAATCATTGAAAACAAATATAAATTTATTTAAGCTATAAAACAAAACCCAATAGAAAAATCAAAGTATATGCAATGGATAGCATTTGGAAATGTCAAGAACACCAAAACAATACAAGAAAACTAGAGAAAGAAATGCAAACAAAATAGGAACTCGAATAGGTAGAAATGCAGCTGCCTAGAGTAGGTCAGTCGACTGAACCATCGACTGGACGTATGTCCTGGAGCTATAAGCTCCAGGTTGTCCCATTCAGTCGACTAAACCAATGGTTCATTCGACTGAATGCGAATTCCTGGAGCTGTACGCTCCAGGTTTTTCGCTTCCAGTCGATGGCAAGAGCAATCTCCGGCGATGTGCATGATTCCAGTAATATTATATAATAGATAACAACCAAGTACTTGCATGCAATACTAAAACAAACATATAGAAGCAAACTATAGCAATTTATGATGATTTCAAACAAGAATAACAAGCCAATTCATTAAACTTAAGCGGCAGCTTTCATTCTTTGCAATTCCAAACATATAGCCACCAAAATCTGAGATTAGCAAGCATCAAGCACCTGAAACTGCACTTAGTATGAGAGTGTGAGGTTAACTAACCTGAATAACACGAATTACAGCCGATTGGAGGTAGATTGAAGCTTGTACTTCGTAGATTTCAGCTCGAGTATTGCATGCAAAGGGAAAATAGATAACATAGACTCAATACCCAAATTATTAAACTAAAATTGATCATAGGGAGGAATAGAGTTGAGATTATAAAGCTGAATTGATTTCTTACTTAATTTTAGTAATTCAATCCACTACTTATTGAGGTATTTGAAATTTAGGTCTAGGGTTTCAAAGACGAACAAGGAGTTGGTATTTTCTCTTTTCAAAAGTGAATAATATGAAAATGAATATAGTTCATTTTTCCCTATTTCTTACTTATCAACCAAATGGGCTAAGCCCAAAATTACTTATTTTAATTAATTATGTCTTAATATGAGCTTATGTCTACATTTCTAAGCAATTTGGCTTTGATTACTATACTTATAAACCTAATAATGCAATATCAATTATTATCTAAAACACATAAATGTAATTAATCTATTTTTACTATTCTATACCTAATTGCAATGCATGGTGATATATTTTGAAATTTAAATAAAAGATTTTATTCTTATTAATCTTAATTAATTACAACAAATAGCTTTTAATACCAAAATGCTTCTACAAAGTTCAAACTTAACAATGACAATAGTTAGAACATATGTTAAGTTATGGACTATAAATTAAGCAATATGAATGGTTACAAGTCCCAAATTCAACTTTTATCTCTGCTAAATGCAATTATACAAACTCCTTTATTATTAATTTTTAGATCGTTGTTATTTTGTTAAAGAGACTAATAACCTAGGGTTGTTACAGTCCCCTTACTCATGAAATGTTTAGTTTATACGTTCATGTGATTGGAACAGACTCGAGAGTAGTTCCTGCTCTACTCCTCTACTCATGTTTTCTTCTTTTTACATGAGGCATTTGTGCCTCACTCCTCTTTTAGTAATTTAGACGTGTTGCCTAACTCATGTGTTGTAGTTAAATTAGTAGTAGTATTATTAGTTGCCGAGGCGTCTTTGTCTCAAACCGATATTTTATTTATAAAGTGGTATGACCATTATAAAACCAGTTTGTCTGTACAAAACAATAGTTCTTTGTTTTGCTTGAAAAGAAAAGTCACTTATTAATTTGTGAATTTATTTACAATCATTGCATAATAACCCAAAGAAGTAACTTAAAGATCAAACAACTACAACAAACATGATATATTCAGTTACCAGGCAAATTCAACTCAAACAAGAAATAAAATTAAGATCGGAGATATAAGATGGTTTGGTCAAGTTGATCAGCACATAACAACTATACTTTTATACTTTATCAAATTACAAGAGGGTTACAAATCACTAAATAAGAGAATGGAGAATACGAAAGTATGTAGAATCTCTTTAATATCAACAAGAAATAAAGAATCATAAAAAACACTAAAAACTAAGAAAAATCTTCAATTTTTTGAGAAAAATGAAGTCATAGTTTTCAATTTTAAATAGATTTGTGTAATATCTATTGTTGGAGAAGAACAACTGAGGCTAAAGTATTTTTGTATCAACTTTAGAAAGTGGGAACCATAGGATTCGAGTAACAGAATCAACGACAATAAGGTAAAACTAGATTTAACGCCATTCACCTAGTGATCGACCATTTAAGTCCTGTTATTGCAATTTCCAATACTCCAATTTGATCGCTGTGGATGGTTGCAAGGCAGCGTCATGACAGTGGAGAGAAAACGTGTTAATATTTATTTTATTCTCAAAATCACTGTGTTTCCAACACTATATTATTATTATGATCACGATACAACAATCCTTTGTATTACGAATACTCTTATCTGGTATGTTAATATCTGCCTTTAATATATTTATATGGAACCAACATGTTACTGTCAGAAAATGAATAAATCTAACTCGACAGCCATATTGTGGTCAGCAATGAAGCAGGTAGATAAACATCATATGAAAAAATATTCGAGTGTCACTAATTACAAACGGAAATTGTTTCGCTGATTTAGACATTCCTAGAGGTTGATGACTTGAGCTAGAAATGGACTGTTTATATTAGTGGGAAAGAACGTGTTCAATTTGTTCTAGGAGGCAAGATGGAAAAATAACTTATTAATGAAGTGGGATCTAGTTGGATACCATTCAATCAGACATAAAATAGAAATGCTTATTTCTTGCTCTGAGAATATCAAATTTGTATACAAATCTTTGAAGCAATGATTATTTGGTACAAGTGATCTTTGTGTACATGCTCACTGTGCAGGTGCACGTCCTATACATTGATTCTTTTTTTCTCTATGATTCGTTCCATCACTACGCCATAAATGACCTTCTGAAACATTTTTGCAAGGTGTTGCCAGCTAAAATGTTGCGATAGATATAAAATTTTGGTCCTACTGCAACGTTGTATTTATGGTGTTACCTTAGCCATAAAAATGTGTTGCTCTAGCTAAAAAAGTGTAACACGATGCAACATTTTTATATAGTGTTGCTATAGATGTATTCAAATTAAAAAATTAATAAAATTAGCAATCCGCGTGAATACGATCCAACAGTCTACATTTAATCCGATTGTTAAACTGGATCACCGCTACAATTTGCTCCAAATTTTCGTTTTCCCGCTTTACTTTTCATATCATTTTCGTTCTCACCCCCAATTTCCAAATCCCTAATTTCCAAATAATATTTTCGTTTCTTTTTTTTCTTCCAATAACAAAATCTCGTCCTTTTTTCAAAGGTTGGTAGTGATCTCAGACAAGCTTCGTTCCCTATTTCATTCTCACCTCCAATTTCGCTGCTGTTTGCCTACATGTCGAGCCCCATTTGCTTTGTTGTCGAGATCTGGAAATGTTTGTTCGACTTGTGAATCGGCGATTGTTGTTGGAGTTAGGTCATGATTGGACTGGGTTACGGCAGTGGGTGATTGCGATTGAAATTTCAAGCGATGAAGGTGAGGCCAATGGTGATTTAAGGTAGTTCTGGTCGATGGGTTGCTGAAATTGCGGTTGGTGAATTTGATATGGGAGGCGCTGGTGGGTTCGCGATTTGGAGGAGTTTTTAACAGGTTGGTTTTCAGTTTGATTGGTGAGGAAGTTAGGGTGTAGGGGTAGTTCGGGTTGTCGGAGAAGGCAGGTAGGTGGTTGTTGTGATGGTGAAGGCATAGGGTTAGTGAGGAGATGCGAATTGGTTGTGACAGATTGTAGAGGAAGGGATTTGTTGTGCTATGTGCAGAAATGGTTCGAGTTCGTTAGGTGATAGGGGCAGGAGTTTGTGGCTGATTGTAGCTGGATGGTGAATCTTGTTGTCGCAGTTTGTAGAAGTTGGATATGAAGGTGTGATGGAGGTTGAAGTATATGAAGTGATAGGTTAGAGCTTTGTTTGTTGTTGCGCGTTTGGGATGTTTTGGTTGTGAGATGGTAGTTTGGAAGAAAATGCAGTTTGCTGGTAGGGGTTTCGATAATGAAGTATGCAGTGGTTGCTTGAGAAGGTTGTTGTTGCTTGAAATGTAGCAGGGAGGAGTTTGGGTTAAGGCAGTTTGGATTGGTGAAAGGAAGTTGGTGGTGGAATGGTAGGTTGCTGTTATTGTTTTGTGGAAGGAAGGAATGGGTGGTTATGCCAGCGATTGTGATTAGGTGATTAGGCAACATGTTCGATGAAGGGTAATGTATTACTTATTAACACGCAACATGTTCGATGAAATGTCAATTTTTATTTATCATGGTTTCAGGTCTTTTACCAAGGCAGAGCTAAGAATGATGGCTGGAAAAAGGTCGGATGATTCAGAAGAAGCCATGAAAGAGTTGCAAAAGTCAATCATCGAGGAGGTGTTCAAATTCGCAGGAGGTGTTCATTTGTGCATCATTTTACGTCGTTTCAAAGAAGGCTCGATCATTTTACGTCGTTTCAAAGAAGGCTCGATCCCCGCCGGGACTGCGGTGCCCCGGACCCCCGCCGGCGCTGCGCCCGGACCCGCTTCTCGCCTCGCCTTCGGCTCGGCACTCGGCTCGCCTTCGGCTCGTCATATATTTGTTAGTGTCGGTGTCTGTATAAATTGAAACTCCATATGTAATGAGTGAACTGAGTGATGTAGTGAGGAATATCTGTATATGTGAATATCAGTGTTATATATCATTGAATTGTAAAATAGTGGAGTCAGGAATTTGTACTATTTCAAATGTTGAAATAAAATATTTATTTAAATAAATTACTGTTTGAATATCAAATTCTATGCAAATAGCATTTTATTAAATAAATATTTATTTCTATTAAAAAATCAAATATGCTCTATATTGTGGACCCCACAAATTCAGAAAATCAATATCTATAGCAACATTTTTGAATGTTGCTACAGGCACCTATGGGTGTTGCCATAGACCCAAATAGGGTTCTATTGCAACAATATTACTTATGTTGCCTTAGATAGTCAAAATGTTGCCTTTGAGGTCTAAGGCAACGGCAAAAATTGCATCACCCTAAAAGTGTTGCCATAGACCTATGGCAACATTTTTTGGGCCTGAGCCAACATTTTTTTTGTGTTGCAGTAGGCCATTTATGGCGTAGTGCATGTTTGTGTATAGTATACGTTCTCTTGACCTTCTACTACTGACTTTGATAACCTTGGATGTTGTTAGGAGAACATATAAAACCTGAAGCATTGCAGAATTGGCTCCTCTTCTTCTCTGCTTTTATGAATTTTGCTTGTCTTTATTGATTTTGTTGGTGAGTTGCATGGCTGAGTAGCAGGACTAATTGGTAATAGAATGCTGAACACATTTCATTGCCTGTTAAGTAAATTCGCTTACTTTTATAGGCTTAACTGAAGCCATGCTTTCTCATCATATGTAGCTTGCTTAGAAGAATAAGGTGCATTTGAACTAATCCGGTCTTTCCTTTTCTGAAGAAATCTTTGCAGTGACTTTCTTTTAGCCATTGGCGTTGCAACATTCAATCTTACTTTTCTCATTGCAGTCATTGTGATGGCAAAAGCAATCAATTCTTCTGCCTTCTCAGCTTTGATGCTATCGATATTAACAACTTCTCCATTGTAAAATATTGTTAACTGTTTCATTCCAGGCTTTGCAGTATGAGTATTGTTCTGATGCAGCACGACTTAAGGAATCACTGGGTTTAGGTCGGTCACGACCTAAGAAAGAGGAGTTAGGTCGGCCACGACCTAAAGAGCACGTTTCAGACCATTTACGACCAAACAAGGGCTTAAGTCGTTCGGGATCTTTAGATCATGTACGATCTAAGACTACAGGAGGAGCGCCACGAGATAACGAAGTAGCAGCACGAGTTGAGAATGCGCAAGGCTTAAGTCGGCTACGACTTAAGGGAAGTGATTTAGGTCATCTACGACCTAACGAGTATGCTGAAGAAGGGAGCTCACGACCTAAGATAAGTCGCGTAAAGTGATGCAGCTGTTGTCTCTTGAGTCGCTGAATTTTAGGTCGTGGCAATGTTAACTCGTGAGCATTGATAAGTCGTTAGGTCTTAAGTCATATGTCGTGGGTGTTTTGCTGAGCTTTGTTGTATTTAGGTCGTAAACGACCTATGGGCTGTTACAATTCTGTGTTGTCGTTGAGTCGTCCTATTTTTAAGCCGTTGTACATATTGTTAAGTCACATGTTTTAGGTCGTTCTTTTATAAGTCGTATGTCGTTGGAATTATGTTGTAATGTGCTTGTAATTTATTCTTAAGTCGTAGGGTCTGTTAGGTCGCGTATGACCTAAGTTGAGTCGTGTGGTGTTGTTAGGTCGGCAACGACCTAAGTGTTGTCTGTTTGGCATATTGAGTTGTAAGCATATAAATAGGCGGGTTGGGTCATTTGTAATAGTTTAGTTGATTGGAATAAAAACTTTTGTTTTGTTAACTTTGTGCTTTCACCAAATTGGTAGTTGAGTGTAATCTCCTATCTCCACTTTCGGTTAATCGAGTGCACTCGATTCAACGATTGTTGAAGCCGATTCGCGGTATCAAGTGCGCTTGATCAACGCTTGAAGAATTGAAGATCTTCTTTCATGGTATAGTGCGCTATCAACGTGACGAAGATAGCTAGAATTCGGTATCTTTGGATCAACGAATTAGGGCCATTCAGTATTCTTCATTCCATCGATTGCTACTTTCACAGAATCATCATTTTGTAATTCCGCTGCTGCGTCATTTGGTATCAGAGCTAGACTTAGCCAATCATAGCTAAGCCGAGTCTTGGAGCCAATTCTATTGAAGAATTTTGAAGTTTGAGGAGTTAGAGAAGCCGAGCTACATCAAGCAAAGCCGATCTAAGAGAAGTTAGAGCCGAGAAGTTTGAAGTTGAAGATCGTACATCATTTGGTATCTTTTGATTAGTACAAGTCGAGAATTGAAGTGTTTGTGAAATTTTCAAGTATGCCGCCGAGAAGAGCTAATCGTCACCAAAATGTTGAAGATTTGTATAAGCGAGAGGATGCTGAACAAATGGAACAACGTATAAGTAACAAATTCAATGAGAAGTTGGATGAAGGTATTGGGAGATTAGAGAAGCTTATGATGGATATGAATCAATCCCGAAGAAGAACATCGCCAATTTCAAACCAAGGTGGAAACAGGGTTTCGCCATCGGTTTCGGGAGGAAGGAGAATGTCACCACAATCTCATCAAGGAAGAAGAAATCATAGAGAATTCGAAGATGAACCATATCGAGATGATGAAAGACAAAGTAGAAGGAATATGCATGAGCATAGAGATGTGGGTGGTCGAGATCGTTATCGAAGTGCATCTATTGTTGATGAAGATGATGATAGAGGGAGTTTTCATTATCGAGATCATGGCCAAGGACGAAATCGAGATCGAGAATTTGAGGATGATCGTCGATGGGAGTCGGGAATGAAAACTGAAATTCCAGAATTCAAAGGTGGTATGCAAGCTGAGGAGTTGTTGGATTGGTTGTCTAATGTGGAGGAGATTTTTGACTTCAAGGAGGTTCCAGAACATCGTAGAGTGAAATTGGTTGCTACAAGGTTGAGGGGTAGAGCTTTGGCATGGTGGCAGCAAACCAAACTTACACGTGAACGGATGGGGAAGTCAAAGGTTGAATCATGGGAAAAGATGAGGAAAATGATGAAAGCTACTTTCTTGCCTTATAACTATCAATCGCTTATGTATCAGAGGTTGCAGAACTTGAGGCAAGGAACGAAGACTGTTAATGACTATGCTGATGAATTTTATCAACTGATTGCAAGGAACGACATCATGGAGACAAAGGAGCAATTAACAGCTAGATTTGTTGGAGGGTTGCGTATGCAGATTCAAGACATGGTAAATATGTTTGATCCCAGATCTGTAGCGAAAGCACACCAGAAAGCGTTGGCTTGGGAGAAACAGGGAAGACGAGAAGGTGGTGTGTTTACAAATTCCAACAATCCAGTGAAGGGTGTTAGTGGAAGTTCTAATGTTTCAAAAGCTGTTGCAAAACCAGTTGTGAATGAGGTTGGGAGAACGAAAGTCAATAATGGTTTCAAGTGTTATAATTGCCAAGAAATGGGCCACAAAAGTAATGAATGTCCAAAGCCGAAGAAACGAGCTATGATAGCAGAGGTTGAGGATGAAGATGTAGAAGCTGATTGTTCTAATTCACTACATGATGAGGAGGAAGAGAATGTGTCGGGAGACGAAAGGTACTCATTAATGATGAAGAGGTCGTGTTTAACACCAAAGCAAGAGGAGGAGACAAGCTGGTTGAGGAGTAACATCTTTCAATCACGTGCACTATCTTGGGAAGGGTTTGCAAGTTTGTCATCGATGCAGGAAGTTGTGATAATATTATCTCTACAGAGGCTGTGAAGAAGTTATCATTGAAAACAGAGAAGCATCCGAAACCGTACAAGTTAGCTTGGTTGAGGAAAGGCGGGGAGGTGAACGTTGAACGAAGGGCTTGAGTTAATTTTTCAATTGGGAAGAAATACAAGGATGAAATCTGGTGCGATGTGGTAGATATGGATGGCTGTCATTTGTTGTTGGGGAGACCGTGGCAGTATGATAGGGCTGTACAACATGATGGACGTACCAACAGTTACAGTTTCATGTTTGAAGGCACGAAGATTACTCTAGTTCCAAAGAAGCGACAACAAGAAGAAAACAAACTGGAGGAGATTGAGGAGCTGAAAACCTTATTATCTTTGAAGGAGTTTGTTAAAGAAGTTGAAGAGGAGCCTGAAGTATTCTTGTTAATTAGACGAGAGAGTCAGGAAGTGGTTGAGGTTCCTGAAGAAGTGAAACCAGTGCTGGGAGAGTTTGACGACGTATTTCCTGAAGAGCTACCAACGGAGTTACCACCGTTGAGAGACATTCAACATCAAATTGATCTTGCTCCAGGTGCTGTGTTGCCACATAGACCACACTACAGAATGAGTCCAAAAGAACATGAGGAGTTGAGAAAGCAAGTGGAAGAATTGCTTGAACAGGGGCGTGTGCAGGAAAGTCTAAGTCCATGTGTTGTGCCAGCATTGTTAGTACCGAAGAAGGATGGGACGTGGAGGATGTGCACTGATAGTCGGGCGTTGAATAAGATTACAGTGAGATATAGATTTCCTATGCCTAGACTTGATGATTTGTTGGATCAGCTTAGTGGAGCTACTATATTTCGAAGATTGATTTGAAGAGCGGTTATCATCAAATTCGAATCAGACCAGGAGATGAATGGAAAACAGCATTCAAGATGAGAGAAGGATTGTATGAATGGCTGGTCATGCCATTTGGTTTGTCGAATGCACCGAGTACTTTCATGCGAGGGATGAACCAAATCTTTAGACCTTTTATTGGGAAGTTCGTGATGGTGTATTTTGATGATATACTGATATATAGTAGAAGCTCAGAAGAACATTTGCAACATCTGAGGGAAGTGTTGATGGTATTGCGACAAGAACAATTTTATGCTGCAATAAAGAAATGCGTTTTCATGACGTAGAGTGTTTTATTTTTGGGATATGTTATATCGAGAGGAGGTATACAGGTGGACCAGAATAAAGTTGAAGCAATCAGAAATTGGCCACAGCCTAAGACGATTACAGAAGTTAGAAGCTTTCATGGTTTGGCATCATTCTACCAAAGGTTTATTCCACACTTCAGTAGCGTGATGGCACCAGTAACTGATTGTATGAAGGGGAAACAATTTCTATGGTTAGAGGAAGCAGGGGTTGCTTTTGAACAGATCAAGGAGCTTTTGACGACAGCACCGATTCTAGTGTTGCCGGATTTTCAGTTGTTTGAATTACATATTGATGCATCGAAGGTGGGAATTGGAGGGGTGTTGAGTCAGAAAGGACGTCCTATTGCATATTTCAGTGAGAAGCTATCGGGAGCAAAGATGAGATATAGTACATATGATATGGAATTTTATGCTATCGTGCAAGCTATCAAACATTGGAGACATTATTTGTTTCATAAAGAATTTGTGTTATATATACTGATCATGAGGCATTGAAGCATATGTAGGGACATGACAAGATTGCTGCTAGGCATGCATCGTGGATTGCATACTTACAACAATTTACATTTGTGGTGAAGCATAAATCCGGAATTACGAATAGAGTGGCAGATGCACTAAGTTGAAGGAATCATGTGTTGACTACAATGAAGATTGAAGTAACAGGGTTTGATGTGTTGCTAGAATTATTTGTCGATGATCCTTACTTTGCAAAGTTTGTTGATGAAGTCAAGGAGGGAAAGACGGATGAGTTTTAATGGTGAATGGTTTTCTTTTTAAAGGAAATCGATTATGTATACCGGAGAGCAGCTTACGAATGAAGATTGTGAAGGAGTTACATGAGGAAGGTCATGTGGGGAGAGATCGTACATTACAGTTGGTTTCACAATCATATTTCTGGCCTACTATAAGAAGAGAAGTTGAAAGATTGGTGGAAAGATGTCATATCTGCCAAGTTTCGAAGGGAACAGCGACGAATGCGGGATTGTATATGCCATTACCCGTGCCCATTAAACCATGGATTGATATCAGTATGGATTTTGTTTTGGGATTACCGAGAACTCAAAGGGGGAATGATTCGATATATGTTGTAGTGGACAGGTTTTCGAAGATGGCACATTTTATCGCTTGTAAGGAGACAGCTGATGTCGTCCGTGTTGCTGAGTTATTCTTTAAAGAGGTGTATCGATTACATGGGCTACCTGAATCTATTGTTTTAGATCGGGATACTAGATTTTTAAGTCATTTTTGGCTGAGTTTGTGGAAGATGGTGGGAACAAAGTTGAACTTTAGTAGCGCTTATCATCCGCAGACAGACGGTCAGACCGAGGTTGTGAATAGATCATTGGGGAATTTGTTGCGATGTCTTGTGAAGGACTATCTGAAGAGTTGGGATATGAAGCTATGTCAAGCGGAATTTGCTCATAACCATGCACTGAATCGGAGTACTGGATTCAGCCCATTCCAGATTGTATATTCTAGTTTGCCAAAGGGGCCGTTGGATTTAACGGTAATACCACAACCAAAGGGGACAGTCAAGCAAGCTGCTGATTTTGTTGAAGGATTGACAGAGTGTCATAGAATCGTTCAAGAACGATTGGAGAAGGCGAATGAGAAGTATAAACGCTCTGCAGATCTGAAGCGAAGAAGTGTTGAGTTTAATGAAGGAGATTTGGTATATGCTGTGTTAACAAGGGACCGTTTTCCAGTGGGGGCTTATAACAAGTTGAAAGCCAGAAAAATTGGCCCTGTAGAAGTCGTGAAACGGATTAATGAAAATGCTTATAAGTTGAAGCTGCCAGAGGATGTGTATACATCCGATGTGTTTAATGTTAAACATCTGGTACCTTATTATGGGAATGAACAAGCTGATGAAGAAGAGATTACAAATTCGAGGACGAATTTTTCTCAACCCGGAGAGGATGATGCAGCACGACTTAAGGAATCACTGGGTTTAGGTCGGTCACAACCTAAGAAAGAGGAGTTAGGTCGGCCACGACCTAAGGAGCACGTTTCAGACCATTTATGACCTAACAAGGGCTTAAGTCGTTCGGGATCTTTAGATCGTGTACGATCTAAGACTACAGGAGGAGCACCACGCGATAACGAAGTAGCAGCACGAGTTGAGAATGCGCAAGGCTTAAGTCGGCTACGACTTAAGGGAAGTGATTTAGGTCATCTACGACCTAACGAGTATGCTGAAGAAGGGAGCTCACGACCTAAGATAAGTCGCGTAAAGTGATGCAGCTGTTGTCTCTTAAGTCGCTGAATTTTAGGTCGTGGCAATGTTAACTCGTGAGCATTGATAAGTCGTTAGGTCTTAAGTCGTATGTCGTGGGTGTTTTGCTGAGCTTTGTTGTATTTAGGTCGTAAACGACCTATGGGCTGTTACAATTCTGTGTTGTCGTTGAGTCGTCCTGTTTTTAAGCCGTTGTACATATTGTTAAGTCGCATGTTTTAGGTCGTTCTTTTATAAGTCGTATGTCGTTGGAATTATGTTGTAATGTGCTTGTAATTCATTCTTAAGTCGTAGGGTCTGTTAGGTCGCGTATGACCTAAGTTGAGTCGTGTGGTGTTGTTAGGTCGGCAACGACCTAAGTGTTGTCTGTTTGGCATATTGAGTTGTAAGCCTATAAATAGGCGGGTTGGGTCATTTGTAATAGTTTAGTTGATTGGAATAAAAACTTTTGTTTTGTTAGCTTTGTGCTTTCACCAAATTGGTAGTTGAGTGTAATCTCCTATCTCCACTTTCGGTTAATCGAGTGCGCTCGATTCAATGATTGTTGAAGCTGATTCGCGGTATCAAGTGCGCTTGATCAACGCTTGAAGAATTGAAGATCTTCTTTCACGGTATAGTGCGCTATCAACGTGACGAAGATAGCTAGAATTCGGTATCTTCGGATCAACGAATTTGGGCCATTCAGTATTCTTCATTCCATCGATTGCTACTTTCACAGAATCATCATTTTGTAATTCCACTGCTGCGTCATGTTCTCTTCGATTCCAGGAAATAAGCCAAGAGTTGAATCAAAATCTGTTAATTTAACCAATAACCATTAATACACTGATTCTATATGAATTTATAATAAAACTTGAGACAAACAATATAAGGTAACAGTTAAAATACCTTGAGCTGAAGTATTCAAGTTGAGTCCTCCAAATTCAGGAAAGGTCTTCTTCTGTTTTATGTATTTATTCAACCGATCGCATGTAATGGAGAAGACGGATTTCCTAAGACAAGACATGGACACTGAAGCTGTATATTTTAAATAAATTGCTTCGAGGAAGAGATTATGGTGTTTGTGAAGATGGCTTGTACAGTTTGTTTACAGGGTATTTATAGGAACATTGGAGCACGTTTTTTTGCTTTGTTTTATTAAATGAGAAGAAAAAAAAGGGAAGGATAAATGAAACACGTTTTCTGTAAGAGAGAAATAAAGTGTTAATAAAAACAGCTAATATCGAGTTGTTGCCAAAAGCATAACAGCCTGATGTAGTTGGCCCCATTTAATATATTTATGGCGGCTCTTGCTTAACTTTGACCATAAAAACCAATCTTATTTTATACCCCAACAAAATATTTTTGCAATTGACATCTGATATCCATATATTCTTGTATCTAGGTTCATTGTTTTGCTTGATTCATTCGTTTCCTTGACTACTTTAATAAACTATTCTTTTACACACTGATTGTTTAATTTTACTTGAAATAAATGTACTATAGTAGAATGTGTTTCCAATGAAAAAGTAGTTAGAAAAAGTTATTTCAAACAGTGTAAACTACTTTGAGGTTTTGATAAAAGATTTTTCTTAATATGTGTCCTGGACACAGGTTAAGAATGATAGTTATTAACTAAAAGATAAAAAAAAATTATTTCAAATACCTAAATTTATCCTTATATAATTTAAACAAGGTGGAAATCAAGTGGATTATGTGCCCTTAAGGCACATGTTAATATTTTATAAAATTACCAATATAAGCTAATTAAGTAATATGAAACTTAATTAGTACTTATAAATATCCTTTAAACTTTAACGTAAATAAATGATTTTTATAAATAAATTTTATTGATAAATTTTATTTATATGGACGAATAATTTTACAAATAAAAGTGATATTTTATAAGTGAATTTATAAAATAGTATAAAAGTCATATTTTATAAAATAGAAGATTTTATAAAATAGTAAGAAAGCGCTATTTTATTGTTATCCTGCCTTTGATCAGGCCGTATACGGACGAACCCGACGAGCCATATTTTGAAATTATCAATGCAGTACGTCCGAAGAAATGACCACGAAGCCCAAAATCCAAAGTACAACCAAGATCACAAAACACATACCAAACCACCACAAAAATTCAAGGACCCCAACTACCTAAGAGTGGAGTCGGTACCGACCTATAAAAATCCACCATGGGAGTCCATTTTCTGCCTATGATCCATCCTTGATGCTAGAACCTCATTTCCAATGTTATTGGATTGATTCCATGTAACGTTCTATCAATCTCCACGAACTGCTGAATCGGCAACTTTTGTTCTTCTACAACTTCGTCATTTGGACTCCGAAACAAGTTATTGTTGATGCAAACAACTATAAGATCACAACGCTAACCACAAGACGAGTCGAAGTAGAGAGTTGGAGGCAGCCAATTGCCTAACTCAAGGGTCGGTACCGACCCCACCCCTATCCATGAAGTCGTACCGACCTATAACATTTGATGATGTGGTACCCATATTTTCCTGAGAACATATCTATAGCAAGGAGAATGGCCTGGAGATTTTTTGTGCGAGATATTAGGCTTCCTACCTCTATAAATAGAGGGAAATGGCTCATTTTTAAGGATTTGTTTGCTCTACTTTCACTCTACTCTATATTATTGTAATTCTGAAAACCTAAGTGTCGAAGTTGTATCGGCCCCTAATTACTTCTGCCCCTAAGTCAGAAGTTAAGCAATAAAATCACTAAGGGAACATAGGCCAGAGTTTGTCGAACCACTATAAATCTCTGTATGTTCATTTCTTACTTGTTTTAATTTGTTTTCTTCACCTTTTATTCTCTTCTACTTTCTATTGGGTGTTTGTGTCATTTTTGATTCAAAAATTCTAATGCTTCCACTGAGAAACACTTGAACTCGCTGATCTAAGATTTGAATAGGATTCTAAATGGCTAGACAATCAACTAGGACTGTTGTTGGACGAAATCAACCAGGGGACAGTCAAGAGGCATCTTCAGGAGAAAACCCCGCATCAATCTACATAAAAAGAGATGAAATGAAAACTAAGATGAATGGATTGCAGGAAAGGATGATGGCATGCCAGGAAGAGATAATGGAGAATTTCTTCAAAAGAATGAGACAAATGGGAATAGCCGGAGTTGCTACAGATCCAAATCAAAGACCTGAAGCCGGAGCAAGACTACTTGGAGCAGAGTGGAGCGACCCACAACAATCCCCAAGCCAATAGTAGAACGTGTTTTCGGAAGAAAGGTAGTTAGAAAGTTATTTCAAACAATGTAAACTACTATGAGGCTTTGAGCAAATTAGCAAGGCAGATGCCAATATGCAAATACTAAGGACTGTTGTTAGCAACCAAAGAGCAAGCATGAGTAGTTCTTGCTTTAAAGAGCGCATGGAAAACTTCAAAGAGGATATTCTTCTTGAACCGAGAATACTAAAGGTCGTCGAGAAAGAATTAAATAGTTTTATTATCTGTCTGAATTGTGACTATTTATATATAAAAAGAAATAAATGTTGCTAAATGCACCTAAACATTTTATCTTTTCAACCATTCTTCATTTTATCCACGTCAGTATGTTTGTTCATTCATTTTACACAATATAATCAAACCAAGTTATCCCAAACAAACTAGTAAAAGTTTACCATTCGGTGCTATCTTGTCAACCAAATATGTTTTATTTAAAAATTAGGAAACCGTTGTTATATTATATTTTCGTTATCAACACAACAAGGTAAAACTAAAACAGGTAAATAGGCACAAGGACAACTTAGAAAAAAATTTAGGCCGAAGGACAACAAGTTTGTTTTTTAGACTGAAGGACAATGCTAGTTACAACTAGCATTTTATATAATGTAAAACTGAATATAATGCTAGATATAACTAGCATTTTGTATAGTGTAAATGCTGAATATAATGCTAATTAAAACTAGCATTTGTTCTTCAGCCTAAAAATAAAACTTCATTTCCTTCAGCCTAATTTTTTTTCAAAATTTGTCATTTTTTCTAATTCCTCCAAACAAAAATACATATCATGTTCTGTTTTCCTTTAAAAATTGAAATCTAGGGTTTCCTTTCAGCCATGGGGGAAAATCAATTCCCTCACCAAATTTTCTCTAAAATCTCTAATTCTTCTTCTCTAATCAGACCACCTGAGGTCTCCCACATCAGAAAGGCATCAGGGGTTATCAACATAGGTAATGATGGGTTTCAATTGGTCAAATCTAAGCAACAAAGGAGGAGAGATGTCAAGAAAGTTTAGAAGTTGCTACTAGCTCTCAATAAAGTCAATTTAAGAGGCAAAGATGGTCAGAAAACCACCACCCAGCAAATAAAAAATGGTGAAATGATGTCACAATAGAGAAAACTGGTAGCCATCTCACTGAACAAGGAGCAAGGCCGAAAATCATGGGCAGATATTGTTGGAGATCACCCTCAAGAACCAATCGACGATGAATGCAATCTAGAGCATATAACACCAATCAAGATCAACAACAAGAATGTGGTCTGGTTAAAGAAGAGGTATGTAAAAGGGCAGTTGAATCATGGAATAATTTTGTCCTTGTTTATATAGTGAGTACCAAACCATACTACTTGTTTTTTAAATCATATATTCAAAGAGTTTGGAATCCTATTAGCGAACTCGAAATTTTCACTAGAGAGATCATGTTCTTTCTAGTGAAATTTAAAGAGTCTCAAGATTGCAATTCAGTTTTAAAAAATGGACCATATTTCTACAATGGTAAACTCATCATTATGAGAAGGTGGTCTGATTGTTTGAAGATGGATAGAGACTTGCTAACTACAATGCCGATATGGGTAAGATTACCTTGTGTTAATCTGAATTTATGGGATAGAGAGGCATTCAGTGTCATGGCAAGTATTATAGGAAAACCCATTAAAATGGATGCAGCCACAACTATGAAGACGAGATTGAATTGTGCCCACCTTCTTGTTGAAGTGTCTGAAAATGTTGAACTTCCCAATGAAATCTATTTTTCTTTGTATAATGGGGAAAAATTACACAAAAAGTTGAATATGAATGGGTCTCGTCAAAATGTAATGTATGCAAATGTTTCGACCGCACCAAAGTACAGTGTAGTCCAAAACAAGCATTGGTACCCAAAAGCAATAATCAAGAAAGTCAAGAAAAAGAAACTTCAAATTTTGATCCAAGAAACTCTTCAATACCACAAAAACAGATTATATCATTTGGGAAGAATGACTGAATCAACCAAGAGGGTATCACTTTCGATCAAAGAAAGAACGATATTATGCTCTTTGATCAAGATGATCAGATCATAGCAAAGGAAGTTCATCATAATGGTAAAGAAAGCATCTCAAAGGGAAAAACACAGAGCAATACAGAGGTGGGTGAAAAGAATATAATGGTCTTTGAGTTTGTAACTCCACCAGTTACAGACCCTTGCTTAATTACAGACAGTCATGTTAGAAATAACAATAATGATACTGAAGATCATCAACAATCTGCAATTCTGGATTTGGATAAGATCACTGAAACAGTCCCTCCACCAGAGCAGGCTGCAATGGCTGAGGAGCCTGAGTCAGTTATGCCTTGCACTGCTGGCCAATTTGATATTTCTCTAATTAAAATTTCAGAAGGTGCTAACAATGCTGGAACAGAAACAAAGACGGTGGATGCTATTGATCAGTTTGATATCTCTGAACCGCACATCCGAAAAATAAAGGCAACTAGTAAGAATAAGGGTAATAAAGAGAAGAAAGCTTTTAAACAGAAGTACATTTCTATAAACCTAGACTGGGATGAAATGTCAACTAGGCTTAAAGCTAAAAGTGTTGAGAATAAAAGAAGAGGTAAGGGCACTTCTGTGTCAGGTACTATTTAAACCCTTGTTTTTATTCTCTGATTATGTCTATACTAGCATGGAATGTAAGAGGAATGAATTCCTCTTCTAAACAATCTGACATCTTACATATTCTTAGTGTCTACAAATCCTCTATTATAGCATTGGTTGAGAATAAACTGAATGATGATAATTCTGAAAATTTTTGTTTTAAATTATCCAAAAATTGGAAAGCTATTAATAACAATGATTGTGGTTGTAAAGGCAGAATTATTAATGTTTGGGATTCCAATATTTGGACACTATTGAATACCAATAAGGATAAACAGTTTATAGATTGTCAATTTATAAATATTGGTAGTTTTTCTTTACAAATTACTAGTACATATGGTAGCAACTTAGAAAGTGAAAGAAATGGCATGTGTTGCAGGTTAAAAGCCTTGAATTTAAACTATAATTTTCCTTGGCTTATTCTGGGTGATTTTAATATTGTTTTACGTGCATCTGAAAAATTTGGGGGTAATAAAATCCCTCAAAGTAAATTAGACAGACTAAATAAATTTTTAATTGAGACTGGATTAATAGAACCAAATATTAGTGGTAATAAATTTACTTGGAAATCTGGTTTAGAAAGAAATATCCATTGTAAATTATATAGGGCTTTTATTAATAAAGAGTTTTCAAATGTTTTTCCCAAATTTATCTGTTCTACTCTTAAACAAAATTATAATGATCATACTCCTATACTGATCACTCTTTTTCATAATTTAGACTCTAGTAAAAAAAA
The DNA here is from genome assembly GCA_030737815.1 of Allium fistulosum. Taxonomy (NCBI): domain Eukaryota; kingdom Viridiplantae; phylum Streptophyta; class Magnoliopsida; order Asparagales; family Amaryllidaceae; genus Allium; species Allium fistulosum. The sequence continues at coordinate 104,396,799 of CM060907.1, forward strand.
TCCCCTTTTACATTTAAGAATGGGTGGATTCTAGATGATAATTATAAAGCTCTGATGGAAGAATGTATTAACTTTTCATGTAATAGTACTAAACAGTTTCAGTTTAACATGTTTCTAAAAAATGCCAAAAGTAAACTTAAAGTCTGGAACGAAAACAATTTTATGAAGAATAATAAACTGGACTTGCTAAGAAAAGAAGGTAAACATTTACAAGAAATAGTTGATAAAAATCCCGAGGATATTGCTGTTGTTAAAATATTCTTTTCCAATCGGCAAAATCTATCAACAAAGCTTTATACTAATACAATGAATGGTAAGCAGAAGGTCAAGGTTGACCCTTGAGGATGATCCTATTAAATTTTTGCATGCTAAAATGAGCACTAGGAAGCATATAAATAACATTGATAATGTTACTGACAAAACTGGCAATTCATCTAATGCTCATGATAAAGTGGCTAAAGATGTAGTTGATTATTATAAAAACTTTATTTTTCTGAATCTAATATTAAAAGTTTTCCTCATATTATTTGTAAAAATGTCTTAAATGTTAATGCTTCTGATATATTGCTTGCTCTAGTTTCTATTGATGAAATTAAATATGTAGTGTTCAATGCTGGTGACAACAAAAGCCCTGGCCCTGATGGATTTAATGCAAAATTTTATAAAAATCATTGGGAAACATTAAGGGTCAGGTTTTGGATGTTATAAATGAATTTTTTAATAAAGGCAAAATTCTTATAAGCATTAACCATACTTTTATTACTTTAATCCCCAAAAATAAAAATCCCACTTGTATTGGTGACTATAGACCTATCTCTTGTTGCAATTTTATTTATAAAATTATTTCTACTATGCTAAGTAATAGAATTAAAAAATTCTGCCTTTTATTATCTCTGAAAATCAGAGTGCTTTTGTTCCTGGCAGACTTATTTATGAAAATTCTCTTCTAGCTCATGAAATGGTTAGAAACTTCAATACTAAAAGTGGTGATAATGTTTGTATTAATGTGGATTTGCAAACAGCTTATGACAAAGTAAACAGATATTTTATATATCATATAATGAAATGTATGGGTTTCCCTAGTAAATTTTGTGATTTGATTTTTGAATGTATAAATTCTCCTACTTTTTCTATTCTCGTTCAAGGTAAATCAGAGGGTAATATAAAAAGTAATAGGGGAATTAGACAAGGTGATCCATTATCACCTTATATATTTACTATGGTCATGAAGTACTTTCCAATATTAATAGAAATAGAAGCAATTAAAGGTAATATTACTCTAGTGAATAGAATCCAGCCTTGTATCAATCATCTTATATATGCAGTTGATCTTATGGTTTTTACTAAGGCAAATAAGATTAATGTAGATGCTATGAAAACTATTTTTGGCAAACTTTATAAATATGCTGGCCTCCAACTTAATGATTGCAAAAGTAAAGCTTATTTCAGTAAAAATAATAGATATAAAAATGAAATTTTAGAATCTTTAAATGTTGTAGAGGGTAGACTTCCTATTAAATATTTGGGTCTGCCTTTATCTATTAATCAGATTAGAGATCTTGATTGCTCTATGCTTATTGAAAAAAATACAAGAGAGAATGGAAACTTGGTCTTGTAAACTTCTTTCTATTGCAGGTAGAATGGAGCTTATAAAAATTGTGATTTAGGCCATTATTTTATATTGGTTATAGACATATCATATCCCAGTCGCTTATGTTAAGAAAATTGAAAGTAGATGTGCTGACTTTTTACGGAGGGGTAAATATCATAAAATCAGCTGGGACAAAGTGTGCAGACCTAAAAAAGAAGGGGGATTTGGCATTAGAAACATGAATGATCTCATTTTAACCTGCCACTTAAAATTATTTTGGAGATTTGTGAATGCAGACTCCCTGTGGGCAAGATGGATGAAGTCCAAATATCTCAAAAGCGGTAATTTTTGGAATTTTTTACCAAAAAGTAATCAATCTTATGCATGGGAACAGATTTTAAAATGCAATAATATAGGTAAATCTTTTTTGGAGAGAAAATTTAAGCTAGGAGAATATACTAGTTTATGGTTTGACCCCTGGTTTAATAATGAGTCTTTTGTTAATAAAGTTGGGTGGGATAACCTAGTCATTTGTGGTGGTGTTAATGATACAGTATCTAGGATAATAAAAGATAATCAGTGGCAACCACAATTGCACCCTATTACAAATCCTCATAAACATAGTATTTGTCAAATTCCTATTGATATTCATGCAGACAGTGATTACTGGGAGTGGAAAGCAAGCAACAGAAGGAAGTTTTCTTTTAAAACTACTTGGTAAAATATTAGAAATAAACTACCCATTGTTGAATGATATAATTGTATATTTAACAAAGTGAATTGTCCTAAGATGGCTTTTTGTACATATGTTGCTCTTAATAACAGATTGCCAACTTGGGATAAAATAAATAAATAGGGTAATTCAAACAATTCACTTTGTTTCTTATGCAATTTAGTAAATGAAAGTGCTAATCATCCATTTTTTGAATGCAGTTACTCTTATTACGTATGGAATCGAATTCAAACCATACCGCATATTACTAACAATAGTCAGATGGATCTTATGCAAGCTATTCAACATATCAACAACAATTTTAAAGCTAAATCCAGTGAAAGAGATTATGCTCACATATTAATAACTATTGTCGTGTTTCATATCTGGAAAGAAAGAAACTTTCAAACTCATAATAAAGGCAGTATGAATAGAGAGCAGAAATGGATATTTATCGAGGCAGATAGTAGAATTATCCTCCATAAATCAAAGAAAAAAGTTGAAGATCAAACCAAGTTTGCTTTTTTAGCATATGTATGGAGCAATGAAGCTGGCAGCAAACATTTAGAGCTTTTTCTCTCTCGACCAAAAGATTTTCAAGTCAATCAGTAAGCAACCGAAGTCACTGGGATGAATCAGAGCTCAATTTCTGGCGACATAGACTTACAAGTCTACCAGCAAGCAACTGAAGACACTATGATGAATTGAAGCTCGATTCCAGGTGTAGTTGCCAATATGGAGAGGGAATTAACAGATCTGAGTCACAACGACCTCAGATTTGCTAATTCCTCTCGTTTTCCACTAAATCAGGGGAATAATCACTTCAACGTGAGTATTGAAGGGATGAGAGGTGGTTTTAATAACAGCCTATCATACTGGGAGAGGGGAGAAGAAAGTTAGGTTAAGTATGGAGGCAGGGAAATATAGATGGAGAATGTCGCTGCTCGCTATTTCTAGGGTTTCAGAGTTTTGTGGAGTGTTTGTAAAAGTATGTTATGTCGACGTATTTGTTTTCTAGGGTTTATTATGATAGAGGCCGGTTTTGGGTTATAGTATTTACAGCCCGTTGTTCTGTAAGTTAGGCTTGGCCCATTAACCTTATTTCAAAAAAAATTCGTTATCCGTCAGTTACATATTCTCAACAGTAATATATCACTACCTGAACCAGATAATATGCAGTAAGATGTTGTTTATATATATAAGAGGGAATTAGGGAAAAGAACAAATTTTGGAAAAACATTAGGCTGAAGGAAAACAAGTTTCATTTTTGGTCTAAAGGATAAACTTTGAAAATAAATTAGGCTGAAGTACAATGCTAGTTATAACTAGCGTTATATTCAGTTTTTACACTATACAGAATGCTAGTTATAACTAGCATTATACTCAGTTTTACAATGTACAAAATGCTAAGTATAATTAGCATTGTCCTTCGGCCTAGTTTTTTTTTCAAAGTTTGTCCTTCAACCCAAAATTAAACCTGTTGTCCTTCAGCCTAAATTTTATTGAAAATTTATCCTTGTGCCTATTTTCCGCTATATATAACTAGGATAAAATGAAGTAATACATTGAGCTGGGTATATGGGTATTACCTAACGGGTTTGAATAGCCCAACGAGGTAGGCTCGGGTATTGGGTTTGAAATACCAGGCGAGTTCATGCTGGGCATAGGTTTTGATTCTTTTTAACTTGGCTCAGGAATAGGTTTCAGGATACCCTTTTGATATCATAAAATTAACGGTGTGCCCTAGAGATAACTATGTAATTTAGGGCAACCATGTAATTGTTATATATTCTTAATTCAGCAAACAATCTTGTTCAAAATAAAATATGGTTTTGGTTTTGTTTCCAATTAGATATATTTATTTTATTATGATATAGTTAATGAATTAATAACATTAAACACACACACACATACATACATATATAAATATACATATATATACAGATATACATATATACATATACATATATACATATATAAATATACATATATACATATACATATACATACATATACATATACATATACATACATATATATAATTCCTTAAGAGAGTAGTGTTTTATCAATTGCATTTACAAAAGAGTTTGTAACAATGAGTATTTGATCGATATAAATAGAAACACTAACTCCTCAAACGTTCCTTGCCGAATGTATTAAGAGAATGATATCGATGCATTTGTTAGGACCAGTGTACGCAATGCTCTCTATATGATGGACGACGATTTAATCATAACCAGTTGAGATACCAAGGGATTACGTAAGTATGGTTAATCGGAACCGTCACATGACTCAACGAGAGTCTTCGATATGTTATTATAACTATGTCAAAATAGAAGACTTAGGGAAATGACATATATAAGTTTTTTGACATGAGAGTACTGCCAATCCTGAATATGTAAATTATTCTTTGCCTACGGTCAGTAGGTTAATGAAGCAGTTTAATTACCTCCTGATTTCCGTAACTGTAACCCCTATTTTGCGAAGGAGGGTCAATCAGAGCATCCCATATATGGTTCGACTCCTCCAATGTCAATTCACGGCCAGTGGACTGCGCCACTCGAGCTTACTTCGCTTCATATCTTTCTTGCGATGATGAACAGAAGTTTGATACAATAAATATTCAATTTAAAACTTATGAAATGTGAAGTAAAAAAAATAAGCAGGTTTACCATTACTGATTGAGATTTATCGTCCCTTCAAACATATAAAACTTGCCATCCTCATCTGTCTGCTCAACGACATGCGTGTGTGTGAAGACCTCTGCCATTATAGGCTCACGATTATACCTCTTATACTAAAATTATATGTATATATATATATGAATAAAAAATGTTACCAATATGATTGAAAATCAAGAATCTATTTACAATCGCAATTTATAAATTTACCAATTCCTTTCGATGTTGTTGGAAGGATTTAGAGCCACCGCAGTGTACAACAGGATTTTTATTCCTATCTACATGGTTCCACGATGATATTTCCTTTAAATTAAAATATATTATTAACTAAAGTAATGCAACCAAATACGAAATTTAAACAAATTATAATAACAATATAAAATTAAATAACTTACTTTAAATTCAGGAGTATCCCAGAGTTGGAGAAATCAACACAAACATCAACGCTCATATAAGCTGGTTTTTTATTCGCATTATTTGCCTTTGAGAGAATGTCCCTATAATTTTTCCGCATTTTTTGGTTCCGGTGATTTCTAAAAATATCTATATCTTCCGGATCAACACATACCGCAGCCTGCATATTGAAATTAATTTGAATTATATACATTATATTAACTTTCAGATGAATTATAAATTTATACTTACCATCAAGTTGGCCCATATAGTGTTCATAACATGGTCTGGGATGTCGTCCCAATGAGCCCAACATCTAGACATCCGACTCTTGAATGCCTTCTTGGAGTTGAAGAATGTAGTTTCGAAGGCTCCACCTCGAAACCCCTATATAAATTTTGATGTAGTTATTTAATAAATTTTAAATAATACACATGCAATAAATTTGAGACTTACCATGCACTCCTCGGAACGACCTCTACTACTGGTCGTAAATCCGGCGTCGTGCCGCTGGCACCCATGCCAAGAGAAGGAGAATGGTGAGATCTGCTGGAATGTATCTTGTAAGACATATATAAATCTATGACAAACATATCATTTCATATAATGAAAAAACATATAGTTTATTATTAGAAAACATGTTTGATCAATCATCACATAAAACTTCCACTAAAACATCGTAAATGAAACAAGATCTCTTGAATACATATATAGAATCAACGAAATAGAATAATACATAACTCACAACATAGTCATCATTATTAATAACAGTAGAAACTCAGAATATACATGTTACAACAACTAATGCAGATATTCAGAATTTATCAGTCTTCGTCGTCTTCTGATTCAGGCTCGGTCTCGTACTCTATATTGTTTTCTTCTGTTCTCTGAAATGCTTATATTAAAACATTTGATTCATCATTCAATGACCCTAAATCAATATCATCAGTTATTATTATTTCATTATTTGCCTCAAGATCCGCTTGATATGCTGCTTCATTTGGAATATTATTTCCATCAAACGTAAATGTTGCCTTTGTTTTAAAAACAGCCGACCAATCTGCTTTATCTCCTTTTAAGGATGGATAAGGAGCAAAATAAACTTGTAATGCTTGCCTGGCTAATACGAAAGGATCATACTTATAGTAGTGTGAGATATGATTTATTTCAATAAGCTTAAAATCTTTGTGCACGTTGATTCCAGAATCAGAAACATTATTGAACCAATTGCATTTGAATAAAAAACTTTTTATGCAAGTTATATATAATTCAATTCCAAAACCTGTTTTAATACACCGTTGACATCTTTTATATGGTCATCTGGATCATCACTATCTTTGAAAAATACACCACTATTATATGTTAATTTTTCAGCACCATGATCATTGGTATTGAATTTAAATCCATTGATGAAGAATATTGGATAAGTCTTAACATTTCTTTTTGGTCCGAGCACAAGATGTTGTAATCCTTCATCAATGACACAATTTTGTTGGATCATAAACATAGTTTGAAAATCATTTAGCAAATGCTTTACTGAGATCGCCAGATGGATGTTGTGATTCGTAAATACTACAAATATATATAATATATTTCATTATTATTAATACATATTGAAATAAATATGAAATTATTATTTCCTAACAAATGGTGCAATGTCCACACTGTTAAGAAGAACATATGTGTGTGCTACATGGTAATCTCCATCGTCTAACCATAGTTCCAGACATTTTCCACCAGGTCGGTCATATTGTCTAAAAATAGATAACATTGTTTCAGAAGAATCTTGTTCAACGGCTTCATCCTTACGGCAAACACTTACAAATGATAAGTTCACATGGTCACTGAAGTAATGAGAGAAAAAGAATGAAGCTTCTTCTTCAAGCTATGATTTGCAAATCGAACCTTCAACTTATGCTTTTTCTCTAACTTTTTTCTTCAAATGATTCAACATATTACAAAATTAATTTAATTTAAATTTACTTATGTAAATTTGAATTTTATACTAAAATAAATATTACGAATATTCAATATTACCTCTCAAATAGATACATCCATCCATATTGCATAGGACTTTGAAGAAGTGCTTCGGATGGAAGATGAACATGCAAATGCTCCACTACATTAAAGAAGCCTGGCAGAAATATTTTCACCAGTTTGAAAAGCAGTATAGGGATTTTTATTTCAAGTTACGTATACGGTCGACTGTTAACGTGGTCGAACAAAGCTGTTTATAAAATAAACTTAATTCTGTTATAACACTCCAAATTTTTACGGGCAACGGTTCTTTAAAAACCACAGGTAATAAATATTCCATCATCATATGGCAATCATGACTTTTCATCCCACTCAATTTATTGTTTTTAAAGTCAACATATCTACGAAGATTAGAAGAAATTCCATCAGGACATCTTAGTCCTTCCACCCATTTTAGTACGAGTTTTACTTGCTTACTATCTAGCTCATAGCATGCGTTGAGTTTTTTACTGTCATTGGGCTTCATATGAAGTTCGAGATGTTTACAAAAGTGTGCTATATCAAGTCTTGAATTCAGATCGTCCTTATTTTTTTCTTAACATTCAAAATTGTATTAAACACGTTATCAAACACAATTTTTTCATTGTGCATCACGTCAATATTATGTTGAAGTAAGAGATCTTTCTAATAAGACAACTCCCAAAATATACTTTGTTTGTACTAATTATGAATGTCCGATTTACCTGGAATTTCAGTCTGTACTCCAGTTTCATGTATCTTTGGATAGTCCTTTAAAATTTCATATATTTTTTCGCTTGACCAAATCTTTGGTGGTGGTATTGTCTCTTCTCTGATAGCTTTAAAGGTTTTTTTATCTCCTTTAAAAGTATAATTGAGATGGAGAAAATACCGATGATAATCAAACCATGAAATTTTCTTCTCATATTATAAAGAAAATGCTCATGTTTCTTCCATGCGATAAGGACAAACTAGACGACCAGCGGTACTCCAACCTAAAAGCATTGCATACGTAGGAAAATCACTAATAGTCCATAACAAAGAAGCAAACATACGAATATTTTTTTGTTTGAAAATGTCGTTTGTTTCAACTCTTTTATTCCACAGTGTTTTCAACTCTTCAATTAGTGGTTATAAATAAACATCGATTCCTTATGTCGGATCATTATGGCCAAGCACGACAATAGTGAGAAACACATATGTCGTTTCCATACACATCTACGTAGGTAAATTATAAGAAGTAACGATGATATACCAAGATGAATCTTTACTACCAAACTTTGATAATGTTGAAAATTCATCCGTTTGTAAACCAAGTCTGACATTACGGTTCTCTACAGCAAATACGAGATACGTCTTATCGAAATGTTTTCATACTTTTCCATCAGATGGATGTGTCAAAGTTCCATCTTCATGTATTCTCACACTATGCCATCGCATATGACATGCCGTAGCTGAAGACACATATAACCTTTGAAGTCTGGAAGTGATGGGTAAATAATGCATTCTCTTGTATGAAATTTCATTTTCTTTCTTTTTTCTTGGTTTGTATCTTTCCTCATTACATATTTTCCAGTTTCTAAGGTTAATGTCATCTTTCCAATACAACATTCAACCTTTATACATGTATTTATCTTTTGGTACGGCAGATCGAAAGTCGACATAAGTGTTTTTCACTTTATAATGAATATCGCACATCAGATTATTGGATGACATATGTTGTTTTACAGCTTGTATGACTGTTGTAAATCCAATTTCTGTAAACTTGAATTTGATTTCACAATGATGTATTCGGCGATTACTGATAATTCGGTTCTGCTTTTATAACCATCCCACAGTGGCCTCTTAGCAGCATCCAATAAATCATAAATTCTCTTCGCTCATACATTCGATTCTTCTTTGATATTTACACTTTCATCGTTAACTTGAATGCTACGGAACATTGATCGTGCTGCATCTTCCACCATATCTTTTATTGGATTCGTCATAACATAATCGTTCTCTGACACTACAAGATTAGGTGCAGATGTAGCAAGTTCTCCGTGACAATCCCACAAATAATAATTTGGTAGAAATCTGGTTTCTAATGCTTCAAATGTTGGCACTTACTACAATGGCAACAAAGTTCTTCGTTATTTCGACTATTAGATGTAGCGAATCTAATAAATTCGTATACACCATTGTAGAAATGTTCCTTCATCGAACCTTTCATATCAGTTCTGAATTCATATACATTCAAGTACGGTCGAGAAAATAATAGAATATTGTTCCTAATTTAAAAATATATGTTAGTAATTTCAACAACACCTAAATTTTGTCTAAAACAAAATTAATGCCATTGAGACTAAAGACTTCATACATCAAACTTCAGTCTAATTTCGACAGCACTTCACTTCACTTCTCTTCTACCCATAACTTTGCATCCAAGGGGTATATTGTTGTTATCGTATTTTCTAAAATAAATTAAGCCCTTTTGGGACTAAATGCTTTAATTTGTTGTCGTTGTATTTGTTAAAATAATAATAACACTTCATTTCTTAGTTTTAAAAAAAATCGATTTTAGTACAATATTTGTTTCAAAAAAAAATTATTATTTCAAACCAAATTTTGTTATTTCTTAATTTATTATTTCACTTCATTTCTTAATATTATAATTCATTCAACTATTTTATTAACTAAATTTGAAATTTTAAAACATATTTTAAAATTCATTTAACTATTTAAATTTTGAACCTAATTTTGTAAACTAAAATTTGAAGTTTGCACTAATTTTAATCAATAATTATACACTGATTTTTGCACTTATTTTAATCAATAATTATACACTAATTTTAAAATATACTTTACAATTCATTTAACTATCTAGCAGCATATTAATCAATAATTATACACTAATTTTTGCGCAAATTATAACAAACATTATTTCAAACTATACTAAACATTCGCTAAACTTATCAATAAGCATATTAATCAATAATTATACACTAATTTTTGTGCAAATTATAACAAACATTGTTTTAAACTATACTAAACATTCGCTAAACTTATCATTAAGCATATTAATCAATAATTGTACGCTAATTTCCTAATTTTAAATCAACCTTGATTTTTGGTGTGAAAGAATGAAAAGTTTTCAAGTTCGTGGGTTTTTGATCTGTGTACATAGATTTGCGTCGACTAGCGACGGCTAGTGTTGGCTGCTTATTCTAGCCGTCGCCGGCCGACGCAAAAGGCTGATGTTGATTTTAGTAGAATATTTGTTTCAAAAAAATTTATTATTTCAAACTAAAATTTATTATTTCTTAATTTATAATATCACTTCACTTCATTTCATAGAAATATTGTGGATAAATAAAATTCATGGTCTATTTCCTAAAAATTCTCAAACATTTGAACATAAAAAGAATAGGTTTTATTTTGATGAGAAATTTTTATCAAATCATATTGAAAATCAACTATTTAAATATTTTATTAACTAAATTTAAATTTTTAAAACATATTTTACAATTCAGTTAACTATTTAAATTTTTAATTTACCAATTTTGTAAACCAAAATTTGAAGTTTGCACTTATAATAAATTAAAAAAAAACTTTTTTACACTAAACCCTAACACTTATAACTAACACACACTAATTAATTAAAAAATATTACTTATGTTTAACCGTATCAATCTAACAACATATTAATCAATAATTATACATTAATTTTCGAGTAACCTATAACAAACGTTGTTCTAAACTATAAAAAACATTCGTGTAAACTTATCAATAAGTATATTAATCAATGATTATACACTAAATATTGGATTTTAAATCAACTTTAATTTTTATTTACAAATTAAACAATCAGATCACTAATTAATATCCCTAAATCAATTAATACAATATTATCATCAACTTTTACGCAATAATCATAAATTTCAAACCCATAAACAACTAATTTTCAGAATTAGGGTTTTATTATATCACCAAATCAACTACTACATTATTATCATCAACTAATACGGAATAATCAACAATTTCTAATCCATAATCAACCAATTTTTGAAATTAAAGTTTTAATCATACCAAGATGAAGCTGAAATTGGAGAGAAAAGATATATCAACGAGCTTTTGAGGGTTTAGACGATCGATGCAGCTGGAGACGCTGGTGGCGGCTGACGGGGGTAGGCGTGGCAGTAAAAATTTGTGCATCGTTTTAGCTTTTGGTCGGAAACGATAATGATTTCTAATTCGTGGATTCGATCCATATATTCAAAGTTTGCATCGGCTAGCGACGACCGTTTATTTTAGCGGTCGACGCAAAAGGTTGCCTTTCTTGCAGTGATTAAACAATCAATATTCTAAAATAAAATTTAATAAAGTAGTCAACAGAACAAATGAATCAAGGACAAGATACAATGATATATGGATATCAGATCTCAACAGCTAAAATATTTTATTCTGCGTATAAAATAGGATTGGTTTTTACAGTCAAAGTTAAGTGAGCGCCACAAATATATTAATTGGGGCATGCTCCACAACATCAAGCTGTTTTGCTTTTGGCAACAGCTTGATATTATTAGCTGTTGTTTATAAGACACTGTAATTCTACCTTAAGACAAACGTGTTTCATTTATCTTTTCCTTATTTCTCAATTAATAAAACAAAGCAAAAAAACGTGCTCCATTGTTCCCATAAATACGTAAACTAACAGCACCACATTCTCATTCCCAGAGCAGTCTGTCTACCTATACAACTTCAAATTCTAACAAAATTATTTTCAAATCCCTAATCATGTCTCAACTCAAGAAATCAAACTTCTCCATTACATGCGATCGACTCAATAAGTACATAAAAGAGAAGAAGAGAAACATTCCTGAATATATTGGAGGACTCCACTTGAACTCTTCAGCTCAAGGTATTTTATTTGATTATTTCCTTATTTTTTTTTTCCTCTCTAGTTTTATATATTAATAAGAAGAATTCTTACATCAGCATTGTATTAATAGTTATTGACCTAATTTTACAGATTCAGACTCAACTCTGGAATTGTTTCCCGTAACTGAATTGAACAAACCTTTTACTGCAAAGTCTGGAACCAAACAGTTGACAATATTGTACGAGGGAGCAGCAGTAAATTATGAGAATATCGAAGTTAAGATGGCAGAAGAGTTGATTGCTCTTGCCAAATCGATTACTGCATTGAGAGAAGTAGGATCTAACGTGGTGATGCCAACTAGTAGAAGGAAGTCACTGCAAAGATTTCTTCAGAAAAGAAAAGATCGCATTAGTTCAAATGCACCTTATTCTTCAAAGCAAGCCGCGTATGATGACAAATCTTGGCTTCAGTTAAGCCTATAAGATTAAATATATTTATTTGACAAGCAATGCATTGTTTTGAGCATTCCTTTACCAAGTCCTACTACTCATCTCTTTAACTTACTGACAAAATCAATGAAGACAAGGGAATTCAGAAAAGAGAGAACGCGGAAGAACCGATTTGGCAATGCTTCCAATCATGTTCTCCTAACAAGCATCAGTGGTTATATAAGTGACCAGCAGAAGGTCGAGATTAGCTTTAGAAACCAGGGAAGTAGCATAAAGAAGACAAGAATTAAATGATTATATATGCATGTGTACATCTCTGTACATGTACTCTGTGCACCTGCACATATATAAGCTATTATAACAGCATTATCCTTTATAGTTTATAGTATTTTCCTGTTTCTATTCAGCAACCAATTCCTACATGTTTGGAAGACTTGTGTAGCAGGATTGATATACTAATCATGGTTATTCTCGTTGTGTAATTAAGTCTGGAAAATTCAACTTTAAAATTCTTGTTCTCTTCCATTTTGTTCAACTGTTTAAAGTATTTTGGTTTCTGTTGCTTTCCATCACATTTACTTCTATCTTAGTCTGTTTCCCTTTCTCGTGCATTTGATTTATGAAAATCCAAGCCAGTTCTTGATCATCCTCTAACACACATAAATGTATCGTCTGTCATAGTTTGAAACCAATAGGCACAAGCTTTACAATTACTATCGAGGCTTACACTTCCAGGCTTGAAAACAAAACCCGGTCCTAATCACACAAGAGGAAGAATAACATTTGATAATTAGGCTAGACAAGCATATGGAAAAAATAAAATTGCAGTGAGTTCAATAGAACCGTGCACATATACATTCTATAACAAAAGAAGTAAGAACTCAGTCTTATACTTTAAACAGAATGATAATGAGTGGGTAACAATATAAGAAATAGTGGTCCTTGGATAATTGTTGTTTGCTCATGAATTCGATTATATCAAGAATTCATTCTGAAGGAATTACAGATATGAAAGTGAACAATCGAATATTGTATAACGTAATTCTAGTTTTTGTAATATACCTAATTTTAAGTGAAATCTGTATGAAGACGTATATAGGAATACAAATGCATGGAGAACAAACTCACTCGGTACAGTTCAAGGTTCAAATTTTGGTTTTCCGTTCCGGTCATGGGTAGTTTTTGAAATTTCGGTTCCGTTTCGGTATTTCAAAAATTCCGTTTTAATTTCGGTTTGAAAATTCCGGTACTTTTTTCTACGTAAATAGCTAAATATGATAAATGTTCAATACTAACATAAATTAAAATATATACTTTGAATTACCTACATAATCCATGTTTTATAGAATTTCATTTATAAAATTATTTCATAGAATTTATTAATCCTCCATTTAAATTATTAGTTAGGCAGTTTACTCAATATACAAATTATTAAATAAAATGAGCCCAGCCCATTTAATTATTAGAAACAAAGTCCTTCCTCCCAAACCCTTGTCTCCGCCACACGTTTTTTCATTGCCATCAAACTCATATGCCCTACCACTACAACAAAAGTAACCTATTACAACGCATTTTTAACAACGGGCACTGGCTGCCCGTTGTAATAGAAGGCTATTCCAACGGGCCATTCATGCCCGTTGTAATAGATGCCCTATACAACGCCTTTTTTACAACGAGCAATGACTGTCCGTTGTAATAGACTTCTATTACAACGGTCCTTTCATGTCCGTTGTAATAGATGCTAATTTTACAACGTTCACAAAATGTCCGTTGTAATAGATGCCAATTTTACAACTGTAACAAAATGACTGTTGTAAAAGGTGCCTCTTAACGCCTGTTGTAAAAGTTTTTTGAGCCTTGTTTCCGGTTAAATTTCATTTCCCGCCTTGCTTGCCCCGTTTTTCCTTAATCTAATTTCCAAATACCCACTGAATCCCAAAACAAAATCATTTCCTTTCTCCACCAAAATACCACATCAATATCTACTGGATCCCTCGGAAAGATTGTTTTCTATATCTACTGGATCTGACTACAACAAATACCTCGCAAAGAGAAAGACATGATTTTTACCTTTGAGTTCTTTTCCTATATAGATCTCTCATTCATAGGCTAAAACGCTTCCTGATTCCTTGTTGTAGTGATTCTTACAAGAGATAGCTTCTAGAGACCCAACTTCATCATTCGATTAGTTAAATTGTATTTCGAAGCAGCAATTTCTATGATAAAGATATTGTGATAAAAATGTAATCTAAAATAGGGACGAAAAACCTTACCAGATTGCCGAAGTCAAATCAGAGCAGTGCGACGGTTCATGGTCAGGTATAACTGCTATTAACTACGTTACCCATTCATTGTAAATGTCCCAATTAGTCTGAAAGTTTATATTCTGCATGTGCTTTTGATTCAGATGATCTAATGCTGGTGTATGTAGGATCTGATTACAGATTAACTGTTCTGTGTTGTGACTACTATTGAAAACTCCACAATATGCAATATATAAGAAACCCCCTATAGAAAGACAAACTTCACTGTAATTTTTGAATAAATCAATTTTTCATTCATTATCTTCTGTCCTTGCACAGTTAAAAATCACTAAGTGTTCATTTTGTTTGTTTAAGTAGTCATGAATTCGCATGCAACTCTATGTGCATCATAAAAGACATTTCTATTTCCAACTCCATTGTGATTTAGCTAGAGGAACAAAACAATTTCTAAAAGATAGCGATTAAGTCCCTTGGAATTCAACAGTTTTTCATCAAACTGCGTTTGATCCAACAAAACCCTAGTCCGAATGTCAAGCATCTCAATGCTGCTAGAGATCATTCCACTCTGAAGATAATTTGCTCGAATAACCTTATGACTTATTTTAATAGTGTTAAATATTGTTTTCAATATCCTTTTTAGATACTTATTTGTCTATATTTAAATGAATGGTTCCAATCTATGATTGTATTCTTTAATTATTGATTACCTTTGGTCTATTATTGTTCTACTGTTCATTTGCGTAGGCAAATTTGATATTGATCAGGATCATTCTTTTAGGTAGAATAAATAATACATAACAGAGCCCTGGTTATGTTAGTTATTATTTGATTGTCATGCTGATCTATCTACAGTGTTGATGACAACCTACGTGTAAACAAAGAAATATTATTCTTTTAGGTAAAATTGTCTATGACCTAGCATAATTCATTGTAACCTCTTTCCAAGTTTTCATGTGCTTAAAAAAAGGGTCTGATTGTGATTTTCGAAAATCCTTATATTATTCGAATGTTAATGATAAACATCAAAGATGGTTGACTTATTTGTTTGTTGAACCTATGATATCATCAGCGCCTTCTGCTCCGCTCTGACATCATAGGGTCAAATAGCTTATAAACTCGTATACTTGCTTGGTTAAAACAATTTAAATGCAGTTACATATGGTCTCTAAAAAAAAGTAACGTGCCTATGATAACTGTTTGACCAAGTGACAGAAACTTGGATCCTGATTGTCGACTTTCCTAAAGCCACAAGGTAAAAAAATGCTAGCCGACCATCTTCACTGTATTGTGTTTTCTAATTGGATGTGTCAACCATAACACAGCAACTATTAGGTCTACTTCATATTAAACTTGTCACAATTGTAAAAAGATTTCAATTACCAAGTTATTGACTACTACTTTGAACGTGATTGTTTGATGGTCCATCAATAAACAGAATCCCTACTCTAATATGGCGATATAACAGAAACAATAGAATCCTGGGTTTTCTGTTTAATAAAATAGGTAGCTTGATCTTCATGGAAAATTTATTTGCTAAGTCCTTTTTATTACATAATTCAGGGTCATTTCTTTCTTCTTTTGAAAGACAACAGCCAACCCCCCCTTCGATGTCATTCATTGGCGGAGGCATTTCTGGAGTTGCCGCTGCTCGTTCATTGTCTAATGCATCCATCAATGTTACTCTACTGGAATCACGTAATCGACTTGGAGGTCGAGTGCACACTGACTACTCTTTTGGCTGTCCTATTGATATGGGAGCTTCATGGCTACATGGTGTTTGCAATGAAAATTCTCTCGCTCCTTTGATTCGAATGTTAGGCCTAAAATTGTATCGCACAAGTGGAGATAACTCTATTTTATACGATCATGATTTAGAGAGCGTTTGACAAGAATGGGAGTTTACAAAGCAGATGATTTCTTGGATTACAACACTGAACTAGTGTGGGTGAATTTACAACAATAATTAAAAATGATGAAGAAATGAGGTAAAAGAAGTTACTTGGCAAATATCACAAAAAGGAAGCTTGTTGGAAACAGTATGAAGAGGAAGTCATGCTTGCTTGCTAATTTGTTAGCAGCATGAATCTGAACGTCACATTTCTCACATAGTGCAGCCTCATCTGCACAACATATCACTACTGCTGCTGCTTTCTCACACGCGTCGCACTGTATCTTCATTTTTTTCTTATTTTTCAAATCAAGATATCTAAAAATGTATAGAAGAGGATGAGGATGATGACAATAAAGCTATGATTGACTTAAAAGTATCAAGTGCAGAAGTAATGCGTGGAGAGAAAAAACAAGTGGCTATGAGTTCGTTTCAAATGCGCGGTCACAAGTTACTGATTCACATGCTGACACGGCCAATTTGTACATGTTAAAGATTGAATATGAAAATATCAGAAAAGAAAAGAAAAAAGTAGTTTTTTTTCATATCTTTTAACTGCAGTTGGGGAAAAAACAAATTTTTGAAATGAAATTTTTACAACAAATATTAAAATTATGCTGTCGCTTGTATTGTCTCAACAAACTCAAACAAGTGTTATCAAATTTGAAGTTCAGCTCGCAGATGAATGTTCGCCAACTATACATAAGAATTCAGTGCCGAAGAACACCTAGGATGATAGCTCTGTTTGACAAGAATGGGAATCAAGTCCCACAACAGCTAGTGATTGAAGTTGGCGAATTATTTGAGAAAATTCTCAAAGAGACAAAGATAGTAAGAGAAGAAAATACCACGGACATGTCTGTTTCTGAATCAATTTCCATTGTTTTGGATAGGAATCCACAACTAAAACGAGAAGGTTTGGCGCATGCAGTACTACAATGGTACATATGCAGGATGGAAGCATGGTTTGCTGCTGATGCTAACAAAATATCTCTTAAACATTGGGACCAGGAAGATGTTTTAACCGGTGGCCATGGACTCATGGTGCAGGGCTATCATCCAGTAATCGAAGCTCTTGCAGCAAATCTTGATATCCGTTTGAACCACAGGTTTGCTTTAGCAGTGAAACTATTTTTGCTTTTAGTAATGAAATACCTGGTAGATCATTTAATCTGTGCAAACTTCATACCCTATGTTGTCGTTATCAAAGACTTTCCTGTATATAAATTTAAGAACCACTGAAGTCTGCATATATCCTAAAACTTAATTTATACAAAAGTGAAATATGTTTAGAAATTTATATACTGGATACTGCACTTGTTTGGCACTGACACACTTTCAAAAACTAATATTTGTTCAGAACCTTTATTTACAAAATCAGGAAAGATTCAAAAACATATACATTTAAAACTAGTACATCTAAGAACTTGCTAAATTAGAAGTGTAAAAAAGGCAACATCGTAGAGAGGGCTTAAATGAGGTAGTCAAGAGCTCTAGTTGAGTAGGACTTTAAGATTATGGTCTTGCTTATATTGTTTGTGCTCAAAAACATTCAATGGTCAAACAAACTCATTCTATAAGCATGGCAACACATTATGAACGTACTATAAGATCATCTTATCTAAAAAAAAATTCTTACAGTCACACCGCGATAGCAACAATACGCAGCAGGTTCAAGATCAGCAAGAACGAGTTATTGTGGATGGTTTGATGAAAAAAAAAAGTGCAGGCTATTGAGTTGGGAGAAGAACCTAGTTGCAGAGGGGACAATAGCAAGCACTGATCATGATGCGTCGGTACATTTTGTAAAGCTTGGAGCAGAAGCTTGGAAAGTATGGATGGATGTAGCGGTGGAACCAGAAGCTTTTTTATTTAGGCCAAATTCAGAGATGTTCACTATTAAAGAGGCCGTTGGATCAACCGTCGCGTGGCACAAAGACTTTATATCCTTAGTCTAGTATGATTGTACTTAGAACTTGATATTTATAGCTGACTGTTATGTATTAATGCTTTGTGAATTTGGGAGGTAAACTTATCTGACTTTTTGTAGTGTTGAAATTTATGACTATCTTTTAGTCTTTTCGCATGTGATTTTGGTTGTTTGTGCGTAATATTTATTACTGTTAAATTATTCATTATTTGTATGGATTTGCTATCTATACGTTGCTGTAATTTTTTTTAATTTGCATTTTTTTGCAACGGTCAAAGCGCGTTGTATTATACTCTATTACAACGGTCAATAACCGTTGTCAAAAAGTTTTTTACAACGGTCGAAAACCGTTGTCAAAATGTTTTTTACAACGGTCAGGGAATGTTGTAAAACATGCTATCCATCTTGTATGATAGTATTTTGCAACGGGCAAAGTAGCTTGTATTACAGTCTATTACAACGGTCGGCGACCGTTGTAAAAAAGTTTACTACAACGGTCTTTACAACATTTTCTGCCCGTTGTAAAATATGGGTGACCTATTACAACATCGCCTATTACAACGGTCCGCTGCCCGTTGTGGAACACTTATTACAACGGGCATTGCCCGTTGTAAAAAGCCTGTTTTGTTGTAGTGTACTGTATAACCCCAAATCGAGAATACGACTGAGAACACTGACCAAAAGTGATCTTTTTTCCACTTGCTCGATGACTTCATCTTGATCGATTTTTTCTACCTCAATTTCATCTTCCTCGTCGACTACGTCTCCTTCTCGATGAAGAAGGTAATTTTTTTTGTTGTGTACCACCGAAACCAGATTATGTCTATGAAATTCTGTCTTGTCCACTATGTTGGGGTGTCTCGCATTGTGTGTGGGTAATGAGCGCACATTGAAAAAAAAAATAGTTCCACATCGTGAAAAATAATGGAGGTAGAGTGGTATATATATGAGTTTGGTCGCATATAACAATAAGAGATTCCTTTTGTTAAAATGTGCCGACCAAATTCATATGTTGCCCCACGTATGGATGTGCGGACGTGATTTCAACATGGTATCAGAGCCGATGGTAACGTCTGGGTCAATGGACAATGCGCAAGAGATCTGTAAATTGTGGTAGCTAGCGGTGTAGGCTTAAGTAGTCAGACTTAAAGTGGAGCTAGATCGTGGTTTGTTGGATCTGCTAGAATGGCACGGGAACAAATCTTGATATGGTGCAGGCATCGTTATTGGCACAGTGGAAGACGCATGGATGGATGCGAGCCAAGGTGGAGATCTATTGAAGTATCTCGCATTGTATTTAGGTAACGGACGCATAATGAAAAAAGAATAGCCGCACATCGGGAAAAATAATGGAGGTGGTGTGGTATATATATAAGTTTGGTCGCATGTAACAATAAAAGATTCCATTTTATTGAATGGTGTCGAACAAACTCATATGTTGCCCCCACATAGGGATGTGCGGACGTGATTTCAATATCGTATCAGAGCCGATGGTTCGATGGGACTAATATGATGCAGCGTTGACTTCAGTATGCACCAATATGTGGTTTGAGCTCGGGATTCTCATTAAGGTGGAGTTATAAGTTAGAACACGGCCTGCTCCAACCGTGGAAAAGAGAACTCTTTGTGAAACAGCTTAGCCCAACTGCTGAAGGTGGTAGCGACCTAATCTAAAAGCGATCTTATCCAAGTGTTTGAGGACTCTATATAACTTCAAGTTGAATTGAGAAAAATGCTCTTCAATGTGGAGATCTATTAGGTGTAGCTCGCATTGTATTAGAGTGGGTGCGTAAATTGGATTATCATTAGTCTCACATCGCAAGATATTCTAAAGGAAATCGACATTTATATGAGATTGGTAGCATATAACAACAAGGGATTCCTTTTGTTACAAATAAATGTTGTCGTGAAAATATATGTACTCTAGGGGGATGTAGGGATATCCAATCATGACGCTGGTACTAAAAGAGCTTCGTTCAGTGGTCTTGCCTCTTCTACACTAAATGAAGTGCGCGCATAGCGAAAGATGCTGTTAAATTTTGATGATACAAAATCACAAACAGAGAGAAATAAATATGCAAAAGAAAGAAAGAGAAGATTTTGTTTCTGTAATTAATATACATATTTGATTATGTTTATTTCTCTCTCTAATTATCCAATCAAATTATTTTTTGTCATTTAATATTGACTTGGGCATTAAGTAATTGATGTTATAAATAGAGACTAGAAGAGAGAGTGTAAAAGTGTGGTGGAAATCTTTTGCTAATTCTCTCTTCTCCATCTTTGTTCCTCTTCTCCAACAATTTTAGTCATATAGATATTTGCTCCCTTTCTCAATTTGATTAATTATTCAGTGGTATTTTGTTTATTTTTTCTTTGTTCTATTAATTGTAAACAAATTTTTGGTGAATCAATAAAGTGGGTGGTTAGGTGGAATATCTTGTGTTATTTTGTTTTAATTTCAATTCCATCTTGTTTTCAATCCAAGTTATCTCTTTGTGATTTGGGTGACAAAGATCTGTTGATATAAGCTTCTGCAAAGTACTACTAATTTCACTACAAGTTGGTATCAGAGCATAGATCATCGCAAAGCTTAGAGTAATTTTGGTTTGAAAAATTATTGATGTCAGATATGATTTCGTTTTCGAAGATGGCTATTTTTGATGGAAAAAATTGGGGTATTTGAAAGCCTAAGATGGAGGATGTTCTATACCTCAATGATCTTCATGATCCGATTGATGGAGATGGAAAGAAGCTCTCTGATGTAGATGAGGAAAAATGGAAGAAGATGGATAAGAAGGCGATTTCTTTGATTCGTTAGTATCTTAATGATTCGGTTTTCCATCATTTGGCTAGTTGTGAATCCGCGAAGTATGGGATAAGTTGGTATCTTTGTATGAGTCAAAGAGTGCTACTAGTAAGGCTTTTCTGTTTCGAAATAACTGAGATTAAATGAAGAGAAGTCTGTTGTAGAGCATTTGAATGAATTTCAAGATGTAAAAAATCAATTGGCAAATATGAAGATCAATTTTGATGATAGTTACCGGCTCTTTTATTGAAGAGTTCACTTTTAGAAAGTTGGAAAACTTTGGTTGTTTCATTGAGTAATTCCAATGCTAATGGAACTATCTCTCTGAAAACTGTTCGAAGTAGTCTTTTGAATGAGGAGCTTAGAAGAAAAGGGTTAGGTATGAAATCACTTAAAAGTGAGGTTATGGTGGCAAGGGACTCGAAGAAAGATACAATTTGGAAGAAGAAGGACGCTAATGGTAAAAGTATTATCACTTGTCATTATTGTAATAAGAAAGGTCACATACGCAGCAAGTGTTATGCTTATAAAAGTGATTAGAGAAAGGCTGTGGATGGTGATAGTATGGTGATGCACGACAGGTTTTGCTGAAAGTACCGATAGTGATGCTTCTTGTGATGTCCTCTTTAGTGAAAATAAGTCTTGGAAGATGGATTCGGGAGCCAATTTTCACATTGTAGAGATGTGAACTGTTTTTCTTCTTATGAGAAGAGTGTCGGTATAATTAGGACAGCCAATGGAGAAGAGCTACTGATTTATGGTATTGGATCTATCCGGTTTCGTATGCATGACGGTGTGGTTAGAGAAGTCTCTGGAGTCTTACATGTACCCACTTGTTCGCATAATTTTATTTTTTTTGGTCAGTTGGATTGCCGTGGTTGCACTTATGAGACTCAAGGTGAAGTTTTGAGAGTGAAGAAAGGTGGTCGTGTAGGGATGAGAGGAGTATTGGAAGAAGGAAACCTTTATAGCTTGGTTGGTTCTTGTTTGTACCAAAATTGGGCACAACACTCTTCGAAAGTGTTTGAAGAGATAAAATGAAGAAAGTAAATGTAAAAAGAAGATTATCTAACAAACACTCCAGACAATAATCAGAAAAACAGCAAAAGAACACAGAGATTTAGAGTGGTTCGGCGTGTTGCCTACGTCCACTATGAAACGGTCGACTTTTATTAACTTTTTCTTGCTGGTTACAGCGGATCACAACAGTAAATTTCGAGTACAACAGTGATTTTTGAGTGCAACAATGGTTTCGGCAGAGTCTGGACGTCAAAGAGCCCAAAAGATCCTTTTTCTGTTGGCTCTGGGATGCTATTTATAGGCGTAGGGTGCAAATATCTCGCTCAGATCTCGGGAGACCTCTTTTGGCACGTGGGTGGGCCCACGCGATCGATCCCATGTGGTTTGCACTCGGTCTGTGATCGGTACGAACGAATTTCGTATCGATCAAGATTTGACCCAATCGAGTCGAAATTGGGTATGAACATTCTTTAGGTCGTACGTAAGCTCCTGTGAAAATTTGGTGGCATTTGGACTTGTAGATTGTGAGTTATGATCGATGTGAATTCGAGTTTTCGATAGGCTGTGGGATTCGTATCGATCCTTTCATATCGATCTGTTCGTATCGATCCGGGCACGTGCCTGCAAGTTGACGTGGCGCAATCTCCTCGGATCGATCCACTTTATATGCCGAACGATCGAGTCTTCCCTATGTATACGCCTTGTTTGTATCGACCTGGTTGAGCCTCATTTTGTATCGACCCAGTTCGCCTCCGTTCGTATCGATTGTAACTATTTTTCTTTGTTTGTATCGATGGAAACTACTCTGCCATGTTCGTATCGATGGCAACTACTCTGTTCGTATCGATCACTAGCCGATCGATACAAAGTAGTGGCTTTGTTTGGTTTTGATGGATACAGAGTGAAGTTGGTTGATCGATGCGAATAGGTTGAAGATTACGGATATGAAGAAAGCCGCTCCCTATGGATACGAAGTATGTGAATCTGGATGGATACGAAGTGGACTTACTTGCTACTGATCGATATGAAACCCTGCGCGGTTGATGGATTCGAACAGGATCGATGTGAAGGAGGTCCTTTCCTATTTGTTTGATAGATACGAACAATGGTTGCCTGATGGATACGAAGTGATGCTCATTGATGGATACGAAATGAGCATGCTTTTCACGAAACTCGCATTAATCATATCTTGAGCATACGAACTCGGTTTGGCTTGAAATTTGGAACGTTGGCTTTCATAGCTTTGCTTGTCTTGTCATATCAATTGTAGCCTGATCCGGACTCGGATAAAACTTATCGACATCCATAGTGAACCTATGTATAATCGATCTTCGGGATGAATTGTCCTTGGTTTCCAGTCACTTCCTTGGTGTTACGGCCTTGCCAAAAGGCGGGATAACATTTGCCCCCCAAAGTACGTCTTGTGGGAACATGACGTGCTTTGAAAAGTTGAAGTCTTCATCCTAAATAATTCTATCTGTCTTCGAATGGTTGTTTATTTCTTTACCGAAAAATGTAACCTTTGACTGATCTTTAGTAACATGAATTTTTGACTGCCAATTGTTGTACCGTGTACTGTTGTAACCGAGTGTTTTATGATAGTGATTGGTTGATGTAACTATCACCAGACGAGTATTTAATTCTTGTGAATTTTAAAAATTGGATGTTAGTCCATGATATATGAATGTATGCTAGTCTGACTCTCGCTAACGTTCACACATTGGCGAGTCGTTGTCAGTTTTCTTGCATCGAATTCCATATCGTTCCTCTCCTGAATCGGTGTGAAATTCGAGTTATAGCAACGATCGATCATTTTAAGTAATTTCTTTCCCATCGATCCTCTCCTGGATCAATTCGAGAAGTTGGAATGCATGCTTCATATTGATGGCTATCGATACGAAATGGATAGACTTCGGAGATGTTTCGTATCGATGGATACGAGGTCTTGGGTCTCAAAGTTGGTGGATACGAGATTGGTGTTTCATATCGATAGAGTTGATTTGTCCATATATAATGTTGCAGTGATTTTCGTATCGATGGTTATCGATTTGAAATTATCGGATTTCACAAAGCTTCTTCGTATCGATAGATTCGAATCCCTATGGTTTTCAAAGTGATGGACATGAACTAGTCATTCCTCATCGATAGATGTTTGATGGATGCGAATAGTTCAATCAGTTTTCACAGCAATGTTTGTGTTTCGTACCGATAGTTTGATGGTGACAAATAAGTGTTGCCTCAAATGTATGTTTCAGGGATACGTATAACTCTCTTTGTATCGCTTAGAGGGGAAACTGCTTCAACCGGTCACAGTGACTGGGAGGCGAATCGCCTTTGTTCCCTTGAGTTCAAGTCCATATAAATACAATTTGGACTTAGAAAAAATTCCACCTGCATTCATTGCTACACACCGCCTTCGAATTGATCGGAGCAAAAGAGCAAGAAACCTGCCTTCATCTTCGAGTCACTTAACTCGTTAATCCTTTAAATCAACTGTTCTAATTAGGTAATTAATCAACTAGAATCAACTCCAAATGACGAGACCCGAATTCTTGTGCCATTCCCCTCGTATTCCTGACCGATTCTGATGATATTGTTGCCGGAGTTAAGTCCGAGCGAGGTCGAGGAAGGGTTAATGACGTTTGTGTTGATTGGAGAAGAAGACATGAGGAGGGATATGAAGGAATCAGTAGAAGGTTACTCGGCCTTAACTTTGTATCGACGAAGGGTTAAACAAACTTGATTTCGCATCGATGGATTGGGGAAGAAGGCGTTTTGTTTCGTATCGGTCTTAATTGGAAATTTCGTACCAGTCTTCTGCCTTAGATTTCGTATCGATCTTTCATTCTTGGATTTTTATTGACCACCTTCACTTCGATCGCCTGCTCTAATTTCGTATCAATTGAGGGATATCAACTTAGTATTGACCACTTCGAATCGATATTGATATGAAGCCGACAAATCCCGATCGATACTAAGTTGGTGCCTCGATACGAGGCAGAGTCGTTTGATCGATGCGAAGTTGACAACTCAAGATCGATACAAAATGGATGCTAAATGATCGATACGAAATGGCCATTATGGATCGATTCGAAGTCGTTGGGCCTAATCGATACGAAACTAAGGCCTTTGATCGATACGAACTGTATATTTTTGGGCCGATGCGAGTTGAACCTTGATGAACTTGATACTTCTTCCACATTTGAGCACCTGACTCCGACGAGCTTCAATCTTGCATAATTGGACTTGACCGTTTCACTGCATATTTGACTATTTTTCGAAGCTCGTCGATGGAACTGTAACTTAACAAAATTTTAACAAACTTTAACTCGGATCGGTCTCTAAAGTTTGGATGGCACGGTTGTGACGGTCGACGATGACGGTCACTCCAGTTGAATCTCGAAGTCTTGTCATTTGAACACTTTTTACTTCCGTGAAGTTTCTTATGCATCACATAGCACTACACTGCACATTCGCACACTTCACACTGGGGAACGCACGGGCTTAATATCATCTAATGATGGTTTTTGATAAGTCTATTAGTTATGGAATCCACAAGTTCATCGCAACAGGAGACAACAAGTTCACCCCCTTTAGTGATAGAGATACCTGCTATCGCAGCTGAGGGTGTAAGCCCAGCTCCGGATGAGCTTCTTGGAGCTACTGTGATTTTAAACCCACGAGACTCAGTTCCGTCGAACGTTTCTGAATATATGTTGGGAAGAATTTGTCTATGCCATGGGCTTTCGTTTGACGATGTTCTGCTTCCGAGGCCAAACGACAGACCACATGCTCCCCCGGAGGGGTATATGGCCTTCAACCGACATTCTTGCACAACCGGGACACTTCCTCCCTTTAACCAGTATATACAAGAAGTGTTGGCTTTCTTAGGGATCACTCCATCATAATTGCATCTGAACGAGTATGCATTGTTAAACAACACCTTCATCGTCTTCATGGAGCACCTTTTGCGACCCCCAACTCCAGAAGAAATCAGATATATATTCAATGTCAAAAGTCGGGGAGACAACCCTTCGTTCACATTCTTGGAGGCGGTTAGGAACTGCTAAATTGTGGCCGGCTCCTGGATCAGATTAAGCTATTTCAAAACTGAATGGTTCTATGTCTGATGTCCACCGGGCTTCACCAGGCGATGGACAGTTAGACGTAAGTGCTTCAACCTTACATTACTTGACCGAGTGACGTTACTTGGCATCCACTTTAACATTTCATGTCTTTTGTAGCCTCGTTTCCGCGGACAGAGGGCGCCCACTTTAAAGAGATGATTCAAATTCTTCGAAGGGTGCCGAACAAAATGGGAGAAATAGATTCAGTACTTATGGTTGAGAACTTGAGGATTGTTGGGCTTATCGATCAAGATCAAAGCATTAGACCCGAAGGATTGATTAGAACGGTCTTGACAAAATGGGCTAAACGTAGAGCGCCCAAGCTTGTTATAGCCAAGGAGGGTGATGAAGAAAGTACGCCCACTGATGATGAACCCGTTGTTGGGCCTTCAGTCGGGTTTCAAGCGATAGAGGGAAGGAGAAAAGGCAAGGTCGTCGCTCACAAGCGCCCTAAGTCTTTGAGGTGGAAATCAGTAGTGGTGTCTTTACCGGCCTTCAGTGTTAGAATATCAGAGGCCTCTCCCTCGCCAACAGAGAGTCCTTTTGAAGGGCTTTCCGACATTCCAATTTCAGACGACGTGTCGGTCCAATACGACACCGGATTGGAAGGGCTTCAGAGCGCCTTAGATTTAGGCAAGGCATTTCCTGCAAGTGTAACCGATATAAACGGTCGGTCGGTCAGGGGGTTTACCCATACATGCATTCACTTCACGACACTACACGATTTCCAGTCTCGAGCTATTCACTTCCAGAGATCACTAACTCTATTCTTCTTCCTTTTTTACAGATTCAATGACTATACGAGATTCCATGCTTGGTAGCCTCCGTTCAGCATGCCAATCATCAAGCTCGTATTATGAGTCCCGTCGGAGAGACGATGATAGAAACCACGATCACGGTTATTCTAGTCAAGAACATTACGAGAGGGATAGAGATAGAGATTACAGAGAACAGAGATATCGATCCCCATCGCGTTCTCCACCTTCTCGACTTCCTACACAACCTTCTATTCACAGCTCACATCCCCCGGAGCCTCCACTCCATAAACCATCTTCTCAAACATCTCGGCCTGAGTCGCAATGCCAAATAACTGAGGCCGAACCTCCAATTGTCACTGAATAAGCCATAACTGAGCCCACTGGGGAAGGGGCTATCAGAATTGCCCAGCTGAAGAAAGATTTTCCAAATATATGTTTTGACGGCTACATCTTCACCCCTCATTTAAAGAAGATTCCCTTAGAAGCGAAGAACACAATGCATGATTACATTCATGACATCTATACCTAGTACAAAGAGTGGGTGAAAGCTGCAGAAAAAGCATCAAAAGTGGCCATTGAGCGGGAAAAGACGGTCGAGAAACTAGAAACTGAACTTGCTCAAAAAGACCGGATCATTCAAGTGCTTAACGATGAAGCCGTATCCTCTCGGAAATCAGAAATACAGGCTACCCAAAAGGCCGACGAGGCGAACTTGGCTATGGAGAGGATGAGGCAGACACATTTCGCTATAGTAGAGCAGATGGGCCACTGAAACACCATAGTTACCATTGAAAGAGATGCTTCTCTGAAAGAACTTAACGAGCTCAAATCAAAATTTTCCGAAATCACCAAGGAGAAGGATGATGCAAATAGAGAAGCGCAGGAGGCATGTGAACAGGCCATAGTGCTTTAGGGCGAACGAGATGCGGCAACGGCTAAGGTTCGGTAGGTGGAGACTAAGGTCGAGGAGGAAGTCCAAATGGCGGAGTCTAGGCTAGAAGTTGATATCGAAGATCTCCTCATTGTTTATAATGCTAACGTCTTGAAGCATAGAAATCTAGCCTGGCTCGATAATTATGCGACACATCTCTACAACGCCTAGGGCCGATTAGTGGGAGATGAAAAGGCTGCCCACCAAGCTGAATCGATTGATGGGTTTGACCTCGAGAACCGGGTGTTGAGCGAAGATGAGCGGAAAGTTCTCCACGATGCCATGATTTCATATGAAAAGGAGAAGCTCGGCGTTCAGCACTCGAAGGTTGGAGAAGGTTCTAGTGTTGAGCACCGCGATGCAAGTCCCGAAACTCTTGTGCCGACTCAGCCTGAACCGACTTCTGCAGTTGATTCTCAATCCGTTCTTGCTTACAATCCGGATCGGCCGCAGTTATATCAAGCTGGTGAGTAAATTTCTGAGGCCGTTCAGCCATCAATGAGTCGAACTGAGGAAGGTACTCTAAACATTTTGTATGCTCGTTCACAATCAAAAGCATACATGAAGTGATTATTAACAGCTCTTCTTTTGTTTCTGTTCAGTGATCGAAGATACACTAGTTGTGCCTCCTGCAACTCAAGAACCACATCATACGCAGGAGGCCATTATAACTGAAGCGACCACCACAACTACCACGACATCGACTGATGGAGCGCATGGGAGCACATTTATTTTTGATGAGTAGATGATGAAGGAACTCCTCGGTCATCATAGTGACCCTTTTGCAGACTTGCCGTTCGTTATGGGTGGAAGCGTTCCAGTGACAAGTTCCTCGGGCCCAACTACGGGAGTCTCCAGCGATGCGCAAACACTTCATGAGGAGGAAATCATAGCCGAAATCAATGCTGAGATGGAGGCAGCCGCACGAGGCAGCGGTTTTGGCAGTGGAATGGCTGGACCTAGTCCAGCCCCCTTGTGGATGAAATCTCCGAGAGGAATGGTCGTTGAGATGAGTGTGCTTATCCCGCCTCCTACTGTTGATCCTGTTTTTCCGACTCCACCTTCAGGGAACGTTCCAATACACTTGAGTTCAAAGGAGGAATTTGGTATAATGCCCCTGACTTGAGATCGACCGCCGAAGAGCAAGGGTTCAAAAAGAAAACCGAGTGAGAGTTTCAGCGGGTCCACACCAAAGAGGAAACTGAAGAAAAGAAAAGAGTAGATACGTCTCTTCGGCTCATTTTTGAGTAGATAGGAATTTCTTTAGTTTTTTTTCGCAGGCCGTGTATAGATGCGGGTTCGGCCCCTGCTAGCAGGATTTTTGTGATAAACTTGTACTTAGTTTTCTTCCACAAATTTGAAATGAAATTTCATTTTGTCTTTAACTCAATTTTCGTTTATCTGCTTAAGTTTTTCAGCATTTGAACTCCAGTCCAGTATATTTGTTGAGTTTCGACCTTTGGATTGGACCCAAGTTTAGTTGTTAAGTCCTGAAATCACGACCATGAGTGATGACTGAACGTCGAGCTAGACTCCGATGCTGCGGTATCTCAACCAGTGATTGACGCTTAAGTTCTGCCCCCAGTTTCAGGGACGAATTGTAAGATCAAGTGGAAATTGCACTTCATTTTCAACTCATCGAGCTTAACGTCGTTGAATTGATGCTGAAAATAAAGTAATTCGAGTGGTCGAATCGCACTTGCTCATCCATTGACGATTGCATCCACACTCCGGGGATTTGCATTCGTACATCGGCGGTCGGGCTCGCCTGCTTGAGTTTCAAGGATACGTCCACGCTCCGGGGGCGTAAGTCATTTTCACGGGTGGTCAGTCACACCCGCTTAACATTTGTAACGATGTCCACACTCTGGGGACTTTAGATGTATTCGTGGGTGGTCAGTCACACCCGATTTGCATTTACACTCTAACCACGCTCCGGGGACTTAGAGTTGTTTTATGGACGGTTAACCCCAATCCGGTTTGTGTTCAAACTCCAATCCACTCTCTGGGGATTTTGAGTCAACATTTATACTCCAATTCGCTCTCTGGGAATTTGGAGTTGGTGTTTATGTTGACACTCCGGTTCACATTCTGGAAATCCGGAGTTAGTTAATGCTTATACTCTAGTTTGCGCTCTGGTAATTTGAGTTGGCCGACAGATGGTCGGTCACATCTTTTCAGGCTTTAGGATTTCGTTCACACTCCGGGAACGACGAATCTATCAGGATCGTGGATGGTCGGTTCACATACACCCCGAGTTAACAAGCGAGGTCGTTAGATGGATGGATCCATTTTCCTCAAACTTGGTCAATGTACGGGCGAAGTCGTTAGGTGGACGGATCCACCCTCTTCGAAACCGTATTTGTAAGTTTATACTCCAATTCACACTCTGGGAATCTGGAGTTGGTTAAAGGATTGTCGTGTATCAATCCTTTTTTACTTCAGTGTGATGACTTGCCCCCGAGCTTGGGTATCATCTAGCGAGTAACCGGTCGTATCACAGTCACTCCCTATTTGAATAAATTCCACCATCGGGTGGAATTTAGCTCTCAGTGCATAGTGATAGTTGTATGACGCATTCAATAAATCACAGCTCTAGCTCGAAGAGATTGCATTTTATTGCTAAAATAAAAAAATATGGCAAAATCAGCTGCCTTATTACAAATTCAAATTTCGAAATGCAGAAACAAATTGCAAATGAAAAATAGACTGAATAAATAAACGGAGCCTGTCATGTGTAGTAGCGACGAAAACTTTCGCAGTTCCAGGCTCTCAGAAGAGTGAGACCGTCAACGGTCGATAATTTGAATGTGCCATCTCCGAGCTTTCATTCAATAACATATTACCCTTCCCAAGTTGGCTTCATATGCAAAGGGACCGGGTAAATTCTCTTAAGGACGAGATCGCCGAGGTCAAAGGTTCGGGGTCGGACCTTGGCATTGTATAATCGGGCGACTCGACTTCGATATGCGACTGCCCTCAAATCAGCATCTTCACACTTCTTATCCAATAAATCGAAAGATTCGGCAAGTAATATAGCATTTGTCCTTGGATCATAGTATGTCACATGATGAGAAGGCACTTCTAATTCGACTGGGATAACAGCTTCTGAACCATAAGAAAGAGAAAATGGAGTGTGGCCGGTTGCGGACTTGTGGGTTGTTTGGTAAGCCCATAAAGCCATAGGAAGTTCATCGACCCATTTGCCTCCGGCCTTTTCCAGTCGTTTCTTCAGAATAGACTTAATAACTTTATTAACAGCTTCGACTTGTCCATTCGCTTGAGGGTGTGCAACTGCGGAGAATTTCTTCTGAATGTGGAATCGTTGATAGAAATCTTTAAATTCAATGCTATCGAATTGGGTCCCGTTGTCAGTGATGATAGTATGTAGGAGACCAAATCGGTAGATGATGTTGCGCACTACAAAGTTGATCACCTTCTTTGTTGTAATTGTAGCAAGGGGTTCAGCTTCCGCCCACTTGGTAAAGTAATGAACTGCTACGATGGCGTACTTTGCACCACCTTTGGCTAGAGGTAGAGAGCCAATAATGTCAATGCTCCATCCTATAAATGGCCATGGACTGACCATTTGAGTTATCTCGGTAGGTGGGGCCCTTGGAATCCGAGCGTGCTTCTAGCATTTGTCACACTTTCTAGCGTAGTCCGACGCGTCACGATTTACGGTTGGCCAATAGGATCCATATCTGAGCACTTTCTTGGCAAGGGCTTGCCCTCGGTGTGATCGCCACATTCACCTTCGTGTACGTCGTGCAACACTCGTTTGATTTCATCGTGAGCGATACACTGGAGTAAAGGAACAGAGTATCCTCTCCTATACATGACTCCATTCTGAATAATGAACCGCGAAGCTTTTCGAAGGATCTATCTCTTTTCACTCCTGCGCTCTGGCAGGTTTCCATGCTCGAGATAATTTCTGAACGAAGTCATCCATGACCCCTTGTCGCGAGCAACTTCAAATATCCAATCTGTCTCCATTCGGTCGATGCTCGGGGAAGCTAATGTCTCCACGAGAATGAGTCCCATTTGCTGTGCCTCACCTGTGTTGGCTAACTTTGCTAATGAATCGGCTTTTTGATTGCGCTCTCGGGGTATGTAGTAGATGGCATAATAATCAAACTGATTTAATATTTCTTGAACCCGAGGATGGTAAGCAGCCAGTCTTCGGTCCTTATCCTGGTATTCCCCCCGAACTTGACACACGACCAATTGTGAATCACAATAAATCTCCATAGCAATGATTTTCAATCTCTGGCAAGCCTCAATCTGACAAGTAGGTCTTCATACTCAGCTTCATTGTTGGTCGCGCGAAAATCAAACTTTAAAGCATAGCATATAGATCGACCTTCAGGAGTTTCAAGTACAACCCTTGCATTTGAGCAACGGTCATTTGATGCACCATCTGTATGCAGCTTCTAGATATACTTAGGAGATTCACTAGTTTCGGGAAAGTCCTTTGTGATGGTAAATTCAGCTATGAAATCTGCTAGGACTTGTCCTTGAATGGCTCGCCTTGGAGTGTAAGTAAGGTCAAACTGACTTAACTCGATATTCCATTTGAGTAACCTACCAGACGTCTCAGGACGCATAAGGACATGTCGTAACGGCTGGTCGGTATAAACGGTGATAAGATAAGCCTGGAAATATGAACGGAGCTTCCTCGAGGCAATAACAAGACAATAAGCCAACTTCTCTAGCTTCGAATAATTTCTCTCAGCTCCGGTGAGCCGTTTGCTAATATAGTAGACTGGCTTTTGTATTCGGTCTTCCTCTCGAATTAGGGCAGCACTGATTGCAATTCCTGATACTACCAAATAAATGTACAATTTCTCGGGATCAATAGGCTTTGAAAAAATGGGCGGTGTGGAAAGGTGTCGAATTAGTGCTCGAAATGCGCCATCACATTCCGTAGTCCATTCAAAGTTTCGTTTTCCTTTTCAGATCAGGTCAAAGAAGGGAATGAATTTGTCAGTAGATTTTGAAGTGAAACTGCTCAGTGCTGCTACTTTTCCATTGAGACTCTGGACTTGCTTATAGTTTTCGGAGTTTCAAGGTTTCTCATCGCCCAGATCTTTTCGGTATTAGCTTCGATTCCTCGAGCGTTGATGATAAACCCAAGGAATTTTCTTGATGCGACCCCAAAGTGACATTTCAACGGATTAAGCTTCATTCTGTATTCTTGGAGAATATTAAACATTAACTCTAGGTCCTTGACATGGTCAATGGAGAATCGTGACTTGACTAGCATGTAGTCCTCGTATACCTCCATGGTTTTCCCAATCTGATTGGCAAACATTCGATTAACTAATCATTGATAAGTTGCGCCAACATTCTTGAGTCCAAAAGGCATAACCTTGTAGCAATAAAGTCCCATATTAGTTACAAAACTGGTATGCTCTTGGTCGGGTAAGTGCATTGATATTTGATTGTAACCGGAATACGCATCCATGAAAGATAAGAGTTCATGCCCGGCCGTTGAATCTACGAGTTGATCAATTCGAGGAAGTGGAAAACTGTCTTTAGAACAGGCTTTATTCAATCAGAGTAATCGATGCACGTTCTCCATTTCCTATTTGGCTTTCGGAAAAGTACATGATTTGACACCCATTCCGGATATAATGCATCTCGATTAAATCCATTCGATTTAAGCTTGTCTACCTCTTCCTTAAGGGCGGCAGATCTCTCTAGATCCATACCACGCCTTTTTTGTTTGACCGGGACGTGCCGCGGGTCAATAATCAATGCGTGGCTCACAATGTCGTGCGAGATTTCACACATGTCAGAATGCATCCAAGAAAACACGTCAAGGTTTGCCCGGAGAAATTCAACCAATTCCTCTTGCATTTGTTGGCTTAACTGAGATCCAATCTTTATCATTCTAGAATCATTGCTATCATCGATCGTCAGTTCGGCCGGAGAAGCTTGATTGTCTTTACTTTCGTCTTCACTTTCAGTGTCTCTTGGGTCAAGATCTCTTTGGAATTGGTTGGGGTGCCCAGGCTTAGGCCTAGGCATCAATTTTCAATTATCAACAAAACAGACGCAGAGAGATTCCTCTACGCCCTTTCCTTTCTCCTTTTGCTGCGCCTCGCGCAGTTCAGCAACATAACAGGCTCGTCCAACAGCCTGATCTCCTTGAATGACTCCAACTCCTTGATCGGTGGAGAACTTTAGAGTCAAACACCATGCGGCAATAGCAGCCCTAAACTCAGCTAGGGCCGGTCGGCCCAAGAAAACATTATATGGCGAGTCTATATCCAAAACAACAAACTGCAGTATCCAGACTCTCTGGTGTTCTCCAATTCCTAACTCCACTGGCAGTTCCACCGCTTAATTGGGTATAGTTGCACTCCCATTGAAACCGTGGATACAGTACTGATAAGGTTTCAAATCTTTAGTCTCCATTTTCATCTAGTCATAGGCTTGCTTGAACAATATATTAACAGAAATTCCACTGTCTACCAAGATCCTCTTCATCCAAGCATGACCTACTTGAGCTGATATGACAAGTGGATCGACGGTTGGGGCTTCGATCCTATCGGCATCTCTGTCTCGGAAGACGATGTCGTCAGCCATCATCTTTTGTTGCTTGGCCGGAGCCCCATCTTCTAAACTACTACAACACTCGAAGCTCGCATGCCTAATAGAATTGGCATACGACTCCACTTCCTTCTAGCTTCGGTCTGTTGGATGAGGACCACCACTAATGGTATTTATCACCAACCTCCCTCCAGTACGAGCGGGTTCCTCCTGTCTTGCCTGATTCGGTGTATGGTTCTGATTCGATGGGCCCGCACCTCCAGACTGCGGCGCCCGCACAAACTATTCCAACTTCCTTTCATGTATTAACTTTTCAATGAGATCCTGCAAATGACAGCACTCATTTGTGTTATGGCCGTAGCTTTCGTGGAATATGCAAAACTTCCCTGTCTGAATCTGTTTCTCCGTCGACTTCTTCGAAGCAGGTTTCTTGTACTGAATAGTATTGCAGGTCTGTAAATACAGATTCTCCAGCGACGTATTCAAAGGAGTGTAGTTATCAAACATAGGAGCCCTACGTCGTGGACCAAGATTCTGATCCCGTTTCCTGTTTTGATTACCATTGCCTTTCTGCTGATTTTGTTTATTATGAATGTTCAATTGTACCTTTCCGGAGCTCTCCCTGGAATGTTTAACAGCAACATTACTCTGAATTCCTTCCATACTAGGCCCTGCATCATCCTTTTTCCTAGACTGTTTCGCATCCTCCCTTCTCAAGAATTGGGCTGCCTTGGAATGGAAATGGTCCAATGACGCAGGAGGTTTTTCGGCCAACCAGTT
Source organism: Allium fistulosum (assembly GCA_030737815.1). Taxonomy (NCBI): domain Eukaryota; kingdom Viridiplantae; phylum Streptophyta; class Magnoliopsida; order Asparagales; family Amaryllidaceae; genus Allium; species Allium fistulosum. The sequence goes on from CM060907.1 coordinate 104,432,546, forward strand.
GCCGAACTCAGAATCGAGATCAATCCCTTTAGTCAATGCCATTAGAATAGAGTTACCATTAGGGTTGTTGATCTCAGCGCATGCTGCATGAAATCTCTCTAAATAAGCCTGAGTGTCTCTCCAGGAGCTTGAGTGACACTAGATAAAGTATTAACATCTTTCGGTCTAGCGACATTCATGCGAAATTGCTCAATAAACTTTGTTGCCAACTGATCAAAACAAGAGATAGATCGAGGTGGCAAACGGGTAAACCACATAGTCGGTATGCCCCTTAGAGAGATCGGGAAGCTTCGGCACTTAACTGCATCATCAGCTCGTGCAACATTCATTAACCATTTGTACTTCAGGATATGTTGATTAGGATCAGAGCTCCCTTCATAAACAGGTAAAGTCGGCATCCTGAATCGTCGAGGTGGTTCAGCATAGAGTATCTCATCAGTAAAAGGGGTATGACTCTGGGAGATTCCCCAGTCGTCATTGCTGACTCTCACGGATCATTTGACGGATCATCGTCGGAATGTTGGGCATTTGGACATTTTGAGCAGGTTGGGCCAAGGTGTGATCGGGTTCCACAATGCGAGGAGGGGTCGGTCGTTGTCGATGGTCCATGTCTCGCCTCCTTGGTTCTACGACTTCGGGGACATAACGCTCAAGAGTATGGTTGCATTGGCGATGGGTCGGATCCGTTCGGTTCCGAGCGTCAACTCCCAAATCGGTAGCTGTGGTAGTACGGTTATCAGTAATATGGTATGGGGTAGCGCCTCCTCGGGAGGAGGGTCCAATCTGATTGCTGGTTGACAGGCCAACTCTCGGTTGCCCAAGACTCAATGTATGCTGATGCCCAGTGGCCTATGTGTAACTTTCGTCTAGTCGTGGGCGTGTGGATCTATGATGGTAGTCAGAAGAGGCGGAACTTTCGGTGGACGAATAGGAAGCTTGATCTCTTCTGGATCTCCTTTGTCATTGACGATTCAGTTGGTTAGTCAATTCCGCATTAGCACGGAGCTGTTGAGTGAGCTGTCGACGACTTTGAGTCAGTTCTTGCATTAGCATCTGGAATTCTTCCCTGATGATAGGGCCTTGCGGATCTGATGGTCCGACAGCATTCTGGTCGGCTGGAGTGGTTGTACGGGGTTTGGTCTGTCCCGTCCTTCTGGATCTACAGCAGTTGAGGTAGTCCTTGTGTTAACCATGGTGTATAGTGAAGATCTTTTCTAGATTTGATGCAAATCTGAATAGGATGGAAGAACTTTAAACTTGGAATCTGGATCTTCTTCTTAGATTTGTGCAATCTGATATCGATAGTAGATCCAACGAGCAGAAGAAAAACTGTGTTTTCTCAGTGAAAGCACCAAAGTATTTGTACCAAAATTGGGCACAACACTCTTCGAAAGTGTTTGAAGAGATAAAATGAAGAAAGTAAATGTAAAAAGGGGATTATCTAACAAACACTCCAGACAATACTCAGAAAAACATCAAAAGAACACAGAGATTTAGAGTGATTCGGTGTGTTGCCTACGTCCACTATGAAATGGTCGAATTTTATTAACTTTGCTTGTTGGTTACAGCGGATCATAATAGTAAATTTTGAGTACAACAGTGATTTTTGAGTGCAACAATGGTTTCGGCAGAGTCTGGACGTCAAAGAGCCCAAAAGATCCTTTTTCTATTGGCTCTGGGATGCTATTTATAGGCGTAGGTTGCAAATATCTCGCTCAGATCTCAAGAGACCTCTTCTGGCACATGGGTGGGCCCACGCGATCGATCCCATGTGGTTTGCACTCGGTCCGTGATCGATACGAATGAATTTCGTATCAATCAAGATCTGACCCAATCGAGTCGAAATTGAGCATGAACTTTCTTTAGGTCGTAGGTAAGCTCTTGTGAAAATTTGGTGGCATTTGGACTTGTATTTTGTGAGTTATGATCGATGCAAATTCGAGTTTTCGGTAGGCTGTGGGATTCGTATCTATCCTTTCATATCGATCTGTTCGTGTCGATCTGAGCATGTGACTGCAAGTTGACGTGGCGCTATCTCCTCGGATCAATCCACTTTTTATGCTGAACGATCGAGTCTTCCCTATGTATATGCCTTGTTCGTATCGACCTGGTTGAGCCTTATTTCGTATCGGCCCAGTTCGCCTCCCCTCGTATCGATTGTAACTATTTTGCTTTGTTCGTATCGATGGCAACTACTCTGTTCGTATCGATCACTAGCCGATCAATACAAAGTAGTGGCTTTGTTTGGTTTTGATGGATACGGAGTGAAGTTGGTTGATCGATGCGAATAGGTTGAAGATTACGGATACGAAGAAAGCCGCTCCCTATGGATACGAAGTATGTGAATCTAGATGGATACGAAGTGGACTTACTTGCTACTGATCGATACGAAACCGTGCGCAGTTGATGGATTCGAAAAGGATCAATGCGAAGGAGGTCCTTTCTTGTTTGTTTGATGGATATGAACAATGGTTGCCTGATGGATACGAAGTGATGCTCATTGATGGATACGAAATGAGCATGCTTTTCACGAAACTCGCATCGATCATATCTTGAGCATACGAACTCGGTTTGGCTTGAAATTTGGAACGTTGGATTTCATAGCTTTGCTTGTCTCGTCATATCAATTGTAGCCTGATTCGGACTCAGATAAAACTTATCGACATCCATAGTGAACCTGTGTATAATCGATCTTCGGGATGGACTGTCCTTGGTTTCTAGTCACTTCCTTGGTGTCACGGCCTTGCCAAAAGGCAGGATAACAGTTCTATAGTCGACTATGGAAAACGAGTGACGGTTGAAGTACCTAGTCCACAGTAAGGTGGAGAGGTTAATATGGTCACTGCTTATAATTCTAGCATTGAGGATCATATTTTAGACAAAGGTCTTTGTGTTAATGATGCTCGAGGGATCGATAGTGATCATGTAATGAGCTCAGATCGAGTGATAGACGGGTGTCAAGTTGCAAAATCCACAAAGATAAGATGGAGATTTTTGTGGTATTACAAATATTTTTGAGACCGATTTGTGTGGTGCACCTTATGTGGGAGATGCATCACTTGTAGGCGGTGGTTGAGGTTTGTAATTTAGTGTAGTTGAGATATGAAGATTTATGATAGATCTAGATATGGTATGTTTGATATGTTGGAGATATGCGATTTTGCATCAGGTGGAGTGTTAAATTTTGATGATACAAAATCACAAATAGAGTGAAATAAATATGCAAAAGAAAGAAAGAGAAGATTTTGTTTTCTTAATTAATATGCATATTTGATTATGTTTATTTCTCTCTCTAATTGGCTAATCAAATTATTTTTTGCTATTTAATATTAAGTTGGGCATTAAGTAACTGATGTTATAAATAGAGACTAGAAGTGAGAGTGTAAACGTGTGGTGGAAATCTTTTTGCTAATTCTCTCTTTTCCATCTTTGTTCTTTTTCTCCAACAATTTTAGCCATATAGATATTTGCTCCCTTTCTCAATTTGGTTATTGATTCAATGGTATTTTGTTTATTTTAGCTTTGTTCTATTAATTGTAAACAAAATTTTGGTGAATCAATAAAGTGGGTGGTTAGGTGGAATATCTTGTGTTATTGCGTTTTAATTTCAATTTTGTTTTGTTTCTAATCCAAGTTATCTCTTTGTAGGTGACAAAGATCCATTGATATAAGCTTCCGTAAAGCGCTACTAATTTCACTACAGATGCGAGGGGTGCCGAAAATTTCAACATGGTATCAGAACCGATGGTAACGCCTGAGATAATGGATAATGCGCAAGAGATCTGTAAATCGTGGTGGCTAGCAGTGCAGTATTAAGTAGTCTGACTTAAGGTGAACCTAGATCATGGTACGTTGGATCTGGTATATAGAATGACACCGAAGCAGAGTTTCAATATGATGCAGGCATCGTGTTGGCGTATTGGAAGACGCATATATGGATGCGAGCCAAAGTGGAGATCTGTTGGGGTGTCTCGCATTGTGTGTGGGTAATGGACGCACATGGAAAAAAAAAATAGTCCCACATGGTGAAAAATAATGGAGGTGCAGTGGTATATATATATATATGAGTTTGGTCGCATATAGCAACAGGGGATTCCTTTTGTTAAAAGGTATTGACCAAACTCATATGTTGCCCCACGTAGGATGTGCGGACTGGATTTCAACACACTGTTGGAACCGGATCAAATTAAATGGACGGATTTGCGGCTTGTTGGACGGAATCTCAAACCTTGGAACAGTCATTTAGACATGTCAGATCGCAAGAAGTTATTAACGTTACTTGTTAAATAACACTCTCGTTTTACATGCAAAGTCAGTAGGAGCCACAAACAATGCATGCTTCATTTTGTTCCATTAATAGACTCCATAAGCCAAGTTCACAAAGAACACAATTCAAATACACAATTTCAACTTCTGCGAACAAATATTAATTTATTCCTGAGTTGTCGATCACGTCTCCACTCAAAAAGTCGAACTTTTCCATTCCATGCCATAGGTTGAATCAATAGATAAAAGAGAGAAATCCTTCTGAAGTTGAAGGACTCGACATGAATACTGTGTCTCAAGAGCTAGCTCAAGGTATTTTAATTGATCATACGTAATTTTGTTTTCCTCTACTTCCTTATTTTTGCACTAGTAACGTACTCAGGATTATTTTCTTGATTTATAGATTTAGACTCAACTCTGGACAGGTTTCCTGGAGCCGAGTTAAACAAAAACTTGTACTACGAACCTTGGAACAAAACAGTTAATAATATTATACAATGGATTAGTAAATTTCAATAATATGGATGCTGAGAAGGCATAAGACTTGATTGCTTTTGCCAAATTAATTACAACATTGAGAAAATTTAGATTAAATGTGCCAACACAAATGTCTATATAGAAGGAACTTACTGCAGCAATTTCTTCAGAAAAGAAAAAAATCATATTACTTCAAATGCACTGTATTTTTCAAAGGTGCTTCATATATATAATGAGAAGTCATGGCTTTAGTTAGGCGTATAAAATTAAGTATGTCTTCATTTAACAAGCCATGTTGATCCTCAAGTCACTCACAAACTCCACGGAGACAAGGAAAGTCTTGAGTAAGAGAAGAAGAAGAAGCGAAAGAGAAGAAGAATCAGTTTCCGGTCATGTCCTCCAAACAACCATTATAGGTCATTAAAATAGCCAAAAGAAGGTTAAGCATGGCTGGATTAAATTTAGGAAGAAATATACAAAAGAAAAATAAGCGAATGGATTACAAGTGCACGTACATAGTGTGCATGTATTATTCTCATTGTAAAATACATTGTTATCCAGCTTTGTGACCTAGTCATATCTGGACGAGCCATAGCAATCAAATGGTTAGATAGCAGATCAGAAATCTAGAATGATAACTCAAGAATTCAAATTCAATTGAAGCTCAAGATACGACCACAAGATTGTCAAATATTAAAGCAAATCTTCTCCCCATCAAAGTGGTTTAGATGGCTAAAGTCGATGGTGCACGATCCAAAACCAATTGTTGAATCGGTACCGATCCACTCCTCCTAGATCAGTACCGATCAATTTTACTTCACCAAAACAAAGTGAATTGCTCCCCATTCGAAGTCCAAAGAAAAATGGAGGTATGGTGAGCCAATGATGATGGTTCATCACCGATCCATGGGTCGAACTCCAAAGGACAAAGATCGAGGAAAACTCCATGGCGAACGAACCAAGTGTTCTTCGATCGTCACCGATCCAAGGATGTAATTCAAATCTAAGTCCACTTCCAGCTAATCAGAATCTAAAGGCACATGTAAGGCCAAGTATCCAATAATCATGAATCGTCACCGATCCATCAAGAAACTTCGAAACATTAATCAAGTTATGCTCAGTGATCGATCATCATGGATCGTCACCGATTCATAGATCTCGATTCGGTACCAATCCCAGAGACAACTGTTGATTTGACCACGATCTCTTCAACAAACCTTCTGCAGGACGTGGAGAAAATGGGGAAAACGTGGTGAATAAAAATTTGTTAATCTTCATCTGTAAATTGGAGATGAGAGGTACTATTTCGAGATCATTTTTTCTATATTCTAAATTTATGTACTAATATAGCAACTTCTTGGATCATCACCGATACAAGAATATTGATCCATAAAATCTCATTTGTTAAACTTTGAAGAAATCTTTAACAAAGCTTCAGTGGACGTATGCTAGAGTTTAACCGAATCACTATAAACTATTGTATGCTGTTTTTACTTGTTTTTCATTTAAATTCTTCATTTTATTCTCTTTTATAAATTACTAGGTTGTGTGCGCGTCAACTTCTGGTGTAAAATTTTGATTCTTTCGCTAAGAACTTCAACATCTCGCTATTTAGATCTATTTTCAACCTTTGGGTTGCTTTAATCCACAAAGTAGATTTACGATTTCTATTTTAGAGTTCCATGATTATTCATATTTCGCTAGAGTCTGTCATAGGATCTATCAAAGCAATGGATCCAAGAAATACCAACGAAAAATTGACTGCCTCTAAGCCTACTAATGATGCTGAGAATGCTAGCACTCGACACTTGGAAAAAACAACTCAGCCCGGAATTGCTGAAATCCAGAGCATTTCAGATATAATCACTAGGGTTGAGTTGGATAAGATGATGAAAGAAATGAACGATAAGCTACTTGAAAGCCAGAGTGCTATGATGAAACGGATGAAAGGAAACTTGGATTTGATGTCCCAGCTATCTCGAGGTCGTAGAAAGAACAGGAAGGGATAGTTGCCTTCCAACTCAAAAGAAAACAGTTCCTCTTCATCATGTGAAAATCACAAAGAAGGAAAGGAGAGAATGAAAAGAAAAAGGGTTGGAACCTTCAAAAATGGAATAGGCAGAGCTCAAATCGGTAGTGTATAGGTCGGTATTGAACCATCTTTTCAGGTCGGTATCGAACTGACATGACGTGCCATGAATAATGAGAATTTTGTTGATTTTCCCGATGATGGAGATGGCCTGTCCAAAATGCTGGAATTCAGACGACTTCTTTTGACCCTTCACGTAAAGATCGTAGAAATCGATCAATTGGACGAACGGTCCTTCCAAAAGACACGAGAACTCAGATATCATGAAACTAACCGAGACCGTTTGCGGAGCCAAAGAATTGGGGCAGGCTTTGATAACCGCTGTTCAGCTGATCCGATAGAACCAGAGTTTTTAGCAGATACGATGAAGAAGTTGGTGAACGAGAACCGGCATAGAAGTAATGATGATTGGAGTTCTTTTCCTAGTAGGAACCCGTTCACTGAGGAAATATTGCAAGAGGAATACCCCAGAAGGTTTGCTATGTCCACAATGACATCTTATAACGAGACTACTGATATGAGATAGATTTATTAAAGTATGAATGGAATATCAATAGCTTTAGGGCTACCGATGCCGTGCATTGTATATATTTTTTGATATTTTTGGAAGGAGTGGCAACGATGTGGTTTACTTGGCTGCCTTCGAGATCCATATCTTCATATGATCAACTAACTAGAAAGTTTGTGGAGAAGTTCAAGTTGCATGCTGCTTGCGTAAAAGACGTGATGTCGCTATCCAAATTTTTTTAGAATTCTGGAGAGTCTTTGAAGTATTTTTTGAGTAGGTTTTACACAGATGCGACAGAGGTAAACAATGCCAAAGAGGACATTGTTTTGATGGCTTTGATTAGAGGAATACATCCCGATATAGATTTTGGTAGATGATTAAAAATGAAAACCCCACTGACCATGGAAGAGTTATACAGAAAAGAAACTCAGTATTTGCACTTGGAAGAGGTAAATACGACTGTTGGAAAGATTGGTAGTAGATAATCAAATAAGATAGTTTAGAGCAAGGTGGCTGTGAAACAAACCAGAAAGAGTTCCGAGAATGTTGTTGTTAATGTGGGAAGAAAAAAAATAACCAGGAAAGAAATAACCAGGTTAATGGAGGTAGGAAACCATATTTCAAGAAATGTCCAAGGTTTTCGAAGCATGAGGATTACACACCGCTAAATGATACGGTTGAGAATATCTAACTTGCAACGTAGGGTATTGAGCACTATAAGAGGTCGTATAGGAGAGAGTCGATTTAAAGGGAGAAATTTTCTTGCAAGTACTGCTATTTCCAAAGTACACATGGCCATAATACTAATGAGTAGGCATTTGCAAGGTAGGAAATGCTCCCCAAGGAAAGTTGCTCGAACGGAGCTAAGCTGGACATAGTGAGAATGAACCTAGACAGCTTGGTAAAAGACTTGTCATTTACATGATAACCGGGGGACCTCATCCGGCTGAGAAAAGCTAAACTGAGATGGATAGCTATAGGATCTTGTTATGACATGTCATATAGGAAAGTTGTGTTATAGTGAACGACAGAGATCCGACGAAGTAATTAAAAACAATAACCGACGATATCATTTTTAGGAACTGTGATACTGATGGGGTCGAAGCGCCTACGCTTAACCCTCTAGTGAAAAAAACATGATTGGGCCAACTACTGTGAGGAAAGTTCTTATCGACTGTGGGAGTTCTGTAAATATTTTTTTTCAAGAAAGCATATGACTAGATGATGATGGATGGTCATGACCTGAAGCCATATAAGTCCCAAATATAGGGATTTAGTGGAGAGAATTGAGAGCCTATTGGGTGTATTGACTTGTCAACGACTTTAGGTGAAGGTAACCTAAGAGAGTGCGGGTTATGGCCTTCATTGTGATGGATACATTTTTTACGTATAGTGCTTTCTTGGGCCGACCGGCCCTTGCTAGCTTTTGGGTTGCACTAGCCCTAAATGGTGATTAATAATGAAACTTCCTACGGAGAATAAGGTTGGAGTCACCCAAGTGACCAGAATATAGGGAGTGAGTGTTATGTCATGGAGCTGAGAGAAGCGAAGAGACATGAAAATGGGAAGGATGTAGAGAAGACTCTCAGTGTCAAATCAATTGATGCATAACAATCATGGCTTAAGACTTAACTCGTCAACACAGCAAATTCCACAACTATGTATCCAAGAAAAGAGCCGGAGGCCATGCGAGGGTGGCCCCAGCTGAGTTGATTATCAACATCTCGGTCGATCAGGATGATCCTACTCGAATCCTAAAGATCGAATCTCAACTTAGTATAAGATGAAAAAGGAGTTGGTAGGGTTCCTCTGGGAAAAGCTGGACGTGTTTGCGTGAACACATTCCAATATGTATGGAATATCATTGGAGATATCATGCCACACGTTGAAAGCGAACCATAAATGTCCTCCTTTGAAGCAAAAATGGCACAGCATGGGTCCGGAGCGATCTACCGCATTGAAGGAAGAAGTGGATAAGCTAAAAGCCAATGGCTTTATCCATGATGCTCTATACCCTAAGTGTATCCAATCTAGTGCTCATTAAGAATCCTAACAAAAAAGGGAGGACATGCATCGATTATTCACACTTTAATAAAGCAGGCCTAAAAGAAAGCTTCCCATTATCAAAGATTGACCAGGTAGTGGACTCAACAGCCGGCCATGAACTGCTATCGGTCATGGATGCTTATTCCAACTATAACCAAATTTCGATGCACGTCCTAGATGAAGAACACACTAGCTCATCATTGACTTAGGACTATATTGTTACCTTCTTATGTCGTTCGGTCTGATGAATGTAGGAGCAACTTACCAGAGATTTATGAATTCGATGTTCAAGAATCAGATTGGGCATACAATGGAGGTCTATGTGGATGACATGCTGATGAAGTCGTAATGATCATCAAACCACTTGGAAGACCTATTAGAGATGTTTGGCGTGCTCCGAAGATACATGATGATGCTCAACCCATTGAAGTGTTTGTTTAGAGTCACATCAAGCAATTTCTAGGTTTCATAGTAAACTCAAGGGAAATAAAGCCAATCTAGAACAGATTAAGGGCCAAGGAATGTCGAAGCCCTAAAAACAATAAAGGATGTAGAAAGCTTGAATGGAAATGTAGCTGCGTTGAGTTGATTTATTTCAAAGGCTACAGATAAGTGTATATCATTCTTCGATGCCCTTAAAAAGGGAAAAAGAAATTATTTTCTGGATCCAGGAATGTAAGGACGCCTTTCAGGCCTTTCTTGATCATTTGGAAAGGCCACCTATCTTATCGAAACCTTTGGAAGGAGAGGAATTATTTATTTATTTGGCGGTATCTTTTTATGCTTTAGGCGTTGAAGCAACCCTCTCTAACTTGCCATTCTATTTGAAGGGCTCAATTTGGTTTATGCTAAATTCAGGGTTACTTACTTCCAAGACCAACTATTTTTCTTTTTTTTCATTGGATTTTTTCTTTTTGTTTATTTATTTATTTTTCCCAAGATCCAATCTGATCAATATAGAAATATTGATATACTTCTTTGTAAAACTATTTGTATGTACATATAAACATACAAATCATTTTAATTCTAATATCAGAGTTTTTTTTTCTTTTAGAATAACTCAATTTATTTTAAACTAAAATAACTATGTTTCAGCCACAGTAAAAAGGATTGGGAAAGGCCCTCTCCTATTTGAATCTTTGTGCAAATTTACTGGCCAATACCTGTTGGTTTACTTGTGTTTAACCTTTGTATATTTAATAGAACATGAGAGTTGCCTCATAACATTTAAACTTTTGCAAATTTGCTTTTCAAATAGCCAAACAGAGGTTGTGCATGCTTCTGTGTATCTGTGTGCACAAAGGCATGTACAACTGCCATTTTCTTTTCTTTTTTTTCCTGAATTTGTAGATGGATCAGTTTGGTCAAGTTAGACCCTTATCTGTCTTACTACAACTTGCTAACTTGCTCATACATTTAAGCATCAAACTTATACAAATCTGGGTTCCTACTTTTCTATGTCTTCAAATTTCCTGTCTGTATGTTTGTTCTCATTTTATAGTATTCACAGTTAATTTGTAAATAAGTTTTTAATCTCTAAAGTAGACTAGTACATATGTGTATATTACTAGTTCCCATATGCCTCAGTTCTACTACTAACTTTATTATTCAATTCTTGAAAATTGCATGTTTACAGATTATGATATAAAGCTAAATACTTTAATCTTTTTCTACTGAGAATGTTTCCATCACACACTAATCTTTGGAAACCATTCATTACATCACAATCAAGGTTTTGCACACTGCAAATATCATTACATAGAAATCCTTCAGCTAAAACAAACATAAGAGACATTCCTCTACAAAAGTCCTAACTTAGTTAATTAGCAATTTCTCTTTAGCATCATACTTCTACTCCTTATTACTTAGCTCCCTCCTTCCCTGCAGACACCACATGGCCTGCTCCACAATGCAAGTGAAGCAACCATTTGATGCAAGCAACAAACAGGTCAGACTGAAGTCTGGTGTAAGTAGAGTCAATTGACAATGCATGAAGACTAATCAAATAGGTTCCATATTACCGTTCTGTTTCCAGAAGTTAAGTGTTTCACTTAAGTTGTTAAACTACTTCCTCATGCTCAAATTTCTAAGTGTTGTAACAGTGGTAAGTGTTATGTACTGTTAACATCATGAGGTGTGCATTCTTAGGCTAATTGGTTAACAGAAACTTTTAATCCAGAAAATCATAATAGCCGTCATAATTTCACACAGGCATACATAACATGAACAAACAACATCCATAACATTAAGCTAAAGTGCCAGTATTGAGTCTGCATGTCAGGACTCCCACTACTTCTAGCATATTTACTCTTGCATATATGTTCATTTCCTGTCATTTTAAGGTCAAGTATTACATTCATGGTTGCACTGGTGCACACTGCCTGGAACTACTACCTGGTTTCCAGTGCACTACAAGCTATTTGGCCATAAACATGCCATGTGCAAACTCACACCCCAACCTTGATGCAAGCCAACCATTATGTCATACCCACTTCCCTCATACCCAACCTAATAGAGGTGACCCACATCCTTAGTTTAATTACTAAGTTCTTTCATATGACCCAATATTATCTATGCAGTGCCATGCCCAAAACTGTTGTATACCTAACCAATATGTGCTAGCAGTTTTCATACACCCATCAATCATTCACCCATTCATACATTCAACAATTAATAAGTCACACTTGTATATTATTTCAAGTCAGTTTCATTCAGAGATATCTCCTTAGCTAAAGCATAGATCTGAGCATTTTAGGAAGTGAAATGCCACTGTGGTTCCCCAGTAATAAGGTTCTTACAGTCATCCTACACACTAAAGTGTGTTCACTTATTACTCAACCTTATTTCCAGAGAACAATCAATGATGGGTTAAGACTCAGCACATGGAAATTCCATTGCACCCTAACCCACATTTTCAGTTGCAAGACATAAGCCAGAGGACCCCTTCCTCTTACTGCCTTGCACCTTACTTTTCTCATTAATTTATGCTTTAACTAAAAACATTTCTCAAGTTCATAAACCTATAAATAAATCAGTTATTATACCATCATTAAATTTATCATGTATAAACAAGCATAGGTTAAGTGACAACAAGGCAATACAAGTCACATAATCTCAGAAACAACAGAAAATTGTTAAACTAAAATGCAAGCAAAGCATCAAACAGAAATTAAAATAACTAAAGGTTAAATGGCTTCCTTTCATAGGTCTTAATGCCTTGCCAAGTGAGGGTTTACTCACCAAAGTTCTCCTTCCCAAATCTTGGTTCAGGTCTGCCATTGGTTTTCTAAACTGCTGCCTATTTCTTTTTTTCTATATTTTGTTTTCTGGTTCTAACATGTAACCGTAGGAGATAATGATGTATATAAGGGAGTTACTAGGGTTTTAAGGTTAGTTAAGTAATTTATTTTCATCAGAAATCTCATCACCATTTCTGGTTTCACCGATAGTTCACCCTCTCCACTTTCCTTTTCCCACCATTTCTCCCTTTTCCCTTGTCTCAACCACTTTTGGCAAATTTCTCCACACATTATATGCATGACTTTGGCTCGGGCATTGTTTTTCTTTTCTGGTTTTAATCATGCATATAAACTTATGTGTCTAACTAAATTTGTGTGTGTGTTAATCAATTATTTTGCATAACTTACATTCATGCATTTTCTACCCATACATGCAGCTACGCTCATTTTAATATATGGGAATTAGGACTAAAACTGCCTATGTTACTTATGCATTATAAGTAGGTTAATATAGCTACACTAATAGGTCATGCACTCATTTACTTTGCATTTACCTACAAGGCCTTTATTCACTAATTTACCTTGCTCAGGTAGTATGCTGGAACAGTGCGCACATGCACAAGGGCATGCATACTTATTTACACACAATTGTTTTTCAGAGAAAAAGAAAATTTTTGTTTTCAACTAACTAGCTTTCTTTTACAAAATATTTAAATTATATTTATATGCTTAAACTATGGGCTATCACAGGCGTTGCCTTAGTATGCGAAGAAGCTAAGGTCCAAAGGCCGACATATTACATCAGCAAGTGCTTAATGGAAGCAGAAAGGAATTATCCGAAATTGAAAAAACTAGCCTACTGCATTTTGATTGCATCAAGAAAACTATGTCCCTACTTTCAAGCTCATTGAATTAAAGTACTGACTGATCAACCTCTTAGACATGTATTGCATCAGCCCGAGACTTCGGGAAGGTTGTTAAAGTGGAATATCGAACTAAGTCAGTACAATATATCCTATCTTCCTAGGAGAGCAATTCGAGGATGGGCATTAGCTGATTCCATTGCTGAATTTATCACCCGAGATGAAGAAAGGGGAGAAGAGGCGGAGTAGAAAGCTCAAGGGAAGCTATACATGGATGGAGCTTCCAATGAGCGTTGCTTGGGGCAGGAGTGACTTTTATAACTCCTGAGGAACAATCGATATGCTATGCATTAAAACTTGAGTTCCCTGTAACAAACAATGAAGTCGAGTACAAAGAACTTATCGTAGGGCTTAAGATAGCGAAGGAATTGGGAGTTAAATACAGTGACTCTCAATTAGTGGTCCGCCAGGTAAAGAAAGAATTTCAAGCTAAGGGAGCAAGACTAGCACTTTATATGACATAGATTCTAGAACCGCTCAATTATGTTGAATATTACAAGATAATGCACATCCCCAGGGAGGATAACCAAAGGTCGATTTACTAGCCAAGCTGGCTAGCTCCGGGGATGCACATCTAATGGGTTTTTTTAGATGAGGTTTTTATCAACTCCCAGCATCAACCAGATGTATGTCGATTGGATCATGGAAGCTGAAGTTGAAAAAGAATCGTGGATGACTCCAATCAAGGAGTACTTGCTAAAAGGAACTCTCTTGGGCGGAAGGAAAGAACGAAGAAAACTCCTACGTAAAGGTCCACAATTTATTGTTCAGGAAGGAATACTATATAGGAGAGGATTCTCAGCTCCCCTGTTCCGATGTGTCATGCACAAAGAAGCTAAAAAATCCTTGGGGATATACATGAATAAGCATGTGGCAATCACACCGAGAGGCAAATGTTTGCAAGAAAGATTCTTCGCTACAGATATTTTGCGCCAACAGTCAACCAAGATGCAGTTGATTGCACATGAAGGTGCGATAAATGCCAAAGATTCATGAAGATTCCAAAATCCATCGGTAGAAATTACAAAAATGGTCAGTCCATGACCATTTGCGATATGGAAATTGACATTACCGGTGTGCTACCGATGTCGAAGGATGGAGTGAAGTACACCATTATTGCGGTTGACTATTTTGCAAAATGGGCTGAAACGAAACTGCTTGCCACAATAACTATGAAGAATTTGATCAATTTCATAGTGAAAATTTTTTTCGACCGATTTAGGATTCAACAAACGATCATTTTCGATAACGGAACCCAATTCGACAGTTCCGAATTCAGGAATTTCTATAGCATGTATCGGTTAAGGAAAATATTTGTGATGGTAGCATATCTACAGGCAAATAGACACGTGGAAGTGGTGAACAAAATCATTAAGTCCATCCTGAAGAAGCGGCTAACGAAAACTGAGGGCTAGTGGGTCGATGTGCTGCTTCTAGCGCTTTCGACTTATCAAACAACCCACAAGTCAATGACTAGCCTTACTCCATTTGCCTTGGCCTACATATCAGAAGCCATGATTCCAACTGAATTACAATCACCTTCCCATTTGAAAATCCATTATGATCCTAAGACAAATGAGGAGCTCATGCTCGAGTCCCTAGATATGGTCGACGAGAAGAACCACGAAGCTGATTTAAGGACTGCTGATCACTAGAAATGAGTAGCTCGACATTGTAATGTAAAAGTCAAGGATTAGGCCTTCGAGATCGGTAATATCATCCTTAAAAGAATCTTCTCTAGCCCAGTGAATATGGGTCCGAGCTGGGAAGGTCCATAAGCTATTAAACATAAGCTTGGAGATAGAACATTCATGCTAGCAACTGTTGACGGAACACTTCCAAGGGCATGGAATAGCGAGCATCTATGATGCTATTTGACTTGAATATATCTTTGTAAATACTTGATTAGACTCTGATGAAATAAGACAAAGTCTGCCATTCTTGTGAATATAAAATGAATTGGCTTTGGAGATCGATGGAATTATGTTCTCATTAACCTAACTGTGCGCTATGCATAACAGTAAAGCTGAATATTCTGAATTTGTATAATGAAGGTATATAGGTACTTGGAGATAGGTGTCGATCGAATCTTGAAATCCATGACTGAAAATCAGAGTGTGATTGTTCCAAGTATCCAAAGATAGATACCAGCTAACTCCCTTTGCCCATGATTGGATTTTTGAAGTATAAACACAAAAAGGTCGATCAAGATGATACAACCTATACTTTCATCATAAGACCTTCGCCCGGGGATAGGCAAGGCCTTAGACTATAGCTTAGAGATTGGTAAGGTCAACTGACGATGCCTAGAGATAGGTGTCTTATTTATTAAGTCCTGGAGACCGGACGTAATGGGAGAATGATTCTTCTAGACGAGTGCCATAAACACCCAGAGTTAGCTGAGATCATATGCAAATGTCTAATGATAGACGTTCAAACCACCACTTAAGGTGGATAAATACGGTCGATTCCATAAATTGGCTGGATCGAACAGGATGTCCAGAGATAGAGATCTTACTGAGTAGCAGTTAGAAATCACCCATCCTCATGCAATTAAAATGGATGATTATTGCACTTGGATTCAAATGCAATTGCAACTAATATGAAAAGCCAAGTACATAGGCATAAGAAATCAAAATCAGAAAAGGAAACCGCTTTATACCTTATTAACAAACCTTTCAACAAAAGTGGGGACTGCACCTGCAAAATACTAATTATGTACATGAATTTAATGCTAAATAAATGAATAGTGGCAAAATAAAAAAACCATAAATAAGCATTCTTCCTCTTCTTCTTTTTCTTCCGTTCTCCAAAAGAGAGTGTAGTATGCCTCTTGCCTAATCTCCCACCTCTACCACCCTTGGACAGATAACCTTTGGGGTTGGTATCCCAATCGTAGTCACTCCTCGAAGATCCAGGGACATCAGTTTGAATGCTACCAAAAGCAGGAGTAGAAGTGGGAATGACGATTGACGGTATAGGCAATGCGATTGAAAGAGGAGGAACATTATCTAGCTTTTCCTTCTTAATGTCTCTAATCTTTATAATTTGTCATTTCTTCTCTTTTGGCATTGATGGTTCTGATGAATGTTCAGTAACCTTGGATTAATGTCTCTTTTATTGACGATTGATAGTATCTTCGTCCTCTTGTATTTGAGGATCGCCCAGCCAGATCATGGATAATTTCAGCATTAGGGCTTGGAGTAGGACCCGCCAAAGAGGCTGGAATTGGGATAGGGGTAGATACGGTTATTGATTCGGTCAATGTAGCTTGTGTGCCTGAGAATAAGCCTCCTACATGCAAGGCGGAAAGAGAAAACTTGAAAAACAGAAAATAGAGATTAGGGACATCAACCGCTGTCATGTGAGCCATCTCGAATAAAGGTGAGGTTAATGATATACCTCTGGGAGATATGGATATCGTGTGAGATGGAGTACCAGCAGAGCCTCCTTCCATGATGGAAGATAGGAAAGGTAACTTTGAAATCGATGCGGTACCGATGAATCTAGGCTCTTCAGGATTGCAATGAATGTCTAGCGAGGATGCCAAAGCAGTTGAAATACCAAAAGTTACCTCAACAGCAGAAATATCTATAGAGCTTGGAGGAGGAATAATGGTCTCAATGGCTGGCGGCTCTAATGTGAAGGAAATGGTAGTACCTGACATACCTGCCATCGGCATTAAAGTCTCTGTCATAGGTCCTTGAGGAACATCACTATAACTCTCACCGAATATGTTAAACCAAATTCTGGCTGGACCCCAGCAGATACACCGGTTTGGGGAACGACCTCATAAAGCAGGAGGAGCCTGCCAGTTTTAAGTGCCCTAATGTTCGCTTCCTCTAGAAGGTCAAATATCAACTCCTCCCCGTTAATTTCGAACCTGTCAGAATGCTTTCGCTCCTACTTCAAAGTTTCCTCCTAAGCCGTGGCTAAGGCCTGGGGATACCCCTTATCCAACCATATTAAATTTCCAAATTTGATGATGTTTTCATAAAATTGCATGAGAGAACACTCAATTTCAAATTTGATTAGACTTTGGTAGCCTTGACCTGCTCATCAGCTGTCTTTGTCAGGGCCTCGGCCTCGTACCTCAACTGGCAAGTATCCAATAACTCATTGTAATAATTCTAAGCTTGAGTAAGAGCATCGTCTTTTACTTTCTATTCAGCCTTAATCATCTCTTTCAATCTCCTTATTTGTGAGGCTTACCCATCCACAGTCTTCTAGAGCTTCTCATTTTCCAATGAAAGAGTATGACTCCTATGGTGTGTAACATCAATTTGCCTTTACTGAATCTTCCTTTGTTCTTTAAAGGACTTCCTCTTTTCCTCTAGCTGTCTCTCAACTTCAGTCGGCGAGACCTTAGTCCTTCAACTTCTTTATCAAGGGTATTGATAATATGCTTGTTGTCCTGCTTGAGGTGCTCAATCCCCTGAAGAAACACTTTTCTCTTATAAGACATTTTGGAAATGGCCTCGACTATCCTCTTCCATTTGTGATATTGGTCATATATGTCAGTTACATATGCCATGATGTCTGCCCCAATATGTGGAAGGAATACGATGTCATCGAGACAAAGTTTCGAAAAGGCACTTTTCATAGTGGCTAGGTGTGGGTTTGAAATAACTTTAGTCTCTGCAGTAGGAACTGGGGCACAAAGTTGCTCCTTCCTAGGGTTTGCTTGGAACTATCAGAAAACATTAGCCTAAATGGCTGCTCTGATCGTCAAGATGCGTGGGAAGATACTATCGATTGCATTGTAGGTAGGATTGAAATAGGAACAATCAAAACTTCAACATATGAGATGTGGTCAGGCCTTGTTGAAAACATATCTATACTCTACGGCAGTGGAGAACGAGATCTATGTCAAGAAGGCGAAATCCTATTAGATTCCCCATGACGCTCATCACGGGGCCTATGTCTCTATCCCACCTTTGACATCTACTTGAGTTTGACTCATGAGATGATCCACAATGATGATCTAATGAACCGAGCTTCTTATACTTGCCTCTATTGCTTATAAGGTCATCAAAAAGATGCTTGTGCTCCATGGAATCTGAAAATAAAACACAAACAAATTAGTACTAGTAAGATGGAAAGATAGAACGTGCGATGTGAAGGTATGGTGCTATGTAAGTGCAGATGTGTCCTGGTGCCCCACACGGTCCCTGCTCTAGTCCCAGGCACATCGGTTGGCAAACGAATAGGAGAGACAATATCACCAATACTAATGTTGCCAAGACCAAAAGAACCAAATTCATCCGTATACTCTTGAATGATCGATAAATATCCCTAGATAAATGGGTGTTTTCTCTACTATAGTAGATGATGGAGGTTGTAAAGATGTGCGGGATGAAATAATTTTTAGTTTTGGCCGTTGAGAAATAAGTGGTACATGAGCATCACCACCCTCATCACTAGAAGACTCACGGCCAAAATCTATATCCTTGTTACCACCTCCATCATTATCTTTCTCTCTGTCATTGTCCCTTACCTCTCGCGCCACTCTAGGATCGGTGACTTGATCTTATACATGGTGTTAGAACCTCCAATTTATGTTTTAATGATAACAACTATACAATCGTGTATATATATATATATATATATCTTATCAGTACTGCAAGTATATGCTACAAGAAGACACCATGCTCGAAGATATTGAGACTTAAAGAGAAACGAATATTCATTGACTATACTATTATTTAGTAAGGTTGTTCTACTGTAAAAGAGATAAATTATTGTTAAGGTTTTCTTGAGTATATATGCATACACGATCATACACAATTTCATATACATCAAAAAATAAGTTGAAAAACTGATTCTACACATCACAGAAGTCTGAGATAAAACCACGGACTTCTGTGACAATTCTCGGATTAAAATTATCTGAAGTCACATACGTCTAAGGTTTTCACCACAGACGTCTGTCATATGCAAAACTGCCAATTTTGAAAAGACACTTCAGTTTTGAAACAAAAAGATATCACCTTTCAACAAAAGGTTGTAGCCTTCAAAGTGAATAGACTTTCTCAAATATAAACAACTCTTTATCTAAACCTTTTTGTTTCTATAAATACTTTGATTGAGAAGTAGAAATCAACCAACTTGAATTAATCTATTCTTTACTCCCTTTATTTCTAAATACTTTCTTGCGTATACATTGTTCATAAATTCTTAATCTATTATAACCAAAATATAATTTTGGTTAATCCTACAACTCAAAGCATTCATATTCACATACTCAAAGGAGATCATAAGAAGATTTGTACTATAAGTCAAAACTGTGTTATTTGGAACACAAGATTGTCAGAGATATACTATTGTATTAGCCTATTCCTCCATGCGAAGCGAGGGTAATTTGGTTAAAAGAAATACCCAAAGGGAGCTTCGGACTAGACGTAGGATGGGAGGTCCGAACCAGTATAAAAACTTTGGTTTGCACGCTTTTTATACTTTACTATTTACTGTCTACTATAGCACTAGTTCATACACTTGCATATTATACACAAGTTAGATAATATACGATCCATAAGAATTTTTCAATTGGTATTAGAGCAAGGTCATTTAAATCTACAATAACACCTAATTGAAATCATTAACATGGCAAGTACATTTCAAGAAGGACAATCAACTACTCGTCCTCCACTATTTATTGGTTCTAATTATGCTTATTGGTCAACACACATACGAATTTTTATGGAAGCAAATGGACTAGAAATATGGCTAGCAACTCAAAAAAAATATAAAGCACCTGACACCGATATTGGCACATGGATAGATGCAGAAAAAGCAGAGGCATCTAACAATGCCAAAGCTATGAATGTATCATCTCGCTCACTTGATAAAAATGAATTTTCACGAGTTATGCTTTGCACTATTGCTTATGATATATGGCGTACCTTACAAATTACTCATGAAGGCGCAAATAAAGTTAAGAAAATAAAAATTTCTATTCTACAAAATCAATTTTCATCTTTTAAATGAATCAATTATTGACATGTATGCTAGATTACAAACTGTACAATATGATCTTATGGCACTAGGAGTTAAATTCACTAATTTTGATTTAGTCACACAAATTATGAACTCTCTGAAAACGAATGGGGAAGCAAAGTTTTAGCCATCAAAGAAGCTAACGATCTTTCCCAACTCAAAGTCGAAGAGTTAATAGGAAATCTGATGTCATATGAAGCTAATTTACATGCAAGAAAAGAACAAAATCAAGAAAAGAAAACATAACATTTCATGCAACTAATAACAACTTCGACTTGGAAGAAGATGAGATTGTTCATCGCCAAAAATTACAACAAGTTCAAGAAGTTCAAAAAGATGATGAAATTTCAAAACAACAACAACACAAATTCCTCAAATCAAACATCAATCAAATGCTTTGGGTGTGATAAATTTGGCCATATGAAGAAGGACTGTCCACTACTCAACAATGACAAAAAGAAAAAAAAATTCGAAAATTTCAAGAAAAAGAGATGAGCATTTCAAGTAACGTCTTTCTCTTCATTCGATAGCGACAGTGACTCGGAACAAGCAAATATTTTCTTTATGGTTAGCACAGACGAGGTACATCCTGAATTAACATATGATGAAATTCTTGAAATTAGTATAGAATTAGATGAAAAGTATAGAGAATTAAAAAAATTAAATAAAGAAAATGTGGGATAATTAAATAGAGCTGAATTAGAAATTGGATTGCTAAAAGATGAAAAAACTATTTTAGAAGAGGAATTAGAATTAGCACAAAAAGAATGTAAAAAATTATCATCTCAAAATGTTACTCTAACACATGATATAGACAATAACAAAATAGAGAATTATAAACTTGAAAAAGAAAAGTGTGAATTGAAACAAAATTTAGAATTAGCTAAGCTAGAAACTTCTGATCTCAGAAATAAATTAGATAAAATTACTAACAATTTTTCAAAATTTAATAAAGGAAAGCAAAATCTTGAAAGTTTGATAAAAATTCCAAAACCATCAGGAAATAGGTAGGGATTAGGATTTAACACAAAAAATCATAAACTTTCAAGAAATAATTTGGTTTCTATTAATCAAGGATTTAAGAAGTATAGTACATTATATAATAATTTTAGAAAAACAAATTCTAAATATGAAAATAAGGGAACAAAAATGATTAAAATATGGATTCCTAAAAAAATAACAAATTGGTTAGACCAAAACACATAGATGTTTATTTAAAAGATATAGTTCATAATGAAAATTACATCTCTAAAAGTTCCAAACCCTATGTGTATGCCTACCTTCTCCTACCAACACATATGAACCTAACGAATGAAGTGGGTACCAATTAAGATTTTTTTTGTAGGTACCCAAAAACAAAATTAATAATAAGGAGAAATGGATACTCAATAGCGGACGCTCCAAACATATGACGAGAAATGCACACATGCTATCAAACATCGCTTACATGGACGGTGGCATGGTCACTTTTGGGGATAATTCCAAAGTATATGTTATTGGGATTGGAAACGTCATCAATGTTGGTATATCTACTTCTCCTATTATTTCAAATGTATTATTAGTTAAAAACTTAAAATATAATTTACTTAGAATAAGCCAATTATGCGATAAAGGATTTATAATTGATTTTGAAAAAGATAAATGCAGTATTTTTGATCAAAATAAAATTTTAATTTTTAAAGGAACAAGAAATCGAAATATATATATTTTCTAAACATGAATATTAGTCATAATATTAATTTATACTTAACCGCAAATCTTGATGATCCATGGATATGGTATAAAATATTTTGTCACATAAATTTCATATATATAAACAAATTAGCTAAGAACAATTTGGTAAGAGGATTACCCAAAATAAATTTCAAAGTTAAAAATCTATGCGATGCATGTCAACTTGGAAAATTAAAGAAAAGATCGTTTAAGTCTAAAATGGAAATCTCTACTAAACAACCTCTTGAATTAGTTCATTTGGTCTTATTTGACCCTACTCAAGTACGTTCAATAAATCACAATAAATATGTTTTTGTAATCGTAAATGATATTTCTTGATATAATTCGAATGCTATTTTAAAACATTAAAGTGATACATTCGAAATGTTTAAATTTTGGCTAAACGAATTAAGACTCTAATGGATTTAAAAATCAAAAGTATAAGAAGGTATCACGATGGAGAATTTTAAACTGAATTATTTACAAACATTTGTAATAAAAAATAAATTAGAAATAATCTTTCATTTCCACGAACACCTCAACAAAACGGAGTAGTTGAAAGAAAAAATCGCACCTTGCAAGAATATGCTCGAACTTTCCTAAATGACAGTGGCTTACCAAAAAAAATTTGGGCCGAAGCAGTTGCTACTACATGTTCTGTATCAAATCGTGTAACTCTTAAACCTATGACTAAAAATACATGTTATGAAATGTTCTACAAAAAGAAATCAACTGTGTCATATTTTCGAATATTTGGATCAAAATGCTTTATTTTAAACACAAAAGACAATCTTGGTAAATTCGATTCAAAAGCCGATGAAGGAATTTTTGTTTGATATTCCAATCAAAATAAAGTACATAGAATTTTTAACAAATGAACAAATGTTATAGAGGAAAGTCTTCATGTCTTGTTTGATGAAAACTTTAAAAATATAAATAAAGATGACGAAGAAATTTTTGACACTAATCAAAATAAAACCATTGAAATTATGATTGAAAATAATAATGATAATCAAAATAACAGTGTTTTGAAATCACCACCCCGTATTTTAAAAGATCATCCTATTATAACATAATTAGAAATTCTGATAACAAAGTTTCAAATAGAAGACAAATAAATCAAATGAGTAGCATAGCATTTATATCTAATTTTGAACCAAAAAATTACAAGGAAGCATCAAATGATGATTTCTGGATTTTAGCAATGCAAGAAGAACTTAATCAATTTGAACAAAATAATGTCTAGGAACTAGCATCAAGGCCAAACGATCAATCGGTAATTGGAACAAAATGGGTTTTTAAAAGCAAAGCAGACGAAAATGGAAGTATTATAGGTAATAAAAAAAGATTAGTGGCACAGGAATACAATCAAGAAGAAGGAATTGATTATGAAGAGACTTTTGCACTTGTGGCATGTCTTGAAGTTATAAGAATATTACTTGCTTTTGCGTGTCATCATAACTTTAAGCTATTTTAAATGGATATTAAAAGTGCTTTCTTGAACGGTTTTACAAAAGAAAATGTTTATGTTGAACAACCACCACTATTTGTTCGTTAAGAATATCCAAATCATGTTTTTAAAATTAAAAAGGCATTATATGGTTTAAAAAAAGCTCCTCGAGCTTGGTATGATCGATTAAAATCACATTTAATAATTCCGATTTTCAAATTGGTAAAATAGATACAACATTATTTATTAAAAGAGAACAGAAGGTTAATTAATTTTTTCAAATTTATGTTGATGATATTATATTTGGATCTACTAATGAAAATTTATGTAATGAATTTTCTACAATAATGACAAACGAATTTGAAATGTCTCGTATGGGTGAATTGAATTTCGTTTTAGGATTACAAATAAAACAATTAAATAATGTATTTTTTATAAATCAAGAAAAATATTGTAAATAATTACTAATACGTTTTGGAATGGATAATACATCAAGTAAACCCACTCCAATGAGTACTAATAATTATCTAGACAAAGATTAACATGGAAAAGAGTTCGATCAAAAACTATATCGAAGCATGATTGGATCTTTACTATACTTTATAGCTGGTAGACCGGATATTATGATGAGTGTTTGTTTATGTGCAAGATTTCAAGCACAACCTAAGGAATTACATCATCGGGCAGTTAAATGGATTTTACGATAATTAACCAACAGTAAAAATTACGGCATATTTTATCCAAAGGGCGATACGTTTGAACTCATATCTTACAGTCATGCGGATTTTGGTGGATGTAAATCGGGTACAAAAAGAACAAGTGGCACATCTCACTTTATTGGTCAATCATATAGTAAAAAGAAAAATTATGTTTCTCTTTCGACATGTGACGCCGAATATATTTTCTATTGCTTTTGCTTGCGCTCAAGTAATATATGCAACAAACACTTAAAATTATGGAAAAATAATAAACAAATCTCTAATATATTGCGATAATATTAGTGCTATAAATTTATTTAAAAATCCAATTAATCATTCATGAACAAAACATATCGATATCCATTACCATTTTCTAAGAGATGATGTTGAAAAAGAAATAATAACTCTTGAATTCGTTAATACTGAAAATCAAATTGCTGATATTTTTACAAAACCGTTAAGTGAACTAACTTTTATTAATTTAAGACGATATATAGGAATTTGTTCATATAATGAATTGGTTAACTAAATTTGTAAAAATAATATTTTGTTCACTTCGATTTGTAATAGCTTATATGGACTTTCAACTGCACAATTGATTTTATACACTTAGGATTATTTACAACCATTTAAAAACTAGCTAGTCTTTGTTAAATTTTTATGGCGTAACTCATTTTTCTCAACTTATTTTCTACATATAGCAAAATCTTATCTTATAAATTTAGCTTATATTCTACTTAAAAATAAATAAACACAAATAAATTATTAAAAAAAATATAATGTCTTCCGATCAAGACTCCACATATTCAAATGTCGACTATAAATCCCCCTTGTCAGATAGCACTTACGTATCACCAACTAAATCCACACCTACTTCAACTCATTCAGTTTCTCTAAACATTGTTGCATTACCAACATACCACACTGGCTTTTCTCCTAAAGAAAAGAAAGCTAAACATTCGATTGATCTTAAATCAACATCTCTTATTGACAAAGTCTATGAGATATATCACAATCAACAAGAAATGATCAGCATTTAACGTAAAATGTATTACGAACAACGACGTCAAGGATCTCATCTAAATTTTCGTGAAAAGTGTGTTCTAGCAATTTGTTGTCATTCACCAACAAAAAATTACATACATCAAAAATCTCCTCGATTACAAGTAACTCTTACGAAAGCGCATAACATTACTCCGAGAAATCTGTGCAAATCGAGACCATCAAACCAAGCTTGGATTAACACTCCAGCTCGTCCAAGTTGGTCTTCACCGAAGCCGTTAATTGACGGTACAAATATTGAACCAAATTCATGGGATATACAACAAATCAATAATCCTAAATTTTCCAACAAAAACTAAACTTATGCTACGCATCATATAAATTTTGTTTATTTATTAATTTTTCATATGTATACTGCTTTGCTGTATTAAAATTTTCTTTGATATTTAATTTTTTTACTATATGTCAGAAAATACATACCACAGACGTTTGTGAAAATATCATAGACGTTTTTCGCATGCTACAGAAATTATTTTCCTGTAGCCACAGACGTCAGTGGAAGCCTCACAAACATCTGTGAAAACTCTCTGTTTAGTTCTTTTATAGCCACAGACATCTATCCAATCTCTCTGTTTCATTTTACTAAAGCCACAGACGTTTGTGACTCCCTCACAGACATCTGTCGCAGATCTAGCAATAAATTTTCAATAGCCATATATAAACAACTTTACCCTTTTCTTCACTTTTACCTCGATTTCAATACCCAATTTCTGAAAACCTGGCTTCCAAAACATTAAAACTCATCAATCAATGGCTCCCAAGAAGGTAACCATCTCCAAAAAGCAAAAACAAGGTCAATCTTCCTCCTCCTCTCAAGTCTGAGTTACACAAGCTCACATCAATCAATGGCTCCGCAACAATCCAAATGCCATCAAACGATTTGAGGCACTTTCCCTAAAGAAAATCCATTCTAGTCCTTTCTATCGCCTTGGAAATGTGATAGAATATGAAATTTTAGGAATAACTACAGATGTCGGTTGCTGCAATCTAATTAGCTATGATGCAAACAAGGTAATTATCGATCCTCTAGCTATTTACCTTTTCTACTTCAATTTATGTAGTGCGGAATTGAAAATGTGGATGGATGGTTATGGTCTAGCGTTTATGGAAAAGAAATTAAATTGATGTATATACGGTTGGCCATATACTATGATGTTCTTATGAAGGAATTGACATAATGGATATAACATATCATAGTCTTTTACTTAAGGATGAAGTTACCCATCAAATATGGGAAGATAGGATTCCCCAATGGAAATCCATTTACCTATGCCCACGTACTAGACTACAAAATAAAATAATAGTCAACACAATCATTCCTCGTCTAGGCAGTCACGAGAAAATTTATCTCAATGACCATCGTGTTTTGTATGCAATATTGGTCGCCTGCCAGTTAATTCGACAAAATTTATTCATGACCAAATTAAAAGTTTTTTGACTCAGCATCAACGCTCAATTGTATATGCTCCTTACATAATGCGCATCTTGCAAGATCTTGGAGTTCCTTCATACTTATCACAATACGAAGAAATTCCAACAAAAGATAGTGGTCCATGATATCTATCTTTGATGCATCTTCCCAAGACCCCTCCTCGTATCATCCCCTTCAACCAATGGACTCTACAACAACATCAACAAGAATATCAGGGTCCTTCTACAATAGCGCACCTCATCCTTCACAACAACCACCTTCCTCTAGTCATGCTACTAAATATTATTCGGACTCTGACATATAAGAAGCTCGTGTTGAACCAACGCAAAACGAATCTCTTCGTGATTTGGCAATCAAAAACTAAAAGATAATCACCACTAATCAACGTGCTTTTAATAAAAAAATGACTGCATTGGAACATTCTTTCTCCACAAGGATGACAAAAATGGAAAAAAAATTGGACAAAGTGGTCTCCACTATAGGCAAAGTGATGCGCAAGGTACGTGGTCGATCTTCTTCTCGCTCATCATCCTCTCCTTCACCAACACCTCCACCGCAGGCTCAAACACCAGTTTATCGCTCACAAGCCTCACCCGAAGGTACGTCTGACGATATAGGTGACTGAGGGAAGACTCCTATTCAACCTAAGGAAGAAGAAGAAGATAGTGATGACATATACGTATCTGATACTCCTTATTTTCAACAACAATCATACATGGCATTTCAAGTCTTTTAATTAACGAAGATGAGGAATACAATGATCAAACAAAATGGCCGGGTATATACGAGCATGATCCATCTTCTTATTGGGAATATTACAAGTACTATGGGGGCATATCCTACTCACAAAATCAGTACAATTAGAGTTTTTTCTTTATTTTGCAATTCTTATGCTTGTTTGTTTTAGTATTTACAACTTTTGTTCCAATTGTCTCTAATTATATTTGAACTTCCATATTTAATATTCCATAATCTTAATTTATAACATGCTTTGTCTATTTAATATCTCCGCATCTTATATCATTTCCCTCCATTTTGATAATGACAAAGAGGGAGAAATCTATGCATATACATATGAGGAGACAAACATAATAATACTAATATTTTTGATTTTACAGTTGATTTTTGATTGTATAGCGGTCATCATCAAAATGGAGGAGATTGTTAGAACATTCAGTTTATGTTTCAATGATAACAACTATATAATCATACATACATACATACATTTATATATAGATCTTATCAGTATTGCAAGTATATGCTACAAGAAGATACTTTGCTCGAAGATATTGAGACTCAAAGATAAACGAAGATTCAATGACCATACTTTTGTTTAGTAAGGTTATTCTACAGCAAAAGAGTCTTAGATGAATTATATTTAAGGTCTCCTTGAGCATACATGCATACACAATCATACACAATTTCATATACATCAAAAAATAAGTTGCAAAACTGATTTTACACATCACAGATGTCTGAGACAATTCTCGAATTAAAATTTTCTGATGTCACAGATGTCTGAGGTATTTACCATAGACGTCTGTCATATGCAAAAACTGCCAATTTTGAAAAGATGCTTCGGTTTTGAAACAAAAAGAAATCACCTTTCAATGGAAGGTTGCAGCCATTAAAGTGAATAGACTTTCTAAAATAGTAACAACTCTTCATTGCACCTTTTTATTTTTATAAATACTTTGACCAAGAAGTAGAAATCAACTAACTTGAATTAATCTATTCTTTACTCTCTTGATTTCTAAATACTTTCTTGCATATACATTGTTCGTAAATTCTCAATCTATTATAACCAAAATATGTTTTTGTTAAACCACTACCTACAACTCAAAGCATTCATATTCACATACTCAAATGAGATCATAGGAAGATTTGTAATATAAGTCAAAAAATGTGTTATTTGGAACACAAGATTGTCAGATATATACTTTTGTACTAGCCTATTCCTCCGGGTGAAGCGAGAGTAATTTGGTTAAAGGAAATACCGAAGGGGAACTTCAGGACTGGACGTAGGACGGAAGGTCCAAACCAGTATAAAAACTTTGGCTTGCACGCTTTTTATACTTTACTATTTATTGTCTACCATAGCATTAGTTCATACACTTGCATATTATACACAAGTTAGATAATATACTATCTGTAAGAACTCTTCACATGGGGCACTTCTTAATCCCCTTCGGCATGGACTTCGGATTCCTATGCAGGCTCAACAACCTCTTAAACTACAAGGATGATACCTATGTTGCGACCTTCTTCCAAATGATTATAGGCTCACATATTCTCATCAATAATAAGGAGCCCCATGGCTCTTCAAGTGGAATCTTCTAAAGAGCTTGAGAGTGCTTGCTCCCGCGTTGCCAGGTATCCTTGAATCACCTATAAATATGAGCAGTAATGAGATTAACAATCAAAGCCAAGTTAACTTCATTAGTATAAATGGTGAACATAAAACTTACATCTAGATAACCATTTTTATGTAAAGCAAGGTAGAGAGCGCATAAAGAAGAACTCATCTTTAAAATAACTCATCTTGTTCCAAAGCCCAATCGATATACCGCATCCTTTGGAGGACTACAAAAAAGTGAGTGAAGGCGTCCCATTTCGACATTTAAAGCCATATAAGTAATATATCTCTTCGATAGTAGGCACCTTTTTTAGATGTTTAATGAAGATCATATACTTGTTACGTAAAGAGGCATGACTGTTCGAATATAATTAGAATGGAACAAGCTTCATAAATTAAAGAACTGTATGAATTAAGTGGTTGAATGGAGGAACACATCCAACCATACACCTAAACTATTTACATGTTGTATACCCCTTGAGTAGATCATATGCCCATTGAATGCATGCGGGTACCGATACATCTTTGAAAGGAATTTCCTATCTCTCGTATATTCTCCTGAGAGATGCCTCGTTAACTTTCGAAGCTGGAGAGTCGTGAGGGTCTATTGTGATAACAGCATCACTAATATCCATGTTGAGGGCAACCCTAACTCCAGCTTCTTCCACTGACATGAAAGGAACCATCCCTAAAGCTTGCTCCATCCGATGACTAGATGGTTGAGGTTGAGAAGGTGTTGAAGTGAATTTCATGATAGATAATGTTGAAGAACTAGACTTTGTATCAGATTCGACATATTTGATGTTGATGGATGTATTGCCATCGCAAAAAGATGCAAAGAACGTCTATGATCCATAACTACTAAAAAACATCAAACGTAAGGAAGGTCAGGAAGGATTGAACTTTAATCTTCATGCTGAAAAAGAGGCCTGTATAGCTAATGTATACGACCCAATGGATGCCAACGTGTATTGATCGATCGAATCCTATACATTGATGGAGGTAATGGTATGTAGTTCAATTTGTACAGTTTGTGTATCCGTTGTCCAGGGCATTGTAAATGGGAACGCTCAATGTAGATAGCATGCTCATGCTAACAAACAAGAATAGTCACACAATGGAACCCTGTATCGGACTTTATCAACTATCGTATGCTTTACGATAGTAAAACCATTGTTTGGAGTGACACATGATTTCTCTTTATAGTGACACTGGAGTGAAGTATCAGATTTAAAAATATTAATAAACATTTCCATTAGGATGCTAGAGCACGTTATTGTGTCCTTTTATGAAACTGTCCCAATAAGCACGATCATCGATCTCAACTCGACCTCAAGTCTTTTGAATACTCCACTTCTCCAATAGTTTTTAAAATGTTTTTCAAAACATTTACAAATTTTTTGGAATATTTTGAAAGAAATCCTTGATTGCTCAAGAAAACTCGAGTTCAACCAGAGCGTGACCTGAAGCAAAGTGCACAAGAACTTGCTTGATTCGCACCTAGGAAATTCTTACATTGACTTTGGGTCGAACCTAAGGATTTTAAGGTCGTGTTGATTTTGAAATTTTTGTCAAGAAATTCCTCCAAGAGTTAGATCATCCACCGATCCAAGGAGGATAAGATGAAGTTTAGGCAATGGTCAAGCATGGTTGAAGTTCAAATTGCCGACGAACGACTTGACACTATGCCATCACCTACCCGACTCAAGTCAATGTTAACTCGGTTGGAGATTACATCTTGATCTAAAGCTCGAATTAGGTGATTGGATGAGATTGTATGTGCCTAGTTTAGAGCTGAACGGCTCTAATAGCGATTTAGATGATCATGGCGATGTTATAGGGTGGTGGTGCCAAGTTGAGGCAAAGGGCAAAGTTCAATAATGGCAAATTAAGCTTCGAAAGTTTCAAAGTAGAAGAAATGAGCAAGTGAAAGAGAAGAAAGGACCTCAAATTGCTTAAGTACAGCTAGGGCTGTCAATGTATACCCGAAAAATCCAAAATTTGTCTACATACGCATCTGAAAAATGGATAAATATCCGATATCTGGAAAAACAGTGCAGATGCGGATTCGAAGACATCGGCATTCGAAAATTATTCACCTTATTTTTATCAAGATTATAGTTTAAATTATGTGAATTTTAGTACAATTAAAGATATTTATTTATTTCGTTATTAAGTTAATGGTTTATATTATATGCACTTAATGGGTATTAACTGCTCAAAACTATTTATTATCATCAAATATATTTATTTTTAACACTTTATAATCAATGGGACTGAAAAGTTTACGTTAAACCAAAATTTTCTATTTACGTTCCTTATTTATCGGTCGTTAGCGAATAGGATAATTATCTGATATCCATCCGTATCCGTGGATGCGAATATCCGATATCCGAAAATGATTTAGGATGCGATTGTGGATATGGCACTGTCTGTATGCGAAAGTACCCAAAGACGGGCTAACATATGGCCCGATCCAAGGAAATATATGGATAAGTAGGGTACAGATCTAAGTCTCTCGGATCGATACCAAACCTAGAATTAAAAAAAGGAATTTTTTTTAAATGATAATAATGATGATGAAAGGTCGTATGAAATGTGATGGAAAATTTAACAAAGTTCTGAATGAAGAAATCCTACTTGATCATTTCAAGGAAAAGATTGTCGAAGATCTTCCATAATTATAATAAAAAAGTTGAGCAACGCACTTAAGCTTTTATACTATCAAAGAGGTGTGAATCCAAAACTGTTCGAAGTAACGAAAAGTCCAAAAAAAGACGTACTACTTTGCGAAAGCAATTCAGAAAATAAAAGGCGTCAGTTCAAGAATTAATTTCTAGGTCAGTGGTTTATCATGGTCCAAAGCATATCTTTTTAATACAAGAAATACCATGAGGGAATAATGTTATCCAGCTTTGTGACCAAGCCATATTTGGACAAGCTAGAACGATTGAATGGTTAGGTAGCAGATCGGAAATCTCGAATGGTAACCCCGGAATTCAAACACCAATTTAAGCTCAAAGATATGGCACAAACTTGTCAAATATTAAAGCAAATCATCTACCCATCAAAGTGGTTCAAATGGCTAAAGTCAATGGTGTAGATCCAATACCAACTATTGGATCGATACCAATCTGAGCCTCATAGATCGGTGCCGGTCCATCTCACTTCATCAAACCGAAGCGCATTGCTCCCCATTTGAAGTCCAGAAAAAAATGGAGGTAAGGCGAGCCAATGGTGATGGCGTGTCACCGATCCATGAGTCAAACTCCAAGGGACAAAGATCAAGGCAAAATCCATGGCAAACAAACCAAGTGTTCTTGGATCATCACCGATCCAAGGATGTAATTCAAATCTAAGTCCATTTCAAGCTAATCAAAATCTATAGGCAGATGCAAGACCAAGTATCCAAGAGCTATGGATCGTCACCGACCATCAAGAAACTTCGAGAAATCGGTAAGTTAGGCTCAACTATCCATCATCATAGATCATCACCGATCCATAGATCTAGGTTCGGTAGCGATCCTAGAGACAACTACTGATTTGGCCATGATATCTTCAGGCAACCTTTTTCAAAACGTAGAGAATGTGGAGATAATGTGGTGGAGACAAATCCATTGATCTTCATCTATAAATAGGAGATGAAAAGCACTATTTTGAGATCCTTTTTTCTACATTCTAAATTTCTGTACTAATATAGAAACTTCTTGCATCATCACTAATCTAAGACTACCGATCCATAAAATCTTACTTGTAAAACTTTGCAGAAATCATTAACAAAGCTTAAGTTGATGTAGGCCAGAGTTTAGCCGAACCACTACAAACTGTTGATTACCGTTTTTACTCGTTTTCCATTTAAATTCTTTATTTCAGTCTCTTCTATAAATTAGTGGGTTGTTTGTGCCAACTTTTGATATAAACAAATATAGATTATGGAAAAAGTATCAATAAAATTCTTGTTCTCTCATTTTCTTCTACTACTTATATAGTTATTTTCTATGTTCTGTTTTGGTTTTTTTTTATTTACTTGTGACTTAGATCTATTTTCCGCTTACCATTTTTTAAACAATTACTTATCATTCTAGGGTTTTGTTATCATGTGCCCTAAGGGCACATGTTAATAATCACTTTTTGCACTAAAAGACAAAAGAAAAGAAAGCAAAATGTCTATATTATCCTTACCGAATTTAAAAAGGTGGAATTCAGGGGGGGTTATAGGGTAATTTTGCTATTATTAACATGTGCCCTAAGGGCACATGTTAGCATTTCCCATCATTCTATAAAGCACATACGTCATAATTATTAACCAAGAGAAATAAGCCTCAATTGTATTTGTGTCACAAGCTCTAATTCCAAGCCAAAAAAAACTTGATGATGTAGCCACACAACAGAAAGAAGTAGACTCAAGTCTATAGGGTAGGTAAGAAAAAATAAATGCAAGAAATTATGTAGATACATTCTAAGAACGTTCCCAACAACCGTTCTAATTACTTCCTCATGTTTCACTACTTTCAACTAAACAAGCCAACTTATAAAACCAAATAGAAAGAAATCCATCACCGAACCAATTAAAAAAATCTCGAGCAAATAAAATGATAAAGAGTTCGTTGTTTCATCTATTCGAAATAAAATGACAAATACTTCGTCATTTTATTTGTAAAATGGTAAAGTATTTGCTGTTATATTTTTCTGCCTTCATGAATCGAATTGTCTCTCATCCCTATTTCTCTATCTCAAATCCATGTATCAATCTGCAAAGTGTACGTGTGGATTCATCCATGACACCGATAAAAACACCAAATAGATTCTTATATTTACTATTATAATCAAATGGTGAAAGAAATGATGGATGAAGAAAAAGACAGTCACCGTCAAAGAATTACATTCGGTACTCAACAGTTTATGCTTATGTACTCTTCTTTCTTTGACAAAGGATCTTCCAACAATTACTAATGTAGGATTCCTAGTAGAATTCAAGTAAACACAAGTGAGATTACAAAGACGGACATTAAAGGCTGATAATAAAAGACTATTTCATTGAAAACCCCATATGCAACATTATTGTTTCATCGACAGTTTCGCATGAGTTCGAATAATTTCAATAAGACTTATTTCAAACTATATGAAGAGGATCCATTTTTGTTTATACACCAAATGCCACAAATGAACCAAGAATTTTTTCGCACATCAAATTTTCACCAACGTTATGAATGTTATACTATGGTATGTCTAAAGATCAACCGGATGAATATTTCAGGCTCGCATCCCCAATGATGATAGAATGCATGAAGGTACTACAAAGCTATAATTGAGGAGTTTGGTGGCAAGTACGTACACAGCCTCATTCCATAATATATTGCTAGGTTGCTTGCTAGGGGCGATGCAAGGAGTTTCCTCGTATTTTAGGCAGTTTGGATTACATGCATTGGGATTGGAAGAGTTATCGACTAAATGGAAAGGAATGTTAATAGGTTAAAAGAATGTTTTGACTATGATTTTGGAAGCATTTGCATTCAATGACTTGTAGATTTGACATGATTATTTTGGAGTATCAGGTTTTTTAAATGACATTAACATTTAAAACAATGTTACTTATTCTCAGAACTTGCGAATGGATTATCAACCGATGTGGAGTACAAATTTGGTGATAGCAAGCATAAAATGAAATATTACATAGTGGGTTGAATATAATCTCAGTGGAGAACATTGATTTAAGGGTTCAAAGTCCTCGATAATGATAAGGAAAAGAGTTTCATAGAGAAATTAGCAAGCTATAGAACATTAACACACTTTATACGTTTTGCACAAGAGGTTTCAGGGTCTACGAAATCTTGCTTGTTTTCATGATACCAGAGTTCATTTTGACCATATGTATGCATGCATAATAATTCACAACATCATTTTTTAGGTTGAGAGAGACGGGTGAAAAAACCAACATACCAAATAACTTAACATGTTCAAAGGATCAACCACAAAACCATATTGGAACCATAACCCGATGAAGTGGCATAGCCAGAAAATAAATCTGGGTGGCCACAAAATGAGAATATCGCCCCTAATTATTTTTTCAATTACCTAAATAAGTGCAAAAAAAATTACAAAAAATCATTAGTTAACCATAACTAAATAGTTATATAATAGTCTACTAAAAACGATTAATGATTGACCTTTCAAACTAAGACAACCACACACAAATACTACCAGCCTAAAGTTTCCTACATTGTGTTATCATGTTTCAAAATTGATCGACAATTACATCATCGCTAATCTCTTTTAATATATCTTTCTATACATATGTTACACAACTATTATTCAACCATTCATCTCTCATTCAAATTCATAAATCATTTTTATACTTTATTTTATTAATCGTTTTTTACATCATTAGAAATATTTTCGAATGTTCTTGAAATATTTCTGTAAATTTGAAGTATAAATGATACTAACTTCATTAGTCAAAATAATAATTTTATTTACAAACTAACAGATTAAGAATTTTATCAGTATCAACTCCTAACTAATCAAATTACTTCCGTTTGATAAAATTCAAATTTAGCGTTCAAGTTAATCCAACTTTAGGGAATTCAAACTAATTTTATTTAAAAGTTTGTTCATGTTAGAATGCGGAATATGGATCTTAAGGCTAGGAATAACAGTAGAGGGGGGGTGAATAGTGTTTTAAGAAATTTGTTAATCTTTTTGAGTTTATCTTAATTTGTTAACAATGTATACACTAATCAGACACAGATATGAACACAGAATCAAACACAGATGCAAATATAAAGTAAAAGCAGTAAAGGAAAGAACACACCAGATTTTATACTGGTTCGGAGTTACCCTACATCCAGTCCCGCAACACAAGTATGGATTTCCTTTCAAAAACAATTCTTACAAATACAACCCTCGATTTCAAGGCTACGAGGTACACCGCTCCAGATTCACAATCCTCTGGGTAGAGATACTTGATTTTCGGGGCAACAAGTTCACCTAATTGATTTCCAAGGCTACAATCACACCTTTTCTCGCTTTATTGCTTACAAAAAGTCTATAACTCATATTAGCACTTGGATCTTATAGAGATAGTGGAGAGAATCAAAACCAAAAATTATGTAGTTAGATTCGATATTGATTTCGGCAGAGTAATGGTGTAATTTGTAAATAAGAAAGTGGAGAAGAAGAAGAGAAGTTAAATCAGAGACAAAAGTGTTTTAAAATTCGTTGAAAACACCCTTTATTTATAGTAGATCAATAGCCATGTCCATTGGTGAAGGGATGTGGCGAATAGACACTTCTTTTAAAAAACAATTTAACTGTCACTATGTCGACAAGGGTACATGTGACCATGTCGACATGCCCTTGTATTTTTTGGTGATTTGTTTTTCTTTGAAAATAATTTCTATATTATATTATACTTATATTTAAACTTTAAAATATACTTATATATAGTTATAATACATAAATAACTATAGAGAACAATATTAAAATATATATAATAATTTTCTATACTTTTATATTTAAATCTTAAGTATAAATATATAAAACAGCTTAATATATTAATATCAAAATTGTAGTTTAAAAACTTAGGATAATAATTTAAAATCAAAGATATTTAAAATTAAGGATATTTAAAACTAAGGATATTTTTTAGGCTAAAATATATTGAAAAATCAGGACAGATGATTTTGGTTTTTAAACAGGAATATTTAAAATCATTTTGAAAAACAAGCTATATATATTTTGAAAATCATTTTGAAATAAAAGTAAGTGGATACAAAAAGATGTTCCGCTAGATTTTTCGTAGGTTCCATCCTACTTAGGGTTTCATCCCTTTAACGAGCACGAAGTGGATTCCATTCCACGAATAAAATAGATTTTAAGATGTCAGTGCCTTTCTATGAGTTTTAACAATATTCTTAACTATATAATTTATCTTGGAAACTTGAACTCTTGAAATTCTTGATACTCATGAGTCTTGAATCTTGATATCTTCAATCTTTGATCTTGAATCTTTATACTGTACAGTTCTTCATTCTTTAGTACCTGCAAACATATCTATATATATCTACACAATAATGTTAGTATTATATATTTTATAATCTAATTCTAAGTAAGGTTGTTGTCATCAAAACCAACTCCTCAGGGACTAACAATCTCCCCCTTTTTGATGATGACAACCTTTGTTTATAAAATATCACTTCTATCCTAATACTTCTAATAACTCCCCCTTAATCTATGCCTAACTATCCTATTTTATACTTCTCCCCCTTTGTCATCAACAAAAAAACCATATAACTCCATAATTATAATACTATATAACTCTATATAACTCCCCCTGAAACTAAGACTACATTACTTGTGATTATAATGATAGCATAATCAATACTTAACTTTAAACTAAACTCTTAATAACTACTTTTCCTAACTAATAAATTATATATTCAAAAGATACGAACGATTTATTATAATGATAGTGTTCACACAATTTATTATATAATGTTATATTTACATGTGTGTAAACTATGTAAACAAATATACATATGTTTTTAATATAAACAACTATATATACAATGATACAAACGAAAGAATGAAAGAAAGAACACTAAGGAGTATTCTTGACAATAGGAGACCTATGAATCGAACAATTAGGATAGTGGAGACAGAAGTTTCCACGCTATTCGAAAAGGTTTCCATCCTTATCAAAACATACTTCACCAACGCAAACTACGGTGTCGTCTTCTTCAACTTGCACTTCATGAACAGGTGCGTCCTCTTCTTCCAAGGGTGCTTCTTCCTCTTCCATTGGCTCTTCTTCGCTGTCCTCTTGTGCATGGTCACTAGAAGACTCTTCTTCGATCAAGATCGGGTTTGCTTGGTTATCCATTAGGAACTTCTGCAAATTTCTAAGGATTCGACCTTGCTTCTCCTGTTCTTTACTCATCCGAATTTGTTTGACTTGAATCTCAGTCACCATTTGCAGAATATCCTTTGTAGTATCCTCTAATTTTATCACACGAGCGTGAATGGAGCGTTGAAGAGGGCTGGGAGTAGGAGAGTGAAATGAGAAAGTCGAGTTTATGTTTTAATTTGATGGAGAAGCCATTATTTTCTTTGTTTCAGAAGTTAAACCAGAAGAAAATGAGAGAGAATGAAGAGAAAGTCGAAATATGGAAGAATATATAACCAACTTTTCAAATTTTGGTAGGAATTTTAGTTTTCAAAAAATACTGTTATATGTCGACATGGTGGGATATTGGGTTGTCGACAGAGGTATTTTAATTTTGGCTTCTAATTTACTTTTTTAATTTATTTAATTATACTTGTTATATATTTATGTTTTATATTTCAGTTATTGAACAAATACCTAATTCTCTTCTTAATTTAGTAAATATAGATTCATTTAATGGTTTTGTTAAGATATCAGCAGTTTGATTCTCAGAGTTTATATATTCGAGAGTAATTACTTCTTTAGTTATATTATCTCTAAGAAAATGATGTCGAATATCAATATGTTTAGTTCGAGCATGATGGGTAGGATTTTTAGATAAATTTATTGCACTAGTATTATCACAATAAATTGGCGATTTTGAGATATTTAATCCAAAATCTCTTCAGGTTTGTTGCATATATATTACTTGAGAACAAGCCAAAGCAGCAGAAATATACTCTGCTTCAGTTGTTGATAGAGAAACTGTATTTTGCTTTTTACTAAACCAGGAAACCAGAGAATGTCCCAAAAAGTGACAAGTTCCACTTGTACTTTTTCGTTCTGATTTACATCCAGCATAGTCAGCATCACAGTATGATATTAAATCAAATGAATCATTTTTAGGATAAAATAAGCCATAATCAGAGGTGTGTTAAATATATCTTATGATACGTTTTACAGCTTTTAAGTGAGTTTCTTTAGGATGAGATTGATATCTTGCACAGAGACATATACTATGCATGATATCAGGTCTACTAGCAGTGATATAGAGCAATGATCCGATCATTCCTCTATACAACTTTTGATCTACATCTTTCGAGAGATCTTCTTTACTTAGATATTCATTGGTTGCCATGGGAGTAGGTTTTCCACTCGCAGTAGTCAAACCAAATTTATTAACTAATTCTTTAGCATATTTTTCTTGACTAATAAAAATACCATTATCTAACTGTTTTATTTGCAATCCTAGAAAGAAGTTTAATTCACCCATATGACTCATCTCAAACTCTTTTGTCATTATTTCAGAAAATTCTTTATTCATTTCGAAGTTAGTTGAACCAAAAATGATATCATCTACGTATACTTGAACTAGTTGAATATCATTTTTATTTCTTTTAATAAAAAGAGTATTATCTATTTTACCAATTTCAAAATTTGATTGTAATAAATAAGATCTTAGTCTATCATACCAGGCTCCAGGAGCTTGTTTTAGACCATATAAAGCTTTCTTAAGTTTGTACACATGGTTTGGTAATTTTTCATCTTCAAAAAGTGGTGGTTGTTCAACATATACTTCTTCTTTTACAAATCCATTTAAAAATGCACTTTTAACATCCATTTGAAATAATTTGAAATAATTATGATTTGTGAAAGCAAGTAGAATCCTACTGGCTTCTAATCTTGCTACAGGAGCAAAGGTTTCGTTACAATCTATAACTTCTTCTTGACAATAACCTTGGGCGACTAATCGTGCTTTATTTCTAATGACCTCACCTTGTTCATTCGTTTTATTTTTATAGACCCATTTAGTTCCAATTATAGTTTTACCTTTAGGTCTAGGAACAAGTTCCCAAACTTAATTTCTAGTGAATTGATTTAATTCTTCTTGCATAGCCAATATCCATGAATCATCAGTTGATGCTTCTTTAGGATTTTTGGGTTCAATAGATGATATAAATGCTACATTACTCATTTTACTTAGTTGATTTCTAGTTGTAACAATAGATTACATATCTCCTATTATATTTTCAATAGGATGATCTTTTAAAAGTTTAATCCTTTTATTAGGATGATTAATTTCATTATCAATTTCGGTTGATTCCTGATTTTGAGTAATTAAATCTTCTTCATCATTTGTAATTTCAAAATCTTTTAAATTTTCATCAAACGAAACATGCATTGTTTCTTCTATGGTGTTAGATCTTAAATTAAAAACTCTATAAGCTTTACTTCTATTAGAATATCCGATAAAGATTCCTTTGTCGGATTTAGGATCAAATTTATCCAAATTATCTTTTGTATTTAAAATAAAGCATTTACTTCCAAAAATTCTGAAGTATGATACCTTAGGTTTCTTTCCATGAAGAAGTTCATAAGGTGTCTTATCAGTTAAAGGTCTAATTAAAATTCTATTCAAAATATAACAGGCGGTAGCAATAGCTTCTGCCCAAAAGTGTTTTAGTAAATTACTATCTGAAAGCATAGTTCTCGCACACTCTTGTATCGTTCTATTTTTACGTTCAACTACTCAGTTTTGTTGTAGAGTTCTAGGAAATGAGAAATTGTGAGTTATTCCCTTCTTATTGTAGAATTCCTCAAACTTTTCATTTTCAAATTCACCACCGTGATCACTACGAATAGTTATAATTTTAAAAATAATTGATTTTGAATCCTTTTTGTAAAGTTCTTAAAACATTCAAAAGTATCACTTTTATGTTTCAAAAATATTGTCCATGTAAATCTAGAATAATCATCTACAATTACAAAAACACATTTACTATGATTTATTGACTGAATTTGAGATGGACCAAATAAATCAAGATGAAGTAACTCAAGGGGTTTTGAAGTAGAAATCATATCTTTTAATTTAAAGGAACTTTTTCTAAGCTTTCCTAATTGACATGCATCACATAAACTATCTACTTTAAAATTCATTTTAGGGAGGCCTCTTACTAGATCATGTTTTGACAATCTAGATAAGAGTTCGAAATTCAAATGTCCAAATCTCTTATGTCAAATCCAAAGGTCACTTGTATTTGCCAAAAGACATAGGTTATCATTTGAAACTTTCATACTAAGAATATAAATATTCTTTTTCCTAATTCCCTCAAATATTATGGTTGAGTTATTATCTTCAATATGACATTTATCTTTTTCAAATTTAATCTTATATCCTTTATCACAGAGTTGACTAATACTTAGTAGATTATGTTTTAGATTCTTAACTAGCAAAACATTAGTAATAATAGTAGTTTCAGAGTTACCGACATTACCGATGCCAATCACGTATCCTTTTGAGTTGTCTCCAAAGTTAACCAGTCCTCCGTCTTTGTATATAATATTATTCAGCATATCCGGATTACCAGTCATGTTTCTAGAGCATCCACTATCAAGTATCCACTTATTCCTTTTGATCTGCACAGATTGTCCATTGTGGATTGATTCCTTAATACCCATAAAGCATCTTTCCTGCACATTGTAAAATTTAGGTAGACAACTAGAATTTGAATAACATTCATATGCAGACTCATGGAACAATGATGATTTAAACAATTCTAAACTAGTTTTAACAGATTTTTCAAAAATAGCCATTTTAAAACTTTTCAAAATTCAGATTATGAAACTTTTGAAAACAAAGCTCTGATATCAATTGTTAGAATGCAGAATATGGATCTTAAGGCTAGGAATAACACTAGAGAGGGGTGAATAGTGTTTTAAGAAATTTTTTAATCCTTTTGAGTTTATCTTAATTTGTTAACAATGTATACACTAATCAGACACAGATATGAACACAGAATCAAACACAGATGCAAATATAAAGTAAAAGCAGTAAAGGAAAGAACACACCGGATTTTATACTGGTTCGGAGTTACCCTACATCCAGTCCCGCAACACAAGTACAGATTACCTTTCAAAAAAAATTCTTACAAATACAACCCTCGATTTCAAGGCTACGAGGTACACCGCTCCAGATTCACAATCCTCTGGGTAGAGATACTTGATTTCTGGGGAAACAAGTTCACCAATTGATTTCCAGGGCTACAATCACACCTTTTCTCGCTTTATTGGTTACAAAAAGTCTATAACTCAGATTAGCACTTGGATCTTGTAGAGATAGTGGAGAGAATCAAAACCAGAAATTATCTAGTTAGATTCGATATTGATTTCAACAGAGTAATGGTGTAATTTGTAAATAAGAAAGTGGAGAAGAAGAAGAGAAGTTAAATCAGAGACAAAAGTGTTTTAAAATTCGTTGAAAACACACTTTATTTATAGTAGATCAATAGCCATGTCCATTGGTGAAGGGATGTGGCGAATAGACACTTCTTTTAAAAAACAATTTAACTGTCACCATGTCGACAGGGGTACATGTGACCATGTCGACATGCCTTTGTATTTTTTGGTGATTTGTTTTTCTTTGAAAATAATTTCTATATTATATTATACTTATATTTAAACTTTAAAATATACTTATATATAGTTATAATACATAAATAACTATAGAGAACAATATTAAAATATATATAATAATTTTCTATACTTTTATATTTAAATCTTAAGTATAAATATATAAAACAGCTAAATATATTAATATCAAAATTGTAGTTTAAAAACTTAGGATAATAATTTAAAATTAAGGATATTTAAAATTAAGGATATTTAAAACTAAGGATATTTTTGAGGCTAAAATATATTGAAAAACCAGGACAGATGATTTTGGTTTTTAAACAGGAATATTTAAAATCATTTTGAAAAACAAGCTATATATATTTTGAAAATCATTTTGAAATAAAAGTAAGTGGATACAAAAAGATGTTCCGCTAGATTTTTCGTAGGTTTCATCCTACTTAGGGTTCCATCCCTTTAACGAGCACGAAGTGGATTCCATTCCACGAATAAAATAGATTTTAAGATGTCAGTGCCTTTCTATGAGTTTTAACAATATTCTTAACTATATAACTTATCTTGGAAACTTGAACTCTTGAAATTCTTGATACTCATAAGTCTTGAATCTTGATATCTTCAATCTTTGATCTTGAATCTTTATGCTGTACAGTTCTTCATTCTTTAGTACCTGCAAACATATCTATATATATCTACACAATAATGTTAGTATTATATATTTTATAATCTAATTCTAAGTAAGGTTGTTGTCATCAAAACCAACTCATCAGGGACTAACGGTTCAACTTTTGGGAAATTCAAATTGCCTTAATTTAAGGGAATTAATAAACAACAAGCTGTATCAAACATCAATTAACTTTATTAAATAATTAATTACAACAACTTAAGTGTATTTCTAAACATAAAGCTTCATCAAATAACAAAACAAGGGATACAAGCTACTGTTAAACAATTTATTCAATTTAGGTTCATCAAAACAAATATCACTTTTAAGCAATTGATTAACAATAAATTCAATTGCAAATTCTATGTAGACTTTTAAACATTAAATAATTAATCACTACTAAACATCAAACAATTTATCTACTGTTAAACAACAATTAATTAACTTTTAATTCAACAACAATACTATACTTATTTATAAATACTCACCAAGTTCGACTTCAATTGCATACTTGCACACGATTCAAATGAGGTTGGATTACATTTCAAAGAGACTTTGGTGATTCAAATAAGGATGCCTAGGTTTGAGGATTGTAGACGTGGGCGAGCAATTCATAGATTTCGACGATCTAGTGGGTAGGGTTCAATGAAGAGGAGGGTTAAGGACTACTTTTGGTTTTATGGAGATGTAGTTAGGCTTGAAATCAATGATTTGAGGGTTGAGGATGCTATGCAAATTGGAAATTGGATTTTCTGTTTGCAAACTACGCAAAATGATAATAAAAT
The DNA here is from genome assembly GCA_030737815.1 of Allium fistulosum. Classification (NCBI taxonomy): domain Eukaryota; kingdom Viridiplantae; phylum Streptophyta; class Magnoliopsida; order Asparagales; family Amaryllidaceae; genus Allium; species Allium fistulosum. The sequence goes on from CM060907.1 coordinate 104,476,580, forward strand.
AATTACATGCCCTAGCGGGGTCACGTGCCCTCCCTAGCTATAACGTGCCTCCACCCCTAACTCGATGGATAAAGGAGTTCATCTCAGCAGTGAACAATATCCATGATTAGGCAAGACATTTTTCGTTACATGATCAATTAGTGAACCACCTAAGGTTATAGAAAAGGAGGACCGCTAGGATAAACCCGTTAGAAAATCTGTTAGTGAGTTTTGATGATAACTACCATACAATAATGCTATTGACATTTTCTATCAAGTTATTTACAACGTTAGGTAAAAGACAGCACTGCTGAAATACACTGGAAAAAGTGAATAAAAACCCAAGTCAAACAACAAATACAACATATATATACAAACTACAAAGAAGTGATATCATGCTTATAAAGTCAATCGAAGACACAAATTGAAGAAGCAATCAAATATAAGACAAGCTATGTTGGCAAAGCAAAGAAAAGCATTGAAAGGCAAAACAAAAACATGAGGTGTCAAATTTCAAATGAAAAGGTCGGGAGTTTGATTCCTAGCAACCGAATTTTTTAATATTTCTCAACAAACCAAATCATTTGGAGAAAATTGCATACAAAGACAATGAAGTAAAGATTTGAAGAATAATTGAGTCATGTTCATGTGTGCATAACTTAGAGATAAATTTGTTAAAACCACTTAAATTCAAATCTCAACATTTGCCTCTCCTTTTTCAATAAAAATATAACCGTTACCACTTTCTGAAAATAATATTTCTTCTTTTTCGAAATATGACACTTACCTCTTTCCAAATAGAATATTTCTCTTTTTCAAAATATGATTGTTACCTCTTTCTAAATTGAAATATTCATTTTCTTTCAAATTCAAAATATAGCACTCCTCGATTGATTTATCTCTCTATCAATTTATAAAACACCTCATCTCGGAGATCAGAAGAACATATATTGAAAGAACATATATTGAAACATCAAATACAGTATTCCCTAATCTATACTCTTTCATACATTCTGAATCTCTGACCTCTTGCAACAAATCTCAAACTCCTTATCATATTGTGAGGATCAATTCCCATAACCTCATACTCTTCCATATTTATTTGAGTAGTTATAAGTATTTGTGAAAGGCATAAAATTATAAATCTATACTGTCAAATAATAGACCGAGTTTAAGTAATAACTACTATTCGCGGAGGGAAGTCCTGTCAGCATCATAGCAGAGTCAAAGTCCTGTTTGAAAAGTTCAGGTGGAGTATATAAGAAACCTATTTTTTCATGTTAAGTGAGTGTTGTAGAGAAAATCTAAAGGGGAAGCTTCAGGACTTGATGTAGGAGGGGTGTTCGAACCAGTATAAATTCTGTTATGATCTTCACTTTACCACACTTTTATTATTATGTTATTATTCACTTTTACTACTGATTTTCTTTCGAATAATTATCTTGAAAGGTAAAATAAGGTAATAATTCTATAAATCAAATCTGCTTGCCATAAAATCGATCCTAGAAGAATATTCAATTGGTATGAGAACTAGTTTCCAAAAAATCATAACATTTTTTGAATCTACTTGTTCATTTTATTGTGAATCTATTCTTTATTATATTTTTGATTATATAGTCACTTAAAGATATTCCACCTTCTCTGAAGGATAATCTACTGCTCTCCCTCATTTATTCTTAGGTTCTAACTATGCCTATTAGGCTACCAGAATGAGAGTCTATATGCGTCAATTAGTTTCTCTATATAGAAAATGACCCAAAACAGAATATATAGAATGTACTACTAATTATGACCTACGGAGTGTCATTGAAAAAACTATGGCTGAAATAATTCAGAATCCATGAACATTTTACATTGTACATTAAATAAAAATGAATTTAAAAGAATAAGTATTTGCATAGCTGTTTATGAAATTTGGCACATAGAACAAATCACATCTGAAGGCACTGGTAAGGTCAAACAGACAAAGATTTTTCACACTGAAAAATCTGTTTCAGCTTTTTAAATGAATACAAATGGATTAATTTCTTATATGTATGCTAGACTTTAAGATATAACTCATGCTTTATTTGGACTAGGAGTAGCACTATCAGATTTTGATATTGTGTGGTGACCCACCATTTTTAACGTTTAAATAAACTTACAAGCGTTGTCAAAATACGCTTACAACTAATTTCAAATGTTAAAAGAAGTGGACCGTGATTATATAAAATCAATAGTATAAAACAATGAACATAAAGGGAAAACTTCATAGCATAATTTAAATAAAAATATACATAAGTCTCAACAATAAACACATATTCGAATAAATCATACATGGCTCAATAAAAAATAAAAAAAAATTATCTTTCTACATATCAATCATTATTTAATTTATAAGCAATACAACAGTTATACAAGATAAATAATTTAAGTAAACAACTTGTGGATATTTCCTGCATTCAGACTTCTTCCCTCTCCCTTTGGCTCCAACCTGTAAATTGCACAAATGCATGGAATTTTTTTAACTATGTTTGGACTGGGCTCATTTATACACCCCGACCATGAGGGAACCGTGGACTATTGCATAGTAAAAGACTACCAACGTACCCATTTGGGATAAATGTGTTTTGTTCTCGAGTGATTAATTGGATTCTTCAATATATTAGTCACACTTGTGTTGTCACAATATATAGGAAACTTGTACTATTTTCTAATATCTTTTAAAAATTTATTGCATGTACATTACATGTACACAAGCTAAAGTCGTCGGAATGTATTCTACTTTGCAAGTTGATAATGATACACAATTTTGTTTCTTATAAACTAAGAGAATAAGGATTGGTGTAACAACCCTATATTTAGGGGTAATTAATAGAAGTAAATAATAATTATTTAATTGGTTAAAATGGATTTTTAAATATTAAACAAGAATATATTTTTAATTTTATTTGGAAACATCATAATTTAAAGATAAAATAAGTAGTGATGAAATTAAAGGGTTTTAAGAATATTTATTTGTTTAAAAGATTGATAAATAAATCAAATAAGAAATCAATTAATGAATGGATTTAAAATGTGAATTTTGAGTATTTAAATTTAAATGAATTAAATATAGAAATAAATTTCTAGAAAATTTTATAATGTTGGATAAATAATTAAGTTTGGTTAATATAATTTTTATTTGGAATTTTATTATTATTTAATTTTATAGAAATGGTTTATGGAAATGTTTGAAAAAAAATTGGCACAAACACCCAAATGAGTATAGTAGAGAAAAGAGTGAAGAAACTAAATAAAAATACACAGAAATAAAACACCAGAGTTTTATAGTGGTTTGGCTTATCGTTGTCTACGTCCACTTAACTTTGTTGATGGTTTACAGTGCTGTTTACACTTCTGTTCTTACGGATTGGTATGGATCTATAGGAGTATAAGAGAATTATAGAAAAGTTATAGAGAAATGAAAAGGATCCCCAAAAATGAGCCTTTGCTCTCCTATCTATAGTGCTAGATTGCCTGAAAACTCGCCTCTATGTTCTCCACCTCGTTTTCGATGCCCAAGACCAGTTCTCCCAAGAAATAAGTGGACACCTCATCAATATTCATGGATCAGTACCAATCCATGGGCTTGGATCGATACTGATCCATAAGATTGTCATATGGGTTGCTTTGAATGTCTCGTCCTGTCTTGATTCGTGGTTAGCTTCGTGATTTCCATCTTGTTTATAATATCATTAGCTTATTTTCGAGTCCAAGTGATGGATCAGTGGAAGAATGGAGTTTCTGATTTCAAGTGTCGAGGAGATCGATAGAGAATCGCAGGGAATCAATGCAAACGAACTTGAAATAGGCCTCTAGAATCATCACTTGCTTATAGGTGGAATTGGGGGCAAAAGTGGGTGAAGTGTTGTGGATCGATACTGATCCAAGTGGTTGGATCGATACTGATCTGACACTTTGTTGGATTTTTGAACTTTGGATTCTTGGGATTGTTTGTGCTTGCCTCTTGTGACTTTGGTTGTACTTGGTTTATGGACTCTATGGCAATCTCTCTGGGCTTCCTTCCTTAGTAGCTTTCAAATTTGACTCGTCAAGTTCGTCCGTATACTACATGGTAAAAAGACTGAATAACACTTGCCCCTTAAAGCATACCTTGCGAATGGAAGGTGTGCTTTGGTCAAGAAAAAATGTTGAAGTCGATGGAATATTAGTAATTGAATCTTCTGGTTTACAGTCGATCAAGTTGTTGTGAATCATCCTGTTCCTTTCGTTTCACCTGTAAATCAAAGGTCGTTCCAGACTGTGATAGCTATGGATTCGAGTCCTTGCTTGAGTGTCAATCATTGATAATGATGCCATGTTCTCTTGGAATTCATAAGCCATGGGCTGTATTACTAATCATGATCATCCCATATTCATCCATGGGCTAGTAGTCACGCGTCGAGATCAATGACTCGATTCGGTAATTGCTAATGGATCATTCCAAGGTCAAATGGCGTTCGAAGCTAGAATATAAATCCCAATTTCCCTAGAGTCATGCACTCGATGACCATTTCAATTCCTGACCACTCCGGATCATTAATCTAAAGCTTGATCTCTTCGAATCATTAAATGAATGCATGGCCTCTCAGGGCCATAGTTAAGTCCATGATCCCTCTGGATCGTTAATTGAATCTGTAGCCGTTCAGGGGTTGATAATCAAATCCATGGCTGTTCGAGACCGATAATCAAATCCATGGTCTGTCGGGACCATTAATCAAATTCATGGCTATTTGGGGCCGATAATCAAATCCATGGTCTCTCTGGACCGTTAATCAAATACATGGTCGTTCGGACCGTTAATTAAATTCATGGCCTCTCAGAACCGTTAATCAAACCAACAGTTGTTCAGGACAATTAATCAAATTCATGGTCTCTCCGGACCGTTAATCAAATCCATGGTCTTTCCAGACAGTTAATCAAATACATGATCATTCGGGGCCGCTAATCAAATCCATGGTCTCTCCAAACCGTTAATCAAATCGATGGTCGTTCGAGGTCGATAATTAAATCCATGGTCTCTCCGGACCCTTGCTAAGCCAAATCTGCTTACTCCCCAGCAAGGAGATTCAACAACAAGTAAACCTATCTACTCACACTTCGGCGAGGTTACTTACTTTTTGCACTCCGATCCCTGCTTTCCAGCCGGGACTTAAAGCGATCAACATCATACAAGTCCATTCACTTGCTCTCCGACAAGTCTCCGACAAGGGAACTTGTACCTTGTGGTCATTGCCCCGTCTCTCCAGTCGGGACTATCACGATTAATATTGGTCATTACATTCATGTGGATTTCAATAATCTAGGATTCATCTAATGGAATATATCTGTTATATTTGCTTCTTTTGGTGGTTAATCGAGTAACAAAAATGTTGTACTTTTAGATACATTGTTATGGATTGGATTAGTCATTCTGGAAGCTAAATAGAGTTCAATAATAAAATATATCGTTCCATTTTCATTCAAATTTTCCTAAAAAAACACTTTATACACAATATTATTTTACTTCAACTATAAATTTAATTTGTGGTATTGCTTTGTTTATATATAGTAAGATCGCTAATCCTTGTCATAAATTGGCTAAAAATGTTCTTTTTAAGGAGTTCCTTATTAAAGTTAAAATATGTATAGTTCTTTAGAAAAATTGTTTTCAAGTAGAAATATATGGTTTCTTACAACTCCTAACACATGGTTCCTTATTGTAATCCATGATTCTTTGTTCTAATCTCATTTCGACCTTAAGTTTTCTCAACAAACTGAAAGAAATTATTCACTCGTACCTACCATTTTGTGACGGCCTAAGTATAGTACATGTACCTTTAGTTTTCTCAACAAATAAATATAGTTATCTTACCTCATATAGTCACTATATTAATAATACTACACATAAAATCTCCAGCTTGAGTTTTCTCAAAGAGAGTATGCAAATAATTTATTAATGTATAAATGATAGTGGACAACACTTACACTAAAGATTCATAATCTTTAATATATTTAATTAAGTGATATCGACTTATGAAATAATGTATTTCTTATGAAATGCCCTCGTGATTCAAGTGTTGGACACAACAGAAATCATGATATATGTACTTTTACGTATGTATTTATTCCTTAAGTCTATTTAGGGTTTCTTTAATGTTCCACCTATAGTTTATACATTTATATTATATAATTTTTATTAGTATATAGCTTTTATGCTTTATATAACTTATATAATATTTTATGTATAACATTATATTAAGTAAATTATATTTAATTAATTAACACTTTAATTGATTATTATATTATTCAATTATAATATATTATATTGAATATATACACTATAACATTTATAGTAATACACATATATCTTATATGTGTATTTTATTAATTAACTTTTAGTTAATTTATTTAATTAAACAATTTAAATTTAAATTTATTGATTGCGAAAATTCTTTTATATACACATGTATATATATTATTTTAAACAATCCAAGACTACATAACATATATCATTAAATATATTATGCATGTTTACATATTTAATTAATTAACTTAATTAATTAATTAATTCATATTATTAATCTTATTAACAAATAATATTTCTGAAATTAATTTTGTAACATTTTCAAATATTTTGAAAAATTATAAAATAACTTTTTAAATATGTGATTTATTTTAAATTGAAACTTTTAAATTAATTTCAAAACAATTTTGAGATTAACCCAAGGCCTAATTCAAATTGGACCTTTTCTATTAGGTTCAACATTTAGGCTCATCTAAGTGTATGGGTCATGCCGGTAGTCATTTAGGACAGGGTACTTAATTACCCAACAATCCAGCTTATACACTATCTTTCTTAGACACCCTACTAACTAGGTGGTAAGCTTAATTAGTTAGCCCTAATCTGATTAATTTAGACTACATAAGCCATTTGGTTTAGATACCATTGTTGGAACTGGATTTGCCTACAACAAAGTAATTGGGTAAATGTCAAACTTTTTCACCCATTTGGATCTTTAATGGACCTATATAGTCTAATTTATTTTGAATTTTCTAAATTTTCTGTTAAATAAAATAAGTATTTTATCTGGATTTATAAACAAAATTTTATTTCATGTATAATTTGTATTATATTATATGTGTGTGTGTACCATATACAAATAGTGTGTGCGTGCATATGCAATAGAATCTTGTGTACATGGTTTGACATGCCCATGTATAGATGTAGACATTTACCCCATAACGGATATGTTAGCCCCTTTTATATTTGATTCGTTGTCTAAATGTGCATAAGTTTACATCATAATAATTTATATAAGTAAATAATATATATATATATGGACACACACACACACACTAATTTCAACATTAAATTAATAAATATCATTTTACAAAACAATTTTAACATATACATATAAATATATAATCTAATATGAAAGCCGTGATTAATTTATTAAAATAATATTTTATTTTATTTTTAAATTAATTTATACAATACATATAAATACATAATTATATATATATTAATATAAATAATAAAATTAAATTTTTTTATAATTATATTTCTATAAATTTTTGCTCTCAGCCAAGCTTATATAATTTTTTTATTTCTATTCGATTTTGTAGTTTTAAATCATTTAAAATTAAAAAACCATGAAAATAATTAATGTATATATATATATATATATATTATTTTTATAATTTTTGTATACAATATATATTATGTAATATTTTATACAAAATTTTATTATTTGTAATAAATATATATTTATATACAAGTATTTTAAATTACACAAACAATTTTAGGTTAAATAAATAATTAAATGTATTTATCCAAAATAAAAAGATCCATTTTTTTATTTACCGTGGAATGCATTTTATACATGAATAAAAAAAATTATTTAAAATGCATAACATATAAAGTTAATCTTTTGAATATGGATTTTAATTAATTAAATCATTTAATAATATTATTTTTGTATAATATCTTTATTTGCAGGCTGTGAGCATCTAATAAGTAAGCATACAAAACAAATTTTCTTGTTAATTTATGTAGATATAACAATTTACATAACCAAGAGATTTGTGATTGCATTTCGATATACAAGATTCATAATATTATATAAATAATATGGCATATAAATATAATATAATAAAAATAAAATAGAGATTTACCTTTCACCAAAGCCCTTGTGTACACGTTGAAATGTTGAATCGATCCCCTTGAATCCGTTCACAAATTAGAAGTTGGTAGCTCCCAAACTGTCTTACCACCGACGATCAAATCGAAGAATTTCAATGTAATTAAGTACTTGGATGTTTAGAGTTTAGAGGAAGGGTTTGTCGGTCGAAAATTTCAACGAGAGGAGAGCAAAAGTGTAAAAGAAACGGCATGAAAGGTGGCATGTAAATAGGAAGTCAAGTGAGAGAAAAAAGGACCACATCCTATTAACTCTCTTACCAATTCCGTTCTTTTAACCATTCAAATCATCTCTAATTGCCATTCATATGGGCATTCAAACCATGTATCATACAGTCGAAAATATCATGCCCACATGGGCCTCAAATCTGGTCCAAGTCCGACAATATTCAATGCAATTTTGAATCTTATTTAAATGCATACTGATATCGTATATCGATTAGTATATTTATAGCTATTATAAACACTACAACAAAAAAGAACTTCCACGGCATTTTAAAACTGATGCCATAATCATTTTGTAGTCTTTTGAAGAACGCTGCCTAATGTCGTGCCACAATATAGTCAGGAAATGTTGTAGCGTTTCATAAATGTTGCTAAACTGGGCTACCAAAGCTTTTGCAAAATGTTGTAGTAAATTCTTTTTGCAGCATTTATTCAACGACGCAAAATAATTTAGCAGCGTTTTGGAGAACGTAGTCTAACAGTCTACTCCAATAGAAATAGTGATATAGTAGCAACTTTAAAACGCGCAAAAACAATGGATTTTTATTGCAGCGGTTGTATGCCTATGTTTTAATAGTTGCAGCGTTTTCATTTTAATTCGGTTTGGTTTCTGTAGCATTTTGTTACCTTGTACTATTGCATCACTTTTGAAATGCTGTGGTATATCCACATTTTTTGCTGCATTTTACAACTACTACGGTAGTTTTAAAACAATTACAAAATACATAAATAATGTATCCAAAAACAAACTACTCAATTTATAAGACACTAATAGATATAATCTGATATTATAAACAGTTATGAAGATTAAACATTATCAAAGCTATATTAATTTCATACACAATAAAATTTAGTTTTATACAACATTATATGAATAATGTTTTACGCACAAATGGCAACGACAATAAATCTTACAAAAAGAGCTTACTAAAAGAGAATATATATCGTGGAAAGTTCAAGCTCATCTCCTTCAAAAGTACAATATGCCTATAAGGAAAAAAACAATTAGAGAACAATGATAGAAGAAAACAAATACGAATTTATTTATCATCAAATATGACAAGTTCAATTTAATTTGACATGGATGCATGTAATACTATTATGATATTTCACTAGCTCAAACACAGAAAATCCCTCCCCGGATTATCAGCCTAACAGCCCAAGTAAGGGTTAGATGACGCAGCGGAAAATAACAGAAACGGATACAATGATGAAAGTAGCAATCGGTGGATTGAAAATACCAAACGCCTAAATCCGTTGATCTCAAAGATGCCGGATTCTAGCTATCTTCGTCACGTTGATCGCGCACGATGCCGTGAAGTAAGATCTACAATTCTTCGAACGTTGATCAAGCGCACTTGATTCTGTGAATTGGCTTCAACAATCGTTGATCCGAGCGCACACGAATGCCGAAAGTGGAGATAGGAGATAACACTCAACTATCAATTGAAGAAGAGGCACAAAGCACTCAAACAAAGTTTTATTCAAAATCAACTAACTTTACAAATGACCCAACATCCCTATTTATAGGGTTACATCACAACACAATACTCGACCTAAATACAGCACAGACGACCTACGACCTAACATAGGCCGTTAACGACCTAACAGACGCGATTTAAAAAAAACAAACAAATACAATACAACACACGCGAGCTAACAACATGTACGACTTAACAGTATTTACAAGATGAACGACATATCAAAACGAGCTACGACCTAAAATGGCTTCTGGAAGGCATAAGTGATGAGCGACTTAAGGTCAGCGACCTAAAAATGGCTTCTGGAAATCTTCACGCGACTCAACAATCTTCGGCTTAAGCTTTAGGACAACTTAGGAAACATGGAATCAGAAATAGCGACTTAAGGAGGAGGAGCGACTTAAGAAATTCGCGACCTAACTGGATCTTCATGACCTAAAGCTGGAACGACCTACTGGAGGAATTCGCGACCTAAAGAAGATCGTACGCGACATAAAACCGGAGCTCGGGAACTTGTTCATTCGCGACCTTCGTTCGCGACCTACTGACGGCGACTCAAAGCGATGTCGTTCGCGACCTACTGGAGGTGATTCAAGGCGATGTCCTTCGCGACATGAGATATCTCGAGCGGCATAGGTCATTCGCGACCTAAGCTTCAGCGATCTAACTGTGGCTTCGCGATTTAGGGTTGAGCGACAAAGCAATGTCGTTTGCGAGCACGAGGTACGCGCTGCATCATCCTCCCCAGGTTGAGAAAAATTCGTCCTCGAATTTAAAGTTTCTTCTTCTTTGAAACTCTTATCCTCGTGAAATGGAACCAAGTGTTTGATATTGTCAACATTGGCAATAGGAAGATGATCCGGCCAACTCAACTTACAAACATTCTCATTAATTTCCTTCACAACTTCCAAACGACCCATCCCTCCAGCATCTAGCTTGTTGTAAGTACCAACAAGAAATCATTCAACCATCAAGTAGATAGATTCGTTGTCACTTTGCATCTTCATCAAACTCCATACAAAGTCCACACTTACCTCCACCCATATTCTAGTATGTATAGGTAATGACATACATAAACCTGTCTTTGTCGCAGTCTCTTTCGAAATTTGATAATTATGGCTCTTCTGGACAAACCTTTCAACCTCCTTCCTTATTGACGGCCCAAAACAAGTCATTGCAATCAACTGCATGGTACGATCACAGTCCTCGTGTCTTTCTACATGTAAGTCTTTGATAACTCTTATTTGCCAACTGCAATCAGGAGTATACAATTGCCTTCCTTCGAACAGAACCCATCAACCAGTCTTCTCAACTTTACCCGCTCTGTCGGACACATATGATTACGTGGCATATGCGGTACAATAGCACCTGGCACTTGATCAACATGATGTTGTACGTCCCTCAATGGTAGTAATTCCTTGGACAACTCTACAGGAGCTACATCTTCACATTCATTCACCACTGGCTTAACCTCTTCGAGAATTTCAACACTTTCACTGGTTTCATTTTCATTTAACAGGAATACTTCTGCACCATCCTCCACTTTTTTAACAAACTCTCTTGTAGATTGTAGACTAGTCGAATCCACCTTCTTCACCAATAAATCACCCTCTTTATCTCCGGACTTACTTTCTTCATCCTCATTCAACTTTGCTGATTGTGAATTTTCAACCTCATGTTCATCAGATTTCGTTGGTTGAAAATCATCAACTTCATCTTTATCAAACTTTGATGGTTGAAAACAATCGACTTCATCTTCCACATCAACAAATTCCTTTAAAGACAACAAAGTCTTTAGTTCCTCAATTTCCTCCAATTTGTTTTCACTCTGTTGTCGCCTTTTAGGAACTAACGTGATTCGTGTACCCTCGAACATAAAACTGTAGCTGTTGGTGCGACCATCATGTTGCACAGCTCTATCGTATTGCCATGGTCTTCCCAACAACAAATGACATACATCCATGTCAACCATATCACACCAAATTTCGTCTTTATATTTCTTACCAATCGAAAAAGTTACACAAGCTCTTCTGCCAACCTTCACTTCCCCCCCTTTTCTCAACCAAGCTAATTTGTAGGGGTTTGGATGCTTCTCTGTTTTCAATGACAACTTCTTTACAGCTTCTGAAGAAATGATATTATCACAGCTTCCTGCATCGATGACAAATTTACAAACCTTCCCCAGAATAGTGCATGTTGACTGGAAAATATTGCTCCTCAACCAACTAGAATCATCTTCTTGCTTTGGCGTTAAACAAGATCTCCTCATCAACAAACTACAACCCTCATCTCCAGTCAATAATTCTTCTTCTTCAACTGGTATTGAATTGACACACACTACCTCCGCATTTTCATTCTCAATCTCCGCAATCATTGCTCGCTTCTTTGGCTTTGTACATTCACTGCTTTTATGGCCCAACTCTTGACAATTAAAGCATTTGAGACTACTATTGACCTTTGCTTTGTTGGCTTCATTCACAATCGGTTTACTGACGACTTTAGAAACATTTGCACTGCTATTAACATCCTTGTTCTGGTTGTTGGAATTCGTAAACACACCACCTTCTCTCCTACCTTGCTTCTCCCAAGCCAGAGCTTTTTAATATGCTTCAGCAACAGATCTGGGATCAAACATATTCATCATATCTTGAATCTGCATTCTCAGCCCTCTAACAAATCTAGCGGTCAACTGTTCCTCTGTCTCCATGATATCATTCCTCGCAATCAATTGATAAAATTCATCTGCATAATCATTCACTGATTTTGTTCCCTGTCTCAGATTCTGCAATCGTTGATACATAAGAGATTGATAATTATACGGCAAGAATGTAGCCTTCATTAACTTCTTCATCTTCTCCCATGACTCAATCTTTGACTTTCCCATCCTCTCCCGTGTTAGTTTAGTTTGCTGCCACCATGCCATAGCTCTCCCTCTTAATCTCGTAGCAACCAACTTTACTCTTCGATCCTCGGGAACTTCTTTGAAGTCAAAAATTTCCTTAACATTTGAAACCCAATCCAAAAATTCCTCCGCTACCATTCCACCCTTGAATTCTGGAATTTCAGTTTTCATCCCCGACTCTCATCGTCGATCATCTTCTACATCCCGATATGCATTCCGTACTTGGTCTCGATCTCGATAATGAATATTACTTCTATCACTCTCTTCATCATAATCACGTGTACTTCGGTATCAATCTCGACCATCAACATCTCTTCGATCACGCATATCTCTTCTACTTTGTCTTTCATCATCACGATATGGCTCATGTTCAAACTCACGTGGAGTTCTTCTCTCTTCATTCCTATACTCATGATGTTCTCTTCTCAATGAAACTGAAGATTCTCTTCTCTCTCGGTAAGATTGTGTCAACACCCTCCTCGCTTCCCTAACCGATGGCGAAACTATGTTTCCTCCATGGTTCGAGACTGGCGACCTTCTCCTTTGACCTTGATTCATGTCATTCATCAGTTTCTCTAACTTCCCAATGCCTTCATCAAATTTCTCATTGATACGTTGTTCCATTTGCTCGGCTTCTTCTCTTCTATACAACGCTTCAACATTCTGATGGCGATTGGATCTTCTCGGAGGCATGATTGAATCTTCACAAACTTTAACTCTCGGCCTTGACTTACAAATGAACAAACAATGCACGCCTTCAACTTCTAGCCCTCGGCTTTAACTCTTCAATAAGAATTGGCTCCAAAGACTCGGCTTAGCTATGATTGGCTAAGTCTAGCTCTGATACCAAATGACGCAGCGGAAAATAACAGAAACGGATACAACGATGAAAGTAGCAATCAGTGGATTGAAAATACCAAACGCCCAAATCTGTTGATCTCAAAGATGCCGGATTCTAGCTATCTCCGTCACGTTGATCGCGCATGATGCCGTGAAGTAAGATCTACAATTCTTCGAACGTTGATCAAGCGCACTTGATTCTGTGAATTGGCTTCAACAATCGTTGATCCGAGCGCACTCGAATGCCGAAAGTGGAGATAGGAGATAACACTCAACTACCAATTGAAGAAGAGGCACAAAGCACTCAAACAAAGTTTTATTCAAAATTAACTAACTTTACAAATGACCCAACATCCCTATTTATAGGGTTACATCACAACACAATACTCGACCTACATACAGCACAGACGACCTACGACCTAACATAGGCCGTTAACGACCTAACAGACGCGGCTTAAAAAAACAAACAAATACAATACAACACACGCGAGCTAACAACATGTACGACTTAATAGTATTTACAAGATGAACGATATATCAAAACGACCTACGACCTAAAATGGCTTCTGGAAGGCATAAGTGATGAGCGACTTAAGGTCAGCGACCTAAAAATGGCTTCTGGGAATCTTCACGCGACTCAACAATCTTCGGCTTAAGCTTCAGGACGACTTAGGAAACATGGCATCAGAAATAGCGACTTAAGGAGGAGGAGCGACTTAAGAAATTCGCGACCTAACTGGATCTTCACGACCTAAAGCTGGAGCGACCTACTGGAGGAATTCGCGACCTAAAGAAGATCGTACGCGACATAAAACCGGAGCTCAGGAACTTGTTCATTCGCGACCTTCGTTCGCGACCTACTGACGGCGACTCAAAGCGATGTCGTTCGCGACCTACTGGAGGCGATTCAAGGCGATGTCCTTCGCGACATGAGATATCTCGAGCAGCATAGGTCGTTCGCGACCTAAGCTTCAGCGATCTAACTGTGGCTTCGCGATTTAGGGTTGAGCGACAAAGCAATGTTGTTTGCGAGCATGAGGTACGCGCTGCATCATTAGAGTATTATACGAGATTCTTATTCAAGCAGGTCGCCTTGTAAACCCACATATACCTCTGGATAAAGAAACTAATTGCCCAAAAGGATTTGCATTCGCTGAATACGAAAGTGAGGAGGTTGCAGAGCACGCTGTTAAGCTTTTCACTCGCCTTGTTTATCTTAACAAGAAAACACTCAAGTTTGCTATCTCTGCAACGGACAAACCCTCTATATTCAGCTCTATACTTGAATCTCATGCAAATCATTCCTATTAGTTCTATGTTTGTCAAACTTTTTGAAGTACTAAATGGGTTGGATGTAAAGACTACTATAAATCCTTTTTTGAGCTAAAACGATAATAAAAATGCAGACATAATTTCGATAATATGTGTGAATTAAGTTTTTCTTCTTCTTACTCTTTGGTAATTTTTAATGTCTACATTTATATCAATTTAACTATATTAAACTGAATGTTAAATTGGTTTGTCACCATTATGTAATGGTAACATGGTAGATAAAATCGCTCTCTTTTTGACATAAATCAACACAAGGATAAACAAAATAATATGTAATTGTTTGAAGCAACCTAACATATAGTGGGCTCCATTTCTAATAGTATAAATGTAGAACTGGTCTTAATAAGTTACTACACACAGCGTCTCTCCGATTTCAACATAACTCAAGTGACACACAACTCACACTTACACGCTTATGGTACACTACATATATATCAAAACTATAACAAGTCGGCCGCTGTCAATAGTGCATGATGTATAATCTATCTACCCACAAAATAAAAACTCTAGTAGGTTCCCAACTTTCTCAAGCCCTACCCAAAAGCCCACTTAACAAAGAAATATTCCAAACTATGTAGTAAAAACTAAGTGAAGAAATTTCCTTTGTAGTTTGTACTCAGAACTATAGCCATCCATATATAATTTAAATTTAGCTAATTAAAATGACGCATGGTTGCAAATTTAACAAAAATTATGTAACTCTAATGTACTAGTTGATGATGGGGATTCTGATATGGTGTCAGTGGAGCATGCACGCATGAATGAATCAACTAATCAAGGAAAAAAGCGAAGGAGACTTGTACAATGCATGGGGATAAAGTGGAGCATGTATGCATGAACGAATTGATTAACCATGGAAAACAAGCGAAGGAGAATTGTAAATGCATGAGGATCAAGTTAATGCTACAGTTGAGCATACGTGCATACATATAACAAGTACATTCGAAAAGCAGCACATGTTATGTTATTTTTTGCTTATGTAGTTTCCTTGGTGCAAGTATCTAGGGTCAGACAATAAAATGATTTGACACAAACAACAAAGCAACACCCACAATGTTTAGTAATGCCACATCTGCCCTCAAATGCAAGTAGGGTTAAAGAAGAATTGCATAAGTTAAATATATTTGCACCTGAAAGTTCACCAAAATAGATGGTTCTTCATCTTTAAAAAACATTTACATTTTCCATACCTGCATAGAAACCCATACAACCACCTATATCTCAGGCTTAAATGTTTAGGAAAAATAAATATTGAAAAATATTATTAATAAGTATGTTCTCAGCTGATTTTTCTGTGCAATAAAAATTCCACCTTTTGCCATAGAATAACATGAAGAAACTTTAGGATAGGTAATAATGTAGGGGCTAATATCAAAAATAAACAGGCGAAGTATGGGGATTCAATTGACAAAAACTGTGATCTTCAAGTGAATACAAGAATTGATGAGAAGGTGTCAGATACTCATGCCCGCTTGTTTACAACGATTAAATGAATACATACAAAATCATGTAACACATATAACCTAGAAAGGAGGTTTAAATAGAGTTGTACACGATGTGTTGTACCAGTTGAAAACTGGACAAATACAACTTGTCAACTGGTGCATTTATTTTTGAACATTTGTTCGCTTATGCTTAATTGTTAGGTCATATTGTCAGGCACTAAACTATACACGCACTAAGCCAATTCAACTAATGCTACACGTCAAATTATCAACTTCCTGTACATGAACTAAACTAGTTTATTTGCAATCGTAATCCGAACATCCACATCTAGCAGTATGTTAGTTGTATGATATTAATTGTCTTAGTAATATGTAGTTGTATGACATTAATTTTTCTAGTTGTGCTAGAAAAAAGATCTCTCTATAAGTTTTCCCAAATTCCTATTTTCAATTTGACGTTCATATCAATAACTACTCGGTTCCTTTAGCCCAAAAACAAACTTGTATGACTTAAAATCATGAAGTTACCTATATATAGAGGAAAGTCGTCATCTCAAATGGTTTGCGTAGAAGTTTAACAATAACCTATATGAAAAAAATGATAATTAACTGAAAAACAATGTGTGCATTTATTTATGCTTATTTATTTCAATTAAATGTAAGACCAAAAGAAATGAAATATGATCCTTATACGTGTAGACATAAGCATAATAAATTATATCTAAGAAAAAAGTTAAATCATGTTTACTAGAAGTTGAATCCACTATAACTTTTGCAGAAGGCCAAGCTATAGTAGAACTAATCGCATCTTTGATAATTTCAAAACCAGATGTAGGAATTTTCACCATGTCTATCCATACTTTAACTTCATTTTCTCCAAGTCGAACATGATAAACCTGTCTAGTTTAGGAAGGTTGCAAAATGTTGTAGGAATGGGGCTTGTGAGGATAGGAATATAAGAAAGCGAGAGTGATGATGGTTAGATCTTTGAAGTTTATTAATTACTCTAGTTGTATACATTTTTAGAGTTACTAATGATGGAAACTATGCACGTTTGAAGTTCAGATGTAGTATGAAATTTTTTTCATTCTTTGTCATTATAAGTAAGGAGTCATTAAGAAGTTACCATAATATTATTCGACTGCAACTTATAATATTTACTCAAGCTATAACTAGAAGGAAACATAAACATTAAATACTAATTATGTAACTTTGTTCATTTATTGATGAGTTACATTTCAATAAATAAAAATTCCATATGTAACTCTCAGTTTTCTCTACAATATAAAATTAAATGCAACACGCATTCTATGTTGTTTGTCTGTCTAATGAAAGGTGGTGTACTGGAAGTTTTGTTGCAGACGCTGAGGGCTTAAAACATGCTAGATGCTTTAGTATATTAAATAAAAATATTTTCTTTTTATTATATCATTGCTATTTTCTAATGAGAAAACACAATTGGTGCCAATAACACAATACCAAATGTGCAACTGACAGAAAAACAAGATTTCAATATAATTGTATTTGCAATTGGAGAAGATGGAGTTATGTGGGGAGACGATACTTGGCTTTCCTATTTATCGTCTAGAGATGCTTCTTCTTTACTGAAAACAGAAGCTTCTGTTTTAATGTTGGTTTATGCTAGCATTCAAGTCATTTTTCAGGCCATATAACTTTGTTACAAACATTGTCTGAACTGTAATATACAAGTTTTCAAATTTTTCATTAAGTTGTTTTGTTTTAAAAAAGAGAAAAAAATATTTTGGCTTGTTAAAGTAGCATTTGCATTTTAATGACTGAAATGAATAAAAAATTAAATATGAATCCATAAACATTAATAAGAAAGTGGGAGCTTCATTTTTTTTCCCTCAAACAATAAGTTGAAACCGATGAAAATGTAAAATCATATATTTTAATTATTGACTGAATGAAATTACATTGCGACGATGTAAAAGTATTGACCAATGACGGAAAACAACCGAAAAGTTTCATTCTTGCTTTTTGGCTTATAGGGGGAGATCAATTAACTACAGAGCTATCATTATTATTTTAACATAAATTATCATTTATCGTATTACACAATTACTATCAATGTAATAACCTAAATTACCGCTAACAAAATCATTATGACCTAACCATTTCATATCAATGAATTTTAATATAAAATAAAATTGAATCATATTGATTTTTTAAGTCACTTAAGAATTACATTACCTGAAAGGATTTCCATAGAACATCTTTCAAATCATCACCAAGATGTCTCTAATTATTAAGTGTAACCTAAACATGCTCTCGTACAAGCAGTCCTAGAAAAGAAGATAAGCAGATTGATCCTTCACCTACCGGTTCGGCCTATGCATTAAATTCAACTTCAATCCGATTTGCGAAATTTGAATAAAGTCCCCTTACTTTAGTAGGATCTCTAGATTTTCTTTTCCCTAGTAGCTTTGCACGTACATCTTGAATATATCCATCGTTTTCCATTGTGGCTTCCAAACTTTGTTGGTTTTACATTTCATTATCTTCGAGTGCATGTGGATTGTCTTCTTTTTTATGATTGTAACCTTCAAATTTTTTTTTTACTTGCATTGAATTTTCTTCAAGTGCATGTAGGTTGTCTTCGATTTGAATATCATTGACTTCGATGTGCTTTTTATGTACATTAGACTCTGTGAGTAATTAAGATTCTTTGTTTTTTTTTCTTCGAGTAACCCTCTACATTTTCTATATTAGACATTAAATAAACAAACATGTATTAGATATTAATAAAATAAGCAGGTATAAGATTCTTTGGTTGTTACTCATAACATTAAGTGCTAATAGCACTAAATGCTAATCTGAAATAGAAAATTTCAAATGTTGTTAATAATAAACACATGAAATGGAAGTGGAGTTGAAGTCATTTGCTGACAAATACTGGGAAGCCATGACAGCAGCCAATGTTTTACTTCCTAAAATATTTCCAAACATATATAAGAGCATCGAAATCCAACGAGGGGATGGCAAGAGCATAGGCTCTGTAAGGCTAGTGAAATACACTTAAGGTAATACTAGTATTATCTAAACTCTTCGCTAACTAGATACATATGTTAAACTATAAATGCTAATTGTGTATGTAGAAGTTCCAAGCATAACATTTGGCAAAGAAAAGATTGAGATGGTAGATGAAGAACCAAGACAGTTGGATACAGTGTCATTGATGAAGAACTAACAAACTACTACAAAAAATATAAGGCCACATTTCAAGTTATTCCAAAAGGCAAAGGAAGTGTAGTGAAAAGTAGTTTTGATTATGAGAAGGAAAACGTAGAAGTGCCTGAACTTGAAGCTTTGAAGAAGATGTCTAAACAAACTTTTAAGGACTTGGATGCTTTGCCTGACAATAAATAATGATAGGAAGAAACTAAAATCAAAACAGAAACTACAGATGCATTGGCTGTCAAGCTTCACAAGTGTTTCAATCATTCAATTTCATCCATGAGGACTATTGCACACAACTTTTCTGAAGGTTAGTAACTTCCCTTAATGTTCACAAAATGGAGAATGCAAATTATTAACACAATAATATTCACGTTTTGGTTTTGATGTAATTTTATTGCAAAATGTACAATTCCACTATTGCAAATAGAGGTTAATGAACTTAAAGGCAGACTTGCAGAAGTTATAAGCAATTATAATGCATTATGCAAGAGGATTTCCACTGAATGGCCCGAGAGACTACAGACATCAATCAAGCCATTTTCTCGTATACATCAACCAAACAAAAATAATAAGTGACCGCATCAACATCGACCAAACAAAAATAATTATAGCTAAACCGAATTTGCGCATGCCTAAGTTCATATATATATATATATATATATATATATATATATATATATATATATTTCATAGACAAGCATATAACTAGCAAAGAAACTATAAATAATAATACGTTCACATCCTCATACAGTTTTTGTAAATTAGTAGAACAATTAAACTACTCAAGTATGCCATCACAATCTTTTATAACATAGCTGACATCCTCCATTAAGTCATCATCATCCATGTTGGTTTCTTCATAATTCTCCATAGAAAAACTAACTTCATTAAACAAACCGTTTTTATCTATCACCTGTGTAGATGCACCCAACTTTTATCCATCACCAAATAATACTTAAGCAGGCAATTTTCTAAAATTTGTAGTAATAATCAGTTATTGATTATAAGCAAAATAAAAACAAAATTGGGAGTTATCAATTTATTCTTTTATGGTTCTAATTTTTTTGCTACAAAATAATATACTAAAGAAAACCAAGATATTATGAAGGATGATGCCGATCCATTGTGTAGTGAATATTAAAGTATGGGATTTGTCAAAATCAAAATCAAGAATTAACGGTAACGAATATATAACTAAAGTCAAATACACTCACCAGAGGTTGACCACTATAAACAAGGTATGATCAGAACGCATGTTTATACATAAAACTCATTACTGCAGTTGATTAGATTCAAAATTATATTAATTGGAACATAAAAGTACTTAGTGGGCTAAATAACTATTAAAATGTGAATGAAAATTTTATAAGATCAAGTTAACTTGGTCATATGGATAACTATTGCCTTTCATTACTTATAATGCATCCTTAAAACAAAAGACTAATAATATTTCAGATATAATGTATTCATCCTTAGGAATGAAACCCATCATAACGTACATGAGATACTAGTATCAAATTCATAAAGTTCAATCGGTTCATAAACTACATGATCAAGTTCATAAAATGCTATCAGTGTGTAAATACATTGTTCACCAATGTAACAAGATAAACAAAATACGTAGACTTGGTCACCAATTGGTAGCATGGAAATGCTAATATGAACACCATTGAGTATTACATGTAAACTAACTAAAAAAATTCTGATGTATGTAGGTCTATTCACAATATGAATATTAAAATTATTTTTCAAGGCCACATATTTGGTCTTTTATTTGTTTTTGTGTCTAAATTGGACCCTGCATATGATTTAAAAAATGTTTATAGTTTATGAAATATTGTGCTTAAAATACAACCAATATGTGATATGTTTAATGGATTATGGACACATATAAAGTAAGCTTTAAATTGCAAAACATATAATTTCATGAAGCTGTTGATATCAAATAAGTAATAACCGAACATCACAAAGCATTTACAATGAACCAATTAGTACAAAACCTACAGGATGAATATTAATACCCTTGGTTGATCTCACATCTGAGTGGAAAGTTTGATGGTGATTATTTATTGTAATTTGGACTTAACCTACTTAAAATATTATGCTAGAATTCTTGATCCGTTGAAGAGTAAGAAGAATGTAAATATAACAATCATATATATGCACAACCATTTGTATATTTATATGTATACTGCATAGAGAAGTGAAAATCCTTACATTTGAAACTACCAAAATCCTTGCATTCGCATATTTCTCACTTGCCTCATATAAACTTACCCAAAAAACTTAACTAGCCACAACTTATTTTTCTTCTAACTTGCCAATTTCATTTTATAGTAGCATGTAAGATTATTTTGGATTATGTTTGGTTGCTTGACATTTTAAAGGGGTTGTATGCACTCTAAACTCACATCGAGATACAACGATCCCGATGTTCTTACTTTTGAGATATCATGTAGGTCTCTATTAACTTAAATTTACTTTTTGAACATTATATTCATCTAAGTGCAGTTATTGTAAGTGAAGTAGCAACTTTGTATGAACTATCTAAAAAAAATCAACCACTCAACAATAACATGTAGACTTATCCACAAGGTATTGCATCTATCAGGTGTTACCAAATTTATAATTAGAAATAGATACGTCTTCTAAAGTTTTTTCCTTTTGCATGTAGGAGGAGCTTCTGCTTGCACTTTTCAAAAATAACTAAAAGAGAAATCTTTTCGTGGACAGAGCTTATTTAAAATCTTTGTTTCTTCATAGATATGAAAGCTAGGACATTTTCTAATTAAGAAGAAAGTAGAGCATAACTTAGAAAAGGGAATTAAAAGAATCAAATGGACATGATATCACTAACTAAGAAGAAAGTGGTATAACTAGACATGATATTACTAACTAAGAAGAAAGGGAATTAAAAGATTCAAATGGACATGATATTACTCATTCAAAAAAGATACAGGCATGATAACAGACCCAGAATCACAAAATGGATGCTCCAAAAGCACAAACTCATACCAGTAATGGTTTATTCATACAACAAATCTAGAAATCAGATATTGAAAGCTAGAATGAAGAAATCAAATAATACCTTCTATTTTGGTTTCGAATTGGGGGGTTGCTGGACTGGTTAAATCAACAGCGGAGACGGCGGAGACGGCGGAGACGTCGGAGATGGCGGAGACGACGGTGCAAGCGACGATGGAAGGTTGATGTTGATTGACGTTTGGAAGAGACGGCGGAGACGGCGGTGCAAGCGACGATGGAAGGTTGATGTTGATTGACGTTTGGAATAGTTTGATTTTTTTAATTAAATTTGGGTTAGGGATATGTGGGAGAAAAAGGTTTTTAATATGCCTGCATTTGGGGAGAGTTATTCATGAAATGCGGCAAATTTTTATTTTCCTTGCATTAACGCAGACCGCTTCTACGCAGCGTTTTAGAATTGTTTTTTTTAATAATCCACCTAGATAATAGCAGCATTTTTATTAAAAGGTTGCGCATTTGTGCTGCAAAAAAAATATTTTTTGTAGTGAAACACACTATATAATATTGTTCAAATACATCAAATAAAAGTTTTTAATTAATATTTCATAAATATTAATTAGTTTAATTAATTTACAATAATTTATAAATTAATTAAATCAGGTGGTTGAATATTCAACATTTCGGTTGTGTGACTCTTAGTTGTAAATTATGTCAGCGGTTAATATCGAACATTTCAAATATTAACATTCACTCATACTTAGCAAATGGTGTGATATTATAGACAAATTTATCACTTACTTGATTTCGGTAAAATCCAATTTTACTTTATTAAGTGTTACCCGACAGTGAAAATTACTTGCACCAATTCTCTTCATCAAAACTATATCACTTGGACTTATGAAATTTGGTAATGGTAAAAATTCCAATATCGTCCAAATTCAACTTGATGGTCAAAACACAAAGTTTCTAGTTCAATAATAAAAATTATTATTAACCAAACTATTCAGGACAAAGACTATGACTTTGAGTTGACTTCAATTGAAGAATAAGCTTTACAATTAGTCTCGAAGCTTACACTTCCAGGCCGTTAAACTAAACATGGTCTTATATAGGCACTCAAGAGAGAGAGAGAGAACACTACGCTTCTTTGAGATCAAACTTATAAGTGAGAATTGAAAATTTAAGGTACCATTACATAGATCTATTACTATACATCGTAATGAACCAACAACATTGCAATGGTGTTACATGCCGCTCTATAATGACAATAAAAAAAATATAAGACTAAAAGAATTAAGATAAGGAAAGAAAAATATTATTCTTTAAACAGAATAATAATTAGTGGGTAATAGTTTAAGGAATAGTGATCGGCCCTTGCATAGATGTTTTTAGCCAAATAATTCAATTATAACAAGAGTTCTTCTGAAGGACTTATGGTTATGAAAAGTGAACAACCCAAGGTATAATGTAATTCTAGTTTTTATAATATACCTAATTTTAAGTGGAAGCATAGGACAAAACAACCAATATGTAGTGGTAAATAGGAATACAAAACATGAAGAACAAGCTAGATAGAGTAATATAGAGAGATCAAATCTCAAGGAGTTATTAGCATGGCTTATTAAATAACACTTATTTTACATACAAAGTCGGCAAGAGCCGCAAATATATATGGGGAGCTCCACCACACCTACTTGCTTTTGCTTTTGTCAACAACTGGTTATTAGTAGTTGTCTATAAGATTTGTATCTCAGTCAAAAAAACATGTTTCAATCCACCTTTTCCTTTTACTCTATCTTTTTAGTGTTTAAAACTCAAAGCAACATGTGCTTAATTGTTCCCATAAATATGTTATACAAGCCATCTTCACAAAGAAAAAGAATAGAACGGTATCATTACTCGAAGCAGTTTCATTTGCAAATACTATATCAACTTCTATCAACTTCTATCAGTTCTTCTGTTATTCATTGATCATCATGTCTCAACTCAAGAAATCCAACTTCTCAGTTACTTGCAGTCGGTTGAATCAATACATAAAAAGAAGAAATCCATTCCTGGATATATTATTAGAGGACTCAACATCAATACTATACTATCTCAAGAGCTAACTCAAGGTATTTTAAGTTTTTAACTAATCATTGCCTAATTTATTTCCTTTCTACTTCCTTTATCTTTACATTCGTAATATACTGAAGATTATTGTTTTAATTTACAGATTCATATGCCACTCTAGAGTTGTTACCTAGAAACGAGTTGAACGAAACTCGTACAATGTTAACCATAAAATTTCCTTAAGAACAAAGGTATGAAAGAAGGCTCTACTAAAATTGAAGACATGGGTTTCAAAAGGGTGTTTTGAAAGCATTAGGATAGCTTTTGTGACGCCCCACCTCTATACTCACACTAGCCAAGGACACTACTGAGTAATGCCGTCGGCTAGCACGAAGAATAAGGCTGTTGAGGAGCGACTATCTGTGTAATTGTTTTGTGCGAGTACCGATATGTCAAATAATATAACTTACATTTCATTTCAAGAAGAAATCGGACATATCGAGTGCAAACTCAAAGCTACCACACAGTGGCTATGTGGACTCCGGAAATAAATATAGAAATAAACATAACACAAATCAGTCACAGATATTCATATCACAAAGGCGGAAACAGATATGAATATAACACATAGAAGTGTACATAAAAGTAGTGGTCAAACTGGATCCACTACATCACAAAAGAATAGATACAAGTGCTAGACAAAAGAATAAGTATACAACAAGGAGTCTCTATCTCAAATGTATATTAACAAAACCTACTATGCTAAGGTAGTTAGCCAAAAGTCAGATGTCGGGCCCTGATAAGAAGTCAAGTGAAAGCACCTATAACACCTCGGTCTGACCCAAGTATTATTTAAGAAGAGAAATAATAAACGGATCAGTCTAGCTATAAATATCAGATAAAATGAGATAGGATGAGAGATATCACAAAAAACGTATGATAACAATAATGTCATACTGTGACAAGTATACATCAGATAACAACAAAAATCATACAATATATCAAATATTCTCAAACACCAAAAGAATGTCATATTCTTTAAATTATTCACCAAAACACAAATATTGATATAGCTTATCAATGCAATCCACGAAAATTGGTGAAACACAAATTCTAGAAATCAACCACTAGAAATCCAGAAATCACAAAGGGGGGAGGCCTATCACAAACGGGAGCATGAAAACTCACCAACATGTGTGTCACAAACGGAACGCTATTCCATGGTCACTAACCATCAATTTTGAGCCGAATCTCCACAAACGGCCCGAAGACCATGGGTCGCTACCCTCACCAAATTGAACTGAAGTTCCACAAATGGGGTTTTTAGTCCCCACACAAACAAATAGACATCGCACATCGCTAGTCTAAATCACAAAATGATCACCATTGATCAATAAGAAGTGTGAATTACACTAAGCTAGTAAATATAAGAGTTTAGCTTCATGTCCCATAACCACTAGCTTAACTTAAATATTTACGAACAAATTGTAGATTTCCACTCGAAAATTGTCACAAGATTTCAATCAAACAAGTCTAAGAATTAACCGACAAAGTAAACGCAAGCGTTTCATATCACTTGTTTTACTAAGCCATTTAATTAGATTTCTCATACGAATGAGGTAAGGTTTGTATATACTAATAGATTGGAAAACGGTTTTAAAAACGAGCTTTGTATTTAAAAGTAGTGTTGAAATCGTTTTTGTGAAAGAGTTTGAGTATTTACTACTAGTATATAACCCTTTGTATTTTAAAGTGACAAACCACAAAAATGATTGCAGAAATAATCAATCACCAAAAATTCACATACGAAAATGTGAATTAAATCCATAAAAATCGATATCAAATCCATCAAACGGATATTCTCAAAAATCCAAAGAAAGAAGTCATCAAAGTCGATAATAAGTGATAACAACTAACCGGATCGACAAGAATTGATTAAAAATCGGAAACCCACACAAAACTGCCTCAAATAGGCAAAAATGCAGATTTCCTAGATTCAGTCGACTGGACTGTAGGGTCAGTCGACTGAAACATGCCTAGAAACTCTAGAGTTTCAGGTTCAGTCGACAGACTTTGCAGTTCAGTCGACTGATACAGGGACAGGAACATTTTTGTTCCCAGTTCAGTCAACTGAACTATATGGTCAGTCGACTGACACAGGGGCAGGAAGTTTTCTGCTCCCAGATTCATTCGACTGACCTTACCGTTCAGTCGACTGAAACTGCCATTTGCAGTATTTTCAACCTAGCCCAAGAATGGGCAAAAATCCAAACGGAAGTGATCGGATGAGCAACGGAGACTAGGGATTTATGCCAAGTGACAACCCAGCCTTATAGGCTCTTCGATACACTCCAAAAACGTGTTCAAACATCAAAGATAGGATTTTAAAGATTTGACTTCAAAACACCAAAATTTGGAGAATTCATCAAACCAATTCAATTCATAGGCAAATGGTCAAGGAATAGATGTTAGGAATTACTACCTAACAACTATCAAAGATATAGACATAGATGTGAGTTCAAGAACTCACCTTTTAAACCCAAAACAACAAAAGAGAAGCTCTAGAACAAGCAAAGATTGACTTCTCTTCAACAACACCTCTAGAATCTTCAATCTATATCAAAGGTGAAGTTTTTCCTAAGTTAGGTGATAGGAATTTCTGAAAATTAAAGAGGGATTAAGATGGAGAAGATGAAGAGGATGCTTACCTAAGCTTCTCTTGGATTTTGGACTTGAATTTGTATTTCCTAAACAAACTAGGGTTTTGGAATTCTAATTTCCAATCTCTTCCCCCATTTTTACTTTAGCTTGAGTGTTAGGAAATAGAATGAGTGAATGGATGAAGAGTAGAGGAGTTAGGGTTATTGGTTAGGTTGGTGGGCTGAAACCCAAACCCAAAGCTCTAAATGAAAATATAAAAATTTTATTCAACTCCAAACATATCGATGTTTATACTCAAAAAGGTCACAAACGCCATTTTGGACTCAATGGAAGTGGTCTCGAGTCATAATTCGACTGTTTGCAAAAAGTAACATTTCGGACTTAAATCTGACTAACGATGCTATATTTAAATAAAACATTTAAATATACAATCATAAAATATGCGGGTTGTTACAACTTTTGAGGGAGTCGCAAGTACCAGGCATCATTACAAACGATAAACAGTGAAAACGCTTTTGAAAAAATGAAAGAAGATAGCAAGGCTACCCTTCTGCCTCATTAAAAACCTTTCGATGCAGATAGATTCGCATATTATAAGGAAAGCAAGAGTGGGTTAGAAACCCCCTTTTGAAGGCAATGGATAACAACCCTTCATATACACGCCAAACCTTTCAAAACCAAATGTTTTGCCTTCCTTCAAATTATTTAGAAAGATGCCTTGATTAGAACAACCCTTTCGAAAACATAATCAAGCCTTTTGAATCGGTCGAAGCCTTTAACATTCAGGAAAGGTTCCGCATCAATTCACAAGCATGCATTCGGAAGCTATCTACCACGTCGAAACAATCAACACTTCAACACCCTCGAAACCCCAGAAAACTACCGATCGATAGAGTTGAAAGCTTGTATCTTAACTTCCTATGACAACAAAGCAACACAAAGAGAAAAAGCGCATCCATCACCTTTTCGACGAAGTCGAAAGCAATCAGTAGAAAAGTAGAGAAAAGAGACACTTGGACTTAATGATGGCAAAAGGTGGATAAGGAGGCCCTTTCAACTAGGTCTAATGGTCTAGAATAAGAAAATGGGAAGCGCAAGGATGAATGAGAAAAATCGAAAGGAATGACTTTCGACGGCATCGAAAGCAGGCTTACTGAAAAAAGAAAGAGGGCCTTTCAACTATGTCGAAAGGATGGATGCGGAAGATAGGAGGACCTTTCCACTGAGTCTACAGAAGGGGCACGAAAGGGGGCCAACCTGCATATATAAATAAAACCCTAGGGGTTCGATTTTGGGGATTGGATTTTAGAATTCAAAACTCATTCTTTTACTTCTTACTGAAAATCAAATAATTGTAACCATAAATTGATTTGGGGAAAAACTCTCAAACTTGTAACTCATTTTGGATTAATGTGAAAATGAGAAAGTGCATGGATTCAATAAAGATTTCGATCATAAGGGAGATCATTCCGATGATTAGCTAGACCAATGATCGATTGCATATGATGTTATCTTATCTTTTTAACTCCTTTTTGTCTTATGCCATGGGATCGACTTGGATAATATGCATACAAAACACATTATCATCATGATTAATAATACATTATGACAAATAAAGATGATGATGATGTCTCGATCTTAACAAGTTTATAGAACTTGTGTTATCTAAGATGATTTGCCATTGCATATATTAGATAAGGCTTTGCATATTATACATTTGATCCACTTCGAAAAAGCCAGATCCGTTATCCATAAAATATTCTCAAGTGTGAAAGTATAAAAGAAGGAGCACGGGCATTGATAAAGATCAGAAGGCGTTAAAAGTGGTCTCTGAAAACATTAAATAAGAGCTTTCAACAAGGTCGAAAGGTACCTTTCGAAGGCGATGGCTAAAGGTTTATGGCTTTCGAAGTGATCAAAAGATACCTTTCAAAGGCAATGAATAGCATACTTCCTGCATGTGCGCCATACTATTAGAAACAATTGGTTTCGTCTCTACCAGAAAAATGTTCAGCCAAATCAACCCTTTCGAAAGCATATATTAGCCTTTCGAATTAATTAAAGCCATCATCGCCTATGAAAGAAAAGATTACAGTAATTCTGCATTGCTTCCTCTAAAACAAGGAGATGAGGTTCTATACTAGCTAGAGAAGACGTTTTCAAATGGAATCTTTTGCAGCAAAACTTTCTACGGTGTTTCAAATCATTTGAAACCCAAAGGGTATATGTTCCGACAGCATCGAAGGCCAATGTCCACACCCACTTGCACGGCACATTAATAGCAAAGTAAAGAGCACATCTATATGTCTTTCGATGAAGTCGAAAGCAATCAAGCAATATACCTTTCGACAAAGTCGAAAGGAAAAAAGCAAGATAGAAGGAAACCCAGTCTTCAACGGCCGTGGAAGGTCAGCCATACAATCCTTTCGACTAGGTCGAAAGCTATGATTCAAGAGATGCGCATGAATGAAGGAAAGCAGACCTTCCGACCATGTCAAAAGCAAGGAGACGAAAGGTCCCAACCCACACCTATAAATAAGATCCTAGGGGTCTGGTTTAGAGGACTATTTCTTCCACTTCATACTTGTACTTTCTAAAGCTGGTAAACTTTAATTTCAAAAACAAAATGGGGAATTCAATCGATTTGTATATCTTTTGTTCAATAAAAGTAAGATTATGATGATTTTGATTATTTAGTTGTTTTGAGATTCTTATTGCATACAAATATGATCATCTGATATCGACCTAATTGAAAGATTACCCTTCGGTTGAGTAGAGCCCCTAGCATACACTTATAATTTGAGTTTTAGCTCAAAATCACAAGAAATAAGGGCTTACCCTTTCGATAGAGTCGAAACCCACTCAAATCAACCAGTTTCCCGAAACTGTAAAGTCCCTACCTTAAGCCACTTCGACTACTTTGGAAGGTGGTTTCGACCGAGTTATAAGCCAACTAATTCGAAAGGAGTTGCTGAAAAGAGATTAACCTTTCGACTTATTCGAAAGGTATTAAAAAGGAGTTTTTAACCATCTTTACTTACTTAAAGAGTGTAAGCTACCTTTATCTATTCGAAAGGAGGTTTCGAAGAAATCACTTATACTTCAAACTTCACTTTGAGATGTTGACAAGTTTTCTTGTTAAAATTTTTTGCACTAGAGGGAGGGGTCGAACCTCCGATTCCCAACAACTTTCACCAAATATTAGTAGAGTACTTCGTTCAAAAGAAGAAGGTGGTAAGAGCAAGGAATAATAACAACATTCCAAATAAAGAAGCTGTGTCACAATCGACTTTGGAAAATAATATAGTCCCAAACTTTAACTTTGAGAATATGGAAATTGGACAACGATCAACCCTAATAAGATTGGAAAACAATGGGATTAAAGTCTAGAATCTACAACAACAAATAATGGCTATGCAAGAACTTTTTGAAGGGGCTCCATCTCAAGGATCATTAAAGGTTGCAGAAGGAGAAGATGAAGCACAATCACCGGATCAAGACCTATATAAAAACCAAGAAAGTCAAGCTAAAAGAACGCTCAAGCAATTAAATTGTCTAATCCAAAACAACAGTAAAAGTTGCCTTCCTGGCTTAGAGAAATATGTTATCCAGCAAAAGGACTATTTTTCAGAAGAAATAATGGCCGTCATCATCCCTCCTCATATTCAAATTCCCCAACTAAAGTATGATGAAACTACCAATCCAGATGATCACCTTCCAGCTTTTGAAAACAGGATGAACTTATATAATGCTCGTGGGCCAATTCATTGCAAACATTTCCCGGTTACTTTTCAAAGGGAAGCTATCAAATGGTACAAGAATTACCAAGTGGAAACCATATGTTCTTGGGAATAATTTACTTACGACTTCATGACACAATTTTATATATTCATAGATTTAACCATAGACTTTAACTTGTTGGCAACTATCAAACAAAAACCAGGAGAACTGCTTGTCGAATACTTAAACAGATTCAATACAGAAGCATTAAAGGCAGAGAGTAGAACCGATAGAGAAAAGCTTATGGAAGTTCGATTAGGATTGATAGAACAAATCCCTTTCTAGGAAAACCTTATATTAATAGATGCAAAGAACTACAACATTTCTACCTCCGAGCTAAAATATTTATTCAAATGGACAAAATGCACCATGCTATGAGAGAATTTCATCAAGAATGTAGAGAAGAAAAATCCGACTTTAGGCATCTCGACAAGAGACTAAGGAAAAGTGAAAACTAGAAGGGGAGTTAAAAAGAGATTTTCGAATTCAATTATGTAATCCTAAACAAGCCCCTCTCCCATATATTCACCGTGGTAAAGGACAATGAAAGTTTTCCTATTCCTTATAAGATCCGGAACTTTCTCGAACCAAATAAAGGAGGAAGTTATTGCGATTACCATAAAGAAAACGAACAAGAAAGCGACAAATGTCACATTCTAGTAGAAGCAATTCAAGGCAAGATTAGGTCAGGATTCCTAAAGGAGTTCATTTAAGAAACTTAAAGAAACTTCTTGTTCAATCCAAGAAGAAAGCAGCTTGGTAACTTTAAGATGCAGAGCCCTATCAAGTCATGAAGCCTTGCAGCATTAGTTCAACTAAGAATTCTCTTCTTTCTTAAAATTTAAACTTGTTTTGTACTTCGATTTGTATTGAAAGTTGATCATGTACTAATTCAAAGTTCAAGTGTCATTACAGGTAAAAACAGAACCGTTTCATAGCATCCAACATACTTTTGGAGCACAACAAATTTTTAGCTACCTGATAAAGACAGCTCATATGCCGAATACAAAAATAACTGTCAATGCTTCAATCAATGCAATACAAATGCTTGCTCTAATGAAACCTCGGACCGTTATCGATCCTTCACCAATCTTTGAGGAAAACTTGCAAATAGACCACTCTGTTACTAAGCAGTGCCTACCATGGTATAATTATACATCTAAATGTACACAAACTCTATTTTTGGAAAATTATTTTGAAAGAAATTTCCTTAAAGTATCTTCATAGAAAGATTATTTTCAATTACCCTGCAACCTAGGGAAGAAAAATGTCTATCTATCTCAAATATTGATTGGTGCAATCTTCCAAAGATACTATATAGCATTAGTAAATGCACACAAAGGATTTCTAAATAAGCAATCTCAATATTTCGAAGTTCTCTAAAAACCATTGGCGAGGAGAAGCCTATACATACTTTTTTCAGGAAAGATTTTAAAGCCGTCAAAAGTTTATTGACAAAAAACTCAGATTAGAGAATCCTATTCTCGACTAAAAGACTATTGGTCCCATGAATCATGACCTCTTAGTCTCCTATTTGAGATCCATGTCTCTACTATGAGAATAGCGAGAAAACTCTGCAAAAAGCAACATTAAGAAAAGATTCTTTTATCAGAAGGATTCATGTATTCGAACTTCTTCTCAAAAAAGTGAACCCACAATATATTAGAAGGATTTATTTACAATACTTCTTTTTATCAAAAAGAGACTTTATAATAATAAAATTAATATTCAAGAAAGATGTTTACAAACATTTTAATTGGCCAAAAATGATATTCATCCACAAATGTTAAAGCCTACGATGTTATTCCGTAGCACCTCCTAGAGGGAGGGACAAATGCCTACGACACTCTTCCGAGCACCTCCTTGAGGGAGGGACAAAAGCCTACGACACTTTTCCATAGCACCTCCTAGAGGGACGGATAAACGCCTACGACGATCTTCTGCAGCACCTCCTAGAGGGAGTGTCAAAACCTCTAACGTTCAATTCACCTCTTAGAGGGAGGGTCAGGTCAAGCACCCACCAGCAACCTTTTATAAGAAGGTTAACCTAACAAACACTACATCCCTTAGAGCCAAGGGAAGCCCAGAGGGAGCACCAAACAGATAAAGAAGGACAAAGATGTCTACAACTCAAAACAAAGTCAAAACTCATAAGAACAAAGGGTTAAAGAAAGAAATCTATCCAACATCTAAAACAAAAGGGGACAGCCAAATGTAAAAGGATGAAGATGTCCAACGCTATAATCAGAAACAGAAAAGGAATCCAAGATCATATTGAGAAAGGACAAAGCATAAGCAAGCAAATTTCAGGACTTCCAATGCTTGAAAAGTGATTCCCACATCAAAGAATTAAGAAACTCGCATCCTAAAAGGAAACATAAGACAAGCAAATGGATAAAGATATCTGTAACATGATATGGAATTCAAAGATTTACACAAAAGCTAAAGGAATGGAAAAGATAACAAATTTTTACTACAAAGACAAAAGTGACTTCAACCGAAGAATAGATTATGTAAACCACTTCTGAATCATTAGAAATAAGGTGACCCTTTAGGATAGAAGAGTCTATATATATTATATATATACTAAAAAGTTATTTGGACCATTGCATTGCTGAACAGCCAAGCAATAGAATGGAACTTGCACTGCTGAACGACGGACTAGTCAAATGGAGCTTGCACTGGTGAACGACTATTCAAATGAATGGAACTACCTGTTGAATGGTTGAAACTGAAAAGTTGAACAGTTGAGCGGAACTACCTGTTGGACAGTTGACTAGTCTTACGAAACTGCTACTCCAAATGACTGATTGGTAATACGGAACTACTATTCTGAATGATTGCATGGCTTTCTGGAACTAATCGGCTCCATATAACAATAATACTACTAACTTATATGAACTTTAGGAATTACACATCTATTAATAGGATGCTTTCCTTTGAATAACAAAAATCCCCGCCACTATTCAAAGTAGGAGCCGACAAGCTAGAGAAGACGCTTTCAAATGGAATCTTTTGCAGCAAAACTTTCTATGGTGTTTAGACTCATTCGAAACCCAAAGGGTTTATATTTCTACAGCATCAAAGGCCAACATCCACACCAACTTGCATGGCACTTTAATAGCGAAGTGAAGAGCACATCTATATATCTTTTGATGAAGTCGAAAGCGATCAAGCAATATACCTTTCGAAAAAGTCGAAAGGAATAAAGCAAGATAAAAGGAAACCCAGTCTTCAACGGTTGCAAAAGGTCAGCCATATAATTCTTTTGACTAGGTCGAAAGTTATGATTCAAGGGATGTGCATGAAAGGAGGAAAGCAAACCTTCCGATCATGTCGAAAGCAAGGGAACGAGAGGTGCCAACCCACATCTATAAATAAGACCCTAGGGATCTGGTTTAGGGGGCGATTTCTTTCACTTTTTACTTGTACTTTCTAAAGCTAGTAAACCCTAATTTCAAAATCAAATTGAGGAATTCAATCGATTTGTATATCTTTAGTTCAATAGAAGAAAGATTATGATGATTTTGATTATTCGGTTGTTTTGACATTCTTATTGCATACAAATATGATCATCTGGTATCGACCTAGTCGAAAGATTACCCTTCGGTTGAGTCAAGACCCCTAGCATACACTTATCCTTTGAGTTTTAGCTCAAAACCACAAGGAAATAAGGGCTTACCTTTTCGACGAATTCGAAACCCACTCAAATCAGCTAGTTTCCTGAAACCGTAAAGTCCCTACCTTAAGCCACTTTGACTACTTCGGAAGGTGGTTTTGATAGAGTTATAATCCAGCTAATTCGAAAGGAGTTTCTAAAGCGAGATTAACCTTTCGACTGAGTCAAAAGGTATTAAAAAGGAGTTTTTAACCATCTTTACTTACTTGAAGAGTGTAAGCTACCTTCATCTATTCGAAAGGAGGTTTTGAAGAAATCACTTATACTTCAAACTTCACTGTGTGGTATTGACAAGCTTTCTGGTTAACAAGATCCCTTTCAACTTGGTCGAAAGGGACGTTTCGAGGAAGACCAGATGCATAAATGTAAAGCAATGTTATATGAAATGGGTTTTTTCGGAAGGTATATGCACCCTGCAATGCCTACGACCCCTTCGAAGGATTTCCTCCTAAAGGAGCAAAACCGATAATGTCAAACACAATTTCTTCTCTTTAAAGGCAAAGCAGACCATTCGATATGATCGAAAGGGATGAGTAAACCTTTCGACAAAGTCAAAAGGGATGAGTATTTGATGTAAATGGCTACTTTCGAAAGAAGGGTTTAGAATGAGATACTCTTTCCTTAATCTTCATCTTGGGGAGGTTGGTTGAATCAATTTAACCAGATTGAAGGGGGGTTTCAAAGGGAGTAATCTCTTTAATAATTCTCTTATGTGTCGCAAATAAACCTATTTGCTAACCACATAGCTTTAGGGATGTAAACAAATTTTCATGTTAACATTTTTGGCATTAGAAGGAAGGCTTGAACCTCCAACCTTGTGATTATCTTATAGAATAATTTTGGGTTGTTTAGCTTGGTGTAGGAAAATGAAATCCAAGAGACTTAGCAGAATGGACGAGGAGGTTGTTCACACTACAACCTTAAAAGAAAATATCACTCCAACTTTCAAATTGGAGGGGTTTTTAACAAGGCAATCATCAACATCAGCTTAACAAGGTGACAACATCACTAAAATAAAGCACTTAGAACAGCAATTGCTCGAGATGCATGAACTTCTCAAGATGGCATTGTCCCAAAAAAACTTCTAAGATAGCAAGACCAACAAATGGAGATGAGGTGATCTCTCCGAGATGGAATTCTAAGGCTTATGCAAATGAAGACAAGAGCTAAATTGATTTAACATCTTCAAAAAAGAAAGAGCATCCTCCAACTAAAGCCGATCATCAAGGAAGATTGCTAGATAAATCTCTAAATAGTCCGGTAGCTCAACATCAAAAGAATATTATCCAGATCGGAAAAATTATCATGATGCTAAATCCTATCTAAAAGACACGGTAGAAAAGGCAATTAAAGATGTGCTGAATGCTAAGGGGAAGAGGACCTTGGATGAGAATGTGAATGATAATGAGCCGATAGCGCCTATCACGGATGAAATCGTGGCAATAGCTATCCCCTCTTATGTAAAGATCCCAACTATGAAGT
Source organism: Allium fistulosum (assembly GCA_030737815.1). NCBI lineage: Eukaryota > Viridiplantae > Streptophyta > Magnoliopsida > Asparagales > Amaryllidaceae > Allium > Allium fistulosum. The sequence goes on from CM060907.1 coordinate 104,512,827, forward strand.
ACCATGGAACTACAGATCCAGACAACCACTTGATGGCTTTCGATAACCAAATGGATCTATATAACGCATCTAGAGCCATTCGTTGGAGGTTGTTTCCAATGACACTCTAAGGGGCTGCAGCTAAATAGTATCGACAATACCGTGAAAAGACAATCTACTCATGGAAGTAATTTTCTTATGAGTTCTCTGCTCAATTTTGCATATGCAAAGAACCAACCATAGACTATACAGTTCTGGCTAACATTAAACAGAGACAAGGAGAGTCTCTGGGAGATTATGTCAAAAGATTCAATATCGAAGCATTAAAGGCTAAGGACATGAATAACCATGATAAGATCATTGCGGTATGTTCTGGGTTAATGGAGAATACCCCATTCTGGAAACAACTCTTTATTAATGGGTGCAAGGATCTTCAGGACTTCCATTTTTAGGGTGACAAGTTCATTCGAATGGATGAGCTGTATCATGCTAAGAAGAAAGCAATCCCTAAAAAGGAAGGTGGGAGGTTTGGATTGGATCGAGGGCATAAAAGAGCAAGATGGGAAGAGCCTATTGCTAATTCAATCGCTTTGAACAATCCATTGTCTTACATCTATGTTGTGGCAAAGGAGAGAGTCAATTTTCCAACTTCCTTCAAGGCCAAGAATCACCCAGAACAGAGGAAGGAGGGAAACTATTGTGTGTACCACAAAGCAAATAGTCACTAGACTGATGAATGCAGAGTCTTAGCGGGAATCATCCAGAAGTTGATTCGCAAGGGTCATTTAAAAGAATTCATATAGGACAAACGGAAAGCTCCACGGATGGGGGATGGTCCGCAAAAGCTCCTAGGTAATGCTGTTAATATTCTGGAGGAAGAAGATCCTTTGAGCTTAAGTCCGTCGCTGAATAGGATCGATGTAATTTATGAAGGGCCACATCCAACGGGGACCTGCAAAAGGGCAAGGAACAGGTATATTAAGGAGACTTGAGAGAGTGTGTTCTCAGTCCAAGAAGAGCCCCAGCTAAAAAATCCACGATTCAACATCCCAATGCCAAACCTTGTCGTCCTTACTTAAGAGTTGAAGAAGGGAGTCCATCACCCGCACAATGATCCCTTAATGGTTACAGCTCCGATTTGACTGTCTATTGTATCCAAAATTCTTGTGGATACTAGAAGCACAGTCAATGTCATTTTTAAGCATGCCTTTGAACAAATGGCATCCCTGAAGACAACTAAAGCCCATCATGGAACCAATCTTTGGGTTCAATTACAAAGGATTAACCCCAGTGGGACAAGTAAAATTGCTGGTGCAAATAGGAGTGCCACCATGTTGCCGGACTTTTGAAACTCTCTTAGTGATCATCAACCAGCCATCCCATTACAACACTTTCTTCGGCAGACTTGCACTTGATGAGATAGACGCTTTTGTCTCACCGAAATATCCAGTGGTGAAATTCTTGACCAAGAGAGGCTAGGGAACTGTCCATGGGGAGCAATTCAACTCTCGTGAAATATATTTTACTATAATCGATCAATACAAAAGGGATCTTTTACTTACTTTGATTCTTCTACTGTTTTTCAGCCTTCGGATCATGGATTTTTACATTCAACATTTGAAGCAGAGATTAGATCTAATAAGACAAACAAACATATGCATGAAAGGTACATTTCCCCTTGGAGGAAAGAGGAAGAGAGTCGATGCAAATTCTGTAGAAGAAGGCCAAATCATCACTGAATTTGACTGTCGTGAGGAAGTAGAAAGAACAAAACCCTTGGAAGACCTTGAAGAGGCTTACATAGACCTAGATGATTCCACTAAAGTAGTCAAGGTGGGAAAAGAATTGGATAGCAACTTGAAGAAGGACTTAATCCAATTTCTAAAAACCAATAAAGATATATTTGCTTGGTCTCATTTGGATATGGTAGGGATTGACCCATCGGTTATGTGTCATGCATTGAACATCAATCCAGAAGAAACCTCCATTAGACAGAAAAAGAGACAGCTGGATAAAGTGTGGTCTGACACCCTAAAAGTGGAAATTAATAGGCTCCTTGAAAATGGATTTATTTGGGAAATTTACTACCCATAATGGCTAGCAAACCCAGTGTTTGTAAAGAAGTCGAATGGTAAGTGGAGGACATGCGTTGACTATACTAACTTGAACAAGGCCTTTCCCGAAAGATTGTTTTCCATTGCCATGGATTGATCAACTGGTTGATGCAACTAGTGGGCATAGATTGTTATCTCTTATGGATGCATACTCAGGAGACAATCAGATACCCATGTTCAAGCCAGATGAGGAACACATAAGTTTTATTACCGGTTGGGGAATTTATTGCTACAAAGCGATGCCATTCGGGTTAAAGAATGTGGGGGCTACGTATCAAAGGTTAGTCAACAGGATGTTTAAAGAACAAAATGGACGAAATATTGAAGTTTTTGATAATGACATGCTAGTAAAGTCTTATGGGGCTAAAAGTCACCTTGAAGATCTAGGAGTAATGTTCGAAATATTATGGTAATATCATATGAAACCGAATCCTCGGAAATGCTTTTTTGGAGTTCATTCAAGGAAGTTTTAAGGCTATTTTGTAAGTGCTCAAGGGATTGAAGCTAGCCTAGACCAGATTCAAGCTATCAAGGATATGGCTGAGCCCAAAACTAGCAAAAAGGTAACGAGTTTGAATGGAAGGATAGCCACTCTAGGTAGATTCATTTCCAAGGCGACTGATAAGTGTATCCCTTTTTTTAATGTAATCAAGGAAAAGAAAAACTTTGAATGGGGAGAAGATTGTAGGGAAGCTTTTAAAGAGTTGAAAAATCATTTGGCAAAAACGCCAATACTATCTAGTCTTGAGAATGGTGAAATCTTGTACCTATACATGGCAGTCTTAGAACATCGGTGAGTTCGATATTGATCAGTGAAGGAAGGAGGACTCAACTTTCTATTTATTATATAAACAGACGGTTAAAGGATGCAGAGGTTTGGTACCGCATAATAGAAAAATTAGCTTATTGCTTGGTACTCACAGCAAGAAAGCCTAGAGCATACTTTCAAGCACATCCCATTAAGGTATTGTCCAATTTCCCCCTCAAACAAGTCTTCAGTAAGCTGGAAACTTCAGGTAGGCTAATGAAATGGGGAATTGAGCTTAGTCAGTATGATATTGAGTTTCAGCCATGGGCAGCTATCAAAGGACAAGCACTGGCGGATTTTATCAATGAGTGTACTAACTTCATTAAGGAACAATAAAAAAAGGAAAGGGATCAAAAACCTATATGGCAGTTATTCAACGACAGTGCATCAAGAGGCGACCGATAGGGAGGCGCCAGTCTACCATATGCTATGAAGTTAGGATTTCCCATAACAGACAATGTAGTCGAAGATGAATCAATGGTGGTAGGATTGACTTTGGCATTGGAGCTCAAAATCCCATGGATTCAAATCTTTAGTGATTCGCAATTAATGGTGAATCAAGTGAAGCAAGTATATCAGACTAAAGACGCGAAGCTATATTTATATGTAAAGAAGATATTGAAGATGCTAGATTTATTTGAAGATTTTTCTATACATCAAGTTTCGCAAGGAGAAAACTCACAGGCAGATTCATTAGCAAAATTGGCTAGTTCAAGGGGAGCCTTAGAAACTCGGATTGTGCCAGTGGGATATCAAGAAAATCCGAGTATAGAAGAGGGCTATCCTAACAAGGAAAGGAACTGCTAGTCTTAACTAAATCCCAAGCCAGGTCATGAGAAAGGAAAGAAAAGGAAATTAATAGGGAAATCCTGAATGAGAGAATTAACCAGCCAAGGGCAGATGAATATTATGATAACCCTTGGATGTCACTTATTGTCGAATATCTTTCAAAGGAGAAATTTCCATCTGACAAGAGGATAGTTAGGAAAATCAAGCAACAAGCTCCAACTTTCACAATAGTGGATGGAATCTTTTACAAGAAAGGATATGCACCACTTTATTTAAGATGTGTAAGCTTGGAGGATGGGATGAAATTGTTAGTAGAAGCGCATGAGGGATTCTGGGGGGACCATTCCAATGGGACAAAGTTAGCAAAAAAGGTAATGAGACAGGGTTTTTATTGGCCTCGTATGATAAGTCAAACCATTGAATATGTAAGGAGATGCGAGAAATGCCAGAAATACTCAAAGATTCCCCAGTTAGCACCAAGTCATTTGACCCCGATCTCAAGTCCATGGCTCTTTGACATATGGAGAATTGACTTAATCGGACCATTGCTAATTTCTAAGGGAGAAGCAAAATATGCTGTAGTCGCCATAGACTACTTTACAAAGTGGGTTGAAGCAGAACAGCTCCCCAAGATCACCTCTGGAAAAGTACTCAGATTTGTCATTAAAAACATTATAACCAGATTTGGAATTCCCCATAAGATTATCTCAGACAACGAAACGCAGTTTAAAGTGAAGAATTCTTTCAATTTTGTCATAAGAATGGGATTATTTAGAGCTTTTCCTCCATGGCACATCCGAAGGAAAATGGGTTCGTTGAGGCCGCAAATATGAGTATAAAGACTGTTCTGAAAAAGCGACTAAACAAAGCCAAAGGGAATTAGGTAGATGAGTTGCCACTTATACTATGGGCTTATCGAACATCTACCAAAACAACGATGTGACATACTCCCTATTCATTAACATATGGGTGTGAGGTGATGTTACCAATTGAGATTAAAATACCCTCACATCGAAGGATCGCATATGCATTCGATTTAAACCACGAACTAAAGAGAGAATCGCTAGATTTAATACATGAGTTGAGAGATGAAGCAGCAATTCGAACAACAGAATATCAAAGAAGAATTTCAAAATATTAATATTCACAAGTGAGAACAAGGTCATTTCAAGAAGGAGACTTAGTACAAAGGGTAATGGAAAACACGAGTATCCCACGGATGGACCACTGGGACCAAATTGGGAAGGTCCCCTAATCATATTCAAAGTAATTCCCCCAAGAGCTTACAAGTTATGCCAACCAGATGGAAATATGGTTCCTAGAAGATGGAATGCAGAACATTTAAGATCATGTTTTCCTACAGTGAATGAATAAAGCATCCATTTCTTCAAAAAGAATAATCTACATAGTTGGGGGTGAAATACTCCTTTCACTTGGACACTACTTTTAACAGTCAATGCCTCTATCCATGCCGAGTTGGCCAGGGCAGAGCACCTCTTGGAGGGAGGAGCGTAAACCTTTATCCGCACCACACTATTGCCATGTTAAAGCATCGATAAGCCCTTGACCGTGCCATACTATGGCCAGGTCAAGGCGCCTCCTGGAAGGAGAACGGAGTAAGCCTTTGGTATCACCACGCTATGGCCTAGCCAAGGCACCGAACAAGCCCTTGACCGCGCCATGCTAAGGCCAGGTCAAGGCGCCTCTTGGAGGGAGGACGAAGTAAGCCCTTGGTCCCACCATGCTATAGCCTGGCCAAGGCACCGAACAATCCCTTTATCGTGCCACTCTTTGGCCAGGTCAAGGTGCCTCCTAGATGGAGGTTAGGTAAGTCCTTGGTTCCAGCTTGAGAATAAGCTAATCAAGGACACCAGTTAACAATGGACTAAGATGTCCAAGCCTAAGAAGCGGCATATCAACAAAGGACTAAGACATCCAAGCTCAAGAAGTGGCATATCAACAACGGACTAAGAATTCCAAGCCCAAGAAGCGGCATATCGACAAGGGGCTAAGACGTCCAAGCCCAAGAAGTTGATATGACAACAGATTAAGACGGCCGAGCTCGAGAAGCGGCATATCAAATGGTGGACTAAAACGTCCAAGCTCGAGAAGCAGCCAATCAAACCGCAACTGCATACAAGGACTAAAGGGTTCACACATGTCAAAGAAGACAGAATCTAAGTAGTAGAACAGAACTCCGCTTATTAATACCCGAATCTAGGTTTCAGGTTTCTTATTTCTAAATTTTATCCATTAATACCCGAATCTGGGTTTTGGGTCTTTACCAATAAATTATGATCTTCCTCATACCCGAATCTGGGTTTCGAAACTATTACCGGACTTCACATGGATTTCTGAATATCTATCACTAATACCCAAATATGTGTTTGAGAGTTCTATTATAAAGACTATTTATGAATTTTACTTATTGAAACCCTAATCTGGGTTCTAAACATCTTACTATTAACTTCTGAACTTCACTTATTGATGCCCTAATCTAGGTTTTAGATTTCTTAAATTTCTAATACCTGAATTTGAATTTTGAGTCTTTTAGCATCAATTTTGGATTCCATCTACCAATTCCCGAATCTGGGTTTTAAAGCAGTGGTATTGAAATTACAATGGACATCTAAGTCTTCAACCAAAAACTTCGAGTTTGTCTTCTTAATATCCAAATCAGGGTTATTAGTTTGCAACTCTAAAGACGTTCACCAATATCTGAATTTTGGCCCATGTTTTATTCTTATTTTCTAGAGGAGTTTTGAAATACATATTACTTATTCCCCTAAATAAAGGATCTATGGTTCACAATGACTTATTTCTAAAAGATAGCTTATGACCTTCTATTTCCAAACATTGGTTGTCTCCAATAGAATGTTCTTGGACTTCAAGTATTATATGCACGGATGACTATTGATTACATGGGAATTCAACTACGAATTTAATTTTATACTCTAAAAGTTAAATAGTGGGATTCATAATATTGCCGACAAAAGTCCTTAGTTCTCAATCATTTATAATTGAGGATTTCATATCCTTTATTAATTCAAGATTATTATTAATTAATCATTGGAGTTTAGAAGCACTGCTATATTGACTTTTTTTCCAAATCATGAAGCATATATTTAAATATATAATGAGTTAACAATAGAAAATGTTGATTTGAATTTTGAAGGAAAACGAGGTTGTTAAGAATGAAGAAGTTGTGAAATTTTGGTCCTAAAGAACAAAAGCTTCTTTCATACTAGGTGGGGGGCAAAATGTTAACCATAAAATTCCCTTAAGAATAAAGGTATAAAAGAAGGTTGTACTAAAATTGAAGGCATGGGTTTTGGAAGGGTGTTTCAAAGGCATTAGGATGGCTTTTGAAGGAGTCGCAAGCACCAGGCGTCATCACAAATGATAAATAGTGCAACAGCTTTCGAAAAGATGAAAGAAGAAAGCAAGGCTACCCTTCCGCCTCATTAAAAACCTTTCAATGCAGATGGATTTGCATATATATCAGGAAAGCAGGAATGGGTTCGGAACCCCCTTTCAAAGGCAAGGATAACAACCCTTCATACACATGCCAAACCTTTCGAAACAAAGGTTTTTCCTTCCTTCAAATTACTCAGAAAGATACCTTGATCAGAACAACACTTTCGAAAGCATAGTCAAATCTTTCAAACTGGTCAAAGCCTTAAACATCCAGGGAAGGTTCTGCATCAATTCACAAGCATGCATTCAGAAGCTATCTACCGCGTCGAAACCATCAACACTTCAACACCCTCGAAACCCCAGAAAACTACCTATCGACAGAGTCGAAAGCTCATATCTTTACTTTCTATGACAACAAAGCAACAGAAAGAGAAAAGGCGCATCTATCACACTTTCGACGAAGTCAAAAGCAATCCAAGAGAAAAGCAGAGAAAAGAGACACTTAGACCTTAATGATGGCGAAAGGTGGAAAAGGAGACCCTTTTGACTGGGTCGAAAAGTCTGGAATAAGAAAATGGGAAGCGCAAGGATGAATGAGTAAACTCGAAGGGAATGCCTTTCGACAGCATTGAAAGCAGGCTTATTGAAAAAAGAAAGAGGGCCTTTCGACTATGTCGAAAGGATGGATATAGAAGATAGGAGGACCTTTTGACTGAGTCGAAAGAAGGGGCACTAAAGGGAACCGGCCTGCATTTATAAATATGACCCTAGGTGTCCAATTTTGGGGACCGAATTTTAGAATTCAAAAATCATTCTTCTACTACCTACCGAAAATCAAATATTTGTAACCCTAAATTGATTTGGGAAAAAAAATCTCAAACTTGTAACTCATTTTGGATTAGTGTGAAAAAGATAAAGTGCATGGATTCAATAAAGGTTTCGATCATAAGGGAGATCATTTCGATCATTAGTTAGACTAATGATCTATTGCACATGATGATATCTTATCTTCTTAACTCCTTTTTGTCTTATGCAATTCCATGGGATCGACTTGGATAATATGCATACGAAACACATTATCATCGCGATTAACAATAAATTATGACAAATAAAGATGATGATGATGTCTCGATCTTAACAAGTTTACAGAACTTGTGTTATCTTAGATGATTTCCCATTGCATATATTAGAAAAGGCTTTGCATATTATACATTTGATCCACTTCGAATGAGCCATATCCCTTTCGACTTGGTCGAAAGGGATGTTTCGAGGAAGACCAAATGCATAAATGTAAACCAATGTTATATGAAATGGGTTACATTGGAATGTATATGCACCCTACCATGCCTATGACCCTTTCGAAGGAGTTCCTCCTAAAGGAGCGAAACCAATGATGTCGAAAGTAGTTTCCTCTCTTTAAAGGCAAAGTAGACCTTTCGATATGATCAAAAGGGATAAGTAAACCTTTCGACAAAGTCGAAAGGGATGAGTATTTGATGTAAATGGCTACTTTCGAAAGAAGGGTTTTGAATGAGATACTCTCTCCTTAATCTTCATTTTTGGGGAGGTTGGTTGAATCAATTCAACCCAATCGAAAGGGGGGGTTTCCAAAGGGAGTAATATCTTTAATAATTCTCTTTTGCATCACAAATAAACATGTTTGCTAACCACATCGCTTTGGGGATGTTGATAAATTTCCTTGTTAACATACAGCAAAGCCTGGAATGAAACAATTAACAGTAATATGATAGAATATGTAAATGATTCTATTAGTTTATAAAAGATCTTTTATAAATTAATAGAATAATTTACATATTCTTTCATACTATACAATGGAGAAGTTGTAAATTTAGATATTATCAGTAGTAGAAGGCAGAAAACTTGATAGCTTTGGCCACATCGGTCACTACGTTGACATTGAGAGAAGTGAAATTGAACATGGCAAAGCCAATGGCTAGAAAGAAGTCACTACAACAATTACTAGAGAAAAGAAAGGATCGGATTAGCTTAAATGCACCCTATTCTTCAGAGCAAGATGCGTTTCATGAGAAATCATGGCTTCAGTTAGGCTTATAGTATTAGTCACTCATATACAAGCTATTTTTACATGTTTCTAACGGTACTCAATGCATGTCTACCAAATACTGATCCATGAATTAAGTACTAGCTTATTGGTTGTATGTTACATGCGAGCCAATTTTTTAATTAAGCGCATAAAAATACACATATAATTCACTCTTGTATTCAGATTCTTTTACAGCTGGTTTAGAAGAGATTATCTATTTTGATGACCATGATGCTAGAAATAAACTAGATTTTGTATTTCGTTAATCCAGATTTCTCATATAAGAAATATCTAGAATGTAGAATATATGGAATAATATATTCGAAGTTATACTAGAGAATAATTATGAGATATTTATGGAATAATATATTTGAGAATATTTAGGAGATATTTATGGAATATTATATTTGAGAATATTTAGGAGATATTTATGAAGAACCGTTAGATTAAGTGAATCTCCATCGTTCATTTAAGATGTAAACTCCTATAAATCGAGATGGATTCACTCATTTAGTAAGTAAGAGAAAATAAAGAAAAAAATATGAACTTTTGTAATTTTAGTAATAAAGTTTTTCTCCTTGTACAAAAAACTTATTTATTCCCTCTCTAGCCTCATATCTATCTTCTTTTAAAATTAAATCTATTTGATATTGAAGAAAACTTCCAACAAAGTGGTACCAGAACTAGGTCAAAATCATGAGATCTCTATTTCTTTCATCGTTTGTTCTCACAAAAGAAAATTTTGAAGAATGGAATAATAAAAGGAAAGAGGAATTAATCTCCAAAGGGTTATAGGAAATTCTTGAAAATGGTTATAAATGACCAAATGATTTGGAGAGCATGTCGCAACTTGACAAGAAAGCATTTGTGAAATTACGATGGTATGTTCATCGTACTCGTATTGTAATAAGTGAGGACGTCGATGAAGTAGCATGGGATCATATTCTTGGACAAAGTTCCGCAAAAGATTCGTGGAATTTTTTGAAAGAAGTATATGGAAAGAATGATGCAAAAGCAGTAGAAGAAGGCAATCTAATTAATGAGAAAGAGTAAAAGAAGAATAGTGATAAGGAGAAAGAGGCGGAAAAGTTGACGAAATTTGAGGAGTTAAAGGAGGAAAAATTGGAAGAAGGAGAAAAATGTGTAGAAGATGAAAAAGAAGAATTCGAAGAAAATAAAGTAAGCAAATATCACGCAAACGATGAAAAGTGCAGAAGCAAACGAGCTGAAAATGAAGAAGACATGAATCAAGGATTTCAAATTCAAGAACTTAGACGAGATTTGAAATACGAGTTAAATTTTGAAGAAATAGAAAGAGGGAATGTTAAAAAAATAAAACTACAAATGATTAAAAGTAGAAATGATTAAAGTGGGATTAAAAGTGGTAAGCAATGAATTTCATGATCATAAAAATAAAGATAAGCAAAGCTTATATAATTTTGAACGGACCTATTTTTAGGTAATGTTTTCTAAAATGACATGCAAAAGTGAAATTTGAAAAATATACATGGAAATTGGATTAGTCAAAAACTACAAGAGTGGAGTTTTGAAAGAATGCAATGATAAAATATATGACTCATTCAAAATTTATGACACTAAAATAAGGCGGATGTCAGAATGCTTACTTAATGGAAAATTCTATTGTGATGGAGAAGGACAAAATGAAAGAAGTAAAAGAAGAATTTGTGAACTTCTATTAAAGATCTCGACGTTTAGTAAGAAAGTCAATGCAATGAAGAAAGTTTGGATAATATCTCTATTCCTACCAAAGCACATGAATTACAAAGATTTTAAGCATTATTTGGTATTAAAAAATCAAATTTACAGGGATGTTGGAAATAAACTAGATTTTGTATTAGGTTAATCTAGATTTCTCATAAAAGAAGTATCTAAAATCTAGAATATATGGAATAATATATCTGAAATTGTATGAGAAAATATTTAGAATATATTTGTGGAATAATATATTTGAAAATATTTAGAAGATATTTATGACAAAACCATTAGATTAAGTGAATCTCTATCGTTCATTTGAGACGTAAACCCTTATAAATTGAGGTTGGTTTAGTCATTTAGTAAGTAAGAGAAAAAATAAAAATATATGAACTTTTGCAATAGCGTCTGGTAATAAAGTTTTTCACCTTATACAAAAAAATTATTTTTTCCTCTCCAACCTCTTATCTATCATCTTCTAAAATTAAATCTATTTGTTATTAAAGAAAACTTTCAATACATGATTTACATCAGTTTGTAATCCATGGCTCTAATTGGGCCTATAAAATTAAGTACTCGTTACTATTTTTTTTAGCTATCCATGCTACTCAATGATGCAGAAATATATGAACGGGGAATTATTCATTGTATAATATATGTCAATATTTTTGAATTAGGTGCGTAATGTTTTTATATACATATACCGGAAGTTCTTTGATAGTTTTGGCTTATGGTCAAATATTTTTTCATGAAATATACATCATATATAGCTGACCATAATATTGCAATTTTGGATCTAATATAGCAATTTTGGATCTTTGTGATTGCAACTAGAATTGGAAATGTATGGACCATGGTTTCAAATTACGACAAATATGTCGGAATTTAAACCATTTCGGTTTGGTTCCTATATTGTGTTATATTATGACTTGAGCATTGAACTCAAATATAAAAACGAATCAACTGATACTGCTAAAAAAAGAAATATAGGGTTTTCTTATGCCATGGGGGAAACCATACTTCCTCATAAAAATCAATCTAATCTTCCTCTTTCTCGTCCCTCTCCTCAGAATAGACCACTTGAATCTTACATCAGAAAGTCGCATGGTGTCATCATAGATAACGAGGGCTTCCAATTGGTTCAGCCAAGATCGCAAAGAAGATACCAGCTAAGGAATAATCAAGTTCGGTCTTATAATAATGATGATCTGAAAAAGAAGGAGGGTCTGACGACCAACTCCAATCAAGGTATGACCAAACTGATGCAAACCCAAAAGCCGATCAAGTTCTCTCTGAATAAAGAACTAGGACACAAATCCTGGGCTGATATTGTCTTAGAGCAATCAAAGGAACCAAGAGATGCAGAATGCAGTCTTGAAACCATTTCTCCTATACAAATCAACAACAAGAAATTTGGTGTGGTCAAGGAGGCAGTTTGTAAAAGAGCCATAGAGAGTTGGAATAACTCTATTCTGGTTTATGTGGTAGGCACCAAATCATATTTCTTGTTTTTTAAAGAATACATAAAAAGAGTTTGGAAACCGATTGGTGAGTTCGAAATCTTTTCTAGAGAAAATGAGTTTTTTCTTGTCAAATTCAATGATTCTCAAGACTGCAATTCAATTATTCAGAATGGTCCTTATTTTTACAATGGCAACCTCATCATCATGAGAAGGTGGACTGAGTCACTGAAGTTGGACAGAGATTTACTATCAACTATGCCAATATGGGTTAAACTACCCAGTGTAAACCTTAAATTATGGGATCGTGAGGCTTTTAGTATTATGGCTAGTATTATTGGAAAACCCATAAAAATGGACGCAGCTACTACCATGAGTACGAGATTGAATTATGCTCGGCTCTTAGTGGAAGTTTCTGCGGCAGATGAACTTCCAGATGAAATTAGTCTCAATCTTTATAATGGTGAAATCATAACACAAAAAGTTGAATATGAATGGGTTCCACCGAAGTGTAGCATCTATCAGTGTTTCTGCTACATTAGAGAGCAATGCAACCCGAAACAGATGTGCATTCCCAAAACAGTGATAAAAATAGAGTTGATGCTCAAGAAAATAGATCTGAAGGGATTCAAGAACTGATTATCAGTAAAGACACAAAAAACCAACTCAAGTGGGCAATGATCGAATCAATCAAGAAGATATCATTTTCGATCAAGAAAATAGTACAAAAGAGCTCACCGACTAAAATGATCAGATCACTGCTATGGAAGTTCATCAGTTAAAAGATTATGAAGAAAATTCAAACGATCTAGTTCTGATTAATACAGAGAAGGGTAAAGACAAAAAGGTCTTTAACTCTGAAACCCCTCCTATTTCAGAGCCATGTTTAATTACAGAGTATAATGTTACAAGAATAGTGAACAATCTTCATCAGAATAAGAGCTAGAATTGAGAAAATGATATAGAGAATGGATCCTCTTCTGAGCTTACTACAAATGTTGAGAGGAATAATTGCATTCACTCAACATTGCCTCGCAAGTGTGATCCTCCTCCAAAGCAGGTTGCAGTGACTGGATGTAATGAATCGGCCATGTCTCGCACAGCTTCATTTGATATTTCCATGATTAAGATCTAAGAATCTACACAAATGGAAGAAGACGTATTTGAGAGGGTTGATAATAATGAAGAGTTTGACATATCAGAATTACATATTGCAGAAACAAAAGCATCTGGTAAGTTAAAGGGTAGCAAAGAGAAGAAAGCTTCCAAGCAAAAATACATTTCGATCAATCCAGAATGGGACCAAATGTCTACTAGATTGAAAGCTAAGGGTGTTGATAATAAAAGGAGAGGTAAAGGTACTCTAGTGTCAGGTACCATTTAAATTTCTTATTTTTATTATTAGATATATATGACTCTATTTGCTTGGAATGTCAGGGGGATGAACACCCCTGTTAAACAATCTGATATTCTTTTTATGATTAATGTTTACAAACCTTCTATTATTGCTTTAATTGAGAATAAACTGAATGATGAGAATTTTGAAAGGTTTTGCCTCAAGATGTCCAGTAATTGGAAAGCTGTAAATAACAATGATTGTGGTTGTAAAGGTAAAATCATTGTTATTTGAGATTCTAATATCTGGACTAATATGAATATAAACAAAGATAGTCAATTTATAGATTGCAGTTTTAAAAATATTGGGGGTTTTTCTTTGTAGGTTACTAGTGTCTATGGTAGTAATTTTGAAAAAGAAAGAAATGCTTTATGGCAGAAACTTAAATCTCTAAATTTCATATATGATTTCCCTTGGATTGTTTTAGGGGATTTTAATACTGTTTTTCATGTCAATAAAAAATTTGGAGGAATTAAAATCCCTCAAAGTAAGTTGGATAGGGTTAATAAATTTCTATTAGACTCTGATCTCATTGAACCAATTGTTAGTGGGAACAAATTTACATGGAAATCTGGACTAGCTAAAAATATTCACTACAAATTAGATAGGATTTTGTATAACAAAGAATTTTCAAAAAAATTTCCTAATTGTATCCATTCCACTTTAGAACAAAATTTAAGTGATCACACTTCTTTATTGTTTAAGCTTTTTGTTAATGGTGAATTTAATAGTAAAGTATCTCCTTTTAGATTTAAAAATATCTGGGTGTTTAAAGAAGATTATAAAGTTTTAATGGAAAACTGTCTAAACTTTTCTTGTAAAGGTACTAAACGATATTAGTTTTGTATGTTTTTGAAATACACTAAAAACAATCTTAAAAGCTGGAACAAAAATAACTATATGAATTAAAATAAGATTATTAGCTTAAGAAAAGAAGAAAAATTCTTACAGCATATATCTGATAATAAACCCGATGACATCAATATTATCAACAAATTTTTTAATAATCAGAATGAGCTTTCTAGTGAAATATATAAAGAATCTGTTAATGCTAGACAAAAGGCTAAAGTTGATTGGCTTAATTTAGGTGATGACTGCACCAAATTCTTTTATGCTAAAATGAGTAATAGAAAGCATTTAAATAATATTGGTAACATTATAGATAAAGAGGGTAATTTATCAAATGCATATGATAAAGTTACTAAAGAAGCTATTAACTTCTATGAGGAGCTTTATTTTTCTACCTATACTGAGAAAAAATTTCCTCATATTATTTGTAAAAATATTTTGAAACATAATGCATCTGAAATCTTACTTACTCCTGTTAATTTAGATGAGATAAAATTCATTGTTTTTAATGCTGGTGATAATAAAAGTCCTGGCCCTGATGGGTTCAATGCTAAATTTTTTAAAAATCATTGGGAAAATATTAAAGAGCAGATTTTTGAAGTTGTTAAAGAATTTATGGACAAAAGGAAAATTCTTAAAAGTTTAAATCATACATTTATTACCCTTTTTCCTAAAAATAAAAATCCCACTAATATTGGTGATTGTAGACCTATTTCTTGCTGCAACTTTATTTACAAAATTATAGCTAATGTACTTAGTAATAGAATCAAAGTGTTTTTGCCTTTTCTTATTTCCGAAAATCAGAGCGCATTTGTACCTGGTAGACTTATCTATGAAAATTCTCTTTTAGCACATGAGATGGTCAGAAAATTTAATACAAAACAGGGTGATAATGTATACATCAAAATTGACTTACAAAAAGCATATGATAAGGTAAACAGACATTTTATTCATCATATTATGAAATGCATGGGATTTCCTACAAAGTTTTGTGATTTGGTGTTTGAATGTATTAATACTCCTAACTTTTCTATTCTGATTCAAGGAAAGGCAGAAGGTTTTATTAAGAGTAATAGGGGTATAAGACAGGGTGATCCCTTATCACCTTATCATTTTGCTATGGTTATGGAATATTTCTCCATACTTATGGATATAGAAGCTATTAAAGGTAATATTCACCCTATAAATAGGATTCAACCCTGTATTAACCATTTGATTTATGCTGATGATCTCATGGTGTTTATAAAAGCTAATAAAGCTAATGCAGACACTATAAAGAAAATTTTTGAGAACCTGAAATCTTATGCTGGGCTCCAGCTTAATGTTAATAAGTGTAAAGCTTATTTTAGTAAATCTTGTAAGTATAAAAAAAGATTTTAGATGTTTTACAAATAGCTGAGGGATTTCTTCCAATTAAATATTTGGGATTGCCTCTTTCTATAAATCAAATTAAAGATATAGATTGTTTTGTTCTTATTGAAAAAATACAAGAAAGAATGGAGACTTGGTCTTGTAAGTTACTTTCTATTGCTGGAAGACTTGAACTTATTAAGACTGTGATTTATGCTATTAATTTATACTGGCTACAAACTTTTCATATCCCAGCTGCTTCTATTAAAAAGTTGGAAAGTAGACGTGCTGATTTCTTATGGAGGGGTAAATATCACAAAATTAGCTGGGAAAAAGTGTATAGACTTAAAAATGAAGGGGGTTTTGGCATTAAAAGTATTAAAGACCTTAGTGTTACTTCCACTTAAAATTATTTTGGAGATTTCTTAATTCAGACTCTTTGTGGGCTAGATGGATGAGATCTAAGTATTTGAAATATAAAAAAATTTGGACTTCTGTGCATAACAGTAACCAATCTAATGCTTGGAAGGAAATATTAAATTGCAGAGAGTTAGGCAAAACATTGCTTGAAAGAAAATTTAAACATGGCGAAGAAACCAGTTTATGGTTTGATCCATGGTTTAAAAATGAGGCTTTTATAAATAAGGTTGGTTGAACAGTTTGGTCATATGTGGTGGTTCAAATGCTAAAGTATCCGATATTATTATAAATAATCAGTGGAAACCACAATTACACCCTATTACTAACCCCCATAAAGATGAAATATGCAAAATTCAACTTGATCCTTATGCAGAAAATGACTACTGGGAATGGAAAGCAAGTAACAGAGGGAAGTTTTCATTTAAATCAACTTGGAATTTTATTAGAAATAAATTCCAAATGGAAGACTGGTATCAATGCATATGGAACAGAGTGAATTGTCCCAAGATGGCATTTTGTACATATTTTGTAATTAAAAACAGATTGCCTACTTGGGATAGACTTAATAAATGGGGAAATAATCTGGATTCACTCTGTTCCTTGTGCAGTATGTGTAATGAAAATGCTAATCACCTATTTTTTTAGTGCAGTTATTCTTACTTTGTTTGGAATCAAATTAGAGCTACTCTGGGTATTGAGGACAACAGTCAAATGGACCTGATTCATGTTATCAAAGTTATTAACCACAAATTCTGATCTAAGTCCAAGGAAACAGACATGCTCACATTCTCGTAACCACTGCAGTGTATAATTTCTGGAAAGAAAGAAATATGCATGTGCATAACAAAGGCAGCAGAAATAAAGAGCAGATTTGGTTAATTATCAGCACTAATAGCAAGATCATTCTTCAAAAATCTAAGAAAATTACTAAAAACCAAACCAAGTTCGCTTCCCTTATCGATGACTGGAATTTTGAAGCAGGAAGAAAGAACTTAGAAGCATATTTATCGCGACTAAGAAGCTTCCAGATCGACAAGCATACTAATAATTTGATTCGTGAGTCTAGCTCCCACAATCAACAAGATTTTGTGGCTAACACTGTGAATATAAGCTCGTATATAGCTGATAGCAGTAAATCTCACTTCAAAAAAGCTCCAGAAGCTAATAATTTGAACCTTAGAGCTGACATGGTTGGCAACTGTGATCTGAAGAAGGAAGTGTCAGATCTGGGTCGCAGTGACACTAGATCTAACAATCCTACTTTATTATTCAACAGATTCAACTATTCGAGCAATGATGGAAGGCGTAGGGGTATGAAAGGAGAATTCAACGAGAGCTTATCATATTGGGAACGTGGTGAAGCGAGTGGGGTGAAGAAAGGAGATGAGATGGCTTCGGCTTTCTGAATCGCCTTCCGCCATTTTTGAGTATAGCTCATTTATTTTTTTGTAAAGAAGAATGTGTCGGCAACCCTAGTTAGGGTTTGTTTGTAAAGTTGCTTTCGGGTAGAGGTGTTATCTACCCGATATCTTGTAATTAAACTTGGGCTGGGCCCTTTTACACTTCTTCAAAAAAAAACTCAAATATTTTCAATCGGTGAATTAACCGAATGTAGGTTTTCATCACGTTACATCTCTTGCATGTTCAATGATCCATGCGTATGAGCTTTGTGTATGGAAAAATACTATTTTACTTTTGATATCGTTGTGCGGTTGTAATAGTATAGTAAAATATATGTTATATGTGGTACAATTTGGTTTAAATATTCACCAAGTATATTTGTGTTATGTATTACAACCAAGACGTTCAATGAATTAAGTGCTAGTTACATGGCTGAAAATTTGTAAAATAAAACATTATTTAATGTCGACTACTAAATGATATATTACCATTTAGACACACAAAAAACACCAAATATGACAGAACATATCTTAAGCGCACGATCCTATTGCATTTATATATCTACTTCTGAATTATTACATGTAGGGTTGAAACTTGAAATTTATATTACTTCGCAGAATATATCTTCTGATGGATTTAATTGTACTCGTCTTATTGGTTATAAATTGGCAGTGATCAACATGAATAATCATTTGGTCCAAAAATAATCCCTTTGTTAGGCATGT
Organism: Allium fistulosum; assembly: GCA_030737815.1. Lineage (NCBI taxonomy): Eukaryota > Viridiplantae > Streptophyta > Magnoliopsida > Asparagales > Amaryllidaceae > Allium > Allium fistulosum. Next base: position 104,531,313 of record CM060907.1, read on the forward strand.
TTAATTGTTTACTTATTTGTTGTCTATATTTTTGTTAATAACAAAATTATCATGTTAATTTTTCATAAAAAAGCAAGATTTGAAATTCCGGTCGGTACGCTCACTACTAGAATGGCTTCAGATTGTGACAGTTCTTGGTAACGGCTAACGACGGCTAAAAAATGTGGTCGTCGCTAGCCGTTGCCTACTTGAATATAACCCGTGAAGCAGAAACATTACAACGCCACTTTCCATTTGCCTCCACTCCTTCTCTCCTTCTTCCCAATTTCGCCCTCAACTGCCTCCAACCGCCACCAGCCGCCTCTAGCCGACGACCCCTTCCCGCTGCGCACTCCTTCCTCCTTCTCTTTCTCCCGATTTTTTGAGGTATATTCTTTTAAACCCTATTTATAAAAAAAATAGTAATTTTTGTTTGAATAGGTTAGATTAATTGGTATTAGATGATGGTAGAGTTTATTAGTTGATTTGGAGATAAAATTAAAACCCTAATTTAGAAAATTAGTTGATTATTGATTTGGAATTGATGATTATTGTGTATTAGTTGATGATAATAGTGTGTTGGTTGATTTGGGTATGTTAGTAAGTGGTTTGATTGTTTAATTTGTAATTAAAAATTAGGGTTGATTTGAAATTCGAAAATTAGTATTATTGATTAATATGCTTATTGATAAGTTTACGTGAATGTTTGTTATAGTGAAAAACGATGTTTGTTACAGTTTACGTGCAAATTAGCGTATAATTATTGATTAATATGCTTCTAAGTAGGTACGAGTAAACATAAGTAATATTCTTTAATTAATTAGTGCGTGTTAATTATAACTGTTGGTGCTTAGTATAAAATTATTTTATTTTAATTTGTTATTATTGGTGCTAACTTCTAATTTTAGCCTATAAAATTAAAATTTTATTAGTTAAAAGAGTTTGAAATGATATGCTTGTAACAGATATGCATAGGAGACACTCTAGCAGATCTCAATATTCTCCTTCCACTAGTGCAGGTCCTAGCGGCACATCGTCGGATTTACGTCTGGTGGCAGAGATAGTTCCGAAGAGTGTGGAGGTAAGTATCAAAATTTAAAATTTATTAAATTCGTACATATTAATTTATACAGGGGGTTTGAGGTCTAACCGAGTGACTTTATTTTGCAAGTGTCGAGGAAGGCATTCATGAGCCGGATGTCGTGATGTTAGGCTCATTGGGACAACACTCCCGATCACATAAAGAACGCCATATTCACCGACTTGATGGTAAGTTTAAATATATAATTTATTTGTAAATTAATACAATGTATATAATTCAAACCAATATCAATTTCAATATGCAGGCCGTTGTTCGTGTGGACCCGCAGAATATAGATGTTTTTGTCAATCACTGGAACCAAAGAATGCGCAAAAATTACAGAGACACCATATCAAAAGCCAAGAGAGCGGGAAAGAGGCCATCATGGATGAGAGCTGGCGTATGGGCTCAATTTTAGCAGCTCTGGGATACTCCGGAGTCGGAGGTAAGTTATATATATTATTTCATTTTGTTATTACATTTTGTTTAAAATTCATGTATTAGGTGCATTAATTTAGTTAATTGTGCGTTTAAATTTATAGGAATTATCGACGTGGAACCGTGCAAACAGGGCTAAAAATCCTGCTTTACACGCGGTGGGTCGAAGTCCTTCAACAACATCGTAGGGGATTTGTAAAGTTATTAAATGCATTTCTAAATAGTTGTAAGATAATTTAGTCATATCAGTAACATTATTCATTTGTATATATAACTTCAGTTTCAGAAATATAATTGTGATCCTATACTGGCCGAGGTCTTCACTCACACACATGCCGTCGAGCACACGGATGAGAAGGGAAATATTTCATATGAATTTATGGACGATAAATCTAAATCTTTGATGGTAAATATGTTTAATTCTTTTACTGCACATTTGATAAGTTCTTTATTATTTATTATTTATTATTACAAACTATCGTTCGTCATCGTAGGAGATATACGAAGCAGAGAAAGCTTGAGTGCCGCAGTCCACTAGCCGTGAGTTAACCTTAGAGGAGGAGGACTGTATTTGGGATGCTCTCATTGACCCGCCTACCCGAAATAGGCGTTATGGTTGTGGAAATCAGGAGGTAAACTGCTTCATTAACTAATATATATATTATATTTAATCTTGAAACAAATTATATTCCAATCAAATAATTGGAGGCAACGATGACCCAGAGGGCTTTTAGGAGATTGCAGGACGAGGTGGAGTAGCTCAGTTGAAGTAACAGATGACAGAATTCAATGACTGGCGAAAGGGCGGAGGACAGGCGCAACTTGTACTAAATATATCATGTTAAAAATTGATCGTATATTTTAAATGCAAACTTGTACTAAATATAATTTTATATAATAGTAAATACTTTTTAGTAATTATTTACTATGTTTAACATTATTTAAATCGAAATAAATGTTAATAATTAATATAAAATAATATATTCCTTGAAAATTATATTTAAAATTGTATAAAATTTTCATCATCATATTATAGTCAAACCGTGGCATGGCGTTCCATCGAGTGACTATATTTGGGTCGAGTGAAGTATTGGAAGTGAAGCACTATTAAAAAAATGATTCATCTCCTTAGTTATATGAGATTAGTATCACGGTCAACTCAAGTTAACTCAAAGTCAAAGTCTTTGGCCAGAGCATTTCGGTTAATAATTGTTATTATTGAACCAAGGACTTTGTTTTTGGACTATGGAGTTGAATATGGATGATGGTGGAATTTTGACCATTACCAAATTCAATAAGTAAAAACTGATATAGTTTTGACGAAGAGAATTGGTGTAAATAACTATCATAACCGGGTAACGCTTAATAAAGTGAATTTGGATTTTACGAAACTAAGTAAGCGATAAATTTGGCCAAAATGTCACACCACCTGTTAAGTGATGTGTGAACGTTAACATTCGGATAATTTGATGTTAATCGCTGACCAAATTTACACTTGACGAGTCACACAACCAATATGATGAATTCTCTTTAGACCAAATGATTTAATTAGTTTATAATTATTATAAATTAATTAAATTAATTAATATTTATGAAATATTAATTATCAAATTTTGAATATGATTTAAGAAATAAATATTGCACTATATTTGTAATAGTTATCTATATGCGATATCGATATGCAATTAAATTAGATTTAATTAATAATATTTATTTAGGCTTAAATGGGATTGAAGCCCATGAAAAGGGCTGGAAATTTCGACCAAAAGGATGTAGGGGACGGCTAAAAATTGGACTAGGGGTATTTTAAATGGATGGATCAAATTTAGTGTGAATGGGTAAGAGATTTGATCCACCTTTCTCTCTATTCCTTCCACTATAAAAGAACTCATAACCCTAATGCATTTAGATCTTTTTTGGCTACCAATTTTATCTTCTTTCTGGCCGAGCACACCTACACAAATCTCCATCAAAGTTCATGTGAAATCAATTTCAAATCAACAACTATTGGATAGTCAACAGTCTACAATTCAAAGATTAGCAATCTACCGAATTGAGAAGAGTTCTAAGGAGGGATATTCATCATAGCAAGGTACATCAAGGCATAATTTTGTTATGTTTTCTTATTTCATATAACTTATAATTTATGTATAATATTCCATTGCTTGTATGTATATATCATAATTAATTTAGTTAGGTAAGATTCCTATTTGTATGAATGTTGTCACATATTGAATGGTTATGTATGTATGTATAGTAAAACACCAATTTTTTATTTAGATCTGATTTATAAACAGTTTAAATAATTTAATTTAATTTATATAAATTTATTAATTAATTATGTATATATTAATATGTCATATTATATAAATTTAAATGACCTAAAATTCATTATGACACCATATCATGTTAAAAATAGATCGTATATTTTAAATGCAAACTTGTACTAAATATAATTTTATATAATAGTAAAATATTTTTTAGTAATTATTTACTATGTTTAACATTATTTAAATCAAAATAAATGTTATATAATTAATATAAAATAATATATTCCTCTAAAATTATATTTTAAATTTTATAAAATTTTCATCATCATATTATCTTTCAGCCAAATTTTCAGAATTTAAAAATAAAATTTACTATTTCTAAAAATTAATTATAATGACGGTCTAAATTAATGAAATAATAAAAAATATAATTTCAACTCAAAAAATTATGAAAATTTTTCGTTACCTTATAATATTATTTTCGAATTTTAGAAAATTTAAAATTTGAAAAATATTTCAGAAAAATAATTTTAATATTATTTTATTGTTGTTTTTGATATTAATTAAATAATAATAAATATTATTTTGACTTAGAAAATTATGGGAAAATTTTTGTGACTTTATAATAACATATTTGAATTTCAAAGTTTTAAAATTTGAAAAATACTCCATGAAAATAATTTTAACATTATTTTATTATTTTCGACTTGTGTATATATGTATAAATAATTTTGTAATATAAAATTATAATAAAATATTTTATGTGTTGTGTATTGGATCTAGAATGCTACAAAATTATTCAAATTTATTTAATTTTCATAATTAATATAATTATATAAACACACACACACACACACACATTTATAAATACTCTAGATATTAAAATATAAATACACACACACAAATATATATATATATATATTATTTTCTTACTGTAAAATATACGTGTATATTATATTTTAAAAAACAAATTTATATATTATGTGTGTGTGTATTATTAATTTCACGTTTATGTAATACATGTATTATGCATATAAGTAAATATTTGTATTTTTAATACTTATTTAAATAACAAGTTTATATATATACATACATATATTTGGATAACATACAATACATATAAGACAAGCTGACATGTCCGTTGCGATTCAAATCCCAACATTTATATACGAACATGTTATACCTTACACGGATTGTTATGTTACACATGCACACATATACATATATGTATATGAAACATATGCGTACAATTATATTTAATTAAACGTTAATCAAATAAAATTCAATTCATTAATTAAAAATTAAATGAAATAAAGATTTTATTTTAATTAAATTTAGAAATACTCTAAATAAATTAGACTTCATAGGCCCAATAAAGATCCAATAGGGTAAAAAAAATTGAAATTCGTCTATAGCTTCCGCTACAGGCTGGCCCAGTTCCAACACAATGCGCCTTCGTAATCACCATCAGTCCTTCTATCTACCTATCAGAGTAAAACAAAAGGGATAAAAGGATAAAGGAGGTCATACATAAGTTTGGTGGGTGAAACATATCGTAAAGCGTATAATACTAATAAGCAGTAAAACAATACTTGTGCTAGAAAACCATACATTTAACCTGTGTCACCTACACCCAACTAGTCAACTAAACCAAGTATAGTACTACGGTAATAATTGGGACATTGTATACTATGGCTTTACTAAAATAGTATCATGTACTCAAGTATATCACTAAGTGTTTCCCTACTAGGAATTGCACACTTAACCCAAAACCCCAGAGCTATAAGCATCATTATTGGAACGAAACTCCAAGTTGTGCGTCATCGTATACCACACTATTAGGATGAGGCTGCCAACTCATTTGTTAAAATGTACACACACTATTTGTATAAAGACCAACTCGCATGCCGAACCATATGCAACAATATTATTATAAAGACTAACTCATCATCGCCAAACCATATGCACATTATTGGTATAAAGACCAACTCGCATGCCAAAATATATGCGACACTATTGGTATAAAGACCAAATTTCGATCGCCAAACCGTATGCAAACGATTGAGCCTAATGTCCATACTTGCATACTGAAACAACTACGACATAATTGAGTCCAAAGTCCCAACTCGTCGTTGATTAGACGTATGCACACTATTGATATAAAGATTACCTTGCATGTTGAAACCATAGGCGACGCTATTGGTGTAAAGACCAACTTGTTGTTGCCAAACTCTAAGAAACACTATTGAGGTCAAGTCTGTGCAGTTAATGCCCCGATATATCCCCGCTATAACTCCGATATATCTTATAGCGTATTCCTACCACTACGATTTTTCCATATATCCCCAACATATAGCCTTTCCGCTTTAATCCCCGCTATTTCCGCTATATCCCGTTATTTCCGCTATATTCCGCTATTTCCGCTATATCTTCTATAAAAAATTGGATTGAAAAATGATATTTATACGCTATAAAAATTATGAAATTAATTAATTTCATTGAATTTTTGATATATGTTTAGAAATGATAATACTCTAATATACTACTAAATTAAATTAAGTTATATAACAGTTTTACGTTCATTTACAATACATTTGCACATATTTTTATTTAAAATTATTTTTGTATTAATTATAATTCAATTGAATGTTAATTTTTCACATAATTACTATCTATATATTTGTAAAAACAACAAGTATGGGATTTATATGCTATTTTAGAGTAATCCGATATATCCCGCTATATCTTCGCTACATCCCCGCTATGACTTTTTGCACCTCTACCGCATTGAATCCACCGAGCGCTTTAATTGCACAGGGTCAAGTCCAAGCTAGCCATTGCCTAACAGTCTGCGACACTATTGGGATTGAAGCCAAACTTGTCATCATAAAACCGTTTGTGATGCTATTGGATCAAGCCCCAACTGGTTGTTTCCAAACGCCACTAGTACCACCAAGGACTAATTTCCTCATATGTGTACCGAAAAGTCCTAGTAGAAACCATTCAATATAGCAAATCTACTGAAATAAGGCATTTTTCTAAGGCATCTCAAAACATATTAAAACGTTCCTCGTATCACCAAGATGTCGCAAATTACATTTGAAATGAATGTCGTATGCGAAATTAATATTTTAATATCACTTGAGATGCCTGACATTTCACTTCCACTAGCATTCATCCTTTAAAAACTCCAACTCGGGCCGTATTACTCCAATCCGACTTCGCCCCTAGCCTCCTCGTCGCACGTCACTATTTAGGGCCTCTGATCATCAAAACTCCGACCACCTCCCTACAAACCACCACACCCGAATTTACACTCATAGCTTTGCCACAACGCCTCGATTTGGGATGATTAAATACTAGCATAGGGCCTACTTGACTCCCTCTACACGTCCTTGCCTTCCGATCACCCTATTATGGTTGTTTCACCATTGAACTCAAACAAACTATCCACGTTTATTGAATCCTCCTACACGTTTTCGATGAACGAATACCACCAATAGATTCATGTGGTCGAGAACTAAAATTTTAATATACAATATGTCGAACTTAGAGCACCTTTACCTTTTACACTTTTTAATATCGAGAGATACACCCCGTGTCTGATTGGAAATAAAAAATCATTTTTCGAATTATCTAACCATTGCATACAACCTCCTAAGCATGAATCATTACAATTTAAAATGATTACTAATCAACTCTATCTAGATTCATCATTTACAATTTGATTTAAAACCATAATGGATGGATTACTACGTCTTATCAGTATATACTCAAATAAGAAGAATCCTACTCACCGATTAACCGTGCATCATCTTAGATTTGATGTAGATCATCCTCCTTATCCTTCGCGTCTAGAATTTCCATGCCTTCAAAACTCTAAATTTTGCATTGATTTATTTGCATCGCTCTCTTCGTGGTGATCGGTTTCATATATTAATTTGTTTAATTTGGATTTGATTTGGAGGATTTGTAATTGATTTAGGAATTAGAGTTTTATATGTTGAGGCAATATTTTTAGAGCAATAGAAATAGATTTAGGGATCTATCCATAGACTAAAAACAATAATATTTAGGTTTAAATTTTGTAATCGATATATTAAGTAAATGCCGTTGGGATCGACACCCTCTAATTTCTGGTTTGTTTTATCATATTCAATAAGTTATATTTTTTTTCTGAATGTAAACAACATTCCAGAAGCAAAAGGAAGGTCCCGAGACTTAATTACTAATCATGTGAAAATTTACTGTTTTTCCCTTTATGTAAAATTATGATTTCACCCTATTTATTTAATTGTTTAATTACTTGAAATTATGATGTTTTATAGGGCAAGAGCTTTGACAAGACTGAAGGTGATGTGCTAGTAACACCCAGGCTGGAGGGCTTCGACGACGGGGACACATGGTGTTGGACGGCTAGGGTTTCGGCGATGCACAGAGGGCTTTAGTGATGTGCAAACTTGAATATGCATGGTGCTTGACAAGTTTTCTTTTACGAAATGTTTTAATGAGTAGAGGAGAGGTTCAACGGTTGGTAAAGTGGATGCATGCTAGGCATCTCTATGGCATCAAAAAACCCAGACATCTTTCCGATGCAAAATAGATGCCATAACTATTTTAGACATCATTACAACTATGTTCTGATGCCCCCGGCTTAGGGTGCAGAGTGACATCGAAAATATCAAGTCAGAAAAACAACATTTTTCTTGTAGTGCATAAATATTAAGTATGATATAATTATTCGGTAATAATAACACAAATGATATTATGCAACATTAGTAAAAGTAAATTTCTTCAGAATTAACATTTATACCCCTATTGCATGGCGCAATTGATCCAATGGATCTGACACGTGATAGACTGTCGAAAGATCGACAACAAACACAACTCCATCTTGATCTACTAGTTACAATCATCATAAATGCACACACACAAATTCATAGTCATTGGATTAAGGCACATGTCATGCATCCAGATATGACCAATAGATGTGCTTTGTCATGCTATCAATCTAAGTCAACTTGGTACTACTGTAAAAGATAACTACCCACACATGAAAAATGATGTTTGACGTCTAACCTCATTATTATAAAATAAGATAAATGGGTTAAAACAAAAGAAAACTTACAGTGGAGCAATCAAAAATCATGAACGATGGTACTTCGAAATAAATATGAAACTTTTTAAGAAAAAGTACATATAATTTTATGGTAGTTCAACAATGCGTCAAAATGCTCTTTTTCATCAAACCGACCGTTAGGGAGGTTTTCTTACTGTCACTAGCCAAAATCAATTTCTCTGAAGCCAAAAAAACTCCCCCTTTCTCTCCGCTGTTCCGCGCTGCATTTCTTTCCATTCTTATATCAAATCTCGGTTCTTTCTTCTCACCGCCATCGTCGCCCCCTTTGTCCCAAAATAAACGAATGGCCCATCAATCAGTTTTAAGAAATCAAAAATGAAAAAACCCTAAATTATAGTATCTCGACCACTATCCCTGTCTCGGACATCGAAACCACCATTGTTTGCTGCATCTCGACTGCTGTCAGCTATCCGCTGCACCTTCCTAATCCTTCGTCGCACCTCGCCCATGCCTTTGCCTGCCACTATCGATCTTCCAGGTATTAAATTTTGAGAAAAGTTTAAATCTATATAGTGTAATCAACTTCCTCATGTTAAAAGAAAGCCTTTTTCAGGTACTTTTGAGATTTGCTTGAATTTTGAGTTACAGTTCCATCGTTCCCAATTTTGCCTTTGTTTTATTTTTGATTAGAAAATGTGAAGTATTTGATTAGTTTTGTACATATAGTATGAACCCGGCCTGTGCAAAAAAGTAATCAAATACTTCTGCAAAATTGATGTATCACTTTTGCTACTTTGGTTGCCTTGACCATGGTATTATTTTTCCCTCGGCATATTAACTCCGACCCAATATAACTATATATTGACCTGTTATTAAAGCTGTAGGATTTAGGTGGGTGCTAATTTGAGTATTTTTACAGTAGAGGATTCTTGCGTGTATTTTGGTGTTTTAGTATAAAGCGGATTGCTTGTGCACCAAAGTTAAGTGGATTTTTTAGTTTGCTGAATTCAAGTTTTTGTTTTGCTTGTGGTATGCTGAACCTAGAATTACACTAGGTTGGCTGTAACTTAGTCATGACACTTTTTAGTCTAATTGTTAGCACCAAAATTGGTCACTAACCTCGTTCAGAAAGATTGTGTAGAGAGATAAATGATGAAAATAAATTTAAACAAAGAACAATATGCTAAATTGAATGCAAAGACAAGAACACCAGATTTATAGTGGTTCGGCGTAACTGCCTACGTCCACTTTGAGGGTAATCTTTATTGCTTTACTTGATAATTGATTACAGATACAATCCGTACACCAACTACTTGAATACAATTGCTAAGTAAAAAGAACGAGTCTTGAAAGCGGCAGAGTCTCCCCAGTGTTCTCGAAAAAAAAGGTCCATTTCACTGTGCCCCTACCTCTCTATTTATAGACAAAGATGGGTTGGACTCCCCTGGTGGGTCTGGCAGCCGATTACCTCGGCCCATAAAGAGTGAGTTCTGTGTGCCGAACCATTGATGCCGAACCATTGATGCCGAACCATTGATGCCGAACAGTCCAATGTCGAACCATCGATGCCGAACAGTCTGGTGCCGAACCATCGACGCTAAACAGTCTGGTGCCGAACCATTGATGTTGAACAGTCTGGTGCCGAACCATTGATGCCGAACAGTCCAGTGCTGAACCATTGACACCAAATAGTATGATGTCGAACCATCGATGTCGAACAGTTTGGTGCCGAACCATCGATGCCGAACAGATTGATGCCAAACCATCGATGCCGAACAGACTGATGCTGGACCATCGATGCCGATCAGATTGATGTCGAACCATCAATGCCGATCAGAATGATGTCAGACATCTCTAGAGCCGATCAACTCCGTATGTCGAATGCTCTGCCATGCCGAACGAAGTGTGGATACCGAGCAGTATGGAGTGCCGAACGCTCTGGGTATGACGACCCATGTATGCCGATCGCTTTAGAATGTAAGTGTCGAGTGCCTAGTTGCCTGGTCAAACCTTCAGGTAACACTTGCCCCCCAAAGTACATCATGTGGTTAAACGTGGTGTGCTTTGAATCACCCTAGACGCCGAACGATACGTCCATACCGAACAACACAGCCGAAGCCGAGCACCCTGGATGCCGAATGACAAAGCCGATGCCGAGCACCCTGGATGCCGAACGATGTCAATTTGACCGGTCCTACCGGTTATAGTCTCTTCGACTTCCCTTCTCTCTATATAAGCCAATGTTCCTTCTTCTTCTCCCTTTTACTTTTACCTCCGCTTTTCAGTACTTACAAACTTTGCCTCTCAACAGACTTCAGAGAATCATCTACTTTTCCCTTTCTTTCTCAAACACCATACGTAGCCTCACTTCCTTCCTCAACCAATTGAATCCAATTAAAACCACGTTCCCTACTCCAGAATCTCCCCGAGCTTCGACTCATCTCCTAGGTAAAAACCTTTTCCTTAAATACTTCACTCCGATTAGGGAACCTAGCATGAGATTCGAACTCGCGAATCTCTGCAAAATGAAGGTCGGAATTAATTGTGTGGAGCAGGAGGAGTTAAGGGCGAAGTGTGGGTGTTTTGAAGGAGTTTAAGGCTAGACGATGGTAGAAGAGAAGAGGATGGCAGAGGTGTTTGAAGGAAAGAGTTGGTGGAAGACGTATTGATGTGGCTCGGTATTACGTCCTTATGCCGAGCGATGGAAGTGAAGTATGGTAGTGAAACTGGAGTTAAGGTTTAGTGAAGTGGATCGGCATGACCGTGGTTTGACACGGCTTGCCGAACGACTCGGGTACGTTTGTTGGGAGAGATGGAAAAGAAGGGAAATGATGTTAAGGGCAGAAGGCCGAGTGAATCAACTCGGCACGACCTACTACGTGCACTCGTTTTCAGGTCGAACAGAAGAGAGTTCGAACAGAATTCTGGTCGGACAGAATTTTGACCGAGCAGAATTTTGGCCGAACAGAACCTAAACCGAACAAAACCTAAGCCGAACAGAAATTAGCCGAACAGTACTTAGCCGAACAGAACTTAAGCCGAACAGAAACTTAACCCGAACGACATTAAGCCGAACAGAACTTAAGCCGAACAAAATTTAAGACGAACAAAACTTAAGCCGAACAGAATTTTGGACGAACAAAACTTAAGCCGATCAGGACTCTAAGCCGAACAGAATTCTAAGCCAAACAGAACTTAAGCCTTGCTTAATCAAACATCAAACACAAAGACATGGGCTTAAGCATACCAGCATATCGAACTAATCTGGACTGATAACTTCTTAGTTTCATTAATCATAAGCCTGAACTTAAACCAGTAATAACGGATTAAATCTTTTAACACGCAGTGCCAATGTCCGAGTTCAAGATTGAAAATATTGCAATGCTGACTTTCGAAGACGGTCAGCGATGACGGTCTTCGAAGACGACAGTTCAATGCTCAACTTCATACCATCGATTTTGTGACTAATAATTTCTCAGTGTTTACACCCACATGATCGCATTAGTTCACACACTACACGGGGGGAATATTCGTATTATTAAGTCTAACGTCGATTATTTTTTAAGTATAGCTCGAACAGGTACTTTGCTAGATTCAATCTTTATCAGCGATGTCTCGGAAATCTAGCTCCGCCACGATTTCGGACAGGCCTGGGCTGTCCTCCCGACAAGGAGTCGCGGATACTTCAAACCCATCCACTTCTCCTGCACATGACTTAGCTCCCGATGCTCTTGAGGCAGCAATTCTCTTGGACAACCCTGTCGATTCACAAGCTTCAAAGATCACTGAAAGTATACTCCATTGGATATGCTCTGTCTACGGAATCCCCTTCGATGACGTACTCGTTCCAACGGGGCGTGATCGTCCACACTTGCCTCCAGCCGGATACACAGCTTGTAATAAATTCATGTGCTGGGTTGGCAGTGTGCCACCGTTCAACTTGTTTCTTCGGGATGTACTGCAATATATTGACATTGCCCCATCGCAACTGCACCCGAATGGCCATGCATTCCTCTACGGTACTTGCATCCTCTTCATGAATGTCTTCTCTAGGCTCCCAACTCCGGGCGATATTCGATACATATATTGCATCAAGAAGCGGAAGGATAGCCCATCATTCATGTTTCTCGAGCCGCATAACAAATGTCAAATCTTAACCGGGGCGTGGACCAAATTTTCCTTGTATAAACAGGAATGGTTTTATGTGCGTTGTCCTCCTGGCTTTGCGAGGAGATGGGTTGAAGGAAGTAAGCCTTTTCCTTGGTATGTTACTCATGTTTAGTCGAAGCCGTACCTTTTCTAAACTTTATTCATCTTTTCAGGTATTAGCCCCCGTCCTGACGGCCGCGGATATTCTGATGCCGTCGAAGCCATTCGAGCCCTCCCCGCCGAAGAACGGGACATTAGAAATCTTATTTTGAATGAGTCACTTACAAGGCTCGGACTGTTGGCAGAAGGCCATCGGATAAGCCTTCCTCAGGGCGTCACTATTCCCAGGCCTGGCTCTGGTAAAGGGAAAAAACAAGCCGAGTCTTCAGCACGCAGCGCTCCTGATGCACTAGAAGAGGGGGAAATTAAGGAGACTGAGACGCCCGTCGTACAGGGCGAGAACATTAGTCCGTCTCAGGGACCGGTGGTTGAAGTTCATGACATAGAAATGTCGTCTTCCCCTTCGAAAGGAGAGAGGAAACTGACGCTCAAGCTGAGGAAGAAAACTATAGGTAGAACTTCTAAAGTTTCCCATATGCCAACGGAAAAAAAAACTTCCTCGGAGCATTTAGAAAGTTCTCTGAAGGGCCTGTCGAACCTTACCATTCCTGACGATCTACTCAACTACGATTTCGACGATCCAAAGGCCCTCAAGTTTCATTCGCCCGCTAGAGGCGACCCGGGAGTTCAAGCCCGAGTTCAGGGAGATAATACTCCAATTAGTAAAGATACTGGTCCGTCGGGAGGAAACACTAGGACACACACGGACACGTGCACTTCACTTCGCACTTCAATCTTAACCGTCGCCCTGATCTTTTCTAACTTATCCTTATTCTCATTCTATGCAGGTGGTATGGGACGCTCCCACGGAATTGATCGTCTCCACGGCTCTTCCATCTTTCATTCTTCTGGCCGGGATTCAGGCTCCGGTAAACGTAGGGACAGGGACGATTACGGAGATCGAGACAACCGTCCCCGTGAGTCGTCTTATCGGAAGAAATCATATTCCCAGTCTTCATACTCGCGCGATCTCCCTCCTCAAACTGAGCCAGATAGAGAATAACTTTCGCAGAAGGGGTCTCATCCCGATGTTTCCCGAGATCAACATTCCGGTTCATCAAGCACACGGCAATCTCGGGAACATTGGAAGAGAACAGAGTTTCAAAGCCTCCTCCCCCTGTTCTTGCGACCGACCCAACGATAGCAGAGAAGATGGTCGATCTTAAAGCTAAATTTCCCAAAATCTGCTTTGACGGTCTGAAGTTCCTCCCAGCTATTCACCACATTCCAGGGCATGTCAAGCAGAGTGCCATCGCTTGCAACAACGACGTCTATGTTCAGCATGACGCGTTTGTTCATTTGGTCGAAAAAGTCTCGGAAGTATCTGTTGAACGTCAACAAGAAATCGACCGCTTGAAGCTATCTTTGATAAAGACATCATCAAGAATCAGGACGAAGAGCTCGCTTCATACAAGTCCAAACTCAAAGCTGTAGAACAGAGTGCTAAGGAGACTGCGAAGGCCGTCGCTCGTCTAGAGACGACCCATAAGAAAGAACTTGACGTCGCAGTCTAACGCAGTGGGGCCCTAGCTCTAGAAAAAGATTCTATTCAAAAAGAAAGGGATACACTCGCCCTGCAGGTTAAAGAGTTAAAGGAGCTACTCTCTAAGGAGAGGGAAGAGAAGATAGCGGCTCAAGAAGAGTCTCAACGGTACTGTAATGAGATCGTCGATACACGTCTCTTGAAAGCAAAGCTCGATGATGAGCTTTCTAAGGTTGAGACGATGAAGGACAAAGCCCGTGAGGAGGGCAAGAGACTAGCTTCCGAGGAGATCGACTCCCGTCTTGAAGCAGCTGCAGAGGCCGGCAGAGAAGAGGTCAAGTGTATGTTTGACCCACTGATTGCCGAATACAGCGCCCGCGTCCTCATGCACCGGGACTTGACTTTCTTGGGCGAGGGCTATCTTGAATCTCTTGCCGAGGCTTGGGAGACTTTAATAAAGATCAGGAAGGTTGAGTCAGGCACTGAGGAGGATGATGAGGAGGCTTTAGTGAAAGAGTTTCTCAGGGGGAACGAGCCATCGGACTTGTCTGCAGTTATGGCTCTCTTTGGTAAAGGCTCTCCCCCATCAACAGAGAAAGATGACAAAGCTAGTCCATCTGGAGTTAAGGCTGCAACTCCTCCTTCTACTCAATCGGTCGGTCGGCCAGCACTTGACCCATTTGAGCAACATGCCGGCTATGATCCGGAAGATCCCGGTCTCGACACCCACGTGCTATCTCCCATTCTAGAGGGTGAAACTCCACGCACAAATGAAAGCCAGCAAGAAACCGGTATAAAACTCTTCTTCTAGAAGTTCAAAGATCTGTCGCTTTTTGTGAGCGGTTATTGGTCCTAATGTTTGTTCTTTATGTTTTTATGCAGGCCGCTCTGATCCTGAACCGACTCCGAGGAGCGATGACGCCAAGGAGGAGGCGGGGTAAACAAGCGATGCTGCTCACGCGGGAATAACTCCTGGTCCTAACGCTCAAGTGATCGGGGCGCTAGATGATGATAAGTCTGACACTTCATCTCCCGTTGAAGGGAGTTATGAAATCGAAATTACTGGCGCCTCAGAACACACTTCGAAGGTGAGTATGAAAGAGCGGCTCGCGGAAGAGAAGAGAAAGAAGGTCGAGATCAAGGTCGAGCCTCAAATACTAGAACTTACCGACCCGCTGAATAGGCCTTTGAAAGTCATTCTTCCCGACAAATCCAAACCACTGGATGTTCCTCCCCCCACTCCTGACTCCGCTTCCTTGGCGAGCAAGAGGTCTAAGAGGAAACGTGAGGGAGAGGAGTCATCCGAGAAAACAAAGGAGGAGAAGAAAAAGAAGCCGAAGAAATAGCCACTATACTCGTTCAACGAGATTTTGCTTAGGTCCTGCAACTACTTTTGCTTTTTCGTTTTCGTAGTTTATGTAGATAGATTTTTGACTCCAAGTTTTGGAGGAGTGGTTGTATAACCCCATTTTGGATTATTCAATAAAGTTTAGTTTCTTTGTCATTTGAAAGATTTTTTTGCTTTTCAGCTTTTTGTATAACTGTGGCCGAAACTCAAGTTCTTATGAGTTGCATAAATTCCCAATCCATTCTTACATTGTTTGGACATTCTTTGGAATTGTACATTTCTCGTTTCACATTTTTGGTACTTAGAATATTTTCTAATCCGCGCTTTGGGGACTTAGAGTGATTCGGTCCGCATTCAGGGGACTCGGAGATTGAAGTCGTTTATACTCTAGTCCACGCTCCGGGGACTTAAGGTACTCCGATCCGCACTCAGGGGACTCGGAGATTAAAGTCGTTTATACTCTAGTCCGCACTCTGGGGACTTAGAGTACTCTGATCCGCAGTACTCCGATCCGCACTCAGGGGACTCGGAGATTGAAGTCGGTTATACTCTAGTCCGCGCTCCGAGGACTTAGAGTACTCCGATCCGCACTCAGGGGACTCGGAGATTGAAGTCGTTCATACTCTAGTCCGCGCTCTGGGGACTTAGAGTACTCCGATCCGCACTCAGGGGACTCGGAGATTGAAGTCGTTCATACTCTAGTCCGCGCTCTGGGGACTTAGAGTACTCCGATCCGCACTCAAGGGACTCGGAGATTGAAGTCGTTTATACTCTAGTCCGCGCTCCGGGGACTTAGAGTACTCCGATCCGCACTCAGGGGACTCGAAGGTTGAAGTCGTCTATACTCTAGTCCGCGCTCCGGGGACTTAGAGTACCCCGGTCCGCACTCAGGGGACTCGGAGATTGAGGCCGTTTATGCGAGTTTGTACATCATATGGAATAATGTAACTTCAGTAGTTCATCACCAGATTATAAGGTACAGAAACATCAATAATTCATGGAAAATACGGCTTCAAGCCTTTATTAATGAAACAAACTAAATTGTCTGATTACACACTAAAAAGGAAACTAAGAATCAATGGAATAAAAACATACAGCAAACAATTGTACCTAAAAAAGGAAAGAAACAGGCTAAATGTAATAACGTCGCAAATGTTCACTGTTCCATGCTCGGGGGAGTGTCACGCCATTAACGGTCGCTAGCTTGAAAGTTCCCTCTCCAAGCTTCCGTTCAACGACATATGGACCTTCCCAGTTGGGATTCATACGTGATGGTACCGGGAAAACTCGTTTCAAAACGAGATCACCCACATCAAGGATTCTTGGGCGGACTTTCTCGTCGTAATATCGCTTGACTCGATGCTTATATGTTGCCGCCCTTAATTCAGCTTCTTCACGTTTTTCATCAACGCAGTCCAGTGATTCCAACAAGAGATCCTGATTCGTCTTAGGATCATAATGTGTCACCCGATGTGATGGAACTTCAAGCTCCACGGGTATAACAGCTTCCGAGCCGTATGCCAATGCGAATGGAGTGTGGCCAGTCGCGGACTTGTGGGTAGTTCTATAAGCCCATAGCGCTGTTGGGAGTTCATCTACCTACTTGCCTCCAGCCTTTTCCAAACGCTTCTTCAATATGGACTTGATTATTTTGTTCACGGCTTCAACTTGTCCAATAGCCTTCGGATGGGCAACGACGGCGAACTTTTTCTCAATGCCGTACTTTGAACAGAAATCTTTTAACTCTCTACTTTCAAACTGAGTTCCATTGTCTGTAATGATGGTTCGCGGGAGGCCAAAGCGGCATATAATGTTTCGTACAACGAAATTAATGACCTTCTTGGAGGTGATTGTGGCTAAAGGCTCTGCCTCGGCCCACTTCGTGAAGTAGTCGACCGCAACTATCGCGTATTTTGCACCACCTTTGGATATAGGCAAAGAACCGATTATGTCGATTCCCCAGATTGCAAACGGCCAGGGACTAACCATTTGTGTGAGTTCCGTTGGTGGAGCTCTCGGGATTTTCGCATATCTTTGATACTTGTCACATTTTCTTGCATAATCTGCAGCATCTCGATTCACAGTTGGCCAATAGTATCCATAACGGAGGATCTTTTTTGCTAGCGTTTGCCCCCTAGTATGGTCGCCACATTCTCCTTCATAAACCTCCTCCAAGACCCGCTTTGTCTCATCATGGGCAATGCTTCGTAATAAGGGGACCGAGAACACCTTCCGATACATTACTCCATCCTGCATCACATATCATGCGGCTTTTCGAATGACCTGTCGTCTTTCGCTCCTTTTTTCTAGTAAAGTCCCGGTCATCAGTTATAGTTTGAATGGGGTCATCCACGACTCCCTCTCGATTTCCGTTTCCAACACAAAATCAACTTTCATCGCATCTATGCTTGGAGCATGTAAGGTTTCAACGGGAAACAATCCCATTTGTTGTGCATCGCCAGTGCTTGCAAATTTAGCCAACGAGTCGGCTTCCTTGTTCTGTTCACGTGGGACATGCAAAATGTCATAATGTTCGAAGTTCGCCAATAGTTCCTGAACCAGAGCAAGGTACGGAGCAAGATTCTGTCCCCTTGCTTGGTAATCTCCCCGCACTTGGTAGACCACCAACTGTGAGTCACAAAATATTTCGACTGACCTTACCCCGAGTTCTCCAATAAGCTTTAAACCAGCAATCAATGCTTCATATTCTGCTTCATTATTCCTAGCCGGGAAATTGAGCTTCAAAGCGTAACAAATCGATCGATTTTCTGGAGTCACGAGAACTACACCAGCTCCGGAGCAACGGTCGTTTGATGCCCCATCGGTGTACAATTTCCATTCAATGGGGGGAACGACACTGTGACCATCTGGTTCATCGGATACAGTAAACTCAGCGATGAAATCTGCTAATGCTTGCCCTTGTATGGCTCTTTGTGGCAGGTAGGTAATATCGATTTGACTCAACTCAATATTCCATTTTAACATCCTTCCAGAAGTTTCTGGTCGTTAGAGTACCTGCCGTAAGGGCTGATCGGTATAAACACTGACTGAGTGTGCTTGAAAGTATGGACGCAGCTTACGTGATGCAATCACCAAGCAATAGGCCAATTTCTCAATTTTAGGGTAATTTCTTTCTGCCCCCGTTAAACGTTTGCTAACGTAATACAACGGCTTTTGGACTCGGTCCTCCTCGCGGACTAAAGCCGCACTTATAGCATGCGGGGATACGGCCAAGTATACGTACAGCATCTCGTGGTCTACTGGTTTCGACAGCACTGGAGGACTCTCCAGATGCCTCACCAGATCTCGGAATGCTTCCTCACAGTTGGACGTCCATTCGAAATTCCTCTTCCCTTTCTTTATTATATCGAAGAAGGGAATGCACTTGTCCATGGCTCTGGATATAAATCGACTCAGCGCAGCCACCTTTCCATTCAAGCTTTGCACCTGTTTTATAGTTCTGGGCACTTGCACATCTCGAATGGCTTGAATATTTTCTGGGTTAGCCTCAATTCCCCTGGCATTAACAATGAATCCCAAAAACTTCCCCGACGCAACGCCGAAGGAACACTTTAGAGGGTTGATCTTCATCCCATAATATCTGATTATATCGAACATCTCTACTAAGTCTCGAATGTGGTCGTTTGACTGTCGTGACTTCACGAGCATGTCATCCACATAGACTTCCATTGTTCTACCAATCTGGTCTTTGAACATTCGATTCACCAAACGCTGATAGGTCGCTCTCGCGTTTTTCAATCCGAAAGGCATTACTACATAGCAATATAGCCCAACGTCTGTGACGAAACTAGTGTGTTCCTGGTCCGGAATATGCATCGGGATCTGATTGTATCCCGAGTACGCATCCATGAAGGACAACAACTCGTGTCCTGCAGTGGAGTCGACCAACTGATCAATCCTAGGCAATGGGAAATTGTCCTTGGGGCACGCTTTGTTCAAATCGGAATAATCTACGCAAGTTCTCCATTTCCCGTTCGCCTTTTTCACCAGCACGGGGTTTGATACCCATTCAGGGTAGAGGGCGTCGTGGACGAACCCATTGGCTTTGAGTTTGTCCACTTCCTCTCTGAGAGCAGCGAACCTCTCCGGGTCCATTCCTCTCCTC
Source organism: Allium fistulosum (assembly GCA_030737815.1). Classification (NCBI taxonomy): domain Eukaryota; kingdom Viridiplantae; phylum Streptophyta; class Magnoliopsida; order Asparagales; family Amaryllidaceae; genus Allium; species Allium fistulosum. The sequence continues at coordinate 104,551,387 of CM060907.1, forward strand.
TTTTGTTTAACTGGGACGTACTTCGGGTCTATGTTCAACATATGACTCGTAATAGTAGGAGAAATCCCACACATATCAGAATGTGTCCAAGCAAAAACATCAAGATTCGCTTAGAGGAAATCACTAAGGTCTTCAGTCATTACGGGGCTGAGTTGTGATCCGATCTTCAGTACTCGCGATGGATCGTCTCGACTGACTGAAATGTCAATCGTCAGTTCAGCCGGTGCTGCTTTTTCTTCCCTGGGATCCTCATCGTCGTCTCTCGGATCTATGTCTCTGTAGATCTGAGAATTTTGCCCGAGCCAGGGCTCGGGCATTATTTGTCAATTGTCGGCATTCTGGATGAGGACGGAATTGTCCGCAACCTTTCCTTTCTCTCTCCGCTGGGCCTCTCGGAGCTCAGCCACATAACATGCACGATCGGTCGCCTGGTCGCCATGAACAACACCTACTCCTTTGTCGGTCGGAAATTTTAAAGTCAAACACCATGGGGCTAATGCCGCCCTAAACTCAGCCAGGGCCGGTCGGCCCAAAATCACATTGTACGGAGAATCTACATTCAAAACTAATAAAGGTAGGATTCGCACCCTCCTTCGCTCACCTTGTCCCAGTTCAACTGGCAACTCGACATATCCCACTGCATCAGTCGCTGCGCCATTAAAGCCATGTATACGAGCTTTAGATGGCTTCAAATCCTTCGTCTCCATCTTCATCTGGTCATAAGCCTTCTTGAAGATGATATTGACAGAACTTCCACAATCAATCAAGATTCTTTTCACATAAGCCGGCCCGATTGTCGTAGATATGACCATCGGGTCAATGGTAGGAGCCTCCACTTGGTCAGCATCTCTGCTCCTGAATACTATATCGTCCGTCATCATGCGTAGCTGTTTGGCAGGGGTCCCATCCTCCACGTTGGAACAACACTCGAAGTCTGCGTGCCTCAGGGAATTAGCATACCGTTCCATCTCTTGCCAATTCTTATCCGCAGGGTGAGAACCACCGATGATCGTGTTTATGACTAGTCTGCCCACGGTCCGAGCAGGCTCCTCGGGATGACGTGGAACTAGTGCACGACCTGGATTGGATGTTCCCTGTCCACCTTCCTGCGGATTCTTCACAAACTCCTGTAACTTTTTCTGTCTGATCAACTTTTCTATAGCATCATGTAGGTGTCTGCACTCTTCAGTATTGTTCCTATAAGTTCCATGGAAGCGGCAGTATTTCCCAGTCCGCTTTTGTTCCTCAGTTGACTCCTTCAGACGTGGCTTTCTATAATGAAAGGTATTGCAGGTCGATAGGTGAATGTTTCCAAGAGACGCATTCAGCGGGGTGTACTCGTTGTAGGTTGGAATTCTCGGCTTCCATTTCCCCGCTTCTCTTTTCTTCCCTTGGTTTCTTCCTCCGGATTCCTTAGATTGCCCGGGCTTGTTCTGGACATTGACTTGAACTTTCTCCGAGTTGTCTCCGGACTGCTTCACAACAATGTTGCTTTTTACGGACTCTGAACAGGCCCCGGTGCCTTATCTCGCCTTATCCACCTGGCTTCCTCTCTTCTTATGAACTGATGTGCCTTTGAGTAAAATGCTCTAGCGTAGTTGGAGGTTTTCCTGCCAACCAATCTTCGAACTCTGAATCTGGATCCACACCTCTCATCACAGCCATAAGAATTGCATGATCATTGGGATTACTGACTTCAGTAGCCGCAACATGAAATCTCTGTAAATAATCCTTCAACGACTCCCCAGGAGCTTGGATTATACTTGATAGAGACATCACGTCCTTTGGACGAGTAGTATGTATCCTGAACTGTTCTATAAACTTCTTCGCCAACTCCTCGAAACTGGATACGGATCGCGGAGGAAGTCGGGTGAACCACATGGTAGCGATCCCAGATAGAGTTATTGGAAAGCACCTGCACTTGGTTGCATCATTCGCTCTAGCTGAATCCATCATCCATTCGTACCTCATCACATGCTGTCTAGGATCAGTCTTTCCTTCATAAGCTGGAATAGTTGGCATGCTGAACTTTTGGGTACTCTGCCTGTAGAACAACGTCTGTGAAAGGAGTATGACTTCTAGTCACTCCCCAATCGTCGTTTGATAAGCCTTGATTCTCTTTCATCAACTGTCTGATCATAGCTGTTAGATCTGGGGTTTGTATGGAAGATGGAAGGTTGGAGCCTGTCCTACGGGATTGATCAGGTTGATGCCTCCTCTGCTGGCGATCTGCCAAACGTGCGTCTTGAGGTTCGACATCATTAGCATCTTGGTGAGCCAGGCGTCCAGCCTCCACCTGCACTCCAGCTCCTAAATTTCCAGCTCCTGCTTGGTCACGGTCTCCGAGGTGTAAGTGGTCCCCAGCTGTTCGAACAGCAGCACCTGCCTGCGTAGTTTCAGTCTTGTGACGTCTACGCCTGGGAGGTTCGTCGGACGAAGTCGAGCTGTCAGATGAAGAATAAGGAGCTGGATTGCCCCTAGCATTCTGATGCTGTTGTTGAGTGAGCTGTGCCATGAGGTCGGCGTTAGCTTGCATCTGCTCTCCGAGTTGCCTCTTGCTTTCCCTGAGTTCTCTCATCAAGTCGTTGAACTCTATTCTGGTGACAACTGGCATCTGGTCCTGGGCGGTAGTCCCTGCACCTAGAATTGCTTGTTGATTGCTAGGCCTTGCTTGTTGTACGCTAACAGTCTGGTGCCAAACCATTGATGCCGAACAGTCTGGTGCCGAACCATTGATGCCGAACAGTCCGGTGCCGAACCATTGACGCCGAACAGTATGATGCCGAACCATCGATGTCGAACAGTCTGGTGTCGAACCATCGATGCCGAACAGATTGATGCCGAACCATCGATGCCGAACAGACTGATGCTGGACCATCGATGCCGATCAGATTGATGCTGAACCATCAATGCCGATCAGAATGATGTCAGACATCTCTAGACGCCGATCAACTCCGTATGTCGAATGCTCTGCCATGCCGAACGAAGTGTGGATGCCGAGCAGTATGGAGTGCCGAACGCTCTGGGTATGACGATCCATGTATGCCGATCACTTTAGAATGTAAGTGTCGAGCGCCTAGTTGCCTTGTCAAACCTTCAGGTAACACTAATATTGATTTTTTGCTATCTTATTTCCCTTTTACATCAGGCACTGTTTCATTCATATAGACACCATTTCATTCTTGCATCATTGGTCTTCTTTGACATTGAAAAGCTTGGGTATGTATAATTGAGATCTTTTTTGTCATTTACTCTTATCAGTACCTAATTTAGATCTCCATATCGTATCCGTATTTTTTATCCTTTTTTTCTAACGATGCAATTTAGCATATTATTATTTCTTTGTTTAGTTGAAATTAATGAAAAATTACAACAAATGTATTTTTTCCTTGAACTGGTAGAAGAAATATGTTATTGTTCTATTCAAAAGAAAACGTAAACATGTTCCACTTCCGTATTGATATTTACTTAATGACCGAAATGTTACTAAGAGGGAAAATTTGTTTTAGAAAGGTTTGTTTGATCCCGGTTTCATGCCTTTAATATTTCATATAAGAAATTTCTAAATTTTGAATTATTTTTTTAAATATTTTTGTTTTTTCATCTTTTACAGAGGCAGGATAGTGGATGGAGTTGATGCAGATTTTTATATTGATACCAGTACTAATGGCAGTGATGCTGATGGTAGCTAGAAAAGTTTAGTGAATTTGTTTTGCCTACGATCATTTTAATATCTCCATATTTATTAGAACATCCTATGCAAGGTAACCTAGTTTTTAAACATTTGATCTTAAACTATATGCTGCAGCAGTATGTTCTTGTAAGCACGTATCATGCACTTCAATTATAAATCCTTTCTTTGGCTTCAACTGCAATTCGAGCCTGATTCCCCGACTAGTGCAACATAGTTCCTCAACAATACAGTAACCACGAGCTTGCTACTATATTCTTCTTTGACCATCACTTGTTGTAACCTCCAAGCTGCTAATGCCTCAATGATACATCCCTGCATATCAACCACTGGGTGCTTCCATGATCAATTCAATTCTACGTGCTGCAGTTTCCTTAGTCTTAGCATGTTTATTCTTCCAGCTTCATCTCTTGTGGCAGGGCAGTTCCTTGTTGCACAGTGTATAATTACAACTGAGCACATCAAATTTTTGGGGCAGTTTTAGTTGTTGGGATCATGTTGATCCTCGTTGCTACGAAAATCAGCCTTTTATATGGTATGTGAATTCATGTTTTACAAAAAAAAATAGATTGAAAAGGGTTTTTTCTTTCTCTAATGCCTGAAGTAGTTGAATAAATTATTGTTTGCTGTTGTGTATTGCAAGCTATGGAACTGTAACTTATTGGAGTTCCTTTCCAGTAGCTTATTGAAGTTCTTTTAGGAGTTGTCTAATGCGTTTTATTGTTCAAAGTCACAATATTATTAGAAATGTTCCATTAAATTAAATTGTCGCATTACCATATAATATGATTACTAATATTTGTGGTGCTTGCATGCTCACAGTAGTTCAAATTTAGTTTAAACTAATAAATAAACGAATTGAAAAACAAATAAATTGGAATTAATAAAAAAACAATAAAATTAAGTGTATGTTAAACCTCCTTGATACATATATGTCCGTGTGTCTGTGGGTAGTTCATATAAATACATTAATAGCATATCCTTAGTATCAAGTTTACCTAAATTTTCAATTATTGATATAATTGAATTTACACAGTTTTAATTATTTTTATTTTTTTTAAATGCAGTTAATTTTTTATCAGATTAATAATAAAGAAAAAAATTAAACAAAAATATTTTTTTTTGATATCAAATACCACAACGGTCGGTTTCCCCACCGTTGTGCGGTTATACTAGTTTATTGCTTGATCTACTATGATTGTATTCATTTAGAACAGTGTATATAAAATTACACAAGATATGACAATAGAAATATGGATTTTGGTATATATTCGACCATTTATAGGGAAGAAATCTCGATCATATTTCCTTAACTGCATGAGGCATTTATGGGTCTTCAATCGAGTTGTAAAGCCGAAAATATTAGATATTAAGAGGCGATTTGATTTATTTCTGAATTTGAGTTATAAGAAATCAATATCGACCTGGTCAAAAAATACTCTTATGGGTCAAATTCAACTGAAACATTGGACATTCCAAGCACAAATTATTCTATAAATTCGACTACTCACTCCACTCAGTCTTGAATGCTTTTACATCACATAATTTTGACCGCTCCAATCCTCAGTATTTTGATCGCTCTTGGCCCCTATTTCGACCGCCTAATGAGCTCATTTTATTAGCACCTCTTCGAGCGACTCTCAATAATATTTCCACTTTTATCTCAAGCAAACTTTCGGTCATCTACTTGATATATGCAATAGGCAAAAATATATATATTAAAGAGAGAGAAAACAACATCACACTTCATATTATGTTGTTCAGACGGTGATATATTACAATTGTGCAGTATATAATGGCTGATGATGACAATATAATATAACAACGGTCATTTAATTTTGAAATAAAACATATTTGGTAGACAATATAGTGTCTAATGGTAAAAGCAAAAGCAACGATGTGGGTAAAGTGAAGAGAGGTTGGAAAGAAAAAAATAAAGTGCATTTAACACAAATCATTATTTTTTTATATAAGTAGCTGTAGCACAAAGAAACAATGAAACTATCCTTTTCTCCGCAACCATTAATATTCACGGCTCAAGAAGAATATCAAGGTTTCCTATCCATACTTTCTTTAAGCGGCAACGCACACTTGCTCTGTGATTTACTCAAGCTGGTGCAATTTAATTATTTTTTAACAATTTTTTTATTTGCATTAAGAACCTGACATAATTGCTACATGCGATGAATATTTCAAGTAAAATTAAACAATCAATATTCTAAAATAAAATTTAATAAAGCAGTCAACAAAACAATGGAATCAAGGACAAAATACAACGATATATGAATATCATATATCAACTGCTGAATTATTTTATTCTGTGTATAAAACAAGATTGGTTTTCGCAGTCAAAGTTAAGTGAGAGCCACAAATATATTAAATGGGGCATGCTCAACACATCAAGCAGTTTTGCTTTTGACAATAACTTGATATTAGCTGTTTTTAATATGACTTTCTCACCATCTTAAAACAAACGTGTTTCATTTATCCTTTCCTTTTGTTTGCTCATTGAAAAAAAAATTCAAAAATAAAAAACAAAAATAAAAAAGATAAAGAAAAAAGAGAAAAACGATACAAAACAAAACGTGCTCCATTTTTCCTATAAATACCTAAACAAAAATACTGTACAAGCCATCTTCACAAACACCGCTGCATTCTCATTCTCAGAGCACTTCTGTTTACATATACAACTTCAAATTCTAACAAAATTATTTTCAAATCCCTAATCATGTCTCAACTTAAGAAATCAAACTTCTCCATTACATGTGATCGGCTCAATAGGTACATAAAAGAGAAGAAGAAAAGCATTCCTGAATATATTGGAGGAGTCCACTTGAACCCTTCAGCTCAAGGTATTTTATTTGATTATTTTCTCATTTATTTCCCTCTCTAGTTTTATATTGATAAGAATTCTTCTTACATAAGCAATGTATTAATAGTTATTGATCTAATTTAATTTACAGATTCAGACGCAACTCTGTAATTGTTTCCCCTAACTGAATTGAACAAACCTTTTACTGCAAAGTCTGGAACCAAACAGTTGACAATATTGTACGAAGGTAGCAGCAGTAAATTATGAGAACATTGAAGCTAAGAAGGCAGAAGAGTTGATTGCTTTTGCCAAATCAACTACTAGAAGGAAGTCAGCTGCAAAGAATTCTTGAGAAAAGAAAAGATCGCATTAGTTCAAATGCACCTTATACTTCAAAGCAATCTGCGTATGATGACAAATCTTGGCTTCGGTTAAGCCTATAAGATTAAGTATATTTATTTGACAAGCAATGCATTGTTTTGAGCATTCCTTTCTGAAGACCTACCATTCAGCCCTGAAACCACTGACAAAATCAATGAAGATAAGAGAATTCAGAAAAGAGAAGACGCTGAAGAACCAATTTGGCAATGCTTCAAATCATGTTCTCCTAACAAGCATCAGTGCTTATTTAAGTGACCGGAAAAAGGTCGAGATTAGCTTTAAAAACCAGGGAAGTAGCATAAAGAAGACAAGAATTAAATGATTATATATGCATGTGGCCTTCTCTGTACATGTACACTGTGCACCTGCACATATATAAGCTATATATTATAACAGCATTATCCTTTATAGTTTATAGTCTTTTATTGTTTCTATTCGGCAACCAATTCTTACATTTTTGGAAGACTTGTGTAGCATGTTTGATATACTAATCATGGTTATTCTCGTTGTATACTTAAGTCTGGAAAATTCAACTTAAAAACTCTTGTCTCTTCCATTTTGTTTCACTGTTTAAAGTATTCAGGTTTTGTTTGCTTTCCATCACATTTACCTGTATCTTAGTCGGTTTCCCATTCTCGCTCATTTGATTTATGAACATCCAAACCAGTTCTTGATCATCCTCTAACACACAAAAATGTATCTGTCATAATTGGAAACCAATAGGCATAAGCTTTACACAATTACTATCAAAGCTTACACTTCCAGGCTTGAAAACAAAACCCGGTCGTAATCACACAAGAGGAAGAATAAAATTTGATTATTAGGCTAGACAATTATATAAAAAAATTAAATTGCAGTGAGTTCAATAGAACTGTGCACATATACATTATATAATAAAAGAAATCAATCATATTCTTTAAAAAGAATGATAATGAGTCGGTAATAGTATAAAAATAGTGGTCTCTGAATAATTGTTGTTTGCTCATGAATTCGATTATATCAAGAATTCATTATGAAGGAGTAGCAGTTGTGAAAGTGAACAATCCAATATTGTATAATGTAATTCTAGTTTTTGTAATATGCCTAATTTTAAGTGAAATCAGTATGAAGACGTAAATAGAAATACAAATGCACGAAGAACAAACTAGATACAGTCATCTAGAGATGTCAGATCTCAAGAAGTTATTAACGTGGCTTGTTAAATAGCACTCGTAGTTTTACATGTAAACTCGGTAGGAGCCACAAATATACATGGGTATGCTCCACCACATCTACTTGCTTTTTCCTTTTATCAACATTTGTCATTAGCTGTTGTCTACAAGATTTGTTCATCTTTTTCAAACTAAACGTGTTTCAATCTGCCTTCTTCTTTTTTTCCATTAAAAAAAATAAAAATAAGCAACGCATGCCTCATTTTGTTCCATTAATAGACTCCATAAGCCATCTTCACAAAGAACACAACTCAAATACACAATTTCAACTTCTGCAATCAAATATCAATTTATTCCTGACTTATTGATCATGTCTCAACTAAAAAAGTCAAACTTCTCTCTTACATGCCACAGGCTTAATATGTTAGTGTAAATTTTAAAAATTCATGCAAGTGATTTTGTTTTGGATAAGAAGAAAGAAAAGAAGAGGAATTCGAATTACAAACTTTGAAATCAAAAATTTGACTGTTGGGCCAACGGTCGTTTTCTCAATGAACAGACGTTTCCTCTAGCGAACTGACACATCTTTTGACCAACAGACACCATCTTTGAAGCATATATAATAGCAACACTCTTTAGAAAATTTATTAAGAAATTCTAACTATTTTCTTCTCTTTCTCTTCTCCTAACTTATTAAATTCTAAATTATTTCGGGTTTGTGATACTGCATATCGCAAATTCGGTACTTTTGTCACTGAAGTCAATTCAGAAAATACTTTGATTCGATTTCGACGGTACCATCACAATCGATTAAAGAGATTTATCATATCGACTCCACTGTATCTTGAAAGACGCTTTGCTTTGACTCACAACACTTGTTTGTTTGTTGAAACAAACGAGGGGTGTTATCCCGCCTTTTGGCAAGGCCAGGACATCAAGGAGTTGGGTTCCGAATGTCGTTTGTCGTGGATATCGATGAATTTTGACCAAGTCCGGATCAAGCCCCAATCGATGAGACATGATCGGGAAAACTAAAGCAAACCAACGCTCCAAGTTTCAGATCGAACCGAGTTCGTAAGCTCAAGTTACGATGGATGCAAGGCAAGGGGAAGAGCGTATTTTCGTATCCATCAATGAGCGGCAGTTCGTATCGATGGATTTCATATCCATCGATGGTCCTCGTTTTCGTATCCATCATCCAATGCCTACTTCGTATCCATCAGACAATGCCTACGTCGTATCCATCAGACAATGCCTACGTCGTATCCATCAGATAGTGTCAACTTCGTATCCATCAGCCAGTGTCAACTTCGTATCCATCAGATAGTGTCAACTTCGTATCCATCAGCCAGTGTCAACTTCGTATCCATCAGATAGTGTTTGCCTCGTATCCCAGTATGAAGTCCTACTCGAATCCATCAGGTCAACCAGCTTGGATGACGTGTCATTTTTCGAAGTGAACGAGGCGAAATGCATGGAGACGATGCAGTCAACGCGGAGCAAATATCGGATCGAGGCGAAGTGCACGCACCACGTCTTCTCCTGATGCGAATGCGCCGAGATGTATGGAGTCGACGCGGTCGATTCGGAGTGAAGACCGGATCGAGGCGAAGTGTGCGTTCCACGTCTTCACAGAGGCGCGTGATACCATCGAGTCGAAGCTCAAAGCGCAGGGAAATGGATACGAACCAGACAGCCTAAGAGGAATTCCAGTTCGTATCGACCATATCTCATAATCCACTGATCCAAACATGATGAAATTTTAACTGAAGGTTGCACACATAACAAGGAATGTCTCCACCAATTTTGAGCTCAATTGGAAGCAATCCTTATCGATACGAAATGATTTCGTATCGATCACAGATTGGCTTGAAACTCTCTGGAAGTGGTCGAATGGGTCCCCTCACGTGTCAGGCCAAGTCTCCCGGGATTTGAGCGAAATCCAAGCCTCCTACGCCTATAAATAGAGCCCCAGAATCAACGGAAAAGGGATCTTTTTTCTCAAAAGCGTCCAGACTCTGCCGGATTGAGATTTGCACCATACTTTTGCTGTCAATTTCGAATTCTAAACTGTAATCCGCTGTTCATCGCTGTAAACGCTTGTAATCATTGAAAGAGAATCAATAAAATCATCAAAACTTCATAGTGGACGTAGGCTATCCGCCGAACCACTCTAAACTGCTTGTCTGTGCACTGTACATTCCTATTTGTTGGAGTTTTTGTTAGATAATCTCTGTTTTACATTTATAATCTTCATTTTATCTCTTCAAACAACTCCCGAAGAGTGTTGTGCCCATTTTTGGTACAAACACTTTGGTGCTTTCACTGAGAAAACCAGCTTTTTCTCCTGCTCGTTGGATCTGCCGTCGATACCGGATTGCACAAATCCAAGAGGAAGATCCAGATATCCAGTCCGGAATCCTACCATTCTATTCAGATTTGCTCAAAATCTAGGAAAGGACTCCACCACCGACAATGGTCAGCACAAGAACTGGCGCCACCGCTACAGAGCAAGAAGGCAGAGACAGGCAAAATCCAACACAGCCGCCTTCTTCCAATCAAGACAATGCCACTCAGTCAGACTCAACAGGGCTAGTCACCCGACAGGAGTTTCAAGTATTGCTCCAGGAGCTGACCCAAAGCCGTCAACAGTTGGCAGAACAGTTACGCGCCAATATCGAGCTGACCAACCAGCTAAACCGCCGGGGGCACAGAAGGTCCAGGAGAGATGATGTCTCCAGAGCGTCTACCGAAAGCTCAGCTTCATCTGATTACCACCGCCAAACTACCCGTCCTCGACTAGAGGGGAATCGCGCTCAAGCTGCTGAATATCAGCCTGCCTTAACTGTTGGGCAACTGAGGGTAGGACCGTCGACCAGTTTCCAAACCGGTCCCTCAACACGAGGAGGTACTGCCCCACAGTACACCACCGATAACCGCGCCACAACCGCCGCAGCAGAGACAAGGGTCGATACCCGAAATCAATCTGAGCCGATCAATCAACAGCGAGGACATACTCCTGAACCTTATGTCCCCGAGGACGTTGAGCCAAGGAGGCGAGATACGGGTCGTCGACAACGCCCGATCCCTACTCGCGCCGTGGAACCCGACCACGCCTTAGCTCGTCACGCTCCGAATCCGCCTGTTTCGGATATATCCACCATGATACGTCAAATGATCCGCGAGAGTCAGGGGCTCACTAATGATGACTGGGGAATTTCCCGTAGTCATACCCCTTTCACAGACGAAGTGTTGCATGCCGAACCCCCTAGGCGATTCAGAATGCCGACTCTCCCGATGTATGAAGGGAATAGTGACCCCAACCAGCATATTCTGAAGTATGAATGGTCGATGAGCGCTGCGAGGGCCGACGACGCAGTGAAGTGTCGGAGTTTCCCCATCTCTCTGGGGGGAATCGCGACAATGTGGTTTACCCGCCTACCGCCTAGATCAATTTCTTCGTTCGATCAATTGGCCAAGAGGTTTGTGGAACAATTCCGGATGCATGTTGCTAGGCCAAAGGACGTCAACACCTTGTCCAGCGTCACTCAAGCTCCTGGAGAAACACTCAGGCGTTACTTGGAGAGGTTCCACGCAGCATGCGTCGAGATCACCAATCCCAACGATAATTCAATCTTAATGGCTCTGACCAAGGGGATTGATCCTGATTCTGAATTCGGAAACTGGCTGGCTGGAAAACCGCCCGCGTCGTTGGACCGTTTTTACTCCAAGGCCGCTCAATTCCTGCGGCAGGAGGATGCAAAACAGTCTAGGAAGCAGGACGATGCGAGGCCCAGCATTGAAGGAATACAGAGCAATGTGGCAGTTAAACAGTCCGGCGAGAGTTCCGGGAAAGTTCAGCTCAACATACAAAACAAGCAAACCCAGCAGAGAGGAAACAATGGCCAGAATAAGAAGAGAGATGAGAACCGAGGTCCACGACGTAGAGCTCAGATGTTTGACAGTTATACACCGCTGAACACGTCATTGGAAAACGTATACTTACAGACTTGCAACACCGTACAGTATAAGAAGCCTGCTCCGAAGCCCTCATCGGAGAGACAGATTCAGACAGGAAAATTCTGTAGGTTCCATGAGAGCTATGGACATAATACCAATGAGTGTCGACACTTATAGGACCTCATCGAGAAGCTGATTAGAGAGAGGAAGCTAGATCAGTTTGTACGGGCGCCGCAGCCTGGCGGAGCGGGCCCCTCAAATCAAAATCGTTCACAGAATCAGGAAAGAGAGGATGAACCCGCTCGTGCGGGCGGGAGATTAGTTATCAACACAATAAGTGGTGGCCCCCATCCGGCAGACAGAAGCTAGGGGGAAATGGAGTCGTATGCCAGTTCTATCAGGCATGCGGACTTCGAGTGTTATAGTAATTGCGAGGATGGGACCCCGGCAAAGCAACAAAGGATAATGTCCGATGATATCGTGTTCAGGAGCCGAGACGCCGATAAAGTTGAAGCCCCTACTATCGACCCACTAGTCATATCCGCCCAGGTAGGTCCTGCTTGGATGAAGAGGATCCTGGTTGACAGTGGAAGCTCTGTAAACATCTTGCTCAAACGGGCTTACGATCTAATGAAGATGGAGACAAAGGATTTGAAACCCTGTTTATCCAGAATCCATGGTTTCAACGGAAGTGCCACGACATCCATCGGAATAACTGAACTCCCAGTCGAGTTAGGCGTTGGAGAACGCCGGAGGGTCCGCATGTTACAATTTGTTGTGCTAGAAATAGATTCGCCATACAATGCGTTTCTGGGTCGACCAGCTTTAGCCGAGTTCAGGGCGGCGATCGCCCCATGGTGTCTGACTTTGAAATTTCCCACTGATCATGGGATTGGAGTTGTTCAAGGAGATCAGGCCTCAGGAAGGGCCTGTTATGTTGCTGAGCTGCGCGGGGCGCAACGTAAAGAGAGGGGTAAGGGCGTAGAGGAATCTCTCTGCGTCCGTTCTATCGACAATTGACAATTGACGCCTGGGCCTCGGCCCGGGCACCACGACCAATTCCTGAAAGACCTGGACCCCAGGGACAACGAGGATAAAGACGAATCAACGGAGAGTCAAGCCTCTCCAGCCGAACTGACTGTGGACGTCCCAATCAGTGAGGATGATGATTCAAAAATGCTGAAAGTTGGGTCCCAACTAAACAAGCAGACACAGCAGGAATTGGTCGAATTTCTTCGGGCGAATCTCGACGTCTTCGCCTGGACACACTCTGACATGTGCGGGATCTCGCCGAGCATTGCAAGTCACTCCCTGAATATAGATCCGCGACATGTCCCAGTGAAACAGAAAAGGCGCGGTATGGATCCAGAGAGATCTGCCGCCCTTAAGGAGGAAGTTGATAAACTGCAATCGAATGGGTTCATTCGAGATGCCTTGTATCCAGAATGGGTGTCCAACCCTGTGCTGGTTCGGAAACCAAACGGGAAGTGGAGAACTTGTGTTGATTACTCTGACCTAAACAAGGCTTGTCCAAAAGATAGCTTCCCACTTCCACGAATCGATCAGCTCGTAGATTCGACGGCCGGGCATGAACTACTATCCTTTATGGACGCTTATTCCGGCTACAATCAGATACCCATGCATCTGCCTGATCAGGAACATACCAGCTTCGTGACCGACCTGGGACTCTATTGTTACAAAGTCATGCCGTTTGGTCTAAAGAACGCTGAAGCAACATACCAACGCTTAGTCAACCGAATGTTCGCTGATCAGATTGGGAAAACTATGGAGGTTTACGTGGATGACATGCTGGTGAAGTCCCGATTCTCCACCAATCACGTCAGAGATTTGAATTCAATGTTCAGCATCCTCCGGGAGTACGGGATGAAGCTCAACCCACTCAAATGTCACTTTGGCGTTGCATCCGGAAAATTCCTTGGGTTCATTGTCAACGCTCGAGGGATAGAGGCGAATCCTGAGAAGATCTGGGCTATTAGAAATTTGCAAACCCCTAAAACTATAAAGCAAGTCCAGAGTCTTAACGGGAAGGTCGCAGCATTGAGCAGGTTCATTTCAAAGTCCACCGACAAATGCATTCCTTTCTTCGACCTGATTCGGAAGGGCAAACGAAACTTGAATGGACCACGGAGTGTGAAGGCACGTTCCGATCATTAGTTCAACATCTCTCCACACCTCCGATCTTGTCAAAACCGGTTGACCACGAGCAATTATATCTCTACCTGGCGGTATCAGAACATGCGATCAGTGCTGCTCTAGTCCGGGAAGAAGACAAAGTGCAAAACCCGGTCTACTATGTTAGTAAGCGACTAACAGGAGCTGAAAGAAATTATCCAAGGCTGGAGAAACTGGCTTATTGTTTGGTCATTGCCTCGAGGAAGCTCCGTCCCTACTTCCAAGCTCATCCGCTTACTGTGTACACCGACCAGCCGTTACGACAGGTCCTTACGCGGCCTGAGACGTCCGGTAGGTTACTCAAGTGGAACATTGAGCTAAGCCAATTTGATATCGCATACGCTCCGCGGAGGGCCATTCAAGGACAAGTCCTGGCTGATTTCATAGCCGAGTTCACCGTTCCAGAAGACTTACCCGAAACCAGTGAATCTCCCGAATACATCTGGAAGCTGTATACTGATGGTGCGTCGAATGATCGGTGTTCGGGCGCTGGGGTTGTACTTGAGACCCCCGAGGGCCGATCCATATGTTATGCTCTTAAATTCGACTTTCGTGCAACCAATAATGAAGCCGAATATGAAGCCCTTCTAACCGGCCTAAGGCTTGCCAGAGATTTGAGAATTGTCGCTGTAGAAATTTATTGCGATTCGCAGTTAGTGGTATGCCAGGTGCGAGGAGAATACCAGGCAAGAGACCGAAGACTGGCCGCTTACTTGACACGAGTTCAGGAAATCCTAAACCAGTTTGATTATTATGCCATCTATTATGTGCCTCGGGAACGCAATCAGAAAGCCGATTCACTGGCGAAGTTGGCCAGCACAGGCGAAGCACAACAAATGGGACTTGTCCCCGTTGAAACTTTGGCCACTCCGAGCATCGATCGGATAGAAGTAAACTCTGTATTTGAAACCGCTCCCGGTAGAGAATCCTGGATGACTCCGTATCGGAATTACATTGAGAATGGGGTGCTACCTGAACCTAGAAATGAGAAGAGACAAATTCAGCGAAAAGCCTCGCGGTTCGTCATCCAAAACGGAGTCATGTACAGGAGAGGTTATTCCGTTCCTCTCCTCAGATGTATCGCCCACGAGGAAATCAAGCGAGTGCTACATGACGTGCACGAAGGAGAGTGCGGTGATCATACCGGCGGGCAAGCTCTCGCTAAAAAGATACTCCGATATGGGTACTACTGGCCGACGGTGAACCGAGATGCGGCAAACTATGCCCGGAAATGCGATAAGTGCCAAATACATGCCCGAATTCCAAGAGCTCCGCCAACTGAAATAACCCAAATGGTCAGTCCCTGGCCATTCGCAATGTGGGGCATTGACATCATCGGCGCTTTGCCTTTGGCAAAAGGCGGTGCGAGATACGGCATCGTCGCAGTTGATTACTTCACAAAGTGGGCTGAGGCCGAAGCCCTAGCAACCATTACGACAAAGAAGGTGATAAATTTCGTGGTTCGCAACATCATCTGTCGATTTGGACTCCCGCATACTATCATCACTGATAACGGAACCCAATTCGAGAGCGCAGAATTCAAGGATTTCTGTCAACGGTTTCATATCCGCAAAAAGTTCTCGGCTGTCGCACACCCCCAAGCGAATGGACAGGTTGAAGCTGTCAACAAAGTTATACAATCGATCCTGAAGAAACGATTAGAGAAGGCTGGGGGCAAGTGGGTCGATGAACTTCCTATGGCATTATGGGCCTATCGAACGACCCACAAAACCGCGACCGGACACACTCCGTTTTCCCTATCTTATGGCTCAGAGGCCGTTATTCCGGTCGAGACAGAAGTGCTCTCTCATCGCGTGACTTATTATGATCCAAAAACAAACGCTATACTCCTAGCCGAGTCTTTGGATCTATTGGATGAAAAACGGGAGGAGGCTGATTTGAGAGCAGCCGCACATCGAAGTCGGGTCGCCCGATTGTACAACACCAGAGTTCGACCTCGAACCTTTGAACTCGGCGACCTCGTGCTCAAGAGAATTTACCCAGTTCCTTCACACATGAAACCGAACTGGGGAGGGCCGTATGTGATTACACGAAAGCTCGGAGATGGTACATTCAAGCTGTCGACTGTTGACGGTCTCGATTTACCGAGGGCTTGGAACAGCGAAAGTCTCCGCCGCTACTACATATGACAGGCTTTATTTATTTCATTCTATTTAGCAATTTGTTTCTGCATTTCGAAATTTGAATTTTGTAATAAGGCAACTGACTTTGCCGCATTTTCTTATTTCAGCAATAAAATGCCACTTCTTCGAGCCAGAGCTGTGATTCATTATGTACGATATACAACATCACGATGCACGAAGAGCTAAATCCCAACACGCAATGGGACTTATTCAAATGGAGAGTGGCTGTGATACGACCGGCCACTCACTAGGTGAAACCCGAGCTCGAGGACAAGCCATGACACTGATATTAATAGGATTGACACGCGACAATCCTACATCTAACTCCGTATTCCCAGAGTGCGAAGCGGAGTATAAACACTTAACTCCATATTCCCAGAGTGCGAAATGGAGTATAAACATCCAACTCCGTATTCCCAGAGTGCGAAGCGGAGTATAAACACTTAACTCCATATTCCCGGAGTGCGAAATGGAGTTTAAACATCTAACTCCGTATTCCCAGAGTGCGAAGCGGAGTATAAACACTTAACTCCATATTCCCGGAGTGCGAAATGGAGTATCAACATCTAACTCCATATTCCCGGAGTGCGAAATGGAGTATAAGCATCTAACTCCGTATTCCCAGAGTGCGAAGCGGAGTATAAACACTTAACTCCATATTCCCGGAGTGCGAAATGGAGTATCAACATCTAACTCCATATTCCCAGAGTGCGAAATGGAGTATAAACATCCAACTCCGTATTCCCAGAATGCGAAGCGGAGTATAAACATTCAACTCCGTATTCTCAGAGTGCGAAGCGGAGTATAAAACATTCAACTCCGCATTCCCAGAGTGCGAAGCGGAATATAAACGGTCAACTCCATGTTCCCAGAGTGCGAACAACCGCTTACGAGATGACGCATATCCCCGGAGTGTGGATGGAACGATCCATAAGAGAACAAGCGTAGTTCGACCACTCGGTCCTCGCTTGGTGCCATCACAAGCTGATCATCACAACTTGACCCCGAAACTGGGGGCAGAAGCGAATGTTAGTCATTGCTCGAAACTATATGGTGCTCAGCTCCGATGCGATCCACTATCACAACTCGAGTCCGAAAGTTCCATACTTAACAAGTAAAAATGAGCTATTCTTGAAGCAATCAAAAAATGCAAATACACTGGACCAAAGCCCGAACACTGCAATATTCAAGCATAGAAAGGAACGCAAGCTGAAGCTAAAAGACAAAATTTTATTCCAACTAAACTCAAAAACAATGCTTCATACATGAGATCTTTCCTAAAATGTTCCTACTAGCAGGGGCCGAACCTGCATCTAAACACGGCCTACAAAAGGGAGAAGACAGAAAGAATAACAAAAGTCCCTAACTGCATATGAAAAGGATGTCTAATCCTTCTGCTTCCTCAGCTTCTTCTTCTTCTTTGAGGAACTACTGGAGCCGCCAGTACCCTTTCGCTTGGAGCCTTTCTCCCTAGGCAAGCTCCCCCCGGGTGAAGGCATAATGTCAACGTCCTCGTCTGAGCTGGACTCTATAGGGATGCTTCCCGCGGGAGGAGTTGGAGGAACAGACTCCGCAGCCGGAGGAGGGGCTGGTACATCAGTATCGGTAAGTGTGCCCTCAGGAGACATAGTCATAAGAGGAATGGGGCACTGTGCTGCCGCTCCGTCATCTGCATCACCGCCGTGCGCCGCAGCCGCCATCTCGGCATTGATCTCGGCTAACATCGCCGCTTCCCGCCGTGCCCTGGCCTCGCTAGGAGCCGTAGTAGTTTGGGACAAGGTGTCAGATGTAGCCGTGAATCCACCCAAGCCAAATGGCAGGTCCGCAAAAGGATCACTTTGACGGCCAAGAAGCTCGTTTATCATCTGCTCGTCGAAAGAAAGTGAGCTCCCCTCCGTCACTCCAACCGGTGCCATTGCTGCGACGGAGGTCGCCTCAGAAACGATGGCTCCTGGCGCTTGACCTAATACTTGGGTGGTAAGAGGCGCGGCTGGTGCAACTCCTGTCACTGATCAAAGGAAAAGACATGTCATTAGCAACATTTCAACACGGGTTCTTCAATCCAAATATATTGGAAGTTAGTTCAAAGTACCTTCCTCGGTTTGGCTCGAGGTCGTCTGAACTACTTCAGAAGGATGTTCCTTAATAGGAGATAAGTGCGGTTGATCCGGATCATACGCTGGGATAGGCTGGCAGTAGATCATTGAAGTTGGCTCAGACTGAGATGACACGACTATCTCAGAACTCGTAACATGGTGTCCTGCACCAGAGCTCTCTCCGACTTCCTGGATCTGAGCACCAAGTCTCACCTTGTCATGGGAAATCATGGAGTCATGGAGAACTTTCTTTTCGTCATCATTAAGGATGCGGTTCTCCAGCTCGAACTCATCAGGGGCTTCATCAGGGTGCCCAGATCTCTCCTCATCAACCAGTAGGTTCCAGGCGTTATAGAGATGTGTGGGGTAATCGTCAAGCCATGTCAAGTCTCGGTGCCTTAGCACATTGGCGTTGTAAGTGACGAGTAGTTCCTCCACCTCGGCCTCAATCCTGGCCTCCGCCTGCCGTACTTTCTCCTCAACTCCAGCCTCAGCCTCACGGGCTTGTTGTACAGCCGCTTCCTTCTCCCTTTGGAGTGTCACTGCCTGGTCACAGGCTTCCTGCGCAGAGACGTTAGCTGCGTCTTTTTCCTTAGCCATCTCTGAAAACTTTGACTTCAGCTCATTAAGCTCCTTGAGAGCGGCATCCCTCTCGGCAGTGATGGAAGTGTTCCTGTGACCCATGTCCTCAATTGCGGTGTAATGTTCTTGCTTCATCCTGGCCATGGCAGCGGTCACCTCGTCAACTTTCTTTAAAGCCTCCATTTCAGACTTACGAGAAGACTCGGCCTCTGAGTTAAGCGCTTTTATGATTTGGTCGTTGCGACCCAGCTCCTTCTCAAGTTTCTCGATGGTGACGCCCCGCTCAAACGCCACTTTAGATGCCTTCCTCGCGGCCCGTCCCCACTCCCTATACTGGAAAAAGATGTCCGCGACATAATCGTGGATAGTGGTTTCCGCGGTTGGCGGGATTCTCTTCAGGTGCGGGGGAAAGACATATCCATCAAAACAGATGTCAGGAAATTCCTTCCTCATCTGTGCCAATTTGAGCGCTCCCTCGCTAGACGCCTCGGTCGGGACCGACACAGTAGCCGAAGAGGTGGCTATTTCGGTCCTGCGCGGAGGGTCGGACCTCAAAGCTTGAGAAGGCGGCCTAGACCGTGAAGTTTCGGGAGGACGAGTAACGGCGACCACAGGAGGTGCAGAGGTCCTGGGGGGAGGAGAACGAGATCGGGATCGGTGAACATGTCCCCTATCTCTGTCAGACTTCTCCTGACCAGAGTGTCCAGCGTCATAATCCCTCTCGCCCTCTCTCCTGCGTGGCTCGTGATAACGGCGCTTACGCAAACTACCAAGCACGGAACCTTTCCCAGACATCGTACCTGAAAAGAAAACCACAAAGAATCAGTAACCGTTTGCGATGTGTTGTTCATGGTTAGGAAAGTGTGTTGTGCCGTGAGGAGTGTGTGAATGTGTAACCCCCCGGACCAACCAGAAGTGTCATTCGCATCGGCAAGCTCAGGCTCACTAGCATCGACAATATGTCGCGGTCCGCCCGACCCAACATCGTGTTGCTCCGGATCAATGTCAGGGATTAGAGGATCAGCAGGCTCTTCGAGTTGGTCTCCAGCTTGCAGGGAGGCTGCCTCCGTAATCTTAACTCCTGGCAAGGGACGTTGCAAAACCACGGACTTACGCCTCCCAGACTTAGGATGTTTCGAGGCCACTGCTTTGCCTTTCCTCTTTGCATCGGACTCCGGGGTTGCATTAGCAGGTCCAGCCGACGGTTCCTCGTCAGTATGAGTTTTCTCAGAATCGGGTTCCTCGATTATCACGACCCTGGGCTTCATCTGCTTGACCTTTTTCCTGGAGACGGTCTTTAATGCGCCGTCAAGTCTCATGCTCTGCCTCCGACCAATCAGCCCAAGGACTCTGAGATTCCGATCTGTCAATAACAGTTCAATATTCCTTTCTTCACTAGGAATCTCTTGGAGGACCCGAACTATCTCTTTGTAATAGCCACCCTCAGGCCGCTGGATGATAGCTGAAAGGAAAAGAGAAGAAGACGTAAGTTTAATTTCACTCCGAAAATTGCCCTGTCAATTACTTGGGAAAAGAGACGATACTCACGTCTGAATAGCCATCTTCTGGCAAACCCCGGAGGACATCGGACATAGAACCACTCCGACTTAAAATAGCTTAGCCTAGTCCACGACCCCACGACAACTTGGCAGTTCCTTACAGACTCCAAGAACGTATAAGATGGGCTGTCAGTCCGACTCTTGAAGTTAAACAAGTATCTTATGTCGGTCATACGGGGAGGACGATGGAGGTACTCCATGAATACAACGAACAAGCTGTTGAGTGAGGCATATCCGTTTGGATGCAATTGAGACGGAGCGATGTCCAGATAAGCCAACACTTCTCTTATATAGTCGTTGAATGGAGGAAGTGTGCCGGCTGCGCACGCATGCCGATTGAAAGCAGTATACCCCTCCGGGGGATTATGTGGCCTATCATCCGGTCCAGGCAACAATACCTCATCCAAAGATAAACCATGCCTTAAGCATATCCTCCCCAGCATGTCTTCGGAGATATTGGATGAGACGGAATCGGGTGGACTGTTAATGAAGGACGCGTTGGGCAACTCGTCCGGAGCCGGGCCAATAGCTTCGGTCTCGATGACCGGAATCTCAATTCTGGGAAGGATAGGGTTCTGAGTTTCTTGCTGCTGCGAACTTGACGATTCCATCACTAGCTAACTCACGAGAAACCATCATTAGGTGACAAAAAGCCCGTGCATCCCCCAGTGTAAAGTGCGTGAATGTGTTGTGTAGTGCGAGTGCTGTGCGTGACTTGAGCAGATTCTGCAGAATTAAAGAAAACGTGCAAGCGACGAGATTCTGGAAGACAGACAAACATGACCGTCATCGCTGACCGTCATGACTGCGCCATCCAGATGATAACGATCGATTCAAGATTAAAGAGTTCGTTGTACTTTTCTGTTAAAAGGCAGTTCCATCGACGAGCTTCGAAAGTCAGTCAAATATGCAATCCTGTAATCAAGTCCAATTATGCAAGGCAGAAGCTCGTCGGAGTCGAATATAAGAACATGCAAAAGTTCGCTAAGTTCGTCAAATTTCAGCATGGAATCGATCGTAGTTCAAGTTCAAATTCATTCGGAGGCATGATGTCTTTTGTATCGATCCAGTTCGAATCGATACTTTCGTATCGATCAGGTCAATCCGCTACCTTTCGTATCGATGTCAGTTCGTATCGACCGGAGGAGGAGATTTCGTATCGATCAGGTAGGCTTACTTCGCATCGGCCAAGGGTTAACGGCTGTGAGACAACCAAGTGCAATAACTTCGCATCGATCTGGGGCTATCGATATGAGACCGATGAGATCTCTTGGTCTTCGTATCGATCAAGAGAGATAGATTTTCGCATCGATCACGCCGGCCAAGGGCTTACATCGATCATCTCAGTTCAACACAAGCCCCAACCACCTTAGATCGATGCGAACCTCTGCATCCCCTTTAACCCATCAATCGATGCGAAATCATGAAATCTGGATCGAGTCGAATCCTCCTGTCCCAGATCGACACGAACTAGTGGTGAAACAATCACTCCAGAACTCTTTCTTCTCCGATTGAAGCGAACATGGCCATGGCCAT
The DNA here is from genome assembly GCA_030737815.1 of Allium fistulosum. Classification (NCBI taxonomy): domain Eukaryota; kingdom Viridiplantae; phylum Streptophyta; class Magnoliopsida; order Asparagales; family Amaryllidaceae; genus Allium; species Allium fistulosum. The sequence continues at coordinate 104,573,492 of CM060907.1, forward strand.
CCTCGACCAAGCTCTGGTCCAGATCTGGCCTTGGCACCACCAAAATCGATAATCGGCAAAGGCACGATAGATCTGAGATCTGAACTTCGTCGCTCAAATTTAGCCGTGATTGCTTAATTACCTGAATCGAATTGGAGTTTGGGGAAATAATAAGATGATGTTCGATCGATTCGAAGATTGAAGTAATTCTTCTCTCCTGCTGGTCTGTGAATCGATACGAGAAGGCAGAAGACAACAGTAAAAGTAAAAGGTAAAAAAGTGAGAAATGGCAAAGTCCCAGATATTTATATGAAGCCTAGGACGGAACCGAGTCGTTTCGACTCCCAGTCAATCTGACCGGTCGCAACCAGTCAAGCAGCGCATCGATGCGAGCGTTCGTATCGAACCCACTAACCTTTATCGGTTCGAAGCGCACAGGGAGGCCATGTGAATACGATGGGTAGGTGCACCCGCTTTCCTCGCATCCATCAAACTGTGCATTCATCGAGGCGAAATGTTCACCAGACACCATCGTTTCGAAACATCCAAATTTTGAGCCATCGATTTAAAACAGAGCAGACCTGTTAATACGAGCGTCAATTTCGTATCCATCAGTATCTATCGATGCGAACATCCATTTCGTATCCACCAGATATCATCAATTGGAACCAGAATTCACCGCGATTTGTGACCATCGATACGAATGATTGTTTTCGTATCCATCAAGTCAACCCACATCGATACGAAAGAAGGCTTTTTGACTTTGAGCATCGATTCGTAAGCGGACCGATACGAGAGAATGGCTAAGGGGTACGACTTCCAAAGTTATTCAAAGAAGGCCTGCAGCTTTTCAAAGCACGTCATGTTTTCACAAGACGTACTTTGGGGGGCAAATGTTATCCCGCCTTTTGGCAAGGCCAGGACATCAAGGAGTTGGGTTCCGAATGTCGTTTGTCGTGGATATCGATGAATTTTGACCAAGTCCGGATCAAGCCCCAATCGATGAGACATGATCGGGAAAACTAAAGCAAACCAACGCTCCAAGTTTCAGATCGAACCGAGTTCGTAAGCTCAAGTTACGATGGATGCAAGGCAAGGGGAAGAGCGTATTTTCGTATCCATCAATGAGCGGCAGTTCGTATCGATGGATTTCATATCCATCGATGGTCCTCGTTTTCGTATCCATCATCCAATGCCTACTTCGTATCCATCAGACAATGCCTACGTCGTATCCATCAGACAATGCCTACGTCGTATCCATCAGATAGTGTCAACTTCGTATCCATCAGCCAGTGTCAACTTCGTATCCATCAGATAGTGTCAACTTCGTATCCATCAGCCAGTGTCAACTTCGTATCCATCAGATAGTGTTTGCCTCGTATCCCAGTATGAAGTCCTACTCGAATCCATCAGGTCAACCAGCTTGGATGACGTGTCATTTCTCGAAGTGAACGAGGCGAAATGCATGGAGACGATGCAGTCAACGCGGAGCAAATATCGGATCGAGGCGAAGTGCACGCACCACGTCTTCTCCTGATGCGAATGCGCCGAGATGTATGGAGTCGACGCGGTCGATTCGGAGTGAAGACCGGATCGAGGCGAAGTGTGCGTTCCACGTCTTCACAGAGGCGCGTGATACCATCGAGTCGAAGCTCAAAGCGCAGGGAAATGGATACGAACCAGACAGCCTAAGAGGAATTCCAGTTCGTATCGACCATATCTCATAATCCACTGATCCAAACATGATGAAATTTTAACTGAAGGTTGCACACATAACAAGGAATGTCTCCACCAATTTTGAGCTCAATTGGAAGCAATCCTTATGATACGAAATGATTTCGTATCGATCACAGATTGGCTTGAAACTCTCTAGAAGTGGTCGAATGGGTCCCCTCACGTGTCAGGCCAAGTCTCCCGGGGTTTGAGCGAAATCCAAGCCTCCTACGCCTATAAATAGAGCCCCAGAATCAACGGAAAATGGATCTTTTTTCTCAAAAGCGTCCAGACTCTGTCGGATTGAGATTTGCACCATACTTTTGCTGTCAATTTCGAATTCTAAACTGTAATCCGCTGTTCATCGCTGTAAACGCTTGTAATCATTGAAAGAGAATCAATAAAATCATCAAAACTTCATAGTGGACGTAGGCTATCCGCCGAACCACTCTAAACTGCTTGTCTGTGCACTGTACATTCCTATTTGTTGGAGTTTTTGTTAGATAATCTCTGTTTTACATTTATAATCTTCATTTTATCTCTTCAAACAACTCCCGAAGAGTGTTGTGCCCATTTTTGGTACAAACAAGGGGTGATGACAAATAACGTGTTAACGAGAGCGTCATCAACGTGTCTTGAAGCGATCTCTAGATTTGATTTTACCACTGTTGTACCACTTCATCAAAAATCTAGAAATTCACAACAACAATCTTAAGACGTTATTCGGCAATAGCACCGCACAATTTAAGATAGTTCGCTTTTGATTTCACCAAATTGGAAAGGTTCAATGACGTTAATTTCGTGTGTTGGTAGAAGATGCAGTTTTGTTGGTCGAACTAAAAGTGGTTTATGTTCTTATGACGCCAAAGTCAGAGGAAACAAAAAACGAGACTATTGCGCAAGCACGATCAAGACTAAAATGGGAGTAAAATGATTACATATGCAAAAGGCACGTATCCAATGCAATGACGGATACTCTATTTGATATGTACTATAATAAATCACTACCAAAGAAATCTAGGATGTGCTGGAGGCCAAGCATCTAATGAAGGACGCAACAAGTAAGAAATTTTTGGCCATTAAATTTTTTAATTATAAAATGACTGAAAATAGGCTAGTAGTAGAAAATTCAATGATATTACGCATACCCTAAACCAATTCAACCAGCATACCACGAATATAGATGAGGAGATAAAATTCTCATCCATAATAGACAAACTTCCTTCCTCTTAGAAGGATCAAAGGAAAATCCTTAAACATAAGAAGAAGAATATGAGTATGGATAATCTGTTAGAATGATACCTAAATTCCATTCGCGATTTGAAGAAGATGCCAAGGAGGAGACCAAAACCCTAGGACGCGGTGATGGTTGAAGCAAATCCTAGATGGAAGGAAGTTGTGTTGAATTTTGGATCGGTGTTAAGGAAGAAGAGGTCTTGTTCGGTGATTTGGAGAATAGGGAGTTTGTTCGGTAGAAGAGCTCGTTCGGAGAAGAAGCAATGTCGAACGAAATGTTGACGAGGAAGAAATCGCAGTGCTTGGAAGGATTTGGAGCGGTGATTTGCCGAACGAATTATTTCGTTCGGTGATTTTCCGAACGAGATATTTCGTTCGGTATTTTGATACCGGTCCCAATTTTCCGCTCGGCGTTTTGCCGAACCAAACCAGATGCATGCCGAACCAAACCCTAAGGCTGCTATATAGCAGGTACCCCTCCTCAATTCATCACTATATAAATAGGGGAACTTCTGGACAACAATGGCGGCCAAAAATTGAGAGCTAATTTCAGCCAATTTCAGAGCCATCTTAGAGAACTGAAACTCTGCAGAATTTTATCTGTATAGTAAATTCTTCTTATATATATCCTCCAAAAGTGAATCAATCTTGTAACTCTAATAGTTCAATGATTAATAAAATCTCTGTTAGTCCATGAGATGATGGTTTTGATGACAACAACCTTAGTATAGATTATAAAATATAAATACTAACATTACAAGTTTAAATATATATGTATATGCATGATCTAACCATGCAGGTATCAAGAATGAAGACTGTACAGTATAGAGATTCAAGATATAGAGATAGAAGACTCATGAGTATCAAGATTATCAAGAGTTCAAGAGTACAAGGTTAAGTTTGTTTTATTAGGAATATTTGTTAAAACTCGTAGAAAAGCACTGGCATCTTAATATCCAATTTATTCGTGGAATGGAATCCGCTTCGAGCCCGTTAAAGGGATGGAACCCTAAGTAGGATGGAACCTACGAAAATCTAGTGGGACATTGTTTTGTATCCACTAATTTTAATTCAAATGATTTTACAAAATTATCTTGTTTTCAAAATGATTTCAAAACTTTCATTTTAAAAGATTCAAAACTCTCTATCCTGATTTTAAATAATTTAGCCTCAAAACATCTTTAATTTCAAAGTCAAATTACTCCTGATTTTAAATGTCTTTTCAAATAATATATTTAACTTTTAATATTTATACTTAGATTTAAATATAAAATTATAGTTAAATTATGTATATATTGTTCTTTATATTTACTTATGAATTTCAACTATATTCAAGTATATTTATAAAGTTTTAAATAGTTTTATATAAGATAAATATTATTTTTATAGAAATTCAAAATATCAATTTTGGCTGAGGGATGTCGACATGCCTCTAGGCACTATGTCGACATAGTGACAGTTGAAGTTCAAAATTCAAATTTCAAAAGAAGTGTTTATTCGCCATAACTCTTCATGAATGATCATGGATGTTGATCTTCTATAAATAGGGGTCAGTTTCAACGAATTTTTAATCACTTTTTTCTGGTTTTCCTTCTCTTCTTCTTCCACATTTCTTAATACAAAATCATACCATTACTCTACCGAAATCAACATCGAATCATACTCGATTACTTCTAGTTTGATTCTCCATGACTATCTCTACAAGGTTCTCAGTGCTATTCAGAGTTATAGACTTCTTTGTAATATATTAGCGAGAAAAGGTGTGATTGTAGCCTTGGAAATCAATTAAGCGAGAAAAGGTGTGATTGTAGCCCTGGAAATCAATTGGGCGAACTTGTTGCCCCGGAAATCAAGTATCTCTACACAGAGGATTGTCATTCTGGAGGGTGTACCTCGTAGCCTTGAAACCGAGGGTTGTATTTGTTGAATTGTTGTTGAAAGGAAATTCGTACTTGTGTTGCGGGACTGGATGTAGGGTAACTCCGAAGCAGTATAAAATCCGATGTGTTCTTTCTTTTACTGCTTTTAATTTATATTTGCATCTGTGTTTGATTCTGTGTTCATATCTGTGTCTGATTAGTGTATACATTGTTAACAAATTAAGATAAAACTCAAAAAGATTAACAAATTTCTTAAAACACTATTCACCCCTCCTCCCCTCTAGTGTTAATTCTAGCCTTAAGATCCTTAATCCGCATTTCTCACATTTGGTATCAGAGATTTGTTTTCAAAAGTTTCATTATCTGAATTTTGAAAATTTTCAAAATGGCTACTAACACTAGTACTGCTATTACCACCAACACTAGTTCATTTGTAGAAGGTCAGTCTACTGCCAGACCACCACTTTTTAATGGCAGTAACTATGCATATTGGGCATGTATGATGAAAATATATTTACAATCTGTAGGATTAGATACTTGGAATATCACACAAACTGAATATTCTGAACCCATAACTAATTTTGCACAGTGAACCACTGAGCAAAAGACTGTTGCACAAAATAATTTTAAAGCAATGAATATTCTGTTTTGTTCACTTGAAAGAAATGAATTTAATAGAGTGTCAGTTTGTAAGTCTGCATATGAAATCTGGAAAACTTTGCAAGTAACTCACGAAGGAACAAGCAAAGTTAAACAGACCAAAATTTCCATGCTCACAAATCAGTTTCAGTTATTTAAAATGAATATTAATGAGTCTATTTCAGATATGTATAGTCGATTTCAAGATATTGTGCATTCTTTAATATCTTTGGGAAAGGAATTTTCGGAAGAAGATCAAGTCAGAAAATTTTTAAATTCTCTCACTCCAGAATGGGATCAAAAGACACTTGCAATTGAAAAGGCAAATGACATCAGTACTTTAAAGATAGAAGAATTGGTTGGAAATCTAATGTCGTTTGAAGTTCAAATGATCGGGAGAAGAGAAAGCAAAGCATCTGAAAAGAAATCAATGGCATTCAATGCATTGACCGATGGATTAGACTCAAATAGTGATAATGATGAAAAGATAGCATTTATGACCAGAAATTTTAGGAAATTCCTGAAGTACAGAAAATTGAATAGTTCCAAGAGAAACAACTTTAAGAATTCCGGTAATCAGACTACAGTACCAAACTTTATCAAATGCTTCAATTGTGACGAACCAGGTCATATCAAAAGAGACTGTCCGTATCCAGATAGGCAGAATCCTCCTATGAACAATGAACCAGCAAAGAAACGGAAGCATGCATTTACTGCTACTCTAGATGACTCAGACTCGTCCTCAAGTGATGATGATCAAAAGACGGATAATTCGAATTTGTGTTTCACTGCAGTTCACGATTCCGACGAATTCAAAGAAATGGATTCAGAAAAAAGTACACGTTTACAATACAATTGGTTGACATTGCTTGCATAGAATTAGTTGCTTGATTGTTTGATTGATTTTGAATTGATATGTTGTTTGAATTTTAAAATTTATTTTCTATTTTTACTATTATTTTATTATTATTTTTATTATTTTTGACACATTCTGAAATATATTATAAGTACAATAATATTTCAGAAATATAGACATTAATAATAATATTTATATATATATATATGTGTGTGTGTGTATTAGATAACTTAGGAAAAATCATGTCATGAAAATTCAAAGGCACATGTCGACATGGCCCCTACCACGATGTCGACATACCTACCTGAATTTGAATTTTAAATTTTGAATTCAAATGTTTGAATTTCCCTCCACATTTTCACTTCATTTATTTCTCTGAAAAGATACCTTTTGACCAGAGAATATGTCCTTTGAAAGTCTATATTCACTATCTTTTATCATATCTTTTCACTTTCATTTTCAAATTCAAACTCTCTCTTCATATCTTCAAGCTCTCTACTTTCTACTCTAATGGCTTCTTCAAGCAACCCCTCAACCATGAGAATTTCCAGAAAAATCAAAGAGCAATTATTCAATGATCCGGAGGCAATTAAAGCATACATCAATTATGCTAATTATGCCAAAGTCCATCCCGGAAAATTTTCTATTTTTCAAGATTTTTCTTCTTATGAAATTGATTCTCTTTTTGCAAACAATGATGTTTTAAGTCTTATTGACTCTTCTCAAAATGATTTTGTTTGCTATCCTAATCTTGTCAAAATCTTCTATGCTAATTTAAACCGTGGTTTTTATAATGGAAATGAGAATGAAATTTGGAGTAGTGTCAAAGACACTCAAATTGTTTTGAATTGTGATCTTTTGGGTACCATTCTTAATTGCGAAAGCACGGGAATGGATCTTTCTAGTTTTAAAATCGATGAACATGATCGTGAGATATTTCATCATATTTTTGAAGGAGATGAAAACTTTGAATTTAAAAACTGAAACTTTCGTCCTAAAGCAAGAATTGTCAATCTTCTCTTACAACATACTTTGACCCCAAGATCGGGAAATTTTAACAATCCTACCTCAAAAGTGTGCAAAGCACTTTTTGCTATTTTCGAAAATTATGATATCAATTGGGCGCAAGTTATTTTGGATGAACTTCGTCCTAAAATTTTTGAAATGGGAGAAAACACTTTATATCATGGAATTTACCTTACTCGGATTTTCAACTATTTTGGAGTGGATTTCAAAGGTGAAGAATTTGTCTCTAGAAAAGTTTTTAATATCTCAAATATTTCTCTCATGAAAATCTCATATGTTTTTCAACCTTATGAGACTCTTACCGAAAAGGAAGAGCGTTTGGCTCATGAAGAAATGGAAGAGGAAGAAGAAGAAGAAAGGGATGAAATGGAAATAGAAGAAGAAGAAGGTGGAACATCCTTAGAAAGTATTGAATATCCTTCCAATCCATCCAACAAAACCCTTCTCAAAAACCAAAAGATAATTGTGAAGAATCAACGGATTTTAAAACGATCCGTTAGTAAGAAGTTGGATAACATGTCTTCGAAGATGAACAAGTTCTTTTCAAAAGTCAGCAAGAAACTTGGACTATCTTCATCATCTTCATCTTCTAACTAGTTTTATCTTTTAGTATCTTATTGTATTTGTCTTAGTTTGTTTTATTTCGAATGTTCGTGTAGTTCTTTATGTTTAATCATTGTATTATCCTATTATGCAATGAAATTGAATTTTCTTCCTGTCATCTAGCTTATTTTATATCTTGAATAAATGTTAGTATATTATAGAAATATATATACATCATTATTCACAAAATAAAATTATCATCAAAATTCACTATAGTATGTCAACATACCCCCCTTGACCATGTCGACATGTACTGGTCAGAAGTGATTATTGATTTTGAATTTGAAATTTGAATAACTACCAAATGTCTATTCATTTCAAACGAATTTCTACACCTATATATACCTTTTTCTTCCAGAAATCTTCACTGAAATTTATTTTTCATTCTCTATATCCTTCATTTCTTTCTCTAATTCAATTATGGCCAATCCTATTCACAATCTATCTGAAAATCTTGAAGAAACACTCAATTCATTCAAGAATATTCTCTCTATCATCCTCCGTAATCAACGTCACTTAGAATTGAGTCAAATGCAGATGATCAAGGAACAAGAAAGACACTTCGATGCAATTCGTTGGATGATCTCCTCTCTGCACAAGGATGATAATGAAGCACATCCTCCTGTTTCTCTATCTGTTGATAATGAGAATTGGGATGCCATCAAACAAGATCCTATCTTTGGAGAAGAAGGATGGGTTGATGTTCCTCGTAACGTTTAATTTTCTTTCTTTGTTTGATTTGTCTGAATTAATTTGTTTGATTTAATTTAGTTTGAATTGATACTTTGTGTGGATTGATTTTATTTGGTTTGAAGATTGGTGTGTGAAACATATATATACACTGAAATGAATATAGTCTTTAATTAAGTTATTATGCTCATAAGTAACATTATTTCTTAATCTATATATTATATATTCCGTTGTATAGTTTATCAATGCAGGTACTAAAGTCCAAGAGTAAGGGGGAGTAAATTTTTTGTTGATGACAAAGGGAGAGAAATATAAAATAGGATAGTTAGGCATAGATTAAGGGGGAGTTGTTAGTTTTAGGGAGAGTTATTAGGATAGAAGGAATATTTTATAAACAAAGATTGTCATCATCAAAAAGGGGGAGATTGTTAGTCCATGAGATGATGGTTTTGATGACAACAACCTTAGTATAGATTATAAAATATAAATACTAACATTACAAGTTTAGATATATATGTATATGCAGGATCTAACCATGCAGGTATCAAGAATGAAGACTGTACAGTATAAAGATTCAAGATATAGAGATAGAAGACTCATGAGTATCAAGATTATCAAGAGTTCAAGAGTTCAAGGTTAAGTTTGTTTTATTAGGAATATTTGTTAAAACTCGTAGAAAAGCACTGGCATCTTAATATCCAATTTATTCGTGGAATGGAATCCGCTTCGAGCCCGTTAAAGGGATGGAACCCTAAGTAGGATGGAACCTACGAAAATCTAGTGGGACATTGTTTTGTATCCACTAATTTTAATTCAAATGATTTTACAAAATTATCTTGTTTTCAAAATGATTTCAAAACTTTCCTTTTAAAAGATTCAAAACTCTCTATCCTGATTTTAAATAATTTTAGCCTCAAAACATCTTTAATTTCAAAGTCAAATTACTTCTGATTTTAAATGTCTTTTCAAATAATATATTTAACTTTTAATATTTATACTTAGATTTAAATATAAAATTATAGTTAAATTATGTATATATTGTTCTTTATATTTACTTATGAATTTCAACTATATTCAAGTATATTTATAAAGTTTTAAATAGTTTTATATAAGATAAATATTATTTTTATAGAAATTCAAAATATCAATTTTGGCCGAGGGATGTCGACATGCCCCTAGGCACTATGTCGACATAGTGACAGTTGAAGTTCAAAATTCAAATTTCAAAAGAAGTGTTTATTCGCCATAACTCTTCATGAATGATCATGGCTGTTGATCTTCTATAAATAGGGGTCAGTTTCAACGAATTTTTAATCACTTTTTTCTGGTTGTCACTCCTCTTCTTCTTCCACATTTCTTAATACAAAATCATACCATTACTCTGCCGAAATCAACATCGAATCATACTCGATTACTTCTAGTTTGATTCTCCATGACTATCTCTACAAGGTTCTCAGTGCTATTCAGAGTTATAGACTTCTTTGTAATATATTAGCGAGAAAAGATGTGATTGTAGCCTTGGAAATCAATTAAGTGAGAAAAGGTGTGATTGTAGCCCTGGAAATCAATTGGGTGAACTTGTTGCCCCGGAAATCAAGTATCTCTACACAGAGAATTGTCATTCTGGAGGGTGTACCTCGTAGCCTTGAAACCGAGGGTTGTAGTTGTTGAATTGTTGTTGAAAGGAAATCCGTACTTGTGTTGCAGGACTGGATGTGGGGTAACTCCGAACCAGTATAAAATCTGATGTGTTCTTTCCTTTACTGCTTTTAATTTATATTTGCATCTGTGTTTGATTCTGTGTTCATATCTGTGTCTGATTAGTGTATACACTGTTAACAAATTAAGATAAAACTCAAAAAAACTAACAAATTTCTTAAAACACTATTCACCCCCCCTCCCCTCTAGTGTTAATTCTAGCCTTAAGATCCTTAATCTGCATTTCTCACAATCTCCTCTCTCCAAGTGGACTGCTTAGCGGTAGTGGAACCACTATAAATACAGGTGTTATTTATTTTTTCTGCATTGCATAGATCTGTGACTGTCTGTTCTGGTGTTCATCTTTGTTTGTTCCGTCTCACTACAATCACGATCCAGTTGTTTTCCGCTGCATTTGGGTTTTTTTATTCCCTTAGACTGATCATCTGAAGGGATTTTCCCCAACAGTTTGGTATCAGAGCTGCAAGGTTGATTGAGGAGTGTTAGACGCTATGGCAGGAGATAAAGCGGCTCCAGTTGTTACAAGACCCTATACTAAAGGGATGTATATCGCGTCAGGATCATAGTTGACAATTGAGAAATGGAATGGGGATAAAGACTTCGAGAAGTGACAATGGAGGATGAAGGCTGTTCTAATGAGGAATGAAGTCCATCCAGTAGTGTTTGCTCCTGAGGAGTTGACAGCTGACATCTCAATCGCGGAAAGGAAGGAGATGGAAAAATTGGCGTTTACTACTTTACAACTAGCTATGAGAAAAATTGGCGTTTACTACATATTTTGTTTAGTCCCACATCATGGGATAAGTTCAATCCCAAGCTCCAAAACCTTTATATAAAAGAACCTATATAATGGAAATAGATTAATAATTTCATGAATGAATAAAATGTCTTCTTTCTTTTCTTCTAATGGCTTCTTATTTTTATATTGTTTACAACACGTTATCAGCACGATCTCTTTTTCCATTGTATTGGATATTCTAATCTAGAATACTAGATCCATTTTTTTCTTTTATGTAGATACATCTCTTTCTCTTAATCAATGAAATCAGATCTATCTCTTCCTCTTTTTCAACCATGAAATCAGGTTTGAAATTTTCTAGATCTACTTTTCTAGATTTGTTTTGCAATTAATTTAGATCTAGATTTAAGTATTCTTGTTTCACAATTCTATATCTATTTTCTAATTTTTCAGATTTGGATTTAAGTTTTAATAGATCTTATCTTTTCAAGATCTTATTTTATCATAGATCTAAATTTATAGATCTTATTCCAATGTACATGTACTTTTGCCATTATATTTCAGATCTCATTCTACTATAGATCTGATTTTAAACTCATTCCCCTCGATGCACAGTCTATTTTCTCACTTGATAAACCTTTAGTAAATGAATCTGCAAGGTTATAGTAGTTCTCACATAATCAATTGAAATAGTTTCATTTGAGATTAACTGCCTAATTATGTTATGGCGTCGACGAATATGTCGTGACTTTCCATTATACACAAAGTTTTGCCCTCTGCTTAAAGCTGCTTGATTATCACAGTGTATGCATATGGCCGGTACAGGTTTAGGCTAAAATGGAATATCTTCTAAAAAATGACGAAGTCATTCTGCTTCTTCGCCTGCTTTATCTAAAGCGATGAACTCTGATTCCATAGTGGATCGAGCTATGCACGTTTGTTTAGTAGATTTTCATGACACTGCTGCTCCTACTAAGGTGAAGACATAACCACTAGTTGATTTAGATTTCTCTGAATCAGAAATCCAGTTTGCATCACTATATCCTTCTAAGACGGCAGGATATTTTTCATAATGCAGGGAAAAGTTCATGGTACTCTTTAAATATCCCAACACTCTCATTAGTGCTTTCCAATGTTCCTTCCCTGGGTTGCTTGTATACCTGCTCAGTCGACTTACTGCATAAGCTATATCCGGTCTTGTGCAATTCATGAGGTACATTAGACATCATATTACACGAGAGTATTCCAATTGCATTATACTATCATTAGTGTTTTTATGCAGTACTTCCGATGGATTAAAAGGTGTTCTTACTTCTTTTATTCCGTAATTTTGGAATTTTTCAATCACTTTTTCTACATAGTGTGACTGAGATAGTTCAATTTCATTAGGTGATTTTATTATTTTGATTCCCAAAATAACGTCTGCAACTCCTAAATCTTTCATATCGAAATTGTTGATTAACATTTTCTTTATGGTCTCTATTACCTTACTATTAGACCAAAGGTTAGGATATCGTCTACATATAAACAAATCATCACGTATGATTGTCCAGCTTGTTTATAATAAACACATTTATCACATTCATTTATACGGAAATCATTTTTCATCATGGCACTATTAAATTTTACGTGCTATTGTTTTGGAGCTTGTTTTAGTCCATATAATGATTTTACTAATCTACATACTTTGTTTTTATTTCCTTTGGAAATAAAACCCTCAGGTTGCTCAATGTAAATCTCCTCATCAAGATTTCCATTTAAGAATGTTGTCTTTACATCCATTTGATGAATCTCTAGATCATATATGGATGCAATTGCTATTAACATTCTTATAGAGGTTATTCACGTAACTGGTGAATAAGTATCAAAGAAGTCTATACCTTCTTTTTGTCGATATCCTTTGGTCACCAATCTTGCTTTATATTTGTCAATAGAGCCATCTGGTTTCATCTTCTTTTTGAAGATCCATTTATAACCAATCGGTTTTATTCAAGGTGGAAGATCAACTATTTCCAAAGTTTTATTACTTTGAATTGAATCAATTTCACTTTTGATTGCTTCTTTCCAACATGAAGATTCAAAAGATGACATTGATTTCTTGTACGTTTGAGGTTCGTGTTCTAACATGTATGTTAGAAATTCTAAACCAAATGTCTTGGACTTTCTTGCCTTACGCTTCTTCTTGGTTCAACTTCCTCAATTTCACGATGAGTTTCATCTTCATGCGGCTTGCTTGATTCTTCTCTTGTCCTTTTAGGGACATAATTTCCTTCATTCCTTTTGTGCGGAAACACATCTTCAAAGAATGTGGCATCTCATGACTCTATGGTTACATTAGTATCAGCTATGTCAGACTTGAATACCAAAAATCTGTATGCACTGCTATTTTGGGCTGGTCCTAGATAGTAACAATATACGGTTTTTGGTCCAAGTTTGACATTCTTGAGAGGCGGAACTGTAACGTTTGCCAAGCACCCTCACACTTTAAGGTATTTGAAACTTGGTATGTGTCCTTTTCATAACTCATATGGAATTGTTCATGTTTTATTGTAAGAGACATTGTTTAATATGTGATCAGACATATTTAAGGCATCCCTCCACAAGTTCGTCGGTAGGCTAGAGGTCAATAGCATTGCATTAATCATATCTTTTAATGTTCTATTCTTTCTCTCGGCAATACCATTTTGTTGTGGTGAATATAGAGTTGTTTGATGGATTATACCATTTTCTGCATAGAATATTTCAAATGGTGATTCATATTCTCCACCTCGATCAGATCTCGATATCTTGATATTTTTATTTAACTGATTTTCTACTTCAGCCTTATATTTTATAAATGATGTAATTGCTTCATCTTTACTATTTAAAAGATATACATAGCAATATCGTGTATAGTCGTCAATAAAAGTGATAAAGTACTTTTTCTCACCTCTTGTAGGTAATGATTTAAAATCATATAAATCAGTGTGAACCAAACCTAGTGGTTCAGTACTTCTATTAACAGTATAAAATGGTTTTGTAACCAATTTTGCTTCTACACGTGTCTCACATTTGTAATTTTTATCTACTTGGAATTTAGGAATTAATCTCAAGTTTGCTAATTTTTTCATTTTTCGGAAATTTATGTGTCATAATTTATCATTCCATAGTAAAATTTCATGCTTAATCAAATATGAAACTTCATTTTTATTAATAGCACAATCAAAATACATAGTTTTATTGCCGACTACGGCTACATTTGCTTTAAATAGGCCATCACATAAATAACCCCTTCCTATATAAATTCCAACCTTAGACAGAACTACTTTATCTGACTCGAAGACCATACGGAAGCCTTTCTTTGAGAGCACAGGTCCAGAGATAAGATCCTTGCGGATATCTAGAACATGAAGAACTTTATTTAGTGCCACGGTTTTTCCGGATGTAAATTTTAGGATGAAGGTTCCGTTACCTTCGATCATGAAAACTGTAGAATTGCCCATGTAAAGTTTTCTTCTTCCTGATCGTATTTCTTGTAAGTGGAGAACATAGATATATCAGAACAGACATGACGAGTAGCGCCTGTGTCTACCCACCATTGTGCAGGGTTCTATACTAAGTTGCATTCTGAAACAACTCCTGAAAAGTTCATCTCCTTCTCCTTAATGGTTGAACTCAAATTTTCCACTATATTTGCTACCAATTTGTCATTCGTCTTCTTGTGCCTGCAATCTTTAGCCGCGTGCCCAGTCTTTCCGCAGACCCAACATTTGCCTTTCAATTTCTTGATTTGCTTATTTTTGGATTGATTATCTGGTGCCTTTCTCTTTTTCTTTTTATTGTTGAAGTGTCCTTTTTCTTTGACCCTTCTGTAACAAGTGCCTCTTCGCCTTTGGGTTGTGTTATTCGGCAATTATCTGCCTCAATTTTTAATCTGACAATGAGATCTTCTAAGAAAATCTCATTTTTCTTATGTTTTAGATAGTTGCGGTAGTCTCTCCAGGATGGTGGTAGTTTTCTTGTTATCGCTTCAACAAGGAATGACTCTCCAACTTTATGTCCTTCTGATTCAAGTTCATGGATTATAAGTTGGAGTTCCTGCACTTGACTAGTTACGGATTTGGAATCCACCATTTTGTATTCCATAAATTTATCTACTATGAACTTCTTCAAACTGACATTCTACGTCTTGTATTTATTTGCAAGTGTAGTCCATAGGGATTTTGCTGTCTGGTGTGGCTGATACATTTTATATGGTACTTTATCCAAACAATTCAGAATGTAGATTCGACGAAAGAAGTCTGAATGCTTCCATGAGTCAATTCCGAGAAAAAAAGCTGCGTCTTTTTCTCTAGTTTGTCCGTCTTTAAGCTTTGGTTCATCCTCCTCAATGCACTTCTGCAACCCTAATGTGGTGAGATAAAACAACATTTAATTCTGCCATGTTATGAAGTCATTACCATCTCCTTTAAACGGATCAGGCCTGTTGTGAGTATCAGCTTTTGCTGATAATTCAACTGTCGCCATCTCTGTTTTAGTGAAAACAGGAAAGTCTTAAGATGTTAATCGACGTGTATACAAAAACAAAGATAAATTACTTATAAACTCGTCACAGAAGTTTACAAATCAGAATTCCACTACTTTGGAATTATGTATCAGTAATTTTGAACAATAACTATTGTTGTAATAAATTTACAACAACAAACCACAGCAATAACAATAACTAAGTGTCGCGTTAAACTATAGCGATAAACAATCGTTGTACTACTTCGTAGAAACAGCACAACTTCGAAATGGAAAGATGACAGAATGATGTATATATATAAACAAACAAGAAATCTAACCGGATGAAGAAGGAAATTTCGTCTGAGGCTTGCCGTAACAATTTTCTTAAGATTTTATTCAAAGTCTCCCAAGATACAATAGACGTTATCTGCTCGAGATTGTGGTGCGTGTGATCTTCTGTATTGGTTTTGCAACGCCTATTTCTGTTTGAAAAGCAGCGTCCGTTCAGACAGTTCGCAATGGCCATTTCCGTTAGAAAAATCCGCGTCCATTCAAATTCAATAGTCGCTTCTGTTTGAATTTAAACAATAGAAAACTGTTTATTTCTGTGCAGCAAAAATATAACACAGTCCACTGTTATTGGACCCGCACCCGGCCCGGACGGTGGCGCGCGCGTGTTAGTTCATGGTCATATAAGTCCTAACCCTCGTACAAAATTACCTGACCCTAAAGGCCAATATGGGTTTGAGGGATGTAGTATATAAACATGAATACTAACTTATTTTTGGCGATGTGGGACAATATCTCATTCATCTATAAAGGCCTCTAACACTCTTTATGCATGGATGCTTTGTTCTATAATAGCCAAAAAGGGAGACAAACATATAAAAATATTGGTTGTTGATAATGCTACGAATAGTTAGAAAATTATGGTATACCCACCTCAAGTTTCAAATGCTTTGTGCCTGCTACAGAGACATGGTTGGACAAATGAAATGTAGCAAGTACGATCAGTATACTATCAACTCATGTGCATATATAGTTCATTAAATATGGGCTTTATTAAGTCAAGAATTTATTAATAATGTACTCAGAATTGTAGTACAATGTTCACTAAAATGGCAGTTGACATATAGCAAAAGTTCTACAAACAGTTCTTCAACATGTTAATATCAACATGTTAGCTCATACAATTAAACAAATAGTTCATCAACGTCTATAAATAGCTTAAAAGAAAAGGAAGAAAAAGTATTGGCTAAGAAGTAAGTGAACAAAAAGAACTAGGCCATAAGATATTACAACATCTCACCTGCTTTTTCTATCAGTAATTCCCTCATCAGCAGCAGTATAATTTGGGGTTTAAGAATCTGGTGTTTGGTCTTGTCTTGAACTTCACTTTATTCTGCTTTGCCTATAGTCTCAGCATACAAACCATAAGCTCAGATGGCATTCAGCCTTCAGTTTATCATGAACCGCGGTTTATTTCATATAATTAATAGTTGATAATATGTACATTAAGTAACGACTCAACGTAAGCATGGCCTGGTAGATTAGTTTGTCATGAACGAACTTAAGAATTGTAATCAATGAAATGTAAAGAAATTACAAGGCACAAAAAAAATGTTCTTACCAAAATTCAAAACGGTGATTTCAAACGGTAAATATACAACTTCAGAAAGTCTTAAGAAAACATGTTGGATTTAACATTCATCCTCAATAACAATGCAAGTGACATTGAATTCAAAAACGCTGTTAGGCATCCAATTTGACACAAATTTCTAGCAGACAATGTAGCAGACTGAATAATATTATAATAATCCAATTACTAGCAAAGCAGATAGAACATATATACTGTAAAAATTAATACTGAAAAGAAGAAATTATGTAATTATCAGACGCCATTACCATTACTTCAATTATCTCGTTCAATTAATTCCAAAGAGGGAAATACACGATTTAAATAGATATGGTCTGTATAGCATGTTTGGGCCGAATACATTAGTGGGCCTACTAACTAGTCCAAGCTCAACAGAATATAGAAAATAATAATACATGGATATTCTCAATAACATATACTTTACTACATTCCAAGTGTAAATTGATTTCATTTTTATTTTACTGAAAAAAAGTTGGCAATCAAAAACTGACCAATTTTCTAAACAATCAATCTAGCATTAGAGTGAGCTAGAGTTAACAACCATAATATACAATGTGTCATAGGGTCTTGGTATCGGTTTGAAATAATTATCTAGTTATTGAATAGGATTTTGCCATACTTATTACACACATCTAACAATATCATTTGCTTACTGGTTTTGTTTAAAAACATACAATATAAGCTTTATTAGTAATTATGGTAAAATCAAACATTACCTCATAGCCAAGCTTTTTAAATAAATGCTTCATTTCCCAGAACGGATGACAGGCTTTGCGCTCTTCACTATTAGTTGCTCATTTTGTAATTTTGTTAGAGCCCCCAAAACCTGGAACTCAAAAATGAGCAAATTTTCACTAACTTCAGTCATAGAGCTGGTTTATTTTATAATATAGTAAAAAAGATGAAAGTTGTAAGAAAATACCTTCCCCTTGATGTCTACTACCTGCAATCTTTCAATATTTTGCAGTAATCAAGTAACAAATGCATAAGAATTCCATCACAATTCCATCATATTAGGTAAATATTTGAATATGTAAACAATGGGAATTGATGCTATTTAGTACCATCTTTATGAGATGATTCAATCAAAACGGACAAGCCATGAAAAAATAATTGAAAACTAAATTGCTATCTGATTATTACAAACTTCAAAACATTCTAGTACTTACCTGCGAAAGTAAGTGAACTAAATTGAAAACTGAACATCTGAAACTTCAAAACATTACAAACATTCTAAAATGAAAAACTAAATCAAACATTCTAATTCAAACTACTTCATAACGAAACTAAATTGCTATCTGATTATTAAGAAAGGTCTAAATTGATGAACTCCTTGCTTCAAGCAATAGTAGAGCCTACGACATCTCCAACAACTTTAAATCCATCTGTACTTCGCCACAGATAGGCTTCTTCATCCTTAGCATAATCAACAGATACTTTCCAAGCATCAAGTCCTAGAAGTTTGAAGTGAACCAAATCACAAGGATTTGTGGAAAAAATTTCACCTTCAGCCACTACTTCCCTTTTCTTACACCAGCTCATCAATTTGCATTTTGTTCCAATCGGTGGATCATGTGAAACGATCGTTCCAACTTTTTCTTAGCTACCATGATTTTCAACATCATTTGACTGCTTGGACTGTAAAATAAATTAAATTAGTTCACCAAATGGCAATAATATAAAGTACAACATGACAAATTTGCACTATTTTCATGTTTACCGTGGAATTATCAAGCTCATGAGAGTGTGCATTATCAGCTTGATGATTTGACTGTCGTAACCATGATAAAATTAACAAATTAGACCATGGATTTTAGTAAATTATGCAAAAGTAAGGCGAAAAACCTCGAGTACTTACCTGCAAAAGTGCATCTACTTTAGCCCGAAGTTCCCTCACATTTTCTTCTAGTGCAAGCATCATTTTATTAGTTTGTGTTTGAGCTTTTAATTTTGACATATTAACCCCGAATCCAAGCCCTTTTACTTTACCGGGTCGGTCTTTACCAAGAACATTGGAAAGGGCATGATTTTTGAGTGATGGTGTTGGATTTTTTGACTGTAAGCGGTTAAACTGCTGTATTTTTTTTTTGGAGAATATAAGAAAATTATTATGCATGCAAAATACGAAGGGTTCTATATGAATAATTTAACTAATATTACATTATTTCTTTTAGCCTGTGATAAAAAATATCAACATGCTATTTTGAACTAGTATTACTTCTATCTTACTTTATGTTATAAATATTGTGTTTTTCTTACCATCGATTCTTCAACAGCTTTATTTGTGAGATTTCGATCCTTGGTTAAGCGCCTTTCAGTCCACAAGAGGACTCTAGTTATTTCTTGATCTGGCTTTTCTTTCTTCTGCACCATTTAATTGATAAAATGATTTAGTGATCTTTTGAAAAATGTATGTATTAATCAAACAACCTTAACTACAGAAGTACAAAAATGCATATTTACCAATTTTTGCTCCAATCTTGCATAACCTCGTCAACTCATCGTGTGTGGTTGACTGTGTTTTTCCCTTACTTTCTTCATTAAAACACTTTTGGCCTATAACAACATAAATCATCATATAATTTTTTTTCCTTTAAAATATTTTTATATAATTTCCCTCTTTATTGCTAATGCTTGTACTCATTAGCGATAACAATGTGTTCATTTCTAATAAAAATGTCTGTTTTGGTATTAAATTTATGGATGATTGCAACTTACTTGAAATTTTATCGAAATTCTATTCATTATGAATTCACTCCATTCATGATCAGTCAAGTTTAAAGGCTTTAACTCAGCAAGTTTTTTTTATTTTTCTTCCTCGCTCAGCAGTTGAGCTTTTGCCACACCTTTCCCTATAAGGCATCTATAGTCTCTCAAAGAGTTTGACACTTTCTGCAATATGTGGTCCTTGTGTGTTTCATTCAAATTGTACCTTATAGCTGTAACAAACATCAAGTATAAATTTAATTTAAAATAGAATATTAAGCATATGTGCACACGCATGTGAGTATATGTGTATACACATAAATAAACATGCATATATTTATTCGGTTTGATCTTATCAAACAAAAAAACTTGTATATGTTTTACATTTTATCTTGTAATGCAAATAACAGACCAACCACATTGTATGTACACAATTACAGTATATAACGATATATGTCGTACTAATTATATTATTTTTGGTTTATTGATGTATTACTAAACGGTAATGGGAATGTAGTGATATAATCTAACTTGATGGTTATCTTATGTTCAGCTTATCAATTTTGGTCTTGCATAAATTACTGGATATGGGTGTGTGTAGTACAAGCTACCAAAACTGAACATGCATTCCTATAGGAAAAAAAGATGAGAGAGAATACCGAACTTACCAAAACAGTGCCCAAAGGTTGTCTTTATGATCCGATGGAACCTTTCTCCAGTGATCATAAAGTATCGAAACTTTATCATGAGCTAATGCACCTATGAAGAGGTTAATGTAACAGAATTATCACCTATTGGTTGTCCTTTTTCATTGAAATCCAATCCATGCCTGCACAGTATGCATCTCGGATTCCCAAACCCTTGAGTTTAGTTATGCCACGTTTCTTCTTTTTGACTTCAAGGTTGTTGTCTTTGTTGTTATGGTTATTTTCTTCCGGTGTGTCATCTGACAATAGTGAATCATTTAAACTGGACTCTTGAATATTATCATCATTAAGCAAAGTCGAATTTGAATGCAAAGGCTGTGGTCTTTTTGTTCGCTGTCCAGTACTTATTGATTTCTGTAACAAGGGTTATTAAATAAACTTGAATACTAAAAAAACATAACATTAACAAACTAAAGCGTTGTGTGTTGTCTTTGTATTTTACTTCAAGTGAAGCTTCTAAGCACAAATCTTGTTTGTCACCCTCCTGGACTCCATTATTGTCTACAGGTGATGGTTGTTGTCTTTTTGATGAACGAGTTATCTTTTTCGGGTGCTTAAAACATCATAATTTTTTTTATCAGTAATATGTCAGAAAAATATGAATATAAATTATCACATTAAAATCGTAGTTACCTGCATATGCTTTTCCATGATAAATGTGGTCCTTAATCCAAATTGAAGGTAATCGCTCCTTGAAATAGTTTTTCCCTTGTTAACAAAAATATCATAAGAAATTGATGATTAATAAAAATATCTCAAGAACTCATAGAAGCTGAAAGCTTCTCAAAGACTTGAATATTAGGTAAACAACAATCGAACAATATAATTGCTAACAATTATCAAACAAGAATATATGTCTCATTAGCAATCTGCATCATATAACAGAGCATAAAAATCAATCATGAACCCTAAAAAAAAGTAAACATCAACAAATACGGTCGAAAATTAACATCAAGATTAACCCATAAAGTCAAATAATCAAATTTACCGATTTTGCGCCAGGAGTTGAACGAGAGATCAAGCAGACTTTGTGAATGTTTGCAGGTTTTATTTTAGGGAAGCGAACTTTATATTAGGAATAGAGAGTAAGCAGGATTAAGTGGTCGATTTAAGATTAAGTGGCCGAATTAAGTGTCGTTATGGATCCACAACGCGCCAAAATCTGCAGCCTTGATTGTAATGGAGATGCTCTCCACGAAGTAATTGATTTTGGCTGAAATATTTACTGCGAATATAAAAAACCGTTAATTAACATAAAGGAACAAGCTTGAAAATCATAAGGAATTTATCTCGAAAATTAATACATATATTTATATTGAGGAAGTGATATACAACTTTAGTTATGAAATTATACTATTAATAGTTGATTAAATATTTAAACTATTCTCAATCTCAAATTTTGAATTATCAAATTTTCTAGTTTTAAAATTTGAATTTTGAAATTTCAAATTTTGTTTATGTAAATTTCTTATTCAAGGTTTTCAAATTATATATTTATAAGTTCATTGATTGAAAATTCATATTTAGAATTTTCACAATTTGATTTATCAAAATTTTAATTTTCAAAATTTAAATTTACAAGATTTCACATCTTCGTCGTATTTTCAAATTCCAAATCTAAATTTTTTAGTACAAAATTAAAGTTTTGAATTTTAGAACTTTCATATTCAAATTAAAATTTAAAATTTTGGATTTTAAAAATATGCGTTTTCAAATTTTATATTTTAAAGTTTTCAAATTCAAAAGTTGAAATTTTGAATTTTCAAATTTTGAACTTTTAAAATTAAAAAAATTCTAACACTGAAGTTTTTGATTTTCGAATTTTACAATTTGAATCTCCAAATTTTCAAATAAAATAATTGAATTTTCAAATTTTGTATCCCAAAATTTTCAATTTTCCAAATTAAAAATTTCACCTTTTATTAATTTTTACAAGGTTTTATTATGTGTTATTATATAAATAATGAATTTTAGTATTCACCAATAAAAGAATTTGAGAAATATTTTTAATTGATTCAATTTTGTTTAAAATGTTTATTATTTGTTATTGTTTAATAATAATATTTTATTATTAATTTATTTTAAATTTAACATATTTATTTTATTTTATTTTAATTTTATGTTTTATCTAAAATGCGACTAGGGCTTCCACTTCATGTTCAATTGTCTGATTCCATCCCTCATTCTCCCGTTTATTTTTCCTTCCTCCGCTCTCCTCCCTCCCACGTTTCGATTCATCTATTTCCATGACTGAGAAGAAGAAGAAAAGTCTCGTCTCGGATCTGGATCTTGCTGCTGTGTCGCTGACACGTTCAGCCTTGGTTGGCGTGTCTGAGCCTCTGCTTGCTTCTGGTGTGTTGGTATCCGGTAGCTATGTTCCTCCCGTGTCCATTGGTAATTTGACATCTGGCTTTCAGCCTACTATTCCCCCGCGTGATAACCCCATCTCCTCCTTGTTGGCTGATTTTGATTCCACTCGCTTGGCTGCTCCTATTTTGGGTTTTAGGTCTGATAAGGGTAAGCATCCCTTAAATCAAATGTTAAATACTACTAGTAATTCTGCTTGTTGAACTGATTGTTCAGTAGGATTGGGTGTTACAAATGAAGTTAGTGATAAGGTTAATGGAATTAACGATCTATGTTCTCCTGGGGCTGTTCATAGTTCATATAAATATGCATATAGGAATTCATCATAAACCAAGGTAGTTCGACTACGTTAATGTCGATTTCGTCATGACAAGTTCATATTATGCAAGTCCAAGTCAATTATAATGTTCAATAAAGTCATAATCGAAGTCAAGATGCAAGGCTTGGTTTATGTTCACTCAATTCGAATATGATTACAGTCAAATTGAATTATTCCCAATTCGATTTAGGGTTTTAAGATTTTAATTTGAGAGGGAAGAGAGAGAGAGAAATGGAAAATCTGCCCCCTAAAACAGCATCCCTTGGGTCGTATTTATAGAGGTGGGATGGCAGGGTCTTCGTTGAGAATGGCCTCATCAACCTTGACGGTATTATGCGCTGAACCCACTTTAGTGCCACTTCGACCATGCCGATCTTTAGCATTGACGTCTTCCAAGTGATATGAAGACCAAAGTGTTATATTGAACAACAGCGAAGAGCGATGTTGCTTTGCTTCCTTGCGGTGTTAAGGCCTTCATGGGCATTGATAGCGCCCAACACCAATACCGCTTCATATAGATACACGACGTCCCTCTTCATGCTCTTCAAAGCACCATGTTGAACATTAGTGAAGAGCAGTACAATATCTTCGAAGAGCTGCAAAGTGTAGCATTTCATGGTATCGAAGAGTTGCAAAGTCTAAATTAATTTGTATCCAACCTAAATAAATAGTAGAATTCATTTTTGAAGCTTTTCATAAAACACTATCCATAGGCAAGGACCGGTATCGATCCCCAAACATTGATGACGTGGCCATGATCATTACCGATCCATAAGAACATCTATTGTAAACAGCAACCAAATCAGCAACAAAGTTAAGTGGAAGTAGGAAACGACCAGCCGAACCACTATAAAGTTTGTGAGTCTTGTTATTTTGCCCTTTTAATTGCTTTCTTCACTTTATTCTCTACATTTGTTTCTGTTTGGATTTTTCTATCATTTTTTACGCAAACATTTTGGTGCTTTCGCTGAGAGTACTCAATTTTTTGACTTGAAAACGTGAATTTGGAAAAGATGATGAGACCATAGACCAGGAGAAACTGCTTAAGAAAGCCAAAAGCATGTGGAGGCGGCCAAGAGGTGTCCTCACAATCTAACCCTCCTTCCATCTACATAACCAGAGATGAGATGGAAACGATGATGATGGAAATGCAGAACAGAATGATAACCCGCTAGAAAGAAATGATGGAGGGATTCTTCAGAAGGATGAAACAACGAGCGACGATTGAAATAGCTGAAAACCAAAACCGAAGGAAGGACGAACACGGTTGGAATCGAAACGGAGCAGGTTGGAGCAACCCCCAAAGAAGAACCTCGGATCGGTACCGATCCAAGGGTACGAATCAGTACCGATCCAAGGATGCATGGGGCAATATCGACTTGACTCCAATACCTGGACTCCAAGATTGAAAAGGCAGAGGATAATGCCCAGGATGATGGAGGACCGTCCGGGGCAAGATTTGGCAAGGATAAAGGAAAGCAAAAGGCTGATGAGTTTTGCTCTCTCAACAATTTTCCGTACTTCTTACAATCCCGATTATCATTACCAATCCATAAGAACACCTCTTGTAAACATCAACCAAATCAACAATAAATTTAAGTGGAAGTAGGAAACGATCAGCCAAACCACTATAAAATTTTTGTCTTGTTATTTCGCACTTTTATTTGCTTTCTTCACTTTATTCTCTACTTTAGTTTTTCTTTTTAATGTTTGTATCATTTTTGATGCAAACAAATATTATTTTAAATTTTTCTTATTAAGAAATAAGTATTTCTCACTCAAATCCACCACTCACTTTTTATTTATTTATCAATATTGATGTGTAACATAAATTAAATGTACATGGTGTCTCATAAGTTTTACTAAAACAAAATACTACAAACATAAAACACTATTTAATCTTAAATCTTTACAAAAATTTATTTTTTAATGATAAACTTATAAAATGAATTATCTTTTATACCGTTTATATAAAAAAAATGTTAAATGAACAAAGAAAAATTAGCCCAGATATTCTCCTTAATCAATTGATCCCAAATTTTGACCTAATTTTCTTCTTCATCAAACTCACCGCCCCAAAATCGATCGACATGACTGTTAGCAGCTCAAATTGAGGCGAACAATGACTAGCACAACCGCATAGCACCGCACATGACCTTATAAACTACGCCGCTCCAGCTCTACCGCATATCTCAAGTTCACGCAGTTCCGACATCTCGATTCCGTCGCGACATTGGCAGAAGGTAACTTTGGCAGAATGTCTTGTACACTTTTCAATATTCACAGATACTAATTCAAAAAGTTTATGTTTGTCCTTGTAAATCTTTGGAGATGTTTGCATAGGACTGTAATATCATGTCCTGTTTTAAAACTTAATGTAGATTGTGACAAACCTTAGCAAGTTTTAATTTAATATCTTTTCTGTTGATGGTTCCTCAAACAATTCAATTTAATCTCTTTTCTGTTGATGTTGGCGCAACGGTTAGGTCATCCGATGGTGATCTGGGCACCTAGGTTCGACTCCAGGAATAGCCTCTCACAATGTGAGGGAAATGCTGCGTACATTATCGACCTCTCCAGAGCCACCTATCGTGCGGGAGCCTCGTGCACTAGGTTCCACCTTTTTTTTCTACCTGCGAATATAATTTGTTGCAATTACTATAAATGACTGCCATCAAGCAAGTTCAAGCCTAACATAGCGCTTAATTCTTTTATTTTAAACAATTTTCTAAATAACAAAGACCACTTGGGTTTTGTTCAATTTGTGCCATTATTAAGTTATCAAATACAAGCCTTTCTCTCCCTATATAACGACTGGAACTAACATTACTATTAGGTAGCAAAATTCATCTCTTTTGGAAGAGCCAGAAAATATTTTCAACTTAAATTTACTTTTCGCGACTTATCATGATCATCTAATTTAATCCCTTTAAAGGTAATGTAGCCCATAAGAACTAGTTGTTAGAAATTGGTACCTCAATTCCATGTCGTAGTAGCAAACAGAGGAGGTAGAAGCTCGTCGCCGGTGAAGTAGGAGGAAGAAGCCCTAGAATCGGAGCTAGGTTTTGCCAAACCAAATACTTAGTTTGGTGGAGCAGTAGGCCAGACCAATTGGACCAGTGGAGGAGGATGCCGGACGAGATTTCTCATCCGGTGCTGGCCACGATTGCCGCTTCACTTGGAGCGGTGACGGTAGGTCGCAACAGAGAGAAATGATTTCATTAGGTGTTGAGTTTCGAGTCTCGTTCGAGAAGAAGTATGTGTAGGAGGCGGTTTTGGTTCGAGGATGTTGGCTTATTCATGCCGCTCTAGAATTTTAGTTCGTGAGGAATGCCGAATCAAATTACTCGCTCGGTGTTGATGCTGAACCAGATGAGTGTTTTGCCGAACCAGATGCATGCCGAACCAAACCCCAGGGCTGTTATATAGCAGCTACCCCTCCTCATATCTTCGCTCTATAAATGGTGGAGCTTCTGGACAACAATGGCAGCCATCCTAGAGAGCTGAAACTCTGTAGAATTTTGTCTGTATTGTTAATTCTTCTTATGTATAGCCTCCAAAAGTGAATCAATCTTGTAACTCTAATCTTTCAGTGATTAATAAAATCTCCTCTCCCCAAGTGGACGTACACTGCCTCGCGGTAGTGGAACCACTATAAATACCGGTGTTATTTATTTTTCTGCACTGCATTGATTTGTAACTGTCTGTTCTAGTGTTTATCTCTATTTGTTTCGTCTCACTACAATCATGATCCTGTTGTTTTCCGATGCATTGGTTTTTTTATTCCCTTAGACTGATCATCTGAAGGGATTTTCCCCAATAGTCTAGTATCAGAGCTGCAAGGTTGATTGAGGAGTGTTAGACGCTATGGCAGGAGATGAAGCGACTCTAGTTGTTACAAGACCCTATACTAGAGGGATGTATATCGCGTCAGGATCACAGTTGGCAATTGAGAAATGGAATGGGGATAATGACTTCGAGAAGTGGCAATGGAGGATAAAGGCTGTTTTAATGAGGAATGAGTCCATCCAATAGTGTTTGCCCCTGAGGAGTTGACGGCTGACATCTTAGCCATGGAAAGGAAGGAGATGGAGAAATGGGCGTTTACAACTAGCTATGGAAGAGAATGCTATCTCAGAAATTAGCAGTGAGACCACTGCTAGGGGCAATTGGACCAAGCTAGAAAATCTCTACTTGAAAAAATCTCTGACTAACCGTCTGATATTACTGAAGACATTTTCACCATGTGGATGAGAGAGGGTACTTCAGTGAAGGAACATCTTAATTTCTTTGATGATCCCGTAATGAAGATGAAGACTGTTGACTTGAAGATGGATGAGGAGCAAATGACAATGATTCTTTTGTGTTCTCTTCCAGAGCGTTACACAAGTTTCGCTAACAGCCTTATCTTTGCTAGAGACACATTGACAATGGAAGATGTGAAGTCAAGCCTTCTGTCTGAGGGCTTGAGAGATCAGATGAAGGAGATAAGTGAAGGAAGTAGAGGTGGAAGTAGTAGTCACGCCTTGTTTGTTGAAAGATGTAGAGAAGATAAGAAGAATTAGCACTCTAGAGGGTGTTCCAAGTCCAGGAAGCCCGGTAATGGCATGAGAGAAAAGTATAAGGATGGGAAGTGCTTTATCTGCAAGAAACCTGGTCATTGGAAAAAGGATTGTCCAAATTTGAAGAAGAAGGAAGAAGACGGATCTTCATCATTTGCGGTGGAGAAGTCTGTATCTGACGATGTGTTGTCTACAGCAGTATCAGATGTCTCAGACCATTGGGTGCTGGACTCGGGGTTGTCTTTCCATATGACGCCTAATAAGGATTACTTTAGTTCTTTCATTGTACGAGAGGAAAGCTCTATTCTTATGGGTAATGATGCTAGCTGTAGAGCAATGGGTGAAGAAACAGTGAGGATCAGGATGTTTGACGAAGTGATACGCACTTTGACAGATGTCTAGTATATTCCAAGTCTTCGAAAGTCCTTAATTTCTTTAGGACAATTGGCATCTTTGGGATGCAAGGTAACTATCGAGAAGGATAGTCTGAAGATTTTGAGAGTTTCACTAGTTCTTATGAAAGGAGATGTTTCCGAAATCTGTATTTGCTGAAAGGAACCATAGTTCTTGGAGAGTTGTGTGTTGGAGTATACAGTTCTCGTGCATTGGATGCCACAACGCTTTGGCATCTCAGGTTGGGTCAAATTTCAGAGAAGGGCTTAGAATTGCTTCGAAGATGGAAGATGACCAAAGGAGAAAGCTTCGACAAGATGGACTTCTGCGAGGAGTGTGTGTTAGGCAAGCAAACTAAAGTATCTTTTGGAGTTGGACTCCATAGATCAAGGCGAGTACTTGAGTACGTGCATACAGATGTCTGGGGACCAGTTGCTACTCCTTTTCTTGGAGGAGCAAAGTATTTTATCTCTTTCATTGATGACTTTTCTCGAAAAGTATGGGTGTATGTGATGAAGGCCAAATCAGAGAGTTTTGGGAAGTTCAAAGACCGGAAAGCGCTTGTTGAGAACCAATCTGATTCTAGATTGAAGGTGATGAGATCTGATAATGGCGGTGAATTTGTCTCTAGGGAGTTCGTCGACTTTTGTAGACAGCATGGCATTCAGAGATATTTCACTACACCCGGAGATCCGCAATCCAATGAGGTTGCAAAAAGGATGAATAGGACTCTACTAGAGAAGGCTCATTGCTTGAGATTGACGGTGGGCTTATCTAGAGGCTTTTGGGCTGAGACATTATCAACTACGACACATATCATAAATCGAATTCCGTGCTCAGCCGTAGATGGGAAGATTCCTGAGGAAAAGTGGGGAGGTAAAGCAGTGTATCTTGGTTACTTCCGAATTTTTGGTTGTCCTGTGTACATTCACCATACAGGTGATGGCAAGTTGGAGGCTAGAGCATACAAGGGCATACTAATGGGATACACCGATGGTATCAAAGGGTATCGAATTTGGAACCCTGTTGATCGGAAGATTGTTCATTCCAAACATGTTACTTTTGATGAGTGTGCTATGTTCAATCCGAAGGAGAAGCTACCTACCACATCAGAATATTCCGATAGGCCTAAGGAGATGGAAGAAGTTCCTGTGTTCCAACCAAATAGTAGAGTTGTTGTTGATACTGTCGAGGAAAACACAGTTGATGAAACATCATAGGATAGTCCACAGGTACCTTCTAGTAGTGCTGGTGATGTGCATGAATCTAGAGGAAGTTCAGTTCAAGGTGGAGCTGAAAGAAGTTTAGGCGAAGCAGTACCTACCCATGTCAGTCGTAAGACTATTAGGCCGCCCGAAAGGTATGGTGATTGGCAGTTTGCAAAACTTAGCCTTGGTGATCAGTTTGATTATGCCCTACATGTGGTTCAAGAGGAGCCGCTTGACCTTGATGAAGCTTTGAAGTCATGTGACAGTTCGAAGTGGATGTGTTCAATGAAAGAGGAGTTAGAGTCGTTGATGAAAAACCAGACTTAGGATTTGGTACCAACTCCTCACGGAAGCCGAGCCATAGGTTGCAAGTGGATGTTCAAGGTGAAAGATGATGGGAGATACAAGGCTAGACTAGTTGCTAAAGGGTTTTCACAAAGAAAGGGATTGGAGTATGATGAGATATTCTCTCCAGTAGTGAGGCATACGTCCGCCCGCATTTTGCTCACTACCGTCGCAGCTCATGACTTGGAGCTGGAGCAACTGGACGTGAAAACCGCTATTTTGCACGGAGACTTGGATGAGACCATCTACATGAAGCAGCCAGAAGGATTTGTTGTAGATGGGAAAGAAAATTGGGTTTGCAAATTGAAGAAGTCTTTGTATGGACTTAAGCAGTCGCCTAGACAATGGTACAAGAGATTTGACTCCTTTATGCTTTCACTTAGTTTTTGTCGTAGCATCAAAGACGCTTGTGTGTACTTTAAGCATTTACAGAATGGTAGATGGATGTACCTACTCTTATACGTGGATGATATGTTGATTTCTTCCAAGGATACGGCTGAAATTGATAGTTTAAAGCGAAAGCTAAAAGAAGAATTCGAAATGAAAGACCTTGGAGAAGCAAATAAAATTTTGGATATGGAAATCCAAAGGGATAGAAAGCTAGGACTTTTGAGTCTCACTCAAAAGGAGTACATTCGAAAGGTGCTTGATCAGTTTAGCATGGAAGGGGCAAAGGCAATCAGCAGACCCATGCCTTTGCACATACAGCTTTCTATTAAAGGCTCTCCAATCTCGGAAAAGGACAAGGCTAATATGATGAAGGTCCCATATGCAAGTGCAGTTGGCAGCTTGATGTATGCCATGGTCTGCACTAGGCCTGACATTGTACAGGCAGTTGGATTGGTGAGTAGATTCATGGCGAATCCAAGAAAGACGCATTGGGAAGTAGTGAAGTGTATCTTCAGATACCTTAGAGGTACTCCAAACCATGGACTTTTCTTTGGTGGCAAAGGAAGAGATTTCAACTTGGTTATATTTTGTGATTCCGACTATGCCGGTGATAGAGATCGAAGGAAGTCAACTTCCAGATATGTGTTTACCATTGGTGGGACAACGATTAGTTGGAGAGCGAGGTTATAGACGATTGTGTATTTGTCCACTACAGAGGTGGAACTCGTAGCTACAGTTGAACTAGCTAAGGAGGCGCTTTATTTGAGGCGACTGTTGTGTGATTTGGGCTTCATATATGAAGGTGTGGATGTGTACTGTGACAGTCAGAGTGCAATTCACTTAGCTGAAAATCTGACGTTCAGCTCGAGGACGAAGCATATTGAGGTGAGAGAGTCGTTTCTTGTCTCGATGAGTGAAGAGAAGCTAGTTTGTCTTCAGAAAGTTCACACAAAGGAGAATGTAGCAGACATGTTTACCAAGTCATTACCTGTTGCTAAGTTTGAGCATTGCTCGGACTTGATTCGCTTAATGAAGTGCTAAGTGCCACGGGGTGGCACAGGGGGAGAGTTGAGATGGTTCATGGAGATGTTTGTTTTCATGGTGGAGATTGATAGGTTCTACATGGACTGGGTACTTCGAACATTTTGTTATCGGGTGGTGGCCTTGCCGGAGTTCATTGACAGAGTGTAATGGGTGATGGCATTACCGATGCTCATTGGATAAGTATCCATTGCTTGGAGGATGAAGGTGTAGATGGAGTTGGAAGGCTTGTATGGAATTCGGTATCAAGGTGGAGATTGTTAGAAATTGGTACCTCAATTCCATGTCGTAGTAGTAGACAGAGGAAGCAGAAGCTCGTCGCCGGTGAAGGAGGAGGAAGAAGACCTAGAATCGGAGCTAGGTTTTGCCGAACCAAATACTTGGTTCGGTGGGGGAGTAGGCCGGACCAATTGGTCCAGTGGAGGAGGATGTCGGACGAGATTTCTCATCCGGTGCTGGCCATGATTGCCACTCCACTTGGAGCGGTGACGGTAGGTTGCAATAGAGAGAAATGATTTCATTCGGTGTTGAATTTCAAGTCTCGTTCGGGAAGAAGTATGTCTAGGAAGCTGTTTTGGTTCGGGGATGTTGGCTTATTCATGCCGCTCCAGAATTTTAGTTCGTGAGGAATGCTGAACCAAATTACTCGCTCGGTGTTGATGCTGAACCAGATGAGTGTTTTGCCGAACCAAAATGTGCCGAACCAGATGCATGCCGAACCAAACCCCAGGGCTGCTATATAGCAGCTACCCCTCCTCATATCTTCACTCTATAAATAATGGAGCTTCTAGACAACAATGGCATCCATCCTAGAGAGCTTAAACTCTGCATAATTTTGTCTGTATTTGTTAATTCTTCTTATGTATACCCTCCAAAAGTGAATCAATATTGTAACTCTAATCTTTCAGTGATTAATAAAATCTCCTCTCTCCAAGTGGACGTACACTGCCTCGCGGTAGTGGAACCACTATAAATACTGGTGTTATTTATTTTTCTGCACTGCACTGATCCATGACTGACTGTTTTGGCGTTTATCTCTGTTTGTTTCGTCTCACTACAATCACGATCTAATTGTTTTCCGTTGCATTGGTTTTTTTATTCCCTTAGACCAATCATCTGAAAGGATTTTCCCCAATACTAGTAACTACCAAAAACTAGCATTCTCACAATAGTACGTGTCTAGCAATCTAGAATGCCCAACTCTTCCATGTTCAAATAGACAGACAATATTAATACCTAAAACAACATAAAGTTTCCAATGACTAGTAGATATTCAACAAACCAATTTAAAACTAGATGAGAAATTGAATGAGGAAACAACAGGATTGGGTCAAAATTTTGTTTTGAAGCAAAATATGCTAACCGAGTAATAGTCGACATAAATGTATTGAAGGAAAATGGCAGACAAATGTCATAGATTACATTAAAAAGTCAAGGACTTGAAAGATTAAGGCTAAATGAAAAAGGGAATAACTGCCCGGTCATTCAACTAGAGTCACCAGCACATTCAACCGGGTCGCTCACCCACCTCAGCTCTCCATCTTGTAACCTGGTCACTCATTTAGTCAGTGTAATCCATATCTCAGCTAGCAGCTTATATGTCCACATCTTGCCGCATCATCACATTAATTTCAACGCCAGATCTCCTACTTGTACAACTGCATGTACATCTACCGAGTACATGTGAGTCTTCCCAGAGACAGATACCATTACACCTGCCGTGACAGCACACATAAGCACACCAACTTCGTCGTAATTCATCATCATACACCTGCCCAGACAAGCACCAATCTCAGTTGAAATTCCGCATAAGTTGCCCACCTGCTCCGTAATTACTTGGGACGGCGAATCTAAAACAAAGTGTACAACAAATGCATCGCATTATCATTGTAAAACACACGGTTATGGCAGCAATACAATAACTGCCATATATAAGGAGTTGTAAATGCAACTTAAATTGAAGTGCAACTGTTATATGATTTGAAATCCCCTTTTGTTCCATATATTTATTTAATTGCTTTTACGAATGTAGAGATAAGCTTTAATTTTTTTAGATCACATATAAATAATTTAATCAACTATTTTTCTACAGGCGAAGAAAGTATGCCACCGATTTACCATGGGTTAGAGAAATCTTGGATTCATCTACCCAGGTTTGTACTATACAAATTCATTCTACTGATAAATTTTGAATATTTTTCAGTTGTTTAATTTCTTAAAAATTTAATTTATGTATTCAGAGTCACAAGTGAATAGAGAAGAGACATGGAATTTCATAGACAAAGCTTTAAAGTACAACGAACAACTTGTTAAGAAAATGAATGCAAAATCTGGTTTTGAAACCATTGAACAACTTAATAAAATTAGTTGTCCAAGCTCGAAATGTCGTAACTTGGGTGCTCATCTATGTGGTTATGCTTTATTTGAGCACTTAGTTTGTGATGGTATGGATCCAACTTACACTACATGTATTTTGCATGGAGAACGACATACTAATGTTGAAAATGTTAGTGAAGATAATGAATTTTTTAAGACATATAGAATGTACGCCGATGCTTTTGACGATGAAGTGATTTTGAATGATACAAGCATGATGCAAGATGATATGGTAGGAGATTCTTTACTTCCTTTGTATCTTGGCTTTAAAAAGTCTACAAAGATTTTTGCTACATTAGCTTTATACCAAACCAAAACTGAGAATGGATTATTAACTAAAAGTTTTAATGCACTTTTATAGGCAATACATAATCATATGTTACCAGATGAAAATTTGCTTCCTAAAAGCAACTATGAGATAAAAAAAATTCTTAAATGTTTTAATCTCAATTATGAAAAAATACATGCTTGTGAGAATGATTGTTGTCTTTTTCGAAAAAGAGATTGCAAACTTAGATAAATGTCCGAAGTGTGGTTTACTTATATACAAAAAGGCGACAATGATAACAAGAGGAAGAAAAATAATCCGGTTAAGGTGCTTAGATATTTTCCAATTTATATCTAGACTTAGAAGAATGTTCAAATCCTAAGAAATTTCAGAGCAATTGAGATGGCATGATATAAACAAAAGCGAAGATGGAAAATTACGACATCCAGTTGATTATTTAGCCTGGAAGAAAATTAACATAAAATGGCTTATTTTTGCTTCTTATCCAAGAAATTTGAGATTTGAAGTTGCGACTGATGGATTTAGTCCTTTTACCGACCCTAGATCAACTTATAGTTGTTGGCCCGTAATACTCGTCACATATAACCTTCCTCTATGGTTATGTATGAAAGAAGAAAATCTGATGTTGTCTTTGTTGATTCCAAGCCCTAGGCAACCAGGTAATCCTAATTGTGTTTTCATAATATTCTCATGGAATGTTCGAGTTCGTGCATATATTATTATCATGATCATCCTATACCCACACGTATTTAAAAAGAATTTTCCTAGTTGATGTTTATGTCTGCTTTTAATTGGTGAGTTTAAATTTTTTTCTTTTAATTTGTCTTGTCTCCGTAACCACTTCATTAATCACTAATTTAATAATTAAAATTATAGATAAGTGTGTGAATATGATTTATCAAGGTAGTGGTACGCACAATAAATGGATGGAATGATACCCTCTTTTAATTAATATAGTGCATTTATTATTTGGATTCATGATAGAAGAATGTAAATTGAAATGGATATATGAAAGACTTAAAGTATGTTGACTAGAAAACACAACATGTGCATGATGATTGAATACAGTTAGTAGAAAAGTGAAACTTCGCAAAAAAATGCATGTTGAATTCATTTACCATCACATATACTAATTATAAGGAAACTCAAACCATTATTTACAAAATAGAAAGAAGTTTGTCCAACCTTGTCAACAAAAATGCATAGGACTAATGTGTATTTGTTCCATTGTCAAAGGGCAGTATAGGCTTAGCATTTCATCATTTCACATCATTTATGTGCTCTTTACATGTTTTTCATAGAATCATACTGCACAAACATAGTGTTACAAAAGTATTTGAAAGAAATTATCTATTTTTTAATTTACAGCACACACTTTTTTTACTTTTAAATTTCACACTTTTTTCATTTAACATAATGTCAGATAACTTAATCAGATCTATGTTAGTTTGGGAACTAGAATTGCTTATTGTCGTCATACATCGTTTTTTTACAGTAAATAGAATGGAAATTCAAATCTTTAACTCAACTGACTTCTTTTTCATTTACATTTTGGACAGTAGTATAATTTTTAGTTATTACATTTGTAAAAATTTATCATATATATAATCCATTATTATTTTAAAAAAAATTACTCGTTTGTTACAAATATCCTTCCAATTTTTTTTGATAACATATGAATGCCAACTTCCTCATGCTGCTAATTAATTGCATGTAGCTCTTTGTTTTAAGTGTAACAAAGGTTATATGTAACTTTTGTGGTTGACAGCATATAATTATTGTGCAACTTGACATGGGAAATTTCTATTCGTCTATAGCATAATAATAAAGTGAGCAATGTAGAATCGTTTTAATGTATTCTAATTTCTAACATGTATGGACAATATTGTTTGCTACACGCATCTATTCTTTGCTATATTCTGGTTAAGGAATATGGATTTTGAAGTAAAAAACTTATGTATATATTACTTTTCACATGTTATTCAAATGACAAAAGCTTATTAAAAATTATTTGTTTTTGTGAGAAGGTAACGACATTGATGTTTACCTAAAGCCACTCATAGATGATTTGAAAGAGCTATGGAATAATGGCGTGGAGGTAAATGATGCCTTTAGTGATTCCAATTTCACGGTGAATGCCGTTTTACTGTGGTCTGTAAATGATTTTCCAGCTTATGGTAATCTAGCTGGTTGTACAACAAAAGGTAAGATAGGATGTCCAATTTGTGGGGTTAATACACTATCGGATTAATTACCTTTTAGTTGTAAGTGTGTATACATGCACCATAGAAGGTTTCTGTCTCCAAATCACCCTTTCCAAAAAAGTAAAAGTTGGTTTGATGGTAAAATCGAAGAACGAGGTAAACCAATAGTAATGAGTGGTATAAATGTGCTAAAATCTACAAGTAATATTCAAAATCACTGGGGAAAAAAAATTAAAAGAACAGAATGGAAAGACTCTTAGAGTTGCTAAGAGAAAGAGACAAAACCAAAATAAGAGAAAAGCTGCATATGATAAAAACACTTATATGTGGAAAAAGAAGTCCATCTTCTTCGAGTTGCCTTATTGGAAGGTACAAAATATTATCAGTATTATATGTATTTTTGATTTTCCAATTTAATTCTTTCTCATACCAAAGTGAATGCTAAATTTTGTAATACTCTTAGGAATTGTTGCTACGTCACAACTTGGACGTAATGCATATTGAAAATAATGTATGTGAAAGTCTAGTCGGAACAATTTTGAACATAAATGGGAAATCAAAAGATGGGCTAAATTCTCATAAGGATCTACAGCATATGGGAATAAAAAAAGAGTTGCATCCACAAGAAATAGGCGGAAAGACATACCTTCCTGTAGCGCAATACACCTTAACAAAACAAGAAAAACAAATTTTCTATGATCAATTCAGAAAATTAAAGGTGCCTGACAACTATAGTTCCAACATTCGACTGTGCTTCTTAAAGGATGATAACATAATAGGAATGAAATCTCATGATTGTCACATTTTAATGCAACAATTATTATCTGTAGCTTTGAGAGGGTTCTTACCAAAGGGGCCGAGAAATGCAATGTTTCGGTTGTGTTCATTTTTTAACGAACTTTGCCAAAGAATAATAGATCGAAAGAGGTTGGAACATCTTGAAATGAAGTTGCTGAGATATTATGCATGTTTGAAAGATTTTTCCACCCATCTTTTTATGATATTATGACACATTGTTAGATTTGATACAATATTTCCATACTTAAGAAGATTTGGAAGATATTTGAGATAATTGCTCAAATATATTGCCTCTTTTATATGCATTAAAGAGGGCAATGGATTAGCTACATAAGAGGAAGAAATATTTGAAAAAGAGTGAAGTAATTAATTAATTCTCTAATTAGATGATTAAAGCAGAAATCTTATCAGACGCATACAAATTTTGGGAAACTGGAAAAATAAAATGGTAAATGTTTCCCGTATGATTTGGAGAGTTGATTAGGTATTGATTTATGACCGTAAATCAATTACTTCAACCTCGAGTAATAATCCCTATATAAAGGTAGGGATTAGAATGAATAGAAGCATCAGAAACGAATTATCTTCTCTTTTGTATTTCTTCATATTCTTCTTAGTCTCCATTATCAATATTGTAATTCTTCTCTCTGAAAGTAATAAAATCTCCTCTCCCCAAGTGGATGTACATTATCTTGCGATAGTAGAACCACTATAAATCCATGTGTGAACTCTCTATTTACTTTCTTGTGTGATTTGCTGATTTGCCGTTTGTTCTCAAGTTCTGTTTGTTTTATTGCACTACAACACGATCATATTGCTTCCGCATGTATTAGGGTTGATTTACAATCATTTGTGTAAATTCACCCATATAGTTTGGTATCGGAGCATTGAAGGTTGTTGTTGAAGCCTTGGGCTAGAAGGTGTTCGATAAAATGGCAGGACCTGGAAATGAGGAGGTTAGACCTACCCAGGAATATGCACCCTACATTAGAGGTTCATATGCAGCATCAGGTTTGAAGTTGGCTATAGAGAAGTGGAAAGGAGATAATGATTTTGAGAAGTGGCAATGGAAGATGAAGGCGGTGTTGAGAAGAAATCATGTTCATCAGGTTGTATTTGACATATAATCGTTGCCAGCAGATATCTCAGAATTGGAAAGAAAGGGGATGGAAGAATGGGCCTTTACTACTTTCCAATTGGTCATGGGTGAGAATGTCATTCCAAAGATTAGTGGTGAAACTACTACTAGAGGCTTATGGAAGAAATTGGAGGATCTATACATGAAGAAGTCGCTCACGAATAGGCTGATTCTATTGAAGACTTTTTTCACATATAAGATGCGGGAAGGTACGTCATTGAAAGCACATCTGAACTTCTTCGATGATTTAATGATGAAGATGAAAGCTGTTGATTTGAATGTGGACGAGGAGCAAAAGGCTATGGTGGTATTGTGTTCTCTTCCTGAGCGATACACAGTTTTTGCTAACAGCTTGATTTATGGCAGAAGCACACTGTCATTAGAAGATGTGAAGACATGACTTCTAAGTGAAGAAATGAGGGATCAGATGAAGAATATGAGCGAAAGTGGAGAAGTTAGTAGTAGTCAAGAGCTGTTTGTGGAGAGAGGAAGAAATGAGAAGAAGGAGAATATTTTAGAGGGCGTTCCAAGTCAAGGAAGCCTGGAAGTTGTTGGGGAGGTAAGTCTAGAGACAATATGTGTCATCATTGTAAGAAACATGGCCACTGGAAGAAAGATTGTCCAGATTTGAGGAAGAGAAATGAAGAGGATGGTTCTTCATCTACTGCGGTGGAGAAGGTTATTTCTGATGATATGTTGACTGCATCTGTTTCTGATGTATCAGACCATTGGGTGCTAGATTCAGGAGCATCTTTCCATATGAAGCCTAGGAAGGAGGATTTCTGTTCTTATGAAGACAAGGAGGGAAGTGCTATATTAATGGGGAATGATGCTACTTGCAGGCCATTGGGAGAAGGATTAGTGCGTATTCACATGCACGATGGTGTGGTGTGCACTACCACTGGAGTCCGTTATGTTCCAGGTTTAAGAAAATCTCTTCTGTCCTTGGGTCAGCTAACATCTTTGGGGTGCAAGATTACGATAGAGTCGGATGGCTTGAACGTGACATCTGGTGCTTTTGTATTGATGAAAGGAATGACGGTCCGAAATCTTTATCTGTCGAAAGGATCTACAGTTCTTGGAGAGACGTGTGTTGGAGTTGATAGTTCACGAGCTTTGGATGCCACCAGACTCTGGCATCTCAGATTAGGTCATGTTTCAAAGAAGAGTTTGGAGCTGCTTCAAGGAAGGAAGATGATCAAGGGTGAAAGCTTTAACCATTTGGAATTCTGCCAGGAATGTGTGTTAGGGAAGCATGCAAAAGTTTCTTTTGGTGTTGGTAGACATGAGTCCAAAGGAGTACTAGAGTATGTCCATACGGATGTTTGGGGACCAGTAGCTACAGCTTCTATTGGAGGAGCTATGTATTTTAACTCTTTTATCGATGACTACTCTCAGAATATTTGGGTGTATATGATGAAAGCTTAATCGGAGTCATTTGAAAAGTTTAAAACTTGGAGAGAACTGGTAGAGAATGAAGTATGAAGGAAGTTGAAGGTGCTAAAATCCGACAATGGAAGTGAGTTTGTTTCTAAGAAGTTCACAAATTTCTGTAGACAGCATGGAATTATGAGACATTTAACTACACCCGGTGATCTGCAATCAAACGAAGTTGTTGAAAGGATGAACATAACTCTACTAGAGAAGGCCCGTTGCTTGAGATTGACGGCGGGCTTGTGTAGAGGCTTTTGGGCTGAAGCTTTATCAACTACAGCATATATTATCAATCAGATTCTGTGCTCAGCCATTGATAGGAGGATTCCTGAGGAAAGGTGGAAAGATACATCTATACATATCGGTTATTTTCGTATATTTGGTAGCCCCGTGTATGTTCACCATACAGGAAATGACAAGTTAGAGGTTAGAGCCTATCAAGGCATATTTTTGGGCTATGCAAAAGGTATCAAAGGGTATCGCATTTGGAACCCTGTTGATAGGAAGGTAGTGCACTCGAGACATGTCACATTTGATGAGTCCGCTAGGTTCAAGCCCAAGGAGAATCCACCTTATTCGGTAAATTCAGAAGCGGAAAAGCCTAAGGAGATGGAAACTATTCTCAAATATCAGCCTTGTAGCAGAGTCAGAGATGTAAAAAAGATAGAGTAATTGTAGTTGTTGATACATCACATGAAGGTCCACAGAATTCCTCTAGGAGTGATAGTAATGGTCGTGAAGCTAGAGATGATTCAGCTCAAGGTGGAGTTGACAGAAGTTTAGGCGAAGTTACACCTATTCGAGCTAGCTCTAGAATTAGAAGGCCACCAAATAGGTATGGAGACTGGAGTTATGCAAATCTTAGCCTTGAGGATCATTTTGATTATGCACTGCATATAGTGCAAGATGAGCCTTTCGACCTTGAAGAAGCTATGAATTCGAGTGCCAACTCGAAATGGATGCATGCTATGGAAGAGGATATGGATTCGTTGAAGAAGAATCAGACTTGGGAATTGGTACCACCCCCTCAAGAAAGCCGAGCCATAGGATGCAAGTGAGTATATAAGGTGAAGGATGATGGAAGCCGTGTAGTTAAAGCGCTCGGCAGATTCAATGCGGCAGAGGTGCAAAAAGTCATAGCGGGGATACATCGAAGATATAGCGGGATATAGCGGATGACTCTAAAATAGCATATAAAACTTGTACTTAATGTTTTTACAAATATATAAATGGTAAGTAAATGAAAAATTAACATTCAATTGAATTATAATTAATACATAAATAATTTTAAATAAAAACGTGTGCGATATACTGTAAATAAAAGTAAAACTGTTATATAACAAAATTGAATTTAGTATAATATCGGAGTATTTTAATTTCTAGAAATATATTAAAAATTCAATTTAAATAAATTAATTTCATAATTTTTATAATGAATAAATGTCATTTTTCAATTTCTTTCTTTTAAAGAAGATATAGCGGATATAGCGGAAATAGCGGAAATAGCGGGATATAGCGGAAATAGTGGGGCTTAAAGCAGAAAGGCTATATTTGGGGCTATATGGAAAAATCGTAGCGGTAGAAATCCGATATGAGATATAGTAGGGTTATAGCGGAGTAATAGTGGGGCATTAACTGCACAAGATGGAAGATACAAGGCCAAACTTATTGCAAAGTTTGAGCATTGCTCGAACTTAATTCGCTTGCTAAAGTGTTAAGTGCCACGTGGTGGTACAGGAGGAGAGTGAGTTAGTACATGGAGATGTTTGTTTTGGAGATTGATGGGTCCTACATGAAGGGGGTACTTTTAACACTTTGTTGGCAGGCGGTGACCTTGCCGGAGTTTGTTGACAAAGTGGAATAGGTAATGGCCATGCCAAAGCTCATTGGAAAAGTATCTGTGGTGCCTTGTCCGAGAGCTGCTTGGAGTAAAAGAATGTAGGTGGAGTTGGTAGGCTTGCGGGGAAATATAGTATCAAGGTGGAGATTGTTAGATTTGATATAATATTTCCATACTTAAGAAGATATGAAAGATATTTGAGATAATTGCTCAAATATATTGCCTTTTTTATATGCATTAAAGAGGGCAATGGATTAGCTATATAAGAGGAAAAAATATTTAAAAAAGAGTGAAGTAATTAATTAATTCTCTAATTAGATGATTAAAGCAAGAATCTTATCAAACGCATACAAATTTTGGGAAGCTGGAAAAATAAAATGGTAAATGTTTCCCGTATGATTTGGAGAATTGATTAGGTATTGATTTATGACCGTAAATCAATTACTTCAACCTCGAGTAATAATCCCTATATAAAGGTAGGGATTAGGATGAATAGAAGCATCATAAACGAATTATCTTCTCTTTGTATTTCTTCATATTCTTCTTAGTCTCCATTATCAATATTGTAATTCTTCTCTCTGAAAGTAATAAAATCTCCTCTCCCCAAGTGGATGTACACTATCTTGCGATAGTGGAACCACTATAAATCCGTGTGTGAACTCTCTATTCACTTTCTTGTGTGATTTGCTGATTTGCCGTTTATTCTCAAGTTCTATTTGCTTTATCGCACTACAACACGATCTTATTGCTTCCACATGTATTAGTGTTGATTTGGAATCGTTTGTGAAAATTCATCCCTACACACATTTGACTATTCACTTGACGAGAGAAGTAAGATTGTGTGGTCCAGTACAATATCGTTGGACGTACCCATTTGAAAGGTGACATATTATCACTTTTTATTTTCTAAAGCTACTTTGTATGATTCATATTTAAATTAAATTCTTTCTAGTTTACGAAAATGAGAAAAAGATCTAATTTCCATGATTGAATGCATGTGGCCCGATATAGTTTAGAAGTACGAATAAACTGTACTATTTTCGATGATTTTTAAAGCATAGTTATTGCTGAATTTAGCATATTGAGTTACATATGAGAACCATTTTATTAATGAAACTTTATCACGAAACTACAAGTTGAGAACTATTTTAGTATTTTAAACCCCATTAATGTATAAATGACAATGTCATGTGAAGTCTTTTATATTACATTGAC
Organism: Allium fistulosum; assembly: GCA_030737815.1. Lineage (NCBI taxonomy): Eukaryota > Viridiplantae > Streptophyta > Magnoliopsida > Asparagales > Amaryllidaceae > Allium > Allium fistulosum. The sequence goes on from CM060907.1 coordinate 104,616,046, forward strand.
CAGAAAGAAAGCAAAATGGGATATAGTTCATATAGAAAGATATTTTTTATTTGGATAAATATACATAATAATAGAATGGAATGAAATTTACTTGGTAATTTTCTTTTCTTTTTGTAGATATATGAACATACTAAAAGGCTATGTTAAAAACCCCTCACGTCTTGAAAGATGCATATCAGAGAGTTATCTTGTTGAGGAGTGCATGAGGTATTGTGCTGGTTATGTGAAAAAAAACGTTGAAATAGGTGAGAAGCACGGTCGAAATGAAGAATTTAAAAATAATGCTTCACATATCGGACGTCAAATCAGTAAAGAAAAACATGTTATCATGTCTAATGAAATGCTAAAAATTGCACATCATTATGTGCTTTTTAATACGACATAAGTGCAGTCTATGAGAAGTAAGTGTAATAAGATCTTCTAAGCTATAATTATACCTTAAATAGTGTAATACTTACAATTTATGTCATCTTTTTATATTTTAGAATGCATATGGACGAACTAAAGCATTCAGATGACTGCTTCATCAAAAATGAAACTTTGCTTTGGAATCAACATTCTGCTACCTTTTGTGATTGGTTTCAAAAAAAGGTACGACGTTATTAGTTTGATTTCTATTATTTTTGTGTGTGTGTGTGCCTTACATCGAAAAGGCACGTGTGCTTACATGATTTTTATAGCCCATTTTAACATACTATAAGTTGAAATGGAGATTAAGACGAAAAATCATGTTTCTGAGAAGATAAAGTGGTTATCATTTGGCCCTGAAAGGCAAGTGGCTACATATACTAGTTATATTATAAATGGATGTAGATTTCATACCCAATATGCCGAAAGGTCAACCCAAAATAATTGTATAATGATTGAAGCAAATAGCATGAGTGATTCACATTTAAATATTAGTACAACTTCAAATGCATACTTTGGTGTTCTTCAAGAAATTATTGTGCTAGACTATCATATTATGCAAATTCCTATGCTTAAATGTGCCTGAGCTAATATTGATCGTGGTGTTAAGATGGAAGATGGTTTTATATAATGATCCTTTTATTTTAGCTTAATTCCTATGCTTAAATTCCTATGCTTAAATGTGCTTAAATTCCTATGCTTAAACCAATTCCATAATGATCCTTTTATTTTAGCTTCACAAGCTAGACAAGTTTTCTACTCAAGTGATTCTGATGCCTCTAACTGGTATGTTGTATTGAAACCACCAGCTAGAGGATTTATTGAATTAGAAATGTGCAATGAGGATACCTATATAATTGTCAACCTTTGGATATATCACAACTCGTGAAGCTTTGGAAGATGATGAAGGCTTCGAAAGAAAGGGCCATGAAGGTGTTGAATATGCTAGTATATGATTTTTGTTTGATGATAATAAACATATATACATATATATATATTCATTTAAATGTATTTGTCATTGTACTATTTTATTTTTCAAATAATTAAATAAATATTTGTTGAATAAAATAAATAACACAGAATTTAAATTCAAACAAATACTTTATTCCAATTTCGAATAGTACAAATTTGAGCTCTCACTATATATACACAATTTCAATTACAATACAATTTCAAATTACAACACAATTTTTCACTATACAATGTTTACATACATTTTCACCTCACTACATATCACTCATTCACTCGTATTTATCTTCAACTCTATTCCAGATTGAATCTAGCATCTGAATTATCTGCAAAGTAAACACTAACGCAGTAAAATTGACAAAGAAATTTTTTGCAGTGTAAAATAAAATGTGTATTTTAAAAATGTTATTTGCCTCAGTTATTTGGGTTGTTCGTCACCATTTCTTTTGAATTCAACACACACGAACAACTTGTGACATGCACAGGGTATCACTGTACATGCCACAAGGCCGTGCACACCGATATACACTTGATATAATTTGCAGGGACAGGTGAGTACAAGGCCAAACCCAAGCCGAGGCTGGATTCAACTCAGGTGCAATACAAAAACATCACAAAATTGTCAAGTACAAGTTCTCATACAACCAAAATCACGGCCAACCAACAACAACTTCAACCTGACCAAAATGTAGTACATAAGCAAACAATGAACTGGCTCGAAGCAACAACCCAGTACAAACACAAAGGAGCACTTGAAGCACATGTATACATGTATTTATACACAGTGACAATATGGGATGCAGTGAAGCAGTAAACAAAATGATACACACACACACACATATGCATATGGATATGTACTCAAAGCAACCAAACATATACAACCAGACAAAATAGACTATATACAAATGGTCAAGTGCAAAACAATGGAGCAACAAGTAAATGGCAATGCATAAGCATGAGATGAAGGCTACACAAAGAAATCACCATAAATAAATAAATAAATAAATATATATATGTATACATACATACATACATACGTACGTACATATATATACATATATACATATATACATACATATATATACATATATACATACATACATACATACATATATATATATATATATATTTGTAGTGCACAGCATTTTAGTTCATCATAAAACAGGGCAGACTTGACTGCACAGACATGTAATGCCTCAAACAAGTGCAGAGGCATATACAAGACTCAAGTCAAAAACCATATTCCAAAATGCAAATGCAAATAACAAAAAAACAGCCTCGGCCAAAAATTGAACATGACTATAAAGCAACTGTTTTCACAAGCTCAGTTTCAAGTATACATGAAGACCAGAACACAAATGAACATAACCAGACTTGGCAACATGAATGCAATGACCAAAGGCAACAACACTCAACAAGACTTCAATACAAAATTGAGGTGAACATAGACTAGACTGCAACAAGCTCCAGACAGACTCAAGTGCACAAGGACAAATGAGCACACATGAAAACATGTATCAAGACAACCACAGCTAGAGTTCAAGTCCACAACACCAACATGTATTCAGACATCAAAACCAAACATCAAATGGCACAAGTGGAGCCTCAACGGTGAAGACCAGTGAGCAAATCAATCCAGGCATCAAGTAGGGAACAAGTTCACAATAACTCAGGCAAGCAAACCGGAAATGTATGCATATGAGTGAAGACTGCAATATGTTCATGCAACTAGAGTACATGATGCAATGCTCAAGAAGTCTCAATGTAACATGGCAACATAAGGATGCAGCAATCTTTTTTTTACTCACAAACACACATGTATACATATATACTTATATATGTATACACATAACCAGTTGCAGTAACAAAGTCAGGGTTCGAAAGAAAATGTAACTGCAGTCAACAAAAATTCAAAATGACATCAAAGCTGTGGTGACCAAGGTAGAGTTCGAACAAGTCAGAGTCAAAGCCAAGTGATAACAAGAATCGAACAAGTCCAGATTATCACAATTTCAAATGGCTAAATTCAAAGGAGAAAAGATCGAAACCAATTCAGAGAAAATAATAAAACAAAAAATCAGAAAACCAAACAAGCCATGGTAATCAAGCAAAGAAATATTCGAATTGAACCAGTCTACACAAATCACATGTATTCAAGTAAAATCGAACGGCTGAGCAAAATTAACAGACAAATTCAAATGATATATTCGAACGATAATTTAAGGTTTTATTCCCTATAAATACCATTAACATCATCGACAATAAAACCATCGAGTTCAAGCATATCAACGAGAGTAATAAAGGATATTAAATACCAGTATTATTCAATTTGAACTCGAAAATTGAAGCAGCCAAGTGAATTCAAAGCAAGGCGATCGATCGACAAAGCAGTCTATGCGAAAACAACTACTCAATCAATCAACTGGAATCGGCGGTTTCAATTTCCATAAAGCCCTAATTTTTGAAAGAGGAACGAACGAAGGACTGTTCGCGAGCAAAGGAAAAGGAGGCGGACATTAATTTTACCAAGTAAAGGATACAAGCCGAAGAAAATAAAGGGAGATATCATTTACAAATTATATTTGTTTAAGTGGGCCGGTGTTTTTATTTTGGGCTTAATTTATTAAATAGGGTTTTGTGTTTAGTTTTTTATTTTTATTTTGTAATTTTCTTTTAAACATTTGTAAAATTTGAGTCGTTTGACTAGGGATGAACTACGGTGGTGTAGTTCGAGAATTCACAACTCAGTGGCCGAGTTGTGGCAGGGTTGTGAGCGTAGAGTTAGGTTAGTCGATAGCGGGTGTCGCAAGTTTATGTGTGTAAGCATCTGACTTCTTAATTTCTAGTAGAAACCTTGGGGACAGCACGTTGGCAGGTTTTTGTCGAAGCTGGGTAAATCTGTGTTGTTCTATTTTTGCTTTTATTATTCTGCTATTATCTGTGCTGCAATTATTTTATATATTTCCGCATTAATTTTTATTATTATTAGTATCACCCTATTCACCCCCCCACTAGGGTGAAATCGATCCTACAAGTGGTATCAGAGCGAGAAACAAAAACCCATTTTTGTTTTAAAAATTTGATTTTTAAAAAACAAATTTGGTTTTAAAAATTTGATTTTTTAAATGGATTCTTTTAATAATGCTTTTGCTGAGGGTCAGTCCATAGTTAGACCACCTATGTTCAATGGTGAATATGCTTACTGGAAAAATAGAATGAAATTTTTTCTGAAAACCATTGATGCTTGGAATATTGTTGAGACAGGATATAGGACACCAACTATAGTGGTAGATAATCAGGAAATTGAAAAACTGATGGATCAATGGACAGATCTAGAAAATAAACTACAGAATGCTAATGCTAAAGCTATGAATACTATTATACGTTCATTGGATCAAGTTGTATTTAATCGTGTCACACATTGTCTAACTGCGCAGGAAATCTGGCACACACTTGAAGTGACTTGTTAGTCCCTGAGAAGTTGGTTTTGATGACAACAACCTTAGAATAAGATTATAAAACATAAATACTAACACTATTGTTTAGATATATATGTATATGCAGGATATATATACATGTACCAAAGAATGAAGACCGTACAGTATAGAGATTCAACAACTGATGAACTCAAGATCGAAGATATCAAGATTCAAGACTCATGAGTATCAAGATTATCAAGAGTTCAAGATTTCAAGATAAGTAATTTAGTTAGGAATTTTTTTAAAACTCCTAGAAAAGCACTGACATCATAAAATCCATTTTATTTGTGGAATGGAATCCACTTCCAGCCCGTTAAAGGGATGGAACCCTAAGTAGGATGGAACCTACGAAAAATCTAGTGGAACATTGTTTTGTATCCACTAACTTTTATTCAAATGTTTTACAAAATTATATCTTGTTTTCAAAATGATTTCAAAATCTTCCTTTTTAAATCAAAAACATCTATCCTGATTTTAAAATACTTTTAGCCTCAAACTAATCTTTATTTTCAATATCAAATTATCCTTGGTTTTAAACTATCTTTTAATTATAATATATTTAACTTTTAATATTTATACTTAGATTTAAATATAAAATTATAGTAAAATTTTATATATACCAAAATATTATTCTCTATACTTATTTATGTATTTTAACTATAGTTAAGTATATTTATAAAGTTTAAAATAGTTTAATACAAGATAGAAGTTATTTTCAAAGAAAAACAAATTACCAAAAATAACTTAGGCTTGTCGACAACCCCAAGGACCCCTTGTCGACAAGGTGACAGTTTATTTCAAAAGTTTGAATTTCAAAGGAAGTGTCTATTCGTCATATCCTTTCACGAATGGACATGGCTGTTGTTCTACTATAAATAGGGGCTGTTTTAAACGAATTTACAATCATATATTTTCTCTGATTTCACTCCTCTTCTTCTTCCACATTTCTTTATATACATTTTTACCATTACTCTGCCAAAATCACCATTGAATCTAACTAGATCATCTCTGGTTTGATTATCTATCACTATCTCAACAAGATCCCAGTGCTATTCAGAGTTATAGACTTCTTTGTATTCAATCGAGCGAGAAAAGGTGTGATTGTAGCCTGGAAAATCAATCGGGTGAACTTGTTGTCCGTAAAATCAAGTATCTCTACCCAGAGGATTGTGAATCTGGAGCGGTGTACCCCGTGGCCTTGAAATCGAGGGTGTAATTGTAAGAATTGATTTTGAAAGGAAATCCGTACTTGTGTTGCAAGACTGGATGTAGGGTAACTCCGAACCAGTATAAAATCCGGTGTGTTCTTTCCTTTATTGCTTTTACTTTATATCTGCATCTGTGTTTGATTCTGTGATCATATCTGTGTCTGAATATTGCATACATTTGTGTTCAAATTAATATAAACTCAAAAAGAATTAGTAATTCCTTAAAACACTATTCACCCCCCTCTAGTGTTAATTCTAGCCTTAAGATCCGTAATCCGCATTTCTCACATTTGGTATCGGAGCAAGGTTTTCAAAGTTACATAATATGAATTTTGAAAAAGCTTTTAAAATGGCTATGTTTGAAAAACTTGTTAATACTAGTTTAGAAATATTCATATCATCACTGTCTCATGAGTCTGCATATAATCGATATTCAAATTAAAGTTGTCCACCAAAATTGTATGATGTGCAGGAAACATGTTTTATGGGTGTTAAAGAATCAATCCACAATGGACAAATTGTGCAGACCAAAAAGAATAAATGGATACTCGATAGTGGATGCTCTAGATACATGACTGGTAATCCGAATATGCTAAATGATATAATATACAAAGACGGAGGACTGGTTAACTTTGGAGACAACTCAAAAGGATATGTGATTGGCATCGGCAATGTCGGTAACTCTGAAACTCCTATTATCACTAATGTTTTGCTGGTTAAGAACCTGAAACATAATCTGCTAAGTATTAGTCAACTTTGCGATAAAGGATATAAAATTAAATTTGAAAAAGATAAGTGTCACATTGAAGATAATAATTCAACCATAATATTTGAGGGAATTAGGAAAAAGAATATTTATATTCTTAGTATGAAAGTTTCAAATGATAACCTGTGTCTTTTGGCAAATACAAGTGACCCTTGGATTTGTCATAAGAGATTTGGGCATTTGAATTTCAAACTCTTATCTAGACTGTCAAAACATGATCTAGTAAGAGGTCTCCCTAAAATTAATTTTAAAGTAGATAGTTTATGTGATGCATGTCAGTTAGGAAAACTTAGAAAAAGTTCCTTTAAATTAAAAGATACGATTTCAACTTCAAAACCTCTTGAACTACTTCATCTTGATTTATTTGGTCCATCTCAAATTCAGTCAATAAATCACAGTAAATATGTTTTTGTAATTGTCGATGATTATTCTAGATTTACATGGACAATATTTTTGAAACATAAAAGTGATACTTTTGAAAGTTTTAAGAACTTTACAAAAAGGATTCAAAATCAACTTTCTATAAAAATTATAACCATCCGTAGTGATCACGGTGGTGAATTTGAAAATGAAAAGTTTGAGGAATTCTGCAATAAAAAGGGAATAACTCACAACTTTTCATTTCCAAGAACTCCACAACAAAACGGAGTAGTAGAACGTAAAAATAGGACGATTCAAGAGTGTGCGAGAACTATGCTTTCAGATAGTAAATTACCAAAACATTTTTGGGCAGAAGCAGTTGCTACCGCATGTTATATTTTAAATATAATTTTAATTAGACCTTTAACTGATAAGACATCTTATGAACTTCTTTACGGAAAGAAACCTAAGGTATCTTATTTTAGAATTTTTGGAAGTAAATGTTTTATTTTAAATACAAAAGATAACTTAGATAAATTTGATCCTAAATCCAACAAAGGTATGTTTATCGGATATTCTAATAGAAGCAAAGTATACAGAGTGTTTAATTTAAGAACTAACACCATCGAAGAAACAATGCATGTTTCATTCGATGAAAATCTCAAAATTTTTGAAGATACAAATGATGAAGAGGATTTAATTACTCAAAATCAAGAGTCAACTGAAACTAATAATGAAATTAATCATCCTAATTAAAAGATTAAACTTTTAAAAGATCATCCTATAGAAAATATACTAGGAGATATGCAATCTGTTGTTACAACTAGAAATCAACTAAGTAAAATGAGTAATGTAGCCTTTATATCAACTATTGAACCCAAAAATCCAAAAGAAGCATCAACTGATGATTCATGGATTTTGGCTATGCAAGAAGAACTAAATCAATTCACTAGAAATGATGTTTGGGAACTTGTTCCTAGACCTGAAAATAAAACTATAATTGGAACTAAATGGGTTTATAAAAATAAAATGAATGAACAAGGTGAGTTCGTTAGAAATAAAGCCCGGTTAGTCGCTCAAGGTTATTGTCAAGAAGAAGGAATAGATTGTGATGAAACCTTTGCTCCCGTACCAAGATTAGAAGCCATTAGGATTCTACTTGCTTTCGCAAATCATAATAATTTCAAATTATTTCAAATGGATGTTAAAAGTGCTTTTTTAAATGGATTTGTAAAAGAGGAAGTATATGTTGAACAACCACCACTTTTTGAAGATGAAAAATTACCAAATCATGTTTACAAACTTAAGAAAGCTCTATATGGTCTAAAACAAGCTCCTAGAGCCTGGTATGATAGACTAAGATCTTACTTATTACAATCAAACTTTGAAATTGGTAAAGTAGATAATACTCTTTTTACTAAAAGAAATAAAAATGATATTCAACTAGTACAAGTTTACGTAGATGATATCATTTTCGGATCAACTAAATTTGAAATGAATAAAGAATTTTCTGAAATAATGACAAAAGAGTTTGAGATGAGTCATATGGGTGAATTAAACTTCTTTCTTGGATTGCAAATAAAACAATTAGATAATGGTATCTTTATCAGTCAAGAAAAATATGCTAAAGACCTAGTTAGTAAATTTGGTTTGACTACTGCAAGTGGAAAACCCACTCCCATGGCAACCAATGAGTACCTAAGTAAAGAAGATCTCACGAAAGATGTAGATCAAAAATTATATAGAGGAATGATTGGATCACTACTTTATATCACTACTAGTAGACCTGATATCATGCATAGTGTTTGTCTTTGTGCAAGATATCAATCCCAACCTAAAGAGACCCACTTAAAAGCTGTAAAACATATCATAAGATATGTTAAACACACCTTTGATTATGGCTTATTTTATCCTAAAAAATTCTTTTGAATTAATATCTTACTGTGATGCTGACTATGCTGGTTGTAAATCAGACCGAAAAAGTACAAGTGGAACTTGTCACTTTTGGGGCATTCTCTGGTTTCCTAGTTTAGTAAAAAGCAAAACACAGTTTCTTTATCAACAACCGAAGCAGTGTATATTTCTGCTGCTTTGGCTTGTTCTCAAGTAATATATATGCAACAAACTTTAAAAGATTTTGGTTTAAATATCTCAAAATCACCAATTTATTATGATAATACTAGTGCAATAAATTTATCCAAAAATCCTACTCATCATGCTCGAACTAAACATATTGATATCAGACATCATTTTCTCAGAGATAATATAAGTAAGGAAGTAATTACTCTCGATTATATCAATTCCAAGAATCAAATTGCTGATATCTTAACAAAATCCTTAAATGAATCTATATTTACTAAATTAAGAAGAGAATTAGGTATTTGTTCAATAACTAAAATATAGAATATAAATATATAAAAAGTATAATTAAAATTAAATTAAAATAAATCAAATAGCAAAAATATAAGTACCTTGTCGACAACCCTCCTTTACCCCTGTCGACATATAACGAATTTTTTTCTTTTTGAAATTTTCCCACCAAAATTCAAATGGGTGGTTATATATTCTTCTTATTTCGAAATTTTGTTCATTCTTTCTGTTCTTTCTATGTTCTAACTTCTGAAAACAATAAAACAATGGCCTCCTCCTCCAAATCAAACAAAAATTCAACCTTTTCGTTCCCTTCTCCTTCTACTGGACCATTTCAATGAACTATGCTTGCACGAGTGATGAAAATGAAGGTTTCCTTGAAGGATGCACTACAACTTATGACTGAAATTCAAGTGGTGCAAATCAGAATGGCCAAAGAACAAGAACGGCAAGGCAAAATCCTTAGAAACTTGCAAAAGTTTCTAATGGACAATCACGCAAATCTCATCTTGATCGATGAAGAATCCTCAAGTGTTCAAGTGCAAGAGGACAATGAGGAAGAAGAAGAAAAAGCCCCCATGGAAGAAGAGCACGCTGAAGATGATGACAAAGTTGTTTCCGTTGGCGAAGTGTGCTTTGACAAGGATGGAAATCTAGTCGAACAACGTAGAAATTTCTGTTTCCACTACCCAAATTGCTCGGTTCATAGATCTCCCATTATCAAGGATACACATTAGTTTCTTTTCTCTCTTTCTTATCGTTATTTGTATATGATCTTACTTACGTTTTCTACGCAAATGTAAATATAACATTATATAATTAATAAATGATTTGTGTTCTCATATTTGAATTCTCACATTATCATTATTATAAATATTATCATATATGGATTCTTAGCTAGGAGAGTTAGTTATTAAGGGCTAAGTTTTAGTTTCAGAATTAAGTGTTGATTATTTATGATAACACTATCATTATAATCACATGTAATATAGTATTAGATTAAGGGGGAGTTGTATAGATTTAAACTTTGTTTTTGTTGATGACAAAGGGGGAGAAGTATAAAATAGGATAGTTAAGCATAGATTAAGGGGGAGTTATTAGTTTTAGGGGGAGTTATTAGGATAGAAGTAATATTTTACAAACAAAGTTGTCATCATCAAAAAGAGGGAGATTGTTAGTCCCTGAGAAGTTGGTTTTGATGACAACAACCTTAGAATAAGATTATAAAACATAAATACTAACATTATTGTTTAGATATATATGTATATGCAGGATATATATACATGTACCAAAGAATGAAGACCGTACAGTATAGAGATTCAACAACTGATGAACTCAAGATCGAAGATATCAAGATTCAAGACTCATGAGTATCAAGATTATCAAGAGTTCAAGATTTCAAGATAAGTAATTTAGTTAGGAATTTTTTTAAAACTCCTAGAAAAGCACTGACATCATAAAATCCATTTTATTTGTGGAATGGAATCCACTTCCAGCCCGTTAAAGGGATGGAACCCTAAGTAGGATGGAACCTACGAAAAATCTAGTGGAACATTGTTTTGTATCCACTAACTTTTATTCAAATGTTTTACAAAATTATATCTTGTTTTCAAAATGATTTCAAAATCTTCCTTTTTAAATCAAAAACATCTATCCTGGTTTTAAAATACTTTTAGCCTCAAAATAATCTTTATTTTCAATATCAAATTATCCTTGGTTTTAAACTATCTTTTAATTATAATATATTTAACTTTTAATATTTATACTTAGATTTAAATATAAAATTATAGTAAAATTTTATATATACCAAAATATTATTCTCTATAGTTATTTATGTATTTTAACTATAGTTAAGTATATTTATAAAGTTTAAAATAGTTTTAATACAAGATAAAATTTATTTTCAAAGAAAAACAAATTACCAAAAATAACTTAGGCTTGTCGACAACCCCAAGGACCCCTTGTCGACAAGGTGACAGTTTATTTCAAAAGTTTGAATTTCAAAGGAAGTGTCTATTCGTCACATCCTTTCACGAATGGACATGGCTGTTGTTCTACTATAAATAGGGGCTGTTTTTAAACGAATTTACAATCATATATTTTCTCTGATTTCACTCCTCTTCTTCTTCCACATTTCTTTATATACATTTTTACCATTACTCTGCCGAAATCACCATTGAATCTAACTAGCTCATCTCTGGTTTGATTCTCTATCACTATCTCAACAAGATCCCAGTTCTATTTAGAGTTATAGACTTCTTTGTATTCAATCGAGCGAGAAAAGGTGTGATAATTGTAGCCTGGAAAATCAATCGGGTGAACTTGTTGCCCGTAAAATCAAGTATCTCTACCCAGAGGATTGTGAATCTGGAGCAGTGTACCTCGTGGCCTTGAAATCGAGGGTGTAATTGTAAGAATTGATTTTGAAAGGAAATCCGTACTTGCGTTGCGGGACTAGATGTAGGGTAACTCCAAACCAGTATAAAATCCGGTGTGTTCTTCCTTTATTGCTTTTACTTTATATCTGCATCTGTGTTTGATTCTGTGATCATATCTGTGTCTGAATATTGCATACATTTGTGTTCAAATTAATATAAACTCAAAAAGAATTAGTAATTCCTTAAAACACTATTCACCCCCCTCTAGTGTTAATTCTAGCCTTAAGATCCGTAATCCGCATTTCTCACATGACTTACGAAGGAACATCTTAAGTCAAGGAATCTCGCCTTGCCATGCTTAGTAGCAAATACGAGAACTTCACAATGGCCAAGGATGATAATGTCAAAGAGATGTACGGACGACTTTCTAATCTCGTATACAAATCAAAAGCTCTCGGAAAACCATACACAGAATTGGAAATAGTCTGGAAAATCCTCAGAGTTCTACCACGAAATTTTGAAGCCAAAGTCACTACTATTCAAGAATCGAAGGATTTGAAATAGATTAAAGTCGAAGAACTTATTGGAAATCTCACCACTTATGAGCTAGAAATGAAATTCAAGGAAGAACGTGAAGGAGGTGATACTTAAAAGAAATCGATAGCTCTCAAAGGAACAACGGAAAGTGAAGATGATGATGATGATAATGGAGCAGTTTAATTGGCATTGATAATAAAGAGATTCAAAAAGTGGAACCGCAAATATGGAAATCCAGCTCTAAATCAACAATTAAAAAGCAGAATAGTCAAAGTTCTAGACAACCCAGAAGAGCATGAGATCATCTGTCACAAGTGCAATAAACCCGGTCACATCAAGCCCAATTGTCCTCAGAATCGACTCAGCCAAGGAAAGAAACCGAAAAGGATAAGTTTTGCAGCTACTTGGGACGAAACTAATGAAAGTGATGAAAGCACTGGCAGTGAAATGAAAAAGCAAAACCGTGTCTTCAAGGAGAAATAACTGATGGTGATGATGACGAGCCAAGCGAGGTATCAAAACTTACTTATTTGGAATTACTTATATATTTTCATGAAGTAAATGGCTGTTTTGAACGACTTCGGGAGAAGTATGCTAAAATTGAATCACAAAGAGATAGTTTGATAGAACTAAATAAACAGCTTGATCAGTTGGTTAAAAATTATCGAAACAAAAGCCCTAAGTGTGACAAGTGTCTTTCATTTGAAGAAGAAATTAAAAAATCAGAAATTAAAATTAAATCACTTGAAAATAAAATTCTGATTTTGAAAGAAAGTGAAAATACCAGGAGAGAAAATTCTATTAAAAAGTGCACTCTATTATTGAATGAAAATGAATCTCTCAAAACACAAGTCCAACAATTGTCTACAACCTTAGGAAAATTTTCAAAAGGAGAAAGATTGCTAAATATGTTATTAGGGAAACAAACTGTTAATACTGTTAGACAAGGACTTGAGTATAATCAATCTGAACGTGTTAGAAGCAAAATTAATCAAGTCAATTCCAAGTGCACGATTTGTGGAAAAACTGGGCACAATCACAATAATTGCTGGTTTAGATCCAAACACACGAAAACCATACCGATTTGGGTTCCTAAAGACACAAATATAAAATCCCTTAAAGTCAAACAAATTTGGGTGCCAAAAGGAACAAATATAAAGTGTTTTGGTTCTACACAAATTTGTTCTTCAAAATATTTTGCCACTAATAATCATGGACCTATAAAAACAAATAGGTCACAAAAATCTTTCCTCGTGTAGGTGTAGTGGCAGGCTGAGGAACAATAAGAGTGGTACCTGGATTCTGGCTGTTCCAGGCACACGACGGGCGACAAATCTAAGTTCCTTAGCCTAGTACAAAGGTGGCAGAATCACAATGAGTAACAACGAAAAATTATTGTGAAGGTAAAATTGGTAATAGTATATTTATTTTGAATGATTTATTAAATGTGAAAATCTACACCGTAATCCAATTTAAATCAGCCAGTTATGTGATAAGGAAATGAAGTTGATTTTGATTCTGATTTATGAAAAATTGTTGGCCAATTATCTTTTTATGCCGAGAACACTATAAGTACCTCTAGAGTCTTTGAACTAGTTCATATAGATTTGTTTGGACTAGAGATGTTGTTTTGTATTGGTTGATGATTACTCAAGATACTCGTGGATATATTTGTTTATCTTACTGATTCTAGACCTATCATTATGTTCATTGTCTGTTTATTTGCACAGTTTCAATTCAAATCCAAAAGAATTTCATTTAAAAGCTGTAAAAAGAATTTAAGATATATTTGTTGCACACTTCACGGTTTGGTCTTTGGTATCCATCCGATAACTTTGAGGTAAAATGAAATTCAGATGAAGATTACACTAGTAGCCAAGTTGATAGAAAAATTACTAGTGGAAAGTGTTTTACGTTGAGACATCCATTAGTTGCATCACATTTCCAAATAAAATATCTGCAGAATTTTCATTTTAATTGATTTTCAATTGGCACATTTTTTTATAAAACCCCTTCAGAAAATAGTTTTTGTTGACTTCGTTTCAGATTAGTCATTTTAGATAATTTGATTTTTTAATTATTTTTGGATTTGATCTTAAATGACTACATTAACTAATCTGACTCCCTACTGATTGTCGAAAAGATAAATAGTGATTGATAAAGTGGTGAGTGTCGATTTAATCATATATTATGACTTGAGACAATATATTTAGTAAATTTCTTTAAAAATTTAAACAAGATTTATAATTACTTTTGTTGGTAAAAATTCAATGACCATCTCTATTTCTATCATATTTCTAACGACCATCACTCATCAAAATCCAATATAGTATGTCAAAATGTGGTATTTTAAACAGGAAATTATTTGTTTTTATTTTATTTTTTTTAATAAAAACATCCAAAGTATTCACTCTCATTTAAAAGTCCTCACGGTTATGCATGAGTGAATTACTTGGAATATTTGTATATGTGCTTTCATGCTCATTTAAAAGTCCTCACGGTTATGCATGTATGGAACACATATCAAAATTGATTATTAAATAGACAAGTTGATTCTAATCCCATTTAAAAGTCCTCACGGTTATGCATGGTTAGAAGATGCTTGAAATTCATTTTTTTATAAAAATTGGGAATACCACTAATCTCATTTAAAAGTCTTAACGGTTATGCATGGTTAGTAGATATTCAAATTTCTGATATAAATATACCACAAATAGACACAACTATATGGTTTTATATACCGACATCACCCCTATCACTCTAAAGTGGAATATGCGCCTAACATAGTATTTATGATTTTTGTTTGATTTTTTATTGAAATTTAATATCTATACTCGATTGGGTATTAATGTTGTATTAATGTCTATCACTTTATCTCTAGTTTTCTAACACTATTACTCTTTTGCTGATAACAAAAGGAGGAGAGAAAAGTTAAGATTTTGGCAAATAAAGATCAAATATCTTATTTCTTATTTGCATACATCTAGGTTCATTTGCATATTTTTATCTATTTTCATGCATATATGAAGGGGGAGCTTTATTGTAGAGAGGGAGCATTCAAATAGGGGGAGTAAATAGAGTTCATCAATGACAAAATACAATTAATAGAATCAAAATCTTAATATATGTTTGTTATCATCTAAAGGGGGAGATTGTTGAATATGCTAGTATATGATTTTTGTTTGATGATAATAAACATATATATATATATATATTCATTTAAATTTATTTGTTATTGTACTATTTTATTTTTCACATAATTAAATAAATATTTGTTGAATAAAATAAATAACATAGAATTTAAATTCAAACAAATATTTTTTTCAAACAAATATTTTATTACAATTTCGAATAGTACAAATTTGAGCTCTCACTATATATACACAATTTCAATTACAATACAATTTCAAATTACAACACAATTTTTCACTATACAATGTTTACATACATTTTCACCTCACTACATATCACTCATTCACTCGTATTTATCTTCAACTCTATTCCAGATTGAATCCAACATCTGAATTATCTGCAAAATAAACACTGACGCAGTATTGAAAAAAAAAAAAATTTGCAGTGTAAAATAAAATGTGTATTTTGAAAATGTTATTTGCCTCAGTTATTTGGGTTGTTCGTCATCATTTCTTTTGAATTCAACACACACGAACAACTTGTGACATGCACAGTGTATCACTGTACATGCCACAAGGCCGTGCACACCGATATACACTTGATATAATTTGCAGGAACATGTGAGCACAAGGTCAAACCCGAGGTGAGGCTGGATTCAACTCAGGTGCAATATAAAAACATCACAAAATTGTCAAGTACAAGTTCTCATGCAACCAAAATTAGGGCCAACCAACAACAACTTCAACCAAACCAAAATGTAGTACACAAGCAAACAATGAACTGGCTCGAAGCAACAACCCAGTACAAACACAAAGGAGCACTTGAAGCACATGTATACATGTATTTATATACAGTGACAAAATGGAATGCAGTGAAGCAGTAAACAAAATGACATATATATATATATATATATATATATATATATATATATATATGCATATGGACATGTACTCAAAGCAACCAAACATATACAACCAGACCAAATAGACCAGATAGAAATGGTCAAGTGCAAAACAATGGAGCAACAAGTAAATGGCAGTGCATAAGCATAAGATGAAGGCTACACAAAGAAATCACCATAAATATATATGTTTGTACCAAAATAGGGCACGACACTTTCAGAAGCGTTTGAAGAGATAAAATGAAGAAAGTAAATGTAAAAAAAAGGATTATCTAACAAACACTCCAAACAATAATCAGAAAAACAGCAAAAGAACGCAGAGATTTAGAGTGGTTCGGCGTGTCGCCTACGTCCACTATGAAATGATTGACTTTTATTCACTTTTGCTTGCTGGTTACAGCGGATTACAACAGTAAATTTCGAGTACAACGGTGATTTTCAAGTGCAACAATGTTTTCGGCAGAGTTTGGACGTTGAAGAGCCAAAAGGTCCCCTTCTCTGTAGGTCCTAGGCTGCTATTTATAGGCGTAGGCTGCAAATATCTCGCTTTGATCTCGGAAGACCTCTTCTTGCACGTGAATGTGCCCACACGATCGATCCCATGTGATTTGCACACGATCTGGGATCGATACGAACGAGCTTCGTATCGATCAAAACTTCATTCAATTGAGTTGGGATCGATTGTGAGTGTTGCTGAGGGTGTATGCAAGCTTCTATGAAAATTTGGTAGCATTTGGACTTGTAGATTTTGAGTTATGATCGATGCAATTTTGGGCTTTTTGATTGGCTGTTTAGCTCGTATCGATCCCCTTCTTATCGATGGTTTCGCATCGATGCGAACACGCGTTTGCCTATTGACGTGGCGCTTGATTTCTGGATTGATCCACTTTCGACGCCGAATCGACCGAGTCTTTCCAATGTTTATGCCTCGTTCGTATCGATGAGATTCGGCCTCGTTCGTATCGATCAGCTATGTTTTCTATTCGTACCGATGTTTTGTGTTTCATTTCGTATCGATGGAAAATACTACTTCGTATCCATCGTCACTACTCTGTTCGTATCGATCACTAGTCGATCGATACGAAGCAGCGGCTTCGGTATGGTTTTGATAGATACAAAGTGGGCGTTGATTCATCGATACAAACAAGAGGAAGGTGATGGATGCGAAGAATACCGCTTCCTATGGATACAGACCCGTGCTTCCCTGATCGATACGAAGCTATGGTGCGCCCGATGGATTCGAACAGATCGATACGAATTTGGTTTTTTGATGGATACAAACAGCTTGATCATTTGAGTTGTATCGATCATATCTTGAGCATACGAACTCCAATTTGCTTGAAATTTGGAACACTGGCTTTCATAGCTTTGTTTGTCTCGTCATATCTTTTATAGCTCGATCCAGGCTCAGACAAAATTCGTTGATATGCATAGTGAATCGCGTATAACCGATCTTCGGGATGAACTGTCTTTGGTTTCCAGTCAATTCCTTGATATCGCGGCCTTTCCAAAAGACGTGATAACATTTGCCCTCCAAAGTACGTCCTGTGGGGACATGACGTGCTTTGAAAAGCTGCAACTTCATTCTGAAAAGTTCCATCTGACTTGTTAAATGGCTGTTGTCTTCTCGTCGAAAGGTGTGACCTTTGATTGATCCATAGAAGCATAAATCATGAACTGTTGACAGCCAATTGTTGTACCGTGTACTGTTGTAACCGAGTGCTGTATGATAGTTATCCGTCGCTTGTTGTTGTAATCGTCACCACACGAGTATTCAATTCCTGTGAATTTTAAAGATTGGATGTTAGTCCATTATACATGAGTGTATGTTAGCCTGACTCCAGTTAACGTTCGCACGTTCACGAGTCGTTGTTAGTTTTTTAGTTTTCTTTTTGTATCGAATCCCGTATCGACCTTCTCCTGAATCAATGTGAAATTCGATACGCAACAACGCTTGATGGTTGTTGTGAAATGTCCCTTCGTATCCTCTCCTGGATCGATGTAGAAGGTTGAAAAATTGGGATATGAATTCAGGCGGTCTTCAAAATGATGGATACGAGATAGATGTTTCGTATACTCCTCCATATCCAAATGTGAGATATCACGTCCTCGATTTCGTAGAACTCAAAATGAACCAAATGTGAACAATAAAATCTAACTTTTTATTAGTTTTAATTTTTATTTGTATTATTAATTAATAAAAAACGATTTTGTAATTGAAGTTTATTTATTAAATCAAAATTTTGAGTGATATTAATATTTGTTGACAGGTGATTTGAATTTGAAAAGAAAGTGTAATTGTTTTGAGTGATATTATTATTTAAAAAAAAAAAAATTGTATGGCACTCGCATTTTACAAAGTCGGCTAAGAGATACAAGTGTATGTGGTATATAGCCTACTAGATTTGTTCAACCACACCCCACCGCACCTAAAAGTTGCTTTTGACTTCGGCAACTTGTTATTCTTTGCGGTTGTTTCTATTTATGAGTCGTACTTCATTCCTCTTAAAACCAAAACGTGTTTCATTCCATCTTTAGTTTTTCTTTTTCTTTTCATTTAAAACTCAACAGCAACACGTGCTGCAATTGTTCCCATAAATAAGTCATACAAGCCATCTTCATTCTTCACAGAGAACAGAACAATCCCATTGCTCAAAGCAGTTTCATTTGCAAATTCAACATCAACTTCTACCAATTCTTTTGTAATTCATTGATCATCATGTCTCAACTGATCAAGAAATCCAACTTCTCAGCTACATGCAACCGGTTGAATCAATACATAAAAGAGAAGAAATCCTTTCCTGAAAATATTATTGGAGGACTCAACATCAATACTGTCTTATCTCAACAGCCAACTCAAGGTATTTTTATTGATCATTACCTTATTTTGTTTCCCTCTACTATCTTTTTTTTAACACTAGCAACGTACTGAAGATTGTTGTTTTGATTTACAGATTCAGATGCAACTCTGGACTTGTTTCCTGGAGCTGAATTGAACCAAACTTGTACTACAGATCCTGAAGCGAAACAGTTAACAATATTATACAATGGACAAGTTGTAAATTTCAACAATATCGATGCTGAGAAGGCAGAAGAGATCATTGCTTTTGCCACTTCAATTGCTACACTGAAGAAAGATGTTTTGGATATCTCAATGCCAATGGCTAGAAGAACGTCTCTACAAAGATTTCTTCAGAAAAGAAAAGATAGGATTAATTCAAATGCACCATATTCATCAAAGCAAGCTTCATATGATGAGAAGTCATGGCTTCAGTTAGGTCTATAATATTATGTACTCTCGTAAGCTGTTTTTGCATGTTTCTAGCTAGATGTCCACAAATGAGATGCTTATCGGTTGTATGATAGATGTTAGCAATTTTGTTTTATATATGTGCTACAAATTCATATATAACTTGTATTTAAATACTGTATAATATGAGTAGATCTATATTGACCATGATTTGCATTGAACAAAAGCAGCCGACTTCTTCCATGTAAATTAAGCAGCAGATATATACACAGTTTGTTTCTTCCATATGACTTCTGAAAGAATGTTCATTGTCTCATCGAGTTGCACTTTTATATAGATTAAACATTAAAGACAGACATTATTAATAAAGCAAGGCTAAGAATATTCATACTCTGAAAGATTGCATCAGAAGGTATTGTAATCTAAGTGTGGAGACGAAAGCGTTCAGAAGAAAAGAAAAAAAAAGTGACAATGAACGCGTTGTCTTTGCATTTTCCTAGTAGGAGCCAACTTGTGAGGTCCAAGGAAAGTGTGAACCCCGTCCATTTTTATGTTGTCGCACATTATTAGAATTCTTCCGAGCTGAATCAAATTGTATTTTGTGACAGGCCCGGCCCCGTGGAGTTGGAGCCCAAGGCAGTTCAATAAAATCAATTTTAATGGCTTCAAAAATAACAGCAAAATCTAGACATAAACCAAACTTAAACTATAGTTGTCTGGCTTTTCTAGACATTTTTAACCACCGAGCCACTGTACCATGATCTGAATCGGTAGTGTCTTTGTGTCCGAGTCGCGGATTATGTCGTTCTCTTTAAAAAGTTTCGTTGCTGTGCCAGAATTGTGGAAGACGGTCTCTGATGTAGCATCGCCTTCTGCATAAAACAACCTTAAATATCAAAATCAACAGTCTCTTGCACAAAGACCGCTGACTCAATAGCACCTAAAAAATATTGCTCGCATCTAAAGTTTATTTAAAGGCAGAAGAAGAAGATAACTCGGTTTTTTAAACCTGATAATATTTCTGTGTCAATTACTTGGTTTATATAGAGAGTAAAAACATGGTTGAGTCATAAGAAAATATCGAATCTGAGTTTACTGGGTATTATTACCAAGTCAAAATCGGTTTAAAAATATATTGTCAAAAATAAAGAGTTTAACACTACATTATCCAAGCCAAGCCAAGCTAAGTCCGGTCTGGGTCGGATCGAGTGAGTCGGTCGGCGCGCGCGCCTTTGGTGGTCAGCATGGTCTTCCTCCTCAACACATGAAAAAACATTGGGTGTCCTTGGGACCCATCCTTTCTTTTGTTAATCCTATATTTAAAACTCTATAGTTCTCCACAAT
Organism: Allium fistulosum; assembly: GCA_030737815.1. NCBI lineage: Eukaryota > Viridiplantae > Streptophyta > Magnoliopsida > Asparagales > Amaryllidaceae > Allium > Allium fistulosum. The sequence continues at coordinate 104,637,148 of CM060907.1, forward strand.
GTGGGACTATCCAATAAGAAGGGTATTTTATACTCTTTTCAATATTTTTAATAATTTATTTTTAAAACCAAATTTTTCAATAATCCCGTACTTAAATTTTTTTAAAATATTTTTCTCGAACAATTTCTGATTTTATAAGATTGCGCATAAACAAAGATATATTTCGATTTGAACTTTTGTATAGTGAGTAAGATCTAGATTATACTAGAGTGACTCGTAGTCTTGAACTCTATCTCTAACATCAAACCATACCACATTTCTAGGATGCAGTCTATAGCATGTGCTTTAAAGGTCATGCATGTCTATCCCAGTTTACTGAACGCTCTAGGAATTTTGTCCAAAATTCCATAACAAACGACCACATTTCCACATTCATATAGGTCAATCTATCAAGAGTACTCATGTAGTTAAGTACTCCACTCCACATAGAGTGTAGATTTCATTAAGTGTTAAACTCATCCTCCTATCGTTTCAGGACTACATGCTTCTACTTAATGAAACTTGCGTGTTCAATCAATGTCGCTTCATAACTTGTTATTAATATATATATATATATATATATATATATATATATATATAACCCATTGAACCTAGTTCTTGAGATCTCCAGTCGTTAGGTTGGACTACTATTATAAGTGACTACCCATTCTTTGATTTCTCATTCTATAGGAAATAGTCTCATTCTTTTAGATGTAGATAGGACTTTCTCTCTAACCAATCCTTTCGTCAAAGGATCTGTCAAATTCTCATCAGTGCGTACATGATCCACTCTTACAGATCCGAAGAGATATACTCTCTTACAGTGCTATGCTTACAACGAATCTATCATCTCTTACCATTGTAATAACGGTTCTCAATTTTTGGAATAGCCACGGTACTATCGCAATGGATCGACACAGTTGATATCCGTTTTTTCCATAAGGGGTCCTCAACTAGTAGATTTCTTAAGTAATCAGCTTCTTTATCAGCAATAGCTAGTGCTATCATTTATGACTCCATAGTGGATTGAGCTAGAATAATCTGTTTCTTAGATTTTCAAGAAACAGCTCCTCCTGCAATATTGAAAATATATCCACTAGCGGCTTTGGAATCATCTGATAATGTATTCCAATCTCATTGCTATATCCTTCAAGGACAGTGGGAAACTTCTGATAGTGTAATCCAAGGTTAATAGTTCTTTTAAGATACTTTCAATAGCGTGCCAATGCTCTATACTAGGTCTGCTAGTAAACCTGCATAATAATTCCAATGTCAGGTGTAGTACAATCAGTGTCATACCAAAGGTTGCCAATGATGCTCGCATATTCAGACTATCTTACACCTTCACCGGTGTTCTTAAATAGTTTTACACTCGGATCATATAATATACAAGTAGGTTTACATTCAAAGTAATTATAATTCTTTAATATCTTCTCAATATAATGAGATTGATCCAAAGAAATTCCCTTTTTAGATTTAGTAATCTTAATACCAAGAATTACACTCGCTCCACCAAGATCTTTCATATCAAAATTGGCACATAGTATGGACTTAATATGATTCACAACATGAATATTTGAACCAAATATAAGTAAATCATCCACATATAAACATATGATAGTGCAAATGTTATTCTCGGATTTATAATAAATACACTTGTCGTTTTCATTTACTTTAAAACCATGTGAAATGACTTGATTGTCAAATTTTTTATGCCATTGTTTAAGTGCCTGTTTAAGACCATATAGAGATTTATCTAATTTGCAAACTTTATGCTCTTGACCAGGTATAAAAACCTTCAGGTTGTTCCATATAAATCTCTTCTTCTGATTCACTATTCAAAAAGTAGTTTTTACATCTATTTGGTGAATTAGTATATCATAAAGTGAAGTAAGAGAAATTAATATTCGAATTGATGTTATTCTTGTAACAAGTGAAAAGATATCAAAAAAGTCAATGTTTTCTCTTTGTCTAAATCATTTAGCTACAAAACGAGACTTATATTTATCCGTACCATCAGGTTTCAACTTTTTTCTAAATACTCACTTACAACCTATAATTTTACAACCTGGAGGTAAGTCAACAAGATGTCAAGTTTTATTAGATTCAAGAGATCCATTTCATCGTTCATAGCTTCTTGCTAGAGGTCTGAATCTAAAGAAGACAGAGTTTCTTTTAGATTAGCAAGGTCCTCTTCTAGTGCATAAGCATAATATTATGGATTAAAATCTTTAGCTATCCTAACTCTTTTACTTCTTCTAAGTTCAGATTCAATTTCTGCATTATGTTCATTATTTCTAATTATTGGATTATTAGTGGTAGATGTGACATACTATTCCTAATTTTAAATGAAAATTTATTTTCAAATAAATCAGCATCATTTGACTCAATAATAACTTGAGCATTCAAATCAAAAATCTATATGTTTTACTATTAATGGATTAACCAATGAAAACACATTTATATGTTCAACTTATAAATTTAATCCTTTTAGGGTCAGGAATCCGAACATATGCTAAGCAAACCCAAGTTTTAAAATAAGACAAGTTGAGTTCATGATTTTTTAAAATCTCAAAAGGTGAAATTTGCTCTTAGATTTAGTAATTCTGTTTAAAACATAACAAATAGTTAACAAAATTTCCCACCACCAGTGTGATGTTGCATCCGAATTTAATAAAACAGTTACAACTGATTCGGTATTTTTTCTTTCAGCTTTACCGTTCATTGCAGGCAAGTAAGGTGTACTTCTCTCATGTATTATGCCATGTTGATTATAACATTCAATGAATAGGCCGGATTCATATTCTGTTCCTCTATCACTTCAAAATCTCTTAATTTTCTTATTAATTAATTTTCAATTTCAGTGACAAATAACTTAAATATATATCTGGTGCATCATTTTTATTTTTCATGAAATAAACATAAGTGAAATCAGAGCAATCGTCAATAAAAGTAACAAAGTAGCGTTTTTCATCCATAATTAGAGTGCCGTCAAGTTCACGTATATTAGAATGTATTAAATCTAAATGTTCTAACTCTCTAAACACAGTTTTATGTGGGGACGTTGTAATTTAAGCTTGGCTACAATATTCACAATTTTTTGAATCATTTATGGATACTTTAAGGATTAAGCCTAAGCTACTCATGTTATGAACCAGTTGCTTATGAAAATAACAAAGTATGACATGCTAAATATTAAAATCACACAGCATATAAGCATGTGCAGTTAATGCCCCGTTATTACCCCGCTATAATCCTACTATATCTCATAGCGGATTTCTACCGCTACGATTTTTCCATATAGCCCAAAATATAACCTTTGTGCTTTAAGCCCCGCTATTTCCGCTATATCCTGTTGTTCTCGCTATATTCCGCTATTTCTTCTATATCTTCTTTAAAAAAACGAATTGAAAAATGATATTTATACATTATAAAAATTATGAAATTAATTTATTTAATTGAATTTTTAATATATTTTCAGAAATGAAATTACTCTAATATTCTACTAAATTCAATTATGTTATATAATAGTTTTACGTTTATTTACAGTATATTCGCACATGTTTTTATTTAAAATTATTTATGTATTAATTATAATTCAATTGAATGTTAATTTTTCATTTAATTATCATTTATATATTTGTAAAAACATTAAGTACAAGTTTTATATGCTATTTTAGAGTCATCCGCTATATTCTCGCTGTATCTCCGCTATGACTTTTTGCACCTCCGTCACATTGAATCTGTCGAGCGCTTTAACTGCACAAATATAAGCAGAACTATTAACTTTATTCAAATCAACCTTTAACCTAAACGTCCCATCTACAACATATCTTTTGCTAATAAAAACACCATTTTTAGTGATAGTGTACAAATCAAATCCAATAGTTTGAGTAAAACCAACTTTATTTAACCAGAAACCAAATACTAAATTTTTCCTCATCTCTAAAGTATGCACCACATCTTTCAGCAAAAATTCTTTACAAGGGTAAAATTTAACTCAATGGTCCTAATTCCAGTAACAACAGTGGTGTAAGAATCTCCCAACATCACTTTCATGTCATTAGCACCATTATATGTTTTAAACATTTCACGATCGTAGCAGATATGGCGAGAAGCACTAGCATCTACCCACTAGCCTTCTGATCCACCAACTAGGCCACAAAGGCTTCTTCAGTCAAGTTAGCCTGCGGTGCAGGATTTAGCCTGTTCCGACACTTTCGTGACATATGGACAGGCTTGCCACAGTTGTAACATAAAAACAAATGTCTAAGATCATTCTTTAGAGGGGCATTTTGCTCTTTATTTTGAGACTGATTGTTGCAGTTTTGATTTAGTTTGCGATTCTGATTTTTGAAATTTTTCGCATTTAGTTTTAGACCCGCGTTTATGGATTTCTTAGTGTTGTCGGCAGATACAATAAGCACCTCTTATTTCTGGTCTCCTCTTCAATACGAAAAGAAGCAATCAAACTTTCTGAGGAAAACTCCTTAGTTTTATGCCTGAAAATATTTTTAAAGTCTTTCCAACTAAGGGGTAAATTATCAATTAACATAGCAACCTAAAACTGTTCATCTAAAGCCATATCTCTGGAAATGGTCTCATGTGTAATTTTTTGAAGCTCGTACGATTGTGCCTCCACAGATTGGTCGACCATCATCTGAAACTTCAAATAGTGACCAACATCATTCTTTTTCGCTCCAACTTCCTCGGTATCATATTTTTTTTGCAGCGCATTCCAAATCTTCTTTGCTGACTTATCCGAGTTGTAGTAATCGTATAGACCATCGTTGAGTTTGTTGAGGATGAAATTCTTGCACAGAAAACCTTTCTCCGTCTAGGTTTGCAGCACTTTTGATTTTTCTGTCCAGGTTCACATCTGCTTTATCTCAGCTTCGTTGGGTTTGTCTGGCAGCTATGGCTTGTCTGTTGTTAGTACAGCGACCACCTTCCGTGTAGTAAAAAAGAACTCCATCTTTTGGTGCCATCGTTTGGAATGCAGGCCCTCGAATTTGAACGGCGCTGCAGACACAATCGAAACCTAAAATATTAACGTCGGAGCAGTAAAGTCATCAGTGATCGAAGCCATATCATCTTAAAACCGTTGCACCTTGATCTGAATTTGTAGTTTCTTTATGGCTGAATCGCAGACTGGATCATTCAATTTAAGACGTTTCGCCGCTGTGCCGGAATTGTGCAAGGCAGCCTCTGATGCAGCGCTGCCTCCAGAATAAAACAACCCTAAATATCAGTATCAACAGACTCTTCCACAAAGACCACTCATTCAGTAGCACTAACAAAAATATTGCTTGGATCTAAAGTTGTTTTTAAAGGCAAAAGAAGAAGAGAACTTGATTTTTTTTAAAACTGATAATATTTCTTTGTCAATTACTTGGTTTATGTAGACAGTAAAAACGGAACCGAGTCATGATAAAATATCGGATCTTAGTTTACTGGGTATTATTACAAAGTCAAAGTCGGTTTAAAAACATACTGCCAAAAATAAAGAGTTCATGCACCACAATATCCAAGCCAAGCCAAGCCAAGCTCGGGTCGAGTCGAGTGAGTCGGTCGATGCACGCGCGCATGTGATGGTCAGCAAGATCTCCCTCCTTAACATATGAGAAAACATTGGGTGCCGTTGGGGCCTATTCTTTTTTTTTTTGTGAATTCTATATTTAAAAAGAAACACTTTATCGTTCCACAAAATGTGTGATTATTCAATAAGAAGGGTATTCTATACTCTTTTCAATATTTTTGAGAGAAAATGAGTACATCCTAACCATTCTGTACAATATAAAATAAAACAAAAAAACCTATAATCCTTGAAAATTAAGGTCCATAATATAGTAATAAAAATACTATAATCCATTCAAAATGATGAGTGATCAGGTCCTAGAAACCAGCTGAATCCATCATAACCGCATGCATAACTAAAGCTGTAAAACACTATACAAAAAGTGTAATACCAATACATATATATGTTTATACATAGGACAAAATTTTGCTTATAGATCTGAGAGAAAAAAAACTATTTCAACCTTAGGCCTTGTTCAAAACTTATTACCGAAACATGTATCGTTTTTCATATAACAACATCTTATATTCGCGCAATCCAAATTTACGCAAGCACGGTTTTTTTAGTTAAGCTTGTGCAATCCAAATTTGTGCAACTACAATTTTTTTAATTGCACTTGCACAATCCAAATTTGCGCAAGCACAATTTTTTTTCAAATTACATTGTGCAATCCAAATTTGTAGCAAATCCTGAATTAACGAAAACTAGGCTTATTTTTGTAATAAGTTTTGTTTGAGATATAAAGTTGAAACAGGTTTCGTTGGAGCCAATAAGAAAACTGTTTTGGTACCTTGGGTACCGAATATGGGGGTTTTCCCTTCCCAACTCATTTGAATCTCTCTACTCCTCGTGCCTTTCCATTTCACCTTTCCTCCGCCTTCTCTTGGCCACTTCCAAGTCTTGATCTTACGGGTGAAACTGCGCATAATAGTCAGGTCATTTGGATCGGTTTTGATCAGATCTTTATGGTATTTTCCATCATTCAGACCCGATCCGAGACCCATTGGATTCGTTTTGGGTTTGGGTCTTCTCAAGGTCAGTTTAGTTTGGATTTGCGGTTCTTCGATTTTAATTGTCAGCCCTAAACATACTAAAATCTCATATATGAAGCATACGAGTTTGAGTAAAAAATAATTCAACGTACAAAGAGTACATCAAATCTCTTATATAAATAGTTCTAGCATATAAGTTATCTAGTACACAAGCATACATATAAGGACCTACAAACATAAAATAAGGTCACCAAGTGACATCGCACTTCCAAATCTCATAATTGAAATAGCAAGGTCACCATGTGATGTCCTAACATAATGAACATGATGTCTGGGAGAGTATATGATATCAAGTCACTCCAAATCAATATATAATTACGATATCCAAATCGTCATGTGATATCGTGACTCCAACCTCTGTAATTATGAAATGGAGGTCATTGTGTGTATCGTAATCACATCTACAATACCTGGTCATTCCATGCATTGTAATATAAGGAACATGATATCTTGTTTATCGTGGAATACCATATCATTCCCAAAATGCGACGTCTAGCCATCGGTCGACGTCATGACATCGTGGCATTATAGGCTTGGTCGCAATCACCATGTTCTCCTACATCGATGCTACTTCATCAAGTGAGTCATCTAAAAACTAACTCGTCGTCCCTCTCACACACCCCCTCCCTCAATAATCATCATAAGGAATTAAACTATTTCATTCGAATGCAAACTTCATTCCTCTCACACTCAAACCTTGGAAACCCAAAATAATCCCAAAACAAAAATCCTCTAAAGCCAATCAAAACTTCTGAGAATGGATACTAGTCCAAATCATGCCTCAATACGAGTCTGTATGCAAATGTTATCGTGTTTTTAAGTTTCAACCTTTTTCACACCGTGTAGATTTATTATAACTGGGCAGTAGAGTTTTGACATTAGACTAAACTCTAGATATCTAATTAAAATCTTTAATAATAGTTGTAATACTTTTGGTGTCACACTTTTTTAGTGTTAGCGTGAAATATCCAAAATGCTCTTTTATCTTAATATCAGTTGAAAATTGAATCTAAATTCTTTTACAAATTCAAAATTCTCCTCTATAAATATTACCAAATCTCAACACTGCTTAAATGTAGCATCTACTTTTTTTTTTTACATATTCGAAACTTCCCTTTATTATACCACTTAAAAATAAGATCGGCCAAATAAACATCTTTTACAAATTAATAGAAACCAAAACTCAAACTAACAACAAACTAGATGTTGCAACTAAGAAAATTCAAACAATTTATACATGATTTCAACGTAAAAATACGTTTAACTTTTCTGCAGATTATTTCTTTTGAATATGTTAAACATATTCAATTTAAAGAAAAATAATTCATGCATAAAGTGCGTGTCATCATTACACGCAAATGACGTACTATCATCACGTGCGAAACGTGTGCCGTAACGCTCGTGAAAAAAATACGTGTATAAAATATCGTTACTATGTGTGCTTAAAATGGATTTGGAATTGGATTTCTTCTGAATAATATATAAGTGTCTAAGTTCGTACTCCTTTAATTTGCAGGTTTATAGCGATTTATGAAACTTTACAGCGTTTTATGGACTTAAAAGTATTTGATTCACTGGTAATTCTTGGACAACGGATCAGGTGTATGTGGTATAGCAAAGGCCAATGCGCATAGCCTTACATGATGTAAGCTCTATACTTGCAGCGGTTTCCATATATGAGAACTTACGTTGAAGTTGTTCAAAAACATGTTGCACAATGTTCTTACTATAAATATGTACTACTAGATCCATAAACTATTGAGAAGATATCTTTCCTAAAAATGCAGAATTTACATTACTGGATCAAACTGACTGACACTACAAGTAATATAAGTGGTCTATTTGTTAATTTTGAGTATCTGTTATAATCATGCAAAGGGAAGAGTTTAACCTGTATGTAGTAAACAGAGTTTCAAGTTCATAAGTGACATTTATTTTACACTTTGAGTACTATAAACGTTTTAATGTTATATGGGTCGTTCTATAGTTATACTAGTATAACCGTACAACGGTGGAAAAACCGACCGTTGAATTGCATAACATTGAAAAAGAATATATATTGTAGTTTATCATTAATTTTGAATAAACCCAAAATGATGATATGTTGGAACTTTATTTTCCATTTATTTTGGAGTTGAATTTGAAAATTAATATTGAAATTCAAATTTGAATTTTAAATCAAAAAACTCAAAATTGAAGGTTCAAATTTTAAATTGAAAAATGTGAAAATCAAATTTTAAATTTGGAACTTGAATTCGAAAATTAGAAATAAAAAATTTCGAATCTTTAAATGAAAAAAATTCGAGTTTGAAAATTATTATTTGAAATATTTTTATTGTTTTTTACAAAATTTGAACTTTATAAAAAAATAAAAAAGTTCAATGAAGATATGGGTTCAAACCTATTTACCTTAAAATGGCCATGTTAATTAATTGATGTATGTGAGTCAAATGGCTAATCTTAGAAGTTTTAGCACGCTGCAGTATGGAACTGTGGTAGAATGTTGATTGATGTCTTACTTTTACTATATCAAATTTTTGGTTAAAAATTATGGTATTTAGACATTGAACTATATAGAACGGGACTCTGTGTGAGCATATAAATGACCACAATGACAAATTTAGCTCAAGTAGCAACCCATTACGGATGATAGTGTACAAAATTTTGATAAAGTTTAGTACGGTAACTTGTAGTTTAAAAATAAAGCTAGATACACATAAAACATGGAGAGGCATAGTTTAAGGAAAAACTGATGAAATAAGTATCTAATTGAAATTAACGTATGCATAATGAGATGCTTTGTTGAGCTGCCAAATGTTCAAGCTTCCTTCTTGCATCATTTCTCTTGTGGCATAGGCAGAATGCTGATAACTTCTTCAGAAACCTGTTAAGAATAATACAGTATAATCTTAAAGGAAATGTAACTTTGTTGGATGCTAATATTTTGAAAAAAAAAGTTAATAAATACTTCGACAATAATAAGTATTTTGATAAAAATGGACATCACTTCCAATTAACAATGATAAATACATAAGTGATAATTGCAAAATGTTTACTTATTTCAGGATGGATCATACTCGTCTTCTTAAGCTTTTTCACTTAAGATCTAATGATATTATAGTTTAACGCTAATGCAAGTATGTTGTCAAGACATAATTGGGACAACAGAGGATATTGTGAGTTGAAAAATGCATTCAATTGCCTTTACCCAGTTGTTAAATAGTTGATATAAATAATTTGAAATTTTCAAATATTTTTAACATTGTGAGTTAAATTAAACAACCGATAACTCCTTTTTCAAACTGCACAAAATGACATAAAAGTTAATATGATGTTGTATATATATCGGAGGAGGGGTACACCTACATGAAAAACAACAAATATATAACATTTTTTAACAAATCATAATAGCAAGAAACTTGTCCTTGGGAAATATTAAACTCCTTAACCAAAAACATCACCATTTACAACTAACTTCATTATATACCATATGCGTTAAAAACAAACCAAAACGATTTTGAATGTTTTAACAACTATATGGCTAGATGGGAAGTTGAGGAGGAATACAGTTCAACACAAAAAAAAACGTCACAAAATGGTTAAAACAACGCCGATTAATCACATTTGATGTAATGATGATAAATTATGTACTTTCTTCCTTCTTTCCTAATTGTGGTAAATTGATGGTACATTATCTGTTCATTTTATATGAAGTTTGTTTTATGAAATACATGTTTTTAGAGCTGTTATGGTAATGGTTACCGTTACCATTACCATTTTGTAAATACCGTTACCGTACCGTTTTTCTGGTAAACTAAAATTGTTTACCATTACCGATTGACTGCTATACCGATGACTGGTATACCGATAAACTGGTAACTGTAACACCGCTAATGGTTGAGAGGGAATGAATATGAAGCATAAAACACATCTAGTGCCAATGAAGAACTTAAATGCAATTGAGAACATGAGTATTAAATTAAACGTATGATTTCACTTGATGGCGAGTAATACTCATGAAAAGATTATACACTTTTTCCCTAATTAAATACAATTTCCTAATTGCTGAATTTCAATACTATAAGCATATAGCACACGTCCACACAATGGTACCATATCCTTCCTCATTTGATCTACTACTATAATTTTTCACTGAACAACCATCCCCTAACATTCATATAAAAATACAAACCCAGATAACTAAATTACCGGATAAGCATCAAGCGTGCAAGGAGCAAGAGCTTTTCTCAAGCACTCAATGACCATATCCCTATCCTTATCCGTCCCTCTTCTCAGCAATTCAATAAATCTCTGCGCAAATACAAAAGGTGCAAAAGCCCAATATTACACAGAAAAAGGAGGCAAATAATACAAAATAACAAGACCATACCTGCTTCTGAAGCCTGAACAGAATCCTACGGTCATTCAAAACATCAGGAACATGAATTTTAATCAAATCGACGGCAGATTCAATGTCGCCGAGCTCGACTAACCGCCGGATTTGGAAGATGAGCAATCAGGATTTGTAGGAAGCGGACAAAGAGGAGGGAGAGGAATCCTCCAGAAGATTCTCGGATTGGGCGAAATCGACGATCCATAATTGGTCCGTTCACCTTGCTACATCTAGTGGTGGGCGATGGAGATTTGAGTTGTAGGTTTGATGCGTTGATTTAGGGTTCAAACTGTTTGAATCTTTTTTTTAGAAGAATTAATCGGAATCTGCGATTTGAACGGCATATTGGAGGAAAGGCGGCGAGACAGTCAGCATGTTTTTTTGGCTTCAGACAAATTGATTTTAGCTAGTAGAAGTAAGCAAACCTCCCTACGGTCGGTTTGATAAACAATTACATTTGCAACAAAAATAACACAACAAAAGCAGTACTCGAAGTTAATGCTTTTAATTCTTCACCTTTCGGGAATAAAAGCAACATTACAAGCTTATATGATTATGTCAACGGAACATCATCATTGATCGAATACATAGCTTCTGTATTACGTTGTTTATAATAACACCTGCAATATCGTAATCCAATCCATCCTTTATTGCAAGTGGCTGTGTATCCTTCGCCGGGTTTGGCTTTTCGGCACGGTTTGAAGCAGTCAGCATGTTCCTTGCATTTATCTTTTGAAAGACCAGACACACACAACCTCTTCCTTGTCTTCCACCATGCATGTTCATCCCTGTTATTTATACAGAATATTGATATCCTTGTATATTGTTAATATCGACAAATAGTGCAATAATACTTTGCTATCATATAATCAACTGGGTCTTGAAAAGAACTAATTGGGTTATGGAAAGAACCTGAATCCATTATGAGTAGTGTTAAAAGCAAAGTACAAGCAGCAATCTTTTGAAGCTCCATGGCTTATACTTAGTTCTTATAGGATGTAGTAAACGGAGGATATGCGTACACAATGGTTATGTGTACATTGCGGATTGCTTTCTAAATCCACTTAACTTACATTTGACCTTCAATCCACTTAAATTAGATCTAACCTTCTGGGAAGTATATAAATTGGTAAGTAAGTGTATCTTTCAAATGCTTTAGCTGTAAACCTACTGAACATATGTTCAAACCGTCAATCTAATTAATAATTAAGGTTATCCAAAAATCTATGTGTTTACGGACAAATTCTCAAATTAGACCTAAGAAAAACACCTATTTCAACTTTAGAACTCGTTCAAAGCTTATTACAAAAATATGTCATTTTTTGTTTATTACATCATTTTATACTTGCGCAATCCAAATTTGCACAAGTACAAAAAAAATTTCTTCAAAATTACACTTACGCAATCCAAATTTGCGTAAGCACAAACTATTATTTTTTTTAAAAAATTCAGCTTGCGCAATCCAAATTTTTATAAGCGCAAAATTCTTTTGTCAAAAAAAACTACGCTTGCTCAATTCAAATTTGCGCAAGGTTTTTTTTTTAAAACATACTTACGAAATCCATATTTGCGCAAAACATCATCTATTTTTGTAATAAGTTTGCACAATCCAAATTTGCACAGACACAAAATAATTTTTTTTACACGTACGCAATCACAACAAGTCCGTCTTGCTGTTTTATGTAAATGGTCTTCTCCAAATCAACATACAAGAAAGTTGTCTTCACATCAAATTGCTCAAGCTGTAAGTCATGAATAGCAATTATGGCAAACAAAATCCGAACGAAGCTATGTCTCAGCGTAGGAGCAAAAATCTCGTCATACTCAATTCGATTAAACCTTTTTACGACTAATCTAACCTTATATCTTCTATTATTCTTCACCTTGAACACACACTATCTCTGGCTTGACTTTTCGTCAATGAATATCTAAAATATACGAAATCCGCCCGAATCTGTGTCCAAAAAGCGGATAAATATTCGATATTCGAAAAAACAGATATGGATGCAGATACGAAGACATCCGTATCCGAAAATCATCCGCTCGACTTTTTTCAAGATTATAATTTAAATTATGTGTATTTTAGTATAATAAAATATATTTATTTATTATTTTATTAAGTTAGAAATTCATATTATATGCACTAAATGCATATTAACTACACAAAACTATTTATTATTATCATATTTGTTTATTTTTAACACTTTAATAATCAATGGGATGGAAAAAAGTTTATGCTAAACAAAAAATTTTCATTTATGTTTCTTGATTTAACGATCGTTAACGAATAGAAAATTATCCGATATCCGTCTGTATCCGTGGATGCGGATATCCGATATCCGAAAATAGATTCGGATATGAATACCGATATGGCAGTATCCACATCCAGAAGTATTCGTTAACAGGTTTACCTGAGAAGGTGTACCAAATTACAAATCTTGTTCTTCATCAACGACTCTAACTTTTTTTTACAACGCGGATCCACTTTGAGCTATCATCCAACTTCTTGTCTTCTTCCATGTCAAATGGCCCATCATGAACCATCGCCGGCCGTCGCTAATCTGAACCATTTAGCCGTCGCTTGCCATCGCTAATCTGGGCCATTTGGCCGTCGCTAGCCGTCGCTAATCTGGAACAAATTTTCAGAACCAATTCTGTCATTCAATCCATCCAACCACACAACCAAATTCACATCTCTTTCCAACACATATACATTCAATTTTACAACTAATACCACTCCATCCATCATATAATCTCACATATCATAAATAATCATATATATAACGCAACATATAAATTTACATAGACATTTCACCACCACCATATAAATATATCATACCAATCAAACGGAATATTCCAAATCCATCAAACAATGTAACCATACGTACAAATACTATTCATCAATCACATGTATACATAAATGTCCACTAACCCATCAAACACAACAACCAACGAACATGTATCAAATATATACACAAATGTCATATGACTGTAAAACAACATGATGAAAATCCGACAGAAAGACAAGCATACGTACTCATCGTCGCCACACAACCCGTCCACTCCAGACATCATCCCAGGTTGTGCCAAGTAGACTGCAATATGCTCTTCTAGTTGGTGCGCAAATGCGCTCTTCCTCCAATCGTTTATCTCCCCCAACTGCTTTTTCATTTAAGCAGTCTCCTCCTCGGCTTGGGATTTTCTGTAAGCCCTCTGGGACATTAACGCCTATGGAGTAGTTGATATATAGTTATAACTTATGAATATTATAAATAGTATGAAAAAAATTGTTGATTAATTATGCGACTAATATTTAATTAACTGTTATACATTGGTTGCAATTTATTTATTTCAATTATTCAGGTTCCTTATTCAATTTATAATTTGTTCACTTAAGTATAAATTCATTTGCATGTGTAAATTTATATATTAGTAAATGAAGAAATTTACCTCCGATTTCCATAGCTGTACCGCCTATTTCGCGAAGGCGGATCAATAATAGCATCCCAAATACAGTTTGACTCCTCGAACGTTAACTCTGTCCGACCGATGGACTATGCTACTCGCGCCCACTCCGCTTCATATCTCTCCTGCGATTACGAACAATAGTTTGACACGATAAATATTCAATTTAAAGTTTATGAAATGTGAAATAAACGAATATGAAACATTATCATTAAGGATAAGCATGTTTACCATTACGGATCTAGATTTATCGTCCGTCCACTCATATGAAACGTTACCTTCCTCATTTGTCTACTCAACGACATGCGTGGTTGTGAACACCTCAACCATAGTTGGCTCGCGATTATACCTCGCCACTTGAAAATATATACATATGAATAAACAATGTTAATAATTTGATTAAACAACATTTTTGAATTTTATAAACACAATTTATAAATTTACCAACATTTTCTTGTGTTTTTGGAAGGATTTGGAGCCGCCATGGTGCAAAGTAGGATTTTTATTCCTATTTGCACGGTTCCGAGTAGACACTTCCTACAAATTTAGATACACGATTAACTAAATTACTACAACTAACATAAGAAATTTAAAAAAATTATAACAACAATGCAAAAGTATATAACTTACTTTTACTTCTGGAGTGTCCCAGAGTCGGAGATACTCATCCCACACATGAGCGCCCATCCAATTGGGTTTTTTACTTGCATTTTTAGCCTTAGACAGAGTGTCCCTATAATTTTTTCTCATCCTTTTATTCCAGTGATTGGTAAAAATATCCATATCCTCTAGATCTACACGCATGGTTGCCTGCATGTTGAAATCAGTTTGAATTATGTACATTATATTAATTTTCAACTGAAATTCAAACTTATACTTACGAGTACATAAGCCAATATAGCATTCTTGATATGCGGTGTGATGTCGTCCCAATGAGGCCAATAACTGGACAACCTACTCATAAATGCCTTCCTAAAAACTTGTAGGATGAAATCCGAAGGCTCCATCTCAAAGCCGTTGTATAAATTTTGATGTAGATATTTAATATATTTTAAAAAATATATACTTCAAATAAATTTGATATTTACCCAGCGCTTTTCGGAACTACCTCCGCCAGTGGGCGTAAATCTGGTGCCGTTCCACTAGCACCCGCGCCGGGAGATGGAGAAGGCTCGGATCTCTGACTACGTCTTCTGCCAGACATATCTACCACAGAAAAATAATATCATAGAATGAAAAGACATAAATTTATTAGTACAAAGCATGTTTCAGTAATCATTACATAAAACTTCCACTAAATCATAATAAATGGGACAAGGTCTCATAAATACATATATAGAAATTTCAAAATAGAATAGTACATAGCTTAGAACATAGTCATCATTATTAATACATAGCTCAGAATAATATGCAGCTCAGAATAATACACTATACAGCAGGTGTTATCCCGCCTTTTGGCAAGGCCGTGACACCAAGAAATTGACTGGAAATCAAAGACAGTGCATCCCAAAGATCGGATATACACGGGTTCACTATGAACATCGATGAAATTTGTCCGAGTCCAGATCAAGCTAGAATTGATAGGACACAACAATCAAAGAGGCGGAAGCAAACGTTTCAAATTTCAAGTCGATCGGAGTTCGTATGCTCAAGTTATGATCGATACAATTTCAGGAATCAACCTCACTCAGCATATGCCGTTCGGCATACCTCACTTAGCAAGTGCCGCTCGGCATACCTCGTTCGATATACCTCCCCTCGTTCGGCATACCTCCCCTCGTTCGGCATACCTCCCCTAGTTCGGCATGAAGCCTCGGTCAGCATACCTCCCCTCGTTCGGCATGAAGCCTCGCTTGGCATACCTCCCCTCGTTCGGCACACCTCCCCTCGCTCGGCATACCTTCCTACCTTCGGCACACCTCCCTCGATCGGTATACCTCCCCTCGTTCGGCATACCTCCCGTCGTTCGGCATACCTCCCGTCGTTCGGCATACCTCCCCTTGTTCGGCATGAAGCCTCGCTCGGCATCCCTCCCCTCGTTCGGCACACCTCCCTTCGGTCGGCATACCTCCCCTCGTTCGGCATAAAGCCTCGCTCGACACACCTCCCCTCGGTCGGCATGATGAAGTAGGGTTCGGCTATGGCCTTGGTGGGCCCAAACTACTCACGAGGCCCAACAGCTTGGTTTTGCCTATAAATACAACATGTGGGTCTCTAGATGGAGGATCTTCTTTCTACTCTCTTACTTTCTATTTTATAAGGCTGAGGCTACTCTACCATTTTGTAACTGTAATTGATTCGAATATCTATAAAAAGGAAACTTCTGGAGTGGACGTAGGCCGGAGTTAGCCGAACCACTATAAAATCTGTTGTTCTTTACTGCTTTCATTTTAGTTTTAACTGTTCTTCACATTATTACTCTCCACATATACTCTATCTGTGAGCTGTGACTGTTAGATTGGTGCTTTCATTTACATTCGGGCGTTAGTGACCAATTTTAGCGCTAACACTTTGGTGCTTTCACTGAGAACAACTAGCACCCGCTACACCAGATTTGGAATTTAGATTTGAAAGCTTGAAGGATTCAGATTCGAAGGATAATGACGCGACAATCAACAAGAAGACAGAGAGGAGAAAGGAGCCAACAAGGGGGAAGTCAAGAGGCATCCTCTGGAGCTGGAGCAGGTCAAGAATCCATCTACATCACCAGAGATGAGATGGAAGCGATGCTGAAAAGGAAAGAGGAGATGATGCAGGCTCTTCTTAGACAATTTGCACAAGCAGGAAATGTAGGAGCTCAAATCCGTGGAGCTGGATCAGAAGCGCTCAACCAGCAAGCAGAGGGAGTGGCTCAGTAGGGGGCAACCCCCAATCAGCAGACGGCTATCAATCTAGATGGACCTAGACTCGGGGGCACACCGCCAGGAAATGCTGGACCAATCCATGGAGGGATACCAGATGACGTTGTGCAACTCGACACTAATAGGAGTGCAGGAGTACGAGATGAGGAGTATGTGCTAGAATTCCCTCATGAACTCGGGGGGCAGACTGGAGGCAACGAACAAAGATTACAGCTTGGGGATAACGACAGATTAGCGGAGATGGTCAGACGAGCTATGAGAGGTGGATTGGTAAACAAAGACTTGGAGGATGTATAGGAGTCCATTTACTCCTACTATCAGGCAAGCTAGGAACCCGCCAGAATTCAAGCTGCCAACAGTAGAAATGTATGATGGGAGGAAGGATCCTGCGGTCCATCTGACAAAGTATATGAGGCACATGGAAGTGCTGGGGGCGTCACAGGAGGTCATTGCTTGGTGCTTTCCATTGTATCTGACAGACATTGCATCATTATGGTTTAGACAGCTGGAGAGCAGCTCCATTGGAACATGGACTGAGTTGATTGAAAAATTTATGAGACAATTCAAAGTTCACATTTCAAGACCCAAGAATGTGATGAGTTTAGCAACTCTGAAGCAAAAGACCGGGGAATCTTTGAGAAGTTTTCTGACGCAATTCAATGCAGTAGCGACATCAGTGGATCGACCAAATCCATCCATGGTTATGATGGCGGCTGTATCCAGGATAGCTGATGGCACGAAGTTCAAGAATTCGTTAACTAAAGATCCGCCAATGGATCTGGGAGAATTTTATCATGAAGCTGAAAAGTTTCTACGATTAGAGGATGCTAGTGCTAAAAGAGAAGAAGGAATCGATGTTTATGCAGTGAAAGGTGGAGACCCACCCAGGAAGGATCCTGGCAAAAACAAGGAGAAGCGGAAAGCGGAAGATAATGACGATAGGTTGAAGCGAACACGAAGGGAACTGTGGTTCACCACTTATTCAGAGCTGAACGAGAGTTTGGAGCAGATTTACCAGGACACCAGGGGGCAGGTTCCTTATCGGAAGCCAATGAGAAGAGACCCGACCAGCAATGAGAGGAAATTAGACAAGTACTGCTTATTCCATGAGCTAAGCGGCCACAGTACCAATGATTGCAGACACTTGAGGGATGAAATAGAGGGACATATCCGGAATGGCCTGCTATCGCAATATATAAGGAGGCGAGCCACAACGGTGGAGCGAGAACAACCACCACCTGCACCAACTGGGAACGACTCCGAATCGAGGCGTCGGTTTGTCATCAACTGATTAAAATAATGAAAAATAAGTAGCAAACTCCACACCAACGTGATTAAGTCATTTACACATGTACAGGACCGCGAACGATCCTCCAGCATGCTCTGATATGACTATAAATCGCATCAGTGTAGGTGTTTGCACTTAGACCTCTCTGTTTTGCTTTTGTCTTCTATTTTGCATGTTTGAACATTTCTATTGAAATTCTTATTTTGAATGAAAACTCGCTATTTGTGATTCCATAACGGCTAAGTCACTTACACATGTACGGGATCGCGAACGGTCCTCAAACATGCTCCGAAATGGTGATAAACCACCACCACAAACAATTCAAAACCTCACTCGAACGTGAAATCCGATGTTAGTGATACTAAGTCCCTCCCTGGGCACAGATAATTCGCCTCGTACGGCACTCGACCGCGAACGGTCACAATTCGCCTCGAACGGCACTTGATCGCGAACGATCACTATTCGCCTCGTACGGCACTAGACCGCGAACAGTCACAATTCGCCTCGAACGGCACCGATCGCGAATGATCACCATTCGCCTCGTACGACACTAGACCGCGAATGGTCACAATTCGCCTCGAACGGCACCCGATCGCGAACGATCAACATTCGCCTCGTACGGCACTAGACCGCGAACGGTCACAATTCGCCTCGAACGGCACCCGATCGCGAACGATCAACATTCGCCTCGTACGGCACTAGACCGCGAATGATCACAATTCGCCTCCAACGGCACCCGATCGTGAACGATCACCATTCGCCTTGAACGACACCTGACCGCGAACGGTCAAAAACCACCCCGAACGGTAAACGATCTCGAACGATCGTCATTCACAGTCAGGTAAGACTATTAGTCTCTTGTACAGGTCATCAACAGGATATGAACATCCAGCTTATGGCATTCCAAAACACACCTTCCTATCGCAAGGCATGTTTTGTGGGGCAAGTGTTATCCCGCCTTTTGGCAAGGCCGTGACACCAAGAAATTGACTGGAAATCAAAGACAGTGCATCCCAAAGATCGGATATACACTGGTTCACTATGAACATCGATGAAATTTGTCCGAGTCCAGATCAAGCTAGAATTGATATGACACAACAATCAAAGAGGCGGAAGCCAACATTCCAAATTTCAAGTCGATCGGAATTCGTATGCTCAAGTTATGATCGATACAATTTCAGGAATCAACCTCACTCAGCATATGCCATTCGGCATACCTCACTTAGCAAGTGCCGCTCGGCATACCTTGTTCGGCATACCTCCCCTCGTTCGGCATACCTCCCCTCGGTCGGCATACCTCCCCTCGTTCGGCATGAAGCCTCGCTCGGCATACCTCCCCTCGTTCGGTACACTTCCCCTCGCTCGGCATACCTACCCTCGATCGACGCACCTCCCCTCGATCGGCATACCTCCCCTCGTTCGGCATACCTCCCCTCGTTCGGCATGAAGCCTCGCTCAGCATACCTCCCGTTGTTCGGCACACCTCCCCTCGTTCGGCATGAAGCCTCGCTCGGCACACCTCCCCTCGGTCGGCATGATGAAGTAGGGTTCGGCTATGGCCTTGGTGGGCCCAAACTACTCAGGAGGCCCAACAGCCTGGTTTTGCCTATAAATACAGCATGTGGGTCTCCAGATGGGGGATCTTCTTTCTGCTCTCTTACTTTCTATTTTCTAAGGCTGAGGCTACTCTGCCATTTTGTAACTATAATTGATTCGAATATCAATAAAAAGGAAACTTCTGGAGTGGACGTAGGCCGGAGTTAGCCGAACCACTATAAAATCTGTTGTTCTTTACTGCTTTCATTTTAGTTTTAACTGTTCTTCACATTATTACTCTCCACATATACTCTATTTGTGAGCTGTGACTTTTAGATTGGTGCTTTCATTTACATTCGGGCGTTAGTGACTAATTTTGGTGCTAACAGCAGGCAATGCAAATATTCAGAGTTTTCAGTCTTCGTTGTATTCTAATTCTGACTCGGTCTCATACTCTATCTCGTTTTCTTCGATACTTTCAAATGCATCTAATAAAACATTCGATTCATCATTCAATGGCCTTAAATCAATGTCATCAGTTATTATTATTTCTGTATTTAGTTCAAGATCCGCTTAATACGCTGGTTCGTGTGGAATATTATTTCCATCAAGCGTAAACCTTGGCTTTGTTTTAAAAATAGCCGACCAATCCGCTTTATCTCTTTTTAAGGATGGATACAGAGCAAAATAAACTCGTAATGCTTGCTTAGCTAATACGAAAGGATCGTACTTATAGTAATGTGAGGTATGCTTTATTTCACTAAGCTTATAATCTTTGTGCCCGTTGATTCCAAAACCAGGAACATTACTGAACCAATTGCATTTGAATAAAAAAAACTTTTTTTGCAGGTTCTACGTTATATGTGAACCTAGAACCCGTTTTAAGACGCCGTAAAAATCTTTTATATGCTCATCTGAATCATCACTACCTTTGACAAATACAACGCTGTTATATGTTAATTTTTCAACCCCGTAATCTTTCGTGTTGAACTTAAATCCATTGACGAAGAATATTGGATAAGTCTTCACATTTCTTTTTGGTCAGATCGTAAGATGTCGTAAACCTTCATCAACGGTACAGTTTCTTGGACCATAAACGTAGTTTGAAAACCATTTAGCAAATCCTTTACTGAGATCGCCAGATGGATGCTGTGATTCGTAGATACTGCAAATATGTAATATGGCTTATAATTAATATGTATGTATAAATGAATTATATATGAATTTATTCTTACCTAACAAATGGTGCAACTTCAGCACAATTTTGAAGAACATATGTGTGTGCTACATGGTAATCTCTATCGTCTAACCATATTTCCACATATTTTCCAACAGGTCGACCATGTTTTCTAAAGATAGATAACATTGTTTGAGAAGAATCTTGTTCAACGGCTTCATCATTACGAGGAACGCTTACAAACAATAAGTTCAGATCGTCACTGAAGTAACGAGAGAAAAAGAATGAAGCTTCTTCTTCATGATATGATTTGCAAATCGAACCCTCAACTCGTGCTTTTTGTCTAACTTTTTTCTTCAGATGATTCAAGTACCTATTACAAAATAAAATTAATTTATATTTAGATATAGAAATCTGAATTTTAAACTGACATAAATATTGCAGATATTTAATATTACCTTTCAAATGGATACATCCATCCATATTGCACAGGACCTCGAAGAAGTGCTTCGGATGGAAGATGAATAGGAAAATACTCCATTACATTAAAGAAACATGGTGGAAATATTTTTTCCAGTTTGTAGAGTAGTATGGGGATTTCTATTTCAAGTTTACGTATACGATCTACTTTTAATGTCGTTGAACAAAGCTGTTTATAAAACATACTTAATTCCGTTATAACACTCCATACTTTTATGGACAACAGTTCTTTGAAAGCCATGGGTAGTAAATATTCCATCATGATATGACAATCGTGACTTTTCATCCCATTCAATTTACTGTTTTTAAAGTCAACACATCAACGAAGATTAGAAGAAATCCCATCGGGAAATCTTAGTTCTTCCACCCAATTTAGCATGAGTTTTACTTGCTTGCTATTTAGCTCATAACATGCTTTGGCTTTTTTATTGTCATTGGGCTTCATATGAAGTTCGGGGGGTTTACAATAGTTTGCTATATCAAGTCTTGAATTCAAATCGTTCTTTTTTTTCCTTTACATTCAAAATTGTATTAAACACATTATCAAAAACGTTTTTTTCGTTGTGCATCACGTAAATATTATGTCGGAGTAAGAGATCTTTCCAATATGGTAACTCTCAAAATATACTTTATTTGCACCAATTATGAATGTCCGATTTTCCTGGAATTTCAATCTGCACTCCAGTTTCATGTACCTTTGGATAGTCCTTTACAATTTCATATAATTCTTCGCTTGACCAAATCTTTGGTGGTTGCATATTATCTTCTCTGTTAGCTATAAAGTTTTTTCTATCTCTTCCGGAAGTATGATTGGAATGGAGAAAACACCGATGACAATCAAACCATGAAACTTTCTTCCCATGCTGTAAAGAAAATGCTCGTGTTTCTTCCATACAATAAGGGCAGGCTAGACGACCGGCCATACTCCAACCAGAAAGCATCTCATATGCAGGAAAATCACTAATAGTCTATAATAAAGAAGCGAACATGGAAAAAAAATTTCTCTCGAAATGTCATATGTTTCAACTCCTTCATTCCACAGTTTTTTCAACTCTTCGATCAATGGTTGTAAATAAACATCAATTCCTTGTGTTGGATCATGAGGGCCAGGGACGACAATAGTGAGAAACGTATATGGGGTCTTCAGACACATCCATGGAGATAAATTATACGGAGTAACGATAATTGGTCAGGATGAATATTTACTACCAAACTGAGAGAATGGTGAAAATCCATCTGTATATAAACCGAATTTGACATTACTGCTTTCTACAGCAAATGCGGGATAAGCCTTTTCGAAATGTTTCCATGCTTCTCTATCAGATGGATGTATCAAAGTTCCTTCTTCCGGTGTTTTCACATTGTGTCATCGCATATGACATGCCGTAGCAGAAGATGCATATAACCTTTGAAGTCTGGGAGTGATGGGTAAAGAATGCATTATCTTGTACGGAACTTCTTTCCTTTCTTCTTTCTTGGTTTGCATCTTTCCTTGTTACATATTCTGCATTTTCCAAGGTCAACGTCATCTTTCCAATACAACATGCAACCTTTTACACATTTATCTATCTTTTCGTATGGCAGACCGAAAGTGGTCATCAATTTTTTTAATTTATAATGACTATCGCAGATCATATTATTGGGTGTCATGTGTCGTTTTGCAGCTTGTACAACTGTTGTAAATGCAGCTTTTGTAAGGTTGAATTTTGATTTCATAGTAATATATTCGGCGGTTACTGATAGTTCGGTTCCGCTTTTACAACCGTCCCACAACGGCCTCTTAGCAGAATCCAATAAATCATATAATCTTTTAGCTTCCACAATCGGTTCTTCTTCGACATTTACGTCTTCATCGTCAGCTTGAATGATAGGAAACATTGATCATGCTGCATCTTCCACCATATTATCTATCGCAATCGTCATAATATTATCGTCCTCTAACACTACAGGATTAGGTGTAGGTTCAACAAGTTCTCCATGACGATTCCAAAAATAATAATTAGGCACGAAACCTTATTTATACAAATGTACTTCAACTATATCTGGTTTCCAATGCTTCAAATGTTGGCACTTACTACACGTACAATGAATTTCTTCGTTATTTCGATTATTAGATTTAGCGAATCTAATAAATTCATGTACACCGTTATAGAAATGTTTCTTTACTGAACCTTTCCTACCAGTTCTGACTTCATACATCCAACTACGGCCGAGGAAATAATCGAACATTTTTCCTGATTTGAAAATATATGTTAGAAAGTTCAAGTAAACTATTCAACTGATACTAAAGTCTTGTAAAGAATAATTTTCAACACTTCATCATTATAAACACTTCACCATCGTAGAAAATTCAAATAAGCACTTCACTTTAATTTTTAATTTTTAGTTTATTGGTTTTTACTTTGATGGTTGGTCATCCTACTTCCCATTACAAACACAATGATGTAATTACATTTTATAAATCAATTCAAATTAAATGATTCAACAAAATTTCGGCAGCACTTTCCTTATGTTCCCTGTATCGTACACAAATGCGTGTACACAGGGAACGAGAAGGAAGTGCTGTCGAAATTTTGTAAACCGTTTAAAATGAAATAATTTATAACATGTAATTATTTTATTGTGTTTGTAACTTGTCCAGTACAGGAAGAAATCCGACAAATATTGTATCAGATGAATATAGATGTTCATTCTGTTAAAAAACGAATATCAATATAACGATCATATACAACATTTGTAAGACGGGGCCAAAAACACTCTAAGGGATTAAAAAAAATAAAACACATTTTACAATTCCTATTTTAACAACTAAAAATACTATTTATAATTCATTCAACCATTTAAATATTTTATTTTTGGATTCTTTTGGAATTTTAAAACGTATTTTAATATTCAGTTAACAATTATTATTTTTTATCGATTTTGTAAACGAAATTAATGTTAGCACTTGTAATAAATTAAATTAACATTATTTTATACTAACAACTAATACTTATAATTACGTACACTAATTAAATAAAAAATATAACTTCTGTTTAATTGTACCAATCTAGCAGCATATTAATCAACAATTGTACACTAATGTTTGCACAAACTATAATAAACATTGTTCTAATTAACTATGACAAATATTCGCGTAAACTTAATTGTATATCCATTAGCATATCAATTAGTACTTTACACTAATTTTCGGATTATAAATAAACCTTAATTTTTAATTACAAATTAAACAATCAAACCGTTAATTAATATCACCAACTCAACTAATACAATATTATCATTAACTAATACACAATAAAAAACCCATAATTAACTAATTTGCCAAATTAGGGTTCTCAACATATCCTCAATCAAACAATACGCTACTATCGACAACTAGTACCGCATAATCATCAATTTCTATCACATAGAGTCAACAAATTTTCAAAATTAGGGTTTTGATTAAACCTAGATTAAGCAGAAATTGGAGAGCAATAACACACCTTCGAGTTTTGGAGCGTTGTAGCTTTGGCGATGGGGAGATCGGCGGCTCGCGTCAGGGGGCGACGGTTGGGGTGTCGACGGAGGGTGAGAGGAGGGGGTTTGATGAGTTGATTTAGGGGAATGGGGATTGTTTTTTCTGATTTGCGGCTTTGCCTGTATATACGCGTTTAGTGACGGTTAGCGTCGGCCGCCTTTTTTCGCCGTCGCTAGCCGTCACTAGCAACGGTCAATAAACGAAGCATATTTTGTGGTGATAGGGAATAGTCAAATTGATCATCAAGGCTCGTCATCATTACCTATCGGATGGTTTAATAATTCTACGATTGGTTCAAGTAGGTAAAACATTGGCTAAGGTCTTTTTAGCTCCACCTTGAATTGATATTCCACCAGCTTCGTATACATCGTCACGAACAATGCTAGAAGACATCTGTGGACCACTTTGTGACATCTCATTTTCTCCTATTTCAATAACAGCTACAACTCTAATACTATGCTAAAAAGTGGGAATCTGTTCCATCTTATTCGACCTATCAGAAATGGGTACTATCATATAGCTCAAGAACCAACAAGGAAAGGTACTGTTATTGATTGTTGACTAATTTTGATTCTCCCTATACTGATTGTTATGTTTACATAAGCAATTTGTGTTAATGATGATTGTTTTAATTTACAGATTAGCAACCAACTCTGGAATTGAATTCAAAAGGTGAATAAAACCTGTACAAACTCATGGACAAAACAGTTAGCAATATTACACGAGGTAGAAGTAGTTAATGTATTGTACGTGCACCTGCACATGCACAGTAAGCATGTACACAGAGATCACTCGTACCAAATCGTCATTCCTTCAAAGGCTTGTATATAAATTGACATTCTCAGAGCAAGGAATGAACAATTTCTATTTGACATATGTTTTACACATATGGTTATCTGTCTGCTTCATTGACGTTGCCGACTGTGATATTGCTACCGACTAACAATTAATCATATCACTACAAAAATCGGTTCGTATAGCGACGGACAGGGGCAACGGCTAAAAAAAGCGGCCGTCGCTAGCCGTCGCTCGACTTGTATATCAGTCAAACCCGAGCCTTCTTCTTCACCATTCTGCAAAACCAAAAAAAAAAAGAAACCCACCTGTCGCCCCGCCGATTCGGTACTCAAACATTCGCTCCCTACCTCCCAAATTGATCTGGTATGTGTTCTAACCCTATTTCCTATTCAATTAGGGTTTAATTAGGGTTTATTACGTAATTGTTTTTGTTTTTCCTTTATGATTATAATGTTTACATAAGCAATGTATAAATGATTATTGTTTGATGTATGTATTTCGTATGAATATATGACACAAGAAGCGAGGATGTTATTGGTTGCGGTAAAATAGTTATTATATTAATTTAAAAGTGTTGCATTTTTGTATATATTAAAGGTATACACCACCAATTAGGGGTGAAAATTTAGAGACTGTTCGTGAAGGTATCGTAAAATGTGAGGACAAAAATGGTTTTGAGTAAAAAAATTACAATGAACACGTTTTCCCTACTTTTCCATGGTAGTTTTTTGCAACCATCTAAAGCCCAGCATATGGTTGCCAACGGAAGTACTACTAATTAATCTAGTATTTACATATGCTAATTGAAATCGCTAAGGATGCGTGGTAAGCCACACTATTTCACTAGTTAATGGAGTAAGAGAAAATTAAACCATCCGAGCTTGATGCATCCAGTACCAGCTCAAAGAAACCTTTGCCCAAGCCCCGTTTAAATTTTGTTGCCCATTCCTATATAAAATTTCAACATTTTTGTTATATTAGCTATCAGATTAAATAAAAGACTATATGAAGTAGGCTACAACATTCAATTCAAAAGGCATAAATTAAACATTAAATTTTCATACAAAATAACTGTTGAACTTCCTTCAAATAATTAAAAGAAAAATGTTTCTTCTTGCCTTTTTTGTAGCAAATTCTTCAATCAAATTGTCATAATTAAGCTTATCTAAAAACTCACTTTCAATTGAGATCATTGACAGGTCATTCAATCGTTCTTATGACATGGTAATTCGAATGTAGTTTTTAATCAATTTCAATTTAGAAAAACTTTTCTCCGCAGAAGCAACGCACGCAGATTGGAAGCCACCTTCTTCTACATAAAAACCTACGAAGTCAAGAATATAACTATTTCTTTAGGTAACATAATTTGCAAAGCTCTTAAATTTTGAAATAAATCTTTTACACACACACACACATATATATGTGTGTGTGTGTGTGTTATATACATGTATGTATATATCACATCGTTCATTGTATTTCAAGTAACTTTCTAAACGAATGCAGTGTTCCATTAACTCTTCTTTACCAAGATTAACAAACTTTAACTTTAACAAAAATCCAAAGATATTGTCATAAAGTTCATTTTTTCAAACCGACCTTTAAATGATGTACGAGCTCTGTCTATGATACAAATGAACTATATGAACGACTTTCTTCATTATTAGTTTCAATATCCTCATCAAATTGGTTTTTTTCTACGAATAACTCATTTAACCTCAAATTTTGGCTCAAGAACAATATCCATAGCAAGTTCATTTGCTTCATTCACCATTTCCTCAAACCTATGTTCTCTAAAGTTTTAAAATATTTAATTAGTTGTTTTAATCTTGTGATTGCATCCTCTAAATTCATATTCTCCTGTTGAAGTGCTTTGCTTACATGATTCATCCTCTTCATTACTATATTCATTTTATAACATAAGATAGTTTCGTATATGTGAGTGGATTAAAACACTCACCTTTGATTTCTAGTCGATTTAAAATCCAAATAAAATCCAAAATTTGAACAGTCTTAGAATGCAACTAAACCAGTTCCTTAATGTTTGGAATTTTGATACGATCTCAACACAAGAAACCGCATCCAAATCCGAGCTCGTATGCAAAAGTTATAAGCGTTAACAGTTGAAATTCAAATTAAAATTAAAATTAAAATAATATCAAGGGCAAGAACGTAATTTTGTACCTTCAGAACCCTAGCCTAATAGTCGCGCATGAACACGATCGAACCACCTCAACCCTAACAGCCGCTGCCACCTATTGCCACACGTACACACAGCCTGGCCACGATCAGGCAATGCCGCCGTACCCCACACCTCGAGCCGCCTCCCCCATGGCCTCCACGACCACCACGACCGCCGCCGCCTATAATGCCCAGATCAGGTGAAATTTGTCGACTACGGCAAGATATAACCGTACAGATGAACTCGCCTTGACGACCTCTACGCACCGCAACTTCCTGATCGACGAATCGCTACAAATCCACCATTAAATGAAACCATGGCCTATGGACGGCCGAAACTTCTTCATTGTTTTCTGGTCAAACACCGCATCAAATCGAAAAACGAATTGTAGCAGTAGATTACGCTCGTCGAGGACTTTCCAATGATATATAATTCGATATAGTTTGATGAGTTTAAATTTTGAAGATTGATTTGAAATTGAAATTAGGGTTTTTGGAAGACAACCATTGAGAAGGATTATGAACAGATAGATGATTTGAACAGATACATACAGAAATGGGAATAGACAACTAGGGTTTTAGAGAAAAAACAATTTATATAGACAGAGATGGATAAAACGAATGGACATATCGAATTGGATCGAAACGATAACAACGAGCTGAAAAACCCGTTTCGTCCCCGAAACGAAAGTTGGTCGTCCAATATATCGAAATATAAGTTTTCGATATTTTAAAACTCAATGGAACTAGTTTCAAACCCTAATTCTATTGTATAGAGTAGTTAGCTTTTAAAATCAAATTATATTCATTTAAATTCTTTTAATCGATTTCTACGCGTTTCGAGCTCGCACGATCAAACGATAAGTCCGATCGCAACCAACCTTGAAACCCAATAATAATTCTCTGTTACGAATCCGATGAAACTGGTTTTGTCGAAATCCGAGACAATGACCAAAATGGTTAATTTTCATGTTCTTTTTTTGGAAATGGTACTTAGATATAATATGTCACTGGGACAACATAACACAAATCACATGTCAATATATGTTCGAATCATGCTACACAAGTTTCGAACTTGTGACCTCTTCCACCAAAGTCGAATCACTTAACCACTGGGACAATGGTGCTTGTCGCTAACTTTCACGTTAAATAAATAAATTATTATTAAATTGATTTAATCACTTTCAAATTCAAATTTAAAAGTTAACAATTTTTATCATTCTTGATTACATAGAAATTAATAATCTTTTAAATAAATTTTCCATGTTAAATCCAATATATATATTACACTAAATTCAGCGTTCAATTACAACTGTAATAAAATTCCAGTTAATTATAATTTAAATTCCAATAAATTCTTTTATTTGATTTACAAGCTCTTATATTAATCAACTATTACCTTATGAATATAATTAATATAAATTTACATTTTGATTACATTCATATTCTACCGTTATCATCTTAACTCATATTAACGACAATATTTAATTATATTAAATTTCAACAATTGATTCCAACAATTATTTTATTCCTTATTTACAAATTATAACCAAATTAACTTTACAATAATTTCAATTGATTGAAATTACATTAAAATAGTTGTTAATAACATTCAAAAAACATTATTAAATCATATTCTAATTATATTTTTTTCCATTAATAAATCATAAATTTTAACTGCGCACAATATTAAATTTCAAAGTCTTATTTAATTTAAATATTTTTAATTATCAAAAATTACGGGTCGTTACATCGATATAAATCTGTAGTTTTTTTATTGCTGAGTTGCGGAATAGGTCGCTCACTTTAAGGTATTTCGCAGCTGTTTCGAAATTGTGGAAGGAAGTCTCTAATACAGCGCCGCCTCCATGATAAAACAGCTTTAAATATTAGTATCAACAGTCTCTTACACAAAGACCGCTGATTCAGTAGCACTTAAAAAATATTGCTCGGAACTAAAGTTGTTTTTAAAGGCAGAAGAATAAATGAACTCGATTTTCTTAAAACCGATAATATTTCTTTGTCAATTGCTTGGTTTATATAGAGAGTAAAAACAGGATCAAGCCAGGAGAAACTATCGGATCTTAGTTTACTGGATATTATTACAAAGTCAAAGTCGGTTTAAAAATATACTGCCAAAAATAAAGAGTTAAATACCACATTATCCAAGCCAAGCCAAGCCTGACCCGGGTCAGGTCGAGTGATTCGATTGGTGCGCACGCGCGTGTGATGGTCAGTAAGGTCACTCTCCTCAACAAATGAGAAAAGATTGGGTGCCCTTGGGGCTTATTCTTTATTTTATGAATCCTATATTTAAATAGGAACACTTTATAGTTCCGTAAAATATGTGATTATTCAATAAGAAGGGTATTCTATACTCTTGTCAATATTTTTGAGAGAAAATGAGGACATCCTAACCACTCTGTACAATATGAAATAAAATAAAAAACCTATAATCCTTGAAAATTAAGGTCTATGATATAATAATAAAAATACTATAATCCATTCCAAATGATGTGTGATCGAGTCCTCGAAACCGGTTGAATCCATTCTAACCACAAGCATAACTAAAGCTGCAAAAGACTATACAAAAAGTGTAATATCAATACATATATATGTTTATACATAGGATAAAAATTTTCTTATAGACCTGAGGAAAAAACTATTTCAACCTAAGGCCTTGTTCAAAATTTATTACAAAAACATGCCTCGTTTTTCAAATAACAACATTTTATATTTGCGCAATTGAAATTTGCGCAAGTATGGTATTTTTTAATTGTGCTTGTGCAATCCAAATTTATGCAAGTACAAATTTTTTAATTGCACTTGCACAATCCAAATTCGCGCAAGCACAATTTTATTTTCAATTACATTGTGCAATCTAAATTTGCAGCAAATCCTGAGTTAGCGAAAACTAGGCTTATTTTTGTAATAAGTTTTGTCTGAGACCTAAAGTTGAAATAGGTTTCTTTGGAGCCTATAAGAAAAATGTTTTGGTACCTTGGGTACCGAACAATTGGGTTTTTCCCTTCCCAACTCCTTTGTATCTCTCTACTCCTCGTGCCTTTCCATCACTTTTCTTCCGCCTTCTCTCGACCACCTTTCAAGTCTTGATCTTATGGGCGAAACTTCACATAACGGTCGGGTCTTTTTGATTGGTTTTGATTGAACCTTTATGGTATTTTCCATCATCCAACCCGATTCGAGACCCATTGAGTTCGTTTCGAGTAGGAGTATTCTCAAAATCGCTTTAGTTTAGGTTTGCAGTTCTTCGGTTCTAATTGTCAGCCCTAAACATACTAGAACCTCATATACGAAGCATACGAGTCGGATTACAAAATCATTCAAAGTACAAAGAGTACATCAAATCTTGTACATAAACAGTTCCAGCATATAAGGTATCTAGTACACAAGCATACATATAAGGACCTTCAAACCTATGGTACGGTAAACAAGTGACATCACACTTCCAATTCTCATAATCGACATAGCATGGTCGGCAAGTGATGTTGTAACATAATGAACATGATGTCTGGGACAGTATATGATATCAAGTCACTCAAAATCAATAATTACGGTATCCAAACCGTCATGTAATATCGTGACTCCAAACTATGTAATTATGAAATCGAGGTCATTGTGTGGTATCGTAATCACATCTACAATACCTGGTCATTCTGTGTATGGAAATATAATGAACATAGTATCTTGTTTATCATGGAATACCATGTCATTCCCAAAATTCAATGCCTAGTCATCGATCGACGTCATGACATCGTAGCATCATAGGCTTGGTCGCAATGACCTTATTTCCCTACATCGATGCTACTTCATCAAGTGAGTCATCTAAAAACTAACTCATCACCCTCTCCAATAATCACGGTAGAGAATTGAACTATTTCATTGGAATGCAAACTTCATTCCTCTCAAACTCAAACCCTAGAACTCAAAACGACTCAAAAAGAAAAATTCTCCCAAGCTCATCAAAACTTCTGAGCTTGTAACCGTCGAAAAATGATGAATCTAAGTCCAAATCGTGCCTCGATACAAGTCCATATGCTAATGTTACCGTATTTTTACATTTTAATTTTTTCGCATTGTGTAGATTTTCTATAGCTTGCAGGAAGTGGCAACTTGTATAAATAATTAAATATGGGTATTAGTAGAGTTTTGGACCTTAGATCAAACTCTAGATATCTAAGTAATATAGTACTCACGAAAAAAATATTTGTACTAAATATCATTACCGTGTGAGGTTAAAATGCATTTCTCCTAAATGATATATATGTGATTACGTAAGGGTACTCCTTTCTTTTACAAGTTCATAATGGTTTATGAAAGTTTATAGCGATTTATGGACTTAAAGTATTTGATTCACGAGTAATTCTTAGGCAATGAATTAGGTGTACGTAGTACAGCAAAGGCCAATGCACATACCCTTACATGATGCAATTTCTAAACGTGCAGCGGTTAATCTTTCAAAGTCCATTTTCCATATACCAGAACGTTGAAATTGTTCAAACCCGAAGTACAAAGTTCTTACGATAAATATGTATTATTAGGTCCAAGCATGTAAACTATTGAAACGAAATCTTTCCTCATAATTCAGTATTAACATTATTGGATCAAACTGATTGACATTACCAACAGTATAAGTGGCTATTTGTTCATTTTGAGTATTTGTTGTAATCATAATTGACATTTATTTTACACTTTGAGTACTATAAACATTTTAATGTTATATGGTTTGTTCAATAGTTATATAAACAATTACATTTGCAACAAAAATAACACAACAAAAGGGGTATTCAAAGTTAATGTTTTTAAACCCCCAAGGTAGTGCAGTGGTTAGGACATGCGGTGCTCACCTTAAAGGTCATGCAGTGGTTAAAAGCAAAGCTTGGTTCTCTAGGTCTTAAAAAAAATTAATGCTTTTAATTCTTCACCTTTCGGGAATAAAAGCAACATTACAAGCATATATGATTATGTTAACGGAACATCATCGTTGATCAAATACATAGCTTCTGTACTGTGCAGTTATTGCACCGCTATTACCCCGCTATAACCCTGCTATATCTCATAGTGTATTTCTACCGCTACGATTTTTCCATATAGCCCCAAATATAGCATTTCCGCTTTAAGCCCCGCTATTTCTGCTATATCATGTTATTCCCGCTATATTCTGCTATTTCCGCTATATCTTCTTTAAAAGAGATGGATTGAAAATGACATTTATACATTATAAAAATTATGAAATTAATTTATTTAATTGAAATTTAATATATTTTCAGAAATGAAAATACTCTAATGTTCTACTAAATTCAATTATGTTATATAACAGTTTTACATTTATTTACAGTATATTCGCACATGTTTTTATTTAAAATTATTTATATATTAATTATAATTCAATTGAATGCTAATTTTTAATTTAATTACCATTTATATGTTTTTAAAAACATTAAGTACTAGTTTTATATGCTATTTTAGAGTCATCCGCTATATCCTGCTATATCCTCGATGTACCCCCCTCTATGACTTTTTGCACCTCCGCCGCATTGAATCTGCCGAGCGCTTTAACTGCATAGCTTTTGTATTACGTTGTTTATAACAACACCTACAATATCGTAATCCAATCCAACCTTTATTGCAAGTGGCTGTGTATCCTTCGCCACGTTTGACTTTTCGGCACGGTTTGAACTAGTCAGCGTGTTCCTTGCATTTATCTTTGAAAGACCAGACACAAACAACCTCTTCCTTGCATTCCACCATGTTCATCCCTGTTATTAATACAGAATATTGATATCCTTATACATTGTTAATGTCGACAGATAAAGCAATAATACTTTGCTATATCATATAATCAATAGGGTTTTGAAAAGAACTAATTGGGCTATGGAAAGAACCTGAATCCATTATGAGTAGTGTTAAAAGCAAAGTACAAGCATCAATCTTTTGAAGCTCCATGCCTTATATTTAGTTCTTATAGGATGCAATAAACGGAGGATATGCGTATACAATGGTTATGTGTACATTGCTGATTGCTTTCTAAATCCCTTAACTTACATTTGACCTTCAATCCACTTAAATTAGATCTAACCTTCTAGGAAGTATATAAATGGTAGTAAGTGTTTTTTTCAAATGCTTTAGCTTTAAACCTACTGAATATATGTTCAAATCCTCAATCTATTTAATAATTAAGGTAATCCAAAAATCTATGTGTTTAAGGACAAATTCTCAAATTAGGCCCAAGAAAACACCTATTTCAACTTTAGGGCTTGTTCAAAACTTATTACAAAAATATGTCACTTTTTGTTTATTACATCATTTTATACTTGCGCAATTCAAATTTGCGAAATTAAAAAAAAAATTCTTCAAAATTACACTTACGCAATCCAAATTTGCGTAAGCACAAACTTAAAAAAAAATTAAACTTGCGCAATCCAAATTTGCATAAGCACAAAATTCTATTGTCAAAAAAAATTACGCTTGCTCAATCCAAATTTGCGCAAAAACAATTTTTTTTAAAACATACTTACGAAATCCATATTTGTGCAAAACTTGACCTATTTTTGTAATAAGTTTTGTTTTAGACCTAAAGTTAAAAAATCTTTTTTTAGTCTAATTTGAAATTTTGTTTTTTATTTAATTTATAAGTTCGTAAAGATACTTATTCAACTTGCAAACTCAAATTTTTTTCTCACTCACAACAAATCCGTCTAGCTGCTTTATGTAAATGGTCCCCTCCAAATCACCATGCAAGAAAGTTGTCTTTTCGTCAAATTTCTCCAGCTTTAAGTCATGAGTAGCAACTATGACAAACAAAATCTGAACGAGAGTATGTCTTAGCATAAGAGTAAAAATCTCATCATACTCAATTCAATTAAACCTTATATCTCATATTATCCTTTACTTTAAACACCCACTTACTATCTATGGCTTGGCTTCCCTGAGATTAGGATTGTCAATTGATTACCGAAAAATACAATATACATCCGCATCCGTATCCGAAAAACGAATAAATATTCAATATCCGAAAAAATAGATGTCGATACGGATCAAGACATCCGCATCCAAAAATTATCTGTCCGATTTTTTTAAGATTATAGTTTAAATTATGTGTATTTTAGTGCAATAAAATATTTTTTTTATTGTTTTATTAAGTTAGAAGTTTATATTATATGCACTAATAACATATTTACTACTCACAACTATTTACTATCATCATATTTGTTTATTTTTAATACTTTAATAATCAATGAGATTAAAAAAGGTTTATGCTAAACTAAAATTTTCCATTATTATGATTCTTGATTTAACGATCATTAACGGATAGGATAATTATTCGATATCCATCCGTATTCGCGGATGCGGATATCCGATATCCGAAAATGGTTTCGGATATGGATACAGATATTGCACTATTCGCATTCGAAAGTATACATTAACAGGCTTACCTGAGAACGTGTACTGTAACGACCCGGAATTTCATCGCTTTGATTTGCGAATATTTAATTAATTTTAAATATTCAAATAATAGATTTTATAATCAAAATAAAACTCATTTTAAATAATAAATAATGGTAGTGAAATAGTTTTTCAAATTTGTTTACAAAAATATATAGTTCTAAGAAAAATAAAAAATTTGACCAGAATTCGTTTTTCAAATTTTTGACTTTTTGTCCAAAAAATTTGTCGGAAACATTGTAAACCCTAGAGTATAAATATACACGTTCATTCATAAATAAGTTAGATATGTTTGTATATATATGCATTTAGTTAAGTGATATATAAATGTGTAATGTGACATTTTATGTATGTATAATAAAAGTGTTTAAAACATGAAATGACATATGGAAAAACATAAAGTACATTAGCATTTATGGCATGTTTTAAGATGTTGGAGCGAAGAGAGGGGAGGGGGACAAGAAGGTGGCTCAAGGACAAGGGGAGGAGGCAAGCATTATGATGTGGCATTCATGGATAAGAGGGTATAAATGGAATTAGCCATTTTGCATAAGGTTATAAATATCAACTCCATGCTCTCATTTTCATTTTCTTTTCAAATTTTACCTCATATTCTCATGGTCACAACTCCCTCTAAACTACTCCAAATAAAAAAATTCTTTTTTTCAAACTCAAGAGAATCGAGTTGGCTACAATTTTTACTTACACCATTTCTTCAGTTTTCGAGTGTTAGTGGGTCAAAAATGCATTTCTTTCAGACTCATTTTCAAATTCAGATTTTCAAGTCCGAAAATGCCTCTTCTTCTTTTGACCATATCTCGTCAAATCAGATCCAAATTGAGTAATTCTTTTTTTTTGAAATTGTATAGAAGAGAACTTTCCCTTTGACAACTTTTCCAAATTCAGTGAGTAACTTGTCTAAAAATCAATTGGAAGATGACCCATTTTCGGGTTTAATTTTGTGAATTCGATGATAATCGGAAATCCCTCTACCTTTCAAGAACGAATCTAGATAGTCCCATAGGCAAACCCATTTATAGCACTTAGCCACCAAAATCTTTTCTTTTCATAAGCTAAAGCTAGGAGTTAGGTAATCGAAAAAGTTGGTGAAGTTCTAGAATAGGTTGGATAGCTTAAGGTGAGAAAAATCTTGCTTTTATATAAACTTGTAGACTTTAAACTATTATTGATCTTGGTTATGAAATATGTTGCTTGATTTATTGAATGTTGATGTATATAAACATATTGCTTGGATATTGTATGACTTGAAGTTTGAAGTAAAGTCAGTAAGGAAAAGTTAGTAAGCGAATGCTAGTATGGTTTGTAGTTAGAATTCTTGACTTGTTGTTTGTGATAGTGATATATTCATATGTTGTACTCATGAACCTAGGTTTGTAATTTTTCTTAGGATGTTCTAAGCCAAGAAAGTTAGTGGTAAACTGGTTAGTCGCGACATCGAAATCTCTTGGTTTACTAACTTGTTTACTTATGAATATTTTGAGAAAATTTGAAAAGTTTTAACTTGAATTGATGTTTTCAAAATGTTTTATGTAAGTTTATAAAAGTAAGTCAAAATGATTAGTAAAGGTTTTGGAAAGTGATTTGAATTATTAATCAAGTTTTGAAATTTACAAACACTATAGCGATGCAGTTCGTGAAAACAAACTCTTTTCGAATTTAAAATATTTTAACTTAAGTATCTTTTTGAAAAGTGTTTTTCAAAACTTATTATAAGTTTTTAAGGGTAATTATTATTAACTAATTAGTTATTTTATTATTTATTCAATTAATGACTATTTAATTAATTAAGTAAGGTAATTAACACCTAATCATTTGTTTATAAAGTAATTAGTACTTAATTATTAATTAAGTAAGTTAATTATAATTAGTTAATTAATTAAAGATTCTTTTTTAGTTGATAATTTAGTTAAGGATTAATTTGTGTTTAATGATTAATCAATAATCAATAATTTATTTATTAATAAAGGGTTTAATAAACTACTAATTAGGTTAAGATTTAATTAAAACTTAATGTTATTATTTTTAATACAGGTATATTTATTATTTAAGTTTTAATTAAGTATTATTTAATTATTAATTAAGAATAATTAATAGATAATGATTTATTTAAAGATTAACTATTTTAAATAATATTTAATTATTATTTAATTATTTAATTAATAGTTAATTATTATTTAATTATTAATTAAAGGTTTAATTATAATTAAATAAAGAGTTTAAATGTTATTTAATTATTAAATAAAAGTTTTAAAGTTTAAACCTACTTTAATTCTAAATGATCAGTTTTGTTTTGAAAGCAAACTCTCTTTTAAAGAATATTTTATCCAAGGGATTTTCTTTGTCGATTACCCTTAAGTAACCTCAATTGAATATGAAGCCCAATGATATCTTTTTAGCGGAATAAAACACCGTTCTGCTAATTAAATTGTAATTGACATCTATTTAATAGAATAAAACCATGTTCTACTAATTAAATTGTAGTTGACATCTATTTAGCAGAATAAAACCCAGTTTTGCTATCATTTGGTTAGATAAAATATAAATGACATCTGTTTAGCAGAATAAATCCCCGTTCTGCTATTATATCATTTGGACATTGAATTTTATGTCAGTAAATTAATATTTGATAAGTGATGTTTTCTATATATGCATAGTTGTTATTTGCTTTTGTATACATATCCTCATACTTAAGTTATGCGATGTTTGAATAGAAATGGTATCCCTCTTGAAGTATTTTGTTAAATCTTGTGCACAGGTTTTACAAAGATAATTAATTATTTAAATAAAGATAGTTTAAAGTAAATTAATTATTTCAATAATGGTGTTTCAAAAATTAATTGATTATTTTAATAATGATGATCTAAAATCAATTAATTATTTTAATAATGATGTTTTAAAATTGATTAATCATTTTAATAATGATGTTTTAAAGATAATTAATTATTTATTTAAATAATAATGAGATTAAGATTTATTAATCATTGTATCAATGATAAAATTAATTAATCATTTTAATCAATGATGTTTAAGGCTAATTAATTATTTAAATAATTAGGTATTAAAGTTAATTTATCATTTTTCTAATAATGTTTTAAGATCAATTTATCACTATAATAATAATGTTTTAAATTTAAGTAATCATTTCGTTAATGATGATTTAAGATTTTTTAATCATTTTAATAACGAAGTTTTAAAGGTTAATAATTATTTTTAGCAATAAAAGTTTAAAGTTAATTAATCATTTAACAAGGTTGATTAAAGTTAATTAATCTTTTTAAATAGTGTCGTTTTGAAGCAATGAATTGGGATTAAAGCTAACTAATTATTTTAAATAAAGTTGTATGAAATAATTAACCATTGTTTTAAAAGTTAATTGATCATTTTAAATAATGATGCTAAAGTAATAAATTTTGGTTTAAAGTTAATCCATGATTTTGATAAAGTTGTTTAAAATTAATACTTTTAATGTGAAACCCCAACACAAGTTTGGTTTTAAAGTAAAAGTTTTGATTTGTTTATGATAAAAAAGATTTCGTAATCCAATATCGCTTATGTGGAAAGGATTTAGTCATGCTTTTAACACTAAACGTCAAGGCTTGGACTTGTTTCTATCTTGATGGTTGAAAATATCATCAAGGCAATGCCTAGAGGTAACACTACCTCAACTTGCCCGACTTCATTTTCAATCAAAGGATAGCACTTGTTTGGAATCAATGAGTAGTGGTAAGATTATGAAATCTAATTTCCATATACGATCATTTTAAAATTACCCCCGATAGTTGATTTATTAACTATCGGTTCATCTTTCTTCATGTTGTATTTCGTCACTCTAAGACGATGTGTTACTCATTTGAGCTTTGTTATCTTTTGTCGGAAATGACTGCACCCAAAGAGCAAGTGGAAGCTAAGCTATGTTAGGTTGCTCCCATTAGGGTATTTTCACATCCACTCTAGATTGGATTCGATTTTGCGCATTGAGATGTGACATACATGGATTCTCGGTAACCGTTGGCGGGGCTCGGCTTGGACGTGTCCGAGACCATCGGAGTTGTGAAGTATATTTCTAGAGGTATAATTTTAGTAAGGGAGGGCACCCTTCTAGTCATTTGTTGGAAACTTTTGCCTATTCTTTCCTTTGATTCCAGGTTTTTAAATTAACTTCTTTCTTAATTTCATTGAGAAGTGACTAAGGTTCTTCTTGATGTTTAATTATTTGTGTTCATTCTTTAAGTTTGGATATTTACCTTGTTTATCTCATTTATTCATGTTTAGATTGTTGTTTTAATTTGTTTTCCATTTCTTCATCTATTGATGTTGATCTTGTGAGGTAAAAACAAGTTCCGCGTTAGCGACATATCTCACAGAATTGTTATATGTTCACCTTATTACTTGAGTTTTCTCATGCTAGTATTACCAGAATGATCTGGGTGCTATTTTATTTTAACGCTCATGTCATACCAAGCATATTTTCCAGATTAGCTTCAGATGCTTTGGATTTCATGAGACGAGCTAGATACCCAAGACGTATCTAGTCATCTGCAAAGAGGTGTCTATATTAGAAGAAATCAAAGATCACGTCGATCGTTAATTAATCCAAAAGGAGAAAGACAGCTTATATTGCAACTTTAGATGATTCTGATACTACATCAAGTGACAATGAATCAAATATAGAAAATGTCAATACGTGTTTCATGGTGATAGAAGACTAACTAGATCAGAACAGAGGAAAACAACAAAAGTAGTGCTTTTTACATTAAATTTTTATTTTTATTTCATTTATTTGAAATTTTTGAAGTTAGGAATAAATATAGATTAATAATACCGATAATGGGTGTGTGTACGAATTTATTACCTTAGTTTAATTTTGGAACATTCGGCTTATATGTTGACATAGTCCACATACGTATGTCGATATACCAGTCGGAAAATTGGAGAATCTTTTCAAATACAAACTTTTGATTTTCCCTCTCTTTTGCATTAATTTTAAAAACTAAAAGGCATTTTTCAACCGAAAATTGTCAGTTCACTCTCTATTAATTAACTCGTTCCTATCTCTTCATTCACTAACACTTTATTTCAAAATTCAAAATCATTCTTCACTCTCCCACCTTCAAAACTAATCAAAAATATCTTCCTCAAACCAATATTTATCATCTAAAGCCATTAGGTTTACCAAAAAGTTCAAAAGTCAACTTCATAATAATCAAGGGTCCATGGAAAATTATATTGAATATGGTGCTTATGGAAAAATAATTTTTGGAAGGTTTGCAAATTTTAATGAATTTTTCTATTATGACCATGTACTTCTATTTTAAATAATTAAATTTACTTCTTGTTGTTTAATAATGTTATCTTAGTCTCTGCATGTCATTAAAATAGAATATTATTAAGTATAAAAAAATTAGAATAAAAACATAAATTGTGAAAATTAAGGTACATACGTCGATATACCATACATACATATCTCGACATGTACTGACCGTTTTTGAAAAAAAAAATTTCAAAAATTGTCAACTACTTTTAAATCAGTTATGTTAACAAGAAATCTTGTCAACACCCCAAACCAAAGTTAAAAGATAAGGTTTATCTCTTTTGGTTTCTTAGGCAAATGGAGAAGGGTAGAATGTGTATGTTCACTTTGGTTTCCCTTTCAAATAGGTCGTTGTAGTAAAACTTGTTCAAATCAACCTTTCGACCCAGTCAACACGTGTAGTTTCTTTATTTAATAGCCTTTCGAGCTTATTGAGATGATATGGATGTCCCTTCGAAAGCCTTCTTTTCTAGGCGGTTACAGAACACAAAAGGATAACCTTGAGGATCTGAGATCAAGACTTGATTTGGTGGGTTTCGACCTCGTCGAAAGCTAGGTTGATTAGTAGTTAAGACTAGGATCAAGAATCCAGGATTGAGGTTTCAACCCGGTCAAAAGCAGTATCTTGGGTTTGGACCGGGAACATAAAGCCAAAATGGATAGGTGTACGGTCTTGACCTTGTCGAAAGTGGTAGTCTTAGGAAAGGTGGCTTGGAACCTATAGCTGGTATTATTTGAGAATTTAACGGTTTCGACCTAGTCAGAAGGGACCTTTCGATATAGTCGACACCTATAACACAAGGTTAGTCCAGATAAATGCTGTTGGTTGCTTATGAACTCTTGCCTGTGACTTGATGCAGAACCTTCCTGGATAACAATGGTTTCGACCAATTCGAAAGGCTTGGTTTAGCTTTCGAAAGGGTTGTTCAGGCCAATACATGCTTCCGAGTAGTTTGAATGTAGGCGAAACCTTTGGTTTCGAAAGGTTTGGGGCTTATGTATAGAGTTGTCCTCCTTTGCCTTCGAAAGGAGTTGCTTTGACTCATTTGAAAGGATTTCATACATATAGAATCATCTGCTTCGAAAGGTGATCACTGAAGCGGAAGGGTGCTTTCGATCCTTTCGATACCTTCGAAAGGTTCTGAAGCTTTTGGACTTCGCCCGTAGCATCCCTTCGACTCCTTTGAAAGATATAGCTGGAGCCTTTTCCTCTTGTTCTTCTTTATCTCCTTACTCAAACTTGTTTCGACTAGGTCGAAAGGAATTTTAGCAGTAACATTCCTTCCTCCCCCGTGAAGGGAAGCCCTTGACTTTCCAAGTCAACTATGTTGAAATCTAGAATCTTCCGCCTTTTGGTATTCCTGAGAGAATCTTGACTGCATATTTGAATCCGATCTAATGGCTTGCCGTCCTTTCTTACTTTTCTTATAAAATACGTTCTCTTCTTCTTCCTCTTTACTTATCTGCAATTAAATAAATTTCGAGAGAAAGTAAAGAGATTTTAAAAATTCTCCAAATCACCTTTCCCTCCATCAAAGAAGAAATCAGATCCAACGTAAGTAAAAATCATTTCGCTCTGCAAATCTCTTTCTCTTTTTTTATTATATTTCACGATTGATTTTAATCTCTCAGATCTTATAATCAAAATTTCAATTTTCGATTTGATTTATCGAGAATTGTTTGAGTTATAACCTATCTAGAAGTTCTTTTTAATTCGACTTCATAGTTTGATTCGATTTATTATTATTCTTTTTTCTGTTAATTTTTCATTTCAATTTTTCTCGATCCCACATTCTATGACTGTGGCTGTTTTTAGAAAATCTGAACTTCCATTTCAAAGATTTCTCAGTTTTAGTAGTTAATTCATGTTTAAATTTGTAGTTTAATGGTTTTGATTCATTTGTTTATTAAAATTTTGAATTCCTAGATTTGGGGAAGAAATGATTTCCACTTTTCTTCGCCAGGAAGCCTTGAGCTGTACAAATTAAAAATTGACGCCACAAATTTACTTTTCTACCCCTTCGAAAGGGTTTAAGGCGGCAACTTTTATTTTGCTTTCTTAGCCTCTTTCGATGGGGTCGAAAGGTAATGTAGCGCTAATTTGATCGACCTCGCCGAAAGGTTATATAGTAAAGCAGTATGCACTCACTCCTCTCGAAAGCGAAACGTTTCTACTTAGTCGAAACCTTTTTTGCTAATTGAAATTTTGTTTTTAGTATGCTTTTTGAAACCATAATTTTCTTTCGACCCTATCGAAACCTTCTATATTCACCTTTTTGCAACATTGTCGAAATGTTCCAAGTTCATAAGATTTTAACTTAGGACCTTTTGACTCAATGGGTGAATAGGGTTTCGACAACATTCATACTTCCTCTAGAAAAACTTAAGCCATTGGTTTCGACAATGTCAAAGGGTGTTGTTATCTTGTATATTTAACATTTGTAGTGTATATTTTTGTTCAAACTCTTAAGTTAGTTTTAACCGTTCCCTTTTAATAACATGGTTTCTATTGAGCCTTCAGCATTGTTGAAAAGTACCAATTGGCCACATACTTCAACCCTTCCTTTCAACCTTGTCGAATGCTCAGTGGATGTTCATATTTAGGCCTTCGAAATTGTCGAAAGGTGTTTGTTAAATGTTAATTTTTCCTTCCCTTCCGACTCCGTCAGAAGCTCTATATCTCTGATTTTTAACTTTAACATTCTTCCAAGAATTTGAAGTTTCACGTTTAGCCTTAAGTTTAAGGTGCTATAGTAGGTTTTCACCAATTCTTGAAAGAATGTTAGTTTCATACCAACTGAAAATTTTAACTGAAACGTTTTCACCTGGCAGAACCATGAGCTCTCCAAAGAAAGTCAAAGCCACTTCAAAGCATTCTCTGATATCTACACAAAATGAGGTAGATGCCATTCTCAACGACTATGGAATTGCCGGTGTGGAAGCCATTCCACCTAGAGAAACGGACACCATCAACAACCCTCCCGAAGGATTATTTGCTTATACTGTCATTCATATATGGCACGGAGGGTTTCTTCCTTTTCCAGAGTTCTTGTCCAAGTTCCTTTCTCATCTCGGAATCGCTCCAATCCAGCTGTCATTGAATGTATACAGTTACATTCTATCTTTGGAGTTGATGGCATTAGAGTCTGGCCTACCTTCTTTAAATGATGGAGTATTGAACTACTTGGTTCGATTGGTTAAACTCAGCAATCTCAATAGCCAAATCTTTAGGGCGAACCCTCCAAAGAAGCTGATATCAAAAGGAGTGAACAAGTTTAGAGACCGGGAGAACCAGTTTTTCTTCGTTATATGCTTCCCAAATATCAGTGGGATTTTCTCTACTCCCCGTAAGTTCGGATTTTCATTATTTTCCTTCTATTCAGTGGTTTTTCTTGTCTAACCTTTGCCGTATGTTAGGTGCTACTGTCAAAGAACTTAATGAGGCCAATAAGACAACGGTGGAGTCTCTAGTCATAGCTTCTAATAAGATCAAAAACCGATTGAAGCTGTTGAATCCTGCCAACTTGAAGAAGCATTCTCTCCTCCCTTCTGGTCAAAGGGTTCTGGGGCAACCTCCTCTAATCCAGCACACATCAAAAAGCAA
Source organism: Allium fistulosum (assembly GCA_030737815.1). NCBI lineage: Eukaryota > Viridiplantae > Streptophyta > Magnoliopsida > Asparagales > Amaryllidaceae > Allium > Allium fistulosum. Next base: position 104,681,853 of record CM060907.1, read on the forward strand.
ACATTTTCTTTCCCTGGGAGATCCTGCAAATTTCTCTCCCATGTCATCTATTTGCTCCGACCATTCTGGTAAGTTATAAACACAACATTTATTTTCTATTTTTGCGTTGCTTTTCGAATTATTCTGTTAACTTATGATCTTTTTGAACTCTCCTCAACTGCTCCTCGGGTTGTAAAGTCTTCTAGTGGTTCAGCTCCTCCTCTTGAGACCTCACGTGCGCCATCCTTTGCTCAATCTCTTGCTAGGACTAAGATGGCTGTCAAGAGAAAGTTGGAGAAGTCAACTGCGGTGGGGCCGCCCCTTAAAATTGCTAAAGTAGTCAAAGTTCCTGATTCGGTAGAAGAGGAATCTTAATCTCTTGATAAAGCTTTAGAAAGCCCGATCGTTAAAGCTCCTTAGGATAAAGCTAAGTAGATTCCTACCGCAATCGATCCTCTCACTCGCATCTCCGTTTCACGCTTTCCAAGCGCACTCGAGCAGATGCAAAAAGATTTGGAGATGACCCCCACTATAAAGCACATTCCTCCAAGGCCAACATCTCCTTCTTCCTTCATTAATTTTGAAGAGATAGCCCAGTCTATCTTAAATTCTACGTCCTTTGCCTCCATTCACCCGCTTTCCTATGTTCTTGACTTAGCGGGTCATTATCGTTCTCTGATAGAACAACAATTCCTAGTGAGTTTCTCTTCACTTGACTTTTATCGTTACCGTTCTTCTCTAAATTTCTAACTCGCGCTGCATTTCTTCTTTTAGATTTCCAAAAGTTGGTTAACTTTATATGAGCAGGCATCTAAATCTTCTGTCGTATCCTCCAAGTTTCGGGAGGAAATTTCTACTCTAAGGAATTAAGTCTCTTCCTTACCCATGGAAAAAGATGAAGAAAACTCTGAACTGGAGTGATTGAGAACTTCTCTCGCCCAGTCGGAATCCGCTATCTTAGAGGAAAGGAGAGCCCGTCAATTCCTTGTCGATGAAAATTTGATAATGCAAATAACCCTAAAGGAATCTGACAAGGAGAAAGCTCGAATGGCGGCAAAGCATGCCACTTTGAAGGAAAATTGAAAAAAACCAAGGCTTCTGTGAAACTGGCGGTCGATACCATCTCAGATGCTAAACAGCGAGTGTCGTGGTTTCTTGATACTACACTTGAAGAGATCATGATGAACTCCTTCAAAGAAGCCTTGATGCTTGCTTATTCTGACAATATCGATAAATGCCCTGAGCTAAGATTTTCTTCACTCGATTCTGCCCTTGCTGATAGAGTTATGGGCAAGATAAATCAGATGAAGCAAGGGGTTGAAACTTCTGTAAAGGAGTCGACACCTCTAAGATTCTTTCTTTTGAAGTCCCTTCTTTTGAAGTCGAATCTGACTCAGAAGATGAAAGCAACAAAGATGATGTTGTCGAGGAAAAGGGGTATAATGATGGCGATGACAACGATGACGATAATGATGACGATGATGATAATATCAATGGTGGCCAAGGTTAAGGTGGTGACAGAGGGGGCCACACTAAGACTTTTGACAAAGATGGAGATGATAAAACTAGAGCTTCTGAGAAAGATCAATCTCCTCGCAAAGGAGTCCCACCTGAATCTTCCGCGCCCTATGCTCCTTAAGTAGAAGAGCTTGCTTTTATTGATGTTGAAGCGCCGAAGGAGAAAGTACAAGCTTTCCAAGAATCAGTCCCAATATCTCAGGTATGGGATTCTCTGTTTAAACATCTTTCACTTCAAAGATAATAATAGTGTAAATCATTTATTTTAGATAAGGAAGAATCTGTTCTCCCCCATAAAACCAAACTTGAAAGAAAACAAGCAGAGATAAACAGTTTATATAGGGAGTTAGACAAGCAATTAAGGGAGTACAATGTACTTTCTGATAAATATCACAGGCTTAATAGGAATACAGCAGTGCTGGCATCTTTTAAGCATCAAGAAGCTGCCCCCAGACTAAGGAGAGCACGCCTTCGCTACGATGCTTTCTTGAAAGAGAACCGGGAACTAATCACCTTACTCTTGATGTTGATTGAAGAGAGATATATTTTAGTTAACTTCCTATATAAGGTCTATTGTAGACACCCCATTGTTGACTTTTCATATTTAGGTGAATTTAGTGGGGGTCTACATTGGCGTTTTCATAAGAGATACTTGGACGAATTCGGATTTGACCCGCATCCTAGACCTTGTTGGAACTTACCACGAGTCAGATCCATTCCCCAAGATCTTCCTTCTGCAAAAACTTAAGTATTATAAGAACAAATTTGTTTTTGAATTATTTACTAAGTCTATCTTGTATGAACCAGATGAATAATTGTAAACATGCAATAATATATTGATTTGTAAACATTTGTTTTAGTCTTGCTTTTTATGCTTAGGTTCATTTCATTATGTTATCACATAGTGACTTTTCATTAGGCCAACTTGTTTCTAGGGACCATTTAAGTCAATACGTTAAACTGAGAAGATTTTATCTTGAAAAAGCATCAATTTTAAAGTCCTCAAAATTAACAAGATACTATTTTCTTAGAGATTTACAAAAACTTTATCTGGAACATCGTCGTCTCCGTTTTGATTTCCTCGTAATGAAAAAGAGAACCTTCTTAAGGAAATCAGGACATCCCACACTAAATTAATCTGTGGTCGCGATAGTCTTCCTATCGGGGAATGAGACTATAGCAGATATCCATCGGTTTTTACTCCAGAAGGAGTCAATATCCCTTTTAATTTGATAGTTACCCTTTCCATTAATTCATTAAATAAAGTTAGAAATGCAGTTTCTCAACTTTAGATGTGGAGTGAATATTCAGTTGTACTTTTTCAGTTTCATTGTCATTTAAGTTGTAATCGTTTATCGTAATAATATAGAGATTTATCATTCTGGTTTTGACTTCATTCTATTTCTTTTTATTTAAATTGGAGTTATAGCTATCAGCAGCTCCTCTCTCACTAGATTCAGCATCACGTTTTGTTAATCTTAGAGATAAGCTGTTAATAGAACTTGAAAAAAGTAAACTCTTCGAAGATACCCTACTTGCTCGCTTTCACGGGAATGCCGAAGCCTTAAGATGGCACAAAAGATACTTGCTTCAGAAAACTATTGTTAGCAACCTTAAAGATCAAATTGCCAATTTAGAGGCTAATGTCAAAAGTAAAGATGAAACAGTTTCCGCATTGAACCGACAAGTTAAGTCGAATCCTTCAATCGATTTTGACCATAAGATGTCAGACCTTCTCCAAAAAATAAGTGATTTGGAGATGAAATTGTAGGACAACCAAGCTCAGTATGAGTCGCTGGAATATATTATGGGGGATAACATTCCGAGTTTTGATTTACCAGGCTCCCTTGCTACTTCATCTACCGCTAAAGTTACGAGATCAACTTCCCTCGCTGCTCAGAAATTTCCCACTACAACAAATCCTCCTCCAGGCTTAGATGAGAAAGCAGTGGGCGAGTGGTGTAGGAAAGTTAAGTTTGAAATGATGAAATACTTTGACGAGCAAAAGAAAGAAAAATATTGACAGCGCATAAACGAATATGCTGCTAAAATCTAGAAACTCGAACGTGAGAATTATCTCCTTTTGAAGCGCGTTGCTGAATTAGAAAGGGAAAGTAAAACCCTTAAGGGCGCAAACAGAGCTTTCAATCGCGCTCTGAAGACTAATATCGATGCAATTGACGATGCATATAGGAAAAGGAAGAAGGAAAAGAAACTTAAAGAGGTCCTCTACATTACAATCCGTCACATAGTTGATCCTTCAATTGCTGAGGACCTAAGCAAAGCTACTCAAGGTTTATGATTGATTTGTATTCATGAAATATATATTCTTGTTTTGTACATTTGTAAATAGTTTCATAAGTTAAGTAAATCATACAAAATTTGTAAATATCACCTGATTTATGATTCTTTCTTGTAGTGTTATTTCTGAAATGCTTGTTTGATAGCCCATACTATAATTTCTGTATTTGCTGAATCTTTCATTCTTCTTTGCTGTTTTGATTTCCTTGAAAAGTGTGAAGCATGCAACATTTCCAATTGTTAGCTTGAAACTGATATATAAGTCTATGCATATCATTTGTGAAGACTAACAAATCATCATGTTAATCATATGTAAAGTAGTTTATATTTGATCAAATGTCTAAATCCCATTTTTGGTCATGATAAGAAATTTTAACCATATTGCTGGAATATCCAAAGTTTGTTGGTAGAAAACCCTATCCCAAAACATAGGTTTAAATATTAGAGAGTCATCCTCTGCAGAGAGCTCATTATGAAAAAGATCCAGAAATCATTATCTAAATATTTGTAATAGAAATCCAATGACCCATACTCGGGTGTTAATGAGATTGGAAAACTTCGAAGTCCAAAACCTAGATTCAGGTATTAACCGAAACTCATAATAATAATCTTTTGGAGAAAAGTTTTTGACCCAGATTCGGGCATTAGTAGTCGACAATCAGAAATCCATAATAAAATCGAAAGCCCAGATTAGGACATTTTTAAGTAATAGTCTCGAAACACAGATTCAGGTATAATAAAGACCGTAAGTGATTGATAAAAACCTAAAACCCAGATTCGAGTATTAATAGATGAACTTCAGAAATGAGAGTCCCGAAACCCAGATTCGGGTATTAATAAATGAAATTTAGAAATGAGAGCCCGAAACCCAGATTTTGGTATTAATAAATGAAATTTAGAAATGAAAGTCCCGAAACCCAGATCCCGGTATTAATAGACGGAGTCCTGCTTTACTCCTTAGATTCTGTCTTCTTTGACATGCATAAACCCTTTAGGCTTTGTATATAGTGGTGACCTGATCGGCTGCTTCTCAAGCTTAGATGTCTTAGTCCATATACTGATGTGCCACTTCTTGGGGCTGGACATCTCAGTCCATTGGAGATATGCCATTTCTCAGGCTTGGACATCTTAGTCCATTATTTGATGAGCCTCTCCTTGGGCTTGGACATCTTATTCCATTACTCGATGAGCCTCTTCTTGGGCTTGGACATCTTTGCCCATTATTTGATGAGCCTCTTCTTGGGCTTGGACATCTTAGTCCATTATTGTCTAGTGCTCTCGGTTAGCTCATCTTAGAGGCTGGAACCAAGGACTTACCCAACCTCCCTCCAAGAGGCACCTTGACTTGGCCAGAGGCGCGGCCAAGTGCTTGTCCGGTGCTTTAACCTGGCCATAGCGTGGTGCGAATAAAGGCTTACTCCATTCTCCTTCCAGGAGGCGCCTTGCCCTGGCCATAGCGTGGTGCGGATAAAGGCTTACTCCATTCTCCTTCCAGGAGGCGCCTTGCCCTGGCCATAGCGTGGCACAGACATGGGCTTGTTCGGTGCTTTAACCTAGCCATAGTATGACATGGATAAAGGCTTACTCCATCCTCCCTTTAGGAGGTGCCTTGACCTAACCAGAGGCACGGCCAAAGGCTTGCCCGGTGCTTTAACCTGGCCATAGCATGGCGCGGTTAAAGGCTTACTCCGTCCATCCTCCAGGAGGTGCTCTGCCCTGGCCAAATCGGCGCAGACAGAGGCTTTCTACCATCTAAGGTAGTATTCTACCATCTTAGGTAGTATCCAAATGCAAGGAGTATTTCACTCCCAACCATGTAGATCTTTCTCAAAAAAAGTAATCCTTTATTGATTCATTCATGATCTTTTTACAAATTCCCTAATCTTTCCTTATCGGAAGAAATTGATTATCATCCCTTCTAGGGCTTTGCAATGGTTGGTTTCATGTCCTTTCATCATGTGATAGTGACAGTAGGATCCTCCTAGATTTCTTTCATGTTTTGGCTTCTTTTTCTGTGATGGCCAATAATTAAGCTCATCCCTGGTTAACAAGTAGACATTCTCTATGGATGTTATCAAGTTGCATTCTTTGGGAAGTCTAGACTTGAAACTTGTGTCTTGAGGGTGGCTTTTTGATTTCTTATTTCTTGGCCTTGTAGTTTCACATTCGTCGATTGCTTTCCTTTTCGACAACTTTGGAGTTCTTGAGTTGGAAGTGTTTCTGTTGCACCTCGTTGCCATTTATGTGCAAAAGAATTATAATCAGCCATTATCTCTTCTTCAAAGATTGTGCCTTTAGAATAATGTTGAATAGTTTTCCTCATTTGGCTGAACAAATTGTCACATCCACTTTTCCTTTTTCATAAGGCAAAAATAGGGGTGGGGCCAATATGAAAGGGGTTCAAGCTCCATTTCTCTGGATCATATGATTCTAATTTTTTCTTGTTTATAATTCTTAGAGCTTCTAATCTTAGCCTTTTCTCTTCATATTGGTTGGAATCCTTGATGGTTCTTCGGGAGAATCCTATAAAATGTGGTTCGAAAGACCCTTGCTTGGATCTTTTGATTCTTCTAGCCATGATGGTGTTAGACCATGGTAGATAAGCTTAAAACTGAGTTGGGTTAGGTTAGATACAAGTGGTGTTGGGTGTTCAAAAAAGTCAGAGGTTCGAGCCCTCCTTCTATCGTCAAATGCTAACAAAAAATCTTGTCAACACCCCAAAATAAAGTTAAAGGATAAAGTTTATCTCTTTCGGTTTCCTTTAAGCAAATGGAGAAGAGTAGAATGTGTACGTTCACTTTGGTTTCCCTTTCGAATAGGTTGCTGCAGCAAAAAATTTCAAATCAACCTTTCGACCCAGTTGAAACGTGTAGTTTCTTTATTTAATAGCCTTTCGAGCTTCTTGAGATGATATGGATGTCCCTTCGAAAGCCTTCCTTTCGAGGCGGTTACAGAACACAAAAGGATAACCCTGAGTATCTGAGATTAAGACTTGATTTGGTGGGTTTCGACCTTGTCGAAAGCTAGGTTGATTAGCAGTTAAGACTAGGATCAGGAATCCATGATTGAGGTTTCGACCCTGTCGAAAGCAGTATCTTGGGTTTGGACCAGGAACCTAAAGCTAAACGGATAGATGTGAGGTCTTGACCTTGTCAAAAGTGGTAGTTTTAGGAAAGGTGGCTTGTAACCTATAGCTGGTATTATTTGAGAATGTAACGGTTTCGACCTAGTCAGAAGGGACCTTTCAATACAGTCGACACTTGTAACACAAGGTTAGTCTAGAAAAAAGCTTGAGAAATAGTTAAGTAATTAGAAATATTGAAGACTTCCCTTTCTCAGCTCAAAGAAGATTTTATTAATGAATTTCCCTAATTCAATTTACAAATTAGGGTTTTACAGCTTTTGGAATTAAGAGAATACAAGCTTAGAATGACTGAGTTCCGATCCCTAAAACTTGACCCCTTGGATCTTATTTATAGATGCAGATCAGCACCTTTCGACCTTATTGCTCTCGACCTGGTCGAAAGGTGGCTGCAGTATTGTCTCTTTTGTGCTTCCGCCTTTTTCGAAAGGAAAGGTTGCACTTTTATTCTCTATGTTGTTTTGTAAGAGCTTTCGACTCTGTCGATAGGCTTTAGTCAGTGGTTTCGAAGGTGTTGAAATACTGATGGTTTCGATGCTGTTAGTTGCTTATAAACTCTTGCCTATGACTTGATGCGGAACCTTCCTGGATAACAATAGTTTTAACCAGTTCGAAAGGCTTGGTTTAGCTTTCGAAAGGATTGTTCAGGCCAATACATGCTACCAAGTGGTTTGAATGAAGGCGAAACCTTTAGTTTCGAAAGGTTTGGCGCTTATGTAAAGAGTTGTCCTCCTTTACCTTTGAAAGGAGTTTCTTTGACTCATTCAAAAGGTTTTCATACATATAGAATCATCTACTTCGAAAGGTGATCACTGAAGCAGAAGGATGCTTTTGATCCTTTCGACTCCTTCGAAAGGTTCTGAAGCTTTTGGACTTCGGCTGTATCATCCCTTCGACTCCTTCGAAAGGTCTAGCTGGAGCCTTTTCTTTGTAATTCTTTATCTCCTTACTCAAACTGGTTTCAACTAGGTCGAAAGGAATTTTAACAGTAACAAGTTATTTAATCCGTTTTTTCATCTCTATTTAAACCATTCTCTTTTAGAAAAACTCATCATTGATTCATCTTTTCATCTTTTTTCATTCTAAACATTTCCGTTCATAAAATGAGTTCTCCACATCAAAATCTTTTGAAAACTTAGAAGAAACATTTAATCTTTCAAAGATGCTCTCTGTTTCATCCTCCAAAGTCAAAGGAATTTGGAATTAAGTCAAATGCAAATGATGAAGGAACATAAGAAACATTTTGATGATCTTTGTTGGTTAATTTCCTCCTTTATCAAAGATTATCAAAAAAGTAATCTAGAATGCTAACACTCTAAAGAAAACATGGAATAAGAAGATTGGGATGTCTTTAAAACAAATCTAATCTTCGGATCTGAAGGACGGGTTGAAGTTCCAAGGGAAATCTAGTATTCCGATTTTTTTCAAATTTTTAAGTATGTATATTTGAATTTGATTGGTTTGTAAATACTTAATTAGTTAGGTTTAGATTGTTATAGGTTTGTTTTTGTGGTTTGACTTCATTTGTTTAATATTGTTTGCTTATATGTTTAAATTGTGGAATAGTTTGATTTGTATTTTAGAATGATTAATAAATTTTGTCTTGTTTTTATTTATTTAATTTTTAGTATATGGTTTAGAATTTAATCACTTCTCAATATATGTCCTAAATATACCACATTTAAAATAACAAGTATTTCCATAAATATATGCCTTACATATAATCTAATCACAATTGTGTATATAGTTTAAATCTATAAAAATGCTTAGAATTTAAATATTGATTTTGACTCCATAAGTGTGTCACATTTAGGGGGATTTTTGTTTTTCACCCATTTTGGTTGACGACAAAGGGGGATAAAATGTAACACATGCATATACTAAGGGGGGTTAATTAATTCAGGGGGAGTTATATTATATTTTATGTATAGAAGTATTTACATGGTTGTCATCATTAAAAAGACGGATATTTCTAATACCTCGGTTATTGATTTTGATGACAACAACCATACAAATATGAAGACTAATGTTTTGCGAAGTTATATAGTATATATCGCAGAATATTACACAGGTATAAAATAACTAAAGCTTGAAGACTGATCAATATAAAGTACAAGATTTAAAGAGGATCAACGCTCATGAGTATAATGAAAAAATATTTGAGGAGCTCGAGACTTTAATATATAGTTATGAGTCATTAGAATAAATTGTTAAAATCCCTGATAGCATATTTCGATCTTTATCACAAAATTCCGATCTTTGATATTTTATCAAAATAAATTATTCAAAATTCAAATATATTTTGTAAACAAAATTATTTATTCAAAGTATTTAAAAGCTATGTTTAAATTATTTTACAAAAATATAGAAGTTTAAACTTTTTTTTAAAGAACTATTGTTTTTCTAAATTAATATAAATATGTCGACATACGCCTCTTATGTATGTTGACATATAGACCATTGAAGAGGTGTCTTTAAATATTTGAATAGTTGTGATTTTTAACTACATCTCTTCGCGAGTAGACACATCCCTTCATACACTATATAAAAGGGACTAAAAGACAAATTTTAATAACTATTTTCTCTACTTTCTTCTTACTCCAAATTCTCACCAAATATTTCACAAATCCGCTTTCTATACTCTTCAAATTCGTTCAAATTCAATTTCTACTTAATTACATTCATTCTCTACATTCTACTTACCGATTTGGAAGTATTCTCTCATTATTCAAAGATCAAACCACTAGAAGGGCTATAGGATATCTTGTATCCCAAGTATAACTGTTTATTTTTTGAAATCGACAACTCTACTCTTATTTGTTTGGGTGTGCTTGTAACCTATTCAACTCAAGTGAGTGTGCTTAGTAGCCCATTTAAATCTAACGGGTGGTCTTGTTTTCTGGTAAATCAAGAGAGTTTACCTTGGACTCGTCAGACATTAGGGTGTATCTCATAGCCTTGAAATCGAGGTTATATTCTGGTTTGCTTGTTACCTAGTTAAAGTAGGCGATTGAAAAGAAATTTATCCAGTGTTGTATAGATCTGAATGTAGGATTGGTTAATCTGAAATAGTATAAAATTTCTGATGCCATCTCTCTTACTTTACCTTTTGTAATTGCTTTTATATTTATCTATGATTTTATCTGTGACTATTTGATTAGTATAGATCTGTGTTGACAATCTGCGATTTGACTTAAATTTTGAAACTAAGTTAAAAAGATTCATAAAAGTTATAAAACACTATTCACCCCCACTAGTGTTAAAATTGCCTTAAGACCATTACACCGTAACCTACATTTTGTATGAATGTAAAAAAAATTCTGGCTCTAATACAAGATTTATCCATATCACATAAAGAAGGTTTAAACTATGGCAACTACGTGGCATATAAAATGCTCGCGAATTTATATAAAGAAATTTTTTTGTACACCGTAATGATTAACTTTTTATATTAGATCCATTGTCATAATCTTGACCTCTATATCATCAATATTAAGCTAAGTTCATGTAAAACATTTTTAAGTTGTTTGAAAAGGCCAAACCTTGATGTAATCCACCACTTTAAATCCAAGGAAAAACTATTCTACCTTCACTTCAGTAATATCTTCAATATCCACACATCTTATAATAATTGACATTTGTTCATCATGACTTAAATTCAGTTATCAATTAAGAATAACCGAAGACTATTTCACTTTTAAGATTTTGGTTATTGTTTTCACTTTGATCTCATTTGGTGATAGAAGTATTATCTTGTATTGAATCTTATGACTCAGATAATGATGTTGAATTTATTTATCTACCACGCGCTGAAGATGATCTTGCATAATTGGATCAAATTTTGTAAGAAACTCAATAAATTGGAAAAAAAAGTCCATTATTCTTTTCATATATCTTCTCATTGCTTCCATAAAAGAGAAAACTATTCCTAAAAAGTGTTTTCACAACTTCAATTAGCTGAAATAATATCATCTTCCAAAGGACTTTCTCTTTCTCAATTTGAGCTTCCTTTTTTATCAACCGTTGCTTTTATAGTCTCTTTTGTAAATCAACCCACTTCACAACATTTTCGCAATATTCTGAATTCGTTTAGTGCTCCCTAAGTTTGTGTGGAAGATTATTCCAATTATCAATTCCATCTTCCGACAATTTGCTTGCCATTGATTTAATTTCAAACAGCTTGCAATAAAAACAAAATACTTTTTTCAATTCATTTGAATGTATAAGCCACTTCCTTTCATGTTCCTCGCCATTTGGAAAATGGTGAATATAATGCTTGGATGAAAAACTTCTACTTTCCCAAACTTTCACTTGGAAATTTGTCATTTTTTAAGGAATTCGATTGGGTCTCTTTGAACTATTATTATTCTTTGGGGTATCAATAATATGTTCCCATAAATCCAGATCATGATCCACATCAACATCTTTGTTCAAATCAAACATACTTTCTTCGTTCACATACTCTTCATTATCGTCATTGTTTATTTCTTCATCAACGATTTCATCCACATAAGCATCTCCATTGACATGAACTTCGAGATCTCCGTGTTCTTCAATAACATCGTCAAGAATTTCATCAATAGCTTCACTTGTTTCTCTGACTTGACTTGAACCAATTGATTGTTGTGCTTTTGCATTGAATAGTTTAGAAATTGAACTGACTATTGATGTAGACATTGCATCTTGACATTATTTCACCCTTCTATTATAAGCACTTGAGTTTTGATTTCTATTCCTTACTCGTTTCTTATGGTCTTCCTCTTTTGTCATATTATCTAACAATAAGTAAAAAATAAAGCACTGACAACCAATTCTAATCAACCAATTTTACTATAGAAACCAATTTTAATTACCTCCTATAGTAGCAGTTGCAACCTAATGAGGAAAGATGGAGCACTAGAGGCTGGCGTTAGAGGTTTGGAGCTCAAAAGTAGCAATCACTTCATTGGCAATTATGCTTGTCACGAAAAAGAGTAAGGTAACACGAGAGAGATAATTTGAATGTGAACGACAACCCTAATTTTTGAACGATGAATTAAAACTTGAGTTTTTGAATTTGCGACTAAGAGTAAGGAAGCATGGAGGGAGCTGGACCAGATTTGTTGCTTTGATATATTTTGTTGTTGCCCCAAGCCTAAGGGATTGCCCCAACACATGGGCTAGGTAGGCTTCCCCGTAGGCCGGCCTTGGATGTATCCAACTAGTCAAACTTAAACGGTCTAATTTTCTCTCTTAATCTAACCTTATCACTTCCTTAACTACAATTTGTTTTGACATCTTCTTACCCTCTCTCCTATACTTATACAAATCAATGACATATAAAGATTTCGACTATAAAGATTTGGAATACTTGATTACAAAAATGAATTTTTGAATGAAAGAGAAAACAAAAATACGTTGTGCATTGGGTTAACAATATTCTTATCAGATATCAGGAGCTTTGTCAACAAAACTTTCGTATGAAAAGACCGTGCTTCATTATGTTGTGCGATTGTTTGGAATCTTACGGTTTGCGGCCTCTAAAGGAAAATTGCATTAAAAATTTATTATAATATTTTAATATATCATCGCTTTGTCTCTTCCAACATGCTAGTTTACGAATTGGTTTCAATGATCAGGTAGCGCTATACGTGCTTAATTTCATGCAAGTTTAGAAGTTGTTACATTAATGTTAAAAGTTATAATTAAACCGGATGATCAATTTAACATTGTACTAAAAAATTAGAAGTTCTAACAGATGTTATCCCTTTTTCAAAAACTATAATGGAGCAATAAACATTACGCACATAGCTGTACACTTAACCAGTAGCAGTGCATAATCATTCATTAGGCGAAAAGGATACACCACACACAATATTTTGTCCATGTTCATTTGATATGACTTTTACACATGCCGTGACTAGTTAGGAAAAAAATGCACATGATAGTAGAGTATTCAATTCTAAGATAAACAATCAGACCTTAAGGTTTCCTCATCCTTCACCGATTTAGTATTATTTAGTTGATTATAATATCTGCTAATAGATGGTTATATGCCTCCATATCCAAATGTGAGATATCATGCCCCTCTCAGAATGAATTAAAATCAAACATAATTTTTTTTTAATTTTTACCATTAAGATTTACTTATGGTAATCAAAAGACTATTTGAAATATGGAAAAGAAAATTTTGCAATTTTAAGCGATATGCGGATACTAATTTCCAATTTAGCTTAAGGTGGTTATCGTTGCAATGACTATTTATAATTTCATATGGCACGGCAGTGGGGATGTATACTTTATGCCTTATGATGATTATCATGAACTTATTCCAAAAGAATACATTGATGAATATTATAATATTCAAATTATGGGAGAGAGAAAAATGAACCAATCAAAATAAGTATTTAAAATAATATGGTGTTGATTAGAAATAGCATAAAAATGAAATAATTACCGAATGACTTTAGTAATGTAATTTCTAATTTGTATTATCGTGTTGAGTTTGTCTGTGTATATGTATGTATATGTTTATATTTCTAAATTGTTGTACATGTTTCATTTGTTTTTGTTAGAAACTGATATGCTTTTATTTACTAGATTGTCTAATCATGTGTGATACTTATTGTTATCCAGCTTTTAGACCGAGGGGCTTTCAAATGAATTTGGATGTTGGTATGAAGACGAAATTGATCAAGGGCTTGGAAGTATGCTTAAAAAGACAATGGAAGGGACATTAAGAGTTCGAGGTGCCAATGGAACCAAGTGAACAGGTCGGTACCGAGCTCTTTTTGAGTACCTTATGGGACTCTAGAGTTATGGCTTATGGATTTCTAGTTAAAGTGATCGTCCTGGAGCCTATTTCTGAAGGAGTAGGTGAATAACTCAAAGTTAGCTCTAAAGGAAAAGACAAGTACTGAAGAAGAACCTCTCAACAACGACTGGATTTCTAAGATAAAATTGCTCGAAGCTTGATGGATCAAAGGAAGAAGACCAAGTGGAGAAAGACAGCATAACCTGCCATCGTAAAATCAGGTTGGTACCGACCACTTTTGGTTGGCACTGAAATGATTTTATTGGTTAGGGGACTTTTTCTCCCCTCCTACATTCTCAGATCTGAAGTAAGACTTGTTATTTCAAGATCCGACAATTTCGTTGGTCGGTTTCTCTATGAATAGCAAGCATATGGCAACTCAGAAAAGACTTTTGTGCACTTCATCTTCTTCACTCTATTTCTCTACACGACCTTGTCACTAAGGAATTTAGTTTTTCTCTATTCTAAGCTTTTAGATCATTAAAACTCTTTTACCTGTGACAAAATCTCTATGTAATAACATTAATGTTGATATAGGCCTTAGATTTGCCAAACAACTATAAAAATTTTCTATGTTTATTACTTTATTTTGTTAGATCTCTCTATTTAATTTAATTTTGGGGCGTTGTGCTACTTTTTAGCCCAACATCTTTGGTGCTTTCATTGAGAAAGGCAATTCTCAAGCATAGGTCTAGCTTTCTATTGTGGATTAGAACATCCAGGGGTTACATCCAGAAGGTTTTCAACAAAACATTTAAAGGAATTTCATGCTGAAATCAATGGCACCATCAAGGAGGTCTGGTAGATCTAGAGCAGTTGCTGGTGCAGATGAAGGAGCTTCTTACCATAATGAAATTACTATTCAACCAACATCAGCGTTGTCAAGACCATTTGCCCCTCTGGAAATGGTCACGAGAGCGAAGTTCGATAAATGATGGCAGAGTTGAATTAAAAGGTGGCAGATAGTTAGAAGGCTCTACTTGATCAATAGATACTAACATGGGCTTGCTGACCCAACAGTAACAGAGGATTAAGAGGAGTAAGAGAGAGGCATCGCCTTTCTAATATGAAGAGAACTCATCTACTTCTGGTCAGAACAAAAGAGAAGGAAAGCAATCACAGAAGGAACAAACTACTAGAGCAGTAGGGAGAAGTGCTGGAAGGACTGGAAAAGCCCGTGCTAAGGAAATTTGGATTGGTGCTGACCTAAATTTGTGGCCCTTAGATGGGCAGGGAGCTGAGGCCGTCAACTTATATGATTCTGGGGACGATTTGCAACATGTTGGTGATGATGATGGACTCATTGTTCAAGCTGAGAATGTTGATACTCAAACAGCCGCTATGGAGTTAAGAAAATGTCAAAGAAGAATTGAAGGAGTGGTTCTCCTAGAGACTAGAGAACCTAGACGTAAATAAGAAAACTGAGATGGTTTATGGAGTCAAACACTCGGTGGAGTCAAATACTTGGCATAGCTCTTGATAGTCATCCTTCGAAGTTCTAGGCTAGTTAGGAGCTTATAGCAGACATGATTAAGTAGTCAAATGGACAAAGAATAAAGACTGGGGTTCTACACCTAGTAGTACTTTGTTCTCGGATAATATTTTAAGGTAAGTGTATCTCCAGAAGTTTACGATGCCTACCATGTCATCGTATAATAGGACTACTGACCCAATGCAACATTTATTTAAGTATGAGTGGCATATGAATAGTGCTAGAGAAACATATGAAGTTTGATGTAGGTATTTCCCTATTTTCCTGGATGGAGCTGCGCTGATGTAGTCTACTCGACTCGTAACGAAATCCTTCTTGACTTTTGATGAGTTAGAAAAAGAGTTTTTGGAGCAGTTCAGGTTCCGCACAGCTAGACCTAAGGATGTGATGTCCTTATGAGCCTTTATCAGGGACCTCGGGAGTCATTAAAAGGTTCCTGAATTGGTTTAATATTGCAGTTACTGAAATTAATAATCTGAATGATAGTATGGTGTTAATGGCTTTGGTTCAAGGCATACATCTGGACAGGGACATTGAAAAATGGTTGAGGATGAAGCAGCCAATGACTATGAAGGAATTCCACTGGAAGGCAAACTAATTCTTGCATTTGGAAGAAGAAAGTTGGGTTGATGGGAAGACTGGTGGGGGATAGTGGAAGGAAGTGATTCAAAGTGCTGTAGCAATTAAACAGACCGATAAGAGCTCTGGTAGTATGGCCGTGAATGTTGGTAATTCTGGTAATCAAAGAAAGAGGAATCAAGGCGTTAGAGGGAGGCAGAATGATGCCAAAAAATGCCCAAGGAATATGAGGCCAAATGAATACACACCTCTGAATGACACACCTTAAAACATATACATAGCCACAAAAGGCATGGAAAGGTATAAGAAGCCACCTAGGAGGGAGTCGACTAAGGAGGAAAGGCACTATGGCAAGTATTATCATTTCCATGAAACTCATGGGCACACTACGAATGAGTGCAGGCATCTTAGAGATTATATTGAAGAATTGATAAGAAAAAAGAAACTGCAGTAGTATGTAAGAGAGCCGCTGGATAGCGGAAAAAATGCTAGAACCCAAGGGTGGAATGCCCAAGAGAACCAACCTGGACATAGTGGAGAGGGGCCCGGGTGGTCAGATAGAAGGACAGTTATTAACACCATAATTAAGGGCATCATCCAGTGGAGAAAATCTGGAATGAAATGGGATGGTACACGAGTTCATTGAGGCATATACTATAGGAAAGCTACTTCATCATTGAGGACAGAGCTCCGACAAAGAAGCAAAGGTTGATGATGGACGATATCATGTTCAGGAAAGGGATACTAAGAGGTTGAAGTGTCAACCTTCGATCCTATAGTTATGATGGCTGTTGTAAGCCCAGCTACGGTGCACCTAGTCTTAGTGGACAGTGGAAGCTTGGTGAATATTTTATTCAAAAGAATGTTTGATTAAACGAGGATAAGTATGAAGGATATTAAGCCTTGTAAATATAGGATTCCTGGATTAACCGACGAGGCAAAACAACCTATTAGGACAATTGATTTGTCCATGGAATTAGGAGATGGAGACGACAAGATTGTGCAGGTTCAGAAGTTTATAATTGTGGAAGAGTATTTTGCATACAACATCTTTTTGGGCCGATCAGCCCTTGTTGATTTCAAAATATCACTGACTCCTTGGTGCTTGATAATGAAATTCCCCATGGAGAATGGGGTTGGATCAATCTCAGATAGGCAAAGCGATGGGAAAAAAGGGAAAATATAGTGAAAGCTCTCTGCATTGAAAATGCGGAGCTATGGCTTCGAAACCATAGCTGGTTCTATAAGTTTATGGATGCCAGGAAGAAGTCAAAGGAAGTACCCACAACATCACCTAAGCTGACATTATATACCGATCAATATGGATGATCCTATTAGTGTTCTTAAGATCGGATCTCAAGTCACCATGGGATTGAAGAAGGAATTGATAAATTTTCTCTGAGCAAGCTTGGATGTGTTTGTTTGGACACATACGGATATGTGCAGGATATTACCAGAGATAGCGTGCTACACACTGAATGTAGACACGAAATATCCACCAGTAAAGCAAAAGAGATAAAGTCTGATTCTGAAGTGATCTACTACATTGAAGGAGGAAGTGGATAAGATGAAGGAAAATGGCTTTATCTGTGACGCTTTGTACCTTGAATGGGTATCAAACCCCATGTTGGTCAAGGAAGTGGTGGACATACAATTATTATTCAGACTTGAATAAAGCATGCCCGAAGGATAGCTTCCCTTTGCCCAGGATTGACCAGCTGGTAGATGGGACAACTAGATATGAGTTACTCTCTTATATGGATGCCTATTTTGCCTATAATCAAATACAGATATGGGACTATACAGTTATCGAGTGATGTCGTTCGGTCTGAAGAACACATGAGATACTTACTAGAGATTGGTGAATTTAATGTTTATGGATTTGATCGGATGGACGATGGAAGTGTATATGGATGATATGTTTGTGAAGTCACGACTATCGAGGAACCACATGGATGACCTTTAGGAGATGTTCAAAGTGCTGCGGAAGTACGGAATGAAATTAAATCCATTGAAACATTCTTTTGGAGTTGCATCTGAGAATTTTTTAGGATTTATCATGAATTTGAGGGACATTAAGGCTAATCTAGAGCAAATTAATGCCTAAAGGAATGTAATTTCCCCAACCACAAAGGAGTTGCAAAGCATGAACAGGAAGGTTGTTGCATTGAGTTAGTTTATCTCAAAGGCAATAGATAAATGTATATCGTTCTTTGATGCCCTTAAAAGGGAAAAGGAAATTTCGAATGGACAAAGGATTGTCTAGACACCTTCGAAGAATTGCTAAACATATGGAAATTCCATCGGTTTTATCCAAACCATTTGATGGAGAATATTTGTTCGTCTATTTAGCAATGTCTGTTCACACACTAAGTGCAGCATTGGTATGTGAGGAGGAACAGATTCAAATGCAAGTTTACTACATCAGCAAGTAGTTTAAAAAAGCTGAAAAGAAACTACGCAAAGTTGGAAAAACTCACTTATTGCTTGCTGATTACATCGAAGAAGTTGCCACCGTGTTTTACCCGATCAAGATACTAATAGATCAACCTTTAAAGCAGATATTGTACCAACCTGAGACTTTGTGAAGGTTGCTGATGTGGATCATTGAGCTGACAACATCACTTCCCATCTGAGGAGAGCGATAAATGGACAGGCGTTGGTGGATTTCATTGCTGAATTTATTGTACGAGATAGTGAAGAGGAAGACGATATGTCACACTTTCTCAATGGAAACTATTTGTATGGAGCTTTTAACAAGCGCAGTTCTGGGCAGGAGTAGTATTGGTGATTCTAGGAGGACGATTAGTTTTATATGCATTAAAGCTGGAGTTCCATACAACAAACAATGAGGCTGAGTAAGAAGTAAGGGTGGGCGCGGTCGGTTAACTGACCCGATCGGTTAATATTTTCGGTTAACCGTATTTCATGATCGGTTCGGTTAACCGTTTGTTGGTTAATATTAATCTGGCAATACCGAATGAACTGACCAATATTAACCGCGGCTAACCATTGTATTGAATTGGTTAACCGTTGGATGGTTAACCGATAAATGGTTAACCGAACAAATTTTATCGGTTAACCGTTAACATATAAATGGTAACTGCAACTCAATTTTAAAGCAGTATAAATTTATCAGAATGATTAAATATACATAGCTTATCAAACAAAATTGATTCTCATCATCAGATAATAAATATACGTAGATCAACTGTTAGACAATGAATAAATTTAACATAACAGTTCATAGCAGCATGATACAAATTCCAAAGTTCATTTTTCCTGTTCAAATACAACACGGATTATCACTTATCAGATACAAATTACAACAAATTACAAGTTCCAAAGATAGTGTTTCAAAGTTCAAAATAAATAACATAAACATACAATAACAGTTGATGTAAACATATTGGCAGATGTGCTCGAAGTTGTCGAGACTACATTATAAACCGATAGTCCAGACTCCAGCGAACCATACTAGTCCCCGATTCTCCATCCACGTTACAGCAGTGAGAAGTGGAGCAATACTTTCAGTAAGTTAAATTGTTAAAACTCAAAACATGATAAAATGAGGCAATAGACTGTAGCATATACAAACTGATCAATACTTTCATGTATGTTCAGACTTCATGTTTCACAATTCATATATGTTTCTTATAAACTGAACAGTCTTATATGCATATGAATTATGAACTGTATTTCCTATAAACTATCACAGTATAGATTTGTTTCCTGTGAATATGAACAAGAAGATGTCTAAGGATATGAAACTAAGAAACATTAGTTTACCTTATATGCAAGCAACATATCAGTTGTTACTATACATGTATGTGAATTAAAATGATGTATGTGAATTAAAATGATGTATTTGAATTAAAATGATATACATGTATGCAAGAAATTATTTGATATATGTGAATTTCCATCTGAACTGTTTCTTTAACCACCCAATCTTTATCGCAGTAAAGCATCAGCAGTGCCAATTTCCATCTGAAAATAAAAATATAGACATTGATCAGAACATTGTATTCATACCACATACAAGCTGAACTTATTTATTTACAAAAACTGAACTAGCAATACTTTAACATAATATTATTGCATTCGCCATTTCATTTATTGAGTTTCACTGTGTTTATTTGTATATGCATTGGCTACTTTAACATGGAACTCAACCCCAGTTCAATTATATGTACAAATAAAATCATACACTTCTGTTTCTAGTTTCTACAGTTTGTTTGTATGTGTAATTTTTTATATAATGTCATAGTTGCACTTTCCAAACTGAAATCTCTAATAAAGTTGCAAAATAAGACTATATTAAAAGCAAATAATTAGCAATTAGCAACTAGAATAGCAAATTAGCAATCTGAATAACAACAAATAACTCACATGGTTTCTCTTTCTTATCGTCCTCGATGGATTCGTAATCGTTGGCGTTGCCATTCTATCGCCTGCAGTAGTCGAACTCGAATAGCAATCGCAGACTAGCAGTGGCCGTAGATGATGAGATGGCGATGCGCTCGAAGTTGTCGAACAATTGGGATTTGGGAGATGGAGGCTTCGACTAAGTTTTACAGATCTAGGGTTTTTTTCTTCTATTTTGAACTAAATTACTAAAGTTACTTTGCAGGCATGAGACTACTAGGGCACGGGAGTGGGTTACTGGGTATACAATTGGAATTGGGTAGTGGGCTGGGCTCTGGGATGGGCATGAGATGATCAAATATATTAAAAAATAATATGGTCGATTAACCGACCGACCTAATTTTTGTTAACCGTTAATCGAACCAAAAATATTCGGTTAAGGTCGGTCGGTTAACCAATGATGTTGGTTAATCGATTTTAGCGGTCAAGTCGGTTCGGTAATGGTCGGTTCACTCGGTTAAGTCAGTTAAATGCCCACCCCTAGTAAGAAGCATTGATAACAGAACTCGAGGTAGCAATGGAACTGAGCATAAGGATGCTACATGTTGGTAATTTTCCAGGTGAAGAAGGAATTCCAAGCTAAGGGTGCAAGGCTCGCCCTTACTTGAATAAACATCTGATTTATTGAATGATATAGAGCATTATATAATTGCGCATATCCCTAAAGAGGAGAATGTGAAGGATGATTCACTGTTCAAGATAGCTAGTTCCGGAGATATGTAACTGTTGAGATTAGTTCCAATGGAGGTTTCAGATGCTCCAAGTATCGATTAAATAGAAGTCGATTGGATTTTAGATGTCGAAGAGGAGGAGTCATGGATGACTTTGATCAAAGACTATTTTATTGAGGGAACTCTCTCAAGAGGAAACAACTAACGAAGGAAACTCCTTCAAAAAGTGTAATGGTTCATAATGCAAGGAAGAGTGCTAAAAAAGGGAGGTTTCTTGACCCTCTTCTTTGGTGGGTAGCTAAGGATGAGGCTAGGAAAATCCTCATGGATGTCCATGAGGCTAGCGATGGTGATTACACTAAGGGGCAGACATTAGCGAAGAAGATACTTTGCTAGGGATACTTTTGGCCAACAATAAATTATGATGCTGCTGATTACACCAAACGGCGTGACCTGTGTTAGAGGTTTGCAAAAATTCCAAGAGCCCCATCCACAAAGCTTATGCGAATGGTTATCCCATGGCTATTTGCGGTTTGGGAAATTGATATAACCAGTGTGCTACTAATGTCGAAAGGAGGAGAAAAATAATAGTTGTGGTGGATTACTTCACAAAATGGGCTGAAGTGGAACCACTTGCCGTGATCACAACAAAGAAAGTGATCAACTTTGTGATGAAGAATATTATCTGCATATTCGAAGTACCCCGGAAAATTATAATGGATAATGGAACTCAATTTGAAAGTATCGAGTTCAAAGATTTCAGCAACCAGTATAAGATTAAGAAAAGCTTTTTGGTAGTAGTACATCCAAAGGCGAATGGATAGGTGGAGGCGGTGAATAAAATCATCAAGTCCATCTTGAAGAAATGGTTAACTAGAGCTAAGGGCAACTGGGTTAGTAAGCTTCCACTGCGTTATAGGCTTATAGGACGACCCATAAGTCTTGGACTGGACATACACCATTCACCTTGGCCTATAGATCAGAGGTCATGATTCCAATTTAACTGGAAGTCCCTTCTCACTTGAAAAGGCATTATGACCCCAAGGTCAACGAGGAACTCTTGCTTGAGTCCCTCGATCTGATTGACGAAAAGCGAGAAGAGGCTAAGTTAAGGGTAATTGCTTGCTAAAAATTAGTAGCATGACATTTCAACACCAAGGTTTGAAACCGTAACTTCGAGTATGGGATCTCGTTTTGAAATGTGTTCTCCTGGATAAAAGGGCACTTGGTCCGAATTGGGACGGTCCTTATACAATTGAACAAAAGTTTGAAGATGGAACTTTCAAGCTGACCACTATTGATGGAATCCTGATTCCACGGGCATGGAATAGTAATTTATTACAATGCCGGTCCACTTAGTTTTATTTAGTTTATTTTCTGCTAATAAGCCATGCTAGGATTTTGGGGGCAATGTAATAAGACAAGACTTGCCATGCTTTTTTGTTATAAATAATGTTAGCTTCTTGAACCAATGGAACCTAGTTCTTGTAAGCAAAACCTTGTGTTGCATAATTAGTAGTACAGTTAGGTACCCAAAAAAAGGTACCGACTCCTTTGGTCCAGGATTAGGACAAAGGAGTATAATCATAAGGGCCGATAGAATAATTTGACCCTATCCCTTTGGTATTGAATATTGCCCATAGGTAAGAAAGGTTAATAAGGAATATCTGGAGTTGGATGGCTAAAAGCACTAGTTTCCAAAGATAGAAACTGGTGCGCAGTTGAAAATGTAATGACCACTCTTGCGGCCTGGCAGGATGTGCTAGGCCGAGGATAAGTAAGGACGGTCAAAGGATACTCTTGATCGACACTCGGAGATAAGTGAGACCGAGAGTGGATGCATAGAGAAAGGCGTCTAAAGCATCGGTTCTCGGAGATAGGAACTGGTGCACAACTAGAATTTCCATGATTACACTTGCAGCGTAGTAGGATATACTCGACCGAGGAGAAGCGAGGATAGTCATTAAGTACTTTCGATCAACACCCAAAAGTAGGTGAGATCGGAAACAAGTACCCGAAAATAAGTATTATCGGATTCCTATAGTCCAGGATTAGGACCGGGAGAGTATAATCAGAGTGGGGAAGTCGGATAATTACAACATAATTATTAACCTTTGATTAATGCTTGAAGGTGGGTCGGATCAAGGAATGATGTCCGGATTATAGCATCTGGAACACCAAGTCCCGGAGAAAGGACTTGCTATATGGTAGAATTACAAAAAGACATGATCTCACTCATGACTTAGCGAGACACGCTTCTTCAAGGTTGAATGGTGGAATTAATTGTAACACCCCGCTTCCGGAGGCTCAAAACTAACCGCTACGGATGCTGCAGTCATCCATAAGTGTTATTTCCGAGTGACCGAAATCGAAATCATGAAACTATTGGCAACACAGAAACACAAGAATATGAAAAAATTTAAACTTCAACTAAACAAAATTTCTTAATTCTTATGAATTTCAATTTAAGATTTAATTACATAATCCTAGATGTTAACCACGTTCAGATCACATATACATGTACAAAATATGATAAGAGCGACATATGAAGATGTCCCCTTATGATGATTAGAGAACTAATAAATATGAACTTTACAGTTCTTAGTACTTCATAGCGAAAAACACAAAATAGCTCCTATATAGCTAACACTGCCTCTTGCACATCTCCGAAAGCTTATTTGTCCAAAAAACTTGAAAGTCTCCCACTCTCAAACTACTCAAATTAATTTTGAGTACCCGAGTGTTTGTGGAGAAACACAAACTTCGAGTCAGACAATAAGTCTGGTATGAATAAGCGCCTATCATCTCTTATCATAAATAGATAGCTAGTGAGACCATGTCGCTTAGTGGAATGGGTTTTCCCTTCACTAGTATCCAAAACAAAACATGCAAATCATTTACTATGCCCCTACACCCAAAATGATTAGTCTTAACATAATATGAAATAAAGCCACAAATAATATATATTGGATATCCCATCCTCCCATTCCTGAGATGTCCCATCTAAAAGAAATTTATTAGATTTCCCATCTAAAATCAATTTATGAGAGTTCCCCTCTAAAACCTTTAAAATGACTATCCATCATAATTTAATAGGACTATCCATCCCAAATTCATTCAAAATAAATGCAGATTATCCATCGAAAATTGTTTTGTAAATGTTAGTGTAGGCTATCCATCACGCACTCCATAGATTTCCTAAGATGACCATGAACTCTTCGGTGCCAAATCCCAAGGCTAACCACCTCTGGCAAAACATTCTTTTCTTTAGAAATTTGATATGGGCTATCCACCGCACATTCCATGGGTTTTCTAGGTTAACCAAGAACCCATCACTTTGCCAATTAAAATATCATGATCCCCATGATTATTTATAAAAAATCATGATCCCCATGATTAATTATTTTCCCCAGGAATACCACATGTTTAACCTATTCCCATTGGTAGCCCCAATTAGGTTAAATTAAATAAAAACACATTGATAGCCCCAATGTGTATTTTCGAAAGCATATTTCTGTTTGTAACCCTAAACTATGTATCGAAAACATTAAACCCACCCCAGTGTCCCCAAGGTTTTATAACATTCAATTTCTATAAGGATCCCCCTTACATATTCAAACAAAGATAAGTATTTTATGCTATAACCCTTTGAAGTAACCCCTTCAAATTAGCAAAGTTTTACTTAGGAAAATGGCTAAAATAGCCCTTTAAGACCCTTCGAATGAAGTCCCATTCGAAAGCAAATAACCCTCCGAAGTTAGCCCCTTCCGAAGCCTTCCTTTTGAAAGCATCACAAAATCATACCTTTTGTTAACTGGAGATTTGACCAGGCAACTAGTGCTCGGCATCAAGTAGCACTCGGCATCCATAGTGTCCGGCATCTAGGAGTGTTCAGCGAAGCACACGGCATCCAGTGGGACTCGGCACCAGAGAGTGTCCGGCATCCGTAGTGTCCGGCATCCAGGAGTGTTCGGCGAAGCACTTGGCATCCAGGAGTGTTCGGCGAAGCACACAGCATCCAGTGGGACTCGGCATTCATAGTGTTCGGCATCCGTAGTGCTCGCCGACCAGAAGACTCGGCGTCAAGTAGTGTTCGGCGTCAACTGGCACTCGGTGACAACCAATGCTCAGCGTCAGCTAGCGTTCGGCATCATTAGAACTCGGTGATAGGAGAACTCGGCAACAAGTGCGCTCGGCATCCCAAGGTACTCGGCGTAGTACTCGGCAACAGGAGTACTCGGCATCCCAATGTACTCGGCGTACTCGGCAGCAGGAGTACTCGGCATCCCATGTTGCTCGGCGTAGTACTCGGCATCCAGAAGACATTCAGTATGCACAACTACTCAAGGTAACAATGTCATTCGGCCTGCATGCACTGTTCGTTCAAGAGCTTCGGATAGACGTTCGGCCTCAACTGGCAATCATCCTGCACTTCCCACACATCCAGCGTACCGTTCGGCATAGAAAGGACTGTTCGGCATTAGAGCGTTCGGCATACCAGGTTCGGCATGCAGCGACCACAACACCTGGGCTAGAGCGTTCGGCCACCAAGCCCACTTGGGAAGTCCAGCCCATATTTGCCTATAAATAGAGGGACAGGGTCACAGTGAAAGGGGGCCTTTTTTGGGAGAGAACACTGAGGAGACTCTGCCATTTTCGAGACTCATCTTCTCTACTTAAACAACTTCATGCAAGCATTTGATTCACGAATTGTATTTGTAATCAACGATAAAGAAGATCAATAAAGTTTAACCTCAAAGTGGACGTAGGCAATTACGCTGAACCACTATAAATTTGGTGTTCTTACTTTCTGCAGTTAGATTAGCATTGTCTTCTCTGTTTAATTTACTTTCATCACTTATATCTCTACACAATCTTTCTCTACGAGGTTAGTGACCAATTTTGGTGCTAACACTTTGGTGCTTTCACTGAGAATTGAATTCTCAGACCTCAAGGATCTGCTTTGAAGCTACTGGATTAAACAAATCCCCCAAATAAGATCCGACTCACTGATAGGACATCCGTTGATTCTACTCAGAGTTCATACCGATAACTCTACAATGGCAAGACCACGTACCAGGTCAGCTTCTCATAATGCGGATGCCCACGAAACTGCAAGCGTGCGACAAGCAGGGCGTAGCAATCAACCAGCAATTCCAAATGCAGGAGTTGCCGCTCAGGACCAAACTCCAATTGTCACCAGAATAGAGTTCAACGACTTGATGAGAGAGCTCAGGGAAAGTAGGAGACAACTAGGAGAGTAGATGCAAGCTAACGCCAACCTGATGGCACAACTCACTCAACAGCAGCAACAGAATGCTGGGGGCAATCCCACTCCTTACTCTTCATCTGACAACTCAACTTCCTCTGATGAACCTCCCAGGCGCAGACGCCGCAAGACTGATGCTGCACGAGCAGAAGCTGCTGTTCAAACAACTGGAGACCGTGACCAAGCAAGAGCTGGAAAATTCAGGACCGGGGTACAGATGGAGGATAGAGGCCCGGATCATCAGAATGCTAACGATGTCGAACCTCAAGACGCACGATTTGCAGACCGCCAGGAGAGGAGGCATCAGCATGGACAGGCACGTAGAACAGACACTAACCTTCCGCCTTCCATACAGACACCGAATCTGACAGCCATGATCAGGCAGTTGATGATGGAAAATCAGGGGTTATCGAATGATGATTGGGGAGTGTCAAGAAGTTATACTCCGTTCAAGGATGTTGTGTTGCAAGTGGCGTACCCTAGGAAGTTTAGTATGCCTACTATCCCTGCGTATGAAGGGAGGACTGACCCCAGACAGCATGTCATGAGGTACGAATGGATGATGGATTCAGCTAGAGCGAATGATGCCACCAAGTGTAGGTGCTTTCCGATTACTCTATCTGGGATCGCTACTATGTGGTTCACCCGACTTCCTCCGCGATCCGTATCAAATTTCGAGGAGTTGGCAAAGAAGTTTATTGAGCAGTTCAAGATACATACTACGCGCCCAAAGGACGTGATGTCTCTGTCAAGTGTAATCCAAAATCCCAGGGAGTCATTGAAGGAATATTTACAAAGATTCCACGTAGCAGCAACTGAAGTCAGTAATCCCAATGACCATGCAATTCTGATGGCTGTAATGAGAGGTGTGGATCCAGACTCTGAGTTTGGAGACTGGCTGGCAGGAAAACCTCCGGCTACGCTAGAGCGTTTCTACTCTAAGGCACACCAGTTCATAAGAAGAGAGGAAGCTAGGTGGGTACGACGAGATAAGGCGCCAGGACCTGTCCAAGAGTCAATAAAGAGCAACATTGCTGTGAAGTAGTCTGGAGACAGCTCGGGAAAGGTCCAAGTCAATGTACAGAACAAGCCTGGGCAACCCAAGGAGTCCGGAGGAAAGAGTCAAGGGAAAAAGAGAGAAGCGGGGAAGTGGAAGTCGAGAATCCCAAGCTACAACGAGTATACTCCGCTGAACGCACCACTTGAGAACATTTACTTATCCACCTGCAATACATTTCAATACAGAAAGCCATGTCCGAAAGAATCAACTGAGGAACAGAAGCGGACCGGGAAATATTATCGCTTCCATGAGACTTATGGGCACAATACGGAGGAGTGCAGACACCTACACGACGCTATTGAGAAGTTGATCAGGCAGAAGAAATTGCAAGAATTTGTGAAGGATCCCCAAGAAGGAGGACAGGGAACGTCCAACCCAGGTCATACACCAGCTCCGCGTCATCCCGAGGAACCTGCCCAAACCGTAGGTAGACTAGTCATAAATACAATTATCGGCGGACCTCACCCCGCGGATAAGAATTGGCAAGAGATGGAGCGATAAGCAAGTTCCCTGAAGCATGCCGATTTTGAGTGTTGTTCGAACGCGGAGGACGGGACCCCTGCTAAGCAGCAGCGCGTGATGACAGACGATATTGTGTTCAGAAATAGGGACGCTGACCAAGTAGAGGCTCCGACCATCGACCCGATGGTCATATCTGCAACGATCGGACCAGCTTATGTAAAGAGAATTCTGATTGATTGCGGAAGTTCAGTCAACATCATCTTCAAGAAGGCTTACGACCAAATGAAACTGGAAACAAAAGACCTGAAACCGTCCAAGGCTCGTATACACGGCTTTAACGGTGCGACAACCGACGCCGTGGGGTACGTTGAGTTACCGGTTGAACTGGGACAAGGCGAGCGTCGGAGGGTGCGAATTCTACCCTTCGTAGTTTTGGATGTGGATTCCCCATATAACGTTTTCTTGGGTCGGCCGCCCTGGCTGAGTTTAGGGCAGCGTTAGCCCCGTGGTGTTTAACTTTGAAGTTTCCAACGGACAAAGGAGTAGGTATTGTTCATGGCGACCAAGCAGCTGGTCGTTCCTGTTATGTGGCTGAGCTCCAAGAAGCCCATCGGAGGGAGAAAGGAAAGGTTGCGGACAATCCCGTCCGCATCCTTAATGCGGATAATTGACAAGTAGTGCCCGAGCCCTGGCTCGGGCATAGTTCTCGGATCTTCGGAGATATAGATCTGAGAGACGACGATGAGAAACCCAGGGAAGAGAAGGCGACACCAGCTGAATTAACAATTGACATCTCAGTTAGCCGTGACGACCCTTCGCGAATTCTGAAAATCGGATCACAGCTTGGTCCCACGATGACTGAAGACCTTAGCGACTTCCTCCGGGTGAATCTTGATGTTTTTGCCTGGACGCATTCTGATATGTGTGGGATTTCCCCCGCCACTATGAGTCATATGTTGAACATAGACCCGAAATACGTTCCAGTTAAACAGAAAAGGAGAGGAATGGATCCGGAGAGGTCCGCCGCTCTTGGAGAGGAGGTGGACAAACTCAAAGCAAATGGGTTCGTCCGCGACGCCCTCTACCCGGAATGGGTATCCAACCCCGTGCTGGTAAAAAAGGCGAATGGGAAATGGAGGACTTGTGTAGATTATTCTGACTTGAACAAAGCATGCCCTAAGGACAGTTTCCCGTTGCCTAGAATCGATCAGTTGGTCGATTCCACCGCAGGACACGAGCTGTTATCATTCATGGATGCATACTCCGGGTACAACCAAATCCCGATGCATGTTCCAGACCAAGAACACACAAGTTTCGTTACGAATGTTGGGCTTTATTGCTATGTAGTGATGCCCTTCGGATTGAAGAATGCAGGAGCTACTTACCAGCATTAAGTGAATCGAATGTTCAAGGACCAGCTGGGTAGAACGATGGGAGTCTACGTGGATGACATGCTCGTGAAGTCACGACGATCAAACGACCACATTCGAGACTTGGCTGAAATGTTCGACATACTCAGGTTTTATGGGATGAAGATCAACCCTCTGAAGTGTTCCTTCGGCGTTGCATCAGGAAAGTTTTTGGGATTCATCGTCAATGCTAGGGGAATTGAAGCCAACCCAGAAAAGATTCAAGCTATTCGAGATGTGCAAGCGCCCAGGACTATAAAACAAGTACAGAGCTTGAATGGAAAAGTAGCTGTGCTGAGTCGATTTATATCCAGGGCAACTGACAAGTGCATCCCATTCTTTGATATAATAAAGAAAGGGAAGAGAAATTTTGAATGGACGACTAGTTGTGAGGAAGCATTCCAGAATCTGGTGAGGCATCTGGAGAGTCCACCAATGCTGTCAAAACTAGTTGACCATGAAATGTTATATGTATACTTGGCTGTATCCCCACATGCGATAAGTGCGGCTTTGGTTCGTGAAGAGGATTGAGTCCAGAAGCCGGTGTACTATGTTAGCAAGCGTTTAACAGGGGCAGAGAGGAATTACCCTAAGATCGAGAAATTGGCTTATTGCTTGGTGATTGCATCACGTAAGCTGCGCCCATACTTTCAAGCACATTCAATCGGCGTTTATACCGATCAACCCCTGAGGCAAGTACTCCAACGGTCGGAAACTTCTGGAAGGTTGCTAAAATGGAACATCGAGTTGAGCCAATTCGATATCGCCTACTTACCACGGAGAGCCGTCCGAGGGCAAGCGTTAGCAGATTTCATCGCTGAGTTTACCATACCCATCAAACCGGATGATCACGACATCATTCCCCCTGTTCGATGGAAATTATACACTGACGGTACATCAAACGACCGTTGCTCCGGCGCGGGCATAGTTCTCATAACTCCGGAAAACCGATCAATCTGTTATGCCATGAAGCTTGATTTCCCGGCTACAAATAACGAAGCAGAATATGAGGCACTAATCGCTGGGTTGAAGCTCATCAGGGAACTCGGGATCAAATCAATCGAAATCTTTTGCGACTCACAGTTGGTGGTTTACCAAGTACGGGGAAACTACCAAGCAAAGGGACGAAAGCTCGCTCCGTACCTCGTTCAGGTCCAAGAACTACTATCAAATCTTGAGCGTTATGACATTTCACATATCCCGCGCGAACAGAACAAAGAAGCCGACTTATTGGCTAAGTTTGCAAGTACCGGCGATGCGCAGCAAATGGGATTGTATCCCGTCGAAGTCTTGCATGCCCCGAGCATAGACGGGATGAAAGTCGATCGCGTGTTGGAAACAGAGATCGAGAAGGAATCGTGGATAACCCCATTCAAACTGTACCTAACGACCGGGGCTTTACCAGAAAAAAGGAGCGAAAGACGGCAGGTCCTTCGAAAGGCCACGCGATACGTAATGCAGGATGGATCAATGTATCGAAAAGGATTCTCAGTCCCATTATTGCGATGCATCGCTCATGATGAGACAAAGCGGGTCTTAAGAGAGGTTCACGAAGGGGAGTGTGGCGACCATACTTGGGGGCAAACTCTAGCAAAGAAGATCCTCCGCTATGGATATTACTGGCCCACCGTAAACCGGGACGCCGCGGATTACGCAAGAAAATGCGACAAGTGTCAAAGATATGCGAAAATCCCGAGGGCTCCATCAACGGAACTCACACAAATGATTAGTCCATGGCCATTTGCGATCTGGGGAATCGACATAATCGGCTCTTTGCCTATATCCAAAGGTGGCGCAAAATATGCGATAGTTGCAGTCGACTATTTCACAAAATGGGCTGAGGCGGAACCTTTGGCCACAATCACCTCTAAGAAGGTCATTAACTTTATTGTACGAAACATTATATGTCGCTTTGGCCTTCCACGCACCATCATTACGGACAACGGGACGCAATTTGAAAGCAGAGAGTTCAAAGAGTTCTGTTTAAAGTATGGCATCGAGAAGAAGTTTGCCGCCGTGGCACACCCGAAAGCTAACGGGCAAGTCGAGGCCGTCAACAAAATAATCAAGTCCATACTGAAGAAGCGTCTGGAGAAGGTTGGAGGCAAGTGGGTAGATGAACTCCCGACAGCATTATGGGCATATAGAACTACCCACAAGTCCGCGACCGGCCACACTCCATTCGCCCTGGCATACGGCTCTGAAGCCGTTATACCCGTGGAGCTTGAAGTTCCATCGCACCGAGTGACATACTATGATCCCAAGACGAACCAGAACCTCTTGCTGGAATCACTAGACTGCATCGATGAAAAACGTGAAGAAGCCGAACTAAGGGCGGCAGCGCATAGGCATCGAGTCAAGCGTTACTACGACGGCAGAGTCCGTCCAAGGATTTTTGATGTGGGTGATCTCGTTCTGAAACGAGTTTTCCCGGTACCATCACGTATGAATCCTAGCTGGGAAGGTCCGTATGCCATTGAACGGAAGCTTGGAGAGGGAACATTCAAGCTAGCGATCGTTGATGGCACGACACTCCCCCGAGCATGGAACAGTGAACATCTGCGGCACTATTACATTTAGCATGTTTCCTTTCTTATTTTAGACACTGTTATTTCCTACATGTTTCCGTTCAGTCATAACATAGTTTCTTTTTAAAGTTGTAATCAAGAAGTTTAGTTGATTTTCATTAATAAAGGCTTGAAGCCGTATTTTCCATGAATCACTAACGTTTCTGTATCTCACAGTTGAATGACGAACTACATTATCTTGTACGACGTACGAACTCGTATAAACAATTTCAAATCTCAAATCTCCGAATCCCCAGAGCGCGGATCGGAGTACTCTAAGTCCCCAGAGCACGGACTAGAGTATAAACGATTTCAAATCTCCGAATCCCCAGTGCGCGGATCGGAGTACTCTAAGTCCCCAGAGCGCGGACTAGAGTATAAACGATTTCAAATCTCCGAATCCCCAGAGCGTGGATCAGAGTACTCTAAGTCCCCAGAGCGCGGACTAGAGTATAAACGATCTCAAATCTCCGAATCCCCAGAGCGCGGATCGGAGTACTCTAAGTCCCCAGAGCGCGGACTAGAGTATAAACGATTTCGAACCTCCGAATCCCCAGAGCGTGGATCGGAGTACTCTAAGTCCCTAGAGCGCGGACTAGAGTATAAACGATTTCAAATCTCCGAATCCCCAGAGCGTGGATCGGAGTACTCTAAGTCCCCAGAGCGCGGACTAGAGTATAAACGATTTCAAATCTCCAAATCCCCAGAGCGCGGATCAGAGTACTCTAAGTCCCCTGAGCGCGGACTAGAGTATAAACGATTTCGAACCTCCGAATCCCCAGAACGCGGATCGGAATACTCTAAGTCCCCAGAACACGGACTAGAGTATAAACGATTTCAAATCTCCGAATCCCCAGAGCGCGGATCGAAGTACTCTAAGTCCCCAGAGCGCGGACTAGAGTATAAACGATTCCAAATCTCCGAATCCCCAGAGCGCGGA
Organism: Allium fistulosum; assembly: GCA_030737815.1. NCBI lineage: Eukaryota > Viridiplantae > Streptophyta > Magnoliopsida > Asparagales > Amaryllidaceae > Allium > Allium fistulosum. Next base: position 104,714,463 of record CM060907.1, read on the forward strand.
TCGGAGTACTCTAAGTCCCCAGAGCACGGACTAGAGTATAAACGATTTAGAACCTCCGAATCCCCTGAACGCGGATCAACTCACTTTAAATCCCCGGAGTGCAGATTTAGAAAAAAGGTCCAAGTACTCGAAAATGTGGAATAAGGAATATGCCACGTCCGGAGATGTTTGAACAACATGAAAATGGACAGGGAGATAAGGCAACTCATAAGAACTTGAGTTATGGCTGCAATTAGTCATCAAACCAAAGAAAAGAAAGAGAATCATTCGAACGAAAAAGAAACTAAAAACTTTATTCGATCAGTCCAAAATGGGGTTACATGATCACTCCTACAAAATTCAGACCTGTCTATACAAACTACAAGCTACGGAAGATAAAAGCAATTACAAGACTTAAGCAAGAAGCTCGTTGAACGAGTATATCGATTATTTCTTCGATTTCTTCTTCTTGTCTTCCTTCGTCTTTTCCGATGACTCCTCTCCCTCACGCTTTTTCTTGGACTTCTTGCTTGCTAAGGAAGCAGAGTCAGGAGTAGGAGACGGAACATCTAGTGGTTTGGACCTGCCTGGGAGGATGATTTTCAAAGGTCTGTTCCGCGGGTCGGTAAGTTCCAGGATTCCAGGTTCAACTTTGACCTCAGCCTTTTTCTTCTCCTCTTCGGCAAGGCGGTCCTTCATGCTCATATGCGAGGTATGCTCAGAGGCACCGGTGATTTCAATTTCATCATCCCCTTCGGCAGGAGATGAAGCGTCGAGCTTATCATCATCCAGCGCCCCGATCACCTGAGCATCGGGACCAGGGAGTACTCCCGCGTGGACAGCATCGCTTGTTTTCCCTGCCTCCTCCTTGACGTCATCGCTCCTCGGAGTTGGCTCGGCGTCAGAACAACCTGCACGGGAACATAAAGAATGAGCGTTAGAACGATTAGCCACTGCTGAAAAAAGACGAGATCTTTCAACTTCTAGAGAAAGAAGAATTTACTACCAAGTTCCGGTTGGCTATCGGTGGCGCGTGGGGTTTCACCCTCCAGGATAGGGGATAGCACATGAGCACCGAGCCCGGGGTCTTCGGGGTCATAACCAACATGCTGCTCGAATGGATCAAGTGTCGGCCGACCGGCCGATTGGGCAGCGGATTGAGCGGCAGTATGAAGAGCAGTAATATTGACCCCAGACGGGCCAGCTTCATCATCTTTCTCTTTTGGAAGGGGAGAGCCTTTGCTGTAAAGTGCCAATGCTACGGATAAATCCGATGGCTCATTCCCCCTAAGGAACTCCTTCACCAAGGCCTCCTCATCGACCTCTTCGGAGCCTGACTCGATCTTCCTGATCCTTATCAAAGTTTCCCAGGCCTCAGCTAGGGACTCAAGGTAGCCGTCGCCCAAGAATGTTAAGTCGCGATGCATAAGGACGCGGGCTCCATATTCAGCAATCAACGGGTCAAACATGCTTTTGACCTCTTCCCTGCCAGCTTCCGCGGCCGCCTCGAGGCGAGAGTCAATCTCCTCTGCAGCTTTTCTTTTGCCCTCCTCACGGGCCTCATCCTTCATTTTCTCAACCCCGGCAAGTTCGTCATCGAGCTTCGCTTTCAGGAGACGAGTAGCAACGATTTCATCACAGTATCGTTGTGATTCTTCTTGAGCAGCTACCCTGTCCTCCTTCTCCTTGGAGAGTAATTCTTTCAGCTCTCTGACTTGCACGACAAGCGCATCCCTCTCTTTTTGGACAGAGTCTTTCTCTAGGGCGAGGGCGCCGCTGCGCTGGACTGCTTCGTCAAGCTCTTTTTTGTGAGTCGCCTCTAAACGAGTAACTGCCTCAGCAGTATCTTTTGCGCTTTGTTCGGCGGCTTCCAGCTTCGACTTATACGAAGCGAGCTCTACGTCTTGTTGCTCGATGATGTTTTTGTCGCATCCAGCCTCCAGTTTCAGGCGATCAATCTCATGTTCACGCTCAACGGATACCTCTGAGACCTTCTCCACCAAGTGCACAAACGCGTCATGTTGAACATAGACGTCGTTATTGCAGGCAATGGCACTCTGCTTCACATGCCCGAGAATATGATGAATGGCTGGGAGAAACTTCAGACCGTCGAAGCAAATTTTCGAAAACTTGGCCTTAAGATCGACCATTTTTTCCACAACAGTTGGGTCCACCGCAGGAGTAGAAGGAGGAGGCTTTGAGAATTCCGCTCTTTTCCGCTGCTCTCGAACTTGCCTTGTACTCGACGAACTGGAGTGTTGTTCTCGAGGAGCATCAGATTGATAACCCTTCTGTAAAGACTTCTCCCTATCCGGCTCAGTTGGAGGAGGAAGATCACGGGACTGGAAAGATTGAGAATGTGCCTTCTTGCGGTGAGACGACTCGCGGGGACGGTTGTCCCTATCTTCATAATCGCCTCTGTCCCTGCGTCTGCCTGAACCGAAATCCCATCCAGAGTGATGAAATATAGAAGAACCCTGAAGGCGATCGAGTCCGTGAGAACGCCCCATATCACCTGCAAAGAATGAAGATAACAACGAGTTAAGGAAAATTCACGAGATAAGAAAAAAAAGACTTGATGTATATTATGGAATGTGCATGTGCGTGTGTGTCCTAGTGTTCCCCCCGACGGACCCGTTCGTTTATCTTTGCTAATCGGAGTGCTGTCTCCTTGAGCTAGGAATTGAACTCCTGTAGTGCCTCTCGCGGGCGAAGAAAATTTGAGAGCTTCAGGATCATCGAACCCGTAATTAAGTAAATCATCGGGAATGGACAGGTTTGACAGACCCCTCAGAGAACTTTCCAGATGCTGTGAGGAAGCCTCTTTCTCAGGCGGGGTAGGCGTAACTTTTGAAGTGCCACCAACTTTCTCCTTTTGAACTGTATATTTTAACTTCTTCTTTCCCTTCGAAGGGGAGGATGACGTCTCAATATCTTGAACTTCGATTGCCGGATTCCAAGCGAGACCCACGTTCTCGCCCTGAGTCTCAGGAGCTTCGTCTTCTTTGCGCTCACTGTCTTCATGCATATCGGGAATGCGGCACGACGACGACCCGGCCTGTTTATTCCCTTTACCGGACGGAGGTTTGGGGATGGTGACACCTTCTGGAAGGCTGATCCGACGACCAGGGGCTAGCAAGCCAAACCCCGACAGTGATTCATTTGAAATGATAGTCCGAATGTCTCGGTCCTCGGTAGGAAGAGCTCTAATGGCTTCAACAGCCTCAGAATATCCTCGGCCTTCCGGACGTGGGTTGATACCTGAAAAGATGAAATGAAGAGTTAGGAAAAGCATGACTCCGGTTAAATACGAATAGTGACTCAACAGAGAGACTTACTGCCTTCAACCCATCTCCTCGTGAAACCAGAAGGGCAGTGCACATAGAACCATTCCTGTTTGTACAGGGCGAATTTACTACATGCCCCTGTCAAGATCTGGCATTTGTGGTATGGCTCGAGGAACATAAAGGAAGGACTGTCTTTCCATCTCTTGAACATATAAATGTATCTGATATCACCGGCGGTTGGAGGTCTGGAGAAGACGGCCATGAAAAGTAAGTAAGTCCCATAAAGAAATGCGTGGCCGTTCGGGTGCAGCTGCGACGGAGCTATGTCAATATACTGCAGTACATCCCGGAGAAATAAATTGAATGGAGGCACGCTGCCCATCCAACACATGAACTTGTTGCAGGTAGTGTACCCGACTGGGGGCAGATGAGGACGATCGTGTCTCGAAGGAACTAACACGTCGGCAAAAGGGATCCCATGAATGGAGCATATCCGTCGCAGAGCGGCTTCGTTGATCTTCGAAGCTTGTGAATCGATCGGATTGTCTAGTAGGATTGTTGCCTCCAGAGCATCAGGTGCCAAGTTATGAGCAGGAGAAGTCGACGGATTAGAAGTATCAGCGGATCCTTGCCTCGATGACGGCCTAGGCCTGTCGGATATAGTGGCGGAGCTAGATTTTCTCGACATCCCAAATAAATAACGAACCTGGCTAAGTGCTTGAGAAAACTATACTTAAAAAACGTTGAACGTTAGAATTAGCAACACGAGTTTTCCCCCCACGTGGTGTGTGAACTAGTGCAAGTAATTGTGTACAAGCAATAAGATTTCAAAGATATAAAAATGAGCTTCGAATCGTTGCCTTCGAAGACCGTCATCACTGACCGTCTCGAAGAACCAGCCTGGTGGTGGTTACAGTTCCAAATCCAGAAAACATGTAATTTATGAAGTAACCGGCTCAAGTGTAATTTGACATTTATAACTGTTCGGCATTTAAATGTTGTTCGGCAATTGCATTGTTCGTCCTAAGAATAGATCAGCATGTATGTTTGTTCGGTTAAGTCATTGTCAAGTGTTCGGCTAAAGGGCTTTGTTCGGTTAAGTCATTGCCAAGTGTTCGGTTAGGTCCTGTTCGGCCTAGGTATAGTGTTCGGCTTTGTTTGGCTCGGTCTAAATTATGTTCGGCATTTGGAGTGTTCGGCCTAAACATGGTTCGGCATGTCAGTTGCTTAATAGTTATGACGTTCGACATTGATACAGTTCGGCGTCTAAGTGTGCTCGGCTCAAGTTCGATTCGGCTAAATTATTGTTCGGCGTTTGTGTTTGGCTTTGGTTTGTTTGGCTAAGTTATCGTTCGGCATTCCTTATCAGATAAAATACTGTTCGGCAGCCTCCACCATTCGGCACATGACAACATACGCCGAACCAGAGCTGTGCCATCCAACACCCTTACCACCTCCAACGTTTTCCTTTTCCTTCTTTAACTATAGTTCAGCACGATGAAGCTAAATACAATGACCATATGTGCAAACACCCCGAATCCTTCCTCCTCGCCTCGCGTTATCGTTCGGCAATATACTCAAAAGCTTTCTACGTGACACACTTCCATCTCGTTTGAAACCTATTCAAGTTATACGAGGAATAGTACCTAGTTTGCAGAATTGGAGAGTATGAAGGAATGGTCAGGTTTTAAATCTGATCGTCTAGCAAAAATTGCTAATCTTTGAAGAGTGGCAGAAGTGAAAAGGTAAAGGAGAGAAGACGGGGAGGACCTGGTTATATAGGGGGAAGGGAGAAGTTGAAAAGGCTATACCCGGTAGAACCGGTCAATACTAGAGTGTTCGGCATCATAGCAAAGTGACGTTCGGCACACGAGGATTGTTCGGCTTCGAACGTATCGTCCGGCATCCAGGCCACGCTCGCTACACACCTCCGTTACAGGCATTCTCGAGAAGGCATCATCAAGGAAAACTGAACCAGATTCAAAGCGCATCACGTTCGGCCACGCGATACACTTTGGGGGGCAAGTGTTTCCTGGAGATTTGACCAGGCAACTAGTGCTCGGCATCAAGTAGCACTCGGCATCCATAGTGTCCGGCATCCAGGAGTGTTCGGCGAAGCACACGGCATCCAGTGGGACTCGGCACCAGAGAGTGTCCGGCATCCGTAGTGTCCGGCATCCAGGAGTGTTCGGCGAAGCACTTGGCATCCAGGAGTGTTCGGCGAAGCACACGGTATCCAGTGGGACTCGGCATTCATAGCGTTCGGCATCCGTAGTGCTCGGCGACCAGAAGACTCGGCGTCAAGTAGTGTTCGGCGTCAACTGGCACTCGGCGACAACCAATGCTCAACGTCAGCTAGCGTTTGGCATCATTAGAACTCGGTGATAAGAGAACTCGGCAACAAGTGCGTTCGGCATCCCAAGGTACTCGGCGTAGTACTCGGCAACAGGAGTACTCGACATCCCAAGGTACTCGGCGTACTCGGCAGCAGGAGTACTCGGCATCCCATGTTGCTCGGCGTAGTACTCGGCATCCAGAAGACATTCAGTATGCACAACTACTCAAGGTAACAATGCCGTTCGGCCTACATGCACTGTTCGTTCAAGAGCTTCGGATAGACGTTCGGCCTCAACTGGCAATCATCCTGCACTTCCCACACATCCAGCGTATCGTTCGGCATAGAAAGGACTATTCGGCATCAGAGCGTTCGGCATACCAGGTTCGGCATGCAGCGACCACAACACCTGGGCTAGAGCGTTCGGCCACCAAGCCCACTTGGGAAGTCCAGCCCATATTTGCCTATAAATAGAGGGGCAGGGTCACAGTGAAAGGGGGCCTTTTTTGGGAGAGAACACTGGGGAGACTCTGCCATTTTCGAGACTCATCTTCTCTACTTAAACAACTTCATGCAAGCATTTGATTCACGAATTGTATTTGTAATCAACGATAAAGAAGATCAATAAAGTTTAACCTCAAAGTGGACGTAGGCAATTACGCTGAACCACTATAAATTTGGTGTTCTTACTTTCTGCAGTTAGATTAGCATTGTCTTCTCTATTTAATTTACTTTCATCACTTATATCTCTACACAATCTTTCTCTACGAGGTTAGTGACCAATTTTGGTGCTAACACCTTTCGACCTTGTCGGAAGGTTTCTTTTCGACCTAGTCGAAAGCCTGGGGTATCCCCCTTTATAAAATCATTTATAAACCTTTCGAAAGCAATGAAACTCAAAACCTTTCGCAATCATTGAAGGTAACCCCTTCAAAACCTTTTGAAATCAAACCTTTCGAAACCATTCAAAAACAACAAAGTGTTGGTGTTGGAACCAACCCTTCGAAAGTATACTTCCGATCTTGTCGAAAGGTTTACCCTTCGACTTTGTCGAAAGGTACTAAAACTTTTACTTTTAAAACAATAGGTGGGTCATAAGTAACCCCTTCTTTTTCCCATTCTTTCCCTTCGGCTTTGTCGAAGGCATCCCTTCGACTTAGTCGAAAGGATTAAAACGCCTTTTTAGATAACATTTTAAAACAATTCTCTTGAAGGTTTAAACTTTCGAATTTCCCCTTCGAAACCCCTTCTTGAATATATATAAAAAAAATTAGTCTTTTATAAAATGATAGAGTCGAAGGATCCCCCTTCAACTTATTCGAAAGCAATTATGTTTCTATTCGAAAGCAAAGGAAGCAGCTTTCCCATCCCTTCGCCTCTCTTCCCTTCGACACCGTGTTTACCTTTCGACTTAGGCGGAGGGTAATTGTTTACCTTTCATCTTGGACGAAAGATACCTTTTGACTTCATCAAAAGGGTAAAAGCGGGCTTGTTGGAGTTGAAGGCAGAATTGGGCCTACTGAAGTGATGTTTTTATCTTGCTTGTCTAATTTTGATTGGCTAAGGGGCCTTCTCCTGTACCTCCAAATAGTAAAAAGTATACAAAAGTTAACCCTTTTCTTAAAACACTATTATTCTTCCCCAATTAAAATTTTGAATTGCAGCCTACCCTCCGAATTGACTAATTCGAAGGCAATTTTGCAGTTTAGCCCTTAGGCTTAAAAAATTTAATTACCTTAGTAAATCACTAAGGAAAATCCCCAAAAATCACCAAAAATCTGATAAATCATATACTTCAGCATATTAAAATTTCAAAGCATACGAAGATCAAAACAACTCGGAATTTATCCAAAACTGAATAAAAACGTGTTAATTAGCCAATTAACATTTAAAACACCTATGTCTTATCCAAACAAAGGTTTAAATGGTTACATCCTAACCAAAATCACAAACATGAATCGGGTATAACCCATAACCGATCCAAACACAGAAAAATGAGATGATAAACATGATTATTCACCTTGATTAGTTAATTTGAGAATGAGATAATTTCCTAGCTTTAATTCCTTAGCCTGTTCTTCAATTTATTGCTCTTCCTGGAGCTTTTAATGGCCGACTGAAATATAGGTGAGGAGTTATGAATGAGAAAGTAAAATTTCTTTAAGGTGGAGGAAGAGATATATACTAAGAAATCTAGCCCCATTTCCAAGTTTACCCCTTAGGAAATTCCTCCTTCTAAATTTAGTTAAGTTTTATTTTAGTTCATTCATTAAGACACGATCATTGGATTTATTAATCTCATCTCCCTAATTATTCACATTATTCTATTTAATTTATCCAATTAAATTTCCTGAATAATGTTAATTAAAGTTCAGGGGCATTACAGACTCCCCCTTAAAGAATTTCGTCCCCGAAATTTCAATAAAGACACAACAACAAGCATATAGCCCATGCAAGCAAAGCTAGTATAACCTACCAGCCAAATTCTATATAAACCCTATATAGAGCATACCATCTAAAACAGCCCAGGAAAAGTAGACCTAATCCTATCTTCTATCTCCCAAGTACAGTCCTTTATGTTGTCGCTCCATTGAACTTTCACCAACCCGACTGTCTTGTTCCTTAGCCTCTTCTCATCTTTTGCCATAACACAAACTGGTTGCCTCACTAAAGTCATATCCGGTTCCACCGCTAAGTCCTCCAGTGCCGTCGGAGCAATAGTAGTTTCTGGATCATGAACACACTTCCTAAGATGAGAAACATGAAACACATTGTGGACCCCGGCCAAACTGCTCGGTAAATCTACTTGGTACGCGAGTCTCCCAATCCTCTCTGATATAGGAAATGGTCCATCATATCTCAGTGCTAGCTTCCCGGTCTTCCCAAACCGAACCACACCTTTCATCGGCGATACCTTGATGAAAACTCTATCTCCAACTGAGAACTCTAGGTCCTTACGCCTTTTGTCTGTGTAACTCTTCTGCCTAGACTGAGCTTCCTTCATTCTTTCCCGTATCAACTTGATCTTTTCCGTCACCTCTCTCACTAAATCTGGACCAAGGATCAATCTGTCTCCAGTCTCTTACCAACATACTGGTGATTTGCATGGCATTCCATACAAAGCTTCAAAAGGGGCCATTCCAATAGAAGTCTGATAACTATTATTATCGGAAAACTCCACTAAGTGCAAGTGATCTTCCCAAGAACCACTAAAATCCAGCACATAAGCTCTCAACAGATCTTCCAGTACCTTGTTGACTCTCTTTGTCTGCCCATCCGTCTGAGGATGATATGCGGTACTCATCTTGAGCTTAATGCCTAACACACTCTTTAGGCTCTTCCAGAACTCGCTTGTAAACAAAGCATCTCTATCACTGACGATACTACTAGGAATTCCATGTAGTCTAATGATGTTCTTCATGAACAACTTAGCCAAAACAAGTGTCGTCCTGGTTGACCTTACCAGAATGAAATGGGCACTCTTGGTCAATCTGTCCACTATGACTCATACACTTTCATTACCCTGGTTTGACCTTGGCAACCCGTCAATAAAATCCATGGATATCGAAACACACTTCCAAACTGGAATATCCAAAGGCTGAAGCAAACCACTTGGCTTCTGATGTTCGACTTTTACTTGCTAACAGTTCAAACACTATTTTACCCATAAGCCAACATCCCTCTTCATTCCTTTCCAGAAGAAACTTCTCTTCATATCCCGATACATCTTGGTGCCCCCAGGATGAATCGTAAGCTTCGATCGACGACATTCCTTAAGAACTTCCTTCCTAAGGTCTCCAACATCCGGAACACATAACCGTTCCTTCTTTCTCAACCGACCCCTGCGGTCAAGATCAATAAAATCCTTTAAGTCATCAATCTCGATTCCAACTTCTAACCTAATCCTCTCGGCTAATACTAGATGTTCTTTCTGCCTAGAAGCAATCCATTCGGTCAAAACTGGTCGAACTTCCAAACAAAACAACATGGAGATATTCCGACTATATCCAGCAGTTGTCCTCAACTGCATACTACAAGCAACCAGTGCTTTCAAGTCTTTTTATTCCGCCAACATAGCTAACACCACATTCTGATGTTTCCTGCTAAGTGCATTCGCTACCTTATTTCATTTTCCCGGTGTATACTCGATGCTAAAATCATAAGCTGCAACTGTCTCATGTTCAGCTCCTTCTGAGAGAATAAATACCATAGAGACTTATGATCCGTAAATAGCTCAAACCTTTCTCCCAAAAGATAATGCCTCCACACCTTTAATGCGAAGATTACCGTTGCCAACTCCAAATCATGAGTAGGGTATCTCACTTCATGCGGTCTAAGCTGTTTAGAAGCATAGGCAATAACCTTTCCATTCTATATTAGCACAGCACTTAACTCAGTATCACATGCATCTGTGTAAACTACCAACCCCTGATTCCCATCAGGAACTACTAACACGGGCGCATTAGTTAACAAATGTTTCAACTTAAGGAATGCCTCCTCACATTTGTCAGACCAAACAAACTTCACGTCCTTCCTGGTTAGCATAGTCAAGGATGCCGCTGTCCGCGAGAAATCCTTAGTGAACCTTCGGTAGTAACCTGCAATTCCAAAAAAGCTTCTAATCTCACTTACCGTCTCTGGTCTTTTCCAATTGTTAATAGCTTTGATCTTATCCAGATCAACTGCTAAACCTTCCTCAGAAACTACATGACCAAGGAACTTCACTTCCTTCTTCCAAAAATGACACTTTGAGAACTTCGCTTTCAACTGATGTTGCCTTAGCGTCTCCAACACTATTCTAAGATGATCTGCATGATCCTTCTCATTCTTAGAATATGCCAAAATGTCATAAATAAAAACCAACATGAACCTATCCAAGTGCTCTCAGAAAACCCAGTTCATCAAATCCACAAAGAAAGCTGGCGCATTAGTAAGCTCGAATGGCATAACCAACCATTCGTAAGACCCATATCAGGTCCTAAACATCGTCAAAGGAATACTGCCCTCTGCCACTCTTAGCTGGTGGAAACCTGTCGCCAAATTCAACTGGGAAAACACTTTGGCTCCACTCAACTGATCGAATAAGTCGTCGATTCTCAAAAAGGATACCTATTCTTGATCGTCCTTTCGTTCAACATACAATAGCTGATACACATCCTTAACGACCCATCTGGCCTCCTCATGAATACCGTGGCCGTTCCCCAAGGCAAACTGCTTAGACGGATGAAATTCTTTCCTTCCAATTCCACTAGATGCACCTTCAATTCCTTCATCTCGGTTGGTGACATCCTGCTAGGTGGTCTACATATGGGTTCAGCACCTGGAACGAGATCTATCCGAAACTCGATTTCTCTTTTCAGCAACAAGCCCGAAACTGGTTCAAACACATCAGTAAAATCTCTTGCAACATAAACCTGCTTCAACTCTGCTTTCGTTCCCATGGCACCCAATAACGCATAAGCATTTCCGTTCGAACTCCTTATTGAGTTAATAACTCGGTTATGGCTATTAGGGCGTTTCAATGATATTTCCCGCTCCTGGAAAAATATCCTGGCATCATATCTATCTAACCAATGCATACCCAATATGATCCCGAAACCCACGAAATCAAAAACATGTAAACTGCATGAAAACATATGACCTAACAAATCAAGTTCTAACTTGTCATATCTCATTCCCAGAGTTGCATACCCTCCTATAGGATTCACAACCCTTAAAGGAGTAATAAGGTATAAAGGTTCTAGACATAAGAAATCTACCAAATACTAAGATATAAATGAGTGCAATGTACCGGCATCAAATAGTATCCTAACCGAAGTACTATGAATCATAAGCATACCTACCATCATAGCTTTTCCTTTCTCAGTAGCCGTTGGTCTAGAGGATGATGGTTCCAATGCAAAGACCTTTCCCTTTCCAGCCTTAGCAGCCTCGGGACACTTGTCCTTGTAATGCCCCATCTGGACACAGTTGTATCACTTCACATTCGGCCTCATTGGAACTGCTCTTCAATCACCCGAGCGACACTCATTAGCATAGTGCCCCTTCTTGTCATACTTGTAACAGACAATATCAGCCTTGCTCTTCTTAGCTGCTACCCCCGACTGGGCACCTTTCTTCTTGAAGAACTTCTGCTTCTTACCTTGAAAATTCTGAACCTCGGCTGGTTTCCCCTTTCCAAAAGTAGAAAGCATCTCTTCATTTCGAATAGCCATCTCGACAACAATATGACACGGATCCCGGAGGTTTGGCATGGTTGCTCTGGCGATCTCAGGATTCAACCCCCTGATAAATATATCATTCCTCCGAATGACTGTATCCACAGTAGTATGTCCGTAACGGGACAACTCATCAAATTCCGTAGCATACTCAATCACCGATTTATCCCCCTTGACTAAATCTTCAAACTTCCTTAGCAACGCTGACTTGGCAACCTCAGATAGAAATCTTTCTTCGAACCTTCTTCGCCCAAGTCAGATCTTCCTCTGGCTCTCCTACGGTAACTCCATTCCACCAAAACAATGTTGCTCCCTACAATTGCCTTGAAGCAAGTCTTCTCTTCTGCATATCCATTAAGCCGAGATATGCAAATATCCTCTCATAATGTAATAGTCAGTTCTCCACTCCTACTGCATCCTCGATTCCCAAAAAAGGCTTCCCTCCAAGACTAGCATAATCCCTGCTCAGCTTGGCATAATTGTAGGATCGATTTCACCCTAGAGGTGGGGTGAATAGGGTGATACTAATAATTATAAAAATTTGATGCAGAAATCTATAAAATAATTGCAGCATAGATAATAGCAGAATAACAAAAGCAGAAATAGAACAACACAGATTTACCCAGCTTCGACAAAACCCTGCCTACGTGCTGGCCCCAAGGTTTCTACTAGAAATTAAGTAGTCAAACGCTTACACAAGTAAACTTGCGACACCAGCTATCGACTAACCTAACTCTACACTCAAAACCCTGCCATAACTCAGCCACCGAGTTGCGGATTCTTGAACTACACCACCGTAGTTCGTCCCCTAGTCGCACCACTAGAATTTTACAAAAATTTAAAAGAGAAATACAAAATAAAAACAATTCAAAACAAGAAACCCTAATTAAAAAATTAAGTCCAATGGTAATTAATAGAGACGGCCCATTTAAACATATAACTAAAAGAAATATCTCATTTTTTTTAAAATCTGTATGGCCCGTTTCTTTGCTTTGTAAAATGGCTGCCTCTTCGAGAACTTCCGTTCCTCTTTCAACAATTTAGGGTTTTGGAAATTGACGATGCCGCTTGTAAATTGGAAGCTCAAGTTCTTTGATGCTTTCATTTCTGCCTTGCTGCTTCTTCTATCAGTGATATTTAAATGCTTGCGGCTGCAATTATATCGAGCTCGAATGTATGAGATTGGTATGTGACTTTTACCCTTTTTTAATTTTTGATTGTGCTCGACTTTGATTCGAGTTTCATGATTTATTGTTCTGCTATTTGCTTGAACTCTAATATCTTGATTGTCGATGATGTTAATGGTTTAAATAGGGAATAAAACACTAAATTATCGTTCGAATATTTTCATTTGAATTTGTCTGTTAATTTAACTCGGTCGTACGATTATGCTTGAATGTTGGTGATGTTTTCTGACTTTTTCAGTTCGTATATTTTCCTGTTATGCTTACTTGGTCACCACAGCTTGCATTTGCTTTGGATTTGGTTCCATTCTTTTCTCCGTTGACCTCTCTGATTTCGTCACTTTGAAATTGTTTTTCTATGACATTATTCAAACCGATAATTTTCACCATGATATTCTTCATTTATTAACCGACGTTATATTGTGTTGCTTTTTCCTTGACTGGTTCATCACCCATGGCTATGTTGTGATTAGCTTCGAGTTAATTGTCTGTTCACTGTGTACATATTTGTGCACTTCATGTTGACTGAAACTAAAGTTGTATATATGCATGTAGTCCCAGTGCCCTTTGAAATCTTGTTGTATTTGACCCGTTGTTTGTATTTATTTAAGCTGCTATCATGTTTTCTTGTATTCTCTGGAGTCTTGTGAAATTTGAAGTGGTCTTCATGTATATTGATGTCACCTCTGGTGCCTCTGAGCCTGTTTGAAACTGCTGTCACCAACGTATATTTTGTATATGTGTTTGGACTCAATTCTGATTGCTTATTAAGCTGTTATTCAAGTGGGTCTTCATGTGTAGCTGTTTTGGTTGAGGCTTTATGTATTGTACGTGGTCATTGAAGGTTGTTGTCATTTGTATTTCTGTCTTGTATTTGCTTCTTCAAGTGTACTGCTGTGTGCTTCGAGCATTGCCTTGAACTGAACTGTTCTGGTTCACTACATGTATATATGTTATCATGTGTGTTCACGCACGTATATATGTATACATGTGTGTATGATAGCTTGTGCAGTTTCTTCCAGTCTTTGTTGTTTTTGAATCCATGCCTCATTGTGTTTATTTGAGTCTATAATTGCCTTTAAGCTTCTGATTTTATATGTGGAACTGTTATGTTGAGTGGCCTTGTTAGACTTGCATTGATCTGGACATGTTGTTTCCTCTGTTGCATTCCATATATGTATGTATGTATGTATGTATGTATGTATACATGTCTGAATGCATGCATATCCTCTGTCCTCTGACCTGATACATATGTATGTACTTATATGCATATGTTGTGGTTTCTGTTTAAAAGCTTCACTTGTGCATGTCACTTTTCATTTTGTTTTCACTTGAATCTGGTCTAGAGCTTGTTGCAGTCTTGGTTCACCTGAAATTTGAACTTGCTCCTGTTCATGTCTGTTGTATGTTGAACTTGTGAGTTTTCATATGGAGTTCCTTTTGTTTAAGACTTGGTCTTGTCTGAAATTGCTCATTTGAGCTGCTATCTGCACACACACACACACACACACATATATATATGTGTGTGTGTATGTATACATGTGTATTCATGTATATATGTATGTTGAGACTTTTCCATGATCTAGTTGCCTTTGATTTTGTTTCAGAGCTTTACTCCATTGTGTTTTTGCCTCATTGTTTCCAGTTGATTATATTGCTTTGCACTGCACATGTCGTTTTGATTTTAGAAACTTGTCTGGTTGTGGTGCACTTGTATATGTATTCATCAATTCAACGGGTGTTTGTACATTTTATTCTGGTTGAAGTTGTTTCATGACTCCATTGTCGACTGTTCTCATGTGTACACATTTGTGCACTTGTTAGCATGGTCTGGTTTTGGATTCTTGTTGCATGAGAACTTGTACTCGACAATTTTGTGATGCTTTTGTATTGCACCTGAGTTGAATCCAGCTTATGGCTCGGGTTTGACCTTGTGCTCACCTGTCCCTATAGTTTTACCAAGTATATATCGGTGTGCACGGCCTTGTAGCATGTACTGTGATACACTGTGCATGTCACAGATTGTTCGTGTAAGATGAATTCAAAATAATGATGACGAACAACCCAAATAACCGAGGCAAATAATATTTTCAAAAAACAAATTTTATTTTACGCTTCAAAAATATTTCTTTTTCAATTTTACTGTGTCGGTGTTTATTTTGTAGATAATTCAGATGCTGGATTCAAGCTGGAATAGAGTTGAAGATCAAATATGAGTGAATGAGTGATATGTACTGAGGTGAAAATGTATGTAACAATTGTATAATGAAATATTGTGTTGTAATTTGAAATTGTATTGTAATTAAAATTGTGTATATATAGTGAGAGCTCAAATTTGTACTATTCAAAATTGTAATAAAATATTTGTTTGAATAAAATATCTGTTTGAATTTAAATTCTGTGTTATTTATTTTATTCAGCAAATATTTATTTAATTATGCGAAAATAAAATAGTACAATTAACAAATACATTTAAATGAATATATATATATATATATATGTTTATTATCATCAAACAAAAATCATATACTTGCATATTCAACAATAATTATTGCCAATTGGGGACACCGGATTAGCTCCTCCAGCATTCCCTATAGCTACTCCCACAGCTGCTCCAGCTTGCATCATATTCATGAAGAACCGAAACATTATCCCCATATCAACCGACGGAATCTCAACACCAACATTAGCATTTGCATCTGGGTTTGCATTTGCCTGTCGACCCTGGTTGCTCCTAGTATTAGGTCTAACCTTTCCACTTGTTGCGGTGCGTCTTCCACCTTGATTCACTCTTTCGTTTCCTGCCTCCATATCTTACTTTACTACTACCAGAAATCCAATCTTGGTAAGATGCAGAAGAATGGTCTAAGAGAGTGGTGAATACTTACTTGGGTATTTATAGTAAAGTACATATATGTTAATATAACGCTTACCTAAGCCCAACCATATTTTAGATTCATTAGATTATGCTTTAAAAATCTTTCAAGGATTAAATTCCTTTTCAGTACATAAACCATGCTCCGATACGAACTTGTAACACCCCGCTTTCGGAGGCTCAAAACTAACTGCTACAGATGCTGCAGTCATCCATAGGTGTTATTTCTTAGTGACCGAAATCAGAATCTTGAAACTATTGGCAACACAGAAACACAAGAATATGAAAATTTTTAAACTTCAACTAAATGGAATTTTTCATTTCTTATGAATTTCAATTTAAGATTTAATTACATAATCCCAGATGTTAACCACGTTCAGATCACATATACATGTACAAAATGCGATAAGAACGACATATGAAGATGTCCCCTTATGATGATCAAAGAACTAATAAATATGAACTTTACAGTTCTTAGTACACCACAGTGGAAAACACAAAATAGCTCCTATATAGCTAACACTGCCTCCTGCACGTCTCCGAAAGCTTATTCATCCAAAAAACCTAAAAGCCTCATACTCTCAGACTACTCAAATTAAATTTGAGTACCCGAGAGTTTGTGGAGAAACACAAACTTCGAGTCAGACAATAAGTCTAATATGAATAATCCCCTATCATATCTTATCATAAATAGATAGCTAGTGAGACCATGCCGCTTAGCGGAACGGGTTTTCCCCTTACTAGTATCCTAAACAAAACATGTAAATCATTTACTATGCCCCTGCACCCAAAATGATTAGTCTTAACATAATATAAAATAAAGCCATAAATCATATATATTGGATATCCCATCCACCTATTCCTTAGATATCCCATCTAAAAGCAATTTATTAGATTTCCCATCTAAAATCAATTTATTAGAGTTTCCCACTAAAACCTTTAAAATGACTATCCATCATAATTAAATAGAACTATCCGTCCCAAGTCCATTTAAAATAAATGCAGATTATCCATCGTTCATTGTTTTATAAAAGTTGTTGTGGGATATCCACCGCACACTCCATAGTTTTCCTAGGATGACAATGAACCATTGGGTGCCAAATCCCGAGGCTAACCACCTTCGGCAAAACATTCTTTTCTTTAGAAATTTGATGTGGGCTATCCATTGCACATTCAATGGTTTTCTTAGGTTAACCAAGAACCCATCACTTGGCCAATTAAAATTTCATGATCCCCATGATTATTTATAAAAATTCATGATCCCCATGATTAATTATTTTCCCCAAGTATACCACCTGTTAAACTTATTCCCATTGGTAGCCCCAATTAGGTTAAATTAAATAAAAACACATTGATAGCTCTAATATATATTTTCGAAAGCATATTTCTATCTGTAACCCTAAACTATGTATCGAAAACATTAAACCCATCTCGGTGTCCCCAAGGTTTTATAACATTCAATTTATATAAGTATCCCCCTTACATATTCAAACAAAGATAAGTATTTTATGCTATAACCCTTCGAAGTAACCCCTTCAAATTAGCAAAGTTTTAATTAGGAAAAATGGCTATAATAGCCCTTTAAAACCCTTTTAAATGAAGTCCAATCGAAAGCAAATAACACTCCGAAGTTAGCCTCTTCGGAAGCCTTCCTTTTGAAAGCATCACAAAATCATACCTTTCGACCTTATCGGAAGGTTTCTTTTGGACCTAGTCGAAAGGTTCTACCTTTCAACCTTGTCGAAAGCCTGGGGTATCCCCCCTTATGAAACCATTTATAAACCTTTCGAAAGCAATGAAACTCAAAACCATTTGAAGGTAAGGCCTTCAAAACCTTTCGAAATCAAACCTTTTGAAACCATTCAAAAACAATGAAGTGTTGGTGTTGGAACCAACCCTTCGAAAGTATACTTCCGACCTTGTCAGAAGGTTTACCCTTCGACTTTGTCGAAAGGTAATAAACCTTTTACTTTAAAACAATGGGAGGTTCAGAGGTAACCCCTTCTTTCCCTTCGGCTTTGTCGAAGGCATCCTTTCGACTTAGTCGAAAGGATTAAAACGCCCTTTTAGAAAACATTTTAAAACAATTCTCTTGAAGGTTTAAACTTTCGAAGATCCCCTTCGAAACCTCTTCTTGAATATATAAAGATTTTATTCTTTTATAAAACGATAGAGTCGAAGGATCCCCCTTCTACTTATTCGAAAGCTATTATGTTTCTATTCGAAAGCAAAGGAAGCAGCTTCCCCATCCCTTCGCCCCTCTTCCCTTCGACACTGTGCCTACCTTTCGACTTATTGCTCTTCCTAGCGTTAATTGTAGAATGAGATAATTTCCTAGCTTTAATTCCTTAGCTTGTTCTTCAATTTATTGCTCTTCCTGGAGCTTTTAATGGCCTGCCGAAATATAGGTAAAGAGTTATAAATGAGAAAGTAAAAGTTTTTTAAGGTGGAGAAAGAGATATATACTAAGAAATGTAGCGCCATTTCCAAGTTTACCCCTTAAGAAATTCCTCCTTCTAAATTTAATTAAGTCTTATTTTAGTTCATTCATTAAGACACGACCATAGGATTTATTAATCTCATCTCCCTAATTATTCACATTATTCTATTTAATTTATCCAATTAAATATCCCGAATAATGTTAATTAAAATTCAGGGTAATTAAAATAATGGATAATATCGATCATGCCTGGTCATTAGCGAGATCAAGGACGTCGGGATATGAACGTACAAATAGATGTTCTCGGGAATAGGGAACGATACGAAACACGGTTTATTTATAACTAGTTATTGGTCGAAGGGAACTCAACCGAGGACAAACATGAATAACCAAAGAGTTGGTTCAATATTAGTTCTGTTTAGCCAAACGAGAACCCTTTGACAACAATAAACGGAGCTAAATAGTGGAAAGTTAAAGCAATTATAGAAATTTTACTTATATGTACAAAGTTACAGTAAGTAAAAGTAGTGCATAGATACATGAATGTATAATATGGATGAATTGCAGTACAAACAGTCATATTATATATGCAGGCGGTTGTATATAAGCAGGAGAAATATATAAAATGAGGAAATGTAAACGAAGCAGAGATTGAAATAGAAAAAACAATCTTTAATTTCTGTCAACCTTTATATACAATGGATGTGATGGCCATTCCCGCAAAAGCACGACCTATGTACAAAAGGAAAACAGAAGGGTACAACCAGAAAGAGACAAAAGGAAACCGTCTCATTATCATTAAAGGTTAGTTGGAAAGCCTACTTTTGTGCGTCTTCTTCTTCTTGCCATCCTTGTTGCTCGAGCCATTACGAGGTCTTTTCTAGCCCTTCTCATCCTTGCGTATGCTACCTTTGGAAGGAGTGGTGTCTCCTTCGGTGATAGTGAGGGTATGATCTTCGGGTCGGTCAATGGGGGACTCGGATGTCTTTATAGTGACGCCAATGCTTCTACCCTTCAAAAGTTTGATGGTAATAGGAAGTATTCTTTCAGAAGGCTTTGGCTCCTCGGTATTAGCAGGTTTTCCAAGTCCAGGCTCAATCTTGATTTTAACTTTGGAAACGTCAATCTTCAACCTCTCCGCCATTGAAATAAGACCAGTAGGGTCCGAAGTGCTGGTAATGGTGATGCCTTCCCCTAAGGACCGTGAAGCGTCATCCAATCCTTCTAGAGCTGCGATTTTCTCCAAATTAGGACCACGAGTGGAGCTGGAGGTAAGGCTTAGAACGACCAGTCCTGTGGTAACGGGGTTCCACTCGGTAGCAATAGCAATAGGACCCAAGCCTTATGTGATTGGCGGTGGAGGAGGTGGAATAGACAGATGACTTGTAAGTTCACAAATGGAGAAGTAAAGATTAGTAACAGTCTCAAGCGAGAACTGAAAGATCTTGAACACTGGAGAGACAAGAGAAATACCTTCACTGGGACTGGATTGTTGGATAGAAGATTTAATAATTCCCTCTCAACAATTGCGGACTGTAGTGGCCGAGTAAAGAAGGGGTAATATAAGGTTCGACAGAGGTCACTGCTGCAGAAGTTGGAATAATCTAGGCATCCTCGTAGTTGACCCCCTTAGACGTTATAATCTTCGTTGTAAGCTCTTGGACCTTAGAAGATGATGATTCTATGTGGCCTGATACACTTGAACCAGCAGGAGCTCTAATTGCAACTCCAGCAGCAACAACATCTTCTGCGGTTAAGATAGCTTTTCCCTCTTCAAGTTTTTCAATGTCGTTGACATCTAGGTACTTAGCTTTCAATTCATCTTAATTGAGGCCCTTAACGACCACTCTCGCACGACGTAGTATTTCTTCCTTGGCATGGATAAGAGTGATGACACAAGTGCTTCCTAGCCATATCAAGTTCTTATGTTGGATAATGTTGGCAAAGAAGTATTGAAGGTGGAATCCAGGTCTTCTTTTTCTTTGGCCATTCTCATTCATGGTCGCATCATTATCGATTTAGGCCTTTAGTTTCTCTGTTTTCACTAGGGGCAAGGTGGATTCAAGCTTCTCTTTTTTTGTAGGGTGTTCTTGGAACTCGGCTTCCTTATCCTTGGTAGCCTTCTCTTCCTTTAGAAGGGCCAGGTCAATGGTTGTGAGCTACGTTTTGAGAGTGGCATTATCTTTCGTGAGCAGTCATTACGAGGTTCTTTATCACAGTCTCATCCAGATTATGAGCCTTCTTCATCTTTTCGACCAAATCTTTGGTCTTCTTCTCAGATGCCCGAGCAGCATCTCTTTCTTCTTCAACCTTAGCCAGATCCTTTTTATACTCCTCTATGATCATGTCATAGCTTTTATTTTCTTACTCAAGCAATCGAATATCAGTTTGATGAATTCGGTTGACATCAGAAAGAGAGAAGCAAAGTTTTTTCCATTCATACCCCTCGTCTATAAGCTCTTGGATCGTGCTGACCCTATGGTCTGCCTCTTCCCCAAAATAGTCTTTGAGGTCACAGTCAAACATGACCCTAGTTAAATAGTGGTCTGGGAAGGAAACTTGCATCTGACTCGATGGGGCAGAAGGAGGAGTTGGGTGAATAGAAACTCCATTGGATAGTGGGGGTAAAGGAACATTGGTAGTCAAAGAAAGTGATGCTAGATTTTGTTGTTGTAGGGGGGGCTGTAGTTGAGATCAAGGTAGGGGAAGGCTAGAAGAAGAACCATGACGGTCACGTGAATTCTTATGTCTTTTCCCATGGTTGTAGGATTCTCTCTCCTCCCACTGCCCTATCTTCCTATCCCTTTCCGCCTAGTGGTCAAGTTCCACTTGACACTCTTTTTCTTTCCTCTGAGTTCTTTCTTCATCTGTTTCTATTTCTCTACAAGAGCTGAAGCAAAAAAGGATACTGCTCAGGAGTTACTTTTCTTTGTTATGAGGTGTTGGAGTGGGATATCTAAAGCAGCCTCTTCCCAATTTAGCTGAAATAAAAGAAAGGATCATATCAGTTTTGAAACATTGGAATGTAAACGAATGCAAGGAATGTTAATTCATGATCCTAGAAGTGTGTGGAGTGTTAGTATCCCCTTAAGTACTCTATGGACTGTGTTCGAATGGTAGTAAGGATGGAGTCTTGCCTCCTTCGGCTAGGATGCGTTTAGAAGGGAAGCTGAAACCAGGAGAGCATCCTTAAGAAGATCGTTGATGGGGATGTCGAGATCACTCAATGAGTCAAAGATATTTTTTGAGTGACCGACTAGATGAGTTGCCTTGGTTATTGGTGTCATGCTTGGTTATATGGACCGCTGAGAGGTCTTGACCATAATTCGCTTCTGACATGGCATGACAAGAATTTCGACGCCCTCTTGAGATGACTCTCCATACGACTCATAATCTTCTTGATCAAATTCATTGTCATCATCCCCTTCTTCTTTACCTTCTTCTTCTTCTTTCTTGCCTCCCTTTTCTTCTCTTCTTCTCCCTACTGGATATTTTCCAGTGTCAACTCTTTCTTCCCCTTTCCACTTGTACTTCATGGGCAACATTAACTTTCGCTGCTCAATCGACGGATTCATCGATGTTTTCCTTGCTGGATGGACCTCTAATGCCCCCTTGCATATCTTTGTCGGAGCTGCAAATGGAGGCAAAAGACCTGGTCGGCATCCTATAACTACTTGGTGAAACTTCGGATGGAGTGGTGAAGCATTCAAGATGTAAATGGTTGCATTGGCGAAGATTCTCGTTTGTTGGGGGATAAGTGGTGGAGCAATATCAGATGTTGACCCTCTTGAGGGTTTGTAGAGTCTCAGAGTGCTTGTCGCTCCTGTCTCAAGCAGGGTTATTTGTGAAGAAAGGAGATAACAAGTTAAACACTTTTACTGTGAAAATTCAAATACGAGGAAGAACAGATAGGAAGAAGTATTACATCCGGATAGCCTGGGTCGGGTGAAGCCATATGGACATCAAACAAAGAAATACCCATTCTTGAAATATAAGCGCTTGTCGTGGAGTGCTTCAATGACCTTACACCTAAATAAGGCTTCGATAATCATATAAAAAGGCAACTTGCTTCCTTATTCAAAGCTTAAGACACATGTTAGTTCCCCAAAGGTTGGAGGTTGTTGAAATTGATTTATAAACAAGATGCACAAAGAGAGCAAGGCGTAACCATTAGGGTGGACTTGAGTAGGACCGAGCCCAAGCTCCTAAAGGAACATGCGGAGAAATGGATTGAAGGGTGGTACAACACCTCTTAGGCACATGTACTTGTTGCAGGCCATATAGCACATTGTAGGATTATGCACCCGTTTGTTCTATATTAGGAGCAGGATGCCACCATCTGGAATTCCATGTTGTTGAGATATAGTCTGAAGTGATTTAGCCATTAGAACCGTTGGAATTTGTATAGGAGTATCAACCAGGACTCTTTAACCCAATTGTACATTAATAGGAGAAGGTTGCTCCTGAATCGAAGCCACTGGAATTATCACCCCTTGTAATATTGCGGTAATAGAGCATCGATTTTCAAACGGCACGGATATTGAGGTTTGAGTAGTAGTATACCCATCTTTAGGAGGCATTGATGGCCTAGCACGAACGTTGAATCGAAGAGAATGGCGTGTCATTCTAGATAGAAAAACTTGATATTAAACACGGTCAGGTATGTTTTAATTTGGAATTCTATTTAGTGAACCCGAGTAACCAACACTCAAAATCCAACGGATGTCAATGTGTCTTGACCAATGGGATTTTGAACGTTGAAGGAACTAATTGAAAGTGTCAATTTATACAGTGTGAGTCTTGTATCCCATACACGATGAACATACCATTATTTGTAGATAACCCGCTCGTGCTGCAAAATAAGCCACGTCAAACGATGGAACTATGCATCAAATCTTACCTATCATCTTCGGATATACGATAATGGAACCGTTCTTTGGAGCAACACAAAGCGTTCTTCTGCAAGAACACAAGAAGTGCGGTGGTTAGAGGTGCAATAAAATGGAATTATTTGACTGTCGAAGCACATTCGTCGTGACCGTTCTTTGGAGAAGAAACCTCTCGACGGACATCAAAATAGCAACTTCTATTCGACCTAGCTTAAATAAGGTCGACTCATGCTTTCCTTAGTTGAGTTGGTGCTTGAAACCATTAGAAGTGAAGGAACCCTAGGCATCATGAGAGGCAACCCGAAGCAATTCAAGGAAAGCATGAGGTCGGCATGGAGAATAGCTATGGACCAACATTGCCCAGGAAAGTGTTGTGCTTGCTTCGAGTTAAGCCTATAAACCCCTTAGGGAAGATTCATAATTGCAACGATCAAAGGAATAAGCTTGGCAATATCATAAATTTCAGGCCTACATGGTCAATCATGGTAGAGTTAGGGGTATGTCCTAGGGACAACTATGTAATTTGTTACATATATCTAACTCGATAGCCAATCTTGTTCGAAATAGAAGATGTTTTCTTTCTATTATATATTTGATATAATATGTTATATTAATTAATTAATTTAATTAAAAGTATATTTAATTGAAAATCCATAAATGGTATGTTTTATGATAGTAGTTCAAAATGTTGTAACCATGAGTAATTCATCATAATGAAAATAAATATACCACTTTAAATATTCCTAGACAAGATGTGTCAAGACTGAATGTCGATACATCCATTGAGACTAGAGTACGTAATGCTATCCAAATATTGGGCAATGTATTACTCATGACTGCCAAAGCACTAAGGGGTGGTCACATACTGGTAGTTATTGGATAACTATGAAATGACTCACTTGATAGTTTCATGTTGGTTAATATAACTAAGGTCAAATAGAAAATATCAATGTGACAAAATTACATAGTTCCCTTGACTTGAGAATACTGTTGATCTTCAATATGGAAGCTCCACTTTAATTGTATTTATATCGTGGCACGATGTCCATTGAATGACTATAGTTGGGTCGAGTGGAAGCATTGGAAGTGAAACACAATACAAGAGAGGATTCATCTCCTTAGTTATATAAGGCTGGTATCATGGTCAACTGAAGTCAACTCAAAGTCAAAGTCTCTGGTTAGAGCATTTCAATTAATAATAATTGTAATGATTGAACCATGGACTTCATGTTTGGACTGTAGAGTTGAATTTATACGATATTGAAATTTTGACCATTACCAAATTCCATAAGTCCAAAGTGAGAGTTTTGACGAAAAGAATTCATGTACAAAATAGTCATAATCGAGTAATGGTTAACAAAGTAAAATTGTATTTTACCAAAACCAAATGTGATAACCCACCTTTTTAAACAATTTAAGTCGATAATAAACCACACATGTCAAACTCAAACCATTCAAAAGGGTGGATTATCAATGGTGTAAATAAGAGAAAAGAAGGAAAGCAAAACGCAAAATCTCGCGACGGAATGACAAAATATAATAATTAAATAAACAGTTCATGAAGCTGTTTTATAATATAAATTTGATTACACAATTTTAACAACATAATCAGAGTACAATCAACAAACATACCAAATTGATGGAGCGGAATAATACTAATAATATAATATACCAAACTCCATCTTCGTCCTCTAGAAATAATGTCTTCAACACTAAAATACTCAGACTGACCCGAGCATAATGAAAAGACAAAACACTCGAGTCAGAACAAAAAGTTCTTTTGTAAGTTAAATCAACAACAAGTAAATATGAGTGTAATAGCTTCAGAGATGTTTATGGGATTTTACATCTCCTATCAAGTGTACAACGTAAGTTAATAACTTAAGAGATGTTACAAGATTTTCCATCTCCTAAGGATCCATCAAACTATCTATATATAGTAAGATATGCTATATATGTAGTGTCTATCAGTAAAGTAAAGTATTAAAATAGTGTTAAGGCTTTACATTGATCCCCCTTAACACATTTTTAAGCATCGTCCTACAGTTTGCCTTAATAGCATCACCAGTAACGTCGGTAGCCAGGGAGGCACCATGATAAGACAACACTAAAACAAAGTCGTAGTGGTCGCGTATAAGGATAAAAGTATGACAAGGCACGTGAGGCAATGCCCAATGTAGGATTCTACTAGTTTACCCTTTATAGCTGATCGTCAAACATCATCGTAGCGACTACCGACCGAGTCCACCACCCCCAAAATTAAATCAAGGTGCACCGATCGAATCAAAATCAATATAATTATATGAAGGGGTGGGGCCCCTAAAGGTAGCTAACCTCTTGGCCAGACATAAGCTCATGTTTTAGTGATTTCAAATTGACACAAGTGTTGGGGTCATCCATCATCGTTCTCTTTCTTCATTATAGTAAACATCGCCAAGTCAACCTCTACATTCTGGATAACATCCACCGCATACACGGTTGTTAAAGTAGTTCCGGTAAAATGACAGAGAGTATGTCATTTATTTGGCCCCTGTCTCTTTATCAACCAATTATCCATTTTACACACCGTTTGGTTCTTTTAAATTTCAAGAACAAGTCATACTTCATATCAAAATATCAGATTTTCTTCAAAAATCATTTCGAATTCAAAATAGGTCATACCCTCAAAACATTTGTATTTAAATAAATGATTTAAATCTAAATAGTTCTCCTTTAAAACAGTTTGAATATTGAAAATGGTTTCGAATAATTAAAATGGTTTTGAATATTGAAAATAGTTTGGAACAATTAAAATAGTTTAAAGATTGGAAATGGTTTTGAATACAAAATAGTTTTTTTGATAAAAATGTGTGAACCTCTAAAGAAGAGGAGAGCGCGCGCGCACGCGCGCACACACACACACACAGATATATATATCACCAATAGAAAAGGAGCTGCCAACATAACTGGCAGGTAGCAAAAAACCCCCCATACAAAAAGAAAAAATAAAAATAATAAAAAAACCCTCCCAAAAGCCTATGAAGACACTCGCTAAACAATATGCTCTAACAAGAATCTATTGTCTAAAACGTCTCCAAGAGCTGAGCAGCCTTCAAAAACAACTCCCACAACCTCAACCTCAACAACCATATCTAAAAATCCTCAAAAGCAATATACCGCATCCGCTCAAGCCACAAAAAATCTCCAAAACAACAAACACCTAAAAAATCCCCAAAAAACCATCATCCCTCAAGCGTAAGACTTAGAAGCTTTGAGTTTTAAATGAGTACTTCTCCTAATATTAGCTATCGAATAACTCTTACAATTTCTTCTACCAGATTTGGATGAATTAATGGAATCACAAACATGGAAAGGAGAAAGTGGAAATCTTCCAACAGCTGGCAATCTCTAACATAGTGCAAATCATCTCTGCATCTAAAATAAGAATTCGGTTTCCTCTCAAAACCACTCCACTTATTGAAATTTCTAGTGACGGTCTGGGGATGAGATCTTTCGTTAAGCGCTTGCGCGTATGAACGATTATGAGAATATAATTTGGGAGCAGAAACCCTAGAGAAAGGATGAGAATCAAAAGAAGGAAAGGAATTAAAATCTCATGATGAAGGAAAAACATTGGGACAGCAGGTCGCCATGATTTGGATTTTGAGATTTTAAAGCGAATATAAAATAGTTTGGATAATTAAGATAGTTTATTTATAAAAATAATTTGGTTATTAAAATAGTTTATATATCAAAATAGTTTATATCAAAATTGTTTCTTCTTTTTCAAACAATTGAACTCATGTTCCAATTTCAAATCACAACAAATTCAATTTTTCAACATCCAATTTCAATTCAACTTCATATTCAAGTTTCGATTTAAATTAGCCTTAATTCAAAACAATTTCAACTTTACTTCAAATTCAATTTTTAACAGTTCTATTCAAATAGTTAAGTGTTTCAATTCAATTTCTCATTTTTAAACAATTTAGTTTAAATCCATTTCACATCTAAGACTTTGAAATACCAATTTAAACCATTTTGTTTAAAGTAAATTCAAAGTTTAAACAAAAATTTAAACCTTTCAAACAATTCACTTTCAATAGATTTAAGTCATTTATCAAATTTCAACTTTAAAATTTCAAATTAAATCCTTAAACAGTTTCATTTAAACAGTTTCAATTTCAACATTTTCAAAGCTCGAATTAGAAAATAATTAAATTCATATAAATCCATTTTTTTTTATTTTCTTTAAAACATCATTTAAACAAATCCAATTTCAATAATTTAAAATTATTTAATTTAACCAATCCGGTGTCCGTATATAATTTTCTACCCTATGGCCAAGTGATAAGTTATTTCAACTTTAATTATACGGGTGGATATATATCATTTCAAGCCATAATTAAATTACATATGTATATATCATTTCAGCCTATTTCTTAGTTTATTTCAAATATTTCAAATGATAATATAAATAATGTCAATTAATAAATAGGTAATAACATGAATATGTCAAATAAATAAATGACCATTCATCCAACATCAATCAATAGGCATACAATAACAATCAACATCCAAATCAGTCAACATATCACAACAGTTACTAATTATCCATTGTCGGTGTTTAACTAGCAATTAAATTTCAATACTAAATAAATGTCAATTTAATTCAATATAAAATTCAAATTAATTTAAATGTCAATTTAAACTACCAAACAGCAATCAATAAAATTTTATCACTTCATAATTTCAATTTAACTAACATAAGAAAATTTAGTATTGCGTGAGTGGGTTAAATCACTCACCTTTGATTTAAAGCCCGTTAAAAATCCAATAAAAGCCCGAAATTTCAACAGTCTCCAAATTCAACCAAACTAATTTCATATTGTTCGGAATTTCAATACGAGTCCAACGGAAGAAACCGCGCATTAATCGGAGTTTGTATGCAAAAGTTATTCGAGTTAGAAGTTTGAATTTAAAATTTAAAATTAAATAAACAGGAGGGCACAGTCGTAATTACTTATTTCCTTAACCCACGTTCAGATCGAACGTAAAAAGAACACATCAAGCCGCCTCCGCCCATAGGTCATCGGCCACTGATCTGAACCCACCACTAGGACCGCCTCGCCAAGCTCCACCTTCAACAAAATTTTCACTACACCAAAAAGCTGTTTTTGCCACTCCTTCATCTGCCAAATTAGATACGGCTTAAAGCAGTATCAAATTAGAAATGGCTAATAGCCGCATCTAACAAATTTGACATGATTACAAGCCGTAGCAAATTTGATACGGCTATAAGCCGTATCTAATTTCGTGCCTATTTCTGGCACAAAATTTTCCACATAATGTGCACGTCTTCCCTCCAAATAATTCACTTCCCCCCCCATTTAGATACAGTTCTTAGCTGTATCAAATTTGATACATGTTTTAGCCGTATCAAATTCATGCTAATTTTTGGTGCGAACTTTTTACTGCCAAAACGCCCCAGATCTGTTCTTTCGTTCCTTTTTTCCCCAAAACTATTTCGTTCCTACTAGCTAATTCGAATTTCTTTCTTTACAAACGCCAAAACACGCCCCAAATACTTCACAAACGTCGGCAACTCTAGCGCCGTTCGACAACCCTACAGGCGTCAGCGCTTTGCTCGTTCAGTTCAGTGGTATGTTTAGGGTTTCGTTTCCATTGATATTTCCATAATCATTTCATTTTCTTAAGAGTTATTTCTGATTGAATTTCTATTGTTATTTTTGTTTGGATATTTATTTTGTAAACATCTTAATTATGTTATATTTGGATAAGGGTATGTGGATGTTATAGTTTTTTATTGTAGAGTTAGAGTTTTGAATAGTTTTTTATAATATAATTACTATTTTAATCGGGTGGATTATTCTCTGTATGTGAACTACCTGTGGTAATATAGCTATACTATATAATTAGTATAGAGTAGTAAAAATTGGTTTAACGCAGCTTTTCCTTATAAGATCTTAATTTTTTATTTGGGTTCATTTCTTTCTGTTAAATTAGAGATGAGTCTGTTTCTCTAAAAAAACCCACACTGAAAAATAGTAGCAATCACGCATAAAGGTAAACCAATTATTCAATGTGAATAAAGATTTACTATGCATTTTGATTGGTTTTGGACTAAACAGTATACAAAATGTTTAATGCATTCCAGAGATTCAAATATTGCTTTAGGAATAACCAATAAAATACGATGAAGTTAAGAATCTACAAGGATTTATACTATGATGACTTTTTTATGTAAACGCTGAGTACCAGTAAATAGTAGTACCAGTACATATATTATTCATTTATGTCATTTTTTCATATGTAAGTTATGAATGGAACAATTTATGCATAGCCGTTATGTCGTTTTTCCTCTATTATATTCAGTGCAATTTTAAGTTACTATAAGTTGTATCACATATTGAAGTTGTCATCTCATTGTTTCCAAATACTTCAAGCTCTAATCTTCAAAGTTCTTTTTAAGTTTATCCATTGCTAATTTTATGATGTGGTGGGCTTATTAGATCTAATTTTATCTCTTTTAACAGTATATGGGCTCACATCTCTATCATCATACAACTTTATTATAAATTTACTCCTCTTTCATTTTAGAGACATGTCAAAAGTGAATTTGATCGACTCAAGTTCATTTCTCTGCACAAAAGTGATCGAATAAATAAGCAATGACATAAGTGAGTTAGTTAAGTGATTAAATAAGGCTCCCAAAGTTACTAGAATACAAGAAAATGTATTAATTACAGTTAATTATGTTAAAAAATACAAACAAAATGTAACTATAATGAATAAAATGACGATGGAATGAATAAAATGATGATGGATTAGAAAGGTTGTATATATGTAGGTAGAATTTGAAGAAGAAAAATACATGCAATGGGTTAGCAACCTTCATAGTCAAAATAGAATGATTTTAGTTGTCAATAAAAACGTATAGTCAGCATGTTGCAAATGGAGATGCAAGTTAGAAAATCATGTAAAAAATTCGACTAACAAGTAATTGGTTTATTGTTTATTGTAGTAGAAGGCAAACCTTGGATACATGGTTATTTATAATTCGCCTACATATCTTATGTGAATGACATATGTATTAGCGAATAAGCAAATTAGTGTAAATATTTGCAATTGGTCCAATATTTGTGCAGGAGCAGATCTTTTTACATAGCTAGCTTTGAAAAGGGTATTTATCCCAAGCTTATAGTATACATGCCATATTTTTTTCCTTTGTCACATTGCTTCAAAGATTCGATGATGGATTCTGTTATGTGCATTTAACCGTCAGATACTCAAATAGTAGAATATTTATATCATTCTTGATCTTGCATTTGTCCCTGTATTCATTAAGTTTAAGTACATAATTATCTTAATTAATGGACTGTGTTTTGTGGTGCAATTAGTTTTTTAAAAGAGGTTGAAAGATGTGAGAACTATTGACATTGGCAGATGGGTCAGTTAAGTTATGAATTGGTGTTACTCCTTATCTTAGTAATATGAAAGGATGCTAAATCTAAAAACTTAGGGCCTGTTGAACAACCAACCAGAAGAGCAAGTGAAATGAACTCATTTCCGGGCATGTGATCATACCATTCCTGTTCTATTTTTTAACGAACATGATTGTAGATGATAGTACGTAACTCCTGAAAGCAAAAATTTAACAACGCACAAATGGTCAAGTAAAAAACTAAGGATAACGAATAATAGACAGGTTACAAAGTGTTTAAACAGTTTTGTAGCATGAATAATCCATGTAAGGCTCGGATTGCTATATCTTTTTATGCTAGTGTAGATCGCTGAATGTCAACAAATTGTTTATGCCCAAAAATATAGATTTTTTTATAATAATGGTCCACTGACTTAAAAAAAAGACAGAGTTTATATTGAATAGAGTATGGAATTCTTCCCAAGGAACCAAGAGCAGTATTATTTCAACTTGAATAAATGCTTAGACTGTCTTGGTATCATGAATGATATATAAAGGAAATGAATTCATAAAAAATAAATGCTTAACCACCTTAATACTGCCATCAAACTACTTTTATAGGGGTGAAACTAGGCAGTCATTATAGTGCTGGAAAAATAAGATAACCATTGATAAAAAATAATATCATCCACCGCAGGTAAGTGAAAGTGTCATACATGCTGTTGTTGGTAAGTTTTCCTTACAAAGGATGTAAAATTACGATGCAATATAATTTGGTAGAGCCAATTTAAACAAAGAATAGGAGTAGCATCAAGAAGACGAGTACCGCTAAGCAAAATAACATGCTATTTTATACCAAGGTAAAATTATGCTCATGTCTCATGTTCTGTTATATATTATATAGGAGGGTAGTATGTCTTTCAGCATAGACAAACAATGGATAAATGAATCAGATTTAAGATCTACATGCTATATAGACGGGGTGCAGAATTTCATTAGTTTTGTTGAAGAAAACGGTGGTAAGAAAGGAGTGTATTTATGCCCTTGCACCCGGTGTAAAAATACGAAGACGATCAAATTAGATGACATTCATTTTCATTTGCTTAGATGGGGTATTATCCAATCATATACAGTGTGGTATTTTCATGGGGAAAAAAGGGCGGAGATGGAAAAACAACAACCAGTTAGTCATGCCACAACTACTGATGAGTCTGAACATATTAGGATGGAAGATTTGGTCAATGATGTAGATAGATTTCATTATTTTCAACCTAATAATCCGTTGCCTGATCATGCTAATGTTAGACAGCAGTCTACTGATTATCCAGATTGGCAGGCCAATGAAAGTAAGAAGTATAAATCACTTTTTGGTAGCGTAAAAGAGCCCCCGTATCCTTTATGTTCAAAAGGGATTACGAAGCTGTATGCCATTGTGAAACTGAATAGCTTGAAGACCCAATACGACTTTTTAGATAATGGTGTGACTGCACTCCTCAAACTAATAAAGGAGTTACTCCCCGAAGGTAACATGCTGCCGACAACGTACTACGACGTGAAGAAGATCATTAAGCAAGTTGGGATGAATTACAAAACTTATGATGCATGCATCAATGATTGCATATTGTACTGGAAAGATGATGCGAAAAAAGTTTCTTGTACAAATTGCAATGAACCAAGATATATGACATCATTCAACGAAGAGAGAAAAGGCACCAAAGTACCTCGAAAGACATTAAGACATTTCCCTTTAATTTCTAGATTGAAGAGACTGTATACTGTACCATGGATAGCAGATGCGATGACCTGGCATGGTCGTGCCAAGTCTGATCCAACCGTAATGCGTCATCCATGCGACACTTCTCAATGGAAAGCCGTAGATTCTTTTGACCAAGCTTTTGCTGCCGAGCCACGAAATGTCACACTTGGAATAGCGACAGATGGTTTCTGTCCACATGCTTCTCTCTCTAACCCTTATAGTTGTTGGCCAGTAATTGTTGTACCATATAATCTTCCTCCGTCTATGTGCATGAAAAGGGAATTCTCAATGTTAACATTGTTGATTTCTGGGCCAAAATAACCAGGGAAGGATATTGATGTTTATATACAACCGTTGATAGACGAGTTAAAGCAGTTATGGGAAGGAGTCGTTACATTTGACTCGTTAAATAAATCTGAGTTCACAATGAGAGCTAGGGTGCTGTGGGCAATCCATGATCACCCTGCATTTGGGACTCTATCGGGATGTACAACTCATGGTTATTTTGCATGTCCTATTTGTGGGGAAAACACTTGTTCTTATCATCTTCCTGAAAGTAAGATGATGTGTTACATGGGACATCGAATGTTTCTTCCTAACGAACACAAGTTTCGATACGATAAGACAAATTTCAACAACGAACAAGAACTTCGTCATTCTAAATGGCCATTGATTGGTTTTCAAGTTGAAAAGAAAGTAGCGAATATTAAAATGAAAGTTGGTAAACAAAAAGAAGAAATTAGTCGAAAATGGAAAAAGTCAACCAATGAAGAAGTTGACAATGTTTCTGGATGGTATAGGAGGTCTATCTTTTTTGATTTACCATATTGGAAAGCAAATTTGATCCAACATAATATTGATGTTATGCATACGGAGAAGAATGTCACGGAGCATCTCATTAGCACCATTATGGACCATAAAGATAAGTCAAAAGATGGCATCAATGCACGCAAGGATTTAAAAATCATGGGTATAAAACAAAAGTTGTGGGAGATGGAAGATCCTGAAACAAATAAAATAATCATACCAAAGGCAACTTTCACTTTGAGCAAAGAAGAAAAGATACGGTTTTGCACCGTTTTGAAAAATCTGAAAGTGCCTAACAAATTCTCTTCTAACTTCCACAACAATGTGAGCATCAATCCTCCTGAACTAAGAAATATGAAGTCACATGATTACCATGTCATAATGCAACATTTGCTTTCGGTATTGCTTCAACATTCTTATCCACAACATAAGGATCTACGAAATGCCGTTCATCGTATTAGTCTATTCTTTAACATTTTGTGTTCAAAGGTGATCAATAGGGAACATCTTTTAAAAGCAAAGGCTAGCTTAGTAGAAGCAATGTGTGTTTTTGAAAAACATTTTCACCTGCATTTTTTGATATCAGTGTCCACCTTTTGGTTCATTTAGCCGATGAAGCATTGATTTGTGGCCCTGTCAGATATAGATGGATGTATCCCTTTGAACGGTAAATTTCTAATTTCAATTATGTACATCAATATTCGATATAAATAGCTACCATCTACAGTATATAATTGATCACATTCATAGATTGATGAAAACATATAAAGGATATGTGCGCAACAAAAGATACATCGAAGGGTGTATTGCAGAAGGATATATCATACAAGAAGCTAGTCTTTACTGCATGGAATATATGCCAAACGGAGGTGATGGCAATCATAAACATACCCGCGAAGCATTTTTAGACGAGGACGATGAGTTTGCTGGTGAGATACCTCTAGATAATGGTAAATACATAACGTTAACCCAAGTGCAGTTTGAACAAGTGCGTAGATGGGTCCTTAATAAGTACGATGGATTGGATGAATGGAAGAAGTAAGTTCACGAACTTGTCCCGAATTTCGATTTTTTTAATTCAATTTATATATAAGTTTTGATATGTGTTTTCCATAGGAGGTATAACTCCTATGTGAAAAGTACTAGATTTCAACCTCGAGGCAGGGTTACGACTGTGGAAGCCGTTCAAAGTTTTACTCTATGGTTACGTAATGAGGTATTACATCGTCTTAAGTATTTCACGTGTTTATGAGTGGGCAATACACCTTTGTGACCATGCTTTTTGACTTATTTTGTTTTATGTAGTTGTTAAAGACCATCGATGTTGATCCAACTCTGTGGCGGCTAGTGCACGGGCCGAAGTTCATGGCGCGTAGTTATATGAAGTACCAAGTGAATGGATTTTCATTTTCCACTAAAAAGTACGAAGACCGTATGGTAACACAAAATAGCGGTGTATGCATGAGAGCAATTACAAAATTTAGAGCGAGTGGTAAGGATAAAAATTATAAGGAAGCAGAAATAACGTATTACAGAGTCATTCAACAGATACTTGAGTTGGATTACACTGAATTCAAACAAACAGTTTTTTATTGTGATTGGGTAAAGGTCGAGGATAAGGTCAATGGTTGCAAAGTAGATCCCATTTCAAACCTGATCATGGTAAATTTAGGGAAATTGAAGAACAAAAATAACGTGAATGATGAGCCATTTATTCTTGCATCAGAAGCGAGTCAAGTGTTCTACTCAAAAGATTTAAAAAATAGTGGATGGTCTGTGGTTTTGCATACACCAAAATGGTTGACTACAAATGTGGATGACATTGAGTTCCCTACCATCTATCAATCAGCTTTTGAAGACAATGAAAAATTAGAAGACCTTACCAAATCCATATGTTAACATATTAGTATTCGTACATCACATGATTGTGTGTCTGTATATTTTTAATTGCACGATTGTGTGTGTATGTTTTTAATATATGCGAATTTTTGCAAGATGAATATATTTGGGCCCTTTTTGATTTTCTGATTGCTATTTTGAATTCTTCAATTTAACTGATACATTAATGTTTGATTGAAACCATACTTGATTGTTCGATTGCTTACTTTGTAACATCTCGACCAATACATTCCTATATTCGATCAATATATGCCCGTTTGTTTTGCCCCATTCACTTGAAATTGATCTTGTCTTGCACCTGTGTGCATTTTCCTTTGTTTGGTGTTGCTTGAGAATTTATGTGCTTCAATTTGATTTAATTGTGTTGTACACTTCTTCCTTTTAATGCCATGTTGCATTGTTGTGATGCATGTTGTCATCTAGTTATTGTCTCTATGTCTGGTCCTCTGCCTAGCCTTGCCCTACCATGTGCACTCAGCCCTGTGAACTTTTGTTTTGCTGCCTTGTATGCTTGATGGTTTGGTTGTTTGCCTTGTATCTATGCTATGCTCTAGCCTGAACTGAAATGATGCAGTATCTATGGATATATTTGGCACTGTTAATCTCTTCCTTGACTTTTTCAACATTGGTGTGTGTATTCAAAAATATTTTTTGACCCTTGTTGAATTTCTGAATTCGAGTTTGACTTAATAAAAAACTGCTATGAGCTGAATTGTTTTGTTAGCTTCTAATCTGGAACATTTGCGACCGTACATAATTGCACGAAAATGCTCCGATGGTCTTAGACTTAATTAACCTAGTTGCTTTGATTATGTTATACTCTTCTCTGAGTTTGTTGTTCTACCCTGTGTGCATATGTTCATTGTTCTGCAGCATTGATACACTACCCTGTATTATTGAGTTCATGCTTCTTGTAGCTCGACCATTCCACTATGTGCACTTATATATGTTGTTTTATGATTTTTATTAGCCTGAACCATTGTTGCAAGCACTTGTATATGATGTCGGGTTGAACTTGCTTTTGCTGGAAATTGAGTGGTATACTTGTTGCCATGCATTGCTGCATTTGCATTTGTATATGCTGGCACTTGACCTTATTGCTCTACCTTGTGAAAGTTTGGAATCTTGAAGCATGAAATCTTTATGTGGTATATATTTGTGTGTGTCAGTGTATATATGTGTGTGATAAAACTTACATATATTTAAAAGTAAAACATCCTTTTACGGTATATACACATAAAACAAATCTTTAATTATAGTTTTCACAAACACTGAATTTCACTGACCTTTATATTTTCTTTACACTAGAACTAGAATATAATATGCACATACTCAAAGCTTGTGATTTACAGGCACTGTCATGTGCATAAAAACATTTTGAGTGGATCATACAAAGTAATATTAGCATGTGTTGTTGGTTGAGGCAGTGCACATTATATTTTACAGTGCAAATTATTGATAGAGCTATTTAAACAGTTTCATACAAAGTAATATTATATTTTGCAGGAAACCATGTCATAAAATCCAACATCTTCACATTCATCATGTTTAGAAATCAAGAAAGTGGATCAAAACTTACTTGGTATTCCGGTCTCAGATAATGCTGGAAAAATCGCTACTATGCTTGGTAAATTAGTAAGAGCTCATGCACCTATATCATATATAAGTTGGGACAAAGTACCCGAAATATACAAGGACAACGTTTGGAACGAATTGGTGGTAAGTATATATTTTTACATATATTCATTACTATTATTATCCTCAGGATTTGATATCTTGAATTCGCTACTATGCTTCAGGATTTGATATCTTGAATTGGTTTTTCGTGTTTTGTCTTTTTGTAGAAATTTTATGAGCTCGATCCGCTTTCAAAGGAATTGTTTTTAAAGAGAATGTTGGAGGCTTTTAGGAGACACAAGTAACACTTAAGAACAACTTATTATGACACTTTCAACAATGACGAAGAACGGATGAAAAATTATCCACCTACAATTGCTCAATAAGATTGGGAAGAGTTCTTAAAAAATGAAGCAACGCCTGAAGCGAGCAGAAGAAGAGAGTTAGGCAAAAAGAACAGATCATTGCTCAGTTATGCTCACCATGCAGGACGTAAAAGTCACGCTAAAGTAGAACAAGAAATGGTAATTTATATTCATTTTCTTTCAAAAATGATAAAAATCACAACTAACATATTTTATATATTGCAAATTGCTGCTACTCCATTAACAAATATCAATCGTCGTCAAGTATGGGAGAAGACACACACGAAAAAAGATGGTAGCATATCAGATGCCACTTCTTCGTACTTCGTAAGTCAAACAAATACTAACTTGCATATTCTTTTCATTAAACATTTTTTAGTGTTATATATGTGAAGGGAAACACAACTGTGATTGTTTGCACTAATTACTGTTATTTTATAAATATTCCAGGATCAAATTGCGAAAGAAAAGGAAAAGATCACTGATAGCGATGAAGAAAAATTGACAGTGGATGAAGACATCTTATCACAAGTGCTTGGTAAGGATGCAAGGGGTAGGAGCCGCGGTGTTGGGACCGTGGTACCAAAGACTAAAGTTAAGGCTTGTGCCATTGCACATAAACGACTCAGACATGTTCGTGGAGACCATGATGAGTTGAAAATGAGGGTGGGAAGTTTAGAGGGTACAGTGTGAAATTTGTCTGGGCAATTGGAGGTTCTAATCAACATGGTGGGAAACATCAAACATGGAATTCGCGCACCGGGCAATTCTTTTGATGGAGGATGCGCCACACAATTCAATGCTCCTGAATTCGTTGCTTCTCAGTTCCAGAATTCGACCGATGTAGCGAACAATCAAAGATGTGAAATCCTCAACTCTGATTTAGACATAATAGCAACATGTATTTATTACAAGCTTTCTATTTTTAGTGGCTTTTGAGCATATATTTTGTTGGATAGATCTAGACATCTTTATTGCAACAGGTACTATATGCCGAGATTCTACATCGTCCAAAATCCATGGGAAATCTGTACCACCCACACATGAAAAAGTGGTGTTGGACAACATACTGCTACCAGATGAGAGAACCAGCAAAATAAATCGTCAATTTGCAGAGACCTTTGCTGAAGTTGGAGTGGGTGGGTATGTGTGCCATCCGAAGGGTCTTATTCAATATCTTTAGACATTGGAGCAGGTATATTTTCTGTTTATGTTAATATTTTACTATGTATTGTTTTTTGAAACCTCTTCCACTATATACATGACATGTCACATTTAATTTAATTTCTTGTAACCTCGTTATTTCCTGTAACTTCGACCAGCATGTTCACATCTCTTCTATGGATAGAGAACTTATCCAAATGTCGAACACTTTCTAAGAAACATTTAGCATTTTCCACAAAAATAAGCTTAACATGACAAAAAGAAGATGCATCATGTTCCGTATAGTAATTACACTACTGTAGAAACATTAGGCATGTAAAACTTTTCCCCAGATTGCAAATGAGTGCACAACATAACAGAAACATTAGCTATTGTATAGCGCTTAAAAGTTGCCTACAAAAGTATGGATTTACTTTCTACCTTATAATCATCGCCTGGACTTTGTGTGGTTTTTGAATATATATTCTTTGTAGTACTTAAGTTCCCTTATACTTTCTCTGATATCATCCATAGCTCTATGGTTCTTTTGCTTTACAGGAGCTTGCCTATTATCTGTTCAAACAAACACGGAAAACACAAAGTGTTAACAAAATATATGAACATAACTGCTAAGAACAGTTCGGCATTAGATTATACATAAAAACAAATAACTTATTGGCAATCTGCTAATATGAAAACAACCTTTTCATGAGTTATCTGTGTACCTAACTGCTAAGAACAGTTCGGCATTAGATTATACAAAAAAACCTAGTGTAAGTAGGCAATTACTATGTAATTTTCTTTTAACTTCGAAGCATTCGGTTTCTTGTAGCCGTATGTGGTAAAAAAATGGACGGTGGTTGAAAATTGATGGTTTACTATCACGTCGGTAGTGTGTTTGTGATAAGCCTTTTTCATTTATTTCATTTGTGACAAGCCTACAAGGATTTGTTTCATTGTTTATATTAATGATTTGTTTCAAATTGAACTTCTTATCCACAGCCTAAAAGGATGAACTCTTAATTATCAAGTCAACTCATTTAGTTTATACTTGTATTAATTTAGGTAAATTGAAATTTGTACGTTGATACGTTTCGTGGATGGTTTATTGATTCATATTTGTTTACCAAAGTTGTTTTTTCTTACATAAATCATAAATTTCAAATTTATATAAAATTGTATTTATATAACAATGTATTTTTCAACATTGATTTCGCTTACATGAATCGAAAAATCAAATTCATAAGTAATTATAGTTATATAACTAATTTTGTTGATATGAATTTATATAACATTGTATTTGTATAAGTAAATGTATTTACTCAAGTAATTGGATTTTATCGCTATTGCTACATAAAATCATGCATTGTATTCATAACATTTATTATATTGTATTTACTCAAGTACATGCCATGATATTTGAGTGTGTCACGTCCCATTGTTCAAAACCCGGAGTGAGATGAAGTTGCGCAAGGAAAGTTGAACCCACAGACTAACAAGTAACTCTGAAAACAACAGATATCATATCAATTTTTTTCAGCATAAGCAAATAATGCATAAACATAAGTGAAATCATGATTGTGTATTAAACACAATTATTCTGCAAGTGAGTGATCTATGTACTTTCACTTTTATAAGAGTGCTCATGGATATCAATACTCTAACATCAGTGAACTCGGTACTGAAGTCGGAGTATATCTTCTTTTTATAAGATATACTCTGTCCGAAGTATTCTCAGTACTGCACATTGACACTGTCCGAAGTATTCTCTGCACTATTGTCCATGTCATAATAGTAATTGCACTGCAAATGTTTACCACTCTTGTTGGTATTATATTCCCACTCTATATTGACACACTCATTTGGTTTGTTTTGTTTCCGGTACTTATTGGCGTGGCTTATTGGCGTGGCGTGTCACTATGGATTAAGGCTCATTTGGAATTTCAGATTTGGACAATGTGTTTTTTAATCCTTAGACCTTAGTTGTATTGTCATAAGTAGTTGTATTGTCATAAGGCAGATTTGGAATATTAGTTTGGTTTATTGTCATAAGTAGATATGGGACTTTAGTGATTGTTTGCCAGCAAGTCCTTAGACCTTAGTTGTATTGGTTCCTGCCATAAAACACTGTAAATTCATATTATGCTTATATGTAGTATCTGTATTATGTAATGATATTGTTAAGTTATTACGCATTGCAATGCGGATTATTGAATCATTTGAATCTCTATCTATAATATTACTTGTTTTGATATCTTGGAATGATTATATATGTGGTATTGAATATGAACCCATGATCATATAAATTTATGGAATATGTGCAGTACCAAATTAAATAGGTAGGAGCAGGTCATTAGGTACGGCTAAAAGCCGTATCTAACTAACAAGTTAGACATGGCCATCAACCGTATCTAAATAACCTATAGGATTCGGTTCGAGGTTCAGTTAGATACAGTTTTAATCCGTATCTAATTTATCACTTAGGTACGGCCTTAGGCCGTACCTAATTGGGCTATTAGATACGGTTTTAATCCGTATCTAATGCGCCTATTAGATACAGCTTAAAGCCATATCTAACAGGACAATTAGATACGGCTTTGAGCCGTAGCTAAACAATAAAGACACCATTTTTTGATACGGCTTTTAATCGTATTTAATGTGGTTAGATACGGCTTTTAGCCGTTTCTAAATACCATTTATGGTGTAGTGTTTCGCCACCTCCGACGCCCTATCTTGGCCACGATTTGACCTCGAACGTACCGCCTTTATGACCAAAATCTTGCAAATCTAGATGCAATTAGCTCGATCCAACCATACATCTTGTAGATCTCGTCGAGCACTACAACTTTCGTTTAGACTTCGTCGCGAATCGATGAGAGATGTGAGAGATCCAAGAGGAAAAAGGTGGGAAGTTTTCATCCGTTGAAAGTGGCGGCCATGAAAATTAGGGTTTTTGAAATATTTTAATAATACTTTGTCTTGATTTGCATGCCTCTTTATAGCGTGAGGTCCAAAACAACCCGAACTCCAATCGAGGCGTGCCAGCAGGCAATGTATATGTACAAAGGCCTTCAGAATACAATGGAACTAGTTTCGAGGCCTAATTCCATCGTATATGAAAATTAATGTTTTATCGTTCGATAAATTTTAAATTAAATTATATTCAAATAATTTACCAATTTACAGTTATGGACAACTATAATATTTCTAATTTACAAATATGTTATTACAAACTACGGTGTTCATTAATAATTCGATTTTATCATTATTACGCATTTGAATCAAGTTTGAATAATTACATTTCAAAAATAACAATTTTCATTTGAATATAAATCGATTGGGTCAAAAGGCCCGAAAAGCTCGATTCGTTCTCGAAACGAAAATAGGTCATCCCATATATCGAAATATTAGTTTTCAATATTTTAAAATTCAATGGAACTAATTTCAAACCCTAATTCTATTATTTATAAAAGTTAGCTTTAAAAATCAAATTACATTTATATTTACGCTTTAATTAACCGAATTATTGTTAAACTGATTTATTCACTTTTAATTTCTAAAATTAAAAGTTTTCTATCATCATCCTTGATTAAATAGGAAATAATAATCTTTTAAAATTAAATATCCATGTTGAATCCAAGATTTAAATATTTAATTAATTTCATACTTTAATTACGACCGTAATAAAATCCTAGTTAATTATATTTAAATTTCAACAAATTCTTTTATTTTGATTTACAAGTTCATTATATTACATCAATAGTTACCTTATGTATTCATTAAACATAAATTTCCACTTATCATACTCATTATTCTATAGTCCGGCCTTCTGGCCATAGAAGCCTTAAGTGTGCGAAAGACTTCTTCCTCAACCTCATATATGATGTCCACGCCTTTACATTTCAGCTCTTCAATTTGAGCTTCATATTTTGTCTGTTTTTTACTTTTCATACTAATTTACATCACAAATATATGCATATATTATTTAAATCAAGTTGACCATCAATTCCAACATGATTCATTTACAAAAGCAAACACGGCTGTCAAAATAATGGTAAAACAATCCTAACAAAATATGTTTTGCCAGTTTTATACAATAGATGTTTTTGGCATATACACAAGTATTGAGTTTATCCAAAATATACGTGGAAAATATAAAAAGTTAACAAAGAAAGCAAGGAAATAATATTTTATCGCACTTAGAAATATGTGAACAAAATTTTATTCCATGCAACTAAAATATTTTATTTTAGTAACTTAACTATTTTATCCCTAAAATGCACTTGCAAAAACATTAATGACTGCTCATGTGTTACTTTGCAATCTTTACTCTATATATACTCAATTATAGCTAATTCATATTTATAAGAAACTTATTCAAATATACTACGAGAGATTTATTGTCCAAAAATATATATCAATTTGTCTACTTAGCGATATTAAGTATAACTGAAATTGATTATTACAAATTTTATCTAAAAAATGTATTGAACTATAGAGTGGATAGTGTATTAATAAGTTATGACTTATGAACAAAAAATCTTCTAAAATCATTTTTGAATATATCAACATTTCATTCTCAAGTATTTTCCTTCTTCAAGGACTCATTGAAGCCACCATAAAATTATAAATTTGAAACTTCACCCTACATTTCAATCCAAAATTCCAAAAGCCTTAAAGATTTCAACATATTTCTTTTTTTCAAAAATGAGAAAAGTCTGAATAAAATTAGGTTTCGGATTGAATAAATAACTATAAAAAAAGGACAAAAAAGATAAGACGAAAGAAAAATTGTTGGAAAATAAAATATTCTTTATGAGGAAGTTATTTCTATTGTAAATAAAAAGTACTATGTGATAATTAAAGAATAATAAATGTGTATCTGCTAATATACAAACTGATACTATAACAATCGATTACTCTTCCACAAATAAAACAACCAATAAACAAAAGAACCCTCGAAGTTAGTGAATAAAAAAACCTTAAACCATTTCTCATCAAATTAAAAATGATATGAATGGGCAATAACAATTTTTTCATATTGTTCATCCATCGCTTAAGTGCTACTTACTTGAGACTATTATTGTGCGTATGTGAATCATTTTTTTAAATTAAATTACCCCAACATAGGTTAAATTAGAGAATTAGTGCAAAATACACACCAGGAGTATATCTCTAACACAAATAAAATAAAGCAGCAATGTAAATTACAGCAATCAAAACATAATGACGAAACCTACATTCAAAATTAAATATTATACAAAACTATTACCTAATGCAGGACTGGAGAAGTGGAAAGAGGAGAGGCGTTGGCGACAACGAGGAGCAGGACAACAGGAGCGACGGCGAGATGAAGCGAGTAAATTATAGGAAAGAAAGGGAGAAACCTATGGTCAAAAATGAATTTGCGGATCTATTTAATTTTGAACGTGCAACGAAAGTGAGTAAGTAAGAAGACCAATACTCTTGTTTTGAAATTAAGCCGACATCCCTATTTTGAAACGTTGTATAAGTTCCCCCTTAAATCAAAGTTTCCTCTATTTTTACGTCTTTATTTTTTCGTCTCTCCTTTCTTCGTTAAAATCGATTTTAAATTTTCAATCAGAATCCTCAAAATCGTCTTTATAATTAAAATCGTCTTCATAGTCAATCAAGATCGGCATCGCGGAATAATACAAACAAGATCGTGTTCGATCCGATTTATCAAATTGTCGATAACATCTTCATCAAAATATGTACGAAGGTCTTTCTTCGTTTTTAGATTGTGTTTAGCAAATTGATTCTGATTAAACAATTGTTTCAATGTTTGTTGTTTTTATTTCTTTATTTATTATTGACTTTTTTATAACATGTTACTGAATTGAATCATCTAATCTTTCTTCATTGATGATGTCATCTCTGTTTGACAACAGTTGTGCAAACAAGTATTTCTGAATTGAATATAGCATTTTGTTGAATTGTTGTAATTTGTTGTTTATTGTTGTGCAAACATGTAATTCTGAATTGATGGCGTCAGGTTTATTGTTCATTATTGTAATTTTTATATAACATCTTGTTGAATTGAATTTTGAAGAAGGGTAGAATGTTATGTATTTATTTTAGCGAACTATCATTCAATTTTGAATTTGATAGTCAAATATATTTCAGGTAAATAATTGTATGGAAAATACTGCCTGGCAAATATTTGCCTGATATATATATTTGATTGTTAAATATTTCGATTTTGTTTTCTTTTTTCTTCTTTTGTTTTAATATATTGTATTTATATTTGTGCAAGTTTTCTTCTATTGATGTTCTTGTTGTTTTTATGTTAAGCAACGTTACTTATAGTAGAAGGCTTGGTTTGAGTGATTCTGTATTCAGATTGAGAGATGATATATGTGAACATTGACCTTAATTAACACCTAGTTCTATTGAATTGGTTTATGAAAGAGATGATA
The DNA here is from genome assembly GCA_030737815.1 of Allium fistulosum. Classification (NCBI taxonomy): domain Eukaryota; kingdom Viridiplantae; phylum Streptophyta; class Magnoliopsida; order Asparagales; family Amaryllidaceae; genus Allium; species Allium fistulosum. Next base: position 104,759,120 of record CM060907.1, read on the forward strand.
GAAAAAGAGTAATTGAAACTAATTCTGATTTGCATAGTATATTGTTGTTTATTGGTCATAGTCATGAAGATTATCTACTTGTTTATGTTATAGTAAAGGATTTATCTATATGTAAGAGGTCTAATAGCAGTTCGGTTGATGTTAGTTTTTTGTCAGTTGCTAGTTCTTTTATTGAAGGTGGTTCATGTGATTCTTTTATGGTTGTTTTGTCATTTGATTCTAGTTCTTTTTTGAAATAGTTGTTAAAAAGAAGATTTTAGCAAACGAGTGTTTAATGGAGTTGGTCAAAGGTTTCCAGGTGGTGTTGAAGAGTTCCGATTGTATCTTATGATATATTGTATTAAGAATGGATACAAAGTTAATGTTGTTAAGAATGATAGGGATTGTGTTACAGCTATTTGTTCACATGATAGTTGCACATTTCATGTTCATGCTTCTCGTAAATTCAATCTTTTAGGTTTTTTGTTATTAAAACTATGCAACCTATTCATTTTTGTGGAGTTGGCATTGTTGATGCTAACCATCCACATGTTTCTTGCAATTTGGTTAAGAAGTTGGTTGTCGATTTTATTCAATCGAATCCTTTAACGGAGATGAAAGATATTGTTCATTTATTCAAGACTGAGTATAATACTGTTTTAAGTTACTACTATGCATACACTGGGAAGAAATTAGCTCTTGAAGAAATCCATGAGAATGATTTGCTTTCCTACCATCATTTGAAATCCTTTTGTGAAGCTGTTTTTGTTTGCAATCCTGAAAGTACTGTTAAAGTTCAAGGTCATCCTACTAGTCTTGAATTTGAGAGGATTTTTATTGGGTATGAACCATGCAAATATGGGTCTGGCTATTGTCGTCCTTTGATTTTTCTTGATGCAACTTTCATGAAAATTAGAGAACAAGATTGTATTATGTCTGCTACTGCTAAGAATGGTAATCAGTGTATGATATAGTCTTAAACTTATTTTTTGTATCTTGTAACTTGTTTTGATATTTGAAAATTTGAGCATGCATTTGCCTGGCAAATATTTGATTTTTTATGCTGTTGTAATTTTGATTTGTTCAGCAATTTTTATTTTATTTTATGAATATCTAATTTTGTTTTATTAGGATTTATTCCACTAGCTGTTGGTATTGTATCTGGTGAAGATGAACGTAATTGGAATTGGTTTTTAACAAAGCTTAGTGAAATATTAATGATGATCGTGTTTTCACCTATGTATCTGATTGGCATCCTGGTCTTTTGCTTGCTGTTCCTTAAGTTTTCCTAGGTTCATCTCATGGTTATTGTTACTATCATTTAAAGAATAATTTGATGATTTTTTTAACAAAAAGGTCCTCATGGCAAAAACAAATGGATCATTTCTTTATTTTTTAAAGTTGCCCATGCTGCTACATTAGATGTATTTAATCATGCTTTGTCTGAGTTAAGAATTGCTGGGGAGGCTATTGTAACAACTCGAAATTTAACCTATAATAATCAATTCATTAATTAATTAAATAATAAAATAACTTTGTGAAATTATCAGAATTGAGCCACGGGAATTGCACCATTGTGTCCATGGTAATTGTTTGGTAAATTTCCATATATAGAACGTCAGAAACCGAGCTAATATGACCAAAATACAAAATAAGCAAAAAAAAAAAGAAAAAAAAAAGCAGGTCGACGGGTCGATCGACCTGGGCACAAGGCGATAGATCGCCCGGTCGACCCGCCTCTACTAATTACGAACGAACGTTCGTTCGTTCGAACGTTCCAGAGAGAATTTTGCTGACATATGACCTGTTATGCATTCTTTACTTCCATCTGGTCCTTCAATTCTTGCATCCGATGGCTCCTATTCAGCCTATGACGTGGTTGCATCACTTTTAGTCTTCAAAATCCAACGGTCTGAGATCTACTTCTACCCTTATAAATAGACCCCTAGACCTAACACTTTTTCTCATTCTAGGTTTTCTCCAATTGGGTACACCTTTCTAGGAAGGATCCTAAATGGAATAATTTTTCCAAGGAGAAAATCATTATAAATTAAATTATTTTACAACTCCAAGTGGATCCGGGAAGAACAAAGGAAGAGCTTAGGACCAGAGGTGAGTGATTGTAATTATTTTAGATTTCTTTAACTAATTTAAAATAATAGGGTTTCCAATAGTTGTAGTTTTACTACGATTTTTTAAATAGCCTTTTCAGTAGTTTATTTATAGTTTTTAGAATTATTTTCAGTCTATTTCCTTTTAGCTATTCTTTTCAGTAATTTCAGTTTATTTCTATTAATTATAGCTTTTCCATTCATTTATGGTTTATTTATAGTATTTTAGTTTATTTACATCTTCTTTCTATGCTTTGGATTTTCTTCTATTTTCAATTTTCTTTTATTCCACCTTCTTCTTCGCGTATGGATTAGAATAGGATTAACGCGAATATGGATTAAATTGTAAGAAAACTAAAATAATGGAATATAAGATGTAAATTACAAAGACTATAATACAATTGGAATGAAATTATGCCTAATTGGACTGAAATTATGCCTAATTATAACATTAATTGGACTGAATTAAAAAGATTGGCCTAGTTATAACTTATAATTATAACTAAAAAGAGTAAAAGATGAAAGAGGCTTATTTTCACACTTAAACCTTGGGTTAAGTAATAAGCATGATTATAATGTAGGTTATAATAAGAAAAAGAACATAATAAGTCTTATTTTAGGACTTAGGATAAATTAATAAGCACAGATAGTAGAGAAAAGTGTAAAGGCTTATATAAATAATTTATCTATGTTAGCACCAAAATTGGTCACTAACCCCCTATAGAAAGATTGTGTAGAGAGATAAATGAAGAAGATAAATTAAAACAGAGAGATATAGACTAAATTATCTGTAGAAATCTAGAACACCAGATTTATAGTGGTTCGGCGTAACTGCCTACGTCCATTTTGAGTTTTATCTTTATTACTTTCACAAGTAGTTAAATACAGATACAATCCGTATATTATTGACTTGAATACAAGTTTGAACTGAAAATAATAAGTCTTGAAAGCGGTAGAATCTACCCAGTGTTCTCCAAAAAAGGTCCCTTTCACTGTGCCCCTGCCCCTCTATTTATAGACAAAGATGGGTTGGACTTCCCTCTTAGGCCTAGGAGTGAGATACTTCGGCCCGTGGTGAGTCACTTCTGTGTGCCGAGCCACAAATGTCGAACGGAAAATGCAGAGCCATGTCTCCAAACTGAACGAGGCAGTGTGTTGAGTGAAATGTGTAGGCCGAACGAGGTCTGATGCTGATCGAGGGGAGATGCCGAACGACATGCTTACGCCGAGTGAGGCTATATGCCGGTCGAGGCAGGAATGCCGGTCGAGGCTGGAATGCCGAGCGATGCTGCAATGCCAGTCGAGGCAGGGATGCCGAACGAGGCTCGAATGACGGACGAGGCTGGAATGCCGTTCGAGGCTGGAATGCCGAACGAGGGTGCAATGTCGGTCGAGGCAGGAATGTCGAACGATGCTGGAATGCCGGTCGAGGCAGGAATGCCGGTCGAGGCTGGAATGCCGAGCGATGCTGCAATGCCGGTCGAGGCAGGAATGTCGAACGATGCTGGAATGCCGGTCGAGGCAGGAATGCCGAATGATGCTGGAATGCCGGTCGAGGCGGGAATGCCGAACGAGGCTTTCAATGCCGAGCAATCCTTTGAATGCCGAGCGGTACCCCTATGCCGAACGATACTGAATGCAGAGCGAGGCTAGATGCCGAGCGAGCCTGTTGTGCCGAACGAGGTTCATGCCAAACGAGCCTGCTATGCCGAACGAGGCCACGATGCCGAACGGTACCCCCAATATTGAACGATGCTTATGCTATGCCTCTAGTTACTTGGTCAAACCTCCATGTAACACTTGCCCCCCAAAGTGCATCATGTGGATGAACATGATGCACTTTGAATCATGAGCACTCCATACACTCCTTTAAGCTCTTGCTTTGTTTTTTTTATAATAGCTTCTCCTGAATACTGATCGAGGCATTGTATGCCGAGCAACATGCTAATGCCGAACGACATATGGATGCCGAACGGCTTGTTTGATACCGAGCAGCATACAAATGCCGAACGGCTTGGCTGATACCGAACGGCATACAAATGCCGCATGACTTTAATGCCGGTCGAGGGAGGTGCTTTGACCGGTTCTACCAGTCATTGTCCCTTTGACTTCTTTTCTCTCTATATAAGCCGATGCTCCTTCTTCTTTTTCCCTTTTACTTTTACCTCCACTCTTCTACGCTTACGAACTTACCTGGAACCTCTGCGAATTACCTACCCTTTCCTTCTCTCTTCAAACTCGATACATTGCCCCATCTCCTTCCCAAATCAACGAACCCAATCACAGTCGTGCTTCCTACCACAAAACATTCCCAAGCTTCAACTCGTTTCTTAGGTAATGACCGCTCTCTTAAACACTTTACCCTGCCTAAGAAATCGAGCATGAGATTCAAACTCGTGAATCTCTATAGAACCGTGGTCAATATGAACCGCGTGGAACAGGATTTAAAGGTGAAGTATTGGCATTTAGAGGAGTTTAAGACTAGGCGGAGTGGAGGAGAGAAGTGGACGACAGAGGCGCTTGAAGGTGGGAGTTAGTGGAAGATGTACTGTTGTGGCTCGGCATGATCTTTTTATGCCTAGCGATGGAAGGGAAGTTCGGTAGTGGAATTGGAGTTGAGGTTTAGTGTGTCGAACGATGTGGCTCATCACGACCATTGCTCGGCATGATTCCCCCATGTCGAACGAGGTAGGAGGGAAAAGCAGAAGAGAAGTAGAAATTTGATAAAATGCCGAGCGGTAGGGAGGACGTGTTGGAAGAAAGTTGTCAAGGGTAAAATGCCGAGCGATGTGGCTCGGCATGATTGCGGTTCGGCATGACCTTTCGCATGCCGAACGGTGGAGCGTAGGAAGTGGGAGTGTGTAGTGCCGAGCGATGCGGCTCGGCATGATTATGATTCGGCATGTCTTGCCGCATGCCGAACGACGATAGTGAATGGTAAGTGAGTGTTGGTGTTGAGGGTAGAATGCCGAGCGACGAGGCTCGGCATGATTGTGGTTCGGCATGACTAGTTGAATGCCATACGGTGAAGTGGTTAGGTAGGAGGGTCGTGTACGACAGCAATACCAGTCGAACCTAATGCATAATTGAATCAACACATATCTTATGACAATGGACAAGGACAGACTTAAACAACAAAGCATATCAGACAATCCAGACTGATAACTCCCGTGTTTAAACAACTGAAAACTTGGACTTAATTTGCCTATCAGTTAATATCTTTTCAAATGCAGTGACGATGTCGAGTTCAAAATATAAACTGTCTTACGACAAGCTTTCGTAAACGGTCAGCGATGACGGTCTTTGAAGACGACAATTCAAAGCGTAAACTTATTTCATCAACCCAGTGACTTTTCACTTCTTGGCACTTATATTTGAATGATCGCACTAGTTCACACACCACACGGGGGGAATATTTATGTTGTTAAGTCTAACATCGATTGTTTTTCAAGTATAGTCAAACAAGTGTTCTGTTAAATTCAATCCTCATCAGAGATGTCTAGGAAATCTAGCTCTGCTGCGATCTCGGATAGACCCAGGCCATCCTCTCGACAAGAAGTTATAGGTACCTCAAACCCATCAGCTACCCTTGCTCAAGACTTACCGAGTCCTGCGACGGCGTCTGTTGACTTGGCTCCCGACGCTCTGGAGGCAGCAATTTTCTTAGACGACCCAATCGATTCACAGGCCTCAAAGATTAATGAAAGTACACTCCGTCGGATATGCTCTGTCCATGGAATCCCCTTCGATGACGTGTTAGTTCCATCGGGGCATGATCGTCCGCACTTGCCCCCGGTTGGATATACAGCCTGCAACAGGTTCATGTGCTGGGTCGGCAGCGTGCCGCCATTCAATTCTTTTCTTCACGACGTACTACAATATATCGAGATTGCCCCTTCACAATTACATCCAAATAGCCATGCATTCATATACGGGACTTGCATCCTATTTATGAGTGTCCTTTTCAGTCTTCCGACTTCCGGCGATATTCATTATATCTATCGCTTCAAGAGATGGTCAGACAGCCCAGCTTTTATATTTCTAGAGCCACATAGTAAATGCCAAATACTGACTGGGGCATGGAGCAAATTTGCCCAGTACAAGCAAGAGTGGTTCTACGTGCGTTGTCCTCCCGGTTTTTCCAGGAGATGGGTAGAAGGAAGTAAGTTCACTTTCTAGATCAACACTTGAATTTGGTGAAATTTGCATCTTTTCTGACTCTTTATCCACGTTTTCAGGTATCAATCCACGTCCCAAAGGCTCCGGGTACTTTGAAGCTGTCAAGACTATCCGAGCCCTCCCCGCAAAAGATCGGGACATCAGATCTCTCATTTCAAATGAGTCACTTACGAAGTTCGGGCTGCTGGCGGAAGGTCGCCGAATAAGCCTCCCCCAAGGTGTCACTCTAACCAGACCTGCTTCGGGCAAAGGAAAAAAGCAGGCTGGGTCTTCAGCACGTAACGCCCCTGACACGCCAGAGGAGGGAGAAATTAGAGAAGGCAAGACGCCCGAAGTATCGGGTGAAAATGTTAGTCCCACTCGGGACCCGATAGTCGAGGTTCACGATATTGAGACGTCACCTTCCCCTTCCAAGGGAAAGAAGAAATTGACCTATAAGTTGAGGAGGAAGAAAGTGGGTGGAACTTCTAAAGTTACTTTTATTCCAGTGGAGAGAGAACCTTCCCCCCAACACTTAGAGAGTTCGCTGAAAGGTCTGTCAAATCTCACCATCCCTGATAATCTGCTTAATTATGGTTTCGACGATTCAGAGGCGCTTAAACTTCATTTGCCCGCCAGAGGCGATGCAGGCGTTCAAGCCCATGTCCAGGGAGAAAAAACTCCTATTAGTAAAGATAAAGAAACCGGTCCGTCGGGGGGAACACTAGGACACACACGGACACGTGCACTTCACTCCGCACTTCAATTTTAGCCATCACCCTGTTCTTTTCTAACCCGTCGTTATTCTCCTTCTATGCAGGTGACATGGGACGCACTCATGGACTCGATCGTCTTCGCAGGTCATCAATTTTTCACCATTCAAACCAGGATTCGGGCGTCGGCAAGCGCCGAGATAGAGACGACTCTGGAGACTGAGACTATCGCCCCCGAGAAGAGACTTATCGAAGGAAATCATACAGCCAGTCTTCATATTCCTGCGATCTTCCTTCTCAATCAGAGCAAGGCAGAGAGAAGTCTACGCAGAAGGGGTACCAATATGATGTCCCTCGTGATCAACATTCCGGTTCATCTAGCACACGGCAGTCTCGGGAGTATCGTAAGAAAACGGAACTTTCAAAACCATCTCCCCCTGTTCCCGCAACAGATCCGACGATATCGGAGAAGCTGGCCGAGCTTAAAGTTAAATTCCCCAAAATCTACTTTGATGGTCTAAAATTCCTCCCAACGATACATCACATTCCGGGGCTTGTCAAACAGAGTGCCATCGCTTGCAACAACGATGTTTATGTTCAACATGACGTGTTTGCCCATCTAGTTGAAAAAGTTTCGGAAGTCTCTGTTGAGCGTCAACATGAAATCGACCGCCTGAAGCTTGAAGCCATTTTTGATAAAGACATTATCAAAACTCAGGATGAAGAGCTCTCTTCATACAAGTCCCAACTCGAGGCTGACCAACAAAGCCCTAAAGATACTGCGGAGGCTGTCACTCGTCTGGAGATAACTCATAAGAAGGAAATTGACGAAGCGGTCCAATGCTGCGGGGCCCTGGCTTTAGAAAAGGACTCTGTTCAAAAAGAAAGGGATGCATTCGCCCTGCAGGTCAAAGAGCTGAAAGAACCACTCTCTAAGGAGATGGAAGAGAAGATAGCTGCTCAGGAGGAGTCCCAATGTTACTGCAATGAGATTGTTGCCACTCGACTCCTCAAAACACAACTGGATGAGGAGCTTTCCAGAGCCGAAGCACTGAAGGAGATAGCCCGCGAGGAAGGTAAAAAGATGGTGCTTTCTGATATCGATTCGCGCCTCGAGACAGCCGCCGAGGCCGGTAGGGAGGAGGTCAAGTGCTTGTTCGATCTGCTTATAGCAGAATACAATGCTCGCGTCCTTATGCATCGGGATTTGACTTTCCTCGGCGAGGGCTACCTCGAATCTCTAGCCGAGGCATGTGAAAATTTGATAAAGATATGAAGGTTGAGTCGGGTATCGAGGAGGTTGACGAGGATGCTTTAGTAAAGGAGTTTCTTAGGGGGAACGGGCCTTCACACTTATCTGCAGCAATGGCTCTTTTTGGTAAAGGCTCTCCTCCATCAAAGGAAAAAAATGACATCGTTGGTCCATCTAAAACCGAGTCTTCAGCTCCTCCTCCTACTCAATCGGCTGATCGACCAGTACTTGATCCATTCGAGCAACACGCTGGTTATGACCCAGAAGACCCTGGCCTCGGCATTCATGTGCTATCTCCCATTCCAGAGGGTGAGACACCTCGGACGGTTGAGAGCCAGCAAGAACCCGGTATATAACTCTTCTTCTTAAAGTTCGAAGAACCGTCGTTTTCGGCGAGAGGTTATTGTATTCTAACGTTCGTCTTTTGTGATTTTACGCAGGCCGCTCCGATCCTGAACCGAATCCAAGGAGAGATGACGCCAAGGAGAAGATGGAGATAGAGAGCGAGGCTACTCACGCGGGAGTAACCCCCGGTCCTGATGCTTAGGTGATTAGGGCGCTTGACGAGGATAAGTCTGAAACTTCATCTCCCATTGAAGAGAGTTATGAAATTGAGATCACGAGCGCCTCTGAACATACTTCAAAATTGAGCATGAAGGAACAACTTGCGGAGGAGCAGAGGAAGAAAAAAGAAATCAAAGTCGAGCCCCAATTTGTGGATGTGGATGATCCTCTGAATAGACCTTTGAAGATCATCCTCCCTGGTGGATCCAGGCCACTAGAAGTTCCCCGTTCTTCCTTGGAGGTTACTTCCCCATCGAGAAAAGCATCCAAGCGAAAACGCATGGGGGATGAATCGTCTGAGAAAACAAAGGAGGAAAAGAAGCCAAAGAAATCGAAGAAGTAGCCACTACACTCGTTCAATGAGAGTTAGCTTAGATCATGTAATTATTTTTAATTATTTATTTATTTTCATAGTCAATGTAGATAGACTTTTGACTCCGAGTTTTGGAGGAGTGGTAGTAGAACCCCATTTTGGATAAATAAAGTTTAGTTTCTTTGTCTTTCAAATGACATTTGTTTTTCAGTTCTCTGTATAACTGTGGTTGAAACCCGAACTGTCGTGAGTCTTATAAACCCCCAATCCATTTTCATATAACTCAGAAATTTGTTGGGGTTATATATCCTCTATTCCACACTTCAGGTACTTAGAATATTTTTTAGTCTGTATTCTGGGAACTTGTTGCCTTCACGTCATTTGTACTCTAGTCCGCATTCCGGGGACTTAGAGATTTTTAGTCGTTTATACTCTGGTCCTCACTTTTGGGACTCGGAGTACTCCAGTCCGCACATAAGGGACTTGGAGATCTCTATCGTTTATACTCTAGTTTGCACTCCGGGGACTCAGAGTACTCCAGTCCGCACTCAGGGGACTTGGAGATTTAAGTCATATATACTCTAGCCCGCACTTTAGGGACTCAGAGTACTCCAGTCCGCACTCAGGGGACTTGGAGATTTAAGTCGTTTATACTCTAGTCGCACTCTGGGGACTCAGAGTACTCCAGTCTGCACTCAGGGGACTTGGAGATTTAAGTCGTTTATACTCTAGCCCGCACTCTGGGGACTCAGAGTACTCCAGTCCGCACTCAGGGGATACTCTGGCCCGCACTCTGGGGACTCAGAGTACTCCAGTTCGCACTCAGGGGACTTGGAGATTTAAGTCGTTTATAATCTAGCCCGCACTCTGGGGACTCAGAGTACTCCAGTTTGCACTCAGGGGACTTGGAGATTTAAGTCGTTTATACTCTAGCCCGCACTCTGGGGACTCAGAGTGCTCCAGTCCGCACTCAGGGGACTTGGAGATTTAAGTCGTTTATACGCGTTCGTACGTCATACAGAATAATGTAACTCTAGTTGTTTTGCCATCGGATTATAAGGCACAGAAACATCAGTAATTCATGGAAAAGATGGCTTCAAGCCTTTATTAATGAAAACAAACTAAATCGTCCGATTACATGCTCAAAAAGAAACTAAGAATCAACGGAACAAAAACATACGGGAAATAATTGCACCTAAAACACGAAAGAAACAGGCTAAATATAATAACGTCGCAAATGTTCACTATTCCATGCTCGGGGGAGTGTCATGCCTTCAACGGTCACTAGCTTGAAAGCTCCCTCTCCAAGCTTTCGTTCAATGACATATGGACCTTCCCATTTGGGATTCATACGTGATGGTACCAAGAAAACTCGTTTCAAAATGAGATCACCCACATCAAAGATTCTTGGGCGGACTTTTTCGTTATAATATCGCTTAACTCGGTGCCTATATGTTGCCGCCCTTAACTCAGCTTCTTCACGTTTTTCATCAACGAAGTCCAGTGATTCCAACAAGAGATCCTGATTCATCCTAGGATCATAATGTGTCACCCATGTGATAGAACTTCAAGCTCCACGGGTATAACAGCCTCCATGCCATATGCTAATGCGAATGAAGTGTGGCCAGTCGTGGACTTGTGGGTGGTTCTATAAGCCCATAGCGCTGTTGGAAGTTCATCTACCCACTTGCCTCCAGCCTTTTCCAAACGCTTCTTCAATATGGACTTGATTATTTTGTTCACGGCTTCAACTTGTCCATTAGCCTTCGGATGAGCAACTGCGGCGAACTTTTTCTCAATGTCGTACTTTAAACAGAAATCTTTGAATTCCCTACTTTCAAACTGAGTTCTGTTGTCTGTAATGATGGTTCGCGGTAGGCCAAAGCGGCATATAATGTTCCGCACAACGAAATTAATGACCTTCTTGGCAGTGATTGTGGCTAAAGGCTCTGCCTCGGCCCATTTGGTGAAGTAGTCGACCGCAACTATTGCATATTTTGCACCACCTTTGGATATAGGCAAAGAACCGACTATGTCGATTCCCCAGATTGCAAACGACCAAGGACTAACCATTTGCATGAGTTCCATTGGCGGAGCTCTTGGGATTTTCGCGTATCTTTGACACTTATCACATTTTCTTACATAATCTGCAGCATCGCGATTCACAGTTGGCCAATAGTATCCGTAGCGAAGGATCTTTTTTGCTAATGTCTGCCCCCTACTATGGTCGTCGCATTCTCCTTCGTGAACTTCCTTCAAAACCTGCTTTGTCTCATCATGGGCAATGCATCGTAGTAAGGGGACCGAGAACCCCCTCCGATACATTACTCCGCCCTACATCACATATCGCGCGGCTTTGCGAATGACCTGTCGTCTTTCGCTTCTACTTTCGGGCAAAGTTCCGTTTAGCAGGTACTGTTTGAATGGGGTTATCCATGACTTCTTCTCGATTTCCGTTTCCAACACGAAATCGACCTCCATCACATCTATGGTTGGAGTATATAAGGTTTCGACGGGAACTAATCCCATTTGTTGTGCATCGCCGGTACTTGTGAATTTGGCCAGCGAGTCGGCTTCCCTGTTCTGTTCACGCGGGACATGCGAAATGTCATAATGTTCGAAGTTCGCCAATAGTTCCTGAACTAGAGCAAGGTACAGAGCAAGCTTTTGTCCCCTTGCTTGGTAATCTCCTCGCACTTGGTACACCACCAACTGTGAGTCACAAAAGATTTCAACTGATTTTACCCCAAGTTCTCTAATAAGCTTTAAACCAGCAATCAATGCTTCATATTCTGCTTCATTATTTGTAGCCGGGAAATTGAGCTTCAAAGCATAACAAATCGATCGATTTTCTGGAGTCACAAGAACTACACCAGCGCCGGAGCAACGGTCGTTTGACGCTCCATCGGTGTACAATTTCCATCGAATGGGGGGAATGACACCGTGACTATCTGGCTCGTCTAACACAGTAAACTCAGCGATGAAGTCTGCTAATGCTTGCCCTTGTATAACTCTTCATGGCAGGTAGGTAATATCAAACTGACTCAACTTGATATTCCATTTTAACATCCTTCTAGAAGTATCTGGTCATTGGAGTACCTGTCGCAAGGGCTGATCGGTATAAATACTGATCGAATGTGCCTGAAAGTATGGACGCAGCTTACGTGATGCAATCACCAAGCAATAGGCCAATTTCTCAATTTTAGGATAATTTCTTTCTACCCCCGTTAATCGTTTACTAATGTAATACACTGGCTTTTGAACTCGGTCCTCCTCGCGGACCAAAGCCGCACTTATAGCATGTGGGGATACGGCCAAGTATACGTACAACATTTCATGGTTTACTGGTTTCGACAGCACTGGAGGATTTTCTAAATGCCTTACCAGAGCTAGGAACGCTTCCTCATAGTTGGATGTCCATTCAAAATTCCTTTTTCCTTTCTTTATTATATCGAAGAAGTGGATACACTTGTCTGTGGCTCTGGATATGAATCGACTCAACGCTGCCACCTTTCCATTCAAGCTTTGTACCTGTTTCATGGTTCTGGGCAATTGTATGTCTCGAATAGCTTGAATCTTTTCCGGGTTAGCTTCGATTCCCCGGGCATTAACAATGAATCCCAAAAACTTCCCTAACGCAATGCCAAAGGAACACTTCAGAGGGTTGATCTTCATCCCATAATATCTGAGTATGCCAAACATCTCTGCTAAGTCTCGAATGTGGTCGTTTGAGTGCCGTGACTTCACGAGCATGTCATCCACATAGACTTCCATTGTTCTACCAATCTGATCTTTAAACATTCGATTCACCAAACGCTGATAGGTCACTCCCTCGTTTTTCAATCCAAAAGGCATCACTACGTAGCAATATAGCCCAACGTCTGTGACAAAACTAGTGTGTTCCTGGTCCGGAATGTGCATCGGAATCTGATTGTATCCCGAGTACGCATCCATGAATGACAATAACTCATGTCCTGCAGTGGAGTCGACCAACTGATCAATTCTAGGTAATGGGAAACTGTCCTTAGGGCATGCTTTGTTTAAATCAGAATAATCTACGCAAGTTCTCCACTTCCCATTTTCTTTTTTCACTAGCACGGGGTTTGACACCCATTCAGGGTAGAGGGCGTCGCGGACGAACCCATTGGCTTTGAGTTTGTCCACCTCCTCTCTGAGAGCAGCGGACCTCTCCGGGTCCATTCCTCTCCTTTTTGCTTAATTGGGACGTACCTCGGGTCTATGTTCAACATATGACTCGTAATAGCGGGAGAGATCCCGCACATGTCAGAATGTGTCCAAGCAAAAACATCGAGATTCGCTCGGAGGAAATCACTAAGATCCTCGATCATCGAGGGGCTGAGTTGTGACCCAATCTTCAGTATTTACGACGGATCGCCTCGGCTGACTGAAATGTCAATCGTCAATTCAGCCAGTGCTGCTTTTTCTTCCCTGGGTTCCTCATCGTCATCTCTCGGATCTATGTCTCTGTAGATCCAAGAATTTTTCCTGAGCCAGGGCTCGGGCATTACTTGTCAATTGTCAGTATTCGGAGTGCGGACGGAGTTGTCCGCAACCTTTCCTTTCTCTCTCCGCTGGGCCTCTCGGAGCTCAGCCACATAACATGCACGACCGGTCGCCTGGTCGACATGAACCACACCTACTCCTTTGTCAGTCGGAAATTTTAAAGTCAAACACCACGGGGCCAATGCTGCCCTAAACTCAGCCAGGGCCGGTCGACCCAGAAACACATTATATGGAGAATCTACATCCAAAACTACAAAATGTAGGATTCGCACCCTCCTACGCTCACATTGTCCCAGTTCAACTGGCAACTCAACATACCCCACTGCATCAGTCGCTGCGCCATTAAAGCCATGGATACGAGCTTTGGATGGCTTCAAATCCTTCGTCTCCATCTTCATCTGGTCATAAGCCTTCTTGAAGATGATATTGACAGAACTTCCACAATCAATCAAAATTCTTTTCACAAAGGCTGGCCCGATTGTCGCGGATATGACCATCTGGTCAACGGTAGGAGCCTCCACTTGGTCAGCATCTCTGCTCCTGAATACTATATCGTCTGTCATCATGCGTTGTTGTTTAGCGGGGGTCCCATCCTCCATATTGGAACAACACTCAAAATCTGCATGCCTCAAGGAATTAGCATACCGCTCCATTTCTTGCCAGTTCTTATCTACAGGGTGAGGTCCGCCTATTATCGTGTTTATGACCAGTCTTCCCACGGTCCGAGCAGGCTCCTCAGGGTGACATGGAGCTGGTGCGTGACCGGGACTGGACGTTCTCTATCCACCTTCTTGAGGATTCTTTACAAACTCCTGCAACTTTTTCTGTCTAATCAACTTTTCTATAGCGTCATGTAAGTGCCTGCACTCTTCAGTATTGTGCCCATAAGTCTCATGAAAGCGGCAATACTTCCCAGTCCGCTTTTGCTCCTCGGTTGACTCCTTTGGACGCGGCTATCTGTATTGAAAGGTATTACAAGTTGATAGGTAAATATTCTCAAGAGATACATTTAGTGGGGTGTATTCGTTGTAGGTTGGAATTCTCGGCTTCCATTCCCCCGCTTCTCTTTTCTTCCCCTGATTTCTTCCTCCGGATTCCTTAGATTGTCGGGGCTTGTTCTGGACATTGACCTAACTTTCCCCGAGTTGTCTTCGAATTGCTTCAAAGTGATGTTGCTTTTCATGGTCTCTTGAACAGGCCCCGGTGCCTTATCTCGCCTTATCCACCTGGCTTCCTCTCTTCTTATGAATTGATGAGCCTTTGAGTATAAACGCTCTAGCGTAGTTGGAGGTTTTCCTACTAACCAATCTCCAAACTCTGAATCCGGATCCATACCTCGCATCACAGCCATAAGAATTGCGTGATCATTGGGATTGCTAACTTCAGTAGCCGCAACATGGAATCTCTGTAAATACTCCTTCAACGACTCCCCTGGAGCTTGGATTACACTTGATAGAGACATCACGTTCTTTGGACGAGCAGCATGTATTCTGAACTATTCTATAAATTTCGTTGCCAACTCCTCGAAATTGGATACGAACCGCGGAGGAAGTCGGGTGAACCACATGGTAGCGATCCCAGATAGAGTTATTGGAAAGCATCTACACTTGGTTGCATCATTCGCTCTAGCTGAATCCATCATCCACTCGTATCTCATCACATGCTGTCGGGGATCGGTCTTTCCTTCGTAGGCCGGGATAGTTGGCATGCTAAACTTCCTGGGGTACTCGGCCTGTAGAACAGTGTCTGCGAATGGAGTATGACTCTTGGATATCCCCCAATCTTCATTGGTCAGGCCTTGATTTTCTCTCATCAGCTGTCTGACCATAGCCGATAGGTCTGGGGTTTGTATGGAAGATGGAAGGTTGGAGTCTGTTCTACGGGATCAGTCAGGTTGATGCCTCCTCTGTTGGCGATCTGCCAAACGTGTATCTTGAGGTTCAACATCATTGGCGTCTTGGTGAGCCGGGCGTCCAGTTTCCACACATGCTCCAGATCCTAAGTTTCCCGCTTCTACATGGTTGCGATCTCCAAGGTGTAAGTGATCCCTAGTCGATCGATCAGCAGCACCTGCCTGTGTAGTTTCAGTCTTGCGACGTCTACGCCTGGGAGGTTCATCAGATGAAGTCGAGCTATCAGATGAAGAGTAAGGAGCTGGACTACCCCCAGCATTCTGATGATGTTGTTGAGTGAGCTGTGCCATAAGGTTAGCGTTAGCTTGAATCTGTTCTCCAAGTTGTCTCCTGCTTTCCATGAGTTCTCTCATCAAGTTGTTTAACTCTGTTCTAGTGACAACTTCCATTTGACTTTGGGTGGTAGTTCCTACACCCGGATTTGCTTGCTGATTGCTAGGTCCGATTTGTTGTTCGCTAGCGGTCTCATTGACGTCCGCATTATGAGAGGCTGATCTGGTACGTGGTCTTCTCATAGTAGAGTTATTGATAAGAACTCTGAGTAGAATCAACGGACGTCTTGTGAATGACTTGGATCTCCTTCGGGGGATTTATTCAATCCAGTAACTACGAAGCAGATCCTTGTGGCCTGAGAATTCGATTCTCAGTGAAAGCACCAAAGTGTTAGCACCAAAATTGGTCACTAACCCCCTTTAGAAAGATTTTGTAGAGAGGTAAATGAAGAAGATTAATTAAAATAGAGAGATATAGACTAAATTAACTGTAGAAATCTAGAACACCAGATTTATAGTGGTTCGGCGTAACTGCCTAAGTCCATTTTGAGTTTTGATCTTTATTACTTTCACAAGTAGTTAAATACAGATACAATCCGTATATTATTGACTTGAATACAAGTTTGAACTGAAAATAATAAGTCTTGAAAGCGGTAGAATCTCCCCAGTGTTCTTCAAAAAAGGTCCCTTTCACTGTGCCCCTGCCCCTTTATTTATAGACAAAGACGGGTTGGACTTCCCTCTTGGACCTAGGAGTGAGATACTTTGGCCCATGGTGAGTGACTTCTGTGTGCCGAGCCACAAATGCCGAGCCATGTCTCCAAACTGAACGAGGCAATGTGTTGAGTGAAATGTGTAGGCCGAACGAGGTCTGATGTTGATCGAGGGGAGATGCCGAACGACATGCTTACACCGAGCGAGGCCATATGCCGATCGAGGCAGGAATGCCGGTCGAGGCTGGAATGCCGAGCGATGCTGTAATGCCGGTCGAGGCAGGGATGCCGAACGAGGCTCGAATGACGGACGAGGCTGGAATGCCGGTCGAGGCTGGAATGCCGAACGAGGCTGCAATGCCGGTCGAGGCAGGAATGCCGAACGATGCTGGAATGCCGGTCGAGGCAGGAATGCCGGTCAAGGCTGGAATGCCGAGCGATGCTGCAATGTCGGTCGAGGCAGGAATGCCGGTCGAGGCTGGAATGCCGGTCGAGGCTGGAATGCCGATCGAGGCTGGAATGCCGGTCGATGCAGGAATGCCGAACGAGGCTTTCAATGCCGAGCAATCCTTTGAATGCCGAACAGTACCCCTATGCCGAACGATACTGAATGCCGAGCGAGGCTAGATGCCGAGCGAGCCTGTTGTGCAGAATAGGGTTCATGCCGAACGACCCTACTATGCCGAACGAGGCCACGATGCCGAATGGTACCCCCAATGCCGAACGATGCTTATGTTGTGCCTCTAGTTACTTGGTCAAACCTCCATGTAATAATCTAAGTTAATAAGCAATGATGAAAGTAGGACCTATACTAAATAGCATTCCCTATTAGACAAAACAGTGGTCTCACATTAGCCTGAAGTGAGACGAGGCCACGCTTATGATAAAAATGGTAGTAATTGGTAAATTAGAAGTCCAAATCATGGGGGGTTTGGATAAGGGACACAACTAGATATTTTTTGGATGACGGGCCAGTACCAACAGCATTTCCCCTATTTTCTATGGACACATGGAGGTCTCACATTAGCCTGAAGTGAGAAGAGGGGCACGCTTATGCTGGAGTTTGAGGTAATAAGAAGACCCAATAGGTGAAGCAAAAGGTAGCATAGGCATGGTGGCAGTTACGCATGCGACTTCCATTCTGATGCTCAGTAATTGCTATGAGTTCCAAGCGCTTAGTATGTGTGTCTTTCGTTGACACCATTGCCTTCTGTGTAGGGAGCTATGTATCGTCTAGATCCACAGTGGTTGCTTTGTGCATCTTCCGTAGATACCATTGGCTGTTGTGTAGGGAGTTACCTAGTCTCTGGTCTGCAGTAAGGTCTATTGAGTAGCAAGACGATCGAAGGGTAGAATTAGGAATTTAGCCTAATTATAGGACTGTTTCCTTTGGCTACTGTGTAGGGAGTTACCTAGTCTCTGGTCTGCAGTAAGGTCTATTGAGTAGCAAGCCGATCGAAGGGTAGAATTAGGAATTCAGCCTAATCGTATTTATTTCAAGTTTATCTCTTTCCTATTTCCTTTGTTTCCTCTTTATATACTAGAACTGTTATAGAGTCTATTACTTTTACTTCTCTTAAAGACTCTAGTAATTACCATCATTCACCAGACTTTTAGTCAGACCCACCCTTTATTTTCCCCTTCCCCTCCCTTAGGCAATCAAGGGAGATGACAGTAGATTTGCAGTTGCTTGGAGATTTCTTGGAGGAGTTTGCTACTATGTATTTCTTTTCTTTCAACTTTTGTTCTTTCTATTTACAGGCTTATTATGAGGGATACTATGTACTCTGATTTTTGAGACTATGAGTTTTTGTTTCATGAGACATATTGGATATTTAGACATGTATGCGGTATTTGGTATTTGACTTATTTATGAAGCAATTATGAAGTTTTGTTTTAATTAAGTTATTATTTTAAGTTTCCGCTGTTTTTATCTATTTTTGTCTTGTGAATCTTAGTCTTTGTTAGCTTTAGATATACCTACAACGCACCACGCCTTTTAATGTGTCCTTTTAGATATATTAAGGGGTGTGGGGTGTTTCACTTGGTATCAGAGCCTAAGGTTACAAGATTCCTAAAAATTTATTTTGAAGTAAAGGTTTTTTCAAAAATATATATATAATAACTTTTTTTAAAAGTATTTTTCAAAAAAGAACTCTTAGAAATGATTTTATGTATAAAAGAGTTTTTATAAAAATCCCCTCATGTGTCCAGTTCAATCTCTCTTTGACTCTTTCCTAAACTATCATTTTCTTTTCGTAGAATGGCTGATGCCCCGAACCTTCCCGAGGGCATTCCAGTCCCAGCCTGGTTTCGTAGGTACTTACAAGCCATGACTCCAGAGGTGCACGGGCCTGCGCCCAATCCTGCACTAGTGGGTAGGAATCTGATCAACCCACATGCCGCCATCAATTTCTCTAAGCTTTGTAAAGATTTTGCGAGTTTGGGTGGGAAGACTTTTTCTGGCAAGGAGACTTTTGTGGAGGCGAGAGCATGGCTTAGGGACACAGAGAGGATTTTTGGTCTTTTGGGACTGGATGATCAGCAGCGAGTTCAGCTAGCCTCCTCTTGGCAGCTAAAGGAGGAGGCATCTTATGGGTGAGAGGTGATCGAGTTGGAGGGAAGGAATATTACTTGGGATGGATTCTGGGAGCGATTCGATAGGAAGTTTCTATCTCGGGCGGAAGAGAGTGTTCAGCTGGAGAGGTTTATCAATTTAAAACAAGGGAGTCTGTCCATTAAGGAATACATCAATCAATTCAATGAGTTATCGCGGTTTGGTATGGATTTGGTGAAAACGCAGCATAAGAAAGCTATGAAGTTTGTGAAGGGATTGAATCAACCCCTTCAGGGATTATTGCTGACTCACGTGCCGATGGGAGCTACTTATGAGTCTTTGGTCGAGATGGCGCTTATGTCGGATGCAGTCAAGGAAGGAGAGTATAAAGACGTGGTTAAGTCAGAAAGTTCAAAGAAGAAGTGGTGGGACAAGAAGAAGAAGAAGAAAGGTGATGGTCCTTAGAAGCGGATTAAGAAAGGAATAAAGTGTCGTAGTTTTAGGAATATTGGACATATTGCCAAGGATTGTAGGAAGGAGAAGATGAAGGGTAAGTGCTATACTTGCGGGCAGCCCGGTCATATGAGTAGGAGTTGTCCCCAAGGAGCTAGTCAGGGAGCGAGTGCACCAGTTGCATAGATTCAGGCGTTAGACGCAGCACCTTCCAGTAGCATTCCAGATAGAAGTAGGAAAGTCACAGTTGAAGGTTTGATTTCTATATCTGATTTTCCCGTTCAGACTTTATTTGATTCTGGAGCATTACACTCTTTTATCTCTAGCTCTCTAGTAGATTGTTTTCACTTGGACCTATCATTAGTAGTAGACCACATTATTGTTTCAAACCCCATAGGAGGATCGACACACTTATCTATGGTTTGTAGGGGTTTGAAAATCTTTATCTTAGGTGTATAATTTGACTGCGATGCCTATGTTGTGGGATTCTCGGGGTATGGTATGATCTTAGGGATGGATTGGCTATCCATATACGGAGCTATATTAGACTGCGAGAGGAGAGTTGTTATACTTGAGACTTGCAGTGGTAGGACTCTGGAGGTATCTTGCGACCCACAAGGGTCAGTCATGTTGAGTTTTCTTTATTCCCTCGATTCATCTTCATCAGAGTTTTATTTGGTTCCTGTAGTCGGAGATTTTGCAGACATCTTTGAGAAGGTTAGGGGACTACCCCCTAAGAGAGAGATTGACTTAAGGATTTATTTGACCGAGAATGCCAAGCCAGTAGCATTACCTGTGAGGCACATGGCACCTAGGGAGAGGAAAGAATTGAGCAAGCAAATCCGTGAGCTTTTGGAGAATGAATTCATAAGAAGGAGCATATCGGAGTGGGGAGCGCCAGTCGTCTTCACCACTAAGGCGGATGGTTCTCTCCGACTTTATATGGACAATAGGGAATTAAATAAGCTCACCAAGAAGAACCAATATCCACTCCCTAGGATTGATGATCTTTTTGACCAGTTAATTGGCTCTTTAGTTTTCTCTCAGCTTGATTTAGTCACCGGATTCCATCAGCTTAGGGTGGCGGAGGACAGTATAGATAAGACTGCGTTTAGGACACAAGGCGGATTTTTTGAGTGGTTGGTTATGCCTATTGGGCTAACCAATGCTCCTACATATTTCGTTGATTTGATGAGCCGCGTCTTAAGGGATGTGCTAATTAAGTTTGTGGTGGTATTGGTGGATGATATCTTGGTATTTTCCAAGAATATGGAGGAGCATGCTGTTCATTTGGAAGAGGTTCTTAGCATACTTTGTAGTCATCATTTGAGAGCTAAGTTTTCGAAGTGTCCTTTTTGGAGAGATGAAGTTCGTTTCTTGGGGCACGTAGTCTTGAAGGAAGGTTTGGCTGTTGACCCCGCCAAGGTTATTGCAGTGCAAGATTGGAAGGCCCCCAAGAACGTTACCAAAGTTAGGAGTTTCCTAGGATTGGCTGACTACTATAGAAAGTTCATTAGAGACTTTGCCAAGATTTCGGCACCACTCGTGCGCCTTACTAAGAAGAATAAAGCTTTCGTGTGGGACGTGGATTGTGAGAATTCCTTCATGAAGCTTAAGAGAGCCCTTACTAGTGCACTAGTGTTAATTTTACCTGATGGAGCTAAGCCTTTCACTGTATACGCTGATGCATGCGGAATGGGTCTAGAAGCGGTGTTGATGCAAGAAGGGAGGGTAGTGTGTTATGGTAGTAGGCAGTTGAGGACGCATGAGAAGAACTACCCTACCCACGATTTGGAGTTGGCTGCCATAGTTTTTGCACTTAAGTCTTGGAGGCACTATTTGCTTGGAGAGAGGTTTGAGCTTTTTACCGACCATAAGTCTTTGAAGTACCTATTCTCGCAGAAGGACTTGACCTTGAGGCAACAGAGGTGGATGGAGTTTTTAGCCTCGTATGATTTTGAGATAGCTTATACCCCTGGCAAAGGTAATGTGGTTGCAGATGTATTGAGTAGAAAGAAAGCAACCTTAGTCCTTTGTTCGTAGAGTGGAGGAGCTTGGAGTTTATTTCTACTTTTGATTTTAAGCCCTCTATGGACATTACTCCCGGATTGTTGGCGACATTAGAGGTGAGGCCTACCCTTATGGATCAGATTGGATCGATGCAGTGGGAGGATTCAGAGCTCATGGACATTATGGATAGGATTGGCCAAAGAGAGGTCTCTAGGCATCTCCAATGTTATTCCATAGATAGCAGGAGGTGGCTTAGGAGAGATGGGAGGCTTTGTGTTCCACCTTCTAGTGACTTGTTGAGAGCAGTTTTGGAGGAGGCGCACCATTCCTGTACGACTATTCATCCAGGTGGTGACAAAATGTATCGGGATATGAAGAGGATGTTCTATTGGGGTGGTATGAAGAAGGATGTGGTAGAGTTTGTAGCTAAGTGTCTTATATGCCAAAGGGTAAAAGCAGAGAAGCAGAAACACGGTGGATTACTTCAGCCTTTAGATATACCGGAGTGGAAGTGGGACAATATTTCTATGGATTTTATAGATGGCTTACCCCATTCTAGGAAGGGGAATACTAGTATTTGGGTGATTGTTTATAGATTGACCAAGAGTGCCCACTTCATCCCAGTTAAGAGTAAGCGTACGGCTTTATATTTGGCATCCTTGTATATTCAAGAGATAGTCCGACTACATGGAGTTCCTTCTAGCATGGTGAGTGATAAAGATCCCATTTAACTAGTGAGTTTTGGAGGAGCTTACAAGAGGCGCTAGGGACGCAGCTGAGACTGAGTACGGCCTATCACCCCTAGACAGATGGCCAAACAGAGAGGATCAATAGGGTGCTTGAGGATTTGCTCCAGATGTGCATTTTGGACTTTGGAGGAACTTAGGAGGAGCATCTTCCGTAGGTTGAATTTGCGTACAATAATAGTTACCAAACAAGTATAGGAATGGCACTATTTGAGGCTTTATATGGGAGACCTTGCAAGTCCCCATCATATCAGGTAGAGTCTATAGAGAAATTATTACTTGGACCCGATATGGTTAGGGAGACCTCTGAGAGGGTGGATTTGATTCGGCGGAGGATGAAGACGGCTCAAGACAGACATAAGTCGTATGCGGATAAGCAGAGGAGGGACTTAGAGTTTGAGGTTGGAGACTTAGTTTTTATTAAAGTATCCCCGCTTAGGAAGGTGGTAAGGTTTGGGTCGAATGGAAAGTTAGCCCCTAGATTTGTTGGACCATTCCCTATCATAGAGAGAGTTGGGAAGATGGCTTACAAAGTGAAGCTACTTGATAGGCTCGCAGGAGTGCACGATGTTTTCCATGTTTCACACTTGCGAAAGTGCTTACATGACTCGGCGGAGGTTATAGAGCCTAGTCAGTTAGAGGAGGTGGAGGTAGAAAGGGAAGCTTCTGTTCGGCGTATCCCCACGAAGATTATTGGAAGAGACATCAAGCGACTAAGGAATATAGAGGTTCCACTGGTAAAGGCACAATGGGGAGATGATGTTGCAGACGCCACTTAGGAAGCAGAAGAGAAAATTTGTACTTCCTATCGTCATCCTTTTGATAGTAAGTTGTAGAATTCCATTTTTCATCTTTAGTTTTGAATAGGTTCTTTCCTTTATTATCCTTTGGGAGGGTAGAACTTAAGATTTAACCTATGGATGGTAGGATTTGATGTAAGCATGTTAATAGAACATGTTATGAATGATGTATGCTAGTGGTTGCAAGTGTTTGCTAGTGGATGATATGGACGCATATAGGTACACTAGGCACTATTATTCTTTAGGGATCGGCCTAACTAGGACACTAGAGCATATGCATATAGATGTGTGCGCATTTTTTATTTATTTCCATGGTTGCTATAAATGGATGTTTATCACATGATTGTTGCATTTGGATGATGTTTGTAGCACGCATATAGAATTATTAGTTATCACAAGGAAATTTTGTATTCATTTGGATACATAGCATGGACATGATTGCATAAAAGGAGGTCAACTGAATCAGTGGACTGCCTAATCTTTTGCATTAGTTAGAAACATTTACACTACACTAATTGCATAATTATCATAAATTGCATTAGAAAAACTTAAGGACAATGGATGAATGGTTAATGATTGAGTAGTTGATTGTAGAATTGGATGAAAAAATTTAGTACATTCTTTTATCCTTAGAGATTTCGGGGACAAAATCCCTTAAGGAGGAAAGAATGTAACAGCCTGAAATTTAACCTATAATAATTAATTCGTTAATTAATTAAATAATAAAATAACTTTGTGAAATTATCAAAATTGAGCCACGGGAATTGCACCATTGTGTCCGTGGTAATTTTCTGGTCAATTTCCATATATAGAATGTCAGAAACCGAGCTAATATGACCCAAATACAAAATAAGCAGAAAACGAAGAATATATATATATATATATATATATATATATATATATATATAAAGGCAGGTCGACCGGCCGGTCGACCTAGGCACTAGGCGGTCGACCGGCCGGTCGACCCACCTCTGCTAATTATGAACGAACGAACGTTCCAGAGCGAATTTTTCCGACTTATGACCTGTTATGCATTCTTTACTTCCATCTGGTCCTTCCATTCTTACATCCGATGGCTCCTATTCAGCCTATGACGTGGTTGGATCCCATTCAATCTTCAAAATCCAATGGTCTAAGATCCACTTCTACCTCTATAAATAGACCCCTAGACCTAACACCTTTTCTCATTCTAGATTTTCTCCAATTGGATTCACCTTTCTAGGAAGGATCCTAAACGGAATAATTTTTCCAAGGAGAAAATCATTATAAATTAAATTATTTTACAACTCTAAGTGGATCCGGGAAGACCAAAGGAAGAGCTTAGGACTGGAGGTGACTGATTGTAATTATTTTAGATTTCTTTAAGTAATTTAAAATAATAGGGTTTCCAATAGTTGTAGTTTTACTATGATTTTTGAAACAGCCTTTTCAGTAGTTTATTTATAGTTTTTAGAATTATTTTCAGTCTATTTCCTTTCAGCTATTCTTTTCAGCAATTTCAGTTTATTTCTGTTAATTATAGCTTTTCCGTTTATTTACAGTTTATTTACAGATTTTAGTTTATTTACTATTATTTATATGTTATTTACATCTTCTTTCTACGCTTTGTATTTTCTTCTATTTTTAGTTTTCTTTTATTCCACCTTCTTCTTCGCGTATGGATTAGAATAGGATTAACGCGAATATGGATTAAATTGTAAGAAAGCTGAAATAATGGAATATAAGATATAATTACAAAGACTGTAATATAAATTGAATTAGAATGAAATTATGCCTAATTGGACTGAAATTATGCCTAATTATGACATTAATTGGACCGAATTAAAAAGATTAGCCTAGTCATAACTTAGAATTATAACCAAAAAGAGTAGAAGATGAAAGAGGCTTATTTTCACATTTAGACCTTGGGTTAAGTAATAAGCATGATTATAACATAGGTTATAATAAGAAAAAGAATAGAACAAGGCTTATTTTAAGACTTAGGATAAATTAATAAACATAGATGGTAGAGAAAAGTGTAAAGGCTTATTTAAATAATTTATCTAAGTTAATAAGCAAATATGAAAGTAGGACCTGTACCAAATAGCCTTCCTTATTAGGAAAAATGGTGGTCTCACATTAGCCTGAAGTGAGACGAGGGCACGCTTACGTCAAAAATGATAGTAATTAGTCAATTAGAAGTCCAAATCACGGGGGATTTGGATAAGAGGCGCAACTAGATATTTTTTGGATGACGGACTAGTACCAACAGCATTTCCCTTATTTTTTATGGACACACGGTAGTCTCGCATTAGCCTGAAGTGAGACGAGGGGTGCGCTTATGCTGGAGTTTGAGGTAATAAGAAGACCCAATAGGTGGAGCAAAAGGTAGCATGGGCATGGTGGTAGTTACACGTGTGACTTCCATTTTGGTGTTAAGTAATCGCTATGAGTTCCAAGCGCTTAGTATGTGTTTCTTTCGTAGACACCATTGCCTTCTGTGTAGGGAGCTATGTATCGTTTGGATCCAAAGTGGTTGCTTTGTGCATCTTCCGTAGATTCCATTGGCTGTTGTGTAGGGAGTTACCTAGTCTCTGGTCCGTAGTAAGGTCTATGGAGTAGCAGGCCGATCGAAGGGTAGAATTAGGAATTCAGCCTAATTATAGAATTAGGAATTCAGCCTAATCAAAGCAGCTATCAAGAACAAATGCAAACAATCAAAGTTAACCTATCTTATAATTAATCGTATTTATTTCCAATTTATCTCTTTCCTATTTCCTTTGTTTCCTCTTTATATACTAGAACTGTTGTCGAGTCTATTACTTTTACTTTGCTTAAAGACTCTAGTAATTACTATCATTCACCAGACTTTTAGTCTGACCCACTCCTCTATTTTTTCCTTCCTCCCCCCCTTAGGCAATCAAGGGATAGGACGGTAGAATTGCAGTTGCTTGGAGATTTCTTGGTGGAGTTTGCTACTTTGTATTCTTTTCTTTCAGCTTTTGTTCTTTCTATGTACCGGCTTATTATGAGGGATATTATGTACTCTGATTTTTGAGACTATGAGTTTTTGTCTCATGAGACATATTGGATTTTTAGACATGTATGTGGTATTTGGTATTTGACTTATTTATGAAGCAATTATGAAGTTTTGTTTTAATTAAGTTATTATTTTAAGTTTCCGCTATTTTTATCTATTTTTGTCTTATGAATCTTAGTCTCTGTTAGCTTTAGTTATACCTACAATGCACCACAACTTTTAATGTGTCCTTTATTAAGGGGTGTGGGGTGTTTCAGCTATAGTAGCAAGTTTTCTGAATGATCTATCTTTTGAAAAATTTGCTAGCATATTTTTGATGGAAATTGTTATGAGGAAATGAGTTCTAACTGTGCTGAAAGCTTTAATCGTTGTATTTTGGACAAAAGACATTTACCTATTACCGGATGTTTGGACAGAAATTATTTGAAGATTATGAAACTTATGTCAGATCAACGTGAAATAAGTATAACTTGAATAGTCATTTGTGCGCTGTTATGGAATCATGTATAGGGGATTCATACCTCGAGGGTGTTCAATGGAAAGTTATTAGATCTACTTTTAATGTTTACGAAGTTCAATCAACTCAAACTTATCATGTAGATTTGATTGTTCGACGATGTAGTTGTAACTTGTTGCGCATTGAGGGATTTTCATGTGCTCATGCTGTTAGAAGTATACTTGCTTTTGATTTGGATATTTATTCTTATATCGAGGACTATTTCAAAGTATCCTTTTACCGAGCATCTTATTCTCATCTGATTCATCCCCTTGTTAATTTTTGAAAGGAAGATGTTTTACCGCAAGATGTTGAAGTTCATCCACCTAAGAGAAGACGTGGTGTAGGAAGGCCTCCATCTTCAGACTGGATTAAGTCGGCTGGTAAGGTGAATAAGTCTAATCGCTGCAGTTTATATAATAGGACATAACAAAAGGTCTTATTTGTTAAGAAATCAAATGTAATTTTTATGAATTACATGCTTTATATTTTGAAGATTATTAATATACTGTCATATTCTATTTGACTGAAGTATTTATGTATTCCTTTTTGTCTTATTAGTTTATTTATTTCTCTTTTCGACTGTAAGTTATTCTAGTAAATTTGTATGAATGGGAAGTATTAGAAGGAAAATATTTGCCTAGCAAATATTTGTCCTACTTATATTTTCTAGGCAAATATCAAGTAGCTTTGAGTCAGATGCAGTTAGCTAATTTTCTCATTGGCTTTAAATGTCGGTTAAAACTGTCGGTCGTTGAATCATAAAATGTAGTAATATTTTGACCTGTTCCTTATATAATGAAGTGACTGAGGCCAACAGAGATATCCTTCTGGTTGATATTATGGACATAATGGAATTTGATGAAAAAAGGAAGATAATGTTGTAGGTGATACATTGATAGAGTTTTAGAGCAGGTATTATTTATGGTGTTTGGGTAAAAATTAAAGAATATAACAAAACGATATGATTGGAAAAGACTCATTAGATATTGGAAACAAATCTCACACAATGAGTTCTGCAGCATTTCAAACAAAACATTTCATTATTTATGTCATTGAATCTGTATTATGATATTTTGTAGAATAGCAAATATTTGCCGGGCTTATATTTGCCATATAAATATTTAGTAGCTTTGAGTTTGATTTCACGTATAAGTGGTTACTCTGTTTGATTTTCTTTTTATCTCGAAAAACATATTTAGTAAGCCATTTCAATATTTAGTAAGCTGTTTTAATATTTAGTAAGTTGTTTCAATATTTATGCAACATGTGCACATTAGTTAGATGTAGTTGGTTAATTTGCCCATTAGCATAAAATGTTGGTCAAAACTGTATGTCATTGAATCATAAAAATCAGTTATGTTTCGACCTGTTTTTAATATACAAACAAAACAGTTTAGTATTGATGTCAATGAATCAGTTTTCAATCCTATACCTTGATCAGAGTTCTAAGGCTGGGATCAGTTGGTTAATTTGTCAAGCTACGGTTGAGGATTTTTTTTTGTCTATATCTTTTTTTGTCTTCTTTGCTTTTCATCATCCTCTTTAGTGAAAAATTATATCTTTATGCTTTTTCCTATGGTTGACTACTATTATCTCCTATTTTTTCTTGTCTAGTTGGCAATCCTTTTTAGTTTGAGTACCGATGGTGATATTTGTGTATTATTCTATCGGTATTCAAACTAATATGAGTGCCAGCTCGATAGCCGTTGTACTTACTGGCTCTCCACAATCTATTTCTTTCTCTTTAAGTTGGTGACTTTTTCCCATCTTTCTCTACTTTCCGAGCCCCCTGATCATCCTCCTTTAATGGCCTCAAGTTTAGGTCTACTTAAATGAATATGGAGGATTCAGAGGAAAGAGACGAAGACGAAGAGTTAGAAAGTTTAGACAGTGATTGCAATCCTCTACTAATGGATCTTGGAAAGGAAAACATAACTTGTCTCTGATTTCAAATGAGAGATTGAAGTAAAACGAAATCTTCCTCCATCTTGATAGAAAAATATAGGCATTCAATTTTGTATTTTCTAGTGATATAACAAATCATTGCTTTATTTACACATAGTTTGAAAATAGAATCCGCTTCTTGTAAGTTAGGCAAAGTATTTTTTATAGAATGGAATGTTAGTGAATGAAAAGATAACTTTTATTTTTGTTTAACTTCAAAATTTTTGTTCTTTTGCTTTAAGATGAACTTTGTATTTGTGTCGGTAGTTGTTGTTTTATTGAAGTTTATTTCTGTATGAAAATTATAGCAATACATCAATGCAGTTATAAGAAAATGCAGTAATCTTTCTAATTTTTAAATTTTTTGGCTGGAAACATTTGCTAAGAAAATATTTGCAAGGCCAATATTTAATCGGCCAATATTTTCCTTGTAAATTTTGCTAGGAAAAATTATCTGACTGTATATTGAACTTAATATACAATGTTTTATAATTTTATATTGTATAAAATTAACAACATTTTCTCTGAATATTTCATATTATATTTCAGTTAAAAAAACATATGCAACATTCAAAATTTGATATCGAACAAATGTATATAAACATACGACAGTCAAAATCTAACATCTAACATCCAATCCCTACATCTAAAAGCTAATAACCAACATCCAACATCCAGAAGTTTATTGCATTCAATATCCAAAATTTCCTGTAGTAGCAAATGATTGAGATATTTCTGTGTATAGGGTTTGATTTCCATCCATGTTTTTCATTTGTAACTATATCATATACCATAGAAGCTTTAACATCATGTATGGAATCAAATGTATACACCTTATGACTTTCTTCAATGTCTTTGTCTTTCAAAACATCTTCCATGAATCTCATGTCAAATATTGCACAACCAATTATGCATCATGCCAAAAAATTGATATTTTTAATGTCTTGAAAAATACTTCTGTAAATAATAAGTTTTACTTGCGAACGGGACTCCTGCTGTGGGCAAGTTACAAATTTGACTGGATTGTTTTTTAATTCAGTTAGTTCCTTGCCATTCCTCGAATAAATTGATTTAAGCAGGTTCATCAAATTATCTCTCTGAAAAATATGAACAAATAAATAAATTTGTTTGGTAATTTGGGTTATATATCAGTTTGCAAATATTTTCTAGGAAAATATTTGCCTGGCAAATATTTGTCGTATAAATATTTGTCAACACCAATTGTAAACACATTTATAACTTACAATTTTAGTAGCTCGCTGTTTGTGTGGGTAGTTGGCATTTTTTGATATTGGTCTTTGGGAATCGTAGTGCTTCCATGTTTTGTTAACTGCATTAAACTCTAACAATGTATAGTGGTTAATGTGTTACAGCGGTATAAATATTTTTTTGCAAGGCAGTGCTCTTTCTTCCAGCACTTTGACAACCAAAGAGTCATATGTGGGTTTCTAGTCGTCAATAATAGATATTTGTGTTTACAGTATAATTAGCTTTAAAGTGATATGTATTTTTTGTTTTAAGTATTTCATACTGCTGCATAGGAACGTAAGTAAATAACATCTTTATGTTTTGGCCCAAGTTTGATTTTCGTGAACCGGTCAATAACCTACATCAAACTTAAATTTCATATATTAATTTTCTTAATTTTTTTTTCTATATTTATCATATTATATTGAAAATGTATTACAAAATTATATACCTTCGAATCAATGAATTTATTAAATAGAATATCTGAAATATTTGTTCCTCTTATTTCAATGTCTTTTTATGGGTCATATAATGCTGCTTTCCTATTTTAATAATATCAAAATCATATTAGCATGTATTATTGTAAGTTGATAAGCATGCGTACACGGCAAATATTTGCCGGGAAAATATTAACCGAGCAAATATTTTCCTACAAATGTTTTGCATATATACATATATGTATGTATGTATGTTATGTTTTATTTAAATAACTTACTTATTTCTCCATGTTGGTAAAAAGCTTTTAGTTCACCGATTTGATTATTTGAAAACCATCTTTTTGCAAACTTGCTTTTTTCAGCACTTATCATAGAATCTTCTTTTGTTTCTGATCTGTCATGTTCAAAATCATCTTCTTTAGGTACCTCGACAAAATTACCTTTTTTAACTTCTTTTTTTTCGGCATTGTCTTTTTTGGATTTCTTTTTGTATTTTTTTGGTGGCTCGTATTGGAAATTTGGGTCTTCTGCTTTTCCACTTCTATTTTCAATTTTAATTCTCTTGGACAGTGAAGATGGAGAAACTTTCCTTAGCACAATCAGCTTCAACAGCTTTATCTTCATCAAGAACTTCAACATCTGCATCTAAAGCTACATCATCACCATCGTCCTCTTTATTACTACTAACATATTTATCTTTTTCATCACAATATATATCTTTGTCTTTAGCTTTATCTTTTTCATAATTATCGCATCATCATCTATTGCTTGATCATTGTTTATTTGATCATTATCTACTTTATTATTATTATCATTATCTCCTTTTTCTTTCCTTTTTCTCAAATATTCATTTGATTTTTTTAGAAGCTCGTTCTCTTCTTTTAGAGCTGCATTATTCTCTTTCGGTTTCTTTATTTCCAATTTCATATCTTTTAGTTGTTATTTTATATTTTCATATTTTTTGTCAATAGTTGAAGCTTTTTCTTTAGGAGATTTTGCTTTGGCAGTTTTTAGCTCCTTTTCCTTTTTTTGTTATTCTTCTTTTCTTTACAAAATAGAAAATAGAAAATTTAACTTTTGTATTTGCTTGGAAAATATCAGGAAGGAAAATATTTTCCTAGCAAATATTTGCCTCCTAAATATTTAATGGGTAATTTTTTACTTGAAATTTACTGGAACAAATGTACTATAGTTAAATGTACTACTAAAATATATGTGGTGGTAAATATTTGGCTGAAAGTTATCATGTAGAAGAATTATTACCTTTCTATTGTTGAATTTCTGAATAATATTCGGAATACCTTCCTGTAGTTTCCATTTTGTGAATGTAGGTTCGCTTCCTTTGTAACTTTTTTGGTTTTCTTATTTCTATCATGTCATAGAACTAGTACTGCAAAACGGTATCAGATTATATTTTAGTTTATAATATAATCTCAAAACATAGAATGAGTTAGTAGTATTTACTAGCAAATTAGTTACACATGCTCTAATTTTTCTAGAAGTATCTTTATGTTTCCTGATTTGGTCCATCATTCAAAATTGTTGCTGGGCATGAAACATTTTTCATTTCATTTACTCTATAAATATATGGCAGAAGCACTGAGGGAAATGATGAGTTTGCATGAGAAAGAAAATATGTTGATAGTAGATGCATTATTATCAAAACATCAGTTTCATCTTGTTTTGTATTCCCTTTTGAAGCTAACATAATTTTAATTCTATATCTTTGGCTTTGATCATTTGCAACCAGTAAAATATTGATCCTTGAAGCGTTTTATAGCAGGGTCTAATTTAGCGTCTTTCGAATGAGTACCTGTATAAATTGTCACACCATTGATATCCCATCCAAACATCTTAGCAATGTCGATTTCTTTCATTATTACTTTCATGTCTCTAAAATGAAAGTAGTTTTCTTTCAATAAATATGATTGTATTATTAAATCAACGGAAGCCAATTCTTTGCTTAAGTCTTCAACAGTTATATTATCATTTTGGAAAGCTTGGAATATCTTGTAAAATGGTGATATCGATAGTCAATCGATATGTCTATTTTCCATAAGATTGTTCTTTTTCAATTTTTAGAATAGGAAACAGAAAACTTTGAATCTACTTTGGTAGGTTTCTAAAATCATGTGATTTGATTGTTTTATGATCTTCATCTTTGGTTTCTTTGTAGTTTCTTATTTAGAGGACCTGGTTATCATATTTTGTTGCTTCCTTTTTTTAAATGTTGAAAGAACTAAATCTGTTGTTTCTGTATAGGGTGAAGATGATTCAGTTTTTAACTAATGGATCATAATCATCGGTCTCAGTTTCTGATGTAAATTCAGATTCAGAATGTTTTTATTTAAGAAGATTCTTAGCAGATTTTCTTTGTTGTGGATTTGGCTTGTGTGCTACTTATTTCCTAGGTGCTGGTGCAACGTTTTTTGTTCCCATTGTTACTAGTGTTGAATCTGTAAACTGAAATAAATATATTAAGTTAGTTAATGTGTATGGCAATATTTGTATTCTAAACATTATTACTAGTGTTGAATCTGTGAAGTTAAATAACTATAAATTAAGTTGGTTAATTTGTCACATTAGGCAGATTTTAATGCATGCTCAGTAAATCTAATCCATGCTAGAAAAATATTAACCAAACGAATATTAGGAAGGTAAATATTTGCATGTATAATATTTCTCACAGCATAGATTTGCCTATTATGTTTTGTAGAATGATCTATGTTATATACAAAGGAACATATGGTACATTTTAATGCATGCTCAATAATTGTAATCTATGCTGGGAAAATATTAACTAGACGAATATTAGGCAGGCAAATATTTGCCTGCCTAATATTATTCCCGACATACATTTACTTATTATGTCTTATTGAATGACCTATGTTATATACTAAGCAATATAATACTTCCCATTATCAATTTTATATGCAAACAAATCTACTAATTTCAATCAACCAACATTCAAAATTGCGTATGTCAAATATTTTCTTTAGGAATTTTACATATAAACGAACCTTTAAATTCAAACAGCCAACATACATAATTGAATATGTCCAAACTTTGATTTATTTACCTTTTTTTTTCTTTTTTCCACCTCTATGTGATGTACTGTTAGTTGTAGTTCAGTTTTATCAGTCTGTTCATGTCCTGATCTTGCATATTCTTCATAGTAGCCATCTGTTATGGCAATTCCAGTACAAGCTACTTCTCCTTCTATAAATCTGCAATTAACAGTTATGTTTTTTGCGATTCTAGGGTTTCAAATTCGATTTTAATTGGTTTTAATTCACGTCGCTGGTTAGTTACCGAGCAAACGAGGGTTTGATGAAGAAATTGAAATCGATTAGTTATTGAGAAAATGAGGGTTTGATTGATTAAATTGAAATCGATTATTTACTGAGCAAACAAAGGTTTTATTGCAGAAATTGAAATCGATTAATGTTCGATGAGATTTTTTTTAATCTCGGTTAAATGAGACGGTTGAGTTTCAAAGATGGATTTGTACTTTGTTTAAAAACAGGGATGTAATTTGAATTTTAAAGTTGGAGGGATGTAGGTCTAATTTATTTTAAAGAAAGGAATGTGTGCCAAAATTCTTTTTTTTGTGTGTGGGGTACGGGGTTTTTTTGGGGGGGGGGGGAAGTCAAAGAGGGGGGGATGGTGTCGGAAAATATTGACACCTTCTACATTTGACAATATTTTGCAAATTTAAAGAAACAAACGAATATTTTTTTGTTCTTTTAAAAATTATTGAATTGGAATTAAACAATTTTATATTGTTAAATGTGTTTGAAAATATATAAAAAATTTCAGTTAAAAGTGGTCGTTTTTAATAGAACGTACATAACTTATACTGAAATGACTAGTTTGAACCAACAAATTCGTCTACTTTAAAAAAATTAAAATCTGACCATTGGGAAAAGACATTGTTGTCCTAAATGCTTAAGTAAAAATATCATGTTCTTGCGAGTTAGTTTAGTTCACGATCTTGTAAGTTAATTGATTATTTCTATAACCAACTAAAATCTATAATATTTACATTTGATAAGATGGATGGTCAGATCGACACATAATTACCTGAAATCATATATTTAAATTTCTCATATGGTAAAACGAAAGTGTATGGGCGGATTTCCTAAATATCGAATGTAAGAAGGGAACCAGATCGTTTCTAGTAGATCCGCGATTTCATAATTTATTTGATTATTTTCAATAATCAACTTACACGTAGGTGTATTTACATATGACAAGATGGATAATCAAATCGACACATAATTACATGAAATTGTATATTTAAATTTTTCATATGGTACTAATGAACATGTATGGTCTAATTTCATAAATTTGAATATATATAATATGAACTAAATAGTAATATTTAAGTTATAATAAAACATATTACTAAAATATAAAATATAGAATATAGAATTTTAAAATAGTTGATATGCGTGTGTGTGTGTGTGTGTGTGTGTTTGCAACCAAATTGGCCACAAACACCCGAGAATAGATTTTAGCAGTGAAATAAATGAAGAAATTAAATGAAAATAGAGGAATAACACAAAATATCAAGAAATATGCAACAGAAAGTAAAAATAGCAGGATTATAGTGGTTCGACACTGATCGCCTACATCCACTTTGAATATTCTCTTTATTGATTCACAATTTGTTTGATTACAATTACAATCGGTAAGAAAATAACAAGAGATCAGAAAAAAGCCAAAGAAGTGCAATAAAATAATGGCAGAGTTTCACTTGTGAGCCAAAAAAAAAGTCCCCTAGCATGGCCCCCTGCCCCTATATTTATAGAGGAAAGCAGCCTCCAACTTGACTGACATCTCGAGACCCGGATCCCCTTAACCATTTGGGCCCACCATAGGATAGGCTAAGCCCAACTACTATGTCGATCCATATCATCATGACGACCTGAACCATACCATGCTGACCCCATCATTTTCACATGCTATGTCGATCATATATTTGGGAACACATCATGCTGACCTGATACAATGCTAACCCGACACCAAGCCGGCGTGATCACTACCATTGCTATGTTGACCCCTCCAATATGCCGACTCGATACTTGGGAACACATCATGCCGACCCGATCATCTCCATATACTATGTCAATCCTACCGTGCTTCACCCTATTATGCCGAGCCAGACTCGCTGTGTCGACCCATATGTTTGTTGCATGCTATGCTGATCCCTCCATTGCCATTAAAACACGCTAAGTTTGGTATCACATCTTATGCCGACCCCTATGCATTTCCATCCAAGCCGATTATCCAGTCAAGTAACCATGCCGATCCCTATAGCCTCTCCCTGCTATACCGAACCCTTTAGCATCTCGTCCCTACTAATAAACTTCTATGACGACCCCTATCTCACACAAGCTAATTTCTATCTTTCCGACATCCTGTGCTATCTGCTTATCGTCTCTGCTTAACCGGGGTTTTATATAACTGTCTGAACTTTATTGCTTGGTCCTGAAGCCATTGCTTCATGGTTATTTCTCTTATCAGCAGTCGAATCTATCCTGCGCGATCAGCCTAATATACCCGGGTCAAGGCACCAGGTAACACTTGCCCCCCAAAGTACGTCTTGTGAGTAACATGACGTGCATTGTACCGAAAAAAGTCCGAGCTGCCGGAAAGAAGTCATCTAACTCCCTGGTTGACTTCTATTCCTTTATCGACCTTTAATAACACAAGTCCGATGTCGTATTCCATTAGCATATACAAATTCAGTTATATGTGGCTTACAGGCTTTCTCTTATCTAATTGGATTTCAAACCTGAGGGTTTCAAGCTTGATTATGATTTCAATTGATTTCAAAAAGTAGAATTCTTAAAGTGTTACCATGTATACTCATAAACACATTTCTGTTGCTGGCTCTCGGACGTGTTCAAACATTTGCAGGTCGTTGCATGTTTCTATAATTCCCTGTATGCTCGTGTTTGCAGTTGAAACTGTATGATAATTGAGCGCCTAATATTTTTCAATTTCCCATCATTTCTTTTCTCCCTTTTTTTTGAAGGGATTGGTATCTGGCTTGCCGACCCCTTATTGAGTTCGCGTGAATAGAGATCAGCAAGTTCCGATGCCGACCCGTTTTCAATCCCGTGACAGAGTCACCCAAGATGACCGGTTCCACTTCCTTCCACACATGTGCGTATATAAACTTACCCTTCTTTCCTTCTTATACGCTTACCTTCACATTTTTGTTCCCAAATTTTACCTTAACACTTTCACTGCCTTTTCCCTTCCAAACTCCCCTGCTGAACCCATAACACCACAAACCTTCTTGCCCACTGATAATCCTTTAGCTCATATTCGAATTCAAGTTTCAAACTCAACCTCGCCCAAAAATCGCTCCTCCATCATCTTCAATTTCCATAAGTTTGAACATTCGCCTCTTTAATTTGACTTTGATATAGGTACAAACTCCTCTTCAATTGCGTTAGTCAAGTCATCAGTCTTGAGCTTGCATGAGTTTGAGGGATTTTTAGGTGAATGATTTAGTAGGTTGCAATAGGATATGAGAATAAGGAGGAGAGGATGAAGAAGATGGAGAAGAAGCAGAGAAGGGAGGGCTCGGCTGATGTCTTGGAAGGGATGGAGGAGAGTTGGTTTCTAAGATTTGTGAAGAGGGAATTAGGACTAGCAAGGGATCGGTAGTCTTTACTTGAAAAAGGGATAGGTGTAGATCGCTTTAAAGTAGGTATTGGTCGGTAGTTTCAAGGAGTGGCTTCGTTAAAGGATCGGTAGAAGTTGTTTTGTCAGGGATTGGTAGGAGGTGTTAGTTAAGGGATCGGCAATATTTGTAGATAGGGATCGGTTGTGAGGATCAAGGCATAAGGTTCGGCATACATAGCAGGGATCAGTGTTGACCATTAAAAACCATCTTAACTCAAATTACTCAAACATATGACTGCACACTGCCTTGTCCAAGCATAAGGTGACTAATAACAACACAACTAGCATATACGGATCAATGAGCTTAAATTTGAACAAACAAATCCCCAACCTACTCAACACGAATTAAGTATAAAATTGGCACAACACACTCGAACAATGGACTTCATAATCCAGAATGTCAACATCCGATCCAGAAGGTCAGCGATGACGGTCTCTCTGGACGAAATCTCTAAGCTTTGACGTTTTACTTTTGCTTTTCTGATTTCAAACTGCTTACATTCATTTCATATTGCACTGCACTAGTTCACACTTATCACGGGGGGACAGGTTATTATTTCTAATATTGATTGTCTACTTAGTATAGCTGACACATATCCCGAGTTAAACGAAGCATTCAACCACAATGTCTTTCGAATCGTTCATGAGATCAAGTTCCGCTACGTTGTCCGACAAGCCTGCACCAAGTCAGCAAAGAGAAAGAGTAGAGACATCCGATTCACAAGCAAATATTTTTTTGACACCCCAGTTCTTCCTATAGAATTTATTGATCCAGCTCCTGATGTCGCGGAGGGTTCCATTATTTTATACAATCCGGTTGACTCGTAGGCATTCAGAATCGGTGAGGCCGCTCTCCACCGGCTATGTACTATTCACGGAATCCCCTTTGAAGATGTTCTCGTCCCATCGAGGCAAGACAGGCCTCACTTGCCCCGAGCTAGATATATTACATGCAACAAATTCATGTGCTGGGCTGGATGCATTCCACCGTTTAACTCTTTCATTTGGGAAGTTCTGAGATTTATGGGAATCGCTCCTACTCAGCTACATCCCAATAGCTATGCCTTTTTTCATGGCACCTTTCTCCTCTATATGAATATCCTA
Organism: Allium fistulosum; assembly: GCA_030737815.1. Classification (NCBI taxonomy): domain Eukaryota; kingdom Viridiplantae; phylum Streptophyta; class Magnoliopsida; order Asparagales; family Amaryllidaceae; genus Allium; species Allium fistulosum. The sequence goes on from CM060907.1 coordinate 104,797,151, forward strand.
TTTTGCCCGCCAACTCCCAAGGACATCTGATACATTTACAACTTCAAAAGATGGACCAATAGTCCTTCGTACGTCTTCCTCGAACCTATGCCCAAATGCCAGGTTTTAACAGGCGTGTGGAATAAGCTCTCCTTATTCAAACACTAATGGTTCTACATATGGTGTCCTCTCGGCTTCGCAAGAAGGTGGTTGGAACGATGTAAGTACCACTTCGGCTTTTGCCTTTAACCCAAAGATTCAAATTACAGTTTCTTTCTCAGCCGTACTAATTCCTTCAATTCTTTCAGGGGTTTGCCCTCGTCCTGAAGGCGTCAGATATTCCAAGGCCATTGCGGCCATCCGCGCTACTCCAGTGGAGGACCGGGACATCAAACTCCTCGTCACCGATGAGTTGCTTTCTTTATTTGGGCTATTAGAGGATGGCCATAGGATTGGCCATCCTGGAAGCAGAGCGATTCTGAAGGTTGTCGCCGAGAGAGGGCAAGAAACAAACGATCCCATAGTGCCTCTTGTTGAGGGAATCCAAGAAGGCACCGAAGAGGGAGAAATAAAGAAAACAGAAGATGTAGGGCCAAGAAACGAAAATGCAGGCCTTGAAAAAACATCGGCAGTTGAAGCGCCACACACTAGCCAATCGCAACCTCCCCCAAGAAGGGGAAAATGTTTGGCATACAAGATTCGAAAGAAGAAGACAGGAGCAACCCCTAAATTTTTCATTACTCAGGTTGAAAAAGGATCGTCTTCTCAGTAGATGGAGAGCGTGTTGAAGGGACTTTCCGATATTTCGATCCCGGATGATTTATTAAACTACAACTTCACCAACCTCGACGTCGAAGGGTTTAGCTCACCCACAGAAGCGGCGAAGGCACACAACCCTCCAACAAAGGGGAAAGAACTCCGATGGGTAAAGAAAACGTTACTGGTCCGTCGGGGGGAATCACTAGAATACACACAAATACTTGCACATCACCATCCACTTGTGATTAACTCTTCACACAACAACTCCTAACATGTCCCCATTTGGTTCTTTTACAGGTGCAATGTCTCATTCACATGCATTCAATCGCCTCCGTGGCTCCTCCACCTACTACCGCTCGGGTCAGGATTCCAAATCCGGAAGGCGCCGAGACAAGGACGAAGGATGGGATAGAGACTATCGTTCTCGAGAATCTTCTTCTTTGTGCAGAAGGAAGCCTCAAGGATAGGCTCCGTGCCAAAGCAACCCATCTAACCCTCCTGCTCACAGTGAAGACAAGTCCACGCACCGGGGGCCTCAATCTACCGCTCCCCGTGACCAACACTCTAGATCATCAAGTATCAGGCAATCTCGTGAGCACCATAAACAACCGTTGGTTACGTCCGAACAAATTCCTCCGGTTCCTGCCTCTTAAAGCTACCTTCCCAAAAATTTGCTTCGATGGGTTCAAATTCCAACCTTCCATACACATTATCCCTGGAACTGGCAAAGAGAGTTCATAGGCATGTATGAATGATGTGTACGTTCAGCATGAACTGTTCATCCACTTAGCCGAAAAAGTCTCAGAAGTTTCTATAGAGCGCCAGCATGAGATTGATCGCCTTAAGCCAGAGGCCACTCATGAAAAGGATATTATCAAATATAAAGATGTTGAATTGCTTGATGTTAAGGCTTAACCTACCGAAGCGAAGAAAAATGCAGAGGAAACAGCTAAGGCAGTGAGTCGATTAGAGACTGACGCAGCGGATTACACAAAACAAGGTAGATCGATGAACGTAGCAATCGGTGGATTGATGAATACTGAAATGCCCAAATTCGTTGATCCGAAGATACCGAATTCTAGCTATCTTCATCATGTTGATCGCGCACGATACCGTGAAGGAAGATCTTCAATTCTTCAAGCGTTGATCAAGCGCACTTGATACCGCGAATCGGCTTCAGTAATCGTTGAATCGAGCGCACTCGATTAACTGAAAGTGGAGATAGGAGATTACACTCAACTACCAATTGGGTGAAAGCACAAAGCTAACAAAACAAAAGTTTTTATTCAAATCAACTAAACTATTACAAATGGCACCACCGGCCTATTTATAGAAGTTACACCACACGCCACAGAAAAATGTACAACTCATAAGTCATCCACGACTTAAGACACCACGACCTAAAAGTAGACGACTTAAAGAACTAGGCGACTTACGACCTAAACAAGATCATTAACGACTTAACACTTGTACATACAAGCCATAACCCAATATTCATTACAACACCTCCACGTGACCTAAAACATACGAGTTACGACTTAGCTAAGGTCGGCAGCGACTTAACAACAGTACAACGAAAACAATATAACATATTACAACATATATCACGACCTACAACTTATACGACCTAAAAAATGAACGGCATCTGGAGCAAGCAACCTAAAAATGAACAGCATCCCCATCAGCGATCTAAAAGAAGCGGCTTCAGAAAAAATTCGCGACCTAAGTCTTCACGACTTAAAGCCTCGTGACTTATAGTGAACGACTTATCTCCCCAGATCTTCCCACGACCTAACTTAGGTCGTTCCTTTTCTCTGCGACCTAACATAGATTGTAACTCGTTAGGTCGTAGCACCTTATTCTTCAACTCGTTAGGTTGTAGCAACCTGTTAGGTCATTCCAGCGACCTATCCCTTACTTTGTTAGGTCGTACACGAGTTAACTCGGTAGGTCGTTCCAGCGACCTATTTCCCAGATGAAGCTCGCTAGGTCGTTTGGATGCTTTAGACTCCCCCTCGTTAGGTCGTGAGCGACCTAAGGCTTCTTCGCTAGGTCGTGAACGAGCTAAGCCTTGTGAATTCGTAGCTTGCACTGCTTTGACTCTGGCCTGAGCTGCATCATCCTCCCCAGGTTGAGAAAAATTCATCCTCGAATTTGTAAGCTCTTCCCCATCGGATTGATTATCCCCATGATAAGGTAGGAGATGCTTAACATTGAATACGTCAGACATGTACACATCCTCCGGCAGCTTCAACTTATAAGCATTTTCATTAATCCGTTTCATGACTTTTACAGGACCAATTTTTCTGGCTTTCAACTTGTTATAAGCACCCACTGGAAAACGATCCTTTGTTAACACAGCATATACCATATCTCCTTCATTAAACTCAACATTTCTTCGCTTCAGGTCTGCGGACCTTTTATACTTCTCATTCGCCTTCTCTAATCGCTCCTGAACGAATTTATGACATTCAGTCAACCCTTCAACAAAATCAACAACTCGTTTAACTGTCCCCTTCGGTTGTGGTACTATTGTTAAGTCCAACGGTCCCTTTGGCATACTAGAATATACAATCTGAAATGGACTGAATCCCGTACTACGATTTATAGTATGATTATGAGCAAACTCTGCTTGGCATAGCTTCATATCCCAACTCTTCAGATTATCTTTCACTAGACATCGCAATAAATTCCCCAGCGATCTGTTAACCACCTTCGTTTGTCCATCAGTTTGTGGATGGTAAGCGCTACTAAACATCAGTTTTGTTCCGACCATCTTCCATAAACTTAGCCAAAAATGACTCAGAAAATGAGTATCCCTATCCGACACAATAGATTCTGGCAATCCATGAAGTCGATATATTTCTTTGAAAAATAGCTGAGCAACATGAACAGCATCCGTCGTCTTCTTACAAGCAATAAAATGTGCCATTTTCGAAAATCGGTCAACCACCACATAAATAGAATCATTACCCCTTTGAGTTCGCGGTAACCCCAAAACAAAATCCATACTCACATAAACCCATGGTTTAGTAGGCAAAGGTAACGACATATATAATCCTGCGTTTGTAGCGGTTCCCTTTGACACTTGACAGATATGACATCGTTCCACAAATCTCTCAACCTCTTTTCTCATCGATGGCCAAACATAAGATTGAGAAATCAAATGCAACGTACGATCCCGTCCTACATGTCCTTCCTCGTGCAACTCCTTGATAATCTTCATTCTCAAGCTGCTATTTGGAATACATAATCGATTTCCCTTAAACAGGAATCCATCCACCAACACAAATTCATCAGCACTCCCCTCCTTAACTTTTTCAACAAATTTCATAAAGTAAGGATCTTCTTCAATCATCTCTGGCAATAATTCAAAACCTGTCACCTCAACTTTCATTGTCGTTAATAAATGACTCCTCCTACTCAAAGCATCAGCCACACGATTCGTCACTCCTGACTTGTGTTTGACAACAAAAGTAAACTGTTGCAAATAGGCGATCCATGATGCATGTCTTGCTGAAATCTTTTCTTGCCCTTGTAAATGCTTCAACGCCTCATGATCAGTGTAAAGAACAAACTCCTTGTGAAATAAGTAATGTCTCCAATGTTTAATCGCTTGTACAACAGCATAAAATTCCACATCATACGTACTATATCTCATCTTCGCTCCTGATAACTTCTCACTGAAATATGCAATCAGACGTCCCCTCTGACTCAACACTCCTCCTATCCCAACCTTGGATGCATCAGTATGTAGTTCAAATACTAACTGAAAATCCGGTAATATTAGAATTGGTGCAGATGTCAGTAACTCCTTGATCTTCCCAAAAGCATCCCCTGCTTCCTTTGACCATGAAAACTGTTTACCCTTCATACAATCAGTCACAGGCGCCATCACACTACTAAAGTGTGGAATAAACCTCCGATAAAATGAAGCCAACCCGTGGAAACTCCGAACCTCTGTTATCGTCTTGGGCTGTGGCCAATCTCTGATAGCTTCAACTTTACTTTGGTCCACCTGTATTCCTTCTTTCGATACAACATATCCCAAAAATAAAACACTATGCGTCATGAACACGCATTTCTTTGTTGCAGCATAAAATTGTTCTTGTCGCAGTACCATCAACACTTCTCTAAGATGTTGCAAGTGTTCCTCTGCGCTTCCACTGTATATCAGAATATCATCAAAATACACCACCACAAACTTCCCAATGAATGGTCTAAAAATCTAATTCATCACCCGCATAAATGTACTTGGCGCATTTGATAAGCCAAATGGCATTACCAACCATTCGTATAGACCCTCCCTGGTTTTAAAAGAAGTCTTCTACTCATCACCTGGCCTGATACGAATTTGATGATATCCGCTCTTCAAATCAATCTTCGAAAAGATAGTAGCTCCGCTCAATTGATCTAGCAAGTCATCCAACCTCGGCATTGGAAATCTATATCTCACTATAATCTTATTCAATGCTCGACTGTCAGTGCACATTCTCCACGTCCCGTCCTTCTTCGGTACTAACAAAGCTGGCACAGCACACAGACTCAAGCTTTCCTGCACACGCCCCTGTTCAAGCAATTCTTCCACTTGCCTCCTTAATTCTTCATGTTCCTTCAGACTCATTCGATAATGTGGTCTATGTGGCAACATTGATCCCAGAACAAGATCAATTTGATGTTGAATGTCTCTTAGTGGCGGTAACTCCTTTGGTAACTCCTTTGGAAATACATCCTCAAATTCTTTCAATACTGGTTTCACTTCTTCTGGAATTTCAACCTCTTCACTGCTCTCACGCCCAATTAACAAGAATACTTCCGGCTCCTCGTCAACCTCCTTAACAAACTCCTTCAAGGATAATAAAGTTTTCAGCTCTTCAATCTCCTCCAGTTTATTTTCTTCCTGTTGTCGCTTCTTTGGAACTAGAGTAATCTTTGTTCCTTCAAATATAAAGCTATAACTGTTGGTACGACCGTCATGTTGCACCGCCCTATCATACTGCCATGGTCTCCCCAGCAACAAATGACAAACATCCATATCTACCACATCGCACCAGATTTTGTCTTTATATTTCTTCCCAATTGAAAAATTCACACAAGCCCTTCGTCCAACCTTCACCTCCCCGCCTTTCCTCAACCAAGCCAACTTGTATGGTTTCGGGTGTTTCTCAGTCTTCAATGCCAACTTCCTCACAGCCTCTGACGAAATTATATTATCACAGCTTCCAACATCAATAACAAATTTGCAAACTTTCCCCAGAATAGTACATGTCGACTGAAATATATTGCTCCTCAACCAACTACAATCCTCCTCTAGCTTTGGTGTCAAACAAGACCTCCTCATCATCAGATTACAACCTTCGTCCCCTAACACTTCTTCTTCCCCCTCATCAGGTGGTGAATTGGAACATTCAGCTTCTTCATCCTCATCCTCAACCTCTGCTATCATAGCTCTCTTCTTCGGCTTTGGACACTCGCTACTTTTGTGGCCCATTTCTTGGCAATTATAACACTTGAAACCATTACTGACTTTCGTCTTTCCAACCTCATTCACAACTGGTTTTGCAACAGCTTTTGAAACGTTAGAACTTCCACTAACACCCTTCACTTGATTGTTGGAATTAGTAAACACACCACCACCTCGTCTCCCCTGTTTCTCCCAAGCCAACGCTTTCTGGTGTGCTTCCGCTACAGATCTGGGATCAAACATATTTACCATGTCTTGAATCTACATACGCAATCCTCCAACAAATCTAGCTGTTAATTGTTCCTCTGTCTCCATGATATCGTTCCTTGTAATAAGTTGATAGAATTCATCAGCATAGTCATTAACAGACTTCGTTCCTTGCTTCAAGTTTTGCAGCCTCTGATACATAAGCGATTGATAATTATAAGGTAAGAATGTGGCTTTCATCATTTTCCTCATCTTTTCCCATGATTCAACCTTTGACTTCCCCATCCGTTCACGTGTAAGTTTGGTTTGCTGCCACCATGCCAAAGCTCTACCCCTCAACCTTGTAGCAACCAACTTCACTCTACGATGTTCTGGAACTTCCTTGAAGTCAAAAATCTCCTCCACATTAGACAACCAATCCAAAAACTCTTCAGCTTGCATACCTCCTTTGAATTCTGGAATTTCAGTCTTCATCCCAGATTCCCACTTGTGATCATACTCCGACTGATTTCTTCCTTGTCCACGTCCTCGTCCATGAACACTACCACCATCATACTCTTCTTCAAAATCTGATGTATAACGATGTCGATCCTGACCACCAACATCTCTACTCCCTTCGCGTCTTCCACCAACATCCCTTCTATCTACATTCCTCCGTTCTCGATCATTCACATTCCTCCCACGTCTTTGATCATCATCAACACTTCTTTCTCGATTGGAATGTGGTGAGACTCTACTTCCCCCATGGTTAGATTCAGGTGAAACCCTTCTCCGATTTTGATTCATTTCTAACATCATCTTCTCTAATCGTCCAATTCCTTCATTAAGTTTCTCACTAAATTTTTCATTAATTCTTTGCTCCATCTCATCAACTTCTTCTCTTCTATACAAAGCTTCTACGTTTTGGTGACGATTAGCTCTTCTCGGCGGCATGGTTGATTTTTGAAACTTTGACTTTCGGCTCCACTTCAAATTTCAAACACCTTTCGAACTTAGATCCAAAATGAAATGGATCGAAAACTCCCTCTTTGTTCCAATTTGCGATGAACACGATGAACAATAACTTCTCGGCCTTGAATGATATTGCTCGGCTCGACTTGATCTCTTCAAACTTCTTCAAAAGAATTGGCTCCAAGGACTCGATTTAGCTATGATTGGCTAAAACAAGCTCTGATACCAAACCGACGCAGCGGATTACACAAAAACAAGGTAGATCGATGAACGTAGCAATCGGTGGATTGATGAATACTGAAATGCCCAAATTCGTTGATCCGAAGATACCGAATTCTAGCTATCTTCGTCACGTTGATCGCGCATGATACCGTGAAGGAAGATCTTCAATTCTTCAAGCGTTGATCAAGCGCACTTGATACCGCGAATCGGCTTCAGCAATCGTTGAATCGAGCGCACTCGATTAACCAAAAGTGGAGATAGGAGATTACACTCAACTACCAATTGGGTGAAAGCACAAAGCTAACAAAACAAAAGTTTTTATTCAAATCAACTAAACTATTACAAATGGCACCACCGGCCTATTTATAGAAGTTATAACACACCCCACAAAAAAATGTATAACTCATAAGTCGTCCACGACTGAAGACACGACGACCTAAAAGTAGACGACTTAAAGAACCAGGCGACTTACGACCTAAACAAGATCATTAACGACTTAACACTTGTACATACAAGCCATAACCCAGTATTCATTACAACACCTCCACGCGACGTAAAACATACGAGTTACGACTTAGCTAAGGTCGGCAGCGACTTAACAACAGTACAACGAAAACAATATAACATATTACAACATATATCACGACCTACGACTTATACGACCTAAAAAATGAACGGCATCTGGAGCGAGCGACCTAAAAATGAACGGCATCCCCATCAGCGATCTAAAAGAAGCGGCTTCAGAAAAACTTCGCGACCTAAGTCTTCATGACTTAAAGCCTCGCGACTTATAGTGAACGACTTATCTCCCCAGATCTTCCCACGACCTAACTTAGGTCGTTCCTTTTCTCTGCGACCTAACATAGATTGTAACTCGTGAGGTCGTAGCACCTTATTCTTCAACTCGTTAGGTCGTAGCAACCTGTTAGGTCGTTCCAGCAACCTATCCCTTACTTTGTTAGGTCGTACACGAGTTAACTCGGTAGGTCGTTCTAGCGACCTATTTCCCAGATGAAGCTCGCTAGGTCGTTTGGATGCTTTAGACTCTCCCTCGTTAGGTCGTGAGCGACCTAAGGCTTCTTCACTAGGTCGTGAACGACCTAAGCCTTGTGAATTCGTAGCTTGCACTGCTTTGACTCTGGCCTGAGCTGCATCAGAGACTTCTCATAAGAGGGAACTGGACGCCGCACTCCAACGCAGTGGCACCCTAGCTCTAGAGTGTAACAACCCGTATTTTTCAATAATTAAAAATATTAAATTTAATAAGTTTTTGGAATTTAATGTTGTGAAAATTAAAGACTTAAGATTCATTAATGAGAAAAATAACTAGAATGTAATTTAATAATGTGATTTAATGTAATCAATAACTATTTTAATGTAATTCCAATTAATTGAACTGATTGTAAAGTTAAATTTGGTTATATATTTTAAATAAGAAAATAAACCAAATGTTGTATTAAACGGTGAAATTGTATGTAATTAATTGAATTGGTTAATATAAAACAATTAATCAGTATGTGAATTTATTAGTTTTTTTTGTTAACAATAAACATAGAAATATGTTTGAATTGGTAAGTTGTAACAATGGTTTAATTATAAATTCACTATTTAATTCGTTGAAATAAATTGGAAAACAATTGCAACTAATCTAAGTAAATGTGCAGTTAATATGAATTAGATGATAACTGTAAAATGTGAATGTAATAAAAAAGTAAAGTAATGTCAATTATATTCATAAGGAAATAATTTATTAAACAATAAGAGCGAAATCAAAGTAAATGAATTTATTGAAATTAAAATTAAAATTAATGAATTTACTGCAATTGAAACTGAACACCGTAATTAGTGCAATATTTAACATTGGATTTGATATGGAAAATTTGTTTTAAAAGATTATAAGTTCATAGGTAATCAAAAATGATAAAAATTGTTAGTTATTAAATTTTAATTTGAAAAGTGATAAAATCAATTTAATAATAATTTATTTAATTAGCGTGAAAATAGCCATTGTGGCCACTGTCTTGGATTTCGATGAAACCAGTTTCATCGGATCCATAACGGTGAATTATTGTAGGTTTTCAAGTTTCGTAGTGATCGGACTTGCCGTTTGATCGTGCGGGCTCGAAACGCGTAGAAATCAATTTAATGAATTCAGTTTGAAATAAGCTAATTTAAGAGATAACTTCTTCATACAATGGAACTAGGACTTGCAACCTGTTCCGTTGAGTTTAAAAATATCAAAAACATCTATTTTGATATATGGGATGACCTACTTTCGTTTCGGAGATGGAACGGGCTTTTCGGGTCGTTATTGTCATTTCGTACCAATTCGATATGTTCATTCTTTCTTATTAGGCTTTGTCTACATAAATAGATTTTTCTAAACCCTAGCAGTCTTTCTATTTTTTATTACAGTACGTACAACTCCATCTGCCTGTTCCTCCTTCTCAAATGGCGGAAAACCAAATTTCTAGATTCAATTGCAAATCAAAATCAAATCGAAAAATTAAAACTCCTCAAACTATATCATATTATATATCGTTGGAAAGCTCTCGAAGAGCGCAATCTAGATCTACAGTTCGTTTTTCGATTTGGGACTCCATGTGTCCAGAATTAGATGGATAATTCTCGACCGTTCGTTGGGGTTTGATCAACGACGAATGGATCGTCGATTCGATGGTACGGTTGCGTGGAGATGGATGAGGGGAGTTCATCGGTGATGGTTGTTTGTCAGATCTGTGGTTAGACTGGCTCAAACAATTCGATTAAGGTTTTGAATTGCAGTGGCGTTTGCTGTCCTTTCGTGGTCGATCGAGTACGAGAGGGGGAGGTCAAAGTTAGTGGGAAGCCGCGGTGTTGGTGGCGTGTCGTTCGGAAGTGGAGCGAAGGCCGCGGTTGGGCGTGGCAAGCGTGGACGAACGATTGGGCGGCGGCTTCGATCGTGTTTTTTTGAGCTAGGGTTTCCTGTGATAGGTGTACAAGAGATGGCGTGTTATCTCGTGATTGCCTTTTATTTTTTTTTATTTTTTATTTTAGTTTTAAAATTCAAACGTTCTAATATGCATAAATTTTACACACGAGGTCGGAGTCACGCGCGGTTTGTTTCTTTGGGATCATATCGAAATTCCGGACATTTTGAAACTAGTTTGCATAAATTCTAAGACTATTGAAATTTGGGTCTTTATTTGGATTTCAAATCGATTCGAAATCAAAGGTGAGTGTTTTAACCCACTCACAACTACTAAATTATCTTATGTTAGTTAGAATTGAATTTATGATGTGATTAGAAATTGATTGGTTGATGTTTGGTATATTTAAATTGCCATTCCAACTAAATCTGACTTTTATTAAATTTAATCGCCATTAATTTAATATTTAATTTTAAATTTCCAGTTAATACCTGTTATTGATAATCAGTCACTTGTTATATTTTGTTGGTTGGTTTGAATGATGTTTGTGATGGATGGTTAATTGTTGATATTGGATGACTAGATGTTATGTTATTTTATATATATATATATATTGATATCACATCAAGTTCCTTTAGTTATTGTTAGAAAATCGTTATGGGTTGAAATGATACATACCCAAACGATCTGATAGATTATGGTGAAATCGGTATGAGTTGAAATGATAGACTCGAGCGATTTCAAGGATTTGAAGTTAAATTTGGGATTGCGGGTTGAAATGATATATCTATCAATTTTAATTTTACTATGGGTTGAAATGATATATATATGTATCACTTGACCATAGGGTAAAAAATTATATATGGACACCGGATTGGTTAAATTAAATGATTTTAAAACCTTAAATTTTTGAATCAAGTTAAATGATATTTTGAATAAAAATTTGATTTATATAAACTGAATTATTTTTGAAAATCCAAGCTTTAAAGGTTGAAATTGGAATTGGTTTAAATGAATTGTTTAAAAAAATTAAATTGAAATTTTAAAGTTGGATTTGAAGTATAAATGAAATTTATCAAATTTGTGTTATTGAAATATTTGAATATTTAAACCTTGAAATATACTAAATTTGAAATAGTTTAAATTTATAGCTTGAACATGGATTTAAAATTGATACTGATTAAATGGCTTAAATGAGAATGTGATTCGAAAGACAAAATCAAATTTGTTGATTTGAAAGCTGGACATGGTCCAGATGTGTTGAAATGAAAAAAATAGTTTAATTTGATATTAATTTCAAATTAATTATTTTAATACAAACTGTTTGAAGATATATCATTTTAAAATTCTGATTTAATATTTAATATATAAATTATTCTATAATCAAACCATTTTATATTAAACTAATAAAACCTTTTTAATCTATTTTATACCACTTTAAACCATTTTAATCTATTTTAAACTATTTTAATCTATTATAAACCATTTTAATCTATTTTAAACTATTTTAATCTATTTTAAACTATTTTAACCATTTTAATTTAATTTAAGCTATTTTAATATAATTTAAACTATTTTAAACCATTTAAACTATTTTAAAGTTTTTTAAACTATTTTAATTATTTCAACCTATTTTAAAGTATTTAAACTATTTAGGACTAACTAAACTATATTTCTAAATTTCTAATGGTTCAAGGTTAAATTGTTTATATTTAAACTCTTGATTTAAAAGAGAATATGGTTAAATGATGTTATAACCTAAGTTGGGATTTGAAATGATAATTTCTAGTGAAATGACATATTTGAGTAAATATGATGATTTTGAAATGAGGATTTAACCTATTTTGTCGATATGATTTCAAAAGTGTATATGATTTCGAAAGTGAATATGATTTCGAAAGTGAAATGTTTTGAATCGAATATGATATTTTGATATCAATTATGATTCTGTTTTGGAAATGTAAAAGAACCATCCGGTATAAAATAAGCATTTGGTTGTTAAAGAGACCGAGATTAGATATTGTCATACTCTCTACCAATACCGAAAACCACTTTGACAACTGTGTACGTGGTGGAGATTCCAGAATGAAGTAGGATGGTTTGGCGAACGATTCTATATGAGGTATTTACGTAGCATTGACTCCTATGAGTCAGCTTGATGTGGCTAAAACAAGAGCTATATCGGGCCAAGTGAGGTCGCTCCTCCGATCGGGCACATTTCTTCGATAATACCATATTATGACTTTGTGATTGATTTGGTGGCCAGCCCTCGATTTTGATTATGGGAGTGTGTTCCGAGGTGGCGGTAGTAGCTACTATGCGTTACCACCAGTCCGGGAGTGCAAATGGTAGAATCCTACCCTGGCATTGCCTTGCGTGCCTTGTCATATGTCTTATTACGCCCAATACGAATTTGTTTTGTACCGTACCTATGGAGTGCTCCTTGAGTATCACATCAGTTTGGTGGGGCTTACAGTATCTGTATGGACTACGGGGAATATATAAAAATGTGTTAAGGGGCATATGAGTAACGCCTTAACGCTATTTTAATACTTTACTTTACTTTACTGTAGACACTATTATAATAGTGTATTGTACTATGTATGTAGATAGTTTAACGGATCCTTAGGAGATGGAAATCCCAAACATCTCATAATTTATTGCACTTACGTTTGACACTGGATAGGAGATGTCAAACCCCGTAAACATCTCTGAAACCATTACACTCATATTTATTTATTGTTGATTTAACTTACATAAGATCCTTTTGTTCTGACTCGAGTGTTTTGTCTTTTCATTACACTCGGGTCAGTCTAAGCTTTTCAGTGTATCGAAGACTGCTTTTCTAGAGGACGAAGACGAAGATTTAGTACTATTATTATTTATTATATTTATTCCACTGCATCATGTTGTTCCGCTGCATTTATCTATTTATGCATGTGGTATGTAACTCTGATCTGTATTGTAAAAGTGTAATCAAATGTTATTTGTAAAACAGCTTCATGAACTGTTTATTTGATTATTATATTTTGTCATTCCATTGTGAGATTCTGTGTTTTGTTTTCCTTCTTTCTCTGTTTTTCTTATTTACCCCATAATAATTCTCCCATTTGAATGGTTTGGGTCTGAAATGTGTGGTTTATTGTCGATTTAAACCTTCCAAAAAGGTGGGTCATTACATTTGGTATCAGAGCGAGGTTTAGTGATAACCTTAGCTTTGTGGGGTCTGGCTCATTAGGAATAGGGTAGTAATACCCTAGAATGAGTCTGTCTGAGTGTATATATTTGAGAGAGCGTACTTGTTAGTGTTATAAAACTGTTTTTATAATGTGTTAATTTGTTCTGTTTAGTATTTATAAATTCTGGTCGGTACATAGGACGCTATGACATCGATAGGGATTTCTAAACACTTAATAGGACAGATCGACACAATATTGTCTTTGAAATATGAGTAAATGAAATAATTTTACCTAGTATTATATTTGTATATAAAAGATTAAATTTTATAAAAGGATATAGTTAAATGCAATATGTTTGTTTGTTAGAAAGTGAAATTTTATAATAATGGTGGCAAAATTTGATTATAAATAAAATGAATTCAATTGAAAATTTGAGAACTTAAGTCCCGGGGTTTTGGAAATGGGTTTTTCAAAGGATTTTGGAATATAATATTAGTATTATTTGGAAGTATTTTCAGATATAAATATTTTCAATGCGATTTAAAGAAATGTTTTAAAGGAATTTTAAAGGAAGTAAACTTATACTCCCCTCTCTGTCGTTGGAAAATAATTTCGGTAATGAGTGCACGCATCATCGACGTTCATTTTCAAGTTTCAAAGTGGGAAGACGACTGTTGTATTTTTACTACACATTTGTTTGGTAAACAAATCTTAATTTTAATGTCTGAAAATTGATTTGATATATATAAAGATATGAGTGTGTGTGTGTGTGTATATATATTTTAAATGATTTGAAATGAACCCGGTATTTAATTCTTAAGTTCTGTAAATTAGAAACTTCAATCATTAGAATGAATGAAACCATGACTATATTAATAATTGGAAACTTTTAAAATGAAAAAAATAGGAAATTAAGAGTTAGTGATTAATGAAATGTAAAGAAATTGAAGGTTGTCACTTATAAATTAAAGAATAATTAAAATTCAGTACGTAATTATTGAACATTTGTTAATTACAATGAATAAGATAAACTTGTGTAACATCCAATTACATTCTTAGAACATATATATAACTTACCAGAATTGTTTAAAAGTTGAAATGTTAATAAGAATATGTAATAGAATATTATACAGGTAAACTTAAGGAATGAAAGTGTTCAATGGAATTATTTCTATAAATAAGAATTTAGATGTACAATAAATGTTATAAGCATAAGTTAATGTTTTGATATGCTAATAATTAGATTTAATAGTAAAGGCGAACATCACTTAAGTTGAATGATTCATTAAATTAAAGTCAAACTCTATAAACAATGAATGTGAATAAAGGGTAGAGAAACTTAAGTAGGAATTTGTTCACAATGAATATTTATATTACACGAAAATCAAGTTATAAAAGTAAATAATAAATGGGAATGAATTTTGTAAGTAAATGAATATAAATTAATGAAAAATTGCATTGTATAAATAAATGGGAATGAATTTTGTAAGTAACGAATGTAAATTAATGAAAATAAGCATTGTATGAATGAATGAAACAGATGAACAGTAAATGATGTGAAAGGAAATTAATAAGAATAAACTTAAACGATATTTGAAATTATTGGTTGTTTGGCTTATGGGATGTTTGGGAAAGGATACTTCTAACTGCATAAGGATGTATAAATAATCTATTAAGTTATTACCAAAGGCTGTTGAGCGTACGATACCCTTGATGGTTTATTTATCACCCTCGTACGATTAAAAGTTTCTAAGCCTGAACAAACCATTTGTTTGGTTGCTATGGATGGATGATTGATTCCTTTGTTACATATCTTTGTCGTGTTGTTCTGTTTGCTTGTGACTATTGTTATGTTGTGTTGGTTTGTTTTGCTATTGATTGAAACAACCTAAATATTTCTCTGTTTACATAATCATTAACTCTTTTGGATTATATAAGTGGAATACAGGTTATGGAAGCAATATCAACTGCTTTTGGTTTCATAAATAAAGCGTTGTTTGCCCGACAAATAGGTACATTTTCGGATTACGGTTTTTTATCGATATCATATTGTTTTCCCGTAGTTTGGGATATTTTATTATTGAAATATGATATATATCTTGTTATTATCAATATTATTATTATTTTCCGGACCTCTCCGTAAAAGGAAACTCTGCCGAAATTTTCTATGAATTTTGGACTTAGAAATTTTTTATCAAAGTAAAGGTATTTTCAAACTTTTAATAACTTGCATATGAAGAGTTAAAAGTTTATAATTTGGTAAATTTTATTTAAAATACTTAATTATGCAAATTAAGTTTATAAAATTGAATACTTTGAATAAAATATATTAATTCCTTAGTACTTTCTTTTGCCTTTTCGAGGATGAAAAGTTTTGAGTGGGGGAGAGTGTAACGACCCGTATTTTTATAATTAAAAATATTAAATTTAATAAGTTTTTGGAATTTAATGTTGTGAAAATTAAAGATTTAAGATTCATTAATGAGAAAAATAACTAGAATGTAATTTAATAATGTGATTTAATGTAATCGATAACTATTTTAATGTAATTCCAATTAATTGAAATGATTGTAAAGTTAAATTTGGTTATAAATTTTAAATAAGAAAATAAACCAAATGTTGTATTAAACGGTGAAATTGTATGTAATTAATTGAAATTGGTTAATATAGAACAATTAATCAATATGTAAATTTATTAGTTTTGTTTGTTAACAATAAACATAAAAATGTGTTTAAATTGGTAAGTTGTAACAATGGTTTAATTATAAATTCACTATTTAGTTCGCTGAAATAAATTGGAAAACAATTACAACTAATCTAAGTAAATGTGTAGTTAATATGAATTAGATGATAACTGTAAAATGTGAATGTAATAAAAAGGTAAAGTAATGTCAATTATATTCATAAGGAAATAATTTATTAAACAGTAAGAGCAAAATCAAAATAAATGAATTTATTGGAATTTAAATTATAATTAACGAATTTGCTACAATTGAAACTAAACACCGTAATTAGTGCAATATTTAACATTGGATTTGATATGGAAAATTTGTTTTAAAAGATTATAAGTTCATAGGTAATCAAAAATGATAAAAACTGTTAGTTATTAAATTTGAATTTGGAAAGTGATAAAATCAATTTAATAATAATTTTTTTAATCAGCGTGAATATAGCCATTGTGGCCACTATCTTAGATTTCGGCTAAACTAGTTTCATCAGATCTGTAACAGTGGATTATTGTAGGTTTTCAAGTTTCGTAGCGATCAGACTTGTCGTTTGATCGTGCGGGCTCGAAACGCGTAGAAATCAATTTAATGAATTCAATTTGAAATAAGCTGATTTAAGAGATAACTTCTTCATACAATGGAATTAGGATTTGAAACATGTTCCATTGATTTTAAAAATATCAAAAACATCTGTTTTGATATATGGGATGACCAACTTTCATTTCGGAGACGGAACGGGCGTTTTGGGTCGTTATTGTCATTTCGTACCAATTCGATATGTTCATTCTTTCTTATCGGGCTTTGTCTATATAAATATATTTTTCTAAACCCTAACAACCTTTCTATTTCTTATTACAGTACGTACAACTCCATCTGTATGTTCCTCCTTCTCAAATGGCAGAAACCCAAATTTCTATATTCAATTGCAAATCAAAATCAAATCGAAAAATTAAAACTCCTCAAACTATATCATATTATATATCGTTGGAAAGCTCTCGAAGAGCACAATCTAGATCTGTAGTTCGTTTTTCGATTTGGGACTCCATGTGTCCAGAATTTGATGGATAATTCTCGACCGTTCATTGGGGTTTGATCAACGACGATGGATCATCGATTCGAGGGTACGGTTGCGTGGAGATGGACGAGGGGAGTTCATCGGTGATGGTCATTTGTCAGATCTGTGGTTATATTGGCTCGAACAATTTGATTAGAGTTTTGAAATGCAGTGGCGGCGGCTATCCTTTCATGGTCGATCGAGTACGAGAGGGGGAGGTCGAAGATCGTGGGAAGCCGTGGTGATGGTGGCGTGTCATCTGAAAGTGGAGCGAAGGCCGCGGCTGAGCATCGCAGGCGTGGACGAACGATTGGGCGGCGGCTTCGATTGTGTTTTGTCGAGCTAGGGTTTTCTGTGATAGGCGAACAGGTGATGGCGTGTTATCTCGTGATTGCCTTCTATTTTTTTATTATTTAGTTTAATTTTAAAATTCAAATGTTCTAATATGCATAATTTTACACACGAGGTCGGATTCACGTGCGTTTCTTCTGTTGGGATCATATCGAAATTCCAAACATTTTGGAACTGGTTTGCATAAATTCTGAGACTGTTGAATTTTGGGCCTTTATTTGGATTTCAAATCGATTCGAAATTAAAGGTGAGTGTTTTAACCTACTCACAACTACTAAGTTATCTTATGTTAGTTAGAATTGAATTTATGATGTGATTAGAAATTGATTGGTTGATGTTTGGTATATTTAAATTGCCATTCCAGCTAAATCTGACTTTTATTAAATTTAATCACCATTAATTTAACATTTAATTTTAAATTGCCAGTTAATACCTGATATTGATAATCAGTCACTTGTTATTGTTTATTGGTTGGTTTGAATGATGTTTGTGATGGATGGTTAATTGTTGATATTGGATGACTGGATGTTATGTTATTTTATATATATTGATATCACTGCAAGTTTCCTTAGTTATTGTTAGAAAATCCCTATGGGTTGAAATGATACACACCCGAACGATCCGATAGATTAGGGAGAAATCGTTATGGGTTGAAATGATAGACTCGAGTGATTTCATGGATTTGAAGTTAAATTTGGGATTGCAGGTTGAAAAGATATATACCCGTAAATTTTAATTTTATTACGGGTTGAAATGATATATATCCGCATCACTTGACCATAGGGTAGAAAATTATATACATACACCGAGTTGGTTAAATTAAATGATTTTTAAACCTTAAATTTTTGAATCTAGTTAAATGATATTTTGAAATAAAAATTTGATTTATATATACTAACTTATTTTCGAAAATCCAAGCTTTAAGTGTTGAAATTGGAATTGGTTTAAATGAATTGTTTAAAGAATTTAAATTGAAATTTTAAAGTTGGATTTGAAGTATAAATGAAATTTATCGAAATTGAGTTATTGAAATATTTGAATATTTAAACCTTGAATCTACTAAATTTGAAATAGTTTAAATTTATAGCTCGAACATGGATTTGAAATCAATATTGATTAAATGGTTTTAAATAAGAATCTGAATCGAAAGGCAAAATCGAATTTGTTGATTTGAAAGCTGGACGTGGTCCATATGTGTTGAAATAAAAAAAATAGTTTAATTTGATATTAATTTCAAATTAATTATTTTAATATAAACTGTTTGAAGATATATCATTTTAAAATTCTGATTTAATATTTAATATTTAATATATAAATCATTCTATAATCAAACCATTTTATATTAAACTAATAAAACTATTTTTAATCTATTTTATACCACTTTAAATCATTTTAATCTATTTTAAACTATTTTAATCTATTATAAACAATTTTAATCTATTTTAAACTATTTTAATCTATTTTAAACTATTTAAACCATTTTAATTTAATTTAAGCTATTTTAATATAATTTAAACTATTTTAATATAATTTAAACTATTTTAAACCATTTAAACTATTTTAAAGTATTTTAAACTATTTTAAAGTATTTTAAACTATTTTAAACTATTTAAACTATTTAACTATTTTAAACAATTTAGGACTAACTAAACTATATTTCTAAATTTCTAACGGTGCAAGGTTGAATTGTTTGTATTTAAACCCTTGATTTAAAAGCGAATATGGTTAAATAATGTTTTAACCTAAGTTGGGATTTGAAATGATAATTTCTAGTGAAATGACATATTTGAGTAAATATGATAATTTTGAAATGAGGATTTAACCTCTTTTGTTGATATGATTTCAAAAGTGAATATGATTTCGAAAGTGAATATGATTTCGAAAGTGAAATGGTTTGAAATGAAAATGATATTTTGATATCAATTATGAATCTGTTTTCAAAATGTAAAAGAACAATCCGGTGTGAAATAATCGTTTAGTTGTTAAAGAGACCAGGATCGAATATTGTCATACTCTCTACCAATACCGAAAACCACTTTAACAACTGTGTATGTGGTGGAGATTCCAGAATGAAGTAGGATGGTTTGGCGAACGATTCTATATAAGGAATTTACATAGCCCTGACTCCCGTGAGTCAGCTTAATGTGGCTAAAACAGGAGCTATACCGAGTCAAGTGAGTTCACTTCTCCGATCGGGCACATTTCTTTGATACCATATTATGACTTTGTGATTGATTTGGTGGCCACCCCTCGATTTTGATTATGGGTGTGTGTTCTAAGGTGGGTGGTAGTAGCTGTTATGCGTTACCACCAGTATGGGAGTGTAAACAGTAGAATCCTACCCTGGCATTGCCTCGCGTGCCTTGTCACATGCCTTATCGCGCCCGCTACGAGTTTGTTTTGTACCGTACCTATGGAGTGCTCCCTGAATATCCCATCAGTTTAGTGGGGCTTGCAGTATCTATATAGACTACGGGAATATATAAAAATATGTTAAGGGAGATATGGGTAACGCATTAACGCTATTTTAATACTTTACTTCACTTTAGACACTATTATAATAGTGTATTGTATTATGTATATAGATATTTTAACGGATCCTTAGGAGATGGAAATCCTAAACATCTCTTAAGTTATTGCACTCACGTTTGACATTGGATAGGAGATGTCAAACCCCGTAAACATCTCTGAAACCGTTACACTTATATTTATTTACTGTTGATTTAACTTACATAAGATCTTTTAGTTCTGACTCGAGTGTTTTGTCTTTTCATTACGCTCAGGTCGATCTGAGCTTTTCAGTGTATCGAAGACTGCTTTTCTGAAGGACGAAGACGAAGATTTAGTACTATTATTATTTATTATATTTATTCAACTGCATCATGTTGTTCCGCTGCATTTATCTATTTATGCCTGTGGTATGTAACTATGATCTATATTGTAAAATTGTAATCAAGTGTTATTTGTAAAAAAGCTTCATGAACTGTTTATTTGATTATTATATTTTGTCATTCCGCTGTGAGATTTTATGTTTTGTTTTCCTTCTTTCTCTACTTTTTCTTATTTACCCCATAACAATCCTCCCTTTTGAAATGCTTGGGTCTGACATGTGTGGTTTATTGTTGATTTAAACCATCAAAAAAGGTGGGTCGTTACATAGAGAAAGACTCCTTACAGAAGGAGAAAGATGTCCTAGCCCACTACGTTGAGGAGTTAGAAAAATTACTGTTCAAGGAGAAAGAGGAGAAAGTCCAGGCATAAGAAGAGTCGCAAAAATATTGCGAGGAGATTGTTGAAACTAAAAATTTAAAAATGAAACTTGATGAGAAACTCTCCCAAATCGAAGCCTTGAAAGAAGACGCTCGTGGAGAGGGCAGGAAAGAGGTGCTCGCAGAAGCCAACTCCCGAGTTGAGGCAGCGACTGAATCCGGCTGGAAAGAGATTAAATGCTTATTCGACCCACTCATCGCCTAATACAATGCAAAATTCCTCCTTCACCATGAATTAACTTTCCTTGGCAAGGGCTATCTTGAATCGCTCGCTGAAGCTTCGGAGATCATTACAAAGATCAAGAAAAAGGAGCTGGGGATGCCAATGCTTGATGAAGGGGCACTTGTGCAGGAAGTGCTTCGAGCAAATGATCCATCTGAATTGGCTGTCGCAAAACTTCAATTTGGCAAAGCACCTACACCGCTTAAGGAAAAAAGAAGATATCGTAGGGTCTTCTAGAACTGAGCCCCAAGGTCCTCCTCTTGTTCAGCAGGCTGGGATGTCATTGGAGCAACACGTTGGTTATGATCCAGACAGGCCCGGGCTTGGTCTATACATGCTGTCTCCCATCATTGATGGGAGCACCCCAGCGACCACCGAAAGCCAGCCGAATGCTGGTACCGTATATAACTCCTTCGAATTGAAAAAATTGTTATTTCCGGCACATAACGGCTATAGACTAATGCTTGCATTTTTATGAAACTCTGTAGGTCATCCTGGTCCTGAATTAACTCCTAGGAGTGATGTTGCTATGGAGTAGGAAGAAAAACTGCCGAGGCTCCGGCTGCCGCAGATACTCCGGGGCCCGACGCTTAAGTGATTGGGGCGCTTGATGAGGACAAGCTCGAAAACCCATCATTTACTAAGGAGCATGACGACGTTGTAGTTACGGGTGCTTCTAAGCATACTGCCAAATTCAGCTTGAAGGAACAGATTGAAGAAGAGGAGAAATCAAAACTCGAAGTCAAGGGTGAACCCAATGTGGTGGTGGTTGAAGATCCTCTCCATAAGCCTTTACAATTCATCCCTCCCAGCAGATCAACCCCTATTGCGGTTCCTCCTCCTTCCTCCAGTACTTCCACTCAAGGCAGTAAAGGGTCTCAAAAAAGACGCTCGATCGATTAGACCCCCGAAAAGCCGAAGAAGGAGAGGAAGTCAAAGAAATAGTCAGGGTCTTATGTTATTGTACTTAGTCCAAATAAGTTAGGCATGTGTTGTTTTCCCCCGCTTTTTTTAGTAGCACATGTATGGGCATGGATCCCAAATTCTCAAATGATTTGTAAGGAAATTTTGAGATTGTAAATAAAAGGTTTTGTTCCTTGGTTAATCATTGAGCGAATTATTACTTCAATAGTAGAGTAATTTCTTCCCATTTCAAGTACTTATTATAATTTTCACAAGTATCGTTGATAATTCAATATCTTAATCTCGGAGCTTCTCTGTAGGCTCCCTCTTAAGTCACAAGCAATGCTGAGCCGGTACCATAACCAACGGTTGTATTTCGCCACTACTAGTTCGAGCATCTTCCGTCGATCTTAGATAGGAATTCGTGAGATAACGAACGATTGAAAGCTCACCTGTCTATCCATTGGGTTTTTGAATTAGGCTGTGGTTTGGGGACTTGGAATTTTTTAGTCTGCATTCAGTAACTTGAGATTTTTTGTTGAATAGTTTTTATTCTAGTCTGCTTTAGGGGCTTAGAGATTTTTCTCATGCCGTTTATGCTCTAGTCTGCGCTATGGGGACTTAGAGTACTCTAATCCGCACTCCGGGGACTTAGAGATTTTTCTCAAGTCGTTTATGCTTTAGTCCACGCTACGAGGACTTAGAGTACTCTAATATGCACTCCGAGGACTTAGAGATTTCTCTCAAGTCATTTATACTCTAGTTCGCGCTCCGGGGACTTAGAGTACTCTAATCCGCACTCAGGGGACTTAGAGATTTTTCTCGAGTCGTTTATACTCTAGTCCGCGCTCTGGGGACTCAGAGTACTCTAATCCGCACTCCGGGGACTTAGAGATTTTTCTCAAGTTATTTATACTCTAGTCCGCGCTTCGGGGACTCAGAGTACTCTAATCCACACTTCGGGGACTTAGAGATTTTTCTCAAGTTATTTATACTCTAGTCCGCGCTCTGGGGACTTAGATTACTCCAATTCGCACTCCGGGGACTTAGTGATTTTTCTCAAGTCGTTTATACTCTAGTCCGCGCTACGGAGACTCAGAGTACTCTAATCCGCACTCCGAGGACTTAGAGATTTTTCTCAAGCCGTTTATACTCTAGTCCGCTTTCCGGGGACTCAGAGTACTCTAATCCGCACTCCGGGGACATAGAGATTTTTCTCAAGTCGTTTATCCTCTAGTCCGCACTTCGAGGACATAGAGTACTCTAATCTACACTCCGGGGACATAGAGATTTTTCTCAAGTCGTTTATAGTCTAGTCCGTGCTCCGGGGACTAGAGTACTCTAATCCACACTCCAGGGACTTAGAGATTTTTTTCAAGTCGTTTATACTCCAGTCCATGCTTCGGGGACTTAGAGTACTCTAATCCGCACTCCGGGGACTAAGAAATTTTTCTCAAGTCATTTGTAACTGGTCTATTTTTAACCTTATACATCTGTTCATACATTGCATATATCGATATCAATAGGTTACAACACACACTTAACATAACATGCAATAACAGTAATTTATTCAAAGGAAGCTTAAAGCTTTTATTCATCACAAAAAATGAGAACAGAATAACCTGCCTTATTACATATCAAAGAAGTCAAATACCAAAACAAATATTGAAAACAAACATTGTTGAAGTATGAAAATAATAGTCTAGGCGAATTAGCATCGTAAATGTCACTTTTCCACGCTCTTAGAAGTGTTACACCATCAACAGTCGCTAGCTTGAAAGTTCCTTCTCCAAGCCTCTGTTCAATGACGTATGACCCTTAACATGTCGGATTCATATGCGATGGAACTGGAAAAATTCGATTCAGGACAAGGTCGCCCACTCCGAAAGTTCTCGGTCGGACTTTAGTATTATAGTACTGGGCGACTCGGTGTCGATGTGCAACCGCTCTTAAATCGGCTTCCTCATGCTTCTCATCAATAAAGTCCAATGACTCCAATAAGAGATTTTGTTTTGTTCTAGGATCGTAGGACGTTACCCGATGAGAAGGGACTTTGAGTTCTACAGGAATGACTACTTCGGCTCCATTAGCAAGAGCAAATGGAGTGTGGTCAGTCGCAGACTTATGAGTGGTCCTGTAGGCCCAAAGTGCCATAGAAAGTTCATCCACCTATTTTCCTTTAGCCTTTTCCAAACACTTTTTCAAGATGGACTTTTTAATCTTGTTTACTGCATCAACTTGTCCATTCACCCGAGGGTGAGCGATTGCCACAAACGTTTCTCAATACGATACCTCCGACAAAACTCCTTAAACTCAGTACTATCAAATTAAGTTCCGTTATCAGTTACGGTAGTTCGCGGAAGACCGAAATGACACACAATGTTTCAAACAACAAAGTTAATGAGCTTCTTGGTTGTGATCATAGCCAATGGCTCCGCTTCGGCCCATTTGGTGAAGTAGTCAACTGCGACAATCTCATATCTCGCACCACCTTTGGAAATCGGCAAAGAGCCGATAATATCGATTCCCCATACAGCAAATGGCCATGGACTAACCATTTGCGTGATCACTTTCGGTGGTGCTCTTGGGACTTTTGCATATATATGGCATTTTTCACACCATCTCACATGATCTACGGCGTCCCGGTTCACGGTCGGCCAGTAGTACCCATAACGGAGTATCTTTTTAGCTAACATTTGCCCCCCCAATGTGGTCGCCACACTCTTCCTCATGGACATCTTTCAAGACATGCTTTATCTCGTCATGGGCGATACACCTGAGTAAGGGGACAAAGAATCTCCTTCGATGCATAGTTCCTTCTTGCATAATATACCGTGAGGCTTTACGAAGGACTTGTCGCTTTCCGTTCCTTTTCTTAGGCAAGATTCTATGCAACATGTATTCTTTAAACGGAGTGATCCATGACTCCCTTTCGGGTTCTGTTTTTGGTACTTGATCAACTTCCATCACATTTATACTTGGGGAATGTAGTATCTCGACTGGAACCAAGCCCATCTGTTGTGCATCACCAATGCTCGCGAACTTTGCCAATGAGCCGGCTTCTCCGTTTTGCTCATGCGGGATATGCGAAATGTCATAGTATTTGACATCTGCTAACAACTCCTTAACTCGGGTAAGATATGGGGCAAGCCGTTGTCCCTTTGCCTGGTAATGCCCTCTAACTTAGTACACCACTAGTTGCGAGTCATAAAAGATTTCGATAGATTTCACCCCGAGCTCTCTAGCAAGCTTAAGTCCAGCAATTAATGCATCATACTCGGCCTTGTTGTTCATAGTAGGGAAATCAAACTTCAGAGCATAGCAAATTGATCAGTTCTCTGGGGTTACAAGAACGACACCAGCGCTGGAACAATGATCATTGGATGCTCCATTAGTATATAGCTTCCATCATATAGTAGGGATTACACTGCTCTCTAGTGGCTCGTCCTGCATGGTAAACTCCACTATGAAATTGGTTAGTTCTTATCCCAGGATAGCTCTTCAAGGGAGATATTTGATGTCGAACTGAATGATCTCAATGTTCCACTTAAGCAGCCTCCCAGACGTCTCCGGTCATTGTAGGACCTGTCGTAAAGGCTGATCGGTGTAGACGTTGATTGGATGTGCCTGGAAGTATGGGAGAAGTTTGTGCGATGCAGTCACCAAGCAGTACACCAATTTCTCTATCTTCGGGTAGTTTCTCTATGCCCCCGTTAATCATTTACTAACATAGTATACCGGTCTCTGGATCTGGTTATCCTCTCGAATAAATGCGGCACTTATGGCATATGGTGATACTGCAAAGTAAATGTACAACTCCTCATGATATATTGGCTTTGAAAAAACAGGGGGTCTCTCCAAATGACTCGCTAAAGCTCGTAACGCGCCTTTACAGTCTTGTGTCCATTCGAAATTCCTCTTCCCATTCCTTATCAAATCGAAGAAAGGAATGCATTTATCGGTCGCCTTGGAGATGAAACGACTAAGGGCAGCGACCTTCCCGTTCAGGCTCTGCACTTGCTTACTAGTTCTGGGTGCTTGTATATCCCAAATGGCTTGAATCTTCTCTAGATTCACTTCGATTCCTCGCGCATTGACAATAAAGCCCATGAACTTCCCTGATTCAACATCGAATGAGCACTTCAAATGGTTGATTCTCATGCTATAAAATCGGAGGATATTGAACATCTCTGATAAGTCTCGAATGTGGTCGTTTGATTTCCACGACTTCACGAGCGTATCATCCACAAAGACTTCTAGCATCCTCCCGATCTGATCTTTGAACATTCGGTTAACCAAACGTTGATAGGTAGCTCCTGCTTTCTTTAATTCGAATGGAAATACTTCATAATAGTATAATCCAACGTCCGTTACAAAACTGGTGTGCTCCTGATCTGGGATGTGCATTGGGATTTAGTTGTACCCTAAGTACGCATCCATAAATGACAACAATTCGTGCCCTATAGTCGAATCAACTAGCTGATCAATTCTAGGCAAGGGAAAACTATCCTTAGGGCACGCCTTGTTCAGGTCCGAATAGTCAATACACGTTCTCCATCTCCCATTTGCCTTCTTCACCAGCACGGGGTTAGATATCCATTTGGGATAGAGGGCGTCATGAATAAACCCGTTGGCTTTAAGTTTATCCACCTCCACTTTAAGAGCCATGGATCTCTCCGGATCTATGTCAAGCCTTGGATCTATGTCTCTATAGAACCGATTGTCGTGCCCAAGCCAAGGCTTAGGCGCTATTTGTCAATCTTCAGTAACCTGGATGCGGACAGACTTGTCCACACCCTTTCCCTTCTCTTTCCGTCGAGCCTCTCTTAACTCAGCCACATAATAGGCACGGGTAGTTGCCTGATCACCATGCATAACACCCACTCCATTATCTATCGGAAATTTTAACATCAAACACCATAGGGCAAGGGCTGCGTGAAATTTAGCCAGGGCCGGACGGGCCAAAAAAACATTGTACGGTGTATCAACATCCAAGACAATGAAGGGTAGGGTCTGCACCCTCCTACGTTCACCTTCTCCCAGCTCAACTGGTAACTCGACATAACCTACCGCCTTAGTAGCCACCCCGTTGAAACCGTGTATACGAGCTTTAGAGGGTTTCAAATCCTTAGCCTCCATCCTCATTTGATCATAAGCCTTCTTAAAGATGATGTTCACAGAACTTCCACAATCAATCAAAATTCTTCTTACTAGAGCGGGGCCAATCATGGCAGAGATAACCATCGGATCAATAGTAGGGGCCTCCATTTTATCGGCATCTCTACTTCTAAACACTATATCATCTGTTATTGTACGCTGTTGCTTAGCCGAAGTTCCATCTTCCATATTCGAACAACATTCAAAGTCCACATGTTTCATTAAACTAGCATAACGCTCCATTTCCTGCCAACTCCTGTCCGCAAGATGCGGTCCACCAACTATCGTGTTTATTACCAACCTCCCACCGATCTGAGCGGGCTCTTCAGGCCGGTGCGGAGCTTGTCCTCTACTGGGATCAGATGTTCCATGTCCGCCATCTTGCAGATTCTTGACAAACTGCTGCAACTTTTTCTGGCAAATCAATTTCTCAATGGCATCGTGAAGATGCCTATATTCGTCGGTTTGCTCATAGCATTCATGAAACCGACAGTACTTCCCGGTTTGCTTTTGTTCCTCAATCGATTCTTTTGGACGTCGCTTCATATACTGGAAAGCATTGCAGGTCGACTGATAGATGTTCTCCAGAGACGCATTCAGAGGTGTATAGTCGTTATACGTAGGAATCCTTGACTTCCACTTTTCAGGCTCCCTTTTCTAGTTTGGATTTCCCTCTCCGCTCCTTTTTCGTTGACCCGTCTTGTTTTGAACATTAACTGGGCCTTTCTAGATCTTTCGCCAAATTGCTTTAGTGCGATGTTGCTTTGTACCGCTTCTCTGCTTGGCCCTGTAGCTTTACTTCTTCTAAACAATCTGGCCTCTTCCTTTCTCATGAATTGGTTTGCCATCATGTAGAAATGCTCCAGCGTGGCCGGTGGTTTTCCAGCTAGCCAATCACCGAACTCGGATTCTGGGTCAACCTCCCCTTGTCACAGCCATAAGTATGGCATGGTCATTTGGGTTACTAACTTCAGGGGCAGCAACATGAAATCTCTGCAAGTAATCCTTCAGTGATTCCCCCGGAGCCTAGATTACACTAGATAGCGACATGACATCTTTGGAGCATGTGGCGTGAATCTAGAACTGCTCCATGAGCTCGTAGCCAGATCGTCAAATCTTAAGATCGATCATGGGGGTAACCATGTGAACCACATTGTAGTAATCCCGGATAGAGTTATAGGGAAGCATCTACATTTGGTTGCACCATTCGCTCTTGCCGAGTCCATCAACCATTCGTACCTCATGACGTGCTGTCGGGGGTTAGTCTTCCCTTCATAAGTAGGCATCGTAGGCATGTTAAACCTCCTGGGATAGTCTGCCTGTAAAATGTTGTCGGTAAACGGAGTATGACTCCTAGAGACTCCCTAATCATCATTTGTCAAGCCCTGGTTCTCCTTCATCAGCTGCCTGACCATTGCGGATAAGTTCAGAGTCTGGATAGGTGGTGCTAGGTCAGGCTCCATCCCATATGAATGTCCTGGCCGGTATCCCATGGGCATTCCATGCCTCCTTGGCTTATTATCATCAAGATGTGTATCCTGAGCATTCGCCTCATTATCATTCTGGAGAGGTTATTGACTAGCATCCATACGTGCTCCAGTGTCTAAGTTCTCGGTTCCAAGCTGAGTATGACTCCCCAATTGGAATTGAGGGGTCATGCCCCTAGTTGAGGGATCGGTACCGACCCCTTTGGAGGGCTCGGCACCGACCCGGTTTGGCAGACTATGACGGTCTTCCAAACGTTGCTCCATCGCTCCAGCTCGTGTCATTTCAATCCTGTGACGCCTACGCCTTTGGTGCTCATCCGATGAGGTTGAGCTATCTAACGCCGAGTACGAAGCGAGACCTCCTCTGGTGCCATGGCGTTGCTGTTGAGAAATCTAGTTCATCAGGCTGGCATTAGCCTGAATTTGCTCGCTTAGCTGTCTACGGCTCTCCATCAGCTCCCTCATCAAGTCATTAAATTTAGCTCTAGTAATGGATTCTATGGATTCTGCACTGCAGCAGGCTCCACATTCACATTAGCAGGCTGATTGCTTGGGCTCCCTTGTTGGACACTGGCAGTTTTGTTGGCATCAACATTGTGGGAAGTAGATCTGGTGCGCCTTACCATCTTGAATTCCTTTGCTTAGATCTTGAAAAATCGGAATAGTATCTGCAAGCTTCTAAAAGTGAACCAGGATCTCCTTTGGGGGATTTTGCAATCCAGTAGCAACAAAGTTGATCCTATAGGCTGAGAATCGAGTTTCTCAGTGAAAGCACCAAAATGTGTGCAACTAAATTGGCCACAAACACCCAAGAGTAGATTTTAGTAGTGAAATAAATGAAATTAAATGAAAACAAAGGAATAACATAAAATATCCAAAAAAAATGCTACAGAAAGTAAAAATAGTAGGATTTATGGTGGTTCCGCACTGATCGCCTACGTCCACTTTGAATATTCTCTTTATTGATTCACAATTCATTTGATTACAATTACAATCAGTAAGAAATAGCAAGAGATCAGAAAAAAGCCAAAGAAGTTCAATACAATAATGGCAGAGTTTCACTTGTGAGCCAAAGAAAAAAAAGTCCCCCGGCATGGCCCCATGCCTATGTATTTATAGAGGAAACCAGCCTCCAACCCGATTGACATCTCGAGACCCGGACCCCCTTGACCATTTTGGCCAACCACATGATAGGCTAAGCCCAACTCACTATGCCGATCCATATCATCATGCCGACCCGAACCATACCATGTCGACCCGAACCATACCATGCCGACCCCATCATTTCCATATGCTATGCCGATCATATATTTGGGAACACATCATGCTGACCTGATACCATGCCAACCCGACACCATGCCGGCCTGATCACTACCATTTCCATGCCGACCCATCCAATATGCCAACTCGATACTATGCTGACCCGATCATCTCCACATCCTATGCTGATCCCACCGTGCTTCACCCTATTATGCCGAGCCAAACTCACTATGCCGACCCATATGATTGTTGCATGCTATGCTGATCCCTCCTGTGCCATTGAAACACGCTAAGTTTGGTATCACATCTTATGCCAACCCCTATGCATTTCCATCCAAGCCGATTATCCATTCAAGTAACCATGCTGATCCCTATAGCCTCTCCCTGCTATACCGAACCCTTTAACATTTCGTCCCTATTGATAAACTTCTATACCGACCCCTATCTCACACAGGCTAATTTCCATCTTTCTAATATCCTGTGCTATCTGCTTATCGTCTATGCTTAACCGGGGTTTTATATAACTGTCTAAACTCTATTGCTAGGTCCTATAGCTATTGCTTTATGGTTATTACTCTTATCAGCAGTCGAATCTATCTTGCGTGATCAGCCCAATATTGCCGGGTCAAGGCACCAGGTAACAATATATAAATTTGAAAACTATGTAATGTTTACTAAAATTATATAATACATGTAAATTTGTACGAAAAGGTAAAGGAAGAAAGGTTAACAAAAAAGGCATCGAAATGACGTCGGAAAATACCGACACCTTTCCAACCCCATTTATTTGCATGATAGAAATAACAAAGATGTTAGAATGATGTTGATATATTTTCTGATGCCATTTTTCTATTTTACTACTTTTCGACGCCATTCAGACGCGCCGCTTTTTTGGTGTCGCAATGGTGTCGGAAATTTTCATTCCTATTTTGCACATTTTCTAGTACTGTGTCCAGGTATTAAAAATACGTAAAATGTTATGATATTGCTTAGAAGTATTCTAGATTTATTGCTAAAACAACACGAGTTCCTTTCGACCTAGATTACCCAACCGAAGGTTGAAAGAAGGGTGTTAGTGTGTGTAGATGTGTTCATGCTATACTTCCAATGGTCAAAGAAAGAGGTAATGGTGGGTATTGGTTGGAGAATTAGAGTTGCAGAGGTAGTCCAAGTATAGTGATCGAGGTCGCATTCAAAGAAGAGATGACCAATGCTTTCTAGTTCAATGTGGCACATCAGGCAGGTGGAGGAGATGTACATTCCTTTGCGAATCAGTATGTCCTTAGCATTGATCTTTCCTTGAACTAGAAGCCATATAAGCATTTTGACTTTGGGTGGCATCCTACATTTCCACAATCTTGGAAAATTAAAGTGTCTTCCAGAGTTGTTCAACTGGTATTAAAGGGATTTGACTGAGAACTGACCATTGCATTCAAGATCGCAATGAAAGTGGTCCGGGATAGAGGATTATGGTAGGGAGTGAAGCAAATAGAGGAGGCAATGTGGTTGGGTTAGGGCAAGTCCAATGATCACCGGGATAGACTGGAAGCAATTGATCCCCAATCTGAGAGCATCACCAACAGTGATCGATGTACTGTTGACAATGTTAAAAAAGTCAGGTAGGAGGGATCATAAGGGTAAATCAGGGAGTCAAGTATCCCATCAGGGACTATAATTATCGCCATTACCAATCTTCACCAAGACACAAGAGTAGAAGGCGGATGGCTTGCAGATGATTCCATTATAAAGGATGAGTTTGGATTACGGAGCATAATATTTGCTTAGGATCCAGCTTTTCCAAATGTGAGTATCGTTAGATAGACATCTCCGAATCCATTTGGTAAGAAGGGTAGAGTTGAAGTGGTGTAAGTATTTACCCCTAAGCCACCCTCGGAGATTGACTTAAAAACTACCTCCCAATTCACAAGGCAATTAACAGGAGAGTTGGGAGATGTGCTATGCCAGAGGAAGTTTCTCCTGATCTGATTAATTTTGGTGATAACCTACACGGTAAATTTATGAAATGAGAGCCAATAGGTTGGAATGGCTGATGGACAGAGTTAAGGAGTACAATTCTAATAGCTTTAGAGAGTGAGGAGGCCTTCCAAGAAGCAAGACGGTTGGAAATTTTTGCGATCAAAGGGTACCAAACTCTTTTTGGAGTATTAGGATAGATGGTGATACGGAGATAGGAAATAGGAAGCAGCCAAGCTTACAGTTCAGAGCATTAGCAATCAGGGGACCATAATTTTAGTGAATCGTAATATTTGAACTTGTTGGTTCAATTCGATAAGGGCCAACTAATATTAACAAAGGATTTCACAAATTTGTGTTATATTCCAAATACCATGATAGCACAATTCAGTAAAGTACTGCAAAAACAAAGGAAAATTTGAAAGTATGGAATAAAAATAAAAATAAGAATGACTTAAATCAAATCAGAGAGGAATGCGAGAATATACAAAATAAAGTAGATTTTGATAGCTCGGACATAACTCAAGTAAACAAAATTTTCCAGTTGCAAGACAAATTAATTAAAGCTTGCATATGCAAGCTATCAAGACAAACCGAAGTTGACTGGTTATCAAGTGGGGATGAAGCAAGCAAATTTTTCTATGTCAAAATGTCTAATAGAATATATAAAAATGACATAGGAAAATTGCTAGATGATAAAAGGGCAGTAATTAATGAAGCTTCACAAATAGAGAAGAAAGCTATCAATTACTTTACTGACCTTTATAATTCCAATTCATACAAGATTAATTTCCCGAATATAGCCACAAAATATTTGCTAACTGGCAATAGTGAAGAGATATTACTTGCCCTAATTTGTTTGGAGGAAATTAAAATTATAATATTCAATGCCATCGTTAATAAAAGCATCGGTCTTGATGGTTTTGGAGCTAAGTTTTATAAAAGTCATTAGGAGGATAAAAAAACAAAATTTGTTTGATGTTGTAAATGAATTTTTTATTTCTGGGAAAATCCTGAAATGCATCAATCATACTCTTATCACTCTTATCCCAAAAGTTAAAATTCCTAATGGATTAGGAGATTATAGACCTATAACATACTATAATTTTATATACAAAATAATTGCTACTATATCATGTAACATAATAAAGTATTTCTAAAATATTTGTTATCTCAAAATTAGTGCTTTTATCCCAAGAAGATTAATTACTAAAAATAATTTACTGGCACATGATATCATAGGAAATTTTAATCAAGGATGTAGAAATAAAATGTGTGTCAAAATAGACTTGCATAAAGCTTTTGAAAAAATAATCAAATAGATATTTTATAATACACATGATGGCACAATTAGATTTTCATGAAATTTTTTTAAATCTTATAAAAGAATGCATAAACGACAAGCACCATTGTCCAAGTGGTTAAGTGATTCGGCTTTGGTGCGAGAGGTCACAAGTTCGAAACTTGCGTAGTGTGATTCGAACGTTTATTGACATGTGATATGTTGTCCCAGTGGCATGTTGTATATAAACTACCATTTCAAAAAACAAGAATGCATAAACAATGTCAATTTCTCAATTCTTATAAACGGATCCATTATGGATTCATACATAGCAATATCGGAATTAGGGAAGGAGATCCACTTTCTCCCTACTTATTCGCTATTGTTGTAGAATATTTCTCATTGCAAATGGAAACTGAACAAATAAATGGAAATTTAAAACCAACAGATAGAATCAAACCTAGTATTAGTCACTTATTATATCCTGATGACTTGCTATTAATTTTAGATATCGATATTCAAAGAGCTACTTCTGTTGTCAAAATACTTGAAAATCTAAAAGAATATGCATATTTACAAACGAAAGAAAAAGCAGTGTATTTCAGCAACATGCACCAAAAAAGAAGAAATCCTCTAGATTTTAAATTTTTAGGAAACGGAAATGCTAATCAAATATTTGGAGCCTCCTCTTAGCATGAATCAAATTACGGATGGGGACTGCTCCAGATTATATGACATCATATAAAGAAAATTAAAGGGTTGGTCTAGTAAACTACTATCAATTGCAGGCAGATTAGAGCTTGCATATACTGTTATTACTGTTATCATAATGTATTGGCTACAAACACATAATATCTCATCTAAAGCAATGCACAAAATAGAAAAATGTGTGCAAATTTCATTTGTGGGGAAAATTCCACATGGTTTCGTAGAACACAGTGTGCAAAACAAAGAAGACTGGTGGTTTGGGTTTATGAAATTTTTGAGATATTAGTGTAACTTGCAATCTCAAACTACTTTAAAATTTTTTGGAAGGTGAATTACCGTGGGCAAAATTGATGAAGAAAAAATATGTCGAAAACAAAAACTTTTGGACCATGCCAATAGAAAATCGCTACTTATATACTAGGGAATATATCTTAAAAATCAGAGAAACATGTATCAAACTAATAGAAAGTAAATTCAAAGAAGGAAAACAAACTAGCCTATGGTTTGACCCTTAGATCAATGGAAAATCTCTGGCCAACCAACTAGGCAGGAATAATATACTACATTTAAATGGAGCAAATGCAAAAGTGGATAACATCATACAAAATATCAAATGGAATACAAGTTTACAACCAGCAGCATCCATATTTAAATCATCCATAGAAAGAATTGAAATAGATACGAGTTTGCCTAAAGATATTTGGCGCTAGAAATTAGAAAAAAATCTCTTTTAAAAATACATGAGAATTTATTAAAGGAGCAGAAGTCGAAGTAAATTGGTATAAAACTATTTGGAACGAGCAAACTGTCCAAAATTGCCACATTGTGTTTATTTTGCTTTACTAAACATGCTATCTACAAGAGACAGATGCAACAAATGGTGTAAAAATAGAGAAATCAATTGCCTTTTTTGTAAAAAAGAATTAGAAAATATAGAACACATATGCTTTGATTGTATATATTCAAGGCATATATGGTCTATTATTATAGGAAAGTGAAAGCTCAACCGATTTTAGATCGAACCTACATGAACACAAATACATCAAAACGTCTAATGAGTATTCTTGTATATTAAAGAGAAACTATGAGTTTCTTGTTAATGTCAAGAATAAATAATCCTCGATTGTTTAATTAAACCATTAAGAGTATTGACTCTTGATATGGTACGATGCGCTAATCTGAACTAAATTTCAAGTACATTATCAAAATATGATTTTGATAGTTGTATCCGAAGGGATATAATCCGTTGGTCGCAAATGTGTCTTTGTAAGAAATACAAATGCAATTGGAATATGGTGAGCCACATTCATAGGAATATTACCAAGAATTTCAATTGTTGAAATTAATGTAACAGATTCACCATTTGGTGTGCTCAAGTTGGTTTACATTTTACTCAAAATATTATCGCCTAGTATGACTTTATGTTTTGGTAAATATGTGTTGAAATAGACAGTTTTGAATATAGATTTAGACTAATCTGTTTGCACATTACAACAGAAGTGTCTCGAAGTCAATAGGAGCGATATTGAGTAGTGGGTTTTTGAATACGATCCAAGAAATGATAGAAAGCTTCATTTTAAAAGCATCAAAATTGAATAAATGTTTTGATAGAAATATCAAATAGTTTGATTGTCAATCAAAATACAGAGGAAGTATGTGCTTATAAGAAAGAAAATTAGAAGGTACATAAATATTTCTAAATCATAAGTAAACAACACATTGTTGATTGTTAACGAAGTGTTAACCGGCATCTTGGCCCGGTTACAAAACGACGGTTGAAGAAATTATCATTAGCACTAAACAAGATTCTGATCAAGGAGAGACTGGAGGTGGTAGCAAGTTGTCAGGCCCACAATAAAGCAAGAGCATTCGGCCTGCCTGGCCTGGTGCGCAGATTCACCCACTATGGGCAGAGGCACCTTGTTCCTAAGCCCATGAAGGAAGTCCAACCCATCTTCCTCTATAAATAGAAGGGCAGGGGCACAATGAAATGGACCTTTTTTGGGAGAACAATGGGGAGACTCTGCCACTTTCAAGACTGATTATTTTCAGTTCAAACTTGTATTCAAGTCATTAATATATGGATTGTATCTGTATTCAACTACTTGTGAAAGAAATAAAGATCAAAACTCAAAGTGGATGTAGGAAGTTACGCTGAACCACTATAAATCCGGTGTTCTTACTTTCTGCATTTAAATTAGCATATTCTTCCTTGTTTAATTTAACTTCATCACTTACATCTCTACACAATCTTTCTCAACGAGGTTAGTGACCAATTTTGGTGCTAACACTTTGGTGCTTTCACTGAGAATTGAATTCTCAGCTTGATTAGATCTCATCGTCTACTAGTGGATTTCCATATTCGCGAGATAGATCCAGTTGTTTACTAGAAAACTTCCTATTCTACTCAGATTTGAAAGAAATCTAAAGGAAACTGATAGCCGTAGATTAGATTCACTGATGTACGCAAGATCTGGGGATTGGACGTTGAAGTTTGCACTCAAGTTGAATGAAGGCCGACCCTCCTCTGAAGGCAATTCGGCCGATCACTCCAGAAAAGGCTTATGCTGATCGCCTCAGAAAAGGCTTATGCCGATCGCCTCAGAAAAGGCTTATGCCGAACGCCTCAGAAAAGGCTTATGCCGATCGCCTCAGAAAAGGCTTATGCCGATCGCCTCAGAAAAAGCGTATGCCGAACGCTCCAGAAAAGGCGTATGCCGAACGCTCCAGAAAAGGCGTATGCCGAACGCTCCAGAAAAGGCGTAGGCCGAACGCTCTTCCAGGCCGACCATACCTCTAGGCCGAACGCCTCTGTAATGCCGAATGGTAGTGTATGCCGAACGACTCGGTTGTGCCGAACAAGAATGAATGTCGAGCGCCTCTGTAATCCCGAACGGTATTGTATGCCGAACGACTCGGTTGTGCCGAACAGTGTGAATGCCGAACACGTGTGGAATGCCGAACAGTGTGGATGCCGACCAGCTTTGGCCGAACCACTTCTGGACGATCCACTTTGGACAAACAGCCTTGGCCAAACAGCTTTGGCCGAACCACTCCAGGCCGATCCACTCTGCCGAACAGCCTTGGCCGAACAGCTTTGGCTGAGCCACATGCCAACACCGAACGCCCCAATGCCGAACGGTACTTCTGTATGCCGAACGGTACTTCTGTGCCGAACGAAGTATCCAGACCGATCCATGCACTGTATACCGATCTCTCTCTCAAAAAAACAATCTGACTGGTCCCTATACAAAAAATATATGGATCGGGTACGACCCTTATTTTCAAAAAATAACTTTTTCAGGTACGACCCAAATCCCCGAACCCTAACCGCAGCGCAGTGCCTCCGGATAGTGAATTCAAAACTCAACTTAATAAAGGAACATTCTATCCACTTCCTTGACATCCCATGATCGACCAGGGCATAGAGGATCTAGCGGCAGCTTATGAACGGCATCAAGGGAACAGACAAGCAACCGCTATTCAAGCGGTACTCCCAAAGGTTGGAGAACATATATGATATGACTCTAGCAAACGCAAGATGACTCCAAGAAAACCAATGCTCTAAGCAATTTATTCCAAATACTAACAAGGGTATCATACTGATCGCGTTTGAGGAAAGTCGACCTCCAGATATATTTTGGTAGCTAGTTAGCTAAAGAGCCTCCTACGACTATGGATCGTTTCTTTTACAAAATGAATCAGAACTAAAGTGAGGAGGAGTGGAGCAGACTAAGAAAAATAACAATGAAGGCCCGTTGGCTAAGGATGTAGATCCCAATAGCCGAAGCAAGACTTCAGAATTCAGCTCATATGCTCTTTGAAAGATTCAATTGACAACCTCTACTTGAAGACTCACTACTCGGAGTGGTACTGGAAACCAACCTCGAGAGAGTACACCAAAGTCTAAAGAAAATCAGGGGAATGTTGTATATTCCCGGATGCTCGCTGATCCTAACACGGGCGATTACAAACACCTCCGAGGTGTGATCGAAAAGATGACCTGAAAAGGAAAGCTTCAATAGTATGTAGAAGTCCTACAGAATGGCGGGCAGCGAATATCCGATGCCTATTAATAAAGGGATATGAGTATCAATTGGACGGTTGACGGCCGACATCCCTTTGAAAGGAGCCAGGGGCGGAGTCGAATAGCGAGCACACGATGCTGCTTCACATATCAATGAGATTTACCATAATCTTCTTTGAATTATTTCCATTTCCATCTCTATTTCAATTGTTCTATGAACTACGACTAGCTTGAACTAAACTACTTTCAAAACGATGCAGGTGACTAGGTACTCAGATTTGGTTGCCAACCAATCTACGCAGATCATGATCGGACATGTGGAGTTACATCTGGACGAGCATAATTCAATTGCTCATCATCAACAATATGCCTTTGATTTGGGGCTATGGACTAAATATTGAAAAGTTCAACACGATCAAAGCCTAATACAAAGTCAACATGACCAACCATCCATTCATCGACCTCCACGTTTGACTCAGAGACCTAAGCAAGGCTTGGAATGGGTATGGCCTGATCATCCACTCAAATCGAGTCATAGAACAAAGTTCGACAAAATACAGATGCCCCTCCTGAAACTCAGTGACGCCGGGATCTGTCTAGAGTGGACATGATTTGTTCATCTACACATCAAATCCTACCTCAAACAGAAAAGGTTATTCGAAAGCCCGACTTGAAGTAGTTGTGGTGGACTTCCTACTCATTAACCATCGCTCTCAATATATGGACACGACTGCACCTTGGAACATATGCAACTTACTTTGTCTACTCAACATTCTATTATCCTTATTTTCTAGAAGGAGATACGGAGCAAATTGTAAGAGATTTGGCTATCTAACCCAACATGGATGTGATCTAACCATCTGTCATATACCTCCTTCCTTGACTTGATTGGAAGAGCTATAATCACCAAGCGGACGAGAATCGATCGTCCGTTTTTCAAATTCCGTCCCTTATCCTGGGGGGCAGAATCCCATTCCGTGAGCAAACGTGGTTCGATTGTTCATTCGACGACATTAGCCTCGATA
The DNA here is from genome assembly GCA_030737815.1 of Allium fistulosum. NCBI lineage: Eukaryota > Viridiplantae > Streptophyta > Magnoliopsida > Asparagales > Amaryllidaceae > Allium > Allium fistulosum. The sequence goes on from CM060907.1 coordinate 104,836,267, forward strand.
CAGTAGATGAATACAAATTAAAGAATGGAAATACGACTGCTCTCAACTTAAACCTCCAAGTCCCCAGAGCGCGGACTGGAGTACTCTAAGTCCCCAGAGCGCGGACTAGAGTATAAACGACTTAAACCTCCAAGTCCCCAGAGCGCGGACTGGAGTACTCTAAGTCCCCGGAGCGTGGACTAGAGTATAAACAACTTAAACCTCCAAGTCCCCAGAGCGCGGAATGGAGTACTCTAAGTCCCCAGAGCGTGGACTAGAGTATAAACGACTTAAACCTCCAAGTCCTCAGAGCGCGGACTGGAGTACTCTAAGTCCCCAGAGCGTGGACTAGAGTATAAACGACTTAAACCTCCAAGTCCTCAGAGCGCGGACTGAAGTACTCTAAGTCCCCAGAGCGCGGACTAGAGTATAAACAACTTAAACCTCCAAGCCCCAGAGTGCGAACTGGAGTACTCTAAGTCCCCAGAGCGTGGACTAGAGTATAAATGACTTAAACCTCCAAGTCCCCAGAGCGCGGACTGGAGTACTCTAAGTCCCTAGAGCGTGGACTAGAGTATAAACGACTTAAACCTCCAAGTCCCCAGAGTGCGGACTGGAGTACTCTAAGTCCCCAGAGCGCGGACTAGAGTATAAATGACTTAAACCTCTAAGTCCCCAGAGCGCGGACTAGAGTATAAATGACATAAACCTCCAAGTCCCCAGAGTGCGGACTGGAGTACTCTAAGTCCCCAGTGCGCGGACTGGAGTATAAACGACTTAAACCTCCAAGTCTCCAAAGCACGGACTGGAGTACTCTGAGTCCCCAGAGCGCAGACTAGAGTATAAATGACTTAAACCTCCAAGTCCCCAGAGCGCGGACTAGAGTACTCTAAGTCCCCAGAGCGCGGACTAGAGTATAAATGACTTAAACATCCAAGTCCCCAGAGTGCGGACTGGAGTACTCTAACTCCCCAGAGTGTGGACTCGAATATAAGCGAATCGGATCTCTAAGTTCCTTGAATATGAACTATGACACAAATGACTTGAATTTGTCAAATCCCTGACATACGGGCTAGAAAGTATTCTAAGTGCTCGAAGCACAGAATGGAAGTTCAACGACTCCCGAAGAGTTTCCGAGTTATATGAAGATGGACTGAGAAGTCTATGTTACTCACAACTGCCTGGATTAAAATCACAATCACAAAGAAAACTGAACAATAAGAGTCTTTTGTAAGACAGAAAAAGGAACTAAACCTTATTCAGAAATGATTTTCTATTACAACCCCTCCAAAGTTCAGAGTCGACGTTCTATCTACAAGGACTAAGGAAATAGATGAAAATAATTACATGACTTAAACTAACCCTCGTTGAACGAGGATAGTAATCACTTCTTGTGCTTCTTCAACTTCTTTCCAGACGACTCCTCTCCAGAGCATTTACCCTTGGTACTCTTCTTTGATAGAGGGGTAGCAACTGAAGGAGTACAGGGGCCTTCCATGGGCTTGGACCCGCCAGGAAGGATGACCTTCAACGGCTTGTTCAAAGGATCGTCCAAGTCCACAACTCGGGGATCTACTATGACCTTGACTGTCTCCTCCCTCTCTTTCTCGAGCCGCTCCTCCATGCTCAATTCGGATGTATGCTCAGAGGCGCCTGTAATTTCTACTTCATAACCCCCGTCGGTAGGAGAGGAGGTTTCAGACTTGTCTCCGTCAAGCGCTCTGATCACCTGAGCGTCTGGACCAGAAGCCTCCCCTGCGTGAGTGGCTTCACTTGTTTTCTCCCCCACTTCCTTGGCGACATCGCTCCTCGGAGTGGGCTCGGGGTCAGAACGGCCTGCACAAAATCGTGGAAAACAAGCATTAGAATGCAATAGTCTTGCATAAAGAATAACGACTTTCGAAATCTTAAAGAGAACCTTAAAGAGAAGGATTATCTACCAGGTTCGGGCAAACTCTCAGCCATCCGAGGGGTCTCACCCTCTGGAATGGGAGACAGAATGCGGACTAAAGTACTCTAAGTCCCTGAGTGCGGACTAGAGTATAAATGACTCAAAAACCTCTACGTCCCCAGAGTGCGGACTACAGTACTCTCAGTCCCCAGAGCGTGGACTAGATTATAGACGACTTCAGAAAAATCCCAAAATCCCAGAAGCGGACCGGATTACTCTAAGTTCCCAGAGTGCGAACTAGAGTATAAACGAGTTGAAGAAAATCTCTGCGTCTCGAACTGTGGACTAAAGCGTAAACCGTTCGACAAATCTCTAAGTCCCCGGAGCGTGGACCGAAGCATGAACACAAATTGGGTGCGAGTCAACCGGGGGGAGAATAACACTAAGTCACCAGAATGCAGAGTGGTGTATAAACATCGATAAATAGACGAGTGGATTCCGACCATTTTCTATTCCGCAAACTTTGACCTGGAATCGACAGGAGGATTATTAACCCGCTGAGGATGGATATCGACCATCCAACCAATGACCTGGCCAAATCATTACTGGGGGCAGGGGTACAAAACACTAAAAAGCTGAATACGACAGCTTATTGTAGCTCTAGCGTGGCGTTCTTTATAACTTGAGGCAGCGGCTGCAGGGAGGCCTCAATACAGAGCCAATCGAAACGGCATCCAAAGCTACGAGCAACCTACTATATCATACCTCAGACCAAGGGTCAATGCCGATCCGCACCAAGCACATACGAATGTGACTCGGATGTTTTTTGAAAAACTATGACCCCCAGAGTATGGAAAATAGGGTAAACCACGAATACTTGGTCAAAAATTCTCCAGCACCCTCGTTCGATTCGTCAGGAGGAGTATGAAACTGGATGAGCATAACCCGACTGCATTTGTAGCCAACTTTACCCCGAGATTTGATTGCAGAGCATGAACCAAAGTGGACGTGGATGACCATCCACTGTCCAAATTATGCCCCGAAACTTACGTGGCATCGAAGTATTCCTCTTGGAATGGAAAACCATGATAAAATCCAAGATAGGCGAGACCTAGTCTCCCATCGACTGACATGATCCCACGATCCAACGGGAAAGAGAGTAAAGCTAAAGTGGGCGTGGCTGGCCTTCCCACTTATCGGTATATGCCCCAGACCTGGGGGCACGAGCGAGAAGCAAGATGAATGTGAACCGACTATTCACCAATCACCTCTATGTCTTTGGAGTGTAGGTGAAAACATAAACATAGCTAGGACGAGACTCAATCGCCCATGCAGTACATTTATCAACCCGAGACTGGGAGAAGACGCATGGTCATCCAAAAACTGGCTACGATAGCTCAGTATTAAAACTTATATATAGTGCTTACAGCTACTCAAGGCAACGATCGAAAGGATGCCTAGAGATAGAATCGTTAAATCGATACCTTAGCTCATGGGCAATTGACTTTCACTCCAACCCGAAGGACAGGTAAAGAATCATGAATGCATTAAATAGAAAGTGCGTTACTCGAATGCACAAGCAAATTCAAACTCATAGCGAGATCCAGCTATACAGTTGCGTGCCACTCGAGGCTGACCCCCACTCGACATTTCCTTTAATGCGCTTTTAAGCCTGATTTTTGGCCATTTGCTGATAATCTATTAGAGCATTCAGATCCCTTCACTATTAGACTTAATAACTCATGACAAGACTCTAGGATTCGACTAGAGTAACCATCAACATTGGCCGTCCCAACCATATTTCACATTGAATGTTATGCAAAATAGTTACACCTTTACTCAAAGAATCTGGGATGGCACCTGCTAAGTTGACGGTCGACATTACAGCCAGCCATGGCGACCCTTTCCGGGTGTTGAATATCGGATCACAGCTCAGTGCAATGATGATAAAAGAATTAGTTGGATTTTTCTGAATAAATGATTTAATGTTTCCTTGGACCCATTCTGACATGCATATGTGATTTCATTAACTATCGCGAGCCATGCATTGGATATCAACCTGAAGCTACAAAAGCTAGCACAATCTCTATTGATTTCATCATGAAAGCTCCACTCTTACTTTTAGGCTCACCCCATCAACGTCTATGCCTACCAGCCGTTGCGACAAGGCATACAATGACCTGAGACGTCTGAAAGACTACTTAAATAGAATATCAAACTAAGCTAATTCGATATCACTTATTTTCCACGAAGGGCTATCCAAGGACGGAAATTAGCAGACCTCACACCCAAATTCACTACCTCAGATGACTACTCGAAAAGTAGCAGAGAACCAACCATAAGATGGAAAATGTACACGGATGGAGCATCCAATGATCAGTGTTATGGCTTGATAATGACTCCTGAGGAACGATCAATCTGCTACGTCCTAAAACTCGATTTACCTGTAACAAACAACGATGCTTAGTATGAAGCCTTAACTACCAGCCTCAAACTTGCTAGAGGATTTGAAGTGAAAACTTTACATATCTTTTGTGATTCTTGATTGGTAGTATACAAATTTAAGGAAGTTGATCTTGCTAGGGGGCATTGTCTTGCTCCATTTCTCGGCCAAGTCCAAGAGCTACTAACTGACTTCACGTATTACATCATTACACACGTACTCAGCGAACAAAATGAAAAGGTGTCATGGTTGACTCCTATCAAAGACTATCTAAAATGAGGAATTCTTACTGAACGGAGGAATGGCAAACGACGGATCCTCCTCAAAGCTTCACGCCAAATCATCTAAGAATAATAAGTGTGTCAAAGGAGTTTATCCATCCCCATGCTTCGGCATATCGCCCATGATGATATCTTGAGCAAAATCTACGAAGAAGAATGCGGTAATAACGTCAGGGAGAAAACCATGATAAAGAAGATACTCTGCTACAAGTATTACTGGCCAACCATCAACCCAGATGCGGTTGATCATGCTAGACAATGTGACGAGTGCAAGATGTTTGCAAAGAATCCGGGAACCCCACCGATGGAAATTATTCAAATGGCTAGTTCATAGCCATTTGCCACTTGGGGGCACTGAAATCATCTTCTTGTCGATCCTAAAGGTAATGCGAAATACACCATCATAGCAGTTGATTACGTCACCAAATGGGCAGATGAAGAACTCTTAACCACGACCAAGATGAAGAAAATAATCAACTTCTTTATCCGTAACGTCATCTGTCCTTATGACCTTCCATGATCCATTATAACTGCAAATGGACAGGTTGAAGCTGTGAACAAAATCATAGAGTCTGTACTGAAGAGAGGTTTGGAAAACTCCTCAAGTGGTTGATTGCAACCCTTATTTCACAGAAAATACAAACAAGGAATCACGATTGAAGTGCAATTAAACTAGATGGAGTTGGCGACGACTTATGAGCATATAAAACGCATCCGAGAGCCAATGGCAAGAACATGTACCCGAACGTGCATGTGTACGTCCGAAAAAGTTCGACTTCTTGAAATCAATAGAAATTGAATTCTCACTAAGGGTTATTAAGAGAAGACTAGATCAGATAGCCGAAGCCTATTAGCTCTGCAGAATCAGACATGGATGACCACTGATATTCTCAAGAAGGCATCTCCATTAGAATTTAGTCAAGGATTTGAAACAAGACATGGAGGATACATAGTTCAAAGCGTATTACGTGCAGTCACATAACACACTTTGGGGGGAAAGCATGTTAAAATCAGTTTGAATTCTTTTAATACTCAATATTGGATTTGTAAATGATTTCTTTTACAGTAAGTATAAAAGATGCTGGGAATAACGATAAGCGAGGACTTCTTATTAAAATGTTAAATATGGAACATGTAAGATTGATTCCTTATGCATTGGCAATAGGAATTATCATACATGTTATGTAGTCTACGATATTGAGATTTTTCTATGTATTTGATACATGAAGCAAAAATCAAATCTAAATGGATATCACAAAATGGTTGTTTGAGGCGTTTTCGTGTATTTATGAAATACTAGAGAACTGCTTATAAAGGAGTGTTCGGACTCAAACTTCATCAGTGATATTGAGTATAATGTGTCAATAATAAATTCAAATTAAGAATCTTTAAACTGGAAATGTTTCTAATAAAAGACTGTGGCTGATTCAATGAAAAGGGTAAGTACATCACCTTGAATAGTGCCGCAATAAAAGCAATGTATAAAAATATAAATGAACAAATTTATAACTGAGTTGAGGTCATTCTAAATGTTGATAAACTCATAAAATTGTTATATGATAACAATGTCACAATATAGTTCATAACAAAACTTAGAGCTCATTAGAAGTCGAAAGAAAATACTCTGAATTGTTCCACATGATAAAGGTAGTTTATCAACGTCGGAGAGAGTTGTTTGACAGAGTAGAAAATTGAAACAAAATAGCATACAAATTCACTAAGAGACTGACCTGGTTGGTTTTGAGGAAATTGATTGGAGAAATTTAAATAAGATTCTCTAATTGATCCCAAGTGCAAGTGGGAGATTGATAGGGTTAGGGGTATGCCCTAGGGGCAATTATGTAATTTATTACATATATCTAACTCGATAACCAATCTTGTTTAAAATAAAAGGCATTTTCTTTATATTATATACTTCTTATAATGTGTTATATTAATTAATTAATTTAATTAAAAGTATATTTAATTGGAAATCCATAAATGGTATGTTTTGTGATAGAGGTTACAAAATGTTATAACCGTGAGTAATATATCACAATGAAATAAATATACCATTTTAAATATTCCTAGTCAAGGTGTATCGAAATTGGATATCGATACATCCCTTGAGACTAAAATACATAATGCACTCCAAATATTGGGCAGTGTATTACTCATGGCTGCTGGGGCACCAAGGGGTTACCTGCTGATAGTTATTGGATAACTATATGGAATTACTCACTCGATAGTTTTCTATCGGTTAATATAACTAAGGTCAAAAAGAAAATATTGATGTGATAAATTTACATAGTTCTCTTGATTTGAGAATACTGTCAATCTTCAATATGAAAGCTCTGCTTTAATTATAGTCAAATCATGGCACGATGTCCATTGAGTGACTATAGTTGGGTCAAGTGAAAGTATTAAAATTGAAGCACTATTCAAGAGAGGTTTTGTCTCCTCGGTTATACGGGGTTAATATCACGGTACTCTCAAATCAACTCAAAGTCAAAGTCTCTGCCATTTTAGTTAATAATAATTGTTATTATTAAACTAAGGACTTTGTGTTTGGACTATAGAGTTGAATATGAATGATATTGGAATTTGACCATTATCAAATTCCATAAGTCCAAAGTGATATAGTTTTGACGAAGAGAATTGGTGTAAATAAATGCCACAACCAGGTAACACTTAACAAATATATTTGGATATTTACCGAAACTTGATAAGAGATAAATTTAGCCAAAATGTAACAGCACTTGCTAAGTGACGTGTGAATTTAATGTTCGAATAGTCGATATTAATATTCGAATATTAATCGCTAACCAAATTTACACCTTACGAGTCACACAACCGAAATGATGAATTCTCTTTTGACCAAATGATTTAATTTTTTTATAATTGTTATAAAGTAATTAAATAAATTAATATTTATGAAATATTAATCATAAAATTTTGAATATGATTGGAGAAATAAATATTATTGAATATATTTATAATGGTTATAAATATATCGAGCGATATACGATATCGACAAACAATTAAATTAGATTTAAGTAAATGATATTTCTTTGGACTTAAATGGGATGTTGTCCCATGATGATGGGTTGTTTTTCGGTTGTAATGAGGGCTATAGGGGCGGCTCAAATATGTTAGAGATGTTAGAAATGGATGGCTTAGATTGAGTGAGAATTGGTATGGGATATGATCCATTATTTTCTCTCTTCCATCCACTATTTAAATACCTCTAACCTTAATTGAAAACGATCTTTTGGTTGCCATTATTCCCATCCATTGTTAGGAAACTTCATCCTCTAGGAGCTCAAGCAAATCAAACTCTAATTAATTCAAAAGACGAGTGTTATTTGATAGTCAAAGGTATACGGTTTAAGGATAGCGATTTACCGAATCGAAAATCTTTCAAAGGAGAGAGAGTTCATCATTACGAGGTGTGCATCAAGGCATTGGTTTTAGGTATGTTTTTACCATGTTATATAGTTTAAAATTTCTAGATAATATTTTATTATTCGTATATATTATTATTATATTTTAGTTAGGTGACGATTCTTATATGTATAGATGTTGTCACATACTAGATTGGTTATATGTATGTAATCATTTAAAAAAACAATTTTTCACATATAGATTAGATATGTGTAGCTGAATATTTTAATTATAATAATTGTTATTTTATTAATTAATGTATACATACAAATATATCATTTAAATATACTTATATGGTTTGTATTTAATTATAACATCATTTCATTGTTATAATTGAAAGTATAATTTTACACATTTATATTTACAGTAATTATAATTTTCAACAGCTCTAAAATATTTTTTATAATTATTTACTATTATTTATTATTATTTAAATCAACATACTATCTAAATAATTCATATAAAATTAAATATATTTCAAAAATTAAATTTTAAATTTTATAAAATTATCTTTTCATGATACACCTATCTTCCACAAAATGAAAAGTAAATAATTTATTTTTTTTATTTTTAAAAATTATTACAATACAAGGTCGAAAAACAATTGATTAAAAGTAATAAATTTTGATCGACAAAAATTATGAAATTTTTTTTCAAACCTCAAAATATCATACTAGATTTTCTAGGAATTTAAAATTTAAATAAAATGCTTCAAAAATATTTTTTATGTATATTTTATTTATTTTTAAGTAATAAAACATTTTTTATATAATTAATATAATAAAATTTTATTGTGTTGTGCATACGATCTAGAACTATTTAAAAAAAGTATTTTTTTAATATATATATATACATTTAGATATTATAAATATGCTTATGAATATATATATACACACACACACACACATACATATATTACACTACTACAAAACAGACCATTTGCATCGGTTGTTTACCCCCCTTTTGCATCAGTTCAACAACCGATGCATATGCAACCGATGCAACAGGCTTACCACTTTTGCATCAGTTCTGTAACCGATGCAAAAAGGTCCTTTTTGCATCAGTTGTTACTAACAACTGATGCAAAATATCATAGTTGGTTGCTTGAACACAACCCCCATGTTGCATCGGTTGTAATGAAAACCGATGCAACAAAGTAACTTATTGCATCAGGTTTTTATAACAACCGATGCAAACTAATCCCTCTATTGCATCAGCTATTTATACCTGATGCAAAAAAACCATTCTCAGAAACCATTATTATAGTGTATATATATATATTATTGATTATAACAAACAATTATTGAATACAATATTACAATCATTCAAAATTATATTTGATGGCAAATACAAACTGAATAACATAATACCAAAATAAACATATATCAATTAAAGTGTTAATAATCTATACAAAATAATGGTTCATACATTCATTTTCATTTCATTGTTGCATGTTGCTCTCTGTTTTTTTATTGTCTTCACTTCATTGTTGCATATTGCTCTCTCTTTTTTTTCACTGGCCATAATCAACCACTGCACATCCATCCTTGCCTCATCAGTGCCTCCAACCTACTGCCATTCCACATTTCAACTTCCTGCTCCTTCATCAAATACAATACCATTGTGCACATAACCAATATTATTGCCTTGTACCACTGTGCACATAACCTATACCAATACAGTCAACAACACCATCACAAAACCACAACAACCATCCCTCTACCACCTAACTGCCTCTTCCAACCTTCACCATCAGAACTTCTGCACTGTAACAACTCCATCACCTGCCATATACACCACTGCCATCCCCATACAACACCAAAGCCACAAGCACCACTAGAACCACATCTCACATCTTCATTTGAGATGAATTTGATGCCTTAAATGTGAAAATTATATAAAATCAAGCAGAACCAATTTCTAACTGAAATTCTCCTGTGATGAAGACAAGAAAGAGTTCTACAAGCTTACACTATTTTTATGAACGGAGAAATGTTCATTATAATGCCTTGGAACCCCTCTTTGGGAATTTACATGAAATAAATTAGTTTACATTTCATTTAGGAAGTTAAGTTTGTTTTGATGAATCTATAGGGAAACTAGAAAGGCTTGAATATGTTAAATGTCTCATTGAAATATCTCCGTATAATAAGCTACCTGACTTTTTGAATGTGGGAGAAGTGAGTGAAATTGCCCAAGCGTTGAGTTAACATTCACGTAGAGGCATGTGATCTACCCATCTTGTAGTGTTTGGACATTCTACCATTACTTGTTAAACAAAAAGCGAAAGCTACTGGGGATAACAGTCTGAAAGTTACGGCTAAGCATGTTGTTATGGAGCCAGTTCTTGTTAAAAGGGTTAATAGCAATGCTTGCAAAAACCACAGCTAGCTAGTAAGGAAAAAGTTGATAATGCCTAACTTCGTGCTAATCAAATTAATGAAACTGCCTCTCATTCAAATAATATACAGTTAACAGAACTGGACATCAACAAAAGACAACTGCATGATGAAAAAAAGGGAATGTTTTTTAGCTATCCTATATGCTATGAATTCTTGAAGCCATTCTTAGCTTTGGTATATGCCCGCATTATTACTCCTATGTACTCTATACTACTGCCATACCTCTCATACTACCATACATACAACTACCCACCCACTACTTCAACTGCTATACCACACTTGCCACTGCACTTCAACCTTGCTAACTCCCCTTTGCCTTATACAACTTACCTACCAGTACAATTTCATACTATATCATACTTCCCTACCTATTCACACAAATCATTTCAATCTATACTGTTAAACACTTCATCTTCACATCAACTCACCTGAACACCACAGAATTGCCATTCTCTATACTTCACTTCACATCACCTAATTGCTGCAACCATCCCCTGCAGTTCAACCATCAATACTCACTGCTTCCAAACTGTTGTGCACACATCTTCATCCACAGATGCTACATTACTACTGCTGCCTTTCTCCATCACAACTGCCTCTTACCTCTTCAACCTGTTGCAAACTAGCAACATACATATCTTAATCTCCATCACATAACCACTCCACTAGCAACATACATTTCACTGCCTAAAGACTAACCAAACCAATTTACAATTTTTTTCAGTTATGGTGCGGTTGGAAAAACGGAGATTAAAAATATTTTAAAGGTTGAAGAGCATAAGTTACCTATTAAATACCTTTGCATGCCTCTCAATTCTGATTACATTCATGCCTTGCATTGTGTTCCTCTCCTGAACAGAATTAGCACATGATAGCCAAATGCTGAAATAGAATGTGCAAATTAATGAAATAATTCGAGTCAATTCTGGTATAGCTCAAACAGTAATAGAAGTGGAAACTAAAGGGGAACCACAGAGGCAACTATTAAATAGATGTGCAATAACAGGCAAACAAAATGATACTAAGACAGTTCTAAAGCAATTTTTATATCAGATGACTTATCGTAGACAGAGGATAACGCAATTCAATCTAATCGGAAATTTAACAACTTTACATCTCCATAACACAGTCCTGTTCTAAGTATAGATAATTAATATAAAACACATACAATGCAAGAACCAGAAGAAGTCGTAGATAACAACAGCTTGAATGTACAACTAGTTGACAATTGCGATGATTCACATGAACAAACAGGAAATAAACAAATAAAAAGGGACAAATGAGAAAAAAAGAAGGAAACGCATGGGTAAACGACAAACATATGTGTGAGATGTTAAGGACCAAATAATATCGGACGAGTTTTATAACAAGAGCTAGCTGGATATTTTAGGTACGGTCAACGAATCAAGCTAATATACCAAGTTTTATAATATAGACTTATAGTTGCTGTCTAACAAATGATCAAAACTGAAGACTACCGCAAAACATTTCTGGTCTGTGGAGCTCGCTAAACAGCGACCTAAAATGTGAAAAATAAACACAGAGTTTAATAATACTAAGATCTCCACGTACACAAAATATGACAACTAAATGGTAACAAATATAAGTGTTAGCCTACCAACAAACAAAGCAAATGAAATAAATAAGTAAAGTAGTAACCAAATTGTTACAAGTTACAATGGAAGGATGAGCATAGCTACTTGCAGTAGCATACAATATATGCTTCAATGAAACATGGTCCAGGAGAGACATAAAAATCAAAGTGCAGGCATTATTGAAGATTTTATTAGAACTATGAATGAATAAATATGCATGCATCTTATGTTAATTAATAATGTAAATTACAAAGAACTATAGTACGGATTCAGTACATGCATCTAACTTTGAGTTTTGATGTTGTTATGGACGTTCTAAAAGTTTTGCTAAGACTTGCCAAGTTAATATTAAAACGATGTTTCAGGTTTTGCTAAGACTTGCCAAGTCTATACTTGTTGGCTGTTGCTGAAAACTGTAAGATTTTCATCTTCAATATATTACAACGATGTTTCAGGTTTCACATATCACATTACTTTTTATATTATACTAGAATATGCATGCGTACAAAATCAATATCAAGCAAACCCAAACCTATATCAAATTTTGGGTTTGTCTGATATGTTAATAAGCTGTAATGAATAAACTTAAAATCAACATAGTATGAAATGATGCCCAAACCTATATCAAATTTTGGATAACTCATAACAACTATGGATATCATTTAACTTATATCCATATTTTTAAAGATATATTTTGATATAACTCATAACAACTATGGGTATCATTTAACCTATATCAAATTTTGGGTTTGCCTAATATGTTAATAAGCTGTAATGAGCAAACCCAATAGCTAAATAGGCTATTTGATATGTACAAAATCAATTTTTTGTAGATTAAGATATGAACTACCTAAGTCAAATATAAAGAATCATGAAATCTAACGAAAACTCTGCCCTTGACAAATAAATATTTGGTTGCTGCAACGACATAAAATAAACGAAAGATCAAAAAAGAAGAAGATAAAGAGAATAAACAAAGAGATTAATAGCAAAAAAAAACTAAGGTAGAAAGAGACTTAATTACCTTAGCCATGATATGCTTGAGCATTTCATCTCTCTCCACCTCTCCACTGGTTGGAAGACCCATCCTTTTCTGTCTCTGGTCAAACTATTTTTCATTCATTTACAAAACCCGAACAAACAAATGATAAGGATCTCACACTGATAGTAGAATTAAAAAGAAAGAAAAAAAAGTAGTAGTAGTAAAGCAGTGCATGACATGAATAAAAATAATAATAACGTTTACCATCATTTTTTCAACTGCTCGACGTGTCTCAGGGTCCAAATCGATAAGTTTGCTTGCCTCCGGTTCCACATTTTGTACATTAATTTCAGGATCGCCTTTAACCAAGTATTTCCACCATCCCATTTGATTTTGTTTTGTCAATGACACCGATACAGCTTTCCCATCCTCTGTCAACGTATCAATGAAAAGCTAACATATTTTACGTTTCTTCCAAGTATTACAAGTTGCTTTTTTTTTACAGAACAAAACGTAGTATGCAAGAAAACAGATGTGATAAGTGACAAGTTTAAAATATCAAATCAAATATAAGAAAAATTCAGGTGTAGTTGTCACGTACCAATATTCCAGAAGCAGTCATCTGGTTTGACAGAGTTATATAGTTCACCCTGGTATAAAAAAACAAGGTACAATCATGCTGATATTTGAAACAATCAATCAATTAATTTGAAACATAATGTTGGTAATGATAAATAGCAGACAGTAGATAATTGGTACTTAAAAAGATAGGTTCAGATATATATTTAAAAAGAACTAACCCGATTGTGTGATTGCTTTTGGCAATGCTAAGTATGAGGTGAGAAGCAGCAAATGAGTTTGCATCCCAAACCAAAACTCTTCCAAGTAATGAACTTTTGCATATCTTTAGCTTTAGATCCATCTGACAGTTTAAAAAATACAAAAATTGAATGTAATAAGAAGCCAAATACCTTGACAAATAAGCAATCAATATTCAAATCAAACAATTACCTATTTCAAATTATATAATCTTTCATGCACAACCAACATGGATTCTAAATCCTATCAATACAATTCCTATCTAGGTCATAATGAACACATTCAAAAAATACTAAAATCTGTAAAAAAATAATAGATTTTGTAAGGGAATTTTCAAAATACCTAATGAATAATTTGATGAACAGAAAGGGAAGGAGAGGCGCAACTAATTTTCAGTCGTTCTGGATCAGTTGATTCTGACTTGAAGAATCTGGCGGTAGAAGTTGGAAGAGAGCTGATGTTGGAACAGAGGCACGAAAGTTAGCATTTTGTTAATTGGATTTCGAATTTGTGAAAAGCTGTGCTTCCAGGGGGGTGTCACACGCCAATATTTTGCCTGTCGTCAAATAGCTTGGGAAAAGGAACGAGCGAAAGGCATGGAAAGGGCTTTGGGAAAGTGGTAAGATCATCAGTCGGATTTAATGAGAAGCGGTGAAAATCAATTTCTAGGGTTTTTTTTGTTTTGGAGCAGGCGAAATCCTCTTTAGGGGAGACGAATGGGAAATAAGCGGCAGAAAAATTTGGGATGGCGGGAAGTGAAACTATTTGCATTGGTTGTTGCTGACAACTGATGCAAATTTAATTTTTTTATGACCTATTGCTTTTCACGTACCAATTGCATCGATTATTAAGATAGAACTGATGCAAATAATTCTATTTGCATCAGTTTTTACTTCAACCGATTCAAATGAGGCGATGCAAATGGCCTGTTTTGTAGTAGTGTTAGTTTAAATTTATATATATACACATTATATTTATATATATTATTTTAACATTTACTACAATAATACACATATATAAATTATTAATATTTTGCATATATATATATAAATTTTACATACACATACATACATATATGTTTAAATATTTTCATTTTCATCAAATTATTTAAATAAAATTAACATATATATTTATATTTACATACATATATGTAAATTCATAATATTTGTATAAATAATAAGTTTAAATACATACATATATTTGGACAACATATAATACATATTGGATGAGCTAACGTGTCCGTTGCGATGTAAATCCCAACATCTATACACGGACATATTATACCTTGTATGTATTATCATGTTACATATGCACAAACATACATGTATGTATATGATACATATGTATACATTTATATGTATAAAATATAAATCAAATACAACTGTATATAATTTATAGATTTAAACAAAATAAGAGATTTTATTTAAATAAAAGTTAGAAATGTTCTAAATAAATTAGACTTCATAGGCCCAATATAGATACAATAAGGGATTTATTTTTGAAATTCACCCATAATTTTCACCGCGTGTTTGTCGAATTCTAACATATATCACATTTGGAGGGAAAGAAACATTAGATTACACAAGAAGAAAGAAGCAAAAAGCATTCAACTATGTAAAATGATCGAAGCCAAATATCAAATATTAACTCATAAAGCAAGCAAAAAATCAATGGATCCAAATAATCAAAATCAAGACATATATAATCTGGACAATTATGAGGAAAGAGTAGAAGCATACTTACAAAACAAGAAATTCAATTCTAATATTTCCTGAGGGAGAGTTACACAAATCAACAATGCTCACCTAAGGAAGAAGATTGGAGGTGGTTGTTCTCAACTCCAAACCAGAAGCAGATTCTGCATAATGGAAAAAGAGTCGGTATGATGAACTTCGAAGGAAACATGACTAGAAATCATATCGAAAAATTACCCGATTTGAGCAGGAACTATCGTGCTATCCAAAATTCGCCAGAGATGATTCAATCCCTTCATAAAGAAAGGGTTTTATAACTCGACATTAATAATCAGATAATAAATGATAACTATTACGAAATCATGCTCAATAATTAGATCTATCACTTATCAGTCTGACACAAGGGGGGAGTAGCAAATCTCCAAACTCAATTCAGCTAATTCTGACTGAGCGAGAGGAATTAGCTAAACCAAAGAAAGATAGCTCAAATCTGAAATATTATGCAGATATAAAAGAGGAGCGGAGGGTTTGGAAACCTCCTTAAGACATGAACTACTTATCGAAGTGAGGTAGATTAGAGAATAACTTCCAAATCTGCATTTCTAGGATTGGAGTTTACAAATAGTCGTGGGAAAATTGTGATGTACAGAAGTTAGGGTTTTCATCCTTTTGTTATATTTTGTCTCAGGTTGAAACCCGATATGTAACAAACCTATTAATCTGGGCCTTGGGCCTTTTGTTTGTTTCAAAAAAAAGTTGTTATATTAATGTTAAAAGTTATAGTTAAATCGAACGATCAATAATTAAACAGTATTTCAAATCAAATTAGAAGTTTTAACCGATATATTCCATTTTTCAGAAATTGTACTGGAGCAATAGATGTTACACACATAGCTGCACACTTAATAAGTAACCGTGCGTATCCATTTGTTGGGTGAAAAGGATATATGCGACATAAATTGTTATGGTTGTGTTCATTTGATATTACTTTTACATGTGACATAACTGGATGGGATGGAAGTGCACATAATAGTATAGTGTTCAATTCTATAATAAATGATCGGAGCTCAAGCTTTCAACATTCTCCACCGGTTCAGTATTATTTACTTGATATAGGATATCCTCTAATAAATGGTTATATGCCTCTATATTTAAATGTGAGATATCATGTCCCCAAATTTCATGAAACTCAAACTGAAAAAAAAATCACACAATGAAATTTTTAGTTTCTACTATTCAAGTTTACTTATGGTAATCAAAAGAATATTCAAAATATGGAAGAGAAAATTTACAATCTTAAGTAATATGCTGACTTACCAATTTCCTGTTTGAGATAAAGTGGTTATCAATGCAAAGGCTACTAAAAATTTTATACGGTACAACTGTAGGAATGCAAATTTTATGTCATATAATGATGAACCCGACCTTATTCCAAAAGTATACCTTGAAGATGCTACAATATTAAAGCAACATGAGGAAAAATACATGAACCAATCGAAAGAAGTATTAGAAATAGTATGATGTTAGCATAAGAAAAGAAATAATTGTTGAATAACTTCGATAATATATTTTCTAATTTGTATTATCGTGCATGTGTGTATTTATGTACTTATATTTCTAAATTGTTGTACAGGCATTTGTTTTTGTTAGAAACTATTATGCTTTTGTTTACTAGACTGTCTAATCATGTGTGATACTTATTAATTACATACTAATTACCGTTAGTAACTATTGGTTACAATTATTATAATACGATTACAAACAATTACTATCATTTTATTACCCCGTTCAAAGCACAACAAAAACATTCCCCTTTCAAAGAAATTTCCCCTTTCGTGCCTCAATCAAAATACTCCTTTCCAGTGCCCATTGTTCTTAACAAAAAGAGCACCTTAATTCTTCGTCATACGTTTAGGATGAATTCTATGAATAACGGCATTGATCGTAAATAGAAATAGCAGTTTTACAGTTCTTATTGATATTGTTAAGGGTGTACAATAAGATCAATTATTTAATTCAGTTAAATAAATTGACTCTTATGAAAGAATTTATTTGAAATAGAAATATGTTTTAGTCTTCTATTTCCATTATATGCATATATACATAATGTTATGAGTAAATTACTAACAGTAGAAATCCCTAAGATAGAGTATTTAAACAGTTGTAGTTACGAAAAAATTCTTAATTATGAGTATTGGATTGCAATAAAAATAACTAATCCTTAAACATTCTAGTCATTTGGAATTTCGAGAGTGAGATATTGATATATAGTATAAATATTATATGTATATCAGTACGATAGACGATGAATTACTCATGACAGTTGGATACATCAATATGCTACGTATGTGTACTTATTTGGAATAGTTATATATTGACTTAGCAAGAGTCTATGTCTTAGTTAAATAGATGAGATCTCATACAACAATGTGTAGTAGTTTTTCTGACTTATTAGTATTGTGGATTTCATGTGTGGAATCTGTATTTTGACTATGATTAATAATGTGATTTGGATTTGTGTTACGGTCATAGTTAGATAGCAATTGTGAAACATGAAGTGAAATGCTACTAAGAGATGATTTATCTTCTTCAGAAAAGAAGATTAGAGTCACTGTATGTAGAAGGGTGATCAATCCCTTTGCAGTGGAAAAACCTAATTATAGGATCGTGCTATGGTACAATAAAATAAACAGATCAATCAATTCTCCAATCATATCACAACTTGGTAAATAACTATAAAATAAATAAGGGGACACATGAGATTTATAGTGGTTTCACTATCATTCTGATAGTATACGTCCACTGTAGGGAAGAGGAGCTTTATTACTTTCAATAAACAAAAGAGATTAAAGGAGATTATAGAAGAATAATAAAAATCCCTAATTTGATTAATTAGGGTTACAATTTGTTTTTATTGACACAAATTATTTCTTTCTGAGTTGTGTGGATGATAAATTCCATGTGACTACTCTTTTAGTTATAGTCTTCTCTAAGTGGAGATATGGAATGTTTTAAATAAGGTAAAGTTGTAATTAAGGAAAGTTTCCATAAATTATAAATTTGCAAATAAGGAAAGTTTCCATATATTCCAAATTGCAAATTAGGAAAGTTTCCATATATTCCAAATTGCAAATTAGAAAGTTTCGATATATTTGAATCGCATAAAAAAGATTCAACACCCTACCTCGATTCAAATTATCTCAACTACCTCATATTGCATGCTCTACCTTAATATGAATACCTTTCCGATAGGTTCTGGCTTGACCACCTCCTATCACACTTTGTCAACAAGTTTTGACAAGGCCAACCCCTGCCAATAAAGTGTTAAAAGTACTCAAAACAAAGGTAGAGTCAAAACAATCTTCTAACTAGAAGTATATGATAATTGCTATCTCTCAAACAAGAAGAATACTACATATTCCTCTAGCTTCAACTAAGCTACTCCACCCTCCCCCATGGTGCCACCGTGTAGCACTAGCACTTCAATAAGCGAATCAAGTATGAGCAATGCTCGAACTTAGCAATCGATAGTGCCTTTGTAAACATGTCCACGGCATTGTCCTTTGTGTTGATCTTCTCAAGACGAATCACTCTTTCTTCATTCATGGCAATAAGGAATGACTCTCTGACTTCTATTTAGTTTGTTCTCGAATTGAACACCAATTTTTCATCCAAATGAATTATACTCAGACTGTTACAATTCACCACCATACTATCGTGCACAAAGCCTAGATCACACAATAGACGCTTCAAGTAAAGTGCCTCCTTAGTTGCTTCAATAGTAGAAATCAACTCTGCTTCTATAGTAGATAATGCAACCACAGACTGCAAACTTGCTCTCCAACTAATAGCTGTACCTCCAAGCGTAAACACGTAGCCCGATGTTGACTTCCTTCTATCTCTATCTCTCGCATAGTCCGAATCATAGTACCAACCAAGATGCAACTCTTTCTAGTTCCAAAAACAAGCTCATGATCTGGTGTTCCCTTTAAGTATCTCAAAATAGCTTTAATAACTTCTTAATGACTCTTCCCCGAATTAGCCATGTAGCGGCTAACTATACCGACAACATGAGCAATATCTGGCCTCTTGTAGACTATGGCGTATATCAAGCTTACAACAACACTTTCATAGGGCACCCTCTCCATAGAAGTCTTGTATTCAACTAAAAAGGGAGATCCTTTTTCCAAAAGCTTTACATACAAAGACATGGGTGTCGAAATAGCCTTTGCAGCATCCATGCTAAAATGAACAAGCACCTTCTGTATATACTCCTTTTGACTTAGTCTCAAAAGTCCAAGCTTTCTATCTTTGGAGATTTCCATGCCTAAAATATTCTTTGCTTCTCTAAGGTCATTCATTTCGAATTCCGGTTTCAAACACTTCTTCAATCGGTTGATTTCTTCTCTATCCTTGAAAGCAATAACCATATCATCCACTTACAAAAGTAAGTACATCCATTCACCGCTTTTCAAATTTTTATAATAAACACAAGCATATTTTATGCTCTTGTTAGAGCTAATGTTCAACATAAAAGAATCGAATCTCTTGTACCATTGTCTCGGCGACCATTTCAAACTATACAGCGACTTCTTCAGTTTGCAAACCAAATATGACTTACCATCCGCTACAAATCCATTTGGCTATTTATCATAGACTGTCTCTTCCAAATCCCCATGTAGAAAAGATGTCTTCACATCTAGCTGCTCCAACTCTATATCATGAGTAGCAAATATAGCTAAAAATCCTAATAGATGTATGTTGCAAAACCGGAGCAAAAATTTCATCGTATTCATTCCCATTTCCTTACGAAAACCCTTTTGCTACCAATCTAGTCTTATGCCTTCCATCGCTTTTAATTACCCTGAATATCCATCTGCAACCTATGGCTCTATTTTCCTGAGGTAATGGGACCAAATCCAATGTCTTGTTTATCTGCATCGACTGTATTTCTTCCTCCATGGCGCAAATCCACATCGAATTGTTCGTTGACGTCAAAGCATTTTCATGGTAAAATGGCTTCTCATGAACCACATGCAAAGCATAATCAAACAGATCACTGAAGCTGAGGCTTGCAAACTGCCAATCTCCATACCTTTCTGGTGCCAACCTAATTCATTGACTAGCACGAACTGCTCCAGCATCGCTTGCCACTCTTTCAACTCCACCTTGAACTGAATCTTCTCTAACTTTATGACCATCACCAACACTGTTATAGGAAATATGTGGATTATTATATGATGGATCTTTGACTGCATTTTCTTTGTCATCAATAATGTCTACTCTACTCTTTGGTAGAACTGTGGGAACAATCTCTGTCTCCTTAGGTTTATCCCCTTCTAAACCTGAGCTATGTGATGTCTCCTCTAACGGTCTAAATAGAGATGACTCATATAAAGGTAACATGTCTAGAGTGTATCACCTTATTCGTTGTTGGATTCCAAATACGATATCCCTCTAATCCATCTATATAACCTAACAAAACACACTTGGTAGTTCTCGGCTTCAACCAAATCTTGTGTTATGCACAGAAACAAGGCAACCAAAAATAAGAAAGTAACCGAATTATAGCAGACTTCCCTCTCCACGGCTCTTTTGTAATCTTCCCACCAATAGCTTAACATGAAATCCGATTAATGATGTAAGCAGCGGTCGATATAACTTCAGCCCAAAAGCCTTTAGATAAGCCCGTAGTCAATCTCAAGCTATGAGCCTTCTCTAGTAGAGTTCTATTCATTCTCTCAGCAACCCCGTTGCATTATGGATCACTGGATGTAGTAAAATATCTCTTAATACCATACTATCTATAGTATCCAAGGAACTCCTTCAAGACATAATCGCTGCCATTGTCGAATCAAAAAGTCTTCAATTTCCTTCCAGTTTGGTTTTCGACGAAAGCTAACCATTCCTTAAACATTTCGAACACTTCCGACTTAGCCTTCATTACATGCATCCAAACCATGTGCAAGTAGTCGTCAATGAAAGATACAAATTAGTGAGCTTCCCCATCTAAAGCTGTAGAAACTGGTCCACAATCATCTGAATGCACATAGTGAAGTACCCTCTTGAAAGTATGCTCGCTAGCACCAAATAATACTTTGGTTTGCATACTTAGAACACACTCCCTGCAGAAATCCAATTTGTTGAAGCTTTCTCCTTTGATCTTCTTCTTCCTACGAAGCAATTCTAAGTTCTTCTCCGAAGTATGGCGTAATCTTAAGTGCCAAAGCTCAGTAGCATACAAACTTTTAGCACTATCAACTCCAACACACGATTCCCCTTGAACAATGATACCCTTCAGTAAATAAATATTTCGGACCTCTATACCCTTCATTACTATAAGTGCCCCTCTAGAAACCTTCAAACCATCTCTGTCGATGGTAACCTTGTATCCCAATGATGCAAGCTGCCCTTACGATATCAAAGACTTTCGACAACTTGGTACATAACGAACATCTGAAAGAATGCAAACAATCCCGTCGAACATGCGAATGCGAACTGAACCAACTCCCATGAACCTACATGTAGCATTATTACCCATAAGGATGGAACTTCCTTCATTAGCGACAAAGGAAGAAATATAATCTTTATTGAGTGTCATATGGAATAAAGCTTCTAAATCAAGGATCCAATGGTCCGCAACATCCGATACTAAAGTTGTCAATACATCATTATCTTCATTCCCCAACGTAATTGATAAAGAACTCGCAATCTCCTTCCTCAAAGCCGGACAGTCTTTTCTCCAATGACCCGATTTCTTACAACGATGACACTTTCCATCTTTAGATTAACTGGGCCAATGGGGCTTCTTCGAATTAGAATGACCCCTAAAATTCTTTTTCTTCTTCTCCATTCTTTCTCTCGTAACAAACAAGCCTGAACTACTATCACTTCCTCCATTACCTTCTCCTAAATCTAAACCCTTCATTTGGTCTCTCAACTCCTCACTAAGCAAACCTGTCTTCACATCGTCCAACATCAATGTTTCTCTACAGGAGATGAGGATGTTAACGAAAATAGTGAACCACTCTGGAAACGAATACAACAAAACCATATCTTTTTGTTCTTCGTCAATCTTTAAATCAACTGACTTCATCTTCATCAATAGATCATCAAATATACTCAGATGCGCTTTAATGGGAGAACCTTCCTTCATCTTATAGGTGAAGGTCTTTAGTAAAATTAATCGGTTGGTTAAAGATTTCTGCATGTAGAGATCTTCCAACTTCTTGCAAATTCCTCCCACGGTAGTTTCTTGACTAATTTCATATATAATATTCTTACCCATAGCAAGTTGGAGTGTGGTATAGACTTATTCTTCCTTCTTCTTCTTCTCTACAATGAATGTAGCTGGATCAAACTCCTCTAAGTCATAAACCATGTTGTGGAAGTGATTTCTTCTTAGTAATGCCTACGTCATCCACTGCCACATCTCAAAATCTCCTTCTCCGTTCCACTTCTCTATAGATAACTGTAAACCTAAAGCCACGTAGGAACCCCTAATATATGGAGAAACTACTGCTGTTGAACTAATCTCTGATGTATTTTCTTCACCTGCCATTCTACCCAACACCTTCTATGCAACAACAAATCTAAAAGCTTCGATACTTGTTGTAGAGAGGCAATCAATCCATTTGTAGCGAAAAAACCTAATTACAGGATCGTGCTATGGTGAGGTTAAACAAATAGATCAATCAATTCTTCAATCTGATCATAGCTATTCCAAAA
Source organism: Allium fistulosum (assembly GCA_030737815.1). Lineage (NCBI taxonomy): Eukaryota > Viridiplantae > Streptophyta > Magnoliopsida > Asparagales > Amaryllidaceae > Allium > Allium fistulosum. The sequence continues at coordinate 104,859,504 of CM060907.1, forward strand.
GCAACAGTAAATTACTATACAAGAGAAAAGGGGATACAAGAGATTTATAGTGGTTCTACTATCGTTGTGATAGTGTATGTCTACTTTGAGAAAGAGGAGCTTTATTACTTTCAATAAACAAGAGAGATTACAAAAGAATAACAAAAATCAATAATTTGATTAATTAGGGTTATAGTTTGTTATTATTGACTCATGTTATTTCGTTTTGAGTTGTGTGGATGATAAACTCCACGTGACTACTCCTTTATTTATAGTCTTCTCCAAGTGGAGATATGAAAAGTTTTAAATAAGGTAGGATTGTAATCAAGGAAAGTTTTCATATATTTCAAATTACAAATTAGGAAAGTTTCCATATATTTGAAATTGCAAATTATGAAAGTTTTCATATATTTGAAATTGCAAATTAGAAAAGTTTTCATATATTTGTATCGCATAAAAAAATTCAACACTGTAATCAAAATTGCTTCAAATTCAAACTTTCCTATCAAAGCGATTTTTTTTAATAAATGTTATTGGATTGAACCAACTGACTTTGAAAGTTGAACTATGCAAATAAATAAGAACATTATTTAAACATTGTTGAAAACTGATATACCACTGTTAGTTCATAAATGAACACAATCATTGATTTAATTTATGAAACATATTAGAAAGTTTCAAACTTTAGAAGGGTTTGAGTGACTTTAAAATTTGACTTATGCGAAAAAATATTAACATTATTTGCACTTTGTTGAAAACTAATAGAACACACATAGCTCGTAAATGAACACAATCAATGATTTAATGTATAAAACTGATTAGAAAGTTTAAAACATTAGAAGAGTTTGAGTAAAAATTTCAAGTGATGTAATCTTTTTTTCTAAAGCATTTTAAAATGTATCAGGTTAGGAAAACACTCATATGCATGGAACATCATAGCATAATACCGAATATGAGAGTTGATGCATTTTATGAACTGTTTACATATATTAATTTTTGTGAAGAAAAGTGTGATGTTGGAGGGTTCAAATCACCTAAACCCAAATTATGTGTCCAGGTGTGCTAACCATTTAACAAATGTCACGTGCACAAGTTTTTGCAAGTTAATTTTGAAGAAAAAAATAAAATAGACTTATTTGCATAATTTCAAACATTCTAATTGGATGGGCATACTGAGACACATAAGCTTAGGTTTAAATGATTTACTCCATGTGTTGGCCAGTTAAAATTATTAATAGTGGAAATAATTACATTACGTTTGCAATTGATTGCCCAATAAAAAAAGTGTATTTGATGCAATATTAATATTCAAAATACAATAGTAGAACCTGGAGAATTCTTCTGTCGACCTTGTCCATGTTCCTCTTTCCCAATTAAATTACAGTCATACACTATAACTATTTAATTCATATACGGAACCCACCATAAAAACTAAATGATTGTGATGAACAAGTCAATAGTTGGGATATAGTGAGCAAATGGGCCTTCAACAAAGTTGGCAAAGAGACACAAGTTGAGATAGTACTGTATAGGTATGTTCCACCACACAGTACCTAAAGTAGCTTCTGGCTTTGTCAATTTGTTATTGTTTGATGTTGTTTATATCTATGAGTTGTCCTTGTACCTTATCCCTCTTAAAACCAAAACGTGTTTCATTCCATCCTTGGTTGTTCTTTTTATTTCCATTTAAAACTCAAAAGCAACACGTCCTGCAATTGTTCCCATAAATAAGTTAGACAAGCCAATATTATTGCTCAAAGCAGTTTCATTTCCAAATACAACATCATCTTGTATCAATTCCTTTGTAAATCATCAATCATCATGTCCCAAATCAGGAAATCCAACTTTTCAACTACATGCAATCGGTTGAGTCAATACATAAAAGAAAAGAAATCCATTCCTGAAAATATTGGAGGACTCAACATCAATACTGTATTATCTCAACAGCCAACTCAAGGTATTTTAATTGATCATTACCTTATTTTGTTTCTCTCTATTTCCTTTATCTTTACTTTAGTAATGTACTGAAGATTATTGTTTTAATTCACAGATTCATACGCTACTCTGAAGTTGTTTCATGGAACCGAATTGAACAAAACTTGCACTACAAATCCTGAAGCGAAACAGTTAACAATATTATACAATGGAGAAGTTGTAAATTTCCACAATATCGATGCCGAGAAGGCAGAAGAAATCATTTCTTTTGCCACTTCAGTTGCTACATTGAAGAAAGCTGTTTTGGATATCTCGATGCCAATGGCTAGAAGAAAGTCTCTACAAAGATTTCTTCAGAAAAGAAAAGATAGGATAAATTCAAATGCACCATATTCATTAAAGCAAGCTGAATATGTCGAGAAGTCATGGCTTCAGTTAGGCCTATGTTTCCTGGAGATTTGACTAGGCAACTAGTGCTCGGCATCTAGGAGCGTTCGGCGAAGTACACAGCATCCATAGTGTCCGGCATTCACTAGTGCTCGGCATCCAGTAGCGTTCGACGAAGTACACAGCATCCATAATGTCCGGCATTCAGTAGTGCTCGGCATCTAGTAGTGTTCGGCGAAGTACACAGCATCCATAGTGTCCGGCATCCAGCAGTGTTCGGCATCGACTGGCACTCGGCGACAACCAATGCTCAGCGCTAGCGTTCGACATCATTAGAACTCGGTGATAGGAGAACTCGGCAACAAGAGCGCTCGGCATCCCAAGGTACTCGGCGTAGCACTCGGCGACAAGAGCGCTCGGCATCCCAAGGTACTCGGCGTAGCACTCGGCAACAGGAGTACTCGGCATCCCATGGTGTTCGGCGTAGTACTCGGCATCCAGAAGACATTCCGTATGCACAACTACTCAAGATAACGGTGTCGTTCGGCCTGCATGCACCGTTCGTTCAAGAGCTTGAGATGGAGGCACGTTCGGCCTCAACAGACAACCATCCTACACTTCCCACGACACCAACACACCGTTCGGCATAGAAGGAATGGTTCGGTGTGATAACCCTGATTTTTGTGAGTAATTTCATGATTTAATTTAGTTTGTATTTGTTTGAAATTGCATTGGGAAAAATAGGAATAGGAAATTGATTTGCAGATACAAAGTATAAAACATGTACATGTGCACAAGACAGTGTACACATGCACACAGATTTCTGTGTAACAAAATTTGGCAGAAATTAATAGATAAAAATAAAATAACTGATTTTGAAATACATATGCATAAATATAGAATTTTGTCTTTAAATAAAATAGAGTACAAAGAAAATAAGAGCTAGGCTGAAATAAATTTAAAATTATTTAAAGAAAGAAAGAAAAATAAAAGGCTTAGGTATACATAGGTTATACATGTATACAGTCAATCAATCTCTGGAAGGAAACAGAGTTGCATGAAAATGGCATGAGTCCCTAAACAAGCACTTTATCTATTCTCAGTAATTTCTTTTATTAAGAAAATAATAACAATAATAATAGGAAGTCATGCATATGACATGACCAGGGAAAATTAAAAGAGAGAAACTAATTTCTGGAAAGGAAGACAAGGACCACATACCCTTTTATTTTCTTGAATCAAACCAGAGGCAGGCTATGTTTGGGATGGGGTAGAACTGACATTGGGTAAGTCCATAAACCCTAGTAACAGCCAAGATTTATATAAAAGGCCTAGTATAGTAAGACCATATATTTTTGTTCTTCATTAACCTAAAGAAAAATATACAAGGCATAAACCAGAGAAAATAGGAGAAGGCAGAAGACTAAAAGGGGGTTCATAAGGCATAGGAAGAAGAAGGATTAAGGTGAGTAATCTCACTGAAAACTTTGGCATTAAGACCTGAATATTGAGGCAGCCAGTTTGAACTAATTTTCTTTTACAAGTTATGTTTTATGATTGAATGACTTTGTTTTGTTAATGATTTGTTTAAGGGTAAAACCTCTATCTGATTTACCCAGAAAAATAAGAGTCATGGATTCATGAACAAAAATGTTTGTCTGAGATATGGGTTAGTTTTGAGATTGAGTGATTTCTTTTATAAGTTTTCTTTATAAGTTGTTTATAAAAATCCCCGGATTCAAGTAGTGGGTATATGGTCTGAAGGTAGAAAGAAATATGGGCTGTAACATTGTGTTGTTGCTTATGTCTCATATTAATTAAAACAAAAGAAAATGTAGAAGTGCAATGTTGTACATGTGCTGAGCTTCTATGTTTTATGAAATACCCAAATCAAATATACTTGTGGTTTAGCCAGATCATGAATCTGATTGAACCAGAGGTAAGGGAAAATATATATCTAGCAAATTACTCAGGACCATATGCTTACATCTTGATCCAGTGAAACCCACAGGCAAAATAATGTGCTAAGAAGTCACCTCCCTCTTTCATGATAAAATGTTTGCTTATGAGAATATAACTTACCAAACTCTGGATGAATACATATTGCTTGCATTATTTATATTTCTCTGATTAAGAAGTGAGATGCAGAAGGGATTAGCACTGCTATGAAAAATAATAATAACACTTAGTAATTTAACTAAGGACTTGGGATCTTAGGGCTACCAAAGTATAGCTTGGCAATGGGAATATTGCAAGTTCACACATGGTATATTTATACCCAGGGGCCTGAGTATGCTGGGTTAACAGAGAAATGTCCCAGGCAGTGTGTGTTTAAAAAGAAGAAAGTAGCTAAAGACCCTGTTATATTTGATAATGAATTCTAGGAATAAATTCAGGAGAGGCCTGGGCAAAATCCTTGATGGCCAGTAAAGTTGAAAAAAGGGATGATAACTGAATTGATGTTTGTATTTGGTTGTTTTGGTGCTTTTTATGGATGAATCTTATGATTGTTTCTATGAATCAAGTCATGGTGAATATATGTGTAAATAATCTGTTAACACTGAGATGAAGGAACATGCTTCACAAAAAGAAAAACAAGCATAAGGAAGATACTGAGTTTCTTATTCATGTAAAGTTTGTTTATAAAGAGAATTGAATGAGATCATGTTTTCAGTTGGATTATTCATACCAGACAAATAGTCTGACCCTTTTGTGTTTATGCACCATTGGGTGTCTCATATTCATATGGGGCAGTTCATGGTGGTTTTGCAGGGAAAAAGGAATTGCTTTGATCAGGCTTGGATGTTAAACTGCTTAAGATTTGGATGCTATGTTTTTAAAAGACTTTGCTGAAGTAAACTACACCTTCATGATGAACTAGATTAAGACCTATTGTTTAAAATTACTTTGAGAAACCAATGTATGGTTAATTACTGTTTTGTAGTTGTTGAACTTATATGTCTCAGCTGAACTATGTGCTTTGTTTTGTTAAATGCTTTGCTAAGAAAAATGAATTCTAAGCTTCAAGAACAGTTAGGTTATAATGGTAGAAGATCTGAGATTAAAAGAATTTGTGGTTTGTATGTATATCTATAGAACTGGCATAAGAAAATCCATGTTCAAGTCAAAAATAAAATCTGATAGAAAGAGTTTGAATTGCTTTAAAAAGAAAATAATATAGCATGTATTTTGTAACTGAGTAGTGCAAACCAGAACAAGGCTAACATAGCCCTTTTTCTTGAGCCTGGGTCAAGCCAGCAACTAAGGATTTAAATTAAATGTTTGGATCTGTTTCATAGCCAAAGTATATAATAGGTTCAGACAATTTTGTTCACAGGAAAAAAAAAACAAAAATTGGGTTTGAACCGACCAGCATAGCACTCGAACTCGTGACCTCTCATGTGTAAGTTAGGCGCGTTTCCATTACGCCTAGATGTTGCTTGTGTTCACTTAGGATCCACTTTCTTTTAGCCTGAGTTTGATACTATTCAGACTTTAACACAATCATTCATATTAAAAGCTTGCTTTCCACTGATTATTACTTGATCATTCCTTGATTAGAATAACAGACTAAAGTACATGTTTCCAGTGGATTCTGGGGTCAAAAATCAGATTACAATAATTAATCTTTTTTTTAAGGAATTATCACATTTTAATAGATTTAAAAGGAATTCTACTTACATATTAACATGCTCTGATTATAGTAGAATATAACATAGATATCTTCATATATGTATGTTAGGGATGATTTAGATTTAAAATAATATTTCTATATTGTGAAAGATCCTGGATATATTTTGTTTATTGGAGAAAGAAAATGACCCTGGGAAATGTATTTGTAATGAATGATATATCTATATATCATTTCTTAAAAAAAATCCTTATGAAATTAGGGTGGAAATAGGAGGGTCATTTCAGTTGGTATCAGAGCGAGGTTGTTAAATAACATAGCAAAAATTTTGTATGAATTTGTTTGCATTGGATGTATAGAAGTGTTTACTGCTTTGGATGTTTTGTTTTTTTTTTATTTACACTATTGATATCTATTATGACAGAATAAGTGATAAATTAAAATGAATTAATCTATAGAGCATTAGGCAAAACAGACTAACCTAAGTGTTATATCCATAGAGCTATGGTAGGACCCAGACATCAAAATGTAGGAACAAGTGAACCACCCATGGTGAATGTGCAAGAATTCATGAGGGCCATAAGAGATGGAGTAAGCAACAGGCAGGAAAATCCACATGAGGAACTTTCCAAACTACTCAAGACTTTTACCAATCTTGGAGGCAAAACATTTGATGGCACAGAAGGAGTTATGGGGGTTCAAAATTGGCTTAGAATTTTGGAAAGAATCTTTGCAGACATGCAAGTTGAAGACCAAAGGAAGAGGCAAATTGCATCCATGCAATTGAGAGGAGCAGCTTTGGATTGATGGGAGGTTATCATAGCTGGAAGACCTGAAGGAGAAGTAACATGGGATCAGTTTAAAGCAATGTTGGAAGGCAGATTTATCCCTGCATCAGCTAAGGAATCTTTACTGGAGGAATTCATCAAATTGAGGCAAGGGACTATGAGTGTCACTGAGTACACTCAGAAGTTTGAATCATTGGCAAAGTATGGTGCAGTGCTCATCACTACTGAGGAAGCTAAGAATGGCAGATATATCCAAGGGTTGAACTCTAGCCTTAGTAGAGCCATGCTACCATATAAGGATAAAACTTTTGATCAAGTTTTGGATTTGACTCTGAGCATTGAACAACATGATAAAGCTAGAGAGAATTTCAGGACATTCAAAAATAATCAAAACAAGAAGGGAAAGGGTAAATTTCACCCTTATGATAAAAAGAAAACAGACATAACTTCCACCAAGAAACCAGAAGAAGCCAGAACTGCTGAAGTTAAGAAGAGGATCACTTGTTACAACTGTGGACAAGAGGGGCACATGAAAAATAGGTGCACCAATCCTAGACCAGCATCCTTCAATTGTCACCATTGTGGGAAGGAAGGTCACATAAAGAGGAACTGCCCAGATTTTAAGCAAGGAAAATTAGGGGCTTTGGAAGGGAAAGGCAAGGCAGCTGAGGGATCAAATTTTGAAAAGCATGGTCAAGTTGAAGGTACTTTGCTTATCCATTCAATACCTTTAACAGTAGTATATGATACTGGGGCTACACACTCATTGATCTCTCATGATATTGCACAACAATTAAAATTGAACTGTATGATTGTTGATAAACCACTGCTAATTAGAAGCCCTATAGGTAGTTCATGTGTCATGGGTATGATGTGCATGCAATTGGGATTAAATATCGGAGGACATGTGTTTGAGTCAAACCTATATGTGTTGCAATATCCAGACATAGGAATTATTTTAGGAGTTGATTGGTTGAGTAGATATAAGGCTATCATAAATATGGAGACATCCACCATATCATTGAAGGTTTCTGATGGACAAAGAATAATCGTCCTTTGTGAGGCAAACAAAAATAGAAGTATAGCCAACCTTTCTGCATTGTCAAATGAAAAACCCATGCCTGCATTAGAAGAGATCCCCATAGTTAATCAATATGATGATGTGTTTGGGGAAGTAAGAGGAGTTCCTAATCACAGGCCAGTTGAATTTTCAATTAGGATAATTCCAGGAGCTAGCCCAGTGGTTAAAAGACCAACCAGAATGGGGCCTAAGGAATTGATGGAGTTGAAAAAGCAATTAGTTGAACTAGAAGAAAAAGGTTTTATTAGACCCAGTAGCTCATCATGGGGAGCACCAGTAGTCTTTGTTAAGAAACATGATGGATCCCTGAGATTATGTATTGACTATAGGGAATTAAATAAAGTCACAATTAAAAATAAATACCCCTTACCAAGAATTGATGATCTCTTTGATCAATTGAGTGGTGCAAAGATATTCTCCAGGCTTGATTTAGCTTCAGGCTTTCATCAGATGAAAGTAGAAGAGGAAAGCATTAAGTATACAGCCTTTAACACCAGATATGGACTTTATGAATTTTTGGTGATGCCATTTGGCTTAACCAATGCTCCTTCCTATTTTGTTGATTTGATGAATAGGATTTTTAGAGAATACTTGGATAAGTTTGTATTAATATTTATTGATGATATACTAATTTATTCTAAGTCAGTTAGAGAGCATGAGAACCATTTGCATATAGTATTTGAGAAATTGAGACAGGAAGACTTGAAAGCAAAGTTTTCAAAATGCACTTTTTGGCAGAATGAAGTGAACTTTCTAGGCCATATTATATCAGAAAAAGGAATAGCTGTGGACTCCAATAAAGTCATTGCAGTGCAAGCTTGGAAAAGGCCTACTAATGTCACTGAAGTCAGATCATTTATGGGAATGACTGGTTACTATAGAAGATTTATAAAAGATTTTGCAAAAATCTCAATTCCATTAACCAGATTGACTAGGAAAAATCAAGTGTTCACTTGGACTGAGGAGTGTGAAAATGCCTTTGGGAAATTAAAAGAAGCACTGGTACAAGCTCCAATTCTTAAAGTACCTGAGGGAAATGAAAACTTGGTGGTGTACACTGATGCAAGTGGACAAGGGCTTGGAGCAGTGTTGATGCAACAACATCAGGTAATAACTTATGCTTCTAGGCAGTTGAAATCAAGTGAAGTAAGGTATGCTACTCATGACCTTGAATTGGCTGCTGTAGTGTATGCCCTTAAGCTATGGAGACACTACTTGTTAGGGGCAAAATTTGAAGTATATACAGACCATAAATCACTCAAATATTTGTTTTCACAAAAAGAACTAAATATGAGGCAGCAAAGATGGATTGAACTCTTAGCCTCATATGATTTTGAAATATTTTACACACCAGGTAAGGCTAATAAAGTAGCAGATGCCCTAAGTAGACAACATGCTAAAGTGGCTAGATTAATGATAGAAGAGTTTAACACTTTATCATTATTTATTGATTCAGAGATAAAAAGTGATAACATAGAAAACATGAGCTTATGCAATGGGAAGGTAGAAATGGGAAAATTAAGTTTTATTACTCTGGGATCAGAATTGAAAAATAAAGTTGCAATGCTACAAAACCAAGATCCATTTTTATTTGGAAAGAAGACACAAATATTAAATGGTGAGACAGTAGAAGGTTTTCAATTGGATGATCAGGGCCATCTGAAGAAAGGAGAAAGAATATGTGTTCCAGCAATGGATGAGTTGAAGCAAGAAATTTTGGATGCTTACCACAAAAGCAAATATACTATACACCCAGGAAGCACAAGAATGTATCACAACCTCAAGAGAGATTATTGGTGGAGTGGTATGAAGAGTGCAGTGGCAACCTATGTATCAAAATGTATGGTTTGCCAGCAGGTGAAGGCTGAGTATCAAAAACCCTCAGGAATGCTTCAACCTTTACAAATACCACAGTGGAAATGGGAAGACATATCAATGGATTTTATTGATGGTTTGCCTAGAACTAGGAGGGGAAATGATAGTATTTGGGTAATGGTTGATAGGTTAACCAAGTCAGCCCACTTTATACCAGTGAAATAAGAAAGAAATGCTAATACCCTAGCCCAGTTGTTTATTAAAGAAGTAGTCAGACTGCATGGTATACCAAAGACTATAGTGAGTGATAGAGATACCATCTTCACTTCAAAATTTTAGCAGAGTTTTCACAAGGCAATGGGGACTGATTTATGTTTGAGTACAGCATACCATCCTCAATCTGATGGTCAAACAGAAATTGTGAACAAATTGCTTGAAGACATGTTGAGAGCATGTGTATTGGATTGGGGAGGAAGCTGGGAAGATTACATATATCTAGCTGAATTTGCATACAATAACACCCATCACAGTAGCATAGGCATGGCCCCCTTTGAAGCTCTCTATGGAAGGCCATGTTTATCACCTTCAAGTTGGCATGAGTCTGGAGAAAAAGTGGTCTTAGGACCAGAAAATGTGAAGGAGACTTCTGAAAAGGTAGCCTTGATCAGAAAAAGAATTGCCTCTGCCCAAGATAGGCAAAAGAAATATGCAGATCAAAGAAGGAAGGCAGTACAATATGATGTTGGGGATTATGTGTTCATCAAGATATCACCCATGAAAAAGGTTCTAAGGTTTGGGAAACAAGGAAAGTTGATTCCTAAATATACAGGACCATATAAAATTCTAGAAAGAATAGGGACAGTAGCCTATAAATTAGAATTGCCAGAAGAAATGAGAGCCATGCATGATGTCTTTCATGTGTCTCAACTAAGAAGATGGGTTCATGATAAGGAAGCAATACTAGAATCCTCTAAGGATGTGCAGATTGATCCTAGAATGATCTATGAAAAGGAACCAGTGGGCATAGTTTCTAGAGAAACCAAGAAATTGAGAAACAAAGAAATTAAATTAGTAAAAGTACAATGGAGTCTAGACCCAAATGATTGCACATGGGAAGTGGAGGATAAAATCAGAAATGATTATCCCCAGCTGTTTGATTGAAGAAAAGGTAAATCTATATATACATATACATACTAATGAATGTGTTGGTTGAATATGCATTGTGATTTTTATCTTGTGTTGATATGCATAGTGCTTAATAGGTGATTGGTTTGAAAATGGTTTTGAAATCAGAAAAATTCATTTTTTGAAGAGATGATACTTAAGTTAAGTATGAAAGAATTGTGGGACACAATTCCTAAAAGGAGGGGTATATGTGATAACCCTGATTTTTGTGAGTAATTTCATGATTTAATTTAGTTTGTATTTGTTTGAAATTGCATTGGGAAAAATAGGAATAGGAAATTGATTTGCAGATACAAAGTATAAAACATGTACATGTGCACAAGACAGTGTACACATGCACACAGATTTCTGTGTAACAAAATTTGGCAGAAATTAATAGATAAAAATAAAATAACTGATTTAGAAATACATATGCATAAAGATAGAATTTTGTCTTTAAATAAAATAGAGTACAAAGAAAATAAGAGCTAGGCTGAAATAAATTTAAAATTATTTAAAGAAAGAAAAATAAAAGGCTTAGGTATACATAGGTTATACATGTATACAGTCAATCAATCTCTGGAAGGAAACAGAGTTGCATGAAAATGGCATGAGTCCCTAAACAAGCACTTTATCTATTCTCAGTAATTTCTTTTATTAAGAAAATAATAACAATAATAATAGGAAGTCATGCATATGACATGACCAGGGAAAATTAAAAGAGAGAAACTAATTTCTGGAAAGGAAGACAAGGACCACATACCCTTTTATTTTCTTGAATCAAACCAGAGGCAGGCTATGTTTGGGATGGGGTAGAACTGACATTGGGTAAGTCCATAAACCCTAGTAACAGCCAAGATTTATATAAAAGGCCTAGTATAGTAAGACCATATATTTTTGTTCTTCATTAACCTAAAGAAAAATATACAAGGCATAAACCAGAGAAAATAGGAGAAGGCAGAAGACTAAAAGGGGGTTCATAAGGCATAGGAAGAAGAAGGATTAAGGTGAGTAATCTCACTGAAAACTTTGGCATTAAGACCTGAATATTGAGGCAGCCAGTTTGAACTAATTTTCTTTTACAAGTTATGTTTTATGATTGAATGACTTTGTTTTGTTAATGATTTGTTTAAGGGTAAAACCTCTATCTGATTTACCCAGAAAAATAAGAGTCATGGATTCATGAACAAAAATGTTTGTCTGAGATATGGGTTAGTTTTGAGATTGAGTGATTTCTTTTATAAGTTTTCTTTATAAGTTGTTTATAAAAATCCCCGGATTCAAGTAGTGGGTATATGGTCTGAAGGTAGAAAGAAATATGGGCTGTAACATTGTGTTGTTGCTTATGTCTCATATTAATTAAAACAAAAGAAAATGTAGAAGTGCAATGTTGTACATGTGCTGAGCTTCTATGTTTTATGAAATACCCAAATCAAATATACTTGTGGTTTAGCCAGATCATGAATCTGATTGAACCAGAGGTAAGGGAAAATATATATCTAGCAAATTACTCAGGACCATATGCTTACATCTTGATCCAGTGAAACCCACAGGCAAAATAATGTGCTAAGAAGTCACCTCCCTCTTTCATGATAAAATGTTTGCTTATGAGAATATAACTTACCAAACTCTGGATGAATACATATTGCTTGCATTATTTATATTTCTCTGATTAAGAAGTGAGATGCAGAAGGGATTAGCACTGCTATGAAAAATAATAATAACACTTAGTAATTTAACTAAGGACTTGGGATCTTAGGGCTACCAAAGTATAGCTTGGCAATGGGAATATTGCAAGTTCACACATGGTATATTTATACCCAGGGGCCTGAGTGTGCTGGGTTAACAGAGAAATGTCCCAGGCAGTGTGTGTTTAAAAAGAAGAAAGTAGCTAAAGACCCTGTTATATTTGATAATGAATTCTAGGAATAAATTCAGGAGAGGCCTGGGCAAAATCCCTGATGGCCAGTAAAGTTGAAAAAAGGGATGATAACTGAATTGATGTTTGTATTTGGTTGTTTTGGTGCTTTTTATGGATGAATCTTATGATTGTTTCTATGAATCAAGTCATGGTGAATATATGTGTAAATAATCTGTTAACACTGAGATGAAGGAACATGCTTCACAAAAAGAAAAACAAGCATAAGGAAGATACTGAGTTTCTTATTCATGTAAAGTTTGTTTATAAAGAGAATTGAATGAGATCATGTTTTCAGTTGGATTATTCATACCAGACAAATAGTCTGACCCTTTTGTGTTTATGCACCATTGGGTGTCTCATATTCATATGGGGCAGTTCATGGTGGTTTTGCAGGGAAATAGGAATTGCTTTGATCAGGCTTGGATGTTAAACTGCTTAAGATTTGGATGCTATGTTTTTAAAAGACTTTGCTGAAGTAAACTACACCTTCATGATGAACTAGATTAAGACCTATTGTTTAAAATTACTTTGAGAAACCAATGTATGGTTAATTACTGTTTTGTAGTTGTTGAACTTATATGTCTCAGCTGAACTATGTGCTTTGTTTTGTTAAATGCTTTGCTAAGAGAAATGAATTCTAAGCTTCAAGAACAGTTAGGTTATAATGGTAGAAGATCTGAGATTAAAAGAATTTGTGGTTTGTATGTATATCTATAGAACTGGCATAAGAAAATCCATGTTCAAGTCAAAAATAAAATCTGATAGAAAGAGTTTGAATTGCTTTAAAAAGAAAATAATATAGCATGTATTTTGTAACTGAGTAGTGCAAACCAGAACAAGGCTAACATAGCCCTTTTTCTTGAGCCTGGGTCAAGCCAGCAACTAAGGATTTAAATTAAATGTTTGGATCTGTTTCATAGCCAAAGTATATAATAGGTTCAGACAATTTTGTTCACAGGAAAAAAAAACAAAAATTGGATTTGAACCGACCAGCATAGCACTCGAACTCGTGACCTCTCATGTGTAAGTTAGGCGCGTTTCCATTACGCCTAGATGTTGCTTGTGTTCACTTAGGATCCACTTTCTTTTAGCCTGAGTTTGATACTATTCAGACTTTAACACAATCATTCATATTAAAAGCTTGCTTTCCACTGATTATTACTTGATCATTCCTTGATTAGAATAACAGACTAAAGTACATGTTTCCAGTGGATTCTAGGGTCAAAAATCAGATTACAATAATTAATCTTTTTTTAAGGAATTATCACATTTTAATAGATTTAAAAGGAATTCTACTTACATATTAACATGCTCTGATTATAGTAGAATATAACATAGATATCTTCATATATGTATGTTAGGGATGATTTAGATTTAAAACAATATTTCTATATTGTGAAAGATCCTGGATATATTTTGTTTATTGGAGAAAGAAAATGACCCTGGGAAATATATTTGTAATGAATGATATATCTATATATCATTTCTTAAAAAAAAAAATCCTTATGAAATTAGGGTGGAAATAGGAGGGTCATTTCATTCGGCGTAGCGGCGTTCGGCACACCTGGTTCGGCATACAACAACCACTGCACTGGGGCTTGAGCGTTCGGCTATCCAGCCCACTTGGGAAGTCCAGCCCATATTTGCCTATAAATAGAGGGGCAGGGTCACAGTGAAATGGATCCTTTTTTTGGAGAGAAAACACCGGGGAGACTCTGCCATTTTCAAGACTCATCTTCTCTACTTAACAACTTCACTCTAGAATTTGATTCACGAATTATATTTGTAATCAACTATAAAGGAAATCAATAAAGTTGAACAAAGTGGACGTAGGCAATTACGCTGAACCACTATAAATTTGGTGTTCTTACTTTCTGCATTTAAATTAGCATTGTCTTCTCTGTTTAATTTACTTTCATCACTTATATCTCTACACAATCTTTCTGAACGAGGTTAGTGACCAATTTTGGTGCTAACACTTTGGTGCTTTCATTGAGAGCTGAACTCAAGGATCTGCTTTGAAGCTACTGGATTGAACAAATCCCCCAAAGAATATCCGACTCACTGATAGGACATCCGTTGATTCTACTCAGAGTTCATACCAATAACTCTACAATGGCAAGACCACGTACCAGGTCAGCTTCTCACAATGCGGATGCCCACGAGACTGCTAGCGTGCAACAAGCAGGGCCTAGCAATCAACCAGCAATTCCAAATACAGGAGTTGCCACTCAGGACCAAACTCCAGTTGTCACCAGAATAGAGTTCAACGACTTGATGAGAGAGCTCAGGGAAAGTAGGAGACAACTAGGAGAGCAGATGCAAGCCAATGCCAACCTGATGGCACAACTTACTCAACAGCAGCAACAGAATGCTGGGGGCAATCCCGCTGCTTACTCCTCATCTGACAGCTCTACTTCCTCTAATGAACATCCCAGGCGCAGACGCCGTAAGACTGATGCTGCGCGAGCAGATGCTGCTGTTCGAACAGCTGGAGACCGCGACCAAGCAAGAGCTGGAAGCTTCAGGACCAGGATATAGATGGAAGATAGAGGCCCAGATCATCAAAATGCTAACGATGTCGAACCTCAAGACGCACGATTGGCAGATCGCCAAGAGAGGAGGCATCAGCATGGACAGGCGGGTAGAATAGACTCCAACCTTCCGCCTTCCATACAGACACCCGATCTGACAGCCATGATCAGGCAACTGATGAAAGAGAATCAGGGCTTATCAAATGATGACTGGGGAGTGTCAAGAAGTCATACTCCGTTCACGGATGTTGTGTTGCAAGCGGCGTACCCCAGGAAGTTTATTATGCCTACTATTCCTGCATATGAAGGAAAGACTGACCCTAGACAACATGTCATGAGGTACGAATGGATGATGGATTCAGCCAGAGCGAATGATGCCACCAAATGTAGGTGCTTTCCGATTACTCTATCTAGGATCGCTACTATGTGGTTCACCCGACTTCCTCCGCGATCCGTATCAAATTTCGAGGAGTTGGCAAAGAAGTTTATTGAGCAGTTCAGGATACACACTACGCGCCCAAAGGACGTGATGTCTCTGTCAAGTGTAATCCAAAATCCTAGGGAATCGTTGAAGGAATATTTGCAAAGATTCCACGTAGCAGCAACTGAAGTCAGTAATCCCAATGACCATGCAATTCTGATGGCCGTAATGAGAGGTGTGGATCCAGACTCTGAGTTTGGAGACTGGCTGGCAGGAAAACCTCCAGCTACGCTAGAGCGTTTCTACTCTAAGGCACACCAGTTCATAAGAAGAGAGGAAGCTAGGTGGGTACGACGAGATAAGGCGCCAGGGCCTGTCCAAGAGTCAATAAAGAGCAACATCGCTGTGAAGCAATCTAGAGACAGCTCGGGAAAGGTCCAAGTCAATGTCCAGAACAAGCCTGGGCAACCCAAGGAGTCCGGAGGAAGGAGTCAAGGGAAAAGAAAAGAAGCAGGAAAGTGGAAGTCGAGAATTCCAAGCTACAGCGAGTACACTCCGCTAAACGCCCCACTTGAAAACATTTACCTATCCACCTGCAATACTTTTCAGTACAGAAAACCACATCCAAAAGAATCAACCGAAGAACAGAAGCGGACCGGGAAATATTGTCGCTTCCATGAGACTTATGGACACAATACGGAAGAATGTAGACACTTGCACGACGCTATCGAGAAGTTGATCAGGCAGAAGAAATTGCAAGAATTTGTGAAGGATCCACAAGAAGGAGGACAGGGAACGTCCAACCCAGGTCGTGCACCAGCTCCACGTCATCCCGAGGAGCCTGCCCGGACCGTTGGTAGACTGGTCATAAATACAATTATCGGCGGGCCTCACCCCGCGGATAAGAATTGGCAGGAGATGGAGCGATATGCAAGTTCCTTGAAGCATGCAGATTTTGAGTGTTGTTCGAACATGGAGGATGGAGCCCCTGCTAAGCAGCAGCGCGTAATGACAGACGATATTGTGTTCAGAAGCAGAGACGCTGATCAGGTAGAGGCTCCGACCATCGACCCCATGGTCATATCTGCAACGATCGGACCAGCATATGTAAAAAGAATTCTGATTGATTCTGGAAGTTCAGTCAACATCATCTTCAAGAAGGCCTACGATCAAATGAAGCTAGAAACAAAAGACTTGAAACCATCCAAAGCTCGTATTCACGGCTTTAACGGCGCTGCAACTGATGCAGTGGGATATGTCGAGTTACCAGTTGAACTGGGACAAGGCGAGCGTCGGAGAGTGCGAATTCTACCCTTTGTAGTTTTGGATGTGGACTCTCCGTATAACGTTTTCTTGGGTCGGCCGGCCCTGGCGGAGTTTAGGGCAGCGTTAGCCCCGTGGTGTTTAACTTTGAAGTTCCCGACTGACAAAGGAGTAGGCATTGTTCACGGCGACCAAGCAGCTGGTCGTTCCTGTTATGTGGCCGAGCTCCGAGAGGCCCACCAGAGGGAGAAGGGAAAGGTTGCGGACAATCCCGTCCGCATCCTCAATGCAGATAATTGACAAGTAGTGCCCGAGCCCTGGCTCGGGCATAGTCCTCGGATCTACGGAGATATAGATCCGAGAGACGACGATGAGAAACCCAGGGAAGAGAAGGCGGCACCGGCTGAATTAACAATTGACATTTCGGTTAGCCGCGACGACCCTTCGCGAATACTGAAGATCGGATCACAGCTAGGCCCCGCAATGACTGAAGACCTTAGCGACTTCCTCCAGGCGAACCTTGATGTTTTCGCCTGGACGCATTCTGATATGTGTGGGATTTCTCCCGCCATCACGAGTCATATGTTGAACATAGACCCGAAATACGTCCCAGTCAAGCAAAAAAGGAGAGGAATGGATCCGGAGAGATCCGCCGCTCTTGGAGAGGAGGTGGACAAACTCAAAGCGAATGGGTTCGTCCGCGATGCCCTCTACCCTGAATGGGTATCCAACCCCGTGCTAGTAAAGAAGGCGAATGGGAAATGGAGGACTTGCGTAGATTATTCCGACTTGAACAAAGCATGCCCTAAGGACAGTTTCCCGTTGCCTAGGATCGATCAGTTGGTCAATTCCACCGCAGGACACGAGTTACTGTCATTCATGGATGCATACTCAGGATACAACCAAATCCCAATGCATATTCCGGACCAAGAACACACCAGCTTCGTTACAAATGTCGGACTGTATTGCTATGTAGTGATGCCCTTTGGATTGAAGAATGCTGGAGCAACTTACCAACGTCTGGTGAATCGAATGTTCAAGGACCAGCTGGGTAAAACCATCAAAGTCTATGTGGATGACATGCTCGTGAAGTCACGACGGTCAAACGACCACATTCAAGACTTGGCTGAAATGTTCGACATACTCAGGTTTTATGGCATGAAGATCAACCCATTGAAGTGTTCTTTCGGCGTTGCATCAGGGAAGTTTTTGGGATTCATCGTCAACGCTAGGGGAATCGAGGCCAACCCAGAAAAGATCCAAGCTATTCGAGATGTACAAGCGCCCAAGACTATAAAGCAGGTACATAGCTTGAACGGAAAAGTAGCTGCGCTGAGTCGATTTATATCCAAGGCAACTGACAAGTGCATCCCGTTCTTTGACATAATAAAGAAAGGAAAGAGAAATTTTGAATGGACGTCTAGCTGTGAGGAAGCATTCCGGAATCTGGTGAGGCATCTGGAGAGCCCACCAATGCTATCAAAACCAGTTGACCATGAGATGTTGTACGTATACTTGGTTGTATCCCCACATGCGATAAGTGCGGCTTTGGTACGAGAGGAGGATCGAGTCCAAAAGCTGGTGTATTATGTTAGCAAACGTTTAACAGGGGCCGAGAGGAATTACCCTAAAATAGAGAAATTAGCTTATTGCTTGGTGATTGCATCACGAAAGCTTCGCCCGTACTTTCAAGCACATTCAATCGGTGTTTATTCCGATCAACCCCTGAGGCAGGTACTCCAACGGCCGGAAACTTCTGGAAGATTGCTAAGATGGAACATCGAGTTGAGCCAATTCGATATCGCGTACTTACCACGGAGAGCCATCCGAGGGCAAGCGTTAGCAGACTTCATCGCTGAATTTACCATACCCCATCAAATCGGACGATCACGACATCATTCCCCCCGTTCGATGGAAATTATACACTGACGGTGCATCAAACGATCGTTGCTCCGGCGCGGGCGTAGTTCTTGTAACTCCAGAAAACCAATCGATCTGTTATGCCCTGAAGCTCGATTTCCCGGCTACAAATAACGAAGCCGAATATGAAGCACTGATCGCTGGCTTGAAGCTCATCAGGGAACTCGGGATCAAATCAGTCGAAATCTTTTGTGACTCGCAGTTGGTGGTTTACCAAGTACGGGGAGACTACCAAGCAAAGGGACGAAAGCTTGCCCCGTACCTCATTCAGGTCCAAGAACTACTATCAAATCTTGAGCGTTATGACATCTCACATATCCCGCGCGAACAGAACAAAGAAGCCGACTTATTGGCTAAGTTCGCGAGTACCGACGATGCGCAAAAAATGGGATTGTATCCCATCGAAGTCTTGCATGCCCCGAGCATAGACGAAATTAAAGTTGATCGCGTGTTGGGAATAGAAATCGAGAAGGAATCATGGATAACCCCATTCAAACTATACCTGACGACCGGGGCTTTACCAGGAAAAAGAAGCGAAAGACGGCAGGTCCTTCGAAAGGCCGTGCGATACATAATGCAGGATGGATCAATGTATCGAAAAGGATTCTCAGTCCCGTTATTACGATGCATCGCTCATGATGAAACAAAGCGAGTCTTGAGAGAGGTTCACGAAGGGGAATGTGGCGACCATACTGGGGGGCAAACACTAGCAAAGAAGATCCTCCGCTATGGATATTACTGGCCCACCGTAAACCGGGATGCCGCGGACTACGCAAGAAAATGCGACAAGTGTCAAAGATATGCGAAAATCCCGAGGGCTCCATCAACGGAACTCACACAAATGATCAGTCCCTGGCCATTTGCGATCTGGGGAATCGACATAATCGGCTCTTTGCCTCTATCCAAAGGTGGTGCGAAATACGCAATAGTTGCAGTCGACTATTTCACGAAATGGGCTGAGGCAGAACCTTTGGCCACTATCACCTCTAAGAAGGTCATTAACTTCGTTGTACGAAACATTATATGCCGCTTTGGCCTTCCACGCACCATCATTACAGACAACGGAACGCAATTCGAAAGTAGAGAGTTCAAAGAGTTCTGTTTAAAGTACGACATCGAGAAAAAGTTCGCCGCCGTTGCACACCCAAAAGCTAACGGACAAGTCAAGGCCGTTAACAAAATAATCAAGTCCATACTGAAGAAGCGTCTGGAGAAGGTTAGAGGCAAGTGGGTAGATGAACTCCCGACAGCATTATGGGCGTATAGAACTACCCACAAGTCCGCGACCGGCCACACTCCGTTCGCCTTGGCATACGGCTCTGAAGCCGTTATACCCATGGAACTTGAAGTTCCATCGCACCGAGTGACATACTATGATCCCAAGACGAACCAAAACCTCTTGCTGGAATCACTGGACTGCATCGACGAAAAGCGTGAAGAAGCTGAATTAAGGGCAGCGGTGCACAGACATCGAGTCAAGCGTTACTACGACAGCAGAGTCCGCCCAAGAATCTTTGATGTGGGTGATCTCGTTCTGAAACGAGTCTTCCCGGTACCATCACGCATGAATCCCAGTTGGGAAGGTCCATACGCCATTGAACGGAAGCTTGGAGAAGGAACATTCAAGCTAGCGACCGTTGATGGCGCGACACTCCCCCGAGCATGGAACAATGAACATTTGCGGCACTATTACATTTAGCATGTTTTCCTTTCTTGTTGTAGGCACTGTTATTTCCTGCACGTTTCCATTCAATAATGACTTAGTTTCCTTTTAAAAGTTGTAATCAAGCAATTTAGTTGATTTTCATTAATAAAGGCTTGAAGCCATATTTTCTATGAAGTTTCTATATCTCTTAATTGGATGATAAATTACATTATCCTGCACGACATACAGACTCGTACGAACGATTCCAAATCTCCGAAGCCCCAGAGCGTGGATCGGAGTACTCTAAGTCCCCAGAGTGCGGACTAGAGTATAAAACGATTCCAAATCTCCGAATCCCCAGAGTGCGGAGCGGAGTACTCTAAGTCCCCAGAGCGCGGACTAGAGTATAAACGACTTAAAATCTCCGAATCCCCAGAGTGTGGAGCAGAGTACTCTAAGTCCCCAAAGCGCGGACTAGAGTATAAACGACTTCAAATCTCCGAATCCCCAGAGTGCGGAGCGGAGTACTCTAAGTCCCCAGAGAGCGGACTAGAGTATAAACGAATACGAATCTCCGAATCCCCAGAGTGCGGAGCGGAATACTCTAAGTCCCCAGAGCGCGGACTAGAGTATAACGATTTCAAATCTCCGAATCCCCAGAGTGCGGAGCGGAGTACTCTAAGTCCCCAGAGCGCGGACTAGAGTATAAACGATTTCAAATCTCTGAATCCCCAAAGCGCGGATCGGAGTACTCCAAGCCCCCGGAGCGCGGACTAGAGTATAAACAGTCTCAAGTCTCCAATTCCCCGGAGCACAGTGTCAGCAAACCAAATAAAGACAAGAGAATCATTCAAACAAAAAGAAACTAAATTTTATTCGATAAGTCCAAAATGGGGATACATGATCACTCCTACAAAATTCAGACCTCTCTATACAAACTACAAGTTGTGGAAGATAAAAGCAATTACAAGACTTAAGCAAAAAACTCGTTGAACGAGTGTATCGATTATTTCTTCGACTTCTTCTTTTTGTCTTCCTTCGTTGTTTCCGACGACTCCTCTCCCTCACGCTTTTTCTTGGACTTTTTGCTTGCTAGAGAAACGGAGTCGGGAGTAGGAGACGGAACATCTAGTGGTTTGGACCTGCTCGGGAGAATGATTTTCAAAGGTCTGTTCCGCGGGTCAGTGAGTTCCAGTATTTCAGACTCAACTTTGACTTTGACTTTTTTCTTCAGGAAATTATTGTTAAGGACAAAAATTTTCAGCGTTTTTGCCTCAAGGACAGACCTTCAATATTTTATCCTGAAGGACAACTTTCTTTAGGTATCAGTTTTTAGTCATTGATAGTATCAGTTTGTAGTTATCGGTAGCAGTTTTTAGGTATCAGTTTTTAGCTTGGTAGCAGTTTTGTTGTCCTTATGAATAATTTTGGAAAATATTTGTCCTTATGAATAATTTTTAGAAGAATGTTTGTCCTTATGGTAAAAATATTGAGGTTGTGTCCTTGAGGCAAAAAATATACAAATCTTTGTCCTTTAAATTAATTCCCCC
Source organism: Allium fistulosum (assembly GCA_030737815.1). NCBI lineage: Eukaryota > Viridiplantae > Streptophyta > Magnoliopsida > Asparagales > Amaryllidaceae > Allium > Allium fistulosum. The sequence goes on from CM060907.1 coordinate 104,881,538, forward strand.
TTTTTTCTTCTCCTCGTCGGCAAGACGGTCCTTCATGCTCATCTCTGAAGTATGCTCAGAGGCGCCGGTGATTTCAATTTCATCGCTTCCTTCGGCAGGAGACGAAGTATCAAGTTTGTCATCATCTAGCGCCCCGATCACTTGAGCGTCTGGACCGGAAGTTACTCCTGCGTGAGCAACGTCGCTTGTTTTCTCTGCTTCCTCCTTGGCGTCATCGCTCCTCGGAGTTGGCTCGGCGTCAGAGCAACCTGCACGAAAACATAAGGAATGAGCATTAGAACGAGTAGCCACTGCTGAAAAATGACGGGATCTCTTCAATTTCTAGAGAAAGAAGAATTTCCTATCAGGGTCCGGTTGGCTATCGGTGGCACGAGGGGTTTCACCCTCCAGGATAGGTGACAGCACATGAACACCAAGCCCGGGATCTTCGGGATCATAACTAGCATGCTGCTCGAATGGATCAAGTGTTGGCCGACCGGCCGATTGAGCAGCGTAAGGAGCGGAAATGTGAGGAGTAGTAGCATCGGCCCCAGACGGGCCAGCTTCATCATTCTTCTCTTTCGGAGGGGAAGAGCCTTTGCTATAAAGTGCCAATGCTGCAGATAAGTCCGATGGCTCATTCCCCCTTAGGAACTCCTTCACCAAGACATCCTCATCGACCTCGTTGGAGCCCGACTCGACCTTCCTGATCCTTATCAGAGTTTCCCACCCCTCAGCTAGGGATTCGAGGTAGCCGTCACCCAGAAATGTTAAGTCGCAGTGCATAAGGACGCGGGCTCCATACTAGGCGATCAACGGGTCAAAGATACTTTTGACCTCTTCCCTGCCGGCTTCTGCGGCCGCCTCGAGGCGAGAATCAAGATCTTCCACAGCCATTCTTTTGCCCTCCTCACGGGCCTCGTCCTTCATTTTCTCGACCCCGGCGAGTTCGTCATCGAGCTTTGTCTTAAGTAGTCGGGTAGCAACAATCTCATCACAGTATCGCTGCGATTCTTCTTGAGCAGCTACTTTGTCTTCCTTCTCCTTGGAAAGTAATTCCTTCAGCTCCTTGACTTGAGTAGCAAGTGCGTCCCTTTCCTTTTGGACAGAGTCTTTTTCTAGGGCGAGGGCACCGCTGCGCTGGACTGCTTCGTCAAGCTCTTTTTTGTGAGCCGCCTCTAAACGAGTAACTGCCTCGGCAGTATTTTTTGCGCTTTGTTCAGCAGCTTCTAGCTTTGACTTATACAAAGCGAGCTCTTCGTCTTGGAGTTTGATGATTTTATTATCGCTGTCAGCCTCCAGATTCAGACGGTCAATCTCGTGTTGACGCTCAACAGATACTTCCGAGACCTTCTCCACCAAGTGCACAAACGCGTCATGTTGAACATAGACGTCGTTATTGCAGGCAATGGCACTCTGCTTCACATGCCCGAGAATATGATGAATGGCCGGGAGGAACTTCAGACCATCGAAGCAAATTTTTGGAAACTTGGCCTTAAGATCGACCATCTTTTCCGCAACAGTTGGGTCCACCGCAGGAGTAGGAGGAGGAGGCTTTGAAAACTCCGTTCTTTTACATTGCTCTCGAACTTGCCTTGTACTTGATGAACTGTAATGTTGTTCTCGAGGAGCATCAGACTGATAACCCTTCTGTAAGGATTTCTCTCTATCCGGCTCAGTTGGAGGAGGAAGATCACGAGACTGGGAAGATTGAGAATGTGCTTTCTTGCGGTGAGACGACTCTCGGGGACGATTATCCCTATCTTCATACTCGCCTCGGTCCCTGCGTCTGCCTGAACCGGAATCCCGTCCAGAGTGATGGAATATAGAAGACCCCTGAAGGCGATCAAGTCCGTGAGAGCGGCCCATATCACCTGCAAAGAATGGAGATAACAACGAGTTAAGGAGAATTCACGAGTTAAAAAGACTTGAAGTATATTATGGAATGCGCATGTGCGTGTGTGTCCTGTTCCCCCCGACGGACCCGTTCGTTTATCTTTGTTGATCGGAGTGTTGTCTCCTTGAGCCGGGAGTTGAACTCCTACATTGCCTCTAGCGGGCGAAGAGAATTTGAGAGCTTCAGGATCATCGAACCCGTAATTAAGTAAATCATTGGGGATGGACAGGTTGGACAGACCCCTCAGAGAACTTTCCAGATGCTGTGAGGAAGCCTCTTTCTCAAGCGGAATAAGTGTGACTTTTGAAGTGCCACCAACTTTCTCCTTCTGAACTTTATGTTTTAACTTCTTCTTTCCCTTCGGAGGGGAGGACGACGTCTCAATGTCGTGAACTTCGACTGCCGGATTCTGAGCGAGACCCGCATTCTCACCCTGAGTTTCAGGGGCATCATCCTCTTTGCGCTCGCCTTCTTCGTGCGTGTCGGGAGCGCGGCGCGACGACGATCCGGCAAGTTTTTTACCTTTACCGGACGGAGGTTTGGGAATGGTAACACCTTCTGGAAGGCTGATCCGACGACCAGGAGCCAGCAAGCCGAACCCCGACAGTGATTCATTTGAAATGATAACTCGGATGTCTCGATCCTCGGCAGGAAGAGCTCTAATGACATCGACAGCCTCAGAATATCCTCGGCCTTCCGGGCGCGGGTTGATACCTGAAAAGATGAAATGAAGAGTTAGGAAAAGCATGACTCCGATCAAATACGAATAGTGACTCGGCAGAGAGACTTACTGCCTTCAACCCATCTCCTAGCGAAACCAGAAGGGCAGCGCACATAGAACCATTCCTGTTTGTACAGGGCGAATTTGCTACAGGCCCCTATCAAGATCTGGCATTTGTGGTATGGCTCGAGGAACATAAAAAAAGGACTGTCTTTCCGTCTCTTGAACATGTAAATATATCTGATATCACCGGCGGTTGGAGGTCTGGAGAAGACAGCCATGAAAAGTAGGTAAGTCCCATATAGAAACGCATGGCCGTTCGGGTGCAGCTGCGACGGAGCTATGTCTATGTACTGCAGTACATCCCGGAGAAATAAGTTGAATGGAGGCACGCTGCCCATCCAACACATGAACTTGTTGCAGGTAGTGTACCCGACTGGGGGCAGATGAGGGCGATCGTGTCTCGAAGGGACTAACACGTCGGCAAAAGGAATCCCGTGAATATAGCATATCCGTCGCAGAGCAGCTTCGTTGATCTTCGAGGCTTGAGAATCGATCGGATTGTCTAGTAAGATGGTTGCCTCCAGAGCATCAGGCGCCAAGTTATGAGCGGGAGAAGTTGACGGGTTAGAAGTATCAGCGGCTCCTTGCCTTGCTGACGGCCTAGGCCTGTCAGATATGGTGGCAGAGCTAGATTTTCTCGACATCCCGAACAAATAATGAACCTGGCTAAATGCTTGAGAAAGCTATACTCAAAAAACGTTGAACGTTAGAATTAGCAACACGATTCCCCCCCCCCCGCGTGGTGTGTGAACTAGTGTAAGCAATTGTGTACATGCAATAAGAATCTAAAGGTTTTAAAGATATAATAATTAGCTTCGAATCATCGCCTTCGAAGACCGTCATCGCTGACCGTCTCAAAAAGCTCGCCTTGAGGTGATTACAGTTCTAGATTCAGAAGACATATGATTTCTAAAGTAACCGGCCTAAGTGTAGTTTGACATTTATACTGTTCGGCATTTAAGTAGTGATCGGCAATTGTATTGTTCGTCCTAAGTATAGGTCAGCAGGCATTCCGTTCGGCATTCAAGATTGTTCGGCCTAAGTATAATGTTCGGCTGTGTTTTGCTCGGTCTAAGTCTATGTTCGGCTAAAGGCCTCGTTCGGTTAAGTCATCGTCCAGTTAAAAGTTCTGTTCGGCATGTGTCTGTTCGTTCGGCATGTCTAAGTTCTGTTCGGCAGGTATGTAACTGTTCGGCATGACGGTTGTTCGGCAATTATGTCGTTCGGTCTAGATGCTATTCGGCGTATATGTCTATTCGGCATAAGGGTAGTGTTCGGCCTTAGTTCGTTCGGCTAAGTTTTTCTTCGGCGTTCTAGCGAGTGTTCGGCCTCATTCAGACGAAATACTATTCGGCAGCCTCTATCGTTCGGCACATGACAACATACGCCGAACCATAACTGTGCCATCCGAAACCCTTACCACCTCCAGGGTTTTTCTTTTCCTTCATTTTTGACTGTGGTTCGACGCGATGGAGCTAAATACAATAGCCACATGTGCAAACACCTCAAATCCTTCCTCCTCGCCTCGCATTATCGTTCGGCAATGAGGGCAACCTACTCGAAAGCTTCCTACAGGACACATTTGACTCATTTAAAACTTATTCAAGTTATACAAGGGGCGGTACCTAGATTGCAGTTAGGAGCTTAGGAAGGAATGTTCAAGTTGTAAATCTGTTCGACTAGAGAAGGGACGGGAAGGACCTGGTTATATAGAGGGAGGTAAAAGTTGAAGAGGCTATACCCGGTAGAACCGGTCAATACCGGAGTGTTCGGCATCATAGCAGAGTGACGTTCGGCACACGAGGTACGTTCGGCTTCGAACGTATTGTTCGGCATCCATACCTTGTTCGTCTTACACCTCCTTCGCTAACATTCTCGAGAAGGCACCTCCGAGGTAAATTGTACCAGATTCAAAGCGCATCACGTTCGGCCACGCGATACACTTTAGGGGGCAAGTGTTTCCTGGAGATTTGACCAGGCAACTAGTGCTCGACATCTAGGAGCGTTCGGCGAAGTACACAGCATCCATAGTGTCCGGCATTCACTAGTGCTCGGCATCCAGTAGCGTTCGGCGAAGTACACAACATCCATAGTGTCCGGCATTCAGTAGTGCTCGGCATCTAGTAGTGTTCGGCGAAGTACACAGCATCCATAGTGTCCGGCATCCAGCAGTGTTCGGCATCGACTGGCACTCGGCGACAACCAATGCTCAGCGCTAGCGTTCGGCATCATTAGAACTCGGTGATAGGAGAACTCGGCAACAAGAGCGCTCGGCATCCCAAGGTACTCGGCGTAGAACTCGGCGACAAGAGCGCTCGGCATCCCAAGGTACTCGGCGTAGCACTCGGCAACAGGAGTACTCGGCATCCCATGGTGTTCGGCGTAGTACTCGGCATCCAGAAGACATTCCGTATGCACAACTACTCAAGATAACGGTGTCGTTCGACCTGCATGCACCGTTCGTTCAAGAGCTTGAGATGGAGGCACGTTCGGCCTCAACAGACAACCATCCTACACTTCCCACGACACCAACACACCGTTCGGCATAGAAGGAATGGTTCGGCGTAGCGGCGTTCGGCACACCTGGTTCGGCATACAGCGACCACTGCACTGGGGCTTGAGCGTTCGGCTATCCAGCCCACTTGGGAAGTCCAGCCCATATTTGCCTATAAATAGAGGGGCAGGGTCATAGTGAAATGGATCCTTTTTTTGGAGAGAAAACACCGGGGAGACTCTGCCATTTTCAAGACTCATCTTCTCTACTTAACAACTTCACTCAAGCATTTGATTCACGAATTTTATTTGTAATCAACTATTAAGGAAATTAATAAAGTTGAACAAAGTGGACGTAGGCAATTACGCTGAACCACTATAAATTTGGTGTTCTTACTTTCTGCATTTAAATTAGCATTGTCTTCTCTGTTTAATTTACTTTCATCACTTATATCTCTACACAATCTTTCTGAACGAGGTTAGTGACCAATTTTGGTGCTAACAGCCTATAATATTGAAGTACTTATAAGCTGTTTTCGAATGTTTCTAGCTGTGCATAAATGAGATACTTATTGGTTGAATGATGGATGTTAGCAATTTTTTTTTATGTATGTGCTAGAAATACATATATAACTTGCATTTAAATACTGTATAATATGAGTGGATCTATTTTAACCAATGTTTTCATAACTGGACCGTGAATCAAACCGTGAGGACTCAGGGTTCGAGGTTTCGATGGTTCGACCGGTCGAACCGTCAAGAACCGCACATACTTTTTTTTGTAAATTAATACATTTAGATGCAACATATCAATCTTAAGTACACAATAAACCAACATCTTCAATAAAAATATACGATATTAATTCATAATCCACACGTTAATTTTAATATGAAAAATTAAACAAAATTTGCTACACTAGCTGCACTAATTACGAATATAAAACGGGCAGAGATTTGAAAACATATTTTGAAGCGAAGAAATTGCGCATATGGGAGGGTTCAACCGGGTTCAAATGAAAATAAGAGAGAATTACACGACGAGAATGTAAGAAAAACAAAAGAACCGTGGTTCAACCAGGTAAAATTGACGGTTGAACCGTTGGTTTAAAGGTCCGACCAAGGTTCATCGATAAATGAGGTCCGATTGAGTTCCGGGCCATGGTGGTCCAAGGTTCAGGGTTATTCGAGGTTGGACCGCGGCAGGGTTGGGTCATGAAAACACTGATTTTAACCATGATTTACATTGAACAAAAGCGGTCCACCTTTTGCATGTAAAGCAGCAAATACAGTTTGTTAATTCTTCCATATGACTTCAAAAAGAATATTCATTTTCTCATCGAGATACACTTCTATATAGATTATTCATTAAAGACAGACATTATCAATAAAGTAAGGCTTGAAGATATCATAATCAAAGTGTGGGGACGGAAAGAGATTTTCAGAAGATGAAGAAGGAAAGTGTGAACCCTATCTTTCTTTATGTTTTTGTTATGTTTTGAGCATTGAAAATCTTGCAACTCAACCCCTTATCACTCACACAGTCGAGGAAGACAAAGAAAGAGAAGAAGAAGAACCAGTTTTACAATGCTTCATGTCGTATATATATTCTCCTAACAACCAACAAAGGTCATCGGAGACAGGAAAGTATACATAAACATGGAAAGAAGCATAGAGAAGAAAGAATCAGTGCAATGTATGTGCACCTGCACTATGAGCATGTGACGACCGCCCATGACTCTGCACTGAACCTAGAGAAAATGCACTGTAAAGTGTGCCAAGCGACCATGGACGATTGTCAGGGTAAATTAAAACATCAGAATCTATCGTATTACTCACAGCGCATGAATAAAATACAATAGAACATATGTATAGTGAAGCTTTACAGAACAAAATGTCATCATATAAAACTTCATAATAGTTGAATACAGACATCCGAATGGTCAATACATCAAGCCTCACTACATAACACTCAGAGAATATACAAACAGCGGAACATCCAGTACATATAATAAGAAGATAATATGCAACCCTCCAGCTCGTCTTCGATATCAACACCGTGGAAAGCAAGAACAGCACCTGTCACCTGCTACCTAGTCTGCCCGTCCCAAAATGGACGAACAGCCCAAGGCAATAAGAGTTAAAACATAAAGCCTTGAGTCAGACAACAGTCTTAGTGAGCAGTAAATTAACTAACAACATACCAAAAGAGCATAAAGGAAAAGGAATAGGAATACAACCCTCCCACTCCAACCTCTTTCTACAGTGATAGCCCCCAGACACACACTAAGCAGAAGCAAACATAGCAGAGCATAAAATTTAAAGTAAAGCAATTATCACTCGAGTCAAGGGCGATGTTTTCCAAGCACAAACCCCCAAGGCCTAAACCAAGATCAGATTAGCACCCAGAAAATACCGCTCTTGAGACCGAATGACGATACAACCAAACATCCATGACTCTGGCTATCACTGTTATCATTGCTTCGATATCATCATTAATTGAATGACCGGCACATTCTTTCAGTCGTCCGTCAAGGGCTAATGGAAACCCCGGTTCTAGACATAACTCCCGCACGTCATCGTGACCCGTGCCTAGGACTATCGAATCTGCCCAGAGTACTTGACTATCAATCATTAGCATTCAGGGACTATCGAATCTGCCCAACGTACTCTTGCTTTGAGCATGCTAGAACCTTCAATAACAATGAGATCTCAGCCTTCTAGTCATCCTCCTCAACGACTATTTCCATACTAGCTCAAGCGCCTCTCGAGCAAACCATTATCCTCTAACTCGAACCATATCACCGAGTTATCAACTTGCTTGGAATGATCCCGCCTGGATTAGACCAAGACTATCTCATATCATGCTTCGCCTCATCATCATCATAACAAAGCTTCATCTCAACATCATCATCAAATCTATTCATATGAGCCTCATCATCCGCTACATATGCCACGAGCAGCTTTTCCAATTCAAGAGCCTTTCCCTTAGCTTTCGAATCATCTTCGACCAACTTGTCTAATTCAAATCATCAATCATCTAATTCATAGCAATCAATCAAGTCAAATATTAATCCAAGTAGTCAAGCATTCAAATATAAGCTGAATGGACAATTATAACAATAATGGTAATTTCGTAAATAAAGAGTCAAAAGTCTAACAAGCATGAAAACATGAGCAATGTCTCTATAATCTTGATGAATGAACTTGCATAGGTTAACACTTAGTAAAATGGTTGTCAAATCATCATAAACAATGGATCTATATGGATCTATACTTAAGTTTACAAAGATGCATGAAAATCACTACTTTAACTCCAAATCAAGCCAACGATCCGATATACTCCATTGGATCCGTGTGAGAGATAATCACCACTCACCAAATCACCTAAACAACCCCAAATCAACACACTTCAGATCTGGACAGCGAAGGATCTAGCTTGATCTATCACGAATCCGCTTCAAACAATGAAATCTCACTTCAATGGATGTAGATCTTCAATCTAAGCTCTTGAATCTTCAATTTGATCTTCAACTTGGATGGATGGAATCACTAGATTAGAGTGGAGAAAAGAAGTGAAGAAGTGTAGAAGTCGAGCTCTCAAAATGTCAGCACTTCGTCGCTTCGAAATCCGGACCCCAAAAAGGGCGAAATGGACGAGTATTTATAGCTGAAAACCCCCTTAACTCGTCCGCCTTCTTAAGTCGTTGCCGACTTAACTCCTTCTCCGACCTAACACTCCAGACGACCTACGACTTAGCTGCTGTGCCGACCTAACACTCCAGACGACCTACGACTTAGCTAACTCACCTGTCTACGACTTAACCAAGACGCGACCTAACACTTAGCTATCCTCCTTAGGTCGCTTACAAGCTAACAACCCACGCGACCTAACATTTAGCTAGGGTACGACCTAACGCAACACAGAACCCACGACCTAACTCTTAGGTATAAGACATAATGACTTAACTGGGTATACGCCATAACGACTTAACTGGGTATACGACATAACGACTTAACTGGGTATACGACATAACGACTTAACTGGGTATACGACATAACGACTTATCTCTGGCCGACTTAACACACACGCGACCTAACGACTCATCACCCTATTCCCTTAACTCGGCCACGACTCAACTGAGTTACGACTTAACTGCTAGACTTAGGTCGCTCACATCCTAACTCCAACACTCCTTAAGTCGTTAACTTGCCCAGCCGACCTAACATTTAACCCGTCCATTCTCTTAGGTCGTCGCCGACCTACCCTTTAGGTCGTCACGGACTTAAGTCTTCTATCTATAAGTCGGTCATTACCTTAAGCCTGCCTATTCTTGAGTCGCCAAATCCTTAAGTCGTCCCAATCTCTCCTAAGTCGGTCACTCGACCTAAGCCACCCCATACGACCTAATTTCCCCACGACTTATCCCAATGCCTAGGTCGCTCCAAACCTTCCTACGACCTAAGACTTAGACTCTAGACGACTTTGCAACAGTGCGACCAAATGTCAACTGTTTTACGATGTTTCGATCCGTAAAATACAGGTCGTTACATTCCCTCCCCCTTAGGAATTTTGCCCCCGAAATTCCAAACAAACAAGGCAATCAAAGACTATTCTACACGCCTACCATCCATAGCAATCAACAAACCATGCATCCTATTCTAGCTTAGCGTACAGAATTCTAACACCAGAACAAGTTACAATATCGTGAGATGACACGACACCTTAGGGCCATACCTTGAAGAGTTCAGGATGAGCTACCTTCATCCTCTCTTCCACCTCCCACGTATAGTCGTTATCATCATCACTCCATTGTATCTTGAGTAACTTAACTATCTTCCTCCTAAGCTGTTTCGTGTCGGTTACCACAACACGAAGCGGCTTACGAGGTCTCTTATCAACTGGATCAACTTCAAAATCTTCACAGCTATCAGCAGAAACCACTGTATTCGAGTCGTGCACATACTTCCGTAGATACGATACATGAAAAACATTGTGCACACTCGACATCTTCTCTGGTAACTCCAATCTGTAGGCGAGCTTTCCAATTCGCTCAATGATCGGAAATGGTCCAACAAATCTCGGAGTCAGTTTTCCTCTCTTCCCGAATCGAATAACATTCTTCAATGGAGAAATCTTCACAAAAACCATATCACCTACGTCGAATTCCAAATCCTTACGACGCTTATCAGCATAACTTTTCTGACGATCTTGGGCTGCCTTCATTCGTTGCCGAATGATCTCTATACAATCTGAAGTCTGTCGAATCATCTCTGGCCCAAGTATCAGCTTTTCTCCTGTCTCTAACCAACATGTCGGAGAGTTACACGGTCTTCCATACAATGCCTCATACGGTGCCATACCAATGCTCGACTAGTCACTGTTGTTATATGAAAATTCCACCAAATGAAGGTGATCTTCCCATGATCCTCCGAAATCCAAAACACAAGCTCTGAGGAGATCTTCCAAAACTCGGTTGACTCTCTCGGTCTGACCATCTGTTTGAGGATGATAAGCTGTACTCAAACATAACTCGGTTCCCAAATCTTCCTGGAAGCTCTTCCAAAATCCGCTAGTGAACAATGGATCCCGATCACTCACTATACTCTTCGGAATACCATGGAATCGAACTATTCACTTAACATACAACTCTGCCAACTTTGATGCAGTCCTAGTCGATCGAATAGGAATGAATCTTGCGCTTTTAGTCAAACGATCTACGATGACCCAAATTCCTTCATTTCCCGTTCTGGTTCTAGGTAGTCCATCAATAAAATCCATCGATATTTGCTCCCACTTCCATGTAGGAACTTCTAATGGCTGAAGCAATCCACTTGGCTTCTTTTGCTCGGCTTTTACCAACTGACAGTTCATACACTTGGAAATAAAATTTCCAACATCCTTCTTCATACCTTCCCAGTAGTAGGTTCTCTTCATATCCCGATACATCTTATTTCCACCTGGATAAATTGTCAGCTTCGAGTGATGACTTTCCTTCAGAACTTCACTACTCAATTCATCTATATCGGGAACAACTAGTCGTCCTTGCTTTCGAAGCCAACCCTCTCGATCGACCTCGAATCCTTTATCCTTTTCTGGTTCCAATCCAGATTCCAAATCACGGATAATCTTGACAATCTTATCATCTCGCTTTTGACTCTCGCCGATTCTTTCCACAAGAGTCGGTCTTATTGATAAGTTTGCCAACATCTCAGGTTCCAATTCACATCTGGGCCTGAAGTCATATCCAGCTAAATACTCGAGATTCTTCCATTCTGAAAACATGGCTCCCAATTCTGCATGTCTTCGACTTAACGCATCTGCTACTGCGTTACCTTTTCCCGGAGTATAAGCTATACCAAAATCATATGATGCCAAAAACTCTAGCCAACGTTGTTGCCGAAGATTCAAATCCTTTTGGGAGAAAAGATACTTCAACGACTTATGATCTGTAAACAACTCGAATCGAACTCCCAATAGATAATGTCTCCACGTCTTCAGAGCAAAAACAATCGCCGCTAACTCCAAATCATGAGTCGGGTAATTCCTTTCATGCGGCTTCAGTTGTCGACTTGCATACGCAACAACTTTATCCCTCTACATCAGCACTGCTCCAAGTCCAGTACCACATGCATCGGTGTAAACCACCATCTCATCATTCCTACTCGGAATAGTCAAAACAGGAGCGCTTGTCAGTCGCTCTTTCAGGATTCCGAAAGCTTGCTCACACTTATCTTCCCATCTGAACACTTGGTTCTTTTTCGTCAATCCTGTCAATGGTGCAGCTACCTTGGAGAAGTCTTTGATAAACCGTCGATAATATCCTGCTAATCCAAGAAAACTTCTCACATCTGATGCATTCTTAGGTCTAACCCAATCCTGGATTGCTGCCACCTTAGCGGGATCAACCACTATTCCATTTCCAGAGATAACATGACCTAAGAACCTCACTTCACTCTTCCAGAAGTGACACTTCGAAAACTTAGCTTTAGCTGATGTTTCCATAAGATTTCCAAAACAATACGCAAATGTGTCTTGTGCTCTTCTTCAGTTCTGGAATAAATCAAAATATCATCCACGAACACTAGCACGAACTTGTTCAACTGATCTCTGAACACTCTATTCATAAGATCCACAAAATATGCTGGCGCATTAGTCAATCCAAACGGCATTACCAGCCACTCAAAGAAACCGGATGGTGTCCTAAAAGCAGTCTTCGGCACACTATCCTTAGCCACTCTCAACTGGTGAAATCCCGTTGCCAAATCCATCTGAGAAAACACCTTAGCTTCGTGAAGCTGATCAAACAAGTCATCTATTCTCGGCAATGGATACTTGTTTTTCTTAGTCACTTTATTCAGCTCACGATAATCCACACACAATCTCAATGACCCATCTGCCTTGGTTGCAAACACAACTGGTGCACCCCATTCGGACACACTACGCCGAATGAATTCTTTCTGCAAAAGATCATCAACCTGCACCCTCAACTCCTGCTGTTCCCTAGGCGCCATCCGCCTAAGAGGTATCACAACAGGTCTGGCTCCATCAACTAGATCTATACGAAACTCGATCTCTCTATGCGGCGGTAGCCCTTTGACCTCGTCAAAGACATCCTCAAATCCATTAGCGATCGGCACTGATGACAGTCCATCCCGTGGAACAACCAGCGAATACATAAAGCTCATGAAGACGCCTTCTTCATGCTTACATCGTATCACAATCCTTCGCCCCTCCACATTCTCGACTGTCACTTCCAGCCTCTCACAATCAACCTTTGCCGCATACTTCCTAAGCCAGTCCATACCCAAAATAATTCCGAACCCCGCAAAGTTCAGAACAAAACAATCATAAACAAAAGAGCAACCATGACTCGATACAATCAGACCACGGCATAACATACACAAACAAGACGAACCCCCAACTGGATTAGTCACAACCAATGGCCTATCAACAATATCTGGTTCCAAACCCAACCGGCCTACAAGTTCACTACAAACAAATGAATGCGACGCCCCAGTATCAAACAGAACTCTAACTGGAACACCACATAGGAAAAGAGTACCTTGAACCACCATACTCTTTCCTTTCTCTTCAGCGGTAGGAGCTTTCGAAGACGATGGGACAGCTCCCAAAGCATAAGCTTGCACAATCTGCTTGTCCTTCCGCGGTTCTGGACAATTCTTCCTGATATGCCCCGGCTTGTCACAGTTGTGACACTTCATCGGTACCTTCGGATTCTTACAATCCTTCGAGAAATGGCCCTTCTGCTGACAATTGTAGCAAGTCACTTCGCCCTTCGGCTTCTTCTGGCCATCCTTACCCTTCTGCTGCTGCTGCTTCCTCTTCTTGTTTCCACTCAGCTGTGGTTTAGACTCTGCCCTGGTCACAGCAACAACAGATCCTTCCTTAGGAAACAGACTCTCATGCCTGAGATCTTTCTCCACAAGCTTCTCAAATGAATCGTCCAAATGATCCACTAACTGCCTCCTAAGATAATTATCCAAGCCTGTCACAAACTTCTCATTCTTCTGATAAGCAGATTCAATATACGACCGGGCATACTTGGACAAAGCTTCAAACTCAGAAACATACTCAAGAACTGGTCTTCCTCCCTGCTTGAGCTCCACAAACTTCTTGAACAGAACAGACTTTTGAGCAGTGGAAATGAACTTAGCTTCAAATCTAACTTGGAATTTCTCCCAAGTAATCTCTTCCTCCGGAGTATTGATGGTAATAGAGTTCCACCAATCAGAGGCTCTCCCTTGAAGCTGTCTTGATGCCAACTTCCTCTTAGTTGCATCTTCGATTCCCAAATCACCAAAAATCCTTCTACAAGCATCTATCCATCTCTGGACTTCAATGGTTGATTCTGTTCCCAAGAAAACCTTCCCTCCAAGAGCAGTATAGTCCTTACACAACTTAGCAAAATCCACCGGTCTTGGAGTTTGAACTTGAACTCCAACATCCACCGATGGCCCCGGAGCTGGCATCCTTCTCATGATCGAAGTCATCATAGCTTCGAACATAGCAGCATAATCAGCAGCCCCCTCAGTAGCACGGCCTTCCCTAGCAGCTGGTCTCCCTCTTCGACTCATCCTTAATATCTATAAAAAGGAATGATTAGCACACTTAGAGAAACAACTGCATAAAGGACTCAAACTCTACTAAGCTACTATATTATATATAGTAATCATCCATCAAAATACAATTATGTCTCTCATACGTAGTTACGTCAGCGAGCGTTGGGTAAAATCGATTAACCAAAGCTCTGATACCAAATGTGACGACCGCCCATGACTCTGCACTGAACCTAGAGAAAATGCACTGTAAAGTGTGCCAGGCGACCATGGACGATTGTCAGGGTAAATTAAAACATCAGAATCTATCGTATTACTCACAACGCATGAATAAAATACAATAGAACATATGTATAGTGAAGCTTTACATAACAAAATGTCATCATATAAAACTTTATAATAGTTGAATACAGACATCCGAATGGTCAATACATCAAGCCTCACTACATAACACTCAGAGAATATACAAACAGCGGAACATCCAGTACATATAATAAGAAGATAATATGCAACCCTCCAGCTCGTCTTCGATATCAACACCGTGGAAAGCAAGAACAGCACCTGTCACCTGCTACCTAGTCTGCCCATCCCAAAATGGACGAATAGCCCAAGGCAATAAGAGTTAAAACATAAAGCCTTGAGTCAGACAACAGTCTTAGTGAGCAGTAAATTAACTAACAACATACCAAAAGAGCATAAAGGAAAATGAATAGGAATACAACCCTCCCACTCCAACCTCTTTCTACAGTGATAGCCCCCAGACACACACTAAGCAGAAGCAAACATAGCAGAGCATACAATTTAAAGTAAAGCAATTATCACTCGAGTCAAGGGCGATGTTTTCCAAGCACAAACCCCCAAGGCCTAAACCAAGATCAGATAAGCACCCAGAAAATACCGCTCTTGAGACCGAATGACGATACAACCAAACATCCATGACTCTGGCTATAACTGTTATCATTGCTTCGATATCATCATTAATTGAATGACCGGCACATTCTTTCAGTCGTCCGTCAAGGGCTAATGGAAACCCCGGTTCTAGACATAACTCCCGCACGTCATCGTGACCCGTGCCTAGGACTATCGAATCTGCCCAGAGTACTTGACTATCAATCATTAGACTTCAGGGACTATCGAATCTGCCCAACGTACTCTTGCTTTGAGCATGCTAGAACCTTCAATAACAATGAAATCTCAGCCTTCTAGTAATCCTCCTCGACGACTATTTCCATACTAGCTCAAGCGCCTCTCGAGCAAACCATTATCCTCTAACTCGAACCATATCACCGAGTTATCAACTTGCTTGGAATGATCCCGCCTGGATTAGACCAAGACTATCTCATATCATGCTTCGCCTCATCATAATCATAACAAAGCTTCATCTCAACATCATCATCAAATCTATTCATATGAGCCTCATCATCCGCTACATATGCCACGAGCAGCTTTTCCAATTCAAGAGCCTTTCCCTTAGCTTTCGAATCATCTTCGACCAACTTGTCTAATTCAAATCATCAATCATCTAATTCATAGCAATCAATCAAGTCAAACATTAATCCAAGTAGTCAAGCATTCAAATATAAGCTGAATGGACAATTATAACAATAATGGCAATTTCGTAAATAAAGAGTCAAAAGTCTAACAAGCATGAAAACATGAGCAATGTCTCTATAATCTTGATGAATGAACTTGCATAGGTTAACACTTAGTAAAATGGTTGTCAAATCATCATAAACAATGGATCTATATGGATCTATATTTAAGTTTACAAAGATGCATGAAAATCACTACTTTAACTCCAAATCAAGCCAACGATCCGATATAATCCATTGGATCCGTGTGAGAGATAATCACCACTCACCAAATCACCTAAACAACCCCAAATCAACACACTTCAGATCTGGACAGCGAGGAATCTAGCTTGATCTATCACGAATCCGCTTCAAACAATGAATCTCACTTCAATGGATGTAGATCTTCAATCTAAGCTCTTGAATCTTCAATTTGATCTTCAACTTGGATGGATGGAATCACTAGATTAGAGTGGAGAAAAGAAGTGAAGAAGTATAGAAGTTGAGCTCTCAAAATGTCAGCACTTCGTCGCTTCGAAATTCGGACCCCAAAAAGGGAGAAATGGACGAGTATTTATAGCTGAAAACCCCCTTAACTCGTCCGCCTTCTTAAGTCGTTGCCGACTTAACTCCTTCTCCGACCTAACACTCCAGACGACCTACGACTTAGCTGCTGTGCCGACCTAACACTCCAGACGACCTACGACTTAGCTAACTCACCTGTCTACGACTTAACCAAGACGCGACCTAACACTTAGCTATCCTCCTTAGGTCGCTTACAAGCTAACAACCCACGCGACCTAACATTTAGCTAGGGTACGACCTAACGCAACACAGAACCCACGACCTAACTCTTAGGTATACGACATAACGACTTAACTGGGTATACGACATAACGACTTAACTGGGTATACGACATAACAACTTAACTGGGTATACGACATAACGACTTATCTCTGGCCGACTTAACACACACGCGACCTAACGACTCATCACCCTATTCCCTTAACTCGGCCACGACTCAACTGAGTTACGACTTAACTGCTAGACTTAGGTCGCTCACATCCTAACTCCAACACTCCTTAAGTTGTTAACTTGCCCAGCCGACTTAACATTTAACCCATCCATTCTCTTAGGTCGTCGCCGACCTACCCTTTAGGTCATCACCGACTTAAGTCTTCTATCTATAAGTCGGTCATTACCTTAAGCCTGCCTATTCTTGAGTCGCCAAATCCTTAAGTCGTCCCAATCTCTGGTAAGTCGGTCACTCGACCTAAGCCACCCCATACGACCTAATTTCCCCACGACTTATCCCAATTCCTAGGTCGCTCCAAACCTTCCTACGACCTAAGACTTAGACTCTAGACGACTTAGCAACACTGCGACCAAATGTCAACTGTTTTACGATGTTTCGATCCGTAAAATACGGGTCGTTACAGAGCATGTACACAGAGATCACTTGTACATATATAAGCTGGCTATATTATAATAGCCTTATCCTTAACCGTCTTTTCTTACCTCTGTTAACGAAGTAGTTATTCCTTCAAAGATTTGTATTTAAATTTGATATTCTCAGAGCAAGAAATGAGCATTTATATAGACGTATGTTGTATCTAACTAGATCCCACTTTATTGGTTTTTCTGTCCAAATAATTGCCTAAAACAAACTGAACACATTCTTTCCGACGAATATAAACATTTCGTTCTAGCAGAAATCATCCATCTTTCGAATTTCTAAACCAAAAAAACAAACAAATTTGCATGTTACTTACGTCTGCTTGTACATGTAGTGGCTATTTGTCCGCTTCATTCTTAACCACAATATTGTTGCCGACTTAGAATAATTCATTTTCGGCTGAGTTGCACGTTACTTATATATATAAATATATTAAAGGTAACATCATCAAATTGGAAGAATCAACTCGAATACTTTCATTGCTCAAGAACCAACACAAGTTATGACTGTTTATTACCTAATTGTTCTGTTTTTCCTTTATGATTATAATGTTTGCATAAGCAATGTATTAATGATTACGGTTCAATATTTCATATGAATCATTTGACACAAGAAGCGAGGAAGTTATTGGTTGCGGTTAAATACTTTTTTTTTGTGAATAAGAGAGTAAATCGGGCCCAGCCCATAAATACAAAGAATACGGGTAAATGAACCCGATACAGCTACACCAACTCGAATACCCTAGTAAACACAGCGCCGACTCAAAATTTTCATATCACAACTTCTCCTCATCCAAAGAAAATAATGACGACTCTACGCCAAAACTTAAACTTCGTTTCCTCCATTCTTAGCTTCGCTAGCCTCTCCACCTTCCCAGTACGGCAAACTTTCATTAAATTTACCCCTCATGCCTTCAATCTCTAGGTCTGTGAAGATATTCCTCTAATTAGGGTTAAAGGAAGGAAAATTAATAGATCTGTAGTCAATACGACTCAGATCTGTTGATTCTACCCTCTGGAAAACAGCACGATCTCGATTTGAGGCATTTTCAAAAATATCCTTTTCAGTGGTATGATTACTGGGATGGTATCCAGATCTACCTCCGGTCTGAGAAGTCAACGTTCCATCGAGCAACATGAGCTCTATTTGAAGCATAGTCCGAAGTATAATCTTCAGATAGATGATTGCTTGTCTGTATACTCTTTGGGTGGGCTAAAAATTGTTCCAGATGCTTACTGCCTGCTTCGATACTCCAGTCTTCAGCTAACTTAGCAAATTTGGTTTGATCTTTCACTTTTTTCTTTGATTTATGAAGCATTATCATACTGTCTGTTTCAATGAGTAACCATTTCTGCCCTTTACTGCTGCTTGTTTTGTTATGAGTACGTGCATTTCTTTCTCTCCAAATATGATAGACCGCAGTAGTAATTAAAATATGAGCTATTTTGCTATCAAGAATGAACCCTCAATCTCCACTAATGTGAAAGGCAAGGGAGTCCTGAAAGGTAATATATTTATGAGGATCAATGAACACGTTTTCCAACTTTTCCATGGTAGTCTTTTGCAACTATCTAAAGCCCATCATATGGGGATCAACGGAAGTACTACTAATCTAGTATTTCGTAGAACTCAAAATGAACAAAAATTGAACAATAAAATCTGACTTTTTATTGGTTTTAATTTTTTATTTATATTATCAATTAATAAAGAACGATTATGTAATTGAAGAAAGATGATTTGAATTTGAAAACAAAGTGTAATTGTTATGAGTGATATTAGAAGAGTATTTTTAATAGTTCACACTAATATAAAAAAGTGCACCATGTTATTCATTGCGGTTGTTTCTATTTATGAGTCGTACTTCATTCCTCTTAAAGCAGAAACGTGTTTCATTCCATCTTTAGTTTTTCCTTTTCTTTTCGTTTAAAACTCAACAGCAACACGTGCTGTAATTGTTCCCATAAACAAGTCATACAAGCCATCTTCATTCTTCACAGAGAACAGAACAATCCCATTGCTCAAAGCAGTTTCATTTGCATATAAAACATCAACTTCTACCAATTCTTTTGTAATTCATTGATCATCATGTCTCAACGGATGAAGAAATCCAACTTCTCAGCAGCATGCAACCGGTTGAGTCAATACATAAAATAGAAGAAATCCTTTCCTGAAAATGTTATTGGAGGACTCAACATCAATACTGTCTTATCTCAACAGCCAACTCAAGGTATTTTTATTAATCATTACCTTATTTTCTTTCTCTGTACAATCTTTTTTTTAACACTAGCAAAGTACTGAAGATTAGTGTCTTGATATACAGATTCAGATGCAACTCTGGACTTGTTTCCTGGAGCTGAATTGAACCAAGCTTGTACTACAAATCCTGAAGCAAAACAGTTAACAATATTATACAATGGAGAAGTTGTAAATTTCCATAATATCGATGCTGAGAAGGCAGAAGAGATCATTGCTTTTGCCACTTCCATTGCTACATTGAAGAAAGCTGTTTTGGATATGTCAATGCCAATGGCTAGAAGAACGTCTCTACAAAGATTTCTTCAGAAAAGAAAAGATAGGATTAATTCAAGTGCACCATATTCATCGAAGCAAGCTTCATATGATGAGAAGTCATGGCTTCAGTTAGGCCTATAATATTATGTACTCTCGTAAGCTGTTTTTGCATGTTTCTAGTTGTCCATAAATGAAATGCTTATTGGTTGTATGATAGATGTTAGAAATTTTACTTACCGTTTAAGATGAAATGATATATAAAATATAAATACTTTATTTGTTTGTAACTTGTCAAATACAGAAACAAATCCGACAAATATTGTATCAGATGAATATTAATGTTTATTTTGTAATAAAAATAAATATCTATATAACGATCATATACAATACTTGTCAGATTGAGCCAAAAACTCTTTAAGGAATTTAAAAAATAAAGTACATTATACACTATTTTTTTTGTATTAGCATTAACACTAATTCATTATTTAAATTTCTTAACGATTAAAAACCAATAAAAACTTGATTTTTTAAATATGTTTTAGCTAACACAGATTTCAATTTTAACATAGTAATAAAAAATTAAATTTATACATTAATTTGTTTATATATATTACCACCTATACGTAAACTAAATTTATATATACACTACAAAACATGCTTCGTTTAGTGACTGCTACCAGGGACGGCTAAAAAAGACGGTGACGCTAGTCGTCTCTAACCGTCACTATACGCGTATATACAGGCAGACCAGAAAACAGAAAAACACACTTCCCTTTCCCCAATTCACTTCAGCAAACCCCTCCCCTCCTCCACCGTCGACGCCCCAGCCGCCGCCCCTCGACGCGAGCTACCGATCTCCCCATCACGAAAGCTATGAAGCTCCAAAGCTCGAAAGTATGCTATTGCTCTCCAATTTCTGCTTAATTTAGGTTTAATCAAAACCCTAATTTTGAGAATTGGTTGATTATATGTGATAGAAATTGATGACTATGCGGTAATAGTTGTTGATAGTAGCGTATTGATTGATTTGGGGATATGTTGAGAACTCTAATTTGGCAAATTAGTTAATTATGGGTTTGTTATTGTGTATTAGTTAATGATAATATTGTATTTGTTGAGTTGGTGATATTAATTAGTGGTTTGATTGTTTAATTTGTAATTAAAAATTAGGGTTTATTTATAATCCGAAAATTAGTGTAAATTACTGATTGATATGCTAATGGATATATAATTAAGTTTACACGAATATTTGTTATAGTTAATTAGAACAATGTTTATTATAGTTTGCGCAAACATTAGTGTACAATTGTTGATTAATATGCTACTAGATTGATACGGTTAAACAGAAGTAATATTTTTTATTTAATTATCATGTGTACATTATAAGTATTAGTTGTTAGTATAAAATAAAATTAATATAAATTATTACAAGTGCTAACGTCTAATTTTCGTTTACAAAATCGATAAAAAAAATTAAATTGTTAACTGAATTTTGAAATACGTTTTGAAATTTCAAATGTATTAAATAAAATATTTAAATGGTTGAATGAATTATATAATTTTGAAATGAGCATAACAACAACAAATATTATACTGAAATCAATTTTTGTAGAAAATTAAGAAATGAATATAATAACAATAAATATTATACTAAAATCGATTTTGTAAAAAATGAAGAAATGAATATAATAACATTAAATATTTTTCTAAAATCGATTTTCTAACAAAAATTAGGAAATGAATATAACAACAACTAATATTGTACTAAAATCGATTTTATAAAAAAATTAAGAAACAAATATAACAACAACAAATATTCTGCTAAAACCGATTTTGTAAAAAAAAATGAATTTAAGAACATTAATTTATATTTTGCTAAAATTAGTTTTTAGAAAAAAAATTAGGAAATGAATATAACAACAACAAATATTCTACTAAAATCGATTTTGTAAATAAATTAAGAAATGAATATAAGAACAAATATTGTACTAAAACCGATTTTCCAAAAAATTGAGAAATAAATATAACACGAATAAATAATTTACACAAATCGATTTAAAAAAAAATGAAATAAATATTATGTTGATTTGAAAATAAGCATTAAATACTATTTCAACAAATAATTGAAGCTAAAAAATTAAAGCCTTTAGTCCCAAAAGGTTTTAATTTAGTTTAGAAAATACAACGACAAAAATACACCCCTTGGATGCAAAGTTATGCGTAGAAGAGAAGTGAAATAAGGTCGAAATTAGACAGAAGTGTGGTGTCTGAAGTCTTTAGTCCTAAATGGCTTTACTTTATTTTAGAAATACAACAATAATATACCATTTGAGTGCAAGTTATGCGTAGAAGAGAAGTGAACTGAAGTGCTGTCGAAATTACTAACATATATTTTCAAATCAGGAAAAATGTTCGATTATTTCCTCGACCGTAATTGGATGTATGAAGTCAGAACTGGTAGGAAAGGTTCAATAAAGGAACATTTCTATAACGGTGTACACGAATATTATGACGAATCCGATAGAAAATATGGTGGAAGATGCAGCACGATCAATGTTTCCTACCATTCAAGCTGACGATGAAGACGTAAATGTCTAAGAAGAACTGACTGCGGGAGCTAAAAGAATATATGATTTATTGGTTTCTGCTTAGAGGCTGTTGTGAGACGGTTGTAAAAGTGGAACCGAACTATCAGTAATCGCCGAATACATTACTATGAAATCAAAATTCAACCTTACAGAAGCTGCATTTACAGTAGTTGTACAAGCTGCAAAACGATACATGCCACCCAATAATCTGATGTGCGATAGTCATTATAAAGTGAAAAAACTGATGTCCACTTTCGGTCTACCGTACGAAAAGATAGATACATGTGTAAAAGGTTGCATGTTGTATTGGAAAGATGACGTTGACCTTAGAAAATGCAGAATATGTAATGAGGAAAGATACAAACCAAGAAAGAAGAAAGGAAAAGAAATTTCATACAAGAGAATGCATTATTTACTCATCACTTCCAGACTTCAAAGGTTATATGCATCTTCTGTTACGGCATGTCATATGCGATGACACAGTGTGAGAACACCGGAAGAAGGAACTTTGATACATCCATCTGATGGAGAAGCATGGAAACATTTCGATAAGACTTATCCCGCATTTGCTGTAGAAAGTCGAAATGTCGGACTCAGTTTATGTACGGATGGATTTTCGCCATTCTCTCAATTTGGTAGTAAATATTCATCCTAACCAATTATCGTTACTCCGTATAATTTACCTCCATGGATTTGTATGAAAACACCATATATGTTTCTCACTATTGTTATCCTTGGCCCTAATGATCCAACACAAGGAATCGATTTTTATTTACAACCATTGATCGAAGAGTTGAAAAAACTATGGAATGAAGGAGTTGAAAAATACGACATTTCGAGAGAATTTTTTTTCGTATGTTCGCTTCTTTATTATGGACTATTAGCGATTTACCTGCATATGGAATGCTTTCTGGTTGGAGTACGACCGGTCGTCTAGCGTGCCCTTATTGCATGGAAGAAACACGAGCATTTTCTTTACGGCATGAGAAGAAAGTTTCTTGGTTTGATTGTCATTGGTGTTTTGTCCATCCCAATTATACTTTTAGAAGAGATAGAAAAAACTTTATAGCTAACAGAGAAGATAATATGCAACCACCAAAGATTTGGCCAAGCGAAGAATTATATGAAATTGTAAAGGACTATCCAAAGATACATGAAACTGGAGTGCAGATTGAAATTCCAGGAAAATCGGACATTCATAATTGGTGCAAACAAAGTATATTTTGGGAGTTACCATATTGGAAAAATCTCTTACTCCAACATAATATTGACGTGATGCACAACGAAAAAAACATGTTTGATAATGTGTTTAATACAATTTTGAATGTAAAGGGAAAAACTAAGGACGATTTGAATTCAAGACTTGATATGGTAAACTACTGTAAATGCACTGAACTTCATATGAAGCCCAATGACAATAAAAAACCGAAAGCATGCTATGAGCTAGACAGCAAGCAAGTAAAACTCGTGCTAAAGTGGGTGGAAGAACTAAGATTTCCTGTTGGGATTTCTTCTAATCTTCGTAGATGTGTTGACTTTAAAAACAGTAAATTGAGTGGGATGAAAAGTCACGATTGTCATATCATGATGGAATATTTACTACCCGTTTCTTTCAAAGAACTATTGCCCGTAAAAGTATGGAGTGTTATAACAGAATTAAGTATGTTTTATAAACAGCTTTGTTCGACGACAATAAAAGTAGATTGTATACGTAAACTTGAAGTAGAAATCCTCAAACTGCTCTGCAAACCGGGGAAAATATTTCTGCCAGGTTTCTTTAATGTAATGGAGCATTTACCTATTCATCTTCCATCGTAGCACTTCTTTGAGGTCCTGTGCAATATGGATGGATATATCCATTTGAGAGGTAATATTAAATATCTGCAATATTTATGTTAGTTTAAAATTCAGATTTCTATCTCTAAATATAAATTAAATTTATTTTGTAATAGGTACTTGAATCATCTGAAGAAAAAAGTTAGACAAAAAGCACGAGTTGAGGGTTCGATTTGCAAATCATATTTTGAAGAAGAAGCTTCATTCTTTTTCTCTCATTACTTTAGTGACGATGTGAACTTATCGTTTGTAAGCGTTCCTCGTAATGATGAAGTCATTGAACAAGATTCTTCTCAAACAATGTTATCTATTTTTAGACAACTTGGTCGACCTGTTGGAAAATGTGTGAAAATATGGTTAGACGATAGAAATTACCATGTAGCACACACATATGTTCTTCTAAATTGTGCTGAAGCTGCACCATTTGTTAGGTAATAATAAATTCATATATAATTCACTTATACGTACATATTAATTATAACCCATATTACATATTTGCAGTATCTACGAATCACAACATCCATCTGGCGATCTCAGTAAAGAATTTGCTAAATGGTTTTCGAACTACGTTTATGATCCAAGAAACTATGTCGTTGATGAAGATTTACGGCATCTTGCGATCGGACCAAAAAGAAATGTGAAGACTTATCCAATATTCTTCGTCAATGGATTTAAGTTCAACACGAAAGATTACGGGGCTGAAAAATTAACATATAACAGCGGTGTATTTGTCAAAGTTATTGATGATCCAAATGAGCATATAAAAGATTTTTACGGCATCTTAACACAGGTTCTAGAGTTGACATATTATATAGAACCTGCAGAAAAAGTTTTTTTATTCAAATGCAATTGGTTCAGTAATGTTCCTGGTTTTGGAATCAACGTGCACAAAGATTATAAGCTTATTGAAATAAAGCATACCTCATATTACTATAAGTATGATCCTTTCGTATTAGCCAAGCAAGTATTACAAGTTTATTTTTCTCCTTATCCATCCTTAAAAAGAAATAAAGCGGATTGGTCGGCTGTTTTTAAAACAAAGCCAAGGTTTACGTTTGATGGAAATAATATTCCAGACGAAGCAGCGTATCTTGTTTTTAGCTAATAAAACATTCGATTGAAAGTACCGAAGAAAATGAGATAGAGTACGAGACTGAGTCTGAATCAGAAAACGACGAAGACTGAAAACTCTGAATATTTGCATCGCTTGTTGTATAATGTATTATTCTTAGCTGCATATTATTCTTAGCTATGTATTAATAATGATGACCATGTTTTTAGATATGTACTATTCTGTTTTGAAATTTCTATATATGTATTCATGAGATCTTGTCCCATTTATTATGATTTAGTGAAAGTTTTATGTGATGATTACTGAAACATGCTTTGTACTAATAAATTATGTCTTTTCATTCTGTGATATTATTTCTCTGTAGTAGATATGTCTGGTAGGAGACGTAGTCAGAGATCTGAGCCTTCTCCATCACCTGGTGCGGGTGCCAGTGGCACTACACCGGATTTACGCCCATTGGCGGAGTTAGTTCTGAAAAGTGCCGGGTAAGTATCAAATTTATTTGAAGTATTTTTTTAATTTATTATATATCTACATCAAAATTTGTACAGGGGCTTTGAGGTGGAGCCTTCGGATTTCATCATACAAGTTTCCAGGAAGGCATTTATGAGTAGGATGTCCGGTTATTGGCCTCATTGGGATGACATCCCACCACATATCAAGAATGCTATTTTGGCTGATGTACTCGTAAGTATAAGTTTGAATTTCAGTTGAAAATTAATATAATTTACATAATTCAAACTAAGTTCAATATGCAGGCAGCCGTGCGTGTAGATCCAAAGGATATGGACATTTTTACCAATCATTGGAATAAAAGGATGAGGAAAAATTACAGGAACACTCTATCTAAGGCTAAAAATGCATGTTAAAAACCAAATTAAATGGGCGCAGATGTGTGGGCTGAGTATCCCCGGCTCTAGGACACTCCAGAAGTGAAAGTAAGTTATATACTTTTGCATTGTTGTTAATTTTTTTTTAAATTTTGTATGTTAGCTGCAGTAATTTAGTTAATCGTGTATCTAAATTTGTAGGAATTATCTGCCCGAAATCGTGCTAATAGGAATAAAAATCCTGCATTGCACCGTGGCGGCTCCAAATCCTTCTAGGAACACAGGAGAGAGTTGGTAAATTTATAAATTGTGTTTATAAAAATCTAAAATGTTGTTTAATCATATTTGTAACATTGTTTATTCATATGTATGTATTTTCAGATGGCGAAATACAATCGCGAGCCTACTATGGCTGAGGTGTTCATGGCCACACATGCCGTTGAACAGATAGATGAGGAAGGTAACGTTTCGTACGAGTGGATGGTCGATAAATCGAGATCCTGGTTATCCTTAATGACAATGTTTCATATTCCTTTATTTCACATTTCATAAACTTTAAATTGAATATCTATCATGTCTCTTGTTAGTGAATGCAGGAGAGGTACGAAGCGGAGCGGGCTCGAGTAGCGCAGTCCACCGGCCGAGCAAAGGTTACGTTTGAGGAGTCGAACCGTATTTGGGATGCCATTATTGATCCGCCTTCACGAAATAGGCGGTACAGTTATGGAAATCAGGAGGTAAATTTCTTCATTTACTAATATATAAATTCACACATGCAAATGAATTTAAACTTAAGTGAACAAATTATAAATTGAATAAGGAAGCTGAATAATTGAAATAAATAAATTGCAACTAATGTACAACAGTTAATTATAAATATTAGTCGCATAATTAATCCACTATTTTTGTTCATACTGTTTATAATGTTCATAAATTATAACTAAATATCAACTATTTCACAGGCGTTAATATATCAGAGAGCTTACAGAAGATACCAAGCCGAGGAGGAGATTGCTCAAATGAAATAATAGCTGGAGGAGATAAACATTGGAGGAAGAGCGCATTGGCGCAACAGCTGGACGAGCATATTGCAGCCTACTTGGCACAGCATAGGACGATGCCTGGAGAGGACGGGTCGGGCGACGACGATGAGTAGGTATGCTTGTGTTTCTGCTAGATTTTCATCATCTTGTTTTCCAATCAAGTGACATTTGTGTATATATTTGATACATGTTGGTTGGTTGTTGTGTTTGATGGGTTAGTGGACATTTATGTATATATGTGATTGATGGATAGTATTTGGTTGTATGGTCAAATTGTTTGATGAATTTTGGTGGTTCCATTTAATTGGTATGATATATTTATATGGTGGTGATGAAATTTCTATGTAAATTTATATGTTGCATTATATATATGATTATTTGTGATACGTGTGAGATTATATGATGGATGGAGTGGTATTGGTTGTGAAATTGAATGTATATGTGTTGGAAAGTGATTTGAATTTGTTTATGTGGTTGGATTGATTGAAAGGCAGAATTGGAGCTGGAAATTTATTCCAAGTTAGCGACGACCTATTTACCCAGGTTAGCGACGGCTAGTGACGGCTGTGTAGTTTCAACTAAGCGACGGCTAGTGACGGTCTGTGGCGCGATACCTGTGATAACTAATTTTCCACATTTCCAACTAGGCGTCACCAACCATCGCTATATTGGTGATGGAGCCGTCGCTTTACTGTGTGCTGGCGACCTAAATAGCGATGGCCTGCGAGGCCTTTTAGCCATCGTTAAAGCCGCCTTGTTTTGTAGTGATATAGTTAAGGATATATAAACTAATAGAAGGAGTATGTACATAAATTGTTTTTGCCGATATTTTAGATAACATACACTAATTAACACTAAATTATGTTACACTAATACACATATACACTAATCAACCCAAATTAGCCATAATTATACATTAATTATCGAATTTAAACATTAATAGCCCTAATTAACATTTCTCAATCAACCAATATACACAATTATAACCAATCAATGGGCTATTATTAACAAATACACGTACAAATTAACTCCAGTTTTATCATAATTTGGATCAATTACTTTAGGAGAAGAATGTACCTGATTTTGATGAATTGGAGGTGTAGACGATTGGAGATTGCAAACTGATGAAGAATTTGATGGATTGCGGCTGCTCATGAAGGCTAGGGACGGATTTGGTTGGATTTGGAGTTTAGGTTTTTTGTTTGTTAATTTGGGAATGTTAAATGAGGAAGAAAAGCAGGTTCGACTGCTCCTGTATACGCGACTTTCCGACGGTTTTCGACGGCCATCGATGGCTATGCTTCTGACGGTTGTTGAACATACACTACAAGAACTACAGTATATAGTGACAAAAAACTTCCGACGGCCGTCGACGACTATTTTCGATGGCTAGCGACGGCTCATCATCTTCATGTCATTTCTGTAATTAAAATACAATAACCGTTACACGCCGTCAAAAACCGTTGCAAATACCGCCCTCGGCGGCCGTCGATAGCCATCGGAAATAAACGTGTATACAGGCCAGTGTAACATCCCGCTTCCAGAGGCTCAAAACTAAGCACTACGGATGCTGCAGTCATCCATAGGTGTTATTTCTAAGCGATCGAAATCGGAATCTTTAAACTATTGGCAACACGGAAACACAAGAATATAAAAAAAATTTAAACTTCAACAAAACAGAATTTCTCATTTCTTATGAATTTCAATTTAAGATTTAATTACATAATCGCAGACGTTAACCACGTTCAGATCACATATACATGTACAAAATACGATAAGAGCGACATATGAAGATTTCCCCTTATGATGATCATAGAACTAATAAATATGAACTTTACAGTTCTTAGTACATCACAGCGGAAAACACAAAATAGCTCCTATATAGCTAACACTGCCTCCTCCACGTCTCCGGAAGCTTATTCGTCCAAAAGCCTGAAAGTCTCCAACTCTTAGACTACTCCAATTAATTTTGAGTACCCGAGAGTTTGTGGAGAAACACAAACTTCAAGTCAGACAATAAGTCTGGTATGAATAATCCCCTATCATCTCTTATCATAAATAGATAGCTAGTGAGACCACACCGCTTAGCGGAACGGTTTTTCCCCTCACTAGTATCCAAAATAAACATGCAAATCATTTACTATGCCCCTACACCCAAAATGATTAGTCTTAACATAATATGAAATAAAGCTATAAATCATATGTATTGGATATCCCATCCACCCATTTATTAAATATCCCTTCTAAAAGCAATTTATTAGATTGCCCATCTAAAATCAATTTATTAGAGTTCCCCTCTAAAATCCTTAAAATGACTATCCGTCATAATTTAATAGGACTGTCAGTCCCAAATCCCTTTAAATTAAATGCAGATTATCCATCGCACAATGTTTTATAAAAGATGGTATGGGCTATCCACCGCACACTCCATAGTTTTCCTAGGATGACTATGAACCCTTGGGTGCCAAATCCCAAGGCTAACCACCTCTGGCAAAACATTCTTTACTTTAGAAATTTGATGTGGGCTATCCACCGCACATTCCATGGTTTTCCTAGATTAACCAAGAACCCATCACTTGGCCAATTAAAATATCATGATCCCCATGATTATTTATAAAAATTCATGATCTCCATGATTAATTATTTTCCCCAAGTATACCACCTGTTTAACCTATTCCCATTGGTAGCCCCAATTAGGTTAAATTAAATAAAAACACATTGATAGCCCCAATGTATATTTTCGAAAGCATATTTCTGTCTGTAACCCGAAACTATGTATCAAAAACATTAAACCCACCCCGGTGTCCCCAAGGTTTTATAACATTCAATTTAAATAAGGGTCCCCCTTATAGATTCAAACAAAGATAAGTATTTTATGCTATAACCCTTCGAAGTAACCCCTTCGACTTAGCAAAGTTTTACTTAAGAAAAATGGCTAAAAAAAGCCCTTTAAAACCTTTCGAATGAAGTCATATTTGAAAGAAAATAAACATCCAAAGTTAGCCCCTTCGGAAACCTTTCTTTTGAAAGCATCACAAAATCATACCTTTCGACCTTATCGAAAGGTCCTACCTTTCGACCTTGTCGGAAGGTTTCTTTTTGACCTAGTCGAAAGGATCTACCCTTTGACCTTATCGAAAGTCTGGGGTATCCCCCCTTATAAAACCATTTATAAACCTTTCGAAAGTAATCAAACTCAAAACATTTCGCAATCATTGAAGATAACCCCTTCAAAAACTTTCGAAATCAAACCTTTCGAAATCAAAACCTTTCAAAATCAAATCCTTTCGAAATCAAATCTTTTGAAATCAAAACCTTTCGAAATCATTCAAAACAATGAAGTGTTGTTATTGGAGCCAACCCTTTGAAAGTATACTTCCGATCAAACCTTTCGAAATCATTCAAAACAGTGAAGTGTAGTTATTGGAGCTAATCCTTCGAAAGTATACTTCCGACCATGTCGGAAGGTTAACCCTTCGACTTTGCCGAAAGGTATTAAAACACCTTTTTAGAAAACATTTTATAACAATACTCTTGAAGGTTTAAGCTTTCAAAGATCCCTTTCGAAACCCTTCTTGAATACATACAAATTTTAGTCTTTTGTAAAATGATTGAGTCGAAGGATCCCCCTTCAACTTATTCGAAAGCAATTATGTTTCTATTCGAAAGCAAAGGAAGCAGCCTCCCCATCCCTTCGCCTCTCTTCCCTTCGACACCGTGTCTATCTTTCGACCTTATCGGAGGGTAATTGCTTACCTTCCGTCTTAGACGAAAGGTACCTTTCGACTTCGTCAAAAGGGTAAAAGCGGGCTTGTTGGAGTCGAAGGCTAAACTGGGCCTACTAGAGTGATGTTTTATCTTGCTTGTGTAATTTTGATTAGCTGAGGAGCCTTCTCCTGTACTTTCAAAGAGTAAAAAGTATAAAATAGTCAACCTTTTTCTCAAAACACTATACTTCTTCCCCAAATTAATTTTTGAAAGCAATTTCCCTCCAGCTTTGACCAAGGCGGAAGAAATATTGTAGTTTAGCCCTTAGGCTTAATTGATTTAATTACCTTAGTTAACCACTAAGGAAAATCCCCAAAAATCTTATAAATCGTATACTTCCACATATTAAAATTTCAAAGCATATGAAGATCAAAACAACTTGAAATTTAACTATAACCGAAATAAACGTGTTAATTAGCCCATTAACATTTTAAAACACCAAGTCTTATC
The DNA here is from genome assembly GCA_030737815.1 of Allium fistulosum. NCBI lineage: Eukaryota > Viridiplantae > Streptophyta > Magnoliopsida > Asparagales > Amaryllidaceae > Allium > Allium fistulosum. The sequence goes on from CM060907.1 coordinate 104,912,894, forward strand.
CAAACAAAGGTTTAAATGGTTATATCCCAACCAAAATCACAAACATGAATCGGGTATAACCTATAACCGATCCAAACAAAAAAAATGAGATGATAAACATGATTATTCGCCTTGTTTAGTTAATTGGAGAATGAGATAATTTCCTACCTTTAATTCCTTAGTTTTTTCTTCAATTTATTACTCTTTCTAGAGCTTTTAATAGTCGGCCGAAATATAGGTGAGGAGTTATGAATGAGAAAGTGAAAGTTTATTAAAGTGGAGGAAGAGATTTATACTAAGAAATGTAACCCCATTTCCAAGTTTACCCCTTAGGAAATTCCTCCTTCTTAATTTAGTTAAGTCTTATTTTAGTTAATTCATTAAGACATAGCCATTGGATTTATAAATCCCATCTCCCTAATTATTCACATTATTCTATTTAATTTATCCAATTAAATATCCTGAATAATGTTAATTAAAATTCAGGGGCATTACAGACTCCCCTATTTAAAGAATTTCATCCTCGAAATTTCAGTAAGGACAGAACAACAAGCATATAGCCCATGCAAGCAAAGCTAGTATAACCTACCAGCCAAATTATATATAAACCCTATATAGAACATACCATCTAAAACAGCCCAGGAAAAGTAGCCCTAATCCTGTCTTCTGTCTCCCAAGTACGGTCCTTTACGTTGTCACTCCACTGAACTTTCACCAACTTGACTGCCTTGTTCCTTAGCCTCTTCTCATCCTTTGCCACAACATGAACTGGTTGCCTCACAAAAGTCATATCCGGTTCCACCACTAAGTCCTCCAGTGTCGTCGGAGTGATAGTAATTTTTGGATCATGAACATAAATCCTAAGATGAGAAACATGAAACACATTGTGAACCTCGGCCAAACTGCTCGGCAATCCTACTAGGTATAGGAAATGATCCAATATATCTCGGTGCTAGCTTCCTGGTCTTCCCAAACCGACCATACCTTTCATCGGCTATACCTTGATGTAAACTCTATCTCCAACCGAGAACTCTAGGTCCTTACGCCTTTTGTCTACGTAACTCTTCTACCTACACTGAGCTTCCTTCATTCTTTCCCATATCAACTCAATCTTATACGTCTCCTCTCTCACCAAATCTAGACCAAGGACCAATCTATCTTCGGTCTCAAACTAACATACCGGTGATTTGCATGGCCTTCCATACAAAGCTTCAAATGGCGTCATTCCTATATGTGACGATCAGGAATTTCTGACGTCTGTTATTGGGGAAATTAACTGATTTTAATTGTTGGAATATATATTTTTATTAACCGAATAAATTTTCTGATGTATAAAATATCTGAATGTATAAATTTATATAAAAACTATGTTTAAAATTTTAATATAAATTTCTGGGTATGCAAGTTTCTCTAGATATATGTATTTAAAACTTCACCATTTCAAAACTCATGATAAAATAATCTCTATATAAAAAGTGTATGTGTGTGTGTGTGTGTATATATATATATAGAAGTGTAAACATCATACATATGTAAATATAGGCAAATATGTAAATCTATAGGTATGTATAACTATATATATACATGTGGATATGACAGAAATATACATAAGTACACATAGAGAGACATATATATATGTGAAATAGTGAATAAGTGAATATGTATATTTATATAAAAGGGTAATGTATATGGAAATATGTATAAGTGCAAATATATACATACAAGGTGACAAATACATGCAAGTAAAGGTATATGTACACATGTTACATAAAGTAGTAAATAGGTAAATGTATAAGTCAATACAAAATAATGTATATGTAAATCCCTTAATATATACATATATATAGCATATGAAATAAATGTTTACACATAGGGGAACATCATCATGGAAAACTTAAGATCAAGCTCATAATATATCAAGTCATGCATATAAAAGGTCACAACTAAATCAAAATCAAGTCATACAAAATCAAAACTTTTCATATGAATCAAATCAAGAAAATAAAACAAAAAAAAAGAATGTAAAAGCCTGTAAACAAGTTTCAGCCTGCTCCTTCCCATTCTCTCTATTTATATAATTTCCTTGTTGCCCTCACGTTTAACATCCTCACAAAAAAATATAAATACATATATACATAAATATAGGTATCTGCCATTAAACTTTAAAAGAATCGAGATAGTAAGAGCAAAGCAAACAAGTAGTGTTCAAGCTACAGCAAAAAAAACCGTGAGTAAACAATTTTATAGTGTTTACTGGATAATATAAATATAGACATATAAATTGTGATTTTTGGGTTAAATCTTGGATTTATGTCATGTATATATGCATTCGTTATGAAAGTTAAGTATGAATATATAGAATCAACATAGACAGTATCAATTTGATCTCAAGGACTCTGTATACCTTCTCCAGAATTCCTCTGTCATGTTTATTTATTTATTTTATTTTTAAAAAAAGGATAAACTCCTAACTTCAAAAATCAATTGCTCATCCTCCAATGGATTTTAACGTGTGATTCCAAAACCAAAGTTATTTGTTTTTGAATATAGATTATTTAAAAATTTGTTTCATGCAATTTCATCGAGTGTAGGAAGAGAAATTTATATTTTACAGTAAGCAACCTGGAAATGGATAAATTTCGAATTTCATAAATTAGTAAATGGACTACACAGGGGTGTTTGTTATTGGAAAACATGAATTTTAATGGTGGTTTGGGAATTTTTAAGGTGGTATGGAGGTAGAAAGGGGAAGATGAACGGGGTTGGGTTTTTCGGTGAATTCCGACGAGGTGGTTGGTTTTATTGCAAGCGGTTGGGTGTGGAAGAAGCTTGGGTGGAGGCGCATCGGAGAAAAATGGTGTTGGATTTTATTAGCGTGTGTGGTGGTTGGTCGGAGGTAGAGTAGGGTTTAAAGTGAGTTTCTGGTCGTGGTCGGGTTTGAGTCGGTGGTGGCGACGGGGTGGATTTTCAAGGCTGCGATCTTGGGGGAAATGGAAGAGGGGGCGGAGGCAATATCGTGGGTGAAATGTGGCGATGGATGGTGGTAGGAATGGCCGGGCGAGGCGTTTGGGTAAGGCAACAGTTTTTCGAATTTTGGTGGAAGCTCAACTTTTTGAACTGTCGTTGGTTCACGCGTCTCAGGTGGGAAAACATGGTAGGGAGGTCGAGGGTGATTTGCAAGGTCGGTCGGCGGTGCGGTTGATGGCTAGAGGTGAACATTCACGTGCACCGTGATATTGTGTGTAGGGGGGAAGGGAAAGTTGAAGGAAGTAGGGAACTGGAAGGAAAGAAAGAAAGGAGAAGGGGAAGAAAAGAGAGTGGGCCGGAAGAAAATAAGCAGGCCAGGAAAAAAAAGATAAGGAAAAAGAAAAAGATAAGAGAATGAATTAAATAAAGAAAAAAAGGAAGGATGTAACGACCCATAAATTTTTTTATAATTTTATTTATTTTAATATTATATTTAACTGGATTTTTGTGAAATTTTAAATAATAAAATTTGGAAATAAAAATTTGATATTTGTAATAGGTCTACTTAAACATAGTAAATGGTTAATTTTCATCTGATAATATTGAATTTTATTTTCTTGTGTAATTTTATTTAAATTTAAAACAGTTAATATTTGACGATAATAAATATTTTTCAAACCTGAATATTTTTATACAATAAATTTGTAATCATCTTTTGAGTGAGACGTCATATTTCGTTTCTCCAAAATTTGGACTTCAATTGCCCCGTTTATCTTATTTCTGACATTTTAGCAGCATTTCTGATACCGATTATCGACTTTTGATCGGACGATCGTACCGCTGATATCTGTATACCATTTCGCTCGTCTCGTCGTGCTGATCTCTACGGTATATTCATTTGTGTATTTTGAAGTTCGTTGCGCGGTTCAATATGTGAAACGATTAGTGTATCGGTTCCGCAACCAACTCTTTTGGTCTCTCCGTCCTTTCATTTTTCCCACCGTATAAAATCCAATAGCCATTAGACTTTATATATTCACTGGAATTAATATGCAACCCTTTCTATTTCCTATGGTCATATATTTCTGGTGGTATTCCTTTGGTCTCTTGTTTCGGTTCAAAGTGAAGAAAAAGAAATAAATATAATACGTATGTATAACTGTACAATCCTCTCCTCATTCTTTCTTCTCTCTGAAGCTACACTCGTCCCCTTCCTCTCGCGCGCACCGGACGCCAACCACGTGAGCTCCTTTCCCTCTAACGCAACCACCTGCATATGCAAACCCAATGGCCGAAGTCAGGCTCCTCCTCCCCTTCTAGCCAATGCCAGGTCAACCGCCAATGAACCCTGTCCCGACCCGCGACATCTTCTTCTTCTGTGAGCATCCTCTTTCCACGTATGCAGCAGCATCTATACTTGTAAGGTATATATATGTATATTATATATTAGTTTACATATATATTCTAGTATATATATAAGGTATATCCTTTTTCTCTGTTAGTTATACGTATATATGTATATACATTTGTTATATAGTTTGTATATAATAAGTTTGATTAAGTTTAATTTTTTATAAAACCGTTGTTTAGTTGTGTGATATATACATAGCCCTATATATATATATTTCAAAAAGTTGTCTTGGGTATATTATATATATTATTATATAAGGTTATATGTAGATAGTTCCCACTGTTCTGTTTAAGACTTATATATATATATATATATTAGTATAAGGTTACATATCAGTTATATATTGTTATATATTTATATTGTTGAGTTATATATTTTACATTATGATAAATTATGTATATATATGACATGCCGTGAGTTTGTGTTCCCAGATCTTATATTTCCAATTACTATTTATATATGTTATCTGACCATTTTATAAATATAAATCGTATTATATTATATAAGACTAATATATATGTTTTCAGTTATGATTTGGTTTTATACTTTTCCGTTTTATAGTTAAGTCTATATATATGATTCTTGAACTATATATCAGTTATATAAGCATATGGATAGAATACATAAAATATAATAGTTTTAAAAAGTGATTTATTGTACTGAAATTTTAATAATAATACATAGGTTTAGATATATGTGTTTAAATTTAAGTATTGATTTTTCAATATAATATGATGATGTTTTGTTTTAATATGTGTTTTAATTTAAATATCAGTCTCAAACTATGTGAATATTTTATTTGAATATCTATCTTAAATTTAAAATATTGATTGTAAGGAAATTTAAATAACAAATATATATATATATATAACTCTTTTTATATCGAACTGATTGATTTTCTCATTGATTCCTATCTATCAGCTTTGTCTGTCAAATCCGCTTTCAACTTACTTCACTTGGAGATGGTTGTTTGGATTGTTCGATTGTCTAGATTGCTATCCAATTCGTAGCTTGTTCTATTGTCAAACTCTCTAGCCTCAAAAGGTGAGCAATCACTCACGATTAACGTTCTTATATTTATTAAATTTGATTTCAATTGAAACGACAATTGAAATATGCTGCTGTTAGTTATTTACATTGTTATATATATGCTAATATCTGTATCTGTTCACCTGTGACACCTGACACCATTATTTGTTATTTATATTGATGATATATGCCTGTTATATTATTTCCATATCTGTTATCACTCTGCAAATTCCCTGTTAGTATAGAATTCCCTATGGGTTGAAATGATACATACCCGAACGATCTGTAGAATAAGAGAAAATCGTTATCGGTTGAAATGATAAACCCAAGCGATTTTCATTGAATTGAATTTGGGATTGCGGGTTGAAATGATATATACCCGCATATATATTTAAATTGCGGATTGAAATGATAAATATCCGTATCACTTGACCATAGGATAGAAAATTATATACAGACACCGTTGGTCTATATATAAATATTTTAAAAATGATTTCTATGGTTTTTGGAAAGAAATATATGGTTTTATAAAAATATTGATTTTAGATATTATATAAATGTTATTTTATATATAGTTAAATTCAAGCTATGTATAAATTTGTTTTAATATAAAATAAGCTTAATAATAAAGTTTGATTTTATTAAAATATAATATGGTTAAGTATTTATTTAAATTTTATTTTAATATAGAGTTTATAATGATTTAATCAATTAAGGTCGAGAAGACAGATTTAAAATTGATTTGAAATTGTATTTAATTAAGAATTATATTTAATTAAATCGATCTGAACTTATGGAATTCGAGGTTTTTAAAGGATACGATTTTATAACTTGATTTTGGTTTAAGATGATTTAAAATGAATATTTCAAGTTTAAAATAAATTGAAGGAAATATTTAGTGATTTGAAATTTGGGCTTTTATTTAAATGATATTGGATTTATTTAGTGAATATTGCAAAACTAAATAATAACGAAGTTAAATTAAGGTATATATGAAGTTATCAAATTTAGTTTTGAAAATGTGGAATATTTAAAGCTTTGAAATATATTGAAATTGAAATGGTTTATTGTGGTTCAAATCGGTATTTGAAATCGATATAATTTGAAATGGTTTAATTGAATTGAAATTGAAATTGATGATTTGAGATTTGATTTAAATTTGAATTTTGGAATTCGAGTTGATTTGGAATTAATTTGTGAAATTTAAGGAAGCTATTTTGTTATATAAAGTATTTTTAAATTATATTTAAACTATTTATATATTTACTTTATAAATCATTTTTAATATACTAACTACTTTAATATAAACTATTTTTAATATAAACTATTTTAATATACTAAATATTTTATTATAAACAATTTTAACTTCTAACTATTTTCAAATAGACTATTTTATTTGATAAACTATTTTGCTATATATATATATATATACTATTATTAATATCTAAACTGTTTTAAGGAAAGTGTTATGGTTTCAAAATGTTATGATTTCCAAAGTGTTATAATTTCAAGTGTTTGGTTTCGTAAGTGTTATAACTTTGAAAGTGCTATGATTTTGGAAATGGATATATTTGAAAGGGAAATGATACCGTATTTGGTTTTGAAATGGGAATGATATCGTATTTGGTTTTGAAATGGGAATGATATCGTATTGATATGGTTTTGAAAATGGCAATGATATTTTGGTTTTGAAGTATAAACTATTTTGAAATGACCGCGGTGTTATAATAACGATTGGTTGTTAAAGAGATCGGGATCGGTTATTGTCATACTCTCTGCCTATACCGAAAACCACTTTAACAACTGTGTACGCGGTGGAGATTCCAGAATGAAGTAGGATGGTGGCGACGATCTTATATGAGGTATATACGTGAACCCGACTCCCGTGAGTTGGCATAAGGTGGCTAAAACAGGAGCGATTCTCAGGCCAAGTGAGGTCATTCCTCCGATCGGGCACATTCCTTCGATACTATATTCTGACCTTGTGATTGATTTGGTGGCCACCCTTGATTTTTGATTTGGGAGTGTGTTCCGAGGTGGGCGGTAGTGGCTGCTATGCGTTACCACCAGCCCGGATGCGTAATTGGTATATCTACCCTGGCATTGCCTTGTTGTGTCGTGTCACCTACCCTAGTGAGCCTTATACGAGTTTGTTTTGTACCATACCTATGGAGTGCCCTCTGACGACGCCCAGTATGGGGGAGATTACGGTACTATATAGACTATGGGAATATATAAAATGTGTTAAGGGGGATATGGGTAACGCCTTAACGCTATTTTAATAGTTTACTTTATTTTAGATATTATTATAATAGCGTATATTACTACATAGTAGATAGTTTAACAGATCCTTAGAGGATGGTTATCCCAAACATCCTTTGAGTTACTTGTATTTCAGTTGATATTTCACTTGATTTGGATTTATTGGTATAAGAATGTTAATCCTGACTCGAGTGTTTTGTGTTTTGCTTTACGCTCGGGTCAGACTGAGTGTACTAGTATTCGAGACTCACCTTTGGAGTTGGAGCTTCGCTTGGAGATCCATCCATCGAATCTGCTTTCAGTTATTTAGTTGATTCCAGTGATGTATTCAGATTTTGTGTTTGACTATTGTATTGAGACATCTATGTATTCGAGACCTCCGTTGTATCTTATTTAACTCTGTTATATATATATAGTAGCTTCATGAACTATTATTCTCTTGTTTTCGCTGCATTATTGTTATATTACTCTGTGTATGTGATTCTGTGATTATTTATTTATTATATATGCTGAGATTTGCCAAATTTAAATTAACAATCTGATATTTTGAGCAATTCAAGTCCGACATGTATGGATGCGAATGGATGAAAATTTCAGGATGTTATAAAGGAAAAATAGAAAAAAAAATAAGAGAAAAAAAGAAAAAATAAAGAAGGAAAAGTAAAGGAAGGAATATAAGAAAGAAAAATAGAAAGGAAAGGAGAAATATAAATAAAAAGAAAAGAAAGAAAAGAGAAACTTACATATTTATATAATAACGTGAAATTTTAAACTCAAAAAAAATTATTTTTCATTTATATCCAAACCAATATTGAATATTTTTACATCTTAATCCTACTACCCATGTTGTAAATTAGTAAAATGGATTTTCCGTAAATTAGAGTTTAATGATGTACTTATAATTAAAATGGGTAATTAATTAATTATATTATTATTATTATTTGACTTAAACCTATAAAAGTTGGATATCGAATGGAGTGTAAAATTTAATTAACTATTTTAAAATGAGTATTGTACTTAGACACTATTATAATATCAATGGATTTCTATAAAATGTTTTGGGTTAAAATAAGATAAAACACGTCGGGTTTATAGGAGATATCTTTATTTTCAAAGAAGTTTTATAACTTAAGTATTTCAATTTAAGTGGGTTTACTTACGCCGGTTTCCAGCCTGACTCGGGTGTTACTTTATTGTAATTCTTGGATCAGACCGTGTATTACAGAATTTCAGGTTAGGACATTGTTGGAGCTTAGAAGACGAGCTGGATGGCAGAGACGTATTGCACGTATTTGACTATATCCCGCTGTGTATTGTAGGCTGTATTTTCAGCATTTAGGGACAAGTTATTATAACTGTCCAGGGTTATTTGTTAATGATTGTATTCTGATAATTTGTTGTATATATCAACGGTTACAGCTTTTCTTTGTATAAATGTTGTTATTGTATATTATATTTTGTTCCACTGCGATTGTGAGATTCTGTGTTTTATTCTATTTTCTTCTTCTATCTCCTTTTCTTCTTAACTCCAACAACCTGGTATTTCCGGCACTCGATTGCTCGGCACTCTATACAATGGACGTATTAGTGTCGATTTTCGGGGGTCGAAAATCGCCCGGTCGTTAAACGTGGTATCAGAGCTGAAGGTTAAGCGAGAACCTTGGCTCTGGTGGGAATTACTCATTAGAAATAGGGTCAGTAGTACCCTAGAATGAGTTGAGTTTATTGTATATGAGGGCATACTTGTTATTTTCATATATAATGGTTTTAAAAATGATTTTAAAATAATTTTTATATAAGATTATATTTTGATATATAAAGGAAAAATTTTTTGAATTATTATATTATATTAAGTTGATTGGTTGTTGTTATTAAAATTAAATAAGATTATAAGAATTAAGTGGGTATATATATAACCAGATAGAAATTTGATAAGAATGAACTATACAAATAAGTTAAGCTAAATGTAGACTCAAACCAGAATTTAAATACCGGAAAATTCGAAGAGTTTTTCAAAGTGTTTTGGAATTAAATGAGTTTATCCTGATTTCATATTTTCAAAAATTTATGATGGAATATATGGTGTGTTTGGTATCTAGATATGATGATATTGGTTGTTATCATAAATTTTTTGTTGTGTCTAAATAAAGGATGTTTATTACTGAATAGACAATGATGAAACAGAGTGAATGTTTTAGGGAAGTAAAATTATATAAGCATGACTTATAAATTAAAAATGGATCTTAAGTGTGAAGTTTTGAATCTAGTCTCGAAAATTTTAAAAATTGTTTCAAAGTGTTGAAGGAAATAATAAATAATATTATTTAGAATATTTTTGAATATAGAAATCTTTGTTTTAAAACAAGAGTTGTTTGAAGATGAATTTGTTTGGATTAAAAACCAAGAATGGTTTAAAATTTAAAGTGTGACTTGTGTGTGAATGTGATATATATATATATATACATATATATGATCTGAAACTTGATTTGAAATAAATACTAAGTGTTTAAATTCTGGAACCCCCTTAAATGTGAAGTATAACCCAAGGGAAAATGGGTTTTTTGACTTATAAGTGGGAAGTGATATTGATAAGAAATTTAAACTTGGAATGTAAAATTTAAATTGAGTAAAGTTTAAATGGACTGAACGAATGAGGAAATTAACTCAGGCCAAGTAAATAAGTTTTGAACTTATAACCAGAAATGAGAAATTTCAGGATGAGATTAAAAATTTAACTTATGGAAGTTAAATGGGTTAAATTGAAAAAGAAGTAATGTATGATTTCAAAACGGTTTTTGAAATAAAAAAAGTTTCGAATTTTGGAAAAAATTGTGATGTGTGCTATTGATTGATGTTTTAGATGATTTGGATGTTTATTTACTTGATATATCCTGCTATCATTCTGTTTGTAATTTACAGAATATAGAGAACTATAAATCGAATTATTTATATTAAATTAAGAAGTAGGTTGAAATGATATATATCCAACCCTGAAATTAAATAGGAATAAAACTCTGATTTGGAACTATTAAATGATTTTGATTTTAGGAAATAAAATCGAATTTATGAAAATGGAATCATTTTGAACTTAAGTTTGAAATGTTAAAATGAACTTGTACACCGGAATTGCTTAAAGAATCAGGTTTAAAAGTTGAAGTTATAATTGGGAAATAAATTGAATTCCGAAAATTGATTTGTTCTAAAAGATTTGAACTCTCACTTGAACCTTGAAATAAGTTTAAGTAGAGGTAATTTAAATGAATATTTGAAATTTGGGCCCAGAATTGAATTATTTTAAAGATTTAGATTGTTAAATTAAATATTAAGGGTTAATTTGATTTAAGTGATTAAATCGGTATTTTGAAAACCGAACTCGAATTTATATAAATCAAGATGGTTTAAAAAATTAAGATCGGAATTTAAATTAATTCAAATTGAAATTGATTTGAATTAATTGGAATTGTAATCGAAGTTTGAATTAGTTCGAATTCAAATTTGGAAATTGATTTGAATTGGAGATTGGAAATTGAATTAGTTTGACTATGAAACTATTTTCATATAAATTATTTTAATATAAACTATCTTAAATCTATCTTCTTAAATATTCAAATTTATTTTGATTTTTCAAGCTATTTACTATACAAAACCTTTTTTTTAAACTCAAACTATTTTATATTAACTATTTAACTATTTTAAAACTATTCAAGCTATTTTCTAAAATTCAAATTGGTCAGTGTGGAAATTGTTTATATTTAAATAATGGATTTAAATACGAATTTGGGTAAAATTGAAGTTATAACCCAAATGGAAATACAAGGCAATTTTGAGTTAGAACCGGAATCAAAATATTAAGGTAAAAATGATTTTGAAATAAAATAGTACATTTTGAGAAAAATATGATGATTTTAAAATGAAGATTGGATAGTACCATAATTGAAACTTACCTTGTAAGAAGTAAGGAATGTTACAAATAACTGTGTAAAGAGAACGAACTTGAAAATTTTGATTTGGCATTAATGAGGTTATATATATTACTTGTTATATATTCAAACGCCCCTTATTGAAATTATAACCGGAAGGAATTGATCTTTGAAGGATTTGAAATACTAAGTGGATTTTATATAAGTATGAAGTGGGCTCAGAAATTATTGATATAAAAATTATTCAAGTGGAAAAGAATGATTTTATATGTATATGAGAATGAAACTGAAAAGGTTTTGGAACCCATTGATTTTAAAAGGCTTTTGATTTTGGCAGATAGCCAATTTTGGAAATTTTGTAAACCAAATTTGAAAATTATCGATTTTGAAGATATCTATTTTGTATAGGTAAAGTTTATATGTGATACATATAAAGAGTATGATTTGAAAGGTACTATATATATGTGTATAGTATGATATGTTTTGAGAAAAAGTATGGAAAGGCACCCTATGAAAGTCGAAACTTATAGAAGGAGATCCATTGGGTGGTTCTGCCTTAGAACCCTAAGGGTGGGTTCAATGAAATTGGGATCCCACAGGACGTCCGGACAAAACTCAATGAGTTCCTGATGATCATTTGTTGGATAGTGTAAGTCGGATGGTGCAGATGCCTACAGTTACATTGGGTTTTGCTATGATGGCAACGTAACCTTTGTGTAACTACAATCTATCGCAGTTCCATAGCGCAAGTCAAGTGGTAGTGATTGCCTACAATCTACGTTTGATTTCGCTGGGATAGAGACGTAACATCGGTAGATTGCGATCTGTGTGGTTTGGTTCCATAGCGTAATTCGAGTGGCAGCGAGTGCCTACAGTCTACACTGGGTTCCGCTGAGACAGTTACACAACCTTGTGTAGCCTGCGATCTATGTGGTATAGTTTCATTTGACAGCGTAATTCGAGGGGCGGTGATTGCCTACAGACTACTTACGGTTTTGTTGTGATAGCAACGTAACCTTGGGGTAGCTGCGATCTGTGGTGTTCCCATGGCGAAAGTCGAGAGGTGCGGATACCTACAGTTTTCTTATGGATATCGCCGGGATGTCGACGCAATCATCGTGTTAACAACGACCCATGGTGGTGAAGGAGGTGATACTTTCCATAGCATTTTTGAAAAGAAGTTTTCAAGTATTTTCACTGGGTGTTGAAAACGAAAAGTTCTAAGGGGGGAGGAATGTGACGACCCGGATTTTCTTACGTCTGTTATCTGGGAAATTTACTGATTTTAATTGTTGGAATATTTATTTTTATTAACCGAATAAATTTTCTGATGTATAAAATATCCGAATGTATAAATTTATATAAAGTCCATGTTTAAAATTTTAATATAAATTTCTGGGTATGATCAAATTTCTCTAGATATATGTATTTAAAACTTCACCATTTCAAAACTCGTGATAAAATAATCTCTATATAAAAAGTGTATATATATTGAAGTGTAAACATCTATACATATGTAAATATAGGCAAATATGTAAATCTATAGGTATGTATAACTATATATATATACAGGTGGATATGACAAAAATATACATAAGTACACATAGATAGACATATATATATATATGTGTGTGTGAAATAGTGAATAAGTGGATATATATATTTATATAAAAGGGTAATGTATATGGAAATATGTATAAGTGCAAATATATACATACATGGTGACAAATACATGCAAGTAAAGGTATATGCACACATGTTACATAAAGTAGTAAATAGGTAAATGTATAGGTTAATACAAAATTATGTATATGTAAATCCCTTAATATATACATATATATAGCATATGAAATAAATGTTTACACATAGGGGAACATCATCATGGCAAACTTAAGATCAAGCTCACAATATATCAAGTCATGCATACAAAAGATCACACCTAAATCAAAATCAAGTCATACAAAATCAAAACTTTTCATATGAAATCAAATGAAGAAAATAAAACAAAAATAAAAGAATGTAAAAGCCTGTAAACAAGTTTCAGCCTGCTCCTTCCCATTCTCTCTATTTATATCATTTCCTTGTTGCCCTCACGTTTAACATCCTCACAAACAAATATATATACATATACACATAAATATAGGTATCTGCCATTAAACTTTAAAAGAATCGAGACAGTAAAAGTAAAGCAAGAGCAAAGCAAACAAGTAGTGTTCAAGCTGCAGTAAAAACAAACTGTGAGTAAACAATTTTAGAGTGTTTACTGGATAATATAAATATAGAAATATAAATTGTGATTTTTGGGTTAAATCTTGGATTTATGTCATGTATATATGCATTCGTTATGAAAGTTAAGTATGAATATATAGAATCAACATAGACAGTGTCACTTTGATCTCAAGGACTCCGTATACCTTCTCCAGAATTCCTCTGTCATGTTTACTTTTTTTTAAAAGGATAAACTCCTAACTTCAAAAATCAATTGCTCATCCTCCAATCGATTTTAACGTGTGATTCTAAAACCAAAGTTATTTGTTTTTGAATATAGATTATTTAAAAAATTGTTTCATGGAATTTTATCGAGTGAAGGAAGAGAAATTTATATTTTACAGTAAGCAACCTGGAAATGGACAAATTTCGAATTTCATAAATTTGTAAATGGATTACACAGGGGTGTTTGTTGTTAGAAAACATGAATTTTAATGATGGTTTGGGAATTTTTAAGGTGGTATGGAGTTAGAAAGGGGAAGATGAACGGGGTTGGGTTTTTCAGTGAGGTGGTTGGTTTTATGGCAAGCGGTTGTGTGTGGAGGAAGGTTGGGTGGAGGCGCATCGGAGAAAAATGGTGTTGGATTTTATTAGCGTGTGTGGTGGTTGGTCGGAGGAAGAGTAGGGTTTAAGGTGAGTTTCTGGTCATGGTCGGGTTTGAGTCAGTGGTGGCGACGCGGTGGATTTTCAAGGCTGCGGTCATGGGGGAAATGGAAGAGGGGGCGGAGACGATGTCGTGGGTGAAATGTGGCGATGGATGGTGGTAGGAATGGTCGGGTGAGGCGTTTGGGTAAGGCAGCAGTTTTTCGAATTTTGGTGGAAGTTCAACCTTTTGAACTGCCGTTGGTTCACCGTCTAACGATGTTCTTCATGAACAACTTAGCCAAAACAGATGTCGTCCTTGCTGACCTTACCGGAATGAAATGGGCACTTTTGGTCAATCTGTCCACTATGACCCATATACTTTCATTACCTCGGTTTGAACTTGAAAACCCGTCAATAAAATCCATGGATATCGAGTCCCACTTCCAAACTTGAACATCCAAAGGTTGAAGCAAACAACTTGGCTTCTGATGTTCGGCTTTTACTTGCTGACAGTTCAAACACTGTTTTACCCATAAGCCAACATCCCTCTTCATTACTTCCCAGAAGAAACTTCTCTTCATATCCTGATACATCTTGGTTCCCCCAAGATGAATCATAAACTTCGATCGATGACATTCCCTAAGAACTTCCTTCCTAAGGTTTTCAACATCCGAAACACATAACCGTTCCTTCTTTCTCAACCAACCCCTACGGTCAAGAATAAAATCCTTTAAGTCATCAATCTCGGCTCCAGTTTCTAACCTTCTAATCCTCTCGGCTAACACGGGATCCTCTTTCTGCCTAAAAGCAATTCGTTCGATCAACACTGGTCGAACTTCCAAACAAGACATCATGGCGATATCTCGACTAGATCCAGCAGTCGACCTCAACTGCATATTGCAAGCAGCCAGTGCTTCCAAGTCTTTTCGTTCCGCCAACATAGCTAACACCACATTCTAATGTTTCCTGCTAAGCGCATTCATCACCTTATTTTCTTTTCCCGGTGTATACTTGATGCTAAAATCATAAGCTGCAACAAACTCCAGCCATCTATGTTATCTCATGTTCAGCACCTACTGGGAGAATAAATACCGTTGATACTTATGATCCATAAAAAGCTTAAACATTTCTCCCAAAAGATAATGTCTCCACACCTTCAATGCGAAGATTACCACTGCCAACTCCAAATCATGAGTAGGGTATCTCACTTCATGCGATCTAAATTGTCTAGAAGCATAGGCAATAACCAATTCATTCTACATTTGCACAGCACCTAACCTGGTACCACATGTATCGGTGTAAACTGCCAACCCCCGATTCCCATTTGGAACTACTAACATAAGCGCATTGGTTAACAAATGTTTCAACTTAAGGAATGCCTCCTCACATTTGTCAAACCAAACAAACTTCACGTCCTTCCTGGTTACTGTAGTCAAGGATGCCGCTATCCGCGAGAAATCCTTAATGAACCTTCGGTAGTAACCTACAAGTCCAAGAAATCTTCAAATCTCACTTACCGTCTCTGGTCTTTTCCAATTGTTAACAGCTTCGATCTTATCCGGATCAACTGCTAATCCTTCCTTGGAAACTACATGACCAAGGAACTTCACTTTCTTCTTCCAGAAATGACACTTTGAGAACTTCGCTTTTAGCTGATGTTACCTTAGCGTCTCCAACACTATTCTATGATGATCTGCATGATCCTTCTCATTCTTAGAATATACCAAAATGTCATCAATAAAAACCAACACGAACCTATCCAAGTGCACTCGAAAAACCCGATTCATCAAATCCACAAAGAAAGCTGGTGCATTAGTAACCCCGAATGGCATAACCAACCACTCGTAAGACCCATATCTAGTCCTAAACGCCGTCAGAGGAATACTGTCCTCTGCCACTCTTAGCTAATGGAAACCTGTTGCCAAATCTAGCTGGGAAAACACTCTGGCTCTACTCAACTGATCGAATAAGTCGTCGATCCTTGGCAAAGGATACCTATTCTTGATCGTCCTCTCGTTCAACATACGATAGTCGATACACTTCATTAACGACCCATCTGGCTTCTTCACGAATACCGCGGCCATTTCCCAAGGCGAACTGCTTGGTCGGATGAAATTCTTTCCTTCCAATTCCACTAGCTGCACCTTGAATTCTTTCATCTCGGTTGGTGACATCTAGCTAGGTGGTCTACTTACGGGTTTAACTCCCGGTATGATATCTATACGAAACACAATAGCTCTTTTCGGCAGCAAGCTCGAAACTAGTTCAAACACAAACTCTCTTGCTACATAAACCTGCTTCAGCTCTACTTCCGTTCCCATGGCACCCAATAACACATAAGCATTTCTGTTCTAACTCCTTAGTGCATCAATGACTCAGTTATGGCTATTAGGGTGTTTCAATGATATTTTCCCCTCTTGGCAAAATATCCTAGCATCATATCTATCTAACCAATCCATACCCAAATGATCCCGAAACTCACGAAATCAAAAACATATAAACTGCATGCAAACATATGACCTAACAAATCAAGTTATAACCGGTCATATCTCGTTTCCAGAGTTGCATACCCTTCTATAGGATTCGCAACCCATAAAGGAGTAATAAGGTATAAAGGTTCCAGACCTACGCAATCTACCAAATACCAAGATATAAATGAGTGCGATGCACGGGTATCAAATAGTATCCTAACCGGAGTACTATGAATCATAAGTATACCTTCCATCACAGCTTTTCCTTTCTCAGCAGCCGTTGATCTAGAGGATGATGGTTCCAACGCAAAAACCTTTCCCTTTCCAGCCTTAGCATTCTAGGGACACTTGTCCTTGTAATGCCCCATCTGGCCACAGTTGTAGCACTTCACATTCGGCCTCACTGCAATTGCTCTTCCATCACCCGAACGACACTCATTAGCATAGTGCCCCTTCTTGTCACACTTGTAACAAACAATATCAGCCTTGGTCTTCTTAGCTGCTACCCCCGACTGGGCACCTTTCTTCTTGAAGAACTTCTGCTTCTTACCCTGAAAATTCTGAACCTCAATCGGTTTCCCTTTTCCAAAAGTAGAAAGCATCTCTTCATTCCGAATAGCCATCTCTACAATAATATGACACGGATCCCGGAGGTTTGGCATGGTTGCTCAGGCGATCTCAGGATTCAATCCCTTGATAAACTTATCATTCCTTCGAATGACAGTATCAACAGTAGCATATCCGTAATGGGACAACTCATCAAACTCTGTAGCATACTCAATCACCAATCTATCCCCCTGGACTAAATCTGCAAATTTCCTATGCAATGCCAACTTGGCAACCTCTGATAGAAATCTTTCTTAGAACCTCCTTCGAAATTTAGCCCAAGTCAGATCTTCCTCTGGTGTTTGTGCCAAAAATGGGCACAACACTCTTCGGAAGTCTTTGAAGAGATAAACGTGAAGAATGAAAATTAAAACTGTGGATTATCTAACAAAAACTCCAAATAACAGAAATGTAAAGTGCAAAGACAAGCGATTTAGAGTGGTTCGGCGTTTTAGCCTACGTCCACTATGAAGTTTGATGATTTTATTGCTCGACACTCGAAGATTACAATTCTTTATAACGCAGTACAACTGGTTTTGTGAGCTAAGTCTGAATCTAAGGCAACCGTGGTGATTCTGAGTAAATCTGGCAGGGTCTGGGCGCTCTTTAGCTCTTAGAATTGTCCGACCCCTTTTCTGAATGACCAAGGGCTCTATTTATATGTGTAGGAGGCTGATATTTCGCCTAAAATTCGAGGAGACCAGTTCTGGTATGTGAGGGGGCCCACATGCTCGCTTTCAGGAAATCCGGGACCACTTTGGGATCGATTCGAAGCCCATTCGAATCGATCAAGAAATCATCCAATCAAGCTGAAATTTGGTGTGGACATTCTTCAACATGTGCTCAAGCTTCTGTGAAAATTTCATAGCATTTGGACTTATAGATCTCAAGTTATGATCGATTCAAATTGGTGTTTCTTGGCAGACTGGTTCATTCGAATCGATACGATCGAATCGATCACTTCGAATCGATCATGGCACCTGACTTTGTGATGACGTGGAGTGGAACTTTAGTTTTGATCCGCTTTCTTCTCCTATTTGATCGAGTCGTCCTGGAGACTCTACCACCTTGACTCGATGGATTCGAAGCAAGGCATACTGATGGATTCGAAGCAAGGCATACTGATGGATTCGAAGTAAGGCATAAGGATGGATTCGAAGCAAGGCATAAGGATGGATTCGAAGGAAGGCATACTGATGGATTCGAAGCGAGGCATACTGATGGATTCGAAGCAACGTTTCCATGATGGATACGAAGCATGGCCTTTCCCTTCAACTTGCATCCATCATAACTTGAGCATATGAACTCGGATTGACTTGAAACTTGGAACGTTGGCTCTCTTTGCTTTTCTAGTCATGTCTTATCAATTATAGCTCAATCTGGTCTTGGAAAAAATTCATCGATATCCAGGGTAGACCTATGTGCACTAGATGTCCATAACGAGCGACTCTAGGTTTCTGATCAATTCCTTGGTATCTCGGCCTTGCCAAAAGGCGGGATACCATCTGGCTCACCTACGGTAACTCCATTCCACTAAAACAATGATGCTCCCTGCAATTGCCTTGAAGAAAGTCTCCTCTTCTGCATATCCGTCAAGCCGAAATCTGCAAATATCCTTTCACAATACAATAGCCAGTTCACCACTCCTACAGCATCCTCGGTTCCCAGAAAAGGCTTTCCTCCAAGACTAGCGTAATCCCTGCTCATCTTGGCATAATTATTGCCAACTGGGGCCATCGGATTAGCTCCTCCAGCATTCCCTACAGCAACTCCCGTAGCTGCTCTGGCTTGTATCATATTCACGAAGAACTGATACATTATCCCCATATCAATTGGCAGAATCTCAGCACCAACATTAGCATTTGCATATGGGTTTGCATTTTCCTATCAACCCCGGTTGCTCCTAGTATTGGGTCGAACATTTCCATGTTTTGCGATGTGTCTCCCACCTTGATTCACTCTTTCGTTTCCTACCTCCATATCTTACTTTCCTATTACCTGAAACCCAATCTTGGTAAGAAACTGAAGAACGGTCTAAGAGAGTGGGGAATACATACTTAGGTATTTATAGCAAAGTACACATACGTTACTATAACGCTTACCCAAGCCCAACCATATTTTAGATTCATTAGATTATGCTTTAAAAAAAATTTAAGGTTTAAATTCCTTTTAAGTACATAAACCATGCTCTGATACCAACTTGTAACATCCCGCTTCCGGAGGCTCAAAACTAACTGCTACGGATGTTGCAGTCATCCATATGTGTTATTTTTGAGTGACCAAAATCAAAATCGTGAAACTATTGGCAACACAGAAACACAAGATATGAAAAATTTTAAACTTCAATAAAACAGAATTTCTCATTTCTTATGAATTTCAATTTAAGATTTAATTACATAATCCCAAACGTTAACCACGTTTAGATCAAATATACATGTACAAAATACGATAAGAGCGACATATGAAGATGTCCCCTTATGATGATCGAAGAACTAATAAATATGAACTTTACACAGTTCTTAGTACATCACAGCGGAAAACACAAAATAACTCCTATATAGCCAACATTGCCTCCTGCACGTCTCCGCGAGCTTATTCATCCAAAAACCTGAAAGTCTCCCGCTCTCAGACTACTCAAATTAATTTTGAGTACCCGAGAGTTTGTGGAGAAACACAAACTTCGAGTCAGACAATAAGTCTGGTATAAATAATCCCCTATCATCTCTAATCATAAATAGATAGCTAGTGAGACCATACCGCTTAGCGGAATGAGTTTTCCCCTCACTAGTATCCAAAATAAACATGCAAATCATTTACTATGCCCCATGCACCTAAAATGAATAGACTTAACATAATATGAAATAAAGCCATAAATCGTATGTATTGGATATCCCATCCACTAATTTATTGTATATCCCATCTAAAAGCAATTTATTAGATTTCCCATCTAAGATCAATTTATTAGAGTTCCCCTCTAAAATCTTTAAAATGACTATCCGTCGTAATTTAATAGGATTGTCCGTCCTAAATCCCTTTAAAATAAATGCAGATTATCCATCATACATTGTTTTATAAAAGATGGTGTGAGCTATCCACCGCACATTCCATAGTTTTCCTAGGATGACTATGAACCCTTGGGTTCCAAATCCCGATGCAAACTACCTGTGGCAAAACATTCTTCACTTTAGAAATTTGATGTGGACTATCCACCGCACATTCCATGGTTTTCCTAGGTTAACCAAGAACCCATCATTTGGCCAATTAAAATATCATGATCTCCATGATTATTTATAAAAATTCATGATCCCCATGATTAATTATTTTTCCTAGGTATACCACCTGTTTAACCCATTCCCATTGGTTGCCCCAATTAGGTTAAATTAAATAAAAACACATTAATAGCCCAAATGTATATTTTTGAAAGCATATTTCTATTTGTAACCCCAAAGTATGTATCGAAAACAATGAACCTACCCCGGTGTCCCCAAGGTTTTTTAACATTCAATTTAAATATGGATCCCCCTTAAGTAACCCCTTCGACTTAGCAAAGTTTTACTTAAGAAAAAGGACTAAAAACAACCCTTTAAAACCCTTCGAATGAAGTCCCATTCGAAAGCAAATAAACATCCAAAGTTAGCCCCTTTGGAAACCTTTCTTTTGAAAGCATAACAAAATCACACCTTTCGACCTTGTCGAAAGGTTTCTTTTCGACCTTGTCGGAAGGTTTCTTTTCGACCTAGTCGAAAGGTTCTACCCTTCGACCTTGTCGAAAGTCTGGGGTATCCCTCCTTATAAAACCATTTATAAACCTTTTGAAAGTAATCAAACTCAAAACCTTTCACAATCATTGAAGATAACCCCTTCAAAACCTTTCGAAATCAAACCTTTCGAAATCAAACATTCGAAATCAAAACCTTTCGAAATCAAACCTTCCGAAATCAAAACCTTTCGAAACCAAAACCTTTCGAAATCATTCAAAACATTGAAGTGTTGGTATTGGTGCCAACCCTTCGAAAGTATACTTCCGACCATGTCGGAAAGTTAACCCTTCGACTTTGCCGACATGTATTAAAACACCTTTTTAGAAAACATTTTAAAACAATACTCTTGAAGGTTTAAGCATCCGAAGATCCCCTTCGAAACCCCTTCTTGAATACATAAAATTTTCAATCTTTTGTAAAATGATAGAGACGAATGATCCCCCTTCAACTTATTCGAAAGCAATTATGTTTCTATTCGAAAGCAAAGGAAGCGACCTCCCCATCCATTCACCCCTCTTCCCTTCGACACCGTGCCTACCTTTCGACCTTGTCGGAGGGTAATTGTTTACCTTCCTTCTTAGAAGAAAGATACCTTTCGACTTCGTCAAAAGGGTAAAAGCGGGCTTGTTGGAGTCGAAGGCAGAACTGGGCCTACTAGAGTGATGTTTTATCTTGCTTGTGTAATTTTGATTAGCTGAGGAGCCTTCTCCTGTACTTCCAAAGAGTAAAAAGTATAAAATAGTCAACCTTTTTCTCAAAACACTATACTTCTTCCCCAAATTAATTTTTGAAAGCAATTTCCCTCCGGCTTTGACCAAGGCGGAAGCAATATTGTAGTTTAGCCCTTAGGCTTAATTGATTTAATTACCTTAGTTAACCACTAAGGAAAATCCCCAAAAATCACCAAAAATCTTATAAATCATATACTTCAACATATTAAAAATTCAAAGCATATGAAGATCAAAACAACTTGGAATTTAACCAAAACCGAAATAAACATGTTAATTAGCCCATTAACATTTTATAAAACACCTAAGTCTTGTCCAAACAGAGGTTTAAATGGTTATATCCTAACCAAAATCACAAACATGAATCAAGTATAACCCATAACCGATCCAAATACAGAAAATGAGATGTTAAACATGATTATTCACCTTGATTAGTTAATTGGAGAATGAGATAATTTCCTAACTTTAATTCCTTAGCTTTTTCTTCAATTTATTACACTTTTTGGAGCTTTTAATGGCCGACTGAAATATAGGTGAGGAGTTATGAATGAGAAAGTGAAAGTTTATTAAAGTGGAGGAAGAGATTTATATTAAGAAATGTTGCCCCATTTCCAAGTTTACCCCTTAGGAAATTCCTCCTTCTTAATTTAGTTAAGTCTTATTTTAGTTTATTCATTAAGACACGACCATTGAATTTATTAATCTCATCTCCCTAATTATTCACATTATTCTATTTAATTTATCCAATTAAATATCCCAAATAATGTTAATTAAAATTCAGGGGCATTACAGCCAGTTTGGCCAAGAGCTGCTTCATTCTCTTCTTCCACCCAAATCAATCAAAATCCCCAACTCCCCCATCTCCTCCCCGCGACAGTCAGCCCCCCACGTCTTCCGGAGCATCTCCAACATCATCAAGCATCACTCCCAATAGCTCTAGCCTCTCCATCCATCTCCAAATCAGGTTTTTTCTAAACCCTAATTGATTTTGATTTGTTAATTTAGGGTTAAATTGTAATTCTAGTTGTTTATAATAACCGATTGATTGTTTATTTATATTAATTAATTAGTAATTTGATTATTTTATTTACATAAACCCTAATTAGTAATTTCCTAAACCCTAAACCCTAATTAATAATTTAATTAGTTTATTTACATTAACCAATTAGTGTATATATACGTTGATTAGTGTATATGCGCATTTGAGCTAGCATTTGGTAAGTTAGGATTGATGTGAATGATTGTGTTTATGATTTTGTAGAATTTTGAAATCAATAATTATCATAGTTAAACCCTTAATCGTTTGTATAAAATCAAGTTTGGTACAATATTGTGTGGCATGATATAAACTAGTGTATACTATAGTTTAATATTATTTTAAATAAAAAAATATACTATATACATAATTCGTTAAATTTGAAGACATGAATAATATATGTTTTCGAAATAGTAAAAATCATATAATATAGTATATGTTTAATATAACGGTAAAATGCAAATAAACTATTGTACAAATGCTAATATATGGTATATAATTAACTAATCATGCATAATATTGATATATAATGTTAATATTGATAATCTATAAACAAATTAGACGTGTATAATCTGTTTTAGTTTTTATAAATCCCTTAGAGATTTTTTGGCCCCGTTTGATAAATTTTGTATATGATCGTTATAGGAATATTCATTTTTATTACAAAACGAACATGCATATTCATCTGATATAATATTTGTCGGATTTGTCTCTGTATTGGACAAGTTACATATACTATAAAGTAATTACATTTTGTAAATCATTTCATTTCAAACGGTTCAAAAAATTTCGACAGCACTTCCTTTTCTTTTCTTTGTACCCGCATTTGTGTACGATACAGAGAACATGGACGAAGTGGTGCTGAAATTTTATGAAATCGTTTAAAATGAATTGATATATGAAATATAATTACTATTGTATTTGTAATGGGAAGTAGGACGACCGACCATTAAAGGAAAAATAATATAGAAGCTAAAAATTTAACAATATATTCATTTTAGGGTGCAAAACCAATTCAAGGCGCAAGAAAGCGCAAAAAGGCGCAAGAGCAATTTCAATGCGCAAAAAGGTGCAAGAAGATGCAAAAAGGCGCAAATTAGCAAATTCAATAACATTATAAATAAATACTTTTTAATTAAAAAATAAAATGTCAATACATAAAATTAAACGATTAATACTAATTTTAATTTCTATCATAGGTTTTAAAGTAGAAAAAAATGGTCAATTATTTTACTGATCGGAGCTAAATGTATAAACAACGGAGCGAAATGGGAGGCTCAATAAGTGAACATTTTCGAATAGGGTACATGTGTTTATTGAATTCGCTTTAAGTAATAATGGAAACGACGAAGAAATTTGTTGTCCATGTAGTATGTGCAAACTGTTGAAGTATTTGATATCAGGTATGTTTAGAGTTCATTTGCGCCAATACGGTTTCATGTCGAATTATTTGGTGTGGGATCGTCATGGAGAAATTGTAGCACCTAATCAAGAACAGTCAACGAAGGAGGTTGGTGATGAAATTAGTACGACGAATCTCATAGATTATATGGTTGAAGATGCAGCATGATCAATGTTTCCTACCATTGAAGTTGAAAATGATGGTGTTAACATGGAAGATGAACCAACTATTGGAGCGAAAAAAATATATGATTTATTGGAAGCTGCTAAGAAACCCTTATGAAATGGCTGTACAAGCGGCACTCAATTATCAGTAAATGCGGAGTACATTGCGATGAAATCAAAATACAACCTCACAGAAGCCGGATTTACAGCTGTTGTACAAGCTGCTAAACGGCATATGCCACCCGATAATTAAATGTGCGAAAATCATTATGACGTAAAAAAACTTATGTCTGCTTTCGGTTTGCTGTATCAAAAAATAGATACTTGTTTAAATGGTTGCATGTTGTTTTGGAAAGAAGATATCAGTCTTATGAATTGCAGAATATATAACCAAGAAAGATACAAACCATGAAAAAAAGGAAAAAGAAGTTCATACAAGCGTATGCATTACTTACCGATCACTCCTAGACTTAAGAGGTTATATGTATCATCTATAACAGCGCATCATATGAGATGACACAATGTGAGAACATGGAAAGAAGTTACGTTAACACACCCAGCTGATAGAGAAGCATGGAAGCATTTTGGTAAGAAATATCCCGCTTTCGCAGTGGAAAGTCGTAACGTTAGGCTTGGTTTATGTACAAATGGATTTTCACCGTTTTTTCAGTTTTGTTCTAAATATTCATCTTGGCCTATAATCGTTACACCTTACAATCTACCTCCGTGGATGTGTATGAAAACTCCATATATGTTTCTCACAATTGTCGTCCTTGGTCCAAATGATCCTACACAGGAAATCGATGTTTACTTTGAACCGTTAATCGAAGAGTTGAAAACTTTGTGGTACAAAGGAGTTGAAACATACGACTTATCGAAAGAAAATTCGGATGTTTTCTTCTTTGTTGTGGACTATTAGCGATTTTCCTGCATATGCAATGCTTTCGGGTTGGAGTACGACCAGTCATTTAGCGTGTCCTTATTGTATGGTAGAAACACGAGCATTTTCTTTATCAAATGGGAAGAAAATTTCATGGTTTGATTGTCATCGGTGTTTTCTCCATATTAATCATCCTTTTAGAAAAGATAAAAAAAATTCACAGCTAATAGACACGAGACTTTGTGACCACCAACAATTTGGTCAAGCAAAGATATATATAAAGTTGTAAAGGATTATCCAAAGATACATGAAACCGGACAACAAATTGAAATTCAAGGTAAATTGACGATTCATAATTGGTGCAAACAAAGTATATTTTGGGAGCTACCTTATTGGTAAAAACTCCTAATCTGTCATAACATTGACGTGATGCATAACGAGAAAAACGTATTTGATAATATGTTTAATACAGTTTTGAATGTTAAGGGCAAGACTAAGGACGATTTGAAATCAAGACGTGATATAGAAGAAATTTGTAACCATCCCGAGCTTCATATCAAGCCAAATGTCACTAAAAAACCTAAAACATGCTATGTGTTAGACAACAACCAAGTTAAAGTACTATTAAAATGGGTGAAAGGATTACGATTTCCCGATGGGATTTCCTCTAATCTTCGTAGATGTGTCGACTATAAGAATGGGAGACTAAGTGGGATGAAAAGTTATGATTGTCATATAATGATGGAAAATTTGTTGCCCGTCGCTTTCAGAGAACTGTTGTCCACAAAAGTTTGGAAGGTTGTAACGGAACTTAGTTTGTTTTATAAGGAGCTTTGTTCAACTACGTTAAAAGTTGATCGTCTACGTAAACTTGAGGAAGAAATCTCTGTACAGCTCTGCAAATTGGAGGAAATATTTCCTCCATGTTTCTTTAATTAATGGAGCATTTACCTATTCATCTTCCATATGAAGCACGTCTTCGAGGTCTTGTGCAATATGGATGGATGTATCCATTCGAGAGGTAAGGTATTAATATCGAGTGTGGTAAATATTATTTTAATTACATATATATAAGTCATTTTTGAATTGAAATATTTTATATTAGGTACTTCAATCATATAAAGAAAAAAGTGAGACAAAAAGCTCGAGTTGAAGGTTCCATTTGCAAATCATTTATCGTAGAAGAAGCTTCGTTCTTTTTTCCTCATTATTTCAGTGATCATGTGAACTTATCATTTGAAAGTGCTACGCGTAATGATGAAGCATTGAACAAGATTGTTCTTCTAAGGCAATGTTATCTATTTTTACACAACATGGTCGACTTGTTGGAAAATGTGTGGAAGTATGGTTAGGCGATAGAGATTACCATGTAGCACATGCATATATTCTTCTTTATTGTACTGAAGTTGCACCATTTATTAGGTAATATTAAGTTACAAGTCTGGATATATTTATTTAATTTAATATTACACATATACATTAATTATAATGCAATATATAATCTATGTTTGCAGCGTTTATGAATTACAACATCCAAGCGGCGATATAAGCAAAGATTTCGCTACTTGGTTTTCCAACTAAGTTTATGATCCGATAAATTGTGTGTTCGATGAAGGATTAAAACATCTAGCGATGTGACCAAAAAGAAAAGTTAAGACATATCTAATATTCTTCGTTAATGGATATAAATTCAACACCAAAGAATATGGTGCTGAAAAATTAACTAACAATACTGGTGTATTTGTTAAAGGAAATGATGATCCAAATGATCATATAAATGATGTTTATGGCGTGTTAACCCAGGTTTTGCAATTGATATATTTCAGTAGACCTGCGGAGGAAGTTTTTTTGTTTAGATGCAACTGGTTCAGAAATGTTTCAGGTTCTGGAGTTATCGTGCATCAAGATTATAATCTTATAGAAATAAAACATACCTCGCGTTATCAAAAGTACGATCCTTTTGTACTAGCCAAACAAGCCCTACAAGTTTATTATACCCCTTATCCATCTCTATAAAGAGATAAAGCAGACTGATCGGTAGTTTTTAAAACGAAGGCAAGATTTACATTTGATGGAAAGAATATTCCAAACAAACAAGCCTATCAAGCAGATATCGAGGAATATGTTGAAATAACAATAACGGACGATCACATGGATTTTTGACCTCTAAATGACGAATCAAATGTATTAGTAGAAGCATTTGAAACTACAGAGGAAAACGATATAGAGTACGAAACCGAGTCCGAATCAGAAAACGACGAGGACTGATTGCTAATATACAATTTAGTATAAGGTAATTTATGCGATTATTCATGTTACATTTTTCTCATCAATTATGATATCTTTTCTCATAATTATTATGAATTATATGTTCTAACATAATAAATTGATATGTACGTGATAGGTATTATGTTTTTTTTCCAAAGGTGTAGCACTTCCCACCCCGGTTCCCCCTCTTCTTCTTGAAGTGGGAATAGAGGTGATGACAGTGACCCTCCAGAGCCAGCAGCACGACCGGTAGTGTATTTACAGCCCAAATCCGATGGATTGTAAGTATTAAAATTAGTAGCACAACATTAGAAATATTTTGTGTACAATATATATAATAGTCTAAAGCTATGTTTCAAATTTAACACGGGGGATTTGAGCTAGAGCCATCGGGAGTGGTTCTCAGTACTTCCAAGCAGACATATATGAGTAGGATGACTGGTTGTTGGCCCCGATGGAGTAAGATCCCTGACCCAATCAGAGAGAGCATCTGGCAGGACTTTTTGGTGAGTTTAAATTCACATATTTGTAAATTACCATTTTACAATTTGTTGACTACTTAAAAATGTACAATTTTTTTAATTTTCTCAATGTGCAGGGTTCCATAGATCTGTAGAAAGCGGACATTTCCCTTGTGCAGCGCAATTGGAATTCTAAGATAGCGAAGAATTATCGGGACATGATGCCGGGCCTTAGAAGAGCTGGGAAGAAACCGAACTGGATGGGTGCCAGTGTATGGGATGCTTGGGTTGCCTGGTGGAACAACGGTGGGTTCAAGGTAGTTAATCTATCATATATATATCTCATTAATTTGTTTTACAGCTATTAAATATATTGTTCAATTATTTAAATTTGTAGGCAGAGTCATAGAGGAACTCTACGAAAAGAAATAAGAACCCAGTAACACATCGTGGTGGTTCCAAGTCATTCCAGCATCATTGTGAGGATTTGGTAAATTTATTAATTGAGATTATAAACGGTTATTACATTTATATAGTTTAAGTTATAAGTTATTAATAAACAATTAATATAAACAGTAATATATATACATTATTTATTGCAAGAAAGAGCACGTCGACGTCCGGTCTTATACATGAAAGTATTTGCTCATACCTATGCCATAAAGCAAACGGACAAAGCTCGCAAGCTTACATATGCATGGGAAGATGAGGATAAGGCGACGGTTGCATATATATGCATATTTTGAATTTTAAGTTATTAATATTGATTAGTTTAAGTAATTAGCTTTGAAGAATTAAAATAATGTTGTGTTAATTTCAACTGTAATTTTTTTGGCATTGTAGGATAAATTTGATCAACTCTAGTGTGCGCAAGCACAACTTTATTTTAATTACACTTACGCAATCCAAATTTACACATGGTCAAATTTTTTCTAATTACACTTGTGCAATCCAAATTTGCGGTGATCACAATTTTTTTTTCAAATTACGTTTGCGCAATCCAAATTTAAAGCAAATCCTAAATTGACGAAAACTAGACCTACTTTTGTAATAAGATCTCCTGAGTATATATACATAATTTAAAAAAAAACAATAAGACATAACTCACAACATAATCATCATCATTGATAACAGCTGAAACTTAGAATATACACTATACAACAACTGATACAAAAATTTAAAATTTTCAGTCTTCGTCGTCTTCTGATTCTGTCTCGGTCTCGTACTCTATATCGTTCTCTTTTGTACTCTCAAATGCTTCTATTAAAACATTTGATTCATCATTTAACAAACCCAAATCAATATCGTCGCTATTATTATTTCATAATTTGGTTCTAGATCCGTTTGATACGCTACTTCTTCCGGAATATTAATTCCATCAAACGTAAATCTTGCCTTTGTTTTAAAAACAGCAGACCAATCTGCTTTATCACTTTTTAAGGATGGATACGGAGCAAAATAAACTTGTAATGCTTGCTTGCCCAATACGAAATGATCATACTTATAGTAATGTGAGGTGTGCTTTATTTCTATAGTAATTTGAGTACAATATTTGTTGTTTTCATATTTATTTCTTGATATTTTTTTACAAATTCGATTTCAATAAAATATTTGTTGTTGTTATATTTGTTACTTAACTTTTTACAAAATCCATTTTAGTACAATATTCGGTGTTGTTATCTTCATTTCTTAAACTTTTTACAAAATTGATTGAAGTATAATTTTTCTTAACGTTTTGTTACCTAAATTATACGCTTTATCATGTATTTTCAAACTCTTTTACCTAATAAAATTTTAATTTACAAATTTTGTAAGCTAAAATTAGAAGTTAGCACTAATAATAACAAAGTAAAATAAATTAATTTTATACACTAATTAATTGTACATTAATTTTCACGTAAACTGTAACATCTTCAAATTATTATAAACATAGTTTCCACTAAACATCGTTTTCCACTATAACAAACATTTGCGTAAATTTATCAATACGCATATTAATCAATGAATACTAATTTTCGAATTTTAAATTAACCCTAACTTTTAATTACAAATTAAACAATCAAACCGCTTACTAACATCTCCAAATCAACTAACACATTATTATAATCAACTAATACACAATAATCATCAATTTCAAATCAATAATCAACCACTTTTCTAAATTAGGGTTTTAATTTTATCTCCAAATCAACTAATAAACTATACCATCATCTAATAACAACTAATCTAACATATTCATATCAAAATTACTAATTTTGCATAAATAGGGTTTAAGAGAATAAACCTCAAAAATTGAAGCCAAATTGAAGGAGGAAGAAGTGCGCAGCATGTAGGGGTCGTCGGCGTCGGCTAGATGCGGCTGGTGGCGGCTGGAGTCAGTTGGGGGTGGAATTGGAGAAGAAAAGAGGAATGGAGGGAAGACTCGAAAATGTGTTTTGCTGCAGGTTTCGTTCGCGGGTTATATTCAGGTAGGCGACGGCCAACGTCGGCCACGTTTTTTTAACCGTCGTCCTGATCGGTCGCAATTGAAAACCGTTCTAGTAGTGTCAGAGCAAGAAATCAATAACATTTCTGTTTGACATTTTTTTTACACAAGATTTGGCTCAGTTCTAATCAGATCACACCTCATAAACTAGTTATATTTCCATCTCGCCCGAAACACAGTGAACAACTTCTTTACCATAAATATAAACGGTCCATTTCTAACACAAATCATCGATCTTTTGAATTTCTAAACCAACGAAACGAAGAAATTAGCATGCTATATAAGTAGTGGTCAACAATACTCGAATACTATGCATGTAATGGTTATCTGTCTGCTTCGTTGATGACGCAGCGGAAATAACACTTGACGACAAATTGAAGAATTCGTGTCAAACTAATCGATAAAACGATTAGATGAAGCAATATGAATCGATGAATTAATGATACCAAACGCCCAAATCCGTTGATCACAAAGATACCGGATTCTAGCAATCTTCGACACGTTGATCGCACACGATGCCGTGAAAGAAAATCTACAATTCTTCGGACGTTGATCAAGCGCACTTGATTCCGTGAATTGGCTTCAACGATCGTTGATTCGAGCGCACTCGAATGCCGAAAGTGGAGATAGGAGATAACACTCAACTACCGATTTAAAAATGGAGGCACAAAGCACAAACCAAATTTTTATTCAAAATTCAACAACCTTACAAATGACCAACACCTCCCTATTATAGGGTTACAACTCACATTACACACATACATCACAACATGACTCAGTACAAACGAATATAACATGTATTACAACACAATATGGACACGACATAAGCTATACAGTACAAACGACTCAACGTTCCCCTCTGTGACTCAAAAACAAAACAACACGCGACTTAAAAAAAACTCGCGATCTAAAAATAGGCGGCTTCGTTTGCGATTTAGGAAAATTTGGAGGGAAGTTCTGCGGCTTAGGCTAGGTCGCGAAAAGTTTTAGGTCGGGATTTCGAATTAGGTCGGGGAAGGATGGAGTTAAGTCGCGGCGAAGCTTTATGGCTAAGTCGGGGAAGTTTTAGGTCGGGGAAGTTTTTAGGTCGTAGAAATTAGGTTGGGAAGGAAAGGAGTTAAGTCGCGGCGAAGCTTTATGGCTAAGTCGGGGAAGTTTTAGGTCGTGGGAATTAGGTCGGGAAGGTGTTAGGTCGGGAACGGATGTAGTTAAGTCGGTGAAGTGGTGGTCGTAAGTCGCGGTGGATGCTGGGTCGTTTGCGACCTAAGATGAATACGCGGCAGACATTCGAAAGTCGCTCGCGACTTAGAGAAATTAGGTCACTCGATTGAATTAGATCGTGGGGTCGTGGTGGAGTTAGGTCGTGGAAGCGGAGTTAGGTCGGGGGACGCGAAGTTGGGTCGCTCATCCTCAATTCCAGGTATGTTACTGCATCAGTTGACATTGCCGACGGCGATATTGCTTGCCGACTAAGAATTAATCATTTTCGGCTGAGTTGCATGTTACTTATATATAAATATATTAAAGGTAGAAATGATCAAATTGGAGGAGTCTACTTGAATACTTTCTTCTTTTGTTTGTTTTCTCTTGTGATTATAATGTTTACATAAGCAATGTATTAATGACTTATGTTTGCTGTATGTTTTTAGTATGAATTATGACACAAGAAGCGAGGACGTTATTCATCTTATTATACTTCCAACCTTGTTATTTTCTTTTGAAAATTATTACATTAATTCAAACGTGTAGCATTTCTGTATAGATTAAAGGTGTACCAATCAGGTGATAATTATTCTCAATGTCAGAGATTGTGTAGATTTTCTATAGCTTGCAGGAAGTGGCAACTTGTATACACAATTAAATATGGGCATCATTAGAGTTTTGGACCTTAGACCAAACTGTAGATATCTAAGCGATATAGTACTGGCGAAAAAATAAAATATGTGTACTAAATATCATTACTGTGTGAGGTTAAAATGTATCCTAAATGATATATATGTGATTAAGTACAGGTACTACTTTCTTTTACAAGTTCATAATGGTTTATGAAAGTTTATAGCGATTTATGGACTTACAAGTATTTGATTCACTGGTAAATCTTGGGCAATGAATTAGGTGTATGTAGTACAACAAAGGCCAATGCACATACCCTTACATGATGCAATTTCTAAACGTGCAGCGGTCAATCTTTCAAAGTCCATTTTCCATATACCAGAACGTTGAAAATTTTCAAACCCGAAGTACAAAGTTCTTACGTATTATCAGCTCCAAACATGTAAACTATTGAGACGAAATCTTTCCTCATAATTCAGTATTTACATTATTGGATCTGATTGACATTACCAACAATATAAGCGGTCTATTTGTCAATTTTGAGTATCTGTTATAATCATGCAAAGAGTAAAGTTTAACATGCATGTAGTAGACAGAGTTTCAAATTCATAAGTGACATTTATTTTACATTTTGTTATTTTACATTTTGAGTACTATAAGCATTTTAATGTTATATGGTTCGTTCTATAGTTATATAAACGTTTACATTCGCAACAAAAATAACACAACAAAGGGAGTATTAAAAGTTAATGCTCTTAATTCTTTACCTTTTGGGAATAAAAGCTACATTACAGGCATATATGATGATTATGTTAACGGAATGTCATTGTTGATCGAATACACAGCTTCTGTATTACATTGTTTATAACAACACCTACAATATCGTAATCCAATCCAACTTTTATTGCAAGTGGCTGTGTATCCTTCGCCAGGTTTGGCTTTTCGGCACGGTTTGAAGCAGTCAGCATGTTCCTTGCATTTATCTTTGAAAGACCAGACACACACAACCTCTTCCTTGCATTCCACCATGTTCATCCCTATTATTTATACAGAATATTGATATCGTTAAATATTGTTAATTTCAACATATAGTGCAATAATATTTTGCTATATCATATAATCAATAGGGTTTGAAAAGAACAAATTGGGTTATGGAAAGAACCTGAATCCATTGTGAGTAGTGTTAAAAGTAAAGTACAGTAAGCAATCTTTTGAAGCTCCATGGCTAATATTTAGTTCCTATAGGATGCAATAAATGCAGGATATGCATATATAATGTTTCTATGTACATTGCGGATTGTTTTCTAAATCCACTTAACTTACATTTCACCTTCAATCCACTTAAATTAGATCTGACCTTCTGGGAAGTACATAAAGTGGTAAGTAAGTGTATCTTTGAAATGCTTTAAATGTGAATCTAAACCCTCAATCTAATTAATAAGGTTATCCAAAAATCTCAATCTATTTAATAAGGTTATCAAAAAATATGGATTTTTAAGGGCAATTTATTCCTCTTTTTGCTTATTACATCATTTTAAACTTGCGCAATTTAAATTTGCGCAAGTACAAAAAAAATTTCTCAAAAATTACACTTACATAATCCATGTAGTAAACAGAGTTTCAAGTTCATAAGTGAAATTTATTTTGCACTTTTGAGTACTATCACTACAAAAGAATTCTGAATTCCCTACGCCAATTGGGTGTAGGAAAGGCGTAGGGAAACAAATTTCCCTACGCCACCTCTACGCCAAAAAAGAAGTCGGAAAATGGTGCATCGCAAAAATTTTCTACGGCTTCCCTATGCCGTTTTCCTACGCATTACATACGCCAGATTCCCTACGCATTCCCTACGCCAGATTCCCTACGCATTCCCTACGCCAGATTCCCTACCCCTTCTTACGAGTTCCATACGTCTTTCCTACGCCACCGTACATTGAAAATTCAATATGATCCTATTGGTTTTTTTTTTTTTTTTTTCCAAATAAAAGTATATAATCAAAATGAGAATAAGAGCCATTCTCCGGGGCTTACAGAAAAGGCTAGCATCAAGCGACACCACCCAAAGACCCAAATTTTAAAAAGAACAAGAAAAACCAAAAATACAAGACTCAGCGGGAGCTATTCCGCCCTGAATGTAGAAAGGAACACCGAAAAAACAAAGACCACCAGCAAACCACCAACCCGTCTTTACCATACGGAAAGACCAGACCTCCAATCAGAACCACAGAAGCGATTGCAATGCAAACAACCAACACTGAGAAACCAACACAGGCTACCTCCAGGATAGGAGACTAATACTGGCCCACCGGATCGACCAGAGCAGATAACCCTGGCCAGAGGAGAAGGAGACGGAACCACGGGCTGAGCTCTGCGCAGTGTAAGCAAGACAAATCCAAACCACAGAAACCACTACGAAAAGGCCAGGCGAGGAGCTGCAGCGTCCCAGAGTAAGAAAAAAAGACCCGCTCGACCTTTCTTGAAGAAACCAGCCAAAACCCACCAGGCAAGCACAAGAGAACGCCTAACAGAGAAAAACCCCGCAAACCTGAACAGAAGCTAGCAAACACATTAAAGAAAACAGAGGGGGGGAGAGGGAATAAGGCGGTGTGTGAAAGGCACCACCTTACTGAGAAGACTCAACCAACTCCAAGTCTGGCGGCCGACTGTACGCAAGTGATCGATAGCAGTCCAACTAACCGCCGGGATCTTTGGCTCATTGGACCCTTGAAAGGTCTACCCCGAAATGCCAAGAACACATCATTCCTCACGCGATGGATGATGGAAAGCGGATCCATAGGAACGTTGTCGAAAATGGCCTTATTTCTTGCGCACCAGACATGCCAGCAAACAAGACACGGGATTAGTCTGAACACGATAGCCCGAAGGGATTTCCCTGAATTCCCGACCCACCAGGAAGAAAGAATATCAGAGGACATGCCAGTATTACTTCGAGCCCCAACCAGGTTACCGAAGTAATTCCAGCAAGCTTTGGCAGTGAAGCCTTCGAAAAACAAATGGCTCAAAGATTCCCTTTCCCCGTTGCCGCAGCAATGACAGCGGAACACCAAAGGAATGCCGATAAGTTGGATGTTAACGTCTAGTGGCAAACCATCGTGAAGAAGGCGCCACATAAGCAAAGAAACCTTGGGTGGAGTCCGAGTATCCCAAATGAAAGAGAATACATGACGGATAGGGGAAGGAACTCTGATAGAGGACCAGGCTTTCAGAATGGAGAAGGAGTCCCCATCCTAGCCTGCCATGCCGCCGTGTGCGTCCGAGAGAGCTTTAACCGACTGCATATGCTTCCAGGTTTCACTAGCAAAAGAAGGAGAGCCGGAGAAGTTAGCTCCCTCAAGTCTATGATATTTAGCACGGAGGAAAGAAGCCCAAAGGGAGTTGTTTGCCCCAAACCGATGCCACAGTTTACACGCAAAGGCCTTGCAAAGGTCGGTCGGGTTACGCAGCCCTAAACCGCCTTCAGATTTGGGGCGACAAACCGTGTTCCATGACACCCAATGGTGCCGTCGGTTGCTTTCCTTGTTACCCCAGAGGAAGGAAGAGGCCAAGGACCGGTAAGAACGGAAGAAAGAGGCAGTAGGGGTCATAGTCGCAAAGATATGAGTACCCATGGAATCCAAAACCGATTTGATGAGAACAAGCCTACCGGCCTGAGATAGAAGAGACGCATTCCAGCGTAAAATCTTTCCCCTCACTTTGTCCAGCAAGGGGTCGAAAATAGCATTTAGTTTCCTGCCCCGATAAAGGACAATACCAAGGTAAGGAAGCGGAAGGGAAGCTTCCTTGAAACCAGAGGTAGACTCGATCCAAGCAGCACTAGCGGGAGACAAATCCTTAGAATGAACGAAGCAGCATTTGGAGGGGTTAACAAGCTGACCCGAGGATCTCTCGTATTGATGGATAAAACTAAGGAGCCTCCTAACAGAGGAACGGCTGCCGTTAGAGAAAATAACAATGTCATCAGCGAATGATAACGAAGAAATAAGGGGACAACCCCTAGGGATACCGAATCGTTGGATTTGACCATAAATGGTTAAGGACTGAAGACCCCGAACAAACGCCTCAGCCGCAATCACAAATAATGAAGGCGAGAGAGGATCCCCCTGACGCAGGCCCCTCCCTGCTTTGAAGTACCCATGGGCGGAGCCATTGATGAGAACAGAGAACCAGGCGTTGGAAATAAGTCGCCAGACCATGTCAATCAACCCCTCCGGAAACCCAAAGGTCCGAAGGACCTTGATGACGAAGAACCAGGACATGCGATCGTAAGCCTTAGCCATGTCTAGTTTAAAAATGACATTGGAACCCCTAACTTTCCGATCAATTTGAGAGATCAGTTCCTGGGCGAGGAGGACGTTATCAGAGATAAGACGACCTCTAACAAAGCCTGCCTGAGAAGAGGAAATGATACGTTCAAGGAACGGCGCCAAACGGGTGGCCAGAATTTTCGAGATAACCTTGTTAGAAAAGTTACAGAGGCTAATGGGACGAAAGTCCGAGCACGCCCGAGGGTTGTCGCACTTCGGAATGAGAATCAAATTGGTAGAGGTCCAACCGGAGGGAAGATTTCCCCCCGCGAAGAAAGATTGAACAGCCAGACAAAAATCCGCCTGGATAATAGACCAAGTAGTCCGATAAAAAACACCATTAAAGCCGTCAGGACCACTGGCACTGTCCTTGCTCAGAGCAAAAGCACAAGAACGGATCTCCTCAGGGGCCGGGATGTCCGTTAGCAAGGCGCCCTCTGAGGGGAGAACTAACGGAGGAATGAAGGCCAAAAGGGCTGGGTCAGTAACAGAAGCTGAAGGGGAGCCCAGGAAGGATTGGAAGTGGGAAAGGATGACGTCTTTCACTTCCTCGGGCTCAGAGGCCAAAGTTAGATCAGGGCGCAAAATTTCACGGATTGATAAAAGACTATTCTTCTTACGAATAGAAGAGTGGAAAAATTTGGAATTCGCATCACCGTGGATAGCCCACTTGACCCTTGCCTTTTGACGGAGGTAGTCATTCTCGACACGAAGTTCGGAGGAGAAAGAAACTTGGGCAAGGTCCCACGTCTCCTTGTTTGAGGCGGAAGGAAGGTCATTAAACAAAGATTCGGCAACGATTAGAGCCTCTTCGGCAGATCGAACGCGATCGAAAATGTTCCTAAAAACTTCAACGTTCCACACCTTAAGGCAAGCCTTGAGACGCAATAGTTTGCGCCCAAAAGCCGAACAGGGAGAGGCAGAAACAGGGGATCTCCAAGAGTTAGAGACCACTTGAAGGAAAGAGTGGTGGGTCCTCCACATGCTCTGGAATCTAAAAGAAGAGGGTCCCGAGATCGAGAGAGGAGAGCACCGAAGTAACATGGGAGCGTGGTCCGAGAAGGACCGGTGGAGATGAGAAATTGAGAAAGAGAAAGGAAGCCGAAACCAATCCTCCGATCCGAAAACCCGATCCAGTCTAGAGAGAATACGATTCGGGCCTTCTTGGTTGTTGGACCAGGTGAAAGCCGATCCGACGAAAGGGATTTCCGAAAGGCTAGAGGAGACGATGAACGAGTTGAAATCAGCCATTGCCCCTCGGTTTATGGCCGCCCCACCCCTCTTCTCCTCCTGGGTAGCAACGATATTGAAGTCTCCGCCAACCACTGACGAGGAGAAGCCATACGAATCGAGAGCAAGAATATCAGACCACAGAGCCTGACGACCCAAACGATCACATTTGGCGTATACAGCCGAAAAAATAAAGGAGGGAGCAAAAAAGGAGGACGAACAAATCACAGAGAGGAGCTGATCGGAGTCGAAGAGGGGTAGAATCACAAACGATTTGGACCATAAAATCCAAATCTTGCCCGAAATGTTTGCCGAGCCACCGCCGAATCCTAGGGAAATAATAATTCGGGGAAGGTTCGCCGGCTCAATCATGGGCTCCAGGATCGCAACCAACCCAATAGAGTGCTTCTTAACAATGCGCTTTAGCCTAGCTAGAGACGCGTCGTTGCCAACTCCACGAATATTCCAGAAAAGAAAATTCGCCATGAGAGATGAGGGCCAAAAGCGAGGCGACCGGGTCGAACACACCCTAGCCTCAGACCAGATACAGAGAATACCGAGCCGATCGGTCGATCTGCTCGGACGCCGCTATAGAGCGTGTGCGAATGGTGCGAGGAGTGGAGATGGCTCTCCGCGGCCTACGCCGAGACGAACGCTGAGGAGGGACGGCCGCCTCAGCCATCGCCTCTCCCCCTGACCCTATCGAGGAGAGCGAAGAAGGGCTATCCGATAAGGATGAAGGCGATGAGTTCCTAGTCAATCAAGCCAGCCGCTCATTTAGGAGCGCAATCTCTGCCTTGCTCATCAGAGGAATGGAGATGGAGATAGAGCACGAAGAAGAAGAACGAGAGCACTCCGGAGAGCAATGAGATGACGAGGAAACCTCCCGGTCTAACAAAATAGAATGAGACCGCACGCAAGACGGGATGCGATCCACACAATATAGCCAATCGCACCCGACAAAAGAGGACATATCACCACCTGCTACGGTGATAATCGATGGACCGAGCAAGGAGACAAAAGCTGAATCAACCGGAGATCTAGAACGACCTCAGGAGGAGGAGACCGACACGAGATCGGCGGAATCAGACGCAGATGGACTACAAAAAATGTAGGAGAGCAAACAGGTTGCTTCCCATGTTGCTGTTGGACTCCTGCCTCTGCCGGACTGTCACTAATCAGACAGCCCCGCGTATTGGATTCACATTTGACTACCTCACATATCACCATAAAATCTAATAAAACCGAACATCAACAACAGAAAACATTAAATAAATTATATAACCACATGCAAAAATCATAACTATGTCTCATTAAAAACATTAATGTAGAATGCATATCATGGTCAAATTACCATAAACTTGTTACAAAATGTGTTTAAAATACATCATGTCCAACAAACAATAAAATAAAGTTGCTACATAGCTCCAACATAATTGTTTCATCTAATTCAAACACCATACAATGTACGTTATCAAAATAAAACATCAAACCCACAACCAAAATAGGAATAACTCACGAAGTCGGTCGTATCTCTGGTCCTTGCTCCCGTCTCAACCCCCGTATAAACTCCTGCACAGAACTCATCTCCTGCTGCATGGAACATAAATCCTCTTGTAGTTTGTTAATCGTGGCATTCATTTCTTGATTTTTACTCCTTAGCTCTTCTACTTCCTCCTCAAGTTTCTCTTTGTCATGTGAAACTCCAAACCGAGCAGTATATGTATTGTCTCTGTATATCTGCATGTAAATAATTTAATCACATTAGCAAAATGTATAACTATTCGACTTTTCTTTTCCGAACTTATAATTTCATAAAGAAATGAAAGAATTAGTCATGAAAATATGCCGATAGTATAATTGGCATTCTAAATCTCCAATTAGTGTAATGTCAGAAGTGATTTTTTTAGTAGCATCAAATCCATGCTACCTTACTTCAAATTCATGTGTATA
Source organism: Allium fistulosum (assembly GCA_030737815.1). Lineage (NCBI taxonomy): Eukaryota > Viridiplantae > Streptophyta > Magnoliopsida > Asparagales > Amaryllidaceae > Allium > Allium fistulosum. The sequence continues at coordinate 104,952,918 of CM060907.1, forward strand.
GTCATGTTATCTCCATTGCAAAGGCAGGATTGTTGCACTGAACGACAGTGCACAACTGCATTTCACGCAAAGGCCGTACTAAAAGATATTGGTCATGAATCCCATATAACAAAGGTAATTTTAGTTTTAGTTCAGCTCGGGAATAGATGAAATCCAAATCCAAAACATAAAACTTCAAATGGTGCAAGGTGATTTGGAATAACATACGTACCCCACGAAATGTCAATGTGTGCCTTACTGGCAAGATTTAACAAACTGAACACAAAATACAATATGGCAAAATGGAATACCTCCATTGACCTGTTTAACAAACTGTCTCTGATTTTTTCTATATAGGATTTGAATTATATATAATACCTTCAGAATTATCATGCTTAAGCCACTACAGTTTATATAAAATGCACCCAATTCTATTAACCATGGTGACTTTAAGAGTTCTATATGTTATGCATGTAGTTTAGTCTTAAATTTTCAGCCAGTAACTAAACCATGCAGCCGCAACATAAAATATCTGGTTTATACAACTTGATTTGCATGTGACCCTTTAAGATATACATGTTAAGATATTAACAATCCTACTTATTTATGGTTTTGTTAAAAAAAAGATATTTTAAGTTTAACATGGGACAAAGTGAATTTTTTTGATTTGAAACAATTAAGAGATGCAAGAAACTTTTCTCAGTTTACAATTAAGTTTCGGCAACAAAACTTAAGCTTTATTTATTTTTTCTATTATTATTCTAAAAACTATGTATTTTACTGAATGCACAATATTTTTACATTGCACCCGACTTTCTTTTTGGCTTGGATAATCTTTTTAGGTAATCACAATTTCTTTTCAACCCATAACCTATGAAAACATTGACAATCCAGAATTCATACTACAAGACCCGTAAATTAGAAAATGCCTCAAAATACCATAAGCTATATGGAGAATATGCTTGAAATTATAGTGCATGTGTTGGGATTAGCAGCATGTGTTGTGGTGACATACAGTAAAAAGACAAAAGTTCAGAAATAGCAACAATAAGAGTACCTCCAACTGTTAAAGGCCCCTTAATATTCAGCGGACGCCAATAAGAGTACTAGCATAAGAGCACTCAGCACTGCCTTTGCTTGAAAGGCAGTGCTGTGCAAAGGCAGCACTGCCTTTGCAAAGGCAGTGCACAACTGCCTTTCAAGCAAAGGCAGTGCATAGCACTGTCTTTGCAATGCTAGTGCACAACTGCCTTTCAAGTGCTAAATATTTTAACAATTGCAAAATGAAGGCGTCGTTTGTTTTAAAACGTTGAAAGCTAAATATTGGACATTGATTACCGACTGCTGGATTCTGATTGTTGATTATGAAATTACGAACAGTCATTTGTTTATATCTTTAAAACTTCGGGTTGGATTTAAGATAAGTTAGTTGAGTACTTAGAATATGATTATATGGAATTATAGTTATTTCATTATTTCATTATATTAGAAATCTTACGCTTTTAAAACAGTAAGCATATTTCTTGATTTCTTATGTAGACAATATCATTTTAGTGTGTTCGATTCTTATGTGGCATTCCCTATCAATTCCCAGATATAGGATCTACCATGCCTTCAAAGAGGAAACATATTGATATTTACGGTTGCTGTGGATTTATTGTATTGGGCTTGTTTTTTTTTCCTATATGTAAAGTAAAGGAATTTAGTTATTCGATTTGGCGCTTCAAAATGGATTTGAGGGCTAAATACAACAGTGCAATGAAGATATTAGTTAGAGGCGAACATCTCATTTTATATATAGCTTTAATCCTACACAAACCGTTTATTTTTTTCCCTACACTGTGATTAAAGGTAAAATTGTATGTTTTTGGTGATTCTTTTTAGCATGAATATTACAGTATATGCCCTTATTTTTATATTTAAAAGAAAGTAAAAAATATATAAGGGATTAATATATGAAGCCATTAATGAAAAAATAAGTTTGCTTGGCTATAGGTGGTGGTTGCCTACCTTCTCCTAAAAGTAAAACAAATTAGTCAGTTGGGACAGTTTCCTTAAATTGTAAGGGTAAAAAGCAATATTTGTATACTTCTTTTGCATTCTAAACATGTCATTTCCACTGTATCCAATCTTAAGTCACCGCTATTTTTAAAAGCCTAATTGTTTCATTTCGTCTTTACCCTTTACTGTTAAAGAAGAAGCTTTTCTTAAATAATAATAAAGTCAAAAAATGTACTAACAAACTATCACTTACTTGCTATAAGATGAAACAAAGTCAAACTCCATGCCAAGTTTGAATCCTCAGTTCATTAAGATAAATCGAACCTATAAGTCATATTGAAAAACCTTGTTTCTAAACTCCCTTCGCATCAAATATTATTATTCTTCCACCTTACTCCTCTACTCTCATAGTTTTGTTTTCCTACCTGTTATTATTATTAATCTATCAAGCTGCATTGCACGGTTCTTTTTTAATGAGAATTTCCCAATTCGCTCCCAGATTTATGCCACTACTTTGTAAATCATGCAGTAGTTGAATCAAATAAGATGTTCATGTTCTTTTAAAAATTTGAAGGAATAACCATACATAATTTAAGTATCATGATATTTTACAAACAACCTACTAACAAGTAGTAAGTTGTACAGCTCATTATAACTGATGAAGGAAAAGGCAAACAAAATCTGAAATGATGTAGTTTAAAGTACCTTCTGTAGAACATTTATTACAGGCCAACCCAAAAAGGAATGGTGACGCAGCGAAAATAACGGATGACGACGAAATGAAGATTTCGTGTCAAACTAATCGATGAAACGATTAGATGAAGCAATATGAATCGATGAATTAATGATACCAAACGCCCAAATCCGTTGATCACGAAGATACCGGACTTTAGCTATCTTCGACACGTTGATCGCGCATGATGCCGTAAGAGAAGATCTACAATTCTTCGACGTTGATCAAGTGCACTTGATTCCGTGAATTGGCTTTAACAATCGTTGATTCGAGCGCACTCGAATACCGAAGGTGGAGATAGGAGATAACACACAACTACGAATTTTAATGGTGGCACAAAAGCACACAAAAGAAATTTTATTCAAATTGACTAACTATTACAAGTGACACAAACCCGCCTATTTATAGGCTTACAACACACTTTACAATTTTATCCAACGACTTAAAAAAATCACATCAGTTCAAACGACTTAACAAAATATTACTTAACAACATATGAAGATAGTCCAGCTTTACGCGACCTAAAGAATCATCTCCTGGAACTTGCGACTTAACGAATGCGGCATTCAACAGTGCACTGGTGAGCGAGTTAACTTGCTAGGTCGTAGCTCGTAGATCGTGGTTTGTTAGGTCGTCGTTCGCTAAGTCGTTGCTCGATAGGTCGCTGCTTGCTAAGTCGGAGCCTGTTAGGTCGTGAAGGTGGAGTTAGGTCGCGGGGTCGTGGTGGAATTAGGTCGCAGTGATTGGTAGGTCGTGAAGGTGGAGTTAGGTCGCGGGGTCGTGGTGGAGTTAGGTCGGAGTGATTGGTAGGTTGTGATGGTGGAGTTAGGTCGCGGGGTCGTGGTGGAGTTAGGTCGCGGTGATTGGTAGGTCGTTGTTCTTCGTTAGGTCGTTGTTCGCTGAAATTGGGTCGCTCGCGACCTAGGGTAGGTCGTCCACGACCTAAAGCAGAGGAATGATCGACTGCTGTTTCTCGAGCCAGGACTTCATCGCGACTCAAGGCGGAGCGACCTAGCGAACTCGTCCTCGATTCCAGGTATGCTACTACATCATCCTCCCCTTGTTGACAAAAATTCGACTTCGAATTTGTACCTCTCTCTACCCCAACAAGATCATCCCCATGGTACGGAATCAAATGCTTAACGTTGAAAACGTCCGCAGTATGAATATGATCTGGCAACTTCAACCGATATGCATTATCATTGATTTTCTTCAAGATTTCGATTGGACCAATCTTTCGAGCTTTCAACTTGTTGTACGTTCCAACTGGAAAACGATCTTTTGTCAACACTGCGTACACAAAATCACCCTCTTTGAAGTCCACACTTCTTCGCTTTTTATCTGCTAGTTGTTTATATTTCTCATTCGTCTTCTCCAATCGTTCCTAAACGATTCTATGACAATCTTTCAACTCATCAACGAAATTTGACGCCCGTTTAATCACTCCTTTCGGTTGTGGCACTACCGTTAAATCCAACGGCCCCTTTGGCAAGCTTGAATATACAACTTGAAATGGGCTGTAACTAGTGCTTCGGTTAGCAGCATGGTTATGAGCAAACTCTGCCTGACACAACTTCATATCCCAACTTTTCAAATTATCCTGCACAAGACATCGCAACAAGTTTCCCAACGATCTATTCACCACTTCCGTTTGCCCATTTGTTTGAGGATGATAGGCGCTACTAAAATTCAGTTTCGTTCCAACCATCTTCCACAGACTCAACCAAAAATGACTTAGAAATCGCGTATCTCGGTCAGAAACAATGGATTCAGGTAGCCCATGTAGTCGATACACTACTTTAAAGAACAATTGAGAAACACGGACTACATCAGCGGTCTTTTTACAGGCTATAAAATGTGCCATTTTCGAAAACCTATCCACTACAACATATATTGAATCATTCCCTCGCTGAGTTCTTGGCAATCCCAAAACAAAATCCATGCTGATATCAACCCATGGTCTAGTAGGCACGGGTAATGGCATATACAATCCCGCATTCGTTGCTGTCCCTTTTGAAACTTGACAAATATGACATCTCTCCACAAATCTTTCAACTTCTTTTCTCATAGAAGGCCAAAAATATGATTGCGAAATCAACTGCAATGTACGATCTCTGCCCACGTGACCCTCTTCATGCAATTCTTTGACAATCTTCAACCTCAAGCTACAATCCGGAATACACAATCGGTTTCCTTTGAACAAGAATCCATCTTTCATCTCAAAATCTTCAGAACTCCCTTCCTGCATCTGATCCAGCACTTTCGCAAAATAAGAATCTGAAATAAGCAACTCTGGCAACAAATCAAATCCCACTACTTTCACTCGCATAGTTGTCAGCAAATGATTTCTACGGCTCAATGCATTGGCAACTCGGTTAGTAACTCCTGATTTATGCTTCACAACGAAAGTAAACTGTTGTAAATAAGCGACCCACGAAGCATGCCTTGCTGAAATTTTATCTTGCCCCTGCAAATGTTTCAAAGCTTCATGGTCAGTGTATAGCACAAATTCTTTATGAAATAGATAGTGTCTCCAATGTTTTATGGCTTGAACTATAGCATAGAATTCCAAGTCATAAGTACTGTATCTCGTTTTAGCTCCCGTCGGTTTCTCACTAAAGTAGGCAATAGGATGACCCCTTTGACTCAACGTTCCCCCAATTCCAACCTTGGACGCATCAGTATTTAGCTCAAAGAGTAACTGAAAGTTTGGGTATATAAGAATGGGCGTTGTGGTCAAGAGTGTCTTGATTCTCTGAAAAGCAGAATCAGCCTCTTCAGTCCAAACAAACTTCTTCCCTTTCATACATTCCGTAACTGGTGCCATCACGCTACTGAAGTGTGGAATGAATCTTCGGTAGAATGATGCTAAACCATGAAAACTCCTCACTTCTGTTATTGTCTTAGGCTGTGGCCAATTTCGAATAGCTTCAACTTTACTTTGATCAACTTGAATACCATCCTTCGACACAATATAGCCCAAGAATAGAATACTTGTAGTCATGAAGGTACACTTCTTCGTTGCAGCATAAAATTCCTCACGTCGTAAAACCAACAATACTTCCCGCAAATGCTGTAGGTGTTCTTCAGTGCTTCCACTGTAGATCAAGATGTCATCAAAATATACCACTACGAACTTCCCGATAAATGGTTGAAAAATCTGGTTCATGACTCTCATGAATGTACTCAGAGCATTTGACAAGCCAAACGGCATCACCAACCATTTGTACAGACCCTTCGGAGTTTTAAAAGCAGTCTTCCACTCATCACCCGGTCTAATACGAATCTGATGGTATCCACTTTTTAAGTCAATCTTCGAAAACACAACAGCACCGCTCAACTGATCCAACAGATCATCCAGTCTCGGCATAGGAAATCGATATCTCACCGTAATCTTATTCAATGCTCTACTATCTGTGCACATTCTCCACGTTCCATCCTTCTTCGGCACCAATAAAGCTGGTACTGCACAAGGACTCAAACTCTCCTGAACACGCCCTTGTTCCAGTAATTCCTCCACCTGTCTTCTCAACTCCTCGTGTTCTTTTGGACTCATCCGATAGTGCGGTCTATGAGGTAATGCAGCACCTGGCACCAAGTCAATCTGATGCTGTATGTCTCTAAGCGGTGGTAACTCCTTCGGAACTCCTTTGGAAACACATCTTTGAATTCCTCCAAAACTGGCTTCACTTCCTCTAGAATTTTAGTAACTTCACTGCTTTCATGCCCAATCAACATAAACACTTCAGGGCTCTCATATACCTCTTCCACGAACTCCTTCAAGGACAACAAAGTCTTCAATTCCTCCATCTCCTCTAGCTTGTTCTCATTCTGCTATCGCTTCTTCGGAACTAAAGTGATTTTCGTGCCCTCGAACAAGAAACTGTAGCTATTTGTTCAACCATTATGCTGTACCTTCCGATCGTACTGCCACGGCCTTCCCAACAGTAAATGGCAAACATCCATGTCAACCACGTCACACCAAATCTCATCTTTGTATTTCTTCCCAATAGAAAATGGAACATGAGCTCGCCTCTCTACCTTCACTTCTCCTCCTTTCCTCAACCAAGCAAGTTTATAAGGACTAGGATGTTTCTCCGTTTTCAACTTGAACTTCCTCACAGCTTCCGTTGAAATGATATTATCACAACTCCCAGCGTCAATGACAAATTAACAGACCTTCCCCAAAATAGTGACGTTGACTAAAAAATGTTACTCCTCAACCAACTCGACTCCTCTTCCTGCTTCGAGGTTAAACAAGATCTCCGTAGCATCAGATTACATCCCTCGTCTCCCGACACCTCTTCTTCCTCCTCATCACGGTGTGAATTGAGATCTTCTTCTACATCCTCATCTTCCACTTCAACAATCATAGTTCTCTTCTTCGGTTTTGGACATTCGTTGCTCTTGTGACCCACTTCCTAGCAATTATAGCATTTGAAATTGGTGTTGACTTTTGGTTTAGCCACTTCTTGAACAACTGGCTTACTCGATGCTTTAGGAACATTAGAACTACTACCAGCTCCTTTGTTCTGTCCCGTAAAACTTGGAAACACACCTCCCCCACGTCTACCTTGTTTCTCCCAAGCCAACGCCTTTTGATGTGCTTCTGCCACAGATCTAGGGTCGAACATGTTCACCATATCCTGGATCTGTGTTCTAAGTCCACCAACAAACCTAGCGGTCAACTGTTCTTCTGTCTCCATAATGTCATTTCGAGCAATCAACTGGTAGAACTCATCAGCATAATCAGTAACAGTCTTCGTCCCTTACCTCAGGTTCTGTAATCTCTGATACATCAGTGATTGGTAATTGTAGGACAAGAAAGTAGCCTTCATCAACTTCTTCATCTTCTCCCAAGCAATAATCTTCGACTTCCCCATCCGCTCTCTAGTAAGTTTGGTTTGTTGCCACAATGCCATAGCTCTTCCCCTCAACCTAGTAGCAACCAACTTCACTTTACGATTTTCCGGAACCTCCTTGAAGTCAAAAATTTCCTCAACATAAGCTAACCAATCAAGAAATTCCTCGGCCTGCATACCTCCCTTGAATTCCGGTATTTCAGTTTTCATTCCGGATTCCCATTTGTGTTCATACTCTGAATGATTTCTTCCTTGACCTCGTCCTCGTCCATGAACACTACCACCATCAAACTCCTCTTCAAAATCTGATGCATATGGATGTCGATCCTGACCACCAACATCTCTACTACCACCATTTCTTCCACCAACATCCCTTCGATCTACATTCCTCCGATCACGATTTCGATCATCAACATTTCTATCATAATCTCGATCCACACTTCTATGATCACTATCAACACTTCTCTCTCGATTTGAATGTGGTGAAACTCTACTTCTCCCATGGTTAGATTCAGGTGAAACCCACCTCTGATTTTGATTCATCTCCAACATCATTCTCTCTAATCGACCAATCCCTTCATTAAGCTTCTCATTAAAGTTTTCGTTAATTCTTTGCTTCATCTCATCGGCCTCTTCTCTCCCATACAAAGCATCAATGTTGCGATAACGGTTAGCTCTTCTCGGAGGCATGATCACTCTTCAACAAATTCTAACAAAAACTTCACTTCGATCTAAAAATCTTCAAATCAAAACTACCCACTTGTTGAAATCTTCAAAAAATCACCAAACGAACAAATCTCTTCAAAATCTCGAGAACCCAATTCTCCAAATGATGTAAATCTCGCACAAACTCCAAAAATATACGCAAACTCCTTGCGATCTAGCTCTGATACCAAATGACGCAGCGAAAATAACGGATGACGACGAAATGAAGATTTCGTGTCAAACTAATCGATGAAACGATTAGATGAAGCAATATGAATCGATGAATTAATGATACCAAACGCCCAAATCCGTTGATCACGAAGATAACGGACTTTAGCTATCTTCGACACGTTGATCGCGCACGATGCCGTGAGAGAAGATCTACAATTCTTCGACATTGATCAAGCGCACTTGATTCCGTGAATTGGCTTCAACAATCGTTGATTCGAGCGCACTCGAATACCGAAGGTGGAGATAGGAGATAACACTCAACTACCAATTTTAATGGTGGCACAAGAGCACACAAAAGAAATTTTATTCAAATTGACTAACTATTACAAGTGACACAAACCCGCCTATTTATAGGCTTACAACACACTTTACAATTTTATCCAACGACTTAAAAAAAATCACATCAGTTCAAACGACTTCACAAAATATTACTTAACAACATATGAAGATAGTCCAGCTTTACGCGACCTAAAGAATCATCTCCTGGAACTTGCGACTTAACGAATGCGGCATTCAACAGTGCACTGGTGAGCGAGTTAACTTGCTAGGTCGTAGCTCATAGATCGTGGTTTTTTAGGTCGTCGTTCGCTAAGTCGTTGCTCGATAGGTCGCTGCTTGCTAAGTCAGAGCCTGTTAGGTCGTGAAGGTGGAGTTAGGTCACGGGGTCGTGGTGGAATTAGGTCGCAGTGATTGGTAGGTCGTGAAGGTGGATTTAGGTCGCAGGGTCGTGGTGGAGTTAGGTCGCAGTGATTGTTAGGTCGTGATGGTGGAGTTAGGTCGCGGGGTCGTGGTAGAGTTAGGTCGCGGTGATTGGTTGGTCGTTGTTCTTCATTAGGTCGTTATTCGCTGAAATTGGGTCGCTCGCGACCTAGGGTAGGTCGTCCACGACCTAAAGCAGAGGAATGATCGACTGCTGTTTCTCGAGCCAGGACTTCATCGCGACTCAAGGCGGAGCGACCTAGCGAACTCGTCCTCGATTCCAGGTATGCTACTGCATCAAATGGGCGCGGAGGCTTCTACTGGCAGCGGCGCGGAGGAACCTACTTGGCGGCGGCGTGGAGGCAGAAATGGCGGCGCGGAGGGAGGAGGATTTGGGGAACGGTAAAAAAGAGGTTTAGATTGAACAGATCTGGAACGACAATATTTTTTTTCCCTTTTTGGAAACAGAAGGAAGAGGTTGGGATAATTAGGTTTAATGGGGGGAACATTTAAAGCAGGGATGCGTAGGAAATGGGTAGGGAACTGCAAACGCTTTTCCTATGCCTTACTCACATTTTCACGATTTCCCTACACCGCGCCTACGCAGCGTAGGGATGGCGTAGGGAATTTTAGGTTGGAAAATTGACATTTCTCTTATAGTGTATAAACTTTTTAATGTTATATAGTTCGTTCTATAGTCATATAAACAGTTATATTTGGAACAAAAATAACACAACAAAAGGAGTGCTCAAAGTTAATGCTTTTAATTCTTCACCTTTCGGGAATAAAAGCAACATTACAAGCTTATATGATTATGTCAATGGAACATCATCGTTGATCGAATACATAGCTTATGTATTACGTTGTTTATAATAACACCTGCAATATCGTAATCCAATCCATCCTTTATTGCAAGTGGCTGTGCATCCTTCGCCATGTTTGGCTTTTCGGCACGGTTTGAAACAGTCAGCATGTTCCTTGCATTTATCTTTGAAAGACCAGACACACACAACCTCTTCCTTGTCTTCCACCATGCATGTTCAACCCTGTTATTTATACAGAATATTGATATCCTTGTATATTGTTAATATCGACAAATAGTGCAATAATACTTTGCTATCATATAATCAATTGGGTTTTGAAAAGAACAAATTGGGTTATGGAAAGAACCTGAATCCATTATGAGTAGAGTTAAAAGCAAAGTACAAGCAGCAATCTTTTGAAGCTCCATGGCTTGTATTTAGTTCTTATAGGACGATGCAGTAAACGGAGGTTATGCGTATACAATGGTTATGTGTACATTGCAGATTGCTTTCTAAATCCACTTAACTTACATTTGATCTTCAATCCACTTAAATTAGATCTAACCTTCTGGGAAGTATATAAATTGGTAAGTAAGTGTATCTTTCAAATTCTTTAGCAGTAAACCTACCGAATATATGTTCAAACGCTCAATCTAATTAATAATTAAGGTTATCCAAAAATCTATTTGTTTACGGACAAATTCTCAAATTAGACCCAAGAAAAACACCTATTTCAACTTTAGAACTCGTTCAAAACTTATTACAAAAATATGTCACTTTTTACTTATTACATCATTTTATACTTGCGCAATCCAAATTTGCACAAGTACAAAAAAAATTTCTTCAAAATTACACTTACGCAATCCAAATTTGCGTAAGCACAAACTTTTTTTTTTTAAAAAAATATTCAGCTTGCGCAATCCAAATTTTTATAAGCGCAAAATTCTTTGGTCAAAAAAAATTACGCTTGTTCAATTCAAATTTGTGCAAGAATTTTTTTTTAAAACATACTTACGAAATCCATATTTGTGCAAAACATCATCTATTTTTGTTATAAGTTTGCACAATCCAAATTTGCACTGGCACAAAATAAAAAAAAATTACACGTACGCAATCACAACAAGTCCGTCTTATTGTTTTATGTAAATGGTCTTCTCCAAATCAACATACAAGAAAGTTGTCTTCACATCAAATTGCTCAAGCTGTAAGTCATGAATAGCAATTATGGCGAACAAAATCCGAACGAAGCTATGTCTCAGCGTAGGAGCAAAAACCTCGTCATACTCAATTCGATTAAACCTTTTTACGACTAATATAACCTTATATCTTCTATTATTCTTCACCTTGAACACACACTATCTATGGCTCGACTTTTCATCAATGAATATCTAAAATATACGAAATCCGTCCGAATCTGCATCCAAAAAGCGGATAAATATCCGATATTTGGAAAAACGGATGTGGATGCAGATACAAAGACATCCGCATCTGAAAATCATCTGCTCGACTTTTTTCAAGATTATAATTTAAATTATGTGTATTTTAGTATAATAAAATATATTTATTTATTATTTTATTAAGTTAGAAGTTCATATTATATGCACTAAATGCATATTAACTACTCAAAACTATTTATTATTATCATATTTGTTTATTTTTAACACTTTAATAATCAACGGGATGGAAAAAAGTTTATGCAAAACAAAAAAATTTCATTTATGTTTCTTGATTTAACGATCGTTAACGAATAGAAAATTATCCGATATCCGTCCATATCCGTGGATGCGGATATCCGATATCCGAAAATAGATTCGGATATGAATGCTAATATGGCAGTATCCACATCCGGAAGTATTCGTTAACAGGTTTACCTGAGAAGGTGTACCAAATTACAAATCTTGTTCTTCATCAATGACTCTAACTTTTTTTTACAACGCGGATCCACTTTTAGCTATCATCCAACTTTTGTCTTCTTCCATGTCAAATAGCCCATCATGAACCATCGCCGGCCGTCGCTGACCTGAACCATTTAGCCGTTGCTAGCCATCACTAATCTAGGCCATTTGGCCGCCGCTAATCTGGAAAAAAATTTCAGAACCAATTCTGCCATTCAATCCATCCAACCACACAACCAAATTCACATCTCTTTCCAACACATATACATTCAATTTACAACTAATACCACTCCATCCATCATATAATCTCACACATATCATAAATAATCATATATATATAACGCAACATATAAATTTTCATAGACATTTCACCACCACCATATAAATATATCATACCAATCAAACGGAACATTCCAAATCCATCAAACAATGAAACCATACGTACAAATATTATTCATCAATCACATGTATACATAAATGTCCACTAACCCATCAAACACAACAACCAACGAACATGTATCAAATATATACACAAATGTCATATGACTACAAAACAACATGATGAAAATCCGACAGAAACACAAGCATACCTACTCATCGTCGTCGCACGACCCGTCCACTCCAGACATCTTCCCAGGTTGTGCCAAGTAGGCTGCAATATGCTCTTCTAGCTGGTGCGCAAATGCGCTCTTCCTCCAATCGTTTATCTCCCCCAACTGCTTTTTCATTTGACCAATCTCCTCCTCGGCTTGGGATTTTCTGTAAGCCCTCTGGGACATTAGCGCCTGTGGAGTAGTTGATATATAGTTATAATTTATGAATATTATAAATAGTATGAAAAAAAATGTTGATTAATTATGCGACTAATATTTATAATTAACTGTTATACATTGGTTGCAATTTATTTATTTCAATTATTCAGGTTCCTTATTCAATTTATAATTTGTTCACTTAAGTATAAATTCATTTGCATGTGTAAATTTATATATTAGTAAATGAAGAAATTTACCTCCAATTTCCATAGTTGTACTGCCTATTTCGCGAAGGCAGATCAATAATAGCATCCTAAATGCAGTTTGACTCCTCGAACGTTAACTCTGCCCGACCGATGGACTGCGCTACTCGCGCCCGCTCCGTTTCATATCTCTCTTGCGATTACGAACAATAGTTTGACACGATAAATATTCAATTTAAAGTTTATGAAATGTGAAATAAACGAATATGAAACATTGTCATTAAAGATAAGCATGTTTACCATTACGAATCTAGATTTATCGTCCATCCACTCATATGAAACGTTACCTTCCTCATTTGTCTGCTCAACGGCATGCGTGGTTGTGAACACCTCAACCATAGTTGGCTCGCGATTGTACCTCGCCGCTTGAAAATATATACATATGAATAAACCATGTTACTAATTTGATTAAACAACATTTTTGAATTTTATAAACACAATTTATAAATTTACCAACATTTTATTGTGTTTTTGGAAGGATTTGGAGCCGCCACGGTGCAAAGCAGGATTTTTATTCCTATTTGCACAGTTCCGAGTAGATACTTCCTACAAATTTAGATACACGATTAACTAAATTACTACAACTAACATAAGAAATTTAAAAAAATTATAACAACAATGCAAAAGTATATAACTTACTTTTACTTCTGGAGTGTCCTAGAGCCGGAGATACTCAGCCCACACATCAGCGCCCAACCAATTGGGTTTTTTACTTGCATTTTTAGCCTTAGACAGAGTCTCCCTATAATTTTTTCTTATCCTTTTATTCCAGTGATTGGTAAAAATATCCATATCCTCTGGATCTACACGCATGGTTGCCTGCATGTTGAAATCAGTTTGAATTATGTACATTATATTAATTTTCAACTGAAATTCAAACTTATACTTACGAGTACATCAGCCAATATAGCATTCTTGATACGCGGTGGGATGTCGTCCCAATGAGGCCAACAGCTGGATAACCTACTCATAAATGCCTTCCTAAAAACTTGTAGGATGAAATCCGAAGGCTCCATCTCAAAGCCGTTGTATAAATTTTGATGTAGATATTTAATATATTTAAAAAATATATACTTCAAATAAATTTGATATTTACCCGGTGCTTTTCGGAACTACCTCCGCCAGTGGGCGTAAATCTGGTGCCGTGCCACTAGCACCCGCATCGGGAGATGGAGAAGGCTCAAATCTCTGACTATGTCTTCTGCCAGGCATATCTACCACAGAAAAATAATATCATAGAATTAAAAGACATAAATTTATTAGTACAAAGCATGTTTCAGTAATCATCACATAAAACTTCCACTAAACCATAATAAATGGGACAAGATCTCAAAAATACATATATAGAAATTTCAAAACAGAATAGTACATAGCTTAGAACATAGTCATCATTATTAATACATAGCTCAAAATAATATGCAGCTCAGAATAATACATTATACAGCAGGCAATGCAAATATTCAGAGTTTTCAGTCTTCGTCGTTTTCTGATTCTGACTCGGTCTCATACTCTATCTCGTTTTCTTCGATACTTTCAAATGCATCTAATAAAACATTCGATTCATCATTCAATGGCCTTAAATCAATGTCATCAGTTATTATTATTTCGGTATTTAGTTCAAGATCCGCTTGATACGCTGGTTCGTCTGGAATATTATTTCCATCAAGCGTAAACCTTGGCTTTGTTTTAAAAATAGCCGACCAATCCGCTTTCTCTTTTTAAGGATGGATACGGAGCAAAATAAACTCGTAATGCTTTCTTTGCTAATACGAAAGGATCGTACTTATAGTAATGTGAGGTATGCTTTATTTCACTAAGCTTATAATCTTTGTGCCCGTTGATTCCAGAACCAGGAACATTACTGAACCAATTGCATTTGAATAAAAAAACTTTTTTTGCAGGTTCTCCATTATATGTCAACTCTAGAACCTGTTTTAAGACGCCGTAAAAATCTTTTATATGCTCATCTGAATCATCACTACCTTTGACAAATACAACGCTGTTATATGTTAATTTTTCAGCCCCGTAATCTTTCGTGTTGAACTTAAATCCATTGACGAAGAATATTGGATAAGTCTTCACATTTCTTTTTGGTCCGATCGCAAGATGTCGTAAACCTTCATCAATGATACAGTTTCTTGGATCATAAACGTAGTTCGAAAACCATTTAGCAAATTCTTTACTGAGATCGCCAGATGGATGCTGTGATTCGTAGATACTGCAAATATGTAATATGGCTTATAATTAATATGTATGTATAAATGAATTATATATGAATTTATTATTACCTAACAAATGGTGCAACTTCAGCACAATTTTGAAGAACATATGTGTGTGCTACATGGTAATCTCTATCGTCTAACCATATTTCCACATATTTTCCAATAGGTCGACCATGTTTTCTAAAAATAGATAACCTTGTTTGAGAAGAATCTTGTTCAACGACTTCATCATTACGAGGAACGCTTACAAACAATAAGTTCAGATCGTTACTGAAGTAACGAGAGAAAAAGAATGAAGCTTCTTCTTCATGATATGATTTGCAAATCGAACCCTCAACTCGTGCTTTTTGTCTAAATTTTTTCTTCAGATGATTCAAGTACCTATTACAAAATAAAATTAATTTATATTTAGATATAGAAATCTGAATTTTGACATAAATATTGCAGATATTTAATATTACCTTTCAAATGGATACATCCATCCATATTGCACAGGACCTCGAAGAAGTGCTTCGGATGGAAGATGAATAGGTAAATACTCCATTACATTAAAGAAACCTGGCGGAAATATTTTTTCCAGTTTGTAGAGTAGTATGGGGATTTCTACTTCAAGTTTACGTATACGATCTACTTTTAATGTCGTCGAACAATGCTATTTATAAAACATACTTAATTCCGTTATAACACTCCATACTTTTATGGACAACAATTCTTTGAAAGCCATGGGTAGTAAATATTCCATCATGATATGAAAATCGTGACTTTTCATCCCATTCAATTTACTATTTTTAAAGTTAACACATCAACGAAGATTAGAAGAAATCCCATCGGGAAATCTTAGTTCTTCCACCCAATTTAGCACGAGTTTTACTTGCTTGTTGTTTAACTCATAGCATGCTTTGGGTTTTATTTTCATTGGGCTTCATATGAAGTTCGGGGCGTTTACAATAGTTTGCTATATCAAGTCTTGAATTCAAATCATTCTTTTTTTTCCTTTACATTCAAAATTGTATTAAACACATTATCAAAAACATTTTTTTCGTTGTGCATCACGTAAATATAATGTCAGAGTAAGAGATCTTTCCAATATGATAACTCTCAAAATATACTTTAATTGCACCAATTATGAATGTCCGATTTTCCTAGAATTTCAATCTGCACTCCAGTTTCATGTACCTTTGGATAGTCCTTTACAATTTCATATAATTCTTCGCTTGACCAAATCATTGGTGGTTGCATATTATCTTCTCTGTTAGCTATAAAAAATTTCTATCTCTTCCGGAAGTATGATTGGAATAGAGAAAACACCGATGACAATCAAACCATGAAACTTTCTTCCCATGCCGTAAAGAAAATGCTCGTGTTTCTTCCATACAATAAGGGCAGGCTAGACGACCGGCCATACTCCAACTAGAAAGCATCTCATATGCAGGAAAATCACTAATAGTCTATAATAAAGAAGCGAACATAGGAAAAAAAATTTCTCTCGAAATGTCATATGTTTCAACTCCTTCATTCCACAGTTTTTTCAACTCTTCGATCAATGGTTGTAAATAAACCTCGATTCCTTATGTTGGATCATAAGGGCCAGGGACGACAATAGTGAGAAACGTATATGGTGTCTTCAGACACATCCATGGAGATAAATTATACGGAGTAAAGATAATCGGTCAGGATGAATATTTACTACCAAACTGAGAGAATGGTGAAAATCCATCTGTACATAAATCGAATTTGACATTACGGCTTTCTGCAGCAAATGCGGGATAAGCCTTTTCGAAATGTTTCCATACTTCTCTGTCAGATGGATGCATCAAAGTTCCTTCTTCCGGTGTTCTCACATTGTGTCATCGCATATGACATGCCGTAGCAGAAGACGCATATAACCTTTGAAGTCTGGGAGTGATGGGTAAAGAATGCATTCTCTTGTACGGAACTTCTTTCCTTTCTTCTTTCTTGGTTTGTATCTTTCCTTGTTACATATTATGCATTTTCTAAGGTCAACGTCATCTTTCCAATACAACATGCAACCTTTTACCCATTTATCTATCTTTTCGTATGGCAGACCGAAAGTGGTCATCAGTTTTTTAAATTTATAATGACTATCGCAGATCAGATTATTGGGTGTCATGTGTCGTTTTGCATCTTGTACAACTGTTGTAAATGCAACTTCTGTAAGGTTGAATTTTGATTTCATAGTAATATATTCGGCGGTTACTAATAGTTCGATTCCGCTTTTACAACTGTCCCACAAAGGCCTCTTAGCAGAATCCAATAAATCATATATTCTTTTAGCTTCCACAGTCGGTTCTTCTTCGACATTTACGTCTTCATCGTCAGCTTGAATGATAGGAAACATTGATCATGCTGCATCTTCCACCATATTTTCTATCAGAATCGTCATAATATTATCATCCTCTAACACTACAGGATTAGGTGTAGGTTCAACAAGTTCTCCATGACGATTCCAGAAATAATAATTCGGCACGAAACCTTATTTATACAAATGTACTTCAACTATATCTGGTTTCCAATGCTTCAAATGTTGGCACTTACTACACGGGCAATGAATTTCTTCGTTATTTCGATTATTAGATTTAGCGAATCTAATAAATTCGTGTACACCGTTATAGAAATGTTTCTTTATTGAACCTTTCCTACCAGTTCTGACTTCATACATCCAACTACGGTCGAGGAAATAATCGAACATTTTTCCTGATTTGAAAATATATGTTAGAAAGTTCAAGTAAACTATTCAACTGATACTAAAGTCTTGTAAAGAATAATTTTCAACACTTCATCATTGTAAACAGTTCACCATCGTAGAAAATTCAAATAAGCACTTCACTTTATTTTTTAATTTTTAGTTTATTGGTTTTTACTTTGATGGTCGGTCATCCTACTTCCCATTACAAACACAATAATGTAATTACATTTTATAAATCAATTCAGATTAAATGATTCAACAAAATTTCGGCAGCACTTTCCTTTTGTTTCCTGTATCGTACACAAATGCGTGTACACAGGGAACGAGAAGGAAGTGCTGTCGAAATTTTGTAAACCGTTTAAAATGAAATAATTTATAAAATGTAATTACTTTATTATGTTTGTAACTTGTCCAGTACAGGGAGAAATCCGACAAATATTGTATCAAATGAATATAGATGTTCGTTCTGTTAAAAAACGAATATCAATATAACGATCATATACAACATTTGTAAGACGGGGCCAAAAACTCTCTAAGGGATTAAGAAAAATAAAACACATTTTACAATTACTATTTTAACAACTAAAAATACTATTTATAATTCATTCAACCATTTGAATATTTTATTTTTGGATTCTTTTGGAATTTCAAAATGTATTTTAATATTCAGTTAACAATTTAATTTTTTTTATCGATTTTGTAAACAAAATTAAATGTTAGCACTTGTAATAAATTAAATTAATATTATTTTATACTAACAACTAATACTTATAATTACGTACGCTAATTAAATAAAAAATATTACTTCTGTTTAATCGTACCAATCTAGCAGCATATTAATCAACAATTGTACACTAATGTTTGCGCAAACTATAATAAACATTGTTCTAATTAACTATGACAAATATTCGCGTAAACTTAATTATATATCCATTAGCATATCAATTAGTACTTTACACTAATTTTCAGATTATAAATAAACCTTAATTTTTAATTACAAATTAAACAATCAAACCATTAATTAATATCACCAACTCAACTAATACAATATTATCATTAACTAATACACAATAAAAAAACCCATAATTAACTAATTTGCCAAATTAGGGTTCTCAACATATCCTCAATCAAACAATACGCTACTATCGACAACTAGTACCGCATAATCATCAATTTCTATCACATAGATTCAACAAATTTCAAAATTAAGGTTTTGATTAAACCTAGATTAAGCAGAAATTGGAGAGCAATAACACACCTTTGAGTTTTGGAGCGTTGTAGCTTTCGCGATGGGGAGATCGGCGGCTCGCGTCAGGGGGCGACGGTTGGGGCGTCGACGAAGGGGGAGAGGAGGGGGTTTGTTGAGTTGATTTGGGGGAAGGGGAATTATGAAGTAACGAGAATATCTCAGCAGACTTTAGTATATCAGTATCAAGTTGTAGGGCTTTGGGCCAAAAGATAAAGCCCAATACCAATGCATTTTGTAAACTATATAAAAGCAGTACAATAGTCTGTATTTCTGTATTATTAAAACAAGTAATAAGAAATCACTCTTTTCTTCTTCAATTAGTTTTCTTATATGGTATCAGAGCATTGCCGTCAAACGACAAGAAGCAATTACTGATTATCCATAGAATCTCATCAGAGAATTTCTATTAGCCTCATCATTGAGTCATCCAGAGGTAGTGTCAGAGCTATCTCATCATCCACCACTCGGTTTCTCTCAGTCATAGGCATTCTCATCACTAGAGAGTGTAGTATCATCCTCTGATCGTGTTCTTTAATCAAGAACTCCCGAAAGCAGTGCCACGCCAAGAATCTTGCTTCAAGATTCATAAGTTTGGCTGCACCGCAATAGATCTAACATCAAGAATCTCAACATCAGTTCCAGAGACTCCATCATGGTAGGAAATGATGATGTTTCATCAACTGCTTCAAGCGGAATCAAGAATCAGGAAGGGTCAAGACCAGATAATCAAGAAACCCCAACCATCGACATAAATCCCTGCAATATCATCAAACCAAAGAACAACTTAGTGACTACTGCACTCGATGAAAACCATTTCATATTGTGGAAGTATCAAGTTGAAACGAGCATAAGAGGCTATGGTTTAGATGATTACCTATATGGAACTGCAGAAATTCCAGCAAGAATGGTTACCAACAACAAAGGAGAAAGAATCATCAACAAGGAATTCGTCGGTTACCAGAGACAAGATAGTCTACTAGCAGCATGGCTAATATCATCAGTCGGTCCATCTCTACTCACTCAACTTGTTGGATGCAAAACATCATATGAGATATGGACTGCAATACAACAAATATTCAGTACACAATTAGCTGCAAGAATCATGTACTACAAGATACAATTACAGAATTTAAGGAAAGATAATGTGACATTGCAGGAATACTTGACAAAGATAAAGTCATATTGTGATCTTCTTGATACTAAAGGGCACAAAATATCAGAAATTGAGCAGATTCTATCCATACTGAATGGTTTAGATACAGAGTATGAATCATTTATTGCAGTTATCTCATCACAACAGAATCTACCCAGTATACAACATGTTCACTCAATTCTATTATCACATGAAGGAAGGGTGGAACATAGGAAGGAAAAAGAATTGTCGATCAATTATGCATCAAGGTCAAAAAATAAGGTGCAGGAAAATCAAAATGTCAGACAAAACTCCTACAATCAGAGAGGTGGTGGAAGTCAGAGAGGAAGAGGAAGAAATAACAAATGGAATAGTAACAAAGCAAAGTGTCAAATTTGCGAAAAACCTAGTCATACAGCAAGGCAATGCTATTTCAGACTCAACGCTGAATATTATCCAAGTCATCGGAAAAGTGGTGAACCAAGTGCAAATATAGCACACATTAATCAAAGATCAAACAATCAGCCAAAGGATGCAAGAATGCAATAGTCAAGTTTAGAAAGACTCACCAGAACAGAAGATACAACAAATGAATATTGGTATCCAGACTCAGGTGCTACCAACCACCTCACAAGTAATCTTCAAAACCTCAATCTTGGCAACAAAGAATACTCAGGTATGCATACTATACATATGGGTAATGGTGAAGCTATAAACATCACACATGTTGGAACTAGCAGTATCAATGGTAAAAGATATCTTTACCTCAACAATCTACTAAGAGTTCCCCAAATTAAGAAAAATTTAATAAGTGTATCTCAGTTTGCTAATGACAACAATGTGTACTTTGAGTTTCACCCAAAATTTTGTGTTGTTAAAGACTTACTAAATCAAGAAACATTACTACAGGGTGAACTGGACAAGGGTCTATGCAATTTCAACCTTGGAAATATGGGAAATGGAAAAAATAGGAATATGTGGTGCAACAGTTCTGTGTCAAATATTAAGAAAGACAAAGAAACTTTTGATTTGTGGCACTGTAAACTTGGACATCCTAGTGTAAATGTTGTAAAACAAGTACTCAGTAATAACAATATTGCTTTTGATGTATCTGTACCATATATATGTACCTACTGTCAATTAGGCAAAAGCCATAAGTTACCATTTGCAGATTCCAATACAGTATTCAGTAAACCACTTGAACTGGTGGCCACAGATCTATGGGGACCTGCACCAGTAAGTTCTGCCTATGGATACAGGTATTACATATCTTTTGTTGATGCCTATTCTAGATATACATGGATATATTTTTTGAAATCAAAAGCAGACACAAGCAATGTGGTGATACAGTTCATAACACAAGCTGAAAAGCAAACAAACAATGAACTCAAAATAATACAGACTGATGGAGGCAGTGAGTATAAACCACTGAAGGAATATTTTCAAAAAAGGGGAATTGTTCAAAGAACAACTTGCCCATATACCTCAGAGCAGAATGGTCTTGTTGAAAGAAAACACAGACACATAGTAGAAACAGGGCTAACATTACTAACTCAAGCCTCTATGCCAATAAAATTTTGGCCAGAGGCATTCAACACTGCGGTCTATCTGATTAATAGACTACCTACCAAGGTGCTCAAACATCTAAATCCCATTGAAATATTATTTGGGGTTAAGGCAGACTATCAAAGTCTGAAGACATTTGGGTGCTTATGCTTCCCATGCCTCAGACCATATAACAGTCATAAACTAAGTCTAAGATCCACCCCTTGTACATTCCTTGGGTATGGAAATAATCAAAAGGGATATAGATGCTTGAGTAATGATGGTAGGATATTTGTTTCAAGACATGTTGTATTTAATGAAGGAAAATTTCCCTTTGCAGATGAAAATATCAGAACTACAAGGAAAGTATATGACAAAGGGAGTGCATCATTACCATCAATACCTATTGTGTCAGACCGGAGCATCAGTGCAACTGGAGGAGACAAGCAGAGAAACAATAAATCACAACTCACTGTATCCAGAGAAGATACTGGATCAGGTCATGATTCTGAAAAGATCTCAAGTCCTCCTCCTAGCAACACAGACCAGAACAATGGTACAGACTCAGAGAAAGAATAGTCTCCATCCAAGTCTCAACACACAGATGATAACATCGGTGCACATGAGCCTCAACCTGCAAGAAAAGGACATCATATGACAACAAGGTCCAAGAGTGGCATATATAGGCCAAAAGTGTACAATGCACAATTAAATCAGACAGAGCCAAACAACTACAAGGATGCTGTTACAAACATCAACTGGAAACAAGCAATGGATGAGGAATATAAAGCACTCATCAAAAACAAAACTTGGAGTCTCACAACTAGAACTAAGGACTGTAATGTAGTTGGCTGCAAATGGACATATAAGATTAAAAGAAATCCGGATGGAAGCATAAGCAAATACAAGGCGAGGCTTGTAGCTAAGGGTTACAACCAACAATATGGATTCGACTTTTATGAGACTTTTTCTCCTGTAGTTAAACCAACAACAATAAGAATCATACTGACCATTGCACTATACCAGAAATGGAAGATCAGACAACTGGATGTAAATAATGCATTTCTCAATGGAGATCTAAAAGAGGTTGTATTTATGGAACAACCAGAAGGGTATGAGAAAGGGGACAACAACAAACTCATATGCAAACTACATAAAGTTATCTATGGCCTAAAACAAGCTCCACGTGTATGGAATGAAAAACTTAAAGCAACACTGATGGAGCAAGATTTCTCGCCAACAAAGTCAGACAATTCCCTTTATATACAATGCAAGAATGACAGTATTACATATATACTGATATATGTTGACGACATTATCATTACAGGAAGTAACAGCAAAATCATAGATCAGACAATAAAGCATTTAGATCAAGTATTCTCCATTAAGGATCTGGGTGATTTAAAATATTTTCTAGGTATAGAAGTCATACAGAAATCAAGTACAGAACTGTTTCTATGCCAGAAAAAATACATCCTAGACATTCTAAAAAGAGCAAATATGGATAACGCTAAGTCACTGCCTACCCCTATGACCAGCAATCTTCGACTCTCAAGAAACAGAGGCAAAGCTATTGAAAATGAAAAACAATATAGAAGCATTATGGGAGCATTGCAATATATTACCATAACCAGACCAGATATAAGCCACAGCGTAAATAAAGTATGTCAATATATGCACAAACCTCTCAACGAACACTGGAAAGCAGTTAAATGTATTTTGAGATACCTGAAAGGAACTCTGAATCATGGTCTAACATTCAACAGCACAAAACAACTAAGGATACAGGCTTACTCAAATGCAGACTGGGCCTCCGACCCCGATGATCGAAGATCGACATCAGGGTATTGCATTTACCTGGGCGACAACCCAATTTCCTGGAGTTCAAAGAAACAAGCCACTGTATCTCGCTCTAGCACAGAGTCTGAGTACAGATCCATAGCCAGTACAGCAGCAGAGATCACATGGATAGAGTCACTTCTTCAAGAAATCAAAATTGATCTCAAAAGCACACCGATTATCTGTTGCGACAACTCAGCTCGGTTTCCCTTACTGCAAACCCTATTTTATACTCACGAACGAAGCACATCGAAATTGACCTTTACTTCGTTCGTGAGAAGGTCATAAGCTAGAGACTGGAAGTTCTCCACATCCCAGCCTCCCATCAAAGAGCGGACATTCTCACGAAGCCGTTATCTACGACAAATTTCATTAGACTAAAGAAGAAGCTTAGAGTTAGAAGTGGCGGCGCAGAGAAAGATGAAGAAGGAAACCCTAGATCTAATTGAAGGGGCGAATTATGAAGTAACGAGAATATCTCAGTAGACTTTAGTATATCAGTATCAAGTTGTAGGGCTCTGGGCCAAAAGATAAAGCCTAATACCAGTGCATTTTGTAAACTATATAAAAGCAGTACAATAGTCTGTATTTCTGTATTATTAAAACAAGTAATAAGAAATCAGTCTTTTCTTCTTCAATTAGTTTTCTTATAAGGGGGATTGTGTTTTCTGGTTCGCGGCTTTGCCTGTATATATGCGTTTAGTGACGGCTAGCGTCGGCCGCCTTTTTTCGCCGTCGCTACCCGTCACAAGCAACGGTCACTAAACGAAGCATGTTTTGTGGTGATAGGGAATAGTCAAATTGATCATCAAGGCTCATCATCATTACCTATCGGATGGTTTAATAATTCTACGATTGGTTCAAGTAGGTAAAACATTGGCTAAGGTCTTTTTAGCTCCACCTTGAATTGATATTCCACCAGCTTCATATACATCGTCACGAACAATGCTAGAAGACATCTGTGGACCACTTTGTGACATCTCATTTTCTCCTGTTTCAATAACAGCTACAACTCTAATACTATGCTAAAAAGTGGGAATCTGTTCCATCTTATTCGACCTATCAGAAATGGTTACTATCATAGCTCAAGAACCAACAAGGCAAGGTACTGTTATTGATTGTTGACTAATTTTGATTCTCTCTACACTGATTGTTATGTTTACATAAGCAATTTGTGTTAATGATGATTTTTTTAATTTACAGATTAGCAACCAACTCTGGAATTGAATTCAAAAGGTGAATAAAACCTGTACAAACTCATGGACAAAACAGTTAGCAATATTACACGAGGTAGAAGTAGTTAATGTATTGTATGTGCACCTGCACATGCACAGTAAGCATGTACACAGTGATCACTCGTACCAAATCGTCATTCCTTCAAAGGCTTGTATATAAATTTGACATTCTCAGAGCAAGGAATGAACAATTTCTATTTGACATATGTTTTCCACATATGGTTATCTGTCTGCTTCATTGACGTTGCCGACTGCGATATTGCTGCCGACTAAGAATTAATCATTTTTGCCTGAGTTGCATGTATATTAGGTGGACATTATCAAATTGGAGGAGTCAACTTGAATACTTTCATTGCTCAGGAAATACCAACACAAGGTATGACTGTTTATTACGTAATTGTTTTTGTTTTTCCTTTATGATTATAATGTTTACATAAGCTATGTGTTAATGATTACTGTTCGATATTTCGTATGAATCATTTGACACAAGAAGCGAGGAAGTTATTGGTTGCGGTTAAATACTTATTTATGAGGATCAATGAACACGTTTTCCAACTTTTCCATGGTAGTTTTTTGCAACCATCTAAAGCCCAGCATATGGGGACCAACGGAAGTACTATTAATTAATCTAGTATTTACATATGCTAATTGAAATCGCTAAGGATGCATGGTAAGCCACACTATTTCACTAGTTAATGGAGTAAGAGAAAATTAAACCATCCGAGCTTGATGTATCCAGTACCAGCTCAAAGAAACCTCTGCCCAAGCCCCATTCAAATTTTGTTGCCCATTCCTATATAAAATTTCAACATTTTTGTTATATTAGCTATAAGATTAAATAAAAGACTAAATGAAGTAGGCTACAACATTCAATTCAAAAGGCATAAATTAAACATTAAATTTTCATACAAAATAACTGTTGAACTTCCTTCAAATAATTAAAAGAAAAATGCTTCTTCTTGCCTTTTTTGTAGCAAATTCTTCAATCAAATTGTCATAATTAAGCTTATCTAAAAACTCACTTTCAATTGAAATCATTGACAGGCCATTCAATCGTTCTTATGACATGGTAATTCGAAGGTAGTTTTTAATCAATTTCAATTTAGAAAAACTTTTCTCCGCAGAAGCAACGCACGCAGATTGGAAGCCACCTTCTTCTACATAAATACCTACAAAGTCAAGAATATAACTATTTCTTTAGGTAACATAATTTGCAAAGCTCTTAAATTTTGAAATAAATCTTTTACATATATATATATGTGTGTGTGTATGTATATTATATACATGTATGTATATATATTATATCACATTGTTCGTTGTATTTCAAGTAACTTTCTAAACGAATGCACTGTTCCATTAACTCTTCTTTACCAAGATTAACAAACTTTAACTTTAACAAAAATCCAAAGACATTGTCATAAAGTTCATTTTTTCAAACCGACCTTTAAATGATGTAGAGCTCTGTCTATGATACAAATGAACTATATGAACGACTTTCTTCATTATTAGTTTCTAATTTTGGCTCAAGAACAATATCCATACCAAGTTCATTTGCTTCATTCACTATTTTCTCAAACCTATGTTGTCTAAAGTTTTAAAATAATCAATTAGTTGTTTTAATCTTGTGATTGCATCCTCTAAATTCATATTCTCATGTTGAAGTGCTTTGCTTACTTAATTCATCCTCTTCATTACTATATTCATTTTATAAAATAAGATAGTTTCGTATTTGTGAATGGATTAAAACACTCACCTTTGATTTCTAGTCGATTTAAAATCCAAATAAGATGGTTTTCAAAAAATCAAGTCCTTTTTCTTCTAATGGCCTCTCCACATCGTCCTTTTTCTTCTTCTTTCACGCTTCTCTCTTCCTCCACCATACCTCCGTATCGTCCTTGCCATGCTTCCTCTTCCACCTCCTTACCTCAGTGTTTGTACCAAAATTGGGCACAACACTCTTCGGAAGTTTTTAAAGAGATAAAATGAAGAAATTAAATGGAAAAAGAGGATTATCTAACTAAAACTCCAAAAATAAATGATAAAAATGCACAGGAACACAGGGATTTAGAGTGGTCCGGCGTATTGCCTACGTCCACTATGAAATTGATCACTTTATTGATGTTTGTTTGATGATTACAATTGGTTGCAGCGGATTACAGCGAATTAAAGTTATGAAATTCGAGTACAACAGCAGTAATGGAGTGTGAAATTGAATCCGACAGAGTCTGGGCGTTGGAGCTTCAAAAGATCCTTTCTCTATAGGCCCTGGGGCTCTATTTATAGGCGTAGGAGGCTGATATTTCGCTCAGATCTCGGGATACTTCTTCTGGCACGTGAGTGGGCCCACGCGACCGAGCCCATGAAGTTTCGGCTCGATCCGTGATCGATACAAACGAATTTCGTTTCGATCAAGATTTCGTCCAATGGAGTCGAAACTTGGTGTGAACATTCTTTAGCATGTACGTAAGCTTTTGTGAAAATTTCATAGCATTTGGACTTGTGGATTGCGAGATATGATCGATGCAATTTTGTGTTTTCGGTAGGCTGTTTGGTTCGTATCGATCACCTTCGCGTCGTTCCTTTCGAATCGATCAACGCACGTGCTAAGGAGATGACGTGGCGCATGATTTCTATATCGATCCGCTCTTGATGCCAAGCTGATTGCTTCCATCATCGTATCGATCGAGTGCTGTGTCTTTGTGGTCGATGCTTGGTGCTTCTTTTCGTATCGATCATTTGTGCTCTCGTTCGTATCGATCACGCTTTATTTCGTATCGATGCCCGGTTGTCAATTTCGTATCGATGAGTAAGTTCCTACTTTGTATCGATCTGTGGTCGATCGATACAAAGTGTGCATGGTATTTGATCGACTCGATGGATACAAAATGGGCAACAGCCGACTGATTCGAAGTGGACTTGCCTTCGGATGGACACGAAGAAGGCCATCCTCGATGGATACGAAGATGGTACTTGTCGATCGATACGAAGCAGGAGTTTCCGGATGGATACGAAGTAGACCCTGCTTGATCGATACAAACCAGAGGTAGAGCGATCGACGCGAAGCGGTACGAAAAGGATAAATGCGAAATAGGCAGACCTGGATCGATGCGAAGTGGACCCACTTGTTGGCGATTGATTCGAAGCTATGTGTCGCCGATGGGTTCGAACAAAGTCCTTCACCTGATGGATACGAAATGAAGCTTGTTCACTGATGGATTCGAAATAGAATCGATTCGAACCAAGGCTTAATGATGGGTACGAAGTGAGGTTATTTCCTTCGATTTGCATCGATCATAACTTGAGCATGCGAATTCAGATTGACTTAAAACTTGGAACGTTGGCTCTCATAGCTTCGCTTGTCGTGTCATATCAATTTTAGCTCGATCCGGACGCAGACAAGATTCGTCGATATCCATAGTGAGCTTGCCTATAACCGATCTCCAAGACGAACCGTCATTGGTTTCTAGTCAAGTTCTTAGTGTCACGGCCTTGCCAAAAGGCAGGATAACATTTGCCCCCCAAAGTACGTTTTGTGGAAACATGACGTGCTTTGAAAAGCTACAACCTTTACTTTGAACAGTTATCGTCTTTTTGTTGAAAGTTGTAATATTTGACTGATTTCCTCAGTAATGTGAACTGTTGGTTGTCAACTATTGTACCCTGTATTGTTGTAACTGATTGCTGCATGTTAGTGATTAGCTGTTTGTCGTTCTAATCGTTATCAGATGAGTATCCAATTCCCGTGGATGTTGAAAATTTAATATTAGTCCGACATATATGCATATACATTAATCTGACTCTCGTTGACATTGCACGTTCACGAGTCGTTGTCAGTTCTCTCGTATCGAATTCCATATCAATCCTCTTTTGAACCGATGTGAAATTCGAGTTGCAACAACGCTTGAGGGTTGTTTTTTGGATGTTTGTTCGCATCGATCCTCTCCTAAATCGATACGAAAGGTTGAAAGGCAGTTTTCGTATCGATGTGATTCACAACAATGGATACGAAATGATCGTTCGTATCGATGGTTACGAACTTCGGTGGAATTCATTGGAGTGGACCTCATTTCGTATCGATGTGTTCGAGGTTGTTGGATATGAACAGACGATTCGCCTTTCGTATCGATAAATATTGGCCTTTAGAAGTTGTGATTTGATGGATTAGAACTGCATAGTTCGTATCGTTGCATTAGGGATGGAGTCGAAAATGATCGATACGAACAATGGCTTCGCATCGATGGATCTGGGTGACCTGTTATGACCGGTCGTGTTGACTGGGAGGAGAATCGCCTTTTTTCTTCATACCTAAGTCCATATAAATACTCTGGACCTAGCCATTTTTTCTTCATTTGCCATTCCAGCTCTCTGCCTTGGTATCGCTCAGGAAACTCGGAAAAACTTGGAAAAAGAAGAACTTCGATCGTCTTCGAATCGAACCAAACCTTCAATTACTTGATAAACTGTCAAATTTAGGCAATCAAATAAACGAATCCAACATTTTAACGTCAAGGCTCGAAATCTTTGCCATCCTATCTGCCTTTGTGATCGATTCTGACGAAATCGAGGTCAGAGACGAGCCAGAGTAAGGTTGTGGATAGAGAAACTGGAGTCAAGGCCATTTGGAGAAGAAGGAGTGTGGATGAGAATGGCTTGACCTTCGTTTCATGTCGATCTGGAGCAGGAGTGCTCGAATCGATCTAGATGATATGATTTCACATCGGAGTTTGCATCGATCCTGGAGATGTTAAGTGGAATGATGAGGTTCGCATCGATCGAGGAAGGTTGGAATTCATATCGATCTGGAATGATCGATTCGATGATTTGGCCCGTACGATCGATACGAAGTTCTGACCCCAACGATCGATACGAAAACTAGGGCGGTGATCGATGCGAAACCAAAGGTCTCAGATCGTTGCGAGGTCAATGGATCTGATCGGTTCAAAGATGTTAGCCCTGTTTGATACAAAACTGAGGTTCTCTGATCGACGCAAAATACACTCCCATGGTCGATACAAAACGTATCGATTCGAACATGATCGATACGAATATGGGGCCTCCTCGATCGATGCGAATTGTTGCATTCTGGACCGTTACGACTTGCATCTCTGGTGATCGATCCACATCTGAACCCTGATGGATACGAAATCTTGTATCATCGATCACATGACTCCGACGAGCTTCATTCTTGCATATCTGGACTTAACTGTTAAACTGCATATTTGACTGCCCTTCGAAGCTCGCCGATGGAACTGTAACTTAACAAAATTATAACGAACTTTAACTTGGATCGGTCGCCAGCATCTGGATGGCACGGTTGCGACGGTCAGCGATGGCGGTCACTCCAGTTGAACTTCGAAGTCTTGTCGTTTGCACGCTTTCTTTAATTCTGTAGGATTTTTCCAAGTAATATACTGCACTGCACTGCACAACACATTCACACACTTCACACTGGGGGATGCACGGGCTTATTATCGTCTAATGATGGTTTCTCATAAGCTAGTTAGTAATGGAATCTTCAAGCTCACAGCAACAGGAAGCTCAGAGTTTAGTTCCTCCAATAATCGAGATACCGGCCATCGAGGCCGAAGTAATAGATCCAGCTCCGGATGAGTTTCCAAGCGCCAGGTTCCTTTGCCATCCACAAGACTCTATGCCGTCCGACATCTCTGAAGATATGTTGGGACGGATATGCTTAAGACATGGCTTGTCGCTCCACGACGTATTACTGCCAGGGCCAGATGATAGACCACATGCTCCCCCGGAGGGGTTTATTGCTTTCAATCGTCATGCTTGCACATCAGGGACACTTCCTCCATTTAATCGGTATATAAGGAAAATGCTGTCATTCCTGGGAATCACTCCATCCCAGCTACACCCCAATGGATATGCCTTGCTGAATAGCACTTTCATTGTTTTTATGGAGCATCTCTTTCGACCACCAAAGCCGATCGAGATTAGATACCTCTTCAACATTAAGAGCCGGGGAGATAACCCTTCTTTCACATTCTTGGAAGCGGTTAGGAACTGTCAAATAGTAACGGGGTCTTGGACCAGGCTAAGTTACTTCAAAACTGAGTGGTTCTACGTTCGATGCCCCCCTGGAATCGCTAGGCGATGGTTGGATAGACGTAAGTGTTGCAGTCTTTCTCAAGAATTACCGAGATAATAATAATCATTCTCAAAATTAACATACTTCTCTTCTTTTACAACCGCAATCTCACGACCTGAAGATGGGTATTTCAAAGAGTTAGTTCGGATCCTCCAAGTTGTTCCGGGTGAAGAGAGGAACATTGACTTGGTTCTAACCAACAGAAACTTGAGAATTGTTGGATTGATCGAGCAGAACCAAAGTATAAGGCTCGAAGGAACACTAAGGATGGCCTCGAAGAAGCGGGCGAAATGCAAGACTCCCGGTGTCGTAATAACCGAAGGGGTTGATCCGAAGAGAACACCCACTGATGATGAACTTATAGCTGGGCCTTCTGGCAGTTTTCAGGACTCAGAAGAAAGGAGAAAAGGCAAGGCAGTTGCTCATAAGCGTTCTAAATCCATGAGATTGAAATCCGTGGTTGTGTCTTTGCCTGTTCCTGGAATTAGAATTTCGGAGGCTCCTCCCCCGCAAGTAGAGAATCCTTTCGAAGGGCTTGTTGATATTCCAATCCCGGATTATGTGTCATTTCAACATGACACCGGGTTGGAGGAGCTTGACAGTGCTCTTGATCTGAGTGAGTCGCTTGCCATAAGTGCAGCCGACATTTCTGGTTGGTCGGTGGGTTGCACATACATACACTTCACGACACTACATGATTTATAATCGTAAACTATCCAATCTAAGAGATCACTAACTTTCCTTCCGTTTCTCACTTACAGGTACGATGTCTGGGAGAGGATCGATGTTGGGGAGCCTTCGCTCGGCCCAAAAGTCTTCTACTTACTACGAGCCCCGAAGGAGGGATTCGGATAGAGACCGCGATCGCGGGTACTCTAACCAAGAGAGATACGAGCGAGATAAGGATGGAGATTATAGATACCGATCTAGGTCCCGTTCTCCACCTCCTAGAATCCCATCACCACCTCCTGTTCATGCTTCACACCCACCAAAGCCTCTGCGACACCGACCGTCTTCTCACACTTCTAGGCTCGAAACTCATCAAAAGCGAGTCGAAACTGTGGCCCCATAATTGCAGAGCAGGCCATAACTGAGCCCACGGGGGAAGGGGCTATTAAAATCGCTCAGCTGAGGAAAGAGTTCCCAAACATATGCTTCGACGGCCATGTTTTTCCACCTCATTTAAAGAGGATTCCATCGGGGGCGGAAAACACGATGCATGATTACATTCATGACATTTACGCACAGTATAGAGAGTGGGTGAAGGCTGCAGAAAAAGCTTCCAAGGTGGCCTTTGAGCGAGCCAAAGCGATTGAAAAGATGGAATCTGAGTTTGCTCAAAAGGACCGAATCATCCAAGTGCTCAATACCGAGGCCGAGTCTTCTCGGAAATCAGAAATTGAGGCCCCCAAAAAAGATGATGAAGCGAATGTGGCGATGGAGAGATTGAGGCAGACACACGTTGCCTTGGTGGAGGAGATGGGCCACCGAAATACTACTGTCACCGCCGAACGACATGCGGCGGTTAAGGAACTCAACGAGCTTAAAGCCAAATTCTCTGACATTGCCAAGGAAAGGGATGATGCGAACAACGCAACCCAGGAGGCATGCGAACAGGCTGTCTTGCTCTGGGGTGAACGGGACGCGGCCGTGGCTAAGGTCCGCGAGGTGGAGAATAAGGTTGAGGAGGAGGTGAAATCGGCCGAGTCCAGGCTAGAAGCCAACATTGAAGATCTTCTCGTTGTTTATAACGCTAACGTGCTGAGGCACTGGGGTCTAGCCTGGCTTGATGATTACCCGACACATTTATACGACGCCTGGGGCCGATTGGTTGAGGAGGAGAAAGCGGTGCATCTGGGTGAATCAGTCGACGAATTTGAGCTCGAGAACCATCTGCTGAATGAAGATGAATGGAAGATTCTCCATGAGTCGATGATTTCTTATGAGAAGGAGAGACTTGGCACCCAACACTTGGAAGTAGGAGAAAGCTCAGGGGTTGAACATCATGATGCATGTCTTGAAGTTCCGGTGTCAACCCAGCCTGAACCCTTACCTGCGGTCGATCCCCAAGCTGTTCCTGCCTACAATCCGGATCAGCCGCAAATGTCTTCGGCTATAGAGCAAGTTGGTGAAGCTGTTCAGTCGTCTATAAGCCAAACTGAGGAAGGTACTCTGAACATCCTGTATGTCTGTCTTAAGTCGGAATCGTCACTCGAATTAAGTACTAACAGTTCTCTTATTTCTGTCTAATGATTGATGCTGCACCGGTCATTCCTCCTGTTACTCAAGAATCACATCACATGCAGGAGGCTATCGTCACCGAAGTGACCACCGTAACTACAACTGCGCCACTTGACAAAATGCAGGGAAGCACGCTTGTTTTTGATGAGCAAATAATGGAGGAACTCCTTGGTCGTCATAGCGATCCTTTTGCGGACCTGCCATTTGTTATGGGCGGAAGCACCCCTGCTATAGGCTCTTCAATGCCAACCACTGATGCTCCTAGCGAGGCCCAAGCGATTAATGAAGAGGAAATATTGGCCGAAATTGACGCTAAAATGGAAGCAGCGGCTCATGGTGGCAGTTTTGGAGGTGGGATGGCGGCACCTGGTCCAGCTCCGCTCAGAATGATATCACCTGGTGGTACAGTTTTCGACACTAGTGTGCCCATTCCACCTTCTACACTTGATCCTGTTCCTCCGACTCCGCCCGCAGGAAGCATCCCTATTCATTCGAGCTCAGAGGAGGATGTCGAGATCATGCCCCCGCCTGGAGACCGACCACCGAAGAGTAAAGGCTCAAAGAGGAAAGTTAGTGGCGGCTCCAGCGGGTTTACACCGAGGAAGAAGTTGAGAGAGAAGAAGAAATAGATAGACCTCTTCAATTGGTTCTAAGTAGATAGGGATTTATTTTGGTTTTCTTTTCGTAGGTCGTGTATAGATGCAGGTTTAGCCCCTGCTAGTAGGAATTTTTTGGAATAAACTTGTATATGAATTTCTTTCACAGAAAGTAGAAACGAAACTCTTCTTTTTGGGCTTCTCCTCAGTTATTGTGTATTTACTTAAGTGTTTCAATATTTGAAGTGCACTTGTGAAGTTTCAGCTTCCGAGTCATGTTTGTTTTCATTTTTCAGGTCCGGAAATTGTGGACACGATTCATGACTGGGGAGTGAGTTGAATTTTGACGTAGCACTGCCTGAGTCAATGGTTGACACTCAAGTTCTGCCCCTAGTCTTGGGGACGAGCTGTAGAACATTGGCCAGCGATTGCATCTCTCTTATAACATGTTGAGTTTAGTACCACTGAATGAATGTTTGAGACAAGCGGGGATGGAGTGGCTCAACCACACTTGCTTGATTATTGACAATCTTATCCACACTCCGGGGATCTTCATTTATTTACTGGCGGTTGGTTACGCCGTTTTTAGCATTAATCATCTGTCTACGCTCTGGGGACTTGGAGTCGACATTTAGACTTTGATTCGCACCTTGGGAGTTTGGAGTTGGTGTTTATGCTCCAATTCGCATTTTGGGAATCCGAGGTCTATGTTTATACTCTGATTCGCACTTTGGGAATTCGGAGTTGATGTTTATACTCCGTTTCGAACTCTGGGAATTCGGAGTTGATGTTTATACTCCGTTTCGCACTCTGGGAATTCGGAGTTGATGTTTATACTCCGTTTTGCACTCTGGGAATTCGGAGTTGATGTTTATACTCCGTTTCGCACTCTGGCAATTCAGAGTTGATGTTTATACTCCGTTTCGCACTCTGGGAATTCAGAGTTGATGAACAGACGGTCAGTCACATCTGTTAGATGTTTTTGGATTTCGCTCGCACTCTGGGAACAAAAGGCGTATCAGGATCATGGATGGTCGGATCACATCCACCCTGAGTTAACAAGTGAGGTCGTTAGATGGATGGATCCACCCTCCTCAAACTTGGTTCAGATACGAGCGAAGTCGTTAGGTGGACGGATCCACCCTCTTCGCAAACGTAATTTTGAGTTTATACTCCAGTTCACATTCTGGGAATCTGGAGTTAAGTGAAGGATTGTCGTGTATCAATCCTTTTTTAACTTTGGTGTGATGGCTTGTCCCCGAGCTCGGGTTTCACTTAGCAAGTGACCGGTTGCATCACAGTCACTCCCTATTTGAATAAATCCCATCATATGGTGGAACTTAGCTCTCCGTGCATGGTGATGATTATATGATGTACTTCAAGTAAATCACAGCTCTGGCTCGAAGAGATTGCATTTTATTGGTGAAATAAAAAAATATTGGCAAAGTCAGTTGCCTTATTACAAATTCTAATTTCGAAATGCAGAAACAAATTGCAAATGGAAAATAAACTAAATGAATAAACATAGCCTGTTATGTGTAGTAGCGACGAAGACTCTCGCTGTTCCAGGCTCTTAGTAGAGTAAGACCGTCGACAGTCGATAATTTGAATGTGCCATCTCCGAGCCTTCGTTCAATTACATACGACCCTTCCCATGTTGGCTTCATATGTGAAGGAACCGGATAGATTCTTTTCAGGATGAGATCGCCGAGCTCAAAGGTTCGCAGACGGACTTTGGCGTTGTACAATCGGGCGACTCGACTTCGATACGCAGCTGCCCTCAGATCAGCCTCTTCACGTTTCTCATTTAGTAAATCGAGAGATTCAACAAGTAATATAGCATTTGTCTTCGAATCGTAGTATGTCACTCAATGAGAAGGTACTTCTAGCTCGACTGGAATAACAGCCTCTGAACCATAAGAGAGAGAGAGAATGGAGTGTGACCGGTCGTGGACTTGTGGGTTGTTCGGTAAGCCCATAAAGCCATAGAAAGTTCATCGACCCATTTGCCCCCAACCTTTTCCATTCGCTTTTTCAGAATGGACTTTATGACCTTGTTGACTGCTTCGACTTGTCCGTTTGCTTGAGGGTGTGCAACTGCTAAGAATTTCTTTTGAATGTGAAACCGTTTGCAGAAATCTTTAAATTCAACACTGTCGAATTGGGTTCCGTTATCAGTGATAATGGTGTGTGGGAGACCGAATCGACAGATAATGTTGCGGACTACAAAGTTGATCACATTTTTCGTTGTTATGGTAGCAAGAGGTTCAGCTTCAGCCCACTTTGTAAAGTAATCAACTGCATCGATGGCGTACTTCGCACCACCTTTTGCCAGAGGTAGAGAACCAATGATGTCGATGCCCCATACTGCAAACGGCCATAGGCTGACCATTTGAGTTATCTCTGTAGGTGGGGCTCTTGGAATTCGAGCATGCTTTTGACATTTATCACATTTCTTGGCATAATCCAACGCATCGCGATTTATAGTCGGCCAAAAATATCCATATCGAAGTACTTTCTTGGCAAGTGCTTGCCCCCCGGTGTGATCGCCACATTCTCCCTCGTGTACGTCGTGTAATACTCATTTAATTTCATCGTGAGCGATACACCGGAGTAAAGGAACAGAGTACCCTCGTTTGTACATGACTCCATTCTGGATGGTGAATCATGAAGCCTTCCGAAGGACTTTTCTTTTTTCACTCCTGCGCTGCGGCAGGATTCCATGCTCAAGGTAATTTCTGAATGGAGTCATCCACGACTCCTTATCGGGAATGGTTTCACATACCCAATATGTTTCTACCCGGTCAATACTTGGGGAAGATAACGTCTCTATGGGAACAAGTCCCATGTGCTGAGCTTCACCTGTGCTGGCTAACTTCGCCAATGAATCGGCTTTCTGATTGCATTCTCGAGGTATACAATAAATGGCATAATAATCAAACTGATTTAGTATTTCCTGAACCCGAGCTAAGTAAGCAGCCAGCCTTCGATCTCTCGCTTGATATTCTCCCCGTACTTGACATACAAATAATTGCGAATCATAATAAATTTCCACAGTGATAATTCTCAAATCTCTAGCAAGTTTCAATCCAGCTAAGAGGGCTTCATATTCAGCTTCATTATTGGTTGCATGAAAATCGAACTTTAAAGCATAACATATAGATCGGCCTTCGAAGGTTTCAAGCACAACCCCAGCGCCCGAGCACCGGTCATTTGATGCACCATCAGTGTACAGCTTCCAAACGTATTCGGGGGATTCACTAGTTTCGAGCAAGTCCTCTGGAATGGTAAATTCAGCAATAAAATCGGCTAGGACTTGTCCTTGAATGGCTCACCTTGGAGTATAAGTAACATCAAACTGGCTCAGTTCGATGTTCCACTTGAGTAACCTACCAGACGTCTCAGGCCTCGTAAGGACCTGTCGTAACGGCTGGTCGGTGTAAACAATAATAGGATGGGCCTGGAAATATGGGCGGAGCTTTCTTGATGCAATAACAAGACAATAAGCCAGCTTTTCTAGTTTCGGATAATTCCTTTCAGCTCCAGTCAATCGCTTGCTGATGTAATATACTAGCTTCTGTAATCGTTCTTCCCGAACTAAGGCAACGCTGGTTGCGTTTTCTGATACCGCCAAGTAAACATACAACTTCTCATGATCAATGGGTTTTGACAGGATAGGTGGTGTGGATAGATGCTGAATTAATGCTTGGAAAGCACCCTCACACTCTGTGGTCCATTCAAAGTTTCGTTTTCCTTTTCGAATCAGATTGAAGAAGGGAATGCATTTGTCAGTGGACTTTGAAATGAACCTGCTTAGTGCCGCTACTTTCCCATTGAGACTCTGGACTTGCTTAATAGTTTTCAGAGTTTCAAGATTTCTGATTGCCCGTATCTTTTCAGGATTAGCTTCGATTCCTCGATCATTGACGATAAACCCAAGGAATTTTCCGGATGTAACTCCAAAATGACATTTTAGTGGGTTGAGCTTCATTCTATACTCTCGAAGTATGTTGAACATTGATTCCAGGTCTTTAATATGGTCAGTGGAAAAACGTGATTTCACAAGCATATCGTCTACGTATACTTCCATGGTCTTTCCAATCTGATTGGCGAACATCCGATTGACCAATCGTTGATAAGTAGCCCCGGCATTCTTGAGTCCGAATGGAATAACTTGTAACAATAAAGTCCCAGATTGGTTACGAAGCTGGTATGTTCCTGATCAGGTAAATGCATTGGTACCTGATTGTAGCCAGAATACGAATCCATGAATGATAAGAGTTTATGCCCAGCTGTTGAATCTACTAGCTGATCAATTCTGGGAAGCGGGAAACTGTCCTTAGGACATGCTTTATTCAGATCGGAGTAATCGACACATGTTCTCCATTTTCCGTTTGACTTTCGGACAAGCACAGGATTCGACACCCATTCGGGATATAGCGCATCTCGAATGAACCCATTCGTTTTAAGCTTTTCTACTTCTTCTTTAAGGGCGACAGATCTCTCTGGATCCATACCACGCCTTTTCTGTTTGACCGGGACATGCCGCAGGTCAATATTCAAAGTGTGGCTCGCGATGTCCGGCAAGATCCCACACATATCAAAATGCGTCCAGGAGAATACGTCAAGATTCGCCCGTAGAAATTCAACCAATTCCTCTTGAGTCTGCTGGCTTAGCTGAGAGCCAATCTTTATCATCTTTGAATCATCATCATTGTCTATTGGGACATTGATCATCAGTTCGGTCGGGGATGCTTGACTTTCTTTAGATTCTCTTTCATCTTCAGTTTCCCTTGGGTCAAGATCCCTTTGGAATTGGCTTGGGTGCCCGGGCCTAGGTCTAGGCATTAATTGTCAATTATCAGCAAAGCGGACGCAGAGAGATTCCTCTACGCCCTTTCCTTTCTCCCTTCGTTGCGCGTCTCGCAGCTCAGCGACATAACAGGCTCTCCCAGCAGCCCGGTCTCCTTGAATAACACCCACTCCATGATCAGTGGGAAACTTCAGAGTCAAACACCATGGCACAATAGCTGTCCTGAATTCAGCAAGGGCCGATCGGCCCAAGAAAACATTATAAGGGGAGTCTATGTCCAACACAACAAACTGCAATATCCGAACTCTTCGGCGTTCTCCAACTCCCAACTCCACTGGTAGCTCCACTACTCCAGTGGGTATAGTAGCGCTCCCATTGAAACCATGAATTCGAGATTGGCAAGGCTTTAAGTCATTGGCTTCCATCCCCATTTGGTCGTAAGCTCGTTTAAATAAAATATTCACAGAGCTTCCACTGTCAACTAAGATCCTCTTCATCCAAGCAGGACCTACTTGAGCTGAGATGACCAGTGGATCGATAGTGGGGGCCTCGACCTTATCAGCATCTCTGTTTCTGAATACGATGTTGTCTGTCATCGTCTTCTGCTGTATAGCCGGAGCCCCTTCATCAAAACTACTATAACACTCGAAGTCCACATGCCTAATAGAGCTAGCATATGACTCCATTTCCTTCCAGCTTCGGTCTGCTAGATGGGGACCACCACTTATTGTATTAATAACCAATCTCCCACCAGTACGAGCGGGTTCCTCCTGCCTTTCCTAGTTTGGTGCACGATTCTGATTCGATGGGCCCGCACCTCCTGACTACGGTGCCCGCACAAACTGATCCAACTTTCGTTCACGTATCAGCTTTTCAATGAGATCTTGTAAATGTCGACACTCATTTGTATTATGGCCATAATTCTCATGGAATCTACAAAATTTCCCTGTTTGGATTTGTCTTTCTGTTGACGGCTTCGGGGCAGGTTTCTTGTATTGCATGGTATTACAGGTCTGCAAATACACATTTTCCAGCGACGTATTCAATGGAGTATAATTGTCGAACATGGGAGCTCTACGTCGTGGACCACGATTTTGATCTCGTTTTTTACCTTGATTTCCATTGTCCCTTTACTGGTTATGTTTGTTTTGTATATTCAACTGAACTTTTCCGAAACTCTCCCTGGATTGTTTAACTGCGATGTTACTTTGAATTCCTTCCATACCGGGCCCTACGTCATCCTGCTTCCTAGACTGTTTCGCATCCTCCCTTCTCAAGAATTGGGCTGCCTTGGAATAGAAACGATCAAATGATGCAGGTGGCTTCCTAGCTAACCAATTTCCGAACTCAGAATCAGGATCAATCCCCTTAGTTAATGCCATCAAGATAGAGTTGTCATTGGGATTGCTTATTTCTGCACATGCAGCATGAAATCGTTGCAAGTAACGTCTAAGTGCCTCTTTGGGAGCTTGAGTGACACTAGACAGGGTATTAACATCTTTAGGCCTTGCTACGTGCATACGTAATTGTTCAACAAACTTGGTGGCCATCTGGTCAAAATTAGAAATAGATCGTGGCGGCAAACGAGTAAACCACATAGTAGCAATGCCCCCAGGGAAATGGGGAAACTACGGCATTTTACTACATCATCAGCCCTCGCAGCATTCATTATCCATTCATACTTCAGGATGTGTTGATTGGGATCAGAATTTCCTTCATAGATAGGCAAAGCTGGCATCCTGAAGCGCCGAGGTGGTTCAGCATATAATATGTCATCGGTGAAAGGGGTATGACTCCGGGAAATCCCCAGTCGTCATTAGTGAGACCCTGACTTTCACGGATCATCTGACGAATCATCGTCCGTATATCCGACATCTAGATATTTGGGGCATGCTGTGCCAAGGTGTGGTCGGGTTCCACAATGCGAGGCCGGACCGGGCGCGGTCGACGGTCCATGTCTCGCCTCCTTGGTTCGAAGTTTTCAGGAACATAAGGTTCTGGTGTGTGTTCTCGTCGGCAACAATGTGGATCAGCTTGATTTCTAGCATCAACTCCTTGTTCGGTAGTGGTGGTGGTAGCGAGGTTGCCTGTGACATGGTAAGGAGCGGCACTCCCTCGAGACGAGGGTCCAGTCTGCTGGCTGGTGGATGGTCCAGTCCTGGGTTGTCCAAGATTTAGGGCAGGTTGGTGTCCGGTGGCCTGGGTGTAGCTTACGTCCAGCCGTGGGCGTGTAGATCGGTGATGATCATCGGACGAGGCTGAACTCTCCGTGGAGGAATAAGAAGCTTGATCCCTTCTGGATCTTCTATGCCTTTGGCGATTCAACTGGTTGGTCAATTCTGTGTTGGCGCGCAGTTGTTCAGTAAGCTGTTGCCGACTCTGGGTCAACTCTTGAAGCAGCATCTGGAACTCTTGTCTAGTGACCGGGCCTGATGGATCTGAAGGTCCGGCGGCATCTTGGTTGGATGGAGGCAACTGTATGGGATTTTGTCTATCCCGACCTTCCTGATCAACAGTTGTACAAGCAGTTCGTGTGCTCACCATGATGAATTGACGAAGTCCTTTCCTAGATCTGATGAAAATCTGAATAGAATGGAAGGGCTTCAAGACTTGAGATCTGGATCTTCTTCTTGGATTTATGCAATCCGATATCGATAGAAGATCCAAAGAGCAGGAGAAAAATTGGGTTTTTTCTCAGTGAAAGCACCAAAGTGTTTGTACCAAAATTGGGCACAACACTCTTCAGAATTTTTTGAAGAGATAAAATGAAGAAATTAAATGGAAAAAGAGGATTATCTAACAAAAACTCCAAAAATAAATGATAAAAATGCACAGGAGCACAGGGATTTAGAGTGGTTCGGCGTATTTCCTACGTCCACTATGAAATTGATCACTTTATTGATGTTTGTTAGATGATTACAATTGATTGCAGTGGATTACAGCGAATTAAAGTTATGAAATTCGAGTACAATAGCAGTAATGGAGTGTGAAATTGAATCCGGTAGAGTCTGGGCGTTGAAGCGTCAAAAGATCCTTTCTTTGTAGGCCCTGGGGCTCTATTTATAGGCGTAGGAGGCTGATATTTCAATCAGATCTCGGGAGACTTCTTCTGGCACGTGAGTGGGCCCACACGACCGAGCCCATGAAGTTTCGGCACGATCCGTGATCGATACAAACGAATTTCGTATCGATCAAGATTTCGTCCAATGGAGTCGAAACTTGGTGTGAACATTCTTTAGCATGTACGTAAGCTTCTGTGAAAATTTCATAGCATTTGGACTTGTGGATTGCGAGATATGATCGATGCAATTTTGTGTTTTCGGTAGGCTGTTTGGTTCGTATCGATCACCTTCGCGTCGTTCCTTTCGAATTGATCAACGCACATGCTAAGGAGATGACGTGGCGCGTGATTTCTAGATCGATCCGCTCTTGATGCCGAGTTGACTGCTTCCATCATCGTATCGATCGAGTGCTGTGTCTTTGTGGTCGATGCTTGGTGCTTATTTTCGTATCGATCATCTGTGCTCTCGTTCGTATCGATCGCGCTTTATTTCGTATCGATGACCGGTTGTCAATTTCATATTGATGAGTAAGTTTCTACTTCGTATCGATCTGTGGTCGATCGATACGAAGTGTGCATGGTATTTGATTGACTCTATGGATACGAAATGGGCAAAAGCCGACCGATTCGAAGTGGACATGCCTTCAGATGGACACGAAGATGGCCATCCTCGATGGATATGAAGATGGTACTTGTCGATCGATACGAAGAAGGAGTTTCCTAATGGATACGAAGTAGACCGTGCTTGATCGATACAAACTAGAGGTAGAGCGATCGACGCGAAGCGGTACGAAAAGGATAAATGCGAAATAGGTAGACCTGGATTGATGCGAAGTGGACCCACTTGTTGCCGATCGATTCGAAGCTATGTGTCACTGATGGTTTCGAACAAAGTCCTTCACCTGATGGATACGAAATGGAGCTTGTTCACTGATGGATTCGAAATAGGATCGATTCGAACCAAGGCTTAATGATGGGTACGAAGTGAGGTTATTTCCTTCAATTTGCATCGAACTTAACTTGAGCATGCGAATTCGGATTGACTTGAAACTTGGAACGTTGGCTCTCATAGCTTCGCTTGTCGTGTCGTATCAATTTTAGCTCGATCCGGACTCGGATAAGATTCGTCGATATCCATTGTGAGCCTGCGTATAACTGATCTCCAAGACGAACCGTCATTGGTTTCTAGTCAAGTTCTTGGTGTCACGGCCTTGCCAAAAGGCGGGATAACACTCAGCCTCCTGATCCTCCTCCTATTCCTCCTCGTCCTCCCCTTCTTGTCAACTGTCCCCCTCTCCTTCCTTTACATTATCCTTTTCCAACTTCTAATCTTTCTTCTTCATCTCTCTCTCTCTCAACATATGCCTTCACCTTCTTCTCTAGCCTTACCTTGGTGCTCTCTGTTCAAGTCCATACCACGAAATGCAGGGAAATTCATCCTGGTGAGCTTTCCTCTTGTATTTGATGGGGAAGCCCTTGTTCCTCCTTCTGAAGTTATTCAGGCTGGAAATGAAGTTTGGGGTCAGTACCTTGTTGGCTTCTTCCTTGACAAGCCCCATACTGTATCTTGTTGTGCTGAATCATCTTAAGAGAGTTTGGAAGCTCAAAGGCTCTATTCAAGTTAAGTTTGATGAGAACTTGTTCCTCTTCAATCTGTCTTCAGATGAGGATAGAAGGAAGATTATCCAGGCAGACCCTATAGTTATGAGGAAAATTTTGTTTATAGTTAAGGATTGGGATCCCTCCATTGGCAATAGTGTCAGTACCATAAAATTTGTTCTAGTGTGGATAAAGCTGTCCAATATTCCCCTCTACTATTGGTCACATTTAGGCATAAACTGGTTGGTAACAAGGCTTGGAAGATTCCTCTGTATGGATGAAACAACTGAAAAGCTAGATAGGATTGGGTATGCAAAGTGTTTGGTGGAGGTAACTGCTATGTTTGAATTGCCTGAGTCTTTCTCGGTGAAGTTGTTAGATGGCTCGATGCAAGTGGTGAAGGTTGAATACCTGTGGAAACCAAAGATCTGTGGCGGTTGCAAGGAGTTCAGGCATGATAAACAGGAATATTTGGTACATAATAGTATGAGTGGTAAGACAGAGGAAGCTTTAAGAAAAGAAAATTTTGGTGTTAGTAAATCTGATAACCTAAATAAGAATGATGAAAGAAATGTAGATGTTGAAAACGATACAGGAAGGAAAGGTGGGTGGAGAAGGGTTCCTTTAAGGAAGGAAAGGATAAGTAAGTTTGATAAA
Organism: Allium fistulosum; assembly: GCA_030737815.1. Taxonomy (NCBI): domain Eukaryota; kingdom Viridiplantae; phylum Streptophyta; class Magnoliopsida; order Asparagales; family Amaryllidaceae; genus Allium; species Allium fistulosum. The sequence continues at coordinate 104,996,846 of CM060907.1, forward strand.
AGGAAAGGGATTGAAACTGAAAATAGTAAAAACAAAGAAAAAGTGTTATCTGTTGCAGAGGATATTTTGGTGGGGGGTAAGCCCGAAGAACCTATGGGTAATTAGAATGTTGTGCCCGTAGCTGCTCCCATAATACTTGAAGTAAGACCGGTGCAGCTGGACGTATTACCTGAAGAAATTTTGAACCCTAATCCTTTTAATATATTAAAGTGTTCTGGAATTGGAGAAGAATCAAACTTGGAAATAAGCTCTAATTTAGAGGAAGGTGAACTTGATCCTTCAGTTCATATGGCAGACAAATTAAATTCCTCTTAGTTTCATTCAAACAATGATATAGAATCAAGTCTTGGTAATAAATTTCAAAATTCAATGGGTTGCGAAGGACCAACTATTGATATCAGTAGTACTACTGACCAACCATCTTCTAATATACAAGATTCTCATGCAAAGGTGATTTCAAATGAAAATTTTATGTTGTCTCTTGAGACAGACTTCATGCAAAGCATTGAAAAATATGTCCTATTACTCTTTCAATCTTCATCAAACAATCTGTCTCCTCTTTAGGAATCCTACCTAACAAGTACTCTTCCCACCCCCATCTCCTCCCCATATATTTTCAAGGGAACCATCCCTGGATGGGTCTCTCCTCCTGCTGATCCTCCCTCTGTCAACCTCTCATCAGCTAAGACTTCCTCTCTATCTGCTAAGCTAAAGTCAGTTAGAATAGAACCTCCTTCAACAAGGAGTAGGACAGGAGTGTCTCACCTCTCCTTGTAGTTTTTAATGATGAATAAGATTGCTGCTTGGAACATTAGGGGTGCCCATAATCTTGGGAAACTTGATCATGTTAAATCCTTAATCCATGACCATAAAATCAAAATGTTTTCCATTTTGGAAACCAAGCTCTCTCTTCCATTATCTATCAGAGCTGCAAACTATATTAATCCATCCTCGGACTTCAATCACAATTTGAATGAAGCTCCTTATGGATGTATCCTCATTGTTCATGATCCCACGGTTTTCTCTCTCAATCCTATTGTCTCTTCCTCTCAAATGATTCATTTCCATGCCATTTTTTTGCCTAATCAGCTTTCCTTTTATATAACTTTCATTTATGCGCATAATGTCATTGCCTCGAGGCAACCTCTTCTCAATACTCTCCCTTCGTTAAGGCAAAACTTCCATCCATGGATTGTGTTAGGAGACTTCAATTGCTGCTTGAATTTCTCTGATAAGATTGGAGGTCTGCCTCTGTTGCCTAGGGATATTGCTCCTTTAAACATCTCTCTATCTGATTCTGATCTTCTCCCAGTTGTTCGCTCTGGTGTACCATTTTCATGGAACAACAGAAGTCGGTCTGGCATACGAACGTTCTCTAATATTGACCACACTTTCTGCAATGCTGATGCCTTCACTCTTTGACCTTCCCTCTCTACCTTCATGCCTCACCCAATCTTATCTGATCATTCCCCCCTTATTCTTTCTCTTTCTTGTCTGGCTAGTAGAGGAAAGAGGGCTTTTAACTTTTATAATGCTTGGATTTTAGACCCTGAGTATAAAAATATTATTTCTACTGCATGGTCTAATACTATACATGGCAATCCAATGTTTGTTCTTTGCAGGAAGCTAAAGGCTACTAGGAATGCTCTACGGCAGTGGGCCCATGACAAATTTGGGGATGGTACTCTCCAAATCAAGAATATCAAGGACCAGTTGAAACTTGCTCAGGTGATGCTGAATGAGGACCCTTTCAATCTTGTCCTTGCTCAGAATGAATCCAAGCTTTTTCTCCAACTCAATGATGCTCTTTATGCTGAAGCTAGATTGAGGAAGCAGCAATATCATCAGAAGTGGGTTACTGAGGGGGATAGGAATACTGATTTTTTTTCATGCTTCTATAAAGGTCAAGCGTGCAAGAGATCGAATTACCACGTTGTGGGATGATGCTGGGGTCCTTCTTAACACTGATGAGGAGATTGAAAATTATCTGCTCCAATCTTTCTCTGATCATCTTGGTAACTCCACTAACTTTATTCCTGATCTTGATAAGTAATATCACCCTTCCCAAGTTACAAGCTAGTATGAAAAATATGCTTGTTGCAAAAGTGACTAACCATGAGATCAAAAAAGCTTTATTTTCTATGAAATCAACTTCCTGTGGAGGGCTAGATGGTTTTAACCTGGTGTTCTTCAAGACAAGCTGGAATGTCATTTGTTCTGACTTTTATGCTGATGTTCATAATTTCTTTGACAAATTTAAGCTCTTGAGAGAAGTTAATGATACTAATCTTGTCCTCATCCCAAAGGTTAGACCTGTTTTAAATGCAACATCCTTTAGACCAATTTCATGCTGTAACGTTGTTTATAAATGTATATCTAAAATCCTGGCTTCTAGGCTTGTCCATGTTCGGCCTTCTATTATTTTGACAAACCAAACTGCATTCATACCTGACAGAAACATTCTTGACAACATTATGATGGCTCATGAATTAATTAATGGTTATGGCAGTAGTCAGTCTTCCCCTCGTGCAATGATGAAACTTGATATATGTAAAGCTTATGACATCATACATTGGTCATCTATTGTTCGAATAATGTCTACTATGGGATTTCCTAAAGTTTTTGTGGCCTGGGTGTATTTGTGCATTTCTAGTCCCACATTTACTCTCTGTTATAATGGGAAAACTGCTGGGTACTTCAGAGGGAAACAAGGAGTGAGGCAAGTGGATCCTATATCTTCATACTTATTCATAATTGTCATGGAGGCTCTCTCCAAGATGCTATCCTCCAAGTTTGATGATAAAAGAGTTTTATATCATCCTAAATGTCAATCCCTTCGTATTTCATCCCTTTTCTTCGCTGATGATATTATGATTTTCACAAAGCCGACCGATCATTCCATTCTTAATATTCTTGACACTCTGAATACCTTCTACCTGGCCACTGGCCTCAAGATGAATACATCTAAATCTCAGATTCTTACTGCTGGGATAGATGACAATGATAGGGTTAGGATTGAGGGATTGTCTGGTCTTCAGCCTATGGATAATAGTATGACATACTTAGGTCTTCCTCTGTGCACTTCGAGGGTTACCAGATCTGCTTATCTTCCTCTATTTGATAGGATCACAAACAGGTTGAATTCTTGGTCTACAAGGTTTCTTTCAATGGTGGGAAGACTTGTGCTCATCAAAGCAGTGTGTTTTTCTATGACAGTTTATTGGGCCAGAAGCTTCATTCTTCCTATCAAGCTTCTTCACATGATCAGAGCTGCAATGATGAGATTATTATGGACTGGTTCTATTCATAACAGGAAGTTAATTCCTGCATCCTACTCTTCCATGGAAAGGCCAAAAAGAAAAGGGGGTCTTGGTATCATAAACATCAAACTATGGAATATTGCTGCTGTGAGTGCACATGTCAACGCCATCTTGGTTAAGAAAGATAGCCAGTGGGTGAAGTGGACTTGGAGACATCATATAAAGGACAAAGACTTTTGGTCTATGGAAGTCTCTCAAGGTAGTAGTTGGATATGGCGTAAAATATTGGGAATTAGAAGTTTGATGCTCCCCCTGATTAAATTCAATTTGTCTCCTACTAGTTCTGTGAGCTTTTGGAAGGACCCTTGGATAAGCTATGGATGTGTTTTATCTAGAATGTTGTCTATGCAGGATCAAGTTCAATCTAGGATTGGTTTCAATGCTATGGCTGTTAATTTTATTGCTCATGGGAATTTGTAGGTTCCTCATTTTAGTAATCATTCTGTCAACACACTTTGTAGTAACTTGGCTCACCACAAAGTTATTGTTTCTCATGAGGATGCTCTTTCTCGGAGGGAAAAATCTCACTACATCAGTGCAGTCTATGATCTCCTCTCCAAGGTTGAGGAAATGCCTGAATCTTTATGGGCTAATGTTGCTTGGACTTCTTATACGTCTAGCGGTGATAATCTTTTGTTTTGGAAGGTTGTTAACAAAGCTTTGCTTACTAGGGATAAGCTTGTGGCAGTTGGTATGGATGTGGACAAGCTGTGTGTATTTTGCAATACAATACCCGAATCTGTAGATCACTTATTCTTTGAGTGCAGTTATCTTATTAATTTGTGGTTAACTCTCATGCATAAGGCTGGGGTTAATGGCATTCTGGGTGTCTCTACTTCAGACTGGTTAGTTCTTCGTAAGGCAACAAGGTGGAGATCCAGTAGATGGGACATTGTCTACTATGTTCTGAAAATATATCTACGAAATGTTTGGTTAGAGAGGAATAGTCAGTGCTTTCAAAATGTGGTTGTTCCTGCTCTGTCATTGTGGCAGCAGATGATGAGAGAGATAAAAAATGGTATTCATACTTCTGGGCATTGCTTCTCCTCTCATCATGTTGATTTATGGAGTTAGCTCACTGATTTAGTGATTGGGGAGCTGTGTGCACCTGGTGCCTGCTGTGCATGCATTTCGTATGCGGGTTGCATGCTTGTTCTCCTTTTGCTTGATTGTCGTGGTTTGCTTCTTTTTTAGTCTGTGCTGTTGTATGTGTGTTTGCTGTTTTGTTCTGTGGTGTGCTCTTGTCCCTGCTGTTTTCTCTATCTTTGTTCTTTTTCTACTGTTTTGTTTTTTTGGGTTGGCACAAAGCATGTTTTGTGTCTCTCTCTGTGCGTTTCTTTTCTTCCGTCTCAATAAAATCTGGTAGGGGCCCAGTCAACCTCGCTGTCTATTCCAAAAAAAAATCCAAATAAGATCCAAAATTAGAACAGTCTCAGAATGCAGCTAAACAGATTCCTTAATGTTTAGAATTTCGATACGATCTCAACGTAAGAAACCGCGTCCAAATCCGAGCTCGTATGCAAAAGTTATAAGTGTTAAAAGTTGAAATTCAAATTTAAATTAAAATTAAAATAATATCAAGGGCAAGAACGTAATTTTGTTCCTTCAGAACCCTAGCCTAACAGTCGCGCATGAACACGATCGAACCACCTCAACCCTAACAGCCGCTGCCACCTATTGCCGCACGTACACGCAGCCTGGCCACGATCAGGCAATGCCGCCGTACCCCACACCTCGAGCCGCCTCCCCCATAGCCTCCACGACCATCGCGACCACGCCAGAAACGCCATGACCGCCGTCGCCTATAATTCCCCAATCCGGTGAAATTTGTCGACTACGATAAGATGTAACCGTACAGATGAACTCGCATTGACGACCTCTACGCACTGCAACTTCCCGATCGACGAATCGTTGCAAATCCACCATTAAATGAAACCATGGCCTTTGGACGGCCGAAACTTCTTCATTGTTTTCTGGTCAAACACTGCATAAATCAGAAAACGAATTGTAGCAGTAGATTGCGCTCGTCGAGGACCTTCAATCAATATATAATTCGATATAGTTTGATGAGTTTAAATTTTGAAGATTGATTTGAAATTGAAATTAGTGTTTTTGGAAGACAGCCATTGAGAAGGATTATGAACAGGTAGATGATTTGAACAGATATGTACAGAAATGGGAATAGACAACTAAGGTTTCAGAGAAAAAACTATTTATATAGACATAGATGGATAAAACGAATGGACATATCGAATTGGATCGAAACGATAACGACGACCCGTAAAACCCGTTTCGTCCCCGAAACGAAAGTAGGTCATCCAATATATCAAAATATAGGTTTTCGATATTTTTAAACTCAATGGAACTAGTTTCAAACCCTAATTCCATTGTATACAGAAGCTAGCTTTAAAATCAAATATATTCAATTAAATTCTTTTAATCGATTTCTACGCGTTTTGAGCTCGCACGATTAAACGATAAGTCCGATCGCAACCAACCTTGAAATCCAATAATAATTCTCTGTTACGGATCCGATGAAACTGGTTTTGTCGAAATCCGAGACAGTGGCCAAAATGGTTAATTTTCATGTTTTTTTAAATAGTACTTAGATATAATATGTCACTGGGACAACATAACACAAATCATATGTCAATATATGTTCGAATCATGCTACGCAAGTTTCAAACTTGTAACCTCTTGCACCAAAGTTGAATCACTTAACCACTGGGACAATGGTGCTTGTCGCTAATTTTCACGTTAAATAAATAAATTATTATTAAATTGATTTAATCACTTTAAAATTCAAATTTAAAAGTTAACAATTTTTATCATTCTTGATTACATAGAAATTAATAATCTTTTAAATAAATTTTCCATGTTAAATCCAATATAAATATTACACTAAATTCAGCGTTCAATTACAACTGTAATAAAATCCCAGTTAATTATAATTTAAATTCCAATAAATTCTTTTATTTGATTTACAAGCTCTTATATTAATCAACTATTACTTTATGAATATAATTAACATAAATTTACATTTTTATTACATTCATATTCTACGGTTATCATCTTAACTCATATTAACGATAATATTTAATTATATTAAATTTCAACAATTGATTCCAACAATTATTTTATTCCTTATTTACAAATTATAACCAAATTAACTTTACAATAATTTCAATTGATTGGAATTACATTAAAATAGTTGTTGATAACATTCAAACAACATTATTAAATCATATTCTAATTATATTTTTTTCATTAATAAATCAAAAATTTTAACTGCTCACAATATTAAATTTCAAAGTCTTATTTAATTTAAATATTTTTAATTATCAAAAATTACGGGTCGTTACATCGATATAAATCTGTTGTTTTTTATTGCTGAGTCGCGGAATAGGTCGCTCTCTTTAAGATATTTCGCCGCTGTTCCGAAATTGTGGAAGGCAGTCTCTAATGCAGCGCCGCCTCCATGATAAAACAACTTTAAATATTAGTATCAAGAGTCTCTTGCACAATGACCGCTGATTCAGTAGCACTTAAAATATTGCTCGGATCTAAAGTTGTTTTTAAAGGCAGAAGAAAAAAAGAACTCGATTTTCTTAAAACCGATAATATTTCTTTGTCAATTGCTTGGTTTATATAGAGAGTAAAAATGGGATCAAGCCAGGAGAAACTATCGGATCTTAGTTTACTGAGTATTATTACAAAGTCAAAGTCGGTTTAAAAATATACTGCCAAAAATAAAGAGTTCAATACCACATTATCCAAGCCATGCCAAGCCTGGCCCGGGTCAGGTCGAGTGATTCGATTGGTGCGCACGCGCATGTGATGGTCAGTAATTAAGGTCACTCTCCTCAACAAATGAGAAAACATTGGGTGCCCTTGGGGCCTATTCTTTATTTTGTGAATCCTATATTTAAATAGGAACACTTTATAGTTCCGTAAAATATGTGATTATTCAATAAGAAGGGTATTCTATACTCTTTTCAATATTTTTGAGAGAAAATGAGCACATCCTAACCACTCTGTACAATATGAAATAAAATAAAATAAACCTATAATCCTTGAAAATTAAGGTCCATAATATAATAATAAAAATACTATAATCCATTCCAAATGATGTGTGATCGAGTCCACGAAACCGGCTGAATCCATTCTAACCACAAGCATAACTAAAGCTGCAAAACACTATATAAAAAGTGTAATACCAATACATATATATGTTTATACATAGGACAAAATTTTGCTTATAGACCTGAGGAAAAAACTATTTCAACCTAAGGCCTTGTTCAAAATTTATTACAAAAACATGCCTCGTTTTTCATATAATAGCATTTTATATTTGCACAATTGAAATTTGCGCAAGTATGGTATTTTTTATTTGTGCTTATGCAAGCCAAATTTATGCAACTACAATTTTTTTTAATTGCACTTGTACAATCCAAACTTGCGCAAGCACATTTTTTTTCAATTACATTGTGCAATCTAAATTTGCAGCAAATCCTGAGTTAGCGAAAACTAGGCTTATTTTTGTAATAAGTTTTGTCTAAGACCTAAAGTTGAAATAGGTTTCTTTGGAGCCTATAAGAAAAATGTTTTGGTACCTTGGGTACCGAACAATTGGGTTTTTCACTTCCCAACTCCTTTGTATCTCTCTACTCCTCATGCCTGTCCATCACTTTTCTTCCGCCTTCTCTCGACCACCTTTCAAGTCTTGATCTTATGGGTGAAACTTCACATAACGGTTGGGTCTTTTTGATTGGTTTTGATCGAACCTTTATGGTATTTTCCATCATCCAACCCAATTCGAGACCCATTGAGTTCGTTTCGGGTAGGAGTCTTCTCAAAATCACTTTAGTTTAGGTTGGCAGTTCTTTGGTTCTAATTGTCAGCCCTAAACATACTAGAACCTCATATACAAAGCATAAGAGTCGGAGTACAAAACCATTCAAAGTACAAAGAGTACATCAAATCTTGTACATAAACAGTTCTAGCATATAAGGTATCTAGTACACATGCATACATATAAGGACCTTCAAACCTATGGTACGGTAAACAAGTGACATCACACTTCCAATTCTCATAATCAACATAGCAAGGTCGGCAATTGATGTCGTAGCATAATGAACATAATGTCTGGGACAGTATATGATATCAAGTCGCTCAAAATCAATAATTACGGTATCCAAACCATCATGAAATATCGTGACTCCAAACTATGTAATTATGAAATCGAGGTCATTGTGTGGTATCGTAATCATATCTACAATACCTGGTCATTCCGTGTATGGCAGTATAATGAACATAGTATCTTGTTTATCGCGGAATACCATGTCATTCCCAAAATTCAACGCCTAGTCATCGATCGACGTCATGACATCGTAGCATCATAGGCTTGGTCGCAATGACCTTATTTCCCTACATCGATGCTACTTCATCAAGTGAGTCATCTAAAAACTAACTCATCACCCCCTCCAATAATCACGGTAGAGAATTTGAACTATTTCATTGGAATGCAAACTTCATTCCTCTCAAACTCAAACCCTGGAACTCAAAACGACTCAAAAAGAAAAATTCTCCAAAGCTCATCAAAACTTCTGAGATTGTAACCATCGAAAAATGATGAATCTAAGTCCAAATCGTGCCTCGATACAAGTCCATATGCTAATGTTACCGCATTTTTACATTTTAACTTTTTCGCATTGTGTAGACTTTCTATAGCTTGCAGAAAGTGGCAACTTGTATAAATAATTAAATATGGGTATTAGTAGAGTTTTGGACCTTAGATCAAACTCTAGATATCTAAGTAATATAGTACTCACGAAAAAAATATTTGTACTAAATATCATTACCGTGTGAGGTTAAAATGCATTTCTCCTAAATGATATATATGTGATTACGTAAGGGTACTCCTTTCTTTTACAAGTTCATAATGGTTTATGAAAGTTTATAGCGATTTATGGACTTAAAGTATTTGATTCACGGGTAATTCTTAGGCAATGAATTAGGTGTACGTAGTACAGCAAAGGCCAATGCACATACCCTTACATGATGCAATTTCTAAACGTGCAGCGGTTAATTTTTCAAAGTCCATTTTCCATATACCAGAACGTTGAAATTGTTCAAACCCGAAGTACAAAGTTCTTACGATAAATATGTATTATTAGGTCCAAGCATGTAAACTATTGAGACGAAATCTTTCCTCATAATTCAGTATTAACATTATTGGATCAAACTGATTGACATTACCAACAGTATAAGTGGCTATTTGTTCATTTTGAGTATTTGTTGTAATCATAATTGACATTTATTTTACACTTTGAGTACTATAAACATTTTAATGTTATATGGTTTGTTCAATAGTTATATAAACAATTACATTTGCAACAAAAATAACACAAAAAAGGGGTATTCAAAGTTAATGTTTTTAAACCCCCAAGGTAGTGCAGTGGTTAGGACATGCGGTGCTCACCTTAAAGGTCATGCAGTGGTTAAAAGCAAAGCTTGGTTCTCTAGGTCTTAAAAAAAATTAATGCTTTTAATTCTTCACCTTTCGGGAATAAAAGCAACATTACAAGCATATATGATTATGTTAACGGAACATCATCGTTGATCAAATACATAGCTTCTGTACTGTGCAGTTATTGCACCGCTATTACCCCGCTATAACCCTGCTATATCTCATAGTGTATTTCTACCGCTACGATTTTTCCATATAGCCCCAAATATAGCCTTTCCGCTTTAAGCTCCGCTATTTCTGCTATATCATGTTATTCCCGCTATATTCTGTTATTTCCGCTATATCTTCTTTAAAAGAGATGGATTGAAAATGACATTTATACATTATAAAAATTATGAAATTAATTTATTTAATTGAATTTTTAATATATTTTCAGAAATGAAAATACTCTAATGTTCTACTAAATTCAATTATGTTATATAACAGTTTTACATTTATTTACAGTATATTCGCACATGTTTTTATTTAAAATTATCTATATATTAATTATAATTCAATTGAATGCTAATTTTTAATTTAATTACCATTTATATGTTTTTAAAAACATTAATTACGAGTTTTATATGCTATTTTAGAGTCATCCGCTATATCCTGCTATATCATCGATGTACCCCCTCTATGACTTTTTGCACCTCCGCCGCATTGAATCTGCCGAGCGCTTTAACTGCACAGCTTTTGTATTACGTCGTTTATAACAACACCTACAATATCGTAATCCGATCCAACCTTTATTGCAAGTGGCTGTGTATCCTTCGCCACGTTTGACTTTTCGGCACGGTTTGAACTAGTCAGCGTGTTCCTTGCATTTATCTTTGAAAGACCAGACACAAACAACCTCTTCCTTGCATTCCACCATGTTTTTTTTTTAATAAAGAGAGATATAATATATAAAGGAGAAAAAACGCCTTTCTCCGGGGGCTCACAAAGGAGATACAAGAGGGGAAGAAAACCATAAAAATGAAAGACCGCAAAACAACAGCGGAAAAAAAACCAAAACACTGAAGACAGCGACAACTACACACCCAGATAGTGGAGGAGAACGAGGAAACGATCCACCAACAAGCACAAACCCGCCTATACCCTACGGAAAAGGCCAGACCTCCAATCCAAACCAAAAGATAGCCAACAAGAAAGCGCTAAACCAACAAATAAAAGGAACGCACGGAAGACGACAATCAGAGAAGAGCAGACGCCATCAACGCCAAACTAGTGGCAAAATAGGAGATCAAGACCAGACGTAGCCAACAGCCAAAAACTAACAACCACAAAAAACTAGCGATCAAATGGAGGCCGGATCCCGAAACCAACAGCCAAAATGTAAACCAAGACAATCCGAAGCAGCCTAGCTACCACAGTAACCACCAAGAAACCAGAGAAGAAAAGGCCGGACGTCCCAAACAAGAAAATCAAACCCTGGAAACAGCTCCTGGAAAACTAACAACCACATCAAACAGAAAAAAAGGGGGGGGGAGGGGCAATGAGCGATGGGTGAAGGCCAGCGCTCGCACAGGATGATCAACCTACTCCCAGTCTAGCGTGAGATGAAGCACACGAAATAGAGAGGAGTCTGACCAGATGCTCCGCACAGAGGTTTAAGCGACCCCTGAAAGGTCGTCCACGGAAAGCATTGAAGACGTCTTTCCGAACACACCGAATGATAGAAGTAGGATCCATACAAGCATCCTCGAACGTTGCCTTGTTTCGCGCGCACCAAAGGTGCCAGCAGATGAGACAAGGAATCAAGCGGTAAATGATCGCACGAAGAGAATTACCAGCATTCCCAGACCACCAGGAGTGCTGGAGATCAGAAGGAGAACACGCCATCCGACGCATACCAATAAGGTTACCGAAGTAGTTCCAGCACGATCTGGCTGAATAGCCACCAAAGAACAAATGATTAAGGGATTCGGTATCCCCATTACCACAGCATCTACAACGAGAAGCGAAAGGGATGCCGATTTTTTGGAGGTTCTCGTCTAGTGGCAAACCATCATGGATAATTCGCCACATCAGAGTAGAGACCTTGGGAGGAATACGAGAGTCCCAGATAAAAGAAAACACCGGACGAATGGGGCTAGGCACCCTAATCGAAGACCAAGCTCTCCGAATCGAAAAGGGTGATCCATCCCATCCGGAAGAACCACCGTGACTGTCGGAACAAGCTTTTACCGACTGCATGTGCTTCCAGGTTTCACTAGCAAATGACGGGGATCCATAGAAGTTAGAGCCCTCAAGACTACGGTATTTCGCGTGGAGGAACGTAGCCCATAAGGAGTTGTTAGCGCCAAATCTATGCCATAATTTACAAGCAAAAGCGGCGCAAAGGTCCTCAGGTCTTCGCAGACCCAGACCGCCTTCATTCTTGGGGTGACACACCACATCCCATGACACCCAATGGTGACGACGGTCGCTATCTCTGTTGCCCCAGAAGAAAGAAGAAGCCAAAGATCGGTAAGACCGAAAGAAGGAAGAAGTAGGGGTCATAGCCGCGAAAACATGAGTACCCATCGAGTTTAAAACGGATTTGATAAGGACAAGACGACCTGCCTAAGAAATAAGAGAAGCATTCCAACGTAAAATCTTACCCCTCACTTTATCAGTTATGGGGTCGAAAAGAGCATTGACCTTTCTACCACGGTATAGGACAACTCCCAAATAAGGTAGGGGGAGGGTGGCTTCCTTGAAGCCAGAGACCGACTCGATCCATAAAGCACGGGAGGGAGGCATGTCCTTTGCGTGGACGAAACAGCTCTTGGCAGGGTTAACAAGTTGGCCCGATGAACGCTCATATTGATGAAGAAAATTGAGAAGCCGACGGACAGAGGGGATGCTGCCATTAGAGAAAATGACTACATCATCAGCGAAGGACAAGGAAGTTACTAGGGGGCAACCCCTCGGAATCCCAAAACGCTGAATCTGTCCGTAGATAGTTAAGGATTGGAGACCGCAAATGAAAGCCTCTGCCGCGATCACAAAGAGAGTAGGCGAAAGAGGGTCTCCCTGACGCAAGCCCCTACCGGCCTTAAAATAACCAAAAGCCGATCCATTAATAAGCACAGAGAACCAGCAGTTGGAGATGAGCCTCCACACCAAGTCAATAAGGTATTCCGGGAATCCGAAAGCCCTTAAAACCTTGATGATGAAAAACCAGGACATACGATCGTAGGCCTTAGCCATGTCCAGTTTGAAGACAACATTAGATCCCCTGATCTTCCGATCGATCTGGGAAATTAGTTCTTGAGCGAGCAGAACGTTATCAGTAATCAAACGCCCTTTTACAAATCCCGCTTGAGAAGGAGAGATAATGCGCTCAAGGAAGGGCGCTAAACGAGTGGAAATGATTTTAGAAATTACTTTGTTCGAGAAGTTGCAGAGACTGATAGGCCGGTAATCCACACACGACCTAGGGTTCTCGCACTTTGGAATAAGGACAAGGTTGGTGGATGTCCAACCAGAAGGAAGGGAACCCCCAGAAAAGAAGGATTGCACAACCATTCCACCATGTTCATCCCTGTTATTAATACAGAATATTGATATCCTTATACATTGTTAATGTCGCCAGATAAAGCAATAATACTTTGCTATATCATATAATCAATAGGGTTTTGAAAAGAACTAATTGGGCTATGGAAAGAACCTGAATCCATTATGAGTAGTGTTAAAAGCAAAGTACAAGCATCAATCTTTTGAAGCTCCATGTCTTATATTTAGTTCTTATAGGATGCAATAAACGGAGGATATGCGTATACAATGGTTATGTGTACATTGCTGATTGCTTTCTAAATCCCTTAACTTACATTTGACCTTCAATCCACTTAAATTAGATCTAACCTTCTGGGAAGTATATAAATGGTAAGTAAGTGTTTTTTTCAAATGCTTTAGCTTTAAACCTACTGAATATATGTTCAAACCCTCAATCTATTTAATAATTAAGGTAATCCAAAAATCTATGTGTTTAAGGACAAATTCTCAAATTAGGCCCAAGAAAACACCTATTTCAACTTTAGGGCTTGTTTAAAACTTATTACAAAAATATGTCACTTTTTGTTTATTACATCATTTTATACTTGCGCAATTCAAATTTGCGAAATTAAAAAAAAATTCTTCAAAATTACACTTACGCAATCCAAATTTGCGTAAGCACAAACTTAAAAAAAAATTAAACTTGCGCAATCCAAATTTGCATAAGCACAAAATTCTATTGTCAAAAAAATATTACGCTTGCTCAATCCAAATTTGCGCAAGAACAATTTTTTTTTTAAAACATACTTACGAAATCCATATTTGTGCAAAACTTGACCTATTTTTGTAATAAGTTTTGTTTTAGACCTAAAGTTAAAAAATCTTTTTTTAGTCTAATTTGAAATTTTGTTTTTTATTTAATTTATAAGTTCGTAAAGATACTTATTCAACTTGCAAACTCAATTTTTTTTTCTCACTCACAACAAATCCGTCTAGCTGCTTTATGTAAATGGTCCCCTCCAAATCACCATGCAAGAAAGTTGTCTTTTCGTCAAATTTCTCCAGCTTTAAGTCATGAGTAGCAACTATGACAAACAAAATCTGAACGAGAGTATGTCTTAGCATAAGAGTAAAAATCTCATCATACTCAATTCAATTAAACCTTATATCTCATATTATCCTTTACTTTAAACACCCACTTACTATCTATGGCTTGGCTTCCCTGAGAATAGGATTGTCAATGGATTACCGAAAAATACAATATACATCCGCATCCGTATCCGAAAAACGAATAAATATTCAATATCCGAAAAAATAGATGTCGATATGGATACAAGACATCCGCATCCAAAAATTATCTGTCCGATTTTTTTAAGATTATAGTTTAAATTATTTGTATTTTAGTGCAATAATTTTTTTTTATTGTTTTATTAAGTTAGAAGTTTATATTATATGCACTAATAACATATTTACTACTCACAACTATTTACTATCATCATATTTGTTTATTTTTAATACTTTAATAATCAATGAGATTAAAAAAGGTTTATGCTAAACTAAAATTTTCCATTATTATGATTCTTGATTTAACGATCATTAACGGATAGGATAATTATTCGATATCCATCCGTATTCGCGGATGCGGATATCCGATATCCGAAAATGGTTTCGGATATGGATACAGATATTGCACTATTCGCATTCGAAAGTATACATTAACAGGCTTACCTGAGAACGTGTACTGTAACGACCCGGAATTTCATCGCTTTGATTTGCGAATATTTAATTAATTTTAAATATTCAGATAATAGATTTTATAATCAAAATAAAACTCATTTTAAATAATAAATAATGGTAGTGAAATAGTTTTTCAAATTTGTTTACAAAAATATATAGTTCTAAGAAAAATAAAAAATTTGACCAGAATTCGTTTTTCAAATTTTTGACTTTTTGTCCAAAAAATTTGTCGGAAACATTGTAAACCCTAGAGTATAAATATACACGTTCATTCATAAATAAGTTAGATATGTTTGTATATATATGCATTTAGTTAAGTGATATATAAATGTGTAATGTGACATTTTATGTATGTATAATAAAAGTGTTTAAAACATGAAATGACATATGGAAAAACATAAAGTACATTAGCATTTATGGCATGTTTTAAGATGTTGGAGCGAAGAGAGGGGAGGGGGACAAGAAGGTGGCTCAAGGACAAGGGGAGGAGGCAAGCATTATGATGTGGCATTCATGGATAGGAGGGTATAAGTGGAATTAGCCATTTTGCATAAGGTTATAAATATCAACTCCATGCTCTCATTTTCATTTTCTTTTCAAATTTTACCTCATATTCTCATGGTCACAACTCCCTCTAAACTACTCCAAATAAAAAAAATTCTTTTTTTCAAACTCAAGAGAATCGAGTTGGCTACAATTTTTACTTACACCATTTCTTCAGTTTTCGAGTGTTAGTGGGTCAAAAATGCATTTCTTTCAGACTCATTTTCAAATTCAGATTTTCAAGTCCGAAAATGCCTCTTCTTCTTTTGACCATATCTCGTCAAATCAGATCCAAATTGAGTAATTCTTTTTTTTTGAAATTGTATAGAAGAGAACTTTCCCTTTGACAACTTTTCCAAATTCAGTGAGTAACTTGTCTAAAAATCAATTGGAAGATGACCCATTTTCGGGTTTAATTTTGTGAATTCGATGATAATCGGAAATCCCTCTACCTTTCAAGAACGAATCTAGATAGTCCCATAGGCAAACCCATTTATAGCACTTAGCCACCAAAATCTTTTCTTTTCATAAGCTAAAGCTAGGAGTTAGGTAATCGAAAAAGTTGGTGAAGTTCTAGAATAGGTTGGATAGCTTAAGGTGAGAAAAATCTTGCTTTTATATAAACTTGTAGATTTAAACTATTATTGATCTTGGTTATGAAATATGTTGCTTGATTTATTGAATGTTGATGTATATAAACATATTGCTTGGATATTGTATGACTTGAAGTTTGAAGTAAAGTCAGTAAGGAAAAGTTAGTAAGCGAATGCTACTATGGTTTGTAGTTAGAATTCTTGACTTGTTGTTTGTGATGGTGATATATTCATATGTTGTACTCATGAACCTAGGTTTGTAATTTTTCTTAGGATGTTCTAAGCCAAGAAAGTTAGTGGTAAACTGGTTAGTCGCGACATCGAAATCTCTTGGTTTACTAACTTGTTTACTTATGAATTTTTTGAGAAAATTTGAAAAGTTTTAACTTGAATTGATGTTTTCAAAATGTTTTATGTAAGTTTATAAAAGTAAGTCAAAATGATTAGTAAAGGTTTTGGAAAGTGATTTGAATTATTAATCAAGTTTTGAAATTTACAAATACTATAGCGATGTAGTTCGTGAAAACAAACTCTTTTCGAATTTAAAATATTTTAACTTAAGTATCTTTTTGAAAAGTGTTTTTCAAAACTTAATATAAGTTTTTAAGGGTAATTATTATTAACTAATTAGTTATTTTATTATTTATTCAATTAATGACTATTTAATTAATTAAGTAAGGTAATTAACACCTAATCATTTGTTTATAAAGTAATTAGTACTTAATTATTAATTAAGTAAGTTAATTATAATTAGTTAATTAATTAAAGATTGTTTTTTAGTTGATAATTTAGTTAAGGATTAATTTGTGTTTAATGATTAATCAATAATCAATAATTTATTTATTAATAAAGGGTTTAATAAACTACTAATTAGGTTAAGATTTAATTAAAACTTAATGTTAATTATTTTTAATACAGGTATGATTATTATTTAAGTTTTAATTAAGTATTATTTAATTATTAATTAAGACTAATTAATAGATAATGATTTATTTAAAGATTAACTATTTTAAATAATATTTAATTATTATTTAATTATTTAATTAATAGTTAATTATTATTTAATTATTAATTAAAGGTTTAATTATAATTAAATAAAGTGTTCAAATGTTATTTAATTATTAAATAAAAGTTTTAAAGTTTAAACCTACTTTAATTCTAAATGATCGGTTTTGTTTTGAAAGCAAACTCTCTTTTAAAGAATATTTTATCCAAGGGATTTTCTTTGTCGATTACCCTTAAGTAACCTCAATTGAATATGAAGCCCAATGATATCTTTTTAGCGGAATAAAACACCGTTCTGCTAATTAAATTGTAATTGACATCTATTTAGTAGAATAAAACCACATTCTACTAATTAAATTGTAGTTGACATCTATTTAGCAGAATAAAACCCAGTTTTGCTATCATTTGGTTAGATAAAATATAAATGACATCTGTTTAGCAGAATAAATCCCCGTTCTGCTATTATATCATTTGGACATTGAATTTTATGCCAGTAAATTAATATTTGATAAGTGATGTTTTCTATATATGCATAGTTGTTATTTGCTTTTATATACATATCCTCATACTTAAGTTATGCGATGTTTGAATAGAAATAGTATCCCTCTTGAAGTATTTTGTTAAATCTTGTGCACAGGTTTTACAAAGATAATTAATTATTTAAATAAAGATAGTTTAAAGTAAATTAATTATTTCAATAATAGTGTTTCAAAAATTAATTGATTATTTTAATAATGATGATCTAAAATCAATTAATTATTTTAATAATGATGTTTTAAAATTGATTAATCATTTTAATAATGATGTTTTAAAGATAATTAATTATTTATTTAAATAATAATGAGATTAAGATTTATTAATCATTGTATCAATGATGTTTTCAAAATTAATTAATCATTTTAATCAATGATGTTTAAGGCTAATTAATTATTTAAATAATTAGGTATTAAAGGTAATTTATCATTTTTCTAATAATGTTTTAAGATCAATTTATCACTATAATATAATGTTTTAAATTTAAGTAATCATTTCGTTAATGATGATTTAAGATTTATTAATCATTTTAATAACGAAGTTTTAAAGGTTAATAATTATTTTTAGCAATAAAAGTTTAAAGTTAATTAATCATTTAATAAGGATGATTAAAGTTAATTAATCTTTTTAAATAGTGTCGTTTTGAAGTAATGAATTGGGATTAAAGCTAACTAATTATTTTAAATAAAGTTGTATGAAATAATTAACCATTGTTTTAAAAGTTAATTGATCATTTTAAATAATGATGCTAAAGTAATAAATTTTGGTTTAAAGTTAATCAATGATTTTGATAAAGTTGTTTAAAATTAATACTTTTAATGTGAAACCCCAGCACAAGTTTGGTTTTAAAGTAAAAGTTTTGATTTGTTTATGATAAAAAAGATTTTGTAATCTGATATCGCTTATGTGGAAAGGATTTAGTCATGCTTTTAACACTAAACGTCAAGGCTTGGACTTGTTTCTATCTCGATGGTTGAAAATATCATCAAGGCAATGCCTAGAGGTAACACTACCTCAACTTGCCCGACTTCATTTTCAATCAAAGGATAGCACTTGTTTGGAATCAATGAGTAGTGGTAAGATTATGAAATCTAATTTCCATATACGATCATTTTAAAATTACCCCCGATAGTTGATTTATTAACTATCGGTTCATCTTTCTTCATGTTGTATTTCGTCACTCTAAGACGATGTGTTACTCATTTGAGCTTTGTTATCTTTTGTCGGAAATGACTGCACCCAAAGAGCAAGTGGAAGCTAAGCTATGTTAGGTTGCTCCCATTAGGGTATTTTCACATCCACTCTAGATTGGATTCGATTTTGCGCATTGAGATGTGACATACATGGATTCTCGGTAACCGTTGGCGGGGCTCGGCTTGGACGTGTCCGAGACCATCAGAGTTGTGAAGTATATTTCTAGAGGTATAATTTTAGTAAGGGAGGGCACCCTTCTAGTCATTTGTTGGAAACTTTTGCCTATTCTTTCCTTTGATTCCAGGTTTTTAAATTAACTTCTTTCTTAATTTCATCGAGAAGTGCTAAGGTTCTTCTTGATGTTTAATTATTTGTGTTCATTCTTTAAGTTTGGATATTTACCTTGTTTATCTCATTTATTCATGTTTAGATTGTTGTTTTAATTTGTTTTCCATTTCTTCATCTATTGATGTTGATCTTGTGAGGTAAAAACAAGTTCCGCGTTAGCGACATATCTCACAGAATTGTTATATGTTCACCTTATTACTTGAGTTTTCTCTTGCTAGTATTACCAGAATGATCTGGGTGCTATTTTATTTTAACGCTCATGTCAGACCAAGCATATTTTCCAGATTAGCTTCAGATGCTTTGGATTTCATGAGACGAGCTAGATACCCAAGACGTATCTAGTCATCTGCAAAGAGGTGTCTATATTAGAAGAAATCAAAGATCACGTCGATCGTTAATTAATCCAAAAGGAGAAAGACAGCTTATATTGCAACTTTAGATGATTCTGATACTGCATCAAGTGACAATGAATCAAATATAGAAAATGTCAATACGTGTTTCATGGTGATAGAAGACTAACTAGACCAGAACAGAGGAAAACAACAAAAGTAGTGCTTTTTACATTTAATTTTTATTTCATTTATTTGAAAATTTTGAAGTTAGGAATAAATATAGATTAATAATACTGATAATGGGTTCGTGTATGAATTTATTACCTTAGTTTAATTTTGGAACATTCGGCCTATATGTTGACATAGTCCACATACGTATGTCGATATACCAGTCGGAAAATTGGAGAATCTTTTCAAATACAAACTTTTGATTTTCCCTCTCTTTTGCATTAATTTTAAAAACTAAAAGGCATTTTTCAACCAAAAATTGTCAGTTCACTCTCTATTAATTAACTCGTTCCTATCTCTTCTTTCACTAACACTTTATTTCAAAATTCAAAATCATTCTTCACTCTCCCATCTTCAAAACTAATCAAAAATATCTTCCTCAAACCAATATTTCTCATCTAAAGCCATTAGGTTTACCAAAAAGTTCAAAAGTCAACTTCATAATAATCAAGGGTCCATGGAAACTATATTGAATATGGTGCTTATGGAAAAATAATTTTTGGAAGGTTTGCAAATTTTAATGAATTTTTCTATTATGACCATGTACTTCTATTTTAAATAATTAAATTTACTTCTTGTTGTTTAATAATGTTATCTTAGTCTCTGCATGTCATTAAAATAGAATAATATTAAGTATAAAAAAAATTAGAATAAAAACATAAATTGTGAAAATTAAGGTACATACGTCGATATACCATACATACATATCTCGACATGTACTGACCGTTTTTGAAAAAAAAAATTTCAAAAATTGTCAACTACTTTTAAATCAGTTATGTTAACAAGAAATCTTGTCAACACCCCAAACCAAAGTTAAAAGATAAGGTTTATCTCTTTTGGTTTCTTAGGCAAATGGAGAAGGGTAGAATGTGTATGTTCACTTTGGTTTCCCTTTCAAATAGGTCGTTGTAGTAAAACTTGTTCAAATCAACCTTTCGACCCAGTAAACACGTGTAGTTTCTTTATTTAATAGCCTTTCGAGCTTATTGAGATGATATGGATGTCCCTTCGAAAGCCTTCCTTTCTAGGCGGTTACAGAACACAAAAGGATAGCCCTGAGGATCTGAGATCAAGACTTGATTTGGTGGGTTTCGACCTCGTCGAAAGCTAGGTTGATTAGTAGTTAAGACTAGGATCAGGAATCCATGATTGAGGTTTCAACCCGGTCAAAAGCAGTATCTTGGGTTTGGACCGGGAACATAAAGCCAAAATGGATAGGTGTGCGGTCTTGACCTTGTCGAAAGTGGTAGTCTTAGGAAAGGTGGCTTGGAACATATAGCTGGTATTATTTGAGAATTTAACGGTTTCGACCTAGTCAGAAGGGACCTTTCGATATAGTCGACACCTATAACACAAGGTTAGTCCAGATAAATGCTGTTGGTTGCTTATGAACTCTTGCCTGTGACTTGATGTAGAACCTTCCTGGATAACAATGGTTTCGACCAGTTCGAAAGGCTTGGTTTAGCTTTCGAAAGGGTTGTTCAGGCCAATACATGCTTCCGAGTAGTTTGAATGTAGGCGAAACCTTTGGTTTCGAAAGGTTTGGGGCTTATGTATAGAGTTGTCCTCCTTTGCCTTCGAAAGGAGTTGCTTTGACTCATTTGAAAGGATTTCATACATATAGAATCATCTGCTTCGAAAGGTGATCACTGAAGCGGAAGGGTGCTTTCGATCCTTTCGATACCTTCGAAAGGTTCTGAAGCTTTTGGACTTCGCCCGTAGCATCCCTTCGACTCCTTTGAAAGATATAGCAGGAGCATTTTTCTCTTGTTCTTCTTTATCTCCTTACTCAAACTTGTTTCGACTAGGTCGAAAGGAATTTTAGCAGTAACATTCCCTCCTCCCCCGTGAAGGGAAGCCCTTGACTTTCCAAGTCAACTATGTTGAAATCTAGAATCTTCCGCCTTTTGGTATTCCTGCGAGAATCTTGACTGCATATTTGAATCCGATCTAATGGCTTGCCGTCCTTTCTGACTTTTCTTATAAAATACGTTCTCTTCTTCTTCCTCTTTACTTATCTGCAATTAAATAAATTTTGAGAGAAAGTAAAGAGATTTTAAAAATTCTCCAAATCACCTTTCCCTCCATCAAAGAAGAAATCAGATCCAACGTAAGTAAAAATCATTTCGCTCTGCAAATCTCTTTCTCTTTTTTTATTATATTTCACGATTGATTTTAATCTCTCAGATCTTATAATCAAAATTTCAATTTTCGATTTGATTTATCGAGAATTGTTTGAGTTATAACCTATCTAGAAGTTCTTTTTAATTCGACTTCATAGTTTGATTCGATTTATTATTATTCTTTTTCTGTTAATTTTTTATTTCAATTTTTCTCGATCCCACATTCTATGACTGTGGCTGTTTTTAGAAAATCTGAACTTCCATTTCAAAGATTTCTCAGTTTTAGTAGTTAATTCATGTTTAAATTTGTAGTTTAATGGTTTTGATTCATTTGTTTATTAAATTTTTGAATTCCTGGATTTGGGGAAGAAAGGATTTCCAGTTTTCTTCGCCAGGAAGCCTTGAGTTGTACAAATTAAAAATTGGCGCCACAAATTTACTTTTCTACCCCTTCGAAAGGGTTTAAGGCGGCAACTTTTATTTTGCTTTCTTAGCCTCTTTCGATGGGGTCGAAAGGTAATGTAGCGCTAATTTGATCGACCTCGCCGAAAGGTTATATAGTAAAGCAGTATGCACTCACTCCTCTCGAAAGCGAAACGTTTCGACTTAGTCGAAACCTTTTTTGCTAATTGAAATTTTGTTTTTAGTATGCTTTTCGAAACCATAATTTCTTTCGACCCTATCGAAACCTTCTATATTCACCTTTTTGCAACATTGTCGAAATGTTCCAAGTTCATAAGATTTTAACTTAGGACCTTTTGACTCAATGGGTGAATAGGGTTTCGACAACATTCATACTTCCTCTAGAAAAACTTAAGCCATTGGTTTCGACAATGTCAAAGGGTGTTGTTATCTTGTATATTTAACATTTGTAGTGTATATTTTTGTTCAAACTCTTAAGTTAGTTTTAACCGTTCCCTTTTAATAACATGGTTTTTATTGAGCCTTCAGCATTGTTGAAAAGTACCAATTGGCCACATACTTCAACCCTTCCTTTCAACCTTGTCGAATGCTCAGTGGATGTTCATATTTAGGCTTTCGAAATTGTCGAAAGGTGTTTGTTATATGTTAATTTTTTGTTCCCTTCCGACTCCGTCAAAAGCTCTATATCTCTGATTTTTAACTTTAACATTCTTCCAAGAATTTGAAGTTTCACGTTTAGCCTTAAGTTTAAGGTGCTATAGTAGGTTTTCACCAATTCTTGAAAGAGTGTTAGTTTCATACCAACTGAAAATTTTAACTGAAACATTTTCACCTGGCAGAACCATGAGCTCTCCAAAGAAAGTCAAAGCCACTTCAAAGCATTCTCTGATATCTACACAAAATGAGGTAGATGCCATTCTCAACGACTATGGAATTGCCGGTGTGGAAGCCATTCCACCTAGAGAAACGGACACCATCAACAACCCTCCCGAAGGGTTATTTGCTTATACTGTCATTCATATATGGCACGGAGGGTTTCTTCCTTTTTCAGAGTTCTTGTCCAAGTTCCTTTCTCATCTCGGAATCGCTCCAATCCAGCTGTCATTGAATGTATACAGTTACATTCTATCTTTGGAGTTGATGGCATTAGAGTCTGGCCTACCTTCTTTAAATGATGGAGTATTGAACTACTTGGTTCGATTGGTTAAACTCACCAATCTCAATAGCCAAATCTTTAGGGCGAACCCTCCGAAGAAGCTGATATCAAAAGGAGTGAACAAGTTTAGAGACCGGGAGAACCAGTTTTTCTTCGTTATATACTTCCCAAATATCAGTGGGATTTTCTCTACTCCCAATAAGTTCGGATTTTCATTATTTTCCTTTTATTCAGTGGTTTTTCTTGTCTAACCTTTGCCTTATGTTAGGTGCTCCTGTCAAAGAACTTAATGACGCCGATAAGACAACGGCGGAGTCTCTAGTCATAGCTTCTAATAAGATCAAAAACCGATTGAAGCTGTTAAATCCTGCCAACTTGAAGAAGCATTCTCTCCTGCCTTCTGGTCAAAGGGTTCTGGGGCAACCTCCTCTAATCTAGCACACATCAAAAAGCAAACATTTTCTTTCCCTGGGAGATCCTGCAAATTTCTCTCCCATGTCATCTATTTGCTCCGACCATTCTGGTAAGTTATAAACACAACATTTATTTTCTATTTTTGCGTTGCTTTTCGAATTATTCTGTTAACTTATGATCTTTTTGAACTCTCCTCAGCTGCTCCTCGGGTTGTAAAGTCTTCTAGTGGTTCAGCTCCTCCTCTTGGGACCTCACGTGCGCCATCCTTTTCTCAATCTCTTGCTAGGACTAAGATGGCTGTCAAGAGAAAGTTGGAGAAGTCAACTGCGGTGGGGCCGCCCCTTAAAATTGCTAAAGTAGTCAAAGTTCCTGATTCGGTAGAAGAGGAATCTTAATCTCTTGATAAAGCTTTAGAAAGCCCGATCGTTGAAGCTCCTTAGGATAAAGCTAAGTAGACTCCTACCACAATCGATCCTCTCACTCGCATCTCCGTTTCACGCTTTCCAAGCGCACTCGAGCAGATGCAAAAAGATTTGGAGATGACCCCCACTATAAAGCACATTCCTCCAAGGCCAACATCTCCTTCTTCCTTCATTAATTTTGAAGAGATAGCCCAGTCTATCTTAAATTCTACGTCCTTTGCCTCCATTCACCCGCCTTCCTATGTTCTTGACTTGGTGGGTCATTATCGTTCTCTGATAGAATAACAATTCCTAGTGAGTTTCTCTTCACTTGACTTTTATCGTTACCGTTCTTCTCTAAATTTCTAACTCGCGCTGCATTTCTTCTTTTAGATTTCCAAAAGTTGGTTAACTTTATATGAGTAGGCATCTAAATCTTCTGTCGTATCTTCCAAGTTTCGGGAGGAAATTTCTACTCTAAGGAATCAAGTCTCTTCCTTACCCGTGGAAAAAGATGAAGAAAACTCTGAACTGGAGTGATTGAGAACTTCTCTAGCCCAGTCGGAATCCGCTATCTTAGAGGAAAGGAGAGCCCGTCAATTCATTGTCGATGAAAATTTGATAATGCAAATAACCCTAAAGGAATCTGACAAGGAGAAAGATCGAATGGCGGCAAAGCATGCCACTTTGAAGGAAAATTGAAAAAAACCAAGGCTTCTGTGAAACTGGCGGTCGATACCATCTCAGATGCTAAACAGCAAGTGTCGTGGTTTCTTGATACTACACTTGAAGAGATCATGATGAACTCCTTCGAAGAAGCCTTGATGCTTGCTTATTCTGACAATATCGATAAATGCCCTGAGCTAAGATTTTCTTCACTCGATTCTGCCCTTGCTGATAGAGTTATGGGCAAGATAAATCAGATGAAGCAAGGGGTTGAAACTTCTGTAAAGGAGTCGACACCTCTAAGATTCTTTCTTTTGAAGTCCCTTCTTTTGAAGTCGAATCTGACTCAGAAGATGAAAGCAACAAAGATGATGTTGTCGAGGAAAAGGGGGATAATGATGGCGATGACAACGATGACGATAATGATGACGATGATGATAATATCAATGGTGGCCAAGGTTAAGGTGGTGACAGAGGGGGCCACACTAAGACTTCTGACAAAGATGGAGATGATAAAACTAGAGCTTTTGAGAAAGATCAATCTCCTCGCAAAGGAGTCCCACCTGAATCTGCCGCGCCCTATGCTCCTTAAGTATAAGAGCTTGCTTTTATTGATGTTGAAGCGCCGAAGGAGAAAGTACAAGCTTCCCAAGAATCAGTCCCAATATCTCAGGTATGGGATTCTCTTTTTAAACATCTTTCACTTCGAAGATAATAATAGTGTAAATCATTTATTTTAGATAAGGAAGAATCTGTTCTCCCCCATAAAACCAAACTTGAAAGAAAACAAGCAGAGATAAACAGTTTATATAGGGAGTTAGACAAGCAATTAAGGGAGTACAATGTACTTTCTGATAAATATCACAGGCTTAATAGGAATGCAGCAGTGCTGGCATCTTTTAAGCATCAAGAAGCTGCCCCCAGACTAAGGAGAGCGCGCCTTCGCTACGATGCTTTCTTGAAAGAGAACCGGGAATTAATTACCTTACTCTTGATGTTGATTGAAGAGAGATATATTTTAGTTAACTTCTTATATAAGGTCTATTGTAGACACCCCATTGTTGACTTTTCATATTTAGGTGAATTTAGTGGGGGTCTACATAGGCGTTTTCATAAGAGATACTTGGACGAATTCGGATTTGACCCGCATCCTGGACCTTGTTGGAACTTACCACGAGTCAGATCCATTCCCCAAGATCTTCCTTCTGTAAAAACTTAAGTATTATAAGAACAAATTTGTTTTTGAATTATTTACTAAGTCTATCTTGTATGAACCAGATGAATAATTGTAAACATGCAATAATATATTGATTTGTAAACATTTGTTTTAGTCTTGCTTTTTATGCTTAGGTTCATTTCATTATGTTATCACAGAGTGACTTTTCATCAGGCCAACTTATTTCTAGGGACCATTTAAGTCAATACGTTAAACTGAGAAGATTTTACCTTGAAAAAGCATCAATTTTAAAGTCCTCAAAATTAGCAAGATACTATTTTCTTAGAGATTTACAAAAACTTTATCTGGAACATCGTCGTCTCCGTTTTGATTTCCTCGATAATGAAAAAGAGAACCTTCTTAAGGAAATCAGGACATCCCACACTAAATTAATCTGTGGTCGTGATAGTCTTCCTATCGGGGAATGAGACTATAGCAGATATCCATCGGTTTTTAGTCC
Organism: Allium fistulosum; assembly: GCA_030737815.1. Taxonomy (NCBI): domain Eukaryota; kingdom Viridiplantae; phylum Streptophyta; class Magnoliopsida; order Asparagales; family Amaryllidaceae; genus Allium; species Allium fistulosum. The sequence goes on from CM060907.1 coordinate 105,023,530, forward strand.
AGAAGGAGTCAATATCCCTTTTAATTTGATAGTTACCCTTTCCACTAATTCATTAAATAAAGTTAGAAATGCAGTTTCTCAACTTTAGATGTGGAGTGAATATTCAGTTGTACTTTTTCAGTTTCATTGTCATTTAAGTTGTAATCGTTTATCGTAATAATATAGAGATTTATCATTCTGGTTTTGACTTCATTCTATTTCTTTTTATTTAAATAGGAGTTATAGCTATCAGCAGCTCCTCTCTCACTAGATTCAACATCACGTTTTGTTAATCTTAGAGATAAGGTGTTAATAGAACTTGAAAAAAGTATACTCTTCGAAGATACCCTACTTGCTCGCTTTCACGGGAATGCCGAAGCCTTAAGATGGCACAAAAGATACTTGCTTCAGAAAACTATTGCTAGCAACCTTAAAGATCAAATTGCCAATTTAGAGGCTAATGTCAAAAGTAAAAATGAAACAGTTTCCGCATTGAACCGACAAGTTAAGTCGAATCCTTCAATCGATTTTGACCATAAGATGTCAGACCTTCTCCAAAAAATAAGTGATTTGGAGATGAAATTGAAGGACAACCAAGCTCAGTATGAGTCGCTGGAATATATTATGGGGGATAACATTCCGAGTTTCGATTTACCAGGCTCCCTTGCTACTTCATCTGCCGCTAAAGTTACGAGATCAACTTCCCTCGCTGCTCAGAAATTTCCCACTATAACAAATCCTCCTCCAGGCTTAGATGAGAAAGCAGTGGGCGAGTGGTGTAGGAAAGTTAAGTTTGAAATGATGAAATACTTTGACGAGCAAAAGAAAGAAAAATATTGACAGCGCATAAATGAATATGCTGCTAAAATCCAGAAACTCGAACGTGAGAATTATCTCCTTTTGAAGCGCGTTGCTGAATTAGAAAGGGAATGTAAAACCCTTAAGGGCGCAAACAGAGCTTTCAATCGCGCTCTGAAGACTAATATCGATGCAATTGACGATGCATATAGGAAAGGAAGAAGGAAAAGAAACTTAAAGAGGTCCTCTACATTACAATCCATCACATAGTTGATCCTTCAATTGCTGAGGACCTGAGCAAAGCTACTCAAGGTTTATGATTGATTTGTATTCATGAAATATATATTCTTGTTTTGTACATTTGTAAATAGTTTCATAAGTGAAGTAAATCATACAAAATTTGTAAATATCACCTGATTTATGATTCTTTCTTGTAGTGTTATTTCTGAAATGCTTGTTTGATAGCCCATACTATAATTTCTGTATTTGCTGAATCTTTCATTCTTCTTTGCTATTTTGATTTCCTTGAAAAGTGTGAAGCATGCAACATTTCCAATTGTTAGCTTGAAACTGATATATAAGTCTATGCATATCATTTGTGAAGACTAACAAATCATCATGTTAATCATATGTAAAGTAGTTTATATTTGATCAAATGTCTAAATCCCATTTTGGGTCATGATAAGAAATTTTAACCATATTGCTGGAATATCCAAAGTTTGTTGGTAGAAAACCCTATCCCAAAACATAGGTTTAAATATTAGAGAGTCATCCTCTGCAGAGAGCTCATTATGAAAAAGATCCAGAAATCATTATCTAAATATTTGTAATAGAAATCCAATGACCCATACTCGGGTGTTAATGAGATTGGAAAACTTCGAAGTCCAAAACCCAGATTCAGGTATTAACCGAAACTCATAATAATAATCTTTTGGAGAAAAGTTTTTGACCCAGATTCGGGCATTAGTAGTCGACAATCTGAAATCCATAATAAAATCGAAAGCCCAGATTAGGACATTTTTAAGTAATAGTCTCGAAACACAGATTCGGGTATAATAAAGACCGTAAGTGATTGATAAAAACCTAAAACCCAGATTCGAGTATTAATAGATGAACTTCAGAAATGAGAGTCCCGAAACCCAGATTCGGGTATTAATAAATGAAATTTAGAAATGAGAGCCCAAAACCCAGATTTCGGTATTAATAAATGAAATTTAGAAATGAAAGTCCCGAAACCCAGATCCCGGTATTAATAGACGGAGTCCTGCTTTACTCCTTAGATTCTGTCTTCTTTGACATGCATAAACCCTTTAGGCTTTGTATATAGTGGTGACCTGATCGGCTGCTTCTCAAGCTTAGATGTCTTAGTCCATATACTGATGTGCCACTTCTTGGGGCTGGACATCTCAGTCCATTGGAGATATGCCATTTCTCAGGCTTGGACATCTTAGTCCATTATTTGATGAGCCTCTCCTTGGGCTTGGATATCTTATTCCATTACTCGATGAGCCTCTTCTTGGGCTTGGACATCTTTGCCCATTATTTGATGAGCCTCTTCTTGGGCTTGGACATCTTAGTCCATTATTGTCTAGTGCTCTCGGTTAGCTCATCTTAGAGGCTGGAACCAAGGACTTACCCAACCTCCCTCCAATAGGCACCTTGACTTGGCCAGCGGCGCGGCCAAGTGCTTGTCCGGTGCTTTAACCTGGCCATAGCGTGGTGCGGATAAAGGCTTACTCCATTCTCCTTCCAGGAGGCGCCTTGCCCTGGCCATAGCGTGGTGCGGATAAAGGCTTACTCCATTCTCCTTCCAGGAGGTGCCTTGCCCTGGCCATAGCATGGCGCAGACAGGGGCTTGTTCGGTGCTTTAACCTCGCCATAGTATGGCACGGATAAAGGCTTACTCCATCCTCCCTTTAGAAGGTGCCTTGACCTAACCAGAGGCGCGGCCAAAGGCTTGCCCAGTGCTTTAACCTGGCCATAGCATGGCGCGGTTAAAGGCTTACTCCGCACATCCTCCAAGAGGTGCTCTGCCCTGGCCAAATCGGCGCAGACAGAGGCTTTCTACCATCTTAGGTAGTATTCTACCATCTTAGGTAGTATCCAAATGCAAGGAGTATTTCACTCCCAACCATGTAGATCTTTCTCAAAATAAAGTAATCCTTTATTGATTCATTCATGATCTTTTTACAAATTCCCTAATCTTTCCTTATCGGAAGAAATTGATTATCATCCCTTCTAGGGCTTTGCAATGGTTGGTTTCATGTCCTTTCATCATGTGATAGTGACAGTAGGATCCTCCTAGATTTCTTTTATGTTTTGGCTTCTTTTTCTGTGATGGCCAATAATTAAGCTCATCCCTGGTTAACAAGTAGACATTCTCTATGGATGTTATCAAGTTGCATTCTTTGGGAAGTCTAGACTTGAAACTTGTGTCTTGAGGGTGGCTTTTTGATTTCTTATTTCTTGGCCTTGTAGTTTCACATTCGTCGATTGCTTTCCTTTTCGACAACTTTGGAGTTCTTGAGTTGGAAGTGTTTCTGTTGCACCTCGTTGCCATTTATGTGCAAAGGCATTATAATCAGCCATTATCTCTTCTTCAAAGATTGTGCCTTTAGAATAATGTTGAATAGTTTTCCTCATTTGGCTGAACAAATTGTCACATCCACTTTTCCTTTTTCATAAGGCAAAAATAGGGGTGGGGCCAATATGAAAGGGGTTCAAGCTCCATTTCTCTGGATCATATGATTCTAATTTTTTCTTGTTTATAATTCTTAGAGCTTCTAATCTTAGCCTTTTCTCTTCATATTGGTTGGAATCCTTGATGGTTCTTCGGGAGAATCCTATAAAATGTGGTTCGAAAGACCCTTGCTTGGATCTTTTGATTCTTCTAGCCATGATGGTGTTAGACCATGGTAGATAAGCTTAAAACTGAGTTGGGTTAGGTTAGATACAAGTGGTGTTGGGTGTTCAAAAAAGTCAGAGGTTCGAGCCCTCCTTCTATCGTCAAATGCTAACAAAAAATCTTGTCAACACCCCAAAATAAAGTTAAAGGATAAAGTTTATCTCTTTTGGTTTCCTTTAAGCAAATGGAGAAGAGTAGAATGTGTACGTTCACTTTGGTTTCCCTTTCGAATAGGTTGCTGCAGCAAAAAATTTCAAATCAACCTTTCGACCCAGTTAAAACGTGTAGTTTCTTTATTTAATAGCCTTTCGAGCTTCTTGAGATGATATGGATGTCCCTTCGAAAGCCTTCCTTTCGAGGCGGTTACAGAACACAAAAGGATAACCCAGAGTATCTGAGATTAAGACTTGATTTGGTGGGTTTCGACCTTGTCGAAAGCTTGGTTGATTAGCAGTTAAGACTAGGATCAAGAATCCATGATTGAGGTTTCGACCCTGTCGAAAGTAGTATCTTGGGTTTGGACCAGGAACCTAAAGCTAAATGGATAGATGTGAGGTCTTGACCTTGTCAAAAGTGGTAGTTTTAGGAAAGGTGGCTTGTAACCTATATCTGGTATTATTTGAGAATGTAACGGTTTCGACCTAGTCAGAAGGGACCTTTCAATACAGTCGACACTTGTAACACAAGGTTAGTCCAGAAAAAAGCTTGAGAAATAGTTAAGTAATTAGAAATATTGAAGACTTCCCTTTCTCAGCTCAAAGAAGATTTTATTAATGAATTTCCCTAATTCAATTTACAAATTAGGGTTTTACAGCTTTTGGAATTAAGAGAATACAAGCTTAGAATGACTGAGTTCCGATCCCTAAAACTTGACCCCTTGGATCTTATTTATAGATGCAGATCAGCACCTTTCGACCTTAATTCTCTTGACCTGGTCGAAAGGTGGCTGCAGTATTGTCTCTTTTGTGCTTCCGCCTTTTTCGAAAGGAAAGGTTGCACTTTTCTTCTCTATGTTGTTTTGTAAGAGCTTTCGACTCTGTCGATAGGCTTTAGTCAGTGGTTTCGAAGGTGTTGAAATACTGATGGTTTCGATGCTGTTAGTTGCTTATAAACTCTTGCCTATGACTTGATGCGGAACCTTCATGGATAACAATAGTTTTAACCAGTTCGAAAGGCTTGGTTTAGCTTTCGAAAGGATTGTTCAGGCCAACACATGCTACCAAGTGGTTTGAATGAAGGAAAAACCTTTAGTTTCGAAAGGTTTGGCGCTTATGTGAAGAGTTGTCCTCCTTTACCTTTGAAAGGAGTTTCTTTGACTCATTCAAAAGGTTTTCATACATATAGAATCATCTACTTCGAAAGGTGATCACTGAAGCAGAATGATGCTTTCGATCCTTTCGACCCCTTCGAAAGGTTCTGAAGCTTTTGGACTTCGGCTGTATCATCCCTTCGACTCCTTCGAAAGGTCTAGCTGGAGCCTTTTCTTTATAATTCTTTATCTCCTTACTCAAACTGGTTTCAACTAGGTCGAAAGGAATTTTAACAGTAACAAGTTATTTAATCCGTTTTTTCATCTCTATTTAAACCCTTCTCTTTTAGAAAAACTCATCATTGATTCATCTTTTCATCTTTTTTCATTCTAAACATTTCCGTTCATAAAATGAGTTCTCCACATCAAAATCTTTGTGAAAACTTAGAAGAAACATTTAATCTTTCAAAGATGCTCTCTGTTTCATCCTCCAAAGTCAAAGGAATTTGGAATTAAGTCAAATGCAAATGATGAAGGAACATAAGAAACATTTTGATGATCTTTGTTGGTTAATTTCCTCCTTTATCAAAGATTATCAAAAAAGTAATCTAGAATGCTAAAACTCTAAAGCAAACATGGAATAAGAAGATTGGGATGTCTTTAAAACAAATCTAATCTTCGGATCTGAAGGACGGGTTGAAGTTCCAAGGGAAATCTAGTATTCCGATTTTTTTCAAATTTTTAAGTATGTATATTTGAATTTGATTGGTTTGTAAATACTTAATTAGTTAGGTTTAGATTGTTATAGGTTTGTTTTTGTGGTTTGACTTCATTTGTTTAATATTGTTTGCTTATATGTTTGAATTGTGTAATAGTCTGATTTGTATTTTTGAATGATTAATAAATTTTGTCTTGTTTTTATTTATTTAATTTTTAGTATATGGTTTAGAATTTAATCACTTCTCAATATATGTCCTAAATATACCACATTTAAAATAACAAGTATTTCCATAAATATATGCCTTACATATAATCTAATCACAATTGTGTATATAGTTTAAATATATAAAAATACTTAGAATTTAAATATTGATTTTGACTCCATAAGTGTGTCACATTTAGGGGGATTTTTGTTTTTCACCGATTTTGGTTGACGACAAAGGGGGATAAAATGTAACACATGCATATACTGAGGGGGGTTATTTAATTCAGGGGGAGTTATATTATATTTTATGTATAGAAGTATTTACATGGTTGTCATCATTAAAAAGACGGATATTTCTAATACCTCGGTTATTGATTTTGATGACAACAACCATACAAATATGAATACTAATGTTTTGCGAAGTTATATAGTATATATCGCAGAATATTACACAGGTATAAAATAACTAAAGCTTGAAGACTGATCAATATAAAGTACAAGATTTAAAGAGGATCAACGCTCATGAGTATAATGAAAAAATATTTGAGGAGCTCGAGACTTTAATATATAGTTATGAGTCATTAGAATAAATTGTTAAAATCCCTGATAGCATATTTCGATCTTTATCACAAAATTCCGATCTTTGATATTTTATCAAAATAAATTATTCAAAATTCAAATATATTTTGTAAACAAAATTATTTATTCAAAGTATTTAAAAGCTATGTTTAAATTATTTTACAAAAATATAGAAGTTTAAACTTTTTTTTAAAGAACTATTGTTTTTCTAAATTAATATAAATATGTCGACATACGCCTCTTATGTATGTTGACATATAGACCATTGAAGAGGTGTCTTTAAATATTTGAATAGTTGTGATTTTTAACTACATCTCTTCGCGAATAGACACATCCCTTCATACACTATATAAAAGGGACTAAAAGACAAATTTTAATAACTATTTTCTATACTTTCTTCTTACTCCAAATTCTCACGAAATATTTCACAAATCCGCTTTCTATACTCTTCAAATTCGTTCAAATTCAATTTCTACTTAATTACATTCATTCTCTACATTCTACTTACCGATTTGGAAGTATTCTCTCATTATTCAAAGATCAAACCACTAGAAGGGCTATAGGATATCTTGTATCCCAAGTATAACTGTTTATTTTTGGAAATCGACAACTCTACTCTTATTTGTTTGGGTGTGCTTGTAACCTATTCAACTCAAGTGAGTGTGCTTAGTAGCCCATTTAAATCTAACGGGTGGTCTTGTTTTCTGGTAAATCAAGAGAGTTTACCTTGGACTCGTCAGACATTAGGGTGTATCTCATAGCCTTGAAATTGAGGTTGTATTCTGGTTTGCTTGTTACCTAGTTAAAGTAGGCGATTGAAAAGAAATTTATACAGTGTTGTATAGATCTGAATGTAGGATTGGTTAATCTGAAATAGTATAAAATTTCTGATGTCATCTCTCTTACTTTACCTTTTGTAATTGCTTTTATATTTATCTATGATTTTATCTGTGACTATTTGATTAGTATAGATCTGTGTTGACAATCTGCGATTTGACTTAAATTTTGAAACTAAGTTAAAAAGATTCATAAAAGTTATAAAACACTATTCACCTCCACTAGTGTTAAAATTGCCTTAAGACCATTACACCGTAACCTATGTTTTGTATGAATGTAAAAAAATTCTCGCTCTAATACAAGGTTTATCCATATCACATAAAGAAGGTTTAAACTATGGCAACTACGTGGCATATAAAATGCTCGCGAATTTATATCAAGAAATTTTTTTGTACACCGTAATGATTAACTTTTTATATTAGATCCATTGTCATAATCTTGACCTCTATATCATCAATATTAAGCTAAGTTCATGTAAAACATTTTTAAGTTGTTTGAAAAGGCCAAACCTTGATGTAATCCACCACTTTAAATCCAAGGAAAAACTATTCTACCTTCACTTCAGTAATATCTTCAATATCCACACATCTTATAATAATTGACATTTGTTCATCATGACTTAAATTCAGTTATCAATTAAGAATAACCGAAGACTATTTCACTTTTAAGATTTTGGTTATTGTTTTCACTTTGATCTCATTTGGTGATAGAAGTATTATCTTGTATTGAATCTCATGACTCAGATAATGATGTTGAATTTATTTATCTACCACGCGCTGAAGATGATCTTGCATAATTGGATCAAATTTTGTAAGAAACTCAATAAATTGGAAAAAAAGTCCATTATTCTTTTCATATATCTTCTCATTGCTTCCATAAAAGAGAAAACTATTCCTAAAAAGTGTTTTCACAACTTCAATTATCTGAAATAATATCATCTTCCAAAGGACTTTCTCTTTCTCAATTTGAGCTTCCTTTTTTATCAACCATTGCTTTTAGTTTTAGTCTCTTTTGTAAATCAACCCACTTCACAACATTTTCGCAATATTCTGAATTCGTTTAGTGCTCCCTAAGTTTGTGTGGAAGATTATTCCAATTATCAATTCCATCTTCTGACAATTTGCTTGCCATTGATTTAATTTCAAACAGCTTGCAATAAAAACAAAATACTTTTTTCAATTCATTTGAATGTATAAGCCACTTCCTTTCATGTTCCTCGCCATTTGGAAAATGGTGAATATAATGCTTGGATGAAAAACTTCTACTTTCCCAAACTTTCACTTGGAAATTTGTCATTTTTTAAGGAATTCGATTGGGTCTCTTTGAACTATTATTATTCTTTGGGGTATCAATAATATGTTCCCATAAATCAAGATCATGATCCACATCGACATCTTTGTTCAAATCAAACATACTTTCTTCGTTCACATACTCTTCATTATCGTCATTGTTTATTTCTTCATCAACGATTTCGTCCACATAAGCATCTTCATTGACATGAACTTCGAGATCTCCGTGTTCTTCAATAACATCGTCAACAATTTCATCAATAGCTTCACTTGTTTCTCTGACTTGACTTGAACCAATTGATTGTTGTGCTTTTGCATTGAATAGTTTAGAAATTGAACTGACTATTGATGTAGACATTGCATCTTGACATTGTTTCACCCTTCTATTATAAGCACTTGAGTTTTGATTTCTATTCCTTACTCGTTTCTTATGGTCTTCTTCTTTTGTCATATTATCTAACAATAAGTAAAAAATAAAGCACTAACAACCAATTCTAATCAACCAATTTTACTATAGAAACCAATTTTAATTACCTCCTATAGTAGCAGTTGCAACCTAATGAGGAAAGATGGAGCACTAGAGGCTGGCGTTAGAGGTTTGGAGCTCAAAAGTAGCAATCACTTCATTGGCAATTATGCTTGTCACGAAAAAGAGTAAGGTAACACGAGAGAGATAATTTGAATGTGAACGACAACCCTAATTTTTGAACGATGAATTAAAATTTGAGTTTTTGAATTTGCGACTAAGAGTAAGGAAGCATGGAGGGAGCTGGACCAGATTTGTTGCTTTGATATATTTTGTTGTTGCCCCAAGCCTAAGGGATTGCCCCAACACATGGGCTAGGTAGGCTTCCCCGTAGGCCGGCCTTGGATGTATCCAACTAGTCAAACTTAAACGGTCTAATTTTCTCTCTTAATCTAACCTTGTCACTTCCTTAACTACAATTTGTTTTGACATCTTCTTACCCTCTCTCCTATACTTATACAAATCAATGACATATAAAGATTTCGACTATAAAGATTTGGAATACTTGATTACAAAAATGAATTTTTGAATGAAAGAGAAAACAAAAATACGTTGTGCATTGGGTTAACAATATTCTTATCAGATATCAGGAGCTTTGTCAACAAAACTTTCGTATGAAAAGACCGTGCTTCATTATGTTGTGCGATTGTTTGGAATCTTACGGTTTGCGGCCTCTAAAGGAAAATTGCATTAAAAAATTATTATAATATTTTAATATATCATCGCTTTGTCTCTTCCAACATGCCAGTTTACGAATTGGTTTCAATGATCAGGTAGCGCTATACGTGCTTAATTTCATGCAAGTTTAGAAGTTGTTACATTAATGTTAAAAGTTATAATTAAACCGGATGATCAATTTACCATTGTACTAAAAAATTAGAAGTTCTAACAGATGTTATCCCTTTTTCAAAAACTATAATGGAGCAATAAACATTACGCACATAGCTGTACACTTAACCAGTAGCAGTGCACAATCATTCATTAGGCGAAAAGGATACACCACACAAAATATTTTGTCCATGTTCATTTGATATGACTTTTACACATGCCGTGACTAGTTAGGAAAAAAATGCACATGATAGTAGAGTATTTAATTCTAAGATAAACAATCAGACCTTAAGGTTTCCTCATCCTTCACCGATTTAGTATTATTTAGTTGATTAGAATATCTGCTAATAGATGGTTATATGCCTCCACATCCAAATGTGAGATATCATGCCCCTCTCAAAATGAATTAAAATCAAACATAATTTTTTTTAATTTTTACCATTAAGATTTACTTATGGTAATCAAAAGACTATTTGAAATATGGAAAAGAAAATTTTGCAATTTTAAGCGATATGCGGATACTAATTTCCAATTTAGCTTAAGGTGGTTATCGTTGCAATGACTATTCATAATTTCATATGGCACGGCAGTGGGGATGTATACTTTATGCCTTATGATGATTATCATGAACTTATTCCAAAAGAATACATTGATGAATATTATAATATTCAAATTATGGGAGAGAGAAAAATGAACCAATCAAAATAAGTATTTAAAATAATATGGTGTTGATTAGAAATAGCATAAAAAATGAAATAATTACCGAATGACTTTAGTAATGTAATTTCTAATTTGTATTATCGTGTTGAGTTTGTCTGTGTATATGTTTATATTTCTTAATTGTTGTACATGTTTCATTTGTTTTTGTTAGAAACTGATATGCTTTTATTTACTAGATTGTCTAATCATGTGTGATACTTATTGTTATCCAGCTTTTAGACCGAGGGGCTTTCAAATGAATTTGGATGTTGGTATGAAGACGAAATTGATCAAGGGCTTGGAAGTATGCTTAAAAAGACAATGGAAGGGACATTAAGAGTTCGAGGTGCCAAAGGAACCAAGTGAACAGGTCAGTACCGAGCTCTTTTTGAGTACCTTATGGGACTCTAGAGTTATGGCTTATGGATTTCTAGTTAAAGTGATCGTCCTGGAGCCTATTTCTGAAGGAGTAGGTGAATAACTCAAAGTTAGCTCTAAAAGAAAAGACAAGTACTGAAGAAGAACCTCTCAACAACGACTGAATTTCTATGATAAAATTGCTCGAAGCTTGATGGATCAAAGGAAGAAGACCAAGTGGAGAAAGACAGCATAACCTGCCATCGTATAATCAGGTTGGTACCGATCACTTTTGGTTGGCACTGAAATGATTTTATTGGTTAGGGGACTTTTTCTCCCCTCCTACATTCTCAGATCTAAAGTTAGACTTGTTATTTCAAGATCCGACAATTTCGTTGGTCGATTTCTCTATGAATAGCAAGCATATGGCAACTCAAAAAAGACTTTTGTGCACTTCATCTTCTTCACTCTATTTCTCTACACGACCTTGTCACAAAGGAATCTACTTTTTCTCTATTCTAAGCTTTTAGATCATTAAAACTCTTTTACCTGTGACAAAATCTCTATGTAATAACATTAATGTTGATATAGGCCTTAGATTTGCCAAACAACTATAAAAATTTCCTATGTTTATTACTTTATTTTGTTAGATCTCTCTATTTAAATTTATTTTGGGGCGTTGTGCTACTTTTTAGCCCAACATCTTTGGTGGTTTCATTGAGAAAGGCAATTCTCAGGCATAGGTCTAGCTTTCTATTGTGGATTAGAACATCCAGGGGTTACATCCAGAAGGTTTTCAATAAAACATTTAAAGGAATTTCATGCTGAAATCAATGGCACCATCAAGGAGGTCTAGTAGATCTAGAGCAGTTGCTGGTGCAGAAGAAGGAGCTTCTTACCATAATGAAATTACTATCCAACCAACATCAGCATTGTCAAGACCATCTGCCTCTCTGGAAATGGTCACGAGAGCGAAGTTCGATAAATGATGGCAGAGTTGAATTAAAAGGTGGCAGATAGTTAGAAGGCTCTACTTGACCAATGGATACTAACATGGGCTTGCTGACCCAACAGTAACAGAGGATTAAGAGGAGTAAGAGAGAGGCATCGCCTTTCTAATATGAAGAGAACTCATCTGCTTCTGGTCAGAACAAAAGAGAAGGAAAGCAATCGCAGAAGGAACAAACTAATAGAGCAGTAGGGAGAAGTGCTGGAAGGACTGGAAAAGCCCGTGCTAAGGAAATTTGGATTGGTGTTGACCTAAATTTGTGGCCCTTAGATGGGCAGGGAGCTGAGGCCGTCAACTTATATGATTCTGGGGACGATTTGCAAGATGTTGGTGATGATGATGGACTCATTGTTCAAGCTGAGAATGTTGATACTGAAACAGCCGCTATGGAGTTAAGAAAATGTCAAAGAGGAATTGAAGGAGTGGTTCTCCTAGAGACTAGAGAACCTAGACATAAATAAGAAAACCGAGATGGTTTATGGAGTCAAACACTCGGTGGAGTCAAATACTTGGCATAGCTCTTGATAGTCATCCTTCGAAGTTCTAGGCTAGTTAGGAGCTTATAGCAGACATGATTAAGTAGTCAAATGGACAAAGAATAAAGACTGGGGTTCTACACCTAGTAGTACTTTGTTCTCGGATAATATTTTAAGGTAAGTGTATCTCCAGAAGTTTACGATGCCTACCATGTCATCGTATAATAGGACTACTGATCCAATGCAACATTTATTTAAGTATGAGTGGCATATGAATAGTGCTAGAGAAACATATGAAGTTTGATGTTGGTATTTCCCTATTTTCCTGGATGGAGCTGCGCTGATGTAGTCTACTCGACTCGTAACGAAATCCTTCTTGACTTTTGATGAGTTAGAAAAAGAGTTTTTGGAGCAGTCCAGGTTCCGCACAGCTAGACCTAAGGATGTGATGTCCTTATGAGCCTTTCTCAGGGACCTCGGGAGTCATTAAAAGGTTCCTGAATTGGTTTAATATTGCAGTTACTGAAGTTAACAATCTGAATGATAGTATGGTGTTAATGGCGTTGGTTCAAGGCATACATTTGGACAGGGACATTGAAAAATGGTTGAGGATGAAGCAGCCAATGACTATGAAGGAATTCCACTGGAAGGCAAACTAATTCTTGCATTTGGAAGAAGAAAGTTGGGTTGATGGGAAGACTGGTGGTGGATAGTGGAAGGAAGTGATTCAAAGTGCTGTAGCAATTAAACAGACCGATAAGAGCTCTAGTAGTATGGCCGTGAATGTTGGTAATTCTGGTAATCAAAGAAAGAGGAATCAAGGCGTTAGAGGGAGGCAGAATGATGCCAAAAAATGCCCAAGGAATATAAGGCCAGATGAATACACACCTCTGAATGACACACCTTAAAACATATACATAGCCACAAAAGGCATGGAAAGGTATAAGAAGCCACCTAGGAGGGAGTCGACTAAGGAGGAAAGGCACTATGGCAAGTATTATCATTTCCATGAAACTCATGGGCGCACTACGAATGAGTGCAGGCATCTTAGAGATTATATTGAAGAATTGATAAGAAAAAAGAAACTGCAGTAGTATGTAAGAGAGCCGCTGGATAGCAGAAAAAATGCTAGAACCCAAGGGTGGAATGCCTAAGAGAACCAACCTGGACATAGTGGAGAGGGGCCCGGGTGGTCAGATAGAAGGACAGTTATTAACACCATAATTAAGGGCATCATCCAGTGGAGAAAATCTGGAATGAAATGGGATGGTACACGAGTTCATTGAGGCATATACTACAGGAAAGCTACTTCATCATTGAGGACAGAGCTCCGACAAAGAAGCAAAGGTTGATGATGGACGATATCATGTTCAGGAAAGGGATACTAATGAGGTTGAAGTGTCAACCTTCGATCCTATAGTTATGATGGCTGTTGTAAGCCCAGCTACGGTGCACCTAGTCTTAGTGGACAGTGGAAGCTTGGTGAATATTTTATTCAAAAGAATGTTTGATTAAATGAGGATAAGTATGAAGGATATTAAGCCTTGTAAATATAGGATTCCTGGATTAACCGACGAGGCAAAACAACCTATTAGGACAATTGATTTGTCCATGGAATTAGGAGATGGAGACGGCAAGATTGTGCAGGTTCAGAAGTTTATAATTGTGGAAGAGTATTTTGCATACAACATCTTTTTGGGCCGATCAGCCCTTGTTGATTTCAAAATATCACGGACTCCTTGGTGCTTGATAATGAAATTCCCCATGGAGAATGGGGTTGGATCAATCTCAGATAGGCAAAGCGATGGGAAAAAAAGGGAAAATATAGTGAAAGCTCTCTGCATTGAAAACGCGGAGCTATGGCTTCGAAACCATAGCGGGTTCTATAAGTTTATGGATGCCAGGAAGAAGTCAAAGGAAGTACCCACAACACCACCTAAGCTGACATTATATACCGATCAATATGGATGATCCTACTAGTGTTCTTAAGATCGGATCTCAAGTCACCATGGGATTGAAGAAGGAATTGATAAATTTTCTCTGAGCAAGCTTGGATGTGTTTGTTTGGACACATACGGATATGTGCAGGATATTGCCAGAGATAGCGTGCTACACACTGAATGTAGACAGGAAATATCCACCAGTAAAGCAAAAGAGATAAAGTCTGATTCTGAAGTGATCTACTACATTGAAGGAGGAAGTGGATAAGATGAAGGAAAATGGCTTTATCTGTGATGCTTTTTACCTTGAATGGGTATCAAACCCCATGTTGGTCAAGGAAGTGGTGGACATACAATTATTATTCAGACTTGAATAAAGCATGCCCGAAGGATAGCTTCCCTTTGCCCAGGATTGACCAGCTGGTAGATGGGACAACTAGATATGAGTTACTCTCTTATATGGATGCCTATTTTGCCTATAATCAAATACAGATATGGGACTATACATTTATCGAGTGATGTCGTTCGGTCTGAAGAACACATGAGATACTTACTAGAGATTGGTGAATTTAATGTTTATGGATTTGATCGGATGGACGATGGAAGTGTATATGGATGATATGCTTGTGAAGTCACGACTATCGAGGAACCACATGGATGACCTTTAGGAGATGTTCAAAGTGCTGCGGAAGTATGGAATGAAATTAAATCCATTGAAACATTCTTTTGGAGTTGCATCTGAGAATTTTTTAGGATTTATCATGAATTTGAGGGACATTAAGGCTAATCTAGAGCAAATTAAGGCCTAAACGAATGTAATTTCCCCAACCACAAAGGAGTTGCAAAGCATGAACAGGAAGGTTGTTGCATTGAGTTAGTTTATCTCAAAGGCAATAGATAAATGTATATCGTTCTTTGATGCCCTTAAAAGGGAAAAGGAAATTTCGAATGGACAAAGGATTGTCTAGACACCTTCGAAGAATTGCTAAACATATGGAAATTCCATCGGTTTTATCTAAACCATTTGATGGAGAATATTTGTTCATCTATTTAGCAATGTCTGTTCACACACTAAGTGCATCATTGGTATGTGAGGAGGAACAGATTCAAATGCAAGTTTACTACATCAGCAAGTAGTTTAAAAAAGCTGAAAAGAAACTACGCAAAGTTGGAAAAACTCACTTATTGCTTGTTGATTACATCGAAGAAGTTGCCACCGTGTTTTACCCGATCAAGATACCGATAGATCAACCTTTAAAGCAGATATTGTACCAACCTGAGACTTTGTGAAGGTTGCTGAAGTGGATCATTGATCTGACAACATCACTTACCATCTGAGGAGAGCGATAAATGGACAGGCGTTGGTGGATTTCATTGCTGAATTTATTGTACGAGATAGTGAAGCGGAAGACGATATGTCACACTTTCTCAATGGAAACTATTTGTATGGAGCTTTTAACAAGCGCAGTTTTGGGCAGGAGTAGTATTGGTGATTCTAGGAGGATGATTAGTTTGATATGCATTAAAGCTAGAGTTCCATACAACAAACAATGAGGCTGAGTAAGAAGTAAGGGTGGGCGCGGTCGGTTAACTGACCCGATCGGTTAATATTTTTGGTTAACCGTATTTCATGATCGGTTCGGTTAACCGTTTGTTGGTTAATATTAATCTGGCAATACCGAATGAACTGACCAATATTAACCGCGGCTAACCATTGTATTGAATCGGTTAACCGTTGGATGGTCAACCGATAAATGGTTAACCGAACAAATTTTATCGTTTAACCGTTAACATATAAATGGTAACTGCAACTCAATTTTAAAGCAGTATAAATTTATCAGAATGATTAAATATACATAGCTTATCAAACAAAATTGATTCTCATCATCAGATAATAAATATACGTAGATCAACTGTTAGACAATGAATAAATTTAACATAACAGTTCATAGCAGCATGATACAAATTCCAAAGTTCATTTTTCCTGTTCAATACAACACGGATTATCACTTATCAGATACAAATTACAACAAATTACTAGTTCCAAAGATAGTGTTTCAAAGTTCAAAATAAATAACATAAACATACAATAACAGTTGATGTAAACATATTGGCATATGTGCTCTAAGTTGTCGAGACTACATTATAAACCGATAGTCCAGACTCCAGCGAACCATACTAGTCCCCGATTCTCTATCCACGTTACAGCAGTGAGAAGTGGAGCAATACTTTCAGTAAGTTAAATTGTTAAAACTCAAAACATGATAAAATGAGGCAATAGACTGTAGCATATACAAACTGATCAATACTTTCATGTATGTTCAGACTTCATGTTTCACAATTCATATATGTTTCTTATAAACTGAACAGTCTTATATGCATATGAATTATGAACTGTATTTCCTATAAACTATCACAGTATAGATTTGTTTCCTGTGCATATGAACAAGAAGATGTCTAAGGATATGAAACTAAGAAACATTAGTTTACCTTATATGCAAGCAACATATCAGTTGCTACTATACATGTATGTGAATTAAAATGATGTATGTGAATTAAAATGATGTATGTGAATTAAAATGATGTATTTGAATTAAAATGATATACATGTATGCAAGAAATTATTTGATATATGTGAATTTCCATCTGAACTGTTTCTTTAACCAGCCAATCTTTATCGCAGTAAAGCATCAGCAGTGCCAATTTCCATCTGAAAATAAAAATATAGACATTGATCAGAACATTGTATTCATACCACATACAAGCTGAACTTATTTATTTACAAAAACTGAACTAGCAATACTTTAACATAATATTATTGCATTCACCATTTCATTTATTGAGTTTCACTGTGTTTATTTGTATATGCATTGGCTACTTTAACATGGAACTCAACCCCAGTTCAATTATATGTACAAATAAAATCATACACTTCTGTTTCTAGTTTCTACAGTTTGTTTGTATGTGTAATTTTTTATATAATGTCATAGTTGCACTTTCCAAACTGAAATCTCTAATAAAGTTGCAAAATAAGACTATATTAAAAGCAAATAATTAGCAATTAGCAACTAGAATAGCAAATTAGCAATTTGAATAACAACAAATAACTCATATGGTTTCTCTTTCTTATCGTCCTCGATGGGTTCGTAATCGTTGGCGTTGCCATTCTATCGCCTGCAGTAGTCGAACTCGAACATCAATCGCAGACTAGCAGTGGCCGTAGATGATGAGATGGCGATGCGCTTGAAGTTGTCGAACAATTGGGATTTGGGAGATGGAGGCTTCGACTAAGTTTTACAGATCTAGGGTTTTTTTTCTTCTATTTTGAACTATATTACTAAAGTTACTTTGCAAGCATGAGACTACTAGGGCACGGGAGTGGGTTACTGGGTATACAATTGGAATTGGGTAGTGGGCTGGGCTCTGGGCTGGGCATGAGATGATCAAATATATTAAAAAATAATATGGTCGATTAACCGACCGACCTAATTTTTGTTAACCGTTAATCGAACCAAAAATATTCGGTTAAGGTCGGTCGGTTAACCAATGATGTTGGTTAATCAATTTTAGCGGTCAAGTCGGTTCGGTAATGGTCGGTTCACTCGGTTAAGTCAGTTAAATGCCCACCCCTAGTAAGAAGCGTTGATAACAGAACTCGAGGTAGCAATGGAACTGAGCATAAAGATGCTACATGTTGGTAATTTTCCAGGTGAAGAAGGAATTCCAAGCTAAGGGTGCAAGGCTCGCCCTTACTTGAATAAACATCTGATTTATTGAATGATATAGAGCATTATATAATTGCGCATATCCCTAAAGAGGAGAATGTGAAGGATGATTCACTGGTCAAGATAGCTAGTTCCGGAGATATGTAACTGTTGAGATTAGTTCCAATGGAGGTTTCAGATGCTCTAAGTATCGATTAAATAGAAGTCGATTAGATTTTAGATGTCGAAGAGGAGGAGTCATGGATGACTTTGATCAAAGACTATTTTATTGAGGGAACTCTCTCAAGAGGAAACAACTAACGAAGGAAACTCCTTCAAAAAGTGTAATGGTTCATAATGCAAGGAAGAGTGCTAAAAAAGGGAGGTTTCTTGACCCTCTGCTTTGGTGGGTAGCTAAGGATGAGGCTAGGAAAATCCTCATGGATGTCCATGAGGCTAGCGATGGTGATTACACTAAGGGGCAGACATTAGTGAAGAAGATACTTTGCTAGGGATACTTTTGGCCAACAATAAATTATGATGCTGCTGATTACACCAAACGGCATGACCTGTGTTAGAGGTTTGCAAAAATTCCAAGAGCCCCATCCACAAAGCTTATGCGAATGGTTATCCCATGGCTATTTGCGGTTTGAGAAATTGATATAATCAGTGTGCTACTAATGTCGAAAGGAGGAGAAAAATAATAGTTGTGGTGGATTACTTCACAAAATGGGCTGAAGTGGAACCACTTACCGTGATCACAACAAAGAAAGTGATCAACTTTGTGATGAAGAATATTATCTGCATATTCGAAGTACCTCAGAAAATTATAATGGATAATGGAACTCAATTTGAAAGTACCGAGTTCAAAGATTTCAGCAACCAGTATAAGATTAAGAAAAGCTTTTTGGTAGTAGTACATCCAAAGGCGAATGGATAGGTGGAGGTGGTGAATAAAATCATCAAGTCCATCTTGAAGAAACGGTTAACTAGAGCTAAGGGCAACTGGGTTAGTAAGCTTCCACTGCGTTATAGGCTTATAGGACGACCCATAAGTCTTGGACTGGACATACACCATTCACCTTGGCCTATAGATCAGAGGTCATGATTCCAATTTTACTGGAAGTCCCTTCTCACTTGAAAAGGCATTATGACCCCAAGGTCAACGAGGAACTCTTGCTTGAGTCCCTCGATCTGATTGACGAAAAGCGAGAAGAGGCTAAGTTAAGGGTAATTGCTTGCTAAAAATTAGTAGCATGACATTTCAACACCAAGGTTTGAAACCGTAACTTCGAGTATGGGATCTTGTTTTGAAATGTGTTCTCCTGGATAAAAGGGCACTTGGTCCGAATTGGGACGGTCCTTATACAATTGAACAAAAGTTTGAAGATGGAACTTTCAAGCTGACCACTATTGATGGAATCCTGATTCCACGGGCATGGAATAGTGATTTATTACAATGCCTGTCCACTTAGTTTTATTTAGTTTATTTTCTGCTAATAAGCCATGCTAGGATTTTGGGGGCAATGTAATAAGACAAGACTTGCCATGCTTTTCTGTTATAAATAATGTTAGCTTCTTGAACCATTGGAACCTAGTTCTTGTAAGCAAAACCTTGTGTTGCATAATTAGTAGTACAGTTAGGTACCCAAAAAAAGGTACCGACTCCTTTGGTCCAGGATTAGGACAAAGGAGTATAATCATAAGGGCCGATAGAATAATTTGACCCTATCCCTTTGGTATTGAATATTGCCTAGAGGTAAGCAAGGTTAATAAGGAATATTTGGAGTTGGATGGCTAAAAGCACTAGTTTCCAAAGATAGAAACTGGTGCGCAGTTGAAAATGTAATGACCACTCTTATGGCCTGGCAGGATGTGCTAGGCCGAGGATAAGTAAGGACGGTCAAAGGATACTCTTGATCGACACTCGAAGATAAGTGAGACCGAGAGTGGATGCATAGAGAAAAGCGTTTAAAGCATCGGTTCTCGGAGATAGGAACTGGTGCACAACTAGAATTTCCATGATTACACTTGCAGCGTAGTAGGATATACTCGACCGAGGAGAAGCGAGGATAGTCATTAAGTACTTTCGATCAACACCCAAAAGTAGGTGAGATCGGAAACAAGTACCCGAAAATAAGTATTATCGGATTCCTATAGTCCAGGATTAGGACCGGGAGAGTATAATCAGAGTGGGGAAGTCGGATAATTACAACATGATTATTAACCTTTGATTAATGCTTGAAGGTGGGTCGGATCAAGGAATGATGTCTGGATTATAGCATCTGGAACACCAAGTCCCGAAGATAGGACTTGCTATATGGTAGAATTACAAAAAGACATGATCTCACTCATGACTTAGCGAGACACGCTTCTTCGAGGTTGAATGGTGGAATTAATTGTAACACCCCGCTTCCGGAGGCTCAAAACTAACCGCTACGGATGCTGCAGTCATCCATAAGTGTTATTTCTGAGTGACCGAAATCAAAATCATGAAACTATTGGCAACATAGAAACACAAGAATATGAAAAAATTTAAACTTCAACTAAACAAAATTTCTTAATTCTTATGAATTTCAATTTAAGATTTAATTACATAATCCTAGATGTTAATCACGTTCAGATCACATATACATGTACAAAATATGATAAGAGCGACATATGAAGATGTCCCCTTATGATGATTAGAGAACTAATAAATATGAACTTTACAGTTCTTAGTACATCATAGCGAAAAACACAAAATAGCTCCTATATAGCTAACACTGCCTCTTGCACGTCTCCGAAAGCTTATTCGTCCAAAAAACTTGAAAGTCTCCCACTCTCAAACTACTCAAATTAATTTTGAGTACCCGAGTGTTTGTGGAGAAACACAAACTTCGAGTCAGACAATAAGTCTGGTATGAATAAGCGCCTATCATCTCTTATCATAAATAGATAGCTAGTGAGACCATGCCGCTTAGTGGAATGGGTTTTCCCTTCACTAGTATCCAAAACAAAACATGCAAATCATTTACTATGCCCCTACACCCAAAATGATTAGTCTTAACATAATATGAAATAAAGCCACAAATCATATATATTGGATATCCCATCCACCCATTCCTGAGATGTCCCATCTAAAAGCAATTTATTAGATTTCCCATCTAAAATCAATTTATGAGAGTTCCCCTCTAAAACCTTTAAAATGACTATCCATCATAATTTAATAGGACTATCCATCCCAAATTCATTCAAAATAAATGCAGATTATCCATCGAAAATTGTTTTGTAAATGTTGGTGTAGGCTATCCATCACGCACTCCATAGATTTCCTAGGATGACCATGAACTCTTCGGTGCCAAACCCCAAGGCTAACCACCTCTGGAAAAACATTCTTTTCTTTAGAAATTTGATATGGGCTATCCACCGCACATTCCATGGTTTTCCTAGGTTAACCAAGAACCCATCACTTTGCCAATTAAAATATCATGATCCCCATGATTATTTATAAAAAATCATGATCCCCATGATTAATTATTTTCCCCAGGTATACCACATGTTTAACCTATTCCCATTGGTAGCCCCAATTAGGTTAAATTAAATAAAAACACATTGATAGCCCCAATGTGTATTTTCGAAAGCATATTTCTGTTTGTAACCCCAAACTATGTATCGAAAACATTAAACCCACCCCAGTGTCCCCAAGGTTTTATAACATTCAATTTCTATATGGATCCCCCTTACATATTCAAACAAAGATAAGTATTTTATGCTATAACCCTTTGAAGTAACCCCTTCAAATTAGCAAAGTTTTACTTAGGAAAATGGCTAAAATAGCCCTTTAAGACCCTTCGAATGAAGTCCCATTCGAAAGCAAATAACCCTCCGAAGTTAGCCCCTTCCGAAGCCTTCCTTTTGAAAGCATCACAAAATCATACCTTTCGACCTTGTCGGAAGGTTTCTTTTCGACCTAGTCGAAAGCCTGGGGTATCCCCCTTTATAAAATCATTTATAAACCTTTCGAAAGCAATGAAACTCAAAACCTTTCGCAATCATTGAAGGTAACCCCTTCAAAACCTTTTGAAATCAAACCTTTCGAAACCATTCAAAAACAACGAAGTGTTGGTGTTGGACCAACCCTTCGAAAGTATACTTCCGATCTTGTCGGAAGGTTTACCCTTCGACTTTGTCGAAAGGTATTAAAACTTTTACTTTTAAAACAATAGGAGGGTCATAAGTAACCCCTTCTTTTTCCCATTCTTTCCCTTCGGCTTTGTCGAAGGCATCCCTTCGACTTAGTCGAAAGGATTAAAACGCCTTTTTAGAAAACATTTTAAAACAATTCTCTTGAAGGTTTAAACTTTCGAATATCCCCTTCGAAACCCCTTCTTGAATATATATAAAAAAATTAGTCTTTTATAAAATGATAGAGTCGAAGGATCCCCCTTCAACTTATTCGAAAGCAATTATGTTTCTATTCGAAAGCAAAGGAAGCAGCTTTCCCTTCCCTTCGCCTCTCTTCCCTTCGACACCGTGTTTACCTTTCGACTTAGGCGGAGGGTAATTGTTTACCTTTCATCTTGGACGAAAGATACCTTTTGACTTCATCAAAAGGGTAAAAGCGGGCTTGTTGGAGTTGAAGGCAGAATTGGGCCTACTGAAGTGATGTTTTTATCTTGCTTGTCTAATTTTGATTGGCTAAGGAGCCTTCTCCTGTACCTCCAAATAGTAAAAAGTATACAAAAGTTAACCCTTTTCTTAAAACACTATTATTCTTCCCCAATTAAATTTTCGAATTGCAGCCTACCCTCCGAATTGACTAATTCGAAGGCAATTTTGCAGTTTAGCCCTTAGGCTTAAATAATTTAATTACCTTAGTAAATCACTAAGGAAAATCCCCAAAAATCACCAAAAATCTGATAAATCATATACTTCAACATATTAAAATTTCAAAGCATATGAAGATCAAAACAACTCGGAATTTATCCAAAACTGAATAAAAACGTGTTAATTAGCCAATTAACATTTAAAACACCTATGTCTTATCCAAACAAAGGTTTAAATGGTTACATCCTAACCAAAATCACAAACATGAATCGGGTATAACCCATAACCGATCCAAACACAGAAAAATGAGATGATAAACATTATTATTCACCTTGATTAGTTAATTTGAGAATGAGATAATTTCCTAGCTTTAATTCCTTAGCTTGTTCTTCAATTTATTTCTCTTCCTGGAGCTTTTAATGGCCGACCGAAATATAGGTGAGGAGTTATGAATGAGAAAGTAAAATTTCTTTAAGGTGGAGGAAGAGATATATACTAAGAAATCTAGCCCCATTTCCAAGTTTACCCCTTAGGAAATTCCTCCTTCTAAATTTAGTTAAGTTTTATTTTAGTTCATTCATTAAGACACGACCATTGGATTTATTAATCTCATCTCCCTAATTATTCATATTATTCTATTTAATTTATCCAATTAAATTTCCTGAATAATGTTAATTAAAGTTCAGGGGCATTACAGACTCCCCCTTAAAGAATTTCGTCCCTGAAATTTCAATAAAGACACAACAACAAGCATATAGCCCATGCAAGCAAAGCTAGTATAACCTACCAGCCAAATTCTATATAAACCCTATATAGAGCATACCATCTAAAACAGCCCAGGAAAAGTAGCCCTAATCCTATCTTCTATCTCCCAAGTACAGTCCTTTATGTTGTCGCTCCACCGAACTTTCACCAACCCGACTGTCTTGTTCCTTAGCCTCTTCTCATCTTTTGCCATAACAAAAACTGGTTGCCTCACTAAAGTCATATCCGGTTCCACCGCTAAGTCCTCCAGTGCCGTCGGAGCAATAGTAGTTTCTGGATCATGAACACACTTCCTAAGATGAGAAACATGAAACACATTGTGGACCCCGGCCAAACTGCTCGGTAAATCTACTTGGTACGCGAGTCTCCCAATCCTCTCTGATATAGGAAATGGTCCATCATATCTCGGTGCTAGCTTCCCAGTCTTCCCGAACCGAACCACACCTTTCATCGGCGATACCTTGATGAAAACTCTATCTCCAACTGAGAACTCTAGGTCCTTACGCCTTTTGTCTGCGTAACTCTTCTGCCTAGACTGAGCTTCCTTCATTCTTTCCCGTATCAACTCGATCTTTTCCGTCACCTCTCTTACTAAATCTGGACCAAGGATCAATCTATCTCCAGTCTCTTACCAACATACTGGTGATTTGCATGGCATTCCATACAAAGCTTCAAAAGGGGCCATTCCAATAGAAGTCTGATAACTATTATTATCGGAAAACTCCACTAAGTGCAAGTGATCTTCCCAAGAACCACTAAAATCCAGCACATAAGCTCTCAACAGATCTTCCAGTACCTTGTTGACTCTCTCTGTCTTCCCATCCGTCTGAGGATGATATGCGGTACTCATCTTGAGCTTAATGCCTAACACACTCTGTAGGCTCTTCCAGAACTCGCTTGTAAACAAAGCATCTCTATCACTGACGATACTACTAGGAATTCCATGTAGTCTAATGATGTTCTTCATGAACAACTTAGCCAAAACAGGTGCCGTCCTAGTTGACCTTACCAGAATGAAATGGGCACTCTTGGTCAATCTGTCCACTATGACTCATACACTTTCATTACCCTGGTTTGACCTTGGTAACCCGTCAATAAAATCCATGGATATCGAATCACACTTCCAAACTGGAATATCCAAAGGCTGAAGCAAACCACTTGGCTTCTGATGTTCGACTTTTACTTGCTAACAGTTCAAACACTATTTTACCCATAAGCCAACATCCCTCTTCATTCCTTTCCAGAAGAAACTTCTCTTCATATCCCGATAAATCTTGGTGCCCCCAGGATGAATCGTAAGCTTCGATCGACGACATTCCTTAAGAACTTCCTTCCTAAGGTCTCCAACATCCGGAACACATAACCGTTCCTTCTTTCTCAACCGACCCCTACGGTCAAGATCAATAAAATCCTTTAAGTCATCAATCTCGATTCCAACTTCTAACCTTCTAATCCTCTTGGCTAATACTAGATGCTCTTTCTGCCTAGAAGCAATCCATTCGGTCAAAAATGGTCGAACCTCCAAACAAAACAACATGGAGATATTCCGACTATATCCAGCAGTTGACCTCAACTACATACTACAAGCAACCAGTGCTTCCAAGTCTTTTTATTCTGCCAACATAGCTAACACCACATTCTGATGTTTCCTACTAAGTGCATCCGCTACCTTATTTCATTTTCCCGGTGTATACTCGATGCTAAAATCATAAGCTGCGATTGTCTCATGTTCAGCTCCTTCTGAGAGAATAAATACCGTAGAGACTTATGATCCATAAATAGCTCAAACCTTTCTCCCAAAAGATAATGCCTCCACACCTTTAATGCGAAGATTACCGTTGCCAACTCCAAATCATGAGTAGGGTATCTCACTTCATGCGGTCTAAGCTGTTTAGAAGCATAGGCAATAACCTTTCCATTCTATATTAGCACAGCACTTAACTCAGTATCACATGCATCTGTGTAAACTACCAACCCCTGATTCCCATCAGGAACTACTAACACGGGCGCATTAGTTAACAAATGTTTCAACTTAAGGAATGCCTCCTCACATTTGTCAGACCAAACAAACTTCACGTCCTTCCTGGTTAGCATAGTCAAGGATGCCGCTGTCCGCGAGAAATCCTTAGTGAACCTTCGATAGTAACCTGCAATTCCAAGAAAGCTTCTAATCTCACTTACCGTCTCTGGTCTTTTCCAATTGTTAATAGCTTCAATCTTATCCAGATCAACTGCTAAACCTTCCTCAGAAACTACATGACCATGGAACTTCACTTCCTTCTTCCAAAAATGACACTTTGAGAACTTCGCTTTCAACTGATGTTGCCTTAGCGTCTCCAACACTATTCTAAGATGATCCGCATGATCCTTCTCATTCTTAGAATATGCCAAAATGTCATCAATAAAAACCAACACGAACCTATCCAAGTGCTCTCGGAAAACCCAGTTCATCAAATCCCCAAGGAAAGCTGGCGCATTAGTAAGCTCGAATGGCATAACCAACCATTCGTAAGACCCATATCAGGTCCTAAACACCGTCAAAGGAATACTGCCCTCTGCCACTCTTAGCTGGTGGAAACCTGTCGCCAAATTCAACTAGGAAAACACTTTGGCTCCACTCAACTAATCGAATAAGTCGTCGATTCTCGAAAAGGATACCTATTCTTGATCGTCCTTTCGTTCAACATACGATAGCTGATACACATCCTTAACGACCCATCTGGCCTCTTCATGAATACCGCGGCCGTTCCCCAAGGCAAACTGCTTAGACGGATGAAATTCTTTCCTTCCAATTCCACTAGATGCACCTTCAATTCCTTCATCTCGGTTGGTGACATCCTGCTAGGTGGTCTACATATGGGTTCAGCACTTGGAACGAGATCTATCCGAAACTCGATTTCTCTTTTCAGCAACAAGCCCGAAACTGGTTCAAACACATCAGTAAAATCTCTTGCAACATAAACCTGCTTCAACTCTACTTTCGTTCCCATGGCACCCAATAACGCATAAGCATTTCCGTTCGAACTCCTTATTGAGTTAATAACTCAGTTATGGCTATTAGGGCATTTCAATGATATTTCCCGCTCCTGGAAAAATATCCTGGCATCATATCTATCTAACCAATGCATACCCAATATGATCCCGAAACCCACGAAATCAAAAACATGTAAACTGCATGAAAACATATGACCTAACAAATCAAGTTCTAACTTGTCATATCTCATTCCCAGAGTTGCATACCCTCCTATAGGATTCACAACCCTTAAAGGAGTAATAAGGTATAAAGGTTCTAGACATAAGAAATCTACCAAATACTAAGATATAAATGAGTGCAATGCACCAGCATCAAATAGTATCCTAACCGAAGTACTATGAATCATAAGCATACTTACCATCATAGCTTTTCCTTTCTCAGCAACCGTTGGTCTAGAGGATGATGGTTCCAACGCAAAGACCTTTCCCTTTCCAGCCTTAGCAGCCTCGGGACACTTGTCCTTGTAATGCCCCATCTGGACACAGTTGTAACACTTCACATTCGGCCTCATTGGAACTGCTTTTCAATCACCCGAGCGACACTCATTAGCATAGTGCCCCTTCTTGTCATACTTGTAACAGACAATATCAGCCTTGCTCTTCTTAGCTGCTACCCCCGACTGGGCACCTTTCTTCTTGAAGAACTTCTACTTCTTACCTTGAAAATTCTGAACCTTAGTTGGTTTCCCCTTTCCAAAAGTAGAAAGCATCTCTTCATTTCGAATAGCCATCTCGACAACAATATGACACAGATCCCGGAGGTTTGGCATGGTTGCTCTGGCGATCTCAGGATTCAACCCCCTGATAAATATATCATTCCTCCGAATGACTGTATCCACAGTAGTATGTCCGTAACGGGACAACTCATCAAATTCCGTAGCATACCCAATCACCGATTTATCCCCCTTGACTAAATCTTCAAACTTCCTTAGCAACGCTGACTTGGAAACCT
Organism: Allium fistulosum; assembly: GCA_030737815.1. NCBI lineage: Eukaryota > Viridiplantae > Streptophyta > Magnoliopsida > Asparagales > Amaryllidaceae > Allium > Allium fistulosum. The sequence goes on from CM060907.1 coordinate 105,051,189, forward strand.
CAGATAGAAATCTTTCTTCGAACCTTCTTCGCCCAAGTCAGATCTTCCTCTAGCTCTCCTATGGTAACTCCATTCCACCAAAACAATGCTGCTCCCTACAATTGCCTTGAAGCAAGTCTTCTCTTCTGCATATCCATCAAGCCGAGATATGCAAATATCCTCTCATAATGTAATAGTCAGTTTTCCACTCCTACTGCATCCTCGATTCCCAAAAAGGCTTCTCTCCAAGACTAGCATAATCCCTGCTCAGCTTGGCATAATTGTAGGATCGATTTCACCCTAGAGGTGGGGTGAATAGGGTGATACTAATAATTATAAAAATTTGATGCAGAAATCTATAAAATAATTGCAGCATAGATAATAGTAGAATAACAAAAGCAGAAATAGAACAACACAGATTTACCCAGCTTCGACAAAACCCTGCCTACGTGCTGGCCCCAAGGTTTCTACTAGAAATTAAGTAGTCAAACGCTTACACAAGTAAACTTGCGACACCAGCTATCGACTAACCTAACTCTACACTCAAAACCCTGCCATAACTCAACCACCGAGTTGTGGATTCTTGAACTACACCACCGTAGTTCGTCCCCTAGTCGCACGACTAGAATTTCACAAAAATTTAAAAGAGAAATACAAAATAAAAACAATTCAAAACAAGAAACCCTAATTAAAAAATTAAGTCCAATGGTAATTAATAGAGACGGCCCATTTAAACATATAACTAAAAGAAATATCTCATTTTTTTTAAATCTGTTTGGCCCGTTTCTTTGCTTTGTAAAATGGCTGCCTCTTCGAGAACTTCCGTTCCTCTTTCAACAATTTAGGGTTTTGGAAATTGACGATGCCGCTTGTAAATTGGAAGCTCAAGTTCTTTGATGCTTTCATTTCTGCCTTGCTGCTTCTTCTATCAGTGATATTTAAATGCTTGCGGCTGCAATTATATCGAGCTCGAATGTATGAGACTGGTATGCGACTTTTACCCTTTTTTAATTTTTGATTGTGCTCGACTTTGATTCGAGTTTCATGATTTAATGTTCTGCTATTTGCTTGAACTCTAATATCTTGATTGTCGATGATGTTAATGGTTTAAATAAGGAATAAAACACTAAATTATCGTTCGAATATTTTCATTTGAATTCGTCTGTTAATTTAACTCGGTCGTACGATTATGCTTGAATGTTGGTGATGTTTTCTAACTTTTTCAGTTCGTATATTTTCCTGTTATGCTTGCTTGGTCACCACGGCTTGCATTTGCTTTGGATTTGGTTCCGTTCTTTTCTCCGTTGACCTCTCTGATTTCGTCACTTTGAAATTGTTTTTCTATGACATTATTCAAACCGATAATTTTCACCATGATATTCTTCATTTATTGACCGACGTTATATTGTGTTGCTTTTTCCTTGACTGGTTCATCACCCACGGCTATGTTGTGATTAGCTTCGAGTTAATTGTATGTTCACTGTGTACATATTTGTGCACTTCATGTTGACTGAAACTGAAGTTGTATATATGCATGTAGTCCCAGTGCCCTTTGAAATCTTGTTGTATTTGACCCGTTGTTTGTATTTAGTTAAGCTGCTATCATGTTTTCTTGTATTCTCTGGAGTCTTGGGAAATTTGAAGTGGTCTTCATGTATATTGATGTCACCTCTGGTGCCTCTGAGCCTGTTTGAAACTGCTGTCACCAACGTATATTTTGTATATGTGTTTGGACTCAATTCTGATTGCTTGTTAAGCTATTATTCAAGTGGGTCTTCATGTGTAGCTGTTTTGGTTGAGGCTTTATGTATTGTATGTGGTCATTGAAGATTGTTGTCATTTGTATTTCTGTCTTGTATTTGCTTCTTAAAGTGTACTGCTGTGTGCTTCGAGCATTGCCTTGAACTGAACTGTTCTGGTTCACTACATGTATATATGTAATCATGTGTGTTCACGCACGTATATATGTATACATGTGTGTATGTTAACTTGTGCAGTTTCTTCCAGTCTTTGTTGTTTTTGAATCCATGCCTCATTGTGTTTATTTGAGTCTATAATTGCCTTTGAGCTTCTGATTTTATATGTGGAACTGTTATGTTGAGTGGCCTTGTTAGACTTGCATTGATCTGGACATGTTGTTTCCTCTGTTGCATTCCATATATATATGTATGTATGTATGTATGTATGTATACATGTCTGAATGCATGCATATCCTCTGTCCTCTGACCTGATACATATGTATGTACTTATATGCATATGTTGTGGTTTCTGTTTAAAAGCGTCACTTGTGCATGTCACTTTTCATTTTGTTTTCACTTGAATCTGGTCTGGAGCTTGTTGCAGTCTTGGTTCACCTGAAATTTGAACTTGCTCCTGTTCATGTCTGTTGTATGTTGAACTTGTGAGTTTTCATATGGAGTTCCTTTTGTTTAAGACTTGGTCTTGTCTGAAATTGCTCATTTGAGCTGCTATCTGCACACACACACACACACATGTGTGTGTGTGTGTGTATGTATACATGTGTATTCATGTATATATGTATGTTGACACTTTTCCATGATCTAGTTGCCTTTGATTTTGTTTCAGAGCTTTACTGCATTGTGTTTTTGCCTCATTGTTTCCAGTTGATTATATTGCTTTGCACTGCACATGTTGTTTTGATTTTAGAAACTTGTCTGGTTGTGGTGCACTTGTATATGTATTCATCAATTCAATGGTGGTTTGTACATTTTATTCTGGTTGAAGTTGTTTCATGACTCCATTGTCGACTGTTCTCATGTGTACACATTTGTGCACTTGTTAGCATGGTCTGGTTTTGGATTCTTGTTGCATGAGAACTTGTACTCGACAATTTTGTGATGCTTTTGTATTGCACCTGAGTTGAATCCAGCTTATGGCTCGGGTTTGACCTTGTGCTCACCTGTCCCTGTAGTTTTACCAAGTGTATATCGGTGTGCACGGCCTTGTAGCATGTACTGTGATACACTGTGCATGTCACAGATTGTTCGTGTAAGATGAATTCAAAATAATGATGACGAACAACCCAAATAACCGAGGCAAATAATATTTTCAAAAAACAAATTTTATTTTACGCTTCAAAAATATTTCTTTTTCAATGTTACTGCGTCAGTGTTTATTTTGCAGATAATTCAGATGCTGGATTCAAGCTGGAATAGAGTTGAAGATCAAATATGAGTGAATGAGTGATATGTAGTGAGGTGCAAATGTATGTAACAATTGTATAGTGAAATATTGTGTTGTAATTTGAAATTGTATTATAATTAAAATTGTGTATATATAGTGAGAGCTCAAATTTGTACTATTCAAAATTGTAATAAAATATTTGTTTGAATAAAATATCTGTTTGAATTTAAATTCTGTGTTATTTATTTTATTCAGCAAATATTTATTTAATTATGCGAAAATAAAATAGTACAATTAACAAATACATTTAAATGAATATATATATATATATATGTTTATTATCATCAAACAAAAATCATATACTTGCATATTCAACAATAATTATTGCCAATTGGGGACACCAGATTAGCTCCTCCAGCATTCCCTATAGCTACTCCCACAGCTGCTCCAGCTTGCATCATATTCACAAAGAACCGAAACATTATCCCCATATCAACCGACGAAATCTCAACACCAACATTAGCATTTGCATCTGGGTTTGCATTTGCCTGTCGACCCTGGTTGCTCCTAGTATTAGGTCTAACCTTTCCACTTATTGCGGTGCGTCTTCCACCTTGATTCACTCTTTCGTTTCCTGCCTCCATATCTTACTTTACTACTACCTGAAATCCAATCTTGGTGAGATGCAGAAGAATGGTCTAAGAGAGTGGGGAATACATACTTGGGTATTTATAGTAAAGTACATATATGTTAAGATAACGCTTACCTAAGCCCAACCATATTTTAGATTCATTAGATTATGCTTTAAAAATCTTTCAAGGATTAAATTCCTTTTCAGTACATAAATCATGCTCCGATACGAACTTGTAACACCCCACTTCCGGAGGCTCAAAACTAACTGCTATAGATGCTGCAGTCATCCATAGGTGTTATTTCTTAGTGACCGAAATCGGAAGCTTGAAACTATTGGCAACACAGAAACACAAGAATATGAAAAAATTTAAACTTCAACTAAATGGAATTTTTCATTTCTTATGAATTTCAATTTAAGATTTAATTACATAATCCCAGACGTTAACCACGTTCAGATCACATATACATGTACAAAATGCGATAAGAACGACATATGAAGATGTCCCCTTATGATGATCAAAGAACTAATAAATATGAACTTTACAGTTCTTAGTACATCACAGTGGAAAACACAAAATAGCTCCTATACAGCTAACACTGCCTCCTGCACGTCTCCGAAAGCTTATTCGTCCAAAAAACCTAAAAGCCTCATACTCTTAGACTACTCAAATTAATTTTGAGTACCCGAGAGTTTGTGGAGAAACACAAACTTCGAGTCAGACAATAAGTCAAATATGAATAATCCCCTATCATATCTTATCATAAATAGATAGCTAGTGAGACCATGCCGCTTAGCGGAACGGGTTTTCCCCTTACTAGTATCCTAAACAAAACATGTAAATCATTTACTATGCCCCTGCACCCAAAATGATTAGTCTTAACATAATATAAAATAAAGCCATAAATCATATATATTGGATATCCCATCCACCTATTCCTTAGATATCCCATCTAAAAGCATTTTATTAGATTTCCCATCTAAAATCAATTTATTAGAGTTCCCCACTAAAACCTTTAAAATGACTATCCATCATAATTAAATAGGACTATCCGTCCCAAGTCCATTTAAAATAAATGCAGATTATCCATCGTTCATTGTTTTATAAAAGTTGTTGTGGGATATCCACCGCACACTCCATAGTTTTCCTAGGATGACAATGAACCATTAGGTGCCAAATCCCGAGGCTAACCACCTTCGGCAAAACATTCTTTTCTTTAGAAATTTGATGTGGGTTATCCATTGCACATTCAATGGTTTTCTTAGGTTAACCAAGAACCCATCACTTGGCCAATTAAAATTTCATGATCCCCAAAAATTATTTATAAAAATTCATGATCCCCATGATTAATTATTTTCCCCAAGTATACCACCTGTTTAACTTATTCCCATTGGTAGCCTCAATTAGGTTAAATTAAATAAAAACACATTGATAGCTCTAATATATATTTTCGAAAGCATATTTCTATCTGTAACCCTAAACTATGTATCGAAAACATTAAACCCATCTCGGTGTCCCCAAGGTTTTATAACATTCAATTTATATAAGTATCCCCCTTACATATTCAAACAAAGATAAGTATTTTATGCTATAACCCTTCGAAGTAACCCCTTCAAATTAGCAAAGTTTTAATAAGGAAAAATGGCTATAATAGCCCTTTAAAACCCTTTTAAATGAAGTCCAATTCGAAAGCAAATAACACTCCGAAGTTAGCCTCTTCGGAAGCCTTCCTTTTGAAAGCATCACAAAATCATACCTTTCGACCTTATCGGAAGGTTTCTTTTGGACCTAGTCGAAAGGTTCTACCTTTCAACCTTGTCGAAAGCCTGGGGTATCCCCCCTTATGAAACCATTTATAAACCTTTCGAAAGCAATGAAACTCAAAACCATTTGAAGGTAAGGCCTTCAAAACCTTTCGAAATCAAACCTTTTGAAACCATTCAAAAACAATGAAGTGTTGGTGTTGGAACCAACCCTTCGAAAGTATACTTCCGACCTTGTCAGAAGGTTTACCCTTCGACTTTGTCGAAAGGTAATAAACCTTTTACTTTAAAAACAATGGGAGGTTAAAAGGTAACCCCTTCTTCTTCCCCTTCTTTCCCTTCGGCTTTGTCGAAGGCATCCTTTCGACTTAGTCGAAAGGATTAAAACGCCCTTTTAGAAAACATTTTAAAACAATTCTCTTGAAGGTTTAAACTTTCGAAGATCCCCTTCGAAACCCCTTCTTGAATATATAAAGATTTTATTCTTTTATAAAACGATAGAGTTGAAGGATCCCCCTTCTACTTATTCGAAAGCTATTATGTTTCTATTCGAAAGCAAAGGAAGCAGCTTCCCCATCCCTTCGCCCCTCTTCCCTTCGACACCGTGCCTACCTTTCGACTTATTGCTCTTCCTAGCTTTAATTATAGAATGAGATAATTTCCTAGCTTTAATTCCTTAGCTTGTTCTTCAATTTATTGCACTTCCTGGAGCTTTTAATGGCCTGCCGAAATATAGGTAAAGAGTTATAAATGAGAAAGTAAAAGTTTTTTAAGGTGGAGAAAGAGATATATACTAAGAAATGTAGCGCCATTTCCAAGTTTACCCCTTAGGAAATTCCTCCTTCTAAATTTAATTAAGTCTTATTTTAGTTCATTCATTAAGACACGACCATAGGATTTATTAATCTCATCTCCCTAATTATTCACATTATTCTATTTAATTTATCCAATTAAATATATTGAATAATGTTAATTAAAATTCAGGGGCATTAAAATAATGGATAATATCGATCATGCCTGGTCATTAGCGAGATCAAGGACGTCGGGATATGAACGTCCAAATAGATGTTCTCGGGAATAGGGAACGATACGAAACTCGGTTTATTTATAACTAGTTATTGGTCGAAGGGAACTCAACCGAGGACAAACATGAATAACCAAAGAGTTGGTTCAATATTAGTTTTGTTTAGCCAAACTAGAACCCTTTGGCAACAATAAACGGAGCTAAATAGTGGAAAGTTAAAGCAATTATAGAAATTTTACTTATATGTACAAAGTTACAGTAAGTAAAAGTAGTGCATAGATACATGAATGTATAATATGGATGAATTGCAGTACAAACAGTCATATTATATATGCAGGCGGTTGTATATAAGCAGGAGAAATATATAAAATGAGGAAATGTAAACGAAGCAGAGATTGAAATAGAAAAAACAATCTTTAATTTCTGTCAACCTTTATATACAATGGATGTGAGGGCCATTCCCGCAAAAGCACGACCTATGTACAAAAGGAAAACAGAAGGGTACAACCAGAAAGAGACAAAAGGAAACCGTCTCATTATCATTAAAGGTTAGTTGGAAAGCCTACTTTTGTGCGTCTTCTTCTTCTTGCCATCCTTGATGCTCGAGCCATTGCGAGGTGTTTTCTAGCCCTTCTCATCCTTGCGTATGCTGCCTTTGGAAGGAGTGGTGTCTCCTTCGGTGATAGTGAGGGTATGATCTTCGGGTCGGTCAACGGGGGACTCGGATGTCTTTATAGTAACGCTGATGCTTCTACCCTTCAAAAGTTTCATGGTAATAGGAAGTATTCTTTCAGAAGGCTTTGGCTCCTCGGTATTAGCAGGTTTTCCAAGTCCAGGCTCAATCTTGATTTTAACTTTGGAAACGTCAATCTTCAACCTCTCCGCCATTGAAATAAGACCAGTAGGGTCCGAAGTGCTGGTAATGGTGATGCCTTCCCTTAAGGACCGTGAAGCGTCATCCAATCCTTCTAGAGCTACGATTTTCTCCAAATTAGGACCACGAGTGGAGCTGGAGGTAAGGCTTAGAACGACCAGTCCTGTGGTAACGGGGGTCCACTCGGTAGCAATAGCAATAGGACCCAAGCCTTATGTGATTGGCGGTGGAGGAGGTGGAATAGACAGATGACTTGTGAGTTCACAAATGGAGAAGTAAAGATTAGTAACAGTCTCAAGCGAGAACTGAAAGATCTTGAACACTGGAGAGACAAGAGAAATACCTTCACTGGGACTGGATTGTTGGATAGAAGATTTAATAATTCCATCTCAACAATTGCGGACTGCAGTGGCCGAGTAAAGAAGGGGTAATATAAGGTTTGACAGAGGTCACTGCTGCAGAAGCTGGAATAATCTAGGCATCCTCGTAGTTGACCCCCTCAGACTTTAGAATCTTCGTTGTAAGCTCTTGGACCTTAGAAGATGATGATTCTATGTGGCCTGATACACTTGAACCAGCAGGAGCTCTAATTGCAACTCCAGTAGCAACAACATCTTCTGCGGTTAAGATAGCTTTTCCCTCTTCAAGTTTTTCAATGTCGTTGACATCTAGGTACTTAGCTTTCAATTCATCTTAATTGAGGCCCTTAACGACCACTCTCGCACGACGTAGTATTTCTTCCTTGGCATGGATAAGAGCGATGACACAATTGCTTCCTAGCCATATCAAGTTCTTATATTGGATAATGTTGGCAAAGAAGTATTGAAGGTGGAATCCAAGTCTTCTTTTTCTTTGGCCATTCTCATTCATGGTCGCATCATTATCGATTTGGGCCTTTAGTTTCTCTGTTTTCACTAGGGGCAAGGTGGATTCAAGCTTCTCTTTTTTTGTAGGGTGTTCTTGGAACTCGGCTTCCTTATCCTTGGTAGCCTTCTCTTCCTTTAGAAGGGCCAGGTAATTGGTTGTGAGCTACGTTTTGAGAGTGGCATTATCTTTCGTGAGCAGTTATTACGAGGTTCTTTATCACAATCTCATCCAGATTATGAGCCTTCTTCATCTTTTCGACCAAATCTTTGGTCTTCTTCTCAGATGCCCAAGCAGCATCTCTTTCTTCTTCAACATTAGCCAGATCCTTTTTATACTCCTCTATGATCATGCCATAGCTTTTATTTTCTTACTCAAGCAATCAAATATCAGTTTGATGAATTCGGTTGACATCAGAAAGAGAGAAGCAAAGTTTTTTCCATTCATACCCCTCGTCTATAAGCTCTTGGATTGTGCTGACCCTATGGTCTGCCTCTTCCCCAAAATAGTCTTTGAGGTCACAGTCAAACATGACCCTAGTTAAATAGTGGTCTGGGAAGGAAACTTGCATCTGACTCGACGGGGCAGAAGGAGGAGTTGGGTGAATAGAAACTCCATTGGATAGTGGGGGTAAAGGAACATTGGTAGTCAAAGAAAGTGATGCTAGATTTTGTTGTTGTAGGGGGGGCTGTAGTTGAGATCAAGGTAGGGGAAGGCTAGAAGAAGAACCATGACGGTCACGCGAATTCTTATGTCTTTTCCCATGGTCGTAGGATTCTCTCTCCTCCCACTGCCCTATCTTCCTATCCCTTTCTGCCTAGTGGTCAAGTTCCACTTGACACTCTTTTTCTTTCCTCTGATTTCTTTCTTCATCTGTTTTTATTTCTCTACAAGAGCTGAAGCAAAAAGGATACTGCTCAGGAGTTACTTTTCTTTGTTCTGAGGTGTTGGAGTGGGATATCTAAAGCAGCCTCTTCCCAATTTAGCTGAAATAAAAGAAAGGATCATATCAGTTTTGAAACATTGGAATGTAAACGAATGCAAGGAATGTTAATTCATGATCCTAGAAGTGTGTGGAGTGTTGGTATCCCATTAAGTACTCTATGGACTGTGTTCGGATGGTAGTAAGGATGGAGTCTCGCCTCCTTCGGCTAGGATGCGTTTAGAAGGGAAGCTAAAACCAGGAGAGCACTCCTTAAGAAGATCGTTGATGGGGATGTCGAGATCACTCAATGAGTCAAAGATATTTTTTGAGTGACCGACTAGAGGAGTTGCCTTGGTTATTGGTGTCATGCTTGGTTATATGGACCGCTGAGAGGTCTTGACCATAATTCGCTTCTGACATGGCATGACAAGAATTTCGACGCCCTCTTGAGATGACTCTCCATACGACTCATAATCTTCTTGATCAAATTCATTGTCATCATCCCCTTCTTCTTTACCTTCTTCTTCTTCTTTCTTGCCTCCCTTTTCTTCTCTTCTTCTCCCTACTGGATATTTTCCAGTGTCAACTCTTTCTTCCCCTTTCCACTTGTACTTCACGGGCAACATTAACTTTCGCTGCTCAATCGACGGATTCATCGATGTTTTCCTTGCTGGATGGACCTCTAATGCCCCCTTGCATATCTTTGTCGGAGCTGCGAATGGAGGAAAAAGACCTGGTCGGCATCCTATAACTACTTGGTGAAACTTCGGATGGAGTGGTGAAGCATTCAAGATGTAAATGGTTGCATTGACGAAGATTCTCGTTTGTTGGGGGATAAGTGGTGGAGCAATATCAGATGTTGACCCTCTTGAGGGTTTGTAGAGTCTCAGAGTGCTCGTCGCTCCTGTCTCAAGCAGGGGTATTTGTGAAGAAAGGAGATAACAAGTTAAACACTTTTACTGTGAAAATTCAAATACGAGGAAGAACAGATAGGAAGAAGTATTACATCCGGATAGCCTGGGTCGGGTGAAGCCATATGGACATCAAACAAAGAAATACCCATTCTTGAAATATAAGCGCTTGTCGTGGAGTGCTTCAATGACCTTACACCTAAATAAGGCTTCGATGATCATATAAAAAGGCAACTTGCTTCCTTATTCAAAGCTCAAGACACATGTTAGTTCCCCAAAGGTTGGAGGTTGTTGAAATTGATTTATAAATAAGATGCACAAAGAGAGCAAGGCGTTAACATTAGGGTGGACTTGAGTAGGACCGAGCCCAAGCTCCTAAAGGAACATGCGGAGAAATGGATTGGAGGGTGGTACAACACCACTTAGGCACATGTACTTGTTGCAGGCCATATAGCACATTGTAGGATTATGCACCCGTTTGTTCTATATTAGGAGCAGGATGCCACCATTTGGAATTCCATGTTGTTGAGATATAGTCTGCAGTGATTTAGCCATTAGAACCATTGGAATTTGTATAGGAGTATCAACTAGGACTCTTTAACCCAATAGTACATTAATAGGAGAAGGTTGCTCCTGAATTAAAGCCACTGGAATTATCACCCCTTGTAATATTGCGGTAATAGAGCATCGATTTTCGAACGGCACGGATATTGAGGTTTGAGTAGTAGTAGACCCATCTTTAGGAGGCATTGATGGCCTAGCGCGAACGTTGAATCGAAGAGAATGGCGTGTCATTCTAGATAGAAAAACTTGATATTAAACACGGTCAGGTATGTTTTAATTTGGAATTCTATTTAGTGAACCCGAGTAACCAACACTCAAAATCCAACGGATGTCAATGTGTCTTGACCAATGGGATTCTGAACGTTGAAGGAACTAATTGAAAGTGTCAATTTATACAGTGTGAGTCTTGTATCCCATACACGATGAACATACCATTATTTGTAGATAGCCCGCTCGTGCTGCAAAATAAGCCACGTCAAAAGATGGAACTATGCATCAAATCTTACCTATCATCTTCGGATATACGATAATGGAACCGTTCTTTGGAGCAACACAAAGTGTTCTTCTGCAAGAACACAAGAAGTGCGGTGGTTAGAGGTGCAATAAAATGGAATTATTTGACTGTCGAAGCACATTCGTCGCGACCGTTCTTTGGAGAAGAAACCTCTCGACGGACATCAAAATAGCAACTTCTATTCGACCTAGCTTAAATAAGGTCCACTCATGCTTTCCTTAGTTGAGTTAGTGCTTGAAACCATTAGAAGTGAAGGAACCCTAGGCATCATGAGAGGCAACCCGAAGCAATTCAAGGAAAGCATGAGGTCGACATGGAGAATAGCTATGGACCAACATTGCCCAGGAAAGTGTTGTGCTTGCTTCGAGTTAAGCCTATAAACCCCTTAGGGAAGATTCATAATTGCAACGATCAAAGGAATAAGCTTGGCCATATCATAAATTTCAGGCCTACATGGTCAATCATGGTAGAGTTAGGGGTATGTCCTAGGGACAACTATGTAATTTGTTACATATATCTAACTCGATAGCCAATCTTGTTCGAAATAGAAGATGTTTTCTTTCTATTATATATTTGATATAATATGTTATATTAATTAATTAATTTAATTAAAAGTATATTTAATTGAAAATCCATAAATGGTATGTTTTATGATAGTAGTTCAAAATGTTGTAACCATGAGTAATTCATCATAATGAAAATAAATATACCACTTTAAATATTCCTAGACAAGATGTGTCAAGACTGAATGTCGATACATCCATTGAGACTAGAGTACGTAATGCTGTCCAAATATTGGGCAATGTATTACTCATGACTGCCAAAGCACTAAGGGGTGGTCACATACTGGTAGTTATTGGATAACTATGAAATGACTCACTTGATAGTTTCATGTTGGTTAATATAACTAAGGTCAAATAGAAAATATCAATGTGACAAAATTACATAGTTCCCTTGACTTGAGAATACTGCTGATCTTCAATATGGAAGCTCCACTTTAATTGTATTTATATCGTGGCATGACGTCCATTGAATGACTATAGTTGGGTCGAGTGGAAACATTGGAAGTGAAACACAATACAAGAGAGGATTCATCTCCTTAGTTATATAAGGCTGGTATCATGGTCAACTGAAGTCAACTCAAAGTCAAAGTCTCTGGTTAGAGCATTTCAATTAATAATAATTGTTATGATTGAACCATGGACTTCGTGTTTGGACTGTAGAGTTGAATTTATATGATATTGAAATTTTGACCATTACCAAATTCCATAAGTCCAAAGTGAGAGTTTTGACGAAAAGAATTCATGTACAAAATATTCACAATTGAGTAATGGTTAACAAAGTAAAATTGTATTTTACCAAAACCAAATGTGATAACCCACCTTTTTAAACAATTTAAGTCGATAATAAACCACACATGTCAAACTCAAACCATTCAAAAGGGCGGATTATCAATGGTGTAAATAAGGGAAAAGAAGGAAAGCAAAACACAGAATCTCGCGACGGAATGACAAAATATAATAATTAAATAAACAGTTCATGAAGCTGTTTTATAATATACATTTGATTACACAATTTTTACAACATAATCAGAGTACAATCAACAAATATACCAAATTGATGCAGCGGAATAATACTAATAATATAATATACCAAACTCCATCTTCGTCCTCTAGAAATAATGTCTTCAACACTAAAATACTCAGACTGACCTGAGCATAATGAAAAGACAAAACACTCGAGTCAGAACAAAAAGTTCTTATGTAAGTTAAATCAACAACAAGTAAATATGAGTGTAATAGCTTCAAAGATATTTATGGGATTTTACATCTCCTATCAAGTGTACAACGTAAGTGTAATAACTTAAGAGATGTTACGAGATTTTCCATCTCCTAAGGATCCATCAAACTATCTATATATAGTAAGATATGCTATATATGTAGTGTCTATCAGTAAAGTAAAGTATTAAAATAGTGTTAAGGCTTTACATTGATCCCCCTTAACACATTTTTAAGCATTGTCCTACAGTTTTCCTTAATAGCATCACCAGTAACGTCGGTAGCCAGGGAGGCACCATGATAAGACAACACTAAAACAAAGTCGTAGTGGTCGCGTATAAGGATAAAAGTATGACAAGGCACGTGAGGCAATGCCCAATGTAGGATTCTACTAGTTTACCCTTTATAGTTGATCGTCAAACATCATCGTAGCGACTACCGACCGAGTCCACCACCCCCAAAATTAAATCAAGGTGCACCGATCGAATCAAAATCAATGTAATTATACGAAGGGGTGGGGCCCCTAAAGGTAGCTAACCTCTTGGCCATACATAAGCTCCTGTTTTAGTCATTTCAAATTGACACAAGTGTTGGGGTCATCCATCATCGTTCTCTTTCTTCATTATAGTAAACATCGCCAAGTCAACCTCTACATTCTGGATAACATCCACCGCGTACACGGCTGTTAAAGTGGTTCCGGTAAAATGACAGAGAGTATGTCATTTATCTGGCCCCTGTCTCTTTAACAACCAATTGTCCATTTTACACACCGTTTGGTTCTTTTAAATTTCAAGAACAAGTCATACTTCATATCAAAATATCAGATTTGCTTCAAAAATCATTTCGAATTCAAAATAGGTCATACCCTCAAAACATTTGTATTTAAATAAATGATTTAAATCTAAATAGTTCTCCTTTAAAACAGTTTGAATATTGAAAATGGTTTTGAATAATTAAAATGGTTTTGAATATTGAAAATAGTTTGGAACAATTAAAATAGTTTAAAGATTGGAAATGGTTTTGAATACAAAATAGTTTTTTTGATAAAAATGTGTGAACCTCTAAAGAAGAGGAGAGCGCACGCGCGCGTGCGCACACACACACACACACACACACACACACATATATATATATATATATCACCAATAGAAAAGGAGCTTCCAACATACCTGGCAGGTAGCAAAAAACCCCCCATACAAAAAGAAAAAATAAAAATAATAAAAAAACCCTCCCAAAAGCCTATGAAGACACTCGCTAAACAATCTACTCTAACAAGAATCTATTGTCTAAAACGTCTCCAAGAGCTGAGCAGCCTTCAAAAACAACTCCCACAACCTCAACCTCAACAACCATATCTGAAAATCCTCAAAAGCAATATACCGCATTCGCTCAAGCCACAAAAAATCTCCAAAAAAACAAACACCTAAAAAATCCCCAAAAAACCATCATCCCTCAAGCGTAAGACTTAGAAGCTTTGAGTTTTAAATGAGTACTTCTCCTAATATTAGCTATCGAATAACTCTTACAATTTCTTCTACCAGATTTGGATGAATTAATGGAATCACAAGCATGGAAAGGAGAAAGTGGAAATCTTCCAACAGCTGGCAATCTCTAACATAGTGCAAATCATCTCTGCATCTAAAAGAAGAATTCGGTTTCCTCTCAAAACCACTCCACTTATTGAAATTTCTAGTGACGGTCTGGGGATGAGATCTTTCGTTAAGCGCTTGCGTGTATGAACGATTATGAGAATATAATTTGGGAGCAGAAACCCTAGAGAAAGGATGAGAATCAAAAGAAGGAAAGGAATTAAAATCGCATGATGAAGGAAAAACATTGGGACAGCAGGTCACCATGATTTGGATTTTGAGATTTTAAAGCGAATATAAAATAGTTTGGATAATTAAGATAGTTTATTTATAAAAATAATTTGGTTATTAAAATAGTTTATATATCAAAATAGTTTATATCAAAACTGTTTCTTCTTTTTCAAACAATTGAACTCATGTTCCAATTTCAAATCACAACAAATTCAATTTTTCAACATCCAATTTCAATTCAACTTCATATTCAAGTTTCGATTTAAATTAGCCTTAATTCAAAACAATTTCAACTTTACTTCAAATTCAATTTTTAACAGTTCTATTCAAATAGTTAAGTGTTTCAATTCAATTTCTCATTTTTAAACAATTTAGTTTAAATCCATTTCACATCTAAGACTTTGAAATACCAATTTAAACCATTTTAATTAAAGTAAATTCAAAGTTTAAACAAAAATTTAAACCGTTCAAACAATTCACTTTCAATAGATTTAAGTCATTTATCAAATTTCAACTTTAAAATTTCAAATTAAATCCTTAAACAGTTTCATTTAAACAGTTTCAATTTCAACATTTTCAAAGCTCGAATTAGAAAATAATTAAATTCATATAAATCCATTTTCTTTTATTTTCTTTAAAACATCATTTAAACAAATCCAATTTCAATAATTTAAAATTATTTAATTTAACCAATCCGGTGTCCGTATATAATTTTCTACCCTATGGCCAAGTGATCAGTTATTTCAACTTTAATTATACGGGTGGATATATATCATTTCAAGCCATAATTAATTTACATATGTATATATCATTTCAGCCTATTTCTTAGTTTATTTCAAATATTCCAAATGATAATATAAATAATGTCAATTAATAAATAGGTAATAACATGAATATGTCAAATAAATAAATGACCATTCATCCAACATCAATCAATAGGCATACAATAACAATCAACATCCAAATCAGTCAACATATCACAACAGTTACTAATTATCCATTGTCGGTGTTTAACTAGCAATTAAATTTCAATATTAAATAAATGTCAATTTAATTCAATATAAAATTCAAATTAATTTAAATGTCAATTTAAACTACCAAACAACAATCAATAAAATTTTATCACTTCATAATTTCAATTTAACTAACATAAGAAAATTTAGTATTGCGTGAGTGGGTTAAATCACTCACCTTTGATTTAAAGCCCGCTAAAAATCCAATAAAAGCCTGAAATTTCAACAGTCTCCAAATTCAACCAAACTAATTTCATATTGTTTGGAATTTCAATATGAGTCCAACGGAAGAAACCGCGCATTAATCGGAGTTCGTATGCAAAAGTTATTCGAGTTAGAAGTTTGAATTTAAAATTTAAAATTAAATAAACAGGAGGGCACAATCGTAATTACTTATTTCCTTAACCCACGTTCAGATCGAACGTAAAAAGAACACATCAAGCCGCCATCTATATTTGCCGCCGCCTCCGCCTCCGCCCATAGGTCATCGGTCACTGATCTGAACCCACCACTAGGACCGCCTCGCCAAGCTCCACCTTCAACAAAATTTTCACTACACCAAAAAGCTGTTTTTTCCACTCCTTCATCTGCCAAATTAGATACGGCTTAAAGCAGTATCAAATTAGAAACGGCTAATAGCCGCATCTAACAAATTTGACACGGTTACAAGCCGTAGCAAATTTGATACGGCTATAAGCCGTATCTAATTTCGTGCCTATTTCTGGCGCAAACTTTTCCACATAATGTGCACGTCTTCCCTCCAAATAATTCACTTTCCCCCCATTTAGATACGGTTCTTAGCCGTATGAAATTTGATACATGTTTTAGCCGCATCAAATTTGATACATGTTTTAGCCGTATCAAATTTGAATAAGTAAATTAGTGTAAATATTTGCAATTGGTCCAATATTTGTGCAGGAGCAGATCTTTTTACATAGCTAGCTTTGAAAAGGGTATTTATCCCAAGCTTATAGTATACATGCCATATTTTTTTCCTTTGTCACATTGCTTCAAAGATTCGATGATGGATTCTGTTATGTGCATTTAACCGTCAGATACTCAAATAGTAGAATATTTATATCATTCTTGATCTTGCATTTGTCCCTGTATTCATTAAGTTTAAGTACATAATTATCTTAATCAATGGACTGTTTTTTGTGGTGCAATTAGTTTTTTAAAAGAGGTTGAAAGATGTGAGAACTATTGACATTGGCAGATGGGTCAGTTAAGTTATGAATTGGTGTTACTCCTTATCTTAGTAATATGAAAGGATGCTAAATCTAAAAACTTAGGGCCTGTTGAACAACCAACCAGAAGAGCAAGTGAAATGAACTCATTTCCGGGCATGTGATCATACCATTCCTGTTCTATTTTTTAACGAACATGATTGTAGATGATAGTACGTAACTCCTGAAAGCAAAAATTTAACAACGCACAAATGGTCAAGTAAAAAACTAAGGATAACGAACAATAGACAGGTTACAAAGTGTTTAAACAGTTTTGTAGCATGAATAATCCATGTAAGGCTCGGATTGCTATATCTTTTTATGCTAGTGTAGATCGCTGAATGTCAACAAATTGTTTATGCCCGAAAATATAGAATTTTTTTATAATAATGGTCCACTGACTTAAAAAAAGACAGAGTTTATATTGAATAGAGTATGGAATTCTTCCCAAGGAACCAAGAGCAGTATTATTTCAACTTGAATAAATGCTTAGATTGTCTTGGTATCATGAATGATATATAAAGGAAATGAATTCATAAAAAATAAATGCTTAACCACCTTAATACTACCATCAAACTACTTTTATAGGGGTGAAACTAGGCAGCCATTATAGTGCTGGAAAAATAAGATAATCATTGATAAAAAATAATATCATCCACCACAGGTAAGTGAAAGTGTCATACATGCTGTTGTTGGTAAGTTTTCCTTACAAAGGATGTAAAATTACGATGCAATATATTTGGTAAAGCCAATTTAAACAAAGAATAGGAGTAGCATCAAGAAGACGAGTACCGCTAAGCAAAATAACATGCTATTTTATACCAAGGTAAAATTATGCTCATGTCTCATGTTCTGTTATATATTATATAGGAGGGCAGTATGTCTTTCAGCATAGACAAACAATGGATAAATGAATCAGATTTA
Source organism: Allium fistulosum (assembly GCA_030737815.1). Lineage (NCBI taxonomy): Eukaryota > Viridiplantae > Streptophyta > Magnoliopsida > Asparagales > Amaryllidaceae > Allium > Allium fistulosum. The sequence continues at coordinate 105,069,144 of CM060907.1, forward strand.
AGATCTACATGCTATATAGACGGGGTGCAGAATTTCATTAGTTTTGTTGAAGAAAACAGTGGTAAGAAAGGAGTGTATTTATGCCCTTGCATCCGGTGTAAAAATACGAAGACGATCAAATTAGATGACATTCATTTTCATTTGCTTAGATGGGGTATTATCCAATCATATACAGTGTGGTATTTTCATGGGGAAAAAGGGCGGAGATGGAAAAACAACAACCAGTTAGTCATGCCACAACTACTGATGAGTCTGAACATATTAGGATGGAAGATTTGGTCAATGATGTAGATAGATTTCATCATTTTCAACCTAATAATCTGTTGCCTGATCATGCTAATGTTAGAGAGCAGTCTACTGATTATCCAGATTGGCAGGCCAATGAAAGTAAGAAGTATAAATCACTTTTTGGTAGCGTAAAAGAGCCCCTATATCCTTTATGTTCAAAAGGGATTACGAAGCTGTATGCCATTGTGAAACTGAATAGCTTGAAGACCCAATACGGCTTTTTAGATAATGGTGTGACTGCACTCCTCAAACTAATAAATGAGTTACTCCTCGAAGGTAACATGCTGCCGACAATGTACTACGACGTGAAGAAGATCATTAAGCAAGTTGGGATGAATTACAAAACTTATGATGCATGCATCAATGATTGCATATTGTACTGGAAAGATGATGCGAAAAAAGTTTCTTGTACAAATTACAATGAACCAAGATATATGACATCATTCAACAAAGAGATAAAAGGCACCAAAGTACCTCGAAAGACATTAAGACATTTCCCTTTAATTTCTAGATTGAAGAGACTGTATACTGTATCATGGATAGCAGATGCGATGACCTGGCATGGTCGTGCCAAGTCTGATCCAACCGTAATGCGTCATCCATGCGACACTTCTTAGTGGAAAGCCGTAGATTCTTTTGACCAAGCTTTTGCTGCCGAGCCACGAAATGTCACACTTGGAATAGCGACAGATGGTTTCTGTCCACATGCTTCTCTCTCTAACCCTTATAGTTGTTGGCCAGTAATTGTAGTACCATATAATCTTCCTCCGTCTATGTGCATGAAAAGGGAATTCTCAATGTTAACATTGTTGATTTCTGGGCCAAAACAACCAGGGAAGGATATTGATGTTTATTTACAGCCGTTGATAGACGAGTTAAAGCAGTTATGGGAAGGAGTCGTTACATTTGACTCGTAAAATAAATCTGAGTTCACAATGAGAGCTAGGGTGCTGTGGGCAATCCATGATCACCCTGCATTTGGGACTCTATCGGGATGTACAACTCATGGTTATTTTGCATGTCCTGTTTGTGGGGAAAACACTTGTTCTTATCATCTTCCTGAAAGTAAGAAGATGTGTTACATGGGACATCGAATGTTTCTTCCTAACGAACACAAGTTTCGATACGATAAGACAATTTTCAACAACGAACAAGAACTTCGTCATTCTAAATGGCCATTGATTGGTTTTCAAGTTGAAAAGAAAGTAGCGAATATTAAAATGAAAGTTGGTAAACAAAAAGAAGAAATTAGTCGAAAACGGAAAAAGTCAACCAATGAAGAAGTTGACAATGTTTCTGGATGGTATAAGAGGTCTATCTTTTTTGATTTACCATATTGGAAAGCAAATTTGATCCAACATAATGTTGATGTTATGCATACGGAGAAGAATGTCACGGAGCATCTCATCAGCACCATTATGGACCATAAAGATAAGTCAAAAGATGGCATCAATGCACGCAAGGATTTAAAAATCATGGGTATAAAAAAAAAGTTGTGGGTGATGGAAGATCCTGAAACAAATAAATAATCATACCAAAGGCAACTTTCACTTTGAGCAAAGAAGAAAAGATACGGTTTTGCACCGTTTTGAAAAATCTGAAAGTGCCTAACAAATTCTCTTCTAACTTCCACAACAATGTGAGCATCAATCCTCCTGAACTAAGAAATATGAAGTCACATGATTACCATGTCATAATGCAGCATTTTCTTTCGGTATTGCTTCAACATTCTTATCCACAACATAAGGATCTATGAAATGCCGTTCATCGTATTAGTCTATTCTTTAACATTTTGTGTTCAAAGGTGATCAATAGGGAACATCTTTTAAAAGCAAAGGCTAGCTTAGTAGAAGCAATGTGTGTTTTTGAAAAACATTTTCCACCTGCATTTTTTGATATCAGTGTCCACCTTTTGGTTCATTTAGCCGATGAAGCATTGATTTGTGGCCCTGTCAGATATAGATGGATGTATCCCTTTGAACGGTAAATTTATAATTTCAATTATGTACATCAATATTCGATATAAATAGCTACCATCTACAGTATATAATTGATCACATTCATAGATTGATGAAAACATATAAAGGATATGTGCGCAACAAAAGATACATCGAAGGGTGTATTGCAGAAGGATATATCATACAAGAAGCTAGTCTTTACTGCATGGAATATATGCCAAACGGAGGTGATGGCAATCATAAACATACCCGCGAAGCGTTTTTAGACGAGGACGATGAGTTTGCTGGTGAGATACCTCTAGATAATGGTAAAGACATAACGTTAACCCAAGTGCAGTTTGAACAAGTGCGTAGATGGGTCCTTAATAAGTACGATGGATTGGATGAATGGAAGAAGTAAGTTCACGAACTTGTCCTGAATTTTGATTTTTTAATTCAATTTATATATAAGTTTTGATATGTGTTTTCCGTAGGAGGTATAACTCCTATGTGAAAAGTACTAGATTTCAACCTCGAGGCAGGGTTACGACTGCGGAAGCCGTTCAAAGTTTTACTCTATGGTTACGTAATGAGGTATTACATCGTCTTAAGTATTTCACGTGTTTATGAGTGGGCAATACACCTTTGTGACCATGCTTTTTGACTTATTTTGTTTTATGTAGTTGTTAAAGACCATCGATGTTGATCCAACTCTGTGGCGGCTAGTGCACGGGCCGAAGTTCATGGCGTGTAGTTATATGAAGTACCAAGTGAATGGATTTTCATTTTCCACTAAAAAGTACGAAGACCGTATGGTAACACAAAATAGCGGTGTATGCATGAGAGCAATTACAAAATTTAGAGCGAATGGTAAGGATAAAAATTATAAGGAAGCAGAAATAACGTATTACAGAGTCATTCAACAGATACTTGAGTTGGATTACACTGAATTCAAACAAACAGTTTTTTATTGTGATTGGGTAAAGGTCGAGGATAAGGTCAATGGTTGCAAAGTAGATCCCATTTCAAACCTGATCATGGTAAATTTAGGGAAATTGAAGAACAAAAATAACATGAATGATGAGCCATTTATTCTTGCATCAGAAGCGAGTCAAGTGTTCTACTCAAAAGATTTAAAAAATAGTGGATGGTCTGTGGTTTTGCATACACCAAAACGGTTGACTACAAATGTGGATGACATTGAGTTCCCTACCGTCTATCAATCAGCTTTTGAAGACAATGAAAAATTAGAAGACCTTACCAAATCCATATGTTAACTTATTAGTATTCGTACATCACATGATTGTGTGTCTGTATATTTTTAATTGCACGTTTGTGTGTGTATGTTTTTAATATATGCGAATTTTTGCAAGATGAATATATTTGGGCCCTTTTTGATTTTCTGATTGCTATTTTGAATTGTTCAATTTAACTGATACATTAATGTTTGATTGAAACCATACTTGATTGTTCGACTGCTTACTTTGTAACATCTCGACCAATACATTCCTATATTCGACCAATATATGCCCATCTGTTTTGCGCCATTCACTTGAAATTGATCTTGTCTTGCACCTGTGTGCATTTTCCTTTGTCTGGTGTTGCTTGAGAATTTATGTGCTTCAATTTGATTTAATTGTGTTGTACACTTCTTCCTTTTAATGCCATGTTGCATTGTTGTGATGCATGTTGTCATCTAGTTATTGTGTCTATGTCTGGTCCTCTTCCTAGCCTTGCCCTATCATGTGCACTCAGCCCTGTGAACTTTTGTTTTGCTGCCTTGTATGCTCGATGGTTTGGTTGTTTGCCTTGTATCTATGCTATGCTCTAGCCTGAACTGAAATGATGCTGTATCTATGGATATATTTGGCACTGTTAATCTCTTCCTTGACTTTTTCAACATTGGTGTGTGTATTCAAAAATATTTTTTGACCCTTGTTGAATTTCTGAATTCGAGTTTGACTTAATAAAAAACTGCTATGAGCTGAATTGTTTTGTTAGCTTCTAATCTGGAACATTTGCGACCGTACATAATTGCACGAAAATGCTCCGATGATCTTAGACTTAATTAACCTAGTTGCTTTGATTATGTTATACTCTTCTCTGAGTTTGTTGTTCTACCCTGTGTGCATATGTTCATTGTTCTACAGCATTGATACACTACCCTGTATTATTGAGTTCATGCTTCTTGTAGCTCGACCATTCCACTATGTGCACTTATATATGTTGTTTTATGATTTTTATTAGCCTGAACCATTGTTGCAAGCACTTGTATATGATGTCGGGTTGCACTTGCTTTTATTGGAAATTGAGTGGTATACTTGTTGCCATGCATTGCTGCATTTGCATTTGTATATGCTGGCACTTGCCCTTATTGCTCTACCTTGTGAAAGTTTGGAATCTTGAAGCATGAAATCTTTATGTGGTATATATTTGTGTGTGTCAGTGTATATATGTCTGTGATAAAACTTACATATATTTAAAAGTAAAACATCCTTTTACGGTATATACACATAAAACAAATCTTTAATTATAGTTTTCACAAACACTGAATTTCACTGACCTTTATATTTTCTTTACACTAGAACTAGAATATAATATGCACATACTCAAAGCTTGTGATTTACAAGCACTGTCATGTGCATAAAAACATTTTGAGTGGATCATACAAAGTAATATTAGCATGTGCTGTTGGTTGAGGCAGTGCACATTATATTTTGCAGTGCAAATTATTGATAGAGCTATTTAAACAGATTCATACAAAGTAATATTATATTTTGCAGGAAACCATGTCAGAAAATCCAACATCTTCACATTCATCATGTTTAGAAATCAAGAAAGTGGATCAAAACTTACTTGGTATTCCGGTCTTAGATAATGCTGGAAAAATCGCTACTATGCTTGGTAAATTAGTAAGAGCTCATGCGCCTATATCATATATAAGTTGGGACAAAGTACCCGGAATATACAAGGACAACGTTTGGAACGAATTGGTGGTAAGTATATATTTTTACATATATTCATTACTATTATTATCCTCAGGATTTGATATCTTGAATTCGCTACTATGCTTTAGGATTTGATATCTTGAATTGGTTTTTCGTGTTTTGTCTTTTTGTAGAAATTTTATGAGCTCGATCCGCTTTCAAAGGAATTGTTTTTAAAGAGAATGTCGGAGGCTTTTAGGAGACACAAGTAACACTTAAGAACAACTTATTATGACACTTTCAACAATGACGAAGAACGGATGAAAAATTGTCCACCTACAATTGCTCAAGAAGATTGGGAAGAGTTCTTAAAAAATGAAGCAATGCCTGAAGCGAGCGGAAGAAGAGAGTTAGGCAAAAAGAACAGATCATTGCTCAGTTATGCTCACCATGCAGGACGTAAAAGTCACGCTAAAGTAGAACAAGAAATGGTAATTTATATTCATTTTCTTTCAAAAATGATAAAAATCACAACTAACATATTTTATATATTGCAAATTGCTGCTAGTCCATCAACAAATATCAATCGTCGTCAAGTAAGGGAGAAGACACACACGAAAAAAGATGGTAGCATATCAGATGCCACTTCTTCGTACTTCGTAAGTCAAACAAATACTAACTTGCATATTCTTTTCATTAAACATTTTTTAGTGTTATATATGTGAAGGGAAACACAACTGTGATTGTTTGCACTAATTACTGTTATTTTATAAATATTTCAGGATCAAATTGCGAAAGAAAAGGAAAAGATCACTGATAGTGATGAAGAAAAATTGACAGTGGATGAAAGCATCTTATCACAAGTGCTTGGTAAGGATGCAAGGGGTAGGAGCCGCGGTGTTGGGACCGTGGTACCAAAGACTAAAGTTAAGGCTTGTGCCATTGCACATAAACGACTCAGACATGTTCGTGGAGACCATGATGAGTTGAAAATGAGGGTGGGAAGTTTGGAGGGTACAGTGTGAAATTTGTCTGGGCAATTGGAGGTTCTAATCAACATGGTGGGAAACATCGAACATGGAATTCGCGCACCGGGCAATTCTTTTGATGGAGGACGCGCCACACAATTCAATGCTCCTGAATTCGTTGCTTCTCAGTTCCAGAATTCGACCGATGTAGCAAACAATCAAAGATGTGAAATCCTCAACTCTGATTTAGACATAATAGCAACATGTATTTATTACAAGCTTTATATTTTTAGTTGCTTTTGAGCAGATATTTTGTTGGATAGATCTAGACATCTTTATTGCAACAGGTACTATATGCCGAGATTCTACATCGTCCAAAATCCATGGGAAATCTGTACCACCCACACATGAAAAAGTGGTGTTGGACAACATACTGCTACCAGATGAGAGAACCAGCAAAATAAATCGTCAATTTGCAGAGACCTTTGCTGAAGTTGGAGTGGGTGGGTATGTGTGCCATCCGAAGGGTCTTATTCAATATCTTTAGACGTTGGAGTAGGTATATTTTCTGTTTATGTTAATATTTTACTATGTATTGTTTTTTGAAACCTCTTCCACTATATACATGACATGTCACATTTAATTTAATTTCCTGTAACCTCGTTATTTCCTGTAACTTCGACCAGCAAGTTCACATCTCTTCTATGGATAGAGAACTTATCCAAATGTCGAACACTTTCTAAGAAACATTCAGCATTTTCCACAAAAATAAGCTTAACATGACAAAAAGAAGATGCATCATGTTCCGTATAGTAATTACACTACTGTAGAAACATTAGGCATGTAAAACTTTTCCCCAGATTGCAAATGAGTGCACAACATAACAGAAACATTAGCTATTGTACAGCGCTTAAAAGTTGCCTACAAAAGTATGGATTTACTTTCTACCTTATAATCATCGCCTGGGCTTTGTGTGGTTTTTGAATATATATTCTTTGTAGTACTTAAGTTCCCTTATACTTTCTCTGATATCATCTATAGCTCTATGGTTCTTTTGCTTTACAGGAGCTCGCCTATTATCTGTTCAAACAAACACGGAAAACGCAAAGTGTTAAAAATATATACGAACATAACTGCTAAGAACAATTCGGCATTAGATTATACATAAAAACAAACAACTTATTGGCAATCTGCTAATATGAAAACAACCTTTTCATGAGTTATCTGTGTACCTAACTGCTAAGAACAGTTCGGCATTAGATTATACAAAAAAACCTAGTGTAAGTAGGCAATTACTATGTAATTTTCTTTTAACTTCGAAGCATTCGGTTTCTTGTAGCCATATGTGGTAAAAAAATGGACGGTGGTTGAAAATTGATGGTTTACTATCACATCGGTAGTGTGTTTGTGATAAGCCTTTTTCATTTATTTCATTTGTGACAAGCCTACAAGGATTTGTTTCATTGTTTATATTAATGATTTGTTTCAAATTGAACTTCTTATCCACAGCCTAAAAGGATGAACTCTTAATTACCAAGTTAACTCATTTAGTTTATACTTGTATTAATTTAGGTAAATTGAAATTTGTATGTTGATACGTTTCGTGGATGGTTTATTGATTCATATTTGTTTACCAAAGTTGTTTTTTCTTACATAAATCATAAATTTCAAATTTATATAAAATTGTATTTATATAACAATGTATTTTTCAACATTGATTTCGCTTACATGAATCAAAAAAATCAAATTCATAAGTAATTATAGTTATATAACTAATTTTGTTGATATGAATTTATATAACATTGTATTTGTATAAGTAAATGTATTTACTCAAGTAATTGGATTTTATCGCTATTGCTACATAAAATCATGCATTGTATTCATAACATTTATTATATTGTATTTACTCAAGTACATGCCATGATATTTGAGTGTGTCGCGTCCCATTGTTCAAAACCCGGAGTGAGATGAAGTTGCGCAAGGAAAGTTAAACCCACAGACTAACAAGTAACTCTGAAAACAACAGATATCATATCAATTTTTTTCAGCATAAGCAAATAATGCATAAACATAAGTGAAATCATGATTGTGTATTAAACACAATTATTCTGCAAGTGAGTGATCTATGTACTTTCACTTTTATAAGAGTGCTCATGGATATCAATACTCTAACATCAGTGAACTCGGTACTGAAGTCGGAGTATATCTTCTTTTTATAAGATATACTCTGTCCGAAGTATTCTCAGTACTGCACATTGACACTATCCGAAGTATTCTCTGCACTATTGTCCATGTCATAATAGTAATTGCACTGCAAATGTTTACCACTCTTGTTGGTATCATATTCCCACTCTATATTGACACACTCATTTGGTTTGTTTTGTTTCCGGTACTTATTGGCGTGGCTTATTGGCGTGGCGTGTCACTATGGATTAAGGCTCATTTGGAATTTCAGATTTGGACAATGTGTTTTTTAATCCTTAGACCTTAGTTGTATTGTCATAAGTAGTTGTATTGTCATAAGGCAGATTTGGAATTTTAGTTTGGTTTATTGTCATAAGTAGATATGGGACTTTAGTGATTGTTTGCCAGCAAGTCCTTAGACCTTAGTTGTATTGGTTCCTGCCGTAAAACACTGTAAATTCATATTATGCTTATATGTAGTATCCGTATTATGTAATGATATTGTTAAGTTATTACGCATTGCAATGCGGATTATTGAATCATTTGAATCTCTATCTATAATATTACTTGTTTTGATGTCTTGGAATGATTATATATGTGGTATTGAATATGAACCCATGATCGTATAAATTTATGGAATATGTGCAGTACCAAATTAAACAGGTAGGAGCAGGTCATTAGGTACGGCTAAAAGCCGTATCTAACTAACAAGTTAGACATGGCCATCAGCCGTATCTAAATAACCTATAGGATTCGGTTCGAGGTTCAGTTAGATACGGTTTTAATCCGTATCTAATTTATCACTTAGGTACGGCCTTAGGCCGTACCTAATTGGGCTATTAGATACGGTTTTAATCCGTATCTAATGCGCCTATTAGATACAGCTTAAAGCCATATCTAACAGGACAATTAGATACGGCTTTGAGCCGTAGCTAAACAATAAAGACACCATTTTTTGATACGGCTTTTCACCGTATTTAATGTGGTTAGATACGGCTTTTAGCCGTTTCTAAATACCATTTATGGTGTAGTGTTTCGCCACCTCCGACGCCCTATCTTGGCCACGATTTGACCTCGAACGTACCGCCTTTATGACCAAAATCTTGCAAATCTAGATGCAATTAGCTCAATCCAACCATACATCTTGTATATCTCGTCGAGCACTACAACTTTCGTTTAGACTTCGTCGCGAATCGATGAGAGATGTGAGAGATCCAAGAGGAAAAAGGTGGGAAGTTTTCATCCATTGAAAGTGGAGGCCATGAAAATTAGGGTTTTTGAAATATTTTAATAATACTTTGTCTCAATTTGCATGCCTATTTATAGCGTGAGGTCCAAAACAACCCGAACTCCAATCGAGGCGTGCCAGCAGGCAATGTATATGTACAAAGGCCTTCGGAATACAATGGAACTAGTTTCGAGGCCTAATTCCATCGTATATGAAAATTAATGTTTTATCGTTCGATAAATTTTAAATTAAATTATATTCAAATAATTTACCAATTTACAGTTATGGACAACTATAATATTTCTAATTTACAAATACGTTATTACAAACTACGGCGTTCATTAATAATTCGATTTTATCATTATTACGCATTTGAATCAAGTTTGAATAATTACATTTCAAAAATAACAATTTTCATTTGAATATAAATCGATTGGGTCAAAAGGCCCGAAAAGCTCGATTCGTTCTCGAAACGAAAATAGGTCATCCCATATATCGAAATATTAGTTTTCAATATTTTAAAATTCAATGGAACTAATTTCAAACCCTAATTCTATTATTTATAAAAGTTTTCTATCATCATCCTTGATTAAATAGGAAATAATAATCTTTTAAAATTAAATTTCCATGTTGAATCCAAGATTTAAATATTTAATTAATTTCACACTTTAATTACGACCGTAATAAAATCCTAGTTAATTATATTTAAATTTCAACAAATTCTTTTATTTTGATTTACAAGTTCTTTATATTACATCAATAGTTACCTTATGTATTCATTAAACATAAATTTCCACTTATCATACTCATTATTCTATAGTCCGGCCTTCTGGCCATAGAAGCGCTAAGTGTGCGAAAGACTTCTTCCTCAACCTCATATATGATGTCCACGCCTTTACATTTCAGCTCGTTAATTTGAGCTTCATATTTTGTCTGTTTTTTATTTTTCATACTAATTAACATCACAAATATATGCATATATTATTTAAATCAAGTTGACCATCAATTCCAACATGATTCATTTACAAAAGCAAACACGGCTGTCAAAATAATGGTAAAACAATCCTAACAAAATATGTTTTGCCAGTTTTATACAATAGATGTTTTTGGCATATACACAAGTATTGAGTTTATCCAAAATATACGTGGAAAATATAAAAAGTTAACAAAGAAAGCAAGGAAATAATATTTTATCGCACTCAGAAATATGTGAACAAAATTTTATTCCATGCAACTAAAATATTTTATTTTAGTAACTTAACTATTTTATCCCTAAAATGCACTTGCAAAAACATTAATGATTGCTCATGTGTTACTTTGCAATCTTTACTCTATATATACTCAATTATAGCTAATTCATATTTATAAGAAACTTATTCAAATATACTGTGAGAGATTTATTGTCCAAAAATATATATCAATTTGTCTACTTAGCGATATTAAGTATAACTGAAATTGATTATTACAAATTTTATCTAAAAAATGTATTGAACTATAGAGTGGATAGTGTATTAATAAGTTATGACTTATGAACAAAAAATCTTCTAAAATCATTTTTGAATATATCAACATTTCATTCTCAAGTATTTTCCTTCTTCAAGGACTCATTGAAGCCACCATAAAATTATAAATTTGAAACTTCACCCTACATTTCAATCCAAAATTCCAAAAGCCTTAAAGATTTCAACATATTTCTTTTTTTCAAAAATGAGAAAAGTCTGAATAAAATTAGGTTTTGGATTGAATAAATAACTATAAAAAAATGATAAAAAAGAAAAGACGAAAGAAAAATTGTTGGAAAATAAAATATTCTTTATGAGGAAGTTATTTCTATTGTAAATAAAAAGTACTATGTGACAATTAAAGAATAATAAATGTGTATCTGCTAATATACAAACTGATACTATAACAATCGATTACTCTTCCACAAATAAAACAACCAATAAACAAAAGAACCCTCGAAGTTAGTGAATAAAACAACCTTAAACCATTTCTCATCAAATTAAAAATGATATGAATGGGCACTAACAATTTTTTCATATTGTTCATCCATCGCTTAAGTGCTACTTACTTGAGATTATTATTGTGCGTATGTGAATCATTTTTTTAAATTAAATTACCCCAACATAGGTTAAATTAGAGAATTAGTGAAAAATACACACCAGGAGTATATCTCTAACACAAATAAAATAAAGCAACAATGTAAATTACAGCAATCAAAACATAATGACGAAACCTACATTCAAAATTAAATATTATACAAAACTATTACCTAATGCAGGACTGGAGAAGTGGAAAGAGGAGAGGCGTTGGCGACAACGAGGAGGAGGACAATAGGAGCGACGGCGAGATGAAGCGAGTAAATTATAGGAAAGAAAGGGAGAAACCTATGGTCAAAAATGAATTTGCGGATCTATTTGATTTTGAACGTGCAACGAAAGTGAGGAAGTAAGAAGACCAATACTTTTGTTTTGAAATTAAGCCGACATCCATATTTTGAAACGTTGTATAAGTTCCCCCTTAAATCAAAGTTCCCTCTATTTTTACGTCTTTATTTTTTCGTCTCTCCTTTCTTCGTTAAAATCGATTTTAAATTTTCAATCAGAATCCTCAAAATCGTCTTTATAATTAAAATCGTCTTCGTAATCAATCAAGATCGGCATCGCAGAATAATACAAACAAGATCGTGTTCGATCCGATTTATCAAATTGTCGATAACATCTTCATCAAAATATGTACGAAGGTCTTTCTTCGTTTTTAGATTGTGTTTAGCAAATTGATTCTGATTAAACAATTGTTTCAATGTTCGTTGTTTTTATTTCTTTATTTATTATTGACTTTTTTATAACATGTTTCTGAATTGAATCATGTAATCTTTCTTCATTGATGATGTCATCTCTGTTTGACAATAGTTGTGCAAACAAGTATTTCTGAATTGAATATAGTATTTTGTTGAATTGTTGTAATTTGTTGTTTATTGTTGTGCAAACATGTAATTCTGAATTGATGGCGTCAGGTTTATTGTTCATTATTGTAATTTGTATATAACATCTTGTTGAATTGAATTTTGAAGAAGGGTAGAATGTTATGTATTTATTTTAGCGAACTATCATGCAATTTTGAATTTGACAGTCAAATATATTTTAGGTAAATAATTGTATGGAAAATACTGCCTGGCAAATATTTGCCTGATATATATATTTGATTGTTAAATATTTCGATTTTGTTTTCTTTTTTGTTCTTTTGTTTTAATATATTGTATTTATATTTGTGCAAGTTTTCTTCTATTGATGTTCTTGTTGTTTTTATGTTAAGCAACGTTACTTATAGTAGAAGGCTTGGTTTGAGTGATTCTGTATTCAGATTGAGAGATGATATATGTGAACATTGACCTGAATTAAAACCTAGTTCTATTGAATTGGTTTATGAAAGAGATGATAGAAAAAGAGTAATTGAAACTAATTCTAATTTGCATAGTATATTGTTGTTTATTGGTCATAGTCATGAAGATTATCTACTTGTTTATGTTATAGTAAAGGATTTATCTATATGTAAGAGGTCTGATAGCAGTTCGGTTGATGTTAGTTTTTTGTCAGTTGCTAGTTCTTTTATTGAAGGTGGTTCATGTGATTCTTTTATGGTTGTTTTGTCATTTGATTCTAGTTCTTTTTTGAAATAGTTGTTAAAAAGAAGATTCTAGCAAACCAGTGTTTAATGGAGTTGGTCAAAGGTTTCCAGGTGGTGTTGAAGAGTTCCGATTGTATCTTATGATATATTGTAGTAAGAATGGATACAAAGTTAATATTGTTAAGAATGATAGGGATTGTGTTACAGCTATTTGTTCACATGATAGTTGCACATTTCATGTTCATGCTTCTCGTAAATTCAATCTTTTAGGTTTTTTGTTACTAAAACTATGCAACCTATTCATTTTTGTGGAGTTGGCATTGTTGATGCTAACCATCCACATGTTTCTTGCAATTTGGTTAAGAAGTTGGTTGTCGATTTTTTTCGATCGAATCCTTTAACGAAGATGAAAGATATTGTTCATTTATTCAAGACTGAGTATAATACTGTTTTAAGTTACTACTATGCATACACTGGGAAGAAATTAGCTCTTGAAGAAATCCATGAGAATGATTTGCTTTCCTACCATCATTTGAAATCCTTTTGTGAAGCTGTTTTTGTTTGCAACCCAGAAAGTACTGTTAAAGTTCAAGGTCATCCTACTAGTCTTGAATTTGAGAGGATTTTTATTGGGTATGAACCATGCAAATATGGGTCTGGCTATTGTCGTCCTTTGATTTTTCTTGATGCAACTTTCATGAAAATTAGAGAACAAGATTGTATTACGTCTGCTACTGCTAAGAATGGTAATCAGTGTATGATATAGTCTTAAACTTATTTTTTGTATCTTGTAACTTGTTTTGATATTTGAAAATTTGAGCATGCATTTGCCTGGCAAATATTTGATTTTTTATGCTGTTGTAATTTTGATTTGTTCAGCAATTTTTATTTTATTTTATGAATATCTAATTTTGTTTTATTAGGGTTTATTCCACTAGCTGTTGGTATTGTATCTGGTGAAGATGAACGTAATTGGAATTGGTTTTTAACAAAGCTTAGTGAAATATTAATGATGATCGTGTTTTCACCTTTGTATCTGATTGGCATCCTGGTCTTTTGCTTGCTGTTCCTTAAGTTTTCCTAGGTTCATCTCATGGTTATTGTTACTATCATTTAAAGAATAATTTGATGATTTTTTTAACAAAAAGGTCCTCATGGCAAAAACAAATGGATCATTTCTTTATTTTTTAAAGTTGCCCATGCTGCTACATTAGATGTATTTAATCATGCTTTGTCTGAGTTAAGAATTGCTGGGGAGGCTGTTGTAACAACCCGAAATTTAACCTATAATAATCAATTCATTAATTAATTAAATAATAAAATAACTTTGTGAAATTATCAGAATTGAGCCACGGGAATTGCACCATTGTGTCCATGGTAATTTTTTGGTAAATTTCCATATATAGAACGTCAGAAACCGAGCTAATATGACCAAAATACAAAATAAGCAGAAAACAAAGAAAAAAAATAAAGGCAGGTCGACGGGTCGATCGACCTGGGCACAAGGCGATAGATCGCCCGGTCGACCCGCCTCTACTAATTACGAACGTTCGTTCTTTCGAACGTTCCAGAGCGAATTTTGCTGACATATGACCTGTTATGCATTCTTTACTTCCATCTCGTCCTTCAATTCTTGCATCCGATGGCTCCTATTCAACCTATGACATGGTTGCATCACTTTTAATCTTCAAAATCCAACGGTCTGAGATCTACTTCTACCCTTATAAATAGACCCCTAGACCTAACACTTTTTCTCATTCTAGGTTTTCTCCAATTGGGTACACCTTTCTAGGAAGGATCCTAAATGGAATAATTTTTCCAAGGAGAAAATCGTTATAAATTAAATTATTTTACAACTCCAAGTGGATCCGGGAAGAACAAAGGAAGAGCTTAGGACCAGAGGTGAGTGATTGTAATTATTTTAGATTTCTTTAACTAATTTAAAATAATAGGGTTTCCAATAGTTGTAGTTTTACTATGATTTTTTAAATAGCCTTTTCAGTAGTTTATTTATAGTTTTTAGAATTATTTTCAGTCTATTTCCTTTTAGCTATTCTTTTCAGTAATTTCAGTTTATTTCTGTTAATTATAGCTTTTCCATTTATTTATGGTTTATTTATAGTATTTTAGTTTATTTACATCTTCTTTCTATGCTTTGGATTTTCTTCTATTTTCAATTTTCTTTTATTCCACCTTCTTCTTCGCGTATGGATTAGAATAGGATTAACGCGAATATGGATTAAATTGTAAGAAAACTAAAATAATGGAATATAAGATGTAAATTACAAAGACTATAATACAAATGGAATTGGAATGAAATTATGCCTAATTGGACTGAAATTATGCCTAATTATAACATTAATTGGATTGAATTAAAAAGATTGGCCTAGTTATAACTTATAATTATAACTAAAAAGAGTAAAAGATGAAAGAGGCTTATTTTCACACTTAAACCTTGGGTTAAGTAATAAGCATGATTATAATGTAGGTTATAATAAGAAAAAGAACATAATAAGGCTTATTTTAGGACTTAGGATAAATTAATAAGCACAGATAGTAGAGAAAAGTGTAAAGGCTTATATAAATAATTTATCTATGTTAGCACCAAAATTGGTCACTAACCCCCTATAGAAAGATTGTGTAGAGAGATAAATGAAGAAGATAAATTAAAACAGAGAGATATAGACTAAATTATCTGTAGAAATCTAGAACACCAGATTTATAGTGGTTCGGCGTAACTGCCTACATCCATTTTGAGTTTTGATCTTTATTACTTTCACAAGTAGGTAAATACAAATACAATCCGTATATTATTGACTTGAATACAAGTTTGAACTGAAAATAATAAGTCTTGAAAGCGGTAGAATCTCCCCAGTGTTCTCCAAAAAAGGTCCCTTTCACTGTGCCCCTGCCCCTCTATTTATAGACAAAGATGGGTTGGACTTCCCTCTTGGGCCTAGGAGTGAGATACTTCGGCCCGTGGTGAGTCACTTCTGTGTGCCGAGCCACAAATGTCGAACGGGAAATGCAGAGCCATGTCTCCAAACTGAACGAGGCAGTGTGTTGAGTGAAATGTGTAGGCCGAACGAGGTCTGATGCTGATCGAGGGGAGATGCCGAACGACATGCTTACGCCGAGCGAGGCCATATGCCGGTCGAGGCAGGAATGCCGGTCGAGGCTGGAATGCCGAGCGATGCTGCAATGCCGGTCGAGGCAGGGATGCCGAACGAGGCTCGAATGACGGACGAGGCTGGAATGCCGTTCGAGGCTGGAATGCCGAACGAGGGTGCAATGTCGGTCGAGGCAGGAATGTCGAACGATGCTGGAATGCCGGTCGAGGCAGGAATGCCGGTCGAGGCTGGAATGCCGGTCGAGGCTGGAATGCCAAACGATGTTGCAATGCCGGTCGAGGCAGGAATGTCGAACGATGCTGGAATGCCGGTCGAGGCAGGAATGCCGAATGATGCTGGAATGCCGGTCGAGGCAGGAATGCCGAACGAGGCTTTCAATTCCGAGCAATCCTTTGAATGCCGAGCGGTACTCCTATGCCGAACGATACTGAATGCAGAGCGAGGCTAGATGCCGAGCGAGCCTGTTGTGCCGAACGAGGTTCATGCCAAACGAGCCTGCTATGCCGAACGAGGCCACGATGCCGAACGGTACCCCCAATATTGAACGATGCTTATGCTATGCCTCTAGTTACTTGGTCAAACCTCCATGTAACACTTGCCCCCCAAAGTGCATCATGTGGATGAACATGATGCGCTTTGAATCATGAGCACTCCATACACTCCTTTAAGCTCTTGCTTTGTTTTTTTATAGTAGCTTCTCCTGAATACTGATCGAGGCATTGTATGCCGAGCGACATGCTAATGCCGAACGACATATGGATGCCGAACGGCTTGTTTGATACCGAGCGGCATACAAATGCCGAACGGCTTGGCTGATACCGAACGGCATACAAATGCCGCATGACTTTAATGCCGGTCGAGGGAGGTGCTTTGACCGGTTCTACCAGTCGTTGTCCCTTTGACTTCTTTTCTCTCTATATAAGCCGATGCTCCTTCTTCTTTTTCCTTTTTACTTTTACCTCCACTCTTCTACGCTTACGAACTTACCTGGAACCTCTGCGAATTACCTACCCTTTCCTTCTCTCTTCAAACTCGATACATTGTCCCATCTCCTTCCCAAATCAACGAACCTGATCACAGTCGTACTTCCTACCACAGAACATTCCCAAGCTTCAACTCGTTTCTTAGGTAATGACCGCTCTCTTAAACACTTTACCCTGCCTAAGAAATCGAGCATGATATTCAAACTCGTGAATCTCTGCAGAACCGTGGTCAATATGAACCGCGTGGAACAGGATTTAAAGGTGAAGTATTGGCATTTAGAGGAGTTTAAGACTAGGTGGAGTGGAGGAGAGAAGTGGACGACAGAGGCGCTTGAAGGTGGGAGTTAGTGGAAGATGTACTATTGTGGCTCGGCATGATCTTTTTATGCCGAGCGATGGAAGGGAAGTTCGGTAGTGGAATTGGAGTTGAGGTTTAATGTGTCGAACGATGTGGCTCGGCACGACCATTGCTCGGCATGATTCCCCCATGTCGAACGAGGTAGGAGGGAAAAGCAGAAGAGAAGTAGAAATTTGATAAAATGCCGAGCGGTAGGGAGGACGTGTTGGAAGAAAGTTATCAAGGGTAAAATGCCGAGCGATGTGGCTCGGCATGATTGCGGTTCGGCATGACCTTCCGCATGCCGAACGGTGGAGCGCAGGAAGTGGGAGTGTGTAGTGCCGAGCGATGCGGCTCGGCATGATTATGATTCGGCATGTCTTGCCGCATGCCGAACGGCGATAGTGAATGGTAAGTGAGTGTTGGTGTTGAGGGTAGAATGCCGAGCGACGAGGCTCGACATGATTGTGGTTCAGCATGACTAGTTGAATGCCAAACGGTGAAGTGGTTAGGTAGGAGGGTCGTGTACGACAGCAACACCAGTCGAACCTAATGCATAATTGAATCAACACATATCTTATGACAATGGACAAGGACAGACTTAAACAACAAAGCATATCGGACAATCCAGACTGATAACTCCCGTGTTTAAACAACTGAAAACTTGGACTTAATTTGCCTATCAGTTAATAACTTTTCAAATGCAGTGATGATGTCGAGTTCAAAATATAAACCGTCTTACGACAAGCTTTCATAAACGGTCAGCGATGACGGTCTTTGAAGACGACAATTCAAAGCGTAAACTTATTTCATCAACCCAGTGACTTTTCACTTCTTGGCACTTATATTTGAATGATTGCACTAGTTCACACACCACACGGGGGGAATATTTATGTTGTTAAGTCTAACATCGATTTTTTTTCAAGTATAGTCAAACAGGTGTTCTGTTAAATTCAATCCTCATCAGAGATGTCTAGGAACTCTAGCTCTGCTGCGATCTCGGATAGACCCGGGCCATCCTCTCGACAAGAAGTTATAGGTACCTCAAACCCATCAGCTACCCCTGCTCAAGACTTACCGAGTCCTGCGACGGCGTCTGTTGACTTCGCTCCCGACGCTCTGGAGGCAGCAATTTTCTTAGATGACCCAATCGATTCACAGGCCTCAAAGATTAATGAAAGTACACTCCGTCGGATATGCTCTGTCCATGGAATCCCCTTCGATGACGTGTTAGTTCCATCGGGGCATGATCGTCCGCACTTGCCCCCGGTTGGATATACAGCCTGCAACAGGTTCATGTGTTGGGTCGGCAGCGTGCCGCCATTCAATTCTTTTCTTCACGACGTACTACAATATATCGAGATTTCCCCTTCACAATTACATCCAAATAGCCATGCATTCATATACGGGACTTGCATCCTCTTCATGAGTGTCCTTTTCAGGCTTCCGACTTCCGGCGATATTCATTATATCTATCGCTTTAAGAGATGGTCAGACATCCCATCTTTTATATTTCTAGAGCCACATAGTAAATGCCAAATACTGACTAGGGCATGGAGCAAATTTGCCCAGTACAAGCAAGAGTGGTTCTACGTGCGTTGTCCTCCCGGTTTTGCCAGGAGATGGGTAGAAGGAAGTAAGTTCATTTTCTAGATCAACACTTGAATTTGGCGAAATTTGCATCTTTTCTGACTCTTTATGCACGTTTTCAGGTATCAATCCACATCCCAAAGGCTCCGGGTACTCTGAAGCTGTCGAGACTATCCGAGCCCTCCCCGCAAAAGATCGGGACATCAGATCTCTCATTTCAAATGAGTCACTTACGAAGTTCAGGCTGCTGGCGGAAGGTCGCCAAATAAGCCTCCCCCAAGGTGTCACTCTAACCAGACCTGCTTCGGGCAAAGGAAAAAAGCAGGCTGGGTCTTCAGCACGTAACGCCCTTGACACGCCAGAGGAGGGAGAAATTAGAGAAGGCAAGACGCCCGAAGTATCGGGTGAAAATGTTAGTCCCACTCGGGACCCGATAGTCGAGGTTCACGATATTGAGACGTCACCTTCCCCTTCCAAGGGAAAGAAGAAATTGACTTATAAGTTGAGGAGGAAGAAAGTGGGTGGAACTTCTAAAGTTACCCTTATTCCAGTGGAGAGAGAACCTTCCCCCCAACACTTAGAGAGTTCGCTGAAAGGTCTGTCAAATCTCACCATCCCCGATGATCTGCTTAATTATGGTTTCGACGATTCAGAGGCGCTTAAACTTCATTCGCCTGCCAGAGGCGATGCAGGCGTTCAAGCCCATGTCCAGGGAGAAAAAACTCCTATTATTAAAGATAAAGAAACCGGTCCGTCGGGGGGAACACTAGGACACACACGGACACGTGCACTTCACTCTGCACTTTAATTTTAGCCATCACCCTGTTCTTTTCTAACCCGTCGTTATTCTCCTTCTATGCAGGTGACATGGGACGCACTCACGGACTCAATCGTCTTCGCATGTCATCTATTTTTCACCATTCAGACCGGGATTCGGGCGCCGGCAAGCGCCGAGATAGAGACGACTCTGGAGACCGAGACTATCGCCCCCGAGAATCGACTTATCGAAGGAAATCATACTGCCAGTCTTCATATTCCTGCAATCTTCCTTCTCAATTAGAGCAAGGCAGAGAGAAGTCTACGCAGAAGGGGTACCAATATGATGTCCCTCGTGATCAACATTCCGGTTCATCTAGCACACGGTAGTCTCGGGAGCATCGTAAGAAAACGGAACTTTCAAAACCATCTCCCCCTGTTCCCGCAACAGATCCGACGATATCGGAGAAGCTGGCCGAGCTTAAAGTTAAATTCCCCAAAATCTACTTTGATGGTCTAAAATTCCTCTCAGCGATCCATCACATTTCGGGGCATGTCAAACAGAGCGCCATCGCTTGCAACAACGACGTTTATGTTCAACATGACGTGTTTGCCCATCTAGTTGAAAAAGTTTCGGAAGTCTCTGTTGAGCGTCAACATGAAATCGACCGCCTGAAGCTTGAAGCCATTTTTGATAAAGACATTATCAAAACTTAGGATGCAGAGCTCTCTTCATACAAGTCCCAACTCGAGGCTGACCAACAAAGCGCTAAAGATACTGCGGAGGTTGTCACTCGTCTGGAGATAACTCATAAGAAGGAAATTGACGAAGCGGTCTAATGTTGCGGGGCCCTGGCTTTAGAAAAGGACTCTGTTCAAAAAGAAAGGGATGCATTCGCCCTGCAGGTCAAAGAGTTGAAAGAACTACTCTCTAAGGAGATGGAAGAGAAGATAGCTGCTTAGGAGGAGTCCCAACGTTACTGTAATGAGATTGTTGCCACTCGACTCCTCAAAACACAACTAGATGAGGAGCTTTCCAGAGCCGAAGCACTGAAGGAGATAGCCCGCGAGGAAGGTAAAAAGATGGCGCTTTCTGATATCGATTCGCGCCTCGAGACAGCCGCCGAGGCCGGTAGGGAGGAGGTCAAGTGCTTGTTCGATCCACTTATAGCAGAATACAATGCTTGCGTCCTTATGCATCGGGATTTGACTTTCCTCAGTGAGGGCTACCTCAAATCTCTAGCCGAGGCATGTGAAAATTTGATAAAGATATGAAGGTTGAGTCGGGTATCGAGGAGGTTGACGAGGATGCTTTAGTAAAGGAATTTCTTAGGGGGAACGGGCCTTCACACTTATCTGCAGCAATGGCTCTTTTTGGTAAAGGCTCTCCTCCATCAAAGGAAAAAAATGACATCGTTGGTCCATCTAAAACCGAGTCTTCAGCTCCTCCTCCTACTCAATCGGCTGATCGACCAGTACTTGATCCATTCGAGCAACACACTGGTTATGACCCAGAAGACCCTGGCCTCGACATTCATGTGCTATCTCCCATTCTAGAGGGTGAGACACCTCGGACGGTTGAGAGCCAGCAAGAACCCGGTATATAACTCTTCTTCTTAAAGTTCGAAGAACCGTCATTTTCGGCGAGAGGTTATTGTATTCTAACGTTCGTCTTTTGTGATTTTACGCAGGCCGCTCCGATCCTGAACCGAATCCAAGGAGCGATGACGCCAAGGAGAAGATGGAGAAAGCGAGCGAGGCTACTCACGCGGGAGTAACCCCCGGTCCTGATGCTTAGGTGATTGGGGCGCTTGACGAGGATAAGTCTGAAACTTCATCTCCCATTGAAGAGAGTTATGAAATTGAGATCACGAGCGCCTCTGAACATACTTCAAAATTGAGCATGAAGGAACAACTTGCGGAGGAGCAGAGGAAGAAAAAAGAAATCAAAGTCGAGCCCCAATTTGTGGATGTGGATGATCCTCTGAATAGACCATTGAAGATCATCCTCCCTGGTGGATCCAGGCCACTAGAAGTTCCCCGTTCTTCCTTGGAGGTTACTTCCCCATCGAGCAAAGCGTCCAAGCGAAAACGCGTGGGGGATGAATCGTCTGAGAAAACAAAGGAGGAAAAGAAGCCAAAGAAATCGAAGAAGTAGCCACTACACTCGTTCAATGAGAGTTAGCTTAGATCATGTAATTATTTTTAATTATTTATTTATTTTCATAGTCAATGTAGATAGACTTTTGACTCCGAGTTTTGGAGGAGTGGTAGTAGAACCCCATTTTGGATAAATAAAGTTTAGTTTCTTTGTCTTTCAAATGACATTTGTTTTTCAGTTCTCTGTATAACTGTGGTCGAAACCCGAACTATCGTGAGTCATATAAACCCCCAATCCATTTTCATATAACTCGGAAATTTTTTGGGGTTATATATCCTCTATTCCACACTTCAGGTACTTAGAATATTTTTTAGTCTGTATTCTGGGAACTTGTTGCCTTCACGTCATTTGTACTCTAGTCCGCATTCCGGGGACTTAGAGATTTTTAGTCGTTTATACCCTGGTCCTCACTTTTGGGACTCGGAGTACTCCAGTCCGCACATAGGGGACTTGGAGATCTCTATCGTTTATACTCTAGTTTGCACTCTGGGGACTCAGAGTACTCCAGTCCGCACTCAGGGGACTTGGAGATTTAAGTCATATATACTCTAGCCCGCAATCTAGGGACTCAGAGTACTCCAGTCCGCACTCAGGGGACTTGGAGATTTAAGTCGTTTATACTCTAGCCCGCACTCTGGGGACTCAGAGTACTCCAGTTCGCACTAAGGGGACTTGGAGATTTAAGTCGTTTATACTCTAGCCCGCACTCTGGGGACTAAGAGTACTCCAGTCCGCACTCAGGGGATACTCTGGCCCGCACTCTGGGGACTCAGAGTACTCCAGTTCGCACTCAGGGGACTTGGACATTTAAGTCGTTTATACTCTAGCCCGCACTCTGGGGACTCAGAGTACTCCAGTTCGCACTCAGGGGACTTGGAGATTTAAGTCGTTTATACTCTAGCCCGCACTCTGGGGACTCATAGTGCTCCAGTCCGCACTCAGGGGACTTGGAGATTTAAGTCGTTTATATGCGTTCGTACGTCATACAGAATAATGTAACTCTTGTTGTTTTGCCATCGGATTATAAGGCACAGAAACATCAGTAATTCATGGAAAAGATGGCTTCAAGCCTTTATTAATGAAAACAAACTAAATCGTCCGATTACATGCTCAAAAAGAAACTAAGAATCAACGGAACAAAAACATACGGGAAATAATTGCACCTAAAACACGAAAGAAACAGGCTAAATATAATAACGTCGCAAATGTTCACTATTCCATGCTCGGGGGAGTGTCATGCCTTCAACGGTCGCTAGCTTGAAAGTTCCCTCTCCAAGCTTTCGTTCAATGACATATGGACCTTCCCAGTTGGGATTCATACGTGATGGTACCAAGAAAACTCGTTTCAAAACGAGATCACCCACATCAAAGATTCTTCGGCGGACTTTTTCGTTATAATATCGCTTAACTCGGTGCCTATATGTTGCCGCCCTTAACTCAGCTTCTTCACGTTTTTCATCAACGAAGTCCAGTGATTCCAACAAGAGATCCTGATTCATCCTAGGATCATAATTTGTCACCCATGTGATAGAACTTCAAGCTCCACGGGTATAACAGCCTCCGTGCCATATGCTAATGCGAATGAAGTGTGGCCAGTCGCGGACTTGTGGGTGGTTCTATAAGCCCATAGCACTGTTGGAAGTTCATCTACCCACTTGCCTCCAGCCTTTTCCAAATGCTTCTTCAATATGGACTTGATTATTTTGTTCACGGCTTCAACTTGTCCATTAGCCTTCGGATGAGCAACTGCGGCGAACTTTTTCTCAATGTCGTACTTTAAACAGAAATCTTTGAATTCCCTACTTTCAAACTGAGTTCCGTTGTCTGTAATGATGGTTCGCGGTAGGCCAAAGCGGCATATAATGTTCCGCACAACGAAATTAATGACCTTCTTGGTGGTGATTGTGGCTAAAGGCTCTGCCTCGGCCCATTTGGTGAAGTAGTCGACCGCAACTATTGCATATTTTGCACCACCTTTGGATATAGGCAAAGAACCGACTATGTCGATTCCCCAGATTGCAAACGACCAAGGACTAACCATTTTCGTGAGTTCCATTGGCGGAGCTCTTGGGATTTTCGCGTATCTTTGACACTTATCACATTTTCTTACATAATCTGCAGCATCCCGATTCACAGTTGGCCAATAGTATCCGTAGCGAAGGATCTTTTTTGCTAATGTCTGCCCCCTACTATGGTCGTTGCATTCTCCTTTGTGAATTTCCTTCAAGACCCTCTTTGTCTCATCATGGGCAATGCATCGTAGTAAGGGGACCGAGAACCCCCTCCGATACATTACTCTGCCCTACATCACATATCGCGCGGCTTTGCGAATGACCTGTCATCTTTCGCTTCTACTTTCGGGCAAAGTTCCGTTTAGCAGATACTGTTTGAATGGGGTTATCCATGACTTCTTCTGGATTTCCGTTTCCAACACGAAATCGACCTCCATCACATCTATGGTTGGAGTATATAAGGTTTCGACGGGAACTAATCCCATTTGTTGTGCATCGCCGGTACTTGTGAATTTGGCCAGCGAGTCGGCTTCCCTGTTCTGTTCACGCGGGACATGCGAAATGTCATAATGTTCGAAGTTCGCCAATAGTTCCTGAACTAGAGCAAGGTACAGAGCAAGCTTTTGTCCCCTTGCTTGGTAATCTCCTCGCACTTGGTACACCACCAACTGTTAGTCACAAAAGATTTCAACTGATTTTACCCCAAGTTCTCTAATAAGCTTTAAACCAACAATCAATGCTTCATATTCTGCTTCATTATTTGTAGCCGGGAAATTGAGCTTCAAAGCATAACAAATCGATCGATTTTCTGGAGTCACAAGAACTACACCAGCGCCGGAGCAACGGTCGTTTGACGCTCCATCGGTGTACAATTTCCATCGAATGAGGGGAATGACACCGTGACTATCTGGCTCGTCTAACACAGTAAACTCAGCGATGAAGTCTGCTAATGCTTGCCCTTGTATAACTCTTCGTGGCAGGTAGGTAATATCGAATTGACTCAACTTGATATTCCATTTTAACATCCTTCCAGAAGTATCTGGTCATTGGAGTACCTGTCGCAAGGGCTGATCGGTATAAATACTGATCGAATGTGCCTGGAAGTATGGACGCAGCTTACGTGATGCAATCACCAAGCAATAGGCCAATTTCTCAATTTTAGGATAATTTCTTTCTACCCCCGTTAATCGTTTACTAATGTAATACACCGGCTTTTGAACTCGGTCCTCCTCACGGACCAAAGCCGCACTTATAGCATGTGGGGATACGGCCAAGTATACGTACAACATTTCATGGTTTACTGGTTTCGACAGCACTGGAGGATTTTCTAAATGCCTTACCAGAGCTCGGAACGCTTCCTCACAGTTGGATGTCCATTCAAAATTCCTTTTTCCTTTCTTTATTATATCGAAGAAGGGGATACACTTGTCTGTGGCTCTGGATATGAATCGACTCAGCGCAGCCACCTTTCCATTCAAGCTTTGTACCTGTTTCATGGTTCTGGGCAATTGTATGTCTCGAATAGCTTGAATCTTTTCCGGGTTAGCTTCGATTCCGCGGGCATTAACAATGAATCCCAAAAACTTCCCTGACGCAATGCCAAAGGAACACTTCAGAGGGTTGATCTTCATCCCATAATATATGAGTATGCCAAACATCTCTGCTAAGTCTCGAATGTGGTCGTTTGACTGCCGTGACTTCACGAGCATGTCATCCACATAGACTTCCATTGTTCTACCAATCTGATCTTTAAACATTCGATTCACCAAACGCTGATAGGTCACTCCCTCGTTTTTCAATCCAAAAGGCATCACTACGTAGCAATATAGCCCAACGTTTGTGACAAAACTAGTGTGTTCCCGGTCCGGAATGTGCATCGGAATCTGATTGTATCCCGAGTACGCATCCATGAACGACAATAACTCGTGTCCTGCAGTGGAGTCGACCAACTGATCAATTCTAGGTAATGGGAAACTGTCCTTAGGGCACGCTTTGTTTAAATCAGAATAATCTACGCAAGTTCTCCACTTCCCATTTTCTTTTTTCACTAGCACGGGGTTTGACACCCATTCAGGGTAGAGGGCGTCGTGGAAGAACCCATTGGCTTTGAGTTTGTCCACCTCCTCTCTGAGAGCAGCGGACCTCTCCGGGTCCATTCCTCTCCTTTTTGCTTAATTGGGACGTACCTCGGGTCTATGTTCAACATATGACTCGTAATAGCGGGAGAGATCCCGCACATGTCGGAATGTGTCCAAGCAAAAACATTGAGATTCGCTCGGAGGAAATCACTAAGATCCTCGGTCATCGAGGGGCTGAGTTGTGACCCAATCTTCAGTATTTGCGACGGATCGTCTCGGCTGACTGAAATGTCAATCGTCAGTTCAACTGGTGCTGCTTTTTCTTCCCTGGGTTCCTCATCGTCTTCTCTCGGATCTATGTCTCTGTAGATCCAAGAATTTTTCCCGAGCCAGGGCTCGGGCATTACTTGTCAATTGTCAGTATTCGGAGTGCGGACGGAGTTGTCCGCAACCTTTCCTTTCTCTCTCCGCTGGGCCTCTCGGAGCTCAGCCACATAACATGCACGACCGGTCGCCTGGTCGCCATGAACCACACCTACTCCTTTGTCAGTCGGAAATTTTAAAGTCAAACACCACGGGGCCAATGCTGCCCTAAACTCAGCCAGGGCCGGTCGACCCAGAAACACATTGTATGGAGAATCTACATCCAAAACTACAAAATGTAGGATTCGCACCCTCCTACGCTCACCTTGTCCCAGTTCAACTGGCAACTCAACATACCCCACTGCATCAGTCGCTGTGCCATTAAAGCCATGGATACGAGCTTTGGATGGCTTCAAATCCTTCGTCTCCATCTTCATCTGGTCATAAGCCTTCTTGAAGATGATATTGACAGAACTTCCATAATCAATCAAAATTCTTTTCACAAAGGTCGGCCCAATTGTCGCGGATATGACCATCTGGTCAACGGTAGGAGCCTCCACTTGGTCAGCATCACTGCTCCCGAATACTATATCGTCTGTCATCATGCGTTGTTGTTTAGCGGGGGTCCCATCCTCCATATTGGAACAACACTCAAAATTTGCATGCCTCAAGGAATTAGCATACCGCTCCATTTCTTGCCAGTTCTTATCTATAGGGTGAGGTCCGCCTATTATCGTGTTTATGACCATTCTTCCCACGGTCCGAGCAGGCTCCTCAGGGTGACATGGAGCTGGTGCGTGACCGGGACTGGACGTTCTCTATCCACCTTCTTGAGGATTCTTTACAAACTCCTGCAACTTTTTCTGTCTAATCAACTTTTCTATAGCGTCATGTAAGTGCCTGCACTCTTCAGTATTGTGCCCATAAGTCTCATGAAAGCGGCAATACTTCCCAGTCCGCTTTTGCTCCTCGGTTGACTCCTTTGGACGCGGCTTTCTGTATTGAAAGGTATTACAAGTTGATAGGTAAATATTCTCAAGAGATACATTTAGTGGGGTGTATTCGTTGTAGGTTGGAATTCTCGGCTTCCATTTCCCCGCTTCTCTTTTCTTCCCCTAATTTCTTCCTCCGGATTCCTTAGATTGTCGGGGCTTGTTCTGGACATTGACCTAACTTTCCCCGAGTTGTCTTCGGATTGCTTCAAAGTGATGTTGCTTTTCATGGTCTCTTGAATAGGCCCCGGTGCCTTATCTCGCCTTATCCACCTGGCTTCCTCTCTTCTTATGAATTGATGAGCCTTTGAGTAAAAACGCACTAGCGTAGTTGGAGGTTTTCCTGCTAACCAATCTCCAAACTCTGAATCCGGATCCATACCTCGCATCACAGCCATAAGAATTGCGTGATCATTGGGATTGCTAACTTCAGTAGCCGCAACATGGAATCTCTGTAAATACTCCTTCAACGACTCCCTTGGAGCTTGGATTACACTTGATAGAGACATCACGTCCTTTGGACGAGTAGCATGTATTCTGAACTATTCTATAAATATCGTTGCCAACTCCTCGAAATTGGATACGAACCGCGGAGGAAGTCGGGTGAACCACATGGTAGCGATCCCAGATAGAGTTATTGGAAAGCATCTACACTTGGTTGCATCATTCGCTCTAGCTGAATCCATCATCCACTCGTATCTCATCACATGCTGTCGGGGATCGGTCTTTCCTTCGTAGGCTGGGATAGTTGGCATGCTAAACTTCCTGGGGTACTCGGCCTGTAGAACAGTGTCTGTGAATGGAGTATGACTCTTGGATATCCCCCAATCTTCATTGGTCAGGCCTTGATTTTCTCTCATCAGCTGTCTGACCATAGCCGATAGGTCTGGGGTTTGTATGGAAGATGGAAGGTTGGAGTCTGTTCTACGGGATCAGTCAGGTTGATGCCTCCTCTGTTGGCGATCTGCCAAACGTGTATCTTGAGGTTCAGCATCATTGGCGTCTTGGTGAGCCGGGCGTCCAGTTTCCACACGCGCTCCAGATCCTAAGTTTCCCACTTCTACATGGTTGCAATCTCCGAGGTGTAAGTGATCCCTAGTCGATCGATCAGCAGCACCTGCCTGTGTAGTTTCAGTCTTGCGACCTCTACGCCTGGGAGGTTCATCAGATGAAGTCGAGCTATCAGATGAAGAGTAAGGAGCTGGACTACCCCCAGCATTCTGATGATGTTGTTGAGTGAGCCGAGCCATAAGGTAAGCGTTAGCTTGAATCTGTTCTCCAAGTTGTCTCCTGCTTTCCATGAGTTCTCTCATCAAGTCGTTGAACTCTGTTCTGGTGACAACTTCCATTTGACTTTGGGTGGTAGTTCCTACACTTGGATTTGCTTGCTGATTGCTAGGTCCAATTTGTTGTTCGCTAGCGGTCTCATTGACGTCCGCATTATGAGAGGCTGATCTGGTACGTGGTATTCTCATAGTAGAGTTATTAATAAGAACTCTGAGTAGAATCAACGGACGTCTTGTGAATGACTTAGATCTCCTTCGGGGGATTTATTCAATCCAGTAACTACGAAGCAGATCCTTGTGGCCTAAGAATTCGATTCTCAGTGAAAGCACCAAAGTGTTAGCACCAAAATTGGTCGCTATCCCCCTTTAGAAAGATTGTGTAGAGAGATAAATGAAGAAGATTAATTAAAATAGAGAGATATAGACTAAATTAACTATAGAAATCTAAAACACCAGATTTATAGTGGTTCGGCGTAACTGCCTACGTCCATTTTGAGTTTTGATCTTTATTACTTTCACAAGTAGTTAAATACAGATACAATCCGTATATTATTGACTTGAATACAAGTTTGAACTGAAAATAATAAGTCTTGAAAGTGGCAGAATCTCCCTAGTGTTCTTCAAAAAAGGTCCCTTTCACTGTGCCCCTGCCCCTCTATTTATAGACAAAGACGGATTGGACTTCCCTCTTGGGCCTAGGAGTGAGATACTTCGGCCCGTGGTGAGTGACTTCTATGTGCCGAGCCACAAATGCCGAGCCATGTCTCCAAACTGAACGAGGCAATGTGTTGAGTGAAATGTGTAGGCCGAACGAGGTCTGATGCTGATCGAGGGGAGATGCCGAACGACATGCTTACACCGAGCGAGGCCATATGCCGATCGAGGCAGGAATGCCGGTCGAGGATGGAATGCCGAGCGATGCTGCAATGCCGGTCGAGGCAGGGATGCCGAACGAGGCTCGAATGACGGACGAGGCTGGAATGCCGGTCGAGGCTGGAATGCCGAACGAGGCTGCAATGCCGGTCGAGGCAGGAATGCCGAACGATGCTGGAATGCTGGTCGAGGCTGGAATGCCGAGCGATGCTGCAATGTCGGTCGAGGCAGGAATGTCGAACGATGCTGGAATGCCGGTCGAGGCTGGAATGCCGATCGAGGCTGGAATGCCGGTCGAGGCTGGAATGCCGGTCGATGCAAGAATGCCGAACGAGGATTTCAATGTCGAGCAATCCTTTGAATGCCGAACGGTACCCCTATGCCGAACGATACTGAATGCCGAGCGAGGCGAGATGTTGAGCGAGCCTGTTGTGTAGAATAGGGTTCATGCCGAACGACCCTGCTATGCCGAACGAGGCCACGATGCCGAATGGTACCCCCAATGCCGAACGATGCTTATGTTGTGCCTCTAGTTACTTGGTCAAACCTCCATGTAACAATCTAAGTTAATAAGGAAAGATGAAAGTAGGACCTATACTAAATAGCATTCCCTATTAGACAAAACAGTGGTCTCACATTAGCCTGAAGTGAGACGAGGCCACGCTTATGCTAAAAATGGTAGTAATTGGTCAATTAGAAGTCCAAATCATGGGGGGTTTGGATAAGGGACGCAACTAGATATTTTTTGGATGACGGGCCAGTACCAACAGCATTTCCCCTATTTTCTATGGACACATGGAGGTCTCACATTAGCCTGAAGTGAGACGAGGGGCACGCTTATGCTGGAGTTTGAGGTAATAAGAAGACCCAATAGGTGAAGCAAAAGGTAGCATAGGCATGGTGGCAGTTACGCATGCGACTTCCATTCTGATGCTCAGTAATTGCTATGAGTTCCAAGCGCTTAGTATGTGTGTCTTTCGTTGACACCATTGCCTTCTGTGTAGGGAGCTATGTATCGTCTAGATCCACAGTGGTTGCTTTGTGCATCTTCCGTAGATACCATTGGCTGCTGTGTAGGGAGTTACCTAGTCTCTGGTCTGCAGTAAGGTCTATTGAGTAGCAAGACGATCGAAGGGTAGAATTAGGAATTTAGCCTAATTATAGGACTGTTTCCTTTGGCTAC
Source organism: Allium fistulosum (assembly GCA_030737815.1). NCBI lineage: Eukaryota > Viridiplantae > Streptophyta > Magnoliopsida > Asparagales > Amaryllidaceae > Allium > Allium fistulosum. The sequence continues at coordinate 105,100,048 of CM060907.1, forward strand.
TGTGTAGGGAGTTACCTAGTCTCTGGTCTGCAGTAAGGTCTATTGAGTAGCAAGCCGATCGAAGGGTAGAATTAGGAATTCAGCCTAATCGTATTTATTTCAAGTTTATCTCTTTCCTATTTCCTTTGTTTCCTCTTTATATACTAGAACTGTTATAGAGTCTATTACTTTTACTTCTCTTAAAGACTCTAGTAATTACCATCATTCACCAGACTTTTAGTCAGACCCACCCTCTATTTTCCCCTTCCCCCCCTTAGGCAATCAAGGGAGAGGACAGTATATTTGCAGTTGCTTGGAGATTTCTTGGAGGAGTTTGCTACTATGTATTTCTTTTCTTTCAACTTTTGTTCTTTCTATTTACTGGCTTATTATGAGGGATACTATGTACTCTGATTTTTGAGACTATGAGTTTGTTTCATGAGACATATTGGATATTTAGACATGTATGTGGTATTTGGTATTTGACTTATTTATGAAGCAATTATGAAGTTTTGTTTTAATTAAGTTATTATTTTAAGTTTCCGCTGTTTTTATCTATTTTTGTCTTGTGAATCTTAGTCTTTGTTAGCTTTAGCTATACCTACAACGCACCACGCCTTTTAATGTGTCCTTTTAGATATATTAAGGGGTGTGGGGTGTTTCACTTGGTATCAGAGCCTAAGGTTATAAGATTCCTAAAAATTTATTTTGAAGTAAAGGTTTTTTCAAATATATATATATATATATATATATATATATAATAACTTGTTTTAAAAAGTATTTTTCAAAAAAGAACTCTTAGAATTTATTTTATGTATAAAAGAGTTTTTATAAAAATCCCCTCATGTGTCCAGTTCAATCTCTCTTTGACTCTTTCCTAAACTATCATTTTCTTTTCGTAGAATGGCTGATGCCCCGAACCTTCCCGAGGGCATTCCAGTCCCAGCCTGGTTTCGTAGGTACTTACAAGCCATGACTCCAGAGGTGCACGGGCCTGCGCCCAATCCTGCACTAGCCGGTAGGAATCTGATCAACCCACATGCCGCCATCAATTTCTCTAAGCTTTGTAAAGATTTTGCGAGTTTGGGCGGGAAGACTTTTTCTGGCAAGGAGACTTTTGTGGAGGTGAGAGCATGGCTTAGGGACACAGAGAGGATTTTTGGTCTTTTGGGATTGGATGATCAGCAGCGAGTTCAACTAGCCTCCTCTTGGCAGCTAAAGGAGGAGGCATCTTATGGGTGAGAGGTGATCGAGTTGGAGGGAAGGAATATTACTTGGGATGGATTCTGGGAGCGATTCGATAGGAAGTTTCTATCTCGGGCGGAAGAGAGTGTTTAGCTGGAGAGGTTTATCAATTTAAAACAAGGGAGTCTGTCCATTAAGGAATACATCAATCAATTCAATGAGTTATCACGGTTTGGTATGGATTTGGTGAAAACGCAGCATAAGAAAGCTATGAAGTTTGTGAAGGGATTGAATCAACCCCTTCAGGGATTATTGCTGACTCACGTGCCGATGGGAGCTACTTATGAGTCTTTAGTCGAGATGGCGCTTATGTCGAATGCAGTCAAGGAAGGAGAGTATAAAGAGGTGGTTAAGTCAGAAAGTTCAAAGAAGAAGTGGTGGGACAACAAGAAGAAGAAGAAGAAAGGTGATGGTCCTCAGAAGCGGATTAAGAAAGGAATAAAGTGTCGTAGTTTTGGGAATATTGGACATATTGCCAAGGATTGTAGGAAGGAGAAGATGAAGGGTAAGTGCTATACTTGCGGGCAACCCGGTCATATGAGTAGGAGTTGTCCCCAAGGAGCTAGTCAGGGAGCGAGTGCACCAGTTGCATAGATTCAGGCGTTAGATGCAGCACCTTCCAGTAGCAATCCAGATAGAAGTAGGAAAGTCACAGTTGAAGGTTTGATTTCTAGATCTGATTTTCCCGTTCAGACTTTATTTAATTCTGGAGCATTACACTCTTTTATCTCTAGCTCTCTAGTAGATTGTTTTCACTTGGACCTATCATTAGTAGTAGACCACATTATTGTTTCAAACCCCATAGGAGGATCGACACACTTATCTATGGTTTGTAGGGGTTTGAAAATCTTTATCTTAGGTGTATAATTTGACTGCGATGCCTATGTTGTGGGATTCTCGGGGTATGGTATGATCTTTGGGATGGATTGGCTATCATATACGGAGCTATATTAGACTGCGAGAGGAGAGTTGTTAGACTTGAGACTTGCAGTGGTAGGACTCTGGAGGTATCTTGCGACCCACAAGGGTCAGTCATGTTGAGTTTTCTTTATTCCCTCGATTCATCTTCATCAGAGTTGCATTTGGTTCCTGTAGTCAGAGATTTTGCAGACATCTTTGAGAAGGTTAGGGGACTACCCCCTAAGAGAGAGATTGACTTAAGGATTTATTTGACCGAGAATGCCAAGCCAGTAGCATTACCTATGAGGCACATGGCACCTAGGGAGAGGAAAGAATTGAGCAAGCAAATCCGTGAGCTTTTGGAGAATGAATTCATAAGAAGGAGCATATCGGAGTGGGGATCGCCAATCGTCTTCACCACTAAGGCGGATGGTTCTCTCCGACTTTATATGGACAATAGGAAATTAAATAAGCTCACCAAGAAGAACCAATATCCACTCCCTAGGATTGATGATCTTTTTGACCAGTTAATTGGCTCTTCAGTTTTCTCTCAGCTTGATTTAGTCACGGGATTCCATCAGCTTAGGGTGGCGGAGGACAGTATAGATAAGACTGCGTTTAGGACACAAGGTGGATTTTTTGAGTGGTTGGTTATGCCTATTGGGCTAACCAATGCTCCTGCATATTTCGTTGATTTGATGAGCCGCGTCTTAAGGGATGTGCTAAATAAGTTTGTGGTGGTATTGGTGGATGATATCTTGGTATTTTCCAAGAATATGGAGGAGCATGCTATTCATTTGGAAGAGGTTCTTAGCATACTTTGTAGTCATCATTTGAGAGCTAAGTTTTCGAAGTGTCCTTTTTGGAGAGATGAAGTTCGTTTCTTGGGGCACGTAGTCTTGAAGGAAGGTTTGGCTGTTGACCCCGCCAAGGTTATTGCAGTGCAAGATTGGAAGGCTCCCAAGAACGTTACCAAAGTTAGGAGCTTCCTAGGATTGGCTGACTACTATAGGAAGTTCATTAGAGACTTTGCCAAGATTTCGGCACCACTCGCGCGCCTTACTAAGAAGAATAAAGCTTTCGTGTGGGACGTGGATTGTGAGAATTCCTTCATGAAGCTTAAGAGAGCCCTTACTAGTGCACTAGTGTTAGTTTTACCTGATGGAGCTAAGCCTTTCATTGTATACACTGATGCATGCAGAATGGGTCTAGAAGCGGTGTTGATGCAAGAAGGGAGGGTAGTGTGTTATGGTAGTAGGCAGTTGAGGACGCATGAGAAGAACTCCCCTACCCATGATTTGGAGTTGGCTGCCATAGTTTTTGCACTTAAGTCTTGGAGGCACTATTTGCTTGGAGAGAGGTTTGAGCTTTTTACCGACCATAAGTCTTTGAAGTACCTATTCTCACAGAAGGACTTGAACTTGAGGCAACAGAGGTGGATGGAGTTTTTAGCCTCGTATGATTTTGAGATAGCTTATACCCCTGGCAAGGGTAATGTGGTTGCAGATGTATTGAGTAGAAAGAAAGCAACCTTAGTCATTTGTTCGTAGAGTGGAGGAGCTTGGAGTTTATTTCTACTTTTGATTTTAAGCCCTCTATGGACATTACTCCCGGATTGTTGGCGACATTAGAGGTGAGGCCTACCCTTATGGATCAGATTGGATCGAGGCAGTGGGAGGATTCAGAGCTCATGGACATTATGGATAGGATTGGCCAAAGAGAGGTCTCTAGGCATCTCCAATGTTATTCCATAGATAGTAGGAGGTGGCTTAGGAGAGATGGGAGGCTTTGTGTTCCACCTTCTAGTGACTTGTTGAGAGCAGTTTTGGAGGAGGCGCACCATTCCTGTACGACTATTCATCCAGGTGGTGACAAAATGTATCGGGATATGAAGAGGATGTTCTATTGGGGTGGTATGAAGAAGGATGTGGCAGAGTTTGTAGCTAAGTGTCTTATATGCCAAAGGGTAAAAGCAGAGCAGCAGAAACACGGTGGATTACTTCAGCCTTTAGATATACCGGAGTGGAAGTGGGACAATATTTCTATGGATTTTATAGATGGCTTACCCCATTCTAGGAAGGGGAATACTAGTATTTGGGTGATTGTTTATAGATTGACCAAGAGTGCCCACTTCATCCCAGTTAAGAGTAAGCGTACGGCTTTATATTTGGCATCCTTGTATATTCAAGAGATAGTCCGACTACATGGAGTTCCTTCTAGCATGGTGAGTGATAAAGATCCCATTTAACTAGTGAGTTTTGGAGGAGCTTACAAGAGGCGCTAGGGACGCAGCTGAGACTGAGTACGGCCTATCACCCCTAGACAGATGGCCAAACAGAGAGGATCAATAGGGTGCTTGAGGATTTGCTACAGATGTGCATTTTGGACTTTGGAGGAACTTAGGAGGAGCATCTTCAGTAGGTTGAATTTGCGTACAATAATAGTTACCAAACAAGTATAGGAATGGCACTATTTGAGGCTTTATATGGGAGACCTTGCAAGTCCCCATCATATCAGGTAGAGTCTATAGAGAAATTATTACTTGGACCCGATATGGTTAGGGAGACCTCTGAGAGGGTGGATTTAATTCGGCGGAGGATGAAGACGGCTCAAGACAGACATAAGTCGTATGCGGACAAGCAGAGGAGGGACTTAGAGTTTGAGGTTGGAGACTTAGTTTTTATCAAAGTATCCCCGCTTAGGAAGGTGGTAAGGTTTGGGTCGAATGGAAAGTTAGCCCCTAGATTTGTTGGACCATTCCCTATCATAGAGAGAGTTGGGAAGATGGCTTACAAAGTGAAGCTACTTGATAGGCTCGCAGGAGTGCATGATGTTTTCCATGTTTCACACTTGCGAAAGTGCTTACATGACTCGGCGAAGATTATAGAGCCTAGTCAGTTAGAGTAGGTGGAGGTAGAAAGGGAAGCTTCTGTTCGGCGTATCCCCACGAAGATTATTGGAAGAGACATCAAGCGACTAAGGAATATAGAGGTTCCACTGGTAAAGGCGCAATGGGGAGATGATGTTGCAGACGCCACTTAGGAAGCAGAAGAGAAAATTTGTACTTCCTATCCTCATCCTTTTGATAGTAAGTTGTAGAATTCCCTTTTTCATCTTTAGTTTTGAATAGGTTCTTTCCTTTATTATCCTTTGGGAGGGTAGAACTTAAGATTTAACCTATGGATGGTAGGATTTGATGTAAGCATGTTAATAGAACATGTTATGAATGATGTATGCTAGTGGTTGCAAGTGTTTGCTAGTGGATGATATGGACGCATATAGGTACACTAGGCACTATTATTCTTTAGGGATCGGCCTAACTAGGACACTAGAGCATATGCATATAGATGTGTGCGCATTTTTTATTTATTTCCATGGTTGCTATAAATGGATGTTTATCACATGATTGTTGCATTTGGATGATGTTTGTAGCATGCATATAGAATTATTAGTTATCACAAGGAAATTTTGTATTCATTTGGATACATAGCATGGACATGATTGCATAAAAGGAGGTCAACTGAATCAGTGGACTGCCTAATCTTTTGCATTAGTTAGAAACATTTACACTACACTAATTGCATAATTATCATAAATTGCATTAGAAAAACTTAAGGACAATGGATGAATGGTTGATGATTGAGTAGTTGATTGTAGAATTGGATGAAAAAATTTGGTACATTCTTTTATCCTTAGAGATTTCGGGGACAAAATCCCTTAAGGAGGAAAGAATGTAACAGCCTGAAATTTAACCTATAATAATTAATTCGTTAATTAATTAAATAATAAAATAACTTAGTGAAATTATCAAAATTGAGCCACGGGAATTGCACCATTGTGTCCGTGGTAATTTTCTGGTCAATTTCCATATATAGAATGTCAGAAACCGAGCTAATATGACCCAAATACAAAATAAGCAGAAAACGAAGAATATATATATATATATATAAAGGCAGGTCGACCGCCCGGTCGACCTAGGCACTAGGCGGTCGACCGCCCGGTCGACCCACCTCTGCTAATTATGAACGAACGAACGTTCTAGAGCGAATTTTGCCGACTTATGACCTGTTATGCATTCTTTACTTCCATCTGGTCCTTCCATTCTTACATCCGATGGCTCCTATTCAGCCTATGACGTGGTTGCATCCCATTCAATCTTCAAAATCCAATGGTCTAAGATCCACTTCTACCCTTTAAATAGACCCCTAGACCTAACACTTTTTCTCATTCTAGATTTTCTCCAATTGGATTCACCTTTCTAGGAAGGATCCTAAACGGAATAATTTTTCCAAGGAGAAAATCATTATAAATTAAATTATTTTACAACTCTAAGTGGATCCGGGAAGACCAAAGGAAGAGCTTAGGACTGGAGGTGACTGATTGTAATTATTTTAGATTTCTTTAAGTAATTTAAAATAATAGTGTTTCCAATAGTTGTAGTTTTACTATGATTTTTGAAACAGCCTTTTCAGTAGTTTATTTATAGTTTTTAGAATTATTTTCAGTCTATTTCCTTTCAGCTATTCTTTTCAGCAATTTCAGTTTATTTCTGTTAATTATAGCTTTTCCGTTTATTTACAGTTTATTTACAGATTTTAGTTTATTTACTATTATTTATACGTTATTTACATCTTCTTTCTACGCTTTGGATTTTCTTCTATTTTTAGTTTTCTTTTATTCCACCTTCTTCTTCGCGTATGGATTAGAATAGGATTAACGTGAATATGGATTAAATTGTAAGAAAGCTGAAATAATGGAATATAAGATATAATTACAAAGACTGTAATATAAATTGAATTAGAATGAAATTATGCCTAATTGGACTGAAATTATGCCTAATTATGACATTAATTGGACTGAATTAAAAAGATTAGCCTAGTCATAACTTAGAATTATAACCAAAAAGAGTAGAAGATGAAAGAGGCTTATTTTCACATTTAGACCTTGGGTTAAGTAATAAGCATGATTATAACATAGGTTATAATAAGAAAAAGGATAGAACAAGGCTTATTTTAAGACTTAGGATAAATTAATAAACATAGATGGTAGAGAAAAGTGTAAAGGCTTATTTAAATAATTTATCTAAGTTAATAAGCAAATATGAAAGTAGGACCTGTACCAAATAGCATTCCTTATTAGGCAAAATGGTGGTCTCACATTAGCCTGAAGTGAGACGAGGGCACGCTTACGTCAAAAATGATAGTAATTAGTCAATTAGAAGTCCAAATCACGGGGGATTTGGATAAGAGGCGCAACTAGATATTTTTTGGATGACGGACTAGTACCAACAGCATTTCCCTTATTTTTTATGGACACACAGTGGTCTCGCATTAGCCTGAAGTGAGACGAGGGGCGCGCTTATGCTGGAGTTTGAGGTAATAAGAAGACCCAATAGGTGGAGCAAAAGGTAGCATGGGCATGGTGGTAGTTACACGTACGACTTCCATTTTGGTGTTTAGTAATCGCTATGAGTTCCAAGCGCTTAGTATGTGTTTCTTTCGTAGACACCATTGCCTTCTGTGTAGGGAGCTATGTATCGTTTGGATCCAAAGTGGTTGCTTTGTGCATCTTCCGTAGATTCCATTGGCTGTTGTGTAGGGAGTTACCTAGTCTTTGGTCCGTAGTAAGGTCTATGGAGTAGCAGGCCGATCGAAGGGTAGAATTAGGAATTCAGCCTAATTATAGAATTAGGAATTCAGCCTAATCAAAGCAGCTATCAAGAACAAATGCAAACAATCAAAGTTAACCTATCTTATAGTTAATCGTATTTATTTCCAATTTATCTCTTTCCTATTTCCTTCGTTTCCTCTTTATATACTAGAACTGTTGTCGAGTCTATTACTTTTACTTTGCTTGAAGACTCTAGTAATTACTATCATTCACCAGACTTTTAGTCTGACCCACTCCTCTATTTTTTCCTTCCTCCCCCCTTAGGCAATCAAGGGATAGGACGGTAGAATTGCAGTTGCTTGGAGATTTCTTGGAGGAGTTTGCTACCTTGTACTCTTTTCTTTCAGCTTTTGTTCTTTCTATGTACCGGCTTATTATGAGGGATATTATGTACTCTGATTTTTGAGACTATGAGTTTTTGTCTCATGAGACATATTGGATATTTAGACATGTATGTGGTATTTGGTATTTGACTTATTTATGAAGCAATTATGAAGTTTTGTTTTAATTAAGTTATTATTTTAAGTTTCCGCTATTTTTATCTATTTTTGTCTTATGAATCTTAGTCTCTGTTAGCTTTAGTTATACCTACAATGCACCACAACTTTTAATGTGTCCTTTATTAAGGGGTGTGGGGTGTTTCAGCTATAGTAGCAAGCTTTCTGAATGATCTATCTTTTGAAAAATTTGCTAGCGTATTTTTGATGGAAATCGTTATGAGGAAATGAGTTCTGACTGTGCTGAAAGCTTTAATCGTTGTATTTGGACAAAAGACATTTACCTATTACTGGATGTTTGGACAGAAATTATTTGAAGATTATGAAACTTATGTTAGATCAACGTGAAATAAGTATAACTTGAATAGTCATTTGTGCGCTGTTATGGAATCATGTATAGGGGATTCATACCTCGAGGGTGTTCGATGGAAAGTTATTAGATCTACTTTTAATGTTTACGAAGTTCAATCAACTCAAACTTATCATGTAGATTTGATTGTTCGGCGATGTAGTTGTAACTTGTTGCGCATTGAGGGATTTTCATGTGCTCATGCTGTTAGAAGTATACTTGCTTTTGATTTGGATATTTATTCTTATATCGAGGACTATTTCAAAGTATCCTTTTACCGAGCATCTTATTCTCATCTGATTCATCCCCTTGTTAATTTTTGAAAGGAAGATGTTTTACCGCAAGATGTTGAAGTTCATCCACCTAAGAGAAGACGTGGTGTAGGAAGGCCTCCATCTTCAGACTGGATTAAGTCGGCTGGTAAGGTGAATAAGTCTAATCGCTGCAGTTTATATAATAGGACATAACAAAAGGTCTTATTTGTTAAGAAATCAAATGTAATTTTTATGAATTACATGCTTTATATTTTGAAGATTATTAATATACTGTCATATTCTATTTGACTGAAGTATTTATGTATTCCTTTTTGTCTTATTAGTTTATTTATTTCTCTTTTCGACTGTAAGTTATTCTAGTAAATTTGTATGAATGGGAAGTATTAGAAGGAAAATATTTGCCTAGCAAATATTTGTCCTACTTATATTTGCTAGGCAAATATCAAGTAGCTTTGAGTCAGATGCAGTTAGCTAATTTTCTCATTGGCTATAAATGTCGGGTAAAACTGTCGGTTGTTGAATCATAAAATGTAGTAATATTTTGACATGTTCCTTATATAATGAAGTGACTGAGGCCAACAGAGATATCCTTCTGGTTGATATTATGGACATAATGGAATTTGATGAAAAAAGGAAGATAATGTTGTGGGTGATACATTGATAGAGTTTTAGAGCAGGTATTATTTATGGTGTTTGGGTAAAAATTAAAGAATATAACAAAACGATATTATTGGAAAAGACTCATTAGATATTGGAAACAAATCTCACACAATGAGTTCTGCAGCATTTCAAACAAAACATTTCATTATTTATGTCATTGAATCTGTATTATGATATTTTGTAGAATAGCAAATATTTGCCGGGCTTATATTTGCCATATAAATATTTAGTAGCTTTGAGTTTGATTTCACGTATAAGTGGTTACTCTATTTGATTTTCTTTTTGTCTCGAAAAACATATTTAGTAAGCCATTTCCATATTTAGTAAGCTGTTTTAATATTTAGTAAGTTGTTTCAATATTTATGCAACATGTGCACATTAGTTAGATGTAGTTGGTTAATTTGCCCATTAGCATAAAATGTTGGTCAAAACTGTATGTCATTGAATCATAAAAATCAGTTATGTTTCGACCTGTTTTTAATATACAAACAAAACAGTTTAGTATTGATGTCAATGAATCAGTTTTCAATCCTATACCTTGACCAGAGTTCTAAGGCTGGGATCAGTTGGTTAATTTGTCGAGCTACGATTGAGGATTTTTTTTATCTGTATCTTTTTTTGTCTTCTTTGCTTTTCATCATCCTCTTTAGTGAAAAATTATATCTTTATGCTTTTTCCTATGGTTGACTACTATTATCTCCTATTTTTTCTTGTCTAGTTGGCAATCCTTTTTAGTTTGAGTACCGATGGTGATATTTGTGTATTATTCTATCAGTATTCAAACTAATATGAGTGCCAGCTCGATAGCCGTTGTACTTACTGGCTCTCCACAATCTATTTCTTTCTCTTTAAGGTGGTGACTTTTTCCCATCTTTCTCTACTTTCCGAGCCCCCTGATCATCCTCCTTTAATGGCCTCAAGTTTAGGTCTACTTAAATGAATATGGAGGATTCAGAGGAAAGAGACGAAGACGAAGAGTTAGAAAGTTTAGATAGTGATTGCAATCCTCTACTAATGGATCTTGGAAAGGAAAACATAACTTGTCTCTGATTTCAAATAAGAGATTGAAGTAAAACGAAATCTTCCTCCATCTTGATAGAAAAATATAGGCATTCAATTTTGTATTTTCTAGTGATATAACAAATCATTGCTTTATTTACACATAGTTTGAAAATAGAATCCGCTTCTTGTAAGGAAGGCAAAGTATTTTTTATAGAATGGAATGTTAGTGAATGAAAAGATAACTTTTATTTTTGTTTAACTTCAAATTTTTTGTTCTTTTGCTTTAAGATGAACTTTGTATTTGTGTTGGTAGTTGTTGTTTTATTGAAGTTTATTTCTATATGAAAATTATAGCAATACATCAATGCAGTTATAAGAAAATGCAGTAATCTTTCTAATTTTTAAATTTTTTGGCTGGAAACATTTGCTAAGAAAATATTTGCAAGGCCAATATTTAATCGGCCAATATTTGCCTTGTAAATTTTGCTGGGAAAAATTATCTGACTGTATATTGAACTTAATATACAATGTTTTATAATTTTATATTGTATAAAATTAACAACATTTTCTCTGAATATTTCATATTATATTTCAGTTAAAAAACATATGCAACATTCAAAATTTGATATCGAACAAATGTATATAAACATACAACAGTCAAAATCTAACATCTAACATCCAATCCCTACATCTAAAAGCTAATAACCAACATCCAACATCCAGAAGTTTATTGCATTCAATATCCAAAATTTCCTGTAGTAGCAAATGATTGAGATATTTCTGTGTATAGGGTTTGATTTCCATCCATGTTTTTCATTTGTAACTATATCATATACCATAGAAGCTTTAACATCATGTATGGAATCAAATGTATACACCTTATGACTTTCTTCAATGTCTTTGTCTTTCAAAACATCTTCCATGAATCTCATGTCAAATATTGCACAACCAATTATGCATCATGCCAAAAAATTGATATTTTTAATGTCTTGAAAAATACTTCTGTAAATAATAAGTTTTACTTGCGAACGGGACTCCTGCTGTGGGCAAGTTACAAATTTGACTGGATTGTTTTTTAAATCAGTTAGTTCCTTGCCATTCCTTGAATAAATTGATTTAAGCAGGTTCATCAAATTATCTCTCTGAAAAATATGAACAAATAAATAAATTTGTTTGGTAATTTGGGTTATATATCAGTTTGCAAATATTTTCTAGGAAAATATTTGCCTGGCAAATATTTTTCGTATAAATATTTGTCAACACCAATTGTAAACACATTTATAACTTACAATTTTAGTAGCTCGCTGTTTGTGTGGGCAGTTGGCATTTTTTGATATTGGTCTTTGGGAATCGTAGTGCTTCCATGTTTTGTCAACTGCATTAAACTCTAACAATGTATAGTGGTTAATGTGTTACAGCGGTATAAATATTTTTTTGCAAGGCAGTGCTCTTTCTTCCAGCACTTTGACAACCAAAGAGTCATATGTGGGTTTCTAGTCGTCAATAATAGATATTTGTGTTTACAGTATAATTAGCTTTAAAGTGATATGTATTTTTTGTTTTAAGTATTTCATACTGCTGCATAGGAACGTAAGTAAATAACATCTTTATGTTTTGGCCCAAGTTTGATTTTCGTGAACCAGTCAATAACCTACATCAAACTTAAATTTCATATTTTAATTTTCTTAATTTTTTTTTCTATATTTATCATATTATATTGAAAATGTATTACAAAATTATATACCTTCGAATCAATGAATTTATTGAATAGAATATCTGAAATATTTGTTCCTCTTATTTCAATGTCTTTTTATGGGTCATATAATGCTGCTATCCTATTTTAATAATATCAAAATCATATTAGCATGTATTATTGTAAGTTGATAAGCATGCGTACACGGCAAATATTTGCCGGGAAAATATTAACCGAGCAAATATTTGCCTACAAATGTTTTCCATATATACATATATGTATGTATGTATGTTATGTTTTATTTAAATAACTTACTTATTTCTCCATGTTGGTAAAAAGCTTTTAGTTCACTGATTTGATTATTTGAAAACCATCTTTTTGCAAACTTGCTTTTTTCAGCACTTATCATAGAATCTTCTTTTGTTTCTGATCTGTCATGTTCAAAATCATCTTCTTTAGGTACCTCGACAAAATTACCTTTTTTAACTTCTTTTTTGTCGGCATTGTCTTTTTTGGATTTCTTTTTGTATTTTTTTTGTGGCTCATATTGGAAATTTGGATCTTCTGCTTTTCCACTTCTATTTTCAATTTTAATTCTCTTGGACAGTGAAGATGGAGAAACTTCCCTTAGCACAATCAGCTTCAACAGCTTTATCTTCATCAAGAACTTCAACATCTGCATCTAAAGCTACATCATCACCATCGTCCTCTTTATTACTACTAACATATTTATCTTTTTCATCACAATATATATCTTTGTCTTTAGCTTTATCTTTTTCATAATTATCGCATCATCATCTATTGCTTGATCATTGTTTATTTGATCATTATCTACTTTATTATTATTATCATTATCTCCTTTTTCTTTCCTTTTTCTCAAATCTTCATTTGATTTTTTTAGAAGCTCGTTCTCTTCTTTTAGAGCTGCATTATTCTCTTTTGGTTTCTTTATTTCCAATTTCATATCTTTTAGTTGTTATTTTATATTTTCATATTTTTTGTCAATAGTTGAAGCTTTTTCTTTAGGAGATTTTGCTTTGGCAGTTTTTAGCTCCTTTTCCTTTTTTTTGTTTTTCTTCTTTTCTTTACAAAATAGAAAATACAAAATTTAACTTTTGTATTTGCTTGGAAAATATCAGGAAGGAAAATATTTTCCTAGCAAATATTTGCCTCCTAAATATTTAATGGGTAATTTTTTACTTGAAATTTACTGGAACAAATGTACTATAGTTAAATGTACTACTAAAATATATGTGGTGGTAAATATTTGGCTGAAAGTTATCATGTAGAAGAATTATTACCTTTCTATTGTTGAATTTCTGAATAATATTCGGAATACCTTCCTGTAGTTTCCATTTTGTGAATGTAGGTTCGCTTCCTTTGTAACTTTTTTGGTTTTCTTATTTCTATCATGTCATAGAACTAGTACTGCAAAACGGTATCAGATTATATTTTAGTTTATAATATAATCTCAAAACATAGAATGAGTTAGTAGTATTTACTAGCAAATTAGTTACACGTGCTCTAATTTTTCTAGAAGTATCTTTATGTTTCCTGATTTGGTCCATCATTCAAAATTGTTGCTGGGCATGAAACATTTTTCATTTCATTTACTCTATAAATATATGGCAGAAGCACTAAGGGAAATGATGAGTTTGCATTAGAAAGAAAATATGTTGATAGTTGATGCATTATTATCAAAACATCAGTTTCATCTTGTTTTGTATTCCCTTTTGAAGCTAACATAATTTTAATTCTATATCTTTGGCTTTGATCATTTGCAACCAGTAAAATATTGATCCTTGAAGCGTTTTATAGCAGGGTCTAATTTAGCGTCTTTCGAATGAGTACCTGTATAAATTGTCACACCATTGATATCCCATCCAAACATCTTAGCAATGTCGATTTCTTTCATTATTACTTTCATATCTCTAAAATGAAAGTAGTTTTCTTTCGATAAATATGATTGTATTATTAAATCAACGGAAGCCAATTCTTTGCTTAAGTCTTCAACAGTTATATTATCATTTTGGAAAGCTTGGAATATCTTGTAAAATGGTGTTATCGATAGTCAATCGATATGTCTATTTTCCAGAAGATTGTTCTTTTTCAATTTTTAGAATAGGAAACAGAAAACTTTGAATCTACTTTGGTAGGTTTCTAAAATCGTGTGATTTGATTGTTTTATGATCTTCATCTTTGGTTTCTTTGTAGTTTCTTATTTAGAGGACCTGGTTATCATATTTTGTTGCTTCCTTTTTTTAAATGTTGAAAGAACTAAATCTGTTGTTTCTGTATCAGGTGAAGATGATTCAGTTTTTAACTAATGGATCATAATCATCGGTCTCAGTTTCTGATGTAAATTCAGATTCAGAATGTTTTTATTTAAAAAGATTCTTAGCAGATTTTCTTTGTTGTGGATTTGGCTTGTGTGCTACTTATTTCCTAGGTGCTGGTGCAACGTTTTTTGTTCCCATTGTTACTAGTGTTGAATCTGTAAACTGAAATAAATATATTAAGTTAGTTAATGTGTATGGCAATATTTGTATTCTAAACATTATTACTAGTGTTGAATCTGTGAAGTTAAATAACTATAAATTAAGTTGGTTAATTTGTCACATTAGGCAGATTTTAATGCATGCTCAGTAAATCTAATCCATGCTAGGAAAATATTAACCAAACGAATATTAGGAAGGTAAATATTTGCCTGTATAATATTTCTCACAGCATAGATTTGCCTATTATGTTTTGTAGAATGATCTATGTTATATACAAAGGAACATATGGTACATTTTAATGCATGCTCAATAATTGTAATCTATGCTGGGAAAATATTAACTAGACGAATATTAGGCAGGCAAATATTTGCCTGCCTAATATTATTCCCGACATACATTTACTTATTATGTCTTATTGAATGACCTATGTTATATACTAAGCAATATAATACTTCCCATTATCAATTTTATATGCAAACAAATCTACTAATTTCAATCAACCAACATTCAAAATTGCGTATGTCAAATATTTTCTTTAGGAATTTTACATATAAACGAACTTTTAAATTCAAACAGCCAACATACATAATTGAATATGTCCAAACTTTGATTTATTTACCTATTTTTTTTCTTTTTTCCACCTCTATGTGATGTACTGTTAGTTGTAGTTCAGTTTTATCAGTCTCTTCATGTCCTGATCTTGCATATTCTTCACAGTAGCCATCTATTATGGCAATTCCAGTACAAGCTACTTCTCCTTCTATAAATCTGCAATTAACAGTTATGTTTTTTGCGATTCTAGGGTTTCAAATTCGATTTCAATTGGTTTTAATTCACGTCGCTGGTTAGTTACCGAGCAAACGAGGGTTTGATGAAGAAATTGAAATCGATTAGTTATTGAGAAAATGAGGGTTTGATTGATTAAATTGAAATCGATTATTTACTGAGCAAACAAAGGTTTTATTGCAGAAATTGAAATCGATTAATGTTCGATGAGATTTTTTTTAATCTCGGTTAAATGAGACGGTTGAGTTTCAAAGATGGATTTGTACTTTGTTTAAAACAGGGATGTAATTTGAATTTTAAAGTTGGAGGGATGTGGGTCTAATTTATTTTAAAGAAAGGAATGTGTGCCAAAATTCTTTTTTTTTGTGTGGGGTACGGGTTTTTTTTTTAGGGGGGGGAAGTCAAAGAGGGGGGGAAGGTGTCGGAAAATATTGACACCTTCTACATTTGACAATATTTTGCAATTTTAAAGAAACAAACGAATATTTTTTTGTTCTTTTAAAAATTATTGAATTGGAATTAAACAATTTTATATTGTTAAATGTGTTTGAAAATATATAAAAAATTTCAGTTAAAAGTGGTCGTTTTTAATAGAACGTACATAACTTATACTGAAATGACTAGTTTGAACCAAAAAATTCGTCTACTTTAAAAAAATTGAAATCTGACCATTGGGAAAAGACATTGTTGTCCTGAATGCTTAAGTAAAAATATCATGTTCTTGCGAGTTAGTTTAGTTCATGATCATGTAAGTTAATTGATTATTTCTATAACCAACTAAAATCTATAATATTTACATTTGATAAGATGGATGGTCAGATCGACACATAATTACATGAAATCATATATTTAAATTTCTCATATGGTAAAACGAAAGTGTATGGGCGAATTTCCTAAATATCGAATGTAAGAAGGGAACCAGATCGTTTCTAGTAGATCCGCGATTTCATAATTTATTTGATTATTTTCAATAATCAACTTACACGTAGGTGTATTTACATATGACAAGATGGATAATCAAATCGACACATAATTACATGAAATTGTATATTTAATTTTTTCATATGGTACTAATGTACGTGTATGGTCTAATTTCATAAATTTGAATATATATAATATGAACTAAATAGTAATATTTAAGTTATAATAAAACATATTACTAAAATATAAAATATAGAATTTTAAAATAGTTGATATGCGTGTGTGTGTATGTTTGCAACCAAATTGGCCACAAACACCCGAGAATAGATTTTAGCAGTGAAATAAATGAAGAAATTAAATGAAAATAGAGGAATAACACAAAATATCCAGAAATATGCAACAGAAAGTAAAAATAGTAGGATTTATAGTGGTTCGACACTGATCGCCTACATCCACTTTGAATATTCTCTTTATTGATTCACAATTTGTTTGATTACAATTACAATCGGTAAGAAAATAACAAGAGATCAGAAAAATGCCAAAGAAGTGCAATAAAATAATGGCAGAGTTTCACTTGTGAGCCAAAAAAAAAGTCCCCTAGCATGGTCCCCTGCCCCTATATTTATAGAGGAAAGCAGTCTCCAACTTGACTGACATCTCGAGACCCGGACCCCCTTAACCATTTGGGCCCACCATAGGATAGGCAAAGCCCAACTACTATGCCGATCCATATCATCATGATGACCTGAACCATACCATGCTGACCCCATCATTTCCACATGCTATGTCGATCATATATTTGGGAACACATCATGCTGACCTGATACAATGCTGACCCGACACCAAGCCGGCATGATCACTACCATTTCTATGTTGACCCCTCCAATATGCCGACTCGATACTTGGGAACACATCATGCCGACCCGATCATCTCCATATACTATGTTGATCCTACCGTGCTTCACCTTATTATGCCGAGCCAGACTCGCTGTGTCGACCCATATGTTTGTTGCATGCTATGCTGATCCCTCCATTGCCATTAAAACACGCTAAGTTTGGTATCACATCTTATGCCGACCCCTATGCATTTCCATCCAAGCCGATTATCCAGTCAAGTAACCATGCCGATCCCTATAGCCTCTCCCTACTATACCGAACCCTTTAACATCTCGTCCCTACTGATAAACTTCTATGACGACCCCTATCTCACACAAGCTAATTTCTATCTTTCCGACATCCTGTGCTATCTGCTTATCGTCTCTGCTTAACCGGGGTTTTATATAACTGTCTAAACTCTATTGCTAGGTCCTGAAGCCATTGCTTCATGGTTATTTCTCTTATCAGCAGTCGAATCTATCCTGCGTGATCAGCCTAATATACCTGGGTCAAGGCACCAGGTAACACTTGCCCCATGTTTGCGCCAAAATTGGTCACAAACCCCAAGTGTTGTGAAAGCACCAGCGTATGAATACAAATCAACAGTATTCACACACAAATCACAAGTCTAAGCAAGTAACAAGCAGCAATCAAGAAATAATGAACAGTGACACACAATTTATAGTGGTTCGGCTATCTCCGACCTACGTCCACTTTAAGGTTTTTATGATTTTATTGCTCGATGCTTGAAGATTACAATTTCGTGTGTTGTATTACAACTGATTTTCTGAGCTAAGTCTGAATCTAAGGCAGCAATGGTGATCTAGAGTAAATCTGGCAGAGTCTGGGCGCTCTTTAGCTCTCAAAATTGTCCGACCCCTTTTCTAAATGACCAGGGGCTCTATTTATAGATGTAGGAGGCTGATATTTCGCCTAAATTGAAGAGAGACCAGTTCTGGTACGTCAGGGGGCCCACATGCCCACTTTCTGGAAGTCCGGGCCCACTTTGGGATTGATTCGACCCTTGGTTCGAATCGATCAAGAAAGAGTCCAATCGAGCTTAAATTTGGTGTGAACGTTCTTCAACATGTGCTCAAGCTTCTGTAAAAATTTCATAGCATTTGGACTTGTGGATCTCGAGTTATGATCGATTCAAGGTCGCTTTTC
Organism: Allium fistulosum; assembly: GCA_030737815.1. Classification (NCBI taxonomy): domain Eukaryota; kingdom Viridiplantae; phylum Streptophyta; class Magnoliopsida; order Asparagales; family Amaryllidaceae; genus Allium; species Allium fistulosum. Next base: position 105,118,566 of record CM060907.1, read on the forward strand.
TGGTTGCAGTGCTCTGTTCGAATCGATTACGTTCGACTCGATTGCTTCGAATCGATCCAAGCGTGCGCTAGCAGGTTGTCGTGGCGCGCGTTCTTCGTGTCGATCCGTCTTTATCTCCGAGTTGACTGGGTTGAATCCACGTTTCTAGCTTCTTGTGACTTAGTCGATTTGAAGTAGTGGATTCGAAGTACATGGATTCGAACGTATGCTCGTTCGAATCGATCACGCTATATCTTACCCACTCGATTCGAAGCTACTCTTGCAGGATGGAATCAGAGCAAAGTCATAGGATGGATTCGAAAGACTTCAACCTGAAGGAAACGAAGTGAGGTGGCATCATGGATTCGAAGTGGCTCGTCTGAATCGATTCGAACGAATGTTCTTTGATGGATTCGAACCAAGACTCTGCGCTGATGGATTCGAACGTTGAAGGTGTTTTGATGGAGTCGAAGGCTAAAGCACTTCCATGGATTCGAAGCCATCAGGGGAACTTCGTTGGAGTCGAGTTTGATGGATTCGACCCTAGGGGATTCAAACCATAGGGAGACGAACTCAAGGCTATGTCCTTCACTTGCGTCGATGATATCTTGGGCGTACGAACTCGGATTGACTCGAGATTTGGAATGTTGTTTTATCTGGCCTTGCTTGACATGTCTTATCAATTGTAGCCTGATCCAGACCCGGGCAAAATTCATCGATATCCATGGTGAACCTGCGATACACAATCGATGTTCATGACTAATAATCATTGATTTTCAGTTAATCTTTGGGTATTTCGGCTTTGCCAAAAGTTGGGATAACATTTTGCCCCCCAAAACATGCCTTTTTCTAAAAGTTGTGTTTTGATCAGTCTCAAATTGAATGCAGTGAATTCATGTTTTATTCAGAGCTTATAGCATTTTTAATCAAGTCCATGGCTGTTCGAAGCCGATTTGTTATCAATTTCTTCGAGTGGAAGTTAAGAATGAGATTCTATGGTCTCTCCGTACTACTGATGGTCACTCCGGACCCTTGCCAAGCCCATTCCAGACTTAGCAATCGACTAGAAAGATCCTATTGCACTCCGGCGTTGCTTTCTACTCCTTGCACTCTGGCCCCAGTTAGGGCGTAAAGCGATGTCTTGGTCGTTCTGGACCGATCGTAGCCTCTCCGGGCTCATGCTGGATCCCATCATGTCACTCTCCGGTGAAGGGGAAACAACGTTGAGTGGGTCGATCCTGTCGCTCTCCGGCGAAGCGACCCACTTCTTGCACTTCGGTTCAGTGTATCTGAACATTAAGCGATGTCATGACCTGAATCTTAGGCCGATCACAGCCTCTCCGGGCTCTTGCTGGATCCCATCCTGTCACTCTCCGGTGAAGGGGAAACAACGATGAGTGAGCCGATCCTGTCACTCTCCGGCGAAGCGGCTACACCCAATGCACTCCGGACCCCGTCTCTCCGGGTAAGGGTCATAAAGCGATCAATATCATATCAAGTTTCATTATTTGTCCTTCAACTCTCTGGTCAAAGAGAAATTCATGTTTATTTATTGAATTCAAGTTCCAGTGTTCAATCTCAAACAAAGGAAAAAAAACTAGATAATGCCTCTCCGGGCGGAGCGGTCTATTACCATCCCAGAGCATGCCTAGGGATCTCTCTGGTTCCCGTACATGAGTAAGTGGAATAGCCGTTTTATTTTAAAATCAAATCTAAGGAAACTAAGTGACCAAAGCTCATATCCTGAACTTGGCCCTTGCCATCGTGATCAGTTGATGACGAGTCGTGATCCCGATCCAAGATCAGCCCAGTTAGGTTGAGGCGGTAGTTGTTCAGACCTTACCGCCGCTGTTCGCTCTCTGACATATTGTCGCAATCTACCGCTCCTGGCATGTTCTTCCACCTCATCTTTTAGGTGGCGGCATTCATCGGTAGTGTGCCCATCCAGCTCATGGAATAGGCAGTATTTTCCAGTTCTGCGTTCCCGCTCCGTGGGATCTCTCCTAGGTGGTTTTCGATAGGGGAGTTGCCCCCGAGTTTTAGCATAAATCCTTTCTAGGCTTGCCGTCAAATCTGTGTATTGCCTGAATCTAGGCTCTCGGAATTTCTTCCGTTTATCAGGACCATCATGTACGTCTTCCTGCTTTCTCTTTCCTTTGTCTGCCCTGGACTGTTCCCTGGCGGTTCCTTCGCCTTGTGCAACATTTATTTCCTGCCTCTTGGCTCGTGATTCTTCTAATCGAATGAATTTTTCAGCTTCATGGAAAAACTCTCCAAGATCTTGCGGTGGATCTTTAGTCAAAGAGTCTTTGAATTCGGTGCCTTCCCCAACTCCTGCCACTACCGTCATCAGAATCATTGATGGATCTGGGTGATCTACGGAAGCCACCGTTGCATTGAATCGTAGTAGAAAATCTTTTATGGACTCTCCGGTCCTTTGCTTTATTGAAGCCAGAGTCATCACACTCTTGGGCCGTGTTACGTGGACCCTGAACTGTCTCATGAAGCAATCCACAAGCTCGCCCCATGTTCTGATTGATCCAGTCTCTAATTGTCTGAACCAAAGTGCAGCCAAATCTGATAAAAATAAAGGGAAACATCGTGCCATCACTTCCTCGGATGCTCCCAGTACTTCCATGTGTCTAATGTATTTGGTAATATGCATGGTTGGATCCGACTTCCCGTCATACGGATCCAGCATTGGTAGTTTGAACTTTGGAGGGTTCTTTGCATTCCTGATATTCGGAGCGAATGGACTCCGACTAACTTCTTCCAATCCTCCTCCTGACAACCCTCCTCTCATGAGTCGTCTCACTAGGCCAATCATTCTTTCATCTCCATCTAGGGGTTGCCCCCTTGTCATGTCTCTGTCTTGCCCTTCGAGTCATGTAGGGAATTCTGGTACGTACTCTTCGGGTGGCTCGTTAGCATTTGTGTTGGCCCTAGCCGGTTGAGCTCCTTCCAAAGTTCCTTGTGCGTTGGATCCTGCGGGCCTGCCCCAAGCCCTTGTTGATTGCCTTCCGGTTCTATATTCTGTCCTCCATTGGGTTCCGCAACCCTAGTTCCTTGTTCCACATTTGCAGTCGCTATAGTCGGTCCAAGGTTCTGTGTTCCTGCAGCTCTCATCTGCTCGAAGAAAGTCTGCATCATATCCTGTTGACTCTTCAGCAACCTCTCATGTAATGAATTTGCCATAGCTTCCATTTCGTCTCTAGTAATGTAAATCGAAGCTTGTCCCTCTCTAGCTCCGGAGAATGCCTCTTGACTTCCTCCTTGTTGACTTCTCTCAGCACTTTGCCTTGTTTGTCGAGTCATTGTAGAGCCAAATCTGAATCCTTAAAATTTCAAATCTAAACTTTGAATCTGGTGTAGCGGGTGCTAGTTCTTCTCAGTAAAAGCACCAAAGTGTTTGCGCCAAAATTGGTCACAAACCCCAAGTGTTGTGAAAGCACCAGCGTATGAATACAAATCAACAGTATTCACACACAAATCACAAGTCTAAGCAAGTAACAAGCAGCAATCAAGAAATAATGAACAGTGACACACAATTTATAGTGGTTCGGCTATCTCCGGCCTACGTCCACTTTAAGGTTTTTATGATTTTATTGCTCGATGCCTGAAGATTACAATTTCGTGTGTTGTATTACAACTGATTTTCTAAGCTAAGTCTGAATCTAAGGCAGCAATGGTGATCTGGAGTAATTCTGGCAGAGTCTGGGCGCTCTTTAGCTCTCAAAATTGTCCGACCCCTTTTTTGAATGACCAAGGGCTCTATTTATAGATGTAGGAGGCTGATATTTCGCCTAAATTGAAGGGAGACCAGTTCTGGTACGTCAGGGGGCCCACATGCCCGCTTTTTGGAAGTCCGGGCCCACTTTGGGATCGATTCGACCCTTGGTTCGAATCGATCAAGAAAGAGTCCAATCGAGCTTAAATTTGGTGTCAACGTTCTTCAACATGTGCTCAAGCTTCTGTAAAAATTTCATAGCATTTGGACTTGTGGATCTCGAGTTATGATCGATTCAAGGTCGCTTTTCTGGTTGCAGTGCTCTGTTCGAATCGATTACGTTCGACTCGATTGCTTCGAATCGATCCAAGCGTGCGCTAGCAGGTTGTCATGGCGCGCGTTCTTCGTGTCGATCCGTCTTTATCTCCGAGTTGACTGGGTCGAATCCACGTTTCTAGCTTCTTGTGACTTAGTCGATTTGAAGTAGTGGATTCGAAGTACATGGATTCGAACGTATGCTCGTTCGAATCGATCACGCTATATCTTACCCACTCGATTCGAAGCTACTCTTGCAGGATGGAATCGGAGCAAAGTCATAGGATGGATTCGAAAGACTTCAACCTGAAGGAAACGAAGTGAGGTGGCATCATGGATTCGAAGTGGCTCGTCTGAATCGATTTGAACGAATGTTCTTTGATGGATTCGAACCAAGACTCTGCGCTGATGGATTCGAACGTTGAAGGTGTTTTGATGGAGTCGAAGGCTAAAGCACTTCCATGGATTCGAAGCCATCAGGGGAACTTCATTGGAGTTGAGTTTGATGGATTCGACCCTAGGGTATTCGAACCATAGGGAGACGAACTCAAGGCTATGTCCTTCACTTGCGTCGATGATATCTTGGGCGTACGAACTCGGATTGACTCGAGATTTGGAATGTTGTTTTATCTGGCCTTGCTTGACATGTCTTATCAATTGTAGCCTGATCCGGACCCAGGCAAAATTCATCGATATCCATGGTGAACCTGCGATACACAATCGATGTTCATGACTAATAATCATTGATTTTCAGTTAATCTTTGGGTATCTCGGCTTTGCCAAAAGTTGGGATAACACCCCCCAAAGTACGTCTTGTGAGTAACATGACGTGCATTGAACTGAAAAAAGTCCGAGCTGCCGGAAAGAAGTCATCTAACTCCCTGGTTGACTTCTATTCCTTTATCGACCTTTAATAACACAAGTCCGATGTCGTATTCCATTAGCATATACAAATTCAGTTATATGTGGCTTACAGGCTTTCTCTTATCTAATTGGATTTCAAACCTGAGGGTTTCAAGCTTGATTACGATTTCAATTGATTTCAAAAAGTCGAATTCTTAAAGTGTTACCATGTATACTCATAAACACATTTCTGTTGCTGGCTCTCGGACGTGTTCAAACATTTGCAGGTCGTTGCCTGTTTCTATAATTCCCTGTATGCTCGTGTTTGTAGTTGAAACTGTATGATAATTGAGCGCCTAATATTTTTCAATTGCCCATCATTTCTTTTCTCCCTTTTTTTTTGAAGGGATCGGTATCTGGCTTGCCGACCCCTTATTGAGTTCGCGTGGATAGAGATCAGCAAGTTCCGATGCCGACCCGTTTTCAATCCCGTGACCGAGTCACCCAAGATGACCGGTTCCACTTCCTTCCACACATGTGCGTATATAAACTTACCCTTCTTTCCTTCTTATATGCTTACCTTCACATTTTTGTTCCCAAATTTTACCTTAACACTTTCACTGCCTTTTCCCTTCGAAACTCCCCTGCTGAACCCATAACACCACAAACCTTCTTGCCCACTGATAATCCTTTAGCTCATATTCGAATTCAAGTTTCAAACTCAATCTCGCCCAAAAATCGCTCCTCCATCATCTTCAATTTCCATAAGTTTGAACATTCGCCTCTTTAATTTGACTTTGATATAGGTACAAACTCCTCTTCAATTGCGTTAGTCAAGTCATCAATCTTGAGCTTGCATGAGTTTGAGGGATTTTTAGGTGAATGATTTAGTAGGTTGCAATAGGATATGAGAATAAGGAGGAGAGGATGAAGAAGATGGAGAAGAAGCAGAGAAGGGAGGGCTCGGCTGATGTCTTGGAAGGGATGGAGGAGAGTTGGTTTCTAAGATTTGTGAAGAGGGAATTAGGACTGGCAAGGGATCGGTAGTCTTTACTTGAAAAAGGGATCGGTGTAGATCGCTTTAAAGTAGGTATTGGTCGGTAGTTTCAAGGAGTGGCTTCGTTAAAGGATCGGTAGAAGTTGTTTTGTCAGGGATTGGTAGGAGGTGTTAGTTAAGGGATCGGCAATATTTGTAGATAGGGATCGGTTGTGAGGATCAAGGCATAAGGTTCGGCATACATAGCAGGGATCAATGTTGACCATTAAAAACCATCTTAACTCAAATTACTCAAACATATGACTGCACACTGCCTTGTCCAAGCATAAGATGACTAATAACAACACAACTAGCATATACGGATCAATGAACTTAAATTTGAACGAACAAATCCCCAACCTACTCGACACGAATTAAGTATAAAATTGGCACAACACACTCGAACAATGGACTTCATAATCCAGAATGTCAACATCCGATCCAGAAGGTCAGCGATGACGGTCTCTCTGGGTGAAATCTCTAAGCTTTGACGTTTTACTTTTGCTTTTCTGATTTCAAACTGCTTACATTCATTTCATATTGCACTGCACTAGTTCACACTTATCACGGGGGGACAGGTTATTATTTCTAATATTGATTGTCTACTTAGTATAGCTGACACAGATCCCGAGTTAAACGAAGCGTTCAACCACAATGTCTTTCGAATCGTTCATGAGATCAAGTTCCGCTACGTTGTCTGACAAGCCTGCACCAAGTCAGCAAAGAGAAAGAGTAGAGACATCCGATTCACAAGCAAATATTTTTTTTGACACCTCAGTTCTTCCTATAGAATTTATTGATCCAGCTCCTGATGTCGCGGAGGGTTCCAATATTTTATACAATTCGGTTGACTCGTAGGCATTCAGAATCGGTGAGGCCGCTCTCCACCGGCTATGTACTATTCACGGAATCCCCTTTGAAGATGTTCTCGTCCCATCGAGGCAAGACATGCCTCACTTGCCCCGAGCTGGATATACTACATGCAACAAATTCATGTGCTGGGCTGGATGCATTCCACCGTTTAACTCTTTCATTTGGGAAGTTCTGAGATTTATGGGAATCGCTCCTACTCAGCTACATCCCAATAGCTATGCCTTTTTTCATGGAACCTTTCTCCTCTATATGAATATCCTATTTCGCCCGCCAACTCCCAAGGACATCTGATACATTTACAACTTCAAAAGACGGACCAATAGTCCTTCGTACGTCTTCCTCGAACCTATGCCCAAATGCCAGGTTTTAACAGGCGTGTGGAATAAGCTCTCCTTATTCAAACACTAATGGTTCTACATATGGTGTCCTCTCGGCTTCGCAAGAAGGTGGTTGGAACGATGTAAGTACCACTTCGGCTTTTGCCTTTAACCCAAAGATTCAAATTACAGTTTTTTTCTCAGCCGTACTAATTCCTTCAATTCTTTCAGGGGTTTGCCCTCGTCCTGAAGGCATCAGATATTCCAGGGCCATTGCGGCCATCCGCGCTACTCCAGTGGAGGACCGGGATATCAAACTCCTCGTCACCGATGAGTTGCTTTCTTTATTTGGGCTATTAGAGGATGGCCACAGGATTGGCCATCTTGGAAGCAGAGCGGTTCTGAAGGTTGTCGCCGGGAGAGGGGAAGAAATAATCGATCCCATAGTGCCTCTTGTTGAGGGAATCTAAGAAGGCACCGAAGAGGGAGAAATAAAGAAAACAGAAGATGTAGGGCCAAGAAACGAAAATGCAGGCCTCGAAAAAACATCGGCAGTTATATTGTTGTAATATGTTATATTGTTGTAATATGTTATATTGTTTTCGCTGATGGGATAGAGACTATCGTTCTCGAGAATCTTCTTCTTTATGCAGAAGGAAGCCTCAAGGATAGGCTCCGTGCCAAAGCAACCCATCTAACCCTCCTGCTCATAGTGAAGACAAGTCCGCGCACCGGGGGTATCAATCTACCGCTCCCCGTGACCAACACTCTAGATCATCAAGTATCAGGCAATCTTGTGAGCACCATAAACAACCGTTGGTTACGTCTGAACAAATTCCTCCGGTTCCTGCCTCTTAAAGCTACCTTCCCAAAAATTTGCTTCGATGGGCTCAAATTCCTCCCTTCCATACACATTATCCCTGGAACTGGCAAAGAGAGTTCATTGGCATGTATGAATGATGTGTACGTTCAGCATGAACTGTTCATCCACTTAGTCGAAAAAGTCTCAGAAGTTTCTATAGAGCGCCAGCATGAGATTGATCGCCTTAAGCCAGAGGCCACTCATGAAAAGGATATTATCAAATATAAAGATGCTGAATTGCTCGATGTTAAGGCTTAACCTACCGAAGTGAAGAAAAATGCAGAGGAAACAGCTAAGGCAGTGAGTCGATTAGAGACTGACGCAGCGGATTACACAAAACAAGGTAGATCGATGAACGTAGCAATCGGTGGATTGATGAATACTGAAATGCCCAAATTCGTTGATCCGAAGATACCAAATTCTAGCTATCTTCGTCACGTTGATCGCGCACGATACCGTGAAGGAAGATCTTCAATTCTTCAAGCGTTGATCAAGCGCACTTGATACCGTGAATTGGCTTCAGCAATCGTTGAATCGAGCGCACTCGATTAACCGAAAGTGGAGATAGGAGAATACACTCAACTACCAATTGGGTGAAAGCACAAAGCTAACAAAACAAAAGTTTTTATTCAAATCAACTAAACTATTACAAATGGCACCACCGGCCTATTTATAGAAGTTACAACATACGCCACATAAAAATGTACAACTCATAAGTCGTCCACGACTTAAGACACCACGACCTAAAAGTAGACGACTTAAAGAACCAGGCGACTTACGACCTAAACAAGATCATTAACGACTTAACACTTGTACATACAAGCCATAACCCAGTATTCATTACAACACCTCCACGCGACCTAAAACATACGAGTTACGACTTAGCTAAGGTCGGCAGCGACTTAACAACAGTACAACGAAAACAATATAACATATTACAACATATATCACGACCTACGACTTATACGACCTAAAAAATGAACGGCATCTGGAGCGAGCGATCTAAAAATGAACGGCATCCCCATCAGCGATCTAAAAGAAGCGGCTTCAGAAAAACTTTGCGACCTAAGTCTTCACGACTTAAAGCCTCGCGACTTATAGTGAACGACTTATCTCCCCAGATCTTCCCACGACCTAACTTAGGTCGTTGCTTTTCTCTGCGACCTAACATAGATTGTAACTCGTTAGGTCGTAGCACCTTATTCTTCAACTCGTTAGGTCGTAGCAACCTGTTAGGTCGTTCCAGCGACCTATCCCTTACTTTGTTAGGTCGTACACGAGTTAACTCGGTAGGTCGTTCCAGCGACCTATTTCCCAGATGAAGCTCGCTAGGTCGTTTGGATGCTTTAGACTCCCCCTCGTTAGGTCGTGAGCGACCTAAGGCTTCTTCACTAGGTCGTGAACGACCTAAGCCTTGTGAATTCGTAGCTTGCACTGCTTTGACTCTGGCCTGAGCTGCATCATCCTCCCCAGGTTGAGAAAAATTCGTCCTCGAATTTGTAAGCTCTTCCCCATCGGATTGATTATCCCCATGATAAGGTAGGAGATGCTTAACATTGAATACGTCAGACGTGTACACATCCTCCGGCAGCTTCAACTTATAAGCATTTTCAATAATCCGTTTCACGACTTTTACAGGACCAATTTTTCTGGCTTTCAACTTGTTATAAGCACCCACTGGAAAACGATCCTTTGTTAACACAGCATATACCATATCTCCTTCATTAAACTCAACATTTCTTCGCTTCAGGTCTGCGGACCTTTTATACTTCTCATTCGCCTTCTCTAATCGCTCCTGAACGATTTTATGACATTCAGTCAACCCTTCAACAAAATCAACAGCTCATTTAACTGTCCCCTTCGGTTGTGGTACTACTGTTAAGTCCAACGGTCCCTTTGGCATACTAAAATATACAATCTGAAATTGACTGAATCCCGTACTACGATTTATAGTATGATTATGAGCAAACTCTGCTTGGCATAGCTTCATATCCCAACTCTTCAGATTATCTTTCACCAGACATCACAATAAATTCCCCAGCGATCTGTTAACCACCTCCGTTTGTCCATCAGTTTGTGGATGGTAAGCGCTACTAAACTTCAGTTTTGTTTCGACCATCTTCCACAAACTTAGCCAAAAATGACTCAGAAAACGAGTATCCCTATTCGACACAATAGATTCTGGCAATCCATGAAGTCGATATATTTCTTTGAAAAATAGCTGAGCAACATGAACAGCATCCGCCGTCTTCTTACAAGCAATAAAATGTGGCATTTTCGAAAATCGGTCAACCACCACATAAATAGAATCATTACCCCTTTGAGTTCGCGGTAACCCCAAAACAAAATCCATACTCATATTAACCCATGGTTTAGTAGGCACAGGTAACGACATATATAATCCTGCGTTTGTAGCTTCCCATTGACACTTGACAGATATGACATCGTTCCACAAATCTCTCAACCTCTTTTCTCATCGATGGCCAAAAATAAGATTGAGAAATCAAATGCAACGTACGATCCCGTCCTACATGTCCTTCCTCGTGCAACTCCTTGATAATCTTCATTCTCAAGCTGCTATTTGGAATACATAATCGATTTCCCTTAAACAGGAATCCATCCACCAACACAAATTCATTAGCACTCCCCTCCTTAACTTTTTCAACAAATTTCATAAAGCAAGGATCTTCTTCAATCATCTCTGGCAATAATTCAAAACCTGTTACCTCAACTTTCATTGTCGTTAATAAATGACTCCTCCTACTCAAAGCATCAGCCACACGATTCGTCACTCCTGACTTGTGTTTGACAACAAAAGTAAACTGTTGCAAATAGGCAATCCATGATCCATGTCTTGCTGAAATCTTTTCTTGCCCTTGTAAATGCTTCAACGCCTCATGATCAGTGTAAAGAACAAACTCCTTGTGAAATAAGTAATGTCTCCAATGTTTAATCGCTTGTACAACAACATAAAATTCCACATCATACATACTATATCTCATCTTCGCTCCTGATAACTTCTCACTGAAATATGCAATCGGACGTCCCCTCTGACTCAACACTCCTCCAATCCCAACCTTGGATGCATCAGTATGTAGTTCAAATACTAACTGAAAATCCAGTAATATTAGAATTGGTGCAGACGTCAGCAACTCCTTGATCTTCCCAAAAGCATCCCCTGCTTCCTTTGACCATGAAAACTGTTTACCCTTCATACAATCAGTCACAGGCGCCATCACACTACTAAAGTGTGGAATAAACCTCCGATAAAATGAAGCCAACCCGTGGAAACTCCGAACCTCTGTTATCGTCTTGGGCTGTGGCCAATCTCTGATAGCTTCAACTTTACTTTGGTCCACCTGTATTCCTTCTTTCGATACAACATATCCCAAAAATAAAACACTATGCGTCATGAACACGCATTTCTTTGTTGCAGCATAAAATTGTTCTTGTCGCAGTACCATCAACACTTCTCTCAGATGTTGCAAGTGTTACTCTGCGCTTCCACTGTATATCAGAATATCATCAAAATACACCACCACAAACTTCCCAATGAATGGTCTAAAAATCTGATTCATCACCCGCATAAATGTACTTGGCGCATTTGATAAGCCAAATGGCATTACCAACCATTCGTATAGACCCTCCCTGGTTTTAAAAGCAGTCTTCCACTCATCACCTGGCCTGATACGAATTTGATGATATCCGCTCTTCAAATCAATCTTCGAAAAGATAGTAGCTCCGCTCAATTGATCTAGCAAGTCGTCCAACCTCGGCATTGGAAATCTATATCTCACAGTAATCTTATTCAATGCTCGACTGTCAGTGCACATTCTCCACATCCCGTCCTTCTTCGGTACTAACAAAGCTGGCACAGCACACAGACTCAAGCTTTCCTGCACACGCCCATGTTCAAGCAATTCTTCCACTTGCCTCCGTAATTCTTCATGTTCCTTCGGACTCATTCGATAATGTGGTCTATGTGGCAACATTGATCCTGGAACAAGATCAATTTGATGTTGAATGTCTCTTAGTGGCGGTAACTCCTTTGGTAACTCCTCTGGAAATACATCCTCAAATTCTTTCAATACTGGTTTCACTTCTTCTGGAATTTCAACCTCTTCACTGCTCTCACGCCCAATTAACAAGAATACTTCCGGCTCCTCGTCAACCTCCTTAACAAACTCCTTCAAGGATAATAAAGTTTTCAGCTCTTCAATCTCCTCCGGTTTGTTTTTTTCCTGTTGTCGCTTCTTTGGAACTAGAGTAATCTTTGTTCCTTCAAATATAAAGCTATAACTGTTGGTACGACCGTCATGTTGCACCGCCCTATCATACTGCCATGGTCTCCCCAGCAACAAATGACAAACATCCATATCTACCACATCGCACCAGATTTCGTCTTTATATTTCTTCCCAATTGAAAAATTCACACAAGCCCTTCGTCCAACCTTCACCTCCCCGCCTTTCCTCAACCAAGCCAACTTGTATAGTTTCGGGTGTTTCTCAGTCTTCAATGCCAACTTCCTCACAGCCTCTGACGAAATTATATTATCACAGCTTCCAGCATCAATAACAAATTTTCAAACTTTCCCCAGAATAGTACATGTCGACTGAAATATATTGCTCCTCAACCAACTACAATCCTCCTCTAGCTTTGGTGTCAAACAAGACCTCCTCATCATCATATTACAACCTTCGTCCCCTGACACTTCTTCTTCCCCCTCATCAGGTGGTGAATTGGAACATTCAGCTTCTTCATCCTCATCCTCAACCTCTGCTATCATAGCTCTCTTCTTCGGCTTTGGACATTCGCTACTTTTGGGCCCATTTCTTGGCAATTATAACACTTGAAACCATTACTGACTTTCGTCTTTCCAACCTCATTCACAACTGGTTTTACAACAGCTTTTGAAACATTAGAACTTCCACTAACACCCTTCACTTGATTGTTGGAATTAGTAAACACACCACCACCTCGTCGCCCCTGTTTCTCCCAAGCCAACGCTTTTTGGTGTGCTTCCGTTACAGATCTGGGATCAAACATATTTACCATGTCTTGAATCTACATACGCAATCCTCCAGCAAATCTAGCTGTTAATTGTTCCTCTGTCTTCATGATATCGTTCCTTGCAATCAGTTGATAGAATTCATCAGCATAGTCATTAACAGACTTCGTTCCTTGCCTCAAGTTTTGCGGCCTCTGATACATAAGCGATTGATAATTATAAGGTAAGAATGTGGCTTTCATCATTTTCCTCATCTTTTGCCATGATTCAACCTTTGACTTCCCCATCCGTTCACGTGTAAGTTTGGTTTGCTGCCACCATGCCAAAGCTCTACCCCTCAACCTTGTAGCAACCAACTTCACTCTACGATGTTCTGGAACTTCCTTGAAGTCAAAAATCTCCTCCACATTAGACAACCAATCCAAAAACTCTTCAGCTTGCATACCTCCTTTGATTTGGAATTTCAGTCTTCATCCCAGATTCCCACTTGTGATCATACTCCGACTGATTTCTTCCTTGTCCACGTCCTCGTCCATGAACACTACCACCATCATACTCTTCTTCAAAATCTGATGTATACCGATGTCGATCCTGACCACCAACATCTCTACTCCCTTCGCGTCTTCCACCAACATCCCTTCTATCTACATTCCTCTGTTCTCGATCATTCACATTCCTCCCACGTCTTTGATCATCATCAACACTTCTTTCTCGATTGGAATGTGGTGAGACTCTACTTCCCCCATGGTTAGATTCTGGTGAAACACTTCTCCGATTTTGATTCATTTCTAACATCATCTTCTCTAATCGTCCAATTCCTTCATTAAGTTTCTCACTAAAGTTTTCATTAATTCTTTGCTCCATCTCATCAGCTTCTTCTCTTCTATAAAAAGCTTCTACGTTTTGGTGACGATTAGCTCTTCTCGGCGGCATGGTTGATTTTTGAAACTTTGACTTTCGGCTCCACTTCAAATTTCAAACACCTTTCGAACTTAGATCCAAAATGAAATGGATCGAAAACTCCCTCTTTGTTCCAATTTGCGATGAACACGATGAACAATAACTTCTCGGCCTTGAATGATATTGCTTGGCTTGACTTGATCTCTTCAAACTTCTTCAAAAGAATTGGCTCCAAGGACTCGATTTAGCTATGATTGGCTAAAACAAGCTCTGATACCAAACCGACGCAGCGGATTACACAAAACAAGGTAGATCGATGAACGTAGCAATCGGTGGATTGATGAATACTGAAATGCCCAAATTCGTTGATCCAAAGATACCGAATTCTAGCTATCTTCGTCACGTTGATCGTGCATGATACCGTGAAGGAAGATCTTCAATTCTTCAAGTGTTGATCAAGCGCACTTGATACCGCGAATCGGCTTCAGCAATCGTTGAATCGAGCGCACTCGATTAACCGAAAGTGGAGATAGGAGATTACACTCAACTACCAATTGGGTGAAAGCACAAAGCTAACAAAACAAAAGTTTTTATTCAAATCAACTAAACTATTACAAATGGCACCACCGGCCTATTTATAGAAGTTACAACACACGCCACAGAAAAATGTACAACTCATAAGTCGTCCACGACTTAAGACACCACGACCTAAAAGTAGACGACTTAAAGAACCAGGCGACTTACGACCTAAACAAGATCATTAACGACTTAACACTTGTACATACAAGCCATAACCCAGTATTCATTACAACACCTCCACACGACGTAAAACATACGAGTTACGACTTAGCTAAGGTCGGCAGCGACTTAACAATAGTACAATGAAAACAATATAACATATTACAACATATATCATGACCTACGACTTATACGACCTAAAAAATGAACGGCATCTGGAGCGAGCGACCTAAAAATGAACGGCATCCCCATCAGCGATCTAAAAGAAGCGGCTTCAGAAAAACTTCGCGACCTAAGTCTTCATGACTTAAAGCCTCGCAACTTATAGTGAACGACTTATCTCCCCAGATCTTCCCACGACCTAACTTAGGTCGTTCCTTTTCTCTGCGACCTAACATAGATTGTAACTCGTTAGGTCGTAGCACCTTATTCTTCAACTCGTTAGGTCGTAGCAACCTGTTAGGTCGTTCCAGCGACCTATCCCTTACTTTGTTAGGTCGTACACGAGTTAACTCAGTAGGTCGTTCCAGCGACCTATTTCCCAGATGAAGCTCGCTAGGTTGTTTGGATGCTTTAGACTCCCCCTCGTT
Source organism: Allium fistulosum (assembly GCA_030737815.1). NCBI lineage: Eukaryota > Viridiplantae > Streptophyta > Magnoliopsida > Asparagales > Amaryllidaceae > Allium > Allium fistulosum. The sequence continues at coordinate 105,133,755 of CM060907.1, forward strand.
AGGTCGTGAGCGACCTAAGGATTCTTCACTAGGTCGTGAACGACCTAAGCCTTGTGAATTCGTAGCTTGCACTGCTTTGACTCTGGCCTGAGCTGCATCAGAGACTTCTCATAAGAGGGAACTGGACGCCGCACTCCAACGCAGTGGCACCCTAGCTCTAGAGTGTAACAACCCGTATTTTTCAATAATTAAAAATACTAAATTTAATAAGTTTTTAGAATTTAATGTTGTGAAAATTAAAGACTTAAGATTCATTAATGAGAAAAATAACTAGAATGTAATTTAATAATGTGATTTAATGTAATCAATAACTATTTTAATGTAATTCCAATTAATTGAACTGATTTAAAAGTTAAATTTGGTTATAAATTTTAAATAAGAAAATAAACCAAATGTTGTATTAAACGGTGAAATTGTATGTAATTAATTGAATTGGTTAATATAAAACAATTAATCAGTATGTGAATTTATTAGTTTTGTTTGTTAACAATAAACATAGAAATATGTTTGAATTGGTAAGTTGTAACAATGGCTTAATTATAAATTCACTATTTAATTCGTTGAAATAAATTGGAAAACAATTGCAACTAATCTAAGTAAATGTGCAGTTAATATGAATTAGATGATAACTGTAAAATGTGAATGTAATAAAAAAGTAAAGTAATGTCAATTATATTCATAAGGAAATAATTTATTAAACAATAAGAGCGAAATCAAAGTAAATGAATTTATTGAAATTAAAATTAAAATTAAAATTAATGAATTTACTGCAATTGAAACTGAACACCGTAATTAGTGCAATATTTAACATTGGATTTGATATAGAAAATTTGTTTTAAAAGATTATAAGTTCATAGGTAATCAAAAATGATAAAAATTGTTAGTTATTAAATTTTAATTTGAAAAGTGATAAAATCAATTTAATAATAATTTATTTAATTAACGTGATGCCATTGTGGCCACTGTCTTGGATTTCGATGAATCCAGTTTCATCGGATCCATAACGGTGAATTATTGTAGGTTTTCAAGTTTCGTAGTGATCGGACTTGCCGTTTGATCGTGTGGGCTCGAAACGCGTAGAAATCAATTTAATGAATTCAGTTTGAAATAAGCTAATTTAAGAGATAACTTCTTCATACAATGGAACTAGGACTTGCAACCTGTTCCGTTGAGTTTAAAAATATCAAAAACATCTACTTTGATATATGGGATGACCTACTTTCGTTTCGGAGATGGAACGGGCTTTTCGGGTCGTTATTGTCATTTCGTACCAATTCGATATGTTCATTCTTTCTTATTAGGCTTTGTCTATATAAATAGATTTTTCTAAACCCTAGCAGTCTTTCTATTTTTTATTACAGTACGTACAACTCCATCTGCCTGTTCCTCCTTCTCAAATGGCGGAAAGCCAAATTTCTAGATTCAATTGCAAATCAAAATCAAATCGAAAAATTAAAACTCCTCAAACTATATCATATTATATATCGTTGAAAAGCTCTCGAAGAGCGCAATCTAGATCTACAGTTCGTTTTTCAATTTGGGACTCCATGTGTCCAGAATTAGATGGATAATTCTCGACCGTTCGTTGGGGTTTGATCAACGACGAATGGATCGTCGATCGAGTATGAGAGGGGGAGGTCGAAGATCGTGGGAAGCCGCGGTGATGGTGGCGTGTCATTTGGAAGTGGAGCGAAGGCCGCGGCTGAGCATTGCAGGCGTGGATGAACGATTGGGCGGCGGCTTCGATTGTGTTTTGTCGAGCTAGGGTTTTCTGTGATAGGCGAACAGGTGATGGCGTGTTATCTCGTGATTGCCTTCTGTTTTTTTATTATTTATTTTAATTTTAAAATTCAAACGTTCTAATATGCATAATTTTACACACGAGGTCGGATTCACGTGCGTTTCTTCTGTTGGGATCGTATCGAAATTCCAAACATTTTGGAACCGGTTTGCATAAATTCTGAGACTGTTGAATTTTGGGCCTTTATTTGGATTTCAAATCGATTCGAAATTAAAGGTGAGTGTTTTAACCTACTCACAACTACTAAGTTATCTTATGTTAGTTAGAATTGAATTTATGATGTGATTAGAAATTGATTGGTTGATGTTTGGTATATTTAAATTGCCATTCCAGCTAAATCTGACTTTTATTAAATTTAATCACCATTAATTTAACATTTAATTTTAAATTGCCAGTTAATACCTGTTATTGATAATCAGTCACTTGTTATTGTTTATTGGTTGGTTTGAATGATGTTTGTGATGGATGGTTAATTGTTGATATTGGATGACTGGATGTTATGTTATTTTATATATATTGATATCACTGCAAGTTTCCTTAGTTATTGTTAGAAAATCCCTATGGGTTGAAATGATACACACCCGAACGATCTGATAGATTAGGGAGAAATCGTTATGGGTTGAAATGATAGACTCGAGTGATTTCATGGATTTGAAGTTAAATTTGGGATTGCGGGTTGAAAAGATATATACCCGTAAATTTTAATTTTATTACGGGTTGAAATGATATATATCCGCATCACTTGACCATAGGGTAGAAAATTATATACATACACCGAGTTGGTTAAATTAAATGATTTTTAAACCTTAAATTTTTGAATCCAGTTAAATGATATTTTGAAATAAAAATTTGATTTATATATACTAACTTATTTTCGAAAATCCAAGCTTTAAATGTTGAAATTGGAATTGGTTTAAATGAATTGTTTAAAGAATTTAAATTGAAATTTTAAAGTTGGATTTGAAGTATAAATGAAATTTATCAAAATTGAGTTATTGAAATATTTGAATATTTAAACCTTGAATCTACTAAATTTGAAATAGTTTAAATTTATAGCTCGAACATGGATTTGAAATCAATATTGATTAAATGGTTTTAAATAAGAATCTGAATCGAAAGGCAAAATCGAATTTGTTGATTTGAAAGCTAGACGTGGTCCATATGTGTTGAAATAAAAAAAATAGTTTAATTTGATATTAATTTCAAATTAATTATTTTAATATAAACTGTTTGAAGATATATCATTTTAAAATTCTGATTTAATATTTAATATTTAATATATAAATTATTCTATAATCAAACCATTTTATATTAAACTAATAAAACTATTTTTAATCTATTTTATACCACTTTAAACCATTTTAATCTATTTTAAACTATTTTAATCTATTATAAACAATTTTAATCTATTTTAAACTGTTTTAATCTATTTTAAACTATTTAAACCATTTTAATTTAATTTAAGCTATTTTAATATAATTTAAACTATTTTAATATAATTTAAACTATTTTAAACCATTTAAACTATTTTAAAGTATTTTAAACTATTTTAAAGTATTTTAAACTATTTAAACTATTTAACTATTTTGAACAATTTAGGACTAACTAAACTATATTTCTAAATTTCTAACGGTGCAAGGTTGAATTGTTTGTATTTAAACCCTTGATTTAAAAGCGAATATGGTTAAATAATGTTATAACCTAAGTTGGGATTTGAAATGATAATTTCTAGTGAAATGACATATTTGAGTAAATATGATAATTTTGAAATGAGGATTTAACCTCTTTTGTTGATATGATTTCAAAAGTGAATATGATTTCGAAAGTGAATATGATTTCGAAAGTGAAATGGTTTGAATCAAATATGATATTTTGATATCAATTATGAATCTGTTTTCAAAATGTAAAAGAACAATCCGGTGTGAAATAGTCGTTTAGTTGTTAAAGAGACCAGGATCGGATATTGTCATACTCTCTACCAATACCGAAAACCACTTTAACAACTGTGTATGTGGTGGAGATTCCAGAATGAAGTAGGATGGTTTGTCAAACGATTCTATATAAGGAATTTACATAGCCCTGACTCCCGTGAGTCAGCTTAATGTGGCTAAAACAGGAGCTATACCGAGTCAAGTGAGTTCACTTCTCCGATCGGGCACATTTCTTCGATACCATATTATGACTTTGTGATTGATTTGGTGGCCACCCCTCGATTTTGATTATGGGTGTGTGTTCTGAGGTGGGTGGTAGTAGCTGTTATGCGTTACCACCAGTATGGGAGTGTAAACAGTAGAATCCTACCCTGGCATTGCCTCGCGTGCCTTGTCACATGCCTTATTGCGCCCGCTACGAGTTTGTTTTGTACCGTACCTATGGAGTGCTCCCTGAATATTCCATCAGTTTAGTGGGGCTTGCAGTATCTATATAGACTACGGGAATATATAAAAATATGTTAAGGGGGATATGGGTAACGCCTTAACGCTATTTTAATACTTTACTTCACTTTAAACACTATTATAATAGCGTATTGTATTATGTATATAGATATTTTAACGGATCCTTAGGAGATGGAAATCCTAAACATCTCTTAAGTTATTGCACTCACGTTTGACACTGGATAGGAGATGTCAAACCCCGTAAACATCTCTGAAATCGTTACACTTATATTTATTTACTGTTGATTTAACTTACATAAGATCTTTTAGTTCTGACTCGAGTGTTTTGTCTTTTCATTACGCTCGGGTCGATCTGAGCTTTTCAGTGTATCGAAGAATGCTTTTCTGAAGGACGAAGACGAAGATTTAGTACTATTATTATTTATTATATTTATTCCACTGCATCATGTTGTTCCGCTGCATTTATCTATTTATGCATGTGGTATGTAACTCTGATCTATATTGTAAAATTGTAATCAAGTGTTATTTGTATAAAAGCTTCATGAACTGTTTATTTGATTATTATATTTTGTCATTCCGCTGTGAGATTTTATGTTTTATTTTCCTTCTTTCTCTACTTTTTCTTATTTACCCCATAACAATCCTCCCTTTTGAAATGCTTGGGTCTGACATGTGTGGTTTATTGTTGATTTAAACCGTCCAAAAAGGTGGGTCGTTACATAGAGAAAGACTCCTTACAGAAGAAGAAAGATGTCCTAGCCCACTACGTTGAGGAGTTAGAAAAATTACTGTTCAAGGAGAAAGAGGAGAAAGTCCAGGCATAAGAAGAGTCACAAAAATATTGCGAGGAGATTGTTGAAACTAAAAATTAAAAAATGAAACTTGATGAGAAACTCTCCCAAATCAAAGCCTTGAAAGAAGACGCTCGTGGAGAGGGCAGGAAAGAGGTGCTCGCAGAAGCCAACTCCCGAGTTGAGGCAGCGACTGAATCCGGCTGGAAAGAGATTAAATGCTTATTCGACCCACTCATCGCCTAATACAATGCAAAATTCCTCCTTCACCATGACTTAACTTTCCTTGGAAAGGGCTATCTTGAATCGCTCGCTGAAGCTTCGAAGATCATTACAAAGATCAAGAAAAAGGAGCCGGGGATGCCAATGCTTGATGAAGGGGCACTTGTGCAGGAAGTGCTTCGAGCAAATGATCCATCTGATTTGGCTGTCGCAAAACTTCAATTTGGCAAAGCACCTACACCGCTTAAGGAAAAAAGAAGATATCGTACGGTCTTCTAGAACTGAGCCCCAAGGTCCTCCTCTTGTTCAGCAGGCTGGGATGTCATTAGAGCAACACGTTGGTTATGATCCAGACAGGCCCGGGCTTGGTCTATACATGCTGTCTCCCATCATTGATGGGAGCACCCCAGCGACCACCGAAAGCCATCCGGATGCTGGTACCGTATATAACTCCTTCGAATTGAAAAAATTGTTATTTCCGGCACATAACGGCTATAGACTAATGCTTGCATTTTTATGAAACTCTGTAGGTCATCCTGGTCCTGAATTAACTCCTAGGAGTGATGTTGCTATGGAGTAGGAAGAAAAACTGCCGAGGCTCCGGCTACCGCAGATACTCCGGGGCCCGACGCTTAAGTGATTGGGGCGCTTGATGAGGACAAGCTCGAAAACCCGTCATTTACTGAGGAGCATGACGACGTTGTAGTTACGGGTGCTTCTAAGCATACTGCCAAATTCAGCTTGAAGGAACAGATTGAAGAAGAGGAGAAATCAAAACTCGAAGTCAAGGGTGAACCCAATGTGGTGGTGGTTGAAGATCCTCTCCATAAGCCTTTACAATTCATCCCTCCCAACAGATCAACCCCTATTGCGGTTCCTCCTCCTTCCTCAAGTACTTCCACTCAAGGCAGTAAAGGGTCTCAAAAAAGATGCTCGACAGATAGGACCCCCGAAAAGCCGAAGAAGGAGAGGAAGTCAAAGAAATAGTCAGGGTCTTGTGTTATTGTACTTAGTCCAAATAAGTTAGGCATGTGTTGTTTTCCCCCGCTTTTTTTAGTAGCACATGTATGGGCATGGATCCAAATTCTCAAATGATTTGTAAGGAAATTTTGAGATTGTAAATAAAAGTTTTTGTTCCTTGGTTAATCATTGAGCGAATTATTACTTCAATAGTAGAGTAATTTCTTCCCATTTCAAGTACTTATTATAATTTTCACAAGTATCGTTGATAATTCATTATCTTAATCTCGGAGCTTCTCTGTAGGCTCCCTCTTAAGTCACAAGCAATGCTGAGCCGGAACCATAACCAACGGTTGTATTTCGCCACTACCAGTTCGAGCATCTTCCGTCGATCTTAGATAGGAATTCTTGAGATAACGAACGATTGAAAGCTCACCTGTCTATCCATTGGGTTTTTGAATTAGTCTATGGTTTGGGGACTTGGAATTTTTTAGTCTACATTCAGTAACTTGAGATTTTTTGTTGAATAGTTTTTATTCTAGTCTGCTTTAGGGGCTTAGAGATTTTTCTCATGCCGTTTATGCTCTAGTCCGCGCTACGGGGACTTAGAGTACTCTAATCCGCACTCCGGGGACTTAGAGATTTTTCTCAAGTCGTTTATGCTTTAGTCCATGCTACGGGGACTTAGAGTACTCTAATATGCACTCCGAGGACTTAGAGATTTCTCTCAAGTCATTTATACTCTAGTTCGCGCTCCGGGGACTTAGAGTACTCAAATCCGCACTCCGGGGACATAGAGATTTTTCTCGAGTCGTTTATACTCTAGTCTGCGCTCCGGGAACTCAGAGTACTCTAATCCGCACTCCGGGGACTTAGAGATTTTTCTCAAGTTATTTATACTCTAGTCCGCGCTTCGGGGACTCAGAGTACTCTAATCCACACTTCGGGGACTTAGAGATTTTTCTCAAGTTATTTATACTCTAGTCCGCGCTCCGGGGACTTAGAGTACTCCAATCCGCACTCCGGGGCTTAGTGATTTTTCTCAAGTCGTTTATACTCTAGTCCGCACTACGGAGACTCAGAGTACTCTAATCCGCACTCCGAGGACTTAGAGATTTTTCTCAAGCCGTTTATACTCTAGTCCGCGCTCCGGGGACTCAGAGTACTCTAATCCGCACTCTGGGGACTTAGAGATTTTTCTCAAGTCGTTTATACTCTAGTCCGCGCTTCGAGGACATAGAGTACTCTAATCTGCACTCCGGGGACATAGAGATTTTTCTCAAGTCGTTTATAGTCTAGTCCGCGCTCCGGGGACTTAGAGTACTCTAATCCACACTCCAGGGACTTAGAGATTTTTCTCAAGTCGTTTATACTCCAGTCCATGCTCCGGGGACTTAGAGTACTCTAATCCGCACTCCGGGGACTAAGAAATTTTTCTCAAGTCATTTGTAACTGGTCTATTTTTAACCTTATACATCTGTTCATACATTGCATATGTCGATATCAATAGGTTACAACACACACTTAACATAACATGCAATAACAGTAATTTATGCAAAGGAAGCTTAAAGCTTTTATTCATCACAAAAAATGAGAACAGAATAACCTGCCTTATTACATATCAAAGAAGTCAAATACCAAAACAAATATTGAAAACAAACATTGTTGAAGTATGAAAATAATAGTCTAGGCGAATTAGCATCGTAAATGTCGCTTTTCCACGCTCTTAGAAGTGTTACGCCATCAACAGTCGCTAGCTTGAAAGTTCCTTCTCCAAACCTCTGTTCAATGACATATGGCCCTTAACATGTCGGATTCATATGCGATGGAACTGGAAAAATTCGTTTCAGGACAAGGTCGCCCACTCCGAAAGTTCTCGGTCGGACTTTAGTATTATAGTACTGGGCGACTCGGTGTCGATGTGCAGCCGCTCTTAAATCGGCTTCCTCATGCTTCTCATCAATAAAGTCCAATGACTCCTATAAGAGATTTTGTTTTGTTCTAGGATCGTAGGACGTTACCCGATGAGAAGGGACTTCGAGTTCTACAGGAATGACTGCTTCAGCTCCATTAGCAAGAGCAAATGGAGTGTGGTCAGTCGCAGACTTATGAGTGGTCCTGTAGGCCCAAAGTGCCATAGAAAGTTCATCCACTTATTTGCCTTTAGCCTTTTCCAAACACTTTTTCAAGATGGACTTTTTAATCTTGTTTACTGCATCAACTTGTCCATTCACCCGAGGGTGAGCGATTTCCACAAACGTTTCTCAATACGATACCTCCGACAAAACTCCTTAAACTCAGAACTATCAAATTAAGTTCCGTTATCAGTTACAGTAGTTCGCGGAAGACCGAAATGACACACAATGTTTCAAACAACAAAGTTAATGAGCTTCTTGGTTGTGATCATAGCCAATGGCTCCGCTTCGGCCCATTTGGTGAAGTAGTCAACTTCGACTATCTCATATCTCGCACCACCTTTGGAAATCGGCAAAGAGCCGATAATATCGATTCCCCATACAGCAAATGGCCATGGACTAACCATTTGCGTGATCACTGTCGGTGGTGCTCTTGGGACTTTTGCATATATATGGCATTTTTCACACCATCTCACATGATCTACGGCGTCCCGGTTCACGGTCGGCCAGTAGTACCCATAACGGAGTATCTTTTTAGCTAACATTTGCCCTCCCAATGTGGTCGCCACACTCTTCCTCATGGACATCTTTCAAGACACGCTTTATCTCGTCATGGGCGATACACCTGAGTAAGGGGACAAAGAATCTCCTTCGATGCATAGTTCCTTCTTGCATAATATACCGTGAGGCTTTACGAAGGACTTGTCGCTTTCCGTTCCTTTTCTTAGGCAAGATTCCATGCAACATGTATTCTTTAAACGGAGTGATCCATGACTCCCTTTCGGGTTCTGTTTTTGGTACTTGATCAACTTCCATCACATTTATACTTGGGGAATGTAGTATCTCGACTGGAACCAAGCCCATCTGTTGTGCATCACCAGTGCTCGCGAACTTTGCCAATGAGTCGGCTTCTCCGTTTTGCTCATGCGGGATATGCGAAATGTCATAGTATTTGATATCTGCTAACAACTCCTTAACTCGGGTAAGATATGGGGCAAGCCGTTGTCCCTTTGCCTGGTAATGCCCTCTAACTTAGTACACCACTAGTTGCGAGTCACAAAAAATTTCGATAGATTTCACCCCGAGCTCTCTAGCAAGCTTAAGTCCAGCAATTAATGTCTCATACTCGGCCTCGTTGTTCATAGCAGGGAAATCAAACTTCAGAGCATAGCAAATTGATCAGTTCTCTGGGGTTACAAGAACGACACCAGCGCTGGAACAATGATCATTGGATGCTCCATCAGTATATAGCTTCCATCGTATAGTAGGGATTACACTGCTCTCTAGTGGCTCGTCCTGCATGGTAAACTCCACTATGAAATTGGTTAGTTCTTATCCCTGGATAGCTCTTCAAGGGAGATATTTGATGTCGAACTGAATGATCTCAATATTCCACTTAAGCAGCCTCCCAGACGTCTTGGGTCGTTGTAGGACCTGTCGTAAAGGCTGATCGGTGTAGACGTTGATTGGATGTGCCTGGAAGTATGGGAGAAGTTTGTGTGACGCGGTCACCAAGCAGTACACCAATTTCTCTATCTTCGAGTAGTTTCTCTATGCCCCCGTTAATCATTTACTAACATAGTATACCGGTCTCTGGATCTGGTTATCCTCTCGAATAAATGCGGCACTTATGGCATATGGTGATACTGCAAAGTAAATGTACAACTCCTCATGATATACTAGCTTTGAAAAAACAGGGGGTCTCTCCAAATGACTCGCTAAAGCTCGTAACGCGCCTTTACAGTCTTGTGTCCATTCAAAATTCCTCTTCCCGTTCCTTATCAAATCGAAAAAAGGAATGCATTTATCGGTCGCCCTGGAGATGAAACGACTAAGGGCAGCGACCTTCCCGTTCAGGCTCTGCACTTGCTTACTAGTTCTGGGTGCTTGTATATCCCAAATGGCTTGAATCTTCTCTAGATTCACTTCGATTCCTCGCGCATTGACAATAAAGCCCATGAACTTCCCTTATTCAACATCGAATGAGCACTTCAAATGGTTGATTCTCATGCTATAAAATCGGAGGATATTGAACATCTCTGATAAGTCTCGAATGTGGTCGTTTGATTGCCATGACTTCACGAGCGTATCATCCACAAAGACTTCTAGCATCCTCCCGATCTGATCTTTGAACATTCGGTTAACCAAACGCTGTTAGTTAGCTCCTGCTTTCTTTAATTCAAATGGAAATACTTCATAATAGTATAATCCAACGTCCGTTACAATACTGGTGTGCTCCTGATCTGGGATGTGCATCGGGATTTGGTTGTACCCTAAGTACGCATCCATAAATGACAACAATTCGTGCCCTGTAGTCGAATCAACTAGCTGATCAATTCTAGGCAGGGGAAAACTATCCTTAGGGGACGCCTTGTTCAGGTCCGAATAGTCAATACACGTTCTCCATTTCCCATTTGCCTTCTTCACCAGCACGGGGTTAGATATCCATTTGGGATAGAGGGCGTCATGAATAAACCCGTTGGCTTTAAGTTTATCCACCTCCTCTTTAAGAGCCATGGATCTCTCCGGATATATGTCAAGCCTTGGATCTATGTATCTATAGAACCGATTGTCGTGCCCAAGCCAAGGCTTAGGCGCTATTTGTCAATCTTCAGTAACCTGGATGCGGACAGACTTGGCCACACCCTTTCCCTTCTCTTTCCACCGAGCCTCTCTTAACTCAGCCACATTATAGGCACGGGTAGTTGCCTGATCACCATGCATAACACCCACTCCATTATCTATCGGAAATTTTAACATCAAACACCATGGGGCAAGGGCTGCGTGAAATTTAGCCAGGGCCGGACGGGCCAAAAAAACATTGTACAGTGTATCAACATCCAAGACAATGAAGGGTAGGGTCTGCACCCTCCTACGTTCACCTTCTCCCATCTTAACTGGTAACTCGACATAACCTACCGCCTCAGTAGCCACCCCGTTGAAACCGTGTATACGAGCTTTAGAGGGTTTCAAATCCTTAGCCTCCATCCTCATTTGATCATAAGCCTTCTTAAAGATGATGTTCACAGAACTTCCACAATCAATCAAAATTCTTCTTACTAGAGCGGGGCCAATCATGGCAGAGATAACCATCGGATCAATAGTAGGGGCCTCCATTTTATCGGCATCTCTACTTCTATACACTATATCATCTGTTATTGTACGCTGTTGCTTAGCCGAAGTTCCATCTTCCATATTCGAACAACATTCAAAGTCCACATGTTTCATTAAACTAGCATAACGCTCCATTTCCTGCCAACTCCTGTCCGCAAGATGCGGTCCACCAACTATCGTGTTAATTACCAACCTCCCATCGATCTGAGCGGGCTCTTCAGGCCGGCGCGGAGCTTGTCCTCTACTGGGATCAGATGTTCCATGTCCGCCATCCTGTAGATTCTTGACAAACTGCTGCAACTTTTTCTGGCGAATCAATTTCTCAATGGCATTGTGAAGATGCCTATATTCGTCGGTTTGCTCATAGCATTCATGAAATCGATAGTACTTCCCGGTTTGCTTTTGTTCCTCAATCGATTCTTTTGGACGTCGCTTCATATAATGGAAAGCGTTGCAGGTCGACTGATAGATGTTCTCCAGAGACGCATTCAGAGGTGTATAGTCGTTATACGTAGGAATCCTTGACTTCCACTTTCCAGGCTCCCTTTTCTAGTTTGGATTTCCCTCTCCGCTCCTTTTCCGTTGACCCGTCTTGTTTTGAACATTAACTGGGCCTTTCCAGATCTTTCACCAAATTGCTTTACTGCGATGTTGCTTTGTACCGCTTCTCCGCTTGGCCCAGCAGCATTACTTTTTCAAAACAATCTGGCCTCTTCCTTTCTCATGAACTGGTTTTCCATCATGTAGAAATGCTCCAGCGTGGCCGGTGGTTTTCCAGCTAGCCAATCACCGAACTCGGATTCTGGGTCAACCTCCCCTTGTCACAGCCATAAGTATGGCGTGGTTATTTGGGTTACTAACTTCAGGGGCAGCAACATGAAATCTCTACAAGTAATCCTTCAGTGATTCCCCCGGAGCCTAGATTACACTAGATAGCGACATGACATCTTTGGAGCATGTGGCGTGAATCTAGAACTGCTCCATGAGCTCGTAGCCAGATCGTCAAATCTTGAGATCGATCATGGGGGTAACCATGTGAACCACATTGTAGTAATCCCGGATAGAGTTATAGGGAAGCATCTACATTTGGTTGCATCATTTGCTCTTGCCGAGTCCATCAACCATTCGTACCTCATGACGTGCTGTCGGGGGTCAGTCTTCCCTTCATAAGTAGGCATCGTAGGCATGTTAAACCTCCTGGGATAGTCTGCCTGTAAAATGTTGTCGGTAAACGGAGTATGACTCCTAGAGACTCCCCAATCATCATTTGTCAAGCCCTGGTTCTCCTTCATCAGCTGCCTGACCATTGCGGATAAGTTCAGAGTCTGGATAGGTGGTGCTAGGTCAGGCTCCATCCCATATGAATGTTCTGGCCGGTATCCCATGGGCATTCCATGCCTCCTTGGCTTATTATCATTAAGATGTGTATCCTGAGCATTCGCCTCATTATCATTCTGGAGAGGTTATTGACTAGCATCCATACGTGCTCCAATGTCTAAGTTCTCGGTTCCAAGCTGAATATGACTCCCCAATTGGAATTGAGGGGTCATGCCCCTAGTTGAGGGATCGGTACCGACCCCTTTGGAGGGCTCGGCACCGACCCGGTTTGGCAGACCATGACGGTCTTCCAAACGTTGCTCCATCGCTCCAGCTCGTGTCATTTCAATCCTGTGACGCCTACGCCTTTGGTGCTCATCCGATGAGGTTGATCTATCTAACGCCGAGTACGAAGCGAGACCTCCTCTAGTGCCATGGCATTGCTGTTGAGAAATCTAGTTCATCAGGCTGGCATTAGCCTGGATTTGCTCGCTTAGCTGTCTACGGCTCTCCATCAGCTCCCTCATCAAGTCATTAAATTTAGCTCTAGTAATGGATTCTATGGATTCTGCACTACAACAGGCTCCACATTCACATTAGCAGGCTGATTGCTTGGGCTCCCTTGTTGGACACTGGCAGTTTCGTTGGCATCAACATTGTGGGAAGTAGATCTGGTGCGCCTTACCATCTTGAATTCCTTTGCTTAGATCTTGAAAAATCGGAATAGTATCTGCAAGCTTCTAAAAGTGAACCGGGATCTCCTTTGGGGGATTTTGCAATCCAGTAGCAACAAAGTTGATCCTATAGGCTGAGAATCGAGTTTCTCAGTGAAAGCACCAAAATGTGTGCAACTAAATTGGCCACAAACACCCGAGAGTAGATTTTAGTAGTGAAATAAATGAAATTAAATGAAAACAAAGGAATAACATAAAATATCCAAAAAAATGCTACAGAAAGTAAAAATAGTAGGATTTATGGTGGTTCCGCACTGATCGCCTACGTCCACTTTGAATATTCTCTTTATTGATTCACAATTCATTTGATTACAATTACAATCAGTAAGAAATAGCAAGAGATCAGAAAAAAGCCAAAGAAGTTCAATACAATAATGGCAGAGTTTCACTTGTGAGCCAAAGAAAAAAAAGTCCCCCGGCATGGCCCCATGCCTATGTTTTTATAGAGGAAACCAGCCTCCAACCCGATTGACATCTCGAGACCCGGACCCCCTTGACCATTTTGGCCAACCACATGATAGGCTAAGCCTAACTCACTATGCCGATCCATATCATCATGCCGACCCGAACCATACCATGTCGACCCGAACCATACCATGCCGACCCCATCATTTCCATATGCTATGCCGATCATATATTTGGGAACGCATCATGCTGACCTGATACCATGCCAACCCGACACCATGCCGGCCTGATCACTACCATTTCCATGCCGACCCATCCAATATGCCAACTCGATACTATGCTGACCCGATCATCTCCACATCCTATGTCGATCCCACCGTGCTTCACCCTATTATGCCGAGCCAAACTCACTATGCCGACCCATATGATTGTTGCATGCTATGCCGATCCCTCCTGTGCCATTGAAACACGCTAAGTTTGGTATCACATCTTATGCCAACCCCTATGCATTTCCATCCAAGCCGATTATCCATTCAAGTAACCATGCTGATCCCTATAGCCTCTCCCTGCTATACCGAACCCTTCAACATTTCATCCCTATTGATAAACTTCTATACCGACCCCTATCTCACACAGGCTAATTTCCATCTTTCTAATATCCTGTGCTATCTGCTTATCGTATATGCTTAACCGGGGTTTTATATAACTGTCTAAACTCTATTGCTAGGTCCTAAAGCCATTGCTTTATGGTTATTACTCTTATCAGCAGTCGAATCTATCTTGCGTGATCATCCCAATATTGCCGGGTCAAGGCACCGGGTAACAATATATAAATTTGAAAACTATGTAATGTTTACTAAAATTATATAATACATGTAAATTTGTACGAAAAGGTAAAGGAAGAGAGGTTAACAAAAAAGGCATCGAAATGACGTTGGAAAATACCGACACCTTTCCAACCCCATTTATTTGCATGATAGAAATAACAAAGATGTTAGAATGATGTTGATATATTTTCTGATGCCATTTTTCTATTTTACTACTTTTCGACGCCATTCAGACGCGCCGCTTTTTTGGTGTCGCAATGGTGTCGGAAATTTTCATCCATATTTTGCACATTTTCTAGTACTGTGTCCAGGTATTAAAAATACGTAAAATGTTATGATATTTCTTAGATGTATTCTAGATTTGTTGCTAAAACAACACGAGTTCCTTTCGGCCTAGATTACCCAACCGAAGGTTGAAAGAAGGGTGTTAGTGTGTGTAGATGTGTTCATGCTATACTTCCAATGGTCAAAGAAGGAGGTAATGGTGGGTATTGGTTGGAGAATTAGAGTTGCAGAGGTAGTCCAAGTATAGTGATCGAGGTCGCATTCAAAGAAGAGATGACCAATGCTTTCTAGTTCAATGTGGCACATCAGGCAGGTGGAGGAGATGTACATTCCTTTGCGAATCAGTATGTCCTTAGCATTGATCTTTCCTTGAACTAGAAGCCATATAAGCATTTTGACTTTGGGTGGCATCCTACATTTCCACAATCTTGGAAAATTAAAGTGTCTTCCAGAGTTGTTCAACTGGTATTAAAGGGATTTGACTGAGAACTGACCATTGCATTCAAGATCGCAATGAAAGTGGTCCGGGATAGAGGATTATGGTAGGGAGTGAAGCCAATAGAGGAGGCAATGTGGTTGGGTTAGGGCAAGTCCAATGATCACCGGGATAGACTGGAAGCAATTGATCCCCAATCTGAGAGCATCACCAATAGTGATCGATGTACTGTTGACAATGTTAAAAAAGTCAGGTAAGAGGGATCATAAGGGTAAATCAGGGAGTCAAGTATCCCATCAGAGACTATAATTATCGCCATTACCAATCTTCACCAAGACACAAGAGTAGAAGGGGGATGGCTTGCAGATGATTCCATTATAAAGGATGAGTTTGGATTACGGAGCATAATATTTGCTTAGGATCCAGCTTTTCCAAATGTGAGTATCGTCAGATAGACATCTCCGAATCCATTTGGTAAGAAGGGTAGAGTTGAAGTGGTGTAAGTTATTTACCCCTAAGCCACCCTCGGAGATTGACTTAAAAACTACCTCCCAATTCACAAGGCAATTAATGGGAGAGTTGGGAGATGTGCTATGCCAGAGGAAGTTTCTCCTGATCTGATTAATTTTGGTGATAACCTACACGGTAAATTCATGAAATGAGAGCCAATAGGTTGGAATGGCTGATGGACAGAGTTAAGGAGTACAATTCTAATAGCTTTAGAGAGTGAGGAGGCCTTCCAAGAAGCAAGACGGTTGGAAATTTTTGCGATCAAAGGGTACCAATCTCTTTTTGGAGTATTAGGATAGATGGTGATATGGAGATAGGAAATAGGAAGCATCCAAGCTTACAGTTCAGAGCATTAGCAATCAAGGGACCATAATTTTAGTGAATCGTAATATTTGAACTTGTTGGTTCAATTCGATAAGGACCAACTAATATTAACAAAGGATTTCACAAATTTGTGTTATATTCCAAATACCATGATAGCACAATTCAGTAAAGTACTGCAAAAACAAAGGAAAATTTGAAAGTATGGAATAAAAATAAAAATAAGAATGACTTAAATCAAATCAGAGAGGAATGCGAGAATATACAAAATAAAGTAGATTTTGATAGCTCGGACATAACTCAAGTAAACAAAATTTTCCAGTTGCAAGACAAATTAATTAAGGCTTGCATATGCAAGCTATCAAGACAAACCGAAGTTGACTGGTTATCAAGTGGGGATGAAGCAAGCAAATTTTTCTATGTCAAAATGTCTAATAGAATATATAAAAATGACATAGGAAAATTGCTAGATGATAAAAGGGCAGTAATTAATGAAGCTTCACAAATAGAGAAGAAAGCTATCAATTACTTTACTGACCTTTATAATTCCAATTCATACAAGATTAATTTCCCGAATATAGCCACAAAATATTTGCTAACTGGCAATAGCGAAGAGATATTACTTGCCCTAATTTGTTTGGAGGAAATTAAAATTATAATATTCAATGCCATCGTTAATAAAAGCATCGGTCTTGATGGTTTTGGAGATAAGTTTTATAAAAGTCATTAGGAGGATAAAAAAACAAAATTTGTTTGATGTTGTAAATGAATTTTTTATTTCTGGGAAAATCCTAAAATGCATCAATCATACTCTTATCACTCTTATCCCAAAAGTTAAAATTCCTAATGGATTAGGAGATTATAGACCTATAACATACTATAATTTTATATACAAAATAATTGCTACTATATCATGTAACATAATAAAGTATTTCTAAAATATTTGTTATCTCAAAATTAGTGCTTTTATCCCAAGAAGATTAATTACTGAAAATACTTTACTGGCACATGATATCATAGGAAATTTTAATCAAGGATGTAGAAATAAAATGTGTGTCAAAATAGACTTGCATAAAGCTTTTGAAAAAATAATCAAATAGATATTTTATAATACACATGATGGCACAATTAGATTTTCATGAAATTTTTTGAAATCTTATAAAAGAATGCATAAACGACAAGCACCATTGTCCAAGTGGTTAAGTGATTCGGCTTTGGTGCGAGAGGTCACAAGTTCGAAACTTGCGTAGTGTGATTCGAACGATTATTGACATGTGATATGTTGTCCCAGTGGCATGTTGTATATAAACTACCATTTCAAAAAAAAAAGAATGCATAAACAATGTCAATTTCTCAATTCTTATAAACGGATCCATTATGGATTCATACATAGCAATATCGGAATTAGGGAAGGAGATCCACTTTCTCCCTACTTATTCGCTATTGTTATAGAATATTTCTCATTGCAAATGGAAACTGAACAAATAAATGGAAATTTAAAACCAACAGATAGAATCAAACCTAGTATTAGTCACTTATTATATCCTGATGACTTGCTATTAATTTTAGATACCGATATTCAAAGTGCTACTTCTGTTGTCAAAATACTTGAAAATCTAAAAGAATATGCATATTTACAAACGAAAGAAAAAGCAGTGTATTTCAGCAACATGCACCAAAAAAGAAGAAATCCTCTAGATTTTAAATTTTTAGGAAACGGAACTGCTAATCAAATATTTGGAGCCTCCTCTTAGCATGAATCAAATTACGGATGGGGACTGCTCCAGATTATATGACATCATATAAAGAAAATTAAAGGGTTGGTCTAGTAAACTACTATCAATTGCAGGCAGATTAGAGCTTGCATATACTGTTATTACTGCTATCATAATGTATTGGCTACAAACACACAATATCTCATCTAAAGCAATGCACAAAATAGAAAAATGTGTGCAAATTTCATTTGTGGGGAAAATTCTACATGGTTTCGTAGAACACAGTGTGCAAAACAAAGAAGACTGGTGGTTTGGGTTTATGAATTTTTTGAGATATTAGTGTAACTTGCAATCTCAAACTACTTTAAAAATTTTTGGAAGGTGAATTACCGTGGGCAAAATTGATGAAGAAAAAATATGTCGAAAACAAAAACTTTTGGACCATGCCAATAGAAAATCGCTACTTATATACTAGGGAATATATCTTAAAAAGCAGAGGAACATGTATCAAACTAATAGAAAGTAAATTCAAAGAAGGAAAACAAACTAGCCTATGGTTTGACCCTTAGATCAATGGAAAATCTCTGGCTAACCAACTAGGCAGGAATAATATACTACATTTAAATGGAGCAAATGCAAAAGTGGATAACATCATACAAAATATCAAATGGAATACAAGTTTACAACCAGCAGCATCCATATTTAAATCATCCATAGAAAGAATTGAAATAGATACGAGTTTGCCTAAAGATATTTGGCGCTAGAAATTAGAAAAAAATCTCTTTTAAAAATACATGAAAATTTATTAAAGGAGCAGAAGTCGAAGTAAATTGGTATAAAACTATTTGGAACGAGCAAACTGTCCAAAATTGCCACATTGTGTTTATTTTGCTTTACTAAACATGCTATCTACAAGAGACAGATGCAACAAATGGTGTAAAAATAGAGAAATCAATTGCCTTTTTTGTAAAAAAGAATTAGAAAATATAGAACACATATGCTTTGATTGTATATATTCAAGGCATATATGGTCTATTACTATAGGCAAGTTAAAGCTCAACCGATTTTAGATCGAACCTACATGAACACAAATACATCAGAACGTCTAATGAGTATTCTTGTATATTAAAGAGAAACTATGAGTTTCTTGTTAATGTCAAGAATAAATAATCCTCGATTGTTTAATTAAACCATTAAGAGTATTGACTCTTGATATGGTACGATGCGCTAATCTGAACTAAATTTCAAGTACATTATCAAAATATGATTTTGATAGTTGTATCCGAAGGGATATAATCCGTTGGTCGCAAATGTGTCTTTGTAAGAAATACAAATGCAGTTGGAATATGGTGAGCCACATTCATAGGAATATTACCAAGAATTTCAATTGTTGAAATTAATGTAACAGATTCACCATTTGGTGTGCTCAAGTTGGTTTACATTTTACTTAAAATATTATCGCCTAGTATGACTTTATGTTTTGGTAAATATGTGTTGAAATAGACAGTTCTGAATATAGATTTAGACTAATCTGTTTGCACATTACAACAGAAGTGTCTCGAAGTCAATAGGAGCGATATTGAGTAGTGGGTTTTTGAATACGATCCAAGAAATGATAGAAAGCTTCATTTTAAAAGCATCAAAATTGAATAAATGTTTTGATAGAAATATCAAATAGTTTGATTGTCAATCAAAATACAGAGGAAGTACGTGCTTATAAGAAAGAAAATTAGAAGGTACATAAATATTTCTAAATCATAAGTAAACAACACATTGTTGATTGTTAACGATGCATTCATGTTAAAATCAGTTTGAATTGTTTTAATACTCAATATTGGATTTGTAAATGATTTCTTGTACAGTAAGTATAAAAGATGCTGGGAATAACGATAGGCGAGGACTTCTTATTAAAATGTTAAATATGGAACATGTAAGATTGATTCCTTATGCATTGGCAATAGGAATTATCATACATGTTATGTAGTCTACGATATTGAGATTTTTCTATGTATTTGATACATGAAGCAAAAATCAAATCTAAATGGATATCACAAAATGGTTGTTTGAGGCGTTTTCGTGTATTTATGAAATACTAGAGAACTGCTTATAAAGGAGTGTTCGGACTCAAACTTCATCAGTGATATTGAGTATAATGTGTCAATAATAAATTCAAATTAAGAATCTTTAAACTGGAAATGTTTCTAATAAAAGACTGTGGCTGATTCAATGAAAATGGTAAGTACATCACCTTGAATAGTGCCGCAATAAAAGCAATGTATAAAAATATAAATGAACAAATTTATAACTGAGTTGAGGTCATTCTAAATGTTGATAAACTCATAAAATTGTTATATGATAACAATGTCACAATATAGTTCATAACAAAACTTAGAGCTCATTAGAAGTCGAAAGAAAATACTCTGAATTGTTCCACATGATAAAGGTAGTTTATCAACGTCGGAGAGAGTTGTTTGACAGAGTAGAAAATTGAAACAAAATAGCATATAAATTCACTAAGTGACTGACCTTGTTGGTTTTGAGGAAATTGATTGGAGAAGTTTAAATAAGATTCTCTAATTGATCCCAAGTGCAAGTTGGAGATTGATAGGGTTAGGGGTATGCCCTAGGGGCAATTATGTAATTTATTACATATATCTAACTCGATAACCAATCTTGTTTAAAATAAAAGGCATTTTCTTTATATTATATACTTCATATAATGTGTTATATTAATTAATTAATTTAATTAAAATTATATTTAATTGGAAATCCATAAATGGTATGTTTTGTGATAGTGGTTACAAAATGTTATAACCGTGAGTAATATATCACAATGAAATAAATATACCATTTTAAATATTCCTAGTCAAGGTGTATCGAAATTGGATATCGATACATCCCTTGAGACTAAAATACATAATGCACTCCAAATATTGGGCAGTGTATTACTCATGGCTGCTGGGGCACCAAGGGGTTACCTGATGATAGTTATTGGATAACTATATGGAATTACTCACTCGATAGTTTTCTATCGGTTAATATAACTAAGGTCAAAAAGAAAATATTGATGTGATAAATTTACATAGTTCTCTTGATTTGAGAATACTGTCAATCTTCAATATGAAAGCTCTACTTTAATTATAGTCAAATCATGGCACGATGTCCATTGAGTGACTATAGTTGGGTCAAGTGAAAGTATTAAAATTGAAGCACTATTCAAGAGAGGTTTTGTCTCCTCGGTTATACGGGGTTAATATCACGATCAACTCAAATCAACTCAAAGTCAAAGTCTCTGCCATTTTAGTTAATAATAATTGTTATTATTAAACTAAGGACTTTGTGTTTGGACTATAGAGTTGAATATGAATGATATTGGAATTTGACCATTATCAAATTCCATAAGTCCAAAGTGATATAGTTTTGACGAAGAGAATTGGTGTAAATAAATGCCACAACCGGGTAACACTTAACAAATATATTTGGATATTTACCGAAACTTGATAAGAGATAAATTTAGCCAAAATGTAACAACACCTGCTAAGTGACGTGTGAATTTAATGTTCGAATAGTCGATATTAATATTCGAATATTAATCGCTAACCAAATTTACACCTTACGAGTCACACAACCGAAATGATGAATTCTCTTTTGACCAAATGATTTAATTTGTTTATAATTGTTATAAAGTAATTAAATAAATTAATATTTATGAAATATTAATCATAAAATTTTGAATATGATTGGAGAAATAAATATTATTGAATATATTTATAATAATTATAAATATATCGAGCGATATACGATATCGACAAACAATTAAATTAGATTTAAGTAAATGATATTTCTTTGGACTTAAATGGGATGTTGTCCCATGATGATGGGTTGTTTTTCGGTTGTAATGAGGGCTATAGGGGCGGCTCAAATAGGTTAGAGATGTTAGAAATGGATGGCTTAGATTGAGTGAGAATTGGTATGGGATATGATCCATTATTTTCTCTCTTCCATCCACTATTTAAATACCTCTAACCTTAATTGAAAATGATCTTTTGGTTGCCATTATTCCCATCCATTGTTAGGAAACTTCATCCTCTAGGAGATCAAGCAAATCAAACTCTAATCAATTCAAAAGACGAGTGTTATTTGATAGTCAAAGGTATACGGTTTAAGGATAGCGATCTACCGAATCGAAAAGCTTTCAAAGGAGAGAGAGTTCATCATTACGAGGTGTGCATCAAGGCATTGGTTTTAGGTATGTTTTTACCGTGTTATATAGTTTAAAATTTCTAGATAATATTTTATTATTCATATATATTATTATTATATTTTAATTAGGTGACGATTCTTATATGTATAGATGTTGTCACATACTAGATTGGTTATATGTATGTAATCATTTAAAAAAACAATTTTTCACATATAGATTAGATATGTGTAGCTGAATATTTTAATTATAATAATTGTTATTTTATTAATTAATGTATACATACAAATATATCATTTAAATATACTTATATGGTTTGTATTTAATTATAACATCATTTCATTGTTATAATTGAACGTATAATACACATTTATATTTACAGTAATTATAATTTTCAACAGCTCTAAAATATTTTTTATAATTATTTACTATTATTTATTATTATTTAAATCAACATACTATCTAAATAATTCATATAAAATTAAATATATTTCAAAAATTAAATTTTAAATTTTATAAAATTATCTTTTCATGATACACCTATCTTCCACAAAATGAAAAGTAAATAATTTTTTTTTTTATTTTTAAAAATTATTACAATACAAGGTCGAAAAACAATTGATTAAAAGTAATAAATTTTGATCGACAAAAATTATGAAATTTTTTTTCAAACCTCAAAATATCATACTAGATTTTCTAGGAATTTAAAATTTAAATAAAATGCTTCAAAAATATTTTTTATGTATATTTTATTTATTTTTAAGTAATAAAACATTTTTTATATAATTAATATAATAAAATTTTATTGTGTTGTGCATACGATCTAGAACTGTTTAAAAAAAGTATTTTTTTAATATATATATACATTTAGATATTATAAATATGCTTATGAATATATATATACACACACACACACATACATATATTAGTTTAAATTTATATATATACACATTATATTTATATATATTATTTTAACATTTACTACAATAATACACATATATAAATTATTAATATTTTGCATATATATGTATATATAAATTTTACATACACATACATACATATATGTTTAAATATTTTCATTTTCATCAAATTATTTAAATAAAATTAACATATATATTTATATTTACATACATATATGTAAGTTCATAATATTTATATAAATAATAAGTTTAAATACATACATATATTTGGACAACATATAATACATATTGGATGAGCTAACGTGTCCGTTTCGATGTAAATCCCAACATCTATACACGGACATATTATACCTTGTATGAATTATCATGTTACATATGCACAAACATACATGTATGTATATGATACATATGTATACATTTATATGTATAAAATATAAATCAAATACAACTGTATATAATTTATAGATTTAAACAAAATAAGAGATTTTATTTAAATAAAAGTTAGAAATGTTCTAAATAAATTAGACTTCATAGGCCCAATATAGATACAATAAGGGATTTATTTTTAAAATTCACCCATAATTTTCACCGCGTGTTGGTCGAATTCTAACATATATCACATTTGGAGGGAAAGAAACATTAGATTACACAAGAAGAAAGAAGCAAAAAGCATTCAACTATGTAAAATGATCGAAGCCAAATATCAAATATTAACTCACAAAGCAAGCAAAAAATCAATGGATCCAAATAATCAAAATCAAGACATATATGATCTGGACAATTATGAGGAAAGAGTAGAAGCATACTTACAAAAAAAGAAATTCAATTCTAATATTTCCTGAGGGAGAGTTACACAAATCAACAATGCTCACCTAAGGAAGAAGATTGGAGGTGGTTGTTCTCAACTCCAAACCAGAAGCGGATTCTACATAATGGAAAAAGAGTCGGTATGATGAACTTCGAAGGAAACATGACCAGAAATCATATCGAAAAATTACCCGATTTGAGCAGGAACTATCGTGCTATCCAAAATTCGCCAGAGATGATTCAATCCCTTCATAAAGAAAGGGTTTTATAACTTGACATCAATAATCAGATAATAAATGATAACTATTACAAAATCATGCTCAATAATTAGATCTATCACTTATCAGTCTGACACAAGGGGGGAGTAGCAAATCTCCAAACTCAATTCAGCTAATTCTGACTGAGCGAGAGGAATTAGCTAAACCAAAGAAAGATAGCTCAAATCTGAAATATTATGCAGATGTAAAAGAGGAGCGGAGGGTT
Organism: Allium fistulosum; assembly: GCA_030737815.1. Taxonomy (NCBI): domain Eukaryota; kingdom Viridiplantae; phylum Streptophyta; class Magnoliopsida; order Asparagales; family Amaryllidaceae; genus Allium; species Allium fistulosum. The sequence continues at coordinate 105,158,135 of CM060907.1, forward strand.
TGGAAACCTCCTTAAGACATGAACTACTTATCGAAGTGAGGTAGATTAGAGAATAACTTCCAAATCTGCATTTCTAGGATTGGAGTTTACAAATAGTCATGGGAAAATTGTGATGTACAGAAGTTAGGGTTTTCATCCTTTTGTTATATTTTGTCTCAGGTTGGAACCCGATATGTAACAAACCTATTAATCTGGGCCTTGGGCCTTTTGTTTGTTTCAAAAAAAAGTTGTTATATTAATGTTAAAAGTTATAGTTAAATCGAACGATCAATAATTAAACAGTATTTCAAATCAAATTAGAAGTTTTAACCGATATATTCCATTTTTCAGAAATTGTACTGGAGCAATAGATGTTACACACATAGCTGCACACTTAATCAGTAACAGTGCGTATCCATTTGTTGGGTGAAAAGGATATATGGGACACAAATTGTTATGGTTGTGTTCATTTGATATTACTTTTACATGTGACATAACTGGATGGGATGGAAGTGCACATAATAGTATAGTGTTCAATTCTATAATAAATGATCGGAGCTCAAGCTTTCAACATTCTCCACCGGTTCAGTATTATTTACTTGATATAGGATATCCTCTAATAAATGGTTATATGCCTCTATATTTAAATGTGAGATATCATGTCCCCAAATTTCATGAAACTCAAACTGAAAAAAAAATCACACAATGAAATTTTTAGTTTCTACTATTCAAGTTTACTTATGGTAATCAAAAGAATATTCAAAATATGGAAGAGAAAATTTACAATCTTAAGTAATATGCTGACTTACCAATTTCCTGTTTGAGATAAAGTGGTTATCAATGCAAAGGCTACTGAAAATTTTATATGGTACAACTGTAGGAATGCAAATTTTATGTCATATAATGATGAACCCGACCTTATTCCAAAAGTATACCTTGAAGATGCTACAATATTAAAGCAACATGAGGAAAAAAACATGAACCAATCGAAAGAAGTATTGGAAATAGTATGATGTTAGCATAAGAAAAGAAATAATTGTTGAATAACTTCGATAATATATTTTCTAATTTGTATTATCGTGCATGTGTGTATTTATGTACTTATATTTCTAAATTGTTGTACATGCATTTGTTTTTGTTAGAAACTATTATGCTTTTGTTTACTAGACTGTCTAATCATGTGTGATACTTATTAATTACATACTAATTACCGTTAGTAACTATTGGTTACAATTATTATAATACGATTACAAACAATTACTATCATTTTATTACCCCGTTCAAAGCACAACAAAAAAATTCCCCTTTCAAAGAAATTTCCCCTTTCGTGCCTCAATCAAAATACTCCTTTCCAGTGCCCATTGTTCTTAACAAAAAGAGCACCTTAATTCTTCGTCATACGTTTAGGATGAATTCTATGAATAACGACATTGATCGTAAATAGAAATAGCAGTTTTACAGTTCTTATTGATATTGTTAAGGGTGTACAATAAGATCAATTATTTAATTCAGTTAAATAAATTGACTCTTATGAAAGAATTTATTTGAAATAGAAATATGTTTTAGTCTTCTATTTCCATTATATGCATATATACATAATGTTATGAGTAAATTACTAACAGTAGAAATCCCTAAGATAGAGTATTTAAACAGTTGTAGTTACGAAAAATTCTTAATTATGAGTATTGGATTGCAATAAAAATAACTTATCCTTAAACATTCTAGTCATTTGGAATTTCGAGAGTGAGATATTGATATATAGTATAAATATTATATGTATATCAGTACGATAGACGATGAATTACTCATGACAGTTGGATACATCAATATGCTACGTATGTGTACTTATTTGGAATAGTTATATATTGACTTAGCAAGAGTCTATGTCTTAGTTAAATAGATGAGATCTCATACAACAATGTGTAGTAGTTTTCTGACTTATTAGTATTGTGGATTTCATGTGTGGAATCTGTATTTTGACTATGATTAATAATATGATTTGGATTTGTGTTACGGTCATAGTTAGATAGCAATTGTGAAACATGAAGTGAAATGCTACTAAGAGATGATTTATCTTCTTCAGAAAAGAAGATTAGAGTCACTGTATGTAGAAGGGTGATCAATCCCTTTGCAGTGGAAAAACCTAATTATAGGATCGTGCTATGGTACAATAAAATAAACAGATCAATCAATTCTCCAATCAGATCACAACTTGGTAAATAACTATAAAATAAATAAGGGGACACATGAGATTTATAGTGGTTTCACTATCATTCTGATAGTATACGTCCACTGTAGGGAAGAGGAGCTTTATTACTTTCAATAAACAAAAGAGATTAAAGGAGATTATAGAAGAATAATAAAAATCCCTAATTTGATTAATTAGGGTTACAATTTGTATTTATTGACACAAATTATTTCTTTCTGAGTTGTGTGGATGATAAATTCCATGTGACTACTCTTTTAGTTATAGTCTTCTCTAAGTGGAGATATGGAATGTTTTAAATAAGGTAAAGTTGTAATTAAGGAAAGTTTCCATAAATTATAAATTTGCAAATAAGGAAAGTTTCCATATATTCCAAATTGCAAATTAGGAAAGTTTCCATATATTCAAAATTGCAAATTAGAAAGTTTCGATATATTTGAATCGCATAAAAAAGATTCAACACCCTACCTCGATTCAAATTATCTCAACTACCTCATATTGCATGCTCTACCTTAATATGAATACCTTTCCGATAGGTTCTGGCTTGACCACCTCCTATCACACTTTGTCAACAAGTTTCGACAAGGCCAACCCCTGCCAATAAAGTGTTAAAAGTACTCAAAACAAAGGTAGAGTCAAAACAATCTTCTAACAAGAAGTATATGACAATTGCTGTCTCTCAAACAAGAAGAATACTACATATTCCTCTAGCTTCAACTAAGCTACTCCACCCTCCCCCATGGTGCCACCGTGTAGCACTAGCACTTCAATAAGCGAATCAAGTATGAGCAATGCTCGAACTTAGCAATCGATAGTGCCTTTGTAAACATTTCCACCGCATTGTCCTTTGTGTTGATCTTCTCAAGACGAATCACCCTTTCTTCATTCATGGCAATAAGGAATGACTCTCTGACTTCTATATACTTTGTTCTCGAATTGAACACCAATTTTTCATCCAAATGAATTATACTCAGACTGTTACAATTCCCCACCATACTATCGTACACAAAGCCTAGATCACACAGTAGACGCTTCAAGTAAAGTGCCTCCTTAGTTGCTTCAATAGTAGCAATCAACTCTGCTTCTATAGTAGATAATGCAACCACAGACTGCAAACTTGCTCTCCAACTAATAGTTGTACCTCCAAGCGTAAACACGTAGCCCGATGTTGACTTCCTTCTATCTCTATCTCTCGCATAGTCCGAATCATAGTACCAACCAAGATGCAACTCTTTCTAGTTCCAAAAACAAGCTCATGATCTGGTGTTCCCTTTAAGTATCTCAAAATAGCTTTAATAACTTCTTAATGACTCTTCCCCGAATTAGCCATGTAGCGGCTAACTATACCGACAACATGAGCAATATCTGGCCTCTTGTAGACTATGGCGTATATCAATCTTACAACAACACTTTCATAGGGCACCCTCTCCGTAGAAGTCTTGTATTCAACTAAAAAGGGAGATCCTTTTTCCAAAAGCTTTACATACAAAGACATGGGTGTCGAAATAGCCTTTGCAGCATCCATGCTAAAACGAACAAGCACCTTCTGTATATACTCCTTTTGACTTAGTCTCAAAAGTTCAAGCTTTCTATCTTTGGAGATTTCCATGCCTAAAATATTCTTTGCTTCTCTAAGGTCATTCATTTCGAATTCCGGTTTCAAACACTTCTTCAATCGGTTGATTTCTTCTCTATCCTTGAAAGCAATAACCATATCATCCACTTACAAAAGTAAGTACATCCATTCACCGCTTTTCAAATTTTTATAATAAAAACAAGCATATTTTATGCTCTTGTTAGAGCTAATGTTCAACATAAAAGAATCGAATCTCTTGTACCATTGTCTCGGCGACCATTTCAAACTATACAGCGACTTCTTCAGTTTGCAAACCAAATATGACTTACCATCCACTACAAATCCATTTGGCTATTTATCATAGACTGTCTCTTCCAAATCCCCATGTAGAAAAGCTGTCTTCACATCTAGCTGCTCCAACTCTATATCATGAGTAGCAAATATAGCTAAAAAATCCTAATAGATGTATGTTGCACAACCGGAGCAAAAATTTCATCGTATTCATTCCCATTTCCTTATGAAAACCCTTTTGCTACCAATCTAGTCTTATGCCTTCCATCGCTTTTAATTACCCTGAATATTCATCTGCAACCTATGGCTCTATTTTCCTGAGGTAATGGGACCAAATCCAATGTCTTGTTTATCTACATCGACTGCATTTCTTCCTCCATGGCGCAAATCCACATCGAATTGTTCGTTGATGTCAAAGCATTTTCATGGTCAAATGGCTTCTCATGAACCACATGCAAAGCATAATCAAACAGATCACTGAAGCTGAGGCTTGCAAACTGCCAATCTCCATACCTTTCTGGTGCCAACCTAATTCATTGACTAGCACGAACTGCTCCAGCATCGCTTGCCACTCTTTCAGCTCCACCTTGAATTGAATCTTCTCTAACTTTATGACCATCACCAACACTGTTATAGGAAATATGTGGATTATTATATGATGGATCTTTGACTGCATTTTCTTTGTCATCAATAATGTCTACTCTACTCTTTGGTAGAACTGTGGGAACAATCTCTGTCTCCTTAGGTATATCCCCTTCTAAACTGAGCTATGTGATGTCTCCTCTAACGGTCTAAACAGAGATGACTCATATAAAGGTAACATGTCTAGAGTGTATCACCTTATTCGTTGTTGGATTCCAAATACGATATCCCTCTATTCCATCTGTATAACCTAACAAAACACACTTGGTAGTTCTCGGCTTCAACCAAATCTTGTGTTATGCACAGAAACACGGCAACCAAAAATAAGAAAGTAACCGAATTATAGCAGACTTCCCTCTCCACGGCTCTTTTGTAATCTTCCCACCAATAACTTAACATGAAATCCGATTAATGATGTAAGCATCGGTCGATATAACTTCAGCCCAAAAGCCTTTAGATAAGCCCGTAGTCAATCTCAAGCTATGAGCCTTCTCTAGTAGAGTTCTATTCATTCTCTCAGCAACCCCGTTGCATTGTGGATCACTGGATGTAGTAAAATATCTCCTAATACCATACTATCTATAGTATCCAAGGAACTCCTTCAAGACATAATCGCCGCCATTGTCGAATCAAAAAGTCTTCAATTTCCTTCCAGTTTGGTTTTCGACGAAAGCTAACCATTCCTTAAACATTTCGAACACTTCCGACTTAGCCTTCATTACATGCATCCAAACCTTGTGCAAGTAGTCGTCAATGAAAGATACAAATTAGTGAGCTTCCCCATCTAAAGCTGTAGAAACTGGTCCCCAATCATCTTAATGCACATAGTGAAGTACCCTCTTGAAAGTATGCTCGCCAGCACCAAATAATACTTTGGTTTGCATACTTAGAACACACTCCCTGCAGAAATCCAATTTGTTGAAGCTTTCTCCTTTGATCTTCTTCTTCCTACGAAGCAATTCTAAGTTCTTCTCCGAAGTATGGCGTAATCTTAAGTGACAAAGCTCAGTAGCATACAAACTTTTAGCACTATCAACTCCAACACACGATTCCCCTTGAACAATGATACCCTTCAGTAAATAAATATTTCGGACCTCTATACCCTTCATTACTATAAGTGCCCCTCTAGAAACCTTCAAACCATCTCTGTCGATGGTAACCTTGTATCCCAATGATGCAAGCTGCCCTTACGATATCAAAGACTTTCGACAACTTGGTACATAACGAACATCTGAAAGAATGCAAACAATCCCGTCGAACATGCGAATGCGAACTGAACCAACTCCCATGAACCTACATGTAGCATTATTACCCATAAGGATGGAACTTCCTTCATTAGCGACAAAGGAAGAAATATAATCTTTATTGAGTGTCATATGGAATAAAGCTTCTAAATCAAGGATCCAATGGTCCGCAACATCCGATACTAAAGTTGTCAATACATCATTATCTTCATTCCCCAACGTAATTGATAAAGAACTCGCAATCTCCTTCCTCAAAGCCGGATAGTCTTTTCTCCAATGACCCGGTTTCTTACAACGATGACACTTTCCATCTTTAGATTAACTGGGCCAATGGGGCTTCTTCGAATTAGAATGACCCCTAAAATTCTTTTTCTTCTTCTCCATTCTTTCTCTCGTAACAAACAAGCCTGAACTACTATCACTTCCTCCATTACCTTCTCCTAAATCTAAACCCTTCATTTGGTCTCTCAACTCCTCACTAAGCAAACCTGTCTTCACATCGTCCAACGTCAATGTTTCTCTACAGGAGATGAGGATGTTAACGAAAATAGTGAACCACTTTGGAAACGAATACAACAAAACCATATCTTTTTGTTCTTCGTCAATCTTTAAATCAACTGACTTCATCTTCATCAATAGATCATCAAATATACTCAGATGTGCTTTAATGGGAGAACCTTCCTTCATCTTATAGGTGAAGGTCTTTAGTAAAATTAATCGGTTGGTTAAAGATTTCTACATGTAGAGATCTTCCAACTTCTTGCAAATTCCTCCGACGGTAGTTTCTTGACTAATTTCATATATAATATTCTTACCCATAGCAAGTTGGAGTGTGGTATAGACTTATTCTTCCTTCTTCTTCTTCTTCTCTACAATGAATGTAGCTGGATCTAAATCCTCTAAGTCATAAACCATGTTGTGGAAGTGATTTCTTCTTAGTAATGCCTACGTCATCCACTGCCACATCTCAAAATCTCCTTCTCCGTTCCACTTATCTATAGATAACTGTGAACCTAAAGCCACGTATGAACCCCTACTATACGGAGAAACTACTGCTGTTGAACTAATCTATGATGTATTTTCTTTACGTGCCATTCTACCCAACACCTTCTATGCAACAGCAAATCTGAAAGCTCTGATACTTATTGTAGAGGGGAAATCAATCCCTTTGTAGCGAAAAAAACCTAATTACAAGATCGTGCTATAGTGAGGTAAAACAAATAGATCAATCAATTCTCCAATCAGATCATAGCTATTCCAAAAGCAACAGTAAATTATTATACAAGAGAAAGGGGGATACAAGAGATTTATAGTGGTTCTACTATCATTGTGATAGTGTATGTCTATTTTGAGGAAGAGGAGCTTTATTACTTTCAATAAAAAAGAGAGATTACAAAATAATAACAAAAATCAATAATTTGATTAATTAGGGTTACAGTTTGTTTTTATTGACTCATGTTATTTCGTTTTGAGTTGTGTGGATGATAAACTCCACGTGACTACTCCATTATTTATAGTCTTCTCTAAGTGGAGATATGAAAAGTTTTAAATAAGGTAGGATTGTAATCAAGGAAAGTTTTCATATATTTCAAATTACAAATTAAGAAAGTTTCCATATATTTGAAATTGCTAATTATGAAAGTTTTCATATATTTGAAATTGCAAATTAGAAAAGTTTTCATATATTTGTATCGCATAAAAAAAATTCAACACTATAATCAAAATCGCTTCAAATTCAAACTTTCCTATCAAAGCGATTTTTTTTAATAAATGTTATTGGATTGAACCAATTGACTTTGAAAGTTGAACTATGCAAATAAATAAGAACATTATTTAAACATTGTTGAAAACTTATAGACCACTGTTAGTTCGTAAATGAACGTAGTCATTGATTTAAGTTATGAAACATATTAGAAAGTTTCAAACTTTAGAAGGTTTTGAGTGACTTTAAAAATTGACTTATGCGAATAAATATGAACATTATTTGCACTTTATTGAAAACTGATAGAACACACATAGCTCGTAAATGAACACAATCATTGATTTAAGTTATAAAACTGTTTAGAAAGTTTAAAACATTAGAAGAGTTTGAGTAGAAATTTCAAGTGATGTAATCTTTTTTTCTAAAGCATTTTAAAATGTATCAGGTTAGGAAAACACTCATATGCATGGAACATCAGAACATAATACCGAAAATGAGAGTTAATGCATTTTATGAACTGTTTAAATATTAATTTTTGTGAAGAAAAGTGTGATGTTGGAGGGTTCAAATCACCTAAACCCAAATTATGTGTCCAGGTGTGCCAACCATTTAACAAATGTCACGTGCACAAGTTTTTGCAAGTTAATTTCGAAGAAAAAAGTAAAATGGACTTATTTGCATAATTTCAAACGTTCTGATTGGATGGGCATACCGAAACACATAAGCTTAGGTCTAGATGATTTGCTTCCGGTGTTGGCCAGTTAAAATTATTAATAGTGGAAATAATTACATTACATTTGCAATTGATTGCCCAATAAAAAAAGTGTATTTGATGCAATATTAATATTCAAAATACTATAGAATCTGGAGAATTTCTCTGTCGACCTTGTTCATGTTCCTCTCTCCTCAGTTAAATTACAGTCACACTATAATTATTTAATTCATATACGGAACCCACCATAAAAACTAAATGATTGTGATGAACAAGTCAATAGTTGGGATATAGTGAGCAAATGGGCCTTCAACAAAGTCGGCAAAGAGACACAAGTTGAGATAGTATTTGTACTGGTATGTTCCACCACACAGTACCTAAAGTAGCTTTTGGCTTTGTCAATTTGTTATTGTTTGATGTTGTTTATATCTATGAGTTGTCCTTGTACCTTATCCCTCTTAAAACCAAAACGTGTTTCATTCCATCCTTGGATGTTCTTTTTATTTCCATTTAAAACTCAAAAGCAACACGTGCTGCAATTGTTCCCATAAATAAGTTAGACAAGCCAATATTATTGCTCAAAGCAGTTTCATTTCCAAATACAACATCATCTTGTATCAATTCCTTTGTAAATCATCAATTATCATGTCCCAAACCAGGAAATCCAACTTTTCAACTACATGTAATCGGTTGAGTCAATACATAAAAGAGAAGAAATCCATTCCTGAAAATATTGGAGGACTCAACATCAATACTGTATTATCTCAACAGCCAACTCAAGGTATTTTAATTGATCATTACCTTATTTTGTTTCTCTCTATTTCCTTTATCCTTACTTTAGTAATGTACTGAAGATTATTGTTTTAATTCACAGATTCATACGCTACTCTGAAGTTGTTTCATGGAACCGGATTGAACAAAACTTGCACTACAAATCCTGAAGCGAAACAGTTAACAATATTATACAATGGAGAAGTTGTAAATTTCCACAATATCGATGCCGAGAAGGCAGAAGAAATCATTGCTTTTGCCACTTCAATTGCTACATCGAAGAAAGCTGTTTTGGATATCTCGATGCCAATGGCTAGAAGAAAGTCTCTACAAAGATTTCTTCAGAAAAGAAAAGATAGGATAAATTCAAATGCACCATATTCATCAAAGCAAGCTGAATATGTCGAGAAGTCATGGCTTCAGTTAGGCCTATAATATTGAAGTACTTATAGGCTGTTTTCGAATGTTTCTAGCTGTGCATAAATGAGATACTTATTGGTTGAATGATGGATGTTAGCAATTTTGTTTTATGTATGTGCTAGAAATACATATATAACTTGTATTCAAATACTGTATAATATGAGTGGATCTATTTTGACCATGATTTACATTGAACAAAAGCGGTCCACCTTTTGCATGTAAAGCAGCAAATACAGTTTGTTATTTCTTCCATATGACTTCGAAAAGAATATTCATTTTCTCATCGAGATACACTTCTATATAGATTATTCATTAAAGACAGACATTATCAATAAAGTAAGGCTTGAAGATATCGTAATCAAAGTGTGGGGACGAAAGTGATTTTCAGAAGATGAAGAAGGAAAGTGTGAACCCTGTCTTTCTTTATGTTTTTGTTATGTTTTGAGCATTGAAAATCTTGCAACTCAACCCCATTATCACTCACACAGTCGAGGAAGACAAAGAAAGAGAAGAAGAAGAACCAGTTTTACAATGCTTGACATCATATATATATTTTCCTAACAACCATCAAAGGTCATCGGAGACAGGAACGTATACCTAAACATGGAAAGAAGCATAGAGAAGAAAGAATCAGTGCATTGTATGTGCACCTGCACTGTGAGCATGTACACAGAGATCACTTGTACATATATATAAGCTGGCTATTTTATAACAGCCTTATCCTTAACCGTCTTTTCTTACCTCTGTTAACGAAGTAGTTATTCCTTCAAAGATTTGTATTTAAATTTGATATTCTCAGAGCAAGAAATGAGCATTTCTATAGACGTATGTTGTATCTAACTAGATCCCACTTCATTGGTTTTTCTGTCCAAATAATTGCCTAAAACAAACTGAACACATTCTTTCCGACGAATATAAACATTCCGTTCTAGCAGAAATCATCCATCTTTCGAATTTCTAAACCAAAAAAACAAACAAATTTGTTACGTCTGCTTGTACATGTAGTGGCTATTTGTCCGCTTCATTGTTAACCACAATATTGTTGCCGACTTAGAATAATTCATTTTCGGCTGAGTTGCACGTTACTTATATATATAAATATATTAAAGGTAACATCATCAAATTGGAAGAATCAACTCGAATACTTTCATTGCTCAAGAACCAACACAAGTTATGACTGTTTATTACCTAATTGTTCTGTTTTTCCTTTATGATTATAATGTTTGCATAAGCAATGTATTAATGATTACGGTTCGATATTTCATATGAATCATTTGACACAAGAAGCGAGGAAGTTATTGGTTGCGGTTAAATACTTTTTTTTTTTGTGAATAAGAGAGTAAATCGGGCCCAACCCATAAATACAAAGAATACGGGTAAATGAACCCGATACAGCTACACCAACTCGAATACCCTAGTAAACATAGCGCCGACTCAAAATTTTCGTATCACAACTTATCCTCATCCAAAGAAAATAATGACGACTCTACGCCAAAACTTAAACTTCGTTTCCTCCATTCTTAGCTCCGCTAGCCTCTCCGCCTTCCTAGTACGGCAATAAATTTACCTCTCATGCCTTCAATCTCTAGGTCTGTGAAGATATTCCTCTAATTAGGGTTAAAGGAAGGAAAATTAACAGATCTGTAGTCAATACAACTCAGATCTGTTGATTCTACCCTCTGGAAAACAGCACGATCTCGATTTGAGGCATTTTCAAAAATATTCTTTTCAGTGGTATGATCACTGGGATGGTATCCAGATCTACCTCCGGTCTGAGAAGTCAACGTTCCATCGAGCAACATGAGCTCTATTTGAAGCATAGTCCGAAGTATAATCTTCAGATAGATGATTGCTTGTCTGTATACTCTTTGGGTGGGCTAAAAATTGTTCCAGATGCTTACTGCCTGCTTCGATACTCCAGTCTTCAGCTAACTTAGCAAATTTGGTTTGATCTTTCACTTTTTTCTTTGATTTATGAAGCATTATCATACTGTCCGTTTCAATGAGTAACCATTTCTGCCCTTTATTGCTGCTTGTTTTGTTATGAGTACGTGCATTTCTTTCTCTCCAAATATGATAGACCGCAGTAGTAATTAAAATATGAGCTATTTTGCTATCAAGAATGAACCCTCAATCTCCACTAATGTGAAAGGCAAGGGAGTCCTGGAAGGTAATATATTTATGAGGATCAATGAACACGTTTTCCAACTTTTCCATGGTAGTCTTTTGCAACCATCTAAAGCCCATCATATGGGGATCAACGGAAGTACTACTAATCTAGTATTTCGTAGAACTCAAAATGAACAAAAATTGAACAATAAAATCTAACTTTTTATTAGTTTTAATTTTTTATTTATATTATCAATTAATAAAGAACGATTATGTAATTGAAGTTTATTTATTAGATCAAATTTTTAAGTGATATTAAAATTTGTCGAAAGATGATTTGAATTTGAAAACAAAGTGTAATTGTTATGAGCGATATTAGAAGAGTATTTTTAATAGTTCACACTAATATAAATAAAGGGCACCAAAGATTTTAATCTGTTATTAGAAAAAGAAAAAAAATTGTATGGCACTCGCTTTTTACCAAGTCGGCTAAGAGATACAAGTGTATGTGGTATAGCCTACTAGATTTGTTCAATCATACCTAGGAATGGCAATGGAGCGGGTTGGGGCGGGTTTCTTGTGCTCCAGGCCCGCTCCGGGGTTTTTAGACCCCGCCCCAGACCCGCCCCGTAGACCCGGTGCGGGTTCAGAATTTTGCCCCAACCCAAGACTCGTACGGGTCAAGATAGATCCGTCCCGCCCCGAGACCCGGTGAAGGTATTTGTATTGGTTCAAAATTATGCACTAATGTACATGTATTTATATTTGTTGTCACTAAATGATACATTAAATACAAATAACAATGTGTTTACAATTATAAAGGAAGATAATAAAAATATGGTGTACAAAATAATTCAAAAAAATAGGAATATGTTATTTTATAAATATCGATGATGCAGCTTAATACTATAAACTTTTTATAGCTTATTGATTGGAACATTATAATATCCATGTCATAATCAAACACACACACACACACACACACACACACACATATATATATATATATATATATATATATATATATAAAGATTAACAAATCATCGTTATAATACTAAAGCAATTTCATGAGATCTTAGAGGTGCGGGTCGGGTTGGGGCGGGTCAGGCAAGCTCCGACCCGGCCCTAGACCCGTAGCTCTCAAGAACGGATCACGGGTCTACCCGTCCCGATAACCCAATGGGGCGGGTCTGGACGAGCCAAAACAAGGATGGATCAACCGGGTTTGGACCCTAGACCCGTCCCATTGCCATCCCTAACCACACTTCACCACACCTAAAAGTTGCTTTTGACTTTGGCAACATGTTATTCATTGCGGTTGTTTCTATTTATGAGTCGTACTTCATTCCTCTTAAAGCAGAAACGTGTTTCATTCCATCTTTAGTTTTTCCTTTTCTTTTCGTTTAAAACTCAACAGCAACACGTGCTGTAATTGTTCCCATAAACAAGTCATACAAGCCATCTTCATTCTTCACAGAGAACAGAACAATCCCATTGCTCAAAGCAGTTTCATTTGCATATAAAACATCAACTTCTACCAATTCTTTTGTAATTCATTGATCATCATGTCTCAACGGATGAAGAAATCCAACTTCTCAGCAGCATGCAACCGGTTGAGTCAATACATAAAATAGAAGAAATCCTTTCCTGAAAATGTTATTGGAGGACTCAACATCAATACTGTCTTATCTCAACAGCCAACTCAAGGTATTTTTATTAATCATTACCTTATTTTCTTTCTCTGTACAATCTTTTTTTTAACACTAGCAAAGTACTGAAGATTAGTGTCTTGATATACAGATTCAGATGCAACTCTGGACTTGTTTCCTGGAACCGAATTGAACAAAACTTGTACTACAATTCCTGAAGCGAAACAGTTAACAATATTATACAATGGACAAGTAGTAAATTTCCACAATATCGATGTTGAGAAGGCAGAAGAAATCATTGCTTTTGCCGCTTCAGTTACTACACTGAAGAAAGCGTTGAATTGGATATCTCAATGCCAATGGCAAGAAGAACGTCTCTACAAAGATTTCTTCAGAAAAGAAAAGACAGGATTAATTCAACTGCACCATATTCATCAAAGCAAGCAGAATATGATGAGAAGTCGTGGCTTCAGTTAGGCCTATAATATTATGTACTCTCGTAAGCTGTTTTTGCATGTTTCTAGTTGTCCATAAATGAAATGCTTATTGGTTGTATGATAGATTTAGAAATTTTACTTACCGTTTAAGATGAAATGATTTATAAAATATAAATACTTTATTTGTTTGTAGCTTGTCAAATACAGAAACAAATCCGACAAATATTGTATCAGATGAATATTAATGTTTATTTTGTAATTAAAATAAATATCTATATAACGATTATATACAATACTTGTCAGATTGAGCCAAAAACTCTTTAAGGAATTTAAAAAATAAAGTACATTATACACTAATTTTTTTGTATTAGCATTAACACTAATTCATTATTTAAATTTCTTAACGATTAAAAACCAATAAAAACTTGATTTTTTAAATATGTTTTAGCTAACACCGATTTCAATTTTAACATAGTGATAAAAAATTAAATTTATACACTAATTTGTTTATATATATTACCACCTATACGTAAACTAAATTTATATATACACTACAAAACAGGCTTCATTTAGTGACTGCTACCAGGGACGGCTAAAAAAGACGGTCGACGCTAGTCGTCGCTAACCGTCACTATACGCGTATATACAGGCAGACCAGAAAACAGAAAAACACACTTCCCTTTCCCCAATTCACTTCAGCAAACCCCTCCCCTCCTCCACCGCCGACGCCCCAGCCGCCGCCCCTCGACGCGAGCTACCGATCTCCCCATCACGAAAGCTATGAAGCTCCAAAGCTCGAAAGTATGCTACTGCTCTCCAAATTCTGCTTAATTTAGGTTTAATCAAAACTCTAATTTTGAGAATTGGTTGATTATATGTGATAGAAATTGATGACTATGCGATAATAGTTGTTGATAGTAGCGTATTGATTGATTTGGGGATATGTTGAGAACTCTAATTTGGCAAATTAGTTAATTATGGGTTTGTTATTGTGTATTAGTTAATGATAATATTGTATTTGTTGAGTTGGTGATATTAATTAGTGGTTTGATTGTTTAATTTGTAATTAAAAATTAGGGTTTATTTATAATCCGAAAATTAGTGTAAATTACTGATTGATATGCTAATGGATATATAATTAAGTTTACACGAATATTTGTTATAGTTAATTAGAACAATGTTTATTATAGTTTGCGCAAACATTAGTGTACAATTGTTGATTAATATGCTACTAGATTGATACGGTTAAACAGAAGTAATATTTTTTATTTAATTATCATGTGTACATTATAAGTATTAGTTGTTAGTATAAAATAAAATTAATATAAATTATTACAAGTGCTAACATCTAATTTTCGTTTACAAAATCGATAAAAAAAAATTAAATTGTTAACTGAATTTTGAAATACATTTTGAAATTTCAAATGGATTAAATAAAATATTTAAATGGTTGAATGAATTATATAATTTTGAAATGAGCATAACAACAACAGATATTATACTGAAATCAATTTTTGTAGAAAATTAAGAAATGAATATAACAACAATAAATATTCTACTAAAATCGATTTTGTAAAAAATGAAGAAATGAATATAATAACATTAAATATTTTGCTAAAATTGATTTTCTAATAAAAATTAGGAAATGAATATAACAACAACTAATATTGTACTAAAATCGATTTTGTAAAAAAATTAAGAAACAAATATAACAACAACAAATATTCTGCTAAACCGATTTTGTAAAAAAAAATGAATTTAAGAACATTAATTTATATTTTGCTAAAATTTGTTTTTAGAAAAAAAATTAGGAAATGAATATAACAACAACAAATATTCTACTAAAATCGATTTTGTAAATAAATTAAGAAATGAATATAAGAACAAATATTGTACTAAAACAGATTTTCCAAAAAATTGAGAAATAAATATAACACGAATAAATAATTTACACAAATCGATTTTAAAAAAAAATTGAAATAAATATTATGTTGATTTGAAAATAAGCATTAAATACTATTTCAACAAATAATTGAAGCTAAAAAATTAAAGCCTTTAGTCCCAAAAGGTTTTAATTTAGTTTAGAAAATACAACGACAAAAATACACCCCTTGGATGCAAAGTTATGCGTAGAAGAGAAGTGAAATAATGTCGAAATTAGACAGAAGTGTGGTGTGTGAAGTCTTTAGTCCTAAATGGCTTTACTTTATTTTAGAAATACAATAATAATATACCATTTGAGTGCAAGTTATGCGTAGAAGAGAAGTGAACTGAAGTGCTGTCGAAATTACTAACATATATTTTCAAATCAGGAAAAATGTTCGATTATTTCTTCGACCGTAATTGGATGTATGAAGTCAGAACTGGTTGGAAAGGTTCAATAAAGGAACATTTCTATAACGGTGTACACGAATATTATGACGAATCCGATAGAAAATATGGTGGAAGATGCAGCACGATCAATGTTTCCTACCATTCAAGCTGACGATGAAGACGTAAATGTCTAAGAAGAACTGACTGCGGGAGCTAAAAGAATATATGATTTATTGGTTTCTGCTTAGAGGCTGTTGTGAGACGGTTGTAAAAGTGGAACCGAACTATCAGTAATCGTTGAATACATTACTATAAAATCAAAATTCAACCTTACAGAAGCTGCATTTACAGCAGTTGTACAAGCTGCAAAACGATACATGCCACCCAATAATCTGATGTGCGATAGTCATTATAAAGTGAAAAAACTGATGTCCGCTTTCGGTCTACCGTACGAAAAGATAGATACATGTGTAAAAGGTTGCATGTTGTATTGGAAAGATGACGTTGACCTTAGAAAATGCAGAATATGTAATGAGGAAAGATACAAACCAAGAAAGAAGAAAGGAAAAGAAGTTTCATACAAGAGAATGCATTATTTACTCATCACTCCCAGACTTCAAAGGTTATATGCATCTTCTGTTACGGCATGTCATATGCGATGACACAGTGTGAGAACACCGGAAGAAGGAACTTTGATACATCCATCTGATGGAGAAGCATGGAAACATTTCGATAAGACTTATCCCGCATTTGCTGCAGAAAGCCGAAATGTCGGACTCAGTTTATGTACGGATGGATTTTCGCCATTCTCTCAATTTGGTAGTAAATATTCATCCTGACCAATTATCGTTATTCCGTATAATTTACCTCCATGGATGTGTATGAAAACACCATATATGTTTCTCACTATTGTTATCCCTGGCCCTAATGATCCAACACAAGGAATCGATTTTTATTTACAACCATTGATCGAAGAGTTGAAAAAACTATGGAATGAAGGAGTTGAAAAATACGACATTTCGAGAGAAATTTTTTTCATATGTTCGCTTCTTTATTATGGACTATTAGCGATTTTCCTGCATATGGGATGCTTTCTGGTTGGAGTACGCCCGGTCGTCTAGCGTGCCCTTATTGCATGGAAGAAACACGAGCATTTTCTTTACGGCATGAGAAGAAAGTTTCTTGGTTTGATTGTCATTGGTGTTTTGTCCATCCCAATCATACTTTTAGAAGAGATAGAAAAAACTTTATAGCTAACAGAGAAGATAATATGCAACCACCAAAGATTTGGTCAAGCGAAGAATTATATGAAATTGTAAAGGACTATCCAAAGATACATGAAACTGGAGTGCAGATTGAAATTCCAGGAAAATCGGACATTCATAATTGGTGCAAACAAAGTATATTTTGGGAGTTACCATATTGGAAAAATCTCTTACTCCAACATAATATTGACGTGATGCACAACGAAAAAAACATGTTTGATAATGTGTTTAATACAATTTTGAATGTAAAGGGAAAAACTAAGGACGATTTGAATTCAAGACTTGATATGGTAAACTACTGTAAACGCACCGAACTTCATATGAAGCCCAATGACAATAAAAAACCGAAAGCATGCTATGAGCTAGACAGCAAGCAAGTACAACTCGTGCTAAAGTGGGTGGAAGAACTAAGATTTCCTGATGGGATTTCTTCTAATCATCGTAGATGTGTTGACTTTAAAAACAGTAAATTGAGTGGGATGAAAAGTCACGATTGTCATATCATGATGGAATATTTACTACCCGTTTCTTTCAAAGAACTATTACCCGTAAAAGTATGGAGTGTTATAACAGAATTAAGTATGTTTTATAAACAGCTTTGTTCGACGACATTAAAAGTAGATTGTATACGTAAACTTGAAGTAGAAATCCTCAAACTGCTCTGCAAACTAGGGAAAATATTTCTGCCAGGTTTCTTTAATGTAATGGAGCATTTACCTATTCATCTTCCATCGTTGCACTTCTTTGAGGTCCTGTGCAATATGGATGGATATATCCATTTGAGAGGTAATATTAAATATCTGCAATATTTATGTCAGTTTAAAATTCAGATTTCTATCTCTAAATATAAATTAAATTTATTTTGTAATAGGTACTTGAATCATCTGAAGAAAAAAGTTAGACAAAAAGCACGAGTTGAGGGTTCGATTTGCAAATCATATTTTGAAGAAGAAGCATCATTCTTTTTCTCTCATTACTTTAGTGACGATGTGAACTTATCGTTTGTAAGCGTTCCTCGTAATGATGAAGTCGTTGAACAAGATTCTTCTCAAACAATGTTATCTATTTTTAGACAACTTGGTCGACCTGTTGGAAAATGTGTGAAAATATGGTTAGACGGTAGAAATTACCATGTAGCACACACATATGTTCTTCTAAATTGTGCTGAAGTTGCACCATTTGTTAGGTAATAATAAATTCATATATAATTCACTTATACGTACATATTAATTATAACCTATATTACATATTTGCAGTATCTACGAATCACAACATCCATCTGGCGATCTCAGTAAAGAATTTGCTAAATGGTTTTCGAACTACGTTTATGATCCAAGAAACTGTGTCGTTGATGAAGATTTACGACATCTTGCGATCGGACCAAAAAGAAATGTGAAGACTTATCCAATATTCTTCGTCAATGGATTTAAGTTCAACACGAAAGATTACGGGGCTGAAAAATTAACATATAACAGCGGTGTATTTGTCAAAGTTAGTGATGATCCAAATGAGCATATAAAAGATTTTTACGGCATCTTAACATAGGTTCTAGAGTTGACATATTATGTAGAACCTGCAGAAAAAGTTTTTTTATTCAAATGCAATTGGTTCAGTAATGTTCCTGGTTTTGGAATCAACGTGCACAAAGATTATAAGCTTATTGAAATAAATCATACCTTATATTACTATAAGTATGATCCTTTCGTATTAGCCAAGCAAGTATTGCAAGTTTATTTTTCTCCTTATCCATCCTTAAAAAGAAATAAAGCGGATTGGTCGGCTGTTTTTAAAACAAAGCCAAGGTTTACGTTTGATGGAAATAATATTCCAGACGAAGCAGCGTATCTTGTTTTTAGCTAATAAAACATTCGATTGAAAGTACCGAAGAAAATGAGATAGAGTACGAGACTGAGTATGAATCAGAAAACGACGAAGACAGAAAACTCTGAATATTTGCATCGCTTGTTGTATAATGTATTATTCTTAGCTGCATATTATTCTTAGCTATGTATTAATAATGATGACCATGTTTTTAGCTATGTACTATTCTGTTTTGAAATTTCTATATATGTATTCATGAGATCTTGTCCCATTTATTATGATTTAGTGGAAGTTTTATGTGATGATTACTGAAACATGCTTTGTACTAATAAATTATGTCTTTTCATTCTGTGATATTATTTCTCTGTAGTAGATATGTCTGGTAGGAGACGTAGTCAGAGATCTGAGCCTTCTCCATCTCCCGGTGCGGGTGCCAGTGGCACTACACCGGATTTACGCCCATTGGCGGAGTTAGTTCTGAAAAGTGCCGGGTAAGTATCAAATTTATTTGAAGTATTTTTTTAATTTATTATATATCTACATCAAAATTTGTACAGGGGCTTTGAGGTGGAGCCTTCGGATTTCATCATACAAGTTTCCAAGAAGGCATTTATGAGTAGGATGTCCGGTTATTGGCCTCATTGGGATGACATCCCACCACATATCAAGAATGCTATTTTGGCTGATGTACTCGTAAGTATGAGTTTGAATTTCAGTTGAAAATTAATATAATTTACATAATTCAAACTAAGTTCAATATGCAGGCAGCCGTGCATGTAGATCCAGAGGATATGGATATTTTTACCAATCACTGGAATAAAAGGATGAGAAAAAATTACAGGAACACTCTATCTAAGGCTAAAAATGCATGTTAAAAACCAAATTAAATGGGCGCAGATGTGTGGGCTGAGTATCCCCGGCTCTAGGACACTCCAGAAGTGAAAGTAAGTTATATACTTTTGCATTGTTGTTATTTTTTTTTTAAATTTTGTATGTTAGCTGCAGTAATTTAGTTAATCGTGTATCTAAATTTGTAGGAATTATCTTCCTGGAATCGTGCTAATAGGAATAAAAATCCTACATTGCACCGTGGCGGCTCCAAATCCTTCTAGGAACACAGGAGAGAGTTGGTAAATTTATAAATTGTGTTTATAAAAATCTAAAATGTTGTTTAATCATATTTGTAACATTGTTTATTCATATGTATGTATTTTCAGATGGCGAAATACAATCGCGAGCCTACTATGGTTGAGGTGTTCATGGCCACACATGCCGTTGAACATATAGATGAGGAAGGTAACGTTTTGTACGAGTGGATGGTCGATAAATCGAGATCCGTAATGGTAAACATGGTTATCCTTAGTGACAATGTTTCATATTCCTTTATTTCACATTTCATAAACTTTAAATTGAATATTTATCGTGTCTCTTGTTAGTGAATGCAGGAGAGGTACGAAGCGGAGCGGGCTCGAGTAGCGCAGTCCACCGGCCGAGCAGACGTTACGTTTGAGGAGTCGAACCGTATTTGGGATGCCATTATTGATCCGCCTTCACGAAATAGGCGGTACAGTTATGGAAATCAGGAGGTAAATTTCTTCATTTACTAATATATAAATTCACACATGCAAATGAATTTAAACTTAAGTGAACAAATTATAAATTGAATAAGGAAGCTGAATAATTGAAATAAATAAATTGCAACTAATGTACAACAGTTAATTATAAATATTAGTCGCATAATTAATCCACTATTTTTGTTCATACTATTTATAATGTTCATAAATTATAACTAAATATCAACTATTTCACAGGCGTTAATATATCAGAGAGCTTACAGAAGATCCCAAGCCGAGGAGGAGATTGCTCAAATGAAATAATAGCTGGAGGAGATAAACATTGGAGGAAGAGCGCATTGGCGCAACAGCTGGACGAGCATATTGCAGCCTACTTGGCACAGCATAGGACGATGCCTGGAGAGGACGGGTCGGGCGATGACGATGAGTAGGTATGCTTGTGTTTCTGCTAGATTTTCATCATCTTGTTTTCCAGTCAAGTGACATTTGTGTATATATTTGATACATGTTGGTTGGTTGTTGTGTTTGATGGGTTAGTGGACATTTGTGTATATATGTGATTGATGGATAGTATTTGGTTGTATGGTCACATTGTTTGATGAATTTGGGTGGTTCCATTTAATTGGTATGATATATTTATATGGTGGTGATGAAATTTCTATGTAAATTTCTATGTTGCATTATATATATGATTATTTGTGATACGTGTGAGATTATATGATGGATGGAGTGGTATTGGTTGTGAAATTGAATGTATATGTGTTGGAAAGTGATTTGAATTTGGTTATGTGGTTGGATTGATTGAAAGGCAGAATTGGAGCTGGAAATTTATTCCAAGTTAGCGACGACCTATTTACCCAGGTTAGCGACGGCTAGTGACGGCTGTGTAGTTTCAACTAAGCGACGGCTAGTGACGGCCTGTGGCGCGATACCTGTTATAACTAATTTTCCACATTTCCAACTAGGCGTCGCCAACCGTCGCTATATTGGTGATGGAGCCGTCGCTTTACTGTGTGCTGGCGACCTAAATAGCGACGGCCTACGATGCCTTTTAGCCGTCGTTAAAGCCGCCTTGTTTTGTAGTGATATAGTTAAGGATATATAAACTAATAGAAGGAGTATGTACATAAATTGTTTTTTTCGATATTTTAGATAACATACACTAATTAACACTAAATTATGTTACACTAATACACATATACACTAATCAACCCAAATTAGCCATAATTATACATTAATTATCGAATTTAAACATTAATAGCCCTAATTAACATTTCTCAATCAACCAATATACACAATTATAACCAATCAATGGGCTATTATTAACAAATACACGTACAAATTAACTCCAGTTTTATCATAATTTGGATCAATTACTTTAGGAGAAGAATGTACCTGATTTTGATGAATTGGAGGTGTAGACGATTGGAGATTGCAAACTGATGAAGAATTTGATGGATTGCGGCGGCTAATGAAGGCTAGGGACGGATTTGGAGTTTAGGTTTTTTGTTTGTTAATTTGGGAATGTTAAATGAGGAAGAAAAGCAGGTTCGACTGCTCCTGTATACGCGACTTTCCGACGGTTTTTGACGGCCATCGATGGCTATGCTTCTGACGGTTTTTGACGGTTGTTGAACATACACTACAAGAACTACAGTATATAGTGACAAAAAACTTCCGACGGCCGTCGACGACTATTTTCGACGGCTAGCGACGGCTCGTCATCTTCATGTCATTTCTGTAATTAAAATACAATAATCGTTACACGCTGTCAAAAACCGTTGCAAATACCGCCCTCGGCGGCCGTCGATAGCCATCGGAAATAAACGTGTATATGGGCCAGTGTAACATCTCGCTTCCAGAGGCTCAAAACTAAGTACTACAGATGCTGCAGTCATCCATAGGTGTTATTTCTAAGTGATCGAAATCAGAATCTTGAAACTATTGGCAACACGGAAACACAAGAATATAAAAAAATTTAAACTTCAACAAAACAGAATTTCTCATTTCTTATGAATTTCAATTTAAGATTTAATTACATAATCGCAGACGTTAACCACGTTCAGATCACATATACATGTACAAAATACGATAAGAGCGACATATGAAGATTTCCCCTTATGATGATCATAGAACTAATAAATATGAACTTTACAGTTCTTAGTACATCACAGCGGAAAACACAAAATAGCTCCTATATAGCTAACACTGCCTCCTCCACGTCTCCGGAAGCTTATTCGTCCAAAAGCCTGAAAGTCTCCAACTCTCAGACTACTCCAATTAATTTTGAGTACCCGAGAGTTTGTGGAGAAACACAAACTTCAAGTCAGACAATAAGTCTGGTATGAATAATCCTCTATCATCTCTTATCATAAATAGATAGCTAGTGAGACCACACCGCTTAGCGGAACGGTTTTTCCCCTTACTAGTATCCAAAATAAACATGCAAATCATTTACTATGCCCCTACACCCAAAATGATTAGTCTTAACATAATATGAAATAAAGCTATAAATCATATGTATTGGATATCCCGTCCACCCATTTATTAAATATCCCTTCTAAAAGCAATTTATTAGATTGCCCATCTAAAATCAATTTATTAGAGTTCCCCTCTAAAATCCTTAAAATGACTATCCGTCATAATTTAATAGGACTGTCAGTCCCAAATCCCTTTAAATTAAATGCAGATTATCCATCGCACAATGTTTTATAAAAGATGATGTGGGCTATCCATCGCACACTCCATAGTTTTCCTAGGATGACTATGAACCCTTGGGTGCCAAATCCCGAGGCTAACCACCTCTGGCAAAACATTCTTTACTTTAGAAATTTGATGTGGGCTATCCACCGCACATTCCATGGTTTTCCTAGATTAACCAAGAACCCATCACTTGGCCAATTAAAATATCATGATCCCCATGATTATTTATAAAAATTCATGATCTCCATGATTAATTATTTTCCCCAAGTATACCACCTATTTAACCTATTCCCATTGGTAGCCCCAATTAGGTTAAATTAAATAAAAACACATTGATAGCCCCAATGTATATTTTCGAAAGCATATTTCTGTCTGTAACCCGAAACTATGTATCGAAAACATTAAACCCACCCCGGTGTCCCCAAGGTTTTATAACATTCAATTTAAATAAGGGTCCCCCTTATAGATTCAAACAAAGATAAGTATTTTATGCTATAATCCTTCGAAGTAACCCCTTCGACTTAGCAAAGTTTTACTTAAGAAAAATGGCTAAAAAAAGCCCTTTAAAACCTTTCAAATGAAGTCATATTTGAAAGAAAATAAACATCCAAAGTTATCCCCTTCGGAAACCTTTCTTTTGAAAGCATCACAAAATCATACCTTTCGACCTTATCGAAAGGTCCTACCTTTCGACCTTGTCGGAAGGTTTCTTTTTGACCTAGTCGAAAGGATCTACCCTTCGACCTTATCGAAAGTCTGGGGTATCCCCCCTTATAAAACCATTTATAAACCTTTCGAAAGTAATCAAACTCAAAACATTTCGCAATCATTGAAGATAACCCCTTCAAAAACTTTCGAAATCAAACCTTTCGAAATCAAAACCTTTCAAAATCAAATCCTTTCGAAATCAAATCTTTTGAAATCAAAACCTTTCGAAATCATTCAAAACAATGAAGTGTTGTTATTGGAGCCAACCCTTTGGAAGTATACTTCCGATCAAACCGTTTCGAAATCATTCAAAACAGTGAAATGTAGTTATTGGAGCTAATCCTTCGAAAGTATACTTCCGACCATGTCGGAAGGTTAACCCTTCGACTTTGCCGAAAGGTATTAAAACACCTTTTTAGAAAACATTTTATAACAATACTCTTGAAGGTTTAAGCTTTCAAAGATCCCTTTCGAAACCCTTCTTGAATACATACAAATTTTAGTCTTTTGTAAAATGATTGAGTCGAAGGATCCCCCTTCAACTTATTCGAAAGCAATTATGTTTCTATTCGAAAGCAAAGGAAGCAGCCTCCCCATCCCTTCGCCTCTCTTCCCTTCGACACCGTGTCTATCTTTCGACCTTATCGGACGGTAATTGCTTACCTTCCGTCTTAGACGAAAGGTACCTTTCGACTTCGTCAAAAGGGTAAAACCGGGCTTGTTGGAGTCGAAGGCTGAACTGGGCCTACTAGAGTGATGTTTTATCTTGCTTGTGTAATTTTGATTAGCTGAGGAGCCTTCTCCTGTACTTCCAAAGAGTAAAAAGTATAAAATAGTCAACCTTTTTCTCAAAACACTATACTTCTTCCCCAAATTAATTTTTGAAAGCAATTTCCCTCCGGCTTTGACCAAGGCGGAAGAAATATTGTAGTTTAGCCCTTAGGCTTAATTGATTTAATTACCTTAGTTAACCACTAAGGAAAATCCCCAAAAATCTTATAAATCGTATACTTCAACATATTAAAATTTCAAAGCATATGAAGATCAAAACAACTCGAAATTTAACTATAACCGAAATAAACGTGTTAATTAGCCCATTAACATTTTAAAACACCAAGTCTTATTCAAACAAAGGTTTAAATGGTTATATCCCAACCAAAATCACAAACATGAATCGGGTATAACCTATAACCGATCCAAACACAAAAAATGAGATGATAAACATGGTTATTCACCTTGTTTAGTTAATTGGAGAATGAGATAATTTCCTACCTTTAATTCCTTAGTTTTTTCTTCAATTTATTACTCTTTCTAGAGCTTTTAATAGTCGGCCGAAATATAGGTGAGGAGTTATGAATGAGAAAGTGAAAGTTTATTAAAGTGGAGGAAGAGATTTATACTAAGAAATGTAACCCCATTTCCAAGTTTACCCCTTAGGAAATTCCTCCTTCTTAATTTAGTTAAGTCTTATTTTAGTTAATTCATTAAGACATAGCCATTGGATTTATTAATCCCATCTCCCTAATTATTCAAATTATTCTATTTAATTTATCCAATTAAATATCCTGAATAATGTTAATTAAAATTCAGGGGCATTACAGACTCCCCTATTTAAAGAATTTCATCCTCGAAATTTCAGTAAGGACAGAACAACAAGCATATAGCCCATGCAAGCAAAGCTAGTATAACCTACCAGCCAAATTATATATAAACCCTATATAGAACATACCATCTAAAACAGCCCAGGAAAAGTAGCCCTAATCATGTCTTCTGTCTCCCAAGTACGGTCCTTTACGTTGTCACTCCACTGAACTTTCACCAACTTGACTGCCTTGTTCCTTAGCCTCTTCTCATCCTTTGCCACAACATGACTGGTTGCCTCACAAAAGTCATATCTGGTTCCACCACTAAGTCCTCCAGTGTCGTCAGAGTGATAGTAATTTCTGGATCATGAACATATTCCTAAGATGAGAAACATGAAACACATTGTGAACCTCAGCCAAACTGCTCGGCAATCCTACTAGGTATGCGAGTCTTCCAATCCTCTCTGATATAGGAAATGATCCAATATATCTCAGTGCTAGCTTCCCGGTCTTCCCAAACCGACCATACCTTTCATCGGCGATACCTTGATGTAAACTCTATCTCCAACCGAGAACTCTAGGTCCTTACGCCTTTTGTCTGCGTAACTCTTCTACCTAGACTGAGCTTCCTTCATTCTTTCCCGTATCAACTCAATCTTATACGTCTCCTCTCTCACCAAATCTAGACCAAGGACCAATCTATCTTCGGTCTCAAACTAACATACCGGTGATTTGCATGGCCTTCCATATAAAGCTTCAAATGGCGTCATTCTTATATGTGACGATCAGGATTTTCTGACGTCTATTATCGGGGAAATTAACTGATTTTAATTGTTGGAATATTTATTTTTATTAACCGAATAAATTTTCTGATGTATAAAATATCTGAATGTATAAATTTATATAAAAACTATGTTTAAAATTTTAATATAAATTTCTGGGTATGCAAGTTTCTCTAGATATATGTATTTAAAACTTCACCATTTCAAAACTCGTGATAAAATAATCTCTATATAAAAAGTGTATGTGTGTGTGTGTGTGTATATATATATATAGAAGTGTAAACATCTATACATATGTAAATATAGGCAAATATGTAAATCTATAGGTATGTATAACTATATATATATACTTGTGGATATGACAGAAATATACATAAGTACACATAGAGAGACATATATATGTATATGTGAAATAGTGAATAAGTGAATATGTATATTTATATAAAAGGGTAATGTATATGGAAATATGTATAAGTGCAAATATATACATACAAGGTGACAAATACATGCAAGTAAAGGTATATGTACACATGTTACATAAGGTAGTAAATAGGTAAATGTATAAGTTAATACAAAATAATGTATATGTAAATCCCTTAATATATACATATATATAGCATATGAAATAAATGTTTACACATAGGGGAACATCATCATGGCAAACTTAAGATCAAGCTCATAATATATCAATTCATGCATATAAAAGGTCACAACTAAATCAAAATCAAGTCATACAAAATCAAAACTTTACATATGAAATCAAATCAAGAAAATAAAACAAAAAAAAGAATGTAAAAGCCTGTAAACAAGTTTCAGCCTGCTCCTTCCCATTCTCTCTATTTATATAATTTCCTTGTTGCCCTCACGTTTAACATCCTCACAAACAAATATAAATACATATATACATAAATATAGGTATCTGCCATTAAACTTTAAAAGAATCGAGATAGTAAGAGCAAAGCAAACAAGTAGTGTTCAAGCTACAGCAAAAAAAATTGTGAGTAAACAATTTTATAATGTTTACTGGATAATATAAATATAGACATATAAATTGTGATTTTTGGGTTAAATCTTGGATTTATGTCATGAATATATGCATTCGTTATGAAAGTTAAGTATGAATATATAGAATCAACATAGACAGTATCAATTTGATCTCAAGGACTCCGTATACCTTCTCCAGAATTCCTTTGTCACGTTTATTTATTTATTTTATTTTAAAAAAAAGGATAAACTCCTAACTTCAAAAATCAATTGCTCATCCTCCAATGGATTTTAACGTGTGATTCCAAAACCAAAGTTATTTGTTTTTTAATATAGATTATTTAAAAATTTGTTTCATGCAATTTCATCGAGTGTAGGAAGAGAAATTTATATTTTACAGTAAGCAACCTGGAAATGGATAAATTTCGAATTTCATAAATTAGTAAATGGACTACACAGGGGTGTTTGTTATTGGAAAACATGAATTTTAATGGTGGTTTGGGAATTTTTAAGGTGGTATGGAGGTAGAAAGGGGAAGATGAACGGGGTTGGGTTTTTCGGTGAATTCCGACGAGGTGGTTGGTTTTATGGCAAGCGGTTGGGTGTGGAAGAAGCTTGGGTGGAGGCGCATCGGAGAAAAATGGTGTTGGATTTTATTAGCGTGTGTGGTGGTTGGTCGGAGGCAGAGTAGGGTTTAAAGTGAGTTTCTGGTCGTGGTCGGGTTTGAGTCGGTGGTGACGACGGGGTGGATTTTCAAGGCTGTGATCTTGGGGGAAATGGAAGAGGGGGCGGAGGCAATGTCGTGGGTGAAATGTGGCGATGGATGGTGGTAGGAATGGCCGGGCGAGGCGTTTGGGTAAGGCAACAGTTTTTCGAATTTTGGTGGAAGCTCAACTTTTTGAACTGTCGTTGGTTCATGCGTCTCAGGTGGGAAAACATGGTAGGGAGGTCGAGGGTGTTTTGCAATGTCGGTCGGCGGTGCGGTTGATGGCTAGAGGTGAACATTCACGTGCACCGTGATACTGTGTGTAGGGGGGAAGGGAAAGTTGAATGAAGTAGGGAACTGGAAGGAAAGAAAGAAAGGAGAAGGGGAAGAAAAGAGAGTGGGCCGGAAGAAAATAAGCAGGCCAGGAAAAAAAAGATAAGGAAAAAGAAAAAGATAAGAGAACGAATTAAAGAAAGAAAAAAGAAGAAGGATGTAATGACCCATAAATTTTTTTATAATTTTATTTATTTTAATATTATATTTAACTGGATTTTTGTGAAATTTTAAATAATAAAATTTGGAAATAAAAATTTGATATTTGTAATACGTCTACTTAAACATAGTAAATGGTTAATTTTCATCTGATAATATTGAAGTTTATTTTCTTGTGTAATTTTATTTAAATTTAAAACAGTTAATATTTGACGATAATAAATATTTTTCAAACCTGAATATTTTTATACAATAAATTTGTAATCATCTTTTGAGTGAGACGTCATATTTCGTTTCTCCAAAATTTGGACTTCAATTGCCCCGTTTATCTTATTTCTGACATTTTAGCAGCATTTCTGATACCGATTATCGACTTTTGATCGGACGATCATACCGCTGATATCTGTATACCGTTTCGCTCGTCTCGTCGTGCTGATCTCTACGGTATATTCATTTGTGTATTTCGAAGTTCGGTGCGCGGTGCAATATGTGAAACGATTAGTGTATCGGTTCCGCAACCAACTCTTTTGGTCTCTCCGTCCTTTCATTTTTCCCACCGTATAAAATCCAATAGCCATTAGACTTTATATATTCACTGGAATTAATATGCAACCCTTTCTATTTCCTATGGTCATATATTTCTGGTGGTATTCCTTTGGTCTCTTGTTTCGGTTCAAAGTGAAGAAAAAGAAATAAATATAATACGTATGTATAACTGTACAATCCTCTCCTCATTCTTTCTTCTCTCTGAAGCTACACTCGTCCCCTTCCTCTCGCACGCACCCAAAGCCAACCATGTGAGCTCCTTTCCCTCTAACTTAACCACCTGCATATGCAAACCCAATGGCCGAAGTCAGGCTCCTCCTCCCCTTCTAGCCAACGCCAGGTCAACCGCCAATGAACCCTGTCCCGACCCGCGACATCTTCTTCTTCTGTGAGCATCCTCTTTCCACGTATGCAGCAGCATCTATATTTGTAAGGTATATATATGTATATTATATATTAGTTTACATATATATTCTAGTATATATATAAGGTATATCCTTTTTCTCTGTTAGTTATACGTATATATGTATATACGTTTGTTATATAGTTTGTATATAATAAGTTTGTTTAAGTTTAATTTTTTATAAAACCGTTGTTTAGTTGTGTGATATATACATAGCCCTATAGATATATATTTCAAAAAGTTGTCTTGGGTATATTATATATATTATTATATAAGGTTATATGTAGATAGTTCCCACTGTTCTGTTTAAGACTTATATATATATATTAGTATAAGGTTACATATCAGTTATATATTGTTATATATTTATATTGTTGAGTTATATATTTTATATTATGATAAATTATGTATATATATGACATGTCGTGAGTTTGTGTTCCCATATCTTATATTTCTAATTAATATTTATATATGTTATCTGACCATTTTATAAATATAAATCGTATTATATTATATAAGACTAATATATATGTTTTCAGTTATGATTTGGTTTTATACTTTTCCGTTTTATAGTTAAGTCTATATATATGATTCTTGAACTATATATCAGTTATATAAGCATATGGATAGAATACATAAAATATAATAGTTTTAAAAAGTGATTTATTGTACTGAAATTTTAATAATAATACATAGGTTTAGATATATGTGTTTAAATTTAAGTATTGATTTTTCAATATAATATGATGATGTTTTGTTTTAATATGTGTTTTAATTTAAATATCAGTCTCAAACTATGTGAATATTTTATTTGAATATCTATCTTAAATTTAAAATATTGATTGTAAGGAAATTTAAATAACAAATATAATATATATATATATATATATATAACTCTGTTTATATCGAACTGATTGATTTTCTCATTGATTCCTATCTATCAGCTTTGTCCATCAAATCCGCTTTCAACTTACTTCACTTGGAGATGGTTGTTTGGATTGTTCGATTGTCTAGATTGCTATCCAATTCGTAGCTTGTTCTGTTGTCAAACTCTCTAGCCTCAAAAGGTGAGCAATCACTCACAATTAACGTTCTTATATTTATTAAATTTGATTTCAATTGAAACGACAATTGAAATATGCTGCTGTTAGTTATTTACATTGTTATATATATGCTAATATCTGTATCTGTTCACCTGTGACACCTGACACCATTATTTGTTATTTATATTGATGAT
Organism: Allium fistulosum; assembly: GCA_030737815.1. Lineage (NCBI taxonomy): Eukaryota > Viridiplantae > Streptophyta > Magnoliopsida > Asparagales > Amaryllidaceae > Allium > Allium fistulosum. Next base: position 105,188,990 of record CM060907.1, read on the forward strand.
ATATGCCTGTTATATTATTTCCATATCTGTTATCACTCTGCAAATTCCTTGTTAGTATAGAATTCCCTATGGGTTGAAATGATACATACCCGAACGATCTGTAGAATAGGAGAAAATCGTTATCGGTTGAAATGATAAACCCAAGCGATTTTCATTGAATTGAATTTGGGATTGCGGGTTGAAATGATATATACCCGCATATATATTTAAATTGCGGATTGAAATGATAAATATCCGTATCACTTGACCATATGATAGAAAATTATATACAAACACCGTTGGTCTATATATAAATATTTTAAAAATGATTTCTATGGTTTTTGGAAAGAAATATATGGTTTTATAAAAATATTGATTTTAGATATTATATAAATGTTATTTTATATATAGTTAAATTCTTGATTTTAAGCTATGTATAAATTTGTTTTAATATAAAATAAGTTTAATAATAAAGTTTGATTTTATTAAAATATAATATGGTTAAGTATTTATTTAATTTTATTTTAATATAGAGTTTATACTGATTTAATCAATTAAGGTCAAGAAGATAGATTTAAAATTGATTTGAAATTGTATTTAATTAAGAATTATATTTAATTAAATCGATCTGATCTTATGGAATTCGAGGTTTTTAAAGGATACGATTTTATAACTTGATTTTGGTTTAAGATGATTTAAAATGAATATTTCAAGTTTAAAATAAATTGAAGGAAATATTTAGTGATTTGAAATTTGGGCTTTTATTTAAATGATATTGGATTTATTTAGTGAATATTGCAAAACTAAATAATAACGAAGTTAAATTAAGGTATATATGAAGTTATCAAATTTAGTTTTGAAAATGTGGAATATTTAAAGCTTTGAAATATATTAAAATTGAAATGGTTTATTGTGGTTCAAATCGGTATTTGAAATCGATATAATTTGAAATGGTTTAATTGAATTGAAATTGAAATTGATGATTTGAGATTTGATTTAAATTTGAATTTTGGAATTCGAGTTGATTTGGAATTAATTTGTGAAATTTGAGGAAGCTATTTTGTTATATAAAGTATTTTTAAATTATATTTAAACTATTTATATATTTACTTTATAAATCATTTTTAATATACTAACTACTTTAATATAAACTATTTTTAATATAAACTATTTTAATATACTAATTATTTTATTATAAACTATTTTAACTTATAAATATTTTTAAATAGACTATTTTATTTGATAAACTATTTTGCTATATATATACTATTATTAATATCTAAACTGTTTTAAGGAAAGTGTTATGGTTTCAAAATGTTATGATTTCCAAAGTGTTATAATTTCAAGTGTTTGGTTTTGAAAGTGTTATAACTTTGAAAGTGCTATGATTTTGGAAATGGATATATTTGAAAGGGAAATGATACCGTATTTGGTTTTGAAATGGGAATGATATCGTATTTAGTTTTGAAATGGGAATGATATCGTATTGATATGGTTTTGAAAATGGCAATGATATTTTGGTTTTGAAGTATAAACTATTTTGAAATGACCGCGATGTTATAATAACGATTGGTTGTTAAAGAGATCGGGATCGGTTATTGTCATACTCTCTGCCTATACCGAAAACTACTTTAACAACTGTGTACGCGGTGGAGATTCCAGAATGAAGTAGGATGGTGGCGACGATCCTATATGAGGTATATACGTGAACCCGACTCCCGTGAGTTGGCATAAGGTGGCTAAAACAAGAGCGATTCTCAGGCCAAGTGAGGTCATTCCTCCGATCGGGCACATTCCTTCGATACTATATTATGACCTTATGATTGATTTGGTGGCCACCCTTGATTTTTGATTTAGGAGTGTGTTCCGAGGTGGGCGGTAGTGGCTGCTATGCGTTACCACCAGCCCGGATGCGTAATTGGTATATCTACCCTGGCATTGCCTTGTTGTGCCGTGTCACCTACCCTAGCGAGCCTTATACGAGTTTGTTTTGTACCATACCTATGGAGTGCCCTCTGACGACGCCTAGTATGGGGGAGATTACGGTACTGTATAGACTATGGGAATATATAAAATGTGTTAAGGGGGATATGGGTAACGCCTTAACGCTATTTTAATTGTTTACTTTATTTTAGATATTATTATAATAGCGTATATTACTACATAGTAGATAGTTTAACGGATCCTTAGAGGATGGTTATCCCAAACATCCTTTGAGTTACTTGTATTTCAGTTGATATTTCACTTGAGTTGGATTTATTGGTATAAGAATGTTAATCCTGACTCGAGTGTTTTGTGTTTTGCTTTACGCTCGGGTCAGACTGAGTGTACTAGTATTCGAGACTCACCTTTGGAGTTGGAGCTTCGCTTGGAGATCCATCCATCGATTATGCTTTCAGTTATTCAGTTGATTCCAGTGATGTATTCAGATTTTGTGTTTGACTATTGTATTGAGACATCTATGTATTCGAGACCTTCGTTGTATCTTATTTAACTCTGTTATATATATAGTAGCTTCATGAACTATTATTCTCTTGTTTCCGCTGCATTATTGTTATATTACTCTGTGTATGTGATTCTGTGATTATTTATTAACTGTATATGCTGAGATTTGCCAAATTTAAATTAACAATCTGATATTTTGAGCAATTCAAGTCCGACATGTATGGATGCGAATGGTTGAAAATTTCAGGATGTTACAAAGGAAAAATAGAAAAAAAATAAGAGAAAAAAAAGAAAAAATAGAGAAGGAAAAGTAAAGGAAGGAATATAAGAAAGAAAAATAGAAAGGAAAGGAGAAATATAAATAAAAAGAAAAGAGAAACTTACATATTTATATAATAACGTGAAATTTTAAACTCAAAAAAAAATATTTTTCATTTATATCCAAACCAATATTGAATATTTTTACATCTTAATCCTACTACCGATGTTGTAAATTAGTAAAATGGATTTTCCGTAAATTAGAGTTTAATGATGTACTTATAATTAAAATGGGTAATTAATTAATTATATTATTATTATTTGACTTAAACCTATAAAAGTTGGATATCGAATGGAGTGTAAAATTTAATTAACTATTTTAAAATGAGTATTGTACTTAGACACTATTATAATATCAATGGATTTCTATAAAATGTTTTGGGTTAAAATAAGATAAAACACGTCGGGTTTATATGAGATATCTTTATTTTCAAAGAAGTTTTATAACTTAAGTATTTCAATTTAAGTGGGTTTACTTACGCTGGTTTCCAGCCTGACTCGGGTGTTACTTTATTGTAATTCTTGGGTCAGACCGTGTATTACAGAATTTCAGGTTAGGACGTTGTTGGAGCTTAGAAGACGAGCTGGATGGAAGAGACGTATTGCATGTATTTGACTATATCCCGCTGTGTATTGTAGGCTGTATTTTCAGCATTTAGGGACAAGTTATTATAACTGTCTAGGGTTATTTGTTAATGATTGTATTCTGATAATTTGTTGTATATATCAACGGTTACAGCTTTTCTTTGTATAAATGTTGTTATTGTATATTATATTTTGTTCCACTGCGATTGTGAGATTCTGTGTTTTATTCTATTTTCTTCTTCTATCTCCTTTTCTTCTTAACTCCAACAACCTGGTATTTCCGGCACTCGATTGCTCGGCACTCTATACAATGGACGTATTAGTGTCGATTTTCGGGGGTCGAAAATCGCCCGGTCGTTAAACGTGGTATCAGAGCTGAAGGTTAAGCGAGAACCTTGGCTCTGGTGGGAATTACTCATTAGAAATAGGGTCAGTAGTACCCTAGAATGAGTTGAGTTTATTGTATATGAGGGCATACTTGTTATTTTCATATATAATGGTTTTAAAAATGATTTTAAAATAATTTTTATATAAGATTATATTTTGATATATAAAGGAATAAAAAATTTGAATTATTATATTATATTAAGTTGATTGGTTGTTGTTATTAAAATTAAATAGGATTATAAGAATTAAGTGGGTATATATATAACCAGATAGAAATTTGATAAGAATGAACTATACAAATAAGTTAAGCAAATGTAGACTCAAACCAGAATTTAAATCCCAGAAAATTCGAAGAGTTTTTCAAAGTGTTTTGGAATTAAATGAGTTTATCCTGATTTCATATTTTCAAAAATTTATGATGGAATATATGGTGTGTTTGGTATCTAGATATGATAATATTGGTTGTTATCATAAATTTTTTTGTTGTGTCTAAATAAAGGATGTTTATTACAGAATAGACAATGATGAAACGGAGTGAATGTTTTAGGGAAGTAAAATTATATAAGCATGACTTATAAATTAAAAATGGATCTTAAGTGTGAAGTTTTGAATCTAGTCTCGAAAATTTTAAAAATTGTTTCAAAGTGTTGAAGGAAATAATAAATAATATTATTTAGAATATTTTTGAATATAGAAATCTTTGTTTTAAAACAAGAGTTGTTTGAAGATGAATTTGTTTGGATTAAAAACCAAGAATGGTTTAAAATTTAAAGTGTGACTTGTGTGTGAATGTGATATATATATATATACACATATATATGATCTGAAAATTGATTTGAAATAAATACTAAGTGTTTAAATTCTGGAACCCCCTTAAATGTGAAGTATAACCCAAGGGAAAACAGGTTTTTCGACTTATAAGTGGGAAGTGATATTGATAAGAAATTTAAACTTGGAATGTAAAATTTAAATTGAGTAAAGTTTAAATGGACTGAACGAATGAGGAAATTAACTCAGGCCAAGTAAATAAGTTTTGAACTTATAGCCAGAAATGAGAAATTTCAGGATGAGATTAAAAATTTAACTTATGGAAGTTAAATGGGTTAAATTGAAAAAGAAGTAATGTATGATTTCAAAACGGTTTTTGAAATAAATCAAGTTTCGAATTTTGGAAAAAATTGTGATGTGTGCTATTGATTGATGTTTTAGATGATTTGGATGTTTATTTATTTGATATATCCTGCAATCATTCTGTTTGTAATTTACAGAATATAGAGAACTATAAATCGAATTATTTATATTAAATTAAGAAGTAGGTTGAAATGATATATATCCAACCCTGAAATTAAATAGGAATAAAACTCTGATTTGGAACTATTAAATGATTTTGATTTTAGGAAATAACATCGAATTTATGAAAATGGAATCATTTTGAACTTAAGTTTGAAATGATAAAATGAACTTGTACACCGGAATTGCTTAAAGAATCAGGTTTAAAAGTTGAAGTTATAATTGGGAAATAAATTGAATTCCGAAAATTGATTTGTTCTAAAAGATTTGAACTCTCACTTGAACCTTGAAATAAGTTTAAGTAGAGGTAATTTAAATGAATATTTTAAATTTGGGCCCAGAATTGAATTATTTTAAAGATTTAGATTGTTAAATTAAATATTAAGGGTTAATTTGATTTAAGTGATTAAATCGGTATTTTGAAAACCGAACTCGAATTTATATAAATCAAGATGGTTTAAAAAATTAAGATCGGAATTTAAATTAATTCAAATTGAAATTGATTTGAATTAATTGGAATTGTAATCGAAGTTTGAATTAGTTCGAATTCAAATTTGGAAATTGATTTGAATTGGAGATTGGAAATTGAATTAGTTTGACTATGAAACTATTTTCATATAAATTATTTTAATATAAACTATCTTAAATCTATCTTCTTAAATATTCAAATTTATTTTGATTTTTAAAGCTATTTACTATACAAAACCTTTTTTTTAGAACTCAAACTATTTTATATTAACTATTTAACTATTTTAAAACTATTCAAGCTATTTTCTAAAATTCAAATTGGTCAGTGTGGAAATTGTTTATATTTAAATAATGGATTTAAATACGAATTGGGGTAAAATTGAAGTTATAACCCAAATGGAAATACAAGGCAATTTTGAGTTAGAACCGGAATCAAAATATTAAGGTAAAAATGATTTTGAAATAAAATAGTACATTTTGAGAAAAATAAGACGATTTTAAAATGAAGATTGGATAGTACCATAATTGAAACTTACCTTGTAAGAAGTAAGGAATGTTACAAATAACTGTGTAAAGAGAACGAACTTGAAAATTTTGATTTGGCATTAATGAGGTTATATATATACTTGTTATATATTCAAACGCCCCTTATTGAAATTATAACCGGAAGGAATTGATCTTTGAAGGATTTGAAATACTAAGTGGATTTTATATAAGTATGAAGTGGGCTCAGAAATTATTGATATAAAAATTATTCAAGTGGAAAAGAATGATTTTATATGTATATATATATGAGAATGAAACTGAAAAGGTTTTGGAACCCATTGATTTTAAAAGGCTTTTGATTTTGGCAGATAGCCAATTTTGGAAATTTTCTAAACCAAATTTGAAAATTATCGATTTTGAAGATATCTATTTTGTATAGGTAAAGTTTATATGTGATACATATAAAGAGTATGATTTGAAAGGTACTATATATATGTGTATAGTATGATATGTTTTGAGAAAAAGTATGGAAATGCACCCCATGAAAGTCGAAACTTATAGAAGGAGATCCACTGGGTGGTTCTGCCTTAGAACCCTAAGGGTGGGTTCAATGAAATTGGGATCCCAGAGGACGTCCGGACAAAACTCAATGAGTTCTTGATGATCATTTGTTGGCTAGTGTAAGTCGGATGGTGCCGATGGCTACAGTTACATTGGGTTTTGCTATGATGGCAACGTAACCTTTGTGTAACTACAATCTATCGTAGTTCCATAGCGCAAGTCGAGTGGCAGTGATTGCCTACAATCTACGTTTGATTTCGCTGGGATAGAGACGTAACATCGGTAGATTGCGATCTGTGTGGTTTGGTTCCATAGCGTAATTCGAGTGGCAGCGAGTGCCTACAGTCTACACTGGGTTCCGCTGAGACAGTTACACAACCTTGTGTAGCCTGCGATCTATGTGGTATAGTTTCATTTTACAGCGTAATTCGAGGGGCAGTGATTGCCTACAGACTACTTACGGTTTTGTTGTGATAGCAACGTAACCTTGGGGTAGCTGCGATCTGTGGTGTTCCCATGGCGAAAGTCGAGAGGTGCGAATACCTACAGTTTTCTTATGGATATCGCCGGGATGGCGACGCAATCATCTTGTTAACAGCGACCCATGGTGGTGAAGGAGGTGATACTTTCCATAGCATTTTTGAAAAGAAGTTTTCAAGTATTTTCACTGGGTGTTGAAAACGAAAAGTTCTAAGGGGGGAGGAATGTGACGACCCGGATTTTCTTAGGTCTGTTATCGGGGAAATTTACTGATTTTAATTGTTGGAATATTTATTTTTATTAACCGAATAAATTTTCTGATGTATAAAATATCTGAATGTATAAATTTATATAAAAACCATGTTTAAAATTTTAATATAAATTTCTGGGTATGATCAAATTTCTCTAGATATATGTATTTAAAACTTCACCATTTCAAAACTCTTGATAAAATAATCTCTATATAAAAAGTGTATATATATTGAAGTGTAAACATCTATACATATGTAAATATAGGCAAATATGTAAATCTATAGGTATGTATAACTATATATATATAGGTGGATATGACAAAAATATACATAAGTACACATAGATAGACATATATATATATATATGTGTGTGTGTGAAATAGTGAATAAGTGGATATATATATTTATATAAAAGGGTAATGTATATGGAAATATGTATAAGTGCAAATATATACATACATGGTGACAAATACGTGCAAGTAAAGGTATATGTGCATATGTTACATAAAGTAGTAAATAGGTAAATGTATATGTTAATACAAAATTATGTATATGTAAATCCCTTAATATATACATATATATAGCATATGAAATAAATGTTTACACATAGGGGAACATCATCATGGCAAACTTAAGATCAAGCTCACAATATATCAAGTCATGCATACAAAAGATCACACCTAAATCAAAATCAAGTCATACAAAATCAAAACTTTTCATATGAAATCAAATCAAGAAAATAAAACAAAAATAAAAGAATGTAAAAGCCTGTAAACAAGTTTCAGCCTGCTCCTTCCCATTCTCTCTATTTATATCATTTCCTTGTTGCCCTCACGTTTAACATCCTCACAAACAAATATATATACATATACACATAAATATAGGTATCTGCCATTAAACTTTAAAAGAATCGAGACAGTAAAAGTAAAGAAAGAGCAAAGCAAACAAGTAGTGTTCAAGCTGCAGTAAAAACAAACTGTGAGTAAACATTTTTAGAGTGTTTACTGGATAATATAAATATAGAAATATAAATTGTGATTTTTGGGTTAAATCTTGGATTTATGTCATGTATATATGCATTCGTTATGAAAGTTAAGTATGAATATATAGAATCAACATAGACAGTGTCACTTTGATCTCAAGGACTCCGTATACCTTCTCCAGAATTCCTCTGTCATGTTTACTTTTTTTTAAAAAGGATAAACTCCTAACTTCAAAAATCAATTGCTCATCCTCCAATCGATTTTAACGTGTGATTCTAAAACCAAAGTTATTTGTTTTTGAATATAGATTATTTAAAAAATTGTTTCATGGAATTTCATCGAGTGAAGGAAGAGAAATTTATATTTTACAGTAAGCAACCTGGAAATGGACAAATTTCGAATTTCATAAATTAGTAAATGGATTACACAAGGGTGTTTGTTGTTGGAAAACATGAATTTTAATGGTGGTTTGGGAATTTTTAAGGTGGTATGGAGTTAGAAAGGGGAAGATGAACGGGGTTGGGTTTTTCGGCGAGGTGGTTGGTTTTATGGCAAGCGGTTGTGTGTGGAGGAAGGTTGGGTGGAGGCGCATCGGAGAAAAATGGTGTTGGATTTTATTAGTGTGTGTGGTGGTTGGTCGGAGGAAGAGTAGGGTTTAAGGTGAGTTTCTAGTCATGGTCGGGTTTGAGTCAGTGGTGGCGACGCGGTGGATTTTCAAGGCTGCGGTCATGGGGGAAATGGAAGAGGGGGCGGAGACGATGTCGTGGGTGAAATGTGGCGATGGATGGTGGTAGGAATGGTCGGTCGAGGCGTTTGGGTAAGGCAGCAGTTTTTCGAATTTTGGTGGAAGTTCAACCTTTTGAACTGCCGTTGGTTCACGCGTCTAACGATGTTCTTCATGAACAACTTAGCCAAAACAGGTGTCGTCCTTGCTGACCTTACCGGAATGGAATGGGCACTTTTGGTCAATCTGTCCACTATGACCCATATACTTTCATTACCCCGGTTTGAACTTGAAAACCCGTCAATAAAATCCATGGATATCGAGTCCCACTTCCAAACTTGAACATCCAAAGGTTGAAGCTATCAACTTGGCTTCTGATGTTCGGCTTTTACTTGCTGACAGTTCAAACACGGTTTTACCCATAAGCCAACATCCCTCTTCATTACTTCCCAGAAGAAACTTCTCTTCATATCCTGATACATCTTGGTTCCCCCAAGATGAATCATAAACTTCGATCGATGACATTCCCTAAGAACTTCCTTCCTAAGGTTTTCAACATCCGAAACACATAACCGTTCCTTCTTTCTCAACCAACCCCTACGGTCAAGAATAAAATCCTTTAAGTCATCAATCTCGGCTCCAGTTTCTAACCTTCTAATCCTCTCGGCTAACACGGGATCCTCTTTCTGCCTAAAAGCAATTCGTTCGATCAACACTGGTTGAACTTCCAAACAAGACATCATGGCGATATTTCGACTAGATCCAGCAGTCGACCTCAACTGCATATTGCAAGCAGCCAGTGCTTCCAAGTCTTTTCGTTCCGCCAACATAGCTAACACCACATTCTAATGTTTCCTGCTAAGCGCATTCATCACCTTATTTTCTTTTCCCGGTGTACACTTGATGCTAAAATCATAAGCTGCAACAAACTCCAGCCATCTATGTTATCTCATGTTCAGCACCTACTGGGAGAATAAATACCGTTGAGACTTATGATCCATAAAAAGCTTAAACATTTCTCCCAAAAGATAATGTCTCCACACCTTCAATGCGAAGAGTACCACTGCCAACTCCAAATCATGAGTAGGGTATCTCACTTCATGCGATCTAAATTGTCTAGAAGCATAGGCAATAACCTTTTCATTCTACATTTGCACAGCACCTAACCTGGTACCACATGCATCGGTGTAAACTACCAACCCCCGATTCCCATCTGGAACTACTAACATAAGCGCATTGGTTAACAAATGTTTCAACTTAAGGAATGCCTCCTCACATTTGTCAAACCAAACAAACTTCACGTCCTTCCTGGTTAGTGTAGTCAAGGATGCCGCTATCCGCGAGAAATCCTTAATGAACCTTCGGTAGTAACCTTCAAGTCCAAGAAATCTTCTAATCTCACTTACCGTCTCTGGTCTTTTCCAATTGTTAACAGCTTCGATCTTATCCGGATCAACTGCTAATCCTTCCTCGGAAACTACATGACCAAGGAACTTCACTTTCTTCTTCCAGAAATGACACTTTGAGAACTTCGCTTTTAGCTGATGTTACCTTAGCGTCTCCAACACTATTCTATGATGATCTGCATGATCCTTCTCATTCTTAGAATATACCAAAATGTCATCAATAAAAACCAACACGAACCTATCCAAGTGCACTCGAAAAACCCGGTTCATCAAATCCACAAAGAAAGCTGGTGCATTAGTAACCCCGAATGGCATAACCAACCACTCGTAAGACCCATATCTAGTCCTAAACGCCGTCAGAGGAATACTGTCCTCTGCCACTCTTAGCTAATGGAAACTTGTTGCCAAATCTAGCTGGGAAAACACTCTGGCTCCACTCAACTGATCGAATAAGTCGTCGATCCTCGGCAAACAATACCTATTCTTGATCGTCCTCTCGTTCAACATACGATAGTCGATACACTTCATTAACGACCCATCTGGCTTCTTCACGAATACCGCAGCCATTTCCCAAGGCGAACTGCTTGGCCGGATGAAATTCTTTCCTTCTAATTCCACTAGCTGCACCTTCAATTCTTTCATCTCGGTTGGTGACATCCAGCTAGGTGGTCTACTTACGGGTTTAACTCCCGGTATGATATCTATACGAAACACGATAGCTCTTTTCGGCAGCAAGCTCGAAACTAGTTCAAACACAAACTCTCTTGCTACATAAACCTGCTTCAACTCTACTTCCGTTCCCATGGCACCCAATAACACATAAGCATTTCTGTTCGAACTCCTTAGTGAGTCAATGACTCGGTTATGGCTATTAGGGTGTTTCAATGATATTTCCCCCTCTTGGCAAAATATCCTAGCATCATATCTATCTAACCAATCCATACCCAATATGATCCCGAAACTCACGAAATCAAAAACATATAAACTACATGCAAACATATGACCTAACAAATCAAGTTATAACCGGTCATATCTCGTTTCCAGAGTTGCATACCCTTCTATAGGATTCGCAACCCATAAAGGAGTAATAAGGTATAAAGGTTCTAGACCTACGCAATCTACCAAATACCAAGATATAAATGAGTGCGATGCACGGGTATCAAATAGTATCCTAACCGGAGTACTATGAATCATAAGTATACCTTCCATCACAACTTTTCCTTTCTCAGCAGCCGTTGATCTAGAAGATGATGGTTCCAATGCAAAAACCTTTCCCTTTCCAGCCTTAGCATTCTCGGGACACTTGTCCTTGTAATGCCCCATCTGGCCACAGTTGTAGCACTTCACATTCGGCCTCACTGCAATTGCTCTTCCATCACCCGAACGACACTCATTAGCATAGTGCCCCTTCTTGTCACACTTGTAACAAACAATATCAGCCTTGGTCTTCTTAGCTACTACTCCCGACTGGGCACCTTTCTTCTTAAAGAACTTCCGCTTCTTACCCTGAAAATTCTGAACCTCAATCGGTTTTCCTTTTCCAAAAGTAGAAAGCATCTCTTCATTCCGAATAGCCATCTCTACAAAAATATGACACGGATCCCGAAGGTTTGGCATGGTTGCTCAGGCGATCTCAGGATTCAATCCCTTGATAAACTTATCATTCCTTCGAATGACAGTATCAACAGTAGCATATCCGTAATGGGACAACTCATCAAACTCTGTAGCATACTCAATCACCAATCTATCCCCCTGGACTAAATCTGCAAATTTTCTATGCAATGCCAACTTGGCAACCTCTGATAGAAATCTTTCTTAGAACCTCCTTCGAAATTCAGCCCAAGTCAGATCTTCCTCTGGCTCTCCTACGGTAACTCCATTCCACTAAAACAATAATGCTCCCTGCAATTGCCTTGAAGCAAGTCTCCTCTTATGCATATCCGTCAAGCCGAAATCTGCAAATATCCTTTCACAATACAATAGCCAGTTCACCACTCCTACAGCATCCTCGGTTCCCAGAAAAGGCTTTCCTCCAAGACTAGCGTAATCCCTGCTCAGCTTGGCATAATTATTGCCAACTGGGGCCATCGGATTAGCTCCTCCAGCATTCCCTACAGCAACTCCCGTAGCTGCTCTGGCTTGTATCATATTCACGAAGAACTGATACATTATCCCCATATCAACTGGCGGAATCTCAGCACCAACATTAGCATTTGCATATGGGTTTGCATTTTCCTGTCAACCCTGGTTGCTCCTAGTATTGGGTCGAACATTTTCATGTTTTGCGATGTGTCTCCCACCTTGATTCACTCTTTCATTTCCTACCTCCATATCTTACTTTCCTACTACCTGAAACCCAATCTTGGTAAGATACTGAAGAACGGTCTAAGAGAGTGGGGAATACATACTTAGGTATTTATAGCAAAGTACACATACGTTACTATAACGCTTACCCAAGCCCAACCATATTTTAGATTCATTAGATTATGCTTTAAAAAAATTTTAAGGTTTAAATTCCTTTTAAGTACATAAATCATGCTCTGATACCAACTTGTAACATCCCGCTTCCGGAGGCTCAAAACTAACTGCTACGGATGTTGCAGTCATCCATATGTGTTATTTCTAAGTGACCAAAATCGAAATCGTGAAACTATTGGCAACACAGAAACACAAGATATGAAAAATTTTAAACTTCAATAAAACAGAATTTCTCATTTCTTATGAATTTCAATTTAAGATTTAATCACATAATCCCAGACGTTAACCACGTTTAGATCAAATATACATGTACAAAATACGATAAGAGCGACATATGAAGATGTCCCCTTATGATGATCGGAGAACTAATAAATATGAACTTTACACGGTTCTTAGTACATCACAGCGGAAAACACAAAATAGCTCCTATATAGCCAACATTGCCTCATGCACATCTCCGCGAGCTTATTCATCCAAAAACCTAAAAGTCTCCCGCTCTCAGACTACTCAAATTAATTTTGAGTACCCGAGAGTTTGTGGAGAAACACAAACTTCGAGTCAGACAATAAGTCTGGTATAAATAATCCCCTATCATCTCTAATCATAAATAGATAGCTAGTGAGACCATACCGCTTAGCGGAATGAGTTTTCCCCTCACTAGTATCCAAAATAAACATGCAAATCATTTACTATGCCCCACGCACCTAAAATGAATAGACTTAACATAATATGAAATAAAGCCATAAATCGTATGTATTGGATATCCCATCCACTAATTTATTAGATATCCCATCTAAAAGCAATTTATTAGATTTCCCATCTAAGATCAATTTATAAGAGTTCCCCTCTAAAATCTTTAAAATGACTATCCATCATAATTTAATAGGACTGTCCATCCTAAATCCCTTTAAAATAAATGCAGATTATCCATCATACATTGTTTTATAAAAGATGGTGTGAGCTATCCACCGCACATTCCATAGTTTTCCTAGGATGACTATGAACCCTTGGGTGCCAAATCCCGATGCAAACTACTTGTGGCAAAACATTCTTCACTTTAGAAATTTGATGTGGACTATCCACCACACATTCCATGGTTTTCCTAGGTTAACCAAGAACCCATCATTTGGCCAATTAAAATATCATGATCTCCATGATTTTTTATAAAAATTCATGATCCCCATGATTAATTATTTTTCCTAGGTATACCACCTGTTTAACCCATTCCCATTGGTTGCCCCAATTAGGTTAAATTAAATAAAAACACATTAATAGCCCCAATGTATACTTTTGAAAGCATATTTCTATTTGTAACCCCAAAGTATGTATCGAAAACATTGAACCCACCCCGGTGTCCCCAAGGTTTTTTAACATTCAATTTAAATATGGATACCCCTTAAGTAGCCCCTTCGACTTAGCAAAGTTTTACTTAAGAAAAATGACTAAATACAGCCCTTTAAAACCCTTCGAATGAAGTCCCGTTCGAAAGCAAATAAACATCCAAAGTTAGCCCCTTTAGAAACCTTTCTTTTGAAAGCATAACAAAATCATACCTTTCGACCTTGTTGAAAGGTCCTACCTTTCGACCTTGTTGAAAGGTCCTACCTTTCGACCTTGTCGGAAGGTTTCTTTTCGACCTTGTCGGAAGGTTTCTTTTCGACCTTGTCGGAAGGTTTCTTTTCGACCTAGTCGAAAGGTTCTACCCTTCGACCTTGTCGAAAGTCTGGGGTATCCCTCCTTATAAAACCATTTATAAACCTTTTGAAAGTAATCAAACTCAAAACCTTTCACAATCATTGAAGATAACCCCTTCAAAACCTTTCGAAATCAAACCTTTCGAAATCAAACCTTCGAAATCAAAACCTTTTGAAATCAAACCTTTCAAAATCAAAACCTTTCGAAACCAAAACCTTTCGAAATCAAACCTTTCGAAATCATTCAAAACATTGAAGTGTTGGTATTGGTGCCAACCCTTCGAAAGTATACTTCCGACCATGTCGGAAAGTTAACCCTTCGACTTTGCCGAAATGTATTAAAACACCTTTTTAGAAAACATTTTAAAACAATACTCTTGAAGGTTTAAGCTTTCGAAGATCCCCTTCGAAACCCCTTCTTGAATACATAAAATTTTCAATCTTTTGTAAAATGATAGAGACGAATGATCCCCCTTCAACTTATTCGAAAGCAATTATGTTTCTATTCGAAAGCAAAGGAAGCGACCTCCCCATCCATTCGCCCCTCTTCCCTTCGACACCGTGCCTACCTTTCGACCTTGTCGGAGGGTAATTGTTTACCTTCCTTCTTAGAAGAAAGGTACCTTTCGACTTCGTCAAAAGGGTAAAAGCGGGCTTGTTGGAGTCGAAGGCAGAACTGGGCGTACTATAGTGATGTTTTATCTTGCTTGTGTAATTTTGATTAGCTGAGGAGCCTTCTCCTGTACTTCCAAAGAGTAAAAAATATAAAATAGTCAACTTTTTTCTCAAAACACTATACTTCTTCCCCAAATTAATTTTTGAAAGCAATTTCCCTCCGGCTTTGACCAAGGCGGAAGCAATATTGTAGTTTAGCCCTTAGGCTTAATTGATTTAATTACCTTAGTTAACCACTAAGGAAAATCCCCAAAAATCACCAAAAATCATATAAATCATATACTTCAACATATTAAAATTTCAAAGCATATGAAGATCAAAACAACTTGGAATTTAACCAAAACCGAAATAAACGTGTTAATTAGCCCATTAACATTTTAAAACACCTAAGTCTTATCCAAACAGAGGTTTAAATGGTTATATCCTAACCAAAATCACAAACATTAATCAAGTATAACCCATAATCGATCCAAATACAGAAAATGAGATGTTAAACATGATTATTCACCTTGATTAGTTAATTGGAGAATGAGATAATTTCCTAACTTTAATTCTTTAGCTTTTTCTTTAATTTATTACACTTTTTGGAGCTTTTAATGGCCGACCGAAATATAGGTGAGGAGTTATGAATGAGAAAGTGAAAGTTTATTAAAGTGGAGGAAGAGATTTATATTAAGAAATGTTGCCCCATTTCCAAGTTTACCCCTTAGGAAATTCCTCCTTCTTAATTTAGTTAAGTCTTATTTTAGTTTATTCATTAAGACACAACCATTGAATTTATTAATCTCATCTCCCTAATTATTCTATTTAATTTATCCAATTAAATATCCCAAATAATGTTAATTAAAATTCAGGGGCATTACAGCCAGTTTGGCCAAGAGCTGCTTCATTCTCTTCTTCCACCCAAATCAATCAAAATCCCCAACTCCCCCATCTCCTCACCACGACAGTCAGCCCCCCACGTCTTCCGGAGCATCTCCAACATCATCAAGCATCACTCCCAATAGCTCTAGCCTCTCCATCCATCTCCAAATCAGGTTTTTTCTAAACCCTAATTGATTTTGATTTGTTAATTTAGGGTTAAATTGTAATTCTAGTTGTTTATAATAGCCGATTGATTGTTTATTTATATTAATTAATTAGTAATTTGATTAGTTTATTTACATAAACCCTAAACCCTAATTAGTAATTTCCTAAACCCTAAACCCTAATTAATAATTTAATTAGTTTATTTACATTAACCAATTAGTGTATATATACGTTGATTATTTAGTGTATATGCGCATTTGAGCTAGCATTTGGTTAGCATTTGGTAAGTTAGGATTGATGTGAATGATTGTGTTTATGATTTTGTAGAATTTTGAAATCGATAATTATCATAGTTAAACCCTTAATCGTTTGTATAAAATCAAGTTTGGTACAATATCGTGTGGCATGATATAAACTAGTGTATACTGTAGTTTAATATTATTTTAAATAAAATATAATACTATATACATAATTCGTTAAATTTGAAGACATGAATAATATATGTTTTTGAAATAGTAAAAATCATATAATATAGTATATATTTAATAAAACAGTAAAATGCAAATAAACTATTGTACAAATGCTAATATATGGTATATAATTAACTAATCATGCATAATATTGATATATAATGTTAATATTGATAATCTATAAACAAATTAGACGTGTATAATGTGTTTTATTTTTTATAAATCCCTTAGAGATTTTTTGGCCCCGTTTGATAAATTTTGTATATGATCGTTATATGAATATTCATTTTTATTACAAAACGAACATGCATATTCATCTGATATAATATTTGTCGGATTTGTCTTTGTATTTGACAAGTTACATATACTATAAAGTAATTACATTTTGTAAATCATTTCATTTCAAACGGTTCAAAAAATTTCGACGGCACTTCCTTTTCTTTTCTTTGTACCTGCATTTGTGTACGATACAGAGAACATGGACGAAGTGCTGCTAAAATTTTATGAAATCGTTTAAAATGAATTGATATATGAAATATAATTACTATTGTATTTGTAATGGGAAGTAGGATGACCGACCATTAAAGGAAAAAATAATATAGAAGCTAAAAATTTAACAATATATTCATTTTAGGGTGCAAAACCAATTCAAGGCGCAAGAAAGCGCAAAAAGGCGCAAGAGCAATTTCAATGCGCAAAAAGGTGCAAGAAGATGCAAAAAGGCGCAAATTAGCAAATTCAATAACATTATAAATAAATACTTTTTAATTAAAAAATAAAATGTCAATACATAAAATTAAACGATTAATACTAATTTTAATTTCTATAATAGGTTTTAAAGTAGAAAAAAATGGTCAATTATTTTACTGATCAGAGCTAAATGTATAAACAACGGAGCGAAATGGGAGGCTCAATAAGTGAACATTTTGTAATAGGGTACATGTGTTTATTGAATTCGCTTTAAGTAATAATGGAAACAACGAAGAAATTCGTTGTCCATGTAGTATGTGCAAACTGTTGAAGCATTTGATATCGGATATGTTTAGAGTTCATTTGCGCCAATACGGTTTCATGTCGAATTATTTGGTGTGGGATCGTCATGGAGAAATTGTAGCACCTAATCAAGAACAGTCAACGAAGGAGGTTGGTGATGAAATTAGTACGACGAATCTCATAGATTATATGGTTGAAGATGCAGCATGATCAATGTTTCCTACCGTTGAAGTTGATAATGATGGTGTTAACATGGAAGATGAACCAACTATTGGAGCGAAAAATATATATGATTTATTGGAAGCTGCTAAGAAACCCTTATGAAATGGCTGTACAAGCGGCACTCAATTATCAGTAAATGCGGAGTACATTGCGATGAAATCAAAATACAACCTCACAGAAGCCGGATTTACAGCTGTTGTACAAGCTGCTAAACGGCATATGCCACCCGATAATTAAATGTGCGAAAATCATTATGACGTAAAAAAACTTATGTCTGCTTTCGGTTTGCTGTATCAAAAAATAGATACTTGTTTAAATGGTTGCATGTTGTTTTGGAAAGAAGATATCAGTCTTATGAATTGCAGAATATATAACCAAGAAAGATACAAACCATGACAAAAAGGAAAAAGAAGTTCATACAAGCATATGCATTACTTACCGATCGCTCCTAGACTTCAGAGGTTATATGTATCATCTATAACAGCGCATCATATGAGATGACACAATGTGAGAACACGGGAAGAACTTACGTTAACACACCCAGCTAATAGAGAAGCATGGAAGCATTTTGGTAAGAAATATCCCGCTTTCGCAGTGGAAAGTCGTAACGTTATGCTTGGTTTATGTACAAATGGATTTCCACCGTTTTTTCAGTTTTGTTCTAAATATTCATCTTGGCCTATAATCGTTACACCTTACAATCTACCTCCGTGGATGTGTATGAAAACTCTATATATGTTTCTCACAATTGTCGTCCTTGGTCCAGATGATCCTACACAGGAAATCGATGTTTACTTCCAACCGTTAATCGAAGAGTTGAAAACTTTGCGGTACAAAGGAGTTGAAACATACGACTTATCGAAAAAAAATTCGGATGTTTGCTTCTTTGTTGTGGACTATTAGCAATTTTTCTGCATATGCAATGCTTTCGGGTTGGAGTACGACCAGTCGTTTAGCGTGTCCTTATTGTATGGTAGAAACACGAGCATTTTCTTTATCAAATGGGAAGAAAATTTCATGGTTTGATTGTCATCGGTATTTTCTCCATATTAATCATCCTTTTAGAAAAGATAAAAAAAATTCACAGCTAATAGACATGAGACTTTGCGACCACCAACAATTTGGTCAAGCAAAGATATATATAAAGTTGTAAAGGATTATCCAAAGATACATGAAACCAGACAACAAATTGAAATTCAAGGTAAATTGACGATTCATAATTGGTGCAAACAAAGTATATTTTGGGAGCTACCTTATTGGAAAAAACTCCTAATCCGTCATAACATTGACGTGATGCATAACGAGAAAAACGTATTTGATAATATGTTTAATACAGTTTTGAATGTTAAGGGCAAGACTAAGGACGATTTGAAATCAAGACGTGATATAGAAGAAATTTGTAACCATCCTGAGCTTCATATCAAGCCAAATGTCACTAAAAAACCTAAAACATGCTATGTGTTAGACAACAACCAAGTTAAAGTACTATTAAAATGGGTGAAAGGATTATGATTTCCCGATGGGATTTCCTCTAATCTTCGTAGATGTGTCGACTATAAGAACGGGAGACTAAGTGGGATGAAAAGTCATGATTGTCATATAATGATGGAAAATTTGTTGCCCGTCGCTTTCAGAGAACTGTTGTCCAGAAAAGTTTGGAAGGTTGTAACGGAACTTAGTTTGTTTTATAAGGAGCTTTGTTCAACTACGTTAAAAGTTGATCGTCTACGTAAACTTGAGGAAGAAATCTCTGTATAGTTCTGCAAATTGGAGGAAATATTTCCTCCATGTTTCTTTAATGTAATGGAGCATTTACCTATTCATCTTCCATATGAAGCACGTCTTCGAGGTCTTGTGCAATATGGATGGACGTATCCATTCGAGAGGTAAGGTATTAATATCGAGTGTGGTAAATATTATTTTAATTACATATATATAAGTCATTTTTGAATTGAAATATTTTATATTAGGTACTTCAATCATATAAAGAAAAAAGTGAGACAAAAAGCTCGAGTTGAAGGTTCCATTTGCAAATCATTTATCGTAGAAGAAGCTTCGTTCTTTTTTCCTCATTATTTCAGTGATCATGTGAACTTATCATTTGAAAGTGCTACGTGTAATGATGAAGCCATTGAACAAGATTGTTCTTCTAAGGCAATGTTATCTATTTTTACACAACATGGTCGACTTGTTGGAAAATGTGTGGAAGTATGGTTAGGCGATAGAGATTACCATGTAGCACACGCATATATTCTTCTTAATTGTACTGAAGTTGCACCATTTATTAGGTAATATTAAGTTACAAGTCTGGATATATTTATTTAATTTAATATTACACATATACATTAATTATAATGCAATATATAATCTATGTTTGCAGCGTTTATGAATTACAACATCCAAGCGGCGATATAAGCAAAGATTTCGCTACTTGGTTTTCCAACTACGTTTATGATCCGATAAATTGTGTGTTCGATGAAGGATTAAAACATCTAGCGATGGGACCAAAAAGAAAAGTTAAGACATATCTAATATTCTTCGTTAATGGATATAAATTCAACACCAAAGAATATGGTGTTGAAAAATTAACTAACAATACCGGTGTATTTGTTAAAGGCAATGATGATCCAAATGATCATATAAATGATGTTTATGGCGTGTTAACCCAGGTTTTGCAATTGACATATTTCAGTAGACCTACGGAGGAAGTTTTTTTGTTTAGATGCAACTGGTTCGGAAATGTTTCAGGTTCTGGAGTTATCGTGCATCAAGATTATAATCTTATAGAAATAAAACATACCTCGCGTTATCAAAAGTACTATCCTTTTGTACTAGCCAAACAAGCCCTACAAGTTTATTATACCCCTTATCCATCTCTATAAAGAGATAAAGCAGACTGATCGATAGTTTTTAAAATGAAGGCAAGATTTACATTTGATGGAAAGAATATTCCAAACAAACAAGCCTATCAAGCAGATATCGAGGAATATGTTGAAATAACAATAACAGACGATCACATGGATTTTTGACCTCTAAATGACGAATCAAATGTATTAGTAGAAGCATTTGAAACTACAGAGGAAAACGATATAGAGTACGAAACCGAGTCTGAATCAGAAAACGACGAGGACTGATTGCTAATATACAATTTAGTATAAGGTAATTTATGCGATTATTCATGTTACATTTTTCTCATCAATTATGATATCTTTTCTCATAATTATTAAGAATTATATGTTCTAACATAATAAATTGATATGTACGTGATAGGTATTATGTCTTTTTTCCAAAGGTGTAGCACTTCCTACCCCGGTTCCCCCTCTTCTTCTCGAAGTGGGAATAAAGGTGATGACAGTGACCCTCCAGAGCCAGCAGCACGACCGGTAGTGTATTTACAGCCGAAAGCCGATGGATTTTAAGTATTAAAATTAGTAGCACAACATTAGAAATATTTTGTGTACAATATATATAATAGTCTAAAGCTATGTTTCAAATTTAACATAGGGGATTTGAGCTAGAGCCATCGGGAGTGGTTCTCAGTACTTCCAAGCAGACATATATGAGTAGGATGACTGGTTGTTGGCCCCGATGGAGTAAGATCCCTGACCCAATCAGAGAGAGCATCTGGTAGGACTTTTTGGTGAGTTTAAATTCACATATTTGTAAATTACCATTTTACAATTTGTTGACTACTTAAAAATGTACAATTTTTTTAATTTTCTCAATGTGCAGGGTTCCGTAGATCTGCAGAAAGCGGACATTTCCCTTGTGCAGCGCAATTGGAATTCTAAGATAGCGAAGAATTATCGGGACATGATGCCGGGCCTTAGAAGAGCTGGGAAGAAACCGAACTGGATGGGCGCCAGTGTATGGGATGCTTGGGTTGCCTGGTGGAACAACGGTGGGTTCAAGGTAGTTAATCTATCATATATATCTCATTAATTTGTTTTACAGCTATTAAATATATTGTTCAATTATTTAAATTTGTAGGCAGAGTCACAGAGGAACTCTACAAAAAGAAATAAGAACCCAGTAACACATCGTGGTGGTTACAAGTCATTCCAGCATCATTGTGAGGATTTGGTAAATTTATTAATTGAGATTATAAACGGTTATTACATTTATATAGTTTAAGTTATACGTTATTAATAAACAATTAATATAAACAGTAATATATATACATTATTTATTGCAAGAAAGAGCACGTCGACGTCCGGTCTTATACATGAAAGTATTTGCTCATACTTATGCCATAAAGCAAACGGACGAAGCTGGCAAGCTTACATATGCATGGGAAGATGAGGATAAGGCGACGGTTGCATATTTATGCATATTTTGAATTTTAAGTTATTAATATTGATTAGTTTAAGTAATTAGCTTTGAAGAATTAAAATAATGTTGTGTTAATTTCAACTGTAATTTTTTTGGCATTATAGGATAAATTTGATCAACTCTAGTTTGCGCAAGCATGACTTTATTTTAATTACACTTACGCAATCCAAATTTACACATGGTCAAATTTTTTCTAATTACACTTGCGCAATCCAAATTTGCGCGATCACAATTTTTTTTTCAAATTACGTTTGCGCAATCCAAATTTAAAGCAAATCCTAAATTGGCGAAAACTAGACCTACTTTTGTAATAAGATCTCCTGAGTATATATACATAATTTTAAAAAAAACAATAAGACATAACTCACAACATAATCATCATCATTGATAATAGCTGAAACTTAAAATATAAACTATACAACAACTGATACAAAAATTCAAAATTTTCAGTCTTCGTCGTCTTCTGATTCTGTCTCGGTCTCGTACTCTATATCGTTCTCTTTTGTACTCTCAAATGCTTCTATTAAAACATTTGATTCATCATTTAACAAACTCAAATCAATATCGTCGCTATTATTATTTCATAATTTGGTTCTAGATCCGTTTGATACGCTACTTCTTCCGGAATATTAATTCCATCAAACGTAAATCTTGCCTTTGTTTTAAAAACAGCAGACCAATCTGCTTTATCACTTTTTAAGGATGGATATGGAGCAAAATAAACTTGTAATGCTTGCTTTCCCAATACGAAATGATCATACTTATAGTAATGTGAGGTGTGCTTTATTTCTATAGTAATTTGAGTACAATATTTGTTGTTTTCATATTTATTTCTTGATATTTTTTTACAAATTCGATTTCAATAAAATATTTGTTGTTGTTATATTTGTTACTTAACTTTTTACAAAATCCATTTTAGTACAATATTCGGTGTTGTTATCTTCATTTCTTAAACTTTTTACAAAATTGATTGAAGTATAATTTTTCTTAACGTTTTGTTACCTAAATTATATGCTTTATCATGTATTTTCAAACTCTTTTACCTAATAAAATTTTAATTTACAAATTTTGTAAGCTAAAATTAGAAGTTAGCACTAATAATAAAAAAGTAAAATAAATTAATTTTATACACTAATTAATTGTACATTAATTTTCACGTAAACTGTAACATCTTCAAATTATAACAAACATAGTTTCCACTAAACATCGTTTTCCACTATAACAAACATTTGCGTAAATTTATCAATACGCATATTAATCAATGAATACTAATTTTCGGATTTTAAATTAACCCTAAATTTTAATTACAAATTAAATAATCAAACCGCTTACTAACATCTCCAAATCAACTAACACATTATTATAATCAACTAATACACACAATAATCATCAATTTCAAATCAATAATCAACCACTTTTCTAAATTAGGGTTTTAATTTTATCTCCAAATCAACTAATAAACTATACCATCATCTAATAACAACTAATCTAACATATTCATATCAAAATTACTAATTTTGCATAAATAGGGTTTAAGAGAATAAACCTCAAAAATTGAAGCCAAATTGAAGGAGGAAGAAGTGCGCAGCATGTAGGGGTCGTCGGCGTCGGCTAGATGCGGCTGGTGGCGGTTGGGGGCGGAATTGGAGAAGAAATGAGGAATGGAGGGAAGACTCGAAAATGTGTTTTGCTGCAGGTTTCGTTCGCGGGTTATATTCAGGTAGGCGACGGCCAACGTCGGCCGCATTTTTTAACCGTCGTCCTGATCGGTCGCAATTGAAAGCCGTTCTAGTAGTGTCAGAGCAAGAAATCATTAACATTTCTATTTGACATTTGTTTTACACAAGGTTTGACTCAGTTCTAATTAGATCACACCTCATTGACTAGTTATATTTCCATCTCGCCCGAAACACAGTGAACAACTTCTTTACCATAAATATAAACGGTCCATTTCTAACACAAATCATCGATCTTTTGAATTTCTAAACCAACAAAACGAAGAAATTAGCATGCTATATAAGTAGTGGTCAACAATACTCGAATACTATGCATGTAATGGTTATGTCTGCTTCGTTGATGACGTAGTGGAAATAACACTTGACGACAAATTGAAGAATTCGTGTCAAACTAATCGATAAAACGATTAGATGAAGCAATATGAATCGATGAATTAATGATACCAAACGCCCAAATCCGTTGATCACGAAGATACTGGATTCTAGCAATCTTCGACACGTTGATCGCACACGATGCCGTGAAAGAAGATCTACAATTCTTCGGACGTTGATCAAGCGCACTTGATTCCGTGAATTGGCTTCAACGATCGTTGATTCGAGCGCACTCGAATGCCGAAAGTGGAGATAGGAGATAACACTCAACTACCGATTTAAAAATGGAGGCACAAAGCACAAACCAAATTTTTATTCAAAATTCAACAACCTTACAAATGACCAACACCTCCCTATTTATAGGGTTACAACTCACATTACACACATACATCACAACACGACTCAGTACAAACGAATATAACATGTATTACAACACAATATGGACACGACATAAGCTATACAGTACAAACGACTCAACGTTCCCCTCTGTGACTCAAAAACAAAACAACACGCGACTTAAAAAAAAACTCGCGATCTAAAAATAGGCGGCTTTGTTTGCGATTTAGGAAAATTTGGAGGGAAGTTCTGCGGCTTAGGCTAGGTCGGGAAAAGTTTTAGGTCGGGATTTCGAATTAGGTCGGGGAAGGATGGAGTTAAGTTGCGGCGAAGCTTTATGGCTAAGTCGGGGAAGTTTTTAGGTCGTAGGAATTAGGTCGGGAAGGAAAGGAGTAAAGTCGCGGCGAAGCTTTATGGCTAAGTCGGGGAAGTTTTAGGTCGGGGAAGTTTTAGGTCGTGGGAATTAGGTCGGGAAGGTGTTAGGTCGGGAACGGATGTAGTTAAGTCGGTGAAGTGGTGGTCGTAAGTCGCGGTGGATGTTGGGTCGTTTGCGACCTAAGAAGAATACGCTGCAGACATTCGAAAGTCGCTCGCGACTTAGAGAAATTAGGTCGCTCGATTGAATTAGGTCGTGGGGTCGTGGTGGAGTTAGGTCGTGGAAGCGGAGTTAGGTCGCGGGGACGTGAAGTTGGGTCGCTCATCCTCAATTCCAAGTATGTTACTGCATCATCCTCCCCTTGTTGACAAAAATTCGACCTCGAATTTGTATCTCTCTCTACCTCAACAAGATCATTCCCATGGTACGGGATCAAATGCTTAACGTTGAAAACGTCTATAGTATGAATATGATCTGGTAACTTCAACCGATATGCATTATCATTGATCTTCTTCAATATTTCGACTGGACCAATCTTTCGAGCTTTCAACTTGTTGTACGTTCCAATTGGAAATCGATCCTTCGTCAACACCGTATACACAAAATCACCTTCGTTGAACTACACACTTCGTCTCTTCTTATCCGCAATTCGTTTATACTTCTCATTTGTCTTCTCCAAACGTTCCTGAACGATTCTATGACAATCTTTCAACTCATCAACGAAATCTGACGCCCACTTAATCACTCCTTTCGGTTGTGGTACTACCGTTAAATTCAACGGACCCTTTGGCAAGCTTGAATATACAACTTGAAATGGACTGTAACCAGTGCTTCGGTTAACAGCATGGTTATGAGCAAACTCTGCCTGACATAACTTCATATCCCAACTCTTCAAATTATCATGCATAAGACATCGCAACAAATTTCCCAATGATCTATTCACAACTTCAGTTTGCCCATCCGTCTGAGGATGATATGCACTACTAAAATTCAGTTTCGTCCCAACCATCTTCCACAGACTCAACCAAAAGTGACTCAGAAATCGAGTATCTTGGTCGGAAACAATAGATTCAGGTAATCCATGTAAACGATATATTTCTTTAAAAAATAACTGAGCAACACGAACTGCGTCCGTCGTTTTCTTACAAGCAATGAAATGTGCCATCTTCGAGAAACGGTCTACCACAACATATATAGAATAATTTCCCCGTTGAGTTCTAGGCAAACCCAAAACAAAATCCATGCTGATATCAACCCATGGTTTAGTAGGCACGGGTAATGGCATATACAATCCCGCATTCGTCGCTGTCCCTTTGGAAACTTGACAAATATGACATCTCTCCACAAATTTTTCAACTTCTTTTCTCATAGAAGGCCAAAAATAAGATTGTGAAATCAACTGCAATGTACGATCTCTGCCCATGTGACCCTCTTCATGCAATTCTTTGACAATCTTCAACCTCAAGCTACAATCCGGAATACACAATCGATTTCCTTTGAACAAGAATCCATCTTACATCACAAAATCATCAGAACTCCCTTCCTGTACCTGATCCAGCACTTTCGCAAAATAAGAATCTGAAGTAAGCAACTCTAAGTAACAAATCAAATCCCACTACTTCCACTCGCATAGTTGTCAGCAAATGATTTCTACGGCTTAATGCATCGGCAACTCGGTTAGTAACTCCTGATTTGTGCTTCACAACGAAAGTAAACTGTTGTAAATAAGCAACCCACGAAGCCTGCCTTGCTGAAATTTTATCCTGCCCCTGCAAATGTTTCAAAGCTTCATGGTCAGTGTATAGCAAAAATTCTTTATGAAATAGATAGTGTCTCCAATGCTTTATGGCTTGGACTATAGCATAGAATTCCAAGTCATAAGTACTGTATCTCGTTTTAGCTCCCGTTAGTTTCTCACTGAAGTAGGCAATAGGATGACCCATTTGACTCAACGTTCCCCTAATTCCAACCTTGGATGCATCAGTATGAAGCTCAAAGAGTAACTGAAAATCTGGGTATCTAAGAATGGGCGTTGTGGTCAAGAGTGTTTTGATTCTTTGAAAAACAAAATCAGCCTCATTAGTCCAAACAAACTTCTTTCCTTTCATACATTCCGTAACTGGTGCCATCACGCTACTGAAGTGCGGAATGAATCTTCGGTAGAATGATGCTAATCCATGAAAACTCCTCACTTCTGTTATTGTATTAGGCTGTGGCCAATTTCGAATAGCTTCAACTTTACTCTGATCAACTTGAATACCATCCTTCGACACAATATAGCCCAAAAATAGAATACTTGTAGTCATGAAGGTACACTTCTTCGTCGCAGCATAAAATTCCTCATGTCGTAAAGCCAATAACACTTCCCGCAAATGCTGTAGGTGTTCTTCAGTGCTTCCACTGTAGATCAGGATGTCATCAAAATATACCACTACAAACTTCCCGATAAATGATCGAAAAATCTGGTTCATGACTCTCATGAATGTACTCGGAGCATTTGACAAGCCAAACGGCATCACCAACCATTCGTACAGACCCTCCCGAGTTTGAAAAGCAGTCTTCCACTCGTCACCCGGTCTAATATGAATCTGATGGTATCCACTTTTCAAGTCAATCTTCGAAAACACAACAGCACCGCTCAACTGATCCAATAGATCATCCAGTATCGGCATAGGAAATCGATATCTCACCGTAATCTTATTCAATGCTCTACTATCTGTGCACATTCTCCACGTTCCATCCTTCTTCGGCACCAACAAAGCTGGAACTGCACAAGGACTCAAACTCTCCTGAACACGCCCTTGTTCCAGTAATTCCTCCACCTGTCTTCTCAATTCCTCGTGTTCTTTTGGACTCATCCGATAGTGCGGCCTATGAGGCAATGCAGCACCTGGCACCAAGTCAATCTGATGCTATATGTCTCTAAGCGGTGGTAACTCCTTCGGTAACTCCTTTGGAAACACATCTTTGAATTCCTCCAAAACTGGCTTCACTTCCTCTGGAACTTCAGTAACTTCACTAATTTCATGCCCAATTAACATAAAAACTTCAGGGCTCTCATCTACCTCTTCCACGAATTCCTTCAGGGACAACAAAGTCTTCAATTCCTCAATCTCCTCTAGCTTGTTCTCATTCTGCTGTCGCTTCTTCGGAACTAAAGTGATTTTCGTGCCTTCGAACAAGAAACTGTAGCTATTTGTTCGACCAATATGTTGTACCTCCTGATCTTACTGCCACGGCCTTCCCAACAGCAAATGGCAAACATCCATGTCAACCACGTCACACCAAATCTCATCTTTGTATTTCTTTCCAATAGAAAATGGAACATGAGCTCGCCTCTCTACTTTCACTTCTCCTCCTTTCCTCAGCCAAGCAAGTTTATATGGACTAGGATGTTTCTCAGTTTTCAATTTCAACTTTCTCACAGCTTCCGTTGAAATGATATTATCACAACTCCCAGCATAAATGACAAATTTACAAACCTTTCCCAAAATAGTGCACGTTGACTGAAAAATGTTACTCCTCAACCAACTCGACTCCTCTTCTTGCTTCGGGGTTAAACAAGATCTTCGTATCATCAGATTACATCCCTCGTCTCCCGACACCTCTTCTTCCTCCTCATCATGGTGTGAATTGAGATCTTCTTCTACATCCTCATCTTCCACTTCAACAATCATAGTTCTCTTCTTCGGTTTCGGACATTCATTGCTTTTGTGACCCACTTCCGGGCAATTATAGCATTTGAAATTTGTGTTGACTTTTGGTTTAGCCACTTCATGAATAACCGGCTTACTCGATGCTTTAGGAACATTAGAACTACTACCCGCTCCTTTGTTTTGTCCCGTAAAAATTGGAAACACACCTCCCCCACGTCTACCTTGTTTCTCCTAAGCCAACGCCTTTTGATGTGCTTCTGCCACAGATCTAGGGTCTAACATGTTCACCATATCCTGGATTTGTGTTCTAAGTCCCCCAACAAACCTAGCGGTCAATTGTTCTTCTGTCTCCATAATGTCATTTCGAGCAATCAACTGGTAGAACTCATCAGCATAATCAGCAACAGTCTTCGTCCCTTGCCTCAGGTTCTGTAATCTCTGATACATCAGTGATTGGTAATTGTAAGGCAAGAAAGTAGCTTTTATCAATTTCTTCATCTTTTCCCAAGCAACAATCTTTGACTTCCCCATCCGCTCTCTAATAAGTTTGGTTTGCTGCCACCACGCCATAGCTCTCCCCCTTAACCTAGTAGCAACCAACTTCACTTTACGATCTTCTGGAACCTCCTTGAAGTCAAAAATTTCCTCCACATAAGCTAGCCAATCAAGAAATTCCTCGGCCTGCATACCTCCCTTGAATTCTGGTATTTCAGTTTTCATCCCAGACTCCCATTTGTGATCATATTCCGAATGATTTCTTCCTTGACCTCGTCCTCGTCCATGAACACTACCACCATCAAACTCCTCTTCAAAATCTGATGTATATCGATGTCGATCCTGACCACCAACATCTCTACTTCCACCATTTCTTCCACCAACATCCCTCCGATATACATTCCTCCGATCACGATCATTCACATTTCTATCACGATTTCGATCATCAACATTTCTATCATAATCTCGATCCACGCTTCTATGATCACTATCAACACTTCTCTCTCGATTTGAATGTGGTGAAACTCTACTTCTCCCATGGCTCGATTCAGGCGAAACCCTTCTCTGATTTTGATTCATCTCCAACATCATCCTCTCTAATCGACCAATCCCTTCATTAAGCTTCTCATTAAAGTTTTCGTTAATTCTTTGCTCCTTCTCATCGGCCTCTTCTCTCCCATACAAAGCATCAATGTTGCGATAATGGTTAGCTCTTCTCGGAGGCATGATCACTCTTCAACAAATTCCAACAAAAACTTCACAAATCTCCAAACGAACAAATCTCTTCAAAATCTCGATAACCCACTTCTCCAAATGATGTAAATCTCGTACATACTCCAAAAATCTACGCAAACTCTTTGCGTTCTAGCTCTGATACCAAATGACGCAGCGGAAATAACACTTGACGACAAATTGAAGAATTCGTGTCAAACTAATCGATAAAACGATTAGATGAAGCAATATGAATCGATGAATTAATGATACCAAACGCCCAAATCCGTTGATCACGAAGATACCGGATTCTAGCAATCTTTGACACGTTGATCGCACACGATGCCGTGAAAGAAGATCTACAATTCTTTGGACGTTGATCAAGCGCACTTGATTCCGTGAATTGGCTTCAACGATCGTTGATTCGAGCGCACTCGAATGCCGAAAGTGGAGATAGAAGATAACACTCAACTACCGATTTAAAAATGGAGGCACAAAGCACAAACCAAATTTTTATTCAAAATTCAACAACCTTACAAATGACCAACACCTCCATATTTATAGGGTTACAACTCACATTACACACATACATCACAACACGACTCAGTATAAACGAATATAACATGTATTACAACACAATATGGACACGACATAAGCTATACGGTACAAACGACTCAACGTTCCCCTCTGTGACTCAAAAACAAAACAACACGCGACTTAAAAAAAACTCGCGATCTAAAAATAGGCGGCTTCGTTTGCGATTTAGGAAAATTTGGAGGGAAGTTCTGCGGCTTAGGCTAGGTCGGGAAAAGTTTTAGGTCGGGATTTCGAATTAGGTCGGGGAAGGATGGAGTTAAGTCGCGGCGAAGCTTTATGGCTAAGTCGGGGAAGTTTTTAGGTCGTAGGAATTAGGTCGAGAAGGAAAGGAGTTAAGTCGCGGCGAAGCTTTATGGCTAAGTCGGGGAAGTTTTAGGTCGGGGAAGTTTTAGGTCGTGGGAATTAGGTCGGGAAGGTGTTAGGTCGGGAACGGATGTAGTTAAGTCGGTGAAGTGGTGGTCGTAAGTCGCGGTGGATGCTGGGTCGTTTGCGACCTAAGAAGAATACGCGGCAGACATTCGAAAGTCGCTCGCGACTTAGAGAAATTAGGTCGCTCGATTGAATTAGGTCGTGGGGTCATGGTGGAGTTAGGTCGTGGAAGCGGAGTTAGGTCGCGGGGACGCGAAGTTGGGTCGCTCATCCTCAATTCCAGGTATGTTACTGCATCAGTTGACATTGCCGACGGCGATATTGCTTGCCGACTAAGAATTAATCATTTTCGGCTGAGTTGCATGTTACTTATATATAAATATATTAAAGGTAGAAATGATCAAATTGGAGGAGTCTACTTGAATACTTTCTTCTTTTGTTTGTTTTCTCTTGTGATTATAATGTTTACATAAGCAATGTATTAATGACTTATGTTTGCTGTATGTTTTTAGTATGAATTATGACACAAGAAGCGAGGACGTTATTCATCTTATTATACTTCCAACCTTGTTATTTTCTTTTGAAAATTATTACATTAATTCAAACGTGTAGCATTTCTGTATAGATTAAAGGTGTACACTACCAATCAGGTGATAATTATTCTCAATGTCAGAGATTGTGTAGATTTTCAATAGCTTGCAGGAAGTGGCAACTTGTATACACAATTAAATATGGGCATCATTAGAGTTTTGGACCTTAGACCAAACTCTAGATATCTAAGGGATATAGTACTGGCGAAAAAAAAAATATGTGTACTAAATATCATTACTGTGTGAGGTTAAAATGTATCCTAAATGATATATATGTGATTAAGTACAGGTACTACTTTCTTTTACAAGTTCATAATGGTTTATGAAAGTTTATAGCGATTTATGGACTTACAAGTATTTGATTCACTGGTAAATCTTGGGCAATGAATTAGGTGTATGTAGTACAGCAAAGGCCAATGCACATACCCTTACATGATGAAATTTCTAAACGTGCAGCGGTCAATCTTTCAAAGTCCGTTTTCCATATACCAGAACGTTGAAAATTTTCAAACCCGAAGTACAAAGTTCTTACGTATTATCAGCTCCAAACATGTAAACTATTGAGACGAAATCTTTCCTCATAATTCAGTATTTACATTATTGGATGTGATTGACATTACCAACAATGTAAGCGGTCTATTTTTCAATTTTGAGTATCTGTTATAATCATGCAAAGAGTAAAGTTTAACATGCATGTAGTAGACAGAGTTTCAAATTCATAAGTGACATTTATTTTACACTTTGTTATTTTACATTTTGAGTACTATAAGCATTTTAATGTTATATGGTTCGTTCTATAGTTATATAAACATTTACATTCGCAACAAAAATAACACAACAAAAGGAGTATAAAAAGTTAATGCTCTTAATTCTTTACCTTTTGGGAATAAAAGCTACATTACAGGCATATATGATGATTATGTTAACGGAATGTCATTGTTGATCGAATACACAGCTTCTGTATTACATTGTTTATAACAACACCTACAATATCGTAATCCAATCCAACATTTATTGCAAGTGGCTGTGTATCCTTCGCCAGGTTTAGCTTTTCGGCACGGTTTGAAGCAGTCAGCATGTTCCTTGCATTTATCTTTGAAAGACCAGACACACACAACCTCTTCCTTGCATTCCACCATGTTCATGCCTATTATTTATACAGAATATTGATATCGTTAAATATTGTTAATTTCAACATATAGTGCAATAATATTTTGCTACATCATATAATCAATAGGGTTTTGAAAAGAACTAATTGGGTTATGGAAAGAACCAGACCCGGTCCTATGAGTTTTGGTACCTAAAGCCAAAAGTGAAAACAAGGCCCCTATACAGAAACTGATATTATGCCCATTAATTAAATCATTAAAAATTTATATTGTTCATAAATAATGAGCAGAGAAAAAAAAAATAACTTTATCCATGATAATAATTCAAGTTGTACACCAAAATTAATATCAACTATCGATGAACATTTTTCTAGCTTTCTGACTTGCAAAATTACTTATAATATTATCGTATTCAAGTTCATTGACCATATCTTGTTCAATCGACAAAAGTGCCAAACCGTTTAATCTTTCTTGTGACATAGTGGAACGAAAATAAGACTTTATCAACTTTAGCTTTGAAAAACTTCTTTCGGCTGAGGCAACTGTAACTGGTATAGTCAAAATTATTCGATATGCTATCCAAGCATTAGGAAAATTTAACTCTCTCGAACAAGAATTTAAGAAATTCAGCAGCTCAATTGCTTTTGTTTTTTCCTTTGGCAAGATAACATTCAATACTTTTAACTCTGAAAATAACTCTCTTCCATCAATATCAGAGTGCAAATCATGTGTCAAATATTCTTCAAGTTTTAAACAATGACTTTTCAGTTTCTCATCATCTCCACGCTTTGATATCTTATAGATTTTACTGCTTCAATGTGACTTTCCCAACGTGTGTCTGATAATGGTTTAACAGTACAACCTGATACATGATTTTTAAAAACTTTCCATCTCTGTGTGGATGAAGAAAATACATTAAATATCCGTTGGATCACCCCAAAAAAATTTGATGCTTTAGGACACGATTTAGCCATATCACACAGTACTAGATTAAGACTATGACAACCACAAGGTGTGTAGAAAGCTCTTGGATTAATTTCTAATAGTCTTTGTTGCACCCCTTGGTGTTTTCCTTTCATATTTGATCCATTATCATAACCTTGTCCTCTAATATCATAAATATCAAGCTTAATATCCTCTAATACTTCTTTAAGCTTGTTAAAAATTCCAAGTCCAGTAGTATCATCCACATTTAGAAATTCAATAAAAAACTCTTCCACCTTTACGGGATTAGTTGAAACATTAACACATCTTATTACAAGAGACATCTGTTCAACACGACTAATATCCGGAGTGCAGTCTAATATAACTGAAAAATATTTGGCCTTTTTTATTTTTGTAAGAATTTTATTTTTAATTTCATTCGCCAATGTGAGTATTAACTCATTTTGAATTTTGTGTCCAAGGTAATGTATATGAATTTCTTTTTGTTCAACCCGTCGAACATGTTCCTGCATTACTGGATCAAATTCTGCTATCATTTCAATTAATTTACAAAAAAGACCATTATTTTGTTCATAAAGCCTTTCGTTCGTTCCACGAAATGCTAAATTATTGGAAGCAAGTGTTTTCACAACAGCAATTATTCTTATCAACACTTTCTTCCAACGTTCTTTTTCCTTCTGTATTTGATCTATTACACTTTGATCTATAGTTGCTTTGACTTTCAATCTTGTTTCCAACTCAATCCAACTGCTCATATTCAGAAGATGATCTTTACTACTTTCATGTTGTTTCAGCTTAGTACTAAGGTTGCGCCAATCATTAATTCCTTCATTAGCAAGATGACTAGCCGTTGTTTGATTTGTGAATAATTTGCAACAGAAACAAAATACTTTATTAAGTGAATTTGAATATACCAACCATTTTCTATCTTGTTTATCCCCGTTAGGCAAATGTCTGACATATAATGTGGAAGAAAAATGTCTATTAATAGCATCTTTTGGAAAATCAGAGTCACTATCTTTTAATACTCTAAAAGGACCTCTTTCAACTAGCAAGTCTCTCATTTTTTGATCAATTTTTTTCCATGTACCGGGATCATCTGATACTAAACTAACATTCTCCACATGTGATGATGAATCAATATTTGCTTCCTCCTCGCTCATATTTTCATTGTCACGTTCGTTCATTAGAATATCATCATCATCATTCTCATCAATAAGGGGAACATTATCCACATTCAAACTCAAACTTTCTAATGGACTGCTTTTGATGAAAAATTTATTAAGAGCGCCTTTCTGCGAATTAGTTAGTTCCTCTAGCCTTCTTTTTCTAGCCCTTTTGGCGTGTCCAGATTCTTGTTTACCCATTTCTAAACACTATAAAAGTTCAAATAAATAGTTGTTATACAATTGATTTCAGTAATTGAATTTTGATTTTACATTTCATTGTAATTGAACACGACAATACAATTCAATTGAATATGACAATACAAATGACTGATTTAAGCCTTAGAATCGTAGAAATATTATGATATCCAATTATCAAACTATTACTGATTATTGCATAACAAAAACAATTATCAAATTAAGTTAATTAAAACTGTAACTCTGTGAAGCTGTAAAGTGTGAGTCTGTGAATTTCAAAATTGTAAAATGGCACCTTTTCTTTCTGAAGCTTTAAAATTGCAAATCCAGGAAGCTTTAAAATTGCAAATCCAGGCAATTATGAATTATCCCCAGATTCCCCACACACAACAGTAAGCGGCGAGCCAGTGACGACTGACGAGTTGTATCATGCAGAGCCAGAATTATGGTTCCAATTCGGAAAAAACTGCAAGGTTTGTGCAAAATAGCTTCCAAGTAAGGTCCAGATTTTTGGTTAAAGAGACACTGAACAACAGCTTAAAATCATGTAAAGTTTGAATCTGATAGGCTTTCAGGCAAATGTTGTCAATATGGAAACATACAAGTTATTGTATTTCACTTGAGAAATGAGAATTGAGATACAACACTGTCAACACATATTACATGAATAAAAAATAACTTAAATAAGGGATTCACAAATCACAAATCATATTGATATTACCTGCTTGCTTAGGTAGGACCGTAGGAGAGTCGACTGCAATCAAATGACTAGATGAGATCCACTGGAGCTGCCGTCAGTGCCGTGGTGCCGCTGGAGACTAGAGCCGCCACTTCACCTAGCCCCAGCTTTGAAGCCCTAGCTTTGAATCGCGAGTAGATGCGATTCGACGAGGTCCGAGGAGATGCGAGGAGTCAAGAACCCTAGCTTTGGAGGCGATCGACGACGACGAGGAGAGGAATCGCTATTCGACGAAATCGCGGCTGCGTTTT
Organism: Allium fistulosum; assembly: GCA_030737815.1. Lineage (NCBI taxonomy): Eukaryota > Viridiplantae > Streptophyta > Magnoliopsida > Asparagales > Amaryllidaceae > Allium > Allium fistulosum. Next base: position 105,224,892 of record CM060907.1, read on the forward strand.
TTTTCTTTTCTTTTTTTCCTATATGATCGGTAAATTATTTTGTGCCCCCAGAGTAATCGGTGCCCTAAGCGGTTGCTTCCCCCGCTTTGGGGAAGGGCCGGGCCTGGAAAGAACCTGAATCCATTGTGAGTAGTGTTAAAAACTTAAAAGTAAAGTACAGGAAGCAATCTTTTGAAGCTCCATGGCTAATATTTAGTTCTTATAGGATGCAATAAATGCAGGATATGCATAAATAATGTTTCTATGTACATTGCGGATTGTTTCTAAATCCACTTAACTTACATTTCACCTTCAATCCACTTAAATTAGATCTGACCTTCTGGGAAGTACATAAATTGGTAAGTAAGTGTATCTTTGAAATGCTTTAAATGTCAATCTAAACCCTCAATCTAATTAATAAGGTTATCCAAAAATCTCAATCTAATTAATAAGGTTATCAAAAAATATGGATTTTTAAGGGCAAATTTTCAAATTAGACCTAAGAAAAACACATATCTCAACTTTAGGGCTCGTTCAAAACTTATTACAAAAATATTCCTCTTTTTGCTTATTACATCATTTTAAACTTGCGCAATTTAAATTTGCACAAGTACAAAAAAAATTTCTCAAAAATTACACTTACATAATCCATGTAGTAAACAGAGTTTCAAGTTCATAAGTGAAATTTATTTTGCACTTTTGAGTACTATCACTACAAAAGAATTCTGAATTCCCTACGCCAATTGGGTGTAGGGAAGGCGTAGGGAAACAAATTTCCCTACGCCACCTCTACGCCAAAAAAGAAGTCGGAAAATGGTGCATCGCAAAAATTTCCTACGGCTTCCCTATGCCGTTTCCCTACGCATTACCTACGCCAGATTACCTACGCATTCCCTACGCCAGATTCCCTACGCATTACCTACGCCATATTCCATACCCCTTCTTACGAGTTCCATACGTCTTCCCTACGCCACCGTATATTGAAAATTCAATATGATCCTATTGGATTCACATTTGACTACCTCACATATCACCATAAAATCTAATAAAACCGAACATCAACAACAAAAAACATTAAATAAATTATATAACCACATGCAAAAATCATAACTATGTCTCATTAAAAACATTAATGTAGAATGCATATCATGGTCAAATTACCATAAACTTGTTACAGAATGTGTTTAAAATACATCATGTCCAACAAACAATAAAATAAAGTTGCTACATAGCTCCAACATAATTATTTCATCTAATTCAAACACCATACAATGTACATTATAAAAATAAAACATCAAACCCATAACCAAAATAGGAATAACTCACGAAGTCGGTCGTATCTCTGGTCCTTGCTCCCGCCTCAACCCCCGTATAAACTCCTGCACAGAACTCATCTCCTGCTGCATGGAACATAAATCCTCTTGTAGTTTGTTAATCGTGGCATTCATTTCTTGATTTTTACTCCTTAGCTCTTCTACTTCCTCCTCAAGTTTCTCTTTGTCATGTGAAACTCCAAACCGAGCAGTATATTTATTGTCTCTGTATATCTGCATGTAAATAATTTAATCACATTAGCAAAATGTATAACTATTCGATTTTTCTTTTCCGAACTTATAATTTCATAAAGAAATGAAAGAAGTGGTCGAAAATATGCCGATAGTATAATTGGCATTCTAAATCTCCAATTAGTGTAATGTCAGAAGTGATTTTTTAGTAGCATCAAATCCATGCTACCTTACTTCAAATTCATGTGTATAGTCATGTTATCTCCATTGCAAAGGCAGGATTGTTGCACTGAACGACAGTGCACAACTGCATTTCAAGCAAAGGCAGTGCTGTGCAAAGGCAGCGCTGCCTTTGCACAGCACTGACTTTGCAAAGGCAGTGCACAACTGCCTTTCAAGCAAAGGTAGTGCTGTTGCATAGGCCATCAAGGTACTAAAAGATATTGGTCATGAATCCCATATAACAAAGGTAATTTTAGTTTTAGTTCAGCTTGGGAATAGATGAAATCCAAATCCAAAACATAAAACTTCAAATGGTGCAAGGTGATTTGGAATAACATACGTACCCCACGAAATGTCAATGTGTGCCTTACTGGCAAGATTTAACAAACTGAACACAAAATACAATATAGCAAAATGGAATACCTCCATTGACCTGTTTAACAAACTGTCTCTGATTTTTTCTAATGTTATGGTGGAGGAGATTAATTCTCAAAGATAGGATTTGAATTATATATAATACCTTCAAAATTATCATGCTTAAGCCACTACAGTTTATATAAAATGCACCCAATTCTATTAACCATGGTGACTTTAAGAGTTCTATATGTTATGCATGTAGTTTAGTCTTAAATTTTCAGCCAGTAACTAAACCATGCAGCCGCAACATAAAATATCTGGTTTATACAACTTGATTTGCATGTGACCCTTTAAGATATACATGTTAAGATATTAACAATCCTACTTATTTATGGTTTTGTTAAAAAAAGATATTTTAAGTTTAACATGGGACAAAGTGATTTTTTTTTATTTGAAATAATTAAGAGATGCAAGAAACTTTTCTCAGTTTACAATTAAGTTTCGGCAACAAAACTTAAGCTTTATTTATTTTTTCTATTATTATTCTAAAAACTATGTATTTTACTGAATGCACAATATTTTTACATTGCACCAGACTTTCTTTTTGGCTTGGATAATCTTTTTAGGTAAGCATAATTTCTTTTCAACCCATAACCTATGAAAACATTGACAATCCAGAATTCATACTACAAGACCCGTAAATTAGAAAATGCCTCAAAATACCATAAGCTATATGGAGAATATGCTTGAAATTATAGTGCATGTGTTGGGATTAGCAGCATGTGTTGTGGTGACATACAGTGAAAAGACAAAAGTTCAGAAATAGCAACAATAAGAGTACCTCCAACTGTTAAAGGCCCCTTAATATTCAGCAGACGCCAATAAGAGTACTAGCATAAGAGCACTCAGCACTGCCTTTGCTTGAAAGGCGGTGCTGTGCAAAGGCAGCACTGCCTTTGCAAAGTCCGTGCACAACTGCCTTTCAAGCAAAGACAATGTTGTTGCACTGACTTTGCAAAGGCAGTGCATAGCACTGTCTTTGCAATGCTAGTGCACAACTGCTTTTCAAGTGCTAAATATTTTAACAATTGCAAAATGAAGGCGTCGTTTGTTTTAAAACGTTGAAAGCTAAATATTGGACATTGATTACCGACTGCTAGATTCTGATTGTTGATTATGAAATTACGAACAGTCATTTGTTTATATCTTTAAAACTTCGGGTTGGATTTAAGATAAGTTAGTTGAGTACTTAGAATATGATTATATGGAATTATAGTTATTTCATTATTTCATTATATTAGAAATCTTACGCTTTTAAAACAGTAAGCATATTTCTTGATTTCTTATGTAGACAATATCATTTTAGTGTGTTCAATTCTTATGTGGCATTCCCTATCAATTCCCAGATATAGGATCTACCATGCCTTCAAAGAGGAAACATATTGATATTTACGGTTGCTGTGGATTTATTGTATTGGGCTTGTTTTTTTCCCTATATGTAAAGTAAAGGAATTTAGTTATTCGATTTGGCGCTTCAAAATGGATTTGAGGGCTAAATACAACAGTGCAGTGAAGATATTAGTTAGAGGCGAACATCCCATTTTATATATAGCTTTAATCCTACACAAACCGTTTATTTTTTCCCTACACTGTGATTAAAGGTAAAATTGAATGTTTTTGGTGATTCTTTTTAGCATGAATATTACAGTATATGCCCTTATTTTTATATTTAAAAGAAAGTAAAAAATATATAAGGGATTAATATATGAAGCCATTAATGAAAAAATAAGCTTGCTTGGCTATAGGTGGTGGTTGCCTACCTTCTCCTAAAAGTAGAACAAATTAGTCAGTTGGGACAGTTTCCTTAAATTTTATGGGTAAAAAAGCAATATTTGTATACTTCTTTTGCATTCTAAACATGTCATTTCCACTGTATCCAATCTTAAGTCACCGCTATTTTTAAAAGCCTAATTGTTTCATTTCGTCTTTACCCTTTACTGTTAAAAGAAGAAGCTTTTCTTAAATAATAATAAAGTCAAAAAATGTACTAACAAACTATCACTTACTTGCTATAAGATGAAACAAAGTCAAACTCCATGCCAAGTTTGAATCCTCAGTTCATTAAGATAAATCGAACCTATCAGTCATATTGAAAAACCTTGTTTCTAAACTCCCTTCGCATCAAATATTATTATTCTTCCACCTTTATTCATAAAGTACTCCTCTACTCTCATAGTTTTGTTTTCCTACCTGTTATTATTATTAATCTATCCAGCTGCATTGCACTGTTCTTTTTTAATGAGAATTCCCCAATTCGCTCCCAGATTTATGCCACTACTTTGTAAATCATGCAGTAGTTGAATCAAATAAGATGTTCATGTTCTTTTAAAAATTTGAAGGAATAACCGTACATAATTTAAGTATCATGATATTTTACAAACAATCTACTAACAAGTAGTAAGTTGTACACCTCATTATAGCTGATGAAGGAAAAGGCAAACAAAATCTGAAATGTTGTAGTTTAAAGTACCTTCTGTAGAACATTTATTACAGGCCAACCCAAAAAGGAATGGTGACGCAGCGAAAATAACGGATGACGACGAAATGAAGATTTCGTGTCAAACTAATCGATGAAACGATTAGATGAAGCAATATGAATCGATGAATTAATGATACCAAACGCCCAAATCCGTTGATCACGAAGATACTGGACTTTAGCTATCTTCGACACGTTGATCGCGCACGATGCCGTGAGAGAAGATCTACAATTCTTCGACGTTGATCAAGCGCATTTGATTCCGTGAATTGGCTTTAACAATCGTTGATTCGAGTGCACTCGATTACCGAAGGTGGAGATAGGAGATAACACTCAACTACGAATTTTAATGGTGGCACAAGAGCACACAAAAGAAATTTTATTCAAATTGACTAACTATTACAAGTGACACAAACCTGCCTATTTATAGGCTTACAACACACTTTACAATTTTATCCAACGACTTAAAAAAAATCACATCAGTTCAAACGACTTAACAAAATATTACTTAACAACATATGAAGATAGTCCAGCTTTACGCGACCTAAAGAATCATCTCCTGGAACTTGCGACTTAACGAATGCGGCATTCAACAGTGCACTGGTGAGCGAGTTAACTTGCTAGGTCGTAGCTCGTAGATCGTGGTTTGTTAGGTCGTCGTTCGCTAAGTCATTGCTCGATAGGTCGCTGCTTCCTAAGTCGGAGCCTGTTAGGTCGTGAAGTTGGAGTTAGGTCGCGGGGTCGTGGTGGAATTAGGTCGCAGGGATTGGTAGGTCGTGAAGGTGGAGTTAGGTCGCGGGGTCGTGGTGGAGTTAGGTCGGAGTGATTGGTAGGTCGTGATGGTGGAGTTAGGTCGCGGGGTCGTGGTGGAGTTAGGTCGCGGTGATTGGTAGGTCGTTGTTCTTCGTTAGGTCGTTGTTCGCTGAAATTGGGTCGCTCGCGACCTAGGGTAGGTCGTCCACGACCTAAAGCAGAGGAATGATCGACTGCTGTTTCTCGAGCCAGGACTTCATCGCGACTCAAGGCGGAGCGACCTAGTGAACTCGTCCTCGATTCCAGGTATGCTACTGCATCATCCTCCCCTTGTTGACAAAAATTCGACTTCGAATTTGTACCTCTCTCTACCCCAACAAGATCATCCCCATGGTACTGAATCAAATGCTAAACGTTGAAAACGTCCGCAGTATGAATATGATCTGGCAACTTCAACCGATATGCATTATCATTGATCTTCTTCAAGATTTCGACTAGACCAATCTTTCGAGCTTTCAACTTGTTGTACGTTCCAACTGGAAAACGATCTATTGTCAACACCGCGTACACAAAATCACCCTCTTTGAAGTCCACACTTCTTCGCTTCTTATCTGCTAGTTGTTTATACTTCTCATTCGTCTTCTCCAATCGTTCCTAAACGATTCTATGACAATCTTTCAACTCATCAACGAAATCTGACGCCCGTTTAATCACTCCTTTCGGTTATGGCACTACCGTTAAATCCAATGGCCCCTTTGGCAAGCTTGAATATACAACTTGAAATGGGCTGTAACCAGTGCTTCGGTTAGTAGCATGGTTATGAGCAAACTCTGCCTGACACAACTTCATATCCCAACTTTTCAAATTATCCTGCACAAGACATCGCAACAAGTTTCCCAACAATCTATTCACCACTTCCGTTTGCCCATCTGTTTGAGGATGATAGGCGCTACTAAAGTTTAGTTTCGTTCCAACCATCTTCCACAGACTCAACCAAAAATGACTTAGAAATCGCGTATCTCGGTCAGAAACAATGGATTCAGGTAGCCCATGTAGTCGATACACTACTTTAAAGAACAATTGAGCAACACGGACTGCATCAGCGGTCTTTTTACAGGCTATAAAATGTGCCATTTTCGAAAACCTGTCCACTACAACATATATTGAATCATTCCCTCGCTGAGTTCTTGGCAATCCCAAAACAAAATCCATGCTGATATCAACCCATGGTCTAGTAGGCACGGGTAATGGCATATACAATCCCGCATTCGTTGCTGTCCCTTTTGAAACTTGACAAATATGACATCTCTCCACAAATCTTTCAACTTCTTTTCTCATAGAAGGCCAAAAATATGATTGCGAAATCAACTGCAATGTACGATCTCTGCCCACGTGACCCTCTTCATGCAATTCTTTGACAATCTTCAACCTCAAGCTACAATCCGGAATACACGATCGGTTTCCTTTGAACAAGAATCCATCTTTCATCTCAAAATCTTCAGAACTCCCTTCCTGCATCAGATCCACCACTTTCGCAAAATAAGAATCTGAAATAAGCAACTCTGGCAACAAATCAAATCCCACTACTTCCACTCGTATAGTTGTCAGCAAATGATTTCTACGGCTCAATGCATCGGCAACTCGGTTAGTAACTCCTGATTTGTGCTTCACAACGAAAGTAAACTGTTGTAAATAAGCGACCCACGAAGCATGCCTTGCTGAAATTTTATCTTGCCCCTGCAAATGTTTCAAAGCTTCATGGTCAGTGTATAGCACAAATTCTTTATGAAATAGATAGTGTCTCCAATGTTTTATGGCTTGAACTATAGCATAGAATTCCAAGTCATAAGTACTGTATCTCGTTTTAGCTCCCGTCAGTTTCTCACTAAAGTAGGCAATAGGATGACCCCTTTGACTCAACGTTCCCCCAATTCCAACCTTGGACGCATCAGTATTTAGCTCAAAGAGTAACTAAAAGTCTGGGTATCTAAGAATGGGCGTTGTGGTCAAGAGTGTCTTGATTCTCTGAAAAGCAGAATCAGCCTCTTCAGTCCAAACAAACTTCTTCCCTTTCATACATTCCGTAACTGGTGCCATCACGCTACTGAAGTGTGGAATGAATCTTCGGTAGAATGATGCTAAACCATGAAAACTCCTCACTTCTGTTATTGTCTTAGGCTGTGGCCAATTTCGAATAGCTTCAACTTTACTTTGATCAACTTGAATACCATCCTTCGACACAATATAGCCCAAGAATAGAATACTTGTAGTCATGAAGGTACACTTCTTCGTTGCAGCATAAAATTCCTCACGTCGTAAAACCAACAATACTTCCCGCAAATGCTGTAGGTGTTCTTCAGTGCTTCCACTGTAGATCAAGATGTCATCAAAATATACCACTACGAACTTCCCGATAAATGGTCGAAAAATCTGGTTCATGACTCTCATGAATGTACTCGGAGCATTTGACAAGCCAAACGGCATCACCAACCATTCGTACAGACCCTCCCGAGTTTGAAAAGCAGTCTTCCACTCATCACCCGGTCTAATACGAATCTGATGGTATCCACTTTTCAAGTCAATCTTCGAAAACACAACAGCACCGCTCAACTGATCCAACAGATCATCCAGTCTCAGCATAGGAAATCGATATCTCACCGTAATCTTATTCAATGCTCTACTATCTGTGCACATTCTCCACGTTCCATCCTTCTTCGGCACCAACAAAGCTGGTACCGCACAAGGACTCAAACTCTCCTGAACATGCCCTTGTTCCGGTAATTCCTCCACCTGTCTTCTCAACTCCTCGTGTTCTTTTGGACTCATCAGATAGTGCGGTCTATGAGGTAATGCAGCACCTGGCACCAAGTCAATCTGATGCTGTATGTCTCTAAGCGGTGGTAACTCCTTCGGCAACTCCTTTGGAAACACATCTTTGAATTCCTCCAAAACTGGCTTCACTTCCTCTGGAACTTCAGTAACTTCAGTAACTTCACTGCTTTCATGCCCAATCAACATAAAAACTTCAGGGCTCTCATCTACCTCTTCCACGAACTCCTTCAAGGACAACAAAGTCTTCAATTCCTCCATCTCCTCTAGCTTGTTCTCATTCTGCTGTCGCTTCTTCGGAACTAAAGTGATTTTCGTGCCCTCGAACAAGAAACTGTAGCTATTTGTTCGACCATTATGCTGTACCTTCCGATCGTACTGCCACGGCCTTCCCAATAGTAAATGGCAAACATCCATGTCAACCACGTCACACCAAATCTCATCTTTGTATTTCTTCCTAATAGAAAATGGAACATGAGCTCGCCTCTCTACCTTCACTTCTCCTCCTTTCCTCAACCAAGCAAGTTTATAAGGACTAGGATGTTTCTCTGTTTTCAACTTCAACTTCCTCACAGCTTCCGTGGAAATGATATTATCACAACTCCCAGCGTCAATGACAAATTAACAGACCTTCCCCAAAATAGTGACGTTGACTAAAAAATGTTACTCCTCAACCAACTTGACTCCTCTTCCTGCTTCGGGGTTAAACAAGATCTCCGTAGCATCAGATTACATCCCTCGTCTCCCGACACCTCTTCTTCCTCCTCATTACAGTGTGAATTGAGATCTTCTTCTACATCCTCATCTTCCACTTCAACAATCATAGTTCTCTTCTTCGGTTTTGGACATTCGTTGCTCTTGTGACCCACTTCCTGGCAATTATAGCATTTGAAATTGGTGTTGACTTTTGGTTTAGCCACTTCTTGAACAACTGGCTTACTCGATGCTTTAGGAACATTAGAACTACTACCCACTCCTTTGTTCTATCCCGTAAAACTTGGAAATACACCTCCCCCACGTCTACCTTGTTTCTCCCAAGCCAACGCCTTTTGATGTGCTTCTACCACAGATCTAGGGTCGAACATGTTCACCATATCCTGGATCTGTGTTCTAAGTCCACCAACAAACCTAGCGGTCAACTGTTTTTCTGTCTCCATAATGTCATTTCGAGCAATCAACTGGTAGAACTCATCAGCATAATCAATAACAGTCTTCGTCCCTTGCCTCAGGTTCTGTAATCTCTGATACATCAGTGATTGGTAATTGTAGGACAAGAAAGTAGCCTTCATCAACTTCTTCATCTTCTCCCAAGCAACAATCTTCGACTTCTCCATCCGCTCTCAAGTAAGTTTGGTTTGCTGCTGTCACGCCATAGCTCTTCCCCTCAACCTAGTAGCAACCAACTTCACTTTACGATTTTCCGGAATCTCCTTGAAGTCAAAAATTTCCTCAACATAAGCTAACCAATCAAGAAATTCCTTGGCCTGCATACCTCCCTTGAATTCCGGTATTTCAGTTTTCATTCCGGATCCCCATTTGTGTTCATACTCTGAATGATTTCTTCCTTGACCTCGTCCTCGTCCATGAACACTACCACCATCAAACTCCTCTTCAAAATCTGATGCATATGGATGTCGATCCTAACCACCAACATCTCTACTACCACCATTTCTTCCACCAATATCCCTTCGATATACATTCCTCCGATCACGATTTCGATTATCAACATTTCTATCATAATCTCGATCCACACTTCTATGATCACTATCAACACTTCTCTCTCGATTTGAATGTGGTGAAACTCTACTTCTCCCATGGTTAGATTCAGGTGAAACCCTCCTCTGATTTTGATTCATCTCCAACATCATTATCTCTTATCGACCAATCCCTTCATTAAGCTTCTCATTAAAGTTTTCTTTAATTCTTTGCTTCATCTCATCGGCCTCTTCTCTCCCATACAAAGCATCAATGTTGCGATAACGGTTAGCTCTTCTCGGAGGCATGATCACTCTTCAACAAATTCCAACAAAAACTTCACTTCGATCTAAAAATCTTCAAATCAAAACTACCCACTTGTTGAAATCTTCAAAAAATCACCAAACGAACAAATCTCTTCAAAATCTCGAGAACCCAATTCTCCAAATGATGTAAATCTCGCACAAACTCCAAAAATATACGCAAACTCCTTGCGATCTAGCTCTGATACCAAATGACGCAGCGAAAATAACGGATGACGACGAAATGAAGATTTCATGTCAAACTAATCGATGAAACGATTAGATGAAGCAATATGAATCGATGAATTAATGATACCAAACGCCCAAATCCGTTGATCATGAAGATACCGGACTTTAGCTTTCTTCGACACGTTGATCACGCACGATGCCGTGAGAGAATATCTACAATTCTTCGACGTTGATCAAGCGCACTTGATTCCGTGAATTGGCTTCAACAATCGTTGATTCGAGTGCACTTGAATACCGAAGGTGGAGATAGGAGATAACACTCAACTACCAATTTTAATGGTGGCACAAGAGCACACAGAAGAAATTTTATTCAAATTGACTAACTATTACAAGTGACACAAACCCGCCTATTTATAGGCTTACAACACACTTTACAATTTTATCCAACGACTTAAAAAAAATCACATCAGTTCAAACGACTTAACAAAATATTACTTAACAACATATGAAGATAGTCCAGCTTTACACGACCTAAAGAATCATCTCTTGGAACTTGCGACTTAACGAATGCGGCATTCAACAGTGCACTGGTGAGCGAGTTAACTTGCTAGGTCGTAGCTCGTAGATCGTGGTTTGTTAGGTCGTCGTTCGCTACGTCGTTGCTCGATAGGTCGCTGCTTGCTAAGTCGGAGCCTGTTAGGTCGTGAAGGTGGAGTTAGGTCGCGGGGTCGTGGTGGAATTAGGTCGCAGTGATTGGTAGGTCGTGAAGGTGGATTTAGGTCGCGGGGTCATGGTGGAGTTAGGTCGTAGTGATTGGTAGGTCGTGATGGTGGAGTTAGGTCGCGGGGTCATGGTAGAGTTAGGTCGCGGTGATTGGTAGGTCGTTGTTCTTCGTTAGGTCGTTATTCGCTGAAATTGGGTCACTCGCGACCTAGGGTAGGTCGTCCACGACCTAAAGCAGAGGAATGATCGACTGCTGTTTCTCGAGCCAGGACTTCATCGCGACCCAAGGCGGAGCGACCTAGCGAACTCGTCCTCGATTCCAGGTATGCTACTGCATCAAATGGGCGCGGAGGCTTCTACTGGTAGCGGCGCGGAGGAACCTACTTGGCGGCGGCGTGGAGGCAGAAATGGCGGCGCGGAGGGAGGAGGATTTGGGGAACGGTAAAAAAGAGGTTTAGATTGAACAGATCTGGAACGACAATATTTTTTTTCCCTTTTTGGAAACAGAAGGAAGAGGTTGGGATAATTAGGTTTAACGGGGGGAACATTTAAAGCAGGGACGCGTAGGAAATGGGTAGGGAACTGCTAACGCTTTTCCTATGCCTTACTCACATTTTCACGATTTCCCTACGCCGCGCCTAGGCAGCGTAGGGATGACGTAGGGAATTTTAGGTTGGAAAATTGACATTTCTCTTATAGTGTATAAACTTTTTAATGTTATATAGTTCGTTCTATAGTCATATAAACAGTTATATTTGGAACAAAAATAACACAACAAAAGGAGTGCTCAAAGTTAATGCTTTTAATTCTTCACCTTTCGGGAATAAAAGCAACATTACAAGCTTATATGATTATGTCAACGGAACATCATCGTTGATCGAATACATAGCTTATGTATTATGTTGTTTATAATAACACCTGCAATATCGTAATCCAATCCATCCTTTATTGCAAGTGGCTGTGCATCCTTCGCCATGTTTGGCTTTTCGGCACGGTTTGAAACAGTCAGCATGTTCCTTGCATTTATCTTTGAAAGACCAGACACACACAACCTCTTCCTTGTCTTTCACCATGCATGTTCAACCCTGTTATTTATACAGAATATTGATATCCTTGTATATTGTTAATATCGACAAATAGTGCAATAATACTTTGCTATCATATAATCAATTGGCTTTTGAAAAGAACTAATTGGGTTATGGAAAGAATCTGAATCCATTATGAGTAGTGTTAAAAGCAAAGTACAAGCAGCAATCTTTTGAAGCTCCATGGCTTGTATTTAGTTCTTATAGGACGATGCAGTAAACGGAGGTTATGCGTAGACAATGGTTATGTGTACATTGCAGATTGCTTTCTAAATCCACTTAACTTACATTTGATCTTCAATCCACTTAAATTAGTTCTAACCTTCTGAGAAGTATATAAATTGGTCAGTAAGTGTATCTTTCAAATGCTTTAGCAGTAAACCTACCGAATATATGTTCAAACGCTCAATCTAATTAATAATTAAGGTTATCCAAAAATCTATGTGTTTACGGACAAATTCTCAAATTAGACCCAAGAAAAACACCTATTTCAACTTTAGAACTCGTTCAAAACTTATTACAAAAATATGTCACTTTTTACTTATTACATCATTTTATACTTGCACAATCCAAATTTGCACAAGTACAAAAAAATTTCTTCAAAATTACACTTACACAATCCAAATTTGCGTAAGCACAAACTTTTTTTTTTAAAAAAAATATTCAGCTTGCGCAATCCAAATTTTTATAAGCGCAAAATTCTTTGGTCAAAAAAAACTACGCTTGTTCAATTCAAATTTGTGCAAGAATTTTTTTTTAAAACATACTTACGAAATCCATATTTGCGCAAAACATCATCTATTTTTGTTATAAGTTTGCACAATCCAAATTTGTACAGGCACAAAATAAAAAAAATTTACACGTACGCAATCACAACAAGTCCGTCTTGTTGTTTTATGTAAATGGTCTTCTCCAAATCAACATACAAGAAAGTTGTCTTCACATCAAATTGCTCAAGCTGTAAGTCATGAATAGCAATTATGGCGAACAAAATCCGAACGAAGCTATGTCTCAGCGTAGGAGCAAAAACCTCGTCATACTCAATTCGATTAAACCTTTTTACGACTAATCTAACCTTATATCTTCTATTATTCTTCACCTTGAACACACACTATCTATGGCTCGACTTTTCATCAATGAATATCTAAAATATATGAAATCCGCCCAAATCTGTATCCAAAAAGCGGATAAATATCCGATATTCGAAAAAACGGATGTGGATGCAGATACGAAGACATCCGCATCTGAAAATCATCTGCTCAACTTTTTTCAAGATTATAATTTAAATTATGTGTGTTTTAGTATAATAAAATATATTTATTTATTATTTTATTACGTTAGAAGTTCATATTATATGCACTAAATGCATATTAACTACTCAAAACTATTTATTATTATCATATTTGTTTATTTTTAACACTTTAATAATCAACGGGATGGAAAAAAGTTTATGCAAAATAAAAAAATTTCATTTATGTTTCTTGATTTAACGATCGTTAACGAATAGAAAATTATCCGATATCCGTCCATATCCGTGGATGCGGATATCCGATATCCGAAAATAGATTCGGATATGAATACCGATATGGCAGTATCCACATCCGGAAGTATTCGTTAATAGGTTTACCTGAGAAGGTGTACCAAATTACAAATCTTGTTCTTCATCAATGACTCTAACTTTTTTTTACAATGCGGATCCACTTTTAGCTATCATCCAACTTTTTGTCTTCTTCTATGTCAAATGGCCCATCATGAACCATCGCCGGCCGTCGCTGACCTGAACCATTTAGCCGTTGCTAGCCATCACTAATCTGGAAAAAAATTTCAGAACCAATTCTGCCATTCAATCCATCCAACCACACAACCAAATTCACATCTCTTTCCAACACATATACATTCAATTTTACAACTAATACCACTCGATCCATCATATAATCTCACACATATCATAAATAATCATATATATATATATAACGCAACATATAAATTTACATAGACATTTCACCACCACCATATAAATATATCATACCAATCAAACGGAACATTCCAAATCCATCAAACAATGAAACCATACGTACAAATATTATTCATCAATCACATGTATATATAAATGTCCACTAACCCATCAAACACAACAACCAACGAACATGTATCAAATATATACACAAATGTCATATGACTACAAAACAACATGATGAAAATCCGACAGAAACACAAGCATACCTACTCATCGTCGTCGCACGACCCGTCCACTCCAGACATCTTCCCACATTGTGCCAAGTAGGCTGCAATATGCTCTTCTAGCTGGTGCGCAAATGCGCTCTTCCTCCAATCGTTTATCTCCCCCAACTACTTTTTCATTTGACCAATCTCCTCCTCGGCTTGGGATTTTCTGTAAGCCCTCTGGGACATTAGCGCCTGTGGAGTAGTTGATATATAGTTATAATTTATGAATATTATAAATAGTATGAAAAAAAATGTTGATTAATTATGCGACTAATATTTATAATTAACTGTTATACATTGGTTGCAATTTATTTATTTCAATTATTCAGGTTCCTTATTCAATTTATAATTTGTTCACTTAAGTATAAATTCATTTGCATGTGTAAATTTATATATTAGTAAATGAAGAAATTTACCTCCGATTTCCATAGTTGTACTGCCTATTTCGCGAAGGCGGATCAATAATAGCATCCCAAATACAGTTTGACTCCTCGAACGTTAACTCTGCCCGACCGATGGACTGCGCTACTCGCGCCCGCTCCGTTTCATATCTCTCCTGCGATTACGAACAATAGTTTGACACGATAAATATTTAATTTAAAGTTTATGAAATGTGAAATAAACGAATATGAAACATTGTCATTAAGGATAAGCATGTTTACCATTACGAATCTAGATTTATCGTCCGTCCACTCATATGAAACGTTACCTTCCTCATTTGTCTGCTCAACGGCATGCGTGGTTGTGAACACCTCAACCATAGTTGGCTCGCGATTGTACCTTGCCGCTTGAAAATATATACATATGAATAAACCATGTTACTAATTTGATTAAACAACATTTTTGAATTTTATAAACACAATTTATAAATTTACCAACGTTTTCTTGTGTTTTTGGAAGGATTTGCAGCCGCCACGGTGCAAAGCAGGATTTTTATTCCTATTTGCACGGTTCCGAGTAGATACTTCCTACAAATTTAGATACACGATTAACTAAATTACTACAAATAACATAAGAAATTTTAAAAAATTATAACAACAATGCAAAAGTATATAACTTACTTTTACTTCTGGAGTGTCCTAGAGCCGGAGATACTCAGCCCACACATCAGTGCCCAACCAATTGGGTTTTTTACTTGCATTTTTAGCTTTAGACAGAGTCTCCCTATAATTTTTTTCTTATCCTTTTATTCCAGTGATTGGTAAAAATATCCATATCCTCTGGATCTACACGCATGGTTGCCTGCATGTTGAAATCAGTTTGAATTATTTACATTATATTAATTTTCAACTGAAATTCAAACTTATACTTACGAGTACATCAGCCAATATAGCATTCTTGATACGCGATGGGATGTCGTTCCAATAAGGCCAACAGCTGGACAACCTACTCATAAATGCCTTCCTAAAAACTTATAGGATGAAATCTGAAGGCTCCATCTCAAAGCCGTTGTATAAATTTTGATGTAGATATTTAATATATTTAAAAAAAATATACTTCAAATAAATTTGATATTTACCCGGTGCTTTTCGGAACTACCTCCGCCAGTGGGCGTAAATCTGGTGCCGTGCCACTAGCACCCGCATCGGGAGATGGAGAAGGCTCGGATCTCTGACTACGTCTTCTGACAGGCATATCTACCACAGAAAAATAATATCATAGAATGAAAAGACATAAATTTATTAGTACAAAGCATGTTTCAGTAATCATCACATAAAACTTCCACTAAACCATAATAAATGGGACAAGATCTCAAAAATACATATATAGAAATTTCAAAATAGAATAGTACATAGCTTAGAACATAGTCATTATTATTAATACATAGCTCAAAATAATATGCAGCTCAGAATAATACATTATACAGCAGGCAATGCAAATATTCAGAGTTTTTAGTCTTCGTCGTTTTCTGATTCTGACTCGGTCTCATACTCTATCTCGTTTTCTTCGAAACTTTCAAATGCATCTAATAAAACATTCGATTCATCATTCAATGGCCTTAAAATCAATGTCATCAGTTATTATTATTTCGGTATTTAGTTCAAGATCCGCTTGATACGCTGGTTCGTCTGGAATATTATTTCCATCAAGTGTAAACCTTGGCTTTGTTTTAAAAATAGCCGACCAATCCGCTTTATCTCTTTTTAAGGATGGATACAGAGCAAAATAAACTCGTAATGCTTTCTTAGCTAATACGAAAGGATCGTACTTATAGTAATGTGAGGTATGCTTTATTTCACTAAGCTTATAATCTTTGTGCCCGTTGATTCCAAAACCAGGAACATTACTGAACCAATTGCATTTGAATAAAAAAACTTTTTTTGCAGGTTCTCCATTATATGTCAACTCTAGAACCTGTTTTAAGACGCCGTAAAATCTTTTATATGCTCATCTGAATCATCACTACCTTTGACAAATACAACGCTGTTATATGTTAATTTTTCACCCCCGTAATCTTTCGTGTTGAACTTAAATCCATTGACGAAGAATATTGGATAAGTCTTCACATTTCTTTTTGGTCCGATCGCAAGATGTCGTAAAGCTTCATCAATGATACAGTTTCTTGGATCATAAACGTAGTTCGAAAACCATTTAGCAAATTCTTTACTGAGATCGCCAGATGGATGCTGTGATTCGTAGATACTGCAAATATGTAATATGGCTTATAATTAATATGTATGTATAAATGAATTATATATGAATTTATTATTACCTAACAAATGGTGCAACTTCAGCACAATTTTGAAGAACATATGTGTGTGCTACATGGTAATCTCTATCGTCTAACCATATTTCCACATATTTTCCAACAGGTCGACCATGTTTTCTAAAAATAGATAACATTGTTTGAGAAGAATCTTGTTCAACGACTTCATCATTACGAGGAACGCTTACAAACAATAAGTTCAGATCGTCACTGAAGTAACGAGAGAAAAAGAATGAAGTTTCTTCTTCATGATATGATTTGCAAATCGAACCCTCAACTCGTGCTTTTTGTCTAAATTTTTTCTTCAGATGATTCAAGTACCTATTACAAAATAAAATTAATTTATATTTAGATATAGAAATCTGAATTTTAAACTGACATAAATATTGCAGATATTTAATATTACCTTTCAAATGGATACATCCATCCATATTGCACAGGACCTCGAAGAAGTGCTTCGGATGGAAGATGAATAGGTAAATACTCCATTACATTAAAGAAACCTGGCGGAAATATTTCTTCTAGTTTGTAGAGTAGTATGGGGATTTCTACTTCAAGTTTACGTATACGATCTACTTTTAATGTCGTCGAACAAAGCTATTTATAAAACATACTTAATTCTGTTATAACACTCCATACTTTTATGGACAACAATTCTTTGAAAGCCATGGGTAGTAAATATTCCATCATGATATGAAAATCGTGACTTTTCATCCCATTCAATTTACTATTTTTAAAGTCAACACATCAACGAAGATTAGAAGAAATCCCATCGGGAAATCTTAGTTCTTCCACCCAATTTAGCAAAAGTTTTACTTGCTTGTTGTTTAACTCATAGCATGCTTTGGGTTTTTTATTTTCATTGGGCTTCATATGAAGTTCGGGGCATTTACAATAGTTTGCTATATCAAGTCTTGAATTCAAATCATTCTTTTTTTCCTTTACATTCAAAATTGTATTAAACACATTATCAAAAACATTTTTTTCGTTGTGCATCACGTAAATATTATGTCGGAGTAAGAGATCTTTCCAATATGATAACTCTCAAAATATACTTTATTTGCACCAATTATGAATGTCCGATTTTCCTAGAATTTCAATATGCACTCCAGTTTCATGTACCTTTGGATAGTCCTTTACAATTTCATATAATTCTTCGCTTGACCAAATCATTGGTGGTTGTATATTATCTTCTCTGTTAGCTATAAAATTTTTTTTATCTCTTCCGGAAGTATGATTGGAATGGAGAAAACACCGATGACAATCAAACCATGAAACTTTCTTCCCATGCCGTAAAGAAAATGCTCGTGTTTCTTCCATACAATAAGGGCGGGCTAGACGACCGGTCATACTCCAACTAGAAAGCATCTCATATGCAGGAAAATCACTAATAGTCTATAATAAAGAAGCGAACATAGGAAAAAAAATTTCTCTCGAAATGTCATATGTTTCAACTCCTTCATTCCACAGTTTTTTCAACTCTTCGATCAATGGTTGTAAATAAACCTCGATTCCTTATGTTGGATCATAAGGGCCAGGGACGACAATAGTGAGAAACGTATATGGTGTCTTCAGACACATCCATGGAGATAAATTATATGGAGTAACGATAATCGGTCAGGATGAATATTTACTACCAAACTGAGAGAATGGTGAAAATCCATCTGTACATAAATCGAATTTGACATTACGGCTTTCTGTAGCAAATGCGGGATAAGCCTTTTCGAAATGTTTCCATGCTTCTCTGTCAGATAGATGCATCAAAGTTCCTTCTTCTGGTGTTCTCACATTGTGTCATCGCATATGACATGCCGTAGCAGAAGATGCATATAACCTTTGAAGTATGGGAGTGATGGGTAAAGAATGCATTCTCTTGTATGGAACTTCTTTCCTTTCTTCTTTCTTGGTTTGTATCTTTCCTTGTTACATATTCTGCATTTTCTAAGGTCAACGTCATCTTTCCAATACAATATGCAACCTTTTACCCATTTATCTATCTTTTCATATGGCAGACCGAAAACGGTCATCAGTTTTTTAAATTTATAATGACTATCGCAGATTAGATTATTGGGTGTCATGTGTCGTTTTGCATCTTGTACAACTGTTGTAAATGCAACTTCTGTAAGGTTGAATTTTGATTTCATAGTAATATATTCGGCGGTTACTGATAGTTCGATTCCGCTTTTACAACCGTCCCACAAAGGCCTCTTAGGAGAATCCAATAAATCATATATTCTTTTAGCTTCCACAGTCGGTTCTTCTTCGACATTTACGTCTTCATCGTCAGCTTGAATGATAGGAAACATTGATCATGCTGCATCTTCCACCATATTTTCTATCAGAATCATCATAATATTATCGTCCTCTAACACTACAGGATTAGGTGTAGGTTCAACAAGTTCTCCATGACGATTCCAGAAATAATAATTCGGCACGAAACCTTATTTATACAAATGTACTTCAACTATATCTGGTTTCCAATGCTTCAAATGTTGGCACTTACTACACGGGCAATGAATTTCTTCGTTATTTCGATTATTAGATTTAGCGAATCTAATAAATTCGTGTACACCGTTATAGAAATGTTTCTTTATTGAACCTTTCCTACCAGTTCTGACTTCATACATCCAACTACGGTCGAGGAAATAATCGAACATTTTTCCTGATTTGAAAATATATGATAGAAAGTTCAAGTAAACTATTCAACTGATACTAAAGTCTTGTAAAGAATAATTTTCAACACTTCATCATTGTAAACACTTCACCATCGTAGAAAATTCAAATAAGCACTTCACTTTATTTTTTAATTTTTAGTTTATTGGTTTTTACTTTGATGGTCGGTCATCCTACTTCCCATTACAAACACAATAATGTAATTACATTTTATAAATCAATTCAGATTAAATGATTCAACAAAATTTCGGCAGCACTTTCCTTCTGTTCCCTGTATCGTACACAAATGCGTGTACACAGGGAACGAGAAGGAAGTGCTGTCGAAATTTTGTAAACCGTTTAAAATGAAATAATTTATAAAATGTAATTACTTTATTATGTTTGTAACTTGTCCAGTACAGGGAGAAATCCGACAAATATTGTATCAGATGAATATAGATGTTCGTTCTGTTAAAAAACGAATATCAATATAACGATCATATACAACATTTGTAAGACGGGGCCAAAAACTCTCTAAGGGATTAAGAAAAATAAAACACATTTTACAATTACTATTTTAACAACTAAAAATACTATTTATAATCCATTCAACCATTTGAATATTTTATTTTTGGATTCTTTTGGAATTTCAAAATGTATTTTAATATTCAGTTAACAATTTAATTTTTTTTATCGATTTTGTAAACAAAATTAAATGTTAGCACTTGTAATAAATTAAATTAATATTATTTTATACTAACAACTAATACTTATAATTACGTACGCTAATTAAATAAAAAATATTACTTCTGTTTAATCGTACCAATCTAGCAGCATATTAATCAATAATTGTACACTAATGTTTGCGCAAACTATAATAAACATTGTTCTAATTAACTATGACAAATATTCGCGTAAACTTAATTATATATCCATTAGCATATCAATTAGTACTTTACACTAATTTTCAGATTATAAATAAACCTTAATTTTTAATTACAAATTAAACAATCAAATCGTTAATTAATATCACCAACTCAACTAATACAATATTATCATTAACTAATACACAATAAAAAACCCATAATTAACTAATTTTCCAAATTAGGGTTCTCAACATATCCTCAATCAAACAATACGCTACTACCGACAACTAGTACCGCATAATCATCAATTTCTATCACATAGATTCAACAAATTTCAAAATTAAGGTTTTGATTAAACCTAGATTAAGCAGAAATTAGAGAGCAATAACACACCTTTGAGTTTTGGAGCGTTGTAGCTTTCGCGATGGGGAGATCGGCGGCTCGCGTCAAGGGGCGACGGTTGGGGCGTAGACGGAGAGGGAGAGGAGGGGGTTTGCTGAGTTGATTTGGGGGAAGGGGAATTATGAATTAAGGAGAATATCTCAGCAGACTTTAGTATATCAGTATCAAGTTGTAGGGCTTTGGGCCAAAAGATAAAGCCCAATACCAGTGCATTTTGTAAACTATATAAAAGCAGTACAATAGTCTGTATTTCTATATTATTAAAACAAGTAATAAGAAATCACTCTTTTCTTCTTCAATTAGTTTTCTTATATGGTATCAGAGCATTGCCGTCAAACGACAAGAAGCAATTACTGATTATCCATAGAATCTCATCAGAGAATTTCTGTTAGCCTCATCATTGAGCCATCCAGAGGTAGTGTCAGAGCTATCTCATCATCCACCACTCGGTTTCTCTCAGTCATAGGCATTCTCATCACTTGAGAGTGCAGTATCATCCTCTGATCGTGTTCTTTAATCAAGAACTCCCGAAAGCAGTGCCACGCCAAGAATCTTGCTTCAAGATTCATAAGTTTGGCTGCACCGCAATAGATCTGACATCAAGAATCTCAACATCAGTTCCAGAGACTCCATCATGGCAGGAAATGATGATGTTTCATCAACTGCTTCAAGCGGAATCAAGAATCAGGAAGGGTCAAGACCAGATAATCAAGAAACCCCAACCATCGACATAAATCCCTGCAATATCATCAAACCAAAGAACAACTTAGTGACTACTGCACTCGATGAAAACAATTTCATATTGTGGAAGTATCAAGTTGAAACGAGCATAAGAGGCTATGGTTTAGATGATTACCTATATGGAACTGCAGAAATTCCAGCAAGAATGGTTACCAACAACAAAGGAGAAAGAATCATCAACAAGGAATTCGTCGGTTACCAGAGACAAGATAGTCTACTAGCAGCATGGCTAATATCATCAGTCGGTCCAGCTCTACTCACTCAACTTGTTGGATGCAAAACATCATATGAGATATGGACTGCAATACAACAAATATTCAGTACACAATCAGCTGCAAGAATCATGTACTACAAGATACAATTATAGAATTTAGGGAAAGATAATGTGACAATGCAGGAATACTTGACAAAGATAAAGTCATATTGTGATCTTCTTGATACTGCAGGGCACAAAATATCAGAAATTGAGCAGATTCTATCCAAACTGAATGGTTTAGATACAGAGTATGAATCATTTATTGCAGTTATCTCATCACAACAGAATCTACCCAGTATACAACATGTTCACTCAATTCTATTATCACATGAAGGAAGGGTGGAACATAGGAAGGAAAAAAAATTGTCGATCAATTATGCATCAAGGTCAAAAAATAAGGTGTAGGAAAATCAAAAAGTCAGACAAAACTCCTACAATCATAGAGGTGGTGGAAGTCAGAGAGGAAGAGGAAGAAATAACAAATGGAATAGTAACAAAGTAAAGTGTCAAATTTGCGAAAAACCTAGTCATACAGCAAGGCAATGCTATTTCAGACTCAACGCTGAATATTATCCAAGTCATCGGAAAAGTGGTGAACCAAGTGCAAATATAGCACACATTAATTAAAGATCAAACAATCAGCCAGAGGATGCAAGAATGCAACAGTCAAGTTTAGAAAGACTCAGGTGCTACCAACCACCTCACAAGTAATCTTCAAAACCTCAATCTTGGCAACAAAGAATACTCAGGTATGCATACTATACATATGGGTAATGGTGAAGCTATAAACATCACACATGTTGGAACTAGCAGTATCAATGGTAAAAGATATCTTTACCTCAACAATCTACTAAGAGTTCCCCAAATTAAGAAAAATTTAATGAGTGTATCTCAGTTTGCTAATGACAACAATGTGTACTTTGAGTTTCACCCAAAATTTTGTGTTGTTAAAGACTTACTAAATCAAGAAACATTACTACAGGGTGAACTGGACAAGGATCTATGCACTTTCAACCTTGGAAATATGGGAAATGGAAAAAATAGGAATATGTGGTGCAATAGTTCTGTGTCAAATATTAAGAAAGACAAAGAAACTTTTGATTTGTGGCACTGTAAACTTGGACATCCTAGTGTAAATGTTGTAAAACAAGTACTCAGTAATAAAAATATTGCTTTTGATGTATCTGTACCATATATATGTACCTACTGTCAATTAGGCAAAAGCCATAAGTTACCATTTGCAGATTCCAATACAGTAGTCAGTAAACCACTTGAACTGGTGGCCACAAATCTATGGGGACCTGCACCAGTAAGTTCTGACTATGGATACAAGTATTACATATCTTTTGTTGATGCCTATTCTAGATATACCTGGATATATTTTTTAAATCAAAAGCAGACACAAGCAATGTGGTGATACAATTCATAACACAAGCTGAAAAGCAAACAAACAATGAACTCAAAATAATACAGACTGATGGAGGCAGTGAGTATAAACCACTAAAGGAATATTTTCAAAAAAGGGGAATTGTTCAAAGAACAACTTGCCCATATACCTCAGAGCAGAATGGTCTTGTTGAAAGAAAACACAGACACATAGTAGAAACAGGGCTAACATTACTAACTCAAGCCTCTATGCCAATAAAATTTTAGCCAGAGGCATTCAACACTGCGGTCTATCTGATTAATAGACTACCTACCAAGGTGCTCAAACATCTAAATCCCATTGAAATATTATTTGGGGTTAAGCCAGACTATCAAAGTCTGAAGACATTTGGGTGCTTATGCTTCCCATGCCTCAGACCATATAACAGTCATAAACTAAGTCTAAGATCCACCCCTTGTACATTCCTTGGGTATGGAAATAATCAAAAGGGATATAGATGCTTGAGTAATGATGGTAGGATATTTGTTTCAAGACATGTTGTATTTAATGAAGGAAAATTTCCCTTTGCAGATGAAAATATCAGAACTACAAGGAAAGTATATGACAAAGGGAGTGCATCATTACCATCAATACCTATTGTGTCAGACCGGAGCATCAGTGCAACTGGAGGAGACAAGCAGAGAAACAATAAATCACAACTCACTGTATCCAGAGAAGATACTGGATTAGGTCATGATTCTGAAAAGATCTCAAGTCCTCCTCCTAGCAACATAGACCAGAACAATGGTACAGACTCAGAGAAAGAACAGTCTCCATCCAAGTCTCAACACATAGATGATAACATCAGTGCACATGAGCCTCAAACTGCAAGAAAAGGACATCATATGACAACAAGGTCCAAGAGTGGCATATATAGGCCAAAATTGTACAATGCACAATTAAATCAGACAGAGCCAAACAACTACAAGGATGTTGTTACAAACATCAACTGGAAACAAGCAATGGATGAGGAATATAAAGCACTCATCAAAAACAAAACTTGGAGTCTCACAACCAGAACTAAGGACTATAATGTAGTTGGCTGCAAATGGACATATAAGATTAAAAGAAATCTGGATGGAAGCATAAGCAAATACAAGGCGAGGCTTGTAGCTAAGGGTTACAACCAACAATATGGATTCGACTTTTATGAGACTTTTTCTCCTGTAGTTAAACCAACAACAATAAGAATCATACTGACCATTGCACTATACCAGAAATGGAAAGATCAGACAACTGGATGTAAATAATGCATTTCTCAATGAAGATCTAAAAGAGGTTGTATTTATGGAACAACCAGAAGGGTATGAGAAAGGGGACAACAACAGACTCATATGCAAACTACATAAAGTTATCTATGGCCTAAAACAAGCTCCACGTGTATGGAATGAAAAACTTAAAGCAACACTGATGGAGCAAGATTTCTCACCAACAAAGTCAGACAATTCCCTTTATATACAATGCAAGAATGACAGTATTACATATATACTGATATATGTTGACGACATTATCATTACAGGAAGTAACAGCAAAATCATAGATCAGACAATAAAGCATTTAGATCAAGTATTCTCCATTAAGGATCTGGGTGATTTAAAATATTTTCTAGGTATAGAAGTCATACAGAAATCAAGTACAGAACTGTTTCTATGCCAGAAAAAATACATCCTAGACATTCTGAAAAGAGCAAATATGGATAACGCTAAGTCACTGCGTACCCCTATGACCAGCAATCTTCGACTCTCAAGAAACAGAGGCAAAGCTATTGAAAATGAAAAACAATATAGAAGCATTGTGGGAGCATTGCAATATATTACCATAACCAGACCAGATATAAGCTACAGTGTAAATAAAGTATGTCAATATATGCACAAACCTCTCAACAAACACTGGAAAGCAGTTAAACGTATATTGAGATACCTGAAAGGAACTCTGAATCATGGTCTAACATTCAACAGCACAAAACAACTAAGGATACAGGCTTACTTAGATGCAGACTGGGCCTCTGACCCCGATGATCGAAGATCGACATCAGGGTATTGCATTTACCTTGGCGACAACCCAATTTCCTGGAGTTCAAAGAAACAAGCCACTGTATCTCGCTCTAGCACAGAGTCTGAGTACAGATCCATAGCCAGCACAGCAGCAGAGATCACATGGATAGAGTCACTTCTTCAAGAAATCAAAATTGATCTCAAAAGCACACCGATTATCTGTTGCGACAACCTCAGCTCGGTTTCCCTCACTGCAAACCCTATTTTACACTCACGAATGAAGCACATCGAAATTGACCTTTACTTCGTTCGTGAGAAGGTCATAAGCAAGAGACTGGAAGTTCGCCACATCCTAGCCTCCCATCAAAGAGCGGACATTCTCACGAAGCCGTTATCTACGACAAATTTCATTAGACTAAAGAAGAAGCTTAGAGTTAGAAATGGCGGCGCAGAGAAAGATGAAGAAGGAAACCCTAGATCTAATTGAAGGGGCGAATTATGAAGTAACGAGAATATCTCAGCAGACTTTAGTATATCAGTATCAAGTTGTAGGGCTTTGGGCCAAAAGATAAAGCCCAATACCAGTGCATTTTGTAAACTATATAAAAGTAGTACAATAGTCTGTATTTCTGTATTATTAAAACAAGTAATAAGAAATCACTCTTTTCTTCTTCAATTAGTTTTCTTATAAGGGGGATTGTGTTTTCTGGTTCGCGGCTTTGCCTGTATATATGCGTTTAGTGACGGCTAGCGTCGGCCGCCTTTTTTCGTCGTCGCTAGCCGTCACCAGCAACGGTCACTAAACGAAGCATGTTTTGTGGTGATAGGGAATAGTCAAATTGATCATCAAGGCTCGTCATCATTACCTATCGGATGGTTTAATAATTCTACGATTGGTTCAAGTAGGTAAAACATTGGCTAAGGTCTTTTTAGCTCCACCTTGAATTGATATTCCACCAGCTTCATATACATTGTCATGAACAATGCTAGAAGACATCTGTGGACCACTTTGTGACATCTCATTTTCTCATGTTTCAATAACAGCTACAACTCTAATACTATGCTAAAAAGTGGGAATCTGTTCCATCTTATTCGACCTATCAGAAATGGTTACTATCATAGCTCAAGAACCAACAAGGCAAGGTACTGTTATTGATTGTTGACTAATTTTGATTCTCTCTATACTGATTGTTATGTTTACATAAGCAATTTGTGTTAATAATGATTGTTTTAATTTACAGATTAGCAACCAACTCTGGAATTGAATTCAAAAGGTGAATAAAACCTGTACAAACTCATGGACAAAACAGTTAGCAATATTACACGAGGTAGAAGTAGTTAATGTATTGTACGTGCACCTGCACATGCATAGTAAGCATGTGCACAGTGATCACTCGTACCAAATCGTCATTCCTTCAAAGGCTTGTATATAAATTTGACATTCTCAGAGCAAGGAATGAACAATTTCTATTTGACATATGTTTTCCGCATATGGTTATCTGTCTGCTTCATTGACGTTGCCGACTGCGATATTGCTGCCGACTAAGAATTAATCATTTTCGCCTGAGTTGCATGTATATTAGGTGGACATTATCAAATTGGAGGAGTCAACTTGAATACTCTCATTGCTCAGGAAATACCAACACAAGGTATGACTGTTTATTACGTAATTGTTTTTGTTTTTCCTTTATGATTATAATGTTTACATAAGCTATGTGTTAATGATTATTGTTCGATATTTCGTATGAATCATTTGACACAAGAAGCGAGGAAGTTATTGGTTGCGGTTAAATACTTATTTATGAGGATCAATGAACACGTTTTCCAACTTTTCCATGGTAGTTTTTTGCAACCATCTAAAGCCCAGCATATGGGGACCAACGGAAGTACTACTAATTAATCTAGTATTTACATATGCTAATTGAAATCGCTAAGGATGCATGGTAAGCCATACTATTTCACTAGTTAATGGAGTAAGAGAAAATTAAACCATCCGAGCTTGATGTATCCAGTACCAGCTCAAAGAAACCTCTGCCCAAGCCCCATTCAAATTTTGTTGCCCATTCCTATATAAAATTTCAACATTTTTGTTATATTAGCTATAAGATTAAATAAAAGACTAAATGAAGTAGGCTACAACATTCAATTCAAAAGGCATAAATTAAACATTAAATTTTCATACAAAATAACTATTGAACTTCCTTCAAATAATCAAAAGAAAAATGCTTCTTCTTGCCTTTTTTGTAGCAAATTCTTCAATCAAATTGTCATAATTAAGCTTATCTAAAAACTCACTTTCAATTGAAATCATTGACAGGCCATTCAATCGTTCTTATGACATGGTAATTCGAAGGTAGTTTTTAATCAATTTCAATTTAGAAAAACTTTTCTCCGCAGAAGCAACGCACGCAGATTGGAAGCCACCTTCTTCTACATAAAAACCTACGAAGTCATGAATATAACTATTTCTTTAGGTAACATAATTTGCAAAGCTCTTAAAGTTTGAAATAAATCTTTTACATATATATATATATATATATATATCTGTGTGTGTATGTATATTATATACATGTATGTATATATATTATATCACATCGTTCATTGTATTTCAAGTAACTTTCTAAACGAATGCAGTGTTCCATTAACTCTTCTTTACCAAGATTAACAAACTTTAACTTTAACAAAAATCCATAGACATTGTCATAAAGTTCATTTTTTCAAACCGACCTTTAAATGATGTAGAGCTCTGTCTATGATACAAATGAACTATATGAACGACTTTCTTCATTATTAGTTTCTAATTTTGGCTCAAGAACAATATCCATACCAAGTTCATTTGCTTCATTCACCATTTTCTCAAACCTATGTTCTCTAAAGTTTTAAAATAATCAATTAGTTGTTTTAATCTTGTGATTGCATCCTCTAAATTCATATTCTCCTGTTGAAGTGCTTTGCTTACTTAATTCATCCTCTTCATTACTATATTCATTTTATAAAATAAGATAGTTTCGTATTTGTGAATGGATTAAAACACTCACCTTTGATTTCTAGTCGATTTAAAATCCAAATAAGATGGTTTTCAAAAAATCAAGTCCTTTTTCTTCTAATGGCCTCTCCCCATCGTCCTTTTTCTTCTGCTTTCCCGCTTCTCTCTTCCTCCACCATACCTCCGTATCGTCCTTGCCATGCTTCCTCTTCCACCTCCTTACCTTAGTGTTTGTACCAAAATTGGGCACAACACTCTTCGGAAGTTTTTAAAGAGATAAAATGAAGAAATTAAATGGAAAAAGAGGATTATCTAACTAAAACTCCAAAAATAAATGATAAAAATGCACAGAAACACAGGGATTTAGAGTGGTCCGGCGTATTGCCTACGTCCATATGAAATTGATCACTTTATTGATGTTTATTTGATGATTACAATTGATTGCAGCGGATTACAGCGAATTAAAGTTATGAAATTCGAGTACAACAGCAGTAATGGAGTGTGAAATTGAATCCGACAGAGTCTGGGCGTTGGAGCGTCAAAAGATCCTTTCTCTATAGGCCCTGGGGCTCTATTTATAGGCGTAGGAGGCTGATATTTCGCTCAGATCTCGGGATACTTCTTCTGGCACGTGAGTGGACCCACTCGACCGAGCCCATGAAGTTTCGGCTCGATCCGTGATCGATACAAACGAATTTCGTATCGATCAAGATTTCGTCCAATGGAGTCGAAACTTGGTGTGAACATTCTTTAGCATGTACGTAAGCTTTTGTGAAAATTTCATAGCATTTGGACTTGTGGATTGCGAGATATGATCGATGCAATTTTGTGTTTTCGGTAGGCTGTTTGGTTTGTATCGATCACCTTCGCGTCGTTCCTTTCGAATCGATTAACGCACGTGCTAAAGAGATGACGTGGCGTGTGATTTCTAGATCGATCCGCTCTTGATGCTGAGCTGATTGCTTCCATCATCGTGTCGATCGAGTGCTGTGTCTTTGTGGTCGATGCTTGGTGCTTCTTTTCGTATCGATCATTTGTGCTCTCGTTCGTATCGATCACGCTTTATTTCGTATCGATGCCCGGTTGTCAATTTCATATCGATGAGTAAGTTCCTACTTTGTATCGATCTATGGTCGATCGATATGAAGTGTGCATGGTATTTGATCGACTCGATGGATACGAAATGGGCAACAACCAACTGATTCGAAGTGGACCTGCCTTCGGATGGACACGAAGAAGGCCATCCTCGATGGATACGAAGATGGTACTTGTCGATCGATACGAAGCAGGAGTTTCCGGATGGATACGAAGTAGACCCTGCTTGATCGATATGAACCAGAGGTAGAGCGATCGACGCGAAGTGGTACGAAAAGGATAAATGCGAAATAGGCAGACCTGGATCGATGCGAAGTGGACCCACTTGTTGCCGATTGATTCGAAGCTATGTGTCGCCGATGGGTTCGAACAAAGTCCTTCACCTGATGGATACGAAATGGAGCTTGTTCACTGATGGATTCGAAATAGAATCGATTCGAACTAAGGCTTAATGATGGGTACGAAGTGAGGTTATTTCCTTCGATTTGCATCGATCATAACTTGAGCATGCGAATTCAGATTGACTTGAAACTTGGAACGTTGGCTCTCATAGCTTCGCTTGTCGTGTCATATCAATTTTAGCTCGATTCAGACTCGGACAAGATTCGTCGATATCCATAGTGAGCTTGCCTATAACCGATCTCCAAGACGAACCGTCATTGGTTTCTAGTCAAGTTCTTAGTGTCACGGCCTTGCCAAAAGGCGGGATAACATTTGCCCCCCAAAGTACGTCTTGTGGAAACATGACGTGCTTTGAAAAGCTACAACCTTTACTTTGAACAGTTATCGTCTTTTCGTTGAAAGTTGTAATATTTGACTGATTTCCTCAGTAATGTGAACTGTTGGTTGTCAACTATTGTACCCTGTATTGTTGTAACTGATTGCTGTATGTTAGTGGTTAGCTGTTTGTCGTTCTAATCGTTATCAGATGAGTATCTAATTCCCGTGGATGTTGAAAATTGAATATTAGTCCGACATATATGCATATACATTAATCTGACTCTCGTTGACATTGCACGTTCACGAGTCGTTGTCAGTTCTCTCGTATCGAATTCCGTATCAATCCTCTCCTGAACCGATGTGAAATTCGAGTTGCAACAACGCTTGAGGGTTTTTTTTGGATGTTTGTTCGCATCGATCCTCTCCTGAATCGATACGAAAGGTTGAAAGGCAGTTTTCGTATCGATGTGATTCACAACAATGGATACGAAATGATCGTTCGTATCGATGGTTACGAACTTCGGTGGAATTCATTGGAGTGGACCTCATTTCGTATCGATGTGTTCGAGGTTGTTGGATATGAACAGACGATTCGCCTTTCGTATCGATAAATATTGGCCTTTAGAAGCTGTGATTTAATGGATTAGAACTGCATAGTTCGTATCGTTGCATTGGGGATGGAGTCGAAAATGATCGATATAAACAATGGCTTCGCATCGATGGATCTGGGTGACCTGTTATGACCGGTCGTGTTGACTGGGAGGAGAATCGCCTTTTTTCTTCATACCTAAGTCCATATAAATACTCTGGACCTAGCCATTTTTTCTTCATTTGCCATTCCAGCTCTCTGCCTTGGTATCGCTCAGGAAACTCGGAAAAACTTGGAAAAAGAAGAACTTCGATCATCTTCGAATCGAACCAAACCTTCAATTACTTGATAAAACTGTCAAATTTTGGTAATCAAATAAATGAATCCAACATTTTAACGTCAAGGCTCGAAATCTTGCCATCCTATCTGCCTTTGTGATCGATTCTGACGAAATCGAGGTCAAAGACGAGCCAGAGTAAGATCGTGGATAAAGAAACTGGAGTCAAGGCCATTTGGAGAAGAAGGAGTGTGGAGGAGAATGGCTTGACCTTCGTTTCGTGTCGATCTGGAGCAGGAGTGCTCGAATTGATCTAGATGATATGATTTCACATCGGAGTTCGCATCGATCCCGGAGATGTTAAGTGGAATGATGAGGTTCGCATCGATCGAGGAAGGTTGGAATTCATATCGATCTGGAATGATCGATTCGATGATTTGGCCCGTACGATCGATACGAAGTTATGACCCCAACGATCAATACGAAAACTAGGGCGGTGATCGATGCAAAGCCAAAGGTCTCAGATCGTTGCGAGGTCAATGGATCTGATCGATTCAAAGATGTTGGCCCTGTTTGATACAAAACTGAGGTTCTCTGATCGACGCAAAATACACTCCCATGGTCGATACAAAACGTATCGATTCGAACATGATCGATACGAATATGGGGCCTCCTCGATCGATGCAAATTGTTGCATTCTGGACCGTTACGACTTGCATCTCTGGTGATCGATCCACATCTGAACCCTGATGGATACGAAATCTTGTATCATCGATCACATGACTCCGACGAGCTTCATTCTTGCATATCTGGACTTAACTGTTAAACTGCATATTTGACTGCCCTTCGAAGCTCGCCAATGGAACTGTAACTTAACAAAATTATAACGAACTTTAACTTGGATCGGTCGCCAGCATCTGGATGGCACGGTTGCGACGGTCAGCGATGGCGGTCACTCTAGTTGAACTTCGAAGTCTTGTCGTTTGCACGCTTTCTTTAATTCTGTAGGATTTTTCCAAGTAATATACAACACTGCACTGCACAACACATTCACACATTTCACACTGGGGGATGCACAGGCTTATTATCGTCTAATGATGGTTTCTCATAAGCTAGTTAGTAATGGAATCTTCAAGCTCACAGCAATAGGAAGCTCAGAGTTTAATTCCTCCAATAATCGAGATACCGGCCATCGAGGCCGAAGTCATAGATCCAGCTCCGGATGAGTTTCCAAGTGCCAGGTTCCTTTGCCATCCACAAGACTCTATGCCGTCCGACATCTCTGAAGATATGTTGGGACGGATATGCTTAAGACATGGCTTGTCGCTCCACGACGTATTACTGCCAGGGCCAGATAATAGACCACATGCTCCCCCGAAGGGGTTTACTGCTTTCAATCGTCATGCTTGCACATCAGGAACACCTCCTCCATTTAATCAGTATATAAGGGAAATGCTGTCATTCCTTGGAATCGCTCCATCCCAGCTACACCCCAATGGATATGCCTTGCTGAATAGCACTTTCATTGTTTTTATGGAGCATCTCTTTCGACCACCAAAGCCGATCGAGATTAGATACCTCTTCAACATTAAGAGCCGAGGAGATAACCCTTCTTTCACATTCTTGGAAGCGGTTAGGAACTGTCAAATAGTAACGGGGTCTTGGACCAGGCTAAGTTACTTCAAAACCGAGTGGTTCTACGTTCGATGCCCCCCTGGATTCGCTAGGCGATGGTTGGATAGACGTAAGTGTTGCAGTCTTTCTCAAGAATTACCGAGATAATAATAATCGTTCTCAAAATTAACATATTCTCTTCTTTTACAGCCACAATCTCACGACCTGAAGGTGGGTATTTCAAAGAGTTAGTTCGGATCCTCCAAGTTGTTCCGGGTGAAGAGAGGAACATTGACTTGGTTCTAACCGACAGAAACTTGAGAATTGTTGGATTGATCGAGCAGAACCAAAGTATAAGGCTCGAAGGAACACTGAGGATGGCCTCGAAGAAGCGGGCGAAACGCAAGATGCCCGGTGTCGTAATAACCGAAGGGGTTGATCCGAAGAGAACACCCACTGATGATGAACTTATAGCTGGGCCTTCTGGCAGTTTTCAGGACTCAGAAGAAAGGAGAAAAGGCAAGGCAGTTG
The DNA here is from genome assembly GCA_030737815.1 of Allium fistulosum. Classification (NCBI taxonomy): domain Eukaryota; kingdom Viridiplantae; phylum Streptophyta; class Magnoliopsida; order Asparagales; family Amaryllidaceae; genus Allium; species Allium fistulosum. The sequence goes on from CM060907.1 coordinate 105,258,149, forward strand.
CTCATAAGCGTTCTAAATCCATGAGATTGAAATCCGTGGTTGTGTCTTTGCCTATTCCTGGAATTAATTTCGGAGGCTCCTCCCCTGCAAGTAGAGAATCCTTTCGAAGGGCTTGCTGATATTCCGATCCCGGATTATGTGTCATTTCAACATGACACCGGGTTGGAGGAGCTTGACAGTGCTCTTGATCTGAGTGAGTCGCTTGCCATAAGTGCGGCCGAGATTTCCGGTTGGTCGGTGGGTTGCATATACATACACTTCACGACACTACATGATTTATAATCGTAAACTATCCAATCTAAGAGATCACTAACTTTCCTTCCGTTTCACACTTACAGGTACGATGTCTGGGAGAGGATCGATATTGGGAAGCCTTCGCTCGGCCCGAAAGTCTTCTACTTACTACGAGTCCCGAAGGAGGGATTCAGATAGAGACCGCGATCGCGGGTACTCTAACCAAGAGAGATATGAGCGAGATAAGGATGGAGATTATAGATACCGATCTAGGTCCCGTTCTCCACCTCCTAGAATCCCATCGCCACCTCCTGTTCATGCTTCACACCCACCAAAGCCTCTGCGACACCGACCGTCTTCTCACACTTCTAGGCCCGAAACTCATCAAAAGCGAGTCGAAACTGTGGCCCCATAATTGCAGAGCAGGCCATAACTGAGCCCACGGGGGAAGGGGCTATTAAAATCCCTCAGCTGAGGAAAGAGTTCCCAAACATATGCTTCGACGGCCATGTCTTTCCACCTCATTTAAAGAGGATTCCATCGGGGGCGGAAAACATGATGCATGATTACATTCATGACATTTACGCACAGTATAGAGAGTGGGTGAAGGCTACAGAAAAAGCTTCAAAGGTGGCCTTTGAGCGAGCCAAAGCGATTGAAAAGATGGAATCTGAGTTTGCTCAAAAGGACCGAATCATCCAAGTGCTCAATACCGAGGCCGAGTCTTCTCAGAAATCTGAAATTGAGGCCCCCAAAAAAGATGATGAAGCGAATGTGGCGATGGAGAGATTGAGGCAGACACACGTTGCCTTGGTGGAGGAGATGGGCCACCGAAATACTACTGTCACTGCCGAACGACATGCGGCGGTTAAGGAACTCAACGAGCTTAAAGCCAAATTATCTGACATTGCCAAGGAAAGGGATGATGCGAACAACGCAACCCACGAGGCATGCGAATAGGCTGTCTTGCTCCGGGGTGAACGGGACGCGGCCGTGGCTAAGGTCCGCGAGGTGGAGAATAAGGTTGAGGAGGAGGTGAAATCGGCTGAGTCCAGGCTAGAAGCCAACATTGAAGATCTTCTCGTTGTTTATAACGCTAACGTGCTGAGGCATAGGGGTCTAGCCTGGCTTGATGATTACCCGGCACATTTATACAACGCCTGGGGCCGATTGGTTGAGGAGGAGAAAGCGGTGCATCTGGGTGAATCAGTCGACGAATTTGAGCTCGAGAACCATCTACTGAATGAAGATGAATGGAAGATTCTCCATGAGTCGATGATTTCTTATGAGAAGGAGAGACTTGGCACCCAGCACTTGGAAGTAGGAGAAAGCTCAGGGGTTGAACATCATGATGCATGTCTTGAAGTTCCGGTGTCAACCCAGCCTGAACCCTTACCTGCGGTCGATCCCCAAGCTGTTCCTGCCTACAATCCGGATCAGCCGCAAATGTCTTCGGCTATAGAGCAAGTTGCTGAAGCTGTTCAGTCGTCTATAAGCCAAACTGAGGAAGGTACTCTGAACATCCTGTATGTCTGTCTTAAGTCGGAATCGTCACTCGAATTAAGTACTAACAGTTCTCTTATTTCTGTCCAGTGATTGATGCTGCACCGGTCATGCCTCCTGTTACTCAAGAATCACATCACATGCAGGAGGCTATCGTCACCGAAGCGACCACCGTAACTACAACTGCGCCACTTGACGAAATGCAGGGAAGCACGCTTGTTTTTGATGAGCAAATGATGGAGGAACTCCTTGGTCGTCATAGCGATCCTTTTGCGGACCTGCCATTTGTTATGGGTGGAAGCACCCCTACTACAGACTCTTCAATGCCAACCACTGATGCTCCTAGCGAGGCCCAAGCGATTAATGAAGAGGAAATATTGGTCGAAATTGATGCTAAAATGGAAGCAGCGGCTCATGGTGGAAGTTTTGGAGGTGGGATGGCGGCACCTGGTCCAGCTCCGCTCAGAATGATATCACCTGGTGGTACAGATTTCGACACTAGTGTGCCCATTCCACCTTCTACACTTGATCCTGTTCCTCCGACTTCGCCCGCAGGAAGAATCCCTATTCATTCGAGCTCAGAGGAGGATGTCGAGATCATGCCCCCGCCTGGAGACCGACCACCGAAGAGTAAAGGCTCAAAGAGGAAAGTTAGTGGCGGCTCCAGCGGGTTTACACCGAGGAAGAAGTTGAGAGAGAAGAAGAAATAGATAGACCTCTTTAATTTGTTCTAAGTAGATAGGGATTTATTTTGGTTTTCTTTTCGTAGGTCGTGTATAGATGCAGGTTTGGCCCCTGCTAGTAGGAATTTTTTGGAATAAACTTGTATATGAATTTCTTTCACAGAAAGTAGAAACGAAACTCTTCTTTTTTGGCTTCTCCTCAGTTATTGTGTATTTACTTAAGTGTTTCAATATTTGAAGTGCACTTGTGAAGTTTCAGCTTCCGAGTCATGTTTGTTTTCATTTGTCAGGTCCGGAAATTGTGGACACGATTCATGACTGGGGAGTGAGTTGAATTTTGACGTAGCACTGCCTCAGTCAATGGTTGACACTCAAGTTCTGCCCCTAGTCTTAGGGACGAGCTGTAGAACATCGGCCAGCGATTGCATCTCTCTTATAACATGTTGAGTTTAGTACCACTGAATGAATGTTTGAGACAAGCGGGGATGGAGTGGCTCAACCACACTTGCTTGATTATTGACAATCTTATCCACACTCCGGGGATCTTCATTTATTTACTGGCAGTTGGTTACGCCGTTTTTAGCATTAATCATCTGTCCACGCTCTGGGGACTGGGAGTCGACATTTAGACTTTGATTCGCACCATGGGAGTTTGGAGTTGGTGTTTATGCTCCAATTCGCATTTTGGGAATCCGAGGTCTATGTTTATACTCTGATTCGCACTCTGGGAATTCAGAGTTGATGTTTATACTCCGTTTCGCACTCTGGGAATTCGGAGTTGATGTTTATACTCCGTTTCGCACTCTAGGAATTCGGAGTTGATGTTTATACTCCGTTTTGCACTCTGGGAATTCGGAGTTGATGTTTATACTCCGTTTCGCACTTTGGCAATTCAGAGTTGATGTTTATACTCCGTTTCGCACTCTGGGAATTCGGAGTTGATGAACAGACGGTCAGTCACATCTGTTGCATGTTTTTGGATTTCGCTCGCACTTTGGGAACAAAAGGCGTATCAGGATCATGGATGGTCGGATCACATCCACCCTGAGTTAACAAGTGAGCTCGTTAGATGGACGGATCCACCCTCCTCAAACTTGGTTAAGATACGGGCGAAGTCGTTAGGTGGACGGATCCACCCTCTTCGCAAACGAATTTTTGAGTTTATACTCTAGTTCACATTCTGGTAATCTGGAGTTAAGTGAAGGATTGTCGTGTATCAATCCTTTTTTAACTTTGGTGTGATGGCTTGTCCCCGAGCTCGGGTTTCACTTAGCGAGTGACCGGTTGCATCACAGTCACTCCCTATTTGAATAAATCCCACCGTATGGTGGAACTTAGCTCTCCGTGCATGGTGATGATTATATGATGTACTTCAAGTAAATCACAGCTCTGGCTCGAAGAGATTGCATTTTATTGGTGAAATAAAAAAATATTGGCAAATTCAGTTGCCTTATTACAAATTCTAATTTCGAAATGCAGAAACAAATTGCAAATGGAAAATAAACTAAATGAATAAACATAGCCTGTTATGTGTAGTAGCGACGAAGACTCTCGCTGTTCCAGGCTCTTAGTAGAGTAAGACCGTCGACGGTCGATAATTTGAATGTGCCATCTCCAAGCCTTCGTTCAATTACATACGACCCTTCCCATGTTGGCTTCATATGTGAAGGAACCGGATAGATTCTTTTCAGGATGAGATCGCCGAGCTCAAAGGTTCGTGGACGGACCTTGGCGTTGTAGAATCGGGCGACTCGACTTCGATACGCAGCTGCCCTCAGATCAGCCTCTTCACGTTTCTCATTTAGTAAATCGAGAGATTCAACAAGTAATATAGCATTTGTCTTCGAATCGTAGTATGTCACTCGATGAGAAGGTACTTCTAGCTCGACTGGAATAACAGCCTCTGAACCATAAGAGAGAGAGAATGGAGTGTGACCGGTCGCGGACTTGTGGGTTGTTCGGTAAGCCTATAAAGCCATAGAAAGTTCATCGACCCATTTGCCCCCAACCTTTTCCAGTCGCTTTTTCAGAATGGACTTTATGACCTTGTTGACTGCTTCGACTTGTCCGTTTGCTTGAGGGTGCGCAACTGCTAAGAATTTCTTTTGGATGTGAAACCGTTTGCAGAAATCTTTAAATTCAACACTGTCGAATTGGGTTCCGTTATCAGTGATAATGGTGTGTGGGAGACCGAATCGACAGATAATGTTGCGGACTACAAAGTTGATCACTTTTTTCGTCGTTATGGTAGCAAGAGGTTCAGCTTCAGCCCACTTTGTAAAGTAATCAACTGCAACGATGGCGTACTTCGCACCACCTTTTGCCAAAGGTAGAGAACCAATGATGTTGATGCCCCATACTGCAAACGGCCATGGGCTGACCATTTGAGTTATCTTGGTATGTGGGGCTCTTGGAATTCGAGCATGCTTTTGACATTTATCACATTTCTTGGCATAATCCAACGCATCGCGATTTACAGTCGGCCAAAAATATCCGTATCAAAGTACTTTCTTGGCAAGTGCTTGCCCCCCGGTGTGATCACCACATTCTCCCTCGTGTACGTCGTGTAATACTCATTTAATTTCATCGTGAGCGATACACCGGAGTAAAGGAACAGAGTACCCTCATTTGTACATGACTCCATTCTGGATGGTGAATCGTGAAGCCTTCCGAAGGACTTGTCTTTTTTCACTCCTGCGCTGCGGCAGGATTCCATGCTCAAGGTAATTTCTGAATGGAGTCATCCACGACTCCTTATCGGGAATGGTTTCACATACCCAATCTGTTTCTACCTAGTCAATACTTGGGGAAGATAACATCTCTATGGGAACAAGTCCCATGTGCTGAGCTTCACCTGTGCTGGCTAACTTCGCCAATGAATCGGCTTTCTGATTGCATTCTCGAGGTATACAATAAATGGCATAATAATCAAACTGATTTAGTATTTCCTGAACCCGAGCTAAGTAAGCAGCCAGCCTTCGATCTCTCGCTTGATATTCTCCCCGTACTTGACATACAACTAATTGCGAATCACAATAAATTTCCACAACGATAATTCTCAAATCTCTAGCAAGTTTCAATCCAGCTAAGAGGGTTTCATATTCAGCTTCGTTATTGGTTGCATGAAAATCGAACTTTAAAGCATAACATATAGATCGGCCTTCGGGGGTTTCAAGCACAACCCCAGCGCCCGAGCACCGGTCATTTGATGCACCATCAGTGTACAGCTTCCAAACGTATTCGGGGGATTCACTAGTTTCAAGCAAGTCCTCTGGAATGGTAAATTCAGCAATAAAATCGGCTAGGACTTGTCCTTGAATGGCTCACCTTGGAGTATAAGTAACATCAAACTAGCTCAGTTCGATGTTCCACTTGAGTAACCTACCAGACGTCTCAGGCCTTGTAAGGACCTGTCGTAATGGCTGGTCGGTGTAAACAATAATAGGATGGGCCTGGAAATATGGGCGGAGCTTTCTTGATGCAATAACAAGACAATAAGCCAGCTTTTCTAGTTTTAGATAATTCCTTTCAGCTCCAGTCAGTCGCTTGCTGATGTAATATACTAGCTTCTGTATTCGTTCTTCCCGAACTAAGGCAGCGCTGATTGCGTTTTCTGATACCGCCAAGTAAACATACAACTTCTCATGATCAATGGGTTTTGACAGGATATGTGGTGTGGATAGATGCTGAATTAATGCTTGGAAAGCAACCTCACACTCTGTGGTCCATTCAAAGTTTCGTTTTCCTTTTCGAATCAGATCGAAGAAGGGAATGCATTTGTCAGTGGACTTTGAAATGAACCTGCTTAGTGCTCCTACTTTCCCATTGAGACTCTGGACTTGCTTAATAGTTTTCGGAGTTTCAAGATTTCTGATTGCCCATATCTTTTCAGGATTAGCTTTGATTCCTCGATCATTGACGATAAACCCAAGGAATTTTCCGGATGTAACTCCAAAATGACATTTCAGTGGGTTGAGCTTCATTCTATACTCTCGAAGTATGTTGAACATTGATTCCAGGTCTTTAATATGGTCAGTGGAAAAACGTGATTTCACAATCATATCGTCTACGTATACTTCCATGGTCTTTCCATTCTGATTGGCGAACATCCGATTGACCAATCGTTGATAAGTAGCCCCGGCATTCTTGAGTCCGAATGGAATAACTTGTAACAATAAAGTCCCAGATTGGTTACGAAGCTGGTATGTTCCTGATCAGGTAAATGCATTGGTACATGATTGTAGCCAGAATATGAATCCATGAATGATAAGAGTTTATGCCCAGCTGTTGAATCTACTAGCTGATCAATTCTGGGAAGCGGGAAACTGTCCTTAGGACAGGCTTTATTCAGATCGGAGTAATCGACACATGTTCTCCATTTTCCGTTTGACTTTCGGACAAGCACAGGATTCGACACCCATTCGGGATATAGCGCATCTCGAATGAACCCATTCGTTTAAGCTTTTCTACTTCTTCTTTAAGGGCGACAGATCTCTCTGGATCCATACCACGCCTTTTCTGTTTGACCGGGACATGCCGCGGGTCAATATTCAAAGTGTGGCTCGCGATGTCCGGCGAGATCCCACACATATCAAAATGCGTCCAGGAGAATACGTCAAGATTCGCCCGTAGAAATTCAACCATTTCCTCTTGAGTCTGCTCGCTTAGCTGAGAGCCAATCTTTATCATCTTTGAATCATCATCATTGTCTATTGGGACATCGATCATCAGTTCGGTCGGGGATGCTTGACTTTCTTTAGATTCTCTTTCATCTTCAGTTTCCCTTGGGTCAAGATCCCTTTGGAATTGGCTTGGGTGCCCGGGCCTAAGTCTAGGCATTAATTGTCAATTATTAGCAAAGCGGACGCAGAGAGATTCCTCTACGCCCTTTCCTTTCTCCCTTCGCTGCGCGTCTGGCAGCTCAGCGACATAACAGGCTCTCCCAGCAGCCCGATCTCCTTGAATAACACCCACTCCATGATCAGTGGGAAACTTCAGAGTCAAACACCATGGCGCAATAGCTGCCCTGAATTCAGCGAGGGCCGATCGGCCCAAGAAAACATTATAAGGGGAGTCCATGTCCAACACAACAAACTGCAATATCCGAACTCTCCGGCGTTCTCCAACTCCCAACTCCACTGGTAGCTCCACTACTCCAGTGGGTATAGTAGCGCTCCCATTGAAACCATGAATTCGAGATTGGCAAGGCTTTAAGTCATTGGCTTCCATCCCCATTTGGTCGTAAGCTCGTTTAAAGAAAATATTCACAGAGCTTCCACTGTCAACTAAGATCCTCTTCATCCAAGCAGGACCTACTTGAGCTGAGATGACCAGTGGATCGATAGTGGGGGCCTCGACCTTATCAGCATCTCTGTTTCTGAATACGATGTTGTCTGTCATCGTCTTCTGCTGTTTAGCCGGAGCCCCTTCATCAAAACTACTATAACACTCGAAGTCCACATGCCTAATAGAGCTGGCATATGACTCCATTTCCTTCCAGCTTCGGTCTGCTGGATAGGGACCACCACTTATTGTATTAATAACCAATCTCCCGCCAATACGAGCGGGTTCCTCCTGCCTTTCCTAGCTTGGTGCACGATTCTGATTCGATGGGCCCGCACCTCCTGACTACGACGCCCGCACAAACTGATCAAACTTTCGTTCACGTATCAGCTTTTCAATGAGATCTTGTAAATGTCGACACTCATTTGTATTATGGCCATAATTCTCATGGAATCTACAAAATTTCCCTGTTTGGATTTGTCTTTCTGTTGACGGCTTCGGGGCAGGTTTCTTGTATTGCATGGTATTACAGGTCTGCAAATACACATTTTCCAACGACGTATTCAATGGAGTATAATTGTCGAACATGGGAGCTCTACGTCGTGGACCACGATTTTGATCTCGTTTTTTACCTTGATTTCCATTGTCGCTTTACTGGTTATGTTTGTTTTGTATATTCAACTGAACTTTTCCGAAACTCTCCCTGGATTGTTTAACTGCGATGTTACTTTGAATTCCTTCCATGCCGGGCCCTACGTCATCCTACTTTCTAGACTGTTTCGCATCCTCCCTTCTCAAGAATTGGGCTGCCTTGGAATAGAAACGATCAAATGATGCAGGTGGCTTCCCAGCTAACTAATTTCTGAACTCAGAATCAAGATCAATCCCCTTAGTTAATGCCATCAAGATAGAGTTGTCATTGGGATTGCTTATTTCTGCACATGCAGCATGAAATCGTTCCAAGTAACGTCTAAGTGTCTCTTCGGGAGCTTTTGTGACACTAGACAGGGTATTAACATCTTTAGGCCTTGCTACGTGCATACGTAATTGTTCAACAAACTTGGTGGCCATCTGGTCAAAATTATAAATAGATCGTGGCGGCAAACGAGTAAACCACATAGTAGCAATGCCCCCAGGGAAATGGGGAAACTACGGCATTTTACTGCATCATCAGCCCTCGCAGCATTCATTATCCATTCGTACTTCAGGATGTGTTGATTGGGATCAGAATTTCCTTCATAGACAGGAAAAGCTAGCATCCTGAAGCGCCGAGGTGGTTCAGCATATAATATGTCATCGGTGAAAGGGGTATGACTCCGGGAAATCCCCCAGTCGTCATTAGTGAGACCCTGACTTTCACGGATCATCTGACGAATCATCGTCGGTATATCCGGCATCTGGATATTTGGGGCATGCTGTGCCAAGGTGTGGTCGGGTTCTATAATGCGAGGCCGGACCGGGCGCGGTCGACGGTCCATGTCTCGCCTCCTTGGTTCGAAGTTTTCAGGAACATAAGGTTCTGGTGTGTGTTCTCATCGGCGACAATATGGATCAGCTTGATTTCTAGCATCAACTCCTTGTTCGGTAGTGGTGGTGGTAGCGAGGCTGCCTGTGACATGGTAAGGAGCGGCACTCCCTCGAGACGAGGGTCCAGTCTGCTGGCTGGTGGATGGTCCAGTCCTGGGTTGTCCAAGATTTAGGGCAGGTTGGTGTCCGGTGGCCTGGGTGTAGCTTACGTCCAGCCGTGGGCGTGTAGATCGGTGATGATCATCGGATGAGGCTGAACTCTCCGTGGAGGAATAAGAAGCTTGATCCCTTCTGGATCTTCTACGCCTTTGGCGATTCAGCTGGTTGGTCAATTCTGTGTTGGCGCGCAGTTGTTCAGTAAGCTGTTGCCGACTCTGGGTCAACTCTTAAAGCAGCATCTGGAACTCTTGTCTAGTGACCGGGCCTGATGGATCTGAAGGTCCGGCGGCATCTTGGTTGGATGGAGGCAACTGTATGGGATTTTGTCTATCCCGTACTTCATGATCAACATTTGTAGAAGCAGTTCGTGTGCTCACCATGATGAATTGACGAAGTCCTTTCCTAGATCTGATGAAAATTTGAATAGAATGGAAGGGCTTCAAGACTTGAGATCTGGATCTTCTTCTTGGATTTATGCAATCCGATATCGATAGCATATCCAAAGAGCAGGAGAAAAATTGGGTTTTTTCTCAGTGAAAGCACCAAAGTGTTTGTACCAAAATTGGGCACAACACTCTTCAGAATTTTTTGAAGAGATAAAATGAAGAAATTAAATGGAAAAAGAGGATTATCTAACAAAAACTCCAAAAATAAATGATAAAAATGCACAGGAGCACATGGATTTAGAGTGGTTCGACGTATTGCCTACGTCCACTATGAAATTGATCACTTTATTGATGTTTGTCTGATGATTACAATTGATTGCAGCGGATTACAACGAATTAAAGTTATGAAATTCGAGTACAATAGCAGTAATGGAGTGTGAAATTGAATCCGGCAGAGTCTGGGCGTTGAAGCGTCAAAAGATCCTTTCTTTGTAGGCCCTGGGGCTCTATTTATAGGCGTAGGAGGCTGATATTTCGCTCAGATCTCGGGAGACTTCTTCTGGCACGTGAGTGGGCCCACGCGACCGAGCCCATGAAGTTTCGGCACGATCCGTGATCGATACGAACGAATTTCATATCAATCAAGATTTCGTCCAATGGAGTCGAAACTTGGTGTGAACATTCTTTAGCATGTACGTAAGCTTCTGTGAAAATTTCATAGCATTTGGACTTGTGGATTGCGAGATATGATCGATGCAATTTTGTGTTTTCGGTAGGCTGTTTGGTTCGCATCGATCACCTTCGCGTCGTTCCTTTCGAATCGATCAACGCACGTGCTAAGGAGATGACGTGGCGCGTGATTTCTGGATCGATCCGCTCTTGATGCCGAGTTGACTGCTTCCATCATCGTATCGATCGAGTGCTGTGTCTTTGTGGTTGATGCTTGGTGCTTATTTTCGTATCGATCATCTGTGCTCTCGTTCGTATCGATCGCGCTTTATTTCGTATCGATGACCAGTTGTCAATTTCATATTGATGAGTAAGTTCCTACTTCGTATCGATCTGTGGTCGATCGATACGAAGTGTGCATGGTATTTGATCGATTCGATGGATACGAAATGGGCAAAAGCCGACCGATTCGAAGTGGACATGCCTTCAGATGGACACGAAGAAGGCCATCCTCGATGGATACGAAGATGGTACTTGTCGATCGATACGAAGTAGGAGTTTCCTAATGGATACGAAGTAGACCGTGCTTGATCGATATGAACTAGAGGTAGAGCGATCGACGCGAAGCAGTACGAAAAGGATAAATTCAAAATAGGTAGACCTGGATTGATGCGAAGTGGACCCACTTGTTGCCGATCGATTCGAAGCTATGTGTCACTGATGGGTTCGAACAAAGTCCTTCACCTGATGGATACGAAATGGAGCTTGTTCACTGATGGATTCGAAATAGGATCGATTCGAACCAAGGCTTAATGATGGGTACAAAGTGAGGTTATTTCCTTCAATTTGCATCGATCTTAACTTGAGCATGCGAATTCGGATTGACTTGAAACTTGGAACGTTGGCTCTCATAGCTTCGCTTGTCGTGTCGTATCAATTTTAGCTCGATCCGGACTCGGATAAGATTCGTCGATATCCATTGTGAGCCTGCGTATAACTGATCTCCAAGACAAACCGTCATTGGTTTCTAGTCAAGTTCTTGGTGTCACGGCCTTGCCAAAAGGCGGGATAACACTCAGCTCCTGATCCTCCTCCTATTCCTCCTCGTCCTCCCCTTCTTGTCAACTGTCCTCCTCTCCTTCCTTCACCTTATCCTTTTCCAACTTCTAATCTTTCTTCTTCATCTCTCTCTCAACATATGCCTTCACCTTCTTCTCTAGCCTTACCTTGGTGCTCTCTGTTCAAGTCCATACCACGAAATGCAGGGAAATTCATCCCGGTGAGCTTTCCTCTTGTATTTGATGGGGAAGCCCTTGTTCCTCCTTCTGAAGTTATTCAGGCTGGAAATGAAGTTTGGGGTCAGTACCTTGTTGGCTTCTTCCTTGACAAGCCCCTACCGTATTTTGTTGTGCTGAATCATCTTAAGAGAGTTTGGAAGCTCAAAGGCTCTATTCAAGTTAAGTCTGATGGGAACTTATTCCTCTTCTATCTATCTTCAGATGAGGATAGAAGGAAGATTATCCAGGCAGACCCTATAGTTATGAGGAAAAAGTTGTTTATAGTTAAGGATTGGGATCCCTCCATTGGCAATAGTGTCAGTACCATTAAATTTGTTCCAGTGTGGATAAAGCTGTCCAATATTCCCCTCTACTATTTGTCACATTTAGGCATAAACTGGTTAGTAACAAGGCTTGGAAGATTCCTCTGTATGGATGAAACAACTGAAAAGCTAGATAGGATTGGGTATGCAAAGTGTTTGGTGGAGGTAACTGCTATGTTTGAATTGCCTGAGTCTTTCTCGGTGAAGTTGTTAGATGGCTCGATGCAAGTGGTGAAGGTTGAATACTTGTGGAAACCAAAGATCTGTGGCAGTTGCAAGGAGTTCGGGCATGATAAACAGGAATATTTGGTACATAATAGTATGAGTGGTAAGACAGAGGAAGCTTTAAGAAAAGAAAATTTTGGTGTTAGTAAATCTGATAACCTGAATAAGAATGATGAAAGAAATGTAGATGTTTAAAAGGATACAGGAAGGAAAGGTGGGTGGAGAAGGGTTCCTTTAAGGAAGGAAAGGATAAGTAAGTTTGATAAAAGGAAAGGGATTGAAACTAAAAATAGTAAAAACAAAGAAAAAGTGTTATCTGTTGCAGAGGATACTTTGGTGGGGGGTAAGCCCGAAGAACCTATGGGTAATTTGAATGTTGTGCCCGTAGCTGCTTCCATAATACTTGAAGTAAGACCGGTGCAGCTGGACGTATTACCTGAAGAAATTTTGAACCCTAATCCTTTTAATATATTACAGTGTTCTGGAATTGGAGAAGAATCAAACTTGGAAATAAGCTCTAATTTAGAGGAAGGTGAACTTGATCCTTCAGTTCATATGGCAGACAAATTAAATTCCTCTTAGTTTCATTCAAACAATGATAAAGCATCAAGTCTTGGTAATAAATTTCAAAATTCAATGGGTTGCGAAGGACCAGCTATTGATATCAGTAGTACTACTGACCAACCATCTTCTAATATACAAGATTCTCATGCAAAGGTGATTTCAAATGAAAATTTCATGTTGTCTCTTGAGACAGACTTCATGCAAAGCATTGAAAAATCTGTCCTGTTACTCTTTCAATCTTCATCAAATAATCTGTCTCCTCTTCAGGAATCCTACCTAACAAGTACTCTTCCCATCCCCATCTCCTCCCCATATATTTTCAAGGGAACCATCCCTGGATGGGTCTCTCCTCCTGCTAATCCTCCCTCTGTCAACCTCTCATCAACTAAGACTTCCTCTCTATTTGCTAAGCTAAAGTCAGTTAGAATAGAACCTTCTTCAACAAGGAGTAGGACAGGAGTGTCTCACCTCTCCTTGTAGTTTTTAATGATGAATAAGATTGCTGCTTGGAACATTAGGGGTGCCCATAATTTTGGGAAACTTGATCATGTTAAATCCTTAATCCATGACCATAAAATCAAAATGTTTTCCATTTTGGAAACCAAGCTCTCTCTTCCATTATCTATCAGAGCTGCAAACTATATTAATCCATCCTCGGACTTCAATCACAATTTGAATGAAGCTCCTTATGGATGTATCCTCATTGTTCATGATCCCACGGTTTTCTCTCTCAATCCTATTGTCTCTTCCTCTCAAATGATTCATTTCCATGCCCTTTTTTTGCCTAATCAGCTTTCCTTTTATATAACTTTCATTTATGCGCATAATGTCGTTGCCTCGAGGAAACCTCTTCTCAATACTCTCCCTTCGTTAAGGCAAAACTTCCATCCATGGATTGTGTTGGGAGACTTCAATTGCTGCTTGAATTTCTCTGATAAGATTGGAGGTCTGCCTCTGTTGCCTAGGGATATTGCTCCTTTAAACATCTCTCTATCTGATTCTGATCTTCTCCCAGTTGTTCGCTCTGGTGTACCATTTTCATGGAACAACAGAAGTCGGTCTGGCATACAAACGTTCTCTAATATTGACCACACTTTCTGCAATGCTGATGCCTTCACTCTTTGACCTTCCCTCTCTACCTTCATCCCTCACCCAATCTTATCTGATCATTCCCCCCTTATTCTTTCTCTTTCTTGTCTGGCTAGTAGAGGAAAGAGGGCTTTTAACTTTTATAATGCTTGGATTTTAGACCCTGAGTATAAAAATATTATTTCTACTGCATGGTCTAATACTATACATGGCAATCCAATGTTTGTTCTTTGCAGGAAGCTAAAGGCTACTAGGAATGCTCTACGGCAGTGGGCCCATGACAAATTTGGGGATGGTACTCTCCAAATCAAGAATATCAAGGACCAGTTGAAACTTGCTCAGGTGATGCTGAATGAGGACCCTTTCAATCTTGTCCTTGCTCAGAATGAATCCAAGCTTTTTCTCCAACTCAATGATGCTCTTTATGCTGAAGCTAGTATGAGGAAGCAGCAGTATCATCAGAAGTGGGTTACTGAGGGGGATAGGAATACTGATTTTTTTTCATGCTTCTATAAAGGTCAAGCGTGCAAGAGATCGAATTACCACATTGTGGGATGATGCTGGGGTCCTTCTTAACACTGATGAGGAGATTGACAATTATCTGCTCCAATCTTTCTCTGATCATCTTGGTAACTCCACTAACTTTATTCCTGATCTTGATAAGCTCAATAATATCACCCTTCCCAAGTTACAAGCTAGTATGAAAAATATGTTTGTTGCAAAAGTGACTAACCATGAGATCAAAAAAGCTTTATTTTTTATGAAATCAACTTCCTGTGGAGGGCTAGATGGTTTTAACCTGGTGTTCTTCAAGACAAGCTGGAATGTCATTTGTTCTGACTTTTATGCTGATGTTCATAATTTCTTTGACAAATTTAAGCTCTTGAGAGAAGTTAATGATACTAATCTTGTCCTCATCCCAAAGGTTAGACCTGTTTTAAATAAAACATCCTTTAGACCAATTTCATGCTGTAACGTTGTTTATAAATGTATATCTTTAATCCTGGCTTCTAGGCTTGTCCATGTTCTGCCTTCTATTATTTCGACAAACCAAACTGCATTCATACCTGACAGAAACATTCTTGACAACATTATGATGGCTCATGAATTAATTAACGGTTATGGTAGTAGTCAGTCTTCCCCTCGTGCAATGATGAAACTTGATATATGTAAAGCTTATGACATCATACATTGGTCATCTATTGTTCGAATAATGTCTGCTATGGGATTTCCTAAAGTTTTTGTGGCCTGGGTGTATTTGTGCATTTCTAGTCCCACATTTACTCTCTGTTATAATGGGAAAACTGTTGGGTACTTCAGAGGGAAACAAGGAGTGAGGCAAGTGGATCCTATATCTTCATACTTATTCATAATTGTCATGGAGGCTCTCTCCAAGATGTTATCCTCCAAGTTTGATGATAAAAGAGTTTTATATCATCCTAAATGTCAATCCCTTCGTATTTCATCCCTTTTCTTCGCTGATGATATTATGATTTTCACAAAGCCGACTGATCATTCCATTCTTAATATTCTCGACACTCTGAATACCTTCTACCTGGCCACTGGCCTCAAGCTGAATACATCTAAATCTCAGATTCTTACTGCTGGGATAGATGACAATGATAGGGTGAGGATTGAGGGATTGTCTGGTCTTCAGCCTATGGATAATAGTATGACATACTTAGGTCTTCCTCTGTGCACTTCGAGGGTTACCAGATCTGCTTGTCTTCCTCTATTTGATAGGATCACAAACAGGTTGAATTCTTGGTCTACAAGGTTTCTTTCAATGGCGGGAAGACTTGTGCTCATCAAAGCAGTGTGTTTTTCTATGACAGTTTATTGGGCAGAAGCTTCATTCTTCCTATCAATCTTCTTCACATGATCAGAGCTGCAATGATGAGATTATTATGGACTGGTTCTATTCATAACAGGAAGTTAATTCCTGCATCCTACTCTTCTATGGAAAGGCCAAAAAGAAAAGGGGGTCTTGGTATCATAAACATCAAACTATGGAATATTGCTGCTGTGAGTGCACATGTCAACGCCATCTTGGTTAAGAAAGATAGCCAGTGGGTGAAGTGGACTTGGAGACATCATATAAAGGACAAAGACTTCTGGTCTATGGAAGTCTCTCAGGGTAGTAGTTGGATATGGCATAAAATATTGGGAATTAGAAGTTTGCTGCTCTCCCTGATTAAATTCAGTTTGTCTCCTACTAGTTCTGTGAGCTTTTGGAAGGACCCTTGGATAAGCTATGGATGTGTTTTATCTAGAATGTTGTCTATGCAGGATCAAGTTCAATCTAGGATTGGTTTCAATGCTATGGCTGTTAATTTTATTGCTCATGGGAATTTGTAGGTTCCTCATTCTAGTAATCATTCTGTCAACACACTTTGTAGTAACTTGGCTCACCACAAAGTTATTGTTTCTCATGAGGATGCTCTTTCTTGGAGGGGAAAATCTCACTGCATCAGTGTAGTCTATGATCTCCTCTCCAAGGTTGAGGAAATGCCTGAATCTTTATGGGCTAAAGTTGCTTGGACTTCTTATACGTCTAGCGGTGATAATCTTTTTTTTTGGAAGGTTGTTAACAAAGCTTTGCTTACTAGGGATAAGCTTGTGGCAGTTGGTATGGATGTGGACAAGCTGTGTGTATTTTGCAATACAATACCCGAATCTGTAGATCACTTATTCTTTGAGTGCAGTTATCTTATTAATTTGTGGTTAACTCTCATGCATAAGGCTGGGGTTAATGGCATTCTGGGTGTCTCTACTTCAGACTGGTTAGTTCTTCATAAGGAAACAAGGTGGAGATCCAGTAGATGGGACATTGTCTACTATGTTCTGAAAATATATCTACGAAATGTTTGGTTAGAGAGGAATAGTCGGTGCTTTCAAAATGTGGTTGTTCCTGCTCTGTCATTGTGGCAGCAGATGATGAGAGAGATAAAAAATGGTATTCATGCTTCTGGGCATTGCTTCTCCTCTCATCATGCTGATTTATGGAGTTAGCTCACTGATTTAGTGATTGGGGAGCTGTGTGCACCTGGTGCCTGCTGTGCATGCATTTCGTATGTGGGTTGCATGCTTGTTCTCCTTTTGCTTGATTGTCGTGGTTTGCTTCTGTTTTAGTCTGTGCTGTTGTATGTGTGTTTGCTGTTTTGTTCTGTGGTGTGCTCTTGTCCTCGCTGTTTTCTCTATCTTTGTTCTTTTTTCTACTGTTTTATTTTTTTGTGTTGGCACAAAGCATGTTTTGTGTCTCTCTCTGTGCGTTTCTTTTCTTCCATCTCAATAAAATATGGTAGGGGCCCAGTCAACCTCGCTGTCTATTCCAAAAAAAATCCAAATAAGATCCAAAATTAGAACAGTCTCAGAATGCAGCTAAATAGATTCCTTAATGTCCGGAATTTCGATATGATCTCAACGCAAGAAACTGCGTCCAAATCCGAGCTCGTATGCAAAAGTTATAAGCGTTAAAAGTTGAAATTCAAATTTAAATTAAAATTAAAATAATATCAAGGGTAAGAACGTAATTTTGTTCCTTCAGAACCCTAGCCTAACAGTCGCGCATGAACACGATCGAACCACCTCAACCCTAACAGCCGCTGCCACCTATTGCCGCACGTACACGCAGCCTGGCCACGATCAGGCAATGCCGCCGTACCCCACACCTCGAGCCGCCTCCCCCATAGCCTCCACGACCACCGCGACCACGCCAGAAACGCCATGATCGCCGTCGCCTATAATTCCCCGATCCGGTGAAATTTGTCGACTATGATAAGATGTAACCGTACAGATGAACTTGCATTGACGACCTCTACGCACTGCAACTTCCCGATCGACGAATCGTTGCAAATCCACCATTAAATGAAACCATGGCCTTTGGACGGCCGAAACTTCTTCATTATTTTCTGGTCAAACACTGCATCAAATTGGAAAACGAATTGTAGCAGTAGATTGCGCTCGTCGAGGACTTTCAATCGATATATAATTCGATATAGTTTGATGAGTTTAAATTTTGAAGATTGATTAGAAATTGAAATTAGTGTTTTTGGAAGACAGCCATTGAGAAGGATTATGAACAGGTAGATGATTTGAACAGATATGTACATAAATGGGAATAGACAACTATGGTTTCAGAGAAAAAACTATTTATATAGACATAGATGGATAAAACGAATGGACATATCGAATTGGATCGAAACGATAACGACGACCCGTAAAACCCGTTTCGTCCTCGAAACAAAAGTAGTTCATCCAATATATCAAAATATAGGTTTTCGATATTTTTAAACTCAATGGAACTAGTTTCAAACCCTAATTCCATTGTATACAGAAGTTAGCATTTAAAATCAAATATATTCAATTAAATTCTTTTAATCGATTTCTACGCGTTTTGAGCTCGCACGATTAAACGATAAGTCTGATCGCAACTAACCTTGAAATCCAATAATAATTCTTTGTTACGGATCCGATAAAACTAGTTTTGTCGAAATCTGAGACAGTGGCCAAAATGGTTAATTTTCACGTTTTTTTAAATAGTACTTAGATATAATATGTCACTGGGACAACATAACACAAATCACATGTCAATATATGTTCGAATCACGCTACGCAAGTTTCAAACTTGTAACCTCTCGCACCAAAGTCGAATCACTTAACCACTGGGACAATGGTGCTTGTCGCTAATTTTCACGTTAAATAAATAAATTATTATTAAATTGATTTAATCACTTTAAAATTCAAATTTAAAAGTTAACAATTTTTATCATTCTTGATTACATAGAAATTAATAATCTTTTAAATAAATTTTCCATGTTAAATCCAATATAAATATTACACTAAATTCAGCGTTCAATTACAACTGTAATAAAATCCCAGTTAATTATAATTTAAATTCCAATAAATTCTTTTATTTGATTTACAAGCTCTTATATTAATCAACTATTACTTTATGAATATAATTAACATAAATTTACATTTTTATTACATTCATATTCTACAGTTATCATCTTAACTCATATTAACGATAATATTTAATTATATTAAATTTCAACAATTGATTCCAACAATTATTTTATTCCTTATTTACAAATTATAACCAAATTAACTTTACAATAATTTCAATTGATTGGAATTACATTAAAATAGTTGTTGATAACATTCAAACAACATTATTAAATCATATTCTAATTATATTTTTTTCATTAATAAATCAAAAATTTTAACTGCTCACAATATTAAATTTCAAAGTCTTATTTAATTTAAATATTTTTAATTATCAAAAATTACGGGTCGTTACATCGATATAAATCTGTCGTTTTTTATTGCTGAGTCGCGGAATAGGTCGCTCTCTTTAAGATATTTCGCCGCTGTTCCGAAATTGTGGAAGGCAGTCTCTAATGCAGCGCCGCCTCCATGATAAAACAACTTTAAATATTAGTATCAAGAGTCTCTTGCACAATGACCGCTGATTCAGTAGCACTTAAAATATTGCTTGGATCTAAAGTTGTTTTTAAAGGCAGAAGAAAAAAAGAACTCGATTTTCTTAAAACCGATAATATTTCTTTGTCAATTGCTTGGTTTATATAGAGAGTAAAAATAGGATCAAGCCAGGAGAAACTATCGGATCTTAGTTTACTGAGTATTATTACAAAGTCAAAGTTAGTTTAAAAATATACTGCCAAAAATAAAGAGTTCAATACCACATTATCCAAGCCATGCCAAGCCTGGCCCGGGTTAGGTCGAGTGATTCGATTGGTGCATACGTGCATGTGATGGTCAGTAAGGTCACTCTCCTCAACAAATGAGAAAACATTGGGTGCCCTTGGGGCCTATTCTTTATTTTGTGAATCCTATATTTAAATAGGAACACTTTATAGTTCCGTAAAATATGTGATTATTCAATAAGAAGGGTATTCTATACTCTTTTCAATATTTTTGAGAGAAAATGAGCACATCCTAACCACTCTGTACAATATGAAATAAAATAAAATAAAACCTATAATCCTTGAAAATTAAGGTCCATAATATAATAATAAAAATACTATAATCCATTCCAAATGATGTGTGATCGAGTCCTCGAAACCGGCTGAATCCATTCTAACCACAAACATAACTAAAGCTGCAAAAGACTGTATAAAAAGTGTAATACCAATACATATATATGTTTATACATAGGACAAAATTTTGCTTATAGACCTGAGGAAAAAACTATTTCAGCCTAAGGCCTTGTTCAAAATTTATTACAAAAACATGCCTCGTTTTTCATATAACAGCATTTTATATTTGCACAATTGAAATTTGCGCAAGTATGGTATTTTTTATTTGTGCTTATGCAAGCCAAATTTATGCAACTACAATTTTTTTTTAATTGCACTTGTACAATCCAAATTTGCGCAAGCACATTTTTTTTCAATTACATTGTGCAATCTAAATTTGCAGCAAATCCTGAGTTAGCGAAAACTAGGCTTATTTTTGTAATAAGTTTTGTCTAAGACCTAAAGTTGAAATAGGTTTCTTTGGAGCCTATAAGAAAAATGTTTTGGTACCTTGGGTACCGAACAATTGGGTTTTTTCCTTCCCAACTCCTTTGTATCTCTCTACTCCTCATGCCTTTCCATCACTTTTCTTCCGCCTTCTCTCGACCACCTTTCAAGTCTTGATCTTATGGGCGAAACTTCACATAACGGTTGGGTCTTTTTGATTGGTTTTGATCGAACCTTTATGGTATTTTCCATCATCCAACCCAATTCGAGACCCATTGAGTTCGTTTCGGGTAGGAGTCTTCTCAAAATCACTTTAGTTTAGGTTGGCAGTTCTTTGGTTCTAATTGTCAGCCCAAAACATACTAGAACCTCATATACAAAGCATAAGAGTCGGAGTACAAAACCATTCAAAGTACAAAGAGTACATCAAATCTTGTACATAAACAGTTCTAGCATATAAGGTATCTAGTACACATGCATACATATAAGGACCTTCAAACCTATGGTACGGTGAATAAGTGACATCACACTTCCAATTCTCATAATCAACATAGCAAGGTCGGCAAGTGATGTCGTAACATAATGAACATGATGTCTGGGATAGTATATGATATCAAGTCACTCAAAATCAATAATTACGGTATCCAAACCATCATGAAATATCGTGACTCCAAACTATGTAATTATGAAATCGAGGTCATTGTGTGGTATCGTAATCATATCTACAATACCTGGTCATTCCGTGTATGGCAGTATAATGAACATAGTATCTTGTTTATCGTGGAATACCATGTCATTCCCAAAATTTAATGCCTAGTCATCGATCGACGTTATGACATCGTAGCATCATAGGCTTGGTCGCAATGACCTTATTTCCCTACATCGATGCTACTTCATCAGGTGAGTCATCTAAAAACTAACTCATCACCCCATCCAATAATCACAGTAGAGAATTAAACTATTTCATTGGAATGCAAACTTAATTCCTCTCAAACTCAAACCCTGGAACTCAAAACAACTCAAAAGGAAAAATTATCCAAAGCTCATCTAAACTTCTGAGATTGTAACCGTCGAAAAATGATGAATCTAAGTCCAAATCGTGCCTCGATACAAGTCCATATGCTAATGTTACCGCATTTTTACATTTCAATTTTTTCGCATTGTGTAGATTTTCTATAGCTTGCAGGAAGTGGCAACTTGTATACATAATTAAATATGGATATTAGTAGAGTTTTGGACCTTAGATCAAACTCTAGATATCTAAGTAATATAGTACTCATGAAAAAAATATTTGTACTAAATATCATTACTGTGTGAGGTTAAATGTATTTCTCCTAAATGATATATATGTGATTAAGTAAGGGTACTCCTTTCTTTTACAAGTTCATAATGGTTTATGAAAGTTTATAGCGATTTATGGACTTAAAGTATTTGATTCACGGGTAATTCTTAGGCAATGAATTAGGTGTACATAGTACAGCAAAGGCCAATGCACATACCCTTACATGATGCAATTTCTAAACGTGCAGCGGTTAATCTTTCAAAGTCCATTTTCCATATACCAGAGTGTTGAAATTGTTCAAACCCGAAGTACAAAGTTCTTACGGTAAATATGTATTATTAGGTCCAAGCATGTAAACTATTGAGACGAAATCTTTCCTCATAATTCAGTATTAACATTATTGGATCAAACTGATTGACATTACCAACAATATAAGTGGCTATTTGTCCATTTTGAGTATCTATTGTAATCATAAGTGACATTTATTTTACACTTCGAGTACTATAAACATTTTAATGTTATATGGTTCATTCAATAGTTATATAAACAATTACATTTGCAACAAAAATAACACAACAAAAGGAGTATTCAAAGTTAATGCTTTTAAACTCCCAAGGTAGTGCAGTGGCTAGGACATGCAGCGCTCACCTTAAAGGTCGAGCGTTCAATCCTCACCAACTACATATCCTTGTGATTTACCTGAAGTATGTGTACTGGGTTCGGTGCATACTTCCTTAGAGTTTAAAAGCAAAGCTTGGTTCTCTAGGTCTTCAAAAAAAATTAATGCTTTTAATTCTTCAGCTTTCGGGAATAAAAGCAACATCCAACATATATGATTATGTTAACGGAACATCATATTCATCGTTGATCAAATACATAGCTTCTGTATTACGTTGTTTATAACAACACCTGCAATATCGTAATCCAATCCAACCTTTATCGCAAGTGGTTGTGTATCCTTTGCCACGTTTGACTTTTCGGCATGGTTTGAACCAGTCAGCGTGTTCCTTGCATTTATCTTTGAAAGACCAAACACAGACAACCTCTTCCTTGCATTCCACCATGTTCATCCCTGTTATTAATACAGTAATCCTTATACATTATTAATATCGACAAATAAAGCAATAATACTTTGCTATATCATATAATCAATAGGGTTTTGAAAAGAACTAATTGGGCTATGGAAAGAACCTGAATCCATTATGAGTAGTGTTAAAAGCAAAGTACAAGCATCAATCTTTTGAAGCTCCATGGCTTATATTTAGTTCTTATAGGATGCAATAAACAGAGGATATGTGTATACAATGGTTATGTGTACATTGCGGATTGCTTTCTAAATCCCTTAACTTACATTTGACCTTCAATCCACTTAAATTAGATCTAACCTTCTGGGAAGTATATAAATGGTAAGTAAGTGTTTTTTTCAAATGCTTTAGCTGTAAACCTACAGAATATATGTTCAGACCCTCAATCTAATTAATAATTAAAGTAATCCAAAAATCTATGTATTTAAGGACAAATTCTCAAATTAGGCCCAAGAAAAACACCTATTTCAACTTTAGGGCTTGTTCAAAACTTATTACAAAAATATGTCACTTTTCGCTTATTACATCATTTTATACTTGCGCAATTCAAATTTGCGAAAGTAAAAAAAGAATTCTTCAAAATTACACTTACGCAATCCAAATTTGCTTAGCACAAACTTAAAATAAAAAATTTCAACTTGCGCAATCCAAATTTGCATAAGCATAAAATTCTATTGTCAAAACAAAATTATGCTTGCTCAATCCCAATTTGCTCAAGAACAATTTTTTTTTAAAACATACTTATGAAATCCATATTTGCGCAAAACTTGACCTATTTTTGTAATGAGTTTTGTTTTAGACCTAAAGTTAAAAAATCTTTTTTGAGTCTAATTTGATAATTTGTTTTTTATTTAATTTATAAGTTCGTAAAGACAAATATTCAACTTGCAAACTCAATTTTTTTTTCTCACTCACAACAAATCCGTCTATCTGCTTTATGTAAATGGTCCCCTCCAAATCACCATGCAAGAAAGTTGTCTTTACATCAAATTTCTCCAGCTTTAAGTAATGAGTAGCAACTATGACAAACAAAATCTGAACAAGGGTATGTCTTAGCGTAGGAGCAAAAATCTCATCATACTCAATTCAATTAAACCTTATATCTCATATTATCCTTTACTTTAAACACCCACTTACTATTTATGGCTCGGCTTCCCTGAGAATAGGATTGTCAATGGATTACCAAAAATACAATATACATCCGCATCCGTATCCGAAAAGCGAATAAATATTCAATATTCGAAAAAATGGATGTTGATACGGATATAAGACATCCGCATCCAAAAATTATCCGTTCAATTTTTTTAACATTATAGTTTAAATTATATGTATTTTAGTACAATAAAATATATTTGTTTATCGTTTTATTAAGTTAGAAGTTCATATTATATGCACTAATAACATATTTACTAGTCACAGCTATTTACTATCATCATATTTTTTTATTTTTAATACTTTAATAATCAATAAGATTGAAAAAGGTTTATGCTAAACTAAAATTTTCCATTATTATGATTCTCGATTTAACGATCATTAACGGATAGGATAATTATTCGATATCCATCCATATTCGCGGATGCAGATATCCGAAAATGGTTTCGGATATGGATACAGATATGGCACTATTCGCATTCGAACGTATACATTGACAGGCTTACCTGAGAACGTGTACTATAACGACCCGGAATTTCATCGCTTTGATTTGCGAATATTTAATTAATTTTAAACATTCAAATAATAGATTTTATAATCAAAATAAAAGTCATTTTAAATAATAAATAATTGTAGTGAAATAGTTTTTCAAATTTGTTTACAAAAATATATAGTTCTAAGAAAAATAAAAAAAATGACCAGAATTCGTTTTTCAAATTTTCGACATTTTGTCCAAAAAAGTTGTCGGAAACATTGTAAACCCTAGAGTATAAATATACACGTTCATTCATAAATAAGTTAGATATGTTTGATATGCATTTAGTTAAGTGATATATAAATGTGTAATGTGACATTTTATGTATGTATAATAAAAGTGTTTAAAAACATGAAATGACATATGGAAAAACATAAAGTACATTAGCATTTATGGCATGTTTTAAGATGTTGGAGCGAAGAGAGGGGAGGGGGACAAGAAGGTGGCTCAAGGACAAAGGGAGGAGGCAAGCATTGTGATGTGCCATTCATGGATAGGAGGGTATAAGTGGAATTAGCCATTTTGCATGAGGTTATAAATAGCAACTCCATGCTCTCATTTTTATTTTCTTTTCAAATTTTACCTCCTATTCTCACGGTCACCACTCCCTCTAAACTACTCCAAATAAAAAAAATTCTTTTTTTCAAACTCAAGAGAATCGAGTTGGCTACAATTTTTACTTACACCATTTCTTCAATTTTCGAGTTTTAGTGGGTCAAAAATGCATTTCTTTCAGACTCATTTTCGAATTCAGATTTTCAGGTCCGAAAATGCCTCTTCTTCTTTTGACCATATCTCGTCAAATCAGATCCAAATTGAGTAAATTTTTTTTGAAATTGTATAGAAGAGAACTTTCCCTTGGACAACTTTTCCAAATTCCATGAGTAACTTGTCTAAAAATCAATTGGAAGATGACCCATTTTCGGGTTTTATTTTGTGAATTCGATGATAATCCAAAATCCCTTTACCTTTCAAGAACGAATCTAGATAGTCCCATAGGCAAACCCATTTGTAGCACTTAACCACCAAAATCTTTTCTTTTCATAAGCTAAAGCTAGGAGTTAGGTGATCGAAAAAGTTGGTGAAGTTCTAGAATAGGTTGGATAGCTTAAGGTGAGAAAAATCTTGCTTTTATATAAACTTGTAGACTTTAAACTATTATTGATATTGGTTATGAAATATGTTGCTTGATTTATTGAATGTTGATGTATATAAACATATTGCTTGGATATTGTATGACTTGAAGTTTGAAGTAAAGTCGGTAAGGAAAAGTTATTAAGCGAATGTTAGTATGGTTTGTAGTTAGAATTTTTGACTTGTTGTTTGTGATGGTGATATATTCATATGTTGTACTCATGAACCTAGGTTTGTAATTTTTCTTAGGATGTTCTAAGCCAAGAAAGTTAGTGGTAAACTGGTTAGTCGCGACATCGAAATCTCTTGGTTTATTAACTTGTTTACTTATGAATTTTTTGAGATAATTTAATAAGTTTTAACTTGAATTGATGTTTCCAAAATGTTTTATGTAAGTTTATAAAAGTAAGTCAAAATGATTAGTAAAGGTTTTGGAAAGTGATTTGAATTATAAATCAAGTTTTGAAATTTACAGGTACTATAGCGATGGCCGTTATAAATGCAATTCGTGAAAACAAACTCTTTTTGAATTTAAAATATTTTGACTTAAGTATATTTTTGAAAAGTGTTTTTCAAAACTTAATATAAGTTTTTAAGGATAATTATTATTAACTAATTATTTATTTAATTATTTATTCAATTAATGATCATTTAATTAATTAAGTAAGGTAATTAACACCTATTCATTTGTTAATAAAGTAATTAGTACTTAATTATTAATTAAGTAAGTTAATTATAATTAGTTAATTAATTAAAGATTGTTTTTTAGTTGATAATTTATTTAAGGATTAATTTGTGTTTAATGATTAATCAATAATCAATAATTTATTTATTAAATAATGGGTTTAATTAACTATTAATTAAGTTAAGATTTAATTAAAACTTAATGTTAATTATTTTTAATACAGGTATAATTATTATTTAAGTTTTAATTAAGTATTATTTAATTATTAATTAAGATTAATTAATAGATAATGATTTATTTAAAGGTTAACTATTTTAAATAATATTTACTTATTATTTAATTATTTATTAAATAGTTAATTATTATTTAATTATTAATTAAAAGTGTAATTATGATTAAATAAAGAGTTTAAATGTTATTTAATTATTTAATAAAAGTTTTAAAGTTTAAACCTACTTTAATTCTTAATGATCGGTTTTGTTTGGAAAGCAAACTCTCTTTTAAAGAATATTTTATCCAAGGGATTTTCTTTGTCGATTACCCTTAAGTAACCTCAATTGAATATGAAGCCCAATGATATCTTTTTAGCAGATTAAAACACCGTTCTGCTAATTAAATTGTAATTGACATCTATTTAGTAGAATAAAACCCCGTTCTACTAATTAAATTGTAGATGACATCTATTTAGCAGAATAAAACCCAGTTTTGCTATCATTTGGTTAGATAAAATATAAATGACATCTGTTTAGTAGAATAAATCCATGTTCTGCTATTATATCGTTTGGACGTTGAATTTTATGCTAGTAAATTAATATTTGATAAGTGATGTTTTCTATATATGCATAGTTGTTATTTGCTTTTGTATACATATCCTCATACTTAAGTTATGCGATGTTTGAATAGAAATGGTACCCTTTTGAAGTATTTTGTTAAATCTTGTGCATGGGTTTTATAAAGATAATTAATTATTTAAATAAAGATAGTTTAAAGTAAATTATTTATTTCAATAATAATGTTTCAAAAAGTAATTGATTAATTTAATAATAATGATCTAAAATCAATTAATTATTTTAATAATGATGTTTTAAAATTGATTAATCATTTTAATAATGATGTTTTAAAGATAACTAATTATTTATTTAAATAATAATGAGATTAAGATTTATTAATCATTGTATCAATGATGTTTTCAAAATTAATTAATCATTTTAATCAATGATGTTTAAGGCTTATTAATTATTTAAATAATTAGGTATTAAAGTTAATTTATCATTTTTCTAATAATGTTTTAAGATCAATTTATCACTATAATAATAATGTTTTAAATTTAAGTAATCATTTCGTTAATGATGATTTAATATTTATTAATCATTTTAATAACGAAGTTTTAAAGGTTAATAAATTATTTTTAGTAATAAAAGTTTAAAGTTAATTAATCATTTAACAAGGATGATTAAAGTTAATTAATCTTTATAAATAGTGTCGTTTTGAAGCAATGAATTGGGATTAAAGCTAACTAATTATTTTAAATAAAGTTGTATGAAATAATTAACCATTGTTTTAAAAGTTAATTGATCATTTTAAATAATGATACTGAAGTAATAAATTTTGGATTAAAGTTAATCAATGATTTTGATAAAGTTGTTTAAAATTAATACTTTTAATGTGAAACCCCAGCACAAGTTTGGTTTTAAAGTAAAAGTTTTGATTCGTTTATGGAAAAAAGTTTTCGTAATCCGATATCGCTTATGTGGAAAAGATTTATCATGCTTTTAACACTAAACGTCAAGGCTTGGACTTGTTTCTATCTCGATGGTTGAAAATATCGTCAAGGCAATGCCTAAAGGTAACACACCTCAACTTGCCCGACTTCATTTTCAATCAAAGGATAGCACTTGTTTGGAATCAATGAGTAGTGTTAAAATTATGAAATTTAATTTCCATATACGATCATTTTAAAATTACCCCATGTTAACCCGCCTTTTTCTAAGGCTGTGGACAGGCGGATTTAACCGAATCGATTGCTCATTTGTCGAGACTGGAATACAATTGGTTGGAGCCAGCTGGATGGATAGACAGTCAGTCAGGGATGGTTCAATATGCATGGCTCGACCTAGGTAGGTTGGCAGATGCCGCTCGGCATTTGGATGGTTCAGTCACAGGTGGCTCGGCATTGGTGGGATGGTTCGGCGTTAGAGGCAGTTCGGCATGGTTTGGGTTGGCAAAATGATGTGGGTCGGCAACGTACCTCGCTCGGCATTGTACCTCGTTCGGCATTGGAAGTCGTTCGGCATTGGACGTCGTTTGGCATTGTACCTCGCTCGGCATTGGAAGTCGCTCGTCATTGGACGTCGTTCGGCATTGGACGTCGTTCGGCATTGTACCTCGCTCGGCATTGGAAGTCGCTCGGCATCGGACATTGCTCGGCATCAGACGTCGCTCAGCATTGTGGTTCGGTCAGAGTCACTCGGCGTTGCCGTTCGGCCTTGGTTGCCGTTCGGCATGTGTAGGTCGACATAGCAGGAGGTCGGTGTTTTAAGGAAGGAGGTTCGACACTTGGTTGCTTCGAGTTGCAGGCAAGTTTACTCCAAGCCTTGGATAGAATTGCTTCGAGTCGTGCCCGGGAGATGTGGATCGGCATTGGCGGGACGGAAAGATGTCGTACGGTGAAGGTTGGAAGTCCATATGTGGCTCGGTCATTGGTGAAGTGGTTCGGCATAGGCCGGTCGGCACGGCAATGTGGGTCGTTTTCGATGAGGGATGTTGGCTTGGCTATGACCTTAGTGGGCCCGGGTCACTCATAAAGCCCAACAACTCAGAATTTGTCTATAAATACAGCATATGGGGGTTCAGAAAAGGGACCTTCTTGGGCTCTCTCTTGCTTTCTATTTCCTAAGGCTAGAGTTACTCTACCATCTGGTAAATGTAATCGATTATTACAGCAATAAAAAGGAAACTTATAGAGTGGACGTAGGCCGGAGTTAGCCGAACCAATATAAAATCTGTTGTTCTTTATTGCTTTTATTTTAATTTTTATTGCTCTTCATATTTATACCCTCTACATACACTCTGTCTTTGATCTGTGACTGGTGTTTGGTACTTCCATCTGGATTTGGGTGTTAGTGACCAATTTTGGCACTAACATTTTGGTGCTTTCATTGAGAGGAACTAGCTCTCGAGAATTTTGGAGCTTGAATTTTGGATTCAGAAGCTTGGGAACTTGGATTTCAGAAAGCAATGGCTAGACCACCAACCAGAAAGCAAGTAGTGGAAAGGAGAAATCGGGAAGGAAGTCAAGCGGCCTCTTCTAGAGCTGGAGAGGATCATGCACCCATCTACATAACTCGGGACGAGATGTAGGTTATGATGAATTCTATGCAGGAACAGATGATGAAACGGCAAGAGGAGACGATGCAGGCTCTTCTTAAGCAATTTGAACAATCGAGAACTACAGGTGCTCAAGCTCTTAGAGCTAGATTAGAGGGACTCAACCAGTAGGCAGATGGAGTGATTCAGCAGGGGGCAGCTCCCAATTAGCAAACAACTATCAATCTGGATGGACCTAAACTCGGGGGCACACCACCAGGTAATGATGGACCAATCCATGGAGGGATACCAGATGACACTGTACAGCCCGACGCCAATAGGAATGCAGAAGTACATGACGAGGAGTATGTGCTAGAATTCCCTCGAGGACTTGGAGGGCAGTTAGGAAATATGGATAGGGGCAACCCTCGGTTGGAAACAATGGATTGGCTGACATCATCAGACGAACTATTCGCGGAGGTTGGACAAACATGGATTTGGAGGGAGTAAACAAAAGTCCGTTTACCCGTAACATTAGGATAGCTAGGAATCCACCCGATTTCAAGCTACCCACACTGGAAGTGTACAATGGTAAGACGGATCCCACTGACCACTTGATGAGGTACACGAGGCATATGGAAGTGCTGGGTGCATCAGAGGAGGTTATGGCTCGGTGTTTCCCCTTGTACTTGACGGATATAGCTGCTATGTGGTTCAGGCAACTGGAAAATGGATCTATTGGAACATGGACAGAATTGGTGGATAGGTTCTTGAAACAGTTTCGAGTTCACATAAAAAGGCCAAAGAACGTGATGACATTGACATCAGTCAAGCAGACGGCGGATGAATCGCTCAGGACTTTCTTAACTCGATTTAATGCAGCAGTTGCTTCAGTGGATCGACCGGATCCAACAATGGTTCTGATGGCTGCGGTATCGGGAGTCAGGGATAATTTGGATTTCAAAGTATCATTGATACGGGACCCACCAATGGATCTCGGGGAATTCTTTCATGAAGCCGAGAGGTTTCTCCGAGAAGAGGATGCATGTTTGGATGTGAAGTCAATAGAAGTAAACATGGTTAAGGATGGAGGACCGCCCGATGAAAACTCGGGTAAAGACAAGGATAAAGGGAAAAGGAAGCGCTGGGGAGAACCAAAATTCTCTACTTACACAAAATTGAATGCAACATTGGAGCGGATATTCTTGGATACTCGGGATCGCCTTCCCTATCGAAGGCCAGCAAGGAGGGAACCCACAGAACGTGAATGGGCATCAGGAAGGCACTGTCTCTTTCATGACCTAGACGGGCATGATACTAACAGCTGCCGACATCTAAAGGATATAATCGAGGAGCATGTAAGGAATGGTCAGTTGCGGTAATATGTCGAAACTCAAAATGCGACGGTGGAACAGGAGCAGCCACCGCCTGCCTTGAGCGAAAATGGCCCAAGGCTCAGAAATGGTGGCCGGTTGGTCATCAACTAATCGTGATGGTTTGGAATAAGTAGCAAACTTTGGGTAAACGGCTAAATCACTTACTCATGTATGGGGTCGGAGATAACCCTTAGGCATGCTCTGAGATGATGGTTTGCCGAGATGCTCCAGTTTGTGAAATCTATTTTTTCCTTTTGGATTGGACATTTGCTTTTTCCACTTTATTTTTGGAGTTTGGTTTGAACTCCCGGTTTTGTTGGTTTCTTTGGTTTGGATTTTGGTTTTGATGTTTGATTTTTGATTTGGATGTTGATTAGGATTTTTTATATGGATCTCTGGTTTTCTGGATGGATTTGGATTTCGGATTGGATTTTGATTGGATTTTCCTCTGGATTTTGGCTAAAAAGTCGTCGAGCATGGACTATGCTCGGTAAGGGTCTGAAGAGACCAGGATACGGTCTAGGACTTAGGCCCCATATTATCTATCGGTTACTATTTCAGGTCGTCGAGTGTGGACTATGCTTGGCAAGGGTCCGGAGTGACCAGGATTTGGCTTAGGACTTAAGCCATGGCATTACTCAACGTTCAGGGACACTAAACTAGGAACACCATGGCATTACTTGACATAGGTCGTTAGCTGCAAGTTGCGCTTGGCAAGAACCCGGAGAGGTTACGAATTTGGATATTAGCTATGAATAGCTAAGGATTCGGACAAGGACCCGGAGTGGTCCCAGATTTGGATATCGACCCGGAGAGGTCACGGATATGGTTATACGTTATTGAATATGGATGGATTGGAACTCGGTAGTCGGGTTCAGATGGATGTGGAATTGGATGAGGATAAGGTTACTGAAAAGGAATCAGATATCGACTTAGAGTAGTTATGGATTCGGATAAGGGTACGACAATGGCACTTGGATAAAATGGATTGGATTATGAATCGGAAAGTATGGATGTGGATAACATACAGACTTCGGACGTCAGACTTGGGACTATTCAAAACACACCTTCCAATGGCAAGGCATGTTTTAGGGGGCAAATGTTAACCCGCCTTTTTGCAAGGCCGTGGACAGGCGGATTTAACCGAATCGATTGCTCATTTGTCGAGACTGGAATACCATTGGTTGGAGCCAGCTGGATGGATAGACAGTCAGTCAGGGATGGTTCAATATGCATGGCTCGGCCTAGGTAGGTTGGAAGATGCCGCTCGGCATTTGGATGGTTCGGTCACATGTGGCTCGGCATTGGTGGGATGGTTCGACGTTAGAGGTGGCTCGGCATGGTTTGGGTTGGCAAGGTGATGTGGGTCGGCAACGTAACTCGCTCGACATTGTACCTCGTTCGGCATTGGAAGTCGCTCGGCATTGGACGTCGTTCGGCATTGTACCTCGCTCGACATTGGAAGTCGCTCGGCATTGGACGTCGTTCGGTATTGTACCTCGTTCGGCATTGGAAGTCGCTCAACATTGGACGTCGTTCGGCATTGTACCTCGTTAGGCATTGGAAGTCGCTCGGCATTGGACGTCGTTCGGCATTGTACCTCGCTCGGCATTGGAAGTCGCTCGGCATTGGACGTCGTTCGGCATTCTACCTCGCTCGGCATTGGAAGTCGCTCGGCATTTGACGTCGCTCGGCATCGGACGTCGTTCGACATTGTGGTTTGGTCAGAGTCACTCGGTGTTGCCGTTTGGCCTTGGTTGCCATTCGGCATGTGTAGGTCGGCATAGCAGGAGGTCGGCGTTTTAAGGAAGGAGGTTCGACACTTGGTTGCTTCGAGTTGCAGGCAAGTTTACTCCGAGGCTTGGATAGAACTACTTCGAGTCGTGCCCGGTAGATGTGGATCGGCATTGGCGGGACGGAAGATGTTGTTCGGTGAAGGTTGGAAGTCCATATTTGGCTCGGTCGTTGGTGGAGTGGTTCGGCATAGGCCGGTCGGCACGGCAATGTGGTTCGTTTTCGATGAG
This sequence comes from Allium fistulosum, assembly GCA_030737815.1. Taxonomy (NCBI): domain Eukaryota; kingdom Viridiplantae; phylum Streptophyta; class Magnoliopsida; order Asparagales; family Amaryllidaceae; genus Allium; species Allium fistulosum. Next base: position 105,291,138 of record CM060907.1, read on the forward strand.
GGATGTTGGCTTGGCTATGACCTTGGTGGGCCCAGGTCACTCAGAAAGCCCAACAACTCAGGATTTGTCTATAAATACAGCATGTGGGGGTTCAGAAAAGGGACCTTCTTGGGCACTCTCTTGCTTTCTATTTCCTAGGGCTAAGGTTACTCTACCATCTGGTAACTGTAATCGATTATTACAGCAATAAAAAGGAAACTTCTGGAGTGGACGTAGGCTCGAGTTAGCCAAACCACTATAAAATCTATTGTTCTTTATTGCTTTCATTTTAATTTTTACTGCTCTTCATATTTATACTCTCTACATACACTCTGTCTGTGATCTGTGACTGGTGTTTGGTACTTCCATCTGGATTTGGGTGTTAGTGACCAATTTTGGCGCTAACACCCCCGATAGTTGATTTATTAACTATCGCTCATCTTTCTTCATGTTGTATTTCATCACTCTAAGACGATGTGTTACTCATTTGAGCTTTGTTATCTTTTGTCGGAAATGACTACACCGAAAGAGCAAGTGGAAGCCAAGCTATGTTAGGTTGCTCCCATTAGGGTATTTTCACATCCACTCTAGATTGGATTCGGTTTTGCGCATTGAGATGTGACATACTTGGATTCTCGGTAACCGTTGGCAGGGCTCGGCTTGGACATGTCCGAGACCATCGGAGTTGTCAAGTATATTTCTAAAGGTATAATTTCAGTAAGGGAGGGCACCCTCCTAGTCATTTGTTGGAAACTTTTGCCTATTCTTTCCTTTGATTCCAAGTTTTTAAATCAACTTCTTTTTTAATTTCACCGAGAAGTGACTAAGGTTCTTCTTGATGTTTAATTATTTGTGTTCATTCTTTAAGTTTGGATTTTTACCTTGTTTATCTCATTTATTCATATTTAGATTGTTGTTTTAATTTGTTTTCCATTTCTTCATCTATTGATGTTGATCTTGTGAGGTAAAAACAAGTTCCGCGTTAGCGACATATCTCACAGAATTATTATATGTTCACCTTATTACTTGAGTTTTCTCATGCTAGTATTACCAGACTGGTCTGGGTGCTATTTTATTTTAACGCTCAGGTCAGACCAAGCATATTTTCTAGATTAGCCTCAGATGCTTTGGAGTTCATGAGATGTGATAGATACCCAAGACGTATCTAGTCATCTGCAAAGAGGTGTCTATATTAGAAGAAATCAAAGATCATGTCGATCGCTAATTCATCCAAAAGAGAAAGACAGCTTATATTGCAAGTTTAGATGATTCTGATACTGCATCAAGTGACAATGAATCAAATATAGAAAATGTCAATACGTGTTTCATGGTGATAGAAGACTAACTGGATCAGAACAGAGGAAAACAACAAAAGTGGTGCTTTTTACATTTAATTTTATTTTTAATTCATTTATTTGGAATTTTTGAAGTTAGGAATAAATATAGATTGATAATACTGATGATGATGTGTGTGTACGAATTTATTGCCTTAGTTTAATTTTGGAACTTTCGGCCTATATGTTGACATAGTCCACATACGTATGTCGACATACCGGTCGGAAAATTGGAGAATCTTTTCAAATACAAACTTTTGCTTTTCCCTTTCTTTTGCATTAATTTTAAAAACTAAAAGGAATTTTTCAACCAAAAAATATCAGTTCACTCTCTATTAATTAACTCGTTCCTATCTCTTCATTCACTAACACTTTATTTCAAAACTCAAAATCATTCTTCACTCTCCCTCCTTCAAAACTAATCAAAAATATCTTCCTCAAACCAATATTTCTCATCTAAAGCCATTAGGTTTACCAAAAAGTTTAAAAGTCAACTTCATAATGATCAAGGGTCCATGGAAACTTATATTGAATATGCTGCTTATGGAAAAATATTTTTTTGGAAGGTTTGCAAATTTTAATGAATTTTTCTATTACGACCATGTACTTCTATTTTAAATAATGAAATTTACTTCTTGTTGTTTAATAATGTTATCTTAGTCTCTGCATGTCATTAAAATAGAATAATATTAAGTATAAACAAAAATTAGAATAAAAACATAAATTGTGAAAATTAAGGTACATACGTCGATATACCATATATACATATCTCGACATATACTGACCGTTTCTGAAAAAAATTAAATTTCAAAAATTGTCAACTACTTTTAAATCAGTTATGTTAACAAGAAATCTTGTCAATACCCCAAAGCAAAGTTAAAAGATAAGTTTATCTCTTTTGGTTTCCTTTAGGCAAATGGAGAAGGGTAGAATGTGTATGTTCACTTTGGTTTCCCTTTCGAATAGGTCGTTGTAGTAAAACTTGTTCAAATCAACCTTTCGACCCAGTCAACACGTGTAGTTTCTTTATTTAATAGCCTTTCGAGCTTATTGAGATGATATGGATGTCCTTTCGAAAGCCTTCCTTTCTAGGCGGTTACATAACACAAAAGGATAACCCTGAGGATCTGAGATCAAAACTTGATTTGGTGGGTTTCAACCTCGTCGAAAGCTAGTTTGATTAGTAGTTAGGACTAGGATCAGGAATCCAGGATTGAGGTTTCAACCCTGTCGAAAGCAGTATCTTGGGTTTGGACCAGGATTCTCGGCTCAAAGAAGATTTTATTAATGAATTTCCCTAATTCAATTTACAAATTAGGGTTTTACAGCTTTTGGAATTAAGAGAATACAAGCTTAGAATGACTGAGATCGGATCCCTAAAACCTGACCCCTTGGGTCTTATTTATAGACGTGGGTCAGCACCTTTCGACCTCAATACTCTTGACCTGGTCGAAAGGTGGCTTTCATATTGTCGCTTGTGTGCTTCCGCCTTTATCGAAAGGAAAGGTTGCGCTTTTCTTCTCTATGTTGCTTTGTAAGAGCTTTCGACTTTGTCGATAGGCTTTAGTCAGTGGTTTTGAAGGTGTTGAAATACTGATGGTTTCAATGTTGTTGGTTGTTATGAACTCTTGCATGTGACTTGATGCGGAACCTTCTTGGATAACAATGGTTTCGACCAGTTCGAAAGGCTTGGTTTAGCTTTCGAAAGGGTTGTTCAGCCCAATACATGCTTCCGAGTGGTTTGAATGTAGGTGAAACCTTTGGTTTCGAAAGGTTTGGCGCTTATGTGAAGAGTTGTCCTCCTTCGCCTTCGAAAGGAGTTGCTTTGACTCATTTGAAAGGATTTCATACATATAGAATCATCTGCTTCGAAAGGTGATCACTAAAGTGGAAGGGTGCTTTCGATCCTTTCGACACCTTCGAAAGGTTCTGAAGCTTTTGGGTTTCACCTGTAGCATCCCTTCGACTCCTTTGAAAGATCTAGCTGGGGACTTTTCCTCTTGTTCTTCTTTATCTCCTTACTCAAACTGGTTTCGACTAGGTTGAAATGAATTTTAGAAGTAACATTCCCCTCCTCCCCCCTCCCTCCGTAAAGGGATGCCCTTGACTTTCCAAGTCAACTATGTCGAAACCTAGAATCCTCCTGCTTTTTGGATTCCTGCGAGAATCTGGACCGCATATTTGAATCCGATCTAACGGCTTGCCATCCTTTCTGACTTTTCTTATAAAATACGTTCTCTTCTTCTTCCTCTTCACTTATCTGCAATTAAATAAACTTCGAGAGAAAGTAAAGAGATTTTAAAAATTCTCCAAATCACCTTTCCCTCCATCAAATAAGAAATCAGATCCAACGTAAGTAAAAATCATTTCGCTTTGCAAATCTCTTTCTGTTTTTATTATTATTTTTCACAATGGATTTTAATCTCTCAGATCTTATAATCAAATTTTCGATTTTCGATTTGATTTATTGAGAGTTGTTTGAGTTTTAACCTATCTAGAAGTTCTTTTTAATTCGACTTCATAGTTTGATTCGATTTATTATTATTCTTTTTTCTATTAATTTTTCATTTCAACTTTTCTCGATCCCATATTCTATGACTGTGGCTTTTTTTAGAAAATCTGAACTTTCATTTCAAAGATTTCTCAATTTTAGTAGTTAATTCATGTTTAAATTTGTTGTTTAATGGTTTTGATTCATTTGTTTATTAAATTTTTGAATTTCTGGATTTGGAATCGAATTTGGGGAAGAAAGGATTTCATGTTTTCTTCGCCCGGAAGCCTTGAGCTGTACGAATTAAAAATTGGCGCTAAAATTTACTTTTCTACCCCTTCGAAAGGGTTTAAGGCAGCAACTTTTATTTTTCTTTCTTAGCCTCTTTCGATGGGGTCGAAAGGTAATTTAGCGCTAATCGACGTCGCCGAAAGGTTATATAGTAAAGCAGTATGCACTCACTCCTCTCGAAAGCGAAACGTTTCGACTTAGTCGAAACCTTTTTTGCTAATGGAAATTTTGTTTTTAGTACGCTTTTTGAAACCATAATTTTCTTTCGACCCTATCGAAACCTTCTATAACTAATGAGTTGAAACCTTCTATAATCACCTTTTTCCAACATTGTCAAAATGTTCCAAGTTCATATGATTTTAACTTAGGACCTTTTGACTCAATGGGTGAATAGGGTTTCGACAGCATTCATACTTCCTCTAGAAATACTTAAGCCATTGGTTTCGACGGTGTCAAAGGGTCTTGTTATCTTGTCTATTTAACATTTGTAGTGTATTTTTTTGTTCAAACTCTTAAGTTAGTTTTAACCGTTCCCTTTTGATAACATGGTTTCTATTGAGCCTTCGGCGTTGTTGAAAAGTGCCAATTCGCCATATACTTCAACCCTTCCTTTCGACCTTGTCGAATGCTCAGTGGATGTTCATATTTAGGCTTTCGAAATTATCGAAACGTGTTTGTTAAATGTTAATTTTTCCTTCCCTTCCGACTCCGTCAAAAGCTCTATATCTCTGATTTTTAACTTTAACATTCTTCCAAGAATTTGAAGTTTCACGTTTAGCCTTATGTTTAAGTTGCTATAGTAGGTTTTCACCAATTCTTGAAAGAATGTTAGTTTCATACCAACCCGAAAATTTTAACTGAAACATTTTCACTTGGTAGAACCATGAGCTCTCCAAAGAAAGTCAAAGCCACTTCAAAGCATTCTCTGATATCTACACAAAATGAGGTAGATGCCATTCTCAATGACTATGGAATTTCCAATGTGGAAGCAATTCCACCTAGAGAAACGGACACCATCAACAACCCTCCCGAAGGGTTCTTTGCTTATACTGTCATTCATATATGGGATGGATGGTTTCTCCCTTTTTCGGAGTTCTTGTCCAAGTTTCGTTCTCATCTCGAAATCGCTCCAATCCAACTGTCATCGAATGTATATAGTTACATTCTATCTTTGGAGTTGATGGCATTAGAGTCTGGCCTTCCCTCTTTAAATGCTGGAGTATTGAACTACTTGGTTCGACTGTTTAAACTCAGCAATCTCAATAGCCAAATCTTCAAGGCGAACCCTCCGAAGAAGCTGATATCAAAAGGAGTTAACAAGTTTAGAGACTGGGAGAACCAGTTTTTCTTCGTTAGATGCTTCCCAAATATCACTGGGATTTTCTGTACTCCCCGTAAGTTCAGATTTTCATTATTTTCCTTCTATTCAGTGGTTTTTCTTGTCTAACCTTTGCCTTATGTTAGGTCTGTCAATGAACTTAATGAGACCGATAAGACAACGGTGGAGTCTCTAGTCACAGCTTCTAATAAGATCAAAAACCGATTGAAGCTGTTGAATCCTGCCAGCTTGAAGAAGCATTCTCCCCTCCATTCTGGTCAAAGGGTTCTGGGGCAACCTCCTCTAATCCAGCACACATCAAAAAGCAAACGTTTCCTTTACCTAGGAGATCCTGCAAATTTCTCTCCCATGTCACCTATTTGCTCCAACCATTCTGGTAAGTTATAAACACAACATTTATTTCCTATTTTTGCGTTGCTTTCCGAATTATTCTGCTAACTTATGATCTTTTTGAATTCTCCTCGGCTGCTCCTCAGGTTGTAAAGTCTGCTAGTGGTTCAGCTCCTCCTCTTTAGACTTCACACGCGCCATCCGTTGCTTAATCTCTTGCTAGGACTAAGATGACTGTCAAGAGAAAGTTGGAGAAGTCAACTGCGGTGGGGCCGCCCCTTAAAATTGCTAAAGTAGTCAAAGTTCCTGATTCGGTATAAGAGGAATCTTCATCTCTTGATAAAGCTTTAGTGAGCCCGATCATTGAAGCTCCTGAGGATAAATATAAGTAGACTCCTACTGCAATCGATCCTCTCACTCGCATCTCTGTTTCAAGATTTCTAAGCGCACTCGAGCAGATGCAAAAAGCTTTGGAGATGACCCCCACTCAAAAGCACATTCCTCAAAGGCCAACATCTCCTTCTTCCTCCATTAATTTTGAGGAGATAGCCTAGTCTATCTTAAATTCTACGTCCTTTGCCTCCATCCACCCGCCTTCCTATGTTCTTGACTTGGTGGGTCATTATCGTTCTCTGATAGAACAACAATTCCTAGTGAGTTTCTCTTCACTTGAGTTTTTATCGTTACTGTTCTTCTCTAAATTTCTAACTTGCGCTGCATTTCTTCTTTTAGATTTCCAAAAGTTGGTTAACTTAATATGAGCAGGCATCTAAATCTTTTGTCGTATCCTCCAAGTTTCGGGAGGAAATTTCTACCATAAGGAATCAATTCTCTTTCTTATCCGTGGAAAAAGATGAAGCAAAATCTAAACTGGAGTGATTGAGAACTTCTCTCGCCTAGTCGGAATCCGCTATCTTAGAGGAAAGGAGAGCCCGTCAACTCTTTATCGATGAAAACTTGATGATGCAAATAACCCTAAAGAAATCCGACAAGGAGAAAGCTCGAATGGCGGCAAAGCGTGCCACTTTGAAGGAAAAGTTGAAAAAAAACCAAGGCTTCCGTGAAACTGACGGTCGATACCATCTCAGATGCTAAACAGAGAGTGTCGCGGTTTCTTGATAATACACTTGAAGAGATCATGATGAACTCCTTCGAAGAAGCCTTGATGCTTGCTTATTCTGACAATATCGATAAATGCCCTGAGCTAAGCTTTTCTTCACTCAATTCTGCCCTTGTTGAAAGAGTTATGGGAAAGATAAATCAGATGAAGTAGGGAGTTGAAACTTCTGTAAAGGAGTCAATGCCTCTAAGATTCTTTCTTTTGAAGTCCCTTCTTTTGAAGTCAAATCTGACTCAAAAGATGAAGGCGACAAAGATGATGCTGCCGAGGAAAAGGGGGATAATGATGGTGATGACAACGATAACGATAATGATGACGATGATGATAATATCAACGTGGCCAAGGTTCAGGTGGTGAGAGAGGGGGCCACACTAAGACTTCTGACAAAGATGGAAATGGTAAAACTAGAGCTTCTTAGAAAGATCCATCTCCTTGCAAAGGAGTCCCACCTGAATTTGTCGCTGCTCCTTAAGTAGAAGAGCCTGTTTTTATTGATGTTGAAGCGCCGAAGGAAAAAGAACAAGCTTCCTAAGCATCAGTCTCAATATCTCAGGTATGGGATTCTCTGTTTAAACATCTTTCACTTAAAAGATAATAATAGTGTAAATCATTTATTTTAGATAAGGAAGAATCTGTTCTCCCCCATAAAACCAAACTTGAAAGAAAACAAGCAGAGATAAACAGTTTATATAGGGAGTTAGACAAGCAATTAAGGGAGCACAATGTACTTTCTGATAAATATCACAGACTTAATTGGAATGCAGCTGTGCTGGCATCTTTTAAGCATCAAGAAGCTGCCCCCCGATTAATGAGAGCACGCCTTCGCTACGATGAGAAAATCGGGAATTAATCACCTTACTCTTGATATTGATTGAAGAGAGATATATTTTAGTTAACTTCTTATATAAGGTCTATTGTAGACACCCCATTGTTGACCTTCATATTTAGGTGAATTTAGTGGGGGTCTACTTAGGCGTTTTCATATTTAAGTATTATAAGTACAAATTTGTTTCTGAATTATTTACTAAGTCTATCTTGTATGAACCAGATGAATAATTGTAAACATGCAATAATATATTGATTTGTGAACATTTTTTTAGTCTTGCTTTTTATGCTTAGGTTCATTTCATTATGTTATCACAGAGTGACTGTTCATCAGGCCAACTTGTTTCTAGGGACCATTTAAGTAAATACGTTAAACTGAGAAGATTTTATCTTGAACAAGCATCAATTTTAAAGTCCTCAAAATTAGCAAGATACTATTTTCTTAGAAATTTACAAAAACTTTATCTGGAACATCCTCGTCTCCATTTTGATTTCCTCGATGATGAAAAAGAGAAGCTTCTTAAGGAAATCAGGACATCCCACACTAAATTAATTTGTGGTCGTGATAGTCTTCCTACCGGGGAATGAGACTATAGCAGATATCCACTGGTTATTACTCCGGAAGGAGTCAATATCCCTTTTAATTTGATAGTTACCCTTTTCGCTAATTCATTAAATAAACTTAGAAATGCAGTTTCTCAGCTTTAGATGTAGAGTGAATATTCAGTTGTACTTTTTCAATTTTATTGTCATTTAAGTTGTAATCGTTTATCGTAATAATAAAGAGATTTATCATTTTGGTTTTGACTTCATTTTATTTCTTTTTATTTAAATAGGAGTTACAGCTATCAGCAGTTCCTCTCTCACTAGATTCAGCATCACGTTTTGTTAATCTTAGAGATAAGCTGTTAACAGAACTTGAAAAAAGTAAACTCCTCGAAGATACCCTACTTGCTCGCTTTCACGGGAATGCTGAAGCCTTAAGATGGCACAAAAGATACTTGCTTCAGAAAACTATTGTTAGCAACCTTAAAGATCAAATTACCAATTTAGAGGCTAATGTCAAAAGTAAAGATGAAACAGTTTCTGCATTGAAGCGACAAGTTAAGTCGAATCCTTCGATCGATTTTGACCATAAGATGTCAGACCTTCTCCAACAAATAAGTGATTTGGAGATGAAATTGAAGGACAACCAAGCTTAGTATGAGTCGTTGGAATATATTATGGGGGATAACATTCTGAGTTTCGATTTACCAGGCTCCCCTTCTACTTCATCTGCCGCTAAAGTTACGAGATCAACTTCCCTCGCTGCTCAGAAATTTCCCACTACAACAAATCCTCCTCCAGGCTTAGATGAGAAGGCAGTGGGCGAGTGGTGTTGGAAAATTAAGTTCGAAATGATGAAATACTTTGACGAGCAACAGAAAGCAAAATATTCACAGCGCATAAACGAACATGCTGCTAAAATCCAGAAACTCGAACGCGAGAATTATCTCCTTTTGAAGCGCGTTGCTGAATTAGAAAGGGAAAGTAAAACCCTTAAGGGCGCAAACAGAGCTTTCAATTGTGCTCTGAAGACTAATATCGATGCAATTGACGATGCATATAGGATAAAGAAGAAAGAAAAGAAACTTAAAAAGGTCCTCTACATTGCAATCCGTCACATAGTTGATCCGTTAATTGCTGAGGACCTGAGCAAAGCTACTAAAGGTTTATGATTGATTTGTATTAATGAAATATATATTCCTGTTTTGTGCATTTGTAAATAGTTTCATAAGTTATGTAAATCATATAAAATTTGTAAATATCACCTGATTTATGATTCTTTCTTGTAGTGTTATTTCTGAAATGCTTGTTTGATAGCCCATACTATAATTTTTGTATTTGCTGAATCTTTCATTCTTCTTTGCTGTTTTGATTTCCTTGATAAGTGTGAAGCATGTAACATTTCCAATTGTTAGCTTGAAACTGATATATAAGTCTATGCATATCATTTGTGAAGTCTAACAAATCATCATGTTAATCATATGTAAAGTAGTTTATATTTGATCAAATGTCTAAATCTCATTTTGGGTCATGATAAGAAATTTTAACCATATTGCTGGAATATCCAAAGTTTGTCGATAGAAAACCCTATCCCAAAACATAGGTTTAAATATTAGAGAGTCAACCTCTGGTGAGAGCTCATTATGAAAAAGATCCAGAAATCATTATCTAAAAATTTGTAATAGAATTCCAATGATTCATACTCGGGTGTTAATGAGATTTGAAAACATAGAAGTCCAAAACCCAAATTCAGGTATTAACCGAAACTCATAATAATAATCTTTTGGAGAAAAGTTTTTGACCCAGATTCGGGAACTAGTAGTCGACAATCAGTAATCCATAATAAAATCGAAAGCCCAAATTAGGACATTTTTAAGTAATAGTCTCGAAACCCAGATTCGGGTATAAATTTAGGGCTGTCAAAATCCAACCCAACCCTTCTAACTCAAATTTAATAGGGTCGGGTCTTACGTAATTCAATTATTTTTGATAGTGGGTCAATACCCATTCAGGTTAGTAAAAAACCAATTCAACCTTCTTTGCCCTCTTCCCCATCAAAACCCTACATTCCTAAATTTCGTCCCTCCTTTCCTACAAAACTTCCGCATCTCTCTCTCTCAAAATAAAAATCGCTCGGTCCAGGGACTCCTCTCGCTCAAGTTTGTGTGGGTTCTCACTCACCCCCCTTAGGAATCTCGCTTGATTTAAGCCTACCATCACTTCACATGAGATTCAAACCTCCGTTCGTCTTGTTCTTCCTAGCGAGCTTGCAAAACATGCTGTGTTTGAGGGTACAAAGGCTGTTACCAAGTTCACCGGCGGTTAGATCTGGAAATAAGGGTTGTTTTCAGGTTTTTTGTTATCTTATGTTTTCTTAAATCACTTGCTATGTTTTGTAAAGTTTCAATGCTGTTCTGGGTATTTTAGTTTGAGTATTTAAAGTTTTAATGGTGTTTGTCTTCTTGATCTTTTGTGTTGTTCGTGCTTTATTAGGAGACTTATATTTAACTGATACATTCATATATCGGCATTTTCCGTTTAACGTTGAAACAGATTGACATCCAAACCATCATCCTCTAATTAATGTGGAAGCTTGTGGTTGAATGGTTTAAATATAAATCAGTTGAAAGTGTAATCTTGCTTATTAAGTTACTTTTTTTCTAGTTAGAACTGCTGGCTAACTTTTGGATTTGGTTTGGATGATGGAAATAGTTCTTTACAGAGAAATGAACCGGCTTCACAATACTGTCGCCAGTTCTAAGTCTTAATTAAACTGCCTTCTCTGTTACTAAACTTCACTTCATTAATGTATTATGAACTTTCAACGACTATCTTTTTAAATCAGTTACTTATAAGTAGTATTACTGACATTTACTTACTTGTCTTATTACAGTACTATACCCAGAAAATTATTTTACTGTGCTCAAGCTATTTACTAAAACAGAGGGACATTTAATGTTAGAAATATTTATTAAAATGGTCCATGCGAAAGTATACTTCATTGGGTGCAAATAAGTCAACTGAATACTGATTTCTCTCAAAAATCTAACTTTTGCTACCTTAGTGCTTTTATAAATGTGTTATGCATTAAAGATATTACATTAGCCTGGAATCTTATGCGACTATAACCAATGCAGTGTCATCTTCTCAGCCTAGTGTCTCACCTCAGTTCAGGCTTATTTCTCCATAGCCATGTCTATGCCTGGCTTCATTTAGCCTTATTCATCTGCAGTTCGTGCCTGCTTCTATCTGCTAATGAATTCGTATTTTTCTACCTGCTGCTGTTGCCCACCTCACAGCCCTTTAGCATTACTCCAAAAATATGTTCGTTTATTACGTTCACATGCATGATAACTCCTTTAGAGGACATTAGTATGAATCTAATATAAAATGCCTCTTGTTATGATTTAACTTAAATTAGTTTGGTTTTTAGTTTTCTTTTTGATTTAACATCTAGAAACGAAATGTCTAAGGTGAACTAATATTTAACATCATCATAAATTTGTAATATGGACCACTGAATAAACTGAATTAGTACGAATAAGCATATTCGGTGCCTATAATTGATATTTTTTCCATTTGCCCAAGCATTCTTGAAAATTTTAACGTGATGTATAAATTGAAGTTATAGGAAGTCAGTTATGGCATATTGAACAGTATGCTTGCAGGTTGCTGCACGTTTAATTCAAAATATTATGATTATTATTTCCAAATAATGCGGTGTATAAAATAAAGTTGCAAATTTAATGTTAACGGTTAAGAGGATCACTAAACTCGAATTATAATATAAAATAATTGTCCTTTACTGTTTAAAGCCCTGTTAGTATATTTTGGTGTCCCTTTAAAATAAACATATAAATGAAGATTGTGTTGTGGGAGATAGCCTTCTATTATGAAAAAATGGAAATAACTAACAAGAATATGGTTGAAAATGTTTTTAATGGAACTTTCTATTTTTGTTCCTATAAAATTGAGGTGATACTCATCACCCAGGAAAATGATAATTGAATACTATAGATTAGTCTCTTTTATTAATTTTGTCTCTTCAATCATGATCAACTAACATTCATGTTCAATCAAAGAAAATGACTAAGAAGAAACTGATCATAATTTTTGTAGTGTACATAGGTGCATTCTTATCTACTTTTAGGCTCTCAGTTATATGTGAATATGCTTTGATTCATAGTTGTTCTCACAGGATGAGTACTTGTACATTCGAGCAACGGTTTTTGTGGTTATATTTTGCGCAATTGAAATGGGAAAGCCTGATAAACCCCATAATTTTGAGCCTCAAATATCTAACATGGAAAATAAAGCTCGGGACAAGCTAGTAGCTTATTACAATTCAATGGATATTTTGGAATTCAATGACAAGTATGGGGAGCTTTGGGATTTTACAGTTAAGAATGAGGAAATCATATCAAATCTTCAAAAGTGATTGTATGTTTGAAAACTTTGTTACTGTTTTCTCTTCTGTCACCATTTTCCTAATAAAATCTCTGATATAATAATTTAGATGTAGCCTTGTGTAGCAGTTGATGCTTCATTAATATTATTTAGACACTACCTTAGCAACATAGCACTCTTTTAGATTGCTTGATCGCTCAGATTACATGTTTAACTTCTGTTGTTTCGGTATTGGTATCTTCTCTACTTGTATTACTGGTAGTGATTCTCTCTCTTTGTATTACTGGTATCTTCTCTGCTTCAAAGATGGCTTATGTTGATGTTGTATTTTTTATGCCCTCTAGTTTATTACTTTTACCATGTTATTTAACATTGCAGTCTGTGTTATTGTCTTAGGTTTTTTATTATGCATTGGATGTTTTTTACTTTTCTTTTATATTTTCACTTTTTGATTTTTTTTAAATGGGTTAAATGGGTTGACCCATATATGAAACGGGTTGGGTCATATTGACATTTTTAATAAATGTATTAAAAGGGTTGGGTCATAAAATGGGTCGGGTCAATTTTGACCCGACTCATTATGACCCGACCCAACCCGTTTGACGGGTCTAGGTATAATAAAGACCGTAAGTGATTGATAAAAACCTAAAACCCAGATTCGAGTATTAATAGATGAAATTTAGAAATGAGAGTCCCGAAACCCAGATTCGGGTATTAATAAATGAAATTCAAAAATGAGAGTCCGAAACCCAGATTTCGGTATTAATAAATGAAATTTAGAAATGGAAGTCCCGAAACCCAGATTCCGGTATTAATAGACGGAGTCCTGCTTTACTCCTTAGATTCTGTCTTCTTTGAGATGCATAAACCCTTTAGGCTTTGTATAAGTGGTGATCTGATCGGCTGCTTCTCAAGCTTAGATGTCTTAGTCCATATACTGATGTGCCACTTCTTGGGGCTGGACATCTCAGTCCATTAGAGATATGTTGTTTCTCGGGCTTGGACATCTTAGTCCATTATTTGATGAGCCTCTCCTTAGGCTTGGACAACTTATTCCATTACTTGATGAGCCTCTTCTTGGGCTTGGACATCTTTGTCCATTATTTGATGAGCCTCTTCTTGGGCTTGGACATCTTAGTCCATTATTGTCTTGTGCTCTCGGTTAGCTCATCTTAGAGGCTGGAACCAAGGACTTACCCAATCTCCCTCCAAGAGGCACCTTGACCTGGCCAGAGGCGCGGCCAAGTGCTTGTCCGGTGCTTTAACTTGGCCATAGCATGGTGCAGATAAAGGCTTACTCCATCCTCCCTCTAAGAGGCGCCTTGCTCTGGCCATAGCGTGGTGCAGACAGGGGCTTGTTCGGTGCTTTAACCTGGCCATAGTATGGCAAGGATAAAGGCTTACTCCATCCTCCCTCCAAGAGGTGCCTTGACCTGACCAGAGGCGCGGCCAAAGGCTTGTCCTGTGCTTTATCCTGGCCATAGCATGGTGCGGTTAAAGGCTTACTCCGCCCTCCCTCCAGGAGGTGCTCTGCCTAAATCGGCGCAGACAAAGGCTTTTTACCGTCTTAGGTAGTATTCTACCATCTTAGGTAGTATCCAAATGAAAGGAGTATTTCACACCCAACCATGTAGATCTTTCTTAAAAAAAGTAATCCTTTATTGATTCATTCATGATCTTTTTACAAATTCCCTAATCTTTTCTTATCGGAAGAAATTGATTATCATCCCTTCTAGGGCTCTGCAATGGTTGGTTTCATGTTCGTTCATCATGTGATAGTGACAGTAGGATCCTCTTAGATTTCTTTCATGTTTTGGCTTCTTTTTCTGTGATGGCCAATAATTAAGCTCATCCTTGGTTAACAAGTAGACATTCTCTATGGATGTTATCAAGTTGCATTCTTTGGGAAGTCTAGACTTGAAACTTGTGTCTTGAGTGTGGCTTTTTGATTTCTTATTTATTGGCCTTGTAGTTTCACATTCGTCGATTTCTTTCCTTTTCGACAACCTTTGGAGTTCATGAGTTGGAAGTGTTTCTATTGCACATCGTTGCCATTTATGCGCAAAGGCATTATAATCAGCCATTAGCTCTTCTTCAAAGATTGTGCCTTTAGAATAATGTTGAATAGTTTTCCTCATTTGGCTGAACAAATTGTCACATCCACTTTTCTTTTTTCCTAAGGCAAAAATAGGGGTGGGGCCAATATGAAAGGGGTTCAAGCTCCATTTCTTTGGATCATATGATTCTAATTTTTTCTTGTTTATAATTCTTAGAGCTTCTAATCTTAGCCTTTGCTCTTCATATTGGTTGGAATCCTTAATGGTTCTTGGGGAGAATCCTATAAAATGTGGTTCGAAAGACCCTTGCTTGGATCTTTTGATTCTTCTAGCCATGATGGTATTAGAACAGGGTTGATAAGCTTAAAATTGAGTTGGGTTAGGTTAGAAACAAGTGGTGTTGGGTGTTCAACCAAGTCGGAGGTTCGAGCCCTCCTTCTAGCGTCAAATGCTAATAAGAAATCTTGTCAACACCCCAAAGCAAAATTAAAGGATAAAGTTTATCTCTTTTGGTTTCCTTTAAGCAAATGGTGAAGAGTAGAATGTGTACGTTCACTTTGGTTTCCCTTTCGAATAGGTTGCTGCAGTAAAAAAATTCAAATCAACATTTTTACCCAGTTGAAACGTGTAGTTTCTTTATTTAATAGCCTTTCGAGCTTCTTAAGATGATATGGATGTCCCTTCGAAAGCCTTCCTTTCGAGGCGATTATAGAACACAAAAGGATAACCATGAGGATCTTAGATTAAGAATTGATTTGGTGGGTTTCGACCATGTAGAAAGCTAGGTTGATTAGCAGTTAAGGCTAGGATCAAGAATCCATGGTTGAGGTTTCGACCCTGTCGAAAGCAGTATCTTGGGTTTGGACCGGGTACCTAAAGCTAAATGGATAGGTGTGAGGTCTTGCCCTTGTCAAAAGTGGTAGTCTTAGGAAAGGTGGCTTGTAACCTATAGCTGGTATTATTTGAGAATGTAACGATTTCGACCTAGTCAAAAAGGACCTTTCAATACAGTTGACACCTGTAACACAAGGTTAGTCCAGAAAAAAGCTTGAGAAATAGTCAAGTAATTAGAAATATTGAAGACTTCCCTTTCTCAGCTCAAAGAAGATTTTATTAATGAATTTCCCTAACTCAATTTACAAATTAGGGTTTTACAGCTTTTGGAATTAAGAGAATACAAGCTTAGAATGACTGAGTTCGGATCCCTAAAACTTGACCCATAGGATCTTATTTATAGATGCGGATCAGCATCTTTCGACCTCAATGCTCTCGACCTAGTCGAAATGTGGCTGTCGTATTGTCTCTTTTGTGCTTCCGCCTTTGTCGAAAGGAAAGGTTGCACTTTTCTTCTCTATGTTGCTTTGTAAGAGCTTTCGACTCGGTTGATAGGCTTTAGTCAGTGGTTTCGAAGGTGTTGAAATACTGATGGTTTCGATGCTGTTAGTTACTTATAAACTCTTGCCTATGACTTGATGCAGAACCTTCCTGGATAACAATGGTTTTAACCAGTTCGAAAGGCTTGGTTTAGCTTTCAAAAGGGTTGTTCAAGCCAATACATGCTTCCAAGAGGTTTGAATGAAGGCGAAAACTTTAGTTTCGAAAGGTTTGGCGCTTATGTGAAGAGTTGTCCTCCTTACCCTTCGAAAGGAGGTTCTTTGACTCATTCAAAAGGTTTTCATACATATAGAATCATCTGCTTCGAAAGGTGATCACTGAAGCAGAAGAATGCTTTCGATCCTTTCGACCCCTTCAAAAGGTTCTGAAGCTTTTGGACTTCGGCTGTAGCATCCCTTCGACTCCTTCGAAAGGTCTAGCTGGAGACTTTTCTTTGTAATTCATTATCTCCTTACTAAAACTGGTTTCAACTAGGTCGAAAGGAATTTTAACAGTAACAAGTTATTTAATCTGTTTTTTCATCTCTATTTAAACGTTTTTCTCTTAGAAAAACTCATCATTGATTCATCTTTTCATCTCTTTTCATTCTAAACATTTCCGTTCATAAAATGAGTTGTCCACATCAAAATCTTTGTGAAAACTTAGAAGAAACATTAAATCTTTCAAAGATGCTCTCTGTTTCATCCTCCAAAGTCAAAGGATTTGGAATTAAGTCAAATGCAAATGATAAAGGAACAAAAGAAACATTTTGATGATCTTTGTTGGTTAATTTCCTCCTTTATCAAAGATGATCAAAAAAGTAATCTAGAATGCTAAAACTCTGAAGCAAACATGGAATAAGAAGATTGGGATGTCTTTAAAAAAATCCAATCTTTGGATCTGAAGGATGGGTTGAAGTTTCAAGGGAAATCTAGTATTCCGATTTTTTTCGAATTTTTAAGTATGTATATTTGGATTTGATTGGTTTGTAAATACTTAATTAGTTAGGTTTAGATTGTTATAGGTTTATTTTTATGGTTTGACTTCATTTGTTTAATATTGTTTGCTTATATGTTTGAATTGTGTAATAGTTTGATTTGTATTTTAGAATGATTAATAAATTTTGTCTTGTTTTATTTATTTAATTTTTAGTATATGGTTTAGAATTTAATCACTTCTCAATATATGTCCTGAATATACCACATTTAAAATAACAAGTATTTCCATAAATATATGCCTTATATATAATCTAATCACAATTGTGTATATAGTTTAAATCTATAAAAATGATTAGAATTTAAATATTGATTTTGACTCCATAAGTGTGTCACATTTAGGGGGATTTTTGTTTTTCACCAATTTTTGTTGACGACAATGGTGGATAAAATGTAACACATGCATATACTAAGGGGGGTTATTTAATTCAAGGGGAGTTATATTATATTTTATGTATAGAAGTATTTACATGGTTGTCATCATTAAAAAGACGGATATTGCTAATACCTCGGTTATTGATTTTGATGACAACAACCATACAAATATGGATACTAACGTTTTGCGAAGTTATATAGTATATATCGTAGAATATTACACAGGTATAAAATAACTACAGCTTCAAGACTGATCAGTATAAAGTACAAGATTCGAAGACGATCAACGCTCATGAGTATAATGAAAAAAGATTTGAGGAGCTCGAGACTTTAATATATAGTTATGAGTCATTAGAATAAATTGTTAAAATCCCTGATAGCATATTCCAATCTTTGTCACAAAATTCTGATCTATGATATTTTATCAAAATAAATTATTCAAAATTCAAATATATTTTTACATATATTTTGTAAAAAAAATTATTTATTCAAAGTATTTAAAAGCTATGTTTAAATTATTTTACAAAAATATAGAAGTTTAAACTTTTTTTAAAAGAATTATTGTTTTTCTAAATTAATATAAATATGTCGACATACGCTTCTTATGTATGTTGACATATAGACCATTGAAGAGGTGTCTTTAAAATTTTGAATAGTTGTGAGCATCTCTTCGTGAATAGACACATCCCTTCATACACTATATAAAAGGGACTAAAAGACAAATTTTAATAACTATTTTCTCTACTTTCTTCTTACTCCAAATTCTCATCATATATTTCACAAATCCGCTTTCTATACTCTTCAAATTCATTCAAATTCAATTTCTACTTAACTACATTCATTCTCTACATTCTACTTACTGATTTGGAAGTATTCTCTCATTATTCAAAGATCAAACCACTAGAAGGGCTATAGGATATCTTGTATCCCAAGTATAACTGTTTGTTTTTGGAAATAGACAACTCTACTCTTATTTGTTTGGGTGTGCTTGTAACCTATTCAACTCAAGTGAGTGTGCTTAGTAGCCCATTTAAATCTAGCGGGTGGTCTTGTTTTCCGGTAAATCAAGAGAGTTTACCTTGGACTCGTCAGACATTAGGGTGTATCTTATAGCCTTGAAATTGAGGTTGTATTCGGGTTTTCTTGTTACCTAGTTAAAGTAGGCGATTGAAAAGAAATTTATACAGTGTTGTACAGATCTGAATGTAGGATTGGTTAATCTGAACCAGTATAAAATTCCTGATGTCATCTCTTTTACTTTACTTTTTGTAATTGCTTTTATATTTATCTATGATTTTATCTGTGACTATTTGATTATTATAGATCTGTGTTGACAATATGTGATTTGACTTAAATCTCGAAACTAAGTTCAAAAGATTCATAAAAGTTATAAAACACTATTCACCCCCACTAGTGTTAAAATTGCCTTAAGACCATTACAACGTAACCCACATTTTTTATGAATGTAAAAAAATTCTGGCTCTAACACAATGTTTATCCATATCACATAAAGAAGGTTTAAACTATGGCAACTACGTGGCATATAAAATGCTCGCGAATTTATATCAAGAAATTTTTTGTACACCGTAATGATTAACTATTTATATTAGATCCATTGTCATAATCTTGACCTCTATATCATCAATATTAAGCTAAGTGCATGTAAAACATTTTTAAGTTGTTTGAAAAGGCCAAACTCTGATGTAATCCACCACTTTAAATCCAAGGAAAAACTATTCTACCTGCACTTCAGTAATATCTTCAATATCCACACATCTTATAATAATTGACATTTGTTCTTCATGACTTAAATTCAGTTATCAATTAAGAATAACCGAAAACTATTTCACATTTAAGATTTTGGTTATTGTTTTCACTTTGATCTCATTTGGTGATAGAAGTATTATCTCATATTGAATCTTATGACTCATATAATGATGTTGAATTTATTTATCTACCACGCGTTGAAGATGATCTTGCATAATTGGATCAAATTTCGTAAGAAACTCAATAAATTGGAAAAAAAGTCCATTATTCTTTTCATATATCTTCTCATTGCTTCCATAAAAGAGAAAACTATTCCTAAAAATGTTTTCACAACTTCAATTATCTGAAATAATATCATCTTCCAAAGGACTTTCTCTTTCTCAATTCGAGCTTCCATTTTTATCAACCGTTGCTTTAGTTTTAGTCTCTTTTGTAAATCAACCCACTTCACAACATTTTCGCAATATTCCGAATTAGTTTAGTGCTCCCTAAGTTTGTGTGGAAGATTATGCCAATTATCAATTCCATCTTTCGACAATTTGCTTGCCATTGATTTAATTTCAAACAGCTTGCAACAAAAAAAATACTTTGTTCAATTCATTTGAATGTATAAGCAACTTCCTTTCATGTTCCTCGCCATTTGGAAAATGGTGAATATAATGCTTGGATGAAAAACTTCTACTTTCCCAAACTTTCACTTGGAAATTTGTCATTATTTAAGGATTTCGATTGGGTCTCTTTGAACTATTATTATTCTTTGGGGTATCAATAATATGTTCCCATAAATCCAGATCATGATCCACATCAACATCTTTGTTCAAATAAAACATACTTTCTTCGTTCACATACTCTTCATTATCGTCATTGTTTATTTCTTCATCAACAATTTCATCCACATAAGCATCTCCATTGACATGAACTTCGAGATCTCCTTGTTCTTCAATAACATCGTCAACAATTTCATCAATAGCTTCACTTGTTTCTCCGACTTGACTTGAACCAATTGATTGTTGTGCTTTTGCATTGAATAGTTTAGTAATTGAACTGACTATTGATGTAGACATTGCATCTTGACATTGTTTCACCCTTCTATTATAAGCACTTGAGTTTTGATTTCTATTCCTTGCCCGTTTCTTATGGTCTTCCTCTTTTGTCATATTATCTAACAATAAGTAAAAAATGGAGCACTAACAACCAATTCTAATCAACCAATTTTACTCTAGAAACCAATTTAATTACCTCCTATTGTAGCAGTTGCAACCTAATGAGGACAGATGGAGCACTAGAGGCTGGCGTCAGAGGTTTGGAGCTTAAAAGTAGCAATCAATTTATTAGCAATTATGCTTGTCACAACAAAGAGTAAGGGAGCACGAGAGAGATAATTTGAATGTGAACGACAACCCTAATTTTTGACCGATGAATTGAAATTCGAGTTTCTGAATTTGCGACTAAGAGTAAGGAAGCATGGAGGGAGCTGGACCAGATTTGCTGCTTTGATATATTTTGTTGTTGCCCCAAGCCTAAGGAGTTGCCCCAAAACATGGGCTAGGTAGGCTTCCACCTTGGCCGGCCTTGGATGTATCCAACTAGTCAAACTTAAATGGTCTAATTTTCTCTCTTAATCTAACCTTCTCACTTCCTTAACTATAATTTGTTTTGACATCTTCTTACCCTCTCTCCTATACTTATACAAATCAGTGACATATAAAGATTTCGATTATAAAGATTTGGAAGACTTGATTACAAAAATGAATTTTTGAATGAAAGAGAAAACAAAAATACGTTGTGCATTGGGTTAACAATATTCTTACCAGATATTAGGAGCTTTGTCAACAAAACTTTCATATAAAAAGACCATGCTTCATTATGTTGTGCGATTGTTTGGAATCTTACGGTTTGTGGCCTCTAAAGGAAATTTGCATTTAAAAATTAATGTAATATTTTAATATATCATCGTTTTGTCTCTTCCAACATACCAGTTTACGAATAGGTTTCAATGATCAGGTAGCGCTATACGTGTTTAATTTCATGCAAGTTTAGAAGCTGTTACATTAATGTTAGAAGTTATAATTAAACTGGATGATCAATTTAACATTGTACTAAAAAATTAGAAGTTCTAACAGATGTTATCCCTTTTTCAAAAACTATACTGGAGCAATAAACATTACACACATAGCTGCACACTTAACCAGTAGCAGTGCACAATCATTCATTAGGCGAAAAGGATACACCACACAAAATATTTTTTCCATGTTCATTTGATATGACTTTTACACATGCCGTGACTAGTTAGGAAAAACTGCACATGATAGTAGAGTATTCAATTCTAAGATAAACAATCGGACCTCAAGGTTTCCTCATGCTTCACTGATTCGGTATTATTTAGTTGTTTAGAATATCCGCTAATAGATGGTTATATGCCTCCACATCCAAATGTGAGATATCATGCCCCCCTCAGAATGAATTAAAATCAAACATAAATTTTTGAATTTCTACCATTATGATTTACTTATGGTAATCAAAAGACTATTTGAAATATGGAAAAGAAAACTTTGCAATTTTAAGCGATATGCGGATACTAATTTCCAATTTAGCTTAAGGTGGTTATCGTTGCAATGATTATTCATAATTTCATATGGCACGGTAGTGGGGATGTATACTTTATGCTATATGATGATTATCATGAACTTATTCCAAAAGAATACATCGATGAATACTATAATATTCAAATAATGGGAGAGAGAAAAATGAACCAATCAAAATAAGTATTGAAAATAATATGGTGTTGATTAGAAATAGCATAAAAATGAAATAATTGTCGAACGACTTCAGTAATGTAATTTCTAATTTGTATTATCGTGTTGAGTTTGTCTGTGTATATGTATGTATATGTTTATATTTCTAAATTGTTGTACATGTTTCATTTGTTTTTGTTAGAAACTGATATGCTTTTATTTACTGGATTGTCTAATCATGTGTGATACTTATTGTTATCCAGCTTTTAGACCGAGGGGCTTTCAAATGAATTTGGATGTTGGTATGAAAACGAAATTGATCAATAGCTTGGAAGTATGCTTAGAAAGACAATGGAAGGGACATTAAGAGTTCGAGGTGCTAAAGGAACCAAGTGAACAGGTCAGTACCGAGCTCTTTTTGAGTACCTTATGGGACTCTAGAGTTATGGCTTATGGATTTCTAGTTAAAGTGATTGTCCTGGAGCCCATTTCTGAAGGAGTAGGTGAACAACTCAAAGGTTGCTCTAAAGGAAAAGACAAGTACTGAAGAAGAACCTCTCAACAACGACTGAATTTCTAAGATAAAATTGCTCGAAGCTTGATGGATCAAAGGAAGAAGACCAAGTGGAGGAAGACAGCATAACCTGCCATCGTAAAATCAGGTTGGTACCGATCACTTTTGGTTGGCACTGAAATGATTTTATTGGTTAGGAGACTTTGTCTCCCCTCCTACATTCTCAAATCTGAAATTAGACTTGTTTTTTCAGGATTCGACAATTTCATTGGTCAGTTTCTCTATGAATAGCAAGCATATGGAACTCAAAAAAGACTTTTGTGCACTTCATCTTCTTCACTCTATTTCTCTACAAGACCTTGTCACAAAGGAACCTACTTTTTCTCTATTCTAAGCTATTAGATCATTAAAACTCTTTTACTTGTGACAAAATCTCTATGTAATAACATTAATGTGGATATAGGCCTTAGATTTGCCAAACCACTATAAAAATTTCCTATGTTTATTACTTTATTTTGTTAGATCTCTCTATTTAATTTTATTTTGGGGTGTTGTGCTACTTTTTAGCCCAACATCTTTGGTGCTTTCGTTGAGAAAGGAAATTCTCAAGCATAGGTCTAGCTATCTATTGTGGATTAGAACATCCAGGGGTTACATCCAGAAGGTTTTCAGCAAAACATTTAAAGGAATTTCATATTGAAATCAATGGCACCATTAAGGAGGTCTAGTAGATCTAGAGCAGTTGCTGGTGCAAATGAAGAAGTTTCTTACCATAATGAAATTACTATCCAACCAACATCAGCGTTGTCAAGACCATCTGCCCCTCAGGAAATAGTCACGAGAGTAGAGTTCGATAAATGATGGCAGAGTTGAATTAAAATATGGAAGATAGTTAGAAGCCTCTACTTGACCAATGGATACTAACATGGGCTTGCTGACCCAACAATAGCAAAGGATTAAGAGGGTAAGAGAGAGGCATCACCTTCCTAATTTGAAGAGAACTCATCTGCTTCTGGTCAGAACAAAAGAGATGGAAAGCAATCGCAGAAGGAACAAACTACTAGAGCAGTAGGGAGAAGTGCTGGAAGGACTGGAAAAACCCGTGCTAAGGAAATTTGGATTGGTGGTGACCTAAATGTGTGGCCCTTAGATGGGCAGGGAGCTGAGGCCGTCAACTTATATGATTTCGGGGATGATTTGCAACATGTTGCTGATGATGATGGACTCATTGTTCAAGTTGAGAATGTTGATTCTCAAACGGCCGCTATGGATTTAAGAAAACGTCAAAGAAGAATTGAAGGAGTGGTTCTCTTAGAGACTAGAGAACCTAGACGTCAATAAGCAAGCCAAGATGGTTTATGGAGTCAAACACTCGGTGGAGTCAAATACTTAGCATAGCTCTTGATAGTCATCCTTCGAAGTTCTAGGCTAGTTAGGAGAATATAGCAGACATGATTAAGTAGTCAAATGGACAAAGAATAAAGACTGGGGTTCTACACCTAGTAGTAGTCCGTTCTCGGATAATATTTTAAGGTAAGTGTATCTCCAGAAGTTTACGATGCCTACCATGTCATCGTATAATGGGACTACTGACCCAATACAACATTTATTTAAGTATGAATGGCATATGAATAGTGCTAGAGCAACGTATGAAGTTTGATGTAGATATTTCTCTATTTTCCTGGATGGAGCTGCGTTGATGTAGTTTACTCGACTCGTACCGAAATCCTTCTTGACTTTTGATGAGTTAGAAAAAGAGTTTTTGGAGCAGTTCAGGTTCTACACAGCTAGACCTAAGGATGTGATGTCCTTATTGAGCCTTTCTCAGGGACCTTAGGAGTCATTAAAAGGTTCCCGAATAGGTTTAATATTGCAGTTACTGAAGTTAGCAATCCGAATGATAGTATGGTGTTAATGGCGTTGGTTCAAGGCATACATCCAGACAGGGACATTGAAAAATGGTTGAGGATGAAGCAACCAATGACTATGAAGGAATTCCATTGGAAGGCAAACTAATTCTTGCATTTGGAAGAAGAAAGTCGGGTTGATGGGAAGACTGGTGATGGATAGTGGAAGGAAGTGATTCAAAGTGTTGTAGCAATTAAACAGACCGATAAGAGCTCTGGTAATATGGTCATGAATGTTGGTAATTCTAGTAATCAAAGAAAGAGGAATCAAGGCTTTAGAGGGAGGCATAATGAAGCCAAAAAATGCCCAAGGAATATGAGGCCAGATGAATACACACCTCTGAATGACACACCTTAAAACATATTCATAGCCACAAAAGGCATGGAAAGGTATAAGAAGCCACCTAGGAGGGAGTCGACTAAGGAAGAAAGGCACTCTAGCAAGTATTGTCATTTCCATGAAACTCATGGGAACACTACGAATGAGTGCAAGCATCTTAGAGATTATATTGGAGAATTGATAAGAAAGAAGAAACTATAGTAGTATGTAAGAGAGCTGCAGGATAGCGGACAAAATGCTAGAACCCAAGGGTGGAATGCCCAAGTGAACCAACCTGGACACAGTGGAGAGGGGCCCAGGTGGTCAGACAGAAGGTTAGTTAATAACACCATAATTAAGGGTATCATCTAGTGGAGAAAATCTGGAATGAAATGGAATGGTACGCGAGTTTATTAAGGCATATACTATAGAAAAGTTGCTTCATCATTGAGGACAGAGCTCCGGCAAAGGTTGATGATTGATGATATCGTGTTCAGGAAAGGGATACTAATGAGTTTGAAGTGTCAACCTTCGATCCTATGTTTATGATGGCTGTTGTAAGCCCAGCTACGGTGCACCTAGTCTTAGTGGACGGTGGAAGCTTGGTGAATATTTTATTCAAAAGAATGTTTGATTAAACGAGGATAAGTATGAAGGATATTAAGCCTTGTAAATCTAGGATTCCTGGATTAACCGACGAGGCAAAACAACCTATTAGGACAATTGATTTGTCCATGGAATTAGGAGATGGAGACGGCAAGACTGTGCAGGTTCAGAAGTTTATAATTGTGGAAGAGTATTTGGCATACAACATCGTTTTGGGCCGATCGGCCCTTGTTGATTTCAAAATATCACTGACTCCTTGGTGCTTGATAATGAAATTCCCCATGGAGAATGGGGTTGGATCAATCTCAGATAGGCAAAGCGATGGGAAAAAAAGGGAAATATAGTGAAAGCTCTCTGCATTGAAAACGCGGAGCTATGGCTTCGAAACCATAGTGGGTTCTATAAGTTTATGGATGCTAGGAAGAAGTCAAAGGAAGTGCCCGCAGCACCACCTAAGCTGACATTATATACCGATCAATATGGATGATCCTACCATTGTTCTTAAGATCGGATCTCAACTCACCATGGGATTAAAGAACGAATTGATAAATTTTCTCTGAGCAAACTTGGATGTGTTTGTTTGGACACATATGGATGTGTGTAGGATATTGCTAGAGATAGCATGCTACACACTGAATGTAGACACGAAATATCTGCCAGTATAGCAAAAGAGATAATGTCTGATTCTGGAGTGATCTACTACGTTGAAGGAGGAAGTGGATAAGATGAAGGAAAATGGCTTTATCCGTAATGCTTTATACTCTGAATGGGTATCAAACCCCATGTTGGTCAAGGAAGTGGTGGACATACAATTATTATTCAGACTTGAATAAAGCATGCCCGAAGGATAGCTTCCCATTGCCCAGGATTGACCAGCTGGTAGATGGGACAACTAGATATGAGTTACTCTCTTTTATGGATGCCTATTTTGCCTATAATCAAATACGGATTTGGGACTATTTTGTTATCGAGTGATTCCGTTCGGTCTGAAGAACACATGAGATACTTACTAGAGATTGGTGAATTTAATGTTCATGGATTAGACCGGATGGACGATGGAAGTGTATATGGATGATATGCTTGTGAAGTCACGACTATCGAGGAACCACATGGATGACCTTTAGGAGATGTTCAAAGTGCTGCGGAAGTACAAAATGAAATTAAATTCATTGAAACGTTCTTTTGGAGTTGCATCTGAGAATTTTTTAGGATTTATCGTGAATTTGAGGGACATTAAGGCTAATCTAGAGCAAATTAATGCCTAAAGGAATGTAATTACCCCAACCACAAGGAAGGAGTTGTAAAGCGTGAATGGGAAGGTTGCTGCATTGAGTTAGTTTATCTCAAAGGCAATAGATAAATGTATATCGTTCTTTGATGCCCTTAAAAGGGAAAAGGAAATTTCGAGTGAACAAAGGACTGTCTAAACACCTTCGAGGAATTGCTAAACATATGGAAATTCCATCGGTTTTATCCAAACCATTTGATGGAGAATATTTGTTCATCTATTTGGCAATGTCTGTTCACACACTAAGTGCAGCATTGGTATGTGAGGAGGAACAGATTCAAATGCAAGTTTACTACATCAGCAAGCGGTTTACAAAAGATGAAAAGAAACTACCCAAAATTGGAAAAACTCACTTATTGCTTGCTGATTACATCGAAGAAGTTGCGACCGTGTTTTACCCGATCAAGGTACTGATAGATCAACCTTTAAATAGATATTGTACCAACCTGAGACTTTGTGAAGGTTGCTGAAGTGGATCATTAAGTTGACAACATCACTTACCATCTGAGGAGAGTGATAAATGGACAGGCATTGGTGGATTTCATTACTGAAATTATTGTACGAGATAGTGAAGAGGAAGACGATATGTCACACTTTCTCAATGGAAACTATTTGTATGGAGCTTCTAACAAGCGCAGTTCTGGGCAGGAGTAGTATTGGTGATTCTAGGAGGACGATTAGTTTGATATGCATTAAAGCTGGAGTTCCACACAACAAACAATGAGGCTGAGTAAGAAGTAAGGGTGGGCACGGTCGGTTAACCAACCCGATCGGTTAATATTTTCGGTTAACCGTATTTCATGATCGGTTCGGTTAACCGTTTGTCGGTTAATATTAATCTAGCAATACCGACCAAACTAACCAATATTAACCGCGGTTAACCATTGTATTGAATCGGTTAACCGTTGGATGGTTAACCGAACAAATTTTATCGGTTAACCGTTAACATATAAATGGTAAACTGCAACTCAATTTTAAAGCAGTATAAATTTATCAGAATGATTAAATATACATAGCTTATCAAAAAAAATTGATTCTCATCATCAGATAATAAATATACGTAGATCAACTGTTAGACAATGAATAAATTTAACATAACAGTTCATAGCAGCATGATTCAAAGTCCAAAGTTCATTTTCCCTGTTCAAATAAAACACGGATTATCACTTATCAGATACAAATTACAACAAACTACCAGTTCCAAACATAGTGTTTCAAAGTTCAAAATAAATAACATAAACATACAATAGCAACTGATGTAAACATATTGGCAGATGCGCTCGAAGTTGTCGAGACTACATGATAAACCGATAGTCCAGACTCTAGCAGACAATACCTGTCCCCGATTCTCCATCCACGTTACAGCAGTGAGAAGTGGAGCAATACTTTCAGTAAGTTAAATTATTAAAACTCAAAACATGATAAAATGAGGCAATAAACTGTAGCATATACAAACTGATCAATACTTTCATGTATGTTCAGACTTCATGTTTCACAATTCATATACGTTTCTTATAAACTGAACAGTCTCCTATGTATATGAATTATGAAGTGTATTTCCTATAAACTGTCACAATATAGATTTGTTTCCTATGCATATGAACAAGAAGATGTCTAAGGATATGAAACTAAGAAACATTAGTTTACCTTATATGCAAGCAACATATCAGTTGTTACTATACATGTATGTGAATTAAAATGTTATATGTGAATTAAAATAATGTATGTGAATTAAAATGATATACATGTATGCAAGCAATTATTTAATATATGTGAATTTCCATCTGAACTGTTTCTTTAACCACCCAATCTTTATCCTAGTAAAGCATCAGCAATGCCAATTTCTATCTAAAAATAAAAATATAGACATTGATCAGAACATTGTATTCATACCATATACAAGCTAAACTTATTTATTTACAAAAAATGAACTAGCAATACTTTAACATAATATTATTGCATTCACCATTTCATTTATTGAGTTTCACTGTGTTCATTTGTATATGCATTGGCTACTTTAACATGGAACTCAACCCCAGTTCAATTATATGTACAAATAAAATCATACACTTTTGTTTCTAGTTTATACAGTTTGTTTGTATGTGTAATTTTTTATATAATGTCATAGTTGCAATTTCCAAACTGAAATCTCTAATAAAGTAGAAAAATAAGACTACATTAAAAGCAAATAATTAGCAACTAGAATAGCAAATTAGCAATCTGAATAACAACAAATAACTCACATGGTTTCTCTTTCTTATCGTCCTCGGTGGATTCGTAATCGTTGGCGTTGCCATTCTTTCATCTGCAGTAGTCGAACTCGAACAGCAATCGTAGACTTGCAATGGCCGTAGATGACGAGATGGCGACGCGCTCGAAGTTGTCGAATAATTGGGATTTGGGAGGTGGAGGCTTCGACTAAGTTTTACAGATCTAGGGTTTTTTTTTCTATTTTGAACTAAAATACTAAAGTTACTTTGCAGGCATGAGACTACTAAGGCACCGGTGTACTAGTGGGTTACTGGATATACAATCGGAATTGGTTAGTGGGCTGGGCTCTGGGCTGGGCATGAGATGATCAAATATATTAAAAAATAATATGGTCGGTTAACGGTTAACCGACCGACCTAATTTTTTTAACCGTTAACCGAACCAAAAATATTTGGTTAAGGTCGGTCGGTTAACAAATGATGTCGGTTAATCGATTTTAGCGGTTAAGTCGGTTCGGTAATGGTCGGTTCAGTCGGTTGAATCGGTTGAATGCCCACCCCTAGTAAGAAGCGCTGATAATAGGACTTGAGGTAGCAATGGAACTGAGCATAAGGATGCTACATGTATTCAGTGACTCCCAATTGGTATTTTTCCAAGTGAAGAAGGAATTCCAAGCTAAGGGTGCAAGGCTCGCCCTTACTTGAATAAACATCTGATTTATTGAACGATATAGAGCATTATATAATTGCGCATATCCCTAAAGAGGAGAATGTGAAGGCTGATTCACAGGTCAAGTTAGCTAGTTCCGGAGATATGTAACCGTTGAGATTAGTTCCAATGGAGGTTTTAGATGCTCCAAGTATCGATTAAATAGAAGTCGATTGGATTTTAGATGTCGAAGAGGAGGAGTCATGGATGACTTCAATCACAGACTATTTTATTAAGGGAACTCTCTCAAGAGGAAACAACTAACAAAGGAAACTCCTTCAAAAAGTGTCATGGTTCATAATGCAAGGAAGAGTGCTATAAAAGGGAGGCTTCTTGACCCTCTGCGTTGGTGGGTAGCCAAGGATGAGGCTAGGAAAATCCTCATGGATGTCCATGAGGCTAGCGATGGTGATTACACTAAGGGGCAGACATTAGCGAAGAAGATACTTTGATATGGATACTTTTGGCCAACAATAAATTATGATGCTGCTGATTACACCAAACGACGTGACCCGTGCCAGAGGTTTGCAAAAATTCCAAGAGCCCCATCAACAAAGCTTATGCGAATGGTTATCCTATGGTTGTTTGCAGTTTGGGAAATTGATATAATTAGTGTGCTACTAATATCGAAAGGAGGAGAAAAATAATAGTTGCGGTGGATTACTTCACAAAATGTGCTGACGTGGAACCACATGCCACGATCACAACAAAGAAAGTGATCAACTTTGTGATGAAGAATATTATCTACATATTCGAAGTACCCCGGAAAATTATAATGGATAATGGAACTCAATTTGAAAGTACCGAGTTCAAAGATTTCTACAACCAATATAAGATTAAGAAAAGCTTTTCGGTAGTAGTACATCCAAAGACGAATGGATAGGTGGAGGCAGTGAATAAAATCATCAAGTCCATCTTGAAGAAACAGTTAACTAGAGCTAAGAGCAACTGGGTTAATGAGCTTTCATTAACGTTATAGGCTTATAGGATGACCCATAAGTCTAGGACTGGACATACACCATTCACCTTGGCCTATAGATCAGAGGCCATGATTCCAATTTAACAGGAAGTCCATTCTCACTGGAAAAGGCTTTATGACCCCAAGGTCAACGAGGAACTCTTGCTTGAGTCCCTCGATCTGATTGACGAAAAGCGAGAAGAGACTAAGTTAAGGGTAATTGCTTGCTAAAAATTAGTAGCATGACATTTCAACACCAAGGTTTAAACTGTAACTTCGAGTATGGGATCTCATTTTGAAATGTGTTCTCCTGGATAAAAGGGCACTTGGTCTGAATTAGGACGGTCCTTATACAATTGAACAAAAGTTTGATGGAACTTTCAAGCTGGCCACTATTAATGGAATCCTGATTCCACGGGCATGGAATAGTGATTTATTACAATGCCGGTCCACTTAGTTTTATTTAGTTTATTTTCTGCTAATAAGCCGTGCTAGGATTTTGGGAGCAATGTAATAAGACAAGACTTGCCATGCTTTTCGGTTATAAATAATGTTAGCTTCTTGGACCAATGGAACCTAGTTCTTGTAAGAAAAACCCTGTGTTGCATGATTAGTAGTACAGTTAGGTACCAAAAAAAGGTACCAACTCCTTTGGTCTAGGATCAAGACAAAGGAGTATAATCATAAGGGCCGATAGAATAATTTGACCATATCCCTTTGGTATTGAATATTGCCCAAAGGTAAGCAAGGTTAATAAGGAATATCTGGAGTTGGATGGCTAAAAGCACCAGTTTCAAAGACAGAAACTAGTGCGCAGTTGAAAATGTAATGACCACTCTTGCGGCCTGGCAGGATGTGCTAGGCTGAGGATAAGTAAGGATGGTTAAAGGATACTCTTGATCGACACTCGGAGATAAGTGAGACCGAGAGTAGATGCATAGAGAAAAGCATCTAAAGCATCGGTTCTCGGAGATAGGAACTGGTGCACAACTAGAATTTCCATGATTACACTTGCAGCGTAGTAGGATATACTCAGCCGAGGAGAAGCGAGGACAGTCATCATGTACTTTCGATCAACACCTAAAAATAGGTGAGATCGAAAACAAGTACCCGAAAATAAGCATTATCGGATTCCTATGGTCCAGGATTAGGACCGGGAGAGTATAATCGGAGTGGGGAAGTCGGATAATTGCAACATGATTATTAACCTTTGATTAATGCTTGAAGGTGGATCGGATCAAGGAATGATGCTCGGATTATAGCATCTGGAACACCAAGTCCCAAAGATAGGACTTGCTATATGGTAGAATTACAAAAAGACATGATCTCACTCATGACTTAGCGAGACACGCTTCGTCGAGGTTGAGTGGTGGAAATAATTGTAACAACCCGCTTCTGGAGGCTCAAAACTAACCGCTACGAATGCTGCAGTCATCTATAGGTGTTATTTCTGAGTGACTGAAATCGCAATCTTGAAACTATTGGCAACACAGAAAAACAAGAATATGAAAAATTTTAAACTTCAACTAAACAAAATTTCTTATTTCTTATAAATTTTAATTTAAGATTTAATTACATAATCCCAGACGTTAACCATGTTCAGATCACATATACATGTACAAATTATGATAAGAGCGACATATGAAGATGTCCCCTTATGATGATCAGAGAACTAATAAATATGAACTTTACAGTTCTTAGTACATCATAGCGGAAAACACAAAATAGCTCCTATATAGCTAACACTGCCACTTTTACGTCGTCGAAAGCTTATTCGTCCAAAAAACCTAAAAGCCTCCCACTATCAGACTACTCAAATTACTTTTGAGTACCCGAGAGTTTGTGGAGAAACACAAACTTCGAGTCAGATAATAAGTTTGGTATGAATAAGCCCCTATCATCTCTTATCATAAATAGATAGCTAGCGAGACCATGCCGCTTAGTGGAATGGGTTTTCCCTTCACTAGTATCCAAAACAAAACATGCAAATCATTTACTATGCCCCTACACCCAAAATGATTAGTCTTAACATAATATGAAATAAAGTAACAAATCATATATATTGGATATCCCATCCACTCATTCCTGAGATATCCCATCTAAAAGCAATTTATTAGATTTTCCATCTAAAATCAATTTATTAGAGTTCCCCTCTAAAACCTTTAAAATGACTATCCGTCATAATTTAATAGGACTATCTGTCCCATATTCATTCAAAATAAATGCAGATTATCCATCGTACATTGTTTTGTAAAAGTTGGTGTGGGCTATCCATCACGCACTCCATAGATTTCCTAGGATGACCATAAACTCTTCGGTGCCAAATCCCAAGGCTAACCACCTTTGGCAAAACATTCTTTTATTTGGAAATTTGATGTGGGCTATCCACCGCACATTCCATGGTTTTCCTAGGTTAACCAAGAACCCATCACTTGGCCAATTAAAATATCATGATCCCCATGATTATTTATAAAAAATCATGATCCCCATAATTAATTATTTTCCCCAGGTATACGACATGTTTAACCTATTCCCATTGGTAGCCCCAATTAGGTTAAATTGAATAAAAACACATTTATAGCCCCAATGTGTATTTTTGAAAGCATATTTCTGTTTGTAACCCCAAACTATGTATCGAAAACATTAAACCCACCCAAGTGTCCCCAATATTTTATAACATTCAATTTATATAAGGATCCCTCTTACATATTCAAACAAAGATAAGTATTTTATGTTATAACCCTTTGAAGTAACCCCTTCAAATTAGCAAAGTTTTACTTAGGAAAATGGCTAAAATAGCCCTTTAAAACCCTTCCAATGAAGTCCCATTCGAAAGCAAATAACCCTCCGAAGTTAGCCCTTTCGGAAGCCTTCCTTTTGAAAGCATCACAAAATCATACCTTTTGACCTTGTCGCAAGGTTTCTTTTCGACCTAGTCGAAAGCCTGGGGTATCCCCCTTTATAAAATCATTTATAAACCTTTCGAAAGCAATGAAACTCAAAACCTTTCGCAATCATTGAAGGTAACCCCTTCAAAACCTTTTGAAATCAAACCTTCCGAAACTATTCAAAAACAACGAAGTGTTGGTGTTGGAACCAACCCTTCGAAAGTATACTTCCGATCTTGTCGGAAGGTTTACCCTTCGACTTTTTTGAAAGGTGGTAAAACTTTTACTTTTAAAACAATGGGAGGGTCATAAGTAACCCCTTCTTCTTCCCCATCTTTTCCTTTGGCTTTGTCGAAGGCATCCCTTCGACTTAGTCGAAAGGATTAAAACGCCTTTTATAAAACATTTTAAAACAATTCTCTTGAAGATTTAAACTTTCAAAGATCCCCTTAGAAGGACCCTCCTTAAATATATATAAAAAATTTAGTCTTTTATAAAACGATAGAGTCGAAGGATCCCCCTTCAACTTATTCGAAAGCAATTATGTTTCTATTCGAAAGCAAAGGAAGCAGCTTCCACATCCCTTCGCCCCTCTTCCCTTCGACACCGTGTCTACCTTTCGACTTAGGCGGAGGGTAATTGTTTACCTTTCGTCTTAAACGAAAGATACCTTTTGACTTCATCAATAGGGTAAAAGCAGGCTTGTTGGAGTTAATGGCAGAACTAGGCCTACTGAAGTGATGTTTTATCTTGCTTGTCTAATTTTGATTGGCTATGGAGCCTTCTCCTGTACTTCCAAATAGTAAAAAGTATACAAAAGTTAACCTTTTTCTTAAAACACTATTATTCTTCCCCAATTAAAATTTTGAATTGCAGCCTACCCTTCGAATTGACTAATTCGAAGGCAATTTTGCAATTTAGCCCTTAGGCTTAAATAATTTAATTACCTTAGTAAATCACTAAGGAAAATCCTGAAAAATCACCAAAAATCTGATAAATCATATACTTCAACATATTAAAATTTCAAAGAATATGAAGATCAAAACAACTCCGAATTTAACCAAAACCGAATAAAAACGTGTTAATTAGCCCATTAATATTTAAAACACCTATGTCTTATCCAAACAAAGGTTTAAATGGTTACATCCTAACCAAAATCACAAACATGAATCGGGTATAACCCATAACCGATCTAAACACAGAAAAATGAGATGATAAACATGATTATTCACCTTGATTAGCTAATTTGAGAATGAGATAATTTCCTCGCTTTAACTCCTTAGCTTGTTCTTCAATTTTTTGCTCTTCCTGGAGCTTTTAATGGCCGACCGAAATATAGGTGAGGAGTTATGAATGAGAAAGTAAAATTTCTTTATGGTGGAGGAAGAGATATATACTAAGAAATGTAGCCCCATTTCCAAGTTTACCCCTTAGGAAATTCCTCCTACTAAATTTAGTTAAGTCTTATTTTAGTTCATTCATTAAGACACGACCATTGGATTTATTAATCTCATCTCCTTAATTATTCACATTATTCTATTTAATTTATCCAATTAAATATCCTGAATACTGTTAATTAAAGTTTAGGGGCATTACAGACTCCCCCCTTGAAGAATTTTGTCCTCGAAATTTCAATAAAGACACAACAACAAGCATATAGCCCATGCAAGTAAAGCTAGTATAACCTACCAGCCAAATTCTATATAAACCCTATATAGAACATACCATCTAAAACAGCCTAGGAAAAGTAACCCTAATCATGTCTTCTGTCTCCCAAGTACAGTCGCTTATGTTGTCGCTCCACTGAACTTTCACCAACCCGACAATCTTGTTCCTTAGCCTCTTCTCATCTTTTGCCATAACACGAACTGGTTGCCTCACTAAAGTCATATCTGATTCCACCACTAAGTCCTCTAGTGCCATCGGAGCGATAGTAGTTTCTGGATCATGAACACACTTCCTAAGATGAGAAACATGAAACACATTGTGGACCACGACTAAACTGCTCGGTAAATCTACTTGGTACGCGAGTCTCCCAATCCTCTCTGATATAGGAAATGGTCCATCATATCTTGGTGCTAGCTTCCCGGTCTTCCCGAACCGAACCACACCTTTCATCGACGATACCTTGATGAAAACTCTATCTCCAACTGAGAACTCTAGGTCCTTACGCCTTTTGTTTGCGTAATTCTTCTGCCTAGACTGAGCTTCCTCCATTCTTTCCCGTATCAACTCGATCTTTTCTGTCGCCTCTCTCACTAAATCTGGACCAAGGATTAATCTGTCTCCGGTCTCTTACCAATATACTGGTGATTTGCATGGCCTTCCATACAAAGCTTCAAAAGGCGCCATTCCTATAGAAGTCTGATAACTATTATTATCGGAAAACTCCACTAAGTGCAAGTGATCTTCCCAAGAACCACTAAAATCCAGCACACAAGCTCTCAACAGATCTTCCAGTACCTTGTTGACTCTCTCTGTCTGCCCATCCGTCTGAGGATGATATGCGGTACTCATCTTGAGCTTAATGCCTAACACACTCTGTAGGCTCTTCCAGAACTCGCTTGTAAACAAAGCATCTCTATCATTGATGATACTACTAGGAATTCCATGCAGTCGAACGATGTTCTTCATGAACAACATAGCCAAAAAAGGTGCCGTCCTGGTTGACCTAACCAGAATGAAATGGGCACTCTTGGTCAATCTGTCCACTATGACTCATACACTTTCATTACCCCGGTTTGACATTGGCAACCCGTCAGTAAAATCCATGGATATCGAATCCCACTTCCAAACTGGAATATCCAAAGGCTGAAGCAAACCACTTGGCTTTTGATGTTCGACTTTTACTTGTTGACAGTTCAAACACTGTTTTACCCATAAGCCAACATCCCTCTTCATTCCTTCCCAGAAGAAACTTCTCTTTATCCTGATACATCTTGGTGCCCCAAGGATGAATCGTAAGCTTCGATCGATGACATTCCCTAAGAACTTCCTTCCTAAGGTCTCCAACATCCGAAACACATAACCGTTCCTTCTTTTTCAACCAACCCCTGCGGTCAAGAATAAAATCCTTTAAGTCATCAATCTCGGTTCTAGCTTCTAACCTTCTAATCCTCTTGGCTAACACTGGATCCTCTTTCTGCCTAGAAGTAATCCGTTCGATCAAAACTGGTCGAACTTCCAAACAAAACATCATGGCGATATTCCGACTAGATCCAACAGTTGACCTCAACTGCATACTGCAAGCAACCAGTGCTTCCAAGTCTTTTCATTCCGCCAACATAGCTAATACCACATTCTGATGTTTCCTGCTAAGCGCATCCGCCATCTTATTTCATTTTCCCGGTGTATACTCGATGCTAAAATCATAAGCTGCAATAAATTCCATCCATCTCCGCTGTCTCTTGTTCAACTCCTTTTGAGAGAATAAATACCGTAGAGAATTATGATCCGTAAATAGCTCAAACCTTTCTCCCAAAAGATAATGCCTCCACACCTTCAATGCGAAGATTACCGCTGCCATCTCCAAATCATGAGTAGGGTATCTCACTTCATGCGATCTAAGATGTTTAGAAGCATAGGCAATAACTTTTCCATTCTACATTAGCATAACACCTAACCCTGTACCACATGCATCTGTGTAAACTACCAACCCCTGATTCCCATCAGGAACTACTAACACGGGCGCATTAGTTAACAAATGTTTCAACTTAAGGAATGCCTCCTCACATTTGTCAGACCAAACAAACTTCACGTCCTTCCTGGTTAGCAAAGTCAAGGATGCCGCGGTCCACGAGGAATCCTTAGTGAACCATCGGTAGTAACCTGCAATTCCAAGAAAGCTTCTAATCTCACTTACCGTCTCTGGTCTTTTCCAATTGTTAATAGCTTTGATCTTATCCAGATCAACTGCTAAATCTTCCTCGAAAACTACATGACCAAGGAACTTCACTTCCTTCTTCCAGAAATGACACTTTGAGAACTTCGCTTTCAAATGATGTTGCCTTAGCGTCTCCAACACTATTCTAAGATGATCCGCATGATCCTTCTCATTCTTAGAATATGCCAAAATGTCATCAATAAAAACCAACACGAACCTATCCAAGTGCTCTCGGAAAACCCAGTTCACCAAATCCACAAAGAAAGCTGGCGCATTAGTAAGCTTGAATGGCATAACCAACCATTCATAAGACCCATATTTGGTCCTAAAAGCCGTCAAAGGAATACTGTCCTCTGCCACTCTTAGCTGATGGAAACCTGTCGCCAAATCCAACTGGGAAAATACTTTGGCTCCACTCAACTGATCAAATAAGTCGTCGATTCTCGGCAAAGTCTACCTATTCTTGATCGTCTTCTCGTTCAACATACGATAGTCGTTACACATCCTTAACGACCCATCTGGCTTCTTCACGAATACTGTGGCCATTCCCCAAGGCGAACTGCTTGGACGGATGAAATTCTTTCCTTCCAATTCTACTAGATGCACCTTCAATTACTTCATCTTGGTTGGTGACATCCTGCTAGGTGGTCTACATATGGATTCAGCACCCGGAACGAGATCTATCCGAAACTCGATTGCTCTTTTCAGCAACAAGCCCGAAACTGGTTCAAACACATCAATAAACTCTCTTGCAACATAAACCTGCTTCAACTCTGCTTTCATTCCCATGGCACCCAATAACGCATAAGCATTTCCGTTCGAACTCCTTATTGAGTTAATAACTCGGTTACGGCTATTAGGGTGTTTCAATGATATTTCCCGCTCCTGGCAAAATATCCTAGCATCATATATACCTAACCAATCCATACCCAGTATGATCCCGAAACCCACGAAATCAAAAACATGTAAACTGCATGCAAACATATGACCTAACAAATCAAGTTCTAACTTGTCATATCTCATTCCCAGAGTTGCATACCCTCCTATAGGATTCACAACCCTTAAAGGAGTAATAAGGTATAAATGTTCTAGACATAAGCAATCTACCAAATACTGAGATATAAATGAGTGCAATGCACCGGCATCAAATAGTATCCTAACCAAAGTACTATGAATCATAAGCATACCTACCATCATAGCTCTTCCTTTCTTAGCAGTCGTTGTTATAGAGGATGATGGTTCCAACGCAAAGACCTTTCCCTTTCCAGCCTTAGAAGCCTCGGGAACTTGTCCTTGTAATGCCCCATCTGGACACAGTTGTAGCACTTCACATTCGGCCTCACTGGAACTGCTCTTCCATCACCCCAGCGACACTCATTAGCATAGTGCCCCTTCTTGTCATACTTGTAACAGACAATATCAGCCTTGCTCTTCTTAGCTACTACCCCCGACTGGGCACCTTTCTTCTTGAAGAACTTATGCTTCTTACCTTGAAAATTCTTAACCTCGGTTGGTTTCCCCTTTCCAAAAGCAGAAAGCATCTCTTCATTCCGAATAGCCATCTCGACAACAATATGACACGGATCCCGGAGGTTTGGCATGGTTGCTTTGGCGATCTCAGGATTCAACCCCCTGATAAATTTATCATTCCTCTGAATGAATGTATCCACAGTAGTATGTCCGTAACGGGATAACTCATCAAATTCCATAGCATACTCAATCACCGATTTATCCTCCTGGACTAAATCTGCAAACTTCCTTAGCAACGCTGACTTGGCAACCTCAGATAGAAATCTTTCTTCGAACCTTCTTCGCCCAAGTCAGATCTTCCTCTGGCTCTCCTACGGTAACTCCATTACACCAAAACAATGCTGCTCCCTACAATTGCCTTGAAGCAAGTCTTCTCTTCTGGATATCCATCAAGCCGAGATCTGCAAATATCCTCTCATAATGTAATAGCCAATTCTCCACTCCTACTGCATCCTTGGTTCCCAGAAAAGGCTTCCCTCCAAGACTAGCATAATCCCTGCTTAGCTTGGCATAATTGTAGGATCGATTTCACCCTAGAGGGTGGGGTGAATAGGGTGATACTAATAATTATAAAAATTTGATGCGGAAATATATAAAATAATTGCAGCACAAATAATAGCATAATAATAAAAGCAGAAATAAAACAACACAGATTTACCCAGCTTCGACAAAACCCTGCCTACGTG
The DNA here is from genome assembly GCA_030737815.1 of Allium fistulosum. Classification (NCBI taxonomy): domain Eukaryota; kingdom Viridiplantae; phylum Streptophyta; class Magnoliopsida; order Asparagales; family Amaryllidaceae; genus Allium; species Allium fistulosum. The sequence goes on from CM060907.1 coordinate 105,330,601, forward strand.
CTGCCCACAAGGTTTCTACTAGAAATTAAGTAGTCAAACGCTTACACACGTAAACTTGCGACACCCGCTATCGACTAACCTAACTCTACGCTCAAAACCCTGCCACAACTAGGCCACTGAGTTGCGAATTCTCGAACTACACCACCGTAGTTCGTCCCCTAGTCGCACGACTAGAATTTTACAAAAATTTAAAAGAGAAATACAAAATAATAACAATTCAAAACAAGAAACCCTAATTAAAAAATTAAGTCCAATGGTAATTAATAGAGACGGCCCATTTAAACATATAACTAAAAGAAATATCTCCTTTTTTTTAATCTGTTTCGCTCGTTTCTTTGCTTTGTAAAATGGCTGCCTCTTCAAGAACTTCCGTTCCTCTTTCAATAATTTAGGGATTTGGAAATTGACGATGCCGCTTGTAAATTGGAAGCTCGAGTTCTTTGATGCTTTCATTTCTGCCTTGCTGCTTCTTCTATCAGTGATATTTAAATGCTTGCGGCTGCAATTATATCGAGCTTGAATGTATGAGGTTGGTATGTGATTTTTACCCTTTTTTAATTTTTGATTGTGCTCGACTTTGATTCGAATTTCGTGATTTATTGTTCTGCTATTTGCTTGAACTCTAATATCTTGATTGCCAATGATGTTCATGGTTTAAATAAGGAATAAAACACTAAATTATCGTTCGAATATTTTCATTTGAATTCGTCTGTTAATTTAACTCGACCGTACGATTATGCTTGAATGTTGGTGATGTTTTCTGACTTTTTCAAATCGTATATTTTCCTGTTATGCTTGCTTGGTCACCACGGCTTACATTTGCTTTGGATTTGGTTCCGTTCTTTTCTCCATTGACCTCTCTGATTTCGTCACTTTGAAATAGTTTTTCTGTGACATTATTCAAACCGATAATTTTCACCATGATATTCTTCATTTATTGACCAACGTTAAATTGTGTTACTTTTTCCTTGACTAGTTCATGACCCACGGCTATGTTGTGATTAGCTTCAAGTTAATTGTCTATTCACTTTGTACATATTTGTGCACTTCATGTTAACTGAAACTGAAGTTGTATATATGCATGTAGTCCTAGTGCCCTTTGAAATCTTGCTGTATTTAACCCGTTGTCTGTATTTAGTTAAGCTGCTATCATGTTTTATTCTATTCTCTGGAGTCTTTTGAAATTTGAAGTGGTATTTATGTATATTGATGTCACCTCTGGTTCCTCTGAGCCTGTTTGAAACTGCTGTCACCAATGTATATTTTGTATATGTGTCTGGACTAAATTCTGATTGCTTGTTAAGCTATTATTCAAGTGGGTCTTCATGTGTAGCTGTTTTGGTTGAGGCTTCATGTATTGTACGTGGTCATTGAAGGTTGCTGTCATTTGTGTTTCTGTCTTGTATTTGCTTCTTCAAGTGTACTGCTGTGTGCTTCGAGCATTGCCTTGAACTGAACTGTTCTGGTTCACTGCATGTATTGATGTATACATGTGTGTTCACGCATGTATATATGTATACATGTGTGTATGTTAGCTTGTGCAGTTTCTTCCAGTCTTTTTTGTTTTTGAATCCATGCCTCATCGTGTTCATTTGAGTCTATACTTGCCTTTGAGCTTCTGATTTTTTATGTGGAACTGTTATGTTGAGTGGCCTTGTTAGACTTGCATTGATCTGGACATGTTGTTTCCTCTGTTGCATTCCCCACACACACACACACACAGATATATATATATATATGTATGTATGTATGTATGTATGTATGTATGTATATATATATATGTATGTATATATATGTATGTATGTATATATGTATGTATATATATATGTATGTATGTATGTATGTATACATGTCTGAATGCATGCATATCCTCTATCCTCTGACCTGATACATATGTATGTACTTATATGCATATGTTGTGGTTTCTGTTTAAAAGCTTCACCTGTGCATGTCACTTTTCATTTTGTTTTCACTTGAATCTAGTCTGGAGCTTCTTGCAGTCTTGGTTCACCTGAACTTTGACATTGCTACTGTTCATGTCTGTTGTATGTTGAACTTTTGAGTTTTCATGTGGAGTTCCTTTTGTTTAAGACTTAGTCGTGTCTGAAATTGCTCATTTGAGTTGCTGCCTGCACACACACACACACACACACATATATATATATATATATATATATATATATATATATATGTATACGTATACATGTGTATTAATGTATATATGTATGTTGAGACTTTTCCATGATCTAGTTGCCTTTGATTTTGTTTCACAGCTTTACTACATTGTGTTTTTGCCTCACTGTTTCCAGTTGATTATATTGCTTTGCACTACACATGTCGTTTTGATTTTAGAAACTTGTCTGGTTGTAGTGCACTTGTATATGTATTCATCAATTCATCGGTGGTTTGTACATTTTATTCTGGTTGAAATTGTTTCATGACTCCACTGTCGGCTGTTCTCATTTGTACACATTTGTGCACTTGTTAGCATGGTCTGGTTTTGGATTCTTGTTGCATGAGAACTTGTACTCGACAATTTTGTGATGCTTTTGTATTGCACCTGAGTTAAATCTAGCTTATGGCTCGGGTTCAACCTTGTGCTCACCTGTCCCAGTAGTTTTATCAAGTGTATATCGGTGTGCATGGCCTTGTGGCATGTATAGTGATACACTGTGCATGTCACAGGTTGTTCGTGTAAGATGAATTCAAAATAATGATGACGAACAATCCAAATAACTGAGGCAAATAATATTTTCAAAGAACACATTTTACTTTACACTGCAAAAATATTTCTTTTTCAACTTTACTGCGTCAGTGTTTATTTTGCAGATAATTCAGATGTTGGATTCAAGCTGGAATAGAGTTGAAGATCAAATACGAGTGAATGAGTGATATGTAGTGAGGTGCAAATGTATGTAACAATTGTATAGTGAAAAATTGTGTTGTAATTTGAAATTGTATTGTAATTAAAAATTGTGTATATATATTGAGAGCTCAAATTTGTACTATTCAAAATTATAAAAAAAAATTTGTTTGAATAAAATATTTGTTTGAATTTAAATTCTGTGTTATTTATTTTATTCAGCAAATATTTATTTAATTATGTGAAAAATAAAATAGTACAATTAACAAATACATTTAAATGAATATATATATATATATGTTTATTATCATCAAACAAAAATCATATACTTGCATATTCAACAATCTTCCCCTTTTGATGATAACAAACATATATTTAAAATTTTGAATTTATTAAATGTATTTGATCACTCTATTTGCTCCCCCTATTTGAATGCTCCCCCCTACACCAAAGCTTCCCCTTCATATATGCATGAAAATAAATAAAAATATGCAAATAATCTAAGATGAGAATATGCAAATAAAATATAAAATATTTGAACTTTATTTGCCAAAATCTTAACTTTTCTCTCCCCATTTTGTTATCAGCAAAAGAGTAACAGTGTCAGAAAAAATAGAGATAAAGTGATAGACATTAACACAACATTAATACCCAATCGAGTATAAATATTAAATTTCAATAAAAAATCAAACAAAAATCATAAATACTCTATTAGGCGCATATTCCACTTTAGAATGATATGGGTGATGTCGGTATATAAGACCATATAGTTGTGTCTATTTGTGGTATATTAATATCAGTAATTTGAATATCTACTAACCATGCATAACCGTTAGGACTTTTAAATGAAATTAGTAGAATTCCCAAATTTTTCAAAAACAAGAAAAACAACTTTCAAGTATCTTCTAACCATGCATAACCGTGAGGACTTTTAAATGGGATTAGAATCAACTCGTCTATTTAATAACCAATTTTGATATGTGTTCCATACATGCATAACTGTGAGGACTTTTAAATGAGTATGAAAGCACATAAACAAATATTCCTAGTAATTCACCCATGCATAACTGTGAGGACTTTTAAATGAGAGTGAATACTTTGGATGTTAAATAAAACGAATAATTTTCTGTTTAAAATACCACATTTTGACATACTATATTGGATTTTAAAGAGTGATGGACATTTGAAATATGATAGAAATAGAGATGGTCATGGAATTTTTACCAACAAAAGTTATTATAAATCTTGTTTAAATTTTTAAAGAACTTTTCTAAATATACTGTCTCAACTCATAATATATGATTAATATCAACACTCATCACTTTTTCAGTCACTATTTATCTTTTCGATAATCAGTAAGGAGTCAAATTAATTAATGTAGACATTTAAGATCAAATCCAAAAATAATTCTAAAGTCAAATTTTCTAAAATGACTAATCTGAAATGAAGTCAAAAAAACTATTTTCTGGAAGGGGTTTTTTAAAAAAAATGTCTGCTAATTGAAAATCAGTTGAAATGAAAAATATGCAGATATTTTCTTTGAAAACGATGCAACTGCTGAATGTCTGAACATAAATCACGTTCCACTAGTAATTTTTTCTATCAACTAGATTACCAGTGTAATCTGCATCTGAATTTCTCTTTGACTCAAGATTATCATTAGTTGGATATCATAGACCAGATGGTGAAGTTGCAACAAATACATTAAAATCCTTTTTACAGCTTTTAAATGAACTTCTTTTGGATTTTGAATTGAAACAATGCACATAAACAAACATCGAACATTGTGTCAGATCTAGAAGCAGTAATACAAACATATCCACGTGTATCTAGAGTAATCATCAACCAAAACAACATCGTTAGTCCAAACAAATCTATATGAACTAGTTCAAAGACTCTAGAGATACTTAAAGTGTTCTCGGCATAAAAAGATAATTTGCCAACAATTTTGCATCAATCAGAATCAAAAACATCATTTATTTCTTTATCACATAACTGGCTGAATTAAATATGATTATGGTGTAGATTTTCACATTTAATAAATCGCTCAAAATAAATATACCGTTACCTTTTTTACCTTTACAATAATTTTTCGTTGTTGTCCATTGTGATTCTGCCACCTTTGTACTAGGCTAAGGAACTTTGATTTGTAGCCCATCGTGTGCTTGGAATAGCCAGAATCCAGGTAACAATGTTGTTGTTCCTTAGCATGCCATCACACCTACACGAGAAAAGATTTTTGTGACCTATTTTTTTTATAGGTCCATGGTTGTTAGTGGCAAATGATTTTGAAAAATATGTTTGAGTAGACCCAAAACAATCTATATTTGTTCCTTTCGGCACCCAGATTTGTTTGACTTTAAGGAATTTTATATTTGTGCCTTTAGGAACCCAAATCGGTATGGATTTCATGTGTTTGGATCTAAACCAGCAATTGTTGTGATTGTGTCCAATTTTTCTATAAATTGTGCACTCGGATTTGACACGATTAATTTTACTTCTAAATCGTTCAAATTGAGTATACCCAAGTCCTTGTCTATGAAAGTGTGTATGCTTGTGCACACTGATTACGGATCGTGTAATATGGACTAATATATGTGGAATGTTATTTACAATTGCTATATAAGTAAATATTCAATAAACTAACTATATAGCAATTCACAGATATAAAATAGTAAATGCAGTAAACAGTAAAATCACACCAGGGATTTTTATACTGGTTCGGACCTCCCGTCCTACGTCCAGTCCCAGACTCCTATCTGGATTTTCACAACCAACTACCTCACTTCACCCGGAGGAACAGGTTTACAACACCCGAACAGCCGAACGGGATTTCGTGCCTCTTACAACACCGAGGACTTCAACAAAAACAAATACAATTGCCGTTGACAACTTATGCTCTTGATAACACGGATTTGTCACTTGTAGTACACCCTTCCTATAATCTTATCCTCAAAGTATGTGAATGATGTTTGTGAAGATTGAAGGAAGTATATTACTTATTGAATCAAAAGATATGAAATAATTTCAATGATTCAATAAGCAATTGAAATGTTTGAGAGATCAAGACAGAGATCAATAGAATAGAGATTAGAATAATAGAATTGGTTCTTGAAATAATGATTTCATGATGTTTATATAAGAAATAAACAGTTGTAACCTTTTGTGAAAAGGTACAAACAAAGGTCATGATCATTGATGAAGAGAAAGAGAAGCAACCGTTGAAGAAAAGGAAGTGTCTGTACGAAAGGTTGCTTTCTGTTTGAAAACGGTCGACAGGTCAAAATGGACCAGTAGACAGGAATTTGAATATATATACGTTATGTACACTTGTGCACGTTATCTGTGCATTCTGGACAAAAACGGTCGACCGCCTTGTTTTAAACCGGTCGACCGGTTTAGCCCAGACTGCACAGTTAATGTGCACTCATACATATATACATTTATATTCAAAGATTGAAGGTATAAGATTATTTGAGGATAGATTTTAACATAAATAACACTACTAACATACCAAATAATCAACCTCTAATGTATGGAGCTCTTTGTGTCTCTTTAAAACAATGAATAACTTCTTTTTGTCGATCACGGCTTATCCCTTTGTCAGAAATCAAAACTCCATAAAAATCTTGACTCAACATTCTCCCCCTTTTTGATTGATGACAACATAGTTAAGAATCTCCCCCTGAATATGTGATCTCCCTGAGATTTTGTCCGTATTCTTTATATATATATATATATATTCCTGCAAATAATTGTTAGCTCTTTCTCCCCCTTTGTCATCGACAAAAAGGAGTAATAGATAATGGAATAATATAGGAATGTATCAACCAGAATATCCATTTTCCTCTTTTCTTAAGTGGTACCTGCAAAAAATATAATTAAGACCATGGTACCCACTTTTTATAGGGTCCTAAGAGTTAGATCTTAGGAATCCAAACCCATACGGGTCCGGTATCCCCTTTATATATATAATTAGTATTAAGATGCACAGTATTCATGAAATTCTGAATATATTTGTTCCTAATCAAATTGTTGTTTGTTTTAGGAACCCATATTTTGATAGTCTTGACATTTTTCTTTTGAAATTTCACAACTGGTTTTGGTTTGGAATATAATAAACTAAGATTTTTCATAGCTCCAGTATTTTGTACTTTATTTTTCCTTCCATTACCAAGATGTTTCTTGGTTTCTTGTTTCCTATATCCCAAACCTTGTTTATTTGAAACAGATTGTGAACTTTCAATGATTTTTGTCAAATTTTCTCGACCTTTGTTAAAGTTAGAAACATTTTGAGTTATGTCATCTAACTTAGTTTGTAAGCTCGCCTTTTCTAGGTCCAGATTTTTGACTTTTGCCTTAAGCTCATGATTTTCAATAGTGAGAGCATCATTTTTCTCTTTTTGAGTTTCAACTTCTTGACTTAAAAGAGAAAATTGAGAGTCAACATTAGATGATGATTCTTGAAGTTTTTCAAGTTCTTCTTCTAATATTTTCTTCTCGTCTTTTAACATATCTCGTTCAAACTCTGCTCTACTCAAATCTGCTTTGGCTACTTTTAATTGACGTTTTATGTCTTTATATTTGACTATCAACTCAGAATTTATATCAAGTAATTCATCAAATGTAGGAATTTGTACCTCATCTTCTGTTGCCATAAAACAAACATTAGCTTGTTCATTCTCCTGATCACTTTCACTTTCAGATGAGGATGAGTCTGAATCATCCCATGTTACTGAGAAGGCTCGTTTCTTTGACTTGTCCTTCTTATGTTTGAATTTATCATTTTCTGACTTCTTCTTCTGTTCTGGACAATCCTTCTGCATGTGCCCCTTTTTGTGACAGTTGAAACATTCTATAGTTGATGAAGATGGTTTGCTTGATCCAGGTTTCCTTTTGTTGTAGCGACTGGCTTTTCGATATTTTAGGAATTTTTTGAATCCTTTTGCAATGAATGCCAAATCTTCATCTTCAGAATCTGATTCATTTTCATCTTTCTCAGCATGAAATGCTACATTTTTCTTTTCTTCTTTCTGTTCTTTTCTAGCCTGCAAATTTGCTTCATAGGACATTAAATTTCCTATCAATTCATCTGGCTTCATGATGGAAAGGTCATTAGCTTCTTCAATTGCTAATACTTTTCCTTCCCATTCACTAGTCAGAGAATGTAGGACTGTTGAAACAACATCAAAATCTGAATATTTTTGCCCTAATCCGATAAGTGCATGATGAATAGTTTGAAACCTTGAATACATATCATTGATTGTCTCATTTGGTTTCATTTTGAAATTTTGAAACTGACTCTTCAGCATGGCTATTTTGGCTTGTTTAACCTTGTTAGTACCTTCATGAGTGGTTTTCAGCGTTTGCCAAATTTGATATGCAGTAGTGCAGATACTAACACGGTTATATTCATTTTGGTCTAATGCACAAAACAACATATTTATTGCCTTTGCATTTACGGCTGCTGCCGTTTTCTCAGCCGTTGTCCATTCTGAATATTCAGTTGTTGGATTTACTATTTCTTTTTGAGTAGCATTCCAAGCATCATAACTATTTGATTGCATGAAAAATGACATACGTGTAGCCCAATAGCTATAGTTGAGACCATTAAAGAATGGAGGTCTTTGTGTTGATTGACCTTCCGTGTAAGTGCTAGAGCTAGTGCTTGCGTTATTTGCCATATTACAAGAATATATCAAATAACGGTGTTACGGTTATATGATAACCTTGCTCTGATACCAAATGAAAGTGTGTATGCTTGTGCACACTGATTACGGATCGTGTAATATGGACTAATATATGTGGAATGTTATTTACAATTGCTATATAAGTAAATATTCAATAAACTAACTATATAGCAATTCACAGATATAAAATAGTAAATGCAGTAAACAGTAAAATCACACCAGGGATTTTTATACTGGTTCGGACCTCCCGTCCTACGTCCAGTCCCAGACTCCTATCTGGATTTTCACAACCAACTACCTCACTTCACCCGGAGGAACAGGTTTACAACACCCGAACAGCCGAACGGGATTTCGTGCCTCTTACAACACCGAGGACTTCAACAAAAACAAATACAATTGCCGTTGACAACTTATGCTCTTGATAACACGGATTTGTCACTTGTAGTACACCCTTCCTATAATCTTATCCTCAAAGTATGTGAATGATGTTTGTGAAGATTGAAGGAAGTATATTACTTATTGAATCAAAAGATATGAAATAATTTCAATGATTCAATAAGCAATTGAAATGTTTGAGAGATCAAGACAGAGATCAATAGAATAGAGATTAGAATAATAGAATTGGTTCTTGAAATAATGATTTCATGATGTTTATATAAGAAATAAACAGTTGTAACCTTTTGTGAAAAGGTACAAACAAAGGTCATGATCATTGATGAAGAGAAAGAGAAGCAACCGTTGAAGAAAAGGAAGTGTCTGTACGAAAGGTTGCTTTCTGTTTGAAAACGGTCGACAGGTCAAAATGGACCAGTAGACAGGAATTTGAATATATATACGTTATGTACACTTGTGCACGTTATCTGTGCATTCTGGACAAAAACGGTCGACCGCCTTGTTTTAAACCGGTCGACCGGTTTAGCCCAGACTGCACAGTTAATGTGCACTCATACATATATACATTTATATTCAAAGATTGAAGGTATAAGATTATTTGAGGATAGATTTTAACATAAATAACACTACTAACATACCAAATAATCAACCTCTAATGTATGGAGCTCTTTGTGTCTCTTTAAAACAATGAATAACTTCTTTTTGTCGATCACGGCTTATCCCTTTGTCAGAAATCAAAACTCCATAAAAATCTTGACTCAACAGTCTAACCGTATTGACAGTTTGTTTCCCTAATAACATATTTAGAGATCTTTCTCCTTTGGAGAATTTTCCTAAAGTTGTAGACAATTGTTGGACTTGTGTTTTGAGAGATTCATTTTCATTCAATAACAAAGTGCACTTTTTAATAGAATTTTCTCTCCTAGTGTTTTCACTTTCTTTTAAAATCAGAATTTCATTTTCAATTGATTTGATTCTAGTTTCTGATTTTTTTCATTTCCTCTTCAAATGATGGACACATATCACACTTAGGCTTTTGTTTCGATAGTTTTTAACCAATTGATCAAGCTGTTTATTTAGTTCTATCAAACTATCTCTTTGTGATTCAATTTTAGCGTACTTCTCCCTAAGTCGTTCAAAGCAGCCATTTACTTCATGAAAATATATAAGTAATTCTGAGTGAGTGAGCTTTGATACCTCTCTTGGCTTGTCATCATCGCTATCAGTAATATCACCTCGAAGACACATATCTGCTTTTTCACTCTCAATGTTAGTGCTTTTATTATCGTCATCACTTTTATTCCACGCGGTTGCAAAACTTCTCCTTTTTGATTTCTTTCCTTGGCCAAGTCGATTCTGAGGACAATTGGGCTTGATGTAACCTGGTTTATTGCACTTGTGTCAAATGATCTCTTGCTCTTCTAGGTTGTCTAGAACTTTGAATATTCTGCTTTTTAGTTGTTGATTTAGAGCTGGATTTCCGTGCTTGTGGTTCCACTTTTTGAATCTCTTTATTAGTAGCGCCAGCTCAGCTGCTCCATCATCATCATCATCATCACTTTCCGTTGTTCCTTTTAGAGCTATTGATTTCTTTCGAGTATCACCTCCTTCTCGTTCTTCCTTGAATTTCATTTCTAGCTCATAAGTGGTGAGATTTTCGATGAGTTCTTCAACTTTGATTTGTTTGAAATCCTTCGATTCTTGAATAGCAGTGACTTTGGCTTTAAAATTTCGTGGAAGGACTCTGAGGATTTTTCGGACTATTTCCAATTCTGTGTATGGTTTTCCGAGAGCTTTTGATTTGTATACAAGATTAGAAAGTCATCCATACATCTCTTTGACATTCTCATCCTTGGTCATTGTTAAGTTCTCATATTCGCTACTAAGCATGGCAAGGTGAGATTCTTTGACTTGAGATGTTCCTTCGTGAGTCACTTCAAGTGTGTGCCAAATTTCCTGTGCAGTTAGACAATGTGAGACACGATTAAATTCATTTTGTTCTAATGAACAAATAATAGAATTCATAGATTTAGCATTGGCATTTTGTAATTTATTTTCTAGATCTTTCCATTGATCCATAGGTTTTTCAATTTCCTGATTATCTACCATTATAGTTGGTGTCCTATATCCTGTCTCAACAATATTCCAAACATCAATGATTTTTAGAAAAAATTTCATTCTATTTTTCCAGTAAGCATATTCACCATTGAACATTGGTGGTCTAACTATGGACTGTCCCTCAGCAAAAGCATTATTAAACGAAGCCATTTAAAAAAATTTAAAACAAGGATTTGTTTTTGAAAAATCAAATTTTTTAAACAAAAATTGGTTTTTGTTCCTAGCTTTGATACCACTTGTAGGATCGATTTCACCCTACAGGGGGGTGAATAAGGTGACACTAATAATTATAAAAATTTGATGTGGAAATATATAAAATAATTGCAGCACAAATAATAGCAGAATAATAAAAGTAGAAATAGAACAACACAAATTTACCCAGCTTCGGCAAAACCCTGCCTACGTGCTGCCCCCAAGGTTTCTACAAGAAATTAAGTAGTCAGATGCTTACACATGTACACTTGAGACACCCGCTATTGACTAATCTAACTCTACCCTCAAAACCCTGCCACAACTCAGCCACTGAGTTGTGAATTCTTGAACTACACCACCGCTGTTCGTCCCCTAGTCCCACGACTAGAATTTTACAAAAATTTAAAAGAGAAATACAAAATAAAAACAATTCAAAACAAGAAACCCTAATTAAAAAATTAAGTCCAATGGTAATTAATAGAGATGGCCCATTTAAACATATAACTAAAAGAAATATCTCCTTTTTTTAAATCTGTTTGGCCCATTTCTTTGCTTTGTAAAATGGCTACCTCTTCGAGAACTTCCATTCCACTTTCAACAATTTAGGGATTTGGAAATTGACGATGCCGCTTGTAAATTGGAAGCAACTTGAGTTCTTTGATGCTTTCATTTCTACCTTGCTGCTTCTTCTATCAGTGATATTTAAATGCTTGCGGTTGAAATTATATCGAGCTCGAATGTATGAGATTGGTATATGATTTTTGCCCTTTTTTAATTTTTGATTGCGCTCGACTTTGATTCGAGTTTCATTATTTATTGTTCTGTTATTTGCTTGAACTCGAATATCCTGATTGCCGATGATGTTAATGGTTTAAATAGGGAATAAAACCCTAAATTATCGTTCGAATATTTTCATTTGAATTCGTCAGTTAATTTAACTCGGCCATACGATTATGCTTGAATGTTGGTGATGTTTTCTGACTTTTTCAATTCGTATATTTTCCTGTTATGCTTGCTTGGTCACCACGGCTTGCATTTGCTTTGGATTTGGTTCCGTTCTTTTCTCTGTTGACCTCTCTGATTTCGTCACTTTGAAATTGTTTTTGTATGACATTATTCAAACCGATAATTTTCATTATGATATTCTACATTTATTGACCGATGTTATATTGTGTTGCTTTTTCCATGACTGGTTCATGACCTACGGCTATGTTGTGATTAGCTTTGAGTTAATTGTCTGTTTACTGTGTACATATTTGTGCACTTCATGTTGACTAAAACTAAATTTGTATATATGCATGTAGTCCCAGTGCCCTTTGAAATCTTGCTGTATTTGACCTGTTGTCTGTATTTAGTTAAGCTGCTATCATGTTTTCTTGTATTCTTTGGAATCTTCTGAAATTTGAAGTGGTCTTCATGTATATTAATGTCATCTCTAGTGCCTCTGAGCCTGCTTGAAACTGCTTTCACTAATGTATATTTTGTATACGTGTCTGGACTCAGTTCTAACTGCTTGTTATGTTGTTATTCAAGTGGGTCTTCATGTGTAGCTGTCTTGGTTGAGGCTTCATGTATTGTAAGTAGTCATTGAAGGTTGCTGTCATTTGTGTTTCTATCTTGTATTTCCTTCTTCAAGTGTACGGCTGTGTGGTTCGAGCATTGCCTTGAACTGAACTTTTCTGGTTCACTGCATGTATATATGTATACATGTGTGTTCACACATGTATATATGTATGTTAGCTTGTGCAATTTCTTCCAGTCTTTGTTGTTTTTGAATCCATGCCTAATTGTGTTCATTTGAGTCTATACTTGCCTTTGAGCTTCTGATTTTATATGTGGAACTTTTATGTCAAGTGGCCTTATTAGACTTGCATTGATATGGACATGTTGTTTACTCTGTTGCATTCCGTATATATATATATATATATATATGTGTGTGTGTGTGTGTGTATGTATATATATACATGTATGAATATATATATATATATATATATGTGTGTGTGTGTGTGTGTGTGTATGTATGTATGTATGTATGTGTGTACACATGCCTGAATGCATGCATATCCTCTAACCTGATACATATGTATGTACTTATATGCATATGTTCTGGTCTCTGTTTAAAAGCTTCACTAGTGCATGTCACTTTTCATTTTTTTTTCACTTGAATCTTTTCTAGAGCTTGTTGTAGTCTTGATTCACCTGAACTTGCTCCTGTTCATGTCTTTTGTATGTTGAACTTATGAGTTTTCATGTGGAGTTCCTTTTGTTTAAGACTTGGTCTTGTCTAAAATTGCTCATTTGAGCTGCTGTCTGCACATACACACACACACACACACACACATATATATACATGTGTATTCATGTATATATGTATGTTGAGACTTTTCCATGATCTAGTTGCCTTTTATTTTGTTTCAGAGCTTTACTGCATTATGTTTTTGCCTCACTGTTTCTGGTTGATTATATTGCTTTGCACTGCACATGTCGTTTTGATTTTGGAAACTTGTCTGGTTGTGGTGCACTTGTATATGTATTCATCAATTCATCGATGGTTTGTACATTTTATTTTGGTTGAAGTTGTTTCATGACTCCACTGTCGACTGTTCTCATGTGTACACATTTATGCACTTGTTAGCATGGTCTGGTTTTGGATTCTTGTTGCATGAGAACTTGTACTCGATAATTTTTTGATGCTTTTGTATTACACCTTAGTTAAATCCAGCTTATGGCTTAGGTTTGACCTTGTGCTCACCTGTCCCTATAGTTTTATCAAGTGTATATCGGTGTGCATGGCCTTGTGGCATGTATAGTGATACACTATGCATGTCACAGGTTGTTCGTGTAAGATGAATTCAAAATAATGATGACGAATAACCCAAATAACTGAGACAAATAATATTTTCAAAAAACATATTTTATTTTACACTGCAAATATATTTCTTTTTTAATTTTACTGCGTTAGTGTTTATTTTGCAGATAATTCAGATGCTGGATTCAAGCTGGAATAGAGTTGAAGATCAAATACGAGTGAATGAGTGATATGTAGTGAGGTGCAAATGTATGTAACAATTGTATAATGAAATATTGTGTTGTAATTTGAAATTGTATTGTAATTAAAAATTGTGTATATATAGGTGAGAGCTCAAATTTGTACTATTCAAAATTGTAATAAAATATTTGTTTGAATTTAAATTCTGTGTTATTTATTTTATTCAGAAAATACTTATTTAATTATGCGAAAAATAAAATAGTACTATTAACAAATACATTTAAATGAATATATATATATGTTTATTATCATCAAACAAAAATCATATACTTGCATATTCAACAACAATTATTACCAACTGGGGACACCGGATTAGCTCCTCCAGCATTCCCTACATCTACTCCCACAGCTTCTCCAGCTTGCATCATATTCACGAAGAACTGATGCATTATCCCCATATCAACCGACGGAATCTCAACACCAACATTAGCATTTGCATCTGGGTTTGCGTTTGCCTGTCGACCCTGGTTGCTCCTAGTATTAGGTCTAACCTTTCCACTTGTTGCGGTGCGTATTCCACCTTGATTCACTCTTCCATTTCCTGCCTCCATATCTTACTTTCCTACTACCTGAAATCCAATCTTGGTAAGATACAGAAGAACGGTCTAAGAGAGTGGGGAATACATACTTAGGTATTTATAGCAAAGTACACATCTGTTAATATAACACTTACCCAAGCCCAACCATATTTTAGATTCATTAGATTATGCTTTAAAAATCTTTCAAGGTTTAAATTCCTTTTAAGTACATATACCATGCTCCGATACCAACTTGTAACACCCGCTTCCGGAGGCTCAAAACTAACTACTATGGATGCTACAGTCATCCATAGGTGTTATTTCTGAGTGACCGAAATCGAAATCTTGAAACTATTGGCAACACAGAAACACAAGAATATGAAAAAAATTTAAACTTCAACTAAATAGAATTTTTCATTTCTTATGAATTTCAATTTAAGATTTAGTTACATAATCCCAGACGTTAACCGCGTTCAAATCACATATACATGTACAAAATGCGATAAGAAAGACATATGAAGATGTCCACTTATGATGATCAAAGAACTAATAAATATGAACTTTACAGTTCTTAGTACATCACAGTGGAAAACACAAAATAGCTCCTATATAGCTAACACTGCCTCCTGCACGTCTTTGAAAGCTTATTCGTCCAAAAAACCTAAAAGTCTCCCACTCTTAGACTACTCAAATTAATTTTGAGTACCCGAGAGTTTGTGGAGAAACACAAACTTCGAGTCAGACAATAAGTCCAGTATGAATAATCCCATATCATATCTTATCATAAATAGATAGCTAGTGAGACCATGCCGCTTAACAGAACAGGTTTTCCCCTTACTAGTATCCTAAAAAAACACGTAAATCATTTACTATGCCCCTGCACCCAAAATGATTAGTCTTAACATAATATGAAATAAAGCCATAAATCTTATATATTGGATATCCCATCCACCTATTCCTTAGATATCCCATCTAAAAGCAATTTATTAGATTTCCCATCTAAAATCAATTTATTGTAGTTCCCCTCTAAAACCTTTAAAATGACCATCCGTCATAATTAAATAGGACTATCTGTCCCAAATCCATTTCAAATAAATGCAGATTATCCATCGTTCATTGTTTTATAAAAGTTGGTGTGGGTTATCCACCGCACACTCCATAGTTTTCCTAGGATGATAATGAACGATTGGGTGCCAAATCTCGAGGCTAACCACCTTCGGCAAAACATTTTTTTCTTTAGAAATTTGATTTGGGCTATCCATCACACATTCAATGGTTTTCCTAGGTTAACCAAGAACCCATCAATTGGCCAATTAAAATATCATGATCCCCATTATTATTTATAAAAATTCATGATCCTCATGATTAATTATTTTCCCCAAGTATACAACCTGTTTAACATATTCCCATTGTTAGCCCCAATTAGGCTAAATTAAATAAAAACACGTTGATAGCTCTAATTTATATTTTCGAAAGCATATTTTTGTTTGTAACCCCAAACTATGTATCGAAAACATTAAACCCATCTCGGTGTCCCCAAGGTTTTATTACATTCAATTTATATAAGGATCCCCTTTACATATTCAAACAAAGATAAGTATTTTATGCTATAACCCTTCGAAGTAACCCCTTCAAATTAGCAAAGTTTTACTTAGGAAAAATGGCTAAAATAGCCCTTTAAAACCCCTTAAAATCCTTTGAATGAAGTCCAATTCGAAAGCAAATAACACTTCGAAGTTAGCCTCTTCGAAAGCCTTCCTTTTGAAAGCATCACAAAATCATACCTTTCGACCTTGTCGGAAGGTTTCTTCTCGACCTAGTCGAAAGGTTCTACCTTTCAACCTTGTCGAAAGCCTGGGGTATCCCACCTTATGAAACCATTTATAAACATTTCGAAAGCAATGAAACTCAAAACCATTTGCAATCATTGAAGGTAACCCCTTCAAAACCTTTCGAAATCAAACCTTTCGAAACCATTCAAAAAACAACGAAGTGTTGGTGTTGGAACCAATCCTTCGAAAGTATACTTCCGACCTTGTTAGAAGGTTTACCCTTCGACTTTGTCGAAAGGTATTAAATCTTTTACTTTAAAAACAATGGGAGGTTCAGAAGTAACCCCTTCTTTCCCTTCGGCTTTGTCGAAGGCATCCCTTCGACTTAGTCGAAAGGATTAAAACGCCCTTTTAGAAAACATTTGAAAACAATTCTCTTGAAGGTTTAAACTTTCGAAGATCCCCTTCGAAACCCCTTCCTGAATATATAAAAAATTTAGTCTTTTATAAAACGATAGAGTCGAAGGATCCCCCTTCAACTTATTCGAAAGCAATTATGTTTCTGTTTGAAAGTAAAGGAAGCAGCTTTCCTATCCCTTCACCCCTCTTCCCTTCGACACCATGCCTACCTTTCAACTTAGGTGGAGGGTAATTGTTTACCTTCCGTCTTAGACGAAAGGTACATTTCGACTTCGTCAAAAGAGTAAAAGCGGGCTTGTTGGAGTCGAAAGTAGAACTTGGCCTACTAAATGATGCTTTATCTTGCTTGTCTATTTTTGATTGGCTGAGGAGCCTTCTTGTGTACTTCCAAATAGTAAAAAGTATACAAAAGTTAACCTTTTTCTTAAAACACTATTCTTCTTCCCTAATTAAATTTTCGAATTGCAGCCTTCCCTGCGAATTGACTAATTCGAAGGCAATTTTTCAATTTACCCTTAGGCTTAAATAATTTAATTACCTTAGTAAATCACTAAGGAAAATCCCCAAAAATCACCAAAAATATGATAAATCAAATACTTCAACATATTAAATTTTCAAAGCATATAAAGATCAAAACAACTCGGAATTTAACCAAAACCGAATAAAAACGTGTTAATTAGCCCATTAACATTTAAAACACCTAAGACTTATTCAAAAAAAGGTTTAAATGGTGACATCCTAACCAAAATCACAAACATGCATCGGGTATAACCCATAACCGATCCGGACACAGAAAATGAGATGATAAACATGATTATTCACCTTGATTAGTTAATTGTAGAATGAGATAATTTCCTAGCTTTAATTCCTTAGCTTGTTCCTCAATTTATTGCACTTCCTGGAGCTTTTAATGGCCGACTGAAATATAGGTAAGGAGTTATGAATGAGAAAGTAAAAGTTTTTTAAGGTGGAGGAAGAGATATATACTAAGAAATGTAGCCCCATTTCCAAGTTTACCCCTTAGGAAATTCCTCCTAAATTTAATTAAGTCTTATTTTAGTTCATTCATTAAGACACGGCCATTGGATTTATTAATCTCATCTCCCTAATTATTCAAATTATTCTATTTAATTTATCCAATTAAATATCCCGAATAATGTTAATTAAAATTCAAGGGCATTACAATAATGGATAATATCGATCATGCTTGGTCATTAGTGAGATCAAGGACGTTGGGATATGAACATCCAAATAGATGTTCCCGGGAAATAAGGAATGGTACGAAACTCAATTTATTTATAACTAGTTATTGGTCGAAGGGAACTCAACCGAGGACAAACAGGAATAACCAAAGAGTTGGTTCAATATTAGTTCTGTTTAGCCGAACGGGAACCCTTTGGCAACAATAAACGGAGCTAAATAGTGGAAAGTTAAAGCAATTACAGAAATTTTACTTATATGTACAAAGTTACAGTAAGTAAAAGTAGTGCATAGATACATGAATGTATAATATGGATGAATTACAGTACAAACAGTCATATTATATATGCAGGCGGTTGTATATAAGCAGGAGAAATATATAAAATGTGAAAATGTAAACGAAACATAGATTGAAATAGAAAAAACAATCTTTAATTTCAGTCAACCTTTATATACAACGGATGTGAGGGCCATTCCCGTAAAAGCACGACCTATGTACAAAAGGAAAACAGAAGGGTACAACCAGAAAGAGACAAAAGGAAACTGTCTCATTGTTATTAAAGATTAGTTGGAAAGCCTACTTTTTTTGTGTCTTCTTCTTCTTGCCATCCTTGCTGCTCGAGCCATTGCGATGTCTTTTCTAGCCCTCCTCATCCTTGGGTATGCTACCTTTGGAAGGAGTGGTGTCTCCTTCGGTGATAGTGATGGTATGATCTTCGGGTCAGCCAACGGGGGACTCGGATGTCTCTGTGGTGACGACGATGCTTTTGCCCTTCGAAAGTTTGATGGTAATAGGAAGTATTCTTATGGAAGGCTTTGGCTCCTCGGTATTAGCAGGTTTTCCAAGTCCAGGCTCAATCTTGATTTTAACTTTAGAAACGTCAATCTTCAACCTCTCCGCCATTGAAATAGGACCAGTAGGATTCGAAGTGCTAGTAATGGTGATGCCCTCCCCTAAGGACCGTGAAGCATCGTCCAATCCTTCTAGAGCTACGATTTTCTCCAAATTAGGACCATGAGTGGAGCTGGAGGTAAGGCTTGGAACGACCAGTCCTATGGTAACGGGGGTCGACTCGGTAGCAATAGCAACAGGACCCAAGCCTTATGTGATTGGCGGTAGAGGAGGTGGAATACACAGATGACTTGTGAGTTCAAAAATGGAGAAGTAAAGATTAGTAACAGTCTCGAGCGAGAACTCAAAGACCTTGAACACTGGAGAGACGAGAGAAATACCTTTACCGGGACTGGATTGTTGGATAGAAGATTTAGTAATTCCCTCTCAACAATTGCGGACTGCAATGGCCGAGTAAAGAAGGGGTAATATATGGTTCGACAGAGGTCACTGCTGCAGAAGCTGGAATAATCTTGGCATCCTCATTGTTGACCCCCTCAGACGTTAGAATCTTCGATGTAAGCTCTTGGACCTTAGAAGATGATGATTCCGCATGGCCTGATACACTTGAACCAGCAGGAGCTCTAATTGCAACTCCAGCAGCAACAACATCTTCTGCGGTTAAGATAGCTTTTCCCTCTTCAAGTTTTTCAATGTCGTTGACGTCTAGGTACTTAGCTTTCAATTCATCTTAAATGAGGCCCTTAACGACCGCTCTCGCACGACGTAGTATTTCTTCCTTGCATCGATAAGAGTGATGACACAAGTGCTTCCTAGCCATATCAAGTTCTTATGTTGGATAATGTTGGCAAAGAAGTATTGAAGGTGGAATTCAGGTCTTCTTTTTCTTTGGCTATTCTCATTCATGGTCGCATCATTGTCGATTTGGGCCTTTAGTTTCTCTATTTTCACTAGGGGCAAGGTGGATTCAAGCATCTCTTTTTTTATAGGGTGTTCTTGGATCTCGGCTTCCTCATCCTTGGGAGCCTTCTCTTCCTTTAGAAGGGTCAGGTCCATGGTTGCGAGCTGCATTTTGAGAGTGGCATTATCCTCGTGAGCTGTTTTTACGAGGTTCTTTATCACAATCTCATCCAGATTATGAGCCTTCTTCATATTTTCGACCAAATCTTTGGTCTTCTTCACAGATGCCCGAGCAGCATCTCTTTCTTCTTCAACCTTAGCCAGATCCTATCAGTAAAGTAAAGTAAAGTATTAAAATAGCGTTAAGGCTTTACATTGATCCCCCTTAACACATTTTTAAGCATTGTCCTACAGTTTGCCTTAATAGCATCACCAGTAACGTCGGTAGCCAGGGAGGAACCATGATAAGACAATACTAAAACAAAGTCGTAGTGGTCGTGTATAAGGATAAAAGTATGACAAGGCACGTGAGGCAATGCCCAAGGTAGGATTCTACCAGTTTACCCTTTATAGTTGATCGTCAAACATCATCGTAGCGACTGTCGACCGAGTCCACCACCCCCAAAATCAAATCAAGGTGCACCGATCAAATCAAAATCAATATAATTATACGAAGGGGTGGGGCCCCTGAAGGCAGCTAACCTCTTGGCCAGACATAGGCTCCTGTTTTAGTCATTTCAAATTGACACAAGTGTCGGGGTCATCCATCATCGTTCTCTTTCATCATTCTAGTAAACGTCGCCAAGTCAACCTCTACATTCTGAATAACATCCACCGCGTACACGGTTGTTAAAGTGGTTTCAGTAAAATGACAGAGAGTATGTCATTCATCCGGCCCCTTTCTCTTTAACAACCAATTGTCCATTTTACACACTGTTTGGTTCTTTTAAATTTCAAGAACAAGTCATACTTCATATCAAAATATCAGATTTGCTTCAAAAATCATTTCGAATTCAAAATAGGTCATACCCTCAAAACATTCGTATTTAAATCAATGATTTAAATCTAAATAGTTCTCCTTTAAAACAGTTTGAATATTGAAAATGGTTTTAAATAATTAAAATGGTTTTGAATATTGAAAATAGTTTGGAACAATTAAATAGTTTAAAGATTGGAAATAATTTTGAATATAAAATATTTTTTTGATAAAAATGTGTGAACCTCTAAAGAAGAGGAGAGCACACATGTACATATATATATATATATCACCAATAGAAAAGGAGCTGCCAACATACCTGGCATGTAGCAAAAAAACCCCTATACAAAAAGAAAAAATAAAAAAATAAAAAAACCCTCCCAAAAGCCTATGAAGACACTCGCTAAACAATCCGCTCTAACAAGAATCTATTGTCTGAAACGTCTCCAAGAGCTAAGCAGCCTTCAAAAACAACTCCCACAACCTCAACCTCAACAACCATATCTGAAAATCCTCAAAAGAAATATACTGCATTTGCTCAAGCCACAAAAAATCTCCAAAACAACAAACACCTAAAAAATCCCCAAAAAACCATCTTCCCTCAAGCGTAAGACTTAGAAGCTTTGAGTTTTAAATGAGTACTTCTCCTAATATTAGCTATCAAATAACTATAACAATTTCTTCTACCAAATTTGGATGCATTAATGAAATCACAAGCATGGAAAGGAGAAAGTGGAAATCTTCCAATAGCCGGCATTCTCTAACATAGTGCAAATCATCTCCGCATCTAAAACAAGATTTCGATTTCCTCTCAAAACCACTCCACTTATTGAAATTTCTAGTGACAATCCAGGGATGAGATCTTTCGTTAAGCGCTTGTGCGTATGAATGATTATGAGAATAGAATTTGGGAGCAGAAACCCTAGAGAAAGGATGAAAATCAAAAGAAGGAAAGGAAATAAAATCTCATGATGAAGGAAAAACATTAGGACAGCAGGTCGCCATGATTAGGATTTTGAGATTTTAAAGCGAATATAAAATAGTTTGGATAATTAAGATAGTTTATTTATAAAAATAATTTGGTTATTAAAATAGTTTATATGTCAAAATAGTTTATATCAAAACTGTTTCTTCTTTTTTAAACAATTGAACTCATGTTCCAATTTCAAATCACAACAAATTCAATTTTTCAACTTCCAATTTCAATTCAACTTCATATTCAAGTTTCGATTTAAATTAGCCTCAATTCAAAACAATTTCAACTTTACTTCAAATTCAATTTTTAACAGTTCTATTCAAATGGTTAAATGTTTCAATTCAATTTCTCATTTTTAAACAATTTGGTTTAAATCCATTTCACATCTAAGACTTTGAAATACCAATTTAAACCATTTTAATTAAAGTAAATTTAAAGTTTAAATAAAAATTTAAACCTTTCAAACAATTCACTTTCAATAGATTTAAGTCATTTATCAAATTTCAACTTTAAAATTACAAATTAAATCCTTAAAAAGTTTCATTTAAACAGTTTCAATTTCAACATTTTCAAAGCTCGAATTAGATAATAATTAAATTCATATAAATCCATTTTCTTTTATTTTCTTTAAAACAACATTTAAACAAATCCAATTTCAATAATTTAAAATTATTTAATTTAATCAATCTGGTGTCCGTATATAATTTTCTACCCTATGGCCAAGTGATCAGTTATTTCAACTTTAATTACATGGATGGATATATATCATTTCAAGCCATAATTAAATGACATATGTATATATCATTTCATCCTATTTCTTAGTTTATTTCAAATATTCCAAATGAAAATATAAATGATGTCAATTAATAAATAGGTAATTACATGAATATGTCAAATAAATAAACGACCATTCATCCAACATCAATCAATAGGCATACAATAACAATCAACATCCAAATCAGTCAACATATCACAACAATTACTAATTATCCATTGTTGGTGTTTAACTAGCAATTAAATTTCAATATTAAATAAATGTCAATTTAATTCAATATAAAATTCAAATTAATTTAAATGTCAATTTAAACTACCAAACAGCAATCAATGAAATTTTATCACTTCATAATTTCAATTTAACTAACATAAGAAAATTTAGTATTGCGTGAGTGGGTTAAATCACTCACCTTTGATTTAAAGCCCGTTAAAAATCCAATAAAAGTCCGAAATTTCAATAGTCTCCAATTTAACCAAACTAATTTCATGTTGTTCGGAATTTCAATATGAGTCCAATGGAAGAAACCACGCATCAATCGGAGTTCGTATGCAAAAGTTATTCGAGTTAGAAGTTTGAATTTCAAATTTTAAATTAAATAAACAGGAGGGCGAAATCGTAATTACTTATCTTCTTAACCCATGTTCAGATCGAACGTAAAAAGAACACATCAAGCCACCATCTATATTTGCCGCCGCCTCCGCCTCCGCTCATAGGTCATCGGCCACTGATCAGAACCCACCACTGGGACCGCCTCGCCAAGCTCCACCTTCAACAAAATTTTTGCCACCTCCGACGCCCTATCTTGGCCACAATTTGACCTCGAACGTACCGCCTTTACGACCAAAATCTGGCAAATCCAAAT
Source organism: Allium fistulosum (assembly GCA_030737815.1). Lineage (NCBI taxonomy): Eukaryota > Viridiplantae > Streptophyta > Magnoliopsida > Asparagales > Amaryllidaceae > Allium > Allium fistulosum. The sequence continues at coordinate 105,354,158 of CM060907.1, forward strand.
GCAATTAGCTCGATCCAACCATACATCTTGTAGATCTCGTCGAGCACTACAACTTTCGTTTAGACTTCATCGCGAATCGATGAGAGATGAGAGAGATCCAAGAGGAAAAAGGTGGGAAGTTTTCAGCCATTGAAAGTGGCGGTCATGAAAAAATAATACTTTGTCTCGATTTGCGTGCCTATTTATAGCGTGAGGTCCAAAACAGCCCAAAATCCAATCAAGGCGTGCCGGTAGGCAATGTATATGTAAAAAGGCCTTCGAAATACAATGGAACTAGTTTCGAGGCCTAATTCCATCGTATATGAAAGTTAATGTTTTATCATTCGATAAATTTTAAATTAAATTCTATTTAAATAATTTACCAATTCACAGTTATGGACAACTACAATATTTCTAATTTGCAAATACGTTATTATAAACTACGGCGTTCATTAATAATTCAATTTTATCATTATTACGCATTTGAATCAAATTTGAATAATTACATTTCAAAAATAACAATTTTCATTTGAATATAAATCGATTGGGTCAAAAGGCCCGAAAAGCCCGATTCGTTCCCGAAACGAAAATAGGTCATCCCATATATCGAAATATTGGTTTTCAATATTTTTAAATTCAATGGAACTAATTTCAAACCCTAATTCTCTTATTTATAAAAGTTAGCTTTAAAAATCGAATTACATTTATATTTACGCATTAATTAACCGAATTATTGTTAAACTGATTTATTCACTTTTAAATTCTAAATTAAAAGTTTTCTATCATCATCCTTGATTAAATAGGAAATAATAATCTTTTAAAATTAAATTTTCCATTATGAATCCAAGATTTAAATATTTAATTAATTTCACCCTTTAATTAGGACCGTAATAAAATCCTAGTTAATTATATTTAAATTTCGACAAATTCTTTTATTTTGATTTACAAGTTCTTTATATTACATCAATAGTTACCTTATGTATTCATTGAACATAACTTTCCACTTATCATACTCATTATTCTATAGTCCGGCCTTTTGGCCATAGAAGCGCTAAGTGTGCGAAAGACTTCATCCTCAACCTCATATATGATGTCCACGCCTTTACGTTTTAGCTCGTTAATTTGAGCTTCATATTTTGTCTGTTTTTTATTTTTCATACTAATTAACATCACAAAGATATGCATATGTTATTTAAATCAAGTTGACCGTCAATTCCAACATGGTTCATTTACAAAAGAAAACACGGCTGTTAAAATAATGGTAAAACAATCCTAATAAAATATGTTTTGCCAGTTTTATACAATATATGTTTTTGGCATATACACAAGTATTGAGTTTATCCAAAATATGCGAGGAAAATATAAAAAGTTAACAAAGAAAGCAAGGAAATAATATTTTATCGCACTCAGAAATATGTGAACAAAATCTTATTCCATGCAACTAAAATATTTTATTTTAGTAATTTAAATATTTTATCCCTAAAATGCACTTGCAAAAACATTAATGATTGCTCATGTGTAACTTTGCAATCTTTACTCTATATATACTCAATTATAGCTAATTCATATTTATAAGAAACTTATTCAAATATATTGCGAGAGAGTTATTATCCAAAAATATATATCAATTTGTCTACTTAGCGATATTAAGTATAACTGAAATTGATTATTACAAATTTTATCTAAAAAATGTATTGAACTATAGAGTGGATAGTGTATTAATAAGTTATGACTTATGAACAAAAAAATCCTCTAAAAACTTTTTTGAATATATCAACATTTCATTCTCAAGTATTTTCCTTCTTCAAGGACTCATTGAAGCCACCATAAAATTATAAATTTGAAACTTCACCCTGTATTTCAATCCAAAATTCTAAAAGCCTTAAAGATTTCAACATATTTCTTTTTTCAAAAATGAGAAAAGTCTGAAAAAAATTAGGTTTCGGATTGAATAAATAACTATAAAAAAAGGACAGAAAAGAAAAGACGAAAGAAAAATTGTTGGAAAATAAAATATTCTTTATGAGGAAGTTATTTCTATTGTAAATAAAAAGTACTATGTGATAATTAAAGAATAATAAATGTGTATCTGCTAATATACAAGCTTATACTGTAACAATCGATTACTCTTCCACAAATAAAACAACCAATAAACAAAAGAACCATCGAAGTTAGTAAATAAAAAAACCTTAAACCATTTCTCATCAAATTAAAAATGATATGAATGGGCACTAACAATTTTTTCATATTGTTCATCCATCGCTTAAGTGCTGCTTAGTTGAGATTATTATTCTGCGCATGTGAATCATTTTTTTAAATTAAATTACCCCAACACAGGTTAAATTAGAGAATTAGTTCAAAAAACACACCAGGAGTATATCTATTACACAACTAAAAAAAAGCAATGTAAATTATAGCAATCAAAACAGAATGACGAAACCTACATTCAAAATTAAATATTATACAAAACTATTACCTAATGCAGGACCGGAGAAGTGGAAAGAGGAGAGGCGTTGGCGACAACGAGAAGGAGGACAACAAGAGCGACGGCGAGATGAAGCGAGTAAATTATAGGAAAGAAAGTGAGAAACCTACGGTCAAAAATGAATTTGCGGATCTATTTAATTTTGAACGTGCAACGAAAGTGAGGAAGTAAGAAGACCAATACTTTTTTTTTGAAATTAAGCCGACATCCCTATTTTGAAACGTTGTATAAGTTCCCCCTTAAATCAAAGTTTCCTCTATTTTTACGTCTTTATTTCTTCGTCTCTTCTTTCTTCGTTAAATTTGATTTTAAATTTTCAATCAGAATCCTCAAAATCGTCTTTATAATTAAATTCGTCTTCGTAGTCAATCAAGATCGGCATCGTGGAATAATACCAACAAGATCGTGTTTGATCCGATTTATCAAATTGTGGATAACGTCTTCATCAAATTATGTACAAAGGTCTTTCTTCGTTTTCAGATTATGTTTAGCAAATTGATTGTGATTAAATAATTGTTTCAATGTTCGTTGTTTTTATTTCTTTATTTTATTATTGTCTTTTTTATAACATGTTGCTGAATTGAATCATGTAATCTTTCTTCATTGATGATGTCATCTCTGTTTGACAACAGTTGTGCAAACAAGTATTTCTGAATTGAATATAGCATTTTGTTGAATTGTTGTAATTTGTTGTTTATTGTTGTGCAAACAAGTAATTCTGAATTGATGGCGTCAGGTTTATTGTTCATTATTGTAATTTGTATATAACATCTTTCTGAATTGAATTTTGAAGAAGGATAAAATGTTATGTATTTATTTTAGCGAACTATCATGCAATTTTGTATTTGAAAGTCAAATATATTTCAGGTAAATAATTGTATGGAAAATACTGCCTGGAAAATATTTGCTTGATATATATTTGATTGTTAAATATTTTGATTTTGTTTTCTTTTTTGTTCTTTTGATTTAATATATTGTATTTATATTTGTGCAAGTCTTCTTCTATTGATGTTCTTGTTGTTTTTATGTTAGGCAACTTTACTTGTAGTAGGAGGCTTGGTTTGAGTGATTCTGTATTCAAATTGAGAGATGATATATGTGAACATTGACCTGAATTAACACCTAGTTCTATTGAATTGGTTTATGAAAGAGATGATAGGAAAAGAGTAATTAAGACTAATTCTGATTTGCATAGAATGTTGTTGTTTTGGTCATAGTCGTGAAGATTATCTACTTGTTTATGTTATAGTAAAGGATTTATCTATATGTAAGAGGTCTGATAGCAGTTCGGTTGATGTTAGTTTTTTTTAGTTGCTGGTTCTTTTATTGAAGGTGGTTCATGTGATTCTTTTATGGTTGTTTTGTCATTTGATTCTAGTTCTTTTTCGAAATGTTTGTTAAAAAGAAGATTCTAGCAAACCAGTGTTTAATGGAGTTGGTCAAAGATTTCCAGGTGGTTTTGAAGAGTTTCGATTGTATCTTATGATATATTGTATTAAGAATGGATACAAAGTTAATGTTGTTAAGAATGATAGGGATTGTGTTACGGCTATTAGTTCACATGATGGTTGCACATTTCATGTTCATGCTTCTCGTAAATTCAATCTTTTAGGTTTTTTGTCATTAAAACTATGCGACCTATTCATTTTTGTGGAGTTGCCATTGTTGATGCTAACTATCCACCTGTTTCTAGGAATTTGGTTAAGAAGTTGGTTGTCGATTTTATTCGATCTAATCCTTTAATGAAGGCGAAAGATATTGTTCATTTATTCAGGACTGAGTATAATACTGTTTTAAGTTACTACTATGCGTACACTGGTAAGAGATTAGCTCTTGAAGAAACCCATGAGAATGATTTGCTTTCCTACCATCATTTGAAATCCTTTTGTGAAGCCGTTTTTGTTTGCAATCCTGAAAGTACTGTTAAACTTCAAGGTCATCCTACTAGTCTTGAATTTGAGAATGTTTTTATTGGGTATGGACCATGCAAATATGGGTCTTGCTATTTTCGTCCTTTGATTTTTCTTGATGCAACTTTCATGAAAAGTAGAGAACAAGATTGTATTACGTCTGCTACTGCTAAGAATGGTAATCAGTGTATGATATAGTCTTAAACTTATTTTTTGTATCTTGTAACTTGTTTTGATATTTGAAAATTTAAGCATGCATTTTCCTGGAAAATATTTGATATTTTTATGCTGTTGTAATTTTGATTTGTTCAGCAATTTTTATTTTATTTTATGAATATCTAATTTTGTTTTATTAGGGTTTATTCCACTAGCTGTTGGTATTGTATCTGGTGAAGATGAACCTAATTGGAATTGGTTTTTAACAAAGCTTAGTGAAATATTAATGATGATCGCGTTTTCACCATTTTATCTGATTGGCATCCTGGTCTTTTGCTTGCTGTTCCTTAAGTTTTCCTAGGTTCATCTCATGATTATTATTACTATCATTTAAAGAATAATTTGATGATTTTTTTTTTAACAAAAAGGTCCTTATGGCAAAAACAAATGGATCATTTCTTTATTTTTTAAAGTTGCCCATGCTGCTACATTAGATGTATTTAATCATGCTTTGTCTGAGTTTAGAATTGCTGGGGAGGCTGTTGTAACAACCCAAAATTTAACCTATAATAATGAATTCAGTAATTAATTAAATAATAAAATAAATTTATGAAATTATCAGAATTGAGCCACGGGAATTGCACTATTGTGTCCATGGTAATTTTCTGGTCAATTTCCATATATAGAACGTCAGAAACCAAGCTAATATGACCAAAATATAAAATAAGCAGAAAACAAAGAAAAAAATATAAAGGCAGGTCGACAGGTCGACCGACCTGGGCACAAGGCGATCGACCGCCCGGTCGACCCGCCTCTGCTAATTACAAACGAACATTTGTTCGTTCGAATGTTCCAGAGCGAATTTTGCTGACTTATGACCTGTTATGCATTCTTTACTTCCATCTGGTCCTTCCATTCTTGCATCTGATGGCTCCTATTCAGCCTATGATGTGGTTGCATCCCATTCAATCTACAAAATCCAACGGTCTGAGATCTACATCTACCCTTATAAATAGACCCCTAGATCTAACACTTTTTCTCATTCTAGGTTTTCTCCAATTAGGTACACCTTTCTAGGAAGGATCCTAAATGGAATAATTTTTCCAAGGAGAAAATCGTTATAAATTAAATTATTTTACAACTCCAAGTGGATCCGGGAAGAACAAAGAAAGAGCTTAGGACCGGAGGTGAGTGATTGTAATTATTTTAGATTTCTTTAACTAATTTAAAATAATAGTTTTTCCAATAGTTGTAGTTTTACTATGATTTTTTAAATAGCCTTTTCAGTAGTTTATTTACAGTTTTTAGAATTATTTTCAGTCTATTTCCTTTCAGCTATTATTTTCAGTAATTTCAGTTTATTTCTGTTAATTATAGCTTTTCCATTTATTTATGGTTTATTTACAGTATTTTAGTTTATTTACTGTTATTTATATGTTATTTACATCTTCTTTCTACGCTTTGGATTTTCTTCTATTTTCAGTTTTCTTTTATTCCTCCTTCGTCTTCGTGTATAGATTAGAATAGGATTAACGCGAATATGGATTAAGTTGTAAGAAAACTGAAATAATGGAATATAAGATGAAAATTACAAAGACTATAATATAAATGGAATTGGAATGAATTATGCCTAATTGGACTGAAATTATGCCTAATTATAACATCAATTGGACTGAATTAAAAAGATTGGCCTAGTTATAACTTAGAATTATAACTAAAAAGAGTAAAAGATGAAAGAGGCTTATTTTCACACTTAAACCTTGGGTTAAGTAATAAGCATGAGTATAACGTAGGTTATAATAAGAAAAAGAACAGAATAAGGCTTATTTTATGACTTAGGATAAATTAATAAGCACGGATAGTAGAGAAAAGTGTAAAGGCTTATATAAATAATTTATCTAAGTTAATAAGCAAAGATGAAAGTAGGACCTATACTAAATAGCATTCCCTATTAAACAAAACAATGATCTCACATTAGCCTGAAGTGGGACGAGGGCACGCTTATACCAAAAATGGTAGTAGTTGGACAATTAGAAGTCCAAATCACGGGGGATTTGGATAAGGGGCGCAACTAGATATTTTTTGGATGACGGGCCAGTACCAACAGCATTTTCCCTATTTTCTATGGACACATGGTGGTCTCACATTAGCCTGAAGTGAGACGAGGGGCACACTTATGCTGGAGTTTGAGGTAATAAGAAGACCCAATAGGTGGAGCAAAAGGCAGCATAGGCATGGTGGCAGTTACGCATGCGACTTCCATTCTGGTGCTCAGTAATTGTTATGAGTTCCAAGCGCTTAGTATGTGTTTCTTTGGTTGACACCATTGCCTTCTGTGTAGGGAGCTATGTATTGTCTGGATCCACAGTGGTTGCTTTGTGCGTCTTCCGTAGATACCATTGGCTGCTGTGTAGGGAGTTACCTAGTCTCTGGTCCGCAGTAAGGTCTATTAAGTAGCAGGCCGATCGAAGGGTAGAATTAGGAATTCAGCCTAATTATAGGATTAGGAATTCAGCCTAATCAAAGCAGCTATCAAGAATAAGTGCAAACAATCAAAGTTAACCTATCTTAGAGTTATCGTATTTATTTCCAGTTTATCTCTTTCCTATTTCCTTTGTTTCCTCTTTATATACTAGAACTGTTGTAGAGTCTATTACTTTTACTTCACTTAAAGACTCTAGTAATTACTATCATTCAGCAGACTTTAGTCAGACCCACCCTCTATTTTCCCCTTCCCCCCTTTAGGCAATCAAGGGAGAGGACAGTAGATTTGCAGTTGCTTGGAGATTTCTCGGAGGAGTTTGCTACCATGTATTTCTTTTCTTTCAACTTTTGTTCTTTCTATGTACTGGCTTATTATGAGGGATACTATGTACTCTGATTTTTGAGACTGAGTTTTTGTTTCATGAGACATATTGGATATTTAGACATGTAAGTGGTATTTGGTATTTGACTTATTTATGAAGCAATTATGCAGTTTTGTTTTAATTAAGTTATTATTTTAAGTTTCCGCTATTTTTTTCTATTTTTGTCTTGTGAATCTTAGTCTTTGTTAGCTTTAGTTATACCTACAACGCACCACGCCTTTTAATGTGCCCTTTTAGATATATTAAGGGGTGTGGGGTGTTTAACTTGGTATCAGAGCCTAAGGTTACAAGATTCCTAAAAAGTTATTTTAAAGTAAAGTATTTTTCAAAAAAATATATGTAATAACTTGTTTTAAAAAGTATTTTTTAGAAAAGAACTCATAGAAATGATTTTATGTATAAAACAGTTTTTATAAAAATCCCCTCATAAGTCCAATTTAATCTCCCTTTGACTCTTTCCTAAACTATTTTTTTCTTTTCGTAGAATGGCTAATGCCACGAACCTTCCCGACGGCATTCTAGTCCCAGCCTGGTTTCGTAGGTACTTACAAGCCACGACTCCAGAGGTGTACGGGCCTGCTCCCAATCCTGCACCAGCGGGTAGATATCCGATCAACCCACCTGCCGCCATCAATTTCTCTAAGCTTTGTAAAGATTTTGCGAGTTTAGGCGGGAAGACTTTTTCTGGCAAGGAGACTTTTGTGGAGGCGAGAGCATGGCTTAGGGACACAGAGAGGATTTTTCATCTTTTGGGACTGGATGATCAGCAGGGAATTCAGCTAGCCTCTTGGCAGCTAAAGGAGGAGGCATCTTATTGGTGAGAGATGATCGAGTTGGAGGGAAGGAATATTACTTGGGATGGATTCCGGGAGCGATTCGATAGGAAGTTTCTGTCTCAGGCGGAAGAGAGTGTTCAACTGGAGAGGTTTATCAATTTAAAATAAGGGATTCTGTCTGTTAAGGAATACATTAATCAATTCAATGAGCTGTCGCGGTTTGGTATGGATTTGGTGAACACGCGGCATAAGAAAGCTATGAAGTTTGCGAAAGGATTGAATCAACCCCTTCAAGGATTATTGCTGACTCACGTGCCGGTGGGAGCTACTTATGAGTCTTTGGTCGAGATGACGCTTATGTCGGATGCAGTCAAGGAAGGAGAGTCTAAAGAGGTGGTTAAGTCAGAAAGTTCAAAGAAGAAGTCGTGGGACAAGAAGAAGAAGAAGAAGAAGAAAGGTGATGGTCCTCAGAAGCAGATTAAGAAAGGAATAAAGTGCCGTAGTTTTGGGAATATTGGACATATTGCCAAGGATTGCAGGAAGGAGACGATGAAGGGTAAGTGCTATACTTGCAGGCAGCCTGGTCATATGAGTAGGAGTTGTCCCCAAGGAGCTGGTTAGGGAGCGAGTGCATCAGTTGCGCAGATTCAGGTGTTAGACGCAGCACCTTCCAGTAGCATTCCAAATATAAGTAAGAAAGTCACAGTTGAAGATTTGATTTCTATATCTGATTTTGCCATTCGGACTTTATTTGATTCTGGAGCATCACACTCTTTTATCTCTAGCTCTCTAGTAGATTGTTTTCACTTGGACATATCATTAGTAGTAGACCACATTATTGTTTCAAAACCCCATAGGAGGATTGGCACACTTATCTATGGTTTGTAGGGGTTTGAAAATCTTTATCTTAGGCGTAGAGTTTGGCTGCGATGCCTATGTTATGGGATTCTTGGGGTATGGGATGATCTTAGGGATGGATTGGCTATCCATATACGGAGCTATATTAGACTGCGAGAGGAGAGTCGTTAGACTGGAGACTTGCAGTGGTAGGACTCTGGAGGTATCTTGCGACCCACAAGGGTCAGTCATGTTGAGTTTTCTCTATTCCCTCGATTCATCTTCATCATAGTTGCATTCGATTCCTATAGTCGGAGATTTTGCAGACATCTTTGAGGAGGTTAGTGGACTACCCCCTAAGAGAGAGATTGACTTTAGGATTTATTTGACCGAGAATGCCAAGCCAGTAGCATTACCTGTAAGGCACATGGCACCTAGGGAGAGGAAAGACTTGAGAAAGAAAATCCGTGAGCTTTTGGAGAATGAATTCATAAGAAGAAGCATATCGGAGTGGGGAGCACCAGTTGTCTTCGCCACTAAGGCGAATGATTCTCTCCGACTTTATATGGACAATAGGGAATTCAATAAGCTCACCAAGAAGAACCGATATCCACTCCCTAGGATTGATGATCTTTTTGACCAGTTAGTAGGCTCTTCAGTTTTCTCTCAGCTTGATTTAGTCACGGGATTCCATCAGCTTAGTGTGGCGTAGGACAGTATAGATAAGACCATGTTTAGGACACAAGACGGATTTTTTTAGTGGTTGGTTATGCCTTTTGGGCTAACCAATGCTCCTGCCTATTTCGTTGATTTGATGAGCCACGTCTTTAAGGATGTCCTAAATAAGTTTGTGGTGGTATTGGTGAATGATATCTTGGTATTTTCCAAGAATATGGAGGAGCATGCTATTCATTTGGAAGAGGTTCTTAGCATACTTTGTAGTCATCATTTGAGAGCTAAGTTTTCGAAGTGTCATTTTTGGAGAGACGAAGTTCGTTTCTTGGGGAACGTAGTCTCGAAGGAAGGTTTGGCTGTTGATCCCACCAAGGTTATTGTAGTGCAAGATTGGAAGGCCCCCAAGAATGTTACCGAAGTTAGGAGCTTCCTAGGATTGGCTGGCTACTATAGGAAGTTCATTAGAGACTTTGCCAAGATTTCGGCACCACTCACGCGCCTTACTAAGAAGAATAAAGGTTTCATATGGGACGTGGATTGTGAGGATTCCTTCATAAAGCTTAAGAGAGCCCTTACTAGTGTACCAGTATTAGTTTTACTTAATGGAGCTAAGCCTTTCACTGTATACGCTGATGCATGCGGAATGGGTCTAGAAGCGGTGTTGATGCAAGAAGGGAGGGTAGTGTGTTATGGTAGTAGGCAGTTGAGGACGCATGAGAAGAACTACCCTACCCACGATTTGGAGTTGGCTGCCATAGTTTTTGCACTTAAGTCTTGGAGGCACTATTTGCTTGGAGAGAGGTTTGAGCTTTTTACCGACCATAAGTCTTTGAAGTACCTATTCTCGCAGAAGGACTTGACCTTGAGGAAATAGAGGTGGATGGAGTTTTTAGCCTCGTATGATTTTGAGATAGCTTATACCCCGGCAAGGGTAATGTGGTTGCTGATGCATTGGGTAGAAAGAAAGCAACCTTAGTCCTTTGTTCGTAGAGTGGAGGAGCTTGGAGTTTATTTCTACTTTTGATTTTAAGCCCTCTGTGGACATTACTCCTAGATTGTTGGCGACATTAGAGGTGAGGCCTACCCTTATGGATCAGATTAGCTCGAGGCAGCGGGAGGATTCAGAACTCATGGACATTATGGATAGGATTAGCCAAAGAGAGGTCTCTAGGCATCTCCAACGTTATTCCATAGATAGCAGGGGGTGGCTTAGGAGAGATGGGAGGCTTTGTGTTCCACCTTCCAGTGACTTGTTGAGAGTGGTTTTGGAGGAGGCGCACCATTCCCATATGACTATTCATCCAGGTGGTGACAAAATGTATCGGGATATAAAGAGGATGTTCTATTGGGGTGGTATGACGTAGGATGTGGCGGAGTTTATAGCAAAGTGTCTTATATGCCAAAGGGTAAAAGCAGAGCAGTAAAAACCCGATGGAATACTTCAGCCTTTAATATACCAGAGTGGAAGTAGGACAACATTTCTATGGATTATATAGATGGTTTACCCCATTCTAGGAAGGGGAATACTAGCATTTGGGTGATTGTTGATAGATTGACCAAGAGTGCCCACTTCATCCTAGTTAAGAGTAAGCGTACAGCTTCATATTTGGCATCCTTGTATATTCAAGAGATGGTACGACTACATGGAGTTACCGTAATTAGTGTAATATTTAACATTGGATTTGATATGGAAAATTTGTTTTAAAAGATTATAAGTTCATAGGTAATCAAAAATGATAAAAATTGTTAGTTATTAAATTTTAATTTGAAAAGTGATAAAATCAATTTAATAATAATTTATTTAATTAGCATGAAAATAGCCATTGTGGCCACTGTCTTGGATTTCGACGAAACCAGTTTCATCGGATCCGTAACGGTGAATTATTGTAGGTTTTCAAGTTTCATAGTGATCGAACTTGTCGTTTGATCGTGCGAGCTCGAAATGCGTAGAAATCAATTTAATGAATTCAATTTGAAATAAGCTGATTTAAGAGACAACTTCTTCATACAATGGAATTAGGACTTGCAACCTGTTTCGTTGAGTTTAAAAATATCAAAAAAATCTGTTTTGATATATGGGATGACCTACTTTCGTTTCGAAGACGGAATGGGCTTTTTGGGTCGTTATTGTCATTTCGTACCAATTCGATATGTTCATTCTTTCTTATTAGGCTTTGTCTATATAAATAGATTTTTCTAAACCCTATCAGCCTTTCTATTTTTTATTACAGTATGTACAACTCCATCTGTCTGTTCCTCCTTCTCAAATGGAGGAAAAACAAATTTCTAGATTCAATTGCAAATCAAAATCAAATCGAAAAATTAAAACTCCACATACCATATCATATTATATATCGTTGGAAAGCTCTCGAAGAGCGCAATCCAGATCTGCGGTTAGTTTTTCAATTTGGGTCTCCGTGTGTTCAGAATTAGAGGATAATTCTCGACCGTTCATTGGGGTTTGATCAACGACGATGGATCGTCGATTCGAGGGTACGGTTGCAAGGAGATGGACGAGGGGAGTTCATCGGTGATGGTCGTTTGTCAGATCTGTGGTTAGACTGGCTCAAACAATTCGATTAAGGTTTTGAAATGCAATGGCGGCGGCTGTCCTTTCGTGGTCGATCGAGTACGAGAGGGGGAGGTCGAAGTTAGTGGGAAGCCGCGGTGATGGTGGCATGTCGTCTGGAAGTGGAGCGAAGGCCGCGGCTGGGCATGGCAAGTGTGGACGAATGATTGGGCGGCGGCTTCGATCGTGTTTTTTCGAGCTAGTGTTTTCTGTGATAGGTGAACAGGAGATGGCGTGTTATCTCGTGATTGCCTTCTGTTTTTTTATTATTTATTTTAATTTTAAAATTCAAACGTTCTAATATGCATAAATTTTACACACGAGGTCGGAGTCACGCGCGATTTTTCCCGTTGGGATCGTATCGAAATTCCGGACATTTTGGAACTAGTTTTCATAAATTCTAAGACTATTGAATTTTGGATCTTTATTTGGATTTCAAATCGATTCAAAATAATAGGTGAGTGTTTTAACCCACTCACAACTACTAAGTTATCTTATGTTAGTTAGAATTGAATTTATGATGTGATTAGAAATTGATTGGTTGACGTTTGGTATATTTAAATTGCCATTCCAGCTAAATCTGACTTTTATTGAATTTAATCGCCATTAATTTAACATTTAGTTTTAAATTGCCAGTTAATAGCTGTTATTGATAATCAGTCACTTATTATTGTTTATTGGTTGGTTTGAATGATGTTTGTGATGGATGGTTAATTGTTGATATTGGATGACTGGATGTTATGTTATTTTATATATATTGATATCACTGCAAATTTCCTTAGTTATTGTTAGAAAATCCCTATTGGTTGAAATGATACATACCCGAACGATCTGATAGATTAGGGCGAAATCGTTATGAGTTGAAATGATAGACTCGAGCGATTTCAAGGATTTGAAGTTAAATTTGGGATTGCGGGTTGAAATGATATATATCTGTAAATTTTAATTTTATTGCGGGTTGAAATGATATATATCCGTATCACTTGACCATAGGTTAGAAAATTATATATGAACACCCGATTGGTTAAATTAAATGATTTTAAAACCTCAAATTTTTGAATCAAGTTAAATGATATTTTGAATAAAAATTTGATTTTTATAAACTAAATTATTTTTGAAAATCCAAGCTCTAAAGGTTGAAATTGGAATTGGTTTAAATGAATTGTTTAAAGAATTTAAATTGAAATTTTAAAGTTGGATTTGAAGTATAAATGAAATTTATCGAATTTGAGTTATTGAAATATTTGAATATTTAAACCTTGAAATCTACTAAATTTGAAATAGTTTAAATTTATAGCTCGAACATGGATTTGAAATCGATATTGATTAAATGGTTTTAAATGAGAATCTGAATCGAAAGACAAAATCGAATTTGTTGATTTGAAAGCTGGACATGGTGTAGATGTGTTGAAATGAAAAAATAGTTTAATTTGATATTAATTTCAAATTAATTATTTTAATACAAACTGTTTGAAGATATATCATTTTAAAACTCTGATTTAATATTTAATATATAAATTATTCTATAATCAAACCATTTTATATTAAACTAATAAAACTATATTTAATCTATTTTAAACTACTTTAAACCATTTTAATCTATTTTAAACTATTTTAATCTATTTTAAACCATTTTAATCTATTTTAAATTATTTTAATCTATTTTAAACTATTTAAACCATTTTAATTTAATTTAAGCTATTTTAATATAATTTAAACTATTTTAAACCATTTAAACTATTTTAAAGTTTTTTAAACTATTTTAAAGTATTTTAAACTATTTTAAAGTATTTTAACCTATTTTAAAGTATTTTAACTATTTTAAACTATTTAGGACTAGCTAAACTATATTTCTAAATTCTAACGGTGCAAGGTTGAATTGTTTATATTTAAACCCTTGATTTAAAAGAGAATATTGTTAAATGATGTTATAACCTAAGTTGGGATTTGAAATGATAATTTTTAGTGAAACGACATATTTGAGTAAATATGATGATTTTGAAATGAGGATTTAACCTATTTTGTAGATATGATTTCAAAAGTGTATATGATTTCGAAAGTGAATATGATTTCGAATGTGAAATGGTTTGAATCGAATATGATATTTTGATATCAATTATGATTCTGTTTTGGAAATGTAAAAGAACCATCTGGTGTGAAATAAGCATTTGGTTGTTAAAGAGACCAGGATCGGATATTGTCATACTCTCTACCAATACCGAAAACCACTTTGACAACTGTGTACGTGGTGGAGATTCCAGAATGAAGTAGGATGGTTTGGCGAATGATTCAATATGAGGTATTTACGTAGCATTGACTCCCATGAGTCAGCTTGATGTGGCTAAAACAAGAGCTATATCGGGCCAAGGGAGGTCGCTCCTCCGATCGGGGACATTTCTTCGATAATACCATATTATGACTTTGTGGTTGATTTGTTGGCCACCCCTCGATTTTGATTATAGGAGTATGTTCCGAGGTGGGCGGTAGTAGCTGCTATGCGTTACCAACAGTCCGGGAGTGTGAATGGTAGAATCCTACCCTGGAATTGCCTCGCGTGCCTTGTCACATGTCTAATCGTGCCCACTATGAGTTTGTTTTGTACCGTACCTATGGAGTGCTCCTTGAGTATCCATCAGTTTGGTGGGTTTTACAGTATCTGTATGGACTACAGGAATATATAAAAATGTGTTAAGGGGGATATGGGTAATGCCTTAACGCTATTTTAATACTTTACTTTACTGTAGACACTATTATAATAGCGTATTGTACTATGTATGTAGATAATTTAGCGGATCCTTAAGAGATGGAAATCCCAAACATCTCATAAGTTATTGCACTTACGTTTGACACTAGATAGGAGATGTCAAACCCCGCAAACATCTCTGAAATTATTACACTTATATTTATTTATTGTTGATTTAACTTACATAAGATCCTTTTGTTCTGACTCGAATATTTTGTCTTTTCATTACGCTCGGTTTAATCTAAGCTTTTCAGTGTATCAAAGACTACTTTTCTAGAGGACGAAGATGAAGATTTAGTACTATTATTATTTATTATATTTATTCCACTACATCATGTTGTTCCGCTGCATTTATCTATTTATACATGTGGTATGTAACTCTGATCTGTATTGTAAAAGTGTAATCAAATGTTATTTGTAAAACAGCTTCATGAACTGTTTATTTGATTATTATATTTTGTCATTCCATTGTGAGATTCTGTGTTTTGTTTTCCTTCTTTATCTTCTTTTTCTTATTTACCCCATAACAATCCTCCCTTTTGAATGGTTTGGGTCTAAAATGTGTGGTTTATTATCGATTTAAACCGTCCAAAAAGGTGGGTCATTACATTTGGTATCAGAGCGAGGTTTAGCGATAACCTTAGCTTTATGGGATCTGGCTCATTAGGAATAAGGTAGTAATACCCTAGAATGAGTCTGTCTGAATGTATATATTTGAGAGAGCGTACTTGTTAGTGTTATAAAAATGTTTTTATAATGTGTTAATTTGTTCTATTTAGTATTTATAAATTCTAGACGATACATAGGATGCTATGTCATCGATAGGGATTTCTAAACACTTAGTAGGGCAGACCGACACAATATTGTCTTTGAAATATGGGTAAATGAAATAATTTTACCTAGTATTATATTTGTATATAAAAGATTAAATTTTATAAATGGATATAGTTAAATGCAATATGTTTGTTTGTTAGAAAGTGAAATTTTATAATAATGGTGGCAAAATTTGATTATAAATAAAATGAATTCAATTGAAAATTTGAGAACTTAAGTCCCGGGGTTTTGGAAATGGGTTTTCAAAGGATTTTGGAATATAATATTAGTATTATTTGGAAGTATTTTCAGATATAAATATTTCCAATGCGATTTAAAGAAATGTTTTAAGGGAATTTTAAATGAAGTAAACTTGTACTCCCTTCTCTGTCGCTGGAAAATAATTTCGGTGTTGAGTGCACGCATCATCGACGTTCATTTTCGAGTTTCAAAGTGGGAAGACGGCTGTTGTAGTTTTACTACACATTTATTTGGTAAACAAATCTTAATTTTAATGTCTGAAAATTGATTTGATATATATAAAGATATGAGTGTATATATATATATTTTAAATGATTTGAAATGAACCCGGTATTTAATTCTTAAGTTCTGTAAATTAGAAACTTCAATCATTAGAATGAATGAAACCTTGACTATATTAATAATTGGAAACTTTTAAAATGAAAAAATAGGAAATTAAGAATTGGTGATGAAAGAAATGTAAAGAAATTGAAGGTTGTCACTTATAAATTAAAGAATAATGAAAATTCAGGATGTAATTATGGAATTTTGTTAATTACAATGAATAAGATAAACTTGTGTAACATCCAATTACATTCTTAGAACATACATATAACTTACCAGAATTGTTTAAAAGTTGAAATGTTAATAAGAATATGTAATAAAATATTATACAGGTAAACTTAAGGAATGAAAGTGTTCAATGGAATTATTTCTATAAATAAGAATTTAGATGTACAATAAATGTTATAAGCATAAGTTAATGTTTTGAAATGCAAATAATTAGAATTAATAGTAAAGGCGAACATCACTTAAGTTGAATGATTCATTATGTAACGACCCGTAAATTTCAACTGTTTTAATAACGTAATTAGTTGAAATTTTGTGAAATTTTAAACGATAAAATTTTGAAATAAAAATTTAATATTTGAAATACGTCTAGTTAAACATAGCAACTGGTAAATTTTCGTCCGAAAATATGGATGTTCATTTCGCGCGTAAATTCACTTCAATTTAATCAGTTAAAAAGCGTTGGAAATAAAACGTTTTCAAGACCAAAATATTTTTACATTGAAAAATTCTAAACCATCTTCTGAGCAAGATGTCAGTTTGTCGTTTTTCCAAATTCGGACATCTTTGGCTCCGTCGATCTTATTTTTCAGTGATTTTCTTGCATTTTTCGTAGTAGAAAATTTCGAAATTTTATAATTCAATCGAATCACTAATATCTTTATACCGTTGTGATCATCTCATCGTGCTGATCTCTACGGTATATTCGATTGTCAAATTCAGAGTTCCATTGTACGTCGCACTTTGCGTAACGCCTACCGTATCAATAGCCGGTTACAATCTGCTCTGAGATTTTTCGTTATCCTGCGTGTAATCCAATAGCCACTAGCATTTATATCTTTTCGAATTCAACCATGACTTTTCCATATTCCAATGTTTCATTTATTTTGGGGTTATTGGTTTCAATCCGTTCATTTATTTAGAAAAAAGAAAGTGAACAGTATATTCATTTTCAAAGCAAAAGCTTATATATATTTTCTGTAACAATGCCTGCTCGTCTCCTTCAAATAATCTCCACCTCCCCTCTACCGATCGGCAAACCCAACCACCTTTTGCTCCACCCATCTCCGTGAAGCCTTGCCGAACTACTGAATCCATTGGCATCACCACCTTGTCCCATCCTCTCCTCTGACCGCATGCACCCAGCGTGCAACACCAATCTAGACCGTTCCCTTTCACTCCACGACTTTGCACCTTCCTCCACATGAACAGGCGGCTCACCCAGCACATGACAACCATGTTCTCCACCTCTCCATCCTTCTGCCTTCATCTCCATAGCACCGGCCTTCACCACCAACGCCGGAGCCGAACCACACGTGACCATCCAAGCGCCGAACCCACGTCAATTGCCATGTCAGCCTTCCCTCTTCTCACGCTTCAACATCTGCGATCTGCACCCCTCTGCCACCATCGTCCATCACCGGTTCGCCGACTACCCCATCCTCCTCCGATCCGCGCCTCAAACTCCATGCCGAGCTCCACGTCAGACGACCTAGATCTGCTCTCGTCAGCCACCCCTATACGCAACAGCTCTGCATACCCACCACCGTTCCCACTTTCTCTGTTTTACATTTGCTGAATATACGTAAGTATATAGATTTCATTTTAAATATTTATATATAACAGTTTAGTTTATATATACTGTCGTTTTATATGTAAGTATTGAATAGTTTGGGTCTATATATTTGATGTGTACTATATGGGTTTAAAAATATATAAAGTATGTTCAGTTGTTGTCTAAAGGGTGTATATTTACATAAGTTTTGCTTTGTTAACAGTGTGGGATGTGATGATTTGTATAATAGGTTATATAGTACTTTATGAATTGACGCTATGTAATATAAATGGCTATAAAGCCCTGTCAGCTATTCGTTCAGAGAAGAAAAGCTTTTGCATAAATATAGCTGTGAGGTGTATATGTAGTAGCTGTTGTCAAGTTGCAGGCTAGGATTTTCTTTAGGAAGTAATAAGACATGTCTATATATATATATGATTTTATGTAAGTTTTATATAACTATTTGGTTATGTATATAAGCTTAGATAAGTTTTATGTGATCCGTGCTTTTAGTCTATATATACATATATTTTAACAAGTTAGGTTTGTTAATGCTTTAACTGTATATATTAATTTACAATAAGGCTACAGTATAAGTTTTTATGTAGGATACAATATTTTGTTTATAAGCCTAAGGTATTTATTTCCGAATATATTATGATTATATGTTGATTTTATATATATGTTTTAAGTTAAAAAACTATGATTTTGAAAACCATATATATATATATATATTGAACATACGTTTGAATTTAAAATATGATATATGTAAGTTCGCTTATATCAAGTATAGTCATCGATCCAGTCCTGATCTGAATTCATCTTTTCCTATTTATCAGCTCAATCTGTTGCACTCATGACCATTTTGTTTCGCTTTGGAATTCGGGTGGATTCACAATTCGCTTTCATTCCCATCAAATTTCTCTAGCCTCGAAAGGTGAGCAATCACTCACGATTAACGTTCTTTTATTTATTTAAATTTGATCTCAATTGAAACGACAATTGAAATATGCTGCAGTTAGTTATTCACACTGTTTTATATGCTATTACCTGTATCAGTTCACCTGTGACATCTGACACCATTATCTGTTAATTATTTATGCGATGATAATACAGTTTGGCTGATAATTGATTGATTGTTGATGTTTATATTGGACGTTAAATTGTTAATGTTAAAATGATAAACAGTATGAAATTGAACTTGATATAGGATAGTTAAGTGTTAAATTTGATTAACTGACATTTGTATAATATGACCCCTTTAACTGTTAAATTAATTGACACGTAGGATTTGTTTAATTACGCTTTGAACCACTGAATGTATGTTGTTAAATTGATGATGTATGAAATTGTAAATAGATGACAAGTGAAAACCGTAATGTAATAATCTTTAATCTACATGAAATGATAGTGTAGATTCTAGGAATAATTATATTAATTCGTACAAATAACAATGCGAATTAATACGGTTATTTCGGGATTATTTGAATTGATTATTGGATTGATATTGATTGTTGTTATTGTTTGTTTATTTACTTTGACACCATCCCAGTTATCACACTGCAAGTTCCCTTTACTATGCTTTGGATTTTGAATTGAATTGGAATCGGGTTGAAATGATAAATACCCAAATTGAACTTTGACCTAGGAAAGAAAATTAAATAAAACCCGATTGGTCAATAATTTGATTTAAAAATAAAAAATGAAGATTTTATTTGTATAAATAATATGGTTTTGAAACGAAGTTGGAAATTGAATTTTAATGAAATTTAAATGTGAATATTTAATAATCTGAAATGAAATATTTACAAATGTAATTGATGAAAGAATGTTGTTTAATTTGGGAAATTATAATTAGGTTGGAATTATTAAACTTTGAAATGATTTAATAATTAAATTGAAATTATAATTAAGTTTGAAATTATTAAACTTTGAAATTATTTAATAATTAAGTTTTGAATTATTTAATAATTAAATAAGATTGAATTATTTAATGATTAAATTGAATTGGATTTTTAATTAAGAAAAAATTTAACTTTTGAATAAGTGATTTTTTCTTCGTAAATAATTGAAATTAAGTTTTCTTTATAAATTAAGTTTTGGAAAATTATTTAAGTAAGTAAATAAGAGAAAATGAATTTCTTTAACAAGAAATGAAAATGTGATAATTTTGGAATTAATGTAAGACTTGAAATTGAAAGAATTGATTTGATGAATTTAATTTAATTCAAATTGTAAGTTTTGAAATAAGGAAGTTGAATTTAAATAATGGATTTAATGAATTGGAAATTTAATAGAAATTGTTTTGAATGATAAAGTAACTTAACGAATATTGAATGAAATCGATAAATGAATTTAAATTGATTTAAATGTTAAATTAAATTAATTTAAATGTTTTCGAAATGAAACTTATATTCGAACTTGAGTTAATATTTGGATCGTTTAAATAGAAATTGAATTTGAATTATAAGATTTTGAAATGATAATTTGAAAGTTTGAAACGTAAAGTATGGAAATTGGTTTTTGAAAGACAAGTGAAATGTTGATTTACGAATTGAAATTGAAATTGAAATTGATTTGGTTTTGAAATAAACAAACGACCAATCGGTGTAATAATTACGAAAGTTATTAAAGAGACCGGAATTCGGTTATGGATATACTCTCTATCTAAACCGAAAACCACTTTAATAACTATACGCGGAGTGATGATCCAGAATGAAGTGGATGGTTTGGTGAACGCGTTGATTGAAGAAAGAGAACGATTTTGGATGACCCCTGACATGACTAAAACAGGAGCCGCGCCGGGCCATTGAGGATCGCCATCTCTAGCGGACACACTTCTTCGATACCATATCTATTACTTTTGTTATTCGATTTGGGTGCACCCCTCGATTATGGGAGTGTTGTTTCGCGGTGTTGGGGTAGTAGCTGCTATGCCCAACATCAGTCCGGATCACGCAACTACTAGTATCCTAGTTGGTATCGCCTCATGTACCTTGTCATACTGATTATCCTATTCGCGACCACTACGATTTTGATTTGTACCTTTAGTATATGGATTGCCCTCTGGTGACTTCCGGTTTTGGGGAAACTACGGTCTTGTATATGCTTTTGGGAATAAACAGGTTAAGAGGTGTATGGGCCCTGCTTAACCCTACTTTGATATCTTTATATTACTGATAGACATTATCTACTTAGCGTACATTACTACCTAGTAGATAGTTTAACGGATCCTTAAAGGATGGTTATTCCAAACATCCTTTGAGTTACTTGTATTTCAATTGCTATTTCACTTGAGTTGGATTTATTAATATAAGAATGTTAATCCTGACTCGAGTGTCTTGTGTTTTTGCTTTACGCTCGGGTCAGACTGAGTGTACCAGTATTCGAGACTCACCTTTGGAGTTGGAGCTTTGCTTGAAGATCCAGCCATCTATTCTGCTTTCAGTATTCGATGATTCCAGTGATGTATTCTGATTTGTATCTGATGTATCGTATTACTCTTCTGTTGTAAACTCTGATGTATTTTTATATATTCATATAGTAGCTTCATGAACTACTATCTCTTTTATTTCCGCTGCATTTATTACTCTGTGTCTGTGATCTGTGATTATATCTATTTACTGTATATGTTCAGTTTTGCCAAATTTAAATTAACAACGCGGTATTTTGAGCAATTCAACTCCGGCATGAGTGTCCACCTATACACTTATAATGGACGCGAATGGTCCAAAATATCGGGTCGTTACAGTTGGTATCAGAGCTTTGGTAGCTCTAGGCAAAACTCAACATATAGGGTAAATGTATTTATAGAATCACTCCCACTCGAGTTTCAATCTCTTCCTTTCGACTCGATTTCTTTGAATTTTGGAACGTTCCCTACGGTTCCAAATTTCATTCGTGTCCTTCACTATTCGTCTTCTTTCAATCATGGAGCACCCCATAACTTCATTCTGAATGTTATCTATAATAGATCGGCGGTCTCGCCAATCTTCGAATGATTCGTAAAGGATTAAGACTCCTTTATAATAGACATCGATCTACCGGAGATTTCTGTATCCTCGGTTTACAATGCTATCTATTACCTCTATACCTGAATTCTATTTCTTGAGATCGAATGTCGATTTACCTCTGAATTCCACTTCGATCTTATTCTTGAAGTCACGGTCGACCCGGTTAAGGTTGCCCGCGATTTATATAAACTTATCTATCTTCCTATTTTGTTATTTAATTATCTCGTCTTTGTTTCAAACCTATCTTCGAGAAAAAATTCTCTTTGAATTGAGTCCCTCAAATTTAAATCACTATCCTTGCTTTGAAATCTATTCTTGTATCGTCGAGCGAGGAATTGTATTTATAAAAATTATATTTAAAATGTTTTAAAATATATTGTGTTGTTTGAGTTGTTGATGTTGATTTGGGTTTCCAATCGATTCGTCTGATCAACGCTATCGATAGGATTTCCAAAACATTTGAGCAGAGCAAACTGACACAATATTGTTTTCAAATTTGTTTGATTATATTGTAAAATATAAGTAAAATTTTTGGAATTTAGAGGTTAATTAAATTGGCTGTTTGAAATGATAATATTTGATTATCATTTATTGTTCTAAATGAATTTATAAATATGGTTTATAAATTGATTTGGAATTTGAAATGAAATTAATTTAGAAATGTGAGAATTTAGTTTCCGATGATTTCGAACTTTGGTTTTAAAATTTTTAAAGTATATATTATTGAAAGTATTTTCGAATAGAAATCGTTTTCAAAGAATTTTAAAATGTTGAAATTAGTACTCTTCTCTTTGTCGCTGGAAAATAATTTCGGTGATGGCGGCCGCATCATCGACATTCATTTTCGAGTTTCGAAGTGAAGATAATATTCTGTAGCTTTGCTACGGTTTTGTTTTGAAAATATTTGGATTTAAATTTCTTCAGTACATTTTGATTTACATATATATAGTTATCTTATTTTAAAATTTATTTTGATTTGATATAAATATATTATATAAATCTCTAAATTGTTTAATGAAGTTAATCGGAAATCTAATTCTTAAATTTTGTTAAAGGATGATTTTAATTACAAATAAAACCAAAATTTGAAATAAATATTTAAACTTGAATAATTGAATTAGGAAAATTTTTATTTGTATATTGTTCAACTGCATTCTAATACAACTTACCTAAATTATTCAGAAGTTGAATATGTAATTGGATAATATATAATATAAATTGATTTATAAATAAATTTGAGTGTTTATAATAAATGGTATACACTAAATTTGATTATAAAGATGTTAATAGAGTTAGATAGGATAATAAGTAAAACTCAGTTAATAATGGAATAAAATTTGCTTGAAAGAATTAATAAATTGAAATTTGATCAACTTATGAAATACCTTGAATTTAAAAGAAATTAATAGATGTAAATTAATTTAAATCGAAACTTTTATGGTTTAAATTAATTTATATGAGTTAAATATATGTGAGTAGATATATTAAGTAGAAAATTTAACAATAATTTGGAATAAAGAAGAATTCAAAATTGCTGAAAATATGATTATAATAAAAGACTAATCAAATATATGGTTTTTAGAAATTGTAAATTGAAGATAATTGGGTAGTAAGATAATGAATTTAGAAATAGTGAGATTGATTTTAGTGAAATCAAATGGATCAAATCAATTATTGAATATCAATCAATTTAAATTGAATTTATATGGTTTAAATTAATTGTTATTTTGTATTAAAATCTGTTTTCTTTCTGGTTGTTTCTATTCTCCTACCTCGTTCCTTTTCGGGGACGAAAAGTTTTGAGTGGGGGAGAGTGTAACGACCCGTAAATTTCAACTGTTTTAATAACGTAATTAGTTGAAATTTTGTGAAATTTTAAACGATAAAATTTTGAAATAAAAATTTAATATTTGAAATACGTCTAGTTAAACATAGCAACTGGTAAATTTTCGTCCGAAAATATGGATGTTCATTTCGCGCGTAAATTCACTTCAATTTAATCAGTTAAAAAGCGTTGGAAATAAAACGTTTTCAAGACCAAAATATTTTTTCATTGAAAAATTCTAAACCATCTTCTGAGCAAGATGTCAGTTTGTCGTTTTTCCAAATTCGGACATCTTTGGCTCCGTCGATCTTATTTTTCAGTGATTTTCTTGCATTTTTCGTAGTAGAAAATTTCGAAATTTTATAATTCAATCGAATCACTAATATCTTTATACCGTTGTGATCATCTCATCGTGCTGATCTCTACGGTATATTCGATTGTCAAATTCGGAGTTCCATTGTACGTCGCACTTTGCGTAACGCCTACCGTATCAATAGCCGGTTACAATCTGCTCTGAGATTTTTCGTTATCCTGCGTGTAATCCAATAGCCACTAGCATTTATATCTTTTCGAATTCAACCATGACTTTTCCATATTCCAATGTTTCATTTATTTTGGGGTTATTGGTTTCAATCCGTTCATTTATTTAGAAAAAAGAAAGTGAACAGTATATTCATTTTCAAAGCAAAAGCTTATATATATTTTCTGTAACAATGCCTGCTCGTCTCCTTCAAATAATCTCCACCTCCCCTCTACCGATCGGCAAACCCAACCACCTTTTGCTCCACCCATCTCCGTGAAGCCTTGCCGAACTACTGAATCCATTGGCATCACCACCTTGTCCCATCCTCTCCTCTGACCGCATGCACCCAGCGTGCAACACCAATCTAGACCGTTCCTTTTCACTCCACGACTTTGCACCTTCCTCCACATGAACAGGCGGCTCACCCAGCACATGACAACCTTGTTCTCCACCTCTCCATCCTTCTGCCTTCATCTCCATAGCACCGGCCTTCACCACCAACGCCGGAGCCGAACCACACGTGACCATCCAAGCGCCGAACCCACGTCAATTGCCATGTCAGCCTTCCCTCTTCTCACGCTTCAACATCTGCGATCTGCACCCCTCTGCCACCATCGTCCATCACCGGTTCGCCGACTACCCCATCCTCCTTCGATCCGCGCCTCAAACTCCATGCCGAGCTCCACGTCAGACGACCTAGATCTGCTCTCGTCAGCCACCCCTATACGCAACAGCTCTGCATACCCACCACCGTTCCCACTTTCTCTGTTTTACATTTGCTGAATATACGTAAGTATATAGATTTCATTTTAAATATTTATATATAACAGTTTAGTTTATATATACTGTCGTTTTATATGTAAGTATTGAATAGTTTGGGTCTATATATTTGATGTGTACTATATGGGTTTAAAAATATATAAAGTATGTTCAGTTGTTGTCTAAAGGGTGTATATTTACATAAGTTTTGCTTTGTTAACAGTGTGGGATGTGATGATTTGTATAATAGGTTATATAGTACTTTATGAATTGACGCTATGTAATATAAATGGCTATAAAGCCCTGTCAGCTATTCGTTCAGAGAAGAAAAGCTTTTGCATAAATATAGCTGTGAGGTGTATATGTAGTAGCTGTTGTCAAGTTGCAGGCTAGGATTTTCTTTAGGAAGTAATAAGACATGTCTATATATATATATGATTTTATGTAAGTTTTATATAACTATTTGGTTATGTATATAAGCTTAGATAAGTTTTATGTGATCCGTGCTTTTAGTCTATATATACATATATTTTAACAAGTTAGGTTTGTTAATGCTTTAACTGTATATATTAATTTACAATAAGGCTACAGTATAAGTTTTTATGTAGGATACAATATTTTGTTTATAAGCCTAAGGTATTTATTTCCGAATATATTATGATTATATGTTGATTTTATATATATGTTTTAAGTTAAAAAACTATGATTTTGAAAACCATATATATATATATTGAACATACGTTTGAATTTAAAATATGATATATGTAAGTTCGCTTATATCAAGTATAGTCATCGATCCAGTCCTGATCTGAATTCATCTTTTCCTATTTATCAGCTCAATCTGTTGCACTCATGCCCATTTTGTTTCGCTTTGGAATTCGGGTGGATTCACAATTCGCTTTCATTCCCATCAAATTTCTCTAGCCTCGAAAGGTGAGCAATCACTCACGATTAACGTTCTTTTATTTATTTAAATTTGATCTCAATTGAAACGACAATTGAAATATGCTGCAGTTAGTTATTCACACTGTTTTATATGCTATTACCTGTATTAGTTCACCTGTGACATCTGACACCATTATCTGTTAATTATTTATGCGATGATAATACAGTTTGGCTGATAATTGATTGATTGTTGATGTTTATATTGGACGTTAAATTGTTAATGTTAAAATGATAAACAGTATGAAATTGAACTTGATATAGGATAGTTAAGTGTTAAATTTGATTAACTGACATTTGTATAATATGACCCCTTTAACTGTTAAATTAATTGACACGTAGGATTTGTTTAATTACGCTTTGAACCACTGAATGTATGTTGTTAAATTGATGATGTATGAAATTGTAAATAGATGACAAGTGAAAACCGTAATGTAATAATCTTTAATCTACATGAAATGATAGTGTAGATTCTAGGAATAATTATATTAATTCGTACAAATAACAATGCGAATTAATACGGTTATTTCGGGATTATTTGAATTGATTATTGGATTGATATTGATTGTTGTTATTGTTTGTTTATTTACTTTGACACCATCCCAGTTATCACACTGCAAGTTCCCTTTACTATGCTTTGGATTTTGAATTGAATTGGAATCGGGTTGAAATGATAAATACCCAAATTGAACTTTGACCTAGGAAAGAAAATTAAATAAAACCCGATTGGTCAATAATTTGATTTAAAAATAAAAAATGAAGATTTTATTTGTATAAATAATATGGTTTTGAAACGAAGTTGGAAATTGAATTTTAATGAAATTTAAATGTGAATATTTAATAATCTGAAATGAAATATTTACAAATGTAATTGATGAAAGAATGTTGTTTAATTTGGGAAATTATAATTAGGTTGGAATTATTAAACTTTGAAATGATTTAATAATTAAATTGAAATTATAATTAAGTTTGAAATTATTTAATAATTAAGTTTTGAATTATTTAATAATTAAATAAGATCGAATTATTTAATGATTAAATTGAATTGGATTTTTAATTAAGAAAAAATTTAACTTTTGAATAAGTGATTTTTTCTTCGTAAATAATTGAAATTAAGTTTTCTTTATAAATTAAGTTTTGGAAAATTATTTAAGTAAGTAAATAAGAGAAAATGAATTTCTTTAACAAGAAATGAAAATGTGATAATTTTGGAATTAATGTAAGACTTGAAATTGAAAGAATTGATTTGATGAATTTAATTTAATTCAAATTGTAAGTTTTGAAATAAGGAAGTTGAATTTAAATAATGGATTTAATGAATTGGAAATTTAATAGAAATTGTTTTGAATGATAAAGTAACTTAACGAATATTGAATGAAATCGATAAATGAATTTAAATTGATTTAAATGTTAAATTAAATTAATTTAAATGTTTTCGAAATGAAACTTATATTCGAACTTGAGTTAATATTTGGATCGTTTAAATAGAAATTGAATTTGAATTATAAGATTTTGAAATGATAATTTGAAAGTTTGAAACGTAAAGTATGGAAATTGGTTTTTGAAAGACAAGTGAAATGTTGATTTACGAATTGAAATTGAAATTGAAATTGATTTGGTTTTGAAATAAACAAACGACCAATCGGTGTAATAATTACGAAAGTTATTAAAGAGACCGGAATTCGGTTATGGATATACTCTCTATCTAAACCGAAAACCACTTTAATAACTATACGCGGAGTGATGATCCAGAATGAAGTGGATGGTTTGGTGAACGCGTTGATTGAAGAAAGAGAACGATTTTGGATGACCCCTGACATGACTAAAACAGGAGCCGCGCCGGGCCATTGAGGATCGCCATCTCTAGCGGACACACTTCTTCGATACCATATCTATTACTTTTGTTATTCGATTTGGGTGCACCCCTCGATTATGGGAGTGTTGTTTCGCGGTGTTGGGGTAGTAGCTGCTATGCCCAACATCAGTCCGGATCACGCAACTACTAGTATCCTAGTTGGTATCGCCTCATGTACCTTGTCATACTGATTATCCTATTCGCGACCACTACGATTTTGATTTGTACCTTTAGTATATGGATTGCCCTCTGGTGACTTCCGGTTTTGGGGAAACTACGGTCTTGTATATGATTTTGGGAATAAACAGGTTAAGAGGTGTATGGGCCCTGCTTAACCCTACTTTGATATCTTTATATTACTGATAGACATTATCTACTTAGCGTACATTACTACCTAGTAGATAGTTTAACGGATCCTTAAAGGATGGTTATTCCAAACATCCTTTGAGTTACTTGTATTTCAATTGCTATTTCACTTGAGTTGGATTTATTAATATAAGAATGTTAATCCTGACTCGAGTGTCTTGTGTTTTTGCTTTACGCTCGGGTCAGACTGAGTGTACCAGTATTCGAGACTCACCTTTGGAGTTGGAGCTTTGCTTGAAGATCCAGCCATCTATTCTGCTTTCAGTATTCGATGATTCCAGTGATGTATTCTGATTTGTATATGATGTATCGTATTACTCTTCTGTTGTAAACTCTGATGTATTTTTATATATTCATATAGTAGCTTCATGAACTACTATCTCTTTTATTTCCGCTGCATTTATTACTCTGTGTCTGTGATCTGTGATTATATCTATTTACTGTATATGTTCAGTTTTGCCAAATTTAAATTAACAACGCGGTATTTTGAGCAATTCAACTCCGGCATGAGTGTCCACCTATACACTTATAATGGACGCGAATGGTCCAAAATATCGGGTCGTTACACATTAAATTAAAGTCAAACTCTATAAACAATGAATGTGGATAAAGGGAAGAGAAACTTAAGTAGGAATTTGTTCACAATGAATATTTATATTACACGAAAATCAAGTTATAAAAGTAAATAATAAATGGGAATGAACTTTGTAAGTAAATGAATATAAATTAATGAAAAATGCATTGTATAAATGAATGGGAATGAATTTTGTAAGTAATGAATGTAAATTAATGAAAATAAGCATTGTATGAATGAGTGAAACAGATGAACAGTAAATGATGTGAATGGAAATTAATAAGAATAAACTTAAACGATATTTGAAATTATTGGTTGTTTAGCTTATGGGATGTTTGGGAAAGGATACTTCTAACTGCATAAGGATGTATAAATAATCTATTAAGTTATTACCAAAGGCTATTGAGCGTAGGATACCCTTGATAGTTTATTTATCACCCTCGTACGATTAAAAGTTTCTGAGCCTGAACAAACCATTTGTTTGGTTGCTATGGATGGATGATTGATTCCTTTGTTACATATTTTTGTCGTGTTGTTCTGTTTGCTTGTGACTATTGTTATGTTGTGTTGGTTTGTTTTGATATTGATTGAAACAACGTAAATATTTCTCTTTTTACATAATCATTAACTCTTTTGGTTATATAAGTGGAATACAGGTTATGGAAGCAATAGCACCTGCTTTTGGTTTCATAAATAAAGCGTTGTTTGCCCGACAAATAGTTACGTTTTCGGATTATGGGTTTTTATCGATATCATATTGTTTTCCCATGATCTGGGATATTTTATTATTGAAATATTATATATATCTTGTTATTATCAATATTATTATTATTTTCCGGACCTCTCCGTACAAAGAAAACTCTACCGAAATTTTCTGTGAATTTTGGACTTAGAAATTTTTTGTGAAAGTAAAGGTATTTTCAAACTTTTAATAACTTGCATGTGAAGAGTTAATAGCTTATAATTTGGTAACTTTTGTTTAAAATACTTAATTATGCAAATTAATTGTTTATAAAATTGAATACTTTGAATAAAATATATTAATTCCTTAGTTCTTTCTTTTGCCTTTTCGAGGATGAAAAGTTTTGAGTAGGGAAGAGTGTAACGACCCATATTTTTCAATAATTAAAAATACTAAATTTAATAAGTTTTTGGAATTTAATGTTGTGAAAATTAAAGATTTAAGATTCATTAATGAGAAAAATAACTAGAATGTAATTTAATAATGTGATTTAATGTAATCGATAACTATTTTAATGTAATTCCAAGTAATTGAAATGATTGTAAAGTTAAATTTGGTTATAAATTTTAAATAAGAAAATAAACTAAATGTTGTATTAAACGGTGAAATTGTATGTAATTAATTGAAATTGGTTAATATATAACAATTAATCAATATGTGAATTTATTAGTTTTGTTTGTTAACAATAAACATAAAAATGTGTTTGAATTGGTAATTTGTAACAATGGTTTAATTAAAATTCACTATTTAGTTCGTTGAAATAAATTTGAAAACAATTACAACTAATCTAAGTAAATGAGTAGTTAATATGAATTAGATGATAACTGTAAAATGTGAATGTAATAAAAAGGTAAAGTAATGTCAATTATATTCATAAGGAAATAATTTATTAAACAATAAGAGCAAAATCAAAATAAATGAATTTATTTGAATTTAAATTATAATTAATGAATTTACTGTAATTGAAACTGAACACCGTAATTAGTGCAATATTTAACATTGGATTTGATATGGAAAATTTGTTTTAAAAGATTATAAGTTCATAGGTAATCAAAAATGATAAAAACTGTTAGTTATTAAATTTGAATTTGAAAAGTGATAAAATCAATTTAATATTCATTTATTTAATTAGCGTGAAAATAACCATTATGGCCACTGTCTCAGATTTCGGCGAAACAAGTTTCATCAGATCCGTAACAGTGGATTATTCTAGGTTTTCAAGTTTTGTAGCGATCAGACTTGTCGTTTGATCGTGCGGGCTCGAAACGCGTAGAAATCAATTTAATGAATTCAATTTGAAATAAGCTGATGTAAGAGTTAAATTCTTCATACAATGGAATTAGGATTTGAAACATGTTCCATTGAGTTTAAAATTATCAAAAACATCCGTTTTGATATATGGGATGACCAACTTTCATTTCGGAGTCGGAACCGTCTTTTCGGGTCGTTATTGTCATTTCGTACCAATTCGATATGTTCATTCTTTCTTATCGGGCTTTGTCTATATAAATACATTTTTCTAAACCCTAACAGCCTTTCTATTCTTATTACAATACGTACAACTCCATCTGTATGTTCCTCCTTCTCAAATGGCCGAAACCAAAATTTCTATATTCAATTGCAAATTAATATCAAATCGAAAAATTAAACTCCTCAAACTATATCATATTATATATCGTTGGAAAGCTCTCGAAGAGCACAATCTAGATCTGCAGTTCATTTTTTGATTTGGGCCTTGTGTCCAGAATTTGATGGATAATTTTTGCCCATTCATTGGGGTTTGATCAACGACGACGGATCGTCGATTCGAGGGTACGGTTGCATGGAGATGGACGAGGGGAGTTCATCGGTGATGGTCGTTTGTCAGATCTGTGGTTAGATTGGCTCGAATAATTTGATTAGAGTTTTGAAATGCAGTGGCGGCGGCTATCCTTTCATGGACGATCGAGTATGAGAGGGGGAGGTCGAAGATTGTGGGAAGCCGCGGTGATGGTGGCGTGTCGTCTGGAAGTGGAGCAAAGGCCGCGACTGGGCATCGCAGGCGTGGACGAACGATTAGGCGGTGGCTTCGATCATGTTTTGTCGAGCTAGGGTTTTCTATGGTAGGCGAACATTTGATGGCGTGTTATCTCGTGATTGCCTTCTGTTTTTTTATTATTTATTTTAATTTTAAAATTCAAACATTCTAATATGCATAACTTTTACACACGAGGTCGGATTCACGCGCGTTTCTTCTGTTGGGATCGTATCGAAATTCTGAACATTTTGGAACTGGTTTGCATAAATTCTGAGACTGTTGAATTTTGGGCCTTTATTTGGATTTCGAATCGATTCGAAATTAAAGGTGTGTGTTTTAACCCACTCATAACTACTAAGTTATCTTATGTTAGTTATAATTGAATTTATGATGTGATTAGAAATTGATTGGTTTATGTTTGGTATATTTAAATTTCCATTCCAGCTAAATCTGACTTTTATTGAATTTAATCGCCATTAATTTAACATTTAATTTTAAATTGCCAGTTAATACTTGTTATTGATAATAAATCACTTGTTATTGTTTACTGGTTGGTTTGAATGATGTTTGTGATGGATGGTTAATTGTTGATATTGGATGACTAGATGTTATGTTATTTTATATATATTAATATCACTGCAAGTTTCCGTAGTTATTGTCAGAAAATCCCTATGGGTTGAAATGATACATACCCGAACGATCTGATAGATTAGGGAGAAATCGTTATGGGTTGAAATGATAGACTCGAGTGATTTCATGGATTTGAAGTTAAATTTGAGATTGTGGGTTGAAATGATATATACCCGTAAATTTTAATTTTATTGCGGGTTGAAATGATATATTCGCAACACTTGACCATAGGGTAGAAAATTATATACAGACACCGTATTGGTTAAATTAAATGATTTTTAAACGTTAAATTTTTGAATCCAGTTAAATGATATTTTGAAATAAAAATTTTATTTATATATACTAAATTATTTTCGAAAATCCAAGCTTTAAATGTTGAAATTAGAATTGGTTTAAATGAATTGTTTAAAGAATTTAAATTGAAATTTTAAAGTTGGATTTGAAGTATAAATGAAATTTATCGAAATTGAGTTATTGAAATATTTGAATATTTAAAACTTGAAATCTACTAAATTTGAAATAGTTTAAAATTTATAGCTCGAACATGGATTTGAAATCAATATTGATTAATTGGTATTAAATAAGAATCTAAATCGAAAGGCAAAATCGAATTTGTTGATTTGAAAGCTGGACGTGGTCCATATGTGTTGAAATAAAAAAAATAGCTTAATTTGATATTAATTTCAAATGAATTATTTTAATATAAACTGTTTGAAGATATATCATTTTAAAATTCTGATTTAATATTTAATATATAAATTATTCTATAATCAAACCATTTTATATTAAACAAATAAAACTATTTTTAATCTTTTTTTACCACTTTAAACCATTTTAATCTATTCTAAACTATTTTGATCTATTATAAACCATTTTAATCTATTTTAAACTATTTTAATCTATTTAAACCATTTTAATTTAATTTAAGCTATTTTAATATAATTTAAACTATTTTAATATAATTTAAACTCTTTTAAACCATTTAAACTATTTTAAAGTATTTTAAACTATTTTAAAGTATTTAAACTATTTAACCACTTTAAACTATTTAGGATTAACTAAACTATATTTCTAAATTTCTAAGGGTGCAAGGTTGAATTGTTTGTATTTAAACCCTTGATTTAAAAGTGAATATGGTTAAATGATGTTATAACCTAAGTTGGGATTTGAAATGATAATTTCTAGTGAAATGACATATTTGAGTAAATATGATGATTTTGAAATGAGGATTTAACCTATTTTGTATATATGATTTCAAAAGTGTATATGATTTCGAAAGTGAATATGATTTTGAAAGTGAAATGGTTTGAATCGAATATGATATTTTGATATCAATTATGATTCTGTTTTGGAAATGTAAAAGAACCATCCGGTGTGAAATAAGCATTTGGTTGTTAAAGAGACCAGGATCAGATATTATCATACTCTCTACCAATACTGAAAACCACTTTGACAACTGTGTACGTGGTGGAGATTCCGGAATGAAGTAGGATGGTTTGGCGAACGAATCTATATAAGGAATTTACGTAGCCCTGACTCCCGTGAGTTAGCTTGATGTGGCTAAAACAGGAGCTATAACGAGTCAAGTGAGTTCACTTCTCCGATCGGGCACATTTCTTCGATACCATATTATGACTTTGTGATTGATTTTGTGGCCACCCCTCGATTTTTATTATAGGAGTGTGTTTTGAGGTGGGTGGTAGTAGCTGTTATGCGTTACCACCAGTTTGGGAGTGCAAACAGCAGAATCCTACCCTGGCATTGCCTCGCGTGCCTTGTCACTTGCCTTATTGTGCCCACTACAAGTTTGTTTTGTACCGTACCTATGGAGTAATCCATGAGTATCCCATCAGTTTAGTGGGGCTTGCAGTATCTATATAGACTACGGGAATATATAAAAATATGTTAAGGGGGATATGGGTAACGCCTTAACGCTATTTTAATACTTTACTTTACTTTTGACACTATTATAATAGCGTATTTTACTATGTATGTAGATAGTTTAACGGATCCTTAGGAGATGGAAATTCCAAACATCTCTTAAGTTATTGCACTCACGTTTGACACTGGATAGGAGAAGTCAAACCCCGTAAAAATCTCTGAAACTGTTACACTTATATTTATTTACTGTTGATTTAACTTACATAAGATCTTTTAGTTTTGACTCGAGTGTTTTGTCTTTTCATTACGCTCGGGTCGATCTGAGCTTTTCAGTGTATCGAAGACTGCTTTTCTGAAGGAAGAAGATGAAGATTTAGTATTATTATTTATTATATTTATTCCACTGCATCATGTTGTTCCGCTGCATTTATCTATTTATGCCTGTGGTATGTAACTTTGATCTATATTGTAAAAGTGTAATCAAGTGTTATTTGTAAAAAAGCTTCATGAACTGTTTATTTGATTATTATATTTTGTCATTCCGCTGTGAGATTCTGTGTTTTGTTTTCCTTCTTTCTCTACTTTTTCTTATTTACCCCATAACAATCCTCCCTTTTGAATGGCTTGGGTCTGACATGTGTGGTTTATTGTTGATTTAAACCGTCCAAAAAGGTGGGTCGTTACATAGAGAAAGACTCCTTACAAAAGGAGAAAGTTGTCATAGCCCACCACGTTAAGGAGTTAGAAAAATTACTGTTCAAGGAGAAAGAGGAGAAAGTCTAGGCACAAGAAGAGTCGCAAAAATATTGCGAGGAGATTGTTGAAACTAAAAATTTAAAAACGAAACTTGATGAGAAACTCTCCCAAATCAAAGCCTTGGAAGAAGACGCCCATGAAGAGGGCAGGAAAGAGGTTCTCGCAGAAGCCAACTCCCGAGTTGAGGCGGCGACTGAATCCGACCGGAAAGAGATTAAATGCTTATTCGACCTACTCATCGCCGAATACAATGCAAAATTCCTCCTTCACCACGACTTAACTTTCCTTCACAAGGGCTATCTTGAATTGCTCGCCGAAGCTTGGGTGATCATTACAAAGATCAAGAAAGAGGAGCTGGGGATGGGAGAGCTGGGGATGGCAGAGCTTGATGAAGGGGCACTTGTGCAAGAAGTGCTTAGAGGAAATGATCCATCTGATTTGGCTGCCGCAAAACTTCAATTTGGTAAAGCACCTACACCGCTTAAGGAAAAAAGAAGATATCGTAGGGTATTCTGGAACTGAGCCCCATGGTCCTCCTCTTGTTCAGCAAGCTGGGATGTCATTGGAGCAACACGTTGGTTATGATCCAGACAGGCCCGGGCTTTTTCTACACATGTTGTCTCCCATCATTGAAGGGAGCACCCCAGCGACCACCGAAAGCTAGCTGGATGCTGGTACCGTATATAACTCCTTGGAATTGAAAAAATGTTGTTTTTGGCACATAACAGCTATAGACTAATGCTTGCATTTTTATGAAACTCTGTAGGTCATCCCGGTCCTGAATTAACTCCTAGGAGTGATGTCGCCATGGAGTAGGAAGAAAAATTGCCGAGGCTCCGGCTGCCGTAGATACTTCGAGGCCCAACGCTCAAGTGATTGGGGCGCTTGATGAGGACAAGCTTGAAAACTCGTCATTTACTGAGGAGCATGGCGACGTTGTAGTTACGGGTGCTTCTAAGCATACTGCCAAATTCAGCTTGAAGGAACAGAGATGTGGTGGTGGTTGAACATCCTCTCCATAGGCCTTTACAATTCATCCCTCCCGGCAGGTCAATCCCTATTGCGGTTCCTCCTCCTTCCTCAAGTACTTCCACTCAAGGCAGTAAAGGGTCTCAAAAAAGATGCTCGACCGATTAGACCCCCGAAAAGCCGAAGAAGGAGAGGAAATAAAAGAAATAGTCAGGGTCTTCTGTTACTGTACTTAGTCCAAATAAGTTAGGCATGTGTTGTTTTCCCTCTTTTTTTTTAGTAGTACATGTATGGGCGTGGATCCCAAATTCTCAAATGATTTATAAGGAAATTTTGAGATTGTAAATAAAAGTTTTTGTTCCTTGGTTAATCATTGAGCGAATTATTAATTCAATAGTAGAGTAAATTCTTCCCATTTCAAGTACTTGTTATAATTTCAGAAGTATTGTTGATAATTCATTATCTTGATCTCGGAGCTTTTCTATAGGCTCCCTGTTAAGTCACAAGCAATGCTGAGCCAGAACCGTAACCAATGATTGTATTTCGCCACTACCAGTTCGAGCATCTTCCATCGATCTTAGATCGGAATTCGTTAGATAGCGAACGATTGAAAGCTCACCTGTCTATCCACTGGGTTTTTAAATTAGGCTGTGGTTTGGGGACTTGGAATTTTTTAGTCCGCATTCAGTAACTTGAGATTTTTTGTTGAATAGGTTTTATTCTAGTCTGCTTTAGGGGCTTAGAGATTTTTCTCAAGCCGTTTATGCTCTAGTCCGTGCTACGGGGACTTAGAGTACTCTAATCCGCACTCCGGGGACTTAGAGATTTTTATCAAGTCGTTTATGCTTTAGTCCGTGCTACGGGGACTTAGAGTACTCTATTACACACTCCATGGACTTAGAGATTTTTCTCAAGTCATTTATACTCTAGTTCGTGCTCTGGGGACTTAGAGTACTCTAATCCGCACTCCGGGGACTTAGAGATTTTTCTCGAGTCGTTTATACTCTAGTCTGTGCTCCAAGGACTCAGAGTACTCTAATCCGCACTCCGGGGACTTGGAGATTTTTCTCAAGTTATTTATACTCTAGTCCGCGCTTCGGGGACTCAGAGTACTCTAATCCACACTTCGAGGACTTAAAGATTTTTCTCAAGTTATTTATACTCTAGTCCGCGCTCCGGGGACTTAGAGTAGTCTAATCCGCACTTCGAGGACTTAGAGATTTTTCTCAAGTCGTTTATACTCTAGTCCGTGCTCTGGAGACTCAGAGTACTATAATCCACACTCCGAGGACTTAGAGATTTTTCTCAAGCCGTTTATACTCTAGTCCACGCTCCGGGGACTCAGAGTACTCTAATCTGCACTCCGGGGACTTAGAGATTTTTCTCAAGTCGTTTATACTCTAGTCCATGCTTTGAGGACTTAGAGTACTCTAATCTGCACTCCGGGGACTTAGAGATTTTTCTCAAATCGTTTATACTCTAGTCCGTGCTCCGGGAACTTAGAGTACTCT
The DNA here is from genome assembly GCA_030737815.1 of Allium fistulosum. Classification (NCBI taxonomy): domain Eukaryota; kingdom Viridiplantae; phylum Streptophyta; class Magnoliopsida; order Asparagales; family Amaryllidaceae; genus Allium; species Allium fistulosum. Next base: position 105,391,696 of record CM060907.1, read on the forward strand.
AATCCGCACTCCAGGGACTTAGAGATTTTTCTTAAGTCGTTTATACTCCAGTCCGCGCTCCGGGGACTTAGAGTACTTTAATCCGCACTCCAGGGACTTTGAAATTTTTCTTAAGTCATTTGTAATCGGTCTATTTTTAACCTTATACATTTGTTCATACATTGCAAATGTCGATATCAATAGGTTACAACACACACTTAACATAACATGCAATAACAGTAATTTATGCAAAGGAAGCTTAAAGCTTTTATTCATCACAAAAAATGAGAACAGAATAACCTGCCTTATTACATATCAAAGAAGTCAAATACGAAAACAAATATTGAAATCAAACATTGTTGAAAGATGAAAATAATAGTCTAGGTGAATTAGCGTCGTAAATGTCGCTTTTCCATGCACTTGGAAGTGTTACGCCATCAGTAGTCGTTAGCTTGAAAGTTCTTTCTCCAAGCCTCTGTTCAATGATGTATGGCCCTTAACATGTAGGATTCATATGCGATGGAACTGGAAAAATTCGTTTTAGGACAAGGTCGCCCACTTCGAAAGTTCTCGGTCAGACTTTAGTATTATAGTACCGGGCGACTCGGTGTCGATGTGCAGCCGCTCTCAAATCGGCTTCCTCACGCTTCTCATCAATAAAGTCCAATGACTCCAATAAGAGATTTTGGTTTGTTCTAGGATCATAGGAAGTTACCCAATGAGAAGGGACTTCGAGTCTACAGGAATGACTGCTTCAGCTCCATTAACAAGAGCGAATGGAGTGTGGTCAGTCGCAGACTTATGACTGGTCCTATAGGCCCAAAGTGCCGTAGAAAGTTCATCCACCCATTTGTCTTTAGCCTTTTCCAAACAATTTTTCAAGATGGACTTTTTAATCTTGTTTATTGCTTCAACTTGTCCATTTGCTTGAGGGTGAGCAACTGCCACAAACTTTTCTCAATACGATACCTTCGACCAAACTCCTTAAACTCAACACTATCAAATTGAGTTCCGTTATCAGTTACGGTAGTTCGCGGAAGACCGAAGCGACACACAATGTTTCAAACAACAAAGTTAATGACCTTCTTGGTTTTGATCGTAGCCAATGGCTCTGCTTCGGCCCATTTGGTAAAGTAGTCAACTGCGACAATCTCATATCTCGCACCATCTTTGGAAATCGGCAAAGAGCCGATAATATCGATTCCCCATACAAAAAATGGCCATGGACTAACCATTTGCGTGATCTCTGTCGGTTGTGCTCTTGGGACTTTTGCATATATCTGGCATTTGTCACACCGTCTCACATTATCTACGGCGTCCCAGTTCACGGTCGGCCAGTAGTACCCATAACGGAGTATCATTTTAGCTAACATTTGCCCCCCAATGTAGTCGCCACACTCTTCCTCATGGACTTCTTTCAAGACACGCTTTATCTCGTTATGGGTGATACACTTAAGTAAGGGGACAGAGAATCCCCTTTGATGCATAGTTCCTTCTTGCATAATATACGGTGAAGCTTTACGAAGGACTTGTCGCTTTTCGTTCCTTTTCTCATGCAAGATTCCATGCAACAGGTATTCTTTAAACGGAGTCATCCATGACTCCCTTTCAGGTTTTGTTTTTGGTACTTGATCAACTTCCATCACATTTATACTTGGGGAATGTAGTATCTCGACTGGAACCAAGCCCATCTATTATGCATCACTAGTGCTCGCGAACTTTGCCAACAAGTCGACTTCTCCAATTTGCTCACGCGGGATATGCGAAATGTCATAGTATTTGATATCTGCTAACAACTCCTTAACTCAGGTAAGATATGAGGCAAGCTGTTGTCCCATTGCCTGGTAATCCCCTCTAACTTGGTACACCACCAGCTGCGAGTCGCAAAAGATTTCGATAGATTTTACCCCGAGATCTCTAGCAAACTTAAGTCCAGCAATTAATGCCTCATACTCGGCCTCATTGTTCATAGCAAGGAAATCAAACTTCATAGCATAACAAATTGATCGGTTCTCAGGGGTTACAAGAACGACGCCAGTGTTGGAACAATGATCATTGGATGCTCTATTAGTATATAGCATCCATCGTATAGTAGGGATTACACTGCTCTCTAGTGGCTCATCCTGCATGGTAAACTCTACTATGAAATTGGCCAGTTCTTGTGCCTGGATAGCTCTTCAAAGGAGATATTTGATGTCGAACTGACTGAGCTTGATGTTCCACTTAAGCAGCCTCCCAGACATCTCGGATCGTTGTAGGACCTGTCGTAAAGGCTGATCGGTGTAGACGTTGATTGGATGTGCCTGGAAGTACGGGAGAAGTTTGTGCGACGTGATCACCAAGCAGTACACCAATTTCTCTATCTTCGGGTAGTTTTTCTATGCCCCCGTTAATGGTTTACTAACATAGTATACCAGTCTCTGGATCTGGTTATCCTCATGAATAAATGCAGCACTTATGGCATGTGGTGATACTGCTAAGTAAATGTACAACTCCTCATGATATACTGGCTTTGACAAAACAGGGGGTCTCTCCAAATGACTTGCTAAAGCTCGAAACACGCCATCACAGTCTTGTGTCCATTCGAAATTCCTCTTCCCGTTCCTTATCAAATCGAAGAAAGGAATGCATTTATCGATCGTCCTGGAGATGAAACGACTAAGGGCAGTGACCTTCCCGTTCAGGCTCTACACTTGCTTAATAGTTCTGGGTGCTTGTATATCCCGAATAGCTTGAATCTTCTCTGGATTCACTTCGATTCCTCGCGCATTGACAATAAAGCCCAGGAACTTCCCTGATGCAACATCGAATGAGCACTTCAAAGGGTTGATTCTCATGCTATAAAATTGGAGGATATTGAACATCTCTGATAAGTCTCGAATGTGGTAATTTGATTGCCATGACTTTACGAGTGTATCATCCACAAAGACTTATATCATCCTCCCGATCTGATCTTTGAACATTCGGTTAACCAAACGCTGATAGTTAGCTCCTTCGTTCTTTAATTCGAATGGCATTACTTCATAATAGTATAATCCGACGTCCGTTACAAAACCGGTGTGCTCCTGATCTAGGATGTGCATCGGAATTTGGTTGTACCCTAAGTACGCATCCATAAATGACAACAATACGTGCCCTGTAGTCGAATCAACTAGTTGATCAATTCTAGGCAGGGGAAAACTATCCTTAGGGCATGCCTTGTTCAGGTCCGAATAGTCAATACATGTTCTCCATTTCCCGTTTGCCTTCTTCACCAGCACGGGGTTAGATATCCGTTCGGGATAGAGGGCTTCATGAATAAACCCGTTGGCTTTAAGTTTATCCACCTCCTCTTTAAGAGCCATGGATCTCTCCGGATCCATGCCTCGTCTCTTCTACTTTATAGGGACATACTTCAGATCAATATTCAATGCATGGCTCATGATGGCAGGTGAGATCCCACACATGTCAAAATGAGTCCAAGAAAATACATCCAGATTCGCTCGGAGGAAATCGGTAAGTTCTCTCATCATCGAAGGCTAAGTTGTGATCCAATCTTCAACACCCGCGATGGGTCGTCGTGGCTGACTGAGATATCAATCGTCAATTCAGCCAGCGCTGCCTTGGCATCTTTGGGTTCCTCCTCATCATCCCTCGGATCTATGTTTCTATAGAACCGATTGTCGTGCCCAACCCAAGGCTTAGGAGCTATTTGTCAATCTTCAGTAACCTGGATGCGGACAGACTTGTCCATACCCTTTCCCTTCTCTTTCCGCCGAGCCTCTCTTAACTCAGCCACATAATAGGCACGGCTAGTTGCCTGATCACCATGCATAACACCCACTCCATTATCTATTGGAAATTTCAACATCAAACACCACGGGGCAAGGGCTGCGCGAAATTCAGCCAGGGCTGGACGACCCAAAAAAACATTGTACGGTGATTCAACATCCAAGACAATGAACGGTAGGATCTGCACCCTCCTACGTTCACCTTCTCCCAGCTCAACTGGTAACTCGACATAACCTACCACCTCAGTAGCCACCCCGTTGAAACCATGTATACGAGCTTTAGAGGGTTTCAATTCCTTAGCCTCCATCCTCATTTGATCATAAGCCTTCTTAAAGATGATGTTCATAGAACTTCCACAATCAATAAAAAAAATTCTTACCAGAGCGGGGCCAATCATGGCAGAGATAACCATCGGATCAACAGTAGGGGCCTCCACTCTATCGCCATCTCTACTTCTAAACACTATATCATCCGTTATTGTACGCTGTTGCTTAGCCAAAGTTCCATCTTCCGTATTCGAACAACATTCAAAGTCCACATGTTTCATTAAACTAACATAACGCTCCATTTCCTGCCAACTCTTGTCCGCAAGATGCGGTCCACCAACTATCGTGTTTATTACCAACCTCCCACCGGTCTGAGCGGGCTCTTCAGGCCGACGCGGAGCTTGTTCTCCACTGGGATGAGATGTTCCATGTCCGCCATCCTGTAGATTCTTGACAAACTACTGCAACTTTTTCTGGCGAATCAATTTCTCAATGGCATCATGAAGATGGCTATATTCGTCGGTGTGCTCGTAGCATTCATGAAACTGACAGTACTTCCCGGTTTGCTTTTGTTCCTAAGATTCTTTTGGACATGGCTTCATATACTGGAAAGCTTTGCAGGTCGACTAATAGATGTTCTCCAGAGACGAATTCAGAGGTGTATAGACGTTATACATAGGAATCCTTGACTTCCACTTTCCGGGCTCCCTTTTCTAGTCGGGATTTCCCTCTCTGCTCCTTTTCCATTGACCCGGCTTGTTTTGAACTTTAACCTGGGCCTTTCCAGATCTTTCGCCAAATTGCTTTACTACGATGTTGCTTTGTACCGCTTCTCCGCTTGGCCTTGCAGCATTACTTCTTCTAGACAATCTGGCCTCTTCCTTTCACATAAACTGGTCTGCCATCGTGTAGAAACGCTCCAGCATGGCCGGCAGTTTTCCAGCTAGCCAATCACCGAACTCGGATTCTGGGTTAACATCCCCTTGTCACAGCCATAAGTATGGCATGGTGATTTGGGTTACTAACTTCAATGACAGCAACATGAAATCTATGCAAGTAATCCTTCAGTGATTCCCTCAGAGCCTAGATTACACTAGATAGTGACATGACATCTTTGGGGCATGTGGCGTGAATCTGGAACTGCTCCATGAGCTCGTAGCTAGATCATCAAATCTTGAGATTGATCATGGGGGTAACCTTGTGAACCACATTATAGCAATCCCAGATAGAGTTATAGGGATGCATCTGCATTTGGTTGCATCATTCGCTCTTGCCGAGTCCATCTACCATTCGTACCTCATGGCGTGCTGCCGGGAGTCAGTCTTCCCTTCATAAGAAGGCATCGTAGGCATGTTAAACCTCCTGGGATAGTCTGCCTATAAAATGTTGTCGGTAAATGGAGTATGACTCCTAGAAACTCCCCAATCATCGTTTGTCAAGCCCTGGTTCTCCTTCATCGGCTGCCTGACCATTGTGGATAAGTTCAAAGTTTGGATAGGTGGTGCCAGGTCATGCTCCATCCTATATGTATGTCCTGGCCGGTGTCCCCGGGGCATTCCATGCCTCCTTGGCCTATTATCATCTAGATGTGTATCCTGAGCATTCGCCTCATTATCATTCTGGAGAGGTTGTTGACTAGCATCCGTACGTGCTCCAGTGTTTAAGTTCCCGGTTCCAAGCTGAGTACGACTCCCCAATTGCAATTGAGGGGTCATGCCCCTAGTTGAGGGATCGGTACCGACCCCTTTGGAGGGCTCGACACCGACCCGGTTTGGCAGACCATGACGGTCTTCCAAACGTTGCTCCATCGCTCCAACTTGTGCCGTTTCAACCCTGCGACGCCTACGCCTTTGGTGCTCATCCGATGAGGTTGAGCTATCTAACGCCGAGTACGAAGCGAAACCTCCTCCGGTGCCATGGCGTTGCTGTTGAGAAATCTAGTTCATCGGGCTGGCATTAGCCTAGATTTGCTCACTTAGCTGTCTACGGCTCTCCATCAGCTCCCTCGTCAAGTCATTAAATTCAGCTCTAGTAATGGATTCTGTGGATTCTGGACTGCAGTAGGCTCCACATTCACATTAGCGGGCCGATTGCTTGGGCTCCCTTGTTGGACACTGGCAGTTTCGTTGGCATCAACATTGTGGGAAGTAGATCTGGTGCGCCTTACCATCTTGAATTCCTTTGCTTAGATCTTGAAAAATCAGAATATTATCTGCAAGCTTCTGAAAGTGAACTAGGATCTCCTTTGGGGGATTTTGCAATCCAGTAGCAACAAAGTTGATCCTATAGGCTGAGAATCGAGTTTCTCAGTAAAAGCACCAAAATGTCTGCAACCAAATTGGCCACAAACACCCGATAGTAGATTTTAGTAGTGAAATAAATGAAGAAATTAAATGAAAACAAAGGAATAACATAAAATATCCAGAAAAATGCAACATAAAGTAAAAATAGCAGGATTTATGGTGGTTCGACACTGATCGCCTACGTCCACTTTGAATATCCTTTTTATTGATTCACAATTCATTTGCTTACAATTACAATCGATAAGAAATAGCAAGAGATCGGAAAAAAGCCAAAGAAGTTCAATACAATAATGGTAGAGTTTCACTTGTGAGCCAAAGAAAAAAAAGTCCCCCAGCATGGCCCTATGCCCCTATATTTATAGAGGAAACCAGCCTCCAACCTGACTGACATCTCAAGACCCGGACCCCCTTGACCATTTTGGCCCACCATAGGATAGGCTAAGCCCAACTCACTATGCCGATCCATATCATCATGCCGACCCGAACCATACCATGTCGACCCGAACCATACCATGCCGACCCCATCATTTCCCACATGTTATGCCGATCATATATTTGGGAACACATCATGCTGACCTGATACCATTCCAACCGACACTATGCCGGCTCGATCACTACCATTGCCATGCCGACCCCTCCAATATGCCGACCTGATACTATGCCGACCCGATCATCTCCACATCCCATGCCGATCCCACCGTGCTTCACCCTATTATGCCGAGCCAGACTCACTATGCCGACCCATATGATTGTTGCATGCTATGCCGATCCCTCCAGTGCCATTGAAACACGCTAAGTTTGGTATCACATCTTATGCCAACCCCTATGCATTTCCATCCAAGCTAATTATCCAGTCAAGTAACCATGCTGATCCCTATAGCCTCTCCCAGCTATACCGAACCCTTTAGCATCTCGTCCCTACTGATAAACTTCTATGCCGACCCCTATCTAACACAAGCTAATTTCCATCTTTCTGACATCCTGTGCTATAGGCTTATCGTCTCTGCTTAACCAGGGTTTTATGTAACTCTCCGAACTCTATTGCCAGGTCCTAAAGCCATTGCTTCATGGTTATTACTCTTATCAGCAATCGAATCTATCTTGAGCGATCAGCCCAATATAGCCGGGTCAAGGCACCGGGTAACAATATATAAATTTGAAAACTATGTAATGTTTACTAAAATTATATAATACATGTAAATTTGTACGAAAAGGTAAAGGAAGAGAGGTTAACAAAAAATGCATCGAAATGACGTCGGAAAATACCGACACCTTTCCAACCCCATTTATTTACACGATAGAAATAACAAAGATGTCAGAACGATGTTGATATATTTTCTGAGGCCATTTTTCTATTTTACTACTTTTCGACGCCATTCAGATGCACCGCCTTTTTGGCATCGCAATGGTGTCGGAAATTTTTGTCCCTATTTTGCACATTTTCTAGTACTGTGTCCAGGTATTAAAAAGATGTAAAATGTTATGATATTGCTTAGAAGTATTACTAGGTTTATTGCTAAAACAACACGAGTTCCTTTCAACCAAGATTACCCAACCTAAGGTTGAAAGAAGGGTGTTAGTGTGTGTAGATGTGTTCATGCTATACTTCCAGTGGTCAAAGAAAGAGGTAATGGTGGGTACTGGTTGGAGAATTAGAGTTGTAGAGGTAGTCCAAGTATAGTGAGCGAGGTCGCATTCAAAGAAGAGATGAACAATGCTTTCTAGTTCAATGTGGCACATTAGGTAGGTGGAGGAGATGTTCATTCCTTTGCGAATCAGTATGTCCTTAGCATTGATCTTTCCTTGAACTAGAAGCCACATAAGCATTTTGACTTTGGGTGGCATCCTACATTTCCACAAACTTGGAAAATTATAGTGTCTTCCAGAGTTGTTCAACTGGTAGTAAAGGGATTTGACTGAGAACTGACCATTGCATTCAAGATCGCAATGAAAGCGATCCAGGATAGAGGATTATGGTAGGGAGTGAAGCCAATAGAGGAGGAAATGTGGTTGGGTTAGGGCAAGTCCAATGATCACTGGGATAGACTGGAAGCAATTGATCCCCAATCCGAGAGCATCACCAACAGTGATCGATGTACTATTGACAATGTTAAAAAAGTCAGGTAGGAGGGATCGTAAGGGCAAAACAAGGAGTCAAGTATCCCATCAGAGACTATAATTATCGCCATTACCAATCTTCACCAAGACACAAGAGTAGAAGGGGGATGGCTTGCAAATGATTCCATCATAAAGGATGAGTTTGGATTACGGAGCATAATATTTGCTTAGGATCCAGCTTTTCCAAATGTGAGTATCGTCAGATAGACATCTCCGAATCCATTTGGTAAGAAGGGTAGAGTTGAAGTGGTGTAAGTTATTTACCCCTAAGCCACCATGGGAGATTGACTTACAAACTACCTCTCAATTCACAAGGCAATTCACGGGAGAGTTGGGAGATGTGCTATGCCAAAGGAAGTTTCTCCCGATCTAATTAATTTTGGAGATAACCTACATAGTAAATTTATGAAATGAGAGCCAATAGGTTGGAATGGCTGATGGACAGAGTTAAGGAGTACAATTCGAATAGCTTTAGAGAGCGAGGAGGCCTTCCAAGAAGCAAGACGGTCGGAAATTTTTGCGATCAAAGGGTACCAATCTCTTTTTGGAGTATTAGGATAGATGGTGATACAGAGATAGGAAATAGGAAACGACCAAGCTTAAAGTTCAGAGCATTAGCAATCAGGGGACCATAATTTTAGTGAATCGTAATCTTTGAACTTGTTGGTTCAATTCGATAAGGGCCAACTAATATTAACAAAGGATTTCACAAATTTGTGTTATATTCCAAATACCATGATAGCATAATTCAATAAAGTACTACAAAAACAAAGGAAAATTTGAAAGTATGGAATAAAAATAAAAATAAGAATGACTTAAATCAAATTAGAGAAGAATGCAAGAATATACAAAATAAAGTAGATTTTGATAGCTCGGACATAACTCAAGTAAACAAAATTTTCCAGTTGTAAGACAAATTAATTAAGGCATTCATATGCAAGCTATCAACATGAAACAAAAAACCGAAGTTGACTGGTTATCAAGTGGGGATGAAGCAAGTAAATTTTTCTATGTCAAAATGTCTAATAGAATATATAAAAATGACATAGGAAAATTGCTAGATGATAAAAGAGCAGTAATTAATGAAGCTTCACAAATAGAGAAGAAAGCTATCAATTACTTTACTGACCTTTATAATTCCAATTCATACAAGATAAATTTTCCGAATATAGCCACAAAATATTTGCCAACTGGCAAGAGTGAAGAGATATTACTTGCCCTAATTTGTTTGGAGGAAATTAAAAGTATAATATTCAATGCCATCGTTAATAAAAGCATCAGTCTTGATGGTTTTGGAGCTAAGTTTTATAAAAGTCATTAGGAGGATAAAAAACAAAATTTGTTTGATACTGTAAATGAATTTTTTATTTCTGGGAAAATCCTAAAATGCATCAATCATACTCTTATCACTCTTATCTAAAAGTTAAAATTCCTAATGGATTAGGAGATTATAGACCTTTAACATACTATAATTTTATAAACGAAATCATTGCTACTATATCATGTAACATAATAAAGTATTTCTAAAATATTTGTTATCTCAAAATTAGTGCTTTTATCCCAAGAAGATTAATTACTTTAAATACTTTACTGGCACATGAAATCATAGGAAATTTTAATCAAGGATGTAGAAATAAAATGTGTGTCAAAATAGACTTGCATAAAGCTTTTGAAAAAATAATTAAATAGATATTTTATAATACACATAATGGCATAATTAGATTTTCATGAAATTTTTTGAAATCTTATAAAAGAATGCATAAACGACAAGCACCATTGTCCAAGTGGTTTAGTGATTCGGTTTTGGTGCGAGAGGTCACAAGTTCGAAACTTGCGTAACGTGATTCGAACGTTAATTGACATGCGATATATTGTCCCAGTGACATGTTGTATATAAACTACCATTTCAAAAAAAAGAATGCATAAACAATGTCAATTTCTTAATTCTTATAAATGGATCCACTATGGATTCATACATAGCAATATTGGAATTATGGAAGGAGATCCACTTTCTCCCTACTTATTCGCTATTGTTATAGAATATTTCTCATTGCAAATGGAAACTAAACAAATAAATGGAAATTTAAAACCAACAGATAGAATCAAACCTAGTATTAGTCACTTATTATATCCTGATGACTTGCTATTAATTTTAGATACCGATATTCAAAGTGCTACTTCTGTTGTCAAATTACTTGAAAATCTAAAAGAATATGCAGGTTTACAAATGAAAGAAAAAGCAGTGTATTTCAGCAACATGCACCAAAAAAGAAGAAATTCTGTAGATTTTAAACTTTTAGGAAACGGAACTGCTAATCAAATATTTGGAGCCTCCTCTAAGCATGAGTCAAATTACGGATGGGGACTGCTCCAGATTATATGACATCATATAAAGCAAATTAGAGGGTTGGTCTAGTAAACTACTATCAATTGCAGGCAGATTAGAGCTTGCATATACTATTATTACTGCTATCATAATGTATTGGCTACAAACACACAATATCTCATCTAAAGTAATGCACAAAATAGGAAAATGTCTGCAAATTTCATTTATGGGGAAAATTCCACATGGTTTCATAGAACTGCAAAACAAAGAAGACTGTGATTTGGGTTTAAGAAATTTTAGAGATATTAGTGTAACTTGCAATCTCAAACTACTTTAAATTTTTTTGGAAGGTGATCTACTGTGGGCAAAATTGATGAAGAAAAAATATGTCAAAAACAAAAACTTTTGGACCATGCCAACAGAAAATCACTACTTATATACTAGGGAATATATCTTAAAAAGCAGAGAAACATGTATCAAACTAATAAAAAGTAAATTCAAAGAAGGAAAACAAACTAGCCTACGGTTTGACCCTTAGATCAATGGAAAATCTCTGGTCAACCAACTAGGAAGGAATAACTTACTACATTTAGATGGAGCAAATGCAACAGTGGATAACATCATACAAAATATCAAATGGAATACAAGCTTACAACCAGCAGCATCCATATTTAAATCATCCATAGAAAGAATTGAAATAGATACGAGTTTGCCTAAAGATATTTGGCGCTAGAAATTAGAAAAAATTCTCTTTTAAAAATATATGAGAATTTATTAAAGGAGCAGAAGTTGAAGTAAATTGGTATAAAACTATTTGGAATGAGCAAACGGTCCAAAATTGCCACATTGCGCTTATTTTGCTTTACTAAACATGTTATCTACAAGAGACAGATGCAACAAATGGTGTAAAAATAGAGAAATCAATTGCCTTTTTTGTAAAAAAGAAATAGAAAATATAGAACATATATGCTTTGATTGTATATACTCAAGGCATATATGGTCTATTACTAAAAGCAAGTTAAAGCTCAATCGGTTTTAGACCGAACTACATGAACACAAATACATCAGAACGTCTAATGAGTATTCTTGTATATTAAAGAGAAACTATGAGTTTCTTGTTAATGTCAAGAATAAATAATTCTTGGTTGTTTAATTAAACCATTAAGAGTATTGACTCTTGATATGGTACGATGCACTAACTGAACTAAATTTCAAGTACAGTATCAAAATATGATTTTGATAGTTGTATCCGAAGGGATATAATCCATTGGTTGCAAATGTGTCTTTGTGAGAAACACAAATGCAGTTGGAATATAGTGAGCCACATTCATAGGAATATTATCGAGAATTTCAATTGTTGAAATTAATGTAACAGATTCACCATTTGGTGTGCTCAAGTTGGTTTAGATTTTACTCAAAATATTATCGCCTAGTATGAGTTTATGTTTTGGTAAATATGTGTTGAAATAGACAGTTCTGAATATAGATTTAGACTAATCTGTTTGCACATTACAACCGAAGTGTCTCGAAGTCAATATGAGCGATATTGAGTTGTGGGTTTTTGAATATGATCCAAGAAATGATAGAAAGCTTCATTTTAAAAGAATCAAAATTGAATAAATGTTTTGATAGAAATATCAATTAGTTTGATTGTCAATCAAAATACAGAGGAAGTATGTGCTTATAAGAAAGAAAATTATAAGTTACATAAATATTTCTAAATCATAAGTAAACAGCACACTGTTGATTGTTAACGATGCATTCATGTTAAAATCAGTTTGAATTGTTTTAATACTCAATGTTGGACTTGTAAATGATTTCTTTTACAGTAAGTATAAAAGATGCTGGGAATAACGATAGGCGAGGACTCCTTATTAAAATGTTAAATATGGAACATGTAAGATTGATTCCTTATGCATTGGCAATAGGAATTATCATACATATTATGTAGTCTACGATATTGAGATTTTTCTATGAATTTGATACATGAAGAAAAAATCAAATCTAAATGGATATCACTAAATGGTTGTTTGAGGCGTTTTCGTGTATTTATGTAATACTAAAGAACTGCTTATGAAGGGGTGTTCGGACTCAAACTTCATCAGTGATATTGAGTATAATGTGTCAATAATAAATTCCAATTACGAATCTTTAAACTGGAAATGTTCCTAATAAAAGACTGTGGTTGATTCAATGAAAAGGGTAAGTACATCACCTTGAATAGTGCCGTAATAAAAGCAATGTATATAAATATAAATGAACAAATTTATAACTAAGTTGAGGTGATTCTAAATGTTGATAAATTCATAAAATTGTTATATGATGACAATGTCACGATATAGTTCATAACAAAACTTAGAGCTCATTAGAAGTCAAAAGAAATACTCTGAATTGTTCCACATGATAAAGTTAGTTTATCAGCATCAGAGAGAGTTGTTTGACAGAGTAGACAATTGAAACAAAATAGCATACAAATTCACTAAGAGACTGACCTGGTTGGTTTTGAGGAAATCGATTGGAGAAGTTTAAATAAGATTCTCTAATTGATCCCAAGTAAAAGTGGGAGATTGATAGGGTTAAGGGTATGCCCTAGGGGCAATTATGTAATTTATTACATATATCTAACTCGATAACCAATCTTGTTTAAAATAAAAGGCATTTTCTTTATATTATATACTTCATATAATGTGTTATATTAATTAATTTAATTAAAAGTATATTTAATTGGAAATCCATAAATGGTATGTTTTGTGATAGTAGTTACAAAATGTTATAACCGTGAGTAATATATCACAATGAAATAAATATACCATTTTAAATATTCCTAGTCAAGGTGTATCGAAATTGGATATCGATACATCCGTTGAGACTAAAGTACATAATGCTCTCCCAATATTGGGCAGTGTATTACTCATGGCTGCTGGGGCACCAAGGGGTTACATGCCGATAGTTATTGAATAACTATATGGAATTACTCACTCGACAGTTTTCTATCGGTTAATATAACTAAGGTCAAAAAGAAAATATTAATGTGACAAATTTACATAGTTCTCTTGATTTGAGAATACTGTCAATCTTCAATATGAAAGCTCTGCTTTAATTATAGTCAAATCATGGCACGATGTCCATTGAGTGACTATAGTTGGGTCAAGTGGAAGTATTAAAATTGAAGCACTATTCAAGAGAGGTTTTGTCTCCTCGGTTATACGGAGTTAATATCACGGTCAACTCAAATCAACTCAAAGTCAAAGTCTTTGCCATTTCGGTTAATAATAATTGTTATTATTAAACTAAGGACTTTGTGTTTGGACTATAGAGTAGAATATGAATGATATTGGAATTTGACCATTATCAAATTCCATAAGTCCAAAGTGATATAGTTTTGACGAAGAGAATTGGTGTAAATAAATGCCACAACCGGGTAACACTTAACAAATATATTTGGATTTTTACCAAAACTTGATAAGTGATAAATTTAGCCAAAATGTAACACCACATGCTAAAGCGACGTGTGAATTTAATGTTCGAATAGTCGATATTAATATTCGAATGTTAATCGCTAACCAAATTTACACTTGACGAGTCACACAACCGAAATGATGGATTCTCTTTTGACCAAATGATTTAATTTGTTTATAATTGTTATAAAGTAATTAAATAAATTAATATTTATGAAATATTAATTATAAAATTTTGAATATGATTGGAGAAATAAATATTATTGAATATATTTATAATGGTTATAAATATATCGAGCGATATACGATATCGACAAACAATTAAATTAGATTTAAGTAAATGATATTTCTTTGGACTTAAATGGGATGTTGTCCCATGATGATGGGTTGTATTTTCGGTTGTAATGAGGGCATAAGGGTGGCTCAAATAGGTTAGAGATGTTAGAAATGGATGGCTTAGATTGAGTGAGAATTGGTATGGGATATGATCTATTATTTTCTCTCTTCCATCCACTATTTAAATACCTCCAAACTTAATTCAAAATGATCTTTTGGTTGCCATTATTCCCATCCATTGCTAGAAAACTTCATCCTCTAGGAGCTCAAGAAAATCAAACTCTAATCAATTCAAAAGACGAGTGTTATTTGATAGTCAAAGGTATACGGTTTAAGGAAAGCAATCTACCGAATCGAAAAGCTTTCAAAGGAGAGAGAGTTCATCATTACGAGGTGTGCATCAAGGCATTGGTTTTAGGTATGTTTTTACTGTGTTATATAGTTTAAAATTTCTAGATAATATTTTATTATTCATATATATTATTATTATATTTTAGTTAGGTGACGATTCTTATATGTATAGATGTTGTCACATACTAGATTGGTTATATGTATGTAATCATTTAAAAAAACAATTTTTCACATATAGATTAGATATGCATAGCTGGATATTTTAATTATAATAATTATTATTTTATTAATTAATGTATACATACAAATATATCATTTAAATATACTTATATGGTTTGTATTTAATTATAACATCATTTCATTGTAATAATTGAACATATAATTTTACACATTTATATTTACAGTAATTATAATTTTCAACAGCTCTAAAATATTTTTTATAATTATTTACTATTATTTACTATTATTTAAATTAACATACTATCTAAATAATTCATATAAAATAATATATATTTCAAAAACTAAATTTTAGATTTTATAAAATTATCTTGTCATGATACACCTATCTTCCAGAAAATGAAAATTAAATAATTTATTTATTTTAATTTTAAAAATAATTACAATACACGGTCGAAAAACAATTGATTAAAAGTAATAAATTTTGATCGACAAAAATTATGAATTTTTTTTTCAAACCTCAAAATATCATATTAGATTTTCTAGGAATTTAAAATTTAAATAAAATGCTTCAAAAATATTTTTTATGTATATTTTATTTATTTTTAAGTAATAAAACATTTTTTATATAATTAATATAATACAATTTTATTGTGTTATGCATACGATCTAGAACTATTTAAAAAAGGTGTTTTTTAATATATATATATATACATTTAGATATTATAAATATGCTTATGAATATATATATATATATAGACACACACACACACATACATACATATATTAGTTTAAATTTATATATACACACATTATATTTATATATATTATTTTAACATTTACTACAATAATACACATATATAAATTATTAATATTCATATATATATATATATAAATTTTACCTACACATACATACATACATATCTGTTTAAATATTTTCATTCTCATCAAGTTATTTAAATAAAATTAACATATATATTTATATTTACATACATATATGTAAATTCATAATATTTATATAAATAATAAGTTTAAATATATACATATATTTGGACAACATATAATACATATTGGATGAGCTAACATGTCCGTTGCGATGTAAATTCCAACATATATACACGGACATATTATACCTTGTATAAATTATCATGTTACATATGCACAAACATACATGTATGTATATGATACATATGTAAACATTTATATGTATAAAATATAAATCAAATACAATGGTATATAATTTATAGATTTAAACAAAATAAGAGATTTTATTTAAATAAAAGTTAGAAATATTCTAAATAAATTAGACTTCATAGGCTCAATATAGATACAATAAGGGATTTATTTTTGAAATTCACCCATAATTTCCACCGTGTGTTGGTCGAATTCTAAAATATATCACATTTGGAGGGAAAGAAACATTAGATTACACAAGAAGAAAGAAGCAAAAAGCATTCAACTATGTAAAATGATCGAAGCCAAATATCAAATATTAACACATAAAGCAAGCAAAAAATCAATGGATCCAAACAATCAAAATCAAGACATATATGATCTGGACAATTATGAGGAAAGAGTAGAAGCATACTTACAAAACAAGAAATTCAATTCTAATATTTCCTGAGGGAGAGTTATACAAATCAACAATGCTCACCTAAGGAAGAAGATTGGAGGTAGTTGTTCTCAACTCCAAACCAGAAGAGGATTCTACATAATGGAAAAAGAGTCGGTATGATGAACTTCGAAGGAAACATGACCAGAAATCATGTCGAAAAATTACCCGATTTGAGCAGGAACTATCATGCTATCCAAAATTCGCCAGAGATGATTCAATCCCTTCATAAAGAAAGGGTTTTATAACTCGACATCAATAATCAGATAATAAATGATAACTATTACAAAATCATGCTCAATAATTAGATCTATCACTTATCAGTCTGACACAAGGGAGGAGTAGCAAATCTCCAAATTCAATTCAGCTAATTCTGACTGAGCGAGAGGAATTAGCTAAACCAAAGAAAGATAGCTCAAATCTGAAATATTATGTAGATGTAAAAGAGGAGGGGAGGGTTTGGAAACCTCCTTAAGACATGAACTACTCATCGAAGTGAGGTAGATTAGAGAATAACTTCCAAATCTGCATTTCTAGGGTTGGAGTTTACAAATATCCATGGGAAAATTGTGATGTACAGAAGTTAGGGTTTTCATCCTTTTGTTATATTTTGTCTCAGGTTGTAACCCGATATGTAACAAACCTATTAATCTGGGCCTTGGGCCTTTTGTTTGTTTCAAAAAAAAGTTGTTATGTTAATGTTAAAAGTTATAATTAAATCGAACGATCAATAATTAAATAGTATTTCAAATCAAATTAGAAGTTTTAACCGATATATTCCATTTTTCAGAAATTGTACTGGAGCAATAGATGTTATACACATAGCTGCACACTTAATCAGTAACAGTGCATATCCATTTGTTGGGTGAAAAGGATATATGCGACACAAGTTGTTATGGTTGTTGTTATCCCGCCTTTTGGCAAGGCCAGGACATCAAGAAGCCGGCTAGAGAATAAGGATAACACGCCATGGATATCACTGAATTTTGTCCGAGCCCAGAGTGAGCTACAATTGATAGGACACGACAAGAAAGGCCATAGAGATCAGCACCTCAAATTTCAAGTCGATCCGGACTCATACACTCAAGATTATGATCGAGTCGAATTGGAGGGAAAGAGCCCAGATTTCGTATCCATCACTCTGGGCGATTTCGTATCCATCACCGAAGCCCCAGTTCGAATCCATCATGCTTCGTATCGATCAGCTTCGGATCCATCGAGGTACCCAGGTTCGACTCGATTTTCTTCGTATCCATCGAACTCGTATCGATGGACTTCACACATACCAGCAATTGAAGGACTTCGTATCCTTCAGCCAGTGTCAGTTTCGTATCCATCAGATGATGCATACGTCGTATCCATCAGACATCGCTTACTTCGTATCCATCAGCCAGTGCCTACTTCGTATCCATCAGATAGTATTTGCCTCGTATCCCAGGATGAAGTCCTACTCGAAACCATCAGGTCAACCAGCTTGGATAACGTGTCACCTCTCGAAGGAAACGGGGCAAGATACGTGGAGTCGAAGCAGTCAACACGGAGCAAATACCGGATCGAGGCGAAGAGCGCACACCACGTCATCCCTCGATGCGAATGCGCCGAGATATATGGAGTCGACGCGGTCAACTCGGAGTGAAGAGCGGATCGAAGCGAGGCACGCGCACCACATCACCTTGAGAGCGCGTGCAGTCATCGAGACGAAAGGATGGAGTCGAAGCAATGGAGACGAGCAGAACAGCCAGCGTTAAAATCCATTTCGTATCGACGATATCTCTCAATCCACTGATCCAAACACCATGAAATTTTAACTGAAGGCTGCACACATAACAAGGAATGTCTCCACCAATTTTGAGCTCAATTGGAAGTAATCCTGATCGATACGAAGTGATTTCGTATCGATCACAAATTGGCTTGAAACTCTCTGGAAGTGGTCGAATGGGCCCCCTCACGTGTCTGGCCAAGTCTTCCGGAGTTTGAGCGAAATCCAAGCCTCCTACGCCTATAAATAGAGCCCCAGAATCAACGGAAAAAGGATCTTTTTTCTCTGAAGCGCCCAGACTCTGCCGGATTGAGATTTGCATCATACTTTTGCTGCCAATTTCGAATTCCAAACTGTAATCCGCTGTTCATCGCTGTAAACGCTTGTAATCATTGAAAGAGAATCAATAAAATCATCAAAACTTCATAGTGGACGTAGGCTATACGCCGAACCACTCTAAACTGCTTGTCTGTTCACTTTGCATTCATATTTGTTGGAGTTTTTGTTAGATAATCTCTGTTTTACATTTATAATCTTCATTTTATCTCTTCAAACAACTCCCGAAGAGTGTTGTGCCCATTTTTGGTACAAACACTTTGGTGCTTTCACCGAGAAAACCAGCTTTTTCTCCTGCTCGTTGGATCTGCCGTCGATACCGGATTGCACAAATCCAAGAGGAAGATCCAGATATCCAGCCCGGAATCCTTCCATTCTATTCAGATTTGCTCAGAATCTAGGAAAGGACTCCACCACCGACAATGGTCAGCACAAGAACTGGCGCCACCGCCGCAGAGCAAGAAGGCAGAGACAGGCAAAATCCAACACAGCCGCCTTCTTCCAATCAAGACAATGCCACTCAGTCAGATTCAACGGGGCTAGTCACCCGACAGGAGTTTCAGGTATTGCTCCAGGAGCTGACCCAAAGCCGTCAGCAGTTGGCAGAACAGTTACGCGCCAATATCGAGCTGACCAACCAGCTAAACCGTCGGGGGCACAGAAGGTCCAGGAGAGATGATGTCTCCAGAGCGTCTACCGAAAGCTCAGCTTCATCTGATTACCACCGCCAGACTACCCGTCCTCGACTAGAGGGGAATCACGCTCAAGCTGCTGAATATCAGCCTACCTTAACTGTTGGGCAGCTAAGGGTAGGACCGTCGACTAGTTTCCAAACCGGTCCCTCAACACGAGGAGGTACTGCCCCACAGTACACCACCGATAACCGCGCCACAACTGCCGCAGCAGAGACAAGGGCTGATACCCGAAATCAATCTGAGCCGATCAATCAACAGCGAGGACATACTCCTGAACCTTATGTCCCAGAAGACGTTGAGCCAAGGAGGCGAGATACGGGTCGTCGACAACGCCCGATCCCTACTCGCGCCGTGGAACCCGACCACGCCTTAGCTCATCACGCTCCGAATCCGCCTGTTTCGGATATATCAACCATGATACGTCAAATGATCCGCGAGAGTCAGGGGCTCACTAATGATGACTGGGGAATTTCCCGTAGTCATACTCCTTTCACAGACGAAGTGTTACATGCCGAACCCCCTAGGCGATTCAGAATGCCGACTCTCCCGATGTATGAAGGGAATAGTGACCCCAACCAGCATATTCTGAAGTATGAATGGTCGATGAGCGCTGCAAGGGCCGACGACGCAGTGAAGTGTCGGAGTTTCCCCATCTCTCTGGGAGGAGTCGCGACAATGTGGTTTACCCGCCTACCACCTAGATCAATTTCTTCGTTCGATCAATTGGCCAAGAGGTTTGTGGAGCAATTCCGGATGCATGTTGCTAGGCCGAAGGACGTCAACACCTTGTCCAGCGTCACTCAAGCTCCTGGAGAAACACTCAGGCGTTACTTGGAGAGGTTCCACGCAGCATGCGTCGAGATCACCAATCCCAACGATAATTCAATCTTAATGGCTCTGACCAAGGGGATTGATCCTGATTCTGAATTCGGAAACTGGCTGGCTGGAAAACCGCCCGCGTCGTTGGACCGTTTTTACTCCAAGGCCGCTCAATTCCTGCGGCAGGAGGATGCAAAACAGTCTAGGAAGCAGGACGATGCGAGGCCTAACATTGAAGGAATACAGAGCAATGTGGCAGTTAAACAGTCCGGCGAGAGTTCCGGGAAAGTTCAGCTCAACATACAAAACAAGCAAACCCAGCAGAGAGGAAACAATGGCCAGAACAAGAAGAGAGATGAGAACCGAGGTCCACGACGTAGAGCTCAGATGTTTGACAGTTATACACCGCTGAACACGTCATTGGAAAACGTATACTTGCAAACTTGCAACACCGCACAGTATAAGAAGCCTGCTCCGAAGCCCTCATCGGAGAGACAGATTCAGACAGGAAAATTCTGTAGGTTCCATGAGAGCTATGGACATAATACCAATGAGTGTCGACACTTACAGGACCTCATCGAGAAGCTGATTAGAGAGAGGAAGCTAGATCAGTTTGTACGGGCGCCGCAGCCTGGCGGAGCGGGCCCCTCAAATCAAAATCGTTCACAGAATCAGGAAAGAGAGGATGAACCCGCTCGTGCGGGCGGGAGATTAGTTATCAACACAATAAGTGGTGGTCCCCATCCGGCAGACAGAAGCTGGGGGGAAATGGAGTCGTATGCCAGTTCTATCAGGCATGCGGACTTCGAGTGTTATAGTAATTGCGAGGATGGGACCCCGGCAAAGCAACAAAAGATAATGTCCGATGATATCGTGTTCAGGAGCCGAGACGCTGATAAAGTTGAAGCCCCTACTATCGACCCACTAGTCATATCCGCCCAGGTAGGTCCTGCTTGGATGAAGAGGATCCTGGTTGACAGTGGGAGCTCTGTAAACATCTTGCTCAAACGGGCTTACGATCTGATGAAGATGGAGACAAAGGATTTGAAACCCTGTTTATCCAGAATCCATGGTTTCAATGGAAGTGCCACGATACCCATCGGAATAACTGAACTCCCAGTCGAGTTAGGCGTTGGAGAGCGCCGGAGGGTCCGCATGTTACAATTTGTTGTGTTAGAGATAGATTCGCCATACAATGCGTTTCTGGGACGACCAGCTTTGGCCGAGTTCAGGGCGGCGATCGCCCCATGGTGTCTAACTCTGAAATTTCCCACTGATCATGGGATTGGAGTTGTTCAAGGAGATCAGGCCTCGGGAAGGGCCTGTTATGTTGCTGAGCTGCGCGGGGCGCAACGTAAAGAGAAGGGGAAGGGCGTAGAGGAACCTCTCTGCGTCCGTTCTATCGATAATTGACAATTGGTGCCTGGGCCTCGGCCCGGGCACCACGACCAATTCCTGAAAGACCTGGACCCCAGGGGCAACGAGGATAGAGACGAATCAACGGAGAGTCAAGCCTCTCCAGCCGAACTGACTGTGGACGTCCCAATCAGTGAGGATGATGATTCGAAGATGCTGAAAGTTGGGTCCCAACTAAACAAGCAGACACAGCAGGAGTTGGTCGAATTTCTTCGGGCGAATCTCGACGTCTTCGCCTGGACGCACTCTGACATGTGCGGGATCTCGCCGAGCATTGCAAGTCACTCCCTGAATATAGATCCGCGACATGTCCCAGTAAAGCAGAAAAGGCGCGGTATGGATCCAGAGAGATCTGCCGCCCTTAAGGAAGAAGTTGATAAACTACAATCGAATGGGTTCATTCGAGATGCCTTGTATCCAGAATGGGTGTCCAACCCTGTACTGGTTCGGAAACCAAACGGGAAGTGGAGAACCTGTGTTGACTACTCTGACCTAAACAAGGCCTGTCCAAAAGATAGCTTCCCGCTCCCGCGAATCGATCAACTCGTGGATTCGACGGCCGGACATGAACTACTATCCTTTATGGACGCTTATTCCGGCTACAATCAGATACCCATGCATCTGCCTGATCAGGAACATACCAGCTTCGTGACCGACCTGGGACTCTATTGTTACAAAGTCATGCCGTTCGGTCTAAAGAACGCTGGAGCAACATACCAACGCTTAGTCAACCGAATGTTTGCTGATCAGATTGGGAAGACCATGGAGGTTTACGTGGATGACATGCTGGTGAAGTCCCGATTCTCCACCGATCACGTCAAAGATTTGAATTCAATGTTCAGCATCCTCCGGGAGTACGGAATGAAGCTCAACCCACTCAAATGTCACTTTGGCGTTGCATCCGGAAAATTCCTTGGGTTTATTGTCAACGCTCGAGGAATAGAGGCGAATCCTGAGAAGATCTGGGCTATTAGAAATTTGCAAACCCCTAAAACTATAAAGCAAGTCCAGAGTCTTAACGGGAAGGTCGCAGCATTGAGCAGGTTCATTTCAAAGTCCACCGACAAATGCATTCCTTTCTTCGACCTGATTCGGAAGGGCAAACGAAACTTTGAATGGACCACGGAGTGTGAAGGCGCGTTCCAATCACTAGTTCAACACCTCTCCACACCTCCGATCTTGTCAAAACCGGTTGACCACGAGCAATTATATCTCTACCTGGCAGTATCGGAACATGCGATCAGTGCTGCTCTAGTCCGGGAAGAAGACAAAGTGCAAAACCCGGTCTACTATGTTAGTAAGCGACTAACAGGAGCTGAAAGAAATTATCCAAGGCTGGAGAAACTGGCTTATTGTTTGGTCATTGCCTCGAGGAAGCTCCGTCCCTACTTCCAGGCTCATCCGCTTACTGTGTACACCGACCAGCCGTTACGACAGGTCCTTACGCGGCCTGAGACGTCCGGTAGGTTACTCAAGTGGAACATTGAGCTAAGCCAATTTGATATCGCATACGCTCCGCGGAGGGCCATTCAAGGACAAGTCCTGGCTGATTTCATAGCCGAATTCACCGTCCCGGAAGACTTACCCGAAACCAGTGAATCTCCCGAATACATCTGGAAGCTGTATACTGATGGTGCATCAAATGACCGGTGTTCGGGCGCGGGGGTTGTACTTGAGACTCCCGAGGGCCGATCCATATGTTATGCTATTAAATTCAACTTTCGTGCAACTAATAATGAAGCCGAATATGAAGCCCTCCTGACCGGCCTAAGGCTTGCCAGAGATTTGAGAATTGTCGCTGTAGAAATTTATTGCGATTCGCAGTTAGTGGTATGCCAGGTGCGAGGAGAATACCAGGCAAGAGACCGAAGACTGGCCGCTTACTTGACGCGAGTTCAGGAAATCCTAAACCAGTTTGATTATTATGCCATCTATTATGTGCCTCGGGAACGCAATCAGAAAGCCGATTCACTGGCGAAGTTAGCCAGCACAGGCGAAGCGCAACAAATGGGACTTGTCCCCGTTGAAACTTTGGCCACTCCAAGCATCGATCGGATAGAAATGGACTCTGTATTTGAAATCGCTCCCAATAGAGAGTCCTGGATGACTCCGTATCGGAATTACATTGAGAATGGGGTGCTACCTGAACCTAGAAATGAGAAGAGACAGATTCAGCGAAAAGCCTCGCGGTTCATCATCCAAAACGGAGTCATGTACAGGAGAGGTTATTCTGTTCCTCTCCTCAGATGTATCGCCCACGAGGAAGTCAAGCGAGTGCTACATGACGTGCACGAAGGAGAGTGCGGTGATCATACCGGCGGGCAAGCTCTCGCTAAAAAGATACTCCGATATGGGTATTACTGGCCGACGGTGAACCGAGATGCGGCAAACTATGCCCGGAAATGCGATAAATGCCAGATACATGCCCGAATTCCGAGAGCTCCGCCAACTGAGATAACCCAAATGGTCAGTCCCTGGCCATTCGCAATGTGGGGCATTGACATCATCGGCGCTTTACCTTTAGCAAAAGGCGGAGCGAAATACGCCATTGTCGCAGTTGATTACTTCACAAAATGGGCCGAGGCCGAAGCCCTAGCAACCATTACGACAAAGAAGGTGATAAATTTCGTGGTTCGCAACATCATCTGTCGATTTGGACTCCCGCATACTATCATCACTGATAATGGAACCCAATTCGAGAGCGCAGAATTCAAGAATTTCTGTCAACGGTTTCATATCCGCAAAAAGTTCTCGGCTGTCGCACACCCCCAAGCGAATGGACAAGTTGAAGCTGTCAACAAAGTTATAAAATCGATCCTGAAGAAACGATTAGAGAAGGCTGGGGGCAAGTGGGTCGATGAACTTCCTATGGCATTATGGGCCTATCGAACGACCCATAAAACCGCGACCGGACACACTCCGTTCTCCCTATCTTATGGCTCAGAGGCCGTTATTCCGGTCGAAACAGAAGTGCTCTCTCATCGCGTGACTTATTATGATCCAAAAACAAACGCTATACTCCTAGCCGAGTCTTTGGATCTATTGGATGAAAAACGGGAGGAGGCTGATTTGAGAGCAGCCGCACATCGAAATCGGGTCGCCCGATTGTACAACACCAGAGTTCGACCTCGAACCTTTGAACTCGGCGACCTCGTGCTCAAGAGAATTTACCCAGTTCCTTCACACATGAAACCAAACTGGGGAGGGCCGTATGTAATTACACGAAAGCTCGGAGATGGTACATTCAAGCTGTCGACTGTTGACGGTCTCGATTTACCGAGGGCTTGGAACAGCGAAAGTCTACGCCGCTACTACATATGACAGGCTTTATTTATTTCATTCTATTTAGCAATTTGTTTCTGCATTTCGAAATTTGAATTTTGTAATAAGGCAACTGACTTTGCCGCATTTTCTTATTTCAGCAATAAAATGCCACTTCTTCGAGCCAGAGCTGTGATTCATTATGTACGATATGCAACATCACGATGCACGAAGAGCTAAATCCCATCACACAATGGGACTTATTCAAATGGAGAGTGGCTGTGATACGACCGGCCACTCACTAGGCGAAACCCGAGCTCGGGGGCAAGCCATGACACCGATATTAATAGGATTGACACACGACAATCCTACAACTAACTCCATATTCCCAGAGTGCGAAATGGAGTATAAACATTTAACTCCATATTCCCAGAGTGCGAAATGGAGTATAAACATCTAACTCCATATTCCCAGAGTGCGAAATGGGGTATAAACATCCGACTCCGTATTCCCAGAGTGCGAAACGGAGTATAAACACTTAACTCCATATTCCCAGAGTGCGAAATGGAGTATAAACATCCGACTCCGTATTCCCAGAGTGCGAAACGGAGTATAAACACCTAACTCCATATTCCCAGAGTGCGAAATGGAGTATAAACATCCGACTCCGTATTCCCAGAGTGCGAAACGGAGTATAAACATCTAACTCCATATTCCCAGAGTGCGAAATGGAGTATAAACATCCGACTCCGTATTCCCAGAGTGCGAAACGGAGTATAAACATTTAACTCCATATTCCCGGAGTGCGAAATGGAGTATAGACATTCAGCTCCGCATTCCCAGAGTGCGAAGCGGAGTATAAACAGTCAATTCCATGTTCCCAAAGTGCGAACAACCGCTCACGAGATGACGCATATCCCCGGAGTATGGATGGAACGATTCATGAGAGAACGAGCGTAGTTCGACCACTCGGTCCTCGCTCGGTACCATCGCAAGCTGATCATCACACCTTGACCCCGAATCTGGGGGCAGAAGCAAATGTTAGTCATTGCCCGAAACTATTCGATGTTCAGCTCCGATGCGATTCCCTATCACAACTCGAGTCCGAAAGTTCCATACTTAACAAGTAAAAATGAGCTATTCTTGAAGCAATCAAAAATGCAAATACACTGGACCAAAGTCCGAACACTGCGATATTCAAGCATAGAAAGGAACACAAGCTGAAGCTAAAAGACAAAATTTTATTCCAACTAAACTCAAAAACAATGCTTCATACATGAGATCTTTCCTAAAATGTTCCTACTAGCAGGGGCCGAACCCGCATCTAAACACGGCCTACAAAAGGGAAAAGATAGAAAAAATAACAAAAGTCCCTAACTGCCTATGAAAAAGGATGTCTAATCCTTCTGCTTCCTCAGCTTCTTCTTCTTCTTTGAGGAACTACTGGAGCCGCCAGTACCCTTTCGCTTGGAGCCTTTCTCCCTAGGCAAGCTCCCCCCGGGTGGAGGCATAATGTCAACGTCCTCATCTGAGCTGGACTCTATGGGGATACTTCCTGCAGGAGGAGTGGGAGGAACAGACTCCACAGCCGGAGGAGGGGCTGGTACATCAGTACCAGTAAGTGTGCCCTCAGGAGACATAGTCATAAGAGGAATGGGGCACTGTGCTGCCGCTCCGTCATCTGCATCACCGCCATGCGCCGCAGCCGTCATCTCGGCATTGATCTCGGCTAACATCGCCGCTTCTCGCCGTGCCCTGACCTCGCTAGGAGCCGTAGTAGTTTGGGACAAGGTGTCAGATGTAGCCGTGAATCCACCCAAGCCAAATGGCAGGTCCGCAAAAGGATCACTTTGACGGCCAAGAAGCTCGTTTATCATCTGCTCGTCGAAAGAAAGTGAACTCCCCTCCGTCACTCCAACCGGTGCCATTGCTGCGACAGAGGTCGCCTCAGAAACGATGGCTCCTGGCACGTGACCTAATACTTGGGTGGTAAGAGGCGCGGCTGGTGCAACTCCTGTCACTGATCAAAGTAAAAGACATGTCATTAGCAACAGTTCAACACGGGATCTTCAATCCAAATATACTGGAAGTTAGTTCAAAGTACCTTCCTCGGTTTGGCTCGAGGTCGTCTGAACCGCTTCAGAAGGATGCTCCTTAATAGGAGATAAGTGCGGTTGATCTGGGTCGTACGCCGGGATAGGCTGGGAATAGATCGTTGAAGTTGGCTCAGACTGAGATGACACGACAATCTCAGAACTTGTAACATGGTGTTCCACACCAGAGCTCTCTCCGACCTCCGGGACCTGAGCACCAAGCCTCACCTTGTCATGGGAAATCATGGAGTCATGGAGAACCTTCTTTTCGTCATCATTAAGGATGCGGTTCTCCAGCTCGAACTCATCAGGGGCTTCGTCAGGGTGCCCAGATCTCTCCTCATCCACCAGTAGGTTCCAGGCGTTATAGAGATGTGTGGGGTAATCGTCAAGCCATGTCAGGTCTCGGTGCCTTAGCACATTGGCGTTGTAAGTGACGAGTAGCTCCTCCACCTCGGCCTCAATCCTGGCCTCCGCCTGCCGTACTTTCTCCTCAACTCCAGCCTCAGCCTCACGGGCTTGTTGTACAGCCGCTTCCTTCTCCCTTTGGAGTGTCACTGCCTGATCACAGGCTTCCTGCGCAGAGACATTAGCTGCGTCTTTTTCCTTGGCCATCTCTGAAAATTTTGACTTCAGCTCATTAAGCTCCTTGAGAGCGGCATCCCTCTCGGCCGTAATGGAAGTGTTCCTGTGACCCATGTCCTCAATAGCGGTGTAATGTTCTTGCTTCATCCTGGCCATGGCAGCGGTCACCTCGTCAACTTTCTTTAAGGCCTCCATTTCAGACTTACGAGAAGACTCGGCCTCAGAGTTAAGCGCTTTTATGATTTGGTCGTTGCGACCCAGCTCCTTCTCAAGTTTCTCGATGGTGACGCCCCGCTCAAACGCCACTTTAGATGCCTTCCTAGCGGCCCGTCCCCACTCCCTATACTGGAAAAAGATGTCCGCGACATAATCGTGGATAGTGGTTTCCGCGGTTGGCGGGATTCTCTTCAGGTGCGGGGGAAAGACATATCCATCGAAACAGATGTCAGGAAATTCCTTCCTCATCTGTGCCAATTTGAGCGCTCCCTCGCTAGACGCCTCGGTCGGGACCGACACAGTAGCCGAAGAGGTGGCTATTTCGGTCCTGCGCGGAGGGTCGGACCTCAAAGCTTGGGAAGGCGGCCTAGACCGTGAAGTTTCGGAGGGACGAGTAACGGCGACCACAGGAGGTGCAGAGGTCCTGGGGGGAGGAGAACGAGATCGGGATCGGTGAACATGTCCCCTATCTCTGTCAGACTTCTCCTGACCAGAGTGTCCAGCGTCATAATCCCTCTCGCCCTCTCTCCTGCGTGGCTCGTGATAACGGCGCTTACGCAAACTACCCAGCACGGAACCTTTCCCGGACATCGTACCTGAAAAGAAAACAACAAAGAATCAGTGACCGTTTGCGATGTGTTGATTGTGGTTAGAAAAATGTGTTGTGCCGTGAGGAGTGTGTGAATGTGTAACCCCCCGGACCAACCAGAAGTGTCAGTCGCATCGGCAAACTCAGACTCGCTGACATCGGCGATATGTCGCGGTCCACCCGACCCAACATCGTGTTGCTCCGGCTCGATGTCAGGGACTGGTGGGTCAGTAGGCCCTTCAAATTGATCTCCAGCTTGCGGGGAGGACGCCTCCGTAATCTTAACTCCTGACGAAGGGCGGTGCAAAACCACAGACTTCCGCCTCCCAGACTTAGGCTGTTTCGAAGCCACAGCTTTGCCTTTCCTCTTAGCATCGGACTCTGGGGTTGCATTAGTAGGTCCGGCCAATGGTTCTTCGTCAGTGTGGGTTTTCTCGGAGTCGGGTTCCTCGATTATCACGACCCTGGGCTTCATCTGCTTGACCTTTTTCCTGGAGACGGTCTTTAATGCGCCGTCGAGTCTTATGCTCTGCCTCCGACCGATCAGCCCAAGGACTCTGAGATTCCGATCTGTCAGTAACAGCTCAATATTCCTTTCTTCGCTAGGAATCTCTTGGAGGACCCGAACTATCTCTTTGTAATAGCCACCCTCAGGCCGCTGGATGATAGCTGAAAGAAAAAGAGGAGAAGACGTAAGTTTAATTTCACTCCGAAGATTGCCCTGTCAATTACTTGGGAAAAGAGATGATACTCACGTCTGAACAGCCATCTTCTGGCAAATCCCGGGGGACATCGGACATAGAACCACTCAGACTTAAAATAGCTTAGCCTAGTCCACGACCCCACGACGACTTGGCAGTTCCTTACAGACTCCAAGAACGTATAAGATGGGCTGTCAGTCCGACTCTTGAAGTTAAACAAGTATCTTATGTCGATCATACGGGGAGGACGATGGAGGTACTCCATGAATACAATGAATAAGCTGTTGAGTGAGGCATATCCGTTTGGATGCAACTGAGACGGAGCGATGTCCAGATAAGCCAACACTTCTCTTATATAGTCGTTGAATGGAGGAAGTGTGCCGGCTGCGCACGCGTGCCGATTAAACGCAGTATACCCCTCCGGGGGATTATGTGGCCTATCATCCGGGCCAGGCAACAATACCTCATCCAAAGATAAACCATGCCTTAAGCATATCCTCCCCAGCATGTCTTCGGAGATATTGGATGAAACGGAATCAGGTGGACTATTAATGAAGGACGCGTTGGGCAACTCGTCCGGAGCTGGGCCAATAACTTCGGCCTCGATGACCGGAATCTCAATTCTAGGAAGGACAGGGTTCTGAATTTCTTGCTGCTGCGAACTTGACGGTTCCATCGCCAGCTAACTCACGAGAAACCATCATTAGATGACAAAAAGCCCGTGCGTTCCCCAGTGTAACGTGCATGAATGTGTTGTGTAGTGCGAATGCTGTGCGTGACTTGAGCAAATTCTGCAGAATTAAAGAAAATGTGCAAGCGACGAGATTCTGGAAGTCAAACAAACATGACCGTCATCGCTGACCGTCATGACTGCGCCATCCAGATGATAACGATCGATTCAAGATTGAAGAGTTCGTTGTACTTTTCTGTTAAAAGGCAGTTCCATCGACGAGCTTCGAAAGTCAGTCAAATATGCAATCCTGTAGTCAAGTCCAATTATGCAAGGCAGAAGCTCGTCGGAATCAAATGTAAGGACATACAAAAGTTCGCTAAGTTCGTCAAATTTCAGCATGGAATCGATCGTAGTTCAAGTTCAAATTCATTCGGAGGCATGATGTCTTTTGTATCGATCCAGTTCGAATCGATACTTTCGTATCGATCAAGTCGACTCGATACCTTTCGTATCGATGTCAGTTCGTATCGACCGGAGGAGGAGATTTCGTATCGATCAGGTAAGTTTACTTCGCATCGACCAAGGGTAACGGCTGTGAGACAACCAAATGCAATAACTTCGCATCGATCTGTGGTTATCGATATGGGACCGATGAGATCTCTTGGCCTTCGTATCGATCAAGAGAGATAGATTTTCGCATCGATCACGCTGGCCAAGCGCTTACATCGATCATCTCAGTTCAACACAAGCCCCTACCACCTTAGATCGATGCGAACCTCTGCATCCCCTTTAACCCATCAGTCGATGCGAAATCATGAAAATCTGGATCGAGTCGAATCCTCCTATCCCAGATCGACACGAACTAGTGGTGAAGCAATCACTCCAGAACTCCTTCTTCTCCGATTGAAGCGAGCATGGCCATGGCCATCCTCGACCAAGTTCTGGTCCAGATCTGGCCTTGGCACCACTATAATCGATAATCGGCAAAGGCACGATGGATCTGAGATCTGAACTTCGTCGCTCAAGTGTAGCTGTGATTGCTCGTTTACCTGAATCGAATTGGAGTTTTGGGAAATTATAAGATGATGTTTGATCGATTCGAAGATTGAAGTAATTCTTCTCTCCTGCTTGTCTGTGGATCGATACGAGAAGGCAGAAGACAACAGTAAAAGTAAAAGGTAAAAAAGTGAGAAATGGCAAAGTCCCAGATATTTATACAAGGCCTAGGACGGAACCGAGTCGATTCGACTCCCAGTCAATCTGACCGGTCGCAACCAGTCAAGCAGCGCATCGATGCGAGCATTCGTATCGAACCCCTTAACCTTTATCAGTTCGAAGCGCACAGGGAGGCTACGTGAAAACGATGGGTAGGCGCACGCGCTTTTCTCGCATCCATCAAGCCGTGCATTCATCGAGGCGAAATGTTCACCAGACACCATCGTTTCGAAGCATCCGGGTTTTGAGCCATCGATTCGAAACAGAGCAGATCTGTTGATACGAGCGTCAATTTCGTATCCATCCGTATCTATCGATGCGAACATCCATTTCGTATCCACCAGATATCATCAATTCGAACCAGGATTCGCCACCATGTGTGACCATCGATACGAATGATTGTTTTCGTATCCATCAAGTCAACCCACATCGATACGAAAGAAGGCTTTTTGACTTTGAGCATCGACTCGTAAGCGGACCGATACGAGAGAATGGCTAAGGGGTACGATTTCCAAAGCTATTCGAAGAAGGCCTACAGCTTTTCAAAGCACGTCATGTTTTCACAAGACGTACTTTGGGGGGCAAATGTTATCCCGCCTTTTGGCAAGGCCAGGACATCAAGAAGCCGGCTAGAGAATAAGGATAACACGCCATGGATATCACTGAATTTTGTCCGAGCCCAGAGTGAGCTACAATTGATAGGACACGACAAGAAAGGCCATAGAGATCAGCACCTCAAATTTCAAGTCGATCCGGACTCATACACTCAAGATTATGATCGAGTCGAATTGGAGGGAAAGAGCCCAGATTTCGTATCCATCACTCTGGGCGATTTCGTATCCATCACCGAAGCCCCAGTTCGAATCCATCATGCTTCGTATCGATCAGCTTCGGATCCATCGAGGTACCCAGGTTCGACTCGATTTTCTTCGTATCCATCGAACTCGTATCGATGGACTTCACACATACCAGCAATTGAAGGACTTCGTATCCTTCAGCCAGTGTCAGTTTCGTATCCATCAGATGATGCATACGTCGTATCCATCAGACATCGCTTACTTCGTATCCATCAGCCAGTGCCTACTTCGTATCCATCAGATAGTATTTGCCTCGTATCCCAGGATGAAGTCCTACTCGAAACCATCAGGTCAACCAGCTTGGATAACGTGTCACCTCTCGAAGGAAACGGGGCAAGATACGTGGAGTCGAAGCAGTCAACACGGAGCAAATACCGGATCGAGGCGAAGAGCGCACACCACGTCATCCCTCGATGCGAATGCGCCGAGATATATGGAGTCGACGCGGTCAACTCGGAGTGAAGAGCGGATCGAAGCGAGGCGCGCGCACCACATCACCTTGAGAGCGCGTGCAGTCATCGAGACGAAAGGATGGAGTTGAAGCAATGGAGACGAGCAGAACAGCCAGCGTTAAAATCCATTTCGTATCGACGATATCTCTCAATCCACTGATCCAAACACCATGAAATTTTAACTGAAGGCTGCACACATAACAAGGAATGTCTCCACCAATTTTGAGCTCAATTGGAAGTAATCCTGATCGATACGAAGTGATTTCGTATCGATCACAAATTGGCTTGAAACTCTCTGGAAGTGGTCGAATGGGCCCCCTCACGTGTCTGGCCAAGTCTTCCGGAGTTTGAGCGAAATCCAAGCCTCCTACGCCTATAAATAGAGCCCCAGAATCAACGGAAAAAGGATCTTTTTTCTCTGAAGCGCCCAGACTCTGCCGGATTGAGATTTGCATCATACTTTTGCTGCCAATTTCGAATTCCAAACTGTAATCCGCTGTTCATCGCTGTAAACGCTTGTAATCATTGAAAGAGAATCAATAAAATCATCAAAACTTCATAGTGGACGTAGGCTATACGCCGAACCACTCTAAACTGCTTGTCTGTTCACTTTGCATTCATATTTGTTGGAGTTTTTGTTAGATAATCTCTGTTTTACATTTATAATCTTCATTTTATCTCTTCAAACAACTCCCGAAGAGTGTTGTGCCCATTTTTGGTACAAACAGTTGTGTTCATTTGATATTACTTTTACATGTGACATAACTGGAAGGGATGGAAGTGCACATAATAATATAGTGTTCAATTCTATAATAAATGAATGGAGCTCAAGCTTTCAACATTCTCCACCAGTTCAGTATTATTTACTTGATATAGGATATCCTCTAATAAATGGTTATATGCCACTATATTTAAATGTGAGATATCATGTCCCCAAATTTCATGAAACTCAAACTGAAAAAAAATCACACAATGAAATTTTCAGCTTCTACTATTCAAGTTTACTTATGGTAATCGAAAGAATATTCAAAATATGGAAGAGAAAATTTACAATCTTAAGTAATATGCTGACTTACCAATTTCCAGTTCAAGATAAAGTGGTTATCAATGCAAAGGCTATTGAAAATTTTATACGGTACAACTGTAGGAATGCAAATTTTATGTCATATAATGATGAACCCGACCTTATTTCAAAAGTATACCTTGAAGATGCTACAATATTAAAGCAACATGAGGAAAAAAACATGAACCAATCGAAAGAAGTATTGGAAATAGTATGATGTTAGCATAAGAAAAGAAATAATTGTTGAATAACTTCGATAATATATTTTCTAATTTGTATTATCGTGCGTGTATTTATGTATTTATGTTTCTAAATTGTTGTACAGGCATTTGTTTTTGTTAGAAACTGTTATGCTTTCGTTTACTAGACTATCTAATCATGTGTGATAATTATTAATTACATACTAATTACCATTAGTAACTATTGGTTACAATTATTATAATACGATTACAAACAATTACTATCATTTTATTACCCCGTTCAAAGCACAACAAAAACATTCCCCTTTCAAAGAAATTTCCCCTTTCATTCCTCATTCAAAATACTACTTTCCAGTGCCCATTGTTCTTAACAAAAAGAGCACCTTAATTCTTCGTCATACGTTTAGGATGAATTCTATGAATAACGGCATTGATCGTAAATAGAAATAGCAGTTTTACAGTTCTTATTGATATTGTTAAGGGTGTACATTTAGATCAATTATTGAATTCAGTTAAATAAATTGAATCTTATGAAAGAATTTATTTGAAATAGAAATATGTTTTAGTCTTCTATTTCCATTATATGCATATATACATAATGTTATGAGCAAATTACTAACAGTAGAAATCCCTAAGATAGAGTATTTAAACAGTTGTAGTTACGAAAAAATTCTTAATTATGAGTATTGGATTGCAATAAAAATAACTTATCCTTCAACATTCTAGTCAGTTGGAATTTTGAGAGTGAGATATTGATATATAGTATAAATATTATATGTAAATATCAGTACGATAGACGATGAATTACTCATGACAGTTGGATACATCAATATGCTACGTATGTGTACTTATTTGGAATAGTTATATATTGACTTAGCAAGAGTCTATGTCTTAGTTAAATAGATGAGATCTCATGCAACGATGTGTAGTAGTTTTTTGACTTAGTATTGTGGATTTCATGTGTGGAATCTGTATTTTGACTATGATTAATAATGTGATTTGGATTCGTGTTACGGTTATAGTTAGATAGCAATTGTGAAACATGAAGTGAAATGCTACTAAGAGATGATTTATCTTCTTCAGAAAAGAAGATTAGAGTCACTATATGTAGAGGGGTGATCAATCCCTTTGCAGTGGAAAAACCTAATTATAGGATCGTGCTATGGTACAATAAAATAAACAGATCGATCAATTCTCCAATCAGATCACAGCTTAGTAAATAACTATAAAAGAAATAAGGGGACACATGAGATTTATAGTGGTTTCACTATCATTCTGATAGTATACGTCCACTTTAGGGAAGAGGAGCTTTATTACTTTCAATAAACAAAAGAGATTAAAGGAGATTATAGAAGAATAATAAAAATCCATAATTTGATTAATTAGGGTTACAATTTGTTTTTATTGACACAAATTATTTCTTTCTGAGTTGTATGGATGATAAATTCCATGTGACTACTCTTTTAGTTATAGTCTTCTCCAAGTGGAAATATGGAATGTTTTAAATAAGGTAAAGTTGTAATTAAGGAAAGTTTCCATAAATTATAAATTTGCAAATAAGGAAAGTTTTCATATATTCCAAATTGCAAATTAGGAAAGTTTCCATATATTCCAAATTGCAAATTAGAAAGTTTTTATATATTTGAATCGCATAAAAAAGATTCAACACCATACCTCAATTCAAATTATCTCAACTACCTCATATTGCATGCTCTACCTTAATATGAATACCTTTCCGATAGGTTTTGGCTTGACCACCTCCTATCACACTTTGTCAACAAGTTTCGACAAGGCCAACCCCTGTCAATAAAGTGTTAAAAGTACTCAAAACAAAGGTAGAGTCAAAACAATCTTCTAACAAGAAGTATAAGACAATTGTTATCTCTCAAACAAGAAGAATACTACATATTCCTCTAGCTTCAACTAAGCTACTCCATCCTCCCCCATGGTGCCACCGTGTAGCACTAGCACTTCAATAAGCGAATCAAGTTTGAGCAATGCTCGAACTTAGCAATTGATAGTGCCTTTGTAAACATGTCCGCCGCATTGTCCTTTGTGTTCATCTTCTCAAGACGAATCACCCTTTCTTCATTCATGGCAGGAATGACTCTCTGACTTCTATATGCTTTGTTCTCGAATTAAACACCAATTTTTCATCCAAATGAATTATACTTAAACTGTTACAATTCACCACCATACTATCGTGCACAAAGCCTAGATCACACAGTAGACGCTTCAAGTAAAGTGCCTCCTTGGCTGCTTCAATAGTAGCAATCAACTCAAATTCTATAGTAGATAATGCAACCACAGACTGCAAACTTGCTCTCCAACTAATAGTTGTACCTCCAAGCATAAACACGTAGCCCGATGTTGACTTCCTTCTGTCTCTATCTCTCGCATAGTCCGAATCATAGTACCAACCAAGATGCAACTCTTTCTAGTTCCAAAAACAAGCTCATGATCTGGTGTTCCCTTTAAGTATCTCAAAATAGCTTTAATAACTTCTTATTTACTCTTCCCTGAATTAGCCATGTAGCGGCTAACTATACTGACAACATAAGCAATATCTGGCCTCTTGCAGACTATGGCATATATCAAGCTTACAACTGCACTTTCATAGGGCACCCTCTCCATATAAGTCTTGTATTCAACTAAAAAGGGAGATCCTTTTTCCAAAAGCTTTACATACAAAGACATTGGTGTCGAAATAGCCTTTGCAGCATCCATGCTAAAACGAACAAGCACCTTCTGTATATACTCCTTTTGACTCAGTCTCAAAAGTCCAAGCTTTCTATCTTTGGAGATTTCCATGCCTAAAATATCCTTTTCTTCTCTAAGGTCGTTCATTTTGAATTCCAGTTTCAAACACATCTTCAATCGGTTGATTTCTTCTCTATCCTTGGAAGTAATAACCATATCATCCACTTACAAAAGTAAGTACATCCATTCACCGCTTTTCAAATTTTTATAATAAACACAAGCATATTTTATGCTCTTGTTAGAGCCAATGTTCAACATAAAAGAATCGAATCTCTTGTACCATTGTCTCGGCGACTATTTCAAACTATACAGCGACTTCTTCAGTTTGAAAACCAAATATGACTTACCATCCACTACAAATCCATTTGGCTATTTATCATAGATTGTCTCTTCCAAATCCCCATGTAGAAAAGCTGTCTTCACATCTAGCTGCTCCAACTCCATATCATGAGTAGCAAATATAGCTAAAATAATCCTAATAGATGTATGTCGCACAACCGGAGCAAAAATTTCATCGTATTCATTCCCATTTCCTTGTGAAAACCCTTTTGCTACCAATCTAGTCTTATGCCTTCCATCGCCTTTAATTACCCTGAATATCCATCTGCAACCTATGGCTCTATTTTCCTGAGGTAATGGGACCAAATCCAATGTCTTGTTCTTCTGCATCGACTGCATTTCTTCCTCCATGGCGCAAATCCACTTTGAATTGTTCATTGACGTCAAAGCATTTTCACGGTCAAATGGCTTCTCGTGAACCACATGCAAAGCATAATCAAACAGATCACTGAAGCTTAGGCTTGCAAACTGCCAATCTCCATACCTTTCAGGTGCCAACCTAATTCGCTGACTAGCACGAACTGCTCCAGCATCGCTTTCCACTCTTTCAGCTCCACCTTGAATTGAATCATCTCTAACTTTATGACCATCACCATCACTGTTATAGGAAATATGTGGATTATTATATGATGGATCTTTGACTGCATTTTCTTTATCATCAATAATATCTACTCTACTCTTTGGTTGAACTGTGGGAACAATCTCTGTCTCCTTAGGTTTATCCCCTTCTAAACCTGAGCTATGTGATGTCTCCTCCAATAGTCTAAACAGAGATGACTCATATAAAGGTAACATGTCTAGAGTGTATCACCTTATTCATTGTTGGATTCCAAATATGATATCCCTCTATTCCATCTGTATAACCTAACAAAACACACTTGGTAGTTCTCGGCTTCAAACAAATCTTGTGTTATACACAGAAATAGGGCAACCAAAAATAAGAAAGTAACTGATTATAGTAGACTTCCCTCTCCATGGCTCTTTTGTAGTCTTCCCACCAATAGCTTAACATGAAATCTGATTAATGATGTAAGCAGCGGTCGATATAATTCAGCCCAAAAGCCTTTGGATAAGCCCATAGTCAATCTCATGCTATGAGCCTTCTCTAGCAGAGTTCTATTCATTCTCTCAGCAACCCCGTTGCATTGTGGATCACTGGATGTAGTAAAATGTCTCATAATACCATACTATCTGTAGTATCCAAGGAACTCCTTTAAGACATAATCGTCGCCATTGTCGAATCAAAGAGTCTTCAATTTCCTTCCAGTTTGGTTTTCGATGAAAGCTAACCATTCCTTAAACATTTCAAACACTTTCGACTTAGCCTTCATTACATGCATCCAAACCTTGTGCAAGTAGTCATCAATGAAAGATACAAAGTAGTGAGCTTCCCCATCTAAAGTTGTAGAAACTGGTCGCCAATCATCTGAATGTACATAGTGAAGTACCCTCTTGAAAGTATGTTCGTCAACACCAAATAATACTTTGGTTTGCATACTTAGAACACACTCCCTGCAGAAATCTAATTTGTTAAAGCTTTCTCCTTTGACCTTCTTCTTCCTACGAAGCAATTCTAAGTTCTTCTCCGAAGTATGACGTAATCTTAAGTGCCAAAGCTCAGTAGCATACAAACTTTTAGCACTATCAACTCCAACACGCGATTCCCCTTGAACAACGATACCCTTCAGTAAATAAATATTTCGGACCTCTATACCCTTCATTACTATAAGTGCCCCTCTAGAAACTTTCAAACCATCTTTGTCGATGGTAACCTTGTATCCCAATGATGTTAGCTGCCCTTACGATATCAAAGACTTCCAACGAGTTGGTACATAACGAACATCTGAAAGAATGCAAACAATCCCGTCGAAAATGCGAATGCGAACTGAACCAACTCCCATGAACCTACATGTAGCATTATTACCCATAAGGATGGAACTTCCTTCATTAGCGACAAAGGAAGAAAAATAATCCTTATTGAGTGTCATATGGAATAAAGCTTCTAAATCAAGGATCCAATGGTCAACAACATCTGATACTAAAGTTGTTAATACATCATTATCTTCATTCCCCAACGTAATTGATAAAGAACTCGCAATCTCCTTCTTCAAATCCGGAAAGTCTTTTCTCCAATGACCCGGTTTCTTAAAACGATGACACTTTCCATCTTTAGATTAACTGCGCCAGTGGGGCTTCTTTGAATTAGAATGACCCCTAAAATTCTTTTTCTTCTTCTCTGTTCTTTCTCTCATAACAAACAAGCCTGAACTACTATCACTTCCTCCATTACCATCTCCTAAACCTAAACCCTTCATATGATCTCTCAACTCCTTACTAAGCAAACCTGTCTTCACATCGTCTAACGTCAATATTTCTCTACAGGATATGAGGCTGTTAACGAAAATATTGAACCACTCTGGAAACGAATACAACAAAACCATATCTTTTTGTTCTTCGTCAATCTTTAAATCAACTGACTTCACCTTCATCAATAGATCATCAAATATACTCAGATTTGCTTTAATGGGAGAACCTTCCTTCATCTTATAGGTGTAGAAGGTCTTTAGTAAAATTAATCGGTTGGTTAAAGATTTCTACATGTAGAGATCTTCCAACTTCTTGCAAATTCCTCTGACGGTAGTTTCTTAACTAATTTCATATATAATATTCTTACCCATAGCAAGTTGGAGTGCAATATAGACTTATTCTTCCTTCTTCTTCTTCTCTATAGTGAATGTAGCTAGATATAAATCCTCTAAGTCATAAACCACGTTGTGGAAGTGATTTCTTCTTAGTAATGCCTACGGCATCCACTACCACTTCTCAAAATCTCCTTCTTCGTTCCACTTCTCTATAGATAACTGTGAACCTAAAGCCACGTATGAACCCCTACTATACGGAGAAACTACTGCTGTTGAACTAATCTATGATGTATTTTCTTTACGTGCCATTCTACCCAACACCTTCTATGCAACAGCAAATCTGAAAGCTCTGATACTTATTGTAGAGGGGAAATCAATCCCTTTGTAGCGAAAAAAACCTAATTACAAGATCGTGCTATAGTGAGGTAAAACAAATAGATCAATCAATTCTCCAATCAGATCATAGCTATTCCAAAAGCAACAGTAAATTATTATACAAGAGAAAGGGGGATACAAGAGATTTATAGTGGTTCTACTATCATTGTGATAGTGTATGTCTATTTTGAGGAAGAGGAGCTTTATTACTTTCAATAAAAAAGAGAGATTACAAAATAATAACAAAAATCAATAATTTGATTAATTAGGGTTACAGTTTGTTTTTATTGACTCATGTTATTTCGTTTTGAGTTGTGTGGATGATAAACTCCACGTGACTACTCCATTATTTATAGTCTTCTCTAAGTGGAGATATGAAAAGTTTTAAATAAGGTAGGATTGTAATCAAGGAAAGTTTTCATATATTTCAAATTACAAATTAAGAAAGTTTCCATATATTTGAAATTGCTAATTATGAAAGTTTTCATATATTTGAAATTGCAAATTAGAAAAGTTTTCATATATTTGTATCGCATAAAAAAAATTCAACACTATAATCAAAATCGCTTCAAATTCAAACTTTCCTATCAAAGCGATTTTTTTTAATAAATGTTATTGGATTGAACCAATTGACTTTGAAAGTTGAACTATGCAAATAAATAAGAACATTATTTAAACATTGTTGAAAACTTATAGACCACTGTTAGTTCGTAAATGAACGTAGTCATTGATTTAAGTTATGAAACATATTAGAAAGTTTCAAACTTTAGAAGGTTTTGAGTGACTTTAAAAATTGACTTATGCGAATAAATATGAACATTATTTGCACTTTATTGAAAACTGATAGAACACACATAGCTCGTAAATGAACACAATCATTGATTTAAGTTATAAAACTGTTTAGAAAGTTTAAAACATTAGAAGAGTTTGAGTAGAAATTTCAAGTGATGTAATCTTTTTTTCTAAAGCATTTTAAAATGTATCAGGTTAGGAAAACACTCATATGCATGGAACATCAGAACATAATACCGAAAATGAGAGTTAATGCATTTTATGAACTGTTTAAATATTAATTTTTGTGAAGAAAAGTGTGATGTTGGAGGGTTCAAATCACCTAAACCCAAATTATGTGTCCAGGTGTGCCAACCATTTAACAAATGTCACGTGCACAAGTTTTTGCAAGTTAATTTCGAAGAAAAAAGTAAAATGGACTTATTTGCATAATTTCAAACGTTCTGATTGGATGGGCATACCGAAACACATAAGCTTAGGTCTAGATGATTTGCTTCCGGTGTTGGCCAGTTAAAATTATTAATAGTGGAAATAATTACATTACATTTGCAATTGATTGCCCAATAAAAAAAGTGTATTTGATGCAATATTAATATTCAAAATACTATAGAATCTGGAGAATTTCTCTGTCGACCTTGTTCATGTTCCTCTCTCCTCAGTTAAATTACAGTCACACTATAATTATTTAATTCATATACGGAACCCACCATAAAAACTAAATGATTGTGATGAACAAGTCAATAGTTGGGATATAGTGAGCAAATGGGCCTTCAACAAAGTCGGCAAAGAGACACAAGTTGAGATAGTATTTGTACTGGTATGTTCCACCACACAGTACCTAAAGTAGCTTTTGGCTTTGTCAATTTGTTATTGTTTGATGTTGTTTATATCTATGAGTTGTCCTTGTACCTTATCCCTCTTAAAACCAAAACGTGTTTCATTCCATCCTTGGATGTTCTTTTTATTTCCATTTAAAACTCAAAAGCAACACGTGCTGCAATTGTTCCCATAAATAAGTTAGACAAGCCAATATTATTGCTCAAAGCAGTTTCATTTCCAAATACAACATCATCTTGTATCAATTCCTTTGTAAATCATCAATTATCATGTCCCAAACCAGGAAATCCAACTTTTCAACTACATGTAATCGGTTGAGTCAATACATAAAAGAGAAGAAATCCATTCCTGAAAATATTGGAGGACTCAACATCAATACTGTATTATCTCAACAGCCAACTCAAGGTATTTTAATTGATCATTACCTTATTTTGTTTCTCTCTATTTCCTTTATCCTTACTTTAGTAATGTACTGAAGATTATTGTTTTAATTCACAGATTCATACGCTACTCTGAAGTTGTTTCATGGAACCGGATTGAACAAAACTTGCACTACAAATCCTGAAGCGAAACAGTTAACAATATTATACAATGGAGAAGTTGTAAATTTCCACAATATCGATGCCGAGAAGGCAGAAGAAATCATTGCTTTTGCCACTTCAATTGCTACATCGAAGAAAGCTGTTTTGGATATCTCGATGCCAATGGCTAGAAGAAAGTCTCTACAAAGATTTCTTCAGAAAAGAAAAGATAGGATAAATTCAAATGCACCATATTCATCAAAGCAAGCTGAATATGTCGAGAAGTCATGGCTTCAGTTAGGCCTATAATATTGAAGTACTTATAGGCTGTTTTCGAATGTTTCTAGCTGTGCATAAATGAGATACTTATTGGTTGAATGATGGATGTTAGCAATTTTGTTTTATGTATGTGCTAGAAATACATATATAACTTGTATTCAAATACTGTATAATATGAGTGGATCTATTTTGACCATGATTTACATTGAACAAAAGCGGTCCACCTTTTGCATGTAAAGCAGCAAATACAGTTTGTTATTTCTTCCATATGACTTCGAAAAGAATATTCATTTTCTCATCGAGATACACTTCTATATAGATTATTCATTAAAGACAGACATTATCAATAAAGTAAGGCTTGAAGATATCGTAATCAAAGTGTGGGGACGAAAGTGATTTTCAGAAGATGAAGAAGGAAAGTGTGAACCCTGTCTTTCTTTATGTTTTTTGTTATGTTTTGAGCATTGAAAATCTTGCAACTCAACCCCTTATCACTCACACTACAAGGAACGGAAGCAATAGCAACGACAAATAGCCGTTGGCGGCCGTTGCTAGCCGTTGCTAGTCGTTGCTATTTGCCGTTGCTAATAAGCTCGTTGCTACGAGCTCCAGCAACGGCAATAGCAACGGCTCCGTTGCTAATTTAGCAACGGCTAGCGACGACAAATTGTCCACGTGGAAACAGTTAGCTCCAACCGTTATCGTCCCGTGGCGTCGCGAACCGTTGCAAGCCTGGAACCAGATAGCCGTTGCTAGCCATTGCTAACCGTTGCAAGCCTGGAACCAGATAGCCGTTGCTAGCCGTTGCTAACCGTTGCAAGCCTGGAACCAGATAGCCGTTGCTAACCGTTGCAAGCCTGGAACTTTTCTGTTTTCCAGCAGCTAGCTTTCACTCTTCCAACCTCCAAACCATTCCACAACACAACAATCACTTCCAAACCATCGTATACATTCCATTCCAACCATAATATAACCAAATACATCGCAAATAATCAAATAAAACACATATACATCAATAATCACGCAACTACATAATCAACTAACACAAATATTTCATCATCAACCAAACAAAATACATCTCAAATCATTCACACATAATATCCATCACCAACGCCATAGGTACACAAAACACCAAGCAAACTACCAAGCCCATCAACAAACATAAGTACACAAGTCCAACAAATATCCATTAAAACCACAAATCTTGCCCAAAAAAATTAACCATCAACAAAACATACCTACTCATCGTCATCGTCATCGTCATCACCACCACCACCTGACCCTGGCATGGTCCCATGCTCTGAAACGAATGCGGCAATGCACTCATCTATCTGCTGAGACAAGAAGCTCTATCGCCAATCATTTATCTCGTCCAGCTG
This sequence comes from Allium fistulosum, assembly GCA_030737815.1. Classification (NCBI taxonomy): domain Eukaryota; kingdom Viridiplantae; phylum Streptophyta; class Magnoliopsida; order Asparagales; family Amaryllidaceae; genus Allium; species Allium fistulosum. The sequence continues at coordinate 105,435,247 of CM060907.1, forward strand.
TCGTTGCATCTGGGCTATCTCCTCTTCGGCCATAGATTTCTTGTAAGCCCTCTGGAAGTTAAGAGCCTGTAAAAACGATCAAACAATCTAGTTCTAATTCACGCTCGCAACGGCTATATTAAATTCAAATATAAGTTATTAAAACAGTTTACCTCCTGATTGCCGTATCCATAACGCCTATTGCGAGAAGGCGGATCAATAATTCTATCCCATATTTGATTGGACTCTTGAAGCGTAATATCATCCCGTCCAGTTCTTTGCGCCATCGCTGCCCGCTCCGCTTCATATCTACCCTGCAATTACGAATACAAATTTGACTCAATATATAGCTATACAATTTACTTATACACTACTAAAGGAATGTGAAACGTTGTCATTGCGAATAAACATATTTACCATAACAGATGCAGCCTTCGCATCTGTCCACTCATAGGTGACATTCCCATCATCATCGGTCTGCTCCACCGCATGAGTGACTCTAAAAACCTCGGCCATTGTAGGCTCCTGTCCGGTTCTTGAATGCTGAAATTATACATGAATAAAAAACGTTACTAATATAATTAAATAATATTACAGTTTATAAACTCAAATTACGAATTTACCAATTCCCTCCGCCATTGTTGGAATGACTTGGACCCACCGCGGTGTAACGCTGGATTTTTATTTCTATTCGCACTATTTCGCTTTGCTATTTCCTGTTAATTTAAATACATGGTTAGTTAAATTAATAATGCAACTAACATACATAATGTAAATAAATAATACTAACAATACAGCAATACATAACTTACTTTGACAGCTTCACTTTCCCAGTGGGTGACAAATGCAGCCCAAACATCATTACCCATCCAACTGGGTTTTTTTCCGCTTAGCTTGGCCTTCGAAAGAGTTTCCCTGTAATTTTTCCGCATCCTCTTATTCCAATGATTGAAGAAGACATTGTTATCTTCCGGGCGGACACGTATTACAGCCTGCTTATTGAAAATAATTTGAATTATATACAGTATACTAATTTTACATTGAAATATAAAATTATACTTACCATCAAATCAGCAACTATAGCGTTCATCACTTCGCCTGGGATGTCGTCCCAATAAGGCCAGCAACCAAACATCCTACTCTTATAGGATTGCTTTGACACTTGGAGAATGTAATCCGCCGGCTCTATTTCGAAACCCCTGTATAAATGTTGATGTATATAATTAATATATTTTAAATAATTTAATTGAAATTATTTAGATACTTACCCAACACTCTTGGGAACTATCTCTATCTCACGGCGAAAGTCCGGAGCCGTACCGCTGGGACCCGCGCCATGAGAAGGCGAAGGAGAAGGCTGAGATGTACTGCGCCTTCTGTGAGACATATCTGCCACAAACATAATCATATCATATAATAAAAAGAAAAAAAAATTATTATTACAACACATGTTCCATTAATCATCATGATCATTCTTTGTAATTACATAGCTCAGAATAATGCAGAACATAATCATTATTATTATTAAACAGCTCTCTGAAAGAAGCGTAGGTCAAAATAAAACAGAATGATAATACATAACAAAATTATTATTATTACATAGCTCAGAATAATACAGAATGCATTCATCATTCTTAATACATTACTCAAGATAAAACATCATACATGCATACATTAAAAAACAGTGTAATGTATCAGTCTTCGTCATTTTCTGATTCAGACTCGGTCTCGTACTCTATATCGTTTTCTTCGGTACTTTCAAACGCATCAATTAAAACATTCGCTTCATCATTCAACGATCCAACGTCAACATCGTCAGTTATTATTATTTCAGTATTTGGCTCCAGATCTGCTTGATACGCTGCTTCATCTGGAATATTATTTCCATCAAATGTAAATCTTGCTTTTGTTTTAATAACAGCCCACCAATCAGCTTTATCTTTTTTTAAGGATGGATACGGAGCAAAATAAACTTGTAATGCTTGCTTGGCTAATATGAAAGGATCATACTTATGGTAATGCGAGGTATGCTTTATTTCAATGAGCTTGTAATCTTTGTGCACGTTAATTCCAGAACCAGGAATATTGCTAAACCAATTGCATTTGAATAAAAAAAATTTCTCTGCAGGTTGTATATAATATGTCAACTCTAAAACCTGTGTTAAGACGCCGTAAAAATCTTTTATATGCTCCTCTGGATCATCACTGCCTTTAACAAATACACCACTGTTATATGTTAATTTTTCAGCCCCGTAATCTTTGGTGTTGAATTTAAATCCGTTGACGGAGAATATTGGATAAGTCTTCACATTTCTTTTTGGTCCGATAGCAATATGTCGTAATCCTTCGTCAACAACAGAGTTTTTTGGATCATATACGTATTTTGAAAATCATTTAGCAAAATCTTTACTGAGATCGCCAGATGGATGTTGTGATTCGTATATACTGCAAAAATGTATTATTCCCATCAAAATTAATATATATATATATATACACGTATAATTAAATTGTACATGAATTTAGTACTACCTGACAAATGGTGCAACTTCAACACAATTTAAAAGAACATATGTGTGTGCTATATGGAAATCTTTATCGTCTAACCATATTTCCACACATTTCCCAGCAGGTCGGCCTTGTTGTCTAAAAATAGATAACATTGTTTGAGAAGAATCATGTTCAACAGCTTCATCATTACGGGGAATACTGACAAACGATAACTTCACATCGTTACTAAAGTAATGTGAGAAAAAAAATGAAGATTCTTCTTCCAGATACGCTTTGCAAATTGAACCTTCTACTCGTGCTTTTTGTCTAATTTTCTTCTTCAAATGATTCAAGTACCTATAACAAAATTAATTTAATTTCTGTTTTGGTATATAAATCTAAATTTTAAGCAAACTTCATATCGCGGATATTCAAAATTACCTCTCAAATGGATACATCAATCCATACTGCACAGGACCTCGAAGAAGTGCTTCGGATGGTAGATGAACAGGTAAATGCTCCATTACATTAAAGAACCCTGGTGGAAATATTTTTTCCAGTTTGCAGAGCAGTATAGGGATTTCTACTTCAAGTTTACGTATGCGATCTACCTTTAACGTCGTCGAACAAAGTTGTTTATAAAACATACTTAATTCTGTTATAACACTCCATACTTTGCCAGGCAACAGTTCTTTGAAAAGCACAGGGAAAAAATATTCCATCATTATATGGCAATCGTGACTTTTCATCCCACTCAATTTACTGTTTTTAAAGTCAACACATCTACGGAGGTTAGAAGAAATCCCATCAGGACATCTTAGTCCTTCCACCCACTTTAGCACGAGTTTTACTTGTTTGTTATCTAGCTCATAGCATGCTTTGGGTTTTTTTGTATCGTCGTACAAATGAAGCTCGGGCCGCTTACAAAAGTGTAATATATCACGTCTCGAATTCACATCGTCCTTAGTTTTCCCCTTTACATTCAAAACTGTATTAAACACGTTATCGAACACGTTTTTTTCATTGTGCATAACGTCAATATTATGTCGGAGTAGCAGATCTTTCCAGTAAGGTAACTCCCAAAATATACTTTGTTTGCACCAGTTATGAATGTCTGATTTACCTGGAATTTCAACTTGTACCCCAGTTTCATGTATCTTTGGATAGTCTTTTACGATGTCATATATCTCTTCACCTGACCAAACCTTCGGTGGTAGCATACTCTCTTCTCTATTTGCTTTAAAGTTCTTTTTATCCGTTCTAAATTTATGATTAACATGTAGAAAACATCGATGACAATCAAACCAAGAAATTTTCTTTCCATACTTTAATGAAAATGCTCGTGTTTCATCCATGCAATGAGGACAAGCTACACGTCCCGCTGTGCTCCAACCTGAAAGCATCCCATACGCAGGAAAATTACTAATAGTCCATAATAAAGAAGCGAACATACGAAAATTCTTTTTCCTTGATATGTCGTATGTTTCAACTCCTTCATGCCACAATGTTTTCAATTCTTCGATCAATGGTTGTAGATAAACATCAATTCCTTGTGTCGGATCATCGGGACCGGGGACGACGATCGTTAGAAACATATACGGAGTTTTCATACACATCCATGGAGGTAAATTATAAGGAGTAACAATAATAGGCCATGATGAGTATTTACTACCAAACTGAGAGAATGGTGAAAATCCATCTGTACATAAACCGAGTCTGACATTACGGCTCTCTGCAGCAAACGCGGGATAGGTCTTATCGAAATGTTTCCACGCTTCTCCATCAGATGGATGTATCAAAGTTCCTTCTTCTGGTGTTCTAACACCGTGCCATCGCATATGACATGCCGTAGCAGAAGATGCATATAACCTTTGAAGTCTAGGAGTGATAGGTAAATAATGCATTCTCTTGTATGGAACTTCTTTTCCTTTTTTTTTCTCGGTTTGAATCTTTCCTCGTTACATATTCTACATTTTCTAAGGTCAACGTCATCTTTCCAATACAACATACAACCTTTTATACATGTATCTATCTTTTGGTATGGCAATCCAAAAGCAGACATAAGTTTTTTCACTTTATAATGACTATCGCACATCAAATTATTAGGTGCATGTGTCGTTTTGCAGCTTGTACAACTGCTGTAAATCCAACTTCTGTAAGGTTGAATTTTGATTTCATAGCGATGAATTTGGCGGTTACGGATAATTCGGTTCCGCTTTTACAACCATCCCACAAGGGCCTCTTAGCAGAATCCAATAAATCATAAATTTTTTTAGCTTGCGCGGTTGGTTCTTCTTCAACGTTATCATTGTCATCATCGCCCTGATCAATGGTAGGAAACATCGACCGTGCTGCATCTTGCACCATATTTTCTATTGGATTCGTCATAATATTATCGTCCTCTAACACTACAGGTTTAGGTGTACGTTCAACAAGTTCACCATGACGATCCCATAAGTAATAATTCGGCACAAAACCAAATTTATACAGATGTACTTCTACTACATCTGATTTCCAATGCTTTAAATGTTTGCACTTACTACACGGACAACGAATTTCATCATTATTCCGATTATTAGATTTAGCGAATCTAATAAATTCATGTACACCGTTACAGAAATGTTCCTTTATTGATCCTTTCATACCAGTTCGGACTTCATACATCCAACTACGATCGAGAAAATAATCGAACATTTTTCCTGATTTGATAAAATATGTTAGAAGATTCAACTAAACACTTCACTTCATATTATATAGTATTTTACGATTGATTTATAATTTGTCATTAAATCAACTATTTAACAATTGAAAAACATTTTATAATTCATTGACGGCCGATCATCCTACTTCCCATTACAAACACAATATCGTAATTACATTTTATAAATCATTTCAGGTTAAACGATTCAACAAAATTTCGGCAGCACTTCCCTTTATTCCCTGTATCGTACACAAAATGCGTGTACACAGGGAACAAAAAGGAAGTGCCACCAAAATTTTGTAAATCGTTTAAACTGAAATGATTTATAAAATTTGATTACTTTATTGTGTTTGTAACTTGTCCAAATACTAGGACAAATCCAACAAATATTTTATCAGATGAATATAAATGTCCGTTCTTAGAAAAAACGAATATCCATATAACGATCATATACAACACTTGTCAGACGGGGCCAAAATATATCTCTAAGGGATTTACAGAAATAAAACATATTTTCTAATTATTCTTCTAACAACTACAAAATATTTTATAATTAATTAATTCATTATATTTTAACTTTCACTGAATAATTAGCTCATTGTTATTACGCTCATTTCAAAATTTTATAATTCATTCAACGAATTATACTTATTTTAAACTATGATAACAATTATAATTAGCACTACTGAATTAAATTATCGTTAACTGTACCAATCTATCATGATATCTATTAATTTCTATACAATTAACTTTGGCGTAAACTATACACATTATTTTAAATAAAAACAAATATTGTCCTAAACTTAAATATCAACAAGCATGTTCATCAATAATATACACTACTTTTAAAATCAAACCACCAATTAAAATCAACTAATACAAATATTACCATAACTAATACGTCGCATTAATCATCATTTTCAACATAATGATAAACTAATTTAACTTCCACCTAACTTAAAACACTATAATCATCCAATATCACTATAAATAAATCACTATAATCATCACCCAATATCACTATGATCAACTAATACAATTATTTTCGAAATTAGGGTTTTCCAATTAATCCTAAATTAAACCTAAATCAAAGCCAAATCAAGTTTAGAAGATATACCAGCGAGTTTTGGAGGTGTTTGAGCGACGTGGAGGCAACGAGCAACGGTTGGAGTCGGAGAGGCGGCGGATTGCGACGGGGAGGAGGATTTGGGGAGGAAGTTTGGGTTGGTGGGAAATGAGAAATCTGTTCGTGGGTTACAGATCTGTAGTCGCGATCTGCAACGTCTAGCAACGGCTAGCAACGGCCGCTTTTTTTAGCCGTTGCCAGCCGTTTCCACCTTCCGACACAAAATGGAGCCTTTTCTTGTAGTGTCACACAGTCGAGGAAGACAAAGAAAGAGAAGAAGAAGAACCAGTTTTACAATGCTTGACGTCATATATATATTTTCCTAACAACCATCAAAGGTCATCGGAGACAGGAACGTATACCTAAACATGGAAAGAAGCATAGAGAAGAAAGAATCAGTGCATTGTATGTGCACCTGCACTGTGAGCATGTACACAGAGATCACTTGTACATATATATAAGCTGGCTATTTTATAACCGTCTTTTCTTACCTATGTTGACGAAGTAGTTATTCATTCAAAGATTTGTATTTAAATTTGATAATCTCAGAGCAAGAAATGAGCATTTCTATAGAAGTATGTTGTATCTAACTAGATCCCACTTCATTGGTTTTTCTGTGCAAATAATTGCCTAAAACAAATTGAACACATTCTTTCCCACGAATATAAACATTCCGTTCTAGCAGAAATCATCCATCTTTCGAATTTCTAAACCAAAGAAACAAACAAATTTGCATGTTACTTACGTCTGCTTGTACATGTACATTGTTATCTTCTCAAACGGTGGTCATTCCTCCATTCGGCGGCTACTTAGTTTCATCCATCAATACGAGAGGTCCTCTGGTCAGCTTGTTAACCCTTCCAAAAGTTGTTTCGTTCGTGCGAAGGACTGTTCTTTGTCTCGATCCTCCTGGATTGAGACGTTCTCGGGATTCAAGGAAGCTTCCCTGCCGTTACCATACCTGGGTATTGCTCTTTTCCGAGGTAGGAAGCTTAACGCTTTGTTCGACCCTTTAACCGACAAGGTGAGGGGTCGGATCATTCGCTGGAATGCGGCTCTTCTTTCCCAGGCGGGCAGACTGGTACTTATTAAGTCTGTATTAGATTCTATGGGAACTCATGTCTTTGCGGCTATGACCCCTACATCCTCCTTCTTCCGTTCGTATCGGTCTTTGGTCTCGTCTTTTTTCTAGGGCAACAAGGAGGAACGCCGTCACCACCACTGGATTTCGTGGGACACGATTTGTCGTCCCAAGAACGAGGGCGGCTTGGGGCTTCGTAATCCCAAGGATATCTGTGCTGCTTTTGCTTGTAAGCTGTGGTACAGATTTGGTGCTAACGACTCTTTATGGGCTAATTTCCTTCATGCTAAGTACCATAAACTGGCTGGTTCCAATTTTTCGGGTTCTCCGTCTTATGCAAGTGAGACATGGAAGCACATGCAGTCAGTGAAGTCTTTCTCTGATTCTCATGGCGGACTTGCGGGCTGGGATGACGCTTCGTTTTCCATCCTGAAAGCTTGGTCCTCGGTTAGAATTCCTAGTCCTATTCGTCCTTTGTTTTCCTTCATTTGGGATTCTCGCTCTCCTCCTAAAGTTTCTCTTCTGATGTGGTGTATCCTTCATGATGGGCTGCCATTGGATGAGAATCTCAAAAGGGTAGGCATCCCCTTAGTTTCCCGTTGCAGATGTTGTGGCAACGGGGATTCTGAATCCTTGAACCATTTATTTTTCGAGAATTCATCAACCAGATCTTGTTGGAATTACTTCGGAAATCTAGTTGGTGTCCGAGGAATTGCCAGATCTGCTAATGATCTTTCTTTTACCTGGTGGGCTAGGAACTCTAGGAAATCTCTTCGTTCGATCATTCATCGCTTGATACCCTGTCTTATCTGCTGGCACATTTGGTGTGTCCGGAATAAGGCAATCTTCGAAGACTCTCCTATGGTCCCCTCGACCATTATTCGTCGAGTTAGGAATGATGTATTCCTTGCTTTCCGAGGTAGACCGTTTAGGGGTATCACGGGCTCCCGTACTCATCGTCTAGTGAGTCTTCTTTCCATTTCTTATGTGCCGAGTACCGCCAGAATCAGCGTTGGTTAGGTACTCCAGGCGGGTTGCTGGCCTTCATCCAGCGATCTTGATCCCCCCACCCCCCCTTATTTTTTGTTTTGATGTGTTTGCTAGTGTTACAGGATTAGGCGTCTTTGCGGTGTTTCGACTACCCTGTTGGTTAGGTTATGACTTCGCTGCCGTCTATGGCTGTGGTTGCTCCTCTGGTGTTCTCCTCTGGTTTTCCACCTTCTTTCGGGTGGAGCTTGTTATGCTTTTCGCCACCTTCTCAGGGTGGTGGCTTTGTCGGTTCTCTCCCGGTGGTTTTTGGCCAATTGTTATGGGTTTTCTATTGAGCGTGTTTTGATATTGGCTGGTTTTCGGTCCTTTCTTTGTCTGGTGGTGGTTCCTTTTTCTATCAGGTGGTCTGGCCTACACCGTCTTGGGTGTAGCGGGGAAGTTGGTTCTGCGGGATGTTGTTCCTCTTGGTTCATCCGGGATTATTTGTATTCTTCTGGCAGTGGATTTTGGTTTCTTTTTCTTCTTTCTTGTACACTTGATAGGCTTGTATCTGTTTTTGGTATTTTGGAAGGCATTTTTTCGTATGCCTTTTTTCTTTCTGTGAGCTCCCGGAGAAAGGCTTTTTTTCTCCTTCTAGTTATATATATATTTCTTTAAAAAAAAATAGTCATTAGTCAACCTCAATATTGTTGCCGACTTAGAATAATTCATCTTCGGCTGAGTTGCATGTTACTTATATATATATATATATATATATATATATATATATATATATATATATATTAAAGGTAGACATGATCAAATTGGAAGAATCAACTCGAATACTTTCATTGCTCAACAACCAACACAAGGTATGACTGTTTATTACCTAATTGTTCTGTTTTTCCTTTATGATTATAATGGGGGCTTTGCATGAAAGGTCCATATTTCTGATGGTGTTATAAGAAAAGTCCCTGTAGAAATAAATATGTAAATTAAGTCCCTGTTTTTTCTAAATAAGAAAACACAAGTTAGCTTGCGCTTTTTAAAATTTTCAAAATCAGAAAGCACAAACTAGCTTCCGCTTTCCTGATAGAAAGCGCATTTTCTAAAATTTTAAAAGTTTTAAAATTTTCCAAATAATTTCAAAATTAGAAAGCGCAAACTAGCTTGCGTTTTTCTGACAGAAAGTGCAAGTTAACTTGCGCTTTTTAAAATTTTCAAAATTTTCGAAAATTTCGAAAATTTCGAAAAATATTTCAAAATTAGAAAAGTGCAAGTTATCTTGCATTTTCTGTCAGAAAAGTGCAAAACACTTTGCGTTTTTTTATTTTTGAAAAATATGGACCAAATTTACATATTCATTTCTGCAGGGACTTTTTGTATAACAACATCAAAAACAGGGACATGTGACTCTTTTCTTGATTATAATGTTTACATAAGCTATGTGTTAATGATTACTCACTACTAAATTTTAGAGAATTAGAGGCACACATTTTAAAACATTTTTCTAATTATATATTTAATTTGTTATTCTGTAGTAGTGCACTTCGATAACATATATAGATGTATGTATGTCGGTGATGAAGCAAATCATTCTGATTTCGCTTGATAAGAATTGATCAAGGGAAAGTGGTTCGATTTATTAACCTTTGTGGATGGATGCATCAAACAATGATTTAATACTAAATACAACTAAACTGGTGGGGGCATCTATGTTTGTGTCTGTAGCATCACGTGTTAAAAGACAAACTACTAGTGAAACCACAAACTAGTTTCTCTTTAGGCGAAAAATTAATATAAGTACTATACTTAATTTTTTTAGGTAAAGTGATTTATTATGTCCTACATTAGCTATCAACCAGTGTTGAGAGGTAAACATTTGTTAGAGTGAAGATTTTCAGTAGGCAAGGATCATCTAGATTGAAATATTTCTACTTGGAACATTAAAAAACTACCGTTTGTTATGAACAACAGAGCATGATTCTTCATGGTGGGTATACAAATGTTTCCCTTCCCTATAGAACTTGATAATAGTAAAACATTTTATGTTTCTTCAGTAGTTGACATGTCTACCAAATTATAAGCATTAATCTCAACTGCCATATACACACACTTGTTTGCAATTGCTTAGAAATTGGAACATGTAGTTACAAGGGTGTTCATATAATTAAGTGTATGCTATTCATAGAATCTCTCTACAATTTATTGTCCCAGCAGAAAATAACAAAACCTGTAAACCCACTTTTGGTTGATTGAAATTTTAAATATTACATAGGGCCACATGCCACATACTTCACTTGAAAAAGAAAAAGAACCCATGTGAAAGAGTATTAGTCTATTCTATCGATGTCAATGGGCATTAAAAAGCTATGAATAATAAATATATTTATCCAACATTTTATGATACAATAAGCAAACATTTAACTTAAGTAATTGAGAACTCCACCTTAAAATCCTCTTATAACCAAGTCTGCAAGTGACTCATGACCTGTTACAAGTAAAGAAAACTAGGTTAGGAGCAAAGCAAGTTTATGTTTTTCTGAATAATTTAACTGTTTACTTGGTGGTACAGAGAATACTCATACATATTGCATAATGCTTTATTTCATTGTATTACTACAAATGAGATCAACCACTTGATGAACTAAAAGTCTTGTAGTTTAAAATCAAATTTAGTGGACCACGCTAACAACTAAATCTAAATCTTAAATATAAATTAGACTGTAAAACAGACAACAACTGAACCACACCAACATATATAACATATTTTGTTTTATTCATATATGAAAGCACATACAATATTCTAATTTTCTCTTTATAACGTATAATTTTTGTATCACATACAATAGGTGTTACTAGTAAAAATAAACTAAGTTGTAATAGTATTGACATTTATGCAAACAACTTATGTGCATAGATTAGAATTCATTAACAGACTAGTTAAAAAGTAGATAGAATAGTAATACAATTTATGAGTACAGTTGATCGCACTGTTTGTAAAAAAAATATACTGACGACAATAAGTGAAGTCATGTGGTCCCATGGAAGAAGAAGCAAATATGTATAGTTCGAAAGAAATGGAACCATCATTGTCCGATCAGGAATATGAATATTATGGTAAACACTTACATTAAAAAATGAAAGTATATAAATGAAAAAAACATTGCATAATCAGTGAATCAAATAAAAAAACAAAATAGCGTTTCAGCTTTATGGTATCAATCTTGCATCAAATTCAATTTAATTAAGTCTCTTATTACAGTCCAGTAGTAATTAGGGTTTAGCTAAAAATCAGAATAGAAGATTAAACCATTATCATAAATGAAAGAAATACCTTGATGCTTGTAGATCTTCGGATTGGATAATGGCGAGTTTTGATGAACTTGGAGAGAAGCAGAAAGCAAATTACGACATAATGGGAAGGATAACGATAAAGAGCTCGTTCATCTCAAATTTTGGCGGAAGTGCTGAATTTTTTTCAGACAGTAGAGGCATTTAGTTTTGCCCAAATTAAGTGGTAATGGGGGCTGATTTTGTTTCTGCCTTGATTACTAGTAGAGGCAGTTATATTGGTTTCTTATTGTAATTAACCGGGGCTGACACAACATTTGCCTCTAATCAATTATCATTAAGGACAAATTATTTATTTACCCTCAATTTAGTGCCTCTAATTATTCCAAAATTGGTAGTGACTGTTTGATATTTCGTATGAATCATTTGACACAAGAAGCGAGGAAGTTATTGGTTGCGGTCAAATACTTATTTATGAGGATCAATGAACACGTTTTCCAACTTTTCCATGGTAGTTTTTTGCAACCATCTAAAGCCCAGCATATGGGGATCAACCGAAATACTACTAATCTAGTATTCCTTTTTATGTATAAATTTACATATGCTAATTGAAAACGCTAATGATGCATGGTAAACCACAATATTTCACTAGTCAATGGAGTACAAGAAAATTAGACCGTCGGAGGTTGATCCATCCGACGTGTCAAACTCAAATGGTCTAATTTTTTCCCATATTCTAACCTCAGTCACTTCCTTGACTGCAATTTATTTTGACATCTTTTTACCCTCTCTCTTATACTTCATATAAGTCAATATACAATTCGGACTATAAAGATTAACAAAACTTGGTTGCAAAACGAATTTTTGAATGAAAGAAAAGACGAATACCCTGTGGGATATCAAGAGCTTTGTCAATAAAACTTTCTTATGAAAAGCTTGCACGTCGTTACATTATGAGATTATTTGGAATTTTACGGTTTGTCGTCCACAAAGGAAATTTGCGATGAAAAATTGTTGCAATACTTTTATACATCATCGCTTTGCCTTTTCCAACACGTCGGGTTGCGAAGAGGTTTCAAAGATTAGGTAGCGTTATACATGTTTGATTTCATGTTAGTTTAAAAGTTGTTACGTTAGTGTCAAAAGTTATAATTAAATTGGATAGTCAACCATTTAACATTGTACTAGAAAATTGCAAGTTCTAACTGATATTATCTCTTTTTCAAAAAATTTATTGGAGCAATAAACGTTACACATACAGCTGCACACTTAATTGGTAGCAGTGCACAACCATTTATTGGACGAAAAAGATATATACCATACAATATATTTTGTCCATGTTCATTTAATATGACTTTTATATACACCATGACTAGTTAGGAAGAAAAACTGCACGTGGTATAGAGTATTCAATACTATAATAAACAATCAGACCTCAAGTTTTCCACATCCTCCACCGATTCAGTATTATTTGGTAGATTCAATTGCACGTGGTATCACGTCCTCGATTTCGTAGAATTCAAAATGAACTAAAATCGAAGAATAAAATCTATCTTTTTATTAGTTTTAATTTTTATTTGTATTATTAATTATTAAAGAACGATTTTGTAATTGAAGTTTATCTGTTAGATTAAATTTTTGAGTGATATTAAAATTTGTTGAAATGATTTGAATTTGAAAAGAATTTTTTTTATAGCAATATTAGAAGAGTATTTTTGATAGTTTACGCTAACATAGAAAAAGTGTGACATCAAATACATTACAACTATTGTTGAAAAAAAAAAGATACAACGGTAGGGCCCTCTCCTTTTAAAAAGTCGGCTAAGAGATACAAGTGTATGTGGTATAGCCTACTAGATTTGTTCAACCACACCTCACCACACCTAAAAGTTGCTTTTGACTTTGGCAACATGTTATTCATTGCGGTTGTTTCTATTTATGAGTCGTACTTCATTCCTCTTAAAGCAGAAACGTGTTTCATTCCATCTTTAGTTTTTCCTTTTCTTTTCGTTTAAAACTCAACAGCAACACGTGCTGTAATTGTTCCCATAAACAAGTCATACAAGCCATCTTCATTCTTCACAGAGAACAGAACAATCCCATTGCTCAAAGCAGTTTCATTTGCATATAAAACATCAACTTCTACCAATTCTTTTGTAATTCATTGATCATCATGTCTCAACGGATGAAGAAATCCAACTTCTCAGCAGCATGCAACCGGTTGAGTCAATACATAAAAGAGAAGAAATCCTTTCCTGAAAATGTTATTGGAGGACTCAACATCAATACTGTCTTATCTCAACAGCCAACTCAAGGTATTTTTATTAATCATTACCTTATTTTCTTTCTCTGTACAATCTTTTTTTTAACACTAGCAAAGTACTGAAGATTAGTGTCTTGATATACAGATTCAGATGCAACTCTGGACTTGTTTCCTGGAGCTGAATTGAACCAAGCTTGTACTACAAATCCTGAAGCAAAACAGTTAACAATATTATACAATGGAGAAGTTGTAAATTTCCACAATATCGATGCTGAGAAGGCAGAAGAGATCATTGCTTTTGCCACTTCCATTGCTACATTGAAGAAAGCTGTTTTTGATATGTCAATGCCAATGGCTAGAAGAACGTCTCTACAAAGATTTCTTCAGAAAAAAAAAGATAGGATTAATTCAAGTGCACCATATTCATCGAAGCAAGCTTCATATGATGAGAAGTCATGGCTTCAGTTAGGCCTATAATATTATGTACTCTCGTAAGCTGTTTTTGCATGTTTCTAGCTAGATGTCCATAAATGATAGATGTTAGCAATTTTGTTTTATATATGTGCTAGAAATTCATATATAACTTGTATTTAAATACTGTATAATATGAGTAGATCTATATTGACCATGATTTGCATTGAACAAAAGCAGTCGACTTCTTGCATGTAAAGCAGCAGATATACATAGTTTGTTTCTTCCATATGACTTCGAAAAGAATGTTCATTCTCTCATCGAGTTACACTTCTATATAGAATAGATTAAACATTAAAGACAGACATTATTAATAAAGCAAGGCTAAGAATATTCATACTCTGAAAGATTGCATTTGAAGGTATTGTAATCTAAGTTTGGGGACGAAAGCGTTCAGAAGAAAAGAAAAAAAAAGTGACAATGAACGCGTCGTCTTTGCATTTTCCTATTAGGAGCCAACTTGTGAGAACCAAGGAGTGTGTGAACTCCATCTTTCTTTATGTTGTTGCTGCACATTATTAGAATTCTTTTGAGATGAATCAAGTCGTATTTTGTGACCGGCCCGGCCCTGAGGAGTTGGAGACCAAGGCAGTCCAATAAAATCAATTTTAATGGCTTCAAAAATAACAGCAAAATGTAGACATAAACCAAACTTAAACTTTGGTTGTCTACCCTTTGTAGACATGTTTAACCACCGAGCCAAACAAACTTTTGATTATTGGTTGCTAACTGTTGTACAATGATCTGAATCTGTAGTGTCTCTGTGGCTGAGTCGCAGACTACATCGCTCTCTTTGGAACGTTTCGCCGCTGTGCTGGAATTGTGAAAGGCAGCCTCTGATGCAGCGCCGCCTTCTAGATAAAACAGTCCTAAATATCAGTATCAACAATCTCTTCTATAAAGACCGTTGATTCAATAGCACAAAAAAAATATTGCTCATATATAAAGTTTGTTGAAAAACAGAAGAAGAAGATAACTTGGTTTTTTAAAACTGATAATATTTCTGTGTCAATTGTTTGGTTTATATAGAGTAAAAATGGGGCTGAGTCATGAGAAAATATCGAATCTGAGTTTACTGGGTATTATTATCAAGTTAAAGTTAGTTTAAAAATATATTGTAAAAAATAATGAGTTCAACACTACATTATCCAAGCCAAGCCAAGTTCGGCCCAAGTCGGATCGAGTGAGTCGGTCAGCGCATATTTGATGGTCAACATGGTCTCCCTCCTCAACACATGAGAAAACATTGAATGCCCTTGGGACCCATCTTTTCTTTTGTGAATCCTATATTTAAATAGGAACACTCTATAGTTCTTCACAATGTAGGACTATCCAATAAGAAGGGTATTTTTTTACTCTTTTCAATATTTTTAATAATTTATTTTTAAAATCAAATTTTCCAACAATCCCATACTTGAATTTTTTAAAGATATTTTTCTCGAGCAATTTTTGATTTTATAAGATTACGCATAAACAAAGATATCTTTCGATTTGAATCATTGCATAGTGAGAAAAATCCAGATTATACTAGAGTGACTCGTAGTCTTGAACTCTATCTCTAACATCAAACCACACACCACCTTTCTAGGCTGCAGTTTGTAGCATGTGCTTTAAAGGTCATGCACGTCTATCCTAGTTTAGTGAACGCTCTAGGAATTTTGTTCAAAATTCCATAGGAAAGACTACAGTTTTACATTCACATAGGTCAATCTATCAAGAGTACTCCTGTAGCTGTTGGAACTGGACTAGCCCGCAGCGGAAGTTATGGACAAATTTCAAAAAATTTACCCTATTGGATCTTTTATTGGGCCTATGAAGTCTAACTAAATTAGAACGTTTCTAAATTTCATTTAAATAAAATCATTTATTTTATTTAAACTCAAATATATTAAGATGTGAAATTAATTATATTCGATTTAGTTTATACATAATCATATGTGTATATGTGTGAGTGCATGTGTAACATAATAATCTTTGAAAGGTATAAAATGCCCATATGCAGATGTTGGGATTTACATCGCAACAGACATATTAGCTCATTTTGTATGTCATGTATGTTGTTCAAATATGTGCATGTATATGTGTTATAAAATATGTGTGTGTGTGTGTGTATATCTTATACTATAAAGCAAAACCTTGGGTCAACGGGTCAAAGTAAAGCCTTTTTGGCATTTCCGAGAATACCCCTCAATAATATATTTTGTACACGGTATATAACTTTGTTTTTTTCCCTCTTTCCTCTCCACTAACCCAACACGTTCCCACTTCTCCCTGTTTTCAACTCCATTTTCCTCACCTTACCAGCAAATCATTTTATCACTTATCAATACTGCTAAGCAAAGATACCATCGCAACTTCAAATTTACGTGCAGATCCATGGCAGTTAGCAAGGCATTTTCAAACTAGAAGCAAGCATTCTATCAAAGCAGATCCGATTGCAAGCATCACCGACGAACACTCGACCTAAGCTTCTGATGCAGCGCAGAAAGTTAAAGGTCTAGATCGCTCACGACCTAAGGAGGGTGTAGGTCGCTCACGACCTAAGGAGTTAGAGGGGGGAGTGAGTGATGCCGAGAAGAGTGGTTGCACAGTCCAATTCGGTGAAGTGTTAGGTCGCATACGACCTAACAAGGCTTTTAAGTTGGAGCTACGACCTAACAGAAACGAGGTGCTGGAACGACCTAACATTTTCTTAGGTCGCGTACGACCTAACTGTGCAGTGCAACATGGTGAACGACCTAACATAACACCAAGTACAGAGCTACGACCTAACGGGTTAGTGGATGGCGAGCTAAAACAAGGAGATAGGTCGCTGGAACGACCTAACATGCTTTTAGGTCGCGTACGACCTAGCGAGATAGGAAAGAGGGGGCTGGAACGAGCTAATGGGGTGCTCCGACCTAACAAATCACGACTTAAGTTAGGTCGCGGAGTAATCTGGGAGATAAGTCGCAAAGGCCCTAAGTCGCTACATGTTTTAGGTCGTTACCGACCTACAGCTTAGGTCGCGAAATTTCTGATGCGCAAATTCTTAAGTCGCGAAGGCCTGGATACCATTGATGTGTCTGCCGAGTTAATCTCTGCCTTTGATTCCTGATGTCGCTTTGTTTTAGGTCGCAAACTACGGATGCCGTCCATCCTTAAGTCGCTGAAGTATGAAGACCGTTGATTTCTTTAAGTCGTCAAGTCAGTGTGTTGTAACTGTTAGTTGTTAGGTCGCTGCCGACCTATGCTAAGTCGCGTATATTCTTAGGTCGAACCCTTATAGGTCGTAGGTCGTTGCCGACCTAAGTACTTGTATTTTCTTTAATGTTTTGGTCTGTTTGTTAAAGTCGCTGAAGGCTTGTAAAGTTGTAAATGTTGAGTCGGAAGTCTTTGTTAAGTCGTAGGTCGGAAGCCTTAACTCGGAACCGACTTAATACTTGTAATTTTGTTGTTTTTTTTGTGTGAGTTGTAAAATGCCTATAAATAGGCCGAGTCTCTCATTTGTAAAAGTTTGTTGAATATTGAATAAAATTCTCTTTTGATTGCTTTGTGCTTTCATTCCAAATTGGTAGTTGAGTGTAATCTCCTATCTCCTCTTTCGGATAATCGAGTGCACTCGATTCAACGATTGTAGAAGCCGATTCGCGGAATCAAGTGCGCTTGATCAACGCTTGAAGAATTGAAGATCTTCGAACCCGGTATCGTGCGCGATCAACGAGTTCAGGATAGCTAGAATTCGGTATCTTCGGATCAACGAATTTGGGCATTTCAGCATCTTCCAATCCACCGATTGCTACATTCAACGATCTACATCATTTTTGTAATATCCGCTGCGTCAGTTTTGGTATCAGAGCTTGTTCTAACCAATCATAGTTAGATCGAGACTTGGAGCCTATTCAATTTGAAGAAATTTGCCAAGATTGAAGGTTGTTATCACGGCCGAGAGAAGAAGTGTTTGGTCGAAGATTGATTGATCGAATTTGTGTTGGAAACCGAAACTTTGTCCATCGTGTTCATCGCGATTTGCTACGAAGTGGAAGTTTTCGATCCGTTTCATTTTGGGATCAAAATCCGGAAAGTGTTTGAATTTGAAGTGCTGAAGAATTTGTGAAGTTTTCAAGTATGCCGCCAAGAAGAGCTAATCGCCACCAAAACGTAGAAGCTTTGTATCGAAAAGAAGAAGCTGATGAGATGGAGCAAAGAATCAATGAGAATTTTAGTGAAAAGCTTAACGAAGGAATTGGCCGGTTAGAGAGGCTTATGACGGAGATGAATCAAAATCGGAGAAGGGTTTCACCAGAATCTAATCATGGAGGTAGTAGAGTCTCGCCACATTCCAATCGAGACCGAAGTATTGAAAATGATCAAGGGCGTGGGAGAAACGTGAATGATCGTGAACGGAGGAATGTCGATAGAAGGGATGAAGGTGGAAGACGTAATGGTAGTAGAGATGTTGGTGGTCAGAATCGACATCGTTATGCATCTGATTTTGAAGAGGAGTATGATGGTGGTAGTATTCAAGGAAGAGGTCAAGGAAGAAACTATTCCGAGTATGATCACAAGTGGGAATCGGGGATGAAGACAGAAATTCCTGAATTCAAAGGTGGTATGCAAGCGGAGGAGTTTCTAGATTGGGTAGCTAATGTTGAGGAGATTTTTGACTTCAAAGAAGTTCCAGAACATCGTAGAGTGAAGTTGGTTGCTACGAGGCTGAGGGGTAGAGCTTTGGCATGGTGGCAGCAAACCAAGCTTACACGAGAACGTATGGGAAAGTCAAAAGTTGAATCTTGGGAGAAGATGAAGAAATTTATGAAAGCAACGTTCTTACCTTACAATTATCAATCTTTGATGTATCAACGTTTGCAAAACTTGAGGCAGGGCACAAAGACAGTTAATGACTATGCTGATGAATTCTATCAACTCATTGCAAGGAATGATATTATGGAAACAGAAGAGCAGCTGACATCTAGGTTCATTGGGGGATTGAGAATGCAGATTCAGGATATGGTTAATATGTTCGATCCAAGATCTGTGGCAGAAGCACATCAGAAAGCGTTGGCTTGGGAAAAACAAGGGAGACGAGGAAATGGTGTGTTTACTAATTCTAACAATCAAGCGAAGGGTGTTGGGGGAAGTTCTAATGTTTCTAAACCTATCAGTAGACCAGTGGTGAAGGAGGTTGAGAAGACAAGGGTTAACAATGGTTTCAAATGTTACAATTGTCAGGAATTGGGTCATAAAAGCAGTGAGTGTCCAAAGCCAAAGAAGAGAACCATGATTGCAGAAGTTGACGATGAGGATGTTGATGGAGATTGTTCTAATCCAGCTGAGGAGGATGAGCAGGATATTGCGTCAGGGGACGAAGGTTGTAACCTAATGCTGAGAAGATCGTGTTTAACACCGAAGCAGGAGGAAGCTAGTTGGTTGAGGAGTAATATCTTTCAGTCAACATGTACTATTCTGGGGAAGGTGTGTAAGTTTGTGATCGACGCAGGAAGCTGTGATAATATTATTTCAACCGAAGCTGTGACAAAGTTGAAATTGAAAACAGAGAAACATCCGAGTCCATACAAGTTAGCGTGGTTGAGGAAAGGAGGAGAAGTGAAAGTGGATAGACGAGTTCGTGTACCATTCTCTATTGGGAAGAAATACAAAGATGAAATATGGTGTGATGTAGTAGAGATGGATGTTTGCCACTTATTATTGGGAAGACCATGGCAGTATGATCGAGCAGTACTACATGACGGTCGGACCAATAGCTACAGTTTTATGTTTAAAGGCACGAAGATTATCTTAGTTCCGAAGAAGAGATCACAAGAAGAAAGTAAGTCAGAAGAAATTGAAGAGCTGAAAACTTTATTGACTTTAAAAGAGTTTGTTAAAGAGGTTGAGGAAGAACCAGAAGTATTCTTGTTGATTGGGCGTGAGAGCAGTGAAGAAGTTGAAATTCCTGAAGAAGTTAAACCAGTTTTGAAAGAATTTGACGATGTATTTCCAGAGGAATTACCAACGGAGTTGCCCCCGTTGAGGGACATACAACATCAGATAGATCTTGTTCCAGGTGCTGTATTGCCACACCGACCACATTATCGAATGAGTCCGAAGGAACATGAAGAATTGCGAAGGCAGGTAGAGGAATTGCTTGAGCAGGGGCGTGTGCAGGAGAGTCTGAGTCCTTGTGCTGTACCAGCTTTATTGGTACCCAAGAAGGATGGGACGTGGAGGATGTGCACTGACAGTCGAGCATTGAATAAGATTACCGTGAGATATAGATTTCCAATGCCGAGGTTGGATGACTTGTTGGATCAAATAAGTGGAGCTACTATCTTTTCGAAGATTGATTTGAAAAGCGGATATCATCAAATTCGTATCAGACCAGGAGATGAGTGGAAGACTGCTTTTAAAACCAGGGAGGGTCTATACGAATGGTTGGTTATGCCATTTGGTTTATCCAATGCACCAAGTACGTTCATGAGGGTGATGAATCAGATTTTTCGACCGTTCATTGGGAAATTCGTGGTGGTGTATTTCAATGATATTCTTATTTACAGTGGGAGTCCAGAGGAACATTTGAATCATCTTAGAGAAGTGCTGATGGTATTGCGACAAGAACAATTCTATGCTGCAACGAAGAAATGCGTGTTCATGACGCATAGTGTTTTATTTCTGGGGTATGTTGTTTCAGAGAAAGGAATACAGGTTGACCAAAGTAAAGTTGAGGCGATCCGAAATTGGCCGCAACCCAAGACGATAACGGAAGTTCGTAGTTTTCATGGGTTGGCTTCATTCTATCGAAGGTTCATTCCACACTTTAGTAGTGTGATGGCACCTGTGACTGATTGTATGAAGGGTAAACAATTCGCATGGTCAGAGGAAGCAGGGAGTGCTTTTGGGAAGATCAAGGAATTGCTGACGTCTGCACCAATTCTAGTATTACCTGATTTTCAGCTAGTGTTTGAACTACACACTGATGCATCCAAGGTTGGAATTGGAGGAGTGTTGAGTCAGAAGGGACGTCCAATTGCCTATTTCAGTGAGAATTTGTCAGGAGCGAAGATGCGATACAGTACATATGATGTGGAGTTTTATGCTGTTGTACAATCTATCAAACACTGGAGACACTATCTATTTCAGAAGGAGTTTGTTCTTTACACTGATCATGAAGCGTTGAAGCATTTACAAGGGCAAGACAAGATTTCAGCAAGACATGCATCGTGGATTGCATATCTGCAACAGTTTACTTTCGTTGTGAAACACAAATCAGGGGTGACAAATCGAGTGGCTGATGCTTTAAGTAGAAGGAGTCATTTGTTGACAACAATGAAAATTGAGGTGACTGGTTTTGAATTATTGCCGGAGCAGATTGCAGAAGATTCTTATTTTAAGAAATTTGTTGAAAGGGACAATGAAGGGAAGACTGATGAGTTTATGATGATTGATGGTTTTCTTTTCAAGGGAAATAGATTGTGCATACCGGATGGTAGTTTGAGAATGAAGATTATCAAAGAGTTACACGAAGAGGGACATGTTGGGAGAGACCGTACCTTACAGTTGATTTCACAATCCTACTTTTGGCCATCGATGAGGAAAGAAGTAGCGAGGTTTGTGGAGCGTTGTCATATTTGTCAAGTTTCGAAAGGAACTGCGACTAATGCGGGTTTATATATGCCGTTACCGGTACCAACTAAACCATGGAATGATGTGAGTATGGACTTCGTGTTGGGACTACCAAGGACACAGCGTGCTAATGATTCCATATATGTGGTGGTGGACCGATTCTCGAAAATGGCACATTTTATTGCTTGTAAGAAGACGGTGGATGCTGTTCATGTTGCTCAGTTGTTTTTCAGGGAGATTTATCGACTTCATGGATTGCCAGAATCTATTGTGTCGGATAGAGATACTCGATTTCTGAGTCATTTTTGGTTGAGTTTGTGGAAAATGGTGGGAACGAAGCTGAAGTTTAGTAGTGCTTATCACCCGCAAACTGATGGACAGACCGAGGTGGTTAACAGATCATTGGGAAACTTGTTGAGATGTCTGGTTCAAGATAATCTGAAGAGTTGGGATGTGAAGTTATGCCAGGCAGAATTTGCTCATAATCATGCTGTGAATCGAAGTACTGGGTTCAGTCCATTCCAGATTGTCTATTCGAGCTTACCGAAAGGACCGCTAGATTTAACGATGATACCACACTCAAAGGGGACAATTAAGAAAGCTGTTGACTTTGTTGAAGGGCTGACGGAGTGTCATAAAATCGTTCAAGAACGACTAGAGAAAGCAAATGAGAAGTATAAACAATCTGCAGATTTGAAACGACGAAATGTTGAGTTTAATGAAGGTGATCTGGTTTATGCAGTATTAACGAAAGATCGTTTTCCAGTAGGCGCTTACAATAAATTGAAAGCACGGAAAATTGGTCCGGTGGAAGTTGTGAAACGAATTAATGAAAATGTGTATAAATTGAAGCTGCCAGATGATGTGTATACGTCTGACGTATTCAATGTTAAGCATCTCGTACCATATCATGGGGATGAGTTTGCTGTGGTGGATGCAGAAAGTACAAATTCGAGGTCGAATTTCTCTCAACCTGGGGAGGATGATGCAGCGCAGAAAGTTAAAGGTCTAGATCGCTCACGACCTAAGGAGGGTGTAGGTCGCTCACGACCTAAGGAGTTAGAGGGGGGAGTGAGTGATGCCGAGAAGAGTGGTTGCACAGTCCAATTCGGTGAAGTGTTAGGTCGCATACGACCTAACAAGGCTTTTAAGTTGGAGCTACGACCTAACAGAAACGAGGTGCTGGAACGACCTAACATGTTCTTAGGTCGCGTACGACCTAACTGTGCAGTGCAACATGGTGAACGACCTAACATAACACCAAGTACAGAGCTACGACCTAACGGGTTAGTGGATGGCGAGCTAAAACAAGGAGATAGGTCGCTGGAACGACCTAACATGCTTTTAGGTCGCGTACGACCTAGCGAGATAGGAAAGAGGGGGCTGGAACGAGCTAATGGGGTGCTCCGACCTAACAAATCACGACTTAAGTTAGGTCGCGGAGTAATCTGGGAGATAAGTCGCAAAGGCCCTAAGTCGCTACATGTTTTAGGTCGTTACCGACCTACAGCTTAGGTCGCGAAATTTCTGATGCGCAAATTCTTAAGTCGCGAAGGCCTGGATACCATTGATGTGTCTGCCGAGTTAATCTCTGCCTTTGATTCCTGATGCCGCTTTGTTTTAGGTCGCAAACTACGGATGCCGTCCATCCTTAAGTCGCTGAAGTATGAAGACCGTTGATTTCTTTAAGTCGTCAAGTCAGTGTGTTGTAACTGTTAGTTGTTAGGTCGTTGCCGACCTATGCTAAGTCGCGTATATTCTTAGGTCGAACCCTTATAGGTCGTAGGTCGTTGCCGACCTAAGTACTTGTATTTTCTTTAATGTTTTGGTCTGTTTGTTAAAGTCGCTGAAGGCTTGTAAAGTTGTAAATGTTGAGTCGGAAGTCTTTGTTAAGTCGTAGGTCGGAAGCCTTAACTCGGAACCGACTTAATACTTGTAATTTTGTTGTTTTTTTTGTGTGAGTTGTAAAATGCCTATAAATAGGCCGAGTCTCTCATTTGTAAAAGTTTGTTGAATATTGAATAAAATTCTCTTTTGATTGCTTTGTGCTTTCATTCCAAATTGGTAGTTGAGTGTAATCTCCTATCTCCTCTTTCGGATAATCGAGTGCGCTCGATTCAACGATTGTAGAAGCCGATTCGCGGAATCAAGTGCGCTTGATCAACGCTTGAAGAATTGAAGATCTTCGAACCCGGTATCGTGCGCGATCAACGAGTTCAGGATAGCTAGAATTCGGTATCTTCGGATCAACGAATTTGGGCATTTCAGCATCTTCCAATCCACCGATTGCTACATTCAACGATCTACATCATTTTTGTAATATCCGCTGCGTCAGCTTCAGAATAATCAACATCTCTTCATCTAGGAAGCACTCACGACTTCGTCAACAGCAGACGATGACAAGCTGTTCTCGAATCAACAATCAAACTCCAGAATGATGGTGTCCTTTACGCATCTGAATTAATAAATTATGAATGGAAGTGAAATCGGCCAAGGTGAAGGCATAAAGGCCAAATCTTCAACTTCAAGTATTCAAACTTTTACCTATTAGGAACTCTTTTTTCAGCATGTTACAATTTCTAATTTTGATTCCAATAAAGGCATATAATTCAGTCAATTAAAGCTACTACTCATCTTTGATTTGTAGAAACTAGGGAGAAATCCTCCAAAATAATGAAGAGAGATCCACCTCGGAGGTCTACCTCAGTGATTCGGCCCCTAGATTCGATTCATATAAAAGCATTCATTTCTCCATTGTGAGGTTGCACTTGATCTCTAACTGCGGTCATCTCTTTCCACGATAAAGTTTAGCGGTGGATTAGGGGACTTGAGGAGATTTCAGGGGATTTGATCTTATTGGGTGCAAGGAGCGAAGAGATGAAGGAATTAAATGAGAAGGTATGTAAACTCTCATTTTTTTTTGAGATGGTGGATTTTTTTGCTGTAGCAGTAACATAAAATTCATTACTGACAAAACACAGTTTTTATTTAGGTATACAGTTCTTATTAGTAGTTTTTTTACTAATATCTTACCTCAGTAAACCATTGCCGTTTCAGATCGGGAGGTGAAGCATCGCCATATCTGTGGCTGTGATTTCCTATGATTCCTATGTCAGTACTCCAGTGTCGAGCAATGAAGTTAGTGGAGACGAGGATGTGTATATGTTGGGAAAGAATTACTTTTACTTCAAGGAGTACAGATGTGCCACACATTCTTTGAGAGGCCGGAATGGGAAGAAGGACGTTTTTTTAGGTGTTATGTGCTTTATACGGTGCGTTAATTTTGCAGTATAGTTGTTTTTTTAGTTTGAGTGCAAAGTGTTTGGTAAATTATGGATACAGATTTATTTTTGATCATAAGTGAATGTGGTTTATGATGAGCATTTGAGTACATCAGGATATGCAACACGGATAACATAGTAGTACTTTAGGAAAACCAACTTTAGTGATATTTTATCAAAATTTTGAAGTCTGTTTGACATTATTAGGCATTGGTAGAAACGTTCAAAAGAATTGTATGCTAGGATAATCTTTAGTGTCTACCTATCACAGTCCCTCACATATTAGGTTATTATGATAAGCATTGTATACAAGAAAAAAGAATACATGTATTGTTTTGAAAACATTGCATTTCATCTCATTATCATAACTATATGGGTGCTTATTTTTAGACTCTTAGATAAGGCATAAAAAAATTTGTTAGCGTATTCTCATTGGTTATTAAATTATTTAAATATTCCAATGGTTATCTGAATTTTTTTCAATTATTAAGTATGTTTAGACAACATATACTAATTTAGATTATGAATTCTGTTTCAAAAAAATCTACCATCTGTCATAACTGTCTAATGAATTGCTGATGAAAAATGAATGTTCTCTCTTTGTTCAATAGCTTTATTTTATTTTGCATCAGTAATGATTACTTGATTTCAGCACATCGGTTATTTATGCTCTACTTTTATATTTTATTTTTCCTTTACTGCTAACACTATTTTTTTTATATATGTATGTAACATTGTTCAGTCAGCCACATCCTACATCTTACACATACTCATGCATCTCAATGGAATAAATTCATGTTTGAAGCAAAAAACTAAAGAAAATAGAATAATGACTGCAATTACGATACATTTCTCCAATGGCCATATATTTGAAGTGGACATGTTGGGACTAAAGAAAGAAGATGTGAAAGTCAAAGCGGAGGAAGGGAACGTTCTACAAATAAATGGCAAAATGAGCAAGGAGCAGGAAGAGACGAATGATAAAAATGGCATAGGATTGAAAACAACAGCTGTAAGCTTTTAAGGAGGTTTAGACTGCCAGAGAGTGTAAAGATGAGTCAGCTAAAGGTGGCTATTGTAATAACCCGCATATTTTACGATTGTATATTTAAATGTTTTATTTAAATATAGCATCGTTAGTCGGATTTATGTCCGAAATGTCACTTTTTGCAAACAGTCGAATTGGGACTCGAGACTACTTCCATTGAGTCTAAAATGGCGTTTGCAACCTTTTTGAGTATAAACATCGATATGTTTGGAGTTGAGTAGAATTTTGACATTTTCACTTAGGGATTTGGGCTTGGGTTTGGGTTTCAGCCCACTAACCTAACTCATCTTATATCCTAACTCCACCCCCTCTCCTCTTCATTCATTCTATTATTTTCCTAACACTTCAAGCTTTAGTAAAAATGGGGGAAGAGATTGGAAACTAAAATCCTAAGCCCTAGTTTCCTTTGCAAATTCAAGTTCTAGCTCCAAAATCAAAGAGAAGCTTAGGTAAGCATCCCCTTCTTCTTCTCCATCTCAATCTCTCTCCAATTTCAGAAATTTCCTATGATCTAACTTAGGAAATATTCATTGTAATCTTAGATTGGAGCTTCTAGAGTTGAAGTTGAAGTGTGGTTGATCTTTCTTTTGATTTCAAAGCTTCTCATTTATGTTTGGGTTGAAAAGGTGAGTTTTTGAACTCACATCTATGTCTATATCTTTGATAATTGTTAGGTATGAATTCCTAACATCTATTCATGTTCATTTGTTTTTTATTTGGATTGATTTGGTGAATTTTCCAATTTTTGGTTTTTGAAGTCCAATTTTGTGAAAATCCTTTTATGGGTGTTTGAACATGTTTACCGGGGTGTATCGAAGAGCCTATTAGGCTGGGTTGTCACTTGGCATAAATCCCTAGTCGCCGTTGCTCGATCGATCGGTTCCGGTAGGATTTTGCCCCACTTGGGGGATAGGCTGATTCTGCTCTGGAAGCAGGTTCAGTCGACTGAACCAGTAGGTCAGTCGACTGAACCAGGGGCAGAAAACATTCTGTCCCTGTATCAGTCGACTGACCACCTGGTTCAGTCGACTGACCACCTGGTTCAATCAATTGACCTGGAAACCGAAAGTTTCCAAGCATTGTGTCAGCCGACTGACCATCTGGTTCAGTCGACTGACCTACTTGTATCAGTCCAACTTGCCTATTTTTCGTGGGTTTCCAATTTTAATCGATTCGTGTTGATCCGATTTTTCGTTATCATTTTTTATCGTCTTTGATGACTTCTTTTTCGGGATTTTTGAGAATATCCATTTTGATGGATTCGGTATCGATTCCTATGGATTTGATTCACGTCGTCGAATGTGGATTTTGGTGATTGATTGTTTCTACAATCATTTCTGTGATTTGTCACTTTAAAATATAAAGGTTTTCTATACTAGTAGTAAATATTCAAACTCTTTCACAAAGATGATTCCAACACTATTTTTAATACAAATCTCGTTTATAAATCTGTTTTCCAATCTATTAGTATATACAAACCTTTACCTCATTCGTATGAGAAATCTAATTAAACGGCTTAGCAAAACAAGTGGTATGAAACGCTTGCGTTTACTTTGTCGGTTAATTCTTAGACTTGTTCGATTGAACTCTTGTGACAATTTTCTAGTGGAAATCTACAATCTGTTCGTAAATATTTAAGTTAAGCCAGTGGTTATGGGACATGAAGCTAAACTCATCTATTTACTAGCTTAGTGTAATTGACACTTCTTATTGATCAATGGTGATCATTTTATGATTTAGACTAGCGATGTGCGATGTCTCTTTGTCCACGTGGGGGACTATACCCTGTTTTGTTGAGCTTTGGCTCATTTGGAGGAGCTTCGGCTCATTTGGAGGAGTTTCAACTCATAGTCCGCAATGGGGGACTATACCCTATTTGGAGGAGCTTCGGCTCATTTGGAGGAGTTTCGACTCATAGTCCGCAATGGGGGACTATACTTGTTTGGAGGAGCTTCGGCTCATTTGGAGGAGCTTTGACTAATAGTCCACAATGGGGGACTATACCCTGTTTGGAGAAGCTCCGACTCATTTTATGGAATAGCGTTCCATTTGCGTTTCTGGATTTCTAGTTGATGATTTCTAGTATTTATGTTTCACCGATTTTTGTGATTGACATTGATATGTTTTGTCAATATTTGTGTTTTGGTGAATAATTTAAAGAATATGCGATTCTTTATGGATGTTTGAGATGATTTGAGATATTGTATGATTTTTGTTATTATTTGATGTATACTTGCCACAGTATGGCATTTTTGTTATCATACAATTTTGGTCATATCTCTTATCCTATCTCATTTTATATGATATTTATAGCTAGACTGATCCGTTTATTATTTTCTTCTTAAATAATACTCGGGTCAGACCGAGGTATTTCAGGTGCTCCTGCTTGACTTCGTATTAGGGTCCTTCACCTGACTTTTGGCTAACTACTTTGGCATAGTAGTTTTTGTTAGTATACATTTGAGATAGAGACTCCTTGTGTATACTTATTCTTTTGTCTAGCACTTGTATCTGTTCTTTTGTGATGTAGTGGATCTAGTTTGACCACTAATTTGATGTACACTTCTATGTGTTATATTCATATCTGTTTCCGCCTTTGTGATATGAATGTCTGTGACTGATTTGTGTTATGTTTATTTCTATATTTGTTTCCGAAGTCAACATAGCCATTGTGTGGTAGCTTAGAGTTTGTATTCGGTATGTCGGATTTCCTCTTGAAATGAAATGTAAGTTATATTGTCTGACATATCGGTACTCGCACAAAGCAATTACACAGATGGTCGCTCCTCAATAGCCTTATTCTTCATGCTAGTCGACGGCATTACCCAATAGTGTCCTTGGCTAGCGTGAGTATAGAGGTGGGGCGTCACAGCATGGTATCAGAGCCAAACTTCGGAACAATGTCGAATAATCTAGCAAGGATCATTGTCCTAAGTCTTTCTTAGGAATTGTGCTATAGGATTTAATTCGAGTCTTCGTACCATTCTATCCTATTTCTTTTTATGATGCCTTGTTTTATCAATCAAGTTTGTTTGATATTCATTCTGTGAATAACCTTTTTCCACTTCTTTCTTTCTTAAAGAAGAGAAATGGTTAGATCTGGTAGTCCTAGCGCTGGTCAATCCAGTTGATCTTCTCTGGATGGCGTATTCATGTCTGCCCAACAACTTTTGGAACTTGTAAAGAATCAAAGGTTTATCTGTGCTTTGAGTAAAAACCCCAAAAAGGTTTTACCTCTGAAATTAGAAGTGCCTTTCGACCAGTTTGTAGATATCACTCTTCGATTAGAAGAGGCTGATAAAGAAAGTGATGTTGAAGTTGTGGATGCCAAACAAAACTTCAACATCAACAAGAAGAGGCATATTAAGTTCAAAAGCCCTAATCCCAACAAGAAAGGGAAGCAGGCAATTCGGTAGCAAAGACTCCTACCACTAGTCGTGGACTATGCTACAATTGTGGTTCTACGGACCACTATGCAAATAAGTGTCCGAAACCTTATTTTTGTCGTTATTGCAAAAGTTCGGGCCATCTTATATCTACATGTCCCATACTCCAAAGTAGGAGAGAGGGAGAGTTGAATATTATGCAAGCCCCTAGTAACACTTCTCTTGGCCAAGGTATTTCTCATTCTATCCTTGATGACATTAATTTGTTTTGTGATTATCCTATTTGAGTTCTTTTTGATACAGGTTCATCTCCTTCTTTTATATCAAAAGAACTTGTTGATTCTTTTCTTTAAATATTATGGGCTTGATGACTTCATTGAGAATTGCGAATCTGATTGGTGGATCCGCAACACTCAGACTACTTTGTGAAAATGTCGAGATTATTTTATGTGATTATTCTTTTCGAGCCAATTTGCATGTTATGCGTTACTTAGGCTTCGAAATTGATTTTTTGGTAAAGGATTGGCTTGATCATTATGAAGCCCACATCCTATGTCTTGAGCGGACTATTTATCTTCGACATTCTCAATCTGTTAAGTAGATTTCTATTGTTTTTAAAGATTTTGATTTCCAAATTTGGTGGCAACATTTTTATTCTTTAAACCCACTTGATGAGGAAGATGTTATTTCTCTCACTCAAGTAATTTGTGAATTTTCCGAAATATATTTGAGCTTGTCTTAGGATTATCACCTAAGTAATCTATTGAGTGGTGCTAAGGTCTTTTCAGCTCAACCTTGCCACCGGTTTTCATCAGCTGCGAGTTGCGGAGGGTAGCATTCCACTTACCGCATTCCGCCCTCGTTATGATTCTTGTGAGTGGTTCATTATGTCATTTGGTTTGACAAACCTTCTACCTTATTTCATCCATCTTATGAATCGAGTATTCTACGAATATCTCGATGAGTTTATCCTTGTATTTATTGATTATGGATGAAAACAACAATTTAAAATTTGCAAATCTTTTTAATAAGATATTTATAAGTATGATTGGATTTTGTTCTTAAAACGAGCAAAGAATATTTGTAAAATTTTTAAGAGACCTGTTTATCATATAGAAGATGATTTTGTGTTGTTTTGCCCATTGAGTGCTTTAAGAATTCTGGTTGATGCGCTTGATCAACGTTATCGATAGGAATCTCCTAAACGCTTTGATGAGACAGTCAAACACAGCAAATTGACTTGTAAAAAGTAAAAATTTTCTAAAAAGATGATTACACAAAGTTAACTATAATTTTGAATGTCTTAGCTTTTCGGGGAAGAGGATCAATTAAAAGAACTCTTTTCCGATGCTTTTATTCTTGTGATTCCCTAAGGGAACCAAGACTTTATTGTTTGTACCGATGCTAGTCGTATTGGTTTGGGTGTCATTCTTTTGCTAAGGGAATGTGTTATCACATATGCTTCTTGACAATTAAAGCTTGTTGGGACTAGATATGCCATTCATGATCTAGTGCTCACGGCCATTGTTTTCGCTCTTAGAATTTGGCGCCATTATCTTTTGGGAGAGAATTTGTTCTCTACAACGATCATAAATCTTTGAAGTATTTATTTTCTCAAAAGGAATTTAATTTGCATCAACAACGTTGGCTCGAGTTCCTTACATCTTATGATCTTGATATTCTTTATACTCCCGGAAAGGGAAATCGAGTTGTCGATGCCCTTAGTCGTAAACAACGAGCGGTTGTTTCTATGATGATATCTGAATGGAATGATCTCGAGACTTTGTCCACTTGTGAGATTCGAGATCGTGAATTCGATTCATGTTCATCTCTTGTTTTGTGTAGCCTTGAGGCTCGTCCTTCTCTTTTTGGACCGTACCTCTTTTGGCTAAACTCTATGTCAAAGAAATTGTTAAATTGCATGGAGTTCCTACTTCTATTGTTAGCAATCGTGATCCATTATTTTACTAGTGGATTTTGGTAAGGTCTTTAAAAGCTTTGGGAACAAAGCTTAATTCTAGCACCGCTTATCGTCCTCAATCCAATGGACAAATAGAGCGTGTGAATCAAACTCTTGAAGATCTCCTTCGTGCATGTGTTCTTGATTTTGGTGGAAGTTGGGAAGATCATATTTCTCTTGTTGAGTTTTCCTATAATAATAGCTTCCAGTCTAGTATGGGTATGGCACCTTTCGAGGCACTCTACGGAAGGCCATGCCGATTCTCTTCGTGTTGGCTTGAAGCCGGTGAGAAACTTGTTTTAGGTCCAGATTTTAGTGGAATTTATTTGTGTTTCACCTATGAGGGGTGTTATGCATTTCAGTCGATCGAGAAAGTTAGCACCTCGATATGTTGGTCCATTTCCCATCACCGAACGTATTGGTTCCGTGGCTTATCGCCTTTTATTTACCTGCTCAATTTTCTGCTATTTATGACATATTCCACATCTCTCAACTACGGAAATGCCTTAGGGATTCCGATTCTAATCTTGAGCCCGGTATTATTGAGGAAATTGAAGTTTCACCAAATTTGACTTATGAGCAACATTATATTCGTATCATTACTTCGGAGGTTAAACGCCTTCGAAATAAAGATGTTCTTCTAGTGAAAGTTCAATGGTCCTCAAATCCTAAGGATTTCTCTTGGGAATCTTGAGAATTCACCGAGCAAACACATCCGGACTTACTCTTTCGTGCTCTTTATGGTGAACTTCTTATTTCAAATTCTCTTTTGTGTTAATATGCTTTTATGGTTGTTACTTTTTATTTCTCCTCTTAATTATTACGAGGACGCAATTTGTTTAAGGAAGGGAGTCTGTAACAACCCGCATATTTTACGATTGTATATTTAAATGTTTTATTTAAATATAGCATCGTTAGTCGGATTCAAGTCCGAAATGTCACTTTTTTGCAAACAGTCGAATTGGGACTTGAGACCACTTCCATTGAGTCCAAAATGGCGTTTGCGACCTTTTTGAGTATAAACAACGATATGTTTGGAGTTGAGTAGAATTTTGACATTTTCACTTAGGGCTTTGTGCTTGGGTTTGGGTTTCAGCCCACTAACCCAACTCATCTTATATCCTAACTCCACCCCCTCTCCTCTTCATTCATTCTATTATTTTCCTAACACTTCAAGCTTTAGTAAAAATGGGGGAAGAGATTGGAAACTAAAATCCTAAGCCCTAGTTTCCTTTGCAAATTCAAGTTCTAGCTCCAAAATCAAAGAGAAGCTTAGGTAAGCATCCTCTTCTTCTTCTCCATCTCAATCTCTCTCCAATTTCAGAAATTTCCTATGACCTAACTTAGGCAATATTCGTTGTAATCTTAGATTGGAGCTTCTATAGTTGAAGTTGAAGTGTGGTTGATCTTTCTTTTGATTTCAAAACTTCTCATTTGTGTTTGGGTTGAAAAGGTGAGTTTTTGAACTCACATCTATGTCTATATCTTTGATAGTTGTTAGGTATGAACTCCTAAAATCTATTCATGTTCATTTGTTTTTTATTTGGATTGATTTGGTGAATTTTCCAATTTTTGGTTTTTGAAGTCCAATTTTGTGAAAATCCTTTTATGGGTGTTTGAACATGTTTACCGAGGTGTATCTAAGAGCCTATTAGGCTGGGTTGTCGCTTGGCATAAATCCCTAGTCGTCGTTGCTCGATCGATCGGTTCCGGTAGGATTTTGCCCCACTTGGGGGCTAGGCTGATTCTGCTCTGGAAGCAGGTTCGGTCAACTGAACCAGTAGGCCAGTCGACTGAACCAGGGGCATAAAACATTCTGTCCCTGTATCAATCGACTAACCACCTGGTTCAGTCGACTGACCTGGAAACTGAAAGTTTCCAGGCATTGTGTCAGCCGACTGACCATCTGGTTCAGTCGACTGACCTGCTTGTATCAGTCCAACTTGCCTATTTTTTGTGGGTTTCCAATTTTAATCGATTCGTGTTGATCCGATTTGTCGTTATCATTTATTATCGTCTTTGATGACTTCTTTTTCGGGATTTTTGAGAATATCCATTTTGATGGGTTCGGTATCGATTTCTATGGATTTGATTCACGTCGTCGAATGTGGATTTTGGTGATTGATTGTTTCTACAATCATTTCTGTGATTTGTCACTTTAAAATATAAAGGTTTTCTATACTAGTAGTAAATATTCAAACTCTTTCACAAAGATGATTCCAACACTATTTTTAATACAAATCTCGTTTATAAATCTGTTTTCCAATCTATTAGTATATACAAACCTTTACCTCATTCGTATGAGAAATCTAATTAAACGGCTTAGCAAAACAAGTGGTATGAAACGCTTGCGTTTACTTTGTCGGTTAATTCTTAGACTTGTTCGATTGAACTCTTGTGACAATTTTCTAGTGGAAATCTACAATCTGTTCGTAAATATTTAAGTTAAGCCAGTGGTTATGGGACATGAAGCTAAACTCATCTATTTACTAGCTTAGTGTAATTGACACTTCTTATTGATCAATGGTGATCATTTTATGATTTAGACTAGCGATGTGCGGTGTCTCTTTGTCCACGTGGGGGACTACACCACGTTCTGTTGAGCTTCGGCTCATTTGGAGGAGCTTCGGCTCATTTGGAGGAGTTTCGACTCATAGTCCGCAATGGGGGACTTTAACCTGTTTGGAGGAGCTTCGGCTCATTTGGAGGAGTTTCGACTCATAGTCCGCAATGGGGGACTATACCCTGTTTGGAGGAGCTTTGGCTCATTTGGAGGAGCTTTGACTCATAGTCCGCAATGGGGGACTATACCCTGTTTGGAGGAGCTCCGGCTCATTTTATGGAATAGTGTTCCATTTGCGTTTCTGGATTTCTAGTTGATGATTTCTAGTATTTGCGTTTCACCGATTTTTATGATTGACATTGATATGTTTTGTCAATATTTGTGTTTTGGTGAATAATTTAAAGAATATACGATTCTTTATGGATGTTTGAGATGATTTGAGATATTGTATGATTTTTGTTGTTATTTGATGTATACTTGTCATAGTATGGCATTTTTGTTATCATATGATTTTGGTCATATCTCTTATCCTATCTCGGTTTATATGATATTTATAGCTAGGCTGATCCGTTTACTATTTTCTTCTTAAATAATACTCGGGTCAGACCTAGGTATTTCAAGTGCTCCTGCTTGACTTCGTATCAGGGTCCTTCACCTAACTTTTGGCTAACTACTTTGGCATAGTAGTTTTTGTTAGTATACATTTGAGATAGAGACTCCTTGTGTATACTTATTCTTTTGTCTAGCACTTGTATCTGTTCTTTTGTGATGTAGTGGATCTAGTTTGACCACTACTTTGATGTACACTTCTATGTGTTATATTCATATCTGTTTCCGCCTTTGTGATATGAATGTCTGTGACATATTTGTGTTATGTTTATTTCTATATTTGTTTCAGAAGTCCACATAGCCACTGTGTGGTAGCTTTGAGTTTGTATTCGGTATGTCAGATTTCCTCTTGAAATGAAATGTAAGTTATATTGTCTGACATATCGGTACTCGCACAAAGCAATTACACAGATGGTCGCTCCTCAACAGCCTTATTCTTCGTGCTAGTCGATGGCATTACCCAATAGTATCCTTGGCTAGCGTGAGTATAGAGGTGGGGCATCACAGCTATGGAGTATGGTGTTCTTATGGTCATTGTGCCACAAGAGGAGGTGAAGAAACCTGAGGTTAAGTTTATCCAGATTGACGGCTAAAATTATTATAATCAGGTTTTTTTACCTTAATGTTCAATTATGCCAATTTTTACCGATTGCTCTAATTTTCCGATGAATGTCTCATCTTTCTATTAGACAATTACATGCATATTACTTCATCCTTGGGATATAAACAAGTCTATGCAATTTTTATGTCATTTATAATTTTAAAATATATGTGTGCGCGCGCGCTTTTTTTCTTACGAGTTTGAGTTATTTATTTTCTGTTCTTTCTAAGTTGGTTACAGAAGTTTTTACAGTACAAATCATTTGACTCGATTTTTATATATGTTTACAAGTTGTCTTTAGTATTTCAATTACTGGGTTTTTACCTTTTTCCTAAAAAATGCCATTACTTTTAACTTGCTTACATGTAATCTTATTTAAATATGAGCATGTAGATAAATTCGTATTAAATATGGAAATAGAAATGGAGAGATACGAACATTACAACTTTAGTTTCAATACATATAAGTAACTGGCTTTTGATGTTTAAACATCACGAGTTTTGGACCAACATGCATGAGTTCAGAACCCATGAGTATAACTAAGTTCAGAATCAAGTTAGCATAATGTCAAGACAAATAGCACTAACTGGCTTTTGATGTTATACTTAAGTTTTGAGTACATAAAAAGAAACTGGAAAATTTTAGAAATTCTAAGATCAGTAAACATTAAGAAAAAAAAAGGTGAACCCAACTATATGTTTAAACTGAAAAGTTCTATGATATATGGTCACTTAATTTCTCTTTTTTGGATTTCTTTTGTTTTAAAAGTACAGAGTAAATAATGTCAAATCGATATCAGCCATGCAACTCTACGTTTTACCGTTACATCTTTTTCACTGCATGAAAGGGAGGAACGATAGTCATCATGCTTCAATTTTTTTTGAGGAAGATGCCTTTTTGAATGATGTAATGATAGTTTATTTCTTTCCAGTAAAAGCTTGAAATTTTTTACTATCTTCTTTCTTCACAATTTCAGCTCCATCAACCTCCAATCCATTCTTGGCAGCATTGTAGAACCAAAGACAAGCTTCCATTGCTTTTAGAAGTAGTGCACTTGGTTTCATTCATATAAGCTGATCTGTATTCGTTCTGGGGCTGTTCATAATCAAGAGGAGGTGCAAAGTCGACTTCATAGTCAGTGTCAACAATATGCACCGCATCACGAGGCTTAGTCTCCAGTACTTCAATATGATAACTCCTACCATTATAGTATATCACTATACTACCACCTGCATTCAAGCAAGCATAATTTCTTAAGGTCCTCTCGACAACAGCTTTGGTGTTGGGAATGTCCAGAAAGTCCTTGCTGTGGGGCTGCAGCTTCACGTATATGCCCTTCACCAAAGCCACGTTCATCACCTGCACTTCTCCTCCATCTTCCAAATCCAAAGTCAGCATCATCCATTTAGGTAGGGTAATGGTGCCTTCTTCTGAGATGAATTCAAGGACTCCATAGTATGCCATTTTGTTGGTGTTGTGGTTGACCAGTTGGAACATCATCGGGTACCTCATATTATCAAGAGATAAAAGGGAAGCGAGAGCAGATGAAGGCAGCAGAATTTTGTTGCATGGGGCTTCTAATATTTAAAAAAAGGTATGTACTTAATTGATAGCCAAATGAACATGGAAGGCTAATAGCATCTCTTTTGGGACATATCCCTAAAAGTAGCAGTTGGTAGTAACACAGGAAATAGCTTCGTATTCAAGCATTACTTTTGAATGCTATACAATAGAAAACAACTACCATGAGATATCGAGAATAGATCAAAGAAATTGGATTCTTAAATATTAATGTTTATTGAATATTGGTTCTTATAATATATTTTTATTACTATTGCTTTATCATGTCACTAGGTTAGCTAACAAGCGTATCAACCAACTTATATATGTACCTTAAATGTATCTTAAATGTATTAAACATATGGTCACTTATGGAGATGAATTAATGGAGTTGCCTTTTTTTGCTTTAAATTTGTTCTTTGTTAATGGCTTTGAGCTTTTGATGTCCATAGTCTTAATGTGAAATTCAAAGGAAATGCTTAACCACCCATTTATGGATCAATAATTTATATACATTTAAGGATTAGAATTTACGAAATATATACCATAATAAGTAAATGAATTTGCATCTGTGTACTGACACTTACAAAATGTAATTCAATTAGCATTTATAATCTATTATCCACCAACATATGTATATATTTGTACATATGTCAGTCTATTTTTTGTATATATATAATGTATGTATGTAGGTATTTGAGCCAGTTCCATTATGTTACTTTTTTTCCGAATTAACCTTGAGTTCACTCAATAATGGTTGAATTCAAGGGGTGTAATAGTCAATTTCCAAAACATAGTACAAGTAAGATAGATAAAAGTTATATAGACCTCTTTCTTCTACTCTGTGTTCATCTTTGGTGAATTTTTTTTCAATATTTAAATCACCTTTACTATATTATATGTCATAATTGAATCGGTAACTATTTGGAAAATAAAATCCAATTATGGTTCGTACCACTCCCTAATTAAGGAATCATGCTTTATATTCCAATTATGGTCTTTAGCCGGTATTTGATACTTTCTGCTATGATTATCAGGTTTTAGATAGAGACTACATAAAGTAATAAAAGTCTATAGGTTTCCAATAACTTTAGAATAGCGTTAGAAGGATGAAGAAAATGATTCATAAGAGCTTATATGTAATGGAATTACAAATGAGTTTCTTCTCATAAGCATATACATTTTATTGGAGAATATAACATGAACACTTGATCCTTTTATGTAATATGTTTGTCAAAAGTGTAAGAATATGGCCTTTTATGGTCTGATTTTGACCCTTTCACAGTATGTTTTCGGTCCTCGATGCTTTTATGTACAAAAGCAAACTCTAAGAAACCAAACTCTAAGAATTTTATGCTTTTATGTATGTTTCTAACCTAAAATATGGAAAAGACTAGGTTCTTTTAATATATACTTTGATGCTCAATAAGAGGAAACGATACATTATCGGGTTTGCTTAACGTGCCGTCAAAGCACGTAACATGAATGGTAATAGAAATATTTTATGTCCGTACTTTAAAAGCATTATGCAACATATATCAATCTTACGCTTCTACCATAAAGCAATTCTTTCTTTCAGAAGAAAAAATATTTGTGATTCTTTACTATCAAATCAATATATCAAAGATAGAGAGCGCCGATCCTATTTAAAATCGATTTTAATTTTTTATCAAGATTTTCTATGCGCACGTCCATCGGACGTGCATACATACTCATGTGTGTGTGTATATATAAATATATATATATGTATGTATGTATATATATATAGACACACACATATATTTGTATGTATAAATATATTATATATAATATATGAACATAAAACATTTATATATAGATAAATATAGGTATAGAAAAAGAGAGAACAATTATTAAAATTATTTATAATTCAAAATTAACTTAGTTTTGCAGACATAATAATTTAAGTATTTTAATTTGTATATATTATAAATAAAATAATGTTTTCATCCATAAATAATTAACATAAAATAATATATTGATGAAAATTCAAATTTACAATTTTATAAAATCTAAGATCATAAAATAGAGCTGAGAAAATATCTGAAGATTTTTCAAAGTTGAATTATTAATTTTAAAAACAAATATATTGATTTTGGCAATAATTATTTAATATAAAATAATTTATTATTAAAAATTCAAAATTTAAAAGTTTACAAATTCTAGGATCATGAATGAAAGGTTACAAAAAATTTGAAGAATTTTTCAATTAAATTATTATTTTTAATAAATCATAAACAATTTTTCTGAAATAATATTAATTATTAAAAATATAAAATTTGTTGAAAAATTCCTAAATTTATTCTATATGTTTCTAAAATGATATAATATTTATTTTAAATATATAATTGAATTTTTAATGTAATAATTATTTTATATATAATAAACAATTCAAAAATTCAATAAATGTTAATTTAAAAATATGAATATATGTATGATAATTAATTTTTGAATTTTTAAATTCATATTATATATAAATAAGTGTACTAAATTTTTTAAATCATATATATCTTATATATGCATATATGCTATTATGAGAGAGAAATATACACTTATATATATATATATATATGAATTTATTAATAAATACGTGCAAAACAATTATTATTGACAAAAAATGATTTTTTGCAGTAAAAATATATTTGTTTATACATAAACCAAATAGTATAATAAACTAATTATGCACATAACCAAACTGATTTGTGACAGTCACATCTACTTATAAAATCTCACCTAACTAAACATATAGTAGCAATATATTTAAACAGATATGAAATTGCTCATTATAGGATCATAGAATATAATTTAATTACTGTAATATGAATTAAAATTACCAATTTAATGATGTCTTTAAATCCACATTGAAGCAATGACTTCCCTTCCTTTTATTGTTCTTGATTCGTCAGATTGCAAGTTTGGAATAACCGACCTATAACTATCGAATAGTATTATTTTAATTTGAAATATATTTGAGAATTTTGGAGTGGATTGAGAGCGATGTTTTAACCAACAATGCAAAAGGTAATGGCGGCCAAAAAGATTAGTAATTGTTTTTAGAGATACATACATATATATATATACACATACACACACACAGATATATATATAGGGTTGTATTAAAGAAAAACGAGGAAAACCTTTTTACCCATTCTCACTTTATCTCAGCCCATTATCTTCAAGCCAATTCCCTATGTTTTAGCCACCCCTAGACCTTCCTAAAAATGAAATTTTGCAGCCCTAATGATGGGCCTTAAACCCATCTAAGCTCAAGCCAAAATATTATGTAATTAAATCTAATTTAATCGCTTATCGATATTGTATATCGATCGATATATTTATAACTATTATAAATATATATAACATTATTTATTTCTCAAATCATATTCAAATTTTATAATTAATATTTCATAAATATTAATTAATTTATAACAATTATAAACTAATTAAATCGTTTGGTCTTAAGGGAATTCATCATTTCGGCTGTGTAACTCTTGGGTGTAAATTTGGTCAGCGATTAACATCGAACTATTCTAATGTTAACGTTCACACGTCACTTAGCAGGTGGTGTGACATTACGGCCAAATTTATCACTTACTCATTTTTGGTAAAATCCAATTTTAGTTTAATAAGCGTTACTCGGTTGTGACATTTGTTTACACCAATTCTCTTCGTCAAAACTATATCACTTTGGACTTATGGAATTTGGTAATGGAAAAAATTCCAACCTCATCCACATTCAACTTTATAGTCTAAATACAAAGTCCTTGGTTCAATAATAACAATTATTATTAACCAAAATGCTTTGGCCAGAGACTTTGACTTTAAGTTGACTTGAGTTGACCGTGATACAAACCGCTTATAACTGAGGAGGCGAATCCTCTCTTGAATAGTGCTTCACTTCCAATACTTCCACTCGACCTAACTATAGTCACTCGATGGATGTCATGCCATGATTTGGCTATAATCAAAGCGGAGCTTTCATATTGAAGATCAATAGTATTCTCAAGTCGAGAGAACTGTGTAAATCAGTCACATCGATATTTTCTGTTTGACCTTAGTTATATTAACCAACAGAAAACTATCAATTGAGTCGTTCCATAGTTATCCAATAACTATTAGTACATAACCCTTAGGTGCCCCCAGCAGTCATGAGTAATATACTGCCCAACATTTGAAGAGCATTACGTACTCCAGTCACAACAGATACATCGATATCTAGTCTCAATGCATCTTGACCATGAACATTTAAAATGGTATATTTGTTTCGTTGTGATAAATTACTCACGGTTACAACACTTTGTAACTACTATCACAAAATATACCATTTATGGATTTTTCTATTAAATATACTTTTAATTAAGTTAATTAATTAATATAATCACATTATATCAAGGATATAATAGGAAGAAAATACCTTTTATTTCGAACAAGATTGGTCAACGAGTTAGATATATGTAACAAATTACATAATTGCCCCTAGGGCATACCCATAACCGGATCAATCTTCCACTTGCACTTGGGGTCAATTATTTAATCTAATTCCAACTTCTCCAATCTATTTTCTCAAAACCAATTAGGTCAGTCCCTTAGTGAACGGGTATGCTATTATGTTTTAATTATCTACTTTGTCGATTAACTCTCTCTGACACTGATAAATTGCCTTTATCATATGGAATGATTCGAAGTATGTCTTTCGACTTCTAGTGAGATTTAAGTTCTATCATGACTAATTTCATGACATTTTTATCTTATAATAATATTATGGGATTCTCAACATTTGAAATCACCTTTGGCTTAATTATAAATTTGTGCATTTATATCTATATACATTGGTTTATTATAGCACTATTCAAGTTAATGTTCTCAACATTTCGTTAAATCGACCACGGTCACTTTTATTTTGAAACATTTCCAAATTAAAGATTTTAACTTGAATTTTATCATTGACATGTTATACTCAATATCACTTATAAAACTTTGTGTCCAAACGTTCCATCATAACGAGTTCGTTGTTTCTATAAAAAATTCTCTAGTATTTCATAAATACGCGAGAACGCCTTAAACAAACATTTAGTGATATCAATTTGGATTTTATATTTGCTCCATGTATCAAATACATAAACAAAACACAATATCATACACAACATAACCTGTATGATAATTCCTATTGCTAATGCATAATGAATCCAACTTACATGTTCTCATTTTAATAAGGTGCTCTTGTATATCATTTTGGGACAATCACTATATCTTTTATACTCACTATAAAAGACATCATTTACAATCCAAAATTGAGTATTAAAACAACTAAAGTTGATTTTAATACAAGCATATTGTTAAAATCAACAACGTGTTGTTTACTTATAGTTTAGAAATATCAATGTACCTTTTAACGTTCTTTCTTATGAACACACGCTTCCTCAGCACTTTGATTGAAAATCAAACTATTTGATATTTCTATCAAAATACTTATTCA
The DNA here is from genome assembly GCA_030737815.1 of Allium fistulosum. Taxonomy (NCBI): domain Eukaryota; kingdom Viridiplantae; phylum Streptophyta; class Magnoliopsida; order Asparagales; family Amaryllidaceae; genus Allium; species Allium fistulosum. The sequence goes on from CM060907.1 coordinate 105,477,722, forward strand.
ATCTTGATGCTTATAATATGATACATTCGTATCATTTCTTAGATCATATCCAAAGACTCACAAACCCAATATCGCTCCTACTGACATCGAGGCATTTTTAGTTAATATGTGTAAACGGCTTACTCTAAATCATTATTTAGAATTTTCTGTTTCGATACATGAGTACCAAACACTAAGTCTTATCGAGCGATAATTTTATGAGTAAATCTGAATTAACTTGAGCTTGTTGAATACCGAATCTGTTATTCTAATTTCAACAATTAAAATTTGAGATATTGTTTTTATCAACATCGTTTATTTAATTCCAACCATATTAGTCTTTCCAATAAAGACATAATCTTGGCCGATAGATCACATCTCTTTGGTTATGACCACCAAAATCATATTTTGATAGCATACTCGGAATTCTTTAGATCTGCGCATCATACCATATAGAGTCAACAAACTTAATGGTTTAATTGAACAACCGAGGGTAATGTATATTTTCGACATTAATAAGAAACTCATAGTTTCTTATCGTTTTACGAGAATACTTATTAGACATTATAATGCTATGTGTTCATTTAGGTTAGTTAATTTCACTTTATCTCATATAATTAGTTCTATCTATGGATCAGATCCAATTCCATTTAACTACCAAAATTTCTCAAAGAAATTCCTTCACAATGAAGTTGATATATCTTGAAACAACAATCGTTTCTTAGTGCAAATAGAATAGGGATTCATAAACGCTTTATGAACCTTTTTATTTATAAAATTGATTTTAGTTTACAAAAATTATGTTCAAAACATAAATATGTCATTTAATGACAGTCCTTTCCAAAAAACCTTTTGGTGATTCATACAAGATCGCTCATGAACAATTATTACGTGCAATCTTTCGACTCGCACAACCTGCCAACTCCTTGGCCTAGGATATGTTGGGATTTCTTACAAACCCTTATCTTGTATGATTTTATAAACTGTTGTTTAGATGAAATAATATCAACCTTGTGTACTAATCTTAAGTACATTACCTTATAGAAAGAAACTAACTCAACTTCACTCACAATTAATCGTAAATTGTCCAACAATATTTGATTACTCCTTATTGATGCATCATTATGAATAACATGGAGGAGCGATTTTGAGATTGAATCTATATTCATTTCTAGGTACATTTGGAACTCTTTCCGATATGCTCACTTATTCGACCAAATCAAATCATTTTATTCTATTGCATGTTATTTTATTTACTTTTCTTTTATATTCTATGATTTTATCATAAACTTACTAAATTTGTATCTAATACACATGTTCATGTTGGCAATAAATCATCGATGAATATAACAAAGTATGTGAAACCCTTTTGGTATTAATAGACTTGTGATTGCATGTATCAATATTTATTAATTCAAAGAGTTCATCAACTCTTGTGATGCTTCCACTGAATGGGTGCATAGCCATTAATTGTTTGAGATATAATTAACCTATATCATATGATTCATAATCATATAGTAAAATTATTCCTCAAAACTACGGCTTAGTCTATAATTCCAAAACAACTGTAAATAATATTAGATACATATGTATTTTTGTTGCATCACTTTTACTATGAAAACAATTTCCATAATATAGTTCTATTTCATAATGAATATTCATAATACTCATATTGAAATATAGTTATATTTATTTTTCAGTTAATACCAAAAAATAAACATTATTTCACAAATAATGTTCGGTACATTTTACAAAAATAATTTTCGTAATTTGATGCAATCATTAGGTGCTATATGGAATGCTCCCACTATTTCCGCCATTACTATAATAGCGTACTAAATTTAGAGGTCCACCATTCACTTAATATTGTTGATATTGTTTACTTATTTCATATGTTGCAACTAGTTTACAGAGGAGAGTTCTTTGATCAAATATCTTGAACTCAAAGAAATAAATGTTATAGAAAAAAAATTTCTATATGAAAATACATTTTGAAATAAAAATCATACTTCATATTCCAATATTAAGTATCAGTAATTATTGCAATTCTTGTTTCCAATGTTTCTCTATGAAGCAGAAGTGACTATTCATTCTCTTCATTCCAACTTTACCTTAAATTACATCTATTCTTATACATTCGTTTTTCTTTCAAATGATCAAACTATTCATAAGAAAACCTTACTACAATATCATAACAAACCTTTTACAAAAGTGCATTCGATTATTCTTAACATTTAAGACATCAAATATGTTGCACTTTATGTAAACCGATCAAGATGTCATTTCAACAATCGAGTTCTTAGATGTATCTCGTAGTTTATGGTCTTGTGTTACATTAACACAATATGATCCTTTTGAAATCATTCAAGTTGAATACATGATCTTAAAATACTGTTTATTGGCTTAGTTCAAAAGAACTAACTTCATCGAAATATTGTACCCCACAAACTATGACTATTCACCATATAACATTTATATGTGAAAGTACATGGATCAAATATCCGTAGTTTTGAATTGCATTTAGAGTTCAAAAACTCATAAAATGCAATACACGGTCTAAACTAAATAAACATATAAGTGACCAACTTACGAATGTATTAAGTAGTTGAAATTGGGCACTTGCATGGGTATAGAAACATTATATAACATGCAATTAGAATTATTTGTAAGTATATATTATATTTCTATTTGTCAACTTTCAAGTTAGTTTATTTATAGATGTTAATTGACAAATGTTTTATCAATCATATTAAATGCACAAATTTATCATTGTATATAATTATAACATTATATAGCATATGTTCTTACAATATTAGAAAGGTTAAATTTTACCATTTCATTTTTTTAATAAGGCTCCCTCAAGTCTTTTATATTTCTCCAAACCCTAAGATGAAACATAGAAGTCTTACAACTTCACTAGTAGGTGTTAGGACTCGTTTGTTTTGGTATTCTGACCTTGAGTTTGCTCAACAAATCATAGCCCCACAAACGATGGATAACTCCTTCTCGGTTGTATCATATACAACTCCTAACCCATTTTTCTTGTTCTAATCTCATTTCAACCTTGAGTTTGCTCAACAAATCGAAAGAGATTATTCACTCGTACCTACCATATTGTGATGGCCTAAGTATATATGTACCTTGAGTTTGCTTAATAAATACATATAGTTATCTTACCTCATCTGTTCAATATATTAATAATACTTCACATAACATCCCTAACTTGAGTTTGCTCAACAACTTAGGAGTATGTAAGTAATTTATTAATATATATATATATATGGTAGAGAACAATATATTGAAGATTCATAATCTTTAATATATATATTGAGTGATATTGACTTATAGAATAATATATTTCTTATGAAATACCCTAGTGACTCAAGTATCAAACACATCAGAAATCACGGTATATGTACATTTACATATGTAGTTATTTATCAAGTCTATTTGGGTTTCTTTAATGTTCCACATTTAGTTTATTCACATGTCATATAAGTTTTATTGTTATATAACTTTTATATTTAATATTTTTTTTGGCAAGGCCGACGGGGTTGAATGGACCCCTACCATTTTATTGCTGCACCAAAGAGGGCTAAAGAGAACATGCCAACAGACTGGCATGTAAGAGAACTAGGAAAACAAAGTGCAACAATCACAGGGAGCACGAAGAAAACAAAAACACAGAACAAAGAAAACAGAAAAGAGCTCCGAACTAATGGAAGATGCCTGGGTCAAAGGCAAAGTTAGCTAGATACAGGTCCAGCTTTAATATTACTTATATGGTAGTCTTACGTATAATATATTATTAATTAAATCTTATATAATTAATTTTAATCAATTAATTCTTTAATTAATTTTAAATTAGTATTCCAATATAACTTTTATATTGGACATATCTACTATAACATTTATACTGTATACTATAACCTTTATAGTGTAACACACATATATCATATATATGTGTATTTTATTTAATTAATTAACCTTAATTAATTAATTCAATTAAACAATTTTTATTAAAATTTATTAATTTCAAAATTTATCTTGTATACATACACGTATACTTATGTTATCTTAAACATTTTAAAATAACATAACATATATCAATATATGTAATACATGCATATATGCATTAATTAATTAACATATTTAATTAATTTATTTTATTAATCTTATTAATAAATTTGAAATTTGAAATTATTATATAAATATTTTTAAACATTTTGAAAATATCATTATACTTTTAAACATTTTGAAAACTTATGTATTATTATAATTTTTATAATAAACATGTTTTATTTTAAGTTTAACTATTAAATTTAAAATCTTTAACATTAATTTTCAAAACGATTTTGAAAATTAGCCCAAGGCCCAAATTAGGTTGGGCCTTTTCTATTAGAAGCAACCTTTGGGCTTACTTCACCTTTTGGGCCAGGCCGGTAACCAGGTAGGACAAGGTACTTGATTACCCAATTCCAATCCTAAATATTACCTTTCTAGACACCGTACTAAGTCGGCAAGTTTAATTAGTTAGCCCTAATATGACTAATTTAGACCGCATAGGCTATTGGGCCCTAATACCATTATTGGAACTGGACTAGCCCACATCGGAAGTTATGGGTGAATTTCAAACATTTTACCATATTGGATCTTTTATTGGGCCTATGAAGTCTAACTGAATTAGAACATTTCTAAATTTCATTTAAATAAAATCATTTATTTTATTTAAATTCAAATATATTAAGATATAAAATTAATTTTATTTGATTTAGTTTATACATAAATGTATCATATAAATATATGTGTGATTGCATGTGTAACATAATAATCCATGAAAGGTATAATATACCCATATGTAGATGTTGGGATTTACATCACAATAGACATATTAGCTCATTTTGTATGTCATGTATGCTGTCCAAATATGTGCTTGTATATGTGTTACAAAATATGTGTGTCTATATATATATATATATATATATATATATATACAAACATATGTATGTATAAATATACTATATATAATATACGAACATTTATATATAGATAAATATATATATATATAGAAAGAGAGAAAATAATTATTAAAATTATTTATAATTCAAAATTAACTTAGTTTTGCAAACATAATATTTTTAGTATTTTAATTTGTATATATTATGAATAAAATAATATTTTCATCCATAAATAATTAACATAAAATAATATATTGATGAAAATTCAACTTTTATAATTTTCAAAATTCTAGGATCATAAAATAGAGCTTTGGAAAAATTTGGAGATTTTTCAAAGTTGAATTATTATTTTTAAAAACAAATACATTAATTTCGACAACAATTATTTAATATAAAATAATATATTATTAAAAATTAAAATTTTAAAATTTTAGAAATTCTAGGATCATGAATGAAAGGTTACGAAAAATTTTGTAGAATTTTACAATTAAATTATTATTTTTAATAAATCATAAACAATTTTTTCAAAATAATATTAATTATTAAAAATAATAAACATTATTGAAAAATTCCTAAATTTTTCTATATGTTTCTGAAATGATATATTATTTTTTTAAATATAAAATGGAATTTTTAATGTAATAATTATTTTATATATACTAAACAATTCAAAAATTCAATAAATGTTAATTTAAAAATATGAAGATATGTATGATAATTAATTTTCGAATTTTTAAATTCATATTATATATAAATAAGTACTAAATTTTTTGAATCATATATATATCTTATATATGCATATATGCTATTATGAGAGAGAAATATACACTAATATATATATATATGAATTTATTAATAAATATATATAAAACAATTATTAATGACAAAAATTGATTTTGTACAGTAAACAACATTTGTCTATACATAAATCAAATAGTATAATAAACAAATTATCCATATAACCAAACTGATTTGTGACAACCACATCAACTTACAAAATCTCACCTAACTAAACATGTAGTAGCAACATATTTAAACAGATATGAAATGGATCATTATAGGATCATAGAATATAATTTAATTATTGTAATATGAATTAAAATTACCAATTTAATGATGCCTTTGAATCCACGTTGAAGCGATGACTTCCATTCCTTTTACTGTTCTTGATTCATCAGATTGCAAGTCCAGAATCACTAGCCTCTAACTATCGAATAGTATTATTTTAATTTGAAATATATTTGAGAATTTTGGAGTGGATTGAGAGCTATGTTTTAACCAGTAATGCAGAAGGTAATGGCGGCCAAAAAGATTAGTAATTGTTTTTAGAGATGCATACATACATACATATATATACATACATATATATACACACACACATATATATATATATACATACATACATACAGATATATACTGGGTTGTATTAAAGAGAAACGAGGAAAACCTTTTTACCCATTCTCAATTTATCTCAACCCATTATCTTCAAGCCAATTCCCTATGTTTAAGCCACCCCTAGACCTTCCCAAAACAAAAATTTTGCAGCCCTAATGATGGGCCTTAAACCCATCTAAGCCCAAGCCAAAATACTATGCAATTAAATCTAATTTAATCGCTTGTCGATATTGTATATCGATCGATATATTTATAACAGTTATAACTATATATAACATCATTTATTTCTCAAATCATATTCAAATTTTATAATTAATATTTAATAATATTAATTAATTTTTTATAATTATAAACTAATTAAATCGTTCGGTCTTAAGAGAATTCATCATTTCGGCTGTGTAACTCTTGGGTGTAAATTTGGTCAGCGATTAACATCGAACTATTCTAATGTTAACGTTCACACATCACTTAGCAGGTGGTGTGACATTATGGCCAAATTTATCGCTTACTCATTTTCGGTAAAATCCAATTTTAATTTAATAAGCGTTACCCGATTGTGACATTTGTTTACACCAATTCTCTTCGTCAAAACTATATCACTTTGGACTTATGAAATTTGGTAATGGTCAAAATTCCAACCTCATCCACATTCAACTTTATAGTCCAAATACAAGGTCCTTGGTTCGATAATAACAATTATTATTAACAGAAATGCTTTGGCCAGAGACTTTGACTTAGAGTTGACTTGAGTTGACCGTGATACAAACCGCATATAACTGAGGAGACGAATCCTCTCTTGAATAGTGCTTCACTTCCAATACTTCCACTTGACCCAACTATAGTCACTCGATGGATGCCATGCCATATTGGGCTATAATCAAAGCGGAGCTTTCATATTGAAGATCCACAGTTTTCTCAAGTCGAGAGAATTGTGTAAATCAGTCACGTCGATATTTTCTGTTTGGCCTTAGATATATTAACCAACAGGAAACTATCGATTGAGTCGTTCCATAGTTATCCAATAACTATTTGTACGTAACCCCTAGGTGCCCTCAGTAGTCATGAGTAATACACTGTCCAACATTTGGAGAGCGTTACGTACTCCAGTCTCAACAGATACATCTATATCCAGTCTCGATGCATCTTGACTAGGAACATTTAAAATGGGATATTTGTTTCGTTGTAATAAATTACTCACGATTACAACACTTTGTAACTACTATCACAAAATATATCATTTATGGATTTTCTATTAAATATACTTTTAATCAAGTTAATTAATTAATATAATCACATTATATCAAGTATATAATAGGAAGAAAATACCTTTTATTTCGAACAAGATTGGTCAACAAGTTAGATATATATAATAAATTACATAATTGCCCCTAGGGCATACCTGTAACTCTATCAGTAGCTATATACTCCACTCCACAAAGAGTGTAGATTTCCTTAAGTGTTAAACTCATCCTCATATCGTTTTAGGACTACATGCTTCTATTTAATGAAACTAGCATGTTTAATCAATGTATCTTCATAACTTGTTACTAATATATATATATATAATCCATTGAAGCCAGTTCTTGGGATCTCTAATCATTAGGTTGGGCTACTATTATAAGTTATCACCCATTACCAATTTCTCATTCTATGGGCAATAGTCCCTTTCTTTTAAATGTTGATATGACTTTCTCTCTAGCCAATCCTTTCGTTAAAGTATCCGCCAGATTCTCATCAGTGCGTACCTGATCCACTCTTATAGATCCCGAAGAGATACTCTTTTACAGTACTATGCTTATGAAGAATCTATCATCTCTTACCAATGTAATAACGGTTCTCAACTTTTGGCATAGTCGTGGTATTATCGCAATGGATCGACACAGTTGATATCGGTTTTTCCCATAAGAGGTTCTTAACTAGCAGATTTCTTAAGTAATCAGCTTCTTCATTAGCAGTAGCTGGTGCTATCATTTATGACTCCATAGTGGATTGAGTCAAAATAAACTATTTTCTTATATTTCTAAGAAACAGCTCCTTTTGCAATACTAAAAATATATCCACTAGCGACTTTGGAATCGTTTGATAACGTATTCTAATCTGCATCGCTATGTCCTTCAAGGATAGTAGGAAACATCTGATAGTGTAATCCAATGTTCATGGCTCTTTTAAGGTATCTCATGATCCTTTGAATAGTGTGCCAATGTTCTATACTAAGTCTACTAGTAAACCTGCACAATAATCCTAATGTCATGTCTAGTACAATCAGTGCCATACCGAAGGTTGCCAACGATGCTTGCATATTCTGTAACATCCTAGATTTTTGATTACATTATTTAGGAGATTTAGTTAAATAAACTAAATAAAATAATGTGTTGATAAGGGGATTGAGATTTGATTTAATTAAGGTAGTTGTGCCTTTTTAACTAATAAATTAAATGAAGGGTTTAAAATGAATTAGCGGAGGGGTATTATGGGGAAGAGGCCATTCCTATATCACCTTCCTTAGGCCGTGTATCTCAAAACGCACGTTCATTCTCATTTTCTAAAATTTAAAAGCTTGGCCGACCACCATTAACAAAGGAAGAAAAAGAGGAAACAAAAGAAAAGCTTAAGGAAAGAAAGTTCAAATCAAACTCATTCAAATCTCAAGCTCCTTAATCATTAACGCAAAGGTGAATAATGTTTACATCTCTAAACTTTTATGGTTTCAGCTTTAAGGTTAAACCCGAATTATTTTGCAAAGATTTGCCACGTTTTGAATGATAAAGTGATTATATATACATGTTGATGATTTATGTATGTTCATATATATTTTATGACATGTTTTAAGATGAAAACCCTATTAAATGACATCTGTTAGCCTTGCGAATTTTTATGATGATCTAAAAAATTATTTTAGAGATGGGTTTCGATTTTCAGAATTTTCTGAATTTTTTTGGAATTGTTATGAATTTTATAAGGAAGAAAAGGTTAATTTGGATTATAAAATTATTTATGGGAAAAATAATTATAGTTTGGTTCCGAAAAATATTATATGTTGAAGAGAACATATTATTTGATTTTCTGAAATTTTACCAGAATTTCCTATGGTGTTTTAATAATTATATAAAATTATTTAAGGTATGGGACTTAAACGTTTTATATAATTATAAACGAGAAATGGGCTTTTTCAAAATTATTTAAACTTAAATAAGAAAAGTCAGTAGCATTTTGAATATAAAAATTCTGGCAACCAATCAAATTTAGACAAACAAGGCAGGCTGGGTACAAAAGAACTGTTTTAAAGTACAAATAAATAGTTTTTCTTCTATTTCAACTCTTTCGGAAAGATCTTCCGCCTTCATTTCAGACCTTTCGGCTAGGTCAAATACTAATGCACATGGTATCAGGCAACTTGTATGTAGTGAATTGGATGGAGTCGAAAGGTTTAGGGATGAAAGGTTATAGCTTTCGAAAGAGATGAAGTTTTTTTTTGGTTTAAAGAAAATACGCCTGCTAGCTTTCGAAAAAGAGCTTTCGACATTGTCGAAAGGTTCAAAAGAAAAAGGTTTCCATTGGTTTGCTTTCTTGTTTTAAATGAAACCTTCCGACAAAGTCGAAAGGCATAGCTTTCAACACGGCCGAAAGCATAGTTGTCGCTTCCTAACCTTTCGACACAGATGGAGTCAAAGGTTATCTTTTGTTTTCTAAAACTTGCCGCCTCTCTCCATTAATTTCTAAGGGTTGGTTCCAACACCAACACTTCATTGCTTTCGAATGGTTTCGAAAGGTTTTATAAAGGTTTCAAAGCAGTTGCTTTCAACTCCAATGTTTTTCTGGTCCTTTTGCATAATCCAAAAGTTTTAAGTCGAAACGTTTTAAAGGTTTCAAAGTAGTTAACTTTGATTGGTTTCGAGAGGTTTTCCACCTATTTTAAATTGAACTCAATGTCTTCAAATGGTTTTGAGTTACATTGCTTTTAGAAGGTTTATTATATAGGTGAGGTACCCCAGGCTTTCGACAAAGTCGAAAGGTTAAACCTTTCTACTAGGTCAAAAATAAACCTTTCGACTAGGACGAAGGGTATGGTTTAATGTTTTCGAAAGGCTAAGGTTTGAAGAATTTAAAGACAGATGTCAAATGTTTTAAAGCTTGTAAAAGGAAGGCTTTTAAATGGTTTGAAAGGAGTTACCTTCAATGATTTTGAAAGGTTTATTAAAGGATATGAAGGAGTTACCTTCAATACTTTCGAAGGGTTTTATGAATGGTTTTGAAGGAGTTACCTTCTATGTTTTCGAAAGGTTGTTTAAGGGTTTTAAACAAAGGTTTCGAATATAAGAACTAGGCAGATAGCCAAAGTATTTTAAGTTATAAAGAACTTCAACTTATTTTAATGGATAAACAATCCTTATTGAACATCATCAACAATGGTTTGAGTAAAGTATATATAACATGGAAAAATAGCTTAGAGTAAAGCTAAAGATATATTTTCCTTGTTTATATATGATTTGATGGATTAAATCATTTTGAAAAGGTTTCAAGGAAAATTTAAAGAGCAGTTAGCTCAAATATTTTGAAGGGTAGTTAACTCAAAAGAAAATTCGGCCAGTTAGCTCATTTTAAATTTGGACAGTCGGTCCATTTTGAGGGCAATCAGCCCAGAGGACAGTTAGTCCAGGATAGTTAGTCCAGAAAGAGCAGTTAGCTCTGATATGAGCAGATAGTTCATTTATTTGCATAATGGACCTTGCTAAAAAATTTAGGATAGTTAGTCCACCCTTTTTACCTGTCTTGGGCAGATAGCCCATTATCTAGCATAAAAGATATTGCTACTTTGGTACAATCAATTTTAGGACACATAGTCCAGAAAAGAGCAGATAGCTTAAAATTTAGGATAGATATTCCAGTAAAGAACAGATAGTTCAGATTTTAGACATATAGTCTATTTTTATTTCCTATTTTAGCATAATGGATATTTCTATATTATTATTATAATTAGTTGATTAACTAGTTTGGTTGCTGGAAAGGATTTGCAAAATATATGTTTTGAAAAGAGATATTAGTGAGGGGGAACCCATTCCGCTAAGTGGCGTGGTCTCACTATTTATCCGTAAACTGAGATGTAACAGAAATTATTCATACCAGGTTTTAAGTCTAACTAAATTTTTTGTTTCCCCTTAAACTCTCGGGTGCTCAAAAATTTGATTTGAGTAGGCTGAGGGTTTAGGTTTCCAGGTTTTAGCAGATTTTGATGAATAAAGCATCCGAAGATGAGCAAGTGGCTGACGGATAGCTAATTTAGGAAGTTCTATTATAAAATTGTTTCCGCTGTGTATTAAGACTATTATGTCTATATTGATTTGATCATCCAAGGGGGCATCTTCATATGTCACTCTTGGCATATTGTTGTAAATTTATATTTGATCAATACTTGGGATTACGGTTGGGAATTTTGTAACTTGGATATGATTTGTTTGAAATGTAATCACTAAAATTATTGTTTTTTGAATATCTGTGAGTTTGTTCATATTCAAGTGTTTCTGATATTATGGATACTATTAACATTGCCGTATTTCATCACCAGATGTTAATATTGTGGATGGCTGCAGCATCCATAGCGCTTAGCTTTTGGTCTTCAGATACGGAATGTTACAACTTGGTATTAGAGTATAGGTTTATGAAAAATTTAACTAAAAGTTGGTTTTGAAAAAAAATCCAAAGAAATTAGAGTAAGATTTAGGGTTGGGTTAGCGCTATAGTAACGTACTTGTATTTGTTATATATAAGTATGCGCTTTATCTCCATTCTTCTATCTTTGATTAGTGTATCTTTCTGTATCTCATAAGGTTTGAATACAGATATGGATGGTAGAAGAAGCAGGGTTAACCAAAGTCAGGCGGAGAATGCTGGTGCAGAAGTCCCGCAAGTCAGAATGGAAGCCATGTATCAGTTTTTCAGGAATATGATGCAGGCAGGAGTTGCAGCCGGAGTGGTAGGAGGAAATGTTGTTGGAGGAGGGGTTCCAGAAGTTCCGGTAGTTAATCATTTTACTAAGATGAGCGGTGATTATGTGAAGCCAGGAGGGAAGCCGTTTATGGGAACAGAGGATGCCATTGGAGTTGAGAATTGGTTGTTGAACTGTGAAAGGATTTTTTGCAGATTTAGGGCTCAATGATGGGCAGAAGAGGAGGTTGGCATCCAAGAAGCTTCAGGGGACCGCATTGTTCTGGTGGAACAGTGTAATTGTGACAATTGATGAGGAGACAGTACCCTAGGAGGATTTCAAGAGGAGATTTCAAGAGAGGTTTATGTTAGTAATGGCACAATCAGCTTTAATTAGGCAGTTTGCTGAGCTGGTGTAGGGTGAGATGTTCGTTGCTGAGTATGCCAGGAAGTTTGAAGAATTGGCCTAGTATGTGTATGCTTTTGTAGATACCGTGTTGAAGTGGAATGAGAAGTTTATCAGAGGATTAAAGCCAGAATTGGCCAGTGCTACTTTGTCTCATCTTAGAGATCCTTCTGATATTGTTGTAGAGATGGATTTGAGGCAGGAAGAAGTCCTTGAGTCTCTGGAGAAGAGCAAGGAAAAAGTGGTCCATGTTGAGAAGAGCCAGAAGAGGAAGTTCATTCCCAAGAAAGGTGCTCAGAAGGGTGGAGCAACCAAGAAAGTGAAGTCTGAAGTTGTCTGCTATAAATGCGACAAGAAAGGGCACTTTGCTAATGAGTGTCACTCAGGGAAAGTGAAAGATGTGGCTAAGGGGAAGAATGTCAGCTGCTTCTTATGACCAGATATGCCATTATAAGAACCAATGCAAGGAGCCTATTAGAGATGGTAAGGGAAAGGTGTATGCATTGGAGCCTGCTGCTTCTAAGCCTACAGCCCAGTAGAAGGGGAAGTCAGTTCTTGGGGGAACGCTTTAGATTCATGGTATGTCTGTTAGCGTTTTATTTGTTACCGGTGCATCGCATTCTTTTATATTTAGATGTTTAATATATAAGCTTAACCTTGAACCAACATATTTAGTTACTTCCTTACGGGTTGCGAATCCAATAGGAGGGTATCCAACTCTAGGGTTGAGGTGCGACAAGTTTAAGTTTGACCTATTAGGTCATACTTTTGTGTGCAGTTTGCATGTATTTGATTTTGTGGGATTTGGGATTATCCTAGGTATGGATTGTTTAAGTGAGTACGATGCTAAGATATTTTGCTAAGGTAGGAAGATATCTCTTGGACACCAGGATTGTGGCGATCAGATTGTTTTCACCATAGGAGGTTCTAGTGTTGCAGTGTTTGCTTTGTTGGGTTCATTGGATTCAGATGATGAGATGAGCCGAGTTTTCATGGTTAGAGAATTCACAGATATGTTTGAGCCAGTAGTTGGATTGCCTCCGAAACGAGCCATTGAGTTTCGGATAGATTTGTTTCCAAGAGAAAAACCGATGAGTAGACCACCAAGCCGGATGACCTCTTCAGAGATGAGGGAGTTGAAGGTGCAGTTGATAGACTTAGAGGGCAAGAGTTTTGTTAGGCCGAGCAGTTCACCATGGGGAGCGACGGCAGTGTTTTCTAAGAAGCCGGATGGATCATTTAGGCTATGTATCGATTATCGAAAGTTGAATGAGAGGACGATAAAGAATCGATATCCATTGTCTAGGATTGACGATTTGTTCGACCAGCTAAGTGGAGCAAAAGTATTTTCTCAGTTGGATTTGGCAACGGGTTTCCATCAGCTCAAGGGAGCAGAGTATAGTATACCTTTGACAGCGTTCAGGACCTAATATAGATCGTACGAATGGTTAGTTATGTCATTCGGACTGACAAATGCTCCAGCTTTCTCTGTGGATTTCATGAACCGGATTTTCCGAAAGCACTTGGATAGGTTCGTGCTGGTTTTCATAGATGATATCTTGATTTACTCTAAGAAAGAAAGAGAGCATGAAGTTCATCTTAGAGTGGTGCTTGAGACGCTGAGGCAGCATTAGCTGAAAGTGAAAATTTTGAAATGTCACTTTTGGAAGAAGGAGGTGAAGTTTCTTGGTCATGTAGTCTAGAGGAAGGGTTGTCAGTAGATCCGACTAAGATCGAGGCACTGAATTGTTGGAAGAGAGCCGAGAGAGTAACTGAGATTAAGAGTTTCCTTGGGTTGGCTGGTTATTATCAGAGATTCATTAAGGATTTTCCGTGGATAGCAGCACGGATGACCAGGCTGACGAGGAAGGATGTGAAGTTTGTGTGGACCGGTAAGTGTGAGGAAGCATTCTAGAGTTTGAAACACTTATTGACCCATGCACCTGTGTTGGTTATTCCATAGGGGAATCAGGATTTGGTAGTCTATACCGATGCGTGTGGAACATGATTAGGAGCTATGCTAATGCAGAGAGGTAAAGTGATTGCCTATGCTTCTAGACAACTTAGACTGCATGAGGTCAGATATCCGACGCATGATTTAGAGTTGGCTGTAGTGATTTTTACTTTGAAGGTGTGGAGACATTACCTTTTGGGAGAAATGTTTGAGCTGTATACAGATCATAAGTCGCTGAAGTATTTATTCTCTCAGAAGGAGTTGAACATGAGACACCAGAGATGGTTAGAATTCATAGCTACTTATGATTTTGGGCTTGAGTACACACAAGGGAAAGGCAACCGAGTTCAGTGGAGATCCGAGGCAAGGTCTAGTGGTGATACAAATGTACTGTCTTATTTGGAAGTTCGACCAGTTTTGATCAAACGGATTGCTTCTAAGCAGATAGAGGATACAGTGTTGGCTGAACGGGTCAGTAAGCTAAAGGAAGGAACCAAGAGCGATGACTTGAAAGATTTCAATCTTAACCGGAATGGGTGGTTGAGAAAGAAAGGAAGATTATGTGTTCCGAGTATAGGAAACATAAGAAAGGAAATCTTAGATGAATGCCATCGTTCGAAGTTCACTATACATCCCGGAGGTACCAAGATGTATCAGGATATGAAGAGGAGTTTCTTCTGGGAAGGAATGAAGCAGGATATTGGTTTGTGGGTAAGGCAGTGCTTGAATTGCCAGCTGGCAAAGGCCGAACACCAGAAATCGAGTGGTTTGCTTCAGCCATTAGATATTCCAGTCTGGAAGTGGGATTCTATTTCTATGGACTTCATAGACGGGTTGCCAAGGTCGAACATTGGAAATGAAAGTAGATGGGTGATGGTTTACGGATTGACAAAGAGTGCCCATTTCATTACAGCAAAGTCAACTAGGATAGCACCTGTTTTAGCAAGTTTGCTCATCAAGAATGTGGTTAGAATGCATGGAGTTCCTAGCAGCATAGTTAGTGATAGAGATTCCTTGTTCACTAGCTAGTTTTGAAAGTGTCTGTTGGAAGCTTTGGGAACCATGCTTATGATGAGTACCGCTTACCATCCGCAGACAGATGGGCAAACGGAAAGAGTTAACAAGATCTTGGAAGATCTGTTGAGAGCTTGTGTTTTGGATTTTGAGGGATCATGGGAGGACCATCTGCATTTAGTCGAGTTTTTGTATAACAACAGTTATCAGACTAGTATTGGGATGGCACCATTTGAAGCTTTGTATTGAAGGCCATGCAAATCTACTGTTTGTTGGTTGGAGACCGGGGATAGGTTGATTCTTGGTCCAGATTTGGTTAGAGAAGCTGCAGAAAAGATTGAGGTCATTCAAGATAGGATGAAGGAGGCTCAGTATAGGCAAAAAAGTTATGCAGATAAGAGACAGAAAGATTTGGAGTTCTCAGTTGGGGACCAGGATTTCGTCAAAATATCACCGATGAAGGGTGTGCTTAGATTTGGGAAGTCGGGGAAGTTATCTCCTAGATTCATAGGACCATTTCCTATTCTTGAAAGGATCGAGAAGCTCGCGTATAGACTTGAGTTACCAAGCATTTTGGCGGGTGTCCATGATGTTTTTCATATTTCTCTTCTCAGAAAGTGTGTTAGAGATCCGGAGACTGCTATTGCACCGACAATGTTAGATGATTTAGTGGTAGAACCAGACTCGACCATAGTGAGGAAGCTAGTTCGCATTGTTGCGAGAGATGAGAAGAGACTTAGAACCAAGATGGTCAGATTAGTCAAAGTACAGTGGAGTGACGATGACAGAGGTTATACTTGGGAGGTTAAGAGCAGAATTAGAGATACTTATCCTGACTTGTTTTGATGTTATATTTTACCTTCTTGTTTGTTTTGAGCCTTATTGTAATTTCAAGGACGAAATTCTTTAAGGAGGGAAGTCATTAACACCCCAGATTTTTGATAACATTATATAGGAGATTTAGTTAGATAAACTAAATAAAATAATGTGTTGATAATGGAATTGAGATTTGATTTAATTAAGGTAGTCGTGCCTTTTTAACTAATAAATTAAATGAAGAGTTTAAAATGAATTAGTGGAGGGGTATTGTGGGAAAGAGGTCATTCCTATCTCACCTTCCTTAGGCCGTGTATCTCAAAACGCACGTTCATTCTCATTTTCTAAAATATAAAAGCTTGGCCGGCCATCATTAACAAAGGAAGAAGAAGAGAAAACAAAAGAAAAGCTTAAGGAAAGCAAGTTCAAATCGAACTCATTCAAATCTCAAGCTCCTTAATCATTAAAGCAAAGGTGAATAATGTTTACATCTCTAAACTTTAATGGTTTCGGCTTTAAGGTTAAACTCGAATTATTTTGCAAAGATTTTCCATGTTTTGAATGATAAAGTGATTATATATATATGTTGATGATTTATGTATGTTCATATAGATTTTATGACATGTTTTAAGATGAAAACCCTATCAAATGACAACTATTAGCCTTGTGAATTTTTATGATGATCTAAAAAGTTATTTTAGAGATGGGTTTCGATTATATGAATTTTTTTGGAAACGTTATGAATTTTATAAGGAAAAAAAGTTTAATTTATATTATAAAATTGTTTACGGGAAAAATAATTATAGTTTGGATCCGAAAATTTTATATATTGAAAAGAACATATTATTTGATTTTCTGAAATTTTTCCAGAATTTTCTAAGGTGTTTTAATAGTTATATAAAATTATTTAAGGTATGAGACTTAAATGTTTTATATAATTATAAAAGTGAAAGGGGATTTTTCAAAATTATTTAAATTTCCAAATAAGGAAAGTCGGTAGAATTTTGAATATAAAATTCTGGAAACCAATCCAATTTAGATAAACACGACAGGCTAGGTACAAAAGAACTATTTTAAAGTACAAATAAATAGATTTTCTTCTATTTCAACCATTTCGGCAAGAGCTTCCGCCTTCATTTCAGACCTTCCGACAAGGGCGAAAGGTATTAAACCTTTCGGCTAGGTCAAATACCAATGCACATGGTATTAGGCAACTAGTACGTAGTGAATTGGATGGAGTCGAAAGGTTTATGGGTGAAAGGTTTTAGCTTTCGAAAGAGGCGAAGTTTTGTTTTGGTTTAAGGAAAATACGCCTGTTAGCTTTCGACAAAGAGCTTTCGACATTGTCAAAAGGTTTAAAAGAAAAAGGTTTCCATTGGTTTGCTTTCTTGTTTTAAATGAAACCTTCCGACAAAGTCGAAAGGTATAGCTTTCGACAAGGCCGAAAGCATAGTTGCCGCTTCCTAACCTTTCAACACAACGATGTCAAAGGTTATCTTTTGTTTTCTTAAACTTGTCTCCTCTCTCCATTGATCTCAAAGGGTTGGTTCCAACACAAATACTTCATTGTTTTCGAAAGGTTTTATAAAGGTTTCAAAGCAGTTGCATTCAACTCCAATGTTTTTCTGATCCTTTTGCATAATCCAAACGTTTTAAGTCGAAACATTTTAAAGGTTTCAAAGTAGTTAACTTTGATTGGTTTTGAAAGGTTTTCCACCTATTTTAATTTGAACCCAATGTCTTCGAAAGGTTTTGAGTTACATTGCTTTCGAAAGGTTTATTATATAGGGGAGGTACTCCAGGCTTTCGACAAAGTCTAAGGTTTGAAGGATAGGCTACATTGCTTTCGAAAGGTTTATTATATAGGGGAGGTACTACATTGCATGGTTTAATGTTTTCGAAAGGCTAAGGTTTGAAAGATTTAAAGGCGGATGTGATATGTTTTAAAGCTTGTAAAAGGAAGGATTTTAAAAGGTTTAGAAGGAGTTACCTTCAATGATTTCTAAATGTTTATTAAAGGATATGAAGGAGTTACCTTCAATACTTTCGAAGGGTTTTATGAATGGTTTTGAAGGAGTTACCTTCTATGTTTTCGAAAGGTTGTTTAAGGGTTTTAAACAAAGGTTTGGAATATAAGAACTAGGCAGATAGCCAAAGTATTTTAAGTTATAAAGAACTTCAACTTATTTTAATGGATAAACAATCCTTATTGAACATCATCAACAATGGTTTGAGTAAAGTATATATAACATGGAAAAATAGCTTAGAGTAAAGCTAAAGATATATTTTCCTTGTTTATATATGATTTGATGGATTAAATCATTTTGAAAAGGTTTCAAGGAAAATTTAAAGAGCAGTTAGCTCTGATATTGTAGAGCAGTTGGCTCGGATATTTTAAAGGGTAGTTAACCTAAAATAAAATTCGTGGAGTCAGCTCATTTTAAATTCACGCAATCAGTCCATTTTGAGGGCAATCAGCCCATAGGACAGTTAGTTCAGGATAGTTACTCCAGAAAGAGCAGTCAGCTCTAATATGAACAGATAGTTCATTTATTAGCATAACAGACCTTGCTAAATTTTTTAGGATTGTTAGTCTACCCTTTTACTTGTCTTGGGCAGATAGCCCATTATCTAGCATAAAATATATTACTACTTTGGTATAATCAATTTTAGGACAGATAGTCCAGAAAAGAGCAGATAGCTCAGAATTTAGGATAGATATTCCAGTAAAGAACAGATAGTTTAGATTTTAGGCAGATAGTCTATTTTTATTTCCTGTTTTAGCATTAAGGATATTGCTATATTATTATTATTATAATCAGTTGATTAACCAGTTTGGTTGTAGGAAAGGATTTGCAAAATATTTGTTTTGAAAAGAGATATTAGTGAGGGGAAACCCGTTCTGCTAAGGGGCATGGTCTCACTATTTATCAGTAAACTGAGATGTAACAGAAATTATTCATACCAGCCTTTAAGTCAAACTCGAAGTTTTTGTTTCCCCTTAAGCTCTCGGGTGCTCAAAAGTTTGATTTGAGTAGGCTGAGGGTTTTGGTTTCCAGGTTTTAGCAGATTTTGGCGAATAAAGCATCCGAAGATGAGCAGGTGGCTGACGGATAGCTAATTTAGGTCATTCTATTCTAAAATTGTTTCCACTATGTATTAAGACTATTATGTCTATATTGCTTTGATCATCCAAGGGGGCATCTTCATATGTCGCTCTTGGCGTATTGTTGCAAAATTATATTTGATCAATGCCTGGGATTACGGTTGGGATTTTTGTAACTTGGATATGATTTGTTTGAAATGTAATCATTGAAATTATTGTTTTTTGAAAATATATGAGTCTGTTCATATTCAAATGCTTCTGATATTATGGATATCATTAACATTGCCATATTTCATCACCAGAAGTTAATACTGTGGATGGTTGCAACATCTATAGCGCTTAGCTTTTGGCCTCCAGATACGGGATGTTACATATTTAGCCTATTTTACACCTTCACCGGTGTTCTTAAATAATTTTACACTTGGATCATATGGTGTACAAGTAGGTTTACATTCAAAGTAATTATATTTCTTTAATATCTTCTCAATATAATGAGATTGATCCAAAGAAATTCTCTTTTCAGACTTAGTAATTTTAATACCAAGAATTACACTCGCTCCACTAAGATTTTTTATTTCAAAATTGGCACATAGTATGGACTTAACATGATTCACAGCATGAATATTTGAACCGAATATAAGTAAATCATCCATATATAAATATATGATAGTGCAAATATTATTCTCGGATTTATAATAAATACACTTTTAGCTTTCGTTTACTTCAAAACCATGTGATATAAGAAGATTGTCAAATTTTTCATGCCATTATTTAGGTGTCTGTTTAAGACCATATAGAGATTTATCTAATTTACAAACTTTATGATCTTGATCAGGTATAACAAAACCTTTAGGTTGGTCCATATAAATCTCTTTTTCTGATTCATCGTTCAAAAAAGCAGTTTTTACCTCCATTTAGTGAATTAGTAGATCATAAAGTGATGCAAGAGAAATTAATATTCGAATTGATGTTATTGTTGTAACATGTGAAAAGATATCAAAAAAGTCAATGTTTTCTCTTTGTCTAAATCATTTAGCTACAAGACGAGACTTATATTTATCAACCGTACCATTAGGTTTCAACGTTTTTTAAGTACTCACTTACAACATATAGTTTCACAACCTGGAGGTAAGTCAACAAGATCTCAAGTTTTATTAGATTCAAGAGATTCCATTTCATCGTTTATAGCTTCTTGCCAGAGGTCTGAATCTAAAGAAGACGGAGCTTCTTTTAGATTAGCAAGGTCCTCTTCTGGTGCATAATTATAATATTTTGGACCAAAATCTTTAGCTATCCTAGCTCTTTTACTTCTTCGAGGTTCAGAATCAATTTCCGCATTATGTTCATTATTTCTGGTTATTGGATTATTAGTGGTAGATGTGCCCCACTATTCCTAAGTTTAAATGGAAATTTATTTTCAAATAAATCAGCATCATTTGACTCAATAATAACTTTAGCATTCAAATCAAAAATCTATATGCTTTACTATTAATGGATTAACCAATGAAAACACATTCATATGCTCGACTTGCAAATTTAATTCTTTTAGGGTTTGGAATACAAACATATGCTAAGCAAACCCAAGTTTTAAAATAAGACAAGTTGAGTTTATGATTGTTTTAAATCTCAAAAGGTGAAATTTTGCTCTTAGATTTAGGAATTCTGTTTAAAACATAACAATTAGTTAACAAAATTTCCCACCACCAGTGTGATGTTACATCCGAATGTAATAAAACAACAACAACTGATTTGATAAGAGTCCTATTTTTTCTTTTAGCTTTACCATTCATTCTAAACAAGTAAGGTGTACTTCTCTCATGTATTATGCCTTGTTGATTATAACATTCAATGAATAGGCCAGATTCATTTTCTCTTCCTCTATCACTTCGAAATATCTTAATTTTCTTATTAATTGGTTTTCAATTTCAATGCCAAATAACTTAAATATATCTAGTGCATCATTTTTATTTTTCATGAGATACACATAATTGAAATCAGAGCAATCGCCAATAAAAGTAACAAAGTAGCGTTTTTCATCCATAATTAGAGTGCCGTCAAGTTCACATATATTAGAATGTATTAAATCTAAAGGTTCTAACACTCTAAACACAGATTTATGTGGGGACTTTGTAATTTTAGCTTAACTACAATATTCATAATTTTCTGAATCATTAATGGATACTTTAGGGATTAAGCCTAAGTTACTCATGTTATGAATCAGTCGCTTATGAAAATGACAAAGTCTAGCATGCCAAATATTAAAATCACACAACATATAAATAGAACTATTAACTTTATTCAAATCAACATTTAACCTAAACGTCCTATCTATAGCATACCTTTACCAACAAAACACCATTTTCAGTGAGTGTACAAATCAAATCCAATAGTTTGAGTAACATCAGCTTTATTTAACAAAAAACCAAATACTAAATTTTTCCTCATCTCTGAACTATGAACCACATCTTTCAACAAAAATTCTTACTAGATGTAAAATTTAACTCCATGATCCTAATTCCAGTAACAATAGCGGTGTAAGAATCTCCCAACATCACTTTCTTGTCATTAGCACCATTATATGTTTTAAACATTTCACGATCATAGCAGATATGGCGAGAAGCACTAGAGACTACCCACCACCCTTCTGATCCACCAACTAGGTTGATCTTAATAAGCATAGCCACACAGGCTTCTTCAGTCAGGTTAGCCTGCGGTGTAGGATTTGGCCTATTCCGACACTTTCGTGCCATATGATCTGGTTTGCCATAGTTGTAACATACAAACAACCGTCTAGTGTCATTCTTTAACGGGCAATTTGGTGTTCATTCTGAGGCTGATTGTTGCAGTTTTGATTTAGTTTGTGATTTTGATTTTTGAACTTTTTCGCATTTAGTTTTAGACCCACGTTTATGGATTTCTTAGTGTTATCAGTAGAAATAATAAGCACCTCTTATTTCTGGTCTCCGCTTCAATACGAAGACAAGTAATCAAACTTTCCAAGGAAAACTCCTTAGTCATATGTCTGAAAATATTTTTAAAGTGTAATGGCCCGTATTGTTGATAATTAAAAATATTAATTTAATAAGATTTTTGGGACTTAATATTATGAGAAACTAAAATTTATGATTTATGAATGGAAAAAAAAATTGATTACAATATAATTTAATAATGTTGTTTGAATGTTATTGACAATTATTTTAATGTAATCTCAATCAATTGAAATAATTGTAAAGTTAATTTGGTTAAAGTTGTAAATAAGGAATAAGTTAAATGTTGGATTTAATGGCGAAATCATATGTTATTAATTAAAATTGGTTCTAATATAGAATATGAAATCAATTATTTAGTACGTAAATCTATTAGCTTTTTTTTAGACAGTTAATTATGGAATGTGTTTAAATTAGTAAGTTGTAACAATTGATTTATTCTCATCTCATTAATTTAATCCCTTATGAAATTTATTTGGAAATCAATGGAAATTTAATGCAATTGTAATATTACAGTTAATATAAGAGAAAACGTTAACTGTTGAGTGATGAGTGCAATAAAATGAAAACTTATATTAATAAATTTCATCAGGTAATGGTTGATTTAATAATAAGAATGTAAATCAAAATAAAAGGATAGGTTGAAATTTAAATATAATTAACCAGGATTTTATTACTGTTGTAATTTAACGTTGAAATTAATTTAATATTTAAATCTTGTATTTAACATGGAAAATTTAATTTTAAAAGGTTATTAATTTCTATTTGACTAAGAATGATGATAGAACACGTTTAATTGGTAATTTAAAAGTGGTTAAATCAATTTAATAATAATTCATTTTAATTAACGTGAAAATTAGTCTTTTTGGGCATTTATTGGATTTTTAATCGGCTATAAATCAAAGGTGAGTGATTAAACCCACTCATGTAATACTAAATCTTCTTTTGTTTGTTAAATTAAATTTATGAAGTAATAAGAATGTTATTGGTTGTTGTTTGATAGCTTAAGTTGACATTTTAACTGAAATTGAATTTTATTGAATTAAATTACCATTTAATTTAATATGTAAATTGAATTGCTGGTTAAATACCTGAGATTGATAACCAATAAATTGTTGTGAATTATTGGCTGATTTGGACGCTGATTATGATGGATGTTATTTATTGACATTTTGTATGATTGGATGTTTATTTATATATATATATATATCCCTACTATCACCTTGTATATTAATTGAAAGCATATAAACCGTTATTTAAATTATTTCGAATAAATTAAGAAATAGGTTGAAATGATATATACCTATGACACATTGATTTGGATTGAAATGATATATATCCATCCGTATAATTAAAATTGAAATAAATGATCACTTGGCCATAAGGTAAAAAATTATATACGGACACTGGATTGGTTAAATTAAATGGTTTAAAAATCTTGAATTGGGATTTTGATTAAAGTATATTGTTTTAAAGGAAATAAATTGAGGATTTATGTGAATTGAATTATTTCTAATTCAAGCTTTGAAAAATGAAATTGAAATTGGGTAAAAGAAATTGTTTAAAAGGATTGAATTGGGAATGTAAAGTTATAGTTGGTATTTGACTTTAATTTTGGGAAATTGAATTACTTTAAGATTTGGGCCTTAAAATTGAATAATGAGGTTTAAATTGATTTAAGTGTTTTAAATCAGTAAATTGAAATTGAGCTTGAAATTGATATAAATTGAAATGGTTTAAAATAAGAATTGGATTGAAATTTAAATCAATAAATTAAATCGTTGAATCGAATTTGAAGTTAAAATGAACGTTGCACAAATTGAAGTTAATTCGAATTGAAATTGAAATCAAGTTGCTTTTAAATTTAATTGAAATTGAGTCAATTGAATCGAAAGATTGGAAATTGAGTTTTGTTGATTTGAAATTTGGACATGATCCAGATTTGTTGAAATGGAAAGTAATAGTTTAATTTGATTCTATTTTCAAAATAAATTATTTTAATATAAACTGCTAAATTCTATCCTTTTAATATTCAAATTATTTAGTGTTTCCAAACTAATTTACTATAGATATATATACCATTTTCAATACTTAAATCATTTTATATTAAACTATTTTAAAGTATTTAAACCTATTAAAACTATTTCTAAAATTTTAAACGGTGCAAAGTTGGAATGTTTATATTTAAATCGTTGATTTAAATGCAAATGTGGTAAAATGAGGGTATAACCTAAATTGAATTTGAAATGATATTTTCAAGTGAGGATGACATATTTTGAGTAAATATGGTACTTTGAAATAAGGGATATTTTGAATTGAATATAATATTTTGATATCAAATATGAATCGGTTTTGAAATGTAAAAGAACAAACCGGTGTGAAAAATGACGTTTGGTGGTTAAAGAGACCAGGGCCTCTTATTGGCATACTCTCTGTCGATATTGGAACCAATTTAACAACTGTGTATGTGGTGGATGATCCAGAATGAAGTGGTTGAATTGGAGGCGTTTGCTTGAGTTGAAGAAAGAGAACGATGATGGATGACCTCGGCACTTGTGCCAATTTAAAAATGAATAAAACGGGACGGCTTTTCAGGGCCAAGTGGGCTAGCTACCCCTAGCAGACTGTTCGTCGACGGAAATTCTATCGGTTTAGAAAACCGTCAAACGAATTTCAAATTAAAAATAACCGCAAGTGCACGGCGTACACTTGTAGTACATGGCGAATACGGGTCGATCCGCAGGGAATTGATGATTTTAAAATTCTATTCAATCAAATTAACCAAAGTTGAAACCGTGATTAGCTAAAAATGTAAGAAACTAACAAAAACTAGCAAAATAAAAATAGATAAAAATATGAGAGTTAAACGACAATTTAAAGATAAATCCACTCTCTAGATCATATATTTCAACAATTAATGAAATTATGATCTCTTTTTTTGTCATAAGTGTGTTTAAATGATGTGTTTATCATAAGTATGGCTTATTTGTGCTATTAATTAGCTCAACATAAGCCATCAAACTATAACACACCCCTTAAATCACTTACTAACTCTCATGAAAACAACAACAAAGTTGAAAATGAAATCTATTTTAAGCATGACCTATTAACTATTGTTTAGAAATATAGGCCATCAAATTTTAATTTCACATTCACTTCATTACCATCATCATATGTAGATGAAAAGGTAATTATTGCTTGTGATTGTTTAAGCATAGCCTATTTGTTATGAACAACATAGACTATCAAATTCAACTTGAAACAATAATTCACATCAACATTTCTTTAAGCACAAAAGAAATCAAAATTATTAAAATGTTGAAGCTACATGATTAGAGGCTTCATTACCCCTAAATTGAAGGGGTTAAGCTATCATTTTTGTTATCATATGAACAAATGTAGCTGGCAACATGAAAGAAAAAAGAAAGGAAAATGAAAGCTAATGGAAAAGAGAAGCTAATTAACAAGAATTAAGACTAATCTACTTTGCATGAATGTAAACTACACTACTAACATAAGAAGAGAAGAAGCTTGTAAATAAAAGAGAATTAACATTGCATAAAAGAAAGAAAAATTACATGAAATAAAATGGCTAAGTAGCCATGGAAAAAGAAGAGAGAAAAGCTTTGATTTATTTCCTAAGCTAAAAACTAAGTAAGAGAGACTAAGAAAAAGAAGGTTACATGAAACATAAGGGGATTTTATACATGTGTTAAACCCTAATTCATATTTTTGAGGAGTGCCCAAAATACCCTCTTAGGAAGTATGGAGGCCAAGTAATCATTAGCTTTAAATAATCCTCATTTAGATGTGAATGAAGCTTTTAAACTCTATTAGCATGTGCTTTAGCCTCTAATTTGTACATGAAGATATGTGGGTAGGTGGGGTCCTCCATTATCATGCCTTTGAATTATTTCCATCTTTATTTCTTTATCTTCACTCTTGTGCATGCATACATCTTCATGACACCACTTGTATATGAATTTAAATTCCTACAAAATAATATATAAATTTTCAATTAAATTTTAGAAAATTAATATATGCACAAAAATGACCATTTTGCCCTTGGATGAAGATGAATATGTGGCAATTTGAAATAATTTGAATTTTGGTTTAAACAAGTTAAAATACCCGATATGATCATTTATTTAATTTAAATAGATTAAATATGGTGGTAAAAATATGCACATTTACGTGCACATCAAATACCCCCACACTTATCTTTTTATTCGTCCTCGAATAAAGGAAAAACTAAGATAAATCCATTTTCGTAGGGAGCACGATTGCATTGAGCCTATGCAACAAGCCGTTAAACCTTTGGGTGTCCCCAGTAGGACGAGTGTTGTCTCGTGAGGGTTTTCAGCAGATACTACCTACAAAATCCAAATGCAGAATGAAAATATTTACAAAATGCAAGATTTATTTACAAAGATGCGAATGCAAATTTTTGGAAATATTTACGAATGAAGGATTTACTTTTAAATTAACACAAATAAGTTAAATATAGGTTTGGTTATTATCTTGAAAATTTAAGTCATTTACTTGTTAAAATTTCCAATAAAAACGAAGTTTTTATAACAAATAGACTATAGTTTAACTCGTTGTTTCAGTTGATAACAAAGTGTAACCATGAAATAGGTCCTTAGTTGATTATCAAAGTTTATTAAAGTCGTATTTCATTTCATTTCAATAACAAATCAAATAAGTTAAAATAGTGCTTGGATTTCATTTGCTTACTCTCTCTATTTTTTGAAAATTTTATTGATATTTACAATATTTACATATGCCTAACTCAGATAAACTGAGGCAAGATATATTACCCATACACTGCCTTGCGGACTGATGTGAGGGGAATATAGAGCGTGGCGAGTGAACACACGAGTGTGAACACCTATTGACTATAGGCGTTATTAAAAATAATTTTTATATATATACACCTAACTCAGATAAACTGAGGCCAGATATACCAATCGTGCACTGCCTTCCGGGCTTACGTAGAAGGGTACAGAGCATGGCGAGTGAACACACGAGTGTGAACACCTGACTCTAGGTGTTAAAAATATATACATATATACAAATGTTTTTTTTTCTTTTTCTTTTTTTTATAGAAAGAGAGAATTTTGCAAAATCATCTTAGCACCATTTAACTTAGAAGACAAAAAAATGTTATATCCTTTACTTTAAATTCACCACTTTTTAAAACAAAGATTTTCAATTAGGATATATTTCATAATTATCACGTATGAATCTTCCTATATACTAGTTAAACCATTTTTATTTGTAATCAAACTTCATTTTTATTTTTGTTAAGACGAAAAAATTTTCAAAAATTTCAATTTAATAAACCAAAACCATATATTTATCCTATAGCGTTTCTTTAAAAATAAATCAAAAATGCTTAAAAAATAAAATTTGTTTTTTTTTGTTTTTTTAATTTTGGAAAGAAAAAATAAACCATGAAAAATCGAAAATGATGACGAGTCTCCCCCCACACTTGATTTTGACTGAGTCCCCACAGTCAACCCGAGTGAAAGGAGAAAAATAAAAATAAAAATGGCCTTTATTTATATTAAAATGAACGGTATTTACACGGGATCAGAAAGTATATCGTCAAAGCGTAAATGAAACGGTTTTCCAAAAACGGATTCACTTGCCTCATCAAGTATACGAGACACAGTTTAAGCTCGAAAAACCAAATCGTAAAAGATTTCGGAATTGAATGTGGATTTGGAAAAACGTATGTCGTTTTATTAAAAATTGTATGAGTCGTTTTAGTTTCAATGATTTTTGGGGTTGATAAAACGATTGATTGAAGTTCAAGTTTATTTTCACCAAATTGAAATTCAAGCAGTTCATTGAAAAATTCTTCAGAATTGTTGATTTCAAAATCAAATTGGTGATTTAAATCTTCCCCATCAGAGTTTAACGACTCATTTTCAAAAAGTCCATAAAACTCGTGTTCATTAAATTCGACTTCCTTTGTTGGATTATCAACAACTTCAAAATCCAAAGTTGTTGTATTCAAATTTTCAGAAAAAGGAAGATCGAAATTTAAATCGAGTTTCTCACCCACAAAATAATTGAAATCCAAGTCAATCACCAAATTTTCAACAACTTTACTAAGATTGTTATTTTCAATTTCAAAAGTTGTTATTTGGAAATCGTCGATTTAGGTAAAAGATGGATTATTGTTTGACTCGTCACACGTTTTGAATTTGATTTTGTTTTTCACGTTGTTTCATATATGTTTCAAACAACGAATCCGTGTGAACGTCGTAAATTTCATTCATTTGCTCAACAAAATCCATTTTATAATTATTAATATGAGGATTTTCACTTGGAAATTGTTGAGAACAAAGATTTTCAATCATAACGTGGTTAAGATTATTCCCGTTGCCAAATCCGTTTGAAAAGTTGTTTACATTTCCATTTTGAGTTTGAAATTCATTTCAGAGTTCAAAATTGAATTGGCAATTCCAACCATTAGAAACGTAGGGCATGGAAAGAGCTTCGTTTTGATAGGTTGTGACTCCCGTAACTCCAAACGAGTCAATAGTTATGTCCGTTTGAAGAAACAGAAGCAAGCGATGGACCGCTCACAGATCTGATTCGACGGAATTGGCGAAACTCTTCGATCTCCGCGAAACGCTCGAGCATGCTCACATTTTAGCACTCGATATTGAAGATATTACGGAGCACTAAGGGAATAAATGAGGATACGGGTCAAGAGCTTGTCTAGTAAAGCTATAGCGCAATAAACTTTTTGTTTTTTACGAACGTTCCATCTTCTTCGTTTTTCGCACCTCGTTGTTTTACTCATATTCATCAACGTGCAGGATCTTTTTACCAAACTTACAACACCATTACAAAGTGACTATAAGGAGAATGTTAAATGCATTTGATATCTTAGAATTTCGAACGGTTGGGGGTGTTTTATATGATTACTTAGCCTGTAAGTAACCTACTTTTTTAAACTGCGAACATCTTTCGGTTTCCTGTTTTATTCTGTTTTAAATCCAATTTCAATTTTTTTAGCGGAATATTATTGTAACCTTTTTTCACCTTCGTCTATTCTCCTTTTCTTGTCATTCTTCTAGGTTTCCTTCGATTTAGTCGGATTGTTTATACCACAAACTCCGCAGAACAAATTTAACAACGAAAAAACCCGACCTGTAGAAAAAACTTAAGAAGGAATTCTTCTGCACACGAAACCGATCCATGACAATTCCAACCGTTATAAACGTAGGGCATGGAAAGAGCTTCGTTTTGATAGGTTGTGGCTCCCGTAACTCCAAACGAGTCAAAAGTTATGTCCGTTTGAAGAAACAGAAGCAGGCGATGGACCGCTCACTAATCCGATTCGACGGAATTGGCGAAACTCTTCGATCTCCGCGAAACGCTCGAGCATGCTCACATTGTAGCACTCGATATTGAAGATATTACGGAGCACTAAGGGAATAAATGAGGATACGGGTCAAGAGCTTGTCTAGTAAAGCTATAGCGCAATAAACTTTTTGTTTTTTAAGATCGTTCCGTCTTCCTCGTTTTTCGCACCTCGTTGTTTTACTCATATTCATCAACGTGCAGGATCTTTTTACCAAACTTACAACACCATTACAAAGTACCTACAAGGAGAATGTTAAATGCATTTGATATCTTAGAATTTCGAACGGTTGAGGGTGTTTCCTATGGTTACTTAGCCTGTAAGTAACCTACTTTTTTAAACTGCGAATATCTTTCGGTTTCCTGTATTATTCTGTTTTAAATCCAATTTCAATTTTTTTAGCGGAAAATTATCGTAGCCTTTTTTCACCTTCGTCTATTCTCCTTTTCTTGTCATACTTCTAGGTTTCCTTCGATTTAGTCAGATTATTTATACCACAAACTCCGCGGAACAAATTTAACAACGAAAAAATCCGACATGTAGAAAAAACTTAAGAAGGAATTCTTCTGCACACGAAACCGATCCATGACAATTCCAACCGTTAGAAACGTAGGGCATGGAAAGAGCTTCGTTTTGATAGGTTGTGTCTCCCGTAACTCCAAACGAGTCAAAAGTTATGTCCGTATGAAGAAACAGAAGCAAGCGATGAACCGCTCACAGATCCGATTCGACGGAATTGGCGAAACTCTTCGATCTCCGCGAAACGCTCGAGCATGCTCACATTTTAGCACACGATTTTGAAGATATGACGGAGCACTAAGGGAATTAATGAGGATACGGGTCAAGAGCTTGTCTAGTAAAGCTATAGCGCAATAAACTTTTTGTTTTTTACGATCGTTCCATCTTCTTCGTTTTTCGCACCTCGTTGTTTTACTCATATTCATCAACGTGCAGGATCTTTTTACCAAACTTACAACACCATTACAAAGTGACTATAAGGAGAATGTTAAATGCATTTGATATCTTAGAATTTCGAACGGTTGGGGGTGTTTTATATGATTACTTAGCCTGTAAGTAACCTACTTTTTTAAACTGCGAACATCTTTCGGTTTCCTGTTTTATTCTGTTTTAAATCCAATTTCAATTTTTTTAGCGGAATATTATTGTAACCTTTTTTCACCTTCGTCTATTCTCCTTTTCTTATCATTCTTCTAGGTTTCCTTCGATTTAGTCGGATTGTTTATACCACAAACTCCGCGGAACAAATTTAACAACGAAAAAACCCGACCTGTAGAAAAAACTTAAGAAGGAATTCTTCTGCACACGAAACCGATCCATGACAATTCCAACCGTTAGAAACGTAGGGCATGGAAAGAGCTTCGTTTTGATAGGTTGTGGCTCCCGTAACTCCAAACGAGTCAATAGTTATGTCCGTTTGAAGAAACAGAAGCAGGCGATGGACCGCTCACTAATCCGATTCGACGGAATTGGCGAAACTCTTCGATCTCCGCGAAACGCTCGAGCATGCTCACATTGTAGCACTCGATATTGAAGATATTACGGAGCACTAAGGGAATAAATGAGGATACGGGTCAAGAGCTTGTCTAGTAAAGCTATAGCGCAACAAACTTTTTGTTTTTGAAGATCGTTCCGTCTTCCTCGTTTTTCGCACCTCGTTGTTTTACTCATATTCATCAACGTGCAGGATCTTTTTACCAAACTTACAACACCATTACAAAGTACCTACAAGGAGAATGTTAAATGCATTTGATATCTTAGAATTTCGAACGGTTGAGGGTGTTTCCTATGGTTACTTAGCCTGTAAGTAACCTACTTTTTTAAACTGCGAATATCTTTCGGTTTCCTGTATTATTCTGTTTTAAATCCAATTTCAATTTTTTTAGAGGAAAATTATCGTAGCCTTTTTTCACCTTCGTTTATTCTCCTTTTCTTGTCATACTTCTAGGTTTCCTTCGATTTAGTCGGATTATTTATACCACAAACTACGCGGAACAAATTTAACAACGAAAAAATCTGACCTGTAGAAAAAACTTAAAAAGGAATTCTTCTGCACACGAAACCGATCCATGACAATTCCAACCGTTAGAAACGTAGGGCATGGAAAGAGCTTCGTTTTGATAGGTTGTGGCTCCCGTAACTCCAAACGAGTCAAAAGTTATGTCCGTATGAAGAAACAGAAGCAAGCGATGGACCGCTCACAGATCCGATTCGACGGAATTGGCGAAACTCTTCGATCTCCGCGAAACGCTCGAGCATGCTCACATTTTAGCACTCGATATTGAAGATATTACGGAGCACTAAGGGAATAAATGAGGATACGGGTCAAGAGCTTGTCTAGTAAAGCTATAGCGCAATAAACTTTTTGTTTTTTACGATCGTTCCATCTTCTTCGTTTTTCGCACCTCGTTGTTTTAGTCATATTCATCAACGTGCAGGATCTTTTTACCAAACTTACAACACCATTACAAAGTGACTACAAGGAGAATGTTAAATGCATTTGATATCTTAGAATTTCGAATGGTTGGGGGTGTTTTATATGATTACTTAGCCTGTAAGTAACCTACTTTTTTAAACTGCGAATATCTTTCGGTTTCCTGTTTTATTCTGTTTTAAATCCAATTTCAATTTTTTTAGCGGAATATTATCGTAGCCTTTTTTCACCTTCGTCTATTCTCCTTTTCTTGTCATTCTTCTAGGTTTCCTTCGATTTAGTCGGATTATTTATACCACAAGCTCTGCGGAACAAATTTAACAATGAAAAAATCCGACCTGTAGAAAAAACTTAAGAAGGAATTCTTCTGCACACGAAACCGATCCATGACAATTCCAACCGTTAGAAACGTAGGGTATGGAAAGAGCTTCGTTTTGATAGGTTGTGGCTCCCGTAACTCCAAACAAGTCAATAGTTATGTCCGTTTGAAGAAACAGAAGCAAGCGATGGACCGCTCACTAATCCGATTCGACGGAATTGGCGAAACTCTTCGATCTCCGTGAAACGCTCAAGCATGCTCACATTGTAGCACTCGATATTGAAGATATTACGGAGCACTAAGGGAATAAATGAGGATACGGGTCAAAAGCTTGTCTAGTAAAGCTATAGCGCAATAAACTTTTTGTTTTTTATGATCGTTCTGTCTTCCTCGTTTTTCGCACCTCGTTGTTTTACTCATATTCATCAACGTGCAGGATTTATTTACCAAACTTACAACACCATTACAAAGTACCTACAAGGAGAATGTTAAATGCATTTGATATCTTAGAATTTCGAACGGTTGAGGGTGTTTCCTATGGTTACTTAGCCTGTAAGTAACCTACTTTTTTAAACTACGAATATCTTTCGGTTTCCTGTATTATTCTGTTTTAAATCCAATTTCAATTTTTTTAGCGGAAAATTACCGTAGCCTTTTTTCACCTTCGTCTATTCTCCTTTTCTTGTCATACTTCTAGGTTTCCTTCGATTTAGTCGGATTATTTATACCACAAACTCCGCGGAACAAATTTAACAATGAAAAAATCCGACCTGTAGAAAAAACTTAAGAAGGAATTCTTCTGCACACGAAACCGATCCATGACAATTCCAACCGTTAGAAACGTAGGGCATGGAAAGAGCTTCGTTTTGATAGGTTGTGGCTCCCGTAACTGAGGCCAGATATACCGATCATGCATTGCCTTTCGGGCTTACATAAGAAGGGTACAGAGCATGGCGAGTGAACACACGAGTGTGAACACCTGACTCTAGGTGTTAAAAATATATACATATATACAAATGTTTTTTTTTCTTTTTCTTTTTTTTATAGAAAGAGGGAATTTTGCAAAATCATCTTAGCACCATTTAACTTAGAAGACAAAAAAAATGTTATATCCTTTACTTTAAATTCACCACTTTTTAAAACAAAGATTTTCAATTAGGATATATTTCATAATTATCACGTATGAATCTTCCTATATACTAGTTAAACCATTTTTATTTGTAATCAAACTTCATTTTTATTTTTGTTAAGACGAATAAATTTTCAAAAATTTCAATTTAATAAACCAAAACCATATATTTATCCTATAGCGTTTCTTTAAAAATAAATCAAAAATGCTTAAAAAATAAAATTTGTTTTTTTTAATTTTGGAAAGAAAAAATAAACCATGAAAAATCGAAAATGATGACGAGTCTCCCCCCACACTTGATTTTGACTGAGTCCCCACAGTCAACCCGAGTGAAAGGAGAAAAATAAAAATAAAAATGGCCTTTATTTATATTAAAATGAACGGTATTTACACGGGATCAGAAAGTATATCGTCAAAGCGTAAATGAAACGGTTTTCCAAAAACGGATTCACTTGCCTCATCAAGTATACGAGACACAGTTTAAGCTCGAAAAACCAAATCGTAAAAGATTTCGGAATTGAATGTGGATTTGGAAAAACGTATGCCGTTTTATTAAAAATTGTACGAGTCGTTTTATTTTCAATGATTTTTGGGGTTGATAAAATGATTGATTGAAGTTCAAGTTTATTTTCACCAAATTGAAATTCAAGCTGTTCATTGAAAAATTCTTCAGAATTATTGATTTCAAAATCAAATTGGTGATTTAAATCTTCCCCATCAGAGTTTAACGACTCATTTTCAAAAAGTCCATAAAACTCATGTTCATTAAATTCGACTTCCTTTGTTGGATTATCAACAACTTCAAAATCCAAAGTTGTTGTATTCAAATTTTCAGAAAAAGGAAGATCGAAATTTAAAACGAGTTTCTCACCCTCAAAAGAATTGAAATCCAAGTCAATCACCAAATTTTCAACATCTTTACTAAGATTGTTATTTTCAATTTCAAAAGTTGTTATTTGGAAATCGTCGATTTGGGTAAAAGATGGATTATTGTTTGACTCGTCACACGTTTTGAATTTGATTTTGTTTTTCACGTTGTTTCATATATGTTTCAAACAACAAATCCGTGTGAACGTCGTAAATTTCATTCATTTGCTCAACAAAATCCAATTTATAATTATTAATATGAGGTTTTTCACTTGGAAATTGTTGAGAACAAAGATTTTCAATCATAACGTGGTTAAGATTATTCCCGTTGCCAAATCCGTTTGAAAAGTTGTTTACATTTCCATTTTGAGTTTGAAATTCATTTTGGAGTTCGAAATTGAATTGGCATGGGTTATAATCAAAATCGCTTGAATTTTGAATTGAATTCAAGTTTTGACCACTTTGAAAACTTGGTCTTGAATCATTGCACAAATATGAATTACACAAATCATTTATCTCTCGATTTTGTTGTGTAGAGAGTTCAAGTAAAGATGAAATCATTTCAATGCTATTTTCGAGATTCGAGGGTTGTTCGTCATTTTGAAAAATTTGTGGTTTAAAATTCGAATCGTTTAAACAATAGTTGTTGTTGAAATATCCATAAAAATTTGAAGTGAAATTATATTGATTTTCACAACTATCGTAAAATTCAAGTGAGTGGGGAAACTCGGACATTTTCAAGAATTTTTTTTGTTTTTTTTATAAAGGAAAAATATTTACAAAAAAATTTATTTTTCAAAATGGAAAATTGATTTTTGTTTTGTTTTTTTTTGGGTTTTCAATTTTTTTTCCTTGTTTGTGAAAAGGTTTAAATTTTTTTTTGGATTTTGGTTTTTTCTAAATTTTTTTGGAGTTTTGAAATTTCAAAGAAAAAGGATTTAAAAATTTCAAAGGAAATGGATATTTACAATTTTTTTGGTTTTGGATTTTGATTTTTTTTAAAATATGCATGAACTAATGCAACTAAATGAATGCAAGGGTTAATTACAATGATTTATCCTAAGTTAACCCAAAATTGTATAATCACACATTGTCTTAAATCAACAAGATAGTTCTCAGCCAGGTAACGGGCTAGAGTTATCGGTGCACTACGAATCACCGTAGCAATGTAG
The DNA here is from genome assembly GCA_030737815.1 of Allium fistulosum. Taxonomy (NCBI): domain Eukaryota; kingdom Viridiplantae; phylum Streptophyta; class Magnoliopsida; order Asparagales; family Amaryllidaceae; genus Allium; species Allium fistulosum. Next base: position 105,513,582 of record CM060907.1, read on the forward strand.
TCGAAGGTTTAAGTACCTTCAGAGGAACAACCACTATAATATTTACGAATCACCGTAATATTTATAAATGGTTATTACTCTTCCGTAGCCTAGACACAAAGAAATTAAATTGTTCAAAGAAGACAACTTGTAAATACACAATTTAGTGTTATCAATGACTAAACGTTATTATTAATCAAAAATGAGATGCAAAACTGAAATTAAACGTGTATTAACAATCCAACTACGAATGAATTTTTGTTTTTGGTTTTTGAAATTTTTTTTGCTTTTTTTTGAAAAGAAAACTTAAAAGCGAAGTTTTACTTAATTTTTTTTAAAGAGAGCTTAAAGCAAATTAAATTTAAAATTAATATATATATATATATATATTTTTGGATAAGACAAAACTAAACTAAAAACAAATTAAACAAAACAAACAAAGCAAACTCTTTAAAAAAAACGAAAGGGTTAAAACAAAACAAAACAAACTAATTAACTTGTTTTTTTATTTGATTTTCCAACACACTTCATACAAGCACTACCAAAATCCCACAATATAATTACCTAAAACAAGATATAATCCAAGACATCCCAAAACAAAATACAGCTTCCACAAAGTAAATCCGGCCCAACGCAAAAGTAAATTCTTCGAATGTACTAAACACACAGACATAAAATCACTTTCCTCAAACATCACTCGTATGCAAAAAAAAAATCAAACACACGGAAATATCGTTCGAATTCCCAAAAATCATTCGTATGCAAAAAGAAAAAAAGAAAATCGCTCGTATGTAAAGAAATTGGTAATTCGTTGTTCGTGGGTCGATTTTGGATATTCAGGCGATTGATGATTTCTGGTCGGCTTGGTGGTCGATTTGAGATGGAGGTCGTGATGTTGATTCAGGTAATGGGGGACTTCACAGGAGTCGCGTTGCAGGCTGAGGAGGAGGCTGATGAATTGGGGCTGCGATTTGAAGTCGTTATGATTACTGGTGATTTCGTGGTGGTCGTCGATTTGGATTAGGCAGTTGTCGAAGTTGCAGCAGTTTAGTGGAAGTAAGGTCAGCGTTTGGTATGGTCAGTTGTGGTCAAGGCAGTAATACAAGAGCAGTTTATAACAGAAGTGGTATGTATTGTCTGAGATGGAGTGACGATGTAGAGAAGGCACAGTGAATTGTTTGTTATAGGGGAGATGATATGTGGTCAGAGGAGCAGTAAGTATGCAGTGCGTATGCAGCAGTAGTCAGATGCACTGGAGTGTGCAGGGCAGTGGGAAGAAAGGGAGTGTCGTGCACCGCTGGCAGTGCACTGATGGCAGTTATGCAGAGGGGAGTGTTGTACTTTTGCAGAGGTAATTAAAGAGTTGTTGAAGTGAGGGATGTTGCTGTGTTCTGCAGTGATGAAGTAGATCGGAGGAACTGTTGCGGCTAAGTGGAAGGTGTGATGTTAGGTAGTGGGGATGATTGTGTTCTCTGATGATGTATGAACTGTGGTATGTTGTTTTGTTGTAGAGTGAAAGTTGCAAACAGTTATGTAATGATAGTTTTGATGAAGTAAGTTGAAGTATGGGATGGTGAATTGGAGTGATTGTATGTGACAAAGCAATAGGCAGATGGGGTAATCTGAATAGTGAGATGTGTTGTAGTTCGAGTTTCATGATGTATGTTCTGTTGTCAGTGGCTGTTTGGGGGTTGTCTGTAGTTGAAGTTGTAGTTGATTGGTGGTAGGTCAGTGTAGGGTATGTGTGCAGGGGGAGGAAGTAGTTATTGATTAAAAGGAAGTGGGATGTTGTGATGGGCTTTTTGGTGAAGATGTTGTGGTCGATATTTGGCAGAGGTTGTGTAGAACAGAACTGCTGTCGAGTGATATAGGAATTGATGGTATGGTTGCCGTGTGGAAGGTAAGGAAGTTGAGGGTTGTGGTTTGCGATGCTGATTGCACTGGGTTGCACTGGATGTTGTGATGGGTTAACAGGCTTGTATTGTGAAGTGGATGGTGACAGGCAGAGGTGAGATGATAAGAAGTGGCAGGAGGTGATGGTTGAAGGCTATTTGTAGTTGTTGTTGATGTTGGAAGTTCTTGAATAAAGCAATGTTGAAGGGGCAGAAATCAGAGGTTGAACAGAAGTGAGAGGTTGTAGTGGATAGTAGACTTTGGTGAGGCAGTTTTATTGTGATGTTGTGGTTTATGAGGTTGTATAGGGAGTCAGTGGATGGTAACAGCAACAAGCAAGGATGTTAAAACTGCAGAAAGGATGCACAGTGCAACAGTGCAATGTTATATGCACAAAGTTTTTTTTGTAAATGTATATAAAGGGAGAAAATGAAATGTAAATGTAAAAAAAATGTGAATGCAATAAATATTTTTTATTTTTTTTGAAATTGTGTATGCCTCTTTTTTTTGTTTTTTTTAATATACAAATGCAAAAACAACTAGAAAATAAGAAACAAGCACACAAAAACAAGGCACACAAAAATTAAACAACAATAATTCGAAGAATTGAATATCAAAATCAAAACAAATTCCCCGGCAATGGCGCCAAAAACTTGTTCGTAGACGAAAATTCTATCGGTTTAGAAAACCGTTGAAAGAATTTCAAATTAAAAATAACCGTAAGCGCACGGCGTACACTTGTAGTACGTGGCGAATACGGGTCGATCCGTAGGGAATTGATGATTTTAAAATTCTATTCAATCAAATTAACCAAAGTTGAAACTGTGATTAGCTAAAAATGTAAGAAACTAATAAAAACTAGCAAAATAAAAATAGATAAAAATATGAGAGTTAAACGACAATTTAGAGATAAATCTACTCTCTAGATCATATAATTCAACAATTAATGAAATTATGATATCTTTTTTTGTCATAAGTGAGTTTAAATGATGTGTTTATCATAAGTATGGCTTATTCGTGCTATTAATTAGCTCAACATAAGCCATCAAACTATAACACACTCCTTAAATCACTTACTAACTCTCATGAAAACAACAACAAAGTTGAAAATGAAATCTATTTTAAGCATGACCTATTAACTATTGTTTAGAAATATAGGCCATCAAAATTTAATTTTACATTCACTTCATTACCATCATCATATGTAGATGAAGAGGTAATTATTGCTTGTGATTGTTTAAGCATAGCCTATTTGTTATGAACAACATAGACTATACAATTCAACATGAAACAATAAATCACATCAACATTCCTTTAAGAACAAAAGAGATCAAAATTATCAAAATGTTGAAGCTACATGATTAGAGGCTTCATTACCCCTAAATTGAAGGGGTTAAGCTCTCATTTTTGTTATCATATGAACAAATGTAGCTAGCAACATGAAAGCAAAAAGAAAGGAAAATGAAAGCTAATGGAAAAGAGAAGCTAATTAACAAGAATTAAAACTAATCTACTTTGCATGAATGTAAACTACACTACTAACATAAGAGGAGAAGAAGCATGTAAATAAAAGAGAATTAACATTGCATAAAAGAAAGAAAAATTACATGAAATAAAATGGCTAAGTAGCCATGGAAAAAGAAGAGAGAAAAGCTTTGATTTATTTCTTAAGCTAAAAACTAAGTAAGAGAGACTAAGAAAAAGAAGGTTACATGAAACATAAGGGGATTTTATACATGTGTTAAACCCTAATTCATATTTTTGGGGAGTGCCCAAAATACCCTCTTAGGAAGTGTGGAGGCCAAGTAATCATTAGCTTTAAATAATCCTCATTTAGATGTGCATGAAGCTTTTAAACTCTATTAGCATGTGCTTTAGCCTCTAATTTGTACATGAAGGTATGTGGGTAGGTGGGGTCCTCCATTATCATGCCTTTGAATTATTTCCATCTTCATTTCTTTACCTTCACTCTTGTGCATGCATACATCTTCATGAAATCACTTGTATATGAATTTAAATTCCTACATAATAATATATAAATTTTTAATTAAATTTTAGAAAATTAATATATGCACAAAATGACCATTTTTCCCTTGGATGAAGATGAATATGTGGCAATTTGAAATAATTTGAATTTTGGTTTAAACAAGTTAAAATACCCGATATGATCATTATTTAATTTAAATAGATTAAATATGGTGGTAAAATATACAGATTTACGTGCACATCATAAACACACCTCTTCGTATTACTATATTGATGTAGGCTTGATCGGTACACCTTAATTAGTTTTGATTTTAGGGGTGTCGGACGCAGTGGGCGGTCGTGGTTATGATATGTTACTACCAACCCTAGGACCCGAACTAGTAGTATCCTACCTTGGGTATTGCCTCACGTGTCTTGTCATATTTTTATCCTTATTTGCGACCACTACGATTTTGTTTTAGTATGGTACCTATAGGGGACTCACTGGCTACCGATGTTACTGGTTGTGTTATAGGACCTGCATAGACTACCTACTTAAAAATGTGTTAAAGGGGGTCAATGTAAAGCCTTAATGCTATTTTAATACTTTACATTACTGATAGACACTACATATATAGCGTATTTTACTACATATATATAGTTTAACGAATCCTTAGGAGATGGAAAATCCCTAACATCTCTTAAGTTATTGCACGCATGTTATATAATGGATAGGAGATGTAAAATCCCGTAAACATCTCTAAAACTAATACACTCATATTTACTTGTTAATGATTTAACTTTCATAAGAATTTTTACTTCTGACTCGAGTGTTTTGTCTTTTCATTACGCTCGGGTTAGCTAAGCATTTTAGTATTTGAAGGTATTATTTTTGAAGGACGAAGATGGAATTTGGTATATTATATTATTAGTATTATTCCGTTGCATCATTTTGGTCTGTTGTAGATTGTACTCTGATTATATTGTAAATTTGTGTAATCAAATGTATATTGTAAAACAGCTTCATGAACCGTTTATTTGATTATTATATTTCGTCATTCCGTTGCGAGATTCTTTAATTTGTTTCCCTTCTTTTCTTTTCTTTTCTTATTTAACCCCATTGACAATCCTCCCTTTTCAATGGTTTGAGTTAGAAATGTGTGGTTTATTGTCGATTTAAACCGTCCAAAAAGGTGGGCCCTCACAGTTGGTATCAAAGGATTGGTTTAGAGATACTTTAGCCTGTTGGGGTTTAAACTCATTAGAGATAGGGTCACTAATGCCCTAGAATGAGTCTGATTGTGTGTATATATATAAGAGCTATTTGTTTGTGCTATAAAAATGTTTTCTATTGTGTTAATTTGTTGTGTTTAGTATTAGTGAATTTCGGTCGATACATAGGACACTATGGCATCGAGAGTGGTTTCTAAACACTTAAACAGGGTAGACGGACACAATATTGTTCTTGAAATAGGTAAATGAAATAATTTTACCTAGTAATTATATTTTGTAGATATAAAATATATATATGTATATATAATTTTTTCATAAATTGATTTTGTTATTTTTGTTGTGTTGGTTGTTAGTAAATAGTAATGTTTAATTATTGTCATTCATTGTTTGGATAATCAAGGTCCTTAAAACTATCGACTATTGTATGTTATAAGAAAAATAAGTTTATAAATATGGTTTATAAAATGTGATTTATAAATAAAATGAAGTTAGTTGGAAATTTGAGAACTTAAGTTCCGGAGTTTTGAAATTGGTTTTCAAAGATTTTGGAATATAATATTAGTATTATTTGGAAGTAGTTTTGGATAGAAATATTTTCAATGGGAATTGAAAGAAATGTTTTAAAAAAGAAGTAAGTTCGGTACTCCTCTCTTCTATCTCTGGAAAATAATTTCGGTGATGACTGCACAACATCATCGACGTTCATTTTCGAGTCTCAAAGTAAGGGACGCCACTTAATAGCTTTACTACACATTTGGTTCGATAAACAAATTTTGATTTAAATTTTTTAAATATGATTTGATATATGTAAAAGATATGAGCATATATATATATATTATTTCAAAATGATTTGAAGTGAACCCGATATTTGAATTCTTAAGTACTTGATAGTTAATGATTATCAGTTGTAGAAATAAAGTGAAATTTTAACAGTTTGGAACTTCTAAAATGAGAAATAAGAAATTAGAAGCTAAGTGTTTAATGAAACTGTAAAGAAATTGGAGATTTGTCACTTGCAAATTAAAAGATAATGAAAATTAAGAAGATGTAAACTATTGAACGTTTTTGTTATCTAAAATGAATAAGATAAATTTGTATAACACTCAATTACGTTCTAAAAACATATATAAAACTTACCAGAAATGTTTAAAAAGTTGAAATGTTGAATATGAATATGTAATAAAATATTATACAAGTAAAAGCTTAACAATAAAAATGCTTCAAAATGAACATATGTTTATAAGTGAAGAATTAAGAGTTACAAGAAATATTATAACCTTAAGTTAATATTCTGAAATGCTTAATAATTAAATTGAATAGAAAAAAAAGGTGTTATCCCGCCTTTTGGCAAGGTCGAGATATCAAGGAACTGACTGAAGACCGGGGATCGCTCATCCCGAATATCAAGTACGCATAGGTTCACCATGGATATCGACGAATTTTGTCCGAGTCCGGATCGAGCTAAAATTGATATGACACGACAAGCGAAGCTATGAGAGCCAACGTTCCAAATTTCAAGTCAATCCAAGTTCATATGCTCAAGTTATGATCGATGCAAGTTGGAAAACCCATCCATTCGTATCCATCATTTCGAATCGATTGGAGTCGCAACCCATCATTTCACATCGGTCGTTTTCGTATCCATCAGCAGATAAGTGCACTTCGTATCCATCAGCTGGAGCGCGTTGCTCGAATCCATCGAGCAATAGTAGTTCGTGTCCATCATTTGGCCAGTTCGTATCCATATTGGAAAAGCCTTGTTCGAATCCATCAAGTTCTGGTACTTCGTATCCATCGTGGATCCACTGTTCGAATCCATCGTGTTGCCGTTATTCGACTTGATCGGGCCATCGCTGTTCGCATCCATCCGGGCCCTTCAGCTTCGTATCGATCGACTGGAGTCGATTTCCATCGATACGAACAGAACCATACTGGCAATGCGTGACATTCACTTTCCATTGATACGAAAAGGGTCATTTCCATCGATGTGAACGAAGCAACGGCCTTCGATATGAACAAGGCGATATCTTTGGAAATGACTCGGTCAACTCGGCGAAGAAGGTGGATCGATCCGAAGAGTGTGCTCCACGTCATCACTTGAGAACGTGTCGTGATCGATTCAAAAAGATCGATTCAAACTGTATTGTCTATCGAAAGTCTCCATTTCGTATTGATCATAACTCGAGATCCACAAGTCCAAATGCTATGAAATTTTCACAGAAGCTTACGTGCATGCTAAAGAATGTTCACACCAAGTTTCGACTCCATTGGACGAAATCTTGATCAATATGAAATTCGTTCGTATCGATCACGGATCACGCTGAAACTTCACGGGCTTGGTCGCGTGGGCCCACTCACGTGCCAGAAGAAGTCTCCTGAGATCTGAGAGAAATATCAGCCTCCTACACCTATAAATAGACCCCCAGGGCCTATAGAAAAGGGATCTTTGAATTCTCTAACGCCAAGACTCTGTCGGATTCGATTCCATACTCCATTACTGCTATTGTACTCGAATTTCATAACTTTAATTCGCTGTAATCCGCTGCTATCAATTGTAATCATCAAAGAAACATCAATAAAGTGATCAATTTCATAGTGGACGTAGGCAACAGCCGAACCACTCTAAATCCGTTTGTTTCTATGCATTTTCTTATATGTTTATTGGTGTGTTTGTTAGATCTGCTTCATTTTACATATGTTTTATTCATTTTATCTCTTCAAACACATCCGAAGAGTGTTGTGCCCAATTTTGGTACAAACAAAAGGAATACTATTTATGTAAATGGTTATAAACTTAAGAAAATGTTGAATGATTCATAAATGGGTTTAATATTAAAAGAAATACTATGGTGAAAATAAATGTGAAAAAAAATAAATAGAAAACTTAAGTATGAAATGTTTCTTTAATAATATTAGTATTAAATGGAAATCAAGTTATATAAATAAATAATAACTGTGAATTAAATTGCAAAGAAACTTATGTAATATTTTAAGAATTGATTTATTGATATTCTAAATATATGAATGGGAAATAATCCATGTATGTAAATGAATGTAAAATTGATAAAAGATGACCTTGTAGAAATGAATGAATTCAAATAAATGAAAAGTAAATGTTAGCACCAAAATTGGTCACTAACCTCGTTGAGAAAGATTGTGTAGAGAGATAAATGATGAAAGTAAATATAAACAAAGATCAATATGCTAAATCAAATGCAAAGACAAGAACACCAGATTTATAGTGGTTCGACGTAACTGCCTACGTCCACTTTGAGGTTAATCTTTATTGCTTCACTTGATAATTGATTACAGATACAATCCGTTTGCCAACTACTTGAATACAATTGCTAAGTAGAGAGGATGAGTCTTTAAAGTGGCAGAGTCTCCTCAGTGTTCTCCAAAAAAGGTCTATTTCACTGTGCCCCTGCCTCTCTATTTATAGATGAAGGTGGGTTGGACTCCTCTGGTGGGCCTGGTAGCTGAATAACTTGGTCCAAATAGTGTAAGTTTTGTGCGCCGAACCAGAGAGGTCGAACGACAGAATGCCGAGCCTCCCCCTTTATGCCGAACGAGGTGAGACCGGACACTCTGAATGCCGAACATCCGTTTGTACTGAATGACCTTGGATGACGAGCTGCAGGTGATTGCCGAACGAGATATGTACCAGACTAGATGTGGTGTTGAGTGAGGGATGTAGGTCGAATGAGGCTGGAATGCCGAACAGTCCGGGAATGCCAAGCGTATCTTGTAGGCCGAACGTTCATGGATGCCGAACGTCCCTCATATGCCAAACGATGTCTTTGGCCGAACGTACTTGGGAGGCCGAACAATCTTTGGTTGCCGAACGATCTTATGCCGAGCGTTCTTCTTTGGCCGAACGGTATTCAATACCGAACGTTTCTTGATGCCGGATGCTCCTAGACGCTGAACGCTATCCCATGCCGAACGCACTTTAGATGCCGAACGATACGCTCGTGTCGAACGGTCTTAACACGCCGAACGGTCATTGATGCCGAACGTTCCATAGACGTCGAATGAGCTTGGACGTCGAGTACTTCTTGGATGCCGGACGTAACGTGAATCTTTTCCGGATTAGCCTCAATTCCCCTAGCATTAACAATGAATCCCAAAAACTTCCCCAACGCAACGCCAAAGTCTTCAGAGGGTTGATCTTCATCCCATAATATCTGAGTATATCGAACATCTCTGCTAAGTCTTGAATGTGGTCGTTTGACTGTCGTGACTTTACGAGCATGTCATCCATATAGACTTCCATCGTTCTACCAATCTGGTCTTTGAACATTCGATTTACCAAACGCTGATAGGTCGCTCCCGCGTTTTTCAATCCGAAAGGCATTACTACATAGCAATATAGCCCAACGTCTGTGACGAAACTGGTGTGCTCCTGGTCCGGAATATGCCTCGAGATCTGATTGTATCCCGAGTACGCATCCATGAATGACAACAGCTCGTGTCCTGCAGTGGAGTCGACCAACTGATCAATCCTAGGAAATGGGAAACTGTCCTTGGGGCATGCTCTGTTCAAATCGGAATAATCTACGCATGTTCTCGATTTCTCGTTTGCCTTTTTCACCAGCACGGGGTTTGATACCCATTCAGGGTAGAGGGCGTCACGGACAAACCCATTGGTTTTGAGTTTGTCCACCTCCTCTCTAAGAGCAGCGGACCTTTCTGGGTCCATCCCTCTTCTCTTTTGTTTAACCGGGACGTACTTCGGGTCTATGTTCAATATATGACTCGTAATAGCGGGAGAAATCCCACACATGTCAGAATGTGTCCAAGCGAAAGCATCAAGATTCGCTCGGAGGAAATCACTAAGGTCTTCAGTCATTGCGGGGCTGAGTTATGATCCGATCTTCAGTACTCGCGATGGATCATCTCGACTGACTGAAATGTCAATCGTCAGTTCAGCCAGTGCTGCTTTCTCCTCCCTGGGTTTCTCATTGTCGTCTCTCGGATCTATGTCTCTGAAGATCCGAGAATCATGCCCGAGCCAGGGCTCGGGCATCACTTGTCAATTGTCGGTATTATGGATGCGGACGAGATTGTCCGCAACCTTTCCTTTCTCCCTCCGATGGGCCTCTCGGAGCTCAGCCACATAACATGCACGACCAGTCGCCATGAACAACACCTACTCCTTTGTCAGTCGGAAACTTCAAAGTCAAACACCACGGGGCTAATGCTGCCCTGAACTCAGCCAGGGCCGGTCGACCCAAGAACACATTGTACGAAGAATCCACATCCAAAACTACGAAAGGTAGGATTCGCACCCTCCTACGCTCACCTTGTCCCAGTTCAACTGGTAACTCAACATACCCTACTGCATCAGTCGCTGCGTCATTAAAGCCATGTATACGAGCTTTAGATGGTTTCAAATCCTTTGTCTCCATCTTCATCTGGTCATAAACCTTCTTGAAGATGATATTGACAGAACTTCCACAATCAATCAAAATTCTCTTCACATACCCCGGCCCGATTGTCGCAGATATGACCATCGGGTTGATGGTGGGAGCCTCTACTTGGTCAGCATCTCTGCTCCTGAATACTATATCGTCTGTCATCATGCACAGCTGTTTAGCAGGGGTCCCATCCTCCACGTTGGAACAACACTCGAAATCTGCGTGCTTCAGGGAACTAGCATACCGCTCCATCTCTTGCCAGTTCTTATCCGCAGGGTGAGGCCCGCCGATGATCGTGTTTATGACTAGTCTGCCCACAGTCCGGGCAGGCTTCTCAGGTTGACGCGGAGCTGGTGCACGACCTGGATTGGAAGTTCCCTGTCCTCCTTCCTGCGGATTCTTCACAAACTCCTGTAACTTTTTCTGCCTGATCAACTTCTCTATAGCGTCGTGTAGGTGTATGCACTCTTCAGTATTGTGCCCATAAGTCTCATGAAAGCGGCAGTACTTCCCGGTCCGCTTTTGTTCCTCGGTCGACTCCTTTGGACGTGGCTTTCTGTACTGAAAGGTATTGCAGGTTGATAGGTAAATGTTCTCAAGGGACGCATTCAGCGGGGTGTACTCGTTGTAGGTTGGAATTCTCGGCTTCCACTTCCCCGCTTCTCTCTTCTTCCCTTGATTTCTTCCTCTGGATTCCTTAGATTGCCCGGGCTTGTTCTGGACATTGACTTGAACTTTCCCCGAGTTGTCTCCGTACTACTTCACATCAATGTTGCTTTTTACGGATTCCTGAATAGGCCCTGGTGCCTTATCTCGCTTTATCCACCTGGCTTCCTCTCTTCTTATGAACTGATGTGCCTTTGAGTAGAAACGTTCTAGTGTAGCCGGAGGTTTTCCTGCCAACCAGTCTCCAAACTCTGAATCCGGATCCACACCTCGCATCACAGCCATAAGAATCGCATGATCATTGGGATTACTGACTTCAGTAGCCGCAACATGGAATCTCTGTAAATACTCCTTCAATGACTCCCTAGGAGCTTGGATTACACTTGATAGAGACATCACGTCCTTTGGACGAGTAGTGTGTATCCTGAACTGTTCTATAAACTTCTTCGCCAACTCCTCAAAACTGGATATGGACCGCGGAGGAAGTCGGGTGAACCACATGGTAGCGATCCCAGATAGAGTTATCGGGAAGCACCTGCACTTGGTTGCATCATTCGCTCTAGCTTAATCCATCATCCACTCGTACCTCATCACATGCTGTATGGGATCAGTCTTTCCTTCATAAGCCGGGATATTTGGCATGCTAAACTTCCTGGGGTAAGCTGCCTGTAGAATAATGTCTGTGAACGGAGTATGACTTCTGGACACTCCCCAATCCTCGTTTGATAAGCCTTGATTCTCTTTCATCAATTGTTTGATATTGGCTGTCAGGTCTGGGGTTTGTATGGAAGGTGGAAGGTTAGAGTTTGTCCTACGTGATTGATCAGGCTGATGCCTCCTCTACTGGCGATCTGCCAAATGTGCATCTTGAGGTTTGACACCATTGGCATCTTGATGAGTCGGGGCTCCAGCTTCCACATGCACTCCAGCTCCTAAGTTTCCAGTTCCTGCTTGGTCACGGTCCCCAGCTGTTCAGACAGCAGCACCTGCCTACGTAGTTTCAGTCTTACGGCGTCTACGCCTGGGAGGTTCATCAGACGAAGTGGAGCTGTCAGATGAAGAATAAGGAGCGGGGTTGCCGCCAGCATTCTGATGTTGTTGTTGAGTGAGTTGTGCCATGAGGTTGGCGTTGGCTTGCATCTGCTCTCCGATTTGTCTCCTGCTTTCCCTGAGTTCTCTCATCAAGTCGTTGAACTCTATTCTGGTGACAACCGGCATTTGGTCCTGGGCGGTAGTCCCTGCACCTAGAATTGCTTGCTGATTGCTAGGCCCTGCTTGTTGTACGCTAGCAGTCTCGTGGGCATCTGCATTATGAGAGGCTGATCTGGTACGTGGTTTTGCCATTGTAGAGTTATCGGTATGAACTCTAAGTAGAATCAACGAACGTCCTACGAATGAATCGGATCTTCTTTGGGGGATTTATTCAATCCAGTAGCTTCAAAGCAGATCCTTGAGGCTTGAGAATTTGACTCTCAATGAAAGCACCAAAGTGTTAGCACCAAAATTGGTCACTAACCTCGTTGAGAAAGATTGTGTAGAGAGATAAATGATGAAAGTAAATTTAAACAAAGATCAATATGCTAAATTGAATGCAAAGACGAGAACACCAGATTTATAGTGGTTCGGCGTAACTGCCTACATCCACTTTGAGGTTAATCTTTATTGCTTCACTTGATAATTGATTACAGATACAATTCGTTTGCCAACTACTTGAATACAATTGCTAAGTAGAGAGGATGAGTCTTTAAAGCGGCAGAGTCTCCCCAGTGTTCTCCAAAAAAGGTCCATTTCACTGTGCCCCTGCCTCTCTATTTATAGACGAAGGTGGGTTGGACTCCTCTGGTGGGCCTGGTAGCTGAATAACTCGGTCCAAATAGTGTAAGTTCTGTGCACCGAACCAGAGAGGACGAACGACAGAATGCCGAGCCTCCCCCTTTATGCCGAACGAGGTGAGGTCGGACACTCTGAATGCCGAACATCCTTTTGTACTAAATGACCTTGGATGATGAGCTGCAGGTGATTGCCGAATGAGTTATGTACCGGACGAGATGTGGTGTTGAGTGAGGGATGCAGGTCGAATGAGGCTGGAATGCCGAACAGTCCAGGAATGCCGAGCGTACCTTGTAGGCCGAACGTTCATGGATGCTGAACGTCCCTCATATGCCGAACGTCCCTTGGCCGAACGATGTCTTTGGCCGAACGTACTCGGGAGGCCGAACAATCTTTGGTTGCCGAACGATCTTATGCCAAGCGTTCTTCTTTGGCCGAACGGTATTCAATACCGAACGTTTCTCGATGCCGGATGCTCCTAGACGCCGAACGCTATCCCATGCCGAACGCCCTTTAGATGCCGAACGATACGCTCGTGCCGAACGGTCTTAACACGCCGAACGCTCATTGATGCCGAACGTTCCATAGACGCCGAATGAGCTTGGACGTCGAGTGCTTCTCGGATGCCGGACGTAACGTGATGCCGAACGATAGTTTAACCGATCGATGGGGAGGCCGAGTACTAAGTTGCCTGGTCAATTCCCCAGGAAACGGTAAATAATGTGAAAAGAGCAATAGAACAAACATAAATAATATTTAAAATTCTATGTTGTTGGCTTGTGGATAGTTTGGGAAAGGATACTTCTATTTGTTTGAGGTTGTGTGAATAATCTAGCAAGTAATCATCTAAGGCTTTTTAGCGTAAGGTACACTTGGTAGTTTATTTATCATCCTTGTACGATAAAAGGTTTCTGAACCTGAACAAACCATTAGTCTATGTTGCTATGGATGTATGATGGATTCTTTGGTTGCATATGATGGTTGTACTGTTTTGTTTGCATATTATTATTTATGTTGTGTTGTTTGTATTATTAATTGAAACAACTAATATATTACTCTTTTACATAGTTTAACTCTTTTGGATTATATAAGTGAAATACAAGTTTATGGAAGCAATAGCAGTTGTTTTTGGTTTCATAAATAAAGTTTTTCGCCCGACAAATAGTTACGTTTTCGAATTACGGTTTTGGAACAATATTTTATTGTTTTTCCCATGGTTTGGGATGTTTTATAATTGAAATATGATATATAATGTAATTTATTGATATCATTATTTTTCTGGACCTAACCGCGTAAAGAAGACTACCGAAATTTTTCATGAATTTAGGACTTAGAAAATTTTGTGAAAGTTGAGTTATTTTCAAATTTTATTAAACTTAATTATGTAAGTTAATTTTTCATAAATTGATTTTTTTGAATAAAATTATATCAAATCTCTTGATTCTTTCTTGTTCCTTTTCGGGGACAAAAAGTTTTGAGTGGGGGAGATTGTAACGACCCTTATTGTTGATAATTAAAAATATTAATTTAATAAGATTTTTGGGACTTAATATTATGAGAAATTAAAATTTATGATTTATGAATGGAATAAAATTTGATTACAATATAATTTAATAATGTTGTTTGAATGTTATTGACAACTATTTTAATGTAATCTCAATCAATTGAAATAATTGTAAAGTTAATTTGGTTAAAGTTGTAAATAAGGAATAAGTTAAATGTTGGATTTAATGGTGAAATCATATGTTATTAATTAAAATTGGTTCTAATATAGAATATGAAATCAATTATGCAGTACGTAAATCTATTAGCTTTTGTTTGTAGACAATTAATTATGGAATGTGTTTAAATTAGTAAGTTGTAACAATTGATTTATTCTCATCTCATTAATTTAATTCGTTTTGAAATTTATTTGGAAATCAATGGAAATTTAATTCAATTGTAATATTACATTTAATATGGGAGAAAACATTAACTGTTGAGTGATGAGTGCAATAAAATGAAAACTTATATTAATAAATTTCATCAGGTAATTGTTGATTTAATAATAAGAATGTAAACAAAAATAAAAGGATATGTTGAAATTTAAATATAATTAACTGAGATTTTATTATTGTTGTAATTTAACGTTGAAATTAATTTAATATTTAAATCTTGTACTTAACATGGAAAAATTAATTTTAAAAGGTTATTAATTTCTATTTGACTATGGTTAAATCAATTCAATAATAATTCGTTTTAATTAACGTGAAAATTAGTCTTTTTTGGCTTTTATTGGATTTTTAATCAACTATAAATCAAAGGTCAGTGATTAAACCCACCCACGTAATACTAAATCTTCTTTTGTTTGTTGAATTAAATTTATGAAGTGATAAGAATGTTATTGGTTGTTGTTTGATAGCTTAAGTTGACATTTTAATTGAAATTGAATTTTATTGAATTAAATTGCCATTTAATTTAATATTGAAATTGAATTGCTGGTTAAATACCTGATATTGCTAACTAATAAATTATTGTGAATTATTGGTTGATTTGGATGTTGATTATGATGGATGTTATTTGTTGACATTATGGATGATTGGATGTTTATTTATTTATATATATCCCTGTTATTGATAGTGTTAGGGGTATGCCCTAGGGGCAATTCTGTAATTTATTAACTCCAAAATCAATTCTTGTTATAATGTGTTATAAATAATTAAGTGTTTAATTAAAAATATATTGAACAGAAAATCCATAAATGACGTGTTTGTGATAGTAATTACAATTAGTTGTAATCATGAGTATTGGATCACATTGTTATAAAACACATCATTTTAAATGTTCCTAGTCAAGATGCATCGACACTGGATATCGATGTATCTGTTGAGACCAGAGTGCGTAATGGTCTCCAAACGTTGGGCAGTATATTACTCATGACTGTTGGGGGCACCTAGAGGTTATGTACTGATAGTTATTGGATAGCTATAGAATAACTCACTCGGTAGTTTTCTGTTGGTTAATATAACTAAGGTCAAACAGAAAATATCGATGTGACTAATTTACACAATTTTTTCGACTTGAGAATACCGTCAACCTTCAATATGAAAAACTCTGCTTTGATAATAGTCAAATCATGGAACGACATCCATCAAGTGATTATAGTTGGGTCAAGTGGAAGTATTGGAAGAAGACACTATTCAAGAGAGGATTCGTCACTTCAGTTATACGAGGTTAGTATCATGGTCAACTCAAGTCAACCCAAAGTCAAAATCTCTGGTCAGAGTTATATGGTTAAATTGTTATTATTGAACCATGAATTTTGTGTTTGACCTATAGAGTTGAATATGGACAATATTGGAATTTTGATCATTACTAAATTCCATAAATCCAAAGTGATATACTTTTCACGAAGAGAAATGGTGTATATAAATGTCACTAACGGGTAACGCTTATTAAATAAAATAAAATTTTATTGAAAATGAATAAGCGATAAATTTGGCCATAATGTCACACCACTTGCTAAGTGACGTGTGAACGTTAACATTCGAATAGTTCGGTGTTAATTGCTGACCAAATTTACACCCAAGAGTTACACAACCGAAATGATGAATTCCCTTAAGACCGAATGATTTTATTAGTTTATAATTGTTATAAATAAATTAAATTAATTAATATTTATGAAATATTAACTATAAAATTTGAATATGGTTTGAGAAATAAAAATTGTTATATATTTATAATAGTTATAAATGTACCAATCGATATATGATATCGATAAGCGATTAAACTAGATTTAATTGCATAGCATTTTGGCATGGGCTTAAATGGGTTTAAAGCCCATCATTAGGGCTGCAAATTTCAGTTTTGATAAGTTATTCGAGATGGCTAAAACTTAGGATTAGACCTAGAGATGGATGGCTAAGATTAAGAGAGAATAGGTAATGAGATTGTCCTAATATATCTCTTGTACAAGGCTATATATATGGATCTCTAAACCCTATATCAAAAAAAACTTTTGGCTGCCATAATTATAAGTTTTCTGAACGAAATTAATCCCCATATCAGTTCTATGAATCTCAAATCAATTCAAGTTAAGTAAAAGCACTATTTGATAGAAAAGGTCGACGATTCCAGACTTGCAATCTGACGGATCGAGCATAACTAGAGAAGGAAATTCATTGATTTAATTGGACTTAAAGGCATTATCAATTGGTATTTTATTTATATATTACAGTAATTATATCATATTTTATGATTTAATAATAATTAATCCCAAATCTGTATATATATTAATGCTGTATATCTAGTTAGGTGAGATTTTCGTAGGTATATGTAGTTGTCACAAGTTAGTTTGGTTATGTGCTTGGTTATATTATTATGTGTTATAATTTATGTATAAAAAAGTTTAATTTGCTGTAAAAAATTAAATTTTATCATTATTAATTATTTTATGTATATTTACATATTAATTTAAATATAGACTAATGTATATTTTAAACATATAATTACATGTATGTATATTTATAATGTATAAATAGCTTAAATTTTTTTTCCTTACACCTATTTATACATAATATGAATTATCAAATTCGAAAATAAATTTTTATATACATAAATAATTTTAAATTATCTTTTATTGATTATTTGAATTGTTATTATATCTAAAATAATTATTGCACTGAAAATTCAATTTTATATTTTTTTTAAATTACTACATCTATGCATTAACCCATGGAAAAAATTTCAAATTTTTTTATTAATATTTAATATTTTTAATAATTAAATTACTTCGGTCGAACATTTCTTTTATTTATATAAAATAATATTTTGTTTCAAAAATCATGAAAAAAATTTTGAACCTATATTTTATTATCCTAAATTTTGTAAATTTTATAATTTGATTTTTTAATATTTATTACTAATATTTTTAATTATTATGATCAAAACTATTTATTTTATATTTATAATAATGATTATAAAATTATTATTTTATGTTTATTATGCTAATTTCGATCTAGAAATAATTTTCAAATATATATATATACATATATTTTAAGTTTTAGAATGTAATTAATTATTCATATATATACATTTTATTTAACCTTATATATATATATACATATATATATATATATAATTTTAATTATCATATATATGTGTATGTATAATTTTATATGTTTAATTATGTATATATATATTTATACAAATGTTTTAAATTATATATATATAACTTTTAGTTATAAAATATATTTTAAATATGTGTATACGTATTTATATAAATATACTTTGCATTATAGATTTCTGCACATATTTAGACAACATATAATACATACAAAATAATATAATGTGTCTATTGCGATGTAAATCCAAACATCTATATACGGGCATGTTATACCCTTCATGGATTATTATGTTACACATGCACACACATGTGTATATTTATATGATACATGTATATATATAAATTAAATCATTCAAATTAACTTTACATTACAAAATACTTAAATTTAAATAAAATACATGATTTTATTTAAAACAAATTTAGAATTGTTCTAAATGAATTAGACTTCATAGGCCCAATAAAAATCCAATAGGATAAAAAAAATTGAAATACATCCACCAATACGCTACGGGCTGGCCCAGTTCCAACAATGGTATCAGAGCCCAATAGCCTATGGTCTAAATTAGTCATGTTAGGGCTAACTTATTAAGTTTGCCCACTCAGTACGGTGTCTAGAAAGGTAATGTCTAGGACTAGAATTGGGTAATCAAGTACCCTTTCCTCCTGGTTACCAGCCTGGCCTGAAAGGTGAAGTGAGCCCAAAGATTGTCCCTAATAGAAAAGGCCCAACTTAATTTGGACCTTGGGCTAGTTTTCAAAATTGTCTTGAAAAATAAAGTAAAAGATTTTAAATTTATTTATTAAATTTAAAATAAAATATATGTTTATTATAATAGTTATAATGTAACATATTTTCAAAATGTTTGAAAAACAAAATAACATAATTTTCGAAAATTATAAATTTTATTAATAAGTTAATTAATAAAATGTATATGCTTGTAGTAAATATATTATGAAATATGTTATGATATTTTAAAATGTTTAAGATATCATAAATATGCATGCATACATATGAATAATGATTTTCGAAATCAAGATAATTTAATTAATTTAATTAAAAGGTTAATTAATTGAAATTATAATTATACATGTATATGATATATGTGTTATACTATAAAGGTTATATATCAATATAAAATTAATTAAAATGTTAATTAATTAAAATTAATTAAATATGATTTAATTAATATAATATTATACATAAGACTATTATATAAGTAATGTGAAATATAAAAACTATATAAATAAAACTTATATAATATGAATGTATAAAACCCATAATAGACTTAAGAAATAAACACATACGTAATCGTACGTATATCGTGATTTCTGATGTGTTCGGCACTTGAATCACGAGGGTAGTTCATAAGAATTACATTATTTCATAAGTCGATATCACTCAATTTAATGTTGTCCACTACCATATATATGTTAATAAATTACTTGCATACTCCTTAGTTGTTGAGAAAACTCAAGCTAAGGATGTTATGTGTTGTATTATTAATATACTGAATAGATGAGGCAAGATAACTACATGTATTTGTTGAGCAAACTCAAGGTACATATACTATACTTAGGCTATCACGATATGGTAGGTACGAGTGAATAATTTCACTTCGATTTGTTGAGCAAACTAAAGCTCAATATGAAATTAGGACAAGGTTCCAAGGGTTAGGAGTTGTTGTGATACAACCGATAAAAGGTTAGCCATTATTCGTGGAGCTATGACTTATTGAACAAACTCAAGGTCAGAATTCCAAGATGGACAAGACCTAACACCTACTGGTGAAGTCATAAGACTTCTATGTTTTGACTTAGGGTTTGGCGAAACATAAAAGACAAGTGGGAGCTTATTAGTAAAACGAAACATAGTGTTTAAACTTACTAATATTATAAGAACATTTATTATGTTTTGTCCTAGTAATCTACCATTTAAACTTGTAGAAAATGTCAACTCCAAAATTATTTTATGAAAGTGACAAACTCACTAGACATAACTATACCAACTACCTAAGAGCAATTAAAATAGCATTGACTTACGAGCGCCTTTGGACTTCTGTTACATGTGAACCCAAAACAGAACCCGTTGATGGTGTAGACTCTGAAGAACGACTTGCTTATTTAAAGTGGCAATCTGACTTAGAGATAGCCCAAGTTTCTGTGTTGTCTACCTTAGACAAACCGTTGCAAAGGCAACACAAGAACATGTCCGTCCATGAGATTTTTAATAGTCTCAAAGCTCTTTTTGGTGAACAATCCCATTCCGCAAGGTACGAGCTTTCAAAAAAACTGTTTAACACCAAAATGACCAAGGGACGGAAAGTGGACGATTATGTTCTAATGATGAAAGGCTATATTGATAGACTTGCATAATTAGACATAGAGATAAGCAACGAAATGCAAGTAGACTTGGTCCTTGGTTCTCTCACTCCTCAGTATGAACCGTTCATACTGAATTACAACATGAACCAATTAAATGTGAATCTCGTGGAGCTCCTCAATATGTTGAGGTCAGCCGAGTCAACATCTAAAGATCAAGGTGACGTACTTGCTATGAAGGGAAATGTATCATCTTCGAAAGGTTCGAAGAAGCGGAAAAGAGATAGTAAGAAAAAGAAAAGTAAGAAGATCGATGACGATGGTGAATGTCACCATTGCCACAAGAAAGGTCACTGGAAGAGAAACTGCCCAGACTACTTGAAGATTGTCGAGGAAAGAAAGCAGAATGGTTCTGCAGCTCCATCAGGTACATTTATGATTCAAAAATGTTTTGTAATCAATAAAATGTCATGGGTTTTAGATACTGAATCTGGTACTCATATACGTAATTCATTGCAGGGGCTTAGGAACTGGCATCGCGTGGCAAAAGGAGAAATGAAGCTCCAAGTTGCTGATGGATCTATAGCAGATGCAACGAAAGTAGGAGACTATCATTTAGATTTGCCAAATGGATTAGTATTAGTATTAAATAATTGCTATTATGTAAATGACTTTATTTGTGGAATTATCTCTATTTCTAGATTGTCTAAGACTTGATATATTTTTCATTGTGCAAATAATGTTATGAACATTAGTTTGGATGGAAATAAAGTCTGCAAAGGTATCCTTGAAAATGGAATTTGTGTAATTAATACTAATTATGTCTGTTCTGTGAATGAAGTCTCTAATAAATTAAATGACAATTATCTTTGGCATTGTAGGCATGGTCATATTAGAGAGAAACGACTACACAAATTGAAAACCGATAGTTTTCTATCGTTAATTGATTCTAAATCATTTGAAACTTGTGAGTCTTAAAGGTAAAATGATCAAGCACCCCTTCAGTGGGAGCAATAAAAGAGTTAATGAACTCTTAGGGTTAGTACATATTGATGTATGTGGCCCAATGCCTATATTAACCAAAGATAATAGTTCTTACTTTGTTACTTTCACCGATGATTTCTCAAAATTAGGATATATATATCTTATGAAGAACAAATCTGACGTTTATGAGAAATTTGTTGAGTATAAAAAGGTAGTAGAAAATCAAAGGGGCCATAAAGTTAAAATTCTTTAATCAGATCGAGGAGGTGAGTATGTTGGACAGGATTTCCAATAATACTTAAAAGATAATGGGATTGTCTCTCAGGTTACTCCACCCTATACTCCGCAACACAGTGGTGTGTCGGAGCGAAGGAATCGAACCCTATTAGATATGGTTTGTTCCATGATGAGTAAGGCTGAGTTACCTCTGTCCTATTGGGGATATGCGCTAGAAAATGCATCACATATGTTAAACTTGTTACCCACAAAATCTGTGCCCAAAACACCGAGATGTGGTGTGGTAAGAAACCCCAACTCAAATATTTGAAACTATGGGGTTGTCCGGCATACGTTAAGAACGTTGGTCCAAATAAACTAGAGGCAAGATCGGTACTATGTAAGTTTATAGGATATCCCACAAACTCGATGGGATATATATTCTACAATATTGAGGAACAAAAGGTCATTGTTTTTCGACACGCTATCTTTTTAGAAAAGAAATTTACGTTTAAAGAAATTAACAATGAAGTTGTAGACTTGGATGAGATCCGAGAAACTAACACTGAAGCCGAAACAGTGGGAGAAACAAGGTCACCCGTATACAAAAACACGCAACCTATTAGAAGGTCTAGTAGGGAATCCCGTGCAGCAGAGAGATACTATGGTTTTCTCGTGGATGGCGAAAAGGTGGACTGTGTCTTAGATGGCGACACTTCTCTGTCTTTCCAATAAGCACTGCAAAGTAAAGACTCTGCACTCTGGCTTGAAGCTATGAAATCCGAGATGGACTCCATGTACGAAAACAAAGTTTGGACTTTGTCGGACGTACCCGAAGGGATAAAACCCATCGGCTGCAACTGGATTTTTAAGAAAAAGCTAAACGCGGATGGAGAAGTGGAGACATATAAGGCAAAGCTAGTTGCAAAAGGATTTCATCAAGGTGTTGATTATGACGAGACCTTTTCGCCCGTAGCCATGCTTAAATCTATTTAGATTATGTTAGCCATTGCCGCATTCTATGACTATGAAATATGGCAAATGGATGTAAAGACGGTTTTCTAAATGATGATTTAGAAGAAATCGTTTATATGTCATAGCCAGAGGGTTCTGTAGTCAGTGGGAGTGAAGGCAAAGGTTGCAAGTTGTTAAAGTCCATTTATTGACTCAAACAAGCTTCAAGGAGTTGGAACAAGTGTTTTGATAAAGTAATCAAACAGTTTGGTTTTTATCAGAACACAGAGGAAGCGTTCATATACAGAAAGGAACAGGGAAATGCTATCGTATTTTAGTACTCTATGTTGATGACCTATTATTGATTGGCAATGACACTTCATTATTGCAATCAGTGAAAGCTTGGCTTTCCAAAAACTTCTCCATGAAGGATTTGGGAAAAGCCGCCTATATACTTAGTATAAAATCTATAAAGATAGGTCTAAGTGGCTGTAGGGATTGTCCCAATCCCTGTACATAGACACTACACTAAAACGGTTTAGTATGGAGAATTCCAAGCGTAGAAATGTTCCAGCGCAATCTGGAATTGTCCTTTCTAAAAAGGACGCTCCTCATACCGATGATGAGAAAGAGCGTATGAAGAGGATTCCCTATGCTTCAAGCATAGGATCCATAATGTATGCTATGTTATGTACCAGACCGGATGTAGCATACGCATTAGGATGTGTAAGCCGATACCAGTCTAATCCTGTAGAAAAACATTGGACCACCATAAAATGTATACTTAAGTATTTGAGAAATACTAAGGACATATTCCTCGTTTTTGGGAATGGAGACCTCCTTATGAAGGGGTATACGGATTCGAGCTTTCAAAGTGATATAGATGATAGTAAATCAGTGTCCGGCTATGTCTTTACACTAAATGGTGGAGCTGTTAGCTAGAAAAGTTCCAAGCAAGAAATAGTTGTTGATTCAACGATGGAGGCCGAGTATATCGCCCTCAACGAAGCAACAAAGGAGGCAGTATGGATGCGCAAGTTTTTGAGTGAGCTCGGAGTGATTACCGATACTGAGAATATTCCAATGACATTGTTTTGTGACAATAATGCAGCGATACAGATCGCAAAGAACCAAGAGCACATAAGAAGTCACGACACATTCTTCGAAATTTCCACCTAATTAGAGAATTCGTTGAGAAAAAAGAATTTGTGATTTAAAGGGTAGATACCAAGGACAACATAGCAAATCCACTCACTAAAGGTCTAACTCGGCCAGTTCTCGAGAAATTGATTGAGAAGATGGGATTGAGATTCCATAATTGGCCCCAAGTGCAAGTGGGAGATTGATAGTGTTAGGGGTATGCCCTAGGGGCAATTCTGTAATTTATTAACTCTGAAATCAATTCTTGTTCGAAATAAAGGTGTTTCTTCTTTCTGTTATATATTTGTTATAATGTGTTATAAATAATTAAATGTTTAATTAAAAATATATTTAACAGAAAATCCATAAATGACGTGTTTGTGATAGTAATTACAATTAGTTGTAATCATGAGTATTGGATCGCATTGTTACAAAACACATCATTTTAAATGTTCCTAGTCAAGATGCATCAACACTGGATATCGATGTATCCTTGAGACTATAATACGTAATGCTCTCCAAATGTTGGGCAGTGTATTACTCATGCCTGCTGGGAGCACCTAGAGGTTATGTACTAATAGTTATTGGATAGCTATAGAACAACTCACTCGGTAATTTTCTGTTGGTTAATATAACTAAGGTCAAACAAAAAAAATATCGATGTGAATAATTTACACAATTCTTTTGACTTGAGAATACCGTTAACCTTCAATATGAAAAACTCTGCTTTGATTATAGTCAAACCATGGAACGGCATCCATCAAGTGATTATAGTTGGGTCGAATGAAAGTATTGGAAGGAAGACACTATTCAAGAGAGGATTCGTCACTACAGTTATATGAGGTTAGTATCATGGTCAACTCAAGTCAACCCAAAGTCAAAATCTCTGGTCAGAGCAGTACGGTTAATAACAATTGTTATTATTGAACCAAGGATTTTGTGTTTAGACTATAGAGTTGAATATGGAAAATATTGGAATTTTGACAATTACCAAATTCCATAAATCCAAAGTGATACAGTTTTCACGAAGAGAATTGGTGTATATAAATGTCACTAACAGGTAACGCTTATTAAATAAAATAAATTTTTACTGAAAATGAATAAGCGATAAATTTGTCCATAATGTCACACCACTTGCTAAGTGACGTGTGTTAACATTCGAATAGTTCGGTGTTAATTGCTGACCAAATTTACACCCAAGAGTTACACAACCGAAATGATGAATTCCCTTAAGACCGAATGATTTAATTAGTTCATAATTGTTATAAATAAATTAAATAAATTAATATTTATGAAATATTAATTATAAAATTTGAATACGGTTTGAGAAATAAAAATTGTTATATAATTATAATAGTTATAAATGTACCAATTGATATACGATATCGATAAGCGATTAAATTAGATTTAGTTGCATAGCATTTTGGCTTGGGCTTAAATGGGTTTAAAGCCCATCATTACGGCTGCAAATTTCGGTTTTGATAAGTTATTGGAGGTGGCTAAAACTTAGGATTAGACCTAGAGATGGATGGCTAAGATTAAGAGAGAATAGGTAATGAGATTGTCCTAATATCTCTCTTGTACAAGGCTATATATATGGATCTCTAAACCCTTTATCAAAAACAACTTTTGGCTACCATAATTATCAAGTTTTCTGGATGAAATTAATCCCCATATCAGTTCAATGAATCTCAAATCAATTCAAGTTAAGTAAAAGCACTATTTGATAGAAAAGGTCGACGATTCCAAACTTGCAATCTGACGGATCGAGCATAACTAGAGAAGGAAATTCATTGATTCAATTGGACTCAAAGGCATTATCAATTGGTATTTTATTTATATATTACAGTAATCATATCATATTTTATGATTTAATATTGATTAATCTCAAATCTGTATATATATTAATGTTGTATATCTAGTTAGATGAGATTTTTGTAGGTATATGTAGTTGTCACAAATTAGTTTGGTTGTGTGCATGGTTATATTATTATGTGTTATAATTAATATATAAAAAAATCTATTTTTTTGTAAAAAAATAAATTTTATCATTATTAATTATTTTATGTATATTTATATATTAATTTAAATATAGATTAATGTATATTTTAAACATATAATTACATATATGTATATTTATAATGTATAAATAGCTTAGAAATTTTCCTTAAACCTATTTATACATAATATGAATTATCAAATTCGAAAATAAACTTTTATATATATAAATAATTTTAAATTATCTTTTATTGATATTTGAATTATTTATTATATCTAAAATAATTATTGCACTAAGAATTTGATTTTATATTTATTAAAATTACTACATCTATGCAGAAAGCCACGAAAAAATTTCAGAATTTTTTGTTAATAGTTATTATTTTTAATAATTAAATTACTTCGGTTGAACATTTCTTTTATTTATTTCAAAAAATCATGAAAAATTTTTGGAGCCTATATTTTATGATACTAAATTTTCATAAATTTTAAAATTTGATTTTTTTAATAATTATTACCAATATTTTTAATTATTATGATCAAAACTATTTATTATATATATAATAATGTTAAAATTATAAAATTATTATTTTATGTTTGTTATACTCATTTCGATCTGGAAATAATTTTAAAATATATATTTATATTTTAGGTATTTGAATGTAATTAATTGTTCATATATATACATTTTAGTTAACCTTATATATATATATAATTTTAATTTATATATATATGTATGTATAATTTTATATGTTTAATTATGTATATATATTTATACAAATATTTTAAATTATATATATATTTAACTTTGAGACTTTTAGTTATAAAATATATTTTAAATATATGTATACGTATTTATATAAATATACTTTTCATTATAGATTTATGCACATGTTTAGACAACATACAATACATACGAAATAAGCCAATGTGTCAGTTTCGATGTAAATCCCAAAATCTATATATGGGCATGTTATACCCTTCATGGATTATTATGTTACACATGCACACACATATGTATATTTATATGATACATGTATATATATAAATTAAATCATTCAAATTAACTTTACATTACAAAATACTTAAATTTAAATAAAATATATGATTTTATTTAAAAAAAATTAGAATTGTTTTAAATGAATTAGACTTCATAGGCCCAATAAAGATGCAATATGATAAAAAAATGAAATACACCCACCATTACCGCTACGGGTTGGACTAGTTCCAACAGTTATCGCCCTGTATATTAATTGAAAGCATATAAACTATTATTTAAATTATTATGAATAAATCAAGAAATAGGTTGAAATGATATATACCTATGACACTTTGATTTGGATTGAAATTTATATATCCATCCCTATAATTAAAATTAAAATAAATGATCATTTGGCCATAGGGTAGAAAATTATATACGGACAGTGGATTGGTTAAATTAAATGGTTTTAAAATCTTGAATTGGGATTTTGATTAAAGGATATTGTTTTAAGGGAAAGAAATTGAGGATTTATGCGAATTGAATTATTTCTAATTCAAGCTTTGAAAAGTGAAATTGAAATTGGGCAAAAGAAATTGTTTACAATGATTGAATTGGGAATGTAAAGTTATAATTGGTATTTGACTTTAATTTTAGGAAATTGAATTATTTTAAGATTTGTACCTTAAAATTGAATAATGAGGTTTAAATTGATTTAAGTGTTTTAAATCGGTAAATTGAAGTTGGGCTTGAAATTGATATAAATTGAAATGGTTTAAAATAAGAATTGGATTGAAATTTAAATCACTGAATTGAATTGTTGAATCGAATTTGAAGTTAAAATGAACGTTTCGCAAATTGAAGTTAATTCGAATTAAAATTGAAATCAAGTTACTTTGAAATTTAATTGAAATTGAGTCAATTGAATCGAAAGATTGGAAATTGATTTTTGTTGATTTGAAATTTGGACATGGTCCATTGTTGAAATGGAAAGAAACAGCTTGATTTGATACTATTTTCAAAATAAATTATTTTAGTATAAACTGTTAAATTCTATCCTTTTAATATTAAAATTATTCAGATTTTCCAAACTATTTTACTATATATACCATTTTCGATACTAAAATCATTTTATATTAAACTATTTTAAAACTTTAAACTATTTTAAACTATTTAAACATATTCAAACTATTTCTAAAAGTTTCAAATGGTGCAAAGTTGGAATGTTTATATTTAAATCGTCGATTTAAATGTGAATGTGGTTAAATGAGGGTATAACCTAAGTTGGAATTTGAAATGATATTTTCAAGTGAGGATGACATATTTTGAGTAAATATGGTATTTTGAAATGAAGGATATTTTGAACTGAATATGATATTTTGATATCAAATATGAATCGGTTTTGAAATTTAAAGAACCAACCGGTGTGAAAAATGATGTTTGGTTGTTAAAGAGATCAAAGCCTTTTATTGGTAGAATTGGAGGCATTTGCTGGATTTGAAGAAAGAGAACGATGATGGATGACCCCGGCACTTGTGCCAATTTGAAATGACTAAAACAGGACGGCTTATCAAGGCCAAGTAAGCTAGCTAGCCCTAGCGGACACACCTCTTCGTATTACTATATTGATATTGGCTTAATCGGTGCAACTTGATTTGATTGATTTTGGGGGTGTTGGACACGGCGGGCGGTCGTGACTACATTGCGTTGCCACCAGCCCTACGACCCGAACTGGTAGTATTATACCTTGTGCATTGCCTCATATACCTTGTCATACTTTTATCCTTAGTCGCGACCACTACGATTTTTTTCTAGTATGGTACTTATAGGAGACTCACTGGCTACCGACGCTACTGATTGTTTTACAGGACCTGCATAGACTACCAGCTTAAAAATTTGTTAAGGGGGATCAATGTAAAGCCTTAATACTATTTTAATACTTTACATTACTAATAGACACTACATATAGATAGTTTAACGGATCCTTAGGAGATGGAAAATCCCGTAACATCTCTTAAGATATTGCACGCATGTTATACACTTGATATGAGATGTAAAATCCCGTAAACATCTATGAAGCTAATACGCTCATATTTACTTGTTATTGATTTAACTTATATAAGAATTTTTAGTTTTGACACGAGTGTTTTGTGTTTTCATTACGCTCTGGTCAGCCTGAGCATCTCAGTGTTTAAAGGTATTATTTCTGGAGGACGAAGACGGAGTTTGGTATATTATAATATTAGTATTATTCCGCCGCATCATTTTGGTATGTTGTTGATTGTACTCTGATTATATTGTAAATTTGTGTAATCAAATGTATATTGTAAAATAGCTTCATGAACTATTTATTTGATTATTATATTTTGTCATTCCGCTATGAGATTCTGTATTTTGGTTCCCTTCTTTTCTCTTATTTGCTTTCTAACCCCATTGACAATCCTCCCTTTTGAATCATTTGAATTTGACATTGTGGTTTATTATCGATTTAATCCATCCAAAAAGGTAGGTCATCACATAAAGTCTTTCCAACTAGGGATTAACACAACAACCTAAAACTATTCATCTAAAGCCATATCTTTGGAAGTGATCTCATGCGTAATTTTCTGAAGCCCATACAATTGTGCCTTAATAGATTGGTCGTCTGTCATCTGAAACTTTAAATAGTGACTAACACCGTAAATTTTTGCTCCAACTTCCTCGGTATCAAATTTATTTGTAGTGCATTCCAAATCTCCTTTACTAACTTATCTGAGATGTAGTAATGGTATAGATCATTGCTGAGTTCATTGAGGATGAAATTCTTGCACATATAATTTTGCTCCGTCTAAGTCTGCATCATTTTTGATTTTTCTATCCAGGTTCACGATTGCTCTATCTCAGCTTCGTTGGGTTTGTCTGGAAGCTTTGGTTTGTCTGTTGTTATTAAAGCGACCACCTTCCATGTAGTAAAAAAGAATTTCATCTTTTGGCACCATCATTTGAAATGCAGGCCCTCGAATCTGAACGGCGCAGCAGACACAATTGAAACCTAAAATATTAACGTCGGGCAGTAGAGTCATCTGTGATTGAAGCCATATCGTCTTAAAATCATTGCACCTGGATCTGAATTTGTAGTTTCTTTATGGCCAAGTCGCGGACTAGACCGTTCACTTTAAGACGTTTCACCACTGTGCGTGAATTGTGCAAGGCAGTCTCTGATGCAGTGCCGCCTCCAGGGTAAAACAACCTTAAATATCAGTATCAACATTCTTTTGCCCAAAGTCCGCTGATTCAGTAGAACCAACAAAAATATTGCTTGGATCTAAAGTTGTTTTTAAAGGCAAAAGAAGAAGAGAACTATTTTTTTTAAAACTGATAATATTTATTTGTTAATTGCTTGGTTTATGTAGAGAGTAAAAACAGAACTGAGTCATGAGAAAATATCGGATCTTAATTTACTAGGTATTATTACAAAGTCAAAGTATGTTTAAAAATATACTGCCAAAAATAAAGAGTTCAACACCACATTATCCAAGCAAGCCTGGCCCGGGTCGGGTCAAGTGAGTCGGTCGATGCGCGCGCGCGTGTGATGGTCAGTAAGGTCTCCCTCCTTAACATATGAGAAAACATTGGGTGCCCTTGGGGCCTATTCTTTTTTTATGAATCTTATATATAAATAGGAACACTTTATAGTCCCGCAAAATGTGTTATTATTCACTAAGAAGGGTATTCTGTACTCTTTTCAATATTTTTGAGAGAAAATGAGTACATCCTAGCCACTCTGTACAATATAAAATAAAACAAAAAAAATCTATAATCCTTGAAAATTAAGGTCCATAGTACAGTAATAAAAATACTATAATCCATTCAAAATGATGAGTGATCGGGTCCTCGAAATCGGCTGAATCCATCCTAACCGCAAGCATAACTAAAGCTGTAAAACACTATACAAAAAGTGTAATACCAATACATATATATTTTACATAGGTTAAAATTTTGCTTATAGATCTGAGAAAAAACTATTTCAACCTTAGGCCTTGTTCAAAACTTATTACCGAAACATGCATCGTTTTTCATATAACAGCATTTTATATTTTTGCAATCCAAATTTATGCAAGCATAGTTTTTTTTAATTATGCTTATGCAATCCAAATTTACGCAAGTATATTTTTTTTTATTGCACTTGTGCAGTCCAAATTTGCGCTAGCACAATTTTTTTTCAAATTACATTGTGCAATCCAAATTTACAGCAAATCGGAATTAGCGAAAACTAGGCTTATTTTTGTAATAAGTTTTGTTTGAGATCTAAAGTCGAAATAGGTTTCTTTGGAGCCTATAAGAAAAATGTTTTGGTTACTTGGATAATGAATAGGGGGTTTTTTCCCTTCCCAACTCCTTTGTATCTCTCTACCCCTCGTGCCTTTCCATTTCACCTTTCCTCCGCCTTCTCTTGGCCACTTTTCAAGTCTTGATCTTATGGATCAAACTGCGCATAACAGTCAGGTCTTTTGGACCGGGTTTGATCAGATCTTTATGGTATTTTCCATCATCAAGACCCGATCCGAGACCCATTGGGTTCGTTTTTGGTTTGGGTTTTCACAAGGTCGGTTTAGCTTGGGTTTGCCGTTCTTCAATTCTAATTGTCAGCCCTAAACATACTAAAATCTCATATATGAAGCATACGAGTCTAAGTACAAAATAGCAAGATCGTCATGTGATGTCCTAACATAATGAACATGATGGTTGGGATAGTATATGATATCAAGTCACTCCAAATCAATAATTACGATATCCAAAATGTCATGTGATATCGTGACTCCAAACTATGTAATTATGAAATTGAGGTCATTGTTTGGTATCGTAATCACATCTACAATACATGGTCATTCTGTGTATTGCAATATAATGAACATGATATCTTGTTTATCGTGGAATACCATGTCATTCCCAAAATTATACGTCTAGTCATCGATCGACATCATGACATCGTAGCACAATAGGCTTGGTCGCAATAACCTTATTCCCCTCATCGATGCTACTTCATCAAGTGAGTCATCTAAAAACTAACTCGTCACCCCCTCCAATAATTAGTACAAAATTGAACTATTTCATTGGAATGCAAACTTCATTCCTCTCAAACTCAAACCCTCAAAACAGGTCCAAATCGTGCCTCAAAACAAGTCCATATGCTAATGTTACCGCGTTTTTACATTTCAATTTTTTTCGCATTGTGTAGATTTTCTATAGCTTGTAGAAAGTGGCAACTTGTATACACAATTAAATATGGGTATTAGTAGAGTTTTGGATGTTAGACCAAACTCTAGATATCTAAGTAATATAGTACTGTCGAAAAAAATACTTGTACTAAATATCGTTACCGTTTGAGCTTAAAATGTATTTCTCCTGAATGATATATATGTGATTAAGTAAGGGTACTCCTTTCTTTTACAAGTTCATAATGGTTTATGAAAGTCTATAGCGATTTATGGACTTAAAGTATTTGATTCACTAGTAATTCTTGGGCAATGAATTAGGCATATGTAGTATAGCAAAGGCCAATGCACATACCCTTACATGATGTAATTTCTAAACGTGCAGCGGTCAATCTTTCAAAGCCCATTTTCCATATACTAGAACGTTGAAAATTTTCACACCCAAAGTACAAAGTTCTTACGTATTATCAGCTCCAAACATGTAAACTATTGAGACGAAATCTTTCCTCATAATTCAGTATTTACATTATTGGATCAAACTGATTGACATTACCAAAAATATAAGTGGTCTATTTGTTAATTATGAGTATCTGTTAAAAGTAAAGTTTAACATGCATGTAGTAGACAGAGTTTCAAGTTCATAAGTGATATTTATTTTACACTTCGAGTACTATAAACATTTTAATGTTATACGGTTCATTCTATAGTTAGATAAACAATTGCAACAAAAATAACACAACAAAAGAAGTATTCAAAATTAATGCTTTAATTCTTCACCTTCAGGGAATAAAAGCTACATTGCAAGCATATATGATTTTGTTAACAAAACATCATTGTTGATCGACTACATAGCTTCTGTATTATGTTGTTTATAACAACACCTGCAATATTGTAATCCAATCTAACTTTTATTGCAAGTGGCACGATTTGAAGCAGTCATCGTGTTCCTTGCATTTATCTTTGAAAGACCAGACACAAACAACCTCTTCCTTGCCATCCACTATGTTCATCCCTGTTATTTATACAGAATATTGATATCCTTATACATTGTTAATGTTGACAAATAGTGCAATAATACTTTGCTATCATAAAACTTCTACTAAAAATTTAGGGTTTTCTTCTGCCATGGAGGAAACAAATTCTCCTCACAAAAATCAATCCAATTTTCCTTATCCTACGCCTTAGGATAGACCACCTGAATCTCACATCAGAAAGCCGATTAATGATGTAATCGTCGATGATGAGGGTTTTCAATTGGTCCAACCAAGATCGTAAAGAAGATACCAGCCCAGAAATGATCAAGTTCGGCTAAATAATAATGGTGTCCTAAAGAAGAAGGAGGGTCTGATTCCGACCAACTCCAATCAGAATAAGGCTAAACTAATGCAGCCTCGTAAACCGATGAATTTCTCTCTGAATAAAGAACAAGGCCATAGATCTTGGGTTGATATTGTCTTAGAGCAATCGGAGGAACCAAAAGAGGATGAATGTAGTCTTGAAACCATTTCTCTTATACAGATCAACAATAAGAGACATACGGTTTGGTGAAGGAAGCAGTTTGCAAAAGAGCCATAGAAAGTTGGAATAACTCTGTTCTTGTTTATGTGGTAGGCACCAAACCCTATTTATTGTTTTTTAAAGAATATATAAAACGCGTTAAACTAGTTGGAGATTTTGAAATCTTTTCTAGAGAAAATAGGTTTTTTCTTGTTAAGTTCAATGAATCTCAAGACTGGAATACAATAATTTAAAATGGTCCTTACTTTTACAACGGTAAGCTCATCATTATGAGAAGGTGGTCCGAATCACTAAAATTGGACATGGATTTACTGTCAACAATACCGATATGGGTAAACTTACCCAGTGTAAACCTCAAAGTATGGGATCGCGAGGCTTTTAGCATTATGGAAAGTATTATTGGAAAACCCATAAAGATGAACCCAGCTACTACCATGAAGACGAGATTGAATTACACTCATCTTCTAGTGGAAGTATCTGCGACTGATGAACTTCCAGATGAAATCAATCTCAATCTTTATAATGGTGAAATCATTACACAAAAAGTTGAATATGAATGGGTTCCACCGAAGTGTAGCATCTGTAAGTGTTTCGGTCACACTAAAGAGCAATGCAACCCGAAACAAATGTGGATACCCAAAACCAGTGATCAAAATAGAGGCAATGTTCAAGAAAATTGATCTGATGAGATGCAAGAACCAATTTCCAGTAAAGATACAGAAAACCAATCAAGAACTCAAGGGAACAGGGATCAAATCAACCAAGATTGTATCATTTTTGATCAAGAAGACAATTCAAAGGCGCTCACTGATCAAGATGATCAGATCACTACTAAGGAAGTTCATCTGTTAAAAGATTGTGAAAAAAGTTCAAATGGTTTGAAACAGAACAGTACAGAGGAAGGTAATAATAAAAAGGTCTTTAACTCTGAAACTCCTCCTATTTCAGAGCCATGTTTAGTTACCGAGATAATGTTACAAAAATAATCGACATCCCTCATCAAAGTAATAGCCAGAATCGAGAAAACGGTATGGAGGAGGAATTTCTTTCTGAGCTTGCTGCAGATGTTGAGGACAGGGACTGCATCTACTCAGCATTGCCTCGCAAAAGAGCTTCTCCCCCAAAGCAGGCTGCAATGACTGAATGCAATGACTCAGCCATGCTTCGCACAGCTCCATTTGATATTTCTCTCATTAAGGTCCCAGAATCTGTACAAAAGGAAGAAGATGAATCTGAGATGGTTGATGTTAATGAACAGTTTGTTATATCAGAATTGCATATATCAAAACCAAAAGCATCTGGCAAGTTAAAGGGAAACAAAGAGAAGAAAGATTTCAAACAAAAATACATCTCAATCAATCTAGAATGGGATGAAATGTCTACAAGACTAAAAGCTAAGTGTTGATAATAAAAGGAGAGGTAAAGGTACTATAGTGTCAGGCACCATTTAACTTCCTATTATTTTTTAGATTATATATATGGCTTTATTTGCTTGGAATGTCAGGGGATGAACTCCCCAGCCAAACAATCTGATATCTTGCATATGCTTAATATTTATAAACCTTCTATTATTGATTTAATTGAAAATAAATTGAATGATGAGAACTATGATAAGTTTTGCCTCAAATTGTCTAGTAACTGGAAATCTATAAATAATAATGGTTGTGGCTGTATAGGTAGAATCATTGTTATTTGGGATTCTAATATCTGGACAAACCTGAATACTAACAAAGATAGTCAATTTATATATTGTAATTTCAAAAATGTTAGAGGTGTCTCCCTATAGGTTACAAGTGTTTATGGAAGTAATTTTGAGAATGAAAGAAATGGTTTATGGTGTAAACTTAATTCTTTGAATTTTATATATAACTTTCCCTGGATTATTTTGGGTGATTTTAATACTGTATTTCATGTCTCTGAAAAGTTTGGAGGTAATAAAATTCCCCAAAGTAAACTGGACAGAGTTAATAAATTTTTATTAGATTCTAGTCTTGTTGAACCAATAGTTAGTAGGATTCAATTTACAAGGCAATCTGGTTTAGCTAAAAATATCCACTGTAAGCTGGATAGAATTTTATTTAATAAATCATTTTCAAAAAAAATTCCTAATTGTGTATGTTCCACTTTAGAACAAAATTCTAGTGACCACACTCCTTTATTGGTCAATCTTTTTTATTAATGTTGACTTAAGTAGTAAAGTATCTCCTTTTAGATTTAAAAATAGTTGGGTTCTTGAAGATGAATATAAAGCTTTGATGGAAAACAGTTTGAAATTTTCTTGTATTGGTACTAAACAATTCCAGTTTAGTATGTTTTTGAAAAATACTGAAACTAATCTTAAAAATTGGAACAGAAATAATTATATGAATAAAAATAAGCTGATCAGCTTAAGAAATGAAGGTAAAATTTTACAAGATATATCTGACAATAATCCTGATGATATCAATGTTGTCAATAAGTTTTTCAATGACCAGAAAGAGCTTTCTATTGAGATATATAAAGACTCAGTTAATGCTAGACAAAAAGCTAAAGCTGATTGGCTTAATCTAGGTGATGAGTGTACCAAATTTTTTCATGCTAAAATGAGTAATAGAAAGCATTTATTGGTAACATTATTGATAAGGAGGGTAATCTGTCTAATGCTTATGATAAGGTTATTAAATAAGTTATTAATTTTTATGAGGAACTTTACTTTTCTAATAATATTGTGAAGAATTTCCCTCATATTACTTGTAAAAATATATTGAAGGATAATGCCTCTGAGATTTTACTTGCTCCAGTTAATATAGAAGAGATAAAACATAATATTTTTAATGCTGGGGATAATAAAAGTCCTGGACCTGATGGATTTAATGCTAAATTTTATAAAAATCATTGGGATGATATCACTACAAGAAATTTTATTTTTTGTAGCGCTCAAAAAACGCTACAAAAACTTTTGGTGGCGTTTTGATAATCGTTACGAGAAAACATGCCACTAAAAATCCATGATTTTTTGTTGCATTTATTTTAACGCCACTATAAATGCATTTTTGGCAGCGTTTTTCAAACGCCACCATAAATCTTTTTGTAGCGTTTAAAAAACGCCACCAAAAGATTTTTTGGCGCTACTAATAGAATTTCCAACTTTACCCCTGTTTTACGGTTGCATTTACTCAACGCCACTATATATATTTCGATAGCGTTTTTGAAACGCTACTAAAAGTTGTTTATTATTTTACACCATTTTTTCATGCTATTATTTCCTATTAATGGTCTATTTTGGTTCTATTATATCAATCAACAATCACTTACATAATCATCATATTCAAATAAGTTAAAAAACACATTAACCATATAATCAAATAAAATATCCATAACCATTCCAATACAATAGTTTTTCGACAAAATGACCTAACTCACATACAATAACCATTTGTATACAAATTTACACATCGGTTACTAATAAATGTTATATCTAACTAGTGCTAACAAAACGTTTGATTACCCATAATTCTTTGTTGCATACACAAGTGAAAGCTAGCATCATCAAGTCCAAATTTGCTCTCTTCAAAAGTCTGATGCCTACACAAGTGAAAGCACAACATATAGTCAAACAATTACGTTAACTCGTAGGACTTCAAATATGAGATCGAACATCTACAACAAATGACCTAACTCACTCCCGGCAGATGCTTGATTGGCTACACGATTGCTACCAAAATTTCTTCGATTCAATTCTCTTGCAATCCTTGAACCAAACTGCTCAGCACAAAATGATAAATTAGCAGAATGAAGTGTCGTGAAATAAATATACTGTTTCATTTTGGAATGCACGAAATATATAATCAGGAGGCAAACTAATATCAGTATTTTTTTCCCCTAGGTCTACCCAGTATAGTGTATTTCAAGTATTAGTAGCCAAATCAAGGTTTGCTCTTCATTCAAATTTAAGCATCTCCATAGCAAAAAAAGTTCTACATTTTTTCTGGACATACAAATTGTTTGATGATAAGTTCTGCAAAGGCTTGCAATCACATGCTATTGGTCATTATGGTGAGTGAATCCACCGGTGCCGTACACAAAAAAAAACAAGATGAAAAGAGAGCAACCTGGATGGCGCGTTTAGGCAAGGTAGATGCTCCTTCTATGCCAAGCAATTGTGCAACCTGTTATAATACATGTACAAGCTTAGGCCTCAATACAATGAGACCAAAAATGTTTCAAAATAATACACATAAATATGTGAAATAAAAGACTTTTAACTCACCTCCCTTAAGATTTTCTTATCACCTATTCCAGAAGGTTCATCAAGGTTCGCAATCTCCCATAAAGGAATTTCTAGCAACGTATTAATTACATCCTCATCCAGAAATGGAAATCTAGCCTAAATGCAATGATACAAGAAAATAAATATACAAGAAAGCATATAATCAAGCTATGCTAGGAGCTCACTTCTTTACATACAAAAATCAAAGGGATTTCTTTGAGCAGTATTATTATACCTCTTTACCATGATCAGCAATGCATCTATCATCTCTACCTAAATTCCTTTTCCAGATTCTTCGCATATCCAATCTCATTTCCACTTGTTATGTTCAAATCTGGGATCGACGAACTGCTAAAGAACGTCGTGAGGACACCGACAATAATCTGGGTTTGACGGCATCGAAACTTTGCGGATCGAGATCCTCAGACCCCTGGCTTTGCAAAAAGAAGGTTCTTGAAAGCTACTATAGCAATGAGCGAATGAGGTAAGTAAGGTTTATCGCCTATAATCCTGGAAGCTACGACAGCAATGAACGACGCAGCATAGCCAAGGTTTGAATGGAGAAGAAGCGGTTAACAATGACGTCGGCGGTTATTGATAGCAGTAATTTGAACAGCTAATATAACTGAAATGAAGTTGGCTATCGATTACTGTAGATCAATGAACGTGGGGAGTAACTGATCAACGAACGAATCTGACGTTGGTGAGGTCATCAATATTAGTGCAATGGTTTTAAAGTCGGCTCCCAGCCCTTCGTGACGTCACCATCATCTCCTCGCCCTACGACGTCGTAAGCTCCCAGCCCTTCGTGACGTCACCGTCATCTCCTGCCATCGCGTTGCCCTCCTCTAGTCGCGATGTTAATACGCAGCTCCAGCAGCCTGAGATATTTGTGTGCTGATATGATTTGCATTCATAAGTTAAAATGTAAGACTTAAGCGATCACATCACAGGTTGCAGGTTCATGTAAAGTGTCCGCAAATTCTGGATTCGTGTAAAATTTGTCAATGCGGAGTTACTTACGCTATAGGTGAGGATATTGTGAAGCAATTGAGCTTTTTACTGCCATAATGAACTAGCATTTGTCTTCCTTTTCCTTTATCATCTTTGTTGCCGAAGCATTGATTTGCACAGTCCTGGACAGTGAATCCACGCCATAGAAGTACTCCAGGTTCTCTATACTGAATTAAAAGTAGATTGTGAAATTAATGACATAAACCTGCTCAATATGACAGTACAATATAATAAACCTGTGGGAAGATGATATCGTCACTAGTAAACGCAGCAGCAGATGCAATATTGATAGCTTCTTCTCCATTTAAGGTCATGTAAAATGAAATTATACCCTGTCTTTGTGCTTCATAAAATATGTTGTCCATAACTTGGAGGGTTACCATATGATTGTACATTTTTATTGCCATTTCTCTGTTTATCTGTTTAAAGCCATAATATAATTGTTTTCCAAACAGTCTATTGTATATAAAAATGGAATCATAAGAAAAGTGCTTACAATTCTAAAAATTTATAATTAAGCGTACCTCTTGATAGTAACTACCACGAATTATATAGCCATCATCATCAAGAACACGAAAGCAGCTGATTCGCTCAGCTGGAGATTCAGATAGGAATCGTATTTCTGATGTGAACATTATTCTTCCTCCTGGAAAATCTATGCCCTGAAAAATTTGATTTGTTCATAGCAAATACAAATCTCTCTGAAAAAATTTCAGTGTATTTATGAGCTATAGCAAGATACACAAGATAATCAACATCATAATAAGGCATGCAAAAAGAAGTACCTGAGCATTAGTGTCAGGCTCGTACTGATCAACTGGAACGCTTTCACCAGCTGTAACAGTCATAAAACGCTTAACATGGAAACTATTTGTCATCGGAATATTCGAATTTGGAAGTGAACACTTGTCAGGAACTTGTTCTTTGTTTTGTGGATTCTTATTGAAGAACTAAAACTTCCTAAGAATTTGGAAATTTTCAGCAACTCCTTAATTAACCAACACATACAAAGTCATACACTACTGTAACCACCAAGAACTTCCTTAATATTATCATATTGGTACACATCACATCATACACTATCATAAACTATTGAATGATAATTCACAACACATTATTTTTTTTTGCATAAATTTATAAAATTGAAAAAGTAAAGGCTTTTTTGATGCAAATCATCTTCATCCTCCTGACTAGCTATAAACAAAAATGTTCTTAATTCATTTCACGCATTTCTTGATTTGCAAACAATCAATAGCCGCAAACAGAGAAAATCTAACATTGATAATCAAAACACCAAATTAAATGAATAATGTAATTAAACCTGATATGAAGAAGAAGCGGTTCCGAATACAAATCCGTTTGGAAAACTGCTTCTGCTTAACCCTTCGTTTGGAAAGGCTAGAACCATTTCCCCTGCTATCAGATTCATCTCTTCCTCTTTCACAAACTTCATCTTCTCTATCTCTTTCAAAGTAAGCACCAAACCGCCCAGCCCAGCAACATCATGATACAGAAACGCGTCCACTCCTGGGCACATCTTCTTATACTCATCAAACTTTACCAATAAGTTTATCAAACCTTAAAAAATTAAGTTTTCCTATAATCAGTTATCCATCCAAAAACAGAGGATATATATTGGATGTGAACTCAGTAAACCAATTCTCAGTAAATCAAAACTGAAAGCAACTGTGGTAATCATTAACTTTGTTATGCCAGCTGTTGTCTCCCTTATCGCATGAATTCTAGCATTTCTTTCATTCTAGATATGTCATATTGTAGTTGTAATTAGAATACCAATAATATCTTGATAAAGTGGAGATATGTCATCCATTGACTAAAGTTCTTACGATTGACTATGAAGACCAATGACTTTTGTATGTTTTAATTTAAGCTTATCTTTCATTATGCCCCAAGTGTAGTCTGAAAATTCACAGTTGAAAAATATATGCTAAATGGAATCATCACTTTTTTTACACAACGCATATAGCTTGTTGTTAGTGTTACACCATCTGCTTAATCTTTCCCTTATAGGCAGTCTATTAATCACTACGAAATAACAATAAACAAACATTTTTGGACAACAAGCTTTATTCCAAATGAATTTAGCCTATTCATAATTTATATGCATGCTTTGGTTTTAAAGTTTCCCATGCAGTATTAAAAGTAAATTCCCAATTTAAACTAGGATTCCACCACCAGAAATCTTCTGTTTCTGCTCTATATATTTTTATTTTTGATATGTCTTGTTTCATCTGAGGAGACAAACTTATGTTGTCGAGGTTCCATTCTCCGTCATCAATGAGAAAAGATACATTTAAGCTTGTACCACCTATTTTACATAATTCATTCCACCCATATTTTTCAATTATGGAACAACCACTAGGCCATGGATCCCACAAGAATTTAGTAGACAAAAGTGCAATGAACTTATAAATAGGAAAATCGCCAATGGTAGAACTACTGGTTTATGGTTTGACCCATGGATAAGGGGTAAATCTCTTTCAAGTATAGTAGGTTGGTCTTACGTGGCTCTCTTCAATTCAAGTGGCAGTTCAGTTAGTAACATTATAAATCAAGAAGAGTGGAATCTAGACAATGCAAATCACTAAGAAACTTATGAAACACAATAAAACAAATCAAAATTCATAGCTATAACGATAACGAAGAATGAGAATGGATAGAAAACAGTGGAAAATTCTCCATCAAATCGGCTCTTGAATTAAGTAGAGTGAGGGGAGAATGGCTTCTATGGTGTAGTAAGGTTTGGAATCGGTGTTGCTCCCCAAAAATGTCAAATACTACCTACTTTGTTATGCTAAATAGGCTTCCGACTAAGGATCACACTTAGCAGTGGACTAATGTCCGTAATTCTCTATGCGTTCTATGTAATTCAGTTGAAGAAAACAACAAGCACTTATTCTTTAACTGTCCATATTCATAAAACATTTGGAATAAGCTACACAATTGGTTTCTACTATAAATATCTCAACCAACAGACTATGATGTGAAATCAATTTTAGAGACATATGCTAATTCTTCTAGTGGAAAGAGCTAAACGATATTAGAGACAATAACATAACCTCATCCGTCTGGCATATATGGCAGGAGCAAAACTAGATGATGATTTAGCTTTCCAAGTGTAATTTCCAGTAGTTCGTAGCCAAATAGATAGTCGAAAATCAATTTAGGTTTTCGTATTCATCAGCAGATCGATGATAAAGAGGGAAGATTTGGAAGATGAAATCGAGGGATTTTGTGATGACGAAGACGGGTGATTTAGAAACTGAGAAAAGGAGCGGCCATGGAATTTCAACGATGCGAAAAAAAATTAAGTGTTTAAAAGAGAAAAGGAGCGGCCACGTAAAATTTTAGGAAAAATTTCATGAAAATTTGGCGGAAACCAATTGACCACGTTTATTTGTTCATTTTTATGACTTAACTTCACAAACAGTTGCATAAGCCTTGAAACGCTACCAACAAATGCAACTAAAAATCAAATTTCTTGTAGTGTATTAAGGAGCAGATGTATGAGGTAGTTATTCATGGATAAAGGGAAAATTCTTAAAAGTATAAGCCATACTTTCATTACTCTTATCATTAAAAGTAAAAATCCCACTAATATTGGTGATTATAGACCTATTTCTTGCTGCAACTTTATTTATAAAATTATTGCTAATGTTCTTAGTAATAGAATCAAAGTGTTTTTGCCTTTTCTTATTTCTGAAAATCAGAGTGCTTTTGTTCCTACTAGACTTATCTATGAAAATTCTCTACTAGCACATGAGATGGTAAGAAAATTCAATACTAAACAGGGTGATAATGTATGCATAAAAATTGACTTGCAAAAAGCATATGATAAAGTAAACAGACATTTTATTTATCATATTATGAAAAGTATGGGATTTCCTATAAAGTTTTGTGATATGATACTTGAATGTATTAATATCTCTACCTTTTCTATACTTATTCAAGGCAAAGCTGAAGGGTTTATTAAAAGCAATAGGGGTATCAGGCAAGGTGATCCTTTATCACCATACCTTTTTGCTATGGTCATGGAATATTTTTCCATATTAATGAATATTGAAGCTATTAAAGGTAATATTTATCCTATTAATAGAATTCAACCCTATATTAACCATTTAATATATGCTGATGATCTTATGGTGTTTGTTAAAGCTAATAAAGCTAATGCAGACATTATTAAGAAATTTTTTGAGAATTTGAAGTCTTTTGCTGGGCTGCAGCTGAAAATAGGAGTAAAGCTTACTTTAGTAAATATAGTAAGTATAAAAAAGATTTTGTAGATGTTTCAAAAATTGCCGACGGAAACCTTCCTATTTAAAATCTGGGACCGCCACTTTCTATAAATCAGATTAAAGATTCGAATTGTTTTATTCTTATTGAAAAGATCCAAGAAAGAATGGAGACTTGGTCTTGTAAGTTACTTTCTATTGCTGGTAGACTTGAACTTATTAAGGCTGTGATTTATGCTATCATTTTATATTGGCTGCAAACTTTCCATATTCAAGTTGCATCAATTAAGAAATTAGAAAGTACATGTGCTGATTTCTTATGGAGGGGCAAATATCACAAAATTAACAAGGAAAAAGTGTGCAGACCAAAAAATGAAGGGGCTTTGGCATTAGAAACATGAACGACCTTAGTGTTACTTGCCATTTAAAATTATTTTAGAGATTCCTCAATGCAGACTCTTTGTGGGCTAGATGGATGAGATCTAAGTATCTTAAACATGATAATTTTTGGACTACTATGCCTAACAGTAATTATTCTAATGCTTGGAAACAAATTTTAAATTGTAGAGACATAGGCAAACCATTACTTGAAAAAAAAATTAAGCTAGGTGAAGAAACCAGCTTGTAGTTTGATCCTTAGTTTAAATGTGAGTCTTTTATTAATAAGGTTGGTTGGAATAGTTAGGTTATCTGTGGTGGTTCTAATACTAAAGTATCTGAAATTATTAAAAATAATCAGTGGAAACCACAGTTCCACCCAATTACTAACCCTCATAAATATGAAATATGCAATATTCAGCTTGATCCTAATGCAGATAATGACTACTGGGAATGGAAAGCAAGCAACAGTGGGAAGTTTTCATTCAAAGCCACTTGGAATTTTACTAGAAATAAATTCCAAAAAGAAGATTGGTATCAGTGCATATGGAATAGAGTGAATTGTCCCAAGATGACATTTTGTACATACTTTACCATTAATAACAGATTGCCAACTTGGGATAAAATAAGTAAATGGGGCAACAATTTGAATTCACTCTATTTCCTATGCAATAATTGTAATGAAAGTACTAATCACCTATTTTTTGAATGCAGTTACTCATATTTTATATGGAATCAAATTAAAGCTATTCTGGATATACATGACAATAGTCAAATGGATATTATGCATGCTATCAAAGTCATCAACAATAAATTCAGATCGAAGTCCAAGGAAAGAGATTATGCGCATATTCTTCTAACTACTGCTGTGTTCAATTTATGGAAAGAAAGAAATTTGAGCATGCACAACAAAGTTAACAGAAGTAAAGAGCAAATTTGGTTACTTATTAGTACTGACAGCAGAATTATTCTTCAAAAATCAAAACTAAACCAAGTTCGCTTCCCTTACTGATGACTGGAGTTCTGAAGTAGGAAGCAAGCATTTAGAAGCTTATTTAA
Organism: Allium fistulosum; assembly: GCA_030737815.1. Taxonomy (NCBI): domain Eukaryota; kingdom Viridiplantae; phylum Streptophyta; class Magnoliopsida; order Asparagales; family Amaryllidaceae; genus Allium; species Allium fistulosum. The sequence goes on from CM060907.1 coordinate 105,557,928, forward strand.
TGCGACCGAGAAGCTTCCAGACTAATAAGCATGCTAATAATATGATTCGAGAGTCTAGCTCCCACAATCAGCAAAACTTTGTTGCTAACACCGATAGTAAGAGCTCGAATATGGCCGTTAGCAGTAAATTTCACTTCCAGCTAGCTTCTGAAGTCAATAAGTTGAATCTTAGATCTGATTTGGATGGTAGCAGCGATTTGAAGAAGGTATTGTCAGATCTGGGTCGTGGTGGCGCCAGATATAACAATCCCCCTTTTCTATTCAATAGCTTCACTGATTCGAACAGATTTGGAAGTCATAGGGGTATGAGAGAAGATTTCAATTAGAGCCTATCATATTGGGAACGTGGGGAAGCTAGTGGAGTGAAGAAAGACGGTGATTTGGCTTAGATTTCATGAATCGCCTCCGCCATTTTTGAGTTTTTTTGTGATTCGGTGTTGTTTGAGAGTTATGTCGGCAACCCTAATGTGGGTTTTGTTTTGTAATTGGCTTCGGGTTGGCTTTATTTTTCACCCGATTTTGTAAGTACTTGGGCTGGGCCCTTTTATCCATCTTCAAAAAAAAATACTTTGCTATCATATAATCAATAGGGTTTAGAAAAAAGTTAATTGGGTTATGGAAAGAACCTGAATCCATTATGAGCAGTGTAAAAACTTAAAAGTAAAGTACAAGCATCAATCTTTTGAAGCTCCATGGCTTATATTTAGTTCTTATAGGATGCAAGAAAGAGAGGATATGCATATATAATCGTTATATGTACATTGCGAAATCCACTTAACTTACATTTGACCTTCAATCCACTTAAATTAGATATGACCTTGTGGGAAGTGTATAAATTGGTAAGTAAGCGTATCTTTCAAATGCTTTAGCCATAAACCGACTAAATATATGTTTAAACGGTCAATCTGATTAATAAGGTTACCCAAAAATCTATGTGTTTGAGGACAAATTTTCAAATTAGGTCCAAGAAAAGCACATATTTGAACTTTAGGGCTCATTCAAAACATACTACAAAAATATGCACCTTTTTGCTTATTACATCATTTTATATTTGCGCAATCCAAATTTGCGCAAAAACAAATTTTTTTCATCAAAAATTACACTTGCACAATCCAAGTTTGCGCAAGCACAAAATAAAAAAAAAATTACACGTGTGCAATCCAAAGTGGCGCAAGTAGAAATTTTTTTTTATTAAAAAAAAATTACATTTGCGCAGTCCAAATTTGTGAAAGAACAATTTTTTTTTTAAATATACTTGCACAATCCAATATAGTTACACAAAACTAGATCTATTTTTGTAACAAGTTTTTTCTGATATCTAAAGTTAAAACAACTTTTTGGGTCTAATTTGAAAATTTGTTCTTTATTTAATTAATAAGTTCATAAAGACATGCAAACTCGATCTTTTTTCTCAATCGCAACAAATCCGTCTAGCAGTTTTGTGTAAATGGTCTTCTCCAAATCAACATGCAAGAATGTTGTCTTCATATCAAATTGCTCAAGCTGTAAGTCATTAGTAGCAATTATGGCGAACAAAATCCGAACGAAGCTATGTCTCAACGTAGGAGCAAAAATCTCATCATACTCAATTCGATTAAACCTTTTTACAACTAATCTAACCTTATATCTTTTATTATCCTTCACCTTAAACACACATTTTCTATCTATGTCTCGACTTTTCTGAGAATAGGACTGTCGATGAATATCTGAAATGTACGAAATCCGTCTGCATCCATATGCAAAAAGCGGATAAATATCCGATGTTCGGAAAAACGGGTGTGGATGCGGATACGATGACATCCGCATCCGAAAATTATCCATTCGATTTTTTTCAAAATTATATTTGTGTAATTTAGTACATTAAAATATATTTATTTATTGTTTTATTAAGTTAGAAGTTCAAATTATATGCACTAAATGCATATTAACTGCTCAAAACTATTTATTACAATCATATTTGTTTATTTTTAACACTTTAATAATCAATGGGATAGAAAAAAGTTTGTGCTAAACTAAATTTTTTTATTTATGGTTCTTGATTTAACGATCGTTAACGGATAGGAAAATTATCCGGTATCCGTCCATATTCGTAGATGCGGATATCCGATATTCAAAAATGGATTCGGCTACGAATACAGGTATGCCAGTATCCGCATCCGGAAGTATTTGTTAACAGGCTTACTTGATAAGGTGTACCAAATTACAAATCTTGTTCTGCTTCAACGACTCTAACTTCTTTTTTACAACGCGGATCCACTTCGAGCTATCATCCAAGTTCTTGTCTTCTTCAATGTCAAATGGCCCATCATGAACCACATGTCGGGAATAGTCAAATTGATCATCAAGGCTTGTCATCATTACCTATCGGACGGTTTAATAGTCCTACGATTCGTTCAAGTAGGTAAAACATTGGCTAAGGTCTTTTTAGCTCCATCTTGAATTGATATTCCACCAGGTTTGTATACATCGCCACGAACACTGCTAGAAGACATCTGTGGACCACTTTGTGACGTCTCATTTTCTCCTATTTCAATAACAGCTACAACTCTAATACTATGCTAAAAAGTGGGAATCTGTTCCATCTTAATCGGCCAATCAGAAATGGGTACTATCATAGCTCAAGAACAAACAAGGCCAACAAGGCAAGGTACTGTTGTTGATTGTTGACTAATTTTGATTCTCCCTATACTGATTGTTATGTTTACATAAGCAATTTGTGTTAATGATGATTGTAATTTACAGATTAGCAACCAACTCTGGAATTGAATTCAAAAGGTGAATAAGACCTGTACAAACTCATGGACAAAATAGTTAGCAATATTACACAAGGTAGATGTAGTTAATGTATTGTACGTGCACCTGCACTGAGCATGTACACAGAGATCACTCGTACCAAACAGCCATTCCTTCAAAGACTTGTATATAAATTTGACATTCTCAGAGCATGGAATGAACATTTCTATTTGACATATGTTTTATTTAACTCAGTTCTACTCAGATCCCACCTCATTAACTAGTTATTTTTCCATCTCTTCTGAAACACGGTGAATAAGTTCTTTACCATAAATATAAACAGTCCATTTCTAACACAAATCATCGATCTTTTGAATTTCTAAACCAAGGAAATGAAGAAATTTGCATGCTATATAAGTAGTGGTCAAAAATACTCGAATACTGTGCATGTAATGGTTATCCGTCTGCTTAATTGACATTGACGACTGCGATATTACTACCGAAAAAGAATTAATCATTTTCGGCTGAGTTGCATGTTACCTTTATATATATATATATATAAGGTGGACGATTGGAGGAGTCAACTTGAATGCTTTCATTACTCAAGAAGTACCAACACAAGGTATGATTGTTTATTATGTAATTTTCCTTTATGGTTATAATGTTTACATAAGCAATGTATTAATGATTACTGTTTGATGTATGTATTTCGTATGAATCATATGACACAAGAAGGGAGGATGTTATTGGTTGCGGTAAAATACTTATTATATTAATTTAAAAGTGTTGCATTTTTGAATATATTAAATGTATATACCACCAATTAGGTGAAAATTTAGAGACTGTTCGTGAAGGTATCGTAAAATGTGAGGACAAAAATGATTTTCAGTAATAATTTTACAATGAACACGTTTCCCTACTTTTCCATGGTAGTTTTTTGCAACCATCTAAAGCCCAACATTTGGGGACTGTAACACCTCATATTTTTAGTAACATTATTTATGATATTTAATTAGTTAAATTAAATAAAATAATGTGTTAATTAATGAATTGAGATTTGTGATTAAATTAAGAGGGCAACCGTGCCTATATGTAAAATGAACTAAAGAAATAAGATGGAAATAAGGAAGGGGATAAATCATTTTACAGTTAAAATAAATTTAACTTCACATATGATGACAGAGGCGCATCTTCGTAACAACTAGTCTTCGTTAACAGATTATAATTGTAAAAAATTTAAGGTTTTCTTCTACCATGGGGGAAATCAATTCTTCTCGCAAAAATTAATCCAATCTTCTTTATCTTACACATCAGGATAGACCACCTGAATCTCATATCAGAAAGCCAGTTAATGGTGTCATCATCGATGAGAAGGTTTTTAATTGGTCCAGCCAAGATCGCAAAGAAAATATCAACCTAGAGAGGATCAAGATGCGTTGAATAAAAATAGCATCCTGAAGAAAAAAGAGGGTCTGATTCCGACCAACTCCTATCAAAATAAGGGTAAACAACCACTGCAATCTCATAAATCTGCGGCCTTCTCTCTGAATAAAGAACAAAGCCATAGATCTTGGGCTGAAATTGTTTCAGAGCAAACAGAGGAACCAAAAGAAGGCGAGTGCAGTCTTGAAACCATTTCTCCTATCAAGATCAACAACAAGAAATATGGTTTGGTAAAGGAGGCGGTATGCAGAAGAGCCATTGAAAGCTAGAATAACTCTGTTATTGTTTATGTTGTAGGTACCAAATCCTATTTCTTATATTTTAAAGAATATATAAAACGTGTTTGGAAACTAGTTGGAGATTTTGAAATCTTTTCCAGAGAAAATGGGTTCTTTCTTGTTAAGTTCAATGAGTCTCAAGACTGCAATACAATAATTCAAAATGACTCATATTTTTACAACGGCAAACTCATTATAATGAGAAGGTGGTTTTGAATCCCTGAAATTAGATAGAGATTTACTGTAAACTATGCCGATATGGGTAAAATTACCCAGTGTAAATCTTAAATTGTGGGATCGTGAGGCTTTTAGCGTCATGGCGAGCATTATCGGAAAACCCATAAAAATGGACGCAGCCACTACCATGAAGACGAGATTGAATTACGCTCGCCTTCTGGTGGAAGTATCTACGACTGATGAACTTCCGAAGGAGATCAATCTCACTCTTTACAATGGTGAAAACACTACACAAAAAGTTGAGTATGAATGGGTTCCACCGAAGTGTAGCATCTATAAGTGTTTCGGTTACACTAAAGAGCAGTGTAACCCAAAACAAATGTGGATACCCAAAACCAATAATCAAAACAAAGATGTTGTTCAAGAAAATAGATCAGCTGATTCAAGAACCAAATTCCAATAAAGAGATAGAAAATCCGTCAAGAACTCAAAGGAGCAAAGATCGAATCAACAAAGATTGTATCATTTTCGATCAAGAAAATAATTCAAAGATGCTCACTGATCAAGATGATCAGATCACTTTTATGGAAGTTCATCAGTCAAAAGATTCTGAAAAAAGTTTAGATGATTCAAACTAGCACAGTAAGAAAGAGGGTAATATTATTAAAAAGGTCTTTAACTCTGAAACCCCTCCTATTTCAGAGCCATGTTTAGTTACAAAGAATATTGGTACAAATATAAACAACATCCTTCATCAAAGTAATAGTCAAAATCGGGACAGTGATATGGAGGAGGAACCTCCTTCTAAACTTGCTGTAGAAGTTGAGGACATGGACTGCATCAACTCAACCTTGCCTCGCAAGAAAGCTTCTCCCCCAAAGCAGGCTGTAATGGCTGAGTGCAGTGACTCAACCATGCCTCGCACAACTAATCTTTTTTATATCCTCTGATTAGGGTCCCAGAGTCAGTGCAAAAGGAAGGAACTGAATCTGAGATGGTTTATGTTAATGGCCAGTTTGATATCTCAGAACTGCATATTCCAAAACCAAAAGCAACTGGTAAGATAAAGGGAAACAAAGAGAAGAAAGCTTTCAAACAAAAATACATCTCTATCAATTCAGAATGGGATGAAATGTCTACAAGACTAAAAGCTAAGAGTGTTGATAATAAAAGGAGAGGTAAAGGTACTACAGTGTCAGGTACCATTTAATTTTCAATTTTATAGATTATATATATGGCTATATTTGCTTGGAATGTCAGAGGGATGAACACCCCTGCTAAACAGTCTGATATCTTACATATGTTGAATGTTTGTAAACCTTCTATTATAGCTTTAATTGAGAATAAGCTAAATGATGAAAACTATGAAAAAATTTGTCTCAAATTGTCTAGAAATTGGAAATCTATAAATAATAATGATTGTGATTTTAAAGGAAGAATCGTTATTATTTGGGATTCTAACATCTGGACTAATGTAAATACTAGCAAAGATAAACAGTTTATTGACTGTAAATTTCAAAATACTGGAGGTTTTTCTCTGCATGTTACTAGTATCTACGGTAGTAAGCTTGAGAATGAGAGAAATGGTTTGTGGTGTAAACTTAAATCTTTGAATTTGATTTATAATTCTCCATGGATTATTTTGGGTGATTTCAATACTGTTTTTCATGTTTTTGAAAAATATGAAGGCGGCAAAATTCCTCAAAGTAAACTGGATAGAGTTAATAAATTTCTATTAGATACTGGTTTGGTTGAACCTATTATTAGTGGGAATAAATAAACTTGGAAATCTGGTTTGGCTAAAAATATCCACTGTAAATTAGATAGAATTTTAGTTAATAAAGAATTTTCAAACATTTTTCCTAATTGTGTTTATTCCACTCTTAAGCAAAATGCTAGTGACCACACTCCTTTACTTGTCAATCTTTTTGTTAATGTGGATTTAAGTAATAAGATTTCTCCCTTCGGATTTAAAAATAGTTGGGTTTTAGAAGAGGATTATAAAGTTTTGATGGAAAACTGTATGAATTTTTTTTGTATTGGTACTAAACAACTTCAGTTTAATATGTTTTTGAAAAATGCTAAAAACAATCTTAAAATTTGGAATAGAAATTATATGAATAAAAACAAGTTGTTCAGTATAAGAAAAGAAGGTTAAATTTTACAAGATATGTCAGATAATAATCCAGATGCTATTAATGTTGCCAATAATTTTTTCAATAACTAGAGAAATCTTTCTACTGAACTATATAAGGAATCAGTTAATGCTAGACAGAAAGCTAAAGTAGACTGGCTTAATCTAGGAGATGACTATACCAAAAAATTTCATGCTAAAATGAGTAATAGAAAGCATCTAAATAACATTGGTAACATTATTGATAATGAAGGTAAGTTGTCTAATGCTTATGATAAAGTTGTTAAAGAAGCTGTGAGTTTCTATGAAGAGCTTTATTTTACTGATAAGAATGTTAAGAATTTTCCTCATATTATCTGCAAAAATATTCTGAGAGATAATGCCTCTGAAATTTTACTTGCACCAGTAACTATAGAAGAAATTAAGCATATTATTTTTAATGCTGGTGACAATAAAAGCCCTGGACCTGATGGGTTCAATGCTAAGTTCTATAAAAATCATTGGGATAATATTAAGGGGCAGGTTTATGAGGTTGTGAAAGAATTTATGGATAAAGGTAAACTTCTCAAAAGTATTAATCATACTTTTATTATTTTAATTCCTAAGAATAAAAATCCAACTGATATTGGTGATTATAGACCAATTTCTTGTTGTAACTTTATTTACAAAATCATTGCTAATGTTCTTAGTAATAGAATCAAAGTATTTCTGCCTTTTCTTATTTCTGAAAATTAGAGTGCTTTTGTTCCAGTCAGGCTTATTTATGAGAATTCTTTGCTAGCTCATCATAAGGTCAGAAAATTCAATACTAAACCGGGTGATAATATTTGTATTAAAATTGATTTGCAAAAGGCATATGATAAAGTAAACAGATATTTTATCTATCATATTATGAAATGTATGAGATTTCCTATTAAGTTTTGTGATTTGATTCTAGAATGTATTAATACCCCTACCTTTTGTATAATAAATCCAAGGCAAAGCAGAAGGATTTATTAAAAGCAATAGGGGTATTAGGCAAGGTGATCATTTATCACCTTATCTTTTTACAATGGTCATGGAGCATTTTTCTATTTTAATGGAAATTGAAGCTATTAAAGGGAATATTAATCCTATTAGCAGAATTCAACCCTGTATAAACCATCTCATTTATGCATATGATCGTATGGTGTTTGTAAAATCAAATAAGGTCCATGTAGACACTATTATGAATTTTTTTGAGCATTTGAATTCTTATGCAGGGCTGCAACTTAATATAAATAAAAGTAAAGCATATTTTAGTAAATATAAAAAATATAAAAAATATGTTTTAGATGTTTTAAAAATTGCAGAGGGAAAGCTTCCTATTAAATATCTGGGATTACCTCTTTCTATAAATCAAATTAAAGATTCAGACTGTTCTAAACTTATTGAAAAATTCAAGAAAGAATGGAGACCTGGTCTTGCAAATTACTTTCTATTGCTGGTAGACTTGAACTTATTAAAACTATGGTGTATGTTATCATTTTATATTGGCTGCAAACTTTTCATATTCCAGCTGCATCTATTTAGAAAATTGAAAGTAGATATGCTAATTTTCTTTGGAGGGGGGCAAATATCATAAGGTTAGTTTGGATAAAGTTTGTAGGCCAAAAAATGAAGGGGGTTTTGGCATTAGAAACGTGAAAGACCTTAGGTTACATGTCATTTAAAATTATTTTGAAGATTTCTCAATGCAAACTCTCTTTGGGCTAGATGATGAGAGCTAAATATCTTAAAAATGATAATATTTGGACTACCATGTATAACAGTAACCATTCTAATGCATGTAAACAAATTTTAAATTGTAGAGATATTGGCAAAACCTTTCTTGAAAGAAAATTTAAACTAGGTGAGGAAACTAGCTTATGGTTTGATCCTTGGTTTAATTATGACTCTTTTATAAATAAGGTTGGGTGGAATAGTTTGGTTATTTATGGTGGTTCTAATGCTAAAGTGTTTGACATTATTAAAAATAATCAGTGGCAACCACAGATTCATCCAATTACAAACCCTCATAAATATGAAATTAGCAAAATTCAGGTTGATCCTAATGCAGATAATGATTACTGGGAATGGAAAGCTAGCAGCAGAGGGAAGTTTTCTTTCAAAACCACTTGGAATGTTTTTAGTAATAAATTCCCAAAGGAAAATTGGTATCATTGCATATGGAATAGAGTGAACAGTCCAAGATGTCGTTAATAACAGACTGCCAACATGGGATAAACTGAACAAATGGGGCAATAATTCAAATTCACTATGTTCCTTATTCAATCTAGTCAATGAAAGTGCACATCACTTATTATTTGAATGCAGTTATTCATACTTTATATGGAATCAAATCAAGGCTATTTAGGATATTCATAACAACAATCAGATGGATCTTATGCATGCTATTCAAATCATCAACAACAAATTTAAGTCTAAAACAAAGGAAAGAGACTATGCGCATATCCTTTCAACTACTGTAGTGTTTAATATATGGAAGGAAAGGAACTTGCGTACACATAATAAAGCTAAAAGGAACAAAGAGCAAATCTGGCTTCTCATAAATACTGATGGCAGAATCCTACTATAGAAATGAAAGAAAAATATAAAAGATCAAACCAAATTCGCTTTCCTTAGCTGATGATTGGAGTTCTGAAGCTGGTAGCAAGCACTTAGAAAGTTACTTAACTCCCCGAGAAGCTTCCAGATCAACAATGATGTGACTAAAGAGCCTAGCTCCATCAACTAGCAAGCTTTTAGTTTCAATACTGCTAATAGTAGCTTTAAAATTGCTGATTGCAACGAATTTCACATCCTGCATTATTTTAGTGCCAATACAGCTAATCTTAGCTTGGAAGTGGAGGATAACTGTGGTTCGAAGAGGGTATTATCAAATCCAGGTTGCGATGACACCGGATCTGATAACCCTTCTTCTCTCATCAACAATCGGATAAGCTTTCACAACAAAAGAAGCGGTAAGGGGATGAGGAATGGTTTTAATGCTAGCTTATCTTACTGGGAACATAGAGAATCAAGTGGTGTGAAGTATGGTAGTGGCGAATATTAGCTGAAGAGGATTTGTCGTCCGCCATTTTTTTATTTTTTGGAAGCTTTGAGATGTTGTGAGATATGCTAGCAACCCTAGGTAGGGTTTGGTCTTTATTTTGGTCATCGGGTGTGAATATATATTACTATACTCGATTTATCTATACTTGGGCTTGGCCCCTTTACCGTACTTCAAAAAAAAATAAGGAAGGGAAAAATGGGAAATAGGATGAACTTATATCCTAAACCCTTAGGAAATCAAACACACGTTCTTTTCATTTTTCTCAAGCAAAAATGCTGTAAGGCCGGCCACCATTTTCAATCTCAAGGGACGATAAAACTAGGATTTTCAAGAGGAAGAAGTAAATCAACATAATCAAGATCAAATTTCACATCTTTAATTACAATGCTAAGGTGAAGGAAAATTACATCCCATTTTTCTTATAGTTTTCGGATTTAAGGATAACCCAAAATGATTTTGCATGATAATGTCATATTTTGGATGATTAAAAGTTTATATATGCTTGTTGATGATTTATACATGTTCATATTAGTTTTTATGATATGTTTGATATGAAAACCCTATTAAATGACATCCAAATGCCTTGAAAATTTAGATGTAGATCAGGGTTTTAATTTTCATAATTAATGTGGATTTTATATTAATTTTCTAGTGAAGAAATGATTTATTGGGTTATAAATTATTTACGGCATAATAAATAATTATTTGGATCTGAAATTTATATATGCTAGAAAACATATTGAAAAGGATTTTCTGGAATTTTTGTAGAATTTTCCTAAGTGTTTTGACAAATATATAAAATTATTTAAGGTATGAGACTTAAATGTTTTATTTATTTAGTTAAGGAGAATGGGTGTTTTGCAAATGATTTAAATTAATTAATTTTGAAATTATGACAGCACTTTAGAAAAGAAAAATTAGTAACAAATATGTGTTTGACAAACAAGGCAGGTTAGTTAAAATGTTGACTTAAAAAGGGTTTAAATCAGAAATTCATGCTAGAAGCATGTTTCACCTCTTTTGGTTTCGCCCAGGTAGCTTTCGACTAAGACCCTTCGCCTCCTTCCATAAACCAATGCACATAGTATGAACATATTGGTATACAGTGAATTGGACAAAGGCGAAAGGTAAGAGTCGAAACCAAGGGGTTTCGAAAGGGTCAAAGCGCCTTTTTGTTTTAAAAATTAAAGTAGCGCTTGCTTTGCTTTCGAAAGGACTGCTTTCGAAAGGACAGCTTTTGGCTCAGTTGGCTTCGGACTGAGTCAAGTGTTTTAAAGAAAAGGTTTTGAATGGGTTGCACTCTTTTATTTTAAATAATGCTTTCGAAGGGGTCGAAACCTCTGGCTGCCGCCTCTCTACCTTTTTAAGTCAATGGTTTCGAAAGGTCTATGGATTTGGACCTGGAGAGGTCCCGGCTTTGGATTTGGATCCGGAGAGGTCTTGACTTTGGATATAGGACCCGGCGAGGTCTCGGCTTTGGATTTGGACCCGGAGAGGTCCCGGCTTTGGATTTGGACCTCGAGAGGTCCCGGCTTTGGATACAGGATGCAACGAGCTCATGGCTTTGGATTTGGACGTGGAGAGGTCTCGGCTTTGGATACAGGACGCGACGAGCTCCTGGCTTTGGATTTGGACCTGGAGAGATCTCAGCTTCGAATAAAAGGACCCGCAGAGGTCCCGGCTTTAGATATGGACCCGGAGAGGTCCCAGATTTGGATTTGGACCCAGAGAGGTCCTAGATTTGGTTTAAATGACCCAGAGAGGTCTATGGATTTGGAGATGGACCCAGAGAGGTCCCGGACTTGGATAAAATGATCCAAAGAGATCGTGGATTTGCTTAATGGATTTGGGATGGATTCGGAATTAGATATCGACTCGAAATAGTCATGTTTTCACTAACGATCTGGAGAGATCAAGGAATTGGATTGGCAATGGATTGGACTCTAGGTTGGATGATATGACAATCAATGGATCATGGACTTCAGATTTTGGACTTATGGTAATTCAAAACACGCCTTCCAATAGCAAGGCATGTTTTAGGGGCAAATGTTAACTCGCCTTTTGGTAAGGCCGTATACATGCGGATTTAACTCAATGGATTACATTGTTATCGAGGCTGAAATTTTATGGTTTTGGTTCGAATGGATGGATGGTCAATCAATTACGGATAATAAATATGAATATGAAGCCGGGATCCAGCATGGTCGATGGATAAACGATGTCGGGTACTTAGGATATGGATTTCGGGGAAGGTCGAGTTGCTTTTGGGTCATCATGTGGTTTTCTTTGGGTCAGGAAATGGTTCACTTTGGGTTTGCAGGAGGTTGGCTTCGGGTCGGTGTGAATGGTTGCTAGGGACGGCATATTTGAGAGGGGTCGGCATTACTTCGAGTCGGCGTAGCTCCAACTTCGGGTCAGCGTAGCTTTGGCTTGGTGTCGGCATTCGGTTGGAGGTCATATCATGTTAAGGGATCGGCATATGGGAGCACTTCTGGTTGGTGTGGCATTGGCATGAGTTCGGCATTGGGTATGGCATGGGGTCGGCGTATAGAGATGGCAAGGGATCAGCATATAGATGGCAACAGGTCGGCATATGGGGATGGCTATGGGTTGGCACAAGCAAGGACTCGAGTCAGCATATGGTCAAGGTCGCATCACTTTAAGGGGTCGGTATAAGGAAGTGTTTCGGGTCGGCATGCATGTGGCATCGGGTCGGTCTTGTTTTGGCTTCGGGTCGGTAAAGGAGAAGGAGCTTGGGGTCGGCATAAGGGAAGGATTCGGGTCGGATCGGCTCGGGTTACCACTCGGGTCAGCATTGAGGAGAGGATGGGTTAGGTCGGCAGGGTTAAAGGATGAGCTACCTTAGGTCGGCATAGATTGACGAGTTGGGCCCGACGGTCAATATGGTGGGCCCATGTAAGTGAGGAGGCCCTTTAGCCAGGGTTTTGCCTATAAATACAGCAGGTGTGGCTTCAGAAAAAGGGGGATCTTTATTCTATTTCTCTTCATCTTCAACTTAAAGGCTACCCTGCAATTTTGTTTCAGAAATTCCGGATTGTATCTGTAATCAAATTTCAACATAATAAAAAGGATTTTTCTGGAGTGGACGTAGGCCGGAGTTTGCCGAACCACTATAAATCTGTCTTTTTTATTGCTTTCATTTCAATTTTGATTATTCTTCATATTATACTCTCTACATATACTCTATCTGTGATCTGTGATTGGATATTGGTGCTTTCACTTGCAATTGGGTGTTGGTGGCCAATTTTGACGCCAACGATATACTTTGTTTTTAAATTAACCACTTCTTTAATGCTTTCGAAGGGATGGTTTTGACACCATCACTTCTTCACTTAGGAATAAGTTTCGAAAGGAAGACTTTCGACTTAGATGTTTTAAATGACCATTTTTGTTTTGACTGGAGTATAACCCAAAGGTTTCGAAAGAGTTGGCTTAAATGGTTTCGAAAGGTGTTTTCCACATGTTTTAAATTAAACCTAAGTGCTTTCGAAAGGTTTATGTTTCAAAAGGTTTAATGCTTTCGAAAGGTATTTAAAATGGTTTCGAAGGGGTGATTCCCTAAAGGGTTTCGAAGTAGTCAAAAGGTGCTATTTTCTGATGATTTTGAAAGGATTGAAGTGGATGGTTTTCCATTGTTTTCTAAAGGCAATGATTTGAAGTGTTCTAAGATATGATGTCTAAGGTTTTAATGCTTTCGAAAGGTTGGTTTTTAAAGGTTACGAAAGGGTTTAAGTATGGTTTTGAAAAGGAAGCTTTGGCCTTTCGGCTTAGATAAATAAAGGGTTTTATTTGATTTTGAAAGAGATGATTTCAATGGTTTAGAAAGGGATACATCCAATTGAATAGAAAGGGGTACTTTCAAATGTTTAAATGTTTTCATCAACTAAGGTTTGATAAAGTGTGTGTATATATATATAACATGGCAAGGTGATCTTAAGTAAAATATAGAGTATATGTATTTTCTTTGTGTGAGTTTGATTTCAAGATTTTAAATCAGTTTGAGAAAAAGGTTTTCAAGGAAATTTTTGGGAAGATATCCCTAGGTAAAATGACTTGGATATTAGGATACCTGATAAGACTGGTATAGGGTAGTTGACGCAGCGGATATTTCAAAAATGATGTAGATCGGTGAAAGTAGCAGTCGATGGATTGATGAATGCTGAATTGCCCGAATTCGTTGATCCGAAGATACCGAACTCTAGCTATCTCGAACTCGTTCATCGCGCACGATACCGGGTTCAAAGATCTTCAATTCTTCAAGCGTTGATCAAGCGCACTTGATTCCGCGAATCGGCTTCTACAATCGTTGAATCGAGCGCACTCGATTATCCGAAAGAGGAGATAGGAGATTACACTCAACTACCAATTTGGAATGAAAGCACAAAGCAATCAAAAGAGAATTTTATTCAATATTCAACAACCTTTTACAAATGAGAGACTCGGCCTATTTATAGGCATTTTACAACTCACACAAAAAAAAACAACAAAATTACAAGTATTAAGTCGGTTCCGAGTTAAGGCTTCCGACCTACGACTTAACAAAGACTTCCGACTCAACATTTACAACTTTACAAGCCTTCAGCGACTTTAACAAACAGACCAAAACATTAAAGAAAATACAAGTACTTAGGTCGGCAACGACCTACGACCTATAAGGGTTCGACCTAAGAATATACGCGACTTAGCATAGGTCGGCAGCGACCTAACAACTAACAGTTACAACACACTGACTTGACGACTTAAAGAAATCAACGGTCTTCATACTTCAGCGACTTAAGGATGGACGGCATCCGTAGTTTGCGACCTAAAACAAAGCGGCATCAGGAATCAAAGGCAGAGATTAACTCGGCAGACACATCAATGGTATCCAGGCCTTCGCGACTTAAGAATTTGCGCATCAGAAATTTCGCGACCTAAGCTGTAGGTCGGTAACGACCTAAAACATGTAGCGACTTAGGGCCTTTGCGACTTATCTCCCAGATTACTCCGCGACCTAACTTAAGTCGTGATTTGTTAGGTCGGAGCACCCCATTAGCTCGTTCCAGCCCCCTCTTTCCTATCTCGCTAGGTCGTACGCGACCTAAAAGCATGTTAGGTCGTTCCAGCGACCTATCTCCTTGTTTTAGCTCGCCATCCACTAACCCGTTAGGTCGTAACTCTGTACTTGTTGTTATGTTAGGTCGTTCACCATGTTGCACTGCACAGTTAGGTCGTACGCGACCTAAGAACATGTTAGGTCGTTCCAGCACCTCGTTTCTGTTAGGTCGTAGCTCCAACTTAAAAGCCTTGTTAGGTCGTATGCGACCTAACACTTCACCGAATTGGACTGTGCAACCACTCTTCTCGGCATCACTCACTCCCCCCTCTAACTCCTTAGGTCGTGAGCGACCTACACCCTCCTTAGGTCGTGAGCGACCTAGACCTTTAACTTTCTGCACTGCATCATCCTCCCCAGGTTGAGAAAAATTCGACCTCGAATTTGTACTTTCTGCATCCACCACAGCAAACTCATCCCCATGATATGGTACGAGATGCTTAACATTGAATACGTCAGACGTATACACATCATCTGGCAGCTTCAATTTATACACATTTTCATTGATTCGTTTCACAACTTCCACCGGACCAATTTTCCGTGCTTTCAATTTATTGTAAGCGCCTACTGGAAAACGATCTTTCGTTAATACTGCATAAACCAGATCACCTTCATTAAACTCAACATTTCGTCGTTTCAAATCTGCAGATTGTTTATACTTCTCATTTGCTTTCTCTAGTCGTTCTTGAACGATTTTATGACACTCCGTCATCCCTTCAACAAAGTCAACAGCTTTCTTAATTGTCCCCTTTGAGTGTGGTATCATCGTTAAATCTAGCGGTCCTTTCGGTAAGCTCGAATAGACAATCTGGAATGGACTGAACCCAGTACTTCGATTCACAGCATGATTATGAGCAAATTCTGCCTGGCATAACTTCACATCCCAACTCTTCAGATTATCTTGAACCAGACATCTCAACAAGTTTCCCAATGATCTGTTAACCACCTCGGTCTGTCCATCAGTTTGCGGGTGATAAGCACTACTAAACTTCAGCTTCGTTCCCACCATTTTCCACAAACTCAACCAAAAATGACTCAGAAATCGAGTATCTCTATCCGACACAATAGATTCTGGCAATCCATGAAGTCGATAAATCTCCCTGAAAAACAACTGAGCAACATGAACAGCATCCGCCGTCTTCTTACAAGCAATAAAATGTGCCATTTTCGAGAATCGGTCCACCACCACATATATGGAATCATTAGCACGCTGTGTCCTTGGTAGTCCCAACACGAAGTCCATACTCACATCATTCCATGGTTTAGTTGGTACCGGTAACGGCATATATAAACCCGCATTAGTCGCAGTTCCTTTCGAAACTTGACAAATATGACAACGCTCCACAAACCTCGCTACTTCTTTCCTCATCGATGGCCAAAAGTAGGATTGTGAAATCAACTGTAAGGTACGGTCTCTCCCAACATGTCCCTCTTCGTGTAACTCTTTGATAATCTTCATTCTCAAACTACCCTCCGGTATGCACAATCTATTTCCTTTAAAAAGAAAACCGTCAACCAGCATAAACTCATCAGTCTTCTCTTCATTGTTTCCTTCAACAAATTTCTTAAAATAAGAATCTTCTGCAATCTGCTCCGGCAATAGTTCAAAACCAGTCACCTCAACTTTCATCGTTGTCAACAAATGACTCCTTCTACTTAAAGCATCAGCTACACGATTTGTCATCCCTGACTTGTGTTTCACAACAAAAGTAAACTGTTGCAGATATGCAATCCACGACGCATGTCTCGCTGAAATCTTGTCTTGCCCTTGCAAATGCTTCAATGCTTCATGATCAGTGTAAAGAACAAACTCCTTCTGAAATAGATAATGTCTCCAGTGTTTAATAGATTGTACAACAGCATAGAATTCCACATCATATGTACTGTAACGCATCTTTGCTCCTGACAACTTCTCACTGAAATATGCAATAGGATGCCCCTTCTGACTCAACACCCCTCCAATCCCCACCTTGGATGCATCAGTATGTAGTTCAAACACCAACTGAAAATCAGGTAATACTAGAATTGGTGCTGATGTCAGCAACTCCTTGATCTTCCCAAAAGCATTCCCTGCTTCCTCTGTCCATGCAAACTGTTTACCTTTCATGCAATCTGTAACAGGTGTCATCACACTACTAAAGTGTGGTATAAACCTTCGATAGAATGAAGCCAACCCATGAAAACTACGAACTTCCGTTATCGTCTTGGGTTGCGGCCAATTTCTGATCGCCTCAACTTTACTTTGGTCAACCTGTATTCCTTTCTCTGAAACAACATACCCCAGAAATAAAACACTGTGCGTCATGAACACGCATTTCTTCGTAGCAGCATAAAATTGTTCTTGTCTCAGTACCATCAGCACTTCTCTAAGATGATTCAGATGTTCCTCTGAACTCCCACTGTAAATAAGAATATCATCGAAATACACCACCACGAATTTTCCAATGAACGGTCGAAAAATCTGATTCATCACCCTCATGAAAGTACTTGGTGCATTTGATAAGCCAAACGGCATGACCAACCACTCGTATAGACCCTCCCTGGTTTTAAAAGCAGTCTTCCACTCATCTCCTGGTCTGATACGAATTTGATGATATCCGCTCTTCAAATCAATCTTCGAAAAGATAGTAGCTCCACTTATTTGATCTAACAAGTCATCCAACCTCGGCATTGGAAATCTATATCTCACAGTGATCTTATTCAATGCTCGACTGTCAGTGCACATCCTCCACGTCCCATCCTTCTTGGGTACCAATAAAGCTGGTACAGCACAAGGACTTAGACTCTCCTGCACACGCCCCTGTTCAAGCAATTCCTCTACCTGCCTCCGCAACTCTTCATGTTCTTTCGGGCTCATTCGATAATGTGGTCGGTGTGGCAATACAGCACCTGGAACAAGATCTATCTGATGTTGTATGTCCCTCAACGGTGGCAACTCCGTTGGTAATTCCTCTGGAAATACATCGTCAAATTCTTTCAAAATTGGTTTAACTTCTTCAGGAATTTCAACTTCCTCACTGCTCTCACGCCCAATCAACAAGAATACTTCTGGTTCTTCCTCAATCTCTTTAACAAACTCTTTTAAAGTCAATAAAGTTTTCAGCTCTTCAATTTCTTCTGACTTACTTTCTTCTTGTGATCTCTTCTTCGGAAATAAGATAATCTTCGTGCCTTTAAACATAAAACTGTAGCTATTGGTCCGACCGTCATGTTGTACTGCTCGATCATACTGCCATGGTCTTCCCAATAATAAGTGGCAAACGTCCATCTCTACTACATCACACCATATTTCATCTTTGTATTTCTTCCCAATAGAGAATGGTACACGAACTCGTCTATCCACTTTCACTTCTCCTCCTTTTCTCAACCACGCTAACTTGTATGGACTCGGATGTTTCTCTGTTTTCAATTTCAACTTTGTCACAGCTTCGGTTGAAATAATATTATCACAGCTTCCTGCGTCGATCACAAACTTACACACCTTCCCCAGAATAGTACATGTTGACTGAAAGATATTACTCCTCAACCAACTAGCTTCCTCCTGCTTCGGTGTTAAACACGATCTTCTCAGCATTAGGTTACAACCTTCGTCTCCTGACACAATATCCTGCTCATCCTCCTCAGCTGGATTAGAACAATCTCCATCAACATCCTCATCGTCAACTTCTGCAATCATGGTTCTCTTCTTTGGCTTTGGACACTCACTGCTTTTATGACCCAATTCCTGACAATTGTAACATTTGAAACCATTGTTAACCCTTGTCTTCTCAACCTCCTTCACCACTGGTTTACTGATAGGTTTAGACACATTAGAACTTCCACCAACACCCTTCACTTGATTATTGGAATTCGTAAACACACCACCTCCTCGTCGTCCCTGCTTCTCCCAAGCCAACGCTTTCTGATGTGCTTCCGCCATAGGTCTTGGATCGAACAGATTAACCATATCCTGAATCTGCATTCTCAATCCCCCAATGAATCTAGATGTCAGCTGCTCTTCTGTTTCCATAATATCATTCCTTGCAATGAGTTGATAGAATTCATCAGCATAGTCATTAACTGTCTTTGTGCCCTGCCTCAAGTTTTGCAAACGTTGATACATCAAAGATTGATAATTGTAAGGTAAGAACGTTGCTTTCATCAATTTCTTCATCTTCTCCCAAGATTCAACTTTTGACTTTCCCATTCGTTCACGTGTAAGCTTGGTTTGCTGCCACCATGTCAAAGCTCTACCCCTCAGCCTCGTAGCAACCAATTTCACTCTACGATGTTCTGGAACTTCTTTAAAGTCAAAAATCTCCTCAACATTAGCCACCCAATCTAGAAACTCCTCTGCTTGCATACCACCCTTGAATTCAGGAATTTCTGTCTTCATCCCCGACTCCCATTTGTGATCATACTCAGAATAGTTTCTTCCTTGACCTCTTCCTTGAATACTACCACCATCATACTCCTCTTCAAAATCAGATGTATAACGATGTCGATTCTGACCACCAACATCTCTACTACCATTACGCCTTCCACCTTCATCCCTTCTATCAACATTCCTCCGTTCACGATCATTCACGTTCCTCCCACGCCCTTGATCATTTTCCATACTTCGGTCTCGATTGGAGTGTGGCGAGACTCTACTACCTCCATGATTAGATTCAGGTGAAACCCTTCTCCGATTTTGATTCATCTCCGTCATAAGCCTCTCTAACCGGCCAATTCCTTCATTAAGCTTCTCACTAAAATTCTCATTGATTCTTTGCTCCATCTCATCAGCCTCTTCTCTTCGATATAAAGCTTCTATGTTTTGGTGGCGATTAGCTCTTCTTGGCGGCATACTTGAAAATTTCACAAATTCTTCAACACTTCAAATTCAAACACTTTCCGGATTTTGATCCAAAATGAAATGGATCGAAAACTTCCACTTTGTAGCAAATCGCGATGAACACGATGGACAAAGTTTCGGCCTCCAATGCAAATCCGAACTTCAATCTTCGATAATGATGATTCTTCTTCCTCTCGGCAACGGTTTTACACTTCAAGCACTCGGCTTCTCTTCAAACTTTAAAATTCTTCAAATGATTAGGCTCCAAGTCTCGATCTAGCTATGATTGGCTAGAACAAGCTCTGATACCAAACTGACGCAGCGGATATTTCAAAAATGATGTAGATCGGTGAAAGTAGCAGTCGATGGATTGATGAATGCTGAATTGCCCGAATTCGTTGATCCGAAGATACCGAACTCTAGCTATCTCGAACTCGTTGATCGCGCACGATACCGGGTTCAAAGATCTTCAATTCTTCAAGCGTTGATCAAGCGCACTTGATTCCACGAATCGGCTTCTACAATCGTTGAATCGAGCGCACTCGATTATCCGAAAGAGGAGATAGGAGATTACACTCAACTACCAATTTGGAATGAAAGCACAAAGCAATCAAAAGAGAATTTTATTCAATATTCAACAACCTTTTACAAATGAGAGACTCGGCCTATTTATAGGCATTTTACAACTCACACAAAAAAAACAACAAAATTACAAGTATTAAGTCGGTTCCGAGTTAAGGCTTCCGACCTACGACTTAACAAAGACTTCCGACTCAACATTTACAACTTTACAAGCCTTCAGCGACTTTAACAAACAGACCAAAACATTAAAGAAAATACAAGTACTTAGGTCGGCAACGACCTACGACCTATAAGGGTTCGACCTAAGAATATACGCGACTTAGCATAGGTCGGCAGCGACCTAACAACTAACAGTTACAACACACTGACTTGACGACTTAAAGAAATCAACGGTCTTTATACTTCAGCGACTTAAGGATGGACGGCATCCGTAGTTTGCGACCTAAAACAAAGCGGCATCAGGAATCAAAGGCAGAGATTAACTCGGCAGACACATCAATGGTATCCAGGCCTTCGCGACTTAAGAATTTGCGCATCAGAAATTTCGCGACCTAAGCTGTAGGTCGGTAACGACCTTAAACATGTAGCGACTTAGGGCCTTTGCGACTTATCTCCCAGATTACTCCGCGACCTAACTTAAGTCGTGATTTGTTAGGTCGGAGCACCCCATTAGCTCGTTCCAGCCCCCTCTTTCCTATCTCGCTAGGTCGTACGCGACCTAAAAGCATGTTAGGTCGTTCCAGCGACCTATCTCCTTGTTTTAGCTCGCCATCCACTAACCCGTTAGGTCGTAACTCTGTACTTGTTGTTATGTTAGGTCGTTCACCATGTTGCACTGCACAGTTAGGTCGTACGCGACCTAAGAACATGTTAGGTCGTTCCAGCACCTCGTTTCTGTTAGGTCGTAGCTCCAACTTAAAAGCCTTGTTAGGTCGTATGCGACCTAACACTTCACCGAATTGGACTGTGCAACCACTCTTCTCGGCATCACTCACTCCCCCCTCTAACTCCTTAGGTCGTGAGCGACCTACACCCTCCTTAGGTCGTGAGCGACCTAGACCTTTAACTTTCTGCACTGCATCAGTCGTGCCCTATACATTAGCTATTGGCCCTAGCAAATTTAGTCCAAAATTCCAATGTGTAGGGTTTTGTCATAGGTAAGACTAAAATTATGATTACACACAGAAGAGAATATATATTTATATACATATAGGTTATTGGTGAGCCCGCAAAACCATTAGGATCAGGTGACCCTGGGAGATGTTAAGTTAGGGACAGACCGTCTAGAAGAGAAGTATTTAACAGATAGTTAAGGACAGACCGTCCAAAAGAGGTGTGTCTAACAAATGTTAGATTATTTGTTATATTATCTGGTAGGTTCGAGTCGGCCAAAGGTTAAGTGTTTGAATAGATAGTTCTTTTATTACTTGATATGTATGTTTACATAATGATGATTTCCATCAAATTTCATACTGAAATTTTAAATACATACCTTATTGTCGAGCAAATTCAAATTTATCTTCGAAAATCATAACATCCATTTATCCTTTGCCTTTAGATACCTGTGTATCCTACTTAGCAATAATATCCAATTACAGATTTAAAAATCATTTTATACCTTTCTTTACAAAAATTTCATTATCCATTTCACTTTAGCCGTACGATGTACCTATATCATCCGTACGCAATATCAATTCTGATCGCTCACTCGATCACATAATTACACTTCCGAACTAGTATCGTCCACCCGACTCTCTAGTGCGGACTTAGATCTGGTTTCTTGATTAGAAACCTTCATTCTCCTTGCATAGCCATAAACTATGATAGAGAATTTTTCAGAATCAACCAAAATCCATATCCCGGGTTCGTCGTCGAAAATCGAGTGAAAAATCCCAACTCAGATCGATAAAACTGTCTCGAAATTCTATGCTCGAATCTGGATCAAATTGCTATGCGAATAAAATAATATACGTACATCTTACGTATTTATATCCATTGATTATTAACTATATCAATTTCCCTTTTATTCACATTTATTTTGATTCATATCCACTTATCCACAATTATCCCCTTTCATAACTTTACTCAATCTCCATTCCAAAATTGCTTAGTATATTTCCAATACCAAATTTACTTAAGAACTTCACCATACATTTCTTAAGTTTAATATAAGCATTTTATATACTCTTATATTATTGCTCTACCACTTTAGTCTTTATATCACTTATTTTTAAACTGGATCTCCAATTCCATATGAGTTCAATTTACTTCATTTTAGATACTGAATTCTATTTACCTTTATCTCAAATTCCAATTTGAAATCATTTGTCGTTAGTGAAAATTTTCAAAAATTTTGTAACTTCCAAAACTTTTGGAAAATTTTGGCAGAGTCTCCTTTGTACGGAGGAGCTTTTGCAATTTGACAAGAGATATAAATATATTTACATCGACCCACACGGTCGGAAAACAAAAAACAAACAACAGTTCATATTTCCTATCTTTTTATTGCGTAGGCATACCTTTATTTAGCATTTTTAAGCAAAGCGGTTATTTATTTAGCATTGTACGCGACCAAATCCAGTCATACAGCCCCCTGTACCTGTACTTACTAAATTTAAACACGTAAGTGCTAAATATATGAAATTCGCAAACATTTCCCTTATTTTAAGTAGCTAACACCTAGATTACACATGCAACGCATACTAAACAATATATATATATATATATAAGCAATTTTAAGATTACAACTTTAATTTTCTCGCTTCCAACCAAATCTCATATCATTTCATTCAATCTGAATGGCTTACAACTGAATTGCCTACATTCAATTCATTTTTAAACCAAACAACTCACATTTATTTCAATTGATTCCAAAAATCAATTTTATTTACTTCTACCAAGCCATAGAATTTTTATTTACTTCCGTTTAAATCGGATGATTAATTATTTCTATGCAATTCGACTATATTCATGTAAATAAATAATTACTTAAGCTTATAACCATTTAAAATTGATTCCAACTCAATTTATAATTAATTCTATTCCATTACAATTTTATTCACAATCCATTTATTGCATTTTCTTTCATATCCAAAAAGTTTGATTCCAAACCATTTTATTAACTCGACAACCAATATATTAAATAACCATCTCACAATACTTAAGTTATTTATTTTCTTCAAATTATTCCACATTACAACTTAAGTTTATTTTATTCAACCAACTTCCATTCAAACTAAATCCAATGTTCAGCTTCAATTCCATTTTGCTTACAAGTTTAAACTCATTTATTCCTTGACAAATTCATTTCTAACTAAATAATTTTATTTCAATGCCCATTTACTTAGTCTAGTTTACTTAGACTTTTCCTCAAATCCACTTTTATTCAAAGTTAATTCTGCTACATTTCAATTTAATTCCAATTTTAAACTTCTATAAGTTTCCCACATACTTAAATACCATTCACTAATCTCTTTAGTTTTCTCCATTTAAATGAGCTCACTTGCCACTCTATTTTATTATCACACTTTCATTTGTCTACTTTCTACAAGTCAAATTTTATACTACAGATTTCGAATTTTATAAGTTATCAAACTCATTTATATCCAATAAACATTTTCAATTTACTTTCATAATTTTAAACAATTTCTTAAACATTCCAAAACATTTAAACCAACTCCAGAGTTTTCAACAATCTCTTTAAGTATTTCAAAATCAAAGCGGTTTTACCAAACTAAAACTTCAATATTTCAAAATCACCCTTGAAATCAATTATATCCAAAATCCTTTGCATCTCTAAAACCAAACCTAACTTTTGCAACAATTCCAATTTAAAACATTCAGGTAGCAATTCCTCCTTTGGAAACTCGAAAATAAACATCGATGATGCTGCAGTCATCACCGAAGTTATTTTCCAGCGACCGAAAGAGTTCAATGCTTTTATCTCTTTAAAACAATTTCAAATATTTTTAATTTCAAATCTCTCTAGATTTCAAATCCAATTCAAAATATTTCCAAAATAATATCACTATTATTCCTTCAAAACCTTTGAAAACCATTTTCAAACTCAAAGGAATTTTGACTTTTCTCAAAATTCCAAATTCCAAATCCATCCAATTCATATTCAAACATTACTCTGGAATTCTATTTCATTCCCAATTATAACCTATATTTATAGTTCACATTTACAAATCTCATTTGTATATGAATTTATTTCTTAACTTTTAGTTATGATTTCAATTTCTTATTCAATTTCCTCACAATAGTGATAATAATTTAATATTATCACTCCCTAACAACCGAGCAACCATATATAACTATAATAATTTACGAAAATTATTCCTTTCATATACAAAAATAATTTGGGTAAAATTATTTCATTTACCCTATTTTAAAACAATACTATGTCGAATTGTTCTATTCAAGTGCTTAGAAACCCCTTCGATACAGTTGTACAGACTGTGCCGACGAAGGTTCATATACCACTCAATAAATCAATCAACACAATATAAAACCATTTTATATTCACTAACGAATACGCGCTCATATCTATTAATACACTCAACTCGTTTCTAGAGTACTACAGACTCTATTTCAATGACTAATCCCACCAGAGCAAAGGTTTTCGCTTAACCTTCAGCTCTGATACCAACTGTAACAGCCCGCAAACCCGTACCCCTTGAATTGACACTAATCTCCATCAGATCAACTCAAGAAGAACGGAAATACGAACTATTTGGGTTAAAGAAGAAAGAGGTAGGAGAAGAAAATAGAAAATCAACACAACATCAGAATCTCACATATGCAGCGGAATAAAATATAATAGGTAATAACTGATCTTTACACAAAAGAAAACTATATCTGTTTTATACTTTACATCTTTAGAATACAACATCAGAGTTCAACAACATCTAACACACAACTGTACAATAATCACTACATGTCCTCACAAAACTGAATACACAGTACACACAACACAGAAGAATATACATCAAGTACGAGTGATACGTCTCGCCATCCAGCTCGTCTCCTGAGCTTCTCAGCATCATATCCTATATCTATAATACTTGGTCTGACCCGAGCATTATAATAAAATAACACCCGAGTCGGTCTGGAAAACCAGCATGAGAAAACACACTCAATTGGATTAGTAAAGTTTTCCAAACCCTTTGAAATCAAAAGCATCTCGTAAGACCACGCCACAAATAAACATGTCGGGTTTTTACCTTACGATAGCCAAAACACTTTCTTATCAAAATCCTCTGATATTATAGTAGTGTATATATACAAATACTTATTCAAATAGCTGAAATTGTTACATGATTAAATTCCAGCATACTATCCACAAAGTGGGTTATACAAACAAAATTCGTAAAAGGCGCGTAGGGAAAATGGATTTCCAACTAATGACTAGGCACTGGGGTACCACCTGTCACAGTACGTGGCCTAGATCACAGTACCGAGGATTACGCCCAATCCCCTGCAACACAAGACCGGAACTACCTAAGGGTAATTCCGAGTAAGATCACCCCACGGTTGGGATCAGCAATCGCACCACTAAGCCGAATATAAAAAGGGACATCTAGACAGGGATGACCTCACCCTAATGGGCGTTACCCACATAGTCTTGCTGCATAACCCCTGATTTTCAGTCATTCCCGGTTGATGAGGCTTGAGGCTAAGCGTTACCTTTTAAGAACGTTTCACTTAGAATGCCCATCGTCCACCTAACGATGTTCCGAAAGCATTCATCCATACAAGTCCGTCCCGGGTTCGAACGGAACCGAAGGCACTATTCCTACTACATCCATTTTGGCATCACCCTTAGGATTAATAGCGACTAGCCCTTGCACTTACTGTACCATCTTCGACTCCAAACTCGTTTTTCCTCGAAACGTACAAACCAGATCGAAGTGGTTTTCGGAAATTAATCCCGATCTCGGTCTCTTCGAAACGATCAGCGCATTTGTCCAATATTGATAGTCGGTTATTTAACTATCAATTACATTCACAAACATCCATCAAACAATAAATAATTTTCCAAATTATTTATTAATCTCAAAATATCTTCGCAAGATATATTTCCTTTTCAAATCCTTTGAAAACAGTTTCAAACCACACTCTTCTCATGGAATAAATTTCCCAAATATTTATTTCCACTGAAATCACCAAGTAAAAACACTTTAGATTTTTAAAATAATTTAAAAACACTTTATTATAAATATACTTCAACATTTAAATTGAAAACTACTTCAATACTCAGCCGAAAATATACTTTAAGAATATTTAAAATAAAGCTTCTTAATAGAATATAAAACTAAATTTTTATCCTTTAAAAACAAATACCAAGTCACTTTTAATATTTACTACCATAATAGATTTGAAAAATCCTTACTTTAGAATTTAAACATTTAGAAATAATAAATTTCTAAAACATGCTTTTTAAAACAACATTAAAAACTTTTACCTTATATTCAAAAATTTGCTTTGAAACGTACTTGGCTATCCAGGGAAATACGCTTCGCTTTCACATCTTTAAAAAAAAATCACCACTTATTTTTAAACAAATTTACCCATTCCTTTAATAAATTCCCACCGTGAATTTATTCCTCCAAATATCCACTGATATATTCCTTCACTTTTATAAACCCAGTTTATAAATCCAAATTCTCACTTCTCTTTTAAAAATCCCGTTTTAAACACTTAAATCAATTCCCGAATTGATTTCCAATTTACTTCACTTTTAAATAAATTTCCTTACTTACTCCATTTATTTCAAAATCCTTTAACTTTAAATTTCATTTCTTTATTATGATTTAAAAATCCCTTTAAACTGAGAATACCAATTTCAGATTTCCCAAATCCCTTTTCTTTTCCTTTTTAATTAAATTTAAACCTTGAATTAAAATAAATTCTTTATTCTTTTAAATAATATTGCTTAAGCTTAATATTCATTATTTCACTACTTATTCAAAATCTCCTTTTCCCATATTTATTAGAATTTTGAAATCACTTTTATTCTTTTCCAAATTTGTTCTTAGTTTTATTCAAATTCTTTATAATTAGTTTACTTGAAAATCCATTCCTTTATTTTCCTTTCAAAATCCAATTCCATATATTTTGGTAATTTAGGGTACCGAATATTCAAGCAAACCATAACATTTATTATTCCAATTATCAATATAATTCACCACAGAATATCAAATATTCATATCACAGAATATTAAACAATATAAATAATTTTGAGGAATCCAGTTGGATCCCTCCAACCTGTTTCTCTACATCCACAAATGTTAGCACAATACCAATTCCACTTCGAGGTGGAATATCGCGGTATATAGGATTAATATAATATCATCTGCTATTATGCGGCGCATAGGGTCTCATCCACTATAAAATGCGGGAAATCAATCGCTCCAATCTATACTATATAATATAACACATCAACTCAATTCAATCATTCAACAAATTATTTAAATTTAACTATTTAAATTTAAATTAAAACCCAGATGAGTGAGATTAACTCACCTTTGATTTTTGTTTTGCAATTCACTCCAGACTAGTTTGTTTCCTTTTAGATTTCAACCTTGTACAAACATTTTATACGGTTTATAAATATTTGAATTCATCGAACAAGTAATTTCCAATCTAATAATTTAATTAACCCATGATTTTATTTCAAATCAATGGTTTAATTAAAAAAATATTTTTAGCAACAAAATAAATTAAATAAGTTTATTAAACAAATCTATCTCCAAAAATACCTTTTCCATTTAATAAACTTAAATTTAAATTTCCTTTAATAACTTACTAGAATAATTAAATGAGCAAACTAATCACTAAATCTATTATTTCAAAATAAGCTCGTACATTAAAAATGTATATGTATATTTATCCAAC
Organism: Allium fistulosum; assembly: GCA_030737815.1. NCBI lineage: Eukaryota > Viridiplantae > Streptophyta > Magnoliopsida > Asparagales > Amaryllidaceae > Allium > Allium fistulosum. The sequence goes on from CM060907.1 coordinate 105,586,179, forward strand.
CTTTGAAACTATATATATATATATATATATATATATATTTATAAATCATGTTTATATCATAATGTAAATTTTCTTTTCTAACTTATACGCATTAATATATATATATATATATTGAATTTAAATTTAAATAAAATCTGCTTTAAACTTTATATATATTTTTAAACAACTGAAAAGAAAAAGAATTCAGACCCATCGAAAAGCAACAGACCCAGACCACCTTCTCCCCCAACGCCTGTTGCCGAAGTCGCCATCTCGAACCCAGCCTCACCATCTCGATCTCCTCCCTCTTGCGCACGCGAAGGCGTAACTCCCCTTCTTCCTTGCTGAGCTCGAGCACGAGCCCCACTCAATCGCACTCGCGAAACCCTACTGCCATTCAAAACCACCTCGCGTGCACGTCAATGGCCGATGCCAGCATCTCGATCGAATTCGCCTAATATTTATTTTTCAATTTGAACGGCAACGATTTACTGTGATTTTTTTTCCGTGCGAATCGAATCTGGAGGGGAGAAAGAGATGGAATACAAACTCGGCCCTCATTTTCTTCGTTTGCCGATATTCCCAGTGATTTGAATTGAAGTGAAGAGGAACGCCATTTTTTTTCTTTTCATGAAATGTTCGGCTGTTTGAAATGAAAGGAACGTGAAGTTTTGAAAAGAGGGAAGCGTGTAAGGGAAGGTTATCTGCAGTATTTTGGAAAAGACTGGAAAACAGGCTGATGTGAAATAATTTCAACTGTAGTTGACAAGTATAAATATATACAACTAAATTCAAATTCAAATGCAACTTAAAATTTCAAGCTCCTATCGAGACGTGATGCTAGGCATTTATAATGTTATACCCCTATTCCGAATGCAATGGAAAAGGTTCCGAGTCCTAAATCGATCATATGGAGAAGATAGCTTTTTGGATCCAGTTATTATATTAATTTTTTATATAAATTTCAGCGCGTTTATATGTCGTACGCTCATACAACAACTCTAATCACTACGAAATTTGAAATCCGATAATAATACAATATTACAGATCCACTAGAACTGGTTACGTTGAATTCCGAAACTGTGCCCCGGAAGGCAATTTTTAAATATCCATTTAACCAATATATTTTTAAAACTGAACAAAACACATTTAAATTCAATTTTAAAAGTTCTATCACCTTCAGTATTGTCAATGTAAATTTTCAAAGCCTTCAAATTATTTTTAACAGGCTTAAAACTGAAGATTCAATATTTTACCCAACTTTCAATTATTAAATTCAATAATTTAATTGTCAAATAAATAGTGGTATTTGAAATTCAAGTCAAAAATTAACTTTTAAATATTTAAAATCAATTAAATATTCCAATTTCAAATATCCAAAATTCCGGGTCGTCACATGACTTCTCTTCTCTTTTGACGTATCAGAATGCATTTTTAGTTTTAGATTCTGAACGTGATCGACCGACTCTTAAGAAATTTACTGGCAATAGGACAAACTTTTGTAGATTCAATTATTTCATATTGGCCTTTTTGTTGTATGTTACACAACTATGATTTTTTTTATGCTATCAAAAATGTAGTTCACAAAACTATTCAATGTAAGTTCATTGAATGCAAAGCTTATGTTAGTAAATCATGCATTTGAACTCTTTAAAATGAAGAAGTTAATAGTTTAAGTCACATTGAATGCAAAATTTATGTTTTCAAATTATATCTTTTATCTAATTAGAAATGAATGCTACAATTTTTGAATAAAATGATATTACTTCCATTTGCTGTGCTAGTTGGAAATTGAAATGTGGTATAGTGAAAATCAATGATACAATCATTGACTTAATACTTAATTAAAAATTATTAATTAAGTATTGGACAATATCAAATTCGATTAAATAGTAAATTAAGTCAGGTTTCATTAGTGGAGTAAGTATGAAGATTGCACATGAAGATTTAATCAAATACACACTGAATAGATTTACAAGCAAGCGAGCATGGTTTAATTGTCCGTAGATATAGTAGCCAGCTTTGAAAGATAACGAATGGAGTACGGTCACTGGAAGAGATCCAAAAAATACACTAAGTGGATTATCATGATGGTGGTTCCTGGCCATGTCAGTTTCCATTGTAATATAATTTTTTGATTTATTTATTTATGAACTAGGATGTTATAGCATGAAGATTTCATTGTGGTGTAACAAAATATTAGTCCAGAAAATCCTTACATAAACAGAACTTGTAGTAGATTCATGAAGCATTTACGATTTATAAAAGAAAAGCAATTGGGTGTAACTTGTACCACTAAACATTTACATAAACAAAACTTGTACTCGGTTTGTGAAACATTGACGATTATAAAAGAATAGCTCATGGTTGTAACTTGTAACCTGTAGCAGCCTCGGTAAAAACAAACCGCTACATGTAGTGATTCTTTTTCTAGGTTCTAAAAGTCAAACTTCTGCTTTTAGTTCATTTTACCATTGTTTTTTATATGCCCATTGTTTCCTTCCCTAAATTTTACTCTGTATATCCCTTTCTTTGTTGCTTACATACATTTATAGAGTACAACTTAGTTAGGGAAGAATGTAGACATGATTAGTTGTTTGTCTCATTTTCCTAGAGCTCTAGAGCCCAAAAATACCTTAAATATTTCTAGATACCGTGATGTTAAAATAACTAACAGCTGTATGGTTTTAGAATTGCTTACATATTATATAAAAGATATATTTTTATACTTGACTTGCTCTATTATGTATAAGAAAATGTCTAGTTATATTTATTTTTTATTTCTTTATGTTATTATTATGTCAAACTTGTTATATTATATTATGCAAGTGATATAAGTTATACAGCAATTGAGAAATCAAAAGATCATGTTTGTTGTTTGAGGATTATGCATATAGCGGTTAGCGATGTATCTATGAATGAAAGCTCAAGACTGGCTCCTGATTTTTCAATGAGTCTCTAACTTAAATGTATTTGTTATTGTGGACTCAATGTGGAATATAATTTTGCAAAATTTCCTGACATAAAAACTACAAAACCACCTGTTCTATGAAAACTTCACCTGACCCATTAAACTTTATACAGAACGTGGTCGTCAGATGCGGTCATGACCAAGGTTTTAAATCTCGCTCATCTCGGCCGAGATCTTGGCTAAGATCTCGTTTTCAAGCCCGGGCGATTCGAAATAGGCTATTTCGTTTGAATCTCATCTGATCCAAATCTCATACAATATTTCATTGTCTCGTCTTGTATCTCGGACGAGATTTAACAGCGAGATATCGGCCGAGTTGTTGAATTTTGGAAAAAATCAACTCTTTTTTCGGCTGGCTCATCCTTTACCTTAATTTAAGCCTTCTTAATTATACTTTTTTAACCCTTATTTTTTATATAAATCTCATTAATCTTAGTCTCTTATTTTACGGCAGTGACGAGTGTAAGAAGATGATAAAATCTACATCAATTATGGTAAGTATTTCACTTTATGATTTTCATTTAGGTTTCTGATCCAAATTAATTTACATCCGATTTCTTTTTTCTTTTTTCGACACTTTCCTGAGTTTTTTCCTAACGCTATTTTTTTGCGGATATAAATTTTAGGCTTCACTTATTTAACTTTATGTTCCAAATGGATTCCCAATTTGATTTCATTTAGTCTTTGCTTCTATAATTTTTTTCCTCCAGGCTTATTTTTAAGCAATAAAGGAATTCTCTTTCATCTATTAATTTCATTTGATGATTACACGTTCATTGGTACATCATTTTTTTGCTTTTCTTATAATATTACTAAATGTTTGAAAATTGTTTGTACTATATATATTATTTTCTACATTTGTTTGAAATATCTATGTTATTAGTTGCTTAATGAGATTTTGTTTGCTAATAATTGAATACTTTAATTAGACATAGAATATCTTAACTCTACTTGTAGACTTTTTTATTTGAAGTTATAAAATTAAGATTTCCCTTGCAGCACTATAAATCATAAAAGGTAGAAATGAGACATTATATTGTGTAGGAAAGTTTAGTGAATGATCAAACAAAGTAAAAATATACATGGTATGGTTTGTTTCTTGTCTACTTTATGTTATATGATATTATATTGAACATTATTCATGAAATCTAGTTATTTGTTTATTTTACATGATACAGGTGATAGTTTTCCATACTAAATTACTAATGATAAGCATGTGATATATTCAAGTAAGTGCATAGTGTTTTCCTTAAGGTAGTGACTAGTATTATAAATTTAGGTGTATGAAAACTAATTTTTGACATGACATATACTCCGAGATAACTCCGAAATGAATTTTAGAAACTGAGATGTAAATCCGAGATGGACGACCGAGATGCACTCATCTCGTTCGAGATGTAATCTGATACGAGATAAGCTCCCTAAATTCTTCGAGACGAGATGTGACCGAAATCCGAGATTTAAAACCTTGGTCATGACAAGGAATGCCACTTTATAGCTACAGCTGATCTCCTTAGCCTAGGCGGCGGCGTCCTATCCTTCCCATCTAAATCAAAGTGCACTTTTTCTCCTACGTCTCATCAACCGAGACTCCCTGGACACCTCAGCACTTAATTTCGGCACCGATCTTGATGACTGCTCCATGATTGCTTATCTTCTCATAAACAAAAATCTCTAGACCTTTTGCTACTTCCACAAGATCAACATAAGCGTCAAGGTAAAATACTATCCTTTCCAGAATCAACCTTTGTTGTTGACGTATCCGGTTTTAGAATCATAGTGGTATGTATTATTCTTTATGAAAGAGAGTTCATAATCATAGGCAGCAATATTTTCACGCTAAGTGAAATATAAATGTTTTTGTTTCAGATTAGATAGTATAAGTCACATAATAATAATTTAAACATACCATAAACATTTAAGTCAATTACACTAAAGTTTTTATTCACTCTTATCAGTATTTTAGCTTACATCTTCTAAGTCTCAAACCATAAGTGATACATGGTAATATGATGTTTGTTGTAGTTTGATGATGGTAAGGCTTTATAATTACTTAAATATTATTAGTCAATGGTTTCGTTGAAATTTAATCTCTTGCAGTTGTTGTTTATACTAAAAACTACTCACAAGTATATATGTATGTATATATGTGTGTGTGTGTACATACACACATATATATTATCTATATGTATGTATGTATGTATATTTGTATGTGTGCATGTGGATGCATGTGTGTTGAAATGTATCAGTGATGCTCTTTTTTTCTTAAAAATAAATCAATTGAAATCTTTGTTCTTAGGCAAAGTTGGCTTTTACAAATAGAATAAAAATTTATTTCTATTATTATTGCTCTCTTTCAATATTACATAGATTTCTTGCTGTTAGTTGTGCATTGTTAGGTAAGTATAACTAACATGTTACAGATGAAATTACATGTTCCAATCTTCTTGATTCCTTCTTATGTTAAAACTATTATGGCTAAAAGTGTACATCTAATTAAATGTCAAAAAAAATTCACTACTTTATTTTTTAACTGTAGATTGGGAGGAAACTCTACAGTACACTGCGATATTTGGATTAGTTATGGTAATTCTACAGTAGAACACCACATCTAATTTAATCTTAAATTCATTTCTTTTACATTCATTTGAATACTAATTCTGTTTTTCCCTCTAGACTATCTATCAAATATTTTCTTCATATGAGAACTTAGAGGATTTGAAGCAGGTGATATGGTTAACCGAACCATTAATTTTCACTGGTTAACCGTTCAAATTAGCCGATCGGTTTGGGTTAACCGATAGTGCCCACCCGTAGCAGCAACTAGAGCAACTTGCACACAAAATGGCTACCAGAGAAATGATATAAAAGTTGGGTATTTATTTTATTTTCTTCTTCGGGTAGGCTAATTATGTTTATGACCGAGCTTCAATTTTTAATGCAAAAACACTGTCTCATGGTGTAGCTATACTTTCCAACACTGAATGAAATAGCGATTACTGACTAGAAGACATGAATTATCATCAAGCTCATTTTTCGCTCATCTTATGGAACAACTTGTGCTCTGTCTCTAAGTGTGCAAATATTACTTGATAAATAATATTGGCATTTACACCTTTTGCATAATTACATAATTCTTTTGTAGATTTGCACCTTAATTATTCCCTTTACTTTGCTATATAGGTACACAAAACATTCTTTTGCTATACGGAAGATTGCTAGCTAAAGTTGCTAATAAAAGGTATGTTTTTATGCATTTGAATGTGTACGCTATTATGAAGTATATTTCGTTATATATGATATAAATCCGATCTTGTTTTGATCATGTAAATGTATATTGAATTAGAGTGTGCGGAAAAGCACTAACTGCGCAAAGGAGGTGCTGTCGAAAATTCATGAAATCCGATAAGTTTATAAAAATCAACAAATTTTAGAAGAATTAACTAAGTTAACTAAGTTTTATAAAAATTAAATAATTTTCTAAAAATTAACTAAGTTTTATAAAATTAAACTAATATCTAAATATTAATAAAATTTTATAAAATTTAAATAAATTTATGACAATTAACTAAGTATAACAATTTAACTAAGATAACTAAGTTATATAAAAAATATTAAAATTAAAAAATTTTACTTAATTTATAAAAATTAACTAATTTTTACAAAAGTTAACTATGTTATCAAGTTTTATACAAATTTAAATAGATTAACTAAAACTTTATAAAAATTAACTAATTCTTATAAAATATAACTAAGTTATATAAAAATTAACTATAGTTATTTAACTGATTTATAAACCGATTCTTATAAATATTCAACTAAGTTAATTAAGTGAGTTTTATAAAAATTAATTAAAGGATATAAAAATTGACTAAGTTATATAAAAATTAACTAAGTTGATCGAGTTTTATAAAAATCAACAAAATTTAATTTATTTTAATTAAATTAACTAAAGTTTATGAAAATTAATTTAGTTTTATAAAAATCATGTTCTCTATTTTGAAATCTTTATTAAATTGTTATAAAAATTGACTTAGTTTTATAAAAATTATTTAATTTTTATAAAAATTAACTAAGTTTTATAAAAATTAATTAAGTTTATAAAAATTAGCCAAATTTAAAAGAAGAATAATAATATGATATGATAATAGTAATAGTAATAAAATAATAATAATAAATTAACTAAGTTTAAAATAAGTAACTAAGTTAATTAAGTTTTATAATAATTAAATAAGCTAACTGTTTTTTTAAATTAAACAAGTTTATAAAATTTAATTCAGTTTTATAAAAAATAGTTTTATAAAAATCATTTTCTCTATTTTGAAATCTTTGTTAAATTGTTATAAAAATTGACAAAGTTTTATAAAAATTATCTAATTTTTATAAAAATTAATTAAGTTTATCAAAATTAACTAAATTTAGAAGAAGAATAATAATATAATATAATAATAACAATAGTAGTAATAAAATAATATTAATAATATAATAATAATAATAACAACAACAGATTAACTAAGTTTAAAATAAGTAACTAAGTTAATTAAGTTTTATAATAATTAAAATAAGCCAACTGTTTTTTTAAAATTAAATTAGTTTATAAAATTAAATTTAGTTTTATAAAAATTAATAAGTTTATAACAATATACATGCAATTGTTGAATAAAGTATTTTAAATAAAATTTACACCATTTCAGGAAATTCCATATGTTATTGATATCGTTTCCATATGATTATATAAATTAACTAAATTTTATAGAATTAACTAAAGTTTATATAAAACTATTTAATTTTATAAAAATTAACTAAGTTAATCAAGTTTAATATAAATTAATTAAGTTCCATATAAATTAATTAAATTTTTAAAATTAAGTTTCACACACACACACATGTATGTATGTATAGTTATGATTGCTAATTGTTGAATTTCTTTTTCATAGGTAATTTACCCATATATAGTGCATACAAATGGCAACATGCTGCGGTATATTAGCAATTTGAAGTTCTTTTGATGTAACAACTATTTTGGTTTGCACATTTAATCGTCATATGTAGTACGATCTTTTATCACTTGTATTATTTACACTTTAATGTAATGTTCATTAAATTACAACATATTATGCATTATTCTATGTGAATGTTGAATGGTTAGTTATTTTTCGTTTAATGTGATTTATATGGTTAGTGAAATGATACATTGTGTTTATGTAAATTTGTCGATTATAGTGTGATAATGGATATGTACGTACTGCAATAATGATTTTTAAAATGTTGTTAAAGGATTTGATAGTGTTTTTAAAACACTGTTAAAGGATTTGAAAGCATTTTTAAAACGCTATTAAAGCCTATACTAGCATTTATGAAACGCTATTACAGTTAATAATAGCGTTTTATGGCCGCTGTACAACAACATGTCATTATAATAAAGGGTTTTTTTATAGCATTTTAAGAAAGCCAATAATAAGACTTTTTATAGCATTCTGAAAACACTATAAAAGATGTGTTTTTTTAAGCGTTTCTTCTGTTGCAATAATATGTCATTGACTTATTACAACTTGTTGATTTACCGCGTTTATAAAAATCTATAAAAGCCTTTTATAGCATTTTTTAAACCTATTAAATGGTCTTTTTGTAATAGTGATCGTTGCACTCCTCTTCATAAAGTGGAAGGAAACTATAATCAGTTTATTGTTTGTTCCAATTCCAAGCACTTTCTTCATCGAACTCCATGTCTCGACTAATAACAGCTTTTTCATTAATAGGATTATATAACTTATATCCTTTTGACTACAAGTCATAGCCAATGAAAATGTATTTTTCACTTTTGTCATCTAATTTGGAGCATCTTTGATCTGGCACATGGGCATATGTGATGCTTCCAAATGAGATATACATGGCTTTCTACAACTCCATGCTTCTTCGGAGGCTTTCACTACAAGAATATATGGTTTTAATAGCAATAATGCTTAGCGTTTCCGCTCTTCCAAGTTTCAAACGCTATTTGAGAAATGAATACCGCGTCCTCATCAACGCTATACAAGGTTTCACGGCGGGAAACAAAATTATTTGTGCGCGAAACAAAAATAAGCGCATGTTTCCTTTCCTTCAGAAATAGCCCTCTTTCACTTCATCGCCTTAGACAACAAGAACCCTAGATCGCAAAATCCATAAATCGAAAAAATCGTGAATCGCCAAATAACCCTGATAATCAATAGTTGATCCTGAATCTCCAATTTGAATCAACAAGTACTACAATCTTTACTATATTTTTTACAGCTTATGTTATGATTCTTAATTTATTTTTTATCTGAATTATTTAACCATTTGAGAAATGAATACAGCTTATGTTACTATAATCAATAGTCCTCTATTTCATATTTATTACCATTTTTATTTTAGATCGTCTTCTTTGCGGATTTGGGGTATATTCTTTTGATTAATGGTAGCACACAAATATCAAAATGGTTTTGCTCCATTTTTGATTAATGGTAAATCAGATCGCCTTATTTGCTCCATTTTGGTGTCTCTTTTGGATTTGGGGTATATTCTTTGCGGATTTGGGGTATATTCTTTTAGCTTAACCATCTGAAATATTCGGCCTACAGGTTAAATATCAAAATGGAGCAAAACCAAAATTTCCTTTTTGATTAATGGTAGCACACAAATAGACACCAGAGTTGGCATAGTATGATACCAAGTGAATTCATTTGTACTGCATACATGGTTTTTCCATAATATATTAAGTTGAAAAGAGGAAACAGTCAGACATCATATTATAATAAATCTCTAAACCATGTACATATGTAATATGATGACGTCAAATTATTAACTGTTCCATATAAGCTAAGGAAAAGAATCTGCTCCACCAACAAATGCACTATGGATTATTATTTTTTAATTAGTATGACGCAACATATAATTTGACATGTGATCTTTTTTATATATGCAGTTGCATAAAAGTGAAATTCAAATAGAAATGGAATGTTTCATTACTTTTCTTTATTTATGTTGATGCTCACTTGTTGTTGGCCTACTTTTTTGGAATTACATCTGATTTAAGATGATATAAGCACCACCATTTTTCATACATGTACACATACTCATAGAACTATCGTTTTTGATTTTTTGTTTATTCTCTTGTTTGAAAATTCCAAACACTATTATCTACAGGAATATGCCTCTACTCTGTCATTAGTTTCACAGTACTTTTGGATGGTGGTCAATTTATATGCATTTAGTAAATTCTATCATAAGTTCTTGTTAATCACTTTCTGATTGTGTTTTTTCTTATGAAGTTCTCTGCATGTATAAGATGAACATATTTCTGTATTTGGCTTTTCTTTGCAAAGACGTACATTTTCTCAGTGAATGATTTTGTTATACATTTGAATTTTAACTCAAACATATTTGGTTTGGAATTCATTTTGTATCATCAAAATTCAGTAAATTTTATACATGCCCTTTTAAGCATACCAAGTTCTAGAATAAGGAAAAAAAATCTGCTACTGGAATTTTGATTGAAGCTAACTTATAATATTGTCAAATGAATGGTTGTTCATATTTATAATAAAATATAATCATAATGCTTCAATTCACTGAGACTTAGGACTCATACAGATGATATTTATTTTTAGAAAACTACTGTTCAAGTTTTTTTTATCTTTTACCTGGCCACTGCATATATGCTTCACAAAGAGCAAATAAATGATCAAAGATTCAAATAATTTTACATCCATGATTTTTTCTATGAGGTCTCCTAAACAACATTGGGAACAAGGGTTCTTTGTGTTTCAAGCCTCTTTGTGACTTTTTCCCTGATTCTTTGCATTTGTACTCGAACAGATGTTTAGCACTTCTTCACAATAGAGGATATGTTTAACATGAGTTAACAGTTAGCCTTGATTTGGTATTAGTGCTTAACTGCAACTTCGTGTTGCTTAAAGTTTGGTGACGAATGGTTTATACAATTTTGTAGGTAAAGTTTGATAGTGATATAGGAGGGACTGTCTGTTATTGTACATTTCAAGTATGGGTATTTTTTTAGTATGTACTGAAGTGTGTATTTTCTACGGTGTGTTAGGATTGAGCATAGCTTTGATATATGCAGTAGATCTCAAAATTTGATGAATGGATTGTGGTTTGTGGTTTCCCTTCCCATTGATTGCACTGTCAATACACAAGTGTTATAACTGTGAAATCAAACACAAAAAATCAATGAAGATGGTTGTCGAATTATTAGCAAAACGATCCAGATTAACACTTTTTTGTTTGCCTTTTGTTTGTTTGGTCTTTATAGTACTATCTACTATTTAGACTATTGATCCTTATACATGTACAGCAATGTTAAATGTTCTTGCAATAATCATAGAATTTTATTGCAGCTGCTGAATCAACTTGTTTGTGAATTGCCACCAGAGCACCCTTTGTTTAATTGTAGGCCTTTACGCGATTCATTAGGACACACTCCACTCCAGGTTTGCACCTATTTGTATATACTTTTATGTTTAAAGCCAAGCCTATTAGATTATTCTTTATATGAAAATAATTTTTACCCTGCTATCACTTGTTTCCTTATTTATGATTTGGAGTAGAAACTGCCAATGATTCATTAAGGCTCACTTCATTAAAGAGTCATGCACTTTTGTCAATCTTTCTTTTATTTGCAAACAACTCTTAGTAGATTGTTTCTTATCACTTTTGTCAATAATTAGATGCTTTCTTCTTTAGTTAAATGAAAACGCTTTATGCATTTTGTTTTGTTTTGTTCGTCTCATTTGCATTTGTTTTCAATGTTTGAGCATTTCCAGGTCTGCGTGAATTTAATTTTAAAAAAAAGTTTCAAAACAAAACAAACATTTTTGCATTCCAATTACAGTTTGTTTTTTGTTTTATTACATTGTGTGCATTGCGTGTTTTGGTGTGTTAACTATTTTTGAAAACTATTTCCATTTTTTACATTATCCCTTGTTGCATTCTTAGTGTGTATTTGTGTTTCTCTGTTGTGCTCTCTGATTAACTTATTCTCCATTCTCTGTACATTTTATGTGCATTGCAATTTAAAAAAAATTACGTTGCAACTTTGATTTTTCTTTTTTTTACAAACAAAATTTGCATACATTCTCACTGTTCTTGAATTGCATTTAGTTCTGAAAAACAAAAACATTTTCTAATTGTCTACTTGAACAGCAGACCTCATGTCAATAAGAGAACAATCAGCTTCTGTCTTCATCCCCTCCCATACAAGATTAAAACATCAGCACCAAACACTTCACCAACCAATACACTGTCCACAAATACACCTCCTGTCACTAGTACACTACTATTCTAATTGTCTACTTCATCACCCTTATAACCAGCCTCGACCATCACTTACTCCTCCTACACCCCATCTACACAAACCGTTCTTTACCTTCCAACCATCCACCCCCTTGCATTCAACCATACCACTGCCATTCCCCATTCAACCATATCCCATTCACTTCACTTCATTAATAATTACTTGAACTAAATGATTATTAAAAATAATACTCTATGTTGACAATTTTCGGATTTGCTTCCTTGTAACAATGTTCTTAAATTATTTCCAAAAAAAAATCATGTAATAACATTTCTGACTGATAGAAGGTTCAAGCTTCTATGACTGTCTTTCTCATGTGCTAGTAATGTTCAGTCTGCCAAGTACATCTATTTTTTTAATAATATAAGATTATGACATAACTGGATTAGAACATAAAAAGACTAGGCATAATTGAATTTCAAAGTTGAAGAAAAATTGATATTTAAAACCAATCAATCATGGAGGTCGAATATGGGGACGATTATATTAATGAAACCTTGAATTTATTGTTTTATCTTTTATTTTATGTTTATATTTATCATTTGTTATGGATGTTAAACATGTAAATGCATCAAGCGACCTATCCTTTGAACCAATATTCCAATCATGCATCCATAATCAACAATTTTAATATTAAGTCCATACACATCCTAGAAACATGGAAAAAATTGCAGAATTAAAATAAACACTTTCAGAGTTTTTTGCCTCTTGGAAAAACTTAGAAATTGTGTAATCAGCTTGCTGTCCTATTTTATGACTTGATCTGCTTAACATGTTAAATGAATCTGTAAATCATAAGTAAAATAAACAAGCTCATACTGTTTGAGGATCGATGATTTCAAGTCATGTTAATATAAACAAAATTTGCATTTTACACCAGCTACACCTTTCATTTACTCCATTAATTTTATTTAGTACCCCTCCTCTGCATTTATTCCCCCTTTTTTTCAGTTTCCTACTTAATCCAACTTCCCCTCTCAACCTTATTTCTTAGTATCAAACGTTGTCTTCCCTAGTTTATCTTCAATTCCTCTGTTAAACCAGTTTGCAGCCGTGTGATCTATTATACTTTATGAATTTTGATTGCTTGCTTTTTCTACACTTTGTTTTACTGCAAAATTTTCATAATTGCGAGATATTGCTTAATCATCATGGTCTTTGTTACATTTTTGAACTTTTAGTCTATAAGGATTCATCTAAATTCTAGTCAATGGTTACATTTATGTTGTTTTTTGTGTGTGTTGTTTGGTTTATTTATTTATGAATTTGAGTGAATATATTTGTCATCGTACTAATGGTTTTGTTGGTTGTTTACTCAAAGTTTGGATCCTTTAGTCTCTCTTCATTCTTTTTATATTCTAAATAACAATTAGATCTGTGTTAGTAGTGTTCTAAAAAATCTGTGTTATTTAGAATATAAAATAACTAAATGTTATTTAGAATATAAACTTCTATTCACTTGCATTTAGTTGTGTCTGTTCACTTGCATTTATATAAATAGAATTGTATATAAATTGTATATATAAATAGAATTTTTAAATAAAATTGGAGAAAATAAATGTTATTTAGAATATAAAATTCTATTCACTTGCATTTAGATCAGTCTCTCTTCAAAGTTATTTAGAATATAAAAAGAATGAAGAGAGACTAAAGGATCCAATAGCCTGTCGATAAAGTTATTGGAGAGGCTGCTGGTATGTTAGTAGCATGGCCTGCCGATAAATTTATTATGCATAAGCTAAATCAAATCGACAACACGGTAAATTAAATATCACTTTATTTATAATTTTTATTTTAAACTACAACTATTAATTTCATAAATACATATTCTTTTTGAATAGACTAAAAGTAGCAGCACAGAGCATTCATGCAAGCTATATGATTGGGTTGGAGGTGAAGAAGTAGTTGCTGAAGGACGCTTGTACTCTAGCGATCCAAACCAGCTTGTGAATGGCGTTCCTATTAGACCATCAGCTATGGTAGTTTCTATTGATAATCCAAACAACCCCAAGGCCATTTTATGGAAACCAACAAATAATATGATATATGTTGGAGATGCCGTTGGTAATAAAGTTGTTTGGCCAAAATCAAAAGTAGTTGTCGAGAAAGCTAAAGCACCATCATTTGTTTCTAATCGTGGCAACGTAACATCTCATACGGTAATATGTTTAAACATAATTATAGCAACTTGTTATCAAATTTATTAATATATATATATATATATATATTAAAACCATCACTTTTCTTTTTCTTGTTTGATAGAGTGGAAGGCCAGCCCCCAAAAGCAAATGCAGGCTGATTGATGTTGGTGGAACAGGAACAATAGTTGCCGAAGGGGTTGTGGCTTCAACCGATCCAAATGAAATGATCCATTTTGTTCAACTTGGAAGAGACGCCGTTAAAGTTTGGGTAGTGAATGCTACAGTTCCCGATGCAGTTCTGTGGAGACCATCTTCTGATCTTGTCTGCATTGAAGATGCTGTAGGCTCTACAGTGGCATGGCCAACCTCAAAAGTTGTGATAGAATCAAGTTCCAGTAAGTATAATTTTTTTTATACATATATACAAAATTTCAAAATGTATTCATATTTGATTGTATGATTTAATTCTTGACATTATACCGTTTTCTTTTATATAGGTAACCATTGTTAAAGTTTGTTGACTGATCAGAAGAAAAGAAAGCTTCACAACTGCACTCTAGGTAAATATATGAATAATACATCATGCATAAAAGTCATTTTACGTTTTTCGTTTGATGTGCATATTTTGGTTCTTATGAAAGTTAAATTCTTAATTTAGTGTGGTCAAACAACTATAATACCAAAGTCAGTTTCTTGTCCATAAATACAAAAGATAAATGTATGGGTATTTTTTGCTTATGTATTTTGAGAAAAATTATTCTTCTTTAAAAGCAACCTACAATTCTTATTTCCTTCATTTTTGCAAATTTCACTAATATATTGGTGAAAAAACTGCAATTAAAATTGTTCTATTTGTTTATTCATGCAACTTATGACAGTTTTTGAAACTAAGAAAATAAATTTTGAACCTTATGGACGAACAAAAGTTACTCATAAAGATAGAGTATATTCATACTCTTTTTGGGTTAGGAAATAATATCACAAATAATAATGAGTCTTTCAGGTAGAATCTATCTTGTACATTTCTTGGCTTTGAAAATAAAACTACTATAGAAGACATTAGCTTGTTCATGATATGGAAGTCTCAGTTAAGGGATGAGTTTTCATGATGTGGTGTAGGATGAAGTGAAGAGTTGCCACGTGATTTGGGTTCGTTGGTGGTGATTTTGGTTTGCAGTGATTTTGGTAGTGTTTTGAGGAGTATGGTAGCTTGGTGCGGTGTCAGGGGTTGCTTGGTTTTGTGAAGTGCAAGGAAGGAAGTGTTGTAGTTATTGGGTGGATGGTTGTTATGGCAATGGAGAGGGAAAATTTGTTGTTTTTCAAGTTGCAGGTTGGATGAACTTGTTCTTGGAATTTAGGCAATTTGTGAAATGCCTGAAGCAGGCAGAGGTTGTGGGATATATGGTGATAGGCTGGTCATTGTGTTAAGGAGGTTTTGTGATATGGAAGTGTGGACAAGGCTGGTTTGTTGGTGAAGAGGAAATGAAATGTTGAGGTGGTGTGTAGTGGCTGAGTTGGTGAGTGTGATGGGGTGGTCAGGTTGTACTGCTGCAGTTTATGGTGCTGGTGAAGTGTTTCAGGTGATTTTTCAAGTAGTAGGTTGGTTTGTAGGCGATGGTGTTCGCGTGGGTAAAGTGGAAACAGAGGTTGGTTGTAGTGTGGTTATTGAAGTGGACTAAAGTTTGAACTGAGGTGGCTAAGTGTGATAGCAATTTCAGTTGCGTGGGGTTGATGCAGGTTGGTTGAATGAATGATGGTTGTAGGAATGCATGAGATTTAGAGGAGGTTGAGGTTGATGCAGAGGGTGGAGTGTTGTATTGAAGGTTGATTGATTTGCAATGAGGTAATGGTGTTTGGGATTATCTTTTGGTCTTACTTGGGGTTGTTTAGGTATTGATTATGTAGGTGGGTATGGTTGAGGTTGAATCAGTTGTGGGAGGTTGGGTGTGTTGTTGTCGGTATGGTTGTAAATGGCAGGAGTTGATTTGCTAGAGTGTGGTGATTGTGGTGTTTGAGGATTTTAGGAGATGAGGAGGGTATGGTGAAGTTGTGGAGTGCAGTTTGGATGTCAGATTTGAAACGTGTGGGATAAGGTGCAGGAGAAAAGGGCGAGGTGGTAGGAATTGGTGATTGGGTAGGAGTAGGCTGTGTGTTGGCTGAGCAGGGCACTGGATGTGTTTGGTGATAGGGAAGGTGTGTATGGGATGACGAAATTTTGGGAAGAGGTGGTGGTGTGGCTCTATTGTGATGCAGTGGGTTTGCGCAAAGTGATATGGCAGTTTTGAATAGGGAGGCAGTGTCGTATGTGCTGTGCTTAACGATGGGTGAGATTCAGATGGTGATGTTGAAATAGGTGTAATCAGAAATGTAAATGTAAATGTTATTTAAACAAAAATGAAAATTAAACTTCAACCAAAATGAGTTTTTTTTCTTTTTGAATTGGAATGAAACCCAAATGCCCTCAAACATGAATGCAAATGAAACACACAAATGAAACCGATAATGGAACAAATTGAACACACAAATGCAATTTGGTGGATGAAACAGATAATGAAACATAAATGCAAATTAAACATAAATGCAAATGAAACAAACAAATATTGGAACAGAAATACAGTTGCAACGCAAAACGAATACACAACTAACAAAGACATAATACAAATATTCAAGATAAGATTTCGTTAGCTTTTGATAATAAGAAAGTTGAACAAAAAATACAGTAACAACTAACAAGCATAAAAGGCGTAATAGGAAGAGGGTGGAGCGTAAACATAATCAACATCCATTTTGTACTTCCAATTTCATCTGCAAATTCATAAATGGTAGGTGGGTTAGTACATGTATTAATATGATATTCATGATGCAAACAAAGTTAGACAATAATAATGATAGATTTTCATATTAGGCCTCTAAGTCATTTACTCCATTGCCTACAAGTCATTGTCTACTTTGTCATTTATTGTCTACAAATTTAGTATATTCAACCTGGAACTTTCATTGTCTACTTTGTCATTTAATGCAGGAACTTGGTTAACACTGAAGCAACCTGGAGCAATGTTTAGATCCTTGCAAGAATCTTCTGTAGCAGCCATTTCTGTATCATCGTCTCCATAACTGAGTATTTGTGTCCATTTGTTAGGCTATTTTGAGCTATTATCATGTGACCATGTCTTGTAGTATTTGTGTTCATTTGTTAGACTATTTTGAACTATTATCATGCGACCATGTCTTGTAGTATTTGAAATATTAGCAGAATTATTTGAAACTTTTCCACTGGTTTGATTGTGTGTTTCCAAATTAGAATTCATTGCAACGTTATCATTGTTACATATAGTTGTTGTCATCTTCTCGATTTGTTATTTTTGGGATCCACATTTTAATATATATACTAGTGCGAACCCGTGCTTCGTACACGGAAGTTGAAAAAATATTGTTGTTGCATAGGTCATATCTAAATGCATAAGAAATTTAATACGGTGGTAATGAAAAAACATTGTTGAACGATAGTGTTACATCATGAATAACAATTTGGTAGGATAAAGAATACATAGATATATTTGGTTATGATAATCACAATTAAAATCGAACAAAACAATTACAATGAATATGTTAAAGTTCACAGACTATTTAGAGGATAATGTGTTAAAAATTTATCCGCTGATGCATAGATATATTCACTGTGGCATATAACGCCAATGTTGTTGCTTTTGCAATTACACAGCTGCTTCAATGTGCATAGATATAGTTGAAGTATTCACTGTGAACTGCAGACACAAAGACACAGTGCAGTTCGATTCAATTAAATAAGAGTAACAAAAGTTTTTTGCAATAGGGAGAAATATAGTAATAGGATGAAATTTGTAAACAGTCAGGAAAAGTATTTGTCAACAGCTGAAAAAAGGGAGCAAAAGAAAAAGAAAAAAGCAACAAATGTAGTACAGGGGAAAAGTAGTAAAACAGAAGATTCAATTGAAATAGAAATGATGATGCAATAAGAAAATAACATGGGTTCCAATATAAATTACTATTGTCACCGAATCTGATCTATGTCGATGCAGGGTACAAAACACAGCATACAGCTGGTCGCAGTAAACAGTATTTGAAAATATCCAAAACATACATAAGAGAACAATTGTGAGAAGTCCATTCAGTTTTTAGCCTCAGAAATAACTGCTAGCAACGCGTGTATGATATTAGCTTGAGCGCAAATAGGTGATGTTTTCTTGGCCTTAATAGATGCAGTACATCAGTCAATTATTTTAACCATTGAAGGTATTTGTACCTACATCCAAAAAAGGCAAAAGTGTCATTGATGCAGTATTATTACTAAATTCTCTCACTGCTCGTCTGACCTATTAACTATATCTAATAATCAAACCATGACTACATAATCATCTATACAAAGATACATTCATCAATTGTTTTCTAGAAGTTTTCCAACGGTGGTGGTGCAAGTGATTTTAGAATTTACTGCAAAAAATAAAAAATAAACTCTTTTAGGTGGTTATCAACATTATTCTCACTACAACACATGTTTTGACCCAGCACTTAAACTGTGCATCTACCTTAAGCCCGAATACAACAACTTATATGCTTATTGTATTATTAATCATCGTAATTGTAAACAAAATTGAGTAAACTTAGTCAAATTATGTCATCAAACCTGGAAGCAATGTATTAAACGCTGAGCTACACGGTTGAATCAAGCATTAATTATGTGAAGTCATTATTTAATCATCTCAAGCTATCAAAAATCAAAATTCATTTTTCAATTATATTTTCATAATGCGGTTAAATAACTATCGTTAACATCAAACAAAATTATTACTACAGCTAAATTAGTATTGCATCACACAAATGCAGTTAAAATATTCAAAAACAATAATTGCTTAATTCCAAAAATACTGCAAAATAATAACCACTTTTGCTTAATGCATTTAAATTTTAACTACAGTAAGCTCGAGTAAATCATCGTGTACAACCAAAATTATTATTGCATCACATAAATATAGCTGAAATATTCAATTTCTACCATGCATAATTCAAAATTGTCATTAAATTATAACTGCATTTTATTAATGTAGTTAAATTTTAATTGTATTAAGATTGAATAAATTCCTGAAATGTAGCCA
Source organism: Allium fistulosum (assembly GCA_030737815.1). Lineage (NCBI taxonomy): Eukaryota > Viridiplantae > Streptophyta > Magnoliopsida > Asparagales > Amaryllidaceae > Allium > Allium fistulosum. Next base: position 105,605,736 of record CM060907.1, read on the forward strand.
AATTTATTACTTCATCACATAAATGTGGTTAAAAATCTTCAAATATAGTTAAATTTACCCAAAACTTGCTGGTAAATTATAATTGCATTTTCTTAATTTCATTAATTTATAACTGTTTTAAAATTGAATAAAATTATCAAATATAGTCAAAATCATCAATAGTAAATGCAATAAAAAAAATACCAACGTAGTTAAATTAATTCAAAAAATGCCTATAAATTATTACACCATTTTTTGATGGGGTTAAATTATAACTGCACTAAGTTTGAATACTATCAAACACAATCGAGATTATTGCTTTATTACATAATGTAGTTACAATATTCAAAGGCAACCATAATTGTATAATTCAAAAAAAATATTCCTTTCAAATATGTTAAAAGATAATAAATACATTATAATAATCTAGGTAAAACTACTATGTAATGTTTATGATCATCATAATAATGTTGTTACAGAAACGCGGTACACAGCGGTGACACAAAATAATTGTGTAATTAAAGCTGCTATATAAAATTATGATTTTAAAAAATTTATTTTTAGCTATCAACAATGGATATCATTGGAAAGCAAATTAAATTTGAGATTTAATAGTGAAAACGATTCTTAAATCCAATCAATGTAGAAAAAGTTATCACATTTTAAAGTTTGGAATATAAAGAAATTAAAAATGCGACTGTTCAGTTGCCAAATTTCAAGGGGGCCTGTGTGAGCTTGAAATTCAACTCACTAATAATAATATAGTATAGATATGTGTGTGTGTGTAATGTGTATACATATATCTATCTGTGTGCATATATATATATATATATATATATAATATAATATAATAAAAAGAAAATTTAAATAAATGCTTAAAATTAATATTATATAGAATAGCGTTTGAAAAATGCTATTGATTCATCAAACGCTATCGCAACTCTATATGAGATGTAAGATTTATGCATCAAAAACACTATAATAGAATAAAAACGCTATAGTAGAAAATAAAAACGCTATACAAGCATGACAAGAAATGCTATCGAAAAACATTGTAACGCTATAACATGGTTTGATGAAACGCTATAAAATGTGCTTGAAAATGCTATAGAAGTTAAATGAAGGATTATATTTCCTATAGCGTTTAAGTTTAATAACAGAGAAAAAACGCTATGGTAGATTGCAAACGCTATGCCCTTTTGTAAACGCTATTAGCTATTATAGCGTTTTCCTTCCTACTATGTAATGCTGTCGGCCTACCATAGCTTGTGGTTCCACGGCGTTCTCTGAAACGCTATGGTAGCCTGTTATAGCATTTTTCAAACGCTATGAAACCCATAAACTGTTGTAGTGTTTGTTCCATACACTTCGAGTTGGAGAGCGATTTAATAAATACATCATTCATTCAATGGCTTCAGCCCAAAACTCTATTAGAACATTTTTGCTTTTTAACATGCTTCGTGCCATGTAAAGAAGAGATCTATTCTTTCTTTCGACAACTCCATTTTGTTGTGGAGTGTATGGTACTATTAATGGACAATGAATTTCATTTGCTTCACAAAACTTCTCAAACTCTTTTGATGTAAATTTTCAACCTCGATTGGATCTCATGGCTTTGATTTTATAACCGCTTTCATTTTCTACGAAAGCCTTAAATATCTTAAAAGAATCAACATCATATTTTTGTTCGAGACAATAACCCCATGTTTTTCTACTAAAATCATCAATAAAAAGTGCAAAATAGTTACTTTTTCCAACTGAGCATGGTTTTATAGGGCCATAGATATCCGTATTATTAATTCTAATGGTTCTTTGGCCCTTGTAGTTGATTGTTTTAGAAAACATTTTTCTTGGTTGTTTTTCAAATAAACTTCCTTCACATAATTGGTTCTCATGATTTATTGATGGTAAACCTTTAACCATGTTTTTGTTCTTTAATAATTTTAAGCCCCCAAAATTAAGGCGTTCAAACCTTAAATGCCAAAGTCATGATGAATCTTTATAGCATGATTTTAGGCATTTAGCAACATTATTCGAGACATTTAATGGAAACATTCTATTTTTTGACATCTCCACTTTAGCAATTAAATTTTATTTACCATCTTTCATTAAAAGACTTTTATTTTTCATGTGTATATCATATCCTTTTTCCAAAAGTTGCTCCAAACTTAATATATTTGTTTTCATTTTAGGCACATACTAATAGAAATAAATTCATTCTTTCCTTTCTTCAACTTAATTTGTATATTTCCTTTTCCTTAAACGGAAATTTTAGATTCATCTCCAAAATGAATGTTCCCACTTACTAATTCATCAAACTCTGTAAACATGCTCTTCCTTCCACACATATGATTGCTTGCCCCCGTATCCAAATACCATGTATTATTGTTGCTAATTTCATCTCCTTTATGTGCCAACAGTAATGTGGAATTTTCTTTGTATTCTTTAGCATAATTTGTTCTCTCTTGGACTTTATAAAAAGTGGATCTACAATCGAAAGAAAAATACCCAAATTTATTACAATTATGACATTTTATTTGTGATTTATCATACCTTGGTCTTCCATTTTCCTTTATGTTTCCTCCTCTTTCTCGACCTCTTAGGGTATATGTATTTTGCCTTATCTCCTCTTTATGACAATCATTTCTTCCATAGCTTTGACCATGACCTCTTCCACTTTGGCTTCGACTTCTTCCATTTTTAAATGTCTCATTTTCCCGTAAGGTGAGTTTTGTTTGACGAGCTTGCTCTAATGGCCCTTATTTAAATTTTTTCTTCAATTTTTCTTCATAGGCTTGAAGTGAACCCATGAGTTGATCAACAGTCATGGATCCTAGATCTTTAGATTCTTCAATTGCTACAATTATGTAATAAAATTTTGAATCTAAATATTGTAGAATTTTCTAAACAACTCTAGCGACTTCCATTTTTTCTTCATATCTTTTCATTTGATTTACAATAGACAAAACTTGAGAAAAATAATCATCAATTGATTCTGATAATTTCATATGTAAAGATTCAAACTCACCTCGCATTGTTTGTAGTCTAATTTTCTACACTTTGTCAATTCCCTTAAAAGCATTCTCCAAGATCTCCCATACTTCCTTACTAGTTTGTGCATTAACTATCTTCTTGATCCAAACCTTGGTAAATGAGCACAAGAGCCTTCCAATCCTTCTTCTTTAAATTCTTCAAATTGTCCCTTTCAATTTGGTATAAAGTGGAAATATCGACGGGTTCTTCATACCCATTTCTAGAGATATCCCACGCATCTTGCGATCCAAGCAGCACCTGCACGCGAATGCTCCAATTTTCATAATTCTCCTTCTTTAATAAAGGAACATAAAAAAGAGTCGTTCTGTTTGCCATCTTCCTTGATTAGAAACCTAGCTCCGATACCACTTTTGGAAAATTTCTATAGGAAGAAGAAGGAGGGATAAGTAATTGCTAATTTCTTGTAAAGGAGGAAATAAACTTTATTTTTCTTTGCACTTTTCGTTTTTGCTTGCACACCAAAGATGAGAGAAAACGTTATTATTTATAGTGTAATACATTCTCTAGACTATTCTTCAATCTTCTAACAAATCTGTTTTCTAGAATTCTCCAAATTACATATTAGATAAGTCTAGATTTTCTCTATGTTTAATTTGACATTTCCATAAATACAAAGATTTTAATTGTCAACATAATCAATGTTTCCTAAAAAAAACAATTTTATTTTCAATAGATATGCTTCGATTAATATATTAAAGACAGACATTATCAATAAAGCAACGCTAAGAATGTTCGTAATCTGAAAGATTGCTTCTGAAGGTATCGTAATCAAAGTGTAGGGACGAAAGTGATTTTCAAAAGAAGAAAAAAGTGACAATGAACATGTTTTCTATGCATTTTCGTAGTAGGAACCAACATGTGAGGATCAAGGAAAGCGTGAACCCTGTTTTTCTTTATGTTGATGTTATGTCCCACATTATTGGGATTCTTTTGAGCTAAATTTTTTATATTTTTTGACATGTAAGTGGGGTTTGTTTGGTAAAACCAAATGCTAAGGTGACCCTTGGATTAAAGGAAAATCTATGGTCAATTTATTAGGCTGGAATAATCTGTTACAGTTTGGAGGTATAAATCTAAAAGTGGAAAGCATTATTCAAAATCATAAGTGGAACATAGATTCGCAACCAACTGCATCAATATTAAAATCACCAATAGAAATCATTGAAACAGACTCAAGTCTAGTTAAAGACAACTAGAGCTGGAAATTATTAGCAAAAGATATATTTTCTTTTAAAAGAACTTGGGAATACATTAAAGGTGCAGAAGTTGAAATGGAATGGTACAAAATAGTTCGGAATATGGCTAATTGCTCAAAAATGGCTTTTTTTTACATATTTTGCAATTCAGAATAGGCTTCCTAGAAGAGACAGATGCAAAAGGTGGAACAAAAAAGGGAAATAATTTTCCTTTTATGCAAACATGACCCTGAAAGTATTGATTACTTATTTTTTGATTGCATGTACACAAGGCATATATGGTTTATAGTGAAAGAAAAAATTCAACTTTGTCAATTTGAACCAATCCAAAAGATAAGATTAAGCATTCAGCATATTCAGCAAAAGTTCAAAAGCAAATCCAAGGATTTTGATAAAGCAAGTATTCTATTAACCACCGTTATCTACCACATTTGGAAAGAGAGGAATACCAGATGACATAAGCAAAAAGAAACAGCAAGTATTCGATTGTGGACATTGAAACAGAATACCAAATTTTTTGACCCAAATCCAGAAAAAAGACTTCAGATTCAAACAACCAAAATTCAATCATTCATGATCTGGATATCTATGAAAAGAGGATCCAAGCTTACTTACAAAGCGGGAAAGTCAATTTAGACATTTCCTGTGGCAAGCCATTTCAATACAATGGCAATCATGGGATGAAAAAGCTAAAAGGCTGAAGTGCAATCTATCTCAAAAGCTCTTCAACTAGAGGCGGTGATTGCATACTCAAACCAAAGGATACTCCTACAAGGGAAGTGTACACGCATTAGATTTATGTGAATCGAATAATAGTACTTATAATAGAACTAATTCACTTTTCTTACCTGATTTGAGCAGGAACTACCGCGCGTCCAATTATGAGTTTGACGAGACCTAGTTCCTACTTCAAGATAGAATTTTGCAACTAGATGTCAATAATCTGAGACTGAATGATAGCTTTTACAGAAGTAAACTCAACAACTACATCTATCACTTATTTGTATGGGAAAAAGGTAAAAGCAGTAAGCCTCAAGACCAAGTGAAGACTTTCTCAAAGGAAAACGACTTATAAGGCAACTCTAAGGTCAACTCATCTTAATCACTAATAAGGAGAATAGAGGATAATAAGATCGAAAGAAGAAAGCTTCAAGAGCATGACGAAAGTGATAAGCTTCAAGCGCAAGTGAATCCAACCATTGACGAACGAGAATTATTGAATCACTCCAAATTTATCACCTTAGATCTACAAATTATGGGGTTTAGTCCTAGCACAGTAAGGATTTAAGAACATCCATGAGCTAAGATTATAGATTTGCTTGAGAAATGGAGTAAATCTTCTTTGAAAAGAAGCCCTAATTTGCTAGGGTTTTGTTTTCTCTTTTTTCGTTTTTGAAAGAATGATAGTATGAAGTGTTTGTGGCTAGGTTTTGTGTTGTATTAGGTGCCACATTGTAAATACGGGTAGCAAGTTTTGTACCTGATTTCCTTTCTTTTGGGCCTTTGGCCATTGTTACCTCTTTTACCATTCTTCAAAAAAAATGCAAAGGTGGAAACCGATCTACTTTTTTTACTGTATTTCTTATAAGTATCCTATAATATAATTTTTCTTCTAAAAATTATATGTCATTTCTTAATTATATGAATTTTGATATATTTTTGGGAAAAAATTAACATTTCCGTATAATCTTTGTAGTATTCTGATATCTTTTAATAGTTATGCATGTTGATATTTTTTTCGATTTTTTTATGCATTTTCTGTTTTACTATATAATCTTCATTTTAGAATATTTAGCGATGTTTCATTTTTATTTGAATAAAAGTAATGAATTTTTAAACAAATGTTTACTTTTATTAAAAAATGGGCCATATAACAAAAAAAGCAAAAGTTATCTAAATTATTTTAGATATTCAGGAAATATGAAATTTTAGGAAGGCAATATTTTCAAAATATTTTATTTAAATATTTTATCATTCTAAAAGTGAAAATTTTGCTGTCGGCAAGGTTCAGTGTTAAATCAAATATTTTCAAAATATTTGATTTAAATATTTTATCATTCTAAAAGTGAAAATTTTGCTGTCGGCAAGGTTCAGTGCAGTTTGTTGATAATTTGGATTATTGGACCAAGGTCACGAGTTCGAATCTCAAAAGTGACAACTATGTATCAAGTATATGGAGTATGTGTTTGGTATTTCAAAAAAAAATGAAAATTTTACTTCTTAACCATCAAATAATTGAATTTTAAAAATATTCATTTTTCAAAATAATATAGCATAAATAGCTTGGGATATCCAAGGAGAAAATCAAAGAGATAGTAGGGGGAAATTTGATGAAAAAGACATAAAAAACAACGTTATTTTTCCTATATCTTTTGGCTTCAAAGAGTTTCACTTCGCATCACTATAGTAAGGCAACCTCCTTATTGATCGATTCGGCGAATGTAGTTATATATTCCAAAACTTTTAATAACATGCAAAATTGAGTCCAACCTAAACATCGATCTTTTTAATAAAAAACAAATTTTTTAGGTTTATTAAAATCATGCACATGGTAGTTAAATTTCAACCGTTGAATTATAATCTACGTGAGCATTGAAGCCCTTTGTGGTCTTAATGCTTGAAATTTTGCAACTATAAAGAAACGTCGAGAATACAAACGCATTTGTACCATCCCTTTAGCACTATCATCAAGTTTTGTGTTACACAATTTTAAATCACTACCATATTTGTACATGTTCGATTGACATAATTAATATTACGTCTATAAAAAATAAAGTCATTCAAAACTTTTATCAGTAAAATAGATATAGGTCAAGGTTATTTACTAATGACTTGAGACAAATCACAAACAAAAAAGCTCATACGCACAACACCTAATACCTATGCTCTTTGGGAATGTTTGAAATTTTCATGAGTACATTTCTCATGCACATTCCAATTTTTTGAAATTAAGAGCTCTATAATCAAAAGCTTTTCTAACCGTAAAGCTAGCATGTTAAATTTATAAATAAATTGCAGATGCATTTCTATTATCTTCCCATTTCACTATTTTATCTTATATCAGTTATGTGTACATATTTGTATTATCAATTTGTTTGTATAATAGTTTGTATTTTAGGTTGGTTTGTGGATCTCTAAGAGTATTAATGTGATATTCCTCTACGTGACTTTTTTGTTTTTTTTATGAAAACCCTGGAGAACCCGATGGACCGGTAAACTGTGATTTTTTAGGAGAACGGATGTGTAGTGTGGGACTACACAGCCAAATGCATAATTAAGTAAATAAATAAGTCAGCGGATCAACATGCTAACCTGTGACAGCAAAAGAAAATCATTGGCAACCTACTATTCATCATTAATGAAGTCCATATCATCAACTTAGCCTGAATAGCTTCAAAGCTATCAACTAATTCCCTGTTGTATGGGTCGTCTGCAATCATCAGTGAGAGAGGATGAAATCTGACTCCTACAACTACAACAGAAAACTGATTTTCTGATGTCAAAATGGCGTTGGTACGCCGTTGAAAAACCTTTTTTAGGCCATTTTTTATGACGAAAAAACTAGCATGGAAGAAATAATTTCACGCTTTTCCGCGCCATGCGGTTTGTGTTTTCCGATGCCTTTCCGACGTCATACGTTAGTTGTTTTTCGACGCCTTTCCGACGTCATTTTTCGACGCATTTCCAATGTCATTTTTCGATGTCACGACGACACCAAATTTAGAATATAATTTTCACCCACACCTTACTGACGTCTTTCCGATGCCATTTCTGAAGCAATCTTTCCACATTTTTACTGTATTTCTAACACTATTACAACGGGTTCGAATTGCGACCGATCATGGTGACAGCTAGCGACCGCTAAAAAATGCGGCCGACGCTAGCCGTCGCCTATCTGAATATAACCCATGAACGAAAGGCTTCAGCAAAACATTTACAGCCTTCCCTCCAAACCTCTCTTCTTCCCCAATTCTGCCCCCAACCGACTCCAGCCGCCACCGACGACCCCTACACGTTGTGCACTCCTTCCTCCTTCAATTTGGCTTCATTTTTTAGGTTTATTGTTTTAAACCCTATTTATGCAAAATTAGTAATTTTGGTGTGAATATGTTAGATTAGTTGTTATTAGATGATGGTATACTTTATTAGTTGATTTGGAGATAAAATTAAAACGCTAATTTAGAAAATTAGCTGATTATTGTGTATTAGTTAATGATAATAGTATGTTAGTTGATTTGAAGATGTTAGTAAGTGGTTTGATTGTTTAATTTGTCATTAAAATTTGGGTTAATGTAAAATTCAAAAATTAGTATTCATTGATTAATATGCTTATTGATAAGTTTACGCAAATGTTTATTATAGTGGAAAACGATGTTTGTTATAGTAGAAAACAGGGCTAAAAATCCTGTTTTGCACCGTGGTGGGTCGAAGTCCTTCCAACAGCATCGAAGGGAATTGATAAAGTTATAAAATACATTTCTAAATAGTTGTAAAATAATTTAGTCATATTGGTAACATTATTCATTGTGTATATAACTTCAGTTTCAGCAATATAATCGTGAGTCTACACTGGTTGGAGTCTTTACTCACACGCATGTCGTCGAGCGTACGGATGAGGAGGGGAATATTACGTATGAATTTACAGACGACAAATCCAAATCCGTGATGGTAGATTTGTTTAATTTTTTTACTGCACATTTGATAAGTTTTATTATTATTTATTATTACAAACTACTGTTCGTCATCGCAGGAGAGGTATGAGGCGGAGAAAGCTCGAGAGGCGCAGTCCACTGGCCGTGAGCCGACCTTGGAGAAGGAGGACCGTATCTGCGATGCGCTCATTGACCCGCCGACTCGGAATAGGAATGGAAATTAGAAGGTAAACTGCTTCATTAACTAATATATAAATTATATTTAATTCTGAAGAAAATTATATTCCAATCAAATAAATTGCAGGCAGCGATGACCGAGAGGGCGTATAGGAGATCCCAGGCCGAGGAGGAGATAGCTCAGCTCCGCTAGCAGATGGCAGAATTCAATAACTGGCGGAAGGGGGAGAACTGGCGTAGCTGTTAGATGAGCGGATTGCAGCCGTTTTTGCAGAGCATGGGAGGATGCCTGGTGAGGATGGGTCGGGAGATGATGATGATGAGTAGGTACGGATTTTTTTTGCCTTGTACTTATTGACTTGTGTTGATGGAGTTGGTACTTTATTGATGGTTGTGTATACTGATGATTGTGGATTTGATGAACATTAGTATTTTTGTAGATATGGTTGTGTTGGTTGATGGAATATTAGTTTTGGTTGATGAAAGTTTATGTAAATATTGATAATTACATTATGTTTTTAATTATTTATGATATGTATGAAATTATACGTTACATGTGATGTTAATGGTTGTGATATTGAGTTTATATGTGTTGGGAATGAAGCGAGATTGAGATATGACGTTTATTGTATGGTTTGGAAGGCTTAAAGCAGAGCTGGGAAAAACTGGGAATTTCAAGTTAGCGACGGCTTGGTGGTTACAAGTTTGAGGCGCATGGTGATGGCTAGCGACGACTGATTGGATCTAGCATTGCGACGGTTGCCGACGATCAATTTTCTCAGAAATCCTTCGCCAGCCGTCGCTAAATCGACGACGATGCCGTCGCTTTTAGCAACGGCTAGCGTCGGCTGCCGACGGCTTTTAGCCATCGCTAAAGGCAATCGTTCATGTAGTGTAACCCCCAAACTCAACATCAGAAACATTCATTCTGACAATACCAAACATTCTATGAAACATATAAATCTCAATTAAATAAAATAATATCATCAACAACATTATAAAACAACGAAAAACAATGATATAGTTAATGAAACATTTAAATAACACATAACATTGATACTATTATCAAATACAACTTGACTAATATCACATACATGCATGTCTAAACGAAAATCATGTTCACATAATAAATAGATATAAATACAACACAATGTCTAAAGTAAAAAAACCATAACTGCATATCAAAGAAAAACTTCACTCATCTTCTGCGTGGTCTTGGCGGGGCTTGGCTACTTGTCCACCGATGTGTTCCTCAACCAATCAGCTAAGCCTTTCATAATTTGACTGAAGTATTTCAAATTTGGCCTCCATCGCTACCAACTTCTACTCCATGTGGGTGATATATCACACTAATTGGTCATGAACGTTGTTGTTGTCTCTACCTCTATACTTCTGCATTTATTTGGTTATTTAAAATGTCAAACAACAATTTAAAATTTATTTTACTTAAGTAATGCAATTATTTAATTGAATTTTTAGAAATTACGCAGAAATATTTCAATAATTAAGCCTACGGTCCGGCCTTTTGGCCATAGAAGTGCTGAGGGCGCAAAAGATTTCTTCCTCAACCTCATATGTGATGTCCATGCCTTTATTTTTTAGCTCGTCAATTTGAGCTTCATATTTTGTCTGTTTTTTATTTTTCATACTAATTAACAACACAAAGATATGTTTATATTATTTAAATCAAGTTGACCATCAATTCCAAACACGACTGTCAAAATAATGGTAAAACAACCCTAACAAAATATGTTTTGCCAGTTTTATACAGTATATATTTTTGGCATATACACAAATATTGAGTTTATCCAAAATATAAGAGGCACGTATAAAAAGTTAACAAAGAGAGCAAGGAAATAATATTTTATCGCACTCAAAAATATGTGAACAAAATCTTATTCCATACAACTAAAATATTTTATTTTAGTAACTTTAATATTTTATCCCTAAAATGCACTTGCAAAAACATTAGTGATTTCTCATGTGTTACTTTGCAATCTTTACTCTATATATACTCAATTATAGCTAATTCATATTTTTAAGAAACTTCTTCAAATATATTGCTAGAGATTTATTGTCCAAATATATATCAATTTGTCTACTTAGCGATATTAAGTATAATTGAAATTGATTATTACAAATTTTATCTAAAAAATGTATTGAACTATAGAGTGGATAGTGTAATAATAAGTTATGACTTATGAACAAAAAAATCCTCTAAAAACATTTTTGAATATATACATTTCATGCTCAGGTATTTTCCTTCTTCAACGACTCGTTGAAGCCACCATAAAATTATAAATTTGAAACTTCACCCTCTATTTTAATCCAAAATTCCAAAAGCATTAAAGATTTGAATTTTTTTTTCAAAAATGAGAAAAGTGAATAAAATTAGGTTTCAGATTGAATAAATAACAATAAAAAAGGGCAGAAAAGAAAAGAGAAAAGCAAAATCGTTGGAAAATAAAATATTCTTTATCATATTTCTATTGTAAATAAAAATTACTATGTGATAGTTAAAGAATAATAAATGTGTATCTAATAATATACAAACTGATGCTGTAACAATTGATTACTCTTCCACAAATAGAACAACTAGTAAACAAAAGAACCCTCGAAGCTAGTAAATAAAAGAACCTTAAACCATTTCTGATCAAATTAAAAAGGATACGAATGGGCACCTTTGGAACTTGTTAATGTTTCAGAATCTGGTTGGGTATCTACTACTTCTGGATGCCCTGTGCCTCCATCGCAAGTTCATAACTCGGACTGAGTGCAGAGTGATCTCATCCAAGCATTAAGGTTGGTTGGTTCACCATTGAATCTGGATGTAGTTGTATTGGTTGAAGGTTGGTTGGTTTGGTAAGTTATGGAAGTGATGGTGGAAGTAGGTGATGTAGAGGAGTTTCAGTTGGCATTGTGATGCCTGAATGTTGGTAGAGAGATGTAGACAGAGCTTGGAGTTTGATATTGCAAGAGTGTGAAAGTGGAGGATTAAAGGTAAGTTGTAAGAGGTGGTAGGTTTTAGGATATTGGTGGGATGTTGACGAAGTGTGGATTGAATGATGGTGAGTGTTCTGGTGTTTATAGAGTATTGAAGGTTGGTGAAATTTGGGAAGTTTGGGAAAGTTGTAATATGGTGAAGGGTGGTTGCAATTGCAGTTTTTTGATAGTGAGTTGCTGTTTTGCTTGTTTGAAGAAGTGATGTTAGTGAAACAGGGGGATGGAGGAGCATGCAACTGTGAGGCTTTGGAGATTGTTTGTATTGACAATGGTAGAGTGCTGCTGTGTATTGGTTAAGGAGAGAAGCTAATGTGGTGATTGGAAATTGAAAAGAGTTTGCAGTAGAGTTTTGGTGTTTGGCCGTAGGGGATTCAAGCAGATTTAGGCGAGGAGATGGAGGATAGGAATTAAAGGAGTAGAAAGCAATGCAAGTAGATGGGCAGTAGTTCTGATGGGTGATGAAGTTGCCGAGGTCGATCCCCGCCGGGACTGCGGGGCCCCGGACCCCCGCCGGCACTGCGCCCGAACCCGCTACTCGGCTCGCCTTCGGCTCGGCACTCGGCTCATCATATATTTGTCAGTGTCGGTGTCTGTATAAATTGAAACTGCATATGTAATGAGTGAACTGAGTGATGTAGTGAGGAATATCTGTATATGTGAATATCAGTGTTATATATCATTGAATTGTAAAATAGTGGAGTCAGGAATTTGTACTATTTCAAATGTTGAAATAAAATATTTATTTAAATAAATTACTGTTTAAATATCAAATTCTATGCAATAGCATTTTATTAAATAAATATTTATTTTAATTAAAAAATCAAATATGCTCTACATTGTGGGCCCCACAAATTCAGAAAGTTAATATCTATAGCAACATTTTGGAATGTTGCTACAGATACCTATGGGTGTTGCTATAGACACAAATAGGGTTCTATTGCAACAATATTACTTATGTTGCCTTAGATAGTCAAAATGTTGCCTTTGAGGTCTAAGGCAACGGCACAAATTTCATCACCCAAAAAGTGTTGCCATAGACCTATGGCAACATTTTTTGGGCCTGACCCAACATTTTTTTTGTGTTGCAGAAGGCCATTTATGGCGTAGTGAGAAAATGTAGTTTTTATTTATGAAGCTGATAATACATTATACATTGATATATGGGTATATAGCTGAATTACAACGACTATATTGACTTAATCAGCGCTGCCCTTATGCAATTGTAAATCAAGTTTGAACCAGTCTGTGTATGTGTGCACGTGCACAACATGCACAGCCCATCTTATTCTTTCACAAGGCCAGATGGTACAACATCTTCACTTCCTCCTACTTGAGTTACCATGGTCTTATTACCGAGTGATTCCTGAGCATCTTCTGGTAATCTCTAACCGGGAATTGACTGCTGCAGCTCTCCGGTCCTCATAGAAAATGGTGATGGGTTTGGGGCATAACAACTCCCTTCCCCATGAAAAATGGACCTTGTCCCAAGGTCCAAAGTGGGAAATTTCTTAATTATTTCCCAGTATTCTTCCCAAGTAGCTTCCTCATCAGGCAACTCCTTCCACTTTACTAAGATCTGCACTACTGGCCGGTTATTAATAGGAACAATTCTTCTATCTAGAATCTTTTCAGGCTCCTTGACCAGCTCTTCTACATTACTAGGCATGTTCTCTTGAATTATAATTCCAGTTCCTAGCTTCCTTTTCAACTGAGACACATGAAACATAGGATGGATCTTAACTTCAGGTGGTAACTTCAATTGGTAAGCCACATCTCCTATCTTCTTCTCGAGTTCATAAGGTCCATAGAACTTAGGGAAGAGTTTGTGTGTCTTCAAAGTCATAGCAGACAACTGTCTATACGGTTGTAACCTCAAGAAAACCCAATCTACCACTTTAAAACTTCTCTCTGTTCTTTTGAGATCTGCATATTTCTTCATTTTGTCTCTGGCCATTGTCAAATTGTCCTTTAAAAATTGTAAAATAATGTCTCTAGAGAACAATATCTCTTCTACCTGGGGAACTTTTGCTGTATTTGGGATGTAAGTTAACAAGGTAGGGAGAGTAACCCCATATACTGCTTGGAATGGTGTCATCCTTGTAGCAGTTGTCCAGGTGGTGTTATACCAAAATTCTGCAAGTGTTTGCCATTTAGACCACTCAGAAGGTTTATGACATACAAAGCACCGCAAGTAGCTCTCCAATATTTGATTTGTGACTTCTGATTGGCCATCAGTTTGGGGATGGTAGGATGTGCTTAACTTCAGGGTGTTGCCTTGCAATTTAAAGAGTTCCCTCTAGAAAATGCTAGTAAAGAGTGAATCCCTGTCGTTGGTGATGGATGTTGGCATTCCATGAAGTTTAAATACACCATAAAAAAAGACTTGTGCTACATCTCTGGTGGTGTATGGATGCGATAAAGGGAAAAAATGAGCATACTTTGATAGTCTATCAACCACCACATATACAATAGTATACTTCTGACTTTTTGGAAGGCAAGTTATGAAATCCATGGTGATGCCAGTCCATATTTTCTCTGGAATTGGCAAAGGCTGAAGCAATCCTGGTATATGTATGTTCTCCCCTTTATTTCTTTGGCGCACATCACATTCCTTTTACATATTGCTCCACACATCTTTTCATCCTTTTCCAGTAGAACATAGCTATAATTCTTTTCACAGTTCCTTTAATGCCAGAATGTCCTCCAAGTTGGGTGGAATGGAATTCATTAATAAGAGTTTTGAGTAAGTTTGAATTGTGATGATCAATGAGAATTTTTCCTTTATAAAAGAGCAATCCATCAACTAGTTTGTATTTATTGGAACCTCCATTGTCTATTTTCTCTTTGATTTCTACATACATAGGGGAGTTAACCAAGTTTTTTTTTAGCTGTTGCAACCATGTAGCCTGCACTTGAGAGAGAGACATGCACTGACCCTTTTCTTCATCCCTTCTAGACAAGGAATCTACTACTATATTTTCTGTGCCACTTTTATATTCAACCACATAATCATAGCCATGTAATTTAGCAAGCCACTTCCCTTGAATTCCAGTGTGCAGCCTTTGTGTCGGCAAGTACTTAAGACTCTGATGGTCAGTCTTTATAATAAATTGTCTCCCTAGGAGATACTATGACCACTTCTTAGTAGCTAGTAACAATGCAAGTAATTCTTTTTCATAGGTTGAAAGATTAAGATTCCTTCCTTGTAATGCTTTGTTGAGAAATGCAATAGGTTTATTATCTTGCAAGAGTATTGCTCCTATGCTAATACCACTGGCATCACACTCAACCACAAAAGGCTTATTAAAATCTAGCATGGAAAGGACTGGTGAGTACATGAGGCATTGTTTTAATCTTTCAAATGCTTGGATTGCTTTATCACTCCACTGGAAAGAATCCTTCCTTAAGAGGTCAGCGAGTGGTTTGGCAATAATCCAATAATGTTTGATAAATTTTCGATAATATCCCGTGAGGCCTAGGAACCCTCTTAATGCTTTCAACGTAGTGGGTGTAGGACATTCTTTAATAGCTTGCACCTTACTATTGTCCACAGCCACCCCCTTGTAGAAATCACATGGCCAAGATACTCTATATTTTCTTAGGAAAAAGAGCATTTAGAGAGTTTGATAACTAACTGATTATCTTGTAGTACCTGCAAAGCAACCCTGATATGCCCCACATGCTCAAGCATAGCTTGGCTAAAAATTAGTATATCATCAAAGAAAACTAAAATAAATTTCCTTAAATATGGTCTGAATATAGTATTCATTAGAGATTGAAAGGTAGAGGGAGCATTTACATGACCGAATGGCATAACCATAAACTCATAATGCCCATCATGGGTCTTAGAAGCAGTCTTATGAATGTCTTCTTCATTTACCCTGATTTGATGATATCCTGATCTTAAAATCAACTTAGAAAAATATTTTGCACCATGTAGCTCATCAAATAAATCATCAACTAGAAGTATAGGGTATTTATCTTTGATAGTAATATTATTAAGTGCTTCGTAGTCAATACAAAACCTCCATGTCCCATCTTTTTTCTAACCATTACAAATGGTGAAGAATAAGCACTACAACTAGGCCTTATGACTCTAGTATTCAACATTTCTTGGATGATTTTTTTTAGATCATTTTTAATATGATGTGAGTGCCTGTAGGGTTTTAAACAAATAGGTTTAGACCCTTGTAGCAGTGGTATTCTATGGTCATGTGAGTGTCTATTGGAGGCAGTGTGTTTAAAGGAGCAAGTACTTTTGGAAATTCATCCAGTATTCTTCTAATTGGTTCGAGAATAACAGTACTTGTTTCAGTGACAAGCTGAGAACATAGCATCATGGCTACCTGTCCTTGTATACAGTCTTTTTTAATTGTTTTCTTGTCTACTATTCTGAGGCCTTCTGGGTACATTCCTTGCCAAATATGAATCTTTCCATTATATTTAAATTTGACTTGCAATTTTAAAAAATTTAAGGTCACTTCACCTAATGTTTTCATCCATTGGGCTTCTAATACAACCTGACAGCCATCTAGGGGTAATAAAAGTAAATCTACAAGCGTGCAACAACCTTGACATTTTAAAGGTACCTGACCACACAGTCCTTTACCTTGAAACCTTTCACCATTAGCTACTTGTACTTCGAATCTTTTTGTATCATCAGCCTCCAACTGGATCCTTTAGCTAGTTGGCAATCAATGAAATTGTGTGTAGAGCCTGAATCAATAAGGACATGCACTGGTTTCCCATGTATTGCCCCACAAAATTTAATGGTGTGAAGGGCTGGTATCCCACACATAGCATGGAAGGTGATAGCAGGATTAATTTCTGCTTCATTGGATTCTGCAATCTCCTCAACTTCTTGGTCTTCTTGATCTTCTGTCTCCTGCACAACTTCTGGTTATGTGATCCCTTCTAATGTATATACTTGTTTGCTCTTTCATTAGTGGCATGGGTGCCACCTTTCATTGCAGATATAGCATAGTCCTTTTTTTCTTTTGTCAACAATTTCCTCTGAAGTCATCCCCTTGCTTTTCGCATGTTCTGCAAGTGTGTTACCCTTGTTGGTGTTAGGACCATACCCTACTGCTTTATTGTTCTTGGGAGGTAAGCTTCTTGATGTCAATGGTTGAGAGGTGACAAAGGTTTTAAAGGGTTTCCTAAACCATCTACTTTCATAAATTTTTGTTAATGCTATAGCTTCCTTAAAATTGTTAGGTCGGCTGCCTCAACATCTATCCTAATATCCTCCTTTAAACCATCTAAAAATTTGTCAAATACATAATCTGGGTGCAGATGTGGCAGAAGACCTTGTAGTTGTTCAAACCTAATGAGATATGATTGAATAGTAGATAGATGCTTTAAATTAGCAAAGGCACCAAATGGCTTTCTTAACTCAGGTGGAGCAAACCTCACTATGATCTCTTCCTTAAAATTCTTCCATATTTCATAGTTCTTGACATTGTTAGATAACCACTTGAACCATTTTTGTGCATCATCTTTGAGGTGGAATGAACAGGTTGTCACCCATTCCACTTCTGGTGTGTGGTGATACCTAAATAGCTGCTCAACCTGGTCCATCCATTAAATAACAGTGTCATCTCCCTTGTAGACTGGAAATTCTAATTTGATAGTGGTGTGTTGCAATAGGGAGGGAGTAGGCAGAATACTTGGTTGTTGTCTTGGGTGAGGGTTGGTATTTGTTTCTATTGAGTGTGGGGAGGATGATGTATTCCTGTTGCTATTTCTTTGGAATGGAGGAACATAGGGATTGTTTCTAGGAGTTTGTTGTGGTTCTTGAAGGTTGGATCTGTTGTTCTTTATTTCTTGCAATAAAGATTCCAATGTTGCTAACAATAGATCTATTTTTCCATTCATTTCTTGGGTGGTTTGATGAAGTTTTTTCTATGCTTCGGTAAGTTGCTTGAGTGTGTTGTTGGTCTTGTCATTGAAATGCTCCTGCCTGGCCCATAGATCATGTTCATCATCAAGAGGAGGCATGGTGATGTTGCTGTTGTCATCATTCTTTGGTGAGTCAGGGTGTTCATTGAAATCATCCTTCAGGTCTGGCTCTGATACCAATTTGATAGGCCCATGATCCTTTGCTTTCTTTCGAGTATTAGTCATTGTTGATTATAGAGAGATAATGTGTAGAGTGATGGTGAAGAAGATCTCTAATTGATTGGTTTATTGAGAGGAAACAGTTTGAGAGTAAGAACACAAGTATTATTACTGGCTTGTTTAAGAAAAGAGGAGGTTAGAGAAAGAATATGTAGTTATCAAGAAATGAAAGAATATAAGAGGAAGAAGAAGCATGCATAGAATTTTCAGAAAATGTAGTTTTTATTTATGAAGCTGATAATACATTATACATTGATATCTGGGCTATTTATATAGCTGAATTACAACGGCTATATTGACTTAATCAACGCTGCCCTTATGCAATTGTAAATCAAGTTTGAACAGTCTGTGCATGTGTGCACGTGCACAACATGCACAGCCCATCTTATTCTTTCACAAGGCTAGCTGGTACAACATCTTCACTTCCTCCTACTTGTGTCACCATGGTCTTATTACCGAGTGATTTCTGAGCATCTTCTAGTGATCTCTGACCGGGAATTGACTGCTGTAGCTCTCCGGTCCTCATAGAAAATGGTGATGGGTTTGGGGCATAATAGAGGACAACAAGAGCGACGGCGAGATGAAGCGAGTAAATTATGAGAAATAAAGTGAGAAACCTACGGTCAAAAATGATTTTGGGGATCTATTTTTATTTGGGTACGTGGGTAGTTTAATCTGGGTACGTGCAATGAAAGTGAGGAAATAAGTAGACCAGTGCTTTTTTTGTTGGAAATTACGCTTACATCCTTGTTCTGAAACGTTATATAAGTTCCCCTCAAAGTTTCATATACTTTTTACGTCTCTATTTCTTCGTCTCTCCATTTTTCGTTAAAATCGTCTCTATATTTAAGATCGTCTTCATAGTTAATCAAAATCGACATCGCGCAATCATATAAACAAGATCGTGATCGATCCGATTTATCAAATTGTCGATATCATCTTCATTAAATTATGTACGAGGGTCTTTCTTCGTTTCTAGATTGTGTTTAGAAAATTGATTGCGATTAAACAATTGTTTTAATGTTCGTTGTTTTTATTTCTTTATTTTGTTGTTGACTTTTTTTATAACATGTTGCTGAATTGAGTCATGTAATCTTTCTTCATTGATGATGTCATCTCTGTTTGACAATAGTTGTGTAAACAAGTATTTCTGAATTGAATATAGCATTTTGCTGAATTGCTGTATTTTGTTGTTCATTATTGTGCAAATAAATAATTCTGAATTGATGGTTTCAGTTTATTGTTCATTATTGTAATTTGGATAACATCTTGTTGAATTGAATTTGAAAAAGGATAGAGTGTTGTGTATTTATTTTAGTGAACTGTCATGCAATTTTGTATTTGACACTCAAATATATATCAAGTAAATATTTCGATTTTGTTCTCTCTTTTGTTCTTTTGTTTTAATATATTGTATTTGTATTTGTGTAAGTTTTCTTCTATTGATGTACTTGTTGTTTTAATGTTAGGCAACGATACTTATAGCATGAGCCTTGGTTTGAGTGATTCTACGTTCAGATTGAGAGATGATATATGTGAACATTGACCTGAATTACACCTAGTTCTATTGAATTGGTTTATGAAAGAGATGATAGGAAAGAGTAATTGAAACTAATTATGATTCGCATAGTATATTGTTGCTTATTGGTCATAGTTGTGAAGATTATCTACTTGTTTATATTATATTAAAGGATTTATCTATATGTAAGAGGTCTGATAGTAGTTCAGTTGATGTTAGTTTTTTGTCAGTTGCTAGTTCTTTTATTAAAGGTGGTTCATGTGATTCTTTAATGGTTGTTTCGCCATTTGATTCTAGTTCTTTTTTGAAACAGTTGTTGAAAAAATGGTTCTAGCAAACCAGTGTTTACTGAGGTTGGTCAAAGATTTCCAAGTGGTATTAAAAAGTTTCTATCTTATGATATATTGTATTAAGAATGGATACAAAGTAATGTTGTTAAGAATGATAAAGATTGTGTTACAGCTATTTGTTCACGTGAAGGTTGCACATTTCATGTTCATGCTTCTCGTAAATTCAATCTTTTAGATTTTTTTGTTAATAAAAACTATGCAACCTATTCATTTTTGTGGAGCTGGCATTGTTGATGCTAACCATTCACGTGTTTCTAGCAATTTGGTTAAGAAGTTGGTTGTTGATTTTATTCGATCGAAACCTTTAATGAAGATGAAAGATACTGTTCATTTATTCAAGACTGAGTAAAATACTGTTTTAAGTTGCTACTACGCGAACACCGGTAAGAGATTAGCTCTTGAAGAAATCCATGGGAATGATTTGCTTTCCTACCATCATTTGAAATCCTTTTCTAAAGTTGTTTTTGTTTGCAATCCTAGAAGTACTGTTAAACTTCAAGGTCATCCTACTAGTCTTGAATTTGAGAGGGTTTTTATTGGGTATGAAGCATGCAAATATGGGTTTGGCTATTGTCGTCCTATGATTTTTCTTGATGCAACTTTCATGAAAGGTAGAGGACAAGATTGTATTACGTCTGCCACTGCTAAGAATGGTAATCAGGGTATGATATAGTCTTAAACTTTTTTTTTGAATCTTTTAACTTGTTTTGATTTTTGAAAATTTGAGCATATATTTGCCTGGTGTTAACAAGAAATCTTGTCAACATCCTCAAAGCTATGTGAATAACCAGATAGGTCGTATAAGATTAGGAGGTCAAAGAAATCGCTTATTCTGAAACCCACCTTTCGACCTGATTGACCAGGTCGAAACAGATTTGATCGTTAAATTGGAAATGCAGGCTAAGGAAAAAGCATTTAACTCGAAACCTTTCTTTCGAAAGAGTCGAAGTCAGCTATTTATAGAGGCTTTCGACCAGGTCGAAAAGTTCATTTTGACCCTTTCGACCCCATCAGAAGGAATGCATATTTTATTAAAATGAGAGAGCTGCTTTCGACTCCATTGGTCTTGCCCCTTTGATTGATAAATCCCTTGAAAAGGGTTGAAGATGTAGTGGGGGGGGGGGTAAACCCCTCTCGAATGAATTATTTTCTTGACATTTGCTTGCCAACTACAGACTGGATTCCTTTCAGAATGACCCTTTCAACCAGGTCGAAAGGAGCTTCATCCTTTCTAAACAAGTTCAGATTGCAATTGCCTAAGCTTCATTCAGTTTACTCTGTATAAGATTAGCCTGAATACTTCTAAGTTTATAAATTCATCAATGTCGAAACAACATCACCCTTCTTACTTCCATTGTCTAATATTTGTTTTGATGGTGATGTGTTTCGAATGTGAATATCCAAGTTGATCCAATATATTGCTTAGACAAAAAGAAGTTAAGAGAATAAGATAGAATCATGTGCAATGGATCATTAGTCTAGCTAATGATCATAATGATCTTCCTCATAATCGAAATCCTTAATGAATTTGCCATTTCTCCATATTTATTAATCCAAAATGAGTTACAATTATGAGAGCTTTATCCCCAAATCAATTTAGGGTTCACAAGTATTTTGTTTTAGCTAAGAAATTAGGGTTAAAGAAATGAGTTTAGGATTCCAAAATCTGGTCCCCAAAACTGGACCTCTTGGGTTTTATTTATAGATGCAGGTCGACCCCCTTCCATGCCCATGCCTTCGACCTAGTCGAAAGGCCCCTTTTCGTCTGCCTTCGACACGGTCGAAATGAATCTCTTTCGAGTCCTTTGTGCCTGCCTTATCTTTCTCCAAACCTTTCGACTTAGTCGAAACCTTTCGCTTTTGTTGAGTCTATAGTATTCCTTTTCTCTGCTTTCCCCAGAACTGCTTTCGACGTTGTCGAAAGGTCCTCAAATGCTCCTTTCTCTTCATGTTTCCTTTTTATCATCGAAAGTAAAGATGGGAGCCCTTCGACTCTATCGATAGCTTTTTCATAGGGCTTCGAAGATATTGAAGCACCAATGGTTTCGATGTAGTAGGTAGCCTTCAAATGCATGCCTGTTAATTGATGCGGAACCTTTTCCTGATGTCATTGCCTTTGACTAGTTCGAAAGGCTTGGCTATGCTTTCGAAAGGGTTGTTAGAAAGGCGAAACCTTTGGTTCCAAAAGGTTTGGCGTGCATATGAGAGATTAACATTCATTGCCTTTGAAAGGGGTTTCGAAGCTGTCTTTGCTAATCCATCTATGTCGAAAGGTCTGAAAAAGGCGGAAGGATATCCATGTTCCTCCTTTTTCATCTTTTTCGATGGCTTTTACATTGTTTATCACATGTGAGAGTGCCTGCTGCTTGCGACTCCTTCAAAAGCCTTTCCAATGCCTTCAGAACCTTCTTTCATGGCCCTTGTCAAAATCTATATCTTTAATTTCAGTAGGAGGTGGCGTTTTTCTTATCTTCTTCCATGCCTTTCCTCTTTAGGTGGAGTTTATGACTAACATTTTGCGACCCCCCCCGCCCCCCCGCCCCGCATGAAAGAAGCCTTTGTTCTTTATGACAAAAATTTCAAAACTTCCTTGCTCTTTATAACTTGATTTTTCCTGCAAAGTTCAAAGTAAGTGATATTTTCTATTGCTAACTCATTATTATATTTATGCAAGCTTCATAATAAGTCAACATATTAGTACTTCTGTATTTAGACGGTCGGCTGATCATAATCCTGATTTAATAAAGGATATGAGGTCTGTAACCGATAGCCATTTATGCATATGATAATTGTTCGAACTCCTTGTGGGAAATAGCCAAGGGCTGTAAATAAGGGTTATAAGCTATTATTTGGAAATAAGCCTTTGTAACCCATCAATCTTAATATACATATTTGGAAATTTTTCCGGAGATAAGGATGATCGTGAAGTCTTCTTCTAGATATTGGCGAGCATCATTTGCAGTTATAAATCATTAACCCTAATTTGGGTATCAAGAAGACCAGTTTGAAGTTTCTGGTTGGTAATTTTGATGTCTGTTGCAACTTCAACTCTACCACTTTATACCCCAGGTTCGGGATTTGATAGGAATTTAGGAGGTTATGAAACCTAACCCAGCTTAACAGTAAGAAACCTAGAACCCGGATTCGGGTCTTAATAAACAAGAATTAGAAATAGTTTTCAGAATGGAATTCTTAAACCTAGATTCGGGTTGTCTTCATGTCAAAAATCTCGTGCCCAGATTAGGGCATATATTGGATAATTAGAAATTATCAACAATTATCTTTGTAATAGGGATCTCCAGCCCAGATTCAAGCATACGAGGGATAAACAGGATCCCATAATAATCATCTTTACTATTAATAAAGAGAATTCATTGAATAGATTTACTCGGTGTCTTTTTGAAATTCCAAATATACCCTTTTACATCTCATAGAGAAATAGTATTCAAATATGGGAATATAGCCTGTTATTTTCTAAGTACAACTGTCAGTCACCATGGAGAACTACAGTGTGCGTTCACAAGATGAAGTATCCAACTATACCGTATTGTCCGTAATTTAGGTGGGAGTTCATCGGTCGAAGTATCGCCTGATTACGAGTTAGTATGAAGAAGTTATTGCAGTCTGAACAAAAAAAATAGCAGCTTCTGTACTAGGCGGATTTGAAATATGGGGATGTGGTAGCCTGTTATTTTCTAAGTACAACTGTTAGTCCCCATGG
Source organism: Allium fistulosum (assembly GCA_030737815.1). NCBI lineage: Eukaryota > Viridiplantae > Streptophyta > Magnoliopsida > Asparagales > Amaryllidaceae > Allium > Allium fistulosum. The sequence continues at coordinate 105,629,507 of CM060907.1, forward strand.
AGAACTACGGTGTGCGTTCATAAGATGAAGTATCTGAGTGTTCCATATTGTCCGTAATTTAGATGGAAGTTAATCGGTCGAAGTCTCGCCGGATTTCGAGTTACTATGAAGAAAATATTGCAGTCTGAATAAAAAAAATAGCGGCTTCTACACTAAGCAGAGTTCGAAAGTGGTATCCTGTTATTTTCTAAGTACAACTGTCAGTGCCCATGGAGAACTACAGTGTGCGTTCACAAGATGAAGTATCCGAGTTTTCCATATTGTCTGTAATTTAGGTGGGAGTTAATTGGTCGAAGTCTCACCGGATTCTGAATTAGTATGAAGAAGTTACTGTAGTTTGAACAAAAAAAATAGCGGCTTCTACACTAGGCGGAGTTCAAATATGGGGATGTGGTAGCCTGTTATTTTCTAAGTACAACTGTCAGTCCCCATGGAGAACTACAGTGTTCGTTCAGAAGATGAAGTATCCGAGTGTTCCATATTGTCCGTAATTTAGGTGGGAGTTAATCTGTCGAAATCTCGCCGGATTCCGATTTAGTATGAAGAAAATATATCAGTCTGAACAAAAAAAATAGCGGCTTCTGCACTAGGCGGAGTTCAAATACGGGGATGTGGTAGCCTGTTATTTTCTAAGTACAACTGTCAGTCCTCATGGAGAACTATAGTATGCGTTCACAGGATGAAGTATCCGAGTGTTCCATATTATCCGTAATTTAGGTGGGAGTTAACCGGTCGAAGTCTCGCCGGATTCCAAATTAGTATGAAGAAGTTATTACAGTCTGAACAAAAAAAATAGCGGCTTCTGCACTAGACAGAGTTCAAATATGGGGATGTGGTAGCCTGTTATTTTCTAAGTACAACTGTCAGTCCCCATGGAGAACTACAGTGTGCGTTCATAAGATGAAGTATACGAGTGTTCCATATTGTCCGTAATTTAGGTGGAAATTAATCGATCGAAGTCTCGCTGGGTTCTGAATTAGTATGAAGAAGTTATTGCAGACTGAACAAAAAAAATTGCGGCTTCTGCACTAGGCGAAGTTCTAATATGGGGATGTGGTAGCTTGTTATTTTCTAAGTAAACTATCGGTCCCCATGAAGAACTACAGTGTGCGTTCACAAGATGAAGTATCCAAGTGTACTATATTGTTCGTAATTTAGGTGGGAGTTCATCGGTCGAAGATTTGCCTGATTCCGAGTTATTATGAAGAAGTTATTGCAGTGTGAACAAAAAAATAGCTGCTTTTTCCTAGGCAGAGTTCAAATATGAGGATGTAGCCTGTTATTTTCTAAGTACAACTATTAGTCACCATGGAGAACTACAGTGAGTGTTGAAGTGGGGATATAGACTGTTATTTTCTAAGTACAACTGTCAGTCATCATGGAGAACTACAGTGTGCGTTCACAAGATGAAGTATCCAACTACACCGTATTGACCGTAATTTAGGTGGGAGTTCATTGGTCGAAGTATCGCCTGATTCCGAGTTAGTATGAAGAAGTTATTGTAGTCTGAACAAAAAAATAGCGGTTTCTGCACTAGGCGGAGTTGAAATATGGGGATGTGGTAGCCTGTTATTTTCTAAGTACAACTGTCAGTCCCCATGGAGAACTACAGTGTGCGTTCATAAGATGAAGTATCCGAGTGTTCCATATTGTCCGTAATTTAGGTGGGAGTTAATCGGTCGAAGTCTCGCCGGATTCCGAGTTAGCATGAAGAAAATATTGCAGTCTGAACAAAACAAATAGCGGCTTCTGCACTAGGCGGAGTTCAAATACGGGGATTTGGTAGTATGTTATTTTCTAAGTATCAGTCCCCATGGAGAACTATAGTGTGCGTTCACAGGATGAAGTATCCGAGTGTTCCATATTGTCTGTAATTTAGGTGAGAGTTCATCGGTCATAGTATCGCCTGATTCCGAGTTAGTATGAAGAAGTTATTGCAGTCTGAACAAAAAAAATAGCGGCTTCTGCACTAGGCAGAGTTCAAATATGTGGATGTGGTAGCCTGTTATTTTCTAAGTACAAATGTCATTCCCCATGAAGAACTACAATGTGCGTTCAGAAGATGAAGTATCCGAGTGTTCCATATTGTCTGTAATTTAGGCGGGAGTTAATCTGTCGAAGTCTCGACGGATTCCGAATTAGTATGAAGAAAATATAGCAATCTGAACAAAAAAAAAGCGGCTTCTGCACTAGGCGGAGTTCATATACGGTGATGTAATAGCCTGTTATTTTCTAAGTACAACTGTCAATCACCATGGAGAACTACAGTGTGCGTTCACAAGATGAAGTATCCAACTATACCGTATTATCCGTAATTTAGGTTAGAGTTCATCGGTCGAAGTATCGCCTGATTCCGAGTTAGTATGAAGAAGTTATTGCAGTCTGAACAAAAAAAATAGCGGCTTCTGCACTAGGCTGAGTTGAAATATGGGGATGTGGTAGCCTGTTATTTTCTAAGTACAACTGTCAGTCCCCATGGAGAACTACAGTGTGCGTTCATAAGATGAAGTATCCGAGTGTTCCATATTGTCTGTAATTTAGGTGGGAGTTAATCGGTCGAAGTCTTGCCGGATTCCAAGTTAGTATGAAGAAAATATTGCAGTCTGAAAAAAAAATATCGGCTTCTACACTAGGCGGAGTTCAAATGTGGGGATGTGGTATCCTGTTATTTTCTAAGTACAATTGTCAGTGTCCATGGAGAACTACAGTGTGCGTTCACAAGTTGAAGTATCTGAGTGTTTCATATTGTCCGTAATTTAGGTGGGAGTTAATTGGTCGAAGTCTCACCGGATTCTGAATTAGGATGAAAAAGTAATTACAGTTTGAACAAAAAAAATAGCGGCTTCTGCACTAGGCAGAGTACAAATATGGGGATGTGGTAGCCTGTTATTTTCATAGTACAACTGTCAGTCCCCATGGAGAACTACAGTGTGCGTTCAGAAGATGAAGTATCCGAGTGTTCCATATTGTCCGTAATTTAGGTGGGAGTTAATCTGTCGAAGTCCCGCCGGATTCCGAGTTAGTATGTATAAAAGATAGCAGTCTGAACAAAAAAAATAACGGCTTCTGCACTAGGCGGAGTTCAAATACGAGGATTTGGTAGCCTGTTATTTTCTAAGTACAACTGTCAGTCCCCATGGAGAACTATAGTGTGCGTTCACAGGATGAAGTATCCGAGTGTTCCATATTGTCCGTAATTAAGGTGGGAGTTAACCGGTCGATGTCTCGCCGGATTCCAAATTAGTATGAAGAAGTTATTGCAGTCTGAACAAAAAAAATAGCGGCTTCTGCACTAGGCGGAGTTCAAATATGAGGATGTGGTAGCCTGTTATTTTCTAAGTACAACTGTCAGTCCCCATGGAGAACTACAGTGTGCGTTCATAAGATGAAGTATACGAATGTTCCATATTGTCCGTAATTTAAGTGGGAGTTAATCGGTAGAAGTCCCGCCGAGTTCCGAATTAGTATGAAGAAGTTATTGCAGACTGAATAAAAAAAATAGCGGCTTCTTCACTAGGCGGTGTTCAAATATGGGGATGTGGTAGCATGTTATTTTCTAAATAAACTATCAGTCCCCATGAAGAACTACAGTGTGCGTTCACAAGATGAAGTATCCGAGTGTACCATATTGTTCGTAATTTAGGTGGGAGTTCATCAGCCGAAGTTTTGCCTGATTCCGAGTTAGTATGAAGAAGTTATTGCAGTTTGAACAAAAAAAATAACAGCTTTTTCCTAGGCAGAGTTCAAATATGAGGATGTAGCCTGTTATTTTCTAAGTACAACTATTAGTCACCATGGAGAACTACAGTGAGCGTTGAAGTGGGGATATAGCCTGTTATTTTCTAAGTACAACTGTCAGTCACCATGGAGAACTACAGTGTGCGTTCACAAGATGAAGTATCCAACTATACCGTATTGTCCGTAATTTATGTGGGAGTTCATCGGTCGAAGTATCGCCTGATTCCGAGTTAGTATGAAGAAGTTATTGCAGTCTGAACAAAAAAAATAGCGGCTTCTGCACTAGACGGAGTTGAAATATGGGGATGTGGTAGCCAGTTATTTTCTAAGTACAACTTTCAGTCCCCATGGAGAACTACAGTGTGCGTTCATAAGATGAAGTATCCGAGTGTTCCATATTTTCCATAATTTAGGTGGGAGTTAATCGGTCGATGTCTCGCCGGATTCCGAGTTAGTATGAAGAAAATATTGCAGTCTGAACAAAAAAAATAGCGGCTTCTGCACTAGGCGGAGTTCAAATATGGGGATGTGGTAGCCTGTTATTTTCTAAGTACAACTGTCAATCCCCATGGAGAACTACAGTGTGCGTTCACAAGATGAAGTATCCAACTATACCGTATTGTCCGAAATTTAGGTGGGAGTTAATCGGTCGAAGTCTCACCGGATTCCGAGTTAACATGAAGAAAATATTGCAGTCTGAACAAAAAAATAGCGGCTTCTGCACTAGGCGGAGTTCAAATATAGGGATGTGGTAGCCTGTTATTTTCTAAGTACAACTGTCAGTCCCCATGGCAAACTACAGTGTGCGTTCATAAGATGAAGTATCCGAGTGTTCCATATTGTCCGTAATTTAGGTGGGAGTTAATCTGTCGAAGTCTTGCCTGATTCCGAGTTAGTATGAAGAAAATATAGCAGTCTGAATAAAAAAATAGCGCCTTTTGCACTAGGCGGAGTTCAAATAAGAGGATATTGTGCCATATTATTTTCTAAGTAAACTGCCAGTCCCATTGGAGAACTACAGTGTGCGTTCACAAGATGAAGTATCCGAGTGTACCATATTGTCTGTAATTTAGGTAAGAGTTCATCGGTCGAAGTTTTGCCTGATTCCGAGTTAGTATGAAGAAGTTATTGCAGTCTGAACAAAAAAAATAACGGTTTATGCCTAGGCGGCGTTCAAATGTGGGGATGCTACTATCAAATCTACTTCCACGGGTACAAATAAAAATGCTTGCACATTGTGGTTAAATGCAGGCCCACCTGGGCGTGCATATGTACTCGTCTTCATAATAGGAATCCTTGACCTAGATTAGGGCATATGTTGGATAAGCAGAAATTCATGCTAATTGTTTTTATAATAGAAATCCTTGGCCTAGATTAGGGCATTAAAATGAAGTTGAATGATAATCCTGAAATCTAGATTCAGATATAATAAAGGTCGTAAGTGATTGATAAAGACCCGAGAACCAGATTCGGGTATTAATAGATGAAGTTTAGAAATGAAAGTCCTGAAACCCAGATTCGGGTATTTAATAGACAAAGTTCTGCTTTACTCCTTAGATTCTGTCTTCTTTGACATGCATAAACCCTTTTGGCCTTGTATACAGTAAAAATCTGATTGGCTGCTTCTCAAGCTTAGACCATAATTTGATGTGCCACTTCTTAGGCCTGGACATCTTAGTCCATTGGAGATATACCGCCTCTCAGGTTTGGACATCTTAGTCCATTGTTCGATAAGCTTCTTCTTGGGCTTGGACATCTTAGTCTATTATTCAATAAGCCTCTTCTTGGGCTTGGTCTTGGGCTTGGACATCTTAGTCCATTATTCAATGAGCCTCTTCTTGGGCTTGGACATCTTAGTCCATTTCTTGATGAGCCTCTTCTTGGGCTTGGACATCTTAGTCCATTGTTGTCTGGTGCTCTTGGTTAGCTCATCTTAGAGGCCAGAACCAAGGACTTACCCAACCTCCCTCCAGGAGGTGCCTTGTTCTGGCCATAGCGTGGCACGGACAGGGGCCTGTTCGGTGCTTTAACCTAGTGATGCAGTGCGTACCTCGTTGCTAAGTTGCGAACTCCTTGATTGCGAAGACGAAGCAAGTCCCCGATTCCCTAGGTCGCGAACGCGAGCTTCCTGCTTCCCTAAGTCGCGAGTCGCCCTTCTCCCTATGTCGCGAACGACAGCGCGAACTAAAATCATTTCCCTGAATCGCGAAGGAAGCCCTAAATTGCGAAGCCCAGCTAAGTCGCGAGTCTTCATTCCCTTAGGTCGCGCGCGCGAAGCCCTAGTAAGTCGCGATTGTTTCCAGCAGCGTATGTCGCGAGATGCTCCAACGAGCTACAACCTAAATCCAGTGAGCAACGACCTAACTCCAGTAAGTCGCGAATTCTTAGGTCGCTGATAAAGATAGGTCGCGAAGATTGTTAAGTCGATGCAGTTTCTTATGTCGCTGATGGCGAAGATTTTAAGTCGCGAGAAGACGCTTAAGTCGCTGAAGTTGCTTATGTCGTTGCCGAAGTTGCCTAGGTCGCTGACATCCTTGTTTAGGTCGTTACTTGCTTAGGTCGAACTGTTGTTGGGTCGTTTGTTGAAAAGTCATTTGTTTGTATTTTTTTCTGTTAAGTCGTGTACTGTGTAACTTTCTTATGTCGTTTGGGTGTGTTGTATTTTCCCTATAAATAGGGATGTGATGTCATTGTAAACATTGTTGATTTTTGAATAAAATTTCCTTTGTTAGCTTTGTGCTTTCATCCAATTGGTAGTCGAGTGTGATCTCCTATCTCCATCTTCGGTCAATCGAGTGCGCTCGATTCAACGATCGTGAAGCCAATTCGCGGTATCAAGTGCGCTTGATCAACGCTCGAAGAATTGAAGATCTACTTTCACGGTATCGTGATCGATCAACGTGACGTAGATAGCTAAAATTCGGCATCTTCGGATCAACGAATTTGGGCATTTCAGTATTCATCAATCCACCGATTGCTACGTTCATCGTATCATCAATTTTTGTATTCCGCCGCTGCGTCATTTGGTATTAGAGCTAGAACGCAAGGAGTTTGCGTAGATTTTTGGAGTTGTGCGAGATTTACATCATTTGGAGAAGTGGGTTATCGAGATTTTGAAGAGATTTGTTCGTTTGGAGATTTTTGAAGATTTCAACAAGTGGGTAGTTTTGATTTGAAGATTTTTAGATCGAAGTGAAGTTTTTGTTGGAATTTGTCGAAGAGTGATCATGCCTCCGAGAAGAGCTAACCATTATCGCAACATTGATGCTTTGTATGGGAGAGAAGAGGCCGATGAAATGGAGCAACGAATCAACGAGAATTTCAATGAGAAGCTTAATGAAGGGATTGGTCGATTAGAGAGGATGATGTTGGAGATGAGTCAAAATCAGAGAAGGGTATCACCTGAATTGAGCCATGGGAGAAGTAGAGTTTCACCACATTCAAATCGAGAGAGGAGTGTTGATAGTGATCATAGAAGCGAGGATCGAGATTGTGATAGAAATGTTGATGATCGAAGTCGTGATAGAAATGTGACTGATCGAGATCGGAGGAATGTAGATCGTAGGAATGTTGGTGGAAGAAATGGTGGTGGTAGAGATGTTGGTGGTCAGGATCGACATCGATATACATCGGATTGTGACGAAGAGTATGATGGTGGTAGTGTTCATGGACGAGGATGTGGACAAGGAAGAAATCAGTCGGAGTATGATCACAAGTGGGAATCTGGTATGAAGACTGAAATTCCAGAATTCAAAGGTGGTATGCAAGCTGAGGAGTTTTTGGATTGGTTGTCTAATGTGGAAGAGATTTTTGACTTCAAGGAAGTTCCCGAACATCGTAGAGTGAAGTTGGTTGCTACAAGGTTGAGGGGTAGAGCTTTGGCATGTTGGCAGCAAACCAAACTTACGCGTGAACGGATGGGGAAGTCAAAGGTTGAATCATGGGAAAAGATGAGGAAAATGATGAAAGCCACATTCTTACCTTATAATTATCAATCGCTTATGTATCAGAGGCTGCAAAACTTGAGACAGGGGACAAAGTCTATTAATGACTATGCAGATGAATTCTATCAACTGATTGCAAGGAACGATATCATGGAGACAGAGGAGCAATTAACAGCTAGATTTGTTGGAGGATTGCGTATGCAGATTCAAGACATGGTAAATATGTTTGATCCCAGATCTGTAGCGGAAGCACACCAGAAAGCGTTGGCTTGGGAAAAACAGGGAAGACAAGGAGGTGGTGTGTTTACGAATTCCAACAACCAGAACAAGGATGTTAGTAACAGTGCAGATGTTTACAAAGTCGTCAGTAAGCCGATTGTTAATGAAGCTAGCAAAGCAAAGGTCAATAGTAGTCTCAAATGCTTTAATTGTCAAGAGATGGGCCATAAAAGCAATGAATGTACAAAGCCAAAGAAGCGAGCAATGATTGCGGAGATTGAGAATGAAAATGCGGAGGAAGAGTGTGTCAATTCAATACCAGTTGAAGAAGAAGAATTATTGTCTGGAGATGAGGGTTGTAGTTTGTTGATGAGGAGATCCTGTTTAACGCCAAAGCAAGAAGATGATTCTAGTTGGTTGAGGAGCAATATTTTCCAATCAACATGCACTATTCTGGGGAAGGTTTGTAAATTTGTGATTGATGCAGGAAGCTGTGATAATATCATTTCTTCAGAAGCTGTAAAGAAGTTGTCATTGAAAACAGAGAAGCATCCAAACCCCTACAAATTAGCTTGGTTGAGAAAAGGAGGGGAAGTGAAGGTTAATCGAAGAGCTTGTGTTAATTTTTCCATTGGGAAGAAATACAAAGACGAAATTTGGTGCGATGTGGTTGATATGGATGTATGCCATCTGTTGTTGGGGAGACCATGGCAATATGATAGAGCTGTGCAACATGATGGTCGAACCAACAGCTACAGTTTTATGTTCGAGGATACACGAATCACTTTGGTTCCAAAAAGGCGTCAACAGAGTGAAAACAAATTGGAGGAAATCGAGGAACTAAAGACTTTGTTGTCTTTGAAGGAATTTGTTGATGTGGAAGATGAAGTCGATTGTTCACAACCACCAAAGTTCGATAAAGATGAAGTTGATGATTTTCAACCAACAAAATCTGATGAACATGAGGTTGAAAAATCACAACCAGCAAAGTTTGATGAGGATGAAGAAAGTGTGTCAGGAACTGAAGGGGGTAATTCATTGGTGAAAAAATAGATTTGGCTAATCTACAATCTACAAGAGAGTTTGTTAAAGAAGTGGAGGATAGTGCAGAAGTATTCCTGTTGAATGAAAATTAAACCAGTGAAAGTGTTGAAATTCTCGAAGAGGTTAAGCCAATAGTGAATGAATGTGAAGATGTAGTTCCTGCAGAGTTGTCCAAGGCATTACTGCCACTAAGGGATGTACAACATCATGTTGATCAAGTGTCGGGTGCTATTGTACCGCATATGCCACGTAATTATATGTGTCCGACAGAGCAGTTAGAGTTGAGAAGACTGGTTGATGGGTTTCTGTTCGAAGGAAGGCAATTGTATACTCCTGATTGCAGTTGGCGAATAAGAGTTATCAAAGACTTACATGTAGAAAGACACGAGGACTGTGATCGTACCATGCAGTTGATTGCAACGTCTTGTTTTGGGCCGTCAATAAGGAAGGAGGTTGAAAGGTTTGTTCAGAAGAGCCATAATTATAAAATTTCAAAAGAGACCGCAATGAAGTCAGGATTCTGTATGTCATTACCTATACATACTAGATTATGGTTGGAGGTAAGTATGGACTCGGTATTGGGTTTGATGAAGACGCAAAGTGGCAACGAATCTATCTACTTGAAGGTTGAACGATTTCTTGTTGGTACTTACAACAAGCTAGATGCTGGAGGGATGGGTCGTTTGGAAGTTGTGAAGGGAATTAATGAGAATGTTTGTAAGTTGGGTTTGCCGGGTCATCTTCATTTGGTTCCATTTCACGAGGATAAGAGTGTCAAAAAAGAAGAAACTTTAAATTCGAGAAAGAATTTTTCTCAATCAGGGGAGGATGATGCAACGCGTACCTCGTTGCTAAGTCGCGAACTCCTTGATCGCGAAGACGAAGCAGGTCCCCGATTCCCTAGGTCGCGAACGCGAGCTTCCAGCTTCCCTAAGTCATGAGTCGCCCTTCTCCCTATGTCGCGAACGACAGCGCGAGCTAAAATCATTTCCCTGAATCGCGAAGGAAGCCCTAAATTGCGAAGCCCAGCTAAGTCGCGAGTCTTCATTCCCTTAGGTCGCGCGCGCGAAGCCCCAGTTAGTCGCGATTGTTTCCAGCAACGTATGTCGCGAGATGCTCCAACGAGCTACGACCTAAATCCAGTGAGCAACGACCTAACTCCAGTAAGTCGCGAATTCTTAGGTCGCTGATAAAGTTAGGTCGCGAAGATTGTTAAGTCGCTGCAGTTTCTTATGTCGCTGATGGCGAAGATTTTAAGTCGCGAGAAGACGCTTAAGTCGCTGAAGTTGCTTATGTCGCTGCCGAAGTTGCCTAGGTCGCTGACATCCTTGTTTAGGTCGTTACTTGCTTAGGTCGAACTGTTGTTGGGTCATTTGTTGAAAAGTCATTTGTTTGTATTTTTTCTGTTAAGTCGTGTACTGTGTAACTTTCTTATGTCGTTTGGGTGTGTTGTATTTTCCCAATAAATAGGGATGTGATGTCATTGTAAACGTTGTTGATTTTTGAATAAAATTTCCTTTGTTAGCTTTGTGCTTTCATCCAATTGGTAGTCGAGTGTGATCTCCTATCTCCACCTTCGGTCAATCGAGTGCGCTCGATTCAACGATCATGAAGCCAATTCGCGGTATCAAGTGCGCTTGATCAACGCTCGAAGAATTGAAGATCTACTTTCACGGTACCATGATCGATCAACGTGACGTAGATAGCTAAAATTCGGCATCTTCGGATCAACGAATTTGGACATTTCAGTATTCATCAATCCACCGATTGCTACGTTCATCGTATCATCAATTTTTGTATTCCGCCGCTGCGTCACCTAGCCATAGCATGGCGTGGATAGAGGCTTACTCCATCCTCCCTCCAGGAGGCGCCGTACCCTAGCCATAGTGTGGCGCGGATAGAGGCTTGTTTAGTGCTTTAACCTGGCCATAGTATGGCGCAGATAAAAGCTTACTCCGTCCTCCCTCCAGGAGGTTCCTTGACCTGACCAGAGGCACGACCAAGGGCTTGTCCGGTGCTTTAACCTGGCCATAGCATGGCACGGTTAAAGGCTTACTCCGCCCACCCTCCAGGAGGTACTTTACCCTGGCCAACTCGGCACAGACAGAGGTTTTCTACCATCTTAGTTAGACTACCATCTTAGGTAGTATCCAAATGCAAGAAGTATTTCACTCCCAACCATGTAGATTTTTCTTTTGAAGAAAGAGATGCTTTATTCATTCATCTTTGGAAAATATGGTCTCTCATGTTCGGCATTTCATGTTCTCAGGACCATATTGTCATCTGGTCGGCATAACTTGTAAGCTCCTGGGGGGATACTTTGCAAATGATTAAGGAACCTTCCCAATTTGGTCCCAGGGGTCCATCTGTGGAGTTTCTTGTATTCGCCATTACTCTTCGGAGTTCTAGATCTCCTTCTTGAAATGACTGCATTCTCACTTTTGAGTTATAGTATTTTGAAATTATTTTTTGATACTCCGCTGTTCTTATTGCCGCTTCATCTCTCAGCTCATCTATCAAATCCAAGGATTCCCTTTTCAGTTCTTGATTCATATTGAATGCATAGGCGATTCTTCGGTGTGAGGGCATTTCAATCTCGATTGGTAACATTTCCTCACACCCATATGTCAAAGAGTAGGGGGTATGTCCCGTCGCCGTTTTAGTAGATGTTCGATAAGCCCATAACACAAGTGGTAGTTCTTCTAACCAATTTCCTTTTGCTTTGTTTAGTCGCTTTTTTAGAATTGTCTTTTTGGTTTGGTTTGCAGCCTCAACTGCCCCATTTGCTTTTGGATGTGCGACGGAGGAAAAGCTCTTAATAATTCCATTCTTGTGGCGAAAGCAAGAGAATTCTTCACTCTCAAATTATGTCCCATTGTCGAAAATTACCTTCTAGGGAATTCCAAATCTGGTTAGGATATTTTTAATGACGAATATGAGTACTTTCCCAGGAGTAATCTTTGGAAGTGGTTCCGCTTCGACCCATTTAGTGAAGTAATCTATAGCAACCACATCGTACTTTGCTCCCCCTTTCAAAATTGGCAATGGGCCGATTAAATCTATTCCCCATACATCAAAGGGCCATGGACTTGCAATTGGAGTTAACTGACTTGGAGGTAATCTTGGAATTCTCGAGTATTTTTGGCATTTCTCGCATCTTCTCACATACTCGATGACTTGGCTTACCATACGAGGCCAATAAAAACCTTGCCTCATTATCATTTTTGCCAATTTTGTTCCGTTCAAGTGGTCCTCGTAGAATCCCTCATGTTCTCTTGCTAGCAATTTTACTCCATCATCCTGACTTGCACATCATAAATAGGGAAGCACATACCCCTTCTTATAAAGAGTTCCATCCATTATTATAAAAGTTGGTGCTTGACGCCTGATTTTTCTTGCTTTACCCTTGTCGGAGGAGTATTTCTTTAGTAAGATATTCAATGATGGGTGACATCCAAGTGTTATTGTATAGGTTACTTGTTGTCGATTGGTCATCCTTCTCATTTGATATTTCTCTATCAATTTCTTTCCCCATTTTCCCTTGTTGCATAGCTCGGGACCTTGTCAGAACTAATAATTCCTTTCCTTGTTCGGATGTTTACTCTTCAATGCTCGGAATTTCATGATATCCTATGGAAACAATTCGTGTTTTCGGGGCTTTCCTTGAGCTGGTTAGTTTTGCTAGCGAGTCTGCTTGTGAGTTTTCCGCTCTTGGGATTTGATGTATTGAAAAGTCTTCAAACAAAGCAAGCATTTTCAGTATCTTCTTCTCGTATAAAGATAGCTTGGAGTCTTCTATTTGATATATCTGCTTAATTTGATTTACCATTAGCTGGGAATCACTAAAGATCTGAATTCGTGGAATTTTGAGTTCCAATGCCAAGGTTAACCCTGCTACCATAGACTCATATTCTTCCACATTGTTCGTCGCGGGGAATCCTAATTTCATGGCATAATATAGGCGATGCTTGTCTGGCGTTATTATCACATATCCCATGCCAGCCCCATATTCATTTGAAGCACCATCAACGAATAATTGCCACATCGGCTTCTAACCCCTTTTCTTTTCCAATTTCTCTTTAATGAAGTTAGTGCATTCATTAATGAAATCTGCTAATGTCTGCCCCTTGATTGCAGCTTACGGCTAAAATTTTATATCATATTGGCTTAGCTCGATTCGCCGTTTCACCAACCTTCCTGAAGTTTCTGGTTTACTGAAAACTTGCTTTAGGGGTAAATTGGTCAATACCTTAATCGGATGTGCTTGAAAATATGCTCTAAGTTTTCGCTCTGTGAGAATCAAGCAGTAAGCTAGTTTCTCTATTACTGGGTATCGAACTTTCGCATCCTTTAATCGTCTGTGTACATAGTATACTGGAAGTTGAGATCCACTTCCTTCTCTAATAAATACTGAACTGAGTGCGTGTTCTGAAACCGCCATATATAAGTATAAGACTTCCTCATTCTCGGGACTAGAAAGTATTGGTGGCTTTTCCAAATGGCTTTTTAATTCCTGAAAAGATTTTCTGCAATCTTCCCCCATTCAAAGTTCTTCTTCTTCTTGATTACGTCAAAGATGGGAATACATTTATCAGTAGCTTTGGAAATGAACCTACTTAGGGTGGCCACCCTTCGATTCAAGCTCATTACCTACTTGCTAGTTTTGGGTTTGGCCACGTCCTTAGTGGCTTGAATCTGGTCATGACTAGCCTCGATCCCTTGGGCACTTACAAGATAGCCTGAAAACTTTCCCGAATGGACTCCGAAAGAGCATTTTTGTGGGTTCAATTTCATTCGATATTTCCACAATATCCTAAACATCTCTTCTAGATCCTTAAGGTGATCCTGAGCCTCGCAAGATTTTACTAGCATGTCGTCCACATAAACCTCCATATTCTGGCCAATTTTCTCTTTAAACATTCTGTTGACCAGCCTTTGGTATGTTGCCCTCGCATTCTTTAGTCCAAATGGATTGCTTTGTAGTAATAAATTCCCCATTCGGTTATGAAGCTAGTGTGTTCTTCATCTGGCTTGAACATTGGTTTTTGATAGTACCCTGAATAGGCATCCATAAGAGACAATAATTTGTGCCCGCTTGTTGCATCTACTAACTGATCAATTCATGGTAGCGGGAAGCAATCTTTCGGACATGCTTTTTTTAAGTCTGTATAGTCAATGCGAGTCCTCCATTTTCCATTTGATTTCTTTACCAGAACTGGATTGGCTAACCACTTTGGGTAGTATATTTCCCGAATAAACCCATTCTCAAGGAGTCCGTTAACTTATTCTTTCAAAACATCTGATCGTACCTTATCTAACTGTCTCTTTTTCTGCCTAATGGTGGTTGCTTCTAGATTGATGTTGAGTGCATGACACATGACAGTTGGATCAATCCCTACCATATCAGAATGGGACTAGGAAAATACGTCCTTGTTGACTTTAAGAAATTGGAATAAATCCTTCTTCAAGTCACTATCCAAATCTTTTCCCCTTTGACTATCTTAGCATTATCATCTGAATTTATGCATGCCTCCTCAAGGACCTCAATATGTTTTATTCTTTTTGTTTCCCATCTGCAAACGAATTCAGTGATGATTGGGCTTTCTTTAGTAGAATTAGCATCGATTCTCTTCCTTTTGCCTCCAGGTGGAATGTACCTTTTATACATACGCTTGTTAGATTTATTAATTTTAACTTTTGCTTTAAATTTTGGATGTAAAGATCCATCATCCGAAGGCTTTTAAATAGTGGAAGAATCAAAGTAAGTGGAATACTCCCTTTTATATTGATCTAGGGTAGCAACATAAATCTCTCGGGAGCTGAACTGCTCCCTTCGGATGGTGCCCCATCCTCTCTTTGTTAAGAATTTTACCATTAGGTACTTTAGGGAGACAAATGCATCTATTTCCTCGAGTGCTGGCCTGCTAAAGAAGGCGTTGTAGTAAGATGGCTGGTTGATAATCACAAAAATAGTCTCGAAAGTTCTGCAAGATGGTGGCACCCCCAATTGCACAAGCAGCTTCGCTTGAACCATCGGAGTTGACCCTTTGTTATTGAATCCGAAGATGGGTTCCATTTTGGGCTCCAGTTTGTCCTCAGGGATGTTCATTTGATCAAAGGCATGCTTGAAGATAACATTGACTACATTGCCTGTGTCTACAAGAATTTTGGAGAGGATGGACAATCCGATTTGAGCAGTAATCATCAATGGATCGTTATGCAGATGGTGAACCACTTTCTTCAGCTCTTAAGGGGTGACAACAAGGTTTGGCATTGAATACTGAGTCATGGATTCTTCGATGAGGCCTCTTGGATTGAAAAGACGCCTTCTTTAGGTTTCTTGATGTACCTGTTTCGAGCCCCTTTACTGTTCCTTGCCAGATGCGGCCCACCATGAATTACGTCAATTCTATTTATCGGTGGGTTTAAGCTTAGTGGTCCTCATCTTCCAGCACATTAATAGCATTGCCATGGTTCTTTTGTGGACCATCCCCGGTCCGTTGAGCTTTTTTCTTATCCAGAATAAATTCTTTCAAGTGACCCTTGTGGATCAGTTTCTGGATAATTCCAGCCAGAACACTGCACTCATTGGTCTTGTGACCGTTTGCCTTGTGATATGTGCAATAGTCGCCTCCCTTTCTTTGTTTAGGGTTGTTCTGAGCTTTAAAAGAAATCGGGAAGTTGAATCTTTCTTTTGCTACAGCATACACGTAAGACAGTGGCTTGTTAAAAGCGACTGCATTATCAATTGGCTCCTCCCATTTTGTTCTTTTATGTCCTCGGTCTTTACCAAATCTTCCTCCTTCCTTCTTTGGAATCGCTTTTCTTTTAGCATAATACAGCTCATCCATCTGAATGAACTTGTCAGCCTGGAAGTGGAAATCTTGTAGATCTTTACACCCATTAACGAAGAGCTGCTTCCAAAAGAGGGTGTTCTCTATTAAATCGAAATGTACCACAATAAGGTTGTCTCGGTCATTCATGTCTTTTGCTTTTAGTGCGTCAGCGTTGAATCTCCTCAGATAGTCTCCCAAGGATTCTCCCTGCCTTTGCTTTATGTTGGCCAAGACCGTATAATCTATAGTGAGATCTTTACAAATGCAGAACCGGGCTAAGAATTCGTAAGAGAACTACTTCCAGGATAGATGGTTTTCTCTTGATATTGCCTATACCATTAGGCCGCTGCACCTTGGAGAGTGACAGGGAATAACCGGTATCTGAGATCTCCTGATGCATTGTATAAATCCATTTGGCTATCAAAAGCTATTAAATGATCATCCGGATCTCTAACTCGATGGTATTTCATTGTTGGGATCCTCACATAAGATGGGATGACTGTTGCCATGATTTCGTCTGTAAAGGGTAGCACTCGTTTATTATCATTGGCATTTTCATCCATAGTCCTCTTCCCTTTTGTATTCATTGCATCCTTTATTGCTTTCTCTGTAGCGTCTTTCAAATAGGCCTCCACATTTTGATAATTTTTCTGGTCCGAAAAGTATTCTTTTGACGTAGAGTTGCCGGATTGCTCAAGCGATTTATTGAGCACCCTCCCTTGATGATTAGCTTTAGATTGAGGGCGTTCTTTCTTCCTCGAGGATGTTAGATCTATTTTTCCTTTATTTTCATTAGAGTTAGCTTTCAATTTCCTTCTTGGTGAGATTACCTCATCCCCTTGTGTTGGCTTAGCCATTTTTGAAGATTTCCGAGACAGCGCCATTTCGAGGAGCTCTTGCGTTTCTTGTAGCTGCTGCTCTAAGAGTTTGATCTTTGGAGTATTTTCATCTTGTTGAGTTGGCAACGAAGGTTGCCCTTGGACAACCCCATCTAGATTAAAGGACGGAGCTCTATTCTCCTCAAGAGTTGTTGTGTGGATAACCCCTTCCTCTATTCTGCTTAGTCGTTTAGATTTCATTTTCCTACGCCAAGTCAAATGATCTAAAATTAGTTTATAAGATAGTAACAAGGTTGGAGGTTCGAGCCCTCCTTCTAGCGCCAAAATTGTTAATAAGAAATCTTGTCAACATCCTCAAAGCTATATAAATAACCAGATAGGTCATATAAGATTAGGAGGTAAAAGAAATCGCTTCTTCCGAAACCTACCTTTCAACCTGATTGACCAAGTCGAAAACGATTTGATGGTTAAATTGGAAATGCAGGCTAAGGAAAAAGCATTTAACGCGAAACCTTTCTTTCGAAAGAGTCGAAGTCAGCTATTTATTAAGGCTTTTGACCAGGTTGAAAAGTTTGTTTTGACCCTTTTGACCCCATCGAAAGGTATGCATGTTTTATTAAAATAAGATAGCTGCTTTCGACTCCATTGGTCTCGCCCCTTTGATTGATAAATCCCTTCAAAAGGGTTAAAAATATAATGGGGGGGGTAAACCCGTTTCGAATGAATTCTTTTCTTGACATTCGCTTGCCAACTACAGACTGGATTCCTTTCGAAACACCCTTTCGACCAGGTCGAAAAAAGCTTCATCCTTTCTAAACAGGTCCAGATTGCAGTTGCCTAAGCTTTATTCAGTTTACTCTATATAAGATCAGCCTGGATACTTCTAGGTTTATAAATTCATCAATGTCGAAACAACATCAACCTTCTTACTTCCATTGTCTAATATTTGTTTCGATGGTGTTGTGTTTCGAATGTGAATATCCAAGTTGATCCTATATATTTCTTAGAAAAAAAGAAGTTAAGAGAATAAGATAGAATCATGTGCAATGGATCATTAGTCTAGCTAATGATCATAATGATCTTCCTCATAATCAAAATCCTTAACGAATCTACCATTTCTCCATATTTATTAATCCAAAATGAGTTACAATTATGAGAGCTTTATCCCCAAGTCAATTTAGGGTTCATAAGTATTTTGTTGTAGCAAAGAAATTAGAGTTAAAGAAATGAGTTTAGGATTCCAAAATTTGGTCCCCAAAACTGGACCTCTTGGGTCTTATTTATAGATGTAGGTCGGCCCCCTTCCGCGCCCATGCCTTCGACCCAGTCGAAAGGCCCCTTGTCGTCTACCTTCGAAGCAGTCGAAAGGGATCTCTTTCGAGTCCTTTGTGCCTGCCTTATCTTTCTCCAAACCTTTCGACTAAGTCGAAACCTCCCGCTTTTGTTGAGTCTTTAGTATTCATTTTCTATACTTTCCCCAGAACTGCTTTCGACGTTGTCGAAAGGTCCTCAAATGCGCCTTTCCCTTCGTATTGCCTTTTTATCATCGGAAGTAAAGATGGGAGCCCTTCGACTCCGTCGGTAGGTTTTTCATAGGGCTTCAAAGATATTGAAGCACTGATGGTTTCGATGTAGTAGGTAGCCTTCAAATGAATGCCTGTTAATTAATGCGGAAACTTTTCCTGATGTCATTGGCTTCGACCGGTTCGAAAGGCTTGGGTATGCTTTCGAAAGGGTTGTTATAAAGGCAAAACATTTGGTTCCAAAAGGTTTGGTGTGCATATGGGAGATTAACATTCATTTCCTTCAAAAAGGGTTTCGAAGCTTTCTTTGCTAATCAATCCGTGTCGGAAGGTCTGAAAGAAGCTGAAGGATAGCCATGTTCCTCCTTTATCATCTTTTTCAATGGCTTTTACTTTGTTCATCACTTATGAGGGTGTCTTCTGCTTGCGACTCCTTCGAACGCCTTTCCAATGCCTTCGAAACCTTATTTCATGGTCCTTATCAAAACCTATATCTTTAATTTTAGTAGGAGCTGGCGTTTTTCTTATCTTCTTTCATGCCTTTCCTCTTTAAGTGGATTTTATGGCTAACACCTGGCAAATATTTGATATTTTTATGCTGTTATAATTTTGATTTGTTCAGCAATTTTTATTTTATGAATATGAATATCTATTTTTGTTTTATTAGGGTTTTTTCCACTAGCCGTTGGTATTGTATCTGGTGGAGATGAACCTAATTGGCATTGGTTTCTAACAAAGCTTAGTGATATATTATATGATGATGATCGTATTTTCACCTTTGTATCTGATCGGCATCCTGGTCTTTTGTTTGTTGTTCCTTAAGTTTTCCTAGGTTCATCTCATGATTATTGTTACTATCATTTAAAGAATAATTTGATGATTTTTTTAACAAAAAAGTGTCCTCAAGGAAAAATGAAATGGGTCATTTCTTTGTTTTTTAAAGTTGCCCATGCTGCTACATTAGATGTATTTAATTATGCTTTGTCTGAGTTTAGGATTGTTGGTGAGGCTACAGTAGCAAGTTTTTTAAATGGTCCGTCTTTTAAAAAGTTTGCTAATGTTTTTTGTTGGATATTGTTATGGGGAAATGAGTTCTAACTGTGCTGAAACCTTTAATCATTGGATTTTAGAGAAAAGACATTTACCTATTACCGGATGTTTGGCTAGAAATTGTTGGAAGATTATGAAACTTATGTCGTATCGACGTGAGATAAGGATAACTTGGAATAGTTATTTGTGCCCTGTTATGGAAAAATGTATGGATTCATACCTCGAGGGTGTTCAATGGAAAGTTATTAGATCAACTATTGATGTTCAAGAAGTTCAATCAACTCAAACTTATCATGTAGATTTGATTGTTCGACGATGTAGTTGTAACTTGTTGCTCATTGAGGGATTTCCATGTGCTCATGCAATTAGAAGTATACTTTCTTTTGATTTGGATGTTTATTCTTATATCGAGGACTATTTCAAAGTATCCTTTTCCCAAGCATCTTATTCTCATCTGATTCATCCACTTGTTAATTTTTGAATGGAAGATGTTTTGCCGCAAGATGTTGAAGTTCATCCACCTAAGCGAAGACATGGTGTAGGAAGGCCTTCATCTTCTGACCGGATTTAGTCGGCTGGTGAGGTGAATAATTCTAATCACTGCAGTTTATATAAGAAATCAGGACATAACAAAAGGTCTTATTTGTTAAGAAATCAAATGTAATTTTTATACATTATATGCTTTATATTTTAATGATTATTAATATATTGTCATATTCTATTTGACTGAATTAAATATGTATTCTTTTTTGTCATATTAATTTTTTTACTTCTCTCTTTTCGACTATAAGTTATTCTAGTAAATTTGTATGAATGAGAAGTACTAGAGGGAAAAATGTTTACTTGGAAAATATTTGCCCCGCTTATATTTGCCAGGAAAATATCAAGTAGCTTTGAGTCAGATCCATTTGGCTAATTTTCTCATTGGCTTTAAATGTCGGTTAAAACTGTCAGTTAAAACTGTCAGTCATTGATTCATAAAATGTAGTAATATTTTGACCTGTTCCTTATATAATGAAGTGAGTGAGGCCAACAGAGATATCCTTCTGGTAGATATTATGGATATAATGGAATTTGATGAAAAAAGGAAGATAATGTTGTGGGTGATACATTGATAAAGTTTTAAAGTAGGTATTATTTATGTTATTTGGGAAAAAATTAAAGAATATAACAAAATGATATGATTAGAAAAGACTCATTAGATGTTGGAAACAAATCTTGCACAGTCAGTTCTGCATCATTTCAAATAAAACATTTCACTATTGATGTCATTGAATCAGTATTATGTTATTTTGTAGAATAGCAAATATCAGAGGGCGAATATTTGCAAGGCAAATATTTGTCAGGCTTATATTTGCCATTTAAATATTTAGTAGCTTGCAGTTTGATTTCACGTATAAGTGGTTAATCTGTTTTCTTTTTTCGGTCTCAAAAAATATTTAGCAAGCCGTTTCAATATTTAGTAAGCCGTATTAATATTTAGTAAGTTGTTTCAATATTTATGCAACATGTGTGCATTAGTTAGATGCAGTTGGTTAATTTGCCCATTAGCTTAAAATGTTGGTCAAAACTGTATGTCATTGAATCATAAAAAGAAGTTATATTTTGACCTGTTTTTAATATAGAAACAAAACAGTCTAGTATTGATGTTAGTGAGTCGGTTTTCAGTCCTATACCTTGACTAGAGTTCTAAGGCTGGGATTGGTTGGCTAATTTGTCGACCTACGGCTGGGGATTTTCTTTGTCTATATCTTTTTTTTTCTTCTTTGCTTTCCTCTTCCTCTTTAGTGAAAAATTATATCTTTATGCTTTTTCATATGGCTGACTATTGCTATCTCTTATTTTTTCTTGTCTAGTGGGCAATGCTTTTTAGTTTGAGTATTGATGGTGATATTTGTGTATTATTCTATCAATATTCAAACTAAAATGAGTGCCAGCTCGATAGCCGTTGTACTTACTGGCTCTCCGCAATCTATTTCTTTCTCTTCATGGTGGTGACCTTTTTCCCATCTTTCTCTACTTTCTGAGCCCCCTAACCATCCGCCTTTAATGGCCTCAAGTTCAGGTCTACTTAAATGAATACGGAGGATTTAGAGGAAAGAGACGAAGATGAAGAGTTAGAAAGTTTAGACGGTGATTGCAATCCTCTATTAATGGATTTTGGGAAGGAAAACTCGACTTGTCTCTGGTTTCAAATGAGAGGTTGAAGTAAAAAGTAATCTTTCTCCATAGTGATAGAAAAATATAGGCATTTAATTTTGTATGTTCTAGTGATATAATAAATCATTACTTTAAGGAACTGAAAAATGTATTTACACACGGTTTGAAACTGGAGTCTGCTTCTTGTAAGTTAGGCAAAGTATTCTTTATAGAATGGAATGTTAGTAAATGAAAAGTGAACTTTTATTTTTGTTTAACTTCAAAAAATTTGTTCTTTTTCTTTGAGATGAACTTTGTATTTGTGTTGGTAGTTTTTGTTTTATTGAAGTTTATTTCTGTGTGAAAATTATAACAATACATCAATGTAGTTATAAGAAAATGCAATAATCTTTCTAATTTTTAAAATTTTTGACCGGAAACATTTGCTAACCGGCAAATATTTGCCTTGTAAATTTTTTTCTGGACAAAAGTATCCGACCGTATATTGAACTTAATATACGATGTTTTATAATTTTATACTGTATAAAAATAACGATATTTTCTATGAATATTTCATATTACATTTCAGTTAAAAAAATCATATGCAACATTCAAAATCTGATATCAAATAATGTATATAAACATACAACAGTCAAAATCTAACAACAAACATGTGTTGTTGAAACAATCAATGTCTAACATACAATACCTACATCTAAAAGCTAATAACCAACATCCACAATTCAGATGTTTAATGCATTCAATATCCAAAATTGCCTGTAGCGGTAAATGATTGAGATATTAATGTGCAAAGGGTCTGATTTCCATCCATGTTTTTCGTTTGTAACTATATCATATACCATAGAAGCTTCGACATCCTGTATGGAATCAAATGTATACAACTCAGGACTTTCTTCAATATCTTTGTCTTTCAAAAGATCTTCCATGAATCTCATGACGAATATCGCACAATCAATTTTTCATCATGTCAAAAAAATTGATAATTTTAATGTTTTGAAAAATACTAAGTTTTACTTACGAATGGGACTCCTGCTGTGGGCGAGTTACAAATTTGATTGAATTTTTTTTAATTCTGTTAGTTTTTTGCCATTTCTTGAATAAATTGATTTAAGTGGGTTCATCAAATTATCTCTCTGAAAATTATGAACAAATAAATAAATTTGTTTGGTAATTTGGGTTATATATCAGTTTGCAAATATTTTCCAGGAAAATATTTTCCTTATAAATATTTGTTAACATCAATTTTAAACATATTTATAACTTGCAATTTTAGAAGCTCACTTTGTATGGACAGTTGGCATTTTGTGATCTTGGTCTTTGGGAATCGTAGTGCTTCCATGTTTTGTCAACTGCATTAGACTCTAACAATGTATAGTGGTTGACATGATGCAGCAGTATGAATATTTTTTTGCAAGGCAGTGCTCATTCTTCCAACACTTTGACAACCGAAGAGTTATATGTGGGTTTGTAGTCATCAATTATAGATATTTATGTTTACAATATAATTAGCTTTAAAGTAATATGTATTTTTGGTTTTAAGTATTTCATACCGCTGCATAGGAACGTAAGTAAACAACATCTTTATGTTTTGGCCCAAGTTTGATTTTCATGAACCAGTCAATAACCTGCATCGAAATTAAATTTCATATATTAATTTTCTAATTTTTTTTCTATATTTATCATATTATATTGAAAATGTGTTGTAAAATTATATACCTTCGAATCAATGAATTTGTTGAATAGCATATCTGAAATATTTGTTCCTCTTATTTCAATGTCTTTTTATGGATCATAGAATGCTGCTTTCCTATTTTAATAATATCAAAATCATATTAGTATGTATTATTGTAAGTTGATAAGCATGCGTACACAACAAATATTTTGTCGGGTTAAGGTTTGCCTGTCAAATTTTTTCCATGTATACATATATGTATGTATGTTATGTTTTATTTAAACAACTTACTTATTTCCTCATGTTGGTAAAAAGCTTTTAGTTCACCGATTTGATTGTTTGAAAGCCATTTTTTGCAAGCTTGCTTTTTTCAACATTTATTACAGCATCTTCTTTTGTTTCTGATCTGTCATGATCAGAATCATCTTCTTCAGGTACCTCGACAATATTACCTTTTTTAACTTCTCTTTTGTCGACATTGTCTTTTTCAGATTTCCTTTTGTATTTTCTTTTTTTTGGTGGCACGTATTTGAAATTTGGATCTTTGTAACGACCATGAATGGGTTGCCATGGTTTTGGAGAAAGGAAACTGTCAGCAGTTTGTAGAAAATGCAAAACTGAAGGAGGAGATGTCAGGTCCATCCTTGTTGGTCACAGCTTCGCCGGAGAAGTTACTGGAAGATGCCAGTAAGGTGTCAGAGATGAGTATTACAGGTGATGAGGCTGGAGCAGTGTGATGAAGAAGCATACCAGTGTGCATATGTCACTGTGTCTTTTGTCTTTTCACTGTGTCTTGTGCTTTTCTGTATGGATTGTTGTTTTAGTATTGAGTTGTAATTGGGCCAAAGTTGGGCTATGCGTTGATGTAATGGCTATAAATACTGGTCAGTGTCTTGCAATTGTATGGGAAGAAAATTGAAAGCAATAAACTCATTTTCATTTGTTACTGCGTTGTGAACCACTGTCTTTCCTTCTTTTCCAGTTTATATTTCTTTCAATTCAATCTCTTCCTTTCAGTTTGGTACCTAGTTTAATCATTTGTTATCATTCTTGTCTTAGTTAGCTACTGTTTTTTTTTCTTTTCTACCCAGTTAATATGCCGGTATATTTCCAGTTCTTGTTCTTTTTCTTTTTTTTTGTCTCAGCCTAGTTCTTGCAAACTTACAGTTCCTAATTCTTGAAACTGTTATTTTTTCCTTTCATTCATGTTCATAGAATTAGCTGTTTTTATTTCTTAAAACAAATTATAATCTAGTTCTTTTAATTCTGTTCAAGTTGCTCCTTGTTATTCTTTCCTTTTATCATTTCCAGTTCTTGATATTCTTTTTGTTACCCATTTCTTTTCTTGCATTATAATTTCATTTCTTTACATTGTAAACTGTTGCCATAAATCTGGTAATTTCTTCCCAGAGATATCTCATCTTCCACTTCGAGTAAAACCCTTAATTGCCCTATACTTCCTTCGAGTTACCACAAAACTGCTTCTATTTCTTGATTTTCTTGAAAAGTATCAACCTCTGTTATTTTCCAGTGAGCAAATTGTGTACAGAAGCAATCTGTGCACGTGCACACACCCAAATCATCATCATCTTCCCAGAACTCATCATCACCATTTCAGATCCTCCTAGCAAACGCCATGGCCAAGAACCCAGATCAACTTGGGCCTTCCAATTTGGTATCAGAGCCTCAAGATGAGTATATTACTGACCCTCGTCTTTCAAAAGATCCAGGCGAGCAATCTCTCAAAAATATGGAGCAGATAAATCAAGATTTGAATACAACTTATGATAGTATATGCAATACACTCATCACCTTAGTTCAAGATGTCCAGGAAATCAAAAATCAGCACTTCCATCCTTTTCCACAACAGCCTACACCACCACTACATTCCTCAAATTACCCAAACCCTTACCCTATGCAAGTTCCCATGTACCCTCAGCCAGTACTGCAGCCACATCCACCAAGAAATCATCAAAATTCCCTAAACCATCCTCAAGAACCCCAACAACATGCCTCCAGAAATCCATACCCCAACTATCTTAATCCAGACTGTCACAATCTGAACCACTACAACCCCTATCCTAACCCATACCCTACAAGGAAACTAGACTATCCCATGTTCTCTAATGAAGGGAAAGTGACAGACTGGTTGAGGAAGGTTGAGCAGTACTTCAGTTTTCATCAAATAGAAGAAAGATTTTGGGTGGATTTTTGTTCATTTTATCTCAATAAGGAGCCAATGCGGTGGTATAACTGGTATACAAAGAATGTGCAAAATCATTGGTCATGGCACGTATTCAAGGAAGAAATTATGCTTAGGTTTAATCACGAGGAGATGGAGATGCCATATGAAGCATTAGCAGAATCAGTTTCCTCTTATGTCCAAGATTTGCAGCAAATCGAGAATCAGACCCAAGAACAACTAAAGAAATTATTGGATGGATTTAAAGAGGACATTAGAGATGAAGTATTGGCTTGCAAACCTGTAGATTTCAGAGAAGCAATTTCTTTAGCTAGATTCTTTGAAGCCGAATGGCTCAACAATCAGAAGAATAACAAGCTAACTGCAATTGATGAAGCAGCAATGCCCAATTCAATTCTTGATAGCAGTGCATCAACAAAAAGTTATATTCATATGCCCAATTCTGAAAACTTGGCAGAAAGCAATGATCCAACAACTGACAAGTTGCTCGAAAGAAGAGATGAACTAAGTTACGGCTATAATGAAAAAATGCATATGGAGCATCAATGTAAAAACGAGGTTTACATACATGGTGGGGCTGTGGACTTAGGAAACTTGATTGGAAATGAAGAAGAGGTTGTTGGAAAATCCAAAGATGACGAGACTGCAGCTGATCATCAACTAGATCCTCTCCTATCTAACCCATATACCACTGTCAATCCAGTTCGTATGCCAACAGTTCATCGTTCAGAGTCAAGAATTCTTATTCCTTCAGCTATTGAATTTGACGATATGTGGCCTGGATTGATTGCTACTGCAAAAGAAGGCGGCGTTAATACTATCGAGACTTATGTTTTCTGGAATGGACACGAGCTTTCTCCCGGCAATTATTACTTTGAGGACCAGTTTGATCTTGTAAAGTTTGCGAAGATTATAAAAGATGCTGGACTGTATATGATTCTCAGGATTAGGCCTTTTGTAGCTGCTGAATATTATGGAGGGGTGCCTGTTTGGTTGCATTATGTTCCTGGAACTGTTTTTCGGACGAATAACGAACCATTTAAGAAACATATGCAAAATTCTACAACATATATAGTCAACATGATGAAAGCAGAGAAATTATTTGCATCTCAAGGGGGTCATATCATTTTAGTTCAGGTTGAAAAGGTATACGGAGATATTGAAAAGGTATACGGAGATGGAGGAAAACCATATAAATCACCATGGCCACCTCCTTTGCTATCACCCGACCTTGAGGACAAGGTCGTTTTTGAAGGGGAAGGGAGATGTAACGACCATGAATGGGTTGCCATGGTTTTGGAGAAAGGAAACTGTCAGCAGTTTGTAGAAAATGCAAAACTGAAGGAGGAGATGTCAGGTCCATCCTTGTTGGTCACAGCTTCGCCGGAGAAGTTACTGGAAGATGCCAGTAAGGTGTCAGAGATGAGTATTACAGGTGATGAGGCTGGAGCAGTGTGATGAAGAAGCATATCAGTGTGCATATGTCACTGTGTCTTTTGTCTTTTCACTGTGTCTTGTGCTTTTCTGTATGGATTGTTGTTTTAGTATTGAGTTGTAATTGGGCCAAAGTTGGGCTATGCGTTGATGTAATGGCTATAAATACTGGTCAGTGTCTTGCAATTGTATGGGAAGAAAATTGAAAGCAATAAACTCATTTTCATTTGTTACTGCGTTGTGAACCACTGTCTTTCCTTCTTTTCCAGTTTATATTTCTTTCAATTCAATCTCTTCCTTTCAGTTTGGTACCTAGTTTAATCATTTGTTATCATTCTTGTCTTAGTTAGCTACTGTTTTTTTTTTCTTTTCTACCCAGTTAATATGCCGGTATATTTCCAGTTCTTGTTCTTCTTTTTTTTTTGTCTCAGCCTAGTTCTTGCAAACTTACAGTTCCTAATTCTTGAAACTGTTATTTTTTCCTTTCATTCATGTTCATAGAATTAGCTGTTTTTATTTCTTAAAACAAATTATAAGCTAGTTCTTTTAATTCTGTTCAAGTTGCTCCTTGTTATTCTTTCCTTTTATCATTTCCAGTTCTTGATATTCTTTTTGTTACCCATTTCTTTTCTTGCATTATAATTTCATTTCTTTACATTGTAAACTGTTGCCATAAATCTGGTAATTTCTTCCCAGAGATATCTCATCTTCCACTTCGAGTAAAACCCTTAATTGCCCTATACTTCCTTCGAGTTACCACAAAACTGCTTCTATTTCTTGATTTTCTTGAAAAGTATCAACCTCTGTTATTTTCCAGTGAGCAAATTGTGTACAGAAGCAATCTGTGCACGTGCACACACCCAAATCATCATCTTCTTCCCAGAACTCATCATCACCATTTCAGATCCTCCTTGCAAACGCCATGGCCAAGAACCCAGATCAACTTGGGCCTTCCAATCTTCTGTTTTTCCTCTTCTATTTTCAATTTTAATTCTCTTGGATGGTGAAGATGGAGAAACTTCGCTTCTATTCTTTTTTAATTTTTTTCTCATCCTTTCTCTCTTTATTTCATATTCTACAGCCACTTTTTTTGGATCTCCACTTGACCTTGTGTTGATTTTTTGCTGTTTTCCTAACTTTCGCTTGATGGCAATAGTTTGCATGTTTGGAAGTCTTTCCCTAATATGCCAAAATTTCCAGTATCTATTTCAATTGCATATTTAGTATATGTCAAAAAAATTTAAGACCTCTTATTTTATAGGAAAAAAATGAAATTTGTTTTAAAGTATATACCTTTGATTTTTTGAACTAGTTTTTGTGATGTCCTTTTGTTATCGGATCTTTTGGTTTATCACCTAGTTTATCAAAAAAATTCAGTTGTTAATTATTTTGATTACTACCATATAGAGGGAAAATATTTGTGGGGCAAATATTTGTATGGCAAATATTTACATGCCTTAATTTTCAACAATAAGTGGTAAATGTTTACCTTTTTGTGCTTTTTTTTTCTTCTCTAGCTTCTTTTTGTTCATTGCTTCTTGGCGTCTTTGATATGACAACTATTTCAGATTGTCTTGCTGTTTCAGTGTCATCAACATCATTTTTTAGCAGCATCATCCTTATTCTGGTTAGCACCATCAATTCCAACCATCACAATCACCAATATTATCACCAGCACACCATCTTTATCTCCAATACCAGTACAAGCGCCACCATTACTACCAATCCCATCACCATTACCAGCACTATCATTTTGATCACCACCATCTTCATCATCGGCATTTTGGTCATTATCATCACCATCAGAATCATCATTACTATCTTTGTCATTTTTATCTTCAACTTTAGTTTCATCTGAACTGTTCCCATTACCATTTTTATGTTCATTTTCATCATCATCAGCAGCATTAGCAGCATTATCATCATCACCTTCTTTTTTGTCTTTCTTAGCACCATCAGCTTCAACAGATTTATCTTCATCAAGAACTTCAACATCTTCATCTAAAGCTACATCATAACCATCATCCTCTTTATCACTACTAACATATTTATCTTTGTCATCATAATATCTATCTCTGTTTTCAGCTTTATCTTTTTCACAATTATCACATCATCATATATTGCTTCATCGTCATTTATTTGATCATTATCATTTTCTCCTTTTTCTCAAATCTTCATTTTCTTTTTTCAGGAGCTCGTTCTCTTCTTATAGTGCTACTGTAACGACCCTTAAATTTTGATAATTAAAACTATTAAATTAAATAAGATTTTGAAATTTAATATTGTGATAAATCAAAATTTATGATTTATTAATGAGAAAATAATTTGAATATGATTTAATAATGTGGTTTTGAATATTATAAACAACTATTTTAATGTAATTTCAATTAATTGAAATTATTGTAAAGTTAATTTGGCTATAATTGTAAATAGGGAATTAAATTGGTAATTATTGGAATTAATGCAATTTAAATATTATAATTAATATGATGAAAGATTATAACTGTAGAATATTTATGTAATGAAATGTAAACTAATGTTAATTGAATTCATACAGTATTGGATGATTGAATAATAAGAGAGTAAATTGAAATAAAAGAATTTGATTTAAAATTAATTATAATTAACTGGGTTTTATATCAGTTATAATTGAACGCTGAAATCAATGCAATATTTAAATATTGAATTTAACTTGGAAAATTTATTTTAAAAGATTATAAATTCTATGTAATCAAGAATGATAAATTGTTAACTATTAAATTTGAATTTAAAAGCGATTAAATTAATTTAATAATAATTTATTTAATTAACGTGAAAATTACCCATTTTGGCCACTGTCTCGGGTTTCGACGAAACTAGTTTCATCGGATCCGCAATAGTGAATTATTGTAGGATTTCAAGTTTCACAGCGATCTGACTTATCGTTTGATCGTGCGAGCTCGAAACGCGTACAAATCAATTAATATAATTTAAATGAATATAGTCTGATTTTAAAAGCTAACTTCTATATACAATGGAATTGAGGTTTGAATTTGGTTCCATTGAGTTTAAAAATATCAAAAACATATATTTCGATATATTGGATGACCTACTTTCGTTTTGGAAAAGGAACAAGCTTTCCGGGTTCGCGTAATCATTTCGACCAATTCGATCTGTCCATTCATTCTTATCTATCTTTGCCCATATAATCAGATTTCCTTTTTGAAACCCTAGCGGCCTTTATCTTATTTCTGTATGCACTATCATTTCCATCTGCTCCTTTCCTTCTCAATGGCTGTCAACATAAAAACCCCTAATTCCCAAATTCAAAATTAATTTCAAAAATTCAAACTCCTCAAACCATAGCAAATAATATATCGTTGGAAAGCTCTCGATGAGTGCAATCTACTGCTGCAATTCGTTTTTGCAATCGAATCACGGTTTGGCCAGAAATTGGCGATTTATTCTCGGCAGTCCATATTAGGGCTTCTCGTTTAACGGTGGATCTTCATCCTTACGACGATCAGGAGTTGATCGATGGCACGTAGAGGGAGTCGAGATGAGTGCATCCATGGTCTCCTTTTGTCATAATTTGGTCAGAATTCGCCAAAAATCATTGGAGAAGGTAGCGGCGGCGCGGCGAATTGGCTGAGGCGGAGCTCTACGCGTGGGTATGGAGGGGAGCGGTCGGAGGTGAGGCTCGTGTTGGCGATGTTTGATCGTGGTATTAGGGTGTGGATTGGCATGCATTCGGCGGTGAAGGAGGCGGTTGGAAAACTTGAGCATGGGTTCGACCTAGTACTAATGTGTTAGGGTTGTGATGGTAACCAATTTACAGATTCGCCCTTTAATCTTATTTTAATTTAAAATTTAAAACTTCTAATTTGAATAACTTTTTCATACGAGCTCGGATTTGGACACGGTTTTCTCCATTATAATCGTGTCGAAATTTCGAACGACATGGTTCCAGTTTGGTCGAATTCTAAGACTATTCAAATTTTGGACTTTATTTGGATTTTAAATCGACTGTAAATCAAAGGTGAGTGATTCAACCAACTCACGAATACTAAACCATCTTATGTTAGTTAAATAAAATTTATGATGTGATTAGAAATATATTGATTGTTGTTTGGTATTTTAAAATGTCATCTAAATTTAATTTGAATATTGAATTTAATTGCCATTTGAATTAATATTGGAATTGAATTGCTAGTTAAATATCTGATAATGATAACCAGTTAAATTGTTGTGATTTATTGGTTGATTTGAATGATGATTGTGATGGATGCTTAACTGTTGACATTTTGGATGATTCGATGTTATGTTTATTTTATATGTTGTTATCACATTGCAAGTTTTCTTGGTTATTATGAGGAAAATCACTATGGGTTGAAATAATACATACCCGAACGATCTTATAGATTAGGGAAAAATCATTATGGGTTGAAATGATAAACTCGAGCGATTTTATGGATTTTGAATTTTACTTGGGATTGTGGGTTGAAATGATATATACCCGTAAATTTAAATTTATTACGGGTTGAAATGATATATACCCGTAAATTTAAATTTATTACGGGTTGAAATGATATATATCCGTATCACTTGACCATAGGGTAGAAAATTATATACAGACAGCGGATTGGTTAAATTAAATGATTTTAAATCCTTAATTTTTTGATCCAGTTAAATGATATGATGAAATAAAATTAGATTTATATGAACTGAATTATTTTCGAATCCAAGCTTTAAATTGTTGAAATTGAAATTGATTTAAATGAATTGTTTAAAGAATTTAAATTGGAATCTTAAAGTTGAATTTTGAAATATAAACGAAATTTATCAAAATTGAGTTATTGTAAATGTTTGAATATTTAAACTTTGAAACCTATTGAATTTGAAGTGGTTTAAATTTGTAGTTCAAACTTGGATTTGAAATCGATATAAAATTGAAATGGTTTTTAATGAGAAATTGAATTTAAACCTTTAGCCTTTTGAATTTAAATCGTTGAACTGGAATTGATTTAAATTGAAATTTTGGAACTAAAGTTGATTTGAATTGATTTGTGAAATTGAAAGAAACAATTCTAATTTGAAACTATTTTCGATATAAACTCTTTTAATATACAAACTCTTTTAACATATAAACTATTTTTCTCATATAAACCATTTTAATATATTAATAATTTTTAATACATTAACTATTTTTAATATATAACCTAATTTAATATATATAAACTATTTCTAATATATAAACTATTTTTAATATATAACCTATTTTAATATATAAACTATTTCTAATATATAAACTATTTTAATTTATAACCTATTTTTAAAATATAAACTATTTTAATATATATTATTTTAAATTTATAAACAAGTTTTAATATATATATATATTAATATCTATACTATTTTTATTGTTTAACTATTCCAATATATAAACTACCTTCAATATTCAAACTGTTTAAAGTTGGAACTGTTAGGATTTAGATTTAATTGATTTAAATATGAATATTTTGATATGATGGTTTAACCAATTTTGTGGTTATGATTTTGAAAACGAACATGATTTAAAGTGAATAATGATTTCAAAAGTGAATATGATTTCGAAAGTGATATGATTTTTGAAGTGAATATGATATTTTGATATTAATTATGAATCGGTTTTGGAAATGTAAAAGAACCAACTAGTGTGAAATAAGTGTTTGGTTGTTAAAGAGACCGGAATCGGATATTGTCATACTCTTTGCCAATACCAAAAACCACTTTAACAACTGTGCACGTGGTGGAGAATCCAGAATGAAGTAGGATGATTGGCGAACGCTACTATATGAGGTATGAACGCAGCCCTGACTCCCTTGGGTCAGCTTGATATGACTAAAACAGGATCCACACCGGGCCAAGTGGGGTCGCTCCCCCTATCGGGCACATTTCTTCGATACCATATCTGTTACTTTGTGATTAATTGGTGGCCAACCTTTGATTTGATTATAGGAGTATGCCTCGAGGTGGAAGGTAGTAGCAGCTATGTGTTACCACTAGTCCAGATTCGCAAAACGGTAGTATCCTACCCTGGGCATTGCCTCGCGTGCCTTGTCATATCCTTGTCGAGCCCATTACGACTTTGGTTTGTATCGTACCTATGGAGTGCTCTCTGAATTTCCCACCAGTTTGGTGGAGCTTACAGTATCTATATAGACTATGATATTTATATAAAAATGTGTTAAGAGGGATATAGGTAACGCCTTAATGCTATTTTAATACTTTACTTTACGGTAGACATATTATAATAGCGTATTGTACTATGTATGTAGAAGTTTAACGAATCCTTAGGAGAAGGAATCTTGAACATCTCTTAAGTTTTTGCACGCACGTTAGACACTTAATAGGAGATGTAAAATCTCGTAAACATCTCTAAAGCCGTTACACTCATATTTATTTATGTTGATTTAACTTACATAAGATCTTTTAATTCTGACTCGAGTGTTTTGTCTTTTCATTACGCTTGGGTCAGCCTGAGCTTTTCAATGTTGAAGACTTTATTTCTGGAGGACGAAGACAGAGATTTGTATGTTATTTATTTTATATATATTCCACTGCATCATGAAGTTCCGCTGTATTATTTATTTATTCCTGCTATATGTATAACTCTAATTTGTATTATAAAAGTGTAATAAAATGTTTTTTGTAAAACAGCTTCATGAACTATTTATTTGATTATTATATTTTGTCATTCCACTGTGAGATTCCGTGTATTGTTTTTCCTTCTTTTCTATTATTTTCTTATTTACCCGATTAATAATCCTCCCTTTTGAATGGTTTAAGTTGACATATGTGGTTTATTGTGGAACTAAACCGTCCAAAAAGGTGGGTCATTACATTTGGTATTAGAGCTTTGGTTTAGCGATACCTTAGCTTTGTGGGGTCTGACTCATTAGAGATAGGGTAGTAATACCCTAAAATGAGTCATTTGAGCGTATATATATGAGACAGCGTATTTGTTAGTGTTATAAAAATGTTTTTATATTGTGTTAATTTATTCTGTTTAGTATTTATAAATTCTGGTCGGTACATAGGACGCTATGACATCAATAGGGATTTCTAAACACTTAATAGGGCAGACCGACACAATATTGTTTTCGAAATATAGGTAAATGAAATATTTTACCTAGTAGTATATATTGTATATAAAAGAATAATTTTTATAAATGAATATAGTTGTATGTGATATATTTGTTTGTTAGGAAGTGAAATTTTATAAATATTGGTTGTAAAATAAAATTTACAAATAAAGTAAATATGAAATGGAAATTTGAGAACTTAAGTTCCGGAGTATTGAAATTTGGTTTCAAAAGATTTTGGAATTTAATATTAGAATTATTTGGAAGTATTTTCGAACATAAATATTTTCAATGTGATTTGAAAGAAATGTTTTAAATGAATTTTGAAAGGAAATAAGTCATGTATTCCCCTCTCTTGTCGTTGGAAAATAATTTCGATGATGACCGTGGCATCATGGACATTCATTTTCGAGTTTCAAAGTGGGAAGGCCACTGTAGTAGCTTTACTACACATTTGTATTGATAAACAAATCTTAATTTTAAATTTCTAAATATGATTTGATATATAAAAAATATGAATGTATATATTATTTCAAAATGATTTGAAATGAACTTGGCTTTTAGTTCTTAAGTTTCTATAAATTAGGGATTTCAATTATTGTAATGAAATGAAATCTTAACTATTTTAATAGTTGGAAACTTCTAAAATGAAAAATAAGAAATTAGATGCTAAGTGATTAATGAAATATATAAGAAATTGGGAATTTGTAACTTGTAAATCAAAAGATATGAAAATTTATAAGATGTAATTATTGAACATTTTGTTAACTAAACTGGATAAGCTAAACTTATGTAACATTCTATTACATTCTTAAAACATATATATATATATAACTTACCAGAAATGTTTAAAAAGTTGTAATGTTAAATAGGAATATGTAATAGAATATTATACAAGTAGAACTTAAGTAATGAAAGCGTTCAAATGGAATTATTTCTATAAATAAGAATTTTGATGTACAAGAAATGTTATAAGCATAAGTTAATGTTTTGAAATGCTTATAATTAGATTGAATAGTAAAAAGTGAATATTATCTAAGAAAATGTTTATAAACTTAAGAAATGACTTAAATGATTCATAAATAAGTTTATTATTAATTGACACTATATAAAAGAAAGGATAAATGTGAATTAAAAGGTAGAATCACTTAAGTATGAAATGTTTTATTCATGAATATTCATATTAAATGGAAATCAAGTTATATAAGTAAATGAATGTGAATTTAATTACAAGGAAACTTATATAATATTTTAAGAATTGATTTATTGATGTTCTAAATAATTGAATGGAAAATAATCTATGTGAATAAATGAATGTGAACTAATAAGAGATAACCTTATATAAATAAATTTGAAAATAAATGAAATGTCTGTAATACTTTAACGATATAATCAATGATGATTTCAAATATTGAATGGGAAATAAATTGTGTAAGTAATGAAGGTAAATTAATAAAAGATAACCATTGTATGAGTGAATGAAAATAAATGAACAGTAAATGATGTGAAAGGAAACCAATAGAATAAACTTAATATTAAAATTCTAGGTTGTTTGACTTATGGGATGCTTGGGAAAGGGAACTTCTAATTGTTGAGGTCGTATAAATAATTTATTAAGCTATTATCTAAGACTGTTGAGCGTTAGGTACACTTATTAGTTTATTTATCATCCTTGTACGATGAAAAGTTTTTAAACCTAAACAAACCGTTAGTTTTGGTTACTACGGATGTACGATTGATTTCTTTGTTGCATATGATGGTCGTGCTGTTTTGTTTGCATATATTTTGTGTTGATTTGCTTTTGTTACTAACTGAAACAACTAAATATTTGCTCTTTTGCATAATTCTCACTATTTTGGATTATATAAGTGGAATACAGGTTTATGAAAGCAATAGCTACTACTTTTGGTTTCATAAATAAAGTTCTTTGCCCGACAAATAGGTACGTTTTTGGATTGCGGTTTTATAGCGATATTTTATTGTTTTTCCCATGGTTTGGGATGTTTAATTTTTTAAATATATATATATATATATATATTGTAATTATTGATATTATTATTATTTTTCTGGACCTATCCATACAAAGGAGACTCTGCCGAAACTTTCCGTGAGTTAAGGACTTAGAAAATTTTATGAAAGAAAATATTTTCAAACTTTTATTAAACTAGAATATGAAGATTAAATTGTTTATAAATTGATATATTTTATTTAAAATACTTAATTATGTAAGTTTAAAGTGTTTATAAATTTAATATTTTGAATAAAATTATATCAAGTTTCTTAATTCCTTCTTTTCCTTTTCGAGGACGAAAAGTTTTGAGTGGAGGAGAGTGTAATGACCCGTAAATTTTGATAATTAAAACTATTAAATTAAATAAGATTTTGAAATTTAATATTGTGATAAATTAAAATTTATGATTTACTAATGAGAAAATAATTTAAATATGATTTAATAATGTGGTTTGAATATTATTGACAGCTATTTTAATGTAATTTCAATTAATTGAAATTATTGTAAAGTTAATTTGGCTATAATTGTATATAGGGAATTAAATTGGTAATTAGTGGAATTAATGCAATTGAAATATTATAATTAATATGATAAAAGATTATAACTGTAGAATATTTATGTAATGAAATGTAAACTAATGTTAATTGAATTCATATGGTATTGGATGATTGAATAATAAGAGCGTAAATTGAAATAAAAGAATTTGATTGAAATTTAATTATAATTAACTGGGTTTTTATTTCAATTGTAATTGAACGCTAAAATCAGTGCAATATTTAAATATTGAATTTAACTTGCAAAAATTAATTTAAAAGATTATAAATTCTATGTAATCAAGAATGATAAATTGTTAACTATTAAATTTGAATTTAAAAGCGATTAAATTAATTTAATAATAATTTATTTAATTCACGTGAAATTTTTTCATTTTGGCCACTATCT
Organism: Allium fistulosum; assembly: GCA_030737815.1. Taxonomy (NCBI): domain Eukaryota; kingdom Viridiplantae; phylum Streptophyta; class Magnoliopsida; order Asparagales; family Amaryllidaceae; genus Allium; species Allium fistulosum. The sequence continues at coordinate 105,666,225 of CM060907.1, forward strand.
CGGATTTCGACGAAACCAGTTTCATCGGATCCGTAACAGTAAATTATTGTAGGATTTCAAGTTTCGTAGCAATCAGATTTATCGTTTGATCGTGTGAGCTCGAAACGCATATAAATCAATTAATATAATTTAAATGAATATAGTATGATTTTAAAAGCTAACTTCTATATACAATGGAATTGTGATTTGAAGCATGTTCCATTGAGTTTAAAAATATCGAAAACATATATTTCGATATATTGGATGACCTACTTTCGTTTCAAAAACGAAACAGGCTTTTCGGGTTTGCATAATCATTTCAACCAGTTCGATTTGTCTTTCATTCTTAGCTATCTTTGTCCATATAAATAGATTTCTTTCCTGAAACCCTAGCAGCCTTTCTCTTATTTCTGTACGTACTATCATTTCCATCTGCTCCTTTCCTTCTCAATGGCTGTTAACATCAAAAACCCTAATTCCCAAATTCAAAATCAATTTCAAAAATTCAAAATCCTCAAACCATAGCAAATAATATATAGTTAGAAAGCTCTCGATGAGCGTAGTTTTTGCAATCGAATCACGGTTTGGCCAGAAATTGGTGATTTATTCTCGGCCGTCCATTTTAGGGCTTCTCGTTCAACGGTGGATCTTCATCCTTACGACAATCAGGAGGTGATGGCACGTAGAGGGAGTCGAGACGAGTGCATCCATGGTCTCCTTTTGTCGTAATTTGGTCAGAATTCGCCAGAAATCATTAGAGAAGGTGGCGGCGGCGCGACGAATTGGCTAAGGTGGAGCTTTACGCGTGGGTATGGAGGGGAGAGCCGTAGATGAGGCTCGTGTTGGCGATGTTTGATCGTGGTATCAGGGCATGGATTAGCATGCGTTCGGCAGTGAAGGAGGCGGCTGGAAAACACGAGCGTGGGTTCGACCCGATGCTGACATGTTAGGGTTGCGATGGTAACCAATTTACAGATTTGCCCTTTAACCTTATTTTAATTTAAAATTTAAGCTTCTAACTTGAATAACTTTTTCATACGAGCTCGGATTTGGACATGGTTTTTTCTGTTGCGATCGTATCGAAATTTCTAACGAAATTCGGAGACTGTTCAAATTTTGGAATTTATTTGGATATTAAATCGACTGTAAATCAAAGGCAAGTGATTCAACCCACTCATGATTACTAAATCATCTTATGTTAGTGTTATCTCACCTTTTGGCAAGGCCGTGACACCAAGGATTTGACTAGAAACCAATGACAGTTCGTATTGGAGATCGGTTATACGCAGGCTCACTATAGATATCGACGAATTTTGTCCGAGTCCGGATTGAGCTAAAATTGATATGACACGACAAGCGAAGCTATGAGAGCCAACCTTTCAAATTTCAAGTCAATCGGAGTTCGTATGCTCAAGATATTGATCGATCACGGTTGAGAAATCCAAACTTGCATCGATCATAACTCGAGATCTACACGTCCAAATGCCACCAAATTTTCACGGGAGCTTACGTATGACCTAAGGAATGTTCATGCCAGATTTCAACTCGATTGGAGCAAGTCTTGATCGATACAGAATTCGTTCGTATCGATCGTGGATGGAAAAACTCCAACTTGCATCGATCATATCTCATGATCTACAAGTCCAAATGCTATGAAATTTTCACAGCAGCTTACATATGACATAAAGAATGTTCCTGCCAAATTTCAACTCGATCAGAGCAAGTCTTGATCGATATGAAATTCGTTCGTATCGATCGCGGATGGAAAAACTCCAACTTGCATCGATCATATCTCATGATCTACAAGTCCAAATGCTATGAAATTTTCACAGGAGCTTACGTACATGCTAAATAATGTCCACACCAAATTTCGACTCCATTGGACGCAATCTTGATCGATATGAAATTCGGTCGTATCGATCACGGATCGGGCCGAAACTTCATGGGCTTGGTCGTGTGGGCCCGCTCACGTGCCAGAAGAAGTCTCCGAAGATCTGAGCGAAATATCAGCCTCCTACGCCTATAAATAGAGCCCCAGGGCCTACAGAAGAAGGACTTTTGGCCTCTCTACGCCGATATTATGCCAAAATGATTATCAAACTTCAGTTATACTACTGTAATCCATTGTAATCTGCTGTTAACCACTGAAATCAGTTGTAATCATCAAAGAAACATCAATAAAGCGATCAATTTCATAGTGGACGTAGGCAATACGCTGAACCACTCTAAATTCCTGTGTTTCTGTGCATTTTTTATCATTTACATATCTGCTTTTGGAGTTTTTGTTAGATAATCCTCTTTTTCCATTTAATTTCTTCATTTTATCTCTTCAAAAACTTCCGAAGAGTGTTGTGCCCATTTTTGGTACAAACAGTTAGTTAAATTAAATTTATGATGTGATTAGAAATTTATTGATTGTTGTTTTGTATTTTAAATTGTCATTTAAATTTAATTTGAATTTATATTGAATTTAATTGCCATTTGAATTAATATTGGAATTGAATTGCTAGTTAAATACTTGATAATGATAACCGGTTAAATTGTTGTGATTTATTTGCTGATTTGAATAATGGTTGTGATGGATGCTTAATTGTTGACATTTTGGATGATTCGATGTTATGTTTATTTTATATGTTGTTATCACACTGCAAGTTCCTTTAGTTATTATTAGGAAAACCACTATGGGTTGAAATGATACATACCCGAACGATCTTATAGATTAGGGAAAAATCATTATGGGTTGAAATAATAAACTCGAGTGATTTTATGGATTTTGAATTTTACTCGGGATTGCAGGTTGAAATGATATATATTCGTAAATTTAAATTTATTACGGGTTGAAATGATATATATCTGTAACACTTGACCATTGGGTAGAAAATTATATACGGACACTGGATTGGTTAAATTAAATTATTTTAAATCCTTAATTTTTGGATCTAGTTAAATGATATGATGAAATAAAATTAGATTTATATAAACTGAATTATTTTCAAATCCAAGCTTTAAAATGTTGAAATTGAAATAGGTTTAAATGAATTGTTTAAAGAATTTAAATTGGAATCTTAAAGTTGAATTTTGAAATATAAATGAAATTTATCAAAATTGAGTTATTGTAAATGTTTGAATATTTAAACTTTGAAACCTATTGAATTTGAAGTGGTTTAAATTTATAGTTCAAACATGGATTCGAAATCGATATAAAATTGAAATGGGTTTTAATGAGAATTTGAATTTAAACCTTTAGCCTTTTGAATTTAAATCGTTGAACTGGAATTGATTTAAATTGAAATTTTGGAACTATAGTTGATTTGAATTGATTTGTGAAATTGGAAGAAACAATTCTAATTTGAAACTATTTTCTATATAAACTCTTTTAATATACAAACACTTTTAACATAAAAACTATTTTGCTCATATAAACCATTTTAATATATTAATAATTTTTAATACATTAACTATTTTTAATATATAACCTAATTTAATATATATAAACTATTTCTAATATATAAACTATTTTTAATATATAACCTATTTTAATATATAAACTATTTCTAATATATAAACTATTTTAATCTATAACCAATTTTTAAAATACAAACTATTTTAATATATATTATTTTAAATTTATAAACAACTTTTAATATATATTTTAATATCTATACTATTTTTATTGTTTAACTATTCCAATATATAAACTACCTTCAATATTCAAACTATTTAAAGTTAGAACTGTTATGATTTTGATTTAATTGGTTTAAATGCGAATATTTAAAGTGAATAATGATTTTGAAAGTCAATATGATTTCAAAAGTGATATGAGTTTTAAAGTGAATATGATATTTTGATATCAATTATGAACTGGTTTTGGAGATGTAAAAGAACCAACCGGTGTGAAATAAGCATTTGGTTGTCAAAGAGACCTAGATCGAATATTGTCATACTCTCTGCCAATACCAAAAACCACTTTAACAACTGTGCACGTGGTAGAGAATCCAAAACGAAGAAGGACGGTTTGGCGAATGCTACTGTATGAGGTATGAACGCAGCCCTGACCCCCTCGGGTCAATTTGATATGACTTAAACAGGAGCCACGCCGGGCCAAGTGGGGTCGCTCCTCCTATCGGGCACATTTCTTCGATACCATATCTGTTACTTTGTGATTGATTGGTGGCCACCCTTTGGTTTGATTATGGGAGTGTGTCTCGAGGTGGGTGTTAGTAGTTACTATGCGTTACCACCAGTCCGGATCCGCAAAATGGTAGTATCCTACCCTGAGCATTGTCTCGCGTGCCTTTTCATATGCCTTATCGAGCCCATTACGACTTTGGTTTGTATCGTACCTATGGAGTGCTCCCTGAGTTTCTCACCGGTTTGGTGGAGCTTACAGTATCTGTATAGACTAAAGTATTTATATAAAAATGTGTTAAGGGGGATATGGGTAACGCCTTAACGCTATTTTAATACTTTACTTTACTGTAGACATATTATAATAGCGTATTGTACTATGTATCTAGATAGTTTAACGGATCCTTAGGAGATGGAATCCCAAACATCTCTAAGTTATTACATGCACGTTAGACACTAGATAGGAAATGTAAAATCCCGTAAACGTCTCTGAAGACGTTACACTCATATTTATTTATGTTGATTTAACTTACATAAGATCTTTTAGTTCTGACTCGAGTGTTTTGTCTTTTCATTACGCTCGGATCAGCCTGAGCTTTTTATTGTTGAAGACTTTATTTCTGGAGGATGAAGATGGAGATTTGTATGCTATTTATTTTATATATATTCCACTGCATCATGAGGTTCCGTTGCATTAATTATTTTTTCATGTTGTATTTATAACTCTGATTTGTATTGTAAAAGTGTAATCAAATGTTTTTGGAAAACAGCTTCAGGAACTATTTATTTGATTATTATATTTTGTCATTCCACTGTGAGATTCCATGTTTTGTTTTTCCTTCTTTTCTATTATTTTCTTATTTATCCCATTAACAATCCTCCCATTTGAATGGTTTGAGTTGACATGTGTGGTTTTTGTCGATCTAAACCATCCAAAAAGGTGGGTCGTTACAGCTACGTTATTCTCTTTCAATTTCTTCATTTCCAATTTCATATCTTTCAGTTGTTTTTTTTATATTTTCATTTTTTTTTCAATAGCTGAAGCATTTTCTGTAGGAGATTTTGCTTTGGTAGTTTTTAGCTCCTTTTCCTTTTTTTTGTTTTTCTTCTTTTCTCTGCAAATTTGAAAATAGAAAATTTAACTTTTGTATTTGCTTGGAAAATATTAGGAAGGCAAATATTTGCCTGGCAGATATTTGCCTCCTAAATATTTAAGGGGTAATTTTTTTCTTGAAAGTTACTTTAACAAATGGACAATAGTTAAATGTACTGCTAAAAAATATATGTGTCGGTAAATATTTGGCTGAAAGTTATCATGTAGAAGAATTATTACCTTTCTATTGTTGAATTTCCAAATAGTATTCAGAATAACTTCCTACAGTTTTTATTTTGTGAATGTATGTTCACTTCCTTTGTAACTTTTTTGGTTCTCTTATTTCCGTCATGTCACAGAACCAATACTGCAAAATAATATCAGATTATATTTTAGTTTATAGTATAATCTCAAAACATAGAATGAGTTATTAGTATTTACTAGCAAAATAGTTACACATGCTCTGATTTTTCTAGGAGTATCTTTACGTTTCTTGATTTGGTCCATCAAATGATTCAAAATTACTATTGGCCATGAAACTTTTTTTTATTTACACTACAGAAGCACTAAGGGAAATGATGAGTTCGCATTAGAAAGCAAATATGTTGATAGTAAATGCATTATTATCAACCTCGCAACATCAGTTTCATCTAGTTTTGTCTTCCCTTTTGTAGCTACCATAATTTTAATTCTATATCTTTGGCTTTGATCATTTGAAATTAGTAAAATATTGATCCTTGAAGCGTTTTACAGCAGCATCTAATTTAGCTTCTTTCGAATGAGTACCAGTATAAATTGTCACACCATTGATATCCCATCCAAATATCTTAGCAATGTCGATTTCTTTCATTATTACTTTCATGTCTCTAAAACGAAAGCAGATTTCTTCCATTGAATATGACTGTATTATTAAATCAACGAAAGCATATTCTTTGTTTAAGTCTTCAACGGTTATATTATCATTTTGGAAAGCTTGGAATATCTTGTAAAATGGAGTTATTGACAGTCGATCGATGTGTCTATTTTCTAGAAGACTGTTCTTTTTCAATTTTCTGAATAGGGAATGGAAAGCTTTGAATCTACTTCAGTAGGTTCTAAAATCATGTGCTTTGATTGTTTTATGATCTCCATCTTTGATTTCTTTGCAGTTGCTTGTTTAGAGGACCTGGTTGTCATATTTTGTTGCTTCCTTTTTTTAAATGTTGAAAGAACTAAATCTGTTGTTTCTATATCAGGTGAAGGTGATTCAGTTTTTTTAACTAATGGATCATAATCAATGGTCTCAGTTTCTGATGTAGATTCAGATTCAGAATGTTTTTATTTAAGAAGATTGTTGGTAGATTTTCTTTATTGTGGATTTGGCCTGTGTGCTAATTATTTTCTTAGCCCTGGTACGACGTTTTTTGTTCCTATTGTTACTAATGTTGAATCTGTAAACTAAAATAAATATAAATTAAGTAAGTTAATGTTTCTGGCAATATTGCATTCTAAATGCTATTACTAGTGTTGAATCTGTGACATAAAATAAGTTGGTTGATGTGCCACATATAGAACATTTTAATGCATGTTCAGTAAATCTAATCTACGTTGGGAAAATATTAACCAGAGGAAAATTTGGCAGGTAAATATTTGCCTGCCTAATATTTCTCACAGCATGGACTTGCCTATTATGTTTTGTAGAATGATCAATGTTATATACAAAGGAACATATGGTGCATTTTAATGCATATTCAATAAATATAATCTATGCTGGGAAAATATTAACCAAAACAAATATTAGGTAGGCAAATATTTGTCTACCTAATATTTCTCCTGACATACATTTGCTTATTATGTTTTGCTGAATGATCTATGTTATATATAAGCAATATAATAATTGCCATTATCAATTTTATATGCAAACAAATCTACTAATTTCAATCAACCAACATTCAAAATTGTGTATGTCAAATATTTGTTTTAACAATTTTACATGTAAATGAACTTTTAAATTCAAATAGCCATTATACATAATTGAATATGTCAAGATTTTGATTTATTTACCTATTTTTTTCTTTTTGCCACCTCTGTGTGATGTATTGTTAGTTGTAGTTCAGCTTTATTGGTCTCTTCATGTCGTAATTTGGCATGTTATTCATAGTAGCCATCTATTGTGGCGATTCCAGTGCAAACTACTTCTCAGTCATATTTTTTGTGATTCTAGGGTTTCGAATTTGATTTCGATTGGTTTTAATTCACGTCGATGGTTAGTTACCGTTCAAATGAGGGTTTGATTGAAGAAATTAAAATCGATTAATTAATGAGCAAACATGGGTTTGATTGAAGAAATCAAAATCGATTAGTTACTGAGCAAACAAAGGTTTGATTGAAGAAATTGAAATCGATTAATGTTCGACGAGTTTTTTTAATCTCGGTTACATGAGACGGTTGATTTCAAGGACGGATTTGTACTTTGTTTAAGAACAGGGATGTAATTAGAATTTTAAAGTTTGAAAGGATGTAGGACTAATTTGTTTTAAAGAGAGGAGTATGGGCCAAAATTCCTTTTTTTGTGTGTAGGGTAGGGGGTTTAGGGGAGGGGGAAGTCAATGAGGGAGGAAAGGCGTTGGAAAATGCCGATGCCTTCTACATTCGACAGTATTTTGCAAATTTTAAAGAAACAAATGAATATATTTTTTGTTCTTTTAAAAATTATTGAATTGGAATTAAATGATTTTATATTGTTAAATGTGTTTGAAAATATATAAAAATTTCAGTTAAAAGTGGTCGTTTTCAATAGAACTTACATAACTTATACTGAAATGACTAATTTGAACCAACAAATTCATTTACTTTAGAACATTGAAATCCGACCATTGAGAAATGACATTATTGTGCTGAATGCTCAAGTATAAAATTTCATGCTCTTGCAAGTCTGTTTAGTCCACGATCTTGTAAGTTAATCGATTGTTTTCCATAACCAACTAACTTTCTGTATTATTTACATCTGATAAGATGGATGGTCAGATCGACTCATTATTACATGAAATCATATATTTAAATTTCTCATACGGTATAAATGGAAGTGTATGGTCGGATTTCCTAAATACCGAATGTAAGAAGGGAATTTCTATCAGAACCGGGCCATTTCTAATAGATATGTGATTTCATAATTTAATCGATTATTTTCAATAATCAACTTACACGTAGGTATATTTACATATGACAAGATGGATCATCAAATCGACACATAATTACATGAAATTGTATATTTAAATTTCTCATATGGTACTAATGAATGTGTATGGTATGATTTCATAAATTTGAATATATATAGTATGAACTAAGTAATAATATTTAAATTATAATAAAACATATTATTAAAATATATAACATAGAATTTTGAAATAGTTGATATATATATATATATTAATTTGAAATCTATGTAATGTTTACTAAAATTATATAATATATGTAAATTTGTACGAAAAGGTAAAGGAAGAGAGGTTAACAAAAAAGGCATTGAAACGACTTTGGAAAGTGCTGACACCTTTCCAACCCCATTTATTTACACGACATAAATAATAAAGATGTCGGAATGATGTCGATATATATTTTAATGCCATTTTTCTATTTTAGCACATTTCGAAGCCATTCATATGTCCCGCCTTTTTGGCATCGCAATGGTGTCAGAAATTTTCGTCCTATTTTGCACATTTTCTAGTATTGTGTCCAGGTATTAAAAAGATGTAAAATGTTATGACATAGCTTAAATGTTTTACTAGATTTATTGCTAAAACAACGTGAGTTCCTTTCGACCTAGATTACCTAATCGAAGGCTGAAAGAAGGGTGTTAGTGTGTGTAGATGTGTTTGTTCTATACTGCCAGTGGTCAAAGAAAGAAGTAATGGTGGGTATTGGTCAAAGAATTAGAGTTGCAGAGGTAGTCCAAGTATAGTGTGTGAGGTTGCATTCAAAGAAGAGATGTCCAATGCTTTCTATTTAATGTGGCACATCAGGTAGGTGGAGGAGATGTTCTGTGACGACCCGGAATTTTTGTATATTTGAAATGTGAATATTTAATTTATTTTAAATATCCGAAGGTTAAATTTTAACTTTAATTTCAAATATACAGTATTTATTTGGATAATTAATTATTAAATTTAATTATCGGGATTGGGTAAAATATTGAATCTTGATTTTAAGCCTGTTAAAAATAGTTCAAAGGTTCAGAAAATTTATATTGTTAATACTGAAGATGATAGAACTTTTAAAATGGAATTTTAAAGAGTTTTGTTCAGTTTTAAAAATATATCGTTGAAATTGAATTTAAAAATAGCCGTCCGAGGCACAGTCTCGAAATTCGACGAAACCAGTTTCATTGGATCCGTAATATTGTATTATTATCGGATTTCAATTTTCGTAGAGTTTGGGGTTGTGGTGTGAGTGTACGATATATAAACGCGCTGAAAATTTAATTGAAATTCAAATATAAATAATAAGTTATATTGACCAGTTAAAAAGAAATTCACATCAGATCTTCTCCTTTCATTTCGAAAGTCACTGTAGATTGCCTAATTTAAACACGTGTCCTACCTAATAAACACGCGTCTTCCCCTCGGTTGTTCCTTTCAATTGAAGCTATCTCGCTCGAAAAGAAAAATAGGCTGCCTTCGTTCGTTTTCCCCTTTACCTCCCTCTATTCTCAAATTAATTCAAATTGAATCTGTTCTCTTCAAAGTCACAGTTCAACAGCAAAACTTAGGGAAGAAATCAACGCCTTCTAATTTATCATCGCTGCGAGTTTGGCTATTCCATCAGCCATCGTTGGTTCGTCTTTGCTCCTACGCGATATTTTCTACTACTGATTTGAGGACCTGGTAGGCGCGAATTAGGCGACGAGAGGAGAAGCGGAGTCGAGTAGATAACACGGTGGCAACTGCTGCTGTTCGAGAACGAAAACCCCAACTCGCGTTGTCGAGTCGAGCAGAGCAGGGCGATTGCGATGTCGATCGCAAGATAGACTCACGGCGACCTGGCGATCGCATCGCGATTGAAGCATGAGGGCGACGTTTCTTTCAAATCGATGATGGAAGGGGGGGTTTCGCGTTCAAATTCGAGTTGGAGGCGTTTGTTCTCGCGTTCGACTGTGGGCTGGAGGGATTATGGTCGACCTCGGCGATAGTACTGGGATGGAGGTGTTGGTCAGGGCGAACTTTGGTGGCTCTGGGATCGCTCTCGAGTTGAAGTGCGGTGGTTGTCTATAGTGAAGCTGCGAAGTGATGGAGGCTGAGAATCGAACGGTGGTTGGTGGCGTGCGGTTCTCGAGGCAGCGTGCTAAGGGTGGGCTGGTGTGTGGCGTTCTGGTCGATCGAGTTGAGGTACGAGATTTATTCTTTCGATTTAATAACCATATATATGCATTTACCAGAAAGAAATTTAACAGTAAAGAAAAGTATTAGTTAGGAAGTTTACTTGTTTGTTTAAATAAAGAATTAGTTAAATTTAGTTTTAAATTGGAAATCAATTTATTTAACTTATGAATTTTTGGTAACTAGAAAATATTTGTTAAAAGAGATTTGCCAAAACTTTAGAGGTATTTATTTACAATAAAAATAAATTACGGATAAATTAAATTATCAATTGGAATTTAATTAGTCAATTTATTCAGGTATTAATAAATTCATATAATGTTTGTATAAGGTCTGGAATTGTGGAGTGACAAGTCAGGATTGGATCGGATTGGCAAAACAAAATAAAGGTGAGTTAATCTCACTCATTAGATTTAAATTTAAATGGCTAAATTTAAATAATTGATTGGATGATTGCATTGATTGATGTGCTATACTATATATAGTAGTATATAGCAATATATACATATTGGCATATGTATATATTTGAGTTGTTGATATTCCCGCATTTATATAGCGGATGAGACCCTATGCGCCGCATAATAGCGGATGATTTATATAAATCCCATATACCGCGATATTCCACTTTGAAGTGGAATTGGTATTGTGCTAACGTTTGTGGATGCAGGGAAACAGGTTGGAGGGATCCAACTGGATTCCTCAAAATATTTAAATTTTGTTTAAATATTCTGTTCTATGAATATTGATATCCTGTGATGATTTTATTGATGATTGAAATATTGGATGATATGGTTGGATTGAATATTTCAAAAAAAGGAGTTATCAGAATATATTGAATTGGATTTTTAAAGAAATAAAAGAGTAAAATTTAAGTAAATAATTCAAGTGAATTGGAATAAGGGAATTTCGAAATAACAAGGGAAATATTAACTTTAAACTAAAGTGATATTAAATTTAAAGAATAAAGGATTTATTTTGAATGTAAGGATTAAATTTAATTAAAGGCTAAAGAAGGAATTTTGGAAGTTTAAAATTGGTATTTTCAGTTAAAAAGGGTTTTAACTCAAATAAAGAAATAAATCTAAAAGTTATTGTATTTTGAAATAAATGAAGTAGTAAAGGAAATTTATTTCAAAGTAAAGTAAAGTAAATTGGAAAATCAGTTGGAAATTGATTTAGTTGTTTAAAATTGGAATTTTAGAAGAGAAATGAGATTTTGGAGATATAAACTGGGTTTATAAAGTAAAATAAAATATAGTGGATATTTGAATATAAATTCAAGGTAAGAATTTATAAAAAGATATGGTTTGGTTTAAAAATAAATGTTGATTTATTTTATGGAAATGAGAAGTGTATTTCTCTGGATAGCCAAGTACGTTTTCAAAGTAATTTTTAATATAAGTTAAAAGTTCTAATTGTGTTTTTAAAAGTATGTTTTAGAAAATTGATTTTTTTCTAAAGGTTAATTTCCAAAGTAAGTATTTTCAAAAATATATTATTGTAGTAATTATATAAAAGTGATTTGCTATTATGTTTTAAAAGGAGAAATTTAGTTTATATTTATAAAGTGGTTTATTTTAAAGTATATATTTTTAATAAAGTATTAAAGTAGTTTAATTTCAATGTTATAAGATATATTTAAAATAAAGTGTTTTTAAATTATTCTAAAATCTAAAAGTGTTTTGTACTTGGTGTTTCAGAGAAATAAATATTTGGAAATGTATTCCGTAAGCGGAAATTGTTTGAAATTGTTTTCAAAAGGAGTTTGAAAATTTGGAAATATATCTTGGAAAGATATTTGGGCAAATAAATAATGTGGGAAATTATTTAATTGTGTGATGGTTGCTTGTGGATGTTAATTGATAGTTAAATAACCGACTATCAATATTGGCCAATGCGCTGATCGTTTCGAAGAGACCGGGATCGAGTTTCCGTATACCAGGATTCTAGGTCTGGAGACTCGAATACCACTTCGATTCGGTTTGTACGTTTCGTGTAACGATTTCGGAGTCGAAGATGGAGTAGTGAAGTGCAAGGGCTAGTCGCTACTAATCCTGAGGATATTTCCAAAATGGATGTAGTAGGAATAGTGCCTTCGGTTCCGTTCAAACCCAGGACGGACTTGTATGGACGAATGCTTGCGAAACATCGTCAGCGGACGATGGGCATTCTAAGGGATATGTTCTCTAAAAGGTATCGTTTAGCCTCGAACCTCATCAACCGGGAATGACTGAAAATCAGGGGTTATGCAGCAAGGCTTCGTGGGTAGCTCCCACTGGAGGGTAAGGTCATCCCTGTCTAGATGTCCCTTTTTATTTCGGCTTAGTGGTGCGGTTGCTGATCCCAACCGTGGGGTGATTTTATTCGGAATTATCCAGTAAGGGATGGTTCCGGCCTTGTGTTGCAGGGGAGCGGGCGTACTCCTCGGTACGGTGATCTAGGCCACGTACTGTGATAGGTGGTACCCCAGTGCCTAGTCATTCGTTGGAAATCCATTTTTCCTACGTGCCTTGTACGGTATTTGTTTGTATTACCCACTTTTGTGGCTAGTATGCTGGAATTTAATAATGTAACAATTTCAGCTATTTTAATAAGTATTTGTGAATAGACACTATTATAATATCAGAGGATTTTATAAAAAGTATTTTAGCTATCGTAAGGTAAAAACCCGACATGTTTATTTGTGGCGTGGTCTTACGAGATGCAATTTATTTTTAAAGGATTTTTGAAACTTTAATAATCAATTGAGTGTGATTTTCTCACGCTGGTTTTCCAGACTGACTCGGGTATTGTTTTATATGATGCTCGGGTCAGACCGAGTATTATAGGTTACAGGATATGATGATGTGGAGCTCAGGAGACGAGCTGGATGACGATACGTACTCTCGTACTTGCTATTATTTTTCCGCTGTGTATTCAGTTGTATGATATTGATGTGATATACTCTGATGATGTATTTGGATGTATATATATATACAGATACAGTTTGATTTGTGTAAAGATCTGTTGATATATATTATATTTTATTCCGCTGCGTATGTGAGATTCTGTTGTTGTTTTCTATTTTTCTTCTTCTTCTACCTCTTCTTCTTAACCAAATGGTCCGGTTTTTCGTGACAGAAAAACCCGGGTTGTTACAGTGGTATCAGAGCTTAGGCTAGCGATAACCTTGGCTCTGTTGGGAATTTTGAGAGTACTAATAGATATGAGCGCGTATTTGTTAGTGAATATAAAATGGTTTTATATTGTGTTGGTTGATTTATTGAGTGGCATATGAACCTTCGTCGGCACAGTCTGTACAACTGTATCGAAGGGGTTTCTAAACACTTGAATAGAACAGTTCGACACAGTATTGTTTTAAATCGGGTGAATGAAATAATTTTGCCCAAATTATTTTGTATATAAAAGAAATAATTATTTGAAATTATTATAGTTATATATTTGGATGCTTGGTTGTTAGAAAATGACAATAATGAGTTAGTCTCATTATTGAGTAGAAATTGAAAACTTATAACCTAAGTTGAAGAATAAATTTATATAACAAATGGAATTTGAAATATAGACTATAAATGTAATTTATAAGTTGAAATAAAACTTCATATACAAATGTGATTTAAAATTTGAAATCCGGAGTAATGTTTGAATAAAATTGGATGGATTTTGAATTTGAAGTTTTGGGAAAGATTTAAATTCCTTTGGATTTAAAAATAGTTTTTAAAGGTTTGGGAAATAATGGTGATATTATTTCATGAATATTTTTGAAATTGAATTCATATCTGGTGGGATTTGGGATTTAAAAATGTTTGAAAAGTTTTAAAGTGATAAAAGCATTAAATTCTCTTTTGGTCGCTGGAAAATAATTTCGGTGATGACTGCAGCATCATCGATGTCTATTTTCGAGTTTCCAAAGAGAAATTGCTACCAAACTGTTTTAAATTGGAAGTGATTGTGAACTGGGTTGGTTTTGAAATTCAAAGGGAAAATTGTTTGATAAAAGCAGATTGTTTTGGAAATTGGGATTTGAGGTGATATACCAGATGTGTATGAGTTATTTATGGATTCAAAATGGTTTTGAAATAAAACCGGGCAATTGGATTCTGAAAATTCTATTTAAAATTTAAATGTGGAAATTTAAATGAATCAACAATATAAAGTATAGAATGAAGTTGATTGAAATAAGAAAGGAATGAAAGTTAAATTCTGGAATTATAATTATGAGATGAAAATAACTTAATGAGTAATATAAGCTGGTAGATAAAAGATTAGAGAACTTGAAGGTGAATGAATTGTAAAACTTGTATAAAATTGTATCCTAGAATTAAAATTTAATTCGAGTATATGAAGGTGAATAAAATATATTTGAATTTAACTTAGGATAAGTTAAATAAAATTGAGAATTGGAATTGAATTAAATGTAAGTAAGTTGAAGTCGAATTGAATTCGATATAAAGGTAATGTAAAATGCTTATAATTGTGGAAAGAAATTCATATTCTTAAGTTCTTAAGTGTAATAATTTGAAATTTAATTATAAAGATGAAATGGACTTAAATGAATAGTCCCAGGTCTTAAGTAAGTAAGTTAAAACTTATTAATAGGAATGAAATTGTAATTATCAAATGGAAATGACTAAGATGAGCAATCTTAATTTTTAAATAAAGCCAAACTTGAATTATAAAATAAATTGAACTTAAGAAAATTAAGTGAAGTGATATTTGGAATTAAAAGGCAAGTATTTAATTTTAACCAGTGGAGGAACTAATGAGATAATAAATTAGTTAATGAAATTGAATTGTGAGTTAATGAAATTGGATTAAAATAGTGATGGTTTGAATTGCGAATGAAATCCAAATAAGTAAAAATAAATTGAAAATGGCCTGGTTATTAATAAAATAATTCCAGATGAATCGAGTATGGAAAATAAAATTCATAATGATTGAGTGAATGAACCAATTAGATTTAATAAATAAATGGATGGAATTTGGTTAAATAAGAATCAAATGAAAGATGGAAATAAAACTTTAAAGGGTTGGTTAAATGAAAAATAAACTTAAGTTATTGACTTAAGTAAATGTTGAATGGAAACTGAACTCAACAGAAGAGTGGTTTTAAATAAGTTGAGAAATAGTTATTTAATGAATTAACTTGGATTGTTTTCGAGCTAAATAAAATTCATTTTTTTTGAAAATTGGAAATGAATTGAATTTAAGGAAAAAATTGGAAATGAAGTAGTAAATCGAAGTAAATTAAAATTCATATGAAATTGGAATTCAATTTGAATATATACACTTCAGTGGTGAAGTAGTAAATAAATATAAGAAAATTTATATGAACTTAAGAATTGAAGAATGAAATTCTTAAGAAAATTTGTATTGGAAATATGCTTAGTAATTTTGGAAAAATATATATACTAAGTGAATAGTTGAATGAAGACTAAAACTGAAGTTGTGAAATGGGATAGTTGTGAATAAGGGGATAACAATCAAAAAGGAATGTGAATAAATGAGAATTGATATAACTAATAATCAATTGGGCTAATTACGTAAGGTGTACGTATATTATTTTATTCGCATAGCTATTTGGTCCAGATGTCGAACACAGAATTTCGAGATAGTTTTATCGATCCGAATCAGGATTTTTCACTCGATTTTCAATGGCGAACCTGGATATGGATTGTTGATTGATTCTGGAAATTATCTATCATAGTTTGTGACTATGCAAGGAGAATGACGGTTTCTGATCAAGAAACCAGATCTGAGTCCGCACTAGGAAGTCGGGTGGACGATACTAGTTCGGAAGTGGAATTGTGTGATCGATTGAGCGATCGAATGTGATATTGCGTATGGATGATATATGTGCATCGTACGGGCTTAAGTAAAACAAATATTGAAAATTTGTAAAGGAAAGTATAAAATGACTTTGGATTTGTGATTGAATATTATTGCTTAGTGGAATATACAGGTGTATAAAAGCAATGGATAAATTGGGATTTTTGATTTAGAAGATAAAAATTTAATGGCCCGACAAAAAGGTATGTATTTGAATTTCTATATGAAATCTGATTGGGTTTTGGATCCAGCCACTTGGCTTTTTGTTTTCTTTTTGAGATTGGGAGGCCGTAGAGCCATTTTGTAGTAGTATCGAGCTAGCCGCGCAAAGGAGACGCTGGCGAAATTTTTCGGAAATTTAGGGAGTTAGAAAATTTTTGAGAAATTTTTGATAATTCAAAAATTTGAATTCAAATTTAAATTTGAATGGATAAGTAGGTAGTATGGGTTGAACTTATGAATAAGTTTGGGAAGTTAAAAGATGATTAGTGTATCATTAATAAAAGATTGTTTGGGTATTATTAAAACTGTTTGAATTTGGGGAATAGCTAACGGGAAATGAGACATTCTTCTTAACTAGTAATTTCGGGGACGAAATTCTTTTAAGGGGGGAGGAATGTGACGACCCGGAATTTTTGTATATTTGAAATGTGAATATTTAATTTATTTTAAATATCCGAAGGTTAAATTTTAACTTTAATTTCAAATATACAGTATTTATTTGGATAATTAATTATTAAATTTAATTATCGGGATTGGGTAAAATATTGAATCTTGATTTTAAGCCTGTTAAAAATAGTTCAAAGGTTCAGAAAATTTATATTGTTAATACTGAAGATGATAGAACTTTTAAAATGGAATTTTAAAGAGTTTTGTTCAGTTTTAAAAATATATCGTTGAAATTGAATTTAAAAATAGCCGTCCGAGGCACAGTCTCGAAATTCGACGAAACCAGTTTCATTGGATCCGTAATATTGTATTATTATCGGATTTCAATTTTCGTAGAGTTTGGGGTTGTGGTGTGAGTGTACGATATATAAACGCGCTGAAAATTTAATTGAAATTCAAATATAAATAATAAGTTATATTGACCAGTTAAAAAGAAATTCACATCAGATCTTCTCCTTTCATTTCGAAAGTCACTGTAGATTGCCTAATTTAAACACGTGTCCTACCTAATAAACACGCGTCTTCCCCTCGGTTGTTCCTTTCAATTGAAGCTATCTCGTTCGAAAAGAAAAATAGGCTGCCTTCGTTCGTTTTCCCCTTTACCTCCCTCTATTCTCAAATTAATTCAAATTGAATCTGTTCTCTTCAAAGTCACAGTTCAACAGCAAAACTTAGGGAAGAAATCAACGCCTTCTAATTTATCATCGCTGCGAGTTTGGCTATTCCATCAGCCATCGTTGGTTCGTCTTTGCTCCTACGCGATATTTTCTACTACTGATTTGAGGACCTGGTAGGCGCGAATTAGGCGACGAGAGGAGAAGCGGAGTCGAGTAGATAACACGGTGGCAACTGCTGCTGTTCGAGAATGAAAACCCCAACTCGCGTTGTCGAGTCGAGCAGAGCAGGGCGATTGCGATGTCGATCGCAAGATAGACTCACGGCGACCTGGCGATCGCATCGCGATTGAAGCATGAGGGCGACGTTTCTTTCAAATCGATGATGGAAGGGGGGGTTTCGCGTTCAAATTCGAGTTGGAGGCGTTTGTTCTCGCGTTCGACTGTGGGCTGGAGGGATTATGGTCGACCTCGGCGATAGTACTGGGATGGAGGTGTTGGTCAGGGCGAACTTTGGTGGCTCTGGGATCGCTCTCGAGTTGAAGTGCGGTGGTTGTCTATAGTGAAGCTGCGAAGTGATGGAGGCTGAGAATCGAACGGTGGTTGGTGGCGTGCGGTTCTCGAGGCAGCGTGCTAAGGGTGGGCTGGTGTGTGGCGTTCTGGTCGATCGAGTTGAGGTACGAGATTTATTCTTTCGATTTAATAACCATATATATGCATTTACCAGAAAGAAATTTAACAGTAAAGAAAAGTATTAGTTAGGAAGTTTACTTGTTTGTTTAAATAAAGAATTAGTTAAATTTAGTTTTAAATTGGAAATCAATTTATTTAACTTATGAATTTTTGGTAACTAGAAAATATTTGTTAAAAGAGATTTGCCAAAACTTTAGAGGTATTTATTTACAATAAAAATAAATTACGGATAAATTAAATTATCAATTGGAATTTAATTAGTCAATTTATTCAGGTATTAATAAATTCATATAATGTTTGTATAAGGTCTGGAATTGTGGAGTGACAAGTCAGGATTGGATCGGATTGGCAAAACAAAATAAAGGTGAGTTAATCTCACTCATTAGATTTAAATTTAAATGGCTAAATTTAAATAATTGATTGGATGATTGCATTGATTGATGTGCTATACTATATATAGTAGTATATAGCAATATATACATATTGGCATATGTATATATTTGAGTTGTTGATATTCCCGCATTTATATAGCGGATGAGACCCTATGCGCCGCATAATAGCGGATGATTTATATAAATCCCATATACCGCGATATTCCACTTTGAAGTGGAATTGGTATTGTGCTAACGTTTGTGGATGCAGGGAAACAGGTTGGAGGGATCCAACTGGATTCCTCAAAATATTTAAATTTTGTTTAAATATTCTGTTCTATGAATATTGATATCCTGTGATGATTTTATTGATGATTGAAATATTGGATGATATGGTTGGATTGAATATTTCAATAAAAGGAGTTATCAGAATATATTGAATTGGATTTTTAAAGAAATAAAAGAGTAAAATTTAAGTAAATAATTCAAGTGAATTGGAATAAGGGAATTTCGAAATAACAAGGGAAATATTAACTTTAAACTAAAGTGATATTAAATTTAAAGAATAAAGGATTTATTTTGAATGTAAGGATTAAATTTAATTAAAGGCTAAAGAAGGAATTTTGGAAGTTTAAAATTGGTATTTTCAGTTAAAAAGGGTTTTAACTCAAATAAAGAAATAAATCTAAAAGTTATTGTATTTTGAAATAAATGAAGTAGTAAAGGAAATTTATTTCAAAGTAAAGTAAAGTAAATTGGAAAATCAGTTGGAAATTGATTTAGTTGTTTAAAATTGGAATTTTAGAAGAGAAATGAGATTTTGGAGATATAAACTGGGTTTATAAAGTAAAATAAAATATAGTGGATATTTGAATATAAATTCAAGGTAAGAATTTATAAAAAGATATGGTTTGGTTTAAAAATAAATGTTGATTTATTTTATGGAAATGAGAAGTGTATTTCTCTGGATAGCCAAGTACGTTTTCAAAGTAATTTTTAATATAAGTTAAAAGTTCTAATTGTGTTTTTAAAAGTATGTTTTAGAAAATTGATTTTTTTCTAAAGGTTAATTTCCAAAGTAAGTATTTTCAAAAATATATTATTGTAGTAATTATATAAAAGTGATTTGCTATTATGTTTTAAAAGGAGAAATTTAGTTTATATTTATAAAGTGGTTTATTTTAAAGTATATATTTTTAATAAAGTATTAAAGTAGTTTAATTTCAATGTTATAAGATATATTTAAAATAAAGTGTTTTTAAATTATTCTAAAATCTAAAAGTGTTTTGTACTTGGTGTTTCAGAGAAATAAATATTTGGAAATGTATTCCGTAAGCGGAAATTGTTTGAAATTGTTTTCAAAAGGAGTTTGAAAATTTGGAAATATATCTTGGAAAGATATTTGGGCAAATAAATAATGTGGGAAATTATTTAATTGTGTGATGGTTGCTTGTGGATGTTAATTGATAGTTAAATAACCGACTATCAATATTGGCCAATGCGCTGATCGTTTCGAAGAGACCGGGATCGGGTTTCCGTATACCGGGATTCTAGGTCTGGAGACTCCAATACCACTTCGATTCGGTTTGTACGTTTCGTGTAACGATTTCGGAGTCGAAGATGGAGCAGTGAAGTGCAAGGGCTAGTCGCTACTAATCCTGAGGATATTTCCAAAATGGATGTAGTAGGAATAGTGCCTTCGGTTCCGTTCAAACCCAGGACGGACTTGTATGGACGAATGCTTGCGAAACATCGTCAGCGGACGATGGGCATTCTAAGGGATATGTTCTCTAAAAGGTATCGTTTAGCCTCGAACCTCATCAACCGGGAATGACTGAAAATCAGGGGTTATGCAGCAAGGCTTCGTGGGTAGCTCCCACTGGAGGGTAAGGTCATCCCTGTCTAGATGTCCCTTTTTATTTCGGCTTAGTGGTGCGGTTGCTGATCCCAACCGTGGGGTGATTTTATTCGGAATTATCCAGTAAGGGATGGTTCCGGCCTTGTGTTGCAGGGGAGCGGGCGTACTCCTCGGTACGGTGATCTAGGCCACGTACTGTGATAGGTGGTACCCCAGTGCCTAGTCATTCGTTGGAAATCCATTTTTCCTACGTGCCTTGTACGGTATTTGTTTGTATTACCCACTTTTGTGGCTAGTATGCTGGAATTTAATAATGTAACAATTTCAGCTATTTTAATAAGTATTTGTGAATAGACACTATTATAATATCAGAGGATTTTATAAAAAGTATTTTAGCTATCGTAAGGTAAAAACCCGACATGTTTATTTGTGGCGTGGTCTTACGAGATGCAATTTATTTTTAAAGGATTTTTGAAACTTTAATAATCAATTGAGTGTGATTTTCTCACGCTGGTTTTCCAGACTGACTCGGGTATTGTTTTATATGATGCTCGGGTCAGACCGAGTATTATAGGTTACAGGATATGATGATGTGGAGCTCAGGAGACGAGCTGGATGACGATACGTACTCTCGTACTTGCTATTATTTTTCCGCTGTGTATTCAGTTGTATGATATTGATGTGATGTACTCTGATGATGTATTTGGATGTATATATATATACAGATACAGTTTGATTTGTGTAAAGATCTGTTGATATATATTATATTTTATTCCGCTGCGTATGTGAGATTCTGTTGTTGTTTTCTATTTTTCTTCTTCTTCTACCTCTTCTTCTTAACCAAATGGTCCGGTTTTTCGTGACAGAAAAACCCGGGTTGTTACATGTTCATTCCTTTGCGAATTAGTATGTCCTTAGTATTGATCTTTCCTTGAATTAGAAGCCACATAAGCATCTTGACTCTGGGTGGCATCTTACATTTCCATAATCTTGGAAAATTAAAGTGTCTTCCAGAGTTAGTCAAGTGGTAGTAAAGGGATTTGACTGAGAACTGACTATTGCGTTCAAGGCCCCAATTGAAAGTTGTCCAAGATAGAGGATTATGGTAGGGAGTGAAGCAAATAGAGAAGGCAATGCGGTTAGGTTAGGGCAAGTCCAATGATTGCCTAGATAGACTGGAAGCAATTGATCCTCAACTTGAGAGCATCACCAATGGTGATCAACGAACTGTTGACAATGTTAAAAAAGTCAGGTAGGAGGGATCGTAAAGGTAAATCAGGGAGCTAAGTATCCCATCAGAGAATACAATTATCGCCATTACTAAGCTTTACCAAGACACAAGAGTAGAAGGGGGATGGCTTGCAGATGATTCCATCATAAAGGATGAGTTTGGATTACGAAGCATAGTATTTGCTTAGGATCTAGCTTTTCCAAATGCATGTATCGTCAGATAGGCATCCCCAAATCCATTTAGCAAGAAGGGTAGAGTTGAAGTGGTGTAAGTTATTTACCCCTAAGCCACCCTGGGAGATTGACTTACAAACTACCTCCCAATTCATAGGGCAATTCATGGGAGAGTTGGGAGATGTGCCATGCCAGAGGAAGTTTTTCTTGATCTGATTAATTTTGGAGATAACCTACATAGTAAATTTATGAAATCAGAACCAATAGGTTTGGAATGGCTGAGGGTCAGAGTTAAGGAGTACAATTCTACTAGCTCTAGAGAGCGAGGAGGCCTTCCAAGAAGCAAGACGGTTGGAAATTTTTGTGATCAAAGGGTACCAATCTATTTTTGGAGTCTATTAGGATAGATGGTGATACTGAGGTAGGAAATAGGAAGCGACCAAGCTTACAGTTTAGAGCATTAGCGATCAGGGGACCATAATTTTAGTGAATCGTAATCTTCGAACATATTGGTTCAATTCGATAAGGACCAACTAATATTACTTTAACAAAGGATTTCACAAATTTATGTTATATTCCAAATACCACGAAACCATAATTCCACAAAATACTACAAAAACAAAGGAAATTTGAAAGTATGGAATAACAATAAAAATAAGAATGACTTAAATCAAATTAAAGAGGAATGCGAGAATATACAAAATAAAGTAGATTTTGATCGCTCAGACATAACTCAAGTAAACAAAATTTTCCAATTGCAAGACAAATTATTTAAGGCTTGCATGTGCAAGCCATCAACATGAAACAAAAAATTGAAGTTGACTGGTTATCAAGTGGGGAAGAAGCAAGCAAATTTTTCTATGTCAAAATGTCTAATAGAATATATAAAAATGACATAGAAAAATTGCTAGATGATAAAGGGGCAGTAATTAATGAAGCTTCACAAATAGAGAAGAAAGCTATCAATTACTTTACCGACCTTTATAATTCCAATTCATACAAGATAAATTTTCCGAATATAGCCACAAAATATTTTCTAAATGGCAATAGCGAAGAGATATCACTTGCTCTAATTTATTTGGAGGAAATTAAAAGTATAATATTCAATGCCATCATTAATAAAAGCGCTGGTCTTAATGGTTTTGGAGCTAAGTTTTATAAAACTCATTGGGAGGATAAAAAACAAAAAAAATTAATGCTATAAATGAATTTTTTATTTCCGAGAAAATCCTAAAATGCATCAATCATACTCTTATCACTTTTATCCCAAAAGTAAAAATTCCTAATGGATTAGGAGATTATAGAACGATAGCATACTATAATTTTATATACAAAATCATTGCTACTATATCATGTAACAGAATAAAGTATTTCTAATATTTTTTATCTCAAAATCAGTGCTTTTATCCCAAGAAGATTAATTACTAAAAATACTTTACTGGCATATGAAATCATAGGAAATTTTAATCATGGATGCAGAAATAAATTGTGTATCAAAACAGACTTGCATAAAGTTTTTGACAAAATAATTAAATAGATATTTTACAATACGCATGATGACACAATTAGAGTTTTATGAAATTTTTTGGAATCTCATAAAAGAATGCAATAACAATGTCACTTACTCAATTCTTGTAAATGGATCCACTATGGATTCATACATTGCAATAATGGAATTAGAGAAGGAGGTCCACTTTCTCCCTACTTATTCGCTATTGTTGTAGAATATTTCTTATTGCAAGTGGAAACTGAACAAATAAAAGGAAATTTAAAACCAACAAATAGAATTAATCCTAGCATTACTTACTTATTATATGCCGATGACTTGCTATTAATTTTAGATGCTGATATTCAACGTGCTACTTCTGTTGTCAAAATACTTGAAACTCTAAAAGAATATGCAAGTTTACAAATTAAAGAAAAAGCAATGTTTTTCAACAACATGCACCAAAAAAGAAGAAATTCTCTAGATTTTAACTTTTTAGGAAATAGAACTGTTAATCAAATATTTGGAGCCTCCTCTTAGCATGAATCAAATTACAGATAGGGGCTGCTCCAGATTATATGACATCATATAAAGCAAATTAGAGGGTTGGTCTAGTAAACTGCTATCTATTGCAGGTAGATTATAGCTTGCATACACTGTTATTACTGCTATCATAATGTATTGGCTACAAACACATAATATCCCATCAAAAGAAATGCAAAAAAATAGAAAAATGTGTGCAAATTTCATTTGAAGGGGAAAATTCCACATGGTTTCATAGGATACAGTGTGCAAAACAAAGAAGATTGGTAGTTTGGGTTTAAGTAGAGATATTAGTGTAGCTTGCAATCTCAAAATTGTTTGAATTTTTTTGTAAGGTGAATTACCGTAGGCAAAATGGAAGAAGTAAAAATATGTCAAAAACAAAAACTTTTGGACCATGCCAATAGAAAATCACTACTTATATACTAGGAAAAATATCATAAAAAGCAGAGAAACGTGTATCAAGCTAACAGAAAGTAAATTCAAAGAAGGAACTTGGATCAATGGAAAATCTCTAGTCAACCAACTAGGCAGGAATAATATACTGCATTTAGATGGAGCAAATGCAAAAGTGGATAGCATCATACAAAATTTCAAATGGAATACAAGCTTACAACCAGCAGCATCCATATTTAAATCATCCATAGAAAGAATTGAAATAGATACGAGTCTGCCTAAAGATATTTGGTGCTGGAAATTAGAAAAAAAAAAACTCTTTTAAAAATAAATGAGAATTTATTAAAGGAGCAGAAGTTGAAGTAAATTGGTATAAAACTATTTGGAACGAGGCAAATTGTCCAAAATTAGCACATTGTGCTTATTTTTCTTTACTAAACATGTTGTCTACAAGAGACAGATGCAACAAATGGTGTAAAAATAGAGAGATCAATTGCCTTTTCTTCTAAAAAAGAATCAGACAATATAGAACATATATGCTTTGATTGTATATATTCAAGGCATATATAGTCTATTGCTAAAGGCAAGTTAAAGCTCAATCGCTTTCAGACTTTGCACAATATTAGAACAAGCATCCAACTGATTCAACAACAATTCAGATAAAAGAAAATGGAGTTCGATAAAGCTTGTGTACTACTAACAACAGTTATATACTGATAGAGTTAGGGGTATGCCCTATGGGCAATTATGTTTTTTGTTACATATATCTAACTTGATAACCAATTTTGTTCGAAATAAAAGGTGTTTTCTTTCTGTTATATACTTGATAAAATGTGTTAAATTAATTAATTTAGTTAAAAGCATAATCGATAGAAAATCCATAAATGATATGTTTTGTGATAGTAGTTAAAAAGTGTTGTAACCATGAGAAATTTGTCACAATGAAAATAAATATACCATTTTAAATATTCCTAGTCAAGATGTATCGAGTTTGGATACCGATACATCCATTGAGACTAGAGTATGTAACGCTCTCCAAATCTTGGGCGGTGTATTACTCATGGTCGCTGGAAGCACCAAGAGGTTACGTACTGATATTTATTGGATTATTATAGAATGACTCACTCGATAGTTTTCTGTTGGTTAATATAACTAAGGTCAAACAAAAAATATCGATGTGACTAATTTACAC
This sequence comes from Allium fistulosum, assembly GCA_030737815.1. Classification (NCBI taxonomy): domain Eukaryota; kingdom Viridiplantae; phylum Streptophyta; class Magnoliopsida; order Asparagales; family Amaryllidaceae; genus Allium; species Allium fistulosum. The sequence goes on from CM060907.1 coordinate 105,691,828, forward strand.
GGTTCTCTCGACTTGAGAATACTGTCGATCTTCAATATGAAAGCTCCGCTTTAATTATAGTCAAATCGTGGCAAGGCGTCCTTCAAGTGAATATAGTTGGGATGAGTGGAAGTATTAGAAGTGAAGCACTATTCAAGAGAGGATTCGTCTCTTCAGCAATATGAGGTTAGTATCACGGTCAACTCAAGTCAACTCAAAGTCAAAGTCTCTGACCATAGTATTTCGGTTAATAATAATTGTTATTATTGAATCAAGGACTTTGTGTTTGGACTATAGAGTAGAATATGAACGATATTGGAATTTGGACCTCTACCAAATTCCATAAGTCCAAAGTTATATTGTTTTGACAAAGAGAATTGGTGTAAATAAATGTCACAACCGAGTAACGCTTAACAAAATAATATTGGATTTTACCGAAACATAGAAAGCGATAAATTTGACCAAAATGCTACACAACCTACTAAGTGCGTGTGAATGTTAATATTCGAATAGTTCGATATTAATCACTGACCAAATTTACCACAAATGAGTCACACAACTGAAATGATGAATTCTCTTTTGACCAAACGATTTAATTAGTCTATGATTCTTATAAATTAATTAATATTTAATATGTTTTGAGAAATAAATATTATTGAATATATTTATAAGAGGTATAAATATATCAGTCGATATATGATACGAGTAAGTAACTACATTAGATTTAATTAAATGATATTTCTTTTGGCATAAATGGGATATTGGCCCATGATGGTAGATTGGTATTTTTGGTTTATAGAGGCTATATGGGCGGCTCAAATAGGTTAGAGGTGTTAGAATTGGATGGCTTAGATTTAGTGAGAATTAGTATGAGATATGATCCATTATTTTCTCTCTTCCATCCACTTTTCAAACACCTCTAACCTTAATTGAAAATAATCTTTTTGTGCCATTATTCTCATCCACTATTGGCCAACTTCAACCCTAGGAGCTCAAGCAAATCAAACTCAAATCAATTCAAAAGACGAGTGTTATTTAATAGTCAAAGGTATATGGTTTAAGGATAGCGGTCCGCCGAATCAAAAAGCTTTCAAAGGAGAGAGAGTTCATCATTACAAGGTGTGCTTCAAGGCATTGGTTTTAGGTATGTTTTTACTGTGTTATATAGTTTAAATTTTCTGGATAATAGTTTATTATTCATATACATTATTATTATATTTTTAGTTAGGTGATGATTCTTACATGTATTGATGTTGTCACATACTAAAATGGTTATATGTATGTAATCATTTAAAAAAAATTCACATATAGATCAGATATGAACATCTGAATATTTTAATTATAATAATAATTATTTTATTAATTAATATATATGTATAAATATATCATTTAATTATATTTATATGGTTTGTATTTAATTACAATATCATTTCATGGTAATAATTGAACATATAATTTTATACATGTATCTTTACAGCAATTATAATTTTTAAAAGCTATAAAATATTTTTGATAATTATTTAATATTATTTAAATCAACGTACTATTTAAATAATTCATATAAAATAAAATATATTATAAAAATTAACTTTTAAGTTTATAAAATTATTTTATCATTAAATAAGCTATTGGCCAGAAAATGAGAATTAAAAAATCATTATTTTTAAAATTTATTATAATATACGATTAAAAAATAGTTAATTAATAAAAAATAAATTTTGACGTAGAAGAATATGAAATATTTTTTCAAACCTCAAAATGTCATATTAGATTTCATAGAAATTTAAAATTGAATAAAATGCTTTGAAATTATTTTTTATTAATATTTTATTGGTTTTCGATTAGTAAGCCAATTTATATATATTTGAATATAATAAAATCTATACTATAATGCAAAACCCTGGTCAAACTGAAGCCGTTTTGGCAGTCCCCATTTTAGCCCACATTTTGCCCAAAATCAAACATGTGCGCACAAGGGCACTTCTGCCTTTTTCCAACCTCCCACATTTCCCCATCGTCTTTTCCGTTCCCCTTCCCTACTTTCCACTTTCCCTTTCTACCACATTCAGTTTGACCTAACCCCACAAAAAATGCCATGCTCCCTCCTCCACGGCTCCATCCCCTAACTGCCACTCCTACGTTGCCTCCCTTTCTTCCCCTTCCCCTTCTTCCTCTGCACCCTACGCGTGCCGTATTGCCCCATCACAGCCAACCGTCGCCGTCTACTCCCCTCCTAACCAATTTCCCCTTCAATCACTTCAAACGCCCTAGATTTTAACCTAAGCATCGTAAAAATGTTACCTGACGTCTACGCCTACATCTGCAGCCGAATTGACGACATAGTCCATCTACTGTCGTCCCTGCCTGAAATTTATGTCGTCGTCGACCGAAAACTGCGCAAATCGACCGTCACCCTAAACCGGAACTGCTACCCGTGCCAATCTATGTCGTACCTACGACGCTACCGCTGAGATGGTAACATTCCTCACCATCACATCGTAATTTCTAACTGTTCTGCAGAAGACGTCGGTAGTAGGTCACCTTCTGCTTCTGCACTCATCGTCACCAAGGTACGATCTTAGCCTCCCTCCCTCTGTTGATTTTTTATTTCTTTCCATTTTTTCTTTTCATTCCACTGTACGACCCCTCCCAAATTTCCCTTCCCTCCGCATCCACTTCCTCCTGCTCCGTCGCACTGTTTTTACGCTAACTGATTTATACTTTGTTCCACACATCCAACGGCTTCTTCCCTACAAAGCGGCACTGATGATAAAAATCTCACCTCAGGACTGTTACCATCCCATCAACGGTTTTATGGCCATTGAACCCACCCTTTTTGCCTGATTTACATGCCTTAGACTCCTTCAACCATTTCTCTTCTCCATATGTCAGTTGTATAAACATCTACTCCACCTTATATGTACATATGTGCTTTCCGCAGCTACCTCCCCCCGTTTCCTCCATTCACACCCAAATCCTTCCCCGTTAACTTCTACATCAATATTCCCCCACCTTTATGCAACTGCCCACTACTGTGTCCACCTTTCCGTTTAATAACTGACATTTGTATTATATTATGGACCAACAGCAGAGGGAACGACGACGAGTTACTCAGCGTGCACGGCGTCAACATGCTAGGCAGTCTGCTCTTGCAGGTAGAAGGACAGGCATGGGTCAAAGCCAATGTCCACAAAATTCATCTGGTATTTTCCTCATCCTTTTCCCATTTGGTTATGCATGTCTATGTCAGTTATATGTTTCATTTTAAAACACTACTGCTTCACATGCATACATTGATGTATCATTATTATCAACTGTGTAAGATTTACGCATACACAGCTCTATATTCATGTCAGTTGTGTACAAATTTTTTAACTGTAATGTACCATTGGTTCAAGCTTACCAGTTTGACGTTTTCCACAATTTCACTTCCATTTGATTATCCTGTGCAGACAGATTTGTCATTTCAGAGCAAAAAAATTTTGTTTACAAACATCTTGAATATTAACAGCTGCACTATTTACTAACTGGGTTTGTTTTAACTGTTCAATTTTCCGCTTTTCAAATTTTCCACCTCTTACAACAGTTCTCTTAATTTTTAAATCCTTATTTCCCTTCCGTTGTTACAAACTATGTACTACTATTTGTTCATGGTTTGTAACTGGGTTTCTTTGAAGTTTTACTTTTGAAATTCAATTTTTCCCACTTTCTTCATTCATTCACTTATTTAAAATTTTGCTCTTTTGTACCAAATTTATTTATTACTAATTTTGTACCCCAATTTTATTTTCCTTTTTATGGTCTGACAGTACTCTTTATCCACCTCTCATGAGTTTTTTTATGCTTTAAAAATGTATCCTAATCATAGATGAGGAATATACTGTTCATAGCAAAATATGCTTTTTTACAACCTTTTTTAATATTAAAAACTGTAGTATCATTATGCTTACTCCATTTGATATGCATCTATCAACTGTGTAAGATTTACGCATACACAGCTGTAGATTCATGTCAGTTGTGTACAAATTTTTTAACTGCAATGTACCATTGGTTCATGTTTACCAGTTTGACGTTTTCCACAATTTCACTTCCATTTGATTATCCTGTGCAAACAGATTCGACATTTCAGAGCAAAATTTTTTTTTTACAATTATCTTCAATATTAACAGCTACACTATTTACTAACTGGGTTTGTTTTGACTGTTCAATTTTTCCAGCTCTTACAACAGTTCTGTTAATTTTTAAATCCTTATATTCCTTCCGTTGTTACAAACTATGTATTACTATTTGTACACGGTTTGTAACTGGGTTTCTTTGAAGTTTTACTTTTGGAATTCAATTTTTTTCACTTTCTTGATTCATTCACTTATTTAAAATTTTGCTCTTTTCTACCAATATTATTTATTACTACTTTTGTACCCCAATTTTATTTTCGTTTTTATGGTCTGACAGTACTCTTTATCCACCTGTCACGAGTTTTATTCTGCTTCAACAATGTATCCTAATCATAGATATGAGGAATGTACTGTTCACAGGAAAAATATGCTTTTTTACAACCTTTTTTAATATTATAAACTGTAGTATCATTATGCTTACTCCATTTGATATGCATCTATCAACTGTGTAAGATTTACGGATACACAGCTGTAAATTCATGTCAGTTGTGTATAAATTTTTTAACTGCAATGTACCATTGGTTCAAGTTTACCACTTTGACGTTTTCCACAATTTCACTTCCATTTGATTATACTGTGCAAACAGATTTGTCATTTCAGAGCAAAAAAAAATTGTTTACAAACATCTTGAATATTAACAGCTGCACTATTTACTAAGTGGGTTTGTTTTAACTATTCAATTTTCTGCTTTTCAAATTTTCCACCTCTTATAACAGTTATTTCAATTTTTAATCCTTAGTTTCCTTCCGTTGTTAGAAACTATGTATTACTATTTGTACACGGTTTGTAACTGGGTTTCTTTCAACTTTTACTTTTGAAATTCAATTTTTTCCACTTTGTTCATTCAATCACTTATTTAAAATTTTGCTCTTTTGTGCCAAAATTATTTATTACTAATTTTGTGCCCCAATTTTATTTTCGTTTTTATGGTCTGACAGTGCTCTTTATCCACCTGTTACGAGTTTTAATCTGCTTTAAAAATGTATCCTAATCATAGATATGAGGAATCTGCTATTCATACCAAAAATTGTTTATTTGCAAACTTCTTTAACATTAAAAGTTGAAGTATCATTATGCAACTTCCCTTTTATATACAACTATCCACTGTACAAGATTTACGTGTGCACACCTCTAAATTCATGTCACTTTTGTAAAAAAATTGAACCGGTATCAACCTTTGGTTCATGTTTCCCGCTTTGACGTCTTCCAAAATTTCACTTCCATTTGATTTTACTGTCAAAACATATTTGTCATTTCAGAGCAAAAAATGTTTGTTCACAAACTTCTTCAATATTAACAACTCCAGTATTTTGTAACTGGGTTTCTCTGAACTGTTACTTTTGGAATTCAATTTTTTTCACTCTCTTCGTTCATTCCCTTATTTTACATTTCTATCTTTCCTAACTGATTTATTTATTACTATTTTTGTACCCCTTCTTATTTTAAGTTTTATGGCTTCCCAATATTCTTCATTCACCTATTACGGCCTTTGTTCTGTTTTACAAACATTTCCTAATCACACATTTTACAAATATATTGTTCCCAGCAAAAAATGATTATTTACAATCTTCTTCAATATTAAAAAACTAGAGTATTTCATACCTGGGTTTGTTACAACTTTTACTTTTGGAATTCACTTTTTTTTCGCTATCTTCGTTCATTCCCTTATTTTAAATTTTCATCTTTTCTAACAGATTTGTTTATTACAAAGTTTATACCCCTTCTTATTTTAAGGTCTATGCTTTGACTATATTCTTTATCCACCCATTCCAACTATTATTCTGTTTTACAAACGTATCCTAATCACCCATTTGACAAATATACTGTTCAGCGCAAAAAATGTTTACTTACAACCTACTTTACTGTTAAAAACTGGACTACCATTATGCTTATTCCATTTTCCATACATCGATCAACTGTATAAGCTAAGATTTACGCGTATACATCTCTAAATTCATGTCAGTTTTGTAAAAAAATTAACCGCACCCAACCATTGCTTCATGTTCGCCACTGTTACGTGTTCCAAACTTTCACTTGCATTTGATTTTAATGTCTACACAGATTTGTCATTTCCACCAACCAATGTTGCAAACTCAGATTACAGTTTATCAACTAACTATTCTTTCAACATTTCTTTATCCCTGCATATGTTAACGACAGTGTTCGAGTTAGCTGTGCGGTGCAGTAGCACACGCATTCCATAGGCTGCCTTTATGTGTACATTTATTTACCAATCACCAACCGTCCAATTCATTGGTCGATGCTCTTTAACTATTAACCGTTCCCCTAATTTTTGTCTTCCATTACCACTGCAGGACATTCCTCTACCAACGCCCAAACCATGGCAACGCAGGTAGTCAACCACCCCTCAACTTCTACGACAGATGATTCAGGTATTTTTTTCCCCAATTCAATCCTCAATTGTCTTACATGATAGTACATGCAATGTCTACCAATTATTGCTACTCATACTGCAGCCACAATTACGTCCACTCCCCAACAACTACTTCTAAATCGATCTACCATTCCGACGCGTTATAACTGCGGTCGAAATTTTACTGCCACCCAAACTTTCGCCCATCATATCCTACCTCAACCCTCTTACTACACCCACTGTAATGCAAAATTATTTTTCCGCGAACCAACCGCAAATTGTTGCTCCGATGGTAAAATTAACATTCACAACCCTCCACTGCATCCTGAACTTTTCACTTTGTACACTGAAGATACTGAACGTGGGACACATTTTCGAACCAATATTCGGTCTTACAACAATGCTTTCGCATTCACGTCTATGGGGGCTAACATCGATCAACACTTAGCTTCTGTTCGAAATGGAATTTACTCCTACCGTGCACAGGGTTCCATCTACCACAGCATCGGAAGTGTTCTTCCTATGCCTGGCAGCAGACCCAGATACCTCTAGCTTTACATCTACGATACTGATCATGAGATTCAAAATCGACAGCAGGATAGTGCAGTATTAAGAGAAGCTATTCTGCAAATAGTGCAACAAATTTTAGATTTTTACAATCCTTATGTCCATGTGCTGAGATAGTTAGGGCAGCGTATTGATTTACAGGATTACAGATTGATAATAAAAGAAGTTATCATCGACCATCATTTCCACCAACTTCCCACCGCATCACATGTTGTAGGTATCGTTGTAGGAGATGATAACTCATACAATTTGAGCAACAGGGATATTATAGTTGTAACAAGATCAGGAACGCTACAACGATTTGAAGATACAACAGGATTTTACGATCCACTGCAGTATCCACTTCTTCTGCCTCGCGGTGAACAAGGATGGGATCTAAACATCCACAATACTGGACATAACACAATCAGTTGTAGAGCCTACTACTGCCATCTGTTATAGGTACCCACTTCCTTTTTATACTTTTCTACCCAAACCTCACACACATTTACTCTCCCTCGAACCGTCCACACTTAACTGTTTGTGCACATCATAGGTACGACCTATGGAACAACCTCTCCTACTGCTCAGTGGTCGCCTTCTCCAACAATTTGTTGTTGATGCGTACGTCAAAATTGAGACTATGCGACTACGGTATCTTCGAGACCACCAAGATACTATAAGAGCGGACTTATATCAGGGCTTACAAGATGCTCTAGCCAGTGGGGAGACAACTGCCAATACGTACTTTCCCTTCTACTCATTTCGCGCTACTAAAAATATAACCTATGATATTTAATTTTGTATACACCTATACTATCTGCAGGAAACGTTGGAGTTAGAAAGGTCCTTCCATCTTCACATATTGGTAGTCCACGTGATATGCATCAATGGTACCAGGACGCAATGGCAATAGTCCGAAGGTATGGAAAACTCGACTTATTTATTACTATAACATGTAATCCTAATTGGGTAGAGATTACACAAGACCTACTTCCCTTTCAACAACCGCACGATCGACCTGATTTAACTACTCGAGTTTTCCGTGCAAAATTGGAACAGCCTAAAACTGATTTATTTGATAAACATGTCTTAGGTAAAGTCATTGCACATGTTCATGTCATAGAGTTTCAAAAAAGAGGGTTGCCACACGCTCATATCTTAGTTATTCTTTCAGAAACTGATAAACTTTACACTCCCGATGATTACGATACTATGGTTAGAGCAGAAATTCCAAATGTACAACTAGAACCAGATTTGTACACATTAGTTACTAAACATATGATTCATCATCCATGCGGTAGTTTCAACCCCAATGTCGTATGCATGCGAGATGGAATATGTAAGAAGGGATTTCCTAAACCCTTCACGGCATCAACTTTACAAGGAACTGATCCATACCCTATTTATAGGCGACGTGATATTCGAATACAGGATCAATCAACTTCTACGGCAATTGATAATCGTTGGGTCGTTCCGTATAACCCGTATTTACTTCTAAAATATGATTATCATATAAACGTTGAAATTTGTTCCAGTATTAAATCTGTCAAATATATATATATATATATATATATGTTTACAAAGGATAGATCGCGTTTCCGTAGGCGTATCTTCTTGATCAGAGACTGTTTGTACAAAAAATGGACAAACACCTCAAAGTTGTGTGATTTAGTAGATCTTATGTTATTCTTAGTGATTTGAGCGATTTATGCAAATATATAAAAAAACAGGGGCTAAACTGTAAAAAGACACGCAGATTTATAGTGGTTCAGCCAGAATGTGCCTACGTCCACTTTATATGTTATTTCTCTTCTCTTATTCTGATTACAAGTACAAAGCTTTGATACAAGTAAAAGAAAGTTGTTTGAAAGTTCCTTCCGTGCTTGAGCTCTCAAACTTGCCCCCATTGCTGTACCCCTGCCCCTCTATTTATAGAGTGAGGCTAGGGGTAGGGGTCCAGGATGTGTATAGTCGCTGATGGGCCCGGGCTGATGTGATCAGGCCTGGTACGTCTTGGTTCGGCCTCGCTTGGTCCGGAGGTGGTTGGAGTGTAGAGTGGACCGGTAGTTGCTTGGACCGGTGGTGGGATGGTGGAGATGGAAGTAGGTTGGTTCGGCAGGAGGATGGTTCGGTGGGAAGCATGGTCCGTTGTGGAGATGGAAGTAGGTTGGTTCGGCAGGAGGATGGTCCGATGGGAAGCATGGTCCGGTGTGGAGATGGAAGTAGGTTGGTTCGGCAGGAGGATGGTTCGGTGGGAAGCATGGTCCGGTGTGGAGATGGAAGTAGGTTGGTTCGGGGTTGCATGGGACTGCCGAATAGGCTCTGTGAGACATGGATGCCGGACGAGTTCCTGCCGAATGGGCTCTGGAGAACGAGAATGCCGGATGAGTTAAGCTCCTTGGTCTCGAGGTCTTCTGGGTGAGAACACGCCCAACATTTGCCCCCCAAAGTAGGGCATATATCTGTATATGGCGTGCTTTGTTTTAAGTTAGGTATTATGGATAGCTTCGTTCGGCCCCTAGGTGCCGATCCAACTGGTCCGGTGTCCAACATTTGTTTATAAATAGGGGCCATACACCCTCGTCATTTTTTATCAACCGAACCATTTCCTAGCCTTTGCCGAATCAAAGTCCCTGCCGAATCAGGTGAGGAGCCGAATGTACTTGTGCTTGTATTGCCGAACGAGCTTTCTGAAAATTGCCGAATGAATCTTCGTACTGTACTACCGAATGTGCTTCTAGATTATAATACTGAATGAACTTTCACATTATAACACTGAATGAACTCTCGTATGACAATACCGAATGGACGTCCATACTATAATACCGAATGAACTTTCACATTATAACACCGAATGAACTCTCGTATGACAATACCGAATGGACCTCCATACTATAATACCGAATGGACTTCTGCATTTATTTGTTTACATCCTCTTTCTCTAACAATGTGTTTTTCCGGTGTTGCAGATAATGTCTCGTAAAGCGGAAACTCGATCAGACAAAAAGAAATCCGGGGGTGAAGGAGGTTCCTCTACCGTGCCCCCAGCTCAGCCGAATCCAGAACGTCACGGATCTGCCCCGAGATCACTAGTGGACGGGTACGGCCCTCAGGAGCTTTTGAACTCCCCGCCCGATTGCTTTCCTAGCTCCCTCAAGGAGGAGCAGCTTGATGTCATCTCTCGTTCTTTCGGAATTTACAGGGCACGAATGCTGTTGCCAGGGAGAGATGTTATGCCGTACGACCCTCCTGAAGGGTACTTTGCTTACAGTAGGTACCACTGCATGTGTGGTGCCATTCCGCCTCTTAATGCTTGGGTAACCAGCTTCCTCACATATCTCAAGGTGGCCACATTCCAGCTTCAACCCAACTCCTATGCTATACTGGTGAGCCTCTTCGTCATTTGACAGAGGAAGTATGGTCGTGCTCCTTCCAACCGGGAGATCCGGTACTTATATAATCTGAGGGGCTATAAGAAGGGGTCTCCATACATTAGCTTGGAGTCAGCCATGACCTTCAAGCCGGTCTTGGATCTGTATTCTAAATTCAGCATGTTCAAGAAGGAGTGGTTCTTTGTCAGGGACGACTCCGTTTCAATTCGGCGCTTTACTTCTGGATGTAAGTTGATGCTTTTACTTATAATTTCTATTCCGATTGCGATGCTTCTTCTCATACTTTCTCATTTTTGCTAGCGACAGGTGGCTTTGCGATTATGGAGACTGACCGCCTGGTTCAGACGGCGGCTGAGATAGAAGCTATTCTCGGGAAATATAGATCATCTGCCTTCTTGATCAGAAATGCGATTCTTCTGGAGTATAACTTAATCCTTCCACAGCAGTCAGTAGTTAAGCTGAGGGAAACGGCGGAGGAGAGGGCGGCTGCTCAGACCAACGAAGGTGTTACAGTAGAGAGTAGCAAGAGGAAACCTTTCACAAAACCTCCAGCCGTCGGAGGTAAGAAACTCAAGAAGTCGGACGGTCCCTCCCCCAGCAATTGTCCACTTACCCAGGAGGAGGAAGACATAGAGGAGGAAAGAGGTGAGGGTGGAGATGGTCGGGTAGGTGATAAAGGTGGCGATGGCATCGGGGCCTTGCTTCCTGGGCGAGCGGGCGAGATTCAGGAGTGGACAGATGATGCGTTCCACTAGGCTTTCGAGGGGCTGGACGAAGATCCGGCTTTGGTAGAGAAAACCGGGAAAGCGGACAAGGCCGGGATCGGTGCAAGCGAGTCTTCTCAGACCCTTCCAGCCAAGGTGGCTCCGACGACTCAAGGTGAACTCTTGACTCCTGCATGCTTCATTAATGATAGGGACATAGGAATTTTTTATGACCCGCTCCCGTCATGGAATGAAATCCAGGACTTATTGCAGTATCCTACTCCTCCCCAGGGTTTGTACAACCACAGATGTGTTTCTTTTCTTTTTATCTTTTAATTTGCCGTGTTTTCTCGAATTATATAGTGATGTAAGTTTGTGACACTTGTTCTTCATATCAGGAGCAGGTAGGACATCCAAGGCCTCGGATCTTCGGCACAGGCTTGAGCAATACAAGCTTTCAAAAACCTCCGCCGAGCCGAAGCCTTCGACCCACCGCTCCGGGGATGTAGTCGGCTACCGCCCTCTTCTCGGGGTTATTGAAGAGGGTATTCAACGGAGAAAGAGGAGTCATCCTCCATCCGAACCTTCACTTGGTCCTCAGTTCCCGGCTCAGCCTCTTCATGATATCACGGGGGAGGATAGCGAGTTTGCACTCTCTCCGTGCCCGCCCGGAAACCCTACCGTTATTCATATCGACCGTCCTGACTTAGCTCGTAATCCATTTGCGGGTCATCCTGACCTGGATCCAAGCTCCCATGATATTACCTTTGACGAGGTCACCGGTGAACACCTTCTTCCCCGCAACCCCATGGTACGAGTACTTGATGAAGCTAAGTCCTTAGATCTCGATTTACTCACTACTCGTATAATCACTATGGGAGACGAGGCCAAGGCTAATATTGATCGGGTGGCGGAGGAGACTAAGAAGCTGATGGGGCATCATGCCCGGCTGGTTAAGGCCGGAGTGGAGATTGGGAGCGCCAACATCCGACTTCGATTGGTGGTTTCGGATCAGGCCAAACAGCTTGCGGATCAGGCTATTCAGATTTCTCAGCATGAGGCTGCTTCTGGACGACTAAGGAAAACCATGGAAGAGGCCAGTCGGGCCGAACTGCAGAAAATGGAAGCTACTTGCAGAGAACGGATTGACATGGCTATTGCCACGGTGGACGAGGTTCGGAAAGCGGATCTTGAGCAGGTGGAGGAATTGTCCGGGAAAGTTGAGGCTGCAGTGCTTGCTCAAGCCAAGTTGAGGGAGGAGATGGAGGCAATGCGGGGATCCCTTCTGGTTGACTGCTCGAGATACCGATCAGAGAGAGATGCTGCCGTTGGGAGGTTGTCGGCTTCCGAGGCCCGGATGAGGGAGCTTGAGGAGAATGAGGGGATGATGGACGAAATGCTTCAGGACATGTACTTCCGAACCTGGAAGCAGGGCAACCTATCTTGGATGGATGATTATCCCAGGGTCATGGCTAAGATCTATCTTCGGGCTCTGGAGGAGGCCAAGGCCGATGCGGATAAAGATGGTGGCGTGGCCTTCAGCATGGACGCGGTCACTGCCTAGTTTGCCAAGGGGGAGAAGGTGGCGGTGAAGGAGGGTATGCGGTTGCTTGCTACTGAGGAGGCAGGGGTGCAAGTGGATGATGACGACCAAGATGGCCAATAAGCTTATGCTGGTAAGCCTTCCTTTTTAGTTTCCCTATTAACTTGGTTGCTTATCACTAATGAATCCTTTCTTTGACTGGACAGGTGGCCAACAGGATAAGGATAAAACTCCAATGCAGCCGGCCCCTTGATTAGACCTGGAAAAAACTCTTTTTTGTGGACTTTGACAGGGTTGTATATGTTAGTCTTAAAACAGTAAAGTAGCTTTTAGGTTGTATTATTTTGCTTCTTGTAATAAATAGCTCCATTCTTGATGTGTAATTCTTTAACTTAAGCTGATTTTGTCGTTTTCTGAATGTTTGTTGCCATTTTGACATGTCGCATGAGAAATATAGCTATGTATATTCTTGTAATTGAATTGTGTTTGATGTCAGATTCTGATTCTAAATCATAATTCCATGACTTGCAATATTAGCGTGTGGTGTGAACAAATTATAGTCATGTATTTGTACACAAAAGAAGAAAATACCGCCTTTCATGTTTTAATCGTAGATGGCAGTCTTGAATATCTTGTATGACCGAGCATGGAATGCAGTCGAATGCCCTGCCATCCAACTGTGAGTCCCTACACCCATTGGCGAGTATCTCCTACTCTGTATCCTGTACTTTAGGGATTGTTATAGAGGATAGGGAAAAAGCTTTTTAAGTAAAATTGAAATATGTGAAAAGGTAAAACTTCCAATCACGGAAGGCCTTCGACGTGCTTAAGTTCGTGGCAAACGGGTTTTGTAGTCACTTTCCCTAGTTGTGGGTCTTGGAGACATTTGTCACCCATCTTACGCCTCCGCGGGGAGTTAATTCTTTTTTACCACAGCCGTACTTAAGACACATCGGAGCCGAGATCGCGCACAGTAACTACCCGGGCCATTATGGTCCGTAATCGTGGGTATTATTCGATTTACTGTGGTCGGCTAGCGTGGGTGCCGATCGTCAACTGTGAACTGCCCCTGGCTGGCCACACCTTATGTTGGGGCTTATAGTCGGTTCACAGTTGCCGGCGAGCCTAACGCCGTAATGAGCTGCCTCGGCTATAGTCGGCCTTCTCGGTGGCTTATAATCGGCTCATTACAGTTGGCTTTGAGGGCCATCGCGAGCAATGAGTTAACCCGCAGCAGAGGGATGCCGGAGCAAAAGTGTCTCATTGGCGAGGGCATAGATTCGCATAGTACCTACTAGGTCTTGTCCAGGTGAAGTTGCGTTGTGGAGTGCTTTGAATAGAAATGCTATATGCTCAGGATTTCGTTCAACAGAAAAGGATAAAGTTAACAAGCAGCCAAGATACAAAGGAACAAGTCAAAAAAGAGACAAGGTTTTTTAAAGTGGTTCGGCACGAAAAATGCCTACGTCCACTGATTCTCTTTGTTAATTCACTTCATATGGGCAATACAAGTTAAGAAAAGTATCGACGGAGGTGTTGGATGTTCCATGCCCTCTGGAACACCTCTCCGTCCACTGTTGACAAAATATAGGCTCCGTTGTGGAGATCTTTATGAATTACATATGGTCCATCCCAGATTGGGTCTAGTGCTCCGGGACGAGGGAAGATTCGCTTGAGGACAAGATCCCCTTCCTGTAAGGTATGATGCTTGACTTTGGAGTTGTAGTGTGCCGCCACTTTTTGTTTGTGGGCTGCTGCTTTAAGGACTGCATCATTTCTTCTCTCCTCGACTAGATCCAAAGACATGTTGAGGAGCTCTTCATTCTCTTCTGGGTTATAGTGGATCCTACGGTGGGAAGGCACAATGGTTTCAACTGGGAGCATAGCCTCCGATCCGTATGCCAAAGAGAAAGGAGTGTGCCCTGTTGATGTTCTGAAAGATGTGCGGTAGGCCCATAGTGCCGTAGGGAGTTCATCCACCCAAGCGCCCTTTGACTTTTCGAGCTTCTTTTTTATCAGAGTTTTCAGAATTTTGTTGACTGCTTCGACTTGTCCGTTTGCCTGGGGATATGCTACGGATGAGAAGCTTTTACGAATTCTGTGTTCTTGGCACCAGTTGGCGAATTCCTCGCTGTCAAACTGAAGTCCATTGTCTGATATGATTTTGAGTGGGACTCCGTACCTGCATAGAACATTTTTGATTAAGAAGTTAATAACTTTTGTTGAAGATACTTTATTTAGAGATTCTGCTTCCACCCATTTGGTGAAATAATCAACTGCCACTATAGCACATTTGGCCCCGCCTCGGCCCATTGGTAGCTCGGCGATTAAGTCAATTCCCCATATTGTGAATGGCCAAGGGCTGGTCATCTGAGTAATCTCGGTTGTTGGTAGCCGAGGAATCTTAGCAAATTTTTGGCATCTGTCACACTCCTTGACGAAATCTAAGGCGTCCTTGCTTAAGGTGGGCCAGAAATATCCGTATCGGAGTATCTTTTTTGCTAATGTTTGTCCTCCGGTGTGATCTCCGCAGCTCCCCTGATGGATGTTGGATAAGATTTCCTTGGCTTCTCTCCCAACGACACACCTTAATAACGGGTTAGAGAATCCGCGCCGGTAGAGGATGTCTTCTTGTATTGTGTAGCGGGATGCTTTCCTCAGGATTTTCTTGACTTCGTTAAGCCCGTTGGATAGAGTGCCACTTTGTAGGTAGTCTCGGATGGGAGTCATCCAAGTTGCTTCTTCGGTTGGAGCTATCAGATTTACTTGCTCAAAACTTGGGGCCAGTTGCTTTGAGATGGTCACTACCCCGAAGATGGTGATGTCTCTCACACTTGCTTCCTTTGCTAATTCGTCGGCCTCTCGGTTCTCCTCCCGAGGGATGTGTTTGACTAAGTAGTGGTCCAATCGGCTGAGAAGTAACCTGGTCTTCTTTAGATATGCTATGAGTCGTTCTTCTCGAGCTTGGAATTCTCCTAGTATTTGATTAACAATAAGTTGAGAATCGCTGTGAAGACACAAAGAATTGGCCCCGATTTCTATGGCAATTTCTAGTCCAGCTATCACTGCTTCATATTCTGCATCGTTGTTGGTGGCAGCGAACTCCAACCTTATAGCATAGTGCAGTTTGTTTCCCCTAGGAGTGATTACTACCACACCTGCCCCCGAGCCTTGTTCGTTCGATGCACCATCCACAAAGAGATTCCACTTGATATCTTCTATTATTTCCAATTGCTCCTTACCTTCGTTGGTAGTGAATTCTGCAATGAAATCAGCCATGGCTTGTCCCTTGATGGCGGTGCGAGGGTGATAGGTGATATCATACTGACTTAGTTCAATGCACCATTTAAGTAGTCGCCCAGAAGTGTCAGGACGATGGAGTACCTGCCTCAATGGTTGATCGGTCAGAACTTTGATGGAATGGGACTGGAAGTAGTGACGCAGTTTTCGTGATGTGATTAGTAAACAGTATGCTAACTTCTCAAGCTTAGGATATCTAACTTATGCCCCAGTAAACCTTTTGCTGACGAAGTAAACTGGTCGTTGCGTGCGGTTGTCTTCCCTTACCAAGGCAGCGCTTAGAGCGTGAGATGACACAGCAAGGTATAGGTATAATTCTTCGCCTTCGCTTGGAGTCGAGAGTACCGGTGGTTTCTGGAGGTGTTCGATTAGGTTATGGAAAGCGGTTAAGCATTCGTCCGTCCATTCGAACTTTCCTTTATCTTTCTTTAGAGCTTCGAAAAAGGGGATGCACTTGTCCGTTGCCTTGGAGATGAATCGGCTTAGGGCGGCCACTTTTCCATTTAGGCTTTGCATTTCCTTTCGGGTGGAAGGTATCTTGATATCCCTTAGCGCTCGGACTTGTTCAGGGTTTGCTTCTATCCCTCTGGCATGAATGATGAATCCTAAGAACTTCCCTGACGACACACCGAAGGAGCATTTTAGTTGATTCAACTTCATTCCATATTGCCGAAGTACTTGAAACATCTTGCCTAGGTGGCTTACGTGATCTTTGGCCTTCCTTGACTTTACCAGCATGTCATCCACATACACTTCCATAGTTTGTCCTATTAGCCCTGCAAACATCTTGTTGACGAGGCGCTGGTAGGTGGCTCCTGCATTTTTAAGTCCGAAAGGCATTACTTTGTAGCAGTATAAACCTCGGTCGGTGATGAAACTAGTGTGGTCTTGGTCGGGAGCATGCATAGGAATTTGGTTATATCCTGAGTATGCATCCATAAAAGACAGGAGTTCGTGCCCGGCTGTGCTGTCTACAAGTTGGTCGATTCTGGGAAGTGGGAAGCAATCCTTTGGGCAGGCGTCGTTTAAGTTGGAAAAGTCAATGCAGGTTCGCCACTTCCCATTAGCCTTTTTTACCAGCACCGGGTTGGCGATCCATTCCGGGTAGATAGCTTCTCGTATGAAGTCATTGGCGAGTAGATTCTTTACTTCTTCATCGAGTGCCGCTGATCGCTCTGCCCCCATACTTCTCTTTTTTTGTTTTACAGGCGCCTTGGTAGGATCAATGTTTAATACGTGGCAGGCTATGTCGGGGGAGATTCCAGTCATGTTAGCGTGTGACCAAGCGAATACATCCAAGTTGTGGCGGAGAAAATCGATGAGTTGTTCCTTCAATTCGGCTTTTAATTGGGACCCAATTTTCAATAGTCTACTCGAGTCGTGCTTGTCTACATATATAAACTCCATAGCCTCTGCAAGCTCGGCGGTGGCCTCCTCCTCTTTGTCCCTAGGATCTAATTCATTGAAAGGGTCGCTGGTATATTGAAGAGGAGGGGCTTTCTTTAATTTCTACGCTTCTAGACTTTTTGTGTTGAGGGCAATCTCTACACCCTTCCCTTTATCCTTCCTGTGGTTGTTGCGAAGTTCAGTCACATAGCAGTCTCGAGCAACGTCCTGATCTCCTTCCACTTCCCCTACTCCATTGTCCGTTGGGAATTTCATCTTTAGGCACCATGGGGCTAAGACAATTCGGAAGTCAGACAAGGATGGCCTTCCTAAGAAGGCGTTGTAGGCCGACTGGTTTTCTATTAGCACAAACGTTTGTTTCCGTACAGCAGAGCGGGGATGGCTTCCAATCTCAACAAAAAGGTCCAGTTGCCCGAGGGGCATCTTCGCATCTCCAGTGAAGCCGTGTAGTGGTTTATCGCAGGGGGATACATCCTTCATTGATAGCTTCATTTTGTCGAATGCGTGTTTGAACAGGATGTTTACCGAGCTTCCAGTGTCTACCAGGATTCGGTAGACTTTGGCGGGACCAAGTCGGGCAGAGATGACCATGGGATCCATGTGAGGGTACTTCCTTCCTTCTAGGTCACGCTTACCGAACGTGATGTCATTACTTTCTTTCCGCTTCGGGTGGCGCTCTTCTATAACCGAATTGACATAGTCTTTATTGTCTCTAAGCGACTTTCCGTATCTTTCCATCTCTTTCCAGCTTCTGTCTGCGATGTGTGGCCCTCCTGAGATGGTATGGACCACTATCTTTTCTTGGCTAGAGCTGCTAGCGTTGCGGTTTCCTCTGTCGGCCCCCGGGGAGGGTAGCCTTGGGTTTTCATTGGCTGGAGCTGGGGTCCTGTCCTGACCTTTTACATAACGTTCCAGTTTCTTTCTTCTGATGTGTTCCTCTATCAGATCTCGGAGATGATGGCATTCGTTGGTATCATGCCCGTGAGATTCGTGGAAGCGGCAGAATTTTCCAGACTTCTGTGCGTTATCTGATTCCTTCTTGTATGGTGGACGTTTGTATCTAACTTCGCCTTGGGTGGCAAGGAAGATATTTTCGACGGTCTCGTTCAAAGGAGTGTAAGTGTCGAATCTTGGTCCTGGCCGATATAGGCGCTTTTCTCCCTTCTTGCCCCCAGCATTGTCTCTGGAATCATTTCTTCGAACGTCCCTTGCCACAGCAGGGGCGCTGCCATGGGTTGTCTTATTTTGCTGTCCTGACTGCCCCTCAACGGCAGCATCCTCAAGCCTTATGTATTTCCCGGCTTCATGGAAGAAATCGGGTAAAGTGGCTGGCTTTTCTTTTGTCAACCTTCTAGCAAATTTAGTGTCCGGATGCACACCACTGCAGAGGGCCATTAGGATAAGCTTCTCATCGGCATCTTGGACTGCGGCTGCTGCGGCGTTGAATCTGGTTAGGTATTGCTGCAACTTTTCTCCAGGTTTCTGTTTGACGCTGGATAAGGAATAAGCGTCCTTAGGTTGCTCCACATGAATGCGGAACTGACTGATAAATTTTTCTTTCAACATTTCCCACGAGCTGATGGATCCTTGGGGTAGATGACAGAACCAGGAGGTAGCAAGATCTGCTAAGAAGAGCGGAAAGCATTTGCACAGTACTCTCTCTGTTGCTCCACTCATGAGCATATGCTGCGTGTACCTCTGTAAGTGTACAACGGGATCGGAGGTTCCTTTGTAGGGTTCCATTGTTGGCATCTTCCATTCTCGGGGGGTGAAAGCAATTTCGATATTGCGGGCGAAAGGGCTGGTTACCCTAGCGCCTATCCCTCGATCTCTTTGCTCCCGTTGGACACACTCTCTGAATAAGCGTGCCATCCTTTCATCATAACTTGGAGCAGATAGAAATGAGTTTGGTTCTGTTCTGTGGGATTGATTCCGTCCAGATGACCTGTAGGGATGGTATCGTCTATCATTCCTCATATTTTCCAGTGGCTGCCTTTGATCTTCTGGGAGCATGCTTGGGTCAGCTACAGTTGGCCCTTGCCTTGATCTCCTCCTGTTGGGTTCTGATCTAAGCACTTCCTCGGGTCCAACTTCGGGCTGGACTCTAGCTCGGCCCCGTTCACTGGCGTTTCTATGGTTAGGCAGCATGACAGGCTCAGCTACAGTTGACCTTCGCCCGGTACCTTCCCCGATGGGTTCGGTACCAAACGTTTCCTCAGGCCTAACTTCGGGCTGTGCTCGGTCTCGGCTCCTACCACGGCTACTTCTGCCGTTAGCTCCTTCGAAGAAGGAAGATCTTTGTTGTCTCTGAGATCCTCCAGACTGGGACTCGCCCCATGATTCAATGTTGCGGTTGGATTCTTCAGCGTCCCTTAAGCGTGACATGAGATGGTCCACCAAGGCTTCCTGCTGGGACGTGAAGCGGTTAGTTACGTCAACCACAACTCTGTCCAGATCTGCTCTAGTAATTGCTGTAGGCTGTTCTG
Organism: Allium fistulosum; assembly: GCA_030737815.1. NCBI lineage: Eukaryota > Viridiplantae > Streptophyta > Magnoliopsida > Asparagales > Amaryllidaceae > Allium > Allium fistulosum. The sequence goes on from CM060907.1 coordinate 105,711,737, forward strand.
TGGCAGGAGTAGTTGGGTTAGCCTGTTCTTCATTTGTTACTGTTGCTGGAGGAGGACGATTTACTTGATTCGTGACAGCTGGATCTGGAAGACTGCTGGATGCGATGTTTTTTCCTTTGTTAACATCTTTTCTCTGTTTGGGAGGCATGTTTTCCAAGTGGCGGACGATGCTGTTAGGAAAACTTGTTAAGCGGATGAAGCTGAAGCTTCGAGCTTCTAGTTCTCAGTGAAAGCACCAAAAATGTTTGTACAAAAAATGGACAAACACCTCGAAGTTGTGTGATTTAGTAGATCTCATGTTATTCTTAGTGATTTGAGCAATTTATGCAAATATATAAAAAAAACAGGGGCTAAACTGTAAAAAGACACGCAGATTTATAGTGGTTCAGCCAGAATGTGCCTACGTCCACTTTATATGTTATTTCTCTTCTCTTATTCTGATTACAAGTACAAAGCTTTGATACAAGTAAAAGAAAGTTGTTTGAAAGTTCCTTCCATGCTTGAGCTCTCAAACTTGTCCCCATTGCTGTACCCCTGCCCCTCTATTTATAGAGTGAGGCTAGGGGTAGGGGTCCAGGATGTGTATAGTCGCTGATGGGCCCGGGCTGATGTGATCAGGCCTGGTACGTCTTGGTTCGGCCTCGCTTGGTCCGGAGGTGGTTTGAGTGTAGAGTGGACCGGTAGTTGCTTGGACCGGTGGTGGGATGGTGGAGATGGAAGTAGGTTGGTTCGGCAGGAGGATGGTTCGGTGGGAAGCATGGTCCGGTGTGGAGATGGAAGTAGGTTGGTTCGGCAGGAGGATGGTCCGGTGGGAAGCATGGTCCGGTGTGGAGATGGAAGTAGGTTGGTTCGGCAGGAGGATGGTTCGGTGGGAAGCATGGTCCGGTGTGGAGATGGAAGTAGGTTGGTTCGGGGTTGCATGGGACTGCCGAATAGGCTCTGTGAGACATGGATGCCGGACGAGTTCCTGCCGAATGGGCTCTGGAGAACGAGAATGCCGGATGAGTTAAGCTCCTTGGTCTCGAGGTCTTCTGGGTGAGAACACGCCCAACAGAGACGATCGATGAAATTTCTGAATTTGTTAACGCCCGATGGATTTGTGCACCAGAGTCGCTATGGAGAATATTTAAGTTCCAACTTAGCAGCATGTCTCTATTTGTAATAGGCCTGCAAATACATCTACCTAACATGCAACTACTTCAATTTAACGCAAATGAAACCTTACACTCTGTTCTGACCGATCAACGTAGAACTAAAACTATGCTCACATAATTTTTCAACCACAATTTAGCGAACGAGGGGGCATGCCGGTACCTTTACCACGAATTCCCTGAAAAGTATTGGTGGAACTACGAACATAAAGAATGGGTACATAGACGTATTAACCGTAAAGTAATTGGTCGGCTTTACACCGTACAACCAATCGAAGGTGATCGCTACTACTTACGTTTGCTACTAACTCATATCCCAGGCACAACCTCTTTCACAAACTTACTTACAGTCAATGGAACTGTTCACCGTACATTTAAAGAAGCAGTAGAATATCGAGGACTACTAGAAAATGATAACAGTGTTAAGGACTGTTTAATTGATGCTTCGAACACCCATATGCCTGCTGCTTTACGGCGACTATTTGTTACAATTTTAGTATACTATGAACCATGTGGTGTGCGTGAATTGTGGGACAAATTTTGGCCCTCTCTCACCGAAGATTACCTAACTGCATCTTCTACCACCATCCCAACTTCATACTTAATTGGTCGATGTCTCTCTGATATTAACAGCCTTCTAAAACAATATAATAGAACCATATTTGATTATGATTTACCACATAGCTCCCTACGTTCACCTGAGCAGCACAATGTTTCCACACTTATTTTAGAAGAACAGTCAATTCAAATACCGTTACCAAATTTACAAGCCATAATTAAGTTAACCCCTGAACAAAAGGAAGCGTTTGATGCGATAATGCTTTCCGTAAATTCAAAAAAGAGCTCCATTTATTTCATCGACGGTCCTGGAGGGACAGGAAAAACTTTTCTATATAAAGCAATTTTAGCTCAACTACGAAATCGAGGTGTTATTGCAATTGCAACTGCTACTTCCGGAATAGCTTCTATTGCATTGCCCGACGGTAGAACCGCACACTCACGATTTAAAATCCCGATTAACTTAGACTCTTCCTCCACATGCCATATTAGTAAAAAATCTGACACTGCAAAACTTTTATCCGCGGCAACCGTTCTCCTATGGGATGAAGCAACCATAGCTCACCACCATGCATTCGAGGCTTTTGACCGAACGTTACGAGACTTGATCGATGCGGATGTTCCGCTTGGTGGAAAAATTGTTATCTTAGGTGGTGATTTTTGGCAGGTTTTACCTGTTGTTCCCGGAGGGACTAGAGCTCAAACAACTGACGCATGTATAGTTCAGTCATATTTGTGGTCGACTATTAAAGTATTTCATCTAACTCAAAATATAAGGGCCCGCGCTGACCAACCGTACGCCGATTTTGTTTTGCGCATTGGAAATGGTACTGAACCCACCATAGAAGAAGACATGATCAAACTACCACTGGATATTGTCATACCATGGGACGACACAAGTTCATTATACTCTTTGATAGACGAAATCTTCCCCGCATTAAATGCTAATTTTTGCAACACAAACTACATACTACAACGAGCAATTTTATCACCAACAAATGAAATAGCGGATGAAATTAATAACATGATAATAAAAAATTTCCCCGGCGAAGAGCATGTTTACTACTCTTTCGACAGAGTAGAAGACGACATGTCTAACTTATACAGAGTGAGTTCTTGAACTCACTCTACCCAGGTGGTATGCCACCTCACAAATTAACTCTTAAAGAAGGATCGCCAATAATGTTACTCCGCAACATTGATCCGTGAATTGGGCTATGTAATGGGATGAGACTACTCTGTCGTGCCTTCCATCCAAACCTTATAGACGCTGAAATTTCTTTCGGTCAATTCCAAGGTACGCGGGTGTTAATTCCACGTATACCATTAAAGCCTTCTGAAAGCATAAACCTACCAGTCACCCTTATCCATAAATAATTCCCTGTTCGCCTGGCGTGCGCGTTAACAATTAACAAATCACAAGGACAAACCATCCCACATGTTGGAATTTATCTTCCCAACCATGTTTTCTCTCACAGCCAACTTTATGTCGCTTTATCTCGAGGAATTTCAAGTAGCACGACAAAATTTTTGGTGCAGAATGGAAAACTACATCGTAAAAAAGGAACGCATACCCGAAACGTTGTTTACAAGGATGTTTTGTTCACGTGCTCTCAAATTATGAACATCTCTTCCACACAACTTAACTAACCCACCTTCCTTCCTTCCCCGCGGTTACTTTCCAACTCACACTGCCCACATCTTCCAATCCCCCTGCTTTACATCTCCAACGACATAACAACATCCTCCAATTTCACAAACCTCTTACTCCGTGTGCATTGCCTTGCATATATTATCTCCTTCTCCTATAGTTCACGTACTGGGGCTGCATACGGCACTGCCTGTACCACAACCTGCAGCACACTACCTATTCTACTTATCAGCCTATGCATCTTCACAAAATAAGCAACCGGTCACCTCATTTTTTTAATCATTAACTGTCATGTGCACATACTACAGAATTAGGAGGTGCTCAACTGCTGCTCTACTTTTTTAAACTTACTTTGTTTCTTCTTCCTTTTGTCAACAACGAACCACTGCTGATTTACTTTGCCATCCATAACTGGGGTTCACGGTCTGAGCTTGACCAAGGTAGGTGGTTGCTCCACTCAATTATTTCGCAGCAGTGACCAGTTATGGAAGCCACACATTTATCCTCCAACAAGAACGTCGTTATACCACCCTACATCTACCATTCTGCTCTCATCTCAATTGGCGGAAATAAAACGTAAGTGCTGAAACTAGCAGACTGTAACTTTTTAATTATCCCACCATACTCTTCTTCCACTACATTGTTTGACCTGTTTTTTGTTGCAGGAATTAGTCAGCAGTCGTTGTACGTGCAAAGTTTGGTTAATTTAAAATACAAACAAATCAACAACATGTGTACTAAAACCTAACACTCCATCGACACTTCGGCTTTTACCAATAAAGCAACTTCTCATACACTTCACAGGATGCCACCTGTTACACTGCATTCAACAATAAAAATACTGTTTGGTACCCTCATAGAGGCCAGCGTGCACAGTAATTACCATTTACAGTGCACCGTTCCTTCCCTTTGATTACGTTGTCTACGGACCCAAGCCCTGCCACGCCAACGCTTTCCTCCGCAGGTACAGTCTGCCATCATTTATTACATCTTCAGTTATGCATATATCGCTGCTGTAATGCATGCGTACTCACAACTACATTTGCTGTCCTAACAAAACAGCTTTGCTATTCTCTCCTCACACCAATGTTGTACATTTATTTTCCGCTTTTAATGTCATAGTTTTGAACTTATAAATAAATTTTCATTTGATCCACCAACTTTGTTTTAAATTGGTTCACTTTAGGTTTTCATAACTACAAACATGGGAAGATGCACTATAACCACTCACTGCAAAATCACCTCCATCTACATGCTTTGCTTATGCATTTGGACAGTCTGCTTGCTTCGTCAGTTGTTGACACCGATTAAGTCAACCATAATGCTTCAGCGTTTTAAATTACACGAAGATACCCTTTGAGCTTACATTACATAATGTTAATATTTATTTCCACATGTTGAATGATATGTAACAGTTGTTGTACCTACGTATGTTGCAACTTAACAAATTTATGTACAGATGCCTGTTGATGTGATATATTTATTTCTCCTCCCACTTTCTACTGGACATAGCTGAAACATTATTTTTGCTCTGCACTTATGCTGGATACCATGCTGTGAGCTCTATATGTACGCATTTTACTCTGAATCCATGTTTATATTATCACGCTATGTGCTCTGTTTCAGATATACGACTTTAACTTCCATACGGACACGTACGACCGAATTACTGGCTGTTAAATATTTAACCTATTACATTAATACATTGCACGGTGCTGTTTGCTTTTTCATTACCATACTGTCGCATCGTCTCTTCATTCTGCCATTGTCAACTTCCTATTTTCTGCAACATATTCCTATTAACCTACATTCTTGCCATATACATGCATATTCAAATATTTAACAGCAACTGCATTCTTCTGTTCACAACATAATCTTTAATTCACGTGCATAATGGACAGTTTGTACTGGCACACTTTTTCATACTGACACCTATCAACTTACGACCGAACTTGCTGCATCAAACGAAAAAACTACTGTACTCAATTACAAAGCATTCTTATATATATAGCTACAGTGTAAAATACATAGCATATGTTTCCCATATTTCTATTACGTGGGAAACTGTCCTCCAACAAAATTACAGAAAAGAAAATGAAGATTACGGAATCAATGGACGGATGGACAACTTAATTTCACTGCAAACATGAACGACCTCATACACTCACCTGAATTTTCCACTTCTCACAGACAATATATATTTATTACTACGGTTTTTGCTAATGCACTTCACATTCACATTGTCCAATTGTACTATTTCTGCAATTTTCTGACAACTTGTCAATTTTCACTATTTGACATGCTTTCAACAAAGTTCACTTCCACTGTACGTGGTACCCATTCACATCCCTCTGCATATGGTTCACTGCACATTTTGTATACACAGTCAAACTTAATAGAATACTATTTTACAACGATTTTTTTTCCACTGACTTATAAATTACACTGCATGACGCATACTATGCTACAAGATGCTTTATTAAAGATGGACAGCTTTACTCTTCCTGCATGCAAGTATTACTACAGCACCTTGCTCTGTTTTCCACGCACAGTACTGTCATGCAGACAAATACATGCAACGTCCTATTCTATAGTAATTTTTCCTGCCCATCATACGCCGGTTTCCATTTCCTACCCACTTACGTGTTTTCCTCACATCCATTTCACTATAATCCACCAAGTTACCCCATTTGCCGCATAATACTGATTCAACTCTTCCAGTAACTACCTTACTCCCTCACATATTCTCCTCCTCCACTTACCACCTCACATCCCCACCAACTTATAAACTCCTCAACGCCCTACACTTTTACTGTCTACTTAATACAACCTGCTCCTTCGATGACAAAGGTAACTCCGTCCGCATTTTACAAATAAAGCTGTTTGCTGTTATTGCACTACTTTTTTCCGTATTTCATTTCCTTCTAACTCACTAATGACTTCCTCCAATGCAGACCAAATGCTCAAGATCCACTCAAGAGAGTGCAGTAAACCTTTCCACATAAAGGATTAAATGCAAATGCACCCATTCAACAAAGCTTCTTCAAACTCTTCCTACTGAAATAACTGCTTCTTCTGTTGCCTTACCACCACCTCCTTCTCAACAACACGATTCAGACAATGGTACCAACGCAAAATGACTACAACCTCTTCAACCATACGTAGCAACAACAAAGAGTGCGCAGAAACAAATCGACTTTAAGGAAGCGTCTGCATTTTCGGATCAACTCCAAATCCCTACCGACCATCATCCCCATGCACCTTACCAACAGACGGTAATTGGGATGATTTCTTCACTCCCGAAGTGGTATGCTACACATACTAACCTATACTTCAACACATCTGCATATTCTTGCATACATATATCAATCGTCTAACTTTCAACCCCTTTAACCTTCTCCTACAGATCGAAGAGTGTGATCGAGCTGTTGAGCGCTATCTTGCAGAACGTTCGCAGAACTGATTACTCTATGTATAAGTACAACAGTTAATCAATTCCATGTTTTGCTGCATATTTTCTCCTTCTGTACTTTGGCAATAAAATAGCTTTTACAACTGTTGTGCCTTATACAGTGTACTTATATACATAATTTGATTTCCATCTACACGTTTCTCTAACTGTACGACTCCTTATTTTCTGTTGTACCTACACCAACAAGTAATCTGCTACTACAACAACAAATGTTTTTTCCCTACAACACAACACCATCAAGTGGATCTACATAACACATTATCATACACAAAAAATATGCTCACCTGATCTCCTCCTACTACGACAACCAACTAACATTTCGACTACTAATTTCAACCCCTCTGCATTCCATCCTACCAGATTACTACACTTTTGCTGCTACAACGCAACTTCTAACTTCGTACATATATAATTCCACCTCTATACTACCAAACCTGTCCTGCTGCCAACTTACTTTCGCACACACGCTTTTCATGGTCACGTGCAGAGCACGTGCATGCATACTCGTATATATAAAGTTTTATTATGCTATGCATATGATCTAGAACTATTTGAAAAAAAAATTAATATATATATACACACACAGATTTAGATATTATAAATATGCTTATGAACAAATATATATATAGTTCAAAGAAAAATTATTTTTATATTTACTACAATAATACACACATATATAGATTTTTAATATTTTACATGTGTGTGTGTGTGTAAATTTTACATATACATACATACATATATATATGTTTAAATATTTTCATTCTAATAAAATTATTTAAAAAACTTTAACATATATATTTATATACAAATATATAGATTTATATTATTTATATAAATAGTATGTCTAATTATGTACATATATTTATACAACATACATTACATATCAGATGAGCTAACACGTCCATTGCGATGTAGATCCCAACATCTATACATGTGCATGTTATACCTTGCACATAATATCATGTTATGCATGCACATACATACATATATGTATATGATATATGTGTGCATTTATATGTATAAAATATAAACCAAATAAAATTGTATATAATTACAGATTTAAATAAAATAAAAGATTTTATTTAAATAAAATTTAGAAATGTTTTAAATAAATTAAACTTCATAGGCTCAATATAGATCCAATAAGGGATTTTGTTTTGAAATTTAGCCATAACTTCCACTACAGACTAGTCCAGTTATAACAATGGTAACAAAGCCCAATAGCCTATGTGGTCAAAATTAGTCATATTAGGATTAGTTATTAATCCCACAGCATAATGGTTGTCCATAATAGAAAAGTCCCAAATTTGAATTGGTCATTGGGCTAATTTTCAAATTTGTTTGAAAATCTAAAAATAAAAGATTTAAAATTTAAAAGTTCAATTTAAACTAAAATTTACATATATTATAAAAGTTATAGTATAATAAAATTTTCAAAATGTCTGAAAATAATGTAAAATAATTTCAAAAATTATATGTATATATTTATTAATAAGATTAATAAATTAAACAAATTAATTAAATAAGTTAATTAATGAGAACTATATGCATGTATAATATATTAAGATATATGTTGTGATACTTTAAAATATTTAAGATATCATAAGTTTACATGTATGATAAATAATGGATTTTGAAATTAAAACAATTTAATTAAAGTAGTTTAATTAGATAAATTAATTAAAAGTTAAGTAGTTAAATAATATGTACATATATATGATATATGTGTTATACTATAAAGGTTATAATATATGAAAAATTAAATATAAATGTTATATTAAATTAATATGAAATTAATTAAATTTTTAATTAATTAAAATTAATTAAATAATATTTAATCAATATAATATTATACATAAGACTATTATATAAGTAATATGAAATATAAAAGTTGTATAATAATAAAACTTATATAATATGAATGTATAAATTAAAGGTAAAATATTAAAAACTCTAAATAGACTTAAGGAATAAATACATACGTAAATGTACGTATACCACGATTCTAGATGTGTTCGACACTTGAATCATAAGAGTAATTCATAAGAATTATATTATTCTATAAGTCGATATTATTTAATATTAAATATTAAAGATTATGAATCTTTAATATAATGTTGTCATCTACCATATATATTAATAAATTACTTGCATACTCTTAGTTGTTGAGTAAACTCAAGCCAGGGATGTTATGTGTAGTATTATTAATATATTGAACAGACGAGTTAAGATAACTATATGTATATGTTAAGCAGACTCAAGGTACATATACTATACTTAGGCCGTCACAGTATGGTAGGTATGAGCGAATAATTTCATTTCGATTTGTTCAGCAAACTTAAGGTTGAAGCAAATTTAGGACAAGGTACCAAAGGATTAGGAGTTGTATATGATACAGCCGATAAGGAGTTATTCATCATCCGTGAAAGCCATGACTTATTGAGTAGACTCAAGGTCAGAATTCCAAGACGGACGAGTCCTAACACCCACTAGTGAAGTCGAAAGACTCATGTGTTTCGACTTAGGGTTTGATGAAACGTAAATGACTAGTGGGAGCCTTATTAGAAAAATGAAATGATAACAAACATTTAATCGTTCTAATATTGTAAGAACATATGCTATATAATGTTATAATAATCCACATTGATAAATTTGTGTATTTAATACGATTGATAAAACATTTATCAATTAAGATATACAATGAACTGAATGAAGATTGACAAATAGAAATATAATTATGTACTTAATACTTCTTGCATGTTAATGTTCCCTATACCCATGAAAGTGCCTAATTTTACAACTATTTAATACATTCATTATACGGTCGCTCACGTATTTATTTGGTCGAGACTATGTATTGCATTCTATGAGTTTCAAACTCTAAAAGCAATACAAGACTATGGATATTAGATTATATACTATCGTATGTAAGTGTTATATGGGGAACGGTTATAGTCCGTGATGTACGATACTTCAATGAAGTTAGTTCATTCAAAATAAGCCAATAAATAGTACTATGAGATCAAGTATTTTATTTATTGATTACAAAAGGATCGTATTGTGTTAAATGTAACATTAGACCAACGCTATAAGAAAGATCTAAGAATTCGATCACTGAAATGTCAGTTTGATCATTTTACATAAAGTGCAATATATCTGATGTTTAAGGATGATCGAGTGTGCTTTTGTAAATAGTTCATTATGATGTTGTAGTAAGGGTACTCTTTTGAATGGTACGACCATTTAGAAAGAAAAACGACTGTACAGGAGTAGATGCGATTTAAAGTACTGTTGGGATGAAGAGAGTGAACAGTGGTTTTTGCTTCATAAAGAAACATCAAAAATGAGAATTGTAATAATAATAATAATTAATACTTAACATTGGAATGAGAAGTATGATTTCTATTTCGAAATGTATTTTCATATAGAAAATTGTTTTCTATGAGATTTATTTCTTTGAGTTCAAGATATTTGATTAAAGAACTCTCGGCTGTTAACTAGTTGAAGTATACGACAATAAATAATATAATTAAGTGAATGATGGACCTTCGAATTTAGTATGTTGTTATTGTAATGGCGGAAATAGTAGGAGCATGCCATATAGCACTTACTGGTTGGATCAAAGAACAAAAATTATTTTCATAAAACATACCGAACATTATTTATGAAATAATGACTATTTTTCGGTGTCAACTGAAAGATAGGTATAGCTATATTTCAATGTGAATATTATAAATATTCCTTATAAAATAAAACTATAACATTGTATTTGTTTTCACAACAAAAGTAATGCATTTAAAAATACAGAAGTATCTAAAATTATTTACAATTATTTTGGAAATATAGACTAAGCCGTAATTTTGAGAAATAATTTTTATTATATGACTATGAATCATATGATACCGGTTAATTTTATCTCAAACAAATTAAGGGCTATGCACCCATTTAGTGGGAGCATCATAAGAGTTGATGAACTCTTCGAATTGATACATATAGATGTATGCAATCGTAAGTCTATTAATACCAAAACGGTTCCATATACTTCATCATATTCCCCGACGAGTTATCACAGACATGGACATGTGTATTTGATACGCATGTATATGTTTATGATAAGCTCATAGAATATGAAATGGAAGTAAATAATATAACATGCGACAGAAATGATTCGATTTGATCGAATGAGTGAGTATATTGAAAAGAGTTCTGTATGCACCTAATATAAATTAAGATTTAGTCCAAAAGGTCACTCCTCCCTACAATACATAATGATGTATTGGTAAGGAGTAATCAAACTTTGTTGGACAAAGCACGATCAATGATGAGTGAAGTTGAGTTAAAACCCTTTCTCTAAGGTGTGTACTTATGAGTAGTACGTAAGGTTAAAATTAATATCATCCAAAGAATAGTTTACAAAACCATATGAGATAAGGGTTTGTAAGAAACCTATACATAACCTAGGCCAAGAAGTTGGCAGGTTGTGCGAGACGAAAGACTGCATATAATAATTATACATAAGGGGGCCTTGTATGAATCGACCAAAGAGAATTTTGGGAATGAGAGTCATTAGATAATTGATTTATGTTTTGATCATAAATAGATTGTAAACTAATGTAAAATCAGTTTTATATAAGGCAATTCATAAAATGCTTATAAATGCCTGTTCCATTGCATTAAGAAACAGCTGTTGTTTCAAGAAATACCAACTTCGTAGCGAAGGAATTTCTTTAAGAAATTATTGGTATAATATACATTTGGACACGATCTAATGATAAAACTGATTACAATAGATGAAATGAAATTTTTTCGAACCTATATGCACACAAATACATTAGAACGTCTAATGAGTATTCTTGTATATTAAAGAGAAACTATGAGTTTCTTGTTAATGTCAAGAATAAATAACCCTCGGTTGTTTAATTAAACCGTTAAGAGTATTGACTCTGTGATATGGTACGATGCGCTAATCTGTAATAAATTTCAAGTACATTATCAAAATATGATTTTGCTAGTTGTATCCAAAAGAATATAATCCGATAGTTGAAAATGTGTCTTTATGGGAAACAAAAATGCAGTTGGAATATAGTGAGCCACATTGATAGGAATTTTACCGAGAATTTCAATTGTTGAAATTAATGTAACAAATTCACCATTTGATGTGCTCAAGTTGGTTCAGATTTTACTCATAAAATTATCGCCTAGTATGACTTTATGTTTTGGTAAATATGTGTTGAAACAGACAATTCTGAATATAGATTTAGAATAATCTGTTTGCACATTACAACCAAAGTGTCTCAAAGTCAATAGGAGCGATATTGAGTTGTGGGTTTTCGAATACGATCCAAGAAACGATAGAAAGTTTCATTTTAAAAGCATCAAAATTGAACAAATGTTTTGATAGAAATATCAAATAGTTTGATTGGCAATCAAAATGCAGAGGAAGCATGTGCATAAATATTTCTAAATCATAAGTAAACAACACACTGTTAATTGTTAACGATGTATTCATCTTAAAATCAGATTTAATTATTTTAACACTCAATGTTGGATTTGCAAATGATTTCTTTTATAGTAAGTATAAAAGATGTTGGGAATAACGATATGCAAGGACTCCTTATTAAAATGTTAAATATGGAACATGTAAGATTGATTCCTTATGCATTGGCAATAGAAATTATCATACATGTGATGTAGTCTACGATGTTAAGATTTGTCTATGTATTTGATACATGAAGCAAATATCAAATCTAAATGGATATGATTAAATGGTTGTTTGAGGCGTTTTCATGTACTTATGAAATACTAGAGAACTGCTTATAAAGGAGTGTTTAGACTCAAACTTCATAAGTGATATTGAGTATAATGTATCAATAATAAATTCAATTTAAGAATCTTTAAATTAGAAATGTTCGTAATAAAAGGCTGTGGCTGATTTAATGAAAAGGTTAAGTATATCGCCTTAAATAGCGCCGCAATAAAAGTAATGTATATAAATATAAATAAAGAAATTTGTAACTGACCTGAGGTTGATTCTAAATGTTGATAAACTCATAACATTGTTATATGATAATAATGTGACGATATAGTTCATAACAAAACTTAGAGCTCATTAGAAGTCGAGAGAAATACTCTGAATTGTTCCACATGATAAAGGTAGTTTATCAGCGTCAGAGAGAGTTGTTTGACATAGTAGACAATTGAAACAAAATAGCATACCCATTCACTAAGAGACTGCCCCGACTGGTTTTGAGGAAACCGATTGGAGAAGTTTGAATAAGATTCTCTAATTGACCCCATGTGCAAGTGGGAGATTGATAGGTTTAGGGGTATGCCCTAGGGGCAATTATGTAATTTATTACATATATTTAACTCGATAACCAATCTTGTTTAAAATAAAAGGCATTTTCTTTCTATTCCATACTTCATATAATGTGTTATATTAATTAATTTAATTAAAAGTATATTTAATAGGAAATCCATAAATGGTATGTTTTGTAATAGTAGTTACAAAATGTTATAACCGTGAATAATATATCATAATGAAAATAAATATACCATTTTAAATATTCCTTGTCAAGGTGTATCGAGATTAGATATCGATACATCCTTTGAGACTAAAGTACATAATGCTCTCCAAATATTAGGCAGTGTATTACTCATGGTTGTTGGGGCACCAAGGGGTTACATACTAATAGTTATTGAATGACTATATGGAATGACTCACTCGACGGTTTTCTATTGGCTAATATAACTAAGGTCAAATGGAAAATATTGATGTGACAAATTTACATAGTTCTCTTGATTTGAGAATACTGTCAATCTTCAATATGAAAGCTCCGCTTTAATTATAGTCCAATCATGGCACGACGCCCATTGAGTGACTATAGTTGGGTCGGGTGGAAGTATTAAAAGTGAAGCACTATTCAAGAGAGGTTTTGTCTCCTCGGCTATATGGGGTTAATATCACGGTTAACTCAAGGACTTTGTGTTTGGACTATAGAGTTGAATATGAATGATATTGGAATTTTGACCACTACCAAATTCCATAAGTCCAAAGTAATATAGTTTTGACAAAGAGAATTAGTGTAAATAAATGTCACAACTGGGTAACAGTTAACAAATATATTTGGACTTTTACCGAAACCTGCTAAGTGATAAATTTAGCCAAAATGTAACACCACCTACTAAATGACATGTGAACTTTAATATTCGAATGGTCGATTTTTAATATTCAAATATTAATCGCTGACCAAATTTACACCTGACAAGTCACACAACCAAAATGATGAATTCTCTTTTGACCAAATGATTTAATTTATTTATAATTGTTATAAAGTAATTAAATAAATTAATATTTATGAAATATTAATTATCAAATTTTGAATATGATTGGAGAAATAAATATTATTGAATATATTTATAATGGTTATAAATATATCGATTGGTATACGATATCGACAAACAATTATATTAGATTTAAGTAAACGATATTTCTTTGGACTTAAATGGGATGTTGTCCCATGATGATGTGTTGTATTTTCGGCTCTAATGAGGGCTATAGGGGCAGATCAAATAGGTTAGAGATGTTAGAATTGGATGGCTTAGATTGAGTGAGAATTGGTATGGGATATGATCCATTATTTTCTCTCTTCCATCCACTGTTTAAACATCTCTAACCTTAATTGAAAATGATCTTTTGTTTGCCATTATTCCTATCCATTATTGGACAACTTCATCCCTTAGGAGCTCAAGCAAATCAAACTCAAATCAATTCAAAAGACGAGTGTTATTTGATAGTCAAAGGTATATGGTTTAAGGATAGCGGTCTGCTGAATCGAAAAGCTTTCAAAGGAGAGAGAGTTCATCATTACAAGGTGTGCTTCAAGGCATTGGTTTTAGGTATGTTTTTACTGTGTTATTTAGTTTAAAATTTCTAGATAATATTTTATTATTCATATATATTATTATTATATTGTTAGTTAGGTGACGATTCTTATACATATAGATGTTGTCACATACTAGATTGGTTATATGTATGTAATCATTTAAAAAAACAATTTTTCACATATAGATTAGATATGCAAAGTCGAATATTTTAATGACAATAATTGTTATTTTATTAATTAATGTATACATACAAATATATCATTTAAATATACTTATATGGTTTGTATTTAATTATAACATCATTTCATGGTAATAATCAAACATATAATTTTACACATGTATATTTACAGTAATTAAAATTTTCTACAGCCGTAAAATATTTTTAATAATTATTTACTATTATTTAATATTATTTAAATTAACATACTATCTAACATATAAAATAAAATATATTTTGAAAATTATGTTTTAAATTTTATAAAATTATTTTGTCATGATATAATAATCTTCTAGAAAATGAAAATTAAATAATTGATTTTTTTATTTTTAAAAATTATTACAATATATGGTCGAAAAACAATTAATTAATAAGTAATAAATTTTGACCGAGAAAAATTATGATATTATTTTCAAACCTCAAAATATCATATTAGATTTTCTGGAAATTTAAAATTTAAATAAAATGCATCAGAAATATTTTTTATTAATATTTTACTGATTTTTGAGTAGTAAATCAATTTTTATATATTTAATATAATAAAATTTTATTGTTTTATGCATACGACCTAGAACTGTTTAAAAAGGTATTTTTTAATATACACACACATTTAGATATTATAAATATGCTTATGAATATATATATATATATATATATGTATATGTATATGTATATGTATAGACACACACACGTACATACATATATATTAGTTTAATTTATATATATATATATTATATATTTATATATATTATTTTAACATTTACTGCAGAAATACACATATATAAATTATTAATATTTTTCACACACATATATATATTTACATACATACACATACATACATATATATACATATATGTTTAAATATTTTCATTCTCATCAAATTATTTAAATAAAATAAACATATATATGTGTGTGTGTGTGTAAATTCGTAATACTTATATAAATAATAAGTTTAAATACATACATATATTTGAACAACATACAATACATATTGAATGAGCTAACGTGTCTGTTGTGATATAAATCCCAACATTTATACACGGACATATTATACCTTGTGCGGATTATCATGTTACATATGCACAGACATACATGTATGTATATGATACATATGTATACATTTATATATATATAATATAAATCAAATAAAACTGTATATAATTAATAGATTTAAACAAAATAAGAGATTGTATTTAAACAAAAGTTATAAATGTTCTAAATAAATTAGACTTCATATGCCCAATATAGATCCAATAAAGGATTTTTTTTTGAAATTCACCCATAACTTCCACCACATGTTGGTCGAGTTCTAATATATATCACATTTGGAGGGAAAGAAACATTAGATTACACAAGAAGAAAGAAGCAAAAAGCATTCAACTATGTAAAATGATCGAAGCCAAATATCAAATATTAACTCATAAAGCAAGCAAAAAATCAATGGATCCAAACAATCAAAATCAAGACATATATGATCTGGACAATTATGAGGAAAGAGTGGAAGAATACTTACAAAAAAAGGAAATTCAATTCTAATATTTCCCAAGGGAGAGTTACACAAATCAACAATGCTCACTTGAGGAAGAAGATTGGAGGTGGTTGTTCTCAACTCTAAACTAGAAGCGGGTTCTACATAATGGAAAAAGAGTCGGTATGATGAACTTTGAAGGAAACATGACCAAAAATCATATCGAAAAATTACCCGATTTAAGCAGGAACTATCGTGCTATCCAAAATTCTCCAGAGATGATTCAATCCCTTCATAAAGAAAGGGTTTTATAACTCGACATCAATAATCAGATAATAAACGATAACTATTACAGTATCATGCTCAATAATTAGATCTATCACATATCAGTCTGAAAAAAGGGGAAGTAGCAAATCTCCAAACTCAATTCAGCTAAGTCCAACTAAGCGAGAGGAATCGGCTAAACCGAAGAAAGATAGCTTAGATCTGAAATATTATGGAGATGTAGAAGAGGAGTGGAGGGTTTGGAAACATCCTTAAGACATGAACTACTCATCGAAGTGTGGTAGATTAGAGAATAGCTTCCAAATATGCATTTCTAGGGTTGGAGTTTACAAATAGCGTAGGAAAATTATGATGTACAGAATTTAGGGTTTTTACCTTTTTGTTTTATTTTGTCTCAAGTTGTAACCCGATGTGTAACAAACCTATTAATCTGGGCCTTGGGACTTTTGTTTGTTTCAAAAAAGTTGTTATGTTAATGTCAAAAGTTGTAGTTAAATCGGACGATCAATAATTAAATAGTGTTGCAGATCAAATTAGAAGTTCTAATTGGTATTATCCATTTTTCATAAATTGTACTGGAGCAATAGACGGTACACACATAGTTGCACATTAATCAGTAACAGTGCATATCCATTTATTGGGCGAAAAGGATATATGCGACACAAATTGTTATGGATGTGTTCATTTGTTATTACTTTCACATGTTACATAACTAGATGGGATAGAAGTGTATATAATAGTAGAATGTTCAATTTTATAATAATTGATCGAACCCCAAGCTTTCAACATTATCCACCGGTTCAGTATTATTTACTTGATATAGGATATCCTCTAATAAATGGTTATATGCCTCTGCATTTAAATGTGAGATATCATGTCTCCAAATTTCATGAAACACAAACTGAACAAAAATCAGACAATGGAATTTTCAGTTTCTATTATTCAAGTTTAGTTATGGTGATCGAAAGAATATTCAAATATGGAAGAGAAAATTTTCAATCTTAAGTGTAATGACCTAGAATTTTAGTCATTTGAAATTGGAATATTTAATTGATTTTTAAATATTGAAAAGTTAATTTTATAGGTTAAATGACTTGAATTTCAAATATAACTATTTACTGGATAATTTAATTGTTGAATTTAATAATTGAAATTGTTTAAATAATTGAATTTTAGGTTTTAAGTTGAATAAAAATAATTTCAAAGCTTATTCAAATTCTATTTAATAAGAATGAAGAGAATAAAACTTTTAATTGGATTTAAAAGTGATTTAACTGATTTTGAAAATAACTTGTTTTAATTAACATATAAAAATAGCCTTCTGAGGGCACTGTCTCGGATTTCGACGAAACCAGTTTCATTGGATCTATAATAATGAATCATAATATGCCGTCAAATTTAATGGCGATCAGATGAATCGTTTAGTCGTGCGAGATCGAAACGCGTAGAATTTAATATTGAAAATTTAATATAATAATTGGGTTCAAAAATCTATCTTCTGCATATGATCGAATTAAGAATCAAGAAAAGTTCCATTGCCTTCGGAATATGGGTATAACATATAAAACGCCAAGCGGCATACCTCGATTGTAGTTCGATATTTTTGGACGTGTAATGTTGGATATTTTCGAAATATTATATATATATATATATATATATATTCTTCATACCCATAATTACACTGTGCAGCCATGTACCCCACGTATTCATGCCATACCCCAGTACGTTTACACCCGACGCCCATACATGCTGCCATACTTTCCACTTCTTTATAAAACTCGCTGAACAAAGAAATTTGGATTTTCTTTTATAAGCTAATTTTCAAAAACCAAAATCAAATCAGATACCAAGTTAAAAATCATAAAACAAGTTTCAAAAATCCCATTTCGAGGGGATCTTCGAGTGGGTGTGTGTTTGGAGATGTTCGGCCTTGGGTTGATGGGCTCGACAGTGAAGTCGCATGGAGGTTTAGAGCTAGGGATGGGTTGTGTAGGAATTGTAGACATCGATTTGGAAATTGGACGTTGGAATTGGTTTTGGCAAGTCGAATAGCACCTCTGGCCAGAGTTTGGGGTCGTACGGTTGCTTGTGGTGGTTCGCGACCTGGCGCATGCGAGGAGGCGTGTTGTTCATGACCCATTTTGGGTGGGAGGCGCGGTCATTGATTTGAGGTGTCGGGTTGGTCGAGATCGAGGAGGGGGGCCCGATGGCGCTGTCCGTTCATTAATCGGCTAAGCGGAGCTCTATGTCAGTGGAAGTGTGTGCACAGCCATGTCTAGTTCATGTACAAGGAAAGTTATTTGGGAAGGAAGGGGAAGAAGATGTGGGAGAATGGTAAATTTGTAACTAAAAGAAAATTTATTAGGTTATTTATATTGTAATTTAAAAATCGATAACTAAAAAGTGAATAACTCTCTCATACGAGTTCCAATCGAGGCGTGGATTTTTGCGTTGCATTCATAATGACAAAAGCTTCGTGATGGAAATGGTTTGGACGAATTTGGAGAAAGTTGAAATTTGGGCTAAAATCGGACGTCGTTCGATTTTAGTTCCAATCCGGAATGCCTCGGCGACAATAGAAAATTTCGGTGAGTAAAACTCACCTTTTTGGTTAACTAGTATGATATACTGTTAATAAAAATTAATGAATAATTGTTTGGATGTATTACTAATTTTATTAGTTGGTTTGGATATATTCCCACTTATTGGAGCGGATGAGACCCTATTACGTTCCCATGTAAGAGCTGATGACCCTTTGTATACGAATCCTGTCTCGAAGCAGTTGATTTATATGATATAATTATATAACGTTTGTGATGCAGGGAAATAGGTCAGAGGGATCCAACAGGATTCCTCACCAATGTTGATTTTATTTACATATGTATATGTAGGGCTATCAATGGGTCGGGTCGGGTCGGGTTCAGATCGGGTCAAGTCGGATTCGGGTTGATTTTAAATGGGTCGGGTCAACCCGTTTATTAAACAGGTCAGAAATAGCTCAACCTGAACCCAAGCCCATTATAAACGGGTTGACCCGACCCGAACCGTGTAACCCGATTATAACCGGGTCGGGTCGTTAACGGGTATGGTCAACCCGTATATGGTATAAATGAGTAATAAACGGGTCATAAATGAGTTATAAATGGATCAAATTCGGGTTCACGGTTCAGGTTGGTTTATAATTGGGTCGGGTGAACCCATATAAATATAAACGGGTTATAAATGGGTCAAATTTGGGTCCACGGATGAACCCGAAACCCACCCGTTTACAAACGGGTCAAATTCGGGTTGACTCGAAAATGACCCGCCAACTTAACCGAGTCGGGTTAACCTACTAATTTCCATGTAACCTTCGGGTTGTGCTAGAAATTGACAGCCCTATGTATATGTGCTGATACATATGAGCTGTGATGTAGGGGTAAACAGGTTGGAGGGATCCAACGGGATTCCTTGCTATTATTGAATTGGTTTCAGTAATATTCCAATTATATGAATTATTGTATACTAAACCTGATTTGTTGGAAATATGGGTTATGACATCGTTATATGTAAAAAAATGAAAACCTGTAGTGATAGAAAATCATTATCAATATTGGTTGAGCATTGGTGGCTATTGGCCTCAAATTTGTATTTTTAAAATGCTAGAACTTCCACTGATTTGGAATTGGTTTTGAAATGAGAAATGATTTTAAATACGAAAATCGGGTTTTCGGAAATATTTTATTAAAGATTTAATTTTCTATTTTGTTCAACCTATTTTTCTATCTTCTTTTAAGACATGAATTATAGTAATATTATTTTAAAGTAGTTTAATTATAGTAAAATTATTTTAAAGTTTTTTATAATTATATTAGTATAGTTTTAAAGTTATTTGTTTATAGTTAATATTATTTTAAAGAATTTTTTTTAAATTGTTAATACTTATAAAGGTTAATTATTTCAAGGATAATTATGGTTTGAGATTAACAATAAGGATTATTATTAACAATAAGGATTATTAATAAGGTTTTGAAAATAAATTATTATTATTATGTACAAAAATGGTAAAGATTAATTATTATTGTTTATTTAACAATATTTTGAAATTATTAATTATTATTTTTAAGATGTTTTATGTTTTAAAGAATTTTTTTTAATTGTTAATATTTATAAAGGTTAATTATTTCAAGGATAATTATGGTTTGAGATTAACAATAAGGATTATTAATAAGATTTTGAAAATAAATTATTATTACTATGTATAAAAATGGTAAAGATTAATCATTATTGTTTATTTAATAATATTTTAAAATTATTAATTATTATTTTTAAGATGTTCTAAAGTTAATAATTTTCATTTATTTATAATGTTTTTGTTAACACTTATTATTATATAATGGTGTTTTAAAGTAAAAGATTTTTAATTATTTATAAATGTTTCCGAGACCCATGAAATAGAGTTGAAAGACTTGGATTTTATAAAGGAGCTTATAAAATGGTTTGGAGACATAAGGAAGATTATTTACAAGGTAAAGTGTTTAATAAATGGTTAGATATTTATTAAAAAAAAATTAGAAATGGGTTTATAGATTTATAAAAGAAGTTTTATAAATGGTTTAGAGATTTATAAAGGATTTATAAATGAGTTTTAGAAATGTACAAAAAGGATTTATAAGTGATTGAAATGTATAAAAGAAGTTTTATAAAATGGTTTATAAGTGGTTTTAGAGAATTTTAAGGAGTTTATGAATGATTTTTGAATCAAATAAAAATGGAATTTTTCTCAGTTTGTAAATATACTTATACCATTGAGATAAGTATATGGATATTTTCTAAGTATTGAAAATATAGGAATTGGTGGATACACCTTTGTAAAAGTATTTCTATACAAGTAAATTACAAAGTATTTTTAATGAATGAAAGATTTGTTAAAAGAGGCTAGTGATTGCTAATATGGTTAACCAATGTTGGTTTTCCCTATGAATTAAATCCCTGATTGAATGTTGTTATTTGATAGTTAAATAACCGACTATCGAATTTGGACCCAATCGTAACTTTGGAAATATCTAGGAAAAACACGTGAGTTATATGGCACAGTCATCTCCGATGATGTTGTACTGAGCGTATAAATCTCATTTCGTTCTCCTAGGACAATGGTAAGGAAATCCATTCACTAACGGTTAGGAGGTGATCTCCGATCTTATCTTTGACTGTTTATTTCCTAAAGAACCGGGGTTGAGTTTACCAAAAATTATCGAACGTTGTTTCGAAGATACCGGGATCGGGTATGTTATCCAAAAACCACTTCGATCCAACGAATGTGTTTTCGAAGTGAAGACATCTTGAAAATGATGGAATTGGAGGCCGAGCTCTCAAGTGTTTTGTTCAGTCCCAGAGCGAATTTGTATGGATGAATGCTGGTATTGCATTGTTGCTTGGAAGGCAGTATTAGCATTCCAAGTGGAAAGTGCTATATAAAGGTAAAACGTAGCCTCAAGCCTCATCAACCGGAAATGACTAAAACATGGAAGATGCAGCAGGGCTAAGTGGGTCGCTCCCAAGTAGGGTATGATTATCCCTATCTAGAGTCGCTATTATCTCTCATTTGTATGATTTGGGGCCCATTAATGGAGGGGTGATCATATTCGGTACTATCTAGTAAGGGGTTGGTCGGTTCTGTGTTGGGAGGGGATCCAAACAAGGTCCACGGTGTTATTTTATCTAGAGATGCACAGTGACGGGCAGTACCCCGGTAGCACAGTCATTGTATGGAATCCATTCTCCAATAAGCATCGTACGGACTTAGTTGTGCCCAACTATGCTAAAACGTAAGATGCAAGCATTTCAACTATATTCATATTTTACTTTGACTCCTAAATATTATTTTAATATAAATGGTTTTTTTGTAGAAAATGTTTTGGTTATTCTAAAGTAAAAACCCATCAGTATTTATGTGCAGCGTGCTCTTACAAGATACTTTTGATTTTAAAGATTTTTCTTATAACTTTAAATCCACTTAGATGTGTTTTCTCATGTTGGTTTTCCAGACTGACTCGGGTGTTATTTTATTATAATGCTCGGGTCAGATCGAGCATACTACAGATTAGTTTGGATGCTTTGGAGCTTTAGAAGACGAGATGGAGGCCTAGAGACGTATTCACGTAGATGGTCATTTTTCTGCTATGTTCATTGTGGTATTTATCAGCAAATTGTAAGGACGGATTGTATAACTGTCCAGGCTGAAATAGTTTAGTATACTCTGATTGATGTTTTGTATATACATATATTACAGTTTGTTTGATGTAAAGATTTGACGTATATTATAGATTATTCGTTCCGCTGTGAGATTCTGTGCTGTTTAGTTTTCTTCTAATCTTCTTTCTTCTTTCTTTTTCCCCTAACAATCGAGTTTTCCGACATTCGATTGCTTGGCATGCAATACGGTGGATGTATTAGTGTCGATTTTCGAGAATTGAAAATCCCGGTCGTTACACTCGGTATTAGAGCTGAAGGTTAAGCGAGAACCTTGGCTTTGGTGGTGATTACTCATTAGAGATAGGGTCAGTAGCATCCTAGAATGAGTTTGTGTGTGTGTGTGTGTGTGTGTGTGTATGAGTGTGTATTTGTTAGTGATATAAAAATTGTTTTATATTGTGTTAATTGGTTAGCTAAATGGCTTATAGATTTTGGTCAATACGAGTAATTAACGTTATTGACAGGGATCTCTAAATATTTGAATAGAGTAATTCGACATGGTATTGTTTTGAAATTGGGCAAATGAAATAATTTTACCTTTATTATATTTTCTATATAAGGAATAATTTTCAAAAATTATTATGGTATATATGGTGTGCTTGGTTGTTAGAAAATGATAATGTTATCATCATTTGTTGTTTGCTGTTGGGCTCTAATAAAAGTTGTTATTATAATAATGCAAACAAAGATAAACAATTAAGAAATGATTTTATATAACCAAAGTGGAATTATATATGATTAATAAAGTAGTTTATAAATTAGAAAGGATTTAAAAGCTGGGAATTTGAGAATTTAAATCCCGTTAATTCTGGAAAAAAAAATTCAATGGTTTTGGAAAATGACAATAGTATTATTTAGAAAATATTATTGAGTGGAAATATTTTTAAAAGGATTTAAAAGAGGTAAAAAGCACAGAACTCACTTCGATCGCTCAAAAAATAATTTCGATGATGACTGCAGCATCATCGACGTTCATTTTCGGATTTCCAAAAGAGGAATTGCAACCATTGGAGTTTTGTTTTGATAAATCTAGTTTTGATTTTAAAATTCAAAGGTATGATTTGAATTAGAAAGAAACTATTAATAGTATTGCTTCAAAATAGTTTGAAATAAGAACAGGGTGTTTAAACTCTGAAAATTTTATTGAGTATTTTATGAAAATATGAGAAAATAAGTTTAATAACTTATAAATTTTGAGAATTAGTAGGTTAAAACAATGTTTTAAATTATTGAATATGAATGTTAAGAAAGGTAAATTTAAAATTGAACTACGGAATTAAATTTAACTTAAGTTAAATAAAATGAATTTTGAAAAGAAATTTAGCCTAAGTTAGGTTAAATGAAATAATTTTTGGAAATGGAGTTGATGGTGATTGAAATAAACTAATGAAATGAGCTAATTAAATAAATTAGTGGAATATAGTTTTGTAATGTTGGTTGATAGAATTGAATATTGAAATTGAACAATGGTGTGAATTAATGAAATAAGTTAAATGGAATTGAATTCATTTTGTAATGGATTAGTGCAATGGATATGGATGTAAGTTGTAAAGTGGTATTAAACATGATAAGTGTGTATAAAATGTTTATAATAACTTGAGAAAATTCAATGGAATGGTTCTTGAGTGACATTAGTATTGAAAGAAATATACTAAGAAATAAGTGAGTGTGAATAAAGCAATGTGAATAATTGAATGTGAATAAAATGAATGAGAATGAAATGAATGTGAATAAAAAAAGAATTTGGAATAGCTAAGAAATCAATTGAAGTAAATACGTAAGTGTAAGTATATTATTTTATTTGTATAACGGTTTGATCCAGATTTGAGTACATAGTTTCGAGATGATTTACATCGATCCGAGTTGGAATTTTTCACTCAATTCTCGATGGCGGACACTGGATATGGATGTTTGATTGATTTTAGAATTCTCTATCATAGTATATGGTTATGTAAGGAGGAAGGCGATTTCCAATTAAGGAACCGGATCTGAGTCCGCACTAGGGTGGTCGCGTGAACGATACTAGTTCAGAAGAGGAATTGTGTGATCGAGCGAGCGATCAGATTTGATATTGCATACAGATGATATATGTACATTGTAAGAACTTTAGTAAATTAAATGTTGGAAATCGAAATTGTAAAATAATATGATTTTGAATTATATGATTAGATATCATTGGTAAATAAGATGCAGGTATATAAAAACAAGAGCTAACTTGATGCTTTTGGTTTCAAGTAAAATTTGATTGCTTGACTAAAAGGTACATGTTTAAATCATCATTTGATTTGATGGTTTTATGATTGAGCCACTTGGCTTTTGTTTTCTTTTGCTGGTTTGGGCCGGGTGATGGTTTGTAGTTGTTTCGATTGAGCCGCGCAAAGGTGGCGCTGGCGAAATTTTCCGTAAATATAAGGCGTTATAAAAATTTTGAGAAATTTTGAAGAAAATTTTTGACAACTAAAATTTGATTTTGAGTTATAACCTAAAATGATTGAACAGGATGATTTTAATTGGAACTTATGAATGAATTTGGAAACTTAGTAAAAGTAATAATAATGTTTCAATGAGTTGATATTTTTTTTGGGAAAAGTTAACAGACTTAAAAGGATTTGGTAAGTTATTTCAACTAATTGTGTAACGACCCGGGTTTTTAGACCGGTTAAAATCGCCAAAAAACTCGTTCATTCTAAAACTACGAATGAAAACTACTGATTTAATACACAATATTTGATAAATATTCAACATTACTAAACATTTAGAATACAACTTTCAATTATACAAGTTATTAGAGTAATCATTTATTCTACAATGTGCTTTAATACAAACCCAAAATCAAATACTACAAATAATCTGTAAATCTACTGCTGCGTAACTCTGATGAGAAACAACAATATCCTTACCTGCAAACTCAATAAACAATTTGAACGCGGAATAAAAGAGTAAGCAGAAAAGATATAACAATACACGATATATGACAACAATAAACAGAAAAATGTTATGTTATTATTTGGGTTGCATCACTACCACTTGTGACTGTCTACGTACCCCTACAATTAATATCAAATAGATCAATTATTGAATAATTATAAAATTTTATACTTCGTCAAAAGTGTCAAATAATTAAATTAATGTGTTCTACCCGTTTATACGAATCTAGAGTCGAAGACCGCGGGTTAAACGGACTTCGTATGGGGAAGATGTATTTTTCGATGTTTAAACTATTTAAACTTAACCAAATTAAAATAACAAAATAAATTTCTCAACCAAACCAAATCTGCCAAGCCCAGCTTAAATCACGCAACCTCCTATCGGCATCCTCAATCAGATGATTGTACAAGAAACCAAACACAAACATGCACAGCCCAACAAGGCCCAACACTTCATCACCACCCAAACATGATGCCTACAGAGCTTCTTCCTACCCAAAACAGTTGTGCGTCTCCCCTCTCTTAACCAAACATGCAACCAAGAAGCCGAGCCTCTCCTCCTACGTTCATGCGTCCTCCACTACAGCCAAGGCCCACATGGCCCAACATGCATGCATGCAATCCAAAACATGCATCTGCTACTCACACTCACTCACACACACAACACATACACGGCAACATACACTTGCACTCACTTTTACAGAGGAAAACGAAAGCGAAAAGAAAGAGGAAGAAAAATACGTGCTTTGGTTCCGTTATACTGTTGTGCCTCCCTCCTTAAGTTGCCGTGTTCTATTTTGCAGTGAAAATAAAATGAAATACGGAAAAATGAAAATATCAATTGGCCGTGTATAGTTCATTCTTCCTTTATGCATGCTCTGCTTTATATGTGCTTGTGTTTATTTTTCGTCCAGAGAGAAAATAAAATGTAAAATGTGTTCGTATGTTGTCTTTGGAAAAGAAAGCAGAGAATAATATAACCTCAGGTAATCCCGTGATAAAATGTGAACCAACATTTATATTAACAAATGCTTCAAGGCCAAGAAAGTGAAAGTACTAACATTAAATGCCCAGTAAACAAAAGTCAGCACAAGTACAAGCACAAAGATGTGAAAAATGATTGTTGCATGTGTTTGCGTAGTTTTGAAAAGGATTGATTTTTTTTAAAGAATGTTAGTTTGCGGTACACACAGCCACATAATAACATGTTCGCGTACGGACCGCGAACAATAAAAACAAAAATACGAAAATACACAACAATATGAGACGATCACAAAACAACAATAAAATAGACAAGTTAACTTATTATGTTAAATTTCAACAGTACTAAAGTTTGGTGCAAAACGCGTCAAAGGAAAATATTTTTATTTTTCAAATTAAAAATTATGGAAAAATCATATAAAATAAATTAAAATGACGTCATCAAAAATCAATTCGTTTTATCAAAATTTTATTTCCTTATAATTTATTACATTCGAATTAATTCTAAATATTTAAATAGATTAAATGTTCATATTCGAAACGTCAAAAATTGCGAGTCGTTACAAATTGGTTTTAAAAAGTAAAGGGTTTTGGCATTTTTCTTACCTTGAGAATTTCAGAGACGAAATTCTTCTTAAAGGGGGAAGAATGTAATGGCCCATAATTTTAGTCATTTGAAATTGGAATATTTAATTGATTTTAAATATTGAAAAATTAATTTTATAGCTTAAATGACTTGAATTTCACATACAGTGATTTATTGGATAATTTAATTGTTGAATTTAATAATTGAAATTGTTTAAATAATTAAATCTTGGGTTTTAAGTTGGATAAAAATAATTTCAAAGCTTACTTAAATTCTATTTAATAAGAATGAAAATAATAAAAATTTTAAATTGGATTTAAAAGTGATTTAACTGATTTTGAAAATAACTCGTTTTAATTAACATATAAAAATAGCCTTTCGGGGCACTATCTCAGATTTCGACAAAACTAGTTTTATTTGATCCATAATAATGAATTACAACACGCCATAAATTTCATGGTGATTAGATGAATCGTTCGGTCGTGCAAGATCAAAACGTGTAGAATTTAATATTGAAAATCTAATATAATAATTGGGTTCAAAAAGCTATCTTTTGCATATGATCGAATTAAGACTCGAGACAAGTTCCATTGCCTTCGGAATAATGGTATAACATATAGAACGCTAGGCGGCATGCCTCGATTGGGGTTCGATATTTTTGGACGTGTAATGTCTGATATTTTTGAAATATATACATTCTTCATACCCATACTTATACTGTGTAGCCATGTACCCCACGTATTCATGCCATACCCCAGTACATATACACCCATCCCCTAAACATGCTGCCATAGTTTCCTCTTCTTTATAAACCTTGCTGAACAAGGAAATGAGGATTTTCTTTTATAAACTAATTTTCAAAAACCATAATCAAATCAGATACTAAGTTAAAAATCATAAAACAAGTTTTAAAAATACCATTTCGAAGGAATCTTCAAGTGGGTGTGCGTTTGGTGATGTTCGGCCTTGGGTTGGTGGGCTCGACAATGAAGTCGCGTGGAGGTTTAGAGCTAGGATTGGGTTGTGTGGGAATTGTAGACATCGATTTGGAAATTGGACGTTGGAATTAGTTTTGACATGTCGAATAGCACCTCTGGCCGGAGTTTGGGGTCGTACTGTGGCTTGTGGTGGTTCGTGACCTAGAGCGTGTGAGGAGGCGTGCTGTTCATGTCACATATTGGGTGGGAGGCGCGGTCATTGATTTGAGGTGTCGGGTGGGTCGAGATCAAGGAGAGGGAGTGTAACGACCCGGTATTTTCAACCATTCGCATCCGCACATGTCAGACTTGAATTGCTAAAAAAACCGAATTGTAAATATAAATTTGGCAAAACTCAGAATATACAGTAAATAAATCACAGATCACAGACACAGAGTAATAACAATGCAGTGGAAGCAAAGAAATAGTAGTTCATGAAGCTACTATATATATATATATATATATATATATCAGAGTTAAACAAGATACAATAGAAATCACAAATACAAAGATGTCTCAATACAATAGTCAAATATAGGATTTGAATACATCACTGGAATCAACTGGATAACCGAAAGCGAAATAGATACCTGGATCTCCAAGAAAGCTCCAACTCCAAAGGTGAGTCTCGAATACTGTATCACTCAGTCTGACCCAAGCGTAAAGCAAAACACAAAACACTCGAGTCATGACATACATACTTATACAATGTAAACCAACTCAAGTGAACTGTAATATAATGGTACAAGTAACTTAAAGGATGCTTGGGACCGCACATCCTCTAAGGATCCGTTAAACTATTTACTATGTAGTAATATTCGCTATTATAATAATGTCTAATAGTAAAATAAGCTTACTTTTAAATAGCGTTAAGGCTTTACATTTTCCACCTTAACACATAATAGTCCCAGTAGTCTATCCAGTATCAGCATACCCCCAGATCGGGAGCTACCCTAAATACTCCACAGGCTACGGCACAAAACCAAACTCGTAGTAAAGCTCAATATGGTAGGTGACACGGCACAACGAGGCAATGCCAGGGTAGATATACCAATTACGCACACGGGCTGGTGGAAACGCATAGCAGCCACTACCGCCCACCTCGGAACACACTCCCAAATCAAAAATCGAAGGGTGGCCACCAAATCAATCACAAAGTAATAGAATAGTATCGAAGAAATGTGTCCGATCAGAGGTGCTACCTCATTGGCTCGAGATCGCTCCTGTTTTAGCCACCTTATGCCAACTCACGGGAGTCGGGTCCATGTATATACCTTTAGGATCGCCACCACCATCCTACTTCATTCTGGAATCTCCACCGCGTACACGGTTGTTAAAGTGGTTTTTGGTATCGACAGAGAGTATGTCCATATCCGATCCCGGTCTCTTTAACAACCAATCGTTATTATAACCCATGGATATTTATTTCGAAATAATTTATACTTCAAAACCAAATATCATATCCATTTCAAAACTAGTTTATACTTCGAAACCAAAATATCATATTCAAAACTAGTTTATACTCCAAAACCAAAATATCCTTTGAGCAAACCAAAATTTCCAATCACTGAAAATTTCTTTTAATTTATTTAAACTTGAAATATTCCTTTTTAAATCATCTTAAACCAAAACCACTTTATAAAGCCATATTCTAAAATCTTAAATTGCAAATCACTATATTCAAAAAAATTCTTAATTAAATACTATTTCAAATAAATTCATTTCCAAAATCATAGTACTTTCAAAGTTATAACACCTTTAAAACCACACTTTGAAACCATAATACTTTGAAACCATATCAATTTTAAAATATTATCATTTGGAAATCATAATATTTAGAAAAATCATAACACACTTAAAAATAATATTCATTACCAAAGTTATAACATTATTAAGTTCATTCGTTCAATTATACCAATTTCGAAAACATTGTATTAACTTATAAATTTCAAAAATGGTTTATATTTCACCTCAAACATATTCATTTAAACCATTTAAATTCAATGTCAAAATCTTCCAAAATAATATTCATTTCCAAAGTTCATTGTAATTTCAGCCACAACAGCACTTATAATGTGTTATGGTAAATATATTAACATTTCAAAAATATTATCAAATTCAAAACAGCAGCACTTATAAAGTGTTACAGTAGGTATTAGTATTTCAAAACAGTTTAGTTTCAGAAACAGCAGCACTTATAAAGTGCTGTAATAGGTATTTAGTTGTTTCAAAACATAATTAAATTTCAGAACAGCAGCACTTATAACATGCTGGAATAATATTTGGTTATTTCAGAACTTAGTTAAATTTCAGAAATGATAGTGCTTAACAAATGCCATCTTAAACCACAGCATTTTATAAATGCTACCAATAAAATTCCAGATTTTATTATAACCTTTCGGAAACATTAAAACTTCAATTTTTGTCATTTTTAACTTGTAAAAACAATCATATTTCATGCTTCAAAACATTCATTTGGATATCATTTAACTTATGATTTAATAAAATAAAATTTTATAAATAAATATCCAATTTAAACCATAATTCATTTATTAAGTCAAAATACACTATTTTACTTAACTTTTATTTTTAACCACTAACCTAACACTTTATTTTACAATACCCATTTCCTAAATAAAACTAAATTTCTATTTATTTACTTAACTTCAAATTTCCATTTGAAAAACCAAATTTCCAATTATCAAGTTAGGTCATAATTAAAGTTACATTTTTCCATTCAAAAATCATAACTATTTATTTTACGAAACATAACATTTCATAAAAGAATATTTTATCATAGTTAATATAACAATCAATTTTTTTCTTTTAGATCAATTCATTAGACATCAATTAACTATGATTTTCTAGTTAAATAAATTTTATTACAAAATGTCCAATTAAAATTGTATTCCATTTTATCAGTTCAAAATACATTATTTATTACACAAAGCATGTATGTTTCATAAAGTAAAATTCATAACAATTACTAGGTTAGATTTAAAACTTCCATATTAAGTCAAATTCAATTATTAAGTTATTTATCATAAATAAAGATCCTTAATTTAACCTAAAATAAATTATTAACTTATAAAAATTTAACTTATAGAAAAACCAATACACCTTTATAATTTAAAGCATTAAATCAAAATTTAAGTAAAATTTCATATATCTATAAAAATCAAAATACTTAATAATCTTTTAGGAAAATATTATTTAAAAATACTTAATAATATTTTAGGAAAATATTATTTAAAATATGACCATGGGCCTGTATAATATTTTCTAACCTAGGTCAAGTGATACGGATCTGTAATATTTCAATCCGTAATTTAAAAAGAAAAATCTGGGTTCTATCATTTCAAACCCGCAATCCCAAGTTCAATAAAATACAATAAAAATAACTCGAGCCTATCATTTCAGCTCATAATGATTTTTCCTTATTCTAAAGTCCGTTCAGGTATGTATCATTTCAACCCATAGTGATAGGGAACTTGTAGTGTGAGAAACAGTAAATAAATGAATAGTAGAACATAAAATATCATATCAGATGGTGTAACAAATATATAAATAGACTTTAACATCATATAATCATATCACAGGTATATATATGAACATATTAACATAACATATAAATTTCTACAATTCACATGCCATTGTTTCACAATTATAAAAGTACGTATGTCGAGAGTGATAAACTCACCTTTTTAAAGCTAGAGCTGACAAATTAAGACACAAGAACCAACTCCGAAAAGCACGATAAAGGCACGACTAGATTTTTGAGTGGATGAATAGTCAAGATCCAATCTTGTACATAAACAATTACACCCAAACATAAGTATGATTCAATACAAAAGAATATAGATTAAACAATGCAAAGATATGAAAGAAAGTGACACAACCTTTGCTTTAAACCTCAAGTAGGCTCGGCCACTTTGTAAATAGGCTTGGCCACATCATGTTGTGCTCGGCCAAAGTGGTTTAAAGGCAACCTAGGCTCGGCTATGATGGTTTACAAGCATGCTATGGTTTAGAAAATGGATGGCAAAGCAAGTTACAAGTGGTAGAAGGAAAAAAGGCAAGAGGTTTGGGTCCTATTGGTTCGGCCCTAAGGCAAACATGGTTCGACCATGGCTTTGTTTGGGTCAAGTGCATCTCTAGTCACGGCAAGGAGATGATAAGGTCATGGCAAAGCAAGGCATGGGGTTGTATTTAGTGGTGGCCGAGGCTAAGAACAAGAGGAAGGTGGAAATACATGGCTTGTGATGGTTTTGGTCAAGTTTTGGTGGTGGATCTAGATCTAGGGGTCACGGCTATGGTTGGAGGAGGTAATGGAGAGTGGAGGCCGATCTATGGTGATGGTGGAGAGGAGATGTGGTCGGCAATAGAGGAGCATGAGGTGGAGGTCGAGCCAAGCATGAAGGAAACAAAAGAAAAATCAAAATGAAAAAGAGAAGAAGAGGAGGGAAGAGAAGCCATGGAAACTTACAGTATTTTCTCTCTGGATGCAAATGAAAATGAGATGTGGGTAATAAATATTTGTACGTGTAAACAAGTAAGAATGCACGGGTAAAGAAGTTTTGGATGGCAAGCAAAGGGGTGAATGCTCGGGTAAGTAATAAAGAGGGTAGGTAAATAAAAGCAAGAAATTAAAACAATGAAACGTGTATCCCTTTGATTCTTCCAAGCCATAAATAAAAGATGTAAACAAGTGACAGTTCAATAAATAAAATGAATGTCTAGGCAGAATAAAAATAGAAATAAATAAAGAGATGGATAAAGGAAAATATATAAGATAAGAATACAGAAATTTATTGCGTGTAAAACGCTGAAAGTTATCAAATTTAAAAGGTATAAAACAGAATTTGATGAAACGAAAAGCAGAACAGATATCAGAATTATATTTTGCTCCAAAGAAAAAGATTAAAAGTTTAAAATTCAAATTTAAAAATTTAAACTTAAATTCAAAATTTGACCAAAGTTGACCAAAATATAAAATTTTCAGAAAATGTTTATTTTATTATATTTGGAAAATAAATTACAAAAAATCCAAATTTTACATTTATTATAATTAAAACCTTAATCAATTTATTCAACTTGGTTTCATTCTTTTCTTTTTATCTATGAATAAAATATACATTTCCATTTATTTCATTATATTCACACTTTACAATTACTGTCCTATCTCATATTAATGAACATTTACTTACATTTAAATGTAATTGATTTCCTACTTTAAATTTAGCAGCCTAAATAAAATGTAACTTGCAATGAATGTTATCATTATCTTTATATTACACTCAAGTTTATTATGTCCACTAATTATCATAATTGCTTACATAATGTTTAATTCATTCAATTACCATAAATTATATACTAATTCATTTATCCATACAACACTTACATTTATTTACTTATATTCAGTTTTATACCCAAATGTAACATTTACAACTAGATTAATAGACCAATTAAATAGTAACTTACAACCGTTACTATAACTTTTAATCACACTTTTGAATTCAATGTTCACAAACATATGTTTCCATTCTTATATACCTATTCTTTATTCAATAGTCATTTATTTCATACTAAATCATTTATAAATTTTAATGTTTGCATTTGTTTTCTTACATAAATTTATAGCTAAGTATAACAATTTACATTACTTCAATAAATTGTAATGTCATTTCAATTTTTAATAATTAGTTTTTTAAAAATACATTGTTACATTTCATTTTGGCATTCATTTCATTATTAAATTACAAATTTTGTTATTTCTTCCAAATTTATTTACCAAAATCTTATTAAATTGACAACTTTAATTATTAAAAATGTACGGGTCGTTACAGGGAGCAGATGGCGCTGTCCGTTCGTTAATTGGCTAAGCGAAGCTCCGTGTCAGTGGAAATGTGTGCACCGCCACGTCTAGTTTGTGTACATGGGATGTTATTTGGGAAGGAAGGGGAATTAGATGTGGGAGAGGGGTAAATTTATAATTAAAAGAAAATTTATTAGTTTATTTTATGTTGTAATTTAAAAATCGATAACTAAAACGTGAATAACTCTCTCATACGAGGTCCAATCAAAGTGCGGATTTTTGCATTGCATTCGTAATGAAAAAAGCTTCGCAATGGAACTGGTTTGGATGAATTGGAGATAGTTGAAATTTGGGCTAAAATCGGACGTCGTTCGATTTTAGTTCCAAACTGGAACGCCTCAGCGACAACAGAAAATTTCGGTGAGTTAAACTCAACTTTTTGGTTAACTAGTATGATATATAGTTGATAAAAATTGTTGAATGATTGTTTGGATGAATTACTATATTTATTAGTTAGTTTGGATATATTCCCACCTATTGGAGCAGATGAGACCCTATTACGTTCCTGTGTAAAAGCGGGTGACCCTTTGTATACGAATCCCACCTCGAAGCGGTTGATTTATATTATATAATTATATAACGTTTGTGACGCAGGAAAAGTCGGAGGGATCCCACAAGATTCCTGACCAATGTTGATTTATATATATATATATGTGTGTGTGTGTGTGTGTATTTGTGTGCGCGCGCTGATATATATGAGCTGTGATGCAGTGGGAAATAGGTTGAAGGGATCCAACTGGATCCGTCGCTATTATTGAATTAGTTTCAATAATATTCCAATTATATGAATTAATCGATAATAAACCTGTTTTGTTGGAAATATTGGTTATGACATCATTATATGTTAAAAACTAAAAACCTGTAGTGATAGAAAATCAATATCAATATTGGTTGAACATTGGTGGCTATTGACCTCAAATTTATATTTTAAAATGCTAGAACTACCATTGAGTTAGAATTGGTTTTGAAATGAGAAATGATTATAAATCTAAAAATTGGGTTTTTGAAAATATTTTATTAAAGATTTAATTTTCTATTTTGTTCAACCTATTTTTCTATCTTCTTCTAAGATATGAATTATATTAATATATTTTAAAGTTATTTAATTATAGTAATATTATTTTAAAGTTTTTTTTAATTATATTAGTATTGTTTTAAATTTATTTGTTTATAGTTAATATTGTTTTAAAGAATTTTTTAAAAAATATTAATATTTTGAAAGGTTAATTATTTCAAGGATAATTATGGTTTGAGATTAATAATAAGGATTATTAATAAGGTTTTGAAAATAAATTATTATTATGTATAAAAATGGTAAGATTAATTATTATTGTCTATTTAACAATATTTTGAAATTATTAATTATTATTTTTAAGATGTTTTAAAGTTAATAATTTTCATTTATTTATAATGTTTTTGTTAATGTTTATTATTATATAATTGTATTTTGAAGTAAAAGATTTTTAATTATTTATAAATGTTTTCAAGACCCATGAATAGAGTTGAAAGACTATGATTATATAAAGGAGCTTATAAAATGGTTTGGAGACGTAAGGAAGATTATTTACAAGGTAAGTTTTATAAATGGTAAGATATTTATAAACGAATTTTAGAAATGGGTTTATAAATATATAAAAGAAGTTTATAAATGGTTTGGAGATTTATAAAGATTTAAAAATGAGTTTTAGAAATGTACAAAGAGGATTTATAAGTGATTTAAATTTATAAAAGAAGTTTAATTTATAAATGGTTCCAGAAGTTTTATAAAATGGTTTATAAATGGTTTTAGAGAATTATAAGGAGTTTATGAATGATTTTTGAATCAAATAAAAAGGGAATCTTTCTCAATTTGTAAATATACTTGTACCGTTGAGATAAGTATATGGATATTTTCTAAGTATTGAAAATATAGGAGGATATATCTTTGTAAAAGTATTTTGATACAAATAAATTACAAAGTGATTTTTAATTAATGAAAGATTTGTTAAAAGAGGCTGGTGATTACTTATATGGTCAACCAATGTTGGTTTTCCTTATGAAATAAATCCCTGATTGAATGTTGTTATTCGATAGTTAAATAACCAACTATCGAATTTGGACCCAAACGTAACTTTGGAAATATTTAGGAGAAACACGTGAGTTATATGGCACAATCATCTCCGATAATGCTATACTGTGCTTATAAATCTCGTTTCATTCTCCTAGGACAATGGTAAGGAAATCCGTCCACTAACGGTTAGGAGATGATCTCTCATCTTATCTCTGACTGTTTATTTCCTAAGGAACTGGGGTTGAGTTTACCGAAAATTATTGAACGTTGTTTCGAAGAGACCGGGATTGGGTATGTTATCCGTAAACCACTTCGATCCAATGAATGCATTTTTGAAGTGAAGACATCTTGAAGATGATGGAATTAGAGGCGGAGCTCTTAAGTGTTCATTCAGTCCCAGAATGAACTTGTATAGATGAATGGTGGTATTGCATTGTTGCTTGGAAGGCGGTATTAGCATTCCAAGTGGAAAGTGATATATAGAGGTATAACGTAGCCTCAAGCCTCATCAATCGGAAATGACTAAAACATGGGAGATGCAGCAGGGTTAAATGGGTCGCTTCCAAGTAGGGTATGATCATCCCTATCTAGAGTCACCATTGTCTCTCTTTGTATGCTTCAGGGCCTTTTAACGGAGGGGTGATCATATTCGGTACTATCCAGTAAGGGGTGGGCCGGTTCTGTGTTGGCAGGGGATCCAGGTGAGTTCCTTGGTGTTATTTTATCTAGAGATGCACCGTGACGGGCGATACCCCGGTAGCCCAGTCATTGTATGGAATCCATTCTCCAATAAGCGCTATACGGACTTAGTTGTGCCCAACTATGTTGAAACGTAAGATGCAAGCATTTCAGCTATATTCATATTTTACATTGACTCCTAGACATTATTACAATATAAATGGTTTTTATATAGAAAATGTTTTGGTTATCGTAAGGTAAAACCCGTCCGTGTTTATATGCGGCGTGATCTTACGAGATACTTTTGATTTCAAAAAATAACTTTCAATTCGGTTGGGTGTGTTTTCTCACGCTGGTTTTCCAGACTGACTCGGGTGTTATTTTATTATAATGCTTGGGTCAGACCGAGCATATTACAGATTAGTTTGTATGCTCTGGAGCTTCAGAAGACGAGCTGGAGGCCCAGAGACGTATTCACGTAGATGGTTATTTTTCCACTGTGTTCATTGTGGTATTTATCAGCAAATTATGAGGATAAGTTGTATAACCGTCCAGGCTGAAATAGGTTAGTATAATCTGATTGTTGTTTTGTATATACATATATTACAGTTTGTTTGATGTAAAGTTTGATGTATATTATAGATTATTCATTTCGCTGTGAGATTCTGTGTTGTTTAGTTTTCTTCATTTCTTCTTTCTTCTTTCTTTTTCCCATAATGATCGGGTTTTCCGGCATTCAATTGCTTGACATGCAATACAGTGGACGTATTAGTGTC
This sequence comes from Allium fistulosum, assembly GCA_030737815.1. Lineage (NCBI taxonomy): Eukaryota > Viridiplantae > Streptophyta > Magnoliopsida > Asparagales > Amaryllidaceae > Allium > Allium fistulosum. The sequence goes on from CM060907.1 coordinate 105,749,510, forward strand.
GATTTTCGGGGGTCGAAAATCTCGGTAGTTACATTAAGTAATACGCTGACTTACCAATTTCAAGTTCAAGATAAAGTGGTTATCAATGCAAAGTCTACTCAAAATTTTATATGGTAAAACTATAGGAATGCAAACTTTATGTCATATAATGATGAATCCGACCTTATTCCAGAAGTATACCTTGAAGATGCTACAATATTGAAGCAACAAGAGGAAAAAAACATGAACCAGTCGAATGTAGTATCGAAAATAATATGATGTTAGCATAAGAAAAGAAATAATTGTTGAATGACTTCGATAATATATTTTCTAATTTGTATTATCGTGCATGTGTGTGTATTTATGTGTTTACATTTCTAAATTGCTGTACAGGGATTTGTTTTTATTAGAAACTGTTATGCTTTTGTTTACTAGACTTTCTAATCATGTGTGATACCTATTAATTACATACTAATTATCATTAGTAACTATTGGTTACTATTAGCAACAATTATTATAATATAATTACAAGCAATCATTATCCTTTTACTACCCTGTTCAAAACACAAAATAAACATTCCCTTTTCAAAGAAATTTCCCCTTTCATGCCCCATTCAAAATACTCCTTTCGTGTGCCCATTATTCTTAACAAAAAGAGCACCTTAATTCTTCGTCATATGTTTAAGATGAATTCTAAGAATAACGGTATTGACCGTAAATAGAAATAGCAGTTTTATAGATTCTTATTAATATATATTGTTAAGGGTGTATAATAAGAGCAATTATTTAATTCAGCTAAATAAATTGACTCTTATGAAAGAATTTATTTGAAATAAAAATATGTTTTGGTCTTTAATTTCCATTATATGCATATATACATAATGTTATGAGTATTACTAATAGCATAAATCCCTAAGACAAAGTATTTAAACAGTTGTAGTTACGAAAAAATTCTTAATTATGAGTATTATATTGTAATAACAATAACTATTCCTTAAACATTCTAGTCACTTGGAATTTCGAGAGTGAGATATTGATATATGGTATAAATATTATGTGTAACTATCAGTACAATAGACGATGAATTACTCATGGTAGTTGGATACATCAATATGCTACGTATGTGTACTTGTTTGGAATAGTTATATACTGACTTATCGAGAGTTTATATCTTAGTTAAATAGATGAGATCTCATGCAATGATGTGTAGTAGTTTTCCGACTTATTAGTATTGTGGATTCATGTGTGGAATCTATATTTTGACTATGATTAATAATGTGATTTGGATTCGTGTTATGGTCATAGTTAGATAGCAATTGTGAAACATGAAGTGAAATTCTACTAAGAGATGATTCGTCTTCTTCAAAAGAGAAGATTAGAATCACTGTATGTAGAGGGGTGATTAATCCCTTTGCAGCGTGTTAACCCAAAAAATGGATCGACACCCTGGATTGAGTATGAAAACACCAGCCTTGTTTATCAATGCAAAAAAAATAGAAAAAGCAATAGTAAATCACAGAAAAGAGTAAATGAAAAAGAGATTTTTATAGTGGTTTGGTTGTTAACGAAGTCTACGTCCACTTTATAACTTTTATCATTTACTGACTGCAATTACAACTTGAATCTGGTCACAATACGACTGAATCTTGTAAATTAGATCAAGTCACTAGTGTTATAGTTCACTAGAGAATCACAGTGAACCCTGTCGATTACTGTTGTGAAGAAGGAGAAAAATGAAGAGTAGTCTCTATAGAGTTTCGGCAGCAAGTCTAGAAGATCTTATTTATGTTGCAGGTAGGAATGTATTTATAGGGATTGGAGAGCTATTGGGCTAGGTTGCCATGCCAGAAGCTTGTCTTTGGAAATATGAAGGTGCACAGAGAGTTTCATAGCCAACAAAGTCAATTTGATGGATCGCTAGCGATCCATAGGCTATGGATTGCTAGCGATCCATAGTTTTTGGGTCGCTGATGATTCAATTGCTTGGGATGCTCTCCTTCATCCTTTCCTTTAACTTTATGACAATCTAGCACAATCATTTGGATAGTTAGCGATCCATGTACTTAGTGGAATTTTGGACTCCGTCTTTTGAATTGCATTTTTTGTCTCGGGTTGGTGTTCTCCATGTAAATTCATATCTTGTCGCCTTGTTTTGATGATGATTCATACACTATTTTCATTGAACTGCTGATGGAATCAGACGAATGCTTATTTCTCGATCTAACTAGCTTGGAATTCCATTAAACTTAGCATTCATTCCTAGAATACCTATTGGATTATGGTGCAAGAGGATTGGAGGATTTACGAGCGACCCATATGGATCACTAATGATCCATAGGAGATGGATCGCTAGCGATCCATCACCTTAGCATGATTTTGCTTTCTTTTCCTTAGCCTTTCTTGGTTGGTTCTTCTTACTCCTTTTGCTTGATTCTTGATTAGCTCTGACTCGGCGTTGATGTTCCGACTTTCTTTGAATCCTATTTGATTAAAAACCCGCATAACATTTTTCCCCCAAAGTGTGCCTTTGTTGGATACAAAGCGTGCTCTATAAGTAACTGCTTTTGAGTTCTCGCTTGGTGAAGTTCGACTGATCGTGTTAAGGTCGTCATGCGAATTTGGCTTTGGTTGTTTGTCGAACTTTGACGTGGGTCGTCGTAGCTCGTCATAACAAACCAATTTTGACTCCATAACTTTCAAAATGTCTTTAAATAACATGTGGATCGCGCTGACCAAATTTGGAGAAGGCTGGTCCCCATTTGATGGATCGCTAGCGATCCATAGTCCATGGATCACTGGCGATCCAAGGACTTAGTGACTTTTTTTGTACCACTTCCTATTTAATCTACTCGAGTCGACCTTATTTCTCTTCATACCTTCATTTGGCGATTCGAGCCATTCTTCCTACAACCCGATCTGAGAATTGCAAAAACTAACTCCTCTTTTGCCATCGCCGTCGCCATTCATCGCCACCAGAGCTCCTCGCTTTCGACCACCCTTGACTTTGCCGCCGCCTTGACTTAGCTATCCAGCTTTGTCGTTCTGCCTTTTCGGATCGCCACCAATCTTCTCCTCGATCGCCGCTGACCCTTCTTGCTATAGGCCGCTAGCATTCCAAGTCCATCCGTGTTCTCTTCTTGATTCTTAATTATAGGCGAGTAACGTTGATTTTGTTCGTTTGCAATTCAGTAACGAAGTTGTATTAGTGATGATCGTTAGGGAGAATTCGAGTTGATTGCGATTTTGTGGAGGAAGATACTAAATCGAGTCTTGAGTTCTTCACGGAACGATGCTCGGGCTCTACCCTTGTGCTTGACATGTTTTGCTATCTTCGTCCATAGAATCAGAATCAACTTGTACTATGTTACATTGTTGGTACAACATGACGTCTCGCTAATCGATTTTAGTCCTTCCGGAGGAGAATAACGGCTTAAGGTAGCGTTTTGCGTGCAGATTATGTTGTTATCACCTTCCGAAGAGTTCGGATTGGTTCCATTATTGCACACTCGGTGCACCTGAAATGGGAAGAGCTTTCCGCGTCACTTCATATAACGGATCAGTTATAAATCGTTGATCGATAACGGGTAAGTGTAGGAGAAATAATTTCAATAAATGATATGAGAAGCCCTTTTCATTCTTCACTGCGAGAAAACTATCTACACAGGATAGAGCGTTTGTAGTGTTTAGGACATTGAGCTCATCCTACATAGATAACACACAGCACTTGCCCCAGTCTATACTTGAAAACCGATGTGTCGATACAATCGATGTTCCTTTAAAATTCAGGTGTTGTAGGGGAATTTTTAGTTAAAGATAGAATTATCTGGCCGCGTTGGATGCAAGTTATTCTGTATAGAATGAAGCATCCGTCCTCTCATCGTAAGTCCAGTGGAGGAAGTCCAGCACTTTTAAAAGCTGAATCATCATCCGTCGCCCCTTCATATTCTGTTTCGTGGGCTGAATATGGTTAACTAGTTCCGGTTGGCCCAGTTATGGACTGAATCCCTCCGAATTTTAGATTTCTACTTAATCCACTAGAGAGAGCTTCCTCCGTAATCTCTGCTAAGGTTTTACATAACATTTGCACACAATACAGTATTCCGAAGGACGATGTGTGCCTTTCGGAGAAGAATGAATTTTCCTATACTCCGCCTCTGGATACACCGCTTGCCACCGGTATATGTGCTTAAAAGGAGTAGTGCCCCTCTTCAATAACTTCTTGAAATAGACTCTAATGAACTTGGGAACTGCTCCATTCCAAATTCACCCTAATGGATATGCAATTTTGACCTGCCTCCATGTCCTGTTTATGCGGATAGTTAATAGTGCCCTTAGTTTCGATGAGTTGAGATATTTTCTCTCATTGAAGAAGAGAGACGAGTGTACATCCCTTGTCATTATCGAGGCCCAAAGGAACCACAAGATCGTGCTACATCTCCAAAGCAATCTGTCTCATTTCAAGACTCGGTATTTCTTTGTTAGTTGTCCCGAAGGATTTAACCACCTTTGGACGACGGGGGGTAAGCTCCCACTCTTACTTATTGAATTTCGATATGTCGCTATGGGATTTCTAGTCGATCAAATACTCCTTGCAGTTATTCCCAGGCCGATTAAAGACCCATCACTTGATCAGATTTTCCATAGTCTAAATGTCATAGATGACAAGGAGAGATTGGTTAAATTTTTTCTAACGGACGAAAACTTGCTCCGTTATGGGCTACTGCTTCCCGAGAGATCCGCCGTGGCCGTTGAAGTCCCGTCTCCTTCCCGTTCCAGAGCATGACCACGCTCCACTTCTTTATCGCATGGCTCCGAAGAAGGTGTTTTCCCAAAAAAGAAGGTCTGATTGGTGAGTCAACCGAAGAAGAAGGGGTGTTACGACTAAAGCCAGCTGTCCGGTTAGAATTCCCTCAATTATAGAGGAAGGGGAAGAAGAGTTCAAGCAGCGAGAGGGCAAGGTTGCGGTGGCAATAGAAAAAGAGGAGGGTGAAGTTGAGAGTAGAAACAGTCATGATTCCTCCTCTAGTGATGATGATTTCGACGCAGGCTCTAGTGACAGAGACTCTGAATCGTGTGATGAGACTCCAGGAATGAGTCCCGTTTTCCCAGACTCGCCTCCCCAAGAGATTTGCAATAAAGATGCTCTTCCAGCAGCCGAGCGACGTCAGGGTTCCCCGATTAAAGATGCCGGTGTAGACTTTGTGGATTTGAGCAGCATTTACGTGGATATCGATGAACTAATGAGGAAGGATTTCAAATTCGAGGGGGCGTCTCCTCACCTTGGTCATATCGTGTCTGGAGTCAGCCCGATTTCTACCACGGTGGCATGCCGATCCGGTTTGTGACATCCTTTTAGGCCCCTAAGCACATTTCACTAGGGTCGCATTCACTTACACATGGATTATTTAGGCCTATTTCTCATTACTAAAGCTTTTTATTTATTCTTCATGTCAAGTACCATGAGACGCCGTGGACTTTATGACGATCTTGAGCAATTCACTGATTTGCAACGTTGGTCAGAATGGTCTACAAACTGCCATCAGCCCCATGAGACCGAGGTGGAATGGAGAAGGCGGAAAGACTTGGAGGCCAAAGCTCAACGCCGTGATGACAGAGAATGGGGTCGTACGTATAAAAGTGGCTAAAGAAGAGAAAAACCCCTGATGACCGAGAGGAACTGTCCAAGAAGTCAAAGGTTGATCATGGTTCTCATCCTTTTGAGCATCAGGCTTCTACACCGGCCCCAGTTTCTATTGGTCTTAAAGTTTCATTTTCTTCCGTTCAGGATCTATTTTCATTTCAAGCCCCATTGACTCACATGGTGCCCGCTTCTGGTTCCTCGCATGCTCATAGGAGGCCGACTTACATTCTTCCATCTGATCCCCCTAGACTCGAAGTTGCACTCCCTGGGTGGTTTTTAAAGGGAGTTAAGTTTGACCGCGACCTTCGCCTAGTCCGTAAAGATTCCTATATGCCCCACCTTCAAGCGATTCAAAGTAATTTAAAGCAAGCTGAGGGATAGGAAAAGTTATGCAAGCAGCTGGCCGACACGAACTGCAATAATTATCAGGAGATCCTCTCTTTTGAATCAGAGAAAGATGATTTCAAGAGGGCATTAGCAGAACGTGATGCCAGAATTGAGCGACTAATACAAGAGAGGGACGCAGTGCTTTGGGAGAGTAACAACAGTGCCAATTTGCTGAAGGAGCTAAAAGAGGCCATGCAAAAAAGTGATCATGTTTCGAGATGAAATTAAGAAGGCCCATGCGGACGAAGTTAAGTTGAAAGCGGAGCTCGAGCTCGTGACATTATTATTGTAGCCCAAAAGAAGACTGTTGCTAATCATGACAAAAATTTTGAAGGGCATAATAAAACAATTGTTGAATATGTAGGCATCGTGGAATCCCATGACAGGACTGTTTCCGATCAAGCCCGAACGATCACTTCGCTCCAAGAAAGAGTTGCATAGCTTGGCGCCAAGAAGACTCGAGTTGAAGTTGAGAAGGCCGCCGTAACAGCGGATTACCTAGAGCTGCATGACACTTTCGAGAAAAATATGGAGAAGATGGACGATAACATCTTGAATTTCTATGTTAATTCATTGCTGCATCAGGGGAACCTCAGTTATTTGTGCCCCAACTTTTCGCATACTCTTGCTGTGGTGTGGAAAGAAATCTTGGATTATTTTGGAGAAAACGGGGATGAATACACCGAGCAAGAGTTGGAGGATGCCTACCTCAATGAGGAGTCGAAGAAAGCACCGATAGGGGGCCGAGAGGTCCTTCGAATCAAGAAGGAACAAGAGGTTGTCGATGCTGCTATGACTGCAACTGGCAAAAAGTTGTCGGAGCCTTTTATTTATGGGCTTGGCGAACCATTAGGACAGCCTCGCGATCAGTTGGCGGGTTTTCCTGGTGCTGCCTCGTCGTCTGTTCCTCCGGCAGCTGTTTCTAAAACTTCAGGTAGCCCTGAAACGTTTTCGAAGATCGTGCGGCCATCAAAAGAAGGAGAAGGCGGGGAATACGTGATTGACATTCTCGGTCATTCCTCTGATGCAAGTAACCTTCTTGTTTCCCCCGAGTTTGAGAATTTTCAGCTCACACCGCAAGAACAAGACAAACTTAATGCTTTCATTTTCGATCTTATAGGTCCATCCTCTTTACCTACTAAACCGCCGGTTTCTCCGGTGCTTGGGCTTGCCACTATTTCAACTACATCGACGCTTACTTTCATAATCACTCTGATTGTTGCGCCTGCGTCTGGATCGCAGCCAGGGCTGGAATCCAAGAAGATTGCAGCATTGCATGGTCTAGATGACGACCCTTCTGTATCTTTGGAGGGAGACTTTACAGTGGTTGAAGCTCGAGAGCAGAAGGAGCAGACTGGCAAGTTTCATAAATCTGAACAACAACTAGTTGCTGTTAAAAAGGAAAAGGTTGAAGCAATAAACCCTTCGAGGAGCTCCCGCAAATCCCGAAAGCGCAAGGCCAAAGGGGAGACTTCTGAGAAGGTCGAAGAGCAGTGAGGAGATCTCGGGGCCGAGGAGATAGTTGAATTATAGGCAGCGACACCACCCCTAGCCGGGATTCTGAGGGAAAGTAGAAACTTCCAACTAAAGGTGGGAAGGGGAGCAGTGGAAAGAGGCATTGACATGTCCGGATAGCAGTAGAGCCAGTTTTTTGGACATTTTGTTTTGTTTGATACGTGTTCTAAGTGCAGAGTTAGCACTTACTGCTTTGATTGTTATAGCATCTTTACTTTTTCTTTTTGTCGGTCGATATTGTTTGGGTACGACCCCCACATTTTGACTTTATACAGAAAATGTTATAAGTGATACAATGTTGACATTTTGATTGTAACTTTACCTGTCTACTTATCTGTGTTTCATGCACTTATGTCAATTTTATTTACTGCTATTTTATCTAGTCCTGTAATTTTTTTTATCTAGTTCCCGTAATTACCACCAAAATTCTTTGTTTGGAGTAAAAGAACTTTGAAGTAGTTGGATTTTGTCTCTAAGTATTTTTTTAATTAAGTATCGGTGTGTGCCCCCCAGTTCACGGGGCTGGTTACTTCGAACACTTGACAAAATGACTGGTTGATCCGAGTGCTTTTTTTTGTAATCGGACCTGTTTTGTGGTTCCTGTCTTCCGAAACTTATGATTTGTACGGCTTGATTTCAGATTATTGTCAGTCAACAAATGGAACTTTTTGCTGACTTGTAGTAGTTTGACATTGTTGGATTCATACCTGTTGCTCCCGATAGTGGGAGTGGGTTGATTCTTGTTATTCCTGCAATGGACGAGTTTCCTAATATCGCCAGGGCAATACGGGTACTTAAGAGTATGCACAACTTATGAAATGCGCGGCTTTTGAGAGTGTGCGAGGCTTATGCAGTGCGTGGCTTTTGTGATCGATATGACCCATCGATCCAAAACGGTTTGGAACTTCTCGATGTTGCCAATCTTCGGGCAATGTGAGGAGTTTCTCGATATTGCTGAGGCAAATTGGTACTTAAAAGTGTGCGCAGATGATGAAACGCAGGACTTTTGAGATTTTTATGGGATGCGCGGCTTTGATTTGGGTCTTCCCGGCATCGCCGGAGCAACACCGTTCTTAGAAGGCGGGGACCGGGTTCTGCCGATCTAACGGTTTGAATCGATTCAATTCTATCAACCAAGCGGGTAAGTGGAGTGTACTTGAGTGTGGTACCATTATCTCAAGCAGCGATTCAATGGTTTTTGAACCGATTTGATCCCGTTGACTTAGCAGGTTACTTTTATGAACATAGTTTTATTGGTTTAGAAAGCAAAGCAATTTTATTAGGAAAAGCTTGGCAAGTTCTGCCTATTTACAATGCCCCCGGTATTCCGAGATGGCTTATTTGCTGAAAATAAGAAGTACATAAGATAGTTTCAGATAAAGTAACAACGCATCGCTGGATGCATCGCTGTTCCATGCTTGGGGAATTTGGATTTCGTCGACAGTTGTCAGTTTGAATGTTCCATCCCCTAGCTTTTGACTGATCACATACGGCCCTTCCCAGTTTGGCCCAAAGGTTCCCGGAATGGGATAGACTCGTTTAAGGACAAGGTCTCCCACTTCGAAGGTTCAATTATGAAGTTTGGAGTTGAAGTACCGTACGACCCTTTTTTGGTGAGCAGCGGTCCTTAATTCAGCTTCTTCCTTTTTCTCATCAATCATATCAAGCGACTGGAGTATGAGCTACTCATTTTTCCTATGATTGAAATTCTGCCTTAAATGAGAGGGAACTTCTAGTTCGACGGGGATCGTTGCTTCTGAACAATATGCTAGGGCAAATGTGGTATGCTCGGTTGTTGCTTTGTGTTTTGTTCTATAATCCCATAGTCCGAGTGGAAGTTCATCAACCCAATTCCCTTTAGCTTTAGTTAGCCGCTTTTTGATGGTGGACTTGATGATCTTGTTTATTGCTTCCACTTGCTCATTTCCTTATGGATGAGCGACCACGGAAAAGCTCTTCTCGATTCAAAAGCATTTGCAAAAGTCTTTGAACTCAGTGCTTTCAAATTGGGTCCCGTTATCAGTGATGATTTTCTATGGCACACCAAACCTGCAAATAATGTTTTTAAGAACACAGTTAATGACTTTCTTTGTGGTAATGGTGGCCAGCGGTTCCGCTCCAGCCCATTTGGTGAAATGGTCAATGACAACTATAGCATATTTAGCCCCTCCTTTAGCTATTGGCAATACGCCAATCAGATCAATTCCCCGTATTGCGAATGGCCATGGGCTGACCATCTGCGTTAGCTCTATTGAAGGAGTTCTTTTGATCTTGCTTAATCTTTGGCATCAGTCGCATCGTTTGGCGTAATCTGCTACATCGTGGTTTACTGTTGGCCTGAAATACCTGTATCGGAGGATTTTCTTTGCAAGGGTTTGCCCCTCGGTATGGTCTCCACAGTCGCCTTCATGAACTTCTCTTAGGATCCTTTGAGCTTCGTCATCGGTAACACATTTGAGCAAGGGGTAGAGAACCCCCTTCGGTAGAGTATCCCATCTTGTATCATGAATTGCAGTGCCTTTTGGAGAAGGTTTTTCCACTGGTTCCTATCAGTGGGAAGAGTTCTTGTAAGCAAGTAGTCTTTGATCGACGTCATCCATGTTTCTGATTCAATGGTGGTCTCAAAAATCCAGTTGACATCCATTTCGCTTATGCTTGGAGTGGTCAGGGTTTCAACCGAGACTAGTCCCAACGATTGAGCTTCCCCGAAACTGGCCAGTTTAGCCAAGTAGTCAGCTTTCGTGTTCTGCTCCCTCGGGATGTGAGTTATTGTGTAATGTTCGATGTCGTTCAGCAACTCTTGCACTTTAGATAGATACGGGGCAAGGTTCTCCCCTCGAGCATGGTATTCGCCTTTCACCTGATAGACGACTAACTGAGAGTCGCTATATATGTGTATGGATTTTATCTCCAGCTCTTTTACAATTTTTAGCCCGGCTATCAATGCCATATTTTGCTTCATTATTTCTCGCTGGGAATTCTAATCGTAAGGTGTAGCAGATGGGTTGTCCTTCGAGAGTCTCAAGCACTACCCCTGCCCCCGAGAAGAAATTATTAGATGCGCCATCGACGAAGAGTTTCCATTGTGTTTCCACTTCCGGTGTTATTTCCACTTCATTATCCCGTTTGGTAAATTCGGCGATGAAACTTCCAATGCTTGTCCATTGATTTCCTTTCCAGGATGGTAAGTGATTTCATATTGACTCAATTCGATATTCCATTTGATGAGCCGCCCGAATGTCTTAGGGCAGTACAATACTTGCTTCAAGGGTTGATCGGTCAATACTTTGATCAGGCATGCATAGAAATATGGTCGTAACTTCCTGGATGCGTTCAAGAGACAATACGCTAGCTTTTCCAATTTTGGATAATTTTTCTTGGCTCCAGTGAAACGTTTATGATGTAATACATGGGTCGTTGGATCCTAGATTCCTCACATACAAGGGCAGCACTTATTGCATGAGGTGAGACTGCTAAGTAGATGAAAAAGTCCTCTCCGTCTATTGGCTTTGATAGGATTGGCAGGGTTTTTATATGTCGCAGCAACTCTTAGAACGTGGTTTGACAAGCCTCATTCCATTAGTAGTTCTACTTTCCTTTCTTTAATGCATCAACGAATGGTATACATTTGTCGGTGGCTTTTGAGATGAACCGGCTTAGCGCTGCGACTTTCCCATTTAGGCTATGTAACTCTTTCTTGTTCTTTGGGGCTTCAACTTCTTATAGGGTAGTAATTTGCTCTGGGTTTGCCTCGATGCCACTGGCGCTCACTATGAATCCCAATAACTTTCTGGAGGCTACCCTAAAGTGACATTTGAGTGGATTGAGCTTCATCCCACATTTTCAGAATATTTCAAACATCTCGGCGAGATTATCCAAGTGATTGGCAGCTATTCGTGATTTAACGAACATGTCATCCCTATAGACATCCATGGTTTTTCTGATCTGATGCTTGAACCTGGCATTTACTAATCTTTGGTAGGTTGCCCCAGCATTCTTTAAACCGAATGGCATTACCCTATAGCAGTATAATCCTAGATCGGTGATGAAGCTAGTGTTTTCCTGATCAGGTTCATGCATCAGGATCTGGTTGTATCTCAAGTATGTGTCCATAAATGATAAGAGTTCATGTCCAGCCGTCCCGTCCACAAGCTGGTCAATTCTGGGCAGAGGAAAGCTATCTTTCGGGCAAGCTTTATTTAAGTCCAAGTAGTCGATACAAGTTCACCATTTTCCATTGGACTTCTTGACCAAAACTGGGTTAGATACCCTTTCAGGGTAGGTCGCATCACGGATAAAACCATTGGCCATCAGCTTGTCTACTTCTTCTCTCAATGCCTTGGACCGTTCGAGGCCCAGGCTACGCCTCTTCTGCTTTACCGGTGTGTACTTGGGATCAATGTTTATTGCATGACATGCAATTTTCGGTGACACCCCACACATATCGAAATATGCTTAGGCGAACACATCCAAGTTGGAGCGAAGAAATTTAGTGAGTTCCAATCGCATCTTGTTTCCAAGGTGAGATCCAATTTTCAAAACCCGCGTTGAGTCATCCATGTCGACTGGGACATACACTGTTAATTCTGCTAGTTTTGCCCCATCCTCCCGTAAACTATTCTTTATAGGGTCCAAAGCCTTGTCGAATCGGTTATGGTTCCCAAGCCAGGGGCAGCTCTGTAGTTGTTATTCAGCAGGTTCACGAATGTGAAGAGTTCTCCCCACATTCTTCCCCTTTTCCTTTCTCTTAGATTCACGTAGTTCTGTGATATAACATTCTCTGGTGGCACTTTGATCTCCTTTGATCACCCCAACTCCGTTCTCCGTTCGGAATTTCATGGTTAGGCACCACTAGGTTAAAGCAATTCTGAAATCCGCCAGTACGGGTCGTCCTAAGAAGGCATTGTATACAGAATTTTCATCTACGATCATGAAAGTTTGGATGAGGGTGACTCTTTGGTCACCTTCCCCAAGCTCTACAGGCAATTCAATTGTCCCGACGGGTTGTTTGGGTTCGCCGGTGAATCCTTGGATTTTTGTTTGGTAGGTAGATACATATTTCATGCTGATCTTCATCTGGTCAAAAGTAGGTTTGAATAGAATATTCACAGAACTGCCGTTGTCAAATAATACTCGTTGGACCACGATGGGTTCGATCCCTACTGTCATGACCATGGGATCGAGGGTTGGAGCTTCAATTCCTTCAGTGTCCCGATTTCGGAATACCATATCATCATTCAGAGTTCTTTGTTACTTAGTAGGGTCTCCATCTTCGATAGCGAGGCACGAATCCTTCAGAGCATATTTTAATAAGCTCGCATATCGCTCCATTTCCCCTCAACTCCTCTGTGCCGTATAAGGTCCTCCAAATATCGTTCCAACGATGAGTCTCTGTTCAGTTCGTCAAAATCCCTCTTTGCTGGTTCCAGCTTGGTTTTCTCGATCCCTAGGAGCTTGGGGAGCCGCAGGTTGATCAGGATTTTTTGATTTCCTCACGTATTGTTGAAGCTTGTTTTCCCGGATCAGCTCTTCAATCAAATTCTTTAGGTGATGACACTCGTTTGTGTTGTGACCGTGTATTTCGTGGAAGCGATAGTACTTCCCGGAACGCTATTGCTGTTCAATTGCTTCCTTTTTGGAGGGTTTCTTGTACTCCTCTATCCCTGTGTTGCGAGATAAATGTTTTCTGCAGTATCATTGAGCATAGTGTAATCCTCGGGCCTGAAGCCTTTAAGCCACTTATTTTTACCATTTCGTTTGTTGGGATTCTGATTTTTCCTTTTCTGGTTTCCGTCTTTTCTCGCACTACTTCCTTCAGCGGTCCCGGAGGCATTTATGTCCTGGTTCATCGCCATGCCATTCGACCCAACGTTCATCGATTGTAAGCTAGTAGATTTCCTTTCTAACTCTTGTGCCTCTTCCAATCTCAAGTATTGACTCGCCTTACGGTTGAAGTCCTTCCTAGTGGTAGGTTGTTTCATTTTGATGCATTTTCCGAACTCAGTTTCGGGGTGGATGACGCGGACCATGGCCATAAAAATCATATCCACATTCGGATTGCTTACTTCTGTTACTGCGGTGTTAAACTGATTCATGAAAGACTTCAGAGATTCATTTCATCCCCGGAATAGACTGGACAAAGACATCGCATCTTTAGGCTGGGCTGTGTGAAGTCTAAAATGATCAAGGTATCATGTATCTAGTTGATCGAAAGTGGAGATGGATCTTGGTGGAATCCTAGCGAACCAAATAGAAGCAATTCCCTCTAAAAAATCAGAAAACATCTACATCGAACGGTGTCCGAAGTATTCGCTCCATCCATGTACCAATTGTAATTGCATAGATGGGGTTTCGGGTCTCTCGTTCCGTCATAGGACGGAATAGTTGGCATAGTGAACTATTTTGGGTATCGCTCATTCAAAATATCATCAGTGAAAGGAGTACAACTTGGAGTGGATCCCTACTCATCATCCCTTCTGTTCTTACTCTCATCCATCAGTCGTTTGACCATGTCCGCGATATATGCCTAAGATGTCTGGTAATCCAGGGGTGGGCTATTAGTAACTACACTGAGTGTTTGGCTTTGCAAACGATCTTGGTGAGTGGGATGAAGCCTAGGCTCTCCTGTCTTTGGAAGAGCCACTCCCTCGGGATTTCGTTGGCTTGCGGTTGGCTTGATTGGGGCAGTTTGGATATCCCTGGCATTATCAAATGCAATGGCATTTCCTTCCAACTTACCGTCGTTAAGTTGCTCTCCATCTTCTGAATCGGAGAGGTTCATGGCTATATCTTCTTGTGGGGTCTTCGCCCCTAGATTTACGTTAGTAGCCGGTTGTCTCGTGGTAGGTGGAGTGCTTGTGTTTCCTTCTATGTTGATTCCTACGGTTGTCAACCATTTTATTCAATTCATCTCTATTTACAACTGCGTGTTGATTAGAGGATCCTGGCACCTGATCTCCTATGTTAGGGCAATTTACTTCAATTTGTTGATGATTCATCTCTTCTCCGGCAATTACGGCCCCTATGGATCTTTCAGAAGTGGTTCTTTTTCTTCCCAGCGCCATTGATTTTAAGAAGCATATCTTTCTAATAGAAATTAAGGATCTAACTTCTGAACCTTGTCTGATCCAAAGTAGATAGCTAGATCTTTTCCTGATTTGGGTTCTCAGTGAAAGCACCAAAATGTTAACCTATAAAATGGATCAACACCCTGTATTGAGTATGAAGCACCATCCTTGTTTATCAAGACGAATAAAATAGAAAAAGCAATAGTAAATCACAGAAAAGAGTAAATGAACAAGAGATTTTTATAGTGGTTCGGCTTTAACAAAGCTTACGTCCACTTTATAACTTTATTATTGACTGACTACAATTACAAGTTGAATCCGACTACAATACGACTAAATCTTGTAAGGTAGATCAAGTCACCGGTGTTAGAGTTCATTGGAGAATCACAGTGAACCCTGTAGATGACTGTTGTATGGGAGGAGAAGAATGAAGAGTAGTCTTTGTAGAGTTTCAGCAGCCAGTCCAGAAGATCATGTTTATGTTGCAGGTAGGGTTGTATTTATAAGGATTGAAGAGCTCTTGGGCTAGGTTGCTGCGCCAGAAGCTTGCCTTTGGAAATACAAAGGTACATAGAGAGATTCATAGCCAACCGAGTCAATTTGATGGATCGCTAGTGATCCATAGGCTGTGGATCACTAGCGATCCATAGTTTTTGGGTCGCTGATGATTCAATTGCTAGGATGCTTTCCTTCATCCTTTCCTTTAAACTTTATGGCAATCTAGCACAATCATATGGATCGCTAGTGATCCATGGTGCATGGATCGCTAGTGATCCATGTACTTAGGGGATTTTTTAACTCCATCTTTTGAATTGCATTTGTTGTCTCGTGTTGGTGTTCTCCATGTAAATTCGTAGCTTGTCGCCTTATTTTGATAATGATTGATACACTGTTTGCATTGAACTGCTGAAGGAATCAGACGAATGCTCATTTCTCGATCTAACTAGCTTAGAATTCCATCAAACTTAGCAATCATCCTAGAATACCTATTGAATTATGGTGCAAGTGGATTGGAGGATCTACGAGCGATCCATATGAATTGCTAGTGATCCATAAGAGATGGATCGATAGCAATCCATCACCTTAGCATGTTTTTGCTTTCTTTTCCTTTAGCCTTTCTTGGTTGGTTCTTCTTACTCCTTTTGGTTGGTTCTTGAGTTTCTCTGACTCGATGAAGATGTTCCGACTTCTTTTGAATTCTGCTGGGTTAAAAATCCACATAACACAGTGGAAAAACCTAATTATATGATCGTGCTATGGTATAATAAAATAAACAGATCGATCAATTCTCCGATCAGATCACAGCTTAGTAAATAACTATAAAAGAAATAAGGGGACACATGAGATTTATAATGGTTTCACTATCGTTCTGATAATATACGTCCACTTTAGGGAAGATGAGCTTTATTACTTTCAATAAACAAAAGAGATTAAAGGAGATTATAGAAGAACAATAAAAATCCCTAATTTGATTAATTAGGGTTACAATTTGCTTTTATTGACTCAAATTATTTCTTTCTGAGTTGCGTGGATGATAAACTCCATGTGACTACCCTTTTATTTATAGTCTTCTCCAAGTGAGACATGGAATGTTTTAAATAAGGTATAGTTGTAATTAAGGAAAGTTTCCATAAATTATAAATTTGCAAATTAGGAAAGTTTCCATATATTCCAAATTGCAAATTAGGAAAGTTTCCATATATTCCAAATTGCAAATTAGAAAGTTTCCATATATTTGAATCGCATAAAAAAGATTCAACACCCTACCTCGATTCAAATTATCTCAACTACCTCCTATTGCATGCTCCACCTTAATATGAATACCTTTTCAATAGGTTCTGGCTCGGCCACCTCCTATCACACTTTGTCAACAAGTTCCGACAAGGCCAACCCCCGCTAATAAAGTTTTAAAAGTACTCAAAACAAAGGTATAGTCAAAAGAATCTCCTAACAAGAAGTATAAGACAACATCTATCACTCAAACAAGAAGAATACTACATCTTCCTCTAGCTTCAACTAAGCTACTCCACCCTCCCCCATGGTGCCATTGTGTAGCACTAGCACTTCGATAAGCAAATCAAGTTTGAGTAATGCTCAAACTTAGCAATCGACAGCGCCTTAGTAAACATGTCCGCTGCATTTTCCTTTATGTTGATCTTCTCAAGACGAATCACCCTTTCTTTATTCATGGCAACAAGGAATGACTCTTTGACTTTTATGTGCTTTGTTCTCGAATTGAACACCAATTTTTCATCTAAATGAATTATACTCACCTGTCACAATTCACCACCATACTATCATGAACAATGCCAAGATCACACAGTAGACGCTTCAAGTAAAGTGCCTCCTTAGATGCTTCAATAGTAGCTATCAACTCTGCTTCTGTAGTAGATAATGCAACCACAAAACTGCAACCTTGCTCTCCAACTAATAGATGTACCTCCAAGAGCGAACACGTAGCCCGAGGTTGACTTCGTTTTGTCTCTATCTCCCGCATACTCCGAATCATAGTAACCAACCAAGCTGCAACTCTTTCTAGTTCCAAAAAAAGCTTAGGATCTGGTGTTCCCTTTAGGTATCTCAAAATAGCTTTAACAACTTCCTAATGAGTTTTCCCCGAATTAGCCATGTAGCGGCTAACCATACTGACAACATGAGCAATATCTGGCCTCTTACAGACTATGGCATACATCAAGCTTACAACTGCACTTTCATAGGGCACCCTTTCCATATAAGTCTTGTATTCAACTGAAGTGGGAGACCCATTTTCCAAAAGCTTTACATACAAAGACACGGGTGTTGAAATAGCCTTTGCAGTATCCATGCTAAAACGAACAAGCACCTTCTGTATATACTCCTTTTGACTCAGTCTCAAAAGTCCAAGCTTTCTAACTTCGAAGATTTCCATGCCAAAAACATTCTTTGCTTCTCTAAGATCCTTTATCTTGAATTCCGCTTTCAAACGCATCTTCAATCATTTGATTTCTTCTCTATCCTTGGAAGCAATAACCATATCATCCACTTACAAAAATAAGTAGATCCATTCACCGCTTTTCAAGTTTTTATAATAAACACAACCATCTTTTATGATCTTATCAGAGCCAATGTTCAACATAGAAGAATCGAACCTCTTATACAATTGTCTCAACGACTATTTTAAACCATACATCGACTTCTTCAGTTTGCAAACCAAATCTGACTTACCATCCACTACAAACCCATTTGGCTATTTATCATGGATTGTCTCTTCCAAATCTCCATGTAGGAAAGCTGTCTTCACATCTAGCTACTCCAGCTCCATATCATGAGTAGCAAATATAGCTAGCAAAATCCTAATAGATGTCTGTTGCACAACCAGAGCAAAAATTTCATCATACTCTTTCCCATTTCCCTGTGAAAACCCTTTCGCTACCAATCTAGTCTTATGCCTTCCATTGCCTTTAATTACCTTGAATATCCATCTGCAACCTATGGATCTATTTTCCCGAGGTAATGGGACCAAATCGCATGTCTTATTCTTCTACATCGACTGCATTTCCTCCTCCATGGTGCAAATCCACTTCGAATTGTTCATTGACATCAAAGCATCTTCATGGTCAAATGGCTTCTCGTGAACCACATGCAAAGCATAATCAAATAGATCACTGAAGCTGAGGTTTGCAAACTACCAATCTCCATATCTTTCAGGTGCCTTCCTAATTCACTGACTAGCACGAACTGCTCCAGCATCGCTTGCCACTCTTTCAGCTCCACCTTGAACTGAATCTTCTCCAACTTTTTGACCTCACCATCACTGTTATAGGAAATACGTGGATTATTATATAATAGATCTTTGACTGCAAATTTAATTTCTTTGTCATCAATTATATCAACTCTACTCTTTGGCTGAAATGTGGGAACAATCTCTGTCTCCTTCCAAACCTGAGCTATGTAATGTCTTCTCCAACGGTCTAAACAGGGATGACTCATATAAAGGTAACATGTCTAGAGTGTATCACCATATTCGTTGTTGGATTCCAAATATGGTATCCCTTTATTCCATCTGTATAACCTAGCAAAACACACTTAGTAGCTCTCGGCTTCAACCAAATCTTGTGTTATGCACATAAATAAGTTAACCAAAAATAAGAAAGTAACTGAGTATAGTAGACTTCCCTCTCTACAGCTCTTTTGAAATCTTCCCGCCAATCACTTAACATGAAATCCGATTAATGATGTAAGGAGCAATCGATATAACTTCAGCCCAAAAGCCTTTAGATAAGCATGCAGTCAATCTCAAGCCATGAGCCTTCTCCAGTAGTGTTCTATTCATCCTCTCAGCAACCACATTGGATTGTGGATCACCGAATGTAGTAAAATGTCTTCTAATACCATGTTGTCTGCAGTATCCAAGGAACTCCTTTGAGACATAATCGCCGCCATTGTCGGATCAAAGAATCTCTAATTTCCTTCCAGTTTGGTTTTCGACGAATGCTAACCATTCCTTAAACGTTTTGAATACTTCCGACTTAGCCTTCATTGCATGCATCCAAACCTTGCGCAAGTAGTCATCAATGAAAGATACGAAGTAGTGAGCTTCCCCAATTGAATCAGTAGATGTGGTCCCCAATCATCTGAATGCATATAGTGAAGTACCCTCCTAAAAGTATGCTTACCAGCACCAAATGATACTTGGTTTGCATAGTTAGAACACACTTTCTGTAGAAATCCAATTTGTTGAAGCTTTCTCCTCTTATCTTCTTCTTCCTACGAAGCAATTCTAAGTTCTTCTCTATTCTTCCTCTCTTAACAAACAAGCCTGAACTACTATCACTTGCTCCATTACCATCTCCTAAACCTATACCCTTCATCTGATCTCTTAACTCCTCACTAAGCAAACCTGTCTTCACATCGTCCAACATCAATGTTTCTCTACAGTAGATGAGGCCGTTAATGAAAATAGTGAACCACTTTGGAAGCGAATACAACAAAACCATATCTTTCTGTTCATCGTCAATCTTCAAATCAACTGACTTCATCTTCATCAATAGATCATCAAATATACTCAGATGTGCTTTAATGGAAGAACCTTCCTTCATCTTATAGGTGAAGAAGATCTTCAGTAAAATGAATCGGTTGGTTAAAGATTTCTTTATGTAGAGATCTTCCAACTTCTTGCAAATTTCTCTGACGGTAGTTTCTTGACTAATTTCATAAATAATATTTTTATCCATAGCAAGTTGGAGTGTAGTATAGACCCATTCTTCCTTCTCCTTCTTCTCTTAAGTGAATGTAGGCGTTGTATCTAAATCCTCCAAGTCATAAACCACATTGTAGAAGTGATTACTTCTTAGTAATGCCTTCATCATCCACTACCATTTCTCAAAATCTCCTTCTCCGTTTCACTTCTCTATAGATAACTGTGAACTTGAAGCCATGTAGGAAACCCTAATATACGGAGAAACTACTGTTGTTGAACTAATCTCTAATATATTTTCTTCACCTGCCATTCTACCCAACACCTTCTATGCAACAGCAAACCTGAAAGCTCTGATACTTGTTGTAGAGGAGGGATCAATCCCTTTGTAGCGAAAAAACCTAATTACAGGATCGTGCTATGGTGCGATAAAACAAATAGATCAATCCCTTTGTAGCGGAAAAACCTAATTACAGGATCGTGCTATGGTATGATAAAACAAATAGATCAATCCCTTTGTAGCGGAAAAACCTAATTACAGGATCGTGCTATGGTATGATAAAACAAATAGATCAATCCCTTTGTAGCGAAAAAACCTAATTATAGGATCGTGCTATGGTACGATAAAATAGATAGATCAATCAATTCTCCAATCATATCATAGCTATTCCAAAAGCAATAGTAAATAACTATACAAGAGAAAAGGGAATACAAGAGATATATAGTGGTTCCACTACCGTTGTGATAGTGTATGTCTACTCTGAGGAAGAGTAGCTTTATTAGTTCCAATAAACAAGAGAGATCACAAAAGAATAACAAAAATTAATAATTTGATTAACTAGGGTTACAATTTGTTTTTATTGACTCATGTTATTTCGTTTTGAGTTGTGTGGACGATAAACTCCATGTGATTACTCCTTTATTTATAGTATTCCCAAGTGGGATATGTAAAGTTTTAAATAAGATAGGATTGTAATTAAGGAAAGTTTTTATATGTTTCAAATTACAAATTAAAAAAGTTTCCATATATTTGAAATTGCAAATTAGAAAAGTTTCCATATATTTGTATCACATAAAAAAATTCAACACTGTAATCAAAATCGCCTCAAATTCAAACTTTCTGATCAAAGCGATTTGGTTTTGATAAATGTTATTGGATTGAACCAATTGACTTTGAAAGTTGAATATACAAATAAATAAGAACATTATTTAAACATTGTTGAAAACTGATAGTCCACTGTTCGTAAATGGACACAACCATTGATTTAAGTTATGAAACATATTAGAAAGTTTCAAACTTTAGAAGGGTTTGAGTGACTTTAAAAATTGACTTATGCAAATAAATATGAACATTATTTGCACTTTGTTGAAAACTGATAGAACACACTAAGCTCGTAAATGAATACAATCATTGATTTAAGTTATGAAACTGATTAGAAAGTTTAAAACATTAGAAGAGTTTGAATGAAATTTTCAAGTGATGTAATCTTTTTCTCTAAAGAATTTTAGAATGTACCAGGTTAGGAAAACATTCATATGTGTGGCACATCAGAACATTATACCGAATATGAGAGTTGATGCATTTTATGAACTGTTGAAATATTAATTTTTGTGAAAAAAAGTGTGGTGCTGGAGGGTTCAAATCACCTAAACCCAAATTATGTGTCTCGGTATGCATAACCATTCAAATCACCTAAACCCAAAAAAGTAAAATGGACTTATTTGCATAATTTCAAGCATTCTGATTGGATGGGCATGCTGGGACACGCAAGCTTAGATCTAGATGATTTGCTTTCGGTGTTCGACAGTTAAAATTATTAATAGTGGAAATAATTACATTACATTACATTTGCAATTGATTGCACCACTAAAAAAGTGTATTTGATGCCATATTAATTGTGATATCCCGGGAATTTTGGGCAATATCAATTTAATAATCTGTTTAAAAATTAAATTGATTTAATAATCTTTGATCAATAAGATTTAAATTGGTTTAACAATCTTCTTTTATAAATATTTAATTAATAAATATTTATCTTTTAAAAGCTAATTAAATTATTTTCTATTTATAAGATATATATAATTGTATATATTGTAAATAGAAAAGCTTTAGATTGAATTTAACAAATAAAACATAATTTTCAAGTTCTAATATATTTTTGGTAATTTGGGAATTTTGATTAAATTTAATTTAAAGATTTTCAAAGATTATTCAAATAGTTAACTATATAGTTTTTAAAATACTTAAGGTAAATGTATAATGGTTTAAATTATATTATAACTTAAGTTTTAAATTTAAATAAGATTTACAAAAAGGGTTGTTTTATTTCTTTTCAAATATTTCTTAATAAGGAGATAATTTCTTTTATAAATTATTTAAAATTGATAAATGTGTTATTTTCAAACAATATTAATAATGTTTTGTTTTATATATAAAAATAAATAGATTTTAAAGGAAATAGAATTTGTTATTTTCAAAAATTTAATGTGTAGTTATATATGTATATATATAAGCTGATTGATTTTCTTTGATTTAAATTTGAATAAGTATATAGTTATTAGAAATTTGTTAATTAAAACTTTATCCATTTATAAAATTCATTTTTGCATGTAAAATTATATGTGTAAATTAGTAAAACCATCTAAGCACATGTGTCAACATGTTAATATAGGAAGATGACAAATGTCATTTTGTATTTTATTTTTCTTTGATTTTTGATAATTCATAAATTAAGTTATATAAGCACACATCTTCATTTTTCTTTTTCTTTTCTCTCATTTAATTTCTAAACAAAGAAAATTCAGCTGAAAACTTATTTCTCAAAATCAAATCTGAATTCAATACTTCTCAAACAAAAATCAAATTCAATAACCTGGAATCACTCCCTCAAACCAGAAATCAACTAAACCTGCAAACACTTCCTCAAATCCCTGTAATACATTTCCAAATCAGGTTTGCAAAGTTTTTCATCAACCTGTAAACAAATCCTCAAATCAAAATGCAAACCAAAACCTATAGTTCATTTTTCTTCAATCTGTTCAAGCCTGTAATTTTCTTCAAACCTGAGATGAAAATCAAAAGCCTGCAAACATTTTCTTCCTGGAAACAAAGCAGTTCATCTATGTTTTCAAGTAAAAGCATTCTTCAGCATTTCAGTTTAATAAGGATGATAACAATTCAAGTTTTCGAATCCAAGAAGCAATTCAAGTTCCTTTTCAAATTCCAGATTTTAGCTTAAAAGCCTGTACACTGTTCTCTGTTTTCTTTAAACTGGTGAGTAAATCTTTTCTTTAAAAACAGTTTTTAATCTATAATTATATCAATGCCTATGATAAATCTGTATAGAAAGTGTTGTATTATGGGTTGCATGGTTGTTCTTTTATCTGAATATATATATGTGTGAATATATTTGTGAATATATCTGTGTGCATGCTGCTGTATATCTGGGTTCTCTCAGACTTTTGTTGCCAGGCCTAAGTTCTAATCAAAATCCATTATATCATTTTCTAGTCTAAGTTAAGATATAAGTTTAAACATTTTTATAGGTTAAATAAATTTTTGTATTGCCTGGAAATTAAATAACAGAGCATAAATTAATATAAGAGGAAAATTCCAACTTCAAAAATTCATGAATTCAGTAACATCAGTGAAACCCTTGAACCAAAGTATGAATTCTAAAACTAAATTCACGATTTTTAGTAATGGGGTTTAAGGGCAGTTTATGTTTGAACTGGAAATGGAAACTAGGAAAGTTCTGATGATATATAGGTTTGTATGGGTTGTAATTTCTTCTGGAGGTAGATGGGTGATCAGAGAAGCTAAGAAAATTATCAGATTGAGGTGCATTTCATTTTGGAAGAAGAGATTGTGATTTGCATTTTTAAACCCTAGTTTTACTGTGGCTAGAAGAAGTGATCAATTCGACAAATGTAATTGATCGAGTGACTTGGGGTTTTGGTTTTTGGAAGAGGATGGGTTGTTGAAGTCGTCACTGGAGTTTCAAAGGTGATGGTGGCCGGAGATGGGAGGAATCGCCGTTGACAGGTTAGGGATTGGAAAGGGGGATTGATGTTCCAGGTTTTGATTTTTAAACTCGAATTCGAATTCGAGTTGAATTCTGAAGGATCTGATGTTGAAGGGAGTTGTGGGGTTACTGGCCGATGGGAGATGGCCATTGGTGATGGTCAGAGGTGGCCGGAGTTGATGTATGGGTGCACAGAGAGGTGGTGTGCATGTTAGTGATGATTAGTGGGTTGCAGGATTTGGTTTCTCGAGATGGTCTCGGGTAAATTGGAGGGTGACTCGAAGCTAGTCTGTTTTGACTCGAAGTAAAATAGAGAGGATCGAGTGTTGTATTGTTTCAAGTTTTTCAAAACAAAAACAGAACCTGTTTACAGTTTTTTTTTTTTAAATTAAAGGTAGAAGTAATAAGTTTAAATGTAAACTAAAATCTGAACTGAGTTTAAAACCTAAATTTAAATATGAATTCAATTAGTTTAAATTATGGGTTTTGAAATAATTTGAATTGTAAAAATTCTGGGTTGGATTCAAATAAAACAGAAAACCTGTTACTGTTTTTTTTAATTTTAAAGTAAAGTTTAAAATACAAGTTGAATTTTTAAAAAAAGGAAGATGTAAAATGTAAATAAAGCTTTCAAGGATTTAAGTTTAAATCTGTGGTAAAGGTTCAAGCTGTATTTCAGTTTGAAATTTAAAAGTAATTTTAAATTGAATTTGTATTTAAAATAACCTGGAATGTTAAGTAAATTGATTTGAATTTAAATTAAATTGTAATTTAAATTCTTTTAAAACTTATTTTATAAAGTAGATGTTTCTTTTAACATATTAGATAAGTTTTGAATTGCTTTAAAATCTTGTCTAAGATAAATTTGCATCTTAAGTTTAAAATGAAGTTAAATGGAATTTGAAGTAAATTTAAAAACAATTTTTTTTTAAATAATTAATTAAATAAGGAATGTTTATCTTAAAGATAAATAAAATCTTAATGATTTGTGTTCATTTATTATTTAATTAATAATGTGGATTAATTAAGTAATTAATAAATTTTTTTAAAATTGATTAATTAAGGTTGAAATTAATTAATTAAGGTTAATTAATCTGTAATTAGAAATTGTTAATTAAATTTTAATTAACGATAAATAATTATTAATCAAGTGATAAAGGAATTAATTAATTTGCAATTAACACTTAATTAGTTAATAATTAGAAATTAATTAATTGGTAATTAAATATTAATTAGTTGTAATTAAAAATAATTAATATAAGTTAATTTCTTAATTAAGTAATTAAGGATAGTTAATGAAGGTCATTAGCTTAAGACTATTTAACAATTAATTAATGTGATTAATTTTAAATAATTAATTAGATTAATTAATTAATAATAATCATTTTGAAATTGTTTAAGTTTAATTACTTAATGGAAGTAATTAATAAATTAATTACCTATGGATTTAATTTGGTTAATGTGATTAGTTTAGATTAATTAATTTAGTTTAATTAATTTAAACACTTGATGGTTTGATGAATAATTACTTAATGTAATTAATGGAATTTCAATTACTTAGGGAAGTAATTAGTTGATAATTACTGAATGTAATTAAAGATGTTTAATGATGGTAGTAATTTAGATTTAATTACTTTATAATCAATCAAGGGATTAATGGAGATAATTAATCAAGAATAATTAATTTATGGAATGAGTAATTATAGGTAGTTAATTACTGGATTGTTATTAATCAATGGTGATTAATATATATGTGTTTAATTTTAGATTAATTACTTAAGGTAATTAATTTAAATAGAAAGATAAATAAAATTTTAATTAGAAATCATTAATTAATTAATTAATGATGTAACTTAGAATTGATTTAATTAAGGATTAATTAATAAATGAAGTAATTAATCATTAAAGGTTTAATGTAATTAATATTAGTTAATTAAGTAATTAAGTAATTACAAGTTAATTAATTGCAAAGAGTTTAATATAATTAACTCGTGTAATTAATTTATAAGCAAATTACTTATTGTAATTAGGAATTATTAATCTGAAATGATTAATTGAAATGAATATTGAGATGGTGAATTATTTAAATTGATTTGTAATCAATTGATGGTTAAGTTAAGCAGGATTATAATGATGAAGTAATTAATTTAATTTATTTTAAATTAATTAGAGATTAAGTAATTAATTTAATTCATTTTAAATTAATTATAGATAGTATGATCATTAGATCATTGCTTATGTATGAATGATTGATATTGGTTGCCATGTATGGTTTGTAATCTCAGCTATGAGATGAATAATGTTATGTGATATGGATGCATTGGTTGCATTGTGATATTGAAATGGATTATCTGATAATGTTGATTATCTATTGTGAATTATCTTTCTATGTGAATAAAGATAATGAATTTAATTGTTTTAACCTTTAAAACAACTTGGCCTTAAAAGATACGCTTTGGATTTCGATGAGACCGGGATCGGGTTTCCGTATACCGGATTTCCAGGTCTGGAGACCCGAATACCACATCGATCCAAATTAACGATAGGTCGTGAATCAAGTGAAGATGAAGATTCAGAGTGCAAGGGTTATTGTCGTTAACTCTGAGGGTGATTCCAAAACGAGTGTAACGAGATAATGCCTTCGGTTTCGTTCGAACCCGGAACGAACTTGTATGGATTGAATGCTTTCAGCACATCGTCAGGTGGACGATGAGCATTCTAAGATAGATGTGTTCTATTTAAAGGTAATCGTGACCTCAAGCCTCACAAACCGGGAATGGCTAAAACAGGGGAGGTGCAGCAAGGTTAGTGGGTAGCACCCAAGTAGGACAAGGTTACCTCTGTCTAGATGTCCCTTTCTATTTTCGACTTAGTGGTGCGGTTGCTGATCCCAACCGTGAGGTATCTTGTGCGGGAATTATCCAGTAAGGGATGTTCCGACCTTGTGTTGCAGGGGATTGGGAGTGATCCTCGGTACGGTGATCTAGGCCACGTACTGTGACGGGCGGTACCCCGGTAGCCCTGCCATTGTATGGAATCCAAACTCCAATAAGTGCCGTACGTATTAGTTGTGCCCAACTATGTTGGAATGTGAGATGTAAGCATTTCAGCTATTTCTGTATTTTACTTGAAAAACCCTAGACCCTATTATAATACAATCGAATTTCCTATCAAATGTTTTGGTTAGCGTAAGGTAAAAACTTACCCATATTTATTGGTGGGGAGTCTTACGTGATACCTTTGTTTTCAAAAGGTTTTGAAGTTAAACAATTTTAACCCGTTTACTCACACCAGACCCATGTCTGACCCAAGTGTTTATTTCTGTTTTATAAACTCTTGGGTACTCAAATTTTTACGAGTAGCCAAGGGATTCAGGTTTAGCTTTGACGAATATTCTGGAGGAGCAATGGAGCAGGAGGCTTCGGCGTTCGTAGATATAGTATTTCGCTGTGTTGATATCTGTGATAGTGTCTTGTCTTGTATTTGAGTTGTAATGTCTAGACAGATGTTTATAACTGTCTAGTAAGTGATGTATATGCTGTGTAACTCTGTAAAGTGTTGTATACTATGTAATAGTTTATGTTATTAATATAATTTATTCGTTCCGCTGTGAGATCGTTGTTGTTGTTTCTTTCTTTCTTCTCTTCTTTTCTACTTCTCACCCCTTTCTTTCTTCATAATGATCCGACTTTCTGGGCATAGAAAGTCGGGTCGTTACATATGGTATCAGAGCATAGGTTGAGCGAATGCCTAAGCTTTTGGTTAAGTGAATATCAGAGCAGTAGGTTGAGTGAATACCTAGGCTCTGAAGTGGTGTCTATCTTGAGAGCGCGTAATTGTTAGTTATATAAAAATGGTTTTATATTGTGTTAATTGATCGGTTGAGTGGTATATGGATTCTGGTCAATACGAGTAGCTAACGTTATTGATAGGGATCTCTAAACACTTGAACCAGGCCAACGGACACAATATTGTTTTAAAGAGGTAAATGAAATAATTTTACCCAGAAATAATTTCTATATAAAAAAAAAAATATCATTTTAAATATATATATTTATGTATTTCTACCTATTTATTGGGTTACCTGTTCGGGTTTCCAATATAAGTTATAAAGGTAGATAAGGTGGTAGTGTGTGTAACACAATTACCAATAGTTGGAGTTTGAATGTTTGAGGTTGGAAGTATATATCGAGACTGTAAACCCAATACCGTCTCGAGTAAGCTTTGCTGTGGTGAAGGATTTCATCGATCTCCGAAGGAAACTGTAATGGTTCGGAGTTTATCTTTGGAGTTGGATGAGTAAAGTTGGATCTGTCGGTTGAGGCAGAAGTGAGTGATGGTACCTTGATACCTCAGGTAATAGTAGCTGTATGATGAGATGCAGTGACTATGGATGTTCCTGAAGATGTTTTCTTTGGAACAAGATTAAGGAAGTGTGTCTGTTTCGGTGTTGTCGCTGAGTTCAGCATGGTGTTTCTGCTTTGGTTTGGAGTTCGAGTTTCTCGAAGAGCTTTGATTTGGGAATCTTTGGCATATGTGGCAGCAGTGCAACTCGGAGTATTCTGCGCGTTGGCAGGAAATTTTCTAGCTGAGCAGTTTTTCTGGAAGTGAAGTTCAGAAGCAGCAAAGAGGATCCATTTCTTCGATGGATTGGATAAATAAGTGTAAGATGTTCTGATTGGTAAAGAGAGAACAGTCTGTTTGGAATTAGGTTGGGTTGATCGCAAAAGTGACTTGCGATTGTCTGAGTGTTCTCTTGGGTTGTCAAAGTTTTTCTGGATGTCTTCAGAGAAGTCAGAAGTTTGTCCGCATCTGAAGGTTGAGTTTTCTTATCGACTGGATTCCAGGAGTGATACCGGTGGTTCAGTCTAGTGGAAGGATGTTTCCTAGAGATAGAGTTTGGTAAAGCAGCTCAAGTTTTGCTGGAGTATCTGAGTTTTCTTTATGGATCAGTGAACCTTATTTCTAGAAGTGAGTTGTCCAGTCTGTGCTTGTGTCCTACCTCATATCAGAGTTGAGCAGCGAAAGCAGTTTGGAGTGTATCTCTGGATAGGAGGAGTAAGTTTGGAATCTACGGATAATTGTGAAGTAGAGTATGTTTGGATCTCGTCTGTGTTCTGATTTGGATAAGTAATTGGTCTACTTGGTTGAATTGTCAGTTTGGATAACTGGAATTCATTGTGTTTTACGTATCTCTGAGGGAATACGTATTTGATCTATCTCTGGTTTTAGAATCTGCAGTTTTGGGAAGTTTGGTAGTTGAGTCAGACTCGTCTGTAGTCTGATATTCTATTTAGTTCTGTAGATCTAGATGAGTAGGAGATCTATAGCTTAGTTGTTTAGATTGTTTGTAGAGCGAGTATCCCGGTATATATATATACTTGGGGAAACTCGAGGAAATTCTATCCAGAATTTTGTCTGGATAGTTAGAATTGTTTGTTTGGATGATTGGTTGCTATGGTTGATAATATATGATTGTGACTTAAAATTAAAAATCTTAAATAGATTATTAAATTACCTTTGTTTTTAATTTCGGGGACGAAATTATTTTAAGGGGGGAGGAATGTGATATCCCGGGAATTTTGGGCAATATCAATTTAATAATCTGTTTAAAAATTAAATTGATTTAATAATCTTTGATCAATAAGATTTAAATTGGTTTAACAATCTTCTTTTATAAATATTTAATTAATAAATATTTATCTTTTAAAAGCTAATTAAATTATTTTCTATTTATAAGACATATATAATTGTATATATTGTAAATAGAAAAGCTTTAGATTGAATTTAACAAATAAAACATAATTTTCAAGTTCTAATATATTTTTGGTAATTTGGGAATTTTGATTAAATTTAATTTAAAGATTTTCAAAGATTATTCAAATAGTTAACTATATAGTTTTTAAAATACTTAAGGTAAATGTATAATGGTTTAAATTATATTATAACTTAAGTTTTAAATTTAAATAAGATTTACAAAAAGGGTTGTTTTATTTCTTTTCAAATATTTCTTAATAAGGAGATAATTTCTTTTATAAATTATTTAAAATTGATAAATGTGTTATTTTCAAACAATATTAATAATGTTTTGTTTTATATATAAAAATAAATAGATTTTAAAGGAAATAGAATTTGTTATTTTCAAAAATTTAATGTGTAGTTATATATGTATATATATAAGCTGATTGATTTTCTTTGATTTAAATTTGAATAAGTATATAGTTATTAGAAATTTGTTAATTAAAACTTTATCCATTTATAAAATTCATTTTTGCATGTAAAATTATATGTGTAAATTAGTAAAACCATCTAAGCACATGTGTCAACATGTTAATATAGGAAGATGACAAATGTCATTTTGTATTTTATTTTTCTTTGATTTTTGATAATTCATAAATTAAGTTATATAAGCACACATCTTCATTTTTCTTTTTCTTTTCTCTCATTTAATTTCTAAACAAAGAAAATTCAGCTGAAAACTTATTTCTCAAAATCAAATCTGAATTCAATACTTCTCAAACAAAAATCAAATTCAATAACCTGGAATCACTCCCTCAAACCAGAAATCAACTAAACCTGCAAACACTTCCTCAAATCCCTGTAATACATTTCCAAATCAGGTTTGCAAAGTTTTTCATCAACCTGTAAACAAATCCTCAAATCAAAATGCAAACCAAAACCTATAGTTCATTTTTCTTCAATCTGTTCAAGCCTGTAATTTTCTTCAAACCTGAGATGAAAATCAAAAGCCTGCAAACATTTTCTTCCTGGAAACAAAGCAGTTCATCTATGTTTTCAAGTAAAAGCATTCTTCAGCATTTCAGTTTAATAAGGATGATAACAATTCAAGTTTTCGAATCCAAGAAGAAATTCAAGTTCCTTTTCAAATTCCAGATTTTAGCTTAAAAGCCTGTACACTGTTCTCTGTTTTCTTTAAACTGGTGAGTAAATCTTTTCTTTAAAAACAGTTTTTAATCTATAATTATATCAATGCCTGTGATAAATCTGTATAGAAAGTGTTGTATTATGGGTTGCATGGTTGTTCTTTTATCTGAATATATATATGTGTGAATATATTTGTGAATATATCTGTGTGCATGCTGCTGTATATCTGGGTTCTCTCAGACTTTTGTTGCCAGGCCTAAGTTCTAATCAAAATCCATTATATCATTTTCTAGTCTAAGTTAAGATATAAGTTTAAACATTTTTATAGGTTAAATAAATTTTTGTATTGCCTGGAAATTAAATAACAGAGCATAAATTAATATAAGAGGAAAATTCCAACTTCAAAAATTCATGAATTCAGTAACATCAGTGAAACCCTTGAACCAAAGTATGAATTCTAAAACTAAATTCACGATTTTTAGTAATGGGGTTTAAGGGCAGTTTATGTTTGAACTGGAAATGGAAACTGGGAAAGTTCTGATGATATATAGGTTTGTATGGGTTGTAATTTCTTCTGGAGGTAGATGGGTGATCAGAGAAGCTAAGAAAATTATCAGATTGAGGTGCATTTCATTTTGGAAGAAGAGATTGTGATTTGCATTTTTAAACCCTAGTTTTACTGTGGCTAGAAGAAGTGATCAATTCGACAAATGTAATTGATCGAGTGACTTGGGGTTTTGGTTTTTGGAAGAGGATGGGTTGTTGAAGTCGTCACTGGAGTTTCAAAGGTGATGGTGGCCGGAGATGGGAGGAATCGCCGTTGACAGGTTAGGGATTGGAAAGGGGGATTGATGTTCCAGGTTTTGATTTTTAAACTCGAATTCGAATTCGAGTTGAATTCTGAAGGATCTGATGTTGAAGGGAGTTGTGGGGTTACTGGCCGATGGGAGATGGCCATTGGTGATGGTCAGAGGTGGCCGGAGTTGATGTATGGGTGCACAGAGAGGTGGTGTGCATGTTAGTGATGATTAGTGGGTTGCAGGATTTGGTTTCTCGAGATGGTCTCGGGTAAATTGGAGGGTGACTCGAAGCTAGTCTGTTTTGACTCGAAGTAAAATAGAGAGGATCGAGTGTTGTATTGTTTCAAGTTTTTCAAAACAAAAACAGAACCTGTTTACAGTTTTTTTTTTTAAATTAAAGGTAGAAGTAATAAGTTTAAATGTAAACTAAAATCTGAACTGAGTTTAAAACCTAAATTTAAATATGAATTCAATTAGTTTAAATTATGGGTTTTGAAATAATTTGAATTGTAAAAATTCTGGTTTGGATTCAAATAAAACAGAAAACCTGTTACTGTTTTTTTTTAATTTTAAAGTAAAGTTTAAAATACAAGTTGAATTTTTTAAAAAAGGAAGATGTAAAATGTAAATAAAGCTTTCAAGGATTTAAGTTTAAATCTGTGGTAAAGGTTCAAGCTGTATTTCAGTTTGAAATTTAAAAGTAATTTTAAATTGAATTTGTATTTAAAATAACCTGGAATGTTAAGTAAATTGATTTGAATTTAAATTAAATTGTAATTTAAATTCTTTTAAAACTTATTTTATAAAGTAGATGTTTCTTTTAACATATTAGATAAGTTTTGAATTGCTTTAAAATCTTGTCTAAGATAAATTTGCATCTTAAGTTTAAAATGAAGTTAAATGGAATTTGAAGTAAATTTAAAAACAAATTTTTTTTAAATAATTAATTAAATAAGGAATGTTTATCTTAAAGATAAATAAAATCTTAATGATTTGTGTTCATTTATTATTTAATTAATAATGTGGATTAATTAAGTAATTAATAATTTTTTTTAAAATTGATTAATTAAGGTTGAAATTAATTAATTAAGGTTAATTAATCTGTAATTAGAAATTGTTAATTAAATTTTAATTAACGATAAATAATTATTAATCAAGTGATAAAGGAATTAATTAATTTGCAATTAACACTTAATTAGTTAATAATTAGAAATTAATTAATTGGTAATTAAATATTAATTAGTTGTAATTAAAAATAATTAATATAAGTTAATTTCTTAATTAAGTAATTAAGGATAGTTAATGAAGGTCATTAGCTTAAGACTATTTAACAATTAATTAATGTGATTAATTTTAAATAATTAATTAGATTAATTAATTAATAATAATCATTTTGAAATTGTTTAAGTTTAATTACTTAATGGAAGTAATTAATAAATTAATTACCTATGGATTTAATTTGGTTAATGTGATTAGTGTAGATTAATTAATTTAGTTTAATTAATTTAAACACTTGATGGTTTGATGAATAATTACTTAATGTAATTAATGGAATTTCAATTACTTAGGGAAGTAATTAGTTGATAATTACTGAATGTAATTAAAGATGTTTAATGATGGTAGTAATTTAGATTTAATTACTTTATAATCAATCAAGGGATTAATGGAGATAATTAATCAAGAATAATTAATTTATGGAATGAGTAATTATAGGTAGTTAATTACTGGATTGTTATTAATCAATGGTGATTAATATATATGTGTTTAATTTTAGATTAATTACTTAAGGTAATTAATTTAAATAGAAAGATAAATAAAATTTTAATTAGAAATCATTAATTAATTAATTAATGATGTAACTTAGAATTGATTTAATTAAGGATTAATTAATAAATGAAGTAATTAATCATTAAAGGTTTAATGTAATTAATATTAGTTAATTAAGTAATTAAGTAATTACAAGTTAATTAATTGCAAAGAGTTTAATATAATTAACTCGTGTAATTAATTTATAAGCAAATTACTTATTGTAATTAGGAATTATTAATCTGAAATGATTAATTGAAATGAATATTGAGATGGTGAATTATTTAAATTGATTTGTAATCAATTGATGGTTAAGTTAAGCAGGATTATAATGATGAAGTAATTAATTTAATTTATTTTAAATTAATTAGAGATTAAGTAATTAATTTAATTCATTTTAAATTAATTATAGATAGTATGATCATTAGATCATTGCTTATGTATGAATGATTGATATTGGTTGCCATGTATGGTTTGTAATCTCAGCTATGAGATGAATAATGTTATGTGATATGGATGCATTGGTTGCATTGTGATATTGAAATGGATTATCTGATAATGTTGATTATCTATTGTGAATTATCTTTCTATGTGAATAAAGATAATGAATTAAATTGTTTTAACCTTTAAAACAACTTGGCCTTAAAAGATACGCTTTGGATTTCGATGAGACCGGGATCGGGTTTCCGTATACCGGATTTCCAGGTCTGGAGACCCGAATACCACATCGATCCAAATTAACGATAGGTCGTGAATCAAGTGAAGATGAAGATTCAGAGTGCAAGGGTTATTGTCGTTAACTCTGAGGGTGATTCCAAAACGAGTGTAACGAGATAATGCCTTCGGTTTCGTTCGAACCCGGAACGAACTTGTATGGATTGAATGCTTTCAGCACATCGTCAGGTGGACGATGAGCATTCTAAGATAGATGTGTTCTATTTAAAGGTAATCGTGACCTCATGCCTCACAAACCGGGAATGGCTAAAACAGGGGAGGTGCAGCAAGGTTAGTGGGTAGCACCCAAGTAGGACAAGGTTACCTCTGTCTAGATGTCCCTTTCTATTTTCGACTTAGTGGTGCGGTTGCTGATCCCAACCGTGAGGTATCTTGTGCGGGAATTATCCAGTAAGGGATGTTCCGACCTTGTGTTGCAGGGGATTGGGAGTGATCCTCGGTACGGTGATCTAGGCCACGTACTGTGACGGGCGGTACCCCGGTAGCCCTGCCATTGTATGGAATCCAAACTCCAATAAGTGCCGTACGTATTAGTTGTGCCCAACTATGTTGGAATGTGAGATGTAAGCATTTCAGCTATTTCTGTATTTTACTTGAAAAACCCTAGACCCTATTATAATACAATCGAATTTCCTATCAAATGTTTTGGTTAGCGTAAGGTAAAAACTTACCCATATTTATTGGTGGGGAGTCTTACGTGATACCTTTGTTTTCAAAAGGTTTTGAAGTTAAACAATTTTAACCCGTTTACTCACACCAGACCCATGTCTGACCCAAGTGTTTATTTCTGTTTTATAAACTCTTGGGTACTCAAATTTTTACGAGTAGCCAAGGGATTCAGGTTTAGCTTTGACGAATATTCTGGAGGAGCAATGGAGCAGGAGGCTTCGGCGTTCGTAGATATAGTATTTCGCTGTGTTGATATCTGTGATAGTGTCTTGTCTTGTATTTGAGTTGTAATGTCTAGACAGATGTTTATAACTGTCTAGTAAGTGATGTATATGCTGTGTAACTCTGTAAAGTGTTGTATACTATGTAATAGTTTATGTTATTAATATAATTTATTCGTTCCGCTGTGAGATCGTTGTTGTTGTTTCTTTCTTTCTTCTCTTCTTTTCTACTTCTCACCCCTTTCTTTCTTCATAATGATCCGACTTTCTGGGCATAGAAAGTCGGGTCGTTACATTAATATTCAGAATACAATAAAACCTGGAGAATTCTTTTGTCGTCGTTATAATTATTTAATTTACATACCGAACCCACCATAAAAACTAGATGATTGTGATCAACAAATCAATAGTTGGAATGTAGAGAGGACCGGCGGACTAGCCTTCTACAGTCGGCAAAGAGACACAGGTTGAGATAGTACTGTATAGGTATGTTCTACCTAGGGATGGCAATGGGGCGGGTCTAGGGTCCAAACCCGGTCGACCCGCCCCTGTTTTGGCCCGTCAAGACCCGCCCCATTGGGTCATTGGGACGGGTAGACCCATGACCCGTTCTTGAGTACTCCGGGTCTAGGGTCGGATCGGGGCTTGGCCGACCCGCCCCAACCCGACCCGCACTACTAACATCTTATGAAACCGCTTTATTACTATAATGATTTATTAATCTTTTTAGATATAAGTGATTCTAGAATGGATATTAAAATGTCCCAGTCAATATCTATAGAAAAAATTAGAGTATTAAGTTGCGTCTTTGATAATTATACAATATGTTTATATTTTCTGAATTATTATTGTAGACATCATTTTTATTAACTTCCCATAGACACATTGTTATTTGTATTTCATGTATATTTGGTGATAACGAGTATAAACAAATAAATATATGCACGTTGCTACATAATTTTGAATCAATGCATAGAGACTCATCGGGTCTTGGGGCGGGTCGGGTCTACCCTGACCCGTACGGGTCTCGGGTACGGGGCAAAATTCCAGACCCGCACCGGGTCTACGGGGCGGGTCTGGGGCAAGGTCTAAAAAATCCGGGTCGGGTATGGGGCACTAAAAACCCGCCCCAACCCGCCCCATTGCCATTCCTAGTTCTACCACACTATACCTAACGTTGCTTTTGAATTTGTCAATTTGTTATTGGTTGATGTTGTTTATATCTATGAGTTGTCCTTGTAGTACCTTATCCCTATTAAAACCAAAACGTGTTTCATTCCATCTTTAGTTTTTCCTTTTCTTTTCATTTAAAACTCAACAGCAACACGTGCTGCTTTACATGCAAAAAGTGGACTGCTTTTGTTCAAAAAATGGCGACCACGATGATCTTCTTCAAACAAACAACTTCACTTATCTCTGCTTCCTTCCGCCTCTCCCAATATGAAACACATTCATTAAACTTACTCCACATACCACCTGTTTCCTTGGTAATATCATTATGATTCAGAACTATCACTATAGGAACGGCTGCCTTTAGCGACGGCTATAAGCCGTCGGCGGTCGACGTCAGTCGTCGCTAAAACCCGAAGCAACAAGACGACGCTAGCAAAATAGTGATGGCATCGTCGCCTATTTAGCAACGGTTTTCTTAGAAAATTGGCCGTCAGTGACCGTCGCAATGCTGTGACCAAATGGTCGTCGCTAGCCGTCCCCATGTGCCTCAAATCTATGACCACTAGGCCGTCGCTAATCTGGAATGCCATGTTTTGTCCACTCTGCTTTAAGCCTTCCAAACTATACAATACACGTCATATCTCAATCTCGCTTCATTCCCAACACATATAAACTCAATATCACAACCATTAACATCATATGCAACGTATAATCTTATACATCACAAATAATTAAAACATAACGTAATTATCAATATTTACATAAACTTTCATCAACTAAAACAAATATTCCATCAACCAACATAACCATATCTACATAAATACTAATGTTCATCAAATCCACAATCATCACTATACACAACCATCAATAAAGTACCAACTCCATCAACACAAGTCAATAATTACAAGTCAATAAGTACAAACCAGAAAAAATCCGTACTTACAGATCATCATCATCTCCCGACCCATCCTCCCGTGCTCTGCAAAAAAGGACGCAATCCGCTCATATAGCAGCTGCACCAGTCCTCCGTCCTTCCGTCAATCATTAAATTCTGCTATCTGCTGGCGGAGCTGAGCTATCTCCTCCTCGGCCTGAGATCTCCTATACGCCCTCTGGGTCATCGCTGCCTGCAAATTATTTGATTGGAATATAATTTGCTTCAATATTAAATATAATTTATATATTAGTTAATGAAGCAGTTTACCTCTTGATTTCCATAATCATATCGCATATTCCGAGTAGGCAGGTCAATGAGTGCATCCCCGATATGGTCCTCCTCCTTCAAGGTCATCTCATGGCCAGTGGACTGCGCCACTCGAGCTTTCTCCGCCTCATACCTCTTCTGCGATGACAAACAGTAGTTTGTAATAATAAATAATAAAGAACTTATCAAATGTGTAGTAAAAAAATTATACAAATTTACCATCACGGATTTGGATTTGTCGTCCGTAAATTTATACGTAATATTCCCCTCCTCATCCGTACACTCGATAGCAATATGCGTGTGAGTAAAGACCTCAGCCAGTGTAGGCTCACGATTATATTGCTGAAATTGAAGTTATATATACAACGAATAATGTTACCAATATGACTAAATTATTTTACAACTATTTAGAAACGTATTTTATAACTTTACCAATTCCCTCCGATGTTGTTGGAAGGACTTCGACCCACCGTGGTGCAAAGCAAGATTTTTAGCCCTGTTTGCGCGGTTTCGTGCCGATAATTCATATAAATTTAAACGCACAATTAACTAAATTAATGCACCTAATATACGAATTTTAAACAAAATGTAATAACAAAATGAAATGATATTTATTACTTACCTTCGACTCCGTAGTTTACCACAGCTACAGAACTTGAGTCCATACATCAGCACCCATCCAAGATGGCTTCTTTTCCGCTCTCTTAGCTTTGGATATGGTGTCTCTGTAATTTTTTCGCATTCTTTGATTCCAATGGTTAACAAAAACATCCATATCTTGCGGGTCCACACGAACAGCTGCCTGCGTATTGAATTTGATATTGGTTTGAATTATATACATTGTACTAATTTAAAAATAAATTATAAATTTAAAATTACCATCAAGTCCGCAAATATGGCATTCTTGATGTGATCGGGAGTGTCATCCCAGTGAGCCCAACATCCCGACATCCGACTCATAAATGCCTTCCTCGACACTTGTAGAATAAAGTCGCTCGGCTAGACCTCAAACCTCCTATATAAAATAAGTTGTACGAATTCAATAAATTTTAAATAGTGAAAATGTAATAAATTTGATACTTACCCTGCACTCTTCGGCACTACCTCTGCCAACTGACGTAATCCGACGTTGTGTCGCTGGCACCCGCACCAGTGGAAGGAGAAGACTAAGATCTGCTAGAATGTCTCTTGTGCATATCTGTTACAAACATATCATTTCATATAATAAAAAATATCATTTCATTATTACAAAACATGTCTGAATAATCATCATCACATAAAATTGCACTAAAACGTCATAAATGAGACAAGATCTCCTGAGTATATATACATAATTTGAAAAAAAAGACATAACTCACAACATAATTATCATTATTGATAACAGCTGAAACTTAGAATATACATTATACAACAACTGATACAAAAATTCAAAATTTTCAGTCTTTGTCGTCTTCTGATTCAGTCTCGGTCTCGTACTCTGTATCGTTATCTTCTGTACTCTCAAATGCTTCTATTAAAAAATTCGATTCATCATTTAACAAACCCAAATCAATATCATCAGCTATTATTATTTTACCGTTTGGTTTAAGATCCGTTTGATACGATGCTTCTTTCGGAATAATAATTCCATCAAACGTAAATTTTGTCTTTGTTTAAAAACAGCAGACCAGTCTGCTTTATCTCTTTTTAAGGATGGATACGGAGCAAAATAAACTTGTAATTCTTTCTTGGCCAATACGAAAGTATCATACTTATAGTAATGTGAGGTGTGCTTTATTTCTATAAGTTTATAATCTTTGTGCACATTGACTCCAGAACCAGGAATATTGTTGAACCAATTGCACTTGAACCAATTGCAGGTTGTACATATATGTCATTCTAAAACCTATGTTAAGACGTCGTAAAAATTATTTATATGCTCATTTGGATCGTCACTGCCTTTGACAAATACACCACTGTTATATGTTGATTTTTCAATACCATAATCCTTGTTGTTGAATTTAAATCCATTGACGAAGAATATTGGATAATTCTTGACATTTCTTTTTGGTCTGAGCGGAAGATGTTGTAATCCTTCAACGATGTTGTTTCTTGGATCATAAATGTAGTTCGAAAACCGTGTAGAAAATTTCTTACTGAGATCGCCAAAAAGATGCTGTGATTCGCAAAATACTGTGAATATATATGTACTATATGTTATATTACAATTAAAATGTAAGTATCATTGAAATAAATATGAATTTATTATTACCTAACAAATGGTGCAACTTTAGCACAATTAAGAAGAACATATGTGTGTGCTACATGTTGATCTCTATCATCTAACCATATTTTTACATATTTTCCAACAGGTCGGCCATGTTGTCTAAAAATAGACAACATTGTGTGCGAATAATCTTCTTCAACCGCTACATCATTACGAGGACCACTTACAAATGATAAGTTCACATGGTCACTGAAGTAATAAGTGAAAAAGAATGAAGCTTCTTCTTCAAGATATGATTTACAAATTGAACCTTCAACTCGTGCTTTCTATCTAATTTTTTTTTTCAGATGATTCAAGTACCTATTACAAAATTAATTCAATTTAAATGCACTTACGTAAATCTGAATTTTAAACTAACAACAATTTTACGGATATTAACTATTACCTCTCAAATGGATACATCCATCCATATTGCACATGAACTCGAAGAAGAGCTTCGGATGGAAGATGAACAGGTAAATTCTCCATTATATTAAAAAAACCTGGCGGAAAATTTTTCTCCAGTTTGCATAGCAATATAGGGATTTCTACTTCAAGTTTACGTATACGGTCGATTTTTAACGTTGTCGAACAAAGCTGTTTGTAAAACAGACTTAATTCTGTTATTACACTCCACACTTTTATGGGCAACAGTTCTTTAAAAACCACTGGCAATAAATATTCCATCATGATATGACAATCGTGACTTTTCATCTCACTTAATTTACTGTTTTTAAAGTTAAGACATCTACGGAGATTAGAAGACATCCCATCAGGGCATTTTAGACCTTCCACTTAGCACGAGTTTTATTTGCTTGATGTCTAGCTCATAGCATGCTTTGGGTTTTTTATTGTCATTGGGCTTCATATGAATTTCGGGACGTTTACAAAAGTGTGCTATATTGAGTTTTGAATTCAGATCGTCCTTAGTTTTCCCTTTGACATTCATAATTGTATTAAACACGTTATCGAACATGTTTTTTTCGTTGTGCATCACGTCAATATTATGTCGAAGTACGAGATCTTTCCCGATAAGGTAACTCCCAAAATATACTTTGTTTACACCAATTATGAATGTCCGATTTACTTGGAATTTCAGTCTGTATTCCAGTTTCACGTATCTTCGGATAGTCCTTTACAATTTCATATATTTCTTCGCTTGACCAAATCTTTGGTGGTATCATATTCTCTTCTCTGTTAGCTTTAAATTTTTTTTTATCTCTTCTAAAAGTATGATTAGGATGGAGAAAACACCGATGACAATCAAACCAAAATTTTTTCCTTCCATACTGTAAAGAAAATGATCTTGTTTCTTCCATGCAATAAGGACAGGCTAGACGACCGGCTGTACTCTGGCCTGAAAGCATCCCATATGCAGGAAAATCACTAATAGTTCATAACAAAGAAGCAAACATACGAAAATTCCTTTTTTGTGAAATGTCGTATGTTTCAACACCTTCAAGTCATAATGTTTTCAGTTCTTCGATTAATGGTTGTAAATAAACATTGATTTCTTGTGTCGGATCATCAGGGCCAGGGACGACAATAGTGAGAAACATGTATGGAGTTTTCATACACATCCACAGAGGTAAATTATAAGGAGTAACGATAATAGGCCAAGATGAATATTTGCTACCAAACTGGCAGAATGGCGAAAACCCATCCATAAATAAACCAAGTCTAACGTTACGGCTCTCTGTAGCAAATGTGGGATACGTCTTATCAAAATGTATCCATGCTTCTCCATCAGATGGATGTGTCAAAGCTCCCTCTGCTTGTCTTCTCACGCTGTGCCATCGCATATGACATGCCATGGCCGAAGACGCATATATCCTTTGAAGTCTAGGGGTAATTGGTAAATAATGCATTCTCTTGTATGGAACTTTCTTTCCTTTCTTTTTTCTTGGTTTATATCTTTTCTCATTACATATTTTACAGTTCCTAAGATTAATGTCATCTTTCCAATACAACATGCAACCTTTTATACATGTATATATCTATCTTTTGGTAAGGCAGACCGAAAGCTGGCATAAGTGTTTTCACTTTATAATGACTGTTGCACATCAGATTATTGGGTGGCATATGCCATTTTGCAGCTTGTACAACTACCGTAAATCCAGCTTCTGTAAAGTTGAATTTTGATTTCATAGTGATGTAATTAGCGGTTACTGATAATTTGGTTCCACTTTTACAACCATCCCACAATGGTCTCTTAGCGGCATCCAATAAATCATAAAATAATTTGCTCCCGTATTCGGTTCTTCTTCGACATTGACGTCTTCACTGTCAACTTGAACGGTACGGAACATTGATCGTGCTGCATCTTCCACCATACCTTCTACTGGATTCGTCATAACAACATCGATCTCTAACACAATAGGATCCGCTGTACATGCAACAAGTTCTCTATGATGATCTCATAAATAATAATTTGGCACAAATCCTGATTTATACAAATGTACTTTAACTGTATCTGGTTTCCAATGCTTCAAATGTTGACACTTACTACAAGGGCAACGGAGTTCTTCGTTATTTCGATTATTAGATATTGCAAATCTAATAAATTCGTGTACACCACTGTAGAAATGTTCTTTCAACGAATCTTTCATTCCAGTTCTGACTTCATACATCCATGTACGGTCGATAAAATAATCGAACATTGTTCCTAATTTAAAAAAATAGGTTAGTAATTTCGAGAGCACTTCACTTCACTTCTATTCTATACACAACTTCTCGCCTAAGTGATATATTGTTCTTGTTTTATTTTCTAAAATAAAGTAAAACCTTTTAGGACTAAAGGCTTCACACACCACACTTCTGTCTAATTTCAACAGAACTTCACTTCTCTTTTACGCATAATTTTGCATCTAAGGGGAGTATTTTTGTTTTTGTATTTTCTAAAATAAATTAAAACCATTTGGGACTAAAAGGCTTTAATTTGTGGTTGTTGTATTTGTTATAATAATACTTAACGCTTATTTTCAAATCAATATAATATTCATTTCAAATTTTTTTAGATAATCGATTTCAGTACAATATTTGTTCTTGTATATAAATTTCATAGCTATTTAGAAAATCGATTTGAGTACATTATTTGTTGTTGTTATATTCATTTTTTAATTTATTGGAAAATCGATTTCTGCAGCATATTTCTTCTTGTTTTGTTCGTTTCTTAAGTTTAAAGAAAATTGATTTGAGTAAAGTATTTGTTCTTGTCATATTCATTTCTTAACTTTTTAGAAAATCAATTTGAGTACAATATTTGTTGTTTTCATATTTATTTCTTGATCTTTTTTACAAATTCGATTTCAATAGAATAATTGTTGTTGTTATATTCGTTACTTAACTTTTTACAAAATCGATTTTA
The DNA here is from genome assembly GCA_030737815.1 of Allium fistulosum. Classification (NCBI taxonomy): domain Eukaryota; kingdom Viridiplantae; phylum Streptophyta; class Magnoliopsida; order Asparagales; family Amaryllidaceae; genus Allium; species Allium fistulosum. The sequence continues at coordinate 105,792,405 of CM060907.1, forward strand.
GTACAATTTTCACTGTTGTTATCTTCATTTCTTAAACTTTTTACAAAATCGATTTAAGTATAATTTTTCTTAACGTTTTGTTACCTAAATTATATGCTTTATAACATATTTCAAACTCTTTTACCTAATAATATTTTATTTTACAAATTTTGTAAGCTAAAATTAGAAGTTAGCACTAATAATAAAAAAGTAAAATAAATTAATTTTATACACTAATTTTCACGTAAACTGTAACATCTCCAAATTATAACAAACATCGTTTTCCACTATAACAAACATTTGCATAAACTTATCAATACGCATATTAATCAATGAATACTAATTTTCGAATTTTAAATTAAACCTAACTTTTAATTACAAATTAAACAATCAAACCACTTACTAACATCTCCAAATCAACTAACACACTATTATAATCAACAAATACACAATAACCATCAATTTCAAATCAATAGTTGACTACTTTTCTAAATTAGGGTTTTAATTTTATCTTCAAATCAACTAATAAACCACACCATCATCTAATAACAACTAATCTATCATATTCATACCAAAATTACTAATTTTGCATAAATAGAGTTTAAGAGAATAAACCTTCAAAAATGAAGCCAAAGTGAAGGAGGAGGAAGTGCGCAGCGTGTAGGGGTCATTGGCGTCGGCTGGATGCGGCTGGTGGCGGCTGGAGTCGGTTGGGGGCAGAATTGGGGAAGAAGAGAGGAATGGAGGGAAGTTGGAAATGTTTTACTACAGGCTTTCGTTCGCATGTTATATTCAGGTAGGTGATGGCTAGCGACGGCTAGTGTCGACCGTGTTTTTCAGCCATCACCCTGATCGATCGCAATTCGAAGCCGTTCAAGTAGTGTATTAATTTACTGCTTCTGAGCTCTCTTGTTGAATATTATTCATTGTTTGATGATCCGAAGTTTGATTGTGAGCTTCCGAGCCGATCTGACTCGATAAGTTGGGGATAACATCCTATTTGGCAGATGCTTAGGTTGTAGCTCTCGACCAGAACAGTTAACTTTTGGTTGATGAAGATACTTCTCTACGTATTTACTTCCTATTTTTCTATCTCATCACTCAGATAAGTAATTGAAGCTGGTACATTCTAATTATGTTTGTTTTCCCTTATTATAATGTTCACATAAGAAATGTATTAATTATTATTGTTTGCAGTATGTACTTGGTATGAATCATATGACACAAGAAGCAAGGATGTTATTGGTTAAGGTTAACTACTTTCCATGGAATATTTCATTTTTGACCTCCAAAAGAACTTATTTAAGATTACACCTTCTTCGAAACTTATTATGAAAATATGATTTATTTTATTTTATAATATAGCGTTTTTTACATGCGCATTGTACAACTTTTTTAAATGAAAAATATACTTACGTTCTTTGAATTTGCATAAGTACAAACTAAAATTTTATTCTTGCATATTTTCAGAATGTGCAGATATAAAAGACCGAATAGTGAAAAAGAGACATTTTTTAGCGGTAATTTTTTTGCAACCATCTAAAGCCCAACATATGAGGATCAACGGAAGTGCTAATAAACTAGTATTTTTCTTTATGTGAAAGGTTAACATATGCAAATTGAAAACATTAAGGATGCGTGTTAATCCCCAATATTTGGCCAATTACTAGAGCACGAGAAAATCAGCTCATTCAAGCTTGAAGCATCTGAACGCATCAAGCTCAAAAGTGCTTAAGTTTTTCCTTTTATATAATCCAACCTTATTCGCTTGCTTAACTATAATTCACTTCCTACAATGTCTCCTACGCTTCTTCCAAATCAACGGAAGATAACGATTATGACTATAAAAATATGAAAGACAAGACTTGATCTCGGTAAGTGAATTTTTGAATGGAAGAAAAATAAACAAAATTAAGTTGATTCACACTTCAGCTTACATAGGCATGCATTGGGTTAGCGATATTTTTTCTGCATATCAAGAGTGTTGACAGTGAAACTTTTGTATGAAATATTGTGCTTCATTACATTGCGTGATTGTTTGGAATCTTACAATTTACAGTCCATAAAAATTTTGCGTTAAAGAAATAGTTGCAATATTTTTATACATCATTGCTTTGTCTCTTCCAACATGTCAGGTTAGGGAAAGATTTCAAAGATCATGTGGCGTTATTTGTGTATATTTTCATGTTGTTTTAAAAGTTGTTACGTTAATACCAAAACTTTTAATTGAAGGAACCGGTCCAATTTGCAACCGTTGAAATAGATAAATTTCAAAAAAAATCCTTATTTGGATCTTAATGGGCATATGTAATATATTAACTAGTATTGCATCCAATCTATTTAATTAAAATAAAATCATATATTATTTTAAAATATTTCATACTATTTGATTAATTATACTAATTAAATACATTAATATTTATTCTGAATTTATCTAGTATATATTTACGCACTAATATACTTATTATCTTGTAATACATTAATTAAATATTTAATTTAAGTATATTTAATAGAAAAATCCATAAGTGATATGTTATGTAATAATAATTATAAATGGTGGTAATCATGAAAAAATATCATAATATTAGATAACATATTATTCTAAATATTCATGGTCAAGATGTTTCGAGAAAGGATATCGATACATCTATTGAGACCAGAGTATGCAACGCTCTCCAAATATTGGGCGATGTACTACTCATACCTATTGGGTGCACCAAAAATTTACATACTGATGGATATTGAATAATTATTGAATGACTCATCTAAGACCTTCCTATTGGTTAATAACAGTTAGGTCAAATATGAAATTTCGACTGATGATGTTACACATTTCTCTCAACTTGAGATATCGTTGAACCTCAATGTGGACGCTCCACTTTGATTACAGTTAAATGATGACATAGCAACCAATGAACGACTATAGTTGGGTTTGAGTTGAATCATTGGAAGTGAAAAAGTATTTAATAGAGAATTCATCTCATCGGTTGTATGAGGTTTTTATCATGGTCAACTATAGTCAACTCAAAGTTAAAATCTCATGCTAGAGCAATATGATTAATAATAAATGTTATTATTGAACGAAAGACTTTAACCGAGTTGAATATGAATGATTCTGGAATTTTGACTAAAACCAAATTCCATAAGTCTTAATATGTTATAGTATTGACGAAGAGAATTGGTGTAAACAATCAGTACTAAAAGGTACAACTTAAATTTCTAAAATTAGGATTTTATCGAGAAGATCTATAGGCGATGAATTTGGTCATAGTGTCATGCCACTAGCTATGTTGACGTGTGAACATTAATATTTTAATTGTTTAAATATTAATTGCTAATCGAATTCATACATACGAGTTGCACAACTAAATCTATTCAGCCTCCGAAATACCGCCTTGATTTAATTGATTTATAATAGTTAAAAATTAGTTAAATTAATTAATATTTATGAAATATTAACTATTATTGCATTTATTGCATGGGATGTGCTTAGTAAATTGAGTGACACCTTGAATTGTTCAAGGTGCTGTTAGTAATTAACTTGGTGCATATACAAAATTTATATATGTACGTATTGATAATCGGTATCCATGTTGTTTACGCCAAAAATGGTCACAAACTCCAGATGTTGTGAAAGCACCAGTGTATGAACGCAGATCAACAATAAATGATCATCAATAACAGATCTAAGTGATGTAGAGGATAAAAATGAAGAATAATAAACTTCAAAGGGAAAGAAATAGACAGAGACACAAGATTTATAGTGGTTCGGCTATCTCCGGCCTACGTCCACTCCAAAAGTTAATCTCTTATTGACTTTCCTTGCCGGTGACAGCTGATTGCAATGATTTACAACAAAGAAATTCGAGTACAACAGTAGCTTAGTAATGCAAAGGTGTTTCCGGCAGAGTCTAGACGTTGGATAGCAAAAAAAAAGATCCTTTTTCTATAGGCTCTGGGGTGCTATTTATAGGTGTTCCATGCAAATATCTCGCTCAAACTTCGGGAGACTTCTTCTGGCACGTGAGTGGTCCCACGCGATCGATCCCATGAAGTTTCGGCTCGATCCGTGATCGACACGAACGTAATTCGTATCGATCAAGATTTTGTCCAATGGAGTTGAAACTTGGCACGAACCTTCTTTGGCTTGTACGCAAGCTCCTGTGAAAATTTCATAGCATTTGGACTTGTAGATCTCGAGATATGATCGATACGAAATGTAGTGTTCGCGTGGTACTTTGTTCGTATCGATCAATCTCGTATCGATACCGGAGATAGCCGATGACGTGGCGCTACTTCCAAGGCTCGATCCACTTTCCATGCCATGTTGAACGTTTCTTCCCTTGAATTATGCACATTCTTCGTTTGCATCCATGCTTCGTGCTCATTTGTATCCATCTGTCTGCATTGGTCACGTTCGTGTCCATCAATCTGTATCCATCGACTACTTCGTATCGATCGATACGAATAGTGGCTCTTGAACCCTTCGTATCCACCCACACAGCTATCCTGAGTACGTCCTTCGGTCCCCTTCATATCGATGCATGAATGGGTCCTTCGTATCGATCAATAATCGATCGATACGAAATGTTCATCCATGTTCCTGCGACCACTGCTCCATCCTTCGCATCGATTCCAACCCTGATCGATACGAAACGCCCCAACCTACCTCGCCATGCAACCGATACGAATGTATCGATACGAACTTTGTATCCTGAGTCCATCTTAATCGATATGAACACGTCAATCCAACTTAAGTAGCCGAATCCACTCCTATCGATACGAACTGTATCGATACGAAATATATCGATACGAAATCACCGATACGAAATCAGTCTCTTCCAATATTGATTTACCCATATCTCGAGCATACGAACTCCGATTGACTTGAAATATGAAACTTAGCCTCTCCTAGCCTTGATCATTGTTCCCAATCGATCCCGCCTTGATTGGAGCTCGGCCAAATTTTGACGACATCGATCACAGCCTTGTTTCCAATTGATCTCCAATCCTGATATTCGTCCTTTCTAGATAATCTGTTGATATTCCGGCTTTGACCAAAAGGTGGGATAACATTTGCCCCCCAAAACATGCCTTGTGATAAGAAGGTGTGTTTTGGATAGTTCCGAATCCGACATCCGAAGTCCATATTCCGTCCATAGCCATACCATCTGATTCATAATCCAATCCATTACCAAGCCATCCCATCCAAACGCATCGTTCTTGACTGCTTCGAGTTGATGTTTGATTCCAAATCCATTAACCAAAGCCTTAGCCAATTCCTTATCCATCCATACTCGATATCCGAGTCCTAATCCATTCTTATCCAATAACCAATAACCAAATCCAGGGCCTCTCCGGGTCGATGTCCAAATTCTTTGCCGTTTATAGCCGATATTCGTATCCATAACCTCTCCGGGTTCTTGCTAAGCGCAATCCACACTTGACGACCATGGTCCAATGTCCCTGAACGTTGAGTAATGCCATGGCTTAAGTCCTAAGACGAATCCTGGTCGCTCCGGACCCTTTTCGAGCATAATCCATACTCGATGACCTGAAATAATAACCGATAGATATTGTAGGGCCTAAGTCCTAGGCAGAATCATGATCTCTTTGGACCCTTGCCGAGCATAGTCCATACTCGACGACCTGAATAAGCCAATTCGCCACATTTAGACGAAGAGTCTTACCCCTTGCCAGGCATAATCCATACCCGACGACCATTTATCAAAAAACCAGATGAAAATCCAATCCAAATCAAATCGGAAAACCAAAAATCCACATCCAAAATCAAAACCAATATCCAAACATGAAAACAATCATCCAAATGAAAGTCCAAACCAGGAAACAAACAACATTAGGAGTTCAAACCAAACTCCAAAACCAAGCCAGAAAAGACAAATGCCCAAACCAAAAAAAAAGGCAGATTTCGCAAACCATAGCGTCGCGGTTTATCATCATTCAGAGCATGCCTAGGGGCCATCTCTGTCCCCGTACATGAGTAAATGATTTGGCCGTTTATCAGCAGTTCGCTACTTATTTCATATCATCCTTGTCAATTGATAACCAATCGACCATCATTCCTAGGCCTCGCGCCATCATTGTATGAGGTAGATGGTGGTTGCTCCTGCTCCACCGCCACATTCCGGGCCCCGACATATTGTCGCAACTGTCCATTCCTTACATGCTTCTCAATTATGTCCTTCAGATGCCTGCAACTGTTGGTATCGTGTCCGTCTAAATCGTGGAAGAGACGGTGCCTTCCTGATGCCCTTTCACGTTCCGAGGGTTCTCTCCTAGCTGGTCTTCGGTAAGGAAGGCGATTCCGAGTCTCCATAAATATCCGTTCCAACATCTCGTTCAATTCTGCATAAGTGGAGAATTTTGGCTCTCTCCACCATTTCCTAGCTTTTCCTGATTCGTCATCCAGCTTCCTCTTCCCTTTATCTTTATCTTTATCCGAGCCTCCGCTGGATGGCCCACCATCCTCAGTTGCGTTCACCTCCTTTAACTTCATATCTGAACATGCATCTTCCTACCGAAGGAATCTCTCAGCTTCGTAAAAGATCTCCCCGAGATCCATTGGGGGGTCCCGTATCAGTGACACTTTGAAATCCGAATGCTCTCTGACTCCTGATACTGCCGCCATTAAAACCATCGATGGATCTGGCCGATCCACCGCAACAACCGCTGCATTGAACCGAGTTAAGGAAGCTTTGAGCGATTCGTTTGTCCTTTGCTTTACTGATGTTAGCGCCATCACATTCTTCGGTCTCTTAATATGAACCCGAAACTGCTTCAGAAACTTGTCCACCAATTCCGTCCATGTCCTAATAGATCCTTCTTCCAGCTGTTTGAACCACATAGCAGCTATATCCGTCAAGTACAGAGGGAAACATCGGGCCATAACTTCCTCCGATGCCCCTAGCACTTCCATATGTCTTGTGTACCTCATCAAATGGCCAGTCGGATCAGCCTTGCCATTGTACACCTCTAGCGTGGGTAGCTTGAACTCTGGTGGGTTCCGAGCCATTCCGATTTCACGAGTAAACAGACTCCTGTTTACTCCTTCCAGATCCCTGTTTATCAATCCTCCGTGCATAGTTCACCTGATAATCTCAGCCAATCCAGCATTGTCCGTCAAGGGTTGCCCCCCGTGTCCCTGAGGGAATTTCGGTACGTATTCCTCATCATGTGCTCTCACACTCCTTCCAGCATCTTATTGTGTGGCGTCAACTGGAATTCCTCCATGAACTGGTCCATCGTTTCCAGGTGGTGTGCCCCCGAGCCTGGATCCATTCATATTAGCAGTTGTGTGCTGATCAGGGGTTGTGCCTTGTTGAGTTGCTCCATTCGACTGCTGTTTGGTCCTTCTACCCCAACTCCGTGGATCTGAACTCCTGAAGCTCCAGCTGTTCCTGCTTGCCCAAACTGTCTGAGGAGGTTCTGCATCATCTCCTTCTGCCTTTTCAGAAACTTTTCATGCATAGCTCCCATCATCGTCTCCAGCTCGTCTCTGGTGATGAAGGCTGAGGTCTGATTAGCCCCTGATGATGCCTCCTGGCTCCCTTCATGCTGACTTCTCTCGGCTCTTTGTCTTCTACTTGATTGCTTTGTCATAGCTTTTTAGATCTGAACCCTTAAGCCTTCAAATCAGAACTCCAAATTTGGTATAGCGGGTGCTAGTTGTTCTTAGTGAAAGCAGCAAAGTGTTTGCGCCAAAAATGGTCACAAACCCCAAATGTCGTGAAAGCACCCGTGTATGAATGCAGATTAACAATAAATGATCATCAATCACAGATCTAAGTGATGTAGAGGATAAAAAATGAAGAATAATAAACTTCAAAGGGAAAGAAATAGACAGAGACACAAGATTTATAGTGGTTCGGCTATCTCCGGCCTACATCCACTCCAAAAGTTAATCTCTTATTGACTTTCCTTGCTGGTGACAGCTGATTGCAATGATTTACAATGAAGAAATTCGAGTACAATAGTAGCTTAGTAATGCAAAGGTGTTTCCGGCAGAGTCTGGACATTGGATAGCCAAAAAAAAGATCCTTTTCCTGTAGGCCCTGGGGTGCTATTTATAGGCGTTCCATGCAAATATCTCGCTCAAACTTCGGGAGACTTCTTCTGGCACGTGAGTGGGCCCACGCGATCGATCCCATGAAGTTTCGGCTTGATCCGTGATCGACACGAATGTAATTCGTATCGATCAAGATTTTGTCCAATGGAGTTCAAACTTGGCACGAACCTTTTTTGGCTTGTACACAAGCTCTTGTGAAAATTTCATAGCATTTGGACTTTTAAATCTTGAGATATGATCGATACGAAATGTAGTGTTCGTGTGGTACTTTGTTCGTATCGATTAATCTCGTATCGATACCGCGCACGTGCTTGCCGATGATGTGGCGCTACTTCCAAGGCTCGATCCACTTTCCATGCCGTGTTGAACGTTTCTTCCCTCGAATTATGCACATTCTTCGTTCGCATCCATGCTTCATGCTCATTCGTATCCATCTGTCTGCATTGGTAACGTTCATGTCTATCAATATGTATCCATCGACTGCTTCGTATCGATCGATACGAAAATGATCGATACGAATAGTGTCTCTTGAACCCTTCGTATCCACCCACACAGCTATCCTAAGTACGTCCTTCGGTCCCCTTCATATCGATGCATGAATGGGTCCTTCGTATCGATCAATAATCGATCGATACGAAATGTTCATCCAAGTTCCTGCGACCACTGCTCCATCCTTCGCATCGATTCCAACCCCGATCGATACGAAACGCCCCAACTTACCTCGCCATGCAACCGATTCGAATGTATCGATACGAACTCAGTATCCTAAGTCCATCCTGATCGATACGAACACGTCAATCCAACTTAAGTAGCCAAATCCACTCCTATCGATACGAACTGTATCAATACGAAATGTATCGATACGAAATCACCGATACGAAATCAGTCTCTTCCAACATTGATTTACCCATATCTCGAGCGTACGAACTCCGATTGACCTGAAATTTGAAACTTAGCCTCTTCTAGCCTTGATCATCGTTTCCAATCGATCCCACGTTGATTGGAGCTCGGCCAAATTTTGACGACATCGATCACAGCCTTGTTTCCAATCGATCTCCAATCCTGATATCCGTCCTTTCCAGATAATCTGTTGATATTTCGGCAATGACCAAAAGGTGGGATAACACATGTATATTTAAATTAAATTTAAATTATACAAATTAATAAGGAATTAATGGAAATTTTGGTGGACTCCATCCAAGATCGACCTAGAAAGAGGGGGTAGGAGGTGGTCTTTTCTTTTGAATTTATAAAGAGAAGAAAGTGGAGAATTCCTCTATACTTAATTGTAAATTCAAGCTTAAGCCTCCACCTTTCATTCCATCGTTTACCTTGTTCCCTTGAAACCATGGTCGAAAATAAAACTCCACCCAACTCCATTTTTCAAATCCCATTTCATATCCCAACATCTTAATATAATTAAATCCAAAGGCGATACACCATTTACTAGCAACTGTGGTTTTGATTTAGGAGATTTAGGTGCTAAAATAGATTGAAATGTGAGTCTAAGGCAAGATCTGTAAAGGTATACATTTCTAATTTATTATTCGATAATCATATGCTCATATATTACCATTTTTGTATATATCATTGCATGATTAATTAGTTATAGTTTTAATTATTTAGTAAATAACAAATGTGTATATTGAATTATAATCTTATGTTAAAATTTGTAAATGAATGTGTAAAAAATTACAATTGTGTAATAATAATATATCACATTATAGAAAATAATTTTATAAATTTAGATTATATTATTTAAATTTTAAATCATTATTTTAATTAAATAATTAACTTTCAAACGTAAGAGTTAATTACTAATTTAGTATTCAAAATAAGAGAAATTTTAGCATACATTCTTATAACTATAAGAAAAGTCTTAGGTCCCTCCTAATTTCATTTTATAAAATAGATCCTTATTTTCAAAAAAAAATATGGAATTCATGGGGTATTTGGGTAATTTTACTAAACTTAACATGTGCTCTTAGGGTATATGTACACAACTCATAACCGCTTGCAATATATGTCTTGACAGCCATTCTTAAATTTTGAAGCAGAAGAAATAAAATAGTAAGAAATTCAAACAAGAGGGATGTATAAAATAATTTTTAAATGGTAGGGATGTAAAACAAATTAATTTTAAAAAGAGAGACATGTGCCTAATTTCCACTTAAAATAATTATATAAATATAAATTTTATATATAAATTGTTCATGGCAATTTTATTAAAAAATATATTTTAAAGGTCGTACTATGTTTTAACGTGTGTGTTATTATAGTATGTATGTATATATGTGGTTTTTTTAATTTCTATATTAAACATAATATATTCTATGTGTGTGTATATATATATTATTAAATTTTTCTTGATATTTAATTAAAAAAATTAGCTTTACCGAATACATATATATTATTTACATAAATATAAATGTAAATTATTAAAGTAATTTAATAAAATTATATTTTAAAAAATTGACTATATAATTGTTGTAATATTAGCACGCACACACTGATATATATATATATGTCTTATTATATTTTTACCAAACCAAATAAAGATATTTCAATTTTAAACTAATATATTATATCTAGATTTAAATTAAATATTTGTTCACCAAGTCAACTAGATATTTTCATTTAAACTGAAAATTGAAGTTGTTTTAATTTTTAAGTAAATATCTTAGATCAAGATTCAAATTAATTATTTGATTACCAAGTCAAACTAGATATTTTCATTAAAAATTCTAATTTGAAATTCTATGCTTAGTCAAAGTATCAAAATATTATAAATTATATTTATTATTACTAAGGAGACTTTATATTAATATATATATATATATATGCATGTCTGTGTAAATTCATAAATGTGTGTGTGTGTGTATCAAAATTATTTTTCACGATAGTTGATATATATAGTATGTATGTGTATGTATATATAAGTATGTGTGTGTGTATATATATATGCCAAGTATATACATAATAGATATTTAACTACTCGGAATTTCGTGCACTTCGAATTTAAATACCTGAATTATTTAAATATTTGAATCTTGGATTAAATATTATTAAGTTGATTTAATAACCTTATTAACCCCCTTTTTAAATCATAACTAATGATGGGAAACTTGTTTTAGAAAAATGTTTACAAAATAATCACTTTGAAGAAATATCAATAATGTGACCGAAAATCATTTTATCAATAAACAGCTTTTTACTCGTCAGAAGTTGTTCAAACTTTTTTTACGTACACTTATTTGCTTAGGAGGACATTATATGAATAAAATTGCTTTGCCATTTATGGAAAATAAAGTATTTTATGATGTCATGGGTGATGTCATAGAAGGTATTTTATGTGTAAGGGTAAAATGGTAATTTACTATGGAAAAACGAGGTGTAAAGTAAAAGGAGCATGCAAGGAAAATGGGGAGGGTTCTTGGCCTTGTAAATTAAAGGAGGATCTTATGTGGGTTAAACACTTCATAACATTTTAAATCCTGGAAATATGAAAAAGAATAAAAATGGTGGAAGTGGATTATCACTAATCTATTTTGTTCTTCGCTAATATTTCTCTAATTAGTTTAAATCTCTTTCAAACTCCACCAAATTTTCACCAACACCATTAAACACCTTAGAAAGTATGGATCTAAAGTCAAATTTGAAGAAATATGAAGAATAGGGGGATCTTGGTGATGCTCTGAGCAAGGAAGAGAAGGGGGAGCATGGCATTGTGATTTTGGAGCTAAAGGTTGGATCTTTAGGCTTTTGGAGATGGTAGGAAGTGGTTCTTTGATTCTTGTGTGTTTGGGCTTGTTAGAGGCTTAGATTTGAGTGGGTTATCTCACTATCTTGTATGTATATTGTGTGTGTGTGTTAAAGTGACATTAACTAATTAAAGTTATAAACTTTGGACCCTTCTTGCTTTTGAAAGCAAATGACAACTTTATATTGTGTAACATCAGTCCTATTACCTTCTACAACATGTGCCATGGCCTTGACTTGATGTTTAAATGGTTGTTCGAATTGCCTGTTGAATTGAAGTATGTTTGAAAGTGCTTGAAGCGAGAATAGTCGCTAAAAGTGTACTTTGATATCCCTTAACTTTAACTTGTGTAAATGGAAGATTTGTGAACTTAAGTTGGGATAATTTGATTTGGTTTTTCTCTAACATATTTTGGTATATGAGATAGTAAAGAAATGGTTTTGAAAGTTATAAAAATTATGAACTAAATTTGTGAAAACTAGAAGCGAAAAGGACACTACGGATGCACTTTGAAAATGCATTGTGTTCGGCGATTTTCAACATCAACTTTGAGAGACATACTAGCGGCTTCTTTGAATTTTTGATAAGTACTATAAGAGTACTTATTATTGGAAAATTATTAAAGTTTATATCATTCATTAACTTTTGAAACAAAGTTGCAAAATGTTATAGCGAGAAGAAGATCGCTATATGAGCACTTTGAAATGTCATATTTTTGGGAATTTTTGTAATTAAATTGGGAGATATCCTTAGGGATTTCTTTGAATTTTTAATTATTATTATATGTGTACTTATTTATGGAAAATAATTGGAAATTAAAAGGTTTTGGAAATAGGCAAACAAAATGGCTAAAGTTGGAGTAAAATATCACTAAACGAACACTTTAGTAAATACCTTCTTTTAGGAAGTTTTCAAAATAAATTGAAAGATATCTTTTAGGGGTTTCTTTCCATGGTGTTTAAGTACCGTACGGGTAGTACTTACTGTAAAAATTTAAAGTCTTGAATCATTTGTTTAAGTGGTTAAAACTAGTCACAGAGTTCATGCTTTTCTATATTATTCTTTATTAATGACTTTTAACAGCATTTAAAAATGCTATAGTAAGTTGCTTATGGTTTTAAGTGTTTAAAAATGATATTTAAATTTTGTATTATCCCTAATATTTTTAGGGATGTTTCCTAACAAATTTTTTTGTATTCTAAAGTTTGTTTGAAGTTTAAACATATTTTTAATATTACTTATGAATTTTTAAAGTAAAGAGGTTTTATAATATAATACATGTTTTTATTTATTTTCATCGAACTATAAATTAGTTATTTTCAAATAATATTTACATTATTTAAAACTTATATATATGTATTTTTATATTATTTATATATATTTATAAGTTTCGTAAAACTAATTAACCATGTTTAACACTAAAAGCCGACGAAGTATAGACTTATCTATTTATGAGAGTTAAATTGATGTTTGAGCACGGATAGAAGCAATAGAGCCCTAACCTACGGATTCACCCTTGATCGAGAAATAGTTAAGTCAATGGATTGTCGGAAACGTGTTAATCATGTTGTTTGTTTACTCGTTTATGAAAGACATTAAAACGATACTTAACACTAAAAGCCGACGAGGTAGACTTATTTATCTATGAGAGTCAAGAATGAAGTATCTAGTCAAGGCTTTGACATGCAACTAATGCTCTGACTTACCTGGCCTCACTCTTGAATGAGGGATTATACAAGTTGGAATGTCGGAAACATGTTAGGTACACAAACCTTGATTTCCATAAAAGATCGTCTTTAGAACTGAGTAGCTGACTTGTCAAATACCAAACTTAAACAAATATAAACTTAGATCTTTAAAAGAATGTTTTTAAAGATAATGTATGTATGGAATGGTTTTGGTTTTGTTGTGACAATGTGTTATTAACATTCATCTTTAACCCTTTTTGATTATACTTATGAATGTAAATCGATCTTTAAAAGAATGTTTTCGAGGTAAGCACAAGTGAAATAGTTTTGGGTTTGTAGTGACAATGTTTAAGTAAAATTATTTTTAAACCTTTTGAATGGATTTTTGAATGTACTTAGATCCTTAAAATGGATATTTTGAAGGAAATTGTAAGTACGGAATCGTTTGGAAAAAGATAGAAAAAGTAAAGGTTTAAAGTAAGAATTATTGTTAATGATTTACGAATATACTTGTACCATTCAAGATACGTATATAAATACTTTTTAAAGTATTAAAAGAGTATAAATGAATAGTAGTGATTGATAAAATGAAGTTTTATCAAATAAAAGAGGTTTTACTAACAAAAGGCGTTTTAGTTAATAAAAAGTATTAAATAAATAAAAGAGGATTAGAAGTCGCTTATGTGACTTGATCGTGCTTTGTGTAACTTGATCGTGCTTTGTGTGTTTATTCGGTTATGGAAAGTATTCAGTCATATACTTAGCACTAAAAGACGATGAAGTAAGCTTGTCTATCTATGAGAGTTAAGACCGATGTTTGAGTAAGGATAGAAGCAATAGTGCTCTAACCTACCGGCCCACTCTTGACCAACGGATAATATGAGATAAAAAGGTCGAAAATCTGATAAGTATATGAGACTTGGTTTCCATATGTGATCATCTATTTTCATCTTGATTGTAGATTAGTCGACTATCGAACTTGACCGAAAATTCATCGATTTGGTATTGAAGAGACCAGGATCGGTAAGTGTTTTACCAATAGAAAACCACTTTAAAACCGATTTACGAGTTCTATGCTTTGAAAGCGGTTATGAAGTGGAATGATATAGAGTTGTACTATCTATCCCAAGGTTAAGTACAAGGGAGAGGTCATCGTTAGCATTCGTCGGAGGACTTATGTAGGAATCTATGTGGAGATTTGTGATCTGTTCGAGATGCTGGAATCCATTTGAGGATTCATGTTCTGTTCGAGTGATGAAGACCCATATGAGAGAAGTCCAACATGGCCTCATCATCGGAAATGAAAGAAAGTAGAGTATCGATTTTGCATGAGTGAGTTGATGGTATTTACACGTGGTTCGAGTTCACTCGTTCAGGTGTGGGCTAGCTATTTTTACCTTATGGTATATTCAATCTAGAGATATACGACACTCGAAGGTACTTTTTGACCCTTGTTAAGAAGCTGGCCTCAGTTTATCTGAGGATGTCTCTAACGGAAAATCCATATACGAACATGCCTTAGCAGTTTTGATTGTATCCTCAATGTTATTGTGGTGTAATCAATGTAAGCATCATAACTATTTTCTGATTTATATTCTTCACCCTAGATATTATCTATTATATCATATTATGTGCTTATTAAATGGTGGTTCTCTCGAGGGGATAATCGTTACGGCATTCCATGCGATCTCAAAATTACTGTTATATGCTAGCTACATATTTCTTAAGTTTCTCATACTAGATTTATGTCTGACGCATGATTTTTGTTTCCTTAAATTACTTGTATGCTCTTCCGAGTAGTCCGAGAAATGCATGATTTAATATGGTCTGAAACCACTTCCACTAGATGAGGATGACGGTTTATTTTTCGTAGAGTAGTTATAGTAGGAAAATAGACTTACCTTTTGGCAGTTATGCCTGTTTGAAGTTTCCCTTGATTTTGAACTGCTTAATGGGCGGTTAGCGAGTTAATGGTTAGGCCGAAAGCCTATTACGGGATAAGCATCATGATGTGGCTGATGGAACTTCTCTCTATCATTACACATTTCCCAAAATAGAGAGGGAAACCACCATTAACCGCTTCTAAGCCAAAAAGCTACTCAAAAGCTTACTTTAATTAGCCAAATCTTGTCATTGGAAGGAGATTAGCGTAATTAGCACTTGGATTTGAAGATTTGTTATTGGATAGCACTTGGAGACACAGTTCATCTTAGGACTTGTGCATCTTTTGATTTGCTTTGGATTAAATGAGTGGTTAGGACCTCTCACTTACTAATTAGTCATTATACACACTAAAGAAAAGTTAATTTTAACAGAAAACTCTTTATTTCATTGTGTTATGGTTTGTTTTTTTTTTTTATTTAAAATAGGAATCCGTTGGGTAAAGCTTCCTCATAGAGTGACCTGCTCTCAGTTATTTTCGTTCCCGCTTTCTAAATAATTCCTCCCCACTCAAACCCTAAACCTAATCCAACTTTCCTAAAATTACTCTCTTTTCCTAAAAACTCGATTAGCTTCATAGACTGCCCGATGATTGAATCTTGGTCAACCTTCATGCTCCACTCTTTTTATTGCTAGGTTGGAATTTGGCTCTCGAGTCTTCACCATAGTTGCGATTTCGGACCACCAATTCGAACTCTGGTCAAGAAGAAACAAAATTGTGGAGCAATTATATGCTCCTATTGCCAATCAAGACTTAATTATGCACTATAATTGTAAAGGTAATAATAATGTTAAAGCGACCAACGATGGTGTTAGAGAGGAGGTGAAGGGGAGTAGCAACCCCATTGAGAAAGTTTGCGAAGCTTCTCCTTTGACTTCGAAATTGAATTGCAGAGTTGATGCGGAAGAAGTTCAAGAGGTCGATAACGATGGCGATGATTTGATTTATTAGGAGAGGAAGATTATAGATATAAAGGATTTTCCGAAATATCGAGATCAATTTGGTACATTATTTTGTAAACAACTTTAAGTTTTTATGTATTTGAATTGACAAATTTTAACTATGTTGACAACGTTTTAAATATTTTTTAAAGGATTTAACAAAATTTTACTGTATGCAGTCTCATGAGGATGTTGTAAGCTTGTTGCAAAGTCTGGCAGACATGGATATCACATTCAAAGCCTTGAGGGTAACATTATTATAATTTATAAAATGTTGCTTGTTTTGAATGAATAGATAGTGATTGCTTTATACGTATGAGGACTGGTATTGGAAGGCATGTAAATCGTTTGAGGAAGCATTCATCAAACGAAGTTCAGATATTGGTTAAACAACTTGTCAGGTGATTAATTTAGTAGTTTCTTGAATACAGCTGTAGGAATAAGTTATTATTTCCACTATTCATCGGTTCCTAAGATGTAGATTTTATGGTCCATTTCTTGTAGTATTGCTTTATTCTGAAGAAAAGTCTAGTTGTTAAAAAGATCTTTATTGTGGTACCTTGGAAAAATTAGTCACACGTTAGCAAATAAACCTAAAGGTTGGTGTATATATTAAGTAAAATAACATTATGTTCAAACAATACCAATGTTTGAACAGCTAAAAAGACTAGCATAGGTGCAAAAGTTGTTGAATACAACATTAGCTGTTCTAAAATTAATCGTCCTTTCAATTGTTTCACTCATGATTTCATTGGATGTTTCATTTTTATTTGAAGCATTAAATTGACTTAGTTGATAATAATAATAATTTAACCAATGTTTATGCAAATTAACTAACTTTATAATAATAATATTAACAAAAACAAAAACAACAACAACAATAAGTTTTATAAAAATTAACTAAATTTATAATAGTGATAATAAAAAATAATAAATAATAAATTAACATATTTTTTATAAAAATTAACTAAGTTTATAATAATAATAATAATAATAATAATAATAACAACATACACCAATAATGCATTGCCAAAAAATACGTACCAATAATAATAATAATAATAATAAATTAACCAAGTTAACTAAGTTTTATAAAAATTAACTAAATTTATATAATAATAATAATAATAATAATAAATTAATTAAGATTATAAACTTTAATTTTGTTTTTGATGTTGTATAAAAATTAACTAAATTTATAATAGTGATGATAATAATAGTAAATAAATAATAATAAATTAACTATAAGTCTTATAAAAATTAACTAAGTTTATAACAATAACAATAATATATACCAATAATAATAATAAATTAACCAACTTAATTAAGTTTTATAAAAATTAACTAAAATTAATATAACTATAATAATAAATTAACTAAGATTATAAAATTTAATTTCATTTATTAAGTTATATAAAAACTAAATAAGATTATAAAAATTAACTAAATTGATAATAGTCATAATTAATAAATAATAAGTTAACTATAAGTTTTATAAAAATTAAATAAGTTTATAATAAAAATAAAAATAATTATAAATTGACCAAGTTAACTAAGTTCTATAAAAATTAACTAAATTTATATAATAATAATAATAATAAATTAACTAAGATTATAAAAATTAATTTCGTTTAAAAGTTATATAAAAATAAAATTAGCCAAACTTATATAATAATAAAAATAATAAATTAACTAAGTTTATAAAAATTAACTTCGTTAATTAAGTTTAAAAAATTAACTTTGTTCTATCGAAATCAAAGATTCTTCGATTATAATAATACTATTGCAACGTACATTTTGACCTTATGGCCCGTAATCTAACTATGACATCTCATACATTAGTTTGACTATTTGTATGTGCTGGTAACCAGATTAGCTGGGCAGATTTAATCTACAAAATTGCAACTAACCTGCATGTGCAACTGATCCATTTCTACAATTAATCAATGGGCCAAAACGTAAGATTAACCAATTTGCTGCTCTCTTTTACCTGTAAAGTAATCAGCAAATCAAACTATTCAACAATACCTATTTTTTTATTTTAACACCAAAGAAAAGATAATCATGTTTGAATTTCACAATTGTTTTTAAGTCTAATTTGTGTACTTCATTCTAAAACTAAAACAAGACAATGCTTATTAAAAAGAAAATCATGTTTTCTCACGTTTGGTTGACTGTGTATTTGCGTCGACTAATAGGCTAAAAATTCAAGTTGACATTGTGAATTGTTTGATCTATTAGCTTTGAGATTGAAATAAGTTTATGGAAGATATTGCTTAATTATAATCTTATATTTCCTAAATATAGTGCTTGAGATGAGATTTTTGGAAGCAATCTTACCTATATTTTCGAGAGTTATCTTACTTTTTTCATTATATAGAGAGACCAAAAATCTGCAAAAAGATGACCCATATACTGGAGGAGATAACCTTGAACAATGTAATGAATGCTCTGGTCAAGGTGCCAAGAGAATTGAGGAATTATGAAGTCAAGGCATTATTATATAATTACCCTTACAATAAGATCTTCCACCATGTTAAAGATAGTATCGTAGCTTTCACATATTTGCCATAGGTGATACACTTTTAGAATTAAAATTCTCCTTGATATGCATAAGTTCAGTCCTCCAATAAGGACCTGATATAATCTCACATAAGCTATTTAAAGTTTTTTTTTTCTTTTTTAAATAGAAAACTGATCGAAGTCAATAAAAGATTTATGAAGGAAAGAGGATCCTTTTAATAAATGGGCATGGTGTTGAATTATAGAAGTCAATGGTATATATATATTTTAATGCTAAGCTCATATTTGATCACTTCACTCTTAAAATAATTGTCAATTGTTTGCTTTTTTTTGCTTAATTTTTATCCTTTCTGTCTCCTGTTAAGTTGGTTAGAGTTGTGATCAGGATCAATGCTGGTGTTTGTTTGAAATAAACTTGGTTTTTAGGAAACATTAATTATGTTGCAAATTTAATTTTTGTATTTATGGAAATGTTAAAATTAAGAATGGAGAAAAATCTAGACTTATCAAATATGCAATTTGGAGAATTCTAGAAAATGTTTTTGTCAAGAAAAATCAAGAAAATAGAAGATTGAAGAAAAGTCTACAGAATATACTCCATTATAAATTGAGATGTGCTCTGTCACCTGATGTATCCAAGCAAGTAAATGTAATTATATGCAAGCAAAAGAGGAAAAGTGCAAAGAAAATAAAGCTTATTTCCTCCTTTACAAAATATTCTCTCAATCTCCATTAGAAAATGTAGGAGTTACTTCTCCCTCCTTCTTCTTCCTATAGAAATTTTCTAACAGTGGTATCAGAGCTTGAAGATCGTCCTAAAATTTACAACAGTGGTATCAGAGCCAGGTTGCTAATCAAGGAAGATGGCAAATAGAACGACTCTTTTTCAAGTTCCTTTATTAAAGAAGGAGAATTATGAAAATTGGAGCATTCGCATGAAGGCGTTGCTTGGATCGCAAGATGCGTGGGATATCGTAGAAAATGGGTATGAAGAACCCGTCGATATTTCCACTTTATCCCAAATTGAAAGGGATAATTTGAAGAATTTGAAGAAGAAGGATCGAAAGGCTCTTACCTTCAATTCGTTTGGATGATGTTATGTTCGAGAAGATAGTTAATGCACAAACTAGTAAGGAAGCATGGGAAATTTTGGAAAACACTTTTAAGGGAATCGACGAAGTGAAGAAAATTAGACTACAAACTATGCGTGCTGAGTTTGAATCTTTAGATATGAAATCATCAGAACCAATTGATGATTATTTTTCTCGAGTTTTATCAATTGTAAGTCAAATGAAAAGATATGGTGAAAAAATGGAAGATTCTAGAGTTGTTGAGAAAATTCTATGATCTTTAGATTCAAAATTTGATTATGTAGTTTTGTAGCAATTGAGGAATCTAAAGATTTAGAATCTATGATGGTTGATCAACTCATGGGTACACACTTCAAGCCCATGAAGAAAAATTAAAGAAGAACCATTGGAGCAAGCTCTTCAAACGAAACTCACCTTATTGGAAAATGAGACATTTAAAAATGGAAGAAGCCGGAGCCAAAGCGGAAGAGGTTGTTAGATTTGATACAATATTTCCATAATTAAGAAGATTTGAAAGATATTTGAGATAATTGCTCAAATATATTGCCTCTTTTATATGCATTAAAGAGGGCAATGGATTAGCTACATATGAGGAAGAAATATTTGAAAAAGAGTGAAGTAATTAATTAATTCTCTAATTAGATGATTAAAGAAGGAATCTTGTCAAACACATACAAATTGTAGGAAAATGGAAAAATAAAATGGTAAATATTTCCCTTATGATTTGGAGAATTGATTAGGTATTGATTTATGACCATAAATCAATTACTTCAACCTCAAGTAATAATCTCTATATAAATGTAGGGATTAGGATGAATAGAAGTATCAGAAACGAATTATCTTCTCTTTTGTATTTCTTCATATTCTTCTTAGTCTCTATTATCAATATTGTAATTATTCTCTCTGAAATTAATAAAATCTCATCGCCCCATGTGGATGTACATTATCTTGCGATAGTGGAACCACTATAAATCCGTGTGTGAACTCTCTATTTACTTTCTTGTATGATTTGGTGATTTGCCGTTTTATTTTCAAGTTCTGTTTGTTTTGTCGCACTACAACACGATCTTATTGTTTTCGCATGTATTAGGGTTGATTTGCAATCTTTTGTGTAAATTCACCTCTACAGTTTGGTATTAGAGCTTCGAAGGTTGTTGTTGAACCCTAGGGCTAGAAGGTGTTCGATAAAATGGCAGGACCTGGAAATGAGGAGGTTAGACCTACCAAGGAATATACACCCTACATTAGAGGTTCATATGCAGCATCAGGTTCACAGTTGGCTATAGAGAAGTGGAACAAAGATAATGATTTTGAGAAGTGGTAGTGGAAGATGAAGGCGGTGTTGAGAAGAAATCGTGTTCATCAGGTTGTATTGGACATAGAATCATTGCCAATAGATATCCCAAAATTGGAAAGAAAGGATATGGACGAATGGATCTTTACTACCCTCCAATTAGCCATGGGTGAGAATGCAATTCCAGAGATTAGTGGTGAAACTACTGCTAGAGGCTTATGGAAGAAATTGGAGGATCTCTACATGAAGAAGTCACTCACGAATAGGCTGATTCTATTGAAGACTTTTTTCACATATAAGATGCGGGAAGGTACGTCATTGAAAGCACATATGAACTTCTTCGATGATTTGATGATGAAGATGAAAGCTGTTGGTTTGAATGTGGATGAGGAGAAAAATGATATGGTGGTATTGTGTTCTCTTCCTGAGCGATACATGGTTTTCGCTAACAACTTGATTTATGGCAGAAGCATTCTGTCATTAGAAGATGTGAAGACGGGACTTCTAAGTGAAGAAATGAGGGATCGGATGAAGAATATGAGCGAAAGTGGAGAAGCTAGTAGTAGTCAGGGGCTGTTTGTGGAGAGAGGAAGAAAGGAGAAGAAGGAGAATAATTTTAGAGGGCGTTCCAAGTCAAGGAAGCCTGGAAGTTGTTGGAGAGGTAAGTCTAGAGACAACAGGTGTCATCATTGTAAGAAACATAGCCATTGGAAGAAAGATTGTCAAGATTTGAGGAAGAGAATTGAAGCAGATGGTTCTTCATCTATTGCGGTGGAGAAGGTTGTTTCTGATGATGTGTTGACTGGATCTGTTTCCGATGTATCAGACCATTGGGTGCTAGTTTCAGGGGCATCTTTCCATATGATGCCAAGGAAGGAGGATTTTTGTTCTTATGAAGACAAGGAGGGAAGTGCCATATTAATGGGGAATGATGCTACTTGTAAGTCATTGGGAGAAGGATCGGTGCGTATTCGCATGCACGGTGGTGTGGTGCGCACTATCATTGGAGTCCGCTATGTTCCAGGTTTAAGAAAATCTTTTCTGTCCTTGGGTCAGCTAGCATCTTTGGGGTGCAAGATTACGATAGAGTCGGATGGCTTGATGGTGACACGTGATGCTCTTGTATTGATGAAAGGAATGATGGTCCAAAATCTTTATATGCTAAAAGGATCTATAGTTCTTAGAGAGACGTGTGTTAGAGTTGATAGATCACGAGCTTTGGATGCCACCAGATTCTGGCATCTCAGATTAGGTCATGTTTCAGAGAAGAGTTTGGAGCTTCTTCGAAGAAGGAGGATGATCAAGGGTGAAAGCTTCAACCGTTTGGAATTCTGCCAGGATTGTGTGTTAGGGAAGCAGACAAAAGTTTCTTTCAATGTTGGTAGACATGAGTCCAAAGGAGTACTAGAGTATGTCCATACGGATGTTTGGGGACCAGTAGCTACAGCTTCTATTGAAGTAGCTAAGTATTTTATCTCTTTTATCGATGACTACTCTCGAAAGGTTTGGGTGTATATGATGAAAGCTAAGTCGGAGTCATTTGAAAATTTTAAAACTTGGAAATCATTGGTAGGGAATGAAGTAGGAAAGAATTTGAAGGTGCTAAGATCCGATAATGGCGGTGAGTTTGTTTCTAAGGAGTTCACAAATTTCTGTATACAGCATGGAATTAGGAGACATTTTACTACACCCGATGATCCACAATCAAACGGAGTTGCTGAAATGATGAATAGAACTCTACTGGAGAAGGCCTGTTGCTTGAGATTGACGGCGGGCTTGTCTAGAGCCTTTTGGGCTAAAGCTTTATCAACTGCAGCATATATTATCAATCGGATGCCATGCTCAGCCATTGATGGGAGGATTCCTAAGGAAAGGTGGAAAGGTACATCAATACATATCAGTTATTTTCTTATATTTGGTAGCCCCATGTATGTTCACCATATAGGAAATGACAATTGGAGGCTAGAGCCTATCAAGGCATATTTTTGGGCTATACAAAAGGTATCAAAGGGTATCACATTTGGAACCTTGTTGATAGGAAGGTAGTGCACTTGAGACATGTCACATTTGATGAGTCCGCTAGGTTCAAGCCCAAGGAGAATCCACCTTGTTCAGTAGATTCAGAAGCTGAAAATCCTAAGGAGATGGAAACTATTCCCACATATCAGCATAGTAGTAGAGTTAGAGATGTAAAAGAAGATAGAGTAGTTGCAGTTGTTGATACATCACATGAAGGTCCACAGAATTCCTCCAGCAATGATAGTGATGGTCGTGAAGCTAGAGATGATTCAGCTCAAGGTGGAGTTGACAGGAGTTTAGGCGCGGGCTAGCTCTAGAATTAGAAGGCCACCAAAGGTTTTAAATGAAAGATGTCTAAGGTTTTAAAGCTTTCAAAAGGAAGGTTTTTCAATGGTTTTGAAAGGTTTCAATAAATGGTTTCAAAATGAAGGTTTTGGCTTTTCGGCCTAGTTTGAATAAAGGGTTTTACTTGGTTTCGAAAGGGGTACTTTCAAAGTTTTATATGTTTTCATCAAATAAGTTTTGGGTAAAGTATAAATAACATGGCAAGGAGATTTTGAGTAAACCATAGAGTATATGTATTTTCCTTATGTGAGTTAGATTTAAAGGTTTGAAATTAGTTTGAAAAGATTTTCAAGGAAAATTTTGGGAAGGTTTCCCTAAGTAAAATGACTCAGATATTAGAATACCAGATAGGACTGGTATAGGGTCGCACCTTATACATTAGCTATTAGCCCCAACTAATTAAGTCCAAAATTCCAATGTGTAGGGCTTTGTCATAGGTAAGACTAGAATTATGATTACACATAGAAGGGAATATATGTTTGTATATAGATAGGTTATTGGTGAGCCCGCAAAACCATTAGGATTAGGTGACCCTGGGAGATGTTAAGTTAGGGGCAGACCGTCCAGAAGAGAAGTATTTAACAGATAGTTAGGGATAGACCGTCCAGAAGAGATGTGTCTAACATATGTTAGATTATTTTGTTATATTTTATGGTAGGCCCGTGTCAGCCAAAGGTTAGTAGTAAGCCAAACAGAACTATAGTGTTCAGACAGATAGTCCATTTGTTACCTGATAAATGCTTTACATAAAATGCTACAGATAGCCAAAGTTTACATAAAATGCTTTACAGTTTTACCAGTTTTGGTCGCAGGATTATGATTTGCAAAAGAAAAGTTCTAAAATGATATTAGTGAGGGGAAACCCGTTCCTCTAAGTGGTGTGGTCTCACTTAATATCGTATATTCGAGATGTATAGTATTATTCACATAGGCTTTATGTCTGACTCGAAGTTTATGTTTTCCCCTTAAACTCTCTAGTGCTCAAAATTAATTTAAGTAGGCTAAGGGTGGAGGCTTTACAGGTTTTAGTAGGTTGCCAAATAAAGCTTCCGGAGAGGAGCAGGTGGCTGATGGATAGTTATTTAAGAGTTGTTGTTTTGTTTTATTTTTCGCTGTTTTGTATTTAAGACAATTATTTCTATATATTACTCTAGCCACCCAAGGGGGCATAATCATATGCCGCTCTTAGCGTATTTATGTAATAATTATATTTTATCTGAACCTGGGAAACGATTATGGGATTATGTAATTTGAATGTGAAATGTGTGTTTTGAAAATGTAATATGAAAAGATGTTTTTGAAATCTGTGATTTTGTTTCATATTCAAATGCTTCTGATATTATGGATATCATTAACATAACCATATTTAGTCACTAAAAGCTAATACTATGGATGACTGTAGCATCTGTAGCATTAAGCTTTGGGCCTCAAGATATGGGATGTTACAACTTGTTATCAGAGCATAGGTTTATGAAATACTTTAACTAAAAAAACGATTTTTGAAAAACATAATCCTTCGGAATTAGAGTAAAATTGGGGTATGGGATAACGATATAGTAACGTACTTGTATTTGCTATATATAAGTGTATGCTATATCTCTATTCTCGTATCTCTATTAGGCTATTCTTCTGTATCTCACTAGGCTTGAGTACAGATATGGACGCAAGAATAAGCAGAGTTTACCTAGGAGGGGACAGCACAAGCACCAATGGAAATGCCCGATCCAATACAAGGTGGTCTTAAGGACAGGCTCAAGTTGAGAATGTTGTTGTTGGAGTCCCACAAGTGAATATGGGAGCTATGTATCAGTTTTTCGTAAACATGAAGCAAGCTGGAATTGCTGCTGGAATGGTTGGAGGAAATGCAACGGGAGGAGTTCAGGAAGCTCCGGTTGTCAACCGTTATGCTAACTTGAGTAGAGACTATGCTAGGATTGGAGGGAATCCGTTTATCGGAACTGAAGATGTTATAGAAGTGGAGAACTGGTTGCTGCACTGTGAAAGGATATTTGCTGACTTAGGGCTCAATGACGAGCAGAAGAGGAGGCTTGCTTCAAGACAACTTCAAGGAGCAGCTTTATTTTGGTGGAATAGTATAACGGTTGGAGTAAACGAAGAGGAGATGACATGGGCTGAGTTTAGGAGAAGGTTCCAGGAGAGGTTCATGTCGGTGATGGTGCAGTCTGTTTTGATCAGAAAGTTTTCTAAGTTAGAACCATGAGAGATGTCTGTTTTGGGGTATGCTAGTAGGTTTGAAGAGTTGGCTAGATATGGTTATGCCATAGTTGATACAGCGATGAAGATGAATGAAAAGTTCATCAGGGGATTGAAGACTGAGTTGGCTAGGTCTACCTTACCGCATATCAGAGAACCCTGTGATGTGGTAGTGGAGATGGCGTTAAGACATGAAGAGATGCTTGCTTATTTGGAGAAGAAGGAGGTTTAGGTTGGGCAAGGTCAGAAGAGGAAGTTCTTTCATAAGAAGGGTGCTCAAAAAGGTGGAGCAGCGAAGAAAAGGAAGTCTAAAGTGGTTTGTTTTAAATGTGACAAGAAGGGACATTTTGCTCAAGATTGTCGTACTGGAAAGGCTAAGGAAGTGATCGGGAAGAAGAATATCAGGTGCTTCAATTGTGATCAGATCGGCCACTATAAGAATCAATGCAAAGAGCCCGCTAAGGATGGGAACGACAAGGTGTATGCATTGGAGCCTGCTACTTCGAAACCGACAGTGTAGGAGAAAGGAAATGCAGTTTTGGGAAGTACGGTTCAGATCCATGAAATGTCTGTCAGCGTTTTGTTTGATACTGGTGCATCGCATTCTTTTATATCTCTATGTTTGGTAGATAAGCTTAACATAGAACCCATATATTTAGTTACTTCCTTAAGAGTTGCAAATCTGATAGGAGGGTGTGCGACACTAGGAATGAAGTGTGACCACTTAGAATTTGACTTGCTAAGTTACACCTTTGTTTACAGTTTGCATATATTTGACTTTGTAGGGTTCCGAATTATATTGGGCATGGATTGGTTAAGTAAATACGATGCTAGGATATTTTGCCATGATAGGAAAATATCACTTAAACACCCTAATTGTAGTGATCAGATTTAATATACCATAGAAAATCCTAGATGTGAGGTGAATGCTTTGCTGGGTGCTGTGGAGTTGGAAGATGAGTTGAATAGTGTTTTCGTGGTTAGAGAATTCGTAGATGTCTTTGAGTCGGTAGGAGGGTTGCCACCGAAACGAGCCATTGAGTTTCGGATAGATTTGGTGCCTAGAGCAGAACCGGTGAGTAGACCACCAAACAGGATGACGCTGAAAAAAATGAGGGAGTTGAAGGCCTGGTTGGTGGATTTGGAAGGCAAGAGTTTTATCAGACCGAGTAGTTTGCCTTGGGGAGCAGCCGCATGTAGGATCGATTTCACCCTAGAGGGGGTGAATAGGGTGATAATAATAATATTATTAATAATTAATGCGGAAATATATAAAATAATTGTAGCACAGATAATAGCAGAATAATAAAAGCAGAAATAGAACAACACAGATTTACCCAGCTTCGGTAAAACCCTACCTACGTGCTGCCCTCAAGGTTTCTACTAGAAATTAAGTAGTCAGACGCTTACACATGTAAACTCATGACACATGCTATTGACTAACCTAGCTCTATGCTCAAAACCCTGCCACAACTCAGCCACCGAGTTGCGAATTCTCGAACTACACCACCGTAGTTCGTAACCTAGTCACACGACTAGAAAAACACAGTTTAAACAAGAAAATTACAAAATAAATAATAATACCAAAACAAAACCCTAATTTAAAAATAAGCCCAATAGAAATTATAAGCCGGCCCAAAGAAAAAAACACTGCGATAAAAAATATCTGTTCCCTTTTCTCTTGTTAATGTCTTCGGCCGCTTTCTCGTTCCTCTTCGTTCTGAAAATTAGGGTTATGGAAATTTGAGGCCGCCAATTCAAAAAATGATTGATTGAGTGATGATCTTTCTTCAGTTTGCTTCATCAATCAACTCGCTTGCTTTGATTAATATGTGGCTGCTCCAATTAGTCGAGATCGAAAGATGCATGAATTGGTACGTGAATGCCTTTTATTCATTATTGGTTATTCTCGACTTTGATTCGAGTTCAATGATTTATTGCTCTCTGTTTTTGCTTGAACTCGAATGCTCTAATTGCCGACGATGTTAATGGTATTTATAGGGATCGAACCCTAAATTATCGTTCATATCTATTTTGTTTGAATTCTTCACATTACTATGCTTGGCCACTGATTTTTGATCGAACGATGTGGTTAATCTTGACTTGTTCATATCATACGTATACTTCGTGAATTTGAAATTAGCTCCATTCTTTTCTCTGTTGACATCTCAAATTTCGGAACTTTGAATTTTTGAGATAATTGACTTGGTTAATTTCTTTTATGACTTGTTTATTTGTGCTTTACATGCCAGTTACCTTCCAAGACTGGTTCATGACCCACGGCTTGATTTGTGGTATTTGAATTTCTGATATTTCCTGGACTTGTTTAATTCATGTTATCACCTGGTTTTGACTTTGGCATTTAAACTTGACATGTTCAGTTTTAAATCCCTGCGACATTGACTTTGTTCATCAAAGTATGTTGACATGGTCTTTGCATTGAGTTGAATTTGTGGTCTGCACTTTTGTATTCTCTGGCGTAGCTTTGCGTTTGCTTCGGGTTGCACTGCTTGCATATCCATATGAACTGATATGTGCTTATGAGTTTAGTTCTTCTGAAGTCCTTGTCCTTCTGTCTTGCACCATTATTTCTTTGAGCTTCTGTCATCTGGTTTGTGGTTCACTTTGTGTTGAGTTGCCTTGTTAGACTTGAAGTCTGTATTCACGTTTGAAGCTTCATGTATACATTTGTGCATACTCCTATCTGTTGTGATTCACTTGAGTCCAGTTATTTGAGTGTTTATTAAAGTCTTGTTGTAACTGAACTTGAGTACTTGCATTCAACCTTAATTTGAAGTTCTGTTGCATTTTGAGTATGGTCTGAAGCTTTGCATTTAGTTGAAATTGGAGTCTGATCTTCAAATGTATGTTGTATCCATGTTCACAATTGTTTTGCTCTGTCCACTGTTTCATACATATCACTGTCTGGTATATGCCTCTAAACTTGTTTGAGGCATTTCATGTTACTGCCTTCTCATACTTGCATTTCTTGTTTCCTCAGAATTGCATTCATTTGTATGTTATGTATGGTGGCATGTTGTATGTACTGACTGTACCTCTTTGATCATTTCATTTTGATGATAACTGTGCACATATAAACATATATATACATACATATATATGTATGTATATATGTGTATAATTATTGTGCCTTTGTGTACATTATGTTTGGAGCAGTTCTTTATGTGTACTACACTTGCATGCTCTGTTGTCACCTCTTGAAATCTGGTTTGACCATGTGTATATTTGAAGTGTTGTATGTTGTCTTGCATGCACCTGAGTTGAATCCACCATTTGGTTGGGTTTGACCTTGTGCTCACCTGTCACTGCAATTTTATCAAGTGTATATCGGTGTGCACGGCCTTGTGGCCTGTACAGTGATACACTGTGCATGTCACAAGTTGTTCGTGTAGATGAATTCAAAATAAATGATGACAAACAACCCAAATAACTGAGGCAAATAACATTTTCAAAATACATATTTATTTTACATTGCAAAATATTTCTTTTTCAATTTTACTACGTTGGTGTTTATTTTGTAGATAATTCAATTGTTGGATACAAGCTGGAAACAAAGTTGAAGATAAATATGAGTGCCTGAGTGATATGTAGTGAGGTCAACATTGTAAATTGAAATTTGTGATGTAATCAAAATTGTAATGTAATTGAAATTGTGTATATATAGTGAGAGCTTAAATTTGTACTATTCAACATTGTAATAAAATATTTGTTTGAATTTAAATTCTGTGTTATTTATTTTATTCATCAAATATTTATTTAATTATGTGAAAAATAAAATAATTCAATAACAAATACATTTAAATGAATATATATATATGTTTATTATCATCAAACAAAAATCATATACTAGCATATTCAACAATCTCCCCCTTTTGATGATAACAAACATATATTTAAGATTTTTAATTTTATTAAATGTATTTGGGCATAAATGAAATCTATTTGTTCCCCCTATTTGAATGCTCCCTCTCTACAACAAACCTCCCCCTTCATATATGCATGAAAATAAATAAAAATATGCAAATGAACCTTGATGCAAATAATAAATAAAAAATAAAATATTTGACCTTTATTTTCCAAAATTTTAACTTTTCTCTCCCCCTTTTGTTATCAGCAAAAGAGTAATAGTGTTAGAAAATAAGAGATAAAGTGATAGATATTAATACAACATTAATATCCGGTTGAGTATAAATATTAAATTTCAATAAAAAATCAAACAAAAATCATAAATACTCTGCTAGGCGCATATTGCACTGTAGAGTGATAGGGGTAATGTCGACATATAAAACCATATAGTTGTGTCTATTTGTGGTATATTTATATCAGAAATTTGAATACCTACTAACCATGCATAACTGTTAGGACTTTTAAATGAGATTAGTAGTATTCCCAATTTTTATATAAAAAAATGAATTTCAAGCATCTTCTAACCACGCATAACCGTGAGGACTTTTAAATGGGATTAGAATCAACTTGTCTATTTAATAACCAATTTTGATATGTGTTCCATACATGCATAACCGTGAGGACTTTTAAATGAGCATGAAAGCACATACACAAATATTCCAAGTAATTCACCCATGCATAACCGTGAGGAATTTTAAATGAGAGTGAATACTTTGGATGTTTTTTAAAAAAAACGAATAATTTCCTATTTAAAATACCACATATTGACATACTATATTGGATTTTGATGAGTAATGGTCGTTAGAAATATGGTAGAAACAGAGATGGTCATGGAATTTTTACCAACAAAAGTTATTATAAATCTTATTTAAATTTTTAAAGAAATTTACTAAATATACTATCTCAAGTTATAATATATGATTAATATCGACACTCATCACTATTTCAATTACTATTTATCTTTTCGATAATCAGTAGGGAGTCAGATTAGTTAATGTAGTCATTTAAGATCAAATCCAAAAATAATTATAAAATCAAATTTTCTAAAATGACTAATCTGAAACAAAGTCGACAAAAACTATTTTCTGGAAAGGGTTTTGAAAAAAAAATGTCTGCTAATTGAAAATCATTTGAAATGAAAAATATGCAGATATTTTCTCTGAAAATGTGATGCAAATGAATGCCTCTACATAAAACACGTTCCACTCGTAATTTTTCTATCAACTAGATTACCAGTGTAATCTACATCTGAAATTCTCTTTGACTCAAGATTATCATTAGTTGGATATCATAGACCAGATGGTGAAGTTGCAACAAATACCTTAAAATCCTTTTTACAGCTTTTAAATGAAATTCTTTTGGATTTGAATTGAAACCGTGCAAATAAACAAACAGTGAACATAATGACAGGTCTAAAATCAGTAAAATAAACAAATATATCCACGAGTATCTTAAGTAATCATCAATCAATACAAAACAACATCTCTTATCACCTAACTTTGCAATATAGTTAGTCCAAGCAAATTTATATGAACTAGTTCATGGATGAAAAGATGATTGGTCAACATTTTTGAATCAAAATCAACATTTATTTCATTATCACATAACTGGCTGAATTAAATTAGATTATGGTGCAGATTTTCACATTTAATATACCGTTCAAGATAAATGTACCGTTACCTATTTTACCTTTGCGATAATTTTTCGTTGTTACCCATTGTGACTCTGCCACCTTTGTACTAGGCTAAGGAACTTTGATTTGTCGCCCGTCGTGTGCTTGGAACAGCCAAAATCCAGGTAACACTATTGTTGTTCCTTAGCCTGCCACCATACCTACACGAGAAAAGATTTTTGCGACCTATTTGTTTTTATAGGTCCATAGTTTTTAGTGAAAACAGATTTTGAAAAATAAGTTTGTGGAGATCCAAGACAATTTATATTTGTTCCTTTTGTCACCCAGATTTGTTTGACTTTAAGGGATTTTATATTTGTGCCTTTTGGAACCCAAATTGGTATGGTTTTGTGTTTGTATATATTTCGATAATTATTCTTGCCATGTCCAATATTTCCACACTTTACATATTTAAGTATCACACTTTTCCCTTTAATAGTGTTATTAGTCTTTTGTTATATTTTGACACTTTTGCAAATCCAAATCCTTTCCTTTTATTCTCGAAGAGTTGATTTTCTAAGAGCATATTAAATGATTTATCTCTAATGTAAAATTTTTGAGTAACCAACTTAAGTTTATTAACTTTGGATTTTAAAATTTTATTTTCATTTATTAGCTTCGAACAACAACTAATGTTACTATCTCCCTTTTCAAAATTCTTCATTTTCAAGTCCATATTTTCATTTTTAAGTTCTCTAATTTTAGTCTCAATTTCTAACATTTCAGTTTCAAAGAGTTGGAGTTTTTTAAATTCAATTTTTTCAAAATCCTTGATTTTTTCAATCTCTATTTCAAACTCGTGATTTAATCGAATAATTTCAGATTTGCTCAAAATCACGTTTTCTTTTTCAAAAGTTTTGAAATTTTCGTTGACTTCATTTAATTCCTTTTCAAAAATCGCACATTTAGAACTTTCTCACTTCTTAAAACTATCCAACTCTTTTTGCAAAATGTTATTTTTACAAATCAACTCAATTTTATTTTTCTCCCGAATTAAAATTTTGTTTTCTAACTTTTGAAAGTTTTCTTGAAAATAGGCAAATTCTTTTTCATAGTCCAAACACCTTTTGCAATTAGAATTTTTTTTCTTAATATTTTTAAGCTCATTTTCCAAATCATTATTTTTATGAAGTAGTTTAAATTGTTTCCTTTTCAACTTATTATTTTTCACCTCAAGGGCTTTATTATTTTCAATTAATTTCAGCACAAGAGAACTAAATCATTGAATTAAAGATCACTTATCCCATTGGCTATTGAATCTTCATCACTGTTGTCTTTTGCAAATCCTCTCAAGCACATTTCTTCAACTGAGTCGATTGTGAAGGATTTCTCACCGTTGTTGACTTTTGCAACATATATTGCATCAAAAGTATTCCAGATTTCCTGTGCATATTCACAATGAGATATATAGTTAAAATTATCTCGATAATATGAGAATATAGTATATGCATAGCAAGAGCATTAATCAAAGTATTTTTCTCGTCTACTATATCACACCCATTTTCAATAATATCCCAACATTTAAAATTATCAGATTTTAAATAAAATTCCATTCTTAATTTCCAATTTAAAAAATCTGTTCTATCAAAAATAGGGGGAATAATATTGGACTGACTCTTGCTAGATTTGCAACTAGGGTTAGACATCCTTGTTATTAACCTTGCTCTGATAACACTTGTAGGATCGATTTCACCCAAGAGGGGGGGTGAATTGGGTGATACTAATAATAATAAAAATTAATGTGAAAATATATAAAATAATTGTAGCATAGATAATAGCAGAATAATAAAAGCAGAAATAGAACAACACAGATTTACCCAGCTTCGGCAAAACCCTGCCTACGTGCTGCCCCCAAGGTTTCTACTAGAAATTAAGTAGTCAGACGCTTACACATGTAAACTCATGACACATGCTATCGACTAACCTAGCTCTATGCTCAAAACCCTGCCACAACTCAGCCACCGAGTTGCGAATTCTCGAACTATACCACCGTAGTTCGTAACCTAGTCACATGACTAGAAAAACACAGTTTAAAAAAGAAAATTACAAAATAAATAAAAATACTAAAACAAAACCCTAATTTAAAAATAAGCCCAATAGAAATTATAAGCCGGTCCAAAGAAAAAAACACTGTGATAAAAAAAATCTGTTCCCTTTTCTCTTGTTAATGTCTTCGGCCGCTTTCTCGTTCCTCTTCGTTCTGAAAATTATGGTTATGGAAATTTGAGGCCGCCAATTCAAAAAACGTTTGATTGAGTGATGATGTTTCTTCAGTTTGCTTCGTAAATTAACTCGCTTGCTTTAATTAATATGTGGCTGCTCCAATTAGTCGAGATCGAAAGATGCGTGAATTGGAACGTGAATGCCTTTTATTGATTATTGGTTATTCTCAATTTTGATTCGAGTTTAATGGTTTATTGCTCTCTGTTTTTGCTTGAACTTGAATGCTCTAATTGCCGATGATGTTAATGGTATTTAAAGGGATCGAACCCTAAATAATCGTTCGTATCTATTTTGTTTGCATTTTCACGTTACTATGCTTGGCCACTGATTTTTGATCGAATTATGTGATTAATCTTGACTTGTTCATATCATACATATACTTCGTGAATTTGAAATTAGCTCCGTTCTTTTCTCTGCTGACATCTCTGATTTCGGCACTTTGAATTTTTGAGATAACTGACTTGGTTAATTTCTTTTATGACTTGTTCATTTGTGCTTTACCTGCTAGTTACCTTCCATCAATGGTTTATAACCCATGACTTGATTTGTGGTATTTGAATTTTTTATATTTCCTGGACTTGTTCAATTCATGTTATCACCTAGCTTAGACTTTGGCATTTAAACTTGACATGTTCAGTTTTAAATCCCTGCGACATTGACTTTGTTCATCAAAGTATGTTGACATGGTCTTTGCATTGAGTTGAATTTGTGGTCTGCACTTTTTTATTCTCTGGTATAGCTTTGCATTTGCTTCGGGTTGCACTGCTTGCATATCCATATGAACTGATATGTGCTTGTGAGTCTATTTCATTTGAAGTCTTTGTCCTTCTATCTTGTACCAATATGTCTTTGAGCTTCTGCCATCTGGTTTGTGGTTCACTTTGTGTTGAGTTGCCTTGTTAGACTTGAAGTTTGTATTCATATTTGAAGCTTCATGTATACATTTGTGCATATTCCTATCTGGTGTGATTCACTTGAGTCCAGTTATTTGAGTGTTTGTGTTTATTAAAGTCTTTTTGTAACTGAACTTGAGTACTTGCATTCAGTCTTGTATTTGAAGTTCTGTTGCATTTTGAGTATGGTATGAAGCTTTGCATTTAGTTGAAATTGGAGTTTGATCTTCAAATGTATGTTGTACCCATGTTCACAATTGTTATGCTCTGTCCACTTTTTCATACATATCACTGTCTGGTATATGCCTCTGAACTTGTTTGAGGCATTTCATGTTACTGCCTTCTCATACTTGCATTTCTTGTTTCCTCAGAGTTGCATTCATTTGTATGTTATGTAAGGTGGCATGTTGTATGTACTGACTGTTCCTCTTTTATCATTTCATTTTGATGATAACTGTGCACATACAAACATATATATACATACATATATATGTATGTATATATGTGTATAATTATTGTGCCTTTGTATACATTCTGTTTGGAGCAGTTCTTTATGTGTACTACACTTGCATGCTCTGTTGTCACCTCTTGAAATCTGGTTTGACCATGTGTATATTTGAAGTGTTGTATGTTGTCTTGCATGCACCTGAGCTGAATCTATCATTTGGTTAGGTTTGACCTTGTGCTCACCTGTCCCTGCAATTTTATCAAATGTATATCGGTGTGCACGACCTTGTGGCATGTACAGTGATACACTGTGCATGTCACAAGTTGTTCGTGTAAATGAATTCAAAATAATTGATGACGAACAACCCAAATAACTGAGGCAAATAACATTTTCAAAATACACATTTTATTTTACATTGCAAAATATTTCTTTTTCAATTTTACTGCGTTGGTGTTTATTTTGCTGATAATTCAAATGCTGGATACAAGCTGGAAACAAAGTTGAAGATAAATATGAGTGCTTGAGTGATATGTAGTGAGGTTAACATTGTAAATTGAGACATAATCGAAATTGAAATGTGTATATATAGTGAGAGCTCAAATTTTTACTATTCAAAATTGTAATAAAATATTTGTTTGAATAAATTATTTGTTTGAATTTAAATTCTGTGTTATTTATTTTATTCATCAAATATTTATTTAATTATGTGAAAAATAAAATAGTATAATAACAAATACATTTAAATGAATATATATATATATATATATGTTTATTATCATTAAACAAAAATCATATACTAGCATATTCAACACCGTAGTATATTCTAAGAAGCCGGACGGATCGTTGAGGTTATGTATCGATTATCGTAAGTTGAATGAGAAGATGATAAAGAATCGATATCCGTTGCCTAGAATTGATGATTTGTTCGATCGGCTAAGTGGAGCCAAAGTATTTTCTCAGTTAGACTTAGCAATAGGTTTCCATCAGCTTAAAGTAGCTAAAGATAGTATACTTTTGACGGTGTTTAGAACAAGGTATGGGTCATATGAATGGTCAGTTATGTCGTTCGGACTCACTAATGCCCCGGCATTCTTTGTGGATTTGATGAACCAGATTTTCCACGAGCTCTTGGATAGGTTCGTGTTGGTTTTTATAGATGATATTCTGATATACTCTAAGGATGAGAAGGAGCATGAAGTTTATCTTAGAGTTGTGCTTGAGACACTGAGGCAGCATCAGCTAAAGGCAAAGTTTTCGAAGTGCCATTTTTGGAAGAAGAAAGTGAAATTTCTAGGTCATGTAGTCTCAGAAAAGGGTTTTCTGTAGAACGGACTAAGATTGAAGCTATTAATAATTGGAATAGACCAGAAATGGTAACTGATATAAGAAGTTTCCTTGGATTGGGTGGATATTATCGGAGAATTATAAAACATTTTTCATGGATAGCAGCACTGATGACCAAGCTAATGCAAAAGGATGTGAAGTTTGTGTGGAATGATAAGTGTGAGGAAACGTTCCAGAGCCTGAAACACTTGTTGACCCATGCACCTGTGTTAGCGGTCCCGGAGGGGAATCAGGACTTTGTAGTTTATACAGATGCATGTGGAACTGGATTAGGAGTTGTGTTGATGCAGAGAGGTAAAGTGATTGCCTACGCTTCCAGACTGCTTAGACCGCATGAGGTTAAATATCCAACGCATGACTTGGAGTTAGATGCAGTGATATTTGCATTGAAGGTGTGGAGACATTACCTTTTGGAAGAGAGGTTTGAGCTTTATATGGATCATAAGTCATTAAAGTACTTGTTCTCTTAGAAGGAGCTGAACATGAGACAACAGAGGTGGTTAGAGTTTATTGTTGCCTATGATTTTTGAATTGAGTATACCCTAGGGAATGGAAACAAGGTTGCAGATGATCTTGGTAGGAAGCATCAGAATGCAATGTTGGCTATGATAGTAGAATGGAAAGACTTGGAAGCGTTGTCGACTTGCAGAGTGCAGTGGAGATCCGAGACCGAGTCTTGTATAGAGTCTGCTAAGGTATCTTGTTTAGAAGTCTGACCGGTATTAACTAGGAAGATTTCTTCTAAAAAGGAAGAGGATCTAGTGTTGGCCGAAAGGATCAGGAAGTTAAGGGATGGAACGGAGAGTGATGACTTGAAGGATTTCAGTCTTGACCAAAGTGGGTGGTTGAGAAAGAAGGGTAGATTATGTGTTCCAGATGTGGGAGACATTAGGAAGGAAGTTTTATAGGAATTCCATCGTTCAAAGTTCATTATTCATCCAGGAGGAACGAAGATGTATCAAGATCTGAAGAGAAGTTTCTTCTGGGAAGAAATGAAGAGGGATGTTGGCTTATGGGTGAAACAGTGTTTGAACTGTCAACATGTAAAAGCCGAGCATCAGAAGCAAAGTGGGTTGCTTCAGCCATTGGATATTCCGGTATGGAAGTGGATTCTATATTTATGGATTTCATAGACGGTTGTCGAGATCTAATATAGGAAATGAAAGTATATGGGTCATAGTGGATAGATTGACCAAGAGTGCCTATTTCATTCCCGTTAAGTTAAATACGATGACACCTGTATTGGCTAAGTTATTTATGAAGAATGTGGTTAGACTTTATGGAATTCCTAATAGTATTGTTAGCAATAGAGATTCCTTATTTACTAGTGAGTTCTGTAAGAGTTTGCAGGAGAGTTTAAGAACCAAGCTCAAAATGGATACCGCTTACCATCCGTAGACAGATGGGCAAATGGAAAGAGTTAACATGATCTTGGAAAACTTGTTAAAAGCTTGTGTATTAGACTTTAGGGGATCGTGGGAAGACCATCTACACCTAGTCAAGTTTTTATATAACAATAGTTATCAGACTAGCAAAAGGATGGCACCCTTTGAAGCTTTGTATGAAACACCATGCAAATCCCATGCTTGTTGGTTAGAGACTGGAGATAGATTAGTCCTTGGTCCCGATTTGGTAAGAGAAGCACTAAAGAAGATTGAGGTGATAAGGGTGAGAAATCTAGGCAGAAGAGCTATGCAGATAAAAGATGGAAAGATTTAGAGTTCTCTGTTGGAGATCATGTTTTTGTCAAAGTATCGCCGATGAAAGGTGTTATCATGTTCGGGAAGACAGGGAAGTTAGCACTGAGATTCGTAGGACCATTTCCTATTTTAGAGAGGATCGGGAAACTCGCATATAGAGTAGAGTTACCGAGTAGTTTGGCAGGAGTCCACGAAGTTTTCCATGTATCTCATCTGAGGAAGTGTGTTAAGGATTCAGACACTACTATAGCACGGACTGTGTTAGAGGATTTAGTAGTTTAACCAGACTTGACTATAGTTAGGAAGCTTGTCCGGATAGTCGCGAGAAATGAGAAGAATTCGAGGAACAAGACAGTCAGATTAGTGAAGGTTCAGTGGAATGACGATGATAGGGACTGTATTAAAGAGTTAGAGGTATGCCCTAGGGGCAATTATGTAATTTGTTACATATATCTAACTCCTTGACCAATCTTGTTCGAAATAAAAGGTATTTTCTTCCTATTATATACTTGTTATAATGTGGTTATATTAATTATTTACCTTAATTAAAAGTATATTTAATAGAAAAATCCATAAATGGTATATTTTGTGATAGTAGTTGCAAAGTGTTGTAACCGTGAGTAATTTATCACAACGAAACAAATATACCATTTTAAATGTTCCTAGTCAAGATGCATCGAGACTAGATATCGATGTATCCGTTGAGACTGGAGTACGTAACGCTCTCCAAATTTTGGGCAGTGTATTACTCATGACTGCTGGGGGCACCTAGGGGTTACATACTAATAGTTATTGGATAACTATGGAACGACTCACTCAGTAGTTTTCTGTTGGTTAATATAACTAAGGTCAAACAAAATATCGATGTGACTGATTTACACAGTTCTCTCGACTTGAGAATAATGTGGATCTTCAATATGAAAGCTCTGCTTTGATTATAGCCAAATCATAGCATGGTGTCCATCGAGTGACTATAGTTGGGTCAAGTGGAAGTATTTGAAGTGAAGCACTATTCAAGAGAGGATTCGTCACCTAAGTTATATGCGGTTAGTATCACAGTCAACTCAAGTCAACTCAAAGTCAAAGTCTCTAGCCAGATCATTTTGGTTAATAATAATTGTTATTATTGAACCAAGGACTTTGTATTTGGACTATAAAGTTGAATGTGGATGAGGTTGGAATTTTGACCATTACCAAATTCCATAAGTCCAAAGTGATATAGTTTTGACGAAGAGAATTGGTGTAAACAAATGTCACAACCGTGTAACGCTTATTAAACTAAAATTGGATTTTATCGAAAATGAGTAAGCGATAAATTTGACCATAATGTCACACCACCTGCTAAGTGATGTGTGAACGTTAACATTAGAATAGTACGATGTTAATCGCTGACCAAATTTACACCCAAGAGTTACACAACCGAAATGATGAATTCCCTTAAGACCGAACGATTTAATTAGTTTATAATTGTTGTAGATTAATTAAATTAATTAATATTTATGAAATATTAATTATAAAATTTGAATATGATTTGAGAAATAAATAATGTTATATATATTTATAACGGTTATAAATATATCGATCGTTATACAATATCGACAAGCGATTAAATTAGATTTAATTGCATAGTATTTTGGCTTGGGCTTAGATGGGTTTAAGGCCCATCATTAGGGATGCAAAACTTCGGTTTTGGGAAGGTCTAGGGGTGGCTAAAACATAGGGAATTGGCTTGGAGATAATGGGTTGAGAAAAAGTGGGAATGGGTAAAAACGTTTTCCTCGTTTCTCTCTAATACAACCCTATATATATATATCTAAAAACAATTACTAACCTTTTTGGCCGCCATTACCTTCTACATTGCTGGTTAAAACATAGCTCTCAATCTACTCCAAAATTCTAAAATATATTTCAAATTAAAATAATACTATTCGATAGTTAGAGGTCGGTGATTACGGACTTACAATCTGACGAATCAAGAACAATAAAAGGAAGGGAAGTCATTTCTTCAACGTGGACTCAAAGGCACCATTAAATTGTTAATTTTAATTCATATTACAGTAATTAAATTATATTCTATGATCCTGTAATGAGCAATTTCATATTTTTTTTAAATATATTGCTACTATATGTTTAGTTAGGTGAGATTTTGTAAGTAGATGTGGTTGTCACAAATCAGTTTGGTTATGTGCATAATTTGTTTATTATACTATTTGATTTATGTATAGAAAAATTTTATTTACTGTACAAAATCAATTTTTGTCATTAAAAATTGTTTTATATATATTTATTAACAAATTCATATATATATATATATATTGGTGTATATTTCTCTCTCATAATAGCATATATGCATATATAAGATATATATATATGATTTTAAAAAAATAATTAGTACACTTATTTATATATACTATGAATTTAAAAATTCGAAAATTATTTATCATACATATATTCATATTTTTAAATTAACATTTATTGAATTTTTGAATTGTTTATTATATATAAAATAATTATTACATTAAAAATCCAATTTTATATTTTTAAAAAATATTATATCATTTCAGAAACATTTAGGAATTTTTCAATAAAGTTTATTATTTTAAATAATTAATATTAATTCGAAAAAACTACATTAAAAATAATAATATAATTGAAAAATTCTTCAACATTTTTCATAACCTTTCATTCATGATCCTAGAATTTTTGAAGTTTTAAAATTTGAATTTTTGATAATATATTATTTTATATTAAATAATTATTGCCGAAATCAATGTATTTGTTTTTAAAAATAATAATTCAACTTTGAAAAATCTTCAGATTTTTCCTAAGCTCTAATTTATAATCCCAGATTTTATAAAATTGTAAAATTTGAATTTTCATCAATAGATTATTTTATGTTAATTATTTATTGATGAAAACAATATTTTATTCATAATATATACAAATTAAAATACTAAAATTATTATGTTTGCAAAACTAAGTTAATTTTGAATTATAAATAATTATTAATAATATATCTCTCTCTTTCTATATATATCTATCTATATATAAATATTTTATGTTCATATATTATATATAATATATTGATACATACATATGTGTGTGCGTGTGTGTGTATTTTGTAACACATATACATGCACATATTTGGACAACATACATGACATATAAAAATGAGCTAATATGTCTGTTGCGATGTAAATCCCAACATCTACATATGAGCATATTATACCTTTTAGGGATTATTATGTTACACATGCACTCACGCATATATGTATATGATACATTTATGTATAAACTAAATCAAATAAAATTAATTTCATATCTTAATATATTTTAATTTAAATAAAATAACTGATTTTATTTAAATGAAATTTAGAAATGTTCTAATTCGGTTAGACTTCATAGGCCCAATAAAAGATCCAATAGGATAAATTTTTTGAAATTCACCCATAACGTCCGCTACGGGCTAGTCCAGTACCAACAATGGTATCAGAGCACAATAGCCTATGCAGTCTAAATTAGTCATATTAGGGCTAACTAATTAAGCTTGCCCACTTAGTACTGTGTCTAGAAAGGTAATGTCTAGGATTGGAATTGGGTAATCAAGTACTCTGTCCTACTTGGTTACTGGCCTGGCCCGAATTGTGAAGTGAGCCCAAAGGTTGCTCCTAATAGAAAAGGCCCAACTTAATTTGGGCCTTGGGCTAATTTTCAAAATTGTTTTGAAAATTAATGTTAAAGATTTTAAATTTAATAGTTAAATTTAAAATGAAACATGTTTATTATAAAAATTATAATAATACATAAGTTTTCAAAATGTTTGAAAGGATAATGATATTTTCAAAATGTTTGAAAATATTTATATATTAATTTCAAATTTTAAATTTATTAATAAGATTAATAAAA
The DNA here is from genome assembly GCA_030737815.1 of Allium fistulosum. Taxonomy (NCBI): domain Eukaryota; kingdom Viridiplantae; phylum Streptophyta; class Magnoliopsida; order Asparagales; family Amaryllidaceae; genus Allium; species Allium fistulosum. Next base: position 105,834,400 of record CM060907.1, read on the forward strand.
TAAATTAATTAAATATGTTAATTAATTAATGCATATATGCATGTATTACATATGTTGATATATGTTATATTATTTTAAAATGTTTAAGATAACATAAGTATACATGTATGTATACAAGATAAATTTTGAAACTAATAAATTTTAATAAAAATTGTTTAATTGAATAAATTAATTAAAGGTTAATTAATTAAATAAAATACACATATATATGATATATGTGTGTTACACTATAAAGGTTATAGTATACACTATAAATGTTATAGTAGATATGTCCAATATAAAAGTTATATTGGAATACTAATTTAAAATTAATTGAAGAGTTAATTGATTGAAATTGATTAGATAAGATTTAATTAATGATATATTATACGTAAGACTATCATATGAGTAATATGAAATATAAAAGTTATATAACAATAAAACTTATATGATATGTGTATAAACTAAATGTGGAACATTAAAGAAACCCAAATAGACTTGAGAAATAAGTACATATGTAAATGTACTTATACCGTGATTTCTGATGTGTCTAACACTTGAATCGTTGGGGTATTTCATAAGAAATATATTATTCTATAAGTCGATATCACTCAATATATATTGAAGATTATGAATCTTCAATATAATGTTGTCTTCTACCATATATATATATATATATATATTAATAAATTACTTACATACTCCTTAGTTGTTGAGCAAACTCAAGCTAGGGATGTTATGCTAGTATTATTAATATATTGAACAGATGAGGTAAGATAACCATATGTATTTGTTGAGCAAACTCAAGGTACATATACTATACTTAGGCCATCACGATATGGTAGGTATGAGTGAATAATCTCTTTCAATTTGTTGAGCAAACTCAAGGTCGAAATGAGATTAGAACAGGGAAAAATGGATGAGGAGTGGTATATGATAGAATCGATAAGGAGTTATCAATAGTTTGTGGGGCTATGATTTGTTGAGCAAACTCAAAGTCAGAATATCAAAACAAACGAGTCCTGACACCCACTAGTGAAGTTGTAAGACTTCTATGTTTCATCTCAAGGTTTGGAGAAATATAAAAGACTAGTAGGAGCCTTATTAGAAAAATGAAATGGTAACATTTAACCTTTCTAATATTGTAAGAACATATTATATATAATGTTATAATTATCTACAAAGATAAATTTGTGCATTTAATATGATTGATAAAACGTTTGTCAATTAACATATATAAACAAACTGAATTGAAAGTTGACAAATAGAAATATAATATATACTTACTAATAATTCTAATTGCATGTTATATAATGTTTCTATATCCATGAAAGTGCCCAATTTCAACTACTTAATACATTCGTAAGTTGGTCACTTATATGTTTATTTGGTTTAGACCATGTATTGTATTTTATGATTTTTTGAACTCTAAATGCAATTCAAGACTATGGATATTTTATCCACATACTTTCACATATAAATGTTATATGGTGAACAGTCATAGTTTGTAAGGTACAATATTTCGATGAAGTTAGTTCATTCGAAGTAAGCCAATAAACAGTATTTTAAGGTCATGTATTCAACGTGAATGATTTCAAAAGGATCATATTGTGTTAATGTATCACAAGACCATAAACTACGAGATACATCTAAGAACTTGATCGTTGAAATGTCATCTTGATCGGTTTACATAAAGTGTAACATATTTGATGTCTTAAATGTTAAGAATAATCGAATGCGCTTTTGTAAAAGGTTTGTTATGATTTTGTAGTAAGGTTTTCTTTTGAATAGCTTGACCATTTGAAAGAAAAACGAATGTATAAGAATAGATGTAATTTATGGTAAAGTTGGAATGAAGAGAATGAATAGTCACTTCTGCTTCATAGAGAAACATTGGAAACAAGAATTGTAATACTAACTGATACTTAATATTGGAATATGAAATATGATTTTTATTCCGAAATGTATTTTCATATAGAAAATTGTTTTCTATAACATTTATTTCTTTGAGTTCAAGATATTTGATCAAAGAACTGTAACGACCCTGAATTTTTGACATTTAAAATATGAATATTTAATTGAGTTTAAATATTCGAATGATAGATTAATTTGAAATTCAAATATCAGAATGAATTTGGCAATTAAATTATTGAATTTAATTATCGAAACTGGGTAAAAATTTGAATCTTTAGTTTTAAGCTGATTTAAAATAATCTGAAGGCTTGGAAAATTTATATTGAGTATACTGAAGATAATAAAAGTTTCAGGATCGAATTTGAAACTGTTTTGTTCAGTTTTGAAATTGTATCGTTTAATCGATATTTAAAAATAACGTTTCGGGGCACAGTCTCGGAATTCGACGAAACCAGTTTCATTGGATCCGTAATATTGTATTATTATCGGATTTCAATTTTCGTAATGTTAGGAGTGATCGTTTGGCCGTACGATAAGCAAACGCGCTGAAATTAAATCGAAGATTTAATATTATAACTGGTCCAAAAAGATATCTTCTCCATACGATCGAATTTGGACTCGGAACCTTTTCCATTGTGTTCGGAATAGGTGTATAACATTATAAATGCCTAGCGACACACCTCGATAGGAAGTCGAAATTTTTAGTTGACTTTATCGGAACGATTTGGATTTGAATTTAAATTGAATACATATATTTATACTCCGGTCAACATCAGTTGAAATTCTTTCTTTTCGAAGTCACTGTAGCCTGTTGATTAAGGTACGTAAACATCTTTTCCTTGTTCCCCTTCCAGCTGATAATCGTACGTTTGTTCCCTCTTTCCACCTTTAAACACTCGAGCATCTCGTTCAAATCAAAACAAAAGAAAAAATGGCCGCTCCTTCCCCTCTTTTAAAATCGAATCGGCAAATCGAGAAATCACGAGCCTTATTCACGAAATCTCGCGAGCACGTGAGAAACGAAATCGTGCGAGGCAGTTCGAGCGATGAAGGTCGCGGTTTCCCCTATTTGAACTCGCTCGCGTGGGCGATCGTATGGAGCGACATCCAGGCAATGGTCAAGGCAACGTGCAATTTTGGGAAGAAGGAGGCGGTCGCGATTCGAAGGCGACTGGTTTTGGGATTTCAGCATCTTCGAACGTGGATGGGGAGGAGGCCAGCAGTCGTGTTCGACTCGAGTTTGAAGGCGGAGGAACACAGTATCGCTGTGGGTTTGGGGCTCGACTGCCTGAAGCTGAGGGTCGCGAGTTGGTTGAGCATCAGGCGGTAAAGGTCACGTGATGCGTGTCGTGGAAAGTTGCAGCCGCGATTTCAATGGGCGATGTTAGGGTTTCGTTCGAAGCAGTGAGTTCGACTCTGGACGCATTTTCCTATGGGTTGCAAGCCTGGGTTCGCGAATCTCAGTAAGGTATAAAAACAATTTAATTCTTCAATTTAAAATTTAAATTTTGTAATGTATATATATTAAAGAAGAAAATTTTACAACAAGAAAATCTTATCTGTAAGCAGTTTTAGATTTTAAGTTAACCTTAATTTAATTTAAAGATATATGTATTTATATATATGAATATACATTCTGTCCTTGGAAATTATATAAATATAGATTTAAAAGAGTACGGTATGGTAAAACTGCTGCTATCACTTTATATACAGTAAAGAAAAAATTTGTTAGTTTAAAATTAAATTTTTGATTGAGTAAAAATTATTAAAGGAAAATTTCTAGTTAAAAAGTAAATCATTGGCTAATTAAATTTATCAGATGAAAATTGATTATTCGATTTTTTTCGAATATTAACAAATTGTATAAATTGTTATACAAGGTCTATAAATAGAGAAAAAACAAATTGGAATGGAAAATGGACTGCGAAATGAAATCAAAGGTGAGATCTTCTCACTCAATTTGAAAAGTGGAAATTTTCAGTTATTGATTTGATTGACTGTTGGATGTGATATTAGATATAGTAGGATATATCTATATATATAGCAATATATACATATTGGCATATGTATATATTGGATTGATTGATTTCCCGCCTCGTATAGCGGATGAGACCCTATTGCGCCGTTAGTAAGCGGATTTTTATAAAAACCTATATACCGCGATAATTCCGTACTGGAGCGGAATTGGTATTGTGCTAACATCTGTGGATGCAGGGAAACAGGTTGGAGGGATCCAACAGGATTCCTCAAAACATTTGAATTAATTTCATATGTTGTTTTGATTAATTATTTATAATCTGTGTATGATTATATCTGTGATTGAATGTATTGAGAGCTAAAATTTAGCCGAATGTATTTTTGGTATCGTTGGATACCAGAAATAAATGAAATTGGATTTTTGAAATTAAAATTGAATTTTTGATGGTTTGGAAAAATTAAAGAATTTATTTTAAAGGAGATAAATTTATTTAAAATCAAACTGATAATTGATTGGGTATTTAAAATAAATCTTTGAGGAATCGATATGAAAACTAATTTAATGTTGAATGGAAAATTGATTTTTGTGTTGAAAATAAATTTGGAAATCGATTTGTGGAGACGATTTAGTCTTTGGGATTAAAGTTAAAATCAATTTGAAATGTGATTCGGTGTTGAAGTAAATTCAGAAATCAATTTGAAATTCGATTTGGGATTTGAAATAAAATGGAGAAATCAATTTTTAAAGTTGATTCGGGGATGAAAACGAATATTTGGAAAATGATTTGAAAATCGTGTAAAAGTGGATTTTTGGGAATGTAAATTCCGAATAGAAGTTGTAAAGGAAAGGGAATTTGTTTTAAAAATAAACATTGATTTATTTTTGAAGTGTGGAAAATATGATTTGAAATCGGATTTTCAAAGTGATGAAGTGTGGAAATAAATTTACAAATTTGAAATGTAAATTTGAAATAAATCAATAAGGATTTATCAAATTGGTTTAAATGGACCATAATGTGATTTGAAATTAAATTTTCAAACGTGAAGTATGAAATGTGATTTGAAATTAAATTTTCAAACGTGAAGTATGAAATGTGATTTGAAATTAAATTTTCAAACGTGAAGTATGAAATGTAATTTGAAATTGAATTTTCAAATGTGAAGTGTGAAATACGATTTGAAATGAATTTTCAAATGTGAAGTGTGGAAGAATATACATCTTGTGAAAAGATTTGAAATTTAATAAATAATTTGGGAAAAATTATTTGAATTGGATGTTTGTTATGAATGTTATTGATAGTTAAATAACCGACTATCAATATTTGCCTTTGAAATGACACTTGATTTGTTTTTAAAACAAACGCTCATTATTCGGTTAAGCCGGGAGAGGACCTTTGTGTCATATAACCCATTCCGAATAATGATACGTCGCGAATGGATAGCATTTGAAGACCGGTGTGAAGACCGGATATTTGTGAAAATGAAAGGACAACCTGTCGAATGTCTCTGCACCGAGTTGCTCCGGTATAGAGATTTATATCACTCTTTTTGTGACGGGAAGTCCGGACGTGATTAGTGAATATCCGGATTGCAAGGGCTTCTTTGGAAGTGCCTTCGGTTCCGTTCGATCCCGGAACGGACTTATATGGATGTGTGTCTGACGTTACACTTTGAGATGTAAAGCTGGTTTCTATCAAATACATTTCTGTTGGTAGCGGAGAATTTATTCTCTTAGCTTAACACCCTTCTCTGAGACGTACGAGCTCAGAGGTTATGTAGTTGATGGTTACTAGTGATACATTCCCAATTTGGTAATGTGGCACACGAAGTGCTGATGATCATTGGTTGATCAAAGCGTGGCTTTGTGAAAAAGCGTGGCTTTGTGAAAAAGCGTAGTTTTGTGGACGAGACTTCGTCGAGCCTCACAACCCGGTAATGGTCGAAACAGGAATGTGCGGCAAAGGTTTGTAGGGGTAGCGCCCCTAGGGTATGCCATTTCCTTCTGGATAAAAGGTGGTATCATGGTATGGAGCCCAGATATTTTACCTATGTGGATTATATTTTGCGGCTGTTGCTTTTCGATTGAGGATCCTCGGATAAAGGTCGGTAACGACCGGGGGATGGCATAGCTCGTGTGTTAGTTACCTAGTTACAGCTCGGTTAGAGCGTGAGGTAGCGTCGGCCTTTTGTTTGCAGAGATCCGGTTAGGATCCAGGGCGTCTTTCCAGAGGCGTTTCTATTTCAGTAAGGAAGTTCCTTAGCCTGATCATTTGTTGGAAATCCAAAGAAACAATACGAACCCAGTACGGTTTTTAATTGTATTACCTGCTATGGAATGTGGCGGTAACCTGCTATTGAACGTAGTAGCTATAGTAGGCATACGACAATTGTTGTATGTTGGCTAAGATTGATATTATACTTTCGAAATGTTTTCCACAGTAGACATTAATAATAATATCAACTGATTTGCGTAGTAAGCATTTTTGACTATCATAAGGAGAAATCTCCTCCAATTCTGCGTTTGCATTGTGTGTGTGGTGGGAGGCCTTATGGTAGTTTCATTTTCCAAAAGCATTGCGAAATTGTTTTATTTTCTTTGCGAAAATAACAGTTTTACGATCTCACACCAGTCACCATGACTGACCTGGAGTTTATTGTTCCCTTTCTAAACTCTGGGTGCCCATAATTTTCCACACGGGCAGCCTAGAGTTATGTTATCAGGATATTCTGGATATTCTGGAGCTTTGGAGATGAGCTGGATGGCGAAGCGTACTATCGTACTTGTTATTTATTCCGCTGTGTATTCTGTATGAGGACAAGTTTATATAACTGTCCATTGTTGTAAACTCTGATGATTGATGTATGTATAAACTGATATAGTCTTTTGTTTTAAAGATTATTGATTTATCTATTATATATTGTTCCGCTGCGATATGTGAGATTCTGATATTGTTCCTGTTCTGTGTTTTCTGTGTTGTTCTTCTTTCTTTTTCTTCTATCTTTTCTTCTACCTCTTCTTTTAACCCTAAAGTTTCGCGTTTCCGCCATTCGATTATTCGATAATTTGGTACAGTGGACGTATCGGTGTCGAGTTTTCGGAAGACGGATTTGCGGGTCTTTACAAGAACTCTCCTCTGTAAACTAGTTGTAGCATATGAAATAAGTAAACAATATTAACAATATTAAGTGAATGGTGGACCTCTAAATTTAGTACGCTATTATATTAATGGCGGAAATAGTGGGAGCATGCCATATAGCACGTAATGATTGCATCAAATTACGAAAATTGTTTTCGTAAAATGTACCGAACATTATTTGTGAAATAAGGTTTATTTTTGGCATTGACTGAAAAATAGATATAACTATATTTCAATATGAGTATTATGAATATTCATTATGAAATATAACTATATTATGGAATTTGTTTTCATAGTAAAAGTGATGCAACAAAAATACATATGTATCTACTATTATTTACAGTTGTTTTGGAATTATAGACTAAGCCGTAGTTTTGAGAAATAATTTAATTTACTATATGATTATGAATCATATAATACAGGTTAATTATTTCTCAAACAATTAACGCCTATGCACCCATTCAGTGGGAGCATCATAAGAGTTGATGAACTCTTTGAATTAATACATATTGATGTATGCAATCATGTAATTCCCCAAAATTTTGAGGAAAATTATTTTAATAAAGTAATTCAGTTCTAAAAATATTTAGATAAAATGTTGAAGAATTTCTTGATGAAATGATGTGCAAGAGTATGTGTGCATGTGCACACTGGAAATGGCACAAGGGAAAAAAAGGGGGTTTAAGATCTCTGGAAAAATAAAAATAAATAATATAATAATAAAATAGATAAACAAAGAAAGGAAGCATTTCAAATATGATTTTGAAATATGTATTATTAAACCAATTAAAATATATTTTTCTGTGAACATTAAAATTAAATACTCTTTATAAAATTGGATATGCATACATGCTGAAATTAAAAATATATTAGTATGTTGGAAAAAAAACATATGAATATTTTTTTTTATACAGGAAGTAAGGAAAAATCAAATAAAAATACATAGATGTTTATACCCGGATACATTTTCTTTGAAGCTGTAATATGTTGGAACAGAGCAAGAAAAGCAACATTAAAATGGTAGGAGATATAATAATAAGTAAGTATGTATAGGTAAAAATACTAAAGAGGATTTTCAGAAATAAATAAAATATAAAATATAGTGAAGTCACACATTTAACATGACTTGAGCAAGTATTCAAAAATAGCAATTTTCTGGAAAAGCAAAAGAAAGTACTGACCTTAACTAACAAGTATGGTCGAGGTATTAAGGATGGAAATGTGGGTACAAAATGCATGATACTGGCCAGGACAGAAATGGAATTTTATCTTGATAAAAACCCTAGTGAAAATGCTTATAAATAGGTAGTTATAACCAGAAAATCATTTTTACTCGAGTTGCTTAAAATAAAAAAAAATAAAAAAAAAAGAAGAGGGAAAAACATATTGGGATTTTTGAGCAAAGGCAGGAAGAATTTAGGTGAGTAATCTCACTAGATTCATGGCATTAAGACCTGATATGAGGCAGCCAAACTCTTATGTTGCTATTTGATACTTTTTGGTTTTTATTAAACTCAGTTTTATTAACATTCTTTGAATGGTTTTGATTTGATGTAATGCTTTGTTATGGATGCTTTTTGGATGGCCTTGATCTGATAAGATGTTTTATTATGGATGTGCAAGCTACTGTTTAATTTTTGTAAAAGCTAAGACATCAGATCTTGGAATCAGGGGAAGAATACTTATATCTGACATAGAATCATGGCAAGTAAATTTCAACAAAGAAAAATAAAAATAAGCTGCAATATACATTGTATAAGTGCTGGGGCTTTAGAAAAGATATTAGGGATGCAATAGAAATTTCTATGTGCTGAATCCCTGATCAAATAGTAAAAATCTACAAGACAAAAATTATGATTCAGCTAGATCTTGAATCTGGTTTAATCATAGTTATTTGTAGGTCATAAAAATTCATTATGCCATGTTCTTATTCTCAGTATAAATATCCTTGTACTTAATTCAAAGATCTGGCCATATGTTAGCAGTATCCTTGAAAATAATTATTTGTTTGGAAAATATGCTTGCAGTATTACAGAGATGTTTCCATGAACACAGTGACATATTCACTCATCTATCTGATGATAGGATTAAATAAATGCAAATTAGTAAATGAATAAGGAGCTGTAAGCCAAGAAGGCTGTTGGAGTGCTTGTCATATTTGAAGTATGCAAGTTTGGCACATGGTTTATTTAAGCCCTGAGATCTTTGTGCAATGATGTGAATTAGTTCATTGCAATGTGCCCCTGTGATTCCTTAATAGCAGATGAGGCTAGGATTAAAATGGTATATTGTAAAGGTTATGCAAAAGTTATGAAATAAGAAAATGAATATTTCTTAGATTGTTGATTTGGAACCATGAGTGTTCCAAGGCATCTGATTGTAGCAGATTGTTGTGAATGCTTGCATAATCATGCTGTGCTAATGGTTAATTTATGAAGTCCTTGCATTTGCATAACAGTTTACCTGAAATATAGTAATATAGTTGATATAAGAAATTGTTTAAGCCACTAGTTAGTGCATATGTTTTATCTGCTTAATATCATGAATATACTGACGTGCTCATACCAAATCATAGATCTGATCCTTATTTGCTCATGGCATATGGGGGTGTCTCAATTCAAACCGAGGCAGCCACTAATGCTTTTTCAGGGGATGCAAGACATAAGTAGGAAAGGAGAAATTGGCTAATGAGAAAAATGGAAAAGCATGCTTGTTAGTTTTAATAAGAGCATAGGATGAATTATCTGCATGTATTTCATGGAAAGAGAGTTTTTAAAATTTCTTGTTATGTAATGAATTTGCTATGTTGGTCTGAACTGGATGCTTTCTGTTATATTTTGTTATGTGTTAAGGTTTGAGAATTTAGATATTATTTGAGTTATGAACAAGAGAACTAGTTTGGAGTATTATCTACCTGAATCTGAAAGAAAAAATATATATATACTTGAGCAATTAACCAACACATTCTATACTATGCATTGAACAATCTGATGTTGTTTAAAGGCATAAAGTTTAGTATAAGATATGATCTATCCTGGGGTAATCTTCTAAGTATTTAGTTACCTTTTCATTGGAAAATTCTGTAAAAGAATTCAAGCCCATTGTGAACTGTTTTGAGGAATGTATATATATATATCCTAAATAAGGCATCAAGTAGTTTACACATGAATAACGTTTTAAGAGATATGGTTGATATTTTTCTGGTTGATCATATTGGTCTGCATTTCAGTGGTGAAATGCCTTACAAAACCTCTTGTCAATTTAACAAATGCATAAACCAGTACTTCTTTTCAAATGCTACACACATATGTATTTTTGAACTGGTTTGCACTATCAAACCAGAGAACACTCTGCAATCATACCTGGCTCACCAAAAATCCAGGGATTGCACCATTTACAAATACTTTCAGAAAAATTTAGAAACCAATATGCATGAGAACCAAGCATGGGATTGATTTATGGGATAAGTTAAAAACAGATAAATCTCAAAAGAAAAGATTATGAGCTAAAATGATATAGGTATATATCATTTTCTGGTCTTAATCAGATATCAAACATCTGAATTGTACAAAGATAATAATATAATCTCAGACATTCAGAGATTATCTTGTCAAGATAAATTATTGATAAATCTTAGTTTTGAATAATTAAAAGTTATCAAAATAAATAGATATGAGCAGGATCTGCTCATATATTATAAGTATCAAAGACATGAAAATTAATAATGAAATGAGAAATTCAAAATTCAAATCAAACAGAATATGCTCTTGTTTACAAAATTTAAATATATGTATACTCTGATTTAAACAAGAGGGACATATACATCATCACATGTATATGTATGTTTCTATGATTAAATTAATATACTTATATTAATAGGAATTTTAAATCCTAGACGATTTGTTTGAAAAAGAAAATGACTCTGAGAATATTATTTATTAAAAAAAAAACTAAGGCAAATCTGGAGGGTCATTTCAATTGGTATCAGAGCAAATGGTTGCATTGATTGTTGAATACTTAGAAAGTATTATATTTGTTTGCTTTGGATGAAATAATTTAAATAGGAAAATAATAACCATAGAAAATACTCACAGTACACTAATACTAATTGCCCATAATTTGGTTAGCAAACCATGGTAGGAAGGGGATCACATCATGCAGGAACAAGTGCACCACAAATGCTTGATATGCAAGAATTTGTAAGGGTTTTAAGAGATGGAATTGGGCATAGGCCTGAGAACCCACATGAAGAGCTTTCAAAACTACTGAAGACTTACACCAATTTGGGAGGCAGAAGTTTTGAAGGGACTGAGAATGTGATGGAAATTCAAGCATGGTTGAGAACATTGGATAGAATTTTCAATGACATGCAGCTAGATGATCAGAGGAAGAGGCAAGTAGCTTCAAGACAACTGAAAGGAGTAGCTTTAAGCTGGTGGAAGGTGATCATAGCTGGAAGAAATGAAAATGAAATCACTTGGAATCAGTTCAAGGAGATGTTGGAGGCAAGATTTGTACCAGCATCAGCCAAGACCACTTTGCTTGAAGAATTTATCAAACTTAGGCAAGGAACTTTGAATGTCACCGAGTATACTCAAAAGTTTGAGGGGCTATCTAATTATGGAGCAATGCTAGTGGCAGATGAAGCATCCAAAAATGATAGGTATATAAAGGGTCTGAACCCAGGGCTTAGCAGAGCTATGCTACCATATGCAGATAGAACTTTTGATCAAGTAATTGATCTGGCATTGAAACTGGAACAACATGACAAGGAAAGAGAGAAGTATAGGAATTTTAAGAGCAACAACAACAAGAAGAATAAGGGAAGATATCATCCTTATGATAAAAAGAAGGAGGAGGCAAACAACAAGAAGGACAAAGACACAAAAGCCAATGATGCAAAGAAGAAAGTGGTTTGCCATTATTGTGGTAAAGAAGGACACATCAAACCAAGGTGCCCAGAGTTAAAAGGAGGAGCCTTCAAATGCTACCTATGTTGTAACAACCCGCATATTTATCGATTTTATATTTAGATATTTTATTTAAATATTTCATCGTTCGTCGGATTTTGGTCCGAAAAGCTACTTTTTGCAAACAGTCGAATTGGGACTCGAGACCACCTCCATTGAGTTCAAAATGTCGTTTGCGATCTTTTTGAGTGTAAGCCTCGATATGTTTGGAGCTAGTCAAAATTTGACCATTTTCACTTTGGGTTTGGTTTTGGGTTCAGCCCCTTTGCCAACTTAAACCCCAAACTGAACCATCCCTCCCCATTCACTCTCACTTCCTCCTCTTGCTCAGTTCTAAAGCAAAAATGGTGGGAGAGATGGGAAATTAGAAATTCCAAACCCTAGTTCCTCTTGCAAACTCAAGTCCTTGCTCCAAATTCGAAGAGAACCCATTGGTAAGCATCTCCTTCTTCTTCTCCTCTTCAATTTCAGTTTATTCCTAAACCTAACTTTGGGAATGTTCTTCTTTTAAGCTTTGATTCAAGCTTGTTGTGTTGGAATTGAAGAGTGATTGCCATTGCCATTGCTTTCAAGCTTCTTCTTCATTGATTTGGGTTCAAAGGTGAGATTTTTATCTCACATCTTAAACTATAATTATCTTCGATTGTTAGGTATGAATTCCTAACACTTATTCTTGTGCAATTGCTTTTGGTTTGGATTGATTTGGTGAATATTCCAATTTTTAGTGTTTTGAGTTCAATTCCTTGAAAATCCTAACTTTGATGTTTTGATCATGTTTTTGGTGATGAATCGAAGAGCGTATATGGCCGGGTAGTCGATTGGCGTAAACCCTTAGCGCCGTTGCTCGACCGATTGCATTTCGGAAGTGTTTGGCATTCATTTGATTGGCATGGGAGTGCTGGAACAGGCTCCGGTCGACCGACCTCAGAGTCCGGTCGACCGACCTGCTACTCTAGCATCTCCCTGCCTCTGTTTGGAAGTGCAGATTACAGGCTTCGGCCGACCGACCTCAGGGTCCGGTCGACCGACCTGCTACCCGAGCACTTCTGTCTCTGGTTCGGTCAACCGACTCAGGGAGTCCGGTTGACCGACCTGCTCCTATTTGCCAGTTTTTCCTATATTGCTTATTTGTTTGAATTTCCAACTTTAATCGATTCGTGTGGTCTCCTATTTGTTGTTATCATCTCTAAGACTTTGATGACTCCTCTTTCGGGATGGTACCTCGTTAGGTCGCTCGACCCTATCTTCCTTAGGTCGTTAGACCTCATTTTATCTTCACTAGGTCGTACCGTTTTGACGGGGCGCTGCCCCCTGGACCCCCGCGACCTGACCGGGCAGGTCGAACCCCGTACTCCTCTTCGTATGGGATCTTATCCGAAAAACATTCAACCGAACTTCTTACTTTGATGGTTTTGGGAATTGATTTCTTTGGATTTTACTCACGTCTTCGAACGTGAATTTTTATGATTGATTGTTTCTACAATCACTTCTATGATTTGTCACTTCAAAATATAAAGGTTTTCTATACTAGTATTAAATATCAAAACTCTTTCATTAAAACGATTTCAACTCTATTTTCAATATCAAACTCGTTTATAAAACTGTTTTCCAATCTATTAGTATATACAAACCTTCACCTCATTCGTATGAGAAAATATAATTAAACGGCTTAGCAAAACAAGTGGTATGAAACGCTTGCGTTTACTTCGTCGGTTAATTGATGGACTTGTTCGATTGAACCCTCTTGTGACAATTTTCTAGTGGAGATCTACAATCTGTTCGTAAATATTTGAGTTAAGCAAGTGGTTATGGGACATGAAGCTAAACTCTTATATTTACTAGCTTAGTGTAATCGACACTTCTTTATGATCGATGATGATCATTTTATGGTTTAGACTAGCAATGTGCGATGTCTCTTTGTTTGCGAGGTTATACTAGACACCATTTGTGTGATTTCGATTCACACATATCTCTTTATCTCCAAGGTTAGTCTATACCTCATTGCTGTGATTTCGATTCACACATATTGAAACTCTTGTGACAATTTTCTAGTGCAGATCTACAATTTGTTCGTAAATATTTGAGTTAAGCAAGTGGTTATGGGACATGAAGCTAAACTCTTATATTTACTAGCTTAGTGTAATCGACACTTCCTTATGATCATGATGATCATTTTTGTGATTTAGACTAGCGATTGAGCGCTGTCTCTTTGTCCATGTGAAGGACTGTACTTCATTTTATTGAGCTTCGACTCAATCAGGAGGAGCTTCGGCTCAAAGTCCGCAATGGGGGACTATACCCAGTCAGGAGGAGCTTCGGCTCATCAGGAGGAGCTTCGGCTCAAAGTCCGCAATGGGGGACTATACCCAATCAGGAGGAGCTTCGGCTCAAAGTCCGCAATGGGGGACTATACCCAGTCAGGAGGAGCTTCGGCTCATCAGGAGGAGCTTCGGCTCAAAGTCCGCAATGGGGGACTATACCCAGTCAGGAGGAGCTCCGGCTCATTTTTATAGGATTGGCCATCCTCTTTTATTGTGATTTCTGGATTTCTAATTGATGATTTCTGGAATTTAATGTTTCACCAGCTTTTACAATTGGCATTAATATGTATGTCATTTATTGTGGCTTGATGAATTAAATAAAGAATATGATATTCTTTTTGATGCTATGAGATTCATGAGATTTTGTATGACTTTCGTGATTTTCTAATGTATACTTATCATAGTATGACTTTATCGTTATCATACGTATTATTATCATATCTCATATTCTATCTCATTTTATCTGATAATTATAGCTAGACTGATCCGTTTATTATTTTCTTCTTAAATAATACTCGGGTCAGACTGAGATTTTACAGGTGCTTCTTCATGACTTCCTATCTGGAACCATAATCTGACTTTTGGCTAACTACTCTAGTTTAGTAGTTTTTTGTTGTATACATTTGAGATTAGACTCCTTGATGTATACATATTCTATTGTCTTGCACTTGTATCTATTCTTTTGTGTTATTGTGGATCTTACTTGACCACTACTCTGATGAACACTTTCATGTGTGTTATATATTCATATCTATTTCCGCCTTTGTGATATGAATTGTCTGTGACTGATTTGTGTTACGTTTATTTCTATGTTTGTTTCCGAAGATTATATATAGCCACCGTGTGATAGCTTTGTGTTTGTATCGGTATGTCGGATTTCCTCCTTAAAAGATATGCATTCTATTCTATCTGACATATCGGTGCTCGCACAAAGAAGTTACACGGATGGTCGCTCCTCAACAGCCTTATTCTCCGTGCTAATTGACAGCACTACACCGTAGTGTTCTTGGTTAGCGTGGGTATAGAGGTGGGGCGTCACAGCTTGGTATCAGAGCCAAACTTCGGAACAATGTAGAATTATCTAACAAGGATCATGTCCTAAGTCTTTCTTAGGAGTTGTGCCTTAGGATTTAATTCGTGTCTTCGTACCATTCTATCCTATTTTCTTTTATGATTCCTTGTTTTATCAATCAAGATTGTTTGATATTCATTCTGAGAATAACTTTTTCTTCTTCTTTCTTTCTTAAAGAAGAGAAATGGTTAGATCTGGCCGTACCAACGTCCGTCAATCCAGTACTACTCCTCAGGAGGGAGTATTTATGTCTGCCCAGCAGCTCCTTGATCTTGTAAAGAATGCTCAAGCAGCCGGACCCATTCCAGAGCCTACTCATCCTAGATCCGGTTTTGCATGCTTGTGCAGAGACTATACCGATTTGGGTGGAAGGCCATTCAAGGGATCCGAGAGTGTTATTGAAATTCAAGCTTGGCTCAAATCATGCGATCGCATCTTTTCTCGCATGAACCTTATTAATCTCCACCGAGTCCAAGTGGCTTCTAGCATGCTCCAAGAAAGAGCATTGGATTGGTATGAGCTTCTTATATCTGAAATCGTTGAAGCGGATCTCACTTGGGAGCAATTCCGGGAAAGATTCGAATTGAAATTTGTGCCGGAGGCTGAAAAAGTAACTTTGGCCCGGCGTTTTATCGACCTTGTTCAAGGTGAATCTTCTGTGACGGACTACGTCGCATCTTTCGAATCTCTTTCCAAATACGGGGTTGAATACATTAACACCCCATTGAAGAAGAACCAGAGATTTGTTTATGGCTTGAATAAGAATCTTAAGAAGTCATTACTCCTGAAACTCGAGGTTTCTTTTGATCAGCTTATTGATATCGCTCTTCGTCTCGAAGAGGCAGATAGAGAGAGTGATGTTGAAGTTGGGAGTGCCAAACCGAACTTCAACAACAACCAGAAGAGGCATCCTTTTATTAAATTCGAAAGTCCTAATCCAAACAAGAGGGTGAAACAAGTGACTTCTATAGCAAAGACTCCCATCCTTAATCGTGGAGAATGCTACAATTGTGGCTCTAAGGACCATCATATAAATAAGTGTCCAAGGCCTATTTCTTGCCGCTATTGCAAAAGTGCGGATCATTATATATCTTCGTGTCCCAAACGTCTCAGCAAGAGAGAAGGAAAGCTGCAAGTCCCTAGCAACTCTTCTCTTAGTCAAGGTAATTCTCCTTCTATCCTTGACAATATTTGTTTTGTGATTATCTTATTCGAGTTCTTTGTGATATGGGTTTCATCTCGTTATTTTTATATCAAAATAACTTGTGATTCTTTTTCTTTAAAACATTTCTGGGCTTGATGACTTCTTTGTGGATCGCGAATCCAGATTGGTGGATCCGCAACACTCAATTTGCTTTTTATTGATGTCAAAATTATTTTATGTGATTTATCTTTCCGAGCTGATTTTTTTTTACTTAGGCTTGGGAATTGATTTTTGTAAGGATTGACTTAATTTTTATATAGCCATATCCTATATCTCGAGTGGACTATTCATTTTCGACATTTTCAATCTGTTAGGCAGATTGCTATTCTCTTTGTGATTCCAATTTCAAATTTTTGGTGGCATCAATTTTTATTCTTTAAGCCCTCATGATGAGAAAAGCGTTGTTTTTCTCATTCAAGTAGTTTGACAATTTTCGGTATTTTTGAGCTTGTCTTAGGATTATCACCTAAGCAATATCTTGAGTGGTGATAAGGTCTTTTTAGCTCGACCTTGCCACCGATTTTCATTTGCTACGAGTTGCGGAAGTTAGCATTCCACTTACCGCATTCCGCACTCGTTATGAAACTTACGAATGACTTATTATGTCATTCAGTTTGTCCAGCTTATTTCATCCATTTTATGAATCGAGTATTCTACTATCTCAATGGCCCCATTCTTGTATATATTGATTTTGGATGAAAATAGCAATTTAAAATTTTGCAAATCTTTTTCATAAGATTTATTTATAAGTACAATTGGATTTTTGTTCTTTAAGCAAACAAAGAATATTCTTAAAAGTTTTTAAGAAACATGTTTATTATCTTGAAGATGATTTTGTGATTGTATTGCCCATTGAGTGCTTTAAGAATTTTGGTCGATGCGCTTGATCAACGTTATCGATAGGAATTTCCTAAACGCTTTGATGAGACAATTAGACACAGTAAATTGATTAGGAAAATGTAAATTTCTCTAGAAAGATTATTACATAAAGATATTTGTAATTTTTGGAAAGTTTTAGCTTTCCAGGAAAGAAGATGATTTGAAAGAATTCTTTTCCGCTACTTTTATTCTTGTGATTCCCGAAGGGAACCAAGATTTTTTCTTTAGTACCAATGCTAATCGTATTGGTTTTGATGTCGTTCACTTGCAAAAGAGAATGTGCTATCACTTATTCTTCTATATAGTTATAGCTTATCGAGACTAGGTATGCTCATGATCTAGTGCTCGCGGTTATTGTTTTCCCTTTTTAAACATTTGGCATCATTATTTTTGGGTGAGAAATTTGTTCTCTACCCTGATCATAAATCTTTGGAATATTTATTTTCTCATAAGGAACTTAATATTGGCTTGAGTTTCTTGCATCTTATGATTTTGATATTCCTTTTATTCCCAGAAGGGAAATCATGTTGCCAATACGTTTATTCGTATGCAACAAGTGGTTGATTCTTTGATGATGTCCGTATGGAATACCAAGTTCATCGGACGTTTCGATATACTTCGTTTATTTGAGCTTCGTCTCATTTCTTTTATGGACTAGCGTCCGATGTTCTTTTATGGTGTTCGGTTCATTTGACGTACCGTTTGCACTATGTCGATGTTCTGAATTATTTGAGCTTTGGTTCATCTGGCGTACCGTTATTGTACTACGCCGTTGCACTGGCTCAATTTTCTGTTATTCACGACGTTTTCTTACGTCTTTCTTCTACGGAAATGCCTTAGGGATTCCAATTTTATTCTTGAGCCCGGTGTTATTGTGGAAATTGAAGTTTTGCCTATTTGACTTTTGAGCAACATTTTATTCGCATCATTGCTTCGGAGGTTGAGCGCCTTCGGAATAAAGATGTTCTTCTTGTGAAAATTCTATGGTTCTCAAATCCCCAGGATGGCTCTTGGGAAATCTAGAGAATTCATTGAGCGAACTCGTCCGGGTTTACTCTTTCGTGCTCTTTATGGTGAACTTCTCATTTCAAATTTTCTTTTGTATTGATATGCTTTTATGGTTGTTACTATTTATTTTCTTCTTAAGTATTGCGAGGACGCAATTTCTTTAAGGAGGGGAGTCTGTAACAACCCGCATATTTATCGATTTTATATTTAGATATTTTATTTAAATATTTCATCGTTCGTCGGATTTTGGTCCGAAAAGCTACTTTTTGAAAACAGTCGAATTGGGACTCGAGACCACCTCCATTGAGTTCAAAATGTCGTTTGCGATCTTTTTGAGTGTAAGCCTCGATATGTTTGGAGCTAGTCAAAATTTGACCATTTTCACTTTGGGTTTGGTTTTGGGTTCAGCCCCTTTGCCAACTTAAACCCCAAACTGAACCATCCCTCCCCATTCACTCTCACTTCCTCCTCTTGCTCAATTCTAAAGCAAAAATGGTGGGAGAGATGGGAAATTAGAAATTCCAAACCCTAGTTCCTCTTGCAAACTCAAGTCCTTGCTCCAAATTCGAAGAGAACCCATTGGTAAGCATCTCCTTCTTCTTCTCCTCTTCAATTTCAGTTTATTCCTAAACCTAACTTTGGGAATGTTCTTCTTTTAAGCTTTGATTCAAGCTTGTTGTGTTGGAATTGAAGAGTGATTGCCATTGCCATTGCTTTCAAGCTTCTTCTTCATTGATTTGGGTTCAAAGGTGAGATTTTTATCTCACATCATAAACTATAATTATCTTCGATTGTTAGGTATGAATTCCTAACACTTATTCTTGTGCAATTGCTTTTGGTTTGGATTGATTTGGTGAATATTCTAATTTTTAGTGTTTTGAGTTCAATTCCTTGAAAATCCTAACTTTGATGTTTTGATCATGTTTTTGGTGATGAATCGAAGAGCGTATATGGCCGGGTAGTCGATTGGCGTAAACCCTTAGCGCCGTTGCTCGACCGATTGCATTTCGGAAGTGTTTGGCATTCATTTGATTGGCATGGGAGTGCTGGAACAGGCTCCGGTCGACCGACCTCAGAGTCTGGTCGACCGACCTGCTACTCTAGCATCTCCCTGCCTCTGTTTGGAAGTGCAGATTACAGGCTTCGGCCGACCGACCTCAGGGTCCGGTCGACCGACCTGCTACCCGAGCACTTCTGTCTCTGGTTCGGTCAACCGACTCAGGGAGTCCAGTTGACCGACCTGCTCCTATTTGCCAATTTTTCCTATATTGCTTATTTGTTTGAATTTCCAACTTTAATCGATTCGTGTGGTCTCCTATTTGTTGTTATCATCTCTAAGACTTTGATGACTCCTCTTTCGGAATGGTACCTCGTTAGGTCGCTCGACCCTATCTCCCTTAGGTCGTTAGACCTCATTTTATCTTCACTAGGTCGTACCGTTTTGACGGGGCGCTGCCCCCTGGACCCCCGCGACCTGACCGGGCAGGTCGAACCCCGTACTCCTCTTCGTAGGGGATCTTATCCGAAAAACATTCAACTGAACTTCTTACTTTGATGGTTTTGGGAATTGATTTCTTTGGATTTTACTCACGTCTTCGAACGTGAATTTTTCTGATTGATTGTTTCTACAATCACTTCTATGATTTGTCACTTCAAAATATAAAGGTTTTCTATACTAGTATTAAATATCAAAACTCTTTCATTAAAACGATTTCAACTCTATTTTCAATATCAAACTCATTTATAAAACTGTTTTCCAATCTATTAGTATATACAAACCTTCACCTCATTCGTATGAGAAAATATAATTAAACGGCTTAGCAAAACAAGTGGTATGAAACGCTTGCGTTTACTTCGTCGGTTAATTGATGGACTTGTTCGATTGAACCCTCTTGTGACAATTTTCTAGTGGAGATCTACAATCTGTTCGTAAATATTTGAGTTAAGCAAGTGGTTATGGGACATGAAGCTAAACTCTTATATTTACTAGCTTAGTGTAATCGACACTTCTTTATGATCGATGATGATCATTTTATGGTTTAGACTAGCAATGTGCGATGTCTCTTTGTTTGCGAGGTTAGACTAGACACCATTTGTGTGATTTCGATTCACACATATCTCTTTATCTTCAAGGTTAGTCTATACCTCATTGCTGTGATTTCGATTCACACATATTGAAACTCTTGTGACAATTTTCTAGTGCAGATCTACAATTTGTTCGTAAATATTTGAGTTAAGCAAGTGGTTATGGGACATGAAGCTAAACTCTTATATTTACTAGCTTAGTGTAATCGACACTTCCTTATGATCATGATGATCATTTTTGTGATTTAGACTAGCGATTGAGCGCTGTCTCTTTGTCCATGTGAAGGACTGTACTTCATTTTATTGAGCTTCGACTCAATCAGGAGGAGCTTCGGCTCAAAGTCCGCAATGGGGGACTATACCCAGTTAGGAGGAGCTTCGGCTCATCAGGAGGAGCTTCGGCTCAAAGTCCGCAATGGGGGACTATACCCAGTCAGGAGGAGCTTCGGCTCAAAGTCCGCAATGGGGGACTATACCCAGTCAGGAGGAGCTTCGGCTCATCAGGAGGAGCTTCGGCTCAAAGTCCGCAATGGGGGACTATACCCAGTCAGGAGGAGCTCCGGCTCATTTTTATAGGATTGGCCATCCTCTTTTATTGTGATTTCTGGATTTCTAATTGATGATTTCTGGAATTTAATGTTTCACCAGCTTTTACAATTGGCATTAATATGTATGTCATTTATTGTGGCTTGATGAATTAAATAAAGAATATGATATTATTTTTGATGCTATGAGATTCATGAGATTTTGTATGACTTTCGTGATTTTCTAATGTATACTTATCATAGTATGACTTTATCGTTATCATACGTTTTATTATCATATCTTATATTCTATCTCATTTTATCTGATAATTATAGCTAGACTGATCCGTTTATTATTTTCTTCTTAAATAATACTCGGGTCAGACTGAGATTTTACAGGTGCTTCTTCATGACTTCCTATCTGGAACCATAATCTGACTTTTGGCTAACTACTCTAGTTTAGTAGTTTTTTGTTGTATACATTTGAGATTAGACTCCTTGATGTATACATATTCTATTGTCTTGCACTTGTATCTATTCTTTTGTGTTATTGTGGATCTTACTTGACCACTACTCTGATGAACACTTTCATGTGTGTTATATATTCATATCTATTTCCGCCTTTGTGATATGAATTGTCTGTGACTGATTTGTGTTACGTTTATTTCTATGTTTGTTTCCGAAGATTATATATAGCCACCGTGTGATAGCTTTGTGTTTGTATCGGTATGTCGGATTTCCTCCTTAAAAGATATGCATTCTATTCTATCTGACATATAGGTGCTCGCACAAAGAAGTTACACGGATGGTCGCTCCTCAACAGCCTTATTCTCCGTGCTAATTAACAGCACTACACCATAGTGTTCTTGGTTAGCGTGGGTATAGAGGTGGGGCGTCACATATGTGGGAAAGAGGGGCATATGAAGAGGAACTGCCCTGAGTATAAACAGCAAGGGAAATTGGCAACTTTGGAAGGCAAAGGCAAATCTGCAGTGAAAATGGATGTTGAAAATCATGGCCAAGTGGAAGGTACATTACTCATTTGTGCCATACCCATAGCAGTAGTATATGATACTGGAGCAACTCACTCTTTGATTTCTTATGAAATAGTTAAAATGCTAAAATTAAACTGCATATTGGTTGAAACCCCATTGCTTGTACAAAGTCCACTAGGGAGTTCTAGTGTTTTGAACATGAATTGTGTGGATGTGGAGTTAAACATATGAGGAAATATTTTTATTTCCAATTTATATGTTTTAAATTACCCAAATATAGGAGTTATATTGGGGGTAGACTGGTTAAGGCAATTTAAATCCATAATTAATTTAGACTCATCCACCATATCATTACAAAATTCTAGAGGCCAGAGGATCAGAGTTTTATGTGAAGTAGCTAAGGAAGGGAAATTATATCATTTTGTTAACTCAGAAAAAGGTTTCAGTGAACTAACCATTGAAGAAATTCCCATAGTCAATGAATACTTGGATGTGTTTGGGAAAGTTAAGGGTGTTCCACACCACAGACCAGTTGAGTTTCAAATTAATCTCATTCCAGGAGCAAGTCCAATAATTAAGAAACCTTATAGAATGGGGCCAAGTGAACTGAAAGAATTGAAAAATCAGTTGGAAGAATTAGAAGGCAAAGGATTTATAAGGCCAAGTAATTCATGCTGGGGTGCTCCAGTAGTGTTTGTAAAAAAACATGATGGTACTTTGAGAATGTGCATAGATTATAGAGAACTAAATAAAGTAACCATCAAGAACAAATACCCACTGCCTAGAATAGATGATCTCTTTGGCAAACTCAGTGAAGCTAAAATATTTTCTAGACTAGACTTAGCATCAGGATTCCATCAAATGAAGGTTGAAGACTCAAGTGTTAAGTATACTGCATTTAACACTAGATATGGCTTATATGAATTTATGGTTATGCCATTTGGCTTGACAAATGCTCCTTCATATTTTGTTGATTTAATGAATAGAATATTTAGATATTATTTAGACAAGTTTGTACTGATTTTTATTGATGACATTTTGATTTATTCCAAAACAGTGGAAGAGCATAAAAATCATTTGCATTTAGTTTTGTCAAGATTAAGGGAGAATGATTTAAAGGCAAAAATTTTAAAATGTGCATTTTGGAAAGAAGAAGTACATTTTCTTGGGCATGTTATCTCTGCCAAAGGAATATCAGTAAACCCCAATAAGGTAGTAGCTATCCAAGCATGGAAAAGGCCTAGCACAATCAGTGAGATTAGATCATTTATGGGCATGGCAGGATATTATAGGAGATTTATAAAAGATTTCTCAAAAATATCATCACCACTTACCAATTTAACTAGAAAGAACCAAGCCTTTGTATGGACAGAAAATGTGAGCAAGCTTTTACCAAAATAAAAGAAGCTCTGATTAATGCACCAGTATTGAGGGTGCCAGAGGGAAATGAAAACTTAATTGTGTACACAGATGCAAGTGGCTCTGGGCTAGGGGCTGTATTGATGCAGCAAGACCAGGTGGTAGCCTATGCATCTAGACAATTAAAGCCACATGAAACAAGATATGCAACTCATGATCTTGAACTAGTAGCAGTTGTGTATGCTTTGAAACTTTGGAGACATTATTTGTTAGGTGCAAAGTTTATTTTGTACACTGATCATAAGGCACTGAAATATCTATTTTCATAAAAAGATTTGAATATGAGGTAACACAGATGGGTGGAGTTCCTAGTTTCCTATGATCCAGATATACTTTATACACCAGGAAAGGCAAATAAAGTTGCAGATGCCTTAAGTAGACAACATGCTAAGTTAGCTATGATGATGATAGAAGAGTTTAAGGACTTGTCTTTACTTACTGAATTAGAAATTGGGGAGAATGGCTGTGTGCACATGGATGTGCATGTGCATGGTGCACAGGAAAATAGAGGGAAGTTAAGTTTGATGACACTTCAATCTGAATTAATTTTGAAGGTAAGTGAAATGCAAGACCAAGACTCTAATATAGTTGAGAAGAAAACTCTCATATCAAAGGGGGAAGAAGTGACAAATTATCACATTGATAAAAATGGTTATTTGAGAAACAAGAATAGGAAATGTGTTCCAGAAAAAACAGAATTGAAGGAGGAAATTTTAAATGAATATCACAGGAGTAAGTACTCCATACACCCAGGCAGTACAAAAATGTATCAAAATTTGAAAAGAAATTTTTGGTGGAAGGGAATGAAATCAGATGTGGCCAAGCATGTTGCAAAATGTATGACTTGCCAACAAGTTAAAGCAGAAACACAAAGACCATCAGGGTTGTTGCAATCTCTAAGCATACCATAGTGGAAATGGGAGGATATATCTATGGATTTCATAGATGGCCTGCCTAGATCTAAAAGAGGAAACACAAGCATTTGGGTAATAGTGGATAGGCTAACTAAAGTAGCACATTTTATCCCAGTGAAATCAGAAAGAAATGCACCAAAACTGGCTCAGATATTCATGAAAGAGGTGGTAAGACTACATGGCATTCCCAAAACCATTGTGAGTGATAGAGATACCATCTTCACCTCAAGATTCTGGAAAAGTTTTCAAGAGGCCATGGGGAGTGAGTTATGCTTAAGCACTGCCTACCACCCACAATCAGATGGACAAACTGAGGTGGTGAACAAAATTCTAGAAGACTTATTGAGAGCATGTGCATTGGATTTTGGAGGCAAATGGGAGGATCATCTCCATTTAGCAGAGTTTACTTACAATAATAGTTATCAAAGCACCATAGGGATGGCTCCATTTGAAGCCTTATATGGCAAGCCATGTTTATCACCTGTATGTTGGGTAGAGACAGGAGAGAGGACTGTTTTAGGGCCTGAATATATAAAAGAAACTACAGAGAAGATTGGGCTAATAAGAAGAAGGATGGCTGCAGCTCAAGATAGCCAAAAGAAGTTTGCAGACATGAAGAGAAAGCAAGTGGAATATGGAGTGGGAGACTTTGTTTTCATAAAGATTTCACCCATGAAGAAGGTCCTGAGGTTTGGCAAGCAGGGAAAACTCACACCAAGGTATGTTGGACCCTATAAGATTCTGGAAAGAATAGGCTCTTTAGCATACAAATTAGAACTGCCAGAGGAAATGAAAGTAATGCACAAAGTGTTTCATGTGTCACAACTTAGAAGGTGGGTACATGATAAAGAAGAAATTCTGGAAAAGCCTACCCAACTTCAAATGAATCCTGATTTGGTTTATGAGAAAGAACCAGTGGGGATTTTAGCTAAAGAAGAAAAGAAATTAAGAAGCAAAACTTTGAAACTGGTGAAGATCCAGTGGAGTCTTGATCCAAATGACTGCACATGGGAGTTAGAGGACAATATTAGGATAGATTATCCTAAGCTTTTTGCAGATTAAAGGTATTTTTTTTAAAAAAAAATTTCTGGAAAATCTAATACATATGGTTGTTATGATTTAATTTGTTTGTTTATGTTTGATGGATTCCTTAAATCAGAAATGCTTGTTATAAGTATTAGAGAAATTGTGAGGACACAATTCCTAAAAGGAGGGGTGAATGTAATGCCCCAAAATTTTGAGGAAAATTATTTTAATAAAGTAATTCAGTTCTAAAAATATTTAGATAAAATGTTGAAGAATTTCTTGATGAAATGATGTGCAAGAGTATGTGTGCACGTGCATACTGGAAATGGCACAAGGGAAAAAAAAGGGGTTTAAGATCTCTGGAAAAATAAAAATAAATAATATAATAATAAAATAGATAAACAAAGAAAGGAAGCATTTCAAATATGATTTTGAAATATGTATTATTAAACCAATTAAAATATATTTTTCTGTGAACATTAAAATTAAATACTCTTTATAAAATTGGATATGCATACATGCTGAAATTAAAAATATATTAGTATGTTGGAAAAAAAACATATGAATATTTTTTTTTATACAGGAAGTAAGGAAAAATCAAATAAAAATACATAGATGTTTATACCCGGATACATTTTCTTTGAAGCTGTAATATGTTGGAACAGAGCAAGAAAAGCAACATTAAAATGGTAGGAGATATAATAATAAGTAAGTATGTATAAGTAAAAATACTAAAGAGGATTTTCAGAAATAAATAAAATATAAAATATAGTGAAGTCACACATTTAACATGACTTGAGCAAGTATTCAAAATAGCAATTTTCTGGAAAAGCAAAAGAAAGTACTGACCTTAACTAACAAGTATGGTCGGGGTATTAAGGATGGAAATGTGGGTACAAAATGCATGATACTGGCCAGGACAGAAATGGAATTTTATCTTGATAAAAACCCTAGTGAAAATGCTTATAAATAGGTAGTTATAACCAGAAAATCATTTTTACCCGAGTTGCTTAAAATAAAATAAAAATAAAAAGAAAAGAAGAGGGAAAAACATATTGGGATTTTTGAGCAAAGGCAAGAAGAATTTAGGTGAGTAATCTCACTAGATTCATGGCATTAAGACCTGATATGAGGAAGCCAAACTCTTATGTTGCTATTTGATACTTTTTGGTTTTTATTAAACTCAGTTTTATTAACATTCTTTGAATGGTTTTGATTTGATGTAATGCTTTGTTATGGATGCTCTTTGGATGGCCTTGATCTGATAAGATGTTTTATTATGGATGTGCAAGCTACTGTTTAATTTTTGTAAAAGCTAAGACATCAGATCTTGGAATCAGGGGAAGAATACTTATATCTGACATAGAATCATGGCAAGTAAATTTCAACAAAGAAAAATAAAAATAAGCTGCAATATACATTGTATAAGTGCTGGGGCTTTAGAAAAGATATTAGGGATGCAATAGAAATTTCTATGTGCTGAATCCCTGATCAAATAGTAAAAATCTACAAGACAAAAATTACGATTCAGCTAGATCTTGAATCTGGTTTAATCATAGTTATTTGTAGGTCATAAAAATTCATTATGCCATGTTCTTATTCTCAGTATAAATATCCTTGTACTTAATTCAAAGATCTGGCCATATGTTAGCAGTATCCTTGAAAATAATTATTTGTTTGGAAAATATGCTTGCAGTATTACAGAGATGTTTCCATGAACACAGTGACATGTTCACTCATCTATCTGATGATAGGATTAAATAAATGCAAATTAGTAAATGAATAAGGAGCTGTAAGCCAAGAAGGCTGTTGGAGTGCTTGTCATATTTGAAGTATGCAAGTTTGGCACATGGTTTGTTTAAGCCCTGAGATCTTTGTGCAATGATGTGAATTAGTTCATTGCAATGTGCCCCTGTGATTCCTTAATAGCAGATGAGGCTAGGATTAAAATGGTATATTGTAAAGGTTATGCAAAAGTTATGAAATAAGAAAATGAATATTTCTTAGATTGTTGATTTGGAACCATGAGTGTTCCAAGGCATCTGATTGTAGCAGATTGTTGTGAATGCTTGCATAATCATGCTGTGCTAATGGTTAATTTATGAAGTCCTTGCATTTGAATAACAGTTTACCTGAAATATAGTAATATAGTTGATATAAGAAATTGTTTAAGCCACTAGTTAGTGCATATGTTTTATCTGCTTAATATCATGAATATACTGATGTGCTCATACCAGATCATAGATCTGACCCTTATTTGCTCATGGCATATGGGGGTGTCTCAATTCAAACTGAGGTAGCCACTAATGCTTTTTCAGGGGATGCAAGACATAAGTAGGAAAGGAGAAATTGGCTAATGAGAAAAATGGAAAAGCATGCTTGTTAGTTTTAATAAGAGCATAGGATGAATTATCTGCATGTATTTCATGGAAAGAGAGTTTTTAAAATTTCTTGTTATGTAATGAATTTGCTATGTTGGTCTGAACTGGATGCTTTCTGTTATATTTTGTTATGTGTTAAGGTTTGAGAATTTAGAGATTATTTGAGTTATGAACAAGAGAACTTGTTTGGAGTATTATCTACCTAAATCTGAAAGAAAATATATATATATATACTTGAGCAATTAACCAACACATTCTATACTATGCATTGAACAATCTGATGTTGTTTAAAGGCATAAAGTTTAGTATAAGATATGATCTATCCCGGGGTAATCTTCCAAGTATTTAGTTACCTTTTCATTGGAAAATTCTGTAAAAGAATTCAAGCCCATTGTGAACTGTTTTGAGGAATGTATATATATATATATATCCTAAATAAGGCATCAAGTAGTTTACACATGAATAACATTTTAAGAGATATGGTTGATATTTTTCTGGTTGATCATATTGGTCTGTATTTCAGTGGTGAAATGCCTTACAAAACCTCTTGTCAATTTAACAAATGCATAAACCAGTACTTCTTTTCAAATGCTACACACATATGTATTTTTGAACTGGTTTGCACTATCAAACCAGAGAACACTCTGCAATCAAACCTGGCTCACCAAAAATCCAGGGATTGCACCATTTACAAATACTTTCAGAAAAAATTAGAAACCAATATGCATGAGAACCAAGCATAGGATTGATTTATGGGATAAGTTAAAAACAGATAAATCTCAAAAGAAAAGATTATGAGCTAAAATGATATAGGTATATATCATTTTCTGGTCTTAATCAGATATCAAACATTTGAATTGTAAAAAGATAATAATATAATCTCAGACATTCAGAGATTATCTTGTCAAGATAAATTATTGATAAATCTTAATTTTGAATAATTAAAAGTTACCAAAATAAATATATATGAGCAGGATCTGCTCATATATTATAAGTATCAAAGACATGAAAATTAATAATGAAATGAGAAATTCAAAATTCAAATCAAAC
This sequence comes from Allium fistulosum, assembly GCA_030737815.1. NCBI lineage: Eukaryota > Viridiplantae > Streptophyta > Magnoliopsida > Asparagales > Amaryllidaceae > Allium > Allium fistulosum. The sequence goes on from CM060907.1 coordinate 105,863,255, forward strand.
AGAATATGCTCTTGTTTACAAAATTTAAATATATGTATACTCTGATTTAAACAAGAGGGACATATACATCATCACATGTATATGTATGTTTCTATGATTAAATTAATATACTTATATTAATAGGAATTTTAAATCCTGGACGATTTGTTTGAAAAAGAAAATGACTCTGAGAATATTATTTATTTAAAAAAAAACTAAGGCAAATTTGGAGGGTCATTTCAAATCACAAGTCTATTAATACCAAAAGAGTTACACATACTTTGTTATATTCATCGATGATTTATTACCAACATGAACATGTGTATTAGATACACATGTAGTAAGTTTATGACAAAATCATAGAATATAAAAGAAAAGTAAATAAAATAACATGCAATAGAATAAAATGATTTGATTTGGTTGAATAAATGAGTATATTGGAAAGAGTTCCAAATGTACCTAAAAATGAATATAGATTCAATCTCAAAATCACTCCTCTATATGATACATAATGATGCATCGATAAGGAGTAATCAGATATTGTTGGACAATTTACGATTAATTGTGAGTGAAGTTGAATTAGTTTCTTTCTATAATGTCATGTACTTAAGATTAGTACACAAGGTTGATATTATTTCATCTAAACAACAGTTTACAAAATCATATAAGATAAGGGTTTGTAAGAAATCCCAACATATCCTAGGCCAAGGAGTTGGTAGGTTGTGCGAGTCGAAAGATTGCACGTAATAATTGTTCATGAGGGAACTTCTATGAATCTCCAAAATTTTTTGGAAAGGTCTGCCATCAAATGACATATTTATGTTTTGAACATAATTTTTGTAAACTAAAATCAGTTTTATAAATAAAAAGGTTTATAAAGCATTTATGAATCCCTATTCTATTTGCACTAAGAAACAATTATCGTTTCATGATATATCAACTTCATCGTGAACGAAATTTTTGGTAGTTAAATGGAATTGGATCTGATCCATAGATAGAACTAATTATATGAGATGAAGTGAAACTAACTAACCTAAATTAACACATACCATTAGAATGTCTAATAAGTATTCTCGTACATCGAAGAGAAACTATAAGTTTCTTATTAATGTCGAAAATATACATTACCTTTGGTTGTTCAATTAAACCATTAAGATTGTTGACTCTATATGGTATGATGCGCAGATTTGAAAGAATTCCAAGTATGCTATCAAAATATGATTTTAGTGGTCGTAACCAAAGAGATGTGATCCATCGGCCGAGATTGTGTCTTTATTGGAAAGACTAATGTGGTTGGAATTAAATAAGCAATGTTGATAAGAATAATATCGCAAATTTCAATTGTTGAAATTAGCATAACATATTTGGTATTCAACATGCTCAAGTTAATTCAAATTTACTCACAAAATTATCGCTCGATAAGACTTAGTGTTTGGTACTTATGTATTGAAATAGAAAATTATAAATAATGATTTAAAGTAAGCCATTTACACATATTAACCAAAGTGGAAATTAGCCACAAGGGCTTCTTTAGCAAGTGTAATTAGTTTCTAGGACACACAACTGAAATAATTACTTTCAAGGACAAAACGCAAAATAATTAGTTTCTAGGGCCTAAAAGCCTATGAAATTATGTCCTTGAAAGTAATTGGACTGCTGACTTTGTCCTTGAAAGTAATTATTCTGCTGACTTTGGCCTTGAAAGTAATTTCTTTGAATGGGTGTCCTAGAAACTAATTGGACTGCAAAGTTTGTCCTTCTGGTGAAATGCCCCTTAACCAAAAATGTCTCGAAGTCAGTGGGAGCGATATTGGGTTTGTGAGTATTCGGATATGATCCAAGAAATGATAAGAATGTATCATTTTATAAGCATCAAGATTGAATAAGTATTTTGATAGAAATATCAAATAGTTTGATTTTCAATCAAAGTGCAGAGGAAGCGTGTGTTAATAAGAAAGAACGTTAAAAGGTACATTGATATTTCTAAACTATAAGTAAACAACACGTTGTTGATTTTAACAACATGCTTGTATTAAAATCAGCTTTAATTGTTTTAATACTCAATTTTGGATTGTAAATGATGTCTTTTATGGTGAGTATAAAAGTTATAGGGATTGTCCCAAAATGATATACAAGAGCACCCTATTAAAAGGAGAAAATGTAAGTTGGATTCCATATGCATTAGCAATAGGAATTATCATACAGGTTATGTTGTGTATGATATTGTGTTTTGTTTATGTATTTGATACATGGAGCAAATATAAAATCCAAATTGATATCACTAAATGGTTGTTTGAGGTGTTCTCGCGTATTTATGAAATACTAGAGAATTGTTTATAGAAACAACGAACTCGTTATGATGGAACGTTTGGACACAAACTTTTATAAGTGATATTGAGTATAACATATCAATGATAAAATTCAAGTTAAAATCTTTAATTTGAAAATGTTTCAAAATAAAATTGATTTTGGTCAATCCAACGAAATGTTGAGAACGTTAACTTGAATAGCGCTACAATAAACCAATGTATATAGATATAAATGCACAAATTTATAATTGAGTCAAATGCAATTTCAAATGTTGAGAATCCCATAATATTGTTATAAGATAACAATGTCATGAAATTGGTCATGATAGAACTTAAAGCTCACTAGAAGTCGAAAGACATACTTCGAATCGTTCCACATGATAAAGGCAGTTTATCAGTGTTAGAGAGAGTTAATCGACAAAGTAGATAATTAAAACATAATAGCATACCCATTCACTAAGGGACTGACCTAATTGGTTTTGAGAAAACTGATTGGAGAAGTTGGAATTAGATTCCATAATTGACCCCAAGTGCAAGTGGGAGATTGATCGAGTTAGGGGTATGCCCTAGGGGCAATTATGTAATTTGTTACATATATCTAACTCGTTAACCAATCTTGTTCGAAATAAAAGGTATTTTATTCCTATTATATACTTGATATAATGTGATTATATTAATTAATTAACTTAAATAAAAGTATATTTAATAGAAAAATCCATAAATGGTATATTTTGTGATAGTAGTTGCAAAGTGTTGTAACCGTGAGTAATTTATCACAACGAAACAAATATACCATTTTAAATATTCCTAGTCAAGATGCATCGAGACTGGATATCGATGTATCCGTTGAGACTGGAGTAAGTAACGCTCTCCAAATGTTGGGCAGTGTATTACTCATGACTGCTGGAGGCACCTAGGGGTTACGTACTAATAGTTATTGGATAACTATGGAACGACTCACTCGATAGTTTTCTGTTGGTTAATATAACTAAGGTCAAACAGAAAATATCGATGTGATTGATTTACACAGTTCTCTCGACTTGAGAATAATGTGGATCTTTAATATGAAAGCTCTGCTTTGATTATAGCCAAATCATGGCATGGGGTCCATCGAGTGACTATAGTTGGGTCGAGTGGAAGTATTGGAAGTGATGTACTATTCAAGAGAGGATTCGTCTCCTCGATTATATGCGGTTAGTATTACAGTCAACTCAAGTCAACTCAAAGTCAAATTCTCTAGCCAGAGCATTTTGGTTAATAATAATTGTTATTATTGAACCAAGGACTTTGTATTTGGACTATAAAGTTGAATGTGGATGAGGTTGAAATTTTGACCATTACCAAATTCCATAAGTCCAAAGTGATATAGTTTTGACGAAGAGAATTGGTGTAAACAAATGTCACAACCGGGTAACGCTTATTAAACTAAAATTGGATTTTATCGAAAATGAGTAAGCAATAAATTTGTCCATAATGTCACACCACCTTCTAAGTGACGTGTGAACGTTAACATTAGAATAGTTCGATGTTAATCGCTGACCAAATTTACACCCAAGAGTTACACAGCCGAAATGATGAATTCCCTTAAGACCGAACGATTTAATTAGTTTATAATCGTTATAGATTAATTAAATTAATTAATATTTATGAAATATTAATTATAAAATTTGAATATGATTTGAGAAATAAATAATGTTATATATATTTATAATAGTTATAAATATATCGATCAATATACAATATCGATAAGCGTTAAATTAGATTAAATTGCATGGTATTTTGGCTTGGGCTTAGATGGATTTAAGGCGCATCATTAGGGATATTTCGGTTTTGGGAAGGTTTTGGGGTGGCTAAAACATAGGGAATTGGCTTGGAGATAATGGGTTGAGATAAAGTGGGAATGGGTAAAAAGGTTTTCCTCGTTTCTCTCTAATACAACCCTATATATATATATATATCTAAAAACAATTACTAACCTTTTCGGCCGCCATTACCTTCTACATTGCTAGTTAAAACATAGCTCTCAATCCACTCCAAAATTCTCAAATGTATTTCAAATTAAAATAATACTATTCGATAGTTAGAGGTTGGTGATTCTGGACTTGCAATCTGATGAATCAAGAACAGTAAAAGGAAGGGAAGTCATTGCTTCAACGTGGATTCAAAGGCATCATTAAATTGGTAATTTTAATTCATATTACAGTAATTAAATTATATTCTATGATCCTATATGAGCAATTTCATATCTGTTTAAATATATGGCTACTATATGTTTAGTTAGGTGAGATTTTGTAAGTAGATGTGGTTGTCACAAATCAGTTTGGTTATGTGCATAATTTGTTTATTATACTATTTGATTTATGTATAGACAAATGTTGTTTATAGTACAAAATCAATTTTTGTCATAAATAATTGTTTTATATATATTTATTAATAAATTCATATATATATATATATATATATATATATATATTAGTGTATATTTCTCTCTCATAATAGCATATATGCATATATAAGATATATATATATATATATGATTTAATTTTTTTTAGTAAACTTATTTATATATAATATGAATTTAAAAATTCGAAAATTAATTATCATACATATATTCATATTTTTAAATTAACATTTATTGATATTTTGAATTTTTTATTATATATAAAATAATTATTACATTAAAAATTCAATTTTATATTTTTAGAAAATATTATATTAGTTCGGAAACATATTGAAAATATTTAGGAATTTTTCAATAAAGTTAATTATTTTTAATAATTATATTATTCTGGTAAAATAGTTTATGATTTTTTAAAAATAATAATTTAATTGAGAAATTCTTCAAAATTTTTTGTAACCTTTCATTCATGATCCTAGAATTTATGAAATTTTAAAATTTGAATTTTTAATAATATATTATTTTATATTAAATAATTATTGTTGAAATCAATGTATTTGTTTTTAAAAATAATAATTCAACTTTGAAAAATCTCCAGATTTTTTCTAAGCTTTATTTTATGATCCTAGATTTTTGAACATTGTAAAATATGAATTTTCATCAATAGATTATTTTAGGTTAATTGTTTATGGATTAAAACATTATTTTATTCATAATATACACAGATTAAAATACTAATATTATTATGTTTGCAAAACTAAGTTAAGTTTAATTTATAAATAATTTTTAATAATTGTTCTCTCTCTTTCTATTTATATTTCTCTATATATAAATGTTTTATGTTCATATATTATATATTATATATTTATACATACATGTGTGTGTGTGTGTGTTTGTGTGTATATTGTAACACATATACTTGCACATATTTGGACAACATACATGACAAAAAAAATGAGCTAATATATCCGTTGCGATGTAAATCCCAACATCTACATATGGGCATATTATACCTTTCACGGATTATTATGTTACACATGCACTGACATATATATGTATATGGTACATTTATGTATAAACATAATCAAATAAAATTAATTTCATATCTTAATATTTTTAAATTTAAATAAAATAAATGATTTTATTTAAATGAAATTTAGAAATGTTCTAATCAGTTAGACTTCATAGGCCCAATAAAAGATCTAATAGGGTAAAAATTTTGAAATTCACCCATAACTTCCGCTGCGGGCTAGTCCAGTTCCAACACTGTACTTGGGAGACTGAGAGTAGGATTAGAGATGCTTATCCTGATCTGTTTAATGGTATGTTTTACCTTTGATTTTTGTGTGTGTACCTTATCAAAATTTCGAGGACGAAATTCTTTAAGGATGGAAGATTGTAACACCCCATATTTTTAGTAACATTATTTAGGATATTAAATTAACTAAATAAAATAAAATAATATAAGGTGATTAATGGATTGAGATTTGTGATTTATAGGGGTAGCCGTGTCATCTTAATAAGTGAATCAAAATGAGATAACATGAAATAAAATAGACAATGGGTTAGGAAGTAGGCAAGGGCAAAATGGGAACAAGGAAAATCCTTATACCCTAAACCATAAACCCCTTAGCCGTATATTCTCTGATTCATTCTCATTTGCAAATTAAAAACATAGAGGCCTGCTACCATTTTAGAGAACTAGATGAAGAAAAAGCTAAGGAAGAAGATTAATCAAATCAAAAGCTATTTAAATCTCAAATCCTTAATCTCAAGTTAAGGTGAATAATGATTACATCACATTCTCTTAAATGTTTTTAGTTTTAAGTTAAATCCGAAGTGTTTTGCAAGTTTATGCCATGTTTTTGAATGATTAAATGTGTATATATGCTTGTTGATGATTTATGCTTGTTTATATAGATTTTATGATATGTTTTGATATGAAAACCTTACTAAATGACATCTAAATGCCATGAGATTTAGGATTTAGATTAGAAATTATATTTTAGAGATGGGTTCCAATTTTCATAATTTTTTGAATTATTGTGGATTTTATATAAATTTTCTAATGTAGAAAATGAATATTTAGGTTATATATTATTTACAGCTAAATTATTATTTATTTAGGTCTGAAGTTTATATATTAGAAAATATATTGAAAACGATTTTCTGGAACTTTTGTAGAATTTTCCTAAGTATTTGATGAGTATATAAAATTATTTAAGGTATGAGACTTAAATGTTTTATATATTTATAAAAGGAGAAAGGGTATTTTTAAATAATTTAAAGTGTTTATTTCTGAAATTTTGGCAGTGCTTTTATAAAAGGTAATTTGAAACCAATAAGATTTAAACAAATAAGGCAGGTTAGTTAAAAAGTTTACTTAAAAAGGTTAAAAATCAGTTTTACCTAAAAATAGCATGTTTCGCCACTTTCGGCACCCTGCTTCCAACATAGATAGCATACGACTTAGTTCCTCCACCTCCATCCCTATTGAAACAAATGCGCATGGCATCAAAGACTTGGTGCACAGCGAATTGGAAAGAAGGCGGAAGGTATGAGGTCAAAACCAGGGGTTCCGAAGGGGTCGAAACGCTGCTTTGTTTTAAATTGGAAATGCGCCTGCTTTGCTTTCAACTCTATTGCTTTCGACTTGGTTGGCTTCCGATTGGGTTAAATTGTTTGAAAGAAAGGTTTTAAGAGGTTGCGCTATTGTTTTTAAATGACTGCTTTCGACTAAGTCGAAGCCTTAGCCGCCGCTTTTCCTACCTTTCGAGGTCAATGGTTTCGGAAGTTATACTTGGTTTTTAAACTTGGCCACTTCTCCAAAGCTTTTAGAAGGTTGGTTTGGACGCCATCACTTCTTTGCTTATGAATGTTTTCGAAAGATAGGCTTTCGACTTAAATGGTTTTAATGACCCTTTTGCTCTGATTGAAGTATAACCCAAATGGTATCGAAGGAGATGGTTTTAATTGGTTTCGAAAGGTGTTTTCCACATGTTTTAAATTGAACCCAAATGCTTTCGAAAGATTTGCTGTTTACAAAGGTTTGATTTATTCGAAAGGTTTTTAATGAAATTTTTGAAGAAAGGTTTTCCAATGGTTTCGAAAGGTCTAAGAGGAAAGGTTTTCCAATGCTTTTGAAAGGCCGTTTTAAAGTATTTTAAAAGAAAGATGTCTAAGGTTTTAAAGCTTTTGAAAGGAAGGTTTTTCAATGGTTTCGAAAGGTTTCAATAAATGGTTTCGAAAGGAAGGTTTTGGCCTTTCGGCCCAGGTTGAATAAAGGGTTTTACTTACTTTCGAATGTGGTACTTTCAATAGATTCAAAAGGGGTACTTTCAAAGATTTATATGTTTTCATCAACTAAGATTTGGGTAAAATATATATAACATGGCAAGGAGATTTTGAGTAAAGCATAGAGTGTATGTATTTTCCTTGTGTGAGTTAGATTTAAAGGTATTAAATCGGTTTGAAAAGGTTTTGATGGAAAATTTTGGGAAGGTTTCCCTAAGTAAAATGACTCAAATATTAGAATACCATATGGGACTGGTATAGGGTCGTGCCCTATACATTAGCTATTAGGCCTAGCTAATTAAGTCTAAAATTACAATGTGTAGGGCTTAGTCATAGGTAAGACTAAAATTATGATTACACACAGAAGGGAATATATTTTTGTATACATATAGGTTATTGGTGAGCCTGCAAAACCATTAGGATCAGGTGACCCTGGGAGATGTTAAGTTAGGGACAGACCATCCAAAAGAGAATTATTTAACAGATAGTTAGGGATAGACCGTCCAAAAGAGGTGTGTCTAACAGATGTTAGATTATTTTGTTATATTGTCTGCTAGGCCCGAGTCAGCCAAAGATTAGTAGTAAGCCAAACAAAACTATAGTGTTCGGACACATAGTCCATTTGTTACCTGATATGTAAGTTTACATAAAATTCCTTATAGTTTTAACCAGTTTTGGTAGCAGGATTATGATTTGCAAAAGAAATGTTTTAGAAGGATATTACTGAGGGGAAACTTGTTTCGCTAAGCAGCATGGTCTCACTTAATATCGTATTTCCGAGACGTATAGTATTATTCACACCAGACTTTATGTCTAACTCGAAGTTTATGTTTTCCCCTTAAACTCTCGGGTGCTCAAAATTGATTTGAGTAGGTTGAGGGTTGAGGATTTATAGGTTTTAGTAGGTTGACGAATAAAGCTTCTGGAGACGAGCAGGTGGCTGATGAATAACTATTTAGGAGTTTTTGTTTTGTTTTAATTTCCGCTATGTTGTATTTAAGACAGTTATGTCTATATATATTACTCTAATCAACCAAGGGGGCATCATCATATGTCGCTCTTAGTGTATTTATGCAATAATTATATGTTATCTGAACCTAGGAAACGATTATGGGATTGTGTAATTTGAATGTGAAACGTGTGTTTTGAAAATGTAATGCGAAAAGATGTTTTTGAAATCTGTGATTTTGTTTCATATTCAAATGCTTCTGATATTATGGATACCATTAACATAGCTGTATTTAGTCGCCGAAAGTTAATACTATTGATTACTGCAGCATCTGTACCATTTAGCTTTGGGCCTCTAGATAGGGGATGTTACATACCTGTTTTTATGTGATGCCATGTTAAACTGGATAAGTAAAATCAAATTAAAAGCACCATTGCGGTCATTAAGCCTCCATTTGATTTTTGTAATGATAAATATTTAATTTTCATTTTGAAATGGTTTCAAAGTTATCGCATTTTGAACAAGATATTTAAAGGATGAGTTGGCAAATGGTTTTATTAAAGATGTTTTAACTAATGGAAATGGTTTTCAATGTTATAAAAAGAAGTTTACAAAGAGTTTTCTAAATGATTTGCATGTTTATAAAAAGAAGTTTTTATAAAGAATTTTATAAAGGAATTTGGAAATATATAAGGTGTTTTGGGTAAATGGATTTGAGTTTTTAAGCAAAGAAGATTTCATAAATATGGGAGATTTATAAAGTTGATTTGCTTATTAAAGTAACCTAATTTGATTTAAGGTTATTTAAGAAGTTGTTTAAACAGGAAAGGTTTATAAAGAAGTTTTAAAAATGATTTGGGGTATTTATAAAACAAATTTTAGAAAATGATTTGGATATTCATAAAGGGAGTTTATAAAAAGGTTTGGTATTTATAATAAATTTACATAAAAAGTATGGATTTTTGTAAAAGCAATTTATATAAATGATTTTGTATATTTATAAAAAGGTTTTATAAATGAATTTGGAAGTTTGGAAATTACTTTGAAATGGATTTGGATTTCAAGTAAAAGAGATTTCATGAATAAAATAAACTTGATTAAAAAGGATTTATCGAAAGAAATATAAAAAGAATTTGAGATCTGGGTTTCTTTAAACTGGTGGTATGGAACATTCGTTCCATACTTAACACCGAGGCAATAGTGTTTATGGTTGTCCTTACCTCCAATTTAAACAACATTTATTTAATCCTTTTTAAATTGATTTGGAAGTAAGAAGTTATTCGCAAATGTTTTGTGGATATAATTATATCAGAGAGATAAGTATATGAATGTTTTAAACAAATGTTTTTGAAAGAGATTTATTAAATAAAAATGTGTTTTGAGGCTTAATGGTTTCTATGCATAAATAAATCTCAAATGGAATTTATTTTTGTTTTTTTAATTGATAGTTAAATAACTGACTATCAAATATGCACCTATTTTTACTCCGGAGGTATGTTGGATATATTCGAGTTCCCCGATGAGGACCCGATTGCTTAGTGCATACTTCCAAAAGAACCAAAATTGAGTTAGCCGAAGATTATTGCTTAGTTTTGGAGACACCGGTCCCCAGATTTATCCGAGCCACTCCAAACTAATAACAAACGATGTTAAATCATATTGAAGTATGCCGTGGAGTTATACCATTCTTCCTGAGGGTGATACCAAAAGGGAAGATAACAACGTGGAATGTTTGTTCGATCCCGGAACAACTTGCATGGATGAATGCTGGCATTGCATCTCTGCCTGAAGGGTAGTGTTAGCATTCCAAGATGGTTTGCCGGTATGAAAGAAGGTAAAGCGTAGCCTCAAGCCTCACAACTGAGAAAAACGGAAAAAACAGGGTATGTAGTAGAGCTATATGGTCAGTTACCATTAGGAGCCGTCATCCCATTCTAAATTGTCCCTTTTCGAGTTGTTTAGTGCGCGTGCACTATGGTAGTATAAGGCCTCGGTGTCAAGGTATGAGGTAATCCGGTTCGCCATATTAAAAGGGTAGTCGGCTCTTTGTTAGCAGGGGTAGATCAAGTCAGGGTCTGACCCCAGGTGCATTTTCTAGAGGTGTACCATCGGAAGGTAGTTCCTTACCTTGCCATTGTTGGAATCCGTTCTCCAATACAAGCCGTACGTGCCCAACTATATTGAAATGTGAGATGCAAGCATTTCAGCTATTTTCTCTATTTACTTTAATCCTAGACACTATTATAATATCACTGGATTTTATATACAAATATTTTGGTTATCGTAAGATAAATATCCGTCCGTGTTTATATGCGGCGTGGTCTTACGAGATGCCTTTGATTTAAAGGTTTTTATAAAGTTAAAGACTATGCTTTACTCACACCAGACCCATGTTTGACCCTCAGTTTATTTTCTCTTTTCCTAAACACTTGGGTGCTCAAATTTGAATGGGCAGCTAAGTAGTTAAGGTTTTTCCGCAGATTCACCTTAAAGGAGCTTGAAGGTGGTGGCTTCATTGATAGCTGGTTATTTTTCTTGTTTCCACTGTATTGTATGTATATTGTATCTCTCAGGTAGGGATAGGCTGTTATAACTGTCCAAGGGTAGAATTTGTATTAATATAACTCCAATGTACCATTTTTGAAATGACTTTGTAAAATATTATGTTGAATAATATATATTGTTCCGTTGCATTATGAGATTCTATGTTTTTAGTTTATTATGTTCTATCCCTTCTTTCTTGTCCCCTAACAATCAGTCTTTCCAGCACTTGGTTGCTCGGCATGTGAATACCATGGATGTATTAGTGTCGACCTCTAAGGATTGAAAAAGTGGGTTGTTACACATATATTCATTTTTTCATATTCTAACTATTTAAATTGATATATTTTGTTTCAAATTAGTTTTACAATAATATTTCTAAAGTTTTAAGAAAATTATATGTTAAACTTATTATTTTATTAATTTATACGTTTAAAAATGCAAGTAAATAAAGATATAATATTGTTATTTCCAAAATTTTATGTTTTAAAATATTTTATCTAATTTTAAGATAAGTATAATTTATATTTTGAAATTAAGAAATTATACGTTAAATATGACTAATATACCTATATATGTGAAACAATTGTAAGTATTTATTTATGTAATAAATTTCAAAGAAAAATATTTATGTAATATTTTCCTTTTTGAAGTAATATTAAGTAAATTCATGATCCTATGTATTTATGCGCATGCAAACCCGCACATGTGTATGATTATGGGGTTTTAGATGTTAAATTGCAAAATCAGTTTTGATAAGAATTTTAAATGTGGTATAAAATAATTAGGGGAAAAACTTTTTTTTTAATTTACTAAAATTGTGGATAATAATAATGATAATAATAAAGTGACAGAAGTATCCCATGCATTACACATGTTATAATGTTGTAAAAACATTGTAATCATACTTTAAATATTGTTAAACTTAAATTTTGTTGTTCAATATTCGATATATCAATCGTAAATTAAACTTTTTGTTACTGTTTATGCATATAATTTTTGTTAAGTGATTTATATTTTTTTATTTGAAAGAAATATCTATTTACCATTTTGTTACTACGAATGTGATATATAAATTGAAATTGTCTTTTTTTTATAAATTATCAGAGAACTTGATGAGTATTAATTACTTGAATTTATTTATGTAGTATGGATCTATAGTGTTTGGTTAATTTAAATAAATGGATTGAATGTAAAATAATAAGAAAAAATTGATGAAAACATTGTAAATGATAGTAGAAATTATAATATCAGGTTTATGAATGTAAAATCATGGAAAAAATTAAGTAATATTTTGGATAACCGTAAAATGATAATTATATGGATTCAAAAAAGATAGAAGAGAATTAAGAAGTGGTGGTGAAAATTTTATAATTAATGAGATGGTTTGTAATTTTTAAATATTTCTATACTTTAATTGATGATTTATTAAAATAAATAATTATACCTTAGAATTGTTCATATTTTCTTTCATGTGGCCCATATATTTTTGTGGTTGAATGAAAATTTAGTTTATACCATTTTGTTACAGTGACCTTGATATACTTGTAGACATTGTTATCTGTATATTATTTGTTAGACAAATTAATAAATATAGTTAGTTAATTTTTTTAAACATTTTATAGTTGTATTATTCAATTAATTTCAATATACATACTTAAATGTAAGTTGTACATTAAAATTGAGAACTTTGAAAATAATAATAGAAAGCAGAAAGTGTAGATATTTAAATGTAAAAAGATAGTATAAAATTAATAATATATTGTAAACAATTCAAAATAATGAATTATATGGGTCTTTAAAATAAAATATTAATAAATATCTAGAGAAAGTTAAGAAGAGTTGAGAGTAATGCTAGAATTAATGTGAGAGCTAGAATTTCTTCTACTATACCATTATTTAATAGATTAATAAATAATTGATTTTGAAACTTTATAGGAAAATTTAAATTTCTAGTAAATCCTAAATGATATTTGAAGTTTGAAATATTTTTCCAAATTTTTCTGTGTTTATATTAATTTTATATTAATTTATTTAATTTCGACAGTTTTAAGCAAATAATTTAAAAAATAGAATTTTTTTTTTTTTTTTCATTTTTCGACCAAGAGCTTAACTAGTGCTAATATAATTTTAAAATATTTAGAATGTATTTTTCATAACAAATTTGAATTAATATAATTTATTTATGAAGTAAATTGATTTAAATATTTCTAAACTATACAAAAATTATTTTTTACTACCGAAAATTAATTTTACTATAATACATTATATATAAAATTATATGACTAATTTTAACTATAATATGATGTTATATCTAATTATAAACTATACATATGTGTGTGTGTGTAATTAAATAATACATATTAATTTAAAATATAAAATAACATTATTTTTACATATGGCTGTACTGACCTGACATATATGATAAAAAACCATTTTTTTAACATAAATATACACATACATATAACCAAAACTATTTTGTGACAACATTGCTTGCATATCAGATTCGTCACCTAACTAATAATATAATATACATACATACGTATATGCTAAAAACATTATACTGAAAATTATTAATTATAATCTTATAAATCATACCTTAATTCCAAAGCCTTGAAGTACACCTTGAAAAGGTAAACTCTCCACTTTGAAACTCTTTCTGATTCTGTATATTGTTAGTTCTTGAACCGTTGACCTTCAACTATAGAATAGTAGTCGATTTGATTTAATTTACACTTGAAAATTAAAGAGATGGAAGAAAAGAATTATGCCAGCAATAGATCAAGTTGGAGGCTATAAAGTCCTCTAAAGGTTGAGGATAGAGATGCTTGTATAGAGGATAATTAAGAGATATTTTAGCATCAAGATCCTATATCATCTCTTACCAATTCTCTTCTATCTTAGCCCTTCATCTCAAAGTCTATGTTGCACCATTTTATGGTCACATTAACCCCTCATTATGGCCGAACTTTCCATCCCCCATCATGGGCTTTTAAACTTATTTAGAGCCCAAATAAAATATTATACAATTAAATCCAATTTAATCGCTCATCGATATTGTATATCGATCGATATATTTATAACTAATATAAATATATCTAATAATATTTATTCATCAAATCTGAAACACCCCACACCTCTTAATATGCCCAAAAGGGCACATTAAAAGGCGTTATGCGTTGTAAGTATAACTAAAGCTAACAGAGACTAAGATTCACAAGACAAATATATATAAAAACAGCGGAAACTTAAAATAATAACTTAATTAAAACAAAGCTTCATGATTGCTTCATAAATAAGTCAAATACCAAGTACCACATACATGTCTAAAAATCTAGTATGTCTCATGAAACAAAAACTCATAGTCTCAAATATCAGAGTACATAATATCCCTCATAATAAGCCGGTACATAGAAAGAACAAAAGCTGGAAATAAAAGAAATACATAGTAGAGAACTCCTCCAAGAAACCGCCAAGCAACAGCAATATACTGACTTCTTCCTTGATTGCCTATGGGGGGAAAGGGGAAAATAGAGGAGTGTGTCAGACTGAAAGTCCGGTGAATGATAGTAATTACTAGAGTCTTTAAGCAAGATAAAAGTAATAGACTCTACAACAGTTCTAGCATAAATAAGGATAACAAAGGAAATAGGAAAGAGATAAACTGGAAATAAATACGATTAAATATTACTCAATTTATAAGATAGATTAACTTTGACTACTTGCACTTGTCTTTGATTTCTGCTTTGATTAGGCTGAATTCCCAATCCTGTAATTAGGATGTAACCCTAATTCTAACCTTTTTGATCAGCCTGCTACTTCATAGACCTTACTGCGGACCAGCCGCTACATAACTCCCTACACAACAGCCAATGGTATCTACGAAAGATGCACAGAGCAACCACTATGGATCCGGACGACATATATAGCTCCCTACATAGAAGGCAATGGTGTCTATGAAAGACACTCATACTAAGCGCTTGGAACTCATAGCTATTACTGAGCACCCGAATGGAAGTCGCACACATAACTGCCACCATGCCCATGCTACCTTTTGCTCCACCTATTGGGTCTTCTTATTACCTCCAACTCCAGCATAAGCGTGCCCCTCATCCCACTTCAGGCTAACATGAGATCACAGTGTGTCCATAGAATCTATAGGGGAAATGTTGTTGGTATTGGCCCGTCATACAAACAATATCTAGTTGCGCCCCTTATCCAAATCCCCCGTGATTTGGACTTCTATTTGACCAATTACTACCATTCTTAGCATTAGCGTGCCCTAGGCTCACCGTTTTGTCTAATAGGGAATGCTATTTGGTACATGTCCTACTTTCATCTTTGCTTATTAACTTAGGTAAATTATTTAAATAAGCCTTTACATTTTTCTCTACTATCTGTGCTTATTAATTTCTCCTAAGTCTTAAAATAAGCCTTATTATGTTCTTTTTCTTATTATAACCTACGTTATAATCATGCTTATTACTTAACCCAAGGTCTAAGTGTAAAAATAAGCTTCTTTCAATTTTGACACTTTTTAGTTATAATTCTAAGTTATAAATGTCCAATTTTTTTAATTCAGTCCAATTAACGTCATAATTACACGTAATTTCAGTCCAATTCCATTTATATTACAGCCTTTGAAATTTACATCTTATATTCCATTATTTCAGTTTTCTTACAATTTAATCCGCATTCACGTTAATCCTATTCTAAACCATATGCGAAGAAGAAGAAGGAATAAAAGAAAACTAAAAATAGAAGAAAATCCAAAGCATAGAAAGAAGATGTAAATAACGTATAAATAACGGTAAATAAACTAAAATACTGTAAATAACTGTAAATAAACGGAAAAGCTATAATTAACAGAAATAAACTAAAATTGCTGAAAAGAATAGCTGAAAGGAAATAGACTGAAAATAATTCTAAAAACTGTAAATAAACTACTGAAAAGGCTATTCCAAAAATCGTAGTAAAACTACAACTATTGGAAAACCTATTATTTTAAATTACTTAAAGAAATCTTAAAATAATTACAATCACTCACCTCCGGTCCTAAGTTCTTCCTTTGGCCTTCCCGGATCCACTTGAAGTTGTAAAATAATTTAATTTATAATGATTTTATCCTTTGGAAAAATTATTCCGTTTAGGGTCCTTCCTAGAAAGGTGAACCCAATTGGAGAAAACCTAGAATGAGAAAAAGTGTTAGGTCTAGGAGTCAATTTTTAAGGGTAGAAGTGGATCTCGAACCATTGAATTTAGGGATTGAATAGGATGCAACCACGTCTTAGGCTGAATAGAGGCCATCGGATGCAGAAACGAAAGGACCAGATCAGTTTAAATGATGCAAAATACGTGTTCAATCGTCTCTGAATCGTTCGAACGAATGAACGCTCGTTCAATTGCCAAAAGGCAAGGCGGGTCGACCGCCCCCTTGCCAGGTCGACCTGTATATATATATATATATATATATATATATATATATATATTCCTTTTTATTTTTGCTTATTTTGTTTATTTTATAACTTGGTCATATTAGCTCGGTTTCTGACGTTCTATATATGGAAGTTGACCAGAAAATTACCACGAACACAAATGGTGCAACTTCCATGGCTTAATTCGGATAATTTTACAAAGTTATTTTATTATCTAATTAATTAATGAACTAATTATTATGGGTTAAATTTTGGGTTGTTACATTCTCCCCTCCTTAAGGGATTTCATCCCCGAAATCTCTAAGGATAAAAGAATGTACCAAATTTTTTCATCCAATTCTACAACCATCTACTCAATCATCAACCATTCATCCATCATCCTTAAGTTTTTCTAATGCAATTAGTGTAGTGTAAATGTCCCTAACTAATGCAAAAGATTAGGCAGTCCACTGATTCAATTGACCTCCTTTTATGCAATCATGTCTGTGCCATGTAGCCAAATGAATGCAAAAATTTCCTAATGATACTGATAATTCTATATGCGTGCTACAAACGTCATCCAAATGCAACAATCATGTGATAAACATCCATTTATAGCAATCATGGAAATAAAATAAAAATGCGCACACATCCATATGCATATGCTCTAGTGTCCTAGTTAGGCCGATCCCTAAGGAATAATAATGCCTAGTGTACCTACATGCGTCCATAGCATCCACTAGCAAACACTTGTAATCACCAGCACACATCATTCATAACATGTTCTATTAACATGTTTACATCAAATCCTACCATCCATAGGTTAAATCCTAAGTTCTACCCTCCCAAAGGATAATAAAGGAAAGAACCTATTCAAATCTAGAAATGGAAAAAGGAATTCTAAAACTTACTATAAAAAAGATGAGGATAGGAAGTACGAATCTTCTCTTCTACTTCCCAAGTGGCGTATGCAACATCATCTCCTCATTGCACCTTCACCAGTGGAACCTCCTTATTCCTTAGTCGCTTGATGTCTCTTTCAATAATCTTCGTGAGGATACGCCGAACAGAAGCTTCCCTTTCTACCTCCACCTCCTCCAACTGACTAGGCTCTACAACCTCCGCCGAGTCATATAAGCACTTTCGCAAGTGCGAAACATGGAAAACGTCATGCACTCCTGCGATCCTATCAGGTAGCTTCACTCTGTAAGCCATCTTCCCAACTCTCTGTGTGATTGGAAATGGTCCAACAAATCTAGGGGCTAACTTTCCATTTTATCCGAACCTTACCACCTTCCTAAGCGGGGATACTTTGATAAAAACTAAGTCTCCAACCTCAAACTCTAAGTCTCTCCTCCACTTGTCCGCATACGACTTCTGTCTGTCTTGAGCCGTCTTCATCCTTCGTCGAATCAAATCCACCTTCTCAGAGGTTTCCCTAACCATATCGGGTCCAAGTAATAACTTCTCCGTAGACTTTACCCAACATGATGGGGACTTGCAAGGTCTCCAATATAAAGCCTCAAATGGTGCCATTCCTATGCTTGTTTGTTAACTATTATTGTACGCAAACTCAACCAACGGAAGATGCTCCTCCCAAGTTCCTCCAAATTCCAAAATGCACATCTGCAGCAAATCCTCAAGCACCCTATTTACCCTCTCTGTTTGGGCATTTGTCTGGGGTTGATAGGACGTACTCAACCTAAGTTGCGTCCCTAGCGCCTCCTGTAAGCTTCTCCAAAAGTCACTAGTGAAAATGGGATCTCTATCACTAACAATGCTAGAAGGAACTCCGTGTAGACAGACTATCTCTCGAATATACAAGGATGCCAAATATGAAGCCGTACGCTTACTCTTAACTAGGATGAAGTGGGCACTCTTGGTCAATCTATCAACAATCACCCAAATGCTAGTGTTCCCCTTCCTAGAACGGGGGTAAACCATCAATGAAATCCATAGAAATACTATCCTACTTCCACTCCGGCACATCTAAGGGCTGAAGTAATCCACCGAGCTTCTACTGCTCTGCTTTTACCCTTTGGCATATGAGACACTTAGCTACGAATTCCGCCACGTCCTTCTTCGTACCACCCCAATAGGACATCCTCTTCATATCCCGATACATTTTGTCACCACCCGGATGAATAGTCATATGGGAATGGTGCGCCTCCTCCAAAACTGCTCTCAACAAGTCACTAGCGCATGGAAAACAAAGCCTCCCATTTCTCTTAAGTCGCCCTCTACTATCAATGGAATAGCATTGGAGATGTCTTGAGACCTCTCCTCGGCTAATCCTGTCCATAATGTCCATGAGCTCTGAATCCTCCCACTGCCTCGTGCCAATCCGATCCATAAGGGTAGGCCTCACCTCTAATGTTGCCAACAATCCAGGAGTAATGTCCGTAGAGGGCTTAAAATCAAAAGTAGAAATAAACTCCAAGCTCCTTCACTCTATGAACAAAGGACTAAGGGTTGCTTTCTTTCTACTTAATGCATCAGCAACCACATTACCCTTGCCAGGGGTATAAGCTATCTCAAAATCATACGAGGCTAAAAACTCCATCCACCTCTTTTGCCTCAAGTTCAAGTCCTTTTGCGAGAATAGGTACTTTAATAACTTATGGTCGGTAAAAAGCTCAAACCTCTCTCCAAGCAGATAGTGCCTCCAAGACTTGAGTGCAAAAACTATGGAAGCCAACTCCAAATCGTGGGTAGGGTAGTTCTTCTCATGCGTCCTCAACTGCCTACACCATAACACACTACCCTACCTTCTTGCATCAACACCGCTCCTAGACCCGTTCCGCATGCATCAGTGTATATAGTGAAAGGCTTAGCTCCATCGGGTAAAACTAACACTGGTGCACTAGTAAGAGCTCTCTTAAGCTTCGTGAAGGAATCCTCACAATCCACGTCCCATATGAAAGCTTTATTCTTCTTAGTAAGGCGCGTGAATGGCGCCGAAATCTTAGCAAAGTCTCTAATGAACTTCCTATAGTAGCCAGCCAATCTTAGGAAGCTCCTAACCTCGGTGACGTTCTTGGGGGCCTTCCAATCTTGCACTGCAATAACCTTGGTGGGGTGAACAGCCAAACCTTCCTTCGAGACTATATACCCCAAGAAACAAACTTCCTCTCTCCAAAAATGACACTTCGAAAACTTAGCTCTCAAACGATGACTACGAAGTGTGCGAAGAACTTCTATCAAACAAATAGCCATATTCTTGGAAAATACCAAGATGTCATCCACGAATACCTCCACAAACTTATTTAGGACATCGTTAAAGACACGGCTCATCAAATCAACGAAATAGGCTAGGGCATTGGTTAGCCCAAAAGGCATAACCAACCAATTGAAGAATCCATCCGGTGTCCTAAAGGCAGTCTTATCTATACTGTCTTCAGCGACTCTAAGCTGATGGAATCCTATGGCTAAATCAAGCTAAGAGAAAACCGAAGAACCTACCAATTGGTCAAATAGATCAGCAATCCTAGGGAGTGGATATCGGTTCTTCTTGGTGAGCTTATTTAATTCTCTATAATACATGCAAAGTCGGAGAGAACCATCCGCCTTAGTGGCGAAGATGACTGGTGCTCCCCACTCCGATATGCTCCTTCTTTTGAATCTCTTCTCTAAAAGCTCACGAATCTGCTTGCTCAATTCTTTCCTCTCGCTAGGTGCCATGTGCCTCATAGGTAATGCTACTAGCTTGGCATTCTCAGTCAAATAAATCCTGAAGTCAATCTCTCTCTTAGGGGTCAGTCCCCTAACCTCCTCAAAGACGTATGCAAAATCTCTGACGACAGGAACCGAATGCAACTCTGATGACGATGAATCGAGGGAATAGAGAAAACTCAACATGACCGACCCTTGCAGGTCGCAAGATACCTCTAGAGTCCTACCACTGCAAGTCTCAAGTCTAACGACTCTCCTCTCGTAGTCTAAGATAGCTCCGTATGTGGATAGCCAATCCATCCCTAAGATCATCGCATACCCTAAGAATCCCAAAACATAGGCGTCGCAGTCAAATTCTACGCTTGGGATAAAGATTTCCAAACCCCTACAAACCATAGATAAGTGTCCCGATCCTCCTATGGGGTTTGAAACAATAATGGGGTCTACTACTAATGATATGTCCAAGTGCAAACAATCTACTAGAGAACTAGAGATAAAAGAATGTGATGCTCCAGAATCAAATAAAGTCTGAATGGGAAATTCAGATATAGAAATCAAACCTTCAACTGTGACTTTTCTACCTCTATCTGGAATGCTACTGGAAGGAGCTGTGTCTAATGCCTGAATCTGCGCAACTGGTGCATTCGCTCCCTGGGGACAACTCCTACTCATATGACCAGGCTGCCCACAAGTATAGCACTTACCCTTCATCTTCTCCTTCCAGCAATCCTTGGCTATATGTCCAACCTCCCCACAACTATGGCACTTTATTCCTTTCTTAATCTGTTTCTAAGGACCATCACCTTTCTTCTTCTTATTCTTTTCCCACCACTTCTTCTTTGAACCTTCTGACTTAAACCTCCTCTTTAGACTCTCCCTCCTTGACTGTATCCGACATAAGCGCCATCTCGACCAAAGACTCATAAGTAGCTCCCATCGGTACATGAGTCAGCAATAATCCCTGAAGGGGTTGATTCAATCCCTTCGCAAACTTTGTAGCTTTCTTATGCTGTGTGTTCACCAAATCCATACCAAACCGCGACAGCTCATTGAATTGATTGATGTATTCCTTAACAGACAAACTCCCTTGCTTCAAATTGATAAACCTCTCCAGTTGAACACTCTCTTCCGCCTGAAATAGAAACTTCCTAAGGAATTGCTCCCGAAATCCATCCCAAGTAACATTTCTACCCTCCAACTCGATCATCTCCCACCAATAAGATGCCTCCTCCTTTAGCTACCAAGCGGCTAGCTGAACTCGATGTTGACCATCCAATCCCAAAAGACTAAAAATCCTCTCTGTGTCCCTAAGCCATGCTCTCGCCTCTACAAAAGTCTTCTTGCCAGAAAAAGTCTTCCCGCCCAAACACGAAAAATCTTTACAAAGCTTAGAGAAATTGATGGCGGTAGGTGGGTTGATGAGATTCCCACCCGCTGGTGCAGGTTTGGGCGCAGGCCCGTGCACCTCTGGAGTCGTGACTTGTAAGTACCTACGAAACCAGGCTGGGACTGGAATGCCCTCTGGAAGGTTCGGGGCATTAGACATTCTACGAAAAGAAAATGATAGTTTAGGAAAGAGTCAAAGGGAGATTGAACTGGACTTAAGAGGGGATTTTTATAAAAATTCTTTTATACTTAAAATCATTTCTAAAAGTTCTTTTCTGAAAAATACTTTTAAAACATGTTATTTTGAAAAATACTTTAATTTTAAAAAAAATTGAATCTTGTAACCTTAGGCTATGATACCAAGTGAAACACCCCACACCCCTTAATATACCCAAAAAGGTACATTAAAAGGCGTGGTGCGTTGTAGGTATAACTAAAGCTAACATAGACTAAGATTCACAAGACAAATATATATAAAAATAGCGGAAACTTAAAATAATAACTTAATTAAAACAAAGCTTCATGATTGCTTCATAAATAAGTCAAATACCAAGTACCACATACATGTCTAAAAATCTAGTATGTCTCATGAAACAAAAACCCATAGTCTCAAATATCAGAGTACATAATATCCCTCATAATAAGCCAGTACATAAAAAGAACAAAAGCTGGAAATAAAAGAATACATAGTAGAGAACTCCTCCAAGAAACCGCCAAGCAATAGCAATCAACTGACTTCTTCCTTGATTGTCTATAAGGGGAAAGGGGAAAATAGAGGAGTGGGTCAGACTAAAAGTCTGGTGAATGATAGTAATTACTAGAGTCTTTAAGCAAGATAAAAGTAATAGACTCTATAACAGTTCTAGCATAAATAAGGATAACAAAGAAAATAGGAAAGAGATAAACTGAAAATAAATACGATTAAATATTGCTTAATTTATAAGATAGGTTAACTTTGATTGCTTGCACTTGTCCTAGATTTCTGCTTTGATTCGGCTGAATTCCAAATCCTGTAATTAGGATGTAACCCTAATTCTACCCTTTTTGATCGGCCTACTACTCCATAGACCTTACTGCTGACCAA
This sequence comes from Allium fistulosum, assembly GCA_030737815.1. Lineage (NCBI taxonomy): Eukaryota > Viridiplantae > Streptophyta > Magnoliopsida > Asparagales > Amaryllidaceae > Allium > Allium fistulosum. The sequence continues at coordinate 105,886,281 of CM060907.1, forward strand.
CCGCTATATAACTACCTACACAGCAGCCAATGGTATCTACGAAAGATGCACAGAGCAACCACCGTGGATCCGGACGACATATATAGCTCCCTACACAGAAGGCAATGGTGTCTACGAAAGATACTCATATTAAGCGCTTGGAACTCATAGTTGTTACTGAGCACCCGAATGGAAGTCGCACGCGTAGCTATCACCATGCCCATGCTACCTTTTGCTCCACCTATTGGGTCTTCTTATTACCTCCAACTCCAGCACAAGCATGCCCCTCATCCCACTTCAAGCTAACGTGAGATCACTGTGTGCCCATAGAATCTATAGGGGAAATGCTGTTGGTACTGGCCCGTCATCCAAACAATATCTAGTTACGCCCCTTATCCAAATCCCCCGTGATTTGGACTTCTATTTGACGAATTACTACCATTCTTAGCATAAGCGTGCCCTAGGCTCACCATTTTGTCTAATAGGGAATGCTATTTGGTACAGGTCCTACTTTCATCTTTGCTTATTAACTTAGGTAAATTATTTAAATAAGCCTTTACATTTTTCTCTACTATCTATGCTTATTAATTTCTCCTAAGTCTTAAAATAAGCCTTATTCTGTTCTTTTTCTTATTATAACCTACGTTATAATCATGCTTATTACTTAACCCAAGGTCTAAGTGTGAAAATAAGCTTCTTTCATCTTTTACACTTTTTAGTTATAATTCTAAGTTATAACTAGGCCAATCTTTTTAATTCAGTCCAATTAACGTCATAATTAGGCGTAATTTCAGTCCAATTCCATTTATATTACAGTCTTTGAAATTTACATCTTATATTCCATTATTTCAGTTTTCTTACAATTTAATCCGTATTCGCGTTAATCCTTTTCTAATCCATACGCGAAGAAGAAGGAGGAATAAAAGAAAACTGAAAATAGAAGAAAATCCAAAGCGTAGAAAGAAGATGTAAATAACATATAAATAACAGTAAATAAACTAAAATACTGTAAATAACTGTAAATAAACGGAAAAGCTATAATTAACAGAAATAAACTAAAATTGCTGAAAAGAATAGCTGGAAGGAAATAGACTGAAAATAATTCTAAAAACTGTAAATACACTACTGAAAAGGCTATTCCAAAAATCATAGTAAAACAACAACTATTGGAAACTCTATTATTTTAAATTACTTAAAGAAATCTTAAAATAATTACAATCACTCACTTCCGGTCCTAAGCTCTTCCTTTGGTCTTCATGGATCCACTTGGAGTTGTAAAATAATTTAATTTATAACAATTTTCTCCTTTGGAAAAATTATTCCATTTAGGGTCCTTCCTAGAAAGGTGAACCCAATTGGAGAAAACCTAGAATGAGAAAAAGTGTTAGGTCTAAGGGTCTATTTATAGGGGTAGAAATGGATCTCGGACCGTTGGATTTGGGGATTGAATAGGATGCAACCATGTCATAGGCTGAATAGGGGCCATCAGATGTAGAAACGGAAGGACCAGATCAGTTTAAATGATGCAAAATACGTGTTCAATCGTCGCTGAATCGTTCGAACGAACGAACGCTCATTCGCTTGTCAAAAGGCAAGGTGGGTTGACCGCCGCCTTGCCTAGGTCGACCGGCTGGTCGACCTGTATATATATATATATATATATATATATTCTTTTCTTTTTATTTCTACTTATTTTGTTTATTTTATAACTCGGTCATATTAGCTCGGTTTCTGACGTTCTATATATGGAAATTGACCAAAAAATTACCACGGACACAATGGTGCAATTTCCATGGCTTAATTCTGATAATTTCACAAAGTTATTTTATTATCTAATTAATTAACGAATTAATTATTACAGGTTAAATTTCGGGTTGTTACAAAATCATAATAAAATTTTACAATTAATAATTCATAAATATTAATTAATTTGCAACAATTATAAATTAATTAAATCGTTTGTTTGAAGGAGAATTCATCGTTCCGGTAGTGTGACTCGTCAAGTGTAAATTCGATCAACAATTAATATCGAACTATTCGAATATTAACGTTCACACATCACTTAGAAGGTGGTGTGAAATTTTGGCCAAATTTATCACTTACTTGGTTTCGGTAAAATCCAATTACACTTTATTAAGCGTTACTCGGTTGAGAAATTTATTTTACACCAATTCTCTTCGTTAAAACTGTATCACTTTGAACTTATGGAATTTGGTAATGATCAAAATTCCAATATCATCCATATTCAACTTTATAGTCCAACCACAAAGTCCTCGGTTCAATAATAACAATTATTATTAACCGAAATGCTTTGGTCAAAGACTTTGACTTTGAGTTGACTTGAGTTGACCGTGATACAAATTTCATATAACCGAGAAGATGAATCATCTCTTGAATGATGCTTCACTTACAATACTTCCAATCGACCCAATGGTAGTCACTCAATGGACACTATGCCATGATTTGATTATAATCAAACCAAAGCTTTCATATTGAAGATTGACAGTATTCTCAAGTCGAAAGAACTATGTAAATCAATCATATTGATATTTTCTGTTTGACCTTAGTTATGTTAACTAATAGAAAACTATCGAGTAAGTCGTTCCATAATTATCCAATAAATATTTGTATGTAACCCATAGGCGCCCCAGTAGTCATGAGTAATATACGGCCCAACAATTGGAGAGCGTTGTGTACTCTAGTCTAAATGAATACATCGATATCCTATCTTGATGCATCTTGACTAATAACATTTAAAATGCCTTATTTGTTTTTATTGTGATAAATTACTCGTGGTTACAACACTTTGTAACTACTATCATAAAACATACCATTTAAGGATTTTCTACTAAATATACTTTCAATTAAATTAATTAATATAACACATTATATCAAGTACATAATAGAAAGAAACCACCATTTATTTCGCACAAGATTGATTACCGAGTCTGATATATTAATAAATTACATAATTTCCTCTAAGTAATACCCCTAACTCTATTAATCTCTCACTTGTACTTGGGGTCAATTATAGAATCTTATTCCAGCTTCTCAAGTCGGTTTCCTCAAAATTAATCGGGTCAGGCCCTTAGTGAATGGGTACACTATTACGTTTTAATTATGTACTCTGTCAATTAACTCTCCTCGATGCTGATAACCTTTTTTATCATGTGGAACAATTCAGAGTATGTCTCTCGACTTCTAGTAAGTTTAAGTTCTATTACGAACTATATCGCGACATTGTTACCATATCACAATGTTATTGGATTCTTAACATTTGGAATCACTCTCAGCTTAGTTATAAATTTGTGCATTTATATTTTAGATGCATTCTTTTGTTACAGAACTATTCAAGGTGTGTGCTTAGTCTTTCTAGTCGAGTCAACCATAGTCTTTCATTTGAAACATTCCAACTTAAAGATTCTTAACTTGAATTTATTATGGCAGATTATACTCAATACCACTTATGCAGTTTGAGTCCGAACATTCCTTCATAAGGAGTTCATGGTTTCTGTAAATAATTCTCTAGTATTTCATAAATACACGAGAATACTACAAACTACCATTTAATGATATCAATTTTGAATTTTATATTTGTTTCATGTATCAAAATACATAAATAAATCATGATATCGTATACAACATAACATGTATGATAAGGAATTCATCTTACATGTTTGGTATTAAACATTTTAATAAGGTGTCCTTGCATATCATTTTGGGACATTCCCAGTATCTTTAATACTTACTATAAAAGACATCATTTACAAATCAAACATCAAGTATCAAAACAACTAAAAGTTGATTTTAACATGAGCGCATCATTAACAATCAGTAGTGTGTTGTTTACTTATGGTTTAGAAATATCAATGTACATTTTAACTTTCTTTCTTATGAGTACACGCTTCCTCTGCATTTCGATTATAATCAACCTATTTGATATTTCTATCAAAACATTTGCTCAATTTTGACACTTGTCGAATGACACTTTCGTATCCGTTCTTGGATCATTTCCAAAAATCTCATAAACCTAATGTCGCTCCAACAGACTTCGAGACACTTTGGTTATTATGTGCAAACATACTAATCTAAATCTATATTTAGAACTTTCTGTTTCAACACATATATACCAAAGCGTAAAGTCATACTATGCGATAATTTTGTTAGTAAAGTCTGAACCAACTTTAGCACATCGATTAGTGAATCTGTTACGTTAATTTCAACAATTGAAATTTATGATATTATTCTTATTAATGTGGCTCACTATATTCCAACTGCATTTGACTTTCTCCTATAGACATATTTGCGGCCAATGGATCATATCCCTTCAAGTACAACTAACAAAATCGTATTTTGATAATGTACTTGGAATCTATTTCAGATTAGTGTATCGTACCATATTATAGAGTCAATACTATTAATGGTTTTATTAAACAACCGAGGATTATTGATTCTTGACATTGATAAGAAACTCGTAGTTTCTTTTTAACATGCAAGGATACTCATTAGACATTCTAACGTGCCATGTTCATTTAGGTTTGGTTAATTTCATTTCATCCTTTGTAATCAGTTTTATCCTTGGATCGTATCCAAATTCATTTTATACCAATAATTTCTTAAAGAAATCCCTTCGTTACAAATTTGGTATTTCTTGGAACAACAGTTGTTTCTCAATGCAATGGAATGGGCATTCATAAACATTTTATGAATTACCTTATATAAAACCGATTTTTGCATTAGTTCATAATATATTTATGTTCACAACATTAATTAGTCATCTAATGACTATCGACCTCAAAATTCTTTTGGGACGATTTGTACAAGATCCCTTGGGTACAATTATTACGTGTAGTCTTTCAACTCGCACAACCTGCCAACTCCTTAGTCTAAGATATGTAGGGATTTCATGTAAACCTTTATCTTATAGAGTTTTGTAAACTATTCTTCGGATACGTACTAAGTGGACCGTGAGCTTAATTAGTTAACCCTAACATGACTAATTTAGACCGTATAGGCTATTGGGCTTCGATACCATTGTTGGAACTTGGCTGGCCCGTAGTGAAAGTAATGGAAAAATATAAAAATTCCTTTATTGGATCTTCATGGGCCTATGGAGTCTACTTAATTTAGAATATTTTTAAATATTATTTAAATGAAATCTTTTATTTTATTTAAAATTATAAATTATATATTTATATTTAATTTATGTTTTGACACACACATACACACACATACATATAAATATGTGTATCATATAGACATATGTGTGTGTGTGCATGTGTAACATATCAACCCGTGTAAGGTATAACGTGCCCGTGTGTAAATGTTGGGATTTAAATTGTAATAGGCCCATTAGCACATCCAATATTTGAGTATATCTTGTCCAAATATATCTATGTATATAAACTATTATTTTATATAAATATTATATGTATGTATGTGTATGTATATATTAAGTTTGTTTAAATAATTTTATATAAAAGTATAATATATATATATATGTTTGCATATATATATATATAATCTCATAAATAAGACATTAATATTATATATATACATATTATTAAAATATATTTATTTAAATATAAATAAATTATTTAAAATATTAAAATAATTTCTTATTTTTTTAAACCACGAATAATATATTTGTATACATATATATATAATAATAAAATAATTATATAATATATATATACACACACAAAAAATATATTTATAATATATAGTTATATATATGTTAATTAATCAAATTATTCAAGGTAAATTTTTTTAAATCCCAGGTCATGTGCAAAGCTTAGAAATAATTTTATATTTCATATTTTTTAATTTAAAATTAATTTTAATTAAATATTCAAAAAATTAATAAAATAATAATAATTAATTAATTTCGAAATTTTGTTTAAAATTTTATTTTTCTAGTAAATCCTAAATTATACTTTGAAGTTTGAAACTTTTTCCAAATTTTTCTCGGTTTAAAATAATTTATTTAATTTTGACCATTTTAAACAATTAATTTTTAAAGTAGAAAAATAAATTTTTATTTTTTCATTTTTCATTCGAGAGCTTATCTGGTGTTATGATTTAATAAAATTTTAAAATTATTTTTCATGAAAAAATCAAATTAATATAATTTATTTATTAAGTAAATTAATTTAAATATAACTAAATATTAATAAAAATTATTTTTTAGTGCTGAAAGTATATTTTACCTTAGTAAATTATATATAAAGTTATATGACTAATTTTAACCATAATACGATGTTATAACTAATTATAAACTATATATATTAGTTATGTGACGATTTTGATATGCAAGCAATGTTGTCATAAAATAGTTTATATATATATAATAAAAACATTATATTGAAAATCATTAATTATAATAATATAAAATTGTACTTTAAATCCAAAGCCTTAAAGTACACATTGAAAAGGTAAACTCTCCACTTTGAAACTCTTTCCAATTCAGTAGATTGCTAGTCCTTAAACCATTGACCTTCAGCCATTAGATAACAGTCGCTTTGATTTGATTTGCACTTGAGAAATTAGGTAGATGGAAGGGAGGAATTCGGCCTGATATAGATCAAGCTTGTGGCTTCAAAAGATCCTCTACAGGTTGAGGATAGAGATGCTTATATATCCGAGAGTTAATAGATAATTTAGTATCAAGATCCTACATCATCTCTTGCAAATTCTCTTCCATCTTAGCTCTCCATATCAAAGTCTATGTTGTACCATCTTATGGCCACATTAACCCCTTATTATGGCTGAATTTTCCAGCCCCCTTGGGCTTTTAAACACATTTAAAGCCCAAACAAAATATTGTACAATTAAATCCAATTTAATCGCTTATCAATATCGTATATCGATTGATATATTTATAACTATTATAAATATATATAATAATATTTATTCATCAAATCATAATCAAATTTTATAATTAACAATTTATAAATAATAATTAATTTATGACAATTATAAATGAATTAAATCGTTTAGTTAAAAGAGAATTCCTCGTTTCGGTTGTGTGACTCGTCGGGTGTAAATTCAATCAGAGATTAATACCGAACTATTCGAATATTAATGTTCCACGTTACTTAGCAAGTGGTGTGATATTTTAGCCAAATTTATGGCTTACTTAGTTTCGGTGACATCCAATTTTACTTTAATTAAGTGTTACCCGGTTGTGACTTTTATTTACACCAATTCTCTTCGTCAAAACTATATCACTTTGAACTTATGAAATTCGGTAATGGTCAAAAATTCAAATACATCCATATTCAACTCTATAGTCCAAACACAAAGTCCTTGGTTTAATAATGACAATTATTATTAGCTGAAATGCTCTAGCTGGAGACTTTGACTTTAAGTTGACTTGAATTGAATATGATACTAACCTCATATAACTGAGGAGACGAATCCTCTCTTGAATAGTGCTTCACTTTCAATACTTCCACTTGACCCAACTATAGTTAATTTATGGATGACATGCTGTGATTAGACTATAATCAAAGTGGAGCTTTCATATAGAAGATCGATGGTATTCTCAAGTCGAGAGAACTGTGTAAATCAGTCACATCGATATTTTTTGTTTGACCTTAGTTATATTAACCAATAGAAAATTATCGAGTGAGTCGTTCCATAGTTATCCAATAACTATCAGTACGTAACCCCTAAATGCCTCCAGTAGTCATGAGTAATACACTGCCCAACATTTGAAGAATGTTGCATATTGTAGTCTTAATGAATACATCGATATCTAGTCTCGATGCACCTTGACTGGGAACATTTAAAATGGTATATTTGTTTTTATTGTGATAAATTACTCATGGTCACAATACTTTGTAACTACTATCACAAAACATATCATTTGTGGATTTTCTATTAAATATACTTTTAATTAAATTACTTAATTAATATAACACATTATATCAAGTATATAATAGAAATAAAACACCTTTTATTTTGAACAAGATTGACCACCGAGTTAGATGTATGTAACAAATTACATAATTGCCTCTAGGGCATGCCCCTAACTCTATCAGTAATGAAGTACAGTGTTTTCATAAGAAAGTTTTGTCGACAAAGCTCTTGATATACGACAAGAATATCGTTAACCCAATGCATAACATATTTTTAGCTTTTTCTTTGATTTAAAATTCGTTTTTGCAATCAAGTCTTCCAAATTTTTACAGTCAAAATCATTATTTGTCATTGATTTGTATGAATTATAGGAGAGTGGGTAAGAAGATATCAGAACAATTTTTTTTAAGGAAGTGAATTAGGTTAGATTACTGGAGAAAATTAGACCGTTTGAGTTTGGCGTGTTGGATAAATCCAGGGCTGACCTAGCGGGAAGCCCACCTAGCCCATGGCCTGAGGCAACCCCCTAAGCTTAGGGTAACAAAAAAAAATATTTAAGCAGCAAATCTGGTCCATCTCTCTCCATGCCCCTTACTCTTAGTCACAAATTCAGAAACTCAAATTTCAATTCGTCTTAACTGTCACAACCCGTCTTTCACTCCACAGAAAGACGCATCATGAGTAAGAAAGAAAGGGATAGAAAAGAGAAAAGATAGAGAAAGAACTAAACAATATCAGAATCTCACAGCGGAAACGGAACAAAATATAATATATCACATAACTATTACATAGTCTTTACATAATCAGAGTTACACAGCTTATACAACACAATACATTAGACAGTTATAAAACCTGTCTATCATACAACACAAGATACAACATAGAGATTAACACAGCGGAACCACTATATATCTACATACGCTGAAGCCTCCTGCTCCATATCTTCTCCAGAAACTCGTCAAAGCCAAACCTGAATCCCTGGGTTACTCGTAAAAATTTGAGTACCCAGAGTTTATTTTTCAAAAATTAGGGTTGTCGTTCATATTTAAATTATCTCTATCATGCTCCCTTACTCTTAGTTCCGATAAGCACAAGCAAATATACGATTACCGACAAAGTGATTGCTACTTCTAAACTCTGGACTTCGGGTGCCAGCCTCTAGTTGTAACGATCCGTAAATTCCAACCGTTTTAATAACGCAATTAGTTGAAATTTTGTGAAATTTTAAACGATAAAATTTTAAAATATAAATTTAATATTGGAATGCGTTTAGTTAAACATAGCAACTGGTAAATTTTCGTCCGAAATTATGAAAGTTTATTTCGCGCGTAAATTTACTTCAATTTAATCAGTTAAAAAGCGATGAAAATAAAATGTTTTCGAAACCTAAATATTTTTCCATAGAAAAATTTTAAACTGTCTTCTGAGCAAGATGTCAGTTTGTCGTTTTTCCAAATTCGGACATCTTTGGCTCTGTCGATCTTATTTTTCAGCGTTTTTCTTGCATTTTCCGCTATTAGAAAATTCGAATTTTTATAATTCAATCGAATCACCGATATCTGTATACCGTTTTGATCGTCTCATCGTGCTGATCTCTGCGGTATATTTATTTCTATGTTTTGAAGTCCGAGAGACAGCGAAATCTATGAAACGATTTCCGTATCGGTTCCGCAATTTGAGTTTTGGGTTTCCTACTCCCTCATCTATCTACCGTGTCATACCAAGGGCCATTAGCTTTTACTATTTACAGTAATGGTCATTGGGCTTTTGCAATTCCCTATATTCAATTATGACTTCATTGGTTAATGTTTATTTTATCGGTTACCACTTATTATGCCTGTTCATTTCCAAAGAATTAAATGATAACGCATTTATTATTGTTTGGAGCAATGCTTGCCTGTATCCTCTCTGGTTCGTGTGCATTTTTCTATCTCTACGCCTACACTTGCTTTTATATAAAAAAAATTATTATTGTTCCTGCACTGTTTCTTTCCGCTTCCAAGCCTCCTACCGTGTATCCCCTTCATCTCCTCTTTACCACCACTTCACCTCCACCCTCTCAGCAATCGCCCGCTGTCTCTCCATCACCCTCCAACTCGACCACCTCTGCACCCATTCCCATCTATCACGACCTTCCCTCTTCGACCAAACTCTAGCCGACCCTTCACGGCAGCCCATCCAGCAGCCTCATCAATTTCCGCCCCTCCTCCTAGACCGCTTGCAGCCCAGCCCAGGCCGAACAACTTCATCATCTTCCACCTCTATTCGTCGTTGCCTTCTCGGTCCTAGCCTCCTCCTTGCATCTATCCTAAATCTTTCCAGTCAGCATCTGTAAGTGTTGATTTGTATTTTATTTTATTATCTTATGTATAAGGGTTATAAAGGTGTATTGATGTCTGTTACATTAATAAAGAAAGTTGCTGTGAAGACTTTATTTTATCAGATATAAGTGTAATTGGTTAAGTATGAAGACTTTATTTTATATCAAAATTTTGCATTGCGTTGGAAGCCTGTTATAATCCTAGCATATGCATTCTTAAGCGGTTATAAAATGCACAGGCATTAGTTATGTTTGCTTTCATAAGTTCTAGATAATATAAGCTGTGTAGTTTCTTTTATACAAGTAGGTTATACTTTTATATACATATTGTTTTAGTGTATACGTATGTCCTATTTATATTTGGGTTATGACCGAAATTTGAGTGTGTATATGTATTGATATTTTCAAATGTATACGGTTATTTTCTAAAGTTTACTGTGTAGATATGTCTCTTATATATGACAGTTATATATATTTTTCGAAACTTTGGATATGAAATATATATATATGTTAATATATATTTTTCTATTTTCGCAGTATATACTTATTTTATGGCAACTGTTTATGTATATTTCTGTGAATAAAATAGTAAGTTATATAAATCCTTATTTTGATTTCAAGCTTATAAACATACTTGTTTCGCATGACTAGTTACAGACATTCAAGCTTTCAGAGTGTTTTATGTATACGTTACAGTGGATATATATTTGTGTGGGTTCTCATTTATATAAGGCGGTTTTGCATATGTTGTATTATATTTTTATTATACCAATATATATAGGGTCAGTCAGTTTCTTGCTTCCGTAGTGTTGTTCCTTTTTGTTCTTGGGAAAGTGTTCGTTTCAACTTGGTTATATTATATATGAAGTTATCTATTGTTTGAAATATAGTTTACAAAGGTATTTATATATACCTCTCTTAAATTTATCTACTACTTAGTATTGTATTACGTTGTTAAAAGTATATACGTATGTTTTATTTTAGGCCTATGAGTTGTGTACTATGTTAGTAAATATAATTCAAAGTATAGATATGGTTTCAGTATATTTGCTTCTTAACTATTGATTTTAAACTATTTACATATTTGGTTATTTTTAATTTCAAAATGTACGTAGACTTTAAGCTATAATTTTTTTTGATATAATTTTAGCTAAGTTGTTTATATCTTGGGTCTTAATTAGTTTTAAATATAAAAAGTTGAATCATATATATATTATACTAATATTTGGTGTGTTGATTTTTTTAAGTAATACTAATAGTATAATATTCGTTTTGTTTCTGTCATATCAAAACTGATTATGATTCGTTCTATCGGTTTCCATTTCATCAGCCTTTGGTCCGTCGTGCTTGTTTTCTTCATCGAATTCATGCCCATCGCACCGTGCTCTGGATTCGTACCACATTTCCGTATCAAATTCCTCTAACCTCGAAAGGTGAGCAATCACTCACGATTAACGTTCTTTTATTTATTAAATTTGATTTCAATTGAAACGACAATTGAAATTTACTGTTGTTAGTTAATTACACTGTTATATATGCTATTACCTGTATTAGTTCACCTGTGACATCTGACACCATTATCTGTTAATTATTTATGCGATGATAATACAGTTTGGCTGATAATTGATTGATTGTTGATGTTTATATTGGACGTTAAATTGTTAGTGTTAAATGATAAATAGTATGCCAAATTGAAATGGATATAGGATAGTTAACGATTTTAAAACTGATTTATATGTTAAATTTGATTAGTTGAATATGACCCCTTTTAATTGTTAAATTAATCAACACGTAGAATAGTGATAATTACACTTTGAACCATTGAACGTATATTTGATTAATTGTTGTAGTGTTAAAATTGAAATCGAATGACAATTGAAGAACCGTATAAATATTAGTGTAATAATCTTTAATCTACATGAAATGATAATGTAGATTCCAGAGATAATTATATTAATTCGTACAAATAACAATGCGAATTAATACGGTTATTTCGGGATTATTTGAATTGATTATTGGATTGATATTGATTGTTGTTATTGCTTGTTTATTTACTTTGACACCATCCCAGTTATCACACTGCAAGTTCCCTTTGCTATGTTTTGATTTTGAATTGAATTGGAATCGGGTTGAAATGATAAATACCCAAATTGAACTTTGATCTAGGATAGAGAATTAAATAAAACCCGATTGGTCAATAATTTGATTTAAAAATAAGCGAAGATTTTATTTGAATAAATAATATGGTTTTGAAATGAAGTTGAAATTTGAATTTTAATGAAAGGAAAATGTTAATATTTAATAATCTGAAACAAAATTTTAACAATGTAATTGATGAAAGAACATTGTTTAATTTGAGAAATGATTGAATTAAGTTTGAAATGATATAATAATTAAGTTTGAAATTATTAAACTTTGAAATTATTTAATAATTAAGTTTTGAATTATTTAATAATTAAATAAGATTGAATGAGTTAATGATCAAATTGAATTGAATTCTTTAATAAGTGAAATTGAATTTCTTTAACAAGAAATAAAATGTGATATTTTTGAAATTAATGTAAGACTTGTAATTTAAAGAAATTGATTTGATGAATTTGATTTAATTCAATTTGTAAGTTTTGATATAAGGAAGTTGAATTCTAATAATGGATTTAATGAATTGGAAATTTAATAGAAATTGTTTTGAATGGCAAATTGACTTAATGAATATTGAATGAAATCGATAAATGAATTTAAATTGATTTGAATGTTAAATTAAATTAATTTAAATGATTTCGGAATGAAATTTATATACGAACTTGAATCAATATTTGAATTGAAATTGAATTATAAGATTTTGAAATGATAATTTGGAAGTTTTGAAACGTAAATTATGGAAATTGTTTTAGAAAGACAAATGAAATGTTGATTTACAAATTCTAATTGAAAATTGTAATTGATTTGGCTTTGAAATTTATTAAACGACCAATCAGTGTAATAATTACGAAGGTTATTAAAGAGACCGGAATCGGTTAGGGACATACTCACTGTCTAAACCGAAACCACTTTAATAACTATACGTGGAGTGTGATCCAGAATGAAGTGGTTGGAATGATGTACGTGATGACTGAAGAAAGAGAACGATAATGGATAGCCTTGACACTTGTGTCAAATTGGAAATGACTAAAACAGGAGTCGTGCCGGGCCAAATGGAGGTCAGCTACCTCAAGCGAACACACTTCTTCGAATTACTCATTACTTGTTGTCGATTGGTGCACCCTTGATTTTGGGAGTGTTGTTTCGCGGTGCTGCGGTCGCTGCGGCGATGCGTTCTCACCAGTCCGGATCAGGAAAACGGTAGTTTCACTACCTTGGGTATTGCCTCATGTGCCTTGTCATACTTGTATCCCTATACGCGACCACTACGATTTGTTTTGTACCTTTAGTATATGGATTGCCCTCTGGTGACTTTCGGTTTTGGGGAAACGACGGTCTTGTATATGCTCTTGGGAATAAAAATGTGTTAAGGGGGATAATGGTAACGCCTTAACACTATTTTGATACCTTATATTACTGATAGACATTATCTACTTAGCGTACATTACTACCTAGTAGATAGTTTAACGGATCCTTAAAGGATGGTTATTCCAAACATCCTTTGAGTTACTTGTATTTCAATTGCTATTTCACTTGAGTTGGATTTATTAATATAAGAATGTTAATCCTGACTCGAGTGTCTTGTGTTTTTGCTTTACGCTCGGGTCAGACCGAGTGTACCAGTATTCGTGATTCACCTTTGGAGTTGGAGCTTTTCTTGAAGATCCAGCCATCTATTCTGCTTTCAGTATTCGATGATTCCAGTGATGTATTCTGATTTGTATCTGATGTATCGTATTACTCTTCCGTTGTATCTGGTTTAACTCTGATGTAACTTATATATTTATATAGTAGCTTCATGAACTACTATCTCTTTTATTTCCGCTGCATTTATTACTCTGTGTCTGTGATCTGTGATTTAATTATTTACTGTATATGTTCAGTTTTGCCAAATTTAAACTAACAACGCGGTATTTTGAGCAATCCAATTCCGGCATGAGTGTCTACCTATGCACTTATAATGGATGCGAATGGTCCAAAATATCGGGTCGTTACAGTTGGTATCAGAGCTTTGGTAGCTCTAGGCAAAACTTAACATATAGGGTAAATGTATTTACAGAATCACTCTCATTCGAGTTTCAATCTCTTCCTTTTGACTCGATTCCTTTGAATTTTGGAACGTTCCCTACGATTCCAAAATTCATTCATGTCCCTCACTATTCGTCTTCTTTCAATTCTGGAGCACCCCATAACTCCATTTTGAATGATATCTATAATAGATCGGCGGTCTCGCCAATCTTCAAATGATTGTAAAGGGGTGAAACTCCTTTACAATAGGCATTGATTTACCGGAGATTTTTGTATCCTCGGTTTACGATGCTATCTATCTCCTGCTATACCTGAATTTTTTTCTTGAGATCGAATGTCGATTTACCTCGGAATTCTACAACGTTCTTATTCTTGAAGTCACGGTCGACCCGGTTAAGGTTGCCCGCGATTTATATAAACTTATCAATCTTCTTACTTTGCTATTCATTATCTTATCTCATGTTTCAAACTTATTTTCGAATCAAAATTCTCTTTGATTTGAGTCAACAAAAATTTGAATCCCTATCCTTATTTTGAAAATTCATTCCTGTATCGTCGAGCAAAGAAATGTATTTGTAAACTAATATATAAATGTTTTAATATATACTGTGTTGTTTGAGTTGTTGATTTGGGTTTCCGATCGATTCGTCTGATCAACGCTATCGATAGGATTTCCAAAACACTTGAACAGAGCAAACTGACACAATAGTATTTTCAAAATTTAGTAAATAAAATAATTTTGAATGATTATATTATATATAAGTATAAATTTTCTGAAATTGAATTGTTAACTGAATTAGTTGTCATAAAGGTAATATTTGATTTTCACTATATGTTTTGTAAATCATTGATTATTCCAACATAAAAAATAAATGGAATTATAAAAGTTGTTTTATAGATTTATTTAGAAATTTAAATGAATTTAAAGTAAGAATTTGAGAATTTAATTTCCTAATATTTCAAGCTTTGGTTTTTTTTAAATTTTAAAATGTATATTATATAAAGTATTTTCAAATATAAACGGTTTTCAAAGAATTTTAAAATATTGGAATCAGTGCTCTTCTCTTTGTCGCTGGAAAATAGTCTCGGTGATGGCGGCCGCATCATCGACATTCATTTTCGAGTTTCGAAGTGGAGAAACCATTCTGTAGCTTTGCTACGGTTTTGTTTTGGAAAAATATTTTTGATTTGAATTTCTTAAGTATGACTTGATTTATATATATATATATATGGGTATATTATTTTAAATTTAATTTGATCAAATATATATAATATATACATAATTATTTCTAAAGGGTTTGAAATTAAACGAAAATTAAATTCTTAAAAATCATGTTAAAAGATGTTTTCAATTATAAATAAAATTAAATTTTGGATAAATGTTTAAATTTGGAATTATTGAATTTGAAAATTTTATTTTTATAGTACTAAATTGCATTTTTATATAACTTACCTAAATTATTAAGAAGTTAAAATGAAATTGGATGATATACAATATAAAATGTTTTATGAATAAAAGTTGAGTGTTATAATAAATGTTATACACTTAAATTTTATTATAAAGATGTTAATAGAGATAAATAGGATAATAGGTTAATTGAATAATAGATGAGGCAAATAAATTTGTTTTGAAAGAATTAATAAATTGAAATTTGATCAACATATGAAAATACCTTGAATTTAAAAGAAATTAATTTAATTTAAATCGAAACTTTTATGTTTTAAATTAATTTATACGGGTTAAATATATGTGAGTAGATATATTAAGTAGAATAAATTTAACAATAATTTGGAATAAAGAAGAATTTAAATTGTTAAAAAAAATATGATTATAATAAAGGACTATTCAAATTTATGGTTTTAGAAATTGTAAATTGAAGAAATGGGATAATAAGATAATGAATTTAGAAATAGTTGAGATTGATTTAAGTGAAATCAAATGGATTAAATCAATTATTGAATATCAATTAATTTAAACTTGAATTTATATGGTTTAAATTAATTGTTATTTTGTATTTCAAATCTGTTTTTCTTTCTGGTTGTTTCTATTCTCCTACCTTGTTCCTTTTCGGGGACGAAAAGTTTTGAGTGGGGGAGAGTGTAACGATCCGTAAATTTCAACCATTTTAATAACGCAATTAGTTGAAATTTTGTGAAATTTTAAACGATAAAATTTTAAAATATAAATTTAATATTGGAATGCGTTTAGTTAAACATAGCAACTGGTAAATTTTCGTCCGAAATTATGAAAGTTTATTTCGCGCGTAAATTTACTTCAATTTAATCAGTTAAAAAGCGATGAAAATAAAATGTATCTGAAACCTAAATATTTTTAAATAGAAAAATTTTAAACCGTCTTCTGAGCAAGATGTCAGTTTGTCGTTTTTCCAAATTCGGACATCTTTGGCTCCGTTGATCTTATTTTTCAGCGTTTTTCTTGCATTTTCCGCTATTAGAAAATTCGAATTTTAATAATTCAATCGAATCACCGATATCTGTATACCGTTTTGATCGTCTCGTTGTGCTGATCTCTGTGATATATTTATTTCTATGTTTTGAAGTCCGAGAGACAGTGAAATCTATGAAACGATTTCTGTATCGGTTCCGCAATTTGAGTTTTGGGTTTCCTACTCCCTCATCTATCTACCGTGTCATACCAAGGGCCATTAGATTTTACTATTTACAGTAATGGTCATTGGGCTTTTGCAATTCCCTATATTCAATTATGACTTCATTGGTTAATGTTTATTTTATCGGTTACCACTTATTATGCCTGTTCATTTCCAAAGAATTAAATGATAATGCATTTATTATTGTTTGGAGCAATGCTTGCCTGTATCCTCTCTGGTTCGTGTGCATTATTCTATCTCTACGCCTACACTTGCTTTTATATAAAAAAAATTATTATTGTTCCTGCACTGTTTCTTTCCGCCTCCAAGCCTCCTACCGTGTATCCCCTTCAGCTCCTCTTTACCACCACTTCACCTCAACCCTCTCAGCAATCGCCCGCTGTCTCTCCATCACCCTCCAACTCGACCACCTCTGCACCCATTCCCATCTATCACGACCTTCCCTCTTCGACCATACTCTAGCCGACCCTTCACGGCAGCCCATCCAGCAGCCTCATCAATTTCCGCCCCTCCTCCTAGACCGCTTGCAGCCCAGCCCAGGCCGAACAACTTCATCATCTTCCACCTCTGTTCGTCGTTGCCTTCCCGGTCCTAGCCTCCTCCTTGCATCTATCCTAAATCTTTCCAGTCAGCATCTGTAAGTGTTGATTTGTATTTTATTTTATTATCTTATGTATGAGGGTTATAAAGGTGTATTGATGTCTGTTACATTAATAAAGAAAGTTGCTGTGAAGACTTTATTTTATCAGATATAAGTGTAATTGGATAAGTATGAAGACTTTATTTTATATCAAAATTTTGCATTGCGTTGGAAGCCTGTTATAATCCTAGCATATGCATTCTTAAGCGGTTATAAAATGCACAGGCATTAGTTATGTTTGCTTTCGTAAGTTCTAGATAATATAAGCTGTGTAGTTTCTTTTATACAAGTAGGTTATACTTTTATATACATATTGTTTTAGTGTATACGTATGTCCTATTTATATTTGGGTTATGACCGAAATTTGAGTGTGTATATGTATTGATATTTTCAAATGTATACGGTTATTTTCTAAAGTTTACTGTGTAGATATGTCTCTTATATATGACAGTTATATATATTTTTCGAAACTTTGGATATGAAATATATATATATATATATATATGTTAATATTATTTTTTTCTATTTTCGCACTATATACTTATTTTAAGGCAACTGTTTATGTATATTTCTGTGAATAAAATAGTAAGTTATATAAATCCTTATTTTGATTTCAAGCTTATAAACATACTTGTTTCGCATGACTAGTTACAGACATTCAAGCTTTCAGAGTGTTTTATGTATACGTTACAGTGGATATATATTTGTGTGGGTTCTCATTTATATAAGGCGGTTTTGCATATGTTGTATTATATTTTTATTATACCAATATATATAGGGTCAGTCAGTTTCTTGCTTCCGTAGTGTTGTTCCTTTTTGTTCTTAGGAAAGTGTTCGTTTCAACTTGGTTATATTATATATGAAGTTATCTATTGTTTGAAATATAGTTTACAAAGGTATTTATATATATATCTCTTAAATTTATCTACTACTTAGTATTGTATTACTTTGTTAAAAGTATATACGTATGTTATATTTTAGGCCTATGAGTTGTGTACTATGTCAGTAAATATAATTCAAAGTATAGATATGGTTTCAGTATATTTGCTTCTTAACTATTGATTTTAAACTATTTACATATTTGGTTATTTTTAATTTCAAAATGTACGTAGACTTTAAGCTATAATTTTTTTTGATATAAGTTTAGCTAAGTTGTTTATATCTTGGGTCTTAATTAGTTTTAAATATAAAAAGTTGAATCATATATATATTATACTAATATTTGGTGTGTTGATTTTTTTTAAGTAATACTAATAGTATAATATTCGTTTTGTTTCTGTCATATCAAAACTGATTATGATTCGTTCTATCGGTTTCCATTTCATCAGCCTTTGGTCTGTCGTGCTTGTTTTCTTCATCGAATTCATGCCCATCGCACCGTGCTCTAGATTCGTACCACATTTCCGTATCAAATTCCTCTAACCTCGAAAGGTGAGCAATCACTCACGATTAACGTTCTTTTATTTATTAAATTTGATTTCAATTGAAACGACAATTGAAATTTACTGTTGTTAGTTAATTACACTGTTATATATGCTATTACCTGTATCAGTTCACCTGTGACATCTGACACCATTATCTGTTAATTATTTATGCGATGATAATACAGTTTGGTTGATAATTGATTGATTGTTGATGTTTATATTGGACGTTAAATTGTTAGTGTTAAATGATAAATAGTATGCCAAATTGAAATGGATATAGGATAGTTAACGATTTTAAAACTGATTTATATGTTAAATTTGATTAGTTGAATATGACCCCTTTTAATTGTTAAATTAATCAACACGTAGAATAGTGATAATTACACTTTGAACCATTGAACGTATATTTGATTAATTGTTGTAGTGTTAAAATTGAAATCGAATGACAATTGAAGAACCGTATAAATATTAGTGTAATAATCTTTAATCTACATGAAATGATAGTGTAGATTCCAGAGATAATTATATTAATTCGTACAAATAACAATGCGAATTAATATGGTTATTTCGGAATTATTTGAATTGATTATTAGATTGATATTGATTGTTGTTATTGCTTGTTTATTTACTTTGACACCATCCCAGTTATCACACTGCAAGTTCCCTTTGCTATGTTTTGATTTTGAATTGAATTGGAATCGGGTTGAAATGATAAATACTCAAATTGAACTTTGATCTAGGATAGAGAATTAAATAAAACCCGATTGGTCAATAATTTGATTTAAAAATAAGCGAAGATTTTATTTGAATAAATAATATGGTTTTGAAATGAAGTTGAAATTTGAATTTTAATGAAAGGAAAATGTTAATATTTAATAATCTGAAACAAAATTTTAACAATGTAATTGATGAAAGAACGTTGTTTAATTTGAGAAATGATTGAATTAAGTTTGAAATGATATAATAATTAAGTTTGAAATTATTAAACTTTGAAATTATTTAATAATTAAGTTTTGAATTATTTAATAATTAAATAAGATTGAATGAGTTAATGATCAAATTGAATTGAATTCTTTAATAAGTGAAATTGAATTTCTTTAACAAGAAATAAAATGTGATATTTTTGAAATTAATGTAAGACTTGTAATTTAAAGAATTTGATTTGATGAATTTAATTTAATTCAATTTGTAAGTTTTGATATAAGGAAGTTGAATTCTAATAATGGTTTTAATGAATTGGAAATTTAATAGAAATTATTTTGAATGGCAAATTGACTTAATGAATATTGAATGAAATCGATAAATGAATTTAAATTTATTTGAATGTTAAATTAAATTAATTTAAATGATTTCGGAATGAAATTTATATACGAACTTGAATCAATATTTGAATTGAAATTGAATTATAAGATTTTGAAATGATAATTTGGAAGTTTTGAAACGTAAATTATGGAAATTGTTTTAGAAAGACAAATGAAATGTTGATTTACAAATTCTAATTGAAATTGTAATTGATTTGGCTTTGAAATTTATTAAACGACCAATCGGTGTAATAATTACGAAGGTTATTAAAGAGACCGGAATCGGTTAGGGACATACTCACTGTCTAAACCGAAACCACTTTAATAACTATACGCGGAGTGTGATCCAGAATGAAGTGGTTGGAATGATGTACGTGATGACTGAAGAAAGAGAACGATAATGGATAGCCTTGACACTTGTGTCAAATTGGAAATGACTAAAATAGGAGCCGTGCCGGGCCAAATGGAGGTCAGCTACCTCAAGCGAACACACTTCTTCGAATTACTCATTACTTGTTGTCGATTGGTGCACCCTTGATTTTGGGAGTGTTGTTTCGCGGTGTTCCGGTCGCTGCGGCGATGCGTTCTCACCAGTCCGGATCAGGAAAACGGTAGTTTCACTACCTTGGGTATTGCCTCATGTGCCTTGTCATACTTGTATCCCTATACGCGACCACTACGATTTGTTTTGTACCTTTAGTATATGGATTGCCCTCTGGTGACTTCCGGTTTTGGGGAAACTACGGTCTTGTATATGCTCTTGGGAATAAAAATGTGTTAAGGGGGATAATGGTAACGCCTTAACACTATTTTGATACCTTATATTACTGATAGACATTATCTACTTAGCGTACATTACTACCTAGTAGATAGTTTAACGGATCCTTAAAGGATGGTTATTCCAAACATCCTTTGAGTTACTTGTATTTCAATTGCTATTTCACTTGAGTTAGATTTATTAATATAAGAATGTTAATCCTGACTCGAGTGTCTTGTGTTTTTTCTTTATGCTCGGGTCAGACCGAGTGTACCAGTATTCGTGATTCACCTTTGGAGTTGGAGCTTTGCTTGAAGATCCAGCCATCTATTCTGCTTTCAGTATTCGATGATTCCAGTGATGTATTCTGATTTGTATCTGATGTATCGTATTACTCTTCCGTTGTATCTGGTTTAACTTTGATGTAACTTATATATTTATATAGTAGCTTCATGAACTACTATCTCTTTTATTTCCGCTGCATTTATTACTCTGTGATCTGTGATTATTTATTTACTGTATATGTTCAGTTTTGCTAAATTTAAACTAACAACGCGGTATTTTTAGCAATTCAATTCCGGCATGAGTGTCTACCTATACACTTATAATGGATGCGAATGGTCCAAAATATCGGGTCGTTACACTAGTGCTCCATCTTTCCTTGCAAGGCTACAACTGCTACTATATGAGGTAATTAAAACTGGTTTTTGGAGTAAAATTGGTTGATATTGCTCCATTTTTTACTTATTGGTAGATAATATGACAAAAGAAGAAGACCATAAGAAATGGGTGAGAAATAGAGAGCAAAACTCCGGTGCTTATAATAGAAGGGTGAAACAATGTTAAGATGCAATATCTACATCATAGGTCGGTTCGATATCTAAGCTATTCAATACAAAAGCATAACAATCAAATGGTTCAATTCAAGTCCGAGAAACAAGTGAAGCTATTATTGAAATTATTGATGATGCTATAGAAGAACATGGAGATCTTGAAGTTCATATCAATGAAGATGTTTATGCGAATGAAATTGTTGATGAAGAAACAAACAATGACGATCATGAAGAGCATGTGAATGAAGAAAGTATGCCTGATTTGAACAAAGATGTTGATGTGGATAATGATCTGAGTTTATGTTGACCTATCATATAAAAAGAATAATAATAGTTCAAAGACGCATAATCAAAATCTTATAAAAATAACAAATTTTCAAGTGCCATTAAGTTTGGGGAAATTAGAAGTTTTTCATCCAAGCATTATATTCGCCGTTTTCCAAATGGCTAGGAATATAAAAGAAAGTATCTTATATATTCAAATGAATTGAACATTTTGTTTTTACTGCAAGCTATTTAAAAATAAATTAATTGTGAGCAAATTGTCGAAAGATGGAATTAATAATTGTCATAAACTTCCACACAAACATAGGGATCATGAAAGTAATTAAGAACATTGTGAAAATATTTTAAAGTGGGTTGATTAGCAAAAAGGACTAAAATTAAAAGCAAGGTTGATAAAAAATGGAAGCTCAAATTAAGAAAGAGAAAGTCCATTGGAAGATGATACTAATTTGGATAACTGAAGTTATGAAAACACTTTGTAGGAATAGTTTGCCATTTTTTGGAAGCAATGAGAAGACATGAAATGAATAATGGAATTTTTTTTCCAATTTATTGAGTTTCTTATGAAATTTGACCCAATTTTGCAAGATCATCTTCGATTTGTGGTAGATAAAGAAATCCAACATCATTATCTTAATCATAAGATTCAAAATGATATAATACTTCTATTATCAAATGAGATCAAAGCGAAAATAATAACCAAGATCTTAAAAGTAAAATATTTTTTAGTTATTCTTCATTGCGCACCAAATTTAGGTCAAGCACAAATATCAATTATAATAAGATGTGTGGATATTGAAGGTAGTAATGAAGTGAAGCTAGTAGATTTTTTCCTTGGATTTATCATTGTTAATGATACATTGGGGTTTGGCCTTTTCAAACAATTTTAAAATATTTTACATGAACTTAAGCTTTAGATTAATGATATAAAAGGTCAATGTTATGATAATGGATCTAATATAAAAGGTAAGCATTAAGCTATACAAAAAGATTCCTTGATATAAATCCTCGAGCATTTTATATGCCATGTGGTTGTCATAGTTTAGACCTTTCTTTATGTGACATGGCTAAATCTCGTGTTAAAGCGAGAATTATTTTTTGCACTCATACAAATGATTTATAGACCTACTCATCATGGGATGTTCCTAAAAAATATGTAAAAGGTTTAACACAAAAATTGTTATCAAAGACAAGATGGGAAAGTCATATTGAAAGTGTAAGAGCTATTCAATTTCAACCATCAATGTTAGGAGATGCTTTAATTGAAATTGCAAATAGTTCTAAAGAGGATATTGTGATGGCAGAAGTCAAAGGCTTATGAATTAATGTTCTGGAGAATTTTAAGTTCTTAATAAGCCTTTGTATTTGGTACAAGTTATTAAATAAAGTGAGTAAAGTAAGCAAAGCACTTCAACATGAGGATATGCATTTACTGTTAGATATGACTCACATTGTGGGTGCACAGGTTGGATGGGTAAGTCCCACATCACAAGAAACATGACATATAATGCGATATATATATGGAATTGGTGGCATGTGACATTGGGAATTCCTTTTGTTACAAGTAAGTGTCGTCAAGCCTAAGTATATGCTCATTGGAAGGTAATGAAAGGATGTTCAATCGGGACGCTGATATATTGAAAGCTTCGTTAGGTGGCGCCAACACGCACAATGAAGCGCGTGTACATGAGGCGCGTTGGAGTGTCGAAACTCAACATGATATCAGAGCAAATGGTTCGAGGGACCATTAGATCATGTGAGAGTGATCGAAGCATAACTCCTTGAGACTTGAGAAAAGAAGAATGACTCGTCAATGTGGAGACATGGTTAAGCAGCCTAACACGCTGCTGGAAGATGACTCATGGATATGCAGCCTAACCGCACTACATTGAGGACTCAGGATCTTCAAGATGACTTGAGTGGAAGTGCTCATCTTAAGGTGGAGATGGAAAGAAGTGGAAGCAGCCTAGCCTAACTATAGAGCTTCTTCAGTATGCTTGCCAAGAAGGTTTGTAACGAGCTGAAATTTTAACGTTTTGAATGAGGATATTTAATACATTTAAATATTCAAATTTGATTCGAATGTAATAAATAATAAGAAAATTAATTTTTAATAAAACGATTTGATTGTAATGACGTATTTTTATTTCAATTTATAGAATTTATTCATAATTTTTAATTTGGAAAATATTTAAATTATCGTTTGACGTATTTTTCGGCAAACGGTTGTATTTTTGAAATTTCACAGAATAAGATAACCAGTTATTTTATTGTTATTTTGTGACCGTGTTGCATTGTTGTGAACGATCGAATTTTTATTTTTGTCATTCATGGTTTGTAAGAGAACAAAATTTTGGGTGATGAAGTGTTGGAAATTATAGAATAAACAAACCAAAACATAATAATATTCTTCACTTCTTCCATTTTCGCTCTTTCCCTTTTTTATTTTCATTTATAGTAAACGAGAACCAAGCTTCCACTTCAAAAATCAAAATCAAACGATTTGGTTAACGAAAAATTACAAAAATGGATCCATGGAGTTCGTACGGGAGTAAGCTTCGATTCTACGTAGGCAATTGTGTGTGCGGTAGTGGCTGACGGTGTTCGGCGAGGTGAGGGTCGAACTAGGGTTCGGCTTTTTCGTCGATTTAGGGCGAATTAGGCTATGGCGTTAATGAATTTGAGTTTGTCAAGCGAAGGAGAGTCGGGGTGTCGATTTGAGGTGGTGTGGTTGCTTGGAGAGGATCGCGACATGTCGCGTGCGTGAGGAGGAAGCCTAGGTCGAGTTTTGATTGATGGAGTTGAGTTCAACACGATGGGGTCGGGGAGGAAGCTCATGTAGAGTGGAGTGCAACGGAAAGAACGAGAGTCGATTTGTGGAGAGACGAGAGAGAGAGGAAGAGAGAGAGGATATGCTTTGAAGGTGTGTGCATGTCTATGTATGTTCGTGCTCAGGAGAAGAGGATTTTAGGGGAGAGGATGAGTTAAGGCTAATTGATTAAGTAATTGGTAAATTAATGATTTTTGATTAATCCCAAAATCTTACAAACTCAATAACTTCTTCATACGAGGTTCAATCGAGACGTGGTCTTTTGTGTTGTGCTCGTAGAAGCATTATCTATGCACTGGAGTTGATTTTTTCAAGTCTGAAGCAAGTTGATTCCGAAGGTCGTCAACGACAAGTTTCGACGACTTCCAACGGCTATTGAATACAATAATTTATCTTTTCTCCCTATTTAAAATAAATTAAGTTTAACTAAATTTATCATCTAATTTTAATTTGCTATAAGAATTTCAAAAAGTTTACAATAACGCAGTTTTGTTTCTAACTATTAAAAAGGTTATTTTTATTCGTCATGCAATAATTTTTTAACGATTTGATAATTAATTATGAATTTTAAATGTATTTAACATAATAAATTCATATTAAATATAATATTTAGTAAAAAAATAAATTTGTTGAATCCTATGTCCATCCAATGTATGTTGGGCATAAATATGAAAAGAAAATAAACAGGTTTAAGGTATCAAACTTGATTTTTTAAATTTATAACCGTTTGTCGACATTCAGACTTAAACCTTTCGTTCGAAAGTCAAACGATCTTCAAACGAGACGAAATTCAAATCATATATAATATATTATGTATTTATCTAATCCATATAGTTGGATTTAAAAATACATACAAAAAAATTTAGACTTCAAACATGTCATTTTTATAGAAGTTGTCCTAACAATACATATCGAGTGTTATACAATTCCTTAAAATGATTTATTTTGAGTCTAATTTTTTTTTTCCATTTTTTCTTGATTCTAGCCGTATGGATTGGATAAATATATTATAAAGTATATGTAACCCGAATTTCATCTTGTTTGAAAATCGTTTACCCTTCAAACCCAAAGGTTATTAGTCCGAATGTAGACAAATGACTATAAATTTTAGAATCAAGACCGACACTCTAAATTTATTTACTTTTTTATCATATGTTGGAAGTAGGTCCAAAACACTTTGAATTGACATAAGAATCAAAAAAATTAATTTTCAGTCGAATATTTTCTTTTACATGAATTTATAATGTTAAATACATTTAAAAATTCATAATTACTTATGCAATGGTTAAAAAATATATTTAAATTCATAAAACAGTTATGCATCATAAATTTCACCGAAGTTGTATAATAGACGCACTAAAAGTGGCATAGATTGATTGTTTGATTTTCAATAAAGTTAGATATCGAATCAACAAAAGATTATCGAAAACATTAATTTAATTAACCACAGTCCGTCACAAAATTGCACATTTGAATAAAAATATCTTCTTTAATTATTAGGAATGAAATTAGTATTTTTTATAAAAATTTCTATTTTCTATAAATAATAATTTAAAATAATGTGATAAATGAAATTAATTAAAATTGGTGGCCGTCAGAAGCCTTCGCAAAATATATGATGGGACCGTCGGAAGCTTTTATCGGAATTCTTATTGTCCCCTGTAGTGTAAATAATACTAATGTGGAGGATGAGGAAAGCTTGCGGTCCGATCATTTATTATAGAATTGAGTACTCTTCTATCATATGTGCAGTTTCTTCCCATCCTGCCATATCATATGTAAAAGTTATATCAGATGAACACGGCCATAACATATTTTATGGCATATATCATTTCCGCTTAATAAATGGTCGTGCACTGCTATTGGTTAAGTCCATAGTTATGTGCGTACTGTATAATTTTTGAAAAATGGATAATATCGGCTAGAACTTCTAATTTGTGCCGAAATAGTGCTAAAATGGTGATCGTCCAATTTAATTGTAACTTTTGATATCAACGTAACAGTTATTAAAACAAGATGAAAATATACCCAAAATAGCGCTACTTGATCGTCGAATTCATTCCTTAACTTGACGTGTAGGAATAGACAAAACAACGGTGTATAACAATATTGCAACTATTTCTTTTAACTCAAATTTCATTTGTGAGTTGCAAAGAGTAAGATTCCAAACCACACACCCTACCAAGCAATGTCATTTCATACGAAAATTTGACTGACACCGTTTTTGATATCCGTAAAGAATATCACTGACCAAATGCATGTCCATGTAAGTTGAAATGCGAAACATTGTTTTTTGTTTTTTTTCTTTTTCATTTTTTTCTTTTTTCAGTTCAAAATTTAGTTCGTTTATTGAGATGTTACATTAGAAAAGGAGAGAAATGAACTGGAGAGATATTGCGGCATAGCACGCATGCTTAATGTTTTCAATTAGCCAACTTTAACCTTTCACATAAGAACAATCTCTGACATTGAGAATAATTATCACCTGATTGGTAGCGTACACCTTTAATCTATACAGAAATGCTACACGTTTGAATTATTAATATAATAATTTTCAAAAGAAAATATTAATGTTGGAAGTATAATAAGATGAATAACGTCCTCGCTTCTTGTGTCATGATTCTACTAAATACATACAGCAAACAAAAGTCATTAATACATTGCTTATGTAAACATTATAATCACACAAGGGAAAACAAACAAAATTAGAAAGTATTCAAGTTGACTCCTCCAATTTGAAAATCTCTACCTTTAATATATTATATGTAAGTAACATGATGCAACTCAGCCGAAAATGATTAATTCTTAGTCGGCAAGCAATATCGCCGTTGGCAATGTCAACGAAGCAGACAGATAACCATTACATGCATAGTATTCGAGTATTTTTGACCACTAGTTATAATATATAAGTTATAACTTATATAGCATGCAAATTTCTTCGTTTCGTTGGTTTAGAAATTCAAAAGATCGATGATTTGTGTTAGAAATGGACTGTTTATATTTATGGTAAAGAACTTGTTCACCGTGTTTCAGGCGAGATGGAAAAATAACTAGTTAATGAGGTGGGATCTGATTAGAACTGAGTTAAACCAATTGTGTAAAACATATTTCAAATAGAAATGTTCTTTCCTTGCTCTGAGAATGTACACAGAAAGTTATGTGGATTGAAGGTCAAATGTAAGTTAAGTGGACTTAGAAAACAATCCGCAATGTACACAGAAACATTATATATGCATATCCTGCATTTATTGCATCCTATAAGAACTAAATATTAGCCATGGAGCTTCAAAAGATTGCTTCCGGTACTTTACTTTTAACACTACTCATAATGGATTCAGGTTCTTTCCATAACCCAATTAGTTCTTTTCAAAACCCTATTGATTATATGATGTAGCAAAATATTATTGCACTATATGTTGAAATTAACAATATTTAACGATATCAATATTCTGTATAAATAATAGGGACGAACGTGGTGGAATGCAAGGAAGAGGTTGTCCGTGTCTGGTCTTTCAAAGATAAATGCAAGGAACATGCCGACTGCTTCAAACAGTGCCGAAATGCCAAACCTGGCGAAGGATACACATCCACTTGCAATAAAGGTTGGATTGGATTACGATATTGCAGGTGTTGTTAGACTATTTCCAACAATCTTTTCTGTTCACTACGTTCCCTCTCAACGATCGTTGGCAATTGAGCAAACGAGCGGCGCGACTAGGTAAGAGGACGACTAGCCAGTGGCTAGTTGGAGATTGGGTTATAACGGCAAAGCTTTTGCTGTTATAAGTTTATAACGGCAGAGCTTTTGCTGTTATAAACTTATAACGGCGCAAGCTTTGCCGTTATAAGCTTATAACCCTAAACACGAACCCAGTCGCCACAACCCTCTTTCTTTCCATTTTCAGCTGAAAACAACCACCCATTTCACTATTTTCCACCTCCAACGATCCAAATCCGTTAGCTTCTACCCAATTTAAAGCTCGTATTTGAGATCCACACTCGAAGAAATGTTCATATTACTAAAAAAACTCTCCAAAAAGTTCATGCACGGAGAAGACAGTAGGAGCGGCGCCGGTAGGAGCGACGCCGGTAGGAGCGGCGAAGGATAGAATATTGTACTATACGGGCATGAACAAGAAATAGAAGATCTGCTAAAAGCCGCCGAAAATCTCGATAATCCAGGCGGAGGCGAAGAAGAAGGCGGTCGTCGCGGTCGCGGAGGCCGTAGGGGTGGTCGAGCGAGTAGGACGCGCAGGGGTGTGGGACAAATTTCCACTAGAGTCGCCGAGCTTGATATATTTCAGGATCCGAACCTTAACGCGGTGAAATTGTTTATGCTTTCCAACTTTCGCGCACTTCCAGAAGGCGAAATACATGTCAGCACACAGATGAGTTTGGCTGTAAGTATTTCTTTATATGATTAAAATAATTGCAATACGTTGATTTTATTTAACTTTAACATTCACGAAATATCCGTTCACGGAGTTCGTTAGCGAACACATTTAGATATTTTTCATGCACATTTGGCAAATAAGGATAGAGTCGTAGCACTATTACACGGGCTTAGATTTCATCATTTCTTAGGTAATCTAATGAACCATTTATTTAAAAAACTAGTTAATTTATCACTCCGTAATTTAACTTGTTATGTACTCTAGAATTTTAGGAATCGCCAATGTTATAAAAGATGATGTGCAATTGTGCGCAGCTATTGCTTTACAGTGGTATAAAACCAACCGCACGTTCCACTTTTCTTGCGGTGAGTTAGGAATTACACCGCTTGATTTCTCTATGCTTACCGACATTAGCACTGGAGTAGCTGCTTTTGCATCGCTTCCGTACGATGATGCTCGATGGCATGATCCTAAACGCGTTAATGATCTTCTACCTCACTTTGATGCTTCCGCTGCGTCATATCAGGCCTGAGGTGCTATTAGAATCTGCGCTATTCGTGCTGCCATGGACAACATACTCAGTCATTACTCTTCTGATGATGATCTGGAGCTTGCACGGTTATTTGTCATATACCTCATGGGTAACCTATTTTTCAGCACATCGAGCAGTAGTTTGGCTGTCGGGTTTATTGAGGTCGTATCTGATTTGGATTTCAGCGGTGCAATTCTATATGATTGGGGTACGCCTATTCATGCGTACTTGTACAGATGCCTTGACATACGGTGCACCATTTTAGACGCACAGGTTTCAATATTTGGCGTCTAGGAGTTATTACAGTACCGATATTTTGAGTATTCGATGAATTTTCATTTCGTCACTTTGACTTCTGACGCGTCTACTTTTCCCCCGTCTGTCATTTTGGTGCGCGTACAACAGGGGGCCTAGATAATGAATCCCGTCATGTTTATTTGGTTGCCCACAACCAAATCGATTTGAGGATGTACACATTAGATTATATGTCATCCATTTCGTGATAGTGTATCTATTAGCATTGATTTTATAGAGATTGCTAGTAGATTTCCGCTCCTATCTTATCCCTCGATGTTTGGTGCATATTGGTGTCTTGGTGAGAGGTGTTGGAGACAGTTGTATGACTTTGATGCTATTCTCGATGATCCACACTCTCATACCTATCGCTTTATGATTTACCCGTTAGAGCAGCTAGACCTAGCAAGGGCAGGAGGTTAGTGGCCGACCGAGGGCTTTGTTATTACCGGTCAATCATACGTTGACTTCTGGCGTAGATTTTACAGTGGGTCCACCGATACCATTACCCTTGCAGCGGCGATAGATTTAGTCGGTCTGTCTGCTATACGACACGGCATACATCCCCTTGTTGTCGAGGATCTTACCCAGTCCAGTCAGGATTACCGTGCACCCGGTCACGTGGCGGTTGCTTCTCACTTCGGATGGACCATGGTAGTTCCTACCATTGGACCAAACCGTTATGTTGACGTGTATCATCCTCTAGCATACGATCATTACCCGGATCCGAGCCAGATATCCTACACTGATCTATATGATATGCAGATGGAGTTCAGACATACATGATATGTAGAGCATAGGCGTAGCCTAGACTACTATGATGGTGGGCTACGTCGGCAGGCAGATGCAACAGCACGACTGCAGGCACAACTGGAGGAAGAGCGTAAGAGATTTGCTGACATGCAAATGTACGATGAGTATTTAGCTGGTCTGAGCGGTGGTGGAGATAATGATGATGAGAGACGTCGTCGACGTCATACACGTTCACGTACAGATGGATCATCTTATGTATTGTAGTTCATTTCTGTTTCTATATTTTTTTGTACTTATTCTTTTGTTCTGACGTATTATATACCTACTATATTTGGTTTGTGTATCGATTTTATTATCATTCATGTTTTTGTGTAGTTGGTGTTATTGTTCATGTGTTGTGATGTATGACTAACACTATAAATGTATTTATATAATAAATAGCTAATGGTCAAAATGGATTATATAGGACTGATGGAAAGATTTGAAAAGACAGGTATTGGATTGTAATTATTAATATTGATTGAAAACTAATACAAGCTATTCAATCCATTTGGAAAGTGGGCAGATAATGTTTAAGTTTATGTTTACCATGTTTTTCTGTACTAAATTTAGGATATTTTCCTTACTCTTTTCTTCTCATAATTACCAGTTTGTCATTTTCCGCTTCCCTTCTATATATACACATACCAGTTCACATCTGATTCTTCACAATCATTAAATCCATCTTCCCTACTATCTACACCTTCCTCACATTCATTTACATCTCACACCGATGTCATCCTGGCCTTCTTCTATTGAGTCTGATATAGGAGGCTATATGTCTTCGAAAAGTCCACGAACCGATGTGGATTGGCTTATCGAGTATCAAGAGCAGCACTACGAGGACATTAGAACGGAGTTCCTAGATCTTAGCCAACTAAGACTCCAGAAGGACGTTCAACCTGCGTATGAACAACATGTTGGGATCCATCTATATGAAGCAAAGATAAGACTTCCTATAGACACACAGGTTGAGCGGTGGAATATGCAAATGAATTGGAATAAGAACTAGTCGTGCTACGTGACAGGCTGTGTGCACTGGAAATTCAGCGTGGTGGTGGGCATAACTAACATGCTGAAGTATGTACTATGTTTTCGTTATACGTTTAAGTATGTTGTGGTCTATTGTAGTATGTTGAAGTATGTCGTATGATGTGGTATGTTCGAGTCTATCGTTCGTTTAAGTATGTCTTTTGTTGTATGTTTAAGTATGTTGGGCATGTTCAAGTATGTTGAAGTATGTCGTATGTTGTTGTGCGTTTAAGTACATAATTTAGTCTTCAAATTACATTGAACATACACAATTCATATTACTACAGATGGACATGCACTAAACTAATACAAATAATAGAATTCAAGTTTTCCAAACTAATACTCATGGACATAAGCAGACCTAAGAAAGTTGGACAAACACATAGACATACATCGTCCGTTGACACAGTACTCACTCAAACTGTCTAATATAATTTACCCACAACTCGTATGCAGCATGACCAACAAAGTATGTTTGATAATCCATAAAATATAGGGATTCAAAAGTTGATCGGGTCATTTGAAAAACATTGTCTCGTTCTACCTCGGTTATAATTCTCCGATACCTCCTACAAGCTCTAGTAAATGTAACGAATGTACTTCTAGTATCCAAATTTCGTCTTCTTAGCCTACATTCTGGATGGTTGTTGAAAGCTTCGTTGACAGTGATCCAAAAATCTTCATCGACCTCCTCTTCCATGTGCCTTGTATCGGCCTGAATACGAGCTTTGATCAACACCAAATAATCATGGGGAGTCCATGTCTGATTTTCCATTTGCAATCCTATGAACGTCCCATGTCAATACTTAGCATATAAATATTAATCATGGGGATACTAGAAACCAATCAATGGCCTCTATAAACGGACATTGTAGCCATTACTGTCATGTCAATTCCAACAGTGTAGTTACACTGTAGCCATTATGGCCTCTGCAAACGTATATTGTAGCAGTTACTGTCATGTCATTTCTAAAACTGTAGCCATATACACTTTATAGCCTGTAAACTGTAGCCATATACACTCGTATTATTGCCATGTCATTATGGCCCCTGCAAACGTACACTTTATAGCATGTACACTTTATATCCTGTATTCTACATTTTATAGCCTGTACACTTTACTTTTTGTCTAGTAGCATGTACACTTGCATTATAGCCTGTCATTTTTTGTTTTGTAGCATGTGCACTTGCATTATAGCATATCTTTTTTTGTCTTGTAGCATGTACACTTACATTATAGCCTGTCATTTTTTGTTATGTAGCATGTACACTTGCATTATTTCCCAACAATTTATATGTTGTCATTTTTTGTTATGTGGCCATATTGTTTTTTATGTAATCCATATATATTGCCTCCTACAACTATATATATGTGCATTCTGATCTAGTCCAACACACCATTGTAGAGAACTAAAACAAACTAATAACTCAAATTACTTACTGCTCGACAACAATGGATCCTAACCTATACTACCAGTACGACCAAGACATGAACCAAAGCTACGACAATGAACAAGAAATGGATAATGAGACGACAGAGTTTCAAATTCAACAAGCAGTAGTAGGATATTCTTACTTTTTTGGTGAAGGATCTACGAGCAACGTCGTGGTAGTATATCTGAACGGATTGACCGATGATATAAGAGGGACTATAAGGATGGACATGAAAGGCTGATGAGGGACTACTTCATTGACAATCCAACATAGATATAAATTTGTTCCGCCATCAATTTCGGATGAGCCCAGATGTTTTTTCTAAAATTTATCTTAAACTTCATGAAAACAACCCATATTTTACTTACAGGCTAAATGGAGCACTAGATCAACCTGGACATTCTCCCCGAATCAAAATCTCGACTGCTTTACGTATGTTAAGCTACGGAACAACTGGTGATCATATGGATGAATATTTCAGAATCGCATCATCAACAGTAATGGAGTGCACGAAGGAATTCTGTAAAATAGTGATTGAACAGTTCGGTGAGGAATACATATGAACACCAGGACCAAATGATGTAAGCAGGATACTAGCCAGAGGAGAAGCTAGAGGTTTTCCAAGTATGCTTGGATGTTTGGATTGCATGCATTGGGCATGGAAAAACTATCCAACAGGTTGGAATGGAATGTTCACAGGACACAAAAAGGTGTCGACAACGAACTTTGAAGCGGTTGCAACCGATGATTTATGGGTTTAGCATGCTTTCTTTGGAGTACCAGGTTCGTTAAACGATATAAATGTTTTAAAATAGTCATACCTATTCTCTGAACTGTCTAACAGAATTTCAACGGACGTATAAAGTTGGTAATGTCGAGCATCAAACTGGGTATTACCTGGTCGATGGAATTTACCTAAAGTGGAGAACTTTAATACAAGGCTTTAGAGTACCAAAAAACAACAAAGAGAGCTATGTCACTGAAAAAGTGCAAGCACAGAAAGGACATCGAACGTTTCGGTGTCTTGCAAGTAAGGTTTCAGATTTTACGAAATCCTGCTCGATTTCATGACGCAAGAGTTCTATCTGAAATTATGTTCGCTTGTATAATAATTCATAATATGATTGTAGAGTTCGAAAGAGGTGGGTATAAAAATCAAAAGACTAATTATCAGACATGTTTAAGGGTTCTAACAAAAGATCCGATAGAAACATAAACTCAATGGAGGAATATGTTGCCATGGTACAACATATTAAAGATCAAGCTGCGCACTTCCAATTGTGTGACTAGTTGTTGGACCATTTGTGGACATACAAAGGAAGGAATAATAGGAATCCTTAGGCATGCATTATAGTAGTTGTTTCTGCAATATTACTAGTTTGTTTTGTGTTTGCTAGTTTTTTTTACTGTATTATGTTGATGAGATTTTATGTTCGCTAGTTTGTTTATTGTATTATGTTTTAAGATTTGTATGTTGACCATTACGTACTATTATTATGGGACTTGTTTAATAAAATGATGTATGGCCTTAATTCAAAATATATAATGGTATAATAAAATTATATTATGTATAAAAACAGTATGCTCATAAACCAAAAGATATTTAGAGTTGCTATAAAGATTCAACGCAATTACACATCAACCATTACAATGCAACTGCACATCTAAAATTAATCCCTATACGAGCCACTTCCGCTTCCACTGCCTCTAACATTCTTATATAATTCCAACTGCTTGGTTACTAGTTCTTACTGTAAAGGAGAAAGCTTACTGAAATCACAAGTCATCGGTTTGATATAATTCTTCTCTTGTATCAAAGCTTTCTTCTCCTTATGGACTCGTCTCTTGAACTCTCGATTGTCCATGATAGCCTTATGAAACTCAGCTTCGTTGCGGGTTCTTTGAGCTGAAAAGTTGGCTCTATGCTCTCTTGTTTCTCTAGCAGAAGTCTCTAAAGTTCCTACAAATCTAGAGAATTCCACACTACGCTGCTCCAACTACATTGACTTGTTTCTACCAAGAGGTCGTCCATCATGGCTTCCATATAGTGGAGATCTTTCCTGCGAATTTGGATCGCTTCCTGGACTTGAATCGGAGTAGTTCATTCTTCTGGCTTTGTTTTGTTGCTCGAATATGAAGTTGTTCGGATTCTTCCATTTCGGTAAACTAGACAAAAGCTCAAAGCACTCTTGAAATTTGAATGGTTGTCCATACTGTAGCTGATAAGCCTTACACGATTCTTCAATCTGTAAAACAAATTCAAAAGTGTATGAATATACAAAACTAGTCAAACACATTACAATATCAAAGAAATTTAAAAAAATATTGTACTTACAATGTCATAAGGAATTGCACCGCTTTGCTGCCTATTCTACAATCTGGTAAGTATTGCCAAATAGTTTTGGAATGCGAAGTCCATAACCCGATAACCTCCTCTGAGCGATCCCCATATTCTCTTTATCGGTTCCAAGGTGTTATAAAAATCCGTGACTCTTTTTCAAAATTTCCGACCTTTCATATTATTGCCAGAAATACTATCTTGTGAAATGTATGTCCATGATTTAGCAAGTGAAACATACTGCTCAGAAGTAAACTTAGCTTGTTTTTTTCTACCGTCAGCTACTGCTCCTTCGTCTTCGACATTTTCCTCCTCAATGTCTTTTATGCCAGCTTTTGTCTCCATTGCAAGTGAATCTCCCCATCGTCTATCAAAAATGCCACTTAAGGATTTCCACTTCTTCTTCTTGTTATATTCCGGGCTCGGCGGCGCAAGAAACTCTGCAGCTGCTTCTTCATTGCATTCTTCGGTATTTATTTCATCTGCAACTTGGTTTTCATCTTCCTCCTCCTCCTCCGAACTATTAACAGTTTCTTCGTTAGCAGGAGCACTACGTGCATAAGAAAATTGCCTTTGTATTTATGGTCACGAATCTCTGACTGTTGCACAATAAGATGATAATGTTGCATTTAATCATTCTACATTATCAAAGACATGTACAATGAATGATCGTCGTATGCGCCTAATGGACGTTGTTGGTAATATTGTTGTGGGGCAGTAGAATGAATGAGAGGAAAGTTAAGAGGAGCGAGCGATTGGTAAGGCTGGCTATAGGAAAAGCTTGAATACGGCGAATATCCATACTCATGTGATGGACGAAGTGTTTGATGTTAGTATGGTGTGCGTTGGTTGGAAAATTCGGTGGAATGTAGATTGGACGTGGGTTTCTTGCTAATAACTTTTTCGTCGGAACGTTTGGATGAAGAAGACATTTTCAGAACTAGAGGATGAAGAAGTAAATGATGAGGCTATGTTGAAAGAGGAGAAGGTGGAGTGGAGGAAGATATTGAAGATAATCGGAATGTTGGAATGTAGCCATTGTAGTGCAACAACTATGTTTTTATAACGGCAAAGCCTTTTCCATTATAAACTTATAACGGCAAAGCCTTTGCCGTTATAAAAACCAACCCCTGTTCACCCAACAAGGCATGATAACAACTCCAACTAGCCACGACGAAGTGAACGAGTTACACCTTGTTGCTCCGTGACTTATTTAGCAACTAAACAAGCTATCGTTGGTTGTGCCCTTATAAACAACGTAATACAGAAGCTATGTATTCGGTCAATAATGATGTTCTGTTAACATAATCATATATGCTTGTAATGTTGCTTTTATTTCCAAAAGGTGAAGAATTAAAAGCATTAACTTTGAATACCCACTTTTTTGTGTTATTGTTGTTGCAAGTGTAATTGTTTATATAACTATGGAACGAACCGTATAACATTAAAATGTTTATAGTACTCAAAGCGTAAAATAATTAAATATCACTTATGAACTTGAAACTTTGTTTACTACATACATGTTAAATTTTATTCTTTGAATGATTATAACAGATACTCAAAATTAACAAATAGACCACTTATATTATTCGTAATGTCAATCAGTTTTATCCAATAATGTAAATACTAAGTTATGAGGAAAGATTTTGCCTCAATAGTTTACATACTTGGACCTGATCGTAATACATATTTATAGTAATAACTTTGTAATTCGGGCTGGAACAATTTCAACGTTCTGATATATGGAAAATGGACTTTGAAAGGTTGACCATTGCACGTTTAGAAATTGCATCATGTAAGGGTATGTGCATTAGCCTTTACATACACCTAATTCATTGCCCAAGAATTACCAGAGAATCAAATACTTAAAGTCCATAAATTGTTATAAACTTTCATAAACCATTATGAACTTGTAAAAGAAAGGAGTACACGTACTTAATCACATATATATCATTTAGGAGAAATACATTGTAACCTCACTCGGTAATGATATTTTGTACATGTATTTTTTTCGTCAGTAGTGTATTACTTAGACATCTAGAGTTTAGTCTAAATTCCAAAACTCGAGTAATATCCATATATAATTGTGTATACAAGTTGGCACTTCCAAGCTATAGAAAATCTGCATACAAAAAAATTGAAATTTAAAAAGGCGATAACATTAGCATGTGTACTTGTATCGAGGCACGATTTGGACTTATATTCATCATTTTTCGAAGGTTACATTCTTAGAAGTTTTGATGAGCTTTAGAGAAATTTTCTTTTTGAGTCATTTTGAGTTCTAGGGTTTGAGTTTGAGGGGAATGAAGTTTTCATTCCAATGAAATAGTTCAATTCTCTACTGTGATTATTGGAGGGAATGATAAATTAGTTTTTAGATGACTCACTTGATGAAGTAGTATCGATTGTCCCAATGGTTAAGTGATTCGACTTTGGTGCTAGAGGTCACAAGTTCGAAACTTGCGTAGCATGATTCGAACATATATTGACATGTGATATGTTGTCCCAGTGATATGTTGTATCTAAGTACCAATTTTAAAAAAAGAAGTAGCATCGATGTAGGGGAATATGGTAATTGCGACCAAGCCTATGATGTTACGATGTGATGACGTCGACCGATGACTAGACGTTGAATTTTGGGAATGACATAGTATTCCATGATACCATGTTCATTATATTATAATACATGGAATGACCAGGTATTGTAGATATGATTAGGATACCACACAATGACCTCGATTTCATAATTACATAGTTTGGAGTCATGATATCACATGATGGTTTGGATATCGTAATTATTAATTTGGAGTGACTTGATATCATATATTGTCCTAGACATCATGTTCATTATGTTAGTACATCGCTTGTCGACCTTGCTATTTCGATTATTAGAATTGGAAGTGCGATGTCACTTAGTGACCCTACGATAGGTTTGTAGGTCCTTATATGTATGCCTGTGTACTAGATCCTTATATGCTAGAACTATTTATGTACAAGATTCGATGTACTCTTTGTACCTTGAATGATTTTGTACTCAGACTCATATGCTTCATATATGAGATTTTAGTATGTTTAGGGCTGACAATTAGAACCGAAGAACTACAAAACCAAACTAAAACAATTTTGAGAAGACCCCTACCCGAAACGAACTTAATGGGTCTCAGATCGAGTCTGGATGATGGAAAATACCATAAGGTTTGATCAAAACCAATCCAAAATACCTGACTGTTATGCGCAAGTTCGCTCATAAGATCAAGACTTGAAAGGTGGTCGAGAGAAGGTGGAGGAAAGGTGAGATGGAAAGGCACGAGGAGTAGAGAGATACAAAGGCATTGGGATGGGAAACACCCCCTCCCCCCCCCCCCCCCCCGTTCGGTACCCAAGGTACCAAAACATTTTTCTTATAGGCTCTAAAGAAACCTATTTTAACTTTAGGTCTCAAACAAAACTTATTACAATAATAAGCCTAGTTTTCGCTAATTCAGGATTTGCTGCAAATTTGGATTGTAGTGTAATTTGAAAAAAAATTGTGCTTGCGCAAATTTTGATTGTGCAAGCGCAACTAAAAAAATTGTTGCGTAAATTTAGATTGCACAAGCGTAATTAAAAAAATTGTGTTTGCGCAAATTTGGATTGTGCAAATATAAAATGTTGTTATATGAAAAACGAGGCATGTTTCTGTAATAAGTTTTGAACGAGGCCTCAGGTTGAAATAATACTTTCCTCGGGTCTATAAGCAAAATTTTGTCCTATGTATAAACATATATATATGTATTGGTATTAAATGTATAGTCTTTCACAGCTTTAGTTATGCTTGTGGTTAGGATGGATTCAATCGGATTCGAGGACCTTATCACTCATCATTTTGAATGGATTATAGTATTTTTATTATTATATGGACCTTAATTTTAAAGGATTATAAGTTTTTTATTTTATTTTATATTGTACAAAGTGGTTAGGATGTACTCATTTTCTCTCAAGAATATTGAAAAGAGTATAGAATACCCTTCTTATTGAATAATCACACATTTTGCGGAACTATAAAGTGTTCCTATTTAAATATACGATTCACAAAAGAAATGATAGGCCCCAAGGGCACCCAATGTTTTCCCATTTGTTGAGGAGGGAGACCTTGTAGATCATCACACGCGTGTGCGCACCTACCGACTCACCCGACCCGACCCGGGCCAGGCTTGGCTTGGCTTGGATAATGTGGTGTTGAACTCTTTATTTTTGACAGTATATTTTTAAACCGACTTTGACTTTGTAATAATACCCAGTAAACTAAGATCCGATATTTTATCATAACTTAGTCCTCTATTTACTTTCTATATAAACCAAGCAATTGACAAAGAAATATTATCAGTTTTAAAAAAATCGAGTTGTCTTCTTCTTCTTTCTTTAAAAACAACTTTAGATCTGAGCAATATTTTTTTGGTGCTACTGAATCAGCGGTCTTTGTACAAGAGACTGTTGATACTGATATTTAGGGTTGTTTTATCCTGGAGGCGGTGCTGCATCAGAGATTGCCTTGCACAATTTCAGCACAGCGGCGAAACATCTTAAAGAGAGCGACCTAGTCCACAGCTCAGCAATAAAGAAACTACAAATTCGGATCGAGGTGCAACGATTTTAAGATGATATGGCTTCGATCATTGATGACTCTACTGCCCCAACATCAATATTTTAGGTTTCGTTTGTGTCTGCTGTGCCATTCAGATTCTAGGGCCTGCATTTCAAATGATGGAGTCAAAAGATGGAGTTCCTTTTGACTACGTGAAAGGTGGTCGCAGTACTGACAACAGACAAATCACAGCAGCCAGACAAATCCAACGAAGCTAAGATAGAGGAGATGTAAGCCTGGATAGAAAAATCAAAAGTGCTGCAAACCTGGACGGAGCAAGATTATCTATGCAAGAATTTCATCCTCAACGAACTTAGCGATGGTCTGTACGATTACTACAACTCCGATCAGTTAGCAAAGAAGATTTGGGATGCGCTGCAAAGAAATATGATATCGAGGAAGTTGGAGCGAAAAAGTATGATGTCAGTCGCTATTTGAAGTTTCAGATGATGGATGACAAATCTATGAATGCATAGTCGCACGAGCTTTAAAAAATTACTCATGAGATCATCTCCAAAGGTATGGCTTCAGATGAACAATATTAGGTTGCTGTGTTAATTGATAAATTACCCTCTTGTTGGAAAGACTTTAAAATTATTTTCAGGCATAAGACTAGGAGTTTTCCTCAGAAAGTTTGATTGTTCGTCTTTGTATTAAGGAGGATGCCAGAAAACAGGACCAGAAATAAGAGGTGCTTGTTGTATCTACCGACAACACTAAGAAATCCATAAACGCGGGTCTGAAACCAAATGCGAAAAATTGCAAAAATAAGAATCGCAAACTAAATCAAAACCGCAACAGTTATCCTCTGAATGAATAACAAAATGCCCCCATAAATAATGGTACTAGACAGTTGTTTTTATGTTACAACTGAGGCAAGGCAGACCATATGGCACGAAAGTGTCGGAACAAGCCAAATATTGCATCGAAGGCTAACCTAATTGAAGAAGCCTTTGTGGCTATGCTTACTGAGATCAACCTAGTGAGTGGGTTAGAAGGGTGGTGGGTAGACGCTAGTGCTTATCGCCATATCTGCTATGATCGTGAAATGTTTAAAACATATAATGGTGCTAATGACATGAAAATGATGTTGGGAGATTCCCACACCACTACTGTCACTGCAATTAGGACCGTGGAGTTAAATTTTACCTCTAAAAAGAATTTTCACTGAAAGATGTGATGCATACTTCAGAGATGAGGAAAAATTTATTATCTGGTTTCTTGTTTAATAAAGCTGGTTTTACTCAAACTATTGGATCCGATTAGTACACTATCACTAAAAATGGTGTTTTTGTTGGTAAAGGATATGCCATAGATTTGGATGTTTAGATTAAATGTTGATTTGAATAAAATTAATAGTTCTGCTTATATGCTGTGTTATTTTAATATTTGGCATGCTAGACTTTGTCATGTTCATAAGCGATTGATCCGTAACATGAGTAACTTAGGCTTAATCTTTAAAGTATCCATAAACGATTCAAAAAATTATGAATATTGTAGCCAAACTAAAATTACAAAGTACCCACATAAACTTGTGTTTAGAGAGCTAGAACCTTTAGATTTAATACATTCTTATATATGTGAACTTGATGGCACTCTAATTTTGGAGGATAAAGGCTACTTTATTACTTTTATTGACGATTGCTCTACTTTCACTTATGTTTATCTCATAAAAAATAAAAATGATGTGCTAGATATGTTTAACTTATTTGTCACTGAAAGTAAAAACCAATTAATAAGAAAATTAAGAGATTTAGAAGTGATAGAGGAACATAATATGAATCTAGCCTATTAATTGAATATTATAATCAACATGGCATAATACATGAGAGAACTACACCTTACTCGCCTGAAATGAACGGTAAAGCTGGAAGAAAAAATATGACTCTTACCGAATCAGTTGTAGCCGTTTTATTAAATTCGGATGCAAAATCATACTAATGGTGGAAAATTTTGTTAACTATTTGTTATGTTTTAAACAGAATTCCTAAATCTAAGAGCAAAATTTTACCTTTGAAATTTTTAAAAATCATAAACTCAACTTGCCTTATTTTAAAACTTGGGGTTGCTTAGTATATGTTCGTATTCCTGACCCTGAAAGAATTAAATTTGCAAATCAAGCATATGAATATGCTTTCATTGGTTATTCCATTAACAGTAAAGCATATAGACTTTTGATTTGAATGTTCGAGTTATTATTGAGTCAAATGATGTTGATTTGTTTGA
The DNA here is from genome assembly GCA_030737815.1 of Allium fistulosum. Lineage (NCBI taxonomy): Eukaryota > Viridiplantae > Streptophyta > Magnoliopsida > Asparagales > Amaryllidaceae > Allium > Allium fistulosum. The sequence goes on from CM060907.1 coordinate 105,928,976, forward strand.
AAATAAATTTCTGTTTAAACTTAGGAATAGTGGGGCAAATCTACCACTAATAATCCAATAATAAAAAATAATGAATATAATGCGGAAATTGAATCTGAACATCACTACACCAAAACAGGTGATTCCCAACGAGTATAACTGTCGCAAACAATTTCAGCAACGCTTATTAGCGTCGCTGTAGGGGCGTCGCAATTTATTGCCAACGCTTATAAGCGTTGGCGAGTTTAGTTTCCCAACGCTTATAAGCGTTGGAAGGTTGTATTCGCCAACGCTTATAAACGTTGGTGTATATTATTTAGCAACGCTTATAAACGTTGGTGTATATTATTTAGCAACGCTTATAAACGTTGGCAAATTAACCATCCAACATTGCTTAATTTTCTATGCTGATGCTTATAAGCGTTGGTATATTTTAATTGCCAATGCTTATAACGCTTTAACAGCATTATTATACTACATTCAATAGGAACCCAAAATTTACAATATTCATGATCAAATAACAACATAAATTTCATAGTCAACTACTTCATAACAATGTCAACTACTTCATAACAAGTACAATACATAATTAAGTTGGTTAATTCAATACATAATCAACTACTTCATAACAATGTCAAATTGGAATACATTTTTGTTTCACATTCCACAATTACAAATCTGTTCCAAAAAAAATACACACATTTATATTGAAGTTCTGTGTTGTGTTCACTGAACATCCCTGCCTCCCCTTGCAAACTGTGCACATATACCATTTCATAAACCTTCCACAAACTCAGCCCCACTGCCCTGCCTCTACCATACTTATCTACATTTTCACCTCTATCACCCTATTGCTGCGACCAGCCTCTGCCACAACCCAATTCTCTTCATTCTTCCATATCAACATACACAACCCACCTTCTGCTTCCACATCAAAACCACCAACACACAGTGCACTTCATACTGTCAGTGCCACCAAATTCCTCCAGTAAACACAACTTCATCTCCTCACTGCCCATATGACCATCTGGTTCCTCTACACTACAAAGCTGTGCATACCACATCCGCATCTCAATTCACCATCACCATAACAAACTGTACATACATAACCCACTACATTCTCAAGTACAAACTGCTATAAAATCAACTACAGTGCACACTTCCTTCTCCACTGCCTTTCTTCCCCTTTGCTCACCACTGCACAGCCTTCTACAATGTCTCATTGCTGGCTACCTTACAACCATCAGTACACTACTGCATTCAAACCGAACCAAACAACTACCGCACACAACCACTTCAAACTACCAACATTCAATTTCGCAACCCACTGCGAACTGCACATCACTGCAGCACACACTTCTCTACCCCATATTCATACATTACCACACGACTGTTCAACCACTATAATTACATACAAATTCCTTCACCACCATTACATTACACTTTCTATCATCTAACTTCAAACTTCATCCGCCAACTTCACACTACAGTCACCACTGCAGTTACAAACAATCACGACCCATCATCCCTTTGCATCATTTGCTCCTCCTCACATTTCACAATAATTGTTACGATTTGTGTGATGATGATGATGGTGTTACAGAATAAGGGTGAGGTATGGATCGTTACTAGAGTTTGAGTCTTGCTGATGTTCTTTTCCAACTTATGCTACTCTCTTATCATTGTCACACTGATAAACATAAAAAATGAATTGCAAGATAAACATATCCAATGCAAAAAACTGCTACTTTGGCTGACTGCATTTTCATACCTATCAACTAAAAAATTATATATCCTCTAGATGTTTATTTTTCATTGATTTCCTTCTGTCACAATCCGATCTGATTTCAAACTCATGTCGTGAAACAAGATTTCATTAACAGACTACTCATTAACAGAAAATGCTACGACAAATTTCCACATTTTTCTGTTCAATTTGTCAACCAAAATCCCAAGCAATTAAGATAAGTTTGAAGATACATAAGCAGAAATGTTCCTAATTTTCATTTGTTTAGTTCAAATTTAAACTAAACACACAATGGAATAAGTTGAAATTTGTTTTAAACTGACACTTACATATTTTTCCGCGGCACATGGTAGTATTTCTCCTGATTTTCTTTTATGTCCAGCCTTCCAAACCGTTGTTTGTGAAATATCTGCTTCTGGATTTGCTACTACCTACAAGAAAGATCAAAGTTGACAACACATAATTAATATAACATTTTATAAACTATTTACAAAAGATAATTTTAATACCATTTCATCATGCACTCTATCAGTTTTGATTGATTGTGCACCTGTGCATTTGGTTTTTCTAAGCTTTGTCATTGAATTGCAGTTAATATACAAAAAAGAGCTTAACATTGCACTGTTTCTCCATTTGCAAAACAACATGTTCAATCTTGCACTTTGTTGTTTTCTGTGACAACTAAAAGACTACATAAACATTTTTCATTTGAAGTGTACATTTTGTGTTCACTGTCTTTGTTTCAATCTCTGTTTTCAATTGCATTTACAGTGCATTTTAACAGCCTCGCTCCAACCTTCCAACCCCAACCATCTGCAACCTCTCTTCACAACCTCCTCAAACAACTCTCACCAGCTACAACCATTCACAAAAGCCAATTTTCACACTCAAACAACTTTGCACATCACCTGAACATGACCCCTGCTACCAACCATAAACCAAGGCCTCGGTTTTAACTGAGGCCATCGGCCTCAGCTTTAAACTGAGGCGGCATGGCCTCAGGTTTAAACTAAGGCCATCGGCCTCAGATTAAAAACTGAAATTGTTTAAATGACCAGTAATTTAAGTATACTATGACTGTTATTGTTAGAGAAGTGTTTGGCAATAACATAGAGGGTTTTTTTGACTTAACATAGAAGTGTTTGCATGCAGACGTAGATATGCATTACTGGAGGTAGCAATGAATACATTATACACAAAACCGGAAATTGTGTTGTAATCTGGGATTGGTATAAAAAATTGAACTGTGTTATTGTTGATCTATATCAGTTGAGTGAGCAGTAAAACACCATGACCTTTAATAATATAAGTGTGTACAAAATAAATACAAACGGGTTGTTACAGGAGAATCAAGATAGTTGGCTTCTTACATATAATCTTATACAACCAAACAAATATCCCACACAGCAATAGAAGTTCAAATCTTTGACAAATAAAATGAATATTGTTTTTTTGTTTGAAAACAAAAAACAGATAAATATTTCATGAACACCGTGGTTAATGAGCATTACAGATTAGAGTAGTGCAAAAGATAACAATAAGAGTTGTTCGCAGATGCTATATGTATACTTAACCCAGTTCACTCAAAGGTACTGAGATTTTATATCATCCAATTAGCTAGTAAACCTGCTTTCGCTATATATTTTTGTATCATACTTATGCAGATGTGCAAATGGACGTCCTTAGTAAAATATTATTCAGCCGATAACTTGCATTAAATGCTGCTTAATCCTACAATCCAACTCAAATTAATCCAACTAATTTATGTGTCATATTTAGGGGAATTCATTAACCAATTTATCACATACTGTAACAACATAGAAAAGCATGACACTTCCCGTAACTACTAGAAAATGTCAAAAACAAGATTGATTATTTATAATTAACCACAGATACCTTGTTTAAAGCTTCAAGCAGTAAGGATTCAGCTTCGTCAAAGCTTCCCATGTGCATACAGCAAACAGCCATTGAGAATCATCCTGGTCATCTGATACTTCTCAGTAAAATCTTGGAATATAAGATAAGCTTCTTGAACCTTTGAACCACCCTGAAAAAACGCAGAGCAATATGTTTAGCAAAAGAAAAGTTCTACCATAGAGAGCAAGAAAATCAATTTAAACGTATGTGTTCTCGTTTGCTTCCAATATTTTGAGAAATACCAAGTCTATCTGACTATCTCCATATTACCGTCTCCCCCTTCGATCTTTCTAATTGTCCGATTAAGATTACAAATCCGGAACATTAATTTACAAGCATATATATATATAGTAGCTTTAATATTATCTTTTTATTATTCATAAGAGCTTAATCCTAAACAGACGTCATGCTCTTATTTATGTAATAGGCATTTAGTTTCAAGTTGAAGCGTTTATTAAACAAACACAACAATACTAGACGTTTATAAAATAATCTTATCTATTGTGTAATGTTGCACATTCAGATTTATTGGTTGGATATATTATACCCTAAAAGCAATCCGAAAAAGAACTCTTACCTTGTATTTTGTGATAATATGTCATGTTAACTTTTAATACTTCGTCCCCAAACGCAGAATTCGACCTACTTTTAAACATGTATAATATCCACTAAAGTTAAACATATAGAACCAATATTTTGTTTTGAGCACCAATTCATATGACGTTAAAAAGATCATACAGGCTAATCCATCATCTTAATACCGGCTAAGTGGCACTTTATCATTGTTGCTTTGATTGCTTAAAAGAAACGTGGGCACACTGGGCATATGTATACAAAATATATATAAACATCAAGCTTTTAAAAAAATAAAAAAATAAATAAATAAACGCTAACGAATGCAAGGTTCAAAGGTAACCAATTAGTTACATAAGGATACAAAATTCAAAAGACAAACTGTTCTCATAATTATGGCATTACCGTTGAACGTGAGGAATATAGTAAATACTAAAGCATATATACATGTTCTTCATAGCTAGGTCGATATATTGTTGTCCAGATTTGTTGGGATCGATCCATGTTAAAACAATAATAGTAAAGCATATATTTAAATGCCTTCCATATCAAACAGCTCGCAACCCATTTGGAGAATTAAACCGGCAAGTGCAAAATAGTATAAGAGAAGTTAGTTTCCAACATCAATCCAAATTACACCTGTTTCTTCTTTCATGATCACATATATCCATCCATATAAAATCCAATAAACTCCAGTCAGAATAACAATACCTTCCAATGACAATTTATTATAAACAACATAAAAAATAAGGGGAAAAAAAGGACCTGCCCACTAACTTATACAAGTGCAAAAAGTACCCAGTTCAATGTTTCAGACATCAAAATAAACATACCAAGGAGGAAGACTCAGTCACACTAATAAACCCAGGACCACCCTCCTTAAAAATATCAACTTTAAATACAACATAGAAAACAGATGACGTTTATTTTTTGAATTTTGTATTGGGAACAAACCTTGTCGGCTTCTTTATTGCCCTTGCCAGCTTCAACATCGGCCATTTCAGCATCTACTTTGGCCTTGTCAGCTTCTACATCCACTATATCAACATCTACAGAAGCTTTGGGTTTATGCTCATCAGCCGCTGCTTCTTTGGTTACTTCAGCAGATTCAGATTTCTCGTTCGTATCTTCTTAATCCTGAACACCTACTCTTAAGAATTGGAAAAGAAAAAGGAGTGGTTCCAAAAGCTATTTCCAACGCTGCAACAGTGAAATCAAGCTTATCAAAATTACATGTTGTAGACAACGACTGATTATGAAATTGAATTACATCAATTCTTCGTTTTACCCCTAAAAGATTAAAAACAAAACTGGTAGATGGAAAGGAATAGAATTGGCCATTAGATGAAGTAGTTTTCTAATTTGAAACTTAAAATAAATAACATTCAAATCAAATAGAAACAACTCGAAACTACTTTATCCAAACCCTACAAAATACTACTTTTATTTGAACCAAAAAGACTAAGCAAAAGTTGGGCGATTACAGGAAAGGAGAAAATGGGTGCCGAATTAAGCAGAGAACTTGAGCTTACTATTAAGGACGAGGAATAATAGGCGTACAGCTTTCTCCCATACACAAATGCTCTTCTTCTTCCGTAACAACTGTGGCAAACTTTCTACTGTTTTCACTAATCCAAAAGTGGAGCGTGCGAATTGGAGGATGAAACGATTTGGGGGAAATGCGGCTAGGGATAAGCGTGGCTACGGTTAAACGTGATATGTTATTCAATTACAATTTTGCCCTAGTATATTTCAATTAACTCCAATTAAACCAAGGCTTACAACGAAAATAAGTGTCGCCGTATTTAAAAGTGTAAATTTTTATTTTCAGTAACACTTATATTGGATAGCGACACTTATTAGCGAGACTAAAATGCAACCCATATAAGTGTCGCCAAATGGAAAAAAAAAGTGTTGCCAAATGACTGTTTTGGTGTAGTGCATAGAAGAAGTAAAAGAGCTAGGATAGCTAAAGATTTTGGTCTAGAATATTATACTTATGCACTACAAGAGGACCATGCTAATCTAAAAGAAGCTACGTCTTCTTTAGATTCAGACCTCTAGCAAGAAGCTATAAATGATGAAATGGAATCTCTTGAATCTAATAAAACTTGACATCTTTTTGACTTATCTCCAGGTTGTAAAACTATAGGTTTAAGTGAGTACTTTAAAAAATAAGTTGAAACCTGATGGTACGGTTGATAAATATAAGTCTTGTCTTGTAGCAAAAGGATTTATACAAAGAGAAAACATAGACTTTTTGATAGAGTTTCACCTGTTACAAGAATAGCATCAATTCGAGTATTAATTTCTCTTGCTTCACTTTATGATCTACTAATTCAGCAAATGGATGTAAAACTGCTTTTTTGAATGTTGAATCAGAAGAAGAGATTTATATGGACCAGCCTAAAGGTTTTGTTATACCTGGTCATGAGCATAAAGTTTGTAAATTAGATAAAAATCTCTATATGTTCTTAAACAGGCACCTAAACATTGACATTTTGATAATCTGGTTATTTCACATGGTTTTAAAGTAAATGAAAGCGACAAGTGTATTTATTATAAATCCGAGAATAATATTTGTACTATCATATGTTTGTATATGGATGATTTACTTATATTTGGTTCAAATATTCATGCTGTGAATCATGTTAAATCCATATTATGTGCCAATTTTGATATGAAAGATCTTGGTGGGGCGAGTGTAATTCTTAGTATTAAGATTACTAAGTTTGAAAAGGGAATTTCTTCGGACCAATTTCATTATATTGAGAAGATATTAAAGAAATATAACTACTTTGAATGTAAACCTACTTATACATCATATGATCCAAGTGTAAAACTATTTAAGAACACGGGTGAAGGTGTAAGTTAGTTTGAATATGCGAGCATTATTGGAAGCCTTCGGTATGGCGCTGATTGTACTAGATTTGACATTGCCTATATCGTGGGATTATTGTGCTGGTTTACTAGCAAAACTAGTATAGAGCATTCGCACGCTATTGAAAGGGCCATGAGATACCTTAAAAGAACTATGAACCTTGAATTACACTATCAGAAGTTTCCTACTATCCTTGAAGGATATAGCAATGCAGATTGGAATACGTTATCGGATGATTCCAAAGCCGCTAGTGGATATATTTTCAGTATTGCAGGAGGAGCTTTTTCTTGGAAATCTAAGAAACATGTTATTTTGGCTCAATCCACTATGGAGTCAAAAATGATAACACTAGCTATTGTTAATGAAGAAGCCGATTACTTAAAAAATCTGCTATTTGAGATCCCCTTATGGGAAAAATCGATATCACCTGTGTTGATCCATTGCGATAGTAACACGACTATTTTAAAAGTTGAGAACCGTTATTATAATGATAAGAGATTCATCGTAAGCATAGTACTGTAAGAGAGTATATCTCTTCAGAATCTGTAGGAGTGGATCATATACACACTGATGAGAATCTAATGGATCCTTTGACGAAAAGATTGGCTAGAGAGAAAGTCCTATTTACATCTAAAAGAATGGGACTATTGCCTATATAATGAGAAATCAGAGAATGTGTAGTCACTCATAATAGTAGCCCAATCTAATACCGGAGATCCCAAGAACTAGGTTCAATGGGTAATAACAAGTTATGAAGTGACATTGATTGAACATGCTAGTTTTATTAAATAAAAGCATGTAGTCTTGGAACGGTAGGAGGATGAGTTTAACATTTAATGAAATCGATACTCTATATGGAGTGGAGTATCTAGCAACATGAGTACTCTTGATAGATTGACCTATGTAAATGTAGAAATGTGGTCGTTTCCTATGAAATTTTGGGCAAAATTCCTAGAGCGTTCACTAAACTAGGATAGACGTGCATGACCTTTAAAGTACGGGCTATAGACTGCATCCTAGAAAGGTTGTATGTGGTTTGATGTCAGAGATAGAGTTCAAGACTACGGATCACTATAGTATAATTTGAATCTTACTCGCCATGCAAAGGTTCAAATCGAAAAATACCTTTTTTATACGCAATCTTATAAAATCAGAAATTGTTCGAGAAAAATATTTAAAAAAAATTCAGGCGGAGGATTGTTGAAAATTTTGGTTTTAAAAATGAAGTATTAAAAATATTGAAAAGGGTATATAATACCCTTCTTATTGGATAATCATACATTTTGGAGAACTATAGAGTGTTCTTATTTAAATGTAGGATTCACAAAAGAAATAGTGGGTCCCAAGGGCACCCGATGTTTTCTCATATGTTTAGAAGAGAGACCATACTGACCATCAAACGCGCGCGCCGACCGACGCACTCGATCCGACCTGGGACGGGCTTGGCTTGGCTTGGATAATGTAATGTTGAACTCTTTATTTTTGATAATATAGTATTAAACCGACTTTGACTTGGTAATAATACCCAGTAAACTCAGGTCCGATATTTTCTCATGGCTCAGTCCCATTTTTTACTCTCTATATAAATCAAGCAATTGATATAGAAATATTATCAATTTTAAAAAACCGAGTTATCTTCTTCTTATGCATTTAAACACAACTTTAGATCCGAGCAATATTTTCTAGGTGCTATTGAATCAGCGGTCTTTGTGCAAGAGACCGTTGATACTGATATTTAGTGTTGTTTTATCCAGGAGGCGGAGCTGCATCAAGGACTGCCTTATACAATTCCGGCACAGCGGTAAAACATCTTAAAGAGAGAGCGACCTAGTTCGCGACTCAGCCACAGAGACACTACAGATTCAGATCATTGTACAACAGTTAGCAACCAATAATCAAAAGTTTGTTTGGCTCGGTGGTTAAACATGTCTACAAAGGGTAGACAACCAAAGTTTAAGTTTGGTTTATGTCTACATTTTGCTGTTATTTTTGAAGCCATTAAAATTGATTTTATTGGACTGCCTTGGTTTCCAACTCCTCAGGGCCGGGCCTGTCACAAAATACGACCTGATTCAGCTCAAAAGAATTCTAATAATGTGCAGCAACAACATAAAGAAAGATGGGGTTCACACACTCCTTGGTTCTCACAAGTTGGCTCCTAATAGGAAAATGCAAAGACGACGCGTTCATTGTCACTTTTTTTTCTTTTCTTCTGAACGCTTTCGTCCCCAAACTTAGATTACAATACCTTCAAATGCAATCTTTCAGAGTATGAATATTCTTAGCCTTGCTTTATTAATAATGTCTGTCTTTAATGTTTAATCTATTCTATATAGAAGTGTAACTCGATGAGAGAATGAACATTCTTTTCGAAGTCATATGGAAGAAACAAACTATGTATATCTGCTGCTTTACATGCAAGAAGTCGACTGCTTTTGTTCAATGCAAATCATGGTCAATATAGATCTACTCATATTATACAGTATTTAAATACAAGTTATATATGAATTTCTAGCACATATATAAAACAAAATTGCTAACATCTATCATTTATGGACATCTAGCTAGAAACATGCAAAAACAGCTTACGAGAGTACATAATATTATAGGCCTAACTGAAGCCATGACTTCTCATCATATGAAGCTTGCTTTGATGAATATGGTGCACTTGAATTAATCCTATCTTTTCTTTTCTGAAGAAATCTTTGTAGAGACGTTCTTCTAGCCATTGGCATTGACATATCCAAAACAGCTTTCTTCAATGTAGCAATGGAAGTGGCAAAAGCAATGATCTCTTCTGCCTTCTCAGCATCGATATTGTGGAAATTTACAACTTCTCCATTGTATAATATTGTTAACTGTTTTGCTTCAGGATTTGTAGTACAAGCTTGGTTCAATTCAGCTCCAGGAAACAAGTCCAGAGTTGCATCTGAATCTGTATATCAAGACACTAATCTTCAGTACTTTGCTAGTGTTAAAAAAAAGATTGTACAGAGAAAGAAAATAAGGTAATGATTAATAAAAATACCTTGAGTTGGCTGTTGAGATAAGACAGTATTGATGTTGAGTCCTCCAATAACATTTTCAGGAAAGGATTTCTTCTATTTTATGTATTGACTCAACCGGTTGCATGCTGCTGAGAAGTTGGATTTCTTCATCCGTTGAGACATGATGATCAATGAATTACAAAAGAATTGGTAGAAGTTGATGTTTTATATGCAAATGAAACTGCTTTGAGCAATGGGATTGTTCTGTTCTCTGTGAAGAATGAAGATGGCTTGTATGACTTGTTTATGGGAACAATTACAGCACGTGTTGCTGTTGAGTTTTAAACGAAAAGAAAAGGAAAAACTTAAGATGGAATGAAACACGTTTCTGTTTTAAGAGGAATGAAGTACGACTCATAAATAGAAACAACCGCAATGAATAACAAGTTGCCAAAGTCAAAAGCAACTTTTAGGTGTGGTGAGGTGTGGTTGAACAAATCTAGTAGGCTATACCACATACACTTGTATCTCTTAGCCGACTTTGAAAAAAAGCGAGTGCCGTACCGGTTTTTTTTTCCCTCTCTCTATAATGACTTTGATGCCATACTTTTTCTATATTAGCATGAACTATTAAAAATACTCTTTTAATATCACTCACGACAATTACATTTTTTTTCAAATTCAAATCACCTTTCGACAAATCTTAATATCAGTCAAAAATCTGATCTAATAAAAAACTTCAATTCTAAAATCGTTCTTTATTAACTAATAATAAAAATTAAAATTAAAACTAGTAAAAAATTAGATTTTATTGTTCAATTTTAGTTCATTTTGAGTTCTACGAAATCGAGGACGTGATATCACACATTTGGATATGGAGGAGTATAACCATCTATTAGCGCATATCTTGAATCTACTAACTAATACTGAATCGGTGGAGGATGTGAAAACCTTGAGGTCCAATTGTTTATTATAGTATTGAATACCCAATATCATGTGCAGTTTTTCTTTCTATCTAGTCATGGTGTATGTAAAAGTCATATCAAATGAACATGGACAAAATATTTTGTGTGGTATAAATCATTTTCGTTCAATAAATAGTTGTGCACTGCTACTGATTAAGCGTGCAACTATAAGCGTAACGTTTAAGCTCCAATACAATTTATGAAAAAGGGATAATATCAGTTAGAACTTGAAATTTTGTAGTACAGTGTTAAATGGTTGACCATCCGGTTTAATTATAACTTTTGACACTAACGTAACAACTTTTAAACTAACATGAAATCAAATGTGTATAGCGCTACCTAATCTTTGAAACCTCTTCGCAACCTGACATGTTGGGAAAGACAAAGCGATTATGTATAAAAATATTGCAACAATTTTTCATCACAAATTTCCTTTGTAGATGGCAAATCGTAAAATTCCAAACGATCTCATAATGTAATGACGTACCGGCAGGGACGTAACCAGAAATTTATTTTACGGTGGGTGAATAATAGAAGAAAATTAAATAATAAAAAACTAAACCGTTTTAATATAATTCATCGCATTCATGATAATCAAAATAATTAAGTTCAATTGATTCCATTAACATAGAGAATTTTCACAAAAATCCTTAAACAAAAAAAACATAAATTACTAAATATCCAACTTAAGTCATGCTCTATGAATTTTACGAAATCAAATTCATCTACAATCGTCGCAATATCAATGTTTTTAGCAATTTCATTTTTAATATATATTATCATGTGATTTCCAAGCAGATTGTCACTCATCTTATTGCGCAATGGTGTTTTGATCAACTTCATAGCTGAAAATTCTCGTTCAGTAGTTGCAGTCGATAGTGGGAGAGTTAAAACAAGGCAAGTCAATCTATGAACTAGGAGATATCTTTCAGCCTTTTTTTGCTTTAATTAACTTCATATTTAACTCCGAGAGTGTGGCAATATTACAAAAGTGAGGATCATGGCGTACATCTTGCTCATAATGTTGGAACTGGTGTCTCAATTGAAAATCAATATCCAACTTACTAAAATCTCCAAAGTAGTAGTTTTTTTCTAGCAAACATGCATCTTCAACTTTTAATGCTTCAAAGTTATTTTTTGGCTCTAAGACTGAACTCAGACTTAAAATTCTAATTGTTGTGTCTCAGAATCTTGTGTTTAACTCCATTATTTGTGTGTCAATAGTTTCGTTTAATATAGCATAATGGTAGTGATGTTCTATGGTTATTTCATCGCGTTGTTGACAAGATCGTCTAGTACCTTCCAAATAACGAGAATTCATATAAGGTACTGCAACTGAATTGCCAACACAAAAGGATGTCACACTATTCAAAAGTGTCTACCATTTAACATCATTTTTCAAATTAGAAAGAAGAGTCTTTGTGATCGAGAGTGTATGAATCCCGTTCAAGATATTTTGAGATTTTTTTTGAAATGCTTGACAAAGGATTTCGGTAATTCCCATTGCTTCAACCATCAGGTGCAATATGAAGATAAACTGAAAAGTATTCATTGCAAGTAAAGCGCCACTCGCTTCAACATGCGTTTTTCTATTCAAACCTTCTATTTTATGATTTCGAGGACCTCATAAACAGGTTTATACAAGCTAAGCAAGCTGCATGCCAAAGAATAGCGTGAGCTCCAACAAGTAGAACCTGGACGTTATAAAGTGGTTTTTTGATTTGCCTCTGTACATGTTTGTAACGTTCCACTCAACATCATGTCTTCAACTTCTTTTCTTATAGCAACCTTTAGTTGTTGATTTATTTTGGTGGATGAACTTACTAAATTCACAATACAATTAAGCATTTGAAAGAATAGTTCTATGTCAGATAATTCACCATAAGCCCCAACTAGTGCAAGTTGTAATCGATGGGCAAAGCAATGCACATAATATGCATATGGACATTCTTCTAAAAATAGTGCTTGTAATCCACCCTAAGCACCTCTCATGTTACTCGCATCATGATAACCTTGACCTCGCATGTTTTGAACAAGCTAGTCATTTTGATTGAGCACATTCGAGCAAGCATTTTTTAAACTTTGTGCGGTGCTTTCTTCAACTCCAACAACATCAAAGAACAGTTCACGTATACAACCTTTATCATCAACAAATCTAATAACTATTGCCATTTGCTCAGTATTTGACTCATCTCGTGATTCAACTACAAGAATGCAAAATTTGGATTCACTAATTTCTTTGCAAATTTTTCTTCTCACTAAATCACCAATAATTTCCATAATATCTTTTTGAATTTTTGGTGAAACATAAGAAGCATTTCCAAGTGCATTTTCTAATACCACTTCTACAACTTCAGATGAAAGTGAATCGGAATACTTAATTAGTTCAAGAAAATTCCCACGGTTAAATGAATCAACCGATTCATCATTCCCTCTAAGAGTACGACCTTGACATGCTAACCATAATATAGCTTTCACTAAAGTGATGATTCGCAATCGATTCTTTTTTATTTCAATTTCAGATTGTACAATCAATTACTTTTCAATACTTTGTGAAGGATTGCTAAGCAATCCAATAACGTAACATTGTTTGAATGTAGTGAATTTGGACCTCCTTCGTGTTTTTTAAGACAATAATCTTTTCCACCAATTCTTTTCCAACTATTAAATCCACTAGAAATCCATGTATCTTGTTTATGCCGCTGAGAGAAATTCTTATCAAAAAGAAAACAAGGAAAGTAATAAGCTTTTTGAGTTGTTTCAGAATATCCAAACCATTTTTTATCTTTAAACCATTCAAATCGCGTACGTCGTCCATTTTCATTTCGTTTGAATTTTTCTTTCAAATCAGGTTGACACGGACCCATTCCGATATAATGACGATGAATTGCGTCTTGATCTTTGTGATGGTACATCCATATAGCTTGACGTATTCCTAGATCATGTTTCACTGTGTCCTTGGTCTTTTGAATTTTAGTGGGATGACGCACTTCATTTGTTGAATCTAGGTTATTTAAATCCAAATTCAAAGAAGGATTCGGAGATGATGTTCCACCAACATCAGATTTTTTTATGTAGAAAGAAAACAAAGTTTTTGTTGGCCTTTTGGACATTTTTTAAATCTTGATGTGATAGAGACTAGGTGTATCAAAAGAGGATGTTGATAAATAAATTCATTCACTAAAATTTATTCACTAAAAAAAGCATAGATGGTTGCATAATTTGATGCATCAACAAATAGTAAAATTCATTCACTAAAATTTACTGCTAGTATCTTCATTATTTTATTCACTAAAGTTTACTGTCAGTAAATGGTTGCACAATTTTATCCACACATATGGATTACATATGTCATTTTCTTTCAAAGCAAAAATCAAAACCAATATATTTCAACATATGTCAATATCAATTCAAATTGCAATATACAATCAAATACAAGCATATATACCTAATATTTTCATTCAAGGTGGTGAGTAAGCTCAACTTTAACCAAACAAACAAGCAAGATCCAAGAAACCAAGTCCTTCCCCAACCTTGCAACCACCTTTGCTTCCTACCTCACCTTGCTTACATTTGCCTTTCTCCCCCTCCTCCTTTATAATTGCTCACGACCTTCCTTGATAGGGGAAGTTTGGCTTCACTTCTTCAAGATCAAACTAGCTAGGAGTTGTTGTAATGTTGCTCCAAGAATTGTGGCAAAGTTTGAGTTGATTTGGAGTTGATTTTAATTTTTGCTACAAAAATTTTGTGAAGAGGAAGACATTAAAGAGAGCATGCTTTTGCTTTGTAAATTTATAATTATAATTCAATGTTATACCTCTCCTTTTATAAACTTCATATGGTGTTGCCTAAGCTTTTTCTCACCCCCTCTTATGTCATGGAAGGCTCACCCCCACATGCCCCATCACTTCTCCTTTACACCTCTTTCTTTAGTAAATAACCATTATCCCACTTTCATTTTAATATCTCTTATCCACTTGCAAGTTTCTGGAATATTCTATTTGCTTTATAAACCAAAGTGTTAATTAGTTCCTAAAGTGCTCATTTGATCATTAGACTAGTGCACAAAAGTTCAAACAATTTATATTGACTAAAAAGCTATTTATCGATAAACCAATTTTCAGTCACATTATTGATATTTTTTTGAAGTATTTATTTTTGTAAATATTTTTCCAAATCAAATTTACCATCATTAGTTATTAATTAAAAGGGGTTAACAAGATTATTAAGTCATTTTAATCATATTTAATCCAAGATTCAAATACTAAATAATTCAAATATTTAAATACGAAGTGTTCAAAATTCCGGGTCGTTACAAACACAAAACAATGTTTTCACACGAAAGTTAAGCTTTCGTGCATTAAATCCTCACATAGAACTAAATCATATAACAATGAGTTAGGCTTAATAATAAGTGAATACACGAACCATTAAACCCGAAACCCATAAACAGTAAAGCAGCCATTTAAATAAACAAATCTGATCAAAGTAATAATCATGGAAGAAAGCACGAAGAAAATTATCGAAATCAGGGAAAATTAATAATAAGCAACTCTACCAAACGAATCTTCGTAAGATTAAAATCAACCGGATTGAATTAAAATCAACCGGATTGAATTAAAATCGCAACAATAAGACAAACAATAAATGATTTAATCAAAAAGTTATGTACCAAACGGAAATCTCGAAGACGTGGGTTTAGTTTTGAATATGATAAGAATGAAAAAGTTTCAAAAGCAAGTAAAAAAGAAAAAAGGAAAAAGGGAGCTATTTATAGGAAAGAGGGAGAAAGTAAGGAAACCATTAGACTAAAGGAGAAGAATATCAATGGCTAGGATGAACAGTTTTGAGAATTCAAAACATTATTTATACTAAAGAATAAAAATGAATTATAATAGAGGGGGGGTAAGTTTTACACCCCAAATATGTTAACCATCGTAGGCCATTGAAAAAGAAGCATTACAAAAGAAGAAGCTTTCATGAGATGGTCGGTGAATGTCATCGCGAAATATGTTCTTATCAAAGAAGGACAAAGTAGAGCCCTTGTGTCTACTCTACTTTTCTTGGATTCTATTTCTATTGAAATCTCTGTTATAAATTTAATTGGAGGTGTTTGTCCACTTTTCGTGCAAACAGTTAATGACGTGATATGAGTTCATGTTACGATCATAGTTAGGTAGCTATCGTGAAACATGAAGTGAAATGCTACAAATTAGAGACAAGCTTGGCCCAAGCCCAAGGAAGGCAAGACGTTTTCTTAGGGCATCACAACGCGATGGGGCAACAAAATCCTCCCGCTGCTGCTATTCTTTCCTTTACGAAAAAAAATGAAATTAACTTTGATTAACTCCATCGTTCCATGCCACCGCTATAGTTTACCTACCTACCCTTAATTGCGTACCAGCCACCAAATGTAAGAGCATCATTTCCACCTGTCTTCAATCACCATCTCAGGCTCCACCAACCAACTACTACATCTGTCTACACGATCGATCCACGACCTCCACTACCCTAATTTTAATTTCGCCACTGCTATTGATGCTCAATTTTGGATTGAAGACAAAGTACCGATTGAAATAAGAATGTAAATTTAGTGAATGAATTGAATTGAATTTTGAATGAATACGAAATTGTGTTAGTTATACCAAAATCATAATTGATATTAATAAAATGCTATAAACCGAGTTAATTAATCAAAATTTAACTAGAATGTTCGGATGTTTTTTAAATTGCGTAAAATGCTAATATGTTTACATTAGTTGTATTGCATTGGATCTCAAAGTAAGATACAAATTGGAAACAAAACTCCTGACATCAAAATAGAAAGAGAAAATAATGCAAAATTGAAGAAGCAAAATTTAATAGTCAATTCGGTTTCAAATTTATTTAAAGCATGAAAAAATATATATCAGACTTCAAATTAAAGTTGAAGAAACTAATTTTTAACACTAAAATATTAATTTTAGTATTGATATCCACGAAAATGAAGAGCCTATTCAAGTAAAATTGAAACCAACATATTGTACAAGATATGAAGGGGAATAATGTGGATATCAGTGTTAATGCTGATGATATTACGATCGACCTTGAAAAGGATATCAATATCAACTATGGTTCGACATTATGAGGAAGAGTTATCGGTACTAAAAGGACTATGTTAATTCAATGTGTGGTCCCATTTAAATTTTGAAAGAAAACGACATGTTCCTAAGAAATATGATTAATGGTGGACACTTTTCTTTGAAATATTACATTTGCGGGGGTGCAAAAAGCTTCATTATATATAAAATCAAATAATTAAAGTTAATTTATTATCATTTTGACATCATTTGTGTAGGAAAAAGAATTATTATTTAACCTTATACAACAAAATCGAAGAATATCATGATTTATACACTTTAAATTTGGTGACGACAATATACTTTTAATTTATACACTACCGAAATTTTTAATATTAATGGCAAATAGGTTTGCCTCTATTAGTTAAAGTAGAGGCAAAAAAATAGCTATTCTGCCACTAAAAGAATGAGAGGCAATTTAGCATTTGCCCCTATAAGCAAAGCCCCTAATAACAATTACAGGCAAATCCAACCACAATTCTACCCCTACTACTTTACCTGCCATGTAGGATAAGTAAATAAAAAAAAGATTAGAGGCACTAATAAGCGCCCTTATTATCAATTATATTATTAAAAAAAATTTAATTATACACTCAAAAGAACATATGTAATCATATATTAGATAAATTACAGACATTTAATTATACAACAAACATAAATTATCAGAGCATATACAATTATAACGTAATATACAATCATACCAACAGATTAAAATACATTACGGTACATAAAATTATATCAACAAATTAACTGCAATACTAGATGCATATAAATACAGCATACCATGTATGTTTCTATATAGCATACTATAAAGCCATGGTCATCGCTGCTATCCTTGTTATCTCCTTCGGAGCTTTTGGTAGCTTCTTAGGATACATTTTCCCTGTAGGTAATGTTCGATGAAACTCCAGTCCCAAATATTCACTCCTCCATCAGTTGCATTAACTGTAGATTTCAAGAAAATAAAACATGAAAAACTGTAAAGTATATCACAAACTCTTTAATAATTGATGTGTGCACCAGTTAACCAAATAATTCATTCAAACTGAATTCTTATTAACTGTTTTTTTTAAGACTCATTGAATAAAGTTTCACTTGTAAACTCCGAGGAAGATTAAACATATTTTTATAACATAATAATATAAAATCTTAAAGCTGAGTTCATATTATTTATCTTGAACCGAGTTCATATTATTTCTTGTTTTAAGCTATATGTTAATATTTCTTGTTTAGTTGAGGGGTATATAATCCAAGTTGAAATAAATAGTTCATTCCTTACCTTTTTTTTAACAAAAAAGAAGTATTTTCTATGGTTATATCATAGGTAGGCATAGCCAATAAAAAAACATAGAGAAATACACTCTTTTCATGTACCAAAATAAATAAATGATTGAAGATTTATACAACTTTCCAACTTTAAATAAAAAATACTAAAGGACCTCTTAATTAAGCACTTACAATTCCAAAGTAAATATTACAAATCGGATAAATCGTTTAGTTAAACGAAGATAGGACATAAACTAACTTTTAGTAGTAAACTGTACACCTCATGTATATTTCACAAGTTATAATTTATAAACAAGATGAAAATATAGACTTGACCATATTGTTCAGCAGATATTTGTTGTTAGGTGAGATAAACTGGTCTATAGTTAGAAAATATAAGGAATTCATATACAAATTGGCAATATTAAGAGTTAAATTATCCTACAATAGGAACAGAATCAATATAGGATTGAAAATAATAAAACATGTAATTACCTGACATACACCGTCAATGAATTGGTGCTTATAAGTTCATTTCAACATTTTAGTCATTGATCCTGGAAAAATGCAAATGTATAAATAATCTACATCAGGAAAAATAGTAGAATAAAATGTAAAAATTTCTTACTAAAAAAAGTATCCACGTCATTTCAAAATTCATGCAAGTACTGTACATTGTTAAAAATTGTAGTAGGGTGCCCAAGATTAACAGAATTATGTCAAGATCCCCTACAAAGAGTTCCCTAATAGGTCTTGACAAGGAGACAATTTTGAGGAGGAAAAAAATATAACATAACCAATGTATAATCAAAAGAAAGAGCTAAAGTCTCTTTTTACCTGAACTAGTGCATCAAGTCATGATTCAAAAACTACCAGCAAAATACACAAGGGACAAGAGATTTTTTCCCAAATTAAGCAATCTGCTACCTAAATGAGCAGCACATACAAAAAAAAATCAATCAGACCATCGTAGTAAGTTGTATTGCAAAGAAAGTAGACAAATCAAGGATGTGAGTCATAAAAATATAAGCAACTTAATAGCATAAACCATCATATAAATTTATAGTGTGATAACATACAAGTGTGATATAAAATTTTCTAATTCAACAATTTCATTGAAAAATGTATATGTCTAACCTCGATTCGTTTAAGAGCATGTCCAATAGGATCTTCCATCTTTGCAAGTACACATACAGAGTTGGCAAGGCTCAATATCTACATGATCAATCAGTTACAATCAATCAACCTTTACGTATAGAAGAACGGCTACTGAAAATGACAGTAATAATTTATAGTTTTATCAATATATAACATGTAATTAAATGCGTTAACATTTAGGTCTCAGAAACATGCAGCTACAACTCATATGAATATAGTTCTATACCTTCCAAGCTTCAAAGTGAGGCGAGATATCAGCACCTTTTGATAGCCTACAAACTGGGCAGCAGCAACTTCAGCCTCATTTTCACTTCTAATCGACTCCTTATTTTCTTCCAAAGCATCAGCTATGTTATGTCCAGTAAGATTTTCCTTCTATCTCCTGAAGATTAGCCTTAAAAGACAAACCACTTAAAAGCTGTTAGTACTTATATGCTTCCAAGTATCAGATCTGGACAAGATTATAGCTTTTATGTCCCAAATTGAGATATTAGGGTCTTGACAATAACACAATATATGAAACTAAGAGAATAAAACTTAGAGTACGAATCATAATTCTGTAAATGATTTGGTAGATTAAGTGTTTAGAGAAAGTACCAATTGATCGATAAAATGGATTTAATGTGTACCTAAAGGCACCTGGAGCATTCGCTTGTTGACACAACCATGTTTTGAGCACCAGCTTCTTTAGGTAGAACCTATAAATATGCATCTTGGTGAAGAAGGGTACCAATTTTCTCTCCATACAATACTGCAATGACAGTATCACTAGCAAATCAGCTGCAATTGTAAATTATATAAATAAATAAAGGCTTACTTCCGAATGTACCTGAATCGAAAATAATTTGTACTATATATGATGAAGGTTGCACCACTGACTTATTATTGTGCAAGAGAGACGCAAATAGTACTACTATTTGCACCCTTTTCAAATTATCCAACGAAAAATTATATTTATTGGAGAATGCCTATATAAAATTACACAGTTTAATCCTCAATCTATGCTAACTATAATAAAAGATATTTGAAGTGATAGATATAAATAATTTTTGGTCAACAATGTGTATTGAATATGACATAAAAAGCAAATGACGATCATTATGCCCTGAATTTTTTTAGTGAAGGTAATCTAGTAGTAATTTAAAGTACCGAAAGTAATAATTTTAAGACTGGATATTAATCCTTTTTTAAGAATAACAAACACCGATAATAATCAGCTAACATGGATTTTAAATGCTTCCAAGGAATAAAATCAAACTGATAAATAATAAAAGTTGTGAAACAAATGTACTTTGCCTGAAAACACATCACCACTGATCAAAGAAAACTCAGATGGAATGAGGTGGAGGTGGAGTTGGAAAAGATTAGGAAAATATGGTTTCTCTAAGCGCACTGTTATCCTATTTTACATCAACTGACATGAAATCAAACGATAATAATCACTTAACAGGAATTTAACTTGAGATTTATCTTTCAGTGATTAAATCAAACTGATAAGTAATAAAAATTTAATAATGGAAGTAGTTTACCGGAAAACGGATAACCATTGGCCTATGAGAACTCGAATGGGATAAAGTGGAGATCAAAATGGTGAAAAGATAGGACTATAGGGTTGCAAAGAAGCCAGTAAATTACGATTTTACAAGGGAAGGCATGGAAAATCGAGTTTGATATGGGTAAGAATAGCGGGACGTGAAATGCTTTTGCCGCTTTAGGTTTTTAGCTTTTTTGTTAGGGAACTGACATATCATAGCTTGTATATTAATAATTTTACAATCTAAACAATGAAAGATAGCAAGAACTGTTCCAATCTGTCACATTTTTCTCGATTAGTTGCATCGACTATAGAATTCAAGAAAATAAAATGTAAGAAATTATAAATTATCACAAATTGTTTAATAATTGAGGCACTATCATCTACCATGTTTACCGAATAATTCTTTTGAACCAAATTCTAATTAAATGGTTATTTGAAGATATAGAGAATCAAGCTGCGCTTAAACTACAAAGAATGGTTAAATATATTTTTTATAAAAGACAAATAGAAAATCTTAGAAGTTGGTTGAGAATATTGAGGCATATATTAAGTTATAACCATGTTGAAATAAATTAAATGGTTGATTCCTTACTTTTTTTAAATAAAACGAAGTATTTTTTCTTGTTATATCATAGATAGACAATCTCAAAAAAAGAACATTAAAATGTGCTCTCTTATTATATACTAAAATAAGAAAAATTTAAAAGTTAATGTAAATGTTTATCCAACTTTCAACTGTAAATAGAGAACGCTAAATGGCCTTGTAAGCACGCATTTACAAATTCAAAGCACAATATTACAAATCAAATAAATCGTTGAGTTAAACAAAGATAGCATGTAGAATAAATTTTAGTACCAAACAGTATTTGATGAACGCGAGTACTAATTTTTTTCTTCATGTATATTTCACAACTTACAAAGAAAAATAAAACAGTGATTTAGCTATATTGCTTAGCAGATAGTTGTAGTAGGTGGGATAAAATTGCCTATAGCTAGAAGATATGGAAAATTCATGTAAAACCTGGCAGTTTCTAAAATTAAATTATGTTAAATAGGAACAGAATCATTATAGGATTGAAAATAATGAAACATATAATTACCTGGCATACATCGTCCATGAACTGGCGCTTACAAGTTCGTCTCAGCAATTCAGTTGTCTGCTAGAACTCAAATAAAAGCAACTAATCCACGTTAGGAAAAATAATAAAATTGGATGTCACTTCTTCCCCTACTAAATTAGAACCACTAATAGTTAAATTTTGCAACAACGGAATTAATTGATTCTTGAATCACTTGTTCAATGTGAATTAGTTTGAAACAAACCAATGAATTTTTATTGAATGCAAAAACACCATTCAAATCAAATATGCAGTTTTAACAAATTTATTGAATAATTACCGCATCTTTTCTAATTTTTACTGCAACTCCATCAAAATAAAACCACGTGATTTCATTACAATCTACCAAGCAAAACAGTTAACATTAAACTTTTGCGTATTGCTTCAAAACGGCACTTACCTCAAAGTTTATAACTATTGATTACAAAAAAAAGAAAAATAAATGAGTCAGTTCAAAACAACATTCAATCTAATATGCTGATAAAAAAATCTCAATTTTTTTTTAAATAGTCTTAGAATTGACCTTCAACTTCTCAAGTTCCAAATCAAACCTAACATCCACATAAATCGTAGAAGTCGTAAGAGCATCAAATTTGATTCTAAAAGGAACTATCATATCAAGCTTCAGTTACACCTTCCATTCTTCTTGTTGCTTCTTCAACTCTTTCAACAAACCCTTTGACAACTTCACACCAGACCCTTTCAAAACTACTTTAAATATAGTTATAGTTTTAGCAGCTGATAAATCACAGGCCATGCATGACCCATGCACAAGCTTTATATTTGAATATCTTGCAACTATGTTGCTCCCTACATCATACTACAAGCTTATTTTCTCATTAGGGTTCAGAGATTTGGTCGTGATATCAAACTCAGGAGAGAGCATTGAAGCTTCCATGAAATTGCTGAAATTTTAGATGTTAAAATGCTCTATTATGTAAACTGGAGCTGAGGCTTTAACACAAGGTACGGTATAGTAACAACAATGGCAGGGATAAAAGAAGAAGTAGAAGAAACAGATTATTTAACATGATGAGGAATTGGTGGAGTTTTATGGTTTGATGTGGAATAGAGGAGAGAAATGAGAGGAGTGAGAATAGCTATTTAACAGTTTGAGAAGACACAAATGATAATCCATGTGACCTTTCTCCACCGGATTTAATGCCAGTGATTTTATTTGAATTAATGTATGAGGAGCTGTTTTACTTCTGAGTATTCAAAAGAAGTTAAAGCATTTGAAAATACCATGGATTGGATTCAAAATAATGTATTAATTATTTGTAGTGTATTAGATGTAAACTTTGAATTTGGTGGTGTAGATTCATATAACAATTATATCTAGATGATGTGCATATTTATTGAGATTTGGAATGTATACAGTATCCCATTACCATTATTTATTCTGCTACGAATTGGAATATCGTTCCTAAAATACACTGGTTATAGATGTTACATGCATCGAATAAAAGGACAATGGTAGGACTTCTAATTATAAGCAAGCAAAATTTATGTAGTAATAAATAGTAATGAAAATTTGGGCAAATAGATCTTGCAAAATCTGCTAACTATTTTCTCTCACTGCTATGCAATCTCTTACTGATTTGAATTAGAAGAAAAATCATAAATAAATAATTAAGATAGTTAATATGAGGAACTATTGACCTTCCACAATTTTAAGAAAGCATGGTATGGGAGCCACAATTTCCACATCATCCTCCAACCATTGTCCACAAAAACAATTGAATCCCCAATAATTTCACATATAGCCAATGTACTTCCACAACAACAACCATGTGAGCGCTCTACTAAAATTAAATATCACTCTTGCTATTGAAAACACTCATAAAAACAAACATGAATACAAATGTGAATCGATTTGGTTTAACGGTGAGATTTTACTAGCTAAGTATCAACTCTAGTGTTAACTATATTGTCAACCAATATCTAATTACTTTTTTTCCTGTTTTGTCACATCCACATGCTAGATGTAATAAAAGATAGTAGGAACCAATAATAGAAAAATAGAAAAACGCAAAGTTTTTTCAAAGTATGCACCTGAAGAGAAACTATGCAAGCAAACTTACCATGTGCCAAATTTGTACTTTTGAAGCCAATATCTTTCTTACGTTCATAATTTTTTGGCTAAGGATCCCTAACTGGAAAAGTTGTATCAAGTTAGATGCATAATAATTAGTACCAATGGTTAAAAAAAGTGAACATTCATCATATTTCATATACACTTTGGAAAAGAGTACAGGCTACATAATATTATGAGATACTTTGTTATATTCTGGTATACTGTTAATAATGCCTAGTGCAACTGTCCACATTGTGAGAGGATTTAGTATATATTTTAAAACGATAACCATAAAAGGAGATTATAAATTTTTGGCTACTTTATCATATTAAGCCAACTAACACTGAAGGAAGAAACTTTTTTGTATCAAAGGCCATGTAGGACCTTTTAACTTAAACTATAGTTTTATTTAGAGTGTGAAAGGAGGGGGGTGTATATATCAAGAAGGTACATGATGATATTGATACAAACAGAACAGTGATGTAGAATTCCCCTCTTTTAGAACATTGATTTAGCTTCCATCATCATTTGAGATAACTTTAATGTCTAACACCTCAGTTTTGTTTGTTAGTGTTGCAACTTATTTCAAGCAACATACATGAATTCAACAATTATTTTCTACAATGTTAGGTTAGTAACTAATTCCAGTTAAAAGCAGTAATCAATCTTTTTCCTTTTGAGTGGTAGATAAAATCAAAATCATCCCAAGTATATTTCTTTACTTGTATACTTTTCAAGATTAACTAAGGATCACATCTGTTTCTAGACGTATTGAATTTAAATTTGTATCATATTATTACTTGACGTTGCAAAAAAAGGAAATTCTAGAAAACTTATTTTAATGGAATTATTTTTGTATCAGTATAGTGCAATTCATGATAGTTCAAGCATCTTAGTTTCAAAGGTGACTTTTAGTCATTAACGATTGCCACATAACATTTTGTGTACTTGTATAAACCATGTTTCACTTGATTATGTATCACAAAAATAAACAAAACAGAATGTTATCTTTATAATAAATTTTTATTTGTAAAGTGAAAAATTAACTTGCTGCTTTAGGCTAATGACCATGAATCTTTCAATTAAAGATTTGGGTGTTAATGAAAAATTAATCTATCAAGTGCATCTTCAAATAAATCATTATCCCTGATTTTTTTTTTCATCTATGAGCCAACAACTTTGTGTGCTGAAATATCATAACTTTGGATCTAAAGGTAACAGAAGGTGATATTAGCAATTATAATACCAATAATCCAAATAATTTAAAGAAGATTGAAGAGTTTGCAAATGAATAAGTAGTATATAATAAAAATCATAGAACCACTTGAGAAAAAATGTCCCAAACCTTCATCTTAAAGTCTTCTTGCAATCTTCACTTTACGGCTTCAATGGATACAGTCAAATCAATGATTGCTCCCCTAATCAAGGATAATCGCATCCTAGATCAGTACCATCCAACCGCAATCTGAGATAGCTACCCACAAACCAATGATAGATGCTAGTGCCGCCATAGTCTATGGCGGCTTCCATAAACTAAAATAGGTTTTAGGGTTTGAAGGGGGAATAAGAGTGATAATTTGAGCGGTAATGGGAAAAATTCGTGATGAAAAGTTTTAGTTTGTGGAAGGACCCGGTTGATTCAAGCTGCTAGCCATGGTTATTGATGTTTGGAATAGGAATGGAAGATGAATTCAGGAAGATGGAGACAGGTTAATGTGTGTACGTGTACACAGAGATACGGCACACTTTAAAATAAAAGAAATTGATAACAGTGATAACAACAAGAAGGGAATTCAAGAATCAGTAATAAGGGAAGAAACTCGAAGGAAGGTTCGGGAAAGGACTGGAATTTCTCGAAGGGAACAAATAACAGAATTCACTTGGGTAAAAATTAGTTAGCCTATACAACTGAACATAGAAATACTGCAAGAATCAAGAAATTACTTGCAGAAACTTGTTTTTTTGCATACAAAACAGCTACGAGTTACAAAATCTAGAACAAGAATTATACTACTTCAATTTGACTAGCAAGATAAAATCAATAACTACAGATTACTGGAAATGAGAAAGTTCAAATGACAGATATATCATCTAAACCTGGGAATTAACATGAGCAAGAAAAATACAATTTCAAGAACTAAGATTTAATCTGTAAGAAATGTAGTTGAACAAGAAAATGAATTAACTACAACAGAAATTGAATTGAGCAGAAGTATGATTTAAATAATCACAAAACATTACAGAAAACAACTGGAAGAAGGAGATAAGCAAAAAACAAGAAGCAGAATTTTATTTCATTTCCATTCTGTTTTTAGTAACATATGCAATCTCCTATTTATACAATCATATCAGTTCATGGACCAGACTTTTTAACAAGTAATCAATCCACTTCCATACAGATTTATAGCATTTATTTGGCCCATTTATGAATACCCAGATCCAAGAACAGTGCGTGCACGTGCAAACATGCACACTCCTCCAACCTTCTCTTAGCTAACAATCTCCACTGTTGACGCTCCTGTCAGCTGTTCAACTTCGACCTCCCTCCATTTTGAACAATCAGTTGCCCTGCCTTGTATAACTGCATCAGAATTCTTCCTCTCTAATGGCCTTGACACTGTGCACAGTTTCATCATAGATTGGTTGTTACAACTCCCTTCTTCTTTAAGAACAGACCTTGTCCCAAGGTCTAGTGTTGGAAACCTCCTAATTAATGGCCAATAATCTTCCCATGTTGCTTCATCCCTAGTTCTGTTCTTCCACTTGATTAGTACTTGGACCACTGGTTCATTATTTTTGGGGACTATTCTTCTATCCCAAATCTCCTCAGGTTGCTCCACTATTTCTTCTACATAACTCGGCACATCCTCTTGGATGATCAGACCTTCACTGACTTTCTTTTTTAGCTGCGAAACACGAAAAACAAGATGTATTTTGGCACCAGCAGGTAGTTGTAATTTGTAAGCCACATTTCCTATTCTCTCTTCAACTCGATAAGGTCCATAATATTCAGGTGACAGCTTGTGAGTTTTCTGAAGCCTAGCAGTAAGTTGTTTATATGGTTGTAGCTTCAAGTACACCCAGTCTCCCACTTCAAATTCTCTATCTGATCTTCTTAAGTCTGCATATCTTTTCATTCTATCTTGAGCCAATTTCAAACTGTCTTTCAAAAACTCTAGAGCTATATCTCTTGAATACAACTCCTCTTCAACTCTTTCCACCTTTGCAGAATTTGGGACATACGACAGTAAATTTGGGGGATCAATGCCATATACTGATTTAAATGGGGTAGTATTAGTAGAAGTTTTCCAGGTAGTATTGTACCAAAATTCAACTAAGGTTATCCACTTCGACCATTCTTGAGGCTTGTGGCAAACAAAACATCTTAAGTAGCCTTCAAGAATTTTGTTAATTACTTCAGTTTGACCGTCACTTTGCGGATGGTATGCCGAGCTATACTTCAAACTGCTGCCCTGTAGTTTAAAAATCTCCTTCCAAAAATTGCTTGTAAACAAGGCATCTCTATCACTCACAATGGTCTTGGGCATTCCATGTAGCTTGAACACTCCATCAAAGAAGATGGTGGCCACTTCTTTAGCTGTGTAAGGATGACTCAAAGGAAAGAAGTGTGCATATTTACTAAGTCGATCTACAACAACATATATAACAGTATATCTTTGACTTCGCGGCAAACATGTGATAAAATCCATAGAGATGTCCATCCAAATTTCTTTTGGAATAGGCAGTGGCTGCAAGAAACCAGGAATAAGTATGTTTTCACCTTTATTTCTTTGGCATTCATCACAGCTTTTAACATATTCCTCCACTGTTGTCTTCAATTTCTTCCAGTAAAAAACTTGCTTTAATTTCTTCAAGGTGGCCTTGATTCCAGAATGTCCCCCTAGTGGAGTTGAATGATGCTCTGCTACTAAGCTTCTGGTAATGGTGTTCAAATGATGATCTATTAGAATTTTTCCTTTATAAAAAATTAAATTGTCCACTACCTTATATCTACTACTTGACAATTCATTCCTGTTAACTCGTTCTAACTGCTGCTGATACCAAGAGGAGTTTAGTAAAGTGTTTTTTAATTCTTGCATCCATGGTGATTGTACAACAGAAACCGCCTGTAGTTGAGAAGCTTCTTCTTCACTGTCTTCTATTCTTGATAAAGCATCAGCTGCTTTATTATCTCTTCCCCTTTTGTACTCAACTCTATAGTCAAAACCATGAAGCTTGGCAAGCCATTTGCTCTGCACTCCAATGTGTAACTTTTGTGTCAAAAGATGTTTTAAACTCTGGTGATCTGTTCTAATGATAAATTGCCTGCCCATCAAGTACTGTGTCCATCTCCTTGTAGCTATAATGATGGCTAACAACTCCTTTTCATATGTGGACAGATTCAAATTCCTACCATGTAGAGCCTTACTCAGATAAGCTAAAGGTCTTTGACATTGCATTAGTACAGCGCCTATGCCATGCCCACTTGCATCACATTCCAAAACAAAAGGTTGTGTAAAATCTGGCATTGCCAGTATGGGAGGTGTAACCAAACAATGCTTGAGTTTGTGGAAAGCCTCTTTAGCCTCTTCACTCCAAGTAAATGCATCTTTCTTCAACATATTTGTTAAGGGTTTAGCTATGATGCCATAGTCTTTAACAAATTTTCTATAATAGCCAGTGAGACCCAAAAATCCTCTCAAGGCTCTGAGATTGTTTGGAAGTGGCCACTTCATTACTGCTTTAATTTTGCTTGGGTCTACAACTAAACCATCAACTGAAATGATATGACCAAGGTACTCCAGGGAGTCTTTTGCAAAGCTACACTTAGTCATTTTGATCACCAATTGATTTTGCTTTAGTACCTGAAAAGTAACTAGCAACTGTTCCAAGTGTTCATTCCAAGACCTGCTATATATAAGTATATCATCAAAAAAAACTAATACAAATCTCCTCAAATAAGGTCTGAATATTTCATTCATTAAAGATTGAAAAGTAGATGGTGCATTAGCCAATCCAAATGGCATTACTATGAATTCGTAATGGCCATCATGGGTTCTAAATGCTGTTTTATGGATATCTGCCTCCTCCATTCTGATTTGATGATAACCTGATCTCAAATCCAACTTGGAAAAAAATTTAGCTCCATGTAACTCATCAAATAATTCATCTATTAAAGGTATGGGAAACTTATCTTTTATGGTTTTAGAATTAAGAACTCTATAGTCAATACACGATCTCCATGTTCCATCTTTTTTCCTCACCATCACTACAGGAGAAGAATATGAACTATTACTGTTTCTAATGATTCCTGAATCCAACATTTCTTTGACAAGTTTTTCAAGTTCATTCTTAATGTGATAAGAACGTCTGTACGGTTTGATGCAGATAGGCTGAGTGTTTGGTAATAAAGGTATTTTGTGGTCTTGTAATCTGTGTGGGGGAAGGGTTGGAAGAGTGGTAGTGATTTCAGGGAATTCTTGTAGAAGCTTAATAATCTCTGGTGGAATATCTGGAGTGTCATTTTCAGAAGCATCTATAGTGCATAACATCATGGTAACTTGTCCTTGAATACATTCCTTGTTGATAGCCTTTTTACTAACAACCTTCATCTCTTCTTGTTGTATTCCTTGCCATACATACTCCTTGTTATTGTATGTGAATTTTACTTGCAATTTTTCAAGATTTAAAGTCACTTCTCCTAGTTTTCTCATCCACTGTGCACCCAAAATCACTTCACATCCTTCTAAAGGAAACAAGAGTATGTCTAAAGGCATTACACACCCTTGACACTTGAATATCACCTCTTGGCAGACACCATTCCCTTTCACCTTTTCACCATTAGCTACTACCACTTCAAAAACTCTGGATTCCTCAACTTTGAGCTTTAATTTTTTTGCCAAATCTGCATTGATAAAACTATGAGTAGATCCGGAATCAACCAGTACCTGAACCGGTTTTCCTTGTATACTTCCCTTGACCTTGATAGTTGACAAAGTGGGAATTCCACACATAGCCTGCAAT
This sequence comes from Allium fistulosum, assembly GCA_030737815.1. Taxonomy (NCBI): domain Eukaryota; kingdom Viridiplantae; phylum Streptophyta; class Magnoliopsida; order Asparagales; family Amaryllidaceae; genus Allium; species Allium fistulosum. Next base: position 105,959,324 of record CM060907.1, read on the forward strand.
GTGATGGTTAATGGCTCCTCTTCATTGTCCTCTGAATCTATTCGTGTGTTAACTGCAACTGTTTCAGTTTGTTATTCCTCAGTCAAAGGCATTACTCCTTCTAAAATATATACTTGTGGATTTTTACACTTATGATCTCTATGCCACTTTTCCTTGCATCCATAACATAAGTTTTGTCTCCTCATTTCAATTAATTGACCGGGTGTGAGACCTTTGCTTTTTGCTAAAGCTTCCAGCTGCGTATCCTTCTGGTTACTGGTAGGGTTTATGGGATGATTAGTGGAAGGAAACTGTTGAGATGAAGTGGAATGGCCATTAGTGTTTCTCTGAGCACTCATAGTGACACTTGCTGATTTACTGTTCTTTCGAGTGTAAGTTTGTTTACTTTCATACATCTTTGCCAAAGCAACTGCTTCTTTGAAATTAGTTGGCCTAGAAGTGAGGACATCATACTTCAGTTCTTCTTTTAAGCCACCAACAAATCGATCCAACACAAACCTTGGTGGTAAGGCTTCGGTGGCCATTTGCAGTTGCTCAAATTTGTTAAGATAATTCAAAACAGTGGTAGTTTGTTTCAATCCTGCCAATGCCTCAAAGGGCCTTTCCATGTCTTCTGGATTAAATCGTACCAAAATTTCTTCCTTAAAAATTTGCCACGAACAATGATTAGGTACATTGTGTACATACCAATTATACCACTGCAGAGGTTCCTTTTTGAGATGAAAAGAACATATATCCACCCATAATCTTTCGTCAGTTTGGTAAAATCTAAAGTACTGCTCGACTTGCTGAAGCCAATCAATTACCCTTTCTTCATTGTTGAATACAGGAAAGTCCAACTTAAGAGTGGTTAAGGGAGTATTTCTTGGTGTGTGGTCTGAGTAATGATAATTCTGGTATAAATTTTCGGAGTTGAGGGAAGAATATGGGGGTTCTTGAGGCTGATTTTGAAAGTTTCTTTGGTTTCTTGGAGGTACGGTCATTCGTGGCGGAGTTGTTCGAAAATTTGGGGGATTAGGAGGGTAAGGAGGGTATGAAGGCGGTGGGTAAACGGGCATCTGGGGAGGCCAAGATCCACGAGGAGGTTCTTGATAGGAATTGGAAGGCGGCACAAATGATGGTGGTTGATTTTTGAGGTGCTGAATGTCTCGAGAGAGAATAGTAAGCACATTATTAAATCCTTCAAATTTTGTACTCAATTCTTGCTGGGCTTGCTCGATTCTTCGATTAAATTCCTCTTGTGTTGTTCTTGTCGAATTCTGATGGTGAAACAGTGGTGGGGTGTTGTCATGGTTGTCATGTGGATCGAGTTGAGGGTTTGCTGGCGCCTCAGGAGGTTGCTCTGATACCAAATTGGAAGGACCCGGTTGATTCAAGCTGCTAGCCATGGTTATTGATGTTTGGAATAGGAATGGAAGATGAATTCAGGAAGATGGAGACATGTTAATGTGTGTACGTGTACACAGAGATACGACACACTTTAAAATAAAAGAAATTGATAACAGTGATAACAACAAGAAGGGAATTCAAGAATCAATAATAAGGGAAGAAACTCGAAGGAAGGTTCGGGAAAGGACTGGAATTTCTCGAAGGGAACAAATAACAGAATTCACTTGGGTAAAAATTAGTTAGCCTATACAACTGAACATAGAAATACTGCAAGAATCAAGAAATTACTTGCAGAAACTTGTTTTTTTGCATACAAAACAGCTACGAGTTACAAAATCTAGAACAAGAATTATACTACTTCAATTTGACTAGCAAGATAAAATCAATAACTACAGATTACTGGAAATGAGAAAGTTCAAATGACAGATATATCATCTAAACCTGGGAATTAACATGAGCAAGAAAAATACAATTTCAAGAACTAAGATTTAATCTGTAAGAAATGTAGTTGAACAAGAAAATGAATTAACTACAACAGAAATTGAATTGAGCAGAAGTATGATTTAAAGAATCACAAAACATTACAGAAAACAACTGGAAGAAGGAGATAAGCAAAAAACAAGAAGCAGAATTTTATTTCATTTCCATTCTGTTTTTAGTAACATATGCAATCTCCTATTTATACAATCATATCAGTTCATGGACCAGACTTTTTAACAAGTAATCAATCCACTTCCATACAGATTTACAGCATTTATTTGGCCCATTTATGAATACCCAGATCCAAGAACGGTGCGTGCACGTGCAAACATGCACACTCCTCCAACCTTCTCTTAGCTAACAATCTCCACTGTTGACGCTCCTTTCAACTGTTCAACTTCGACCTCCCTCCATTTTGAACAATCAATTGCCCTGCCTTGTATAACTGCATCAGAATTCTTCCTCTCTAATGGCCTTGACACTGTGCACAGTTTCATCATAGATTGGTTGTTACAGTTTGTCACGATTGCAATTTCCGTCTTTGATTAGAGCATTAAATTATAAAAGAATTGGGTTTGCATTAGAGGCACTTTGTTATGCCTGTATTTAGAATCAGTAGAGTCAGTTTTTATATATGCCTCCACTCCACTATAATTAGGGGCTTTACATTTTTTTAGCCTCTAATGGAAAGCCCCTAATACTCTTTAATTTGGTAGTGATATTGAGCATTATACTTTATAATTAGGTCTTTATTCTAATTTTGTTGATTTGGTTCAAAGAAGAACAAGGCAAATCAAACTTTTTATATTAGTTGTGCTAAAGCAGATGCTAAAATGTCTTAATTTAGCGGGTGTGGCGGAAAATATTTGTTATTTATTTGTTTTAAACATTTTAAAATGGACTGGATTTATGTATTATAACAGATTAGGAAAACAGTCATACTGGTGGACCATCAGACCATACTAAATAGAGGAGTTGATTCATTTTATGAACTGTGTCGATATATTTTGTAAAGAAAAGTGGTGTGTATTGTTGGGCAGTTAAAATTATTAGTAGCGGAAATAATTAAACTACAATTGTATGCACTAATAATATTCCTGATACACTAAAACATACGGCATTCGCTTTTTACAACGTCGGCAAAGAGATACAAGTCTGCATACAGTATAGGTATATTCCACAACAAATTTGGTACAAGTCGCTTTTGACTTTGACAATTTGGCAATTGTTTGCTGTTGGTTGTATATGAGTTGTACTCGATCCCTCTTTAAACAAAAACGTGTTTCATTCCCTCTTTAGTTTTTTTCTTCCTTTTCTTTTATTTAGAGCTCAATGCAACACGTGCTCTAATAGTTCCCAAAAATATGTTATATACGAGTCATCTTCACAAAGAACATAACAATATCATTGCTCAAAGCAGTTTCATTTCCAAATACCACATCAGCTTGTATAAATTCCTTTGTAATTCATTGATCATCATGTCTCAACTGATCAAGAAATCCAACTTCTCAGCTACATGCAATCGGTTGAATCAATACATAAAAGAGAAGAAATCCATTCCTGAATATATTATTGGAGGACTCAACATCAATACTGTATTATATCAAGAGCCAACTCAAGGTATTTTAATTGATCCTCGCCTTATTTTGTTCCTCTCTACTGCCTTTTTTTTAACACTAGCAACGTACTGAAGATTATTGTCTTGATTTACAGATTCAGATGCAACTCTGGACCTGTTTCCTGGAACTGAATTGAACCAAACTTGTACTGCCGGTCCTGAAGCCAAACAGTTAACAATATTATACAATGGAGAAGTTGTAAATTTCCACAATATCGATGCTGAGAAGGCAGAAGAGATCATTGCTTTTGCCACTTCAATTGCTACATTGAAGAAAGCTGTTTTGGATATCTCAATGCCAATGGCTAGAAGAACGTCTCTACAAAGATTTCTTGAGAAAAGAAAAGATAGGATTAATTCAAATGCACCATATTCATCAAAGCAAGCTTCATATGATGAGAAGTCATGGCTTCAGTTAGGCCTATAATATTATGTACTCTCGCAAGCTGTTTTTGCATGTTTCTAGCTAGATGTCCATAAATGATAGATGTTAGCAATTTTGTTTTATATATGTGCTAGAAATTCATATATAACTTGTATTTAAATACTGTATAATATGAGTAGATTTATATTAACCATGATTTGCATTGAACAAAAGCAGTCGACTTCTTGCATGTAAAGCAGCAGATATATACAGTTTGTTTCTTCCATATGACTTCGAAAAGAACATTCTTCTTCTCATCGAGTTACACTTTCTATATAGATTAAAGACAGACACTATCAATAAAGTAAGGCTGAAGGTATGGTAATCAAAGTGTGGGGACGAAAGTGATTTTCAGAGGAAGGAGAAGAAGAAAAAGTGATAATGAACAAGTTTTCTCTGCATTTTCCTAGTAGGAACCAACTTGTAAGGATCAAGGAAAGTGTGAGCCCAGTCTTTCTCTGTGTGGTTGTTAGGTCCCACATTATTTGCTTTTGAGCTAAATCAAATTGTATATTTTGTGACATATAACTGGGATTTTTTTGGTAAAATCAAATGAATCTTTGTAAAATTCTGTTATTTTTTAAAAGTTTTACATTCTGATGTTTTTTTTCATTTTTTCTAAGCATTTTCTGTTTGAGGAAATTAGCTAAAAGGACAAACTTATTAAATATTTTCGTTACTGGACCGCAAGTTTTATTATTTGGGCCGAAGGACCCGCATTTTCAAACTAACTACGAGCATACGTTTCCTTCTCTGGAGTTTCGCCAAATCAAGTGTATTCGTATCAAATTGTTTCAAATTCTTCATCCATCGACAAATTCGTTCAATTCTAGTGCATCTTTTGCTTCATAGTCAAAATCGATCGTATATGCTTATGGAAACTCGGTCGAAATCTTCTCTATCGACGCACAATCAGCCTCCTAGTTCATCACCACAATCGAAAACCAAAATCGTGTCTTCAATATTATCTTTGGCGGTAGTGAAGGCTAGGAAGACGATTGAAATGGAGAAAAGGAAACAGAAACAGGTGTAATATTTAACTATTCTGCTCTTATTATTGAGTTAGGCTTACTTTATAACAAATGCTAGATTATTTTAGCATTATATTTATTAATAGATTTTAGTAGTAGTAATAGTAGATTTTAGTAGTAGTAATAGTAGAAATGCTGATAATAATTATCATTTTTATTGTATGATGTAATTAACTTTATAGCTAAGAATGTTACTTTACATTAGCATTAGATTTTACTCATTAATATAGTAAAAATGCTAAGATTAGTTATAATCTTAATTTCATTGGGTAAACATATTTCACTGTTACAAAAGTGCTAAATGACTATAGCATTATGGTTTAAGTATTGTATGAATTAAAATCATTTCTAATAATGCTAAAGGAATTAGCATATAGTAAAAATGCTAAAACTAGTTATCATCTTAATTTCATTGGGCAAACATATTCCACTGTTACAAAAATGCTAAATTACTGTAGCATTATAGTTTAGGTACTGTATGAATTAAAATCATTTCTAATAATGCTAAAGAAATTAGCATCTAGTAAAACTGTTAAGATTGGTTATCATCTTAATTCCATTGGGTAAACATATTCCACTGTTACAAAAAATACTAAAAAACTGTAGCATTATTGTTTAGGTATTGTATAAATTAAAATCATTTCTAATAATGCTAAAGAAATTAACATCTGGTAAAAATGCTAAGATTAATTATCATCTTAATTTCATTGGGTAAACATATTCCACTGTTACAAAAATGCTAAATTACTGTAGCATTATAGTTTAGGTACTGTATGAATTAAAATCATTTCTAACAATGCTAAAGAAATTAGCATCTAGTAAAAATGCTAAGATTAGTTATCATCTTAATTTCATTGCGTAAACATGTTCCACTGTTACAAAAATGTTAAATGACTGTTGCATTATGGTTTAGGTACTGCACGAATTAAAATCTTTTCTAATAATGCTAAAGAAATTAGCATCTAGTAAAAATGCTAAGTTTTTTAACTATTGTTTATTGATGTTAAATATGTTATATAATTCTCACGATTTAATAATACACCACTTAGTAGAAATGCTAAGTGTAGCTATCATTCTAATTGTATTGAGTACACATGTTGTATTTCTAAAAAATATTAAGTAATTGTAGCATCATGATTTATCAACCGTGCAAGTCTAGAAAATCATTTTGCACAAACATAGTTAACACTGTTTCATTATTTGTGTTTTGTAGGATACAAAATCTTCACTGCAACTACTGGGCAGCAAAACACGTAAAAGAAAGGGACCAGCCAAAGATAATCAAGATAAGAAAACTATGCAATATAGATGTAGTCTTTTTGCCTTAGTGAAAATGCTTGAAAAGTTAAAAAAAGAAAAGGTTTTACTCAAAATCAATTGAATTTTTTAAAACAAACACATTTTCATAATTTTATTAATGCTTTTTTTTAGGGTAATATTGGAACCGAAAATACTAGAAAATGTTCAAAAAATTTAGATGATTTAATAGAATATGTTACTGTGTTGAAGAGGAGCATTTCATTATAGGAGGAAAAACATTAAAAATAACGACAAAGACATTTCTTTAATTTTTGGTTTACCAATTGAGGGGAAAAACATTTTTCCACTTCCTAAAGTTTCTTTCCAAAGCAACCCCGAAAACTGCCAACATTTTGCTTTAAGAAACTTTGGTATAATTGATCATATAACAAGAGACATTGTCATTCAAAAGATAAAAAAAGAATTAGAAAAAGAATTTCAAGAAGAGGAAAATGATTTGCCAAAATTTATCATTTTTCTTTCTTTCATAACATTTTTTTCTAACAATCAAAGAATGTTAAGTTAGGGATATCTTCAATATGGAATTGGTTTAAAAAAACGAATCAAGTTTCCTGGCCTTTCAGTATTCACTATTCTTTGATTAAAGCACTAAACTTTTTCAATCAAAAACCAAGGAATATGTCTGGTTGCTCGATGCTACCATTGGTAAGAAAATAATTTTACATTCTACAGTATTATAATAAATTCTGAAATACCATTTTTGTTTTTTATATATTAGTATTTTCTATGTGAACATGTCGGTATAATGAAGCCAACGAAGGAATGGTCTAAGGACTTGCCAAGATTTGCTAAATGGTCGCTCAATGGGATGAAGAACATAGTCTCAAAAGACTATTTAAAAAAATGTGGAAAGCAAGAAGGTATATACATTTACTGTTGATTGTTACTTATTTTTTTAGATTTTATATAATACATACTTAATTATAAATGCTATAGATTATAACATTTGCTACTGATTAATACATGTATTATAAGTTAACTACATATGCTATATGATACTAGCATTTTTATGGAGTATTAGGCTTTTTTTTAAATTGGGTTATTTTATTACACACGTAATATATATAAGTACACATATATTTACAACACAAATACGCCTCATCTTGCACTCACAGTCCCTCAGACACTACAACAAAACTATCATTTTACAACGCCTGTTTTACAACTGGCCATAAACAACTATTGTAATAGAAACATTTTACAACGATTTTCCTAAGCCCGTTGTAATGGGTGAAACTTTTCATCATTCGGTACACCTATTACAACGTTGTTAGCCTGCCCGTTGTAATATGATCCTATTACAACGATTTTCGGCCCGTTGTAAGAGAATACTAGTTTTTAGCTCTATTACAACGGTTTTGGCCTATTGTAATATAGTTATATTACAATGGTTTTCGACCTGTTGTAATCATTGTTTTAAATCTCCTATATATCGCCCGAGATCTCCTCCGAGATCTCCTTTTCACACGTAAACGAGACGAGACATCAAATCTCCTCCATATCTCCCTCGACACTCATCTTGTCCGAGATATTCAAGTCTCACCCGAAATATGGATCAAAATCTCAATCCGAGATCTCACCTGAAATTACATATTTTTCTTATTTTGCATAATATTTTTTATTTTCATATTGATTCAAAAGAAACTACTTAATCCAATTATAATTTACCAACTTCTTGAACATATTCTTTAGTTTTTATCTTAATGAGTCACAGCGAAAGGTTTTACTTCTTTATTATGTTCAAATAAAAGCATATTATTCAATCATTACCAAATCAATTAAGCTAATCAAGCTACTACTCTTCTAAAAATGTTCCTTTTTCCATGTAAATCAAGCATGTTACCATTTTTATTTTTACTAAGAAAGTTATAACCGTTAGATAAATTTTTGACACATCAATTTTAGACACATAAGTACATCCGAGATATTTCAGAGACGCATTATAAGACCCGAGATATTAATCCGAGATGTACACCCGATATGTACTCATCTCGTACGAGATCTCCCCCGATACGAGATAACTTGTGTAAAAATTCCGAGACGAAATGTGACCGAAATCCGATATTTAAAACCTTGGTTGTAATATAGTTCTATTACAACAGTTTTAGTCTGTTGTACTAGATATCAGTTTTCATCCCTATTTACCCGTAGTAATAGATGACTATTACAACTATTTTTTTCTGTCCGCTGTAATAGATGCCAATTTTCAACAACTCTTATCTACTTATAGTTGTTACCTTTGTTTATTTTATACGTCGTAGTAGGATTTAATCAGTATTCCAATAGACTTAATGTTACTTTCCCATTATTATTTAATTTAATGTTTAATGTTAATTAATGTTTAATAATTAATGTTTGAAGTTTAATATTTAATGTTTAGTTAATGTTTAATTAAAGTTTAAAGTTTAATATTTAATTTTTAATGTTTAATAATTAATGTTTAATGTTTATTATTTAATTATAAGTACATTAGTTAGCGGAAACATAAAAGTTCATAAAAATTTTGGAAATTAATAATAGTAAACATTACAGGAAATATTGTTATTTATTGCATTAATAATAAGAATTTAATTGATAATTAAAAAATAATGATAATTAATAAAATATTGAATTAGTCTTAAATGTTTTTAATAAATAATTAAATATGATTTATAATTATTTCTAATAAATAATAATTAATATAATTATTTATTAATAATTAATAAATTATAGTTTATAATTTATAGTAGTAATGTATAAATAATAATATATACGTAATGATACTTAATAAGTTTCTATAATTAATGATTTATAATTCATAAATAAGTGAGTACTAGACATTTAGAAATGACCAAGGTTTTAAATCTCGGATTTCGGTCGCGTTTCGTCTCGGAAATTTTACACACATTATCTCGTATCGGACGAGATCTCGGGTGAGATGAGTGTATCTCGGGTGTACATCTCGGATTGACATCTCGGAATTTAAAGTCCATCTCGGGACTATCTCGGAGTAACTTAAGTCTAAATTTGATATTTTTAAGATTATTGTAATAACTGTTATCTATATATATAAAACTTTTTAACATGCATAATTTATATAAAATGATAATATTAGTTTTACATTTTAGATCAGAGTGATAACACGATTGATTTGGTATTAACTAAATAATTCTCTAATCATCTGAATATTAAAAGTTAAAAAATAAATAATAAGTTTTTTTTGCTCATTCATTAAACGATAAAAGAAGAATTAGAGTGTAAGTAAAAAGTCATTAGAGTGCAATTTATTGTGCTCTCACATAAGAAGTAAAAAAAATGTAAGTAAAAAAACATACTTTCTATGGGAGCTTCTATTGAGATCTCACCACAAATTTCACTATCTTGGATGAGATGAGCGTCAAGTAATATATTTCAAAAAATTAATGTCTCGTTTTGCTAAATCTCGTCTCGCTCAAGTTTGAAAATGAGATCTCGAGCGAGATCTCGGACGAGATGAACGAGATCTGAAACAGTGGAAATGACTTCCCGCTTTGAATTTTCATTCTTACGCTTCACTGATCGTTGAAATAATTTCTATTAAATAATTGATAAATAAAGGAGTACTAGACATTTATAATTATTATTAAACAATTAATAAAAATTAATAACAAATAATAATTACTATTAAATAATAATAATTAATTTGAAATATGAAACAATTACTATTAATAATTACTGTTTAATAATCAATAATTAATATAATAATTGATAAATAATAAATAATTGATAAATAATAAATAATTATTATTAAATAATTAATAATTAGTAAACAAGAATTAATGTTTAATAATTAATAATTAACATTAAAAATTAAAAATTAAGAATTAATAATTAATATTAATAATAAAAACAATAATTAATGTTAGTAATTGTTTGTACCAAAATTGGGCACAACACTCTTCGGAAGTGTTTGAAGAGATAAAATGAAGAAAATAAATGTAAAAAGAGGATTATCTAACAAACACTCTAGACAATAATCAGAAAACAGCAAAAGAACACAGAGATTTAGAGTGGTTCGGTGTGTTGCCTACGTCCACTATGAAATGATTGACTTTTATTAACTTTTGCTTGCTGGTTACAACGGATTACAACAATAAATTTCGAGTACAACAGTGATTTCTGAGTGCAACAACGGTTTCGGCAGAGTCAGGACATCAAAGAGCCAAAAGGTCCCTTTTCTGTAGGTTCTGGCCGCTATTTATAGGCGAAGGTTGCAAATATCTCGCTCAGATCTCGGAAGACCTCTTCTGGCACGTGGGTGGGCCCACGCAATCGATCCCATGCGGTGTGCACTCGATCTGTGATCGATATGAACGAATTTCATATCGATCGCAATTTGGTCCAATCGAGTGGAGATCGATCTTGAACATTCTTGAGGATGTATGCAAGCTCCTGTGAAAATTTGGTAGCATTTGGACTTGTAGATGGTGAGTTATGATCGATGCAAATTCGAATTTATCAAAGGCCGTTTTTTTTGTATCGATGATGTTCGCATCGATCTGTTCGTATCGCTTTTTGGGCACGTGCTCACAAGTTGACATGGCGCTTGATTTCTGGATCGATCCACTTTCGAAGCCGAATCGACCGAGTCTTTCCAATGTTTTATGCCTCGTTCGTATCGATGCATTTCTCCCTTGTTCGTATCGATCGGCTATGTTTCCTATTCGTACCGATGTTTTTGCTCTATTCGTATCGACCCTCATAGGTCACTTCATATCGATAGCTGGGGGCCATTTTGTATCAATCGTTTGATGTTTTATTCGTATCGATCGTTGATCAATCGATACGAGCTGTGCAATTGGGATCGATATGAATTGATTCCAATTGATGGATACGAAGTTGGGCGTACGTGATGGATACAAACAACAGATAATTAATGGATGCGAAACGATGTTCATTGATGGATACGAACAGCGGCTAACTGATGGATGCGAATAGACGAAGATTGGTGGATGCGAACAAAGCCTTTCGGTTGATGGATACGAAGAGTGCAGTTTCTGATGGATGGAAGCGGAATCGACGCGAAGAGAGCGCAATGATGGATTCGAACGAACCAACTTCCTTGGCTTGCATCGATCATATCTTGAGCATACGGACTCGTATTGACTTGAAATATAGAACGTTGGCTTCCATAGCTTTGCATGTCGTGTCATGTTGATTGTAGCTTGATCAGGACTAGGACAAAATTCGTCGATATTCATAGTGAGCCTGCATATAACCGATCTTCATGATGAAATGTCCTCGGTTTCTGGTTAGGTCATTGGTGTCACGGCCTTGCCAAAAGGCGGGATAACATTTTGCCCCTCAAAGTATGTCTTGTGAGAACATGACGTGCTTTGAAAAGTTGCAATCTTCATTCTGAACATTTCCATTTGACTTGTCCGTACGGTTGTCGTCTTTTTGTCGAAAGCTGTGACCTTTGATTGATCCATAGAAACATAAATCATGAATTGCTGATGGCAAATTGTTGTACTGTGTACTGTTGTAACCGAGTGCTGTAGGATAGTGATCTGTAGTTGTAATCATCATTAGACGAGTATTCAATTCCTGTGAATTTTAAAAATTGGATGTTAGTCCGTCGTACATGAATGTACGTTAGACTGACTCCCGTTAACGTTTGTACGTTCACGAGTCGTTGTCAATTCTTCAGTTTTCAGTTTTTTTAGATCGAATTTCGTATCGATCCTCTCTTGAATCAATGTGAAATTCGAGTTGTAGCAACAATGATGGTTGCTTTGATCCATCTTTTCGTGTCAATCCTCTCCTGAATCGATCCGAGAAAATAGAATGCATGCTTCATATCGATGGTCATCGACATGAAATGGGTAGCCCTTGGAGATGCATCCTATCGATGGATACATAGCCTTGGGTCTTCAAGTTTATGGATACGAAATAGGCGTTTCGTATCGATGGAGTTGAATGGTCCAGATATAATTTTGTAGTGATTTTCATATCAAAGGTTATCGATTCGAAATTAGCCGATTTCTCGAAGTTTCTTTGCATCGATAGATTCGAATTCCTATGGTCTTCAAAGTGATGGACACGAACAGTTGTGGCCTGAATCAATGATAAATGGATACGAATAGGTTACTTCGTATCGGTATGGTGTAAACCTTTTCAATCGGTCAGTGCGCACTGGGACACGAATCGTCATTCGCTTTTCATATATATATATATATATATATGTGCGGTTTTGTACTTAGAAAAATTTTACATGCTCATTTGTTTCAAGCTTTTCGCATCGATTGCCCAGCCAAGAAGAAACGAAAACTGCCTTCGATCCCAAATCACTCGGTTCCCTAATTCTTCGAATTAGCTGCCTAAATTAGGTAATTAACCAATAATCTCTCACTAGAAACGACAAGACTTGAGCTTTAACGTCATTCTTTTCGTATTCGCGGCCAAGTCTAGTGAAGAGGAGGCCAGAGATGGTCGGAGTAAGGTCGAGGAAGGAGGAGAAAATAATGGCGTTCAGGTTACTTGGAGAAGAAGAAGTCTGGGAGCTTTCGTATCGATGATGGATGAAATACGAGTTCGTATCGATCCAAATGTAATGTGGCTTTGTATCGATTGACAAAACTGCCTCGTATCGATGGAAAGTGGATACTCGTATCGATCAATTGACGATCAATACTCATATCGATCCCAAGCGATCGTTTGGCCTGGCGATCGATACGAAAATGTCGATGCCGATCGATGCGAAGTATGGAATGTGGAATGGATATGAAACAATCTTCCGGTGATCGATACGAAGTGGTGCACCATGATCGATACGAACTGTGCTCTCATGATCGATATGAACTATACTCCTGGTGGTCGATTCGAGTCCAAACTTTGATGGATATGAAATTCCTACATACTCAAATATTTGACTCCGACGAGCTTTTGCCCTGCATATCTGGACTTAACTATTAAACTGCATATTTGACTGCCTATTGAAGCTCGTCGATGGAACTGTAACTTGACAAAATTCTGACGAACTTTAACTTGGATCGATCCCCGATGTCCGGATGACACGGGTATGACGGTCAGCGATGACGGTCACTCCGGCTGAATTTCGAAGTCATGTCGTTTAGACATTTTCCCAAATTCCGTAGAATTAATTAAGTATTATATTGCATTGCACTGCACAATGCGTTCATACACTTCACAAGAAGTTATAGATCCAGCTTCGGACGAGCTGCCTGGTGCCAGGTTTATCATGAACCCACAAGATTCTGTGTCATCCAACATCTCTGATGATATGTTGGGGAGGATATGCCTAAGGCATGGTCTACCATTGGACGACGTCTTATTGCCGGGACCGAATGATAGACCGCATGCTCCCTTGGAAGGGTTTACTGCCTTCAACACGCATTCATGTACAGTCGGGACGCTTCCTCCATTCAACCAATATATTCGGGAAGTGTTGTTTTTCTTTGGAATTGCCCCATCACAGTTACATCCCAATGGATACGAGTTGTTGAACAGTCTATTCATCGTATTCATGGAGCATCTTTTCCGACCCCCGATTCCAATCGAAATCAGATACCTTTTTAATGTTAAGAGTCGGGGATATAGCCCTTCTTTCACATTCCTGGAGGCGGTCAGGAACTGCCAAGTTGTGACTGGTGCCTTGACAAGATTGAGCTACTTCAAAACTGAGTGGTTCTATGCTCGATGCTTACCAGGATTTGCTAGTCGATGGTTAGTCAGACGTAAGTGCTGCACTTCTTCCAGTAGTTAACGAGATAGTCGTAGTTGATGTTGAAACTAATATCGTATTTTCTTTACAGTTGCAATTCCTCAACCTGATGGCGCACACTTTAAAGAAATAGTACAGGTCCTTCAAGAAGTTCCCGGCGAGATGATAAAAATCGAGTCGGTGCTCACCGACAGGAACTTAAGAATTCTTCGGTTAATCGAACAAAAACAAAGCATAAGACTTGAAGGAGTGCTTAGGGCGGCCTCGACGAAGCGGGTAAAGAGCAAAGCGCCCGGGGTCATAATTGTTGAGGAGGGTGATGAAGAACACACGCATACGAACGATGAACCCGTGGCCGGGCCTTCTGACAGCTTTCAGGGTTTAGAGGGAAGGAGAAAAGGCGAGGTAGTTGCCCACAAGCGTCATAAATCTTCGAGATGGAAATCTGTAGTTGTGTCCCTGCCAGCCTCCGGCGTTAGAATTTCGGAGGCTCCTCCCTTGCAAGTAGAGAACCCTTTCGAAGGACTTGTTGATATTCCAATTCCGGATTATGTGTCACTTCAACACGACACCGGATTGGAGGGGCTTCAAAGTGCTCTAAATTTAAGCGAGTCTCTACCAATCAGTGCGGCCGACATTACTGGTTGGTCGGGGGGTTGCACACACATACACACTTCACGGCACTACACGGTTTCCAGCCTTAAGTTGCCTGCTTCGAGAATTCACTAACTCCATTCTTCTTTTACTTTACAGACACGATGAATAGGTGAGATTCTATTCTTGGCAGTCTCCGTTCAGCGCGCCAATCATCGAGTTCGTATTATGAGTTCCGTCGGAGAGAGGATGATAGAAACCGTGATCGCGGTTATTCCAGCTAAGAGCGGTATGAGAGGGATAGAGATAGAGACAAAGAACAGAGATATCGATCCCGATCGCGTTCTCCACCTCTCCGACTCCCTACACAACGTTCTATTCACAGCTCACATCCCCCGGATCCTCCACGCCAAAAACCATCTTCTCATGCTCCAAGGTCTGAGTCTCAACATCGTAGGACTGAGGCCAAACCTCCCACTGTTGCTGAACAAGCCATCACTGAGCCCACTGGGGAAGGGGCTATCAAAATTGCCCAATTAAGAAAAGATTTTCCGAACATATGTTTTGACGGCTTCATTTTCCCCCCTCACTTAAATAAAATTCCATCGGAAGCAGAAACCACGATGCATG
This sequence comes from Allium fistulosum, assembly GCA_030737815.1. Taxonomy (NCBI): domain Eukaryota; kingdom Viridiplantae; phylum Streptophyta; class Magnoliopsida; order Asparagales; family Amaryllidaceae; genus Allium; species Allium fistulosum. The sequence continues at coordinate 105,974,512 of CM060907.1, forward strand.
ACTATATTCATGATATCTATACCCAATATAAGGAGTGGATGAAAGCCGCAGACAAAGCATCGGCAGTGGCCTTCGAGCGGGTAAAGGCAATTGAGAAACTAGAAACTAAACTCGCTCAGAAGGACCGCATTAGCCAAGTGCTTAATGATGAAGCCGAATCTTCCCGGAAATCTAAGATGGAGGCCACCCAAAAAGCTGACGAGGCCACTCAATCTATGTAGAGAATGCGACAAACGCATTTCGCTTTGGTGGAGAAGATGGGCCACCGAAACACCATAGTTACCGCTGAAAGGGATGCTGCTCTGAAAGAACTCATCGAGCTTAAAGCCAAATTTTCTGAAATCATCAAGGAAAAGGATGATGCAAATAGAGCAGCTCAGGAAGCATGTGAACATGCTGTAGTGCTTCGGGGCGAACATGATGCGGCAACAACTAAGATCCGGGAAGTGGAGGCTAAGGTTGAAATGAGGTTAAGATGGCGGAGGCCAGGCTAGAGGCTGATATTGAGGATCTACTCATTACTTATAATGCTAACACCTTGAAGCATAGGAACCTAGCCTGGCTTGATAATTATACGACACATTTGTATAACGCCTGGGGCCGATTAGTAGGAGATAAAAAGGTTGCGCATCAGGGCGAATCAGTTGATGAATTTGAGCTTGAAAACCGAATGCTGAATGAAGACGAGCAAAAAATTCTCCACGATACAATGATCTCATATGAGAAGGAGAAGCTCGGGGCTCAGCATTTGGAAGTTGGAGAAGGCTCTAGTGTAGAGCATCATGATATAAGTTCAGAAACTCTCTTGCTGACTCAGCCTGAATCCACACCTACGGTTGATCCTCAGCCCGTTCTTACATATAACCCGGATCAACCGCAGTTGTCTCTAGCTCGCGAGCAAGTCTCTGAGGCCGTTCCGCCACCTACGAGCCAAACTGAGGAAGGTACTTTGAACATTCTCTATGCTTATCCGAAATTGGAATCGTTACTTGAAATAATTACTAACAGTCTTTCCTTTACTCTTATCCAGTGATCGGAGCGACATCGGTCGTGCCTCCTACAACTCAAGAATCACATCATGTGCAGAAGGCCATTATAACAGAAGCAACCACCACAACAACCACGGCACCGATTGACGAGGCACGGGGAAGCACACTTACTTTTGACGAGCAGATGATGGAGGAACTTCTCGGTCATCACAGTGACCCCTTTGCCGATTCGCCGTTCGTTATGGGTGGAAGCGCACCAATGACAAGTTCTTTGGCTCCAACCGCGGGAGTCTTTGGCGATGCGCAAAAACTTCACGAGGAGGAAATCCTAGCTGAAATCAATGCAGAGACAGAGGCAGCCGCATGGGGCAGCGGTTTTGGCGGTGGAATGGCTGGACCTGGTCCAACACCTTTGCGGATGATATCTCTGGGAGGAACGGTCGTTTAGACGAGTGTGCCTATCATGCCTCCTACTGTTGATCTTGTTCCTCTGACTCCGCCTTCAGGGAGCATTCCAATACATCTGAGTTCAGAGGAGAAAATTGATATAATGCCCCTGATTGGAGATCGGCCGCCGAAAGGCAAGGGCTCAAAGAGAAAATCGAGTGAGAGCTCCTACGGGTCCACACCGAAGAGGAAACCAAAGAAGAAAAAGAGTAGATCCATCTCTTCAGCTCATTTTTGAGTAGATAGGAATTTCTTTAGCTTTTGTAGGCCGTGTATAGATGCGGGTTCGGCCCCTGCTAGTAGGATTTTTGGGATAAACTTGTACTTAATTCTTTTCCACAAATAGTTGAAATGAAATTCCATTTTGTCTTCATCTCAATTTTTGTTTATTTGCTTAAGTGTTTCAGCAATTGAACTCCAGTCCGTATGCTTGTGAAGCTTCGACCCTTGGATTGGATCTGAATTTATTTTTTAAGTCCCGAAATTGTAACTATGAGTCATGACCGAACGTTAAGCTGGACTCCGATGCTACACTGTCTCAATCAGCGATTGGCACTTAAGTTCTGCCCCCAGTTTCAGGGACGAATTGTAAAGATCTGGTGGCAATTGTACTTCGCATTTAACCATCGAGCTTAACGTCGTTGAATTGATGCTGAAACAAGGAAATTCGAGTGGTCGAATCATACTCGCTCATCTATTGACGATTGCATCCACACTCTAGGGATTTGCATTTGTACATCGGCGGTCGGTCATGCCTGCTTAAATTTCAAGGATACGTCCACGCTCCGGGGACTTAACTCATTTTCATGGGTGATCAGTCACACCTGATCCGCATTTATACTCCGATCGCACTTTGGGGACTCGGAGTTGTTTTACGGACAGTCGATTCCAATCCAGTTTGTGTTTAAACTCCAATCCACTCTCCGAGGATTTAGAGTTAACGTTTATACTCCAATTCGCACTCTGGGAATTTAGAGTTGGTGTTTATGTTGACACTCCGGTTCGCACTCCGGGAATCCGAAGTTAGTTGATGTTTATACTCCAGTTCGCACTCTGGGAACGTGGAGTTGGTTGATGTTGATACTCTGATTCGCACTCTGGGATTTCAGAGTCAGTCAATGTTTATACTCCAGTTCACACTCTGGGAAATTGGAGTTGGCCGAAAGATGGTCAGTCACATCTGTTCAGGCTTTAGGAATTCATTCGCACTCTGGGAACGACGAATCTACCAGGATTGCAGATGGTCAGTTCACATCCACCCTAAGTTAACAAGCGAGATCGTTAGATGGACGGATCCATCCTCCTCAAACTTGGTCAAGATATGGGCGAAGTCGTTAGATGGACAGATCCACCCCCCCCCCTTCGAGGCCGTATTTATGAGTTTATGCTCCAATTCACACTCTGGGAACCTGGAGTTGGTTAAAGGATTGTCTTGTATCAATCCTTTTTTGACTTCAATGTGATGACTTGCCCCCGAGCTCGGGTTTCACTTAGCGAGTAACCGGTCGTATCACAGTCACTCCCTATTTGAATAAATTCCACCGTCGAGTGGAATTTAGCTCTCCGTTCATAGTGATAGTTGTATGATGCATTCAATAAATCACAGCTCTAGAGAGATTGCATTTTATTGCTCAAATAAGAAAATATGGCAAAATCAGTTGCCTTATTACAAATTCAAATTTCGAAATGCAAAAGCAAATTTCAAATGAAAAATAGACTAAATAAATAAACAGAGCCTGTCATTTGTAGTAGCGACGAAGACTTTCGCTGTTCCAACCTCTCAGAAGAGTGAGACCGTCAACGGTCGATAATTTGAATATGCCATCTCCGAGTTTTCGTTCAATAACATATGGCCCTTCCCAGGTTAGCCTCATATGCAAAGGGACCGGGTAAATTCTCTTAAGGACGAGATCGCCGAGTTCAAAGGTTCGGGGTCGGACCTTGGCATTGTATAATCGGGCGACTCGACTTCGGTATGCGGCTGCCCACAAATCAGCCTCTTCACGCTTCTCATCCAATAAATCCAGAGATTCGACAAGTAATATAGCATTTGTCTTCGGATCATAGTATGTCACACGATGAGAAGGCACTTCTAATTCGACTTGAATAACAGCTTCTGAACCATAAGAAAGAGAGAACGGAGTGTGGCCGGTCGCGGACTTGTGGATTGTTCGGTAAGCCCATAAAGCCATAGGAAGTTCGTCGACCCATTTGCCCCCGGCCTTTTCTAGTCGTTTCTTCAGAATAGACTTTATAACTTTATTAACAGCTTCGACTTGTCCATTTGCTTGAGGGTGTGCGACTGAGGAGAATTTCTTCTGAATGTGGAATTGTTGACAGAAAACTTTAAATTCAACACTGTCGAATTGGGTCCCGTTATCAGTGATGATAGTATGTGGGAGACCAAATCGGCAAATGATGTTGCGCACTACAAAGTTGATCACCTTCTTTGTTGTGATTGTATCAAGGGGTTCAGCTTCCGCCCACTTGGTAAAGTAATCAACTACTACGATGGCGCACTTCGCACCACCTTTGGCTAAAGGTAGAGAGCAATAATGTCAATGCCCCATACTGCAAACGACCATGGACTGACCATCTGAGTTATTTCGGTAGGTGGGGCTCTTAGAATCCGAGCGTGCTTCTGACATTTACCACATTTTTTGGCGTAATCCGATGCATCACGATTTACGATTGGCCAATAGTATCCATATCTGAGCATTTTTTGGCAAGGGCTTGCCCCCCGGTGTGATTGCCACATTCCCCTTCGTGCACATCATGCAATACGCGTTTGATTTCGTCATGAGCGATACATCGGAGTAAAGGAATAGAGTATCCTCTTCTATACATGACTCCATTATGAATAGCGAACCGCGAAGCTTTTCGAAGAATCTATCTCTTTTCACTCCTGCGCTTTGGCAAGGTTCCATGCTCGAGATAATTTCTGAACGGAGTCATCCATGACTCCTTATCGCGAACAACCTCAAATATCCAATCTATCTCCATTTGGTCAATGCTCGGGGAAGCTAATGTCTACACGGGAACGAGTCCCATTTGTTGTGCCTCGCCCGTGCTGGCTAACTTTGCTAATGAATCGCTTTTTGATTGCGCTCTCGAGGTATGCAGTAGATGGCATGATAATCATACCGATTTAATATTTCTTGAACCCGAGCAAGGTAAGCAGCTAGCCTTCGATCCTTAGCCTAGTATTCCCTCTGAACTTGACACACGACCAATTGCAATCACAATAAATCTCTACAGCAATGATTTTCAAATCTCTGGCAAGCCTCAATCCGGCAAGTAAGGCTTCATACTCAGCTTCATTGTTGGTCGCGTGAAACTCAAACTTTAAAGCATAGCATATAGATCGACCTTCAGGAGTTTCAAGCACAACCCTTGCACCTGAGCAACGGTCATTTGATGCACCATCGGTATGCAACTTCCAGATATACTTGGGAGATTCACTAGTTTCGGGTACGTCCTCTGGGATGGTAAATTCAGCTATGAAATCTGCTAGGACTTGTCCTTGATTGGCTCGCCTTGGAGTGTAAGTAATGTCAAACTGACTTAACTCAATATTCCATTTGAGTAACCTACCAGACGTCTCGGGCCGCGTAAGGACCTGTCGTAACGGCTGGTCGGTGTAAACGGTGATAGGATGAGCCTGGAAATACAGACGGAGCTTCCTCGAGGCAATAACAAGACAATAAGGCAACTTCTCTAGCTTCGGATAATTTCTCTCAGCTCCAGTTAGTCGTTTGCTAATATAGTAGACCGACTTTTGTATTCGATCTTCCTCCCGAATTAGGGCAGCACTGATTGTGTTTTCTGATACCGCCAAATAAATGTACAATTTCTCGTGATCGATCGGCTTTGACAAAATTGTGGTGTGGAGAGGTGTTGAATTAGTGCTCGGAATGCGCCCTCAAATTCCATAGTCCATTCAAAATTTTGTTTCCCTTTTCGAATAAGATCGAAGAAGGGAACACATTTGTCAGTAGATTTTGAAATGAACCTGCTTAGTGCTGCTACTTTCCCGTTGAGGCTCTGGGCTTTCTTTATAGATCTCGGAGTTTCCAGGTTTCTAATCGCCTAGATCTTTTTGGGATTGGCTTTGATTCCTCGAGCGTTGACGATAAACCCAAGGAATTTTCCTGATGCGACCCCAAACTGACATTTCAACGGATTAAGCTTCATTCTATATTATCGGAGAATATTAAACATTGACTCCAGGTCCTTGACGTGGTCAGTGGAGAATCGTGACTTGAATAGCATGTCATCCACATATACCTCCATGGTTTTCCCTATCTGATTGGTGAACATTCGATTAACTAACCATTGATAAGTTACGCCAGCATTCTTGAGTCCAAAAGGCATAACCTTGTAGCAATAAAGTCCCATATTGGTTACGAAGCTAGTATGCTCCTGGTCGGGTAAGTGCATGGGTATTTGATTGTAGCCGGAATACGCATCCATGAAGGATAAGAGTTCATGCCCGGCCGCTGAATCTACGAGTTGATCGATTCGAGGAAGTGGAAAAATGTCCTTAGGGCAGGCTTTATTCAGATCAGAGTAATCAATGCACGTTCTCCATTTCCCATTTGGCTTTCGGACAAGTATAGGATTTGACACCCATTCCACATATAATGCATCTCAAATAAATCCATTCGATTTAAGCTTGTCTACCTCTTCCTTAAGGGCGGCAGATCTCTCTGGATCCATACCACGCCTTTTTTGTTTGACCGGGATGTGCCGTGGGTCAATGTTCAATGCATGGCTCGCGATGTCCGACGAGATCCCACACATGTTAGAATGCATCCAGGCAAACACGTCAAGGTTTGCCCGGAGAAATTCAACCAATTCCTCTTGCACTTGTTGGCTTAGCTGAGATCCAATCTTTATCATTCTAGAATCATCGCTATCATCGATCGGAACATCGATCGTCAGTTCAGCCGGAGAAGCTTGACTGTCTTTACTTTCATCTTCACTTTCGGTATCTCTCGGGTCAAGATCTCTTTGGAATTGGTTGGGGTGCCCAGGCCTAGGCTCAGGCGTCAATTGTCAATTTTCGACAAAGCGGACGCAGAGAGATTCCTCTACGCCCTTTCCTTTCTCTCTTCGCTGCGCATCTCGCAGCTCAGCAACATAACAGGCTCGTCCAGCAACCTGATCTCCTTAAACGACTCCAACCCCATGATCAGTGAGGAACTTCAGAGTCGGACACCATGAGGCAATCGCAGCCTTGAACTCAGCTAGGGTCGGTCGGCCCAAGAAAGCATTATATGGCGAGTCTATATCCAACACCACAAATTGTAACATCCAGACTCTCTGGCGTTCTCCAATTCCTAACTCCATTGGCAATTCCACCACTCCAGCGGGTATGGTCGCACTCCCATTGAAACCATGGATACAATACTAACAAGGTTTCAAATCTTTAGTCTCCATTTTCATCTGGTCATAGGCTCGCTTGAACAATATATTCATAGAACTTCCACTGTCTACCAAGATCCTCTTCATCCAAGCAGGACCTACTTGAGCTGATATGATAAGTGGATCGATGGTTGGGGCTTCGATCATATCGGCATCTCTGTCTCGCAAGAAGATGTCGTCAGTCATCATCTTTTGTTGCTTGGCCGGAGCCTCATCTTCCAAACTACTACAACACTCGAAGCTCGCATGCCTAATAGAAATGGCATACAACTCCATTTCCTTCCAGCTTCGGTCTGCTAGATGAGGACCACCACTAACAGTATTTATCACTAACCTCCCGCCAATACGAGTGGGTTCCTCCTTTCTAGCCTGATTCGGTACATGATTTTGATTCGATGGGCCCGCACCTCCAAACTGCGGTGCCCGCACAAACTGCTCCAACTTTCTCTCGCTTATCAACTTTTCGATGAGATCCTGGCATCCTGCAAGTGACAACACTCGTTCCTGTTGTGGTTGTAGCTTTCGTGGAATCTGCAAAACTTCCCTTTCTAAATCTGTTTCTCCGATGACTGTTTCGGAGCAGGTTTCTCGTACTGAATAGTATTGCAGGTCTGTAATACACATTTTCCAGCGACGTATTCAAAGGAGTGTAATTATCAAACATAGGAGCCCTAAGTCGTAGACCACGATTCTGATCCCATTTCTTATTCTGGTTTCCATTGCCTTTCTGCTGATTTTGTTTATTCTGAATGTTCAATTGCACTTTTTCGGAGCTCTGCCTGGATTGTTTAACAGCAACATTACTCTGAATTCCTTCCATACTGGGCTCTGCGTCATCCTTTTTCCTAGACTGTTTTGCATCCTCCCTTCTCAAGAATTAGGCTGCCTTGGAATAGAAACGGTCCAATGACGCAGGAGGTTTTCCGGCCAACCAGTTGCCAAACTCCGAATCGGGATCAATCCCTTTAGTCAATGCCATTAGAATGAAGTTATCATTAGGGTTGCTGATCTCAGCGCACACAACATGTAACCTCTCTAAATAACGTCTGAGTGTCTCTCCAGGAGCTTGAGTGACACTAGACAGAGTATTAACATCTTTTGGTCTTGCGACATGCATGCGAAACTGCTCAATAAACCTTGTTGTCAACTGGTCAAAACAAGAGATAGATCGAGGTGGTAAATGGGTAAACCACATAGTTGCTATGCCCCCTAGAGAGATCGGGAAGCTTCGGCACTTAACTGCATCATTAGCTCGTGCAACATTCATCAACCATTCATACTTCAGGATGTGTTGATTAGGATCAGAGTTCCCTTCATAAACAGGTAAAGTCGACATTTTGAATCGCCGAGATGGTTCAACATAGAGTATCTCATCATAAAAGGGGTATGACTTTGGGAGATTCCCCAGTCGTCATTGCTAAGACCCTGACTTTCACGGATCATTTGACGGATCATCATCGGAATGTCGAGCATCTGGACATTTTGAGCATGTTGGGCCAAGGTGTGGTCGGGTTCCACAATGCGAGGAGGGGCCGGTCACTGTCGACGGTCCATGTCTCGCCTCCCTGGTTCTATGTCTTCGGGGACATAAGGCTCGGGAGTATGGTTGCGTTGGTGGTGGGTCGGATCCATTTGGTTCCGAGCGTCAATTCCCAAATCAATAGCGGTGGTAGTACGGTTGTCAGTAATATGGTATAAGTTAGCGCCTCCTCGGGAGGAGGGTCCAGTCTGATGGCTGGTTGACGGGCCAACTCTTGGTTGCCCAAGACTTAATGTACGCTGATGCCCAGTGGACTGTGTGTAACTTTCGTCTAATCGCGGGCGCGCGGATCTATAATGGCAATCAGAAGAGGCTGAACTTTCGGTGGATGAATAGGAAGCCTGATCCCTTCTGGGTCTCCTTCATCTTTGATGATTTAGCTGGTTGGTCAATTCCGTATTAGCACGGAGTTGTTGAGTGAGCTGATGGCGGCTATGAGTCAGTTCTTGCATTAGCATCTGGAATTCTTCCCTGGTGACAGGGCCTTGCGGATTTGATGGTCCGGTAGCATTCTGGTCGGTTGGAGGTGGTTGTACGGGGTTATGTCTATCCCGTCCTTCTGGATCTGCGGCAGTTGAGGTAGTCCTAGTATTAACCATGATGGATAGCGAAGCTCTTTCCTAGATTTGATGCAAATCTGAATAGGATGGAAGAACTTTAAACTTGAAATCTGGATAGCGAAGCACCAAAGTGTTTGTACCAAAATTGGGCACAACACTCTCCGGATGTGTTTGAAGAGATAAAATAAAGAAAGTAAATGTAAAAAGAGGATTATCTAACAAACACATCAGAAAAACAGCAAAAGAACACAGAGATTTAGAGTGGTTTGGCGTGTTGCCTACGTCCACTATGAAATGATTGACTTTTATTAACTTTTGCTTGTTGGTTACAACGGATTACAACAGTAGATTTCGAGTACAATAGTGATTTCTAAGTGCAACAACGGTTTCGGCAGACTCTGGACGTCAAAGAGCCAAAAGGTCCCTTTTCTGTAGGTTCTGGGCCGCTATTTAAAGGCGTAGGTTGCAAATATCTCGCTCAGATCTCAGGAGACCTCTTCTGGCACGTGGGTGGGCCCACGCAATCGATCCTATGCGGTGTGCACTCGATCTGTGATCGATACGAACGAATTTTGTATCGATCGCAATTTGGTCCAATCGAGTCGAGATCGACCTTGAACATTCTTGAGGATGTACGCAAGCTCCTGTGAAAATTTGGTAGCATTTGGACTTGTAGATGGTGAGTTATGATCGATGCAAATTCGAATTTATCAAAGGCTGTTTTTTTTGTATCGATGATGTTCGCATCGATCTGTTCGTATCGCTTTTTGGGCACGTGCTCACAAGTTGACATGGCGCTTGATTTCTGGATCGATCCACTTTTGACGCCGAATCGACCGAGTCTTTCCAATGTTTTATGCCTCGTTCGTATCGATGAATTTCGGCCTTGTTCGTATCGATCAGCTATGTTTCCTATTCGTACCGATGTTTTTGCTCTGTTCGTATCGATCCTCATAGGTCACTTCGTATCGATAGCTGGGGGCCATTTCGTATCGATCGTTGATCGATCGATACGAGCTGTGCAATTGGGATCGATACGAATTGATTCCAATTGATGGATACGAAGTTGGACGTACGTCATGGATACGAACAACAGATAATTGATGGATGTGAAGCGATGTTCATTGATGGATACGAACAGCGGCTAACTGATGGATGCGAACAGATGAAGCTTGATGGATGCGAACAAAGCCTTTCAGTTGATGGATACGAAGAGTGCAGTTTCTGATGGATGAAAGCGGAATCGACGCGAAGAGAGCGCAATGATGGATTCGAACGAACCAACTTCCTTGGCTTGGATCGATCATATCTTGAGCATACAGACTCGGATTGACTTGAAATTTGGAACGTAGGCTTCCATAGCTTTGCATGTCGTGTCATGTTGATTGTAGCTTAGCTTGATCTGGACTCGGACAAAATTCGTCGATATCCATAGTGAACCTGCATATAACCGATCTTCGGGATGAAATGCCCTCGGTTTCTGGTTAGGTCCTTGGTGTCACGGCCTTGTCAAAAGGCGGGATAACAGTAATTAATATTTTTTTTTGAAAACCCCACTCCGAAGAGTAGAGCCCCAACCCAGCTAGTCCGACCAGAGCCAGGGATGGGAGGTTAGCTAGCCTAGGAGGAATAATTAATTATATTTAATACTTAATCGTATTAATATTTAATAATTAATTATTAATAATATTAATATTTAATATTCATTAATATTTAATAATTCATAATATTAATAATTTATAATCAGTAATAATCTTATAGATTAATCATAATTAATATTTAATGTTAATGTTAATAATTAATAATAATTAATATTTAATATTTAATAATTATCCTACAAATTAATAAATATTTAGTAATTAATAATTACTGTTATCCCGCCTTTTGGAAAGGTCGTGACACTAAGGACCTACCCAGAATCCGAGGACCTTTCATCCTGAAGATCAGTTATATGAAAGCTCACTACGAATATCGACGAATTTTGTCCGAGTCCGGATCAAGCTACAATCAACATAACACGACATGCAAAGCTATGGAAGCCAACGATCCAAATTTCAAGTCAATCCGAGTCTGTATGCTCAAGGTATGATCGATGCAAGCCAAGGAAGTTGGTTCGCTCGAATCCATCATTGCGCTCTCTTCGCGTCGATTCCGCTTTCATCCATCAGAAACTTCACTCTTCGTATCCATCAACTGAAATACTTTGTTCGCATCCATCAAGCTTCGTCTGTTTGCATCCATCGGTTAGCCGTTGTTCGTATCCATCAATGAACATCGCTTTGCATCCATCAATTATCTGTTGTTTGTATCCATCACGTACGCCCAACTTCGTATCCATCAATTGGAATCAATTCGTATCGATCCCAATTGCACAGCTCGTATTGATCAATCAACGATCGATACGAATAAAACATCAAATGATCGATACAAAATGGCCCCCGGCTATCGATACGAAGTGACCTATGAGGATCGAGACGAACAGAGCAAAAACATCGGTACGAACAGGAAACATAGCTGATCGATACGAACAAGGCCGAAATGCATCGATACGAACGAGGCATAAAACATTGGAAAGACTCGGTCGATTCGGCGTCGAAAATGGATCGATCCAGAAATCTAGCACCATGTCAACTTGTGAGCACGTGCCCAAAAAGTGATACGAACAGATCGATGCGAACAGATCGATGCGAACAACATCGATACGAAAAAAATAGCCTTTGACAAAATTCGAATTTGCATCAATCATAACTCACCATCTACAAGTCTAAATGGTACCAAATTTTCACAGGAGCTTGCGTACATCCTCAAGAATGTTCAAGATCGATCTCGACTCGATTGGACCAAATTACGATCGATACGAAATTCGTTCCTATCGATCATAGATCGAGTCCACACCGCATGGGATCGATTGCGTGGACCCACCCACATGCCAGAAGAGGTCTCCCGAGATCTGGGCGAGATATTTGCAACCTACGCCTATAAACAGCGGCCCAGAACCTACAGAAAAGGGACCTTTTGGCTCTTTGACGTCCAGACTCTACCGAAACCGTTGTTGCACTTATAAATCACTGTTGTACTCGAAATTTACTATTGTAATCCGCTGTAACCAGCAAGAAAAAGTTAATAAAAGTCAATCATTTTATAGTGGACGTAGGCAACACGCCAAACCACTCTAAATCTCTGTGTTCTTGTGCTGTTTTTCTGATGTGTTTGTTAGATAATCCTCTTTTTACATTTACTTTCTTCATTTTATCTCTTCAAACACTTCTATAAATATATTGTTCAAGCGAGCCTATGACCAGATGAAAATGGAGACTAAAGATTTGAAACCTTCTTAGTACCGTATCCATGGTTTCAATGGGAGTGCGACCATACCCGCTGGAGTGGTGGAATTGCCAATGGAGTTAGGAATTGGAGAACGCCAGAGAGTCTGGATGTTACAATTTGTGGTGTTGGATATAGACTCGCCATATAATGCTTTCTTGGGCCGACCGGCCCTAGCTGAGTTCAAGGCTGCGATTGCCTCATGGTGTCCGACTCTGAAGTTCCTCACTGATCATGGGGTTGGAGTCGTTTAAGGAGATCAGGTTGCTGGACGAGCCTGTTATGTTGCTGAGCTGCGAGATGCGCAGCAAAGAGAGAAAGGAAAGGGCGTAGAGGAATCTCTCTACGTCCGCTTTGTCGAAAATTGACAATTGACGCCTGGGCCTAGGCCTGGGCACCCCAACCAATTCCAGAGAGATCTTGACCCGAGAGACACCGAAAGTGAAGACGAAAGTAAAGACAGTCAAGCTTATTCGACCGAACTGACGATCGATGTCCCGATCGATGATAGCGATGATTCTAGAATGATAAAGATTGGATCTCAGCTAAGCCAACAAATGCAAGAGGAATTGGTTGAATTTCTCCGGGCAAACCTTGACGTGTTTGCCTGGACGCACTCTGACATGTATGGGGTCTCGCAGGACATAACGAGCCACGCATTGAACATTGATCCGCGGCACGTCCCGGTCAAACAAAAAAGGTGTGGTATGGATCCAGAGAGATCTGCTACCCTTTTAGAAGAGGTAGACAAGATTAAATCGAATGGATTTATTCGAGATGCATTATATCCGGAATGGGTGTCAAATCCTATACTAGTCCGAAAGCCAAATGGGAAATGGAGAACATGCATCGATTACTCCGATATGAATAAAGCTTGCCCTAAAGACAACTTTCCACTTCCTCGAATCGATCAACTCGTAGATTCAACGGCCGGGCATGAATTCTTATCCTTCATGGATGCGTATTCCGGCTATAATCAAATACCCATGCACTTGCCCGACCAGGAGCATACCAGCTTTGTAACCAATATGGGACTTTATTGTTACAAGGTTATACCTTTTGGACTCAAGAATGCTGGCACAACTTATCAACGGTTAGTTAATTGAATGTTCGCCAATTAGATTGGGAAAACGATGGAGGTATACGTGGACGATATGCTAGTCAAGTCACAATTCTCCACTAACCACGTCAAAGACCTGGAGTCAATGTGTAATATCCTACGAGAATACAAAATGAAGCTTAATCCGTTGAAATGTCACTTTGGGGTCGCATCAGGAAAATTCCTTAGGTTTATCGTCAACGCTCGAGGAATCGAAGCCAATCCCGAAAATATCTGGGCGATTAGAAACCCTGAAACTCCAAGAACTATAAAGCAAGTCCAGAGCCTCAACGGGAAAGTAGTAGCACTGAGCAGGTTCATTTCAAAATCTACTGACAAATGCATTCCCTTCTTCGATCTGATCTGAAAAGGGAAACAAAATTTCGAATGGACTACGGAATGTGAGGGCGCATTCCGAGCACTAATTCAACACCTCTCCACACCGCCAATTTTGTCAAAGCCTATTGATCACGAGAAATTGTACATTTATTTGGCGGTATCAGAAAACGCAATTAATACTGCCCTAATTCGGGAGGAAGACCGAATATAAAAGCCGGTCTAATATATTAGCAAATGACTAACTAGAGCTGAGAGAAATTATCCGAAGCTAGAGAAGTTGGATTATTGTCTGGTTATTGCCTCAAGGAAGCTCCGCCCGTATTTCCAGGCTCATCCTATCATCGTTTACATGGACCAGCCGTTACGACAGGTCCTTACACGGCATGAGACGTCTGGTAGGTTACTCAAATGGAATATCGAGTTAAGTCAGTTTGACATTACTTACACTTCCAAGGCGAGCCATTCAAGGACTAGTCCTAGCAGATTTCATAGCAGAATTTACAGTCCCAGAGGACTTACCCGAAACTAGTGAATCTCCCAAGTATATCTGGAAGCTGCATACCGATGGTGCATCAAATGACTGTTGCTCAAGTGCAGGGGTTGTGCTTGAAACTCCTGAAGGTCGATCTATATGCTATGCTTTAAAGTTTGATTTTCGCACGACCAACAATGAAGCTGAGTATGATGCCTTACTTGCCGGATTGAGGCTTGCCAGAGATTTGAAAATCATTGCTGTGTAGATTTATTGTGATTCTCAATTGGTCGTGTGTCAAGTTCGGGGGGAATACTAGGCCAAGGACCGAAGACTTGATGCTTACCTTGCTCGAGTTCAAGAAATATTAAATCCGTTCGATTATTATGTCATCTACTGCATACCCCGAGAGCACAATAAAAAAGCCGATTCATTAGCAAAGTTATCCAGCACAGGCGAGGCACAACAAATGGGACTCGTTCCCGTGGAGACATTAGCTTCCCCGAGTATCGACCGAATGGAGACGGATTGGATATTTGAGGTTGTTCGCGATAAGGAGTCATGGATGACTCCGTTCAAAAATTATCTCGAGCATGGAACCCTGCTAGAGCACAGGAGTGAAAAGAAACAGATTCTTCGAAAAGCTTTGCGGTTCACTATTCAGAACAGAGTTATGTATAGAAGAGGATGCTCTGTTCCTTTACTCTGGTGTATCACTCATGATGAAATCAAATGCGTATTGCATGATGTGCACGAAGGGGAATGTGGCGATCACACCGGGGGGCAAGCCCTTGCCAAAAAGTGCTCCGATATGGATACTATTGGCCAACCGTAAATCGCGATGCATCGGATTATGCCAGAAAATGTGATAACTGTCAGAAGCATGCTTGGATTCCAAGAGCCCCACCTACCGAAATAACTCAGATGGTCAGTCCATGGCCGTTTGCAGTATGGGGCATTGACATTATTGGCTCTTTACCTCTAGCCAAAGGTGGTGCGAAGTACGCCATCGTAGCGGTTGATTACTTTACCAAGTGGGCGGAAGTTGAACCCTTGCTACAATCACAACAAAGAAGGCGATCAACTTTGTAGTGCGCAACATCATCTGCCGATTTGGTCTCCTACATACTATCGTCACTGATAACGGGACCCAATTCGACAGTGTTGAATTTAAAGACTTCTGTCAACGATTCCACATTTAGAAGAAATTCTCTACAGTCGAAGCTGTTAATAAAGTTGTAAAGTATATTCTAAAGAAACGACTGGAAAAGGCTGGGGAAAATGGGTCGATGAACTTCCTATGGCTTTATGGGCTTACCGAACAACCTACAAGTCCACGACCGGCCACACTCCGTTTTCTCTTTCTTATGGTTCATAAGCTGTTATTCCAGTCGAATTAGAAGTTCCTTCTCATCGTGTGACATACTATAATCCGAAGACAAATGCTATATTACTTGCCGAATCTCTGAATTATTGGATGAGAAGCATGAAGAGGCTGATTTGAGGGCAGCCGCATACCGAAGTCGAGTCCCCTGATTATACAATGCCAAGGTCCGACCCCGAACCTTTGAACTCGGTGATCTCATCCTTAAGAGAATTTACCCGATCCCTTCGCATATGAGACCAACCTGGGAAGGGTCGTATGTTATTGAACGAAAGCTCGGAGATGGTACATTCAAATTATCGACCGTTGACGGTCTCACTCTTCCGAGAGCCTGGAACAGCGAAAGTCTTCGTCGCTACTACACATGACAGGCTATATTTATTTACTCAGTCTATTTTTCATTTGCAATTTGTTTCTGCATTTCGAAATTTGAATTTGTAATAAGGCAACTGATTTTGCCATATTTTCTTATTTTAGCAATAAAATGCAATCTCTCCAGAGCTGTGATTATTGAATGCGTCATACAACTATCACTATACACGGAGAGCTAAATACCACCCAACGGTGGAATTTATTCAAATAGAGTGACTGTGATACGACCGGTTACTCGCTAAGTGAAACCTGAGCTCGGGGGCAAGTCATCACACTGAAGTTAAAAAAGGATTGATACACGACAATCCTTTAACCAACTCTAGGTTCCCAGAGTGTAAACTGGAGTATAAACTCATAAATACGGCCTCGAAGAGAGTGGATCCGTCCATCAAACGACTTCGCCCGTATCCTGACCAAGTTTGAGGAGGATGGACCCGTCCATCTAACGACCTCGCTTGTTAACTCAGGGTGGATGTAAACCGACCATCCGTAATCCTGGTATATTCGTCGTTCCTAGAGTGCGAACAAAATCCTAAAGCCTGAACAGATGTGACTGACCTTCTTTCGACCAACTCCAATTTCCCGGAGTGTGAACTGGAGTATAAACATTGACTAACTCCGAATTCCCAGAATGCGAATTGAAGTATCAACATCAACCAACTCCATGTTCCCAGAGTGCGAACTAGAGTACAAACGTCGACTAACTCCGGATTACCAGAGTGCGAAACAGAGTATCGACAACAATTAACTCTAAGTCCCCAAAGAGCGGATTGGGGTTTAAACACAAACCAGACTGGAATCGACTGTCCGTAAAACAACTCTGAGTCCCTAGAGTGCGGTCGGAGTATAAATGCAGATCGGGTGTGACTGACCACCCGTGAAAATGACTTAAGTCTCCGGAGCGTAGACGTATCCTTGAAATTTAAGCAGGCATGACAGATCGCCGACGCACGAATGCAAATCCCCAGAGTGTGGATGCAATCGTCAATAGATGAGCGAGTGTGATTCGACCACTAGAATTTCCTTGTTTCAGCATCAATTCAACGATGTTAAGCTCGATGTGTTAAAGGCGAAGTACAATTGCCACCTGATCTTTACAATTCGTCCCTGAAACTGGGGCAGAACTTAAGTGCCAATCGCTGATTGAGACAGTGCAGCATCGGAGTCCAACTTAACGTTCAGTCATGACTCATAGTTATAATTTCGGGACTTAACAAATAAATTCATATCCAATCCAAGGGTCGAAGCTTCACAAGCATACCAGACTAGAGTTCAATTGCTGAAACACTTAAGCAAATAAACAAAAATTGAGTTGAAGACAAAATAGAATTTCATTTCAACTATTTGTGGAAAAGAATTAATTACTAGTTTATCCCAAAAATCCTACTAGCAGGGGCCGAACCCGCATCTATACACGGCCTACAAAAGCTAAAGAAATTCCTATCTACTCAAAAACGAGCCGAAGAGACGGATATACTCTTTTTTCTTCTTCGGTTTCCTCTTCGGTGTGGACCCGCTGGAGCTCTCACTCGGTTTTCTTTTTGAACCCTTGCTTTTCTGCGGTCGATCTCCAATTAGAGGCATTATATCAATTTCCTCCTCTGAACTCAGATGTATTTGAACACTCCCTGAATGTGGAGTTGGAGGAACATGATCAACGGTAGGAGGCAGGATATGCACACTCATCTCAACGACCGTTCCTCCCGAAGATATCTTTCATAAAGGGGCTGGACCAGGTCCAGCCATTCCACCGCCAAAACCACTACCACGCGCAGCTGCCTCCATCTCAACGTTGGTTTCAGGTAGGATTTCCTCCTCGTGAAGTGTTTGTGCATCGCTAGAGACTCCCACGGTTGGAGCCGAAGAACTTGTCATTGGTGTGCTTCCACCCATAACGAACGGCAAATCGACAAAGGGGTCACTATGATGACCGAGAAGTTCCTCCATCATCTGCTCGTCAAAAGTAAGTGTGCTTCCATGTGCCTCGTCAATCGGTGCCGTGGTTGTTGTGGTGGTCGCTTCTGTTATAATGGCCTCCTGCACATGATGTGATTCTTGAGTTGTAGGAGGCACGATCGATGTCGCTCCGATCACTAGATAAGAGTAAAGGAAAGACTGTTAGTAATTATTTCAAGTAACGATTTCAATTTTGGATAAGCATAGAGAATGTTCAGAGTACCTTCCCCAGTTTGGCTCGCAGGTGGCGGAACGACCTCAGAGACTTGCTCGCGAGCTGGAGACAACTGCGGTTGATCTGGGTTATAAGCAGGAACGGGCTGAGGATCAACTGCAGGTGTGGATTTAGGCTGAGTCAGCAAGAGTGTTTCTGAACTTATATCATGATGCTCGACACCAGAGCCTTCTCCAACTTCCAAATGCTAAGCGCCGAGCTTCTCCTTCTCATATGAGATCATTGTATCGTGGAGAATTTTTCGCTCGTCTTCATTCAACATTTGGTTTTCAAGCTCGTCTTCTCCAACTGATTCGCCCTGATGCGCAGCCTTTTCATCTCCTACTAATCGGCCCTAGGCGTTATAGATGTGTCGGATAATTATCAAGCCAGGCTAGGTTCCTATGCTTTAAGATGTTAGCATTATAAGTAATGAGTAGATCCTCAATATCAGCCTCTAGCCTGGCCTCCGCCATTTTAACCTCATCTTCAACCTTAGCCTCCACTTTCCGGACCTTAGCCGTTGCCGCATCCCGTTCGCCCCGAAGCACTATGGCCTGTTCACATGCTTCCTGGGCTGCTCTATTTGCATCATCCTTTTTCTTGATGATTTCAGAAAATTTGGCTTTAAGCTCGTTGCGTTCTTTCAGAGCAGCATCCCTTTCAGCGGTAACTGTGGTGTTTCGGTGGCCCATCTCCTCCACCAAAGTGAAATGCATTTGTCGCATTCTCTCCATAGATTGAGTGGACTCGTCAGCTTTTTGGGTGGCCTCCATTTCAGATTTTTGGGAAGATTCGGCTTCATCATTAAGCACTTGGATAATGCGGTCCTTCTGAGCGAGCTCGGTTTCTAGTTTCTCAATTGCCTTTCCCCACTCGAATGCCACTACCGATGTTTTGTCTGCGGCTTTCATCCACTCCTTATATTAGGTGTAGATATCATGAATATAGTCATGCATCATGGTTTCTGCCTTCGATGGAATTTTCTTTAAGTGAGGGAGGAAGATGAAGCCGTCAAAGCATATGTTCGGAAAATCTTTTCTTCATTGGGCAATTCTGATAGCCCCTTCCCCAGTGGGCTCAATGATGGCTTGTTCAACAATAGTGGGAGTTTCGGCCTCAGTCCTACTACGTTGAGACTCGGACCTTGGAGCATGAGAAGATGGTTTTTGGTGTGGAGTCTCTGGGGGATGTGAGCTGTGAATATAAGGTTGTGTAGGGAGTCGGGGAGGTGGAGAACGCGATAGGGATCGATATCTCTGTTCTCTATCTCTATCTCTATCCCTCTCATACCGCTCTTGGCTGGAATAACCGCGATCGCCGTTTCTATCATCCTCACTACGACGGAACTCATAATACGAACTCGATGATTGGCGCGCTGAACAGAGACTACCAAGCATAGAATCTCGCCTATTCATTGTGTCTGTAAAGTAAAAGAAGAACAGAGTTAGTGAATTCTCGAAGCAGGCAATTTAAGGCTGAAAACCGCGTAGTGCCGTGAAGTGTGTATGTGTGTGCAACCCCTTGACCAACCAGTAATGTCGGCCGCACTGATGGGTAAAGACTCGCTTAAATCTAGAGCACTTTGAAGCCCCTCCAATCCGGTGTTGTGTTGAAGTGATACATAATCCGGAATTGGAATATCAGCAAGTCCTTCGAAAGGGTTCTCTACTTGCAAGGGAGGAGCCTCCGAAATTCTAACGCCGGAGGCTGGCAGGGACACAACTACAGATTTCCATATCGAAGATTTATGAGGCTTTTGTGCAACTGCCTTGCCTTTTCTCCTTCCCTCTGAACCCTGAAAGCTATCAGAAGGCCCGGCCATGGGTTCATTGTACGTAGGCATGTGTTCTTCATCACCCTCCTCAGCAATTACGACCCCGGGCGCTTTGCGCTTTGCGCTTTACCCGCTTCATCGGGGCCGCCCTAAGCACTCCTTCAAGTCTTATGCTTTGTTTTCGTTCGATTAACCCAAGAATTCTTAAGTTCCTCTGGGTGAGCACCGACTCGATTTCTCTCATATCGCCTGGAACTTCTTGAAGGACCCGTACTATTTCTTTAAAGTGTGCCCATCAGGTTGAGAAATTACAGCAGTAAAGAAAATACGATATTAGTTTCAACATTAACTACGGCTATCTCGTTAACTATTGGAAGAAATGCAGCACTTACGTCTGGCTAACCATCGACTAGCAAACCCTGGTGGGCATCGAGCATAGAACCACTCAGTTTTGAAGTAGCTCAATCTGGTCAAGGCACCAGTCACAACTTGGTAGTTCCTGACCGCCTCCAGGAATGTGAAAGAAGGGCTATCTCCCCGACTCTTAACATTAAAAAGGTATCTGATTTCGATTGGAGTCAGGGGTTGGAAAAGATGCTCCATGAATACGATGAATAGACTGTTTAGCAACGCGTATTCATTGGGATGTAACTATGATGGGGCAATTCCAAAGAAAGACAACACTTCCCGAATATATTGGTTGAATGGAGGAAGCATCCCGGTTGTACATGAATGCTTGTTGAAGGCAGTAAACCCTTCCGGGGGAGCATGCGGTCTATCATTCGGTCCCGGTAATAAGTCGTCGTCCAAAGGTAGACCATGCCTTAGGCATATCCGCCCCAACATATCTTCGGAGATGTTGGACGACACATAATCTTGTGGGTTCATGATAAACCTGGCACCAGGCAGCTCGTCCGGAGCTGGATCTATAACTTCGGCCGGGATGGCCGGTATCTCTATGACTGAGGGCGATGGACACTAAGGCTCCTGCTATTGTGAGCTTGTAAACTCCATAACTAATCAACTTATCAAAACCCTTCATTAGATGATAACAAGCCCGTGTGTTCCCCAGTGTGAAGTGTATGAATGCATTGTGAAGTGCAATTCTATATAATACTTAAGAAATTCTACGGAATTTGGGAAAATGTCTAAACGACAAGACTTCAAAATTTAGCCGGAGTGACCGTCATCGCTGGCCGTCACACCCGTGTCATCCGGACATCGGGGATCGATCCAAGTTAAAGTTCGTCAGAATTTTGTCAAGTTACAATTCCATCGACGAGCTTCAAAAGGCAGTCAAATATGCAGTTTAATAGTTAAGTCCAGATATGCTGGGCAAAAGCTCGTCGGAGTCAAATATTCGAGTATGTATGAATTTCATATCCATCAAAGTTTGGACTTGGATCAACAACCAGGAGTACGGTTCGTATCAATCATGAGAGCACAGTTCGTATCGATCATAGTGCACCACTTTGTATCGATCACCGGAAGATTGTTTTGTATCCATTCAACATTCCATACTTCGCATCGATCGGCATCGACATTTTCGTATCGATCGCCAGGCCAAACGATCGCTTGGGATCAATACGAGTATCGATCGTCAATTGATCGATACGAGTATCCACTTTCCATCGATACGAGGCAGTTTTGTCAATCGATACGAAGCCGCATTACATTTGGATCGATACGAACTCGTATTTCATCCATCATCGATATGAAAGCTCCCAGACTTCTTCTTCTCCAAGCAGCCTAAACGCCATTATTTTCTCATCCTTCCTCGACCTTACTCCGACCATCTCCGGCCTCCTCTTCACCAGACTTGGCCGCGAATACGAAAGGAATGACGTTAAAGCTCAAGTCTTGTCGTTTCTAGTGAGAGATTGTTGGTTAATTACCTAATTTAGGCAGCTAATTCGAAGAAATAGGGAATCGAATGATTTGGGAGAGAAGGCAGTTTTCGTTTCTTCTTGGCCGGGCAATCGATGCGAACAGCTTGAAACAAATGAGCATGTAAAATTTTTCTAAGTATAAAACTGCACACACACACACACACACACACACATATATATATATATATGAAAAGCGAATGATGATTTGTGTCCCAGTGTGCACTGACCGGTTGAAAAGGTTTACACCATACCGTTACGAAGTAACCTATTCGTATCCATTTATCATTGATTCAGGCCACAACTGTTCATGTCCATCACTTGAAGACCATAGGAATTCGAATCTATCGATGCGAAGAAACTTCGTGAAACCAACTAATTTCGAATCGATAACCTTCGACACGAAAATCACTACAAAATTATATCTAGACCATTCAACTCCATCGATACGAAACACCTATTTCGTATCCATCAACTTGAAGACCCAAGGCTATGTATCCATCCATATAATGCATCTCCAAGGGCTATCCATTTCGTGTCGATGACCATCGATATGAAGCGTGCATTCTATTTTCTCGGATCGATTCAGGAGAGGATTGAAATGAAAAGATGGATCAAAGAAACCATCATTGTTGCTACAACTTGAATTTCACATCGATTCAGGAGAGGATCGATATGAAATTCGATCTAAAAAAATTGAAAACTGAAGAATTGACAACGACTCATGAACGTAGGAACGTTAACGGGAGTCAGGCTAATGTACATTCATGTACAACGGACGAACATCCAATTTATAAAATTCACAGGAATTGAATACTCGTCTGATGACGATTACAACAATAGATCACTATTCTACAGCACTCGGTTACAACAGTACACGGTACGACAATTAGAAATCAACAATTCATGATTTATGTTTCTGTGGATCAATCAAAGGTCACAGCTTTCGACAAAAAGAAGACAACCGTACAGACAAGTCAAATGGAAATGTTCAGAATGAAGATTGCAACTTTTCAAAGCACGTCATGTTCTCACAAGACGTACTTTGTGAGGCAAAATGTTATCCCGCCTTTTGGCAAGGCCGTGACCCCAAGGACCTAACCAGAAACCGAGGACATTTCATCCCAAAGATCGGTTATATGCAGGCTCACTATGAATATCAATGAATTTTGTCCGAGTCCGGATCAAGCTACAATCAACATGACACGACACGCAAAGCTATGGAAGCCAACGATCCAAATTTCAAGTCAATCTGAGTCCGTATGCTCAAGATATGTTCGATGCAAGCCAAGGAAGTTGGTTCGTTCGAATCCATCATTGCGCTCTCTTCGCGTCGATTCCGCTTTCATCCATCAGAAACTACACTCTTCGTATCCATCAACTGAAAGGCTTTGTTCGCATCCATCAAGCTTCGTCTGTTCGCATCCATCAGTTAGCCGCTGTTCGTATCCATCAATGAACATCGCTTCACATCCATCAATTATCTATTGTTCGTATCCATCACGTACGCCCAACTTCGTATCCATCAATTGGAATTGATTCGTATCGATCCCAATTGCACAGCTCGTATCGATTGATCAACGATCGATACGAATAAAACATCAAACGATCGATACAAAATGGCCCCTAGCTATCGATACGAAGTGACCTATGAGGATCGATACGAACAGAGCAAAAACATCGGTACGAATAGGAAACATAGCTGATCGATACGAACAAGGCCGAAATGCATCGATACGAACGAGGCATAAAACATTGGAAAGACTCGGTCGATTCGGCGTTGAAACTGGATCGATCCAAAAATCAAGCGCCACGTCAACTTGTGAGCACGTGCCCAAAAAGCGATATGAACAGCATCGATACGAGAAAAAAACAGCCTTTGATAAATTCGAATTTGCATCAATCATAACTCACCATATACAAGTCCAAATGCTACCAAATTTTCACAGGAGCTTGCGTACATCCTCAAGAATGTTCAAGATCGATCTCGACTTAATTGGACCAAATTGCGATCGATACGAAATTCGTTCGTATCGATTACAGATCGAGTGCACACCGCGTGCGATCGATTACGTGGGCCCACCCACGTGCCAAAAGAAGTCTCCCGAGATCTGAGTGAGATATTTGCAACCTATGCCTATAAATAACGGTCTAGAACCTACAGAAAAGGGACCTTTTGGCTCTTTGACGTCCAGACTCTGCCGAAACCGTTGTTGCACTCAAAAATCACTGTTGTACTCGAAATTTACTGTTGTAATCCGCTGTAACCAGCAAGCAAAAATTAATAAAAGTCAATCATTTCATAGCGGACGTAGGCAACACGCCGAACCAATCTAAATCTGCATGTTCTTTTAATTTTTTTCTGATTATTGTCTGGAGTGTTTGTTAGATAATCCTCTTTTTACATTTACTTTCTTCATTTTATCTCTTCAAACACTTCCGAAGAGTGTTGTGCCCAATTTTGGTACAAACAATTACTATTAAATAATGTTTGTTAAATAACTAATAATTAATAGCTAATATTAAATAATTACTATTAAATAATTAATGATTAAAATTAATAATCATATATAGTAATTAGTTTTTAATAATTAATATTAAATATTTAATAATTAATAACTACTATTAAATATTTAATAATTGGTAATATATACAATAATTAAATTTTAGCATTTAATAATTCAGAAGTAATATTTAATATTTTAAAAAAAATTAATGAAATTCATAATATAGTTAACATAAATTTTCACTTGTGAATTCTAATTTCTAATACTTATCTTTTAAAAAATTTGATGAATATTTAGCTACAAGACGAAAATTTAAGGACAATCTACGAAAAATTGGCGGCAAAAACTTGAAATTTAGGCGGGAAGTATAAAAAAACTGGCTCCAAATTTGATCACCCAAAAACAGATGTAGTCTACCCCTCGCAAACTCAAGACTCACGCTTCAAATCCCAAACTCAAAAACTAGGGCACCAAATTGAATGCGATAATTCCAAATCGTTGGAACTCCAAAATCGAAAAACAATCGCGGAACTTTGAATCAGTGGCGGGGCAAAAATTCAGACGCGACAACTCCAGACTCGGCGGCACCGACGACTTTACGATGGCGACAACCAATTGGATGCGGTAAGTGACAGGTACTCCGTGCTCCAATCTGACTTCGACGAGGGCAGGCTGGGTCGTGGGCAGCAATTCAGCGATTACATGTGAGTTGATTAAACTATTAAAATTGTTGTTTTTTGAGTAATTGATGTTTGATTATTACCTATGGCCATTGCTGATTTAACTAAGAATTTTTAGAGAGAATATTTTATTATTCTTAATTCATTACAATTAGTTTCGAGATGGTATTATTATTTTGTAGAATGATTTGATTTCTTAGAGCCATTAATTATGCAAAATTGGAATCTTTGGCGTAAAAATAGAATGGAGGCTTCCATTTGATTCTTTTAAGAATACAGAAGCTGAAACTCGCTTTATGGATTGATATCAAGATTTATGAAAATGGATCATTTTTTTCATTTGGCAACTAGCTAGTTCTTCTTTCGCTAAACCTATATATCTTTGATTAGAACTACATACTTAATCACATTGCATTATGTTTAGAAGCCTTGCAACATTTTTATTTAAGAAGTTAATGTTTATGAGTTGCATTTGCTTTTCAAAATGAGTATGCTTCAACTACTTCCAGTATATGTTAAAGAAGATTGTACTATGTTAGCTCATTAGCACTTTAACCAAACCTTAAGATGGGTCTGAATCTGCCTCCTCCATCCGACGGTGTTTATTGAATGTTAACTGAATGGTAAATGAAAATGAGATTTGAGTTGCTATCCATGTGCAATTTCATTGAAGATTGATTAACTGCCCATGTGCAATTTACATGTGAATTGAATATATTGGTTATTGCCTTTGGCTATGGAAGTCATTTTGAAGGACCCGTGTTTGAAATGAAGGATGTCTTGAATACACAGAAAAGAAAGTAGTATGATTTATGATGTATGTCATTTTTAGTTTTTAATGCTAAAACTGCAGAAAAAAG
This sequence comes from Allium fistulosum, assembly GCA_030737815.1. Taxonomy (NCBI): domain Eukaryota; kingdom Viridiplantae; phylum Streptophyta; class Magnoliopsida; order Asparagales; family Amaryllidaceae; genus Allium; species Allium fistulosum. Next base: position 106,000,345 of record CM060907.1, read on the forward strand.
TCTCATCTTATTCAAGCATATTTCCTGAAGTTTGTAACCATATTGAAATTTGGATGCTTTAGCTTTGATTTCACTAGTTCAGTTCAATCATTGGTAAAGTTATACAAGAACATGCTTATATACGCATTAAAATCTTCCTCTCAACTCTCGTTATGTTTACACCATGAATGTGCCATTTGACTTATGCTTCAAACTTCATTTTTGAGTAATTAATGTGATGGAAAGACTAAGCATGGGTAACAACTAATCTTTGTAATATATTTGCAGGCAACCTTCGACATCTTAACAGAGTCCAGTTCAACATTGAAAGAGTCAGCAAATGGCATGTTTACATTATGCAGCTATGTTGGTTGGGTAATGCGGTTGAGCAATTAAGTCCTCCAAATCTCATTGATGTGAATGAGTCATGCCATCACTTTCATATGTTGACGTTTACTGTAAGCTTTGTATCAGCGTTTCCGTTTTCAACATCTTCTAAATAAGAATTAGCATTGGTACATTTCTATGCTATAATCCTTAAAACATGTTTAGTTTGTTTTATTATTTTATCCATAAAAATAGACATGACATTTTAATTGATACCATATTTAAAGTTTAATTGATAAAAAGGTTTGATCTGAAACCATCCGGATTTGTAATGGGAGAGGTTATAAGAGGATTTTTTAATCATGGAAATGTAAACTTTGCAAATATAGCAGCACAAAAAATGTTAAAAGTAGAACAATATAATGCTGGGACATCATTGTTATCGAATGCATATGTTTTGTACAGTGTTGTGGTAATATTTGAGAAAAATAATGTCATGTCTTAATATTTTGAAAAATGAAAATTTTAGTATATGCATTCTTAATTATAATGCTTTTGATGTTATCACAAAATATGCTTTTGAAAACTGATTTTATTTTCTGCAACCATGGTATAAAATTTACGTGGATAAGGCTGTGTCCAGCATGCTTGGATTTATAATATCCTAGTTTGCAATAGTTAACGTGCAACAACACTAAAAAAGGTTTTCAGGAAGCTTTACGGTTCTCCTATTGATTTTGCATTTGTTGGTTTTGTATTTAGGTTGATCATGAAGCCACTACGAAATCTAGTTTAACTGCAGCTACTAATTAGTCTTGCTAATGAATTTGAGCTTGCTGAAGATTATGATAACGCTGCTAAGGTAATGTCTGCCACTGAACTACCACTATGCAAAGAATCTCTTTCTACTTCCAAAGAATCCGAAGACATCCATGGAATGATCAGAAATAAATTGCAGAACGAGGTAGCACATTATGGTAAAACATCAAACAAGTTAGGAGATGTTTTGGAAGCTCTTCAGAGCGCCAAATTATCACCGAGTCGAGAATTCAATAAACCGCTTTCTTCAGATGATATACAAGGACAACGTCAGCAGCCGATCCATGTTGGTCTATGAGCCAGTTGTAGCTGATAAAGAATACGGTAAATAAAAGAGAAAGGTATTTTTCTTTTTCATTCCTCACTTATGATCTTTTTTCCCACGTCTACTGTATTCTAATATGATTCAATTTATATAAGTTTTGGTGTTACTGTAATAAGGATATTTATGCACAATTCTAATGTAATAATATTCTTCTTCTTATTCAGATCACTTCTCCCACCTGCTCAGATCACTTCTTCCTCCTTTTACCATACATTATTTATTTATTTTATTAGTCTAGTTTGCTTGTTGACCATTTCAAAATCTACAAGGTATGCCTATCAGTTGATGCTCTTTTAGATGTGAAATTGATGTATTGGATACTGATACAAGTACCACTGCTCTATTTTTATTTAAATTTGGCATATTCTTAACAACGGGCAAAAACAGTTATAAACGAGATCTATTACAATAGTTAACGTCTGTTGTGGTTGGGGAATATTGCAATAGTCCATGCCCATTGTAGAAGACTATATTGCAACGGTTTTGGACTGTTGTGAAAATGTTTGCTACAATGGGCTTTTACAACGGTTTTAAACTGTTGTAAAATATTTTAGGTCTATTATAACATCGTATAATAAGACGGGCGCTGGCCCGTTGTGAAACTCCTATTACAACGGGTATTGCCCGTTGTAAAAAGAGTATTTTATTGTAGCTGTGCAGTTAAAGCGCTCGACTGATTCAATGCGGCGGAGGTGTAAAAAGTCATAGCGAGGATACATCGAGGATATAGCGGGATATAGCGGATGACTCCAAAATAGCATATAAAAATCATACTTAATGTTTGACAAGTATATAAATGGTAATTAGATGAAAAATTAACATTCAATTGAATTATAATTAATACATAAATAATTTTAAATAAAAACATGTGCGAATATACTGTAAATAAACGTAAAACTGTTATATAAAATAATTGAATTTAGAAGAATTTTAGAGTATTTTCATTTCTAAAAATATATTGAAAAATTCAATTAAATAAATTAATTTCATAATTTTTATAATGTATAAATGTCATTTTTCAATTCATTTGTTTTAAAGAAGATATAGCGGAAATAACAAAATATAGCAGGAATAACGAGATATAACGGAAATAGCGGGGCTTAAAGCGGAAAGGATATATTTGGGGTTGTATGGAAAAATCGTAGTGGTAGAAATCTGCTATGAGATATAGTGGGGTTATAGCGGAGCATTAACTGCACAGTATTTTAGTGAGACCTCCAAAGAACATACCATGTCTTGCCCATAAACATAAAAAATAAAAATAAAAGCCTAAGTTAGGTAATGCCTACATAAGATATCTCATTGGATTGGTTCAAAACGGCTAGTATCAGTATCACCTGCTTGTTGTCCATGCACCAAGACCCAAACCAGACTCCTTATCTGCAAGTATACGAAGCATAATATGCTTGGCTGTAAGGTGCATTAGATTATGCCAACATACAAATAAGTTGAAAAAAAATGCTAGATACAGCATTATAACATAATATACTATGCTTACATTACATTTGACACTATAAACAAAAAATGATATATAATTCTAGCCTTTTTTGGTGCGTTAAATTATCCAAACATACATATGAATAGAAAAAATGCTAGATGATGATAGCATTATAACATAGTATACTATGCTTACTATATGGTACTAGCATTTTCGTGGTGCATTAGATTATGCAAACATACATATAAATAGAAAAAAAAATGCTAGATGATGATAGTATTATAACATAATATACTATGCTTATATTACATTTGACACTATAAACAAAAAATGCTATATGGTACTAGCATTTTCGTGGTGCATTAGATTATGCAAACATACATATAAATAGAAAAAAAAAATGCTAGATGATGATAGTATTATAACATGATATACTATGCTTATATTACATTTGACACTATAAACAAAAAATGCTATATGGTACTAGCATTTTTTGGTGCATTAGATTACGCAAACATACATATGAACAAAAAATGCTAGATGATGATAGCATTATAATGCACTATATTGTGCTTACATTATATTTTACACTATAAAAAATGCTATATGGTACTTGTTTGTATCAAAAATGGACACGACACTCTTCAGAAGTTTTTGAAGAGATAAAAGTGAAGAATGAAAATTGAAAACGAGGATTATCTAACAAAAACTCCAAATAACAGAAAGTAAATTGCATAGAAGACAACAATTTAGAGTGGTTTGGCGATTCGCCTACGTCCACTATGAAGTTTGATGATTTTATTGCTCGATACTTGAAGATTACAATTTCTTATAGCGTAGTACAACATATTTTATGATTACAATCTGAATTTAAGGTAGCGACGGTGATCTGGAGTAAATCTGGCAGAATCTGGGCGCTCTTTAGCTCTCTTAAAATTGTCCGACCCCTTTTCTAAATGACCAGGGGCTCTATTTATAGGTGTATGTTGCTGATATTTCGCCTAAATTTCGGTAGATCACTTCTGGCACGTGAGGGGGCCCACATGCTCGGCCTCAGGAAAGTTGGGCCCACTTCGGGATCGATTCGAAATCCATTCGAATCGATCAGAGAATCATCCAATCAAGCTGAAATTTGGTGTGGGCATTCTTCAACATGTTCGTAAGCTTCTGTGAAAATTTCATATTATTTAGATTTGTAGATCGTGAGATATCATCGGTTTGAAATATTGTTTTCTGAAATGCTTGCCTCGTTCGAATCGATGGCGGAGCGTGCTTCTGTGATGACGTGGAGCGCGAACTTCGCATCGATCCGCTTTTTTCGCCAGTTTGATCGAGTCGTCCCGGAGACTTCGTCGCTTTGACTCGATGGATTCGAAGGCTTCGACCACACCTGGATTCAAACAAGCTCTCGTTTGTATTGATCCTGTCTCGTTCCAGTGGATCGATACGAAATGACCATACTGGATGGATTCGAAGTGAGATGCTCTAGTGGATACGAACGTATCATTGTTTATGGAGTCAATGCATAGCTTTGTTTGTATCGATCGCGATGGTTTCCAGTTGATCGATACGAATAGGGGGTTGCAGAATGGATTCGAAGAGGAATACCTCTATGGATTCGAAGTACTTCCAAGCTTGATGGGTACGAAGGCTGGGCCGATCTGATGGATACGAAAACGAGCCAGTTCCTTCCAATTTGGATCGATCATAACCCAAGCATACGAACTCGGATCGACTTGAAATTTGGAACGTTGGCTTTCCTGGCTTTGCTTGTCATGTCTTATTAATCGTGGCTCGATCCGGACTCGGACAAAATTCATCGATATCTCTGACAAGCGATACTTTGTTTTCAATCAGTTCCTTGATATCTCGGCCTTGCCAAAAGGCGGGATAACATTTGCCCTCCAAAGTACGTCTTGTGTGAACATGATGTGCTTTGAAAAGCTGCAGTCTTTCATGCTGAAAACTATAATCTTTGATCATTCCTTTAAATTCATGGATTGTTAATTGTTAGGATGGTGTAATGTGTGCTGCTGTAACCGATTTGTTGTAATCTTCTTTTAAATAAATATTCAATCAGTGTGCCTTGCTTTGATAGACACGAAAATCTTTGATGGATACGAAATTCTAATTCGTATCGATCAGTTCTTGTCGCCGTGGGTCAAGCATTAATGGACTCGAATCGATGGGTGGTTTCAACCTGGTGGGCGCAAGCGTTGCTTTGTCTCGGTCAAATGTTCAGGTCGATGGATTCGAATAGGGCACTTCGAATCGATGCAGTCGAACGATCCCTGGATCCCTTTAACATTGTACTTCGTATCGTTTTGATTGAGTCGAAGAGATGGATTCGAAACGTGACAATGTGTAGATGCTCGCTTTCATTCAAATCGATTACGGTGCTTAAGTCTATGGATTCGAACTTGAGGTTTCGAATCGTCTAATGGTTTCATCGGCTACTATCGGTTTCGTCTACTGGGATACGAATCGCCATAAAGTCCCTATAAATACCGAGACCTCATTCACTTTTCACTTTTTACCTTCGTTTCCTTGTGCGCTTCGAATCGATTCCAGATTTCAAGAACAAAGACGAACGACTCCTCTTCCTTCGAGTCGAATCGATATCGAACCTTAACCAAATAACATATTCAGGTAGTAGATTCTTTCATGGGTTCGAAATTTCAAGATGCAGACCTTTATATCAGTCTTATTCGTGTCGATCTCGGAAGGAGTTGAAGTCGAGGTCGAAACCAAGGATGGCTGGTTGTAGAAAAAGTATGATTGAATCTTTCGTGTCGATCTGGAGTTATGGCGATCAAGTCGATCTGGAAAATGAGGGTTTGTCGTCGTCATTCGCATCGATCAACGTGTTTACAGTAGAGATTTGGGGGCTGGACTAGTCGTAGGAGTTGGGTCGTCGTATCGATCTCCTGTGATCGATACGGTGGAACTGTCCCTTGCGATCGATTTGAATCGTTCTGCCCATGTGATCGATACGAATGTCGGGCCTCTTACATGTTTGCAAACTCTTGTTGCCGGAGATCGATTCGGGAACTCTATTGACGATGGATGCGAACCTTAGGTCGCCGATCGATACGAAGGATCCGGTCATCATCGATACGAACCAGGTTGATTCGAACAAAATCGATTCAAAGTGTTGTTTCTTTGATCGATTCGAAGACTTCTACTCTGGCTTTGATCGATTCGAACAAGCTTCTGCGGATACGAAATTTTCACTTATTTAATGGCAGGATTCCGACGAGCTTCATCCCTGCATATGTGGCCTGAACTTTTATACTACATACTTGACTGTCCTTCGAAGCTCGTCGATGGAACTGTACTTTGACAAATAAAACATGAATTAATCACCATGAACTTTGGACAATATGGTCTGTGACGGTCAGCGATGACGGTCATTTTAAACAAACTTCATAATTTTCGAAGTTTTCATCTTGTCTTCGGTTTTGCTGAATTCACTAAGTATTAGCTGCATTGCACTTCACATCACTTTCACACACCTCACACGGGGAAATGAACGGGTTTGCCATTTGCTTAACGTTACTTTCTGATGAGTTAGTCAGTGATGGAATCTTCGAGCTCTCAACAGTAGGAGATTCAAAGTTCTCCCCCTCCGGTCCTCGAAATTCCAGACATCCCAGCGGAGATAGTAGATCCAGCTCCTGACGAGCTGCAAGATGCTATATTTATTGAGGACCATATAGACTCCGTTCAATCCAATATTTCTGAAAACTTGTTGGGCCGGATATGTACAAGACACAACATTTCTTCGGACGATGTGCTATTACCGGGATCTAGTGACAGACCTCATTGTCCGCCGGAAGGGTATACCGCCTTTTATCGCCAAGCTTGTGCGGCTGGAACACTCCCTCCATTCAATCAATACATTAGGGAGATGTTATCATTTTTTGGAATTGCTCCCTCTCAATTACATTCCAATGGGCACGCGCTACTAAACAGTGCGTTCATCGTATTTATGGACCATCTCTTCCGCCCACCAAGGCCAACGGAAATCAGATATCTATTTAATTTCAAGAGTAGAGGCGATAGTCCATCCTTTACGTTTTTGGAGGCAGTCAGGAACTGCTAGGTTATTACCGGAGCCTGGACCAGACTCAGCTACTTCAAGAACGAATGGTTTTTTATCAGGTGTCCTCCGGGTTTTGCCAGGCGGTGGCTGTCTAGGCGTAAGTGTCGTAACCCGTCGATGATTTCCTTGATTAATGGTTTTTTAGCATTGGTATTGACATCCTACTTTTCTTACAGCCATTATTTCCAGACCCGACGGCGGGTATTACAAGGGCATGGTTCGGGGCCTTCAAGAGATCCCGAGCGATTTGAGGTACATCGACTTGGTGTTGACTGACTATAACTTAAGAGCTCTTGGCCTAATTGAAGTAAATCAAAGCATAGTCATCGAAGGGATGCTAAGGCCTGTTCCAAAGAAGAAGAAAAAGAAGAAGAAGAAAATGGCGAAGAAAACGCTCGGAGTCGTGATAATCGAAGTGAGCGACGAAGAACGGACTCACACAGACGTCGAGCCGATGGCTGATTTTTCGGGCAACTTTGAAGAATTGGGAGAGAGACGGAAAAGCAAGGCTGTCGTTTCCAAAAAACTCAAATCTAAGGGGTGGAAGTCTGTAGATGTGTCTCCTCCCACTTCCGGAGTCATAATTTTCGAGGCCGCCCCTTCTCAATCGAGAGGTATTTTTAAAGGGCTTGGTGATATTCCCATCTCGGATTATATATCGATTCATCACGATCCCGGGTTGGAAGAATTCCAAGATGATTTAAATATGAGCGAGCCCTTTCCTTTTAGTGCGGTCAACACTTCCGGTTGGTCAAGGGGTTTACACATTTACACACACTTCCACAGTACTACACGATTTCCGCATATTGGACATTATTTTTATAGGATGCTTAACTGTAGTTTCTTCTTATCACAGGTGATGTCAGGCCGTGGATCCACACTAGATAGGCGCCGCAATGTTCGCCGATCTTCCTCATATTATGAGTCCCGTTGGAGGGAATCTGATAGGGATCACGGGTGAGGCTATACCAGCTAGGAGCGTTATGACAGAGATCGAGATTATTGGCGTGGCCATTCCGATCAAGAGCGTACTGATAGAGATAGAGGCCATCAATACCAATCACGATCTCGTTCCCCTCCGCCCCTAGGGCCCTTATAGACCCCCTGAGTCTTCGCAGCAACAACAGCCTTCTCAATCTTCAAGGCCCGAAACTCAGCGGCAAAGAGTTGAACCACAGACAGCTGCTATTGTTGAATAGGCTCCGGCAGAACTGACGTGTGAAGGAGCCATCAAGCTTGCTCAGATGAAAAAGGATTTTCCAGAAATTTGTTTGGATGCGTATGTCTTCCCTCCCCATCTCAAGAGGATTCCTTCGGATGCCGAGAATATTGCACATGATTACATTCGTGATTTTTACGCTCAATACAAAGAGTGGTACAAGGCAGTTGTGAAAGCTTCAAAAGTAGCTTTTGACCGGGCAAAAGTTATTGAGAAACGCGATGCTGACCTTGTCCAGAAAGATCGCATCATTCAGGTTCTCCAATCAGAGATCGAGTCATCTCGAAGTTCGGAAATTCAGGCGCTCAAAAAGGCTGACGAGGCCATGGCGAAGATGGCAAGGATGCAGCAGGCACATTGTGCCTTAGTAGAAGGGATGGGCCATCGCTATACCACCGTCTTAGCTGAACGGGACACCGCCGTTAAAGAGCTGAATGAGCTTAAAGCCAAATTCGCTGAAATGGTGAAAGAAAAAGATGATGCAAACACCGCTGCTCAGGATGCATGCGATCAAGCTGTATCACTTCGAGCTGAACTTGATGCGGTGGTGGCAAAGGCTAAATCCGTGGAAGTAGAAGCCGAGGAAAAAATCGCAGCGGAGCAGTCCAGGATGGAAGCTGATTTTGATGATCTCATGGTCACATATAACGCCAACGTGCTGGAGCACAGAAATTTATCTTGGCTCGGAGACTATTCTATGCTTTTGTACAATGCCTGGACTAGGCTGGTAGAGGAAAAGAAAGCAGCGCGTCCGGACGAAGCACTGGATGATTTTGAACTCGAGATGCGCTATCTTTCTGAGGAGGAAAAGGAAAGTTCTCCACAAGGCGATGATTTCCGTGGAGAAGGAGAGGCTTGGTGCTCGGCAGATGGAGATCGGTGAGGGCTCGGGGGTCGAGCATTGTGAAACAAGTGCTGAAGTTTTAATTCCGACAATGCTTGAAGCCACTGTCGCGGTGGATCTCCAGCCTGTCCCCGCTTATAATCCGGATCAGCCGCAGTTGTCTCCCATCGGAGCATCTGTCTTTGCACCTGCCCACACTCCGGGTCATACTAAGGAAGGTATTTGTAACGACCCGTAAAATTTCAACTGTTTAATAACGTAATTAGTTGAAATTTTGCGAAATTTCAAACGATAAAATTTTGAAATAAAAATTTAATATCTGGAATACGTCTAGTTAAACATAGCAACTGGTAAATTTTCGTCCGAAAATACGAAAGTTTATTTCGCGCGTAAATTCACTTCAATTTAATCAGTTAAAAAGCGTTGAAAATAAAACGTTTTCAAAACCAAAATATTTTTACATAGAAAAATTCTAAACCATTTTCTGAGCAAGATTTCAGTTTGTCGTTTTTCCAAATTCGGACATCTTTGGCTCCGTCGTTCTTATTTTCTGCAAAATAGCAGTATTCTGGTACCGATATCGATTTTTATCGGACGATCGTACCACTGATATCCGGATACCGTTTTGACCGTCTCGTGATGCTGACCTCCACAGTATATTCATTCTCGGGTTTTGAAGTCCGGTACGCGGCAGAATGTATAAAACGTCGGACCGTATCGGTACCCGTTTTAAAACTTTTTGTTTCCCTTCTGTCCTTTTGTCTATAGAGTAAACCAAGGAGCCGTTGCATTTATAATTCTTGAATTCAATTATACCTTTAATTATTTCCCGGTTTCAATGTGCATGTGGGCTCGTCCTTTCATATTTTTTTCTCCGCTCTGACATTGCTTTTGAAAAAAAAGAATACTATTTTATATAAAGTCATAATTTCATTCCTGTTCACATACCTGACTCTTGGTTCTCCCCACCATTCATTTTCCTATGCGTTCTTTTCCCTTCCTGTTACCTCTTCTTTTTGAACTTGTTTGCAAGAAGAATAAAAAAAAACCAATGTTCATTTTATTCAAGTTTTAGTTTGCATTGAGATGACCGTGTGTACATGTTCATTTGTTTGGGCTGCTCATCCAATTTTCTTTTTGCCTCCACCCATTCCTTTCTCCAGCCCGCCACCCGCCAATGCACCCCCTTCCCACCTTGAAGCAAACCAAACCCGGCCTTCCACATCTTCCCCTCCACTGCCACGGCCTCAAACCAGTTCCGCCCCTCTTCCTCTCCATTGCCGGCCACCACCACTTGACACGGCCTTAGCCACAAACTCCAACTTCCCACGTGACAGCCAGTGCCACGTTCACCACTCCGCTTTCATCCGACCACAGCAGAAACCCACCCTCGCCTGCCTCAACTTAGCACAGCTGCCACCACCGTTCCCCACGTGCTGCTCCTCCTCCTTCCTCTCGGCCAACCTTGGTCCACCTCCTCTTTATCTTGCAACAGCGCCTCAAAGCATTAGCCGCACACCATTCAGCAGTTCCCTCCGCCCTCAGTTCTGCTCGGCCTACCTCCTACCTAGGTTTGCTTACCTATTTGTTGTATTTTATATATATACGTAAGTTGTATATAACCGTATTTATACGTATATGTGAGTTTTAATATAAAGTGTAAGTTATGTATAAGTTTACATATTAGTTTATATTCTTATATAAGTATATATCGTTATATTATATTATAAAGTGTTCTGATGGGTTATAAGTATGCATAGTAGTTTATATATGCATTTGGCTCCAGCCGTGTTATATATATACCCCTGTTTTGAAATGTAACACATAAGTTACTAGTTTGAGTATAATTAGTTGTTATATTGTCTGTTTATTTACAGTTTATTGTTTACAATTAGTAATATTTCAAAGTTAGTTTGTTTATAAATTTTATTGTTGTTATTATTACAGAAAATTGTTTAAACACAAAAGTAGAACATGATAGTTATAAAGTTTTAGAGTATATGTTTGTTTATATAGCAGTTTATAAATATACACGTATGTATACGTGTGTTTTGGTTTTCCAAAATAAAATAAAAGCATATGTGAATGATTCGTGTAAACTATTATAGTGTAGTTCATTGTTTATATTTTACCTACTTACAGTTTAGCTATTATATATATATGATGTGGAGCAGCTCGTCTATGCTATTGGGACATGTATGTTAGAGAAGTATTTATGTAGTTTAATTATAGATATGTATATGTTTGTTATGATAATAATTTTATAATAAGATATGTTATTTATAGCTTTGCTCACAGATTTATTTGCAGATTTAAAGCCATGTTAATTCATGTATTGTTTTATATATTTTGAAACTGGAAATATAGATATATATATATAAAGCATTCGTATATTTTTGAACGTGTTTTCGCACTTTTATATTGAATGCATCTGAACGTGTCTACTACATTATATTTCATTATTTTATGTTATATCACGTTATACTGTACTATATTATATTAGATTTTATTTATTATATTATATAGTATTACGTTATATTGTGTATTATAATTCAAATGCTTATTTACCTGCCTCGTATATATATAAGAATTTATTTCAGAGAATATTATTGGTATATATGGTTATATATGGGTGGTTTAATATATGTGTTGAATTTAAAACCTATGATTTTTAATTTTATATATGTTATTTTAATATTTGTTTTAAAATTTAATAGTGAATTCAAGGAAAAAGTAATAATAATATATATAATTTCTGTTTCTCAAGATGATCCTAATTATCTCATCGATTCCTATCTTTCAGCTTTGTCCGCCAAAATCCGCTCTCAGCTTACTTTGCTTTGAGTTGTTGTTTGGATTGTTCGATGGTCTAGATTGTGATCCAATTCATATCTTGTCGAGTCGTCAAACTTCTCTAGCCTCGAAAGGTGAGCACTCACTCACGATTAACGTTCTTTTATTTATTAAATTTGATTTCAATTGAAACGACAATTGAAATATGCTGTTGTTAGATATTTATACTGTTATTACCTGTATCAGTTAACCTGTGACATTTGACACCATTATCTGTTAATTATTTATGTGATGATAATACAGTTTGGCCGATAATTGATTGATTGTTGATGTTTATATTGGACGTTAAATTGTTAATGTAAAATGATAAACAGTATGAAATTGAACTTGATATAGGATAGTTAAATGTTAAATTTGATTAACTGACATTTGTATAATATGACCCCTTATCTGTTAAATTTATTGACACGTAGGATTTGTTTAATTACATTTTGAACCACTGAATGTATGTTGTTAAATTGATGATGTATGTAATCGTAATAGATGACAAGTGAAAAACCGTGATGTAATAATCTTTAATCTACATGAAATGATAGTGTAGATTCTAGAAATAATTATATTAATTCGTACAAATAACAATGCGAATTAATACGGTTATTTCGGGATTATTTGAATTGATTATTGGATTGTTATGGATTGTTGTTATTGCTTGTTTATTTACTTTGACACCATCCCAGTTATCACACTGCAAGTTCCCTTTGATATGTTTTGATTTGGAATTGAATTGGAATCGGGTTGAAATGATAAATACCCAAAAATTGAACTTTGACCTAGGATAGAAAATTAAATAAACCCGATTGGTCAATAACTTGATTTTGAAATAAGATAAGGATTTTATTTGAATAAATAATATGGTTTTGAAATGAAGTTGAAATTTGAATTTTAATGAAAGGAAAATGTTAATGTTTAATAATCTGAAACAAAATATTAACATTGTAATTGATGAATGAATGTTGTTTAATTTGAGAAATGATTTAATAATTAAGTTTGAAATTATAATTAAGTTTGAAATTATTAAACTTTGAAATGATTTAATAATTAAGTTTGAAATTATAATTAAGTTTGAAATTATTAAACTTTGAAATGATTTAATAATTAAGTTTGAAATTATAATTAAGTTTGAAATTATTAAACTTTGAAATTATTTAATAATTAAGTTTTGAATTATTTAATAATTAAATAAGATTGAATTATTTAATGATTAAATTGAATTGAAGTTTTTAATAAGTAAAATTGAACTTTTGAATAAGTGAATTTTTCTTCGTAAAGAATTGAAATTGAGTTTTCTTTATTAATTAAGTCTTGGAAAATTATTTAAAGAAAGTAAATAAGTGAAGTTGAATTTCTTTAACAAGAAATAAATGTGATTTAGTGAAATTAATGTAAGTCTTGTAATTGAAAGAATGGATTTGACGAATCTAATATAATTCAAAATTGTAAGTTTTGATTTAATGAAGTTGAATTTAAGAAATTGATTTAATGAATTGAAAATTTGAATAGAAATTGTTTTGAACGAAAAATTACTTAACGAATATTAAATGAAATCGATAGATGAATTTAAACTGATTTGAATGTTAAATTAAATTAATTTAAATGATTTCAGAATGGAACTGATATACGAATTTGAATCAATGTTTGAATTGGTTTAAAGAAAGATTGAAATTTAATTATAAGATTTTGAAATGGAAATCTGAAAGTTTTGAAACGTAAATTTTGGAAATTGTTTTAGAAAGACAAATGAAATGTTGATTTACGAATTCTAATTGAATTGAAATTGATTTGGTTTTGAAATATATTAAACGACCAATCGGTGTAATAATTACGAGAGTTATTAAAGAGACCGGGATCGGTAATGGATATACTCTCTATCTGAACCGAAACCACTTTAATAACTATACGCGGAGTGTTGATCCAGAATGAAGTGGATGGTTTTGATGAACGCGTTGACTGAAGAAAGAGAACGATTTTGGATGACCCCTGATATGACTAAAACAGGAGCCGCGCCGGGCCATTGAGGATCGCCATCTCTAGCGGACACACTTCTTCGATACCATATCTATTACTTTTGTGATTCGATTTGGGTGCACCCCTCGATTTGGGAGTGTTGTTCGCGGTGTTGGGGTAGTAGCTGCTATGCCCAACATCAGTCCGGATCAGGCAACTACTAGTATCCTAGTTGGTATCGCCTCATGTACCTTGTCATACTGATTATCCTATTCGCGACCACTACGATTTTGATTTGTACCTTTAGTATATGGATTGCCCTCTGGTGACTTCCGGTTTTGGGGAAACTACGGTCTTGTATATGCTTTTGGGAATAAACAGGTTAAGAGGTGTATGGGCCCTGCTTAACCCTACTTTGATATCTTTATATTACTGATAGACATTATCTACTTAGCGTACATTACTACCTAGTAGATAGTTTAACGGATCCTTAAAGGATGGTTATTCCAAACATCCTTTGAGTTACTTGTATTTCAATTGCTATTTCACTTGAGTTGGATTTATTAATATAAGAATGTTAATCCTGACTCGAGTGTCTTGTGTTTTTGCTTTACGCTCGGGTCAGACTGAGTGGTTCAGCTTTCGAGACTCACCTTTGGAGTTGGAGCTTTGCTTGAAGATCCAGCCATCTATTCTGCTTTCAGTATCCGATGATTCCAGTGATGCATTCTGGTTGTATCTGATGTATCGTGTTACTCTTCCGTTGTATCTGGTTTAACTCTGATGTATCGTATTACTCTTCTGTTGTACACTCTGATGTATTTTATATATTCATATAGTAGATTCATGAACTACTATCTCTTTTATTTCCGCTGCACTTATTACTATGTGTCTGTGATCTGTGATTATTTATTTACTGTATATGTTCAGTTTTGCCAATTTAAATTAACAACACGGTATTTTGAGCAATTCAATTCCGGCATGAGTGTCTACCTATACACTTATAATGGATGCGAATGGTCCAAAATGGCGGGTCGTTACAGTTGGTATCAGAGCTTTGGTAGCTCTAGGCAAAACTCAACATATAGGGTAAATGTATTTACAGAATCACTCTCATTCGAGTTTCAATCTCTTCCTTTGACTCAATTCCTTTGAATTTTGGAACGTTTCCCTCGGTTCCGAAATTCATTCGTGTCCTTCACTATTCGTCTTCTTTCTATTCTGGAGCATCACATAACTCCACTTCAAATGATGTCTATAATAGATCGGCGGTCTCGCCAATCTTCGAATGATTTTAAAGGTGTGAAACTCCTTTACAATAGGCATTGATTTACCGGAGATTTCTGTATCCTCGGTTTACGTGGCTATCTATTCCCTGCTATACCTGAATTCCATCTCTTGAGATCGAGTGTTGATTTACCTCGGAATTCAGCAATTGATCTTACTCTTGAAGTTACGGATGACCCGGTTAAGGTCGCCTGTGAATTAAATAAACTTACCCATCTCCCGATTCTGTTATTGAATCATCTTATCTTTTCTTTCGAATTGTCTTCGAATCAGAATTCTCTTTGATTTGAGTCCATCAAATTTGAATCTCTATCCTTGCTTTGAATCAATTCTTGCATCGTCGAGCGAGGAAGTGTATTTGTAAATTTATCTAAAAATGTTTTATGTATTGTGTTGTTTGAGTTGTTGATGTTGATTTGGGTTTTCGATCGATTCGTCTGATCAACGCTATCGATAGGATTTCCAAAACACTTGAGCAGATCAAACTGACACAATATTGTTTTCAAATTTGGAAAATGAAATAAATCTGTTTGATTATGTTGTGAAAATATAAGTAAAATTGCCTGGAATTTAATAGGTTAATTAAATTGTTTGTTTGAAATGATAATATTTTATTATCATTTATTGTTCTAAATAAATTTATAAATACGATTTATAAATTGATTTTGAATTTGAAATGTATCTAATTCAGAAATTTGAGAATTTAGTTTCCGGTGATTTCGAACTTTGGTTTTTTTTAAATTTTAAAGTATATATTATTGAAAGTATTTTCGAAAAGGAATCGTTTTCAAAGAATTTTAAATGTTGAAATCAGTGCTCTTCTCTTTGTCGCTGGAAAATAATTTCGGTGATGGCGGCCGCATCATCGACATTCATTTTCGAGTTTCGAAGCGGAGATACTATTCTGTAGCTTTGCTACGGTTTGTTTTGAAAAATATTTTGATTTGAATTTCTTGAGTATAATTTGATTTATATATATATAAGTACCTTATTTTAAAATTTAATTTGATTTGATATAAATATATTATATATATCTCTAAATTGTTTAAAGTTCATCGGAAATCAAATTCTTAAATTTTGTTAAAGAATGATTTTAATTATAAATAAAACCAAAATTTGGAATAAATATTTAAACTTGAATAATTGAATTGGGAAAATTTTATTTGTATATTGTTCAACTACATTCTAATACAACTTATCTATATCATTCAGAGTTGAATATGTAATTGGATAATATATATAATATAAATTGGATTTATAAATAAAATTTGAGTGGTTGTAACAAATGTTATACAGTTAAATTTTGATTATAAATTGTTAATAGAGATAATAGAATAATAAGATAATTGAAAAATAAATTTGTTTTGAAAGAATTAATAAAATTGAAATTTGATCAATATATGAAAATACCTTGAATTTAAAAGCAATTAGTAGATGTAAATTTATTTAAATCGAAACTTTTATGGCTTAAATTAATTTATATGGGTTAAATACATATGATTAGATATATTAAATTTAACAATAATTTGGAATAAAGAAGAATTTAAATTGTTGAAGAAAATATGATTATAATAAAAGACTATTCAAATTTATGGTTTTAGAAATTGAAAATTGAAAAATGGGATAATAAGATAATGAATTTAGAAATAGTTGAGGTTGATTTTAGTGAAATCAAATGGATTAAATTATTATTGAAGAAATTAATTTAAATTTGAATTTATATGGTTTAAATTAATTGTTATTTTGTATTTCAAATCTGTTTTTCTTTCTGGTAGTTTCTATTCTCCTACCTCGTTCCTTTTCGGGGACGAAAAGTTTTGAGTGGGGGAGAATGTAACGACCCGTAAAATTTCAACTGTTTAATAACGTAATTAGTTGAAATTTTGCGAAATTTCAAACGATAAAATTTTGAAATAAAAATTTAATATCTGGAATACGTCTAGTTAAACATAGCAACTGGTAAATTTTCGTCCGAAAATACGAAAGTTTATTTCGCGCGTAAATTCACTTCAATTTAATCAGTTAAAAAGCGTTGAAAATAAAACGTTTTCAAAACCAAAATATTTTTACATAGAAAAATTCTAAACCATTTTCTGAGCAAGATTTCAGTTTGTCGTTTTTCCAAATTCGGACATCTTTGGCTCCGTCGTTCTTATTTTCTGCAAAATAGCAGTATTCTGGTACCGATATCGATTTTTATCGGACGATCGTACCACTGATATCCGGATACCGTTTTGACCGTCTCGTGATGCTGACCTCCACAGTATATTCATTCTCGGGTTTTGAAGTCCGGTACGCGGCAGAATGTATAAAACGTCGGACCGTATCGGTACCCGTTTTAAAACTTTTTGTTTCCCTTCTGTCCTTTTGTCTATAGAGTAAACCAAGGAGCCGTTGCATTTATAATTCTTGAATTCAATTATACCTTTAATTATTTCCCGGTTTCAATGTGCATGTGGGCTCGTCCTTTCATATTTTTTTCTCCGCTCTGACATTGCTTTTGAAAAAAAAGAATACTATTTTATATAAAGTCATAATTTCATTCCTGTTCACATACCTGACTCTTGGTTCTCCCCACCATTCATTTTCCTATGCGTTCTTTTCCCTTCCTGTTACCTCTTCTTTTTGAACTTGTTTGCAAGAAGAATAAAAAAAAACCAATGTTCATTTTATTCAAGTTTTAGTTTGCATTGAGATGACCGTGTGTACATGTTCATTTGTTTGGGCTGCTCATCCAATTTTCTTTTTGCCTCCACCCATTCCTTTCTCCAGCCCTCCACCCGCCAATGCACCCCCTTCCCACCTTGAAGCAAACCAAACCCGGCCTTCCACATCTTCCCCTCCACTGCCACGGCCTCAAACCAGTTCCGCCCCTCTTCCTCTCCATTGCCGGCCACCACCACTTGACACGGCCTTAGCCACAAACTCCAACTTCCCACGTGACAGCCAGTGCCACGTTCACCACTCCGCTTTCATCCGACCACAGCAGAAACCCACCCTCGCCTGCCTCAACTTAGCACAGCTGCCACCACCGTTCCCCACGTGCTGCTCCTCCTCCTTCCTCTCGGCCAACCTTGGTCCACCTCCTCTTTATCTTGCAACAGCGCCTCAAAGCATTAGCCGCACACCATTCAGCAGTTCCCTCCGCCCTCAGTTCTGCTCGGCCTACCTCCTACCTAGGTTTGCTTACCTATTTGTTGTATTTTATATATATACGTAAGTTGTATATAACCGTATTTATACGTATATGTGAGTTTTAATATAAAGTGTAAGTTATGTATAAGTTTACATATTAGTTTATATTCTTATATAAGTATATATCGTTATATTATATTATAAAGTGTTCTGATGGGTTATAAGTATGCATAGTAGTTTATATATGCATTTGGCTCCAGCCGTGTTATATATATACCCCTGTTTTGAAATGTAACACATAAGTTACTAGTTTGAGTATAATTAGTTGTTATATTGTCTGTTTATTTACAGTTTATTGTTTACAATTAGTAATATTTCAAAGTTAGTTTGTTTATAAATTTTATTGTTGTTATTATTACAGAAAATTGTTTAAACACAAAAGTAGAACATGATAGTTATAAAGTTTTAGAGTATATGTTTGTTTATATAGCAGTTTATAAATATACACGTATGTATACGTGTGTTTTGGTTTTCCAAAATAAAATAAAAGCATATGTGAATGATTCGTGTAAACTATTATAGTGTAGTTCATTGTTTATATTTTACCTACTTACAGTTTAGCTATTATATATATATGATGTGGAGCAGCTCGTCTATGCTATTGGGACATGTATGTTAGAGAAGTATTTATGTAGTTTAATTATAGATATGTATATGTTTGTTATGATAATAATTTTATAATAAGATATGTTATTTATAGCTTTGCTCACAGATTTATTTGCAGATTTAAAGCCATGTTAATTCATGTATTGTTTTATATATTTTGAAACTGGAAATATAGATATATATATATAAAGCATTCGTATATTTTTGAACGTGTTTTCGCACTTTTATATTGAATGCATCTGAACGTGTCTACTACATTATATTTCATTATTTTATGTTATATCACGTTATACTGTACTATATTATATTAGATTTTATTTATTATATTATATAGTATTACGTTATATTGTGTATTATAATTCAAATGCTTATTTACCTGCCTCGTATATATATAAGAATTTATTTCAGAGAATATTATTGGTATATATGGTTATATATGGGTGGTTTAATATATGTGTTGAATTTAAAACCTATGATTTTTAATTTTATATATGTTATTTTAATATTTGTTTTAAAATTTAATAGTGAATTCAAGGAAAAAGTAATAATAATATATATAATTTCTGTTTCTCAAGATGATCCTAATTATCTCATCGATTCCTATCTTTCAGCTTTGTCCGCCAAAATCCGCTCTCAGCTTACTTTGCTTTGAGTTGTTGTTTGGATTGTTCGATGGTCTAGATTGTGATCCAATTCATATCTTGTCGAGTCGTCAAACTTCTCTAGCCTCGAAAGGTGAGCACTCACTCACGATTAACGTTCTTTTATTTATTAAATTTGATTTCAATTGAAACGACAATTGAAATATGCTGTTGTTAGATATTTATACTGTTATTACCTGTATCAGTTAACCTGTGACATTTGACACCATTATCTGTTAATTATTTATGTGATGATAATACAGTTTGGCCGATAATTGATTGATTGTTGATGTTTATATTGGACGTTAAATTGTTAATGTAAAATGATAAACAGTATGAAATTGAACTTGATATAGGATAGTTAAATGTTAAATTTGATTAACTGACATTTGTATAATATGACCCCTTATCTGTTAAATTTATTGACACGTAGGATTTGTTTAATTACATTTTGAACCACTGAATGTATGTTGTTAAATTGATGATGTATGTAATCGTAATAGATGACAAGTGAAAAACCGTGATGTAATAATCTTTAATCTACATGAAATGATAGTGTAGATTCTAGAAATAATTATATTAATTCGTACAAATAACAATGCGAATTAATACGGTTATTTCGGGATTATTTGAATTGATTATTGGATTGTTATGGATTGTTGTTATTGCTTGTTTATTTACTTTGACACCATCCCAGTTATCACACTGCAAGTTCCCTTTGATATGTTTTGATTTGGAATTGAATTGGAATCGGGTTGAAATGATAAATACCCAAAAATTGAACTTTGACCTAGGATAGAAAATTAAATAAACCCGATTGGTCAATAACTTGATTTTGAAATAAGATAAGGATTTTATTTGAATAAATAATATGGTTTTGAAATGAAGTTGAAATTTGAATTTTAATGAAAGGAAAATGTTAATGTTTAATAATCTGAAACAAAATATTAACATTGTAATTGATGAATGAATGTTGTTTAATTTGAGAAATGATTTAATAATTAAGTTTGAAATTATAATTAAGTTTGAAATTATTAAACTTTGAAATGATTTAATAATTAAGTTTGAAATTATAATTAAGTTTGAAATTATTAAACTTTGAAATGATTTAATAATTAAGTTTGAAATTATAATTAAGTTTGAAATTATTAAACTTTGAAATTATTTAATAATTAAGTTTTGAATTATTTAATAATTAAATAAGATTGAATTATTTAATGATTAAATTGAATTGAAGTTTTTAATAAGTAAAATTGAACTTTTGAATAAGTGAATTTTTCTTCGTAAAGAATTGAAATTGAGTTTTCTTTATTAATTAAGTCTTGGAAAATTATTTAAAGAAAGTAAATAAGTGAAGTTGAATTTCTTTAACAAGAAATAAATGTGATTTAGTGAAATTAATGTAAGTCTTGTAATTGAAAGAATGGATTTGACGAATCTAATATAATTCAAAATTGTAAGTTTTGATTTAATGAAGTTGAATTTAAGAAATTGATTTAATGAATTGAAAATTTGAATAGAAATTGTTTTGAACGAAAAATTACTTAACGAATATTAAATGAAATCGATAGATGAATTTAAACTGATTTGAATGTTAAATTAAATTAATTTAAATGATTTCAGAATGGAACTGATATACGAATTTGAATCAATGTTTGAATTGGTTTAAAGAAAGATTGAAATTTAATTATAAGATTTTGAAATGGAAATCTGAAAGTTTTGAAACGTAAATTTTGGAAATTGTTTTAGAAAGACAAATGAAATGTTGATTTACGAATTCTAATTGAATTGAAATTGATTTGGTTTTGAAATATATTAAACGACCAATCGGTGTAATAATTACGAGAGTTATTAAAGAGACCGGGATCGGTAATGGATATACTCTCTATCTGAACCGAAACCACTTTAATAACTATACGCGGAGTGTTGATCCAGAATGAAGTGGATGGTTTTGATGAACGCGTTGACTGAAGAAAGAGAACGATTTTGGATGACCCCTGATATGACTAAAACAGGAGCCGCGCCGGGCCATTGAGGATCGCCATCTCTAGCGGACACACTTCTTCGATACCATATCTATTACTTTTGTGATTCGATTTGGGTGCACCCCTCGATTTGGGAGTGTTGTTCGCGGTGTTGGGGTAGTAGCTGCTATGCCCAACATCAGTCCGGATCAGGCAACTACTAGTATCCTAGTTGGTATCGCCTCATGTACCTTGTCATACTGATTATCCTATTCGCGACCACTACGATTTTGATTTGTACCTTTAGTATATGGATTGCCCTCTGGTGACTTCCGGTTTTGGGGAAACTACGGTCTTGTATATGCTTTTGGGAATAAACAGGTTAAGAGGTGTATGGGCCCTGCTTAACCCTACTTTGATATCTTTATATTACTGATAGACATTATCTACTTAGCGTACATTACTACCTAGTAGATAGTTTAACGGATCCTTAAAGGATGGTTATTCCAAACATCCTTTGAGTTACTTGTATTTCAATTGCTATTTCACTTGAGTTGGATTTATTAATATAAGAATGTTAATCCTGACTCGAGTGTCTTGTGTTTTTGCTTTACGCTCGGGTCAGACTGAGTGGTTCAGCTTTCGAGACTCACCTTTGGAGTTGGAGCTTTGCTTGAAGATCCAGCCATCTATTCTGCTTTCAGTATCCGATGATTCCAGTGATGCATTCTGGTTGTATCTGATGTATCGTGTTACTCTTCCGTTGTATCTGGTTTAACTCTGATGTATCGTATTACTCTTCTGTTGTACACTCTGATGTATTTTATATATTCATATAGTAGATTCATGAACTACTATCTCTTTTATTTCCGCTGCACTTATTACTCTGTGTCTGTGATCTGTGATTATTTATTTACTGTATATGTTCAGTTTTGCCAATTTAAATTAACAACACGGTATTTTGAGCAATTCAATTCCGGCATGAGTGTCTACCTATACACTTATAATGGATGCGAATGGTCCAAAATGGCGGGTCGTTACAGTATTAGAACGCCTCCCGTATATACTTAGTGCGGTGAATCCGAAGCAATACATTTAGCTAACAATCTTTACTTTTTTATATTCAGTGACAGAGGCTGTTATCTCTGTGCCTCCTGCATCTCAAGTCCATTATCAAACGCAGGAGGCCATTGTTACCGAGGCGATTATGACATTTACCGTGGTCGGCGAAGGGGGAGAAACGAGCATGTTATCTTTCGATGCTCAGATGATTGAGGAACTTCTTAGTCAACCCAACGATCCCTTCGCAGATCCATCTTTCGCCATGAGCGGGGCTGCTCCAACTATTAGCTCCTTCATGCCAGCCAACAGTACGTTCAGCGCAGCCCAAGCACCTCGTGAGGATGATATTCTTGCCGAGATCGATGTTGAGATGGCGGCTGTGACAACAGGTAGTATTTCTGGGGGTGGCATGGCATCGTCTGGCCCGGCTCCGTTGATGATGATATCGCCAGGTGGCACTGTGGTTATTGCAAGTGCTCCTGCTCCACTTTCTGTTACAGCTCCCATGCCTTTAATTCCTTCCTCCAAGAGAATTTCTGTCGCCTCAAGCTCCGAGAAGGATGTTGACATTATGCCGCAATCGGAGGACAAAACGGAGAAGAGCAAAAGATTGCGGAGGAAGTCGGGTAGCGGATCCAGCGGGACTACCCCGAAAAAGAAACCGAGGAAGAAGAAAGATTGAGCGCTTCTTCAGTTTCCTCTGTCATATTCGGGGGTAGCATTTTGTTTTGTCTTTTTGGTTTCCTGTAGCCGTGTATAGATGCGGGCTCGGCCCCCGCTAGTAGGAATTTTTTGAATTAGCTTGTAATTGGATTCCTTTTGTTGATAATTGAAATTAAAACATATTCTCTTTTGTCTTCAATTCAATATTTGCTTTGGTTCTGCCCCCAGTTTTGGGGATAAGCCGTAATAGGCGTTGTGCGAAATTATCCACGGTTTAGTGTTAACATCCATACTTCGGGGATTTTATAAAGTTTATACTCCATCTCGCACTCTGGGAGGACGGAGTTGACGTATGTTTATACTCTGTCTCGCACTCTGGGAGGACGGAGTTGAGCAAAGTTTATACTCCGTCTCGCACTCTGGGAATACGGAGTTAATTAAAGTTTATAATCCGTCTCGCACTCTGGGAGTACGGAGTTGTTTAATGTTTATACTCCGTCTCGCACTCTGAGAGTACGGAGTTAAGTAAAGTTTATACTCCGTCTCGCACTCTGGGAATACGGAGTTGATGTATGTTTATACTCCGTCTCGCACTCTGGGAGTACGGAGTTGTTTAATGTTTATACTTCGTCTCGCACTCTGGGAATACGAAGTTGAGTGAGGGATTGTCGTGTATCAGCCCATTTTTTGCCTTGATGTGATGGCTTGCCCCCGAGCTCGGGTTTCATTTAGTGAGTGACCGGTCGTATCACAGCCACTCCCTACTTGAATAAATTCCACTGCGTGATGGAATTTAGCTCTCCGTGCATCGTGATGTTGTGCATTGTATTCAATGAATCACAGCTCTGGTTCGAAGAAATGGCATTTTATTGCTGTCATAGGAAAATATGGCAAAGTCGGTTGCCTTATTACAAGTTCTAATTTCTAAATGCAGAGACGAAACTGAAAAATGGAAAGATATAATAAAACAAATAAAGCCTGTCATGTGTAATAGCGACAGAGACTCTCGCTGTTCCAGGCCCTTGGCAAGTCAAGACCGTCAATTGTCGATAGTTTGAATGTGCCATCTCCGAGCCTTTGTGTGATCACATATGGTCCTTCCCAGTTTGGTTTCATGTGTGAAGGGACCAGATAGATTCTCTTGAGGACGAGATCGCCGAGTTCAAAGGTTCGAGGTCGAACTTTGGCATTGTACAACCGGGAGACTCGACTTCGATGTGCGGCCGCTCTCAAATCAGCCTCTTCCCGTTTCTCATCCAGTAGGTCCAAAGATTCAGCAAGCAATATAGCGTTCGTTTTCGGATCATAGTAAGTCATGCGATGGGAAAACACCTCCATCTCGACTGGAATAACGGCTTCTGAGCCATAAGATAGGGAAAACGGGGTGTGTCCGGTCGTAGTCTTGCGAGTCGTCCGATAAGCCCATAAAGCCATAGGCAGTTCGTCAACCCATTTGCCCCTGGCCTTTTCCAGTCGTTTCTTTAGAATGGATTTTATGACTTTATTGAAAGCTTCGACCTGGCCGTTTGCCTGAGGATGCGCGACTGCTGAGAATTTTTTATGAATATGAAACCGTTGACAGAAATTCTTGAATTATGCACTACTGAATTGGGCTCCGTTATCGGTGATGATAGTATGCGGGAGTCCAAATCGACATATAATGTTGCGAACTACGAAATTGATTACTTTCTTTGTCGTAAAGGTTGCAAGGGGTTCCGCTTCAGCCCACTTGGTGAAGTAATCAACTGCAACGATGGCATATCTTACCCCACCTTTGGCCAGAGGTAGCGTGCCGATGATATCGATGCCCCACATTGCAAATGGCCAGGGATTGACCATTTGGGTTATCTCAGTAGGTGGGGCTCTTGGAATTCGGGCGTGTTTCTGGCACCTATCGCATTTCCTGGCATAGTTCGCTGCATCTCGGTTTACAGTCGGCCAGTAGTATCCGTATCGGAGTATCTTCTTAGCGAGAGCTTGTCCACCGATGTGATCGCCACATTCTCCTTCGTGTACGTTATGTAACACTCGTTTAATTTCATCGTGCGCGATACATCGGAGAAGAGGAACAGAATACCCTCTTCTATACATGACTTCGTTCTGAATGACGAAACGTGAAGCTTTTCGTAGAATTTGTCTTTTCTCATTTCTATGCTCTGGCAACGTCCCGTTCTCGATGTAATTTCGGTATGGAGTCATCCACGATTCTCTACTGGGAGCGATTTCAAACACAAAATTCATTTCTATTTGATCAATGCTTGGGGAGGACAAAATTTCGACGGGGACAAGTCCCATTTGCTGTGCTTCACCCGTACTTGCTAGCTTAGCTAATGAGTCAGCCTTCTGATTATGTTCTCGAGGTATATGATAAATAGCATAGTAATCGAATTAATTTAGTGCTTCTTGAACTCGAGCTAGATAGGCAGCTAGTCGTCGATCCTTGGCCTGATATTCGCCCCGAACTTGATATACAATTAACTGGGAATCACAGTAGATTTCCACAGCAACAATCTTTAGATCACAAGCAAGTTTTAAACCGGCAAGCAAAGCTTCGTATTCGGCTTCATTGTTGGTTGCGCGAAATTCGAACCTCCGAGCGTAGCATATGGTTCGGCCTTCGGGAGTTTCAAGTACTATTCCGGCACCCGAACACTGATCGTTCGATGCACCATCGATGTGCAGCTTCCAAATATATTTAGGAGGTATAATGGTTTCAGGAAGATCCTCAGAAATAGTAAATTCGGCTATAAAATCCGCTAGGACTTGTCCTTGAATGGCTCTTCGTGGAGCATAAGTGATATCAAATTGACTCAGTTCAATGTTCCACTTGAGTAACCTACCAGACGTCTCAGGCCGCGTAAGGAGCTGTCGTAATGGCTGATCGGTGTACATAATAAGGGAATGAGCTTGGAAATAAGGGCGAAGCTTTCTTGAGGCAATGACCAGGCAATAAGCCAGTTTTTCTAGTCTTGGGTAATTTCTTTCAGCTCCTGTTAGCCGTTTACTAACATAATAGACTGGTTTCTGCACTCGGTCTTCTTCTCGAACCAAAGCACCGCTGATTGCATGCTCCGATACTGCCAGATAAAGGTACAATTGTTCGTGGTTAACCGGCTTTGACAGGATCGGTGGTGTGGAAAGATGCTGAACCAGCGATCGGAATGCGTCTTCACACTCCATGGTCCATTCAAAGTTTCGTTTTCCTTTCCGGATCAGATCGAAGAAAGGAATGCATTTATCGGTGGATTTTAAAATGAACCTGCTCAATGCTGCTTCCTTCCCGTTGAGACTCTGGACTTGTTTTATGGTTCTTGGAGTTTGTAAGTTCCTTATCGCCCAGATCTTTTCGGGATTTGCTTCTATCTCTCGAGCGTTAACGATGAACCCGAGGAACTTTTCAGAGGCAACACCGAAGTGACACTTTAATGGATTGAGCTTCATTCCATATTCTCGAAGGATGCAGAACATCGAATCTAAATCTCTGACGTGATCTGTGGAGAATCGAGACTTTACTAGCATGTCATCCACATAGACCTCCATGGTCTTCCCGATCTGGTCAGCGAACATTCGGTTGACCAAGCGTTGATATGTTGCTTCGGCATTTTTTAAACCAAAAGGCATGACTCTGTAGTAGTAGAGTCCCAGATCGGTCACAAAACTGGTATGTTCTTGATCAGGCAAATGCATAGGTATTTGATTGTAGCTAGAATAAGCATCCATGAAAGATAATAATTCATGCCCAGCTGTTGAATCCACGAGCTGGTCAATTCGAGGAAGTGGAAAACTATCCTTTGTACAAGCCTTGTTTAAGTCAGAGTAGTCAATGCAAGTTCTCCATTTCCCATTCGGTTTTCGAACCAATACGGGATTTGACACCCATTCTGGATACAAAGCATCTCGGATGAACCTATTTGATTGTAACTTATCAACCTCCTCTTTAAGGGCGGTAGATCTCTCTGGATCCATACCACGCCTTTTCTGCTTGACTAGGACATACCACGGATCAATATTCAGGGAGTGACTTGCGAGATCCCGCACATATCAGTGTGTGTCCAGGCAAAAACGTCGAGATTTGCCCGGAGAAATTTGACCAATTCCTGTTGTGTCTGTTTGCCCAGTTGAGATCCAACTTTTAGCATCCTCGAATCATCCCCCTCACTGATTGGGACGTCCACAGTCAGTTCGGCTGGAGAAGCTTGATTCTCTTTAGATTCGTCTTTATCTTCGTTGTCTCTAGGGTCAAGGTCTTTATGGAATTGGTCGTGGTGCCCGGGTCGGGGCCCAGGCACTAATTGTCAATTATCAGCAAAATGGACACAAAGAGATTCCTCTACGCCCTTTCCTTTCTCCTTTCGTTGTACTTCTCGTAGTTCAGCAACATAGCAGGCCCTCCCCGCTGCCTGATCTCCTTGAATGACTCCGACCCCGTGATCACTGGGGAATTTTAGAGTCAAGCACCATGGGGCAATGGCTGCCCTGAACTCAGCAAGGGCCGGTCGGCCCAAAAATGCATTATAAGGTGAATCAATGTCTAAAACGACAAACTGCAACATCCGGACTCTCCGGCGTTCTCCAACTCCCAACTCCACTGGTAGCTCCGTCACTCCAGTGGGTATTGTAGCACTTCCATTGAAGCCGTGGACTCGAGATAGGCAAGGTTTTAAGTCCTTCGCTTCCATTTTCATTAAATCATAAGCCCGTTTAAGTAAGATGTTTACAGAGCTCCCACTGTCAACCAGGATCCTCTTCATCCAAGCAGGACCTACCTGGGCAGATATGACTAGTGGGTCGATTGTGGGGGCTTCGACCTTATCAGCGTATCGGCTTATAAATATGATATCATCAGACATTGTCTTTTGTTGCTTGGCCGGAGCCCCATCTTCACAATTACTACAGCATTTGAAGTCCGCATGCCTGATAGAGCTAGCATACGACTCCATTTCCCTCCAGCTTCTATCTGCTGGGTGGGGACCACCACTTATTGTGTTTATAACTAGCCTTCCGCCCGTACGAGCGGGTTCTTCCTGTCTTTCTTGATTTTGCACACGGTTTTGATTTGAAGGACCCGCACCACCAAACTGCGGCGCCCGCACAAACTGATCTAACTTTCTCTCCCTGATCAACTTCTCGATGAGGTCCTGCAAATGTCGACACTCATTGGTATTGTGGCCGTAACTCTCATGAAATCTACAAAACTTCCCTGTTTGAACCTGCCTCTCCGATGAGGGCTTCGGAGCAGGCTTCTTATATTGCACAGTGTTGCAAGTTTGTAGGTACACGTTTTCCAATGATGTATTCAACGGCGTGTAATTATCGAACATTGGAGCCCTACGTCGTGGGCCTCGGTTCTGATCTCTTTTCTTATCTTGACCATTGTTGCCTCTTGGCTGGGTTTGTTTGTTATGTATATTCAACTGAACTTTTCCAGAATTCTCACCGGACTGCTTAACTGCTATGTTACTCTGTATTCCTTCACTTCTGGGCCTCACATCGTCTTGCTTCCTAGACTGTTTCACGTCCTCTTGCCGTAAGAACTGAGCGGCTTTGGAGTAGAAACGGTCCAACGATGCGGGTGGTTTCCCAGCTAACCAATTTCCAAACTCAGAATCAGGATCGATTCCTTTGGTTAATGCCATCAAGATCGAGTTATCGTTAAGATTACTAATCTCCACACATGCTGCATGGAATCTCTCTAAATAACGTCTGAGTGTCTCTCCATGAGCCTGGGTGACACTAGATAGGGTGTTAACGTCTTTAGGTCTAGCGACATGCATACGAAACTGTTCGACAAATTTCTTAGCCAGTTGATCGAACGAAGAGATAGATCTAGGTGGCAACCTTGTAAACCACATTGTTGCGATTCCTCCCAGAGAGATGGGGAAACTTCGACACTTCACTGCATCATCAGCCCTTGCAGTGCTCATTGACCATTCATATTTCAAAATATGTTGATTGGGGTCACTAATCCCTTCGTACATTGGGAGAGTTGGCATTCTGAATCGACGAGGAGGATCAGCGTATAATATCTCGTCTGTGAAAGGAGTATGACTACGGGAGATTCCCCAGTCGTCATTGGAAAGCCCTTGACTTTCACTAATCATCTGACGTATCATGGTTGAAATATCGGGCATTGTCGCATTCTGCGCATGCTGAGCTAAGGTGTGGTCGGGTTCCACAGTGCGAGTTTGGACCGGACGCTGTCGACGGCCCATGTCTCGTCTCCTTGGCTCGGCATCTTCCGGGACGTATGGTTCTGGAGTACGCCCACGTTGCTGATTATTCGGATATGATAGATTTCGGGTATCAACCCTTGTTTCTAGCGCGACAGTTGCAGTGCGATTGTCCGTGGTATATTGTGGAACAGCACCTCCTCGTGATGAGGGCCCGGCCTGGAAGCTGGTAGACGGCCCAACCCTCAATTGTCCTACGGTCAAGGTAGGTTGATATCCGGTAGCTTGTGTGTGACTCACGTCTAATCGGGGACGTGTAGATCTACCGTGATAGATGAAGCAGAACTTTCAGTGGATGAGTGGGAAACATCATCTCTCCTGGTCCTCCTGCGCCTTCGGCGGTTTAATTGGTTGGTCAATTCAGCGTTTGCGCGCAACTGTTCAGTCAATTGTTGCCGACTTTGAGTCAGTTCTTGGAGCAACACTTGGAACTCTTGTCTGGAGACTGGTCCTGACGGATCTGAGTGAGCAGTGTTGTCTTGATTGGATGGGGGCTGCTGTGTAGGATTCTGTCTATCCCGACCTTCTTGATCAGCAGCCGTAGAGACAGTTCTTTTGCTAACCATTTTGAGTGGTGGAGTCCTTGCCTAGACTTTACGCAAGTCTGAATAGGATGGAAGGATTCCAAATTAGAGATCTGGATCTTCCTCTTGGATTTATGCAATTCGGTGTCGATGGTAGATCCAAGGAGCAGGAGAAAAAACTAATTTTTCTCAGTGAAAGCACCAAAGTGTTTGTACCAAAAATGGACACGACACTATTCGGAAGTTTTTGAAGAGATAAAAGTGAAGAATGAAAATTGAAAACGAGGATTATCTAACAAAAACTCCAAATAACAGAAAGTAAATTGCATAGAAGACAACAATTTAGAGTGGTTTGGCGATTCGCCTACGTCCACTATGAAGTTTGATGATTTTATTGCTCGATACTTGAAGATTACAATTTCTTATAGCGTAGTACAACAGATTTTATGATTACAATCTGAATTTAAGGCAGCGACGGTGATCTGGAGTAAATCTGGCAGAATCTGGGCGCTCTTTAGCTCTTAAAATTGTCCGACCCCTTTTCTGAATGACCAGAGGCTCTATTTATTGGTGTAGGAGGCTGATATTTTGTCTAAATTTCGGTAGACCACTTCTGGCACGTGAGGGGGCCCACATTCCCGGCCTCAGGAAAGTTGGGTCCACTTCGGGATCGATTCGAAATCCATTCGAATCGATCAGAGAATCATCCAATCAAGCTGAAATTTGGTGTGGGCATTCTTCAACATGTTCGTAAGCTTCTGTGAAAATTTCATATTATTTGAACTTGTAGATCGTGAGATATCATCGGTTCGAAATATTGTTTTCTGAAATGCTTGCCTCGTTCGAATCGATTGCTTCGAATCGATGGCGGAGCGTGCTTCTGTGATGACGTGGAGCGCGAACTTCGCATCGATCCGCTTTTTTCGCCAATTTGATCGAGTCGTCCCGGAGACTTCGCCGCTTTGACTCGATGGATTCGAAGGCTTCGACCACACCTGGATTCGAACAAGCTCTCGTTTGTATCGATCCTGTCTCGTTCCAGTGGATCGATACGAAATGACCATACTGGATGGATTCGAAGTGAGATGCTCTAGTGGATACGAACGTATCATTGTTTATGGAGTCAATGCATAGCTTTGTTCGTATCGATCTCAATGGTTTCCAGTTGATCGATACGAGTAAGAGGTTGCAGAATGGATTCGAAGAGGAATACCTCTAAGGATTCGAAGTACTTCCAAGCTTGATGGGTACGAAGGCTGGGCCGATCTGATGGATACGAAAACGAGCCAGTTTCTTCTAATTTGAATCGATCATAACCCAAGCATACGAACTCGGATCGACTTGAAATTTGGAACGTTGGCTTTCCTGGCTTTGCTTGTCATGTCTTATTAATTGTGGCTCGATCCGGACTCGGACAAAATTCATCGATATCTCTGACAAGCGATACTTTGTTTTCAATCAGTTCCTTGATATCTCGGCCTTGCCAAAAGGCGGGATAACAATACTAGCATATTTTTGGTGCATTAGATTATGCAAACATACATATAAATAGAAAAAAATACTAGATGATGATAGCATTATAACATAATATACAGTATACAAAGTTAGAATACAGAGTATTTTTTTTCTACATTTTCATTTATGATATTTTTGCATATAATTTTAAAAAAACTGTTGCCTAGTTTATCACAGTTAATTATGGAAGATGTTAATGATCTCTTGAATGATTTTATATTCTCATTTTTGACATTCAAAAAAGATTCATATGTTACTGAAACAGAATTATTAATAGAAAACGCTACATAATTTTAGCACTAATAAAATTTGTGATGCTTGTTGAATACAGATCTCAATTGGAATTAAAAATACAGCCGCCAAAGAATGGCTACTGCTTGATGGTTCAAAATTGCAAATGATAATTATGGAAACAAAACAACAAAAAAATGCAACTGATGCTGAAGGAGAATCTGAATTGAATGATAAGGAAAAACAAATTCAAACACAAAGCTACCACATTAAGCAGTTGGAAAATAATCTGGATCAGGCGAAAAGAGATCTGGGGATGGAAAAAGAACTAAGAAAACAGGGGGAAAAGGAGTTAAGTGTAATGGAGAAAGAAATTGAATTTTTGAAATCAATACTCAAACAATATGAGAAAGAGGAACAAAAAAGAAAAGTGAAGGAAGCTTTTGAAAGTATTATCCCTCTATCATTCAAGCTGTTCAACACACAGGATTTTGAAATACATGAAGAAGAAAACAAAGAAGAAGATAGAAAAAATGATAAGAATGAAAGAAGAAGTCAGCAATTGAAGAATATCTCATCACCTTCAATGATTCAAAGACTAAAATTAAAAAAAGGAAGCCAAAAGTAGATCCTCGTTATCAATTTGAGGCAGTGTACCACAAAAAAGAGCGAAAAGTGAAGAAGACAATGAAAAGCAAAAAGAAAAAAAATGAAGATAAAACAGAAAATGAGGATGAAGAAGGAGAAGAAGAAAATGACGGCAATGAAGAAACTAAACGAGTGAAAAATGAAAACAGAAAAGAAGATTAAAGAGAAGAGAGTAGAGAAGATGATGAAGAGAGTGAAAAAGACAACAAAGAAAATGAGGAAGAAACCAGTGAAGAAAACAAGCAGGCTGGAGAAGGCAGTAAAGAAGATGAATAGTCTGAAGAAGAATATGCGAATAAGGATGAACATAATGAAGAAAACTGACGCGGTTGATGAAGATGAAGAGGAAGAATTTGTGGATGTTGATAATTACTCACCTGAAAGAAATCAATATCGTCAAGAGCCACATTTTCAAATGTTAGAAACACAGAGGAAGGATATAATAAGAGCTTTCTTTGCATGTGAGGGCACATCGAAGTAAGTAGTTCATACCCAGTAAAAACTTAAATAATTTAGTAGGAGTTATAGTTTTTTAATAATTTGAAATTAACAAATTATATAGCACGATAGCATGTCACAAAGATGATGGTAAGAGAGGAGGGATAACAGTGGTTCAATCCATGCTAGAAGCATTGCTATTTGAAGAATTTACAGATGGACAGGTAAATACTAAATAACACTTCTACATATGTATATAGTAGATTCATGATTTGATTCTTATTATGTGCATTTGTGATAAATTATCTTTTTGAATACAATATATTTACGTAAAAAATAAGGTACTAAAATGCTACATATAAACAAATACGAAAAAAACTTATTTATCGCAGCAACATATATATAGTTGTTATAAAATGTAAATATCACTGGCATTATGATATTTGAATTATAACAACACGCCACTGATATAATTTTTTTTGTTAGTAATAATAGTATCAGTAAATTTTTTAATAGCAACTCTATAATATTAGCCTTAAAGTGTAGAATGGATATAAATATTTTGATTACACAACATGCTCTTTATAAAATGCTAACTTCTTCTAGCGTTATGTGAAATTATTAAAGGATGGTAGCATATATCTATCATTGTGCGTGTGTGTCCATATATATATATATATATATATATATCGTAGTGTATGATTATTATAAAATGTTTATAAAAATTCAAAATCCTTTATTACTATACGCTAAACCAATATTCTTTTTCTAACGCAGATTATCGATTGGTTTTTTGAAAATATACCGACATATGAACATAACCACACTTTCAATACAATCATGGCAGATAATAATATCTTTTTTCTTTGAAATTTAATATAATGGAAAAACAAACTAACATCCAATCTTCATTTGCAGCATGCTTTACAAACAAACACTAAAAATGTAATCCGATCATTGGTGTACCCTATGATACAAAATATAGTCACGGATGCATTTATAGAGCTAATATTCTTCCCCTTACATTACACCAACCATTGGACTTTGCTGACCTGGGATAACAACCAAATGCAATGGTGCCATTATGATTTTAAGGCTGAGAAGATCAATAGCGGTATCAAATCAACACTATAAACAAGCTCAGCTACTTGTAAGGCTATATTCTATAAACTAAAAAAAGTGAAAATCTAACTCTGTTTTTTCCTATTTTTAACAGAAAAAAAGGTGGAAAAAATATTAGAAGAAAAATGGAGGCAAAACAAAATTTTAAATAAGGAAATTGGTAGAAAGCAGATAAAGCAATCACAATTTCCACAATAAGAAATTTTCTCGTAAGCATTATTAAGTTGTTAATTTTCTTCAAGTAAACTGCACATGTATTATATTAACAATTGCAATGCTATAATGTTCAATGCATAAAAAAAAGGACAGGTTACACTGTATGTTAATAAAGTGTTAAATGGTAATAGTAGTAAAAATGTATAATGTATTACTCTATGTATTTTCATGTAAATGCTAAATGATCATAGCATTGCAATGCTTCAATGTTCAATACACCAAAAAAATGTGACAGGTTGCATTATGATTATATAATACGACACGTATGGTTATTGATATGCATATAATGTTAACAAAGTGCTAAATGGTAATAGCAGTAAAAATGTATAATATGTTATACTGTATATTTTTACATAAATGTTAAATGACTAAACCATTATAATATTATACTATTGCCCTTTTAATCTGCTAATGTGAAAGATTCTTCATAAATTCCGATATGAAGCTCAATTTCATATGTTAAGAGAAATGCTAAATGGTCATAGCATTATATTTTTTATACCACTGATCTTTTACTCTATTAATCTGAAAGCTCCTTCATAAATACCCATATAAGTCCTTATGTATCTAGCCTATGTTACTCAAACTGATGTATGATTCTCTTAACAGATCATAATTATTAAATATTTACCATGCACAAATATTTTTAGTCTGTGTGTAATGTTATAATTATTAGCATAAATTGATTGCTAGTTAACAAACAATATTTGATGTTTATTTCTTTTTTAAAACAACAGGAATGACTGCTCAATATTTGTGATGAAATTCATCCAAAATTTGGACAGAGACTCGATCCTTCCTACTGAATACATGAAAAAAGATATCGACCTAATGCGAGCTGAAATAGTGTATGATGTACTAAATGATCCGCACATAAGTTGGAATATGATGAATTTCTTTACAAATGCATCTCCTGAAGAAGCTGAAAAAGAAGTGAAAAAAAGAAAGTAAAAAGAAAATTTGAAGAAGTGCTAATTGTAGTTAAATTTTAATTACTTCAATTGAAGTTGAAGTGCTAATTATAGTTGAATATGAATTAGCTGAATTAAAGTTGAAGTGCTAATTGAAATTGAATATGAATTAACTGAAGTGAAGATGAAGAGCTAATTGAAATTGAATATGAATTAGCTGAAGTGAAGATGAATTGCTAATTGTAGTTGAATTGAAACTTATATTTTATTGTTGTGCTAATTCAAGTGGAATTGTGTTACTACTTGCAAAACTGTAATTTGTTATACGTATTTTGTTTTAAAGGTTTCCTTCTTCTGCTAAAGTTGTCTTGTATTGCTACCTGAAAAAATGTACTTAGTTAATTGTTATTTTGTTTCGAAAGTTTTGTGCTTGCTGTTTTGGTATATCATAATTGCTGAGAATAGAACTGCATTGAAATATTTTTGTACATCATGATTGTTAACAATAGAACTGCATTGAAATGCTATATTGGATTAGCATCAATATTGGAAAATGCTATATTAAATTAGCATTCTACTTAGATTATTGGTACTGTCTTATAACTGTGAATATGTACGTTTTCCACATAGGATGCTAATAAGGATGGAAATGCCCCAATGGTTAAAGATAATGAGATCGGTTCTCCCCTTTCAACTTTTACTCTTGATTCCCAGAACTATAAAGCACTCATGCATGTTTTATTTTATTTTGTTTATTGAAATACAGTGAAACGATGACTGCTAGCAGAAGTTTATTTATTCAATATATGTTGACAATTTTCTACCATATGGCATCTTTATATTCAGCAATGTATGGTATTTTAATCCTATGTAATTTTTTTGCATATGGTATCTATATTTGTGTCTCCCCACAAAGTTGTATAAGTCTCCAAAATCTGTTCAGATTCTTCTGACTGCTTAATCTTAATACATTGTTCCAATCTTCTGTGTCTATATCAGTACAACGCTTACTCTATTGTTTGTGCTTTTCTTTTGATAACAAAAGTACAACTATTGAGACAAAATTTTCTCAACATTAACAGTGCTAACAATCTATGCTTACAATGCGCAGGGATATGTTCACAAATATTTTGGAGCGGCTACTTTTATTATATTAACACAAGCTTCTTGATTTCCTTTTATAATCGAACTAGTTGCTGAATTACCTTAACTGAAATTGTTCAATCATATTTTAAAAAGTTTCACTATCAAAAACATTATGAAACTTCAGTAATATATTTCAATTGTCATAGTATTACATTTAAAAACTAGACAATATACAAATGAAAATAATATGCTCCACAAAAAAACAATCACATAAAATCCATAAATAAAAGTAAACTTCTTATTAAAAAAACCAATCATCATAGTACATGTCCCAATATTAGAAAATAAAAGTATGACTATAGCAAACAAGTAAACAATAAAGAAATACCATGAATAAAATGAAAGAAATAAAAGAAAAAATAAAATTCAAATTTAAATCTTCATTGAAGCTTGACAATTCCTCTTGTTATGTCCAACTTGATTGCACATACTACATTTATTCTGCTTACTCTGAGAATAAGAAAAGCTGCCATGTCTTTTAGTAGAAGGTCTTCCAGCACCTTGAATTTCTTTAGGCGGTTTAATTGTGACTTCATCTTCGCTAACAATTGGCTTACCAACATTGGAAATTGGATTAATAGCATACGCATAACTGTATCTAAAAGCACCAGCTGTAAAATAATATTCCACATTGTCATATACCGATTGCCTTGACCTATTCATACACTTAATGGCATGTGCACATGGAAAACAGGTAACTTTCCATTGATTACAAGCACACAATCTTTTTTCAAGATCAACATGGTGTGATATTGGAGATCTAACGTCAAAAACATTATCCAAAGACCTATATTTATCCCATCCAAAACCTTCATTAACTAATTGTGACAATCGTTGCTCCATAACTGGAGATAAAGTAGTAGTCCACTGATGACATTCTTCTCTCCTCTTCTCCATTTGTTCCATTACTTTAACCCGGATTCCATCTAGACAAGACGTAATAGGCATAAATCTATCATCTACAATCCAAGAGTTAAAGCTTTCAGCCAGATTAGATGAATATTCTCCATATCTCTTGCCTTGAAAAAACAAGTCAACCCAGTGTTCTAAAGGTTTATCATTTAAAAAGTTAATTACGACAACACCACCAATTTCTTTGAACTTTAACATATAGCAATCAAAATCATATGGATTTGAAGCTCGAGTCAAAAGTATAAAAAAATCAAAAATGGAAGTATCACCCTTGCAAGCTTTAACCACTGAACCAATGTTTTGCTCCATGTGAAATGTGCAATAACTATGAAAAGAAGATGGAGACACTTTTGGAACACCTAAAAGCAAACCCCACCGATGATCAGATATGAAAACCAATTCACAATCTTCATTGAGCATCTCTTTTAAATGCTCCAAAAACCAAGACCAGTTCGACTCATTCTCATGTGAAACAACTCCCATAGCAATTGGAAAGTAACCTTAAAAACATTATTATTTTTCAAATGCTAATACAAGAAAATAATATACTGATATTAGTAAAGTATATTACTATCACAGCATAAAATTTCAAAGCTTTACATGACTACAGGAGTGAAAATAATAATATGATTAATCCTAAATTAATATAGCATCATGTGTCTGATAGTAGAGTAATATAATATACAGAATAATAAATGCTAAACATTATCATATATAATACAATATCAAATATTAAATTCATGTAGTATTATAATTTCATATAGAGTAACAACACACTCAACATGTAACTGTTAAAATGACAATGGAGTACTAAAATATATCAACATCCACCGAAAGTTCACATACTACATAAGTAAAACAATATACTAAATAACCCATGGAAAAAAACAAAAATCAAAAGTCTAACCTTGATTGCCATTCTTTGCTGTAGCAGCTAATAAACACATTGTCGGCCCTTCAAAAATGCTGCGTCTAAAAATATCATGGGACAGCAATGCTTAAACCAAAGTAAACAAGTAGTAAACCCAATGCAAATAATTTCAAATTGATTAGTTGACGAATCCACATCTAAAGCAACATAACTTCTCGCATTAGTTTTTGTATAGCCTCTAAATACTAATTCAAATCATTATACGACTAGCATCATCTCCATAAATTTCCTACAATGCCAATTTTTTTCGGTGTATGCATAATAATTAGGAGTGAAATTAAATTCCCATCTAAAGTCATTAATAATGTCTTTCGGTTTCTTCATCGTGAGATCTCTAATTTGATCGGTAATTAGAGATTTCATAAATCTACTAGTTATATGAACTTTATTTACATCCCTTAACTCAACACCACATGAATATTCAAACCTATAAGTTCTAATAAAGATTAAGATGTCCAAGATCTGAAAAGCATACATGTTGAACTTACAACCTTCCTTAAACCATGAATAAATAATGGATATTCTTTCTGGAAATTCTTAACAAAAATCAATTCACGCCCTTCTTTTATTTGACAAGCCATTAGAAACTCTCTAAAATCTTCAGCACCATTGAAACAATAACCAATAAAGTCCACAAGATTTGTCTGAGATCCTTTCTTTATAATATCCTTTAAATAAGAACTTGACTCACCACAAGACTTAATATTCAAACAACCACTAGAAACTGAATTGCTCTGATGATCAGAAGTAATTGAGAAACTATTATCAACATTGAACTCCAGTGCACAAA
This sequence comes from Allium fistulosum, assembly GCA_030737815.1. Classification (NCBI taxonomy): domain Eukaryota; kingdom Viridiplantae; phylum Streptophyta; class Magnoliopsida; order Asparagales; family Amaryllidaceae; genus Allium; species Allium fistulosum. Next base: position 106,039,230 of record CM060907.1, read on the forward strand.
TGCTTGACTTAACTGTTAAAACAAAATAAGAACTTTTCTGGTACATTTGAAAGCACGGTATAGTATGTAAATCCGAATCAGTATCAACCGTGACAACCTTATTTTCCAAAGCGTATGATATACCAATAGAACAAGGAGTAAGATGTGGCCAATGTTCGCATATACTATTTTTAACACCAATTAAAGAATAAGTCATGTCAAGTCGAATAGTGTAGCTGTTCTCATCAAGTAAAAACAATACAAGAATACTATCATCAACATTCCTGCCAATAAAAGGAGTGAATAAGAAAGGCAAAAGGTAACTAAAAAGTAAAAGAATACATATGCAGTTAAATGTAAACGCTGTTAGACATAAAATAGAATGCGTAAGCACTACGAAATAATAACAGCAAAAAATGGTAAATATGCATATTAAATATTGTTATAACATCAAACAGTTTGAAAATGCTAAATGGACATAGCATCAAGCATAATGAAATCATACCCGCATTCGCCTCTCAAGCTTGAACCCAAATCAGACATTGCACGCAAATAGTCTAAGAATTTCAAAATGGCAGTAAAATAGTAAGAAAAGAAAATTAGCCAGATCAAGCAATAATTCAAATCGAAATCGAAAAATTTGGTTAAAATTACCTTTATTGCTATACAGTGAGAACGAAAGAACAAAAAAAGGCAAGAAATGAAAATCAGTACTAGTGAGTCAACGACATCTCAAGATTATAATTTGCTTAACAATTTGAAAGTGAAAGAAACGAGGTAAAACTAGAAGAAAGTAAAGAAGAAGAAATATGTTGTTCGATAAATAAAATAAAGATGTTTTAGACTTCAACCCAAAATTTTCCACGCGCGTTTTTTAACCCAAAATAATGGAATTGTCTGTCCTCCAGCCTATTTTCCACTTTCTGTTTTTACTATATAATCTTCATTTTAGGATACTTAATGATGTTTCATTTTTATTTAAATAAAAATAGACAAATTTTAAACAAACGTTTGCTTTTATTAAAAAAATGGGCTATTTAACAAAACATTAACTTCTCTAAGTAAAAGTTATTCGAATTGCTTTAGATATCCCAGGAAAGATGAAATTTTAAGAAGAAAATATTTTCGAAATATTCGATTTAAATATTTTATTATTCTAAAAATGAAAATTTTGTTGTCAACAATGTTAGTGTAGTTGGTTGATGGCTCGGACTGTGGGGTCAAAGGCCACGATTTCAAACCGTTTTTTTTTCAATTTAGTCCGATTTTGCAAACTTATTACACAAATAGTCCTATTTCAAAACTAATTACAAACGTAGCCCTGTTTTGACCAACTCAGCGCTGAGTTGGCCAGAATGAACTAGCGCAATTTTAAATTGCGCCAGTACACATGTTTTTTTCCGTGTATACTGGCACCCAGCGCATACAAAACAACAGCCTCCCCCTATCTTTCCCTCACTTTTTAACTTCTCACAAAAGCTCTAAAACTGTAACAACCCTGCATTTTACAATTATTTTTAAATTGATTTCCAGATTTAAAAGCTTTATTTATGAAAAGAATAAATTTTGTTATTTTAAATATAAACTTTGATTTTGATATGGATTAGAATTCCAAATATGATCGAATAGAATAATTTTCCAAAAAAGTGAATTTTGGTTAAAATAGTCAAACTTTGACTTTTAAATTTAAATTTTAAATATTTGAAATTATAATATCTTTTATTATAAAAATAGATTTAATAACTTGAATACTGCTTTTCGTTTCGTTGAAAACGGAGTTAAACTGCAAAAGTTATGTACATTTCAATTTTGAGTATAAACTGTTTTTATTTAACAATTTTGTCTATTTCAAAATTGTATAAATTACTTTTTCTTTGTTATATTTTATTTTAATATGTGTCAATATGTTAATTTATGTATATTTTCATCTCTAAATATTTTCAAAAATAATAATATAATATTTCCAAAATTTACTATGATGATTTCATATTTTTAAAAGCTGTTTTCCTATTTTCTGTTATTTTCTTCATTAAAAATTATATGTAAATTAAATTTTAAATATTTATTTTGTGAATATATTTTTATTTTATGTTATTATTTATGTTTAGAAATATATTACAAGCTCATATGAATTTTTCTAAAATTTATTCTATTCAATTTCAAATTTTCTAGACTAGTTTACTATTTTTAGCTATTTTCTTAATTTAACTTTATATGATTGATAAATATTTATATAAACTATTATATTTTGATAAAATTTCGAAATTTTATCTGGGATTATTATTTTTTCCAGAAATATAAAGTTATAAAAATAAAATAAAGAAATTTGAAAGGCCTTAAATTTTCTATCTTCCTAAGGCCCTTTTATCTTCTAACCCTTTTACTTTTAACCTAACTTTTCATTCAATTGGCCACATTTCCTCATTTCCTCAGCCGCCACTTTTTTTTTGTCATTCACGTGCATTCTTTTCCTCATCACTTGAAAAAAAATTCGGCCATTGCTTCAAAAGTTTGGGTAAAAACATTTTCTTCTTCCTTTGTTTATTTGTTTTTCATTGATTTAAATTGTTTTTCTCTTGCTATTCATCTCTAGGATCGGCCTTGCCTCCTCCACCTGCCCTGCCGCCTCCACCACCAACAGCACACCTGACCAACACCTCCTCCAGCCCCTTCCCATCAGGCCGAACACCCTATGGCAAGAGACCACCACCAAAATTCACAAAACATCACCTATATGCTCAAATCTAGCCTAGTTTTGTTCCAACACCTCCACCTTCCTTTAGCCGCCACTTCCACCACCACCACCAGCCCAGATCTGACCACTACCCTCTGCCACATCAGCCACCAACATCTGGACCTCTGACCATGACCCTAGAGTCTATGGCCGAACCTAATTGTAGCATAGAATGTTGAGATTTACCTTGAATTTGCTTTGTTGTGTTGTTGTTCCATCTCCATACATTTTGCCATCAACAAACTCATGTTAGGCCGACCTTAGCAACCCAGATCTGACCCAAAACCATTGCCTTGGACCTGTAGTTTCCCTCATGGCTGAGCCTAGTAAAGGTTGAAAGCAAGTGCAAGTATTTCTATTTGATTCCGTGTAGTCATTTCTAACATTGTTTTATTAAAATTTGGGTTGAAAACTTATATTGTTTGGATTGTTTTGTCTTATGTATTCCGAGGAGTTAACCTTGTCTCTCTCACACTCATCATCATCATGGCTGAGAAATGAACCCCTTTTTCGAGCTTTTGAATGGTTAAAGCATGGTCAAGTAATCTATTCCGTTGTTGCTTCTTATCTTCATTGTTTTGCGTTGAATATTTATGTGTATATTGTCTTGTTTTGGTTATTGTTTACAAGATAAATATCAAGGCTCTCCATTCATTCAAATCAAAAGTCATGCTATATCGTGCTTGTTGTGCTTTCTGGAATCTATTCTGTGTGTTTTGATCGCTAATCTCCAGCTTTAACAGGTGAGTTATTCTCACCAGACAATATGTACCTATATAACTAGTAAATTGACACCCTGTGAATCTGTAGAAATATATTATCATGTTATACTTGACTATGTTATGATCATATGACGTTTATACACCTGTTATATCATATGTTACTGTTATTTAATGTTATTCTGTTATTTATATCAGTTATCACCATTGCAAGTTCCCTGTAGACTAGAATCACCGTGGGTTGAAATGATACATACCCGAACGGACTTTAGAATAGGAAAAAATCGTTATGGGCTGAAATGATAGGCCTGAATGGTTTTTATTTAATTTATTTTAACTTGGGATTGCGGGTTTGAAATGATAGAACCCGGATTTTTCTTTTTAAACTACGGATTGAAATGATACATATCCGTATCACTTGACCTAGGCTAGAAAACTATATACAGGCCCGTGGTTATTTTATAAAGTATTTTGAATATTTTTAAGTACTTTAAAAATATAAATTTATGAAATTTGATTTAAACAGATTTTGAAATATTTTGAATTAAAGAAATTATGATTTTTTCTATGTGTTAAAAATGTAATTAATGAATGGTTTAACTGGATTTTTGAAATATAACTTAAGTTGGAAATTTGGAATTTTGGTTAAAAATGATATTTAAGTTATATAAAAAAATGAAAATTTAATTATATTTGGAAAATGGTAAATATGATAATTTGATTAAATTTGAATTTAAGCGATTTATTAAAGTATTATTGATTTTTTCTATGAGTTTAAGTGGTTAAATAAATGAATGTTTAAAAGTGATCTTTTAAAATATAACTTAACTAGGAAATGTGAAATTTGGTTTTAATTAAAGGTTTAAGTTAATTAAATAAAATTGGAAATTTAGTTAAATTGTGAAATGGTAATTTAAATTTGAAGTGTTAAGTTTATTTGTTGAAATGTGGAGAATTGGACACTTTTACACTAAAATTTATTAAGTAAATTGTTGAAAATTGGATTTGATTATAAGAAATTTATTGGGAAAAGATATATGTTAAATGATATGTAAATGAACATTTTAAATGTTAAAATATGATTTTAAAAATGTTTATGTGTTTTAAATTAAAGTTATTTAATTGCTGGAAATACACTAACACCTGAAATTAACTTTTAATAGCATTCAGAAATGCTATAGATTCTGTTTTGAACTAAAATTGTGTAAAAAGGAGCTATTACAGCATTTCTGGAATGCTGTAGTTGCTGTAGTTGAACTTATAGGCTAATATTGAACTCAGGCCTATTATAGCATTCTCTGGAAATGCTATAATGGTCTGCAGTCTATGTTGAAATCAAATTTAACCCTTATTTTGAAATCTGAACTACCGCAACACTTCTGATGTGACGACCGCCCATGACCCCTGCACCGAATCTAGAGATAGTGCGCTGTAAAGTGTGCCAGGCGACCATGGACGATTGTCAGGGTAGGTTAAAACAACAGAATCTATCGTATTACTCACAGCGCATGGATAAAATACAATAGAACATATGTATAGTGAAGCTTTACAGAACAAAATGACATCATATAAAACTTCATAATAGTTGAATACAAGCATCTGAATAGTCAAGTCATCAAAATACATCAAGCCTCACTACAACACTCAGAGAAAATACAACAGCGGAACATCCAGTACATATAATAAGAAGATAATATGCAACCCTCCAGCTCGTCTTCGATATCAGTATCGTGAGAAGAGAACAGCACCTGTCACCTGTTACCTAGTCTGCCCGTCCCAAAAATGGACGAACAACCCAAGGCAATAAGAATTCAAACATAAAGCCTTGAGTCAGACAACAATCTTAGTGAGCAGTAAATTAACTAACAACATACCAAAAGAGCATAAAGGAAAAGGAATAGGAATACAACCCTCCCACTCCAACCTCATTCTACAGTGATAGCCCCCAGACACACACTAAGCAGAAGCAAACATAGCAGAGCATACAGTTTAAAGTAAAGCTACTATCACTCGAGTCAAGGGCGATGTTTTCCAAGTACCAAGGCCTAAATCAGATAAGCACCCAGAAAATACCACTCTTGAGTCCGAATGACGATACAACCAAACATCCATGACTCTGGCTATCACTGTTATCATTGCTTCGATATCACCGTTAATTGAATGACCGGCACATTCTTTCAGTCGTCCGTCAAGGGCTAATGGAAACCCCGGTTCTAGACATAACTCCCGCACGTCGTCGCAGCCCGTGCCTAGGACTATCGAATCTGCCCAGAGTACTCGACCATCAACAGTTGGCCGTTGGGACTATCGAATCTGCCCAAACGTACTCTTGCTTAGAGCATGCTAGAACCTTCAACAACGATGCTATCCAAGCCTCCTAGTCATCCTCCTCGACGACTATTCTCATATCCATTCATTATCTTCAACTCGAATCATATCACCGAGTTATCAACATGCTTGGAATGATCCCGTCTGGATTAGACCAAGTCTTCATCACATGATGCCTCGCTTCATTACATCCTCGCAAAGCCTCATCTCAACATCACATCTTCAAATCTATGCATAAGAGCTTCATCATCCCGCCACATATGCCACGAGCAGCTTTCCCAATTCAAGAGCCTTTCCCTTAGCTTTTGAATCATCTTCGATCTAAATCTAATCACCAATCATCTAGTTCATAACAATCAATCAAATCAAACATCAATCCAAGCAATCAAGCATTCAAATATGATCTAAGTAGACAATTATAACAATAATGGCATTTTCGTAATTACAGAGTTCAAAGTCCAATAAGCATGAAAACATGGATTATATCTCTACAAACATGATAAATGAACTTGCATAGGTTAACATATGATAAAATGGATGTAACATCATCATGAACAATGGATCTATATGGATCTACACTTTGGATGAAGAAAATGCATGGAAATCACTATTTTAACACCAAATCGAGCCAACAATCCGATATACTCCTTTGGATCCGTGTGAGAGATAATCACCACTCACCAAATCACCTAAACAAACCCAAATCAACACGCTTCAGATCTGGACAGCGAAGGATGAAGCTTGATCTATCACGAATCCGCTTCAAACGAAGAAATCTCTCTTGAAAAGATGAAGATCTTCAATCTAAGCTCTTGGATCTTCAATTTGATCTTCGACTTGGATGGATGGAAGCATTAGATTAGAGTGGAGAAAAGAAGTGAAGAAGTGTAGAAGTCGAGCTCTCAAAATGGCAGCACTTCGTCGCTTCGAAATCCGGATCCCAAAAAGTGAGAAAGACCCTTCCTATTTATAGCAGAAATTTCCTTAAGTCGTAACTCGGCTATCTCCCTAGGTCGTTTCCGACCTAAGCCTCTCCGACCTAAGCCTCTCCGACCTAACAGATGCACGTGCGCCCCAACTCCTACGACCTAACTCCTCTGCGCATTCAAACACCCAGCGACCTACGACCTAACGCAACGCGCGACTTAACACATGCGCTTCCACTTGTAGACGACTTACGACCTAACACAGATCGCGACCTAACACTTAGACAAAACCTTGCGACCTAACAACTTAGCAACCCACGCGACCAACAGATGCTACGACTTAACTCCTCAGCGACCTAACACTTGACGACCTAAATCAACACGTGACCTAACTCCCACGCGACCTACCAACCTATGCGACCTAACAACTTATGCCAACATGCGACCTAACTAAAACAGAACTCACGACCTAACTTAGGTCGCGTACGACCTAACTACCCTAACCAGCCATCCCCTACTCTGCTTAACTCTTAGGTCGCTAATAATTAGATCGTTAACTCCTATAGGTCGCGAACTATTATAGGTCGCTATCCACTAGTTTCCTTAGGTCGCTGCCGACCTAAATATACTAACTCGGCATCACTAGGTCGCTCACCCCTAGGTCGTCAACTACTGGGTTTACTTAGGTCGCTACCAACCTATCTCTTAGGTCGCTCAAAACTTGGGTCTCCTATCCCATAAGTCGTCTAGACTCTATCAGTTATCAACCCCTAGGTCGCTCAACCGACCTAAACTGCCATACGACCAACCCACTATCTTCTTAAGTCGGTCACGACCTATCACTTAGGTCGTTTACGACCTAAGACTTAGCGAAATTCTGCCTAAAATCTGAAATTACTTAAAAATGCTAAAATTCTAGATTTTGACGAACTTGTCGATCCGTAAAAATACGGGTCGTTACATTCTCTCCCCCTTAGGAATTTCGCCCCCGAAATTCCACACAATCAAAGCAATCAAAACTATTCTGCACGCCTATCATCCATAGCAATCAACAAACCATGCATCCAATTCTAGCTTAGCATGCAGAATTCTAAAACTAGAACAAGTTACAATATTGCGAGATGACACGACACCTTAGTGCCATACCTTGAAGAGTTCAGGATGAGCTGCCTTCATCCTCTCTTCCACCTCCCACTTACAGTCGTTATCATCATCGCTCCATTGTACCTTGAGCAACTTAACTACCTTCCTCCTAAGCTGTTTCGTGTCAGTTTCAACAACACGAAGCGGCTTACGAGGTCTTCTATCAACTGGATCAACTTCGACGTCTTCACAGCTATCAGCAGAAACCACTGTATTCGAGTCGTGCACATACTTCCGTAGATATGATACATGAAAAACATTGTGCACATTCGACATCTTCTCTGACAACTCCAATCTGTAGGCGAGCTTTCCAATTCGCTCGATGATCGGGAATGGTCCAATAAATCTCGGAGTCAATTTTCCTTTCTTCCCGAATCGAATAACATTCTTCAGTGGAAAAATCTTCACAAAAACCATATCTCCTACGTCGAATTCCAAATCCTTTCGACGCTTATCGGCATAACTCTTCTGACGGTCTTGGGCTGCCTTCATTCGTTGCCGAATGATCTCTATACAATCTGAAGTCTGCCGAATCATCTCTGGCCCAAGCATCAGCTTTTCTCCAGTTTCCAACCAACATGTCGGAGAGTTACACGGTCTTCCATACAATGCCTCATACGGTGCCATACCAATGCTTGACTGGTAACTGTTGTTGTATGCAAACTCCACCAAATGAAGGTGATCTTCCCATGATCCTCCGAAATCCAAAACACATGCTCTAAGAAGATCTTCCAAAACTCGGTTGACTCTCTCGATCTGACCATCTGTTTGAGGGTGATAAGCTGTACTCAAACACAACTCGGTTCCCAAAACTTCCTGGAAGCTCTTCCAAAATCCACTAGTGAACAATGGGTCTCGATCGCTCACTATACTCTTCGGAATACCATGGAATCGAACTATCCACTTCACATACAACTCAGCCAACTTTGATGCAGTCCTAGTCGATCGAACAGGAATGAATCTTGCGCTCTTAGTCAGACGATCCACAATGACCCAAATCCCTTCATATCCCGTTCTGGTTCTAGGCAATCCATCAATAAAATCCATCGATATCTGCTCCCACTTCCATGTAGGAACTTCTAATGGCTGTAGCAATCCACTTGGCTTCTTCTGTTCGGCTTTTACCAACTGGCAGTTCATACACTTGGAAATAAAATTTCCAACATCCTTCTTCATACCTTCCCAGTAGTAGGTTCTCCTCATATCCCGATACATCTTATTTCCACCTGGATGAATTGTCAACTTCGAGTGATGACTTTCCTTCAGAACTTCACTCCTCAATTCATCTATATCGGGAACGACTAGTCGTCCTTGCTTCCGAAGCCAACCCTCTCGATCGACCTCGAATCCTTTATCCTTTTCTGGATCCAATCCAGATTCCAAATCACGGATAATCCTGACAAGCTTATCGTCTCGCTTTTGGCTCTCGCCAATCCTTTCCACAAGAGAAGGTCTTATCGATAAGTTTGCCAACATCTCAGGTTCCAATTCACATCTAGGCCTGAAGTCAAATCCAGCTAAATACTCGAGATTCTTCCATTCTGAAAACATGGCTCCCAATCCTGCATGTCTTCGACTTAACGCATCTGCCACTGCGTTACCTTTTCCCGGAGTATAAGCTATACCAAAATCATATGATGCCAAAAACTGTAGCCAACGTTGCTGCCGAAGATTCAAATCCTTTTGGGAGAAAAGATACTTCAACGACTTGTGATCCGTAAACAACTCGAATCGAACTCCCAATAGATAATGTCTCCACATCTTCAGAGCAAATACAATCGCCGCTAACTCCAAATCATGAGTTGGGTAATTCCTTTCATGCGGCTTCAGTTGTCGACTGGCATACGCAACAACCTTATCCCTCTGCATTAGCACTGCTCCAAGTCCAGTACCACATGCATCGGTGTAAACCACCATCTCATCATTCACACTTGGAATAGTCAAAACAGGAGCACTCGTCAATCTTTCTTTCAGGATTCCGAAAGCTTGCTCACACTTAGCATCCCAACTGAACACTCGGTTCTTCTTCGTCAATCCTGTCAACGGTGCAGCTATCTTGGAGAAGTCTTTGATAAACCGTCGATAATATCCTGCTAATCCAAGAAAACTTCTCACATCAGATGCATTCTTAGGTCTAACCCAATCCTGGATTGCTGCCACCTTAGCGGGATCAACCGCTATTCCACTTCCAGAAATCACATGGCCTAAGAACCTTACTTCACTCTTCCAGAAGTGACACTTCGAAAACTTAGCCTTCAGCTGATGTTTCCGTAAGATTTCCAAAACAATTCGCAAGTGCGTCTTGTGCTCTTCTTCCGTTCTGGAATAAATCAGAATATCATCCACGAACACAAGTACGAACTTATTCAACTGATCTCTGAACACTCTATTCATAAGATCCACAAAATATGATGGTGCATTAGTCAATCCAAACGGCATTACCAGCCACTCAATGAAACCAGATGGTGTCCGAAAAGCAGTCTTCGGCACACTATCCTTAGCCACTCTCAACTGGTGAAATCCCATTGCCAAATCCATCTGAGAAAACACCTTAGCTTCGTGAAGCTGATCAAACAAGTCATCTATTCTCGGCAATGGATACTTGTTCTTTTTAGTCACCTTATTCAGCTCACGATAATCGACGCACAATCTCAACGATCCATCTGCCTTAGTTGCAAACACAACTGGTGCACCCCACTCGGACACACTACGCCGAATGAATCCTTTCTGCAAAAGATCATCAACTTGCACCCTCAACTCTTGCTGTTCCCTAGGCACCATCCGCCTAAGAGGCATCACAACAGGTCTGGCTCCTTCAACTAGATCTATACGAAACTCGATCTCTCTATGCGGCGGCAACCCTTTGACTTCATCAAAGACATCCTCGAATCCATTAGCGATCGGCACTGATGACAGTCCATCCCGTGGAACAACTAGCGAATACATGAAGCTCATGAAGACGCCTTCTTCATGCTTACATCGTATCACAATCTTTCGCCCCTTCACATTCTCGACTGTCACTTCCAACCTTTCGCAATCAACCTTAGCCGCATACTTCCTAAGCCAGTCCATACCCAAAATGATTCCGAACCCCGCAAAGTTCAGAACAAAACAATCACAAACAAAAGAGCAACCATGACTCGATACAACTAGACCACGACATAACATACACAAACAAGACGAACCCCCAACTGGATTAGTCACAACCAATGGCCTATCAACAATATCCGGTTCCAAACCTAACCGGCCTACGAGTTCACTACAAACAAACGAATGCGACGCTCCAGTATCAAACAGAACTCTAACTGGAACACCACATAGGAAAAGAGTACCTTGAACCACCACACTCTTTCCCTTCTCTTCAGCGGTAGGAGCTTTTGAAGACGACGGAACAGCTCCCAAAGCATAAGCTTGCACAATCTGCCTGTCCTTCCTCGGTTCTGGACAATTCTTCCTGATGTGCCCTGGCTTGTCACAGTTGTGACACTTCATCGGCACCTTAGGATTCTTACAATCCTTCGAGAAATGGCCCTTCTGCTGACAATTGTAGCAAGTCACCTCGCCTTTCGGCTTCTTCTGGACATCCTTACCCTTCTGCTGCTGCTGCTGCTTCCTCTTCTTGTTTCCACCCTGCTGGGGTTTAGACTCTTCCCTGGTCACAGCAACAACAGATCCTTCCTTAGGAAACAGACTCTCATGCCTGAGAGCTTTCTCCACAAGCTTCTCGAATGAATCATCCAAATGATCCACCAACTGCCTCCCAAGATAACTATCCAAGCCGGTCACAAACTTCTCATTCTTCTGATAAGCAGATTCAATATATGACCGAGCATACTTGGACAAAGCTTCAAACTCAGAAACATACTCAAGAACAGATCTTCCACCTTGCTTGAGCTCCACAAACCTCTTGAACAGAACAGACTTCTGAGCTGTAGAAATGAACTTAGCTTCAAACCTAACTTGGAATTGCTCCCAAGTAATCTCTTCTTCCGGAGTAGTGATGGTAATAGAGTTCCACCAATCAGAAGCTCTCCCTTGAAGCTGTCTCGATGCCAACTTCCTCTTAGTCGCATCCTCAATTCCCAAATCACCAAAGATCCTTCTACAAGCATCTATCCACCTCTGGACCTCAATAGTTAATTCTGTTCCCAAGAAAACCTTCCCTCCAAGAGCAGTATAATCCTTGCACAACTTAGCAAAATCCACTGGTTTCGGAGTTTGGACTTGAACTCCAATATCAACTGCTGCCCCCGGAATTGGTATCCTTCTCATGATCGAAGTCATCATAGCTTCGAACATAGCTGCATAATCAGCAGTCTCTTCAGTAGCTCGGCCTTCCCTAGCAGCTGGTCTCCCTCTTCGACTCATTCTCAATATCTATAAAAAGGAATGATTAGAACATCTAGAGAAACAACTGCATAAAGGACTCAAACTCTACTAAGCTACTATATTATATATAGTATTCATCCATCAAAATACAATTACGTCTCTCATACGTAGTTACGTCAGCGAGCATTGGGTAAAATCGATTAACCAATGCTCTGGTACCAAATGTGACGACCGCCCATGACCCCTGCACCGAATCTAGAGATAGTGCGCTGTAAAGTGTGCCAGGCGACCATGGACGATTGTCAGGGTAGGTTAAAACAACAGAATCTATCGTATTACTCACAGCGCATGGATAAAATACAATAGAACATATGTATAGTGAAGCTTTACAGAACAAAATGACATCATATAAAACTTCATAATAGTTGAATACAAGCATCTGAATAGTCAAGTCATCAAAATACATCAAGCCTCACTACAACACTCAGAGAAAATACAACAGCGGAACATCCAGTACATATAAGAAGATAATATGCAACCCTCCAGCTCGTCATCGATATCAGTATCGTGAGAAGAGAACAGCACCTGTCACCTGTTACCTAGTCTGCCCGTCCCAAAAATGGACGAACAGCCCAAGGCAATAAGAATTCAAACATAAAGCCTTGAGTCAGACAACAGTCTTAGTGAGCAGTAAATTAACTAACAACATACCAAAAGAGCATAAAGGAAAAGGAATAGGAATACAACCCTCCCACTCCAACCTCATTCTACAGTGATAGCCCCCAGACACACACTAAGCAGAAGCAAACATAGCAGAGCATACAATTTAAAGTAAAGCTACTATCACTCGAGTCAAGGGCGATGTTTTCCAAGTACCAAGGCCTAAATCAGATAAGCACCCAGAAAATACCACTCTTGAGTCCGAATGACGATACAACCAAACATCCATGACTCTGGCTATCACTGTTATCATTGCTTCGATATCACCGTTAATTGAATGACCGGCACATTCTTTCAGCCGTCCGTCAAGGGCTAATGGAAACCCCGGTTCTAGACATAACTCCCGCACGTCGTCGCAGCCCGTGCCTAGGACTATCGAATCTGCCCAGAGTACTCGACCATCAACAGTTGGCCGTTGGGACTATCGAATCTGCCCAAACGTACTCTTGCTTAGAGCATGCTAGAACCTTCAACAACGATGCTATCCAAGCCTCCTAGTCATCCTCCTCGACGACTATTCTCATATCCATTCATTATCTTCAACTCGAATCATATCACCGAGTTATCAACATGCTTGGAATGATCCCGTCTGGATTAGACCAAGTCTTCATCATATGATGCCTCGCTTCATTACATCCTCGCAAAGCCTCATCTCAACATCACATCTTCAAATCTATGCATAAGAGCTTCATCATCCCGCCACATATGCCACGAGCAGCTTTCCCAATTCAAGAGCCTTTCCCTTAGCTTTTGAATCATCTTCGATCTAAATCTAATCACCAATCATCTAGTTCATAACAATCAATCAAATCAAACATCAATCCAAGCAATCAAGCATTCAAATATGATCTAAGTAGACAATTATAACAATAATGGCATTTTCGTAATTAAAGAGTTGAAAGTCCAATAAGCATGAAAACATGGATTATATCTCTACAAACATGATAAATGAACTTGCATAGGTTAACATATGATAAAATGGATGTAACATCATCATGAACAATGGATCTATATGGATCTACACTTTGGATGAAGAAAATGCATGGAAATCACTATTTTAACACCAAATCGAGCCAACAATCCGATATACTCCTTTGGATCCGTGTGAGAGATAATCACCACTCACCAAATCACCTAAACAAACCCAAATCAACACGCTTCAGATCTGGACAGCGAAGGATGAAGCTTGATCTATCACGAATCCGCTTCAAACGAAGAAATCTCTCTTGAAAAGATGAAGATCTTCAATCTAAGCTCTTGGATCTTCAATTTGATCTTCGACTTGGATGGATGGAAGCATTAGATTAGAGTGGAGAAAAGAAGTGAAGAAGTGTAGAAGTCGAGCTCTCAAAATGGCAGCACTTCGTCGCTACGAAATCCGGATCCCAAAAAGTGAGAAAGACCCTTCCTATTTATAGCAGAAATTTCCTTAAGTCGTAACTCGGCTATCTCCCTAGGTCGTTTCCGACCTAAGCCTCTCCGACCTAAGCCTCTCCGACCTAACAGATGCACGTGCGCCCCAACTCCTACGACCTAACTCCTCTGCACATTCAAACACCCAGCGACCTACGACCTAACGCAACGCGCGACTTAACACATGCGCTTCCACTTGTAGACGACTTACGACCTAACACAGATCGCGACCTAACACTTAGACAAAACCTTGCGACCTAACAACTTAGCAACCCACGCGACCAACATATGCTACGACTTAACTCCTCAGCGACCTAACACTTGACGACCTAAATCAACACGCGACCTAACTCCCACGCTACCTACCAACCTATGCGACCTAACAACTTATGCCAACACGCGACCTAACTAAAACAGAACTCACGACCTAACTTAGGTCGCGTACGACCTAACTACCCTAACCAGCCATCCCCTACTCTGCTTAACTCTTAGGTCGCTAATAATTAGATCATTAACTCCTATAGGTCGCGAACTATTATAGGTCGCTATCCACTAGTTTCCTTAGGTCGCTGCCGACCTAAATATACTAACTCGGCATCACTAGGTCGCTCACCCCTAGGTCGTCAACTACTGGGTTTACTTAGGTCGCTACCAACCTATCTCTTAGGTCGCTCAAAACTTGGGTCGCCTATCCCATAAGTCGTCTAGACTCTATCAGTTATCAACCCCTAGGTCGCTCAACCGACCTAAACTGCCATACGACCAACCCACTATCTTCTTAAGTCGGTCACGACCTATCACTTAGGTCGTTTACGACCTAAGACTTAGCGAAATTCTGCCTAAAATCTGAAATTACTTAAAAATACTAAAATTCCAGATTTTGACGAACTTGTCGATCCGTAAAAATACGGGTCGTTACATCTGAAATGCTGTCTTTTCTGTTTTGAACTATAATTCAACTAAAACTGAGTTTTAACAGCAGTTTTAAGTGCTGTCTTTGCTGAATTAAAAATGTTTTCAAATATAACTTATAGCAGTTGTTTTTAAATACCGTGAATTGCTGAAATTTTAATAATTAGGGTTTTTTGACTTAGTAAACGAACTCAGAATGGTTTGAAACTTTGGAAATTGAATACTTGATTTGAAAATATAATAATTACACTTTTAAAAGGTTTAAATGAATTATTTTGATTGGAATATAAACTATTTAAAGGTGATTTGAAATGATAGTAAATGAACGATATCTTTGAATTTAAAAGGTATTTAAAGTTGAATATTTGGATTTGAACTGATAGGATATTTTATTCTATTAAAATGATTTGAAATGAAGTTTTGTAAGGATATGATATTTTATTTTATTAAAATGATTTGAAATGAAGTTTTGTAAGGATATGATATTTTATTATATTAAAATGATTTGAAATGAAGTTTTGAAATGATATGAAAATTTAAATATATGAAAATGGTTTGGAATTTATTTAATCTTTATTTTGATAAAGATATGGTTTGAAATGATATTTTATTTTGAAGTAAAGTATTGATTTTAAAGTTATAACCATGGGTTATAATAACGATTGGTTGGCAAAGGGACCGGGATCGGATATGGACATACTCTCTGTCGATACCAAAAACCACTTTGTCAACCGTGTACACGGTGGAGATTCCAGAATGAAGTAGGATGGTGGCGACGTTCTTAAGGTATGTTACGTGGACCCAACTCCCGTGAGTTGGCATAAGGTGGCTAAAACAGGAGCGATCTCGGACCAGTGAGGTAGCACCTCTTCTCGGACACATTTCTTCGATATTATACTCTTACTTGTGATTGATTAGATGGCCATCCTCCGATTTGAGAGTGTTGTTCGAGGTGGACGGTAGTGGCTGCTATCCGATCCATCAGTCCATGTGCGTAATTGGTATATCTACCCTGGCATTGCCTTGTGTGCCGTGTCACCTACCATATCGAGCTTTACTACGATTATGATTTTAAGATCCGACCGCGTTAAGGTTCTCCATCCCCTTAACGCTATTTTCTATATGATTATACTTTACTTATTAGACATTATTATAATAGCGAATATTACTACATAGTAGATATTTTAACGGATCCTTAGAGGATGGACGGTCCCAAGCATCTTCTAAGTTACTTGTACCTTTATTACAGTTCACTTGAGTTGGTTTACATTATATAAGTATATATTGTCCTGACTCGAGTGTTTTGTGTTTTGCTTTACGCTCGGGTCAGCCTGAGTTATTCACAGATTTGGATTTCCACTCTCTTGGAGATTTGAATCGCTGGAGATTATCTGCTTGTCATGTCCTATCTATTTCAATTCCGTTGTTCTACTCAGCTTGTACTTGGTTATTATATTGAGACTTTTGTTGTATTCTATTTCTTCTGTTATATCTCATGTAACTCTGATATATTTATATAGTAGCTTCATGAACTACTATTTCTTTTACTTCCGCTGCATTATTTTACTCTGTGTCTGTGATCTGTGATTATATTTATTTACTGTATATTCTGAGATTTGCCAAATTTTATTTACAACGCGGTATTTTGAACAATTCAACTCCGGCATGAGTGTCTGCCTATACACTTATAATGGATGCGAATGGTTGAAAATATCGGGTTGTTACAGTTGGTATCAGAGCTTTTGTTTTGAGGCAAAACTTAGAATGTATGGTAAATTTATTTACAGAATCACTTTCGTTCGAGTTTGAATCTCTTCCTTTTGATTCGATTTCCTTTGAATTTTGGAACGTCCCCTGCGGTTCCAAAATCCATTATTGTTCCTCACTATTCATCTTCTTTTGATTCTGGAGTATCTCATAACTCCACTTCGAATGATCTTTGTAGTGAATTGGCGGTCTCGCCAATATTCTAATTTTCTTGTAAAGGGGTGAAACTCCTTTACAATAGCATCGATTCACCAAAGATTTTATATCCTCGGTTTAGATGCTAGTATTGCTTACTATCCCAAACTCTATCTCTTGAGGTCGAATGTAGATTTACCCTAGAAATCCACATCGATCTTATTCTTTAAGTCACGGTTGACCCGATTAAGGTTGCCCGTGATTTATATAAGCTTATCCATCTTCCTATTCTGTTATTTAATCATCTCATCCTTGTTCCAACTTATTTTCAAATCAGAATTTCATTTGATTTGAGTTAACCAAATTCAAATCTCTATCCTTCTTTGAAAATCAATTCCTGTATAGTGTATTTGTAAACTAATATTTAAAATTAAAATGTTTAAATATTGTGTTGTTTGAGTTGTTGATGTTGAATTGGGTTTCCGATCGATTCGTCTGATCAACGCTATCGATAGGATTTCTAAAACACTTTGATAGAACAAACTGACACAATATTATTTTAAAATTTGGTTAATGAAATAAATTTTGAGATATAAGTAAATTTATGGAACTTATCATTTATAGTTCTATAAATGAATTTGTAAATAGTTGTTTATAAATTTATTTGGGAACTGAAATGAATTTAAAACAAGAAATTTAAGAATTTAATTTCCGATGGATTTCAAACCTTGTGTTTAAAGTTGTAAAAGGATATATTATTTAAAGTATTTCTAAGTAGAAATATGTTTCTAAAGGATTTTAAAGTTTAAAAATTTAGTGCTCTTCTCTTTGTCGCTGGAAAATAATTTCGGTGATGACTGCAGCATCATCGACATTCATTTTCGAGTTTTGAACTGAAGAGACCGTTCTGTAGTCTTACTACAGCTTTGTTTTGAAAGATTTAAATTATTTGAATTTCTAAATATGATTTGATTTATAATATATATAGATATATGATTTAAATTGATTTGACATATTATGTACATATATTTATTTATCTCTAACTGGTTTAAAGGAAATCGGAAATTAATTCTTACATTTTTTTCTTCTTAAAGAATAATTTCAATTATAAAAAGAAAAATCAAAAATTTGGATAAATGATTCAAACTTGAGATAATTTAATTGGAAAGTTTTACTTGTATAACACACAATTTCATTCCAATATAACTTACCAAAATTACACAGAAGTTGAATATGAAATTGGATAATATATAATATAGAAAGGATTTTTATAAATAAAATTTGAGTGGTTATAATAAATGTTATACACTTAAATTTTAGTTATAAAAGATTAACAGAGGTAAATAGTGAAAAAGGGATTTAAAGAGATTTTATTTAAATAACTTAATAATCAAATTTGATTTAATATGGAACCTTAAGTCTAACCTAGGAATTTTAATAAAAGTTATTTCCTGAAATGAATATGTTGTATAATAAATAATGTATCTTTGAATAGATAAAATAAAATACATTTGAATTGGACATTTTGTAATAAAGTTTATTTAACTTGAAATCATAGTTTAATTGATGTCTAAATGAATAAATGTGTAAAGAAATTTGATTGTTATATTTGCTATGATAAATATTTTATTTATGAAATAGATATGTCTTAAAAAAATGAATAATTAGGATTTAAATAGTTAAAATGTATTCTAACATCACTAAATTTGATAATTGAGAATTTGGTTTTCAAATGGAATTTTAAGTGTAACTTATTAAAGGAATATCTATTTATGAAATGGGTATTTTAAATAAAGTGTTAGGTTATGTGTTAAATTAAGAGTTAAGTAAAATAGTGAGCTTTTGAATTAATAAACGAAGTATAGTTTAATTTGGATATTCCATTCATAAAAGTTTGTTTTAATAAGTCATAAGTTAAATGATATCCAAATAAATATTTCTGAAATTAAACTGATTTGAAATACTAATATATCTACTGTAGCATTTTATAAGTGCTGCTATTTTGAAAATACAATGTTTTGGAAATTTTATAATTGAATGAACTTAGAAATGTTACAACCTTAAAATGAATATTATTTGACCTTGAATTAAAATGGTTTAAATAAAGATTATTTAAAAAAAAAAGATGTTATGATTTTCTAAGTATTATATGTTTTTTTGAATAACATTTCCAAAGTGTTATGATTTTAGTATTATGATTTCCAAATGATAAACATCCCTAAATTGTTATGATTTCAAAGCATTATGGTCTCAAATTTATTACCTTATTTGTTTTTTTTCAAACTATCTTTTGGTTGTCCTTATTTTCCCTCATCTTGCTACAGACTAGTATAAGCATCTTTCTATAATCTTTCTGTTTAGAAATCTTTCTGTAATCTTTGATAATCTTTGTTACTCATCTGGATCTGAACACTGTTTTTCCATTCATAGACCGTCAGTCAAGTGAAAGGGGTGATTCAGACTCTAGAGGATCTTTTTCGTGTTTGTGTTCTTGATTTGATCACCTCCATTTTGTTAAACTTACCTATAACAATAGTTATCAGGTATAATTCCAATCTTCTTATCATCTTGTCTTAATTCTATTTACTCTATCTTTTCTGTGCTTTCCCGTACCTCATTCCTTTTCGGGGACGAAAAGTTTTGAGTGGGGGAGAGTGTAACAACCCTGTATTTTACAATTATTTTTAAATTGATTTCCAGATTTAAAAGCTTTATTTATGAAAAGAATAAATTTTGTTATTTTAAATATAAACTTTGATTTTGATATGGATTAGAATTCCAAATATGACTGAATAGAATAATTTTCCAAAAAAGTGAATTTTGGTTAAAATAATCAAACTTTGACTTTTAAATTTAAATTTTAAATATTTGAAAGTATAAATTTTAGCTTTTATTATAAAAATAGATTTAATAACTTGAATACTGCTTTTCGTTTCGTTGAAAACGGAGTTAAACTGCAAAAGTTATGTACATTTCAATTTTGAGTATAAACTGTTTATTTAACAATTTTGTCTATTTCAAAATTGTATAAATTACTTTTTCTTTGTTATATTTTATTTTAATATGTGTCAATATGTTAATTTATGTATATTTTCATCTCTAAATATTTTCAAAAATAATAATATAATTTTTCCAAAATTTACTATGATGATTTCCTATTTTTAAAGGCTGTTTTCCTATTTTCTGTTATTTTCTTCATTAAAAATTATATGAAAATTAAATTTTAAATATTTATTTTGTGAATATATTTTTATTTTATGTTATTATTTATGTTTATAAATATATTACAAGCTCATATGAATTTTTCTAAAATTTATTCTATTCAATTTCAAATTTTCTAGACTAGTTTACTATTTTTAGCTATTTTCTTAATTTAACTTTATATGATTGATAAATATTTATATAAACTATTATATTTTGATAAAATTTCGAAATTTTATCTGGGATTATTATTTTTCCAGAAATATAAAGTTATAAAAATAAAATAAAGAAATTTGAAAGGCCTTAAACTTTCTATCTTCCTAAGGCCCTTTTATCTTCTAACCCTTTTACTTTTAACCTAACTTTTCATTCAATTGGCCACATTTCCTCATTTCCTCAGCCGCCACTTTTTTTTTCCCATTCACGTGCATTCTTTTCCTCATCTCCTGAAAAAAATTTCGGCCATTGCTTCAAAAGTTTGGGTAAAAACATTTTCTTCTTCCTTTGTTTATTTGTTTTTCATTGATTTAAATTGTTTTTCTCTTGCCCTTCATCTCTAAGATCGGCCTTGCCTCCTCCACCTGCCCTGTCGCCTCCACCACCACCAGCACACCTGACCAACACCTCCTCCAGCCCCTTCCCATCAGGCCGAACACCCCATGGCAAGAGACCACCACCAAAATTCACAAAACATCACCTATATGCTCAAATCTAGCCTAGTTTTGTTCCAGCACCTCCACCTTCCTTTAGCCGCCACTTCCACCACCACCACCAGCCCAGATCTGACCACTACCCTTTGCCACATCTGGACCTCTGACCATGACCCTAGAGTCTATGGCCGAACCTAATTGTAGCATAGAATGTTGAGATTTACCTTGAATTTGCTTTGTTGTGTTGTTGTTCCATCTCCATACCTTTTGCCATCAACAAACTCATGTTAGGCCGACCTTAGCAACCCAGATCTGACCCAAAACCATTGCCTTAGACCTTTAGTTTCCCTCATGGATGAGCCTAGTAAAGGTTGAAAGCAAGTGCAAGCATTTCTATTTGATTCCGTGCAGTCATTTCTAACATTGTTTTATTAAAATTTGGGTTGAAAACTTATATTGTTTGGATTGTTTTGTCTTATGTATTCCGAGGAGTTAACCTTGTCTCTCTCACACTCATCATCATCATGGCTGAGAAATGAACCCCTTGTTCGAGCTTTTGAATGGTTAAAGCATGGTCAAGTAATCTATTCCGCTGTTGCTTCTTATCTTCATTGTTTCAACATTGTTTTGCGTTGAATATTTATGTGTATATTGTCTTGTTTTGGTTATTGTTTACAAGATAAATATCAAGGCTCTCCATTCATTCAAATCAAAAGTCATTCTATATCGTGCTTGTTGTGCTTTCTGGAATCTATTCTGTGTGTTTTGATCGCTAATCTCCAGCTTTAACAGGTGAGTTATTCTCACCAGACAATATGTACCTATATAACTAGTAAATTGACACCCTGTGAATCTGTAGAAATATATTATCATGTTATACTTGACTATGTTATGATCATATGATGTTTATACACCTGTTATATCATATGTTACTGTTATTTAATGTTATTCTGTTATTTATATCAGTTATCACCATTGCAAGTTCCTTGTAGACTAGAATCACCGTGGGTTGAAATGATACATACCCGAACGGACTTTAGAATAGGAAAAAATCGTTATGGGCTGAAATGATAGGCCTGAATGGTTTTTATTTAATTTATTTTAACTTGGGATTGCGGGTTTGAAATGATAGAACCCGGATTTTTCTTTTTAAACTACGGATTGAAATGATACATATCCGTATCACTTGACCTAGGCTAGAAAACTATATACAGGCCCGTGGTTATTTTATAAAGTATTTTGAATATTTTTAAGTATTTTAAAAATATAAATTTATGAAATTTGATTTAAACAGATTTTGAAATATTTTGAATTAAAGAAATTATGATTTTTTCTATGTGTTAAAAATGTAATTAATGAATGGTTTAACTGGATTTTTGAAATATAACTTAAGTTGGAAATTTGGAATCTTGGTTAAAAATGATATTTAAGTTATATAAAAAAATGAAAATTTAATTATATTTGGAAAATGGTAAATATGATAATTTGATTAAATTTGAATTTAAGCGATTTATTAAAGTATTATTGATTTTTTCTATGAGTTTAAGTGGTTAAATAAATGAATGTTTAAAAGTGATCTTTTAAAATATAACTTGACTAGGAAATGTGAAATTTGGTTTTAATTAAAGGTTTAAGTTAATTAAATAAAATTGGAAATTTAGTTAAATTGTGAAATGGTAATTTAAATTTGAAGTGTTAAGTTTATTTGTTGAAATGTGAAGAATTGGACACTTTTACACTAAAATTTATTAAGTAAATTGTTGAAAATTGGATTTGATTATAAGAAATTTATTGTGAAAAGATATATGTTAAATGATATGTAAATGAACATTTTAAATGTTAAAATATGATTTTAAAAATGTTTATGTGTTTTAAATTAAAGTTATTTAATTGCTGGAAATACACTAACACCTGAAATTAACTTTTAATAGCATTCAGAAATGCTATAGATTCTGTTTTGAACTAAAATTGTGTAAAAAGGAGCTATTACAGCATTTCTGGAATGCTGTAGTTGCTGTAGTTGAACTTATAGGCTAATATTGAACTCAGGCCTATTATAGCATTCTCTGGAAATGTTATAATGGTCTGCAGTCTATGTTGAAATCAAATTTAACCCTTATTTTGAAATTTGAACTACCGCAGCACTTCTGAAATGCTGTCTTTTCTGTTTTGAACTATAATTCAACTAAAACTGAGTTTTAACAGCAGTTTTAAGTGCTGTCTTTGCTGAATTAAAAATGTTTTCAAATATAACTTATAGCAGTTGTTTTTAAATACTGTGAAATGCTGAAATTTTAATAATTAGGGTTTTTTGACTTAGTAAACGAACTCAGAATGGTTTGAAACTTTGGAAATTGAATACTTGATTTGAAAATATAATAATTACACTTTTAAAAGGTTTAAATGAATTATCTTGATTGGAATATAAACTATTTAAAGGTGATTTGAAATGATAGTAAATGAACGATATCTTTGAATTTAAAAGGTATTTAAAGTTGAATATTTGGATTTGAACTGATAGGATATTTTATTATATTAAAATGATTTGAAATGAAGTTTTGTAAGGATATGATATTTTATTTTATTAAAATGATTTGAAATGAAGTTTTGTAAGGATATGATATTTTATTATATTAAAATGATTTGAAATGAAGTTTTGAAATGATATGAAAATTTAAATATATGGAAATGGTTTGGAATTGATTTAATCTTTATTTTGATAAAGATATGGTTTGAAATGATATTTTATTTTGAAGTAAAGTATTGATTTTAAAGTTATAACCACGGGTTATAATAACGATTGGTTGGCAAAGAGACCGAGATCGGATATGGACATACTTTCTGTCGATACCGAAAACCACTTTGACAACCGTGTACGCGGTGGAGATTCCAGAATGAAGTAGGATGGTGGCGACGTTCTTAAGGTATGTTACGTGGACCCAACTCCCGTGAGTTGGCATAAGGTGGCTAAAACATGAGCGATCTCGGACCAGTGAGGTAGCATCTCTTCTCGGACACATTTCTTCGATATTATACTCTTACTTGTGATTGATTAGATGGCCATCCTCCGATTTGGGAGTGTTGTTCGAGGTGGACGATAGTGGCTGCTATCCGCTCCATCAGTCCGTGTGCGTAATTGGTATATCTACCCTGGCATTGCCTTGTGTGCCGTGTCACCTACCATATCGAGCTTTACTACGATTATGATTTTTAGATCCGACCGCGTTAAGGTTCTCCATCCCCTTAACGCTATTTTCTATATGATTATACTTTACTTATTAGACATTATTATAATAGCGAATATTACTACATAGTAGATATTTTAACGGATCCTTAGAGGATGGGCGGTCCCAAGCATCTTCTAAGTTACTTGTACCTTTATTACAGTTCACTTGAGTTGGTTTACATTATATAAGTATATATTGTCCTGACTCGAGTGTTTTGTGTTTTGCTTTACGCTCGGGTCATCCTGAGTTATTCACAGATTTGGATTTCCACTCTCTTGGATATTTGAATCGCTGGAGATTATCTGCTTGTCATGTCCTATCTATTTCAATTCCGTTGTTCTACTCAGCTTGTACTTGGTTATTATATTGAGACTTTTGTTGTATTCTATTTCTTCTGTTATATCTCATGTAACTCTGATATATTTATATAGTAGCTTCATGAACTACTATTTCTTTTACTTCCGCTGCATTATTTTACTCTGTGTCTGTGATATGTGATTATATTTATTTACTGTATATTCTGAGATTTGCCAAATTTTATTTACAACACGGTATTTTGAGCAATTCAACTCCGGCATGAGTGTCTGCCTATACACTTATAATGGATGCGAATGGTTCAAAATATCGGGTCGTTACAAAAACCGAACCCAAACCCCCCTTTTTCCAGAAATCAAAAAATCTATCGTTGTTTCATCTAAAAATAAGTGCTTTTGCAAATCTACTTCAAAAATAACAATCTCTTCTTGCTTTGGATCAATAAAGGTATCATTTTGTAAACCCTAGATTTTTTCTAGATTTGTATTTATCACTTCAGTACTGAAGGCTCCTAATTTTATTGCAACTATATGTTCTTATGATGGCGAGTTGGTTATTGATGATCAAATGTTTGAAAAGTATAATGGTGGATCTTATAAACCGACAAAAGTTCATAAAGAATCAAACTTCGAACAATTAAAAGCATCGATTTACAAAGCAACTAAGATCAAATCGGAGGAGTTTGATATTGATTTAGTTTGCAATTGGCCAACCGGTTCTGGATCTAAAGTAATTAAAATTGTAGATGATGACGACGTTGAAATAATGTTTCCCGCTGTCTCTAAATCCATAGAGTTGTTCGTTGTGAAAAATAGAAGGTTGTTGGTAGAACAACCTATAGCTCCATCTATAGCGGTACTTATACCCAACTATCCTTCGCAACCAATTACATCTCCTAGTTACAGTAATCCTCCTATGAATGTTGGGCAATACGGGCAGCAATAAATGTTCTTCGATTATCCTCCTTTTATGAATTTTCAACAAACTCTACAATTTAGTTATCCATATCCAACGCAAGGTAGTATTGCACATATGAATCAAAAGTAATTCATACTTGCTACTCTTCCTAAATGGCATAATGTTCACTGTGTTAAATTTGATATCTAATTTTATTTTCATGATTAGTTTTATTCACTACTAGAACAACCGTAAATAGCAAGGGGGCCGCTGATGGATATTTCCAACGGCTACCGAGGGCTAACGGTCTCCGTGGCTTTTACGTAAATAATAGTGGTCGTGGTAAACCATTGAAAACCAACGTAAATATGCCGTCAACATCCGTTGAAAGCCATCGGAAATAAGTGTGTATATAGCTACTACGCCGAGAACTTGATTCATTATCTTCTTTTCCCCTAAATTCACCAGATCCCTAACTCCATCACCTCCTCCGCATCATCAACCAGCCCCTGCACCTCCACGATCATCTCCAAGTTCATCATTCTCCACTCTCGACAAGCCTGGGCCCTTCATCATTCTCCAATCAGGTTTTATTCCTAAACCCTAATTAATTTTGTTTTGTTAAATTATGGTTAATTTGTTATTCTATTTGTTTATAATAACCCATTGATTGTTTACTATACCCCATTGAATGATAAATACAGTTGTTATCATCTAAATGTCGAAAACATTAATTTGTTTAGTGTATGTTAGTGTATATACGTTGATTAATTAATGCATATGCGCATTAGAGATAACTTGAGTTAATTAGGGTAGATAAGCATGATTTAGTGTATTTGTTTTTTAAAATGTCAAACACGATAGTTAGTGCTTTATTTTTTATAAATCCCTTAGAGAGTTTTTGGCTCCGTCTGACAAGTATTGTATATGATCATTATATGGATATTTGTTTTTATCACATAAGAGATATCTATATTCATTTGATACAATATTTGTCAGATTTGTCCCTGTATTAGACAAGTTACAAACACAATAAAGTAATTAAATTTTGTAAATTATTTTATTTAAATGGTTCACAAAATTTCAGTAGCACTTTCTTTATGTTCCCTACGTACATGCATTTGTGTATGATACAGGGAATAAGGGGAAAGTGATACCAAAATTTTGTTGACTTGTTTCAAATGAAGTGATTTACGAAATGTAATTACTATTGTGTTTGTAATGGAAAGTAGAATGATCGACCATTAAAGTAGAAAACAATAACCAAAAAATTTAATATTATATTCATAATGCCAATCCATAAAATGTATTGTTAACCCACTTTTTGCCAAGGCAGTACACATGCGGATTTAACCTAACAGGCTTCACAATTATAGAGGCTGATGAGTCCAGAGTGATGATTATGGGATCCAGAAGTCTAGTACAAATGACCATATGAAGTCCGAACTGAATGGAATTGGTAGATAAACGATGAAGGATACTTGAAATAGGGACTTTAGCTTAGACAAGCAAGGGATCAGCATGGCTTGGTAGTACCATAGGGATCAGTATAGTTGGATAAATGATGGGTCGGCATAGTCGAAGAAAGAAAGGGGTCAGCGTAGATAAAAGTAGATGGATCGGGATGAATTGGTAGTACCATAGGGATCGGTATGGTTGGTTAGACAAGGGTCCGCATAGATGAAGCAATGGAGGGCTCGACATAGATGAAGGTGGATGGATCGGCATGGTTTATTGGTTTGGAAAGTTATACTTCAACTCGTGAGGAATGGATTGGCATAGTATATAAAAGAGATCGACAAGGCTTGATAATTAGCAAGGGATTGGCATACGTGAGTCCACCAAGGAGGGATCGCATATGTCAGAAACCAAGTTCATTCATGATTCTAACGATCAATAACTTGGGATCTAAAAGTCCAAAGCAAATGAAATTTGGAGAGAAAGGTGTATGGACCCTAGGGAACCTACCCTAGGGATCGCATGTCATTTAGAGGGGTTTGGAGGGATCGGCATTCTTCCCTTTGTAGGGATCGGTACTTATCCCTATTTAGAATTGGTTTAGTTGGATTTGAACAAAGGTTGATCAATAACTCGTGTTCTGCTAATCTAATTAGCATGAAACTTGGAGGCTATGCACAATACAACATGGAGAAGCTCCCATAGGGATCGCATGACATTTGGAAGAAGTTGGAGGGATCGATACCTATCCCTCCTTAGGGATCGACAGAAATCAGGATTTAAGCAACACCACTTCACGGAAAATGCGATATCTCACAAACCGTAAATCGAAATGCCACGAAATTTGGAGGGCAAGTAGCTAACATCATTGGGAACCCCCTAAAGGGATCGCCCACCATTTGGAAACCAAAATTGAGGTCAGTACCGATCCCTATTGTGCCCCAATGGGACTGGAAATTTATGGGTGGCCTCGTCTTGGTCTCCCGAACCTTCTGTCAAAATTTCAGCCTGATCCGTGCACGTCTTCCCCTATAAATACAGCAAACATGCCATCAGAAAAGGAATCTTCTTTATACTTCTCTTTATCTTCAAGCTAGGCAACACTCTGTCAATTTTATTTAAGAATTTTGGATTTTAACTGTAAACAAACTTTAGTATAATAAAAAGGATTATTTGGGAGTGGACATAGACTAGAGTTAGCTAAACTACTATAAATCTTGTCTCCTTTTACTTGATTTCAGATTATTTTAATTTTGTTCTTCATTTATTTCTCTTCATATTTCTGTAATTGGATAGGATATTGGTTCAAACAACTGGGTGTGCCCAATTTTAACCCCAACATTTTGGTGCCTACATTGAGAGAGACTTGCACATGAGGATTTGGAAGCTTGGATACATGGATCTAAAACGCAATGACTAGGAAATCAACAAAGAGAGTGCTAGCGGAAAGGAGCCACCATTGAGGGAGTCAGGAGGCTTCCTCGGGAGTTGGAGCTAATCAAGCATCTATCTACATCACCAGGGATGAAATGGAAACGATGATGGATGCTATGTAGGAGAGGATGCTGAAAAGATAGGAGGAGATGATGCAGAATTTACTCTAACAGATTAGACAAGCTGGAGCAAAGAATCAAGGAGTTGAAGTAGCAGGAATCGCTGGAAATCAGAACCGGGAGCATGGAAACGGAGACAATGGATAAAGGAATGGAACAGAGCAGCCGTGGGCAGTCCCCTGCCATCCTAGAGGGATCAGCATCGATCCCTCTAGAGGGATCGGCACTGATCCCAAAAGGCTATGGGGCATGCCCCGGGTCTTATTGATCGTGATGCTGGAGGACCTACGATTGATCCCACGGAGCTTGGTGTGAATCGGAATTTGGATGCTCGTTTGGAGGAACACGTTCCAGAATCCCTCGTAGACTCGGGGGGCAACTTGGGCATGAGGATAGGAGAATACCATTGGAAGACAATGATAGGTTTGCAGAGATGATAAGGCGAGCTATGCTTGGAGGATTATTGATAGGGATTTGGAGGATGTAAAATATCAGAAATGGTAGGAATCCACTAGAATTCAAACTACCAACACTAGAAGTTTATGATGGAAAGTCGGATCCAACTATGTATATGATGAGCTATATACGGCACATGGAAGTACTAGGGGAATTGAAAGAAGCCTTGGCATAATGTTTCCCCCTATACTTAACAGATGTAGCTGCGCTATGGTTCAGACAGTTGGAAAGCGGTGCTATTAGCACATGGATGAAATTGGTGAAAGATTTATGAAGTAGTTTCGGGTTCACATTACGAGGCCTAAGAATGTGATGACATTTACATCAGTAAAGCAATGGGCAAGAGAACCACTCAAGGATTTCTTAACCAGGTTTAATGCGGTAGTTGTTTCGATGGATCGACCAGATCCATCGATGATTTTGATGGTGGCAGTGTCAGAGTTGTAGATAATTAATATTTTAAGATATCATTGATATGGGATCCGCCGATGGATCTCGAGAAATTTTACCATGAAGCAG
Source organism: Allium fistulosum (assembly GCA_030737815.1). Taxonomy (NCBI): domain Eukaryota; kingdom Viridiplantae; phylum Streptophyta; class Magnoliopsida; order Asparagales; family Amaryllidaceae; genus Allium; species Allium fistulosum. The sequence continues at coordinate 106,068,611 of CM060907.1, forward strand.
AAAGGTTTCTACGATAATAAGATGCGAAAGCTGAAAAAAAGGCAACGGAAGTTAATACGGTACGGGGTGGAAAACTGCCCGGTGAAAGCTCCGGAAAGGACAAGGGTAAACAAAACATGGGTAATATCTTCGATGGATCGAAGCGATAGAGGGGGTAACCCAAATTCTCTTCTTACTAGGAATTGAATGAAAACCTAGAATGGATATATCTGGATACTCGAGGGAGCCTTCCATATCAGAGGCCGACAAGGAGGGAACCCTTCGAACGCGAACGGACATCAGGAAAGCGCTGCCTATTCCATGAGCTGGCTGGGCACAATACAAATTATTGTAGGCATTTGAAGGATATCATTGAGGAACACGTGAGAAATAGTCAGTTACAACAATATGTAAGGACTCGAGCTGTGATGGTGGAACATGAGTAGCCACCTTCCACCTCGAATGAAAATGGCACTTGTCATCAAATGATCACGATGGCATGGAATAAGTAGTGAACTCCACAGTATGACGGCTAAGTCACTTACACATGTACGAGATCGAGGAGGATCCTTAGGCATGCTCTGAGATGATGATAAACTGTAATACTAGGGTTTGCAAAATTTGCTTTTCCCCTTTCTTCTTGTTTGCTTCGAACTCTTGTTTTTCTAGTTTTCTTTGAACTCTAGTTTCTTGGTTGTACGGACACTTATTTTTTGGAATTAGGAATGCTTAAATTTGGATCAATGTAATTGATAACATAGGTCGTTAGGTATGGACTATACTTGGCAAGGGGTAGGTCGCTTCGCTTGAACGTGATGGATCGACCTACTCAAGTCATCGAGTATGGACTATGCTTGGCATGGATCCAGAGAGATCATGGTCGTCAGGTATGGACTATGCCTGGCAAGAGGTAGGTCGTATCGCTTGAACGTGATGGATCGGCCTGCTCAGGTCGTCAAGTATGGATTGTGCTCGATAAGGATCCAGTGAGATCGTGGATTAGGATAACAACCCAGAGAGGTTATGGATTTGTATATCAGCTTTGAATAGCTATGGACTTAGATATGGGCCTAGAGCGGTTTTAGATTTGGCTAACGACCTGGTGACGTCGAGGATTTGGATAAAACGATCCGGAGAGATCGCGGATTCGGAATGGTATATTGACTCGAAATGGTCATGGATTTCACTAACGATCTGGAGAGATCATGGATTTGGATTGGAAATGGATTGGATAATATGGCTATCGATGGATTATGGACTTTGGGTTTTGGATCTATGGCAATTCACATGCCTTCCTATCGCAAGGCATGTTTTGGTGGGCAAAGCGTTAACCCACCTTTTGCCAATGTAATATACAGGCAGATCTAAGCTAAGAGGCTTCACAATTATCGAGGCCGATGAGTTTAGAGTGAGGATTATGGAACCCAGAAGTCAAGTACAAATGACCATGTGAAGTCAAAACTGAATGGAATTAGTAGATAAACGATGCAGGATACTTGAAATAGGGACTTTAGCTTAGACAAGCAAGGGATCGGCATGGTTGGATAGACGAGGGCTCGGCATAGTCGAAGCAAGAAAGGGATCGGCGTAGAAAAAAGTAGATGGATCAGGATGAATTGGTAGTACCATATGGATCGGTATGGTTGGTTAGACGAGGGGTCGGCATGGATGAAGCAATGGAGAGCTCGGTATAGATGAAGGTAGATGGATCGGCATATTTTATTAGTTTGGAAAGTTATACTTTAACTCGTGAGGAAGGGATCGGCATAGCACATAAAAGAGATTGGTAAGGCTTGATAATTAGCAAGGGATTGCATACGTGGGTCCACCAAGGAGGTATCGGCATATGTCAGAAATCAAGTTCATTCTTGATTCTAACGATCAATAACTTGGGATCTCGAAGTCCAAAGCAAATGAAATTTAGAGAGCAAGGTGTATGGACCCTAGGAAACCTACCCTAGGGATTGCATGTCATTTGGAGGGGTTTGGAGGGATTGGCACTCTCCCCTTGGTAGTGATTGGTACCAATCCCTATTTAGAATTGGTTTAGTTGGATTTGCAACAAAGATTGATCAATAACTTGAGTTCTACTAATCCAATTGGCATGAAACTTGGAGGCTAAGCATAATACAACATGGAGAAGCTCCCCTAGGGATCGCATAGCATTTGGAAGAAGTTGGAGGGGTCGGTACCTGTCCCTCCATAGGGATCGGCAGAAATTAGGATTTAAACAATACCACTTCACGAAAAATGCGATATCTCAAAAACCGTAGTCGAAATGGCACGAAATTTGGAGGGGAAGTAGCTAACATCATGGGAAACCTCCCAGAGGGATCGAACCCCATTTGGACACCAAAGTAGGGTGCAGTACCGATCCCTATTGTGCCCCAATGCGACTAGAAATTTATGGGTGGCCTCGTCTTCGTCTCCTGAACCTTCTATCAAAATTTTAGCTCGATCCGTGCACGTCTTCCCCTATAAATATAGCATGTATGATGTCAGAAAAGGGATCTTCTTTCTGCTTCTCTTTATCTTCAAGCAAGGCAACACTCTGTCAATTTTAATCTTGGATTTCGGATTGTAAATATAAACAAACTTTAGTATAATAAAAGGATTATTCGGGAGTGGACGTAAGCTAGAGTTAGCCGAACCACTATAAATCTTGTCTCCTTTTATTTGCTTTCTGATTGTTTTAATTTTTTTCTTCATTTATTTCTCTTCATATTTTTGTAATTGGATTGGACATTGGTGCTTCCATACAACTAGATGTTAGTGGCCAATTTTTATCCCAACATGTATAAAAGATAATTAAAATGAATTATGGTTAAAGAAATAATAAAATGTATAAATGAATATAAAAAAAAGTAAAAAAATAATACTATATAATATGTAAAACATTAAACTGTACAATTGAATTTAAAAATAAATTGTCAATCCATAAAATGATTAATACTTTTTTAATTTCTATCATATGTTTTAAAGTAGGAAAAATGGTCAATTATTTTATTGATCGGAGCTAGATGTATCAACAACGAAGGGAAATAGGAGGCTCAATAAGTGAACATTTTTATAATGGTGTACACGTATTTATTGAATTCGCTTTAAATAATAATGGAAACGATAATAAATTCGTTGTCCGTGTAGTAGGTGCAAACTGTTGAAGCATTTGACACCAGATATGGTTAGAGTTCATTTGTGCCAATACGGTTTCATGCTGAATTATTTGGTATGGAATCGTCATGGAGAAATTTTAGCACCTAATCATGTACGGTCAAAGGAGGAGGTTGGTAATGAAATTATTACGGCGAATCTCATAGAAGACTGATTATGTACAATATAGAGTACGAGACCGAGTCTAAATCAGAAAACGATGGGGACTGATTAATAATGTACATTTAAATAGAAGGTAATTTATGCAATTATTTATGTTACATTTTTCTCATTAACAATGATAGGCTTTCTCATAATTAAATGATCTGTTTTGCCATAATAAAATGATATATTTGTGATAGGTATTATGCCTTTTTTCGATGCCACGATTCTTCCCATTCAGGTTCCCCCTTTTCTTCTCAAAGAGGGATCGCCGCTGGAGGTGATGGCAGCGGACCATCAGATCAGGCATCGCGTATCGTAGTGATTTTGCAGCCTAAAGCGGATGCATCGTAAGTATTAAAATTATTAGCATTAAAAATATTTTGTATATGATATATTAATCATGATTTATTAAAGGTATGTTTCATATTTAACACAAAGGATTTGAGCTGGATCCATCAGGGATTGTTCTTAGTATTTCGAAGCAGGCTTACATGAGTAGGATGACTGCATGTTGGCCTAGATGGAGTAAGATCCCAGACCCCATCAGGTAGAGTATCTGGCAGGACTTCCTTGTGAATGCAAAATTTATATATCATTATATATTACCACTTTACAATATGCTGACTAATTATAAATACATAACTTATATTTTCTCAATGTGCAGGGGGAGGTAGACTTGCAGGAAGCTGACATTCCCCTTTGCCAGCGCCACTGGAGTTCAAAAATTGCTACGAATTACCGGGACACGATGTATGGCCTTAGGAAAGCGGGGAAGAAGCCTAACTAGATGAGCGCTAGTGTGTGGGATGCTTAGGTTGCTTGGTGGAACATCGATGAATTTAATATAAATCTATCATATATCACTTGAATTTGTTTTACAACTGTAAAATATAATGTCCAATTTAAATTTGCAAGCGGAGTCATAGAGGAACTCCGCTAATAGAAACAAGAACCCGGTCACACATCGTGGGGGTTCCAAGTCATTCCAACATCATCGTAAAGATCTGGTAAATTTATTAATTGCAATTATAAACAATTATTACATTTTTATATTTTAAGTTATAAATTATTAATAAACAGCTATTACAATGGTAATAAATATATACTAATTATTTCAGGAAAGAGTGCATGGAGGTCCCGTCTCACATATGGATGTATTTGTTCATACTCATGCCATCAAGCAGACAGACGAAGCTGGCAACCTCACGTACGCATGGAAAGATGAGGATAAAGCAACCGCTTCATATGTAAGCATATTTTAAATTTTAAGTTATTAATATTGATCGGTTTAAGTAATTAGTTACAAAGAATTAAAATAATGTTGTGTAAATTTCAATTGTATTTTCTTTTGCATTGTAGGAAAAATTTAAGGAAGCACGAGCATAGATGCTGGAGAAAACGGGATGGGATCAGTTGACGCGTTATGAGGGGAATGATACTTTTGACTCTATCATGGAACCGACATCGCGATGTAGGCGTTTTGGCTTTGGGAACCAAACGACAATTTATAAAAATAAACTACCTTATAAAAGTTGCATAATTTTTATAAAACTTACGTAATTTCTATAACAACTTATTTCTATTCGCAGACTAGGACCTCCCAAAAGTGTACCAAAAAGCTCAAGACAAAGCAGAGATTGCAGAGTTGAGAGCCATGGTTGCACAGCTACAGCAGCAAGACCGCCTTCATGCGGTGGAGATGGCACAGCTAAACCAGTGCTTGGTTCTGTGTTTGTGTATGGTTCTGTGATTGTCTCTGTGTTTGTGAATTGCATCTGTTTGGGTTTAATTTGAAAAGATTTCAAAAATATTCGTAAAATTAATTAAACACTATTCAAAGCCCCCATAGTGTTAATTCTGCCTTAAGATACGTAATCCACATTTCCTAGATTTGGTATCAGAGCATTGGTTTTCAAAGTTATCATAATATGAATTTTAAAAAAGTTTAGAATGGCAATTTTTGGAGATTCTGTTAACACTAGTTCAAAACAGTCCTAATCATCATTGTCTCATAAGTTTGCATATTATTATTATAGAAAATCAAGTTATCTACCGAATTAGTGTGTTGTACAGGAACAGATGTGTTATATGGCTTTTGAAGAATCAACAGTCAATGGACAAATAGTGCAAATCAAGAAAAACAAATGGATACTTGATAGTCAAGACACATGACTGGTAATCAGGAGATACTGAATGACATAATTTATGAAGATGGAGGACTGGTCAACTTTGGAGACAATTCAAAATGATACGTGATTGGCATCGGCAATATCGGTAACTCTAAAACTCCTACTATTTTTGATGTTCTGTTAGTTAGGAATCAAAAGCACAACTTACTTAGCATAAGTCAACTATGTGACAAGGGCTACAAAATTAAATTTGAAAAGGATAAGTGTCACATTGAAGATAATAAATCAAATATTATCTTTGAAGGAATTAGGAAGAAAAATATTTATATTCTCAGTATGAAAATCTCAAATGATAACCTATGTCTTTTGGCTAATACAAGTGACCCTTGGATTTGGCATAAAAAATTTAGGCATTTGAATTTCAAACTCTTATCTAGACTTTCAAAACTTGATCTAGTAAGAGGTCTTCCTAAAATGGATTTTAAAGTAGATAGTATATGTGATGCTTGTCAATTAGGAAAACTTAGGAAGAGTTCATTCAAATTGAAAGATATGATTTCAACTTAAAAACCTCTTGAGTTACTTCATTTAGATCTATTTGGTCCATCTCAAATTCAGTCAATAAATCACAGTAAATATTTTTTGTAATTATAGATGATTATTCTAGATTTACATGGATAATTTTTCTAAAACATAAAAGTGATGCTTTTGATTTATTTAAAACTTTTGCAAAAAGAATTCAAAATCAACTTTCTTTAAAAATCAAAACTATTAGCAGTGATCTCGGTGGAGAATTTGAAAATGAAAATTTTGAGAATTTCTATAATAAAAAAGGAATAACTCATAATTTTTCTTTTTCAAGAACTCCACAACAAAATGGAGTGGTAGAGCGTAAAAATAGGACGATTCAAGAGTGTGCAAGAACTATGCTTTCAGATAGTAAATTACTAAGAAATTTTTAGGCTAAAGCAATCGCTACAGCTTGTTACATTTTGAATAGAATTTTAATTAGACCTCTAACCAAAGATTTTTCTATGAAAAATACGAATTAGAGTTTGAAGGAGGGGAAAGGGCCCTCGACTCGCAACAGATAAAGGAGGATTTATTCAATCACATAGTTTGGGCTCCTAGAATATGGCGTCCTTGTGGCAATCTATTTGATTGAAAACACCATATGAACTTCTTTTCAATAAGAAACCAAGGGTATCTTATTTCAAAGTTTTTGGAAGTAAATGCTTTATTCTAAATACAAAGGACAATTTGGATAAATTTGATCCTAAATCCGACAAAGGAATCTTTATCAGATATTCTAATAGAAGTAAAACATACAGAGTTTTCAGTTTAAAAACTAACACCATTGAAGAAACAATGCATGTATCTTTTGATGAAAATTTCAAAGATTTTGTTCAAATAAATGATGAAGATGATTTTGTTACTTTAAATAATGAATCAAATGAAACAAATTGTGAAACTGTTCATCCTAATAAAAGGATCATGCTTTTAAAAGATCATCCTATAGAAAATATACTAGGATATATTGAATCTATTGTTAGAACTAGAAATCAATTAAACAAGATGAGTAATGTAGCTTTTATATCAACTATTGATCCCAAAAATCCAAAGGAAGCATCATATGATGATTCATGGATTCTTGCTATGCAAGAAGAACTGAATCAGTTCACCAGAAATGATGTATGGGAACTTGTTCCTAGACCTAAGGACAAAACTATAATAGGAAATAATGGGTTTATTGTAACGACCCGCTATTTTGGACTATTCACATCCGCACATGTCGGACTTGAATAATTCAAAATACCGAATTGTTAATTTAAATTTGGCAAAACTGAACATATACAGTAAATAAATAATCACAGATCACAGACACAGAGTAATAAATGCAGCGGAAACAAAAGATAGTAGTTCATGAAGCTACTATATACATATCAGAGTTAAATAAGGTACAACAGATGTCTCGAATACAATAGTCAAATACAAGAATCAGAATACAATCACTGGAATCAACTGAATATCTGAAAGCTGGATAGATAGCTGGATCTCCAAGCGAAGCTCCAACTCCAAAGGTGAGTCTCGAATACTGGTACACTCAGTCTGACCCGAGCGTAAAGCAAAACACAAAACACTCGAGTCAGGATTAACATTCTTATATTAATAAATCCAACTCAAGTGAAATAGCAATTGAAATACAAGTAACTCAAAGGATGTTTGGAATAACCATCCTTTAAGAATCCGTTAAACTATCTACTATATAGTAGTGTACGATAAGTAGATAATGCCTATCAGTAATATAAAGTATCAAAATAGTGTTAAGGCGTTACCATTATCCCCCTTAACACATTTTATATAAGCGTTATAGTCTATACAACACTGTAAACTCCACCATAAACTAGTGGGATATCAGGGAGTACTCCATAGGTATAACACAAAACAAATCGTAGTGGTCGCGTATATAGGGATACAAGTATGACAAGGCACATGAGGCAATACCCAAGGTAGTGAAACTACCGTTTGCCTGATCCGGACTGGTGAGAACGCATTGCCGCAGCGATCGCAACACCGCGAAACAACACTCCCAAATCAAGGGTGCACCAATCGACAACAAGTAATGAGTAGTTTTCGAGAAGTGTGTTCGCTCGAGGTAGCTGACCCCATTTGGCCCGGCACGGCTCCTGTTTTAGTCATTTCCAATTTGACACAAGTGTCAAGGCTATCCATTATCGTTCTCTTTCTTCAGTCATCACGTACATCATTCCAACCACTTCATTCTGGATCACACTCCGCGTATAGTTATTAAAGTGGTTTTCGGTTTAGACAGTGAGTATGTCCCTAACCGATTTCGGTCTCTTTAATAACTTTCGTAATTGTTACACCGATTGGTCGTTTATATATTTCAAAAAAACAAATCAATTACAATTTCAATTAGAATTTGTAAACCAACATTTCATTTCTCTTTCTAAATCAATTTGCATAATTTACGTTTCAAAACTTCCAAATTCATAATTTCAAAATCTTATAATTCAATTTCAATTTCTTTTTTTTTAAAACAATTCAAATATTGATTCAAGTTCGTATATAAGTTTCATTCCGAAATCATTTAAATTAATTTGATTTAACATTCAAATCAATTTAACTTCAATGATCGATTTCATTAAATTTTCGTAAAGTAAATTTATCCTTCAAAACAATTTCCATTTAACTTCCAAATTTATTAAATCATTTATTTAAGTTCAACTCCATTATATCAAAACTTCAAATTGAATTAAATTAGATCTGTCAAATCAATTCTTTAAATTACACGACTTACATTAATTTCAATAAATCACATTTTATTTCTTGTTAAAGAAATTCGATTTCACTTATTTATTTACTTAGTTACAAATTTCAAAACTTAATTATTCCATAACTCAACTTTACTTATTAAAGAAGTTCAATTTCACTTATTACGAAGTTCAATTTCACATATCAAGAATTCAATTTCATCTAATTATTAAATAATTTAATCTTATTTAATTATTAAATAATTTCAAAAACTTAATTATTAAATAATTTCAAACTTAATAATTAAATTTTTAAACAACATCCTTTCATTAACTACTATGTTAATATTTTGTTTCGGATTATTACATATTAACATTTGCTTCCATAAAAATTCAAATTCCAACTTCATTTAAAAACCTTATTAATTATTCAAATAAAATCTTTATTTTATTTTTAAATCAAATTATTGACCAATCGGGTTTTATTTAATTCCTTATCCTAGGTCAAAGTTTAATTTGGGTATTTATCATTTCAACCCGATTCCAATTCAATTCAAAATCAAAGCATAGCAAAGGGAACTTGCAGTGTGATAATTGGGATGGGGTCAAAGTAAATAAACAAGCAATAACAACAACCAATATCAATCCAATAATCAAATCAAATAATCCTGAAATAATCGTATTAATTCACATTTTTTGTTAATGCAAATTAATTTAATTATTTCTAGAATCTACACTATCATTTCATGTAGATTAAAGATTATTACACTATCCATTATTCAGTTTCATATCTACTACATCAATTTAAACAACAAACATTTAAATGGTTCAAGGTGTATTTTACCAAATTTTTACGTGTCAATTTAATCAACATTTAAAGGGGTCATATTATGCAAATGTCATCTAATCAAATTTAACACATATATCAAATCTGCTATCCTACGTCAATTTCGATTTCAAATTATTTATCACTTACTATATTAGAAATTTAACGTCCAATGTCAACATCAAACAACCAATCATTTATCAACCAAACTGGATTATCATTTCATAAATAACAGATAATGGTGTCAGATGTCACAGGTGAACTGATACAGGTAATAGCATATATAACAGTGTAAATAACTAACAGCAGCATATTTCAATTATCGTTTCAATTGAAATCAAATTTAATAAATAAAAGAACATTAATCGTGAGTGATTTCTCACCTTTTGGGGCTAGAAGAATTTGAAATGGGTTACGAATCCAAGGCGAATTTCCAAACGAACAAGATTGGCACGAGTTGGACGACAGGGCTGATAAATAGGAATCGATGAAAATAGATCAGAAACTGCTCGATATAGACCGAAACCAAATATATATGTTATTCTAATATATCATTTACTTAACAAATAATAATATTTCTTTTAACTCTCATTAAAATTATATATACGTTTTCAAAAAATCATGGTTTACATGTATATGACGCACAAAATATGCAGATTTTTTAAAATATATTTTATCGTATGTACACCATCTGATAACCATATATATTTGAACTAATATATATATATATATATAGTACTTATATAATACAACACTTAACAAGTTATAATCATGACTTATAACATAAATACACTATGTTAACATAAAATGACAACTACAAACATAAATACTACTGTAGCAATTAAAACTAGTACCACCTTTATATTATAAAAACTTTATAAACTTAAAAGTTGCGTATGTAGTACTTACATATTATAAATGTTGTAACCATATAACATTTAACTTACATACATAAAATATGTGTTATATAACTTAATATATTTGTAACAGATCTTAAAGTATACATATACGTCTACATTTTGAAATATATGCATATAATAAATCAACCACTTAAAGATAAAACTGTAAAATATGCATATAAGCAAAAGAACCCACCCATACTGACAAGCTTGTATGAACTTCAAAGTATATATATACATATATACACACTTGTTTGTACCAAAAATGGGCACAACACTCTTCGGGAGTTATTTGAAGAGATAAAGTGAAGATTGTAAATGTAAAACAGAGGTTATCTAACAAAAACTCCAACAAACAGAAATGTAAAATGCACAGACAAGCAATTTAGAGTGGTTCGGCGTAACGCCTACGTCCACTATGAAGTTTTGATGATTTTATTGATTCTCTTTCAATGATTACAAGCGATTATAGCAAACAACAGCGGATTACAGATTAGAATTCGAAGTTAACAGCAAAGGTAGGATGCAAATCTTAATCCGGCAGAGTCTGGACCCTTCAGAATCAAAAGATCCCCCTTCTGTAGGCTCTGGAGCTCTATTTATAGGCGTAGGAGGCTCAAATCTCGCTCAAACTCCGGGAGACTTGGTCTGGCACGTGAGGGGACCCACTCGACCGTTTCCAGAAAGTTTCGCCTTGATCTGCGATCGATACAAATCCATTTCGTATCGATCAAGATGATGTCCAAATGAGCTAAAATTTGGCAGGGATATTCTTCAGTGTGTATGCAAGCAACCCTGAAAAAATCATTGGATTTGGATCAGTGGATTGCGAGAAATTGTCGACACGAAATGGAATTGATCGCCGGCTGTTTCATTCGACTCCATGACCTCGTGTTGATCCTTTCGAATCGATCATCTGCACGTGCTCCTGTAATGATGTGGCACGTATATCTCGAGTCGATCCATCTTTTTCTCTGGTATGGCCGCGTCGTATCCATGGATCTCGCCGCGTTTGCTTCGATGGATTACACGTCACCTTGGCTTGCTGGCTTGATGGATTCGAATGAAACATCACTGATGGATTCGAATAAGGCCTTGCCGATGGAGTCGAACAAACCTTTCTCTGATGGATACGAAGAGTAGTTCCTCGATGGATACGAAGAACAGTGGCCTCGATGGATACGAAGCATGCATTGATTGATGGATACGAGATGCGCCATATGCTGATGGACTCGAACCTGACTGATGCGAATTCGATGGGTTCGAACATTGCCAACCTGATCGTTATGAAACCATGGGAACTCGCCTATGTGAAGCGGATGATGGACACGGGCTGGATGGATACGAAGCAAGGTACCTCTATCGATACGAAATGATGCTCCCTGATGGATACGAAATGAACATCCTCGATGGATACGAAAACATGCTTTCCCCTCCAACTTGTATCCATCATAACCTGAGCATATGAACTCGGATTGGCTTGAAACTTGGAATGTTGGCTTCCTTTGTTCTACTAGTCACGTCTCATCAATTGTAGCTTGATCCGGACTCGGACAAAATTCATCGATATCCATGACAAGCGATATTTGGAATCCAATCAATTCCTTGGTGTCCTGGCCTTGCCAAAAGGCGGGATAACATTTGCCCACCAAAGTACGTCTCGTGAAAACATGACGTGCTTTGAAAAGCTGCAGGTCCTCTCTGAACAATTTGAAAGTTGTACTTTGTATTGCTGTAATTGACTGCTGCGTGACAATGATTAGCTGACTTTTGTTAACGTTGCAAGTTCATGAGTCGTTGTCAGTTTGACTCATCATTGAACTTCCTATTGATTCTCTCTTGAATCGACATAGAAGGTTGGAAAGTGGTTTTTTATAGCGATGCGGGTCAAGATGGATATGAAAGGCTTATTCGTATCGATGGTCACAGATTATGGTGGACTCTGATTCGCATCGGTGATATCTGATGGATACGAAGTGACTGGTCGTATCGATGGGTTCTGATGGTTACGAAAATCACTCTCGTACCGATAGATCCGCCCTGTTGTGGGTCGATGGCTCATAAAACGGATGCTTCGAATCGATCGAGTCCATCGTCTTCAGGTGGCCTCTCTGTGCGCTTCGAATCGATGAAGTCTGGTGGATTCGAAACAAGCCTTCATTTCGATGCGCTGTTTGACTGGTTGCGACCGGTCAGGTTGACTGGGAGTCGAATCGACTCGGTTCCATCCTAGGCTCCATATAAATACCTGGGACTTCGTCACTTTTCACTTTTTTACCTTCTATTTTTTACTGCCGCCTTCTACTTCTCGCATCGATCCAGAAATTGTGAGAAAGAAGAAGACTTGTAACTTGTTCTCGAATCGATTAGATCCATACTTCCAATCCTTCAAATCTTAACTTCAACTTAGGTAATTAACCTTGAATCCAAACAACGAAGTCATCTCAGATCCACTCCATCTTCATCAACCACTGATTCTGGCAATTGGTAAAACCAGATCTGGACCAAAGCTTGGTTTTAAATAACCATGGCGATGCTCCTGTGGATTGGTGAAGAAGAAGTAGAAAAAACAGAAAATGGATCGATATGGAGGCTTGCGTTCGAGTCGATGCAGGCCATTAGCACGCCCTCTTTGGATTTTTGCATCGATCCTTGGAAATTTCCTGGGTGAGGTGTTAAAGTTCGTACTGATCGAGATGGTGTTGGATCGTACCGATATGAAATGATCGATACAAACGGTTATTTCAAAGTTCTCAACTTCAGATCGATGCGAAGTGTATCTTTGCGTTCGACACGAAAAGCACTGATTTGAACGTGATCGATGTGAAGCCGAGACCTTCCTGACCGATACGAATTTGACAACCATGGATCGGTTCGAAGTTACCTTTTCCGATCGATACGAACTTGCGCCTTGGCTATCGATTCGAAGCGTGCCCCCGGGATCGATACGAACTCGTGTCCTGATGGATTCGAACAAGCCTCCCGTGATCGATTCGAACTCTTCTCTTGACGTACACGAAATTGTGAACTCTTAACAGCATAACTCCGACGAGCTTCATTCTTGCATATCTGAACTTGACTGTTAGCCGCATATCTGACTACCTATCGAAGCTTGTCGATGGAACTATAACTTAACACTATGATAATGAACTTTAACTTTAATCAATCGCCAACATCGGGATGGTTTAAGGATGACGGTCAGCGATGACGGTCATTCCGACTGGATTTCGATTATCCTTTGCCGTTTGCAAATTTTCTCTAACTCTACAGAATTCTTTCAAGTAATGCACAGCACCGCACTGCACGACACACACTTTACACGAGGGGGAACACGTTGTAACGACCCGCCTTTTTGGACAGTTTAAATCGACAAATCAAACACACATGCCGATTCCAAACCATTCAAAAGGGCGGATGGTTAATGGGGTAAAAGAAAGAAGAGAAAAGAAACAAGAAACAATCACAGAATCTCGCAGCGGAAAGATAAAATATAATAATCAAATAAACAGTTCATGAAGCTGTTTAATATACTTTTGATTATCATTTATACAACATTTATCAGAGTTATACATATACAACAGAACAAATAAAATAATGCAGCAGACAGCATGATGCAAAGATAATAATAGTAATAGTATACCAAATCTTCGTCTTCGTCCTCCAGAATAGATCTTCAAAAATCTGAAAAACTCAGGACTGACCCGAGCGTAATGAAAAGACAAAACACTCGAGTCAGGACTAAAACATCCTTATGTAAGTTAAATCAATCGTAAATAAATATGAGTGTAACGGCGTCAGAGATGTTTATGGGGTTTGACATCTCCTATCCAGTGTCAACATGCGTGCAATAACTCAGGTGATGTTACGGGATTTTTCCATCTCTTAAGGATCCGTTAAACTATCTACTATGTAGTACAATACGCTATATACAATAATGTCTATCATAAAGTAAAATATCAAACTAGCGTTAAGCCATGGCCCATTCCACCCTTAACACATTTTTATTCCCAAGAGCATATACAAGACCGTAGTTTCCCCAAAACCGGAAGTCACCAGAGGGCAATCCATATACTAAAGGTACAAACCAAAACGTAAAGGTCGCGAATAGGATAATCAGTATGACAAGGTACATGAGGCGATACCAACTAGGATACTAGTAGTTGCGTGATCCGGACTGATGTTGGGCATAGAAGCTACTACCCCAACACCATGAAACAACACTCCCAAATCAAGGGGTGCAACCAAATCGAATCACAAATGTAATAGACATGGTATCGAAGAAGTGTGTCCGCTAGAGGTGGCGAACCTCAATGGCCCGGCGCGGCTCCTGTTTTAGTCATGTCAGGGGCCATCCAATATCGTTCTCTTTCTTCAATCAACGCGTTCATCAAACCATCCACTTCGTTCTGGATCAACACTCCGCGTATACTAGTTATTAAAGTGGTTTTCGGTATCGACAGAGAGTATGTCCATATCCGATCCCGGTATCTTTAATAACTACGTATTACTACACCGATGGCTCTTTTACATTTTCAAAATCAATTCATAATTGATTATCAAAAATATCATATTCGCTTCAAAAATAAAAGCCATTTCAAAATCATCATATCTACTCAAAGTATACGATTTCATTTCAAAATCATTTCGCCTCAATATCTCATTTCGTTTTCAAAATCATTTCGAATTTCAATTTAGGTTGCAACTTCATTTAACCCAATTCGTATTTAAATTCGAGATTTAAACATAAACAATTCACCTTATTTACCAGCTTGAAAATTTTAGAAAATAGTTTTAAGTAGTTTAAAAGTAGTTTAAATAATCAAAATAGTTAAAGTAGTTTAATAGAAAATATTTAAATAGTTAAAAATAGTTTAATAGAAAATATTTAAATAGTTTAATCGAAAATAATTTGAATATAAAAATGGTTTATATAGTAAAACAGTTTGAAAATCAAAATAATTTCAATATTTAAAGAATATAGATTTTAAATCATTCATACTAAAATATTCATTAAAACAATTCCAAAGTCAAACCGGTCAACTTCCTAATTTCCTACCCAAATCAATTCCAATTTCCATTTCGATTTAATCGATTCAATTCCGATTTCAACTCGAATAAATTTTGATTCCATATAAATTTCGATCCCAATAAACAAATCTCGTTCACTTTCAATTTCCAATTTCAAATTAATTTCCAATTCCAAATTAATTTACAATTCCAATCCCAATTCCAAATGAATTTAAATTTCAATTCCAAATTAATTTAAATTCCAATTTCAATTCCAAATCCAATTTCAAAATATCGGTTTAAACATTAAATCAAATTTACTTTCAATACCAATTTTTTTTTTGAATCCAAATTTCAATTCTAAACTCAAACCTGAAATATCATTTCATATAAATTTTCTTAGAAATATTCAAAGTTCGAATAAAAGTCCAATCTTTAAAACAAATCAACTTCCGAAAATTTATGCCGTATTTCAATTTTTAATTAAAAAAAAACTAAACCTCGATTAATTAAACAATTTCGTTTATCAAGTTTAAATTCCAACATTTCAAGCTCCAATTCAAAATAATTCAATTTCCATAATTTGGATTTTATTCTTAAAATCAATTCATTTAAATAATTTCAAAACAACTTTTAAAATCAATTAATTTAGCCAACCCGGTGTCCGTATATAATTTTCTATCCTATGGCCAAGTGATTATTTATTTCAGTTAAATGTTAGGGATGAATATATATCACTTAACCGATCACAGGGTCATATGTATCACAGGATATATATAAGCAAATAAACATCCAAACAATTAAATATCAACCAATAGCATCCATCGAAATAAATCATCCAATAGACAATACAATTCACAGCAATTTCATAGTTATCAATATCAGGTAATTTAATCGCAATTAAATTTTAATTTCAATTTGACTGTCAATTTTTAATTTCTAACATTAAATTCGATGACAATCTATATGACAATTAAATTTTATCAACTAGCGACAAATAAAATCGTAACACTTCATAATATCAAATTGAACTAGCATTGTTAACTCCCATTAAGAAGCGACCTAAAATATTGAGCGAGTCAATGAACCTTGCGACCTAACTGTTGAAGGAAGCTTGCGACCTAACTGAAGTCTGCGACCTAAGACACAGCAACCTAAAGAACGTCGCGACCTAACTGTTGAAGGAAGCTAGCGACCTAACTGCTAAAGGAAGCTCGCAACTTACGACTTGGTGAAGCTGCGACCTAACGACTTAGGGAACACTGCGACCTAGCAATGATGCGACCTAAAGCTACAGGGAACATTACGACCTAGCAATGTTGCAACCTAAAGAACTACGACTTAAGGAGAGCTCCGACTTAAGAAGGGTTCTGAGTTAAGAAAGCTCCGACTTAGCAGTTTGCGAGTTAAGGATGGCCACGACCTATGGGGATTCAACGACCTACGAGTTAAAAGCTTAACAACCTATGGGTTAACTCGGCTCCAACCTAACAACACCGAGTTATGAAATGCTCCGAGTTATGAAATGCTCCGAGTTAAGAAGTACTACGACTTAAGAGTCTACAAGATAAGGGAGTCTTGGACCTAAGGCAATTGTTGATAACTTAAGACCTACGACCTATCTCTTAAGTCGTCGCCGACCTACGACTTATACTAAGTCGTGTACAATCTCAGAATACCTTATACTCCTTTACCTCGTCACCGACTTACCTTAAGTCTCCGGCGACTTAGGACTTAGGAAAATTTCCAGAGTTCAAATCAGCTCCTATAAATACCCCACCACTTCCAACATGAAGAGGACTTTTTGGGACATTCATTTCTTCAAGTGCCATTACTCTGTCGAAGTCTCCACTCATTCAACAGTCAAAGATCTTCAAGCATTCGAGACGCTACAACAATCTACGAGAAGAACTCCTTACATCCAACACGGATTCGTCGAGTTTCATCATCAAAGATTGAGCTAGTAGTCAAGAGTGATTTCGTGATCAAGTTGTATTGTATTTTGAAGGATATTGTATCAAATTGTAACCGAATTAGCAATAAAAGATTATAAAGTGGACGTAGGCTCAATTACGGGCCGAACCACTATAAACCTGTTGTTCATTTACTGCTTTTCTGCTATTTTCAGCTTATATTCTGTTCCCGTACCAACGGGTGGTGCTTTCACGATTCTATTACACACACCGGGTGTTGGCGTTCACTTTTTAGCGTTAACATTTTGGTGCTTTCACTGAGAACCCAACTCAGGCGATCATCCACCGTTGCTTCGCAAAGATTCATAAAAAGAACCTCTCTTAAAAAACCAGATCCGAAATAATGGTTCCTGGAAGAAGAGGTAGACCTGTCAGATCCAGAAATGCTCACGAAGGGACTTCCGCCTCCCCAACCGCAGACCAAGCAACTCCTACCATTGGAGTCACCAGGGCTGAATTAGATAACGCAGTTTCTGGATTGTACCAACAGATTGAAACCCAAAACGCTTTGATGATGGATAGATTAACTGCTCTGCTCGGGGCAAATCGTCAACCAGAAAACCATCAAACTACTCTTCCTGAAATGCCACCTTTCCAAGCTAATGGTTCTATGCCACAACCAACTTGTCATGAAAATATGCCCGGGCAAACTTCCGAGGGAAGAACTGATGCTTGTCCGGAGGCGTCTTTGAACAATAAAGAATACCTGTCTGAAATGGTTAGCCGCATCATGAAAGAGAGCATGCAAAGGGAAGAGGATGAGAACGACTGGGGATTTGCGCCAAGCAGAACTCCGTTTACTGAAAGGATCCTGAAAGCGGAGTTTCCAAGGAAATTTGCACCTCCTACTATCCAAGCCTATAGGGGAACCAGTGACCCTAATCATTTCCTCTACAAATACGATTGTCATATAACCGGTGCAAGAGCATCAGACGAGATCAAGTGTCGATACTTTCCAGTATACCTGGAAGGTGTGGCTTTACTTTGGTTCACGAAGCTTCCAGTACGGTCTGTAGATAAGTTCTCCAACTTAACGCAAAAGTTCAAAGAACAGTTCAGATTGTATGCTTCAAAAGCTAAGGATATAATGTCACTGTCTAACCTGGAACAAGCGCCCGGAGAATCGATCAAATCTTTCTTGAGCCGTTTCAATATAGCTTTAGCCGAAGTAGAAAATGCGGAACGACGCATGATCCTGACTTATTTGATGCGAGCCATTGATAAATCGAGTAAATTTGGAATATGGCTAAAGATGAAGGAACCGAACTCACTTGAATTTTTTTATAAAAAGGCCGACGAGTTCATTTGCCTTGAAAGCCTTTCTACGACATCGAAAGTGGTTGCTGCCCAAACTAATAATAACAATGTCCCATCTAATAAAAGAGAATCTGAAAGTCAGAAAAGGGAGAATGAAGGAGGAAAAAGCCAGGGAAATGAAAAGAAACCTCGCCGCTTTAATCCTTCAGATTTTACTCCTTTAACTGATACACCAAGAAATATCTTTTTTGCAACAAAGGACGTTGTCAGGTATCCTAAGCCACCTGAGATGACGAGAGGTGCAAAGCGTAATGGAAAATTCTGCCAATTTCACAATCAACCTGGCCATGACACTGACCAATGTCGCCAGTTAAAGAATGTGATTGAAGAATTGCTGGAGCAGGGTAAACTCCAACAATACGTTAAGAGAAGCGGAGTCGATCCAACCTCATCCACTCGGGATCAACCACAATGTCCTACCCATCCACCCGATTCTCAACACAACACTGCAGCGCAAGATTCAGAAAAGCTTGTCATTAATGTTGTCACAGGAGGTCCATACCTAGCAGGCAGAAGTTGGGACGACTACTAATTACCCACAAAACTGCGGCTGGGGCATCTCTCACTTTCTCTGGCGTAAAAATCCAAAAGCTATGAATCAAGCACAAATGGAAATCTAGCTTGGAGATTCAGAAACAACAATCACTAGCATCCATTTTTTGCTTAACAGCGTTGCTTAAATTTGTAAAAAATAATGATGGATATGTAACTTCTACTTTGTAAACCGCTGAGAAATCAGCGTGACTGAATAATGAAAAACTATGCATTCTGTGTTTTCTATTATAAAATGCCTGTTATA
The DNA here is from genome assembly GCA_030737815.1 of Allium fistulosum. Lineage (NCBI taxonomy): Eukaryota > Viridiplantae > Streptophyta > Magnoliopsida > Asparagales > Amaryllidaceae > Allium > Allium fistulosum. The sequence continues at coordinate 106,088,130 of CM060907.1, forward strand.
TTTCGATGTGTAAATACTCTAAATGTATTGCTAAAATGTCGATCTAATATTGCAGGTCATTAAAGCAAAGCTCACCCATCGCAAAGCTAAGCGAGCCTTACAAATCATTTATTAAAGCAAATACCAAGCAACAAAAAATTCCATATTCAAATCCTATACAAGAAGAACCTCACACGAAAAGTTGGCAACTTCACTGGGGCAAGCCTTCGTTAACCGGTTGTGATTGTCAATATGAACAGACATCCAGCTAGGTAACTCGCGTTTGTCCCATGAAGTTATTCAACAGTGAAGTCCACTTCTTCGGATGAGGCAATTTACTTGCAAAAGGAACGAAGATACGCTTGGAAATGATAACAAAAGATCGCTAATGGGCAGATGATGGGAGAACATGGCCAAGCAAGCACGGAAGCAACCAAAAGGAATTTTGCTCCTCAATAAAAGGGCCGGTAGAACCACCGAAGGGACACCTTCCCAAGCAGAAGGAACAGGGCCCTTGCTAACTGATCGTGATGCATCCGATCAGGCAGCTTGCGTCCGTCCCGTGGATCTACTCGCCCCTGAGAAGCAACCTTCCTGGCACACCAACCAACCGATGCTCCTTCCCAAAGGTCAACAAAGCCCTCTAACGAGGCACGCCAATAAATGAAAGTGCTTCTCTCAATAACAAGATTGGTGGAACCACCGGAGGGGCACCTTCCCAAGCTGAAGGAACAGGGCCCTTGTTAATTGATTGCGATCATTTGTGCAAACGAACATCCAATCAAGCAACTTGCGTCCGCCCCGTGGATCCACTCAACCATGAGAAAGTAACTTCCAGGCAATTTCAAGACCTCTTCGGAGGCAAAAGCCCTTTTCGGAGGCACATTTCACCCGTGTAGAAGTGCAAAATGCTTCTCTTCGGAGACCCACTTCACCAGTGATGAAATGCTAAAAAGCCCTTTTCGGAGGCACATTTCACCCGTGTAGAAGTGCAAAATGCTTCTCTTCGGAGACCCACTTCACCAGAGCTGAAATGCTAAAATTGCTTCTCTTCGGAGACCAAAATTGCTTCTCTTCGGAGACCAAAATTGCTTCTCTTCGGAGACCACGGAGACCAAAATTGCTTCTCTTCGGAGACCAAAATTGCTTCTCTTCGGAGACCAAAAGACCTCTGCAGAGGCGTACTTCGCCTTGCTTGAAGTACCAAAAATAAACCCTTTACTGGGGCACAAAAATCAAAACCCTCTTCAGAAGCTCATTTCATTGTGCAGGAAAATTCATTTTTAAACAAATAAAAGTGATCATTCCCAAAAGTCGAAGTGTTCTTCTGACAGAAAGAGAAAGTAAAAATTTCTCCAAAAACGAGATATGCTCTATTAAAAGCAGAATGATTCCTTCCTCAAAAGTGGAATAGTTATTCTCTAATATAAGAGTATCAGTCTTGTAAAAGCGAGAAATATTGCAATGCACTTGTGGTATGGGGGCAACATTATACAATTCAGTTACATTAATAAAAGTAATATACAAGCGACACACCACAGGTTCATTGCAATATCACATAAAGAAGATGTGGAATAAATGCGTTCTTGAAACACAGACAAAAGTTTGTACAAGTAAAAAGAATCGTTTACTCTACACTTCAAATGAAAAACAGATATATTCCTACATACACAAGAATTTGTACAAGTAAAATAGTTATTTTATTCAATACTATGGAAACTTTTTACATTGTGCAGATTACAAAAAGGAGCGGAGACCGGTATCCGCACAATCTCCGGTCAATGCATGCAAAAAGAAGAAAAGATAAAATCAAACTCGTTTCTCCTTCTTCCCACCCTTGGAGCCTTTACCCGGCCTGGTAATTAGTTTCGAAGGCCGTATCGGAGAAGAAGGAGAAAGAGACTCAGCCGGATCGACTGCTGCTTCATCTCCAGCAGCAGAAGAACTTTTCTTTCCTTTCTTCGAAACCACACGTTTCCCCTTCTTCTTGGAAGAAGACTCACTCCCCGGAGTAAGAAATGTAGAAAGCTTTGTGTCGTAGTCAAAAGACTGCTCCGGGGTCTTCTCGCTATCTTCCAGATCTTCTGCTTTCTGCTCCTCGGAAGCAGGTGGTTCGTCCAAGCCATGAAGGGCTGCTATCTGTTCTTCCTGTGAACCTGGTTGAGAAGCTGGAAGAGGAGTAACTTGAGAAGGAGAAGGAACGGCAGCTGAAGAAGGAAAAATTGGTGCAGTATCCGGCGCGTCCGCTGCATAATAAAAGAAATCAAAATCAGTATTCTCCGAGGAAAAAAAAGACAGTGGATCGTCAAAGCTTAAGTAATAAGTAAGAAGTTCGTCGAACTCGGTTAAGTCGAATAAGCAATTCACTGAATTCATCTCGTCAAAGCTACCTGGAGAAGTCGGTTTGGCGAGATCAATCTCAAATTCCCGAGCCTGAAAGTCCTTCATTGCCTCTTCTTCTATAGGAGTGGTCACAACTGGATGTGAAGGATGAGAGCTGGAATCCATAATGTTTGCATCAGCCGAAGTGGAAGTATGAACAGGGGCAGTTAAAGGAGCTTCCTCTTTTGAAAGCTCTTCTCCCAGTGATTCAGCCCGCGCTTTAGCAAGCTGCTCCTTCCCTCTAACAAGAGCGGCGCGAGCCTCATCATCAAGATAGCGAGCCTCAAATTTTGCTTCCTCAAATTTTGCTTCATCATAGCCGGCACCTTTAAACATATCAAGTGCGGCTTCCCACACTTCAGCCAGAGTGATTTCATAATCTGGACCCAGAAAAGCAAGGCTCCCACGACCCAGAACGCAGTGTAAATAAAAGTCGAATAAGGTAGAACTGATGTTTGCTTTCGTTGCCTCATGTGATTGCTCAGCCGCTTCTTTTTCGGCAATGGCAGCAACCCTACCAGTAATAGCCTCATCACGCGCTGTCTCAGCTTTAGCGAGTCGAGACTTTAGTAAGTCAATCTCCACGTTCTGGGAAGTGACTTTTTCCCGCAGTTCGGCGTTTTCTGTGCGATATTTGTCATTAACGTGCTGTTCGGCGGCAAGCTTCATTTCTACATCTCTTTGTGCAGCATGCGCATCCCGCACTTGCTTCTGAAAGACTTCTTCTTTTTGAGTATATGATGCAGAAGAAGAAGCGAGATTTTCCTTAAGCTGCTTAACTTCAGACGCAAGCTTTGCGTTGTCGTCTGCAATGCTCGTCATCTCCGCATCATGCTGCTTACGCCATTTGTCCCATTCTGATTTATCGTTCTCCATGGTCATCATCGCCTCAAGGTTAATATGATTGACCCTTTGAAGTTCATTAACCAACTTCTGCCATCCAGACATTCTTTCAATATCAAGCTTGACAGCATCGACATTTCTCAGCATTGCCTGCTTATCAATGGGAACCAAATCTAAGTCAAAACGGACTCCTCTTAGACACCAATTTGGAAATCGGCTCTGAAGCATTGGAGGGCTGTCTTTAACTTGATATTGTGGCCTGTTAATGATGGTTTGAATATCAGATTCCTTTAGAGGAGGAGAACCGGCCGGAATGTCAGAAGAAATGGGAGCGTTAGTCTTCTCAGAAATAGCAGACGCGTCACTTGGCTTAGACCGTTTGCTCGATTCATCAGTAATATGAGTCTTCCCTTTGTCATCATAAGACTTTCGCTTATGAGAATCGTAAGTTCTGTAAGAAGAATCATATCGATCAGCATCTCTTCTTCTCTGCCGCTGCTCATAATCCCATTTTTCTTGAGCCTTCCTTTGGGCCCGTTCCTCATCTGTCTCTCTCTGGTCACCAAGATATTTCCTAAAGTCATAGGATCCACGACCTCCATGGCGCTGAAATGAGTCATAGTATGAGCCGGAGCGTCCCATCGGAGAATCTGAAAAAATGGAAAATAAGTAAAGCTTAGAAATTTCCAGAAAGAAAGAGTAAATGCTTATAAGTGCAGAAAAATCCTAAGTGTGTGCGGCGTGCAAACTACGTGCGTCAAACTACAAACCACGCTTTAGTGCGGGAACGGAGACGACGGGTGTAGAAGGCGTCGAGGTCTGTTTCAAAGAGGAAGTCACTTCAATGACAGGAGAGTTCGCCTTTGGAATATTATCCTTGAAAAGCTCTTGAGAAGTTATCATTATGTCACTCAAGTCATCGAAGGTGTCATCATTATGATGCTCAGCAGAATTCTCCTTCTCAACTTCCACATCAATTGATTTTTCAGAAACTCGAGGATTCTCTTCCTCCTCGATAATTGGGGCAAGTGCCGATTTGCTGGCTAACCCTACAACATTAGTGGATGCAGAACACTTTATCAAAGCAGCCTCTACGACAGGTGTTTCTGATGCAACTTCTTCTGCAGAAACTGGGGCATTCGATGCCTCTGCTTGAGAGCCCGAAGCAGCTAACGTTTCTGCATCAGAACTAGAAATTTCATGAATCTGGGTCGATCTAGAAGGATGTAAAGGACCAAATTGGTGCAGAAATTCATCTTTCAGCAAGAATTTGGCACTCCTCTCTTCAACATCAACGGCACTCAAAGTATCTAAAATTAACTTGTGACTGGTATCTCGAAGTGGAGGAGGAAGTGCTGCAAAAAGAAAGAATGAAGTTAAGCATTTGACAGTTCGAGTTCTGAAAAGTCTTAAAAACAAATCAGAAAGAGACAATCTTACTTCCGACTCTCCAGATGGCATAAAATCCCGGAGGACAGCGGACATAAAAGAATTGAGTCAAGAACCCATGGGCACTTTCGGGCAAGTCCAGGATTAGTTTACGGTTCCTGGCACTCCTCACAAGTGTAATGGAGGGATGATCCTTGTTCTTTGCAAATGTGCACAAGAAGCGAATTTCGGCAAAACTGGGAAAACGGCCCAACGTTCTCCTGAAAAGCACACACAGTCCCAGCAAGATGGAGTATCCATTAAGGTGCAGTTGAAAAGGGGAGATAGATAGCCGAAGGAGAAGTTCTCGAAGACAATCATTAAAGGGCGGAATAGCTCCGCTCAAGCACATCTGACGATTCACAGCAACAAAGCCAAGAGGCGGCCTGTCAGCAGTGTCGCTCGACCCAGGGAGTAAAGCATCTGCTTCGGCAATGCCGAACTGGATGCACAATTGTCTGAAGACCTTGTGGCTCAGAGTAGTAGAAGTCCGTTCCGGAGGGTCGTTCAGTGGAGTAGCAATTGGAAAAGCTTCTCTAGCTATTTCCAAGTCTTCCTGTTGAGATGCCATTCTACACAAGGAACTGGACGATCAAATATTAAGGTGCACGTTTCCTAAAAAAAGAGTGAAGTGTTGTGCAAAACTAACGCAATAACAAGCAAATATAAATGAAACTAAATTAATTGATACTTGTCGATTATAAAGTTTCGGGGCTTGATATCTTAAGTCCAAGAACAGTGTTGTGTTGATGCAAATAAATCAGCTTTAGTTGATCGTTTCAATTTTGCTTTAATACTTCACTTAGATTTGTTAGTTCACAGCATTTCATTCGCGAAGTTCATTTAAGTTTGATATTCTTTGTCAACTAATCTGTCATTTGGTGTGGGCAATCAATGGCAGTATATTCGTCCCATTTTTTCTGTGAATATTGCTTCTAAACAGGTTATCAGCATTAAAGTTAAGGCAATCTGAAAAGAAGTACAACGAAGTCTAAAACAATTCAAATTCAAAAATCAGCCAAATTCTGCCTAAATTTCTAAGTCCCAGGTCGTTCACGACCTAACATAAGTTGGAGTAATTTTAAGTCGTGCAGTGCAAATAAAAGCATTCAGGGCTGTGCAGAATTGTTTCAAGTTCTAGGTCGTTCGGCGACCTATCCTTGGTCGAGGCACCTTTAGGTCGCACAGTGCAACTGAAGGGTTAAAAACAATGCAGATTTGATCAAGTCCTAGCTCGGCTGCGATTTAAAGCTTATGTCATGGGAAAGTTAGGTCGTGCAGTTTCTGGTTCAAGCAACTATTAGGTCGTTCAGCGACCTAACACAGGTTATAGTCTTCCTTAGGCCGAACTATTCCTTAGGTCGCGAATGGTCTTAAGTCGCCTGAAATCCTTATGCTGCTAACTTCCTCTCCACGCCACAAACCACCAAACCCTATAACCCGTTATCAATTACACCTATAAACCCATCGCCTTCCTCACCCCTTCAATTCATCGAAAGATACCAAAAGCGATTCAACACATTACTATGCCCTCATGAATCAGCCAAAGCAACTATCGAGAGTCAACCACGACAGCCACTTGAGACGATGCACAACTCATAGAATGGGGCTAAGGTTGAAAAAGCAGGGATTCAAGATTAGACGATGATTATGATAGGATGGATATCAAACTCACTTACGGAATGTAATGGTAAGGAAGAATCGATGACTGGAATAGGTTGAATTCGCCTTTGAAAACTCGAAAAATTCGTCAATGGCAGCAGGGGATCGAAGCAGTAGAGTAGGGAGGAAGAAGCGACCTAACCGATTTATATGAAACCAAGAAAGGAAGATGAATAGACAAGCAAGTTAGTGTGTTTTAGGTCGCTCGCGACCTAGCGAAGTTAAGTCGAAGCACACGACCTATGACTTCGGTCCGTACTTTGAGGGGCAAATGTTAACTCCCATTGAGAAGCGACCTAAAATATTGAGCGAGTCAATGAACCTTGCGACCTAACTGTTGAAGGAAGCTTGCGACCTAACTGAAGTCTGCGACCTAAGACACAGCGACCTAAAGAACGTCGCGACCTAACTGTTGAAGGAAGCTAGCGACCTAACTGCTAAAGGAAGCTCGCAACTTACGACTTGGTGAAGCTGCGACCTAACGACTTAGGGAACACTGCGACCTAGCAATGATGCGACCTAAAGCTACAGGGAACATTGCGACCTAGCAATGTTGCGACCTAAAGAACTACGACTTAAGGAGAGCTCCGACTTAAGAAGGGTTCCGAGTTAAGAAAGCTCCGACTTAGCAGTTTGCGAGTTAAGGATGGCCACGACCTATGGGGATTCAACGACCTACGAGTTAAAAGCTTAACAACATATGGGTTAACTCGGCTCCGACCTAACAACACCGAGTTATGAAATTCTCCGAGTTAAGAAGTACTACGACTTAAGAGTCTACAAGATAAGGGAGTCTTGGACCTAAGGCAATTGTTGATAACTTAAGACCTACGACCTATCTCTTAAGTCGTCGCCGACCTACGACTTATACTAAGTCGTGTACAATCTCAGAATACCTTATACTCCTTTACCTCGTCACCGACTTACCTTAAGTCTCCGGCGACTTAGGACTTAGGAAAATTTCCAGAGTTCAAATCAGCTCCTATAAATACCCCACCACTTCCAACATGAAGAGGACTTTTTGGGACATTCATTTCTTCAAGCGCCATTACTCTGTCGAAGTCTCCACTCATTCAACAGTCAAAGATCTTCAAGCATTCGAGACGCTACAACAATCTACGAGAAGAACTCCTTACATCCAACACGGATTCGTCGAGTTTCATCATCAAAGATTGAGCTAGTAGTCAAGAGTGCTTTCGTGATCAAGTTGTATTGTATTTTGAAGGATATTGTATCAAATTGTAACCGAATCAGCAATAAAAGATTATAAAGTGGACGTAGGCTCAATTACGGGCCGAACCACTATAAACCTGTTGTTCATTTACTGCTTTTCTGCAATTTTCAGCTTATATTCTGTTCCCGTACCAACGGGTGGTGCTTTCACGATTCTATTACACACACCGGGTGTTGGCGTTCACTTTTTAGCGTTAAGAAGCATAAAGATATTTAATACGTTGTGAGCATTATAAAACACTCACCTTGATTTTCTGTTGTCGCCGAGACGTTCCGGTTTGGAACTAAAACTGGACGACGCCCAACTTTAGCCCAAATTTCCACCATCTCCAAATCCATCCAAACCAGTTTCATTTTGAAGCTCTCGTCATTACGATCGCAACGCAAAAAGTTTCGTTCCAATCGGACCTCGTATGAAAAAGTTATGCTATTTTAAAGTTTACACGAATTTAAATATATATATATATATATATATATATATGTATTTACAAATTCTAAACCTAGATTTGATCTCAGCCATCCCTCTCTTCAACACCAGATCTGGACCGCCCCCTTCATCATCTTCCCCAACGTGAATATCACGTTCTCTTTCAGGTTTCTAAAGAAACCCATTGCCGTTCTTTAGGGTTTTGAACCACCGCCTCCTCGATCGCCTGAAACCCATCAAACCACCCTCAAATCGAAGCTAGTAGCCTCCCCTACCCACGCCTGCCACCATGACCAGCTCGGCCAACCCATGGCCTGGGAAAACGTGCCCAACTTGACCCCAAACGCAGCCCTCTAGAGATCACTACGAAGCTCCAATCCCGATCTCCACCGTTGATCTGCTAGCTCTCATCGAGCTCTACATTTTTCTAGTTGAAGACTTCGGCCAAATGTTTACGGATTGAGGGATAATCGAGGTAGAAGAAGGCACATTTCTGGCCATTGAAAGAGCAAGTGGCGGCTGGAGCTATTTGGATTAGGGTTTTGGGCTTTTGTTTGCAAATTGAAGATGTGAGGTCCTTATATAGAAAAATGGCAAAACACTATTCATCGAAAATTTTCCAAACTCCAAACGAAGCGTGCCGACTGGCATTTCTAAGGTTTACCCCACGTTCCGAACGCAATGAAACATGTTTCGGAGGCTAATTCGGTCATCTGTGCGAGTTACGGAGAAAAACGATCGATTTTAAATTAAACCGATTCAAACCGATTTCGATGCGTTTTGGCTTGCCCCGGACAAACGGTACATCCAATTGACACGAAATTTGAAACCATACAATAATATCACATTACGGATCCGATGAAACTAGTTTCGTCGAATTCCGAGACTTTTTGAAAAATGACTATTTTAACTCGCCGAATTAAAATTAAAACGATTTCGATGCGTTTCGAGCTGCCACGGTCAATTGATAACTCCGATTGCTACGAAAATTGAAATCCGATAATAAAAAACTATTACGGATCCAATGGAACCAGTTTCATTCAATTTTGAGACTGTTCGAAAAATGGCTATTTTCAGTCGATAATTAAATATTAAAATATTCAATTTTCACAAATTAACTTTAAATTCAATTTTAAAAGTTCTATAACATTACTATAACTCCAATATGATAAGATAAAATTTTACAAATCATTTTCAATCATATTCAACTCGATTTTCAATTATTTCTAAAATTTAACTTATTAAATTATCGATTTAATTGTCTAATTAAATCCAATATTCGAAAAATAAATTATTCGACTGTTTAATTTCAATATAAAATTCCCAATTTTAAATTATTAACTTTTAAATCAAATTTCAATTGTTCACAAATCCCATTTTTAATTTCACAGTAATTAACAATCTTTTACAATGCAGTTTTCCCTTATAAATCCAATATAAAAGTTTATATTAGATTCATCGTTCAATTATATTGTAATTCAAATTCAAGTTATTTAATTCCAAATGAATTCTTTTATTTCAATTTACACTTTCATTTTCTTCAGCTATCATCTTATTTAAATTCACAGTAATATTAAATTACATTCATTTACGTTGATTTCCATATTATAACTTCAATATTAAATGTAACATTTTATTTATTTCGTTGTTTACAATCAAATTCAATTCAATTCAATTACTTGTTACGTTCAAATTTAAATCTTTACTTAAGTTCAATTACAAGTTAACATCTTTATCGAATTACAGTTTCAGTTATTATCTGCTTTCAATCAACTGTAATATTAAGTTACATTTATTTATATTAGTTTCAGTAACATAAAATTCCATTATTAAATCTACCATTTTATTTATTCTTTGTTTACAATCATAACCAATTTGGTTTACAATCAAATTCAATTCATTATTTACATTCACTACAAGTTAACATCCATATTTAATTTACAAATAAGTTATTTCAGAATTCAGTTTTGTATTTTAACTTGTAATTCACATTTAACAACACAAAATTTTATTTCCTTCGGATTTTTATCAAAATTTTCATTTTAATTCGTATTTTTAAAGTGTTAAAAATACGGGTCGTTACACACGCGGTCTTTTTATTGTCTAATGATGGTTTCTCGTGAGTTAGCTAGTTATGGAACCGTCAAGTTCGCAGCAGCCAGAAACTCAGAATCTAACCCCTCCCAGACTTGAAATTCCGGATATCGAGGCCGAAGTAATCGGTCCAGCTCCGGACGAGTTTCCTGACGCGTCCTTTATCAGTAGTCCACCCGATTCTGTTCCGTCCAATATTTCCGAAGATATGCTAGGGAGAATATGCTTAAGGCATGGCCTGTCGTTGGACGATGTAATACTGCCGGGACCGGCCGACAGACCGCACAATCCCCTGGAGGGGTATACTGCTTTTGATCGACATGCATGCGCAGCCGGTACACTTCCTCCGTTCAACGACTATATAAGAGAAGTGTTGGCTTACCTGGATATTTCTCCGTCTCAGTTACATCCGAATGGATATGCTTCACTCAATGGCTTGTTCATCGCATTTATGGAATATCTCTACCGACCTCCCCGTCCGACCGAGATAAGATACCTATTCAACTTCAAAAGTCGAACTGACAGCCCATCTTTTACATTCTTGGAGTCCGTAAGAAACTGCCAAGTTGTCACGGGGTCGTGGACTAGGCTGAGCTACTTCAAGTCGGAGTGGTTCTATGTCCGATGTCCTCCGGGGTTTGCCAGAAGATGGCTGTTCAGACGTGAGTATTGTCTTTTTCCCAAGTAATTGACAGGGCAATTTTCGAATGAAATTAAACTCATATCTTCTACTCCTTTTCTTTCAGCAATAATCAAGCGACCTGAAGGTGGCCACAATAAAGAGATAGTTCGAGTCCTTCAAGAAATTCCTAGTGAAGAAAGGAATATCCAATTGCTACCGACGGACCGGAATCTTAGAGTTCTTGGGTTGATTGGGCGGAGGCAGAGCATAAGGCTCGATGGCATGTTAAAGACTGTCTCCAGAGAAAAGGTCAAGCGGAAGAAACCCAGGGTCATAATAATTGAGGAACCCGATTCTGAAAGAACTCATACCGACGAGGAACCGTTGGTCGGACCTGCTAATGCAACCCCGGATTCTGATGAAAAGAGAAAAGGCAAGGCAGCGGTCTCCAAACAGCCTAAATCCGGGAGGTGGAAGTCTGTGGTTTTACACCGCCCCCTTTCAGGAGTTAGAATTTCGGAGGCACCCTCCCTGCAAGCTGAAAATCAATTCGAATGGCTCGCTGACCTTCCAATCCCGGACATCGAGTCCGAGCAACATGACGTTGAATCGGGTGAACTGCAACATACCCTTGACGTTAGCGAGCCTCTTCCCGCTAGTGCGATCGACACTTCTGGTTGGTCCGTGGGGTTACACATCCACATACTCTTCACGGCATAACACAGTTTCCTAACCATAAACAGCATATCATGAATGGTTGCTAACTTTCCTTGTTTTAATTTTCAGGTACGATGTTTGGACGGGGTACCGTGTTGAGCAGCCTGCGCAACAAACGTCGTTATTACGAGCCAAGTCGGAGAGAGGGACAGAGGGATTATGATTCCGGACACTCAGGTCAAGAGAGGTCCGACAGAGATAGGGGATACGCGCACCGATCCCGATCTCGCTCTCCTCCTCCCAGGACTTCTGCACCGCCCACGGTAATAGCTGCTCGTTCTCCTGAAACTTCACGGCCTAGGCCGCCTTCTCAAGCTCCGAGGCCCGATCCTCCACGCAGGACTGAAATAGCCACCTCTTCAGCTACCACACCGGTTCCGACTGATGCGTCCAGTGAAGGAGCGCTTAAATTGGCGCAGATGAGGAAGGAATTTCCCGACATCTGCTTTGACGGTTATGTCTTCCCTCCGCACTTGAGGAGAATTCCGCCAACCGCTGAAACCACTATCCATGATTATGTTGCGGACATCTTCTTCCAGTACAGGGAGTGGGCACGGGCCGCGAGGAAAGCGTCCAAAGTGGCATTCGATCGGGGTGTCGCCATTGAGAAGCTCGAGAAGGAGTTGGGTCAAAATGACCGAATCGTAAAAGTGCTCAATGCGGAGGCTGAGTCTTCCCGTAAATCTAAAATGGAGGCTCTAAAAAAGGTTGACGAGGTAAACTCCGCCATGACCAGAATGAAACAAGAGCACTATACCGCCATCGAAGACATGGGTCACATGAACACCACCGTTACCACCGAGAGGGACGCCGCTCTTAAGGAGTTGAATGAGCTGAAATCAAAGTTCTCCGAAATGGCGAAGGATGCGGCCAATGTCTCCGCACAGGAGGCCTGTGATCAGGCGGTGGTGCTATGGAAGGAGAAGGAAGCGGCTATGAAACAAGTCTATGAAGCTGAAGCTGGGGTTGATGAGAAGGTACGACAGGCGGAGGCCAGGATTGAGGCCGAGGTAGAAGAGCTACTTGTCACCTACAATGCCAACGTGCTAAGGCACCGGGATTTGACATGGCTCGATGATTACCCAACGCATCTCTATAACGCCTAGAACTTATTGGTTGAGGAGGAGAAGTCTGGGCACCCTGATGAAGCCATTGATGAATTCGAGCTGGAGAACCGCATTCTTAATGATGATGAAAAGAAAGTTCTCCATGACTCCATGATTTCTCACGATAAGGAGAGGCTTGGCGCCCAGTCCCGGGAAGTTAGAGAAAGCTCCGGTGCTAAGCACCATATTGCGAGTTCCGAGATCGTCGTGTCATCTTCATCTGAGCTAACCCCAACGATTGTCTCCCATCCTATATTGGCCTATGATCCAGACCGACCGCACTTGTCTCCTATCAGGGAGCATTCCTATGAAGCCGTTCAAACGACCCAGACCCAGACCGAGGAAGGTACTCTGAACTGATCCCTTGTACATTTGGGCTGGAGAATGCGTATAGAAGTGCATACTAACAGACGTTTTCCTTTCCTTGTTCAGTGATTGGAGCTGCACCAGTGCCGCCTCCCGTAGCCTAGGAATCATGCCCAGTGCCGGAGGCCATCATTTCTGAGGCAACTTCTGTTGTGGCAGTTGCGCCAGTTGAGGTAACTCAGGGGAGCTCACTTTCCTTAGATGAACAAATGATAAATGAGCTTCTCGGTCGACAGAGTGATCCCTTTGCAGATCTACCATTCAGCCTGGGCGGATCCTCGTCTACTTCTGATATTTCAACCCAGGCTGTTACAGCACATAGTGAGGCCAGAGCGCAGCGAGAAGCAAGGATGTTGGCCGAAATCAACGCTGAGATGGCCGCAGCTGCGCATGGCGGCAACGCGGATGGCGGCAACGCGGATGGTGGAGAAACAGCACATTGCCCCACTCCTCTTATGATCGTATCTCCCGGGGGCACGCTCGTTGACGCTAGCGCACCTGTCCTGCTCCCGGCCGTTGGTTCCGTTCCTCTAATTCCTCCTGAGGGAAGCATCCCTATAGATTCCAGCTCGGAGGACGATGTCGACATCATGCCTTCATTCGAGGGGAGCCCGCCTGAGGGGAAAAGCTCTAAACGAAAGATCACTGGTGGCTCCAGTAGCTCCTCGAAGAAGAAGAAGAAGCTGAGGAGAAAGAAGGATTAGATAGACTTTTTTAGGCACGTGTTCCCCTTTCGTAGTCAGGAATTTCGTTATCTTATTCTCTTTTGTAGGCCGTGTTTAGATGCGAGTTCGGCCCCTGCTAGTAGGAATATTTTGGAAAGGCTCGTGCATGAACCATTGCTTTTGATTTAGTTGAAATAAAATTTTGTCTTCTTTTTTCAACTTATATTCCTTTTACGCTTGAATACTGCAGTGTTCGAACTTCGGTCCGGTGTACTTGCATTATGTTAACGTTCAAGCATAGCTCGCTTTGTCTACCAAGTCCGAAAATCTCGGACTTGAGTTGTGAACGGAGACTGAATCGGATTTAAACATTATGCAGTTTCGGGTAGTGATTAACACTTGAACCTGCCCCCAGTTCTGGGGTTAAGTTATGATGATCGGCATGGGATCGCAAGGAGTGAGGATCGAACGAGCGGGCTATACTTACTTCCTTATGAATAATGTCATCCACACTCTGGGGATTCAAGTCATCTCACGAACGGTTGTTCACATTCTGGGAACTTTAAAATTGACGTTAGTACTTCGACCCGTATCCTGGGGAATTTTGAGTTAGCGTTCACACTCTGACTCGCGCTTCGGGAGCTCGAAGTGGACTGTTTATACTTCGCTCCGCACGCTGGGAAAATGAAGTTGGCTACTTATACTCCGTTTCGCACTCTGGGAATACGGAGTTGAATGTTTATACTCCGCTTCGCACGCTGGGAAAACAGAGTTGAATGTTTATACTCTGTTTCGCACGCTGGGAATACGGAGTTGAATGTTTATACTCCGTTTCGCACTCTGGGAATACGGAGTCAAATGTTTATACTCCGTTTCGCACTTTGGGAATACAGAGTTGAATGTTTATACTCCGTTTCACACTCTGGGAATACGGAGTTGAAGGTTTGTACTCCGCTTCGCACTCTGGGAATACGGAGTTGATTGTTTATACTCCGCTTCGCACTCTGGGAATACGGAGTTGAATGTTTATACTCCGCTTCGCACTCTGGGAATACGGAGTTGATTGTTTATACTCCGCTTCGCACTCTGGGAATACGGAGTTGAAGGTTTGTACTCCGCTTTGCACTCTGGGAATACGGAGTTGAATGTTTATACTCTGCTTCGCACTCTGGGAATACGGAGTTGAATGTTTATACTCCGCTTCGCACTCTGGGAATACGGAGTTGATTGTAGGATTGTCGTGTGTCAATCCTATCAATATTGGTGTAATGGCTTGCCCCCGAGCTCGGGTTTCACTTAGCGAGTGGCTGGTCATATCACAGCCACTCTCCACTTGAATGAGTCCCATTGCGTGATGGGATTTAGCTCTCCGTGCATTGTGATGTCGTATATCGTACTTAATGAATCACAGCTCTGGCTCGAAGAGATGGCATTTTATTGCTGAGATGAGAAAATGCGGCAAAGTCAGTTGCCTTATTACAAAATTCAAATTTCGAAATGCAGAAACAAATTGCTAAATAGAATGAAATAAATAAAGCCTGTCATGCGTAATAGCGACGGAGACTTTCGCTGTTCCAGGCCCTTGGCAAATCTAGACCGTCGACGGTCGATAGTTTAAACTGGGTCTTCGTGTAATCACATATGGTCCTTCCCAGTTTGGTTTCATGTGCGAAGGAACTGGGTAGATTCTCTTGAGAACGAGGTCGCCGAGTTCAAAGGTTCGAGGTCGAACCTTGGCATTGTACAATCGGGCGACCCGACTTCGATATGCGGCTGCTCTCAAATCAGCCTCTTCCCGTTTTTCATCCAATAGATCCAAAGATTCGGCCAGTAGTATAGCGTTCGTTTTCGGATCATAGTAAGTCACGCGATGAGAAAACACTTCCGTCTCGACCGGAATAACAGCCTCTGAGCCATAAGATAGGGAAAACGGGGTGTGTCCGGTCGCGGTTTTGTGAGTCGTTCGATAGGCCCATAATGCCATAGGAAGTTCATCGACCCATTTGCCCCCGGCCTTTTCCAGTCATTTCTTCAGGATGGATTTTATAACTTTATTGAAAGCTTCAACCTGTCCATTCGCCTGAGGATGTGCGACAGCCGAGAACTTTTTATGGATATGAAACCGCTGGCAGAAATTCTTGAATGCCGCACTCTCGAATTGGGCTCCGTTATCAGTGATGATGGTATGTGGGAGTCCAAATCGATAGATGATGTTGCGAACCATGAAATTTATCACTTTCTTTGTCGTAATGGTTGCGAGGGCTTCAGCCTCAGCCCACTTTGTAAAGTAGTCAACAGCGACGATGGCATACTTCGCACCACCTTTTGCCAGAGGTAAAGTGCTAATGATATCAATGCCCCACATTGCGAATGGCCAGGGACTGACCATTTGGGTTATCTCGGTTGGCGGGGCTCTTGGAATTCGGGCATGTTTCTGGCATCTATCGCACTTCCTGGCATAGCTCGCCGCATCTCGGTTCACTGTCGGCCAGTAATACCCATATCGGAGTATCTTCTTAGTGAGAGCTTGCCCTCCGGTATGATCGCCACACTCTCCTTCGTGCAAGTCATGTAGCACTCGTTTGATTTCTTCGTAGGCAATACATCGGAGGAGAGGAACGGAATAACCTATCCTGTACATGACTCCGTTTTGGATGACGAATCGTGAAGCTTTTCGTAGAATTTGTCTCTTCTCATTTCTATGCTCAGGCAACGTCCCATCTTCAATGTAATTTCGATACGGAGTCATCCAAGACTCTCTACTAGGAGCGGTTTCAAACACAAAGCTCATTTCTATTCGATCGATGCTTGGGAAGGATAGAGTTTCGACGGGGACAAGTCCCATCTGCTGTGCTTCACCTGTGCTGGCTAACTTTGCTAATGAATCGGCTCTCTGATTGCATTCCCGGGGTATATAATAAATGGCATAATAATCAATTGATTCAGTATTTCCTGAACTCGGGCCAAGTAGGTAGCCAGCCTTCGATCCCTTGCTTGATACTCTCCCAGTACTTGACACACAACTAACTGCGAATCGCAGTAAATTTCCACAGCGATAATTCTCAAATCTCTGGCAAGTTTTAGGCCGGTCAAGAGGGCTTCATATTCAGCTTCATTATTAGTTGCACGAAAATCGAACTTCAAAGCATAACATATGGATCGGCCCTCGGGAGTCTCAAGTACAACCCCAGCGCTCGAACAACGGTCGTTTGACGCACCGTCAGTATACAGCTTCCAGATGTATTCGGGGGATTCACTGGTCTTGGGCAAGTCTTCTGAAATGGTAAATTCTGCTATGAAATCTGCCAGGACTTGTCCTTGAATGGCTCTCCGCGGAGCGTATGTGATATCAAATTGGCTTAGCTCAATGTTCCATTTGAGTAACCTACCGGACGTCTCAGGCCGCGTGAGGACCTATCGTAACGGCTGGTCGGTGTACACAGTAAGAGGATGAGCCTGGAAGTAAGGGCGGAGCTTTCTTGAGGCAATGACCAAGCAATAGGCCAGTTTCTCCAGTCTCGGATAATTTCTTTCAGCTCCTGTTAGCCGCTTACTAACATAGTAGACCGGGTTTTGCACTTTGTCTTCCTCCCGAACTAGAGCAGCACTAATCGCATGTTCTGATACTGCCAGGTAGAGGTATAATTGCTCGTGGTCAACTGGTTTTGACAAGATCGGAGGTGTGAAAAGATGTTGAACTAGTGATCAGAATGCGCCTTCACACTCCGTGGTCCATTCAAAGTTTCGCTTTCCCTTCCGGATCAGATCGAAGAAAGGAATGCATTTGTCGGTGGACTTTGAAATGAACCTGCTCAATGCTGCGACCTTTCCGTTGAGACTCTGGACTTGCTTTATGGTTCTAGGGGTTTGCAAATTTCTTATTGCCCAGATTTTCTCAGGATTTGCTTCAATCCCTCGAGCATTGACAATAAACCCAAGGAACTTTCCGGACGCGACGCCGAAGTGGCACTTCAATGGGTTGAGCTTCATTCCATACTCTCGAAGGATGCTGAACATCGAATTTAAATCTCTAATGTGATCTATGGAGAATCGGGACTTCACCAGCATGTCATCCACGTAAACCTCCATGGTCTTCCCGATCTGATTAGCGAACATTCGGTTGACCAAGCGTTGATATGTTGCTCCGGCGTTTTTTAGACCAAATGGCATGACCTTGTAACAGTAGAGCCCCAGATCGGTTACGAAGCTGGTATGTTCTTGGTCAGGCAAATGCATGGGTATTTGACTGTAACCAGAGTAAGCATCCATAAAAGATAATAATTCATGTCCGGCCGTCGAATCTACGAGCTGGTCAATTCGAGGAAGCGGGAAGCTATCTTTTGGACAAGCCTTGTTCAAGTCAGAGTAATCGACGCAAGTACTCCACTTCCCGTTCGGTTTTCGAACTAGCACGGGGTTGGATACCCATTCTGGATACAAGGCATCTTGAATAAACCCATTCGACTGTAATTTATCAACCTCCTCCTTAAGGGCGGCAGATCTCTCTGGATACATACCGCGCCATTTCTGCTTGACTGGGACATATCGCGGATCTATGTTCAGGGAGTGACTTGCAATATTTAGTGAGATCCCGCACATGTCAGAGTGTGTCCAGGCGAAGACATCGAGATTCGCCCGAAGAAATTCAACCAATTCCTGCTGTGTCTGCTTGCTCAGTTGAGACCCAACTTTCAGCATCTTTGAATCATCATCCTCACTGATTGGGACGTCCACAGTCAGTTCGGCCGAAGAGGCTTGGCTCTCCTTAGATTCGTCTTTATCCTCATTGTCCCTGGGGTCAAGGTCTTTCAGGAATTGGTTGTGGTGCCCGGGCCGAGGCCCAGGCATCAATTGTCAATTATCAATAGAACGGATGCAGAGAGATTCCTCTACGCCCTTTCCCTTCTCTTTACGTTGCGCCCCGCGCAGCTCAGCAACATAACAGGCCCTCCCCGTGGCCTGATCTCCTTGAACGACTCCAATCCCACGATCGGTGGGGAACTTTAGAGTCAAACACCATGGGGCGATGGCCGCCCTGAACTCAGCTAGGGCCGGTCGGCCCAAAAATGCATTATAAGGTGAGTCAATCTCTAAGACAACAAACTGTAACATCCGGACTCTCCGGCGTTCTCCAAACCCCAACTCTACCGGTAGTTCGGTCACTCCAATGGGTATCGTGGCACTTCCGTTAAAACCGTGGATTCGGGACAGGCAAGGTTTCAAATCCTTTGCCTCCATTTTCATTAAGTCGTAAGCCCGTTTAAGCAAGATATTCACAGAGCTTCCGCTGTCAACCAGGATCCTCTTCATCTAAGCAGGACCCACCTGGGCAGATATGACTAGTGGGTCGATTGTAGGGGCTTCGACCTTATCAGCGTCTCGGCTCCTGAATACGATATCATCAGATATTATCTTTTGTTGCTTAACCGGGGTTCCGTCTTCGCAATTACTACAACACTCAAAGTCCGCATGCCTGATAGAACTAGCATACGACTCCATTTCCCCCCAACTTCTGTCTGCCGGGTGGGGACCACCACTTATTGTGTTAATAACCAACCTCCCGCCCGCACGGGCGGGTTCCTCCTGTCTTTCCTGATTCTGTGAACGATTCTGATTTGAAGGGCCCGCTCCACCAGACTGCGGCGCCCGTACAAACTGATCCAACTTCCTTTCTCTGATCAACTTTTCGATGAGGTCGTGCAAATGTCGGCACTCATTGGTATTGTGGCCATAGCTTTCATGGAATCTACAGAACTTCCCTGTCTGAACCTGCCTCTCCGATGAGGGCTTCGAAGCAGGCTTCTTATACTGTACAGTGTTGCAAGTCTGTAAGTATACGTTTTCCAATGACGTGTTTAATGGTGTATAATTGTCAAACATTTGAGCCCTATGTCGTGGACCTCGGTTCTGATCTTTTTTCTTATCCTGGCTATTGTTTCCTCTCGGCTGGGCTTGCTTGTTCTGTATGTTCAGTTGAACTTTCCCGGAACTCTCGCCAGACTGTTTAACTGCTACATTACTCTGTATTCCCTCAATACTGGGCCTCGCATTGTCCTGCTTCCTAGACTGTTTTGCGTCCTCTTGCCGTAAGAATTGAGCGGCTTTGGAGTAAAAACGGTCCAACGATGCGGGCGGTTTTCCGGCTAGCCAGTTCCCAAATTCAGAATCAGGATCAATCCCCTTGGTCAAAGCCATCAAGATTGAGTTATCGTTAGGATTGGTGATCTCAACACACGCTGCGTGGAACCTCTCCAGGTATCGCCTGAGCGCTTCTCTATGAGCTTGAGTGACACTGGACAGGGTATTAACGTCTTTTGGTCTAGCAACATGCATGCGAAACTGTTCTACAAACCTCTTGGCCAATTGATCGAATGAAGAAATGGATCTAGGTGGTAGGCGTGTAAACCACATTGTCGCGATTCCCCCCAGAGAGATGGGGAAACTTCGACACTTCACTGCATCGTCAGCCCTAGCAGCACTCATCGACCATTCATATTTCAGAATATGTTGGTTGGGGTCACTATTTCCTTCATACATTGGGAGAGTTGGCATTCTGAATCGTCTAGGGGGTTCAGCGTGTAACACTTCGTCTGTGAAAGGGGTATGACTACGAGAGATTCCCCAATCATCATTAGTGAGTCCCTGACTCTCGCGTATCATTTGACGTATCATGGTTGATATGTCTGACACTGGCAAATTCTGGGCATTCTGAGCTAAGGTGTGGTCGGGTTCCACAGTGTGAGTCTGGACCGGGCGCTGTCGACGGTCCGTGTCTCGCCTCCTTGGCTCAGCGTCTTCTGGGACATATGGTTCAGGAGTATGTCCGCGCTGTTGATTATTCGGCTCTGACTGATTCCGGGTATCAACCCTTGTCTCTACCGCGGCGGTTGTAGCGCGGTTGTCCGTGGTGTACTGTGGAGCAGTGCCTCCTCGTGTCGAGGGTCCTGTTTGAAAGCTGGTCGACGGTCCTGCTCTCAATTGCCCGACGGTCAAGGCGGGTTGATATCCCGTAGTTTGAGCGCGACTCCCCTCTAGCCGAGGACGGGTAGACCTGTGGTGATAGTCAGACGAAGCTGAGCTTTCGGTAGATGCCCTGGAGGCATCATCCCTCCTGGACCTTCTGTGGCCTCGGCGGTTTAGTTGGTTGGTCAGCTCGACATTGGCGCGCAACTGTTCGGCTAACTGCTGACGGCTTTGGGTCAGCTCCTGGAGCAATACTTGAAACTCTTGTCGGGTGACTGGCCCGGACGGATCCGAGTGAACGGTATTGTCCTGGTTGGAAGAAGGCTGTTGCGCAGGATTCTGTCTCTCTCGGCCTTCCTGATCAGCAGCGGTAGCGGCGGTTCTTGTGCTAACCATTTTTAGCGGTGGAGTCCTTTCCTAGACTTTGAGCAAATCTGAATAGAATGGAAGGATTCCGGACTGGATATCTGGATCTTCCTCTTGGATTTATGCAATCCGGTATCGACGGTAGATCCAAGGAGCAGGAGAAAAACTGGTTTTCTCAGTGAAAGCACCAAAGTGTTTGTACCAAAAATGGGCACAACACTCTTCGGGAGTTATTTGAAGAGATAAAGTGAAGATTGTAAATGTAAAACAGAGGTTATCTAACAAAAACTCCAACAAACAGAAATGTAAAATGCACAGACAAGCAATTTAGAGTGGTTCGGCGTAACGCCTACGTCCACTATGAAGTTTTGATGATTTTATTGATTCTCTTTCAATGATTACAAGCGATTATAGCAAACAACAACGGATTACAGATTAGAATTCGAAGTTAACAGCAAAGGTAGGATGCAAATCTTAATCCGGCAGAGTCTGGACCCTTCAGAATCAAAAGATCCCCCTTCTGTAGGCTATGGAGCTCTATTTATAGGCGTAGGAGGCTCAAATCTCGCTCAAACTCCGGGAGACTTGGTCTGGCACGTGAGGGGACCCACTCGACCGTTTCCAGAAAGTTTCGCCTTGATCTGGGATCGATACGAATCCATTTCGTATCGATCAAGATGATGTCCAAATGAGCTGAAATTTGGCAGGGATATTCTTCAGTGTGTATGCAAGCAACCCTGAAAAAATCATTGGATTTAGATCAGTGGATTGCGAGAAATTGTCGACACGAAATGGAATTGATCGCCGGCTGTTTCATTCGACTCCATGACCTCGTATTGATCCTTTCGAATCGATCATCTGCACGTGCTCCTGTAATGATGTGGCGCGTATATCTCGAGTCGATCCATCTTTTTCTCCGATATGGCCGCGTTGTATCCATGGATCTCGCCGCGTTTGCTTCGATGGATTACACGTCACCTTGGCTTGCTGGCTTGATGGATTCGAATGAAACATCACTGATGGATTCGAACAAGGCCTTGCCGATGGAGTCGAACAAACCTTTCTCTGATGGATACGAAGAGTAGTTCCTCGATGGATACGAAGAACAGTGGCCTCGATGGATACGAAGCATGCATTGATTGATGGATACGAGATGCGCCATCTACTGATGGACTCGAACCTGACTGATGCGAATTCGATGGGTTCGAACATTGCCAACCTGATCGTTAAGAAACCATGGGAACTCGCCTATGTGAAGCGGATGATGGACATGGGCTGGATGGATACGAAGCAAGGTAACCTCTATCGATACGAAATGATGCTCCCTGATGGATACGAAATGAACATCCTTGATGGATACGAAAACAAGCTTTCCCCTCCAACTTGTATTCATCATAACCTGAGCATATGAACTCGGATTGGCTTGAAACTTGGAACGTTGGCTTCCTTTGTTCTACTAGTCACGTCTCATCAATTGTAGCTTGATCTGGACTCGGACAAAATTCATCGATATCCATGACAAGCGATATTTGGAATCCAATCAATTCCTTGGTGTCCTGGCCTTGCCAAAAGGCGGGATAACAACACTATCGAAAACTTACATAAACAAATACATATATAAAAATCTGGTTATATCGATGTTATGCAAATAAATATATAACGCTGATATAAACTATTATATACTTTACAGTAGGATTTTATAAAACCTGAACACATATATTCCAATACTCTTAAACATGTTCAAAGATATATAAACTAAATTATAAACTGCAAGAATATATACCTGCAAACACAAGAAATTAGATAAGGCTAGCAAGTGAGGCCGATCTCGCCGTTGCTTGAAGGAGAAGCATGATGTGGAAGGGATGGTTGTCGGCGAGTTATGCGGAGGAGGGGCGGGTGCATCGGTCAGAGGAGAGGCGAACGGGAAGGAGAAGCTGTCGTGCCAGAGGCGGAGTGGGCTGTGGGTGCTGCGAGGTGACGAGGCAGAGGTGATGGGCTTGGGGTCGAGCTCGGCAGTCGTCTATGGGATGTTTACGCGGAGGGTGGATGAGTTCGGTAGATTGGCTAGAGAAGAGGGACGGTTGCTAATGGCATGGGAAGTGGAAGCCGAAGGGTTTCGGGTTGGAAGGGAATTGGTTGCAGGCGGCGAAGTAGGAGGAGGGAAGATGGTTATGCGCATTTCAGCATGAGGCAGAGGGTAGGCTTCGAAAATATGGGGTTTCGGTGGTGGTTGTGGCCTTGGGCTGCGGAGAGGACAAGTCGGAGAGGACAGGTCAGAGATTTATGCGGAGATTGGATGGTGCGGCTGTTAGGAGGTGGGAGCAGAATGTGGTGAGGTGGAAGGGAAGAAGAGTTACAGGAGAGGAAGAAAATGATGAAGAGCTTTGCAAAAGAAAATGGGAGGAAGGAGAAGTGACAGCCTAATAGATTGAACAGATTGAACGATAAGTGTAGTAATTGTCAGTAGTGAATGCTCTAGGAAATGTAACTTGAACTTTGGAAACCGCTAAGTTCATAATTATTAACTTTGGAAAATTGAAAAGAAAAACCACTGTTGGGTTAATAACGAGAAAATTTGAATAGACACAAGATTGTAACCGAGTACCGATACGGTAGGCATTACGCAACGTGCAATGTACGCCGGACTCCGAATTCGACAATCGAATATACCGTAGGGATCAGCACGACGAGACGATCGCAACGGCATACGGATATCAGTGGTACGATTGAATCATAAAAATTCGAAATTTTTATACTAGTGGAAAATGCATGAAAATCGTAGAAAAATGAGATCGATGGAGCCAAAGAAATCCAAATTTTAAAAAACGAAAAATGACGTCTTGCTCAGAAGATGGTTTAGAATTTGTCTATGTAAAAATATTTAGGTTTCGAAAATAGTTTATTTTCATCAATTCCTAACTGATTAAAATAAAATTACACACGAAAATAAACTTTCATATTTTCGGATGAAAATTTACCAGTTGCTATGTTTAACTAGACGCATTTCAAATATTAAATTTTATTTCAAAATTTTATCATTTAAAATTCATAAAATTTCAGCTAATTACGTTATTAAAACAGTTAAAATTTACGGGTCGTTACATTTATAAAATAAAATGAATGAACAAGGTGAGGTCGTTAGAAATAAAGCTCGGTTAGTCACGCAAGGTTATTGTCAAGAAGAAGGAATAGACTTTGATGAAACCTTTACACTCGTAGCAAGATTAGAAGCCATTAGAATTCTACTTGCTTTCACAAACCACAACAATTTCAAATTATTTCAAATGGATGTCAAAAGTGCCTTTTTAAATGGTTTTGTTAAAGAGGATGTTTATGTTGAACAACCTCCACTTTTTGAAGAAGAAAAGTTTCCAAATCATGTTTACAAATTAAAGAAAGCATTATATAGTCTAAAACAAGCTCCTAGAGCCTGGTATGACAGACTAAGATCTTACATATTACAATCAAAATTTGAAATTGGTAGAGTAGATAATACTCTTTTTATTAAAAGAAATAAAAATGATATCCAATTAGTACAGATTTATATAGATGATATCATTTTTGGATCAATAAACAATGAAATGAATAAAGAGTTTTCTGAAATAATGACAAAAGAGTTTGAGATGAGTCATATGGGTGAACTTACTTTCTTTTTAGGATTGCAAATAAAACAATTAGGTAGTGGTATTTTCGTTAGTCAAGAAAGTATGCTAGGGATCTAGTTAGTAAGTTTGGTATGACCACTGCGAGTGAAAAACCCACTCCTATGGCAACTAATGAAGCCTTGAATAAAGAAGACATGTCAAAAGATGTTGATCAAAAACTATACAGGGGAATGATTGGATCGCTTCTCTATATAACTACGAGTAGGCCTGATATCATGCATAGTGTCTGTCTCTATGCAAGATACCAATCTCAACCCAAAGAAACCCATTTAAAAGCTGTTAAACGTATCCTAAGATATGTTAAACACACTTTTGACTATGGCCTATTTTACCCTAAAAATGATTCATTTGATTTAATCTCGTATTGTGATGCTGACTATGTTGGTTGTAAATCAGACCGAAAAAGTACAAGTGGAACTTGTCACTTTTTAGGACATTCTCTGGTTTCCTGGTTTAGTAAAAAGCAAAATACTGTCTCACTATCAATAACTGAAACAGAATATATCTTTGCTGCTTTGGCTTGTTCTCAAGTTATCTATATGAAACAGAACCTAAAGGATTTTCGATTAAATATTTCAAAATCACCAATTTATTGTGACAATACAAGTGCAATAAATTTATCCAAAAATCCTACTCATCATGCCAGAACCAAACATATTGATATCAGACTTCATTTTCTCAGAGATAATATAAGTAAAGAGATTATTTCTCTTGAATTTATCAACACTGAGAATCAAATAACTGATATTCTGACTAAACCCTTGAATTAATCAACCTTTACCAAATTAAGAAGAGAACTAGATATTTGTTCTATAACTGAGGTATAGAATATAGATATAGTAACATATATATTTAAATAAATAGAAAAAAAAACAAATTTGTCAAAATTTTCAAAAGGATGTCGACTTGCCTCTACCCCCCATGTCGACCTACAACGGTCAGATTTGAAAATTTGATTTTCCCTCTAAAATCAGTTTGGTGGTTATATAACCACAATATTTCTAATTCATCTGTCTTCTCACTTTATTTTCTCTATAATAAACTTCTGAAAATACAAAGTAATGGCCTCCTCTTCTAAATCAAACCAAAATGCAACCATTTCCTTCCCTTCTCCTAATTAGGTTAATGTTTCACTTATTATACTTCGTTATTAGCATTTAGTTCCATAGTATTAGTTTAAGGGGGAGTTATGTAGTTTAGGCTTAGTTTTTGTTGATGACAAATGGGGGGAATTATAAAATAGGATAGTTAGGCTGTTAGTTAGGCTTAGATTAAAGGGGAGTTAGTAGATTAAGGGGGAGTTGTTGGAATAAGGGGGAGTCAGAGTAGAATCAGAGTTTGGTGGAGTACATTTTATAAACATAGGTTGTCATCATCAAAAAGTGGGAGATTGTTAGTTCCTGAGATGATGGTTTTGATGACAACAACCTTAGGACTTGTTATAAATATAAATACTAATATCTTTGTCTAGATATATATGTATATGCATGTACTGAGAATGAAGACTGTATAGTATAGAGATTCAAGACTAACGAATTCAAGATTGTAGAAATCAAGACTGAAGACTCATGAGTATCAAGATTATCAAGAGTTCAAGAGTTCAAGATATCAAGATAAGTAATAGAGTCTAGATTTATATTAAAACTTCATAATAGAACTAAAATCTTTGTTCGAATTTTAATTGTGTAATGGAATCCACCTTCTCGCTTTAATAGTGGGATGGAACCCACGACCTTCTCTATTGGAATGGAATCCACGAAATATTCAAAATAATTTATTTTAACTATTTTTCCAAAAACTATCTTTTTAAAAGTCATCTCTATCAATTTAAATATTTTAGTCTTAATTCAAAAACTATTCTTATCATCTTTTAATATTTTGATCTCAAAATCATCTCTTGTTTTTTAAACTATCTCTTGATTTTAATATTTTAGCTTTAAATCTAAAAAATATATTTTAAAGAAGTCTATACTTAGTTTTTAATATTACTTTTATATTACAGATTATATATTTTAAGATTACTTTCTAAAACTCTTTTATAAGTTTAGATTATATTCAAAATGGTTTACAAAGTTTAGAAATTGTTTTGACAAGTTTTAGAATAGAAATCATTTTAAAGAAAAATAAATTTTCAAAAATAACATAGGCATGTCGACATCCCTATACCCCCCATGTTAAAGTGGTAGCTGTAGGTTTCAAATTTCAAATTTTCAAAAGAAGTGTCTATTTGTCATGACCTTTCGTGAATGGACATGACCGTTGTTCTCCTATATATACCAGTTGTTTTCAATGAATTTTAAATTAGTTTTTATTCATTTCTTCACTCCATATTCTCCACTCAAATATTCTCTTATATTTCAAATGCTTTAACAAAATTCTGCCGAAATCCTAAGTGAATAAAACTCGATCGTCTCTAGTTTGATTCTTTGCTACTCTCTCTCAAAGATCTCAGTGCGATTCAGAGTTATAGGATCATTTGTAATCAAAGATCGAAGTGTATCGAGTCTCTCTCTATCAAAGTGTGATAGGAAACGGCGTGATTGTGGCCCGTAAATCAATTGGGTGTGGTTGTAGCCCGTAAATCATTTAGGTGATCTTGTAGCCTGGTTAAATCAAGAGAGTTTGCCCTGGACTTAGAGACAGGGGATGTATCTCATGGCCTTGAAATTAAGGTTGTAATATCGACATTATATTTAGAAAGAAATCTATACAAGAAATTGTGTGGAACTGGATGTAGGGTAACTCCGAAGCAGTATAAAATTCCGGTGTGTTCTTTCCTTTACTGCTTTTATTTACTATTCGCATCTGTGTTTGGTTCTGTGATTATCTCTGTGTTTGTGAATTGCATCTGTTTGGGTTTAATTTGAAAAGATTTCAAAAAGATTCATAAAATTAATTAAACACTATTCATCCCCCCTCTAGTGTTAATTCTGCCTTAAGATCTGTAATCCGCATTTCCTACATCATGTTGATTGGATATGTTTGGTACATTTTGTGGAGATGTCGAATGTTTGGTTTTGTGTTTCTTGGATTGTTTGAGCTTGATTTGTAGTTAATATTGTTGTTGGTATAATATGTGATTTTAACTTTATATATATATATATATATATATATATATATATCTTTGTGTGTGTGTGTGTGAAATGGAGCTATGGTATATATTGATGTATCGTCGCTAATAGCCGTAGGAAGCCTCAAAAAGTCATGGTCGATTCCATCGAAAAAAGTTGGGAAGCACGTACGCTATTCCGATGGCTATTTCATCGGTTATCGACGGCTGCCGATGGTTATCTACTGTCGGAAATTAATGTTATTCTTGTAGTGATTCTACAGCACCATCCGATGCAAAATAGTGCTGGACCATCTAATAGACATAGGACTTTTCCGATGCTACCCCACCCTCCGAATTATACCATATTAGCCAAAAGTAAGTTAAGATTGGCATTGACGTTGAATTGTGTTGCATATATAACTCTATTGAATTGAATTGAATTGTGTTAAATATACAACCATTAGAAAGCAACTTATGTTGGTAATTTCATAATCAAAAACCCTAATTTGGACATAAAATGTAAATTATTTTAGAATTGATACCAGTAGGAGCTTCCTGTGTTGATAAATTAGCCATGCTTCAATTTGAGAAGAAATCAGCGAAAATAGAGATTGATTTTTGAAAAATGGAGGTTTGGGTTTTGGTTTTGATATTTGTCTGAAAATAGAAAAAGTGAGGAGGAAGAAGGGGGGTTACTCTATTTGTATATGCTAGGGCACAATTTCAAATTGCTCCAACTGGCACAATCTCAAATTGCGCCCATATTTTTTTATGTATACTGGCGCTATTTGAGATTACGCCAGTATTCATGAAAAAAAACATGTATTCTTGCCAACTCAGTGCTGAGTTAGCCAAAACATGGCAACATTTGTAATTAATTTTGAAATAGGGCTATTTGCGTAATTAGTTTGCAAAATCGGACCAAATTGAAAAAAGTCCTCTCAAATCAAGAAACTTACAACCCTATGATACCTGGAGCATGTATTTGACGGACTCATACTTTTCCTAGAGTTTACTACCTAAATTTAATAAACAAGATAAGAAAGAAACAATGTTATTTTCCCCCTATTCTTTAGGTTAAAAGAGTTTCACTTCGCATCACTACGGTAAGGCAACCTCCCTATCGATCGATTTAGTGAATGCGGTTATATTCGAAAACTTTGATAGCATGGTAAATTGAATCCAATCCAAACATAAATCTTCATAAATAGAAACAAAATAAAATTTCAACCATTGTATTGTAATGTACCTGAGAGTTGAAGGCCTCTCAATGCTTGGTATTTTGCAATCATAATAAACATAGGGAATACACACACATTCGTAGCCTCTCTTTACCGCTATTTACTACAAAAATAAGACAACTTGCCAATGCAAAATAGGAATCGGCAAGGCATCGGTAAACATCATGATATCCAAACAATACTAGCATAACACAAACAAATCCAAGCAATACCATCACAATACAAACCAAATATCTAAGCAGTACCATCATAATATATACAAACCAAATCCACACAATAACAAAAAATACTTCCTACTCCACCAAACCATGCCCGCCATCACCATCACCTAAAATGTCCTCATCTGGAAAGCATCGTAAAAATGCTTCCGTAAGCAATCCAAGCTTCTTCTCTAGCTTTCCAACATGTGACTTCAACCGTCGATTTTCTTCTTCTACAGCATTACTATAGCAGCTCTATCTAATGATGATCTCTACATTTTATCAAAATTTATTCGTTAATAACTAGTAATTTTTTATTTCAACTGTTGTATTCATTGAAACAAAAAATTTAAATTTGCGTCAACCATATATTTATTTAATTAATTGAGTGATTTAACTTATATATTTATTTCATTTTTTGGGTGACTAGGAAAAATGATAACTTAACTCGATTAAACTCTTATTTAGTTTATTGAACAAAATTTATAATTTAACTCAATTATATATACATTATTAATTTATTGAGTGGTTTAACTTATATATTTGTTTAATTTATTGTGTGATTTAAAAAAAAAATTAACTTAAATAAACTCTTGTATAATTTATTGAAACAAAATTTATAACTTAACATACACACACACACATATATAATTTATTAGGCGATTTAACTTATACAAACACAATCTTTTTTAATTTATTGAAACAAAATTAATAATTTAACTCAATTATATATACATTTGTTCAATTTATTGAGTGGTTTAACTTATATATTTTTTTAATTTATTGTGTGATTTAAAAAAAATCTAAGATTTAACTTGAATAAACTCTTGTATAATTTATTAAAACAAAATTTATAATTTACACCAATATTATATATATAATTTATTTTGTGATTTAACTTATATATTTGTCTAATTTATTGTCTGATTTACGAAAACTATATTTATCGTTAATTTATTGAAACAAAATATATAATTTAAGCTAATTATATATTTGTTTAATTTATTGAGTGACTTAACTTATATATTTTAACCCAAACTAAATTTATTTTTAAAATGATGATGTTTAGGATACATATAACATACATGTGGTTCTTGGAATTTAAATAACTCAAACTTAATTATACTAAGCATTCGTGTAAAATACACATACACACACATGTGGGTCTTGGGATTTAAATCCAATGTATACATACATATAGTAAACTATACATATATATTACATGTCTACATATATATTGCCCATTTTGCATTTTACGTATTCATTATAATTTTATACATGTATATATACGTCTATAATATGTAAATACATGTATACATATCGTTAACTTAGTGGAAGCATAATCTACCCAGCTATTGGCGGTGGACCCATCCTTAAGCTTACTCCTGAAGTTCTCAGTCCTAAGAAACTCAAACACGAGCACTGGTTGCATGACATGACAACGTGGTAATATTGATAGAATGATATGCTTGAAGACCTGCATGGTAGTGTTGTTATAACTGGTAGTGGTGGTTAGGGTGGTGCTGATGGCGGTACTGTTACCACTGGTGGCGATAACCACCGTCACTAACAATTAACGACTCTAGTGTTAACTGCGTCCTCTCCAGCACTAGCCCAACCAACCACCACTCGTTATAATAGCACTACTATGCAAACTCTAAGGCCTTCTCTATTAATACTACCATGCTGCCATGTCATGCAATCGAGGCAGTGACCGAAGGTATGCATGGTAGTTCTGTTATAACTGATGATGTTGTATGGGAAAGTGATGGTGGCAACACTGCTACCATTGGTGGCAACAATTGTCAACTCACCACCACTATGGCTTTAGACCGTTTTTGTTTCACCATATAATACAATGATAGTTTTTTCTAATGATGGGCATCGCTCCTTTTTTTGCGGATTCTACCACTCTTTCGATCATACACAAGGATATGATTGAAAGATTGATAGAATTTGCAAAAAAAGAGAAAATCATTAGAAAAAACTATCATTGTATTATACTGTGAAAAACCATATAAACCTTCAAGTGTACACCTTCAAGTGCAATGAGATCTTTCCTATATGTAAACAAAGTCTACATTATCTTTCATCCGATAATATTATTAATTCAAATTAAATACTTTTAGTATGAAAACAAAGTGCATGCATTACTAGTACTACAATCGTCTCGAACATATCATGTACATCAATTCATCTGAAACTAGTAAGAAATTTAAACTCAGAATGTGCATGTTAATAAATGTATTAATTATTTCAGAGATAAACACCAAAATTGATAACTTAATCAACTTCTTACTACTGCAAGTAACCTACCATTCATGTATTAATTGGTTTATTCACAAATTCATGTATGTGTTCAATAATGCTACAAGCGCTAGGCTTAAAGTGAACTGCCAGAATTTATGCTAAATGAATATAAACATACTATTGTAAATAACAATTCCAGATGAATATAAACATTCATTTTAAATTCTCTTTTTCTGAAACAGGTACTTTAAATACCAAAAATAAATAGGGGGTACAATTTATAACATGTAGAGAACAAAAGATAATTAGAGTGTTAAACATAAATTAAACTCAAAAATCATCATATGTTCTCAAATGCTCTCGCAGAACAAAAACAGAAGAAAAAACGTAAGAAAATAGCACAAAAGCATCAGCCATGCAAGACCACACCAGGTAAGATTTATCTCCTATCAAACATTAGTTAACTTCGTTTAATAATAAATTTCATATCCGAGCAAGAATTTATGGCGTCCAAAGTGCTTATCCTACCCTCAAAGCTCGTCGATTATGACATTTTTCTCGCACCAGCAAGTATACCCACTTCTACTTCTCCTTTGTGAAGTCGACATTGTTGCTTATGCTGCCTGAGAGAATACTCGCTATTATCTTTGTTCATTTCATTTTCGTACCTTTTAACTTTGACCTGATATCTTCTTTTGCCATGTAGGGTTATCGATCACACCATTAGATATTATTGCAGTAAACACCAAAGGGATTTCTTCCCGTCGTTGCTTCCTGCTCTGTTTAGACCTAGAACGTATTCCTAATGAGACCATCAAAGAGTAGCGTGGGTTGAGAATTTTCGTGTTGGTGTTGAACTATGTCTATATTGGGCTGATAACCTTGATCTACGTTGGACATGTTTTCTAAGCATTAAAGCTTCATTTCATGAATTTTGTTTTGAAATAGCACATTATGCATATCAGTCACATTGCATATCAACTGTGTTATTCTGCTTTGGGCTAAAACCATTCTCTTTGTCGTGTTTTTGTTCTTGTGGTCACATATTTTTCGAAGTTGCTTGTTGCGAATTTCTTCTTTGAACATAGTGCCATTTAGATTAGTGGTTGTCTTGGCAACCCACACCCTATCAAACATACATCACTTAAGTGGGTAACCAAAATAGCTACAACTTTAACAAACATAGGGTTTCCATTCGTATACAAGTTGGATGAACAGATCATTGTTTTTGTTCACTATATTCACTTCATTTGGAAAATTAAAATCATTATTGATTTCAACCAAAACCTTGGCACATGTAATTTTAAACATAGCTTTAGTACAACAATCCATTTTCAATGGATTTTACAAAACTGAGGCGATTCTAATAATTCCCTCTTTCGACCAGAATTCCAGTTTTAATCCTAGGATATGAATCCATATCGAAATGGTTTGTAATATTTCTTTTGAAAGACTCGGTTCCGGAGACCATCTTTTCACCATCATTAGTTTTCTATCGCAGAAGTAAGGCCCTCCTACTAGGATTCTTTCACGGTCTTTATTATCTACAAATTTAATAAAGTAAAATCCATTTTCCTTGGTGTGAATAAAAGATTCCCCTTTAGTTTGTCAAAACCTTTCGATGTAAGATAAAAATAATAATGGTAATATGGATGAGAACCAACCACGTAAACCACAATAGAATTTTCCCAATACCGCTTGGCTGAGTCCACCTTTGAATTTTTCATTCTAGCATATGTTTTTGACTAAACTCTATAGGATTGAAAATTTTTAACGGAGTAGAAACCGAAATGTCTTTCTCAGTAATGACAGTCTCCTACGTATATGTTGTTGTATTTCCTGGAATTGAAATTCCTAGGTTACTAGAAAACCCATTATCATGTGAACCCACTAGAGCCTTAGGGTTGTTTCCAAACTGACGTGAGTTGGTGCCAGAAAAAACTTTGTTTTTTGAACCGTGACGGGTGAAAATTCCTTGAAAACCCATTGTTGTGGTAACCCACTAGAGCACTAGCTTTGTGTTAATACTTCCATGAGATGTTGCTAGTAAATCCTTATGTGTTAAATTGAGTTGAATAATCAGTTCGTGAATTATGCACGTTTCGCCCGTGTAGATTTCATGATGTGCCTATGATTTGAATTCATGATCTTTGAGATCTGGGTTTCTTTTGATTTCTTTTTGAAATAACAGGGGTGAAACCATCCCCTTCCGAAGTAGTGAAGAATTGTAGCATACAAAGGTCGGGGTTGCTGAGGGAATGAAATAAGGAGGCTGGAATAGAGGAGGCGGGGCTGGAATTTTAGTAGCTGCCATTACCGGTGGTTAGTGTCTCTCAATCTTTCCTCATGAATAATAATTAATTATTAACCAAGTTATAACAAGTAATTAAAATTAAATCTCATTTTTCAATTCTTTCTATGGGCTTATCACAACTTAAAACATCTCAGTCATGTTTAATAATATAGATGTTATCGAAATCTGGCACTATAATATAAAATAATTAAAATGTTAAGATGTTTGGAATAATGCATAATGTATAATTACAAACAATGTAGAAGTAAGACATCTGTAAGTGTGACTATATAACCAATTCTAAAATTTTATATTCTTACATATTTAAGTTACAAAGATGAATAAGTTAAATAACACTAGATTAAATGCACTTAACTAACCAAATGATAAAGTATTATATATGACTTTACAAAGCATGTATACATAGAATATGAAATCAGTCCTACTACTTCATTATAAAAAGCAGTTGTAGGCATTCTAACAATAACTGTAAGTTGACATCTTTTAGCATTTTACATTAAGTAAATATATTTACAATTGTAATTTGAGGTAGTTATTTCTCTATTTAATTGACTAATCATGGCTTTTACAGCCAATATTAACTAATAAAGCTTAACAAAATAATATAAGTAATTTTTAATTTTTGAATTCTTACACACTTAAGTTGTAACAATGCATAAATCGTACCGACAGAGGGCATTGCTTGCGGTGGCTTAGAGGCTTGGGCTTGTAATGGTGACTGGTTGATGGTAGCTTGGAACCTTATGCGATGATTTGAAGGAGGTGCTGGGCCTGGGAGGTGGCGACTTAGGCTTGCGACAACGAGGTGGCGGTTGGGCCAGGGAGGTGGGGGCTTGGACCTGTGGTGACGAGGAGATGGTTGGGCTTGGGAGGTGGCGGCTTGGGCTTATAGCGACGAGGTGGCAGCTTGGCTTGGGAGATGACGACTTGGGGAGGGGGCGCTGGGCTTATGGGGGTTTGGGGGGATTTGGCTTGCGGTGACGTGGAGGAAGGAGGAAAGACGTAGGAGGAGAGGCGACATGCTTTCATTTTTTTTTGGTTGGAAAAGTGATGGAGAAGGGGACATCAGCAGGGGTAAGTATGGATGGAGGCAACACCTTGTCGACACCCTACCGACGCCAATAAAGGGCATCGGCAAGGCATCCATAAATTTTGTAGGTAATGAGTTACCTATGAATTATAGATTCCATGTCGACTCCATAAATGAAGGCGTCTGGGGGACGTCGGTATTTTCAAGAAGGTAAGCATCAAGTTTTCTAGTAATGATCATCTTATTTTGTGTTACATAATTTTAAATCACTACTGTTTTTGTACATGTTAGATTGGAATAATTAATATCATCTAAAAAAAGTCATTCCAAAACTTTTTCAATAAAATAGATAAAGGTCGAGGTTACTTACTAATGAGGGAGACAAAACACAAACAAAGAAGCCCATAAGCATAAGTCCCAATACCTATGCAGTCTTGGAGTGTTTAAAGAAGTCAATGCATGACTATGAGAAATGTTGATGACATTTCCCTTGCACTTTCCAACCTTTTCTAACCGTAAAGATAATGTATAAAATCAACAAATAAATAACAGTTGCATTTCTATTATCTTCTCGTTTCAGTTTTTACTCTTGTATCAGTTATGTGTACACATTTATATTATCGATTTCCTTGTATAATTGTTTGTATTTTAGCTTAATTTGTTGATCTCTAGTGTATAATTGTGATATTTATCTATATGACCCTTGCTCATCAACAAGATACAAACAATTTGATTGCAAAATTTTATGCGTATTTTTATTTTCGAACATTAATGGTTGCTAGGATAAATACTTATGGATCAAATGGGTGTTGTTCAATTTCTAACTTTTATGGAGACACCCTCAAGAATTGATATACAATGCATGTGCATCTCTTTTTCATTGCTATATTAATGTGAGGTCTATAGCTCGGCAAAGGTCAAAACCTTTATAACGCCTTCAAATTATTGTGATTTATTGTGAATTGTAATCTTCAAATTCATTGGTTCAATTCGATAAAGGCCAACTGGTATTACCTTAACCAAGGATTTCATAAATTTATGTCATATTCCAAATACTATGATACCATAACAACATATATTTCAAGCCAAGGGAAAATATGGTAATTGGGTATATTTGAAGCATATGGTTGAATATATCAAGTGGGGCTAGAAATTATTTGGTGGAGAGGATTGGTTTTGCTTGTTCGTTGAGGCCAAGCCCACACTTATCATCCACTTAACCCCCTGCGTCTTCCCATCATTTCACTTCCAAATTTAAACCTAATTTTCATTGATGAGGACCAAGGAGGCCAAACCTTGACAAGAAACAAAGGGAACTAGGGGAGCTTGATTTATTGAAAGTTGTGTTTTGGTAAGCTATTCCTCACTTAGACTAACAGTCATGTTACTGGTGATATTTGAAACAAACATATTGTTAAGAGATATCATGTGCAGAAATAAATTTAATAAAATCTATAAAGTGATAGTTTATTTGAATTAATGAGGAGAACTACTAAATAAAATCAATTTATGATTAATCAATCTATTAGGAGTATTTGGATAATTAATAAAAGTTAGTTAAATTAATATCTGAGTAATTTAGAGTTATAAATTTATATTCACCAAGAAGAATATAGATTGGATATAAACTGCTTTAGAAAAATAAAATAAGAGAACATTGTTTAATTATTAAAAGAGGGCTAATATGCCAATATCCAAAGCCATGGAAAACATGCCCTAACATTCATTCTCACTTTCACTTGTAATTCAAAAACTAAAACAAAAGGAAAGAGTCTTGTTAATGATAGCTTAAAAAAGCAAAAGGAAGAAGGAGAAATCAACACAACCTTTCACTAATCTACTTTTTTATAGTTTTCAGTGAGTAATATATATTCCTATTAATTTTTGCTATAATATGTAGTATTTTAAGAAATAAAAATGATGTTAGAGATGATTTAACTAATGAAATTTTTATATATCAACTTGTTTTGCCATATACATGTAACAACCCGCACCCCAGCGGGCTTGGATTTTCACTAAATCGAAAATCCAAGTCCACCAAAGTACACATCATTGATTTGGTATCCTATAAATAAACAAAATGCATATCAGAGCACAATCAATATAAACTCAAAGTAGAATAGTAAAGCATAATGAACATATAGTTACTGACCAAGGTTGACACCTCTGAGGTCAAGTATCCTTGTTAATGTCAAGCATGCATAAGGAAACCCATCCTTCCGCTATTCCCGTCTTGTACCGATATCTGTCCTTCTAAGCCATCATATGTGGTGTAATGAGGAGGGGGTGAGAACAATGTTCTGGTGACTGGTAAATTATACACTTTATATATAACACTAGTTTATGTCGATTGCATTCCATCACATGTTATGTCCTTTAATTTTACTTAGTCGTCTCAGCACCACGTACGCGTACGATACGCCTCATCTACCCGTAGTAGATCATAACTACATACGTGTGAGTGTGTGTGTGTGTATAAGTATCACAGTCCCCTTTTGGACTAAGATACTATCCCTGCTAGTATCCATAACACAATACCTCGTCAGGATCCATCATCATCGCTGTATCATGTCCTTGTCGTCGTGAATACTAAGGAACTCCTCGTAGTGCCTAATAATGGCTTCAAAACAGTTTAGCTATATTATATATTGCCTTGGGTATTATCTACTTGTCTACTTTCTACTCCGCTCCATGGATGGTAGAGGACTCAGCTCCTCAGACTATAGTGGACCCAGTTATACGGGCTATAGAGGACTTAGCTCCTCAGAATATGGACTCAACTCCACGAATTATTGTGGACTCAGCTCCATGGATTACCCCATTCGTTTTGAAAGACCTCTCTTAAGGGTTATCTAGCCTTGCCTCATAACAAACAAACTAGCAAACAACTGTGGCGGTGCAACCTAATGTGACCTACACTAGTAGGAGGTATAGCCCGTTAGGTGTAACTCTTGTCTTTCCACTGACCGCTCAAGACTGATGACATTTTCGACCTATGTACATCTCCATCTTCTTAATGTGGTACCAGTATACTGACATAACACCGATCTTTTCTCACCAACCTATTTAAATTACCTAACGCAATCAAGAAAATAACCATACTAAAAAGTTGAAGCAAACCCTACTGGGGTATTCCTTCACCTATACACAAGCATATATAATTCCATGGGTGGTACAGTTTGATATGTCCCACATCAGTATAATGTATACACAACTGCTAGCAACCCTTTGTAGCAAGCAGACTTCTATTGTGTAACACTAACCACGCATTCCAATCAACTCTAATGACTATGTCATTCTTATCCATCTATGTTATTTGCTAACTTTAATAATTCACACCCCTCATAAAATACTTAAGGCTATGTATACATGTCTATATATATATCGTATATATATTCATTCATACTTTTATTATTATTACCCCTCCAATGTTCAG
This sequence comes from Allium fistulosum, assembly GCA_030737815.1. Taxonomy (NCBI): domain Eukaryota; kingdom Viridiplantae; phylum Streptophyta; class Magnoliopsida; order Asparagales; family Amaryllidaceae; genus Allium; species Allium fistulosum. Next base: position 106,126,174 of record CM060907.1, read on the forward strand.
CTGTTAATAATATTTCCTTATGTCTTAATGTGTTTACTTATTATTTATTTTAAGTTATTTCTGCTTACTTTTAAATGATCAAAATATCTTTTCCCATTTACTTTCATTCCTTTTTATTAAGCTTTTCCTTCTATCCCTTTTTACCATTTGCTACCCTCCCTAGTTTAATGAACTATCCATACCTTTTTTATTTTTAAATTACCACCTACCTACCTTTTTATCATTATTATTTTCTTTCTATCTTACTTGCATTGCATATATATTAATTTTACAATTGAACCTTTATTATTATCACACTTCAATTCTTTTAATTCATACCTAGAGATTTATGCATTTTAATACATTGAAATTACTTCTCCCTCAAAAGGAAAGGTTAACACTATAAATCTCTATATCTTATCCAAAAAGGGAGTTTGTACAACGTTTGAAATTACAACGAATAATATTTTTAGTTACTGAAGTAGACAATACAAAATATTTTAAAATATCCTTATTTTATACATCTCTTTCTTTTAGGCGTATTCCTTGTTATTTCAAGCGGTGCACTTTTGTTTATTAATCTGAACTTAATAATCTATAGAAATTTATATTGCAACATACTACATTCCAATAAATTAAAATACTACTTAAATCCCAATAATTTATTGTGATAACATTTAATTTACATTCACTTGCATACTAATTTAAATCTACAAATATGGAACTACACATAATCTATCAAATTCATGGACTACTACTACCCAATACTTTCCCGATTCACATACATTCAATATATAGTTCAAATTATCAATCATAGAATATGTAGGCAGAGTTTATAAATTCATTTCACGTATACGGTTTTAGCCTACAACTCCAATATATAATTTCTTACTCACCTTTTTAGCTTTACAGATTTCCAGATCAAATCTCTGTTATTCAATTTAACTCCCTTTCCTCCCTGTTTGAATACATACACCACAAGTGTACACATATTATCAGAAATCAAGATTAGAAAAGAGATTTGGATTTAATTTACATTTTAGATTCGGATTTATAATTTATCTTGGATTTGACGATTTGATTTGACCCTGTTCTTCTTCTCAATCATCCTCTGCTATTCTCCACTTGTATATACATATAAACTATAACTATTTTTAAGAATTAAGAATTTTTTGGAGAAGAGAAAATGGCAGAGCTCCGATGTCACTAAGAAAATATGAGAAGAAAAGTGAGGGGTTAGGTCTGTATTTATAGGGGTTTGGAGTTAACGTTGAGCGTTAGATTTATCCTAGGGAATCTTTAGTTTCATCCTAGACGTAGCTCATTACTTCGTACGCAAGTACAATATTTTGGTCCATCACGTTCATCCATTTGTCGCTTTGAAATCATGATTTAACACGTCAACCGGTCAACCGCTCATAGGGAATGGTCGACCAGTGATCCCTAGGGGTTGACCGCTTGAGGCGTTGAATTAAGGAAATATTTATATTTATAATTTATTTCTTTTTCAAATTTTTAAACATCCGTAACTTCTCCGTACTAACTCTAATTTCAAAGTGTTATATACAAAAACTGTTCAGAAAATGGCTACGAACTCAATAGTGCAAGTTTTATAGTAAAATTTGGACATTTGTGAAATTCCTTAAGGACAGAATCACATAACATAACGTGCAACCATTCTAAACTATCCAACCAATTAGCGTACAACCAATTTTACCAACAATCGTGTACAAGTGCACGGTGTATCACAACATATATGATATGTATATCGAGCAATTCTAAATTGGTGCCTTCTATATGAATGCAATCTTTTAAAACAATTTTGAAAATATAATGCAAACAACCTACATATACCGATAGTTCTATATATATGTAACCTTTGAAAATCAAAATCTTTGTTTTTGCATCCAAATTTTCACACATTTCTATGAATAGAAGTATAGTTCAATCAATTTTACATCCAATCTCTACGATTCAAAATCATAGCACACCATTTTGGACATCAAAAATTTAGAAAAATCCAGTTTTCTAAACCTATTTTCTTATGCCCGAAAAATGGTCTAGATGGAGAATTCTGTATTTTCATCCTTCTCTTGTGTACTCTTCTTCCACTGTACCTTGGAACCTTCTCTTTCGGGCCCCATTCTATTCCAACCATTCCAAGTACAGTCCGCATAAGTAAATATTATTTTAAATCTTAACAAAAATTCTTTTTAAAAAAAACAGAGTTATTTTAAAGCCAATTTTTATTCGCCTACCGAAAGGTACAGAGTCATAGATTGCATAGCTAAAACAATTTTTCCCTCGTCACTAACTATATTTTATTTTATTGTCACTTCTGCTGCACAGTAAAATCCATACTTGTCAATCCATCAACTTTTTCCCTACACTGAGCACGTGGCATTTTCAAAAATTATACAATTTCTTCTAGTCTACTCAAAAATCCTTATATATATAAATTTTGAAATTTCTAGAAAAATTCTTAAGTATTTAAAATTTTCATCACAAATTTTTTTAAAACGTTTTATAGAAGCATTTTATTTTCCAAAACCAAGAGTTTTAAACAAAAAAATTCAAAAGTGTGTGTGTGTATATATATTTCAAAACAAATTATGCCACATCACATGCAGTCGGAGTTTATCAATAGTTTAACGTCCATAATGGACTCTATCCTACCATGTGGTAAATTTTAAATTTTCGAAAACTTTCTTTTATCTTAACATAACAAACAACACATGAGTTCATTTATAAAATTTTCCTTTTTAAGGCATAGAGTCACCGACCCGTGGCTTCGCGACAAACTTTTCCCATCTTTTTCTCATCAAAATTCATCTTCCTAAAATTTTATGGCTTTTGGGACTTAACATTACCTTACTTTTAATAGCTAATAAATTTCTTAATTTATTTTATAAACTTCCAGCCTTCAAGCCTTCTATTTATTTATTTTTCATTAGTTAAGTGTCTACGTAAGATTTCCTTACTTTCACAATTTTCCAATTAATATAGCAGTCCATCTAGAAAACCAATTTTTAAAAGGAACATTGCTCATGATATCGTATGTGATTTACAAAAACAACTAATGCTTACCCAAACCTAAAGGAATAACTACTGGAAGCCTGCCTTTCAACGTCAACTAACATTAATGATGTTGTGGCCCCATCACTCTACTAAAATTAAATGGACCTTTCCAACATGTCATTCCACTAGAACCTACGCACCTTAACTTCTTTTTGGCTTCAAATAATTAAGGTCCATCCATTACTTCCATTTCCACACCGAATTATGGAATAAATTGTGCATCCTCACACTGTAGTGGGGATGAAATACAAACTATACACATTAAGAATAACTCATTGGCAAATTGGCTTAACGGAATAACTTTTCCACCATCTTTCTTGCCTTTCTTGATCTTGAGTCTACCAACGACCTCTATGTGCGTTTGTCATCTTATTGCCCTCTATTGTTATCTTCTCTTAATCCAAACCTCCTTATAGTATTCTTAAATTTTTGGTATTTTTTTTTTGATCCTTAACCTTTCTTGCGAGTTTACTCTAGAACCTACAGAAGTGTATTTTGATACCACTTATCGTTCCTTTGTGGGTTCTTCTTATGGCTTGCACACATGTTTAATAAAATATTCATAGGTTCTCACTAATATTCCTTACACTTTACAGGGATTCCTTATTGCTACTCTATGAGCAGTCATCGCTATTTTCTTCATAGCATTACCTTTTACCCCATCTTTCCTAGGTAGTCATCTATATCTAGTCCACATTAAAATTTTGGTTTGGTTTTGGCCACATTTTCCCAATAATTAAAACTCAAAAATTTTGAATTACTCAATCCCAAAACTTTTATCTTTAAAAAGTAAAAATTAAGAAACTTTTTATTAAATTCAAAAATAACTTGTTGTCTTAACTTTCTGAACTATAATTAAAGTTTAAATGTTCCTTTCATATTTTTTCAAATCAACCTTTTCTTTTAAAGCCCTTTTTCTATAATAAAATTTTTTACTTCTTAAATTTGGGATTTTGAACTCAAACCATTTGTTAAGTTTTAATTTTTTTTAAAAATTAATTTTTATACCAAACCATTTTTTAAAATACACTTAACAATGTTTTCAAAACATCTTTTACTATTTTTAATAATAAAAAGTAGACAAGAACACTTCCATCCTATTATTTTCCCATTTCTCATTCTATTTCCACTTCCAATCTTTGATGGAGTCTCTAATAGCTTATAAGGGAGTCTTTTTAAAGGATACACACAATCAATATGTACAACCGTTGAAACTATCCATTTTCTTTTGTCTTGCCTCTAATTTCCTATGTCGCTTCTAATTAGATTACTAGCATTATTTTATACTAATTCCTAATATTATTTATATTTATATTACATAATGCAATTACTATTCAACCTTCCTCTACCTAAACTGCTCTAATTTAAATTGCATTTCTCTTAATTTATTGTCTTCTTAGTTGAACCATTACAGCGCGTTCGCGTGCTGCTTTATTTTCGGGTTCTACTCTTCTTTCCCCCTTCTATTTACCCTATTTTAAACTTGTACCACTTCCTATTATCCACTCCTAAAAAGAATTTTTCCACTTAAAATTTTTCATCTTAGAGAAATCAATGAGCTACATACACACCATTAGTTTTTTTTTAAATTAACTTTTTTATTAAAAACCCATTTATTATTATTCTCGGTCCAAAAAGTTTTAAATTTTCTACTAAAACTTTTTTTAAATATAACGTACTTATATTTTTCTTTTGAAAATTTAATATTTACTTACTTTTCAAAAATAGAGTTTTTCTACTTCAAATAATTCATCTGAAAATTAGTTTAGATACATCATTTATATATTTTTCTCAAAATTTTATATTAAAATCATTTTAACTTTTATTTTAAATTATTTTATATGGGGTCGGACTTAGAGTGGATTTTTGACCTTCCATACTTTTAGACTTTTCTCCTTTCAACTTACTCATTGATTCTTCCAAATATTAAAATTCGGCCATCATTTTAGAGTGACTTCTACACGCCTTCCTTTGGGAACTTATTTAATTCTCGCTTCTGGATATCTGCAACATACAGACTCTTACTTTCCCATTTATTTGGACCTTCTATACATCATCAATCGGCAAGCTTATGGGGATCTACAACTATTAAGCTATCAGAGATCAACTAGGAAGTCACGTATTATCCAACTTTTAGGGACCTTCCATATGCTACACTCATGCTCTTCTTGAGTCAAAGCCTTTCCCATAAGACCTATTTTTTGTGGGGTAATCGGGTAGGTGTACATCTTCAACTTCATCCATTATTCTGACTCATAATCAACTTATCCATCTTTTCGTTTATGGTTGCAACTAGTTTATAGTTGAAATTCTTAGGATTTTGCATAAAATATATTTATTTTTATAGGTAAAATACAAATACGTTCACTCATCGTTTTCTAATTCTTAAGATCAACTAACCTAAGCTTCGATACCAAATGTAACGACCTGCATCTTAGTAGGCCCAGATTTTTACTAAATCGAAAACCTAGGTCCACCAAAGTGTGGATCGTTGGTTTAGTATCCTACAAATAAATAAAACGCATATCAAAGCACTATCGATATAAACTCACAACGGAATAGTAAAGTATAATGAACACACAATTATAGACCAAGGTTGACAACTCTAAGGCTAAGTGTCCTTATTAGTATCGAGCAAGCATAAGGAAACATGTCCGTCCACTGCTCCTGTCATGTATCGGTACCTATCCTTCTAAGCTATCATGTAGGTTGTAATGAGAAGGGGGTGAGAACAACGTTCTTGTGACTGGTAAATTACATACCTTATACATAACACTAGTTTATGCCGATTCCTTCCATCACATGTTATGTCATTTTATTTTACTTAGTCATCTCAACTCCATGTATGTGTACGATACACCCCATCTACCCGAGGTTGACCATAACGACATATGTGTGTGTGTATAAGTTCCACAGTCCCCTTTGGACCAAGATACTTTCCCCACTTGTATCCATAACACAACACCTCGTCAAGATCCCTCATCATGACGATATCAAATCCTCATCGTCGTGCATACCTAGGAACTCCTTATAGTGCCTCATAACGGTGTTATTATAATTTAGCCGTATTCTATCCCTCATTGGGGATTTTCTACTTGTATGCTTCCTACTGTGGGCTCGACTCCATGGACTATATAGGACTCAGCTCCTTGGACTGTGGACTCAGCTCCATGAACTATTGTGGGCTCAGCTCCACGGATTACCCCATTCATTTTGAAAGCCCTCTCTTAAGGGTTATCTAGCCTTGCAACCTAACAAACAAACTAGCAAACAACTGTAGGGGTGCATGACCTAACATGACCTACACTAGTAGGAAGTGTAGCCCATTAAGTGTAACTCTCATCTTTCCACCGACCGCTCAGGACCGATGACGTTCCCGACCTATGTACAGCTCCTACTCCCTAATATGGTACCAAAACACTGACATAGTGTGGACCTTTGCTCACCGTGCTATTTAAATTGTCTAACGCAATCACGGCAATACCCCTACTAAAAAGTTGAAGCATACCCTACCGAGGTATGCCTTCACCTTACGCAAGCACATATATTTCCGCAGGTCCTACATTTGGAAATGTCTCACATCGGCATATTGTATACACAACCAATGGTAACCCCTTGAGGTGGGCAGACTTCTGTTGTGTATCACTACTGACCTCGCATTGCAACCAATTCTATTGACTATGTCATTCTTATCCATTTAGGTTATTTACTAACTTTAATAATTCACACCTATCATAAACGCATACTTAAGGCTGTGTGTGTGTGTGAGTGTGTATACATACATACATACATATATATTCATTCATACTTTTATTATTATTACACCTCCAATGTTCAACTGTTAATAATATTTCATTTCCTTACTTTTTAATGTGTTTACTTCGTATTAAATTTAAGACATTTTTGGTTCCTTTTAAAAGATCAAAATATCTTTTCCCGTTTACTTCCATTCCTTTTGATGTGCATATTTTTACCACCATATTTAATCTAATTAAATTAAATAAATGATCATATAAGGTATTTTAACTTTTTTAAACCAAAATTCAAATTATTTTCAAATCGTCATATATTCATCTCCATATAAGGGCAAAATGGTAATTTTTGTGTATATATTAATTTGAGAAAATTTAATTGGAAATTTCTATATTATTTTGTAAGAATTTGGCTTCATATATAAGTGGTTTCATGAAGACATATGCATGCACAAGAGTGAATACAAAGGAATGGAGATGGAAATAATTCATTTCATGGATCATGGAGGACCCCACTACCCACTTATCTTAATGTACAAATTAGAGGTTAATGCACATGCTAATAGAGTTTAAAGCTTCATGCACACTTAAATGATGATTATTTGATGCTAATGATTACTTGGCCTCCACACTTCCTAGGAGGGTATTTTGGGCATTCCCCAAAAAATGGATTAGGGTTTCATACATGTATAAATACCCTTATGTTAAACAAGTTTTTGGCGCCGTTGCCCGGGAATTTGCTTTGATTTTTATTTTATACGCTTCGGATTATTTTTATTTGATTCTGTGTGTGTTTATTTTTTGTGTGTTTGCATTTAAAAAAAATTGTGTGTGTGTTTGTGTGATTTTTATTTTCAATTTATTTGTGTGCTTGTTGTTGTTTATTTGCACTTGCATTTTCTCTTCTATTATAAAAAAACATTCACAATTTCAAAACAAAAATATTTTATTTCCATTTCATTTGCAATTTGCATTTCATTTTACAATTTACATTTCATTTTACAATTTACATTAAAAAAACAAAAAAAAAATTTGCATTGCCATTATTTTTACTCTCTGCCTCTCTGTTCATTACTTCTGCCACCAACTTCCCTCTCTTTGTTACAACATACAACTTTTAGAGTCATACACTTCACCACTTCTTGCTCAAACACATCACCAAGCAGCCACTTTCCAATACATCATCTCCTTCCAAGCATATACAACTGCCTCCTCCAAGCTCCAAGCATATACAACCACAAAAAAATAGTTTGTTTGCAGTTTTCATTTTGTTGTGCATTTCTACTGCTAGTCATCTTCCATCCTCCAAACATATACAACTGCCTGATCACAAACATACCATCAACAAACAATCATTGCTGCTGCATTGCAACCCAACTGTCCACACAACTGTGTTCATCTCCATCCTCGCTGCACAGTCACTCCATTACCATACTAAAAACTGTCCATTGACAATTCATATTGCAACCCCCTGCTACATTCATCAAACTTCCCCTGTATTGCACTGACCAGTCTCTACCCCTAGTCACAGCAGCCACTTCACCATACTACACTGCCACTATCATTAACATCACCGATCACATCCTACCCCTTGCCATTTTCAGTGACAGCCACTTCAAACACACCCCCTCCACCATCTCAAACCTTGCTACCACCCATAACTGCCACTGTGAATAAACAACTACAATAATCATCCATCCACCCCCCCCCCCTCTGACAACATGTACAACAACCATCTTGCTTCACTTCCACACTACCTTGCATCACAAACCAATTCACTGACCAAACCAATTCACTGCCTGTTGCAATTCACCACTACATATACAACTGCTCACTTCTATTGTGCACATCCCCTTCTTTCAGACACACGACCAACTTCTACCACATCCAAAACTACACAACTCATAACATCTTCCACTTACATCACTGAACAACTGTCAAACGACCATCACCCTGTTGCCTTATCTTCTTACATCTGAACTTCACACACTTCTAACCATCAAATATACTCATCAACGCTTCACTCTGCATACTCTTTTGTGTTTAAATCACCACACTTCACAACTCAGTCTGTCAACTTCAAACTTCTAGGCAAATACCCCAACACTTACCAGTGCAATACACTTACCAGTGCAACACCTACTCGAGCTTCAAAAACCATCACCAGACATACATCCAGTTTTGCCACAATACCTGACCAACCTAACCACCCTTCCATCCATACCCAGTCTTCACCATTCCATCCAACCATTATCGAATACAACAACTGTGCCATTACTGGATCGCAACATCAAAACCTCCTCTACACCACCAACATCTACTTCCAACAGTACTATCAACTCACAACCTAACTAAACTGCCTGCCATCCACTACAAAGAACAACCCGAACACCTTTTCTCCATCCACAAAACTTCCTGTGACCATCTACAACTTGCTTCTGCCCATCTCCAATATCCCCTCTGCTTGCCACCAAACTTATTACACAAAACTGTTCATTGTTGAGCATCTCCTAATTCAACCATCTGCCATCAACCAATCCACTACCTCGGCACTCATACTTCACTGCCATACCAACAAAATTCCCACATTATCCACTACATCACTACCTTATCACGAAGCCACACCATCTTCTTTACTTCTCAAACTTCCCCTACATCATTACTATTCCATTTCTCGAGCTACCGCCACAACGCTTCTTCCACAGTCCATAAAAGAATCATACCCGAACAACTTCTTCCACCTGCCTCTGTCTCTTCTATCACAACTGATGTTATCAACAGTTCCCCCCTTACTACCCATTACCATTCTCAAACAACTACCCACATCTCACCACAAACCATACCCACCACCAACATCGGCAACTACATATCATATACGACACAAACTCCTTATCACTGTTATCATTCCAACAAACACCGTCTCCAAGCATACAACAACCCTACCATACAAGCATCACTGGCAATAGCACAAACTCCCACTGCCTTCTTCGATCGCGACACCTCCATCGCCATTGAACCATCATTCGCCTGAACGAAATTTGCAAACCCAATCACCGAACCCATCATCCCCATACTGAACGACATCTTCCATCACCTCCTACAACCACGACCACCTTCGCGCCATCCAAACCCAAATTCCAATTCCTGACCAAACACTACCTCTCAACCACTCCTGAACACTACAATCACCCTAAATCGCCGCAACATCTAGCATCGCCTCATTCCAACCCCACGAAACCAAATCGCTTTCACCGAATCGACGCCTCACTACCCTTAATTCCCTGAAAATGATCTTCTGAAACTAGAAGTGATTTTAAATTTTTGATTCTAGTTTGGGATTTTAGGAGAAGTTTTGTGTTGAAACGAAGTACAAAGTTAGGTGGCAAATTTTTTTTTTAAAGAGAAGTGGAGTTCGCTTGTTTTGGTGGGCCGGGTTTGGCTGGTAGGTTCAGTACAATTTTTTTTTCTTTTTTGTTTATTGTGTTTTATTTCGTTTTGTTTTAATTCTTTTTTTTTCTTAAGTGCATACTTATTAAAAAATGTTTGCTCAAATTTTTTATTTAATTTGTTTTTAGCTTTTGTTCCTTATTCTTTAACAAAAATAGATTTTGAGTGTTAAAGCTCTTCTTTCTTTTTATTCAATATTTTAAAAAAACTTTTGGGTTGAGTTAGATTGCCTTAGTTTTCTTTTTGCCTTTAAAAAAACAAACAAACAAACGATTTGTTTTCGAAAAAAAAAGACACTGTTGTATATATCTTGTTTGAAATTTCAGGTTGCTGAAGCAGAAAATCGCAAGAAAAAGAAGTGCTTCCTAAAATAAAGTGCTTGCTTTGCTTAGCCTGTCAAAAAAAAACCGCTTGCTTGCTTATAAATTTTTTTGCTGCTTTTAACCTTTATCTATTGTTTTTATTTGCCTTGCATAGTTGTTTGATTGCATTTAAAAAAAATTCAAAAACAAAAACAAATTTCATCGTAGTTGCATTGTTAATACATGTATAATTTCTGCTTTGCATTTCATCCAAGAATTTTTGATTAACGGTTAGACATCGATAACACTTAATTGTATATTGACAATTTGTCCTTTCTCGACAATTTAATTTCTTGGTGTCCAAGCTACGGAAGAGTAATAACCATTTATAAATATTACGGTGATTCATAAATATTATAGTGGTTGTTCCTCTGAAGGTACTTAAACCTTTAGCAGTATTGCTACAGTGATTCGTGGTGCATCGATAAATCCTGTTCGTTACCTGGCTGAGAACTATCTTGTTGATTTAAGACAAAGTGTGATTATACAATTTTGGGTTGGGTTAGAACATTTGTAATTTACCTTGCATTCATTTAGTTGCATTAGTTCATGCATATTTAAAAAAAAATTAAAAATCCAAAATTTAAAAAAAATTTAAATATTCCTTTCAAATTTTTAAATCCTTTCTTTTGAAATTTTTCAACAAAAAGAAAAAAAATCCAAAAATTTTACTTAGTTTTTTTTAGAAAACTAAAAAATCCAAAAAAAAATTACAAAATCTTTTCAAAAACAAAACAAAAATCAAATTTCTTTTTTTCTCCTTTATGAATATTTTTCCTTTATAAAAAAAACAAAAAAAATCGTTTTGGTAAATAGTTTTCCTTTATAAAAATCCAAAAAAAAAAACATTCTTGAAAATGTTAGAATTTCCTTACTCACAAGAATTTTACGATAGTTGTGAAAATCAATATAATCCATATACTTTCACTCCAAATTCGTATGGATATTTTAACAACTATTGTTTAAATGATTCGGATTTTGCACCACAAAGTTTTCAAAATAACGAGCAACCCTGAAATCTTGAAAATAGCATTTCGTCTTTACTTGAAATCTCTACACAACAAAATCAAATGATAAATGATTTGTGTAATTCGTATTTGTGCAATAACTCGAGTCAAAGTTTTCAAGGATTTCAAAATTTGAATTCAATTCAAACGATTTCGATGATAACCCATGCCAATTCAATTTCGAACTCCAAGATGAATCTCAAACTCAAAATGAAAATGGAAACAACTTTTCAAACGAATTTGGCAATGGGAATAATCTTAACCACGTTACGATTGAAAATCTTTGTTCTCAACAATTTCAAAGTGAAAATCCTCATGTTAATAACTATAAATTGGATTTTGTTGAGAAAATGAACGAAATTTACAATGATCACACAGATTTGTTGATTGAAACATATATGAAACAACATGTTAAACAAAATCAAATCCCAATGTGTGACGAGTCAAACGATAATCCATCTTTTACCCAAATCGAGAATTATCAAATAACAACTTTTGAAATCGAAAATGACAATCTTAATGAAGTTGTTGAAATCACGGTAATTGAGTTGGATTTAAACTCTTTTGAGGGTGAGAAACTCAATTTAAATTTTGATCTTCCTTTCTACGATTTTGAAATTTTGAACACAACAACTTTGGATTTTGAAAATGATATACGCGATGAAGTTGTTGATAATCCAACAAAGGAAGACGAATTCAATGAACACGATTTCTTTGGAATTTTCGAAAACAAGTTGTTAAATTCCGAAGGGGAAGATTTAAATTACCATTTTGATTTTGAAATGAATAATTCTAAGGAAGTTTTCAATGATAAGTTTGAATTTCAAATTGCTGAAAATAAACATGAATTTCAATCAATCATTTTATCAACCCCGAAAACAATCGAAAATAAAACAACTCGTATGATTTTCAATAAAACAACATTCGTTTTTCCAAATCAACATTAAACTTTAAAATCTTTGAAGGTTTGGTTTAACAAGCTTCAGCTGTGTCTCACATACTTGACGAGACAAATGAATCGGTCTTTAGAAGACCGTTTCATTTACTTTTTGACGATATACTTTCTGATCTCGTGTAAATACCGTTCATTTTCATGTAAATATAGGTCATATTTTTATTTTCTTTTTCTCCTTCCACTAAGGTTGACTGTGGGGACACAGACAAAAACAAGTGTGTGGGAAGACTCATCATCATTTTTGATTTTTCATGGTTTATTTTTACATTTTCTTTCCAAATTTTTTTTCTAAAAAAAATCTCATAAACAAAAACAAAACGAAAAATAATAATATTTTTTTAAAGCATTTTGATTTATTTTTAAAGAAACACTATAGGATAAATATATGGTTTTGGTTAATTAAATTGAAATTTTTGAAAAATTTATTTGTCTTAGCAAAATAAAATTGAAGTTTGATTACAAATAACGATGGTTTAACTAGTATATAGGAAGGTTCATACGTGTTAATTATGAAATATCCTAATTGAAAATCTTTGTTTTAAAAAGTGGTGAATTCAAATAAAAGGATATAACATTTTTTTGTCTTCTAAGTTAAATGGTGCTAAGATGATTTTGCAAAACTCTCTCTTCAAAGAAAAAGAACAAAAAAATACAAAATACAAAAAAATATTTCTTGTAGATATGTATAGTTTTTAATAAACACCTAGAGTCATGTGTTCACTTGCCATGCTCTATACCCTTCTCACGTAAGCCCGAAAGGCAGTGCACGATCGGTATATCTAGCCTCAGTTTATCTGAGTTAGGTGTGTGTATATAAAAATTATTTTACTAATAACGCCTATAGTCAATAATTGTTCACACTTGTGTGTTCACTTGCCACGCTCTGTATTCCCCTCACTTAAGTTCGCAAGGCAGTGCACGGGTAATATAGCTGGCCTCAGTTTACCCGAGTTAGGCATACGTAAATATTGTTAATATCAATAAAATTTTCAAATAAGAGAGAGTAAGCAATTGAACTCCAAGCACTATTTTAACTTATTTGATTTGACTTGTTATTGAAAAGAAATGAAAATACCACCTTGGTAAAATTTGATAATCAACACAGGATCTATTTCATAATTACACTGTGTTATCAACCAAAACAACGAGTTAAACTATAGTCTATTTGCTATGATAACTTGATTTTTGTTGGAAATTCTGACAAGTAAAAGATCTTAAATTTGTTGATAATAACCAAAACCTATATTTAACTTATTTGTGTTAATTTAAAAGTAAATCTTTCCTTCATAAATATTTTCAAAAACTGGCATTCACATCTTTGTAAATAAATCTTGCATTTTGTAAATATTTTCATTCTGCATTTGGATTTTGTAGGTAGTATCCGCTGAAAACCCTCATGAGACAACACTCATCCTACTGTGGACACCCAGAGGTTAATGGCTTGTTGCGTACGCTCAATGCAATCGTGCTTCCTACAAAAACGGATTTATCTTAGTTTTTTTCTTTATTCGCGGACGAATAAAAAGATAAGTGTGGGGGTATTTGATGTGCACGTAAATGTGCATATTTTTACCACCATATTTAATCTAATTAAATTAAATAAATGATCATATTGGGTATTTTAACTTTTTTAAACCAAAATTCAAATTATTTTCAAATCGTCATATATTCATCTCCATATAAGGGCAAAATGGTCATTTTTGTGCTTATATTAATTTGAGAAAATTTAATTGAAAATTTATATATTATTTTGTAGGAATTTGGCTTCATATATAAGTGGTTTCATGAAGACATATGCATGCACAAAAGTAAATACAAAGGAATGGAGATGGAAATAATTCATTTCATGGATCATGGAGGACCCCACCTACCCACCTATCTTAATGTACCAATTAGAGGCTAATGCACATGCTAATAGAGTTTATAGCTTCATGCACACTTAAATGATGGTTATTTGATGCTAATGATTACTTGGCCTCCACACTTCCTAGGAGGGTATTTTGGGCATTCCATAAAAAAATAGGTTAGGGTTTCATACATGTATAAATACCCCTTATGCTTCATGTAACCTCCTTCTTCTTAGTTAGTTTTTAGCTTAGAAATAAAAGAAAGCTTCTCTTTTCTTTTCATGACTACTTAGCCCTTTCTTTCATGTAATTTATTTTTATGCAACTTTAATACATTGCTCTTTTCTTTTCTTATTTACTTCCTTTCATGCTAGTAGTGTAGTTTGATTTTAATGCAAGTAGATTAGTTTTATTTCTTGTTCGTTTAGCTCTTTTTCCTCTTCTTTTTGTTTCATGTTGAAGGCTATATTTGTTGATTTGATAACAAATATAAGGGGCTAAACCCCTTCAATTTAGGGGGTAATGAAGCTCTCTAATTATGTAGCTTCAACATAACTTGTTAATTTTGATCTCTTTTATGCTTAAATGAATGTTGAAGTGATTTATTGTTTCATGTTCAATTTGATAGTCTATGTTGTTCATAACAAATATGCTATGCTTAAACAATCACAAATAATAATTACCTCTTCATCTACATATGATGATGGTAATGAAGTGAATGTTGAAAGTAAAATTTGATGGCCTATATTTCTAAACAATAGTTAATAGGTCATGCTTAAAATAGATTTCATTTTCAACTTGTTGTCATTTTTCATGAGAGATTGAATAGTGGATTAGAGGTAGTGTTAAAGTTTGATGGCTTATGTTGGACTAATTAATAGCACAAATATATCATACTTATGATAAGCACATCATTTAAATTCACTAATGACCAAAAAAGAGAGATCATAATTTCATAATTTGTTGAACTATATGATCTAGAGAGTGGAATTATCTCTAAATTGTTATTTAACTTTCATATTTTTTATCTATTTTTCTTTTGCTAGTTTATGTTAGTTTTCTTACATTTCTAGTTTAATTCACCCTCGACTTCGGTATAATTTGATTGAATAGAGATTTAAAATTAATAATTCCCTACGGATCGACCCGTACTCGCCACGTACTAACATTTGTACGCCGTGCGCTTGCGGTTATTTTTATTTCAAAATTTATCAGCGATTTTCTAACTCGCTAGAAAATTTGCCGTTAAACGCCTTTTTATTGAACTTTTCCTTCTATCCCCATTTGCTACCCTCCCCCGTTTAATGAACTTTCCATACCTTTTTATTTTTAAATTACTACCCACCTACCTTTTTATCATTATTATTGCTTTCTGCCTTGCTTATAGTGCATGTATATTAATTTTACAATTGAACCATTATTATCATCACACTTCAATTCTTTAAATTTATACCTAGGGATTTCGGCATTTTAATGCATTAGAGTTACATCTCCCTCAAAAGGAAAGGTTAACACTGTAAACCTTTATATCTTATCGAAAAAGGGAATTTGTGTTACGTTTGGAATTACAAGGAATTATTATTTTTTAGTTATTGAAATAGACATTACAAAATATGTTAAAATATCCTTATTTTATACATCTCTTTATTTTAGGCGTATTCCTTGTTATTTCAAGCGATATACTTTTGTTTATGAATCTGAACTTGGTAATCCATAGAAATTTACATTGCAACACACCACATTCCAGTGAATTAAAATACTACTTAAATCCCAATAATTTATTTTGATAACTTTTAATTTATATTCACTTGCATACTGATTTAAATCTACATATTTGGAAGTACACATAATCTATTAAATTCAGGGACTAATACTACTTAATACTTTCTAGATTCACATACATGTAATATATAATTAAAGTTATCAATCATAGAATATGTAAGCTAGGTTTATAAATTCATTTAATGTATACAATTTTAGCCTACAACTCCAATTTACATTTTAGGCATGTAGAAATAGATTTACAACTATATGAATCCAATTTTATATAAAATATATATAATTTATCCCTCGTCCTTTTAGCTTTTCAAATCTCTAGATCCAATCCCTGTTATTCAATTTGACTTCCTTTTCTCCCTATTTAAATACATATACCGCAAGCATACACATATTTATCAAAAATCTAAAGTAGAAAAAAGATTTGGATTTAATTTACATTTTAGATCTGGATTTATAATTTACCTTGGCTTTGACGATTTGATTCGACCTTTTTCTTCTTCTCAATCGTCCACTACTATTCTCTACTTGTATATACGTATAAACTATAACTATATTAAAGAATTAAGAATTTGTTTGAGAAAAGAAAACGACAATGCTCCGACATTGCTCAGAAAATATGAGAAGAAAAGTGAGGAGTTAGATCTATATTTATAGGGGTCTGGAGTTAACATAGAGCGTTAGATTTGCCCAAGGGAATCTTTAGTTTCATCCTGGATGTAGCTCAATACTTCGTGCGCAAGTAAAATATTTCAATCAATCACGTTCGTCCATTCATCACTTCAAAATCATGATTTAACATGTCAATTGGTCGATCGATCATATGGAACAGTCAACCGCTACCGGTGATCCCTTGGAGTCGACTGCTTGAGGCTTTTAATTAAGGAAAATTTTATATTTTAAGTTTATTTGTTATCCACATTTTCAAGCGTCCATTACTTCTCCTTACTAACTCCAATACCAAAGTGTTATATATGAAAATTGTCTAGAAAATCATTACTAGGGCGATGGTGCGAGTTTCGTAGCCAAATTTGGATGATTGTCAAAATTTCTGTTTTCAGCCCTTATCATATTTAAATTTAATTTCCTTATTAAATTTTCCGCTAAATTTTTGGGGTGTTACAATATATATATATATATATATATTGTTAATCGGCTTTATGACCAAGTAGATTTTCATTGGAAGTTAGAACATCAAGATAAAGATGAGACGATTCACGAGCTTGGGAACATGCTTAGAAGGAGGATATGATCATACTTAAGAAGTTGCAAAAGCAGAGGACTAAGTGGACCACTTGGTACCGAGTCCTCCCACTCAGTACCGAGTCTTTTTTACTCCACTTTGGACTTCTAAAATAATACGTGATGTTATGACTCAAGTAGTTTCCATGGAGTGCTCTTCTTGAAGAATAGACGGACAACTTTAAAGATTCTCAAGAAGAAAGCAAAGAAAGCTAAGATGAACAACGCATCATTAGAAACCTCTCAAGAATAGCTCAATCATAATGGAAAAGTGCTTGGAACATGAAGGGATGAAAATAGAAGATCAAATAGAAGGAGCTGGGAGCTTTTCCCCCAAGAAAACCAATCGATGATGAGTGATTTTTATCACCAATTGGGCCTTGTTCCACTCTCTTGCATTTGGGTTTGGATTTGGAGTTGATGTTTAACGGGCCTCCGGCTCTACTGACTAATTCCTCTATAAATACAGACCCCATGGCCAATGAAAATGGACTTTTGGCACTTTATCTTCTTCATCTCATATCTTCTTTCCATGGAAGTCACTAAGGAAACTACTCTTTTCCGTTCTAGGCTTTAGTTCATTAAAACCCTTGTAATGGTGACTCTAAATCACTCTAGATATCTCCAAATCTCTTTAAAACTCTCTTAAGATATACAATTCAATAAAAGCTACAGTGGTTTTAGGCTAGATATGGAAGAACCACTATAAAAATCAAAGTGTTCTTACCGTTTTTCTTATATTTTCTGTTAGATCTCAATTTTTCAATGGGTTTTTAGGTGTTGTGCCGCTTTCGACGTCAACATGTTGGTGCTCACTGAGAATTTGACTCTCACTGTCATATTTAGCTTGCTATTTTAGGTTTTAAGAGATCCGATGGCTAGATCCAAGAAATTTTCTTTGAGGAAATTGAAAACTTACTGATAGAAATCAATGGTGCCTAGGAGATTTAAAAGATCCTCAGGAGCAGTTGCTAGCATTGATGAAGGAAATGCTCATTAATCGAAAGTTAGTAACCAATAGGTGGTACCAAGATCATCTACTCAACATGAAGTGGTTATTAGGGTGAAGCTTGATAAGATGATGTAAGAATTGAACTAAAAGTTGGTTGAAAGTTAAAAGGCTTTAATGGAAAAGATAGATGCCAGCATAACACTACTGACTAAGCAACTACAAAGGACTAGGAGGAGCATGAGAGATGCTTCTCCCTCCAGGTCTGAAGAAGTGAATTCATCTGTTTCTGGTTAGAATAGGCGAAATGAAAGACAAAAATAGAAAGAAGCAGTTGCTGAGCCAATAGAAGGAGTTGCCGGAGGAATTCGGAACATTCCCTCCAAAAGAAAACAACTAGGCACTAAGAGGAAACGTCTTGGTACCGAGACGATTTCTGTACAACACAGGGAATAAGAAGCTATCGCTTTGAATTTATCTGACTTGGAGGATGAGCTATAGCTTGATGATGATGTTTATGAACTGGACGTCAGAGCTAATGATGTTAGAGTTCAAACAACTACAACAGAACCAACCACGCACAACCAAAATACTGGAGGAGTGGTACTCTCAAAGACTGGAGAACCTAGACATTAGTGGGAAAACCGAGGTCGTTTGTAGAGTAAAACACTAGATGCAGTCCCTAATAGTCGATCTTTGGAATATCGTAATAGTGAAGAATATATAGCGGATATGGTTAAGCACTTGGTTGAGGAAAGAAAAGGTAGAAAGAATAAGGATTGAGATTCAGCACTAAGCAGAACTCCATATACATAAAATATTCAGAGAGAAGAGTATCCCAGCAAGTTTAAAATGCCGACAATGCCATCATATAATAGGGCTACTGATCCTAGGCAGCACTTAACCAAATATGAGTGGCACATGGATGGTGCCAGGGCGAAGACGTTGTTCGATGTAGGTGCTTTCCTATTTTCTTGGAAGGAGTTGCATTGATGTTGTTCACAAGGCTCATGCTAAGATCCATATCAACTTTTAATGAGTTAGCTAGAAAGTTTATGGAGTAGTTTCGACTCCATGCTTCTTGGCCTAAGGATGTTATATCCTTGTCAAGCCGGTCTCACAGACCCAAGCAGTTACTGAAGGGATTTTTGAATCGGTTCAATATTTCGATTACAGAAGTAAGTATTCCGAAGAAAGATCTAGTATTTATGGTATTGGTCCAGTATATACACCCGAACTTGGATTTTGGTAGATAGTTGTAAATGAAACAACCTAGAACTATGGAGGAGTTCCATCGAAAAGCTAGTTGGTTCCTATGGTTGGAAGAAGCATGTCTAGTTGTAGGAAAAGCTTATGATGGACAATTAAAGGAATTTATCCTGAGCAACATGGTGATTAAACAAGCTGGAGAAAGCTCTGTAACATGGCGGTTAATACTAGAAATTCTGGTAACCAGGAGAAAAGGAATCAAGGCCCTGGCATAAGGCGCAACGAAAATAAGAAATGCCCAAGGAACATGAAACCAGAAGACTATACGCCCCTCAATGATACACCAGAAAACATATACCTTGCTACTCAAGGAATGGAACAATGTAAGAAGCCACCACGAAAGGAGGCAATCGAGCAGGAAAGGCGCTCTGGAAAGTTCTTTCATTTCCATGAAACTCATGTACACAACACAAAAGAGTATCAACATATTAGGGATCACATCGAAGAACTGATAAGGAAAATAAGCTCCAACAGTATGTTAAAGAGCCATAGGAAGGTGGTCAAGCTGTGAAACCCTAGGGGCCATCTGCCCAAGTGAATCATCCTAGACCAAGTGGAGAGGGTCCCAGGTAAAATGATGGGAAGTTAATTATAAACACCATAACTAGAGGACCTCATCCAACGGAGAAGAGCTAGAGGGAAATCGAACGGTATACGAGA
Organism: Allium fistulosum; assembly: GCA_030737815.1. NCBI lineage: Eukaryota > Viridiplantae > Streptophyta > Magnoliopsida > Asparagales > Amaryllidaceae > Allium > Allium fistulosum. The sequence continues at coordinate 106,146,497 of CM060907.1, forward strand.
TCGCTAAAGCCTGTACTACATATGGACTGTTTTGCCATAGAAGACAAAGCTCTGGCTAAGTAGTAAAGGATGATAACTAATGATACCATATTCAGGAATAGGGATGCAAGTGGAGTCGATGTGCCAACTTTCGACCACTAGTAATAATGATTGGTATAGGACCGACAACAATACGTTAATTCTTGGTGGATATTGGAAGTTCTGGGAATATACTATTTAGGAGGTCATCTGATTGAATGAAGTTTAACATGAAGGAGGTTACGACCTGTAAGACCAAAATTCAAGGATTTACGGGTAAAATGAAACAGTTAATTGGGACGATTGATCTGTTTGAGGAATTAGGCAAAAGAGATCGTAGGGTTGTCCAGATTCAGAAATTCATAATAATATATGAATACTCAGCATATAATGCCTTTTGGGCTAACATTCCCTGGCTGATTTTAGAATAGCACTGGCTCCTTAGTGCTTGGTGATGAAGTTCCCTATGAAGGACGGGGTCGGATCGGTAAAACATGACCAAAGCGCTGGAAGGGAATGTTACGATGCAGAACTGAAAGAAGCAAAGCGACATGAGAAAAGTAAGAATGTGGAGAGGACTCTTCGCATTCAGGATTCGCAAGCATAGGAATTAAAGCCCTAACCCTGACTCGGAAACCATAGTAGGTTTGATAAGGCTATGGATCCCAGAAAGAATTCAAGAGAAGGGTGCCCAACATAGGCTGAGCTGATGGTGAATGTTCTAATTGACATAGACGATCTTACTCGGGTTTTGAAGATTAGATCTCAGCTCAATGCTAACTTAAGGAAGGATTTGGTTAATTTTCTCTGAGGAAATTTGGACGTATTTTCTTGGACACATTTGGATATGTGCTGGATATTATCGAAGATAGTGTGTCATGCACTAAATATTGATCTGAAGTTTATACTAGAAAAAGTGCTGTCTGGGTTCAGAGTGATCTGCTGATTTAAAGGAGTAGAAAATTTGATGGCAAATGGCTTTATCTACGATGCTTTATACCTCGATTGGGTATCAATCCTTTATTGGTTAAGAAATCAAACGAGAAATGGTGGACATGTATCGACTATTCGAATTTGAATAAGGTTTGCCTAAAGGGCAGTTTTGCTTTGCCTAGGATTAACCAAATGGTGGACGGGACTACATGACATGAGTTGCTCTCATTTATGGATGCCTATTCGGGCTATAACCAGATACCGATGCATATACCGAATCAGGAGAATACTAGTTTTATGATAGATATGGGCTATACTGCTATCGTGTAATTCCGTTCGGTTTAAAGAATGTTGGAGCACATAACAAAGATTGGTAAATTCTATGTTCAAGAATCAAATCGGGTGGGTAATGGAAGTATATGTAGATGGCATTATGAGTATCTCGCAACTATCTAGATAACCACTCAGATATGTTCAAAGTTTTATGGAAATATGGAATGAGGTTAAATCCATTAAAATGTTCTTTTGAGGTAGCATTGTAAAATTTTCTGGGATTTATTGTTAACACAAGGGGCATTAAGGCCAATCTGAAGGAGTTTAACACCGTGAGAAATGTAACCGCCTTGACTATGAAGAAATAACTACAAATTTTGAATGGAAAGATCACAACCTTGTCGGTTCATCTCAAAGGCAACAGGTAAATGCATGCCCTTCTTCGATGGCCTTAAGAAGGATAAGAAGAATTTTGAGTGGAATCAGGTTTGTCATAATGCTTTCGTAGAATTGTTGAGGCACATGGAGACACCATCGGTCTTATCCAAACCACCAGACGGGGAAGATTTATTTGTTTATTTGGTAGAGTCCACTCACGCGCTAAGTGAAGTAATAGTACGTAAGGAGGCAAGGATCTAAAGATTAGTTTACTACATCAATAAGCAGTTTATGGGAGCGGAAAAGTACTGCCCAAAGTTGGAGAAACTTGCGTATTGCTTGTAGATAGCCTCTAGAAAGTTGCATCCATATTTTCAAGCTCATCCAATCAAGGTACTGACATATCAACCTTTGAAGTAGGTATGTTACCGACTCAAAACTTTGGAAAGGTTTTTGAAATGGAACACAGAGTTGAGTTAGTAAGATATCACTTACCATTCGAGGAGAGCGATAAACGCTTAGGCATTTGTAGATTTCATTATTGAGTTTACGGTAGGATGGTATGGAGGAGACGATACAACCACACTCTCTCATTGGAAGTTGTTTGTAGATGGAGCTTTGAACGAACATAGTTCGGGTGTAAGAGTTGTTAGTTCCCGAGATGATGGTTTTGATGACAACAATCTTAGGACTTGTTTATAAAATATAAATACTAATATATTTGTCTAGATATATATGTATATGCAGGTTATATATATATATAGGTACTGAGAATGAAGACTATACAATATAGAGATTCAAGAATGACGAATTCAAGATTGAAGAAATCAAGACCGAAGACTCATGAGTATCAAGAATTTAAGAGTTCAAGATATCAAGATAATTAATAGAGTCTAGATTTATATTAAAACTTCATAATAGCACTAAAATATTTATTCGGATTTTAATTGTGGAATGGAATCCACCTTCTCGCTTTAATAGTAGGATGGAACCCACGATCTTCTCTAGTGGAATGGAATCCACGAAATATTCAAAATAATTTATTTTAACTATTTTTCCAAAAACTATCTTTTAAAAAAAAACATCTCTTGTTTTTTAAACTATCTCTTGATTTTAATATTTTAGCTTTAAATCTCAAAAATATATTTTAAAGAAGTCTATACTTAGTTTTTAATATTACTTTTATATTATAGAATATATATTTTAAGATTACTTTCTAAAAGTCTTTTAAAAGTCTAAACTATATTCAAAATGGTTTACAAAGTTTAGAAATTATTTTGACAAGTTTTAGAATAGAAATCATTTTAAAGCAAAATCAATATTCAAAAATTCCATAAAATCCATTAAACACTATCACCCTCCCTTTCTAGTGTTAATCCAGCCTTAAGCTCCATAATTCGCATTTCCAACAAGAGTTATGGTTGAAATCATGAAAGGACGGTCAATCTATTACGCACAGAGGCTGGAGTTTCCCACAACTAACAACGAGGCTGAGTATAAGGAACTGATAACGGGATTAAGGATGACAAAGGAATTGGGAATAAGGACGATGCACATATTCAGCGATCCCAACTCGAAGTTTGTCAAATAAGAAGGAATACTAGGCTAAGGACATGAGACTAGCTCCATATCTAACGAAAGCATTGAAACTATTAGATGATATAGAACATTATACGATTGTGCATATCCCTAGAGAGAAGAATGCACAGGCTGATTCGCTGGCTAAGTTGGCTAGTTCTAGGGAGGCACAGATGATGGGTTTTGTTCCAGTGGATGTCTTAATGGCTCTTAGTATTGACCAGATGGATGTCGATTCGATTCTCGAGACTAAGGAAGAAGTGGAGTCATGGATAACCCCTATCAAGGATTATTTACTCAGGGAGATATTCCTTAGAAATAGAAATAAATGAAAGAAACTCCTTCGAAAAGCATCGTGCTTCATGATCAAGAAGGAGTGCTATGCAAAAGAGGATTCTCTACTCCCGCTTCAGTGTGTAACCAAGGATGAGGCTAGGAATATCATTATGGAAATCCATGTGGGCAATTGAAATGATCATAGTGGAGGCCAGACTTTGGCAAAGAAGATACTTTGCTATGGATATTACTTGCCAACGATAAACCAAGATGCAACCGACTACACCAAGCTATGCGACCATTGCCAGAGGTTTGCAAAGATCTTGAGAGCTATATCTTCAAAGCTCACACAAATGGCTAGCCCGTGGTCATTTGTGGTTTAGGGAATTGATCTCATTATAGTACTACCGATCATGAAAGGAGGAGCTAAATATGCAATAGTCATAGTGGACTGCTAAATGAAGTGGGCTTAAGTGAAACCACTTGTTAGGATTATAAAGAAAAGAATGATCAACTTCGTGATGAAGAACATCATTTGCAGGTTCGAAGTACCTCATAAAATCATCATGGGCAAAGGGACTCTGTTCGAAAGTACTCAGTTCAAGGATTCCGACAATTGATACAAGATCGAGAAGAGATTCTCAGCAGTAGTACATCCACAGGAAAATTGACAAGTGGAGGCGATGAATAAGATCATCAAGTCCACATTGAATAAATAATTAATGAGAGCCAAAGGAAATTGGGTTTATGAGCTTCCACTGGCATTGTCGGCTTGTAGAATGACCTACAAGTCTACGATTGGACATACGCCATTCATTCTGGCTTACGGATTAGAAGCTATGATCTCGATAGAATTGGAAGTCCCTTCTCATCGTAAAAGGCATTATGATCCAAAGGTAAAATGAGGAACTCTTGCTTGAGTCTCTTAATTTGATTAATGAGAAAAGGAAAGAAGCAGAATTAAGGGTAGCTGCTCACTAAAGAAGAGTAGCATGACATTTCAATGCCAAAATTCGAAACTATACCTTTGAGATTGGTGATCTCATTTTGAAATGAGTTTTTACAAGAATAGAGGCACTTAGTCTGAATTGGGAGGGACCTTGTGCAATCAATCAAAAGCATGGAGATGCAACTTTTAAACTTGTAACGATTGATGGAATTCCAATCCCATGCCCACGGAATAGTTGTTTTGCGTCACTACACTTAGCTTATTTTCAGAAACAAGCCACCCAAGGATTCTGGGGGCAGTTTAACAAGGCAGGACTTGCCATGATTTTTGTTTATATTAATCAATTAGCTTCTCGAACCAATGGAGTTGTGTTCTTGTAAGCAAACTTCCCATACTACACGATTAGCAGTATGGCAAGGAACATGCTTCTCAGGCCTCAGATCATGGTCGAGGAGCACAATTTCAGGGGTTGATCGGATAATTCGACACCAACCTTTAGGAATCCGGCGTTACCCGGAGATTGGCAACGTCGGGAAGGAAAAATCCATATAGGGGTTGATCGGATAATTCGACCTCAACCTTCATGAATTTGGTGTTGCTCGAAGGTAGGAAATATCAAGGAGGGATAACCATTTAGGGATCGATCGGATAATTCGACCACGACCTTCAAGAATTTGTCATTGCCCGAAGATAGATGATGACATAAAGGTATGACAACTTAGGTGTTGATCGGATAATTCTACCCCGACCTTCAGGAACTGGCATTGCCTGAAGATTAGCAGCGTTAGGAAGGAAAACTAATTTAAGGGTCAATCAAATAACTTGACCCCAACCTTGGGGTATCTGGCACTATCTAAAGATTGGCAACGTCTAGAGGTTGGCAACGTCAGGAAGGAAAACTCATTTAGGGGTAGATCAGATATTTTGACCCCGACCTTCAGGAATCTAGCATTGCTTGGAGACTGGAAATGTTAGGAAGGAGAACTCATATATGGGTCGATCGAATAATTCAACCCTGACCTTTAAGAATTTGTTGTTGTCTGGAGATTGGCAATGACAAGAAGGTGTAACCACTTAGGGGTCAATCGGATCACTCGATCCCGGCTTATGAGTACCGGCTATTTCCTGTAGATAGGAAATAACAAGAAGGAATGCTTGAAATTAAGCGGTTAAACCACTAGTTTCTAGAGACAGAAACTAGTGTACGAACTGGATTCCCACGACTACTATAGCAGCCTAGAGGGACATGCTTGGCTGATGATAAGCAAAGATAGTAGTCGTAACTCCAGGATAGATATACTTGAACTCCTTCAGCCCTAGATCAGGAGTGGGAGAATGCGATCGGAATGAAGGCAATCAGATAATTTGTCCTGCAATGTTTATCTCCTACTAATGCCTGTATTCTGGCATTTGGAAAAAAATTTCCATGGACAAGATTAGGTTAACGACGGATTTATATAAACATGAAATAAATATTAAAATTGATGCTCCCTAGTGATAGGGAGCAATAGGGAACTTGGACTATTTATAGTAATAATCGGTCAAAGGAAACTCGACCTGACACGAATTAGAATAACCGTAGAGTGAGTTGAACGATGATTCTGTTTCGTCAAGCGGAACACTTTGGAGACTATAAATAGAGATAAATAATGGTATATAACTAGAGCAATTGCTGGAATTTTATTTGCATGCATAGGGTTGCAGTAAATAGAGCATTAACGGGAAAAGTTATATAAATAAATAAACTATAGGATAACCAGTTATACTACATGCATAGGCAGCTGCGCATAGGCAGGTATAGAACATAAAAAGTGGAAAGTAAAACGAAAAAAAAGATTACAAGACATAATAATCGTTCATTACTTAAATTTTTATGTACAGAAACTACTAGGCCACTCCTGCATGAGCACGGCATATTTGCAACAAAAAGAGAAAATACAAATGGTACTCTAAAATAGCACTACGTCCCTAAGCTTTAGGAATCTCCTACTTTTTCTTTCCTTTTCTTCCACCCTTGTTATCAGAACTGCCAGGTCGACCTTTGTTCCTCTTTTCATCTTTGATGATCCTCCCTTTAAGGGTGTCACCCTCAGATTGGGTGGACTCACCTTCAGTGGCAGCGTAAGGATCAGTGAATTTCTTAATAGGGGTCTTAGAGGGCTTAGTCTTTGAAAGCTTTAGCTTAATCGAGGGAAGCCTGTGGGTAGGACAGGGAGATGTGGAAATAACAGGTTTCTCGGTACTAGGCTCGAGTTTGATTTTGACCTTGGAAGGGTCAGCATTTAATCTCTACGCTATAGTACTAGGATCTGTTGGGCCTGGAACACTAGGGATGGAGAAGTCTTCCCTCAAGGACTGAGAAAATTCCTCCAGCTCTTCCAGGGCCATAATCTTTTGAGAATTGGGGCCAGGTTTGGAACTAAGAGGCAGGAGTGGAGCAGCAAGTTTCATGGAGATGGAGGTTGACATAGTGAAGACTCATATGCCTGATCCTTACGTAGCTAGAGGAAGTTAAGGAAGGTGTGGATGACCTACACATTAGAAAATGGAATTATAAAGGTTGGAAATGGACTTGGATTAGAACTGAAGTTTCTCGAAGACAGATGAGACAAGTGATATACCTTCGCCCAGAGTTGATTGTAAAGTATAAAACTTAGAAATCTCGCCCTTTTCTATGAGTGCAAGATGGTTGGATCAACAAAATGATGGATGTATGGCACAACGTAAGTAGCCGTCCTGGATATTGGAATTGTCTAGTTGGCCTCGAAGCTACCCCCTTTAGTCTTAGAGAAATATGTCATAGGCATCTTAGATTTTGGGATGGATAATTCTACTAGACTCGATATATTTGGGCAAGCGGAAGCCTCGACAGCAGCAAAAGTAGTGGTGGCGTCCTTTGCAGCGAGTATGGCCTTTCCCTCTTTAAGTTCATCTATATCATCAACATTGAGGTATTAGGCCATAAGTTCTTCTACTTTGAGGCATTCACCGGCTGCTTGAAAGCGATGCAACACCTCTTCCAAGCCATCAGCGAGAGTTTCGGCATATGAGACCCCTAACCACTTCAACTTCTTGTACTGAATCACGCTTGCATAGAAGTGCTGGAGGGTATTATTCAACTCTTCTCTCACTTTGGCCTTTGTAGTTCCTTTAGTTCTAGGGTGACGGTGGCATGCTCGACCTCAGAATCTAGTGATAGAACATTAAATGGAATTAGATTATTTGCAAGCTTATCTTTCTCCATGTGAAGCTTTTGAATTTAAGCTGCCTACTCTTCAATAGTACGGTCCCTAGCCTAAATGATTTTATTCTTTTCGATGAGGACTAGGTCCTTCTTAGCAATTTGTGTTTTCAGAGCAGCACCCTCTTCATGGGTAGTCATCAATGTGTTTTGCAACACGGTCATGGTATCGTCATAGGCCTTCCTCATCTCGACCACTAGGTTATCGGTGCTCGCCTTGGACTTAAGAGAAGAGTCTCTTTCCATCTTTATTTTCCCTAAGCCCCCCTTATGACCTTCTATGATTCTTTCGTAGGTTTGCTTCTTAGAATCGAAGGACTGGATGTTGGTGTAATTGATTTTATGGACCTTGGAAATAGCGAAGCAGAGCTTCTTCCATTCGTGGCCTTAGTTGGTATGCTTTTGTATCCGCTGGATGCCACAGTCTGCCTCTCCCGTTATTATATCCTCGATGTCACAGTAAAACATGACACCTTACATAAATAGGTCAGGAAAAGTAGCCTATAGATGAGGCAGGGCTGCCGGAAAAGAAGACGAGAGTGCAGAGATTCCCTTAGAGTGTGGAGGAGCAGTAGTAGTTAAGGACTTTGAAAATGGAGCTTGGCTGTGGGAGGAAGCTGAGATTCAACACGAGGCAGTGGAATGTCAAAAAGGGAGCCATGGCGATCTTGTGATTCTTTAGTCGCTTGGTTTGATCATGTGACAGCCTCTCTTCGACCTGACTTTTCTTGCTTTTCCTTTTGGCTCTATGGTCCTCATCTGCTTCTTGTTCCTTCCTTTTATACTTCTCCTCATCAATCTTATGATGCCGTTGGTAACTAGAATGAAGGAGATATGGGTTAGGGGATTGCCTTCTAAACTCATCCGAACTGTGCTGGAGTTTTCGATATCTATCTCTAGCCATGGAACCTAAAATAAGAAGAGAGATAGTATAAGAATTGGAATTTGAGAATGAAAACGAATGTAGGGATGTGTGTTCTTGATCCTAGCAAGGCATATAGTGCCGAGGACCCCCTAAGTACTCAACAGACCGTGTTGGCATGGAATTAAATATGGAGTCTCGTCATCGTCATCCAGGATTCTTCCAGGTGAGAAGCTAAAGTTCAAAGAAACCTCGACGAGGAGATCGCTAATAGAAATATCAAAATCACTTAAGCCAGCGAAGACGTCCCTAAAGGAATGAGCAGCAAGAATTGCTTCACCTAATGGCAATGCACTCGCTTCCTTGGCCTTTTTAGGAGATTAAACAACGATCCCTCCTGACGAGGTAAGGCAAAAAGTTTGGGGCCTCCAGGAGATGTCTTGCCAGATGATTCATCTCTTTCTGCACTGGTGTTGTAGTCACTATCGATATTGTCAGCACTATCTTCTTCCCCCTCACCTTCCTCGTCCATCATCTCTTCCTTTCCTTCTCTCCTCCCTATGCTTTTACTTTCCTCCGGGATCGATGGCATTCTATCTACTTCTTCTCTTTGCTCGAGGCCTCGCCCGCAACTAGATATAATGTTCCCCTTCCAACCGGCTCTTCAGCATATGTCGTGCCCGATGGACCTTTAACTTCCCCTTATAGATTCTCACCAAAGCCACGAGGGCAAGTAGAAGATTAAGTAGGCCCTTTGGAGCTGCTAGGTGGAGGCGATACAGGAGCATCAAATCTAATAGAGAGCAGAAGACCACACCATCAGAGATTCTTGTTGGTCAGGAGACATGCGGTGGTGCGATGCTAGAAGATGATCTCCTTCAAAGCTTTTAGGATATCAACATGCTTATTGTGATCATCTCAAGCTGGAATGTCTACAAAGGAGTAAGTAGTAAGTTAAAAACTTGAACAAAATTAGTCTAAGTGTGGCAAGAGCAAGAAGGAAGGATCTTACGTCCAGAGAGTCGGCGCCCGTTGAAGCCATACAGGTATTGGACGAAAAAATACTCGTTTTTGAAGTACGAGCATTTATTGTTGAGCACCTCTATAACTTTGCAACGACACCAGGCCTTAATGATCATATAATATGGAGAGTCTTGTCGATGCTTAAAGGGGAGAAGATAGGTTAGCTCATTGAAGTTCGAAGGCCATTGAAACCGATTCACAAAGAGAACAAACAAGGAGCTTAGGAGAGCATACCCATTAGGGAGAACTTAGGATGGAGCTAGCCCAAGCTCTTGAAGAATCATGGATAGAAAAGTATTGAAAGGGGGGACACCACCACCTAAACACATATACTGGTTACATGCCATGCATCCCATCGGAGGACGGTGTGCTCGTTCACCTGTGTTGGGAGGAGTATATCGCTTTCAGGGATCCCATGCTCATCACATATATACTGGAGCATCTTTAGAGTAAGAATACTCGACCCCTGTTCGGGTGGACCATCCAGAGCTCGAAGGTCAATATATTCTTATGTCGGAGAAGGCAGCTCTTGGATTAGGATAACCATCCTATATAGCTTTGTGGCGGTCGTCTACCTGGTGGCAGAAGGTGTTTAAATAGAAGTTGATCCATAGTAGACCTGGCTTTGGGAGGAGTAGATGTTCAAACACCGGTCTAAATGCGAGGAGACCCACGAGTCACTCTGGAATGGAAAAAATTTAATGTTCAACACAGTCAGGTATGATTTATTTCGTGAATTAAACCCATGTGACCAATGCCCAAAATCCAAAGGTTGTCGATGTGTGTTGACTAATCAGATTCTAAGCGTTGATTGGGGCAAGTGAAAGTGTTAATCTATGAAGTGTGAGTCCCATGTCCCATACAACTAATGGAACATCCTGTGTGGACAGCTTGCTCATGCTAGAAAAACAAGTCATGCTCCATGACGAAACTGTGCATCGGATCGTACCTATTATCGTTGGACAAACGATAACCAAACCCCTGTCCAAAGCGATATGGAAGTCTCTCTTTTGCAAGAACACTGGACTATGCAGTAAATAGATATGCTATGCAATGGAGTCATTCGAATATTGGAATACACTCAATACGACCTTTCTTTGGAAGAGAACGATCCTATGACTTTCGAATGGAGATGTATGATTGGCTGGGTGCTGATTGGAATTGGACAAGGCACTTTAGCAATCAAGAACTCAGTGTTGGGGAAGTTAGATGCTTTTGCAATGCACAACCCTAAGCACAACCTTGGAAAAACCAAGGAAAAACCCTAGGAAAATCAAGGGAATGTCGTAACCAACTCCAAATCACCGAAGATCATCAATCAGGACCCCTCAGCACAACCTCGACCTCTACAATGATTGAAGAACAGAGGTCACCACCACGGTAGTAGGCGATGTCCAACTTACCTTATTGTTATCAAATCAAATCTAGGTTTAAGACTGGGAAAGAAATCAAGGCCAAGTACTTTGGAAGGGTTCGGTGGATAACTCGAGGATTTGGCGAAAGAGGTGGCTATTTGAGGTGGCGGCGTATAGCGTCGGCAGTCGAGGTTTGGACGTCGACGATCAGATATGGGCATTGTAACGAAGTTTGGTTATAGTCGGTGATGGAAGGCTCGAGATCTCGAAGGCAAATTTCTCAAGGAAGAAAGCAATCGATGGAAGAAGTGTGAAAAAGTGATGAAATTTACTAAGTCTTGAGTATTTATAATATTTCGAGGGCTAAGCAAAAGCACTTGGTACCGAGAGGTACAACTCGGTGCCAAGTTGAATTTTTTAACCAACAATCAAGATAAAAGCTAATGGGAGTAAGAGCGTACCTGACTAAGGCATGGAACGATTTCTAGAGCGTAGATTTTGACCTTAACATGGGTAATGGAATTTTATCTATGCAAATGGGTTAAAAGAATACCTGCAGAATGAAAGCAACACTTTGAAGCGATTCCTGAATGATCAGACGGAACTGGGAGATGGTGGTTGATGCTCGTATTGTTATAGAGCATACTTTGTTTTCAATGAAAGAATATTCTAGGGCAAGTGTTAACCGACTTTTCGACCAAGCAGATTTTCACTAGAAGTTAGAACATCAAGATGTAGACGAGATGATTCACGAGCTTGGGAACATGCTTAGAAGAGGGATATGATCATATTCAAGAAGTTACAAAAGCAAAGGCTCGAAGTGGACCAGTCAATGCAGAATCTTTTTTACTGCACTTTGGACTCCCACAACAACTTGTACGTGAAGCTATGGTTCAAGTGGTTTTTGTGGAGTGCTCTTCTTGAAGAATAGACAAACAACTCTAAGGATTCTCGAGAAGAAAGCAAAAAAAGCAAAAATGAACAAAGTTGTTTTAGAAACCTCTGAGGAATAGCTTAATCACAAAGGAAAATTGCTTGGAACAAGAGAGTTTGAAGATAGAAGATCAAATAGGAAGTGTCGGGGAGCTTTTCACCCAAGAAAATCAATCGGTACCGAGTGGAACCACTCGGCACCGAGTGGTTTTTTATTACTAATTAGGATTTGTTTCACTCTCGTGCATGCTTTGGTTTGGATTTGGACTTGATGTTTAGTGGGCCTTCGGCTCTACTGGCTTATACCTGTATAAATATAGACCGTATGGCTACTAAAAATGGACTTTTGGCACATCATCTTCTTCGTCTCATATCTCCACTCCATGGCAGTCACTAATGAACCTACTATTTGCAATTCTAGACTATAGTTCAGTAAAACCCTTGTACGTGTGACTCTAAATATCTCTAAATCTCTCCATATCTCTCTTAACACTCTTAAAATCTACAAATCAATAAAAGCTACAGTGGACGTAGGCCAGAGATTGCCGAATAATTATAAAAATCTTGGTGTCCTTATTGTTTTTCTTATATTTTCTACTAGATCTCAACTTTTCAACAAGTTTATAGGTGTTGTGCTACTTTCAACGTCAATATATATATATATATATATATATATATAATGTAACTTGTTATGCCATATATGAATTTATATGTTGAAATATAGTTGAAATAGAGGTCTATATGCTAAAAGCTTACGTTACTGATATCGAAATTTTTTGAAATTTTTATATGATTTGTTTAAACATATTTTTGATATGATTTTTAAATATTATATTTTTTCCCACATGAAAAATACTATTTTATGAAAATTTTATAGTTGAAAATGGTAATTTTAGTCATTAAATAATCCAAAATGGTTAGGAAAAATAATTATTAATAATAAAGTTAGGGTTTTGCCCTAGAGTCAATTCTGTAACAGTTGTACATTATTAACTCTGTAATGAAATCTTATTTGAAATAAATGATGTTTTTCTTTCTATAATATACTTCTTATAACGTATTGTATTAATTAATTATTTAATCTAAGTATATTTAATAGAAAATCCATAAAAGTTATGGTGTGTGATAGAAATTACAATGTGTTATAACCATGATAAATTTATCACAATTAAATATAACATATTGTTTTAAATATTCATAGTCAAGATGTACCGAGATGGGATATCAATACATCCCTTGAGAATCGAGTACATAACACTCTCTAAATGTTGGATAGTGTATTACTCATTGCTGCTAGGGGCACCAAAGAGTTACATACTGATAGTCATTAGATAGAATGACTCACTCGACATTTTACTATTGGTTAATATAACTAAGGTCAAACAAAGAATATCAAAGTGAGGGTATCACACAGTTCTCTCGACTTAAAAATACTGTTGAACTTCTTTGTGGACACTCCACTTTGATTATAGTTAAATTGTGGCACGACTTCTTGATGTAGCATGATCCACAATTTCACAAGGGTTAGGTCGGCCACGACCTAAGGGAGAAGTTCTAGGTTGGCCACGACCTAAGGGAGAAGTTCTAGGGCAGCCACGACCTAACGAGGTATCAGAACAAGGCGGCAAAGCGAGTTATGCGGAAGAAGGGAACCAACGACCTATGATAGGTCGCGTACGATCTAACAAAGGATGCACGCGGAGTTGTTCACACGGAGTTGTTCAAAGGAAGGAGTTTAGGTCGCCCACGACCTAAATTAAGTCGCTCAACGACCTACGACCTAGTTAGGTCGCGAGAAAACCTTAGGTCGTGAACTTGGCTAAGTCACTGAAGAAGTTAGGTCGCTGCAGACTTATGAGTTAGGTCGCTACTTTGTTGTGTCGCTATGTTCTTTTATGTCGCTATGTTCTTTTATGTCGCTATGTTCTTTTATGTCACAAGGGTTAGGTCAGCCACGACCTAAGGGAGAAGTTCTAGGTCGGCCATGACCTAAGGGAGAAGTTCTAGGTTGGCCACGACCTAAGGGAGAAGTTCTAGGGCGGCCACGACCTAACGAGGTATCAGAACAAGGCGGCGAAGCGAGTTATGCGGAAGAAGGGAACCAACGACCTATGATAGGTCGCGTACGATCTAACAAAGGATGCACGCGGAGTTGTTCACACGGAGTTGTTCAAAGGAAGGAGTTTAGGTCGCCCACAACCTAAATTAAGTCGCTCAACGACCTACGACCTAGTTAGGTCGCGAGAAAACCTTAGGTCGTGAACTTGGCTAAGTCACTGAAGAAGTTAGGTCGCTGCAGACTTATGAGTTAGGTCGCTACTTTGTTGAGTCGCTATGTTCTTTTATGTCGCTGCTATTTTAGATCGTTGGAATATTGTATATGTTGAGTCGTTGTATGGTGTTGTAACGTGTTGTCTTAAGTCGCTTGTACTTAGGTCGTAGGTCGCGTGTGTTGTTGCAGATCGTAAGTCGCTGGGTTGTTAGGTCGGAAACGACCTAAGTGTTGTACAGTTTTGAGTCGCGTGTGTTGTAAAGCTCTATAAATAGCAAGGTGGCCTCATTTGTAACAGTTTAGTTGATTTGAATAAAACTTTTGTTTTGTTAGCTTTGTGCTTTCACCAAATTGGTAGTTGAGTGTAATCTCCTATCTCCTCTTTCGGCATTCGAGTGCGCTCGAATCAACGATCGTAGAAGCCAATTCACGGAATCAAGTGCGCTTGATCAACGTCTGAAGAATTGCAGATCTTCTTTCACGGTATCGTGCGCGATCAACGTGACGAAGATAGCTAGAATTCGGTATCTTTGGATCAACGAATTTGGGCCATTCAGTATTCTTCATTCCATCGATTGCTACTTTCACAGAATCATCATTTTGTTATTTCCGCTGCTGCACCATTTGGTATCAGAGCTAGACTTAGCCAATCATAGCTAAGCCGAGTCTTAGAGCCAATTTTTATTCGAAGAGTTCAAGTCGTGTTCATTGCAAGTTGCAACAAGTTTGAAGATTTCGATCCATCTCATTTTGGATCTAAGTTTGAAAGGTGTTTGAAATTTGGAGTTGGAGCCGAACGAAGTGAAGTGTGAGGTGCATCATTTGGTATCATTTGATCATTTGTTCGTTCAAGGCCGAAAGTTAAAGTTTTGAAGAATCAACCATGCCACCGAGAAGAGCTAATCACCATCAGAATGTTGAGGCTTTGTATAGAAGAGAAGAAGCCGATGAAATGGAGCAAAGAATAAACGAAAACTTTAGTGAGAAGCTTAATGAAGGGATTGGACGATTAGAGAAGATGATGTTGGAGATGAATCAAAATCGGAGAAGGGTTTCACCTGAATCTAACCATGGATGAAGTAGAGTTTCACCACATTCAAATCGAGAGAGAAGTGTTGATAACGATCATAGAAGTGTGAGTCGAGATCGTTATAGAAATGTTGACAATCGAAATCGTGATAGGAATGTGAATGATCATGATCGAAGGAATGTAGATAAAAGGGATGTTGGTGGAAGACGGGATGGTAGTAGAGATGTTGGTGATCAGGATCGACATCGATATACATCAGATTTTGAAGAAGAGTATGATGGTGGTAGTGTTCATGGACAAGGACGAGGACAAGGAAGAAATCAGTCGGAGTATGATCACAAGTGGGAGTCTGGGATGAAGACTGAAATACCGAAATTCAAGGGAGGTATGCAAGCCGAAGAATTTCTTGATTGGTTAGCTTATGTTGAGGAAATATTTGACTTCAAGGAGGTTCCAGAGGATCGTAAAGTGAAGTTGGTTGCTACTAGGTTGAGGGGGAGAGCTATGGCATGGTGGCAGCAAACCAAACTTACTAGAGAACGAATGGGAAAGTCAAAAATTGTTGCTTGGAGAAAGATGAAGAAATTGACGAAGGCTACGTTCTTGCCCTATAATTACCAATCACTAATGTATCAAAGATTATAGAATTTGAGGCAAGGAACGAAGACGGTTGCTGATTATGCTGATGAGTTCTACCAATTAATTGCTCAAAATGATATCATGGAGAGAGAAGAACAATTGACCGCGAGGTTTGTTGGGGGACTTAGAACGCAGATCCAGGATATGGTGAACATGTTCGACCCTAAATCTGTAGCCGAAGCACATCAAAAGGCGTTGGATTGGGAGAAACAAGGAAGACGTGGGGGAGGTGTGTTTCCAAGTTTTACGGGGCAGAACAAAGGAGCGGGTAGTAGTTCTAATATTCCTAAAACATCGAGTAAGCCGGTTGTTCATGAAGTGGCTAAACCTAAAGTCAATACCAATTTCAAATGCTATAATTGCCAGGAAGTTGGTCACAAGAGCAGCGAATGTCCAAAACCAAAGAAGAGAACTATGATTGTTGAAGTGGAGGATGAGGATGTCGAAGAAGATCTCAAGTCACAGCATGATGAGGAGGAAGAAGAAGTGTCGGGAGACGAGGGATGTAATCTGAAGCTACGAAGATCTTGTTTAACCCCAAAGCAGGAGGAAGAGTCGAGTTGGTTGAGAAGTAACATTTTCCAGTCAACATGCACTATTTTGGGAAAGGTCTGTAAATTTTTCATTGATGCTGGGAGTTGTGATAATATCATTTCAACGGAAGCTGTGAGGAAGTTGAAATTGAAAATGGAGAAACATCCTAGTCCTTATAAACTTGCTTGGTTGAGGAAAGGAGGAGAAGTAAAGGTAGAGAGGCGAGCTCATGTTCCATTTTCTATTGGAAAGAAATACAAGGATGAGGTTTGGTGTGACGTGGTTGACATGGATGTTTGCCATTTGCTGTTGGGAAGGCCGTGGCAGTACGACCGTGAAGTACAGCATAATGGTCGAACGAATAGTTACAGTTTCTTGTTCGAAGGCACGAAGATCACATTAGTTTCGAAAAAGCGACAGTAGAATGAGAACAAGCTGGAGGAGATTGAGGAATTGAAAACCTTGTTGTCCTTGAAGGAGTTCGTGGAAGAGATAGATGAGAGTCCTGAAGTTTTTATGTTGATTGGGCATGAAAGCAGTGAAGTTACAGAAGTTCCCGAGGAAGTGAAGCCAATTTTGGAAGAATTCAAAGATGTGTTTCCTGAGGAGCTACCGAAGGAGTTACCACCGCTTAGAGACATACAGCATCAGATTGACTTGGTGCCAGGTGCTGCATTGCCTCATAGACCACACTATCGGATGAGTCCAAGGGAACACGAGGAGTTAAGGAGACAGGTGGAGGAATTACTGGAACAAGGGCGAGTTCAGGAGAGTTTGAGTCCTTGTGCAGTGCCAGCTTTGTTGGTACCAAAGAAGGATGGAACGTGGAGGATGTGCACAGATAGTAGAGCATTGAACAAGATAACAGTCAGATACAGATTTCCGATGCCGAGGCTCGATGATCTGTTGGATCAAATCAGTGGGTCTGTAATCTTTTCTAAGATTGACTTGAAGAGCGGTTATCATCAGATTCGAATTAGACCAGGGGACGAATGGAAGATAGCATTCAAGACGAGGGAAGGATTGTACGAATGGCTGGTCATGCCGTTTGGTCTATCGAATGCACCAAGCACATTTATGAGAGTGATGAACCAAATTTGCAGGCCATACATTGGAAAATTTGTGGTGGTTTACTTTGATGATATTCTGATCTACAGTGCTAGTACAGAGGAGCATGTACAGCATTTGAGGAAAGTGTTAAGTATCCTTCGTGAAGAACAATTCTATGTTGCTACGAAGAAATGTGTGTTTATGGCACGGAGTGTCTTATTTCTGGGATATGTTGTATCGAAAGAAGGAATACAGGTGGACCAAAGTAAAGTCGAAGCAATCAGAGATTGGTCGCAACCCAAGACTATAACAGAAGTTCGAAGTTTTCACGGGTTGGCTTCATTCTATCGAAGGTTCATTCCACACTTTAGTAGTGTGATGGCGCCGGTTACAGATTGTATGAAGGGCAAACAGTTTGCATGGTCGGAGGAAGCAGGGGTTGCTTTTGAACGAATCAAAGAACTGTCGACGTCAGCACCAATTCTAGAATTACCAGACTTTCAGTTGTTGTTTGAGCTACATACTGATGCATCCAAGGTGGGAATTAGAGGGGTGTTGAGTCAGAGGGGACGTCCTATTGCATATTTCAGTGAAAAGTTATCAGGAGCGAAGATGAGATATAGTACGTATGATATGTAATTTTATGCTGTTGTACAAGCCATTAAACATTGGAGACATTACTTATTTCACAAGGAGTTTGTGCTATACACTGATCATGAGGCTTTGAAACATCTACAAGGACATGAGAAAATTTCAGCAAGACATGCATCGTGGATTGCATACCTGCAGCAGTTTACATTTGTCGTGAAACACAAATCTGGAGTTACAAACCGTGTGGCGGATGCGTTGAGCAGAAGAAATCATTTGTTAACCACAATGAAGGTTGAAGTGACGGGGTTTTAGATACTTCCAGAGTTATTTGTTGAAGATCCTTACTTTATGAAGATTGTAGACGAAGTAAAGAAGGGAGAGACGGATGAGTTTGTGTTGGTAGATGGTTATCTGTTTAAAGAAAATCGTTTGTGTGTTCCCGATTGCAGTTTACGGTTGAAAATTGTAAAAGAGTTACATGAAGAAGGCCATGTGGGTAGAGACCGAACATTACAGCTAATTTCTCAATCTTATTTTTGGCCGTCGATGAGAAAAGAAGTGGAGAGGTTTGTTGAGAGGTGTCTTATCTGTCAAGTTTCGAAAGGAACCGCTACAAACGCAGGATTATATCTGTCGTTACCTGTGCCTACTAAACCGTGGGTGGATGTGAGCATGGATTTTGTTTTGGGTTTGCCTAGAACTCAAAGGGGAAATGATTCTATATTCGTTGTGGTGGACAGGTTTTCTAAAATGGCACATTTCATCGCATGTAAGAAGACAGCGGATGCCGTCCGAGTCGCTCAGTTATTCTTTAAGGAGGTGTATCGATTGCATGGGCTACCTGAATCGATTATTTCAGATCGGGATACTAGATTTCTAAACCATTTCTGGCTAAGTTTGTGGAAAATGGTGGGAATGAAGTTGAACTTTAGTAGCGCTTATCATCCATAGACGGATGGACAGACCGAGGTCGTGAACAGATCGTTGGGGAATTTGTTGAGATGTCTTGTGAAAGACAATCTGAAGAGTTGGGATATGAAGCTATGTCAAGCAGAATTTGCTCATAATCATGCAGTGAATCGGAGTACTGGATTCAGCCCATTTCAGATTGTATATTCTAGTTTGCCAAAGGGGCCGTTGGATTTAACGGTAATACCACAACCCAAGAGGACAGTTAAAGGGGCTGCTGATTTTGTTGAAGGATTGACAGAGTGTCACAGAATCGTTCAAGAACGATTGGGAAAGGCGAATGAGAAGTACAAATGATCTGCAGATCTGAAGCGAAGGATTGTCAAATTTAATGAAGGAGATTTGGTGTATGTTGTATTAACAAAGGATCGTTTTCCAGTGGGTGCTTATAATAAGTTAAAAGCCAGAAAAATCGGTCCTGTAAAAATTGTGCAACGGATCAATGAAAATGCTTATAGGTTGAAGCTACCGGAGGATGTGTACACGTCTGACGTGTTCAATATTAAGCATCTCGTACCTTATTATGGGGATGATCAATCCGATGAGAAAGAGCTTTCAAATTCGAGGACGAATTTTTCTCAACCCGGGGAGGATGATGCATCACGATCCACAATTTCACAAGGGTTAGGTCGGCCACGACCTAAGGGAGAAGTTCTAGGTCGGCCACGACCTAAGGGAGAAGTTCTAGGTCGGCCACGACCTAAGGGAGAAGTTCTAGGGCGGCCACGACCTAACGAGGTATCAGAACAAGGCGGCGAAGCGAGTTATGCGGAAGAAGGGAACCAACGACCTATGATAGGTCGCGTACGATCTAACAAAGGATGCACGCGGAGTTGTTCACACGGAGTTGTTCAAAGGAAGGAGTTTAGGTCGCCCACGACCTAAATTAAGTCGCTCAACGACCTACGACCTAGTTAGGTCGCGAGAAAACCTTAGGTCGTGAACTTGGCTAAGTCACTGAAGAAGTTAGGTCGCTGCAGACTTATGAGTTAGGTCGCTACTTTGTTGAGTCGCTATGTTCTTTTATGTCGCTGCTATTTTAGATCGTTGGAATATTGTATATGTTGAGTCGTTGTATGGTGTTGTAACGTGTTGTCTTAAGTCGCTTGTACTTAGGTCGTAGGTCGCGTGTGTTGTTGCAGATCGTAAGTCGCTGGGTTGTTAGGTCGGAAACGACCTAAGTGTTGTACAGTTTTGAGTCGCGTGTGTTGTAAAGCTCTATAAATAGCAAGGTGGCCTCATTTGTAACAGTTTAGTTGATTTGAATAAAACTTTTGTTTCGTTAGCTTTGTGCTTTCACCAAATTGGTAGTTGAGTGTAATCTCCTATCTCCTCTTTCGGCATTCGAGTGCGCTCGAATCAACGATCGTAGAAGCCAATTCACGGAATCAAGTGCGCTTGATCAACGTTTGAAGAATTGCAGATCTTCTTTCACGGTATCGTGCGCGATCAACGTGACGAAGATAGCTAGAATTCGGTATCTTCGGATTAACGAATTTGGGCCATTCAGTATTCTTCATTCCATCGATTGCTACTTTCACAGAATCATCATTTTGTTATTTCCGCTGCTGCACCACTTCTATTCAGCAATTATGGTTGGGTCTGAGTCGAAACATAGAGAAAGAAACAATATTCGATAAAGAATTCGTCTCCTTGGTTATATGAGGTTAGTATAACGATCAACTGTATTCAACTCAAAGTCAAAGTATCTAGCCATAGTGATTCGGTTAATAATAATTTTTACTACTGAACTAGTGACTTTGTGTTTGAATTATACGATTTGAATGCGGATGTATTGCCTCGGCTCTAATGACCGAATTATTAAAGGGTGTTTACCTTTTGATAATCAGATCAATGGACACGAAGGAGCGATCTCTCGTATAAACACTATGCCACAAAATGATTCAAACAACAATGATCACACAACATAAGGTAGACTTCCTATTATCCTACTTTTACACACAACACATGTAAAAATCATCTATTGAATAACCCATGAAATCTTTCATCTGTTGTCTGAATAGCACGTGAAATCTCTATGTACATGCTTGTTATTCAGACAACATTTTATATGTCGTCTGATTTAAGTTACCAATGTTTTTAGTTTTGGCTCCATCTTTTCCCTCTCAATTATTTCGTGGCCGCTTTTTTTGTTTGTTTACCCCTTTATATTTTTGTCCCCCTTTTTATTTTTGTTTCCCTCTCAAATCTTTTCGTCGTCTAAAAAAATCGAGCGTCTTCTAGAGTTAGGGTTTTAGCCCCTTTGACATTCATTCGAATCGTCTTGCTCCTTTCATTCCTTGTTGATTGCGTGCTTCGATTTCATGGCTATTGATGGTTGCGGCTTCTTGTTGAGTGTTCTTCGATTGAAATTGGTATGATTTTTGCCCCTTTCGATTTATCTTGTTCTCGACTTCGATTATCCTGCCAATGATGAATTGAGTTCTTTATATAGGAATTAATTTCCTATATTTTAATATATATGCTGAGATTTGAATTTCAAAGTATTTGCTTGGCAATTTGATTCCCTTTCGATTTCTACCTCCCTTTCGATTTTGTATTAATCTCGACTTAATTTGCCTATGATGATTTGGGTGTTTATGTGATAATGAACAAAACTTGGCTGAAGTGCACTGACCAACATGTTTTGGTCATGTACATAAATGTTTTGAGATATATGTGTTGTGATGATGAAAACTTTGGTTGCTACTTTATTAGTTCATGTCTGAGTTAGTGGATGTTTTGAACTTCCATGTATATACATACATACATATGTATGTATATATGTGTTAATGTCCTTTGCATCCTGTTCATTTGATTCTTGCACCTTACAATTTCATTGTACGATTTTGGAAAGTTAAGTTCGACTTTGGTCACTTCATTGTTTCGCTGGTTACCCCTTGCTTGTTTTGTTGCCCCTTGCACTTGTGATTCTTTCACTTATCTATTAGTGTTTTCCTTGAACTGAAATGAAATATTTTGCCTGATGCTTGAGATTGAGTGATATACTTGTTGCCTTTCTACTCGCTATGTACATATATACATGTATATACATATGTGTGTATTTGTATGTATGTTTTCATATACACTAATGTTTTCATATGTTCCTATGTTTTCGTATGTTTCCATACCTGTCAAAACTGTCCCTAGAATTTCTATATAGGAGCATAATGTTTTCATATGTCCCTTGTTTATGTGCTCCTATGTTTCCATATACACAGTCACTTGCTTCTCCTTATGCTTTGAACTGAACCATTTTGAGTTGATCTTGTTGCAGTGCACTTTGATTACAATATCATCCATGTTATACATACATATGTATGTATATATGTGTGAATGTTTGTGGCACTGCCTTATTTTAATTTATGGCACTTGCTGTGTGTGGCACTGCCTTGTTTTAATTTTCTTGTGAACCATTTTGAGCTTGAACTGGTTTGCTTTAAGCTGAACCATTTTGAATTGCTTGAACAATTTTGAGTTGAACTATTTGTTGAATTGCTTTGAGCCAGTTTGATATTCACCCATTTCTACTCACTATGTACATATATATATGAACTGGTTTAAGCTTGAACCATTTTGAGCTGAAGCAATTGTTGAATTACTTTAAGCTGAACCACTTTGAGTTGATCTTATTTTGAGTTGCCTTGAGCTACTCCTATGTGCACTGACACTTGAGTTTTGCTGCTCCTATGTCAAAACTGTCCCTTGTTTAACGGTATGTATGTTTTCTTATACACTTTAATGTTTTCATATGTTCCTATGTTTCCATACCCGTCGAAACTAACCCTAGAATTTCTATATAGGAGCAGAATGTTTTCATTGTCCCTTGTTTATCTGCTCCTATGTTTTCATGTACACTGTCACTTTCTTCTCCTTGTTGCTTTGAGCCGAACCATTTTGAGTTGATCTTGTTGCCGTGCACTTTGATTCCAATATCATCCATGTATATACATACATACTTATGTATGTGTATATGTGTGAATGTTGGTGGTTGATCTATACTTGTACATTGCTTTGCTGCCTGAATGTTTGTGGCACTGATTTGTTTTAATTTATGGCACTGCCTTGTTTTAATTTGTAGCACTTACTATTTGTGGAATTGACTTGTTGCATTGTTGGCCTTGTCCATGTACTTGCACGCTGCCTTGTTCAAGGCAGTGCACTGCCTTGAGATTGGTTGAATCTCTTTCATGTGGTTTGGTTTCTTGTTTGTGCACTTTGATACTTGCTTCAGCACTTGTTGTTTTGCCTGAGCTTGTTTATGTGCACTGTGATTTCTTGTTACACTTTCAATTGCAAATCATGTTCCAATTCAGTTCTTATATATATACTTGTATATACTTGTATGTACTTGTATATACTTATGTACACTCAAGCTTGTATATACTTATGTACACTCAAGCTTGTATATACTTGCTTCAGCACTATGATTTTTTGTTTTACCTGAGCACTTGTTGTTTGATGTCTATGTATATGTATACATATATACATATATATATATGTATATATGTACATGCTCACTTTGATGATATATACTTGCTGCCTATAGCATGAAATGCTTATCATGCATGTACCATTATGCATGCTTCATGTGTGCATTTTCTGGTGTTCCTTGTTCATGCCTTTATCTGACTCATTTTGAGTTTTTGAACCGTTTTGATTTGAACTTGTTTTGAGTTGCCTTGAGTTTCTCCTATGTGCACTGCTGTTTTGCCTGAGCTTGTTTATGTGCACTTGAATTCTTATTTATGTGAACTGCAGTTCTGAACATTATGTGCACTGCAATTTTGCCTTGAATTCTTACCTAGTTGTCTTGTTTGCATTTCTTGGATGTGCAAGTGTGATTTTTCATGTATATACATACATACATATGTATATATATGTGTGTGAATGTGCAAGTGTGCATTTCCTGGTTTGAGTATTCTGGTTGTATTATCTCACACTTGAATTGCATATATTCCTGGTTTGAGTATTCTAGTGTTTCACCAGTTGGTGCACTTGTTTTGAACTTGAATTGCTGAAACTTGTTTTATGATATGTGCACCTGAGTTGAGCCCAAGGAGGCTTGGGCTTGACCTTGAGCACATTTGCATTGTGTTGAGCCTTCGGGCTTGACCTTTACAACAATCCATGAGATTTAATCGATGCTCGGCCTTGTGATATTCAATGTGATACACTATGTATCATAAATTGTCTGTGCATATATATATATATATATATATATATTTGTCCCTGTCTAAAACATGAAGAGAAAACAAACCCATAAACCGGTGCAATATTAATATTGAATTCAATTTTATTTTTGCAATTTAGGTTTGTTTCCTTTTCCATTTTACTGCGTTGTTTATTTGATAGGTATAGGAAATGGCTGGACACAAGCTAGAGCAAGCAAATTAAGATCAATATAAAAAACAAATTCATGTGAGTAAAAAATGATATATATGAGAGTGTAGAGAAATGTTGTATATATGAGAGTGATAGTGAAAGTTGTATTTGAAAATTTAAGTAGAGTGATAGTGAAAGTTGTATTGTATTTTAATTTGATCTAAAATAAAATATTTGTTTAAATAAAATATTTAAATTTTATTCTATAAACAGTTATTCATATTAGTCAATATTTATATGTTGTCTAATAAGAATTTCAGAAATGATACTACATCAGACAACATTTGGTTTTTTGTGCTAGTACATATCAAACGACGGGGCATCTTTGTGGTCTGATGTGTAATGAGATAGCATGGGATTTAGCGATAAATAGAATTCAATCAGACAATAGAGCATATCTGTTATGTGATTCATTTTTTCCGATAGTGATACATCTTTGGGTCAACACAGGTATGTTTCAATACCTGAATGATTCTAAAATAGTACGTATCGCGTCTCGACGTAGAGCAATGTACATGAGATCTAGAATTAAATGACATGGTATTAAAGAAATAAATGAAAATTTCTCAGCAAATAGAATCGAAGTGAATAAAAATAATGAATTTTATATCATATCTAAGAAGTTAATACATCATATCATATAAATACAACTCAAAACACAATTACATCATTATCATCAAATACAACCAAGTCTCAATGTAGAAAAAACAAATACTTGCCATAATTATCGACTCCATCTCCATACTTAGCCCACGAAGCACATACTATCATAATATCAACCTATAAAATAACATCAGTCTGACCCGAGGTTGTTAAGGACATAACAAACCATGGGTTAGACTAGAAATCTAGATGTGTGTATAACAAAATTATAAAAAATATATGTGTAGTGTTGAGTTTTAAAGGTAACGTTTTCAAACACACATATGTCACCCATGCCATACCAAATCTTACTCATATTTCGGAAGGTTTAAATGGACAATAATCCACGCTTGTCTGACTTAAACAATTTGGAACATAGATAATCATTGGGGTTAATTAAGAAAAATATAAGAAAAGAAGGAGAAAATAACACAAAATCTCGCAGCGGAATGACAAAATATAATAATCAAATAAACAGTTCATGAAGCTGTTTATATTATACATTTGATTATAATTTATACAACATTTATCAGAGTTATATATACATCAGGGATAAATAAATAATGCAGCAGAATAGCATGATGCAGGGAATAATAATAGTAATAATATACCAAATCTTCGTCTTCGTCCTCCAGAGAATAATCGTCGATAAGCTGAAAAACTCAAGACTGACCCGAGCGTAATGGAAAGACAATACACCCGAGTCAGGATTAAATTATTCTTATGTGAGTCAAATCAATATCGTATATAACATGAGTGTAATAACATTAGAGATGTTTATGGGATTTCACATCTCCTACCCAGTGTATAATGTGCGTGCAATAACTCAAGAGATGTTACGGGATTTTCCATCTCTTAAGGATCCATCAAAATATTTATATATAGTAGAATACGCTATATATAATGTCTAATCAGTAAAATAAATATTTTTCTTAGCATTAAGGCTTTACATTGATCCCCTTAACGCGTTTTTAAGTATTACCGTACAGTTT
Organism: Allium fistulosum; assembly: GCA_030737815.1. NCBI lineage: Eukaryota > Viridiplantae > Streptophyta > Magnoliopsida > Asparagales > Amaryllidaceae > Allium > Allium fistulosum. Next base: position 106,172,420 of record CM060907.1, read on the forward strand.
GCATATAAAACACCAGTAAACTGTAGGTGGATAGGGATGCGCCGTGATACGATAACACTAAACCAAAATCGTATGGTCTCGTATAGGGATAAAAGTATGACAAGGCACGTTAGGCAATGCCCAAGGTAGGATACTACCAGTTTACCCTTCCCGGCTGGTGGTAATGCATCATAGCCATGATCGCCCACCGCGTCCAACACTCCTAAAATCCGAGGGTGCGCACCAATCAATCACAATGTAAATGATGGTAATATGAAGAAGTGTGTCCGCTCGGGGTAGCTAGCCCACATGACCGGTATGGCTCCTGTTTTAGTCATTTCAAATTGGCACAAGTGCCAGGCTATTCCATCGTCATTCTCTTTCTTCAAATCCAGCAAACATACGCCAAATCCAACCACTTCGTTCTGGATCATCACTCCACGTACACAATTGTTAAAGTGGTTCCAGTATCGATAAAGAGTATGCCCATATCCGGCCTCTGTCTCTTTAACAACTAAACGTCGTTTTACACACCGGTTGGTACTTTTACATTTCGAAAACAATTCATACTTGATATCAAAATATCATATTCGCTTCAAAATCAAATCCATTTTGAAATCATCATATTTACTCAAAATATACCATTTCATTTTCAAAATCATTTTTGCCTTAATATCTCGGTTTCAGTTCCAAAATTGTCTCAAATTTCCATTTGGGTTATAACTTCATTCGACCCAATTCGTATTTAAATCCATGATTAAAAATAAACATTTCACCCCTGACCAGTTTGAACTTTTGAAAAATAGTTTGAATAGTTTTAAAATAGTTTAAATAATTAAATAGTTAAAAATAGTTTAAATGGTTAAAATAGTTAAAAATAGTTTAAATGGTTAAAATAGTTTAATATAAAATAGTTTAAGTATCAAAAGGGTTTATATAGCAAAATCGTTTGGAAAATCCACAATAATTTGAATATTTAAAAAATAGATTTAAATAGTTTATATCAAAATAATTTATTTGAAAATAGTTTCAAAGTCAAACTGATTCAATTTCCAAATTTTCCAATTCAAATCACTTTTAAATTTCCATTTCGGTTTAATTGATTCAATTCCGATTTCAAGTCGAATTTTACTTCGATTCCAAATTAATTTCGATGTCAATTTCAAATTAATTTCAATTCCAAATTCAAATTAATTTCAATTACAATTCCAAAATAATTTCAATTTCAAATTTTGAACCATTTCGATTGTTATCAATTCCGAGTTTAATTTTCAAAACATCGATTCAAAACACTTAAATCAAATTTACCATCAATACCCAATTTGAAATCCAAATCCTCAAATATAACTCAATTCAAGATCAATTTTGAAATAGTTCGATTTCCATAAATTCGATTTTCATTTTCTTAAAATTAAATCATTTAAATAAATTTCGAATCAAAAACTTTAAAATCATTTAATTTAACCAATCCGGTGTTCGTATATAATTTTCTATCCTATGGCCAAGTGATCAGTTATTTCAATTTAATTTCAGGGATGGATATATATCATTTCAACCCAAATCATAGTGTCATATGTATATATCATTTCAACCTATTTCTTAATTTATTCGAAATAATACAATTTACAGTTTTATTTACTGTAAATAATATATAGGATGATAACAGGATATATCAAAATAAATAAACATCCAAATCATCCAAAACATCAATCAATAGCATCCATCACAATCAACATCCAAATCATCCAATAATTCACAACAATTCCATAGTTATCAATATCAGGTATTTTACTGGCAATTAAATTCCAATTTCAAATTTAACCCTCTATTTTAATTTTTAACAGTTAATTCAATGACAATTTCATTTCTAATTAACAGTCAATAAAATCAGATAACTTCATGATTCAAATTTAATGAACATAAAAATATTATAGTACATCATGAGCGTTAAAAACACTCACCTATTTTCTGTTGTCGCCGAGGCATTCCAGTTTGGAACTAAAACCGAACAACATCCGATTTTAGCCCAAATTTCGACTGTCCCCAAATCCGTCCAAACTAGTTTCATTACGAAGCTCTCATCATCACGATCGCAATGCAAAAATCCATGTCTGGATTCGACCTCGTATGGAAGAGTTATTTAATTTTTAAGTTCATCGATTAAAATATAAACAAATTAAAACACTGATTTATTTTAATATCAAAACCCATACCCCCAAGCTTATAGACTCGGCCCGCTAAGGGCTTCTTCCCCATAGTTATTGCCTACATACGAACGCACATCCATGGCCATGCACGTTTGCACTGACACGGCACATTCTTCGACGAAACCCAAAATCAAAAGCTCCGACGAACTCCTCTCCGAAAACTACATCCATACGTACCAATATCTTCGAGCTCGCCCTCCCTGAACGAATCGCGACCTGAGCCTCTCTGTTGCGTACAGTGAAATGTCTCCCTTCCCATATGGTGATCGAACATCACCAAAATTACTGTCGGGATGCCAAACTCCACAACAAACTCAAATATCACCTCGGTTTCAACGATCGATGCTTGAATCACCACGAAACCCAAGCACTAACTCGGCCATGACAACGACCATCTTCCAACCCATGATCGAATAGTCCAAAACTTATACCATAAGAAGCTCTCAGGAAAACAAGATTTTTAAAATTAGTTTGGGAATTTTCTGTTGGGTAGAATTTGAATTTGAATTTTTTTCGAAGCTTCAATTCCCCTTTTTTTTCTTCTGTTGTTTGAAGAAGCAGAGAAGGAACGGGTTTTTAAACAAAAAGAGGGGTACATTTATGTAGGGTTGCTGGCACAGTGGTAGGGTGGCTGAGTGAAATAAGTGACTGCCTAGTCCAATCAATGAAAATAAATTATTTAAATTCCACAAATATCTAACTATTAATTTCGAACCCCGATCGAGGCGTGTCGCCAGACATTCATAATGTTATACCCCTATTCCAAATGCAATGGAATAAGTTTCGAGTCCTAATTCAATCGTATGGAGATAGCTTTTTGAATCCAATTATTATATGGAATTTTCGATATTAATTTCAACACGTTTCTATCCCGTACGACCAAACGACAACTCCAAACGCTACGAAATTTGAAATCCGATAATAACACACTATTACGGATCCAATGGAACTGGTTTGGTCGAATTCCAAGACTGTGCCCCAGAATGCTATTTTTATCTGTTGATTTAAATGAGTTATTTTTAAAATCGAGTAAATCACTTTTAAATTCAAATTTAAAATTTTATTTACCTTCATTCTTGTAAATGGAAATTAAATAAGCTTTGAAATTATTTTTATCTAGCCAAGGACTCAAGATTCAGTTATTTACCCAAATTTCAATTATTAAATTCCACAAACTAATTACCCGATAAATCGTTATATCTGAAATTCGAGTTATTTAATCTATAAACTTACTTTTTAAACATTTAAAATAAACTAAACATATCAATTTCAAATAACCAAAAATTCTGGATCATTACATTCTCCCCCATACTTTTCGTCCTCGAAAAGACGTTAAGTAAAAATTTTAACATTTGATATATTTTATTCAAAATAATCAACTTATAAAACAATAAAATCTTATTTATAAAACCATTACTGCATTTCTACTATGCTACTCCGATCGACTTACAGAATTTACAAGTTAGTTATCAAAACATGTTATAAAAATTTTAAAACCTTAAAAATTTTCTAACTCCCGGATTTACGGAAAATTTCGGCAACGTCTCCTTTGCGCGGCTCGATCGGAAATTTTTTACAATTCAATATATAACCCAAATATACCAAATAGATATCAAATATACATCTCATCTTAATGATGAGGCATCCCGTAGGAAAAAATATAAAAGCGCAGTATGTAATCCGAGATACGTACCATATTATTATTAATACGAGCGAGTTCGCTCGTATTAAGCAAGCGAAAGCAAAATATAATCCGCGTATACGTCCAAACGGTCTTCGTATGTACCTATCTCAACTTAATTTAGAATATTAGTCACTTATGAAGATATGGAAGGCATATGTGAGTTTTATAGAAGCATATAACATGAATTTTAAACTCAAACCATAACATAAGCATTAATATACGACAAACAACAATCATATACAATAAAACAGTTATAGCGACGATTTAATACAAAGAAACCATTTAATTATTAGTATTCATCCATTTAATTCATAATGATATGAATTTACATTATCCAATGTCAATATTTCAATTTATACACTTCATTTCTTATTAACATCCAAATTTCATCAACATTTAATTGATTTACTTCTAATTTATTCAAGTCTATTTCATTTGCATTCAATTTATTCAATTAAATTTGTTAAATTTCAATTGTTTCATTTTACGTTTAGCAACATCTCATATCGATTAATTTATTCACATTCATTCTACACTTAAATTCATTTTTATTTTAAATCAATGTTATTTCATTTACTCATTTTATTAATACAATTCACTAACTTCTTCCATTTATTCATTTCGGTTAGCTTTTCATAAGTTAAAGTTCATTTCATAATTCAATATTAGCTTCCTTCCTTTAACATCCATATTCAATTAATTTAACATCTTCTTTGACTAACATTTATCAAAGTTATAAACTATGAACTTTACTTTACATTTTCGCGAGACATTTGAATTATCATGTTCATATCTCCATTTTTAGCATCAACATCATTAATGAATTGTTTCTTATATCCTTACTTAGGTTTCTTTCCAACTTAATTCACATTTATTGTCACAATTTCATTTAATAACAAATTTATTTGTGAAACATTTTATTAATCATCACTTTAGTTCATAATCATTCTATAAAAATCCAACTTCTTATATATGACTTTATCTAAGTTTACAATTATCTCAAAAGTTACGAATTCAATTTCAAAATTTCTTTGCAAATTTATATTTAATTATATAACCAATTTACAAAGATATTATTTAATTCAATCGTCTACTTTCTTAAGTTCCACTTACTTATTCCCTTTAGTCATTAATCATTGCATATTATACTAATTAAGTATATAACATCTATTATTACAACTAAATTTCCATTTATATACATTTTAATTGCTTTTTAAGTTTTGTTTACTTGTATAATATCCAATTACATATCCAAATCATCATTTTAACTTTTAACATTTGGTAAGTCTTATTATATGTTATTAGAATGCAATTTGGTATTATACAAATTAATCTGATTCATTTTACTTAATTAGAATGTTCACCATTGTAACTTGTTTAAATTTTCTTTACTTTCAATTTTAGGGTTGCACACTTCAACTCTAAAGTTTCTCAAAATATTTAGCTTAGATTCCTTAATTCTCTTATTTTACAAGTTCTGGTTATTCAAATATTTCATTTCATTCAATTAATCTGAAGATTATTAATTAACATAACTTAAAGTTTTTAAATGTCTGGTTCATTTCAAATCATTTGAAATAAGTATATATACTTATCTCTTTTGTATATTAAATCATACTTTTGGAGTTTAAACCAAAATCCGTTTATCAAAACAATTTCATAGCAAAGCTACTCAATGACCTCCCCCACTTTGAGACTCGAAAATGAACGTCGATGATGCTGCGCAGTCATCACCGAAATTAGTTTCCAGCGATAGAAGAAGGGTGTACTGAATTCATTCCTTTTAAAATTTATTTGAAAACAATTTGTATTTGTATATACTTTTAAAAAATATTGATATTATTTTCCAAACCTTGAAAACCTTTCAGAAGCACTGGAATTTAAAATTTTCATATTCTTCATTTTGTATTCCATTTACATACAAATTATATTTTATAAATCCCATTTATACAGTTTCATTTTCTTATAATCATATAATAGCTAATAGTTTAGGAATATTAACTAATCCAACAATAAACGATAATTATCTATATTATCATTTTTAACAACCAATTCACACTATATATATACCATAATAATTTCTGAAAATTATTCCTTTATATACAAAATATAATCAGGGTAAAAGTATTTCATTTACCCAATTTCAAAACAATACTATGTTAAATTGTTCTGTTCAAGTGTTTAGAGATCCCTATCAATAACGTTAATTACTCGCATTGACCAGAATCCATAAGCCACTCAACAAATCAACCAACACAATATAAAACAATTTTTTAATATTCACTAAGAAATACGCGCTCATATCTATTAATACACTCAAACTAATTCAAGGATGCTACTGACCCTATCTCTAATGAGTTACCCCTCAAAGGCAAGGTTATCGCTAAACCAAAGCTCTGATACCAACTGTGACGACCCACATTTCAGAAGGTTTAAATCGACAATAATCCACACTTGTCCGACATAAACAATCCGAAACATAGATAACAATTGGGGTTAATTAAGAAAAATATAAGAGAAGAAGGAGAAAATAACACAGAATCTCGCAGCGGAATGAAAAAAATATAATAATCAAATAAACATTTCATGAAGCTGTTTATATTATACATTTGATTATAATTTATACAACATTTATCAGAGTTATATATACATCAAGCATAAATAAATAATGCAGCAGAACAGCATGATGCAGGGAATAATAATAGTAATAACATACCAAATCTTCGTCTTCGTCCTCCAGAGGATAATCTTCGATAAGCTAAAAAACTCAGGACTGACCCGAGCGTAATGAAAAGACAAAACACTTGAGTCAGGACTAAAATATTCTTATGTGAGTCAAATCGATATCGCATATAACATGAGTATAATAGCGTCAGAGATGTTTACGTGGTTTCACATCTCCTATCCAGTGTATAACGTGCGTGCAATAACTCAAGAGATGTTACGGGATTTTCCATCTCTTAAGGATCCATCAAAATATTTATATAGAGTAGAATACGCTATATATATAATGTCTAATCAGTTTGGTCAAAGTAGTATTCAACATTTGGTCAAAGGAGTATTTGAGTATTTACATGCATGCAATATCGTTTGGTCAAAATATTTACATGCGTGCAATATCGTTTGGTCAAAGGAATATTCAACGTTTCGATTGTGTGACCCGTTATGTGTAAATTTGGCCAGCGATTAATATCGAACTATTTGAGTATTAACATTACCATGTCTCTTAGTAGGTAATGTGACATTTTGGCCAAATTTATTGCTTACATGGTTTCGCTAAAATCAAATTTTGCTTTGTTAAGTGTTACCCGGTAGTTACTATTATTTTACACAAATTTCCTTCGTCAAAACTATATCACTTCGGATTTATGGAATTTGCTAATGGTCAAAATTCCAATACCATCCATATTTAACTCTATAGTCCAAACATAAAGCCCTTAGTTCAATAGTAACAATTATTGTTAACCGAAATGCTATGGTCAGAGAATTTGACTCTAAGTTGACTTCAGTTGATTGTGATACTAACCTCATATAATTAAGGAGAAGAATCCTCTTGAATAGTGTTTCACTTCCATAGCTTCACTCGAATCAACTATAGTCATTCGATGGACGTCATTCCACGATTTAACTATAATCAAAGCGGAGATTCCATATTAAGGATCAATAGTATTCTCAAGTCAAGAGAACTGTGTAATTTTGTCACATCAATATTTTCTGTTTGACTTTAGTTATATTAACTAACAGAAAACTATCAAGTGGGCCATTCATAGTTACCCAATAATTATCAGTGCACAACCCCTTGATGCCCCCAGCGGTCATGAATAATACATTGTATAACATTTAGAGTGCGTTATGTACTCTAGTCTAAATGGATGCATCAATATATAGTCTTGATAAATTACTTATGGTTACAACACTTTGTAACTACTATCAGAAAATATACCATTTATGGATATTCTATTAAATATACTTTTAATTAAACTAATTAATTAATATAACACATTATATACTTGATAAAAAGTGTTGTCTTCTATTATATACTTATAAAATCCTTAGCTTTATCAATTTGTAAGTTCATACCTTGCGAACTGAGACTGTTCCCCAAATAAATCTTCGAGGCTATCAAAAATTTGATGTACATTAATGTTTTCGTGCTATCTTTGTAAGGTTTGTCTATCTAGACAACACACAAACTTAGGCAATCTCATGGTCCGTGACCAATTTGTTATAGGGTGCATGTAATTTAGGGTCCACATCATTAATGGGTTATTCTCTCAGAGGTTCGGTTATTGATGACTGTAGATGTTCGTATGTTAGTGTTATCTTAATTGCCCTTAACTAGTCTATGTAGTTAGGTTCGGTGAGTTTGTTGTTTTTAAAAAACAACTTGGGTGTAGATATTTTATGCAGATTTTAACTTAGTACATTAGGATGTTATTCATAGTAGATGTTCTTAGAGTATTAGTACGGTTAAACACTGCATTTTATTTTACTAATAAGCTCCTACTTATCTTTATGTTTCTCAAAACCCTAAGATAAAACAAAAATATTTCGGCTTCACTAGCAGGTGTTAGAACTCGCATGCCTTGGGATTCTGTTGAATCGACGAATTTTCTATCGGATTAGAAAATCGTTGAAAATTTTTGTAATAAAAATAACAGCAAACACACGGCGTACAATTTTAGTACGTGGCGAGTACGGATCGATCCGTAGAGAATTGAAGTGATTTAAAATTCTACTCAATCAAATTAACCAAAGAGTTTGAAATTGTTTTAAGCTAAAAATGTAAAAAAAACTAACAAAAAGAAAGTGAATAAAAAGAAAATGACCAAGCTCGCTAAGGGAAAGGCCATCCCTTTCCACATGATAAAATAGCCTTCTATCTTCCTCATCTCCACCAACAAACTAAAAAAACTACCATCCATCGGGTTAAGCCTCATTTCCGAAGGCTTATGAAGCCAATCTTGGTCAAAAGCATCCCAAGATATATCAGAAGAAGGAAGGGCCGTAGCAAGAGTGACCATTGAATCGATAGCAACAGAGACAGAGAGATCAATAGAGTGCGAAGGCACAATCTCAAAAGAAGGGACAATGGTAACATGATAAATTTTTGAAACCCACTTCATGGCAAGAGGATGAGGGAGTGGGATCCTATTAGAAAGCGGAACAGTCACAGACTGCAAAGTCCAAGCTTCCATGAGGTGACCGAAAAAGTGACAAGACGTACAGATATAAGGTTTCCAACTGTAGCGAACATAAACAACACAGATATGCCCCTCAACAATGCAAGCAGGAACCTTGGAAGGCAAAGACTTGTCAGGAGTTACTTCAATAAGCGCCTTAGCATATACCAGCCTATTACGAGCAACGGTACTCGCATCAAAATTTGAGCTTGCCAACAGTATCTGCTAACCAATTTAGCCCAATCATAAGCCGGAGAGCGGACGAAATGTGAGTGAAATGTTCTCAAATCAAAATTGAGAGAATCTGTTCTTCAGTCTTGTCCATCGTAGGACTCCACGAGGTAATAATAAAAGATTGCCCTGCTATAATGGAGGGATCCACCTCAGGCACACGGAGCCTTTCTTATTTTCTAGAAAACGTGAAAAAGAACATGCTATTATCATAGTAAACTTGAATTCTTTCCCTTATGTTCCATCGATTGTGGCAATAATCTCGAACCTCATGGTACGGAGGATTAGAATCTAGAAAGAAGCCAACTTAAAACTCCAGCAAAAAATCAGACCCACCCTGCATCCAACACCTCTACCGGAGGAACCATAACACCATTCTCCTCAATAATATCAAAAGAGCGGGGAACATAATCACCCGCTTTTCTCGGCAAAGCGTTAAAGAGAGAAGCCCACTTGCTATAACACGTTGTTCATTTCCAGAACCAAAAGAGGGGACCCAAGCATTAAACATGCAATTGGTCCGCCTCAACATTATTATGCATGCGCCCAGCAATATCTGGATAGGCAAAATGTGAGCGTCAATTACACAAGCACCTTGCGTGCACTCAACTGATAAACAATCCTCAACCACCAATGCTCCAACAAGATTAGGAACAACGTGAACAGCCACATTGCCAAAATCAGCGTCAACACACGCATTATCAGTACCATGAACAGAAGCCAAATTTCCAATTTCAATACTAGCATGATCAACATGCCACTGCCCACCTTAACGACAAGATGCTAGCATAGGAGGAATATAAGAACCAAGGCCAAGAGCATCTGCAGGCAGGCCAAATAAGGAACAGTGTCTTCGAATCATTGCAAGGAGGATTCCAGGGCTTGGAATGGATTCGACAGAAGGACAGACGATACCTGAGGCGGCAGGCGAGCAGGAGAAGCTCGTAACGGAGGAAAGTCAACTATAGAAACATCAAATGGCGGTAGTGACGAACTGGAGTGAAGAATTGGAAGAATAAGGCCTACCAGATCTCGTCGACGAAGGCGGAATTAGAAGAGGGCGTAACCGAGGAGGAACTCACTTCGAGCTATGCATGAGAGATCGGAGGTGGAAGAAAGGGCGAGCGAAGGAAAAATAATGAAGAAAAGGGGGCGAACTGGAAAAAGATTTGATTAGGGGGATGCGGTCACCATTTAACAAAGAAGCATTGTTACACACCCACACAAACAAGTGGAAGCCCGTGCGTTGCACGGGTGCGTAAATTAATTGATGCTACAGGTGTAGGCATGAATATACCGTTGGGATATATTTATTTTAGACATGTATATTCTAAAATAGTAGTACGTTTATGTTGATTATAAAAATTGTATAACTACTTGGTTTACACATTATGTGTTATACATTGGTTCAATGTAATTATGAATTTGAATATTTAAATTTCAATAATAATATACATCTTAATTATTTTCATGTAGTTAATGTAAATAATGGATGAAAAAGCCCACATGTTGGTGTAAATGAAATTTAGTTATGTAAATAATATCAAGTTTGTGAATATCACCAAATATTTGTACAGTACCCAAACGTAAATCCGTCGTTAATACATGTCTTTGAGATTGTAGGTACGTTACAAAAATAGAAAAGAAATCTCTAGAGGTCTTTGGTGGTAAAATCTCTATATTGTGGTTCTAGTAGTTTTGGATTCTAGCCACCAAGACATCAAAATGAATGCTCTGCATAAATAAAATATCACTCTTGCTACCAAAAATATAACAATAGAAACATAAGTTATTGAGTCTCTGGTGATCAATATAGGCATTATAGACCAAAATTTTATTATACGCGCATAATTATTATTTCTAATCTCCTACACCTGATTTTTCTTCTCCATGTTATTTACTATCCATCTATTTCATTGAACTTAATTTGGCAATATGATTTTTCCTTAAAAGTAGATAATACTGTAATAGAACATAAAGTTCAAATTCGGGTCTTTAAAATCAAAAGTCTAACAAAATATAATTGATATAAATGTCAAGTAACATTATTATAGCTACCATACTAAAGAAAAAGGCATGCCTAATACATGCCCATTAAAACCAAGCCAAGTTTACTGCTACATGGTTTAAAATCATAATTACATGTAAATCAAATATCATTATTATATTTTCAGCATTTTTTTTATACTTTCACAATAATATCCATGCAACTTTTTTGTCAATAAAGCCACATGAAGAACCATCGAATAGAAGATCTGATGCCTTTTTGAACTCAATATCAAAAGTTGGTCGTAGCTGAAGGCAGGCATACAAATATATTTTCTGCATTTACCAAGTAGTATGAGATTAAGCATTGTAGACATAATAACTTTTGGAACCATTTTATTACATGAGTCATCTCGAATCAAAAATCTGCCAAGCACTATGCCAATGCTCAAGTAAGGTGTAATATATATCCGTATAAAGCTTCTGCAGACATAAAAGTCAACTGTTTTTTATGTAGGAATTGGAAAATATTAGGTAAGAACTGATTCCATAGAATGACCTGTATCATTTGCTTCCAATTTCTGTAACCAAAAGATGAAAGATGTAAACAAAAAGTAATTTGAGAAATACATTCACTTATTATGTAAAAATAATGTCAATACACAGGTTAAAAGGGAGAAACTGCTACACAAAGAAAGAGAGTAAAATAGTGAATATTGAACACAAAAAAGGTTTGCCTTGACTTCTAAATAGAACAAAAACAGAAAGGGAAAAAATTGGAAAGTACATTACCGACACTAATATGAATAGCCAACCATCACACATCACCTTCTGCTTCAGTATGATCATGGGCATGAAAATCATTTTTGTAGAAGTGCAACAAAATAAACAATAGGTGAAATGTCACAAAATACATTCAGCTATAACTATAAACCAAGTATATCCATTAAATTAGTTACTGCAATTCAAAATATTCCCTTACTAATTTCACTAATCCAGTAATCAAATTTTAGCACGGAATTAGATGGATATATATTTAGCCTTTATAACAACTGATTAATGATGATCAAAAGGTAAGGTATAACCACTAATTTCACGAATTTGAATTGGCATATTCAAGTATGGACTAAACATGACCTTTTTAATAAGGACACCAAGTTTAACTGCTATTTTGATCAGATTAGTCATTAAATTTTGATTAAGAATATAGTAAGCAGATTAATATAACCTGATGAAATCGATAACAGCTAATCTCAAATTATTCACTAAACAACTTTACTAATCAAACAATCAAATTTTAGCAGAAATTTATCTGTTATAACTTAACCAAATTATTTACTACTAAAATATATCAATCAAGTTATTTATTACTGAATGTATTGACCAAAACATTTATTACTAAATATATCAGTTAAATCAAATTATTTATGGAAGTTTGATTAAGATACTTTAGAAAATATTTATTTACATGTAGTTGTGAAACTAAACGGAGTATTCAAATTCAAATTCAAATTTAAATTGATTTGGATAATAGTGTTAAATAGTTAAGATTATATACATGTTTGTGTGTAAAACTTACCATTTAATGTTATATGTCTTATATCTTTCCTAGTTTGACGATCATTTTCGTAAGTTTTAATTTATTGTATACTAAGGTAAAAGAAATCAATAACGATACTTCGTTCCTATAACGTTCAATAATCATCATTTAACAGGTCGGTATTAACATAATTTTAGTAAGTCCTACAAAATACATTTCTCCAGTGTGAATAATTGTTGAGAAAGTTATATGTTGGCTCAAAAATGCTATCTTGAATATAATATCTTTTATGCTCTAATGACTCAAATAGAACAAATAATAATTATATATTCATATGGAAAGCCCATGTCCATATTCATAACTTTAAATAGATATAGATCAAGATAATAATGTAATTTGGATACCTACCATATTTGAATTCTTACCATATTGCTTTAGTAACCTTCCTTGAAAACGATTCAGAAAGATATCGAGCATAGTAACTAATAATACACATGCATTGCAATATTGAAATATGTTACACAAAAAGATTCAAAACAATTTATTTCTTCTTTTAGAAACACTGCATAATCCAAATTATAGAGTAATAACATTATTTTAAAAAATTGTTGGTAAAACAAAATATTGATTATAGACTTTGCCTAACCGGTATTTTACATTTTAACATCAGGACAATTGATAAAAGAGTTCAGTCAACTTGCTGTATTCATACACCGTTGCATCATGAAATTTTTATCCTCTTCCGATGTTATGTATCTACAATAGAATAATGTATTCAAGGCAATCTAATGCAAGATTATACCGGATGATATTGGTAGATTAGATTGGTGTTGATGCTAAGCCATCTTGTCTTGTTGAACAAAATATTAAAATTTTATTTCAGCTGGAGGTATGTTTTTTTTGGCTTTCACCAAGTAGTATGACATTAAACACTGTACATGAAATATCTTTTGAAACCATAACTTCATGACTCATCTACGGCGCAAAAACATACCAAGCATTATGCTCAAGCTCATCCTAAAGCTTGTACAAAAAAATCATTATTTTTTATTTAGGAATTGAACAGTATTAGTTGAAAGTTGATTACCTGGGAGGATACATATCATTTGTTTCAAATTTCTATAGTCAAAAGAATATACACGGTCATGTTTAGTGATGAAAGAATTAAAATGATAAATAAATGGTTGCATCAGTAGTTCAAAACTTATCAAGTATTTGTAGGAATTTAGACTACTTATAAACATTATAAAAAGCTTCAAGAATAAGTATAGCCCCATCAACGTATAAAACCTACACGGCAACACAAATATTATAATTGCCTATGGTTGGGTATGCCCAAGTAACCATGATGTGACCATGATGCAGGTTGAACTAAGAAGCACCTCAATAAGTGTATAGTATACTGAAAGAAATATTCAACAATGGATCTTATGTGTATGTGTGTGCATGTTTGAATGTGTATATAAACCTGCTCCATGTATTTTCCATAAAACATTTGAAAATATATTTCAGCAATCCATTTGTATAAATTGATGCACTTTATCACTTTACTAAGATGTGGGTAGCATTTGAAAATCTTATATGCCTCAAATATACATTATTTTAAAGACTTGTAGACTGTGCAAAGTTACCATTACTATGGTAGTAAGGAGAACTATATGCCACCTAATAACCAAACAATACGACTGATTATCGTTAACAGGTAGGAAAAACAATTAATTTGGAAGCCTTTATGTAAGATTGTAGAAGATCTTAACAAATATTTATCGATACCTCATAAGAATGAGTGTGTCAAGATTATGTTTCCTGCTTCTTCTTTCTTGCGTAAATACAATTCCCCCAACGCATGTTATCCAAACTAGTGTTCTTGCCCTTTGGATATGCAGTTGAGTAATCTAACAGACGGAGAGACATGAACTTTGTCCCTACACAATAACCTGGTCAATTCAATTTGGCACCCATAGTAGCTGCAACTTATAAAGATCGAACCACATAAGCTTGTTTTCAGCACAGAATAAAAATTTGAAGGAGTGCAAAATACACTTCAGCCTAATAAATGAATGCGTTGGAAATCAGTAATTAATTATGGTCAAGTATTTATTGAAAATACATAATCTTAAGTTTACAAATGGTAAAACTACTTTATAATTCAGACTATACTAAATATTTGCTATATTTAAATGCATACTGATCAATAAAGAAGTCCAGATTCAATTATCTGATTCAGAGTATTAGTTGCTTTATTTCTATAAACAGCTTATGTGCATTCATGTGTTACTTAAGAAAATGAACAAAGCATCAACATAAAAACAAACGGGTTTTTAGTGAAAGATGAAGATTGTCAGAGATTGCTATATTTTAAAGGCAAATTCTATTCCAACCCATATTTTCAATTAGTAGCCCCCTAAAATGTAAAAAAGATTGTAAACCCCCAAACTTGCTTAGTAGCCCCCCGCTTGTTTCAAAATTACCCCTAACCTTATCTCACGCGATTTCTTCCTCACGCACTCACGCAGTATCTTCCTCACGCACTAACAAGACGTGGTTAAATACCCAACCACGTAGAGACAATGCAAGGAAAGGTCTCTGTACTATTTTTTTTTTGATTTTCTGTGTTCACCACGCACTGACAAGACGTGGTTAGATACCTAACCACGTAGAGACTATGCGTGGTTTATCATATAACCACGTAGCGGCACTATGTCAATATATTACCAATCACGTTTGTCCACCCCATACTGGAACAACATTCACGTTTTAACCCTACGTGGTACTTCCAAAACAAGAAATTTTTTTACCAGTTCTTCATCGCCACAAACAAACATAGTTTAAACTAAATGATTCACGTTTTAATCCACATTTCATTCAAAAAAATTCAGAACAGTGATACACATTGTAATCCAACTAGTTGCGAACAAATTAAATTGTAGTTACTAAGCAACAACAATTTGCAAACATTCACTCAAGTTTAACATACAATATAACAACTCCAAAATGATGCCACGACTACTTCCATTTAGCATATTCATTTCTTTCATCCCAAGCTTGTCTTCGATCGGTGTAAATGTATTCCCATTTACTTGCATCCGTATCACGAGCCGTGAACCATTTTGAATAAATTTGTGGTACCGGATGTTTAGGCTCTAGTTTTACCCGCGATTGGTAATGTGTAATTCAGTTTGAATGGAAGGAAATGAAATAAATGTGAATTTTAATCTGTAAGTATAATTTCCGAAATGCTTGTAATCATCCGTCCATGCTTGAACAAATCGGTCTTTGTACGTATCCAACCATGTCTCGTGAATATACTTCAAGAGTGAAGTATGCTTCGCATACTTTTCATGTAATACTTGCAAATTCTCATTGTACACAACCATGTAACTCGGGGAAATGTACATAGAAAATCCAAGCTGGTAAGATGCGCTCAAAAAATATCTGCATTAAAAATGTGAAATAAAATGTAAATAATATGGATTTATTCGAACGTTAATCAAAGTAAACTTACATCATAATTCGTAAACTCATTTGAATAATCCAACACTATTTTGTCGCACGTTTCTTCATCACTTGAAAATGGTACAATCTGCAGAAAACAAGTATCATAAGTATCAAACACTAAAATGGTGAGCAGAAAAAAATAAAATTGAACTACCACGCAGGGATGCTGCGTGGTTATTGTCAAAACCACGCAAAAGGGCCACGTGGTTAGTGTCAATACCACACAGCACCTAAGCGTGGTTTTGTTATAATTACGCTTACTGACTGCGCTATTAGGCCTAAAACCTAGTAGTGCCTCTACGTGGATTGTCACAAATCCCATTGATCGACAACCATCGACTATACTTGTAAATATTAAAAAACTTATCAAATTTTTTTTCTTTTCAAATTACTTGCTGTGATTGCGACAAAAAATCACCCTCCCCTTCAAAATCCATCATTTACTAGTTTAAAAACGACTTTTTTCTTCAATGATTTGGAAAGTATGGTTTTGGAGTGTCGATGTTTTAGAACAGTGAAAAATTACGTAAGAGTTAGAAGAGTTGAGAAGAAAGCTTCTTAAGGGTATTTTTGTCTTCAGAAATTTATTTTTTGAAGGGGGCTACTAAGTGAAAATATGGGTTGGAATAGAGTTTGCCTATTTTAAATTGCTACTCATATAACATGTACGCTCATCTCCTCTTCCTTTCCATGTCCTCTTTTAGAAGAGGAAGAGAATGAGCATGGAAGATGATAGAAATACCTTTTTTCTCACTTCACTTCAAATACACATGGAATCATGCTGCAAGTGCAAAAATCAGCAATTCAACTTAATCATCAGAAAAGTGTAAAAAATCCAATCAAACGATCATCTTCTTAGAATAATATATTATCATCTTAACTCATCGATAATCTCATAGCATTGTAGACCAATTGTGAAACTCGGGCACAAATAGAGACCATCTCAGGTGAGTTTAGTAGCATCTAGCAAACAATATTAGTATAAAAATCAACACCACAGCCTGATAAGAAGCCACAGTAAACAAAATCGTTAAGCATGAGTTGATCATAGATCATCCTTTTTAGCGCAACTATCTTTGGGCAAGCATCTTGGTGGTTGCAATTTCAAGGGCATTTCAATGGTCAAGCATGATATCGAGCATCCATTGTCTAACAGAGGATTTTAAGAAGTGGGAAAAAGAGAAATACCACAAATTCAAGATCCAGCACCATAACACGTACTTGGAAATTAGAAGGATTGTAAGTCGTAAGTGGGTAAACGTGGTACTGGCAGTTGAAATTGAAATGTAAAGTGAAAGAAGTTGACATCATTACCAAACTATCACAGAAGAAAGTAACTTCTTTGATTGCGTGGAATTGATAGCCTTTATCTTTCATGTTAAAACTGTGCAAATTTTTTATATAGAGCTTTAGCACTGATATTACGCCCAGTGTCTAGAATAATGATACAATTAATAACTTTGCAAGCTGATCTAAACTCAATCAAGTAATTTTGGAATATGGTCAAACATGAGTGGAAAAAAATTTGGTATAGAGAAATCATTTACTCACTATGCATTATACAAAACTAATTAAAGTGTTTACTTGTATCATGCATGTCATTCAAATCATAAGCGGTTATTGACATGTTATGATGGTAATTACCAATGATATTAATACAGTACATGGATAAATACTTATATGAGTAAGTTCTTGTAATTTACTATTATCTATGAAACTTAAGCATTGCTAGTCAAGAATCGAAAAAGTAAATCACAGGTAGTTAAGTAAATGATCATTTAAATATATACTGAACTACATACCATGTTATATTTATTTACTTCACAATTCATATTCTATACGTGGAAGGATAAAATTACATACATGCACCACATCATCAATAATACAAACCCATCGAGGTATAAAAGATATGTGGATTTTTGGTCTCATTATTCTCTTAGTGTTGGAAGGACAGGGTGTATAAATATTATACACTTAGATTTTTGTACATGCAAAAGTAATGAAGAGTGTGTGTGTGTGTGTAATATAAGGATAATGCTTCAAATTTAGAAACATAATTCAACTACAGCAAGAGCACTTGTGGGTTAAGCACTTTTACTTGCTTTACAACTCCATAATAAATATTTTTTTCATGCTAGAACCTCGTACAGTTTCTTGATTAGGCAATCAAAATTTTGATGGTTCTTTAATGCGTTCTTTTATTTCTTAATATTTGGTTAGAAGTGAACTATTGTGTAACTTCTTGATTAGCAAACTTTACTCCAAGATACTATGAATTAAATTAAATTAGCAATGCATATTTGAATGCATTATGAATTAAATTAAATCAGTCATAAAAGGAGTATAATAACTTGGTAACCTTGATATCAGATTTTTCTACTATCAAACTTAGCCAAAAGATAAAGAAGAGATTGAAAAAGATTAGAAAAACGCACTCAATAACCAAAAAATATCAATTGAAAGGTCAATATAGATGGGTAGTTGTACAAAACAATGAATAAAATTTAAATTCTTAACTAAATATAAAATATAACCATTAAAATTTGACCGGTAGTATGAGATAGGTTTGGTAAGTGATGATTTAGCCCATAGCAAGCGATACTTATGTTCCACTCTCACAAACAACAAAGTAATATATATAATGAATAATTTTCATGCCTATCAGAGTTATCTAATAAAGTGATGCATGTAAATTGGTAATATAGCTTCCTCATTATAAAGGATAATCCATACATTAAACAAGAAACTGCACATTCTTGTTTATTTAGTGCTAATTAATCATTAGAATAATAAATGTACATTGATTCACATTTATATAGGTACATGTATTTGCATATTTCATAGAATTATCATACTAACCAACCCAATAATCCTGTAGAAGGGAAAAAAATTGAAGATGGCTGGGAAATGATGAAACAGAGTTGTAAGAATTTAGAGATCAAATAAAATTATAATTTAAAACAAAGATATCATTCAATGATTTCAAGATTAGAAAACTTACAATTGATTACAAACCTTACTTTATGATGCCTCATCTATCTTGGATCTGGACAAAAGAAAGCGAACTGAGTGGTGAAGCATTAGCAACAAAAGAACATCGAAATTGCAGGGAAAAAGCAAATGAGATAGCGGTGAATCAAATCATGTGCTAGTCAATTGAGCAAGGTAGTTACGAAGGTATAAGTTTGAGGAAAAATGAAATAAGGTCAAATTAACGTAATTGAAAATGATAGAGAGATAAAATAACTTACCTTGCTATGGTACATTAATCAATTCGATATGAAGGAAAACTCAAGGAAAATAGAGATCGGTGGTGAGGAAGAAGGGAAACCGCATGAATAAAATTTGGGAAAGAAAATGAGTGGAGCACAATCTTTGAACTAATTACATAGTGGATCTGTCTTACACAGAGAGTTAACGGAGTATAACTTTAATACAGCTGGCCAAATCCAGACCTCTGTTTATCCTGCCTTATGTTAAATCTACACCACTCTTTGTCTTTAGTTTATCTTTCCGTTAAAACAAAGGAATTTTATTATATAGATTATTAAATTATTTATAAGATACATGTATACACGTTTATATAAATAAATTACTTTTGATTTCGAATATATAGTAAAATAAATAAATAAAATTTTAACATAATTTTAAACAGTTTCAAACATATACATATATATATATTTATAAATTTCGCATATATATATTTATTTATATATTTATAAATAATTTCAAAATAAAACATAGATTTATATATATTTGCAATATTTTGAATACATTACATAGAGTATATAAACATACATTTGGACGATATATTTATATACTAGATGAGCTAACATGTCCGTTGAAGTGTGAACCCCAGCATTTATACACAGGCACATTAAAACTTGGATGGATTTCTATGTGACACATGCATACACATATTCACGTATATATGATACATGTGTGTACATATATATTATAATATTAATTACTTAATATAAAACCATATTACAGATATGAATAAGATAATGGCTTTATTTAAAAGGAAATTCAGAAATGTTCTAAAAAAAACTAGACTTCGTAGGTCCAATAAAGATCCAAATGGTAAAAATTTGGAATTCACCCATTACTTCCGCTGTAGGCTGGCCTAGTTCCAACACAAATAAACTATTCAGTATAAAAATGACGAAGGGCATGAAAATGGTCGAGTACGTTCTAATACTAAAAGGCTATATTGATAGAGTTTCTCGGTTGGATGTGATGATAGGCAATGGGTTGTAAGTGGATCTAATCATAGGGTCTCTTACTCCTCATTTTAGTCGTTCATAGTAAACTATAATAAGAACTAATTAAACGTAAGTGTAACGACCCCAAATTTTATATATATTTAAATTAATAATTAATTTAAATTTTGAATAAAAATTGTAAAACAAATTGATAAAAGTGATGCGAGTTTCCCCAGATTCAAATATATTCTGTATAAATCATTTAAATTTAAAATATTATATATATGTGTATATATGTGAATATATATATATATATTTGGGTATATATGAGTCAATTTGAAATTACAAATATATCTATATGTGTTTGATTTGAATTTAAATTGAAGATAAATGATTTAAAAAAAATGAAAATATATATATGATATAAAAGTATAAAATGAATACATTGGATAAAATTTAATGACAAATTAAAATCTAGAAATTCACCTATATGACAAATGAATATAAAAATAAATAGTATTTAAGTTAGAAATAAATAATGGAGATAGAAATAAATATTAGAAAATACATGAGATAAATTATAGAAAAAATACATATAGTAGATACATTAAATAAATTATCACAACATATTAAAATATAGAAATGCATTCAAAAATAATAATAGGAAAAGATAAAACAAAACCAAATGCATATGAAATTATAAAGATAAGTTAAAGACAAAACAAATACATTCGAACAAAAGAAGGAAACAAACATATATGAAATAAATGAAACCAAGAAAATAAGATACAAGTGTATAAAATATTACAAAAGAAGCCACATCACTATCTCCAACATTTTGTACAGTCGAACTAAAGAGGAAAAAAAAATTAAACCTGGTACAAGGCAATAAATGCAAGTATACATTAACCTCTAAACCAAGAAAATATCCCATTTTCTTTGTACAAAATATTGTATCATCTTGTACAATTAAAAATCATCACTCTGTACAAATCTTTACACGTTGTAAACCTCACTTCCTATATACAAAACAACTTCATTTCAGTTTTCGTTCATTCATTTTAAACTGAGCAAAAGAAAAAAAACTGAAGTAAAGAATCATTTTAAACAAACAAACTTCAGTTTAAACCATCAAGTAATCAAAGGAAAGAAAAGAAAGCTGAGATCAAGAAGCAAAGATTTCCAGTATCAAACTTCAACCCAGTTTTCACAATTCAAATTCAAAAAGACTACAACTTTTCAAACTTCAAAACTTCTGGGATCTAAAATGTTCAAGGTGAGTAACTTATAGTTTCTTTTAAAAAAACTTGAATATATATGTGCATTTGCTTTGTGTATCTGTGTATTTGTATCAGCTTTCTCTTTTTCTCTGTTTGTTTACAGAGTGACATTATAACCAAGAAAATTCATTTTCTTGTTTCCTAATCAACATCAGGCTTCGATTTTAAAACAAATTAGCCGTGCTTAAGTATGGTTTATAATTTAAAAATAGTTTCATGAAGTATAAATGTTTATATATGGAAAGAATAAATTTTTACAGTGGAAACTTTAAAGTCTGGAAATTTCGAATGTCACGAATTTTTGATTTAGGTATATAACTCGAATCCTCATAGAAAAATAGGATTTTCAAGCCTTGTTCGATGATTTTTAAGTGAGGGGGTTGAGAGCAGTTCGAAAATGATCGAAATGGGTAGTTTGATCAATCTCCGGTGACACGTGGAACTGGGGGTGATGGGGTTGCTCGTGATGATGGATGAACCTACGGTGGTGGTAGGAAAAATGATCGGAGGTGCTCTCGATCATTGAGGCGACGGCGACGTGATTTTCTTGTTTCGAAACCTAGTTTTTATGGAGTCGCAAATTTTGTTTCGTTCGTCACCATCGATTGATCGAGTGATGCGTGATTGTGGGTGATGGTAGAGGGAGTGTGGACGAAGGCTTGGCCGGAGGTCCAGATTTTCTAGTGGTCGGAATGAGGAGTACGAGGCGTTGACAGGGATTGGTGGTGGTTCCAGTGCGTGTTTCCAGATTTTGAATTTTTGCTCGATTACGATTTCGAGACGATGACGTGGTTCGTGTGGTAGGAGCAGGGTCTGGAGGTGATTGTCGACGTGTTCGACAACGTCGTGGTGCCGGAAGATCGCCAGCGGCAATGCGCACGTGCACGAGGTTGAGAGTGTGTGTGTTGTCTGGGAAGAACGCGATTTTTCTCGCGTGTGACTCGGGTGATTCGAGCAATTTACTCGAAGTAAATTTGTGAAGTCTCGGGTCGAATTCCTGTTCCAGTTTTTCAACTTGGAACCTGTTTTTTTGTTTTGAAAATTTTAAAACCAAATTAAATTTTAAACC
This sequence comes from Allium fistulosum, assembly GCA_030737815.1. NCBI lineage: Eukaryota > Viridiplantae > Streptophyta > Magnoliopsida > Asparagales > Amaryllidaceae > Allium > Allium fistulosum. Next base: position 106,195,282 of record CM060907.1, read on the forward strand.
AAAGTTTTTAAACTGAGTTTAATCAAAATGTTAATATAAATTCAAGTTGAATTGGGAGTTTAGTTTGAACATAAATAAGTTTTAAATTCAAATTGTTTTAATAACTTAAAAGCAATTTAATATATCAAAGAGATTTGAGTTTCAAATAGATTTGAAATTTTAAATGAAAAATTTAAGCAAGTTGAAACTAAAAGTCTAAATCTGGAATTAACTCTACATCTGATTTCAAGGTTTGAAATTAAATTAAGCTTTATAACTTAAGTGTTGAAAATAAGTTAAATAAAATGAAATTTAAAAGAAAATTGGAAACAATGTTTCAAACATATTGTGAATAATAATTAAATTATAAATATGATTGAACTTTGCTTTAAGTAATGAAGTTTAATGATTTCTAATTCATTAACGAATGAATTTTTAATAGTGAATCGATTTATAATCAATAACGATTATAATAAGAAATTTTCTTTAAAAGGTGATTAAAGAAATTTAATAGTTAATAAAATCATTAACTAAGATTATTTGAACAATTAATTAATGTGATAAATTTTATCAATAAATTTAGATTGATTAAATTAATAATAATCAATTGTGAAACTATTAAGTATAATTACTTAATGACAATAATTGTGAAATTAAATATTCGATGTAATTTATTGAGTTAATCGAATCTGTTCAAATTAAATTTCTTAAGTTTAATTCAGAAAAATCACTTGATAACTTTGAAAAGTATCATTACTTAGAGAAGTAATTAATAGATAATTACTGAATGTAATTAGTTGAATGATGATTTAAAATCTGAGTATAATTATTTGTGAATAATTAAAGGATTAATTAATAATGGCAATTAATTAAGATTAATTTAATAATTAAAGATTAATTGATTCATTAATTAAGAATGATTAGTTAATAATTACAGGTTAACTAATAAATTTGAAAGAAGATTTATTTCAAATAGTTTGTAATTAAATTATGATAATTAACCCGGATTAATAATTGATATATCTGATTTAAATTAATTAGTTGATTAATAAATTCATTTATGAATATTTGGATTTAACTGAATGATTGAATTGTTTGATATTCTGATCTGTAATGCTTTGTGATATATTCTGATTTGTGTGTGATCTGTACTGTAGTTATTTATCTGGGATGAATGTAATATATTATCTGTGATTTGTGATCTGTAAATAAAAGATAAGCGTTATAATCTATACCGCTTATCAACTATATTTCTGTGTTTTGATCTGTGATGATTTGAATGATGTTGCACTACTGTGTAAAACCCCTGGACTACACCATACAAACACAAATATGGATTTCACGTGGAAATCAGTTAAGTCACAGATTTTTGACAAATTTTAAAGATTGAATTCTTGAATCCACATAGTTTTGGAAATTTGAATTAAGAGCTTTGAAAATGAGTTTCAAATGTAAAAGTTATTTTAAATAACTTAATAAAACTTGATATCTTAATAATTTGATTTAAATTTGAATTCAATATTTGGAATTGAATTCAATGATTTGGAAAACTAATTATTTTCAACTGATAAAAGCTCTTACATAAGAAATGGATTTCCAATTTGAATTAAAAGAATTTCAAGTTTGAATTGATGATGGTTTTCCAAATTACGAATAAATCTTTGGAAATGATTTTGAAAGCTATAAGTTAAATCTTTGTTTTCAAGATTTAATGAGTTAATCCAATTGAAATGGAAATTGATTTGGAAAATCTGTGAATGAATCTTTTGTTTAAAAGATTAAAGTGTGGAAATTGTTTAAACCGTTGAAGGTTGTTAAAATGAATCTTTTTGTTTAAGGATTTGAAAATGGTAATTTGTTAAACCATTTGGAAGAAAAGTTTTGGATAATAAATTATGACTTAATTGGAATCCCATTATCCATATATTTTGTAAATATTACACTCATTATTCGGTTCAGCCGGGAGAGGACCTTTGTGTCACTTAACCCATTCCGAATAATGATACGTCGTATATGGATTGCAATTGAAGACCGGTGGTGAAGACCGGGTATTTGCAAGAACGATAGGATGACCTATCGATTGTCTCTGCACCGAGTCACGCCGGTATAGAGATTTCCTAAGTGATGGGAAATCCGATCGGGATTGTGAATACCCGGATTGCAAGGACTTCTTTGGAAGTGCCTTCAGTTCTGTTCGAACCCGGAACATACTTGAATGGTTACATGTCTGACTTTACACTTTGAGAGATAAAGCAGATTTCTTTCAAATACATTTCTGTTGGTGGCGGAGAATTTATTCTCTTAGCTTAACACCCTTCTCTGAGATGTACGAGCTCAGAGGTTATGTAGTTGAAGGTTATCAGTGATATACTCCCAATTTGGTAATGTGGCATGTTGAGTGTTGCTGTGTGATGATTATTTATTGATCATTTGTTGATCAAAGCATGGCTTTGTGAAAAAGCGTAGCTTTGTGGACGAGACCTCATCGAACCTCACAGACCGGAAATGGTCGAAACAGGAATGATGCGGCAAGGTTATGAGGGTCGCGCCCTTTAGGGTATGTCATTTCCTTCTGGAAAAGGGTGGTATCAGGTATGGAGCCCTGGTATTTAACCTATGTGGTTGCTCCAATCTCATTTCTTTGTGGTTGTTACTTTATGATCGAGGGCCCTCGGATAAAGGTCCCAAAGGACCGGGAGGTGGCATATTCGAGAAGTAGTTACCTAGTTACAGAGGTAACCCGGCCTTGTGTTGGCAGAGATCCGGTTAGGTTCTCGTGACGTCCATCCAGAGGCGTACCCATTGGTAGTGGGAAGTTCCTTAGCCTGACCATTTGTTGGAAATCCAAAGAAACAATACGAGCCTTGTACGGTTTTAGTTGTATAACCTACTATGGAATGTGGCGGTAACCTGCTATTGAACATAGTAGCTATAGTAGGCATAGTATGAAATGCCTATGTTGGCTAAGATTAATATTATACTTTCTAAATGTTCTCCACTATGCACTAGTAATAATATCAAAGAGTTTTCCTTTTGCGTAGTAAGCATGTTTGACTATCATAAGAAGAAATCTCCTCCAATTCTGCGTTTGCATTGTGTGTGTGGCGGGAGGTCTTATGGTAGTTTCATTTTCCAAAAGCATTGTGGGTTTCAATGTTTAAAATTCTTTTGTTGTTGTTTAAAGATAAACTATTTTTGTTACTCACACCAGTCCCACGACTGACTCGGAGTTTATTGTTCCTTTCGTAAACTCTGGGTGCTCATAATTTCCACACGGGCAGTCTAGAGTTGGGTTTTTCAGATAATCAGGTTCAGTTGGCATTGGAGCTAGTTCAGTTTTGGAGATCACGACTGACATTGCTTACCTTTGTCTTACGTGATGGTAGTTCGAGCTTGATATTGGAGTTTTTGGACTCATTCTCTTTCAGGGATCATTTGGAGTTATCACTTCTGTTATTTCCGATGTATCATTAGTTATCTTTAATATTGTTGTATCATATTGATATCATTGTTGTATATTATACTGGATATTGTATTCATTGGAGTTGTATATGATATCATCTATTTCTTTATTTCCGCTGTGTTGTTATACTTAATGGTGTTATAAGCTCCGGTGAACCAGATTCGGCGTTTGAATCTGCGGCATTTTGAGTACAAGTGAAGTACGAGTGCCGATTTTCGAAGGCTGAATTTTGGATCGCTACAATTTGGTATCAGAGCTGAGGGTAAAACTTTAGCTCAGGAGTATAACACATTAAGTAGCTCATTAGAGATAGGGTGAAGTATACCCTAGAATGAGTAATCCTTAAGATATCTGTTCGTATGCCTCAGTAAATTCTCTTGCTATCCATTGATAGTAAGTATGAGTGCGAGAAGAGGATGAGATAGGGGACAGGGGAATACGACTATAAATGGTCAATACCCTGTAACAACAGTGGAAACAAATTTTCTCTATCAGTCTCTTTTGTTTGTCATCTTTCCTTAATTCTTCGATGATTTCTGGTAGATCCACGAAGAGATTCGATATATTAATATGGGACATAAACTCCAAATAAGCCAAAATTGTTTGTTTGAATGAATTGGTTGTTTTGCTTGTTATGGTTGATAGATATACTTTAGTTCTAAACTAAAATTCTGAAATTGTATCCATATCTATTTCTTTGGGATTCCGAATATATTCTACGAATGGTTAGTTATCCCTTCAAACTAACCGATATCACTCCATATTTCGTAGATCTAGATAACCCAAGTACCTTGTGAAGTGTTAAACAGATTCGTTCTTATATCTATAATTGATATTCTGATTTGGTAAGCCAAATGCAGAATAAATATTCAGTTTGATTTGATAAAACATTCTTCATCTATCTTTGTGTCTTCCTGTGCAATTTCGAGGACGAAATTCTTTTAAGGGGGGAAGTCTGTAACGACCCCAAATTTTATATATATTTAAATTACTAATTAATTTAAATTTTGAATAAAAATTGTAAAACAAATTGATAAAAGTGATGCGAGTTTCCCCGGATTCAAATATATTCTGTATAAATCATTTAAAATTAAAATATTGTATATTTATGTATATATGTGAATATATATATATATATATATATATATATATATATATATTTGGGTATATATGAGTCAATTTGAAATTATAAATATATGTAGATGTGTTTGATTTGAATTTAAATTGTAGATAAATGATTTAAAAAAAATGAAAATATATATGATATAAAAGTATAAAATGAATACATTGGATAAAATTTAATGACAAATTAAAATCTAGAAGTTCACCTATATGACAAATGAATATAAAAATAAATAGTATTTAAGTTAGAAATAAATAATGGAGATAGAAATAAATATTAGAAAATACATGAGATAAATTATAGAAAAAATACATATAGTAGATACATTAAATAAATTATCACAACATATTAAAATATAGAAATGCATTCAAAAATAATTATAGGAAAAGATAAAACAAAACCAAATGCATATGAAATTATAAAGACAAGTTAAAGACAAAACAAATACATTTGAACAAAAGAAGGAAACAAACATATATGAAACAAATGAAACCAAGAAAATAAGATACAAGTGTATAAAATATTACAAAAAAAGCCACATCACTATCTCCAACATTTTGTACAGTCGAACTAAAGAGGAAAAAAAAATTAAACCTGGTACAAGGCAATAAATGCAAGTATACATCAGCCTCTAAACCAAGAAAATATCCCATTTTCTTTGTACAAAATATTGTATCATCTTGTACAATTAAAAATCATCACTCTGTACAAATCTTTACACATTGTAAACCTCACTTCCTATATACAAAACAACTTCATTTCAGTTTTCGTTCATTCATTTTAAACTGAGCAAAAGAAAAAAAACTAAAGTAAAGAATCATTTTAAACAAACAAACTTCAGTTTAAACCATCAAGTAATCAAAGGAAAGAAAATAAAGCTGAGATCAAGAAGCAAAGATTTCCAGTATCAAACTTCAACCCAGTTTTCACAATTCAAATTCAAAAAGACTACAACTTTTCAAACTTCAAAACTTCTGGGATCTAAAATGTTCAAGGTGATTAACTTATAGTTTCTTTTAAAAAAACTTGAATATATATATGTGCATTTTCTTTGTGTATCTGTGTATTTGTATCAGGGTTTCTCTTTTTCTCTATTTGTTTACAAAGTGACATTATAACCAAGAAAATTCATTTTCTTGTTTCCTAATCAACACCAGGCTTCGATTTTAAAACAAATTAGCCGTGCTTAAGTATGGTTTATAATTTAAAAATAGTTTCATGAAGTATAAATGTATATATATGGGAATATTAATTTTTTACAGTGGAAACTTTAAAGTCTGAAAATTTCGAATGTCACGAATTTTTGATTTAGTTATATAACTCGAATCCTCATAGAAAAATAGGATTTTTAAGCCTTGTTCGATGATTTTTAAGTGAGGGGTTTGAGAGCAGTTCGAAAATGATCGAAATGGGTAGTTTGATCAATCTCCGGCGACACATGGAACTGGGGGTGATGGGGTTGCTCGTGATGATGGACAAACCAACGGTGGTGGTAGGAAAAATGATCGGAGGTGCTCTCAATCATCGAGGCGATGGCGGCGTGATTTTCTTGTTTCGAAACCTAGTTTTTGTGGGGTCGCAAATTTTGTTTCGTTCGTCACCATCGATTGATCGAGTGATGCGTGATTGTGGGTGATGGTAGAGGGAGTGTGGACGAAGGCTTGGCCGGAGGTCCAGATTTTCTGGTGGTCAGAATGAGGAGTACGAGGCGTTGACAGGGATTGGTGGTGGTTCCAGTGCGTGTTTCCAGATTTTGAATTTTTGCTCGATTACGATTTCGAGACGATGACGTGGTTCGTGTGGTAGGAGCAGGGTCTGGAGGTGATTGTCGACGTGTTCGACAACGTCGTGGTGCCGGAAGATCGCCAGCGGCGATGTTCACGTGCACGAGGTTGAGAGTTTGTGTGTTGTCTGGGAAGAACGCGATTTTTCTCGTGTGTGACTCGGGTGATTCGAGCAATTTACTCGAAGTAAATTTGTGAAGTCTCGGGTCGAATTCCTGTTCCAGTTTTTCAACTTGGAACCTGTTTTTCTGTTTTGAAAATTTTAAAACCAAATTTAAATTTTAAACCAAAGTTTTTAAACTGAGTTTAATCAAAATGTTAATATAAATTCAAGTTGAATTGGGAGTTTAGTTTGAACATAAATAAGTTTTAAATTCAAATTGTTTTAATAACTTAAAAGCAATTTAATATATCAAAGAGATTTGAGTTTCAAATAGATTTGAAATTTTAAATGAAAAATTTAAGCAAGTTGAAACTAAAAGTCTAAATCTGGAATTAACTCTACATCTGATTTCAAGGTTTGAAATTAAATTAAGCTTTATAACTTAAGTGTTGAAAATAAGTTAAAAAAATGAAATTTAAAAGAAAATTGGAAACAATGTTTCAAACATATTGTGAATAATAATTAAATTATAAATATGATTGAACTTTGCTTTAAGTAATGAAGTTTAATGATTTCTAATTCATTAACGAATGAATTTTTAATAGTGAATCGATTTATAATCAATAACGATTATAATAAGAAATTTTCTTTAAAAGGTGATTAAAGAAATTTAATAGTTAATAAAATCATTAACTAAGATTATTTGAACAATTAATTAATGTGATAAATTTTATCAATAAATTTAGATTGATTAAATTAATAATAATCAATTGTGAAACTATTAAGTATAATTACTTAATGACAATAATTGTGAAATTAAATATTCGATGTAATTTATTGAGTTAATCGAATCTGTTCAAATTAAATTTCTTAAGTTTAATTCAGAAAAATCACTTGATAACTTTGAAAAGTATCATTACTTAGAGAAGTAATTAATAGATAATTACTGAATGTAATTAGTTGAATGATGATTTAAAATCTGAGTATAATTATTTGTGAATAATTAAAGGATTAATTAATAATGGCAATTAATTAAGATTAATTTAATAATTAAAGATTAATTGATTCATTAATTAAGAATGATTAGTTAATAATTACAGGTTAACTAATAAATTTGAAAGAAGATTTATTTCAAATAGTTTGTAATTAAATTATGATAATTAACCCGGATTAATAATTGATATATCTGATTTAAATTAATCAGTTGATTAATAAATTCATTTGTGAATATTTGGATTTGACTGAATGATTGAATTGTTTGATATTCTGATCTGTAATGCTTTGTGATATATTCTGATTTGTGTGTGATCTGTACTATAGTTATTTATCTGGGATGAATGTAATATATTATCTGTTATTTGTGATCTGTAAATAAAAGATAAGCATTATAATCTATATGCTTATCAACTTTATTTCTGTGTTTTGATCTATGATGATTTGAATGATGTTGTACTACAGTGTAAAACCCCTGGACTACACCATACACACACAAATATGGATTTCACGTGGAAATCAGTTAAGTCACAAATTTTTGACAAATTTTAAAGATTGAATTCTTGAATTTACATAGTTTTGGAAATTTGAATTAAGAGCTTTGAAAATGAGTTTCAAATGTAAAAGTTATTTTAAATAACTTAATAAAACTTGATATCTTAATAATTTGATTTAAATTTGAATTCAATATTTGGAATTGAATTCAATGATTTGGAAAACTAATTGTTTTTAACTGATAAAAGATCTTACATAAGAAATGGATTTCCAATTTGAATTAAAAGAATTTCAAGTTTGAATTAAAGATGGTTTTCCAAATTACGAATAAATCTTTGGAAATGATTTTGAAAGCTATAAGTTAAATCTTTGTTTTCAAGATTTAATGAGTTAATCCAATTGAAATGGAAATTGATTTGGAAAATCTGTGAATGAATCTTTTGTTTAAAAGATTAAAGTGTGGAAATTGTTTAAACCGTTGAAGGTTGTTAAAATGAATCTTTTTGTTTAAGGATTTGAAAATGGTAATTTGTTAAACCATTTGGAAGAAAAGTTTTAGATAATAAATTGTGACTTAATTGGAATCCCATTATCCATATATTTTGTAAATATTACGCTCATTATTCGGTTCAGCCGGGAGAGGACCTTTGTGTCACATAACCCATTCCGAATAATGATACGTCGTATATGGATTGCAATTGAAGACGGGTGGTGAAGACCGGGTATTTGCGAGAATGATAGGATGACCTATCGATTGTCTCTGCACCGAGTCGCGCCGGTATAGAGATTTCCTAAGTGATGGGAAATCCGATCGGGATTGTGAATACCCGAATTGCAAGGACTTCTTTGGAAGTGCCTTCGGTTCTGTTCGAACCCGGAACAGACTTGTATGGTTACATGTCTGACATTACACTTTGAGATATAAAGCAGATTTCTTTCAAATACATTTCTGTTGGTGGTGGAGAATTTATTCTCTTAGCTTAACACCCTTCTCTGAGACGTACGAGCTCAGAGGTTATGTAGTTGAAGGTTATCAGCGATATACTCCCAATTTGGTAATGTGGCATGCTGAGTGTTGTTGTGTGATGATTATTTATTGATCATTTGTTGATTAAAGCACGGCTTTGTGAAAAAGCGTAGCTTTGTGGATGAGACCTCATCGAACCTCACAGACTGGAAATGGTCGAAACAGGAATGATGCGGCAAGGTTATGAGGGTCGCGCCCTTTAGGGTATGTCATTTCCTTCTGGAAAAGGGTGGTATTAGGTATGGAGCCCTGGTATTTAACCTATGTGGTTGCTCCAATCTCATTTCTTTATGGTTGTTGCTTTATGATCAAGGGCCCTCGGATAAAGGTCCCAAAGGACCGGGAGGTGGCATATTCGAGAAGTAGTTACCTAGTTACAGAGGTAACCCGGCCTTATGTTGGCAGAGATCCGGTTAGGTTCTCGGGACGTCCATCCAGAGGCATACCCATTGGCAGTGGGAAGTTCCTTAGCCTAACCATTTGTTGGAAATCCAAAGAAACAATACGAGCCTTGTACGGTTTTAGTTGTATAACCTGCTATGGAATGTGGCGGTAACCTGCTATTGAACATAGTAGCTATAGTAGGCATAGTGTGAAATGCCTATGTTGGCTAAGATTAATATTATACTTTCGAAATGTTCTCCACTATGCACTAGTAATAATATCAAAGAGTTTTCCTTTTGCGTAGTAAGCATGTTTGACTATCATAAGAAGAAATCTCCTCCAATTCTGCATTTGCATTGTGTGTGTGGCGGGAGGTCTTATGGTAGTTTCATTTTCCAAAAGCATTGCGGATTTCAATGTTTAAAATTCTTTTGTTGTTGTTTAAAGATAAACTGTTTTTGTTACTCACACCAGTCCCACGACTGACTCGGAGTTTATTGCTTTCTTTCCTAAACTCTGGGTGCTCATAATTTCCACACGGGCAGTCTAGACTTGGGTTTTTCAGATAATCAGGTTCAGTTGGCATTGGAGCTAGTTCAGTTTTGGAGATCATGACTGACATTGCTTACCTTTGTCTTACGTGATGGTGGTTCGAGCTTGATATTAGAGTTATTAGACTCATTCTCTTTCAGGGATCATTTGGAGTTATCACTTCTGTTATTTCCACTGTATCATTATTTATCTCTGATATTGTTGTATCATATTGATATCATTGTTGTATATCATACTGGATATTGTATTCATTGGAGTTGTATATGATATCATCTATTTCTTTATTTCCGCTGTGTTGTTATACTTAATGGTGTTATAAGCTCCGGTGAACCAGATTCGGCATTTTGAGTACAAGTGAAGTACGGGTGCCGATTTTCGAAGGCTGAATTTTGGATCGCTACAGTAAGTCTCGTGGAGCTCCTCAATATGTTGAGATCAACCAAATCTTTATCCGAGGATCAAGGCATGGTACTTATGGTTAAGGGGAATGCATTTTCTTCGGAAGGTAAAAAGAAGCGGAAAAGGGTTAATAAGAAGAACAAGAAAACAACTCTAGCTGATAAAGGTGAATGTCATCACTATCACAAGAAGGGTCATTGAAAATGGCACTGTTTGGAATACTTAAAGATAGTCAAAGAGAAGAAACAAAATAAATCTGCTACTCCTATATATATATTTATGATTCAAAATTGTTTTGTAATCAATAAATTATCTTATGTTTTAGATATCGGATTTGGAACTCACATCTGTGATTCGTTACATGAACTTAGGAACAAGCATCATGTGGCAAAGGGAGAGATGAGGGTTCAAGTTACTAATGGATCTCTAGTAGATGAAACAATAGTTGGATATTTCCATTTAAGTTTTTCAAATGGATTAGTTTTCACTACAACAAAAAGGACTTTTTATAGCGTGTAAAAACCGCTATAAAAACTTTCTATAGCGATTCTATAATCGCCATAGATCAACATGTTGTAAAAAGTCTGGTAGATACTATAGCGTGTCATACTTGCAATGGAAAACGTATTTTTCTTGCCATCTAAAATAGGCCATATTGGTGCAACTGCTTTTCTATAGCATTATGAAACGTGCTATAGAACTTTTTATGATGCATTTTAGTTATTATAAATATGTCGACATGCTATATTATTATAGCATTTGAACGCGCTATGGAATCATTGTGTCAACCTTTTATGACACATTGAAATGCTATAGAAAATTCATTACTATCTATTATAGCACCGTCTTATTGCTATGAAAACTATTTACTCTTTGCAAAATATTTTGTATAGCACTAACATGATGCTATAGTATAACAAAGCTGAACAATTTTTCTTTTTATTGCATAGTTAGAACGCTATAAAAAAATTCTATTGCACATTTTTTGCTGCCATAACATTCAAAGCTTACAATTTTCACATGATGCTATAGTACACATTTTTTGCTGCCATAACATTCAAAGCTTACGATACATACTAAAAATATTTTAATGACCGTCGATAAGCATGACCGATTTAAAGGAGAAAGAGTGCGACATCATGTATCAACCTCAATAGCATCATACAACACCTGTGAAGAAGAAACACAAACATACATATGTTAGTCAATATATACAAGAGTGTCGCATTAAAAATTCAGTTTTAGCTAAGGTATATATTGTCAACCTCTCAATAAAAAGATTCATCATGACAAAAATCAGCTGGTATTCTAAATCAATACAGATTGTAATCAGGAATCTTTGCAAGAAAGTTGTGATAGTGGCATTGACCTAGACAGTGATCCCAACATATATCGGTTATGCGATTAAATACAAATAAAATTTATGAAAATGCTTTTTCCAGACAAACGGAAAACTACACAAAGAATTAGCAATTTCTACCTAATCCAAATATTAAAAACCAACTCTTTAAGATGTGCAGAATAAATTGTTGTTTTCACAAGATGATAAGATACTATCCTATAAGATTCAATAATTTAGTTTATTACATCTGAATCTAAAGAGGCAAAAGAAAAGAAAAATCAAATATTCTTCATATAAATTCTTTGCCCAAAAATTGCTAATTTTGGTACTAAGCTCTTACAAATAGGTTCTATAAATGGTCGCAATAGTTAAAAAGGTGAAACACAAGATTGGATGTGCGTAAACTAGTTACTATGCATAGACCGTATTAGATAAATATCAGTGCAAACATAGCTGGCTTAATTTCATACCTTTATGTAAGAATTAGTATTTGTCAAACTGCCTGAACTTTCTAGCCTTGGAAATGATCAAGTGCAATATCAAGAAGATATAACTTAGGTCCCATGCTCTAGTCAACTGCAGGCATGGTCTCACTGTTAATAAATGGTCCCTAAAAGGATCGAAGAACAACTGGTAATACACTCTAACAAGCATTTTACCACTTTGGTTCAATTTGACAAACAGATTTTAAGAATAAACTCAGAACACACATGAGCCTTCAGGTGATCATCTAAAGCTTGAAGTTCTGCAAGGAAAGCCTGCTCTGTTCCATCATTAGGATCCTTGCTTTTCAAGAATTTTATAAAAGAAGAAAATATATTCGACCCCCTGAAGGAAAAAACAAATATATTCAGAAATTATTAGGTTGAGATAACTTACCTACAATTCTGATTTTATATCAACATTTATAAGTAACTTGATTTACTTGCATCAGTTTATGACAAAAGTCTATTATGTGTTTAAATGTTAGCCAAAACAATTCACATTGACAGTTAAAATTTACCTATATCACGCAACCTTAACAACAATGCTTAAATGGATTTTGAGTTCAAAATTATCTCTTATCAACAGATATGGTATAACATGCATCACTTTTGATGAAGTCAAATCCTCAAACTAAGTACCGATAGCCTTAAATAAGATAGCTTAAAGGAATAAAAATTTCTTTTACAATTCTTGCACAGTTACCAAAGTATCTTCTACATGTCTCAATTTTCTATACATTGGTTTTTTTCACTGATCTGGTGATATACGTGGTCAACTAGTCATTCTAATCAAGTTAACTTTACAAATAGCTATAAAGATATGAATTAACAATTTTTATACATGGTGATATACCGGTCAGTTTATTGACAGTTTACTTTTTTAAAACATGTTATATTTCTCTACTTTTATACACTATATGTCCAATCCATCTGCCAAAAAGATATGAATTCACAAAAAGTATTGTACAGAGTTGTATGAACAAAGTCATCCATTATTTTACTTCAAACTCATTCTATACAGTGGCAAACTTATTCTACTTCAAACTCATGGACACAAAATATTTCAATTCATATGCTTAATTTGACTACACACTATATCTATACGCATATTTATTAGCTAGACAATATGATATTTTTATTCAAAGCTCCATTTTAAAAAATTAATACATGAAAACAAACCACAATCTGATTTAGAACTTAGACCCAACAATTGATAACAAGGGTTCCAACCTAGTTATGTATTTAATATTTAAGATAGAAAAAGTATAATAATATGAAGTACAAATTATATATTTAGTTATGGTAAACAAATTCTTTAACAAATTCAAATTATATTTCCATCTACATAGTTAAGATATAAGTATATTTGATCTCTCTCTAACAATTTTGAAGTTGGGATTTCGCTTTTAATAGAACTTTAGATGGTATCAGAGTGTGTTGATAAATTACTAGAAAACAATGACCACTTTGAGTGGGAATTAAATTCAGTAAGAAACATAGTTCTAAATCCTTGTATAACTTCCATACTAGCTCTTGAATAATAAATTTATTTGGATAACTCAAGCTCCACCCAAACACAAAATCAATTTGAGGATTTAATTGAATAGTCATGCTCATTTAGACAAGTATGGGAGCTTTAAACAAGTTCATACGTAAAATCAATTATCAACCAATAATAAAAGGAATACTTAATTTGTCCACTAAACAGGCGAAGCAAAATCAAATGTGCAGTATATGCCTAAAAGTTAAAAATATATATACCTACAAGTGGTCGAAGTTCACGACAGTTGAGGAATCAAAGCACTGTGTAGTGAAGCTGACGGATCAAAGCAGCGGCGAAGTTGAGCAATCAGAGTAGCAGCGAGCAGATTGAGGAATGGTGAACAGCAAAGTTGAAGACAACGAGCAGCGTTTGAGGAATGGTGGGAGTTGAGGAACATGGAGCAGCAAAGTTAAGGACGGCAAGATTAACCTGAGGAACGACGGGATTTTTTTGTCTGGTCATGCTGCTCAGAAGCCTTAGAAAAGTGGCAGACACTAGTGTTCCTTTGATAGTCAGATGTGGGAAAAGGACATCATCTTGAGTCACAAATCCAATCCTGACAAGTAAACATATAGTTATTGTAGTATAGGATACTGGTATTCAAAGGTGTTATATATTGCTTATATCTGCCAATGTAAATTGCCTTCTTTTAAAATGAGGAATAGAGTTCGTACATTTTAAACTCAGGCGATTAATCAAAACAGTTTTGAATCAAAGACTACGTATCATCATTTGTCAGTTTATAATGCATTTATTTCTGACTCACAAAACACATGTAGCAGTAACAATCGGTGTACCTTAACCAATGCTCCAGTTTAATCACGTTCTGTCCGATCATTTGTTAGCCATAGCCTGCATGCTTCCATTATCAACCTGAGGCACCTTTTATCATCTGTTGCACCTTAATCAAGACCTGCATGCACTCTCTCGATCTTCAGTTGTGGGCACTTTAGCTTGTGCACTTTAGTATAACCAGCATGCACTTCATTTTTGACTGCATGCACTTCAGTTGTAGTTCTGGCCATAGTTTGTGCCTGTATGGACAATAAAATATAACCTAAATTAGGAATTGAGAAAGCTATGAGGAACTCAACATCACACAGCTTACTGATCTAAATAACATATTGTAAAATTTAAGCTGCTGATAACTGTAATGTGAAGAAACTGATGTATTATTATGTTAAAATAAAAATAACATATGTTTCTCGGAGGAAATACAAGAAAAAATTTACATTACTATTGCCAAAATAAAATCAGTAACTATACATAATGACGTGAAAGTCATAAATTTTGCAAGGTGATTCAAAAACCTAACAGATTATTGTTTAGGAACAATAACTAATGGCACATGACATGTGAATCCTATAATGTGATTTATTATCATTTTGATACACCATTGTCAGTAGTACTGACAATGATTTTGTTGAAATTTTCACTCAGTGATAATGAATACAAAAGCCATCATAATTTGCATTTGGATAAATATGGCTTACAAAAAAGTACTTGTAAATGTCTCCATATATGGGATTTGTAAATGCAAAACAAGTAGCTGTTAAAATCTAAAAAAATACCCAACTTGTGAAAAATCAAAAGAGAAAAAAATGTTTATAGAAATTAGATATTTATGCAAAGCGGTGTTAACTGATATTACATCGTTGACTAATATATGCACTTCCATCTTTTATGATTCCTATTTATATAAAACTATAGTGGTTAGTTCACGCATCCATTAGCTTTGTAATTAATCAATACAAGAAGAAGAAAAAACATTTGAATGCATCTCAAAAGCTCAAATAGACATGCTTGATTAATAGCCACATTAAGCATTTTATTTGATATCTGAGTGAATCAATTAGTAAACAAGGGTGATATAAGTATTTTGTAATGCACTAGCATATGGGTTATAAGGGACTCGAATGAAATTTGGTATTAAAAACAAATTCATGTCATTTATTTATTCATCAATGTCATATGAATTATGAAGGGGGGACGCCAATTATAACAAATAAATACCCATTTATTTATTCAGCAATGTACATTTTGATTTATCATATATTCAATGCTAATATATTATCTATTCAAATACCATAAATATATTCTATTATTACTCTAATAATTTCACCTAATAAGTTTTACCTTTATAACTTATCGCTATGAAACCCCAATTTAAATTACAGTTATTCATTCTTTATGAATATCGAAAGTCCGCATACCGAAGTGTGACATTGGAGTAGATTGCCAGGTGTATTAATCTCCAAAATCTGCATACCGAAAACCTCCACAACAAAGATAGAAAAAAGTAGTAATAGAAATATATATCATTGACACTCTCTTCGTTGTTTTTTTTCTACTGGTGGTGATTTCAGTGTATCCTTTGTTTGAGAAAAAAATGTTTATAGAAATTTATTACATATTCATCTTTCCAGGTGGAAAATTAAGCAACTTATGCTATTTTTTACCTGGATTTCTAGTAAAATATATGGGTATGGATTAGGCAAATGCGATGTCACTAGGCCTGAAGATAAAATAATGTTACAGATTTGTGTATACTTAGCAAAACTACAACAAATTAAAACAAAAAAATCAGATATATGACCTGAGACCTATATACCCTGGTAACTAGATTAGAACCAAAGTTTACAACGTGATGTACTGGTAAGATATTATGATGTAATTCAAGAGCACAAAATAAGGTTTTGCCAGCATAAAATTAAATATAGAAGGGAAATAATCAAGCAGGTGGAAAGTGTAAACAAAGCTTAGAATAACTTCCACTTTGGCCAAATTCAATTGTTTACCTGAAAAATGACGAGGCCAATAAGTACAGGCTGAGTATCAAAACCAAAACTCTCAAAAAGATCCTTTGAGTTCCTCACAAGGGTGTATCCTCCAAATTGTAGAAATGTAAGTAATTGCTCAACAAATGTCAAATTAAACTCTATATCACAAATTCTGTAAATATATTACGCTTTAGAATCTTTATGGTGCATTATGTTGTCACACCTTTATAGCCAACCAATGTTTGTTTAGCACTTCAAAAAGTGCTTCATGCAAAATAAAATATTAAACAATAGAAAATATGAATGGAAATAGAAAAGCTACACTTAGTTCGACACAATCGAGTTGTCAGATTTTCTTGTGGCTGGTAATATTGGATACATTTCTACTAGATATCTTTTGTTTTAATTACTGAGATAATAGGTGAGACTGAGTTAAGAGGCCAAGTTTACTCACAAATAACACATTCAGTGAGTTGCATATTCTATTATTTTAACAACTTAATCATGTTTAACTTGTTTTGGATCATCAACCAAGTATGCATCTCAACTTTTGAAGGCATTATGATTTTCTACATTGAGTTAAAATGGGATTATCTACTGGTAGAACGATGGAATTATAATCCCGGAAATAAAATGAAACTTAAATATGGATTATCTATCTTCATTAGAGACTTAAATTTGTGGTCATCTTCAAGTACAACAGGTTGCATGATATTAACTTTTGTATTGAACCTGCGATCCATCTTCTAAAAGTTCATAAAAACCAAGCTTCCATTAAAATCACTCGGTATTGAAAGACTTAAGATATTATATGCTAATTTTTTTAAAAAAAGACCAATATCCTAGGAGATTAAACACAATAGCTTCTTCAAATTTAATAATATTATTGACTGAGGCATTTGCCTTAGTTAAGCAAATGCCTGAGTTGAACATGGATTTTCATGAGTTATATCAAACAAACTACAAACTAAACTAATACAAACAATAAACTTGGTAAAAGTTTGTGAATCGGATTTTAAATGCTACTTCTGCATAAAAGTTTATTGCATTTAAAAAAGAAAATGAATACATTTCTACATTGTAGATAATACTTCCAGAGCTTCTATAAACAAAACTTAAACTACAGCGAAGCTGAATCAATGCTCATATTATCAAAAGGACTAAAAAACAAACTAGCACTGAAGTAAAAACTTAGTCATTGTAAACATGAAGCAGAAAATAGCAGAAATAGAATAAAAGGACAACCAAATACTCAAAAGGAAACTAATAAACAACTTAAATTTGTCACCAAACTTAAAAGGCTTATAGCTTAATTATAGCAAATCAAATACTTGGTGTCACATACATAGCCAATATAAAATGATTATGACACCACACAATAACAAAGTTCAACTGAAATCAAAATCATACAAATAAATAGTTGAAAACTACAAACTAGATAGAATTAAAACCTGAAACTTAGTCGACCTCTTGGATCTTAGGACCTGCAATGCCATCAGAAGGAGCAGATTTAGGAGTAATGCTTGCAAGAATCAAATCTAATTGATAAAAATCGAACGAAATTAAACAAAAAGAGAATATTATACCTACAATGCCATCGACCACCTAAAGGAATACAAATGAAGTCCGCGTATGTACAGTAAAAATGACAGTTCACCTATGTACAGTAAAAGAACCACACAATGATCGATAAAAAATGTAGTAAGTTAAAAAATATACCTAAAAGAAGTCGAAGTTGGGCATCGAAGGAGCTGCTTCAGCAAATTGAGGCATTGGAGCTTCAGCAGGCTAGATGAGAGAAGAAAAGTGGCATCGTGGCTTCAACGAAGTTTATGGAATTTAAAATGAATACGAGTTCTCGTAAATTAGGGATTTTCGGAGTGAAGGGTGGGAATAGGGATACGAGGGAAAAGGAATAAGAGAGAGGGAAGGTGAAAAAAAGGACCGCCAATGTTTTATTTTATTTTCATTAATAATTGCGTGAATAGAAGCTATGTTTATAATCTGAATGACTACTAAATAGCTATCTATAGCAAGACACATTTCAATGCTATTGTCGTTTACTATTGATAGATCATTTTCTTGTAGTGTTTAATACTAAGTAATTGCTATTATGTAAAATACTTTATGTATGGTATTATTTATGTGTCTAGATTTTCTGAGATTGGTTATATATTTCACTATGCTACTAATGTTATGAACATTATGTTGAATAATAATAATGTCTATGATGGTATTTTAAATAATGGCATTTATGTGATTAATACTTTTCCTCTAGTGTTGGCGTAAATAATAACTATCTTAAGCATTAGGTTAGGTCATATAAGTGAGAAATGACTACATAAATGGAAAACCGAAGTTTTTCTGCTATTATTTATTCTGAATCATTTGATATGTATAGTCTTAAAGGAAAAGGACCAAGCAACCCTTTAGAGAGAGCAATTAAAGAGTCAATGAACTTTTGGGTCTCGTACATAGTGATATATGTGGCTCGATACCTATAGTTACCAAAGATAATTCTTCTTACTTGTAACATTTATGGATGATTTCTTGAGACTATGATATGTGTATCTTATGAAGAACAATTTCGATGTTCGTGAAAAATTCATAGAATATAAAAACGAAGTCGAAAATCAGAAAACCATAAGCTTCAAATACTTTGATCCGATCGAGGAGGTGGGTACATTAGAAAACAGCTCCAACATTACTTAAAAGATAATAGGATTATCTCTCAGATTACTCCACCGTCACAACACAACATCGTTTCAGAGTAACGGAATTGATACATATTAGATATAGTTCATTCCATAATGAGTATAGCTGAGTTACCTCTTCCTTATTGGGGATATGCGTTAGAGACCATAGTGCATATGTTGAATTTGATACCTAAGAAACATGTGCCTAAGATGTCATATGAGATGTGTATGGGAAGAAAACCCACCTTAATTATTTGAAGGTGTAGGGTTGTCTTGCCTATGTTAAAAACATCGGCCCCACAAACTGGAGGATAGATCAGTCTTCTATAAGTTTATGGGATATCCCAAGAATTCTGGGGGATACATTTGTTAGAAATATGCTATTAGAAACAACAATCATTTCATTTACTTTTAACGTTATGCAATTTCTAATATTAATGTGACCCTATTAATTAGGTCATAAATAGAACGTTTCATTTACCTTTAGTTATGCAGTTTCTAATCTTAATGTGACCCGATTAATTAAGTCATAAATAGACCGTTCTATAATTAGAACATTAGGTCTGTGATTAATCTTAAGCGTTGAATTGGTATATGATGGACGTACCAGATTTAGAGTTAAATGTTATATAAAGGATTGGGTCCTCTCGCTCTTAGCCAACAGATGTATTCTTCTCCATCAATAAACACATAAAGAAATAGGGTTAGAGAGAGAAACCGAATTCTGAGAAGAAGAGTAATTATTAGAAGTCAGAAGAAGAAGATGACAGCCATTACATCTTCCGTTGTTAATCAAGGTACGTCATCTTAAACAATAAATCATATTAAGTTTTGTTTGTGAAATATTTGGTATTGGTGATCCTTGGGCTATTACTTGAATTGTTCATCATTAATCATGAAAGATCGAACAGTAAAGAGACAGTAAAGATTGAACGGTATTCGGTATTAGCACTCCTTGAGGATAAACCTGTTGCTCTTACAACAGCTAGTACTGAGACATAAAAATCACACCATAAAGCATGGGAACGCAGTAATAGATTGAGCCTTATGTTTATTAAGATGACTGTTGCTAACAATATCAAGTCAACAATTCCGCAAACAGAAAGTGCTAAGGAATATATGCAATTTGTGGAAGAGCATTTTCGTTCAGCTGATAAGTCACTCGCTGGTACTCTTATGGAAGAACTCACGACCATGAAGTTTGATGGGTCACAAACTATGCAAGAGCACATTATAGAGATGACTAATCTTGCAGCAAGGTTAAACTCCCTTGGACTTACAATAGAGGATTCTTTTCTTGTCCAGTTTATCCTGAACTCGCTACCTTCTGAATATGGACCTTTTCAAATTAACTATAACACTATAAAGGATAAGTGGAATGTTAATGAATTGGCCAGTAGACTTGTTCAGGAAGAAGGACGTTTGAAAAATCAAGTGAATCACTTAGTAAGTTTTGTGAGTAATAAAGTTGGTAAAGAAAAGAATGGAAAATCAAGTCATTTCAAGAAGAAAAAGGCACCTACTAAGAATGGGCAGGATAAGGAAAAGAAGGAACTAAAGGATGTTCGATGTCATTTCTGTAAAAGGAAAGGACATTATCAAAATGACTGTCCGGAAAGGATAGCTTGGTTCGAAAAGAAAGGTAATCATCTATCTTTCGTATGTTTTGAATCAAATTTAGTTGAAGTTCCTATTAATACATGGTGGCTTGATACTGGTGCTACAACTCATGTCTCCAATAATATGCAGGGATTTCTTATGATCCGAACCATAAATCCAAATGAAGATCGTTTTCTCTTTATGGGAAACAGAATGAAATCCACAATAGAAGGCATTGCGACTTATCGTCTGATTCTAGAAAGTGGATATGTATTAGACTTATATAGTACCCTTTGTGTACCTTCATTATCTAGAAACCTTATTTCCGTAAGTAAGTTGGATATTTCTGGTTTTAGATGTATGTTTGGATCTGGTTGTTTTGATTTATATAAGACTACTGATAATGTTGGTTCTGGTATTCTAATTGATGGTTTATATAAATTGAAACTGAATGACACTTATGCGAATTCCTTGCTGAATGTAATAAATAATGTTGGATGCAAACGTAGCATGTTGAATGAAAATTCTGCTTTCTTATGGCATAAAAGACTAGGTCACATATCCAAAGAAAGAATGATGAGATTAGTAAGTAATGAAATTTTGTCAAATTTGAACTTTAGTGATCTAGAATTATGCGTGGATTGTATTAAAGGTAAACAAACCAAACATAATAAGAAATGAGCCACTAGAAGCAACCAGCTTCTTGAAATAATACACACTGATATTTGTGGACCTATGGACACTCCAGCCTTTAATGGAGAAAAGTATTTCATCACTTTTATTAACGATTTTTCCCGCTATGGTTATGTCTATTTGCTTCATGAAAAATCTCAATCTGTGAATGTCCTTGAGACGTTTGTAAAGGAAGTTGAGAGGCAATTAGATAAAAAGGTGAAAATCATAAGGTCTGATAGAGGTGGTGAATATTATGGCAAATATAATGAGTCAGGCCAGTGTCCAGGTCCATTTGCAAAATTCCTCGAAAGTCATGGCATATGTGCGCAATACACAATGCCAGGTACATCACAGCAAAATGGTGTAGCAGAAAGGCGCAATAGGACGTTAATAGATATGATTAGGAGTATGATGTCAGATTCTACACTACCTAAGAATTTGTGGTCGTATGCTCTCAAAACCGCTAATTATTTGTTGAATAGGGTTCCTAGTAAAGCTGTTCAAAAGACTCCTTTTGAATTATGGACTAACAGGAAACCTAGCTTAAGACACCTGCATGTTTGGGGTTGTCCACCGGAAGCGAGAATTTATAATCCACATGAAAAGAAATTAGATTCTCGAACGATTAGTGGGTATTTTTTAGGTTACCCTGAAAAATCTAAAGGATATGTGTTTTACTGTCCTAATCATAGTCCAAGAATTGTAGCAACTGGTAATGCAGGATTCATTGAGATTGGTGAAGTCAGTGGGAGTACTAGAAGAGAAATAGTGGAAATAAAAGAAACAAGGGTAAATGTTACATTGCCTAGAATAGTTCCTCCATCTACTATTACTCCAAATGTTGTTCCAGCTGTTGGAGAACAACATGATGATGATCAACATATAAATGAAGAAGTACTTCCTGAAGGAAATGACTTACATAATGCTGATATGCATAAACCATAACAAGTAGCATTAAGAAGATCTCAAAGAGATCGTAGGTCAGCTATTTCTAATGATTTTATGGTTTATAGACAAGAATCAGATTATGATATAGGAATCAATAAGGACCCAGTTTCGTTTTCACATGCTGTAGAAAGTAAAGAGTCAAAGGAATGGATTAATGCCATGAAAGAAGAACTAAAATCCATGCAATAGAATGAAGTTTGGGATCTCGTTGAGTTACCACATGGCTGTAAAAGAGTCGGATGCAAATGGGTTTTTAAAACCAAACACGACTCTAGTGGTAATATCGAACGGTATAAAGCTAGACTTGTTGCTAAGGGTTACACTCAGAAAGATGGTGTTGATTACAAGGAGACATTTTCTCCTGTTTCAAAAAATGACTCACTAAGAATAATAATGGCATTAGTAGCACATTATGATTTGGAATTGCATCAAATGGATGTGAAAACAGCCTTTCTGAATGGAGATCTTGATGAGGATGTTTATATGGATCAACCTGAGGGTTTTTCTATAAAAGGTAAAGAACAATTGGTGTGTAAACTTAAGAAGTCAATATATGGGCTTAAACAAGCATCCCGGCAATGGTATATTAAGTTTAATACCATTATTACATCTTTTGGTTTTAAGGAAAATACGGTTGATCACTGTTTATACCAAAAGATCAGTGGGAGCAAGTTTATTTATCTAGTCCTTTATGTTGATGACATCTTGCTTGCTGCAAATAATTTAAGCATATTGCATGAGACTAAGGAATTTCTCTCAACGAACTTTGAAATGAAAGATATGGGAGAGGCATCCTATTTGATTGGAATAGAAATATTTCGTGATCGATCACAAGGAATATTGGGATTGTCTCAGAAAGGATATATCGAAAGGATTCTAGAGAGATTTGGAATGAGTAAGTGTTCACCTGGGAAAGTTCCTGTACAGAAAGGTGATAAATTCAATCACATGCAATGTCCTAAGATTGATGTTGAACGAAAGGAAATGGAATCAATTCCATATGTATCTGTAGTTGGTAGCCTAATGTATGCTCAAACCTGTACTAGACCGGATATCAGTTTTGCGGTCGGTATGTTAGGGAGGTATCAAAGTAATCCAGGAAGGGAACATTGGCAAGCTGCAAAGAAAGTGTTGAGGTACTTACAAGGCACGAAAGATTACATGCTCATGTATAGTAGATCCAATGAATTGGAGGTGATTGGATATAGCGATTCAGATTTTGCTAGATGCATCGATACTAGAAAATCGACTTTTGGTTACCTGTTTATGTTTGCTCAAGGAGCCATATCATGGAAAAGTGCGAAACAAACTATCATTGCTTCATCTACTATGGAGGCAGAATTTGTGGCATGTTATGAAGCCACAATTCATGCATTATGGTTGCGGAACTTTATTTCAAGACTTGCGGTTGTCGACACCATTAGCAAGCCACTGAAAATTTATTGTGATAACTCTGCAGCAGTGTTTTTCTCAAAAAACGACAAGTACTCTAAAGGTGCCAAACATATGGAACTGAAGTATCTTGTTGTGAAAGATGAGGTTCAGAAAAAAAGAGTGTCAATCATGCACATCAGGACAGAACTTATGATTGCAGACCCTTTGATGAAAGGGTTACAGCCAAGACAATTTAAGGAACATGTTCAAAGATGGGTCTTGGTTGTATTAATAATAATTGATGTGTGACATTCTGAGCTCCTTTGTGTGTTTCTGATATACAATTATGTATCTCTTGTTTTAATGTGGTAATACGTACTTTATGTAATTTTAAACAAGAAAGAGTCTTATAAAGATATTATGTTTAATCATTATGATATAAGACATTATGTGGACCATTATGCTGTTTTATATAAATTATGAGTATAAAATGATGGATTATTGGTATTGTAGTATATGGAAGGGAATGCATTGAATTAATAATGCACAACCGCCATAACTCTCAGCAATTTATCATAGTATGATGTTCAACAATTGATATTATGAATAATCGGGTCAAGTGGGAGAATGTTAGAAATCTGCTATTAGAAACAGCAATCGTTTCATTTACTTTTAACGTTATTCATTTTCTAATATTAATGTGACCCTATTAATTAGGTCATAAATAGAACGTTTCATTTACCTTTAACGTTATGCAGTTTCTAATCTTAATGTGACCCGATTAATTAAGTCATAAATAGACCGTTCTATTATTAGAACATTAGGTCTGTGATTAATCTTAAGCGTTGAATTGGTATATGATGGACGTACTAGATTTAGAGTTAAATGTTATATAAAGGATTGGGTCCTCTCTCTCCCAGCCAACATATGTATTCTTCTCCATCAAGAAACACATAAAGAAATAGGGTTAGAGAGAGAAACCAAATTATGAGAAGAAGAGTAATTATTAGAAGTCAGAAGAAGAAGATGACAGCCATTACATCTTCCGCTGTTAATCAAGGTACGTCATCTTAAACAATAAATCATATTAAGTTTTGTTTGTGAAATATTCGGTATTGGTGATCCTTGGGCTATTACTTGAATTGTTCATCATTAATCATGAAAGATCGAACAGTAAAGAATATCTGACAACATTTTCTAAAACATAGAGGAACAAAACGTCTTATAGAAAAAGAATTTATGTCAAAAGAAATTAATAGCGAAGTTGTAAGCTTGGATGAGATCCGGGAAACATCATGGAGGCTGAACCAGTAGAAGAACCAAATTTACCTATATACGAAAACATCCAACCTATTAGAAGGTCTAGTATGGAATCTCGTGCGTTAGAGACATAATACAATCTTCACGCGGATGGTGAGAAAGAGAGCTGCATCTTAGATGATGATACATCTTTATCATTCCAACAAACACTGTAGAGTAAAGACTTTGCATATTAGATTGGAGCTACGAAATACGAAATGGATTCCATGTACAAAAACAAATTATGGACTTTAGATGACATACCCGAAGGGATAAAACCCATCAGCTGCAAGTATATTTTTAGGAAAAGCTAAATGCAGATGGGCAAGTGGAGACTTATAAAGCAAGGCTAGTTGTGAAAGGATTTCGTTAAATTCAAGGTATTGATTATGACAAAACCTTTTTGCTCATAGCAATGCTTAATTCCAATTGGATAATGCTAGCTATTGCTAAACTCTACGATTACAAAATATGGAAAATGGACATAAATACTACATTTCTAAATGGTGATGTTGAAGAGATCGTCTATATGTCGCAGCCCGAAGTTTTCAAAGTCAGTGGGAACAGGGGCAAGACTTCGATTTGTTAAAGTCCACTTATGAACTTAAACAAACTTCAAGAAGTTGGAATTAAGTGTTTTGATAAAGTAATCAAACATTTTGGGTTTTATTAGAACATAGAGGAAGCATGCGTGTACCGCAAGGAATAAGAAAGTGGTATCAGGCTCTTAGTTTTATACATTGATGATATACTATTGATTGACAATGATATTTCATTGTTGTAATCAATGAAATCTTGACTATCCATAAATTTCTCTATGAATGATTCACTAGAAGAAGCTTATATACTAGGTACAAAGATCTATAGAGATAGATCTAAGAGGCTACTGGGATTATCTGAATCCATGTACATAGATACCTTACTAAAAAGGTTCAGTATGGAGAATTCCAAGCTTGTAGATGTTCCAACGCAATATAGAATCGTCCTTTTTAAAAAGGACGCTCCTCAAATTGATGAGGAGAAAGAGTGTATTAAGAGGATATGTATGCATCAACAATTGGTTCCATAATGTATGTCAAGCTATCTACTAGACTGAATGTGACATATTAATTTGGATGCGTAAGCGGATACCAGTATAAATCTGGAGAAAGCATAAGACGCCTATAAAATGTATACTCAAGTATTCAAGAAATACTAGGGACTTATTCCTTAAATATGGGAATGGAGACCTCCTTATGAAGGGGTATACAGGCTCTAGCTTTCAGAGTGATATCGATGATAGTAGGTCAGTGTCAAGTTACGTCTTCACTATAAATGATAGGTCCGTCGGTTGGAAGAGTTCCAAATAGGAAATTGTAGCCAACTCCATAATGAAGGCCGAATACATCGCCTTCAATGAAGCATCTAAAGAAGCAGTTTGATGCGCCTGTTTTAAGTAAACTACATCTAATTCCCAACACATGGAATCCAATGACATTATTTTATGACAACAATGTAGCAATTCAGATCCAAAAGAGCCTAGATTGCACAAGAAATCATGACACATTCTTCGAAAGTTCCACCTAATTAGAGAATTCATTGAGAAGAAGAATGTCATGATCCAAAGGACAACATAACAAATCCTTTCACTAAGAGGCTAGCTCGGTCAGTTCTTATCAAGCTGATCAAATGACGAGATTGCGATTCAATATTTGGCCTTAAGTGCAAGTGGGAGATTGATAGAATTAGGGGTATGCCCTAGGGGAAATTCTATAATTTATTATAAATTATTAACTCTATAACAAAATCTCATTCGAATAAAAGACTTATTTTTCTATTATATACTTGTTATAATATGTTATATCAATTAGTTATTTAATTTATGTATATATTTAATAGAAAATCTATAAATGGTATATTTTGTGATAGTAACAGCAATGTGTTGTAAACATGCGTGATTTGTCATGATATAATAAGCATATCATTTTGAATATTCCTAGTCAAGATGTCTCTAGACTAGATATCGATACAACTGTTGAAACTAGAGTACGTAACGCTCTCGAAATATTGGGCAGTGTATTACTCATGGCGGTTGGACGCATCAAGGGGTTATGTACTGATAGTTATTTAATAAATATTAAATGACTCACTCAAGGGCTTTCTATTGGTTGATATAACTAAGGTTAATTAGAGCATTTTAAAGTGACGATGTTCTCTCGACTTGAGAATGCTATTGAACTTCACTGTGGACACTTCACTTTTGTTATAGTTAAATCATGGTATGACATCCATTGGACGACTATAGTTGGGTCTAAGTTGAAATATTGGAAGTAAAATACTATTCAACAGAGAATTTTCCTTAGTTATATGGGTTTACTAACGGTCAATTATAGTTAAGTCAAAGTCAAAAAATTTGGACAGAGTAGTACGGTTAATAATAAATGTTACTATTGAACTAAGGGCTTTATTTTTGGAATACAAAGTTAAATGTGGACGATGTTGGAATTTTGACCAAAACCAAATTCCACAAATTCTAATGTGATATAGTTTTGATGAAGAGAATTGGTGTAAATAATCATTACTACCATATATCGCTTATAATAAGTAAAACTGGATTTTACTTAAAAGACGTATAAGCAATAAATTCACTAAAAATGCCATATCACTAACTAAGGTAACGTGTGAACATTAATATTCGAATTGTTCAATATTAATTGTTGAATATATTTACATCTTTGAGTCACACAACAAAAATAATGAATACTTTAAATAAACCACATGATTTAATTAATTTATAATCATTTTAAATTAATTAAATTACTATTTTGGTGTTTGAATACCCTTAGTATCTAATAAAGTGCGCATATAAAAGTTATAAACATGCTTAATGATATAAGATGCCGTTAGAATATTTAAATTGAATTTAATAGGATTAATAGAAATTAGATTATGGAATTTTTGTAGCCTAAAACCACCATGTTATGGCCAGCCAAAATTGAAGGGGAAAGGATGGGTTTTTGTTTTTGAAATAAAAAGGCAAATCATAATTAAAGGGAGGTGAATCATCCATCTCTTTACATATAATTTATTTCCTTGTTTAAGAGATTAAGTTATGTAATTTTGCTCCCCCACATCCTATCATTTTAAGTTCAAAAAATTTATGGTGATTACTGCATTATAGTTTCAAAAAAACAAAAGGTGATCATCTCTCGATTCTTGCAAGATCCATAGACCGATTTATTGAATCTAGGAACCCTTTAGTCATTAAGGTGCTTCTTTTAGCTGCATATCAAGATACTATTTAAATATAAGTTTATCTTGTTTATATGGTTTGAATCATCCACCTCTTGTGTCACTTTTCTATTTGAATTTTGCCAAGTAATTTGGACATTTTTTATATGTTATTTATGTCAATGATTTCAGATCTATCACCCTTTTTATTAATGTTTTCATATTATATGTATAATTTAGATCTAAATCCCATTACCATGAATTTATATATGCCTGTGTTGTCTAACTCTTTTTTGTTTTAAAATTATTGTTTGAACAAATTTTATTAAAAAAAACTTTGATTTATTGATTTAAATTTCATGTTATGAGTTT
This sequence comes from Allium fistulosum, assembly GCA_030737815.1. Lineage (NCBI taxonomy): Eukaryota > Viridiplantae > Streptophyta > Magnoliopsida > Asparagales > Amaryllidaceae > Allium > Allium fistulosum. Next base: position 106,223,907 of record CM060907.1, read on the forward strand.
GAGAACTGAATATACATGTTGCAAGTTTTTCTAAAACAATTTTGGTCATTACTTACATGAGAATAATAATTAAGTCAATTTAAAATTTACAAGTAGATTCTTTTCAAAAAAGTTAAAAATTTTGATTTCTTTCTTAAGTTAACAATTGGATCTTAGTTTAATTAATTTTAATGGTTAAAGGTATGTCTTTAAATTACAAACTGATTGACACATATGTTACATGTTGTTTTGAATTTAAAACTTAATTAATTTTTATATATTGTAACAACCCGGAATTTCAAACACTTTGTATTTAAATATCTGAATTATTTAAATATTTGAATCTTAGATTAAACGTTATTAAATTGATTTAGTAACCTTATTAACCCCATTTTAAATCATAACTAATAACAGTAAAAAATGTTCTGGAAAAATGTTTACAAAAATAGTTACTTTGAAAAAGCATCGATAATGTGACCGAAAATTGTTTATCGATCAACAACTTTTTACTCATCAGAAGTTGTTCAATCTTTTCTTACATACACTTATTTGCTTAGGAAATCAATAATATGAAATATTTTTTTTTCCATTTATGGAAAATATTTGTTCCATGATGTCATTGGTGATGTCATAGAAGATATTTTGTTTGTAAGGCTAAAAAGGTCATTTACTAAGGAAAAATGAGGTGTAAAGTAAAAGAAGCAAGCAAGGCACATGGAAGAGGTTCTTAGCTATGTAAAGGAGGGCTTAGGCTTGCTTAATTCATTCATTACTTTCCAAAGCTTGAAATATCAAAAGATCAAAAAGCTAGTTAGAGTATTGTATTTAAAATCAAACAAATAAGGAAGAACTATATTATTTTACGAATGCTAATATCACTTGTGAGGACTTCATCATAGTAAGAAACATCATCGAGAGGAACCTTAATCCTGTGATCGACAAAAAATGGTTTGGACCTTAACCAATTTTGAGTACAAACTAACGCCTCAACCATCCATGGAATTAAAGTACTATGAAAAGAATCTATAACCCTTCCTCCGATGGTAAACGCAGATTCGGAAGCAACCGTGGATACCGGAATAGCAAGAAGATCTTGAGCAACTAAAGATAAAGCATGATATTTGAAACTATTTACCTTCCACCATAGTAAAACTTCAGAATTATTTGGTGCAACCTCCATAGGTGCATTTAAATATTTTTCTAGTTCATTGCCTTCTTTATCTTATTGGCGAACTTGTCTTATAAAAGTATTCATTCTTCTAGAAAAAACATCACTAACATTTTCAACACTTTCACTAGCAACAAGCATACTAGGTTGCACTTCATCACGCGTTTGTGTTCTAAATGTAGAATCATTAACATAGAAGTCAAACAACCATATCAAACTATCATTCACACTTTTTAATGTCTTCCACGACTGTTTGCGCCAAAAAGGGTCACAAACCCCGAATGTTGTGAAAGCACCAGTGTATGAATACAAATCAGCAATATTTAAACACAAATCTCAGATCTAAACAAACAACAAACAGCAGTCCAGAAATAATGAACAAAAACACGAGATTTATAGTGGTTCGGCTATCTCCGGCCTACGTCCACTCCAAAGTTTTTATCTTTTATTGATCGATGCTTGAAGATTACAATTTCCTATCGCGTAGTACAACGGATTTTATGATTATAATCTGAATCTAAGGCAGCAATGGTGATCTGGAGTAAATCTGGCAGAGTCCGGGCGCTCCTTAGCTCTCAAAATTGTCCGACCCCTTTTCTGAATGACCAGGGGCTCTATTTATAGGTGTAGGAGGCTGATATTTCGCCTAAATTGAAGGGAGACCAGTTCTGGCACGTGAGGGGGCCCACATGCCCGCTTTCTGGAAATCCGGGCCCACTTTGGGATCGATTCGAAGCTATGTTCGAATCGATCAAGAAATTGTCCAATCAAGCTGAAATTTGGTGCGAACATTCTTCGACATGTGTCCAAGCTACTGTGAAAATTTCATAGCATTTGGACTTGTAGATCTCAAGTTATGATCGATCCAAGATGACGTTTTTCGGCTGTGCATGTCGTTCGAATCGATCTCCTTCGAATCGATTCTTTTGAATCGATCATGGCACGCGCTCTCGTGGTGATGTGTCGCGAATTCTTAGAGTCGATCCACCTTTGTCGCCGTGTTGAACGAGTCATTCCAGATATTTCTCCGTGTTGAACTCCTATTCCCTTGCTTCGAACGTACAACCAGTTCGTATCCTCTCGTTCGTATCGCTCTGATCATTTCCTTCGTGTCGATTGATTGGAACACGATCGATACGAACATTTACCTTGAGTTCTTCGAATCCATGCACTCACCCATCCTTCGTATCGATCTTTTACATCCAATTCGAATCCATAACTCCATGCAGCTTTAATCATTTCCCTCGTATCCATGACTTCGTATCCACGAAGCCAACTGCCAATGTATCCATCTCGAACGCCTCCTTCGTATCGATTGGTACGAATCCAGAATCCCAAAACTGCTACTTCCTTTTTGTATCGATCCAATACTGATCGATACGAAGCATACTTGTGCATCCTTCTCATCGATGCGAACGGCATCGATTCGAAGTAAACTCCATGCGCCTATCTGTTCGATACGAACATGTCGTTCATACCCTGTGAATCGATACGAACTCCATCAATCTGAAGCGACGCCGATCGATACGAAGTGTATTGATACGAAGTGTGGCAGACCATGATCGATGCGAACAACATCGATTCGAACCAATATCCATCGATACGAAAATGCATCGATACGAACCAGTTTTCACATAATTTGACCCATCCATATCTCGAGCATACAAACTCTGATTAACCTGAAACTTGAAACGTAGCCTCTCCTAGTCCTCATCATCATCTCCAATCGATTCCATCCTGATCGGAGCTCGGCCAACTTTTGACGATATCCATTGCAGCCTTGTTTCCAATCGACTTCCAATCCTGATATCCATCCTTTCCTGTCGATTTGTTTGATATTCCGGCTTTGACCAAAATGCGGGATAACATTTGCCCCCCAAAACATGCCTTATGATAAGAAGGCGTGTTTTGAATAGTTCCGTATCTGATATCCAAAGTCCATAGCCATATCATCCAAGTGCATCATCCTTGATTGCTCGGAGTCGATGCCCAACTCCAAACCCAATAACCACAGCCTTAGCCAAATCCATATCCGTTTGAACCCGACGACCGAATCCTAATCCATCCTTATCCAATAGCCAATAACCGAATCCAGGACCTCTCCGAGTTGATATCCAAATCCATAACCTCTCTGGGCTCTTGCCAAGCGCAATCCACACCTGACGACCATGGTCCAGTGTCCCTGGACGTTGAGCTAACCTCTCCGGGTTCTTGCCAAGCGCAATCCACACCTGACGACCGTGGTCCAGTGTCCCTGGACGTTGAGCTAACCTCTCCGGGTTCTTGCCAAGCGCAATCCACACCTGACGACCGTGGTCCAGTGTCCCTGGACGTAAGTAATTCCATGGCTTAAGTCCTAAGCCGAATCCTGGTCGCTCCGGACCCTTGCTGAGCATAGTCCATACTCAACGACCTGAAATAATAATCGATAATAGGGGGCCTAAGTCCTAGGCCGAATCCTGGTCACTCCGGACCCTTGTCGAGCATAGTCCATACTCGACGACCTGAATGAGTCAATTTACCACGTTTGGGCAAAAAGACTCACCCCTTGCCAGGCATAATCCATACCTGACGACCGTTTATCGAAAACCAAAAAGAATCCAATCAAAAATCCAATCCAAAATCCGAATCAAATCGGAAAACTAAAAATCAAAATCATCATCCAAAACGGGGAACAATCATCCGAATGAATGCCAAAACCAGAAAAGCAAGCAAAATCAGGAGTTCAATCCAAACTCCAAAAACCAAACCAGAAAACCAAGTGTCCAATCCAAAAACAAAAAACAGATTTCGCAAACCATGGCTTTACGGTTTATCATCACTCAGAGCATGCCTAAGGGCTATCGCCGTCCCCATACATGTGTAAATGACTCGGTTGCTCGCCAATGGTTTGTTACTTATTTCATATTATCTTGGTCAATGGATAACCAATCGACCATCATTCCTGGGCCTCATGCCATCATGGCTTGAGGTGGGCGGTGGTTGCTCCTGCTCCACCGCTGCATTCCGAGCCCCAACATACTGCGTCAATTGTCCATTCCTCACATGCTCCTCAATTATGTCCTTTAGGTGCCTGCAGCTGTTGGTATCGTGTCCATCCAAATCATGGAAGAGACAGTGCTTTCCTGATGCCCTTTCTCGTTCAGAAGGTTCTCTCCTAGCTGGCCTTCGGTAAGGAAGGCGATTCCGGGTTTCCATGTATATCCGCTCCTGCGTCTCGTTTAATCCTGTGTATGTGGAAAACTTTGGATCCTTCCATCGCTTCCCGGCTTTTCCTGAATCGTCGTCTAGCTTCCTTTTTCCTTTGTCTTTATCCGAGCTTCCGTTGGATGGTCCTCCACCCCCAATCACATTCACCTCCTTTAACTTTAAATCAGTACATGCATCTTCTTGCCGAAGGAACCTTTCAGCTTCATGGAAGAATTCCCCAAGATCCAGTGGTGGGTCTCGTACTAAAGATACCTTAAAATCTGAATCCTCTCTAACTCCCGATACTACCGCCATCAAAACCATCGATGGATCCGGCCGATCCACCGAAGCAACCGCCGCATTAAATCGAGTTAAAAATGCTCTAAGCGATTCATCCGTTCTTTGCTTTACCGATGTTAACGTCATCACGTTCTTAGGTCTTTTGATATGAACCCGAAACTGTCCCAAAAACCTATCCACCAATTCCCTCCAAGTCCTGATAGATCCTTCTTCCAGCTGCCTAAACCACATTGCCGCTAGATCTGTCAAGTATAAAGGGAAACATCTGGCCATCACTTCCTCCGATGCCCCCAGCACTTCCATGTGTCTAGTATATCTCATCAAGTGATCTGTTGGGTCAGCCTTGCCATTATATGCTTCCACGCTAGGTAACTTGAACTTAGGTGGATTCTGAGCTACCCTGATTTCCCGAGCGAACGGACTCTTGTTCACCCCTTCCAAGTCTCTATTGGTCGAACCTCCACGCATAGTCTTCCTAATGATTTCCATTAATCCAGCATTGCCTGTTAGGTGTTGCCCCCCATGCTCCCGAGGGAACTCCGGCACATATTCTTCATGTGGCTCATTAGCCGCAACATTGGCTCCAGCCTGCTGAACTCCTTCTAAAGGTCCTTCTGTGTTGGATCCTGTGGGCTTGCCCCCAAGCCCTTGTTGATTGCCTTCCGGTTCAGTATTCTGTCCTCCATTGGGTTCTGCAACCCTAGTTCCTTGTTCCACATTTGCAGTCGCTATAGTTGGTCCAAGGTTCTGTGTTCCTACGGCTCTCATCTGCTTGAAGAAAGTCTGCATCATATCCTGTTGACTCTTCAGTAACCTCTCGTGTAATGAATTCGCCATAGCTTCCATCTCGTCTCTGGTAATGTAAATCGAAGCTTGTCCTTCTCCAGCTCCGGAAGATGCCTCTTGACTCCCTCCCTGTTGGCTTCTCTCAGCTCTTTGTCTTGTTTGTCGAGTCATTGCCGAGTCAATCTGAATCCTTCAAACTTTCAAATCTAAACTTCAATCCGATGTAGCGGGTGCTAGTCTTTCTCAGTGAAAGCACCAAAGTGTTTGCGCCAAAAATGGTCACAAACCCCGAATGTTGTGAAAGCACCAGTGTATGAATACAAATCAGCAATATTCAAACACAAATCTCAGATCTAAACAAACAACAAACAACAGTCCAGAAATAATGAACAAAAACACGAGATTTATAGTGGTTCGGCTATCTCCGGCCTACGTCCACTCCAAAGTTTTTATCTTTTATTGATCGATGCTTGAAGATTACAATTTCCTATCGCGTAGTACAACGGATTTTATGATTATAATCTGAATCTAAGGCAGCAATGGTGATCTGGAGTAAATCCAGAGTCTGGGCGCTCCTTAGCTCTCAAAATTGTCCGACCCCTTTTCTGAATGACCAGGGGCTCTATTTATAGGTGTAGGAGGCTGATATTTCGCCTAAATTGAAGGGAGACCAGTTCTGGCACGTGAGGGGGCCCACATGCCCGATTTCTGGAAATCCGGGCCCACTTTGGGATCGATTCGAAGCTATGTTCGAATCGATCAAGAAATGTTCCAATCAAGCTGAAATTTGGTGAGAACATTCTTCGACATGTGCCCAAGCTACTGTGAAAATTTCATAGCATTTGGACTTGTAGATCTCAAGTTATGATCGATCCAAGATGACGTTTTTCGGCTGTGCATGTCGTTCGAATCGATCTCCTTCGAATCGATTCTTTTGAATCGATCATGGCACGCGCTCTCGTGGTGATGTGTCGCGAATTCTTAGAGTCGATCCACCTTTGTCGCCGTGTTGAACGAGTCATTCCAGATATTTCTCCGTGTTGAACTCCTATTCCCTTGCTTCGAACGTACAACCAGTTCGTATCCTCTCGTTCGTATCGCTCTGATCATTTCCTTCGTGTCGATTGATTGGAACACGATCAATACGAACATTTACCTTGAGTTCTTCGAATCCATGCACTCACCCATCCTTCGTATCGATCTTTTACATCCAATTCGAATCCATAACTCCATGCAGCTTTAATCATTTCCCTCGTATCCATGACTTCGTATCCACGAAGCCAACTCCCAATGTATCCATCTCGAACGCCTCCTTCGTATCGATTGGTACGAATCCAGAATCCCAAAACTGCTACTTCCTTTTCGTATCGATCCAATACTGATCGATACGAAGCATACTTGTGCATCCTTCTCATCGATGCGAACGGCATCGATTCGAAGTAAACTCCATGCGCCTATCTGTTCGATACGAACATGTCGTTCATACCCTGTGAATCGATACGAACTCCATCAATCTGAAGCGACGCCGATCGATACGAAGTGTATTGATACGAAGTGTGGCAGACCATGATCGATGCGAACAGCATCGATTCGAACCAATATCCATCGATACGAAAATGCATCGATACGAACCAGTTTTCACATAATTTGACCCATCCATATCTCGAGCATACAAACTCTGATTAACCTGAAACTTGAAACGTAGCCTCTCCTAGTCCTCATCATCATCTCCAATCGATTCCGTCCTGATCGGAGCTCGGCCAACTTTTGACGATATCCATTGCAGCCTTGTTTCCAATTGACTTCCAATCCTGATATCCATCCTTTCCTGTCGATTTGTTTGATATTCCGGCTTTGACCAAACTGCGGGATAACAACGACTCTTTTTCATACATGTCTTCAACACATAACTTCAAAATTTGAAATTTATACCTTGGGTCAAGCACACTTTAACAAGTAAATTGATTCATGTTACCTATGCTTCCTCAATATTTATTAAACTTCACTTTCATGCTAAATGCCATTTTTGCAATATAAGGATTCATTTTTGCAATTAATGTTCGAAGTTCTTCTTGAATTCCACTTGGCTCGGCAAAACAAATATTTGCGGTAAGAGATAAAGTTATTCTAAATTTAAAGTAACATCATAAAAATACTTTTATAATTTAACAAATAATTCAACATTTTTCAAGTCTATAGAACCTGGAAGATGAATTTCACCATCAAAGTAGGCAATAAAATTACCATCATTTTCTTTCATACCATCAAAAACCCTTTTGTATTTTAAAGTCGCTTCCAACATCAAATATGCTGAATTCCACCTAGTAGGTACAACTAAAATAAGCATATATGTATTCTCCATTCCCAAACTTAAACACATCTCCATAAATTTAGTCAGTCGTGCCAGATATGATCTCACAAATATGACTGCAGTACAAATTCCACAAATAGTAATATTAATTTCTTTTAGCCTATCATTAACAATTAAATTGATTATATGAGCACAACAACGTATATGAATGAATTTATAATTCAAAACACAACCTCCATTATCTTCATATAATTTGTTTTTCACATAGTCAATTGCCACTTCATTTGCACTAACATTGTCGATCGTGGCGGCATATGCTATCCTTTCGAATTTCCATTTTTTGATACAATGGACAATAAGTTTTCCAATATTTTCTCCACTATGACTAATAATCGCATAGAAATTGATAATCCTTTTATGCAAACTCGAATCTCCATCGATAAAGTGTGTAGTTAAAACCATATAATTCACATTTTGAATAAAAGTCCATGTATCATTAGTTAGACAAAAACCATGCAATGATTCAAAGAACATTTTTTTGAATAGATTCGACCGGTTCCCAATATAATTGAAGCACATCCATACAAATTGTTCTACATGAAGGAACTTCAAAACTAGGACACAATTCCTACAAAATTAAAGAAAGCACTCACCCTCTACAAAACTGAAAGGAAGTTCATCAATAATTATCATTTGAGCTAATGCTACATTCCTCTTTATTAAATGACCATGCGATGAGATTGCAACTGCCTTCACTATTGCTATTTTTTCCAAAAGCTAAAGTTTTTTTTCTTATCAGTGTTATGTGGAATTGACTTATATGAAAGTTTTATATAATAATTCAGATGTGTAGTGCCATTAGATTTATAATCACATGCAATCTATTAACCACAATAGTTGCAAATGCATTTCTGAAAATTGAAATTAGCTTCTTTAGTAAAATGTTCCCATACCGAAGAAGGCTTTCTATAAGAAGGCTTGCGCTTCGGGTGTAGAGGAGGTTTTCTAGCACTGAGGTCTTCTTCATCAGTTTCCTCATCATCCCTTGTTTCTCTAGAATTACCTACTTGTACATATATCAGATACTACAACATCATATATTGTTGCATATATATAAAGTAATATGTTTAATAGGTACAAATAGATACTGCAATATCATATTTGAAGCAATATGTTCAATGGATCGCAATATCAGGTATTACATATTTAAATTATATATGATATTGCATAACAGAATAAAAATTGTAGTTATATAATTCAATATAACAAATTAAACCATTTCCAAATTAACTGCTAGATCCTCATTTCCATATTAGTAGGTATTGTATGCTAAGAAATATACATTATAAATGTAATCCTTACATTTAGTGCATGAAAAACAAAAATAAATTATAATTTATTAATTATGCAGTTCATACCAAATCAAATATAATATTCAGCTCTTATTTATTTTGTAAAGTGCAATTCTGATCGTTATAAAAAACTAACCTTATAAATTCATAAATTTGTGGTATTGAAAAGAAAGGGCCTACAAACGCACGGGCGAAGGAGATGCATTTTTAGTACTGGTGGTACTGGACAAGCTCTAGGGGAATAATCTCTTTCTTATTTTGTAAGCACCTTCTTCCCTGACTTAAAAACGACTACAATGCCAATATGGGACCGCCATGCTCGTCCACTATCTTGATAAACGACTTGATGCATTTTCTCTTCCATTATTAAACAAAGGAGACTAAGACATATCAAAAGGATCTATTACTAAAAGGAGAGGAGATGAACATGGTCAAACTAAAACTCAAATTTTAATACTGTAAATTCAAATTAAAACTCAAATTGAATTCAAAAGGAAAAACCCCAAATTAGAAGGAGGCAAAAAATAAATGATTCAAATCCTATAACACAATTCGATCTACAAAATAGAGATATCTTGTAAATTAATTCAAATTGTAAATTCTATAACTGTAAATCCTATAGCATAATTCAAACTGTAAAATAAACTGTAAATTCTACAATTGTAAACTAATCCTATAACACAATTCAAATTGTAAATTAATTCAAATTGTAAATCCTATAACACAATCCTATAACTATAAATTCAAACTGTAAATTAAAAATATAAATTAAAATTGTAATTGAAACTATAGACTGAAACTATAATTAAAACTGTAAATTCAAACTTCAATGGAAATGGTTAACTTGGTAATATATGTTTAAACAGATACTTAAGCATATATAATATATCAAATACTTATATATGTTTAACTAAGTAATATATTCATACTTAAACAATTTAACTTAGTAATTTTTAATTTACAGTTTAATTCTGTGATACTTAAACAGATAGTTAAACAATTTAACAACAAATTTTTGCATCTCACATTAATCATTTAATCTAATAATTAAACAGATAATTAAATAAAATAGCAAAAAGTTAAAACAAACTTACATTCTTCCTCTTTCGGCTACTATTCACCATATCTCAAACGTTCTAATCAGTGGGAATCGCAGGCTTGCAGACAAAGTTTAAGACGATAGTTTATCGATCGAATCAAAATTCGTAGGTTTAGCTTTTGATTTTGTGAAATCGGTTGAAGACCTAGGGTTTTTTAATCGAACGAGGAAATAAAAGGGAAGCGGCGATATGTACTTACTTTAGGGTTTTGAGAATAATACGAAATGTAGTGGGCCAATTAGGGTTACAATCATAACTATTCAAAACTTTCTTCGGTTAACGGTTAACCGCAGGTAACAAGCGTATTAACCGTTAACTGACCCAAAGTCGATCGATTAAGGTCGGTCGGTTAACCGATTATATTGGTTAACGCGGTTTGATCAGTGTCGGTTAAGTCAGTTAACTTGGTTAAATGCCCACTCCAATCAGAAATGATAGAAAACAGAGTAGGAGCATAGTCTAGGGTTTAGCAAATCCGCGATAGGATATACTAACTCCATATCAAGAGTATTTTTATCGATGTTGGACGTAGGAGTCGATGATATTTGGTTCTACGTGGTTCGGGTTCGCTCGTTCGTATGTGTGCAGCTATGTTTACTTTATGGTATATTCTATCTAAAGATATACGATGCTCGGAGGTACTTTCTAACCCTTGTCAGGAGGCTGGCCTTAATTTAACTGGAGATGTCTCCAACATAAAATTCATTATATGAACGTATCATTGCGGTTTTGATTGTACCCTAAATATTTTATGGTGTGATAAAATGTAAGCATCAAAGCTATTTTCTGATTTGGATTCTTCACCCTAGACATTATTTATGATATCACCTTACATACTTATTAGATGTGGTTCTTTTGAGAGGATAACCGTTACGGCATTCCGTGTGGTCTCAAAAGTACCGTTACATGCTAGCTACATATTTCTTGAGTTTCACATGCTAGACTTATGTCCGATGCGTGGTTTTTGTTTTCCCTGAATCCCTCGTGTGCTTTTAGAGTAGTCTGAGAAAGGAAGGTTTTCATTGATGTTCATTGGAGCTCGAGGAGACGAGGTGGATGTTTCACTTACTATAGTATTCTTATTTCTACTACATTACTAAATTGTAAATATCAGCATTTGTGAGGACAGATTGTTATAACTGTCCAGGCTCATGATAGTATTTAGAATTATAACTCTAAAATTCTTTATACCTTGGAGTGACAGTTTATACTATCTTTTGATATTATATGTTGTCGTTCCATTGTGAGATTATGATATTGTGTTCTCTTCTTTCTTGTTATTTTTATTTTTACCTTAATAATCTATCTTTCCGACACTTGGGTGCTCGATACACGAATGTCGTGGATATATTAATGTCAAAGTTTAAGGGTTGAAAAGGCCGGTCATTACATATACACATGTATGTGTGTATACATGGGTATATGTGTGTGCGTTTGTGTGTGTATCTGTGTGTGTGTTCTTAATTCAAGGTTTACAAGATGAACTTTTATGAAAAAATGTAATTTTGATTTTAATTTGTTTCTTAATTAAAACTAATTTAAATTTCTCACTTTAACTTTAAAACATATCATACAATCCAAATGAGTCTTAGCGTAAACAAGTATATATACATATTTTTGTGCATATATATGTGTGTATACATACACACACACATATATATATAATAAACCTTATTTTGTTTTTATAAAAAATATATTATTTTGGAAAAAAGGCATATATAAAGGAGAAATGTAGCCATTGCGGTGTAAATCCCATCACCTAAACACGTTCGCATTAACTATGTACAATTCCTATATGTTGCACTTCCACTTTCACACATAGGTGCATTTGATGCACTCATTTCATAATACATACAGTTCAAATTAAGCTCAAACTACTTTGGATGAAATAAATTGAAGATTTTATTTAAAATACTAGATTGGATCTAAAATCTATTAAGGCTTCATAAGCTTAACTAAGATCAAAATGGAATGTATTTCTTTAAAATTTACCCATTTAACCTGCTTCCGACTAGTCTGGTTCCTTCATGTCTGACCCATGTTTTTATTATTGTTTTTTTCATAAACTCATGGGTATTCATTCGAGTAAGTTAAGTTTATGGATACAGGTGGGTTATCATAGGAGTCAAAGGACGGCGATTGAAGACAAAGCTGGAGGCTTTGTTAACTAACAAAGAATGTTTATTTTCACTATTTAAAAAGTTCGGGACGACTTCAGATATGTTGGCTTGACACTCTGCTATGTTATTTTCTATTATAATTTGGACCCTGCGTAGGAATTTAAGTTAATTTGAAGAAGAAAAAAATGTATGTAATGAATATTAAGACAATTTATATATAATGTAATATTATAGCTGCTTTGTTTACTTAGGCTATTATACACACACACACACACACTCACACACATATATACTAAACTTACTTTTATCGCTTGAATATAATTTTGGTGATGACTACAGCTTCATCGACGTTCATTTTTAGGTCTCAAAGTGGAGGATGTTACAACTGCATCGTTCCTCACATTAAAGCTTCATTTGGTAGATGTATGTGCAGATGTTCCATGCTATTGAATACTCCTGGTGGAAATATTTTTTCCAATTTATACAATAATTTAGTATATCAATTTCCAGTTTCCCTAAATTAGTTTTATTGAGTGTGGTTGAGCATAATTCCTTATAGAACAAACTAAGCTCAATAGTAGGCATCCATACCTTCGACAACAATAGCCCGTTAAATATTATTAGTAAAAGAGTATCTAAAAATATATGACAATCTTTACTCTTCATACCCGACATTAAAAGATCCTTCGTATTAGTACATTTTTTCTTATTCTAAGTAATTCCATCTTGAAACCTCAAATTTTGAACCCACTTCAATTGTTGTTGTCGATGCATATTTTCCGACTCGTAATAAGAAAGATGCTTGAAATTTGGTCGTTTGCTGTTAATTTTTAGCTCAGTACGATTACAATATAATGCAATATCCTTCCTTAACTATAAATCATCTTTTTTTCCTTTCACATTCATTATCATGCAAAAGAAGTTCTTGAACACCCTTTCTCTTTATGCATTAAGTCTATATTATATTGAAGTTTCTTATTTTTCCAATATGGTAACTACCAAACAATATTTTGTTTACTGCAATTATGATACTTTCATTTACAAGTAATTTTAGCTCTTTTCCTATCGAGTGTACTTTTGGATAAGTTTGCATGAGCTCGTATACTTCTTCACTACTCAGAATGGTTGGTGGCTCTGAAGTAATAGTTTTATTCCATCAGAAGTCTTTCTTATCAAATCTGAAATGATTGTTGTCGATCCCACCAACAATGTTTGCCACCATTTGTAAGTCGAAATGATTTTATTCAATTTGTGTAAACAAGACAAGTGAATTTTCTACTAGTATTCCATCTTGAAACCATCCATACGAAGAAAAATCACTTATCCTCCATAAGAAAGAAGCAAACATTGTAAAGTTCTTTTTTTTGAAATGTTATAACATGCTCTATCCACATCTTTTTCAACTCATCAACCAAAGACTGCAAGTACATGTCTATGTGATTTTTTTGGATTTTTAGGTCCACGAACAAGTATAGCTAGAAACATGTATGGATTATTCATACACATCCATAGAGAGAGATTGAAAGGTGTTAGAATAAATAATCATGTTGAATAAGGCTTACCAAACAAAGAAAATAGCACAAAACCATCCGTACATAAATCAAGCCTAACAGTACATGATTCTTTAGCAAAATCAGGATATTTCCTATTGAAATATTTCCAAGCTTCACCGTCCAAAGGATGACATAAAACACCTTCGTCTCGTTGTTGTTCTCTATATCATCGTATGTGTTCCGCGGTAGCGGTAATGCATATAACCTTTGTAATGTAGGTGCTTTGAAAATTAATTCATTATGGCGAAAGGTACATCTTTACTATTAGTTTTCGCCGACTTATATCTAGGTCGTTTACATAATTTGCACAACGTCAAATTTTTATCTTCCTTCAAATAAATGCTGCATCCAACTGGACATATATCAATTTTCCATATGGCAATCCAAAAGCAAGGACCTCTTTTTTAAGTGAGTACCAATTCTCTACCAACACATTATCATGTGAAAGCATTTCTTTGCACAAGCTAAGAATTGTGCCTATTTGGTTTTCCGATACGTTGCATTCAGATTTTATTTCGTACCCTACATGCCATTGACAAGTATGTCATTTTACAACCTTTATACAGCGGTTATTTTGATGCTTCTAAATAGTTGAAAAACTTTTTCGCTTTTAAGTCATGATCTTCCTCCAAATTTGGTTCACCGTCCACATACTCAAACCAACAACATCATGAACTATTTCAGTCATTCTATTTTGTACATCTATATTTTCTTCAATGGGGTTCATTATAATCCACATCCATATTTATGGCCTTCTCTTGTACAATGTGATAATCATCTTCATGATATATCCACACATTATAGTTTGGCATAAAATCATATTAATGTAAATGTAATACCACAGTATAATACTTTATAAGTTTCAAACAACGACATTTCGAATACGGACATTAGCCTTCTTTCATATTTTTTTATTACAAGATATCACTTTCCTGCATGCATCCACACCGTTTCTAGAGTTCAATGGTATCGGTCCTTTTTTTTGTCTTTTATGTACATCCAATTTTAATCTTTCAAATTAATCATCTTTTATACTCTAAATGTTAACAAAAATTACATTATTTTTCACACAATAGTATATTATTCTTATGTTAAGACCAAAGAATGATAATGACTATTATCATCTATTTAATAATATTACTAATTTCAGTCAAAGGCTAAACATTCAGACAATTCAAACAACTAACATCATGGGGATCCTAGATAACACCACAAGCTAGAAAATGAATGATTGTTTCTTAACAGATATAATTTTATGTTTCTATTGCTATTGTCACATGGAACTTATGGCTAGAAAGGAGTAGGAAATTTCAAAGTAAAGTACATTCTGCAAAGACTAGATCTATGCTAATCCTTCAGAATATTGCAAACTAATACCAAGAATCGAAATTCTACATAAAGCATGTGAAAAAAGAGATATTAGATGCAGCAATTTTGGAACTACCTAGTATGCATGGATGACATT
The DNA here is from genome assembly GCA_030737815.1 of Allium fistulosum. Taxonomy (NCBI): domain Eukaryota; kingdom Viridiplantae; phylum Streptophyta; class Magnoliopsida; order Asparagales; family Amaryllidaceae; genus Allium; species Allium fistulosum. The sequence continues at coordinate 106,239,230 of CM060907.1, forward strand.
AGAATAAGTAATACTGTGTTTTTTCATCAACGCTCATATGCCCTCCAGTGCATTATCAAGCTTCAGATCTACTGATTTTATGTTAAATTTGCAATCTTGGTGATGGAGATGAGAAGATCTTTGAGATTGTGTAGCTCGGTTATCACCAATTTTTCCCTTTTCAAGAAAGCTTCAAGAGGAAAAGACGTGAACCATTGGACATAATGAGCAGAATAAAGTTGGTGAAAGATAAACTGTATTTATTTTACGTGTCTTTGCATATGGCATGGGGAGTATGAAATTCAACTTGTATGTCCCCACCTATTTATTTTCCTCCAATTTTCCCTTTGTTGTTATTTTTTAGACTACTTTGAAGTTTAATTGCTACCTCCAACTGGGGTGAGTTTTATTTTAGGTTTGGTGTTTAGTTTTTTTGGTTTGTAGCAACTGAATATTGTTGTTTAATTTAGTTATGCAATAAAGTGCCAATTTGCCAAAAAATTAATAACATTATTAGTTTTAATAACATTTTTATTAATTTTCTTATTAGTAATGTAATAATATTATTACTAACATATTTTTATTATTATTAATTTTATTAATATACTGTTGTTATTTTATTATTAATTTTAATTAATGATTAAATTCACAGATAATTTTTTTTTGTTATTTCTTATTATTGGTTTACTGTTAATAGAATTTACAAATAATTTAAAAGTTATATCTAGGGTTTTCTACATTTTTTTAATGGCTGGTCATCCTACTTTCCATTATAAATGCAATTATATTAGCGTTTCGTAAATCATTTCATATCGAACTATTAAAAAAAAATTGACATTACTTTCTCTTATTCCCCTATCATATGCAATGGAACGTACGTGTGAATAAGAAGGAAGTACTATCGAAATTTTTTAATTTGTTCGATTGAAATATTGATTTATGAAACACGAATATAACCGTGTTTGTTATTTGTCCACTATTGGGACAAATTCAACAAATAACGTAATCAATTTTCGTTTTAGCGCAAAAACGAATATTTATATAACGATCATATATAATACTTGTCAAACAAGACCAAATTAAATATCTAAGGAGTTCATGATCAAGCTTGTAAATCAAGGTGAGCAATCAAATTTAAATAATTTTGTCGTTAACATCATATGTTTAGTCACAAATGGAATGGAATTTAATTACTTATTATATTTGGGTTTAAAAATAGTATGAGAGTGTATGTGCTAGCTTATGTATGTATGTATTTAGATGTTTAAATATTAATGACACACACATACACACATATCTTTTTGTGTATGTATAATTTATTATTGATTTTAATTTTATATTTATATGTTGGGTTTATAATAAGGGATATTTATATTTATGTTTAAATATATAATAACATATATAAATACAGCTATATATATATATGTTATTATTACATAAATTACAAACCTATAATTAAGGTGTAATTTTAGTTACATGTTATTACACAAATCTAAGGGATATTTAAGGGATACTAATGGATAATTTGGGATAATCAAAACTACCAGTATCTAATTAACATAATTAAATCATACCAAAATTTTAATATAATTATATATTTAACAAAACTATATATGGTGATGCTTGGTGAAGGAACCAGACCGGATCACAACAGGTTAAATGAGTAAAAAACTTTTTTCCATTTCTGGATGTTTGTTGGGCCTATGATCCTAATTAATTTTTGATCTAGTCTAAACCTATTTTAAATAAATTTTTATTGTATTTAATTTATTAAAATGGTTTTATTAATTTAAAATTAATTATATTTGTATGAGTGTATCAAATACCTCGTATGTGTATAGTACACGAGAAATATGTAAATGGTGTACATGGTTGCTGCGTACATATATAGGTGTTGGGATTTACACTGCAACACTCAGATTTACACTAAGAGAGGCACATTTGCCCTTTATATATGCCTTTTGTGTGTGTGTGTGTTGAAATTATATATACAAATACGTAGGCACGTCCGTTGGACGTGTGCATAGAAAATATTGTTTCTACTCTATGCTGTTACGATATTGGCAGATGCGTAAAGTAAATAGTAAAACAACATTAGTAACTTGTGTACATGTCTTATAAAAAAACTTGTGTACATGCTTTAAAATTTACACTGGGAAAAAAGAAGATATTTTAACCACAGAGAGCACGGTCCAATCAACAAATTTTAAAAACAGACAATGTTTGTTCTACTGACAGTTTAAAATCTGATACATTAACATTCAAACTGCACGATTGCAAAATGTATTGTAGTAATTGGAATACAGTAAGGCCATTTCAGTATATGAAAACGATGACATAATATCAAAATAATTCTTGTACAAACAGAAAAAAAACAAACAAAGTCACAGTATTCTTCATTTTCGGCCATTGAAAAAATGTGTTCCATGGTTGATGTACTGAAGAAAGAAGAAGAATGATACCCAGAAAAGCGAACAATGTGAATGCAATTGTCTTCAATGCTCCTGTGCAGTTACTCATCATTACCAGTTCTGTTATTATTGTAAGATGTTAGTATGTTGGGTTTCTATCCAAAGCAACCACCATAAGCTACTATTGATCAGCAGTTCTAAAAATATTTTGCTGACAATATAAATTTAAATTAGTATGAGTATGAATTGATATCTACTATGAATGCTCATGTGCAGTGGCATTAGTTAAATTTCCCATTATCAAACTAACATTTGAATATCAAAGATCGTTAATTTAAGAATTATAATTAGTGCAAAATTGCTTTGTTTCGTTCAAAATTTTACGGGATATTTTTTCCACATGATAATATACAAAAGATGATGGGCATGTTTTTTAATCATCATATTCATACCATCAGTGGTGGAGCTAGCTTCAAAGATCAGCTAGGGCTGAAAATGAAAACACATCGATAGTCCCACATCGCCTAAAATTTGTAAAGTTGTATATATGTCAGTATGTGCTCTTACAGGTTGAACAAATGATGATGGTTTAAGGTAACATGGTAGTTGCTCGAACTCACCTAGGGCAGAAGTGCTGATTCTAGCTGTGGCAGAATCGTTGAGCTTAGGTTTTTGTTAATGTAACAATTAATTTTGAGGTAGGGCCAAGGCCCCACCTGGCCATACCTTGCCTCCGCCCCTGCATACCATTGTTTAGAACTACAGTGTGGTCTATTATTCTTTAGGGTGTCATTGTTTATCGTTTATAAATTTTTGTCAGTAAAAGTAGTATGCAGTAACTTTTCTGTAATGACTGATAATGTCCAAGTGCAGTTGGAAGATTCGTCATGTGTGTACAATAAGCTTCATGGTAGGCATATGCTACGTGTGGGGAAAAAATGAACTGTTGGTATTGAGAAAACTGAATAATGATCTAGTATGTATTTGTTTGACTTTGTGTGTGTGTGTATATATATATACATACACACGGACAGAAACATACACAGAACACACAATCTTTACAATATGAAAACTATAACCGTGTTTAGTTGTATAAATTTTGTTTATTCAAACCTTTTTGTCGTTAAAAATGAACAGAAAGAACATAGATTTCTCATCTTAATAATAAATATTTAAAAAAACCATGTAATGTAGAGGGTTTTATTAACAAATATTTCTTTTTAGTAAGTGGTATTAGGGAAGAATTACTGTGGAGGGCTAGTATTATCAGAATAAAATATATTTTAAATTTTAATCAAAAGTCTTAAAACAGTAACAAACATATTGGTTATATAAAATTCACAATGAGTACCCAAATTTTCACTCCATTTTTTGCAATTGAATTTTCAAAATTCGGAAATTGTTTTAAATACCAAACGGTTTAAATGCTCAAAGGTAACATTAACGGTTTAATATTTGTAATTAAATTTTTCCACGATTAATTATTACAAAATTGGAATATTTGGAAATCAGACAAATTCAGAACTAATATTTAAGCAGAAGAAATTAAAACACAAATTTTGGAAAACCAACAATAGTTGCGGGCAAGTAAAACTTTGCAAGTTGGTATGAAAACATATAAACGGATAGAGGATGAAAATGTGGACATTCTCAATCAATCACTAAGGTAAGGGGCTTCTGAAATCAAGTTTGTGTACAGTTCATTATTTTTTAAAATAATAGTAGTTAAGCCTGTATAACCGAAACAACAGCCAGAACTTGTTCGGTTTTCAGATTTCAAAAAAGTAAAAGCAAAAAATAGTGGTAAAAAGCCTTGCATCTGGAAACTGTAATGCTGGAAAATAGAAATTGAGATATTTAATAGTGCTACTGAGTTTAGGTTTAAATGTTTACATTTTTAAAATCGGTTTTAGCAGTCTAAAATTTGTTAATGCAACCTATTTTGTCGTTCAGAATAGTGGAAAAAATAGAAATTTATCCTTTTAATAGTCAATATTTAGCAAACCAATTAACATACAGGGGTTTTATTAACAAATTTCTCCATGTAATAATCAGAGTTTAAAAAAACTTTAATGTAGAGGGATGGGGGGTATAATTAGCAGAATAAACATATTTTTTTAATTATAAGCATAAGTTTTCAAATAGAAGCAGACATATTGATTATTCAAAAATCACAATCAGGACCCACAATTTCACTCCATTTTGTGGAACTGAATTTTCAATGTTCAAAAATTATTTCGAGTACGAAGTAGTTTAAATTTTCAAATGGTTAACAGTAATGGTTAAAAAATCATAATTCAATTTTTGCACAATTAGTTACGACATAGGTGGACTGTTTTAAAATAAAAAAACTCAGAATTAATAGTTATACAAACGAAATTGAAACACGAATTTTGAAACAGTAAGAAATTGTCGTCAACTGTTTGTAAAATTGAGCAGCAAGACGATGAAGATGGCGAGCAAGTAGTAAAAGAAAATTAAGCAAAATGACAATATCAATTGTACATACATTCTAACTTAGTAGTAAGTCTGTACATGTCACCAGTTTGAGTAAGTGGGAGAATAATAAAAAATGATGAAAAAATAGTAATAATGATGAAAAAACATATACCATGTTTTCATCCATTTAAGTCCGATAGTCGTTGGATAATAGCTACGCCGATGATCTTATTTCTAGCATCTTCTAATTTCTTGAGCATTTGGCATGGGGTGCTAACAAATTCCCGTGCAATCTTTGTTTGCAAATCCGTTGGGATAGCGGAGAATTGCTCGTATAGAAAACCATAAATTACATCATACTGCAAACCACCGGAAGAATTGTTAGTACTCCAGTCATAGCTAGTAAATTGCAGTACAGATTACAGATTTTGTGTATGTAGCATTGGTGAAGATGTAACCATATGGAATTATGTAACCATGACATCGAAAATTTCTAACTAAAATTTCATCATAGAGTAAACTTATCATTCACTCATCAAGATGTAAATTTGAAGCATATTGCAAGCATGAAGGAATCACTTCAATTCATTCAACAGTTAATCTTCTTTCTATAAATAAAAATTACACCATAAATTGGTTGTGAATTAACCATATATTGGTTATTGAATTAGAAAAAGAAAAGGCTTACTTAAAAGTTAAAACCCAGAAATGAATAAACAATGTGGTAAGCAAATAATTGTACTTCTCCTAACATCGCAATAGTTACCATGACCATTATTGCTGCAAATATTCAAACACCAGTTAACTTATCAATTTTACAACTCAAAGCACGTATTAGTTTGGATTATTATAACAAAGCATGGTATGCAAAGTAAATGCAAAATACAAAATTATATCATAAGAATTGTACTTATAAAATCAGTACAATATAATACAAACGAACAAATATATCTGAGTACAGATTTCATATACACATTAGCTTACTTAAAATGAATGATATTATGTGTTAGAAAATTAGAAGTAAAAAAGAGTGGTTTATATATAATAGGAAACAGAGTCATAAGCAAATAAACCGCATATCAGTTACCGAATGTTTCTAAACAAACATGGCATGTCAAGTAATATTTAGGATACTAAAATACATCTTTAAACTCGGGAAAGTTAGTGAATATTAACAGAATTTATAAATATTATAGAAGGATATACTGATACAGTAGAATAAATAGACAGCAAAAGGTAATACAAATCGACATCCCATTACATCTACGTAAACTAATACGAATTAATCTATAAACATTGGAGGAGAAAATTGAAATTATGTAGGTGAAATAGCAAAAATGATGTTGCAACCATATTTCCTTGGCAATTAGATAATGAGAAACATCTCAATTCACCTTTCTAATATAAAGAGATCCGTATTTAGCATTTTGGGAAATAAAATTCATTATTTCAATAGTTATATGCTAAAAAAGAAATCATTAACAGGTTATCAATTTAAAAAAAACAGAAATATACAAAGTTCATTTTGTAAACTATAACATTAACAGAAGTTGCAATCAAAAGTTTTAAAACAGTAACTAACAAATTGGTTATTCAAAATTCACAATGAGTACCCAAATTTTCACTTCATACCTTAACCGAAACTGTTAGGTACGAAGGTCGAGTTGTCGACAACATGAGCGGTGGTGAGTAGCTAGTTGATTGAGGCGGCACGGCGTCAGCGTTTACGTGTCTAGTTGGGCAACGAAGTTTCTGTTGATGAAGCTCAATTTCGGTTAGGGTTCGTGAACGGATCTGGGAAGTTGGACGATTTTGGTACTGTTGGATGATCTTCGCCGACCTTCGTTCACCCTTAGCTTGCAAGCTGTCGCGCCAACCATCGGATCCGATGTTAGGAGGGGAGAGCGGAAAGCAAATGGTGGCGGTGGACATGTTGGAGGGGAAAACCGGGGAGAGGAGAAATTGGGGAGAGGAGGAATAGTAGGTTGCAGAAGAGCAGTTAGGTTTAGGTTGTGGGGGGAAGTGAAGAAAGGGAAGGATGTAAGTGGCGGTTGAGGCAGAGCAGTGTTGAGGAAAGGCGGTTGAAATATTGTGGAGGAAAACATGTGGCGGACAAATTGCGGAGAGGAGATAGTGGGGGGAGTGAATGAAAATGGGCTGATGTTGTGGGATTAAAATTGGGTGGTGAGGAAGGACGAATATGCCCTCTTTCCTTTGCGTGTACATAATTGTGGCTGTAGGAGGGAGAAGGGGTTGTTTGGGAAGTTCAAAAAAGCTTCACCAATGCAAAGTATTTGTATTATTAGTAGAGATATATATATATGAAATATACATATACACATACACAAAAATTTATAAAACTAGATTTATTTATATATTTGATAATACTTTTACTGAAATAGATATATGAATTAAATTGTATTAACTATCTATTTTCGGCCATAAGTTATTATTATTGTTTTATATAAAATCCATAGGGATTTATTTATTTATTTTTAAAATAAATATTTGGGCATTCAAGTATTTAAAATATTTATTAGTTATTAATTTGTGAAAAATATTATAATAATAAAACAATTACATACTTTTTAAAAACTGAAAGTGTATACATTAAAAAATAATTTTAAACAACTCAAAATATGTAATATATATTAATTTATGTATTTAAAATGTTATAAAATCATTTTAACTAATTAAAAATAGTTTTAAAATTAGAAAATTATTATTTATGTAGTATAGTATAGCCAAAAGTATAATTATAATAATAATGTTGTAGTGTTTTTTATTTAAATTAGTTTGAATACACTAGTTAAATCTGGCAATAGACACATATAAATTCGTTATAAATGTATGGGATTTAATATACACCATTATGATGTAATATATAATCAAAATTAGGATTAGATAGTTACTGAAGAAGTGTCCTAAGATCATTTCTTGAATGAATGATAGACTCCTAGATTTTAGTGAATTACCTTCGGAAATTGCAACGATCTAAAGTACCACCTTTGTTTTTGCTTTATTTGATTGTTCTCTTAATTTTTTAGCAATGGACTTATGAAACTCAAGGCTAGAATTGGATAAAGATGAAGAGCAAAATGTGGTGTGAGGTGGTGAGCTAAGTGGCACTAAGAAGAGGTAAAGGAGGAGGAAATATCTCCTTCCTTATTTACCTTTTCAAAACTAATTTGAACCCTTAAACTCCTTCTCCCTTGCACCATATAGCTAGCTATGCTTAAGCCTTGATGTTCCTTCAAAATTGCCAAACCCATTAGTAAATAATTGTTTTAAATTAAATTTAAATTTCCTTCGATATCATGTATCAATGTGTACATATATAACTTTTATACACACACTTAATTAAATACCAATGACATGGAAAAATCAAATAAAATTTAATTAATTCATTTAACTTATTTACAATAATTATAAATTAACTAAATCATATAATAATTCAGAGTATTCATTATAATAGTTGTGGTACTTGTAGGTGTAAATTCAATAAAAAATTAGCGAATAATATATAACAATTCCAATATTAATATTCACATGTCATCTTAGCTAGTGATGTGATAGTTTGGTCGAATTTATCGCTTATACATCTTTTTAGTAAAATCCGACGATAACAGTAGTAACGGTTATTTACATTAATTCTCTTCATCAAAACTATATTACTTTAGGATTTATGAAATTTGGTTTTGGTCAAAATTCCGATATCATCAACATTCAATTTGGTTTGTCCAAACACAAAGTTATCGATGCAGTAATAATATTATCATTAACCGTATTGCTCTTTTAGCGACTCGCAAATTTGAACACTTTGTCTTTGAATATCATCACGTTTTAAAATATAGTTGAGTGTTATAAATATGTTTTATAACTTTGTTAAATATATTTTAATTAAGGAATAATGATAAGAAACTTGTTTTTGAAATTTATTTGCAAAAATGTATTCTTCGAAGAACAATCGATAATGTGATTGAAAATCTGTTTATCAGTAAACAGCATTTTGGACTATATAAGTTGTTCGAACTCTTTTGCACTTCTCGAATGAACATATGAACACATTGGGGACTAATTAACATACTTTGCTTCATGAAGTAATTATAAGATCCTAGAAGCTTCTAATGTGTAAGTGATATTTAAATAAAAGGAGATTTTAGTCTTGTACTAATGGTAATTGGTATAAATGAGAAGCGATGAGTATGTGGATAGGTGAGCTTTCCATGACATGGTGAGGGTGAAAGAAAGGTTAGGGAAAACCCATTGAAGCCTATAAAAGGAGGGGGCATACCTCTTGAATCCAGTTCACAATTTTTATCCAAAAAGTTAACATTCTTTCACTCTTTCTCTTCATAAATTCCTAAAAGAAAATAATTTCAAAACTACTCTAAATCAACTCAGACTTGCATTAGAGGCTTAGGAAAACATCACAACAACCCCTAGATACTTTGATTTGGAAGAAACAAAGCACAACTCTCTCCTCAAAGCATAGCTGTGAGCATTATAAGCTAGATCTAGCCTAGAAACAAGTGCAAAGTAAGAAAAAAGGTAGGAAGTTAGTGTTAGCAAGGAAGAGGTAGGAGTGTTTGCTTAGACTTGTGTAACGCCCCACTATTTTGAACCATTCAAATCGACAATAATCCACACATGTCAGACTTGAATAATACAAAATAACATATTGTAATAAAATTTGGAGCAAATAAAACCAATCACAGAATCACAAACACAGAATATCAGAATAACTCGCAGCGGAAAATAAAATAAATAGTGGTTCATGAAGCCACTACAATACAAAGTCTCAAAACAGATACAAAATACATAGTCTGAAAACAAATACAGTTCTGAACAAGTACAGTAGAAATCCCAAATACATACGTCTCTAATACAAAAGCTGAAATAGAACAACTGAAACTGAAATGGATAAATAACTAGATAAGCAGAAACTCCAGCGATTCCTAGCTCCAGAAAGATGAAGTCCAAAGCTGTGAATACTCAGGCTAACCCGAGCATAAATAAAACACAAACACTCGAGTCAGGACATACATACTTATACAATGTAAACCAGCTCAAGTGAACTGTAATAAAGGTACAAGTAACTTAAAGAATGCTTGGGATCGCCCATTCTTTAAGGATCCGTTAAACTATCTACTATGTAGTAATATTCGCTATTATATTAATGTCTAATATAAAATAAACATACTTTTTAATAGTGTCAAGGGGTTACCCATATAGCCCTTAACACGTAATAGTCCCAATAGTCTATCGAGTATTAGCATACTCCCAAAATGGGGGCTACCCTCGATACTCCACAAGCTATGGGAGAAATCACAACTCGTAGTAAAGCTCGATATGGTAGGTGAAACGACACACAAGGCAATGCAAGGGTAGATATACCAATTACGAACACGGACTGGTGGAAACGCATAGCAGCCGAACAACACTCCCAAATCAGGGGGTGCACCCAAACAATCACAAAGTAATATAATGGTATCGAAAAAGTGCATCCGATCAGAGGTGCTACCTCATTGGTCCGAGATCGCTCCTGTTTTAGCCACCTTATGCCAACTCACGGGAGTTGGGTCCACATATATACCTTAGGATCGTCGCCACCATCCTACTTCATTCTGGGATCTCCACCGCATACACAGTTGTCAAAGTGGTTTTCGGTATCGACAGAGAGTATGTCCATATCCGATCCCGGTCTCTTTAACAACCAATCGTTATTATAACCCGTGGTTATAAATTTCAAAACAGTTATATTTCAAATCAAAATACTTCATTTAAACCATTTAAAAGTAAAGTCATTATACCTTTAAAACAAATATTCAATTCCCAAAAAATTAGCCTTTTCTGAGTTCATTTATTCACTTAAATACATTAAAACACTTAAATTCTAGCTTTCACAGCATTTAGAAAGTGCTGCGGTAAATTACATTTGAAAACAATTCAATTCAGCAAAGACAACATTTATAAACTGCTGTAATAGTTCAGTTTTAGAGGAAAAATAGTTCAATTGAGAAAATACAGCATTTACAAAACTGCTGTAATAGTTCAGGGTTCAAATTAAAGATTTAATTTGATTCAGCAAAGTCATCGCTTTAAAAACTGCTGCAGTAGTTCAATTATATTCAAAAATCACATTTCAGCCAACTGCAGCACTTAACAAGTGCTACAACAGCTCTTTCATTAGTTTCAAGTCTTAGTTTTTAATTCAGCAACCACAGCACTTACCAAGTGCTGCAGTAGCCCTTAGTTCATTTTAGTCTTTAGTTCATTTGTATCAACCACAGCACTTACAAAGTGCTGCAGTATCATTTACTTCAGTTTTCAAGTTAAATTCAGAAACGATAGCATTTCTGAAGTGTTATTAAATGAATTTCCAGTTTTTTATTAGAATTCCAGCCATAAATAAACTTCAATTTAAATCAATTTAACTTATGAAAATCAAATTTTTCCACATCAAAAATGTTCATTTAAATACCCTTAACTTATGATTTTTATAAAGTGAATTTTTACAATAAAAATCCAATTTTCCAAAAATTAATTCAAGTGTACCATTTTCTTATTCTTTTCATTTTAACAATTTACTTTAACACTTAAATTTAAATTTCCATTTTCACAAATAAAACTAAATTTTCATTTTTATTTAATTAACTTAACTTCCATTAAAAATCAAATCAAAATTTCCAATTTAAGTTATATTTAAATCACAATTTTTCTATTCATTTATTTAACATTTTTAACACATAGAAAAATCAATTTCACTTTATTAAATCATTTTAAATTCAATTTAAATCAAATTATCATATATATTTTTTACATTTTTAAAAATACTTGAAATTTTCCAAAAAACTTTATAATATAACCATGGGTCTTTATAATATTTTCTAGCCTAAGTCAAGTGATACGGATAATATATCATTTCAATCCGTAATTTACAAAGAAAATCCGGGTTTTATCATTTCAAACCCGCAATCCCAAGTAAATAAAATTAAATAAATAAAAATCGCTCAGGCTTATCATTTCAGCCCATAACGATCTTTCCCTATTCTAAAGTCCGTTTGGGTATGTATCATTTCAACCCATAGTGATTCTATTCCACAGGGAACTTGCAGTGTGATAAACATAATAGAATAAACAGTAAAATAAAATATAGCATAACAGATGATGTGACAAGTTAATAACAAAGTTTAACTTCATATAATTAACATCACAGGCAGGTATAACATAATATAATTATTTCTACACTTTCACTTGCTATCAATTCACAGTTACATAAGTATGAATGTCAGGTGTGATTACTCACCTCTTTGAAGCTAGAGATCAACTAAAACAAAAAGATCCACACACTGAGAAACACGAGAAGGCACGAAAAGATTTGGGATGAGGTAACAACCAGATTTAGATCTTGAAATTAAAATAAACAAACCAATGTAAATATATACTCAACAAAATTTGGATTGAAACAAATGGGAAAATAAACTAAACAAATAGAAGGATAGCTTGACCATGCTTCCCACATTCAAGTGCTCGGACTGGGGTCTTATGGTTCAGCCATGACATGGTTTTTGGGTCGGGTATGGGTCCTATATGGCATGGCTACAAAGAATAGAAAGGGGTAGGAGTTACATAAGAGGAATACAAGGGGACAAGGCAAGATATCAGGGTTTTGTTCAACATTTGGGCTCAGCCAAAGGGGGTGTGGGCTCGGCCATTCATGCTTCAGATCTGGACAGAGGGTAGGGTGATGGGTGGTGGTCATATCGTGGTGGTGGTGGAGCAATAGGAGGCGGCCATGGTCACAAATGAAGGGTAGTTGAAAATAGGGCTCGGCTATGTGCACTTTTGTGGAGTTTAACATTGTTTTTGTGGAACTTTTGCCTCATGGAGGTCACGGTCTGGTCAAGTCAAAGGAAGTGGTGATGCTAGGCGGTGGATGGTGAAGAGGAGGAGGTGGTGGTGGCTATGGCCGAGGCATATATATGAAGAGCATGGCCAAAAACAATGTAAAATCAAAAGAAAACAATGGAAAAGGTGAAGAGAAAAAGTAGAAAAGAGGAGAGGAGCCATTACCAATTTTCAGATCTGAAATAATGGCCGAAAATTTGTGAATGAGAAAGTGTTTTCACGTGAAAAAAAAGAATAAAAGTCACGGCAACAAATAAGGAATGAACGGCCAAAATTGTGGAGAAGTTATGGTAGGAAATCAAAGGGGTGGAAAGATATAAAGGCAAAATCAAACGTAACGTATGCCTATAAATTAAACAGGTAACATATCTTAATTGATAGGTTTCCTATATATTAAAGAGAGATGTATACAAGAAGCCTTCTAACCAAATAAATATAAGAAACGTTTAAATAAATACATTTAAAAGATATCCCTTTTAAAGCAATAACATATATATATTGAAACTTCTTTCCAAGAAATAAATAAGGGATCTAGATGCTTATAAAATTTTTTAAAATAAAATATACATATATATATCATGTTGCACAGGTAAACATAAATTTGAACATGACATGACAAACAAATATTATTTATATAAATTAAAATAAACAATTTTTTTGTTAAATAAACAATTTACATACAATAGTGTAAAAAGCATAACTTTCACCATATAAATCAGATTTCAACGAAACGAAAAGTAGTATACTTGAAATTTTATTTACTTTCATAATAAAAGAGAAAATTCAAAAATTCAAACTTTTAAACTTTTAAATTAAAAGTCAAAGTTTGACCATATTGACCAAAATTCACATTTCTAGAAAATATTCTATTTATTCATGTTTGGAATTATAATTCACATACAAATCAAAATTGATATTTAAAATAACAAAATTTTATCCATTTTAATAAATAAAATAAAGGTTTTAAATCGGGAAATTCAATTAAAATAATTACAAAATACAGGGTTGTTACACTCTCCCCCACTCAAAACTTTTCGTCCTCGAAAAGAACGAAACAAGGAAACAAAGAAAAATCAAGATAGAAAAACAAATAGTACCTAAAATAAACAATTCCGGATTCGAAGCACGAATGCTTTCCTCCGTCTCCCAAGTACAGTCTCGATCATCAGTACTCCACTGTACTTTGACCAGACTAACAGATTTCCTTCTTAGTTGCTTCGTACCTCTATCGACAATACGAAGTGGCTTCCTCTCAACAGTAAGATTAGGCTCAATATCCAAACTATCAAGAGCAGAAGGCTGAACAATAAGAGATGGATCCTGCAGATAGCGATGAAAATGAGAAACGCGGAATACATTATGCACTCCAGAGAACTTCTCAGGCAAATCCAGACGATAAGCCAAAGAACCAACTCTTTCCACAATACGGAAAGGACCAACAAACCTAGGAGAAAGCTTCCCTCTACGACCAAAACGAATGACATTCCTTAAAGGAGACCTTAAGAAAAACCAAATCACCAACAACAAACTCTAAACTCCGCCTACGCCTATCAGCATACTTCTTCTGTCTATCTTGAGCAACTATCATCTTCCTCCTAATCTCCTCAACTCTCTCAGAAGCCTCTAAAATCATCTCAGGACCAAGAACCAAATGATTACCGGATTCAAACCAGCAAGATGGAGATCTACAAGGTCGTCCGTAAAGAGCAGCAAACGGAGACGTTTTAATACTGGCCTAAATTCAAAGATAGAAATGAGATAGATAAAAGATTAGGATAAGATTAAAACAAAAGATAGGAATTATACGTGATAACTATTGTTATAGATGAATTCGACAAGATGGAGATGATCTTCCCAAGATCCTCCATAATCAAGCACACAAGCACGAAGAAGATCTTCTAGAATCTGATTCACCCTTTCGGTTTGACCATCGGTCTGTGGATGGTAAGCAGTGCTCAGATTCAGACGAGTACCCAAAGAATCCTAAAAAGCTTTCCAAAACTGACCAGTAAAAATAGGATCACGATCACAAACAATACTGAGAGGAACACCATGGAGACGAACAATCTCCCTCATGTAAATCTCAAACAAACTAGAAGCAGAACAGGTAGACTTGACCAGAATGAAATGAGCTGATTTGGTCAATCTATCCACAATAACCCAGATACTCTCATTACCCCTCCTAGTCCTTGGTAATCCATCAATGAAATCCATAGAAACCTGTTCCCACTTCCAATTGGGAATCTCAAGAGGCTGTAACAACCCAGGGGTCTTTTGATGATCTGCCTTGACTTGTTGACAAGTCGCACACCTATTAACAAAAATGGAGATATCTCGCTTCATACCTTTCCACCAATACAACTTCTTCATATCTTGATACATCTAGGTCACATCCGGATGAATAGAAAGTCTGGACCGATGATTTTCCGAAGTAACTCCTGTCTCAATCCATCAACATTCGGGACACAAATCCTATTATTAATCCTCAAAATACCTCTATCATCGATCTGAGCTTCACTGCCATCAATACTACTACCTCCAACTCTACTACAAACATTCTCCTTCATCAATCTAAGCATCTCATCCTCATCCTGCTTAGCCATGATACGATCCACAAGAGAAGAAGAAACAACAAGCTGACACAACATAGCCTTCTTCCGACTCAAAGCATTTGCCACAACATTAGCTTTCCCAGGGGTATAGTTGATGTCGAGGTCATAAGAAGCAAGGAACTCTAACCACCTAACTTGTCTCTGGTTCAAATCCTTCTAAGTGAAAATATACCTCAAAGACCGATGAACTGTGAAAAGCTCAAACTTAGTACCCAAAAGATGATGTCTCCAAAGCTTCAAAGCAAAAACGACAGCAAGCAACTCTAGATCATGGGCAGCATAATTGGATTTATGGGTCTTCAACTGACGACTAGCATAAGCAATCACCTTACCATCCTGCATCAAAATAGCTCCCAAACCTTCACGACAAGCATCAGTGTATACCGTTAATCCCTCATTTCCATTTGGAACGGTAAGAACTGGTGCGGAAGTAAGCTTGTGCTTTAACTCACTGAATGCGGCCTTACACTCATCACTCCAAATAAACTTAGCATTCTTCGTAGTCAAAGCGATGAGAGAGGTGCAGCAATCCGAGCAAAATTCTCAATGAATCTCTGGTAATAACCGATAAGGCCCAGAAAACTACAGATATCAGTAGGAGTCTTAGGAGTTTCCCAATCCTGCACAGAATAGGGATAAATAAGGACAACCGGAAAGATAGGATAAATTGAATGAAACAAGGAAAGAGAAGGGAAGAAAGGCTTACATTGATCACAACGATCTTGACTGGATCGACCGAAACTCCATTACCAGAAACAATATGCCCGAGGAATCGGACTTCATCCTTCCAGAAATGGCATTTAGAAAATTTAGCCTTTAATTGATGATTTCGAAGAGTCACAAGAACAGATTTCAAATGTGACTCATGCTCTTCTTCAGACTTAGAGAAAATGAGAATATCATCAACAAAGACTAGAACAAATTTATTAAGCACATCACGAAAAACACGATTCATCAAATCAACAAAGAAATGGGAGCATTAGTCAAACCAAAAGGCATGACTAACCATTCAAAGAATCCATTCTCAGTACAGAAAGCAGTCTTGGGAATACTTTCCTCAGCAACTCTGAGCTGGTGAAAACCTAAGGCAAGATCAAGCTGAGAGAAAACAGTAGCACCATAAAGTTGATCAAACATATCATTGATGCGAGGCATTGGATATCTGTTTTTCATAGTGAGCTTGTTCAACTCCCTATAATCAACACACATCCGGAGAGAACCATCAGACTTAGTGACAAAAACCACCGTTGCTCCCCATTCTGAATAGCTAGGTCTGATCAGACCTTTGGAAGACAAGTCCCCAATTTTCTTTCCTAACTCAACCTTCTCGCGGGGTGTCATTCTTCTAGGAGAAAGAACTACAGGTCGAGCTCCAGGAATAAGATCAATACAGAAATCAATTTCCCGCTTAGGAGGTAAAGTAGTGACTTCACCAAATACATCGGGATAAAGTTTGACTACACGAGTCGAATGAAGATCAACAGGAGAAGAATCTAGAGAATAAACAAAGCTACCAGCACAATCATGAGGCATACGACATTGAATAATCAAAGAATTACCCCGATCATCCTCAAGAAAAATAATTCGGGATTTACAAGAGATACGAGCATCATGATTCCTTAACCAATCATCTCCAAGCAATAAATCAAAAGTATCAAAACCAAGAATATAGAAATCACCACTAAAGCGATGATCAGAATGGAGGAGTTTCACTCCTCTACAAATCCTACTAAGGTTCCAGGGACCCCCAATAGGATTAGAAACCCATAAAGGAACAGAAGCATACTCAGGAGAAAGGCGATGCTCAAACTTATCACAAATAGCCATAGAAATAAAACTATGCGAAGATCCAGTATCAAATAAAACATGAACATGATGCTGAAATAAATAAAAGGTGCTCTGAAGAGTACCTTGATCATTACTAGGAGAAGGAGCAGGTGCGGGTGCAGCAGGAGAAGAAGCAGAGGTAACAGCAAAAACACAAGATGGCTTGCCCTTCTGATGCAAAGGACAGTCATTCTTAAAATGACCAGGCTGAAGACAAACATGACAGAGATTGTACCTGGTACTCTGAGGTGGAGGAACGGCAGCACTAACTGAAGTAGGGAAACTATTAGCATAGTGTCCCCTCTGATCATAGTTGAAATAGGTAATGGAAGAAAGATCAATAGGGTGCCTCTGAGAAGGAGAAGATGATGACGATCTCAAACCCGGATTCTTGAGCCAATTCTTCTTCTACTGGCGGAAATTGGGCTTTCTCTTCTTAGAATTTGCAGAGGAAGACTGAGATGCAGGAGCACTAGCAATAGCAGGACCCTTGGAAATAGGGTTCTCATAACGAATAGCCATATCCATAAGCTCAGTAAAAGTGCCATGAACATGTGAAATAAGACGATCGTAGAACTCTGGGCGAGCTCCAGCTATCAACTTCTCATTTTTCTTAAGCTGAGTGTCGATAAGACCAGGACCAAACTTGGAAAGTTCGTTGAACTTCCGCTCATACTCAGAAAAGGACATGGTACCCTGCTTAAGATCCATGAATTCACGATAAAGCTGAGATTTCCCGGCTTTGGGCATCCATTTTTCCACAAAAGCCTCCCTAGAAAGAAGATACAGAACAAAATTTAAGATAGATTCAAAAGAATGGAATTGAGAAAAATTCAAGATAACACAAAGGATACCTGAACTGCTCCCATGAAATATCACCCTCATTAGTGTAAGCTGTAACAGACTCCCACCAATCTAAGGCTGACTCTTGCAGCTGCCAAGCTGCTAACTGATGCTTCTAGGCATCAGTAATATCAAGGCTAGTAAAGATCCTCTCTAAACTCCTAAGCATTGCTGGGATTCGATAATTCTCTCTGAACCGGTGAACTTAGTACCACCAAGCTGAGAATTCCTTATAGAGAATAGTAAACCTAACAGGTGCAGCAGGTTGAGGAGCTGAGGCAGTACCACGACCCCTACCTCTAGCATTTCCACGATTCATCCTGAAAATATCAAGAATGAATTTTAGGACAAAGGTACGGAGAAGAAAAAGATAAGATAAGAACAAGACAAGATAAAATCACTTGGATGAATATCCTAATTAAAGAAATTTCTAATAAGGTAGATTCGAAAAGAAGGAAGTTTAGAAGAAAAAATTTCTTTTAAAACAAGAAAGTTTTATATAAAAATAATCTTTGAAAAAAAATCCTTTGAAAAATCATTTTAAAATCATTTTATACTTTGAAAATACGTTCTCTCACAAAGAAATGATGCTGAGGTTGATTTTACTCATTCTAGGGTATTTCTACCTTATCTCTAATGAGTTTTTGCTCCATAGGCTAAGGTTTGCCGAAAAACCCGGCTTTGATACCAAATGTAACGCCCTACTATTTTGGACCATTCAAATCGACAATAATCCACACATGTCAGACTTGAATAATACAAAATAACAGATTGTAATAAAATTTGGAGCAAATAAAACCAATCACAAACACAGAATATCAGAATAACTCGCAGTGGAAAATAAAATAAATAGTGGTTCATGAAGCTACTACAATACAGAGTCTCAAAACAGATACAAAATACATAGTCTGAAAACAAATACAGTTCTAAACAAGTACAGTAGAAATCCCAAATACATACGTCTCTAATACAAAAGCTGAAATAGAACAACTGAAACTGAAATGGATAAATAACTAGATAAGCATAAACTCCAGCGATTCCTAGCTCCAGAAAGGTGAAGTCCAAAGCTATGAATAAGCGTAAATAAAACACAAACACTCGAGTCAGGACATACATACTTATACAATGTAAACCAACTCAAGTGAACTGTAATAAAGGTACTAGTAACTTAAAGAATGCTTGGGATCGCCCATTCTTTAAGGACCCGTTAAACTATCTACTATGTAGTAATATTCGCTATTATAATAATGTCTAATATAAAATAAACATACTTTTTAATAGCGTCAAAGGGTTACCCATATAGCCCTTAACACGTAATAATCCCAGTAGTCTATCTAGTATTAGCATACTCCCAAAATGGGGGCTACCCTCGATACTCCACAGGCTACGGGAGAAATCACAACTCGTAGTAAAGCTCGATATGGTAGGTGACACGGCACATAAGGCAATGCCAGGGTAGATATACCAATTACGCACACGGACTGGTGGAAACGAATAGCAGCCACTACCGCTCCACCTCGAACAACACTCCCAAATCAAGGGGTGCACCCAAACAATCACAAAGTAATAGAATGGTATCGAAGAAGTGCGTCCGGTCAGATGTGCTACCTCATTGGTCCGAGATCGCTCCTGTTTTAGCCACCTTATGCCAACTCACGGGAGTTGGGTCCACGTATATACCTTAGGATCGTCGCCACCATCGTACTTCATTCTGAAAACACCATCGCGTACACAGTTGTCAAAGTGGTTTTCGGTATCGACAGAGAGTATGTCCATATCCGATCCCGGTCTCTTTAACAACCAATCGTTATTATAACCCGTGGTTATAAATTTCAAAACAGTTATATTTCAAATCAAAATACTTCATTTAAACCATTTAAAAGTAAAGTCATTATACCTTTAAATCAAATATTCAATTCCCAAAAATTTAGCCTTTTTTAGTTCATTTATTCACTTAAATACATTAAAACACTTAAATTCCAGCTTTCACAACATTTAGAAAGTGCTGCGGTAAATTACATTTGAAAACAATTCAATTCAGCAAAGACATCATTTATAAACTGCTGTAGTAGTTCAGTTTTAGAGGGAAAATAGTTCAATTCAGAAAAGACAGCATTTGCAAAACTGCTGTAATAGTTCAGGGTTCAAATTAAAGATTTAATTTGATTCAGCAAAGACAGCGCTTTAAAAACTGCTGCAGTAGTTCAATTATATTCCAAAATCACATTTCAGCCAACTGCAGCACTTAACAAGTGCTACAACAGCTCTTTCATTAGTTTCAAGTCTTAGTTTTAATTCAGCAACCATAGCACTTACCAAGTGTTGCACTAGCCCTTAGTTCATTTTAGTCTTTAGTTCATTTGTATCAACCACACACTTACAAAGTGCTGCAGTATCATTTACTTCAGTTTTCAAGTTAAATTCAGAAACGATAGCATTTCTGAAGTGCTATTAAATGAATTTCCAGATTTTTATTAGAATTCCAACCATAAATAAACTTCAATTTAAATCAATTTAACTTATGAAAATCACATTTTTCCCCATCAAAAATGTTCATTTAAATACCCTTAACTTATGATTTTTATAAAGTGAATTTTTACAATAAATATCCAATTTCCTAAAAATTAATTCAAGTGTACCATTTTCTTATTCTTTTCATTTTAACAATTTACTTTAACACTTAAATTTAAATTTCCATTTTCATAAATAAAACTAAATTTTCATTTTTATTTAATTAACTTAACTTCTAATAAAAATCAAATCAAAATTTCCAATTTAAGTTATATTTAAATCACAATTTTTCTATTCATTTATTTAACATTTTTAACACATAGAAAAATCAATTTCACTTTATTAAATCATTTTAAATTCAATTTAAATCAAATTATCATATATTTTTTTTACATTTTTAAAAATACTTGAAATTTTATAGAAAACTTTATAATATAACCACGGGTCTGTATAATATTTTCTAGCCTAAGTCAAGTGATATGGATAATATATCATTTCAATCTGTAATTTACAAAGAAAATCCGGGTTTTATCATTTCAAACCCACAATCCCAAGTAAATATAATTAAATAAATAAAAATCACTCAGGCTTATCATTTCAGCCCATAACAATCTTTCCCTATTCTAAAGTCCGTTCGGGTATGTATCATTTCAACCCATAGTGATTCTATTCTACAGGGAACTTGCAATGTGATAAACAGAATAGAATAAACAGTAAAATAAAATATAGCATAACAGATGATGTGACAAGTTAATAATAGAGTTTAACTTCATATAATTAACATCACAGGCAGGTATAACATAATATAATTATTTCTACACTTTCACTCGCTATCAATTCACAGTTACAACCAGATTTAGATCTTGAAATTAAAATAAACAAACCAATGTAAATATATACTCAACAAAATTTGGATTGAAACAAATGGGAAAATAAACTAAACAAATAGAAGGATAGCTTGACCATGCTTCCCACATTCAAGTGCTCGGCCTGGGGTCTTATGGTTCAGCCATGACATGTTTTTTGGGTCGGGTATGGGTCCTATATGGCACGGCTACAAAGAATAGAAAGGGGTAGGAGTTACATAAGAGGAATACAAGGGGACAAGGCAAAATAGGAGGGTTTTGTTCAACATTTGGGCTCGGCCAAAGGGGGTGTGGGCTCAGCCATTCATGCTTCAGATCTGGATAGAGGGTAGGGCAATGGGTGGTGGTCATATCGTGGTGGTGGTGGTGCAATAGGAGGCGGCCAAGGTCACAAATGAAGGGTAGTTGAAAATAGGGCTCGGCTATGTGCACTTTTGTGGAGTTTAACATTGTTTTTGTGGAACTTTTGCCTCATGGAGGTCACGACCTGGTCAAATCAGAGGAAGTGGTGGTGCTAGGCGGTGGATGGTGAAGAGGAGGAGGTGGTGGTGGCTATGGCCGAGGCATATATATGAAGAGCATGGCAAAAAACAATGTAAAATCAATAGAAAACAATGAAAAAAGTGAAGAGAAAAAATAGAAAAGAGTAGAGGAGCCATTACCAATTTTCAGATCTGAATTGATGGCTGAAAATTTGTGAATGAGAAATTGTTTTCACGTGAAAAAAAAAGAATAAAAGTCACAGCAACAAATAAGGAATGAACGGCCAAAATTGTGGAGAAGTTATGGTAGGAAATCAAAGGGGTGGAAAGATATAAAGGCAAAATCAAACGTAACGTATGCCTATAAATTAAACTGGTAACGTATCTTAATTGATAGGTTTCCTATATATTAAATATAGATGTATACAAGAAGCCTTCTAACCAAATAAATACAAGAAACGTTTAAATAAATACATTTAAAAGATATCCCTTTTAAAGCAATAACATATATATATTGAAACTTCTTTCCAAGAAATAAATAAGGGATCTAGATGCTTATAAAAATGTTTTAAAATAAAATATACATATATAACATATCATGTTGCACAGGTAAACATAAATTTGAACATGACATGACAAACAAATATTATTTATATAAATTAAAATAAACAATTTTTTTGTTAAATAAACACTTTACATACAATAGTGTAAAAAGCATAACTTTCACCATATAAATCAGATTTCAACGAAACGAAAAGCAGTATACTTGAAATTTTATTTACTTTCATAATAAAAGAGAAAATTCAAAAATTCAAACTTTTAAACTTTTAAATTAAAAGTCAAAGTTTGACCATATTGACCAAAATTCACATTTCTGGAAAATATTCTATTTATTCATGTTTGGAATTATAATTCACATACAAATCAAAATTGATATTTAAAATAACAAAATTTTATCCATTTTAATAAATAAAATAAAGTTTTTAAATCAGGAAATTCAATTAAAATAATTACAAAATACAGGGTTGTTACAACTTGCTTTTTCACTTGCTTAAGGGTCAACTAACTCATCACCTTGAATGAAAATATATCGTGTATATTTACTTGTGATTAATTTTTGCTTTGTGATTGAATGGGTATTGATATATGTTTGTAATATTCTTTCAACTCTTTCTTCGAAAGTAAATAGCGTATGTAATCCATATGTATGGACTTGAATGGACTTGTGGACTTGTATCATAGCCTTGAAACAAAGCACATAGGTTGTAGTTGTACATAGATTTGAATTTGTTTTGGATTTGCAAGTGCTCTTATAGCGACAGTTGCTATAGACGCACTTAGGAATTGCCTTATGTTCGGCAATTTCTATGAAACTTTGTAGATAGAACCTTTGAGGTTTCTCACCATATTTGTGATGTTTTATAAGTATGCTTGCTACTATAAAAAAATTTAATGTTAAAAGATTAAGAAACATATCGAAAAGTGGTCAAATTTACACTTGTGCAAAACTGCCTCGTTTTAGCCTTTGTTTTGGACTTTTAAGGTTTGCAAAGATATTTAAATTTAAGTATTTTGTTTCATTCTATTTACAGGTGTTTTCTATCTCTTTTTAGAGTATTTTAAAAGTGGTTTGAGATTTTTATTGAATTTTTAAGAATTAGTTATGAATTTTTAAAGAAGAGGTTCGCTTTTAAAATATTAGGAAAACAAGTTTTTCAAAGTTTCAAAGTATTTTATAAACTGATTATTTTGAAGTAATATTTTGGATAAATATTTTAAAACCTATTATAAGCATTTTAAAGTATTTTAAAAGCATCTTTAAGTATATATTGTTTTTAGAAAAGTAATTAAATATTTTTATTAATACCTTATGAAAATATATTATCTTTTAAATTGTTTTACTAAATCTAGTTTTTAATAAATAAATTACTATACGTATATCTATATATTTTTTTAAAGGGTTTTTGAATTATAAACCAAAGGTTTAGAAAGGGGTTAGTAACTGATTGGTAGTTAAATCGTTCTTTGTTTGAGTACTTGTTTGAAATGAAATTAACTTTGCTTAACACTAAAAGCCGAGCGAGGTAGACTTCTCTATTTGTTAGAGTTAAGATTGATGTTCAAGTAGGGATAAAAGCAGTAGTGCTCTGACCTACCAATTTCCCTCTTGACCAAGGAATAGTTAATTTGGAATGTCAGAAATGTGTTAATTGTGTTGATTTCTTACTCATTTATAGAAGCCATTAATACTATACTTAACACTAAAAGCCGACGAGGTAGACTTGTCTTTCTGTGAGAGTCAAGAATGAAGTGTCTAGGCAAGGCATTAATATGTAACTAGTGCTCTAACTTACGTGGCTTCACTCTTGACCGAGGGACAATATAAGATGGAATGTCGAAAACGTGTTAAGTATACGAATATTGATTTGTATAAGTGATTGTTTTGACTAGATAGTCGATTAGTTGACTACCGAACTTGACCTAATATAAACTTAGGAAGTATCTAAAGGCTTTATAGTTTCATACTCTTTGAGAACCCTCAGAAGGAGCATTGTAGTGAAATGTCTCTAGCTTTAAGAACTTATATATACGAGATCCTCTAAGGAGGACTCCTCTTTATATAGTTTGCTTATTTATGAAAGAACCGAAATTGAGTTTACAGAAAATTCCTTGAGTTAGTCCTGAAGAGACTGGGATTGGTAAAAGTTTTACTTACCGAATCCAACTTCAAAACTAGTATACGAGTTCTATGTTTTGGAAGCGGTTGCGAAGAGCATTGCTATAGGGTTAAATTGTCTATCCTAAGGTTAAGTCCAAGGGAGAGGTCAGCGTAAGCATTCGTTAGATAATTTATGTTAGAATCTATGCGGAGATTCGAAATCTGTTCGACTCGGTCCATGTAGTGATCATAATCTGTTCGAGATGCTGGACTCCATTTAGGGATTTTGTTTTGTTCGAGTGACATAGACTCATGTGGGAGATGCCGAATGTGACCTCGATATCAGAAATGGCTAAAGGTAGAGTAGGCTGCACAACCTGGAGTTTTTCTAACCCGTAACAGGGTAAATTAACTCCAAATCTATAGTATGCATATCAATGTTGCCATTGGGAGTTGATGATACTTGGTTACACGTAGTTCTATAGGTCCATGCATGGGCTAGTTTTGTTTACCTTATGATATATTTTATCTAAAGATATACGACTCTCGGGAGGTAGTTTACGATCCTTGTCCATGGAGTTCGGATTTGGGTTGACTGAAGAGATCTCCATGGAAAAATCCATATGCGAATGTACCTTAGCGGTTTTGGTTGCACCCTCAATATGTTATGGTATGATCAATGTAAGCATCACAAATATTTGAAATGATTTATTTTCTTCACTATAGACATTATCTATTATATCACTGTATTAAACTTAATGAATGGTTGGTTTCTTGTAAGGGAAAAACCACCATGGAAATCTGTACGGTCTTATTTGTTATTGTTACTTGTATTCATGTATCTCGAGCTTCCTTATACTAGAATTATGTCTGATGCTTTGTTTTTTTCCTAAATTCCTTGCATACTCTTTCGAGTAGGCTGAGTAAAGCAAGTTTTACATTAAGCACTTTAGAGTTCAGGAGACGAGCTATAGACTTCCGTTATCTATCTATGTCTAGTTCTGTTTGCACTGTATTATGTATGTATATATCAACATTGTGAGGGTAGGTAGTTATAACTGTCAAGGCCGATGACAGTACTTAGGTTTCGTAATTTTGAAATTTCTGTGTTCGAAGTAACCCTTTGTACTGTTCTTTTGATATTATATATTATCGTTCTACTGTGAGATTTTGATGTTGTGTTCTTTCTTTCTTGTTATATTCTATTTTTTATTTTATCATAACTATCTGTTTTTCTAGCACTCGGGTGCATGACACACGAATACCGTGGATGTATTTAGTGTCAATATTTGAGGGTCGAAAATTCGGGTTGTTACATTTGATATCAGAGCACAAGGTTGAGCGAATACCTTGGCATTGGTTGGGTATGGCTCATTAGAGATAGAGTAAGCAACACCATAGAATGAGTCGACTGTTATATATATATATATATGAGAGTGTATTTATATTTTCTATAAACCTACACCCCTTTTTATCTTTACCTTAGGAATAATCTTTCTCTTTAAAAAGACATTATCTTTTCGTACGTCAAATTTATTTTGCTATGTTTAGGTAGTACAAACCATAAGTACTAGAGTTGTTAATGCTCAAGGAGGTAGAGGCGATCGGGGTAGTACTGTCATGAATGGCGGGGGACGAGCACCGAGAAATGTTGCTCCTATTGAGGAATCGAAGGTGGATATTGTAGGGGAGGTCATGCAGGTCAGGCCTTGATGAGTTTTGCTTCGCTCTGTTAGAATTATGAGAGACTGGGGGTAGGAGGTTTAGTGGCTTGGAGGTGATCATAGATGTTCAGTCTTGGCTCAGATAGTGTGACCGTATATTCGCAATATGGAGCTGGATGATGCAATGAGATGTCAGTTGGCATCGCAATATCTGACAGACACAGCTATGGATTGGTGGCATTCTATTACAGTTGATGTCCAACAGAACGATTTCTCTTAGGCCCAATTTAAGGATGTTTTGGAGATGAAATTTGTCCCGAAAGCTGCGAAGACTTTGTTATTTAGGTGCTTCTTGGATTTGAAGCAGGGGCCATGACCGTGGAGGAGTATGACATTACTTTGTCTCGGTCTGGGTTAGGGTCAGTAGACATGCCTTTAAAGAAGAATGAGATGTTTGTGGAGGTTATGTATCTCGAGTTTCGACAGGACTTGACTAATCACACCATTGGGTCTTTTGTGGGTTTGGTGATTATGGTTTTGAGGTTTGAGTGTTTTCGCTTTGAAGCCATCTACACACCAACGAGGGACAACAAGTGGAAGTTTCAACCACCGAGGGATATTTCAGGTTTAGTCTGCCATAAGTGTGGGAAGAAGGGGCATTTCACTAGGAGTTGTACATCGATTGAAAGATGAAAAATGGCAAAAGCACAGTTAGTTAGGGCTCCTATTATTAAGGACCTAAAGCTTGAGCCATAGATGGCTAAGCCACAGTTTGCTCCATGCCAGAGTTGCTATAACTGCAACAAGCCGAGTCATTTTGCTAGAAACTGTCCGATGCTCCAGAAAGGGTAGCAGCCTTGAGTTTTTGCATTGGCTTTAACACCTTCCACTTCTGCAGCTGCAAAGGGGAAGCAGGTTTTGTAAGGTATTCTATCTATTTCTGTTATTCCTATTCATGTCTTATTTGATACTCGGACTTCTCTTAATTTCATATCTAGTATTCTTATTGATAGACTGAAACTTAAGCTTGATATGGATTTAGATTCTAGTTGTGTGTTGAATCCCGTTGGGGCTCAGCCAATCTTTGTATGATCTGTTTAGTAGTTCCAATTACTTATTTTGACCAACTCTTTCCTTGCGATCTATATGTTCTGGATATTATGGGTTTTGATGTTCTGCTTGGGATAAATTGTTTATCGCAGAATAACACAGTCTTGGATTGTGATAAACGAACAATAGTATTGAAGAAAGGAAGGAAGGTTCTGGCTGTAGATTGTGAAGGACCAAGCTTGCTTATGACTAGTTTTCTTTATTCTCTGGGTGTGATGGGGGAGGAGTTGGGTTCAATCTTAGTTATTTGGGAATTCCTTGATGTTTTTGAAGAGGTGCCGGGTTTACCACCTCATTGGGAGATAGAATTTCATATTGATTTGGTTAAAGATGCAAAACCTATCATGTTGCATGTTCGTAGACTTCCATCGAAGGAGAAGTTGGAGCAATTTGTTCAGGGTAGTGATTTGTTGCAGAAGGGTTTGATCCGACCAAGTCGTTCGAGTTGGGGAGTGCCCATTTTCTTTGCTACAAAGGCGGGTTTATCCAAGACCGTGTAGATTATTGCGAGCTCAACAAGCGGACTGTTAGAAACAAGTATCCTTTGCCTAGGATAGATGACTTGTTCGATCAGCTTCATAGAGCTCGAGTGTTTTCTCAGTTTGATCTTGCTATAGGGTTCCATCAGTTTAGGGTGGCAAAGGAGAGTGTACCCTTGATAGCTTTTAGATCCAATCGGTTTTATGAGTGGTTAGTTATGTCATTCGGCCTAACTAATGCTCCAACATATTTCATGGACCTAATGAATCAGGTTTGTCAAGACATGCTGAATAAGTTTGTCCTTGTGTTTATCGATGATATTCTGGTCTATTCCATGATCGAGAAGGAACATACGCATCATCTGAGGATTGTACTAGAAACAATGAGAGAGCATGTGTTGAAGGCTAAGTTCTCAAAGTGTCAATTTTGGCGTTCAGAAGTTTGGTTCTTAGGTCATGTTGTTTCGACGGAGTGTATTTTTGTTGATCCCGTTAAGGTTGTGGCTGTTCGGGATTGGAAGAGGCTAGAAAGCACAACAGATATTAGGAGCATTTTGCATCTATCGAGTTAGTATAGGAGATTCATACAAGATTTCTCGAAGATTTCCTCTCGCTTAACGAATTTGATAAAGAAAGACGTCATTTTTGTACGGACATGTAAATGCAAGTAGGCATTTGAAGAGTTAAAGGCAAAGTTGACTAGTGCTCATGTTCTTACTGTGCTAGATGGAGGTGTGGGTTTGACTGCTTATACTGATGCTTGTGGAACGGGTTTAGTGATGTGTTGATGTAGCATGGTAGGGTTATTGCTTATGCAATTCGACAGCTCAAATCGCATGAAGCGAGATATGCAACTCATGACCTAGAATTGTAAGCAGTGGTATCTATGTTAAAGATATGGAGGCATCATCTACTAGGTGAGAGGTTCGAGTTGTATACGGACCATAAATCTTTGAAATATATTTTTACGCAGAAGGACATAAACATAAGGCAACAAAGGTGGTTGGAGTTTCTTGCAGCCTATGATCTAGATATCTTATAAACACCGGGGAAGGCTAATGTCCTAGCTGATGCGCTCAGTAGGAGGTATGCGATTGTGGCCAATGTTGAGGTTCGTCCGACTCTAATTCATCAGATTGAAAGTAACCAGTAGAGGGATGTTCATCTCACTTGGATAGCTAAAGCCGTTAGTGAGAATGTTAGTCTGAAGAAGTGGTCAGGATTTGGGGTAAATGACTATGGCATTTTGAGGGTGAATGATAGGTTGTGTGTTCCGAATGTTGACGATATTAGGCAGGAGGTGTTGATTGAGAGTCGCCATTCTAAACTGACGATACATCCAGTGGTCATGAAGATGTATTAGGACATGAGATGTCCAATCTGGTGGGTAGGTATGAAGAGAGATGTTTCTATATTTATGAGCAGGTGTGCTAACTGCCAGCAGGTTAAAGGTATTCACCAAAAGGCGACAGGACCGCTTCAGCTACTTAAGGTTCCGAAGTGGAAGTGGGAGTATATTTATATGGATTTCATCGATGGTTTGCCTAGGTCAAGAAGAGGTAAAGAAGGTGTGTGGGTTATTGTAGATTAATTGACTAAGAGCGCATACTTCTTACCAATTAAGGCAACGAGAGTTGCTTCTAGTTTGGCCCAGCTATATGTTAGAGAGATTGTTAGACTTCATGGCATTTCATGTGATATTGTGAGTAATTGAGATCCAATCTTTTCAAGTCAGTTCTTGAAGGGTTTGTACGATGCACTTAGGACCAAGCTTAGTTTGAGTACCACTTACCATCCATAGACAGATGGGTAAACGGAGAGGGTGAACCATGTTTTAGAGGACTTGCTTCGAGCTTACATATTAGATTTTGGGGGTTCGTGGGAAGAGCACTTACCACTTGTTGAGTTTTCATATAGTAATAGTTATCAAGCCAATATTGAAATGAAATTTGAAGTATTATATGGAAGGCCTTGCAAATATCCATCGTGTTGGGTGAAACCTGGAAATCATCTAGTGATTGGGCCTCATATGATTTGGGAGGCTTCGGATAAGGTAACAGATATTAGGAAGCAAATCAAGGAAGCGAAAAATCGACAGAAGAGCTACGCAGATGAGAGGCATAAAGACCTAGAGTTCTTAGTTAGAGACTTTGTGTTCATGAAGGTTTCTCCGATGAGTAATCTAGGTCGATTTGGAAGGGTTGGGAAGTTGGCTGCTCATTTTATTGGACCATTCCCGATTCCGGAGAAGATTGGTAAACTCATGTATAGAGTCGAGTTACCGATTAGACTATCGTGTGTGCATAATGTATTTCATGTATGATATTATTTAAGTTTGTGTATGATCCTTCGATAATAGTGGAAGCATCGCAGTAGGAAGACTTGGAGATAGAGTCGAACTTGACTATATTGAAACAGCCTGTTTGCATCGTTGATCGGGATACGAAGAGATTGAGGACTAAGGTTGTTAAGTTAGTCAAGGTATAGTGGAGCGAGAATGCTCGGGATTATGCATAAGAGACGGAGGATAATATGAGACGTCCTATCCAGAGTTGTTCTCAGGCTAGTGGTTTCTTATCTTAGTATCGTATATCTTTTGTAGTGTTCTCACCGTCTGAGGTGGAGTTACTTCGTGTGCATTTGGTTTGTAGTTTAGTTTATATATAATTTCAGTAGTACTCCATATATGTATCTTGTTTCTTCTCTCTTCTTTGATTATCGTTCTTATTTGAATTTCAAGGATGAAATATTCTAAGTAGGGGAGAATGTAGAGACCTGTAAATCCAAACACTTCATCTTCGAATATCGTAACGTTTTGAAATATAGTTAAGTGTTACAAATATGATTTTATAACCTTGTTAAACATCTTTTAATTAATGAATAATGATAAGAAACTTGTTTTTGAAAATTGTTTACAACAATAAATTCTTCGAAGAAAAATCAATAATGTGACTGAAATTCGGTTTATTGGTAAATAGTTTGTTGATCAATATAAATTATTCGAACACTTTTGCACTTAGCTAATGAACATATGGACATAATAGGGACTAATTAACACACTTTGCTTCATGAAGTAATTAGACGATTCTAGAAGTTTCTAATGGGTAAGTGATATTTGAATAAAAGGGTTAACTTAGTCTTTTACTAATGGTAGGAGGTATAAAGAAGAAGTGATGAGCATTTGGAGGGGTAATCCTTCCATGGTATTGTGGGGGGGGAAGCAAGGTTAGAGAACAACCTTTGAAGCCTATAAAAGGAGGGGCATACCCCTTAAATCGATTTTATATTTTTTATCCAAAAAGTTAACACTCTTTCACTCTTTCTCTTGATAAACTCTTAAAAGAAAATAATTTCAAAACTACTCCAATTCAAATCAAACTTGGACTAGAGGCTTAGGATAACATGACAACTACTCTTAGATACCTAGATTTGTAAGAAACAAAGCACAACTCCCCCCTCAAAGCATAGCCATGAGAAGTATAGGCTAGATCTAGCCTAGAAACAAGTGCAAAAGTAAGAAAGAAGGTAGGAAGCTAGTTTTTGCAAGGAAGAAGTAGGAAGTGGTTGCTTAGACTTGCTTGTTCACTTACTTAAGAGTGAGCTAACTTACCGCCTTGAATGAAAATATGTTGTGTATATTTGCTTATGATTGATTTTTGCTTTGTGATTGAATGGGTATTGTATGTTGTAATATTGATATATGGACTTTAATGGACTTGTAGCATAGCCTTGATCAAAGCACATAGGTTGTACTTCAACATAGGTTTGAATTGGACTTGGATTTGAAAGTGCTCTTATAGCAATAGTCGCTATAGATGCACTTAGGAATTCCCTTGTGTTCGACAATTTCTATGGAGCTTAGTAAAGTGATCCTTAGGAATTTCTAAATATATTTGTAATGTTTTATATTATTCTTGCTACCATAAAATGTTTCAATGTCAAAAGGTTGAGCAACATATCGAAAAGTGGCTAAACTTACACTTGTGCAAAACTGCCCAGTTTTATCCTTTGTTTTGGACTTTAAAGGTTTGAAAAAATATTTAAATTTAAGTTTTCTTTTCATTCCTTTTACAAATGTTTGTTAATTTTTATTAGAGTATTTTAAAAGTGGTTTGATATTTTTATTAATTTTTAAGAATTAGTTATGAATATTTAAGAAGAGGTTTGCTTTTAAAATATAAGGAAAACATGTTTTTCCAAGTTTCAAAGTATTTTAAAAACTCATTATTTTGAAGTAATATTTTTGAAAAATGTTTTAAAACCTATTATAAGTATTTTAAAGCATTTTTAAATATGTATAAATTTTAGAAAAGTAGTTAAATATTTTATTAATACCTTAAAAAAATATCTTATCTTTTAAATTGTTTTATTAAATATCTAGTTTTTAATAATAAATTACTATACATACAGTTAAATATCTTTTTAAAGGGTTTTTGAATTATAAACCCAAGTCTTAGAAAGGGGTTAGTAATTTCTTGGTAGTTAAATCGTTGTTTGTTTGATTACTTGTTTGAAAAGTAATTAACTTCGCTTAACACTAAAAGCCAAGAATGGTAGACTTCTCTATTGTGAGACTTAGATTAATGTTCGAGTAGGGATAAAACCAATAGTGGTCTAACCTACCGTCTTTCCCTTTGATCGAGGAATAGTTAAGTTGGAATGTCGAAAATGTGCTAGTCGTGTTGATTTCTTAGTCGTTTATGGAAGTCATTAATACAATACTTAACACTAAAAGCCAACGAGGTAGACTTGTCTATTTGTGAGAGTCAAGAATAAAGTGTCTAGGCAAGACTTTGTTATGCAATTAGTGCTCTAACTTACCTGGCTTCACCATTGACTGAGGGATAATATAATATGGAATGTCGGAAACGCGTTAAATATATGAACATTGATTTGTACAAGCGATTGTTTTGCCTAGATAGTCGATTAGTCGACTATCGAACTCGACCAAATATAAACTTAAGAAGTATCTAAAGACTTCAGGTTTTATACCCTTTCAGAACCCCTGGGGAGGAGCATTGGTATAAAATGTTTCTAGCTTTAAGAACTTATACATACGTGATCCTCCGGGGATGACTCCTCTTTATTTAGTTCGCTTACTTCTGAAAGAACTGAAATTGAGTTTACTAAAAATTCATCGAATTAATTTTGAAGAGACCGGGATTGGTAAGTGTTTTATTTATCGAATACAACTTCAAAACTAGTACAACAGTTGCATGTCTTGGAAGTAGTTGTGAAGAGGAATGCTATAGAGTTGAACTATCTATCCTAAGGTTAAGTCCAAGGGAAAGGTCAGTTGTAGCATTCGTCGGATGACTTATGCCAAAATCTATATAGAGATTCGAGATCTGTTTGAGATGCTCGAATCCATATAGTGATCGATTCAAGATGCTCAAATCCATTTGGGGATTCGTGTTCTATTTGAGTGATAAAGACTCGTGTGAGAGATGCCGAACATTACCTTGACATCAGAAATGGCTAAAGAAAGAGTAGGCTGCACAACCTTCGGTTTTGCTAACCCATGATAGGATATATCAACTCCAAATCTAAAGTATGCTTATCGATGTTGGTACCGGGAGTTGATGATACTTGGTTCCATGTGGTTCTGTAGACCCGTGCATAGGCCAGTTATGTTTACCCTATGGTATATTTTATCTAGAGATATACAACGCTCGAAAGGTAATTTCTGATCCTTATGCATGGAGTTCGGATTCGGCTTAACCGAAGAGATCTCTACGGAAAAATTCATATGCAAACATACCTTAGCGGTTTTGCTTATACCCTCAATCTGCTATGTTGTGATCAATGTAACATCACAACAATTTGATATTATTATATACCACACTCTAGACATTATCTATTATATCATTATGTTAAATTTAATGAATGGTTGGTTTCTTTTGAGGGGAAAACCATTATGGGAATCCATATGGTCTCATTTGTTACTGTTACTGTTACATGTATTCATGTATCTCGGGTTTTCTCCTACCAGACTTATGCTTAACGCTTGATTTTTGTTTTCCCTAAATTCCTCACTTATTCTTTCAAGTAGGCAGAGTAAAGCAGGTTTTACATTGGACGCTTCAGTTTTTAGGAGACTAGCCGAAAGCTTCCGTTATATATTTATTCTATTTCCGTTGCACTATATTATGTATGTATATATTTGTATTGTGAGAATATGTAGTTATAACTGTCCAGGCTGACGATAGTACTTAGGTTTTGTAACTTTGAAATTTCTGTATTCGGAGTAACCCTTTGTACTATTCTTTTGATATTATATATTATCATTCCGCTATGAGATTCTTATGTTGTATTCTTCTTTCTTGTTCTATTCTATTTTTTTATTTTACTCTAACTATATGTCTTTTTGAGCACTTGAGTGCGTGACAGACGAATACCATAGATGTATTTAGTGTCGACATTCGAGGGTCGATAATTTAGGTTGTTGCAACTCTCGCCGGAGACTTTTACTTTGGTTTACTAAAGTTCATCTTATACTAACCTCATATAACCGAGAAGACGAATTCTATATTGAATAGCTTTTCACTCTCAATATTTCAATTCTGACCCAACTATAGTCACTTGTTGGTCGCCATGCCATGATTAAACTATAATCAAAGCGGAGTATCCACATTGAAGTTTAACAATATTCTCAAGTTGAGAGGACTATGTAACATCATCACTTCGAGATTTTTGTTTGTCTTTACTTACATAAACATATAAAGAACTCTTAAGTGAGTCATTCCATAATTAACCAATAATTGTCCATATGTAACTCCTTGGTGCTCCCTAGCAGCCATGAATAATATGCTACATAACATTTGGAGAGCGTTATGTAGTCTAGTCTCAGTAGATGTATTGATATTCTGTCTTGAAACATCTTAACTAGAAATATTTGAAATAATATGTTATATTTAACGTAATAAATATCTCATGATTACAACACATTTTAATTACTATTACATAACCTATTATTTTAAGGATTTTCAATTTAATATGCTTAAAATAAATAATTAATTAACGTATCACAATATGATAAATATAAAATAGAAAGAAAAACACCATTTATTTCAAACAGATTTTATATCTAACTCGATAATTTATAGTAAATTACCTAATTGTCCTTTGGGTATACACCTAACTCTATCAATCGCCCACTTGCACTTTGTGCTAAGTATGGAATCTTAATCCCATACCTTTTATTAGTCTACTTAGAGCGATTGAGTCGGTGTCTTCATCAATGGATCTGTTATGTTATCCTTTGTGTTTACACTTTCAATCACAACTTCTTTATTAGTGACGAACTCCCTAATTAGTAGAACTTTCAAAGAATGTGCCTTGATTTCTTATGAGATCTAGGCTCCTTCGCGATCTGCATCACTGCATTATTATCGCAAAACAATGTTATAGTCTTCTCAACATTTGGAAAATACTCCTAGCTCAACCATAAACTTATGCATCTAGATCGCTTCTTTTGCAGCTTCGTTGAAGGTGATGTATTCAGTCTCTATCGTTGAATCAGCCGTTGTCTTTCTTTTCTTTGGAATAGGTACTTTCTTTTCTTTAGAATAGTTACTTTATTTACTTCACGTGGAAGATCACAGTTCAAGCATTAAGGGGGCAAATATTGGTAATATTGGTCTACAGATTTCTTACTCAAAATCCACTATACGGTTCATAGATGCGCACAATAGCACCAATACACCAAAACAGCGAAACAATCCACCATTAAAGATAGAGAAACAAAAAAACCTGAAAATACCACTACCCTACTTAAACACCTTTGCACTCTCTTTATTATTTTCAGATCCTTCTTTTAATACATATCCTTAATGTCTTACACATTTCGGTAGGAATTTATGGTGGTGCAACTTAATTCGCCGTCTTACTCCATCATTTATGCTTCGATCGATCACTCCTACATAGATATGTCTCTCGTCCATCTCCCATCACAAGCAAGGTTGCTATTGACTTGGATTTCAAGTAAGGGATGCTCCAATGGTTGACGCATGTTGATAGCTGCTTCCATTAATACGATGCGGGAGTTGGGGTTCATATCCAAACTCCTAAAAGATAATTTCTAAACCCTTTGTCTCCTCCCCTTTAATGTCTGAATGTTTTATATGTTGCTTGCAATCCAATAGCAGTAGCTCCAATCTAATATTGTAGGAAACTTCGATGTTTTCAAATATTATTGTATTATGTTCCATCCATACATGGTAAACTAATGAAGTGAATATTATGGAAATTAGTTTTTTGAATGATTGTTGCCAATGTTATGAATTAAAACCCAAAATAATATGTTATTAATGTTGTCACTAATGCTGACTGGAAGTTGTAGCTTAGATTTTATGCTCTGCCTAATTAAGTTGGAATGTGAAGATTTGAAAAATAAAAGGTTACGTGACCCATCTCCCTACTTGCACAAATTAAATTCCATATTTATTGTTGCATTCCCTTTTTGGATTTATCTTTGGTGTTAAGTTTCTGTGATTTAGCTAATAAAGCACATAAGGACATTTTTGGTAAACATGTATTATTCCAAATATAGCTACACCACTCTAGTTCATTTTATTATTCCCTAACATGATTCCATGCAAAGGAAAAGAGAAATTTCCCCATTGTTCTAAATCTTCCAAACCCAAAGCCTTCATCATGTGTAGGATTCAATGGGATTTTATGAATTTGTCGGACTATATGAGCAAGAAAACAAGGGATATCTTCTCTCTATTGACCATTGTAAATCGAATATGATACCTTCATATCGGGGCCCCCAATGATCGAAATAGCTTGTCATGCCATCAGGTCCTTCAATAAATGAACACTAACCTAGGGGTCAAACCATAAACTCACGTTGTCGCCATTTGCAATATTCCTCTCAATAAGGCTTTTTGTTTGCATTCTTGTATTGAATAACAGTTCCCATGTATACGATGCATTACCATCTTTAGTGATTGTCCAAAAAATATATTTTTGGAGTATCTGTTGGTTATGCATTGTGCCCACATGCAGTCATTATGCAGATATCTCCATGTGAGTTTTAAAAAGACCGCCTTCATGATATCTTCCAATTTTCTTAAACCGATACCCCCACAACCTTTTGTCTACACAAATCCTTTCATCTCATATTATGATGTTTGTTTTTCCACACAAAATTTGTGCAAAGTGAATTTATTTTGTTAATGGTACTTGACGAAGTTGAATCCAAAACATTATCAATGGATATGTCACAATTTTGATTAATTCAATTTCGCCAGCTATAATCATCATTTTGTTTTTCCAATTGTTGATATTTTTGTTACTTTTATCTAATAACACTCCTAAAATATTAGGAAGTCGGTTTTCTATAAGACAGGGGAATCACCAAATATGTAAGTGGGAGATCCCTAACTTTAACATTTAGTATATTTTTGATTTGGTATTTGTTTATTGCACCCTTGCTACAAAAACAAGGTAATTTTCTATTCATTCATTTCTAAACCCAAAGACTTTTAATATTTTTCTATAACTCTAGTAATGGATTTTGCATTCTTAATACTAGCTTTTGTAAACAATAGAATATCATTAGCATAAATCAAATGAGTGAGAATAGGTTCGATAGGAAGAACTGAGTTAATGTTACTTTCATAAAATTCCATGTCGAGTAGGATAGTAAAGTACTCCATTACAATAGAAAAAAGAAAAGAGAACAATGGATCTCCTTATTGTATATCCTATCGCTACTAAAATAACCTATTGGACTACTATTTATTAGAATTGAAAGGTAGTTATGGATATATATATATATATATATATCATATTTGCAAACTTTAAAGAGAAGCCCATACAAAGAAGCATATGATTTATGGATTAAAGGCTCACTTTGTCATAGGCTTTGTGTAGATCCACTTTCATACATATGTTATTAAATGTCTTTCTATTGAATCCACTCACTATTTCATATGTAAGAAGGGAATTTTCAACAATAAGTCTACCAAGGATAAATGCATTTTAATTGATTGAGAATAAATTATGAAGATAAATTTTCATCCTGCTGCATAGTCTTTTACCAAGACTTTATAAATTACATTACATAAAGAGATTGACCTGTAATCTGACAGAGTCCGTGGGACTACATTCTTTGTGATTAGACATTGTTTACCGGCTTTTTTTAATCAAAACAGCTAACTTAAAATGGACCTAGAGAACTCATACTGAGTCGGATTGGCTTGAAATTTTAGGACAACACTAAAAAGACACAAAAGATGGCTCATAGAAAAAATGGGATTGATTGGAGTTAGTATGATGGATAGTTTGTGATGCATCTTGATGGGTCGCTAGCGACCCATGTAGGATGGGCCCCACCACCTCAAATTTATAGGGTAGCCCCAAACACCCTCTAAAGTGTACTTACAAAGTTTCATCTGATTTTGTTAAGTTTTGACTGAGTTATGGATGATTCTTCTGGAGTAGATGACCCATGAAGACAGATGATCAAACTATCTCCAAACGACCTGATACTTGGACAACACACTCAAAAGAACAAGTGAATAGCACTCAACAAAAATTATCCAGATACAATCAAAGGAGATGGATCGCTAGTGATCCATCACCTATGGATCGCTAGCGATCCATATGGGCGCTTCACGAGTCATCGTGCCCTCTTGCATCTTGATTAATTTTCTCTTCTAATTATGTTTGCCAAGTTTCATAGTCTTCCAAGCAACCTAGTTTGACAAAGACCCATCTGATTCTAATCATAGATCAATCTAACTCATGTATGAATCATCGTCAAAAAAGGCAACTAGCTACGAAATCTCATGGAGAGCATCTACATAAGACTAGGAATGCAACCTAAATGAAACGATCCAATAATATTCAAACTACATGGCCAATGGATCGCTACCGTATAGGTCAGGTCGCTGTGCAATTTTTGGAGCTCCTTCGTATCCTTAAGTTTAGTTCTCTGGCAAAGCAGCCCTGCCCAATAGCTCTCCAATCCTTATAGATACTCACCTATCTACGACATAAAAAGGATCTTCTTCTGGACTGGCTGCTGGAACTCTACAGAGATCATTCTTCACTCTTCTTTTCCCACGCAATAGTCATCTAAAGGGTTCATTGTGATTCTCTAGTGAACTCCAACACTAGTGCCTTGATCTAACTTACAAGATCCAGTCAAATTGTAATCAGATTATATTTATACTTGCAGTCAGTTCATAAAATAAATTATAAAGTGGATGTAGCCTTCATTAACAGTTGAACTACAATAAAAATCTTTTTTGTCTTTTTACTATTTCTGCTCGTTTTACATTTATTTTCTATATTATTGCTCTATAAGAACATGGCTGATGCTTTCGCACTCAATCCAGGGTGTTGATCCAATTTTTAGGTCAACATTTTGGTGATTTCACCGAGAACAATGGTAGATCTGGAAACTTGAAGTTTGAATCTGTGATTGGAGAAAAATGAAGAAGCCTAACACTAGATCGAAAACTGGAGCAAGTCAACCAGAGCCTAGGGGCAGTCAGGAAGTATCCTCAAATTCTCGCCAATTCAACTATGTAGCTAGAGAAGAAATGGAAAGGTTGATGAAGGAGATGTAGGATGGAATCTTGGATAGGCAACAAGGGATGATGGAAGTGTTAACGGTAAAAGTTGAACGCTAACACCCAGTGTGTGTAGTAATAATGTGAAAGCACCACCCGTTGGTACGGGAACAGAATATAAGCTGAAAATAGCAGAAAAGAGTAAAAGACAGCGATTTTATAGTGGTTCGACCTAAGATCAAGCCTACGTCCACTTTGAATTCCTTTATTGCTGATTTCAGTTACAAGTTGATACAATGCACTTCAAAATACGATACACTTTGATCACAAAAACACTCTAGACTAGTAGCTCAAACTTCGATGATGAAACTTGTTGAATCCGTGCCGGATGTGCAAAAGTTCTTTCGAAGCTTGTTGTAGTGTCTTGAATGTTTGGAGTTCTTTAAGTGTTGGGCGAGCTTAGAATTCTGCAGAGTAATGGCGCTTAAAGAATGATCGGCCAAAAGTCCTCTTCACGTTGGAGTTAGGTTGGTATTTATAGGAAGATTCTAGGCAAAATCCCCCTCCAAGTCTTAGGTCGTGTACGACCTAAGTTAGGTCGTAGGTCGCGAACGACCTAAGATAGGTCGTGGTCCATTCGCGACTTAGGAAGTGTAGCCTGATGGAGTTGCTCTCGGTCTTATCTGAATAAGGTGGCAAGTGGTAGGTCGTAAGCGACCTAAGGAGTAGTTGCGGAAGTTTTAGATCGTTGAGCTGCTTTGTGAAGTTAGGTCGCGAAGCTTTAGGTTGTTAACTTCTTAGGTCGTGAATGTTTTAGGTCGCTCACTTCTGGGTCGTTAGCTCGCAGGTCCTTTCAGTAGTTAGGTCGTTAAGTCTCTTAGGTCGTTAAGTTCCTTAGGTCGTTAGGTCGTGAAGTCTCTTAGGTCGTGAAGTCCCTTAGGTCATGAAGTTCCTTAGGTCGTGAAGTTCCTTAGGTCGTTAGGTCGTGAAGTTATAGGTCGCGGAGTTTTAGGTCGCTCAAAAATAGGAGTTAACACTTGCCCCTCGAAGTACAGGCCTATGTCGTAGGTCGTGTGCTTCGACTTAACTTTGCTAGGTCATGAGCGACCTAAAAACTCATATTGACTAGCTGTAATGCCCCAGAAATTCATGGAATCTTATTTTAGTTGAATTTTAAAAATATCTGAATTTATTTGTATAAGAATATATGGAATTAATTGTGTGCAAGTATGTGTGCATGTGTGCACGTGCACACTGATATGGCACAAGGAAGAACTCCAGATTTCTTGAATTTAAAACAAGGATTAAAAAGCATTACAAACATGATTTTGTGATATGGATATTTGATTTCTGGAATTATATGGATCATCCCAGAAAATAAGAAAAGTAAGTTTTATTTTAAATCAGTAAACAGATTTTATTTAAAACCCAGAAAAAAAATTATACATATATATGTTATAAGGATTTGAAAACCTGTATACATATAGGTGCATATGTTTCTGAAATTAAAGAGGAATTAAATAAGCCTAGATAAGATATGTATACAAATATACATTTTTAAGTACTGAAAAGTATATATATAAGCAAGTGAAACTATAACATTAAAATGACATGAAATGTAATACAAGTCAATATGCTTGTGTAGGCAAAAATAGCAAAGGGGATTCTCAGGAATAATTAAAATATAAAATAGGGTAGTCACACTTTTAACATGACTAGGTGAGTGGCCATTTTCTGAAAAAGTAAAGAAAAGAAAATGCAGCCTTTAATTGGTAATATGACCGGGGGTAATTAGGGATAAAAATGAGAAAATGCAAACACACAATGCATGATGCTAGCCAGGACAGAAATGGAATTTTGTCTTGAGAAAAACCCTAGTAAAAAAAATATGTTTATAAATAAGTGGTTATGGCCAGAGAAATTGTTTTACCCGAGCTACTTATAATAGGAAAAGAAGAAAACATTTTAAAGGAAGAGAAAATACACTCAGGGATTTTCTGGATTTATAAGAAGAAATATTCAGGTGAGTAATCTCACTAAACCCATGGCATTAAGTCCTGTTATGAGGCAGCCAGACTTATGTTATTTTTCTACATGTTTTTGATTCCATTACTATGGTTTTAATGGATGCTTCAATGGATGTTTTAATGGGTGTTTCTGGATGTTTTGATTGCTTTGATGTTTGAGTGTTTTGCTCTGTTTGGTTACACCCAGAAAGGTAAAAGTATGAAATCATGAAAGTAAATAGAGAATACTTGTAACTGGTTTAGATATGGCATGGAAAACATAGAAACCAAAATGTATATGAGTTGCATTACACTTGTGTAAGTGCTGAGGCTCAAATGAAAGATTCAAGGTTGCAATGGAAATATCCAAAAGTGCTGAACCCTTGACCAAATAGAAAATCCATGAGCCAGAAATCTTGTTTAAGCTAGATCTTGAATTTAGTTCAAACATGGTTGCTTATGAAACAATAATAACCCACATGCCTAGTCTTTATTCCCAGTTGTAAATATTCTTGTATTTTCTTTAAGCCAAAATACTTGAAAATATGATTTTCCCTGGACATGAATGTTAGATTGTTCTTGAGTTATGCTTGTAAACTCTATGTAATGTTTCATGTATACTGGGATTTAGTCACCTAGCTATCTCACGATAGGATTAAACATGAACACTTAGTAAATAAACTAAGGATTGTGAGCCAAGAAGACTGCTGGAATGCTTGTCATATTTGAAGTATGCAAGTTGGCACATGGTTTGTTTAAGCCCTGAGATCTTTGTGCAATATTGTGAATTAGTTTATTGCAATGTGTCCCTGTGATTCCTTTACGGCAGATGAGGCTAGGAATTAATTTGGTAAATGCAACCTTAAATTGATGAAGTAGGAACTTGAGTTATTCCTAAGATGGTTGGACTGGAGCTACGATAGTTCCTGAGTATTTCTATTTGAAATATATGTTTGCATGGTTGAATGTGTGTACATGATTAGTCTTAAATACTAATCATATATGCACAAGTATATCATAAACAAGTCAGGCAAATTGTTCAAAGAAGATATGCCCACTTGTATAAAATATTTATGTCTCACTCATTTACTTAATATCATGGAATTTTTGATTTTACTCATACCAGATCTTGTATCTGACCCTTGTTTGCTTATGGCATCTGGGGTGTCTCATCTAAAATGGGGCAGCCTCTAATGTTCTTTCAGGGAATGCTGGATCTAAATAGTAAGCTGCTGTGGCTAATGAGAGTGATTATATAAGCATGCTAAATTAGAATTGAATAAGAACTTAGAATGAAATATTTGCATGTAATCTGGGGAGTTTTTATAGTTCTATTTTGGTTGTTATGTAATGGTCTTAAAGTTTGGATTTATTGGTTGTTCTAAATGAATCTAGTGATGTACTAAGTTTGGGATTAATCTAAAGACTTGGTTGAATTTTTGCAAGAAAATAAATACTTGAGTATTGTGGTGAAAATCTGTAAATGATATATGCCTGTATTTGAGAAATGGATATGTATATGTACATATATTGTATTAGTTAATTTCAAGTTACTTAATATCTTAAGTTTGAAGGTTAAAAATCTGAGTTTAGCTATAAAAACCTGGAATTATTCTTGTGGATATTTTTAAGTTCATATAAATTAGATATGCATAGGATTTACTGACTTGTTACAAATATTCAAAAGTATATAGTAATTAACTTTAGTCAGAACTACTAGAATCCAAATCAAGCAGGATACTCTTGTTTAACAAATATATATACTCTGAATTTAAACAAGAGAAACACGTACATCCTCATATGTATGTGTATATTACTAGGGATGCACTGATATATTTATATTGGTAATAAGTTTTGGATCCTGGTTGAATTGTTTGAAAGAAAAAAAATGACTCTGATAGTTCAAAGGAAGTTAAAATCAAACTTAAAAGTGCAAATGAATGTAGGTGGACATCCAGACACACATAAATTGAATGTGCATATGCATGTACCTAGAGATCAAATTTAGACGTCAGTCATAATAATTTAGACGTCTGAGGTTAAATGTAGACGTCTGTCACAAAAACTTAGATGTCTGAATTTAGTTCAAAATGTCTTTTTCTCTCTGTTTCAATTTTAGATCTCTGAGCCGTCTGTCATAATTAGTTAGACGT
The DNA here is from genome assembly GCA_030737815.1 of Allium fistulosum. NCBI lineage: Eukaryota > Viridiplantae > Streptophyta > Magnoliopsida > Asparagales > Amaryllidaceae > Allium > Allium fistulosum. The sequence goes on from CM060907.1 coordinate 106,282,710, forward strand.
CTGGGATTAAGTTTAGACGCCTGTCATAAGAATTTAGACGTCTGAACTGCTGATTTTGTCTAATTTGCCTACTTAGAAAAGAAATAAGTGGCTATGTCAATAGCTTGTATGGCATTTTGATTTCTATTTGATTTAAATCTCTTTGATGAAATAAAAAAAATCCTTATGAAATTAAGGTAGAAAAGAGGAGGGTCATTTCAGTTGGTATCAGAGCACTTGGTTGCATTGATTGCTAAGTATTATAGAAATGTATTTTGTCTATTTGTTTTGGATGAAATAATTTAGATAAGAAAATAGTAATTATAAAAGTACTCATAATATACTAATACCATTTGCCCAGAACTTAGTTAGCAGACCATGGTAGGAAGAGGATCTCATCACCATGCAGGATCAAGTGCACCACAAATGCTTGATATGCAAGACTTTATGAGGGCTTTAAGGGATGAAATTGGGCATAGGCCTGAGAACCCACATGAAGAACTTTCAAAACTACTGAAGACTTATTCCAATTTGGGAGGCAGAAGTTTTGAAGGAACTGAGAATGTGATGGAAATTCAAGCATGGTTGAGAACACTGGACAGAGTTTTCAATGACATGCAATTGGATGATCAAAGGAAGAGGCAAGTAGCTTCAAGACAACTGAAAGGGGTAGCTTTAAGCTGGTGGGAGGTGATCATAGCTGGAAGAAATGAAAATGAGATCACTTGGAATCAATTCAAGGAGATGTTGGAAGCTAGATTTGTTCCAGCATCAGCCAAAACTCTATTGCTTGAAGAATTCATCAGACTTAGGCAGGGAACTTTTAATGTGACTGAATATACTCATAGGTTTGAGGACTTGTCTAAGTATGGAGCTATGCTTGTGGCTGATGAGGCATCAAAGAATGATAGGTATATTAAGGGTTTAAACCCAGGGCTTAGTAGGGCTATGTTGCCATATGCAGATAAAACTTTTGATCAAATCATTGATATAGCCTTAAAATTTGAGCAACATGACAAGGAAAGGGAGAAGTATAAGAATTTTAAGAATAACAGCAATAAGAAAAATAGGGGAAGGTATCATCCCTATGACAAAAAGAAGGAGGAGACAGAAGGCAAGAAAACCAATGATACTAAGACCACTGATACAAAGAGAAAAATAACATGTCATCATTGTGGAAAAGAGGGACATATCAAACCAAGGTGCCCAGAATTGAAGGGAGGAGCTTTCAAATGCTACCTATGTGGTAAGGAGGGACATATCAAGAGAAACTGCCCTGAGTATAAACAGCAAGGAAAGCTAGCAAGTTTGGAAAACAGAAGCAAATCCACAGTAGAGGCTAATGCAGAAAACCATGGTCAAGTGGAAGGTACTTTATTTATTTGTACCCTACCCATATCAGTAGTGTATGATACAGGGGCAACACATTCTCTGATTTCCCATGAGTTAGTTGCATTGCTTAAATTAAATTGCATACTGGTTGAAACCCCTTTGTTAGTGCAAAGCCCATTGGGAAGTTATAGTGTTTTAAACATGATGTGTGTGGATGTGGAATTAAACATAGGAGGAAATGTTTTTATTTCCAATTTATATGTTTTAAATTACCCAAATATAGGTGTTATATTGGGTGTAGACTGGTTAAGACAATACAAAGCAATAATTAATTTAGACTCATCCACCATATCATTACAAAATTCTAGAGGTCAAAGAATCACAATTTTGTGTGAAATAGCCAAGGAAAGAAAATTATATCACTTGATTGACTTAAGTAAGGATTCCAGTGAGCCTTCTATTGAAGAAATCCCCATAATTAACAAATACTTAGATGTGTTTGGAGAAGTTAAGGGTGTTCCACACCACAGACCAGTGGAATTTCAGATTAATCCGATACCAGGAGCAAGTCCAATTATTAAGAAACCCACTAGGATGGGGCCAAGTGAGTTGAAGGAATTGAAGAAACAGTTAGAAGAGTTGGAAAGCAAAGGATTTATAAGCCCAAGTAATTCATGCTGGGGTGCTCCAGTAGTGTTTGTAAGGAAACATGATGGTACTTTAAGAATGTGCATAGATTACAGGGAGCTAAACAAAGTCACTATCAAAAACAAGTACCCCTTACCTAGAATTGATGATCTTTTTTATCAACTTAGTGGAGCAAAAATATTTTCTAGGTTAGACTTGGCATCTGGATTCCATCAGATGAAGGTTGAGGACTCAAGTGTTAAGTACACAGCCTTTAACACTAGGTATGGTTTATATGAGTTTCTTGTCATGCCATTTGGGTTGACAAATGCTCCATTATACTTTGTAGACTTGATGAATAGGATATTCAGGGATTATTTAGACAAGTTTGTTTTGATTTTTATTGATGATATTTTTGATCTATTCTAAAACAGTAGAGGAACATGAAAATCACTTACACCTTGTTTTGTCTAGATTAAGAGAAAAAGATTTAAAAGCAAAATTTTCTAAGTGTGCATTTTGGAAAGAAGAAGTGCATTTCCTTGGGCATGTTATATCTGCCAAAGGCATTTCTGTAAACCCTAATAAAATTGTGGCAATCCAAGCATGGAAAAGGCCAAGCACAGTGGGAGAAGTTAGGTCATTTATGGGAATGGCAGGGTATTATAGGAGGTTTATAAAAGATTCTTATAAGATGTCATCACCTCTTACCAACCTAACTAGAAAGAACCAACCCTTTATATGGACTGAGAAATGTGAACAAGCCTTTAGTAGAATCAAGGAGGCCTTAGTCAATGCACCAGTGTTGAAAGTACCAGAAGGAAATGAGGATTTGATTGTGTATACTGATGCAAGTGATTTTGGGCTAGGAGCTGTATTGATGCAGCAAGATCAAGTTATAGCCTATGCATCAAGACAATTGAAGCCACATGAATCAAGGTATGCAACCCATGATCTTGAGTTGGCAGCAGTGGTATATGCATTAAAGCTCTGGAGACATTATCTTCTAGGTGCTAAGTTTATTTTGTACATAGACCATAAGGCATTGAAATATCTCTTTTCACAAAAAGATTTGAATATGAGGCAACATAGATGGGTTGAGTTTCTAGCAGCATATGATTTAGACATACTTTATACTCCAGGAAAAGCTAATAAGGTTGCAGATGCTTTGAGCAGGCAGCATGCAAAAGTAGCCATGCTAATGATAGAAGAGTTTAGAAATTTATCTCTACTTAATGATTTGGAAATTGAGGAAAACAGTGAGGTAAACATGGAGATGATTGAAGAAGGGAGTAAAGGAAAATTAAGTTTGATAACTTTGCAATCAGATTTAATTTTGAAAGTGGGAAAAATGCAAGGGGGAGATCCAGATTTATTAGAAAAGAAGACTTTAATAGAAAAAGGAGAAGAAGTAGCAAACTACCACATTGATAAGAATGGTTACTTAAGGAATAAAGGTAGAATATGTGTTCCAAAGGATATAGAATTGAAGGAAGAGATACTTAATGAATATCATAGGAGCAAATATTCTATACACCCAGGCAGCACCAAGATGCACCAAAATTTGAAGAGGGATTATTGGTGGAGAGGGATGAAAACTGATGTGGCCAAACATGTTGCAAAGTGTATGACTTGCCAACAAGTCAAAGCAGAAACCCAAAGACCCTCAGGCCTATTACAACCTCTAAGTATACCACAGTGGAAGTGGGAAGATATATCTATGGATTTCATAGATGGTCTGCCTAGGTCAAAAAGAGGAAACACAAGCATTTGGGTAGTAGTTGATAGATTGACTAAAGTGGCACACTTTATACCAGTGAAGGCAGAAAGAAATGCACCTAAACTAGCTCAAATATTCATGAGAGAAATAGTAAGATTGCATGGAATCCCTAAGACTATAGTGAGTGATAGGGACACAATCTTTACATCCAGATTTTGGAAGAGCTTTCAAGAAGCCATGGGAAGTGAGTTATGCTTGAGTACTGCATACCACCCCCAATCAGATGGTCAAACTGAAGTGATAAATAAAGTTTTGGAGGATTTGTTGAGGGCATGTGCATTGGACTTTGGAGGTAATTGGGAAGATCACCTCCATTTGGCTGAATTTACATATAACAATAGTTATCAAAGCACCATAGGTATGGCACCATTTGAAGCCTTGTATGGCAAACCATGTTTGTCACCAATATGTTGGGTTGAAGCAGGAGAAAAGGCTGTCTTAGGGCCTGAGTATGTTAAAGAGACTACAGAGAAAATTGAATTGGTGAGGAGAAGAATGGCAGCAGCTCAAGATAGGCAAAAGAAGTTTGCAGATATGAGGAGGAAGTAGGTAGAATATGAAGTTGGTGATTATGTTTTCATCAAAGTTTCACCTATGAAGAAGGTGTTGAGGTTTGGCAAGTAGGGAAAACTTACCCCAAGATATGTTGGACCTTACAAGATTTTGGAAAAAATAGGTTCATTAGCATATAAGTTGGAGCTACCTGAAGAGATTAGTGCAATGCACAATGTATTTCATGTATCACAACTTAGGAGATGGGTGCATGATAAAGAGGAAATTCTAGAGAAACCAACTCAAGTTCAAATAAATCCTGACTTGGTCTATGAGAAAGAACCAGTGGGGATTTTAGCTAAAGAGGAAAAGAAGTTGAGGAGCAAAACTTTGAAATTGGTAAAGGTTCAATGGAGCCTAGACCCTAATGATTGTACATGAGAGTTAGAGGATAAAATAAAGATGGATTACCCTAAGCTTTTTGCAGTGGAAGGTAAAAATCTAAATCCCTAAAAAAGTTTAATATGTATGGTTGTTATTGGCTGAATTGTTTGCTTATGCTATGTTTGATAGATTTTATAAAATCTGGAAATGTTTAAAGTCAAAATGAGAAAATTGTGAGGACACAATTCCTAAAAAGGTGGGGTGATTGTAATGCCCCAGAAATTCATGGAATCTTATTTTAGTTGAATTTTAAAAATATCTGAATTTATTTGTATAAGAATATATGGAATTAATTGTGTGCAAGTATGTGTGCATGTGTGCACGTGCACACTGATATGGCACAAGGAAGAACTCCAGATTTCTTGAATTTAAAACAAGGATTAAAAAGCATTACAAACATGATTTTGTGATATGGATATTTGATTTCTGGAATTATATGGATCATCCCAGAAAATAAGAAAAGTAAGTTTTATTTTAAATCAGTAAACAGATTTTATTTAAAACCCAGAAAAAAAATTATACATATATATGTTATAAGGATTTGAAAACCTGTATACATATAGGTGCATATGTTTCTGAAATTAAAGAGGAATTAAATAAGCCTAGATAAGATATGTATACAAATATACATTTTTAAGTACTGAAAAGTATATATATAAGCAAGTGAAACTATAACATTAAAATGACATGAAATGTAATACAAGTCAATATGCTTGTGTAGGCAAAAATAGCAAAGGGGATTCTCAGGAATAATTAAAATATAAAATAGGGTAGTCACACTTTTAACATGACTAGGTGAGTGGCCATTTTCTGAAAAAGTAAAGAAAAGAAAATGCAGCCTTTAATTGGTAATATGACCGGGGGTAATTAGGGATAAAAATGAGAAAATGCAAACACACAATGCATGATGCTAGCCAGGACAGAAATGGAATTTTGTCTTGAGAAAAACCCTAGTAAAAAAAATATGTTTATAAATAAGTGGTTATGGCCAGAGAAATTGTTTTACCCGAGCTACTTATAATAGGAAAAGAAGAAAACATTTTAAAGGAAGAGAAAATACACTCAGGGATTTTCTGGATTTATAAGAAGAAATATTCAGGTGAGTAATCTCACTAAACCCATGGCATTAAGTCCTGTTATGAGGCAGCCAGACTTATGTTATTTTTCTACATGTTTTTGATTCCATTACTATGGTTTTAATGGATGCTTCAATGGATGTTTTAATGGGTGTTTCTGGATGTTTTGATTGCTTTGATGTTTGAGTGTTTTGCTCTGTTTGGTTACACCCAGAAAGGTAAAAGTATGAAATCATGAAAGTAAATAGAGAATACTTGTAACTGGTTTAGATATGGCATGGAAAACATAGAAACCAAAATGTATATGAGTTGCATTACACTTGTGTAAGTGCTGAGGCTCAAATGAAAGATTCAAGGTTGCAATGGAAATATCCAAAAGTGCTGAACCCTTGACCAAATAGAAAATCCATGAGCCAGAAATCTTGTTTAAGCTAGATCTTGAATTTAGTTCAAACATGGTTGCTTATGAAACAATAATAACCCACATGCCTAGTCTTTATTCCCAGTTGTAAATATTCTTGTATTTTCTTTAAGCCAAAATACTTGAAAATATGATTTTCCCTGGACATGAATGTTAGATTGTTCTTGAGTTATGCTTGTAAACTCTATGTAATGTTTCATGTATACTGGGATTTAGTCACCTAGCTATCTCACGATAGGATTAAACATGAACACTTAGTAAATAAACTAAGGATTGTGAGCCAAGAAGACTGCTGGAATGCTTGTCATATTTGAAGTATGCAAGTTGGCACATGGTTTGTTTAAGCCCTGAGATCTTTGTGCAATATTGTGAATTATTTTATTGCAATGTGTCCCTGTGATTCCTTTATGGCAGATGAGGCTAGGAATTAATTTGGTAAATGCAACCTTAAATTGATGAAGTAGGAACTTGAGTTATTCCTAAGATGGTTGGACTGGAGCTACGATAGTTCCTGAGTATTTCTATTTGAAATATATGTTTGCATGGTTGAATGTGTGTACATGATTAGTCTTAAATACTGATCATATATGCACAAGTATATCATAAACAAGTCAGGCAAATTGTTCAAAGAAGATATGCCCACTTGTATAAAATATTTATGTCTCACTCATTTACTTAATATCATGGAATTTTTGATTTTACTCATACCAGATCTTGTATCTGACCCTTGTTTGCTTATGGCATCTGGGGTGTCTCATCTAAAATGGGGCAGCCTCTAATGTTCTTTCAGGGAATGCTGGATCTAAATAGGAAGCTGCTGTGGCTAATGAGAGTGATTATATAAGCATGCTAAATTAGAATTGAATAAGAACTTAGAATGAAATATTTGCATGTAATCTGGGGAGTTTTTATAGTTCTGTTTTGGTTGTTATGTAATGGTCTTAAAGTTTGGATTTATTGGTTGTTCTAAATGAATCTAGTGATGTACTAAGTTTGGGATTAATCTAAAGACTTGGTTGAATTTTTGCAAGAAAATAAATACTTGAGTATTGTGGTGAAAATCTGTAAATGATATATGCCTGTATTTGAGAAATGGATATGTATATGTACATATATTGTATTAGTTAATTTCAAGTTACTTAATATCTTAAGTTTGAAGGTTAAAAATCTGAGTTTAGCTATAAAAACCTGGAATTATTCTTGTGGATATTTTTAAGTTCATATAAATTAGATATGCATAGGATTTACTGACTTGTTACAAATATTCAAAAGTATATAGTAATTAACTTTAGTCAGAACTGCTAGAATCCAAATCAAGCAGGATACTCTTGTTTAACAAATATATATACTCTGAATTTAAACAAGAGAAACACGTACATCCTCATATGTATGTGTATATTACTAGGGATGCACTGATATATTTATATTGGTAATAAGTTTTGGATCTTGGTTGAATTGTTTGAAAGAAAAAAAATGACTCTGATAGTTCAAAGGAAGTTAAAATCAAACTTAAAAGTGCAAATGAATGTAGGTGGACATCCAGACACACATAAATTGAATGTGCATATGCATGTACCTAGAGATCAAATTTAGACGTCAGTCATAATAATTTAGACGTCTGAGGTTAAATGTAGACGTCTGTCATAAAAACTTAGATGTCTGAATTTAGTTCAAAATGTCTTTTTCTCTCTGTTTCAATTTTAGATCTCTGAGCCGTCTGTCATAATTAGTTAGACGTCTGGGATTAAGTTTAGACGCCTGTCATAAGAATTTAGACGTCTGAACTGCTGATTTTGTCTAATTTGCCTACTTAGAAAAGAAATAAGTGGCTATGTCAATAGCTTGTATGGCATTTTGATTTCTATTTGATTTAAATTCCCTTTGATGAAATAAAAAAAAATCCTTATGAAATTAAGGTAGAAAAGAGGAGGGTCATTTCACTAGCGCGCCCATTCGTCTCCTTCTTGCCCTATATAAACTGTTAGGTCGCCCCTTCCTCCCTACCTTACTGCTCTGATTTCCCACTGCCATTGACGAATCTCCGAACTTCAAAAGGTGAATTCAATCCATTTAGTCGTCGATTCATCTCTACCAATATACTACGTAAGTGAATTCAATCTCTATTCCACCATAATCGCCGCTCAATCGTGAATCCACGTTTTCCGACCCAAGTCCAATTTCATGTGTCATGCTTCATTTTGAATGGTCATTACAATCGATTTCTGATCGTCGTTTGATATGTTGCTGTGATTCATGAAGGCACGGTAACATTTATAATGGATCGGAGGGATTTGGAATCGTTTTTTTGGGTGGTTTGGTGGTTTGTGGAGATGAATGAAATTCACGAAGAGGACGGTAGATTTCTTTGTAATGGCGATATCAGGTCTAGTAAGTGATTGCGTGGAGAGGAAGTCAGCGACCTATCAGATCTAAGCGACCTAAAAATTAGGTCGTGTTGGGATTTTTACGACCTAAGTCTTACGACCCAAGAATCCTGACCGACCTAAGAATTCCTGCGACCTAAATAAACCTGAACATCTCCGACCTATGCTAGGTCATGAGCGACCTAGGACTTGAACCGTTTGGACTTGATTGAGCTTTGAACAGAACAACTTATCAATTGACCGACCTAATTCCTACGGCATAAGCTCTAGGTCGCAACCGAGTTAGGACTTGACAAATTTGCATTGCCTTGAACTTTTTGACTTGCACAGTACGATCTAAGAAAGGCTCCGACCTATGCTAGGTCGTTGGTCGACCTATGACTTGTAGAGTTCTAGAGAATTTGACTGAACTCGAGCTTGAACTATGTTGCACTTTTTTGCAGATCGTTTTAACTTTAATGCTAATAACCTGTTAAACACAATATTTGCAGAAAAATGGGACGAATATACTGCCATTGACTGCCCACATCGAACGACAGATTAGTCGATAAAGAATAATCAACTTAAATGAACTGCGTGAACGAAATGCTGCAAATTAATCAATTCAAGTGAAATATTAAAGCAAAGCTAAAATAGTCAACTAAAGCTGATCCGTTTGCATTAATACTGCACTTGAGTTTTAAATTAACAAGTCCTGAAATCTTGTAATCGACCAATTATCAACTAGTTTAATTCCAGTTATGTTTACTTGTTATTTTTATTGCAACTGCACAACACTTCACACTTTTTAGGAAACGTGCACCTTCATATTTGAATATCCAGTTCCTTATGTAGAATGGCATCTCAATAAGAAGATACAGGACCAGCTGGAGAAGCTTTTCCGATTGCTAACCCATTGATTGATCCTCCGGAAAGGACTTCTACCACCTTGAGCCATAAAGTTTTCAGACAATTGTGTATCCAGTTCGGCATTGCCGAGACAGATGCTTTATTTCCTGGAGCAAACGATACTGCTGACAGGCCACCTCTTGGTTTTGTTGCAGTTAATCGTCAGATGTGCTTAAGCGGAGCTATTCCTCCCTTTAATGATTTTTTCCGACAGATTCTTCTTCGATTGACTATCTCTCCCTTCCAGCTACACCCCAACGGCTATGCCATAATAATGGGGTTGTGTGTGCTGTTCAGAAGAACGTTAAACTATCTTCCAAGTTTTGAGGAGATTTGCTATTTGTGCACCTTTGCAAAGAACAAAGATCACCCTTCGATTATACTTGTAAGAGGCGCGAGAAACCGTAGATTGATTTTAGACTTGCCCGATAGTGCACACGGGTTTTTGAGTCAATTCTTCTTCGTCCGCTGTCCACCGGGATTCTATGCCGTCTGGAGAGTCGGAAGTAAGATTGCTTTTCTCCGTTCACTTCATTTTCCGAACTTCTCGAAACTTGAATTGTCAAATGCTTAACTTCGTTCTTTACTTTTTGCAGCACTTCCTCCTCCACTTCGAGATCCCAGCCATAAGTCAACCTTAGAAACTTTGAGTGCTGTTGCTGCTGAAGAGAGAAGCGCCAAATTTTTGCTAAAAGACGAGTTTTTGCATCAGTTCGGACTTCTACATTCTTCCCATTCTACTCAGCCTCATGAGGTCCCTGATCCTCCAGTAAAGACATCAGATGTCCCAGCTTCTGCTGGAGAACTTACACCGAAAGAACCTACTACTGAGACTTCACTGGTGAAGTGTTCTACTTTTATTGATATTGCGGGGTCGTCCAGTAAACCTTCACTTTCCCCAGTGATCGAAGAAGGAGTTGAGAAAGAAGATTCCGCCGAGCACGACGGTGGAGATACTTTCGATGATCTAAGCGACTTAATGATAACTTCGCAAGAACTTTTTAAGGATGACCCTATTACTGCCAAAGTTATTTCTTCAGCAATTGAGGCGACATCTGCCTTGCAGCAAACTCCATCAACCCAAGAGTTAACGCCAGCTACAAAAGTTGACGTCACCCCCAAGCCAAAGAGTGGTTTGTAGCTTGACGCGCATAGTTTACACGCCACACACACTTAGAATTTTTCGGCACTTATATGCACTTAAGTTCCTTTTCTTGGTTATCTCTAAGACTTGTCTTTTTTTTCACTTTCAGATTCTTCGATGGGGCGAAGTGGCTCATACTATGACAAATTCCGGCGCCATGGAAGCCGTGAGAATTATGATTTTAGGAGCTATCTCACTGCCCCGAGGGAAGCAGATGAAGAAAGAGCTGCTAGAAAAGCTCATGAAAGGCGAACTTATGAGGAGCAGCAAAGAAGAAGGGATGATCGACACGACTCTTCTCACAGAAGCGATGATTCTCATAAGAGAAAATCCCATGATGATAAGGGAAAAGGTCACGTTGCTGAAGATTCGCGCAAACGGACCAAGCTTAACGAAAAGGATGCGTCTGCAATTTCTAAAAAGCCTGATGCTCCTACCTCTACAGAAATTCCATCTGGTTCTCCTGCTCTCAAGAGGTCTGACATTCAGGCAATTATCAACAAGCCTCGGTATCAAGTCGGGGATGGTCCTCCTACACTTCAAAGCCGATTCCCAAATTGGTGCTTAAAGGGAGTACGCTTCGACTTAGACTTGGTACCGATTGATAAGCAAGCTATGTTGAGGAACCTTGATGCAGTCAAACTTGATATCGAGAGGATGTCTGGCTGGCAGAAGCTTGTTGACGAGCTTCAAAGAGTTAACCATATGAATCTTGAAGCCATGCTGACTATGGAGAATGACAAGTCAGAGTGGGATAAAATTTGCAAGTAGCATGATGCAGAAATGACAAGCATTGCTGATGATAATGCGAGACTCAAGTCTGAAGTCGAGAGACTAAAGAATGATCTCACCACTTCTTCCACTTCCTTCATACAAAAAGAAGAGATGCTATAAAAACAAGTTCGAGATGCTCATGCTGCTCAGCGAGATGATGAAGCTAAACTTGAAGCGGAGCAGCATGTTACTGAAAAGTACCGCAACGATGTCGTCCAACTTAGGGAGAAAGTCAGCTCCCAAGATTTGGAAATTACAAGGCTGCAGTCTCAACTGTTAGGCTGAAAGAGAGCGTGATGAAGCTATCGCTGGCAGAGTTGCAGCCGAAGAATCTCATTGGGCTACTAAAGCCGAAATCAGCTCCACTTTGTTTGATTTTTACATGCACAACATCCTGGGGCGCGGTAGTCTCTCGTTTTTGGGGCCGGAATATGAAGTCACCTTGGCTGAAGTATGGGAGGCGATAATTGATATGCTTGGTGGTGCCGGTTATGCCGAAGCAGATCTTGAAGCAACTTATTTAGATGAAAATGCCCGTGTTGCACTTGCTAAGGGAAAGGAGCAGCTTGCCCAAGCGCGAGCCGAAGCGACGGGAGAGAAGCATTCCGAAAAAGAAATACTTCTTACTGCCCCTGTTCATACTTCGGTTTCAGCTGATGTCGATACTATTGGCTCCAGTTCACACTCTTCGCCTCCTGCTAAAGTCGACAAAGAAATTGTGACCACTCCCGCCGAGGAAGAGGCCCTGGAAGATATTGAGGCTCAGAAATTTGAGATTGATCTTGCAAAGCCGACTTCTCCAGGTAACATTGATGTTGACCCAAGTCAAGTAGGTTGCTCATTTGATTTGACTGAGATCGATGAACTTCTTACTTACTACTTAAGCCCTGACGAGCCACTATCTTATCTTTTTTCGGAGAATACTGATTTTAACTTCTTTTCTTCTGTAGCGGAAGTACCGAAAGCTGCGCTAACTTCTCCTTCTTCGGCTGCTGTTCCTCCTCCTTCTCAAGTCACTCCTCTTTCTGCTTCTCAACCAGGATCACAAGAAGAGAAAATAGAAGCCCTCAAAGACTTGGACGATCCGGTTGTTTCACAAGAGCAAAAGACTGGGGAACTTGAAGAAGGCGAAAAGACCCCGGAGCAAACTTATAATGACGGCACAAAGCTTTCTGAGTTTTTTACTCCGGGAAGTGAGTCTTCTTCAAAGAGGAAAGGGAAGCGCGCAATGAAGAAGAAGAAGAAGAGCACTTTGGCTGATGAAGAAAATGTTGAAGAAGATCCAGCTGCTCCTCTTTCTCCTTCCTTCCCCACCCATCCACAACGGCTTCCAAAACTAGTTATCAAGCCGGGAAAGAGCTCTAAGGGTGGCAGGAAGAAGGAATGATAAGCTGGACTCTTGGCTTCTTGCTTTGCTTTTTTCTTTTTGCATTCATTGACCGGAGTTTGTGCGGATACCGGCCTCCGCTTATTGAAACCTGCACATGTACAAAAATTTCATAGTATGGAATAAAAACAATTCTTTTTACTTGTACAATTTCTTGTCAGTATATGTGTGAATGCTTTTATTCCTTGTTTTTGCACAAGTTTCTTTGTATGATATTGTAATGAGCTCGTGGTATGATGTTCGAGCGTTGCTTTTATTAACATGGCGATATTATGCCCCCATACCATGGCTTATTGCAATATTCTGGAAAGACTTGTACTCTTATTTTTAGAGAATAATTCTTCCGTTTTGAGGAAATATTATTCTGCTTTAATAGAGTAGGCTTTGCATCAGATAAGTTTTCTTTTGAAAGAACACTTCTACTTTCGGGGATGATCACTTTTATTTGTTGAAAATTGGATTCCCCTACGCAGTGAAGCGAGCTTCTGAAGAATGTTTTGATCTGTTTCTCAAAAAGTTATATTCCATCATTGAATGGATCCATGGGACAGACGTCAGCTGTTTTACCGGATACTTGTTTGTACAAATAATCATAAGTATTCAGCTGCGGTTTGGAATCTTCTTTTTGAGAAGATGCTCCTTGAGTGGTTCCATCAACGAAGTTTTTGGATGTGCCTTGTTAAAGGGCTTTGTTTAGCATTTCACTATTAAGAGTAAAAGTGTGCCTCCGAAGAGGGCTTGTTTGATATGCCTTTAGGAATGGCTTTTTTGTTATGCCTCGGGAGAGGGCTCCTCCGAAGAGTTGTGCCTCCGAAGAGGGCTTGTGCCTCGTTAGAGGGCTTTGATTTGGTGCTTCAACTTGGTTAAGTGTGCCTCCGAAGAGGGCTTGTGCCTGCGAAGAGGTCTTTGTTTGGACTCCGAAGAGTATCACGAGGACTCTGAGGAGTAGCATGGACTCCGAAGAGTGGCACGTGAACTCGGAGGAGTAGCATTTGGACTCCGAAGAGTAGCAGTTGGACTCCGAAGAGTAGCAATTGGACTCCAAAGAGTAGCACGAGGACTCTGAGGAGTAGCATGGACTCCGAAGAGTAGCACGTGAACTCGGAGGAATAGCATTTGGACTCCGAAGAGTAGCAGTTGGACTCCGAAGAGTAGCACGAGGACTCTGAGGAGTAGCATGGACTCCGAAGAGTAGCACGTGAACTCGGAGGAGTAGCATTTGGACTCCGAAGAGTAGCAGTTGGACTCCGAAGAGTAGCACGAGGACTCTGAGGAGTAATATGGACTCCGAAGAGTAGCACGTGAACTCAGAGGAGTAGCATTGTTGCTTGTGTCCTTCTACCATCTGTTTCCTGGCGATTCCTCGTTATCACTTCAAGTGCATGTTCCATCCTTTTGCAAGTTGTTTGCTTTTTGCCAAAGAAATGTACATGATCGTTGAGTGAATCCACGGGGCAAACGCAAGCTACTTTACCGGATGTTTGTTTGCACAAACGATCGCGATTGCTTAGCCAGGGTCTGGAATCTCCTTGTTAAGGAGATGCCCGCTTTGGTGGAATCACTAACTGTTTGAATAGCACTTCTTTTGTAGGAGTTGAATTTTGGAACTTTTGGGGCTTGGCATTCATTTGTTGAGTGATTTGTAGGAATCGCTTGGCTTCGTGATGGGTTGAATAGATAAGCTTTGCTTTGATAGCCTGCAATGTTAAATCGACATTTTAGCAATATTTTAAAGATAATTGCATATCGAAATGATACAGGCATTTTGTAGTATTAGAGAATACAAAGTTTATAGTTCTTTATTATTGATTCACATTGATTTCTCAGTGGTTTACAATACAAGAGTTATACATCCGACATCATTTTTACAAATTTAAGCAATGCTGTTAAGTAAAAAATTGGATGCAGGTGATTGTTGTTCCAGAATCTCAGGATTGAATTTCCATTTCCGCTGGAATCATTGTTTCTGATCCATATGCCACTCAGAATGGAGTGTGGTCAGACGCTTGGTGAGGACCCCCTATGACCATATTAATGACAAGCCTCTCAGATTCCTGCGCTGCAGCTTTGTCTTCTGAGCCGGACTGATGAGTAGGAAGTCGTTGCCCTTGAGTGGATGAGGTCGGGCCGACTCTGTTTTTCTTCACATACTGTTGCAGCTTATTCTGTTTCAGCAACTCTTCAATCACATTATTTAATTGGCGACATTGGTTAGTGTCATGGCCAGGTTGATTGTGAAATCGACAGAATCTCCCATTATGCATTGCCCCTCTCCCTATCTCAGGTGGTTTGGGATACTTGACAACATCCTTCGTTGCGAAGAAGATATTTTCCGGTGTATCAGTTAAGGGAGTAAAATCTGGAGGATTAAAGCGGCGAGGTTTTTTCTCATTCCCTTGCTTCTTTTCTCCGTCGTTTTCCCTTTTCTGGTTTCCAGATTCTCTCTTACTAGAAGTAACATCGTTATTCTTGATTTCGGCAACAACTACTTTTGCTGGCGCAGAAAGGCTTTCTAGGCGCGTGAATTCGTCGGCCTTCTTATAGAATTTCTCAAGTGAGTTTGGTTCTTTCATTTTCAACCATCTTCCAAATTCACTTGATTTGTTGATGGCTCGCATCAAGTAAGCTAAGATCATACGATGTTCTGCATTATCCACTTCAGCTAGGGCTATATTGAAATGGTTCAAGAAAGATCTGATAGATTCTCCGGGCACTTGTTCAAGGTTGGACAGTGACATTATATCCTTAGCTTTTGAAGCATACAACCTGAACTGATCCTTGAATTTTCGAGTTAAATCAGAGAATTGATCTATGGACCGAGTTGGTAGCTTTGTGAACCACAGCAGAGCCACACCTTCCAAGTATACTGGAAAGTATCGACATTTAATCTCATCTGATGCTCTTGCACCGGTCATATGCCAATCGTACTTGTATAGAAACTGGTTTGGGTCACTTGTCCCCCTATAGGCTGGGATAGTAGGAGGTACAAATTTTCTTGGAAACTCTGCTTTCAGGATCCTTTCAGTAAACGGAGTTCTGCTTGGTGCAAATCCCCAATCATTCTCATTTTCTTCCCTCTGCATGCTCTCTTTCATGATTCGGCGAACCATCCCTGATAGGTATTCCTCATTGTTTAGAGGCATCGCTGGGCAAACATCAGCCGTTCTTTCAGAAGTTTGCCTGGGCAAATGCTCGCCAAAAGTTGGCTGCGGCCTTGGACCTTCAGCTTGGAAAGGTGGCGCTTTGGCTGTGCCAGCTGCTATTTGAGGAATATCTTTCTCTTGGGAATTATGAGCATCTTCAGCAAAGACTGTTTCATTTTTTTCTGGTTGTCGATTTGCCCCAAGTAGAGCGTTTAATCTGTCCATCATCAAAGCATTTTGGGTTTCAATCTGCTGGTATAATCCTGACACTATGTCGTCTAATTCAGCCCTTGTGACTCCAACGGTAGGAGTTGCCTCGTTTGTTGTTGGGGAAGCGGAGGTTCCCTCATGAGCATTTCCAGATCTGGCAGATCTACCCTTTCTTCCAAGAGCCATGATCTCAGATAGATTTTTGGTCTTGAAAGAAACTTTTTTCACGAACTTTTGTGAAGCAATGGTGAATGTATTCCTGAGTTCAGTTCTCAGTGAAAGCACCAAAATGTTAACGGTAAAAGTTGAACGCTAACACCCGGTGTGTGTAGTAATAATGTGAAAGCACCACCCGTTGGTACGGGAACAGAATATAAGCTGAAAATAGCAGAAAAGAGTAAAAGACAGCGATTTTATAGTGGTTCGGCCTAAGATCAAGCCTACGTCCACTTTGAATTCCTTTATTGCTGATTTTAGTTACAAGTTGATACAATGCACTTCAAAATACGATACACTTTGATCACAAAAACACTCTAGACTAGTAGCTCAAACTTCGATGATGAAACTTGTTGAATCCGTGCCGGATGTGCAAAAGTTCTTTCGAAGCTTGTTGTAGTGTCTTGAATGTTTGGAGTTCTTCAAGTGTTGGGTGAGCTCAGAATTCTGCAGAGTAATGGCGCTTAAAGAATGATCGGCCAAAAGTCCTCTTCACATTGGAGTTAGGTTGGTATTTATAGGAAGATTCTAGGCAAAAATCCCCCTCCAAGTCTTAGGTCGTGTACGACCTAAGTTAGGTCGTAGGTCGCGAGCGACCTAAGATAGGTCGTGGTCCATTTGCGACTTAGGAAGTGTAGCCTGATGGAGTTGCTCTTGGTCTTATCTGAATAAGGTGGCAAGTGGTAGGTCGTAAGCGACCTAAGGAGTAGTTGCGAAAGTTTTAGATCGTTGAGCTGCTTTGTGAAGTTAGGTCGCGAAGCTTTAGGTTGTTAACTTCTTAGGTCGTGAATCTTTTAGGTCGCTCACTTCTGGATCGTTAGCTCGCAGGTCCTTTCAGTAGTTAGGTCGTTAAGTTCCTTAGGTCGTTAGGTCGTGAAGTCCCTTAGATCGTGAAGTTCCTTAGGTCGTGAAGTTCCTTAGGTCGTGAAGTTATAGGTCGCGGAGTTTTAGGTCGCTCAAAAATAGGAGTTAACAGGAAGGATTCTTCCAAAGGATGGAACAACAAGGAATTGCAGGAGCTGTAGGAATTCATACCCTAGAAAACAATACAGGAGATGCTAGAGTTGGACTAGAACGAGATGGAACGTTGCCTCCATGCCCAGAGCAACCGATACTTTGAGGGCAATACGGGAGTCAACCTGGGAATCAATGTCGATGATGGGATCAATATTGGAGCAGGCACCAAAAAGGCCAACAATGGAGTGACTGCTGAAACTCTAGGAACTAGTGGTACGGGAGCCAATCCGAATACGAGAGTGCAAATGGTAGAGGAATATGTGCCAGGGCTAACCCGGAGGAGCGGAGGACAGAATGAGACTGAAAGAGTAAGGCGGAACACAAGTGTGTAACCAGTGGAGTATTCACCGGATTTCCTTTTCCAAGGCGGGGGGCAAAACATCGCTTTTGGACGAAGACCTTCATCGGATGGTGAAAATCGAACTGTTGAATTGGTAAGAAGGTTGGTTGGAGGAGGACCCATAGATCTGGTTTTGGGAGATGTAAACAGAAACTCATTTACTGCTAATATTTGGAACGCGAGAAATCCTCCCGATTTTAAGCTTCCCGCGCTGGAAATGTACGACGGAAAGATCGATCCAATGATTCATTTGATGTGGTATATCCGACATATGGAGGTGTTACGTGCTTCTAAGGAAGTAATGGGGTTGTGCTTCCTATTGTACTTGACGGATTTGGCGGCAATGTGGTTTAGAAAACTAGAGAATGGGTCCATTTGCACATAGACCGAGTTAGTGGGTAGATTTTTATGACAATTCCGAGTTCACGTCTCACAATCGAAGAATGTGATGACATTGGAAAATGTGATACAAAGGCCTGGGGAGACCTTGAGAAGTTACTTAACAAGATTCAATGCAGCAACGGCTGCGATCGATAGGCCGGACCCATCAATGATTTTGATGGCGGTAGCGTCTGGAGTCGCAAGCAAGGCCGACTTCAGGGCCGCACTTAAGGGGGATCCACCAATGGATCTCACTGAGTTTTACTATGAAGCTAAGAGATATTTACGTTAGGAGGATGCTGATGCTAAAGATGAAGTTAAAGGCATCGAAATTTATGTTGTGGATGGCAAGGGATCCTCTAGAGCAGTATTTTGAAAAGACAAAGGGAAAAGAGAAGCTGATGATGATTCTAGAGAATCGAAACGACAAAGGAGGGAGCCCAAATTCTCTTCCTACTTTGAGCCGACTAAAACTCTAGAAAGGATATACCTAGACACTAGGGGGCAAATTCCCTAGCAGAAGCCTTCGAAAAGAGAGCCCACA
The DNA here is from genome assembly GCA_030737815.1 of Allium fistulosum. NCBI lineage: Eukaryota > Viridiplantae > Streptophyta > Magnoliopsida > Asparagales > Amaryllidaceae > Allium > Allium fistulosum. The sequence continues at coordinate 106,301,289 of CM060907.1, forward strand.
GATCGAGAGAAAGGATCTAGAAAGTTCTGTATCTTCCATGAGCTGGGCGGACATGAAACGAATAAATACCGACACCTTCGTGATCTGTTAGAAGAACTGGTTCGGAACAACCAGCTACCACAATACGTGAGGAATAGAGCTATGATAGCATAGCCGGAGTAGCCACCACCCACAATAGATGCTTCAAAGAATGCCCAGGGATCTGGGCCAAGATAGATAATCCCATAACCGATATGGATGGGAAGTCAGATCTGGCTACTGCTCTTTGCTTTGGTCTCTTTTTTGCACCTTTCATATATTAGCGGCAAAAACAATAATTACCCCAAACCACTTAGACGTGTGCTAAACCTAGATTGGTTCCTAGTCATGCTCTGAGTCAGATATCTGGGGTGACTACTTAGGATAATAATCATAAACCGCTTGGACGTGCACAAAACCTAGATTGGTCACTTGCCACTCTCTGTGTCGGATGTTTAGGATAAAAATTCAGGATTTCTACTTATTTAATTTCTGTTTGTTTGCTTTGATTTGAAATTTGAATTTTTTAAAATCCATACTTAATGTGATGACTGGTTTTGAATGCCATAGAGTCCAGACCGGAGAGACGGGACCATAGTGCAAGGTGCAAGTCCCCTTGCCAGAGTACGAGTTGATGGACTTGTACGATATTAAATGCCATAGAGTCCGGACCGCAGAGACGGGACCATATTGAAAGAAGTAAGTCCCTCATCAAAGAGTGAGCGGATGGGCTTACTTAAGCCCTCTTAACTTAATAAGCAAATGATCTGAAGAGATCATCCCCCTGAATTGAAACAACAAACGATCTGGAGAGATCGTCCCCTAAACTTAACATTAACGATCCAGAGAGATCGTGCATTAAACTCAAATGGTCTGAAGAGATCGAATTTTAAAATAGATTTGATTTTGCAAAAAGGATTTGAATGCCTTATAAACAGAATAAAACTGATAAATCCTGAATGAACACAAGATGATATTGATATATAATGTGATTTTGATATATGATGTGACAACTCTGGATGGGAAGCAAAATGATAATGATGTAAATCCTGAATGAACATGGAACAATTAGAAATATTTGATGTAATTAAAGATGTTTTATGTAATAGCTCCGAATGAAATCAGATTGATTGTAATGTATAGATTACACTTAGGCAGAGTCTAGAGTCTTAGGCTGTAACAGGTTTGGAATGACTTATAATTGGCAAGAGAATCCGAAGGAACTGGACGGTTCATCAAGGCTGAAGTGGTTGGAAAGCTAAACTATTGAAGATCGAAGGTAGGAACTTGTTCTTAAGCAAAGCACACCTCTCTTTCAAAATGTGTAATTTGGGGGGCAAATATTTACCGCTTTTTGATCAAAGCAGCTAATTTAAAACGGACCTAGACAACTCATATGGAGTCGGATTGTCTTGAAATTTTGAAAAAACACTAAGAAGACATAAAAGAAGGCTCATAGAAAAAATGGCATTGATTAAAGTTACTATGATGGATCGTTGGCGATCCATCTTGATGGGTCATTAGCGATCCAAGTAGGTTGGGCCCCACCACCTCAAATTTATAGGGTAGGGCCCAAGCATCCTCTAGTGTGTACCTGCAAAGTTTCATGTGATTTCAATAAGTTTTGAGCGAGTAATGGATGATTCTTCTCGACCAGATGACCCATGAAAACGGATTATCAAACTAACTCCAAACGACTTGATACTTAGACAACACATTCAAAAGAACAAGTGAATAGAACTCAAGGAAAATTAGCCAGAAATAATCTAAGGTGATGGATCGCTAGCGACCCATCACCTATGGATCGCTAGACCCTTCACGAGTCATCGTGACCTTATGCATCATGATTCATTGTCTCTTATAAATATGTTTGCCAAGTTTCATAGCCTTCCAAGCAACCTAGTTCGAGAAGAAAAGACCCATCAGATTCTCGTCGTAGATCAATCTAACTCATGTATGAATCATCATCAAAATAGGGCAACTAGCTACAAAATCACGTGGAGAGCATCTATAATAGGCAAGTAATGCAACCTAAGTGAAACGATCCAATAATATTCTAACTACATGGATCGCTAGCGATCCATCAATTCAAGTCAGGTCGCTGTGTAATTTTTGGAGCTCCTTCGTATCCTTAAGTTTAGGTCTCTGGCAAAACGGCCCAGCCCAATAGCTCTCCAATCCCTATAAATACTCACCTATCCGCAACATAAAGAGGATCTTCTTCTGGATTGGCTGCTGGAACTCTGTAGAGATCATTCTTCAATCTTCTTCTCCCACACAATAGCCATCTAAAGGGTTCACTGTGATTCTCCAGTGAACTCCAACACTGGTGACTTGATCTAACTTACAAGATCCAGTCAAATTGTAATCAGATTCAACTTGTACTTGAATTCTATTCATAACAAACGTTATAAAGTGGACGTAGGCTTCATTAACAGCCGAACCACTATAAAAGTCATCTTGTCTTTTTACTATTTCTGCTCATTTTACATTTATTTTCTATATTATTGTTCTGTAAGAACAGGGCTGGTGCTTTCATACTTAATCCAGGGTGTTGATCCAATTTTTGGGTCAACATTTTGGTACTTTCAATGAGAACAAAGATAGATCCGCAAACTTGAAGCTTGAATCTATGATTGGGGAAAAATGAAGAGGCCTAACACTAGATATAAAACTGAAGCAAGTCAACCAGAGCCTGGGGGTAGTCAGGAAGTATCCTAAAATTCTAACCAATCCAACTATGTAGCTAAAGAAGAAATGGAAAGGTTGATGAAGGAGGTGCAGGATGGAATTTTGGCTAGGCAACAAGAGATGATGGTAGGATTCTTCCAACGGATGGGACAACAAGGAATTGCAGGAGCTGCAGAAATTCAAACCCTAGGAAACAATACAGTAGCTACTAGATTTGGATTAGAACGAGATGGAACATTTCCTCCATGCCCAGAGCAATCAATACTTGGGGGCAACAAGGTATTCAACATAAGAATCAACGCGGATGGTAGGATCAATATTAGAGCAGGCACCGAAAGGGCCAACAATGGAGTAACTGTTGAAACTCCTAGAACTGGTGGTACGGGAGCTAATCTGAATACTAGAGTGTAAATGGTAGAGGAATATGTGCCAGGGCTACCCCGGAGGAGTGGAGGATAGAAAGAGACTAAAAGAGTAGGGCAGAAAACTAGTGTGCAACCAGTGGAGTATTCGTCGGATTTCCTTTGCCAAGGCGGGGGGAAGAACATCGCTTTCGGATGAAGACCTTCATTAGATAGTGAAAATCGAATTTCTGAATTAGTAAGAAGGTGGGTTAGAGGAGGATCCACATATCAAGGTTTGGGAGATGTGAATAGAAACCCGTTTACTGCTAATATCCGGAACGTGAGAAATCCTCTCGATTTCAAGCTTCCCGCACTGGAAATGTACAATGGAAAGACTGATCCAATGATTCATCTGATGAGATATGTCTGACATATGGTGCCGTGCTTCTAAGGAAGTAATGGGGGGTGCTTCGCATTGCACATGATGGATTTGGTAGCAATGTGGCTTAGACAACTGGAGAATGGTTCCATTGGCACGTGGACTGAGTTAGTGGGCAGATTTTTAAAGACAATTCCGAGTTCATGTCTCACAACTGAAGAATGTGACGACATTGGAAAATGGGAAATAAAGGCCCGAGGAGACCTTAAGAAGTTATTTAACAAGATTCAATGCAGCAGTGGCTGTGGTTGATAGGCCGAACCCATCAGTGATTTTTACGGCGACAGTGTCTGGAGTCGCAAGCAAGACCGACTTTAGGGCTACACTTAAAAGGGATTCACCAATGGATCTCACTGACTTTTACTATAAAGCTGAGAAATATTTATGTCAGAAGGATGGTGACGCTAAAGATGAAGCTGAAGGTGCAAAAATTTATGTTGTGGATGGAAAGAGATCCTCTGGAGCAGATTGGAAAAGACAAAGGGAAAAGTGAAGTTGATGATGATTCTAAAGAACCGAAATGACAAAAGAGGGAGCCCAAATTCTCTTCTTACTTTGAGCTGACTGAAACTTTGGAAAGGATATACCAAAACACAAGGGAGAAAATTCCCTACCGGAAGCCTCCGAGAAGATAGCCCACAGATCGAGAGAAAGGATCTAAAAAGTTCTACATCTTCCATGAGCTAGGTGGACATGAAACGAATGAATGCCCACACCTTCGTGATCTGTTAGAAGAACTCGTTCGGAACAACCAGCTGCCACAATACGTTAGGGATGGGCATTTAACCGACTTAACCAAATTAACCGACTTAACCGATGTCGACCGAACAGCGTTAACCGATATAAACGGTTAACCGATCGACTTTAACCGACCAACTTGGTTCGGTTAACGGTTAACACAATTGTTAACCGCAGTTAACCGTTAACCAAATAAGTTTTGAACCCTTATTCGTGAATTTCGTATTCGTTCCTTTTATAATATTATTCGTCTCTTTCCTGAACGATTGTAGCCTATTCCCTCTTTAATCCCCAAAAACCTAATCTAAATAAATGTCACCGCCGCCCTGTTCCCTCATTCGATTTAAAGAAAAACCCTAGATCCACTTACAAATCTTCTCGATCGAATAATTATCTCCCTAATTGTCGATTCGTCAACTGCGACTCCAACTGCGACTTGCAAGCCTGCGATTCCCATTGTGACTCAATCGCATTGAGGTTGATTGACTGAGTTGAGATATGGTGAATACTAGCCGAAAGAGGAAGAATGTGAGTTTGCTTTTACTTTTAATTAGTTGATTATACTTTTACTGATGTGAAAATCTGTAGATGGTTTACTGTAATATTTACAGTAATATTATTTTCTGATGGTTGATTAAATTTGGTTTACTGATTCGAAATCTGTAATAATATTTATAGTTTACTGATGCGATTCATGTGAAAATCTGTAGATAGTTGATTAAATTTATTTGTAATAGTTAAATTTTACAGTAATATCCAGTTAAGTATGAATATTATTAATAGTTTACTAAATAGTTAAATTTACAGTAATATCTAGTTAAAATTGACAGTAAATTTACATTATTAATATCTAGTTAAAATTAATAGTAAAATTTACAGTAAAATCTGTAATAATATTTATAGTTTACCGATTTACAGTATTAAATCTGTAATATTATTTACAGTAATATTAGCTTTGGAAACATATGAATTTCAAGTATACAAATTTTCAATATGCACCGGCTTTTGAAGTACACCAGAGTCTTTAAAGTATACATATCATTAGTTTCGAAGGTATGAGATTTCAAGTGTGTGTGTGTGTGTGTGTGTGATTTTCAGTGTATGTATGGTAAGAGCATATATCTTCCAAAGTTTCGAATCCTGTTATTTTGAGTTTAAACATATGGAGTGCATATCTGCGGTTACAAATGTACTAAGTTTTCAAAAATGCAAAGTTTTAAATAAACAAAAGTTTCAGATGCATACAACAATTTCCAAATATGCATGACCTTATATATATTGCTTCAAATTTATATAGTTTCTAACATACATAAGCTTTGAATATATGTTAGTTCTAAGAATACCAATTTCATATACGTAAGTTTTTGAGGATTTATATACTATATAGTTTCAAATGTGGCAGTGATTTTAAAAGTTGAAAGGTTTCAAAGTATGTATCAGTTTTTGCAAAGAAATCTGGACATTGGTTTTGAAATGAATATTAGCTCCATATGTAAATATATATGCATTGGTTTTTGAAAATATAACAATCTATTTTGATATTTTTACAGTAAATTTACTGTATTTAATATTTATAAATTTTTTAAATGGTTAGAACTTAAAGAGTTTATAAATATACAGTTAAGTATGAACATGTAGATAGTTTAATTTTTTATGAACTTAAATTACTTACAGTAGCAAGTAGTATGAACTATTTTTACAGTAGATGGTTTAATTTTCTTATACTCGGTATTTTTTATAAATACTTAAGTATGAACATGTAAATAGAATGAACTTAATAGTATGAACTATTTTTACAGTAATATTATACTCACATGTAGATAGTTTTACAGTATTTTTACAGTATAATTACTTACATGTAGATGGTTTGATTTTTTTATACTCGGTACTTTTTATAAATACTTAAGTATGAACATGTAAATAGTATGAACTTAAATTACTTAAATATTTTAATTTTTTAAATAGTATAAACTATTTTAACTATTTTTTAAATAGTATGAACTTAATAGTATATTAACTTAATAGTATGAACTTAACTGTATGAACTTAATAGTAATATTAACTGTATGAACTTAACTGTATATTAACTTAATAGTATGAACTTAACCGTATATTAACTTAATAGTATGAACTTACATGTATATTAATTTTTGTTTTTCATGCACTATAACAGGTACAAATAGGTAGTTCTAGAGAAACAAGAGATGGCGATGAGTTTGTGGAAGAAGAGGATAATAAGGAAACCGGCGAAGAAGACATCAATATTAGAAAACCTCCTCTACATCCGGTGCGCAAGCCTTCTTCTAGAAAGCCTTCTCCGGTATGGGAACATTTTACTAAAGATGCAAATTTCAATTTTCAAAAATGTGTATGCAACTATTGTGGTCAACAATTTGCATGTGATTCTAAATCAAATGGCACTTCACATTTAAATTACCATATAAAACATTCATGTAAGTCCATTTCACATGATAGTGATAAGAGACAAAAGGCTTTAGCTTTTGGAACAAATAGCGTTAGTGAAGGTAGTTGCAATATTATCACATGGTCATTCAATAAAGAGGAATGTAGAAAAGCGTTAGCTCGAATGCTAGTTATTGATGAACTCCCTTTTATTTTTGTGGAGGGTGAAGGTTTTCTTCAATTTTGTCGAGAATTTTGTCCTAGTTTTGAAGTTCCTTCACGTAGAACAATTTGTAGGGATGTGCTTCAATTATATTGGGACTCGATAGAATCTCTTAAAAATGTTCTCAAAATCATTGCATGGTGTTTGTCTAACTACTGATACATGGACATCTATTCAAAATGTGAATTATATGGTTTTAATTGCACACTTTATTGGCGGAGATTGGAAGTTACATAAAAGGATTATAAATTTTTGTGTGATTACTAGTCATAAAGGAGAAAATATTGGAAAAGTTATTGTCCACTGTATCACAAAATGGGAACTCAAAAGAATAGTGTCTATCATGGCCGATAATGCTAGTGCAAATGAAGTGGCAATTAATTATGTGAAAAGAAAATTAAATGATTATAATGGTGGTTGTGTTTTGAATGGTGATTTCATGCATATTCGTTGTTGTGCTCATATAACCAATTTAATCGTCAATGATGGGCTAAAAGAAATTAGTAGTACTATAGTTGGAATTCGTACTGCAGTCAGATTTGTGGGATCATCTCCATCACGATTGAATAAATTTAGAGAGATATGTTTAAGTTTGGGAATTGAGAATAAATCTATGCTTATTTTTGATGTACCGACTAGGTGAAATTCAACATATTTGATGTTGGAAGCGGCTTTAAAATACAAAAAGGTTTTTGATGATACGAAAGAAAATGATGGTATTTTTGTTGCTTACTTTGATAATGAAATTCATCCTCTGAGTTCTATCGATTAGAAACATGCTGAATTATTTTTTAAATTCTTAAAGTATTTTTATGATGTTACTTTAAAATTCAGCAAAATTTTATCCATTAATGCAAATGTTTGTTTTGCCGAGCTTAGTGGAATTCAAGAAGAACTTAAAGGATTGGTTGATAAAATGAATCCTTATCTTGGTAAAATGGCAATTAGTATGAAAATGAAGTTTGATAAATATTGGGGAAGTGAAGGTAATATGAAGAAAAATTTATTTGTTACGTGTGTGCTTGACCCAAGGTATAAATTCCAATTTTTGAAGTATATGTTGAAGACATGTATGAAAAAAATATTGCGAAAGACATATTAAAAAGTGTGAAGAATATTTTGATAAGGTTGTTTGAATTTTATGTTAACGATTCTACATTTGGAACACAAAGGCGTGAGGAACCACAACTTAGTACGCTCGTTGCTAGTGAACGCGTTGAGGATGTTAGTGATGTTCTTTTTAGAAGAATGAATACTTTTCTAAGATAGGTTCAACAACACGATAACGAAGGCAATGAACTAGAAAAGTATTTAAATGCACCGATTGAGGGTACACCAAATAATTTTGATGTTTTACTATGGTGGAAGGTAAATAGTTCCAAATATCGTGTTTTATCTTTTGTTGCACGAGATCTTCTTGCTATTCTGATATCCACGGTTACTTCCGAATCCGCTTTTAGCAACGGAGGAAGAATTATAGATCCTTTTCTTAGTACTTTGAATCCATGGATGGTTGAGGCAATAATTTGTACTCAAAATTGGTTAAGGTCCAAACCAATTTTTGTCGATCATTGGATTGAAGTTCCTATCGATAATGTTGCTTATTATGATGAGCAAATATCAGGTGATATTTGCATTTGTAAAATAATATAGTTCTTCATTTGTTAGATTATAAATACAATGCTCTAATTAACTTGTTTGGCATGTAGATTTTGTACATGGATGTCAATGTGAGTCGCCATCATCTTTTATGTTCACCATGGATGGTCCATGTTCGCCATCGTTGTATTCACCTACACCACAGCTAGTTTCATGTAGTAGAAGTGTTCATATAGTTTAATGTTTACACTTGATAAGTACGTATGTTGGTATACCTTCATACTTTACTGGAATTAAAAGTAGTGAATTCTGTTAAACTGGAACCCAAATACATGTCAAATTGTTTTACAGGGCACAATTTGCAATGTATATATTCCATTGAGTATTTATATTCCTTTCATATTACAGTTAATTCTTGTTATAGTTTTTTTCCCAGTGCAATGACTCATCATGGCTGTTACTTCTTTCATACTATTATTTGGAATGAATATATTCATCCAGTTTAGTCATTCATTATGTCTTCTTGGTTGCCATTGATTAATAAACTTCACTGTGTTAAGACAATCTTCAAACAAAAAGCTAATTTTTATTTTATTTTCAAGTAATCAAAGCATAATACCTTCAAGTGGTTTTCCATGAGGCCATGTTAACTACGAATTTGCAGATGTACCCCTGGTACTTTGAAACTAGTTCTGGTTTACATATTTAGATGGAGCACACAATATGCAGTAACAGGTCATTTGACCTGACAGCGTTGTAGTGGTGACAGTTACTTTTATTAGTCTTACTTTCAATATAAATGAACAATATTTTGCAATTATTTATATAATTTATATTAGTATATTAGTTGATTAGTTCATTATGTATTAGTTAATTAGTATTTTATACTATGAAAGGAGAGTAGCATCTTAAAGATTAAACTAAATGAACATTTCTACTATCAAAGGAGAGTAGCATCTTAAAGATTAAACTAAACTAAACCTTCATAATATACATAATACTTAATATAAATGTCATTTATGTCGGTATACCTATAGTTAAATGACATGTATGTTGGTATGCATGTAGTTTAATATACATAATACATAATATAGTTATTTATAATACATGTATGTTGGTATACTTGTAGTTTAATATGCAATACATAATACTTAATATAGTCATTTATAATACATGTATGTTAAATGACATGTATGTTGGTAACTTGGTATACAGTATTGTTGCTGCTATGCTTTTTATGCTTGTGTTGGTTCAACAATTGTATATTTGTATTGAAGCACATTGAGACCACATCGCCATTTTAATTTTTAAATGCATTATAAATATATATGTCATTTATAATATATCATTTAATATATGCATTGCCATTTTAAATGCAGTCACCGATGAGTGGAATATGGATTGAAAGTCAAATAGAGAGTTGATTTGAAGACTGAAGCAGATTTTAATTTCCTTTGCATTTTCAATGGAAAACGAATGTATTTCAGTATTTCTATTATCGTTTATGTTGAATATTTATTGCAATTTGAGTGTATTATGTATCAATCGGTGACTGCAAGCTTGCTAGTGTATTAGCCTGTAGTAATGTATTATTGAATTATGGTAAGTCTGTGACTCTGTTATGCAGTGGATTGAAGATTCATTGTGACATTGTAAGTGTAAGCCTGTATAGACAAATGCTCTGATTACAATTGTAACTTTATATGCAGTGGATTCATCGTACTATATTATATGCAGTGCATTTGTATAAGCCTGTATAAAGTTAAATGTGGTGATTGCAAATGTATTTGTGTAATATGCGGTCAGTAGTGTAGACCAGAGTTAGTAAGATATGATATGCATTGACTGTTCAAATGGTTAACTGATATGCTTGAATGGTTAACCGAACCCGTTAATTTGACCGGTTAACCACGATTTAGTTTAATCGGTTCGGTCGGTTAAAGCAACAGGTTTTAACCGATGAACCGGTTAATCGAACTGTTATTTTTAACCAATTAACCACTGAAATTAACCGATCGGTTTAACCGACCGTGCCTACCCCTACAATACGTGAGGAACAGAGCTACGATAGCACAGCCGGAGCAACCCCCACCCAAAGCAGATGCTTCAAGGAATGCCTAGGAATCTTGGCCAAGACAGATAATCCCGTAACTGGGATGGATGGGAAGTCAGATCCGGCTACTACTCTTTGCTTTGGTTTCTTTTTTGCATTTTTTGTATATTAGTGGTAAAAACAATAATAACCCCAGACCGCTTAGACGTGTGCTAAACCTAGATTGGTTCCTAGTCACGCTCTGAGTCGGATATCAGGGACGATTAAATAGGATAATAATCTCAGACCGCTTGAACATGCACAAAACCTAGATTGGTCCCTTTCCATGTTCTGAGTCGGATGTCTGGGATAAAAATTCAAGATTTCTACTTATTTAATTTTTGTTTGTTTGCTTTGATGTGAAATTTGAATTTTGTAGAATTTGTATTTAATGCGATGACTGATTTTGAACGCCATAGAGTCCCGATCGGAGAGACGGGTCCGGAGTTAAAGGTGCAAGTCACCTTGCCGGGGAACGAGTGAATGGACTTGTACGATATCAAATGCCATAGAGTCCCGACCAGAGAGACGGGACCGAAGTGTAAGAAGTAAGTCCCCTCATCAGAAAGTATGCAGATGGGCTTACTTAATCCCCCTTAACTTAATAAGTAAATGATCCAGTGAGATCAACCCCCTAAATTAAAACAACAAATGATCCAGAGTGATCGTCCCCTAAACTAAACATTGAACGATCCGAAGAGGTCATGCACTAAACTCAAACGGTCCAGAGAGATCGAACTTTACAGATTTGATTTTGCGAAAAGGATTTGAATGCCTTATAAATCGAATAATACTAATAAATCCTAAATGAACACAAGATGATTTTGATATATAATGTGATTTTGATATACGATGTGACAACTCTGGATGAGAAGCAAAATGATAATGATGTAAATACTGAATGAACATGGGACAATTAGAGATATGCGATGTAATTAGAGATGTGTGATGTAATAGCTCCAAATGAAATCGAATTGATTATGATATATAGATTACACTTAGGTAGAGTCCAGAGTCTTAGAATGTAACAGGTTTGGAAGGACTTATAATTGGCAAGAGAATCCGATGGAACCAGATGATTCTTTAAGGCTGAAGCGGTTGGAAAGCTAGATTATCAAAGACCGGAGGTAGGAACTTGTTCTAAAGCAAAGCACACCATTCATTCAAAAGGCGTACTTTGGTTGGTAAACGTTTACCCGCTTTTTGATGAAAGCAGCTAACTTAAAACGGATCTAGAAAACTCATACGGAGTCGGATTGACTTGAAATTTTGGGAAACAATTAGAAGACATAAAAGAAGGCTCGCGAAAAAAATGGGATGGATTGGAGTTAGTATGATGGATCGTTGGCGATCCATCTTGATGGATCGCTAGCGACCCATGTGAGATGGGCCCCACAATCTCAAATTTATAGGGTAGGCCCCAAACACCCTCTAGAGTGTACCTGCAAAGTGTCGTCTGATTTCGTTAAGTTTTGTGGTAGTTATGGATGATTCTTCTGGACCAGATAACCTATGAAAACGGATGATCAAACTAACTCTAAATGACTTGTTACTTGGACAACACATTCAAAAGAACAAGTGAATAACACTCAGGGAAAATTAGCCAGATATAATCTAAGGAGATGGATCACTAGCGATCCATCACCTATGGATCACTAGCGATCCATAGGGACGCTTCACGAGTCATCGTGACCTCTTGAATCTTGATCCATTGTCTCTTCTAAATATGTTTGCCAAGTTTCATAGCCTTCCAAGCAACCTAGTTTGAGAAGCAAAAACTCATCTAATTCTAGTCATAGATCAATCTAACTCACGTATGAATCATCGTCAAAACAAGGTAACTAGCCACGAAATCACATGGAGAGCATCTACATAAGGCAAGGAATGCAACCCAAGTGAAACAATCCAATAATATTCTAACTATATGGATCGCTAGCGATCCATCAATTCAGGTCAGGTCGATGTGTAATTTTTGGAGTTCCTTCGTATCCTTAAGTTTAGGTCTCTGGCAAAGCGACCCAGCCCAATAGCTCTCCAATCTCTATAGATACTCACCTACCTGCAACATAAAGAGGATCTTCTTCTGGACTGGTTGCTGGAACTTTGTAGAGATCATTCTTCACTCTTCTTCTCCCACACAATAGTCATCAAAAAGGTTCGCTATGATTCTCCAGTGAACTCCAACACTAGTGACTTGATCTAAATTACAAGATCCAATCAAATTGTAATCAGATTCAACTTGTACTTGTAGTCATTTTATAACAAAAGTTATAAAGTGGACGTAGGCTTCATTAACAGCCAGACCACTATAAAAATCTTTTGTCTTTTTACCATTTATGCTCGTTTTACATTTATTTTCTATATTATTGCTCTGTAAGAACATGGTTGGTGCTTTCACACTCAATCCAGGGTGTTGATCCATTTTTTTGGGTCAATAGGCATACAAAAATATAATTGATTTCTTTTATAATCTTATCTAACTATCAAATGCCCAACATTTCTTGGAGAACATCAGTTTTGAAAAGATCTCAATGTAACTTGTAGAATTTAAAGTTGAAACCATCTAGGCTTGAAGAGTTGTTATTATATATTTAAAAGTCAGCCTCTTTGACTACTTCTAATTCAAAAGGTTTTTCCAATGAATTTATACGATTTTCTAAAAGAATTTTTTTTACAAATAATATGAGAAAAATTAAAATAGAGAGAGGAAGTATTAAATAAAGATGTAAAGTACTATAACGCTTCACCATTGGGAGTAATGTTTGCACTAACCCAGATACCTTAAGCATCCATCATCATTTTAAACTATGGCCTAGTATTCAACTGAGATAATTCAAAGTGAAAGAAATATAGTAATGCCCCGGCTCCAATGACCGAAATATCAAAGGATGTTTACCATCCAATAGCTCGAATCAATGGACATGGAAGAAGCAATCTCTCATATACACTACTATGGGTCAGCACATATACGTTTCAATACCTGAATACATTTGAAATAATATGTACTCGTCTCGACGTAAAATAATGTACATGAGTTCTAGACTTGAATAACACAGTATTGGAGATACAAATGAAAATTTTCTCAACTAACAAAATTGGAGTGAATAAAAATGATAAATTTTATATCATATCTCAAAATTTGATACATCATCTCATTTATACAATTCATCACACAAATACATCATATCAATCAATACAATGGTAAGTCAATATAAGCAGAACAAATATCAACCTACGTCATTTGCTCCAACTCCATAACTTGGCTCAGAAAGCATATACAGTCATAATATTGACCTGTAAAACAACCTCATCTGACTTGAGGATTTTAAACAAATAACAAACCACGAGTCAGGCTAAAAATATAGCCGTAAGTGTAGCCGAATTCAAATAATAACATAATGAGTGTGACGGGTTTAAATATAACTCTACTTGGTTATAAAACAAATTTAGTACTCTAGTCAACACCCATTAATAAGTTCAATAAGCTCAGTAATTAAAACCATTTCAAAGTGGATTTCCAAATTCCTTTTTTCTCAAATCATTTCCACAAAATCACTCCAAAATGAATTTCCAAATTACTTATATAAAATTACTTTATTCATGAAAATCCCATATATTCAAAAATCATATACCAAAAGTCCACTTTGCAGATGATGTAAAAATACCAGTTTTAAATGCAAATAATTTATAAAATATTTTCCCCACTTGTATAAAACCAATAGTTGCAATATATTTCTAAAATCAATTTGCAAATTTGATAAATCCCAAAATATTATTCCAAAATATGAAAAATAGTATTTCTCCTTTTATTTGTTAAAAATTTCTACTTCTCATTCATTAAAACCAGTTTCGTAGTATTTGATAATTTCACCAAAACTAGATTTTAAAATATAATATAGTTTCTCCAAATCTTGTTCAAAATAAATATCCTCATATGGTAAATACCCATCATAATAAATCATAACAAACCATAATAAATCATCTACAATCGATACCCAAGAAGGAACCTTTTAATCCAACTCCTACGATCCAAGCTCTAATTTTACCAGCATTACCTTTGAGCGGTATATATATTTACATATATGAAAAACAATAATATCCAATTGGCTTATAAAACAAGTAGCAATCCCTTTTTAAAAGGTAAAATCACCAAAAATATTCCCAAATGGGGGAAATATACAAAATCATAACTTTATTTCTTTCAATTGGGAAATTCTCAGTCATATAAACACTATTAAAATAGCTTTAGTTTATTTTACACAAATCACTTTATTTTACCAAATCAATTAATATTTCATGATTTTAAAAGTTTCAACTTCATAATTATAATAATAATGAAATCTAAATTTAGTAATTAAAATATTCTTCCATAGTTTAACAGACCTATTGGGTGTGAATGACTTTAGCAGAACAATGTTTGACTTTGCTTAACAAATAAAATATCACTATTATCAAATGTCCAGTTCAAATCACAATTGTGTGTGCACGTGCACGTATACACACACATTCATTTAACATTCATCAATAAATATATTTTATAATATTCATCACATAGAATTTCAATTCAAGTTCAACTAAAACTCTTTACTTCCCATTTAAAATAATAATAATAATTCAAATTCAACTTAATTATAATTATTTTCAATTCAAAAGTAATTCAAATAAAATTTCTTTGGTGCAAAAATCCTATAAAGTTTATTTTAAATTTATAAACTAATGAAAAATCACATCAAATAATATTTGCACTTCTTTTCTTTAAAATGATATAAGATCTTCTTCACAAATATATCCAACATTTCAAATATATTCAAATAAATTCAAAAGCGAAAATTAATAATAAAAATACAATTCCCATTTTAAATAATTTTTAGAAATAGTTTTAGAAGTGCTAGAATCATGAGGTTTCAAAAATCAATTCAACTTTATCAAATATTTTTATTTATAATACTCTTTCATTTTTATATAAAATGAGTTAAGCTATCAAATTCAACAATATATAAACATTTATCAATTCAATTTATGTTTTGATATTCAATTCAAATCAATATTGATAATATATGAAATTTAATGTAACGACCCAGAATTTTTGATAATTAAAATTCTAATATTTAATTGATTTTAAATATTTATAAATGAATTTAATAAGTCGAATAATTTATTTAAAGGATATTGGATTTAATTTGGTCAATTAAATCGATAATTTAATAATTGAAATTCCAGAGATAATTGAAAATCGAGTTTAAAGTGATTGAAAATGATTTGTAAAATTTTATTTAATCATATTGGAGTTATAGAAAGGTTATAGAACTTTTAAAATTGAATTTGGAGTTAATCTATGAAAATTGAATATTTTAATATTTAATTATCGACTGTAAAAATAGCCAATTTTCGAACAGTCTCAGAATTGAACGAAACCAGTTCCATTGGATCCGTAATAGTTAGTTATTATCGGATTTCAATTTTCGTATCAATCGGAGTTATCGTTTGACCGTGGCAGCTCGAAACGCATCGATATCGTTTTAATTTTAAATCGTCGAGTTAAAAATAGTCATTTTTCAAACAGTGTCGGATTTCGACGAAACCAGTTTCATCGGATCCGTAATGTGATATTATTGTAAGATTTCAAATTTCGTAATTTTTGGATTTACCATTTGTCCGGTACAAATTAAAACGCATCGAAATCGATTTAAATCGGTTTAACTTAAATTGATCGTTTAATTGCATATCTCGCATAGACGACCGAATTAGCTTTCGAAACCTGTTCCATTGCGTTCGGAACGCGGGATAAACCCTAGAAACGATAGTGACCGCGCGTAAATCGGATTCCGGAAAACCGGAATGAATAGTGTCGTTTTATTCTTTATAAATACCCCCCCTTGTTATCACAAAATAAGACAAAACAAAAAAATTAGGGTTTCATCACGTCGCAGCCGCCTCCATTAAAATGAACGGCCAGAGAACAATATTCTTCCTCCTCAAAAATCTCTCGATCCAAGCATCGATTAAAGAAATGTTCAACATGGAAGTTGTAGAGGGCAGTGGGATTGACATATCCAACGGTCATGATCGCGTTTGGGTTAGTGGATCGACGGCAAAATGCAGATGAAGGCCGTGCGTTGCGTGCATGTTTTCCAAGGAAGGAGGAGACCGAGCTTCATGGAATTGCAGCCGAGTGTGGGGTAGGGCATTGGCTTCGTATTGGCGGTGGAGTGATGGTGTCTGGACGTTGGTAGGAGGCGCGTGCATTAGGGTTAGGATGGCGGCATGGGTTTGCGTACATGAATGAACGATGAAGGGGAAGAAGTAAAACGCGGCCAAGATCTCCTGTTTGAAATTCACGGTCCAGATAGATGTGGGTTTTAAAATAAAGAGAATTTGTAATTTTTAATTTAAATTTAAATCCGTTAATGTTTAAAATTGCATATCTCTTTTATACGAGGTCAGAAAATGGCGAAATCAGTTGCGTTGGAATCGTATCGTCGAACACTACGCGATGCAATTGGTTTGGAGTCGTTTGGAGCTAGTTTGAATTTCGGGTAAAATTAAACGCCGTTTAATTTTATTCGAAGACAAACGCTGAAATCAGAATTAAAAACACGGTGAGATCTTCTCACTCAAATGAAAGTGGATTTTCTTTTGCAGTTATTGATTGATTTGTTTGCTATTGGATGTGATATTAGATATAGTAGGATATATATCTATATATAGCAATATATACATATTGGCATATGTATATATTGGATTGATGATTTCCCGCCTCGTATAGCGGATGAGACCCTATTGCGCCGTTAGTAAGCGGATTTTTATAAAACCCATATACCGCGATAATTCTGTACTGGAGCGGAATTGGTATTGTGCTAACGTCTGTGGATGCAGGGAAACAGGTTGGAGGGATCCAACTGGATTCCTCACCAGTAGTTATTTATTTACAGATATTGTGATGTATTCTGTTATCATATGTTGAGATATGATATTGACTGTTGTGATTGACTAATTGATGCGTTGCATCATTGGATTCAAAATTTTGAAGTTTAAAAATAACGATCTTTAACTTTAAAAGAGATTTTTGAAGTGATCTTTGAAATATACGTTTTATTAAATTTTTGAAGTGATTTATAATGAATAAATAAACGTTCAAATTTTTAAAGTTATAAAAAGTTAAGATTTTTGTGAAATATAACCAAAGTGTGATTTTTGAAGTGAAAGTTGATTTAATTGTAGAATGGGTTAAATTGAGATTTTTTTTTAAAAAGTATTATAAAAGATGTACAAAAATTGATATTCATAACTTTAAAAGATTGGGATTATAAAACGAGTTTTGATAAGCGTTAAAATGAATTTTTTTGAATTTATAAGTGAATGAAATTTATAAATTGTGAACTTATAAATGGAAATGATTTTGTAGAATAAATGAATTATAAGTATTCAACTTATAATATGGATAGTTGGTATAAAAAAATTTAGTTATGAATTGAATTAGTTAACAAAGGAGATTTATAAATTGAAGTTTTTATAAATATAAATGTGATTTATAAACGCTGTTTATAAATCCGAAATTACTTATTTTGATAAGTGAAATTCTAGAAGTAAATAAAAGGAGATTGATAAATCAAAGTTGTTACCGAATCGAAATAGAATTTATAAACGTTGTTTTATAAATTCGAAATCAATTGGATTTGATAAATTTAATATAGAAGGTTATTAAAGAAGATATATTCGCGATTTTGGATAGCGAATTTTTATTGAAACAAATGTGGAGGGAATATTGAAATTTGGTTAGTGAAGTATATTCACGATTTTTGGACAGTGAATATATTGTTAAGTAAAATGAATTTGTTTTGGAAAAAGATATTCAAAAAATGAAGTGATTGTTTTAAAAGATGTTTTAAAACGTGTTAAAGTATCGAAATCATAGATTTCAACATTTATTGTTGAAATAGACGTTTTCGAGAAATAAGGAAATGATGGACTATAACACTGTTGTTATAGTAAATGATTTTCGAAAGAAAATGTTTTATGTAGTATTGGGATTTATATATCTATCTAAATCCGAATCCCTATACTAGTGATTTTGAGTCGTCGTAACGATGTTTTACGTAACATTCGTTTTGACTCAAATAAAACGTGTTTAAAGAATGATTTCCTTAAAGAATGAATATATACTTAATTTGATTTAAGTATATCGAATATTTTCCAAGTGTTGAAAATAAATGATTTGTGAAATACTTGTTATTAAATAAGTATGGAATTGCTTTTCCAATATGAAATGAACGTTTTTGAGATTTATCTTCTTAAAGATAAATCGAAAGTGAATATTGACATCGATTCGAAAATCGTATATCAGTAGATATTTTTAAAATATAAATTCACTATGGAATTTATAAAAGAAAAGGGAATCTTTTTGAAAATAAACGTTGATTTATTTTTGAAGTGTGGGAATTTTATATCTAGTAAAGATATTTTTGAAGATGAAATAATTTGGGAAAATTATTTGGAATCTGATGATGTCGCGCATCTTTATTGATAGTTAAATAACCGACTATCAATAATTACCTTGAGTAGGTATTTGTTGTGAATTGGATGAATTTGAATGCCACACTTATTTTTGAATAAACGCTCACTATTCGGGTTAGCCGGGAAAGGACCATGGGGTCGTATAACCCATTCCGAATATGTGATACGTCGTTATGAATTGCATTTGAAGACCGGTGTTGAAGACCGGATATTTTTGAAAACGGAAGGATTACCGTCGAGTTACTCTACATCGGCTGATCTCCGGTTTAGAGGTTTTATCACCCTTAGTGACGGGAAGTCCTGACGTGATTGAAATTATCCGGAAATGCAAGGGCTTCGTGAGAAGTGCCTTCGGTTCTGTTCGATCCCGGAACAGACTTGTATGGATTGTGTGTCTGACGTTACAATTTGAGATATAAAGCTGATTTCTTTCAAATACATATCTGTTGGTGGCGGAGAATTTATTCTCTTAGCTTAACACCCTTCTCTGAGACGTACGAGCTCAGAGGTTATGTAGTTGAAATTTATCAGCGATATATCCCAGTTTGGTAACGTGGCATACTGAGTGTTGCTGTGAAATGATCAGTGTTTGATCATTTGCGATATGATCATTTGTTTGATCTTATATCTTTGTGATCATAGGTTGATCATTTTTGTTTGACCCGAAGTAGGGCTTTGTAGAAAGCGTAGCTTTGTGGACGAGACTTCGACGAGCCTCACACCCCGGAAATGGTCAAAACAGGAAGGATGCGGCAAGGTTCTAGGGAGTAGCGCCCCTTAGTGTATGTCATTCCTTCTGGATAGAGGTGGTATCATGGTATGGAGCCCAGATACTTAACCTATGTGGTTACTGCATTATTATCTATGTGGTTTGTTGGAAATCGGGGATCCTCGGGAAGATCGGTTACGATCGGGGGATGACATACGCGTGTCAGTAGTTACCTATTTTTGCAGAGGTAACCCGGCCTTGTGTTGGCAGAGATCCGGTTAGGTTCTCGGGTCGTCTATTCCAGGGACGTACCCATTGTGGGAAAGGAAGTTCCTTAGCCTGACCATTTGTTGGAAATCTAAAGAAACAATACGCGACGTGTACGGTTTTAGTTGTATTACCTGCTATGGAATGTGGCGGTAACCTGCTATTGAACATAGTAGCTATAGTAGGCATAAGTGCGGAATGCCTATGCTGGCTAAGATTTATATTATACTTTCGAAATGTTTTCTACACTATGCACTAATAATAATATCAAAAATGATTTGATTTTGCGTAGTAAGCATCTTTGACTATCATAAGAAGAAATCTCCTCCAATTCTGCGTTTGCATTGTGTGTGTGGTGGGAGGTCTTATGGTAGTTTCATTTTCCAAAAGCATTGCGAATTTGTTTTATTTTCTTTGTGAAAAATAACTGTTTTACGATCTCACACCAGTCACCATGACTGACTCGGAGTTTATTGTTCCCTTCTAAACTCTGGGTGCCCACCAATTTCCACACGGGCAGCCTAGAGTTATGTTATCAGGATATTCTGGAGCTTGGAGATAAGCTGGAGGACGAGACGTAGTATTTGTATCTGATAGTATTTATTCCGCTGTGTATTCTGTATGAGGACAAGTTTATATAACTGTCCATTGTTGTTTATTGACTCTGATATGATGTGATGTAATGTAATAACAGATATAATTCTTTTGTTTTTAAATGACATTCATTTATTTATTATATATTGTTCAGCTGCGATATGTGAGATTCTGGTATTGTTCTGTTTCTGTTGTTGTTCTGTTGTTCTTCTTCTTCTACTTTTTCTTTTTCTTAAAACCATAACTTTTCGGGTTTCCGGCATTCGATGGCTCAGCAGTCGATAAAGTGAGTATCGATGTTGAATTTTCGAAAGTCGAAAATTTCGGTACGTGACAGCGTGGTATCAGAGCATATGGTTAAGCGACAACCCTGCTCTGTTGGGTGTTACTTATTAGAGATAGAGTCAGTAGTACTCTAGAATGAGTTGAGTGTAATAATAGATACGAGTGCGTATTTGTTAGTGAATATAAAATTGTTTTATATTGTGATGATTGGTTTGTTGAGTGGTATATGGATTCTGGTCGGTATTGTCCGTACAACTCTATCGATAGGAATCTCTAAACACTTATATAGAACAATTCGGCACAGTATTGTTTTAAATAGGTTGAATGAAATAATTTTACCCAAAACTATTTTTGTATATAAAAGAAATGATTTTTCTATAAAGTACTATAGTATATGGTTGCATGGATGTTAGGAAGTAATAATAGTGAATTATCATCACTAAAATGGAATAAGAAATTGAAATCATAACTCCAAAGTTAAGAGATAAATCCATGTACAAATGAAAATTGAGAATATAAATTGTAAATGTGATTTGTAATTTAAAACGGAATTCTAGAGAGTTTTTTTTGAAATGTTTGAAAAGAATTTGCAAATTTTGGAGATTTTGAAAGTTTAATTCCTTTTTGATTTGAAAATGAATTTCAAAGGTTTTGAAAGGTATTTTGGAGAAATGAAAGCTCTAAACTCTTTTCGGTCGCTGGAAAATAACTTCGATGATGACCGCGGCATCATTGGTGTTCATTTTCGGGTTTCCAAAAGAGGAATTGCTGCCAAATCATTTTAAATGGAAGTTGTTTGGAAAAAAATTGGGTTTGGTTTTTGAAATTCAAAGGGATAATTTGAATTGTTTTCAAAATGGCTTTAAAAGGTTGAAAAGACTCTGGAATACTATATAACAATATTTATGAAATATTATGAAATTGATAACTTATAAAATATTTGAAATTTGATTTGGAAATGAGATTCCAATTGGAAATGAAAGAATCAATGAATGAGTTTCAGAATGAATAAATAAATTTGAATTTGTAAGTAAAACTGAAATTGAAGATGAATGTGAAACTTTGTTCTGAATTTGTTAGTAAATGTAATTCAAGCTGAATATTGAAATTTAAAATGAATTAGTGAATGAAACTAATATAAAGAGTGATATGAATTAGTAAATGAAAGATGATCGATAAAAATTCAATATTCAGAATAGAAGATAAAATTGAATTCGAATAGAAATTTGAAATGCAAGATTGAACGAAATTGAATATGTAACTTCAATAGTAAGCTAAAGATATATAAGCAGTTGATATTGAAAATTTTGTAATAGAATTTGCAAATAGTTTGAATGTGTAACTAGATATAATGGCTAGTAGGATATACAGGTGTATAAAGGAATTGGGAATTTTGATTTCGAAGATAAATTTGAATTGCTCGACAAAAGGTATGTATTTAAAGTTGAATATGAGTTTTTGATGATTTCTTGTCTAGCCGCTTGGCTTTTTCTTTTCCTTTTTGAAATCTGAGAGTCCGTAGGAACGTTTTGTAGTCGTACCGTATTAGCCGCGCAAAGGAGACGCTGGCGAAATTTTTCGAAAATTCCGAGTGTTAGAAAAATTTTGAGAAATTTTGAAAGTTTAAAATTTGAATTTAAACTCGAATTTGAATTGAGAAGTTAAACAATGTTGTTTGAAACTTAGAGTTGAAGTTGGAAAGTTAGTAGAATTAATAACGAATCTTTAATAGAAAGATTTGTTTTGATAAATTGATAAAACTATTAGATTGTGAAAAATAGTAGACGAGTTAAGAACCATTTTCCTTACTTGTAATTTCGAGGACGAAATTCTTTTAAGGGGGGAAGTCTGTAACGACCCAGAATTTTTGATAATTAAAATTCTAATATTTAATTGATTTTAAATATTTATAAATGAATTTAATAAGTCGAATAATTTATTTAAAGGATATTGGATTTAATTTGGTCAATTAAATCGATAATTTAATAATTGAAATTCCAGAGATAATTGAAAATCGAGTTTAAAGTGATTGAAAATTATTTGTAAAATTTTATTTAATCATACTGGAGTTATAGAAAGGTTATAGAACTTTTAAAATTGAATTTGGAGTTAATCTATGAAAATTGAATATTTTAATATTTAATTATCGACTGTAAAAATAGCCAATTTTCGAACAGTCTCAGAATTGAACGAAACCAGTTCCATTGGATCCGTAATAGTTAGTTATTATCGGATTTCAATTTTCGTATCAATCGGAGTTATCGTTTGACCGTGGCAGCTCGAAACGCATCGATATCGTTTTAATTTTAAATCGTCGAGTTAAAAATAGTCATTTTTCAAACAGTGTCAGATTTCGACGAAACCAGTTTCATCGGATCCGTAATGTGATATTATTGTAAGATTTCAAATTTCGTAATTTTTGGATTTACCATTTGTCCGAAACAAATTAAAACGCATCGAAATCGATTTAAATCGGTTTAATTTAAATTGATCGTTTAATTGCATATCTCGCATAGACGACCGAATTAGCTTTCGAAACCTGTTCCATTGCGTTCGGAACGCGGGATAAACCCTAGAAACGATAGTGACCGCGCGTAAATCGGATTCCGGAAAACCGGAATGAATAGTGTCGTTTTATTCTTTATAAATACCCCCCCTTGTTATCACAAAATAAGACAAAACAAAAAAATTAGGGTTTCATCACGTCGCAGCCGCCTCCATTAAAATGAACGGCCAGAGAACAATATTCTTCCTCCTCAAAAATCTCTCGATCCAAGCATCGATTAAAGAAATGTTCAACATGGAAGTTGTAGAGGGCAGTGGGATTGACATATCCAACGGTCATGATCGCGTTTGGGTTAGTGGATCGACGGCAAAATGCAGATGAAGGCCGTGCGTTGCGTGCGTGTTTTCCAAGGAAGGAGGAGACCGAGCTTCATGGAATTGCAGCCGAGTGTGGGGTAGGGCGTTGGCTTCGTATTGGCGGTGGAGTGATGGTGTCTGGACGTTGGTAGGAGGCACGTGCATTAGGGTTAGGATGGCGGCATGGGTTCGCGTACATGAATGAACGATGAAGGGGAAGAAGTAAAACGCGGCCAAGATCTCCTGTTTGAAATTCACGGTCCAGATAGATGTGGGTTTTAAAATAAAGAGAATTTGTAATTTTTAATTTAAATTTAAATCCGTTAATGTTTAAAATTGCATATCTCTTTTATACGAGGTCAGAAAATGGCGAAATCAGTTGCGTTGGAATCGTATCGTCGAACACTACGCGATGCAATTGGTTTGGAGTCGTTTGGAGCTAGTTTGAATTTCGAGTAAAATTAAACGCCGTTTAATTTTATTCGAAGACAAACGCTGAAATCAGAATTAAAAACACGGTGAGATCTTCTCACTCAAATGAAAGTGGATTTTCTTTTGCAGTTATTGATTGATTTGTTTGCTATTGGATGTGATATTAGATATAGTAGGATATATATCTATATATAGCAATATATACATATTGGCATATGTATATATTGGATTGATGATTTCCCGCCTCGTATAGCGGATGAGACCCTTTTGCGCCGTTAGTAAGCGGATTTTTATAAAACCCATATACCGCGATAATTCCGTACTGGAGCGGAATTGGTATTGTGCTAACGTCTGTGGATGCAGGGAAACAGGTTGGAGGGATCCAACTGGATTCCTCACCAGTAGTTATTTATTTACAGATATTGTGATGTATTCTGTTATCATATGTTGAGATATGATATTGACTGTTGTGATTGACTAATTGATGCGTTGCATCATTGGATTCAAAATTTTGAAGTTTAAAAATAACGATCTTTAACTTTAAAAGAGATTTTTGAAGTGATCTTTGAAATATACGTTTTATTAAATTTTTGAAGTGATTTATAATGAATAAATAAACGTTCAAATTTTTAAAGTTATAAAAAGTTAAGATTTTTGTGAAATATAACCAAAGTGTGATTTTTGAAGTGATAGTTGATTTAATTGTAGAATGGGTTAAATTGAGATTTTTTTTAAAAAGTATTATAAAAGATGTACAAAAATTGATATTCATAACTTTAAAAGATTGGGATTATAAAACGAGTTTTGATAAGCGTTAAAATGAATTTTTTTGAATTTATAAGTGAATGAAATTTATAAATTGTGAACTTATAAATGGAAATGATTTTGTAGAATAAATGAATTATAAGTATTCAACTTATAATATGGATAGTTGGTATAAAAAAATTTAGTTATGAATTGAATTAGTTAACAAAGGAGATTTATAAATTGAAGTTTTTATAAATATAAATGTGATTTATAAACGCTGTTTATAAATCCGAAATTACTTATTTTGATAAGTGAAATTCTAGAAGTAAATAAAAGGAGATTGATAAATCAAAGTTGTTACCGAATCGAAATAGAATTTATAAACGTTGTTTTATAAATTCGAAATCAATTGGATTTGATAAATTTAATATAGAAGGTTATTAAAGAAGATATATTCGCGATTTTGGATAGCGAATTTTTATTGAAACAAATGTGGAGGGAATATTGAAATTTGGTTAGTGAAGTATATTCACGATTTTTGGACAGTGAATATATTGTTAAGTAAAATGAATTTGTTTTGGAAAAAGATATTCAAAAAATGAAGTGATTGTTTTAAAAGATGTTTTAAAACGTGTTAAAGTATCGAAATCATAGATTTCAACATTTATTGTTGAAATAGACGTTTTCGAGAAATAAGGAAATGATGGACTATAACACTGTTGTTATAGTAAATGATTTTCGAAAGAAAATGTTTTATGTAGTATTGGGATTTATATATCTATCTAAATCCGAATCCCTATACTAGTGATTTTGAGTCGTCGTAACGATGTTTTACGTAACATTCGTTTTGACTCAAATAAAACGTGTTTAAAGAATGATTTCCTTAAAGAATGAATATATACTTAATTTGATTTAAGTATATCGAATATTTTCCAAGTGTTGAAAATAAATGATTTGTGAAATACTTGTTATTAAATAAGTATGGAATTGCTTTTCCAATATGAAATGAACGTTTTTGAGATTTATCTTCTTAAAGATAAATCGAAAGTGAATATTGACATCGATTCGAAAATCGTATATCAGTAGATATTTTTAAAATATAAATTCACTATGGAATTTATAAAAGAAAAGGGAATCTGTTTAAAAATAAACGTTGATTTATTTTTGAAGTGTGGGAATTTTATATCTAGTAAAGATATTTTTGAAGATGAAATAATTTGGGAAAATTATTTGGAATCTGATGATGTCGCGCATCTTTATTGATAGTTAAATAACCGACTATCAATAATTACCTTGAGTAGGTATTTGTTGTGAATTGGATGAATTTGAATGCCACACTTATTTTTGAATAAACGCTCACTATTCGGGTTAGCCGGGAAAGGACCATGGGGTCGTATAACCCATTCCGAATATGTGATACGTCGTTATGAATTGCATTTGAAGACCGGTGTTGAAGACCGGATATTTTTGAAAACGGAAGGATTACCGTCGAGTTACTCTACATCGGCTGATCTCCGGTTTAGAGGTTTTATCACCCTTAGTGACGGGAAGTCCTGACGTGATTGAAATTATCCGGAAATGCAAGGGCTTCGTGAGAAGTGCCTTCGGTTCTGTTCGATCCCGGAACAGACTTGTATGGATTGTGTGTCTGACGTTACAATTTGAGATATAAAGCTGATTTCTTTCAAATACATATCTGTTGGTGGCGGAGAATTTATTCTCTTAGCTTAACACCCTTCTCTGAGACGTACGAGCTCAGAGGTTATGTAGTTGAAATTTATCAGCGATATATCCCAGTTTGGTAACGTGGCATACTGAGTGTTGCTGTGAAATGATCAGTGTTTGATCATTTGCGATATGATCAATTGTTTGATCTTATATCTTTGTGATCATAGGTTGATCATTTTTGTTTGACCCGAAGCAGGGCTTTGTAGAATGCGTAGCTTTGTGGACGAGACTTCGACGAGCCTCACACCCCGGAAATGGTCAAAACAGGAAGGATGCGGCAAGGTTCTAGGGAGTAGCGCCCCTTAGTGTATGTCATTCCTTCTGGATAGAGGTGGTATCATGGTATGGAGCCCAGATACTTAACCTATGTGGTTACTGCATTATTATCTATGTGGTTTGTTGGAAATCGGGGATCCTCGGGAAGATCGGTTACGATCGGGGGATGACATACGCGTGTCAGTAGTTACCTATTTTTGCAGAGGTAACCCGGCCTTGTGTTGGCAGAGATCCGGTTAGGTTCTCGGGTCGTCTATTCCAGGGACGTACCCATCGTGGGAAAGGAAGTTCCTTAGCCTGACCATTTGTTGGAAATCTAAAGAAACAATACGCGACGTGTACGGTTTTAGTTGTATTACCTGCTATGGAATGTGGCGGTAACCTGCTATTGAACATAGTAGCTATAGTAGGCATAAGTGCGGAATGCCTATGCTGGCTAAGATTTATATTATACTTTCGAAATGTTTTCTACACTATGCACTAATAATAATATCAAAAATGATTTGATTTTGCGTAGTAAGCATCTTTGACTATCATAAGAAGAAATCTCCTCCAATTCTGCGTTTGCATTGTGTGTGTGGTGGGAGGTCTTATGGTAGTTTCATTTTCCAAAAGCATTGCGAATTTGTTTTATTTTCTTTGTGAAAAATAACTGTTTTACGATCTCACACCAGTCACCATGACTGACTCGGAGTTTATTGTTCCCTTCTAAACTCTGGGTGCCCACCAATTTCCACACGGGCAGCCTAGAGTTATGTTATCAGGATATTCTGGAGCTTGGAGATAAGCTGGAGGACGAGACGTAGTATTTGTATCTGATAGTATTTATTCCGCTGTGTATTCTGTATGAGGACAAGTTTATATAACTGTCCATTGTTGTTTATTGACTCTGATATGATGTGATGTAATGTAATAACAGATATAATTCTTTTGTTTTTAAATGACATTCATTTATTTATTATATATTGTTCAGCTGCGATATGTGAGATTCTGGTATTGTTCTGTTTCTGTTGCTGTTCTGTTGTTCTTCTTCTTCTACTTTTTCTTTTTCTTAAAACCATAACTTTTCGGGTTTCCGGCATTCGATGGCTCAGCAGTCGATAAAGTGAGTATCGATGTTGAATTTTCGAAAGTCGAAAATTTACGGGATGTTACAATATAGTTACTCAATTTAATTTAGTTTTCAACATACAATACAATCAATATCCCATCAACCATTCCATTCCAGCAATTAGTATTATATCTAGCCATTCAACACTACGAGTTTTAAACTAATAAACAAACACTTTTCGATGGATACAATCATATCTATTGTTAAGATTATATCTAGCAAAAAATCATCCATATCAGGCTACCAAGCCTTCATAAATCAAATATATCATCCATATTTATGTGTAAAATCAAATTATAACTCATAACCATGTATATGTCTATATGAAATATTCAAATTCTTTTTAATTGTTATTAATATCTAAAAAGGAGTTCAAAACCCACTGCATCAAATTCAAAGTCCATATCAAATTATCATGATAACTCTAATTTTCAAATGGCCAAAACAACCCAATTGCGCAATTAATCTACATATTGAAACAAATTAGAAATCAATTAGTGAAAGTAAGCTAAATCACTATAAATCAATTCACTATGAAATAGGGATTGGTATACTCACAATATTTGATTTACACTTCCTATTAACATTCATTAATTCAACAATTCAATCCCTCCTTCCAGCTGTCTCCATCACCTGCTATCGCACCAACCACCAACCCAAAACTCGTTATCGGCCATCACACACCTATATGTCGTCGACTTGTCACCAGCATCATGAAATCCATCTCGCGTTGCCACCACTTGACGTAGCACACATGGCCATCTCTTGGACGTCGAGTGAACCTAGCTCGGTCGTCAATACATCATCGCGCCTGACGTCACTCCTTTACACTTAACCACACACTATTCCTTCGATATCTCCTCTCGTCGTCAACATCGCGTGCATGCACATACATTTTATGGGCATCGTTACAGGGACTTGACTTATGGACATGATGGGGTTTTCAGTAGGGGTCACTAGATATGGGAGTTTTTTTGGGTATGAGGACACTGTGTGTAGTGTAAAAAAATTTAGATGGGGTTTGATCTATGTTTTGGTCCCATCGTATTCAAAAGTGGAGCCCCTTTAACCATGGCCTTTTTTTCTTTTGCAATTTGATTTGGAGATTTAGGGCTCAAAGAAGAAAATAGGCCGAAGGGAAAGAAAATGGGTAGGGTTTAATAAATGATAGGAGCAATAGATGAAAGATGGAAGGGTGTGGAAGAGTCTACGCGGTAGGATCGTATAATATGGAATAGTGAAATGGTCTAGGTAGATAGTAATAAGCAATAAGTAAAGTAGACACCAAGACTTTATACTGGTTCGGACCTCTTGTCCTACGTCCAGTCCCTAAGCTCCTCTTAGGAATTCAACTAACCAACAGCCCTCACTTAACCCGGAGGAATAGGTTTACAACTTACCCGAACAACCGAACGGGATTTCTTGCCTCAACTACCGAAGAGGACTTCAAACTAGATACTAAAAGTATTTCTGACTTGTTGTGTTCTTGGTAACACTAATGAGTCAAATTGAGTACAACTTTCCTATAATCTTATCCTCGAGAGTATACAAAGTGTTTGTGAAGGTTTAGGAAATGTGAATTATTATGAATCAAAAGGTGTTATAGTTAAAACAGAGATTCAAGCAATTGAAGTGGTTTGTGATTGCTTTAGAAAACTTAAGAAATCTGAAAGTATGTTCAAGAAAATAGAAAGATTACAGCAATTAGAATTGGTAATTTGCAAATGTTAAAACCATGTATTTATATGTGGAGAAGAGATGCATTTGTTTGCTAGAGGTGCAGGCAAGAGATGCTTCCATTTCCATTGGAGAATGGTTGCAACTCTTGGGAGGAAGAAGGTGTCCTTTCAGAAAAAATTCGCAGTTACAAATTCAGTCGACTGAACAGAGATTTCAGTCGACTGAAAATATGAAGTAAAATTTTCAGGAACAAATTCAGTCGACTAAGCAGGAACTTCAGTCGACTGGAACTATGCATTTTTGTGTATGTGTAACAGGTTCAGTCGACTGGTCATCCCTGTTCAGTCGACTGAACTACTAAATTTTGCACAGTGAATGTTTATTAAAAATGAAGTTTATAAAATGTGTTCTAGTGTTTGTGCAAGCCTCTTGAGGATAGATTTTAACAATAAATCTAAACTAAGACCTATATAAAAATCATACTTATGTTTATCATTGGTCTTCATCGTTCTTCTTTTAGCTTTGCACGTATCTCTTCCTTTTTGTTGAAGCACATTGTCATTGATCAAAATCTTAGCGTATCAACATTCTCCCCCTTTTTGATTGATGACAATACCTATGTTTGTAGAGATGTAATTATCTTTCCTCCCCCTGAATATATACACTATTTTCCTACAAAACAAAGTTAGTTACATAGATTTCTCCCCCTTTGTCATCGACAAAAAGGAAATAACAATATATAGAAGTATAAAATTTGCAAGTAATAGAGCAAACAATACAAACCATAGAGTATCATAAATAAAAGAAGGCTATTTATACAAGCCTTTGTAGAATTTGATAGAAATTAATAAAAAGTTTCGGAAATCAAACCATCAAAAAATGTTCAAGGTTCCCTGTCCCAATCATAAGAGCCTTCACGATCTCCTTCGGGTTCTCGAATAACAGGTCCACCTGTGGGTGGTCTATAAGCTCTTCCTCCTTGGCCACCACTTGTTCCGCTTGTACTGCTGCTTGTATGCTCTTCGGATGATGTCCAAGTGAAAGTTGGTGCCGGACGTTTGCCACGTGATGTTGAAGCGGTAGTGGAGCTTGAGCATGAGATGGCATTCCATAACTTGTTGAAGAAACCTTTAATTTTATCAAGCTTGTGATCTACCTTCTTGAGACGATTATCAAGAATTTGTTGATTCCTTGATAAAATCCCCAATGATTGATTGGTAGTATAACTTGGCTCAATGATACGAATTTCATCTTCTTGGTCGAAAGGTTCTTCATGTGGAGCTTGTGGAGGTTGTTGTGGTCCTTGATGCCTAGCTTCCCATTCGGCAAGAGATATGATGCGAGGCGGTCTAGTCGGGAGTTGCATAAGGCTTATTGTGCGGTGATTAATTTGATGAACCATTCTGTTTTCGGAGTCGGGTAATGGCGTATCAACATTGAGGAGAAGACGCATGATATATTCTCCAAAATATATTGTTCGAATTTTGCCATTGTTAAAAGTGAGAAATTCATCTAGAATGAGTTGGACCCAATTGACTTGAATGTTGCCCCAAATAGCGTATAGAGCTCGATAATTGATGGGGTAAACAATTTCATATGAGCCCGTTCGTGGAGTAATTGTTCTTATAAGAGCTTTGTGAAGGATTCTAGCTCTAGGTCATAGGGAAGTGGATTTAAAATCTCTAATGTCGATATTATCATCCAAAAATTGATGGTTTATGTTATCTCGAATTTGTGGATTGAATTCTATCTCTTCAAGCTTTCTCCCTACATTAGGTGATTCTAAGATGTGTGCAATTCGATCTAAGGAGAACCAAACTTTCTTCCCGCACACCATACTCCAAACACTATCATTTGGATTTCTTGGAGTTTGGTGTCCAAGGTTGAGGTTTGCATAAAATAATTTGACCATGACATGATTTATTGCATGGTCATTTCTTTTTAAATCCAAGAGAGAAGTTAAACCTGCCTGATCCGTAAATGCTAGAATGTTGTATGTCTGGAGGCTTTGGAAATCAATGAAGGAGTGTTCGAAAATGCGAGAGTTCTTCATTTTGTTCCACCTCGTTACAGCTACTCCATCATAGAGCCATTGTGCAATTTGAGCATCAATTGGCTCGGAGGATGAAGAAGAGGAAGCTCTTGATCTTTTTGGTGCCATTTGTGAGAGATTTGAGAGTAATTTGAGGATTGAAGGCTAGGGTTTTGGAAAACAATAGGGAAGAGAGAACTTTTGCAATGTAAAAAATGAATTGAAAAGGTGAAAAATGGTGGATAAAAATGGAAAAGTTGCCTGGGAATTGGCGTTCAGTCGACTGAATTGAAGGCCAAAAATTTTCTGTGTTGAATTCAGTCGACTGAACTGTTGTCTGAAAGTTTCTGTTGAAAGTTTAGTCGACTGGGCAGAGGGTGTCAGTCGACTGAGCTATGGAAAATCTGTTTTAAGCTTAATTTTCAGTGTTATTTCTGAATTTCGAAAGCAAAAGTTTTATTGAAAGAAGCAATTACAATTGTATAGATATATAACAACATGAATTGTCTTCAAAAGTAATTATTTCTTTGGAGATGAACTATTTTCCTTTTGCGTCTTTTTCCCTTCATTCTCCTTATAGCTTATTTCCCATGAATTTGGAGTATACTGAGGAGTCTTTGGGGACATCCAAGGATTCAAGGGATCAGCTGGTGTACGGTAAGATGAAGATGGATCGAACACACTACTTGGTCGAGGTAGGGGCTCGCTCACCTCATTTTTCTTTGAGCTACAAAAACGTAAACCAATTTTCTCAAGAAAGCTTAGTTGTCTTGCCATTACTTTCTGTTCAAAATATAATTCTCGTTGGAGATTAATTTGTTGTTGTTGAAAGTGATGAATCTCATCAATCTTTCTTTTTGTATCAGGGGAGGTAAAAAGTCCACGTTTTGCCTTCTTTGATTCCGGTGTGTAGCCAGTGCGATAGTTTTCCCATTTATACACTGGTTCATGCTTTGGTGTTGGCGTTGGAAGTTTTGGTGATGTAGGAGTGTTTTCGACTGAGGAGGTGATGTTGATATGAGAGTATGAGCTGTCGGAAGACATTTTTATATAGAATTTTCAAACTTTGTAATTCTTTTGAAAATAATTATATTTATAAAAGTATATTTATAGTATAAAAATGCTAAAAAATGTGGTGGTAAATTAATAAGGTTTTAGAACCAATCATTGTTTTATTGGATTAAAAGCATTGGTTAGAAATGGATGGATTAGAGACATCCTTTAATCTATTATGTATTAGGTAGCTGAATTGAAATATATATATTGAATAATTTTGTTTTTGTTATTCAGTCGACTGGGCAGAGTTGTTTAGTCGACTGAGTTTATATTTTTATAATATTTGCTATAAAACATCTTTAAAAGAAATTATTCCTAATTCTCGTCGCAATTTTATAAATGAGTTTTCTAATAAAGGTTTAGTAAATATATCAGCAATCTGATTTTTGGTAGAAATATGTTCTAAATT
This sequence comes from Allium fistulosum, assembly GCA_030737815.1. Lineage (NCBI taxonomy): Eukaryota > Viridiplantae > Streptophyta > Magnoliopsida > Asparagales > Amaryllidaceae > Allium > Allium fistulosum. Next base: position 106,334,538 of record CM060907.1, read on the forward strand.
TATGATTCCTTTTTCGATATTGTCACGTAGAAAGTGGTGACGAATATCTATATGTTTTGTACGAGAGTGATTAACCGGATTTTTAGATAAATTTATTGTACTTGTATTATCACAATATATTGTAGAGTTTGTTAAATTTATATTAAAATCCTTAAGTGTTTGTTGCATGTAGATAACTTGAGTGCAAGCTAAAGCGGCTGATATATACTCTGCTTCACAGGTTGAAAGCGAGACACAATTTTGTTTCTTACTAAACCAAGATACAAGTGATTTTCCAATGAAATGGCACGTACCACTTGTACTTTTTCTATCTGTTCGAGATCCACCAAAATCAGCATCACTGAATGATACTAACTCAAATGGACACTCTTTTGGATAGAAAAGACCAAAATCTTTAGTATTGTTAAGATATCGTATAATTCGTTTTACCGCTCTTAAATGTGATTCTTTAGGATTAGATTGAAATCGTGCACATAAACATACACTCGTCATTATGTCTGGTCTACTAGCGGTTAAGTAAAGTAAGGAACCTATCATACTTCTAAATAATTTTTGATCTACACTTTTGCCATTTTCATCTCGATCGAGATGAGATGTGGTACTCATAGGAGTAGGCTTTCCAGAAGTGTTTTCCATTCCAAAACGTTTAATTAGATTAGCACAATATTTTTCTTGATTTAAGAAAATTCCATTTGTTAATTTTTTAATTTGTAACCCGAGAAAATAAGATAATTCTCCCATGTGTGACATTTCGAACTCCTTAGTCATTATATTTGAAAATTATTTACATAAGTTTTCATTAGTTGAACCAAATATAATGTCATCTAAATATATTTGAATTATTAGAATGTCATTAGTAGTGTTTTTAATGAATAGAGTTTGATCTACTTTTCCGATTTGAAATCCCGAATCTAGTAAATAGCTTTTAAGTCTCTCATACCAAGCACGAGGTACTTGTTTAAGACCATATAGGGCTTTCTTTAATTTATATACATGATCCGAATATTTTTCGTGTATGAATAAAGGGGGTTGTTCTACGTACAAATTTTCTTTTATAAAACCATTTAGAAAAGCACTTTTAACATCCATTTGATAAAGTTTAAAATTGTGAAAACAAGCGAAGGCTAATAGAATACGTATTGCTTCAAGTCTTGCAATGGGGGCAAATGTTTCTTCAAAGTCGATACCTTCTTCTTGATTATATCCTTATGCTACTAGTCTAGCTTTATTCCTAGTTATATTTCCATGTTTGTCTACTTTATTTTTGTAAACCCATTTTGTTCCTATAACAGATTGATTATTAGCACGAGGAACTAAATCCCAAACATCGTTACATTCGAATTGATTTAATTCTTCTTGCATAGCAACAATCCAGTAGTCATCTATTGATGCTTCTTTAGGATTTTTAGGTTCTAATGTAGAAATGAAAGCAACATGTCCCATTTGGTTTAGCTGACTTCTAGTTTTAACTTGAGAATCAATTTCACCGATTATGTTTTGTACAGGATGATCTCGTAAGATTCTAGGTGGAGATCTAAGTTTAGTATTATTTATATTTTCAAGATTTGTATTGTCTGTATTTATTATAAATTCATCATCATCTTTTATACTCAAGTTTTTATTAAAGTTTTCATCAAAAGATACATTTAAAGTTTCTTCGATTATATTTGTTCGTTTATTAAAAACTCGATATGCCTTACTTCGTTCTGAGTATCCTACAAAAATTCCTTCATCAGCTTTCGGATCGAATTTTCCTAGTTGGTCTTTTGTATTTAAAATAAAACATTTTGATCCAAATATTTTAAAATAAGAGATATTTGGCTTTCTATTGTTAAAAAGTTCATATGAAGTATTTTTAGTTAATGGTCTAATAGAAATACGATTTAATACATAACATGTAGTAGCTACGGCTTCTGCCCAAAAATGTTTTGGTAGAAGGCTTCCATTTAATAATGTTCTTGCACATTCTTGTAATGTTCTATTATTTCTTTCCACTACTCCATTTTGTTGAGGAGTTCTAGGAAATGAAAAGTTATGATTTATTCCTTTCTTTTTACAGAAAGATTCAAAAGCTTCATTTTCGAATTCGCCACCATGATCACTTCGTATATTCTTAATTTTCAAATCTTTAGTGTTTTGAATTCTTTTGACAAATGTTTTAAAGTGCTCAAATGTATCACTTTTATTTTTCATAAAAATGGTCCATGTATATCTTGAAAAATCATCAACTATTACAAATACATATCGATTATGATTAATGGATTGAACTTGTGTTGGTCCGAAAAGATCCATATGAAGTAATTCTAGTGGTTGTAAAGTTGAAATATTTTTCTTAGATTTGAAAGATGATTTTGTTAATTTTCCTATTTGACAATCATCACAAAGATTTTTTATCTTAAAGTTTATCTTAGGTAAACCTCTTACTAATTCATTTTTAGAAAGTTTTCTAATAGTTTTGAAATTAATATGACAAAATCTTTTGTGCCACAACCAAGGATCATTATCTTTGGCTAGTAAACACATATTTGTATTATGATTAATTTTTATATTTAAAACATAAATATTCCTATCTCTATTTCCCTCAAAAACAAGATTTTGGTTTTGATCAAAAATTCTACATTTACTTTCCGAAAAAGTTATTTTAAAACCTTTGTCACAAAGTTGACTTATGCTTAGTAGATTATGTTTTAGATTTTTAACTAATGAAACATTTGTAATAAAAGGTAAATTTGATGTACCGTAATTGCTCACATCTCCTTTGCCAATGGTATAGCCTTTTGAATTGTCTCCGAAGGTAACCGAGCCACCATCAAAGTATGTGATGTTTATAAGCATATCTTTGTCGCCGGTCATGTGTTTTGAGCAACCACTGTCTAGTATCCATTTCTTCTTTTTGAGTGGGACCTGAAAATAAATACAAAATTATTGGTACCCACCTTTCAATAGGGTCCTAAAAGTTAGAACTTAGAAAACCAAACCTAATTTGGTTCAGTATCCTTTTTATAAATATAATTTTTATTATTATGAACACTATCCATAAATGCTTTGATATATTTATTCCTAATCAAAATATTGTTAGTCTTTAGAACCCAAATTTTAAGTATCTTAGTTTCTTCTTTTGTTCTAATAGGTTCTCTTAATAACATTTGTTGTTTTGAATCAATATTCCTCTTAAAATTTGTATTTATCTTTTTAGGAATTTTTGGTTCCTTTTTATATCCTAATCCATGTTTATTCGAGGAAGATTGAGAATTTTCTAAAATCTTAGATAAATTTTCTCTTCCTTTGTTAAAGTTAGAAACATTTTTAGTGATGTTATCTAATCTAACTTGAAGACTATTATTTTCTAGCTTAACTTGTTTAATCTGAGTTTTTAACTCATGATTTTCAGAAACAATTATATCATTTTTTGTCTTTTGATTTTCAATTTCTTGACTTAAAAGAGATAATTGAGTTTCCGAATTTGAAAGAGACTCTTGAACTTTTTCAAGTTCTTCTTCTAGAATTTTCTTTTCATCTTTTAACATATCCCTTTCAAACTTAGCTTTGTTCTGATTTTCACGAGTTTCCTTAAGTTTCTTTTTAAGATTTTTTATTGTACTCAATAGTTCAGTATTTACATCAATTAAATCGTCGAAAGTTAAATTACTAACCTCAGATTCTTGAGCCATAAAGCATACATTCGCTTGTTCATTGTCGCTATCATTTTCACTTTCAGATGAAGATGAATCTGAATCGTCCCATGTTACAGAGAATGCCTTCTTTTTGAATTTTTCTTTCTTGTTTTTGTTCTGATTCTCCTTCTTTTGCTCTGGACAATCTTTTTGCATGTGACCTTTCTTGTGACAGTTGAAGCATTCTATATTCGATGATGAAGGTTTGTTCAAGAAATTCTTTTTGAATCCGTTTTTATTTTCTTTTCTATATCTTAAGAATTTCTTGAAATTTTTGGCTATAAATGCTAAATCCTCATCTTCAGACTCTGATTCTTCCTTTTTCGCATGAAAAGCTACATTTTTTCTTTCTTGTGCTTGGTCTTTCTTAGCTTGCATATTTACTTCATACGACATAAGATTTCCAATTAATTCTTCTGGTTTCATTGTAGATAGATCATTTGCTTCTTCGATTGCTAAGACTTTTCTCTCCCATTCATCAGTGAGTGAATTTAGAACTTTAGATACAATATCAAAATCCGTGTATTTTTCTCCTAGTCCTATTAAGGCATGATGAATGTCTTGAAACCTCGAGTACATGTCATTGATGGATTCATTCTGTCGCATTCTAAAGTTTTGGAACTGGTTCTTTAGCATGGAGATCTTTGTTTATTTAACCTTGTTTGTGCCTTCATGTATGGTTTTAAGTGTACTCCATATCTGATGTGCAGTAGTACAAATGCTAACACGATTGAATTCATTTCTGTCCAAAGCACAAAATAGCATATTCATAGCTTTGGCATTTGCACTAACTTCATTCTTCTGAGCTTGCGTCCATGTAGAATATTCCGTTGTGGGTACAACGAGTTCTGCTTGTGTTGCATTCCAGGCTTCAAAACTTGTTGCTTGCATATAAATCCTCATCCTTGTAGCCCAATAATTATAGTTTAGTCCATTGAATAGAGGGGGTCTTTGAGTAGATTGTCCTTTCGCAAATGTAGAGTTATAGGCAGATGTTGTGCTTGTGTTGTTTTCCATATTATCAATATGTCAAATAACGATGTTATGGCTAGAGGACGGCCTTGCTCTGATACCAATTGAAAGAGTCTATGCGGTAGGATCATATAATATGGAATAGTGAAATGGTCTAGGTAGATAGTAATAAGCAGTAAGTAAAGTAGACACCAAGACTTTATACTGGTTCGAACCTCTTGTCCTACGTCCAGTCCCTAAGCTCCTCTTAGGAATTCAACTAACCAACAGCCCTCACTTAACCCGGAGGAATAGGTTTACAACTTACCCGAACAACCAAACGAGATTTCTTGCCTCAACTACCGAAGAGGACTTCAAACTAGATACTAAAAGTATTTCTGACTTGTTGTGTTCTTAATAACACTAGTGAGTCAAATTGAGTACAACTTTCCTATAATCTTATCCTCGAGAGTATACAAAGTGTTTGTGAAGATTTAGGAATTGTGAATTGCTATGAATCAAAAGGTGTTATAGTTAAAACAGAGATTCAAGCAATTGAAGTGGTTTGTGATTGCTTTTGAAAACTTAAGAAATCTGAAAGTATGTTCAAGAAAATAGAAAGATTAAAGCAATTAGAATTGGTAATTTGCAAATGTTAAAACCATGTATTTATATGTGGAGAAGAGATGCATTTGTTTGCTAGAGGTGCAGGCAAGAGATGCTTCCATTTCCATTGGAGAATGGTTGCAACTCTTGGGAGGAAGAAGGTGTCCTTTCAGAAAAAATTCGCAGTTACAAATTCAGTCGACTGAACAGAGATTTCAGTCGACTGAAAATATGAAGTAAAATTTTCAGGAACAAATTCAGTCGACTGAGCAGGAACTTCAGTCGACTGGAACTGTGCATTTTTGTGTATGTGTAACAGGTTCAGTCGACTGGTCATCCATGTTCAGTCGACTGAACTACTAAATTTTGCACAGTGAATGTTTATTAAAAATGAAGTTTATAAAATGTGTTCTATTGTTTGTGCAAGCCTCTTGAGGATAGATTTTAACAATAAATCTAAACTAAGACCTATATAAAAATCATACTTATGTTTATCATTGGTCTTCATCGTTCTTCTTTTAGCTTTGCAAATATCTCTTCCTTTTTGTTGAAGCACATTGTCATTGATCAAAATCTTAGCGTATCAACAGGGTGTGGTCCAATAAGAAGAAAGAAATATTTTTATCTTTATTTTAAATATAAACCACACTTCTTCCAACCGCCTTTAATCAACATTTTGCATCCATTTAAAAATCCACTCAAGGTGTTCTATCAAATTTTTATTTCATTTTTTTGTAATGATTTTTCTTTTGCCAAAATACCGTCCTCCAATTTTTAACAAATTTAAAGTAATTATTTTATATTTAAAAACAATTTCAAAATTTCACAATATATATTTATTTCGCCAATATAAATTTTTAAACAACTTTTGGATTTTTAAAACTTAATTCATATCAAAATTTGAATTTTAAATCAGTATTTTGTATTTTATTGTCAAATAAATCCAAAAATTAAATTTATTAGATTAAATGCAATAAAATATCCATAATAACTTTTTAATCTTTTTCCATATGAAATACATATTCAACGTTTAAACTAAGTTTTAAATCTTAATTCCAAATTTTATATTCAAATATTTGAATTTCCAATTCAATATTCAATTAAATTCCCAAAATCCATTTTAATATATTTATTTTATTTTAACTACAAATAGGGATGTTGCAAGTGTGATGCTCTATATCTTTTGTGGTAACCATTTTGCATTTGATCTCCGAACATATTGTGTAGCCTATTTATGCAATAAATCAGAAAGTTGATCGAGTTTCTCCCTATACTCATTCAGAATTTGGTCATTATTTAGATCGGTGACTAGTCTTGGGTATGCAGCATTTAGCTCTTTCCTTAGAACATCAGCATTGCATTGTGCGACAGCGTGCTCCATGTTCCACTTCTTGAGACAAAATTTTGTTTTCTTTAATTTAGAAATTAGCTGGAACAGAGGGTTTCCAGTACAATGTTAATTCCAATCCAAGCTTACCAAATTGTAGTACAAAGGTGTAAAATACCAAGAGTTATTATATTTGAAATAACTACTCTTTCTTACTTGTCCCTATGAAGTAAAGTTGAATATAATTGGTGTGTGATCGCTAGTTGAATGCCTGGCAAAATATACAGTAAATTTTGGAAAACGAGGAGGAGAGAAGAAACTGATTATATTTCATAAAATATTTCATATAAATTTTCTTGCTTGCAAACAACACAAAATGACCACATATTTATAGTGGTTTACATACCCTTACAAATAGACACGACCCTTTAGATAGACACCTCTTCACTCCAATGGACATGACTCTTCCATCAATAGACACGACTCTTTAGATAGACACCTTTTCACTCCAATGGACACGACTCTTCACTCAATAGACACTACTCTTCACCTTATTATTAATTTGAGTTTATTCTTTAACAAATTCCTCCCTTAAACTCAAACATTTTCCATCCTTTATTCCAATCATCATCTTACAATTTTCGAGCTGCACTTTTGGTAGCGACTTTGTAAATATATTCGCCACTTGATCACGACTTGTAACATGACTCATTCGCACGTTGCCTTCCTTTACATGTTCCCGAATAAAGTGAAAGCGAACATCTATATGCTTGCTCCTTTCATGGTGCACTGGATTCTTTGCGAACTCAATTGCAGATTTATTATCGATTCGTATTTCAGTTGCTTCGTGCTGCTGGAGTTTTAACTCATATAACAAATTTCTCAACCATACTGTATGGCATACACACAAAGATGCTGCCACATACTCTGCCTCACACGTTGACAATGTCACTATTGGTTGTTTCTGATGCAGCGCAACATGCCTACGAGCTACAACCCAGTGAGTCGTGACCTAACTCTAGTGAGTTAACGACCCAAGGAATCAAGCCCAGCGAGTTAAGTCGCTCAGCCAACCGGATAAGCGACCTAACGAGTCGCGCCAAACCAATACTGCCACATTTCTTTAGGTCGCCAGCGAGCTACGACCTAACAAGCTGGATCTAGCGAGTTAGGTCGCATATGTCGCAAATCCTTAAGTCGTTTGACTGTGCCGCAGTTCTTATGTCGCTGCCTTGTTTTCTTAGGTCGCTCCTGATGCCAAAGAAGCTTAAGTCGCTCAGTTTTCTTAGGTCGTTGCTGTTGAGTCTTAAGTCGTTGTTTCTTGTGTTACTTCTTTGAGTCGTTGTTTGTATTTGTTAAGTCGTGTGTGTGTTGTAACTTTCCCTATAAATAGGGATGTGTTGTCATTTGTAAAGAGGTTGATTTTTTGAATAAAATTTGGTTTGTGCTTTGTGCCACCATTAAAATTGGAAGTTGAGTGTTATCTCCTTTCTCCATCTTCGGATATTCGAGTGCGCTCGAATCAACGAACTTGAAGCCGATTCACGGAATCTCGTGCACGAGATCAACGTCGAAGAATCGTAGATCTTCTAACGCGATATCGTGCGCGATCAACGTGTTGAAGATAGCTAGAATCCGGTATCTCGAGAGATCAATGGATTTGGGCACTTGGGTTGCGTCATTTGGTATCAGAGCAAGGAGATGAACTTTTCCAAGTTCGTTGGGTGTGAAGTTTCGAGTTTTGAAGTTTGTGTTTGGATTTGTTGAAGATTTGACAATGCCTCCAAGAAGAGTTAATCGTCATCAGAATGTTGTAGATATGTATCAAAGAGAAGAAGCTAAGCAGATGGAACAGCGTATCAATGAAAAGTTCAATGAGGGTATAGAAAAATTGGCGAAAATGATGAACGACATGAATCAAAGTCACAGGAGAACTTCACCAGTTTCGAACCAAGGTAGAAACAGGGTTTCGCCATCGGTTTCGGAAGAAAGGAGAATGTCACCACAATCTCATCGGGATAGAAGAGAGTCATTAGTTTCAATGATGAGAGACCATCATGGCTATCGATATGAAGAGAGAAGAAATCATCGGGGATTTGAGGAAGAACCATACCGTGATGTTGAAAGACATAGTAGAAGGGATATTCGTGGACGTAGAGACATCGATGGTCAGGATCGATATCGAAGTACATCTGATTTTGAAGAATATGGTGATTGAGGTAGTATTCATTATCGAGATCGAGGCCAAGGGCGAGATCGATATATGGATTCAGAAAGTGATCGTAAGTGGGAGTCTGGTATGAGGATGGAAATTCCAGAATTCAAAGGTGGTATGCAAGCAGAAGAATTTCTTGATTGGTTGTCTAGTGTTGAAGAAATTTTGAATTTCAAGGAGGTGCCAGAGAATCGTAGAGTTCAATTAGTTGCTACAAAACTACGGGGAAGAGCTATGGCTTGGTGGCAGCAAACTAAACTAACTAGGGAGAGAATGGGAAAATCAAAAGTTGTTACTTGGGAGAAGATGAGAAAGATGATGAAAGCAACTTTCGTGCCATACAATTATTAATCTCTTATGTATCAACGTTTGCAGAATTTGAGACAAGGGACGAGGACGGTAAATGATTATGCGGATGAATTCTATCAATTGATTGCAAGGAATGATATTATGGAAACCGAGGAACAGCTAATGGCTAGATATATTGGAGAGTTACGAATACAAATTCAGGACATGGTTAATATGTTTAATCCAATGTCTGTTGCTGAAGCACATCAAAAAGCTCTAGCTTGGGAGAAACAAGGGAGATGAGGAGGTGGTGTGTTTACGAGTTCCAATAATCAGATTAAGGGTGTTAGTAGCAGTGCAAATGTTTCCAAGGCCGTCAATAAGCTGGTTGTCAATGAAGCTGCTAAGACCAAGGTCAATAACAGTATTAAGTGCTATAATTGTCAGGAGTTTGGTCATAAAAGTAATGAATGTACAAAGCCAAAGAAGAGAGCATTAGTTGCAGAAGAATGTGAGTATGAGGATGTAGAAGCTGAAGTTGATTATTCTCAACCATCGAAGTTTGATGAAGAAGAAGAAGTTGTGTCAAGAGATGAAGGGTGTAACTTGATGATGAGGTCTTGTTTAACGCCAAAGTAAGAGGATGATTCTAGTGGGCTGAGGAGCAATATTTTTCAGTCTAGATGTACTATCTTGGGAAAGGTTTGTCGATTTGTTATTGATGCGGGAAGCTGCGATAACATTATTTCTAAAGAAGCTGTCAAGAAGTTAGGGTTGAAGACTGAAAAACACACTAGACCTTATAAACTAGCATGGCTAAAGAAAGGTGGAGAAGTGAAAGTGGAAAGACGAGCATTTATTACATTTTCTATTAGGAAGAAGTACAAAGATGAAATATGGTGCGATGTTGTGGATATGGATGTGTGTCATCTACTATTGGGAAGACCATGGCAGTATGATAGAGCTGTACAACATAATGGTCATACCAACAGCTACAGTTTCATGTTCGAAGGGACTCAAATCACCTTAGTTCCTAAGAAGCGTGAACAAAGTGAAAGCAAGTCAGAGCCGAAAGTGGAACCAACTAGTCTTTTATCTATAAGAGAATTTGTTGAAGAAGTGAAAGATAGTGCTGAAGTGTTTATGTTGATTGGGTATGAAACGAGTGAAGATCTTGAAATTCCTGAGGAAGTTAAGCCGGTGTTAAATGAATTTGAAGATGTCTTTCCTACGGAATTACCCAAGGATTTACCGCCACTAAGGGACATACAACATCAAATTGATCTAGTGCCAGGTGCTGTTTTACCGCATAGGCCGCATTATCGTATGAGTCCGAAAGAGCATGAGGAGTTGAGGAGACAGGTTGAGGAGTTGCTTAATCAAGGGCGTGTTCGAGAGAGTCTCAGTCCTTGTGTTGTACCAGCTTTGTTAGTGCCGAAGAAAGATGGTTCATGGAGAATGTGTACGGACAGAAGGGCACTCAACAAAATAACTATCAGATATAGATTTCCTATGCCAAGACTTGATGACCTATTGGATCAGCTTAGTGGATCTGTAATCTTTTCGAAGATCGATCTTAAGAGTGGTTATCATCAGATTCGCATAAAACCAGGAGATGAATGGAAGACAGCATTCAAGACACGGGAAGGATTATATGAATGGCTGGTCATGCCGTTTGGTTTATCTAATGCACCAAGTACATTTATGAGGGTGATGAATCAAATTTTCAGACCTTACATTGGAAAGTTTGTTGTGGTTTACTTTGATGATATCTTGATCTATAGTGCTAGTACACAGGAGCATGTTCAACACTTGCGGAAGGTGTTAACTATTCTTCGTCAAGAACAATTCTATGCAGCAACGAAGAAATGCGTGTTCATGACGTGAAGTGTTTTATTTCTGGGATATGTCATATCCGAGGAAGGTGTACAGGTGGATCAAAGTAAAATAGCCACAATCAAAAATTGGCCACAACCCAAAACTATAACAGAAGTCAGAAGTTTTCATGGGTTTGCTTCATTTTATCGAAGATTTATACCGCACTTTAGTAGTGTGATGGCGCCTGTTACTGATTGTATGAAGGGAAAGCAATTTTCATGGACGAAAGAAGCAGAACTTGCTTTTGAGCAGATCAAGGAACTTCTAACATCAGCACCAATTCTAGTACTGCCAGATTTTCAGTTGCTATTTGAGTTACATACAGATGCATCGAAAGTTGGAATTGGAGGAGTGTTGAGTCAGAAGGGACGTCCAATTGCATATTTCAGTGAGAAACTTTCTGGAGCAAAGATGAGATACAATACATATGATGTGGAATTTTATGCTATTGTGCAAGCTGTGAAGCATTGGAGATATTACTTGTTCCACAAAGAATTTGTTTTGTATACAGATCATGAAGCGTTGAAACATTTACAAGGGCAGGATAAAATTGCAGCTAGACATACAACGTGGATAGCTTATTTGCAGCAATTTACATTTGTCGTAAAACACAAGTCTGGAGTAACTAATCGCGTTGCCGATGCCTTGAGTCGGAGGAATAATTTACTAACAACCATGCGAGTAGAGGTGATGGGTTTTGATTTGCTTCCAGATTTGTTTACTTCATATTCATATTTTTCCAAAATCCTAGATAAAGTCAAACAGGGAGAAATGGATGGATATATGATGGTTGATGGTTTTCTATTCAAAGGAAATCAATAGTGTATTCCAGATTGCAGTCTGCGAATGAAAATCATCTTACATGAAGAAGGACACGTGGGCCGTGATCGTACTATGCAGTTGATTTCAAAGTCTTATTTTTGGCCATCAATGAGGAAGGAGGTTGGAAAGTTTGTTCAGAGGTGTCATATTTGTCAGGTTTCAAAGGGGACGGCGACAAATGCAGGTTTATATATGCCGTTGCCTATACCTACTAAACCGTGGGTGGATGTTAATATGGACTTTGTATTGGGATTGCCGAGGACGCAACGTGGCAATGATTCTATATATGTGGTGGTTGATCGGTTTTCAAAAATGGTACATTTTATCGCATGCAAGAAGATGGCAGATGCAGTTAATGTCGCACAGTTATACTTCAGAGAGATCTATCGTCTTCATGGATTGCCAGAATCTATTATATCAGATAGAGATACTCGTTTTCTGAGTCATTTTTGGATGAGTCTATGGAGAATGGTCGGGACAAAGCTGAAATTTAGTAGTGCTTATCATCCACAGACGGATGGATAGACAGAAGTTGTGAACAGATCTCTAGGTAATCTATTGCGATGCCTCGTAAATGACAATTTGAAGAGTTGGGATTCCAAGCTGTGTCAAGCTGAGTTCGCACACAACCATGCAGTTAATCGTAGCACTGGGTTCAGTTCATTCCAGGTTGTTTACTCAACTATTCCTAAGGGACCATTAGATTTATCTACAGTACCACAGCAGAAAGGAGTGATCAAACGAGCTAGTGATTTTGTGAATGAATTGCAAGAATGCCACAAGGTTGTGCAGGAACGATTGCTTAAGGAAAATGAGAAATATAAGCAATCCGCAGATATTAAACGACAAAATGTGGAGTTCAAAGAAGGAGATTTCGTAAATGCAGTATTGACTAAGGATCGATTTCCTATTGGCACTTACAACAAACTAGCTGCTAGAAAGATTGGTCCTTTGGAAATCGTGAAGAAGATTAATGAGAATGCTTATCAGTTGAGATTGCCAGATCATATCCATACGGCTGATGTTTTCAACGTCAAACACTTGATTCCATATCATGAGCATAAGCATGTCGAAAATGAGGAAAGTGTGAATTCGGGGCCGAATTCTTTTCAACCAGGGGAGGATGATGCAGCGCAACAGCCTGCGAGCTACAACCCAGTGAGTCGCGACCTAACTCTAGCGAGTTAACGACCCAAGGAATCAAGCCCAGCGAGTTAAGTCGCTCAGCCAACCGGATAAGCGACCTAATGAGTCGCGCCAAACCAATACTGCCACATTTCTTTAGGTCGCCAGCGAACTACGACCTAACGAGCTACGACCTAACAAGCTATGACCTAGCGAGTTAGGTCGCATATGTCGCAAATCCTTAAGTCGTTTAACTGTGCCGCAGTTCTTATGTCGCTGCCTTGTTTTCTTAGGTCGCTCCTGATGCCGAAGAAGCTTAAGTCGCTCAGTTTTCTTAGGTCGTTGCTGTTGAGTCTTAAGTCGTTGTTTCTTGTGTTACTTCTTTGAGTCGCTGTTTGTATTTGTTAAGTCGTGTGTGTGTTGTAACTTTCCCTATAAATAGGGATGTGTTGTCATTTGTAAAGAGGTTGATTTTTTGAATAAAATTTGGTTTGTGCTTTGTGCCACCATTAATATTGGAAGTTGAGTGTTATCTCCTTTCTCCATCTTCGGATATTCGAGTGCGCTCGAATCAACGAACTTGAAGCCGATTCACGGAATCTCGCGCGCGAGATCAACGTCGAAGAATTGTAGATCTTCTAACGCGGTATCGTGCGCGATCAACGTGTTGAAGATAGCTAGAATCCGGTATCTCGAGAGATCAAAGGATTTGGGCACTTGGGCTGCGTCAGTTTCTTTGAGAGCCACGTGAAAGCAGTATCTCCCATATGGAAGACATATCCCGATGTGCTTTTTCGTCCATCTACATCTCCACACCAATCGCTATCAGAGTAACCCACCAGCTTATATTCATTTTTCCTAGAGTAGAGTAACCCAAGTGACTCCGTTCCTTGTATATATCGAAGAATCCTCTTAACAGCCTTCAAATGTGAATATTTTGGCTCCTCCATGAACCAACTTACTATGCCGACACTATAGGCAATGTCTGGCCTTGTGCATGTGAGATACCGTAGATTTCCAATCAAACTTCGGTATTTGTTTGCATCCACTCGATCTCCTTCTTCAAATTTAGAGAGTTTCATACCAAGTTCCATCGGTGTTGCTACTGGATTGCACTCTTCCATCTTGTTCTTCTTCAAAATGTCTTTTGCATAAGCCACTTGTGACACAAATATTCCATTTCTTCCTTGTCTAACTTCAAGACCAAGAAAGTATTTCATTAACCCTAAATCTGCCATTTCAAACTCTCGAGTCATGGCCTCTTTAAATTTTTTTATCATCTCCACATTATTTCCCATGAATATTAGATCATCAACATAAATAGCAACAAATATCAAGTTGCATTTTTCTTTCTTCACGTATAGTGCATGCTCGTAGGGACATTGTACGAACCCGTTGTCCTTGAAATAGGTGTCAATTCGGGTGTTCCATGCACGAGGCGCTTGATTTCCCATATAGCGCCTTCCTTAACTTCAATACTTTACTCTCCTCCCCAGCTTTCATGTACCCTGGTGGTTGCTCCACGTATACTTCCTCTTCAAGCACACCATTTAAAAATGCTGATTTTACATCCATTTGATAGATCGACCACTTGAATTGTGCTGCTTGTGATATAAGAAGCCTGATTGTTTCCGTTCTCGCCACCGGGGCAAAGACTTCGTCATAGTCGATCCCTGCTATGATATCCCGGAATTTTGGGCAATATCAATTTAATAATCTGTTTAAAAAATTAAATTGATTTAATAATCTTTGTTAATAAAGATTTAAATTGGTTTAATAAACTTCTTTTATAAATATTTAATTGGTAAATTTATCTTTTAAAACTAATAAAATGTTTTCTATGTATATATATAATTTTATATGTTGTAAATAGAAAAGCTTTGGATTGAATTTAACAAATAAAACATAATTTTCAAATTCTAATATATTTTGGTAATTTGGGAATTATGATTAAATTTAATATAAAGATTTTCAAAGATTATTCAAATAGTTAACTATATAGTTTTAAAATACTTAAGGTAAATGAATAATGGTTTAAATTATATTATAACTTAAGTTTTAAATTTAAATAAGATTAACAAAAGGTTGTTTTACTTTCTTTTTAAATATTGCTTGATTTGAATATGATTTGTAAATATATAAATAAAAAAATAAACATATTACATAACTAATATAAAAATATAAGTAATTTTATAAATAAGGGGTTAAACATATTAATACCTTGTTTTAACATTTGTAAGCTAAGAAATTTATACATTGACATTTGTCTAATTTAAATTAACAAGTGGCCACATTTGTCTCTTTTAAAATTTATTTATAAATAAATTGTTTTAAAGAAGAAACCTGGTTATTGTTTCCAGTTCAAAGTTTTACAGTTCAAAATATTCTCAACTTCTATTTTTCTCTTCATCTTTTCAAAAACTAAAACAAAACCCAGAAAGAAATCAAACCAGAAATAATATCCTCTGCAAACCATTTACATTTTCAAAAGCCTGTTCCTGTTACTTTCAAAACTAGGATGATCAAGCCTGCATTCAAATCTGAGATTTTCAAATAGCTTGAGCGTTTTCTTTTCAAACCTGGAAGCAAGCATGCAGTTTTAAAATCAAAGACAAGCAACTCAAGTTTTTAAAACAACAAGCATTCCAGTTTTAAAACAAAGAAGCAATTCAAGTTTTTAACTCAAGCAGCTTCAGCAATTCAAATTTTAAAGTTTTCAAGCTATTTTCAAAAGCTTTTCACAATGGTGCTCTGTTCTCTGCTTTATGTCTGGTGAGTAAACCTTGAATTTAAAAACAGTTTTAAATCTAGACTTAGATGCTTGTGATAGAATGTTGTAGTAATATAGTATAAAGCTTTTACCGGAATGCTTTGTTTTGAATTGCATGTATATATATTATATTAGTGGATATATAGATAAACCTAAAGCCTGTCTTTGTTTTATAACCAGATGAGAAACTTCCCACCTAAAATCTATTTTCATGTTGATGCCTGTGAGTAAATTTTTTTTAAAAACAGTTATAAAAATCAGTAATTAAACCTTGATGCATGTGATGAATATAATATATAATGTTTACAGGAATGTTTGGATGTAAATGTATGTGTATAAGTATGAAATGCCTGTGTATTGTCTGAATATATATATATACATAGATATGCTCTGTTGTGTGTTTACAGGTTTTGGTCACTAAATAAAATTCAATATCTCACCACACAATCAATATTAGATTTTGATTTTTAAATGAAAGATGATTGAAATTGTGCAACATAACTTTTAAAAATAACTTCAAGAATTTATATTAAGTATGTACTTCGGAAATTTTTAATTAACAGTGAAGTTCAAAAATGGGTTCAAATCGATAATGTTAATTTCAATTCTTGATTATATAAACTAAAACGTTATGCAAAATAATGAATTTTGATATAGATATTAGGATTTTTAGGTTTGAGATTGTCGAGGATTTCTGAGTTGATCGAAATTCGAACTTCGATCGATTTCGTGGCGATCGGTGATGGAGATGCGTCGCGACTGAGGCTGGTGGTAGCTGGAAGGATGATGGTCGAAGGAAAAATGGTGAGAGAATTTTTAGATGGCCGTGGTGGCCGGGCGGCGTCGAACTAGGGTTCAATAACCTGTTTTGGTCGTTGAGGTAGTCGAGACATTTGCGTGGTCGTGGGTGAACTAGAGACTATCGCATATGGGGGATCAGGAGCGTGGGCGAATGGTGGTGGTTGGGTAGTGATCGCGAGGCCTCAGGCGATCATGGCGGCGGCGCGTGACGTTTTTCCTTGATCAAGTTGGGTTTAAGTGTTTCGACATGCTCGATTTTGTTTTCCAGCGTGCATTGTTGGTTCTGGGTGGTCAGAAGGTTCGTGTAGATCATCGTCGACTGGCGAGTGTCGCGACAAAGTGTCGGAGATGTTCAGATCGGCGTGCACGTGCACGTGTGCACGTTATATCAGGAATGAATGGAGTTTGGGGAAGAAGCTTTGTGCTCGGGTCGGTCTCGAGTGGTTTTGTGAGTTGACTCGAGGAAGAAGGGTTCGCGAGGAATAGATAAGTTGGGCTCGAAGTTTTGTTCGGGAATTTGAAGCTTGGGCTCGGATCGATTTTTGTTTCCAGGTTTCAATTTTATAAGGAAATCAAGTACAGTTTTTAAAATAAAAAAATATATGCAAAAGCAAGTTTAATTAATCAAGTTTCCAAATACATGTTAGCTAAGTTTAAAAGAGTGTTTTAAATGAATATGTTTTCAAAGTAAATTATTTAACAAGTTTTAAATAAATTTTCAAAGAAATGTAAACCATGTTTTCCCAAAGTAAAATTATCAAACAAGCTTGTAAAATTTATTAAAGTGATTAAGTTTACAAGGATTTAAATGTTTTTAATTGTTTTGTTTAAGATAAATTATATATTTTGAATTATGGAATTGACCCTTGAATATTTTCTAATGAAGTTTAGTGAGTAATTAAGTTATATATTAAGATAAAGAATTTATATTTAATTAAAAATGTGTGAGTAATTAAGTGGGATTAATTAATAGTTCATCACTTAATGAGATTAATAAAGGTTAATTAATTAATGTTGTTAATCTTAGTATAAGTAATTAATGGATAATTAATGAATGTAATTAAATAAAGGATAATTACGTAATAAATGTAATTAGAGGTTAATTAATGGAAGTAATAAAAGGTTAATTTCTTAAAGGAAGTAATTAAGGGATTAATTACTTAATGTAATTAATTAAGTTTAAATGTAATTTGTTTAAGATAATTAATTAAGTTTAATTAATTTAAACACTTGATGATTGATAAATAATTACTTAATTTAATTAATGGATTGTAATTACTTAGTTAAGTAATTAATGATAATTACTGAATGTAATTAATGTAAGATGATTTAAGGATGAAAGAAGTTTGGATTAAATTACTTTGTAATTAATCAAGGGATTAATTAAAGAAATTAATTAAGGAGTAATTAATTTATGTAGTGAAGTAATTAAGGGAAGTTAATTACTGGATGGGATTAATCAAAGGTGATTAAAAATTATGGTTTAATTAAGATTAATTACATAATGTAATTAATTTAAATAAAATAAATAATTAAAGATTTAATTAGGGATCATTAGTTTATAATTAATTAATAATGTAATTAAGGGTTGATTAATTAATCAATAATAAGTGATTATAGAGTAATTAATTAATGTAATTAATTAAGGATTAATGTAATTAATTATAGATAATTAATTAATAGAGTAATTAAAGGTTAATTACTATAAATGGTTAAGAATAATTAATTTATGAAATTAATTAAAGGTTAATTACTTAAAGTAATTAAAAGATAATTAATCAAGGATGATTAATTGAAATGAATAATTAAAGGATAATTAATTAATTGATTTATAATTAATTAATGGTTAAGTAAGCAGGATTTATAGAATGAAGTAATTAATTTAATTTATTTTAAATTAATTAGAGATGGTATAAATCATTACTTATGGATGGTTGAATAATATTGAATGCTTTGCATTGTTTAATATCTCTGATGAGATATGTGCTGATCTGTGATATGGATGTTTTGGTTGAATTGTGATAATTATCTATTGTGATATTGTGAATTATCTATCTGTGTGTAAATAGATAATAGAATTGAATTGTTTTAACTTTAAAACAACTTGGCCTTAAAAGATACGTTTTGGATTTCGATGAGACCGGGATCGGGTTTCCAGATTCGGATATCCGAATACCACATCGATCCAAATTAATGATAGGTCGTGAATCTCAAGTGAAGATGAAGATTCAGAGTGCAAGGGTTATTATCGTTAACTCTGAGGGTGATTCCAAAACGAGTGTAACGAGATAATGCCTTCGGTTTCGTTCGAACCCGGAACGAACTTGTATGGATTGAATGCTTTCAGAACATCGTCAGGTGGACGATGAGCATTCTAAGTGATGTGTTCTGATTAAAGGTAATCGTAGCCTCAAGCCTCATCAACCGGGAATGGCTAAAACAGGGGAGGTGCAGCAAGGCTTCGTGGGTAGCGCCCACTGAGAGTAAGGTCATCCCTGTCTAGATGTCCCTTTTCTATTTCGGCTTAGTGGTGCGGTTGCAGATCACAACCGTGGGGTGATTTTATTCGGAATTATCCAGTAAGGGATGGTTCCGGCTTTGTGTTGCAGGGGATTGGGAGTAATCCTCGGTACGGTGATCTAGGCCACGTACTGTGACAGGCAGTACCTCAGTAGCCCTGCCATTGTATGGAATCCAATCTCCAATAAGTGATCTCGGACTTGATTGTATACCTATGTATGCTGGAATTTAATGAATGTAACAATTTCGACTATGTGAATATTTATTTGAAAACCCTAGACCCTATTATAATATAACTGGATTTCCTATCAATGTTTTGGTTAGCGTAAGGTAAAAACTTTTCCGTGTTTATGTGCGGGGAGTCTTACGTGATACCTTTGTTTCAAAAGGATTTTTGAAGTTAAGCAAGTTTAAACCGTTTACTCACACCAGACCCATGTCTGACCCAAGTGTTTATTTTCTGTTTTATTAAACTCTTGGGTACTCAAATTTTTACGAGTAGCCAAGGGATTCAGGTTAGCTTTGACGAATCTATGGAGGAGATATGGAGCAGGACGCTTCAGCATTCATAGATATATATATTATTCTGCTGTGTTGGTTTCTCTGAGTCTTTTGTTTGAGTTGTATCTTGAGTTGTATAATAGACAGAAATTATAACTGTCTATTTTGTGATGTATAAGTTGTGTACTCTGATTATGTAAAGACTATGTAATAGTTATGTGATATATTATATTTTGTTCCGTTTCCGCTGTGAGATTCTGATATTGTTTAGTTCTTTCTTCTCTTCTTTTCTCTTTTCTATCCCTTTATTTCTTATTAATGATGCGTCATTCTCTGGAATGAATGGCGGGTCGTTACACCTGCCTTTTGTTTGTAGCCCTTCGCAACTAGGCGTGCCTTATACCTTTCTATCTCACCGTGAGCATTCATCTTTTTCTTATATACCCATTTTACTCCGATGGGTTGATATCCTTCTAGCAAATCCACCAAGTCCCAAGTTTCATTTCTACCGATAGCCTTCATCTCTTCATCCATCGCAGCTTTCCATTTCTTATCTCTCGCTGCCCCTTCAAAAGTAATATTCTCAGCATCTACCAAGAGACATATCAAGTGTACTTCATCTGTTGACTCGTATAGGTCTTGCAAACTTCGCATCTTTGGTTGCCTTGGCTCTTCTTCATCATCAGATATTTGAGGTGTTATTGGTGTGCATATCAATGTAGTAGTTAATGATTCTCCTTTTTCTTCCTTCTGTGTCACTTCCATTTGGTTGTTCCAATCCCACGCGCTTTCTTCATTCACCTACACATCTCGGCTCACAACCACCTTTTTCAATTGGGTTGAATAACTTGAAAGCTTTTGTCTTTTCATCATATCCAATGAATACATACTTCTTGCTCTTGTCATCTAATTTGGTTCTTCTTTGATCTGGTATATGAGCATATGCTAAACTACCAAATACTTTTAAGTGTGATACAGTTGGTTTTTGTCCACTCCAAGCTTCCTGTGGTGTTTGATCTGCCAATATCGCATGTGGACACCGATTTTGCACATACACTGCACATTGTACTGCTTCTGCCCAGAATTCTTTCGGCATGCCTTTGCCTCTCAACATTGATCGAACCATGTCAAGAATAGTTCGGTTTTTTCTTTCAGCCACACCATTTTGTTGACGTGAGTATGGTGCGGTTAAAAATCTTTTGATCCCTTGTTCCTCGCAATAGCTTGTGAATGCTGTTGACATGTACTCTCCACCTCTATCTGATCGTAAGGCCTTGATATAAAGACCGATCGTCTTCTCTACTAATACTTTGAATTTCTTGAACATTCCAAGTGCCTCAGATTTTTCTTTCAAAAATTAAACCCAAGTCTTTCTTGTGTAATCGTCATTGAAAGTGATAAAGTACCTCTTCTCGCTGAATGACTTAGGTGTGATCGGGTCACATATGTCGGTGTGTACCAACTCTAGAGACCTCCTTGCACGATAATCAGCCTTCTTTTGAAAAGAATTTCTTGTTTGCTTGCCGAGCACACACCCCTCGCAAAATTTCTTTTTGTAATCCATGTCTGGTAAACCGTAAACCATATCCTTCTTTGCTAACTCTTTCAAACCGTCATAATGTAAGTGTCCGAACCGTAAGTGCCACAGTGAGGCTTTATCCTCCATGTTGACTTGCAAACACCTTTCTCGCACTTTTCCCAGATTGAGTTTGAACATTCGATTCTTGGCCATCTCTACATTTGCAAGTAAATAGCCATTTTGTCCTTCAAATGTAACATGCGATCTTTCATGAAAACTGAATACCCCTTCTCCAATAGTTGCCCCATGCTAAGGATGTTGCTCTTCAATTCAGGCACCTAATAGACATCTTCAATCGACCCTTCTTTACCATCCTTTTAAGAAAAACATATTTTGCCTTGGCCTTTGACTTGAACTTTTGACGCATCTCCAAATGACACATGTCTATCCTTTACCTTTTGCATCTCCACGAAAAGGTGTTTTTGTCCGCACATATGATTACTAGCACCGGTGTCGGGATACCACATTATATCGCTGTCAGAAGCATTGTCCTTGTAGGCCATCAAGAGAACGCCATCGTCTCTTGTTTCTTCCCCCGCAACCAGATTCGTGTTTTCTTCCACCTTTTTCTTGGAATAGCAGTCTTTTGTATAATGCCTATATTTGCCGCAGTTATAGCACTCGACATTTGGACGATTTGACCGGCCACCTTTTCCACGACCGAGTCCTCGACCACTCCAATTTTGTTGTCTCGGCTGGCCTTTTTCTTCAGGATTGTTTCCAAATCCACGGCCTCCACTACGGCCAAAACCCCGACCTCCACGACTGCGTCCCCTTCCTCGATTTTGTTGTGCATATATCGCCTTGTCTTCCTTAATACTTTCCTTAGCTTGTAAAGCCTCTTCGATTAGTTCTCGTTTCTTTTTCATCCTCCGTTGTTCATGTGCTTCAAGAGAACCTGCAAGATCATCGATGGTCATTTCTACCAAGTTCTTCGACTCCTCAATTGCGCATACGATGTTCTCAAAATCGTCGGTCAATGATCGCAAAATCTTCTCCACAACCCTTGCATCGGTTAGGTTTTCTCCATTGCGTTTGAGTTGATTAAACACTGTTTGGACACGTGTTATGTAGTCGGATATTCCTTCCAATTCTTTCATTTTCATCGCTTCTAATTCGCCTCGAAGAGTTTGAAGCCGCACTTGTTTAACTCAGTCGGCTCCCTTATAGACCTTTGGTAAAATGTCTCATGCTTCCTTCGAATTTGCTGCATTGGTAATTCTCTCAAATCCTAACTCATCCACTGCATGGAACAAGAGGTAGAGAGCGGCATTGTCTTTCATACGCATTTCTTTCAATGTCTTTAACTGCATCGCAGTCAAGTTCGTAGTATTTTCTGTTTATGTGTAGCCATTTTCGACTACTTCCCATGCATCTTGTGCACCTAGCAACGCACGCATCTGAATGCTCCAATTGTCATAATTCAACTTGGTTAGTCGTGCAATCGGTATTTGCTCCAACGATAAACTCCCGAAATTTGCCATAGCTCCGATACCAATTTGTTAGAAACGAGGAGGAGAGAAGATACTAATTATATTTCATAAAATATTTCATATAAATTTTCTTGCTTGCAAACAATACAAAATGACCACATATTTATAGTGGTTTACATACCCTTACAAATAGACACGACCCTTTAGATAGACACCTCTTCACTCCAATGGACACGACTCTTCACTCAATAGACACGACTCTTTAGATAGACATATTTTCACTCCAATAGACACGACTCTTCACTCAATAGACACGCATCTTCACCTTATTATTAATTTGAGTTTATTCTTTAACAAATTCCACTCCAAGCTTACCAAATTGTAGTACACAGGTCTAAATTACCAAGAGTTGTTATATTTGAAATAACTACTCTTTCTTACTTGTCCATATGAAGTAAAGTTGAATATAATTGGTGTGTGATCGCAGTTGAATGCCCCCACTGATTTTTATCCAACATAACCAATACTCTTCCCTTTTCTAGTTGCTCATGATTATGGCCATAATCCCAATCTTTATCAAAGAAATGAGTAAACTGTCTGATTCTTGTATTGTTAGTTTGATTTCCAAAAGACCAACAAATGACACATGGCTTTATTTCAAGAGTTGGACTACATGTAATTGTTTAGATAGGGAATTAAGACCCCTAACATTCCAAATGGTCATATTACTAAGATAGCTTAGGAGAGTTGCTTCCTAAGTCGATGTGAGAGGGAGCACTCACATTTACTTTTGATCGTTTCATTTTTTGCCTTTTGTTTTTAGATGAGTAACCATGTTATGCCATGCAGAATTATCAATCACAACTACCTTTTAAGTTGCAGTGAATTCAAAGGGAGCTTTATCTTGTTGTTGCTTTCTTCTCTGCTTATTTCTTGTGCAAAATCCTGTCTTCAAAGTGAGATGCAGTGTTAGCTTGAGTTAAGCGCTTTACCTAAGATACTTCTACTGGTTGCGTATTATGGTTCTTTGGAATGGAAGAACCAATATTCTATATGGTTAATTAGTTGTCTTTGTCTATTATATTCGAAATGCAGCTTTTGTTTTTTTAGACTGACTATTGTAATCTAAACCGAGACTTTTCTTAGGTTTATTATCTTTTGACCCGTCTGAGTGCAGAGATTGATTCGATGCTTGATTTTATTGAATTATATCCTTTGTATTAGATGATGTTTTATCACACTCTAATATTATGTCATAATCTTCATTATCATAAGTTCCTATCGTAAAAATAAGGATCACCCTCTAAGATTATGTCATAATCTTCCTTATTTTCGAACTTTATCACCATTGTCCCTGGTGTGCATATAAACTCTCCCACTGGTTTCCAAACTCATTTAATATAGGCTCTAAAGTAGTAATGATAACATCGTTAACCAACTATGTGGATAACTCTAGAATTTTACCAATACCTTTTTGCTGAATCAATTGTTGAATTAGTCATTTTAGCACACCTTCTTCCGCTGAATCAAATGGACTAAATTTTTTTAGAGGAGTGGAAATAGGAATTTGCTTCTCTATAATCATCGGTTTCCTTGCTTTACTCATCAGTTTTGGATTGTTAGCATTATCTGATTACGCACTATGGGCTGGAGGTGGATTAGAGTATGTATGGGGAAGGGCTTGGTCGAATGTAGGAGCTAAAAACCTAAATGAGCAAGGTAAGTAGGAGTAGACCTCCTTTGTACGTAGAGGGATTTCCTAAGGTTAGGATTGGATCTGGAAGCCACATCCGACGTTTTTGGGGTCGTCTTGACAAATTTAAGGCTCCTCTTTAACAAAACTAGAGTGAAGCCATCGTTTTGGTTTGCCAAAGAAGACTGGGGTTGGACCCACTACAAGAAAGCGTACAGTTTCCCACGGCAGGCGGTCGTCGGTGGCTGTCGGAAGCCGTCGGAAACCGACGCAAAAAGCCATCGCAACTATATCCGTCGCCGCATAAGAGAGGTCATTATTTGATAAAATATGAAGACATTCAATAGAATATAAGGAGAATTGAAAATATGCATTTTTCTGGAAGAAACATGTATTTATAGAGTTAGAAAGTCGTTTGAAATGAATAGACACAAGGTAGTTATGTCAATTTCAATTTCAAAACAAAAACCACTTTCTGGCCGTTAAATGTCGCCATAAAGGGGTAGGGATGTGTCGACGTGCCCCTGTTGATTTTGGCAATATGCTTTGTTTCTTTATATTATGTACAAGTCTATATATATAAACTTATATAATATAAAAGCAAGCATTCTAGAGATATTTTAGAGCTAACGAACAGAAAATAAAGAATTTTCATTGATAAATTTTGGTTAACATTACGTAAACAATACATAACATTAACTAATCGAAAGATACAAACTAATACAACATGAAATGAAAACTAGAATTTGATAGAGGATGATAAAGATGATGATAATCCAAGTTGGCAACTCACTTTCCCAAAGAACTAGTTCATTCTGGTGGAAATTTTGTCCAACTTTTTACTAACGGATCTTTTGAGAATCCATTGTTTTTCCACTATTATCTTTTGGTTTTTGAGAAGTTTCTTGTTGGATGGATTGTTAGGAGTGATAGTGTATTCAATACTTTCCAATAATGACTCTTCCTCCTCCTCTCCTTCTTCTTCAATCTCCAACTCCTCCCCTTCTTCCTCCTTTTCTTCTTCTTCTTCTTCTTCCATTTCTTCACGAGCCAACCTTTCATCTTTTTCGGTTAGAGTTTCATATGGTTGAAACATAAGTGGGATTTTCATAAGAGAGATATTTGCATGGTTAAACACTTTTCGAGAAACAAACTCCTCTCACTTATAATCAACTCTAAAATAGTTAAAAATCCAAGTAAGATAAATCCCATGATACAAAGTGTTTTCTCCTAAAGTAAAATTTTTGGAACGAAGTTCATCAAAAATTACTTGCGCCTAATTAATGTCATAGTGCCCATAAGTAGCAAAAAGAGCCTTACAAACTTTTAAGGTCGGGTGATTGAAATTTCCTGATCTTGGAGTTATGGTATGTTGCAAAAGAAGGTTAACAATTCTTGCTTTAGGACAGAAATTTCGATTTATAAATTCAAAGTTATCTTCTCCTTCAAAAATGTGATGAAATGTCTCACGATCATGTTCATCAATTTGAAAATCCAAAGGATTCATTCCCGTATACTTACAACCCAAAATATTTCCCAAAATCTCACTATTTAAAATAATTTGTGTTCCTTTAATACTACTCCAAACTTCCCCTTCATTACCATCATAAAAACTACGATTCAAATTAGCATAAAACATTTTAACAAGATTTAGATAACAAACAAAATCATTTTGAGAATCATTAATTAAACTGAGAATTTGATTCTTTTCGAAAAGAACATTGAGTTCATAAGAAAGAAAATCATTAAAGACTGCAAATTTTCCCGTATGAACTTTTCCAAAGTTTACATAGCTTATGTAAGCTTTGATAGCTTCCGAGTCATTGTAGAGGAATTATTTGATGGCTTTGGACAGCCTAATGGTGGATGGGGTGCTTGAGGAAGCCATTTTTGAAGAGAGTAGAGAGCTTGAGAGTTTTAAAGAGAGTTTGAATTTTGAAATGAAAGTGAAAAGATAGGATAAAGTTAAGGAGATAAATAGATATTCAATAGTCATGTTCTCTTGCCAAGAGACACCTTTTTAGAGCTTTGAAGTTAGTGAAAAGGATGAGGGAAATTCAAAGTTTTGAATTCAAATTTGAATTTCAAAATTCTGGTAGGGATGTCGACATAGGGGGTAGCGCCATGTCGACACGGGTCCTATAATACATGTGACCAATTTTTTATTTTGTTTAATATATATATATATATATATATATATCCTATAATCTAATTTATATTTTATCTAAAATAATATAAATATAATAACACTTTAATTTTAATATTAAAAATATTATTAAAATAATATTATGTTGAAAATCAAAATTTTAAATTCAAGCAGCAAGAAATTTCAAAACATGCAAACAATCAAACATTCAAACATTTAACCAAACAATTTCAACCAATATAATTTAAATGCGTACTTATTTTTAGATTCATATTCCCGAGATCATCAGATTCGTGAATAGCTGTAAAGCACATATTTGAATTTTCCATCTTCTGATCTTCATCACTGGAGGATGAGTCTGAATTGTCTAGTGTAGCAGTATACGCTCTCTTCCTTTTCTTTGACGAATCATTACTTGGAGGAAATTTTTACTTATCCGGACGTGATCAATCTCTTTTTAAGTAGCATGGCTCATCACAATTGTAGCATCTGACGTTGTTGAGGGTCTCGTTATTATTTCCAGAATTCTTGTGATTATTTCTCTTGTAGTTGTTCATCTTTCTATATTTCAGAAACTTTCTAAAAAAAATTGTCATCAAGGCTATTTCTTCATCGTCGTCATTGTTTGAGTCTGAACCATCTGTTATTGCATTGAACGCTATTGACTTCTTTTCTAAGGCCTTGCTTTCTCTTCTCCCTTGCATTTGTACTTCAAACGACATCAGATTCCTAATTAATTCTTTAATTTTTAGCATACTGATATCATTATCCTCTTCAATTGTTAGTGTCTTCTGATCCCATTCCGGAGTGAGTGAATTCAGAATTTTTCTAACTTGATCTTCTTTGGAAAAGTTCTTTCCTAATGCAATTAATAAGTGCACAATGCCTTGAAACCTACTGTACATGTCTGAAATGGACTCATTTGGATTCATCTTGAATAATTGAAACTGATTGGTCAAGATAGATATTTTGGTCTGTTTAACTTTGCTTGTTCCTTCATGAGTAACTTGCAAAGTTTTCCAGATTTCATATGCAGACTTACAGACAGACACTCTATTAAAATCATTCCTATCAAGTGAACAGAATAAAATATTCATGGCTTTGGAATTGTTTTGTGCAACAGTCTTTTGCTCAGCGGTCCACTGTGCAAAATTTGTTTTAGGTTCAATGTACTCGTTTGTGTGATATTCCAAGTGTCTAATCATATTGACTGTAAATAGATTTTCATCCTACATGCCAAATATGCATAGTTACTGCTATTAAAAAGTGGCGGTCTGGTAGAAGACTGGCCTTCTACAAATGAACTAGTGATAATGTTGACATTACCAATGGTGGTAGCCATTTGAAAATTTTTCAAAAATCAGATTATGAAAACTTTGAAAACCAATGCTCTAATACCAAATGTTGGAAATGCGGATTACGGATCTTAAGGCTGGATTAACACTAGAGGGGGGTGAATAGTGTTTAATGGATTTTATGGAATTTTTGAAATCTTTTGAAATTAAACACAAACAGATGCAATTCACAAACGCAGAAACAATCACAGAATCAGACACAGATGCAAATAGTAAATAAAAGCGGTAAAGGAAAGAACACACCGGAATTTTATACTGGTTCGGAGTTGCCCTACATCCAGCCCCACATAATTTATTGTGCAGATTTCTTTTCAAATATATATATCGATATTACAACCTCGATTTCAAGGCTACGAGATACACCTTCCTATCTTCGAGTCCAGGGCAAACTCTCTTGATTTACGGGCCACAATCACACTGCTTCCAATCACACTTTGATAGAGAGAGACTCGATACACTTCGATCTTTCGATCTTTGATTACAAATGATCCTATAACTCTGAATAGCACTAAGATCTTTGAGAGAGAGTGACAGAGAATCAAACTAGAGTTGATCGAGTTTGATTCACTTAGTATTTCGGTAGAGTTTTGTTAAAATATAAGAGAATATTTGAGTCGAGAAGAAGGAGCAAAGAAATGGAGAAAAACTAACTTAAAATTCGTTGAAAACAACTGGTATTTATAGAAGAACAACAGTCATGTCCATTCGTGAAAGTTTATGACGAATAGACACTTCATTTGAAAATTTGAAATTTGAATTTCTACGGTTACCATGTCGACATGGGGCGATGGGGCTTGTCGACATGCCTATGTGTATTTTGAAAATTGATTTTTGTTTTTAAAAGAGATTTTCTTTCTAAAACTTGTCAAAACAATTTCTAAACTTTGTAAACCATTTTGAATATAGTTTAAACTTATAAAAGAGGCTAAAAAATAATCTAAAAAATATATAATCTATAATATAAAAGTAATATTAAAAACTAAGTATAGAATATATTTTTGAGATTAAAAGACTATAATATTAAAACTAGGAAATAGTTTAAAAACAAGAGATGATATTGAAATCAAAATATAAAAGATAATAAAAATAGTTTAAGGCTAAAATATTAAATTGAGAGAGATGACTTTTAAAAAGTTTTTGAAAAATATTTAAAATAAATCATTTTGAAAATTTCGTGGATTCCATTCCACTAGAGAAGGTCCTAGGTTCCATCCTACTAAAGAGGCCGTGGGTCCATCCCACTATTAAAGCGAGAAGCTGGATTCCATTCCACAATTAAAATCCGAATAAAGATTTTAGTGCTATTATGAAGTTTTAACATAAGCCTAGACACTATTATTTATATTGATATCTTGAACTCTTGAAATCTTGAACTCTTGATACTCATGAGTCTTCAGTCTTGATTTCTTCAATCTTGAATTTGTCAGTCTTGAATCTCTATACTCAATCTTGAATCTTTATACTGTACAGTCATCATTCTTTAGTACCTGCATATATATCCTGCATGTACATATATATCTGGAAAACGAAATAAAGTAGTGGATGCTCTTAGCAGAAAACATCAGAATGTGGTGTTAGCTATGTTGGCATAATGAAAAGCTTTAGAAGCTTTGACTACTTGTAGCATGCAGCTAAGATCGACTGCTAGTTCTAGTCAGAGCACCGCCATGTTATCCTCTTTGGAAGTTCGACCGGTGTTGATCGAAAGAATTGCTTCTAAGTAGAAAGACGATCCATTATTAGCCGAGAAGATTAGAAGGCTTGAGATTGGATCGGAGATCGATGATTTAAAGAATTTTAGTCTTGAACAAAGGGGATGGTTGAGAAAGAAGGGACGGTTTTGTGTTTCGAATGTTGAGGACTTAAGGAAAGAAGTTCTTAGGGAATGTCATTGATATAAATTTACGATTCATCCTAGAGGACCAAGATATATTAGGATATGAAGAAGAGCTTCTACTGAGAAGGTATGAAGAAGGATGTTGGCTTATGGGTTAGGCAGTGTGCGAACTGTCAACAAGTGAAGGCCGAACATCAGAAGCCGAGTGGGTTGCTTCAACCTTTGGAGATACCAGTATGGAAATGAGATTCAATATCCATGGACTTTATAGACAGGTTGTCAAGGTCAAATGGAGGAAATGAAAGTACATGGTTCATAGTGGACAGGTTGAACAAGACTGCCCATTTCATTCTAGTTAAGTTAACCAAGATGGCACCTGTTTTAGCTAAGTTGTTTATGAAGAACATAGTTAGACTGCAGGGAATTTATAGTAGTATAGTCAGTGACATAGATGCTTTATTTACTAGTGAGTTCTAGAAGAGTCTACAGAATGTGTTAGGTACTAAGCTCAAGATGATTACTGCTTATCACCCTCAGACTGATGGGCAGACAGAGAGAGTCAAAAGGTACTCGAGGATTTATTGAGGGCTTGTGTGCTAAACTTTAGTGGATCTTGGGAAGATCACCTACACTTAGTCGAGTTTTCCTATAATAATAGTTATTAGACTAGTATAGGAATTACGCCTTTTGAAGCTTTGTATGGAAGGCCATGCAAATCACCAGCATGTTGGTTGGAGACTGGAGACAGATTAGTCTTGGGTCCAGATCTGGTTAGAGAGGCGATCGAGAAGATTGAGTTGATCCATGAAAGGATGAAGGAAGCTCAGTCTAGATAGAAGAGTTACGTAGATAAGAGACGTAAAGATCTAAAATTCTAAGTTGGAGATAGAATTTTCATTAAGGTATCACTGATGAAGGGTGTGGTACGGTTCGAAAAGTCAGGAAAACTGGCATCGAGATATGTTGGTCCGTTCTGAATTATAGAGAGGATCGGGAAGCTCGCATACTGAGTAGAGTTGCCGAGCAGTATGGTAGGTGCCCATAAAATGTTTCATATATCTCATCTTTGTAAGTATGTGCATGATCCAGAGACTACTATTCCTCCGATGGAGTTGAAAGTAGAACCGAATTTGACTTTTGTTAGACAACCAGTACGGGTTATAGCGAGAGATGAGAAGAGGTTAAGAAATAAGAAAGTCAAGTTGGTGAAAGTTCATGTAACATCCCCCTACTTCAAGGTCCAAAACTAATGGCTACGGATGTGGCAGTCATCCATAGTAATTAATCCTTAGCGACCAAATACGACAGTGTTAGATATATTGATACACAGAAACACATGAATATGGAAAAAAATTAAACTTCAAACAAACTCACATTTCATTTCAATTTTTTTTTAATTCATTACATAATCCCACAATCGAAATTCACATTCATAGAAAATATATTCATTACAACATATGCCAAGAACGACATATGAAGATGCTCCCTTAGATGATCAGAGTATATACAGGCATTATAATAACTTTGCCATTACAAACAACACAGCGGAATCAAAATAAAAGAGAACTCTAAATAGCTATCATGCCTCATGCACGTCTCCGGAAGCTTATTCATCTTAAGAGGTACCTAAAAACCTCAACTCTCAAACTACTCAAAATCAATTGAGTACCCGAGAGTTTAAGGGGAAAACAAAAACTTCGAGTTAGACATAAAGTCCGGTATGAATAATAATCTACCATCTCAAATCATTTAGATATCTAGTGAGACCATGCCGCTTAACAAAATGGGTTTTCCCCTTACTAGTATCCTAAAACCTTTATAAAACCATATACTATGCTCCTGCATCCATAATGGTTTAAACAATTCAAAACAGTATAATATGATGATATGCAAAACAACTCAATCAATTCTGGATTACCCATCCCCATTCATTCTGACTATCTGCCTCAATTATAGTTTCTAGGATTACTATTAACCTATTAGTTTTCATGGGCCGACTAATAATCGGTAAAATATTTAAGGACTCTATGTCCAATTACATAATTTTCATAGGATCACTAAGAACTTATTGGTAACTCCAATATCTATACTCTTATCCTAGTTTTCATGGGTTGAATAGGAACCTATTGGTGACCCCAATATCATTTCTTCTTACCCTCATGGGCTGACTAGGAACCTATTGACATCTGTCAATATCTTATTCCGGATATAGTTTTCACGGGCTAACTACAAACCTATTGGCCCCTGCCAGTATCAAATCATAGTTTTCATGGGCTTATTACGAACCTGTCTATCCGACATCTTAATTTACACATAGTTTTCATGGGCTAGCTATGAACCTATTGACCCTACCAATATCTTTCCTTATACACAGTTTTTATGGGCTTACTGAGAACCTATTGGCCTCTGCCAATATCTTTCTTTTATATTTTAGCATCCTATATTCTAGTCTTCCTGACCTCATGGATGCAATTCTACTCATTCAGGAGTTTAATCAATTTATATTCACTACTGGGTTAACCTAGCTAGTTCTTCTACCCTTTATCCCCAAAATGCAGTTATTGGTTCATTATAAAGTGAATATACTTATACTTAAAGAAGCAAACTTAACAACATAGCAATACCACTCGTGTAGGTTTAATATAAAACATAGTTAATCCCCTTAACCTATTATTTCATCAAAGAAAGCTTCTTCTCAAAACCATTACAAAAACTCCATTAATTTAGCCATGGATTTTGTCCTTTAAAAATTTGAGTTTGGGTTACAAAACCTTTAGACACCTTCGAAACCTTGCTTTCGACTTCATAGGATGACCTCCTTCGAAAGCATTAAAATCTACCTTTAAAACATTAGGCTCATGCCTTTTTAATATTTTAAAACCATCCTTTCGAAACCTTTCGATTGTATTAAAGTATTATCATTTAACTTTAGAAGGATAGCTTCGAAACCAGTTGAAAGTTCCCCTTTCGACACCATTGGAAGTAACCCTTCCGAAGTTATTGAAAGTCCCCCTTTCAAAAGCATTGGGTTTATACTTAAAATATTATTTGGGTCAAAGTGAATATAGGAGAAAGTAACTCTTTCGAAACCATCCTTTTTCATACATAAAAATATTGAGGAAACATGATGGCGTCGGCACTGTCTCTTTCGAAAGCATAAAACATCTAGGTAAAATAATGGAAGGTTGGCATCGAAACCCCTTTCGAAGCCATTGCCTTCGAAACCCCTAACCCCTTTTGAAAGCTACAGGGAGTGGCTTGAAATTATAAAACAAAGTACCTTTCGACAACATTGATATCTTCAACACCATCGAAAGGTTAAAGAATGGCAGCAGGGTTTCGACTGGGTCGGAACCCCTTCTTTCAAAAGCATTTCGTAAATAAAAGAACTCATTCAAAAGCAAACTTAAGTTAATGGAAACTCTTTCGAAACCTTTTAAAACCTCTTTAGAAACCATATGCTTCGACTCCATCGAAGGCTAAAACAAAACAAAGGCAAGCGCTTTTCTTTTAAAAACAAACCAAGGTTTCGACTCCTTCGGAAGCCATGCTTTCGACACCTTACCTTTCGCCTTCCTCCAATCCACTAAGTACCATCTTTGTGATACCTTGTGTATTGGTTTCGGCTTAGTAGGTTTTGACTAGGTTGAAGGTGAAAGCTTCTATGTCGAAAGGTACTTCCCAAAGCAGGCGGAACCCTATTTTTTAAGTAAACCGGTTTAATTCTACTTAAAGCAAATCTTTTTCTAACTAACCTGCCATTTGTCAACACCAGATTGGTTGCCTTAACTTTTTTAAATTCTCTACCAAGTAACTGCCACTAATTTCAGATCTAAACCATGGTTAAGTTAATCAATTAAGCCCTTCCATTAAACAAAACCAATTTTGCAAAGAAGTCCCTCTTCAAAAATAATTTAATTTGCATAGCAAATCACTTTGGAAAAATCCACAAAAATTCCAGAAATTCTCTTTATCTAACATATCAAAATTCCAGACCCAAAATCTTAATATATTTTCCAAAATAAATTATAAACCCAAATAACCATATTTTCCTTTGAAAATTCAAAATAATCTTTCCATAGCTTGGAAAATTATCAAAATTGAAACCCAACTCCAAAATCATGTTTCTCATAACATAAAATTTTCCAATGGCATATAAACATCTTTAAATCCCGGTTTTGCCCTAGAACCGTATAAAACTTCTTTTAAACAATCTTGTTTAAATTCAACAAATCAAGATTCAAGCATATCATTATCCAATTCATCATAAAAATGAATTTACCTTTAAATTCGAAAACATATGATTCAAAACAACATAGAGATGGAAATATTATTCACCTTGATTAAGATAAGGTGATTGGATTGACATGGATTTCCCCTAAGCTTGATTTTTTAGCTTTTAATTTGAATTCTTCTTCCCTTAATGGCCGACCTTCCTTAAGCTTTTGATTTTGCATTTCAAAATGATGTGAATGGGTAGTGAAATGGTAGGAACGAAAATATATAAGAATAAGGGTTATGGGCGGTGAATTTCCAAATATACCCTTATGTAATTTAATTAACCCTAAAACCATTCTTAAGCCCATTAATTATTTTATTAGGCATGACCTAGATTAAATTTATTCAAATCTCAATCCCCTTATCACTTAACATTTACATTACTCTATTTATTTTATATAATTTAATCTCCTGAATAATGTTACCAAAAATTAGGGGTGTTACAGTTCAGTGGAGCGACAACGAGAAAGACTGTACTTGGGAGACGGAAGACGGGATTAGAGATAGTTATCATGTTCTTCTGTAAGGGTATGTTCTATATTTGCTTTGTATAGACCGTTGCTAGTCAGGTAGGCTAGTATGGTAGTTAGGAGATGTTACAGATGATTGTTATGCTTAGTGTTTAGTCCTTACTGAATTTCGAGGATGAAATTCTTTAAGGAGGGGAGCTTGTAATACCCCTAATTTTAAATAACATTGTTCAGGAGATTTAATTAGATAAATTAAATAGAATAATGTAAAGATTATAGTGATGAGGGGATTTAGATTTGAAAACTAATTAGAGGTCGTGCTTAACTAAATAAAAATTAAAAAAAACGAGTTTATGGAAATGGTTTTATAAGTTAACTAATAAGAGAATAAGACAAGGGTATTATGGGGAATAGCCGTCCACCAAAACCCTTAACCCCTAAACCCTTATTCCCATTTTCATTTCACAAGTTCATAATTCTAAAACATAAACCAAAGAGCTCAAGCCGGCCATAACCTAGGGGAAAAAGAGGAGAAAAATCCATTAGAAGCTAAGGAATCAAGCAAGTAGAATTAAGCAAGATCAAATCTCAAGATCTTTATCCAAAGCAAGGTGAATAATAATCAAAACCATCTCATTTTCATTTTTAAAGAGCACTTGATTTCAAGTTTTAATTTTAAAGCCTTTATGATGATTCTAATGATGATATGCTTGGATTACATGATATGTTTGATAAATGTTTTATTCAATTTTAAGGCTAAAATTGTATATATTGGGTTTTGAATGCCATGAGGATTTAATATGTTATGAAAAATGTTATTTTGGAGATGGGTTTAAATTTTCATAACTATCCAAGCTATGGATAATTTATTATGAATTTTTGAAGGAAGAAATAAATAATTGGGTTTAAAAATTTATTTCGGCTATTATATAAAGGATTTTGGGTCCGAAATTTATATATGTTAGATAACATAGTAAAAGTGAATTATTATGATTTTTGGGGATTTTTCCTAAGTGATTTACTATGGAAATTAAATTAATTAGTTGGAGGACTTGAATGTCTTTATTGTTTTGTTAATGTGAAGGGCTTCTTTGTTAATTATTTTAATTAATTCTGGATGAATTCGACAGTCTTTTAGAAAAGATTTTTGGTAAAGTTTATGGCAACCAATTATATTTTTACAAATAGGCAACTTAGTTGAAAAGCATTTACTTAAAAAGGCAACAAAATAGTTTTGTAAAGATTTATTGTTTCGCCACTTCCAGTAGCAATACCTCTATCCCCAACCAAGTCGAAACCAATACACATGGTATCATTGCTTTAGTACATAATGGATTTGAGAAAGGCGGCAGGTATAGAGTCGAAACCATGCTTTCGAAGGGGTCGAGGCCATTTTAAATAGCATTAGAAGGCCTTTATTTTGCTTTCCAAAGAGATGCCCTTTGCCTTACTTTTAATAGATGCTTTTGAAAAGGCTGAATTACTTTTACATAGCTTTCGAAGGGCTTGCTACCTTTTTGTTTTAAAGGGTAGCTTTCGAATGAGTTACCATGTTTTATGTTTAGAAAATGGAGCTTTCGAAAGGGTAGTTTTGAGCCTAGTCGAAACCTTGCTGTCGTCTTCGTTCCTTTCGAATAGCTTAAAGTTTTCAATGAGTTCAAAATGCAAGTTTTTGTTTTATAAATATAACAAGCCGCTTCCTATGCATTTGAAAGGGCTCCAGTAGTCATTTAAACTAAAGGTTTCAAAGGCAATGGCTTCGAAAGGTGTTTCGAAGCTATCCTTACAATTGTTTACTTAAAAGATTAAAGCTTTCGAAAGGATGGTTCTAAAGCCATCTACTTTCCCCAAACTCTTTTACTTGAAGGTTAATGGTTTTGAAATGGTTACTTTCGTTTATATTCACTTTGACCCAAAAGTTATTATTAAGGATAAACCCAATGGTTTTGAAAGAGGTACTGTTAAATGGTTTTGAAGCTATGCTTCTATAAGTTGGAAAGATAGGCTTTAATACTTACGAAAGGAAGGTTTTGATTCTTTCTAAAAAGATATTTTAAGTGTTTCGAAAGGATATGTTTAGGTGTTTTGAAAAGAAGGTTTGAATGCTTTTGAAAGATCTATTCTAATGGTTTCGAAGGTAAAGGTATAAGGTTTCGAAAGCCTTAGTTTTCAAAACAAAGAACCCAATCTCATTTTTAAAGGAAAAATCCATGGCAATATAAAAGAGCTTTGAAGTGGCTTTTAAATTTGGAGTTATTGAAGAAGCTTGCCTTGATAAAAATAATGGGAAAGAGGGATTAACCAAATTTCATGTGGAAATGAGTTCAAGGATATTAAACCATAAATGTTGGTATTGTTATGTTATTGTATATGCTTCTTCTATAAATATATTCATTGTATAATGGACCCATAACTGATATTTTATGGAGGAAGGATAGAATAACCAGCTAGGTTGACCCAGTAGTGAATATAAATTGAGTTAACTCCTATATGA
Organism: Allium fistulosum; assembly: GCA_030737815.1. NCBI lineage: Eukaryota > Viridiplantae > Streptophyta > Magnoliopsida > Asparagales > Amaryllidaceae > Allium > Allium fistulosum. Next base: position 106,371,301 of record CM060907.1, read on the forward strand.
GTAGAATTGCATCCAGGAGGTCAGGTAGATCATAATTTAGGATGCCCAAAGACTGATCAAGAAGTTGTCAATTTAAACAGGTACATAATAAACCAACGAAATCTATGATTGGAGAGAGTTATTGGCAGGGGCCAATAGGTTTATAGTGATCCCATGAAAACTATATCTGGATGAAGTTGTTGACAGAGATCAATAAGTTCATAGTCAATCCATGAAAACTATGATATAAGAGAAGTTATTGTAGATACCGATAGGTTCATAGATAACCCATGAAATACTGAAGTTATTGGCAGGGGCCAATAGGTTCTTAGTGATCCCATGAAAATTATGAATCCGGACAGATAGTCCATAAGCTTTAAATAGGTTATTAGTCAGCCCATGAAAACTAATAATTTAATAGTGACCCTATAAACTATAACTGTGATAGATAGTCAAATGAATGGGGATGGGAAATCCAAGATATTTTGCTTGTTTGCATATCATCATGATATTTTAAATTGCTATATTTTTAACCATTGTGGATGCAGGAGCACAATATACGGTTGTTATAAATTTTTGAATAAGATACTAGTGAAGGGAAAATCCGTTCCGCTAAGCGGTGTGGTCTCACTAGATATCCAAATGGTTCGAGATGGTAGGTTATTATTCATACCAGGCTTTATGTCTGACTCGAAGTTTATGTTTTTCCCTTAAACTCTCGGGTACTCAATCGATTTTGAGTAGTTTGAGAGTTGAGATTTTCAGGTTCTCCTTTTGACGAATAAGCTTCCGGAGAAGTGCAGGAGGCAAGCTAGCTAATAGGAGATCTTTTCTATTTGATTTCGCTATGTTTTGATGTAAAGGAAAAATTGTAATCGCCTATGTTTTGACTTTGATCATCCAAGAGGGCATCTTCATATGTCGCTCTTGGCATATTTTGTAATAATTATATTTTCTATGAAAGTGGTTCTCGAATTTGGGATTATGTAATGAATTTGAAATATGATTGAAATTGAATGGGAAATTTGTTTAATGATTTTAATTTTTTTTCATATCCATGTGTTTCTGTTATATCGATGTATCTAACATTACAGCATTTGGTCACCGAGAATTAATAACTATGGATGGCTGCAGTATTTGTAGCTGTTAGTTTTGGACCTCCAAGTGGGATGTTACAAGGAAGTAATAGTCAAGGCCTATTTGATGAGAGAGGTAGAGGAGAAGAAGAATTGGGATTCTAGAGAGCGTTCCAAATCTAGAATGATCGGTAATAATTATAGAGGAAAGTCTAAGGATGGAAGTGTCACCATTGTAGAAACCAGGCCATTGGAAAAGAGACTGTCCGGATTAGAAGAAGAAGATGGTTCTTCATCATTTTCTATGGAGAAAGTTGTATCTGAAGATGTGTTATCTACAACGGTATCTGATGTATCAAACCATTGGGTGCTTGATTCGAGGGCATCTTTTCATATGATGCCTAATAAGGATTACTTTGGTTCTTTAGTCGATAGAGAGGGAAGTGCAATCCTTATGGGTAATGATGCTAGTTGTAAAGCCATGGGAGAAGGTACAGTGCGAAAGTCTTTGATTTCTTTGGGACAGTTGGCACCCATGGGGTGCAACGTCACTTTAGAGAAGGATGGTTTGAAGGTTTCAAGTGGTGCTTTTGTTCTTATGAAGGGAGATGTGTTCCAAAATCTGTATTTGCTTAAGGGGACCATAGTTTATGAAGAGTCATGTGTTGGAGTTGACAGTTGGCATCTTCCGTTGGGTCATATTTCTAAGAAGGGATTAGAGTTGCTTCCTAGACGGAAAGTGATCAAAGGTGACTTCGACAAGTTGGATTTCTGCTAGGAGTGTTGCTTAGGTAAGCAAACTAAGGTATCCTTTGGAGTTGACTCCATAGATCGGAGAGGTTGGAGTAAGAGGATGTACGTGGAGTTGATAGGCTTGTGGGGAAATATAGTATCAAGGTGGAGATTGTAAGATTTAATGATACAATATTTTCAATTGCAAAAGATTTGGAAGATATTGTTGATTTCAGTGATACAATATTTCCAATTGCAGAAGATTTCGAAGATATTATTGATTTCAGTGATACAATATTTCCAATTGCAGAAGATTTGAAAGATATTTGAGATAATTACTCAAATATATATTGCCTCTTTTATAGCATTAAAGAGAGTAATAAATTACCTACGCGAGAAGAAGAATTATTTTGGAAGATTGAGGTAATCAATTAATTCTCTAATTAGTTGATTAAAGAAGGAATCTTATCAGGCGCATATAAATTGGAGGAAACTGGAAATTCAAATGGATAAATGTTTCCTGTATGAATAGGAGAATTAATGAGGCATTGATTTATGACCATAAATCATTTACTTCAACCCCAAGTAATAATTTCTGTATAAAGGCAAAGATTAGTATGAGTAGAATTATCTCTCTCAGTTGTATTTCTTATTCTTCTTCTCCATTATCAATCTTATAAAAATTTCTCCTCTTAGAAAGTAATAAAATGTCCTCTCCCCAAGTGGATGTACACTACCTCACGGTAGTGGAACCACTATAAATCACGTGCGTTATTTTCTTTTATTGCTTGATCTGTGATTGCTTTTAGCATGTGATTATCTGTTGTTTGTCTTGCCTCACCATCAATACAGTCCTATTTGTTTTTTCGCAAGGTTAGGTTTTTTGTTCCTAAGGCAATCTTGAGGGATATTCCCCCAACATTATTTGGATTTCCATTGGAAGGAAGAAATATAGAGCCAACAGCAAAAATGACAAGAAAAACAATTTCAATAGAATGCAAAAAAAATTGCTACAATATTTTTTGGAAATTGTGCTTTAATCACAAGGAAATTGCTAGAAAAAAGAATAAAGCAAGAAATAGAGAAGAAGAAAAAGAAAAATTATGAAGATCTTCCATAATTAATAATAATGGAAAATTTGTTGACATTCTTCTTTCCCAATAATCAACAAAAGTTAAGATGGAGATTTCTACCCTATTTGATTAATTTGGAAAGATTGCAGACAGTTTCCACGTTAAAAACATAGAAAAAATTCAATAAACTTGTAAAAAAAATTAGAAATTAGGTTGAAGGGCTTCTTATTCCAGGGTAATATGTTTTAAGGACAACAATTCCGAATAATTAGTTTTAAGGACAATTTACAGAAAAATGATAAATTCATTTATCTTTTTTGGGTATATTGGAAAAAGATAGATTAATTTATCATTATTTTTGTATAATTGAAAATGATAACTTCATTTATCTTTTTCCTGCAATTTATCCTTAAAACTAAATTTTCAGAATGCCTATCCTTAAAACTTATTACCCCGCATAAAGAAGCCCTTCGAGTGAAAATCTCAAAAAAATAACCCACAAGCCAAGGAACATGTTGAGATGCTCCATGCTTCCATTGGTAAGATATGTTATTCAAACTATTATTATTTTAGATAAATATGGTATTTTCTAATTATATCCAATCAGTTTCTTAAATATTTATAGTATTGCATTTGTGAGAAAATGAAGCTCATTCGACCAAGGCGCTAACATAGTGAAAATTTGCCAAGATTTGGAAGATGGGATTTATGGAAGCTAAAACCCATACTGGTCAAGTAAATTTTGGATGACGTCAAAGAGAGTAAGGTAAGTTAAAACTCTATATTGCCTACATTTATCAGTATCATTTTATTTTCTACTCAGAATTAGTTTTCGTACTCTATTTGTTTTACTATCATTTTTGCCTCTGGATAGTATCGTTTTTTGCCTTTATATAGTATCAGTTTCAATATTATGATTTTTACTTTTTATTAAAAATCAATTATAACACACTATGATTCTTGGTACCATTTTTGCCTCTACATAGTATCAGTTTTTGCCTCTATATAGTAACTGTTTTTCCTCTACATAGTATCAGTTATAATACACTATGATACTTGGTATCATTTTTAACACTGCATAGTATCGGTTTTTACCTCTGCATAGTATTAGTTTACACCTCTGCGTAGTATCAGTTTCGATAATATTATTGTCGCTTCGATAAAAAAACTCAATTATAAAATAATATCATACTTAGTATCAGTTGTAACATATTAGTTTTGCTAAATATCAATTTTGCATAATATTAATTTTGCTAATTATTATTTATAACATATTAATTATAACAGAATATCATACATAGTATCAGTTATAACACGATATCATAGCATAAAACTAATAAAAAAATTCCATACAAATTATACAAGTGAAAGAAATAGAAAATAATATTCCACATGGCAAGGCTTCTTCAAATAGCCTGCACTACAAGACAATCAAGCAAAAAAGAAAAAGAAAAGAAAAAAAATTGAAGAAGCGGAAAAAACTTTTGAAGCATTTGAAGTGACTATCAGAGTATTGCAAATGCATACGAAAGATTTGAAAAATGAAGTTAAGAAAACAAAGGAGCAATTGGAAAAGGAAAAGAAAATAAGGTTAGAAGCGGAAAAGGAAATTCAAAACGTGAGACAAGAAATCAATGATATAAAATTAAGAGTTGGACATAATGAAGAGAGAAATTAGGAGGCCGAAGTAGAAACACTGCACACAACAGAAGAAGTAGAATACACAATAGATCAAGATACAACTGTATAGACAGAATAGAAAACACAGAAAAGAAATCCACAGTTGAAAATAGTGCAGAAGAAAATGAAGAGACAAATGCTAAGCCCTATGTAGAAAAAGTCCACAGAATGACTGAAATAGACAATACAATGGATAAACATACATGTTTAGAGACGCAAGCAGAAAAAGCAGAAAAGTGATATGCAACTGAAAAGAATGAAGAGAGAACTATGAAGTGTGAAGCAGAAGAAGTGCATACAACAAGTGAAACAAACTATAGAATAAATCAAGATACACCTATAGAGACAGTAAGAGAAAATGTAGACATGACGGAAACAATAAATGAAACAAACTCTCCAATGAATCAACATACAGTTGTAGACATAGAAATAGAAAATGCATAAAAAACGGACTCAATAAAGGAAGTACAACATCCAATGGAACAAGATAACATTATTAGAAGCCAAATCATACCCTACCATAATCCAATACTCGATTTCACTCCTCCGTGTTTCAAACTATCGGATTCACAAGATTTTGAAGTTAAAAAACTGAACTAGAGTAGGAAATCAAATCAACAAAACCTACCTAAAGAAGAAAGAAAACAGTGATAGAACCAAAAACAGCTTCTTATGTTAAGAGAGTAAAATAAAGAAAAAGAAAAAGAAAAGAGAGTGACCGCATTGAGTATGGTTAGCTAGTGAAAAAGTAGCCAATATGCCAAAGATTGAAGAATAAAAAAAAACAAAGACAATGAAGAAATAAGCACAAAAGAATCCATCCCAGAGCCAACTGCAGTAATAGAACCAAAATTTGTAGATTTACAACGAGGAAACTTGTAATGACCGAGGTTTTCGATCCTAAAAAATTGACACTAATACGTCTACTGTATTACATGCCGAGAAATCGAGGTTCGAAGACCACGGTCGTTACATTTGGTATCAGAGCAGAAGGTTAAGCGAGAACCTTAGCTTTGGTAGGGTACTCATTAGAGATTGGGTTAGTAGCACCCTAGAATGAGTTTAAGTGTATATATATATAAGCGCGTATTTGTTAGTGATATAAAAATTATTATATATTGTGTTGGTTGATTTGTTGAGTGGCTTATGGATTCTGGTCAATATGATAATTAACGTTATTGATAGAGATCTCTAAACACTTGAACGAAGCAATTCGACATGGTATTTTTTTGAAATTGGGTAAAAGAAATAATTTTACCTTTATTATACTTTATTTTATATATAAAGGAATAATTTTTCAGAAATTATTATTTATATAGTGTGCTTAGTTGTTAGAAAATGATAATGTTGATTATTATCATTTATTTTTTGTTGTTGTGCTCAAATAAAAAGTTGATATTATAATGCAAATAAATTAACAACAAAGAAATAATTTTATATAACCAAATGGGATTATATAAATATATGATTTATAAATGTGATTTATAAATGGAAAGGGAATGAAATTTTAGAAGTATATTATAAGTATGATTTATAAAGAGGTTTATAATGTAAAAAAGGATTTAAAAACTGGGAATTGAGAAATAAAAATCCATTGGGTTATGAAAATGAAGTTTTGGAAAATAATAGTAGTATTATTTGGGAAAATAATTTTGAATAAAAATATTTAAAAGAATTTTAAAGGAAATGGAAAGCACTGAACTCACTTCGGTCGTTGGAAAATAACTTCGATGATGATTGCAGCATATTGACGTTCATTTTCGGGTTTCCAAGGGAGGAATTTCTACCATTGGAGTTTTGTTTTGGTAAAACTGGTTTTGATTTCAAAAATTCAAAAGAATGATTTGATATACCAAGGGGATTTTTGTGTGTGTGTGTGTGTATGATTTCAAAAATGATTTGAAATACTTAAGAACAAGGTGTTTAAACTCTGGGATTTTCAATTAAATGTTTTATTGGGAATATGAGAAAATAAGTTGATAACTTATAAATTTTGAGAATTTGTAAGTGAAACAAAGCTTTAAAATTGTTGCATGTGAATGTTAAGGAAATTAAATTTGAAATTGAACTATGGAATTAAACTTAACTTAAGTTAAATAAAATGAATGATGGAAAGAAATTTAGCCTAAGTTAGGTTAAATAAAATAATTTTTTGAAATGGAATTGGTGGTGTTTGAAATGAATCAAGGAATGAACTAATTGAATAAATTAGTGAGTTGAATATGATTTTGAAATATGGTTGAAATATTGAAATTAAAACAAATGGATCAAGTCAGATGGAATTGAAATTGATTTAAAATAGATATAGACTGAAGTTGTAAAGTGATAGTAAACATGAGAAGTGTTGTAGAAAATGTTTATAATAAACTTAAGAAAATTTAATGGGATGGTTCTTAAGTAATATTGGTATTGAAAGAAGGAAAATTCTATTTCAACCCGAGTATTTACTTAGTAGCCCCCCCAAAAATTAAAAAAGTCTCTAAGCCCAAAAAATAACTTAGTAGCCCACTACCATTTCCAGAACTACCTATCCCATCACGCAAAACGTGAAAAATTGAATTTTTTTTCACTGATTTAGAAACTAGGGTTAGAAGTTTTTCTTCACTGATTTAGAAACTTAGTGGTGAAAAATCGAATTTTTTCTTAGTAAAGTCTGTAAACCCAAAAAGTAACTTAGTAGTGGAAAATTTGAATTTTTTCTTCACTGATTTAGAAAACCAATTCATATTTTGTTCAGAACTACAATTAAAAAAGTCTGTAAACCCAAAAAATAACTTAGTAGTGAAAAATCAAATTTTTTCTTCACTTATTTAGAAACTAGGGTTTTGAAGAAGCGGTGGTTTAGACAGTAAGAAACTGACGTAAGAAGATAATGGAATTCAGAAGAAAGAAAGTACGCATCTTTCTAAGGGTATTTTAGTCTTTAAAAAAATTATTTTAGGGGGGGCTACTAAGTAATTATCTGTGTTGAAATAGAATTTGCCTTGAAAGAATATACTAAGTGAATAAATGAATGTAAATAAAGTGAAAAAGGATAAAAAGGAATGTGAATAAAAAGAATTTGGGATAGCTAAGAAATCAATTGAAATAAATACGTGAGTTGTACGTATATTATCTTATTCGCATAACGGTTCGGTCCAGATTCAAGTACATGATTTCGAGATAATTTACATCGATCCAAGTTGGAATTTTTCACTCGATTCTCGACAGCGAACACTGGATATGGATTTTTGGTTGATTCTGGAATTCTTTATCATAGTATATGGCTATGCAAGGAGAATGATGGTTTCTAATCGAGGAACCAAATCTAAGTCCACACTAGGGTGGTCGCGTGAATGATACTAGTTCAGAAGTAAAATTATGTGATCGAGCGAGCGATCAGATTTGGTATTGCATACAGATGATATATGTACATCGTACGAGTTTTAGTAAAGCAAATGTTGGAAATTGAAGTTGCAGAATAATATGATTTTGAATTATATGATTGGATATCGTTGGTAAATAAGATGCAGGTATATAAAAGCAAGAGCTAATTTGATGCCTTTGATTTCATAAGTAAAATTGGATAGCCCGACAAAAAGGTACATATTTATAATGTTGATTGATTTGATGGTTTTATGATTGAGCCACTTGGCTTTTGTTTTCTTTTGCTAGTTTGGGCCCTGAGTGGCAATTCGTAGTGGTTTCGATCCAGCCGCACAAAGGAGACGCTGGCGAAAATTTTCGTAAATTTAAGAAGTTAGAAAAATTTTGAGAAAATTTGAAGAATTTTTTGATAACTAAAATTTAATTTTGAATTATAACCTGAAATGATTGTATGAATAATATTAGTTGGAAACTAAGAATGAATGTGGAAACTTAGTAAAAGTGGAACAAAGTTCAACTAGTTGTTTTTTTTGGGAAAAGTTAAGGGCTTAAAAGGATTTGGTAATATGTTTCAACAAATTGGTTTTGGGAGGTTAAATGATTTATAAATGAGTTTTAAGAAATGGGTTTGGGCATTTTTCTTACTTGGTAATTTCGAGGACAAAATTCTTTTAAGGGGGGAAAAGTGTAACGATCCAAAATTTCAGTAATCTGATTTTGGAATATTTAATGGATTTTAAATATTTAAAAGTTGATTTTGTAGGTTAAATAACTTGAATTTTAAATATAGCGATTTATTGGATAATTTAATTTTTGAATTTAATAATTTAAATTATTTAAATGATTGAATCTTAGGTTTTAAGTCAGATAAAAATGATTTCAAAGCTTATTTAAATTCTATTTAATAAGATTAAAGATATTATTTAAATTGGATTTAAAAGTGATTTAATGATTTTGAAAATAACTCGTTTTAATTAATATATTAAAATAGTCTTTCGGGGCATAGTCTCGGATTTTGACGAAACCAGTTTCATTGGATCCGTAATAGTGAATTATATTATACAGTCAAATTTCATAGCAATTAGACGTATCGTTTGGTCGCGCGAGATCGAAAAGCGTTGAAATTAATATCGAAAATTTAATATAATAATTGGGTTCGAAAAGCTATCTTCTACATATGTTCGAATTAGGCCTCGAAACAAGTTATGTTGCATTCAAAATAGGGGTATAACATATAAAACGCCAGGCGGCATGCCTCATTTGGAGTTCAAGAATTTCAGATGTTTTATAGCTTGAAAATTTAAATAATATCATAATATATATATATATATATATATATATGTTTATATCAACCGAAGAAGCCATGCTCTTCACTGTTGCTACCATACCTTCCCACGTTCCAGTACAATACCCCCACGTTGTCTTCCCGTGTATATCAGCCATCTCCAAGAAAAAAAAACGGGGGCAAGTTACTTGAATTCAAAAAAAAATCTCACAAAGTACTCATTGAAAAATCGTCAAACCAACTTTATAATTCTTGATTCGATGAGACCATCATTTAGATATGCCTGAGAGAAGATGCGGTAGCATTTTTGGACGATCGAGACTAGGCAGTGAACTAGGTTTAGCTAAGGCTCGTGATTTCTGATGATTTGGTGGTCGCTGGTTCGAATGGGTGGCGGAGTTGGATTCGTCGTGGTTTGGCGCACCCGCGGCCATGATTTGGTGGGTTGCGGCCTGATGTGTGGTGGTGGTGTCGCATTTTTCATGGTGGCTTGGGGCGACTTGACGTGGTGCCAGGGTGATGAAGCTTGCGAAGGGATGATGTTTGGCGAAACCAGTTCGACAAACGATGCACCATAGCTCTGTGTCAGTAGGTAATCATGCACGATCATTATGGCTTTGTATCTGTGTACGTTTATGTTTGGGGAGGAAGATGGAGTTAAGGGTAATAATTGTAATTAGTTGATAATTAAAGAGATTAGTGAAATTAAATTTTATTTAAATCCTGTCAACTTAAAATTTTCATAACTCCTTCATACGAGGTCCGATCGGGACGAAACATCTTGCGTTGTGCTCGTATCGACGAATACTTCGCAATGGAACTGGTTTGGATGAGTTTGGAGATTGTTGAAATTTGGGCTAAAATCGGACGTCGTTCGATTTTAGTTCCAAACCAGAATGCCTCGGCAACGACAGAAAATTTTTGGTGAGTTAAGCTCACTTTTTTGGATAACTAGTATGATATATAGTTAATAAAAATTGTTGTATGATTGTTTGGATGATTTACTATATTTATTAGTTGGTTTGGATATATTCCTGCCTATTGGAGCGGATGATACCCTATTGCATTCCTGTGTAAGAGCGGATGACCCTTTGTATACGAATCCCGCCTCGAAGTGGTTGATTTATATTTTATGATTATATAACGTTGGTGATGTAGGGGAAACAGGTCGGAGGTATCCAACAGGATTCCTCACAACTGTCGATTTTAATTACATATATATATATATATATATGTGCTAATATATATGATTTGTGTTGCAGAGGGATAGGTTGGAGGGATCCAACGGGATTCCTCGATATTGTTGAATTGTTCCATAATATTTCTATTATATGGATTATTGAAAAATGAACTTGATTGTGACACTATGGTTATATCACTGTTATATGTTGAAAACTAAAACCCAGTAGTAATAGAAAATCGTATCGATATTGGTTGAGTGTTGGGTGGCTATTGGCCTCAAATTAGTATTTTAAAAATACTATAAACTGTCGTTTGAGTTGGAACTGGTTTTTGAGACAAGAAATGATTTTTTAAATCCGAAATTGTGTTTCGGAAATATTTTGTTTTATGAATTATCTATTTAATTATATTAATCTTGTTTTAAAGTTATTCAATTATGATAAAATTATTTTAAGGTTATATAATTATATTAGTATTGTTTTAAAGTTATTTGTTTATAGTTAAGACTGTTTTAAAGAATTTATCAAAATGTTAATATTTTTAAAAGTTAATTATTTCAAGAATAATTATGGTCTGAAATTAATAATAAGGTTTATTAATTAGGTTTTGGAATAAATTATTATTATTTATAAAATGGTAAAGATTAATTATTATTGTTTCTTAAACAATATTTGAAATTATTAATTATTATTTTTAAGATGTTTTAAAGTTAATAATTTTCATTTATTTATAATGTTCATTGTTAGTAATTATTATTATATAACGATGTTTTGTAGTAAAAGTTTTTTAATTATTTGTAAATGTTTCCGAGACCCATGAATAGAATTGAAAGATATGGATTTTATAAAGGAATTTATAAAATGGTTTTGAAGACTTAAGGGAAGATTATTTACAATGTAAAAGGGTTTATAAATGGTTAGATATTTATAAACGAATTTTAGATACGGGTTTATAAAAGGAGTTTATAGATGGTTTATGGATTTATAATGGGTTGATAAATGATTTTTGAAATGTACAAAGAGTTTGTAAGTGATTGAATCTAGAAAAAGGGATTATAAATGGTTTCGGAGACTTATAAAATGGTTTATAAATGGGTTTGGAGAATTGTAAGGAATTTATAAATAATTTAAGAATCGAATAAAAAGAAAATCTTTCTCAATTTCATAGATATACATATACCATTGAGATAAGTATATAGATATTTTCTTAGTATTGAAAACATAGGGATTTGGGGATGTACCTTTGTAAAAGTATTTTTGTACAAGTTAACTTACAAAGTGTTTTCAAATGAATGAAAGATTTATTAGAAAGAGGCTAGTGGTTGCTTCTTTGCTTAACCGATGTTGTTTTCACCTATGGAATAAATCTTTGTTTGAATGTTTGTTATTCGATAGTTAAGTAACCGACTATCAAAATTGGACCCAAACGTAACTTTGGAAATATCTAGGAGAAACACGTGATTTATATGGCACAGTCATCTCCGATGATGATGTATTGTGCATATAAATCTCGTTTTGTACTTCTAGGACAATGATAAGGAAATCCATCCACTAAAAGTTAGGAGATGATCTCTGATCTTATCTTGACTGTTTATTTCCTAAAGAACTGGGGTTGAGTTTACTAGGAATTATCGAATGTTGTTTCGAAGAGACCAGGATTGGGTATGTTATCCGAAAACAACTTCAATTTAACTTAAGCATTGCGAAGTGAAGACATCTTGAAGATGATGGAAATTGGAGACGGAGCTCTCAAGTGTTTCGTTCAGTCCTAGAACGAATTTGTATGGATGAATGCTAGTATGCATTGTTGCCTGGAAGGCCGTATTAGCATTCCAATTGGGAAGTGCTATATAAAAGGTAAAACATAGCCTCAAGCCTCATCAATCGGGAATAACTAACACATGGGAGATGCAGTAGGGCTAAGTGGGTCGCTCCCAAGTAGGGTATGATCATCCCTATCTAGAGTCGCTATTATCTCTCATTTGTATGCTTCGGGGCCCATTAATGTAGGGGTGATCATATTCGGTACTATCCAGTAAGGGGTAGGCCGATTCTGTGTTCGCAGGGGTCGATAGGTTCAAACTTGGTGTTATTTTATCTAGAGATGCACTGTGACAGGCGGTACTCCAGTAGCCCAGTCATTATATGGAATCCATTCTCTAATAAGCGCCTTATGGACTTAGTTGTGCCCAACTATGCTGAAACGTGAGATGCAAGCATTTCAGCTATATTTATATTTTACTTTGACCCTAGACATTATTATAATATAAATGGATTTTCTATAGAAAACGTTTTAGTTATCGTAAGGTAAAACCCCGACCGTGTTTACGTGCGGCATGGTCTTATGAGATACTCTTGATTTTCAAAGGTTTTCTATAACTTTAAATTCCAGTTAGGTGTGTTTTCTCACGCTGGTTTCCCAGACTGACTCGGGTGTCATTTTATTGTAATGCTTGGGTCAGACCGAGCATATTATAGATTAGTTTGGATGCTTTGGCACTTCAGGAGATGGGTTGGAGGCTTAGAGACGTATTCATGTAAATGGTTATTTTTCCGCTGTATTCGTTGTTGTATTTATCAACAATTGTAAGGACAGGATGTTATAACTATCCAGGCTGAAATAAGTTAGTATTCTCTCATTGATGTTTTGAATATACATACATTAAAGTTTGTTTTGTGTAAAGATTGATGTATATTATAGATTATCTGTTCCGCTGTGAGATTCTGTGTTGTTCAGTTTTTTTCTTATCTTCTTCCTTCTTTCTTTTTTCCTAACAATCGGTTTTTCCAGCATTCGATTTGGCGATGTGAACACTATAACTTTCCATAAATTATCTAAAAGATGATCTGTGCTATGTTTAGAATTACAAAGAGTTATCTCTTCTATTTATTTTTGAAGTAGACAATACAAAATATGGTAACTTTTCCTATTTTGTAAATCTCTTTCATTTGTGTATATTATCGGCATGTAATACAGTGGACGTATTAGTGTTGATTTTCGAGGGTCGAAAACCCCGGTCGTTACAAAACTGCAAATGCTTAGCATACTTGAACAAAGAACAACATGACATAATCAAAACTTTCTTTGCTCTTACAGGATTACAAAAGTAAGTTTATAAATTTTGATACTAATGCTACATATTTAAATCTTTAATCAAAGTATTCAAATATTTTTTGTTAAAACAGTGAAGTAGCATGGGATGACAAAACACTATCAAAAAGGATGCATAATAACACAATATATGCTCTGATATGTTCTTGAAGGAAATTTCACAAATGGACAGGTACATAAATTTATTTTTTTGCTTAGAAACACCGCTCTTAATCAAAATAATTACAAAATCTAATACCAAATGTCTGTTTGATTAGAGTTGATGCTTAGTAATTTTATAAATTATTTTGACTGTAATTTATAACAAAACTGATAATAAAATATTTGCAAAAATGATATCTAGTTTTTGTTTAATAAAAGTTGAAGCTCTATAATTTTAAAAACTATTTTGATTGTCATATATGAAAAAAGTGATACGAAAATAATACAAAATACCTAGTATTTGTTTGATTGGAGTTGATGCTTATTATTTTATAAATTACTTTACTGTAATTTATAACAAAACTGATACCAAAATATTTACAAAAATGATACCTATTTTTTGTTTGATAGAAGTTGATGCTCTATAATTTTAAAAACTATTTTGACAGTCATGTATGACAAAAGTGATACCAAAATAATGCAAAACTGATACCTAATATTTGTTTGATTGGAGTTGATGGTTAGGTATTTTACAAATTATTTTGATTGTAATTTATATCAAAACTGATATCAGGATATTTGCAAAAATGATACCTAGTTTCTATTTGGTAGAAGTTGATGATCTGTAATTGTAGACACTATTTTGACAGTCATATATGAAAAAAGTGATACCAAAATAATGCAAAACTGATACATAGTATCTGTTTGATTGGAGTTAATGCTTAGTTATTTTACAAATTATTTTACTATAATTTATAACAAAATTGATACCACAATATTTGAAAAAATGGTACCTAGTTTCTATTTGATAGAAGTTGATGATCGATAATTCTATAAACTATTTTGACTGTCATGTATTAAAAAACTAATACCAAATCAATGCAAAACCAATACAAATATTTTTCAATATATACTGCCACTGTTTAGATTATTGATACTATTTATTACTTAATACTGCTTCACCAATAATAAAAACTCACAATTTTCTATTGTTAATATAGATAATAGATTGGTATGTCTCACAATGTGAGTTGTTAGAGCACAACTATGGAATGACCACAACAATGACGGTAACTAAAACTTTAATATGCAAGTACATAATAATTGTTACAAACACTGAATTGTAACTAATTTATGTATTCAATAGAGAGTACTAGTCACTAATCTAGAAAGTATTAAAAGACAATTGGCCGTGTCATTACTTGAAGAAATTGTGTGAGATAAGTATGCAGATGCTATTTATTTCCCTTTACATTGTGTGGACCATTAGACATCGGTAATATTGACATGTCCTATAATGCAATGGCCTCACATAGATTATTTACAGCTTAGAAGATCAAATAAAACAAACAACTCAAGTCTAAAAGAAGCAATAAAATTGGTATGATAGTTTTTTTCCAAAAAAATTAACTAATATAATTGTAACAAAGTGGACATTAACTAATTTTGTATTTTCTTGTCTTTAATAGAGAAAAGAAATTGAGAAAATCTTGCAAGAACTGTGGAAAAACAACAACGTACAAGATACAGAAGTGAAGCAAGATGGAATTCATCAAATCAAATGTGCACAACAAGGAGAAGACACATAAGCTATTTTTTCTATTAATTACTGACAACAAAATTAATGCCAGAACTGAAACTAATAGTAATACTAAAATGATAGTTATAGAATATTTAGAACTTGTTATCTATTTACATTATGATCTTTTATATAAAGTACTATACATATTTATATTCCTAGTACATTGAATTGAATTTGATCGATACACAAGCTATTTTCTTTCAGTTTAGTAAACATTTGCTTCAGATAAAAACCGAAACCTACAGGCACACAAACTGATACCTACATGCATAAAAATTGATACCTACATATGCAAAAATTGATACTAAAACTGTATATAATTAAAATAGAAACAAAAGATTTATCATGTATTTTAAAAATCATACCTACAGACACTAAAACTGATACTAAAACTGATGCTAACACTGATACTAATACTATTAATTATTTCATTTTAAAGCATATGACATATTTGCACCATTATCTCTTAAATACAATGTCATATATTTGTTATATACTTGATATTACAAGTGATGCAAACTGATACTAATAATATATTTTGCTTTAAACAGGGTGGATTGTGGAATATATGTCATGATATTTACCATATCATTGAACAAAAGCCAAATTCCAATCAAGATAAAACCTGAACTTATGTTGCAAACCTAAGTAAGAATAGTGTTAGAGATATTGATAGACTACGATCACTGCTGGAATTTATCTGATTTCATGTCCAGTTTGGAAGGAAAAAATAATATAAAGAAGTAAATATATTGTAAAAATTGTTGTGATGTTTAGTCTAGTTCAACTAATATACATTTTTGATGTTGTGTTAGAACTAGCATTGTTTTAATGTAGATATAAACACTTGTTGAAAATTTTCAATTTGTTATAAAAATAATGATCTTATTTCTAATGTTGTAAACATTAGCTTTGTCTAACTTTACCTACATGTGATACTGATACTAAAAAATTAATATTGAATAAATTAACCCACATTATGTAAGAGTCCAAAAACTCGGCCTTCGAAAATCGGCACCCGTACTTCACTTGTACTCAAAATGCCGTAGATTCAAACGCCGAATCTGGCTTCCCGGAGCTATAACATAGTTAAGTAAATAACACAGCGGAAGAAAAGAATAATACATTGATATACAATATCTGATACAACAGAGTGATACGATGAATATCAATATACATCAAAGATATGATACAAGAAATAGCAGCGGAAAAGAAAAGATAACAACAGCAGCAGAACAATATCAATAGAAGTGATAACCCCAAAATGATCTTCAGACAAGAATGAATCCACAACTCCAAGATAAGCAACTCCGATGAATGAACTAGCTCCAAATAATCTACTAAACCAGAATATCTGAAAAGAAACCCAACTCTAGACTGCTCGTGTGGAAAATTATGAGCACCCAGAGTTTAGGAAAGGAACAATAAACTCCGGATCAGTCATGGGACTGGTGTGAGCAACAAAAACAGTTTATCTTTAAACAATCAACAAAAGAACTTTAAACATTGAAATCCGCAATGCTTTTTAGAAAATGAAACTACCATAAGACCTCCCGCCACACACACAATGCAAACGCAGAATTGGAGGAGATTTCTTCTTATGATAGTCAAAGATGCTTACTACGCAAAATCAATTGGATATTATTATTAGTGCATAGTGCAGAAAACATTTCGAAAGTATAATATTAATCTTAGCCAACATACGACCAGTATCGTATGCCTACTATAGCTACCATCTAAACAGTGGTGACCACCGTACGTAAATGGCAGGTTCTACAACTAAAACCGTACAAGTTCCGTATTGGAGAAATGGATTTCCAACAAATGGTCAGGCTAAGGAACTTCCTTTCCGCCGCATGGGATCGCCTCTGGCGGGACGTCCCGAGAGACAAACTGCTCTCTGCCAACAAGGCCGGGTTACCCCTGTAACAGGTAACTCACGAATATGCCACCTCCCGGTCCTTTGGGACCTTTATCCGAGCGCTCGATATCCAACATCACACATATAAATACGTGTATCCACATGAGTAAGTATCAGGGCTCCATACCATAATACCACCCTTTTCCAGAAGGAAATGACATACCCTAAAGGGCGCGACCCTCATAACCTTGCCGCAACGATCCTGTTTTGACCATTTCCGGGTTGTGAGGCCCTGACGAAGTCTCGTCCACAAAGCTACGCTTTTTCAAAAAGCCACGCTTTGGGTCAACAGATGATCAACCTATGATCACAAAGATATAAGATCAAACAAATGATCATATCACAAATGATCAAACACTGATCATCACACAGCAGCACTCAGCATGCCACATTACCAAATTGGGATATATCGCTGATAAATTTCAACTACATAACCTCTGAGCTCGTACGTCTCAGAGAAGGGTGTTAAGCTAAGAGAATAAATTCTCCGCCACCAACAGATATGTATTTGAAAGAAATCGGCTTTATATCTCAAAGTGTAATGTCAGACATACAATCCATACAAGTCTGTTCCGGGATCGAACAGAACCGAAGGCACTTCTCACGAAGCCCTTGCAAATCCGGATAATTTCCAATCACGTCCGGACTTTCCGTCACTAAGGATGATAAAACCTCTATATCGGGGATCAACCGATGCAGAGTAACTCGACGGTAATCCTTCCGTTTTCAAAAATATCCGGTCTTCAACACCGGTCTTCAAATGCGATCCATATACGACGTATCACATATTCAGAATGGGTTATACGACCCAAAGGTCCTCTCCCGGCTAAACCGAATAGTGAGCGTAATATTTAAAAACATATGGATATTGGGATTTCAATTAAGTCACAACTTATTACCCAAAATCTTTCTTTTCAAATGGTTTAACAAATTACCATTTTAAATCTTTAAACAAAAAGATTCAACCTTTACGGTTTAAACAGTTTCCACACTTTAATCTTTTAAACAAAAGATTTATTCACAGATTTTCCAAATTAATTTCCATTTCAATTTAATTCGTTAAATCTTTAAATCAAGATTTAACTTATAGCTTTCAAAACAATCCCATTTCAAATGATTTAAACAAAACATCATTTTAAATCTGTTAAAAATAAACAGATTTAATTCATAGCTTTCAAAAAGAAGAATTCATTCATAACTTGGAAAACCATTTTCACTTCAATATTGAAATTCCTTTAACTAAACTGGAATTTCATTTCTTATCGGAAAGCTTTTATCTTTTAAAAACAAACAGTTTTCATTTTGGAAACCCGATTCATTTATACGAGTTAAAGTCATTTGGGTTAAATCCAAATTCTCAAAATTACATTTTTAAATGGTTTAAATTCAGATAAACACATTTATAACATTTTCAATCCCTAGTTTCAATTCATAGGATTCAATTCCAAACTTGAATTCAAATTTAAATCAAATTATTTAAATTTTCAAAACTCGATTAAGTTATTCAAAATAACTTTTATCTTTGAAATTCTATTTCAAAAGCTTTTCACTTTAAACCCAAATTTCCAATTTCAAAATCAATTGAAATTAAAATTTCAATTTCAAAAACATCAAATTTAAATTATCTGTGACTTAACCGATTTCCACGTGAAATCCATATTTGTGTGTGTAAAAGTGTAGTCTGGGGGTTTCACACAATAGTGCAACACGATGAATCATCACAGATCAGAATACAGGATATAGTTGATAAGCGATATAACTATAACGCTCATCTTCATTCACAGATCACAGATATATATCACAGATAAGGAAATTACAAATCACAACATAAATCAGGGTATATCACAAAGCATCATATATCAGGGATATCAAACAATCAAGTCATTCAATAGAATCTAAACATTCATAAGTAAGGTCAAGCATTTAATAGTCATTTATAAACATGATTAATTAATCGTTTAATCCTAATCAATTCAATTTATTTTCAGTTAAATGAATTAATTATCCAATTCTGATTGATTTATTACAAATCATTAATTACCAATTTATCTAATGATTTTCTTAAATTAATTAACTTGAATTAATCAAAATATCCATAATTAATTACAGTAAGTGATTGGTCCTTAATTACTTTCATTGAGTAATTACATTTAAACAATTTATAATTGATTATCTAAATTAATTAATCTAATCAATTATTAAAATTTAATCACCTTAATCAATACTTAAAAATCCTTAGTTAATTTTCTTCATTAACTAATAACATTTCTTAATCACTTTTCTTAAGAAAATTATCTTAGATTAAATCATCATTTATCATTTCTAATTATAAATTAATTCAAATCATCAATTAACTATTTATCATTCATTTCATTAACTTAAGTAGTTAACTTAATTGTTAGTTAACTTTATACTTAATTTAAATTAATTACTTAAACATTTCTAAGTTAATAAAATGACGTAATTAAAACTTATTAAATTTTTATTTCCAAACTGGGCTTCAAACTACTTGAATTCATAGTTAAACTTTTTTTTTAAAACTTAATTTAAACTTGCTTTATATTTTAAAATTTTAATTTTAAAATCTGGAAACCAGATCAGGTTTAAGAATCTGTTCACGATTCTTTTCTTTTCTCGAGCCCAGTTCAAAAATTCTTCGAGCCAACATCCCATTTTCCCGAGCCTGCTTCGAGTTTTCCTCCAACCTCATCTGCTTTGAGTTTCCACATCAATAACTTCGAGATCAACTCGAGACAACTCCCAGGATTCACGAGCTAAACTTCATCTTCCCACCCTTCAACCCACAGCACTAACAACACCTACCCAACGTGCATGTGCACGTGTACACCGGAGTTCGCCACCCAGACCATCGGCGACTGCTCCCCTCAAATCAGCGACTACCTCCTGAACTCAACCCATCACCCAGCCTCGACGAATTTGCCCTAGAATCGAAACGAGCATTCGAGATCAACTGGAACGAAATACCCCAATAGAAAATCACCTCACCGTCGATGCATTCGATCACCGGAGCCCACGCGAGCCTGACCAGACCTCCGCCACTCACCCACGAAGCCATTCGCATAGGCGCGATCGCCCAGACCACCGCGATGATGACGCCATTTGCTCGCAAACAATAGCAAACCAAAACGAACCTAAAACCCTAAATCTCCCTCCAGCGATCACCACGACGACCAGAAAAATCGTTGTTCATTTTTCCCAACCTCGGCGACCTCCAACGAAGCTTCCTCCTCGATTGCGTGAATCATCATTTCTCCGATCGACAAAAATTGATAAAAATACCATCTCAGTTCATCTTTGAACTGCTCAAAACATACCTAACTAAAAGCTTCCATTTTTGTTTCAAAAATCATATTTTTAAATGGTGATTTCAAATATATACTTGATTTCCCTAAATAAGAAATTTGTTTCTAAACATATTTAAAAATTTTCTTAACTTTATTGGATTCCAGAGACTCACACAAGTTAGTTCAGCTTTAATAAAATTTCAACACCTAAATTATAGTTAAACAAATTGCTTTTGTTTATATTTTACATTCAAACAGTTGTTAAATCAAGAGAGGTAGATTTATTTGCATATTTATTTCAAGAAGCAAGCAACAGGTAACAGGGTGCAAAAAGAAACTGATATACCAGACTTGTACAACCATACATGCATGATATACATATTATCACAGAGGGGAAAATCATACTCCATCCTAACTTTAGTTATATTTTTAAGATAAAATGTTACTCACAGATAAAAGAACAAGGAAATCTGGTTTAAAAGAAAAGTTGCTCACCTGGAAACAAGAATTGAACAGGGAAAGAACAGAGCTTCCACTTTGAAACTGCTTGAACATTTCAAGTTGAAGCTTCTCCTTTAAATCTTTGATAAATCTGGTTTGTAGAGTTGTTTTAAAATGAAGTTTTGTTTAAGTTTTCTCTCCAGAAGTAGATGAACGAAACTGAAGTGAATTGAGAAAGGCTTTGATATAAAGAAGAGAAGTTTTACTGGGTATAATATTTTGTACAATCTATATCAGAGATTTTTATAAAAATGGAGGCTGAAAGAAGTTTTTATGCAATTCGAATAGACCTTGTTGGCTGCCAAGAAATGAGAGCATTAAATGTTATTGTACTTGATGTTTCATTCTACACTTATCCTATTTTTTTTCTTTCTATACTTGCCTGAGTCTTCATCTACAAGCCACAAGTATATTATAAATTTTACTTTGCTTTTGTTCATACTTGTTGACTTCGGCTGAGATGATATTTTATGGCTAAAGTGATGTTGTCTTCATTTGTTTGCTTGCTTTGTATTTAAATGTTTTTTCCCAAGTATACATACTTATGTATACATTTTATTTGTTCCCAGATCTGAATACATTTTGTTTGTATTTCTATTTTACTTTGAAACATGCATGAGTTTCTATATTTACATGTTATTAGAATTTATTAATGCATTTACTTATATTTTTACATATTTGAATGTAAGTTGTTTTCTTTCGTTTTGTTATTATTACTTTAAGGTACAAGTGAACTTCTACTTTTTATTTGTTTTATTTGTATTGATTTAATAACATGAGATTAAAATATATATATATTTACTTTATATCTTATATAATTTGTATTTTTAAACCATCTATTTTAGATTTAAACTCAAATTCAATATATATATAATATTTTTTAATTTAAATGATTCATCCAAAATATACTTGAATCCGGGGAAACTCGCATCACCTAAATCGATTAATTTCACAACTTTAATTCAAAAATTAATTTAATTATCGATTTAAAATAGATTAAAATTCGGGGTCGTTACACATTACCACATAACCTACAAACAAATAAATAATAAAACAAATAATCTAAAAACAAATAAATAATAAAGCTGATACTAGTTAGACTACAAAACTGATACTGAAACTACAAATGATACCATATAACCTACAACTAAATAAACAATAAAATTGATACTAGTTATACTACAAAACTGATACTAAAACTACTAATGACACTATATAACCTACGAATAAATAAATATTAAAACTGATACTATTTAAACTACAAAACTGATACTGAAACTGAAACTACAAATAAAACTATATAACCAAGTTCAATTATAAAGACCAAATCAATGTCAAATTAAAATATGCTAAAACCAATATGCTTTTATAACTAGGTTCAATTACAAAAAATGGCCAAAAAAAAGTCATACAACCAAGTATAAATCTCAACATACTCATAAAAAAATGAAAAACAAATCATATCTTCTTAGAAGCTTGACAATTACGCTTATTATGACCAAATTGCTTGCATTCACCAGATCTATTTTGCTTATTTTGAAAGTATGCAGATCCTCCTTTGCATTTGCTAGAAGGTCTACAAGCACTACGCTTCTCTATGGGTGGCTTAATAACATATTCAACACTAGCATTAACAGTAGACTTATCAAAATTAGGAATAGGATTTTTAGGATTAGCATAAGAAAACGATAAGCATTAACGGTGAATTGGTACTTGACAAAATCATAAACAAACATTTTTGATTTGTTCATGCACTTAATAGCATAAGCATAGGGAAATCCTGTAACTTTCCATCGATCGTGACTACAAATCCGTTCTTTAAGATCAATACGATGAGAGTTTGTCAATTTCACTTCAAAAACAAACTCTGAAGATTTGAATACATCTCATCCAAATCCTTCTTCAATCAGTTCACTTAAACAAAACTAAATAGAAGGACAAGGAGCAGTGTTCCACAAACGACACTCCTCTCTTTTTCTAGCCATTTTTAATAACTTTAACACGAATTCCATCTAAACATGCAGTAATAGGCAAGGCTGGTTCATCCAAAATCCAGCTATTAAAACTTTCAGCAACATTTGAACTATATTCACTATACATTTCCTCAGAAAAAACAAATCAACCCACTTATCTTAAGGGTTATCCTTCAAAAAATTCACTTCAGTAATATCACCAATTTCATAAAATTTAGAATGTGCTTCTTCAAATTCATATGTATTAGAAGCTCTATAACACATTTTAAACAAATCAACAATAGACAAATTCACTTTTTTTCCTTTACTGATGAAAGAAGATTTTGTTTCATATGAAGATAGCATTAACCATGAAAGGCTGAAAAAAAAACTTCACGAACACCTAAAATCAAACCTTGATGGTGATCCGACATAAAAACCAAATTAGATCTTTTTGAAGCATTTGTTTTAGATGATTCAAAAACCATTTCCAATCATCCATGTTCTCTAAAGAAACTATACATATAGCTAAAGGGATAAACCTGCATATAAAAAAATATTAAAACAAAATTTAATCAAATTTTAACTTAAAAACTGATATCTAAAACTAATGACTAATTTCTGATACTATACACGATGCAAAAGATGTGATAATACGTAATATCGCTTTTTTCAAATCTTATTATCAAATTCTGATACTTTCTATAAAATTCTGATACTAAAATGTAATAAAAATCTTGAACTGAATCTTTTGTATAGTTGTTAAAAAAAATAAAAAAGATAATACAACTACAATAAATTAAAATAA
Organism: Allium fistulosum; assembly: GCA_030737815.1. Taxonomy (NCBI): domain Eukaryota; kingdom Viridiplantae; phylum Streptophyta; class Magnoliopsida; order Asparagales; family Amaryllidaceae; genus Allium; species Allium fistulosum. The sequence goes on from CM060907.1 coordinate 106,394,995, forward strand.
AAACATACCTTGATCACTATTTTTTGATGTAGCCCCCCATCAAAACACCTGAAAGTCCCCTTAAATGAGTAGCATCCAAAAATATCATAGTTTGACATTGCTTGAAACCAAGTAAACAAGCACCAAAACCAATAAACACCCTCTCAAGTTGATTACTACAAAGATTAACATCCATATCGACATAATTACTTGAATTATACTTCTTCAATGCTTCTAAATACCAACTCAAATCATTATGGAACATAGCATCATTACCATGCAATTTCATCAAAGCAAGTTGTTTTCAAGAATAAGCAAAAGAGTAAGACAAATGAAGATTGTATTTTCTTCTAAAATCATCTATTATATCTTTAGGCATTTTACTAAGACAATCATGAATCTCATCAATGATCAACAATTTAACAAACACACTAGAAAGATGTGGATTATTCACATTTCTAAGACCAACCCCACAAGAATGATCACTAATCAAACATCTAATGAACAACCTATCAAGTTGTCCAGAATCACAAGAATCATGCACTTTAAAAAGATAACCATCTTTAGACAAAGAGCAAATAGCATTAATTCTAGTAGAACAATCTTTAAAAATACTAATTCATATCACTTTTGAATTTGGTATGCCATCAAAAGTTCTTTAAAATCAACCCCTCTAAAACAAAAACCAACAAAATAAAAAATTGATAATTTCAAACATCTCTTCAACATATCCTTCAAATAACTTTTACTACGAACAACAACATCAGAACACAAGAATCCACTAGAAGATGAATAATTAAGAAGATTGGATAAAACCAAAATAGAACTACCACCATCATTTTCCAATAAAGAACTCTTAACCTTAATAGTAAAAGGAAAGTTTTTCTTGTACAATTGAAAAAAAAATTATACTTTGAAAATCGAAATCGATATCAACCATGATAACTTTATTCTCCAGCACATAAGAAATCCCAATGGACAAAGGAGTAAGTTGAGACCAATAATGACAAATTTCATTCTTCTAATCATAAAAGAACAATCAACGGACAACTGAGTGCTGAAAGTATTATCACAAAATACAAACACGATAAGAAGGCTATTGTCACCACTGCAAAAAAACATCAAGAAAAAAATGTTTGCTTCAGATTGTTTAGTACAATAATTTTCTTTATACAATAAAAAAAGAAACGGATAAATAAAAGATAAATATTAAAAATGATACCTACTGACACTAAAACTGATACCTATAAACCTGATCCTCTAACTGATAGTAAAACAGATACTTAAACCGACTTTATTGAATGTTTGATACTAAAAACTCAATAATTCATTGGATGTTTGATGCATATCATCATATTTACTTTGTAATAACTTCATATTTTTGTATACTCTAATAGAAAAAACATTAAAACAATTCCAGACTGCATTATTATGAAAATTGGTACTAACAAAAACTAAAAATGATACCGACAGTAATACAAATTCAACAAAACAGAGGTACTACAGTTCAATAATAATATATTTTCTTTAAACGAAATTGATTGTGAGATATACATCACTGAATAAAAACCAAATAAAAACCAATTTAAAACACACAAGAAGACAATGTTGCATAAAAAACAGAAGATACCTGCTGCTACTTCCTAAATTTGCCATGGAATATCAAAGAACTAAACAGGGTAACAAAGCTAAATTTCATGTTTAAACAAATTTTTTTAGAAATAACCTAAATCAAACTCTAATAGAAGAAACTATAAAAAAGAGTTAAAGAATCATTCCTAAATCTGAAAATAGCAAAGCTGAAGATAGAAATGAGTGTCGAAATCAATAAGAGGAACAAATTCGCATATGAGAATCGTAAAGGATGAAGAAGGGAATTAAGTTTTCAACATGCAAATTTGAAGAAGAACAAGGTTGAGGAAGAAGAAGAAAGAGTCTGGGTTGCGGTTAGGGCTCAAACTCAAATTTGAACATTTTTATATTTGGGGAAAAATATTAGTGGGTTGTCCAAGATTATAAAAAAGCCTTTAAATTTGTTCTTAAGAATATTTTCCTATAAAAGAATTCTGCCCTTGAAATTTATATGAGTATGACAAAGTAACAAGACCGATCAAAATTTTCAAATCTATATTTTGGAAAATTTCAACAATACTTTCCCTTATGTTAACAGCATTATGGAAACTCCTAAATGAGAATGCATCACACAACTAGGAAGTATTGGATAACCTACATTATCTCACATTTCCCAAAATTACATACCACCTTTTAAGAAAGCTTCTCACCATTTAAATGCAAATCTAAACAAATAAGCATTTAAATGTCCATGCTTTAGCTCTCAAGAACCTAATTGTACTGTACCAAAAGGATTATGTACCAACACAACAACAACACAAAATTCATACAAGTATAACCTTAGCGTAGTAACCGATACTACCATAATCATACATGACAATCTATTAGAGAGTAAGCTTAAGTGAGTCGCTACCAAAATATACCACAGACTCCGAGTCATATCAAAGGTAATAGACCTGTATAAATCCCATCTCGACCCCATAACGGGTATGGATGATATGCAATCTTTTTTAGATAGCAATCACTATTACTCTCCGAATATACTTTAATTTTGAAATTATAACTACCATACAAGCAATCAAACACACAAAACAAGCAACAATCAATTAATAGCAATCAACAACAACAAATAACAAGACACCATTAAACAATAGAAAACAACAACAAACAACAAGCAATCATAAGCACCAAGTAATGATCAATCAATAGAAAACAACGATAAACAACTATAACTAGCATAGAAATTATAAAACATGCAAACAAACAACAAAATCCACAACAACAAAAATCAAACAACACCATCCAGTAGTAAGTAAACAAGAGTAATGGCAAATAATAGCAAGCAACAACAACCATCCACAATCAAAAATAAAAAATCAACATACAATTATCATACAAACAACCAATCAACAAGCAAATAAAAGCATACAAAGCAATGGATAACTCAAAAAGTGTTTATACTAACAAGCACGGTAACTAATCAATATTCAAACGTGCATGTCAAACCATAAACTCCAATGAGCCTGTTCGATATCCAAGGTTAACAAAACACCTAAGCAGTGTAACTCCTTTCACGAATACAATACACAAAAGACTTTTACACCTCCTGTTATGAAAAAGAAAACTTACACGACTACTGAATCAATCCAGTCTCAAAACTCTCGAATAAATCCAACAATCAAAGCCTTAACTTTCCTTTTCTTACAAACAAAACTCGTTCTCCAAAGGAGAATACTCTACTAATTAAATCATCATTGGATGACGATCTACCAATGCTTGGGTTTGCTCGGGTTCAAACTCCCTTCAATCGCATAATGTCAATAGGGATAATATACTAAGTGCACTAAGATGCTCGCCTAGACAAGTATTATCTCGTCACTTAGAAGATTATCCAAATCATAACAAAACTAATAGAGAAATCATTTCCCGAACCATCCCAAGCAACCTTAGCAATATTACACTTAAATTTACAATAACTAAAGATCATCCAAAATGACATGATGTCGGTCCCAACCCTTCGTTTTCTCATAAGATTTCTTTGTTAAATTAAGGTCGACCACTGACTCTTCTCATGCGAACTCCTATCTGGTTCCTAGACCCAACCATTGAAATCTCCTCGCATGACCAAGGTCGTGCTTTAGAAATCTCCTAGCCACCTCAAGAATCCGACTCAGATGCTCGCCTATAAGAATCAAGTGAAAAACCTTTTCCTAACTATGTAAGTCACCTAGAAACTCTAACACCAAACTAGGGGTTAAGAACTGGTACATCAATGGACCAATTTTAGAAAATATCCCTTTTGACACATGGAATTACTCCCAACACCTAAGATTTACTAACATAAAGAAAAAAAATTCTAACATGAGTGACTCTAGCAAGTGCATATAAGTCATCTTCTCGGTCTTTTTTCATTACTGGGCATCTACCAAACCCTAGTTGGATACAACCAAGTCGCACTTCATCGACCAACCCCACTCGACTTGATAGCCCACGCATCACGTTCGAATGGTAGTACTCTCGGTTGCTTCACCTCAGCTTTGCAACTAAGGTTAGTCATACAATGTTTATCTTTACAAAAGAAGTTACCTACTATGAAATGTGTCAAGTTCAGCTAATCTGCCAAGTAATTAACAATAGATAAATATACCACTTAGGTATCGGAAGGAACAAAAGTGAGTTTCCCAAAAATAGAGCATCCTCACTATGTAAGCTCCTTCCATTTTTCCTGGGCAGTAGGCATACTAGGACCCGATAATGCCCGTAAGAATAAGTCATAATCACTTACCCACCCCTCTGAAAAGTAGGACAATCCTTCTTCAAGTGATCAAGTCAATCACAATTGAAGAACTTACGCTTTGCTTTAGCTGGATGGCATCTCCTAGTGAGTGCCCCTACATGCCATAGGAGTGACATACTAGGCTAGCTTTCTTCTTTACATAAACTTGATGTTCCTTGTATCTTCCTTGTGCTTCGGTTGGAGCTTCGGTTTGCTTTCCACTTTTGCTACCTAAATAGTACATCACGGTTGCTCTCACAGAGGAGAACCATCCAAAAAAAACTTTCTACAGTGGCCCGTTACAGGGATAATACTAGACAATGTATACCCAACTGATGCTTTAAGAACCAAGGCAAACTCCTTAGCCCACACCAATGGAGAACCGACCGTCTCAATCCTAAAATACAAAAGATTGAATTGTTCAACATACTCCTTCACTAACAAGATACCTTGCACAAGATGGATGGAATGCTCAAGCTACATGCCCTTCTCGATCTGAGGAATGAACTGAGAACCAAAGTGATGTCTGAATTCATTCCAAGTCACGGGCCTACTCATCAGCTACATAAACACTATGTCCAACCTAGCCAAAGTCTTCCCTCTCCAAATGCCGAGAAGCAATCTTCCTTATGAGAACATTCTCTAGACCTATCTTGGTGGAAGCCCTTTTATGCACGTGTCCTTGGCCATGTCTCAGCAATAGTCTCAAGACTCATATATGGCTTTCCTCTAAGCTAAGGAAATCCCGACACGGCTTTGAAGAGTCTAAAGCTGGTGGAGCTAGAAATACCGGTGCCTCTAAGGTCCACACCACCTATTACGCCAACTTCATCTACAGAAAATGTTTACGGGTGGTGGAACATCCCTTGTGGCAGCTAAATAGTCTCTGAACTAATCAAACCCCTCAGACTACCCATCCGCAGTCGCTCGTGTACTCTGTTTGCCCATACAGATTTTCGACAAAGATATCTTAGCAAGTAGAAATAAATCAGAGTTTGAAAGATAAGTGATGTATACAGTATAATATAGAATAAAAATACAAGTATGATCTCTCAATGTCTTTCCTTTTACCATATTGATTAAATCAAATTAGTCTACTTGGTTTGAGTGTTGAGCCTAAGCTCTAATACCAAATGTAGCAACCCATTCTTTATAGTACCCAAAAATCAGTGCTTTATATCATCGCCCGACTTTCTAATACCATAAAAGACAGATTTTTAGGGTAAAATTTGAACAAAACACTAAACCAAGACATCAATAAGATCTCACAACGGAATGATAACATATAATATATTGAATATACATTAACATAATAAGAGGAATAATATATATATAAGAAAGCGCACTAGCGAAAGCAATTGATAAATAAATATTAATACAGAAAATTAGAATATAATAGCTTACAACATGGCGGAATTCTGAATAAAATCTGATACAACAGGTCTTATTTACATAATAACAGGTCTATCATGTACTACTAAAATATCAAGTATACATATCTAAAATATCGATACCTCCAAAATTCTCCAGCTTTGTTCCCTGATAGCGTATCCCTAAAAGCACCTGACTCTCAAATTACTCAATCGAGTACCCAAGAGTTGTCATGACATAAATAGATAAAGAAAAAACATGGGTCAGACATAATGTTCGGTGTGAGGAAAACTATCTCAAAATATGGTATATCTAAATTATATACAAATAAATAGGAAACTACTAAGGCCAAGTAAATCCTCTCTACAAAAATGGCTAAGAGGTAATCTAGACCGTCAGTAAACAAGTAAAGTAAACCTATCTCAAAATGATAGGAAATCATACCATAACCTGCTCTTCTCCTATGATCAGCGAGTCAGCACAACTAATATAATGTGACTGTTATGTAATAATATTTTGTAATAACGGTAGTCTAGTATACAAATACCCAGACAATATAAGTATCACAACATAAGCATATTCAAGAATGCACAACAATATTATCAACTAAGTAATATAACATACACAATATAAGTATCATTACTGATGGGTGGACTCTGCAATAGACATGTATCCAAGATAAATAGAATCAGTACCTCAGTGTACCTTAGTCCCTGAGTCGCACATAGTGTGGTCGAACCCATCTAGGCCACACCGTACCCCTTAGTGAGCATATGTGATATTTGACCTACTCTATATATCTGAAACCTAAGTTTGCATTGGACATCGATCTATAATTCAAATTATCACGATCTAATGATTTTCGTTGAGAGTCCTAAATAAATTTAGTCGATACCTCATTATGCCATAGACTCCAAGCCATATCCTCGGTGGTTGAACTCGTGTAGATCTCACTATACCCCTCAGTGAGCATAAGTGATATATAATCTACTCTATTTACTTGAAACCTATGTGGATCGCACTATACCACTCAGTGAGCATAAGCAATATATAATCCATTCGTGGATGATCATCATCATCTCATCCTCGGCCATCATGGATTTCTCAATAAGTTTGCATAACATCTCTATAAAAGAGAACAATGGACGTATCTCGTATAATATGCCATCGGGACCATAAAGGAACATCGAAACCATATAGATATAAATGTGTGTGTGTAAAATGTAATTCACGTAATCAAATACATCTATCAAAGACGAAAACCTTATCTCATCATCGTCTATCAATATGGATGGCCTCTACTATAAAACCAATATTAAGCATGGCTGTAATGACCCTGAATTTTTGACATTTGAAATGTGAATATTTAATTGAGTTTAAATATTCGAATGAAGGTTTAATTTGAAATTCGAATATCAGAATGAATTTGGCGATTTAATTATTCAATTTAATCGTTAAATCTGGGGAAAAATATTGAATCTTCAGTTTTAAGCCGATTAAAAATAATCTGAAGGCTTAGAAAATTCATATTGATTATACTGAAGATAATAGAAGCTTCAGAATTGAATTTGAAAATAGCGTTCCAAGGCACAGTCTCGAAATTCGACGAAACCAGTTTCATTGGATCTGTAATAGTGTATTATTATCGAATTTCAATTTTCGTAATGTTTGGAGTGATCGTTTGGTCGTACAATAAGCAAACGCGCTGAAATTAAATCGAAAATTCAATATTATAATTGAGTCCAAAAAGCTATCTTCTCCATACGATCAAATTTGGAGTTGAAACCTTTTCCATTGCGTTCGGAATAGGCGTATAACATTATAAACGCCTAGCGGCATGCTTTGATAGGAAGTTGAAATTTTTGGCTTTGTTTTCAAGTCAATTCGAATTTGAATTTAAATTGAATTATTTTACTAGTCAACTGCAGTTAAATTTATTTCACATCGACTTATCTTTTCCATCAGTTCAAGCAGCTATTCAAGTACCCGACCTTATCTCTTTCTTTCTTCGTTCTCAAGCCAGATAACAAAAGAAAAATATCTCGTTCTAAAATCATCAAAATAAAAACAATGGTCGGGTGTTTTAAAATAGAATCGCGAGTCTCCTCTTCTCTTCCCATTCGAAAACCAAACCCAGTTGGTTCCCCTCTTCTAAAAATCGAGATCGAGATATAAAAAGAAAAAAAAACAATGAAAACGTTTCGTTCGATCGAACTCAAGATCTGGTGGCGACTCTCGTGCGGGGCTGCAGGCGACAAACAAGTGGGTCGCGTTTCCTCGGCTATTGGGCTAGGGCATGGGGACGCGAGGCCTGGTGGTTCGTGTTGTTTCGGGGGCGACATGAGATGAGTGTTGCATTGGTTGAGCAGCAGGCGCGCGCTCGCGTAAGGGGATGGCAAGGCGAGGGTTTCGCGAGTTGATGGTCGCGATGGAGGAACCTCAGTTGAAATCACGACTGAGCACGCGAGGCTCGGGAAAGGCGATGGTTTCGACTGCAATGTTCAAAATTCGACAGTAAGGTAACGACCCTTTTTTATTAAATTAAATCGAATAAATAATGTTTATATATTTGTAGAAAATTTGTTATTTTAAACGTTTAAGATTTAAAGTAGGTATTTTCCTTTTATTTTAATTTACATATTTATACTGTGGAAAAAAAAAGAGAAAGAAAGAATGTAAATTTACAGTAAAGAACCTTTACTGTCTACTTTACAAATTTTGAGTTTATATTCATATATGTAGCTTCAAGGAAAATAAATATAGATACCTTCACTTACTAGTTTATTTGTAAATAATAAATTATGGAGATAGATTTGTTTATTAAACTTATTCAATTATTTTAATTGCTAAAGATATTTTTATTTAAAAGAAAAATCTATTTAAAATTAAATTATTAAGTTTAAAATAAAATCTTTGGTTAATTTAATCTGTAAATGGAAAACAGTTTGAAATTAAATTTTATTTGTTTAAAATGGAATCTCTGAAATTTAATTGTTCAATTGACTCAAATATTGATAAAAATTATAAATGTTTATACAAGGTCTATAAATCGTGAAAACAAGCTGGATTGGAAATGGACTACAAATTAAAATAAAGGTGAGATCTTCTCACTCAAACAAAGGGTTTGTTTAATTTTAAATAGTTATATTTAAAATTATTGATTGTGATGATTGTGTGCTTGAATGATAGTATATACATAGTAGTATATAGCAATATATATATTGGAATATGTATATATTGGAGTTATTGATTTCCCGCATTATATAGCGAATGAGACCCTATGCGCCGCATAATAGCGGATGATATTTTATAAAATCCCATATACCGCGATATTCCACCTCGAAGTGGAATTGGTATTGTGCTAATATCTGTGGATGTAGGGAAACAGGTTGGAGGGATCCAACAGGATTCCTCAAAACATTTGAATTGGTTTCATATGTTGTGTGTTGATTATTTATAATCTGTGTATGATTATATTTGTGATTGAATGTGTGAAGGCTAAATTTAGCCGAATGTATTTTTGGTATCGTTGGATACCAGAAATAAATAAAATTGGGTTTTTGAAATTAAAGTTGGAAATTTTAAGTGAATTCTTTTTGAAAGAATTGGGTGAATTTAAAAGAAGGAATTTAACAGTAAAAAGTGGATTTTGTAATCTTATCGAATTTTTTTTAAAATATGGTGAAAGGATTTTTTTTAAATGGATTTTGAATAGTATTATTCGAAAGTTGGAAAATTTATTTAAAATGGAATTTTAGATGATTTGGAAGAGATAAAGGAATTTAATTTAAAAAGTTATAAATTTGTTTGAAATCCAATTAATAATTGATTTGGTATTTGAAAATAGATCTTTGGGAAATCGATATGAAAATTGATTTGGTGTTGAATAAAAATGGATTTTGTGTTGAAATAAATTTAGAAATCGATTTGCAAATAATTTGGAATTTGGAAATAAACTTAGAAATCGATTTGTAAAATGATTTGGGATTTGAAATAAATTTAGAAATCAATTTGTAATTGATTTGGTGTTTGAAAGTGAATCTTTAGAAAACAATTTTGAAAATCGTATATAAGTGGATATTTGGAAATTTAAATTCACAATGGAATTTATAAAGGAAAGGGAAATTTGTTTTAAGAATAAACATTGATTTATTTTTAAAGTGTGGAAAATATGATTTGAAATTGGTTTTCAAAGTGATGAAGCGTGGAAATAAATTTACAGATTTGGAATGCAAATTTGAAATAAATCGATAAGGATTTATTTAATTGGTGTAAATGGACCATTTTGAGATGAAGTGTGAAATATGATTTGAAATTTGTTTTCAAAGTGATGAAGTGTGAAATATGATTTGAAATTGTTTTCAAAGTGATGAAGTGTGAAAATGTGATTTGAAATTGGTTTTCAAATGTTGAAGTGTGGAAAAATAAAATATATATCTTGTGAAGATATTTGAAAATTTAATAATTTGGGAAAAATTATTTAAATTGGTTGATTGTTGTGAATGTTGTTGATAGTTAAATAACCGACTATCAATATTTGCCTTTGAAATGGCACTTGATTTGTTTTTTTTAAAACAAACGCTCATTATTCGGTTAAGCCGGGAGAGGACTTTGTGTCATATAACCCATTCCGAATAGTGATACGTCGTGAATGGACATCATTTGAAGACCGGTGTGAAGACCGGGTATTTTCGAAAATGAAAGGACAACCTATCGAATGTCTCTGCACCGAGTTGCTCCGGTATAGATATTTATATCACTCTTCTTGTGATGGGAAGTCCGGACGTGATTAGTGAATACCCGGATTGCAAGGGCTTCTTTGGAAGTGCCTTCGGTTCCGTTCGATCCCGGAACGGACTTGTATGGATGTGTGTCCGACGTTACACTTTGAGATGTAAAGCTGGTTTCTATCAAATACATTTCTGTTGGTGGCGGAGAATTTATTCTCTTAGCTTAACACCCTTCTCTCAGACGTACGAGCTCAGAGGTTATGTAGTTGATAGTTACTAGTGATACATTCCCAATTTGGTAATGTGGCATATGAAGTGCTATTGATCAATTGTTGATTAAAGCGTGGCTTTGTGAAAAAGCGTGGCTTTGTGAAAAAGCGTGGCTTTGTGGAAAAGCGTGGCTTTGTGGAAAAGCGTGGCTTTGTGGAAAAGCGTGGCTTTGTGGAAAAGCGTGGCTTTGTGGAAAAGCGTAGCTTTGTGGACGAGACTTCGTCGAGCCTCACAACCCGGTAATGGTCGAAACAGGAATGTTGCGGCAAAGGGTTTTAGGGGTAGCGCCCCTAGGGTATGTCATTTCCTTCTGGATAAAAGGTGATATCATGGTATGGAGCCCAGATATTTTACCTATGTTGATGCTGCAAATTTATTATACTTTGTGGTTGTTGCTTTGTGGTTGAGGATCCTCGGATAAAGGTTGGTAACGACCGGGGGATGACATAGCTCGTGTGTTAGCTACCTAGTTACAGCTTGGTTAAAGCATGAGGTAGCGTCGGCCTTGTGTTTGCAGAGAGCAGGTTGACTCTCGGGGCGTCTTTCCAGAGGCGTTTCCATTTCAGTGTAAGGAAGTTCCTTTGCCTGACCATTTTTTGGAAATCCAAAGAAACAATATGAACCCTGTACGGTTTTAGTTGTAGAACCTGCCATTTACTTATGGTGGTCACAACTGTTTAGATGGTAGCTATAGTAGGCATACAATAATGGTTGTATGTTGGCTAAGATTGATATTATACTTTTGAAATGTTTTCCACACTAGACATTAATAATAATATCAACTGATTTTGCGTAGTAAGCATGTTTGACTATCATAAGGAGAAATCTCCTCCAATTCTGCGTTTGCATTGTGTGTGTGGCGGGAGGCCTTATGGTAGTTTCATTTTCCAAAAGCATTGCGAATCTGTTTTGTTTTCTTTGTGAAAATAACTGTTTTACGATCTCACACCAGTCACCATGACTGACTCGGAGTTTATTGTTCCCTTTCTAAACTCTGGGTGCCCATAATTTTCCACATGGGCAGCCTGGAGTTATGTTATCAGGATATTCTGGATATTCTGGAGCTTTGGAGATGAGCTGGATGGCGAGACGTACTACCGTACTTGTTTATTTATTCCGCTGTGTATTCTGTATGAGTACAAGTTTATATAACTGTCCATTATTGTATTGAGTTGTATATTGACTCTGATTGATCTATGTATAAACTTATATAGTCTTTTGTTTTAAAGACTAGTGATTATCTATTATATATTGTTCCGCTGCGAATGTGAGTTTCTGATATTGTTTCTATTTCTATTTTTCTGTTCTGCTTTTCTTCTGTCTTCTTCTACCTCTTCTTTTTAATCCTAATGGTTCGGTTTTCCGGCATTCGATTGCGCGGCATTTGATACAGTGGACATATTAATGTCGACTTTCGAGCGTCGAAAAATCGTGATCGTTACAATGGCCACTAATATAAGGCTAATACAGTGTGTGATCACTAATATAAGATCAATACTATGTACGATGACTAATATAAGACCGATAAAATTTATTGTACTATGTATACCCTAAGGTCAAACCTTAAAGGTATGGATGTACTATGCTCAATCATACACGCACTTCGGATGTAGTCGTGTGAACAGTCATTGTACCAATCTGATGCCCGATCGTTGTTGATCCTATAGGAATCACTTAACATTCGCATTCGAATCCCAAACTTTACCTTGCATTACACCTCCCTGAGTAACTCATAATCTTCACCGAAGATGCGCCGAAACTCCGCATGAACCCGTACCCAAAACAGGGGAAGAAACTCCAATAAAATGGCACCTGACTTGGGTTTTACTGCCCAGGCGGTGCACCACCGGTAAACCAATAGTCTACCACCGATCGATCGATGATAGCCTATCCTAAGCGATAAAGCCTGGGTCAGCTGCCACTCGATCTATATGATCTTCGATTCACGCGTCGTTTCCTCTGTTGCTTCGCCCAGTGAGCCACATTGCCTTCAAAGCCTACCTCTACCCATCAGACCCACTTTGGAGTTCATTGGTTGATGTTTTGGAAGTGGTTCCTTATGTATTCGAAAATCGACTTCAACACAAAATCCACTCTTTGCACGTGTAGAGTTCAACGGGCGAGTTTAGTGACAGGGCCTCTTCTAGCATGCCAAAACAACATAACCGGCTTGCCTACTTTATGTGATGCCTACTTGCACACTGTATAGTTAAAGCCCTGCTAAAGCCTCGTATAATACCCACTATAGCACATAGCACTCTGTGACCGCTATGCTATTTTAATTTAGTGCTACTAAATAGTCAATTTGCTTTAAGCCCAACTATTTTCCGCTACACCCGCTTAATCAAGGCTTTTTAGCACCCGCTTTTGCAACATTAATATGCAAAGGTTGATTAACTAGTTTTCTTTAAAACCAAATCAATAAAGTTAGTGTAAAGATCTAATTTAAGGCATAAGTGCTCGATATAAGTTAAGAATCTATTATTGTCACCAAATCTAGTCTGCATAAATCATGATATTCTTTGGTTTTGCTATATAAGATTAAATCATATTTCTTTTTTCTACATAAATAATGTGAGAATGAGAATAAATTAACTTTTGATATTTGGTTTCATATTTATTGAAGCTTTTTGCACCTCCACTATATCCTTGCTATAAATTTTTGCACCTCCACCGCTAAGCGCTTTAACTGCACAATTTATATGTCTATACACCTATTTGTATATATTTATACACACACGAACATACAACCACACTTCAATTATATAAATCATGTTTCATACTTCATTGGAGCAATTACTCGGTCTGGTATCTTCTCATGCAACTTAACGCACACGATAGTTGCTATGCCTATATGAGACGCTTGCCACGTGTTTATATACAATCAAAGATATACACATACATATATATAAACAATAATTTACTTATATATATGCATAACTACATACGAAAATTCTAGCTACAATAAAAGAATTTTCTTAATTAATATATAACTTTAAGTACACGTATACCCGCTCATGTACTTATACGTACATACATATTTGAGTCAGAATTTAATTAAACTGAATCAAATATTAATTTTATTTACTAAATCTTTTCAGTAAAAGTTCTATATCTCTTTCTACTATTTTATGAAACCATTCCATTATTTTGTAAAATACAAAGCTAGCTTAGAAATCATTTTAAGTCTTTATAATACTTAACTTCTTCATTAAATTCAAGTATTCATTTTACAATTATTTTATGAAACCCTATAACTATTTTATAAAATAATTTCTTCATGGTATTTTATAAAATATTTCTTTCATACTACTTTATAAAATCTCATTCATTTTACAAAATATATCATCTATACTATTTTATAAAATCTCATTCTATTTTATAAAATACATCATTCATTTATAAAATTAATTCCGTACTTAAGTAATATTTATAAATATTAATTAAGCTTCATTAAGCCTCTAATTACTTTAATAATAACTGTTGAACCCCTAACTTAAAATTAATTAGCTTACTAACTTTTCCAAAACTCATTTAATTAGTTTAATTAACACCAAATAGTTACATGCACATAATCATATCACTAAATTAGCCTCTAGTCATTCAAACCACTATACAAAATCAATTACTTAACCCAGAATCTATTTTTATGCTTTTTTATTTTTTTAAAAGTAGTAACTAAGGTTGTAATAAATAAGGAGTTAATATAATCATGTTTATAACATAAATACAAGCCTAAATAATAGTATAATAATCTCCATATCAATTCACATTACTTCATAATCATAAATAAACAATCTATGAAGTGTAATAAGTAAATTAAGTAGGAGGATCATGCCACTCACCTTCTCCTTTCCTAAATCAAGCTCTAATTACCAAAACCCATGCTTTCCTTCTCTTTAAGTCATAATTGTAGCAACAATTTGCAATTCAAGCTACTCCCTTGATGGATTTTGTAGAAAATTACATAAGAAGAAATATGGTGATTTCTATTTAAATTTAGGAATTTTATTTGAAGGGTTTAGCGCTTGGGGATTAAGGAAATATTAAGAGAAAATTATGAAAGTGATTAGGAAAAGAGAAAGAAACGAAAAGTTGAAATGAATATGAGAGAGGAGTTAGGTACATATAAGCTAAGTTAGGGCAAGCTAGTGGGCTTGGCGTAATTTCATTTCATTGAAATAAAAACACTATTCACTCTAAAAACTTCTGGACTCCAAACATAGTCAAGTTTATATTCATTTTTCTCATGATAGAAAAGCGAACTCAACTATGGGTGTTTTGACTCTCAATTCGCTTGTATTTAAAAGTAGAATACAAGGGGCATTCCATTAATTAATGACTTAATATTTAAATTATTTATTTGAATATCGAGTAGTTAAAATGCAGGGTATTACAACTAAATAAGATACAAGTAATCTATTAATAAATATAAATGGTAGCGGACAACCTATATATTAAGAATTCAAAATATTTAATATATAGAAATATTGATTGATAATGATTTAGGGAGCAATGTATTTCTTATGGACCACCCTCGTGATTCAAGTGTCGGACACATTTGAAATCACGTTATACTTACAATACATATGTACTCATTCCTAAAATAAAAGTTAGGTTTATTATAGTTCCACTTAAGTTTTGTACATTTATATTATATAAGTTTAATTTATTTATAACTAATTTTAATTTGATTAACTTATACAATATTCTTATGTCTATTATTAACTAAATCATATTTAATTTTGTTATTTAATTAACAAATTAATTAAATTATTTTAAAATTCAAAATTGTATTATGTTCATCCTAAACAATTTAAGAGGAATATTAACTATAACACGTATTGTTTTAAATATACACATATCATTATATATGTATGTCTATTTTGTTAGCTCACATTTAGTTAATTCATTTAATAATTAATTTTATTTAATTAAAACACTTTTAATGGAATAATTAATAAATTTGAAAATATTAATTTATAATTTACCTTAAACAATTTAAGATATATATATATATATATGTGTGTGTGTGTGTGTGTGTGTGTGTGTGTGTGTATGTATGTATGTATGTATTCAACTATAACATTTATATACACACACACACATACATATATCAGAATGTATATGTTTAATTTTAATTTAAAATTTATTTAATGAATCCAATTAATTGAATTTTTAGATAATTTCAAAAATATTAATTTATTTTCTAAAACAATTTTTGAAAAATATTTATAAATTTTATTTTATATTTTAAATTTAACTTTTAAATTCAAAATATATTTCTAAACTTCCAAACTAAGTTTTGAAAATTAAGCCCAAGCCCAAAATCAATTCGAGGCTTTATATTTAGGATAACCTTTGGGCTTACATCATCATTCGAGCCAGTCTGGTAGTTAGGTTGGGTAGAGTACTTGATTATCCAAACCCAACCTTGGATACTACCTTTTATACACTCTAATGATGGATAGGCTTTAATTTGTAAGCCTAATATTGCTAATTTAAACCGCATAGGCTATTGGACTCTGATACCATTGAAGGAACCGTGTAGGGTCATAGTGGGTTAAATGGATGAATTTTAAAAACTTTTCCATTTTTGGATCATTGCTGGGCCTATAAAGTTTAATTGAATTTAGATCCAATCTAAATTATTTTAAATAAAATCTTTATTTTATTTACATTTTTAATGAGTTTTATTTAATTTAATTGTATTATTATGAGCATATAAAGTACACTCATATGTGTATAGTGCACGTGCAACATATAAATGATATACATGGTTAATATGTACATTAAAAGGTGAAGGGATTTACACCACCACCGACATATTTTCCCTTTATATATGCCATATTCTATCCATAGTTTTAATTAAAAATAATTTTGACTAATTCAATATGTGTGTGTGTGTCTCTCTCTCTCTCTCTCTCTCTATATATATATATATATATATATATATATTGAAATTAAAATTAATACCTTAGAAATTTAGTTTTAACTTAGAAAAACTCAAAATCATATCTAAAATTTTAAGCAAAATATTAATTTATAATTTTGAATTAAAATTATATATATACATCCATGAAATATATTTTATATTTGAAATATACATATACATATATATATATATATATATATATATATATAAAATTAGCTTTTTTATAAACTTGACAATATTATGATTGAAATAATTGCACATATTTAATTATATTAATTATTTTTTTAGCCATAAGTAAAATATATATATATATATATATATAATTTGAATGGATTTTATTAATAAAATATGTACACATTCATATATTTAAAATATTCTAAAATATATATTAATTATTAATTTGTAAAAAAAATTATAATAATAAAAAATTATAATTTATTTTAAAATTGAAAGTGAAAACATTAAAAAATATTTTTAAGCAATTTAAAATATGCAATATACATACATACATACATAATTACATAACTACATACATACATACATATATATATAAATGTTATAAAATTATTTTAGCTAATTAAAAGTAGTCATAAAATTCAAAAATATTATTTATTTATACAAAATATTATGGACAAAAAGTATATAATTATTATAATGTTGTCGTAGTATTTTTTATTTAAATCAATTTGAATACACTAATTAAATCTGACAACTTAGACACATACAAATTCATTATACATATATGGGATCTAGTCTATAATATCACAATGTAATACATAATTAAAATTAGGATTAGATAATTACTTGAAGAAGTGGCTTAAGATTTACACCTTGAATGAGTGAAAGCCTCCTAGATATGATTGGATATTTGAAGTACCACATTTGGTTTTGCCTTATTTAATTTTTCTCTTGAATATATTTTGGCCAGGGACCTATGAAGCTAATGACTGGAATAGGAAAACGATGGAGAGGAAAAGTGAAGTGAAGTAGTGTGTATAGGTGACACAAAGAATAGGTAAAGGAGGGGAAAATACCTCCTTTTTTACTCATTCTTTATTTACTTCAAAACTATTTTAAACTCTTAAACTCCATATCCCTTGAACCTTATAGCTGGCCATGCTTGAGCCTAAATGGGCGAACCCATTTAGCCAATAATTATTTTAGATAAAATTTAAATTTCCATTAATATCGTATATTGATATATACATATATAAGTTTTATAAACACGCTTAATTAAATACTAATGACATCCAAAGATCACATAAAACTTAATAATTAATATAATATTATTACTTTAATCAATCAACAATAATTGTAAATTAATTAAATCATCTGGTAATCCAAAATATCCATCATTACGGCTGTGCGACTCATAGGTGTGAATTCAATCAACGATTAATATTGAACAACTTGATATTAATGTTCATAATCATCTTTACTAGTGGTGCGACAGTTTGGTCAAACTTATCGCTTACAAGTCTTTTCGGGTAAAATCCAATTTTACTATTTTAATCGTTTCCTAGTAGAAACGATTGTTTACACCAATTAGCTTCATCAAAATTATTTTACTTTAGGATTTATGAAATTTTGTTTTAGTCAAAATTTCATTATCGTCCACATTAAATGTGGTTTGTCCAAATATATAGTTATTGGTTCAGCCTGTCCTGTCCCTCTCTCCATCTGTCTCTCCTCCCTCTTCCGCCTTTTTCGACCCCCTTCCTACTCCTCCGCCTCCAGTCTTGCCTGCTTCCAGTTTCATTGTTCCTTCCGTTTCCTCCCCCCTATTTTACCTTCTCCTACCATCCCCCACTCTCATTCCTTATCTCCTGAACTTGAATGGACTTCTCTTTTTAAGAGAAAGCCTCGAAATGCTGGTAAGTACGCTCCAATTAAGTTGGATATGCAGTATTTTGATGAAGCCATTGTTCCTCCGTTGGAAGTTCTGAGGCAGGCAACTCGACATGGAGCGATTACATAGTAGGTTTTTTCTGGATAAGCCGCTTGCATTCTCTTCTATTATTCATCATCTTAAGAGAATCTAGAAACTTAATGGTGATATTAAATTTAAATCAGATGGAACCTTATTTCTATTCCTCCTCTTTGATTATGCTGATAGAAAAATAACCATTGAAGGTGACCCCATTTTTATCAGAAATAAACTGTTTATCCTTAAGCAATGGGATCCTTTGGTTGGTAATGTATGTGGATCTATCAGAACGGTGCCAGTGTGGGTGCCTCTCGAATGTCCCATTATTTGCTTGGACCCTAGTTGCCATCAACTAGTATCTAACAGATTAGGGAGCTTGGTTTGTCTTAATGAAAATACTGAGAGAATGGATCGTATTAACTACACAAAATGTCTGGTGGAGATTTCCCCTGATCATCAACTTATTGATGCTTTTTCTGTTCAACTGCCTGATGGTGGGACTCAAAAAGTGTATGTATATTACCAATGGAGGCCTGAAATCTGCACACCCTGTAAGGTTTTTGGTCATAATATGGAAAACTGTCATGAGTTTTGTAGTGAGCCTATGGTAGTGGAAAGGAAAGGTGACAATGTAATGTCAGTAGCAGCTCCTAATATAAGTGCAAGAAATTCTATGAAGAATCATCCTCATATTAATGATAGAAATAAGAAAAGTAATGAATGGAAGAAGGTTGTTAGTAAAAAGGTGCAGATTGGGAGGAAGGATGTTGAAATTGTCAGTCTTTCCAATGTTAATCACGATATATCTGAAACAGGAAAGATGGATGGTAATGTGAACAGTTCTCTTGTTCTTGACTTGGTTTCCAGTGTTATGGAGGGCAGTCATCCAACGAAAGAAAAAATAATTTGGGAAAACAAGTTGAGATGTTGAGTACATGTAATAAATTCAAAGTTCTTGAAGCTATCATAGAAGTTGATGAAGTGGATAGTGTCAGTGGTAGAGTAAATGATGAAGTGAATGGATATTCTTTGCCTGATTTTCTGGTAACCCGGGAAAATGTTTCAAAGTCTCGAAGTACCACTCAGGAAAAAGGAATAAATGCCTTGAATACTACTATCTCTATGCAAACTGAAGGGAACTCTCTTCCATCTCCAGTTCAAACTGATGTCCACAGTCATAATGGGTTTATTTTAGCTGACATGAACATATGTAATGCAGCTTCAACCCATTATGAAAATTATTGCTCTTCTTCTATCAATTTACCTTCTACTTCTGTCCTTCATCGTAAACACACTCTCCAACATTCATCTCATGCTCCAGCTGTATCTGCCTCTCTTGTGCACGTGCACACCGATACCACTATACCATCAATTACTTGCATTGGTTCTTCATCCATTTTCGATTCTGATAATCCCCTTTCTTCTCATTTTCCACTTTCTACTATTTCTGATCCCCAGCATCAATTTCTTCATCCAATCCATTTTTAGATCTTGTCTACTCCTCAAGCAAGAAAAAAAAGAAAGTCAAAACCATCTCAAAATCCATTCCCAATCATATTTCACCATCGAAGACAAGTTCTTCAGAATCTTTCAATATTGGTGATGATGGTTTGTCCTTACCGATATCCATTATCCCAGAGAATTCCGCCATTACTTCTCAGCGAAGTACCAAAAAGTCATCAAAGTATAAAACTCTGTTAGTTTCCATATGATGCAAAATATAGCTGCCTGGAATATAAGAGGTGTTCACCTTGACATAAAACTTGATCAAGTTAAAGGAATAATTGGAGACCATCATTTATCCCTCATCTCTCTTACTGAAACTAAACTCAATGCTTTTCTCTCTTCTCGTGCCACGAACTATATTAACCCATTATGGTCCTCCATCAACAACTTATCTGAGGCACCCTATGGTAGAATTTTAGTGTTATTTGACCCCACCGTTTTCCATCTTTCTCCTATTCTGTCGACTAACCAGCTGATCCACTCCCATGCTCTTCACATCCCTTCTTCAACCTCCATGTTCTTCACTTTTATATATGCTGAGAACTCCTCCCTTCATCGTAAAAAATTGCTTGATTTGCTTCCTCATTTCAGGAAAGAATCGCATCCTTGGATTGTTATAGGTGATTCTAATTGCTCCTATTTAACTTCTCACAAGTTAGGTGGTATCCCTTTGACTGCAAAAGATATTACTCCTCTTAATGATTCCATTCATAATTCCTCCTTACTTGATATCCCTTGTGAGGGAGCTCTTTTCAGTTGGTCCAATAAGAGTGGACATGGAGTTAGAACCTTATCTAAAATCGACCATGCTTTCTCCAACTATAAATCTCTTTCTCTCGGGCCAAATTTCCATGTCAATATTCCTATGCCCATTCTTTCTGACCACTGCCCCCTTATTCTCGGGTTTGGGCAGAGTGACATTAACAAAAAAACAAAATTTAAAATTTTTGATTCCTGGATTAATGAAATTGATTTTTTGTAGATGGTTCAAAAGGGATGGGACATTAACAATTTTGGCAACCTGATGCTCAGACTTAAGCAAAAACTAAAAAACACAAAGAAAATTCTCAGAAGTTGGGCTACTACCAGAATTGGCTAGGGGTATAAGCTGTCTTCCAGTATTAGAGTTCAACTTGATATGGTTCAGACGCAAATTATGAATGGTGCTCCTGACCCAGCTCTTAGTTCAATTGAAAGTAACCACTCTAGTCAACTTACTGATGCTCTTTCATCAGAACTAAATATAATAAAGCAAAAGTCAAGAGAAAGATGGTTCAATAAGGGTGATAGGAATTCCAAATTTTCATGCTTCCTTAAAAATTAAACAATCTAGATCAACCATTTCTCATATTGATGACCAGAATAATTGCTCTCAAACTTCTCCTGATGGTATTGACTCTGCATTCCTCAATTACTACACCTCCCTGCTTGGCAGCCAAGATACCTCTCAGTTCAATGATGCCTTGCTATCTTCCCTCTCATTGCCTCAACTAAACTCCACCCATCATGTTACCCTTAACACTCCTATTTCTGATGAAAGATTAAATATACTGTTTTCAGCCTTAGGAAGGAAGCTAGTGGAGGGCCTGATGACTTCAGTGCCAGGTTCTTCTCCCATTGCTGGCACATTATTCATAAGGATGTTTTACTCGTTGTTCGCAACTTCTTCTCTAAATGCAAGCTACTTAAGTCCATCAACTCTACTAATATTGTCTTTATCTCTAAAGTGCCTACTCCTAATCATGTCTCACAGTTCAAACCAATCTCTTATTGCAACATCATATATAAAGTTATTTCCAAAATCATTGCTTCGAGACTTAAATTGTATTAGCTTTAGTCATATCCTCTAATCAATCTGCATTTTTTCCTAATAGAAATATTATTGATAATGTGATGTTAGCTCACGAACTTCTTAATACTTACTCTTCTTCCAACTCCTCCCCTAGAGCAATGCTTAAGATTGACCTAATGAAGGCCTTTGATTCAGTTAGATGGCCTACTTTGATCTCTATAATGAAAGCAATGTATTTCTCAAAACCATTTATTGGCCTTATATACGAATGCATATCCACTGTTTCTTACTCCTTGCTTATCAATTCTCATTCTGTGGGATATTTTAAAGGTGTTAGAGGCCTCCGTCAGGGAGATCCCATATCTCCTTACCTGTTCATTATCGTCATGGAGTCTTTGTCGAAGGAATTAAATTATATAGTTACTTTAAATCAATTTGTCTTTCATCCAAAGTGTGGGAACCCTCTCATCACCTCTTTGGCTTTTGCTGATGACCTTATCATTTTTACTAAACCCAGCCTTTCTTCTCTTCAATATATCATGTTATCCTTAAATAATTTTGCTATCTTCTCTGGCCTTCACATTAATCCTTCTAAATCTCACATTCTTCTCGCTGGGCTTAATGCTACTTCTGTTCATCGGTGCTTAAAAGTTACAAAGATGCAGCCTCTTCAAAATGGTATGTCTTATCTTGGTGTTCCTCTTACTTCTAAAGCAATATCCACCTCGCAATGTTCCCCCTTATTTGAGAGGATTATATCCACCCTTAACCGATGTCAAAATAAATTCCTTAGTCATGCGGGTAGACCGACTATTATTAATTCTATCATTTTCTCCATGAATGTTTATTGAGGCAGAACATTCCTCTATCCTGCTAAGCTAATTAGTATGACTCGTAGAACAATAAAAAAAATTCTTTGGACTGTCAACATTTTCACTAAGAAACTTGCTCCTATAGCTTTTGCCAAGCTGGAAAAGCCCAAAGAATATGGAGGATTGCAAATTATGAACCTAGCATTATGGAACACTTCTGCTTTCTCTAAGCTGTTTGATGGTTTCATCAACAACTCTACATCTGTCTGGATTTCTTGGGTTAAAAAGTATAACCTGGAAAATGATGATTTATGGCTGATGCAGCCAATACTTGCTTCCGGTTGGATATGGAAGGCTATTCTGAAGATAAGACAATCTCTTCTTCCTCATATTACTCTGACTGTGGCCCACGATAGCAATGCTCCTTTTTGGAAAGTTCCCTAGATTGATAAGGGGGTTATTCTTTATCATAAACTGTACTATGGGGATATAATGCAAACTGGTATTCCATTACAAGCTAAAGTTGTTGATTACATAAGAAATGGTCATATTTTCCTTCCTGGTTCCTCTAACAGAAGGGTTTCTGATATATGGAAACAATATTCTCAACATTGTTATATATTTGCTGATTTTGATAAATATGTGTGGGGTAATAGCAGGCTTCTTCACTCCCCTTGTATCATATATAGATCCCTGGATGATAATGGCTCTGCTCAGAAATTCGCTTGGTTTAAGAGGGTTTGGAATTCTTCCACCTCTGAAAAATATAACTTCTTCCTATGGAGAGTTATAAGAAATGCTAATCACACTAAATGCAATCTATATCTTAAGGGTATTATGGTTGATACTACTTGTGCATTCTGCAGATCATATCCAGAAGATAATCTTCATTTGTACTTCGGCTGTTCTTATGTTCTGTACCCGTGGGGAATTTTCAAGTCTAAGGGTGGATTTCATCAACCTTATAGGGACAGCAATAGGGAATGGAAGAGCATATTCAGGGAAACATCATGGAAGACTACGAGATCTTATGAGCTGCCGTTAATATTGAAAGTGTTCGCAAATAGTATATGAAAGGAAAGAAATGAACGTGTCTTCAATGGCAAAAGTCAGAATAAATTGGTTCTTTACCATCACATTATTGGCCGTATCCACAAGGCTTTGATCTTGTCTCAGTATCAATTTCCTGGGGAGTTCAAGTTAAAGTGGATTCAAGCTTGATTTTTCTTCTGTCTTTTCTTTATTTTTTTCTTTTTCTCTTCTCTTGTTCTCTCTATATTTCACTTATTATCTGCTTGTGATTATGTTTATAAGCTTTTAATAAAATGGTAGGGGTCCATTCAACCCCGCTGGCCTTGCCAAAATAACAATTATTATTAAATGTATTGCTCTAATCAGAGACTTTGATTTTGACTTGATTATAGTTGACCGTGATACTAACTTCATATAACTAAGGAGATGGATTCTCTATTGAATAGTGTTTCACTCCTAATGCTTCAACTCAGACCTAGCGATTTAACTATAATAAAAGTGGAATATTCACACTGAAGTTCAATGGTATTTTCAAGTTGAGAGAACTATGTAACATCGTCCTTTCAAGATTCTCCGTTTGATGTTAGTTATATAAACCAACAGAAACCATCGAGTGAGTCATCTCATAGTTATTCAATAAGTATTAATACATAACCCCTTGGCGCTCCCAAGCAGCTATGAGTAATACATTGCCTACATTAGGAGAGCATTGCGTAATCAAGTCTCAACGGATGTTCGGTATCTCATCTCAAAATATCTTGACTAGGAATATAGAAAATAACATGTTATATTTAATATGATAAATTTTTCGTGATTACAACGCATTGTAATTACTATCACATAACATGTTATTTAAGGATTTTCTACTTAATATACTTAAAATAAATAATTAATAAACATATCACAATATGACAAGTATATAATAGAAAGAAAAACACCTTTTGTTTCGAATGAGATTTTATTACAGAGTCGGTAATTTACAATAAATTATATAATTGCACCAAGGACATACCTCTAACTCTATAACTTGGCTAGGGCAGTCATGCCTTGAAGTAGTCATGACAAGAGGCAAGGGTGATCATAGCTATGGGCAGTGACGTTGTCTTCGGCTAGGGCAGGGTAATATTTAGCAACATCTTCAACTAGGGAAGTAGCATCTTCAGAGAAGGCGCCTTCGACTTCGGCTGGGGCACAAGCAGTGGTTGTTTATTTTGGAATGAAAGTGTCATTTTTTTGAAATAAAATAATGAATCAAAGATGATAAAGGCAAGGGACGTCATGGGGTATGTTAGGAGGCATCTTACCACTACCACTGATGATTGTTAATGAATTAATCATGTTAAAATCATTTTGGTGTGGTTGTTTAATTCTCAATGAAGGATTTGATAGAGAAATGTTTTATACGGTATAAAAGGATGTTGGTATTGTCCTAACCTATATCCATAAGCATTATATTAAGATTTTTAATATGGAACATATAATATAAATCCCTTATGCATCGGCAATGGGGATCATTATATAGTTATGTTATACGACATCTTAGAATATGTTAAAACCTTAATTTTGATGATTTCAATGAAATTCCACTAACTATTTGATTGTAGAATTTAGCTTGAACAACAACATATACAAAATATAATAATTGTAGAAGATGATATTATCTCAACAAAGAACTAGCAAAGTATATCTAAAGACACTAAAGAAATAATGGTTTATGAAGAAGTAATAGAAGAAAACAAGAATTGACGACAA
Source organism: Allium fistulosum (assembly GCA_030737815.1). Taxonomy (NCBI): domain Eukaryota; kingdom Viridiplantae; phylum Streptophyta; class Magnoliopsida; order Asparagales; family Amaryllidaceae; genus Allium; species Allium fistulosum. Next base: position 106,420,449 of record CM060907.1, read on the forward strand.
AGTACAAGAGCTAAGGAAATCTATGAAGTTTGAAAATAGAGAAAATTAAAAAAATACACAAACACAGCATAACAGGATTTCCAACTACCACTAGTCGACCGGTGGATGTCCCATGGGTGCACCAGTGGCGACCTGCTATGCATGCCCGTTCCTTCTGTTTTCTTGCTGTTTCTTTGCATCTCTTTGTCGCTTCTCCTCCAGATCATGCTTCTCTTGATGGCAACTCTCTGACTAGTCATCTCTGACCAGTCACTGCTCTTCAACGTATCCTTTCATCTCTATAAAAGTAGTGGCAGACTTTAGGTTTGGAGATCAGTTTTTCAAATACAAATTCAATTGCTTTCTCCTTCTGGATTTCTGATTACTACTCCTTCCCTTATCATTCAATTAGATATTCTCATACTCAAACTTCAAAACCCCTAAACCTCTACTCATATCCATATCAAGTAGTTATAGGAGCAGTTGTACTACAGTGATAAGAATCGTGTATTTTAGGCACAACTTTATCAAAGAACCTTTTCTGTTTTTATCAAAAGGTAGGCATGTTAGGTGCTTAAGCAGTCTGTATTGTAAACCTATTCCTTCGGGTTAAATGAGATGTTTGAAACGAAATCCGAAGAGGTGTTTAGGGACTGGATGTAGGAGAGGTGCTCTAAACCAGGATAGATCTTGGTGTGATCTTTTGCTTACTTTACTTTGCTTACTTTGCAAATAATTTTATCACTCATACTGCAAGTATATAAGTAGTGTTGACCATATTATCAATACATGATCCTTCCGCTCATTAAATTTAGAAATATTACGTTATTCTTGGACTAGTTCTTTTCTAGCTTGCAGGTTAGCATCATAAGACATTAAATTTCCAATCAATTCTTCTGCTTTCAATATATAAAGATCATTAGCTTCTTCTATAGCAAGTACTTTTCTCTCCCATTCTTCACTTAAGGAATTTAAAATAAGTGATACTAAGTCAAAATCAGTAAAAGTTGGTCCTAAAGCCATAAGGTCATGTTCAGAAACCTAGAATACATGTCTATAATACTTTTATTATGTTTCATTTTAAATGACTAAAATTAATTTTCTAATAAACTAATTTTTGTTTGTTTAACTTTATTTTTTCCTTCACGTGTAACATGCAACATTTTCCAAATATCTGTTGACGTCAAAAATGGCGCCAATACCCTAAACAGTATGAAAGCACCAAAATGTCAAATAACCAACTCCCAACAGAATGAAGTAAAGAATAAAATATGAAGAACAACAAATTAAAATTGAAAGAAACGAACACATAAAGTTTTATAGTGGTTCGGCTGACTCTACCCTATGTATACTCTAATAATTTTCCTTTTATTATACTCTAGATTATAATTACAGTCCGGATGCTAGCCTAATAATAATAACAATGGAGGAAGAAGAGAGCAGAAAAAAGATCCTTTTCCCTCAGCCAATGATTCTGTATTTATAAGAGAAGACATGCAAATATCCAACTCAAAACTCGCCTACAAGACCTCGAGATCAGGCCGAACCCACTCACCAAAAATGGGCCACACTGGGCCCACTTTAAGAGATCAATGTCGATTCCTATAGGGGGATCAGTGCCAATCCCCAATATTGGGGAGTGGAGTCCAACGATCCCTTCCAAGGGTCCTCCTCGATGTTAGCTTCGGGTTTCCTGAGTTGTTCTGCAATGTTGCCTAGGTGAAAATTAGAGATATTGTTCGATTTCTGTTGAGTTAAGCTACCGAGTTAAGTGTCCATAGCCATAGTGATCTGATCCCACCCTCTACGTAGGGGAAGGGATAGGTACCAATATCCTGCCCAGGGGAATTACCAATCCATACTTAGCCAATTCTGGGATGACATTCATCTGAATCCGCTATACTATCATCCATAGCCTTGCTTATACCTAATTCCCAAACCCGACAATCATTCCTCCAGGCTTCCTTCCTTGATGATCACGAAATATGTTTAGTTAAATCTGCCCATATACTACCTGGTCAAAAGGCGGGTTAACACTTGCCCCCCAAAACATGCCTTGCGGTAAAATAGTGTGTTTTGAATTACCAAAAGTCTGAAGTCCATAATCCATCAATAGCCAAATCCATGAACTCACCAGATCGTCCACCAATAGCAAGGTCTCACTGAACCAATAGCCTGGTTCATATTCTCTCTAGACCGATAGTTGGGTTCTTGTCCTCACCGGGCCTATTCATGGTCTCTCCGGACCCTTGCCAAGTCCATTCCAAACTTAACGATGAGTAGGCCGATCCTACTACTCTTTTCGAGGAAGCGACCTATCCCTTGCACTCCGGCCCCGACACTCCGTGGGACATATAGCGATGTAAATATGAATCATGGCCTCTCCAGGCTCTGGACTCTTGCTGCACCCCACTCAATCTCCGACGAGGAGGGCATATCGATAAGCAGGCTGATCCCGTCACTCTCCGACAAAGCGACCTACTTCTTGCACTCTAATTTCGTCTCTCTGATCGGAACATAACGCGATATGTAGGGTTTTATTCTCCGGCCTCGATTCCCCAGTCGAGGACTTAATCCATGACATACGAGTCCATCATGTTGCTCTCCGGTGAAGGGATTTTCACCTTGCGGTTAGTTTAATGTAGATTTGAGTATTCTAAAATCCATTTATTAAATTATTAAATTTAAGTTCTTACAACCAGAAAACCAAAAAACAAGAAAAACCAAATGTTGCCTCTCCGAGCACGACGATTTATCATCATCTCAGAGCATGCTTAGGGACCAACCTCGGCCACGTACATGTGTAAGTGACTTAGCCATTTTATTGTGGAGTTTATTATTTATTTAGTTCATGCTATCCTGATCAAGCGATCATGATCTGTGACCTAGATCCAAAGCCATTTCCATTTGATGCAGACGGTGGTCGCTCTTGTTCCATTGCCGCAACTTGAGTCCTCACATATTATGGCAGCTGATTATTCCTACAAACCTGTCACTACCATCCGAAGGTAGCCTCCAATCATCATTTCTAGCCCGCCCTCCGACTCCGCGAGGGAATCCTGGATTATATTCTTCAACATTCTAATTCACAACTGCATGCCCTGCTTCAACCACTATCCGAACAGCATCTGCACCAACACCAATATCAGCATGACCCGGGGGCATGCCCCCAAGCCTTGGGGGTTCGGTGTCGATCCCCAGATGTTGGTCAAGGGCTGCCCCCAGTTGCTCCTTTGCGATCTCCTGCCTGTTGGCTCCATTTCCATGCTCCCGGTTCAATTTCAGTAGCTCCTGCTGGTTCATTCCCTCGATCCAAATTGCCAGTGCTCCTAATCATTGGTTTTGAGTTTCTACAGCTCCTACTGTCTAGCATGTCCAATTTGCTTGATAAAATTCTACATCGTCTCCTCTTGTCTCTTCATCATCCGCTCCTGCATTGCCTCCATCATAGTCTGTATCTCATTCCCAGTGATGTAGTCTGAGGGTTGATTAGCTCCAACTCCTGAGGATGCCTCCCAACTTCCTCTATGGTGACTCCGATATGTGAATGCTCTCCTTGTGGATTGCCTAGCCATTTCTTTCTAGATCTAAGTATCCAGGCTTCCAAATTAGAGATTCAAGCTTCCAAGCCCATAGCTGCAAGTATTTCTCAGTGAAAGCACTAAAATATTGATGCTAAAAATGGCGCTAGTACCTTAAACAATATGAAAGCACCAAAATGTCCAATAACCAACACCCAACAGAATGAAGTAGAGAATAAAATATGAAGAACAACAAATTAAAATTGAAAGAAATGAACATAAAAAGTTTTATAGTGGTTCGACTGACCCTGGACTTCGTCCACTTCAATAATTTTCCCTTTATTATACTATAGATTACAATTATAGTCCAGATGATAGCCTAATAATAACAACAATGGAGGAAGAAGAGTGCTAGAAGGAAGATCCCTTTCCCTCAGCTAATGATCCTATATTTATAAGACAAGACGTGCAAATATCCAACTGAAAACTCACCTACAAGACCTCGAGACAAAGCCGACCCTACTCACCAAAAATGGGAAACACTGAGCCCATTTTTAGGGATCGGTGCCGATCGCCAAGATTGGGGAGTGGGGCCCAACAATCCCTCCCAGGGGTCGATGTTAACTTTGTGTTTCCTGAGTTGTTTTGCGATTTTTCCTAGGTGAAAATTAGAGACATCGATCGATTTCTGTTAAGTTGAGCTGCCGAGACAAGTATACATATCCATAGTGATCCACTCCCCTTCATAGAGGAAGGGATAGGTACCAATCCCCTGCCTTGGGGAAGTACCAATCCATACTTAGCCAATTCTGGGATACCATTCGTCTAAATTCGCTTGACTATCGTCCATAGCCTTGCTTGTACCTGATTCCCCAACCTGACAATCATCCCTCTGGGCTTCCTGCCTTGATGAACACAAAATCTGTTTAATTAAATCCACCCGTATACTAGTTGGTCAAAAGATGGGTTACCAATATTGTATGAAGTTTTACACATTATAATTCTAGAAAATTCATATTTGTCTAAATGAACAATATAAAACATTCATGGTGCATTATCGAACGCAGTGGTTTTTTAATCATCTGTCCAAGTACTAACACCACAAATAAAAGCTTGGCTCAATAATAATGTGGAATCCATCAAAGCTTGAAAGGCTACGATTAACATCAACATTTAGCAGGGAGGCCGATAAAATTCTTTGGTTTTCATTCATACAATTTAGCAGGTCTTTTTGAAGTTTCTGATCTTTTGTACATCTTATACATCGATAACTTTAAAAGTGAAATTTATCCCCGATGCATGACTATATTATATGCTAACTTAAGGATTGGAAAAGAAAATGAGGAATTTGTTCTGTATACATCTGTTAATTGGATAGACATAAGATTGAATGCTAGGACTTTGGGTACTAGTTTGCAAATACGTTTTAATGGGACATTTCTTGGTGATTTAAAAAATAATAATGATGGAATTTTGTATGAAATTTTTCGTCAGAATAAAGGAGATTAGACTAAAAAGGATAACTTAAGAGACATAGCATATATTTTTCTAAGGATTGTGTAACATAATATTGTGCCTAAAACACATAGTCTTGATGAAGCCTACCCCCATACATCAATAATGCACTTAATCAATTCTTGTTGGCTTTTGTGTCAATTAGACAGATTTGATTTTTAGAAACATGCTTGGTAGTAATCGATCAGGAAAACTAAGACCTTACAATCCCTATGGAAATTTACAATCCCTAATACATATTTGTATATTAATTCTTAAACTTAGTTTCTAACTTTGTCTTTTTAAATTTTGTGTATAATGTGTTATATTTCTTTGACTTTGGTTTTTTTAAAAACCTAATCCATTTTCGATTTCCAGATGGTTTAGATATTGTTAACAAGAAAACTTGTCGACACTCCAAAGTTGAGCCCAAAGTGTAGATAACTCTTTCGAGACCTTCTTTCACAAAGATAAAAGTAGTCGACACTTCTTAATCAGGTTAAGATGGTTATAATCCATTCTATTCTCTTTAGTTTTCTTTTCGCGTAGGTTATTATGGTTGAAACTCCTTCTTATTGGACCTTTCGATATAAACAAAACACTGAAAACCCTTCTTATATTGTCTTTCGAACTAGTTAATCTGCTTTAGTACTCTGTCGATACTCCCCTATCGAACCTGTTGAAGAGACCCTAAAGTTGGCTTTAATGAGTTAAGGATGTGGGTTGGATATATTAGTTTCAACTTCTTCAGAAGCTAACCTTTCAACAACTTGAGAGTAGGAGTTAAGGCTCTGATAACATTGGTTAAACTAAGGATTTCGAATCACTCTAATGGTGACTCTACAATCAAGTTGATACAAGAAAATTATGAACTTAATCTAACAGAGATATCAAACCAGCCAAATATCCCAAAATTTCATAATCTTGCTTTCATTAAACTTAAGTAGTAGAAACTGATCAAATTCCCAACTGAATTTGAAAATTAGAGTTTATAGCATTTGGAAAATACATGAGTAGAGTGAAAGAATTTGGATCGCCAAAACCAGACCCCCTAGGGTCTTATTTATAGGTGCGGGCTGGCACCTTTCGACTCGGTGCTTTCGACCTAGTCGAAAGGCGGCCTTATAGACCTTTCGTCACCTTTAACATTTGCGCATCCTTCTGCATTGCTTTTGAATGGATTTGAATGCTTCTATCTTTATCGAAAGGGGTAGGTGTGCCTTTTCACCTTGTGTTGCTTTGTTGTTGCAAGTAAGATGAGGGATGAGCTTTCGATTCTGTCAACGGGTAATTCTTTGGGGTGTTGAAAGTGTTTAAATGTTGAGGGTTTCAATGCGGAAGGTAACTTCCGAATACATGCTTGCGAATTGATGCGGTACCCCTCCTGGTTGTGAAAGGTTCCATCCAGTTCGAAAGGCTTAGTCATGCTTTCGAAAGGGTTGCTCCATCAAAACATCTTTCTGAGTAATTTGAATAAAGGAGAAACCTTTGGTTTCGAAAGGTTTGGTATACATGTGAGTGGTTGATATTTGCTGCCTTCGAAAGGTATTCCTCCACTTATTCAAACGTCATCATGTAGGCGAAAGCATCTATTTCAAAAGGAAGCAATTGAAGCGAAAGGGTGCTTTCGACCTCTTCAACCCATTCGAAAGCTTATAACACATCTGACTTTTGGCTGTAGCATCCCTTCGACTCCTTTGAAAGGCTTTGTTGGTGCTATCATCTCTTGTATTTCCTTCTCTTCTATTCATCTTGGTTTCGACAAGGTTGAAGTAAGAATTGGTGGTAACACTTGCCCCCCCCCCTTGCGAAGGGATGCCTTTGGCTTTTCAAGTCATCTGCCTCGATACCCCTCTTTACTTTAGCGTTGAAATTTCCCTCCTTTTCATATTCCTGCATAAATCTTGGTCGTTTATTCAAATTTGATCGTACGGTCTGCCCTTCATGCTAATTTTTCTTATAAATCACGTTCCTTTCTTCCCCTCTACGATCAAAAGAAACTTCCAGCAAGAACCAAAGCTTTTAATTTCTTAAATAATTCTTATTTCTAACAAACAGAAACTTGAATTCAAAGTAAGTTTTTATTATTCTGCTTTTCAAACTAACTTTCCATGCTAAATTTCGATTCTAACATTCGCTAGGTTTGAATTTGAATTACTGTTATAATTTCACAAAGATAATTTAAGTTTTTCATTCATGAAAATATCCTTCGATTCATTTCTTGGCTTCTTTTGTTCCATTTCTCACATCAATTTATGCTTTGGATTCATCTTATTTGGGTTTTTTCTTCTTTTCCTTCCTTTTTTAAGGTTCGAATTTACATTTTGGGGGTTTTCATGATCGTTGATTGTAAATCTACGATCAGATCAATTTTTTTTTAATTTTTTAAAGTATTGGGTTAAAATTGAATTTAGGGAAGAAAGAGTTTTCTAACTACTTCATAAAGAAGTTTAAGCCGTATGAATCGCAATTTGGCATTGTAATTTTACCTTTCTACCCCTTCATAATGGGTTGAGGCTGCTAACTTTGTTTTACTTCTTCAATCTCTTTCGATGGGGTCTAAAGGAAGCCCATCGCCTAACTCTTAATTGATATCGTCGAATGATTGATTTAGTTAATATGAAGTGGACTTCTTCAAAAGCAAAACTATGCTTTAATATATTCTAATACCTTTCGAAGAAGTTGCCTGATGTGCTTTACTAAATGATTACCTAGTACATACTTTCGAAAGCATAATTTTTATTTTATAGGTTTCGAAACCTCTAGTACATGCCTACTTCTAATTTATTTTAGGAGATGTGTGGAGTTAAAGATTCATTTTTTTCCGTAAATTGGATTGAGGAAAACATACATTGTTTAAGTTGTAAATCAAATCAAACCTTTCGACTTGATCGAAACCTACTATATCAAATCAAGTCTGGTTGTTGGTATGCTTTCGAAACCATATACTCCTTTCGACATTCTCGACACTTTTTGTAACTAATTGGGATTCGACCATCATTTTATACAAATACTGTCGAAACGTCCCGAAACCTTTTCATTTATATTAATATTACTCAAACCCAAACCTTTTGATTCAATTGCCATATAGGGTTTCGACAGCATTCATATTCTCTTAGTAAAACAAAGTTCATGGGTTTCAACGGTGTTGAAAGGTTTATTTGTCTTGTTTATTGAATGTTGTTAGTGCATATTTATATTTGAATTAGTTGTGTAGGTTTTAACTACTCCTTTCAACAATAAAGTTTTCCTTGAGCTCTCGACATTGTTGAAGGATGTTTGTTGGAGGTCCACTTCCATTTTCCCTTTCGACACTGTTGAAAGCTCAACGAATTTCATTTTCCTATACTAACTCTAACATTCTTTCAAGGATATGAAATTTCATATTTTGATTGTTATTTGAATTATTGTAATAGGTTTTCGATATCCTTGAAAAATGTTGATTATATGTAACAAATTATCACTTTTACTGAAATGATTTCACCTGGCAGGATCATGGGCGTGAAAAAGACTTCTAAAAACCCAGAAAAAGATAAAGTACCGATGATGGAATCTTCTCCAAAGAAGATTGAATCAATTTCTAAATATTCTTTAATATGCTCCCAGGATAAGGTGGACGCTATTCTAGATGACTTCGGCATCACTAGGGTAGAAGCCATTCCCCCAAACGAAAGCGACACCATTTAAAATCCTCCTAAAGGATATTTCGCCTATACTGCTATCCATATTTGGCATGGTGGCTTCTGCCTTTCCCGAATTTCTTGGCCAAATTCCTGACCCACCTGGGCATTGCTCCCATCCAGCTATCCTTGGAACTTATCTTCTATCCTTGGAACTTATGGCTTTGGAGTCAGGGATTCCATCATTAAATACTGAAGTTTTGAACTATCTAGTTCGATTAGTTAAACTCAGCAACCTGAACAATAAATTTTTTAGAGCCAATCTCCCCAAAAAGCTAATTTCCGAGGGGGTAAACAAATTCAGAGATTGGAAAATGCAATTCTTCTTTGTCAATTTCTTTCCCAATATCAGTGGAGCCTTCTCTTCCCCTCGTAAGCTGATCACAGTCTTTATTTTTATCCAGTTACTTTCTTTGGCTAATCTACGCTTCCTTATTAGGTCCTTCCACTAAAGATCTAAATGATGAGGATAAGAGAACTATCAAGCTATTGATTGCTGCTTCGAGCAGCATTGCGAATAGGCTTACTTTGTTAAATCCCTCAAACCTTCAAAGCATTCCCTCCTACCAGCAGGTCAAAGGGTACTTAGTCAACCTCCCCTAGTTCAACACACTTTTAGGAGCAAAGCTTCCTATCTTTAGGTGATCCGTAGAACTTCTCTTCGATGTCTCCAATTTGCCCCAATCACTCCGGTAGGCTTAAACATAGTACTTGTAGTTTGTTGTTGTGTTACTTTTTAAATTACTCCACTGACTTGTATTTTTTTATGAATCTTCAGCAACTACTCCTCAGGTTGAACCAATCATAAGTGATCCGGCTCTCCCAACTTCTACATCCCGTGCCTCATCTTTGACTCAAGCCGTTGCTAGGTCAAAGATGGCTGCTAAAAGAAAACTAGGTAAAGTGTCCATGATGGAACCATCCCTCAAGAAAGCCAAAATTGTTGAAGTTCTAGACTCTCCGCAACTAGAAGACGATGAGGCTGTTAATATGAGTAAAACTTTAGAGAGTCCAATTGTTGAAGCTTCTATTGATCGACCGAAGACGACTCCCTCAAAAAATGATCCTTTATCTCGCATCATCATTTCTGCTCTCCTTACGTCATTGAGCAGATGCAAAACGACTTGGGAATTTCAACTCCCTCGGGACCCACGTCACCCATGTCTGCAAGTTATTTTGAAAAGATAGTTCAATCTATCTTGAATTCTTCATCTTTTGCTTCTATTCATCAGCCTTCTTTTGTTCCTGATCCGACGGTCACTGTCGGGCTCTTATAAAACAACAACTCCTGGTACATTTCAAATTATTCATCCATATTATCATTGTTTCTCTCTAAATGCTGACTTGCATCGTGCTTTTCCCTTTAGATTTCCAAAAGCTGGCTCTCTCTGTAAGAAAACGCATTAAAATCCTCCACTGAAACATCCAAGCTTCGAGAGGAAATTTCAAACTTGAACAGCCAAGTCATCTCCTTGTCTACTGGTAAAAATAAAGCTATAATGGAACTGGAGAGATTGAGAGCCTCTTTTGCTCAATCGGGGTCTTTTATTTCTAAGGAAAGAAAAGCATGTCATCTTTTAGCAGATGAAAATATGGCTTTGAAAATGGCTCTGAAAGAGTTTGAAGATGAAAAAGCTCAAATGACAGCTAAACAATCCTCTCATATGAAAAAAGTTACGAAAAAAGAAAAATTCTCTAAAGTTGGCTGTCAATTTCATCTATGATGCTAAGCAACAGATGTCACAATTCCTAAATACTTCCCTCGATGACATCATTATTAACTCCTACGAGGAGGCCCTGATGCTTGCTTATGCCAACAACATAGAAAAATGCCCAGATTTGAGCTTTCCTTCTCTCGACTCTACTCTTGTTAATAGATTTATAGCTAAAGTCAAAGAAATGAAGCAGGGGGTTGAAGTTCCTGAAAGAGAGGAGATTGATGCCTCCAAAATCTTATCCTTTAAAGTCCCTTCCTTCGAAGTAGATTCCGATTCCGAGGATGAAGGTGATAAAGATGAAGCCGCCGAGGAAGAAGGCGGTAATAATGATGACGACAATGATAATGATGATGATGATGATGATAATGATAATGTAGATGGAGGGCAATGTTCAGGTGGCAATGGGAGTGGTCACTCCGATGTTCATGAAGAAGATGACGATGAGCTTCAGAAAAGGTCAACCCCGATCCAATCATCCATGAAGCAAGCCAACCTGAACACCTAGAGCTTTCTGACCTTCCAGAAGAGACTGCGAACATCGACGTCGATGAACAAAGAGAGAAAAAGCTGGTCTCTCAAACTACAATTCTCGTTTCTCGGGTATGGGGTTCTTTATTTAAATGGCTTTCACTTCTAAGATAATAATAGTTTACATCTTTTATTTTAGATAAGGAGGAAATCCATCCACCCTTATAAAACCAAGCTTAAAAGAAAACAAGCAGAAATAAATAGCTTGTGTAGAGAGTTAGATAAGCAGTTAAAAGAACACAATATCCTCTTCGATAAGTATCACAGGTTTAACAGAAGTGCGGCAGTGTTAGTGTCTTTCAAAAATAAAGAATCTGCCCCACGACTGAGGAGGGCACGCCTTCGATATGATAGCCATTTGAAAGAGAATCGGGAGTTAATTATGCTCTTTTGGATGTTGGTTGAAGAGAGGAACATCCTTGTAGACTTCTTATACAAAGCCTATTACAGACACCCAACTGTAGATTTTTTATACTTAGGTGATTTTAGTGGGGGTCTACTTAGGAGTTTACACAAGAGATATTTGAATAAATTTGGATCTGATCCACATCCGGGAGCCTGCTGCAACTTACCATGAGTCAAATCGATTCCCCAAGAGTTGCCTCTTGAAAAACTTAAATTCTGTAAGGACAAATTTGTTTCAGAGTTATTTAAAAAGTCAATTCTGTATGAGCCGGATGAACATCCAGAATAACGTAATAATATTGGTTTGTGAATTTTTTGCATTAGTTTCCTTTTATACTTAGTTGTATTTTATTACATGATCATAGAATGAATTTTCCCCAAGCAGCCTTGTTTCTAGAGATTATTAAAGCAAGTATGTTAAACTAAGAAGAGATTGTCTAAAAAAGACTTCGCTTTTGAAATCTTCAAAATTAGCCAGATATTGCTTTCTTAGAGATTTGCAAAGACTTTACATGGAACATCCTTGTCTTCATTTCGATTTTCTTGGTGAAGAAAAAGAAAAACTTCCTAAGGAAATCCGGACGTATCATACCAAATTAATATGTGGTCGTGATAGTCATCCCGCTGGGGAGTGGGACTATAGCAAATATCCTCCAGTTATTACCCCAAAAGGATTTAATGCCCCTTTTGATTCGACGGTTACCCTTTCGGCTAATTCCTTGAATAAAGTCAGAAAGGTCGTTTCTCAACTTTAATTGTGAAACAAGTGTTCAATGGAGTTGTACCTTTTGTTTCATTTCTACTTAAGTTGTAATCCTTTATTATTATAATAAAAGAGATTGATTATTTGAGTTTTGACTTTATTTTCTTTTTATTTGTTTAAATAGGAGTTACAGTTATCTACAACACTACTCTCGCTAGATTCAACATCTCATTTCATCAGTATTAGAGATAAGTTGTTAGCAGATATTGAAAAGAGGAAGCTTCTTAGCGATCCTTTGTTTACTTGCTTTCAAAAAAATTCCGAAGTTCTAGAATGAAACAGAAGATATTTGCTTCAAATGACAATCATTAGAAATCTCAATCATCAGATCGCCAATCAAGAAGCAGACGTTAAGAGCAAGAATGAATCGATTTCCATATTGAAGTGCCAAACTAAATCAAATCCTTCAATTGATTTTGACCATAAGATGTCCAAACTCCCCCAGCAAATAAGTGATTTGGAGATTAAGTTAAAAGATAGTCAAGCTTGGTGTGAATAACTAGAATTCATTATGAGGAATAACATTTCAAACATTGATTCACCAGCTTCTTCCATTATTCCATCAATTGCAAAATCAACAAGGTCTACTTCCCTTGTCATCCAAAAGTTTCTTGCTACGACTAATCCTCCTCCTAGCTTAGACGAGAAGGTGGTAAGAGAATGGTGCAGGAAAGTCAAATTTGAGATGATGAAATATTTTGATGAACAATAGAAAGTGAGGTATTCGCAGGGCATAAATGAGTATGCAACTAAGATTTAGAAACTTGAACACGAAAAGTATCTTCTTTAGAAGCGTATTGCTAATTTAGAAAGAGAAAATAAAACTCTCAAAGGTGCAAAAAAAGCCTTTAATCGTGTTTTAAAGACCCACATTGAATCTATTGATGACGCGGATAAGATACGGAAAAAAGAGAAGCAGCTTAAGGAAGTTCTTCGTGTTGCAATTCGTCACATCGTTGATCCTTTAATTGCCGAGAATCTAGACAAGGCTGTTCAAGATTTGTGAAATATATAATTGTACCATATACTTATAAATAATTTTATAAATCATGTAAATTATGAAAATTTTGTAAATATCACCTAGCCTATAGTCCTTTCTTATAATATTGTTTCTGAATCAACCTTTCGATAATTTGTACTATGATTCTGTTATTTGCTAGATCTTTAAATCCTCTTTATTGATCTCCTTTCCCTAAAAAGCACGAAGTAAAAAATATTCCTTATCATTAGCTTGAAATCTATATAGAAGTTTATCCACATTACTTGCAGAGGTTAACAAACCATTATGTTAACATATGATAAAAAGTGAAAAGTAATTCTATAATTGAATACGGTTGAATGTCTTGAAACCCATCTTTGATAATGATGAGAGAGAACCAGGAATTCAACTTCAATTATATTGGTGGAATACCACAAATCTGATGGTAGAAAACCATAAATTCAATCAAGGATTTAATTATAGATGTTTAGAAATTCATCTTCTGGAGATAGCTAATAGAAAGCCGATAATGATCGTGTAATAGAAGTCCAGAAATCATTGCCTGAAAATTTGTAGTAGTAGTAGAAATCCAGTGACCCAGATTCGGGCATTAATGAATGAAATTTAAAAGTTGGACACTACAACAAACATGACTTTTAACAGCGTTTTAAAAACATTGTAAAAGCTTTTAACAGCGTTTTTGCGTATGCTGTATATCGACATGCAGTTATATGTCAGGGATATACAATGACAAGAAATAAACGCTGTTAAATGTCCTTTTTAACCGCGTTTCCCTGGTGCTATGAAATCTTTTAACAGCGTTTGGTTGGGTGCAGTTATAGATCTTTCTTAGCGTTTATTTCGTGCTAAGATAAGATTTTATAGCGTTTTTTCAATGCTGTGATATTTATTTACAGCGTTTCGTTGTTGCAATAGATCATGCTTTCTGTTTTTAGACACAATTTAACGACATTTTTAAAACGCTGTTAAAACTTTCAACGGCGTTTTAAAAACGCTATTAAAACTTTCAATAGCGTTTTAAAAACGCTGTTGAATATTTTGACTGCTTTTAAAAAACTGTTGAATGTTTGAACTGCGTTTAAAAAACGCTGTGGAATGTTTTAACAGCGTTTTAAAAACGCCGTGGAATGTTTTAATTGCATTTCTGCAAACATCCACCATAATGTGCATATATATACCACATTTCTAAATTAGCATATTATATCAATATCACATTTCAAAATCAACATATTATATCAATACCATATTTTGAACACATATTTGATAACCAACGTATGAAATTTCATAATTAAAATACACAATATTCTTACACCAAACATAAATAGTTTGTCATCAATAGTTCAAAAACAAAATATAGAACAAGTAGCAATAGCAAAACAAAAGCAAGTAATACATACGTTAAAACCAAAAAGTAGTACTAGCAGCAAAAATAACTTCGATCCATAACTCGTTGCAACCTTTTTTTGCATCACAGTCATCTATCTACCTGTAAAGCAAAAGTAATGCTTGAGAATCAATTCATCAAAAAAGTGTACACAAAGTTAAATCATATTCATAATGCAAACACTAAATATTCATCACACTATTTCATTAGGCGATTGACTAATACAAAGTATACCACATACCATAATATAACTTCGTTATACAAATGCACTAAAATCGATAAATTAGAGAAACTTAAAACCAATGCGGAGCTAAACAAGTTAGAGTGTACATGCCCTTTTTGCAGATAAATAAGCTTTGTTGGAAATGCCAAAACTAACTGTAATCAATTTTACTCCAGCTGCATCAAACCATGGTTTCAAATTTTGGAAGACAGAAGCTAATTCCCAGCTAAAAGAATACAATAATGATAAAAGAAACATAATCGCTAATTAATTATAGATCATTGCTATGTCCAACATTCCTATTACAAAAAATTTCTAGCATGTAACTACAAGGGCATCCAAAATGCCTCATGAGTGCAATAACAGTGATTCCTTATAGTAGCATAAAAAACTAAAGTGAGTTTTGTGTTTTTTTACAAAGTTTTTAGTAGTACATTGTGTATGTTGATCCAAGAATTCAAAGTTAGAATTAAACTCAATACCAAAGTATATATGCCTGATTAATGGAATATGAAACAAATGTTCAAATACTTTCTACAAAAACCAAAATATATGTACAACTTGTATTGAACATGAAAGTGAACAAATTTCAGAAGATTTATTCCAAGTCCCACTTTCCTTTTACTTCTTGAAACAAGCAGGATACAGTCTATCATTTGATCAATACTTAGTCAACCTGGTTAATAATTAACATTCAACTTCACTCAATACAAACAGACCTCCTTAATTTTAACAAAAGTGATCTTTTAAAATTACAACTACATATAGATGCAAGTATGATTAACATATAAAATACAACACTTAGCTTGGATCATCAAAAATAAGAGCGAAGTTATATTATGGGTAACCAAGTTGTTAATCAAAATTGAACACTGATGTAAGTTCAGTTAAACAAAAGATAATTATACTCTACTTATTTTTATAAACTTAGTTATTTTAATAAACTTATTTAATTTTTATAAAATTTGGATATTTAATTTTATAAAACCTAGTTACCTTTTGTAAAAATTAGCTATTATAAATTAGGTTAATATTCATAAAACTTAATTAAATTTTTGTGAAACTTAGTTCACTTCTATAAATTTATTTAATTTTTATTAAATTTTGTTAATATTTAAAAAATTATTTAATTTTTATAAAACTTGGTTAACTTGGTTAAAATTATATATAACTTAGTTAATTTTTATAAATTTAGTTTTATAAAACTTAGTTAATTTTTAAAAAATTATTTACTTTTTATAAAACTTGGTTAACTTAGTGAATTTTTATAAACTTAGTTAACATAGCTAAATTTTATAAAAAATAGTTAAATTTATATAATTTCTATAAACTGTTAGTCAACTTACTTAATTTGTGTAAACTTAATTATTTTTTATAACTTAGTTATTTCTATATACTTAATTAACTTAGTTAAAAATTTGTAAACCTAAGTTAGTTTTTACAAATGTATTTAATTTTTATACATATTTCTAATTTTAATAAAAATTGCTTAACATAATTATTTTATGTAGAAGTTTGACATTTTTTGTAAACTTAGTTAACTTTTATAAAAAATTAACTCGGTTAATTTTCTTTTAACTAGCAATTATATAAAAGATCCCGACAGATAGTAGCATTAATGCTATCACCGTCCACTTTTATTTAAACAAAAAATCTTGTTAATCATGACTGACATAGCCATTTTTAATCAACCATGGAGATAAGTGAAGAAGAAAATTGCTTATTCGTTCAATTGGTGGGAATGATCGATTATTAAGACAAAATTAAATTAATTGAATAATTCTAGCCAGAGCAAGAATTTGGCACATAGTAGGTGTCAGTTGAATGTAATATTGGAGTCTATATAATAAACTATCTAAGTAAAGATTCATAAGTAATACGCATATTTTGTTTTTCAAAACTACAGTTGCAAATTGCAACTCAGTTGAAAATTGAGTTGCATTTGCAATTCAGTTTCGAAAAATTGAGTTGCAAGGGCAACTCAGCATTGAAAACCGAGTTGCAATTTGCATGTATGGTTACTTCACACATAGCACAATTTCAGGTCAGGTATAATATAACCAGCCATCACTTAGAAGACATTCACAAGTTAAACATGGCCTGTGAAACATTCATGAATATCACAATATTTCAGTGCGCATCCACCTGTTTCAGCTGCATAAATTATGATTAATTTTACTCTCCTTTCTCATAACTAACCAAAGTACTCTTTTCATGAATTCATAGATGAATCCGAACCAATATGTCTCTTTATTGTTTTATCCTTATTTAAAAAAATTAGATCCAACATGAATTTATAGATGCAACTACAGATCAAACATCCACAAGACAAGTGTCTCTTTATTGTTTTATCCTTATTTTAAAAAATTAGATCTGAATGCATGATTTTATTTTGGTTGTTGTATGTAGGGATCTACCGCAAACAGAGGGAACCCGAAGAGATGCTTCTTCAGTTGATAATATTAACTATGTATTCGTGTATCCAATAAATTAAGAAGTTTGTGATAAATATATAAATTAAAATAGGTTGGGTAACATACTTGATGGCAGGAGAAGTCCGCTTTGACGCGATAGTTCATATGATCAGTAACTGGGCTATTTGCATTTGGGCTATCGAGGTTTATGTGTAACTGGGCTCTGACTCCATCTACTTATTCTTTCTTCAAGTTATCACTATCTTCGGTATCCTGCCTGCATGTCCCACTTGCCTGCTAGAAGATCTACTGCAGCAGCTCTTCTTCTTACTTGCACATCCCACCTCAAAACTACCTCACTGTCCTTACCTCTGTATCACATATTCGTGTAGAAGCACACAATATTTTCTACTTGCTAGCTTCATTCCTGCACAACAATTTTGTACAACTATATTACACCTGTGAATTAAGATGCCACTCCTATATTAAAGGGAAATAGGTTCATGCCACATGCTAATATGTGCTATATAAGCCAGCACTAATATTGAGATATTCAATGCCTGAAATATTACATATGACACATAAAATTTTGGCGGTACTACCTCTATCACTTTAGGTGCAAAGGAAGCATACGTAATAAGATCCTTGAACCATGATGAGAATGATTATACGATAAATTTTTCTGAATTGGAAGTGATAATGTATGACATGAATTAAAAATCGTAGGTGAAATACCCTTTCAAAAAGTTTATATCTAATAAGATATTCAACTCCTTAAATGTAATTTCTCAGCCTCCTCCTTTTTATGTGAATTAGATGGATAATATATTAATTGGGTGTTAAGTGAAAATTTATTTTCAAGGTAAATTACTACATTATTATCTTGCACATTTTCAAAGCTGGCAAGCATAAATAGTGGGAAAATAAAATTGAATACGTGCACTTTAAAAACTGCAAGCTCATTTTCAAGTCTGGTCAACATGAGAGATTTATGTAATAGGTTTTTAATGGTCTTTTGGCCATGGTGAATTGAAGATTGTGAATACAACAGCCAACATCAGCATCTATGGATGTTATAAGAAACATGCAGAAACTAAAATACATACTAGTATCAACATCCCCACGAATTTGAAATGGTAAAACAGTCCCCTTTTTTTCACAATTACTATGCATACCAAATTTTTAGCAGAAATCATCTATCTTAATATATCTGATGGTTCAATTTAGCTCCATCAGTTTACAACTCTAAAAATGATGTCATTTGGAGATTTTAAAATATACTCGAGTTATGAAACGATTCCTAATACTTTAATGATGGCTGTTAAGCATCTCCATGGTCATCCAAAATCTCTAGAAAAACTCAGATATGCCTACCAAACATATTATCACAATTTATATTAATTCGACTTTGATTAATTTAAAATAACGGCAAACAAACCTTATTACCATATATCCTATACAAGTGGGAAGGTTTATTTGAATTTAAAACCATGAGTTATTTACCGTTTATCCGCAGTTGGATCTTTTAGTTATGGACTAGGTTATAAATTTTTTCTTGATACTTCTGTTAAAAAGAAAATCCTATGTGTTAGATATTTTCAAGCATTCCCACAATAACATAAACTGTGTTAAGTGTCAACTAACTGGACATATATTATCATACTTAAATCCTTCTACTAGACATATATTATCAACTTGGTCTTCCCAATAGTTTAGGATCATACTTAAATCCTTCTACTGGACATATATTATCAACTAACAGAGATATTTTTACCATGGTCAATGCCATATTTCAGCTTTGGTTCCCTTACCATTGACGAATTTGAATGATATAGTTCATGCTATGAATATTTAATTTTCTTTTTTGCAGTTTAAAGTGTTAAATTTCTACCGTGCTTTTATTTTTTAATCAGAACAATTCTATTCAACTTTATTCCGCTTTTATTTTATTGTGTTTCTTATTACCTTTGTTATATACTGTCTTTGTTTATAAAAAACTAATGTCCCGCTTACTACGTATTTTATTTCATTAAAATTTATAACCTTCAACCTAAACATAACACGTACGACTGCCCTATTTACAAAGAAGAAATCTTACTGCATACGATTCGGTTCGTTAAATTAGTTACCAAAAATAAAGTGGTCCTTTCAGTTTCATTTACCCACTGACCAACATTTCTTATTTCTGAATTTAGCTGTTTCCAGATATATGTTATCTACTATGGAGGCTTACGAATTACATTGCATCTAGCTTGCTTTGTTTAATACTATATCATCCGATTATACTTCTACTTTAATGCATTATTTCTGCAATACAATAGGACAGTGAATAGAGCATTACCACCCAATACGGCAACCTTCTATTTTTAACATGGCACAAGACGGAGGATGAACTTGGGATTTGCAGTACTAAGTCTGCTTTCTTACTGAAGATCAGTTTTTTATTTTTATCAATCAATTGAGTCTCAGTTGAAACTTTAAATAAGCAGATGAATAAAACATTACCAGATAACAACCAAGCCATGAAAACTGATGGATTGCAGAAGGAAATGGTCATAAAACAAACCTGCAGAAGATTTGTACCCATTGCCATTTCACCACAAGTTATATCAGCACCTAGGCTTTTACAGATTCTTCTAAAAGGAAGATTACCAATAGTGGTCAACGATGTAAGATACAACTTCCCACTGAAATCAATAAGTTTAATCTCTCTCCGATGTAAGTTGATTAACTTCCTACTGAAATCAATCAGTAAGTTGATTATATAAGAATTATTATATGAAAATATTATTTGGAGAATATCTAAATATTCTAACCATAAGATGACTATTTCAACTGACACTGAAACATGGAGTCAAACATCAGTTTGATCAGTAAACTGATTCAGTTGTTCCATTTCACATATATGTACAAGTATAATAATACTATTTTTAGACTGAAATATCGCTGTTTGAAGTAAGAATTGCCAGGCAAAACATACCTGAAATTCCAATATATTCAAAATTTGGTTGGTGAAGTTCCTATAAAGTAAAACTAGGCTTCGGTATTTGACTCCATGGCTTCAAAAGATATCACATAATCACAAGAGTCATGACAGAAGCAATAAATTTCCATGTGCCTGCACTTTTATTTTCCATCTGAAAACAACTGCCATAATGGTAGTTGGTAATTAAAACTTTGCAACTTTAAAATAGCTATTAAATGTATTGTAAAAAAGCATTTTGAGAAAGATTAAACTAAAGTAAATAGAAAGGCAGAAGGCAAAAGAAACAGGCAAGAATAGAAGATTCAAAACAGCTGCCAATTGAGTTATAATTAATGTTATTATATCAAAATATATATATGGAAGAGAATAACAATGCATTTCTGAATGATTAAAAGATCTGATATAAGAAAAATGAAAATAAATACTACCTCTTTAGATCGCAGACATCACATGGCCATATTTGATTAAATCAAGATACTTGATCGGTCCCAGACAATCGTTTAAGACTCATTAACTGTTCTGAGTTGTCTGGATCCAATACTCATCACGTAATTAGGCAAAACAAAGCTAGCATCGACAGTCAGTTTCTACTGTTAGTATGTACGCAAGTATTTACACTAACTCATAAAACATTTAATAAAGGTAAAGATATACTATATGTACCTTGGTTATATGACTATATGCACTATATAATATTGTTTACCATCCGTAAAAAGGGGAATTGTGTCGGACTTGAAAACTAAAATTGAGATAAAATTTGCCCTGCTAGCGTGGTACATAATAAAATCAAGATAGGCATAGAAACAACAAGGAGAACATGCATAAACATACTGGAAAAACTGCAAGATCACGTCGGAAAGGAGAAAGCACCAAAAATGCAAGTGCGAGTGGGAAGAGAGCATGAACAAGAGAATAGATGCAAGTGCTTGATCAACAAGCATGACCCAAGAAAACATGAGTCAGACTGAAAGCAAGGTGCAAGCAAATAGTATAGATCATAATTTCTCGAAAAAATGATCTTGTAAAATGAAAAATGAGAATCTTGTACATAAAAATGCTGCAATATGCAGACAAAAGGGGAGATAAAGAGATGGTTATGTTAATGGAAATTGCACTGAGAAGTAAAGTGCAATTGAAATCCAAATGAATGTGATGAAATCAAAACTAAATGTGGTGCAGATGCATAACTACGTGCAGATGGAAAGCCAAAATACAGGCAGCGCGATTCAGATGAGCAGTAGTAGAGCATTAGGAAGTTGTGGGAAAATAGGAACTGCATGTCGTGGGAACTGCAGGCATGAGAACTGACACTGCTACATAAACAGAAAGCTAAGAGAAGGACATAAACAACATGGTCACAAAAGCAGGTCGTAAAACACAGTTGTAGGAGCATGATGCAAAGATCAAACTACCAAGGATAAAGCTCCTGGATAAAAGAATCAGCTGCCGAAGATAAGTGTTCAAACAAGCAAGATAGATATGACAAGCAAGCAAACATGAGCAAGGGCTGTAAATGATATCACAACAAGTCACTGTTTCAGATCTCGTTCATCTCGCCCGAGATCTCGCTCGAGATCTCATTTTCGAACTTGAACGAGACGAGATTTAGCGAAACGAGACATTAAATTTTGTGTATATATTACTTCACACTCATATCGTCCAAGGTAGTGTAATTTGAGGTAAGATGTTAATAGAAGATCTCATACGAGTTAAGTTTTTTCATTTATATCTTTTTTACTTTTTATGTGAGTCCTAAGAAATTACACTCTAATGACTTTTTGCTTACACTCTAATTCTTCTTTTTACCGTTTAACGAGTGAGCAAAAAAGTTATTATTTATTTATTTTTTACTTTAATATTCAGATAAGCAGGAAATCATTCAGTTAATAATAAATTGATCGTGCTATCACTCTGATCTAAAATGTAAAATTAATATTATCATTTTATATAGATTATGTATGTTAAAAAAATTATATATATATATATAACAATTATTACACTAATCTTAAAAATATCAAATTTAGACTTATGTTACTCCGAGATAGTCCCGATATTGACTTTAGAATCCGAGATGTCAATTCGAGATATACATCCGATATAGACTCATCTCACCCGAGATCTCGTCCGATACGGGATATTGTGTGTAAAATTTCCAAGACGAAACGTGACCGAAATCCGAGATTTAAAACCTTGCAACAAGTACAACAAGCGCAAAATGATCAAGCAAGCAAGATGCATAGTGGGTGAAGCTACTTGCCATTAATGGGCTTACTTATCTTGTTTACACTGTCATCATTTAGCTAACATTCATTCAGTTAACAAAGAAAATAATTAAAGTAAACTCATCAACACCCATCAATTTTGACAACTATACATGCCTGGTGTAAAAAGATTCCAACGATCATTTAGCATATTGCAAAGCAAGCTGAACTTTGAATAAAATGGGATGAAGGGGTACTTAATAAAGCAGTAATGAATATAATCATGAAGCACATTATAGCCCAAAACCAGCAAAAGGTACTGTCCGATTATACTAAACTAAGTTCAAATTCCAGGGAAACTAGTTTTCAATTGTTATAGTTTGCAATGTCTATCGAGTATGATATATGTTTTCAATATTTGACCATCATTTTTTTCGACGGTTTTCTCAGAAATCAAAACATCACATATCCAAATAAGACTTAACTATTGAACATTTTCAGAATTCATGGACTAGAGATAAGTTTTTTTAGAGTTGGATTCTTTTCTTATTCATACATATTGATAAATATGAAGTGTATTTTCATACATATAATTCTATAATACACAATATATTGATAATCCTTTGACAAGCCAAATATAATTCTACTTACATACTCTGCTATGATTTTCAGAGCACACCTTTCATAAGCCAAAAATAAAAAATACATAAAAATAAATAAATTAATTAAATCATATCAAATTTCAGAAAATTTGTGTTAATCAAATATAAATAGCCTCTACTATTGCATGTTGTGCTACATTTTAATTTGTTGTTAATGTAGTTTCATATCTGCTTCATGAAAAATTTCTGCTCTATGTTGTAATTCAACTAGCAATGTCGATCTAGTTTCAATGAGCAAGTTTTTGTTTAAAACCAATTATTATAGAGATATTATGCATCTTAATTAAATTAACTAAAACTTATTTTTGGAACATTCCAAGGAGCATTTTAGGATGCTTATTTTATGTTATTCCAACGCCAAAATGTAAAAACTCAATCATTGTTGCTACCAAAACATCCATCTAGATTCACACCATCATAATTAAAGTTCAAAATCATAATAGAAGTCAGGCACAAAAAATGAAACTGAAATCAAAATAATCAATTAAAGTTCAAAATTGAAATAAAATCAAAATAACACACCAAGCCACATCAATCACCAACTTGAAATCAATCAACGATTATTAATTAACATGAAACTTAAAAAAATGATTTTGGTTATAAAATAAAACATATAAAATCGAACAAGAGGAAGTGTTATACCTGCTCATCGCAATGATTTAGGAGCCAAAGAGAGTTGGAACGCAAATCGACTGCAACAGGGACGAATACGAAGGGATCCAATCGACTGCATCGACGATGAGGATGAAGACGCCAACTCTCTTCCACAGATGAGTTATAGGCGATGAGAATTAAGGTCAGAGGAAGAGTTTGTGATTGAAATTTTTGTAGTTTTGTTTGGATCGGTAATTTCATATTTTGGGGAAGTCTTTTTTAAGGAATAGTTGGACATAGAGGGAGGGAAAGTAAAATGTTGGTGCTTAATCTCAGCGTTAGGGTTAGGAATTTAGAAATTCACCGCCAAAATAATTGATTCTCACAGCGAACCAATGTAAAACGCTGTTTGCAACTGCTAAGAAAATATACTTTTCTTGTAGTGGGATGATCCGAAACTCAGATTCGGGTATTAGTGGATGATAACCAGAAGTCCATAATAATAATAATCTTCGTAATAGAAATCTTAAGCCCAGATTCAGGCATTGATGAGTGAAATCCAATAATCAATGATAGCCCAAAAACCCAGATTCGGGTATAATGAAGACCATAGATTATTAGTAAAGACTCGAAACCCTGATTCGGGTATTAATAAGTGAAGTTTAGAAATTCTTCTTTGATAATTAGTCGGAGGCTGCACATTCTTATTTAAGTCTTCTGTTCTGTACCGCTCCTTGGGTTTTGACTGTTTTGACACGTGTTAACCTTTAGGCTTTGTAAGTTGTTGTTTGATTTGCTGCTTCTCGAGCTTGGATGTCTTAGTCCATCGTTTGATATGCCTTCTCGGGCTTGGACGCCTTAGTCCGCTGTTTGATATGCCGCTTCTCAGCTTGGACGTCTTAGTCCGCTGTTGTCTGGTGCGCTTGGTTAGCTTATCCATAAGTAGGACCCATGGACTTACCCAACCTCCCTCTAGGAGGTTCCTTGACCTGGACATAGCATGGCGCGATCAAGGTCGTGTTCGGTGCCTTGGCCAGGCCATAACATGGTGGGACCAAGGTCTTACTCCATCCTCCCTCCAGGAGGTGCCTTGACCTGGCCATAGCGTGTCGCGATCAAGGGCTTGTTCGGTGCCTTATCCAGGCCATAGCGTGGCGAGACCAAGGGCTTACTTCGTCCTCCCTCCAGGAGGCGCCTTGACCTGGCCATAGCTTGGCGCGGTCAAGGGCTTGTCGATGCTTTACCCTTGCCATAGCGTGGCGCAAATAAAGGCTTACTCTAACCTTCCTCCAGGAGGTGCTTTGATCTGGCCAACTCGGCGTGGACAAAGGCTTTGACCATTTTAGGTAATGTCTAAGTGTAAGGAGAATTTCACTCCCAACCATGTAGATTTTTCTTAGTAAAGTAGTTCTTTATTGACTTCATCTAGGATCTCTTTACAAACTCATTAATTTTTCCTTGTCTGAAAAAGTTGATTATCATTCCTTCGAGAGCTCTGCATTGATTTGTTTCATGACCATTCATCATATGGTAGTGCCAATAGGATCCTCCCAAATTCCTTTCATATTTAGGTTTTTTCTTTTGTGATGGCCAACAATTGAACTCTTCCTTAGTTAGCAGATAAACATTCTCGATTGATGTTGTAAAATTGCATTCCTTAGGAATTCCTAACTAAAAGCTTGTCTTTTGAGGATGGTTTTTAGATCTATTATTACTTGGTTCTGGAGTTTCACCCTCAATGACTAGTTTGTTGAATATGCTAGTATATGATTTTGTTTGATGATAATAAACATATATACATTCATTTAAATGTTTTTGTTATTGTACTATTTTATTTTCACATAATTAATATTTGCTGAATAAAATAAATAACACAGAATTAAATTCAAGATATTTGCTGAATAAAATAAATAACACAGAATATAAATTCAAACAAATATTTTATTCAAACAAATATTTTATTACAATTTTGAATAGTACAAATTTGAGCTCTCACTATATACACAATTTTCATTACAATATAATTTCAAATTACAACACAATTTTTCACTATACAATTATCATTTAAAATTTCACCTCACTACATATCACTCATTCACTCGTATTTTATTTTCGACTTTGCTCCAGCCTGAATCCAGCATCTGAGTTATCTACAAAATAAACACTGGCGCAGTAAAATTGAAAAAGAAATATTTTTGCAGTGTAAAATAAAATGAGTTTTTTGAAAATATTATTTGCCTCGGTTTTGGGTTGTTCGTCATCATTTATTTTGAACTCATTTATACAAACAACTTGTGACATGCACAGTGTATCACTGTACATGCCACAAGGCCGTGCACACCGATATACACTTGAAAAAAATGCAGGGACAGGTGAGCACAAGGTCAAACCCGTGCCGAGGCTGGATTCAACTGTGGTGCAATACAAATACATCATAAAATTGTCAAGTACAAGTTCTCATGCAACAAGGAGTCATGAAACCAGAATAAAATTGGCAATACAACATACACTACACCAAAACAGTCATTTGGCAACACTTTTTTTTTCATTTGGCGACACTTATATGGGTTGCATTTTAGTCTCGCTAATAAGTGTCGCTATACAATATAAGTGTTACTGAAAATAAAAATTTACACTTTTAAATACGGCGACACTTATTTTCGTTGTAAGCCTTGGTTTAATTGGAGTTAATTGAAATATACTAGGGCAAAATTGTAATTGAATAACTTATCACGCTTAACCCTTCCCTGGCCGCATTTTCCCCAAATCGTTTCACGTTCATTATCCAATTCGCACGCTCCACTTTTGGCGACGGCAGGCTCTGACGTTGGCGACGGCAGGCTCCAGTTCGCAATCGACTACGGCAGGCTCGGATGTTAAGGAATCACAGGTCCATGGGATAATTCCTTTCTTCTTTTATACTATTCCGGTATAGGCTTTTAGATTCTATTAGTAGAAAGCATAATTTTTTGTAGTCTAAAAATCAAAGATAGTAAAATTATGATCCCCTTTTCTGCTATAGTATCTTCTCTTTTTTAGCAAATATGGCATCATGTTGAATGCTGACATCATATTTTCATAACCTTCCTCCACTATTAGATCTTGGTATGCGTCCTTCGTTCATAGGTTTTGTTGAATGCCCATGGATTACTAGCAGGGATATAGGCAGGAGAAATTACTTTAGGTGGGAGAATTTGGCTTTAGATGGAGAGTTTGTCCTTTAGTGGTAATCATGAATTTTGAAATTTTGCGCTTGAGGCTGAGGCTCTTAGTAGCTTCGTATTTGATTGGTATTGACGCAGTGTGTGACATTTTGTTTTAGTACCATGCTTTATTATCACCCTATCCATGGTTATGCAACTGTTTTAGGGATGCAGTTCACTTGGGCAAAAGGCGACACAATTTGTCTTTGTCATGGCATCATAGTTTGGCTATGCATTTGGCAATGTAGTCTGACTTTGTTATGCTATCGTAGTTTGATTATGCAACTAGCAATGTTATCTGATTTTGTTATGGTATCGCTGTTCCATTAGGCTTTTGGCAGTGCATCAGAACTAGGCCTTTGCTAATGTAGTCTTTTATTGGTTAGATTTATTCTAGGGTCACTTTAACCCTTGCCAATTTACTACGAGGCCGACAGTTGTGCACTGAATGTAGCTTACGCGACTTTCATTGGAGTCGGTAATAGGTTTTGCATGCTGTTTTTCTGGAACGCATGTACATGCTGTTGGGAAAAAGAAGAAAACGAAGGAGGAGGGAAAGAGGCGACATCAGGTGAGTGTTTTTTTATCCACCACTATTATAAATCAAATGCTGAAACAAACATAAATGTTTGGGGTGCTCTGTTATGAAAGTGTGCGTGATGTGTGTGTGTTTATATATTTGCAAATATGCGTGACAGGGGACAGTGTATGTGTAGCGTGCATGATGTGTGTTGCATGTACAAGGAGAGTGTGTTTGATCATTACTGATTTGAATAAATTGAATTCATCCTTTACTTAAGCCATTTGGAAATAGTTTACTAAATTTGTATTAATAGCTATTTATACATATTATATATATTACAGCTGCATATGTATTCTTTGGAAGTGTGAAGCAGAGGCTGGAAATCGTCGATTGAGACGCAAGGGTTCTGAGGCAAAATCTGGTGGAACTGCGCGACGAAGAGCAGCGAATCAAAGGTGATTTTTTTTGGGTTTTCTTATATGGGAGGAAAAGAAGTTGAATAAGACTTTCAAGGGAGAAGAAAAAAATAATATAAGCGGCAATAAAAAATATCACCCAAAATTTTTTGGCATCCACTCTCATAAGCAGTGCGAACCACGAACTGGCAAAATAAGTCGTCCAATCCTCTGATTTTTTATCTACTAAGACCAATAACGACATATATCTCATTACTTCGGTTTATTTCTATCCTAAAACCATTGTAGAAAAATTAAACAATCATGGTCTTATAGCAAACCCAGGCATTGTGCTTAAAAAGGCATTTAGAACCGAATGTAGTAGAAAATGATTGCAAGAAGAGATGAAAGCATGACATTCATATTAGAAAACAAAGTGAGTCCATATAAACTGACACAAATCTTATTGACTCAATTTACTACGTACAGGGTCGGTTCAAGTAGATGGGTTGCCCTAGACAACCAAAAGTTTTGTTGAGAAAAAAATCTGAAATCTATTGCACCAGTCAAGAATCGAATCTGCAATCTCAATTTTAGGAAACCTGCTTGCTACCACCAAACCGACACCACTCTTGGACAAGAAGTACATGCTGTTGGGAAGAAGAAGAAAACGAAGGAGGAGGAAAAGAGGCGACATCAGGTGAGTGTTTTTTTATCCACCACTATTATAAATCAAATGCTGAAACAAACATAAATGTTTGGGGTGCTCTGTTATGCAAGTGTGCGTGATGTGTGTGTGTTTATATATTTGCAAATATGCGTGACAGGGGACGGTGTATGTGTAGTGTGCATGATGTGTGTTGCATGTACAAGGAGAGTGTGTTTGATCATTACTGATTTGAATAAATTGAATTCATCCTTTACTTAAGCCATTTTGAAATAGTTTACTAAATTTGTATTAATAGCTATTTATACATATTATATATATTACAGCTGCATATGTATTCTTGGTTTGAATTTGGGATAATAGATCATAGCTAGCACAGCAAAATGTTTATCTTCGTATTAATGTATGTTCTTACGTACTTATACCTGTTACATCTTGTTGATAAGGTCGATCTTGTTATTGGGATGTTTTATAATTTTAAATAGTATTTAGAGGATAGTAATTATCGAATAAGAGTTATATATTTTGTTTTATAAACTGTCTTTGAGTTGCTAAAAGAAAGAAGTGAGTTATTAATGATACTGGTAAATTGGAAATTATTATTTAATTTATAAAAGGTTGGAAGATTAATTTTATTTGAAAAATAATATATTATTTGTAATTGATATTTAATAGATTATTAATATTACCTAATAGTAGTATTTGATTATATAAAATTATGAAATATCTTTTATATGTAATATTCAGCTTTATAAGCTATAATAGCTCTTTTTCCCCACTTTCTAAACAAAAGCAAAAATGGATCTCGGAAAGAGCTTAGATTAATATGTGAAGACTTTACAAAGACTTTTATATTGCAAAAGAAGGAAATTGCAAGAACTTATGCTCTTCTTGCCCTTTAATTAATTGATCCATATCACCAAAATCATCTCGTATTCTCCGAATCATTTTCATATTTGTAACTTGCATTCGTTTTTGTTGATTAAATATCCATTCCATATCAGCAACAGTATTCTACATTCTCATTATCATTATCATTATCATGATTGTTTCATAGATATTACTCATTATTATTATCGTAATTGTTTCATAGATATTATGCTTGTTCAAGAATAAAGATATGCATAAAATTATTCCCCCAACATAAAAATCTAAGGAGACAAAAATCTAGTTTTGATTCGTTCCTGTAGCATGGCTTTTTATTTATCGTTTATGGTTATTGTCATAAAATACTCTCAACTGTTCCAACCATTCAATTCATGATATAACACATTTTTATGTTGTTATATAACCATCTATAAAATAAAACCTTCATATTTACATTACGATAGCGACGTCAAAAGTGAACAAAAACTCTCCACTCAAGTTTCCAAAGTACAAAAACATTGGAAAATGAACACAATATTTGTGACACCTTGCCAAAAGTCATTCATGTACATGGTGGACTCATCCCTTTTAACAGCGTCTCCTAATAATTTCATCCTTAACCAATTCTCACTTTCTCTACCAAATTTCTCAAAAATTATTACTTCAGATTGGTAAGAGAAAATGAAGAAAATTCTTTTTAATCACCATCCAGAAAAATTATTTACAATTTGGATTTTCCAGCTTAATTTACCTACACATCAGCTGCGACTGCCGCAACATCGTCATTTCCATTTAACCTCCTGCTTCTGTTAAAGTAATTTCTTACCAAATCAACAAAATTACTTTTGCTGTCAACTGTACTGAAACCAGCTTCAGCAATTTGTTCATCTTCAATTTCAATACTAACAAAACTCTCATCGGAAGAGGAAGATCCAGCTTCTCCTTCCGTACAAAGCTGCTCAACCTTCCGTTCGTCCACCATGTCATCTTATAAATAATTTGAATCCAATTAGTTATTCATCAGTATACCTGCATGTTCTATAATATCATCATCATTACACGGCATATATATAGTTATACTGTTCAAGAAAAAAATTGACCATGTTTATCAGAAAAACCAAAGTATGATATTAATAGGGGTCTTCTACAATCGTATGGAGCATGTTAGATATATTTCTACTTTTGTTGTGAGCATGTTGACCATGTTTATCAGAAAAACCAAAATCAGTTTCCACTACTATTCATAATATTGTACATTGAGCAATGCCAACTATATGACTTGATGTCTGTTTTGTAAGAGGGTTATACATGGGGTAGACAAATATATGACTTATCTTCATTGAAAGGCATTTTGTGCACGCACTTCTTAGATTATTATATCAAATTACACCTCCTACTACGCTTTATATTTTAGTAAGGGAAAATAATGATGCTAACTATACACTTGCTTCATCGACAGGTAACAATCGGATCTGATACAGATGGACCATTGATCACTATGGATTTAGAAAGCTTCTACAAGTGACCGACCAACCACAACTTCACTACAATGGTACACAATGTACTGTTAGCACTTTGAATATATATTTCCTTTCGTACAGCAGCTTTTATTATTAAATATGAATTGAAAATTTTCATCATGCCATTTTCTTTCACTTGATTTGGAAGTTAATCATATAAACAGTTGACTGAAAGAAAACAAATCTGCTTTTCGCTAAATATGTGCTTATGACTTGATATTCTCTGTTGTACAACCAATATTACATGTGTAAGAGTATAGAAGTGTCATTTCGCTACACTTTGTGTAGTTTACAATGTACGGGTCATTCAGAAAAAGCCTGAACCAAAAATATGTGGGAAACTGTATCCTTTTGATAAAACAGACAATATAATACTATGCACAACATTATCTTTTACATAATAACATAACCAAAAATTTATGAAATTTCATGGGACACCGACATTTGTTTCACTGTTATTTTTTTTAAGTTCATTAAAAACGTATTTCAGTGGTTCTTGAAGAAATGCTAGAATTTCCACACTTACAAAAAAGCAATTACTGTCTGCGGAGACAAAGCTATCAAATCGAATCCTAATACTTGCTATAATTTAACAAACTATTTTCTATTCACTTTATTCACACTTTGAAAAACAACTAAGATTTGTTTAACATTTGTTTTACGGGTGAAGGCCGTATCTACATATCCTTTTTTATCACCTACATACACTCAACGGCTTTGTAAGTAATTTACTAAATTGCTTACTTTATGCTTAGTTTATTGGTAATGATGCAGTTATTAAATTATATGGTCCTATATAAGACTTTTAAAAACAAATTTCCTACTATCTTTTGAATAACATTCTTCTTTTATGGGGTTTCAATATCATGATTAATTATCAAGTTATGTTTACATTACTATTATTCGTAACAAAATTAACAGAGCCATTCATTCCCCACTATAGGATATTAGGATTTGTTTTATTTACTCTTTGCAGTAATTTTTTTTAAATTCCCTGTAAAAGGTTGAAGTTAATCACAGCCATTCAATAGGCAGTACTGTGAACGTCCCAGCGGACTTTTTATATTTGGGATCATATAGTATACATAGTGTGCACTGCATTTTTTTAATTTATTTTAATGAATTGGTTGTGTAAAAGTTCTCCTTGATGGTTGTTGTAGAAGGAGAAAGCACATGTACTAAATTTTAGAAGCGTGAATTTTCTGTTAGCAACCAAGGAGACATCACATAGGACATGGATGATTGGTTTTGATTCAAAAGTTGTTTAGTTAAGTGTGTTAGTAATATATTTCAGTAGAGTTTGTCAATATTTGTCCTTTTTTCTTTTCCTTTTCTGTATAATTTCAATGTGGCATGTGATGTAGTAAATCAAATTGAACAGGCTTTAGGTTTATTAATTTTGGATTTTATAGTAGTAATTGTATTGAAATCATGACGACTTAGATATTAAGGGTACTAATCACTTTACCACGAAATCAACAGTAATGGAAAGAGCATTTTATTTCAGCTCTGTATTTGTTCATCCGCATATCTACCAGGCACTAGGGGATGAATAAATAACGTTCACCTTATATGTGTGTGAAACACTTATTCTCCTGAAATAATATATATGCATGCCTGTTGTTGCATAAAATTACATATCCTTGGTTATTGATCAATGAAATCTACTTGCAATTCCAGTTCTGTTTTTGTGTCTATTCTGAAATTGTTTAGCCCTGAAATAATATATTATGTAAAACTCTAACCGTCCTGTTCTCAACAGCTTGGAAACTTTTGGGGAAGTGTTCTCATCAGCCAAAAGGGACCTTCTAGACCTTCTATCTTCTAGGTCTGAAGATGAATTCAAATTTGATCTAAACGCTGATGAAATTGGTCTACTCATTGTGAGGCTTATAGCCATTCTAATATACACAGTCCATAATGTGAACACGGAATCAGACGGTCAGTCGTATGCAAAAATCCTACAGCGTACAGTGCTACTTCAAAATGCTTATACAGCTGCTTTCGAATTTACTAGGCATATTATAGAAAGATGCAAACAGTCGCAAGATGTAGCATCGAGCTTTCTTTTACCAGCTATTTTAGTCTTCATTGAATGGTTGGCATGCCATCAAGATATTGCAACTGGCCCTAGCTCTGATGCTGAGGACAAACAGGCTGGTATTAGGTTCTTCTTCTGGAATCAGCTTGTATCCTTAATGAATAACCTTACATCTAGTGGGCTTGTCACTGGAAACAAAGATGAGGACAAAACTTTCTTGTCGGATGCTAGTAGGTATAATGAAGAAGAAACTAGTAATAGACTTGCATTGTGGGAAGATTTTGAACTAAGAGGATTTGTTCCCTTGGTACCAGCACACTCAATTTTGGATTTTTCAAGGAAGCATAGTGTTAAGAGCGAGAAGGATAAGCAAGCTCGTGTTCAAAGACTATTTGCTGCTGGGAGATCCCTTATGACTGTGGTTCATGTTGATTAGAAAACAATATATTTTGACCATCTTCTTAAGAAATTCATGATAGGTGTAGAACCAGAAACGAATGATTATATGCCTGCTAGCTTGTCAGAAACTCCCGCATTCAATGGAATTGAGAGCAGGCCCAATTCAGTGACCATACAACCAACGACTCAGATATGTATTCCAATTTGACATTATTATGAAGTAGTTGATTATGTATTGAATTAACCAACTTAATTATGTATTGTACTTGTTATGAAGTAGTTGACATTGTTATGAAGTAGTTGACTATGAAATTTATGTTGTTATTTGATCATGAATATTGTAAATTTTGGGTTCCTATTTAATGTTGTATAATAATGCATATCATGTTAGTTATTAATTGTTTATTAATGTTAAAATAATTGACTATATTGGGAATGAAAATATTTCAGCGTTATAAGCGTTGTCAATTAAAATTTACCAACGCTTATAAGCGTCATCATAGAAAATTAAACAATGTTGGATGGTTAATTTGCCAACGTTTATAAGCGTTGCTAAATAATATACTCCAACATTTATAAGCGTTGGCGAATACAACCTTCCAACGCTTATAAGCGTTGGGAAACTAAACTCGCCAACGCTTATAAGCGTTGGCAATAAATTGTGACGCCCCTACAGCGACGCTAATAAGCGTTGCTGAAACTGTTTGCGACAGTTATACTCGTTGGGAATCACCTGTTTTGGTGTAGTGATAATCAATTGGAAACAGCGAGACAACAGCTCAAATGAGCAATTTCAGACATGACCAAGTCTTAAACAAAAGGAACTTCACATGAAAACTCACAAGTTCAACATACAACAGACATGAACAGGAGCAAGTTCGCAGTTCAGGTTCAAGTAAACCCAGAAATGAAGACTGCAAATACAAGGTAGTATTTCAAATCAATAATCACATGTAGACTTCAAGATGAACCAGATCAAAATCAAGCAGTGATGACACAAGTGCACCACATCAAGTCAGTGCACAAGAAAACAATGAAGCATGGTTAGATATGGAATCAGATAAAAATTGTCAAGTGAATAACAAAGGAGCAACACTCCATACATATATATTCTATGCATAAAAAGACTTAATATAGAACCAGGCTCAAGGAAATGTGCAACTGAATACAAACTCAGACTGCAATGTCAAAGTAAGGGGCAACATATATATATGCTACAACAGTGAGCAGTCGAGACAGACCACACAACCAAACATGTCGACAGTGTCAACATGAACACAGATGAACAATTCAATGCTACAGAGGTGACATCAATATACATGAAGACTAACAGCAGTGACAACCAGTTCATGTTCATGACAATGACATAAAGTAAAATGCTCAACACATTGCA
Source organism: Allium fistulosum (assembly GCA_030737815.1). Classification (NCBI taxonomy): domain Eukaryota; kingdom Viridiplantae; phylum Streptophyta; class Magnoliopsida; order Asparagales; family Amaryllidaceae; genus Allium; species Allium fistulosum. The sequence goes on from CM060907.1 coordinate 106,455,009, forward strand.
ACTGGGAAGTTTAACTCGAAGTAACTCAAGATCAGACACAATGCAAACAGCTCAAGTGTTCAGATTCAAGAGATCGAAGCAAATGCAACTAGACCTGGCAACATGAATGCAATGACCAAAGGCAAAAGATATAACAATTGGTCTGCAAAAATGACCAGAGGCAACTCCAAGCAGACCACACATGAAAATGTACACACTGGTACAACAAGATAGTGATATGTATGAAACAAGTGCAAATAACATGAAGCAGTTTCTACAGAAATCTGGGTAGCAGTTTTTCTTTCAAACAAAGTCAATAATTATGTCAAGCCAAAATCAAAACCGTGATGACCAAGAAAAAAATCGAACAAGCCAAAATCAAAGCCGTGGTGACCAAGAAAAAAAATCGAATCGAACAAGTCAAAATCAAAGCCGTGATAATCAAGCAAAAGTATATACGAAAGTGAACCAGTCAGGATGAATCACATGTATTCGATCAAAATCAAACGGCCGAGCTAAAATTATCAGACGAGTTCAAATAATATATTCGATCGAAAATTTAGGGTTTTCAACCCTGTAAAAACCCATTAACATCATCGGTAATAGGGCATTCGAGTTAAAACAATATCACAGAGCATAGTTTCAAATCAATAACTCGAATCGCAATGGAGTTCAATCAAAACAGAGAGCAATAAATCATTAAACTCGAATCAATGTCGAGAATAACCAATAATCAATAAAAGGCATTCACGTACCGATTCACGCATCATTCAATCTTGACAATTTGAAGCAGCCGAAGCTAAGTAAAGAACAAAGATCGAAGAAGCATCAAACTGAATTGAGATTCGACAATAAGATCGATCAACGACCAAGCGGCGGCTTCAAAGAAAATCACAAATCTCTAGTTTTGAACGAAGAGGAACAAGGAAGCAGCCATTTTCACAAAGAGAGTACGGTCGAAAATATAAAAAGAAAAGAGGGATATTGTTTATCACAATTTTTATTTTAGGCCGGATTAATTGTTTTTGGGCTTATATTTTTAAACTAGGGTTTTGTGTTTTAAGTTGTTTTTCTTTTTGCATTTTACTTTCAAATTTTTGTAAAATTCTAGTCGTATGACTATGGGACGAACTACGGTGGTGTAGTTCGAGAATTCGCAACTCAGTGGCTGAGTTGTGGCAGGGTTTTGAGCGTAGAGTTAGGTTAGTCGATAGCGGGTGTCGCGAGTTTACGTGTGTAAGCGTATGACTACTTAATTTCTAGTAGAAACCTTGGGGGCAGCACGTAGGTAGGGTTTTGCCGAATCTGGGTAAATCTGTGTTGTTCTATTTCTGCTTTTAATATTCTGCTATTATCTGTGCTGCTATTATTCTTCTATTATCAGTGCTGCAATTATTTTATATATTTCCGCATTAAATTTTTATAATTGATAGTATCACCCTATTCACCCTATTCACCCCCCTCTAGGGTGAAATCGATCCTACAAGTAATATCAGGGCTAGGAACAAAAACCAATTTTTGTTTTAAAAATTTTGATTTGATTTTTTAAATGGCTTCCTTTAATAATGCTTTTGCCGAGGATCGGTCCAATATTATTCCTCCTATTTTTGATGGAACAGATTTTTTAAATTGGAAATTAAAAATGGAATTTTATTTAAAATCCGTTAATTTTAAATGTTGGAATATTATTGAAAATGGGTGTGATATAATAGATGAGAAAAAATACTTCGATTAATGCTCTTGCTATGCATATACTATATTCTCATATTAATCAAGATAATTTTAACTTTATCTCTCATTGTGAAAATGCACAGGAAATCTGGAACACTTTTGATGCAATATATGGTGCAAAAGTTAACAACGATGAGAAATCCTCCATAATCGACTCAGTTAAAGAAACGTGCTTAAGAGGATTGGTAAAAGGCAACAGTGATGAAGATTTAATAGCCGATAAGATAAGTGATTTTCCATTCAATGATTTAGTTCTCTTGTGCCGAAAATTAATTGAAAATAATAAAGCTCTTGAGTTGAAAATTAATAAGTTGGAAAGGGAACAAGCTAAACTTCATCAGAAAAATAATGATTTGGAAAATGAGCTTAAAAATATTAAGAAAAATAAAAGTTCTAACTGTAAAAGGTGTTTGGACCATGAAAAAGAATTTTTCCCATTTTCATAAAAACTTTCAAAAGTTAGAAAACGAAATTTTAATGCGGGAGAAAAACAAAACTGAGTTGATTTGTAAAAACAACATTCTGCAAAAAGAGTTGGATAGCTTTAAGAAGTCAGAAATTTCTAAATGTGCGACTTTTGAAAAGAAATTAAATGAGATCAACGAAAATTTCAAAACCCTTGAAAAAGAAAACGTGATTTTGAGCAAATTTGAAATTATTCGATTAAATCATGAATTTGAAAAGTAGATTGAAAAAATCTAGGATTTTGAAAAGATTGAATTTAAAAAACTCCAACCTTTTGAAACTGAGATGCTAGAAATTGAGAATAAAATTAGAGAGCTTCAAAATGAAAATATGCGATTAAAAATGAATAGTTTTGAAAAGAGAGATGGTACCATTAGTTGTTGTTCGAAGCTAATAAATGAAAATAAACTTTTAAAATCCAAAGTTAATAAACTTGAGTTGGTTACTCGGAAATTTTTCACTAGAGATAAAAAATTTAATATACTCTTAGAAAATCAACTCTTCTAGAATAAAAGGAATGGATTTGGATTTGCAAAAGTGTCAAAATATGAACAAACAACTAATAACACTGTTAAAGGGAAGAGTGTGATGCCCAAATACATAAAGTGTGAAAATATTGGACATGGCAAGAATAATCGTCCAAATATATACAAACACAAAATCATTAAACAAATATGGATTCCAAAAGGTACGGATATAAATGGTTTGAAATTTAAACAGAATTGGATTCCCATGAGTACAATTGTAGATGCTAACAGTTTGTTATATAGACAAATTTGGGTACCAAAGAGTTCAATAGATAATAATAGTGGTCCTACATCCTTAGTTAGACCACTTGCCTTCTCTAAAATTTAGACACACAAGAGGGCTAAGGAACAACTTTGATGGAGATAGATTTTGAGTTGTTCTAAGTGATTGATAACTAAAATTTAAATGTTCCTTAGCCTATAAGGTTTAGATGGAGATCATCACATTTTGGATATCACGACATCAAAGGAAAGTGAGGTGTGATCTCTCAACTCAATTTTGTTCACATATTGTTAATTATGTTTTGATCGACATTGTTGAAGTATTTTTTCCATATCTTGAACATCTCAACTTTGATTTATTCTTGAAGTTCTAGAAAGCTAACTGATAATGCTACAACTTTTCTGTTTTTTTTTGTGATTCACTTTGGAATAACAAGAAAAACTGCTTTGACGAATTTTTCTGAATGTGTGTTTTTGCTCAATTTAGATTACTTTACTTGTGCTTGATATAAATGGACGTGCTGAAAAATTTAAGTGTTGAGGAGTACACGTTCTTCTTATATACCACTATATATCACCATGAATATCTCAAATACAAGTGGTATCTAATATCATCTCATGTTAAAATCATTTTTGCAGTTATTTGATTATTTATATTGATTTTCAACTTGAAGTCATTTTCACAAAACCCCCTTACAGAAAAGTGATTTTCACTTATTTTAATTTTTGATATCTATCTAATGATAACCTTGAGTTAAAGGAGAATTCAGATGCAGGTTACACTGGTAGCCTAGTTGATAGAAAAAGTATTAGTGGAACGAGTTTTATGTTGAAGTTGCATCACATTTTCAAAGAAAATAACTGCATATTTTTTTCATTTCAACTGATTTTCAAATTAGCAGACATTTTTCTTATAAAACCCCTTCAAGAAAATAGTTTTTGTTGACCTTGTTTCAAATTAGTCATTTTAGACAATTTGATTTTATAATTATTTTTGGATTTGACCTTAAATGACTGCATTAACTAATCTGACTCCCTACTGATTATCGAAAAGATAAATAGTGATTGAAAAAGTGATGAGTGTTGATATTAATCATATATTATGACTTGAGACGGTATATTTAGTAAATTTCTTTAAAAATTTAAACAAGATTTATAATAACTTTTGTTGGTAAAAATTCCATGACCATCTCAATTTCTATCATATTTCTAACGATCGTCACTCATTAAAATCCAATATAGAATGTCAAAATGTGGTATTTTAAATAGGAACTTATTCGTTTTTATTTTATTTATTTTTTTAATAAAAACATCCAAAGTATTCACTCTCATTTAAAAGTCCTCACGGTTATGCATGGGTGAATTACTTTGAGTATTTGTGCATGTGCTTTCATGCTCATTTAAAAGTCCTCACGGTTATGCATGTATGGAACACATATCAAAATTGATTATTAAATAGACAAGTTAATTTTAATCCCATTTAAAAGTCCTCACTGTTATGCATGGTTAGAAGATACTTGAATTCATTTTTTTTTAATTTGGAATACTACTAATCTCATTTAAAAGTCCTAACGGTTATGCATGGTTAGTGGATATTCAAATTCCTGATATAAATATACCACAAATAGACACAACTATATGGTTTTATATACCGACATCATCCCTAGCACTCTAAAGTGGAATATGCACCTAACAGAGTATTTATGATTTTTGTTTGATTTTTTATTGAAATTTAATATTTATACTCAAATGGGTATTAATGTTGTATTAATTTCTATCACTTTATCTCTATTTTTCTAACAGTATTACTCTTTTGCTGATTACAAAAGGGGGAGAGAAAAGTTAAGATTTTGGCAAATAAAGGTCAAATATTTTATTTTTTATTTGCACATTTCATTTGCATATTTTTACTTATGTTCATGCATATATGAAGGGGGAGCTTTATTGTAGAAAGGGAGCATTCAAATAGGGGGAGCAAATTGAATGATCAGATACATTTAATAAATTCAAAATCTTAAATATGTTTGTTATCGTCAAAAGGGGGAGATTGTTGAATATGCTAGTATATGATTTTTGTTTGATGATAATAAACATATATATATATATATATTCATTTAAATGTATTTGTTATTGTACTATTTTATTTTCACATAATTAATATTTGCTGAATAAAATAAATAACACATAATTTAAATTCAAAATATTTGCTGAATAAAATAAATAACACATAATTTAAATTCAAAATATTTGCTGAATAAAATAAATAACACAGAATTTAAATTCAAAAAAATATATTATTCAAACAAATATTTTATTACAATTTTGAATAGTACAAATTTGAGCTCTCACTATATACATAATTTTCATTACAATACAATTTCAAATTACAACACAATTTTTCACCATACAATTATCATTTACATTTTCACCTCACTACATATCACTCGTTCACTCGTATTTTATTTTCGACTTTGCTCCAGCCCTAATCCAGCATCTGAGTTATCTATAAAATAAACACTGACGCAGTAAAATTAAAAAAGAAATATTTTTGCAGGGTAAAATAAAATGTGTTTTTTTGAAAATATTATTTGCCTCAGTTTTGGGTTGTTCGTTATCATTTATTTTGAATTCATCAACACGAACAACTTGTGACATGCATAGTGTATCACTGTACATGCCATAAGGCCGTGCACACCGATATGCACTTGACAAAAATGCAGGGACAGGTGAGCACAAGGTCAAACCCGAGCCGAGGCTGGATTCAACTCAGGTGCAATACAAATACATCACAAAATTGTCAAGTACAAGTTCTCATGCAACAAGGAGTCATGAAACCAGAATAAAATTGGCAATGCAACATAATCAACTGGAAACAGTGAGACAACAGCTTAAATGAGCAATTTTAGACATGACCAAGTCTTATACAAAAGGAACTTCACATGAAAACTCACAAGTTCAACATACAACAGACATGAATAGGAGCAAGTTCGCAGTTCAGGTTCAACTAAACCCATAAATGAAGACTGCAAATACAAGGCAGTATTTCAAATCAATAATCACATGTAGACTTCAAGATGAACCAGATCAAAATCAAGCAGTTTTGACACAAATGCACCACATCAAGTCAGTGCACAAGAAAACAATGAAGCATGGTTAGATATGGAATTAGATACAAATGGTCAAGTGCATAACAAAGGAGCAACACTGCATACATATATACGCTATGCATAAAAATACTTCATATAGAACCAGACTCAAGGAAATATGCAACTGAATACAAACTCAGACTGCAATGACAAAGTGAGGAGCAACATATATATATATATATATATATATATATATGCTACAGCAATGAGCAGTCGAGACAGACCACACAACCAAACATGTCAACAGTGTCAACATGAACACAGCTGAACAAGTCGATGCTACAGAGGTGACATCAATATACATGAAGTCCAACAATAGTGACAACCAGTTCAAGTTCATGACAATGACATAAAGTAAATTGCTCAACACATTGCAACTAGGAAGTTTAACTCAAAGTAACTCAAGATTAGACACAATGCAAACAACTCAAGTGTTCAGATTCAAGAGATCGAAGCAAATGCAACTAGACCTGGCAACATGAATGCAATGACCAAAGGCAAAAGATATAACAATTGGTCTGCAAAAATGACCAGAGGCAACTCCAAGCAGACCAAACATGAAAATGTACACACCGGTACAACAAACAGTGATATGTATGAAACAAGTGCAGATAACATGAAGCAGTTTCTACAGAAATCTGGGTAGCGGTTTTTCTTTCAAACAAAGTCAATAATTATGTCAAGCCAAAATCAAAACCGTGATGACCAAGAAAAAAATCGAACAAGCCAAAATCAAAGCCGTGGTGACCAAGAAAAAAAATCGAATCGAACAAGTCAAAATTAAAGCCATGATAATCAAGCAAAAGTATATACGAAAGTGAAGCAGTCAGGATGAATCACATGTATTCGATCAAAATCAAACGGCCGAGCTAAAACTATCAGACGAGTTCAAATAATATATTCGATTGAAAATTTAGGGTTTTCAACCCTATAAAAACCCATTAACATCATCGGCAATAGGGCATTCGAGTTAAAACAATATCACAGAGCATAGTTTCAAATTAATAACTCGAATCGCAATGGAGTTCAAGCAAAACAGAGAGCAATAAATCATTAAACTCGAATCAAAGTCGAGAATAACCAATAATCAATAAAAGGCATTCACATACCGATTCATGCATCATTCAATCTCAACAATTTGAAGCAGCCGAAGCTAAGCAAAGAACAAAGATTAAAGAAGCATCAAACTGAATTGAGATTCGACAGTAAGATCGATCAACGACCAAGCGGCGGCTTCAAAGAAAATCATGAAGCTCTAGTTTTGAATGAAGAGGAACAAGGAAGCAGCCATTTCACAAAGAGGATACAGTCGAAAATATAAAAAGAAAAGAGGGATATTGTTTATCACTATTTTTATTTTGGGCCGGATTAATTGTTTTTGGGCTTATATTTTTAAACTAGGGTTTTTGTGTTTTAAGTTGTTTTCTTTTTGCATTTTACTTTCAAATTTTTGTAAAATTCTAGTCGTGTGACTAGGAGACGAACTGCGGTGGTGTAGTTCGAGAATTCGCAACTCAGTGGCTGAGTTGTGGCAGGGTTTTGAGCGTAGAGTTAGGTTAGTCGATAGCGGGTGTCGCGATTTTATGTGTGTAAGCGTCTGACTACTTAATTTCTAGTAGAAACCTTGGGGGCAGCACGTAGGCAGGGTTTTACCGAAGCTGGGTAAATCTGTGTTGTTCTATTTCTGCTTTTAATATTATGCTATTATCCGTGCTGCTATTATTCTGCTATTATCAGTGCTGCAATTATTTTATATATTTTCGCATTAAATTTTTATAATTGATAGTATCACCCTATTCACCCCTCTCTAGTGTGAAATCGATCCTACATAGTTTTATTTTTAAAACCCTTTGAAGTTTCTCTGTTGGTAGTGTCCAATTGTTGCTTGATGCCATTTTTGTGCAGAGGCGTTGTAATCATCCATCGTTCCTTCTTCAAAGATTGTGCCTTTGGTGTAATATTGAATTGTTTTCTTATCACTTTCATTTTTCTTTTCTCCTAAGGAAAAGATAGGGGTGGAGCCAATATGAAAAGGATTTAAACTCCATTTATTTGGATCATAGGATTCAACTTTCTTTTTCCTCATGATCCTTAAGGCTTCCATTCTTAACAATTGTTCTTCATGTAGATTTGAATCACTAACTGTTCCATGGGAGAATCCACTTGGATGTGGCTCCGAGGATCCTAGATCGGATCTTTTAACTTTGCTAATCATGATGAAGTAAATTCTAAAGTGGGTAAGCATGGAATAGGATAGAGTCAGAGGAATGTGGAGTTGGAAGTTCAACAAATCGGAGGTTCGAGCCCTCCATCTAGCGCCAAAATGTTAACAAGAAATCTTTTCAACACCCCAAATTTGAATTCAAAGTGTAGACACCTCTTTCAAAACCTTCTTTCAAAAAGATGAAAGTAGTCGACACTTCTTAATCAGGTTAAGATGGTTATAATCTATTTTATTCTCTTCAGTTTTCCTTTCGCGTAGGTTATTGTGGTTAAAACTCCTTATTAGACCTTTCGATTTAGATTAAACACTAAAAACCATTCTTATATTGCCTTTCGAACCAATTAATCACCATTAGTACTTTGTCGAAACCCCCCTGTCAAATCAGTTGAAGAGATCCTAAATTTGGCTTTAATGAGTTAAGGATGTGGGTTGGATAGATTGGTTTCGACTTCTTTGGAAGCTAACTTTCGACTACTTGAGAGTAGTAGTTGAGCCTCTGAGAATATTAGTTAAACTAACAGTTTCGATGCACTTTAATGGTGACCATTCATTCAAGTTGATACAAGATAATTATGAATTGAATCTAACAGAGATATCAAATCAGCCAAATATCCCAAAATTCTATGATCTTGCTTTTATTAAATGCAAGTAGTACAAACTGATCGAATTCCCAATCTAATCTTAAAATTAGGGTTTACAACTTTTAGAAATGCAAGAGTAGAGTAAAAGAATTCGGATCACCAAAACCAGACCCCTAGGGTCTTATTTATAGGTGCGGGTTGGCACCATTTGACTCAGTGCTTTCGACCTAGTCGAAAGGTGGCCTTGTAGACCTTTCATCACCTTTAACATTTGCGCATCCTTCTGCATAGCATTTGAATGGATTTGAATGTTTCCATCTTCATCTAATGGGGTAGGTGCGCCTTTTCACCTTGTATTTCTTTGTTGTTGCAAGTAAGAAGAGGCATGGGATTTTGATTCTATCAATGGGTTATTCTTTGGGGTTTCGAAGGTGTTGAAGTGTTAAGGGTTTCGAAGGTGTTGAAGTGTTAAGGGTTTCAACGTGGAAGGCAACTTCCGAATAAATGCTTGTGAATTGATGCGGTGCCCCTCCTGGTTGTGAAAGGTTTGTCCGGTTCGAAAGGCTTAGTCATGCTTTCGAAAGGGTTGCTCCATCAAAACATCTTTCTGAGTAATTTGAATGAAGGCGAAACCTTTGGTTTCAAAAGGTTTGGCGCACATGTGAGTGGCTGATATTTGCTGCCTTCAAAAGGTTTTCCTCCACTTATTCTAAACGTCTTCACGTAGGCGAAAGCGTCTGTTTCGAAATGAAATTGAAGCGAAAGGGTGCTTTCGACCCCCTCGAAAGCTTATAACACATCTGACTTTTGGCTTAACATCCCTTTGACTCCTTCCAAAGACTTTGTTGGTGATATCATCTCTTGTATTTCCTTCTCTTCTATTCATCTTGGTTTCGACAAGGTTGAAGTGAGAATTAATGGTAACAGATATCATAATCAAATTTTCTAAATTTTGTTTTCCTTTGTTGAATTTTTTCACATTATTTGTTATTTTATCCAACTTACTTTTAAAATCACAAATTTCAATATTTTTAGAATCTAAATTTGCTTGTAATTCTTGTTTTACTTTTTCCAGATTAACTTTTTCTAACTTATAACTTTCTAAATCATTTAATAATTTATAATTTTGACATAATAACGCTGCATATTTTTTTGAACAATTTCTAATTCTTCTTCTAAGATAATTTTTTCATCTTTTAATAATCTGATTTCTAATTTTGATCTAGTTAACTTTCCCACATATTGCTTATTTAATTTTTTGATTTTCTATATTTATCATCTAATTCAATGCTTATTTCCATTATTTCATCATAAGTAAGTTCAGGACGTACCTCATAAGTGTTAGCTATAAAACACAAATTTTCTTGTTCCGAGTCGCTTTCACTATCACTATCCAAAGAAGAAGGCGAATCTGAATCATCCTATGTTACTTGAAAAGCTCTTTTCTTTTTCTTGAATTTATCAAATTTGCTTTTCTTTTTATCGTTATTAAGCCATGGACAATCCTTCTTTGTGTGGCCAAAATTTTCACACTCATAGCATTTAATCGATGTTTGATTTGAGGAGTTTGGTTTGCCACCATTTTGAAATTTGGTCATCTTCTTGAACTTCTTGAATTTGTTGTAGTTCTAGGAAATAAAGATAATCTTATCTTCAGCTAAGTTTTAATCTTCGTTACTTTCTTGAAATGCTATGTTTTTCTTTTCATGATTTTGATCCTTTCTAGCCTGCAAGTTAGCTTCATACGACATCAAATTTCCTATGAGCTCTTCGGCTTTAAGTTGAGAAAGATCATTAGCTTCTTCGATGGCTAAAAATTTTCTTCCCATTCAGTTGTCAAAGAGTTTAAAATTCATGTTATCGAATCAAAATCTATGAATTTGACTCCAAGTGCCATGAGATCGTGTTGAATGATTTGAAATCTTGCATATATATCAATAATTGATTCACTCGTTTTCATTTTGAAAGATGAAAATTGGTTTTGTAAAATCGAAATTTTAGTTTGCTTGACTTTATTCGTGTCTTCATTTGTGATTTGTAAAGTGCGCCATATATCATATGCAGTCTTGCAGAGCACGACACGTGAAAACTCATTTTGGTCTAGTGAGCAAAATAATACATTCATAGCTTTGGCATTGTTAGATGCCTCTGCTTTTTGTGCATCGGTTCATGTGCCAATATCGATATCAGGTGCTTCATATTTATTTTGATTACTAGCCATATTTCTAAACCATTGGCTTCCATAAAAATTCGCATACATGTTGACGAATAAGTATAATTAGAACCAGTAAATAGTGAAGGACGAGTAGTTGATTGACATTCTTGAAATGTGCTTGCCATTTTAATGATTTTTCAATTACGTGCTACTGTAGATTGAAATAACCTAGCTCTGATACCAAATGAAAGTCTATAGGATCTTTTTTAAGTAATGCAACTTATATATATACGTGTGAGAGTGTAAATTACTAACTATATTAAGCAGAGAACAATAATTGAATATAAATAAGATAAATAAAACAAGCGATCACACCAGATATTTTATACTGGTTCGAACCTCCCATCCTACATCTAGTCCTGAAGCTCCCATTCGGTATTTCCTTTAACCAACTAACACTCGCTTTGCCCGGAGGAATAGGCTAAATCAAAAGTATATCTTTGACAATCTTGTGTTCCAAATAATATGAATTTTGACTGATAGTACAAATCTTCCTATAATCTCCTTTGAGTATGCGAATGTGAGTGCTTTGAGTTGTAGGAAGTGTTTTAACCAAAATTATTTGGTTACAATAGTTTGAGAGCACGTAAGCAATGTATGCACAAGAGAGTAAGAAATTAAGAGAGAATAGATTTAGTTAATTCAATTCAATTAATTTCTAAATGTCAATCATGGTAGTATTTATAGATTCAAAACGATGCAGATGAAGAGTTGTTATTATTAGATAAATTCTATTCATTTTAATGGTTGCAACCTTTCGATGAAGAGTTGATTTCTATTCATTTAAAGAAGTGTCTACTCAGAGTTTTGCATTTTTTCAAAAGACAGATGTCTGTGGGGAAACCTTAGGCGTCCGTGCCTTCAGGAAATAATTTTCTCGAGCAATGTCGCAAACGTCTGTGGTTTTCCCTCAAATGTCTGTGGATGATAAATCCAGTTTTCCAATTTATGTTAGTGTATATGAAATTGTGTGTGCATACATATATATGCTCAAAGAGACCTTACAATGTTTTATCTAAGACTCTTAATACACTAGAATAACCTTACTAGTTATAGCATGGTCCATAGATCTTTGTTTGACTTCGAGTCCTAATATCTTTGAGCATGATATTCTCTTGTAGTATATACCTGTAAGCTTGATAAGATGTATAACATATATGATTGTATAGTTGTTCTCATTGAAACATAGAATAGAGGTTCTAACATTCTCCACCTTTTGATGATGACAACTATACAATCAAAATAGAAGAAATATTATAGTCATTCATAATAGAGAATGTTCTCATAAAGTAGATTTTGTCTCCCCATATGTGTATGCATAAATAACTCTCCCTTTGTCATTACCAGAATAGAAGAAAAGACTGTATGTACCATTCTTATGGTATGTGTAAGATTCTAGTACGTTATAGATATGAATATGAATAGTTGAAGTAAATATGGATAAGTAAGGCCAAGCAAAAAACAGAAACTAAAGTATTATAGTAGGAGTTAAAAGTTAAATAACAAGGTTTCGTAAAAAGAAACAAGCATAAACATAAATGCTCAATAGTTGAAAAAAAGTGCTAAACATAGACATAAACAAGCATAAACATAAAATAGCTGAAAAAAGAGATGCTAGTTGTACCGATCAGAAGAATAAGAAAACCCGCCATAATTTTTATAATACTCCCAATAAGATAAAGGATCTTGGTCGTATGCTCTTAGCTAGTTGGTTTGATCGTTGTACTCCTCATTTTCTTGAATGGAAAGTCCTTGGAAAGCCATGTACGGTTGATGCTGAAATTGTTGAGGGTCAGACAAGGACATATCATCACTATCTTCTTCCTCCTCCTCAGGTTGTTCTTGCATAATAGTCTTCCCTCTGTCGTGAGAAGTTCCTTCAGGAGAAGTATGAGACTGATAAATTGGTATTCGTGCTCGAGGAGGTGGGGTAGGTGAAGGTGAAGATGAAGAGCGAGAAGTCGATCTGCCACGGACTTTTCTCATAACTTTTCCTAAAGTGGAAACTACTTTTTCTAAAGTCTTTTCCATTTTAGTCATCCTCGTCAAAAAAGAACGTTTCAAACCTGTCATCTTTTTGTTCAAATCCCGCTGGTTGATCATGATTAGCTTTTGATTTTTAAGCGCTAAATCATGAAGCGGTTCATTTTGCAATGGTTCAATGCAGCTTCTTGAATTTCTGAATCCGAATAAAATTCGGTAGCATGACTAGTGGAGGTAGGTTGTTGAGAAGGATGAGGTGAATAGGTATGTTAAGGAGCAGGAGTGGGCGAAGGACCATGATGCACTTATTGTTGCCGCCATTGTTCTAAGGAGACAATTGAGGGTGGTCGTTCGGGAAGGTGCATTAAAGGTAAAAATCTTATTCCACTCTCTTTAACCGGGATTTCTTCAAAGTGAGAGATATAAGAGGGTACCCCAAGAGCATTTAAGAGACGCATAATATATGGAGCATATATAATCGTGCGTCGGTGATGAGACCCAAAGCTTTTTAATTTGTCATGAATGAACTTAGCCCAATTTATTTGTATTCCACCAAAAATAGCATAAAGGGCTTTGTGGTCATTCTCGTAGATTTGCTCATGACATTCTAGGCGTGGAATTATCGTATTGATAATCATACGGTTTAACAACCTAGCCTTTGGATGTAAGTAAACCGATTTCCACTGTGGCATCCTATCTTCCCAAATTTGATAAGTTATTTCATCTCGCAGTAAATTCCTGTGGCTGAGAACTTCTTCTAAATTGATTCCAGATGAAGAACAATTAAGTATATCACCAATGGTGTTTATGCTAATCTTTAAAATACATCTGTAAACACTTGTCCATAACCAACCATCGTCATTGTCAGGAGTCCAAATATCACTACTACACAAATTAACGTAAAAAGGAAAGATTGCCAATATATTGATTTGTACCTAATTTTCGTTGAAATTGATTAAATCCCGACATTCGGAGGCGATGGTAAGTTCTTGAATGTCGTATTCGCCAAACTTGCATAATCTGTAGAATGGCCCAGAATGAAGCTTCTTTTGTTTGAGCTCGTCAAATCGCTTATTAGTGATCGTGCTATTGCGAATCCATTCTCGAATAAGAGCATCAGCGACTAAGGGGTTGTGAGAAGAAGATGATTGACCTTTCTTGGAGCATGTGTTAAGCGGAGTTTTTGGTTTAGGAGACATTAGTGAGCAATTTGAGATTTTAGAAACTAGGGTTTGTGTGTAAATTGAGAATAGGCTAGTGAAAAGTTGGGAAAGGGATAAAATTATATATATATATAGAGAGAGAGAGAGAGCTGTTGAAAAAGGAAGTTCGAAGCAGCGTTAGACGTTTGTGGGGGTGCCATAGGCGTATGTGGTTTCGGTAAAAATTAATCAAAAACATATGACAGACGTCTATTAGTTTCCACAGACGTTTGTGGTTTCAGAAATAAGTTTCCTGAAACATGTGACAGACGTATGTGGGATCTGACAGACGTCTAAGGTTTCAGAAAAATATTTTCCCAAAACCTTTGACAGACGTCCGTGATATTGTCACAGTCGTCTGTGATCTGTTTTCTTAGACATTTGCCTTAAAATTTAAATAACAATCTTTATTTATTGACATATTAAGAGAATAAAACAAAATATATATTAAAAATTACAAAAGAAACTTATTTGGACAAAATTCTTAGCATAAATTTAGTTTTTGTCAAAGAGGTCAGAGTTTTTAATGTGTTGTATATCCCATGAATTCGGCTCAATATTTATGTCGTCAATTAACTTCTTAGTGGAAACCAACATGGACGAGCTGGTGTGTCAATTCAATCTTGGTTTGATGGTCCTAGCTTGCATAGATTTCTTGAAGTAATGTTATATGCTATTATAGGAGTTTCTTGTAATCAAGGAGATTTTTTTTGTATGCAATTTTTTGTTGGTGAATGACCACAAATTGCTTGAATACATTTTTCGAAACAATTTAGATGAGATCCTTGACGTCGTTGCTCATAATAGATTTCACGTTGAACTCCCATCATTTCTTATTGATAGTGATATATTTCATCAACTTTGTCGGTGAGAGATGTTGATTGTAAATCAATTGACCGTTTGGCTTTTTTGCTTAGGAGAAAAGCCAGTGCGATATGTAGGTGCTACAACAATGTTCAGAGAGGCTGAGCGAATTTATAGAGATCAGGATTTAGTTGGTGAAATGTAGGTGCTATTTGATGAGGGTGATTTATAGTCGACAGTTGAAAAAGTGGAGTCGTGATCAGAAGACATTTTGAATAAAAATGGTCTTAAAAAATTATTTGTTTTTAGTTAGGAGAAAAACTGATTTATTTATAAGAGTGAGTTGTACCAGACATAGAAGTTTGTTAGAATAATAAGTTTAACTATATAAAAGGAACAGAAGTTAGTTAATATTTTATGTGGTTAAAAATTATTTTGTGATTAAGTGTAAAAATCTTATTCTGTGTACTTTATACGAGTTAAAAAAATTTAAGTGTACAAATCTAATCTTACAGATTTAGTTTACCAATTCATTTTAAGAACATATTCCTAGATCTCGTCTTAATTTAATAAAAGTTAGTTCGCTTAATGGTTTAGTAAAAATATCAGCTATTTGATTTTTGGTATTTACAAATTCTAGTGATATAATTCCTTTTTCCACATTATCTCGTGGAAAATGGTGATGAATATCAATATGTTTTGTTCGAGAATAGTTAATAGGATTTTTTGATAAATTTATGGCACTAGCATTATCACAATATATAGGAGATTTTGTTACGATTTTACCAAAATCTAGAAGAGTTTGTTGCATATAGATTACTTATGTAGATGCTAAAGCCGTTGAGATGTATTCGGCTTCACATGTCGAGAGTGAAACACAGTTTTGCTTTTTACTAAACCATGAAACTAAAGACTGACTAATAAAATGACATGTGCCACTTGTGCTTTTTCTATCTGTTTTACAACCCCCGAAATCAGCATCACTATATAATATGAGTTTGAACGAGCTTCCTTTTGGGTAGAAAAGTTTATAATCTTTAGTGTTTGTTAAATATCTTAAGATTCGTTTTACCACTTAATGATGTGATTCTTTTGGCTGTGCTTGAAACCGAGCACATAAACATACACTCATCATAATATCTGGTCTACTAGCTGTTAAGTATAAAAGAGATCCTATCATACTTCGATATAATTTTTGGTCGAAATCTTTTCCATTTTCATCTTTATCTAAATGTAGAGTAGTACTCATTGAAGTCGGTTTACTTGAAATATTTTCCATTCCAAAACGTTTTTAATAAATCTTGACAGTATTTTTCTTGATTTATAAAAATTCCATTTTCTAGTTTTCTTATTTGCAAACCCAAGAAGTAGTTTAATTCAACCATATGTGACATTTTCAAATTCATTTTTCATTATGTTAGAAAATTCAGTACATAATTTTTCGTCGGTGTATCCAAATATAATGTCGTCAACATATATTTGCATGGCTAAAATATTGTTATTTTCTCTTTTTATAAATAAAGTAGAGTCAATTTTACCAATTTGAAAACTGGAATTTTGTAAAAGAGTTTTTAATCTTTCATACCAAGCACGAGGTGCTTGTTTTAATTCATATAAGGCCTTTTTAAGTTTAAATACATGATCAGGATGTTTCTCGTGAACAAATAAAGAAGGTTACACTTTTTCTTTTATAAATCCGTTTAAAAATGCACTTTTTATGTCCATTTGAAAAGGTTTAAAATTATGATGATATTCAAAATCCAGTAATGTTCGTATTGCTCCGAGACATGCTACAGGAGCAAATGTTTCGTCACAATCAATTCCTTCTTGATTATATCCTTGAGCTACTAACCTTGCTTTATTTCATACAATATTTCCATTTTCATCCGCTTTATTTTTTAAAACCCATTTCGTTCCAATTATTGATTGATCATTTGGTCTCGGTACAAGTTCCCAAATGTCATTTCTTTCAAATTGATTAAGTTCTTCTTGCATTGAAATAATCCAAAAATCATCTTTTGATGCTTCTTTATAATTTTTTGGCTCAAAATTTGATATAAATGCTGAAACACCCCACACCCCTTAGTATACCCAAAAAGACACACTAAAAGATGTGATGCGTTGTAGGTATAGCTAAAACTTTACAGAGACTAAGATTCACAAGACAATTGAATAAAACAGCGTAAACATTTAAAATTAAACTTTATTATTCCAGAAAATAAATCATCAAAACAAAATATGTCTTTAAAACCAAATACATATGTCTAGTAAAAAACACCATCTCAGTCCTATCATCAGAGTACATGAAAATAACCATCCCTCTCAAAAGTACCAATACATCAAATCCAAATGAAACAAAAACTGAAAAGAAGAAGAATACATGAAGGAAAAACTCCACAGCTGAATCTCCAAGAAAATATGAAATCTACTGTCCCTGCCCTTGCTAGCCTATGGGGGGAAAGGGGAAAATGGAGGAGTGGGTCAGACTAAAAGTCTGGTGAGTGGAAGTAATTACTAGTATTTTTAAGCAAGATAAAGATAATAGACTTAGCAACAGTTCTAGTATAAAAGGAAATAAAGGAAAAGATAAAACTGAAATAAAATACGGTTTGGTTATTTCGATTATTTGCACTTGTCTTAGATTGCTACTTTGATTAGGCTGAAATCCTGATCCTACTGTAATTAGGCTGAAGTCCTAATTCTACCCTTTGATCAGTCTTCTATCTCTATTGTACCACTGTGAGCTATTCTCATCCTGTGGGTCCCACAGCAAAACGACACCTGTTAAGCGCTTTGGAACTCAATAGCGACTTATATCCCTGCACCGAGGCCGCATGCTTGGCCACCGTTAGGCTCGCACTATCCGTTGCCCCTCTTCTGACCTCTTATTTACCTTTGGAACTCAATAGCGACTTATATCCCTGCACTGAGGCCGCACGCTCGGCCACCGTTAGTCTCGCACTATCTGTTGCTCCCTCTTTGGACCTCTTATTTACCCTAAACAGCATAAGCGTGCCTAGCCTCACCTCCATGTGTTGTGAGACCACCTGTTCTTGACTGAAGGGGAATGCTGCCGATACGGGTCCTAACAAACAAAATCTAGGTGCGCCCCTTGTCCAAATCCCCTAATTTGAACTTCTAATTATTGACCACTTATCTACCCTGTAACGACCCTGAATTTTTGACATTTGAAATCAGGATTTTAATTGATTTTAAATATCTGGGATTCAATTTAATTTGAAATTCAAATATCAAAGTGAATTTGGTAAATAAATTATTGAATTTAATCGTTAAATCTTCAGTTTTAAGCTGATTAAAAATAATCTGAATGCTTGGAAAATCTATATTGATAATTCTGAAGGTACTGGAACTTTCAGAATTGAATTTAAAACTGTTTTGTTCAGTTTTGAATTTTATCATTTGAATCGATATTTGAAAATAGCGTTCCGGGGCACAGTCTCGGAATTCGACGAAACCAATTCCATTAGATCCGTAATATTGAATTATTACCGGGTTTCAATTTTCATAACATTCGGAGCTATCGTGTGAGCGTACGGTATAAAAACACCTAGAAATAATTAATCGTTTTAAATTAAATATCGTTTATCATTTCATCTGTCAAAGATTCTTTTCCATCAGCCGACTTACTTTTCTCTGCTTAATCACGTTCTCTTGTCTCCCCTTCTTTTCTTTAAAATCACGCAACCTATCTCTTCAATTTATTAGAAAGCAGATAACAAATAAAAGAAAAAGTCTCGCTCATTTCAAAATCAACTAATGGCCGATCGAACGAATCTCGCGTGGAAGTCACAAATAAAAAGGGAGGATCACATTTTTCTCCGCTCCAGTTCGAAGACTTCTTTTCTCCTCTAGTCGATATCGCGTGGTCGGAAGCGACTTCGAAGTCGTGATGGCTCGTTGAGGGCGGCGTTTCTCGAGATCAACTAGGGAGGCTCGTAGCGAGATTGGCATGCTAATCGATTCGTCTGACTTGAATCGAATTCGAGTTAGGGTTTCGTTCGAATTGGAAAGTTCACACGAGTCATTCGTGGATGTGGGTTTGCGTGGTGCTCGAGGAGCAGTTCGTGTCAATCACAATTTGGGGAAGTGGAGCTCGTTCACGAGCAAGTTGGGAGTGGCAGACGTCGGCGATGGCGAGGGCTTTGGGAAAGGCAGCATCTTCATCGCTCGATTCATCTGCGTTAGAGGTAACTCACTCTGAATTTGTGAATACAGACAATATAATTATATAATAGGATATATATATATATATATGAATGTAGTTTTCAATTCATATGAATATATATATACAAGAAGCTGAAAACAGAAAAAAAATTATTATTTGCAGTAAAACATAATTTTACTTTTAATCTGGTAATTACATACACACATTCAAATACACATTTAAACTAAAACAGTAATATATATAAAGGTAGGTTTTGAAAATATATATATAGGAATATTCAAAGGGAGATTAGTGCAAACTAAAATTTTAAAATAGCAATTGGTCATTCGAATCGTTCAGATATTAATAAATCGTACAATGTTTATACAAGGTTTATAAAATCGAGAAACAAACTGGAATGGAAATGGATTGCAAAATAAAAGCAAAGGTGAGATCTTCTCACTCAAATTGGAAATTTGATTATTGCAGTTATGGATTGCTGTTTAGTTGTGATATTAGATATAGTAGGATATATCTATATATAGCAATATATATATATATACATTGGCATATGTATATATTGCAGTTGTGATTTCCCGCATTATATAGTGGATGAGACCCTATTGCGCCGCATAATAGCGGATGATATTTTATAAATCCCATATACCGCGATATTCCAACTCGAAGTAGAATTGGTATTGTGCTAACATCTGTGGATGCAGGGAAACAGGTTGGAGGGATCCAACTGGATTCCTCAAATTGTTTGAATATTATTTCATATGTGAATGATATGATTTATTGATAATCTGTGGATGATTTATTGATAATTGAAATTGTGAAGGCTACAATTTAGCCGAATGTATTTTTGGTATCGTTGGATACCAGAAATGAATATAAATTGGATTTTGAAATTAATGTGTCAAACTTTAAGTGAATTTATTGTTAAGGATTGAATTTATTGAAAGAAGAAATTTTAAAGTATAAAAATTGATTTTCGAAATCTTACCGAATAAATTCTAAAATATGGGAAAAGATATAAACAAATGAGTTTTGAATACTATTGTTTAAAAGTTGAAGAATGCATTTAAAAATGGAACTTTGAATGATTTGGAAAGAACAAAAGAATTTATCTAAAAGTGATAAACTTTTAGAAATCAAATTGTAATTGATTTGGTATTTGAAAATGAATCTTTGAGAAATCGATTTGGAAATTTATTTGGAGTTGAAAATAAATTTAGAAATCAAATTTGTAATTAATTTGGTAATGGAAAATAAATCATTAGAGAATTTAATTGAAATTGATTTAGTGTTTGAAAAATGAATTTGGAAGTCGATTTGCAAATGGTTTGTTATTTGGAGATAAACTTAGCAATAAATTGCAGTGTTTTGTTCTATTGAATAAAACTCAGAAATCAATTTGAAATTGATTTGGTATTGAAATAAAATTAGAAATCAATTTGAAATTTGATTTTGGGATTAAAAGTGAAGATTTGAAAATGTAAATTCAAGTGGAATTTATGAAAGAAAAGGGAAATTTGTTTTAAAAATAAACGTTGATTTATTTTTAAAGTGTGAGAAATATGATTTGGAATCAGTTTTCAAAGTGATGAAGTGTGGAAATAAATTTACAGTTTTGGAATGTAAATTTGAAATAAATCGATAAGGATTTATTTAAGGGGTTTAAATGGATATGATTTGGAAATTGTTTTCAAATGGTTGGAGTATAAACCATATATCGGGAAGGTATTTGAAATTAAATAATTTGGGAAAATTATTTGAATCTGATGATTGTTGTGAATATTGTTGATAGTTAAATCACCGACTATCAATATTTGCCTTTGAAATGGCACTTGAATTTGTTTTTAAAACAAACGCTTGTTATTCGGTTTAGCCGGGAAAGGACCTTTGTGTCAGATAACCCATTCCGAATAATGATACGACGATATGGATCGTATTGAAGACTGGTGGTGAAGACCGGGTATTTGTGAAAACGATAGGATGACCTATCGATTATCCCTGCACCGTTAGCTACGGTATAGAGATTTCCTTTGTGATGGGAAGTTTTATCGGGATTGTGAATATCCAGATTGCAAGGGCTTCTTCGGAAGTGCCTTCGGTTCTGTTCGAACCCGGAACAGACTTGTATGGTTACGTGTCTGACATTACATTTTGAGATATAGAGCTGATTTCTTTCAAATACATTTCTGTTGGTGGCGGAGAATTTATTCTCTTAGCTTAACACCCTTCTCTAAGACGTACGAGCTCAGAGGTTATGTAGTTGAAATTTATCAGCGATATATTCCCAATTTGGTAATGTGGCATGCTGAGTGTTGCTGTAATGATGATCATTTATTTGATCATTTGTGATCAAAGCGTGGCTTTGTGAAAAAGCGTAGCTTTGTGGACAAGACTTCGTCAGGGCCTCACAACCCGGAAATGGTCGAAACAAGAATGTTGCGGCAAGGTTATGAGGGTCGCGCCCTTTAGGGTATGTCATTTCCTTTTGGAAAGGGGTGGTATCATGGTATGGAGTCCAGATACTTACTCATGTGGACACACTTTATTTATTATGTGTGATGTGGTTATCGAGCGCTCGGATAAAGGTCCCAAAGGACCGGGGGATGACATATTCGTGAGTTACCTAGTTACAGGGGTAACCCGGCCTTGTTTGGCAGAGAGCAGTTTGTCTCTTGGGACGTCCAGCCAGAGGCGATCCCATTCGGCAATAAGAAAGGAAGTTCCTTAGCCTGACCATTTGTTGGAAATCCATTTCCCAATACGAAATTGTACGGTTTTAGTTGTATGACCTGCCATTTACTTATGGTGGCGCCTCACTGTTAGATGGTAGCTATAGTAGGCATAGTTCGGAATGTCTATGCTGGCTAAGATTAATATTATACTTTCGAAATGTTTTCTACACTAGACATTAATAACAATATCCATTGATTGGCGTAGTAAGCATCTTTGACTATCATAAGAAGAAATCTCCTCCAATTCTGCGTTTGCATTGTGTGTGTGGCGGGAGGTCTTATGGTAGTTTCATTTTCCAAAAGCATTGCGAATCTGTTTTATTCTCTTTGTGAAAATAACTGTTTTACGATCTCACACCAGTCACCATGACTGACTCGGAGTTTATTGTTCCCTTCTAAACTCTGGGTGCCCATAATTTTCCACACGGGCAGCCTAGAGTTATGTTATCAGGATATTCTGGATATTCTGGAGCTTTGGAAGCAAGCTGGATGGCAAGACGTACTCCGTACTTGTTATTTATTTCCGCTGTATATTCTGTATGAGGACAAGTTTATATAACTGTCCATTTTTTTGTATTGAGTTGTATATTGACTCTGATCGATGTATTGTATAACTGATATAGTTCTTTGTTTTAAAAAAGACTAGTGATTATCTATTATATATGGTTCCACTGCGAATGTGAGGTTCTGATATTGTTTTTGTTCTGTTGTTCTTCTTTCTTTTTCTTCTATCTTTTCTTCTACCTCTTCTTTTAAACCCTAAGAATTCGGTTTTCCGGCATTCGTTTGCTCGGTAGTTGATACAGTGGACGTATCGATGTCGATTTTCGGAAGTCGAAGAATCGGGTCCTTACAAAGTGGTATCAGAGCATCCGGTTAAGCGACAACCCTGCTCTGTTGGGTATTACTCATTAGAGATACAGTCAGCAGTACTCTAGAATGAGTTGAGTGTAATAATAGTTATGAGTGCGTATTTGTTAATGAATACCAAATTTGTTTTGTATTGTGTTGACTTATCGGTCGATTGTTTATAGATTCTGGTCGGTGCAGTCTGGCCAACTGTAATCGATAGGGGTTTCTAAACTCTTAAACAAGATAAACTGACACAGTATTGTTTTAAAATAGGGTGAATGAAATAATTTTACCCAAAACTATTTTTGTATAAAAAAGAAATGATTTTCTATGAATTATTATTGTATATGGATGTTTGGTTGTTAGGAAAAGATAATATTGAATTATTATCACTGTTATATGATAAATAAATAAGAAATAAAATGATATAACCAAAGATTTGAAGATAAATCCATTTAACGATTGAAATTTATAAATCTGAATTGAAAGATGAGGAAATGAATTCATATACGAATGAATTTGTAAATGTAATTGTAAATGAGATTTATAATTGAAATAGAATTCCAAGAAAATATTGTAGGATCTAGATTAACCCTAGAGGGGGGGGTGAATAGGGTTATCGCAAATTTTTTCAAATTAAACGCGAAAGCAAATAGCAGATAAATAAATATGCAGTAAAGTAAATCACACACAAAATTTACCCAGCTTCGGCAACCCCTGCCTACTGCTGCATTCCCAGATTTCTATTAGAGTTAAACAGTATCCCGCTTACAAACACTCTGACAGACTCGCAGACACTCGCTCCCGCTCACAAACACTCCTACAGACTCGCACACCCTGCTCCGCCTATAGAGTTTCGTTTACTCGCAAACTCTGCTCCCGCCTATAGAGCTTTGCAAACTCGCAGCCTCCCTGCTCACTGAACTAACCCTAACTAGACAATTTGACAACACCTAAACCCTAGGTGGTGATTGACTCTAACTGGACTTTGAAAAACAAAACGAAAGTACAGAATACAGTTTGAACCCCAGGGCAAAATATAGATTGATAGTTTAAAACACTTTTGCCCTCAAATGAATTTGGCCTAAAACTAGATCAATAAAACCTTGCCTAAATTTAAACTAAATTAAAACTCTATTTAAAAACTAAGCCAGTCCACTATTTTCTTCAATTCTTTTTTTTTCTTTCTGGCCCACTTAAAATTCTTCGGCCTGCTTCCTTTTATCTCGTACTAGCCCGATCCCCTTTTACAAAATATTGGCCCGATTAAAATTGCTTCAGCCCGCTTCCTTTTATCTCGTATTAGCCCGATCCCTTGAGAAAAATATGGCGACTCAATTAATTAGGGTTTTCGGCGATTCTCGTATGAATTGGAGCTTCGGCTTCTTCAACAATTGCTCGACTAATTTAGGGCTTTGCCCTTGTTCGTTCCACTGGCAAATTTAAGCTTCGTTGATGTTGTGATTTTCTGGCTAATTGAAGCTTCTGTTTCAGTCGACTTTGCTGTGTTGATCGAATTTGCTTTGTCGAATGATGACTCTTTGTAGCCTGGCTTCGACTGCCCCTTGTTTGTTGATCGAATTCGATTTATAACTTCGGTATGTGATTTCTGCCCTTTTGTTCTCTCTGGAGTAGATACTTGAATTCGATAATTTAGTCGATGATGATTTCTGGGTTTATATAGGATTCACGTTCCTATATTCTCGTTTGATTTGATTTCTTTGAATTTGTCAACTGATTATTACTTGGCCACTTGATTTTTCTTGAACGTTTGAGATGATTCTGACTTTTTCTAAAATACGTATATATGTAATTTTATTTCGTGATAGTCACGGCTTTGAGTTTGAAACGTTCGATCACACTTGATTCTCACGGCAACAAAACTTTCCTCTTTTGATTACTTTGACCATTTCGAAGAATACAGATACGCGCTTGATTTCTGACTTGGTCATCTTTGCATTCATTGTACTTTGTCGCTGCATTCACCTCTGTCTTATTTCAATACTGAGTTACACTATTTGGTTGCATATACATTGCAGTTTGCATCTTGATATTGATACTCTCTCTGGTTTCATTGTAGACTTTTGCTCTTTGATTATGGCAGTCTGGATCCTTTTGTTGCATGCACTTTGTATAGTCTTCCTTACTGTCACTTCCTCGAGCTCGCCTGTTGTTTGTGATCAGTTGCTTCAAGTTGGTCTTGTAGTTGTTGTACTTGAGTTGGTCTGGTAGTTGATGTACTTGAGTTGGTCTGGTCTGGTCGCATTCATTTAAGTTTCCACTGCTTCATGTTGTATTCATCTCATGTTCTTATTTGTACTGTTGTTACTATCTGTTTCATTGAAAGTTGGCATTTTGCTGTTCACTTGAGTTTGAAGTTGTTGTCTCATTCGAAACAGTGCAGTTCCTTTGTTTTTGAGATATATTCATGTTGACTAGCTCACTTGCTCGTATGTATTGATTTACAGATGCATTGCTTTGTGGTCTCTTGTCTCTGTTGTCTTGCTCAGTTGCTTGTATCCATGTAGATGTTGACACTGGTTGTACTGTGTATATTCATGTTGGTACATGCTTTTGTTGTTGTTCAGTTTGTACTTGTCTTGTTGAACTTGTACATGCATTTGCCTTGTTGCAGTTACACTTTGAATTTTGATCGAGTCTATTGGCACTTTGTGTTGAATCTGATATAGATTTGACCTTGTGCACTCGAGTTGGCGAGGCAGTGCACACGTGCATACGTGTGTACTGCAGCCACTCGTAAATACCTGTCGCTGATATGAATACTGATATGCACAGATATTACACAATCAAAGATGATAGACGTTAACCCATATATCTGAGACAGCTATAAAAAACAGATTTTATATTCTTGCAAATTTAAATTTGTTTCTGTTCAGATTACTGCTGTAGATTGTCAATTATACAGGTACATAGGAAACAAGACAGATACTGGAACTGGTCAGTGCAAATGCAGACAAACAACTGAGTGTATGAGTGATGTAGTGAGGACTGTGACTGTAAAATAAAATTGTGATGTATACAGAAATTGTACAGTTATAGTGAGTCAGAATTCGAGTCAGAATTTGTACCATTCAAAATTTGTAATAAAAGATTGTTAGAATAAAATTTCAGTTTGAATTCAAATTCTGTGTTGATAAAATTTCTGTATATGTATAATCTGTAAACACGTCTAAAATACGATATATATAGTTTGTTATCATCAAACACTAAACACACATCAAACAATCTCCCCCTTTTGATGATGACAAACATATATTAAAGATTTTGAAATTCCAGTATATGTGTTTAAACATGACTATATTTAGCTCCCCCTACATGTATACTCCCCCTACATGAATACTCCTCCTACAACTGAGACTATTCCATATTCAGTCGAATAAAAGAACTATAGAAAATAACTAACAACATTTAACAAATTTGGTAAATAAATATTCCAGAAATAAAGATTTTGAAATTCCAGTAGATGTGTTTAAACATGACTATATTTAGCTCCCCCTACATGTATACTCCCCCTACATGAATACTCCTCCTACAACTGAGACTATTCCATATTCAGTCGAATAAAAGAACTATAGAAAATAACTAACAACATTTAACAAATTTGGTAAATAAATATTCCAGAAATACTTATTTTCTTATCAAAATCTCTTCCTTCTCCCCCTTTTGTTATCATCAAAAGACTGACAAAAAATAATGAAACAGTAGGGGAAAACAAATGGAAAAAATAGAGAAAAACCATAATATATCATAACAAGATAACATTTTCCACATTTTAGAGAATGGATCGATGATTTGATTTTTATAATGAGAAGAGAGATGTTCTATTCTATTTTAATTTTTAAAAAAAATTTGACATTTAAGCACAAAAAAATAATAAGCACTTACTAACCACGCATAACCATAAGGACTTTTAAATGGGATTAGCAGTTACTCATTAGTTATCAAGCTCCATCCATGCATAACCATAAGGACTTTTAAATGAGAATGAAGTGATGATAACCTCTCATGATCCATCCATGCATAACCATAAGGACTTTTAAATGAGAATGGATGCATGAGGAATATTTTAAAATTTCTTTTAATTTTTCCTTTTTAATTTAAAGAGCAATTCACTCTTCTCATTTTTCAAAACCATTATGAATGATAGAAAGATGGTAGAAATAGAAATGGTCGTGGAATAAGTTACCAAATTAATCATATTATGAAATTTCACAAACCAAACGTATTTCCACTACTGAATACCATATTTGAATCAATCTTTGAATAATATCCAAAACAGGTTTGAATTCTAGAAATTGAAGTTGAAAATAAATATCCAAGAGTATTTCAACCAAAAATTGAAAAATGATTAGTCAATTTCCATAATTCCCAAATCCAAACGTAATTTGGAAAATCTGTCTTTGGGGAGGGGTTTTGTGAAAATATCAGCAAGTTGATTCTCAGTTGAAATGAATTTAATGCAAATGTTTTCCCTAGCAATGTGATCTCTAAGAAAGTGGTGTTTCATATCAATGTGTATCGTGAGTGAATGATGAAACTAATGAATGTCCTAGCATGAAACATGTCCTACTAGTACTTTTCTTGTCAACCAGTGAACCCGTATAATCAACATCAGAATAACCAACTAAATTAAAGTTTTCACACGAAAGATATCATAGTCCAAATTTGTGTGAGTGTGAAAAATATCTCAAAATTTCGTTTAGTTGCATTCAAATATGATTCTTTAGAATTAGAGTGAAAACGTGCAAACACAAACACACAGAAAACATAATATGGTGTCTAGAAGCAGTTAAGAACTATTTCAACAGTATCAGATTCATCTTCAGAAATAAAACTACGGTGTACACAAACTTTTATCAAATGAAGAGCGAGTGTGTATTCCTTCCGTAGAATTACAGTTAAAGTATCAAGATTATCTCAAAAACAATTTGAAGTTTTCATCAGTGAAGCAACAGTTTCAACAGTTTCTCAAAACTACCTTTTTAGACATGAGCAATCAGAAATCAATCATAGTTTGACCAAACAGATTAAGTTCAAGAAGAGGATGATTGATCAATTTTTAAGCACAGATTAAAGTCTAACCATATAAGATCATATCAAGCAAAACAGAATCGGTCAACCATCATGATTACTTCGAGTAAAAGATGATTAACAAATCAGAATTAACATCATCAATCATAACTGGCTGATTTAATTCAGATGCAGATTCTTACCGGTTATCTATCGTTTAAAAAACAACTACTTGTTTTACCTGTACGATAATCTTTCGTTGTTTGCCCATAGTGAATCTATCACCTTTATACTAGGCTAAGGAACATTGATTTGACACCCGTTGTATATCTGGAACAGCCAGAATCCAGATAACACCAATGTTGTTCCTCAGCCTGCCACCACACCTACATGGTTAAAGATGTATGTGACCTATTTATAGGTCCATGGTTGTTAGTGGCAGAATAGTTATTAATAAACAATCCCTTTGGAACCCAAACTTGTTTTGTCCTTTCATTCTTGTTCCAATAGACATGAAATTTGTTTGTAGAATTCTTAGGAACCCAAACTTGTATAAATCTCGTCTTCTTGTTCCTATGACTACAATTTTCAATATGATGTCCAACTATTTCACATTCAGTAAAGATGTCCTTTCCTTTTGCACTATCGTCAACCTGTGATTTACCAAAACCTAGCCCTTTTCGGTTGTTAGCAAACAGTTGGTTTCCTAACAGCATATTGAATGATTTTTCTCCTCTAGAAAAGTTATTCAGTGATTTTTCAAGATCTTGGACTCTGGTTTTTAATGTTGAGTTTTCAGACACAAGTGAGGTGCATCTATTTATAAAATCCTTTTTCCTAGTCTCAATAATTTCCTTTAGATTCAGGTTTTCTTTTTCAAGATCCTCGAAGCTATTTTTCAGTTTAGATAATTCTGAATCTAAAGCTTTACAGTTTTTACATTCTAGGTTTTGAATTTTTTCAAGTTCAGATTCTAACCTAAAATTTTCACGGGCAAGTTCTTTCCTATCAGATTTCAGTTTTTCATTTTTAGAATCAAGAGCTTCAACAGTTTTAGTAAGATCGAGGCACAAATAAACAAGATCTTTATAAGAATAGTTTTTTACCTCATTGTATTCTTTTGAGCTTGCTTCTGAATCTGATCTTGATTCCTCTGAGCTTGCTTCTGAATCTGATCTTACCGTAAGACACAGGTTAGCCTCCTCTGAGCTATCAGTTGAAACTTCCTCATCATCCCAAGTTGCTGCGAAGGCCTTCTTCTTCTTTTTCTTTCCTTTGTTGATTTTGAGGAGTGGATAATTTTGTTTGAAGTGACCAGGTTTGTTGCAATTATAGCAGATTAATTCGTTTTCAGAGTTGTCTGAATCTTTAGATATATTACCACTGGTCTTCTTCTTTCGTGGCTTGAATTTCGACCATCTTCTGAAATTATTGACAGCCACTGTAAGTCCTTCAATTGGATCAACTTCTTCTTCATCACTCTCTTCTTTGCTCTTTAAGGCAATCGTCTTCTTCTTTGGTTCGGAATTGATGCGTTCCTCCTTTGCTTTCAACTCAAGCTCATACGTCATCAGATTTCCGATCAAATCCTCCATGCGTAGTTTACTCAAATCTTTCGATTCTTGTATTGCCGTGACTTTTGCCTCAAAGTTCATTGGTAGGACTCGTAGTATTTTCCTTATCAGCTCTACCTCAGAGAATTCCTTTCCAAGCGCTCTAGCGTTGTATACCAGTGTTGAGAAGCGTCCAAACATGTCCTTTATACTCTCGCCTTTGTCCATCACAAAATTCTCGTATTCATTGCTGAACAGGGCCAGGCGAGACTCCTTGACTTGAGAAGTTCCTTCGTGTGTCACCTCCAAAGTATGCTAGATTTCCTGTGCTGTTTTACAATGAGAAATTCTATTAAATTCAGTTTTATCAAGAGCACAGATCAGAGCATTCATTGCCTTAGCATTGGTAGTTTTTAATTTCTTATCATTAGCATCCCACCCGTCCTTTGGTTTAGGAATCTCAGTATCACCTACAATTACAGTGGGAGATTTATAGCCAGATTCAATAATATCCCAAACATCGTAATCAACAGAACTAAGATAGATACTCATCCTAACTTTCCAGTAAGCATAATCACTCCCATTAAACATTGGTGGCCTAACAATAGATTGCCCCTCAGAAAAAGCATTATTTGATAGATTCATGACTCTAGAGTTAAAGAAAATTTACCTCGCTCTGATACCACTTGTAGGATCTAGATTAACCCTAGAGGGGGGGGGTGAATAGGGTTATCGCAAATTTTCTCAAATTAAACGCGAAAGCAAATAGCAGATAAATAAATATGCAGTAAAGTAAATCACACACAAAATTTACCCAGCTTCGGCAACCCCTGCCTACTGCTGCATTCCCAGATTTCTATTAGAGTTAAACAGTATCCCGCTTACAAACACTCTGACAGACTCGCAGACACTCGCTCCCGCTCACAAACACTCCTACAGACTCGCACACCCTGCTCCGCCTATAGAGTTTCGTTTACTCGCAAACTCTGCTCCCGCCTATAGAGCTTTGCAAACTCGCAGCCTCCCTGCTCACTGAACTAACCCTAACTAGACAATTTGACAACACCTAAACCCTAGGTGGTGATTGACTCTAACTGGACTTTGAAAAACAAAACGAAAGTACAGAATACAGTTTGAACCCCAGGGCAAAATATAGATTGATAGTTTAAAACACTTTTGCCCTCAAATGAATTTGGCCTAAAACTAGATCAATAAAACCTTGCCTAAATTTAAACTAAATTAAAACTCTATTTAAAAACTAAGCCAGTCCACTATTTTCTTCAATTCTTTTTTTTTCTTTCTGGCCCACTTAAAATTCTTCGGCCTGCTTCCTTTTATCTCGTACTAGCTCGATCCCCTTTTACAAAATATTGGCCCGATTAAAATTGCTTCAGCCCGCTTCCTTTTATCTCGTATTAGCCCGATCCCTTGAGAAAAATATGGCGACTCAATTAATTAGGGTTTTCGGCGATTCTCGTATGAATTGGAGCTTCGGCTTCTTCAACAATTGCTCGACTAATTTAGGGCTTTGCCCTTGTTCGTTCCACTGGCAAATTTAAGCTTCGTTGATGTTGTGATTTTCTGGCTAATTGAAGCTTCTGTTTCAGTCGACTTTGCTGTGTTGATCGAATTTGCTTTGTCGAATGATGACTCTTTGTAGCCTGGCTTCGATTGCCCCTTGTTTGTTGATCGAATTCGATTTATAACTTCGGTATGTGATTTCTGCCCTTTTGTTCTCTCTGGAGTAGATACTTGAATTCGATAATTTAGTCGATGATGATTTCTGGGTTTATATAGGATTCACGTTCCTATATTCTCGTTTGATTTGATTTCTTTGAATTTGTCAACTGATTATTACTTGGCCACTTGATTTTTCTTGAACGTTTGAGATGATTCTGACTTTTTCTAAAATACGTATATATGTAATTTTATTTCGTGATAGTCACGGCTTTGAGTTTGAAACGTTCGATCACACTTGATTCTCACGGCAACAAAACTTTCCTCTTTTGATTACTTTGACCATTTCGAAGAATACAGATACGCGCTTGATTTCTGACTTGGTCATCTTTGCATTCATTGTACTTTGTCTCTGCATTCACCTCTGTCTTATTTCAATACTGAGTTACACTATTTGGTTGCATATACATTGCAGTTTGCATCTTGATATTGATACTCTCTCTGGTTTCATTGTAGACTTTTACTCTTTGATTATGGCAGTCTGGATCCTTTTGTTGCATGCACTTTGTATAGTCTTCCTTACTGTCACTTCCTCGAGCTCGCCTGTTGTTTGTGATCAGTTGCTTCAAGTTGGTCTTGTAGTTGTTGTACTTGAGTTGGTCTGGTAGTTGATGTACTTGAGTTGGTCTGGTGTAACGACCCTGAATTTTGAACAAATTAAATTGGAAATATTTAATTAATTTTAAATATTTGAATGATGATTCAATTGGAATCCTCGATATAACTTTGAATTTGACGATTAAATTATAAAATTTAATCGATTGAAAGTTGGATAAAAAAAATTTGAATCTTCAGTTTTAAGCCGAAGAAAAATATTTCAAAAGCTTTTAAAATTCGTATTGATAACACTGAAGGTAACAGAAGCTTCAGAATCTAATTTCAAAGTGTTTCGTTCAGTTTTGAAATTTAATCGTTTAAATTGAATTTAAAAATAGTTGTCCGAGGCGCAGTCTCGGAATTCGACGAAACCAGTTCCATTGGATCCGTAATATTGGATTGTTATCGGATTTCGAATTTCGTATTTTTTGGGGTTGATATGCGACCATACGATATGCAAACGCGTTGAAGATAAATCAAATTGATTTCAATTTAAATTTAAACTAAGTCAACTTCAGCATGTTCTCTTCCCTTAATTCACGCAGGGAATCACGAAATGATCGTGCAGAGCATACTTTGATCGATTTTTTTTATCCCTTCTCCCTCCTCAGTTCAAAATATAAATCGAATGGCCGAATAGAAATCTCTCGTTCGAAAATTTGTAATGGCCGAAGCCTCTACGTTCGAAAAAAAAATAAAATCTCGTTCCCCCCTTTCCAAAACCCTATTCACGAAAACGTTCAAATCAGTGGCCGCTCGTCTGTATACTTCAAATTGAAACCCCTCATTCAAGAAAAATTAGCAGTCGATTTCAAACTCAAATTGAGAATTCGAGGGGGGCGAGGGGAGTTTCTCGCGAGCGCGTGGAGTAGTTGGTGGCTACGGCAACATAGGAGTGCGCGAGCAGAGGGGTTTCGCGAGCATCGCGAGGGGGCAGGCGCGTCGCGAGGCTGTGAGGCGCGGCGATTTAGGGCTTCGCGATCGACAGGAATTCGTGACTAGGGCTAGTGTGCGATGAAGGCACCGTCGCGAGTGGCGATGGCAGGAGAAAGGCGCGATTATCTGGGCAGCATGGTTTCGCGAGTTCGATTCATGGATTTCGCGATGAGGCAGCGGCAAAGGCAGTATCGCACGCGAGCTCGTGGTGGCGATGGATTGAAGGCTGGACTCGAGCTTTGCAAAGCAAGACGAATGGTGGCGCGATTTTGATTTTTGGGCAGTCGAAGGGGTTCTCTGGTGAAGTCATCATAGGGGAGGTCGACATTAGTTCAGTTCGTCTATGATTTCTCGAGGAGGAGGTAATCTTTGTTTTCAAAATAAAAAGTTAAATAAATAAATATTCATATGTATATATATATATTAATTTAAATATATCCAAGAAAACAATAAGTAGTATAGGCAATGAGATTTTAACACAGAAAATTGTTTTAATTTATATATGTATGTATGTAATAGTAAGGTAAAATTTGAAATTAATTTATCTATATATACAGTCTGAGAATTTTATGTGTAGAAAGAAGAAAATTTTATATACAAGTTAGAGGATTTTATAGTAAAAGTTATTTACGATGGAAAAATAAATGATTGAAAAGATTTTATAAAAAAAATTAGATTTTTAAATCGACTAGTTTAATTTTAAAATAATAACGGGTTGGAGATTTAATTGTTTCAATCAACTTATTAAATTATTTAGTTGCTAAACATATTTTGTTAGAAAAAAAATAGTTTAAAATTTAAAATTATTAATTTAAATAAAATCATTGGTTAATGAAAATTATCAAAATAAAAATTGGTTATTCGATTTATTTCGAATATTAACGAAATGTATAAATGTTTATTCAAGGTCTGAAATCGAGAAAACAAACTGGAATGGAAATGGATGGCAAAATAAAAAGCTAAGGTGAGATTTTTCTCACTCGATTGAAAAGTGGAATTTTCAGTTATTTATTGATTGATGATTTGATTGCTATTGGATGTGGTATTAGATATGATAGGATATATCTATATATATAGCAATATATACATATTGGCATATGTATATATTGGATTGATTGATTTCCCGCCTCGTATAGCGGATGAGACCCTATTGCGCCGTTAGTAAGCGGATTTTTATAAAACCCATATACCGCGATAATTCCGTACTGGAGCGGAATTGGTATTGTGCTAACATCTGTGGATGCAGGGAAACAGGTTGGAGGGATCCAACTGGATTCCTCACCAGTAGTTATTTATTTACAGATATTGATGTATATTCTGTTATCATATGTTGATATATGATGTTGTTGTTGTGGTGGACTAATTGGTGCGTTGCATCATCGGGTTCAATTTTAAAGTTTAAAAATAAACGATTTTTACTTTAAAAGGGATTTTGAAGTGATTTTTGGAAAGTATACGATTTATTAAATTTTGGAATTTATTTATCTTAAATAAATAAATGTTATAAATTTAAAGTTATGAAAATTTTAAATTGTGAAATATACCTGAAAGGTGATTTTGAAATAAATAGTCAAGTGATAAATAAAATAGTTTAAGTTGGATTTCTTTTGAATTATTTAAAAATAATGTATATAAAAGATGTACAGAATTGATATTTATCAATTAAAAGTATTGGAATTTTAAAACGAGTTTCTATAAGTGTTAGAAATTTATAGAATTATAAATTGTGAAGACATGAGATTTATAGAATTATAGATTGTGAAGATTTGAAGTTTATAGATTTATAAAGATTGAAGTTTATAGATTTATAAAGTATGAAGTTATAAAATGAATGAAGTTGTAGAATAAAGACTGATAAGAAATTTACTTGTAACTTGGATTGTTGCCTTTAAATGGGATATTGATCGAATTACGTTGTTTTATAAATTCGAAATCAATTGGATTCGATAAATTAAAAAGTTAAAGGGGATTTTATCCACGATTTTGGACAGTGGGTAATTCTTGAAATAAATGTGTAGGAAAGATCGAAATTTGGTTATTGAAGTATATTCACGATTTTGGACAGTGAATATATTATTGAAAAAAATGGTTATGTTTGGGAAAGCGATATTATAAAGGAAGTTAAGTGTTTTAAAAGATTGTTTTAAAACGTGTGAACTATCGAAATCATAGATTTCAACATTTATTGTTGAAATAGACGTTTTCGAAAAATAAGGAAATGGTGGACTATAACACTGTTGTTATAGTAAATGATTTCCGAAAGGAAATGTTTTATATAGTATTGGGATTTATATATCTATCTAAATTTCGAATCCCTATACTAGTGATTTTGAGTCGTCGTAACGATGTTTTACGTAACATTCGTTTTGACTCAAATAGATGTTGTTATAATAAATGATTTCCTTGAAGAACGAAATTTATACTTAAATTTGATTTAAGTATATTGAATATTTTCAAATGATGAAAATAAATGATTTGTGAATTACTTATAATTAAATAAGTATGGAAATGCTTTTCCAATATGAAATGAACGTTTTGAGAATTTATCTTTGTAAAGATAAATTGAAAATGAATATTGAAAACGATTTGAAAATCGTATATCCATAGATATTTGAAATATAAATTCCCTATGGAATTTAT
Source organism: Allium fistulosum (assembly GCA_030737815.1). Lineage (NCBI taxonomy): Eukaryota > Viridiplantae > Streptophyta > Magnoliopsida > Asparagales > Amaryllidaceae > Allium > Allium fistulosum. Next base: position 106,490,349 of record CM060907.1, read on the forward strand.
AAAAGAAAGGGAAGTTGTTTAAAAATAAACGTTGATTTATTTTTGAAGTGTGGAAATTTTATATCTAGTAAAGATATTTTTGAAAGATGAAATAATTTGGAAAATTATTTGGAATCTGATGATGTTGCGCATCTTTATTGATAGTTAAATAACCGACTATCAATAATTACCTTGAATTGGTATTTGTTGTGAATTGGATGAATTTGAATGCCACACTTATTTTTGAAAAATCGCTCACTATTCGGGTTAGCCGGGAAAGGACCATGGGGTCGTATAACCCATTCCGAATATGTGATACGTCGTTATGAATTGCATTTGAAGACCGGTGTTGAAGACCGGATATTTTTGAAAACGGAAGGATTACCGTCGAGTTACTCTACATCGGCTGATCTCCGATTTAGAGGTTTTATCACCCTTAGTGACGGGAAGTCCTGACGTGATTGAAAATTATCCGGAATTGCAAGGGCTTCGTGAGGAGTGCCTTCGGTTCTGTTCGATCCCGGAACAGACTTGTATGGATTGTGTGTCTGACGTTACAATTTGAGATATAAAGTTGATTTCTTTCAAATACATATCTGTTGGTGGTGGAGAATTTATTCTCTTAGCTTAACACCCTTCTCTGAGACGTACGAGCTCAGAGGTTATGTAGTTGAAATTTATCAGCGATATATCCCAATTTGGTAACGTGGCATACTGAGTGTTGCTGTGAAATGATCAGTGTTTGATCATTTGTGATATGATCATTTGTTTGATCTTATATCTTTGTGATCATAGGTTGATCATTTTGTTTGACCCGAAGCAGGGCTTTGTAGAAAGCGTAGCTTTGTGGACGAGACTTCGTCGAGCCTCACACCCCGGAAATGGTCGAAACAGGAAGAATGCGGCAAGGTTCTAGGGAGTAGCGCCCCTTAGTGTATGTCATTCCTTCTGGATAGAGGTGGTATCATGGTATGGAGCCCAGATACTTAACCTATGTGGTTGCTGCATTATTATCTATGTGGTTTGTTGGAAATCGGGGATCCTCGGGAAGATCGGTTACGATCGGGGGATGGCATACGCGTGTCAGTAGTTACCTATTTTTGCAGAGGTAACCCGACCTTGTGTTGGCAGAGATCCGGTTAGGTTCTCGGGTCGTCTATTCCAGGGACGTATCCATCGTGGATAGGAAGTTCCTTAGCCTGACCATTTGTTGGAAATCCAAACTCCAATACGCACCTTGTACGGTATTAGTTGTAGAACCTGCCATTTACGTACGGTGGTCACCACTGTTTAGATGGTAGCTATAGTAGGCATACGATACTGGTCGTATGTTGGCTAAGATTAATATTATACTTTCGAAATGTTTCTACACTATGCACTAATAATAATATCAAAAAGAATTTGATTTTTGCGTAGTAAGCATCTTTGACTATCATAAGAAGAAATCTCCTCCAATTCTGCGTTTGCATTGTGTGTGTGGTGGGAGGTCTTATGGTAGTTTCATTTTCCAAAAGCATTGCGAATGGACTTTAAAAATATTCCTCTGTTTATTTTAAAGATAAACTGTTTTACGATCTCACACCAGTCACCATGACTGACTCGGAGTTTATTGTTCCCTTCTAAACTCTGGGTGCCCACCAATTTCCACACGGGCAGCCTAGAGTTATATTATCAGGATATTCTGGATATTCTGGAGCTTGGAGATAAGCTGGATGACGAGACGTAGTATTTGTATCTGATAGTATTTATTCCGCTGTGTATTCTGTATGAGGACAAGTTATATAATTGTCCATTGTTGTATATTGACTCTGATGATTGATGTATGTATAAACTGATATAGCTCTTTGTTTAAAAGACTAGTGTTTATTTATTATATATTGTTCCGCTGCGATATGTGAGATTCTGATATTGTTTCTGTATCTGATGTTGTTCTGTTTTCTTCTTCTTCTTACTTTTTCTTCTTTCTAAAACCCTCACTATTGGAGTTTCCGGCACTCGATTGCTCGGCAGTCGATAAAGTGAGTATCGATGTCGAATTTTCGAAAGTCGAAAATTTCGGTATGTGACATCTGGTCTGGTCGCATTCATTTAAGTTTCCACTGCTTCATGTTGTATTCATCTCATGTTCTTATTTGTACTGTTGTTACTATCTGTTTCATTGAAAGTTGGCATTTTGCTGTTCACTTGAGTTTGAAGTTGTTGTCTCATTCGAAACAGTGCAGTTCCTTTGTTTTTGAGATATTGACTAGCTCACTTGCTCGTATGTATTGATTTACAGATGCATTGCTTTGTGGTCTCTTGTCTCTGTTGTCTTGCTCAGTTGCTTGTATCCATGTAGATGTTGACACTGGTTGTACTGTGTATATTCATGTTGGTACATGCTTTTGTTGTTGTTCAGTTTGTACTTGTCTTGTTGAACTTGTACATGCATTTGCCTTGTTGCAGTTACACTTTGAATTTTGATCGAGTCTATTGGCACTTTGTGTTGAATCTGATATAGATTTGACCTTGTGCACTCGAGTTGGCGAGGCAGTGCACACGTGCATACGTGTGTACTGCAGCCACTCGTAAATACCTGTCCCTGATATGAATACTGATATGCACAGATATTACACAATCAAAGATGATAGACGTTAACCTATATATCTGAGACAGCTATAAAAAACAGATTTATATTCTTGCAAATTTAAATTTGTTTCTGTTCAGATTACTGCTGTAGATTGTCAATTATACAGGTACACAGGAAACAAGACAGATACTGGAACTGGTCAGTGCAAATGCAGACAAACAACTGAGTGTATGAGTGATGTAGTGAGGACTGTGACTGTAAAATAAAATTGTGATGTATACAGAAATTGTACAGTTATAGTGAGTCAGAATTCGAGTCAGAATTTGTACCATTCAAAATTTGTAATAAAAGATTGTTAGAATAAAATTTCAGTTTGAATTCAAATTCTGTGTTGATAAAATTTCTGTATATGTATAATCTATAAACACATCTAAAATACGATATATATAGTTTGTTATCATCAAACACTAAACACACATCAAACAAATATATGAAAATAAAATTCACAAATGGAATGTAAAATAAGTTGATAACTTATAAAATATTTGAAGTTTGATTGAAATGAAATTCAAATTCAAAAGAAATGAATTTGTGAGTGAACCAATGAAGCTACATTTGTAAATGAATCAATCGGAATTGAATAATGAAATGGATTGAGTTTAAGTAAACTGATTTGATAATCGGAATTGAATAATGAAATGGAATTGAATAATGAAATGGAAGTTAGTTAAACTAAAGTTGAGTTGTAAGCTAAATTTAAAATGGTTTGAATTTGTATATAAATTCAAGTGGGTAGTAGAAATAAATTGAAAATTTCCTTGTTATTGATAAAATGAATTCACGATGAATTGAATATGGAAATTGAAATTCAAAATGAAATAAGTGAATGTACTAATTGAATTAAATTAGTGAATGGAATAGGTTTGATAAATGAAAGCCAATCAAAGGAAATAAATTGGAAATTGTTTACAAGGAAATGAATTTGAGTTTTGAAGTGAAATAGCTTAAGTAAATATTGAATAAATGCTCGGCTTAAGAAATTTTTTGTGAAATGGTTTCAAATGAAATGAATGAGAATATGGAATGTAAATTTAATTGAAATGGAATCAATTTAAATGATTGTTAGCTCAAGTAATCATTTAGTTGCATGAATATTAACAAATCTGAGTAGAAAGAATTATCGTTTGACAAAAACGAGACTATATAAAATTATATGAGTTAATGAAAGCAAATAGAATTGATTTTGAAATCAATTGAAATGGATATGAATTCATTTCGTTCAAAAATGAATTGAATATAAAGAATTGCATTGTAAACCATTGAATTGAATGTAAATTAGATAAAAGAGATTGGATTTGTATTGAAACCTTATGAATTGCAAGTAAATAAAATTTAAACTGAATGTTGAACTTTGTTTTGAATTTGTTGGTAAATGAAATTCAAGCTGAATATTGAAAACTGGAAGTGTTTATTTCAGTCTATTGTTTGCTCATGACCTCTATTTTAAGTTTCTCAATATAAATGTTTGATTTCAAAATCATTCTCTCTGGATATACTTAATTGTTTGAGCTTAGAGTTAAGCCAATATAGGTTGTTATATTCTAAATTAAAGATTCAAACATATATTTAAGTTAAACAGATAGTTCACAATCTCTAAAAGGACTCAAAGAAACTGATTTAATTTATCTCTAAACACAGGTTTGACCTGAGTTTTCTAAAAACAAAATCTTAAATATAAATACAAGTCACTGTTATACGTAATTCACAACTCCATGCTTGAAGTGGGCTGCACATATGAAGTGTATATTTTGTGACTCTAACCTGGTCTGCACATATGAATTGTTCACTGACCTGAGTTGTAGCATTGGTTATTTTCACTTAACTTTGTTGGACTTGCCTCGAGTTAGTTGTCTGGTTTTAGGTTTTTGAAAACCTGACTGTAATTTGAAAATTTAAGAGCAAATTTAAAGGAAATTTGAATTGGTGAGCCAGATTTAGTAAAGTTTAAATCCAGTTTGAAATGTGGATTCAAATTCACTTTTGGATTCTAATATGAAATAAAATAAAGTTTAAATAATTTAAAGGTTTGGCTTTCAGGTTTGAAAATCTGAAAACTGTCACATGGTAAACAGTGGTTTAAATTCAAAGTAAAGTATAGATTCAAATCAAACTTTTGAATCATAAAGTTCTAAAATGAATTTGAATTTTTAAATCTTGAACTTAAGAAAGGAATGGCAGATAAAAATTCAATATTCAAAGTTGTAAATGAATTGAATTCATATGGTAACGGGAAAACTATTTGAATAGAAGTAGATATGAAAACTTCTGTAAGAAAATGTGTGAAATGATTTTTGGAATCTATAGTTGGATATGGTTAAATTGGATATACAGGTATTATAAGGTTAAGGAAAATTGGATTTGATTTCGAAGATAAATTTGAAATTGCTCGACAATAAGGTATGTATTTGAATTTCAGTATGAAAATTGATGGAATTCTGATTTTGCCACTTGGCATTTTGTTTTCTATTGGGATTTGAGAGTCCGTAGGGACGTTTTGTAGTAGTACCGTGTTAACCGCGCAAAGGGGACGCTGGCGAAATTTTTTGAAAATTTCGAGAGTTAGAAATTTTTTGAATAATTTACAATTTGAATTTAAATTTGAATTTGAATTGTGAAGTAAATAAAGTTGCTTGGAAACTATGAAAATGTTTGGAAAGTTAGTTGAAGTGATAACGAATCTTTAAATAAAAGATTTGTTCTGAAAATTTGATAAAACTGTTTGGTTTTGGTAAAAATAGTTACTGGTATTGGAGCATTCTTCTTGACTTGTAATTTCGGGACGAAATTCTTTTAAGGGGGGGAGATTGTAACGACCCTGAATTTTTGACATTTGAAATCAGGATATTTAATTGATTTTAAATATCTGGGATTCAATTTAATTTGAAATTCAAATATCAAAGTGAATTTGGTAAATAAATTATTGAATTTAATCGTTAAATCTGGATAAAAATTTGAATCTTCAGTTTTAAGCTGATTAAAAATAATCTGAAGGCTTGGAAAATCTATATTGATAATTCTGAAGGTACTGGAACTTTCAGAATTGAATTTAAAACTGTTTTGTTCAGTTTTGAATTTTATCATTTGAATCGATATTTGAAAATAGCGTTTCGGGGCATAGTCTCGGAATTCGACGAAACCAGTTCCATTGGATTCGTAATATTGAATTATTACCGGGTTTCAATTTTCGTAACATTCGGAGCAATCGTGTGAGCGTACGGTATAAAAACGCCTAGAAATAATTAATCGTTTTAAATTAAATATCGTTTATCATTTCATCTGTCAAAGATTCTTTTCCATCAGCCAACTTACTTTTCTCTGCTTAATCACGTTCTCTTGTCTCCCCTTCTTTTCTTTAAAATCATGCAACCTATCTCTTCAATTTATTCGAAAGCAGATAACAAATAAAAGAAAAAGTCTCGTTCATTCCAAAATCAATTAATGGCCGATCGAACGAATCTCGCGTGGAAGTCACAAATAAAAAGGGAGGATCACATTTTTCTCCGCTCCAGTTCGAAGACTTCTTTTCTCCTCCAGTCGATATCGCGTGGTCGGAAGCGACTACGAAGTCGCGATGGCTCGTTGAGGGCGGCGTTTCTCGAGATCAACTAGGGAGGCTCGTAGCGAGATTGGCATGCTAATCGATTCGTCTGACTTGAATCGAATTCGAGTTAGGGTTTCATTCGAATTGGGAAGTTCACACGAGTCGTTCGTGGATGTGGGTTTGCGTGGTGCTCGAGGAGCAGTTCGTGTCAATCGCGATTTGGGGAAGTGGAGCTCGTTCACGAGCAAGTTGGGAGTGGCAAACGTCGGCGATGGCGAGGGCTTTGGGAAAGGCAGCATCTTCGTCGCTCGATTCATCTGCATTAGAGGTAACTCACTCTGAATTTGTGAATACAGACAATATAATTATATAATAGGATATATATATATGAATGTAGTTTTCAATTCATATGAATATATATACAGGAAGCTGAAAACAGAAAAAAATTATTATTTGCAGTAAAACATAATTTTACTTTTAATCTGGTAATTACATACACACATTCAAATACACATTTAAACTAAAACAGTAATATATATAAAGGTCGGTTTTGAAAATATATATATAGGAATATTCAAAGGGAGATTAGTGCAAACTAAAATTTTAAAATAGCAATTGGTCATTCGAGTCGTTCAGATATTAATAAATCGTACAATGTTTATACAAGGTTTATAAAATCGAGAAACAAACTGGAATGGAAATGGATTGCAAAATAAAAGCAAAGGTGAGATCTTCTCACTCAAATTGGAAATTTGATTATTGCAGTTATTGATTGCTGTTTAGTTGTGATATTAGATATAGTAGGATATATCTATATATAGCAATATATATATATTGGCATATGTATATATTGCAGTTGTGATTTCCCGCATTATATAGCGGATGAGACCCTATTGCGCCACATAATAGCGGATGATATTTTATAAATCCCATATACCGCGATATTCCACCTCGAAGTGGAATTGGTATTGTGCTAACATCTGTGGATGCAGGGAAACAGGTTGGAGGGATCCAACTGGATTCCTCAAATTGTTTGAATATTATTTCATATGTGAATGATATGATTTATTGATAATCTGTGGATGATTTATTGATAATTGAAATTGTGAAGGCTACAATTTAGCCGAATGTATTTTTGGTATCGTTGGATACCAGAAATGAATATAAATTGGATTTTGAAATTAAAGTGGAAAACTTTAAGTGAATTTATTGTTAAGGATTGAATTTATTGAAAGAAGAAATTTTAAAGTATAAAAATTGATTTTCGAAATCTTACCGAATAAATTCTAAAATATGGGAAAAGATATAAACAAATGAGTTTTGAATACTATTGTTTAAAAGTTGAAGAATGCATTTAAAAATGGAACTTTGAATGATTTGGAAAGAACAAAAGAATTTATCTAAAAGTGATAAACTTTTAGAAATCAAATTGTAATTGATTTGGTATTTGAAAATGAATCTTTGAGAAATCGATTTGGAAATTTATTTGGAGTTGAAAATAAATTTGGAAATCAAATTTGTAATTAATTTGGTAATGGAAAATAAATCATAAGAGAATTTAATTGAAATTGATTTAGTGTTTGAAAAATGAATTTGGAAGTCGATTTGCAAATGGTTTGTTATTTGGAGATAAACTTAGCAATAAATTGCAGTGTTTTGTTCTATTGAAATAAAACTCAGAAATCAATTTGAAATTGATTTGGTATTGAAATAAAATTAGAAATCAATTTGAAATTTGATTTTGGGATTAAAAGTGAAGATTTGAAAATGTAAATTCAAGTGGAATTTATGAAAGAAAAGGGAAATTTGTTTTAAAAATAAACGTTGATTTATTTTTAAAGTGTGAGAAATATGATTTGGAATCGGTTTTCAAAGTGATGAAGTGTGGAAATAAATTTATAGTTTTGGAATGTAAATTTGAAATAAATCGATAAGGATTTATTTAAGGGGTTTAAATGGATATGATTTGGAAATTGTTTTCAAATGGTTGGAGTATAAACCATATATCGGGAAGGTATTTGAAATTAAATAATTTGGGAAAATTATTTGAATCTGATGATTGTTGTGAATATTGTTGATAGTTAAATCACCGACTATCAATATTTGCCTTTGAAATGGCACTTGAATTTGTTTTTAAAACAAACGCTTGTTATTCGGTTTAGCCGGGAAAGGACCTTTGTGTCAGATAACCCATTCCGAATAATGATACGACGATATGGATCGTATTGAAGACCGGTGGTGAAGACCGGGTATTTGTGAAAACGATAGGATGACCTATCGATTGTCTCTGCACCGTTAGCTACGGTATAGAGATTTCCTTTGTGATGGGAAGTTTTATCGGAATTGTGAATATTCGGATTGCAAGGGCTTCTTCGAAAGTTCCTTCGGTTCTGTTCGAACCCGGAACAGACTTGTATGGTTACGTGTCTGACATTACATTTTGAGATATAGAGCTGATTTCTTTCAAATACATTTCTGTTGGTGGCGGAGAATTTATTCTCTTAGCTTAACACCCTTCTCTGAGACGTACGAGCTCAGAGGTTATGTAGTTGAAATTTATCAGCGATATATTCCCAATTTGGTAATGTGGCATGCTGAGTGTTGTTGTAATGATGATCATTTATTTGATCATTTGTGATCAAAGCGTGGCTTTGTGAAAAAGCGTAGCTTTGTGGACGAGACTTCGTCAGGGCCTCACAACCCGGAAATGGTCGAAACAGGAATGTTGCGGCAAGGTTATGAGGGTCGCGCCCTTTAGGGTATGTCATTTCCTTCTGGAAAGGGGTGGTATCATGGTATGGAGTCCAAATACTTGCTCATGTGGACACACTTTATTTATTATGTGTGATGTGGTTATCGAGCGCTCGGATAAAGGTCCCAAAGGACCGGGGGATGACATATTCGTGAGTTATCTAGTTACAGGGGTAACCCGGCCTTGTTTGACAGAGAGCAGTTTGTCTCTCGGGACGTCCAGCCAGAGGCGATCCCATTCGGCAGTAGGAAAGGAAGTTCCTTAGCCTGACCATTTGTTGGAAATCCATTTCCCAATACGAAATTGTACGGTTTTAGTTGTAGGACTTGCCATTTACTTATGGTGGCGCCCCACTGTTTAGATGGTAGCTATAGTAGGCATAGTTCGGAATGTCTATGCTGGCTAAGATTAATATTATACTTTCGAAATGTTTTCTACACTAGACATTAATAATAATATCCATTGATTGGCGTAGTAAGCATCTTTGACTATCATAAGAAGAAATCTCCTCCAATTCTGCGTTTGCATTGTGTGTGTGGCGGGAGGTCTTATGGTAGTTTCATTTTCCAAAAGCATTGCGAATCTGTTTTATTCTCTTTGTGAAAATAACTGTTTTACGATCTCACACCAGTCACCATGACTGACTCGGAGTTTATTGTTCCCTTCTAAACTCTGGGTGCCCATAATTTTCCACACGGGCAGCCTAGAGTTATGTTATCAGGATATTCTGGATATTCTGGAGCTTTGGAAGCAAGCTGGATGGCGAGACGTACTCCGTACTTGTTATTTATTTCCGCTGTGTATTCTGTATGAGGACAAGTTTATATAACTGTCCATTGTTTTGTATTGAGTTGTATATTGACTCTGATCGATGTATTGTATAACTGATATAGTTCTTTGTTTTAAAAAAGACTAGTGATTATCTATTATATATGGTTCCGCTGCGAATGTGAGATTCTGATATTGTTTTTGTTCTGTTGTTCTTCTTTCTTTTTCTTCTATCTTTTCTTCTACCTCTTCTTTTAAACCCTAAGAATTCGGTTTTCCGGCATTCGTTTGCTCGGTAGTTGATACAGTGGACGTATCGATGTCGATTTTCGGAAGTCGAAGAATCGGGTCCTTACATACCCTAAATAGCAAAAGCATGTCTCAAGGGAATGCTGCCGGTACGGGTCCTACTTTTATCTTTGCTTATTAACTTAGTATAAGTCTTTTAAATAAACCGCTTCTGTTAATTCTGCTCTATTTGCTGATTAACTTGTTATAAGTCTTTAAAATAAGCCTCCTCCGTTATCTCTGCTATATTTGCTTATTAACTTAACTCTAAGTCTTAAAATAATCTGTTTATGTTCTTTCTATTTAATTTTAACCTACGTTGTAATTTCTCTTTTATCTTGTCTTTTTATTTATAACTACTAGTTATAAACTTGCTTGTAAATGTCAAATTTGCCTATTTCAGTCTATATTCTTTTTATTACAGTTCTTCTTAGTTACATCAAATTTTCTGTAAATTTAGTGTTCTTATATTTTAGTCCATATTACCAAATTATCCTCTTTTTATTATTTTATTTGCGCAAAAAGGAACAAAAAGAAACTAACATATACATGCTGAATTCTAACGTAAAATGGATGTATATAAAATACAAATAACTATTAATAACAATAAATAACTGTAAATAAATGAATAAAATAGCTAAATAAAAATAGCTGAATAAAATAGACTTAAAAGAACTTTAAAAATTAACTGTAAACAACTTATATAAAAACGGTATCAAAATTGCAGAAAAACTACAACTATTGAGGACCCTATTATTTTAAATTACTTAAAAATCTAAAATAATTACTTAAACACTCACTTGTGGTCCTTAGCTCTTTTCCTTAGCCATCCCGGATCCACTTCTAGGGTATAAAATATTTTAATTAAAAAGATCTTCTCCTTGGAAAAATATTCCTTTTAGGGTCCAGCCTTAGGCAATGGACCCAGATGGAGAAAATCTGAATGAGAAAAATAGCTAGGCCTAGGGTTTTATTTATAGTGTCACTTGTGGATCTCAAACCGTTGGATTTGAGGATTAAATCTGGTGCCACGTCATAGGCTCGATGAGAACCGTCGGATGGAAGCACGGACGCACAGGATTGAATAAAAATAGAAAAACACGTCACTCAGTCCAATAGAAAACCGCCATGTCAGAAAATAAATCAGCGTTCATTAATTATTCTTGTTAGTTGATTGCATTGTAAAATTTCCATTTTTGTTGTTTGTGTGTATACATTACACTTTTTGAGATGTTATACTCTCCCTCTTAATTGACTATACAAATTGTTTCCCATTTTATAAATCTCATTAGATCTTTATTTTAAATATTGGCATTTGTTAGCAATCAATCCATCTTAATTTGCCAAATTTATATCCATAATAATTTCCTTTGTTATACATTCTCATTAATGTCAATTATGTTATTAATTCAACCAATCGATTTATTCTCAATCCTTATCTATTTATCAATTGGGTATGTTACACATTTATTTACACTCTTGAATGTGTATAATTAATTAGGATATATGTATTTATACATATACAATTTAAACTAATCAATCCCTTGGTTAATTTTATACATTCATAGTTAATTTTCTTAATTGATTGCTTACTAATTTTAACCATTTCCCATTGATTCTTGTCCGTTACAACATTTATTTGTTAACGTTTTATCCTCCTTTCTAAATCTTTTGTTTATAAACATTAAAGATTTAAAATTCAAGAATATATATTTTATAAACAAAATTAGTTTTCTCATCTTACATGTTTACAATCAACGTTAATTTCCAATTAACGTACATTAGTAAATGTTGTAACGCATGTTAATTACAATTGTAACGTACATTAATTACTAATAATGTGCATTTATTGTCAACAAATCTTTTTACCATTTCCCTCCTTATACATATGTGTGTGTGTGTGTGTGTGTATTAATACAATACTCTTGTTTCCAATTAATTTCATTAATCAAATTCAAACGTTTAAATGTGCGTATAAACTCATAAGCTATTGAAATAATTCCAATCTTTGTGTATATAATATGTTTCCCTTTTTAATAAATTCTACTGACTCACTGTTGATTGTGTACATATGTAATTTAACACACATCAGCAATCAATCAATCAATTATAATTACTATAAGTTACCAATTTCATACGCGTAATTGTTTCTGATGTCAAAACTTCCAACGGTCATAATTTCTTCGTTTGAACTCTGTTTGGAAAACATTATATATAAAAATTAATCAGAAAATCGCCACGAACACATGGTATAAATTTCGTGGCCAAATTCCAATATTTGCAAAATGTCCATTTTTCACAGTTGTCTAAGTTTATTACTTATATTTCCATTATTTAATTAGTGTAAAAAAATGTGAGGTGTACTTTAATTTACATGTTTCCTTTAAATTTTCTTTTAAAAATAACTTCTTCTATTTTAATTCCTTTTTAATTATTTTTTCCCTGAAATATCGAGGTGTTACATTCTCCCTCCCTTAAAGGATTTCGTCCCCGAAATCACCAAAGATGGAAGAATGTAAATAGCAACCATCATCCAAAAACTACATCCATCGTCCATTTCTACCATTGTCTTTAAGTTTTTCTAATGCAATTCATGATATATTTGCAATAGTGTAGTGTCAATATCCCTAACTAATGCAAAAGATTAGGCGGTATACTGATTCAGTCGACCTCCTTTTTATGCAATCATGTATGTGCTATGTATCCAAATGAATGCAAATTTCCTAATGATAACTGGTAGTTCTACATGCGTGCTACAATCATCATCCAAATGCATCAATCATATGATAATCATACATTTATAGCAACCATGGAATAAAATAAAATGCAAATGTGCACACATCCATATGCATATGCTCTAGTGTCCTAGTTAGGCCAATCCTTAAGAGATAATAGTGCCTAGTGTAAGTATATGCGTCCATTAGCATCCACTAGCAAACACTTGCAACCACTGGCATCCATCATACATAACATGTTCTAATAACATGTTTACATTCAGTCCTTCCATCCATAGGTTGAGTCCTAAGATCTACCCTCCCAAAAGATAATAAAGGAAAGAACCTAATCAAAACTAAAGATGGAAATAGGAAATTCAAAATTAACTATCAAAGAGATGCGGATAAGAGATACGTGTTTTCTCCTAATCAAATCAATCTTCTCAGAAGTCTCTCTAACCATGTCGGGACCAAGTAGCAATCTCTCTATAGACTCTAACCAACACGAAGGCGACTTGCACGATCTTCCATAAAGAGCTTCGAAAGGTGTCATCCCAATGCTAGCTTGAAATCCATTATTATATGCGAATTCCACTAAAGGAAGATGCTCCTTCCAAGTTCCTCCAAAATCAAGAATACACATCCTCAACCTCATGTGCCTTACTATCTTACTAATATCATCTCACTATATTTCTATAGTCTACACACATGAAGCAACAATTCTAGGTTCTCACTAGTGTCCTATACACTTTACGGAAACTTCTATTATTACTTCTAAAAGTAATCACTGCTATCTCATACATAGCCTTACACTCTTTTCGTTAGACCTAGGAAATGATTCCTATCTACTCCACATTTTAAAGTTTGGTTTGGTATTTATCATTTCATTTCAAAAATTAAAGCCTCTAAAATTTTAAAATATCAAATCCCAAAATTTTTGCCTTTAAAAGTGTTATTTTCAAGTTTCCATTAAATTCAAAGGTACTTGGTTACTTAACATTTTATCTTTCTAGTCTTGCATCCTTATAGCTTTTTGAATTTACATTATTCCCCAAACCTAGAGAGGAAAACTTACAAATTCAAGGTTCAAAACTTATTCCTCCTTTTCTTTTAAAGACCCTCACAGCTTTCCATAAAAATTTAGATTTTTAAATTTAACTATTACTAAGTTTTTCGCTTCCAAAAACTTATTAACTTTTTCACCAAACTATTTTTCTTTAAGATATCTTTTAAATGTCCTCGCATGTTTTCAAAACATCTTCTTTTTATAGATTTTTAATTTTGCAAAAACTGAAGTAGATAAGAACAATTATTTTTATTAAAAACCCCTGAACTTTCCAATTACCTAACCTTATAAGATTTTTTTAACTTACTACAAATTGGGACTTTCATCAAAAGCAAGCAACCAATGCGCATAATCAATGGAAAAGAAATACGAAATTTCCACTGCTTAGGTTTTTCTACTAAGGCTCTCTATAATACCTCTTCTAACTAATATTGTCTCTGACTACTACACTTCTTATTACACCTAATGGTTTTATACCTTAATATATTGGAACTACTTTCTTTTATAAGAAACTATTAACGCTAAAACCTTCTATGGATCCTTTAAAAGGGGACTTCATGTTTATGTGAAATTACAAGGAACTTATTTTATATTTTTCGAAATAGGCTATACAAAATATGGTGCTTCCCATACCTTGTACATCTCTTTAACGTATTCCTTATAACTTGCACAAAACATCTTTCCTTTTGATTTGGTTTTATAGAAAATTATACCATTATTCATTTCATTCCAATATATTAAAGTATGTTCAATCTATATTCTCTTGCGATAGACATTTTCTATGAAATTTATTGATTTCCTAATATTTAACTCACACTTTTTTTCTTCAGAAAAACTCATTTTCAAAACTGTTTTAATATATCCATAACTAGAAAACATTTCCTCATACTTATTTAAATAATAAGTGCAAACCATTTATTACTATACTTATAAATTATCTTCAAACACATTTTTAGTTGAGTCAAAACAGATGTTGCGTAAAACACTGTTACTACAGCCCAAAAATACTAGTGTATGGATTCAATTAAAATAAATACTAATAAATCTCATATACTATGTAAAAACATCTCCTTTGGGAGTCGCCTACTATAACAATAGTGTCATAGTCTATGCTCCCCTTATTTTTCATGAAAACATCTATTGCAACAATAAATGTTGTAACCAACATTTTTTATACTTAATACACTATAGGTTTTTATATCTAAAATCTTTGTTTATCTACAAAGAAACTAGCGATGCTCTATAATTCTTTAAAAAGAATTTCACTTTTAACAAAATTTACATCATATAAAAACCAATTTAAATTTCATGCCACTTTTTTCTTCTTCAAAAACCCAATATTTTCTTCTCAAAAATGTCTGAGAAATCTCTAACGACTGGAACGAAATCTAGCTCTCCTAGTAATGAATCAAGGGAATAAAGGAAGCTCAACATGACTAACCCCTATGGGTCGCAAGAAACCTCGAGAGTCCTACTGTTACATATCTCTAGTCTAACGACTCTCCTCTCGCATATCGCTCCATAAGTGGATACTCAATCCATCCCCAAAATCATGCCATACACAGAAAATCCTAATACATAGGCGTCACAATCAAACTCAACGCCTAGTATAAAAAATTTCAAACCCCTACAAATCATAGATAAATGTGTCGATCCTCTTATGGGGTTTGAAACAACGATGAGGTCTACTACTAAAGAGATATATAGATGCAAACAATCAACCAAAGAACTAGAAATGAAAGAGTCCGAATAGGAAAATCCGAAATAGAGATCAAACCTTATACAGAGACTTTCCTACCTCTATCTGGTCCACTACTAGAAGGCGCTGCATCCAAAGCCTGTAACTACGCTGTAGGCGCGCCCACTCCCTGCACCGTCTCCTGAGGACAAAATCTACTAAGGTGACCGGGCTGTCCACAACTATAACACCTTCTCTTCATTTGTAACTCCTTCTTGCAGTCTTTTACGTAATGACCAACCAATCCACAGTTATTACATTTCCCGCTTTTATTGATCCGTTTCTGAGGTCCGCCTTTTTTCTCTTGTCCTTATCCTTCTTGTTCTTCCACCATGACTTCCTAGAGCTTTCTGACTTAGGAACCTCTTTAAGCTCTCCCTTCAGCTGCCAAGATGTAGACTGAACTCTCTATCGGTCCTCTAATCCTAATAGTCTAAACATTCGCTCCATATCCTCCAACGTAGCTCATGCCTCCTCGAAATCCTTTATGCCAGAAAACATCTTGCCTCCTAGACTAGCGAAATCATTGCATAGCTTAGAAAAATTGGCTGTTGTAGGTGGATTAATGGTACCTCCATCTGTTGGTGCTGTATTGGGCGATTGCCCTTGCACTTCTGGTACCGTAGCTCAACGAAACCAGTCAGCCATACTATGCAAAGAAAAGAAAACTTAGGCTCGAAAGAATCGAAAGAGGGTTGAACTGGACTTTGAGAGGATTTTTATAAAAACTCTCTTTTATACTAGAAAAACTATTTCTATAATAAGAGTTACTTTCTGAAAAATACTTCTAGTTTGAAGATATGCTACTTTTCAAAAATAGGTTACCATTTGGAAAAATACTTTATTTTTAGAAAAAGTTTTTAGGAATCCTGTAACCTTAGGCTCTAATACCAAGTGAATCACCCCCACACCCCTTAGTATACCCAAAAGGACACACTAAAAGATGTGGTGCGTTGTAGGTATAGCTAAAATTTTACAGAGACTAAGATTCACAAGACAATTGAATAAAACAGCGGAAACATTTAAAATTAAACTTTATTATTCCAGAAAATAAATCATCAAAACAGAATGTCTTTAAAACCAAATACATATGTCTAGTGAAAAACACCATCTCAGTCATATCATCAGAGTACATGAAAATAACCACCCCTCTCAAAAGTACCAGTACATCAAATCCAAATGAAACAAAAACTGAAAAGAAGAAGAATACATGAAGGAAAAACTCCGCAGCTGAATCTCCAAGAAAATCCAAAATCTATTGTCCCTGCCACTGCTGGCCTATGGGGGAAAAGAGGAAAATGGAGGAGAAGGTCAGACTAAAAGTCTGTTGAGTAGAAGTAATTACTAGTATTTTTAAGCAAGATAAAGATAATAGACTTAGCAACAGTTCTAGTATAAAAGGAAATAAAGGAAAAGATAAAACTAAAATAAAATATTGTTTGGTTATTTCGATTATTTTCACTTGTCTTAGATTGCTGCTTTGATTAGGCTAAAATCCTAATCCTACTGTAATTAGGCTGAAGTCCTAATTCTACCCTTCGACCGGCCTTCTATCTCTATTGTGTCACTGTGAGCTAGTCTCATTTTGTGGGTCCTACAGCAAAAAGATACATGTTTAGCGCTTTGGAACTCAATAGCGACTTATATCCCTGCACCGAGGCTGTATGCTCCACCACCGTTAGGCCCGCACTATCTGTTGCTCCCTCTTTTGACCTCTTATTTACCTTTGGAACTCAATAGCGACTTATATCCCTACACCGAGGCCGCACGCTCGGCCACTGTTAGGCTTGCACTATCTGTTGCTCCCTCTTTGGACCTCTTATTTACCCTAAACAGCATAAGCGTACCTAGCCTCACCTCCGTGTGTCGTGAGACCACCAGTTCCTGATTGAAGGGGAATGCTGCCGATACGGGTCCTAATAAACAAAATCTAGTTATGCCCCTTGTCCAAATCCTCTGATTTGAACTTCTAATTATTGACCACTTATTTACCCTAAACAGCATAAGCATGTCCCAAGGGAAATGCTGCCGGTACGGGTCGTACTTCTATCTTTGCTTATTAACTTAGTATAAGTCTTTTAAATAAGCATCTTCTGTTAATTCTGCTCTATTTGCTTATTAACTTATTCTAAGTATTTAAAATAAGCCTCTTCTGTTATGTCTGCTATATTTCCTTATTAACTTAACTCTAAGTCTTAAAATAAGCCTTTTATGTTCTTTATATTAAATTATAACATACGTTATAATTTCTCTTTTATCTTGTCTTTGTAGTTATAACTACTAGTTATAAACTTGCTTGCAAATGTCAAATTTGCCTATTTTAGTCTATATTCTTTTTATTACAGTTCTTCTTATTTACATCAAATTTTATGTAAATTTAGTGTTCCTATATTTTAGTCCATATTAGCGAATTATCCTCTTTTTATTATTTTATTCGCGTAAAAAAGAACAAAAGGAAACTAACATTTACAGACTGAATTGTAACGTAAAACGGATGTAAACAAAATACATATAACTGTAAATAACAATAAATAACTATAAATAAATGAATAAAATAGCTAAATAAAAATAGCTGAATAAAAAAGACTAAAAAGAACTTTAAAAAGTAACGGTAAATAACTTATATAAAAATGGTCTCAAAATTGCAGAAAACTGCAACTATTGAGAACCCTACGATTTTAAATTACTTAAAAATCTAAAATAATTACTTAAACACTCACCCGTGGTCCTTAGCACTTTTTCTTGGCCTTCCCGGATCCACTTCTAGGGTATAAAATATTTTAATTAAAAAGATCTTCTCCTTGGAAAAATATTCCTTTTAGGGTCCAGCCTCAAGCAATGAACCCAGATGGAGAAAATCTGAATGAGAAAAATAGCTAGGCCTAGGGTCTTATTTACAATTTCACTTGTGGATCTCAGACCGTTGGATTTGAGGATTAAATCTGGTGCAACAATGTCATAAGCTCGATGAGAACCGTCGGATGGAAGCACGGACGCACATGATCGAATAAAAATAGCAAAACACGTCACTCAGTCCAATAGAAAACTGCCACGTCAAAAAATAAATCAGCGTTCATTAATTATTCCCATTAATTGATTGCATTGCAAAATTTCCATTTTTGTTGTTTGTGTGTGCATTACATTTTTTGAGAGGTTATACTCTCCCTCTTAATTGACTTTACAAATTGTTTCCCAATTTATAAATCTCATTAGATCTTTATTTTAAATATTTGCATTTGTTAGCAATCAATCCATCTTAATTTGCCAAATTTATATCCATAATAATTTCCTTTGTTATACATTCTCATTAATGTCAATTATGTTATTAATTCAGCCAATCAATTTATTCCCAATCCTTATCTATTTATCAATTGGGTATGTTACACATTTATTTACACTCTTGAATGTGTACAATTAATTAGGATATATGTATTTATACATATACAATTTAAACTAACCAATCCCTTTGTTATACATTCTCATTAATGTCAATTATGTTATTAATTCAGCCAATCAATTTATTCCCAATCCTTATCTATTTATCAATTGGGTATGTTACACATTTATTTACACTCTTGAATGTGTACAATTAATTAGGATATATGTATTTATACATATACAATTTAAACTAACCAATCCCTTGGTTAATTTTATACATTCATAGTTAATTTTCTTAATTGATTGCTTACTAATTTTAACCATTTCTCATTGATTCTTATCTGTTACAACATTTATTTGTTAACATATTATCCCCCTTTCTAAATCTTCTATTTATAAACATTAAAGATTTAAACTTCAAGAATATATATTTTATAAATAAATTTAGTTTCCCCATCTTACATGTTTACAATCTACATTAATTTCTAATTAAAGTACATTAGTAAATGTTGTAACGCATGTTATTTACAATTGTAACATACATTAATTACTAATAATGTGCATTTATTATCAATATTTTTTTACCATTTCCCTCCTTATACATATGTGTGTGTGTATTAATACAATACTCTTGTTTCCAATTAATTTTATTAATCAAATTGAAACGTTTAAATGTGCGCATAAACATGTAAGCTATTGAAATAATTCCAAACTTTGTGTATATAATATGTTCCCCTTTTTAGTAAATTCTACCGACTCATTACTGACTGTGTACATATGTAATTTAACACAAATCAGTAATAATCAATCAATTATAATTAATGTAAGTTACCAATTTCATACGTGTAATTGTTTCCGATGCCAAAACTTCCAACGGTCATAACTTCTTCATTTGAACTCCGTTTGGAAAACATTATATATGAAAATTAATCAAAAATTCGCCACGAACACAATGGTATAAGTTTCAAGGCCAAATTCCAATATTTGCAAAATGTCCATTTTTCATAGTTGTCTAAGTTTATTACTTATATTTTCATTAATTAATTAGTGTAAAAAAACGTGAGGTGTACTTTAATTTACACGTTCCCTTTAAATTTTCTTTTAATAATAACTTCTTTTATTTTAATTCCTTTTTAATTATTATTTTTCCCTGAAATATCGAGGTGTTACAAATGCAACATAAGTCATTTGATTTAACTGTTTTATGGTCGATACTCTTGTATTTGGGTCCCCGATAATATCATTAATAGGATGGTCCCTTAATGTTCTATGTGATGACGTTATCATATTATAATTATTTTTATTGACATTATTATTATTATTTTCATGTATATGTATACTAGTTTTATTTATAATTTCTTCATCATCGTCATTTTTATTAGGGTACTTTTGGCACAGGTCCTTATTAAGTTTCAAAATTCACGAAAAGTCATTCACTAAATTTCAGTGTAAATTAGGTCCCTGTTTTTTATTCACGATTATTGCAGAGCATGATGCAACATTTCATAAAAGTTGCTGACATTTCCGCAACATTTCTGTACACTGTGAACATAGTGTATGAAAGTTGCTGAAATATCAACACTTATTTATAAAAGTTGCTGATATTTCAGCAACATTTATGTACACTGTGAACACAGTTTATGAAAGTTGCTGAAATATCAGCACTTATTTATAAAAGTTGCTGACATTTCAGCAATAATTTTTCTTTGTTTTTACAATAAAACTTTGACACAGATAGTTGCTGAAATATCAGCACTTATTTATAAAAATTGCTGACATTTCAGCAATAATTTTTCTTCGTTTCCAGAAAACAGGGACCCGCTTTACAATGAAACTTTAACAGGGACCCGCTTTACAATATGAAAGTATGATAGGGATGCCTGCCTAATTTTCACTTTTTATTATCTATAAAGTTTTCATCAACTGAGATATGAAGACTTTCTTCCATAATATTTGTTCGTTCATTAAAGATTCTATATGCTTTACTTCGATCCGAATAACTAACAAAAATTCCTTCATCGGCTTTAGAATCAAATTCTCCTAGATAATCTTTAGTGTTTAAAACGAAGCATTTTGATCCAAATACGCGAAAATACGATACTTTCGGTTTCTTGTTAAAAAATATTTCATAGCATGTGTTTTTAGTCATTGGTCTAAGTGTTACATGATTTAATACATAACAAGCAGTAGCAACGGCTTCGGCCCAAAAAAAATTTGGTAGGTTACCACTATTTGTTAGGGTTCGTGCACATTCCTGCAAAGTTTGATTTTTTCTTTCTACAACACCGTTTTTTTATGGTGTTCGAGGAAATAAAAATTTATGACTAATTCCCTTTTTGTTACAAAAATTTGTAAATAGTTCATTTTCAAATTCACCTCCATGGTCACTTCATATACTATTAACTTTTAAATTCATTAATTATTTTATTCATTTAGAAAAAAATTGAACGTTTTAAAGGTGTCACTTTTATGTTTTAAAAATAATGTCCAAGTATATCTTGAAAAATCATCAATAATTACAAAAACGTATTTGTTATGATTTATTAAACGTACTTGAGTTGGTCCGGATAAATCTAGATAGAGTAATTCGAGAGGTTATTTTGTGGAAATTTCCTTTTTAGATTTAAAGGAACTTTTCTTTAATTTACCAAATTGATAAGCGCCACACAGGTTTTTAACCTTGTAGTTGATTTTTGGTAATCCTCTAACTAATTCATTTTTAACTAGTTTGTTGATATTCTTAAAATATATTTGACAAAAATGTTTATGCCATAACCATGGATCATCATGACTCGCGGCTAAGCATAAATTAGTATCGTCTTTGACATTCATGTTTAAAACATATATGTTTCGATTTCCAAATCGTTCAAAAATTACATTTTTATTTTGATCAAAAATATTGCATTTATTTTTCTCGAAATCAAATTTAAATCATTTATCACATAATTGACTTATACTCAATAAGTTATGTTTCAAATTTTCTACCAATAAAACATTAGTAATTATCGGAGAGTTAGAAATACCAATATTAATGACTTCGCTAATGTCGATGAAAAATCCTTTTGAGGTATCTCCGAATGTCACAGTGCCACCATCGATATATGTTGTATTCGATAGCATATTAGCATTTCCAGTCATATGTTTATAGCAACCGCTATTGAGTATCCATTTTTCTTTATTTTTTATTTTAATTTTGGGTACCTGTAAAATAAGAAAAAATTAATTGGTACCCACATTCTTTGATCAGGGTCCTACGTGTTAGTGGAAGAAGGTAGCCATATCCATGAGGATTTGATTCCTTTAGAAATGTAATTATTGTTATTTATACAACCTTCTTTAAATATTCATCAATATATTTTTGTCTAATTAGTTTATTATTTGTTTTTGGAATCCATATTTTGACCATATTTGTATATGAATTCTTAAACTTAGTTTCTAACTTTGGCTTTTGAATTTTGTGTATAATGTGCTATATTTCTTTGACTTTTGTTTGTTTTTAAAACCTAATCCATTCACTACTAGAATTATTGTATATAGTAACGGGGGGGCAACGACCGCCAACAGCCATTGACCAATGGCTTCCAACGGCGAGCAACGGCAAGCTTTTTCCCGGAATTTTTTATAACAAAAAACACATGCCATTGGAAGCCGTTGGAATATTACCGTTGGCGGCCGTTGCTCGCCGTTGGAAATCCGCGACTAACCTGCAGCCAAACCCTCTTCTTCCCCATTCAGTTTTTACACGAAAACCATATCAAATTTCCCAAATTTTCCCCCCTACAAAATTTTCAACCCCATTTTATCCCCTTCTACACGTTCTAGCATCCTCATCTTCGTTTGCAAGCTTCACAACCTCCAAAATCGGGTATTATTTGCTAAAACCCTAATTTTGATAAATTTTTAATATTAGGTTAAATTGATAATTTTTGTGTATGTATTGTGCTATTGTTTATGTAGTGTAGTGTATTTGACCTTAATTATTGTTATTAAACTAATTATTGCATGTTTAACTATGATTTGTTAAATTTGGATTATTGTTAAATTAGTGTCAAACTTAATAATTGTTACTAACCTAAGCATGAACCTCACTTGTTATTATATTAGTGATTGAATTGTGTAAAATCGTACATAGAAAGTGATGATATTTACCTATAAATTGTTCACTTTTGACATGTTATGATACGATATATACGTGATACATTTTGTGCATGACTGGATGTGATTTGTGATGCGATTATATGTATAACATTGTTTGTTTATTTTATACGTTGTGCGTGCACACTGGATTTTTTTTTGTTTTAGGAAAAAATCATTATATATGCGTTGATTCAACATATTGTTTATTGATATATAAAAGTTTAAATTTTATGAAAATAAAATTTAAACTTTTGTATCGCTAATTTTAAAATTTAAACCCTTAGATTGTTTTTGTCCCCGTCTGATAAGTATTGTATACGATTGTTGTGTGGATATTCGTTTTTTTAACAGAACGGACATCTATATTCATCGTGTACAGTATTTGTTGGATTTGTCTCTGTATTGGACAAGTTACAAAAACAATAACATAATTAAATCTCGTAAATCATTTCAGTTTAAACGGTTCGCAAAATTTCGGCAGCGCTTCTCTTTATGTTCCCTGTGTACACGCAATTGTGTACTGTTCAGGGAACTAAAGCGAAGTGCTGTCGAAATTTTGTTGAATCGTTTAAATTGAAATGATTTATGCGATTTAATTACGTTATTGTATTTGTAATGGGAGGTAGGATGACCCATTAACAAAGTGTCAATGATCAATTAATATCAAATTCGCTAATAAAATTATTTAAATAGAATATAATGTTCATTTCAAAATAAGCTTTAAGTATTATTTTAACAGATATAACACAAACAAGAAGACTGTTTATAAAATTGTTTTAATAAAAAATGTCAATGCAAATTTATATCGTACTTTTTAATTATATACGTAGGTAAATGGACAATTATTTTACTGATCGGAGCTGGATGTACAAAAAACGAAGGGTCGATACTGAAGGCTCAACAAGCGAACATTTTAATAATGGTGTTAGCGTATTTATGGATTTTGCTTTACGTAATAACGGAAACTACAAAGAAATCCGTTGTCCATGTAGTAAATGCAAACTGTTAAAGCATTTGATACCTCAAATGGTTAGAGTTCATTTGCGTCAGTTCGGTTTCGTGTCGAACTATTTAATTTGGGATCGTCATGGGGAACAGTTAGCATCTAATCCCGTACAAGATGAGGAGGTGGTGAGTAATGAAATTGGTACGACAAATCTTGTAGAACATATGGTTGAAGATGATGCACGTTCAATGTTTCCTGTTCCACAATTAACTGATGACGATGGTAATGTTGAAGAAGAACCAAATATTGGGGCAAAAAAAGTATATGATTTGTTAGATGCCGCGAAAAAACCCCTTTGGGAAGGCTACACAAGCGGAACCCAATTATCAGTAATTGCTGAATACATTGCGATGAAATCTAAATACAACCTCACAGAATCTGGATTTATAGCTGTTGTACAAGCTGCGAAACGACATATGCCTCCTAATAATCTAATGTGCGAAAATCATTACGAAGTAAAAAAACTGATGTCGGCTTTCGGTTTACCGTATCAAAAAATAGATACATGTCTAAAGGGTTGCATGTTGTTTTGGAAAGAAGATATCAACCTTAGAAATTGTAAAATATGTAATCAGGAAAGATACAAACCAAGAAAGAAAAAGGGAAAGGAAGTCCCGTATAAGCGTATGCATTATTTACCAATTACTCCTAGACTTCAAAGGTTATATGCATCTTCTGTAACTGCGCAACATATGAGATGGCACGGTGTGAGAACACAGGAAGAAGGTACGTTAACACATCCAGCTGATGGGGAAGCATGGAAGCATTTTGACCAGAAATATCCTGATTTTGCATCCGAAATTCGTAATGTTAGACTTGGTTTATGTACGGATGGATTTTCCCCATTCTCTCAATTTGGTTCGAAATATTCGTCATGGCCTATAATTATCACACCGTATAATTTACCTCCTTGGATGTGTATGAAAACTCCATATATGTTTCTTACAGTTGTCGTACCTGGTCCTGATGATCCGACACAAGGAATCGATGTTTATTTACAACCATTGATTGATGAATTAAAAAAATTGTGGTACGAGGGAGTAGAGACATATGATATTTTCCAAAAAAAGAACTTTCGGATG
Source organism: Allium fistulosum (assembly GCA_030737815.1). Lineage (NCBI taxonomy): Eukaryota > Viridiplantae > Streptophyta > Magnoliopsida > Asparagales > Amaryllidaceae > Allium > Allium fistulosum. Next base: position 106,515,427 of record CM060907.1, read on the forward strand.
TATGCTTCTTTATTGTGGACAATCAGCGATTTTCCTGCATATGCAATGCTTTCAGGTTGGAGTACGGCCGATCGTCTAGCTTGTCCTTATTGCATGGAAGAAACACGAGCAATTTATTTACCTCATGGAAAGAAAGTTTCGTGGTTTGACTGTCATCGATGTTTTCTTCATATTAATCATCCTTTTCCAAGAGATAAAAAAACTTTACAGCTAATAGACATGAAACTTTGAGACCACCTACGGTTTGGTCAAGCGAAGAAATTTATGAACTTGTAAAGGATTATCCAAAGATACATGAAACCGGAGAACAAATTGAAATTCAAGGTAAATCATCGATTCATAACTGGTGCAAACAGAGCATATTTTGGGAATTTCCTTATTGGAAAAATCTCTTGATTCGTCATAATATTGACGTGATGCATAATGAGAAAAACGTGTTAGATAATCTGTTTAATACAATTTTGAATGTTAAAGGGAAGACGAAAGATGATTTGAAATCAAGACGTGATATCGAAGTAATATGTAATCGTCCTGAGCTTCATATAAAACCAAATGACACAAAAAAGCCAAAAGCTTGCTATGAGCTAGACAATAATCAAGTTAAATTACTTTTAAAATGGATGGAAGGATTAAGATTCCCGGATGGCATATCTTCTAATCTTCGTAGATGTGTTGACTATAAGAACAATAAACTTAGCGGGATGAAAAGTCATGATTGTCATGTTATGATGGAAAATTTGTTACCCGTAGCTTTTAAAGAACTGTTGCCCATAAAAGTTTGGACTGTTGTAACAGAACTTAGTCTGTTTTATAAAGAGATTTGTTCAACTACATTAAAAGTTGATCGTCTATGTAAACTTGAGGAAGAAATCCCGATATTGCTTTGCAAACTGGAAAAAATATTTCCTCCAGGTTTTTTCAACGTTATGGAGCATTTACCTATTCATCTTCCATTTGAAGCACGTCTTCGAGGGCCTGTGCAATATGGATGGATGTATCCATTTGAAAGGTATATTAATATTTAGTTTTTTACATATTGGTTTAATTAAATGTATAAAAAATTAATTGTAAATAATTTTTGCTAGGTATTTAAATCATCTAAAGAAAAAAGTGAGACAGAAAGCTCGAGTTGAAGGTTCGATTTGCAAATCGTACATCGAAGAAGAAGCTTCGTTTTTTTTCTCTCACTATTTCAGTGACCATGTAAACATATCATTTGAAAGTGCTACGCGTAATGATGAAGGCATTGATGAAGATGATTGTCAAGCGACTTTATCTATTTTTAAAAAAACCGATCGGCCTGTTGGTAAATGTGTGGAAGTATGGTTGGATGATAGAGATTATCAAGTAGCACACACGTACATTCTTCTCAACTGTGCCGAAGTTGCACCATTTATTAGGTAATATATATACACATACGTCTACACATGCATATCATCTACACATATGTATACACAAATATGCACGCATGTATTTTAATCATAATGCAACATTTGTTCTATAATTGCAGTATTTACGAATCACAACATCCAAACGACGATATCGGTAAAGAATTTGCTGCTTGGTTTTCTAACTACGTTTTTGATACAACAAATTGTGTTGTAGATGAAGGATTGAAACATTTAGCTATGGGACCAAAAAGGATAGTCAAGACATATCCAATATTCTTTGTCAACGGATATAAATTTAATACCAAAGATTACGGAGCCGAAAAATCAACTAACAATACTGGTGTATTTGTTAAAGGTAGTGATGATCCAAATGATCACATAAATGACTTTTATGGCGTGCTGACCCAGATTTTGCAGTTGACATATTTCACCCGACCCGCAGAAGAAGTTTTTTTGTTTAAATGCAACTGGTTCAGCAACGTTCCAGGTTCTGGAATAAACGTGGATCCAAAATATAATCTTATAGAAATAAAACATACTTCGAGGTATTATAAGTACGATCCTTTTGTACTTGCCAAACAAGCTCTTCAAGTTTATTATGCTCCTTACCCATCTTTAAGAAGAGATAAAATAGATTGGTCGGCTGTTTTTGAAACCAAACCAAGGTTTACATTTGATGGACGGAATATTCCCGAACAACAAGCTTACCAAGCAAATATCGAGGAAAATAGAGGAATAATAGTAACCGACGATCAAATAGATTTTGGACCTCTAAACGATGAATCAAATGCATTAATTGAAGCATTTTAGAGTATAGAGGAACAAAATATAGAGTGCGAAGAAGAGTCTGAATCCGAAAGCAATGAGGATTGATCACTAATCAATATTTTGAGAAGGTATTTTTTTTCATTTTTCTGTTTCCAAAGTAATTTTATATGATATGTATCACATAGTCTCTTTTATGCTACGCCATAATGTATGTTACGCCATTTGCATACTAAATTAATCAATGTTACTCTTGCTTTTCTTTATACTATGATTTCATATAGGTATGTCGGGACGCAGACGTTCACACTCCGGATCTTCCAGCTCACAGAGAGGTGATGATGCTGGTCCTTCACAGCCGGGTGTTCAGCCAACGGTATGGCTGAAACCCAAAGCCGATGGCAGGTAAGTATAAAAGTTTCAAAATTAAATTTTAGTCCATACAATCTTTTATCAAATATATATAGTAGTAATGGAATATTAAATGCTTTTTTCCTGTTTTACACAGCGGTGGGTTTTCGTTGGAGCCTTCCAACATAGTGCTCACGATCTCTCGACGGGCGTATATGGCTCGTATGACCTCGTGTTGGCCGAGGTGGACTGCGATACCAGAGGGGGCGAGGGAGGCTATCTGGCAGGACTTTTTGGTATGTATGGTATATCAAATTATTGCATTATGTGGTCATGTACATTATGTCAATTCATGTTTGCACTATTTGTAGCAACTGTATAACTCATATATTTTCAAACGTGCAGAGGGAAGTGGACTTGGCCGATGCTGATGTTTCTGTTGTCTGGCGCCATTGGAGCAGCAAAATTGCTAAAAACTATCGCGAAACAATAAACAGCATCAAAACATCAGGAAAGAGGCCTCATTGGATGAGTGAAGCTGTCTTTGATGAGTTCACCACATGGTGGAGCAACGAGGATTTTGTGGTAAATCTATCATATATTTAATTTAAATTGTTTGAGGCAAATAATATATAAATAATTAAAACTGTCAAAACAATTTTTGTTTTCAATTTAAATTTGCAGAGGCAGTCCAAGAGGAATTCTGCAAACAGGAGCAGGAACCCCGTTACACATCACGGTGGTTCCAAGTCTTTCCAGCATCACCGGGAAGATTTGGTATAATTATTAAATAAGATAATTAGTTAATTATTTTAAGTTTTAATTTGTTAAAATATAAATAATGTATATTTATATATGTATATTTCAGGAGAGACAACGGGGGGGCTGTTAGTTATTGGGATGTGTTTACCCATACACATGCCTTGACTCAGGTTGATGATTACGGCGCAGTTTCTTACTCTTGGGACCACGATGACAAAGCGCGTGTTGCCTATGTAAGTATAACATAAGTAACTAAAACCTACAAGTTAATTGAAATAACGTTAACTAAATTCAATTATATTTTGCATGGCAGCAAAAGTTCCAGGAAGCGCGGACAGCTTTACTTGTGGATACGGGACAAGCTCACTTGACCCCCGATGAGGAGGACGCCATTTTTGAGTCTATCATAGATCCAGTGACCCGCGGCAGACGCTACGGATATGGAAGCCAATCGGTAATTTTAAGTTAAATTTTAAGTTAGTAAATATCCTTATACTAGTGTATTCCATTCATATGTTGAACTAACCTTATACCCGCGGCAGACGCTTCCATATCCGTAGTTTGTTTTATCAATTTGTTAGCGAATATATATAGATTAGTTAATTTGCAATTATTTTAATACTAATTTTTTTAGTGTAGTTGATAATTTAAATTTGTTTACAGGCTCAGACAGCGCAAAGAGAATATCAAAAGGCTCAAGATAAGGAAGAGATTGCGCAGCTACGAGCCGAGCTTGCCGAGATGCTGGAACGCAATTTGCAGCATGAAGCAAGGATGGAGGAGATGAACCGGCGTATGGCGGAGTTCATCGCACAGTATGGACAGCCTCCTTCATCTGGTGGTTCTGGTGCGGATGGATTTAGGTATGTTCTGTTATTGTCATGTATATTTTGGAGTTGGTGAGAATTTGATACATTCTGATGGTTTCTGTGTATATTTGGAGTTGATACATTCTGATGGTTTGGTTGAGAATGTTGGTGTGGATTTTTTGATGTTGGTTATGTTTGGATATTGGTTGATGTTGAAAAATATGCATGATTTGGTTATATCTATATGTTTGGAAATGTTTTGGTATAGTTGGTATATATATATGCTCGAAATGGAGCTGTTTTGATATAATTGTGGTTGTGTGTGGCTGGAAACAAGTACTGCTGGTTGGAGGCAAAAAAATATACCCAGATTTCCAACGGCGAGCAACGGCTACCAACGGCCAAATGGTCACCAACTTCCAACGGCTTCCAACGGCTACCAACGGCAAATTCCAACGCATTCCAACGGCAATTTGGTCAACAGGATTTGTCACGTTAACAAACTTGCCGTTGGAGGCCGTTGGTATAACCCCGTTGGTGCCGTTGGCGGCCGTTGCTCGCCGTTGAAATGTATACCAACGACATTTCCAACGGCGAGCAACGGCTTTCCAACGGCCTCCAACGGCCATCCGCCGTTGGAAACAACCCTTTCTCTTGTAGTGATTTCAATTTCCAGATGGTTTAGATATCATAATCAAATTTTCTAAATTTTGTTTTTCTTTGTTGAATTTTGTCACATTATTTGTTATTTTATCTAACCTACTTATAAGATCACAAATTTCAATATTTCTTGAATCTAAAATTGCTTGTAATTCTAGTTTTTCTTTATCCAGATTAACCTTTTCTAAATTATAATTTTCTAAATCATTTGATAATTTGTCATTTTGACATAATAACGTTGCATATTTTTTGAACAATTTCTAATTCTTCTTCTAAAATAATTTTTTCATCTTTTAATAATCCGTTTTCTAATTTTGATCTAATTTAACTTTCCCACATATTCTTTATTTAATTTTTTTGATTCTCCATATTTATCATCTAATTCAATGCTTATTTCCATTATTTCATCATAAGTAAGTTCAAGACGTACCTCATAAGTGTTAGCCATAAAACACACATGTGCTTGTTCCGAGTCGCTTTCACCATCACTATCTGAAGAAGAAGATGAATCTGAATCATCCCATGTTACTTGAAAAGCTCTTTTATTTTTCTTGAATTTATCAAATTTGCTTTTATTTTTATCATTATTGAGCGGTGGACAATTCTTCTTCATGTAGCCAAAATTTTCACACTCATAGCATTTAATCGTTGTTTGATTTGAGGAGTTTGGTTTACCACCATTTGAAATTTGGTCATCTTCTTGAACTTCTTGAATTTGTTGTAGTTCTTGGTAATAAAGACAATCTCATCTTTGTCTAAGTCTGAATCTTCATTACTTGCTTGGAATGCAATGTTTTTCTTTTCATGATTTTGATCCTTTCTACCTTCAACTTAGCGTCATACAACATCAGTTTTCTTATTAGCTCTTCGACTTTAAGTTGAGAAAGATCATTAGCTTTTTCGATGGCTAAAACTTTTCTTTTCCATTTATTTATCAAAGAGTTAAAATTCGCGTTACTAAATCAAAATCTATGAATTTGACTCTAAGTTCCATGAGATTGTGTTGAATGGTTTGAAATCTTGCATACATATCAATAATTGATTCGCTCGTTTTCATTTTGAAAGACGAAAATTGGTTTTGTAAAATCGAAATTTTGGTTTGCTTGACTTTATTCGTGCCTTCATGTGTGATTTGTAAAGTGCGCCATATATCATATGCAGTCTTGTAGAGCATGACACTGAAAACTCATTTTTGTTAAGTGAGCAAAACAATACATTCATAACTTTGTCGTAGTTAGATGCCTCTGCTTTTTGTGCATTAGTCCAAGTGCCAATATCGGTGTCATGTGCTTCGTATTTGTTTTGATTCGCTAGCCATATTTCTAAACCATTGGCTTCCATAAAAATTCGCATGTGCGTTGACCAATAATCATAATTAGAACTAGTAAATAGTGAAGGATGAGCAGTTGATTGACCTTCTTGAAATGTGCTTGCCATTTTAATGATTTTTCAATTATGTGTTACTATAGACTGAAATGACCTAGCTCTGATACCAAATGAAAGTCTATAGGATCTTTTTAAGTAATGAAACTTATATATATACATGTAAGAGTGTATATTACTAACTATATTATGCAGAGAACAATAATTGAATATAAATAAGATAAATAATATATAAAAGCGATCACACCAGATATTTTATATTAGTTTGAACCTCCCATCCTACGTCTAGTCCCGATGCTCCCTTTCGATATTCCTTTAAACTTTTCCAACCTTGCAGTCTAGCACCCGGTTGTCCTAACCCTCGCTTCGTCCGGAGGGATAGGCTAATACAAAAGTATATCTTTGACAATCTTGAGTTCCAAATAACACAAATTTTGACTAATAGGACAAATCTTCCTATGATCTCCTTTGAGTATGTAAATGTGAGTGCTTTGAGTTGTAGGAAGTGGTTTAACCAAAATTATATTTTGGTTATGATAGATTGAGAGTATGTAAGCAATGTATGCACAAGAGAGTAAGAAATTAAGAGAGAACAGGTTCAATTAATTCAATTCAGTTAATTTCTAAATCTCAATCATGGTAGTATTTATAGATTCAAAATGATGCAAATGAAGAGTTGTTACTGTTAGATAAGTTTTATTCATTTTAACGGTTGCAACCTTTCAATGAAGAGTTGATTTCTATATATTTAAAGAAGTGTCTATTTAGAGTTTTGCAGTTTTTCAAATGACAGATGTCTGTGGGGAAACCTTAGACATCTGTGCCTTTAGGAAATAATTTTCCTGAGTATTGTCACAGACGTCTGTGGTTTTTTCTCAAACGTTTGTGGATGATAAATCAAAAAAACCACAGATGTCTATGGATGATAAATCCAGTTTTCCAATTTATGTTAGTGTATATGAAATTGTGTGTGCATATATATGCTCAAGGAGACCTTACAATGTTTTATCTAAGACTCTTAATACACTAGAATAACCTTACTACTCAAAGCATGGTCCATGGATCTTTGTTTGTCTTTGTGTCCTAGTATCTTTGAGCATGATGTTCTCTTGTAGTATATACTTGTAACCTTGATAAGATGTATAATATATATGATTGTATAGTTGTTGTCATTGAAACATAGAATGGAGGTTCTAACACCTTCTATTTTCTTACTGTTTCTTTGCATCCCTTCATCGCTTCTTCTCCAGACCGGTGCTTCTCTTGATGGCAACTCTTTGACCAATCACTACTCTTTCGCCTCTATAAAATCAGTAGCAAACTTCATATTTGGAGATCAGTTTTCCAAACACAAATTCTATTTCCTTCTCTCTATGACTTTCTGATGACTATTGCTTCCCTGATCATTCAATTAGATATTCTCATACTCAAACACTAAAATTCCTGAACCTCTACTCATATCCATATTGAGTGGTAATAGGAGTTATTGTACTATAGCGATAAGAATCGTGTATTTTAGACAAAACTTTGTCGAAGTACCTTTTTTACTTTTATCAAAAGGTAGGCATGTAAGGTGCTCAGGCAGTCTGTATTGTAACCTATTCCTCCAACTTAAGGGAGGTGTTTGATAGGAAATCTTAAGAGGTGTTTAGGGACTAAGCGTACGAGAGGTGCTCCAAACCAGGATAAATCTCAGTGTGATCTTTTACTTACTTTAATTTGCTTACTTTGCAGTTTATTTTATCACTCATGTTGCAAGTACATAAGTAGTGTTGACCATTTTATCAATATATGATCCTTCCGTTCTTTCAAGATATTACTTATACACTTGGTGTACTTAATGGATATCAAATCCAAGATAAAATCACAAAATGGTAGTGATACTGTTCTTGAGTATTTATGAATTACTAGAAATTTTTTTATGGAAACAACGAATTCCTAATGAAGGACAGTTCAGACTCAAACTTTATAAGTGATATCAAATTTAAAAAGTTAGTCTTAGTTAAACCTTAATTAAGGAGCTTTAATTTGGAAATATTTCAAATGAGAGGTTGTGGATAACTCAATTATAAATGTTATGTGCATCTCCTTGAATAATGCCATAATGAGAATAATATATAAATGCTCAAACTTATAAGAGAGATGTGAGTGGTTCACAGGACTGAAAATTCAATAACGTATTGTGATTTTAATAATGCAATGGAGCTTGCAATGTGAACCGATAACTTGATAAGAAATCGAGATATGTTCTCATTAATGAACACAAGACAAAAGAGCCTATCGATAATGGGGAAGCGTAATAGAAAAGTGCAAAATAATAATCATAAATCCATTCACTGATGCGTCTTCTCAATGTAGTTAGGTAGAATGATCAAAGGTGTGGTCATTAGGCATAATAATTGGCCCCATGTGCAAGCTAGAGACTGATAAAGTTAAAGGTGTGCCATAGGAGCAATTATGTAATTTATTACGTAACTTAACTCCTATAAAAGAATCTCTTTCAAAATGATGTAAGCATCTGGTTTTATTTTCCTATATAAATTTTGTTATAGAGATATATAAATGAATAAATTAAATTCATTAGACATATAGATGTAGAAAATCCTTATGAGAAATATTTTATCGATTGCAATTACGAACGTGTTTGTAACCATGGGTATTTAATTGATACACACATATATATAATGTTTGTAACACTCTCCATATAATGGATGATGATTTACTCATGAGCGTTGAGGGTGCCAAAGGTTTACATACCTGTGGTTGTTTGGAACAATCACAATGAGTTTCTTCTATAGGTTATAATATATAAGTCAAGATAGAATATCTTAGGGTAACGATGTACAGTAGTCTTCTAACTTGAGAGTATTGACAAACTTAAGTTTCTAGACTGTACTTTATTATAGGCAACCGCATGAAAAACACCTGAAGTGAAACACTACTCAAGAGAGGATTCATCTCCTTCGTTGTTGAAAGTCAATGTCATCATAATTGGTAAGTTGAATTCTCTGGCCAAAGAAAATCGACTATTCGATAAACGTTATCTGATTGAACTAGGGACTTAAAAATTGACTTAGACAATTAATAAGGATATTAATAGGATTTTTTACCGTAGACCAAACTCTAGATATTAAGTGATGTAGTGACGATGAAAAGAATATATGTACAAACTATCATCTCTGGGTGAGATTATATTAGATTAGAAATATCTATAAGGGTTGAACTTGAACCTATACCATGCTTGCGCAATGTCTATACAGACTTTGATATTTAAATTGTTTAAATATTGGTTGTGGACCGAGTTCGTACTAGAGAGTCATACAAATGTGTTGTCAGTTATTTTCAAATACGACCAAGGATAAAATTAATTTATAAATGATATAAATTATTAATAAATTAAAACAAATGTTGTATTAATATAAATGGCTAATTTTAATTATTATTTTTCGACTTAAAATTGGATGGAACGATATGTAAAAATGATACAATGGTTGGATTGATTTTGGAGTCAGAAATTTATTAATTAAATAATGATTTAGAGGAATCAAAGGGAAGTTTGACCATCTTTAGTCAACATTATAGCTAACAATTTTATAGGGAGGCTTTAGCTAGTCTCCAGATTTAGAGGAAATGGAGAAGAGAAAGGTTTTGGTTGATTGCTACAAATAGCCTAGCATCCACACCATTTTGGATTGACTTTTTAGAACCCTCTTCTTCTATTCCCATCCGCCTACATCCTTGGTGATACAATCTATGTTGCAAATCAAAGAGAAGGAGACAATGGTACTTAAAGAGGACAGACCGAAAAAACAATGTATCGACTCTTAGTAGGATAATTTCAACAAAAAGGAAATGCTACTGATTTACATGTATTCACTTATATAAGTATATACGTCATCACCACAATCATCTATTATTTTATTATGCTTGGTCATTATTTATTTAAAAAATTCCCAAAATTAATTTTTAAACTACAAACATATTTTCAAACATACAAATATATTGTAAACTATGTATTGTATGCGTGTGTGTGTGTGTATATATATATAATTATGATCATATTTGTATTTGATAAAAATATATTTATTATATACTATTAAATATATATATATATAATTATTTAAAACAATATTACTTTAAATAAATTTTCGGTTTAAAACGCATGTATAAAGGAAAATTTATTGGGACACAAAATGGTGACACGGTTGGTGACACAATGAATCTCAACCATTAACTTTCCCCCTGATTTCAACCCCATGTGTGGAGATAATGTGATCCTATGGTCCAGATTTATTATGTCACCAATATGTTTGATTTTATGTCCAAATAGCCGGCCACAAGTGTGTGCACGCGCGCACGCACACACACACCCATATATATATATATACACACACATATTAAATTAATAAAAAACTATTTCTTTGCTATTTCAAAAAAAATTAATTAGTTTGGACTATACACACACATATGTGTCTGTGTGTATCTGTGTGTGTGTGTAAATATATATTAAAATATAAGCACATAAAATATCTGTTCGAAGATTTATTAAAAAATTATATTTTTTTTCGGATCGAATAATATATTTATAGTATATATTTTATAATTATTTTTTACTATGTTAAAATGTTTATTTTTGAATATTTTGGATTATTCAAACTTTGTATTATTTATATTTCAAGTAATAAAATAAATAAAAATCCTTTATTGGCGGTTGAAGTTAAAATTTTATTCTGAATAATAAAAAACATAAAATTTTATTTTTAAATTAACATAATTTTATATAGTTGAATATAAGATTTATCATATATATATATATATATATATATATATATATATATAAATGCAGCAAATAAAATTAATTTTAGTTATTTATAAAATTATATATATATATATATATATATATTCGAAATTTATTTATATATCTTATACATATATTTGGATTATTATAAAATGGTATAGTGATCGATGTAATAAAAAAAATATTAATTACTTCATATACACTTAGGATGATTTTTTTCCAACAAAGCTAACGAGGTTGATTGGACTCCTACCAGATTTATTGCACTACAATAAATAAAATCTTGTGCCAAAACAAACTTTGAACCCAAGAGAAGGAAAAATAAAAAAGATAAAAAACAGAAGACAAAACACAAAGACAACACAACATACACACAGGAACACAAGAAATGAAAATACAAGAGATATAAAAAACACACTACCAAGTGCTAAAACACCAAAAAAAATCAGAGAGGGTTCAAACCCTAAACATGATTCCTTCATCCCAGTTGTTACACCATGCATAATTACATGCCACAACTCCACATTGCTTCTTGCCTTACTGTTAAAAATCCTTAAGTTCCTTTCCTCCTAGGTTAATTTAAAATTTTCTTCATGCTAAGCAACATCAAGTACAACTCCATGCTTCTCCACCTTGTAGCCTTGTAGATTAGAGACCATTCAATTGAACTATCCCTCACCATGACATGGCTCAATAACTGGAATATTTCAATGCAGTTGAAAATTAAATGATCACAGCTCTCATTTGCATCGTTACAAAATACCCACAAAAGAGATATATTTTTAGCAAAGCTAGCCGGTTTTTTAAGTGGACCATCCACTATATATTAATAAATAATTTAAGAATAGGTGAGAGGCAAAGGTACCCCATCAGCTACAAGAACTCACACCACACCTTACAACCACACAAGGAAAAAGCTGCATAATAGAGTTACATAGAAAAGAAATAGCCAAAAGGAATAGCCAAAAGAAAACTGAGCCGAAAAAATATCTGCTAAACCAAACTCAATACCTTTGTCCAAATCAACAAGCTCTAAATATTTGGGAGGAGAAGCTGGCATAATAGGACTCACATCTCGAGTCACAGTGACAACAGCATCAATAACAGGTTCACAAAGAAGATATATTCATTCCTAAACAGCAAGTTTATCTCTTGAAAGGGTAGGTTTATTTAAGATTTTCCAAAGGAGCAAGTTTTCCTTAGGAGGAGAATGTTTAAGCCTAGTTCTCCAGCACCATTTAAACCTTGGCAGCGCATCAAATCCAGTTATCTCTTTATAAATAATTCCTACAAAATGCTTCTTACTGTTGACAGTCCACACAACATGGTCCTGCATGACACTAGGATAATGATTATTTTGTAGTATAGTCCAAAAGTTCCTTTTAGCCTGGTTGCTTGAGTATAGCAGAGAGAGAGCACCATCATGTATGTACTCCTTGGCCAAAGCATTACTACTAATACCAGACTACTGCATTTCCTGATAGTTGATGCTTTTAGAGAGAATGAGTCCTTGTTGAGCCCAAGAGTTATCCCAAAACCTTGCACATCCATTGACTGACAAGTTAAGTTTGATAAGGGGAGAACAACTCCTCTTATATTAAGAATCTTCCTCCAAGTCCAACTGCAGTTCTGTGGCACCTCCATCGCCTAGAAATTCTTCCTCTTAATACTGTTAAACATAGTCCGTTCGACCCAAATGTTATCATTCTAGTTTAGTAAGGCATCAATGTGTAACTGAAAGTAGCTAGATTCCACTTGCTAATGTTTACAAAACCAAGTCCACCCTTATGCAATTGCGACTCAAGTTTGCTGTAGGCACAAGGAATGATCTTTTAGAATGGACACTACCAGTCCAAAAAAACCTAAGCATGGCACTCCTAACCATCTTGAGCAGTTTTTTATTGAGAACAAAAGTTCTAGCCTAGTAAACAAAGGCACTGATTTAATCAGTACAAACCTACCTGTTGGCTTAAGAGCCTGTTAGCCTAACAATTCAAAGTTGCAGTGATCTTGGTATACAGAGGAATGCATTGATCATAAGATATGATAGAGGTTGAAAGAGGAATGTCAAGGTAATCCATGCTTTTAGACATAGGATGAAGACCAGATACATTCATTATACTGTCAGAAAGGGTTTGTGGATCACCGGCCATTAAAATATGGGATTTGTGGAGGTTCAACTTATGACCAGTCATTATATAAAAGGCATCAAGGGTTTTCAGTAAACGGTTGATTGAAGCAAGATTAGGTTTGGTGAAGATCATGACATCATCAGAAAACATCAAGGAGGCTACATGAGGATGCTTGCATCAGGTGATATTAGATTGCATTAGACTGAAACTGTAAGTTGATCATGTGAGTAAACACTTCCGTAACAAGAATGAAGAGGTAGGAGGAAATTGGATCCCCCTATCTTATTCCCTGGCTGCTCTTGAAATATCCAATAGATTTACCATTAATGTTCAAGGAAAATTTTGGTTTTGAGATACAGGTATAAATTCATGCCAAAAATGGTTTAGGAAAATGCATTAAATCCATAATTAAGACAATGGATTTCCAATGTAATGTATCATAAGCCTTTTCGATATCATGTTTCAACATAGCTCTAGAAGAGGATTGTGAATTATTATACCCTTAAAGGAGTTCATGTGCAAGAAGTACATTATCTAGTATACTTCTATTTAGCAGGAAGGCAGCTTGATTTGATGAAATGAGGCCTGGTATGGCAGTTAACAATCCAGTGGCTAAAATTTTGGAAATGATCTTATAAATCACATTGCAGCAAGAAATTAGTCTAAAGGAGCTAATTGAAGTTGCTGGTTTGGTTTTAGGGACAAGAACAAGATCAGTAGCATTAATTTTCCTAGGCATTCTACAGTTATTGAAAAAAAATTGTATTACTCTACAGACATCATCAGATACCACTTCCCAGTTATGGGTAAAAAAATTGACATTAAACCCATCAGGACCTCCATATGTTTTCTTATTCATAGAAAATAAAGGTTACTTAATCTCAGCATTAGTTATTGAAAAGGAGAGTAAGCGGCTTTCATCAGAATTAATCCTAAGTAAATTAAGCTCAGCAATCTTTTCAAATTCAGGATTAAAGTTGGAAGAATTACCCAAAAGGTTTGAGAAGTATGACAAGAAAGATTCTTTCAATTGCTTTCAGGGAGGATTGCAAAATACCTTCTTCATTAAATATTGAATTGATTTGGTCCAAAGACTGCTTAGCTTTAAGAGGCATGAAAATAAGCTGTATTCCTATCACCATGTATTGACCATTTCTGCCTTAGCTTCTGATTCTTCATACCGTTCTCATTCTTCAGAGCTTTATTCATGGATGAGAACAAGGTGTGTTCAGTCTTAGCAGCTTCAACGTCATCAAGGTGCTCCATCATATAATTGTGAGCCTACTGCAATTTAACATTTAGGATAATTATATTAAATAAAATATATTATATATAAATATATATATATATTGAAAATTAGTAAAAAAAAATTATTAGGGCATTTCAGACCAAAATGATCGGTCCATCAGCTGCAAGTACAAGACATAAAGTACCTACAAACTGATACATTCCATCTATACGTTCCACTTTACAACTTTTAAATCTAAAACAAATAAAAGAAAGAACACCTTCTCTCTCCATCATCGCGGCCAGTAACTCATCGAGCATATATCTAGGGTTTTTACCTTTCCCCGCGTCCAATCCACTGCTTCAAACAAGGCTTCTGTACCTACCCTACTCCTGGTAAGGATTATTTCGCTAATTCGTTTGCCTCCAATTTGCATGTCTGAGATAGCAAGTTTACTAACTTCAACTGTGCTTCATCTTGTACTTTGGAATATTCTTCGATTTCGCTCTCTCCAAATGCTCCAAATAGCCATTATCAGAGCGATGCCATGCACTTTGGTTTTCAGACGTTTATGCTGCCCAATTCCTATCAGGTATGCGATAACTCGCTGTAATTTATTTGCATTGGCTGATAGATTAGTTGTTTGTTGATAATAACCCCAAACCTCTGTTGAAAGTTCGCATTCAAAGAACAACTGGTTATGATTCTCCTCCTGATTACCACAGAAAGGAAAAGTTTTTCATCTAGAATTCCCCATTTAAAAGTCTTTCTTTTGTTGGCAATCTCCCCAAAACAGATCTGTATGATGTTGCTGCCATTTTCAGGCAATAAGCTATATGTGTGTGTGTTTGTGTGTGTGTATATATAATTATGATATTCGTATTTTGAATATGAATGACATAACATATTAAATATAAATTAAGGAAATAAATTTGAATCAAATTATCAATAAAATTATTTTAAACATTATAATAAGTAAAAAAATTAATCAATAAAATTAAATTAAAATATCACAAACCGCTTTTATTAATAAAAATACTAAATTTGATTTAGTATAAAACGATATTTATTTACATAAACACATAATAAAGATTTCGTGCAATTTAATAGAAGGAAAATTTTGAAAATTCACCATTTTGATCCCGCTGCCAGTGCACTTGATCCAACAATTTTCATAAGCAATGGAAAGATTTATGAAGCAAAAGCTACTGATGGTGATTAAGGCATAAAATGGTGATTATGAAGTGTGTAGTCTATGAAAGCTATCGTACTGATTAAGCTGTTGAGTTAATAAAGCTATCGATTTTATAAGAGAAGGTGTTATTATGTGTATAAGTGCAAATGATATCATGTGTATAAGAGGAGAAGCTATCGTGTCTATTAAAGGAGATGCTGTCGAATTTATATAAGCTACCAAGTTGATGAAACTATCGAATTTATAGTTGTTATCGAGTTTATTGAAGCTATCGAGTTGGTGAAGCTATCGAGCTGATGAAGCTATCAAGTTTAAAGAAGTGGAAAATTATTTCAAAGACGAAATTGTTTTATTTTTTATTTCAAAGGACAACCAACTTCTATTGTTCACATCAAGGACAACTTTCAAGTTTTAATTGGGTAAGATCCAAATATTTTAAATCAAGATACACATCGACATTTCATAAATAATGAAGATTAATTATGAAAAAAATTATGAATGCAAAAAAAAAGAATATATAATATAATAAAAATTAATTGCAGAAAGTTGTGAATGTAAGAAAAACGAATGTGCAAAAAAACAACACGGAAGGCTAAATGTATATTGCTTTGTTATTTATAACTAACACTTTTTAAATGTTAAATGGTAATAGCTTTCCAAACTGCTTCGTTTTATATTTTAAGTGATATAATATAATGCTAATTTTTAAGTTATAAAATTATATTCATTTAGCTTTCCAAGCTGTTTACTTATATATTTTCATGCTAACATTAATTGATTAAAATGTTTATAAAATCATTTTTTTTCTTGCAATTTCAAGTGTCACTCTTTATTTTTTTATTAATCTACTGAGATGGGTAATTAAGGACAACTTTCAAGACTTAATTGGGTAAGATCCAAATATTTTAAATCAAGATACACATCGACATTTCATAAATAACGAAGATTAATTATGAATGCAAAAAAAAAAGAATATATAATATAATAAAGATTAATTATGGAAATGTTGTGAATGTAAGAAAAACGAATGTGCAAAAAATCAGCACGGAAAGCTAAATGTGTATTGCTTTGTTATTTATAACTAACACTTTTTAAATGCTAAATGGGGATAGCTTTCCAAGCTGCTTCATTCTATATTTCAAATGATATAATATAATGTTACTTTTTAAGTTATAAAATTTTGTTCATTTAGCTTTCCAAGCTGTTTACTTATATATTTTCATGCTAACATTAATTGATTAATATGTTTATAAAATCGTTTTTTTTCCTTGCAATTTCAAGTGTCATTCTTTATTTTTTTATTACTCTACTGAGATGGGTAATTAAAATGAACTTAAGGTTTACATAATGTATTGATGTCTTCATTCTTAATTTAATTATTAAAGTTCATTGTCCTTGGATGTAATATTTTCCTAAAATGTGCCCTTAAAATAAAATACCCCTTTATAGAAGCTATCGAGTTTGTAGGTGCTACTGAGTTTATAAAAACTATCGAATGCTATCGAGTTTATAAATGCTATCAGGTTGATGAAACTATCAAGTTTATAAATGTTATCGAGTTTATAGAAGCTATCAAGCTGATGAAGGCACTAAGGATGTTGTGAAGATACATGTTCATTAAAATATATTAATAGGTTCCTTCTAAGAAACTTAATTTAACTATATATTAGGAAGGCAAATATAAAGGATATTCAACATGAAGCGATAAAGAGAAATCTATATGAAGGGCAAGTGAAATAATATAAAGAGAAGCTCACACTTAACTAAAGATAAAAAGTCCAAAGCATTCCCCATGCAACCACGCCACTTTTTCAATTCTATATATAAAAATGATCTGCTACTAATCTGCATGAACTACTTAGAACTTTGAGATCATGACACGTGTCTCCATCTAGATCATTTATCTTGTTACGTCACTATCAGCATCAACTTTGATTTTCCAATACAAGCAAGCGACATCACTCACTAACTACTATAAATAAGGGTCCACCCCACATAAAAAGGGGCTCTTCTCCTCATTCTTGCAGTATAGCCTATTTTTCTTTCTTGTAATTTCCAAGTTCACATGAGAGCTTGAGAAAAATTTCAATAGCCAATGAAAAAGAAGTTGCCTTGTACTTTTGCTATAAGATCCAACGAATAAAGAAATTACAAGTAAGTTTGAAATTTATGTTTTTTAATCTATTTAAGTATTTATCAATATTTCTTCTATATTGGGCATATGTGGTATTTTTTCAAAATCAAGTAGCTTTTCAAAGATGATTTGAATGTCAGATCAAAAATTGGTTTAACAATGTTGATCCAAGGAGGGCGAGAGCTTTCGATTGCAGGTTATTGTGGAACGATGGCATATCGTGGCTGAAATAGGTGGTTGATCAAGGTTTCGACCTAGATAGATGGAAGTTCATCAGAGGAAGTTTTCTTATTTGCTAATTTTAATCAGTAATTTCCTGATTTTCTCTTGCTCTTGCATTTCTATAATTTTGTAAGAAAAAATCCTTTATATACTTCAACTCTCATTGCAAATCCATACTCTTTTAGTCATATTCTTTAAGGATTTGAAAACCACTTAAAATCAAAGAGTTTTTGCTTGGATTCTCAATCATTCTTCCTCTGTTCTCATCATATTCCTCTCTGAATTCAAAGATATATTGCTATTGGAGATATATAGAATCATTGTACTAAAACTGCAAGAATTTGTATTGAAATTACAACCACATACTCATGCTTTACTGTTGTTGCAAAGAGAAAGATGTTCTTGCGACCTATGGAAAATCAAGAGGAAAGATGTACCTTACGACTCATGGAATTATAAGATCGTAAAAGTGTTATTGCTACCCGTGGAAATCAAGAAAGTGATAGTGAAATTTTGTTCGAAGAGTACACAACTGAACATAGGATTGGATGTCTGAACCAATATAATAATCCTGATGTCTTTCACTCTTATTGTTTTTAGTTTACTTTAAGATTATTATTTGATTATAGCTTGTGTTTTTTATTTCTTTTTTGGCAAAGCTAGCCGGCTTTAAAGTGGATCGTCCACTCTTGTAAATGAATTTAGGAACAGGTGTTTGGCACATGCATCAAAACAATTTAACAAATACAAGCCCAATAGGAAAAATACCTATACTACTAATACAGACCACGCTAGTCTCCCTCCACAGAGGAGGAACCACTCTCATCCTCAGAATATGCAGGGGCAATTACATGCAAGTATCTAGAAAAAAAGAGAAACTAAAGAAGAAACAAAATCCACCGAATCGGTTCTGTACAAATACTTCCTATCACATGTGTCATCCGCCAACACGGATTTATTACTATCACCAAGATCGCCCAGAGCACATAGAGAAAGCACTTCACCATCCGTGTGATAGAACAAGCATCTCTCCCTGCCCTCAATTCCTACGTGCTTGAAAAAGCTTTAACTAGACGGCTCGTATCTCATTTTCGAAGGCACATAGACCCATGCTTGCTTAGAACGACACTAGTAAAAATCCAGGGGGGATGTAACCACCACCGGATCCACCAAGGCTAGAGCAACAACATCACTAACATGCGACACAGAAAAGATCACCGAAGAGAGCAGTATTCTAACCCCCTTTTAATGGGTCTTTGCTTTGGAATCCACTTCCAAGTCGCGGGACGAGGAAGGGGAACCTTAGCAGTAAAAGGCAATGGCACATCAACAATCGTAGGAGAAATATCAGAAGAACCATGCTTACAAGCATCGGCCATATAGCCAAAGGAGCAACACGTCGTGCAAACCAATCATCGGTTGCAAAACAAAAGGAATGTGAGAGAAATGAGTCTAGACAGGAATAGATAACACTTTCTTCTAGCACTATCAATAAACGCACTCCAAATTGTAATAATAAAAGACTTTCCCTCAATGAAAAATGGGTCGGCTTTGAGAACACGAAGCCTTTCTTCGGGCTTAGAGAACTTGAAATAAAACATTGAGTTGTCGTAGATCACTTGTAAACCACCCCTAAGCTTCCAAAATTGTTAATAATGGTCTTTAACCACATGATAAGAGGGGTTGGAATCAAGAGAAAAACCAACCAAATATTCCGACCAGAAGTCAACACCTACCTGAATTACCTCTGGAGGAGGAACCATCACTCCATCAACTTTAGATGTTTCAATAGTCCGAGGAGAATAATGGCCTGCATTCCTCGGCATCGAACGAAAAAGAGAAGACCATGTAGTACTCTTGTTCGAGGTATCACTAGCGCTGCCGATGTTCCTCACTGATTGATGCGCAACATGGGGTGCCTGTGCAAAGGGGTGGACAGCGTCGACATGTTTCGAAATATTAGAGATAGCTGAAATTTTGGATTGCACATTGTCATAAACACCTGGAGTGCTCGAAATATTTCCTACCATTGCCACCCCTCCTCGACATACATCCAACTCATCAGTAACAGCCACATATGATGAACTAGCATCTTGCCACGCATCAGCCCTGCAACTATCAGCAAGCAGTGGGGACAACGGAGATTTCACAACTTCAAGAGACAAACCAGATAATGGAGACGCGGAAGTATTATAACATTGTAGCGAGACTTCCAAAGCAGAGAACGAATTTGATGTTAGCAGCAGCGAAGCATTGAAAGCAGGATCGTTGGCCGCTAGAGGGATGGACGGAATGGAATTCGAATTCGAATTAAAAAAAAACAGATCTCGTAGACGTCGCCGACACCACTTCAGATCAGTTCAGGGCATTACTGGATTTCATGCTAGTCATGGAGGGAGGGAAGGGGAGAGAAGTGGAGCGGCAGAACTAGGAGGAGGAAAGAGCAAGCAGGGAGGGAAGGGGAGAGAAGTGGAGCGGCAGAACTAGGAGGAGGAAAGAGCAAGCGTAGGAGAGAGATAGACGAGCGAAATGTCGGCAATTAAATTAGGTTTTGATTTTGTTGATGATTTAGTATAAATTTTCAAATTACTTTGTTTCTGATTTTATTCCTGCTTTTAAGTAAATAACTTATAGATTTACAAGTTAATTTTCAAATGGTTGACATACACCATTCATCCTTCTTCTCCTTAATGTACATGTGGTTTTTAGTGTGTTTGAGTATATCATAACTTACAGATTAACTTTAACCTGATTTTGATGTTTGGTGTATGTTTTAGAATTATCTACTTGCATCCAAAAATGTTTTATAATCATTTTATTGAGAACTCGTTTATGAAACGGTTTTGACTATGAGATTTAAATAGCTTGAAAATGTTAATAATTTGATGGGTATAATTGGGTTTTACTCCATGGAATTTGCATATACACATGCAAAAATATACAAAAATACACACACTAACATGGTTGGTAGGGACAAATGCTTTTGGTGAGTAAGTAAAATTGTTCTCGTTGGTACACAGAAGGTCGGCAAGAACCTTATCAAGTTTCTTTTGGTTCTATCAAATACGTTGTCATTAGCTATTGTACGTAAAGACTCGTTCAACTCTCTTGAAAAAACGTGTTCCTTTTTTTTTAATTTTTTTAATTCTGTTCCTATACCTACTATTTTAAACACGCGCTTCAATAGTTTCTATAAATAGAGCCATCTTCTCAAAGCAATTCATTTACAAATCATCTTCTAACTTCTATCAACTAAATATCAATTTGTTCTCAAATCCCTAATCATGTCTCAGCTCAAGAAATCAAATTTCTCCATTACATGCGATAGACTGAATCAATACATAAAAGAGAAGAAAAGCTTTCCTGAAATTGAAGGACTCAACTCGAATACTTCGGCTCAAGGTACTTCAACTGATCAGTCTTACCTAATTTTGTTTGTCTCTAGTTTTAGTATAAATTTATATACAGAAGCAGTGTATTAATGGCTATTGCTTAAATTAACAGATTTGGATACAACTTTGGACTTATTTCCTGGAACTGAAGAGAACAAAACTTGTACTACAAAGCCTGGAATGAAACAGTTAACAATATCATACAATGGAGAAGTTGTAAATTATGAGAATATTGAAGCGATGAAAGCAGAAGAGTTGATTGCCTTTGCCTCATCAATTGCTGCATCCCATACTAAATCAAATGTGGCAACGCCAATGGCTAGAAGAACGTCTCTACAAAGATTTCTTCAGAAAAGAAAAGATAGGATTAATTCAACTGCACCATATTCATCAAAGCAAGCTGAATATGATGAGAAGTCGTGGCTTCAGTTAGGCCTATAATATTGAAGAACTTATAAGCTGTTTTTACATGTTACTAGCTTATTGGTTGTATGATAGATTTTAACAATTTTGTTTGTATTACATGCATGAAAATACACATCTGATTAACTTGTACTTGGAATTTTAGATACTGTACATGGTTCAGATGAGACTATCCACTTTTATGACCATGATTTTACATTGAAGTACAAAATTACAAATGCGCCTGTCGACTTCTTGCATGTAAAGTAACAAAGAAATCATACAGCCGACTACTGTATTCTTGTCTATCATCTGAATATATTCATTTCCGTCGAGTTACATGTCTATATGAATCAAGGACACAAATTGTCAATAAAATAAGAATATTCGTTATGTGAAAGACTGCATGTGATGGTATCATAATCAAACTGTGGGGACGAAAGTCATCTTCATAGGAAAAAAGCGACAATGAACACGTTTTCTCTGCATTTTCCTTGTAGGAACAAGCGTGGAAAAAGAATAGCATGTGAGGAACAAGAAAAGTGTAAATCCTGTGTCTTTCTTTATGTTTATGACTATTGTTAGAATTAGACTTTCAAATGAGCCTAGTTGGACCGTAAGGAATGGTTAAAATCTACACATTTAACACACATTTAGTATATAAATCTGACTCAACCCTGTAACACTGTAAATTTCTTTAAAAATGATAGAAATTAAAATTCATTTAGTAACAACTCTGTATATTTTGTGCTCTTTGTAACGAGGGACGTTATCTATATGAAGAAATGAAAAGCTTTAAAAGTCATTTTCAAAATTTATTGCTTTATGTACACACATCTTGATCATTCACAAATGAGCATCATACATAATTCAACTGAAATAATCAATTTTTCAACAAGAGAGATTATTTTCCTTCCTAGCCAAGAAGAATGATTATCTTATTAAGATATTTCTTCACAATCTTTTAGTCTTGCCATCGTTATTATTATATTAATAAATAAAAATAAGTATTCCTTCCCAATTAAAGAGGAAAATAATTAAGAGAAATAGAAGTCTGCAGCCGCCTTTATAGATTGTCACATAGGGTTACAGGGGTATTTTTGTAACTTCCCAAAGAAACACTTGTATTATATAAATATCCGACTGTATCAGTTTTGTATCCGTACCAAAAGATAATACAATACTACTTTCTTTCTCTTCTGTTAAAATCATTCATACAGAAATATTTCAATTCAATTTCTATTTTGGTATCGGAGCCATTGATTGCCAAACGGCAGATTTGAAAATCTGATCATCTTCCATCTGATCAAACGATCAACATTTGGAAGATTGTGAAGCTTTCTCTCCTCAGATTTCATACTCATCACTGGAGAGTTATACTTTCTTGATCAAGAGTTCTGTTCGAATCAGTTTTGCAAATTAACAAAACTGTTAATTTGCCAGCTGCCTCGCCTGAATCTTGTCAGCAAGTTATCATCATTCAAGACAGGCTGCAGCTCTTCTCCTCAGATCTCTTCCTCATCGGAGAATAATTTTTCCAGAACCTCCTCAACAACCTTAAATCAAGAATCAGATTCTTGATTTAAAAGTTCAATCTTATCTGGCTGCATTCATCAAGATTGCCTCGCCAGCATCCGTTATTACTCATCAGCAGTGAAGTATCAAGATATTCACAATGGCAGATAATGATGAGAGCAATTCTGTGACTACATCTCCCACAAAAAGGAATCCATCAAATTCTACTCAAGGAGCGGCAAATCTGTGTATAATAAAACCAAAGAGTCAGCTTTCAGTACAACTTGATGAGCACAACTATTTGCTATGGAAATATCAAGCTGAAACAGCAATAAGAGGTTATGGGTTAGAAGAATATGTCAATGGTACAATAGCAGTACCACCAAAGATGATGTCAGACGGCAGTGGAAAGTTAACTGCAAATCAAGATTTCGTCAATTATCAAAGACATGACAGCTTGCTAGCCTCCTGGTTAATGTCATCTATCAGTGTTAACTTCTTGTCTCAAATTGTTGGGTGTAAAACCTCACAAGAAATATGGTCGACAATCAACCAAATTTTCAATTCACAGACTGCAGCAAGAATTCTACACTACAAAAGACAACTCCAGAATATAAAGAAAGATAGCATGTCAATGCAAGAATACTTGACTAAAGTCAAGACATATTGTGACTTACTGGAGACTGCTGGTCATAAAGTGGCTGACACAGAGCAAATCCTGACCATACTCAGTGGACTAGATGAAGAGTATGAGTCTGTTGTTGCAATAATCTCATCAAGAGAAACATTGCCATCAATTCAATACGTACAGTCCACTCTTCTTGCACTAGAAGGAAGAATAGATCAGAAAAAATCACTGAATTCAGATTTATCCATAAACTATGCATCAAACTACAAAGGCAAGAGTTAAGAAAAGGCACCCAATAACAGAGTTCAACAAAACACCCAGAGGAGTGGATAGAATTACAGAGGCAGAGGCCGTGGAAGGTGGAACAATTCAAACAGACTTAGGTGTCAGATTTGTGAAAAGTTTGGGCATACTGCAGCCAAGTGTTACTTCAGATTTGACCAAAACTTCACTACAAATCAGCAAAATAATACTCAGAGAAACAACAATCCAAATGTTAGTATTGCTCATGCTAGTCTAGAAGCAAGAAAGCAAGGTAGCAGTTTAAAAGGCCAGTTAGATGCAGAGCAGCAGACAAAGACAGATGACTTACAGTTTGAAGAATGGTATCCAGATTCAGGTGCAACAAATCACATTACCAATAATCTTGACAATCTCAATCTTGGAAACAGAGAATACAAAGGTACGCAATCTATTTTTATGGGTAATGGAAAACCAATTCAAATCACTCATACTGGAAATGCCAAAATCAGAGGCAAAAGAGAGTTACATCTCAATAATCTACTTAGAGTCCACAAATCAAGAAAAACTTATTGAGTGTATCTCAGTTTGCCAATGACAATCAAGTATATTTTGAGTTTTACCCAAAATTCAGTCTAGTTAGGGACTTACTTGTAACAACCCGGGATCTCGCATTTATTTTATAAAAATAACAATTCACATTCTCAACTGGACAAGTCCGGAGTTAAGCGAAACAGTAAAAGAAAGGGTTCATAGTCCTCGATTTTGCTGAATCGTTTAAGTCGCTTTCTCATTCTTTTGAAAGCGCAAACTGTTAAAATTTTTATAAAACAATTTTCATTTTTAAAACGATTTCCCAATCACGTGATTAAAACAGCAAGATCAGTAGTAATTTCGAAAATGGAATTGCACTTCTCAAAACATCGTAAAACGAATCTCAAAATCAGCATTGCGGAATAACCGCTTGAAAATCCACTTTTAAAATTTGACGGTTACTAAAGCCAAAGCGACAGTAATTTTTAAACGTCAAAATCTCATCAAAATAATTTACATCAAAATGTAATATCAGTGAATTTTCATTCATTAAAATTGCCAACAAACATCGTGCCTCAAAATTTAGCATCGATGTAAAAATCCCGTTATAAAATAACGGCAACAAAATACATTTCATAACCAAGCATCGGTTCAACGTAAAATTAATGCAGTAACGTGCAACTCAAATTTGCACGTACTACAAAATGAACAAAGAAATCATTCGAATGTATCTTCAATGAAGATAATTCAAAACAGCTAAATCTAATCAATATATGATTAGCATAAAAGAAAACCAGCAAAGATCTCAACAAAAATCACATAACTGCAATCGTTTCGAATTCTCAAATCGGATTCGAAATTCTCAAAGAAACAAAATAAATACAGCTATGTAAACAACAAATGAAATTTATTTCAATTTCATATTTCGATTTTTAAATCAAAAAGATTATCAGTTGTACTCAGCGAAGACAGTTTCACTGTTTCCGCTGCGCACTCTGATAAACAGTACCCAAATCAATCAAATCAACAAAACACAGTTTCACTTTTATTTTTTAAATAAAGATACTTAAAATTTCATCCAAATTTCAAAACTTTAGTTTTGACTCAAAGCACAAATAAAACATCGACCAATAGTTGTAACATATGTTCCATCTAAGTTATGTTTTATATTATGTCCATAAACCCCAAGCTCTGATACCAACTGTGACACCCCACCTCTATGCTCACAATAACAAAGAGTATTAAAAGAAATACTGTCTGTTATCGCGAAGAATAAGGCTGGATAGGAGCGGCCATCCGTAGTTGGCCTTACACTAGTATTGGTTACCTCGATAGGAGCGGTATATATTTTTCATTTTCC
The DNA here is from genome assembly GCA_030737815.1 of Allium fistulosum. Taxonomy (NCBI): domain Eukaryota; kingdom Viridiplantae; phylum Streptophyta; class Magnoliopsida; order Asparagales; family Amaryllidaceae; genus Allium; species Allium fistulosum. The sequence goes on from CM060907.1 coordinate 106,541,328, forward strand.
ATCGTTTCTTTATTTACTCCCATCGACATACCCAATTACCAGTATAAAACGAACTACGATGGTTCATAATAGTTTAGGACAATATATATAATAATAACACAGATACAAAAGAATGCGGAACACAGATAACAAAAAGTCTCATATATAATAACCGATGTCAGTTACAATACAGTTGACACAATACATATGATACAACTACAACTATCGACTCTGGAAGTTATATATACAAGTACATTATCAACTAATATACATGAATACATATCAACCCTAAAAAGACACATTGACTACTACAAAAAGACGCAGAACACTTCAAATGATATGAAAAGTCTTCATAGCTCAACAGCAACTCAAAGCAGGAAATCTACAACCTGAAATAACTCGGGTCTGACCCGAGTATTACATTCAGAAGAAAATAATACACGGGTCAGTCTAATTCAAACTCAGTTATTAATGCACAGAAGCAATAATAATCAATATCAAATAGACGACAGTCACAGAACCTCGTATATCCAACTCTTCGATAAGAGAATCGGATAACGGCAGATATAACACTAAACAGTGTTAAACAACAAATCAGCAGATTTAAATCATCAACAAAGATAAGTGAGAAGAATATCAATGAAGATAAATCTTAAAAACATCAGAATTGCCTAAACGGCAATTAACAACAAAATCTAATTATTAAATAAATAATTAGAAACTCATAATCTAATTATCTAGAAGATAATTAGACAACAACAAAATAATCAATTTAAACCATCAACTCTGGTAGGGCTGCAGTATACGCACGCGTATACTGCCTCGCCACTACAACCTGAAATACACAAAGGATCAACGAACCAGAATCAAAAGAAGATTCAAATCTCAATGAATCAGAAACACATAACATCAAATCAAATCAAAATGAACGAATTACACTTGAATGCACAATGAAAGTTTACATCCGAATACAAGGTCAAACCCGAGTCTTTGAGACTAGATTCAACTCAATGTACAGAAACAATTACAAAGCAAATGAAGAATCAAATCTCAATGTCACTGTTCCAACAATCAAGACATCATATATACAACTGTGTTCGAAACAACAGAGCTAAATATGCAAACAGAAGTAGCAACAGTGAATGGTTAAAGCAGTGAGCACATACTAGAATGAACAAGTGCAGACAGAAGGTAGTCTGGCAATGGCTACACAGGGCATATGAGACCGAAGACTGCAATACTACAACTCGACATCTAACAATCGTGCCTACTTACAACATGAGTGACCATTTTCAACCAAGTGAATAACCAGCATATACAATGACATCCAAGTAGTATATACATGAAGTGCAGTTGAACAGAGTCAACTAAATGAAACTGGAAATGCAAACAACATATATGATCAAAGTGCAAACATGAATATCAACACACTACAAGAGTAACAGGTACAACATACAACAGCAAGTGGTAACCCAGAGTGTACATGAACTACAAGCTAACCAATGGAAACCTCAAAAAGTATCAGACTCGAAACAGAGGCAAGTACACAAAAATCCAAGCTTTTATGTTGATTTTCTAGTCTTCTTAATTGATTTCTAGATATTTGTTGTTTTCAATTATCTGCAGGTAATTGGATATTTGTTGATATGAGTTCTGATTATCGTTTTTGATAATCGGATATTTGTTGCTTCTAATTATCGCTTGTGATAATTAGATATTTGTTGATATGAGTTCTAATTATCGTTTTTGATAATCGGATATTTGTTGCTTCTAATTATCGCTTATGATAATTAGATATTTGTTGATTTGAGTTCTGATTATCGTTTTTGATAATCGGATATTTGTTGCTTCTAATTATCGCTTGTGATAATTAGATATTTGTTGATTTGAGATTTGATTATCGTTTTGATAATCGAATATTTGCTGATTTGAGATTTGATTATCGTTTTTGATAATCGAATATTTGCTGATTTGAGATTTGATTATCGTTTTGATAATCGAATATTTGCTGATTTGAGATTTGATTATCGTTTTTGATAATCGAATATTTGTTGATTTGAAATTTGACTATCGCTTTTGATAATTAAATATTTGTTGATTTGAAATTTGATTATCGTTTTTGATAATCGAATAATTGCTGATTTGGGATTTAATTATCGCTTTTGATAATTAAATATTTGTTGATTTGAAATTTGATTATCGCTTTTGATAATTAAATATTTGTCGATTTGAAATTTGATTATCGTTTTTGATAATCGAATAATTGCTGATTTGAGGTTTAATTATCGCTTTTGATAATTAAATATTTGTTGATTTGAAATTTGATTATCGTTTTTGATAATCGAATAATTGCTGATTTGAGATTTAATTATCGCTTTTGATAATTAAATATTTGTTGATTTGAAATTTGATTATCGCTTTTGATAATTAAATATTTGTCGATTTGAAATTTGATTATCGTTTTTGATAATCGAATAATTGCTGATTTGAGATTTAATTATCGCTTTTGATAATTAAATATTTGTCGATTTGAAATTTGATTATCGTTTTTGATAATCGAATAATTGCTGATTTGAGGTTTAATTATCGCTTTTGATAATTAAATATTTGTTGATTTGAAATTTGATTATCGTTTTTGATAATCGAATAATTGCTGATTTGAGATTTAATTATCGCTTTTGATAATTAAATATTTGTTGATTTGAAATTTGATTATCGCTTTTGATAATTAAATATTTGTCGATTTGAAATTTGATTATCGTTTTTGATAATCGAATAATTGCTGATTTGAGGTTTAATTATCGCTTTTGATAATTAAATATTTGTTGATTTGAAATTTGATTATCGTTTTTGATAATCGAATAATTGCTGATTTGAGATTTAATTATCGCTTTTGATAATTAAATATTTTTTGATTTGAAATTTGATTATCGCTTTTGATAATTAAATATTTGTCGATTTGAAATTTGATTATCGTTTTTGATAATCGAATAATTGCTGATTTGAGGTTTAATTATCGCTTTTGATAATTAAATATTTGTCGATTTGAAATTTGATTATCGTTTTTGATAATCGAATAATTGCTGATTTGAGATTTAATTATCGCTTTTGATAATTAAATATTTGTTGATTTGAAATTTGATTATCGTTTTTGATAATCGAATAATTGCTGATTTGAGATTTAATTATCGCTTTTGATAATTAAATATTTGTTGATTTGAAATTTGATTATCGCTTTTGATAATTAAATATTTGTCGATTTGAAATTTGATTATCGTTTTTGATAATCGAATAATTGCTGATTTGAGGTTTAATTATCGCTTTTGATAATTAAATATTTGTCGATTTGAAATTTGATTATCGTTTTTGATAATTGAATATTTGTTGATTTGAGAATTCTGATTATCGTTTTAATAATTAGATATTGTTGTTTTGTGGTTTCTATATTTCTGATTAGCTTATTGATAATTGAATGTGGCTGATAATTGTATTTATTCAGTTTTGTTGTCTTCTGATTATCTGTTGGTAATCAGACTTTGTTGAGAATTTGTGAAATCTCTTTTATTGGAATTAAAAGATTTCTTTGGCACTTGTATTCCCGACTTTTGTTTTCTAGCTTAACCAGTTTATGTTAGAAAAATAATTGTTATAGACAACTTTAGTTATGAAAATTGCGGGGACGCAATTTTTATAAGGAGGGGAGTCTGTAACAACCCGGGATCTCGCATTTATTTTATTATCGTCATTTGACGACTGATTTTGCTAGCTGATGTTATTTGAAGTTTGTAATCAAGTTGAAATTATTTTGGAAACCGGTTAAGTGTCGTTTGGGTTTTAAATATTAATCTCGGCCCATGTTTCAATTGTTTGAAGCCATGATAGTATTCAACACCCAATTCCCCCCTTCCTCCATTCGAAAACCCTAAGCCCAAAATCGAAGAAAACGAAATAATGGCGGCTTGCTCGTTCTCGTTCATTCCGCTGTGAAAATTAGGGCTTCGAGTAATTTGTTGATGCCGATTTCAATGGCTCGAGTCGAAGTGGATATCCTGCTCGAATGGTCGCTCGTCTCTGAGACGCTCGGTTGCTTCTATTCGTTGACTAAGGTGAGTAACTTTGTTACTCACATCTAATTTAAAGGCATATGATTTTTGTTACTTGATTTTCTTGGCTTTGAATTCTCTGATACATATTTGAATTTATCACTTCTGTTGATCGGCCACTCGATTTTACTTGGATGCTCGTGATTTTTCCTTGACTAATTCATTTGCGTAAATACGAGATTGCTTGATTGGCTTTAAAATTGTGATGATAGACTATGTTTCCGTGATTTTCGACTATGGCTGCGCAACATTTTCCTTCGGTTGACTTCGAATTGGATTTGATATTTGAATTCAGATTGGTTTTTGAATTTGATTTCTCGGCTCAGACATTTATATTTTGTACTGAAATAAAAAGGGGTTTGACCTTGTCTACTTGTCTTTGATACATTGATCCTCGGCTTCACACAGATGCTTATAGGCTGGGTCTTTGTATACTCTGTTGCATTTTACTCTGTTGTTGTTTCGACCAGTTCATTTCTGTTGTGTTGGCATTGTTACCTGATTCATTCAAATGTTGTCTTCATTGTAAACTGGTTCATCATGTAGTTCACTATAGCCTTGAGTATGTTATTTGCTGCTCATGTGCCTCTTTGTAGTTCAGTCTGTTAGTCGAGTTGCATCCATGCGTTTACTTTGAGTAGGTTACATCTGTACTCGAGTCTGCTTGCAACTGTATCTTGATACATCTCATTTTTACTTATATCAGTTTTGTATAGAGTTTTGGGTACTTCATATATGCCACTGTGTATCACTGCATATATTGTTTACATCCTTTCTGGTTGGTCTGACCTGAACCAACCATTGAAATGTATGTTACTTTTTGTTTCACTATTGGGTCAATGTATATTTGTGTTGTCTGTTCTCCATTGGTTCTTGCATACATTTATATAAGTGTACATGAATTTACTGCATTGTTAAATTGCATAAAAACTTGGGTTCTTTGATCCATCACTGCATTTCCAGTTTGCAGTCCACCTGAGTACATATGTATTGGTTCTTGCATACATTTATATAAGTGTGCATGTTTTTACTGCATTGTTTAATGCTTATAAAACTTGGATTTTTGTGTACTTGCCTCTGTTTCGAGTCTGATACTTTTTGAGGTTTCCATTGGTTAGCTTGTAGTTCATGTACACTCTGGGTTACCACTTGCTGTTGTATGTTGTACCTGTTACTCTTGTAGTGTGTTGATATTCATGTCTGCACTTTGATCATATATGTTGTTTGCATTTCCAGTTTCATTTAGTTGACTTTGTTCAACTGCACTTCATGTATATACTACTTGGATGTCATTGTATATGCTGGTTATTCACTTGGTTGAAAATGGTCACTCATGTTGTAAGTAGGCACGATTGTTAGATGTCGAGTTGTAGTATTGCAGTCTTCGGTCTCATATGCCCTGTGTAGCCATTGCCAGACTACCTTCTGTCTGCACTTGTTCATTCTAGTATGTGCTCACTGCTTTAACCATTCACTATTGCTACTTCTGTTTGCATATTTAGCTCTGTTGTTTCGAACACAGTTGTATATGATGATGTCTTGATTGTTGGAACAATGACATTGAGATTTGATTCTTCATTTGCTTTGTAATTGTTTCTGTACATTGAGTTGAATCCAGTCTCAGAGACTCGGGTTTGACCTTGTATTCGGATGTAATCTTTCATTGTGCATTCATGTGTAATTCGTTCATTTTGATTTGATTTGATGTTATGTGTTTCTGATTCATTGAGATTTGAATCTTCTTTTGATTCTAGTTCGTTGATCCTTTGTGTATTTCAGGTTGTAGTGGTGAGGCAGTATACGCGTGCGTATACTGCAGCCCTACCAGAGTTGATGGTTTAAATTGATTATTTTGTTGTTGTCTAATTATCTTCTAGATAATTAGATTATGAGTTTCTAATTATTTATTTAATAATTAGATTTTGTTGTTAATTGCCGTTTAGGCAATTCTGATGTTTTTAAGATTTATCTTCATTGATATTCTTCTCACTTATCTTTGTTGATGATTTAAATCTGCTGATTTGTTGTTTAACACTGTTTAGTGTTATATCTGCCGTTATCCGATTCTCTTATCGAAGAGTTGGATATACGAGGTTCTGTGACTGTCGTCTATTTGATATTGATTATTATTGCTTCTGTGCATTAATAACTGAGTTTGAATTAGACTGACCCGTGTATTATTTTCTTCTGAATGTAATACTCGGGTCAGACCCGAGTTATTTCAGGTTGTAAATTTCCTGCTTTGAGTTGATGTTGAGCTATGAAGACTTTTCATATCATTTGAAGTGTTCTGCGTCTTTTTGTAGTAGTCAATGTGTCTTTTTAGGGTTGATATGTATTCATGTATATTAGTTGATAATGTACTTGTATATATAACTTCCAGAGTCGATAGTTGTAGTTGTATCATATGTATTGTGTCAACTGTATTGTAACTGACATCGGTTATTATATATGAGACTTTTTGTTATCTGTGTTCCGCATTCTTTTGTATCTGTGTTATTATTATATATATTGTCCTAAACTATTATGAACCATCGTAGTTCGTTTTATACTGGTAATTGGGTATGTCGATGGGAGTAAATAAAGAAACGATGGAAAATGAAAAATATATACCGCTCCTATCGAGGTAACCAATACTAGTGTAAGGCCAACTATGGATGGCCGCTCCTATCCAGCCTTATTCTTCGCGATAACAGACAGTATTTCTTTTAATACTCTTTGTTATTGTGAGCATAGAGGTGGGGCGTCACATTACTAAACAAAGAAATTTTGTTACAGGGTAATGTGCACAATGGTCTTTACATTTTCAATCTGTTGAAGAAATCTAAGTCTGCTCAAAAGAGAAATTAGTGCAATTATACTAGGTGTGATTCAAATGTCAATACTAAAAAGGTGTTTGATTTGTGGCATAGTAGACTAGGTCATCCCAGTGTTGATGCTGTAAAACATGTTTTACAGAATAGCAATATAAAATTTGAAATTATACCTAGACCATATATGTGTACTTCTTGTCAAATGGGAAAAAGTCATAAGTTACCATTCTCTAATTCATTAACTAGATATACAAAACCATTAGAAATGGTAGCAGTTGACTTATGGGGTCCAGCCCCAATTGACTCTGATTATGGGTTCAAATATTATGTCTCTTTTATAGACTCATTTTCTAGATATACTTGGATATATTTTCTCAAATCAAAGGCAGAAACTAAAGATACAATAATGCAATTCATCGCTCAAGCTGAGAGACAGACACGCAATGAACTAAAGGTGATTCAGACAAATGGAGGAGCAGAGTTTAAACCTTTGAAGGACTACTTTATCAAAAAGGTAATAATACATAGGATTACATGTCCATATACATCTGAACAGAATGGTCTGGCTGAAAGGAAACACAGGCACATAGTTGATACTTGCCTGACTCTCCTAGCACATGCTTCAATGCCACTGAAATTCTGGCCAGAGTCATTTAACTTTGAAGTGTTTCTTATAAACAGAATGCCAACAAAGGTTCTGGAAAACAACACACCACTTGAGAAATTATTTAACATATCTCCAGATTATACATTACTTAAAACTTTTGGTTGCATGTGTTATCCATATTTAAGACCCTATAATTCTCACAAGTTAAGTTTTAGATCTTTACCATGTATTTTTATTGGATATCCCACCAATCAGAAGGGATACAAATGTCTTACTAGCAATGGCAAGATAGTGATTTCAAGACATGTTGCTTTCAATGAACATGTTTTTCCCTTCTCTATAAGTGAGTTGAAAACTACTCATAAGATTTATGATGCTAAATCATCTATACATTTTGTTCCAACTTACTCAATTGAGCAGGTAAGAAAGACTCAAACTGATCATATGATAAACATTGAACACTCACATAACACATCAGATGATCAGCCTGATCTTAATGAATCGGAAAATCCAAACAACCACTGTCAAGACAAGGAATCATCAGACTCCAGTATGGACACTTCATCAAGTATGGACACTTCCACAAGCCCAAATCAAATCAATGATACTAACATCAGTAGATCACCATCACCTGCAAGAGAGGGACATCATATGATAACAAGGTCAAAACATGGCATCTTCAAGCCAAAGATCTATTCTATTGTACTAAAGCAAAATGAACCAGCCAATCATATAGAAGCCCTCACTGATAGTAACTGGAAGACTGCTATGGATGATAAATACAATGCCTTAATTAAAAATAAAACTTGGAGCATTGTGCAAGCACCAAAGGACAAGAATATCATTGGATGCAGGTGGACTTACAAACTCAAAAGGTCAGCAGATGGAAAAGCAGCTAAATATAAGGCAAGGCTGGTAGCTAAGGGATACTCACAGCAGTGTGGATTTGACTTTACTGAAACCTTTTCACCAGTAGTTAAACTAACTACAATTAGAGTAATTCTTACAGTTGCTCTATACAATCAATGGGACATCAGACAGCTAGATGTTAACAATGCTTTCCTACATGGTGAACTACAACAAGAAGTATACATGCAACAACCACTAGGGTATGTTAAAGGCAATGACAAGGAAATGGTATGCAAATTACACAAAGCTATCTATGGACTGAAGCAAGCTCCAAGAGTGTGGTATGAAAAACTAAAAACTACTTTGATTAGTCTTGAATTCAAGCCAACCAGGTCTGACAACTCACTTTACATCAAAATAAACAATATTAGTACTACCTATATTCTTGTGTATGTAGATGATCTTATAATTACAGGTAACAGCAATGATGAGATTAGGAATGTTACTAGTTATTTACAAAGAACTTTTTCTATCAAGGACCTAGGTAATTTGAGTTATTCTCTAGGAATTGAAGTTTATAGAAAATCACAAAATGAATTAATACTGTCTCAAAGCAAATATATTTCTGAGATTCTTGATAGGGCAAAGATGAATGATGCAAAGCCTATGCCAACACCCATGGTAAGTAATTTGCATTTATCTAAACATAAAGGTGAGCATATAGAGAACATAAAACAGTACAAAAGTATAGTAGGTGCCTTACAATATGTCACCATTACTAGACCAGATATTTCATTCAGTGTAAATAAAGTCTGCCAATTTATGCAGGAACCTCTAGACCATCACTGGAAGGCAGTGAAGAGGATCCTGAGATACTTACAAGGCACAAAGAAATATGGAATAAACATAAAAGCAAGCAATTCACTAAACATTCAAGGATACGCAGATGCAGATTGGGCATCAGACTCAGATGACCGAAGATCTACAACTGGACACTGTATCTATTTGGGTGGTAATCCCATATCATGGTGCTCCAAAAAGCAGCCAACTGTTTCACGCTCAAGTACAGAAGCAGAATACCGTAGTGTTGCAAGCGCCACAGCTGAAATAATGTGGCTGGAATCGCTCATCCAAGAAATAGGAAGTACCAATACTACAAAACCCACAATATGGTGCGACAATCTGAGTATTGTATCGCTATATATCTGCAAACCCAATTCTTCACTCACGAACAAAACACATGGAAATTGATCTCTATTTTGTTCGTGAGCAAGTCATCAATGGAAAGCTTAACATAAATCATCTTCCAGCTACTCATCAGAAGGCAGACATACTTACAAAACCCCTCTCAAAGAGTAATTTTACAAGGCTGCGGTCAGAGTTGAGAGTCGAGGAAGCTCCAGAAAGTCAGAGAGATAAGAACATCACATATCAGCCATCAGAGACTCATTCCAACTTGAATTCTCAGACAAAACCAGAGACTTGTTCCAACTTGAATACTCAGACAAAACCACATGAGACATGTAATTTTGCCTGAGATCAGTCGTCCAGAACTTTCAAGCGAGATTCACACGTTTGTTTGGGAAATTTCTCGAGCTATTCATGTGATTAAATTTATTGAAGAAAAAGATCAGATCTAGAAAGCGAGAAGACTGAATATGTTTGGGAACGAGAGGAAAGTGAAATGGAAACCCTAGTCGAAATTGTCGGGGGGAATTAAGAGATAGAAGTCTGCAGCCGCCTTTATAGATTGTCACATAGGGTTACAAGGGTATTTTTGTAACTTCCCAAAGGAACACTTGTATTATATAAATATCCGACTGTATCAGTTTTGTATCCCTACCAAAAGATAATACAATACTACTTTCTTTCTCTTCTGTTAAAATCATTCATACAGAAATATTTCAATTCAATTTCTATCTAAAATTATCATCATTTCAAGATAGAGAGGAAAATTATCATCATTTTAAGAAGGGTATATAGCCATCCTTCTCCACAAAGACAAAAAATTAACAAGAGATTAATAACTAAAGTTTATCGATTATCAAGGTGATTCCTCAACTTGGTATTCAAAAGAGAATTACACTTCACAGGACAATTCAAAACAGAGCATCTTGTAATTCAAACTTTTTTTTTCCAGTGTCCTCAAGGTAAAGAGACATACAATTTTCATACTAGTAAGGAGGATATAACCTCCAAGTAACACCCATATTGAATAAATTGCACTAATACACATCAAACCCATTACAGAGTTATTTACTTATAGATCTAGTAGAGATATAAGATGTATATCTCAGAACAAAACGAACTGGTTTAATCAGATGTACATAAGCAAATGAGAAAAAGTCTATTCTTTTCGTCCATGAGTCAAGAATTGGGCTGGATGGTTGCTCTCTTTAGCTTGGCGATCGAAGTATTCAACACCTGCTGCACCGACTAAAGCGGCGAGGGTAAAAAACTGAGCATGTAACCTGCATAAACCATGATAAAACAAATTAAATTAGATCTAAAGTCAAGTATAATTGGACAAGTTTTACGATTAAACTTCAAAAGAAAAAAAAATTATTTCAGCTATAAACCCATTCCAACCTTAATAAACTGGTAAATCTAGTATTCACCAGGTCAGGTTTTGTACCTGTTATAGTGCACAAGAACTTTTAAAGGGACTTCAATTTTGGTTAGGAGGGGAACAAACTTTGAATAGTTCAATAAATGTTACGAGGAGGCCAATACAAAATGAAGTCGTCTTATAAAATCAAGAGTAATTACTGTTTTAACCTCACATCGTATGATCAGGTGTCATCATTGAAATTCCTCCATAACATATTTCTATTTTCTATTTGACTAGAGTTCTCTTAAAATTGTCTACCCTTTAAGTGGAGTTTCTTTAACCATCTTCTTTTTTAAAGAGTTTCAAACAGGAAGTTACAGCTGAAATAAGTTTGTTTTAGAAGTATAATTAAAAAATTTGTCCACCATAGTCCAATACCACTATCTCAAGTGGTTAAGTGCTTTGGGTTTGGATCAAAACATGGAATGCAATAATTAGCTCATTCGATTTTGGCCTCTTATTAGTATAGAAGTGTATATGGATCCCCAAACTTATGCTCTTAAGACTAAAAAATAAGCCAAATGCTATAAATATCTGGGTATGCAATAAAACATCTCATATCTGCTAGTTTACATTTGGTATGGCTCGCCATTGTGACATGTCCATGCACTATCAAGTATTGACAACAAACAGGCAAAATGCATTACGAACAAATTTAAGAAGCCCTTGTTGAAAATAGAAATACACTTAAACAAAATTGCTATTGATTATCTTACAAAATATACGTGTATAGTTACTATTGAAAAAAAAAGGCATATTAAAATCGAAAACAATATGATATTTGCCTAATTGTAAAACTGAATACTTCTTAACAAAACCACCTTTGTTACATTTAAGGAAAGATAGAGTTATTCATGAACTAAGTATGCCGAGTTCATGATATTTTGAAGCATAAAAAAGTCTGCCGTTTGTATCAAAATTATTTTAGTGGTATCAATTTATTATGTGTTATAAAAATCAGATACTTTTAACATTTTAGCTTCTATTGAGTTCATTGATGTTCAATGTATTTATGAGAATAATTCTGTGTGCAAGCAAACTTCCCAAGTGAATAGTAAGTCTCATTCTACAAGTGCTACCCATAAGTACATTGTCAAACTGTATAATCATCAATTATATTGTTATTAGGGGAATGCATATATAGATCTCAATTCAAAATTTACATATACTTGAGGATCTATACGAATATACTACTAAATTAATTCCTATATTCAAAGTAACGATAGATGTCTTCCATAAAAAAAATACCTGGTCCATTTCATATTTGTTTTAGACAAAAATAGCCCTAAATTTTACATCTACCAAAAATCAAAATATATAAGATTCAAAACACATGAATAAAATCAAACCTTGCATGAATGATCTTGACACTAGGCTTCATGTTAGGCTTCGACCAATTGTAAGCAGCTGAAGCCGCAATACCACTTAGCCAAAGACAACCTTCATCAAACATATAAAATCAACAATTAACAATAGCCAACGAACCGAAATCAGAAACAAAAGGTTAAACTCGATGATTATGTGACAAAAAGCAGAGTTCTACGCCCAATAACTAACAATTTAACCCATTTTTTGTCAAGATTTTAAAAAGGGAATGAACTGAGAATTACCAACTGTTCGGAGCTTGTGCTCGACGACCCAGGACCTGATCGATTCAATTTTGCTGTGCTGTTCCGCCATTGGTTTCAAGTTTGGAGAGGGGAATATGTGGTTGTTTGCAAGAAGGGAAAGGACAAGTAATGAAATGGGAATAGAAAGCTGGGAATGGAAGTTAGGTGTTTATATAGAAGAAAGAAGGTGGCCATTGCTCGGAAATCCAGGGGTCAAATACAAATCCGCTACCTCTTCCTTTCCTAGTTTTGCAGCACATGGTTATGACGAGTTTCGAACACGGTTATTGGGTACTTTGAAGTCGGCGTGTGAATGAATACCCGAAATATCCGAAATCCGTCCGCATCCGTATCCAAAAAGCGGATAATTATCCGATATTCGAAAAGCGGATGCAGATATCCGAAACATATTTCAGATACGGTATATCCGTATCGATGAATATCCGTCCAGTTCGAAGTTATTTTATTATTATTTTAATATGTTATTTTATATCCATAATAAATATCCATCATCCAATTCCTTTCCATTTAAATTTTCAAATAAACAAGCTTGATTGTATTTTGGCCCATAACTATACCACATACCCTATCCGTATTAAAACAAAACCCTAACAGCTAAAAGCCAGTATACAGCCGCAATTCCATTTTGAAGTAATTCACTCGCGATTCCACACAGTCGACAATCGACATCGCCTTCATCGCCGCGCCGCTCCGCTGCTCCTCATCGTGCCACTGCTCTCGAACTCGACAGTGCTCCTCATCATGCTACTGCTCTCGAACTCGCGACTCAACTCGAAGCCATAGTTTCGACGCTGAAGCAGCTGGAAGCTCTAATTCCTACGCTCAGCTTGGAAATTGTCTCGGTAATTTCTGAATTTACTTAGATCATCATGATTTTTCTGAATTTCCGACGTATGTGGAAATTGTTTAGAATGATGAATTTACACCAATGGGTGAAGATGAGGACAATTTTGATATTTTGACATGGTGGAAAACCAATGGGCCAACTTTTCCAATTCTTGCAAGGATCGCTCGTGATATTTTAGCCGTTCCAATATCAACCGTAGCATCCGAATCATCTTTAGTAGTGGAGGAAGATTGATTTCCGAGAGTAGATCTTCATTATCTTCGGATATTGTAGAAGCTTTGAGTTGTATAAAGGATTGGTTGCCATTCGATATTGGTCAAACTATTATATTTTTCTACATGTTTTCAACACAATAACCATCCCATATATGATTTAATTATTTTGTTTTTAAACTTTTAATAGGTCACAATGTCGAGTTTGTTGATGATGCTGTGGTTACGTTATAAACATGCTTCACAAAGGGTAATGGTAAGTGTTCTTGATTTACAAACAACTTAATTGAAGCAAATATATTTAACATTTGGTTACGTTATAAGCCTGTGCTTGCTGTTCGAAACGGCAAGCCTGCGCTTGCTGTTTTGAAACAGCAAGCGCAAGCTTGTTGTTTCGTTCCAATGGTTATGGAATTATCGTCAGTGGGTTTGTAAAGGTTTGGATTGTGTTGGAGTTATTTGAAATGTTTTGATCTTTTCTGTGTTTGTTGTTTTGGTTTATCAATATTATAATATATTTTATTTAGATTGTACTGAATTAGGAAGTCAATGAATTGAAAAATGAGTTTCAGTGTTTTGTTTGAGAGTAGAAGTAGTAAATGTAGTATGCAGTAATTGTGTTGAACACTATGATGTTCATTGTTCATGCATTATTTACAAAGCAAGTTTGCAATACTATGTATTTTCATGTTGCGAATTTTTAATGACAATACATGGATATCACTACCTCTTTTCGCAAAATACAATCTTAGGAGCAATCTGAAACATTATGCATGGGTACATCATTCTTTTTGGTTATATCCTATGTTTATGTTGTACATGTTTCTTATTTGAATAACTTTCTGAGTATTATTTGGCAATTGGAATATTGCAGTTATGTTCTTAACTTTCTAAGGGTTGCTTGCTTGTTATATTTGGGTTAGTTATGAAATTTAATTGTTTATAAACTAATATACACGTTTATATTTTTCTACAGGGTCATCTTTTGAAGCTTCAACCACTCCATGGAGAAAGAACGCAATATTTTAGTTTATATGTGTGTTATTAAGATAAATTATGGTATTTGCTACAATTTAAAACATGTATGATGCATTTGCTTTATGTTTTTTATGATTTTGTGTGATTGAATTAGGCTATGGATTATATGATGAATTATGAAACAATATCGTATGGATTTTATGTGACCGAATTAGCTATTGTTAATTTGATGTATTATTACAATTTTTCATCTTTTTTTTAAAGCCAAATTAAATATGCAGTATATTGAGTTAAATTTCAGTTACATTTTGAAGTTTGAATGCGGATATTTTCGGATATTTCAATATCCGAAAATATCCGTATTCGTTAAGCCGGATACGGATATTTTTGAATATCCGAAAATATCCGCGGATACAGATATTATTTAATAGATATTCGCGGATATCGGATACGGATTCGGATACGGATTTTTAATTTCGGATACGGATATAGCACTATCCGTATCCGATTGCATCCATTTACAGGCCTAACTTTAAGTTACATTGGGTTTTTTCTTTAGTGACATATTTAATGACAAAATCAATAGTGCGTTGAGAATAAAGTGAAATTTGCACATGTTAAATATAGATAGATGAAAATAGTTGGAACTTATCATAATATAAATTTAAGTTCATCTTTTTGTGAAAAGGATTAAAATATTTTTTAATTGATTATTGTATTTCGACTTATTACACTATTTATTTTCTATGAGATGCGAAATTAAAGAAGAGCTGAAAGCTGAAACTTTGAGTGAATCAAAGAAAAATCACTCTTACTTGATTCAAAATTTGTTTGTATTATCTTTATTAACAGTTACAATGTTTTTGTTGTCACACAAATTTGGTATAAATGTGTATTTTTTCAAAAATTCACATATATTTTGCATAAGATCATTAATAGGAATTTCACACCTCACAAATTCTTTCATAATTTTTTATGGGGTGATGAGTTCAAATCACTATTTTGATAAAAATGCAATTTTATTTTTGTAATATCATGAGTTGGAGTCTCAACACTAACAAGACCATATATTTTTATATGTTTTCAATTAATTTATTTTATAACTTTTTTCATGAACAATGCTTTTCTTAAAAACTATTCATGGCTAAGGAATTTTTAGCTTTTAATTTTTAGAATAAAATTACGATGTTTTAATGTGTGCAAAGTATTTCATTTTCAAAAGGTTGTTTTTATTTAACAATGTTTACCTACCTTTTTTACTATTAGAATTTTGCAAATTTCGGCTTGAGTATAATTTTTTTAAACCGTTGAATATGAATAACTTCAAAATTTATTTAAACTATTCATTTCCCATATAATTATTCTACAAAATCTTAGTAATATATATATGTATGTATGTATGTATGTGTGTATATATAATAATAATAATAATAATTATTATTATTAGTAATACCATTAGTGAAATTTCTTTAAACCAACTAGTTATAAGGCTGAACGTGTGCAAATAAAAATGGGAGTTAACTTCATTTTATCGCAAAATACCTTTCACTCATGCACAAAAAAAATATTGTTTCTTCATTTATGTACCGATCATAGCTATAAGAGCCTACAAACACAATTAGGAAAATATTGAAAGACTGAACTTATGGTATGTTAATCATAAATGAAAAGAGCAAGGAAAAATGTGTAATATCCTGTAAATTTCGATAACTATAAAAAGAGTATTTTGGTCAATTTAATTTTAAAGACAAAATGGTAATTTTATAAACGATGAAATTTGATGACAACAGTTGTGACATTGCATGGATCAGGTCTTTCTGATAAGTTTCCGCCATGAGAACTTCAGAATTAGAGATCTTATGAGACGATACGAAAGATTCCGGTTGCGGGTCCGCGATGTGCTAAAGCGGATTAGGATCCTTTTTCTTAAATTTGGATTTTTCAACTGCAGCTTCCCTCCATCAATTTAAATCAAAGATGTAACAACCCACCAATCCGCATGATTCAAGCTAATAATAAACCACACATGTCCAACCCAAATTGAACGGAAACACGGATAGTTATGGGAAAGAAAGAAGAAAGAAGAAGAGAAGAGAAGAAGAAGAGGAAAGAACTAAAACAACACAGAATCTCACAATCGCAGTGGATCAACATATAATATAATATTAATGATCTTTACAAAAGAGAAACTATAATATACATACATCCATCAGAGTACAACAACAAATCACAATCATCGGCATGGACGGTTATAACAACATGTCCTCACAATTGCTGATAATTCAACAGCAATATAGCGGAAAATTAAGCAAATATGGGAATACATCATGAAAACCTCCAGCCCGTCTCCTGAGCTCCAATGCATCCAAAGAAATCTGTAAATATGCTCGGTCTGACCCGAACATTATAATAAAATAACACCCAAGTCAGTTTGGTAAACCAGTGTGAGAAAAACACATCTAGTTGGATTTTTAAAGTTATCAAACTCTTTTCAAAATAAAAGTATCTCGTAAGACCATGCCGCACATAAACACAGACAGGTTTTTACCTTACGGTAACCAAAACATTTTCTATAGAAAATTCATTAATATTATAATAATGTCTAGGAATTTGAAGTAAATATATAAAATAGCTAAAATGCTTGCATCTCACATTTCAGCATAGTTGTGCACAACTAAGTCCGTAAAGCTCGTATTGGAGAATGGATCACATACTATGACAAGGTAAGGAACTACCTTCCGATGGTACATCTTTAGATAAAATGCACCAGGGTCTGACAAGAACATCTTGTACCCCTGCCACACAAGACTAGCCTACCACTTGACTAATATATCGAATATGATCACCCCTTTCATTAATAGGCCCCAAAGCATACATGAGTAGATAGTAATCGATCTAGATTTGGAATGACCATACCATGATGGGAGCGACCCACTTGGCCCTACTGCATGCCCGATTTTTGTAATTTCCCGGTTGAAGAAGCTCGAGGCTACGTTTTACCTTTATATAGCACTTCCCATTCGGAATGCTAACACTTCCTCCCAAGTAATAATTCAATGTCAGCATTCATCCATACAAGTTCGTTCTGGGACTGAACGAAACCGAAAGCACCACTTCTACTACATCCATTTCGAAATCATTCTCAGGATTAGTAGCAAGTAGCCCTTGTACTTCAAAAGCTCCATTCCGATTACCTTTAAAGATATTCCAATTCGAAATGCTTATTTCAGTTCGAAGTGGTTTTCGGATAATATATCCAGTCCCGGTCTCTCCGAACGGACAACGATAATTTAAAAATGGTCAATAATTGATAGTCGGTTATCTAACTATAAAAAAAAACAATACAACCGGAGGTTTAATTTTCTAAGGGAAAATACACTGGTTAAGTACAAAGCAACTCTGGGCCTCTTAAATTAGTCATTCCTTTAATTTAGAACTAGTTTGTAAATCATTATATTAAAAACACTTCCACGAAGATTATATTTTTCACAAACCCATCTCTACACTTTCCAATACTTTGAAAATATTCATATACTTAACTCAACTGTATAAGTATATTAACAACCCATTTCATCTTAAAAACTTAGGAAACTTTCCATATAATTATTTTAATAGTATAAGTATATTCACAAACGTTAAAAAAGATTCCCTTTTTAAAATCATACTTATTTGATTCAAAACAATAAAAACATTAATATCAATAAACCCAAACACTTTCTTGTTTACAAGTCTCTTTCATAATTTCAACTCCATTCCAAAATTTCCTTTCAAAACTTTATTTATAAATTTCTTTATAAATTTTTAAACCATAACTATAGATTTCTTTATAAAATTTCCAAATTTATTTGATAACTCCATTATAAACCTTCCTTATAATATTTATAAACTCTTTATAAAACTTATTTTATAAATAAGCATTTATAACTCATTTTATAAAACTTCTTGTAAAAAAAATTAATTATAACTCCCTTATAAATTTCCAAATCCATTTAATAACTCCTTTATAAACATCCTTTTATATTATTTATAAAACCACTTTTATAAAACTTTTTTTATAAAATATCATTTGTAAACTCATTTTATAAATTCCAAATCAATTTATACAACTACTTAACAAAACCAACTCCAATTATACAACATCACTCCTTTTTAAACACATTCTCTAAATAGAATACTAAACTCTACATATAGACAATTTCCAAAATACACTTATGAAACTCATATAGTTTTGCATAAAACGACCACTTCAAATATTTTAATATATTCCCAAATGGAATTCATTTCTTCCTTTTCCCAAAATGACATCGATTCCCTTTTTATAAGATATTACTTATAAAACCATTTCTCTTATTCCATAAAACACTTTACAAAACTCTATTTCAACTTATGAAATAATATTTAAAATATATTTCCTTTTATGACTTATTATACAAAACGATTCACAACTATTACTTCAAATATTCCGATATCCTTTTGAACCACAAAATTCCCTTTAAAAATAAAAGATAACCTTTTTAAATTTGTCTTTTAAAATAAATATTTATTACTGTTATAAATTTTCTGAAAACCAATACTCCAAAATAATTATTTTAAACATTTATTATATGTATATAAATTTAAAAGAATAAATAAGAAGTTGAAAATAAATATAAAGTTTAAAAAAACAATTTATTTAAAATAACACAGAATTTCCAAAAATAAAATCAACTATTTTTCTAAAACAACATTCCGAATCTTATTATAAATCCATGGTTGTGATTTATCTCTCCAATCCATCCAATGATAATAGTTCCCTTAATTTATAAAACATCATTTATAAATCTATCCTTTTATTCATAAAATACGATTTTACAAATCTTCACTTTATTTGTAAAATATCACTTTTATACATTATCACATTTATAAATTTTATAAATTTCCACATTTTTAAATAAATCTTAATATATGTGTATGTGTGTGTATATATAGATATATCACTTTAAAATTTGATTAATTACCTTTCGAGATACTTTATGTTGTTTTAAGTTTATAAAAGATTGTAAATTTGATTTATTATCCTTAGGGATAATTAATACAAAAAGATTATAACTTGATTTATGGTCTTTTGGGATAATTAATTTGGTTCTAAAATTTATAAATGAATTATATCAATTATCTTCCAGAATGATTAACATTGTAAATTGATAAAAGTATTTAAATTTATTTATTACTTTCTAGGATAATAAATATGGTTTTAAAAGTTATAAATGATAGTTGATAAATAAGAAAATCTTTAAAGCGAAATGTTTAAAAATAAAGCTAAGTGTAAATTTGCCCTTTTAAAAAGAATATTTTTAAAGAGTGTTTTTATAGTATTTTACAAATATTTGTATTGCGAAAATTAAGCACAAGTAAGAATCAAATGGTTTAAGAGTTTGATTCATGTATTGGTGACTAGTGTATGCTATCTAATTTCCATGTACAATCATTCATTTACTTTCGATAGTTGATCTCTTTACTATCAATTTTGATATCATTCTTTGTGCTTCGTCAATCTAAGATGATTTATCGCTCATTTTGAGCATTGACATCCAACACCGTGGATAACTAAAACCAAACAGCGAGTTGGAGCCAAGCCATGTGGATCGAATCCATTAGGGTATATTCATATTTATCTTGAGATTTATTGATAGCATGCATGCGCTGATGTGAGTAAATTCAGATGCTCGTGTGAGGTGGGGTCCAGCTTGGAAGTTTCTCGAGAGTGATGCATGTTTGGCATGGGTTCTCAAGTATATTTTATCTAGATGAATACTTTCGGTGTAGGGAGCCGCACCCTCCTAGTCATGTTAGATAAATTCATTCTCCTTGTTTCGATTCAGACCTTGAAACTAATCTTTTTTTCTTTTGTGTTTCATCAGTCCAAGATGATTTCTTACTCATTTTGAGCATTGATATCCTTTGTCGGAGATGACTAAAACCAAAGAGCGAGTGGGAGCCAAGCTGTGTGGGATTGCTCCCATTAGGGTATCTTCACATTTACTCTAGATTGGATTTGGTGGCATGTGCTCGGAGATGTGAAATACTCGAATTCTCGGTAAGATCGGCGGGGTCCGGCTTGGACGTGTTTAAGAGTCATCGTAGTTCTCAAGTATATTTTCTAGAGGTATACTTTCGGTAAGGAGGCACACCCTCCTATCCATTGTTGGAAAATTTTCCTTTCCTTATTTGATTCAAATTTTTTAATTGTTTTCTTAATTGCATCGAGAAGCGCTTAGAGCTCTTCTCGATGTTTAATTATTTGTGTTAATTCTTTAATTTTGGATTTTAATCTTGTCGGTATTCATCCTTACTTGTTTGGATTGTTGTTCTGATTTGTTTTCCATCTCTTCATGTATGAAAGTTGTTCTTGTGAGGAAAAACCTGTTCCGCGTTTAGCGGTGTGGTTTCACAGAATTATTAAATGTTCGCTATATTAGTTGGTTTTTCTCACACTAGTTTTCCAGACTTATCCGGATGTTATTTTATTATAATACTCAGGTCAGACCGAGTTTTTTTTTAAGTTGTCGTTGGTGGGACATGGAGCTCATGGAGTAGAACCGGATGTTCACCTACCATAATAATTTTATTTTCCATTGTATCATTATATATACCTATTAGCAATTGTAAGGTTAGAAATTTATAACTGTCCAGCTAATGAGATTTGTTTTTAATTATGATGTACCTTATCTTGAAGTGGCAGTTTATACTATCTTTATTGTATTATATGTTATTTTCGTTGTGAGATTGCATTTCCTCTATTGTTCTTTAAATTTTACTCTAACAATCTGCCTTTCCGAGGATTGGATGTTCGGCATTTGAATACCATGGATGCATTGAGTGTCGACTTTCGATGGTCGAAAAGGCAAGTCGTTATAATTTGTCACTCCTGTGGGCACACCTTGGACTACTGTTAATGAAATACCCTTACGACCCCTATTTCGATCTTCGATAGAACCCCTCTTCTTTTGCCTTCAATCAGAGGGTGGGTACTCAAGGAGAATTCAAGCTCCTCTAGAATTGCCCTAGTTGTTGACATTGCTCCTCCTAGTCCACTTATGGTTGTTTCTTGCAATGTTTCCACTACTATTACACCTAGACACTCCCTTCCGCCCTTGATTTTACCATCTTATAACCATATTACTTGGCATTCTAGGGAACATGTATAGCAGCATTATAGAACTCTTATGAGATTCAACCTGAAGTTTGGTAGATTTTATAAGTACGTTGGAGGTCCTAGAGAGAACGTATGTCTTTATTATCTTACTAATGTAGTCCATCTTACACTTGTTGATAAAGGTGACCTAGGGGAAAGGAATAAAAGCTTTTTCATCGATGACACATGAGACAAGCAATATATTTTCTACAGTGCCATGATGGTCCTCAACCCAGACATTTTCACTAGGTATCTTCATGTTCTTGGCCCTGTTAATTTTACATATGGTATCGGTACCTCTTCTTCTGAGGAAGACCAGTGTGTATTTTTTTTGTGGTTGAGATATATGTAGTCTCGCTTTAGTGTTGTACGTATTATTTGTGTTGTTTGTAACTGTTGAGGGTGTCTATGCCTCACATCTATAATAATTTTGTAAAAGTGCTACGACCATTATAAATCTGGTTTGCACAGGCAATATAATATTCTTTATTTTTCCATCAAAAGAATTGAGATGGATCCTAAGGTAGTGCAAAAGAAGTAGTTCACCCCATATGTGAAGGGTAAGAAGACTTTGCCGAAGGGAAAGAATATCGAAAATGTTATTACCAAGGTTACTTGTTACAATTGTTGACAAAACAGGCACTACACATCGAAGTATCTACCATCAACTAAGGTAATTATAGCCAAGTGCTTTAACTGTGACAAGCATAGCCATAAAAATAAAAGCTATCTAGAGTTAAAGGAAAAATTATTTTCTTTGGAAGGGCTAAAGCGAGGACTGTCTATTGAGGAGAAAGGTAAGAGTGTTATTTTTGAAGGTTTAACTTTGTTTTTTTTGTAATTTAGTTAAAGTACAATTTGATATCGGTGCTATGCATTCATTGATAGCAATAGCTTAGTTGATACACTTAGGTTAGAGGTTACCTATTTAGTCACTTTCATAGTAAACCTAATAGAGGGATATGCCACACATGGATCTAGGAATGCCAACTTGTATATTGAGTGAGATAGGTGTAAATTTTTGAGTGACCCCTGTGTGTTTGGCTTCATAGGCTTCAGAGTTATTTTAGGGATAAATTAGTTAGAGCATTATGACACTAAAATATAAAAAATTTATAACATTTGGCCACCTTAGCTGAAGCACAAGGATACATGTAGTTGCAAAAAAGTTTAAACATGGGTGCAAAAGTGTATTGTTTGCTTTAGTTTTGGAAGAAGAAGGCATCAGATGAGTACAAGTAGTTGGAGACTTTCCGGATGTTTTTGAACTAGTGTCGGGATTAGCACCCCAAGAGCTATTGAATTTCGTATCAAGTTGACACCAAGAACCGAGCCTTTTAATCGGCCTCCTAATAGAATGCCATCGAATGAGATGGAGGAGTTAAAGAAGCAACTGGTAGAGTTGGAAAATAAGAGCTTTGTGAGACTGAATAGCTCACCATTAGGGCTGCACACAACCCATATCCAACCCGACCCAACCCACCAACCCGACCCAACCCACATAAACCCAACCCAACCCATCCTAGTTCGGGTCGGATATGGGTTACAATTTGTAACCCATACTATATATGGGTCGGGTGTGTTATTTTGTTCAACCCAACCCTACTTTAACCCAACCCAACCCTATATTAAAAACCTAATTTAATATCAATACACTTAAAATTAGAATAGTCTAATCCTAGAATAATGTTTATGTATTTTATAGTAAATATACGAAAAAGCATATTTTATGTCAACCCAAACAAGATAGAATTTGGCAAAGATATTCCAAAGGGCATTTTAATGTATTTTAAAATGAAACACTTATTCTACTATGTAGTGAACTAATTTCATATGATGTGTTTTACAATGAAATTTTAATAAAATATATGTTATAAATAATTAGTTAGTTTAAGTGCGTTATGCTAGCTAAAATCTAATATATTATGTTGAACATTTTAATGTTATTTTTTGAAAATATTCCCTTATATTCTCATTTTTTATTAGATTCATGCAACCCAACCCAACCCTACTAAACCCGACCCAACCCATACTTCGACCCAACCCATATCCAACCTCATATAGGGTCGGATACGGGTTGAGCTACCTTAAACCCATACCTATGCGGGTCGGATGAAATATTTGGTCTGACCCGACCCAACTCATACTTTGTGCAGCCCTACTCACCATAGGGAGCTTCGACCATGTTCGTAAAGAAGTTCGACGGTTCGTTGAGGCTATATTGACAATTGGAATGTGAAAGAGTGGACTATGAAGAAATATTATCCCTTATCGAGGATTGATGATTTTTTTCGATCAATTGAATGGATCTATGGTATTCTTACAGCTAGATTTGGCTTTGAGATTCCATCAACCAAGAGTGCAGAGGAGAGTATGCCTTTGACTACTTTTAGAATGAGGTATGGTTCATATGAGTGGTTAAAAATGCCATTTTGACTAACTAATGCACCTACGTTCTTTGTAGACCCGATGAATCGGATCTTCCAGGACTGGCTAGACTGATAAGTATTAGTGTTTATTGATGACATCTTGGTATATTCGAAAGATGAGAGAGACCATGAGATTCACCTAAGGCTTATGTTGGAGACGTTAATATAACACAAGTTAGAGGCGAAATTCTCTAGGTGTCGCATTTGGAGAAAAGAAAATTAAATTTCTTGGCCATGTAGTTTCATAGCAAGGTTTGCCCATAGGCCCTTCAAAAATTGAGGCTATGAATATTTGGTAGAGACGCGAGATAGTTACGAAGTTTAGAAGTTACTAAGGATTGATAGGCTACTATCGGAGATACATTAAGAACTTCTCTCGTATAGCAGCACCAATGATGAGACTTACTCAAAAGAACGAGAAGTATGTTTGGATTAATGAGTTCCAGGCAATAATTCTAGAGTTGAAGCTTGGTTAATGAATACCCCTATTTTGGTTATACCCAAGGGTGACATAGATATTATTATTTATACTGATGCTTCGAGTTCAAGGTTAGGAGCAGCGTTGATGTGAAAAGGCTGCTCTTAGTAGTGTTTAGGGTTATATTGACACCGACACATGACTTGGAGTTAGCTGCTATTATCATCGCATTGAAGATTTGTAGACATCAAAGGTTTGAACTATTTACTGACCATCGATCTTTGAGATTCTTTTTCTCTCAAATGGAGTTGAACATGGGGCATCAAAGGCGGTTGGAGTTTATGACATTTTTTGACTTTGTGATTGACTATACTAAATAAACTGTCGATGCTTTAATTCGAAGGCAATAGAGTTATGTCTTAGCTATGATTGAAATATGGAATGTTTTAGAGACATTAGCTTCTTGCAACATTCACTTTCAGTTAAGGCTAGTTCGATTAGATTTTTCAGAACACCATCATCTTGGAAATTTAGCCAGCTCTCACAGAAAGGATTTTCAAAAAGCAAATAGAATATCCACTTTTACTAAAAGAATTAGGTGCCTAAATTTTAGTACAAAGACTAAAGAGTTGATGAGTTTTGGAGTTAATGAAAGAGGTTGGATTCAAAAGAAGGGAAGGTTGTATGTTCAAGATATAAGAGACCTTCAGAAGGAAGTCTTGGATGAATGCCATCGTTCAAAGTTTTCTATTCATCTAAGAGGTAGTAAGATGTACTGAGAGATGAAGTGAAGCTTCTATTAGGAAGGAATAAAGAGAGTTACTAGAGAATATTTGAAAAGATGATTCACCTGCCAACAAGTTAAGGCTGAATCTATGCGGTTAATGTCTCATTAAAGCTTGCTATTGCCCCCACTAAAGGGCTTAACACACTTCGATCGCTCTGCCATTTTTATTTAATGCTATTAAATAGTAGATTCACTTAAAGCCCTGTTATTTTTCGCTATACCCGCTAAATCTTGGGTTTTTATTTCCCGCTTTAGTAACTTTTAATAAAAAAAGTCAATTTGACTAATTCTCTTATAAATCAAATCAATAAATTTAGGGTATATGTCTAATTTCAAGTCCTAAGTGCTTAATATAAATTCGAACTTTATTCTATTCACCAACTCTGAACTGCACGGATCATCATATTCTTCGGTTTTGTTGTATAGAATCTAATAACGTTAATTTTTCTATAAAAATGATGTAAAAATGAGAATAAATCAACTTTGGAGATTTGATTTTACCTTCAATAAAGAGTTTTGCATCTTCATTTTTTATGATATATCCCCATTTGATTTGCATTTTGCACGTTCATTTTTTCTGATATATTCCCATTTGATTTGCATTTTGCACCTCTACCACTATAACACCACTAAGCGCTTTAACTACACAGGGCTGAACATAAGTGGATTTTTACAGCCTTTGAAGATCCCGATATGAAACTAGGACTTGGTTTCTATGGATTTATAGATGGCTTTCTAAGATCTAGGATTGGGAGAGAGAGTATATGGGTTATTATAGATATAGTGACCAAGATAGCCTATTTTACCCCGGTGAAATCTATGATGACGACGGAAAAATTAGCAGAGATGTATGTGAAGACAATAATGGGATTACTCTATGTTTTATAGTTACTGACTGAGACCCACTGTTTGCTATTGAATTTTGGAGAAGCCTACAGAGTGCTTTGGGTTTAGAGTTATGTATGAGTACTGCATACCATCCGTAGAAGGATGGACGGACCTAGAGGGTCAAGAGTGCTTAAGGAATTTTTGCGAACTTATATATTAGATTTCAATGGATCTTGGGAAGATTGCTTACTCCATGTGGAGTTTTCATACAAGAATAGTTACCTATCCAGTATTCCAATTGCATCTTTTGAGGCATTGTACGGAAAACCATATAAATCGCCATTAAGTTAGTACAAGATGGGAGACAAGCCTATGTTGGAACCTGTTCTGGTTAAAGAATCTTTAGAAAAGGTCGAGTTGATTCGAAAAAGAATGAAAGAAGCTTAGTCGAGGTAGAGGAGTTATGTTGATAGAAGGCAGAAAGATTTAGAGATTGATCTAGGAGATCACGTGTTTGTTAAAGTTTCATCGATGAGAGAATTATGAGGTTCGAAAAGATAGAAAGTTAGTGCTAAGGCATGTTGGCCCATTTTGATACTTGAGATAATCAACAAAGTAGTCTATAGCATTCAACTACCGAATCCTTTTGTTGGGTCCATAATGTATTTCACGTATCATATTTAAGGAAGTGTGTTCATAACCCTAATGCGGTAGTAACTCTAGGAGTAATGGAAGACTTGGTTCTTGAACCAAAGAGGACATATATAAGGAAACCCGTTCAGATAGTAGATCATGCTATGAAAAATCTTAAGAATAAGGTAGTGAAGCATGCGCGAGTTCAATGGAGTGAGGACCAGGATGATTGTAAATGGGAAATAGAAGATACGTCAAGAGGACATAACTCGAGTTATTTGCTTAAACTTAGCATGTATGCTTGCAATGTTTTTTTATGAACCATATATATAGATGTGATATTACGGTTGAATTTTTTATGTAGCAGTAGATGCACTAATAGATTTTATTTGAGATGCATGGAGAAGGAACTTATGTGTTTACGTTAGAGAACACATGAGAAAGAATAAATCACTATCGTACCTTATTCAAACTTCGAGGATGAAATTCTAAGGGGAAGCCTGTAACACCCCGCATTTTAGTAAATAATTGATTGAGAATTAATTACGAACTTAAAATTAAATAATTAGATTATGAAATTACTTGAAAAAATGGGTAGGGTATATTTACTTGTTTTCATTTAAATAAAAAAGGAAATAATTTAATATGATAAGTAATTGGGTGTACATTTACTTATCATACTGTAATCTAATTTAAGAAGATGAATTAAAAGGAAGAGGGTCATAGGGGCCAATGGCACAACTTATTATCAAATAATAAACATGACTACTCTTTTAATTCTGTTTATGCCATCTTGATAAAACAAATATATAAGCTCTAAGTATTTTAATGATGGCGACATAAGAGGAAAAAAGGAGAAGAGGAAGAAGATAGAAAGCTATGGAAACTTAAGAAGATTAAAGATCAAGCTAATCCAAAGATTTAGGTGAGTAATATCACTTCCATTTTAATCGCTTCCATCCATGTTGAACAAAGCTATGATTTATACGATAGAAACCATATGTGTTAAATGCTTATAAATGATTAAAAAAATGTTTTAACGAATGCTTTGGGTTAAAATGGCTTTGCTTGAGGAATTATAGCTTTGATTTCCTACTCTAATGATTTTGAAATAATGTGAAAATTTTATATGATGTTTTAAATGCACTATAGAGATGGGTTTTAATTTTGAGAATTTTCCCATGTTATATTAATTTTTTTAAAAGAATCGCACACTATATAAATAGTATAAAATGGCTAAAATATAGTAGTTTTGGTAAAAATGTGCTTGGAAATACATTTACAAATTTCTTATAATCTAGTAAATTTCTATAAGTAATCACCAAAGTTAAAAACTTGTATTTTCGATAAAATGTAACCATTGAAACAAAAAAATAAAAGCCAAAAGGTATTATATAGGAATAAAATAATTATTAAATTGATAAGAGAAAAGATCCAAAAAAAAGTGTTGTAAAGTTAGATAAATTAATGTAGACCACCAAGCATGGTGGAGGCGGAATGGATAGGAGGGTGGCACATTTAAAGATGTGGTATGCACGCACAAGAGACATGCTTTATTATGTGTACCGAAAGTGGTAAGCTGAGAGCATATCTCCTGAAATTATAATGAACCAACAAATTCTAAGTAAAGTGCTAAATAAACGAACTAAGAAAATACGAAGCTGAAGGCTGAAGGGTCTTGACGAAGGTTACGGTTAAAATAGGACACCGAAGGTGATGATCGAGGAGGGTGTTTACAGTGAGAGTGTATTAAATGAAGCTTCCTTAAGATGAAACCAAGGGTAGTAATTTTCTGAGATTTAATTATATTTTGGATGAAAGCTAATACAGAGACTTACTAACTTTTGATGGAAGGTTAATACTGAGACTAATTGACTTTTCGAGGAGAGTCAATGCCGACAACTATTGAATTTTAGAGGAGAGTTAATGTCGAGATCCAAGGCCTATGATGGTCGAGGGAAGAATTTAAAGTTTTGTAAAGCATAATGAATAACTAAATGTGAGACCTAATAAATAAAAGATTAGGTAGTGCATTTTATAACGAGGTGTAAAGCCATTGTGACAGCCCAATGTCCAAAGTGACAGTGCATTCGGTAATGTAGTGTAAGGCCTTCATGGCAACTCAATGTCTAAAGTTATATTGCATACGGCAACAAGGTGTAAGGCTTTCATGACAACCCAGTCTAATGACATTAATTTTTCTAGGGTGGTGTAAGGCAATAGTGGAAACCCAATATCTAAACATGCCCTTACTCGGAACTGTTGATGTATGGCCTATGTGGTAACCAAATGACTGAAGATGACATTAATGACATTGCATTCAATAGTGGGTGTAAGGCCTTAACGGGAACCCAATGTCCCAAGTCTGACATAGTACCCAATATCTAAGAAAGACACTATACACGAAAGTGATTGCATAAGACCTTAATGGCAATCAAAAGTGTAATAAACTTAACAATAAGGAGATAAATGGACATAAGCCTCAGTGGCAGTCGAAAGTATAATAAACTTGAAAATAAGAAGCATTTGGATAAGGCCGAAGTCGCAAATTAAATGAAGTGACTATAAAACCTAGTCATGATGTTGTAGCTACTATAGGGCACACTTATGCATGAATGAATGACTTGTGAATACGATTCGTGTTTTGATGCATTAATGTTATTGAATAGTGAGGGGAAAACCTATTTCATACTTTGGTGGTTTGGCTCACTATATGTTGTGTTCAGGGATGTACAACCCATACAAGGCTTTATGTCCGACTTGTGTTTTTATTATTTTTTGCACCATAAACTCACAAGTACTTGTTTGATTAAGCTGAGTTTATAGGTTTAGACAGGTTGCTTTTGGAAGACAAATAAAGAACTCTCAAGATGAAGCATGAGGCTTAGCTAGTAATAAAATTTATTTTGTATTCAGCAACATAAGTGTTCATGTCGGCATCTTCATATGTTGGGACATGATATTTTGTCTATGGTCTATTTTTATTTTACCCCTGCATGGACATGGTTTGGGATATTGAAATATTGATATATACGACATCTATTTAGTTGCTTCGTTTTCTTAATCTATTACCTATGCAACCGATCTCATTCTATTTCCAAATGACAATTCCATGGTGACTGTAGTATATTGAGGTTCCATTTTTAGGTTTCAAAATATGAGACGTTACATCCATCTTATTAAGGAAGTTTGTGGACTTAAAGCGAGGTGATATGTCCATATCTAAATATGTATCTGAGTTCAACTCTTTGTCAAGTATGAGATGTCATTCATCGACACTCCATTGAAGAAGAATGAGAAGTTCATTACGGGACTGAATGATTATCTTGGGGAGTGCTTAGTAAATCATATCAGCGAGTGTTTTAAGAAGATACTAGAGAAGGCTTTGAGGAAAGAGAGCTTGTACCTAAATCCAAAGCTAGGTACTGTTCCTATGGAGTAAGCCAAACCACAAATAGGCGAAGGGGAAAAAGGAAGTAACCCTAAAACAATAAGGGAAAGAAACAACTATAGGAGCATTCACTTGTTAAATCTAGTGACCTAGGTAGAGTTGAGACCTAACTAAGTTAACAGACCATTGATAGTGTCGAATCCTGTGGGAGGTTCGGCTAATTTGAGTATGTTTGTCGTGACGTCATATTATCAAGTCATGGATGCATCTTTGTTTATGATTAGTTTGTATTTGGTTTTGTCATTTTTGGGATTATTTTGGGAATGGACCGACTTTAAAGATATAGAGTAATACTTAAACATGAGAGGTTATTGGTAACAATATGAAGTGATAATGAGCATAAGATAAAGTTAAGTTGCATGCCCAAAGATGCAAAGATGGTTAACTTTGTATATTTGCTCGAGATCCCACGTGACGGATTATCATTGGTACCAATTACAGTGGAATATCCTAATATTTTTTAGTGGGTTACATGATTACCACCACATAAAGAGATTTTGTTTCATACCAATCTTGTGATAAATGCAAGACCAGTTGTTATGCCTTTGAGATGGATTGCATCCAAAGAGAAATGAGAACCAGAGGTGAAAGTGAACGATCTACTGAAGAAGGGATTTATCCAGAAGAGTACTACTGAGTAGGGAGCATCTATAGTGTTCGCAACTAAGGATAATGGCTCTTTAAGACTTTGTGTTGATTATCGTAAGCATAATAAGGTGAAGAGAAAGAATAATTTTCCACTTTTGGGTATAGGTGACCTATTCGATTAGCATCATGGTGTGAAGGTGTTTTTTCGGTTGGATTTGGTGATGGGTTTTCACTAAGGGTAGCAAGTGATAGTTTGTTGATTACCACATTCCTTATACCATCGAGATTTTATGAGTGGTTGGTTATGCCATTTCGATTAACAAATGCATAAATGTAATTCATTGATCTAATGAACCATGTTTTCAGAGACCAGTTTAATACTTCCATACTTATGTTTATTAATGATATTCTAATCTATTCATGAACCGAAGAGGAACACAAGACACACTTGAGAGTGGTGCTTGAGATGTTGAGAAAGCATCAGTTGAAAGCTAAATTTTCAAGGTATCACTTTTAGAGGAGGGAAGTGAGGTTCTTAGCTCATGTTTTTTCAGAGTAGGGCATTATTATTAATCCTTCCAATGTAGTAGTCATCCAAGATTATTGGGAAATACATAAGAATGTGACAGATGTGAGAAACTTTCTTAGATTGGTGGGTTATTATAGAAGATTCATTAACGACTTCTCTAAGATAGTTGCACCATTGACCCATTTAAAGAAGAAGAATCAGACTTTTACTTAGAATGCGAGGTGCGAGCAAACGTTCCTTAGTCTGAAGGAGATGCTAAAAGGTGCACCAGTGTTAGCCTTTCCAGATAGGAATGAGGAGTTAATAATATAAACGGATGCATGTGGTATTGGTCTTGCGGCGGTATTAAGAAAAGAGGTTAAATTGTCAGTTATGCAAATAGGGAACTAAAACTGCACGAGAAGAGATATCCATTCCCTAATTTAGAGTTGGCTTTATAGTATTCGCACTGAAGGCATGGATGCATTAATTGTTAGGAGAAAGGTTCAGCTGTTCACCGACCATAAATCATTGAAGTACCTTTTCTAACAAAAGGAACTTAATATATGATAGCAGAGATGATGAGTATTCTTAGCTTCCCATGACTTTGGCATTTCCTATATGTCTAATAAGGGAAATGCAGTCGTAGATGCATTGAGTAAGAGATATGTCAGCTTAGGAGCTATGTTTCAAGAGTGGATCCAATTAGAGTATATTAATGGATATAATTTCCATCCTAGACTTGAGCTAGAGCCAAAGACATTGGCAAGCTTGACGATTAGACCTACTCTTATAGGGCTGACTGGTACTAGTCAAAGGCATGATTCTAGACTAGCAAAGATGAATTATAACCTAGAGGTAGGAGTAGAGTCAAAAAAACATGAAGTACTATAGATTTGACCGAGATGATTGGCTCTGTAAGAATAGGAGATTATATATTCCTGATTTAGATGGACTTAGAGATGAGGTGCCACAAGAGTACAATTATTCGAAGTTGACTATCCATCTTGGATGAAATAAAATGTATAGAGATATTAAGCAAACTTTTATTGGGAAGGAATGAAGAAGGATGTTGGGACATTCATCTCCAAGTATATAAATTGTCTGCTAGTCAAAGCTTAACATAAGAAACAGAGTGGTTTGCTGCAATCACTTGAAGTTCCACTTGGAAGTTAGAATATATATATATATCAATGGACTTCATTGATGGATTGATGAGGACATAAGGAGGGTATAATAGTATTTTGGTTACAATCGATAGGTTGACAAAGAGCATTTGATCCATAACCTTAAAGCCAATAAAACGGCAATAAAACTAGCAAAGTTGTACATGCATTGTATGGTATGATTCCATGGAGCACTAAAGAGCATCGTGAGTGATAAAGATCCATTATTCATGAATGGATTTTGGAAGATCTTGCAAAAGGAAATGGGGACAGAGCTGAATTTGAGTATAGCTTATCACATACAAACCAATGGTCAAACAGAGAGATTGAATCGCATACTTAAAGGATCTTTTACGAGCTTGCATACTTGACTTAAGGGGCTCATGGAAGGATCATTTGCAATTGGTAGAGTTTGCAAACAATAACATTTATCGGTAAAGCATTGGGTATGGCATTGTTCGAAGCTTTGAACGACTGACAATGCAAAACCCTTACTTGTCGGTGGGAAATGAGGGAGAAACTGTAATCATGACAAATATTGTTAGACAAACTTTAGAGAAGATAGAAATAATTTGAAAATGAATGAAAGCTGCACAAGATAGACAAAGGGTTAATGTCATAAGTGATGTCGTGGTATGGAGTTCTCTATTGTAATATGGTGTTTGTCAAAATTTCTCCATTAAGAAATGCCGTATGATCCGGTAATAAGGAAAGTTGGCATCGATATTTGTAGGACCTTTTCAATACTCGAGGGGATTCGAAATCTTGCATATATTGTCGACTTGTTTGAGAAGATGGCGATTTTGCACAATGCTTTCCATCTTTTGCATCTTCAAAAGTTTGTGCATGACTCAGGTGTAATAGGTTAAGAAGATCAATCAAATGACTTATAAGTCGAACTAAAGCGACAAGACCTTGTAGGAATATTAGTATATTGTACAGGGTAGCTTAGGAGGAAGACTGTAAATCCGATTAGGTTCAATAGAGTAAGAACGAAGGCGATAATACATGGGAGATCAAGTAGAACATGAGGTCCGCTTGTCTAGAGCTCTTCGCTTGGTAAAATTACATTTATCGCATTTGGTATGACATTTGCTTGCTTGTATATTATGCATAATTAGATGGTAGTATAGACTGGAAGCTATACTTTTATATTATGCATGCTTGTTTGCTTGAATGTTTTGGTTATGTTTTGATTGACGTTGGAATTTCAAAGGTGAAATTCTTAAAGGGGGTGAGAATGCAATGACCCACACTTTTATAAATAGGTAGGTAAGATATACATTACATAGATAACAAATGACTTTAAAATGATCTAAAACTTTGGAAAATATGGTATTTTACATTTTTGGAGAATAAAATATAGATGGTTTTAGCTCAGAAAACTTGTAAAGGCTATAATTATTTATATGAGTTGCATTTGGACATGATTTTTGTT
The DNA here is from genome assembly GCA_030737815.1 of Allium fistulosum. Taxonomy (NCBI): domain Eukaryota; kingdom Viridiplantae; phylum Streptophyta; class Magnoliopsida; order Asparagales; family Amaryllidaceae; genus Allium; species Allium fistulosum. The sequence goes on from CM060907.1 coordinate 106,575,378, forward strand.
CCAAGTGAAAGATTTGATAGTTTTCCTTTTTGTATACTAGTTATATCGATAATTTAGCCCAGTTGTTTGAGAGATATGACATTTTTATGTTTATGCAGATTTAGAAAGATTTTGTAGTTAAGGCCCAAAACCATTTTTAGGCCTGATTAGGTGATTTCGAGAATTATGCTAATCCTAGGGTTAGAGAAACCATTAAAACATTATTCTATCTTTGTAAAACAATCCTAAAACCACCTTTAACATATCCATGTCAACATTAAGCCTAAAACTTGTTATTTTGGGGTATAATTAGGAGATTAAGGTAGGGGAGCCATTAGACATCATCAAATCATCATATTTGGGAGGGATTTTCATCTACTTCGCTGTTTGTTATTGATTTGAATTGATTTTAGGCTTATTTGATCATTTTTCCATCGATATGTGAGTGGTTTATAGCCACTTACTATTAGTTGATGCTATACAAGTTTAAAATGTGTTTTGGATCCATTTTTCAACTTAAATGCTATTTGTTTATATTTAACTTGATTTGAAAACATGAATCAAATTATATTTTTAATGATTTTCAATGGTTTTAACTCATGTATTTAGGTGATATGGATTCATATGTACATGTTAGGTTTATGTTAGAATGTTTGTATGATTGTATGGCTTGATATGATGATTGTTTTCTATTATCGTGCTTGCATGTTGAATGTTTGTATGGATGAACCTCGCATGGAGTGAAATGGAGGCAATTATTCTATGGATGAGAATTGTCGAGTTTAGGGGAAGGCTATGACAGAGTCTTCGATGATTGCATTAGGAAGGAGGATACATTGTCGTAAGATACTTCAATGGATTGGCTCTTCAGTGTTTGGAGTTGAGCACTACTAACTAGGATGTATATTGATCGAAAAGGCAAACGAGAGATGGATCAATTACCGGAAGGAACATACAAAATACTTAGTGAGAGTTCACTAAGTGGATGGATCGGTTCCGATCCATGCCAAATGTTGAGGACTTAGCGTTTCTAGAGATGGAGAAAGGTAGGACGATCGCAAGCCATAAATACGAAATTTTAGCTAAGTGTGTGGATCGACACCAATCCATGATGGATTGGTACCGATCGATTACTTTTGGGAAAATAGAGCATTTAAAGCTAGAGAAGGAGATATGAGTCAAGTAAAAGGCAATTTTGACTAAGTACATGGATTGACACTGATCAATGGTTGGTCGGTACCGACCCATGCTATAGTGGTTGGTCGATGCTGACTTCTGTAAGTTGCCACCTAAAGTATCTAGGATCATTTGAGTAGATAGGTTCTATATAATAATGACTTGTGGAATAGAACAAAGGTGTTATACTATCAGTACATGTACTAAGGGATCGCCTAGGACCAACGGATTTAAGGTGTGCTCATAAACAAGGAGCAGGTAGGAACATTCACTACGAATTGTCTGAGTAGATCCGTATCTTTGGACCTTATGATGTTGATCTAGTTCATAGTCATTTTAAAGGACAAGGATTCAAGAATTGATGGAATCACGAAGTTGAGTAATCCCTGACCTTATGATGATGTCATTTATGTTATCATATATCCAAGTGCATTGTGAGTTTGAGAGATGTTTGATTATTTAATGGTTGTTATGGCTGTCTATGCAATGTAAGTATTATCGAGCCTTGACACCCTAGTATTTACTTAGACGAAGTAGTATACCCATATTGATGATAGTAGATTAGCATATTGTTTTATGTGCTAACTTGTTCAATGCAGGAGCAGGTTAGGTATGAATTTCCCTACCATATTTCTCTTATTCATCATATTTCGACTTCATATATATTGTTTAGGCTTATAGACCACTCATACCAGACTGTTGTCTAACTCAAGATTATTTGTGTTGTTTCTTATATTTGCGAGTACTTTTAATTATGTAGATTGAGAGACATATATAAGGATAGCACGTGAATATGCATAGAGGACGAGTAGGAGGCTTACGCTTACTTATACATATGCTATTTTATGGAGCTGCTATATTCCATTGTGCAGTCCAATAAAGTTATGGCACTTATTGTATTGTGAAATGTTTATATTGTGTAGTTTATAATGTATCAGAGATGTATAAACTCATATATATATATATTTTGTGATGTATAATCTGATGAACTTCTGAAGCGCTTCGATGATGTTTGGTTCATTTGATTATGTTGTCGTCTCGTCTGTTTTATATCTATGTTTGATATTATATTTTTGTAACACCCCATATTTTGGAGTGTCATGATATGAGAAATTAAATTAGTAATAAGAATTTGACAAGTGATAATTAAAACAATTTAATTAAGTAAGTCACTTAAAATATTAATTAAATAAACCATAAGTGTAGTGCAATTTAATTCATCCACAAGGGATAAGGTTAAGTAAAATTTGAATTTGAATGAAAGGAATCTTGTACTGAGGGAAATAGATTAATGAGATTAGGAAAGAAGGATTTAGCTCAAGCCAAAATCATTAATATATAAGTCCTTAACCACATCCACCTCTTCCATCATATTCTCTTTCTTTCAAACAAAACTCCACTAAGAACATTAGGTCGACCACCAAGGAGAAATCAAATAAAAGAATGGAGCTTTCAAATTTTAAAAGAAAAGAAGAAGATTCAAATTAAGCTTCTCCAATATGGTTGAGTAAACTTACTCCAAAATCCTTCCAAACCTATTTGGATTCAGATTTGATGATGTTTAGGTGTTTTAAATGTTGTTAAACATGTTTTAATGAGTTGAAATGACTTTGTATGTGTTTAGTGATTTAAATGAATAAATCTTCTCTAAATGTCATGAAATATAATATGATGTTTTCAATAACAAAATAGGATGGGTTTTAAATTTTGTAATTTTGGATGCAGCAATAATCAATTATGAATTTTCTAAGTGAAAAATGGCTAATTTCAAGTATAAATTAATGTTTAAAAATTTTGGAACCAAATAATTTTTTCTAAATTTTTTGTAGGGGTAGTAGAAGCTGTTTTAGAATTTTACTGAACTTTTGGAAATTTTCCCATTAAGTTTCGCATTGATATGAATTAATTAATGTTTGAACCAAAAATGGTACAAACACCCAAGAAAGTAAGTTGTAGAGATTAAATGAAGAAATTAAATGAAAAATAGAGAAAATCAGGCAGAAAACAAGCACACACAAATTTATAGCGGTTCAGCAATCTTGGCCTACTCCATTTGAATGATTTTATTGTTTTTGCACTAATTTTTGTTATTACAAGAGAGTGGGATCAGAATAGATCCTTGAATACAAGAGAGTATGAGTGTATGACAGCATAAATATCCTTAGAATGAGCCAAGCCTTATTTATTTATAGGAGTAAATGACCAAATATCTCGCTGATATTTCTCCTAAAAAGCCTCTCCATGCAAACTAAATCCTCCAAAAAATCTCGGCCCCATATCCCCTATGGTTGGGGATCGGTACCGATCCCTATAGGAGGATCGGTATCGATCCCTTTAAACGTAGGCAGGGATCTTGTAACTTCTTGTGTTGGCTTGTCTTGATGTTGGCTTCATACTTCCAAGGTTGTTTTGCATTGTCAGCTAGGTATTTTTTGGTCCAAGCGATGGATCTACAGAAGGCTGAATTGCTACTTTAGACTATTTATGGAGATTGCCAATATGATGCACATGAATTCTAGAACAACACTTGAATCAGGCTCTATGTTGATAGGGAAGATTGCTGTAGGAGTAGGGGCCGCTTTGGGTGTATGCCTAGGGATCGGTATCGATCCCCTGTGTAGGGTGGAGTACCAATCCATACCTAGTGTATTCTGGGGTGTTGCTCTTTTAAGTTTGTTTGATCATCATCTTATGGTCTTGTTTGTACTTTGTTCCTAGACCCTAGGATCATCTCTTTAGGCCGCTTTCCTCGATAATCGTTGAGTCTAACTTGTACGATCAACCTGAATAAAGCCGGACCAAAAGGCTGGATAACACTTGCCCCCTACATCTCATTTCGAATGTGATGTGCTTTGAATCAAGACAAGTTAGAATCATTGCAAAGGATTCCACTCTGTGTTCTGAATGGTCGCTATCCCTCTTCTGAACCGTTCATGTGTAAAGTCATGTCCATAGTGATTCGTCATGATGCTATGCCGGCATCTGACATTACAAATATAAGAGTACAGTCTCTTGATAATTATTCGTGCTCGTTTCCGTTGAGTTAACTGATTGAGTTGGTAGATTTCCATCATGTGAACTGATTTCTTTTTTGAAAATCCTAGGTAAAAATCAAATTCCATTGATTTGGGAAATCGAATGTTAAAGATGCATGCTTGCTTGCATGTTCATGTATACAATGTTGCTATTGGCTTCCAAGCACGTTCATATACCTATAGGTCGTTGCCAACTTCTCTTGAGCGATAGTCACAAGTCCATCAATTTTTCATTTTTAAGTATATGGTGGGATTTTGTACTGATCTCTATAGGAGGGAATCCGGTACCAATCCCACATTTGCACATATTTCCATTTTGGACCCAAGAACATTGGGCTATATATGGGTATATAACCCATTCACCTAGCCTTTCCTCTTAACTTTTTCCATTCTATTGCATCGAACCCTATTACTCCTTCAGCCACCATTAACACTTCCTGAAGCTTGCGACTATATTCAATCCACCTAAATCCTTCGTTGACCCAATCTTCCACCTTCTCTATAGCCTATGCTACAGCTCACAGGCCATGTCTTCATCCAATTCACCACTGACCCTGATTCCATCCCATGTCGATTTGATTCATCGTACTTCGACTTAGTCATGCTTTGGCATATAAATGGGTTTTGTTTATGAGTTGAAGGCGGTATGGGTAGTGATAAGGTGGAGATAAGGGCTTGGAGGCAATTCACGTTACCGGACATGAGGTATGGGATAGCTCATGGCATGGTGAAGTTGGTTTTATCAAAGAGGTCGAATCCCCTAGGTATGGGATCGATATTGATCCCATAATTAGGCAAATTTCACGAATCCCTTAGGTATAGGATCGGTATTGATTCATAATTAGGCAAATTCGCAATTTTTGCCTTGTACGTTTGCATAGGGACTTGAACACTTGGATGCGAACACTTGTATGCCTATGTGGACTTGCGCACATACATGAATGATTGCATATAACTTCGGGTTTGGACTTGAATGCACATGCACATGCACATGCATGCTTATACAAATTCGAACTTGAACTTGGATGCACATGTACGTTTGTATGGACCTCAATGTAGATGAATGCATATGTCTTGAATACAGACATTGTTGCCCTATATGCCAATAGCTGATCCTTGAGTTTGGATAAAATTATTATGTACAACTATTGACGTGAAAACCGGTTGGGATGGTCAGCGATGACGGTCACTCCGGTAAGCTTCCGAGTCTCTTTATCACCATCATATAATTCTGAACTGTATAACACTGCACTGCATAATACCACACTAGATTACACTTAGCATGGGGGATAGGTTAATCCATATAACTATGGCTATCTGCTGAGTTTATTAGCAATGGGTTCCAGATGCTCCAAATGTTTAACCGCAATGATTGGTGATCAAGCTTCCATATATGTCGAATTGGATGATGAGTCGAGTTCAGCAACACTTTCTGCTCGATACACTCTGGGTGAACAATCGAAACAACTTGAAAGCTCACACTATGCTCCAGCTAACTCTCCAAATCCACGAGCAGATGATACTATAGAGCTAGTTCTTGATACACTTGAGGATGCCATATTAATAGAAGATCCGGCGAATTCGACCTCTTTGAAAGTTAATGAGGCATCTCTTCGTCGAATTTGCATTAAGCACAGAATCCTATATGATGACATATTGGTCCCATCTCATTGCCAAAGGGCTCATCTCCTTCTAGAAGGGCATATCGCCAGTAACAGATATATGTGCCTAGTTGGGGGTGTACCACCATTTAATCCGTTCATTCGTCGAATGCTCCATTTTACGAGACTTGCTCCAGCTCAATTGCATCCGAACAGCTACGCATTTCTCTAGGGCACATATATGGTTTTCCTAGAATTCTTAAATCATGAATCGATTGAAGAAGATATTCGATTCATCTACAGCTTCAAGCGACGAAAAGGAAGTCTATCGTTCACTTATCTTGAACTAGTCAACGGTTGTCAAGTTATGAACGATGTTTGGAATAAGCTTAGCTATTTTAAAAGAGAATGCTTTTATGTGTGCTGTCCACCTGGATTTGTACAACTACGGTTAGAAGGAGATAAGTGCTTCTCCAAGCTATAGCATGAAAGCTTTAGTTAAGTCATATTCTAATTAACACAATTTTTTGAATCATGTAGATGTTCCATTGAGACCCAATGACGATGTTTACCAAACCACTGTTACAACACTTAGAAACGTTCTAGAGGAAGATAGGGAGATCAGGTTTCTTATTACTGGTGAGCGTCTCTTCATCTTTAACTTGCTAGAAGAGGGTTGTAGCATCTGCCAGGCTAGGGACGACAATGAACGAGTAGTAGATGGCCGTGTTCAGCCAGAAGCAGGTCATGTCTTCCCTAACGTGCCCCCAGTCCCTAGCTAGGAAGTCAAAGAGGCTTAAGGAAATGCTGAGGAAGGTGAAGTAATAGGCGGTGATAATAAGGCTGGTGATGACGACGTATATTTAAGTCAAGAACCAGTGGCTGAACAGTCTTCAGATGAGCAACCACCTAATTCCAAGAGGAAGCTTGTTGTTAAGCTTCGTAAAGAGAAAATTTCTAAGCAGCCTCTGCCAATTACAATAGTGGAGCAGGCTCCATCTCTTCCTTTCATGGATAAATTTTCAAAGATGGACCAATTTCCACTGAGTTTCGTTCCTTTGTTATAGGAAATATGAGCGTAGAGGGTTCTCTCCTTCGGTTTGATGATGACACCATTCTTGCTAGTGTGGGAGAGATTACTCCTATGAGCAAGGCTCCAGTAAATGGTCCATTGGTGGGACACTAAGACACTAACGCAAGTGCAATTCAAAGCACTAATTTGCACTTGCCATATGCCCTTTTTCATCGAATCTCACTCATTCCTGTTTCCTTTGCAAGTTCTATGGAAAAGAGAAAATATACATAACGATCCCTGAAGGAGAAAGAGTATCTAGCTCAAAGGGCCCGGTCGGGTTCGTACAACCAAGGGAGTGGTCCCCGATTCAAGCCACCGTTCTAGCCGCGACAGGGTTGACTAAGACAGGAGTACTTACGATATGGATCGTTCTTCACACAATTCTACTTCTAAGCGCCAACGTAGAACCATATCACCTCCTTTTAGAAATCTGGGTAGGTAACTTGATCGCTGTGATGAGATTCCATCGGTTGACATTTCTCGAGCTCCACCTCCTACCTCTATTTCTATACAGCCCATGACACTATTCCACTCAGGTCGTTCCTCCGAGAACTGGAATCATAAAGGTGGCTTCGAGACTCCTCATCAAAGGCCTGGTAAAGAAACCGCTGTCGCTTGGGTCAACCCAGCTGAACAGCTTGCGGCCGACACTCAGATGGCCAAACTTAAGGATCAATTTCCAAACATCCGTGTTAACGGGCTTATGTTTGTGCCCAACCTAAAGAGAGTTCCAATGGGAGTCAAAGAAAGGACTATAGCCTACGTGACCGACATTCGCCACCAGTACAACAAGTGGGTGAAAGTGTCCAAAAAGATTTCTAAGGTCTCGAGAGATCGGCTGTAGAAGATTGAGAATCAAAAGCTTATTGAGCCCGATAATAAAAAATTCATAGCTGTCCTTGATGCTGGGGTTGAGAATCTAAGAAAATCCTAGGCTGAAGCAGAAAAGAAAGCAGAGGAGGCTATCAAAGCGCTCGAAGTTGAAAAGCCTAAGCATCTTAACAAAATCGAGCAGGCACATCACCAAAATCATGAATTGATACTCAAAAGAGATGCGGTCAGAGGAATGTGGCTGAGTTGAAGACCAAACTCGATCACGAGACAAAGAAAAAAGATGAAGCACATTAAATAGCTCAGGACTGATGCGATGAGCCAGCCACCTTAAGGGAAGAGAGGGACAAAGCACTCGAATGACTCAGGGATGTTGACGCTATTGTGAAGAGATAAGTTAAAGCAGCAGGCAGAGGAGCGAGTTATGGAGAGGTTAGAGCCATTTCTTACTCAATACAATACCAATGTGCTCAAATTCAGAAATTTGGAGTGGCTTAAAGATGATTATCCCAGACTCCTTGCACGCGCCTAAGAGTGGATCATTGAGGAAGAGAAGGAATTTCTTCAAGGCATTAGGTGAATCTGGAACAGTTGGAGAAGGTGATCTTGGTGAAAGATGAGCCCCAGATTTTGCATGATGGCCTGCTCCTTATCCAACCGGAACTTGCCAAAACCATGCAAAAAGGAATAGGTGTAAGTTCTGGACCAACCAACATGATGCTTCAGCTAGTCAAACTCTTAAGACTCAAGCTGTCCTTGACCCCATCGCTGATTCTAGGTATGACTCAGAGAGGCCTCAGATTCGGAAATTTACCATTCTTTCCCTATTCTGAAGAATGCCTGCTATGGCACTCCAGCTCATGTAGAGCTCTAGACTGAAGAAGGTATCTCCTTGACTTCTCCTGTATTTCAAATAGTTGACATGTTCCCGATCAACGTCACTAATATCTCCTTTTGTGTTTTTCTAGCTTCCGATCAGCCTGCAATCATACCGCTTCCTCCTAAAGACTCCCGACCGAAGAAAAAAGTGCCTATGACGAAGTCAGTAACCATTACAGCTTCAACAATGATCCCCAATACTCCGGCTGAAGAGACTCCCGGCCTTGATGAGCAGGTGATTGATGCTCCATTGGATGAAGGCATCGGTGGACCTAGGGTGCTCAAATTAATGTGGATGTTGTAATCACTGGAGTTTCTGAACCCCCGTACGGTAACACCCTAAGTGACGTTGAGCGCCAACGTCTTTTGGATATAGAGATCAAGTTGGAGGAGGAGATTTTTCTCATTCCTCTATCTGTGGCCTTACTAGGCCAGACCATTTATACTTCTATATATATTCCTCTGCCTGAAAGCGCTCAGCGAATGCTTTGGATCCTCATAGAGTACTCCAGTTTCTGTTCCACTGCCTGAAAGTACCCAGAGTGTGCCTAATAGAACATCACAGAGTACTCCAGTCAATGGCTAAGGAGGCAGAGGAAGAGGAAGAGGAAGAGGAGGAAAATGGCATGGAGAGAGTTCGAATGATGTCCCTCGGCTTTGGGAAGAAGAAGTAAAGGAGAAAAATGTCAAAGAAGTAGTGGTAGGCTTGTCTTGTATGTGTAGATTCTCTTTTGGTTTGAAATAATAGTAGCCTATTTTAGTTTGCTGGCCCGATTTGTGCGGGTCGGCCCCTAGCTGTTGTTTTTTGTTTCTAGTGTCGATAACACTTATATTTAGCTTTTGAATTTCATGTGATAACAAATTTTTTTTAGCTTCGTCAACTCTTTGTTCAAAATTTGCCTTAGTTCTTAAGAAGTACGATTTCCATTCAATGTACTTGCGGTCTATTTCTTTCAACGAATCAGACTAAGTCCTTAGCCCGTTTCATAGTTTACCGACCTTTCACCGTCCTAACAAACATATAGTAATTATTGAAATGCCAAATGCCAAGCGTTAGTTAGGGTCAGTCATTTAGGATTGGTGACTTAAGCATCCTTTTCCAGGATAATAATTTTTTGTCACACCAAATTCTGGGTGTATGTTTAAGTTAACTACATAGGATTGTAATCCGTACACCCTCATCCAGGATGTTTACAACTAATCACGCCTAACTTCGAGCATCGATTAAAGGCTTGTAAGTTAAGTTCCACCTTACTCCAGGCATGGACCTTCCATTTTGCCTACTTCAGGCAAGAGGTTAAGAGTTGAATAGTCTTATCATGTCCACTTTGGTTTATACTCCTTTTCCTAGTCCGAAGGAAAGAGTTAGCGTATGGACGGTTATATCATGTCCAGTTAACTTTATACTCATGCCTTCAATCTAAAGGAAAAAGTTGGCGTGCGGATAATCATGTCACATCTAGCTTATGTTTGTACTTCTATCTCCAATCGATAGGTAAGAGTTGGTTGGCATCAATCTCCGGACACCAAAAGGGACTTCATAGGCCCGAGGGCCTTAGAAGTTTGATCAGCACCTATCCCCGAGTACTTGTACACTTGCATTAATCGTATGTAGATTCATTTGAGTCGGTCATGTCACAACTCTTAAGTAATAGAGAGACATATTTTCAGGTTGGAAAAGTTATTTTAATTTATAAAAGACGGAAAATGACACGATTTGTCTTATTACATGGCTCTAGCCAATTATTTACAAGTTTTTTTCTAAGTGAAATAGCATCATAAGTGCTCGCTATTCCATGCCCTTAGGAGTGAAATCACATCAGTCGATGCAAGCCTGAAAGTTTCATCTCTATGCTTCTGCTCTATCGCGTACGAACCTTCCCACTTCGGGCTCAGGTTTCCAGAGCTAAGGAAAAATCGTTTGAGAACCAGGTCGCCAATTTGAAAGGTTCGAGTCTTGACCTTAGTGTTATAATATCGTGTGGCTTGGTGTCGGTGTGCGACTGCCCTCAACTCAGCTTCAGTCTTCTTCTTAGTGATTATATCGAGGGACTCTAGAAGGAGTTGCTCATTTGTTTATGGATTATAGTGAGTATATCGATGAGAAGGTACTTCTAGTTCAACTGGAATCATAGCCTCTGATTCGTAGGCTAAAGAGAATGGAGAGTGACTAGTTTCCGACTTATGGGTCGCTCGATAAGCCCATAACACTAACGGTAGTTCGTCGACCCACTTACCCTTGGCCTTTTCCATCTACTTCTTAAAAATGGACTTAATAACCTTGTTTACAGCTTCGACCTGTCTATTTTCCTGAGGGTGTGCTATCGATGAAAATCACTTCTTTATACGATGTCAGTGTTAGAAATCCTTGAACTCCGGTCTATCGAATTAGGTCCCATTATCGGTAACGATTACCTATGGGTCTCCAAAGCGACTGATAATATTCCGAACTACAAAATTGATTACTTTCTTCATGGTAATCGTGGCCAATGGCCTGCCTCAGCCCATTTGGTAAAGTAATCAACTGCCACTAGATATTAGCAGAACACTGATGATATCCATGCCCCGAACTGCAAATGGCCAAGTACTAACCATTTGAGTGGTTTATGTCGATGGGGCTCTTGTAATTTTAGCAAATCTCTGGACTTTTCATGCCTTTGGGTATAATTAGCTGTGTCTCCATTGACAGTTGGCCAAAAATATCCATATCGAAGAACCTTCTTCGTTAAGGCTTTACCCCTAGTGTTGTCACTACAAGCCCCTTTGTGAACTTCTCTTAGGACTTGTTTGGCCTCATCGCAAGCGACACACCGAAGCATGGGGACAGTGAAATCCTTCCTACACAGCAATCCTTCTTGCAAGATGTATCTCGAGGCTTGGCGAAGGATTTTTGTCTTTATTCCTTCTCTCCGAAAGGATCCTTCTTTGCAAATAATTCTAAATTGAAGTAATCCATGACTCCCTTTTAGGTTCAGTCTCCAAAATCAAATCAACATCGATCTGGTTGATGCTCGAAGCTGAAAGTACTTCCATCGAAACCAAGCCCATGTGCAGCGTATCTCCAGAACTTGCAAACTCAACCAATGAATTGGCCTTTTTATTCTAGTCTTTGGGAATATGTGCCACCGTATAGTATTTAAAGTCGTCGAGCAGCTCAAGACACTGGTTTAGATAAGGAGCTAATCTTGATTCCTTGGCCTGTTACTCTTTCTGAACCTAGAGTACCACTAGTTGGGAGTCGCAGAAAATGTGCAAAGTCTTTATTCTTAGCTCCTTGGCAATTTTCAGTCCAGCAATTAAGGCCTTGTATTTAGCTTCATTGTTCATCGCCGGAAAGTTGAGTTTCAGGGCATAACTGATCGGGTGTTCTTTTGGAGTGACAAGTACAACCCCAGCATCGGAACACCGATCATTAGATGCACCATCCATGTACATCTTCCATCCAACTTCCTTTTCTCCACTATTCTCTGGAAGATCATCACGTGCAGCGAATTCAACTATGAAATCTACCAAGGAATGACGCAGGATTGCTCTGTGAGGGTGGTAGGTTATGTTGTATTGACATAATTCAATATTCCATTTCAATAGCCTTTCAGAATTCTCAAGTTCTTTGTAAGACTTGTCGCAAAGGCTAGTCGGTAAGGACATTGATTGGATAAGCCTGAAAATAGGGACGGAGTTTTCTGGAAGCAATCAATAGGCAGTAAGTGAGCTTTTCCAGTCTTAGATAGTTTCTTTCTGCCTTTGTCAACCACGTATTGATATAGTAGACCGATCGTTGGATGTGGGATTCCTCACGTACACGTGTGACGCTCAGGGCATGCCTTACACCATCAAGTATAACAACAGATCCTCATCATCCACCAATTTTGAGAGAATGGGAGGTCTCTCCAAGTGATTTACTAGAGCCTGGAATGTGTCTTTGTAGTCTTGATTCTACTCGAACTTTCTCTTCCCTTTCTTGATCACTTCGAAGAAGCAGATGCATTTGTCAGTGGCTCTGGAGATGAACCGACTCAGGGCGGCGACCTTCCCATTTAAGCTTCAAACTTCCTTGATCGTCTTTGGGGCTTCGATCTCTCTCAAAGCCTTGATCTTTTCTGGATTGGCTTCAATTAATCCGTGAATTTGACAATGAAGCCCAAGAACTTCCCTGATGCAATGCCGAAAGAGCATTTTAAGGGATTAAGCTTCATCCTGTATTGTCAAAGTACATCAAACATCTCTACCAGATCATTAACTTGGTCTCTCGAATGTCGTGACTTCAAGAGCATGTTGTCCACATAAACTTCTATCGATCGTCCAATCTCGTCTTTAAACATCCAGTTTACAAGTCTTTGGCAAGTTGCTCCTACATTCTTTAATCCACAGGGCATAACCAGATAGCAATAGAGTCCAAGATCGGCAATGAATCTGGTGTGTTTATCATTCGGGACATGCATCGGGATTTGATTGTATCAGGAGTATGCATCCATAAATGAAAGTAGCCCGTGTCCAACGGTCGAATCCACCAGCTAATCTATCCTTGAAAGTAGGATGCTGGCATTTGGACTTGCCTTATTCAAGTCAGAATAGTCGATGCATGTCCTCCACTTTCTGTTTTCTCTTTTCATTAAGATAGGGTTTGATGCCCAATGCGGGTATAATGCATAGCGGATGAAGACATTATCCTTCAGCTTATCCACTTCTTCTTTGAATGTAGTGGATCTCTCCGGACCCAGGCTGTGGCATTTATATTTTACAGGAATGCATTTGAAATTTATGTTTAATGCATGGCTCGCTATGCCAAGCGAGATCCTATACATACTTGAGTGTGTCTAGGTAAACAATTCAAGTTTGCTTGGTGAAATCTAACCAATTCCTTCATGACACTAGTGCTGAGCTGAGATTCAACCTTCAGGATTGGCTTGAATCATCTCTACTGACTGGAACAACGATCGTCAACTCGACAGGAGCTGCTTGTCCACCTTTTGGCTTTTTTTCGGTCCATATCATCATAGAGCCGACTAGTTTGCCTGAGCCGGGGCTCAGGTTGTAGTTACTATGAATCCAAAGCCTTTATGCAGAGAGCCCCCTCTACATTCTTTCCTTTTTCCTTTCACCTTGACTCCTTTAGCTCGACGATGTAGCATTCATGGCCTACCACCTGATCTCCATCCACAATTCCCACTCCATTGTTTGTGTGGAACTTCATAGTCAAACACTAGGGAGTGATGGCCGCTCTAAATTTAGCTAGGGCCGGTAGGCCTAAAAATGCATTATAAGCAGAATATATATCCAACACCAAAAAAGGCACGACCCACACTCGCTGGCAGTCACCTTCACCAAGTACCATCGGTACTTCAACAAATCCTATGGTTTCAGTAGCCATCCTATTAAACTACCGTATTTGAGACTTACAAGGCTTCAAATCCTTCTCCTCCAGCATAATTTGATCATAAGCTCTTTTGAACAAGATATTGACTGAACTTCCACATTCTACAAGCACCTTTCATACAATAGCAGGACCAATCATGGCTAAAATCATGAGTGGATCGATCATCAGAGCTTCCACTCCGTCAGCATCTTTGTTCCAGAAAACAATATCATTCGCCATGGTTCGAGATTATTTTGCCAGAGTTTCATCCTCAATAGCACAACAACTTTCATTCTTAGCATGCTTTATAGCTCCAATGTATCTATCCATTTTTGCAAAGCTTTTATCGGTAGGATGCGGCCCACCAATAATTTTGTTAATTACCAACATCTTTCTGGCTTCCTGGGTGGATTAGCACTAATCTGAGCTTGCCCCTGTTCGAAAGATGACCCAAAGGGTTAGAAGTTCCTTGCCCACGACCATGCAGGGCTTTCACATATTACTGAAGTTTCTTTTTTCTACTCAAATCTTCAGTCACGTCGTGGAAGTGCCTGCACTCATTGGTATAATGACCATAAGTCTCATGGAATCTGCAGAACTTGCCCGACTTCCAATCCTTTTCGGTTAACTCCCTAGGAGCCAGCTTCCTATATGGTTCAGTATTCTGATTAGCCAAATAGATGCTCTCTATTAAGTTGTTTAGTTCAGTGTAATTGTCGTACTTTGGTGTCCGAAAACGATTCCAATTATCTTACTTATGATTCTTAGCCCCATCATTATTCTATTTCCGACCTTTATTCTGATTTCCAACCTTCACGTTTACATCCCCAAAATTTCCTCCAGTTTGCTTTACAACGACAATATTTTATATTATCTCATCTGAATTTCCAGCAACGGTCCTCCACGGACGCTTGCGCGCATCCTTTCAACACAAATATTCATTAGCTTTCCTATAAAAAGCTTCCATTATCGACGGTTGCTTCCTTTCCAACCAGTCTCCGGAATCCAAATCAAGGTGAACTCCCTTATAGAGCACCATCAGTACCATATCTTCCTTAGGATCTGTTACTTTTGTTACAGCCATGTGGAATTGATTCAAAAAGCCCCTCAAAGGCTCTCCTCCAGCTTGATAAATGTTGGATAGTGCCATTAGGCGATTCGACGTGAAGCGTGTAAGCGGGATTACTCCAGAACTTTCATGACAGCTTAGCAAAAGACGATATGGACTTCGGTGGAAGCTGAGTGAAACACATCGTTGCTACCCCCTAGAAAATTAAGTAACAGCAGCATTTCATAGCATTTGAAGATCTAGCAGATTCCACGTGTCATTCATATCTCAATAAATGTTGCCTAGGATATGTTGTTCCTCCATACAATGGCATTGTTGGTATATTAAATCTTCGAGGATATATCGTGTGAAGAATGTCCTTCATGAATAGGTTCCGACTCGCATTGGTAGCCCATTCATCATTGGTTCTTAATTTGTTTTCACTCACCAATCTCCTAACCATATCTTCTAGATAGTCTGAGTTAATAGGTTCGATTGAACGACGGTAATCGGGTCCTATCCCAAGTGTTTGACCCGACGAATGCTCTTAGGAAGGTGCTCGGTACCTAGGATCCCTAAATGCTAGGGGATCCATTCTTCCATTAGTCCTCCCTGTTTGATTACCGTGAGTTGTATTGTCAGCACCAATCTGAAACTCCATATTATGAATATCAGCAGCACGCCTAGAGGCCTCATGCATGCCGCCTTCCAATTGTTGAGCATCGAGCCCACCATAATGGGGCTTGGTACCGATCCCTCCTTGGGAGTCGGTACCAATCTCTAAGCTTGATCCCTGGGTTGGCGCTCTCCCTGATATGATGCCCCAGACATGTTTTGGGTCCTTGTCTGCCTTCTATCCCTATGCCTTTGTCGGATGAAGAAGGACTCTCTAACACTGAGCTAGAATCCCTTTTATTCCATTTACGGATTTTTTAAGTCAGTATGTTCAACAGCCTCAAGCTCTGCTGCAATGTTTGATTCATCTTCTACTAACTAGCTTGGAATCTATCTTCCATCTACTTCATCATCCTATCCATCTCCACTCTAGTCACGACGTCAATTGGAGTCCGGATCTCAATTTTCTCTGGCTAGTTAGCTTTATTCTCATGGTGGGGATTCTAATTCTCAATATCACTGGTGGTAGCTCTGGTGATTATGGTACATATTTGGAGTTCCTTCCTTGGTGAGGCCATGGCAGAAAACTTCAAGTAGATCTTTGAAAATCTAAATTGTAGAATTAAAAGGTAGAGAAATTGGATCTATCTCTTGGATATAGGAAATCCAATAATAGATGAAGGATCCAAATGGCTTGAGAATATTTGTTCTCAGTGAAAGCACCAAAATGTTTGAACCAAAAATGGTATAAACACCCAAGAAAGTAAGCAGCAGAGATTAAATGAAGAAAGTAAATGATAAATAGAGGAAATTAGACAGAAAACAAGCACACACAAATTTATAGTGGTTCGAAAATCTTGGCCTACGTCCACTTGAATGATTTTATTATTTTTGCTCTAGTTTTTGTGATTACAAGAGAGTAAGATCAAAATAGATCCTTGAATATGAGAGAGTAAGAGTGTAATGGCAGCTTTTTATGTTGGCTGATATTTCTCCTACAAAGCCTCTTCATGGAGATAAAGTCCTCCAAAAAATCTCAGCCCCAGATCCTCTATGGTTGTTGATCGGTACCGATCCCTATAGAGGGATTGGTACTGATCCCTATATACATAGGCAGGGATCTTGCAGCTTCTTATGTTGGCTCGTCTTAATGTTGGCTTCATATGTCCAAGGTTGTTTTGCATAGTCGCCTAGGTGTTTTTTGGTCCAAGTGATGGAACTACAAAAGGCTGAATTGCTATTTTAGATTGTTTATGGAGATTGCCAATATAATGCATATGAATTTTGGAACAACACTTGAATCATGCTCTATGTAGATATAGAAAAGTGCCATAGGAGTGGGGGCCACTTTGGGTGTACCCTTAGGGATCGATATCGATCCCTTATGTAGGGTGGAGTACTAATCCATACTTAGTCTATTCAGGGGTATTTATCTTCTATGTCTGTTTGACCATCGTCTCATGGTCTGTCTGTACTTAGTTCCTGAACCTAGAATCATCTCTCTGGGTTGCTTTCCTTGATAACCGTTGAGTCTAACTTGTTTGGTCAACCTGAATAAAGTCAGGCTGAAAGGCTAGATAATAATTGGTAAAGGGAAAGTATACCTTAATTAATAATGCAATCAAGGAAATGGTAATTGAATGTGGTTTAATTTTCATCTAATTATGGATTTACCATATAACATGTGATAGCCTGGTTTCTTCAAACTTTGATAGCTTTAAGAGTTAAGAATTATGACAGATCAACTTCTGATAGCCATACACCTTTGATATGCGTTGATTTATAAATGTTCAACAAGTGATAGCATATAATTGTTCGAGCCGCGATAGCTCTAAAATCTTGATATGTGATAACTATAAAAATCAATATCAATAGCCTTAAAGGGTCGACATGCAATAGCTTGTCGGACTCAACCTTCGATGGCTTCAGGCTATGATAAGTCAAGGTGCGATAACTTTATGATGTGATAGCTTTGCGGCGCGATAGGTTGGCATGCGATAACCTTTACGTGCGTTAGTTTCATGGCGATCGGATGGAATGCGATAACCTTGACATGCGATAGCATTGAGGCATGGTAGGTTAGCATCGACAGCCTTGATATGCAATAGCTATAATGTGCAAAGGTTAAGTAAATGTTGACCTTAGATTGCTGTTACACTCAGGTTGTGATAGCTAGTGAAGAAAAATTCCTTATGTAAAATAAGTGAATTTTTAGTGTCATTTTGGAAGCTAGATGCCAAGATGTTGGTTTTGGAATATCATAGGGCTGAAATCATGATAGAAAGTTTATAAGTTAAACTATGTTAACTTATTTAAACTTTAAATGAACTAAGATTAGGGAAGCTAAGTAATGATAGTTGCATCATTTAAATCCGAGGTAAAAAGGTTTTATCTAAAAAATGCATAGGGTACATAAAAAATGAATGAAAATAAATGGATTTAACCCAAGATCGTAAATATACCGACTCATGAAGTTGTTGAATGGCAAAGTGCCAAGACTAATGATGTCTTAATTCAAAGGTCTATGCAAGGTGCCATGACTTACGAAGTCTATATGGTTCAATTCAGTAATTTAACTCTAGCAAGAGTAATAACATCAAACAAATGTACTTTAATGAATCGACAACATGAAACAAAAGTGTTTATAGGACTAGGAAGGATTATTGACACTTAGTAAGAACGTTTGCTAAATTTTGTTCGAGGTGCTTACATTCAACCTCTTAGGAGTTTCATGATGGCTCTAGTCAGGGTGGCTTGCATAATGGAATGATTGAACATTTAATTAATGACATTGTTGGGGAAATGGATAAAATTAGTAATAGACAGGCCTTGGGAGCTAATCATTAAAATAATTTAATGATAACTTTTAAGTCGATGGTTAAAAAGAGTCTAGGTTATGTTTATGAATGTGATTGATGATTGTATGACATGGTTCATAACGCCTTGATGATAAGTATAACGTATACTTAAATTAAAATGGCTGAATGTGTGCATTCGACATGGTTCATAACTGAATGTTAAGTATACATAATACTTATAACTAAAGCGATGTAATATGGATGCTCATATTGTGATTGCTATGATGAATTGGTGAGGGAAAAACCCATTCTATGCTTTAATAGCGCGGTCTCGCCACATGTTTGTATTGTGGTCAAGTTTTACTCATTTATGTCTATTCCGTGTTTTTGTTATTTCGTATAAAGTCATGGCTACTCATTAGAGTATTTTAAGTTTGTTGGCTTAGGCATGTTACTTTTGGAAAGACAAATAAGGAAGCTGAAGATGAAGCTTGAGGCTTGTAGCTAATAAAAGTTATTTTTGTATTCTGATGTTATAAAACCAAGGTATAAAACTGGTTAATTGTTCCTACCGGCATCTTCATATGTTGGGCATGACACAATTATTTATGTTTATTATATTTTACCTCTACGTGGACATGATTGGGATTATGAAAAATGTAACATGTTAAATTATGTAATGGAAAATATTTAGCAGCTCCATTTACTTGTTATGAAAAAATACTAATCATATTTTTTCGCTTGAAACTAATTTGGGTAACTATTGCAACATCATTATTGTTTATTTTTGAGTCTTGAAATGACAGATGTTATAACCTGGTATCAGAGCTTGGATAAAGGGACACTTAAGTAAACAGTGTTAAGTAGAAATCTGTGTAGTAACTAGATAGTGGAGAACAAACACCTTGGAGAAGGTTATATGATATATGTATGTATTTATGTATGTATGTTTATGTAGCGCAATATATCTATCCCATCTCATTACTTATGTTTCTTATGAACATGTACTTACAAAGAAACCAATAATGGAGATGCTACGCAGACATTTGATGTTTGGAGGTGCAAGAGCTAACGCTACTAGAGGAACTAATAGCATACAAATTAATGGCCAAGGAAGGGAGGCAACCCCGGAAATTTATGCTGAAGCCGATACTCAAATTCCTACCTCAGCTGCTTGAGGAAATGATACTAATGCTCTTTTTCGCAATGGAAATGATGATGCAATAGCTAGCTAAAGTTGTTAAGCTAAGGCCGTAAGTAATTAGAGGAGTAGATTTTTCCAGCATGATGATAAATTATAAGAACTGTCGAGGAAAGGTGTTTCTTGGAAAAGAGTCTGCTTTAGAGGTGCTCAATTGGATGAAGGTGTGTGCGCATTTTTGGGGGTTTGGGTTATGGTAATGCTCAAAAAAAGAGGTCGGCTTCTCATTAACTTTAGGAAGATGCTTTAGACTGGTGCGAAGCTGTGGTTGCTGATGTACTGGAAGGGGAGATAACCTAGAAAAGTTTATGGAGCGATTCGAGGCTCAGTTTATCTATGAATTATAGAAAAGTGCTTTACGTAGGGAGTTCTTGGATTTGAAGTATGGAGAGTTGATGTTGGCAGAATAAATTTAGCGCTTTAATGTTTTATTGAAGTATGGAAAGGAGCATATTAATATTTCGCTGAAGAAAAATGAGAAATTTATTAAAGGATGAGGAAGGGGCCACCATAAGGTGATGGCACATTTGATGTCTTCTTTTGAAATGGTGGCTTAAATGGCGAGGAGATATAATTTCTTATTTTAGGAAGAGAAGAAGTTAATGTTAGATTCAAGGTTGGGCGAAGAAGAGATTCAAGCCATATCAAAAGGATAATAAGAATCAAAAAGGAGAAAAGACCTTAGGTGGGGGAGATCGGAAGCCGAATGTGGCAGACATTACCCATTTTAACTATGGCGAGAAGGGACACAACTTTACTAAGTGTACACTGCTAAAGAACAAGGGTTGGGCCAAGCGCTTTAACTATAATAAGTCTGGCCATAAGATAGAAGATTATTCGGAATTAAGGCAGGAAAAGGTGTATGCTTTGGAGGGACCTTTGACTGGACCAACCACAGAGGAAAAAGGGAAGGTGTTGCACTTTGAGGTATAATTTCAATTTCTAGTATATCAGTTAGAATTCTGTTTGATACTGGTGCTATACATTCTTTCATTTCAAAAGATTTAGTTGATAGTTAGAATTAGATACTGCATATTTGGTTTTGTCCTTGCGTGAGCTTAATTCAGTCAGTGGGTATGCTATTTAATATTTATTGACCTTGAGTTTGACTTATGTGGATGTTTTTCTCTCACCCTATATGTGTTTAACTTCATAGGGTATGGGTGAATTTTGAGTATGGATTGGTTAACGCGTAATGATACTAGGACCTATTGTGTTGACAGAAGCATTGCTTTATGAAATCAAAGAGGTGGAGAAAGGATTGGGTAGCACTGGACATAATGACGGAAAAGTCGAGACTAATGTTGTGTGCAATGAAAGATCGGGAAGATAAGATAAATAGAGTACCGGTAGTTTAGGAACTCACAGACGTTTTAAAACCGATAGTGGGATTGCCATTTAGAAGTGCTATTGAATTCCATATAGACTTGATGTTGGAGGTGTAACCTGTTAGTAGACCACATAATAGAATATCGCCCATGGAAATGGAGGAATTGAAGAAACGACTAGTGGAACTTGAGCACAAGAGTTTCATTAGGACGAGTAGTTCACTGTGGGGAGCATTTTCAGTATTCATGAAGAAATAAGATGGATCACTCTAGATGTGTATCGACTATAGGAAGTTGAATGAGTTCACGGTGAAGAATCATTATCCATTGATTAGGATAAATGGCCTGTTTGATTGGTTGAGTGGAGTTAGAGTATTCTTGCAGCAAGACTTGATAATGAGATTCCACCACCTAAGCATGGTATTTTTTTGACCATGTTTAGAACTAGATACGGTTCATATGAGTTAATAGATTTGCCCTTCAGACTAACCAACACTCCAGCTTTCTTTGTAAATCTTATGAACCAAGTCTTTCGCGATCGTTGGATGGCTTTTTATTGGTGTTCATTGATGATATTTTGGTATACTCTAAGAATGAGAGAGATCATGAAGTTCATTTCAGATTGATGTTGGAGACATTAAGACCGCATAAATTGAAGGCAAAGTTTTCCAAGTGACATTTTTGAAAATGGTAGGTTATGTATCTTGGGTATGTGGTGTCGAAGAATAGGTTGGTAGTTGATCCATTAAAGATAGAGAGTATTAATGATTGGAAAAGGCCAGAGACGGTAACAGTGAAGAGAATTTTCTTGGGTTTGGATTGTTATTACCACTAATTCATTAAGGATTTCTTACATCTAGTCGCACCCTTAACTAAGTTGACCAGGAAGAACGAGAAGTTCGTATGGACTGGTAGATGTAAAGGGTCATTTCGGGAGTTGAAGGGGTCATTTGTAAATGTTTCTATTTTGATCAGACCTTAGGAGAATCAAGGTTTGTTAGTGTATTCCAATGTTTATGGAACTAGATTCGAAGTAGTATCGATGTAGAATAAGCGAGTGATAACTTAGGCTTCTAAGCAATTGAGGCAGCATGAAGTTCGATATTTAACTCACGATTTGGATTTAGTAACGATGATGTTCACACCGAAGATAAGAGATATTATCTTTTAGAAGAACAATTTGAAGTCGTATATGACCATATGTCTCTTATATTTATTCACTTAGAATGAGCTGAATATGAGGCAATAAAGTTGGGTAGAATTTCTAAAAGCATAGGACTTTGATATCGAGTATACTAATAAGGTTTCTTATACTTTTAGTACAAAGTAGTAGAATGGAGTATTAACCATAACCGAGGAATGGAAGACGTTAAAGACATCAACTTTATGTGAAGTGCATTGTAGAACGAATGCGGGATCAAGTCGAGATCTCGACGTATTAGCAAGTTTGGAAGCTCATCGAACACTTGTGGATAGAATTGCTGCAAGATAAAGGAAGGACCAATTGTTAGATGAAAGAATTAGGATTCTAGAGATAGGTGTTGATAGAGAAGATTAGAAACTATCCAAGATAGATTCGAAAGGATGCTTAGGAAGAAATAAAAACCATGTGTTTCAAATAAAGGAGATCTTTAGAGGAAAGTCTGAGGAGAAAGTCATTAATCTAAGTTAGTGTAACGAACGACAAATTTGACACGTTATTTATTATTTAATTTTGAATTACTATTTAAATTTAATAGGTGATAAAAGGAAATTTTGAATAGGAATGTGTTTTTGCGGATTTTGATGCCTTCATTATGTTTAGAAATATCAAAAACCAACATTTTGATAGATGGCATGACTTTGTTTCGTTGACGTTTGGAAAAGGGGGTTTTGGGACCTTTTGACCACTTTGGCACAACACGACACTTCTCGCCTATGAATATAGAGCTACAAAACCCTAACCGTTATCTCTATCTCCATATTTTTGTTAAAATCCCAATTTTTTTAATTTCTTGTCAAGGATAATTACAGTTGATCAAAAACTGATTTAAATTCAAAAGAGTCCAGTACCCATTAAATTATATATCAAAATGACCATCTTGACTAGGTTAATCAACGGCAAGTGGTCGTTGTCATAAAAGCACTCAAGTCAACCGGAATTGTTGGTCAAAGCTTTTAGGTGGCGAAATCGTAGGTGGATTTAGAGGTTTTTGATTTAGGAATCAATCTGCAAAATTAAAGGAACGGATTTGTAATCCTTAAAGTGTAGAGCAAAGTGGTGGTCGAAATTTAAAAACTGATATTAGAATGGCTGGAATTGGCTAAATCCAAATTGTAAATTAGGTGCAGGGGTATCGAAATTCAAAATTGCAGTGGTGCTTCTTGGGTTTGGGCCTTCGGCATTAGATAGAGGGGATGATGATGGTCTTGATGGTAGGCAGTCGACGTCCATTATGGACTAAGCTAGTAGAATGTGACTATCAAAATTTGCTATGCGAGTAGGGCTTTGGCATTAACTGAATTAGGGGGAAGGTAAAATTATATTTTAGATTTTGAATTTTATTTATTTACAAAATAAACTATATATTTTCTAATCATGATATCTTTTCCATACGAACTTTGATTCACATGCTGTTTGTTCTATTATACTCATGGTTGAATTTCAGATGATTACAAATCGGGTTGTTGTGTTTTGAGGCTCTTTGCAAAAGCATGTTGGTATGATTTATTTATTTTAAAAAATTGTGTTTTAAAATATAAAGTGCTTATCCATCAATGAAAATTCATATTTATTGATACATGTTTGTTTTATTGATGACTGTTTGGTTATTATAGTGTTCTGGATTTGTTGTGCCTTGATTGGATTGTATATTGTTGATTGTTGTATCATTCAGAGTTTAACTATAAATAATAGTAAATTTGAATGGTGTAAAAATAATTGATTAAAATAAAATGGATGAAACTGTGCAATGATAGGAAAAACAAATAAATAAAAGATGAAATTATTTACTAATTTTTGGATGATATTTGTAAATAATAGAAAGTTGACGAACTAAATTTAAATTAGTGCGAGAAATATAATAAGGTTATTATTTATGAGTTTACGCAAAAATCCATATATAATAACAATAATTCTATTTAAATTTGTTTTGGAATGTTTATTATCTTTTATAAATTAAAGTGAGATTTATTAAATAATAATATAATTTTTGTAAAGATTGTATTGCTTTTTAGTAAATGACAATATAATTTATTTTACTAAATTTTTAAAAGATTATTATTATTAGTATTGTTTGAGTAATAAAATAAAAGATATTTTTAGAAATAGTAATAATAATAAATATATGTTCACAAAAGTTTTTTGAGTTAAACTATTACTATTTGAGACAAATGACAATAAGAAGAGAGTTTTGAGATTTAAAAATAATATTGTTATTTTTGAGGTAAATAGTAATAAATTGGTTTGGAAAAATATTAAAGAGGTTTTAATATGTACTATTATTTTGACGTAAAATAATAATACTGTTGTTTTGAAAACTAATTTGATATAAATTACTATTTTTAATCAGAATATAATGTTTTAAGGTACTTGAAGCTATAGAAGTATAATGAAGGATTTAAAGTATATTATCATTTTGAAAGAATTATTAATGTTATAAGATAAAATAAATAAAGTGCTTTTATAATAAACAATAATAAAATGATTTTATACTTAAGAGAGAATGATTATTGCAAATATATTATTGTCAATGTTTGTAAAATATGTGATTAATTATTTATTGTAATTATTGCATATGTTTGTTGTAAGATGATAAAATCGCATTTTAACGAGTGTGCTATATTTTACCATTAAGACTGTCGAATGATGGATAGTTAATTATGGTTTTAACTGTTTGATGATTTGAAGTTGTGTTACTAATTTTGATTGGTTAGTAGTTAGTATACATTTGATGATTTAATGTTTTTGATTACTAATGTTGATTGGTTAGCACCCATTTGTTTGATTTATATTTAAATTAATGATGTATTACAATAGTTGATGATTAGTATGCTAGTATATTTAAGTTGTTGGCTTATTTGATACTTGGAGCTATGAGTATTGTTGATGTTTGATGGATATGTGCTATAACTATTGTTGACCCATATGATGATTAATCGTGATGACTTTGTGGAAGCTGTGTTTTCTACTTGCATTGGTTGCATGGATGTTATTGGTTGTAATGTTCTAACAAGTATTTGGATGTAGGAGAAGAGAAGGAAACAAAACAATATGAGCTTGATCCCAAATGCGTACTTAGGTAGTTTTTTTTATGCAGTTGCTCTCGAGCCTATAACCGGAGTGTATAAAGTTAGGTATAGTCCAAACATAGTTGATCACATTTTCCCTTTATTTTATGTATACGTGAATTTGTAAAGTCAAGGTAGGAGCAAAGGAGGGAGCAAAAGTGAAGATATAGATTATATCTGTAGATGCTTAGCTTGGTATATTTCTTTTACACCAATTGTTCTATTATTATTGTTTAATGGTGGTAAATGTTTAAAAAAAATGAGAATATTTAATATATAAAAATTTGTATGATATTTAGATTATTGGGATAATGTACATGAAATGTAGTTTAATCCCACTGTGAAATCTCCCTTCATATTCAGTGTTTTAAATTTTCAGTATTATATAACTATAGTTCACTGCTTTTAATATTTAAAATTAGTTGTAAGTGTATTTTGGTGGCGTTTATAATTGATTTAGATGTTAAAAATGGTGGGTCAACACACTTGGTATGAGACCTTAGATTTTGTGATTCCTTGAGCTTGGATAGGTTTAAACATCGGTCAGGAATTCCTAAACTCAGCAACCCAAGTACCAAATCATTTGGAATTCCACCATGAGTCCAATGGAACAAACCACACGTGAATCGAAGTTCATATGTAAAAGAAATTTTGATTAGAAGATATAGGCTAAATAAATAAAATTGAAGGTCTTAATATAATTTTACCTTCTTCCCCAATTCTGTCAACGATGTACCCACGTTCTGACTGACTGAGTAGAAGTGAACGAGCTAGAAATCTTAAAGATAGAGAATCATCGGTCCACTCCTAGTCCTATAGGGAGGTACCCCGACCTAGATCCCACAAGAAGCAGCCAGATCAATCCAATTCATCCTCAGTCAACAAAAATAGGTCCCCTACTTCGGTGTGCCATCTTTATTCTCCCTTTCCTTACCCTTGTCGCAGATCCCCATAGCTACTGAGGCCTAGGGAAGTCCATCCTCAGCTAGGAGCCAGCATCACCCATTCCACATAGAGGCATGCTTTATAGGAGTAATGGAAACCTTATGCCAGCAAATGCACTAGATCTAATCTAGAAATGTTGACAGAGAAGGTCTATCAGACATTTAAAACAAAGAGACCTTCTCCGAGGAAATTCTGAGTGCTTACATCCATCGGAGTCCGGAGATATGCATTGCCTCCCATTAAGAAGTACCATGGAGAATTAACCTAGAGGACCATATTACAACTTTCAATTTAATAACCAATGCCAGCCAGCTTTCCAACGATGCTATGTATCTTCTATTTCCCTCGACACTAACCAGACTGGCCCCTTGCTAGTGCCTTCATCTCTAGGTTAGTAGTATACACCCACGGGCCTAGCTATGCGTTGACTTCAAAACTCTCTTCTTTGCATCGAAAACTAGGTCCATCATGGAAAATGAAGCGCTCTACTTCAAAACTCTTTACCCTTCTTTGACCTCATCATGAAGGGAAAGTCATTCACTTAGAACAAGGAGTGCACTAAGGCATTTGAAGATTTGAAGCAACTTCTGGAAACACCCCTGTACTTTTAAGCCCGTGGACAGGGAAGACCTATACTTATACCTAGCAATCATTAGCCACACGGTCATTGGTGCTTTGGTCCGGGATGGAGTGAAATTCAGCAGCTAATATATTATGTTAGTAAGAGATTATCGAGTCTAAAAACGAGAGATACCAGGTTGGATAAGCTAGATTTCTGCCTTATTATTGCAGCCTGAGGGCTTCGATCGTACTTCCATACCCAGCCGATCAAAGTTCTCACCAACTAACTGCTAAAGAAAGTGCTAAGATGGTATGTTACAATGGGGCGACTCCTAAAGTGATTCGTGGAGCTCAAACAACACCGCATCACCTTCTATCCCTGCATTTCTACCATAGGACAAGAAGTGGCCGACTTTATTGTAGATTGCTCAAGCCTAGAAAATGGTGAGGAAGAAATAACCACTACCCAACGAGCATGGAAAGGTACATAGGTAGCACGTATAATGAGAAAGGGGATGGGATCGACATGCTCCTAGTCACATCCAATGGAAAAAAACTTTGCTTCATTATTCGCCTTGCATCAAGGACACCAACAAGAAAGCCAAATATGAATCCATTTTGGTCAGTCTAAGGATGGCTAAAGAACTAAGGACATAATCTCTACACGTATTCAGTTACTCATCTTTGATCATTAACAAGATCGACGGGCACTTTCATGCTAAGGGAAAGACATTGGTCATATATGTTATAGAAGCCAAAAAAATCGTTAATACATTCTCAAATTTCAAGGTAGAGCAGATACTATAATAAAAGAATGCCAAGGCCGACTATCTCACTAAGATGGCAAACAACCTCGAAGAGAGTATCCCTTAGGTCTCGTTGGAGGTGCATATCGCACCTTGCTTTGAGTTGGGGGCAACTCCCATGGAAACAAATGAAGCCCAGATCGATACTTGGATAATCCCCATTGCTAAAATATTTTATGAGCAGAGACTTACTCATAGACAAGAAAGAGGCCCATAAAGTTCGTTATCAGGCACCCCACTACACGATCATGGATGATAAACTTTATTAGTAGAGATATTTCATTCCCCTTCAATGATGTGCAAAAAATAAGGAAACCAACCATATAATAGAAGAGCTAAAGGTCACACAAAGGGACAAAGCCTAGCGAAAAAGGCCACCTTCCAAGTTTACTAGCCAACCATGATCAAGGATGCAATTGTTTACCTGGAACTGTTTAAGTTTTAAGTTTTAATTTACCCGAAAGCATTCTATTGTTTGATTCAATTTCATGGTTTGACTCGATTTTCTTCTTTTTGTTAATTTTCATTTTGAACTCACTCGATCCAAATTCTATTGTTATCGTTGTTTTTAGGGAAAATTTTCTTTTACCTCAAATATTTCAAGATTTTAAGTGATTGATTCTCGTTCAAATTGATTTGTTTAATGGTTTTTAAGAGTTTGGGTTGAAATCGGAATTGGGGAAGAAGGAATCTTTGGTTAACTTCGCCCAGAATTTTTGAGAAGTATGAACTAAAAATTTGGCGCTAGAATTTTACTCTTCCACCCCTTCGAAGGGATTGAGGCGGCAATTTGCTGTTTTGACTTTTCAGCCCCTTTTGATGGGGTTGAAATGTAATCTAGCGCCTTATTTTATTAAACTAGTCGAAAGGTTATTTAGTTTACGTAACCGACCTCTTCGAAGGCAATTTTATGCTTTCGGCTCTAATACCTTTCAAAGATGTTGGTTATTGCATCGTAACTCATATTTTTGAAAGCATAGATTTTGTCCCATGGGTTTCGCAACCATTCATATAAACTTGTTTTTAAATTTGTTTAAGTTAGAGATTAATGTATTTTATAAACTGGGCCGGCGAAAGCATACTTTGTAAAATTCATAAATCAAGCTAAACGTTACGACTTAGTCGAAACCCGTTGTATTGATTGAAATTTAGTTGTTAGTAGGCTTTCAGAACCATGCATTCCTTTTGATTCCATCGAAATCTTCTGTAACTAATGAGTCGGAACCTCCTATATTCATCTTTCTCCAATATCATCGAAACATTTCATGTACTTTTTTTTAACAATACAAATTCAACTTAAAACCTTTCAACTTAATTGGTATATATGGTTTCGACATCATTCATATTCCCTTGGTAAAACTAAGATTGTAGGTTTCGACGGTGTCGAAGGGTCTTTCCTTTTGTTTATTTAATATTGGTAGTGTATACTTTTTTCAAATTTTTATGTTGGTTTTAACTATTCCTTCTAATAAAAAAGTTCCTATTGAGCTTTCGACATTGTTAAAGAGTGTCGGTTGGACATATACTTCAACCCTCCCTTTCGACCCTGTCGAAAGCTTAGTAGATGCGTATATCTGGGCTTTCGACATTGTTGAGAGGTGTTTGTTAAGTGTTAACTTTTATTTTCCTTTTGACTCTATCGAAAGCTCAATAAATCTCATTTTTACTTTAAAATTCTTTCAAGAATTTGAAGTTTCATGTTTTGTTTAATGTTCAAATTGTTGTAGTAGGTTTCTACTAATCCTTGAAAGAATGTTAACTTCGTAACAAACTATAATTTCTAACTGAAACATTTTCACCTGGCAGAATCACGAGTTCTCCAAAGAAAGTTGAAACTACTTCCAAGCGTTCTTTGATATCCACTCAAGATGAAGTGGATGCAATCCTCAATGACTTTGGAATCATCGGGGTGGAAACCTTTCCACTACTGAAAATGACACCATCGGCAGCCCTCCTAAAGGGTTCTTCGCTTATACTGCTATACACATATGGCATGGAGGGTTTCTTCTCTTTCTGGAATTCTTATCTAGGTTCCTAGCTTATCTTGGAATTGCTCCGATTCAGCTATCTCCAAACATCTACACTTATCTTTTATCCTTGGAGTTGATGGCGCTGGAATCCGGCATTCCCTCCTTGAATGCTGAAGTACTGAATTACCTCCTTCGGTTGGTCAATCTCAGCAACCTTAACAACCAAATCTTCTGGGCAAATACTCCCAAGAAATTGATATCTGAGGTAGTGAACAAGTTTAGAGACTGGGAGAATCAGTTCTTCTTTGTAAGATGCCTCCCAAACATTAGCGGGACTTTCTCTACCCCACGTAAGCTCGGATTTCATCATTTTCCTTCTTCTGGTTATTTTTCTTTGCTGATCTATGCTTTTTGTTAGGTGATCCCGCTAAAGGACTAAATGAGGAGAATAAGAGAATAGTGGAGTCTCTAATTATAGCTTCAAGCAAGATTATGAATATATTAACACAGCTAAATCCAACAAATCTGCAAAAGAACACCCTTCTGCCGGCGGGCCAAAGAATACTTGGCCAGCCTCCTTCAGTCCAACACACATCCCGAAGCAAATGCTTCCTTTCTTTGGGAGACCCATCAAACTTCTCCCCAATGTCACCTATATGCTCTGACCACTCCAGTAAGTTATAAACATCACACTTGTATCTATTGCTACATTGTTTTTTCAAGTTATTCTGCTGACTTATAGTTTGCTTGAATTCTCTACAGCTGCTTTTCAGGTGGAAAAACTTATCAGTGGTCCTATTCCTCCCTCTTCGACTTCTCATGCGCCATCCTTTTCTCAGGCTCTCGCCAAAACAAAAATGGTCGTCAAGAGGAAATTGGTCAAATCGGAGGTGGTGGGCCACCTCTAAAAATAGCAAAAATAGTTAAAGTTCCTGATTCTCCACGACGAGAGGAGGAGGAGTCTTTAAATATTTGGGAATTTCTAAAGAGTTCGACCGTCGAAGATCCTCATGAATTACCTAAGGAAACTCCTACTAAGGCCAATCGTCTTTCTCGCATCATTGTCTCCAGAGCGTAATCGAGCAGATGCAAAAGGCCTTCGGGACTTTGACCTCTTCTCAAGTGCTAAATCTTCCTGGACCATCGGCTTCCACACCTCCGAGTGATTTTGAGAAGATGGTCCACTCTATCTTAAATTCTCCGTCATTCACTTTAATGCAGCCGCCGTCCTCTGTTTCTAATTTGGAAGGTCACTATTGATCCCTTCTTGAACAACAACTCTTGGTATATTTAAAGTTACTTAATCTTATTATCTCTGTTTTTCTTTAAGCTTTTAACTTATGTTGTACTTTTCTTTTAGATTTCCAAAAGCTGGTTCTCCTTGCATGAAAATGTGTCCAAATCTTCTGCCGAAACATCTAAACTTTGAGAGGAAGTTGCTTCCTTGAATAACCAAGTTTCCTCCTTATCTGCAGAGAAAAGCGAGACTACAACTGAATTAGAGCGATTGAGAGCTTCTCTCACTCAGTCAGAATATATTATCTTGGAGGAGAGGAAGGCTCACCAACTTCTAGCCGACGAGAACTTAGCTTTGTCAATGACTCTGAAAGAGTCTGAAGAGGAAAAAGGACGAATGGCTGCTAAACAATCCTTGTTAAAGGAAAAGCTAAAAAAGAACAAGGCCTCCCTCAAACTGGCTATCGGCACCATTTCTGATGCGAAGCAGCGAGTGTTGCAATTCCTTGACTCGTCTCTTGAAGATATTATTATGAATTCCTTTGAAGACGCCTTAATGCTCGCCTACGTTGATAATGTCGATAAATGCCTAGATTTGAGCTTCCCCTCGCTCGACCCTGCTTTTGTTGATAGGATCATGGATAGAATAAAAAAGATAGAGTAGGGGATTGAAGTTGCTGAGAGGGAGGAAATCGACGCTTCCAAACTTCTTTCCTTTGAAGTTTAGTTCCTTCCTTCGAAGTCGAGTCTGACTCCAAAGAAGAAGATGACAAAGATAAAGCCATCGAAGAGGAGGGGGGGGGGATAATGATGATGATAACGATGATGAAGGGGATGATAACATCAACGGTGGACAAGGATTAGGTGGCAATGGGGGTGGCCATACTGAAGCTTCTGGGAAAGACGTGGACGATAATACGAAGTCCTCTAAAAAAGGTTCATCCTGTCATGAAGCGATTCCCCCATAATCTCATGCACCTTCCGGCCCTCAAGAGGAGCTCGCTTCTATTGATGTTGAAGTTCCAAAAGAAAAGGAGCAGGCTTCTCGAGCATTGATCCCCGTATCTTAGGTATGGGATTCTCTGTTTAAATATTTTTCACTTCGAAGATAATAATAGTGCAAATATTTTATTTAGATAAGGAAGAAGTCTGTCCACCCCTATAAAACCAAGCTTGAAAGAAAACAAGCGGAGATAAATAGTTTGTATAGGGAATTAGACAGATAATTGAAGGAGCATAACATTCTTTCTGATAAATATCATAGACTCACTAGAAGTGCGGCGGTGTTAGCTTCTTTTAAACATCAAGAAGCTGCTCCACGGTTGAGGAGAGCACGCCTTCGATATGTTGCTCTTTTGAAGGAAAATTAGGAATTGATTATCCTCTTCTAGATGTTGATCGAGGAGAGAGACATTTTAGTTAATTTCTTATACAAGGCCTATTACGGACACTCGATCGTTGACTTCTCATATTTAGGTGATTTTAGTGGGGCTTTACTTAGGCATTTACACAAAAAATACTTGAATGAATTTGGATCTGACCCACATCCCGGAGCACGTTGGAACTTGCCTCGAGTCAGATCAATTCCCCAAGACCTTCCTCCTAAACAACTCAAGTTTTATAAGGACAAATCTGTTTCAGAATTATTTACTAAGTCAATTTTGTATGAACTGGATGAATGATTGTGAATATGTAATAACATTGATTTGTAAATATTTGTTTTATTCTTCTTTTTATACTTAGCTGCATTTTATTATGTTATCACAGAGAGAATGTTCCTCTAGCAATCTTGTCTCTAGAGATTACCTAAGTCAATATGTTAAATTGAGAAGATTTTATCTCGAAAAGGCATCAATTTTAAAATCTTCAAAATTGGCAAGATATTGTTTTCTTAGATATTTACAAAGACTTTACATGGAACACCCTCGTCTCCGCTTTGATTTTCTTGATTAGGAAAAGGAGAAAATACTAAAAGAGATTCGGACATTCCACACCAAACTAATATGTGGACGCGATAGTCCACCTACCGATGAGTGAGACTACAGTAAATATCCACCGGTTATTACTCCAGAAGGAGTCAATATTCCTTTTGACTCGACAGTTATCCTCTCCGCTAATTCATTATATAAAGTTAGAAATGCAGTTTCTCAACTTTAGATGTAAAGTAAATATCCAATTGCACTCTTTCAGTTTCATTGTTATCTAAGTTATAATCTTTTATCGCAATAATAAAGAAATTGTTCATTCTAGTTTTGACTTTATTCTTTTTCCTTTATTATTAAATAGGAATTACAGTTATCCGCAGCGCCTCACTCATTAGATTCAGCATCATGCTTTATCAATCTTAAGGATAAGCTGTTAGTGGATCTTGAAAAGAGAAGATTTCTTGAAGATACTTTACTTGCTTGTTTTCATGGTAACACTGAAGCTTTAAGATGGCATAAAAGATTCTTACTTTAGAAAACAATTGTTAGAAATCTCAAGGATCAGAATGCCAGTTTAGAAGCTGATGTCAATAGCAAAAATGAAACGATTTCTGCTTTAAAGCGTCAAGTTAAGTCGAATCCTTCAATTGACTTCGATCACAAAATGTCCGAACTTCTCCAACAGATAAGTGATTTGGAGATGAAATTGAAGGATAGTCAAGCTCAGTGCGAGTCGTTAGAATTTATTATGGGGGATAATATTTCAAGTATTGATTTACCAGTCCCTCATGCTACTCAATCTACTGCTAAATCTATAGGATTTACTTCCCTTATTGCTCAGAGATTTCCCACTACAACAAATCCTCTCCTAGGCTTAGACGAGAAGGTAGTGGGTGAGTGGTGTAGAAAAGTTAAATTCGAAATGATGAAATACTTTGACGAATAGCAGAAAGCTAAATATTCATAGCGCATAAATGAATATGCTGCTAGAATTCAAAAACTCGAATGCGATCTCCTTTTGAAGCACACCGCCGAATTGGAAAGGGAAAATAAGACCCTTAGAGGTGCATATAGAGCTTTCAATTGTGCTTTGAAAACTATTATTGATGCGATTGATAATGCAGACAAGATAAGGAAGAAAGAGAAAAAACTTAAAGAGGTTCTCTGTATCGCTATCCGTCACATCGTAGATCCTTTAATCGTTGAGAACCTGACCAAGGCTGCTCAAGATTTATGAAAGATTCACATTCATGAAATGTACATTTTAGTTCTACACACTTGTAAATAATTTCATAAATTATGCAAATCATGTAAATTTCGTAAATATCACCTGATTTGTAACTCTCTCCTATAATTTTATCTCTAAAACATTTGCTTGATAGCTTGTGCCACAATGTCTGTATTTACTGGATTCTTCATTGTTCTTTACTATTCTAATTTCCCTGAAAAGTATAATGCAAGCAATATTTCCAATTGTTAGCTTGAAATTGATATAAAAGTCTACCTATATCATTCGCGTAGATTAACAAATCATTATGTCAATTGTATGGTAATATATGAATAGTAATTGTATTTGATTAAATATCTTGAAACCCATCTTTGATCATGATGAGAAATAATTAAGAATTTAACTTTAACCATATTGTTGGAATATCTGAAGTCTGTTGGTAGAAAATATTATCCTCAACTAGGGGTATAATCGTATTAGAAAATCATCCTCTGAAGATTACCAATAGAGTGTTAATAATGTTTAAGTAAATAAAAGTCTAGAAATCATCATCTGAAAATTTGTAGTAGAAATCCAATAACCCATATTCAGTTATTAATGAAATTTGAAAGTTTAAAAGCCTAAAACCCAGATTCGGGTATTAGTGGATGATATTAGAAGTTAAGAAACTTGAAACTCAGATTCGAGTATATTGTGGATGATAACCGAAAACCCATAATAATGATCTTTTGATAGAAGTCTTTAACCCAGATTCGGGCATTAGTAGTGGATAATCAGAAATCCATAATAGAAATATCAAGCCTAGATTATGGCATTAATAAGTGAAATAAAGTAGTAGTCTCGAAACCCATACCCGTGTATGAGGAATTGAGAGATCTGTAACCCAGATTTGGGTATTAATAGATGAAGTTCAGAAACGAGAGACCCAAAACCCAGATTCGAGTAATAAGCGGAGTTCTGTTCTATTCCTTAGATTCTTTCTTCTTCGACATGTATAAACCTCATAGGTCTTGTATGAAGTTGTGGTTTGATTGGCTGCTTCTCAAGCTTGGACATCCTAGTCCTCTATTTGACACGCCACTTATCGGGCTTGGGCTTCTTAGTCCGATATTTGATGAGCCTCTTCTCGGGCTTGGACGTCTTAGTCCTTTATTTGGTGAGCCTCTTCTTAGGCTTGGACATCTTAGTCCTTTGTAGATGTGCCGCTTCTCGGGCTTGGACATCTTAGTCCGTTATTGTATGGTGCTCTTGGTTAGCTCATTCTTAGAGGCTGGAACCAAGGACTTACCCAAGTTCCCTCCAAGAGGTGCCTTGACCTGACCAGAGGTGCGGCCAATGGCTTTTCGATACTTTAACTTGGCCATAACATGGCACGGATAAAGGCTTACACTCCTCACTCCAGGAGGTGCCCTGCCCTGGCCCATAGCGTGGCGCAGACAGGGGCTTGTCGATGCTTTAACCTGGCCATAGCGTGGTGCAGATAAGGGCTTACACTCCTCCCTCCAGGAAGTGCCTTGACCTGACCAGAGGTGCGGCCAAGGGCTTGTCGATGCTTTAACCTGGCCATAGCGTGGCATGGTTAAAGGTTTACACTCCTCCCTCCAAGAGGTGCTCATCCGTGGCCAACTCGGCGCGGACAAAGGCTTTAACCGTTTAAGGTAATGTCCAAATAAAAGGAGCATTTCACTCCCAACCATGTAGACTCTCTTTACAGAAAAGTAGCTTTTTATTGATCTCATTCCGTATTTCTTTACAAACTCATTGATTTTGCCTTGACGTAAAAGTTGATTATCTTCCCTTCCAAGGCTCTGCGGTGATTGGTTTTATGACCATTCATCATGTGGTAATGGCAATAGGATCCTCCCACATTCCTTTCATATTTTGGTTTCTTCTTTTGTGATGGCCAATAGTTGAGCTCATCCTTTGTTAGCAAGTAGACATTCTCTATAGATGTTGTTAGGTTACATTCTTTAGGAAGTCTTGACTTGAAACTTGTTTCTTAAGGATGGCTTCTAAATCTTTTATTACTTGGCTCTAGAATTTCCCTTTGATAACTGGTTTTCTCTTTAAAACTCTTTGGGGTTCTAGTGTAGGTATTGTCCCACTTATGACTTGACCCCATTTATGTGCAAAGGCACTGTAATCTGACATTATTCCTTCTTCAGAGATTGTGACTTTGGTATAGTGTAGAATTGTTTTTCTCATTTGGTCAAATAAATTGTCACTTCCCTTTTTCTTTTCCCCTAAGGCAAAGATTGGGGTGGGACCAACATGTAAAGGGTTTAAACTATATTGAAATGGATCATAGGCTTTAACTTTCTTTTCCTTTATGATTCTTAAAGCCTTCATCTTTAACGGTTGTCCTTCTTGGAGATTTCTATCATTAGCTGTCTCTTGGGAGAATCAAATTAAGTATGGTTCTGAGGATCCTTGCTCGGATCTTTTGATTCTATTGTCCATGATGAAGTAAGGCCTTAAGTGGGAGAACTTGGAAATAATTAGGATAGAGGAATGTGGTGTTGGGTGTTCAACAGAGTCGGAGGTTCGAGCCCTACCTCTAGCGCCAAAATGTTAACAAGAAAACTTGTCAACACCTCAAAGTTAAAAGGTTAGTCCTTAAGATCTCTTTTGATTTGTTGGAGAGAGATAGGGTGTGAATGCCTCCTTAGGATTACCTTTCGAATATGTCTTTATTATGTAATTTCCTTTTTGTTGACCTTTCGACTTGGTCGAAAGGCTTAAATTCCCCTCTTAGTAGACTTTCGAACTAAATTAAATAGATTGTTTATCTTTTTGGAGCAGTCCTTTTGAAGTGGTTACAGAAGCCTAAAAGATGGCCTAAGGTTCAAGGGTATGGTTTGTCATGAATGGTTTCGATCCTGTCGAAAGCTGGACTCTTAAGTGACTTGGGTTCCGACTTTGAATTAAAGGAAAAACAGGCTTTGGTCAATGTTTCAATTCACTAGAAGGTAAAGGTCCAGTGAAAGACATCTTAGGTTATGGATTTGAATAACTTGAAGTTGCCGAGGTTTCGATCAAGTCGAAAGATGTCTTCCGATGGAGTCGACACTTGGAAAATAATGTTAGAACTAATAAAACTTTCAAAAACAACTAAGTAATTAAGAATATTGAACACTTCCCCTTCTTAAATCAAAAAAGCCTTTATTGATCAACTCTCCCCAATTCAATTTAGGATTTACAATTTTGAAGAATTAAGAAAATACAAGAGTGGATTGACTGAGTTCGGATCCCCAAAACCATACCCCTTGGGTCTTATTTATAGATGTGGATTGGCACCTTTCGACCCAGTGCTTTCGACTTGGTCGAAAGGTGGCTTTAGATGCCTTCCGACTCCTTCAGCACTTGCGCTTCCCTCTGCAATGCTTTTAAATGGGCTCGAATGCCTCTGTCTTCATCAAAAGGGGTGGTTGCACCTTCTCTTCTTCATGTTTCTTTATAAGAGCTTTTCACTCTGTCGATGGGTTGTTTCCAAGG
Source organism: Allium fistulosum (assembly GCA_030737815.1). Taxonomy (NCBI): domain Eukaryota; kingdom Viridiplantae; phylum Streptophyta; class Magnoliopsida; order Asparagales; family Amaryllidaceae; genus Allium; species Allium fistulosum. The sequence continues at coordinate 106,612,735 of CM060907.1, forward strand.
GCTTCGAAGGTGTTGAACTGGTGATAGTTTCAATGCTGTTTTTAGCTTCCAAACATATACTTGCGACTTAATGCGGAACCTTCCTTGGTTATTATTGGCTTCGACCGGTTTGAAAGGCTTGGTTTGGCTTTCAAAAGGGTTGTTCCGATCATGGTGTGCTTCTGAGTGATTTGAATTAAGGCGAAACCTTTGGTTTCGAAAATTTTGGCATGCATATGAAAAGTTGTTATGCATTATCTTCAAAAGTCTCTTCTTTAACACCTTTGAAGGGTCTTCATGCCTGTGGAAGCACCTGCTTTGAAAGGTGTTTATTGAAGCGGAAGCATGCTTTCGACCCTTTCGACCCCTTCGAGAGGTTTTGATACTTCTAATCTTTGGCTATTGCATCCCTTCAACTCCTTCGAAAGGTCTTGTTGGTGCTTTTCTCTCTTGTTCTTTTTTGCCTTCTATTCAATAGGGTTTCGACATGGTTGAAAAGATATTTAGTTGTAACAGAACCTAAAAATGAAACGAAGGTGAATCAGCCTTGACAAGACAAGAACACAACATAAACTGAGCAAAGTGCAGCACATGTATATGTGCGTGCAAGTGTCCTAGTGTCCCCTCGGCGGACCGTGGGTTTGAATTTTGCTAACAACGGTAATCTCACCTGCTTTAGTTGAAGGTGCATCTTCTAGGAAATGAATGGGGGACCCAACATCCCCAATGCTCGTATTGACAATGCCAAAAGAGTTGATTACTTCTGGGATCGACCCAAAATTTATGTAAGGTTCCTCCAAAGGCTGCACAAGAGTTTCAAATGCAGCTGAGGCCAGTGGAGGTGGAGTCGAAGTCTGCCTTTTGGCAAGTTTAATCTTGAGACTTCTTCTTTAAATAGGTTGTTGGTTGTCGTTGCTCTCACCAATAGATGCATCGTAGCCCATATCATCGTTATTACGACCAGCTTCATTGCCTTTGCCTTCATTACAGTGTTCTCCTGCTCCTTCAGCCTCAATAACTGGACTTTGAACTGGGGAAACCGGTGAATGTTCCCCTATTATCTCCGGATGAAGAATCGTCCTCATCGCTATCAGTGGCTTCAGAAGCAAGACCGACACTACGATCTGGGTCCAACAAGTTATAGGCTCGTAGATTCTCATCACTAAGCAGTGTCTTAGCATCTCTCTACCTTCGGAATTTCATGAAGTTGTCAAAGAGTCTCCACCAGCGCTGTATTGCTAGGCTTATGCGGTACATCTTCAAAGAATGAAAAAGACGTTCAACGATAACAGAACTATGAATATGGACTTATATGAAAAGGATAGGAATGGAACTCATGTGCAGGCAACCATCACTGTGCAAATCTAGAAGGACAACAAATAAAGAAGAATTCATCTTTAAAAAGCTCAGTTTATTCCAAGTGCCGACCACGATATGACAACCCTTGGATGGCTCTATGAAAATAAGGGAAGGGTTTCCCTTGCGGTGCTTGAAGCAGAATAAATATCGAATCTCTTGATTACTGGGAACTCGGTTGAAACGATGAGCAAATATGATGAGCAAACTATGAAGGAACACATTGATTAAACCGTGGAACACATCCTGCTAGGCACATGTACTTATTGGATGTTGTGTATCAAGGTAGCAAATGGTGTGCTCTCTGGTGGCGTGTAGGAACTAACACATCCTCGAATGGGATACCGTGTTTCTCACAAATTCTTTTGAGTGATCCTTCATCTACCTTTGAAGTAACAGAATCGACAAGACCATCTAATATGATGGCATCATCAAGTGTATCTAGGGAAGCCTCGACTATTTGGCCTTCTATAGGCTTTATTGGAACCACTGGAGCAGGTTGTTCTGGTTGTAGATTTTTCAGGTTGAGGTATAGGATGCATCTGAGTTTTCTGTGCATATGGAACCATAGTTGAGCTTGACTCGGTGTCTAATTTGGCATATCTAGAAATTGATGGGCCTGCAGCTTGAGCAGAGAGATGCTCAGAATGTCTATGATCCATAACTAACAAAACTCAACACATAATTGATATTAGAAAGATTAAAGGCTGTAACCCCATGCTAAAGTGAGAATACAGTGCAATGCGATCTAAGCCATAGAGTTGTGCAGTGTCGATCTCCGATATTGTGCAACAAAATTCATTTAAAAGTCCAGATACTATCTAAAGTAACCATCATCGTAGACCATCCCAATCGGGCGTTACGTCATCGACCATGCTTTGGAAATGCTTTGGAACTCAAGAGATGGAGTTTGGCACAATTCAAGTGATTAGTCAACAATACAAAGTTCATAAGCGAGTTTGGAACTCAAAAATCTACCAAGGGTTGCAACCCCCTAGAGGGATTTTGGCCTCCTTCTTCACTTTACTCCCCGATCGCATGCCATCATCGCCTACCTAAGAGTGTCAAAGATCAAAGGAAATAATCTATTCGAATGTTGGCTCAAATCTATGGAATTATTTGAGTGTTGAGTCAGGCCTGGAACGAGGTTCATGTTCAATTAAGGGAGGCAAAAGGTAGTCGAAGTCTAGAGGTAGAGGTGGCAGTTTGAGAAGTAGCGACGATTCAACTTTGGAAGCAAATTACTTCAATGGCAGACTAAAGCTCAAACTCGAGTAACGAAATAAAGTGAAGAAGAGAATAGAAACAGGTTGGGATATAACCCACTAACCAAGAAAGTAGGCGATTGACTCACCTATTCTCAAGGGTTGGATCGGTACCGATCCATGCCCTTGGATCGATATCGATCCATGCCCATGGATCGGTACCGAACGATCCTAATATTAATAATAATAATAATAATAATATATAGTGTATATGCACTAGTACGAACATGTATGCATGAAAACTCCACGAGGATGTGCATGCAAATGGAAAATCAAAGCTCGAAATTTCTAAGCTTGGAATGACAGATCATGAAAGCACGCTCCAGTTTTATAGTGCCAAATGCTGGTAAAGCATTGTAACGAATAGCTAAAGATGCAACATTTCATCAAAATGATCTGAAAGTAGAATAACGACTGTTCAAAGCACGGATTGGTGTACAATATGGCATACTTATCTCTATTCAAAGCACATCATGTCTGAAACAAGATGCACTTTAGAGGCAAGTATTATCCAAATTTCTAACAAGGCAATATCTAGATGGACTTGACGAGTCGAACTTGAAAGCTATCACGGTAGGAAGCCTAGAGAGATAGCCTTAGAGTCAAGAAACCAAGTACAACCAAGACCACAAGATGGAAGCCAGTCCATCCCATAAAATCCCAAAGACAAATCCTACAAAGTGATGGATCGGTACCGATCTGTCCCTACGGATCGGTACCGATCCATAAACTTCACCCAAATTGTCTCATTTTCCTCATACAACCAAACTATGATGCGAGCAACCCACTTCAAGCTCCACTACATCGGTTGCATACAAGTCTCCATCGATCTCTTCGAGCACTTGAAGTCGGCAACTCCATTCCTTCATCGATCCATCTTATCGGCCTAGAAGCAATCTTATAACAGCTTAAACAAGATATAAATCACGAAGCAAATAACAAGTCACCGCATCACAAAGTATCAGAATTAGTCCATAAGAAAATCTTATGGATCGGTACCAACCCATGCCAATGGATTGATACTGATCCATCAACTTTGCTGAACTGATCATGTTTTCTCGAGAACAACTGATGCTAGATAATAGAGATCATGGAGGAATGCATGGTGGAGCATTTCCCGGCAACCTACAGCTATAAACAGGAGGGTAGGGGCTCATTTTTGGGGATCTTTTTTGCTTCCTCACAATTATTACACATTTCATTGTAATCACCCCATGGAGTGATGGCAATCCATAAGAAATATACTTGTAAAACAACAATATAATCAATAGAAATCTTAAGCAGACGTAGGTAATAGTTGGCCGAACTATTTTAAACATTTAGTGTCTTGTTTTTACTCATTTTCCATTTACATTTCTTCATTTTCATATTCTACTTAATTTCGTGGATGTTTGTGCCACTTTTTGGTACTAACAAAATTAGAAGAAAGAAAAAGAAGGACGGAAAATAAATCAAGGTGATCTAGATTCATATCAAGGTTAGAAAGAGGAAAACTTTAAAAAGGCGAGTGAGTTGATTACAATGTTTATGTTGATCAAAAGTAATTGGGTTCCTTTATATTTTTATGCGATTTATAAATGTAATTGCTTAATTTAAATAAGAATCTAAGTTAGATCTAATTTGAATTACTATTTCAATTTTGAATAAAAACGAATGAGGATGATGGGAAAACCTTAATTGTTAGTTTAATTGAAAAATTATTGAAAAAGGAGAAGAGGATAGATTTGTGAAATTCATATCAAAATCTATAAACTTAAACCTTGATTAATAATATTTTGTTTGAATTAAATAAATGAAGAATTCAAATACCCTTTGTTTCAACTTGAATTAAATTGATTTTGTAACCAGGAAAATACATAGAATTTCCACTGAAAAGTACTTAGGTTGATTTAAATAAAAAAAATGTAAATATATGTATATAATTATTGAATTTAACAAGTTAAAATCATGTATAAGGAGTGTGGATTATACATATGAATCTGGTTGAAATGATTCCTTGAATTTATATTTGAAATTACGAAGAAGATTAAGGGGATAACCCAAAATGAATAAAAAAATCTGCAAAAAAACATGATCAGACGTCTAAAAATTCAACCAGATGTCTGAAAATGAGGTTCAGACGTCTAGATTTTAGGAAATCTAAACACAAGAGTTTTATGTTGAAATTTCGACCTAATTCGAACATTTGAAATTTCAACTAGACATTTGAAAATTAAATTAGATGTCTGAAAATGAGATCCAAACATTTGAACACCTAGGAATGTTTATTTATTCGCATTTGACAACCAGATGCCTGAATTGTATATTTAGACGTCTAAATTACAATAACATCCCCCGCTTTGAGGTCCAAAACTAAGCGCTACAAATGCTGCAGTCATCTATAGTATTAATTTATGATGATAAAATATGGTAATGTTAATTGTATCAATAACATCAAAACACAAGAATATGGAATAATTTTAAACACAATTTCAAAGCAAACTTTCTCATTAAATTTCAAAGATGATATTTCACATTTTTACAAAACCCCAAACATTGCTCAGGTTCAAGTAAAATATAATTATTACAAAATACTCTAATAGCGGTATGAAGATGCCCACTTGGTTGATCAGAGTTACTAATAGACTTATAACATCTTGCTTTACATACACTTCAACAAAATAACTTCAACACAGCGGATTAATAGTATAGATAGACTCCTACATAGCTAGCTTTGCCTCTTGCATGTCTTCGGAATCTTTATTCACCAAAACCTAATTAATTTGAAGAGCCCTTACTCCCGACCTACTCAAATCAAATTTTGAGCACCCGAGAGTTTAAGGGAAAAACAAAAACTTCAAGTCAGACAAAAAGCCTGGTGTGAATATTAATATGCTATCTCGGTTTATAGATATTAATGAGACCATGCGCAGAGCGGAACGGGCTTTCCCCTCACTAATATCCCTTTTAAAATATATCTTTTGAAAATCAAATTCCTCCGACCAAACTGGTTAAAATAGACAATATAAACAATAATGTGCATGCATGCTACATGGGTAATGATGACTATCCATCCAATCAGTGAACTATCCATCCTAGTGTTTAGTTTTCACAGGGTAACTACTAACCTACATGGTTGACTCGAGCCTACCAAATATACCAAATTTCCTAACTGATTGTTAGAAGAAAACTAGATGGTTTGTCCAAATATAGTTATCATAGTGTTTACCTGACTATTTGTCAATCTCATAGTTTTGCTAGGCTTACTATCAACTTAAAGGTTCTGCAGGACAACCTATAACCTATCTTATCTTTATGTATTCCTTTCTATGCATACATCTACTTTTAGTCTTACCCTTGACAAAGGCCTACGCACTTGAATTTTGGACTTATATCAGCTTGGAGCTAATAACTGAAGTATAGGGTGCTATCCTACACAAGTCCCATTCGGTTTTCTAATCTCTGAGTCAAATTTATTCTATCACAATCTATCCAAAAGTGATAAGAACTATAATCTCTTTAGTAAAAATCTTGGGCTAAATACCATTTTCGATTTCCTTGAAAAAAAATCTTTGCAAATGATTTAACCTTTGAAATCATATTTTAAAACAAGGAATATGTAGCCCTTTACTATATTCAAAATATTTATGCCATGATATATGCTTTTAAAAATTATATTGATGAATCTCAAAATCACTTGGGAGTTTTCTCACTTCAAAACCATAGGCTATAGAGCCAAAACAATATAAAACCTTCATATTGATATAACGCAACAAAGATAAAGTCGACGAGGGTCTCTGCCTCTTAAAACATAGGCTAAAACAATAAAACCTTATATATTGATAAACCTCGACGTCGTTAATGCCACTTGGGGTCATCGTTCCTCTTCAATATAAACTATGTTAAAGTCTTTGATTTATAAACATAATGGTATATAGTCGAAGTCAACCACTTCGAATAGCATTAGAAAACCTTAAGAGAAAAGGGCCGACATAGATAAATCTCGGCGTCACTACCTTAAGGAAAAATAATCCACTACGAGCCAAAGTGAAGATAAGCGGCATTAAAGCCTCATTCGAAAACAAGCTACAAAGATTAAGGTCGGCAATCTATAAAGTTGAAGTGATAAAACATGGCATTATTGCCTTCTTTGAAAACATGCGACAGAGGTAAAGTCGAAGTGGATAAAACATAGCATAGTTGCCCTGTAGAGTTGATGACATTCTTGGAAACAAGCAGCATCATTATTGTCGTTATAGGTTACTTTGAAAACAATAAGGTCGACAACGCTATAACTATGCGGCACTATGCCCTCTTTATATAAAGTTAGGCACTTAAGTCATGCGGCAACATCGACGTCGATGTTGAGGTTGCCAACTTTGAACTCCTTCAACCGTGGCTAATTCACACCATACCAACACTGATTAATGCATCATTATCGGTTGACTTCGATGGTTTGGCTGCGAAGTGGATGGAGGCGACAACGACGCTACCGGCTTGGCGTTTTCATAATTAACATAAAAACTGCCAATTTACCATTAATAGTAATTTCTTTTCCATCAACCTTTATTATTTGTTAAAACCTTATTGGATAATAATTAATTTATCATAATCTTTATTAGAAAACTAATCTAAAAAAGGTTTATCATTTCTAAAACATTTACAAACCTTTAATCTTATATTAATACCTTAATATAATAACTAAGCCCTTCTAGCTTAATAATTTTATAGCCCTTCATAAACACTTGGGAAAAATCCCCAAAAATCATAATAAATCCAATTTATTATATATTTTAACATATAAAAATTTCTAGACCAAAAATAATATTTAATTATTTTTAATAATTAAAATCCGAAATAATCCATTTTCTCCACTTAAAAAATTCATAATAAATTCTCACTCTCTTGGAAAATTATGAAATTTAAAAGCAACTTCTAAAATAATGTTTCCAACATCATATCATAATCTCTTGTCATTTGGGTATAATATGATAAGTTTTCCAACTTAAACATATCAATAAATTATATGATAAATTATATAAATTCATCAAATAGCGTATATTCATCCAATCATTTAAAACATGACATAATAACATTGAAAAGATTTGGAGTTAGACAAAACCGAAAATAGCAATTAGAACATAAGATGCATAATTATTATTCCTCTTGAATGGCTTAAGAAGGTTGAGATTTGTATTTAAATTTGATTTCCCTAAGCTTTAATATTGCTTTTCTAACTTTTCTTCTCTTAAACCACCTTACTATGGCCAACCTTGCTCTTTTAGTTTCGTTTGTAATGAATGAAATGAGGGAGGAAATAAGATAATAAGGGTTTATGTTTAGGAATTTAGATCTATTCCCATTTTGCTCTTATCATATATTCCTTCTTCTTATTAAATTTTTTAAACCATTCTTATTAGCACAACTCCTATTAATTATCAAATCTCAATCTCTTTAACCTTTATATTATTTTATTTAATTTATCCAATTAAATACCCTAAATAATATTAATTAGAATTAGGGTTGTTACAGACTTCCCTCCTTAAAGAATTTTGTCCTCGAAATTACGATAAGGTAAGCACATCAAACATAAAAGCATGATGTAAAACGTACCATCAAATAAGTCAGGATAAGTGTCCCTAAACCTGCTCTTCGTTTCCCAAGTACAGTCTCTCTCATCGCCAATCCACTGGACTTTTATTAGTCTGACTGTCTTGTTCCTTACCCTTTTCTCATCCGTAGCCACAATAAGAATTGGATGTCTAACTATAGTCATGTTCGGCCCCACTATTAAATCTTCCAATGAAGTCGAAGTTATAGTAGTCTCCGGATCTCGAACACACTTCCTCGAATGAGAAATGTGAAAAACATTATGGACTCGTACCAAATTGCTCAGTAACTATATCCTGTAAGCGAGTTTCTCGATCCTTTCAGTGATAGAAAATGGTCCAATAAACCTAGGTGCCAATTTCCTTAATTTCCCACTACACCCTTCATCAGTGATACTTTGACGAAAACATAATCTCCAACCGAGAACTCCAAATTCTTATGTCTTATCTATGAAATTTTTGTGCCTAGATTGAGCTTCCTTCATTCCAATTCGAACCAAACCAATCTTTTCTGTGGCTTTTCTCACTAAATCTGGACCAAGAACTAATTTATCTTCGGTCTCTAACCAACATACGGGTGATTTACAAGGCCTTCCATATAAAGCTTCAAAATGCGCCATTCCTATACTAGTCTGATAACTATTATTATAGGAAAACTCAACCAAGTGCAAATGGTCTTCCCACGAACCACCAAAATCTAGTACACGAGCCGTCAACAAATCCTTCAAGGCTTTGTTAACTCTTTTCGTCTGCCCACTAGTCTATGGATGGTTAGCGGTACTCATCTTGAGCTTGGTACCTAATACCTCTTGTAGTCTCTTCCAAAATTCACTAGTAAATAAAGAATCTCTATCACTAGCTATACTACTAGGAATCCCATGCAATCTAACTATATTCTTCATAAATAACTTTGCTAAAACAAGTGTCATCCTTGTAGAGTTAACGGGTATAAATTGTGCTCTTCCAAAATTCACTAGTAAATAAAGAATCGCTGTCACTGGCTATACTACTAGGAATCTCATGCAGTCTAACTACATTCTTCATAAATAACTTTGCTAAAACAAGTGTCATCCTTGTAGAGTTAACGGGTATAAATTATGCACTCTTAGTCAGTCTGTCCACTACAACCCAGATACTTTCATTTCCCCTATTCAAACTTGGCAACCTGTTTATGAAATCCATAGATATATAATCCCATTTCCATACCGGTATATCCAAAGGCTGAAGCAATCCACTAAGTTTCTGATGCTCTGTTTTACTTACTGGTAATTCAAACACTGGTTTACCCATAAGCCTATATCCTTTTTCATACCCTTCCAGAAGAAACTTCTCTTCATATCATGATACATTTTAGTCCTCTAGGATGAATAGTAAACTTCGATCGATGACATTCTCTAAGAACTTCTTTCCTTAGGCCACCAACACGAGAACACACAATCATCACTTCTTTCTCAACCATCCATTCCGGTCAAGGTAAAAATCCTTCAACTCCTCAATCTCAGTTCCACCTTCTAATCTTTTAATTCTTTCGACTAGCAATGTATCATCTCTTTGCCTAGAAGCAATTCTATCGATCAATACTGGTCGATCTTCAAACAAGATAACATTGTGGTACTCTGACTAGAACTGGCAGTCGATCTTAACTGCACACTACAAGTAGTCAATGCTTCCAAATCTTTCCATTCCGACATCATTGCTAAAACTAAATTTTAGATGTTTCCTACTAAGCACATCTGCAACTTTGTTTCCTTTGCCCAGTTTGTACTCAATTCCAAAATCATAAGTAGTTAAAAAGTCTAACCATCTCTGATGTATCATATTTAACTCTTTCTGAGAGAATAAGTACCTTAAAGACTAGTGATCCATATACAACTTGAATCATTCTCTCAAAAGGTAATGTCTCCACACCTTTGAAGAAAAAATTACAGTGCCTAACTCCAAGTCATGGGTTGGATATCTAACTTTATGCGGTCTAAGCTATGAAGAAGCGTAAGCAATCACTTTACCCCTTCGCATTAACACTGCTCCTAAACCATGTTCCACATGCATCAGTATACACCACCAAATCTTGATTTCCATCCGAAACAACTAACACAGGCCCATTGGTCAATAAATGTTTCAGCTTCTGGAATGCCTCCATACATTTATCGGTCCAAACATACTTCACATCCTTCCTTGTTAGTTTAGCCATCGGTGCTGCTACACGGGAGAAATCCTTGATAAATCTATGGTAATAGCCAGCTAATCCAAGAAAACTCTTTATCTTAGTCACTATCTTGGGTCTCTTCTAATTATTAATTGCTTTGATCTTAGCTGGATCTATGGGAAACCCTTTCTCTAAGACTACATGAACAGGAAACTTCTCCTTCTTATCCAAAAATGCCACTTCGAAAACTTTGCTTTTTAGTAATGTTGCCTCAGTGTCTCAAGCACGATCCTAAGATGAACTTCATGATCTCTTTCATCCTTCGAATATATCAAAATGTTGTCTATGAATACCAATATGAATCTATCTAAATGCTCTCGTAAGATTTGGTTCATTAAATCTAAGAAGAAAGCAAGTGCATTACTTAATCTGAATGGCATTACTAACCATACGAACCATATCTTGTTTAAAACGCCGTCAATAGAATACTGCCTTCCGCCACTGTTAATTAATGGAACCCTGTTACCAAATCCAATTGAAAAAATACTTTGACTCCACTCAAATAATCAAATAAATCGTCGATTCCTGGCAAAGGATATCAGTTCTTTATCATCTTTTCATTCAACTTACGATAATCGATACACATCCATAAAGAGCCGTCCAGTTTTCTTCACAAACACCACGGTTGCTCCCCAAGGCTAACTACTTGGTCTAATAAAAATTTTCCCTTCTAAGTCCACCAGCTGCACCTTTAACTCTTTCATCTCGGTAGATGTCATTCTGCTAGGCGGTCTACTTATTAGTTTAGCTCCAGATACTAGATCTATTCAAAACTCAATAGCTCATTTTGGTGGTAGTCCTATAATAGGCTCAAAGACATCTGCAAACTCTTTAACTATGAAAACCCGATTCAACCCATCTTCCTCCTCTATCGCACCCAACAAAGCACAAACATCAAAACTTGGATTCTCAATTCTATCACTATTATTAGGATGTCTTTGTGATATTTTCCTATCGTGAAAAAATATCCTAGCACTATACTTATTTAACCGGTCTATACCTAAAATAATTCAAAAACATATAAAATCAAACGCATGCAAACTGCAAGCAAATATATGACCTAATAATGCAAACTTTAAATGGTTACATCTCATCCCAGAGTTGCATATCCTCTTATCGGATTCACAACCCTTAAGGAAGTAACTATAGTATGAGGGTTCTAGGTTAAGCTTATCTACCAAACAATGAGATATAAAAGAATGTGATACACCAGCATTAGATAGTGCTTTAACAGGTAAGCGATGAATCAAAATTGTACCTCCCACCGTAGCTTTTCCTTTCTCCCCGGTGTTGGTCTCGAGGTAGTTGGTTCCAAAGAAAATACTTTTCCTTTTTTACCTTGTCTACTTTCGGACATTTGTTCATGTAATGTCCCACTTGGTCACAGTAAAAGCATTTAATGTTCTTCTTTCCAATGACTTCCTTTCCCTTACCAGTTCGGCACTCATGACATAATTCCCCTTCTTGTAACACACAACCTCGGACTTTCCTTTCTTGGCAGCTCCACCCTTCTGGGCTCCCTTTTATGAAAGAACTTCCTCTTCTAATTTTGTCCACCCTGATTCTCTGCTGGTTTGTTATTATTAAACAAAGCAAGCATCTCTTCATTTCTCAAAGCCATATCCATGACTACATCACATGGATTTCTGAGATGTGGTAAAGTTACCCTAGCAGGCTCAGGTCTTAGCCATGGATGAACTTCTCATTCCTTTTGATAACTTTGTCAACATCAGCATACCCATATCTTGACAACTCCTCAAATCTGGTTGTGTTCTCAAGCACCATCATATCACCTTGCACCAACTCAACAAACTTTCTCAATAGAGTTGACTAAGCGATCTCAGACATAAATCTTTCTTCAAACCTCCTTCTGAACTCAGCCCAAGTCAAAGTCCCATCTGCTACCTCGACAGTCGAACTATTCCACCAGTACAACGTAGCTCCTTACATTTGCTTGATGCCAGTATCCTCTTCTGTTCGCCATTCAAACCAAGATCAGCGAAAATCATTTTACAATGAAGTAGCCAATTCTCTACCTCAATGGCATCCTCTATTCTAATAAAGGGTTTCCCTCCAAGTCTTGTATAGTTCCTACTCAGAACATCATAGTTGTTAACAACTGGAACTTCTTGATTAGATCCTCCAACATTTCCACCAACTAATCTAGTAGTAGCTCCTACTTGCATCATGTTAACAAAGAATTGATATATTACTCCCATATCAATCGGTGGTGTTCCTACACCCACATTTGCAGCGATTTGTCAACCCGGATTCCTTCTAGTATTAGGCTTGACATTTCCATTAGCAGTGGTGCTTCCTCCACTGAGATTCACTCTTCAGTTTTTCTGCCTCCATATCTTACTTCCTTAAATATGCATCCGAACCTTAGAAAGATACATAAGAATGGTCTAAGAGAAAGAGAGAATAGAGATTAAACGTATACTTATATATAGAAAATACAAGTATGTTACTATAGCATTATCCCAAACCCCAATCTTATTCTCTGATTTGTTGGATTATGTTTTCAAAACATTTTTAAGTTCAGAAATTCTTTTAGCTTTTACATAAACCTATGCTCTGATACCAAATTGTAACATGCTCCATTTTGAGGCCCGAAAATAAGTGCTACAGATGCTGCAGTCATATATAGTATTAATTTCTGGTGACAAAATGCAGTAATGTTAATTGTTTCAATAACATCAAAGCACAAGAATATGAAATAATTTTAAACACAATTTCAAAGAAAACTTTCTCATTAAATTTCAAAGATGATATTTCATATTTATTACATAATCCCAAACATTGTCTAGGTTCAGATAAAATATAATTATTACAAAATACTTCAAGAGAGACATATGAAGATGCCCTCTTAGTTAATCAGAGTTACAAATAGACAGTTATAACATCTGTCTTTACATACACTTCAATAAAATAATTTCAACACGGCGGGTTAATAATATAGATAGATTCCTACATAGTTAGCTTTGTATCCTACACGTCTTTGAAAGCTTTATTCACCAAAACCTACTTAACCTGAAAACCCTTACTCTCGACCTACTTAAATCAAATTTTAAGCACCCAAGATTTTAAGGGGAAAACATAAACTTCGAGTTAGAAAAAAAGCCTAGTGTGAATAGTGATATGCCATCTCGGTTTATAAATATTCAATGAGACCATGCCACTGAGCGGAGCAAGTTTTCCTGTCACTAATATCCCTTTTAAAATATATCTTTTGCAAGTCAAATTCCTACAACCAAATTGGTTAAAATAGACAATATAAACAATAATGTACATGCATGCTGTTACTACCAAAATTTCTCTTCGACTTAGTTGAAACCAGTTTGAGCAGTGGTCAAAGAAGAACAAGAGGAAAAGATTCCAGCTAGACCTTTCGAAGGAGTCGAAGGGATGCAACAACCAAAGTTCGAAAGCTTTAGTACCTTTCAAAGGTGTCGAAAGGATGCTACAATCCAGATCCAGAAGGTTCTTACCTTTCGAAGTAGTTGAAAGCACCCTTCCTTCTTCAGTAACCACCTTTTGACTAGGTGATTCCATATGCATGAAGACCTTTCAAATGAGTCAAAGCAACACCTTTCAAAGACAATGAAGAACAACTCTTTGTATATGCACCAAACCTTTCAAAACCAAAGGTTTCGCCTTCATTCAAATCACTTGAAAGCATGTATCGGCTCGAACAACCCATTCGAAAGCTATACCAAGCCTTTCGAACCGGTCGAAGCCATTATTATCTAGGGTAGTTCTACATTAAGTCACAGGCAAGAGTTCAGAAGCAACCAACATTGTCGAAACCATCAATGTTTCAACACTATCGAAGCAACTAAACAAAGCCTATCGATAGAGTCGAAAGCTCTTACAAGACACAAAGAAGAGAAGCGCAACCGTTCCTTCCAACAAAGGCGAAAGCATTCTAGTATCATTTCGGCAGCCACCATTCGACCAAGTCGAAAGCATTAGGTTGAAAAGTGCTGATCCGCATCTATAAATAAGAACCAAAGGGTCAGGTTTGGGGGATCCAAATCTAGTCATTCTAAACTTGTATTTTCTTAATCAAAAGGGTTGTAAACTCTAATTTCTAGATTGAATTGGGGATTTTGAGAAATAAAGTCTACTTTAGCTTGTGAAAGGGAAGTTTTAAATCTTTCAGATTACTTTACTGTTTTTAAAGCTTTTGTCAGGTTTAACCTTGTGTTTCAGGTGTCACATATATTGAAAGGACCCTTTCGACACGGTCGAAACATGGCATATCCAAATAATTTCAGTCATATATTCCAAACTACCTTTCTCTGGGTTTCAGCTTTCGACAAGGTCGAAACCTAACCTTTAACTATTCAAGCTTTAGTAAACCTAACCTAATACAAGGTGCCAAAACATCAAGCTTTCGACAAGGTCGAAACCCCAACTCCAGATTCCAAGTTCAAGTTTTAACACCTAAACAACTTCGCTTTCGACATGGTCGAAACCTCCATCTCAGATTCTTGGATAAAGTCCTAACCACACAACAACTAAAGCCTTCGACTAGGTCAAAACCAACCAAGGCAAACCTTATCCAGGGTATCTCAACTGAATCGAAAGGAGATCTTTCGAAGGTAAACCCACACCATTTCATCAGGGTCGAAAAGTCATTAAGAAAAGAAACCAACCGTTTCGACTGAGTCGAAAGGTCGACCTGAGCAACTTTTTTCCACAGCAGTCTAGTCGGAAGGAAATTAAAGAAGGATATACACATTCAATTCTTCTCTGTCTACCTAAGGGAAAACCTCGTTCTTTAACAAAACTTTGCGAGATAAGGATGAACGATTTACCTTAAGTCGCGTCCCTTAAATCGCGCTTCCCTGAATCGCGAAGCCCTAGATCGCAAACGACAGAACCCCTATGTCGCGAAGAAGAAGGTCGCTAAGTCGCGAACGAGAAATCCCATTATACCTTATACCGCAAGTTCTTATGTCGTGATGCTCCAGTAGGTCGCGAAGTGTTATGCCGCTTCTTCTAATAGGTCGCGAGCAAATTCTAGTAGGTCGCGAACGACATTTCCCTTAAGTCGCTTCTAGTAGGTTGCGAGCAAGTTTCAACTTCCAGTAGGTCGCGAGCAAATTCCAGTAAGTCGTGAGCTTCCTTAGGTCGCTGAAATTCTTAAGTCGCGAACAATCTATCTTAAGTCGCTGAAGTTCTTACATCGCTCCTGGATGCCGCAGTTGTTAAGTCGCTCTGCCAAGTGTTATGTCGTTTGTTTGTTAAGTCGTTGTTTGTTAAATCGTTTATTGTTATGTCATTATTTTCTTAGGTCGCTAAAGTTGTTAAGTCGTCTGTATTTCTTAAGTCGCTGTGTCATTGAATGTTGGTATTTTTGTAAGTCGTTTGTACTGTTTGTGATGTATTTTTCTTAAGTCGTGTGAAGTGTTGTAACGTGTGTTGAGTTGTACTTTCCCTATAAATAGGGGTGTGTTGTCATTTGTAAGAGGAGTTGATTTTTGAATAAAATTTGGTTTGTGCTTTGTGCCACCATTAAAATTGGAAGTTGAGTGTTATCTCCTTTCTCCATCTTCGGATATTCGAGTGCGCTCGAATCAACGAACTTGAAGCCGATTCACGGAATCTCGTGCGCGAGATCAACGTCGAAGAATCGTAGATCTTCTAACGCAGTATCGTGCGCGATCAACGTGTTGAAGATAGCTAGAATCCGGTATCTCGAGAGATCAACGGATTTGGGCACTTGGGTATCTTCAATTCATCGATTCATTTTGTTTCATCGATTCACTTCCCGCGAATTCATCAATTCATGAGTTGTTTGATCCTGTAGGCTGCGTCAGACTAGGTCAAAACCAACCAAGGCAAACCTTATCCAGGGTATCTCAACTGAATCGAAAGGAGATCTTTCGAAGGTAAACCCACACTATTTCATCAGGGTCGAAAAGTCATTAAGAAAAGAAACCAACCGTTTCGGCTAAGTCGAAAGGTCGACCTTAGCAACTTTTTTCCACAGCAGTCTAGTCGAAAGGAAATTCAAGAAGGATATACACATTCAATTCTTCACTGTCTACCTAAGGGAAAACCTCATTCTTTAACAAAACTTTGGGGTGATGACAAGATTTTTTGTTAACATTTTGGCGCTTGAAGGAGGGCTCGAACCTCTGACTTGGTTGAACACTCAACACTACTTGTCTCTAACCCCACTTAACTCAATCTCAAGTTCATCTACTTTAGTCTAATCATGGCTAGAAGAATCATAAGATTTGAACAAGGATCCTCTGGACCACATGGGATAAAATTTCCCTCAAAATTCATCAAAGATTCTAATCAAAATGAAGAGCAAAGGCTAAGACTAGAAGCTCTAAGAATCATAAACAAGGAAAAAGCGGAATCCTATAATCCTGAGAAATGGAGCTTAAACCCCTTTCATATTGGCCCCACCTCTATTTTTGCTTTAGGAAAAAGGGAAAATGGAAGAGATAATTTATTCAATCAAATGAGAAGGACTATCCAACACTATTCCAAAAGAACAATCTTTGAAAAAGGGATAATGGCTGACTACAATGCCTTTGCATAAAAATGGCAACAAACTGCTATAAGAACACTACCAATACAAGAACTCTAAAGGGTGGAAAAAAGAAAAGCAATTGAAGAATGTGAAACTGCAAGGTCAAGGAATAAGAAATCAAAACGCCATCCTCAAGAATCAAGTTTCAAGTCTAGACTCCCTAAAGAATGCAACTTGATAACATCCATAGAAAATGCCTACCTGCTAACCAAGGATGAGCTTAACTTTGGCCATCACAGAAAAAGAGGCCAAAACATGAAAGGAATCTAGAGGGATCCTATTGTCACTATCATATGATGAATGGACATGAAACCAATCATTGTAGAGCCCTAGAGGGGATGATTATCAATTTCTTCCATCAAGGAAAGATTAAAGAATCTGTAAAGAGAATTTGAGAAAAATCAACAAAGAGTTACTTTTCAAAGAAAGACCTACCTGGTTGGAAGTGAAATGCTCCTTATATTTAGATACTACCTAAGATGGTAGTCTACCTAAGATGGTAGAAAGCCTCTGTCCGCGCCAAGATGGCCAGGGCAGAGCACCTCTTAGAGGGATGGCAGAGTAAGGCTTTATCCACGCCATAAGATAGCCAAGTTAAAACACCGGACAAACCTTTGGTCGCGCCTTTGGTCAGGTCAAGGCACCTCCTGGAGGAAGGACAGAGTAAGCCTTTATCTGTGTTATAAGATGGCAAGGGTAAAGCACCGAACAAGCCCCTGTCCACGCCACGCTATGGCCAGGGCAGGGTGCCTCCTAAAAAGAGGTCGGAGTAAGCCTTTATCCACGCCACGCTATGGCCAGGTTAAAGCACCGGACAAGCCCTTGACCTCATCTCTGGCCAGGTCAAGGCATCTCCTGGAGGGAGGTCGGGTAAGTCCTTTGTTCCAGCCTCTAAGATGAGCTAACCAAGAGCACCAGACAACAATGGACTAAGATATCCAAGTCCAAGAAGAGGCTCATCTAACAATGGACTAAGATGTCCAAGCCCTAGAAGAGGCTCATCCAACAATGGACTAAGATGTCCAAGCCCGAGAAGAGGCTCTTCAAATCATGGACTGAGATGTCTAAACCCGAGAAGCGGTATATCTCCAATGGACTATGACGTCCAAGCCCAAGAAGAAATTGATCAAAATACAACTAAATACAAGACCTAAAGGGTTCATACATGTAAAAGAAGATATAATCTAAGAAGTAAAGCCAAACTCCATCAATTAAATACTCGAATCTAGGTTTCGGGTTTCTTATTTCAAGATTTTATCTATTAATGCCCGAATCTGGTTTCAAGTCGTTTCCAATCACTTAGTCTTTATTATACCCAAATCAGGGTTTCAGGACTTTCAATTTCAAACTTTATTTACTAATACCTGAATCTGGGTTTCGAGTCTTTATCAATCACTAATTATCTTTATCATACCCAAATCTGGGTTGCGAGACTATTACTTATTAATGCCCTAATATGGGCTTACAATTTCTATAATGAATTTCTATTATGGGTTTTTATCACGAATGCCAGAATCTGGGTCAAAGAATATTCTCAAGAAGATCATTATTAAAAGTTTCTGCCAATGCCCGAATCTGGGTTTTGGATTTTGAAATCTTCAAAATTTATTAATACCTAAGAACGAGTAATTGGGTTTCCATTGCAAATATTTGGATAATGATCTTTGACTCTTTCATATTAAGCCCTTGAGAGAATGACTCTCTCACATTAATACCCCACTTCAGGGCTGGATTTTTTATCAACAAAGTTCAGACATTCTAGAAAAATGGTGAAAGTTAAATTCTTAATTATTTCTCATCATGGTTGAAGATGAGATTTAGACATTTGATATAGACTACTTTACATGCGATTAACATGATGATTAACATGTTAATCAGCACAAATGGTATACATAGACTTATATGTCAATTTCAAGCTAACAATTGGGAATATTACTTGCTTCATACTTTATAGGGAAATCAAGATAACAAAGAAGAGTAAAAAGATTCAGCAGATACAAAAATAATAGTATGGGCTATCAAACAAGCATTTTAGAAATGGCATTACAGAAAAGAATCACAAATCAGGTGATATTTACAAAGTTTATATATGATTTACATGATTTATGGAACTATTTACAAATATAAAAAGCAAGTATATACATTCTACGAATACAAGTCTACGACGAGTCATGAGTAGCTTTGCTCAGATTTTCAACAATCAAAGGATCAACTATGTGGCGAATTGCGATGTAGAGGACTTCTTTAAGCTTCTTTTCTTTCCTCCATATCCTATCTGCATCATCGATTGCATCAATTTTAGTCTTTAGAGCTAGGTTTAAAGTTCTATTCACGCCTCTAAGGGTTTTATTTTCCTTTTCTAATTCTGCGACGCGCTTCTAGAGGAAATAGTTGCAGCGCTCAAGATCTTGGATTCTCACAGCATACTTATTTGTACATTGTGAATATTTAACACTTTGTTGTTCATTAAATACTTTGCCACTTTAAACTTAACTTTCCTACACCATTCACCCACTATCCTCTCGTCTAAGCCAAGAGGAGGATTAGTCATTGTGAAGAATTTCTGAGCGGCAAAGGAAGCAGACCTTGTGGGCCTAGTAATAGAGGGAGTAGCGCGGGGAGCCGGTAAATCGATACTCTGAATATTATCCCCCATAATATATTCAAGCGATTCGCATTTAGCTTGGCTATCCCCCAATTGCTTATTTGCTGAAGGAGTTGGAGTTAGGCAGCATTTCTTGGTAAGAGTGATTGAGTTGCCATCGTTAGGGCTAGTTGCCCTATGTGTTCCTGTTCTGATCTGCTCTCGGTCATTGGAGTACTGTGCCCTCACCTTTGTCTTTGGGTCAGATCTAATAATCTTTGGGATAAAGTTGGGTCTCCTTGGTTTTCCTTTATGGTGTGAAGCTTGGCTCTTGGTCATGGGGCAGTGCTTTCCCTTGTCCTTCCTCGTGCTTTAGGGTTTTGGGTTAGAGTTTGCAGGATTATGGCACAATCTTTATCAATTCAATATAGTTTTGTCCTGTCACATCAAGGTGGCGGTGCCTCCTCATTGTGTTTCGATAGTAAATTATAGTACAGACCTTATGGGTACTTTTATTCTTCAGCACGACATTATAATGTCGGACCTATATTTAGTGAGGGGTGCAGCTGTGCTACTGTTTTTAGGGCCTCGGTGTAGTATTGCTTGACTTTTTTCATCGCGTCCTTTCCCTAGCTTGACTTATATTTTGGGTGCAGTTACCTTTATCTTGACATAGTTTCATATTATCTCGATGCGGAACCACTTGGGCTTAGTTTTTGTTCTCTTTCTCCCTTTCAGCTTTTGCTGTTATGAGAGAAGTTCTTCTGGCTCAGTATTTGTATCGGTCCTCCCTTGACAACATTCGAAAAATATGGATGTAAAACTTACCCCCCAAGTCTATAGCAATCGTAGATGGATGCGGACTTGCCTCTATTTTAATATTCTTCCCACAGTGTATCTCTTCCTCTCTCTTCCTCCTTTTCACTAGAAACAAAAATTCTTTATAACTATTTCGCATTTAATGCATGAGCATATGTGTCGCCTCTCTATTGGCTATTCTTCTGGAAAGCTATAGACTATGTATTTTCATCTCCTATGAAAATTCCCTTTGATCCTTGTTCTTATCTTACTTGTTATTAATAAATTGGCATTTGGGAGATTTTTTTCATCATTTCGATTGTGTGGCTATGATTCTTGTCATGGTGAGTATATTGTTCTCATTTTCTTCTTATTCTTTTATGCCTCTTTAAAAAAGAAAGAAAAAGAAAGAAAACAAAATTTCCTATTTTCTAATCGATTTTTCAGGTTTAGTTTCCTTTTCCAACCGAAGTAAGGATTTCTTTCTTTTGTAACCCCATTTATATTTTAGTAATTTTTTGACAATTAACCCCATGACTTCGATATGGCCTTTTCTTCCTCTTTTCCCTTACTTTTTACCCTCTGTGATTACTTAATTAAAAGATATTGAGGATATCTTAAACCATTTTGGGTTCGAAGGTTATGAGGCTAGGGTTCCAGAGTCTCATAATCATATTCACACTCCTCCTGATGGGTTTATCTTCTACATAGCTGAGCATATACGTGTGGGCTTGGTCTTTTCTTAAATCCAGTTCTTTGTGAATGGATGACCGCCATTGTTCTTGTTTCCATTCAATTTGCCCCCTTTCTTATTCTCTCGTAATTGCTACTTTCATCCTTTACATGGAAAATGGTTCTCCTCCTGCTTGTGAGGAGCTCTAATTTTTTTCGATATTAACAAAAGTCCTACAAGGGGTGATGCTGGATTTTATTTTGCTCAAGCTAAAAAATCGATCCTAACATAATTTTCTTGCAAGACGCAAAGGTGGATCGATCAGTATTTCTTTATTTCAAATTCTGACAACTTTTCTTTTTCCTTTTGTCCACACTCTAATTGGCCATTTTTTATAATCATGCTACCGAGTCATTCGAGTTTCGTATATTTCAAGTTAGATGAAAACGAGAGAAGAATACAATTATTTTTTACTAACTTGATGTTGGTAAACGATGAATTTATACGCCCAAATCACAACTTCTCTCATTCCATTTTTAAATTTCCCTCGACCTTAGATGAACCCAGGGGTATAATTTGCTAAAAATGGATTGAAAAATTATCACTATATGTTTTTGACCTTTATAGGGATTTTTACCGATCTCGAGATTTCTTTTATGTGTAGGTGAAATGGTTGATGATCTTACAGATGCGTTTCTTAAGGCTAAGAAACCGGTAAGGAAGAAAATCCGAATGTGGGAGCATGGTGGGGATGAGGCCTCTGACTAACCTTTCAAGAGGCTTACCGTAACCACCCTTTCCTTTTTCAAAGGATTTCTCTATTCCACTTTTGCAGTCTCTTCAATACCCTCACGCTCGATTCCTGTCCCTACTTGAGGGTGTTGTTACTGACCTTGTTGAGAGGTTAGGAAGGGTTTCTTTGGATTACCAATCCACTATCGTCTTGTCATCTCCTTCTCTTCCTTCCAATTTCCTAAGCTCTCCCCTTTTGAGCTCGTGACCGAAATGGAGAAGTCTTGGACTTATGTAAATGTTTTTCTTTCTTTCTTCATTATCAATGGCTTACTCAGTTACTCATCACTTGTTGTTGTTTTTACAACTTGGAGCCTTAACAATTGAGGCTGGGAAGAAGTGGGACGGGACCTTTGCACTACATTGCCAAACTTGAAGCGAACCTTACTTTGGCTGCTTTTGATAAGATTAAGATCAAAGAAGAATTTAAGGCATACCGCGCTAAGGCTGAGAGGATGGTGAAGGCTACGGAGGAGGCATTGGCATTAGAGGTTCGTGAACTAAAAGAAAAGAATCGCGATCTAAAGGAGAAAGAGGAGGCATTGACGTCATCTAGGGAGTAGCTTTCTCGAATTACTTATAATGTGGTTTATCAGATGTGTGCCCCTACCAGGCGCCGATTCTCTACTGAGGTCAACCTTAGCTTCCTAGATAATCCTGACAGGATTAATGATGCTCTCAACTACTATAGGACCCAATAGGCTGAGGAATTGGCTATAGAGAATGCCTCCCCCTCCATTTCTTTGCAACCGAATGTGGATACAATATCTAAGGAAATTGAGGTTACTTCAACTTCTCACCTTCATGTAATTACCTAATTTTTGTATATGAACTTAAATCTTTTAACATGTAGTGAAAACTAGCTCGTTACTTAGTTGTGTTATGGTTAATTTCTTTTGTTGTCGCTTTATTTCATTTCTGTTTTATGAATGACCATGTCATCTTCATTGTTTTATTTGTTTAGTCTTCTAAGAAGTTTGATTTATTAAACTTCTAAAGGAATGTGTAGACATGCTCCAAACTCAAACTATAGATCGTCTTAGTCTTAATGCAGCGGTAATTCGTAGATGTGAGAAAGAGTTAAATGAGTCATCTACGCAACTTAGAGAGGAAACACAAAGGTTGTTCCGTAGAATTGACCAAGTAATTAAAGACAAAGAGACGCTTAGTGTTTTTGTACTACATCGATGGAAGTATACTTTAGAAAGTGGCTCTTCCCTACCTAATAACCCTCACTTGGAGTGGTTTAAACGTAGGCTTAGAAATTTACATAGGGATGGAGTCTTGCTTATCATTGTCATTTTTATATATGGATTCGTTAGGCCTAACGTATGATGATGTTCTTAATATACATGTCTTTATTTAGTTTTAGCCTTGTATGTCTTGACTTCCTTTGAATCAGATTTTAATTACTACAAACTAGGTCGGTCTCTACGAGCCTCCCTCTGAGTTCATAAGAGCTTTTAACTCCAACGTTCCCTTGGTCCCCATAATACATAGCTCAGATGACACTGATGTGCCCGAGCTTGAGGTCGTGGCCACACTTCCTACTACTGCCTTGGAAGAGGAGAATATCCATCTAACGCTTACCAATGAAATACTTGAAAAAGATTTGAAAGAAGACCTTTCGGATCTTAAGGAGGAAAAAGATGCATTGGATCATCAATATTCAACATAATACTAAGTTGCGCATAGGAATTGAGGCTGCCGAATCAAAGTTGAATGAACTACAAAAATCCATGAAAGATGGTGATGCACTTTATAGGACTATTTATGAAGCGGAGATAGCAAAGCTGAATAAAACTATAGAGGATATATTTGTTCAAATTGCATGTCAAATTGAGGAGAAGGGAGGTGTTGAAGTAGGAAAAGTAGGAGAGGAGTCTAGTTTAGATGCGGTCCCTACTACCCCCGTACATATGGACCCTTCCTTGGCAAATAATGGAAAAATGGAGTGGAGCTTCACTTTCAGAGCAAACTTAGAGTGATTGAAGCTCATTACAAGCGTCAATGGTGCATATGAGGCCAAAGGCCCTTCTTCACTCACAAAGGAAAAGGTAGATGGAAAATGCCCTTAATTATTTTGGTGGTTTCTCCAGAGATACCAAGAAAACTAGG
This sequence comes from Allium fistulosum, assembly GCA_030737815.1. Taxonomy (NCBI): domain Eukaryota; kingdom Viridiplantae; phylum Streptophyta; class Magnoliopsida; order Asparagales; family Amaryllidaceae; genus Allium; species Allium fistulosum. Next base: position 106,636,650 of record CM060907.1, read on the forward strand.
GCTGAATTGATTGATGCTTTAGAAAATACAGGAATAGAAGCTGTACTTAAGATCTATGAGCTTAAGATTCTTTGGATGTAGCTTAGGCAGCCCCTTGGGCGACAGCAGCACCCGCAAATGTAGCTGAGCAGGACAGGATTGTTGCATTCATAAAGAAGCTTAGACAGGAGAAGGTTAAAGTAAGATGGGGCGAATTACCTTGCAGCGCACAATAGATGTTTTTAGTTATCTTTTCTCCTTACTTGATCTGAGCTTCCTTGTCAATATAGTGGGCTTTGATGCAACTGGGCACTAGTTATGATCCAAGGAAGACCATTTGCATTAAAACGGTTCCACCCTTGGACAACATACCTTAGGTGTTTTTGTGGTTAACGCGGTCTTGTGGTTTTACAGCCTAGGATACCTTTGTAAATTTATGATGTTGAATAATTTTTTGGTTGTATACGTATTGTGTAGATTAATTTTCTCTATGAAGTTTGTAAATTCCTTGCAAGTGTTTTACTTGATTGAACTTCTTCTTAATTTGGTTTGTGTGGGCTTGTTTGACTTTCAGCCTACCTCTTCTGATCGAGGGTCGGGGTAGCCGACCTAGAGGAAAGTCTTAAGTCTGCCCTGGCATGAGTTAGCGAACTAGAAGGTTTGTTGAGAGATGCCAAAAGTGCATATGGGGTAGTATACAAAAATGAGATTAAGGCTCTAGAATGCAAAGTTGAGGATTTAAACTAGCAGGTTGCGAGGCAAATTAGTGCTAGAGACATCCCTAATGTGGCCTTGAATTCAGGTGCAGTTTCGAGACCTAGTGTTGCTCCTGCACCCTTGCTAAGGGCAAATCCTTATTTTTTTATTAAAAGGAAGAATGATTAGAAAGACTATTATGAGGCCAAGTTTATTGAGTAAGAGAATTATTATAAAAGGGACCAAAATCTACTGGGATTAGCAGCTCGTATGTTAATTATATTGATAGGAGGTTTTTAGACCCTATCTAGAACTACAAAGAAAATAATGGATCAGGTTTGAGTGAGATTGACTGGGTTAGGAGAGTGGTTATGGAGTGCGTGAATGCTCCTGAGAACAAAATTTCTACCTTAGAATCTCAACCAAATTTTGGTTATGCTGCTACTTCTCTAGGTAGTTTAGATAGGGATTTCTTGATGGAGCAATTCCATAATGAGAAGGTAAAAGGGTTATGGAAAATATTGTTGCGAAGCATGCAATTGATGTATTTAGGCGTTTTGGCCTGGTCTTGACTTAACCTTTTTATACAATCGTGCGGACTATGAGTTTGATCAGCAAGATTATGATGATGTTTGGGCCGACGCTAACTATGACCCTTGTATTGCTTTCAGCAGCGTTGCTCCTAATCGCTCATCAGTTGTTATTATTGAGTTGGATATCATGTCTCATGCTCTCTGGCTTAGGGACAGCTTTACTCAGAGCCCGGTGTCGGATGCTCATAAATCTTCTAGTCGAAGAAAAATCATAGCTAACGCTTCTTCCTAGTACGAGCCAGACCCGTGTTGTTGCTTTGTTTTATCATAAATTGTAGTTTGTCATTTTTCTTATAAACTTTTAAAGTGTTTATAGATTTATGGGTTGTATAAATTGTGTGGATTTCAGTGAGTGTTAATAGAACTACGTAAATATGAGGAAATCCTTGCTTTTGATGTAACCTGGCAAGCTCTAAGTAGTTTATGGAATTGAACCTGATTTGTAGGTTGTTTTACATTCCATGTATCGTCTCTTCTTTCCAGTTTTGCTTAACTCCTTGCGTAATTCACAGACCCAGAACTTTGCTTTTGACATGCATGTTTTGCTGCATGCTTGGTATGAGTTACCCCACTATTTGGGGGTGATTTCTTGTTCGTGCGATTGGCACAGTCTATCCCGCTATTCGGGGCGGATTATATTTTGTCTGTGAAGTCAGGTCATGTATTTACGACCATTTTAATCCATTCGCATGGTTTTTTTATACTGGTTCAGACCGTCTGATATCCTTACGTCCATTCTAAGTGTTAACTATGGTAGGTAACTTAAAACAGAGAGATTTTTATATTGGTTTTTTATACTGGTTTGGACCGTCTAATATCCTTATGTCCAGTTCATTGTATTACTACTTTTCATAATAATTATAATATTTGTTACACAAGCAATATAGATCATACAAAATAAGGCCTAAGGTGCTTGTAGTCCATGTTCTTGGAATTAGGTTTACATCAGGTTTTGATATTCGATATGCCTTGTTATTTAAAACTTCTGCTATAACTAGCAGTCCTTCCTAATTTGGGGTCAGAGCTCCATCTGTTGGGACATTTCCGTTGTCCATTACTCTTCGCAGTACCAAATCTCCCTTGTAGAAGTTCCTCTCCTTGAGCCTAATATTGTAACTTTTCATCATCCTTTGCAGGTATGCAGTAGATACGACTGTTGCCTCATCTTTTCTTTCTTGAATGAGATCGAGTGCAGTTTCCTTTAGCTTCGTGTTCTTCTCAGTCATGTATGACATGCTTATATATGATGGGATTTCTACTTAGACGGGAAGCATGGCTTTGTATCCATAGATTAAGGAATGTGGGGTATGACCGGTTGGTGATCTAGTTGAGGTCCTATAGTACCAAAGATAATTCCTCCGCACACTTTCCATTTTCTTTCTACGGTCTTTTATTAAGTAACTTCTTGATAGTTTTGTTTACTGCTTCCACTTGCCCTTATGGGTGCATGATGGAGGAGAAACTTTTAATTATGCCATTCTTTTCGTAGAGCTCTGTAAACCCTTACTTTCAAACTGGATCCCATTATAAGAAATCTTTTGGGGATTCCCGAACCTAATGATTATATCTCTTACCATAAAAGTTACTATCTTCTTCACGGTGATTATAGCTAGGGTTTCTACCTCTACCCATTTGGTGAAGTAGTCTATCACCACTATAGCACACTTCGCTTTACCTTTGGTTCTATTAGATCTATGCCCCATACGTCGAATGGCCATGGACTAGCTAGGGGGATGAGCTCATGGGATGGCTGTCTTAGGGATACTTGCAAACCTTTGACATTTGTCACATCTTCTCACAAATTCACTTGCATCTCGAAGTATGGTAAGCTAGTAGTAACCGTCCCTCAGTACCTTCTTTGCTAACTTGGCTCCCCGAAATGATCCACACACCGCCCTTCATGTACTTATCTCATGAATCATATTCCTTCTTCTTTGGAAATGGATCTAAAACAAGGGTTAGAATACCCTCTCTTATATAATATGCCATCAAGGAAAAAGTAGTACGGGGCTTGATATCTTATTTTTCAAGCTTCGTTTCTATTTGGGGGTAGTGTTTCATTTAACAGGAACCGCTTTATGGGATCATCCAAGTGTTCTTTGCAGTTTGTTGAAGCGTGGCTTGACTGAGGACTACTCCTAATTTTCCTCTATTTCCTGCTTTCAAGCCCTTCAGACAACTACTCATTGGACCCGACTTAGGACCAGTATTTGGTTTGCTTCTATGATGCTTGGCTCTGCCTGATGTTCTATTGACATGACTTTCATTTCATTGGCCACTTTGGCACTTGCAAATTTAGCTAATGAATTGGCAGAAGAGTTATCTTCACGTGGGATTTTCTCTATGCCAAACTATTCGAAATGCTCTAATAACTGCTTAGAAACTTCCACATACTTAGCTAGAGTTAGCTCATTTGCTTGGTAATTGCCCTGCACATGATCTAAAACTAATTGAGAATCGCTGTAAATTTTAATATGGGTTACTTTCATTATGCGATCCATTCTTAAACCTACAAGGAGAGCTTTATATTCTTTCGCATTATTGATCGCCTTGAACCCAAGTTGTATTGCTCTATATAGTTTCTACCTATCTGGACTAATCTGTACATATCCAATTCCTGCCCCATGTTCATTTGAAGCTCTATCCATAAATAGTTGCCAAAACTATGGGGCTGGTGCTTCTTCCTCTAGTTAGGGATCGATTGGCAGTGTGCATTCCGCAATGAAGTCTACTGGTGCCTGACCTTTGATTGCTTTTCTTGGACAATGGGTGGTATCATATTGACTGGGCTCCATTACCCAATGTTAGGAAGCGGCCAGATGTCTCTGTCTTCTATAGTATTTTCCTTAGGGGTTTGTCTGTGAAGACTTTGATGAGATTTGCTTGGAAATAGGGTCGTAGCTTTCTTGCCATGAGGAGGTTGTAGGCTAGTTTTTAAATGATTGGGTAATTCAGTTCTGCTTCAGATAAATGCTTGCTTATGAAGTAAATGGGCCTTCGTGTTCCTTTATCCTCTAGTATTACTGTAGCACTAATAGCTTTATCAGTTACAGCTAAATAAACATACAAGTCCTCACCGATTAAAGGTTTTAGATAGAATGGGGGTGTTGACCAGATGATCTTTCGAGTTTTGAAATGTAGCTTTGCACTCCTCAATCCACTCGAAATTTTATCCCTTTTTTACCGGATCAAAGAATGGTATGCATTTATCAGTTGTTTTGGATATGAACCTGCTTAGCACAACTACCCTACCATTTAAACTCATGAGATCTTTTGGCTTTGTTGGGATCCCCATTCTCCTTATGGCTTTAATATTTTCTGGGTTTTCCTCTATTCTACGTGCCCTAATCATGTAACCAAGAAATTTCCACGATTGGATGGTAAAGGTGCACTTTAGGGGATTCAGCTTCATATTATACTACCTTTAGACCATGAATGTCTCCTCAAGGTTTTGTATATGGCTTGATGCTACTTTTGATTTGACTAACATGTTACCCACATATACTTCAACATTTTTATCGATCTACTCTAAGAACATCATATTGACTAATCTTTGGTCGATTGCTCCAGCAATTTTGAGTTGAACAACATTACTTTATAGCAGTATAAGCCTATGTCCATTACGAAACCAGCATGCTCCTGATCCGGCTCAAACATAGCTATCTGATTATATCCTAAATAGGCATCCATGAATGAGAGCAGTTTGTGTCCACTAGTTGCATCCACCAACTGATCAAGTCTAGGTAAGAGGAATCTGTCTTTAGGGCATGCCTTATTGAGGTTGATGTAGTTTATGCAGGCTCTTCATTTCCCACTGGGCTTCTTTACAAGTACTAGATTGTCGTTCCATTTCGGGTAGTATACTTCCCTGAAGAATATGTTTGCTTTCAACTTCTTAATTTCTTCATGAAGAGCGTTATACCTTTCTTGATCCAAGCTTCTGTGCTTTTGTCTACTGGATAAGCATCATGATCGATGTTGAGTGCATGGTAGATGATGGCTAGATCCATTCCCACCATGTCTGAATGCGTCCAACCAAATACGTCTGCTAATCTTTTCAAGAAGTATATTAGTTCAATTTGAGCTTCTGCATTGAGATTCTTCTCAATCTTGGGAACTTTTGTAGGGTCTTTTATATTAATTTGTACATCTTCAAGATTATCTACTTGCTCTAAATCTCTCTTTGTCCCTCCTAATTTTGGGTCTATTTCATCTTCTCCTTCCTCTTTAGGCTGAGAGGTGACTACGAGTGCCTATTTCTAAGCTGCTTCGAAGAAGTACTGTACATAGACCGGGTTATATTCGTCGGTGTCGATCATGTGTATATATTTCCTTTTCTCTTTCCTTACCGATGTTATGGTCGTAGAATGACTTGCTTCGTCTTTAGTCATGGAACTTCGAGTCAGTTTAATTTTTAAAAGCCGGCTTAACCTTTTTTCCATTATTGTTATTCTAATTGCAGATATTAAAACAAACAGCAAAGTAGTTTTGGAAAATTTTATTGCTAGAGTTAATGTTTATATTGTATAATTCTCTAGCTAGCAATTGCTCTCCTCTAACCGCCTCCAAGTTAATTAGTGCAGGTCTTCTCAAGAAAGCATTATACGATGATAGCTGATCGATGACTATGAAACTCGCATAGAAAGACTTAGAAGGGGTGCAGTTCCGATAGTGACTAGTAAGCGGACTGACTCGATGGGAGTGGTTGCAGTGTTGTTGAAGCCATAGATCGACTCTGGACTAGGCTTCAATACTTCTGCTGGAAACTTCATTCGGTCATATATGGACTTGAAAATGACATTTATTGAACTTCCAGAATCCATGAAGACTTTTTTCATTGTGTAGTATGAGATCTGCACCATAATGATAAGCAGATCCTGATGTGGGAAAATAACTCCAGTGACGTCAGCTGCGTTGAAAATTATGTCCTATATAGGCTTTTGTCTTAAGTTGAATAATGTTCTTTGTTCCATTCTTGCTTCCTGCACATACCGCTTTTGCACCTTCTTGCTCTTTCCAGTGAAGTGTAACCTTCCACAGATTGAGGCTATGAGGTTGGATAGGTTTCCTGCTTGGTTTTTATTTTGATCCGATGTGAGGTTCTTGGTCCTTTTTTCGTTATTCTCCTTCTGAAATTTGCCTAAGTAACCTTTTGAATCAACATTTCTCTCTCATTTTTCAGGTGTCTGTGTTATAGCCGTTTGCTTTATGGAAGGGCAGTATGCTTGGGCCTTTTGAATCATCCTTTTAAAGAGAAGTGACGTTGGATGCTTCCACAATTATGAATCAACAAAATTAAGTGATATTGACTTTTCCTTAAAGAGGAATAATTATCCTTCTTTTATGCATATAATATTGGAAAGTGTAAACGCTAAAGTATATAGAAACAATTTAGTTATCAAGGAATTTGTGTTGAAAAAATATAATAAAGCTGCAAAATCAAGAACTGGAAATAGTAAATGAACATAGAGAATTTACGTGGTTCGGATGTTAAGAAATCCTATATCCACGGGTAAAATATTACTTTCTACCTTTTATCTTCTTAGTACAAATAAATAATGGAAGAGAGTACAGAGTTTCTTAATTTGTGTATCCAAAAAAGTAAAGGAAAAAAAGCTCCCTCTCCCTGCTATAGTGCATTTTCTATTTATAGTATAGAGATGCATATGGATCGCCAAAATCCTTCTTATGCTATTTTAGTTTCCACCTTTGTATCATATCACAATTCATCCATCCATCTCATTTATTTGTTGTGCATGGATTGCTGATGTATCTTTGATGGGAAATCATAATTTGAGGGGTTAAATTTTGGGCGTTGGCAGGAAATCCAAAATTGTAGCGGGAACGTATGACATCGAGGAAGGAAAATTCAATACTTTTAATTGTTTGTATACCTTGGATTCTGCGCAGTGTCATTGTAACGACCCTAATTTTGATTAACATTATTTAGGACATTCAATTAGATAAATTTAATGAAATAATGTAAATGGTTAAGGCAATTGAGATTTGTAAAACTTTAAGGTAGCCATGCCTAATTAACTAATAAACAAAAGGGTATTAACATAAAATAAGGAAGGGTAATAGATAAGGGAAAATTAGGCATAGGTTATATTCTTATACCCTAAGCCTTTATGCCACTTTCATTTTCTACATTCACAAACTAAAATTAAATTTAAATAAGGCCGGCCACCATTGGAAGAAGATAAAGGGGAAGATAAGCAATAATCAAAAGGAAGAAGCTTACTCAAATTCATTAAAGAGCAAATCTTAAACTCCTTAACATCAAGCTAAGCTGAATAATAGATAACATCTCATTTTTATGATTTTCGGTTTCCAGCTGAGATCTGAATTCATTTTGCAAATGATTAGCCATGTTTTGATTGTTTAAATGGATATATATGCTTGTTGATGATTTATGCTATTTCATATAGATTTAATAATAAGGATTAACTTGAAAAACCTATTAATGACATCCAAATGCCTTGCGTTTATGATATGAAGTTAGAAATATTATTTTAGAGTTGGATTTCAAGTTTCATAATTTTTTGAATTAATGTGGATTTAATATGAATTTTCTAGTAAGAAAATTGTTAAATTGGGTTTAAAACTAATTACGGGTATTATATATTAGCTTTAGTTAGAAATTTAAATATGTTAGAAAACATATTAAAAGTGATTTATGGGAATTTTCGAAGAATTTCTCTAAGTGTTTTATTAAATATATAAAATTATTTAAGGTATGTGACTTAAATGTTTTATATGTTTATAAAAGGGGAAGGGGCAATTTGTAAATGTTTTAAATGTTAATTTCTAAAATTTGACAGCACTTTTATGAAATATTTTGAAAAAGAATTGGCAACCAATCATATGTTGACAAACAAGGCAAGTTAGTTAGAAATAAATTGCTTTAAACAGTTAAAAATTAGTTTTATTTTTACTGCTTCGCCACTTATAGCAGCCACCTCATACTGCCGCCTCCATCTAAGTCGAAACCAACACATGGTATTAGTTTTGGTACGTAGTCGATTGTGGTTTAGGTGAAATGTATGGAGTCAAAACAGGCTTTCGAAGGGGTTGAAGTAGCTTTAGTAAACTTAGAACTATTTTGGTTACCAATGAAACTTTCGAAGGAACTAGCTATCGACTTGGTCAAATGTTTTAGAAAAAGGGCTTTCGAAAGAGGTTGTCACCTTTGTTTTAAAAAGAAGCTTTTGAAGGGGTCCAAACCCCTGCTGCATAAAACCTTTCCAAGCAATGCTTTCGAAAGGGTTCTTTTGTTTTAACTGTGAAGCCGCTTCTCCATGCTTTTGAAGGGGTTGGTTTCGACGCCATCCACTTTCTTTTATTTAGGAAAAATGCTTTCGAAAGAGATGCTTTCATCCTAGTTCTTTTAAGACCCTTTGTTCTATTGAAAGATAAACCCAAAAGGTTTTGAAAGGAAGGATTTAAATGGTTTCGAAACTATATTCCATAAACATTTACTTGAACCCAACGTTTCTGAAAGGTTTAGGACTTTAATGCTTTCGAAAGGTATTTAATGAAGGTTTCAAAAGGGAGGTTGCCCAATGTTTTCGAAAGGTATATGATAAAGGTTTCAAAGGGGTGATTCCCTAATGTTTTCGAAAGGTTAACTTTTAGTAATTAAATGGAAGATTTCCAATGCTTTCGTAAGACAAGTTTGGAATGTTTTGAAAAGAGGATATCTAAGGTTTTATAAAGCTTTTGAAGGGACACTTTCAATGCTTTTGAAAAGTCTATTATAAATGATTTCGAATGGTATGTTTTGGCCTTTTGGCCTAGAGTACAAAGTAAAGTAGTTAATTAGTTTCGAAAGGGGTACTTTCAAAGGTTTCGAAAGAGATTGTTTAAAGATTTTAAATAAGGGTTTCGAAGGTTTTCATCAACAATGTTTTGTGTAAAGCATATAGCATGGCAAAGAGATTTGAGAAAAGCAAAAGTATGTTTTCCATGTTTAAGTATGATTTAAAGGGTTAAATCAATTTGAAAGAAATGTTTTCAAGGAAAATTTGAAGGGTAGTTAACCCTAAGTAAATGACTCAGATATTTGAATACCAGATGGGACTAGTATAGGGTCACGCCCTATACATTAGCTATAGCCCCTAGCTAATTTAGTCCAAAATTCCAGTGTGTAGGGCTTAGTCACCGATAAGACTTGAATGATGTTACACATAGAAAGGAATATTCCGAGAAGGAGGATAGGTTATTGGTGAGCCCGTGAAACCATTAGGATCAGTTAACCTTGGGAGAAGTAAGTTAAGGACAGACCATCCAGAAGTGTGTCTAATAGATGTTAGATTATTTATTTTGTCTCGTAGGCCTGAGTCAGCCAATGGTTAGTAGTTAGCTAAACAAAACTATATTGTTCGGACAGATGGTCCATTTATTACCTGATTTATGAGCATATATGATATTGCTATTATTGTTTTAATCGGTTTGATTTCAGGATTCTGATTTGCAAAAAGATATGTTTTAAAGGGATATTAGTGAGTGGAAACCCGTTCCGCTAAGTGGCATGGTCTCACTTAATATTAGAAATGCGAGATGTAATTCTATTATTCACACCAAGCTTTATGTTTGACTTGAAATTTATGTTTTCCCCTTAAACTCTCGGGTGCTCAAAATCAATTTGAGTAGATTGAGAGTTAAGGTTTTTCAGGTTTAGTAGATTGGACGAATAAAGCTTCCGAAGACGTCAGGAGGCAAAGTTAGCTATTTAGGGGTTGTTATTTTTATTTCCGCTGTGATGTATTAAGACTTATATGTCTTTTGAGTACTCTCATTATCCAAAGGGGCATCTTCACATGTCGCTTTTGGCGTAATTTGTAATAATTATATTTGACCAAAACCTGGGAATTGATTATGGGATTATGTAATAGAATGTGAAATATTGATTTGAAATGTAATCAAAAAATTTAATCTGCGCTGATTTCATTTCATATTCAAGTGCTTCTGATGTTATGGATACCATTAACATTACCGTATTTTATCACCAGAATTTAAAACTATGGTTGACTGCAGCATCTGTAGCGCTTAGCTTTGGGCCTCAAGATAGGGGATGTTACAACTTGGTGTTAGAGCATAAGTTTATGAAAAAAAATTTAAAAAAATTTCAAATCTAAAATGAAACATAATCCTAAGGAATTAGAGAAAATATAGGGGGTATGGGATAACGCTACAGTAACATACTTGTATTTTCTATATATAAGTATACGCTTTATCTCTATTTTCCCATCTCTCTTCGGCTATTATTTTGTATCTTATAAAGCTCGAATGCAGATATTACGGACGTAAGATATGGATGCTACAAGTGGAAGAGTTAACATTGGTGCAGGAAGCACCACAACAAATGGTAATGCCGGACCAAATACCAGAAGGAATTCAAGTCAGGCACAAGCTGCTAATGTGGGTGTTGGAATGCCGCAAGTTGATATGGGGACTATGTACCAGTTCTTCATTAACACGATGAAAGCGGGAGTTTCGACTAGGTTACTTGGAGTAAATGCTAAAGGAGGAAATTAGGGAGCTCCAGTGGTAAATAACTATGCTGTTTTGAGTAGAGATTATGCAAGGTTGGGAGGAAAGTCATTTATCGGGACTGAAGACATAATTGAAGTGGAAAATTGGTTACTTCATTGCGAGAGGATTTTTGCTGATTTGGGGCTCAATGACGAGCATAAGAGAAGGCTTGCTTCTAGGCAGTTACAAGGAGCAGCCCTGTTTTGGTGGAACAGTGTCACTGTTGGTGTCAATGAGGAGACTATGACTTGGGCTGAGTTCAGGAGAAGATTTGAGGAGAGGTCTATGTCAGAGATTGCTAAGTCAACTTTTCTTGGAAAGTTTATGGAGTTGAAACAACAAGATATGACAGTGCTTGAGTATGCAACCAGGTTTGAGGAGCTATCGAGATATGGATATGCTACGGTTGATATAGTTATTAAGAGGAACGAAAAGTTCATTCGTGAGTTGAAGCCTGAACTTGCTAAGGCCATATTGTTGCATATTAGAGATCCTTGCGATGTAGTTGTTTAAATGGATTTGAGGCAGAAAGAGATTTTTGCTTATCTTGTGGATAACAAGGCTGGAGGTGCTCAAGGACGGTAGAAAGGAAGTTTTTCCATAAGAAGGGTGCTAAGAAGGGTGGAGCTGCCAAGAAAGGAAATGCGGATGTAGTTTGTTATAAGTGTGACAAGAAGGGGCACTATTCTCATGAGTGTCGGACAAGCAAAGTGAAGAAAGCTTATGAGAAGAAAGGAGTAAGGTGTTTCAACTACGATCAGATTGGACATTATAAGATCCAGTGCAAGGAGCCAGCTGAAGATGGAAAAGGTAAGATGTTTGCATTGGAACCAGCTACCTCGAGACCAACAACAGAGGAGAAGGGAAAAGCTGTGTCGGGAGGTACACTTTTGATTCATGGTGTATCAGTTAGAGTTCTATTTGATACCAGTGCGTCACATTCTTTTGTATCTCATTGTTTGGTAGATAAACTTAACCTAGAATCATCATACCTAATTACTTCCTTAAGGGTTGCAAATCTGATAGGAGGGTATGCGACATTGGGATGAAGTGTGACCAGTTAGAGTTTGAATTGTTAGGTCATACATTTGTTTGCAGTTTGCATGTGTTTGACTTTGTAAGGTTCGAAATTATTTTGGGTATGGATTGGTTAAGTAAATACGATGCTAGGATATTTCGGCACGATAGGAAAATATCGCTTAGACACCCTAATTGTAGTGATCGGATTGTATACACTGAAGAAAACCCTAGTTTTGAGATCGATGCTTTGTTGGGTGTTGTGGAGGTAGAAGACGAGTTGAATCGAGTTTTCATTGTTAGAAAATTCACAGATGTCTTTGAACCCTTAGTAGGGATGCCGTCGAAACGAGCTATTGAGTTTCAAATAGATCTAGTACCAGGAGCAGAACCATTGAGTAGACTGCCAAGCAGAATGACACCTACCGGGATGAGAGAGCTAAAGGTGTAGTTGGTGGATTTGGAAGGAAGAATTTTATCAGACCAAGCAGTTCTCCTTAGGGAGCAGCCGAAGTGTTTGCAAAGAAGCCGGATGGATCGTTATGGTTATGTATCGATTATCGTAAGTTGAATGAGAAGACGATAAAGAATCGATATTCGTTACCTAGAATTGACGATTTTTTCGACCGGTAAGTGGAGCCAAAGTTTTTTCCCAGTTGGATTTAGCAACAGGGTTCCATCATCTTAGAGTGGTAGAGGATAATATTCCTTTGATGGCGTTTAGATCTAGATATGGATCGTACGAATGGTTAGTAATGTCATTCGGACTAACTAGTGCCCCAGCGTTCTTTATAGATTTGATGAATCGAGTTTTCCGAGAGCACTTGGACAGGTTCGTGTTAGTTTTCATAGATGATATTTTGATATACTCTAAAGATGAAAGAGACATGAGGTTCATCTTAGAGTGGTGCTTGAGACGTTGAGGTAGCACCAACTGAAAGCGAAATTTTTGAACTGTCATTTCTGGAAGAAGGAAGTAAAGTTTCTTGGTAATGCAGTCTCAGAGAAAGGGTTGTCTATAGATCCGGCCAAGATTGAGGTGGTGAATAATTAGAACAGACCTGAGACGGTGACTAAGATAAAGAGTTTTCTTGGATTAGCTGGGTATTATTAGAGATTCATTAAGGATTTTTCGTGGATAGTGGCACTGATGACCAAGCTAACGCGAAAGGATGTGAAATTCATTTGGACCGATAAGTGTGATGAAGTATCTCAGAGATTGAAACACTTATTGACTAATGCATCTGTGTTAGTTGTTCCAAAAGGGAATCAGGATTTAGTAGTGTATACGGATGCATGTGGAACAGGATTAGGAGTTGTGTTAATGCAAAGGGGGTAAAGTGATTGCCTATGCTTCTCGACAGCTTAGACCGCATGAGGATAGATATCCAACGCATGATCTGGAATTAGCTAAGGTAATTTTTACTTTTTAGGTGTATATACATTATCTTATGGGAGAGAGATTTGAGCTATATACGGATCATAAGTCGCTAAAGTATTTATTCTCTCAAATATGAGACAGTAGAGGTGGTTAGATTTTTTAGCCGCTTATGACTTTGGTATTGAGAACACACCAAGAAAAAGCAACAAGGTTGTGGATGCACTTAGCAGAAAATATCAGAATGCAGTATTGGTAATGATAGCTGAATGGAAAGATTTAGAAGCATTAGCTACATGCGGGATACAGTAGAGATCTGAAGCTAGATCTAGTAAGGAAGCTGCTATAATGTCATGTTTAGAAGTTATACCGGTGATGATTAAAAAGATTGCTTATAAGCAGAAGGAGAATCCATTTTTAGTTGAACCGATCCGAATGCTAAGGGATGGAACAGAGAGGAATGACTTGAAAGTTTTCAGTCTTGACCAGAATGGGTGGCTAAAAAGAAAGGAAGACTCAATGTTCCAAATGTGGGAAACATTAGGAGGAAAGTTCTAGAAGAATGCCATCGTTCGAAGTTCACTATTAATCCAAGAGGAATTAAGATGTATCAGGATCTAAAAAGAAGTTTCTTCTGGGAAGGTATGAAGAGAGATGTAGCTTATGGGTGAAACGGTGTTTGAACTATCAATAGGCAAAAGTCGAACATCAAAAACCAAGTGGGTTACTTCAACCTTTAGATAATCTAGTATGGAAATGGAATTTTATCTCAATGGATTTTATAGATGGGTTTCCTAGGTCAAATAGAGGAAATGAAAGTATATGGGATATAGTGGATAGGTTGACCAAGAGTGTCTATTTCATTCCAATTAAGTCAACCAGGATGGCACCTGTTTTAGTTAAGTTGTTTATGAAGAATGTAGTTAGACTGCATGAAATTCCTAGTAGTATAATAAGTGATAGAGATTCCTTATTCACTAGCGAGTTCTGGAAGAGTATACAGGAGACTTTGGGTACCAAGCTCAAGATGAGTACCGCTTACCATCCGTAGACAGATGGGCAAACGGAAAGAGTTAAAAAAGTCTTAGAGAATTTGTTAAGAGCTTGTGTGCTAGACTTTGGAGGATCATGGGAAGACAATCTACACTTAGTCAAATTTTCATATAACCACGGTTATCAGACTAGTATAGGGATGGCATTGAAGCTTTGTATGGATTGCCATGTAGATCTCCCGTTTATTGGTTAGAGATCAGGGATAGGTTAGTTCTTGGTCTCAAGTTGGTTAGGGAAGCTAAGGAAAAGATTGAGTTCTTTCAATCCAGAATGAAGGAAGCTCGGTCTAGGCAGAAGAACTATGTAGATAGAAGATGGAAAGACTTAGAGTTCTCAGTTGGAGATCATGTTTTCGTCAATATATCACCGATGAAATGTGTAATCAGGTTTGGAAAATCAGGAAAATTGGTGCCAAGATTCATTGGACCATTTCCTATTATAAAAAGGATCAGGAAACTCGCATACAAAGTAGAGTTACCAAACAGTGTGGCAGGAGTCCACAGTATTTTTCATATTTCTCATCTATAGAAGTGTATTTGAGATCCAGAAACTACTATTGCACCGACTAGGTTAGATGACTTATTAGTGGAACCAGATATGACTGTAGTTAGAAAGCCAATTCGTATAGTCGCGAGAGATGAGAAGAGACTAAGGAACAAGACAGTCAGATTAGTCAAAGTCCAGTGGAGCGACGATGAGAGAGACTATACTTGGAAAACAGAGAGCATGATTAGAGACACTTATCCTGACTTGTTTCAAGGTATGTTTTACCTTTATGATTGATTTTGATGAGTACCTTATCGTAATTTCGAGGATGAAATTCTTTAAGGAAGAGAGTCTGTAACGACCCTAATTTTGATTAACATTATTTAGGACATTTGATTAGATAAATTTAATGAAATAATGTAAATGGTTAAGGCAATTGAGATTTGTAAAACTTCAAGGTATCCATGCCTAATTAACTAATGAACAAAAGGGAATTAACATAAAATAAGGAAGGGTAATAGATAAGGGCAAAATAGGAATATGTTATACTCTTATAACCTAAACCCTCATGCCACTTTCATTCTTCATGTTCACAAACAAAACTTAAACTTAAGTAAGGCCGACCACCATCGAAAGAAGATAAACGGGAAGATAAGTAAGAATCAAAAGTAAGAAGTTTAATCAAATTCATTCAAGAGAAAATCTCAAACTCCTTAACATCAAGCTAAGGTGAATAATAAATTACATCTCATTTTTATGATTTTTGGTTTCTAGTTGAGATCCAAATTTATTTTGCAAAAGATTAGCCATTTTTTATTGTTTATATATATATATATATGTTTGTTCATGATTTATGCTATTTCATATAGATTTTATATTAAAGATTAACTTGGAAAACCTATTAAATGACATCCAAATACCTTGCGTTTTTTTTATAGGAAGTCAGAAATATTATTTTAGAGAAAAGCTTCAAGTTTCATAATTTTCTGAATTAATGTGAATTTATTATGAATTTTCTAGTAAGGAAAATTGTTAAATTGGGTTTAAAATTAATTATGGCTATTATATATTAGCTTTGGGTCAGAAATTTAAATATGTTAGAAAATATATTAAAAGTGATTTATGGAAATTTTTGGAGAATTTTCCTAAGTGCTTTATTAAATACATAAAATTATTTAAGATATGGGACTTAAGTGTTTTATAGGTTTATAAAAGGAAAGGGGGCAATTTGTAAATATTTTAAATGTTAATTTCTGAAATTCGACAGGACTTTTATAAAAGATTTTGAAAAGGAATTGGCAACCAATCATATGCTGATAGACAAGGCAAGTTAGTTAAAAAGAAATTTCTTTAAAAGTTAAAGTTCAGTTTTATAAAGTTTTACTGCTTCGCCACTTATAGCAGCCACCTTTCGACCTCATCTACCGTTGTTTGTGCCAAAATTGGTCACAAACACCCAATTACCGATGAAAGCACCTGTTCATAATCACAAATCACAAATAGCAAGTATGTAGAGAATATAAATATGAAGAACACTCAAAATTTAAAAGGAAAGCAGTAGAAACACAAGATTTATAGTGGTTCGGCGTTGTAGCCTACATCCACTTTGAAGAGTTGATGTTTTATTAATTATAACTCGCTGGTTACAGAGGTTTATAACAGTACAACCTAGTTACAACATTGATTCCGACAGAGTATCGGCGTAGAAGAGCCAAATGATCCCTTTTCTGAAGCTCTTGGACTGCTATTTATAGGTGTACAAATATCTCGCCCAGATTTCAGAAGACTCCTTCTCTCACATGGGTGGGCCCACATGATCGATCCCCTAACATTTCGACTCGATCCATGATTGATACGTACCAAATTCATATCGATCCAAAATTCCTCCTTTTGGGTTGGGATCGATCATGGACATTCTTGAGGTTGTACGCAAGCTCGGGTGAAAATTTGGTGGCATTTGACTTGTAGATTGTGAGATATAATCGATGCAAGTTTGGATCTTCAATATGGAAGCGAGTTTCATGATCGATACGAACCAAATTCATATCGATCCAAAATTGCTCTTTTTGGGTTGGGATCGATCATGGACATTCTTGAGGTTGTACGCAAGCTCCTGTGAAAATTTGGTGGCATTTGGACTTGTAGATTGTGAGATATGATCGATGCAATTTTGGATCTCCAATGTGCAAGTGAGTTTGTGAAGCGAGTTTGTGAAGCGAGTTTGAGAAGCGAGTTTGTGAAGCGAGTTTGAGAAGCGAGTTTGTGAAGTGAGTTTGTGAAGCGAGTTTAGGAAGCGAGTTTGGGAAGCGAGTTTGGGAAGCGAGTTTGAGAATCGAGTTTGTGAAATGAGTTTGTGAAGCGAGTTGGTGAAGCGAGTTTGGGAAGCGGGAAGCGAGTTTGGGAAGCGAGTTTGGGAAGCGAGTTTGAGAAGCGAGTTTGGGAAGCGAGTTTGGGAAGCGAGTTTGGGAAGCGAGTTTGTAGAGGTTTTTCTTGATTTTGATCGGTCAATATCTCGAGCATACGAACTCCGATTGGATTGAAATTTGGAACATTGGATTTCACAGCTTTGCTAGTCATACCATATCGATCGTGGCTCGATCATGACTGGGAAAAATTTACCAGTATCCATAGTGAACCTGTGCATAGCTGATCTTCAGGATAGACTGTCCTTAGTTTCTAATTAATTCCTTGGTGTCACGACCTTGCCAAAAGGCGGGATAACAACCGCCTCCATCTAAGTCGAAACCAATGCACATGGTATCAGATTTGGTACATAGTGTATTGGAGATTAGGCGAAAGGTATGGAATCAAAACAGGCTTTCGAAGGGGTTGAAGTAGCTTTAGTAAACTTAGAACTATTTTGGTTACCAATGAAGCTTTCGAAGGAACTAGCTTTCGACTTGGTCAAATGTTTTAGAAAAAGCGCTTTCGAAAGAGGTTGCCGCCTTTATTTTAAAAACAAGCTTTCAAAGGGGCTGAAACCCCTGCTATCGCATTCAACCTTACGAAGCAATGCTTTCGAAAGGGTTCTTTTGTTTTAAACTGTGAAGCCGCTTCTCCAAGCTTTCGAAAGGGTTGGTTTCGACACCATCCACTTTCTTTTATTTAGGAAAAATAGTTTTGAAAGAGATGCTTTCATACCAGTTCTTTTAAGACCCTTTGTTCTAATGAAAGATAAAACCATAAAGTTTTGAAAGGAAGGATTTAAATGGTTTCGAAACTATGTTCCACAAACATTTACTAGAACCCAATGATTTTGAAATGTTTAGGACTTTAATGCTTTTGAAAGGTATTCAATGAAGGTTTCGAAGGGGAGGTTCCCCAATGTTTTTGAAAGGTATATGATAAAAGTTTCGAATGGGTGATTACCCAATATTTTCGAAAGGTTAACTTTTAGTAATTAAATGGAAGATGTCCAATGCTTTCGAAAGACAAGTTTGGAATTTTTTGAAAAGAGGATGTCTAAGGTTTTATAAAGCTTTCGAAGGAACATTTTTAATGCTTTCGAAAGGCAAATTATAAATGATTTCGAAAGGTATGTTTTGGCCTTTCGGCCTAGAGTTCAAAGTAAAGTAGTTAATTGGTTTCAAAAGGGATACTTTCAAAAGTTTTGAAAGAGATTGTTTAAAGATTTTAAACAAGGGTTTCAAAGGTTTTCATTAACAATGTTTTGTGTAAATCATATAGCATGGCAAAGAGAAGTAAGTAAAGCAAAAGTATGTTTTCTTGTTTAAGTATGATTTGAAGGGTTAAATCAATTTGAAATAAATGTTTTCAAGGAAAATTTGAAGGGTAGTTAACCCTAAGTAAATGACTCGGGTATTTGAATATCAGATGGGACTAGTATATGGTCGCCCCTATACATTAGCCATAGCCCATAGCTAATTTAGTCCAAAATTCCAATGTGTAGGGCTTAGTCACAGGTCTTAAATGATGTTACACACAGAAAGGAATATTCAGAGAAGGAGGATAGGTTATTGATGAGCCAGCAAAACCATTAGGATCAGTTGATCCTGAAAGAAGTAAGTTAAGGACAGACCGTCTAGAAGTGTGTCTAACAGATGTTAGATTATTTATTTTGTCTGGTAGGCCCGATCAGGCAATGGTTAGTAGTTAGCCAAACAAAACTATATTGTTCGGACAGATAGTCCATTTATTACCTAATTTATGAGCATATATGATATTGCTATTATTGTTTTAATCAGTTTGATTGTAGGATTCTGATTTGCAAAAAGATATGTTTTAAAGGGATATTAGTAAGAGGAAACCTGTTCCGCTAAGCGACATGGTCTCACTTAATATCAGATATCCAAGATGTAATAGTATTATTCACACCAGGTTTTATGTCTGACTCGAAGTTTATGTTTTCTCCTTAAACTCTCGGGTGCTCAAAATTAGTTTGAGTAGATTGAGAGTGAAGGGTTTTCAGGTTGAGTAGGTTGAATAAATAAAGCTTCCGAAGATGTACATAAGGCAAAGTTAGCTATTTAGAAGTTGTTATTTTTATTTCCGCTGTGATGTATTAAGACTAGTATGTCTTTTGAGTACTCTCATCATCCAAGGGGGCATCTTCACATGTCTCTCTTGACATAATTTGTAATAATTATATTAGATCAAAACCTATGAATATATTATGGGATTATGTAATTGAATGTGAAATATTGATGTGAAATGAAATAAGAAAATATAATCTGTGCTTATTTCATTTCATATTCAAGTGCTCCTGATATTATGGATACCATTAACATTACCGTATTTTGTCACCGGAAGTTAACACTATTGATGACTGCAGCATCTGTAGCACTTAGCTTTGGGCCTCAAGATAGGGAATGTTACAATCATGCATGTACCTCTGCCTCTATAGGTGGATGATATTGTTATAAGGTGTTGGTCTTCTTTTTAGGGAGACCTCACGCTATCATTGGTACTTCAGTATTTCACCTTGCTTCGATGAACATTATGATACCGTATTGCCTTAGTACTGCATTGACATTTTTGAAGGTGTACTGCACTTTTCATTTTATAGTATTAACATATCACGATGTGAGGACAGTTGAAGTAGGGTTGCATTGCTTAGCAGGAGAGATCGAGTTCTCATCATTAGAGGTGGTTGCCCTATGTGATCCTCTTCTGATCTACTCTCAGTCATTTGAGGACTCCACCCTTGCCTTTGTCTTTGAGTTAGATCTAATGATCTTTAGGATGAAATTGGGTCTCCTTGGTCTGCCTTTATGGTGCAAAACTTGGTTCTTAGTTATGGGGCAGTTCTTTCCCCTATCCCACTTTTGAGCTTTAGGGTTTGAGGTCAGAGTTTGCAGGATTGTGGTGTAGTCTTTATTAATTCAGTATCAACATATAAGATTGCAGCGCTGTCCAGTCATATTAAGGTGGCGGCGTATCCTCATTGTACTTCAATAGTAAACTGTAGCGCAGGCGTTATGGGTACTTTGATTCTTTGGTGCAACATCATAATGCCGAATCTATATTCAGTGAGGGGCATGGCTGTGTTCTGTTTTTGGGGCTTCGGCATAGTAGTGCTTGATTTTTATCATCGCGTCCTTTCCATAGATTGACTTATATTATGGGTGCAATTCCCTTTATCCTGTCACAGTTTCATGTTATCTTGATATGGCACCACCTGGGCATAGTTTTTGTTCTCTTCCTCCCTTTCAACTCTTGTTGCTGTGAAAGGAGTTCTTCCGAGTCAATATTTATATCAATCTTCCCTTGACAACATTCGGGAAATATGGGTGTAACAAAATGGTTTGTGATTTTCTTATGAAATGATTAGACAAACTTTATAAAATTTTATTTAAAAGAATTTGAAATAAAGTATGTACTAACATTAGTGTTTGAGATTTTTGGAAAAGAACAGAAGTTGAATTTTAAACTAGTAACCTTTTATTTTAAGCATTGACATAGAAAAGTTAATTGTAACATCCCCTAATTGGAGGCCCAAAACTAACGGCTATGGATGCTGCAGTCATCCATAGTTATTAATCCTCGGCGACCAAATACGGTAATGTTAGATACATTGATACACAGAAATACATGAATATGGAAAAGTTTTAAAACATCAAACAAGATCCACATTCCATTTCAAAACATTTCAAATTCATTACATAATCCCAATAAGAAAACCACGTTCAAAGAAATTATATTTTTTACAATATACGCCAAGAGCAACATATGAAGATGCCCCCTTGGATGATCAGGGTATGTATAGGAAATTTAACAGCTTTGCCTTTAAAACAACGACACAACGGAATCAAAATAAAAGAGAACTCTAAGTAGCTATCATGCCTCCTGCACGTCTCCGGAAGCTTATTCGTCTAAACAGGTACTTGAAAACCTCAACTCTCAAACTACTCAAAATCAATTGAGTACCCAAGAGTATAAGGGGAAAACATAAACTTTGAGTCAGACATAAAGCCTGGTATGAATAATAGTCTACTATCTCAAATCATTTAGATATCTAGGGAGACCACGCCGCTTAGCGGATCGGTTTTCCCTTCACTAGTATCCTAAAAACCTTTATAAAATCATATATTATGCTTCTGCATCCACAATGGTTAAAAAAATTCAAAAAAATATGATGATATGCAAAACAAGTCAATGTTGGATTTTCCATACCCATTCATTTTGACTACTGTCTCATTTATAGTTTCTAGGGTAACTATTAACCTATTAGTTTTCATGGGCTGACTAATAACATGTTTAATGTTTATAGACTCCCTATCTAGTTTCATAGTTTTAATGGGCTAACTATGAACCTATTGGTCCATGCCAATATCTTTACAGTTTTATGGGTTCTCCCTGAATCTATTGGTAACTCCAATATCTTTCCTCTTATCCTAGTTTTCATGGGTTGACTAGGAACCTATTGACTTCTGTCAATATCTTAATCTGGATATAGTTTTCATGGGTTCACTATAAACCTATTAGCCTCTGCCGATATCAAATCATAGTTTTCATGGGCTAACAATGAACCTGTCTTCCTGACATCTTTGTTTATATATAGTTTTCATGGGCATACTATGAACCTATTGGTCCCTGCCAATATCCTCTTTTAATATTTTAGCATCATATACTCTGGTATTCATGACCTCCTGGATACAATTCTACTCATTCAGGAATTAATTTAATTTATATTCACTACTAGGTCAACCTAATTGGTTATTGCCCTTCCCTAAATTACAGTTATTGTAACGACCCCGGATTTTATATATATATATATATAAATTGGTAATTAATTTACTTTTTGAATAAAAATTGTGAAATTAATCGATAAATGGATGCGAGTTTCCCCGAGTTCAAACAAATTCTATTTTAAATCATTTAAAATTTAAATATTGTATATATGTGATTTATATTGAGTTTGAATTAAATTTTAACTAAATGGTTTAAAGATAAATTATAGTGATAAAATTTGGGATTGATGGTCTATATTAGAAATGGAAATAATAATAATAATAATAATTTAAGCTAAAAATAGAAATCACTATATATATAAAAGGTAAGTTATAAAAATATAAAGAAAAGCATTAGCTAAAAATTCTAACAACAAAATAAAGTATAGAAATTCATCTATATTTCAAAATAAATTATATAGTAAATATATAAATTTAATCACATAAATCCATACAAATTAATGTAATACAAATAGACTACAAAAATAAAAATGGAAATAAATGTATATAAGATAAATTATAAAATATAAAGTAGACATTTGCTAAATTTTAACAATATATTAAATATAAAAATTCATTTATATTACAAAATAATAAGTACAAGAAGAAAATAAAATACATTCAAATATGAACAAATAAAATTAGATAAATTTTACCAACATATTAAATTCATTTATATTATAAAATAATAAGACTAAAGAAAATAAAATATATTTAAGTATGCAAACAAATTAAATTTGATGTGAATGATAATATGGAACAAGTATAAACACATAAGTATGAACACTTGAAAAATATAATAATATACATATGAATGAAGCTTGCAAGAGAAGGAACAAATAAAATATAATTTGTACAAGCCTAATTAATGCTGGCCAAAATGTTATCATATCATCCACAAAGCAAGAAAAAATCTCTGATCTCATTTGTACAACAAAATAATATCATCACCAGTAAACTCATTTCTATACATCCATCATCTTCATTTCATTTCTCGTCCATTCCAAGCCATGTAAACCTGAAGTAAACATCATCTAAAACTTAAACAAAATCCAACTTAAACAACAATTTAAACCAGAGAATTAAAGAAGAAAGTTTCACTTGCAAATTTTCAAAGCCTGGTTCAAGAAAAGAAAGCTCTGTTCTTTCTTCTGAAAATCACGGTGAGCAAACCACCCTTTTAGAATCTGAATCTGCTATGATATCTTTATGATATATACTTGAAATTGTTTGTATAAATGTTAATATGCATGCATGTATGTGTGTATATATATATATTGTTGAATACATGTCTGTGTGTATATATAGATACATCTCTGTTTAATAATAGGTTAACAAAATTCCAAAAATTTCATATCTCAAAATCTAAAAAGTTTTAGGTAATGATCTTCACATGAAAAAGGATTGAAACAATGTGATTTCATTTATAAGTATAGTCTCAAATAAAAATATTAGGTAAATATTTTGAAATATAAAAATTACAGTGAAAGCTATTAAATCAGGAAAATTTGATGATTTTAATTTAATGATTTGACTTTATAATCTGATTCGATCTTGTAAATGATGAATTTTAATAATAAAATCGTGATTTTTAGTTTTTGATTTGAGGTTAGATTTTGGGTTTGAACGAAAAACTTGTTTTCGTTGATTCTCGTCGACCCACGATGAATTGAGTGTCGTGATCATTGGAGAAGGAGGTTAGATGTCTGAGGATCATTGGAAAAATGGTCCGGAATTTTCATACACGCCGAGGTGGTTGATCGAAGATGATTTAGGGTTTTACAAGCTTGTTGGGTCGGCGATGTTTCAGAAGCTAGTTCGTCGACGTCATGGCACCGGAAGTGACCGGTCCAAGGGGGATCGAAGCGTTGACGTGTGATGCGTCTCTGGGAGGAGCGACGTGGATTCCAGTGATCAGAATCGTTGGCGGTGGTGGGATTTGACGATCGAATATAGTTCCAGTGGGTTGCTGTTCAACTCGATTTTGAGTTCATCGTTGTTCCGTAAATCTGGGTGTTTGCCTGAGGTGAGAAGGTCAGTGGCGACTTTGTGGTGTTCGACGACTTGGTCGGAGATGGCCAGTCCGGTTGTGCACGTGCACGAGATATCATCGATGTCTAGTAGATTTAGGAAGGAAGAAATAGCTTGGGTTTGATCGCGTATAGTCGAGTGTTTGTCTCGAAGTGATCCTCAGGAAAATTGTGTTCTGGCTCGAGTTTGAACTCGTGTATTTTCAAGTGTATACCGGGTTTCTCTAAAGACTTTAAACAAATTTTAAAGATTGAAAAGTGCCTCGGGTTGATTTGGGGAAAACTCGAAGTAAAGAGGCAATTGGCTCGGGAGGGTCTCGGGTAGGACCCGAAGCAGGTTTAAAACTGTTTTTTTATATATAAAATAATAATAATAAATATATAAAAGATTTACCTTAAAGTTAATTAAGATTTTAATAATTAATAACTAATTAATTTAAATAAGGTAATCAAGAGTAATTAATTAGTTTAATTTAATAATGTTTAAGATTAATTAATTTATAATTAAGGGTTAATTAATTTAGTAATTAATGATAAATTAAATTGTAATTAGAGATTTAATTAATTAATAATTAAGGATTAATTAATTTAAAATTAAGGATAATTAATCATTAATTAAAGAAAAAAATAATATATATATATATATAATTATGTGATTGATTGATTATAATCGCACTGTTAATTCATCTAAGTGTTAGATGATTGATTATTATTGAAATGCTTTGAGCAGTTTGATATCCCTGTTTGTGATTGTGATGCTTTGTGATATAAATTACTTTGTTCTAAGTTGTGATTTCTATTTCTGTGATATATTACTGTGTGAATATGAAAACCCTTCGCCCGTAAAACGGCACTTGAATTTCGATGCGACAGGGAGTCGGATTCCAGTTTGTTATCCGAAACCCACATCGAATCGTAATGATGAATCCTTGTGATTGATAAATTGACTTTATCTGTGAATCTGTGAATGAGGATAAGCATTATAGTTTATACCGCTTATCAAATATATTGCTGTATTTGAATCTATGATGATTTGTAATGTTGCACTACTGTGTAAAACCCCTGGACTACACCATACACACACAAATATGGATTTCACGAGGAAATCGGTTAAGTCACAGATGATTTAAATTTAATATTTTTGAAATTGAAATTTTAATTTCAATTGATTTTGGAAATGGATTTGGGTTAAATGTTAAAGCTTTTAAAAAGGAGTTTTTAAGATAAAAGTTATTTTGAATAACTTGGTAAAGTTTCCAATTTAAATAATTTAATTTGAATTTGAATTCAAAATTTGGAATTGAATTCCATGTTTGGAAATTTGGTTAAAGATGTTATAAATGTGTTTATATGAATTTAAACCATTTTAAAGTATGGTTTTGAGAATTTGAATTTAACCCAAGGACTTTAACTCGTATAAATGAATCAGATTTTCCGAAATGAAAACTATTTGTTTTCAAATGATAAAAGCTTTCATATAAGGAATGAATTTCCAATTTGTGTCAAAAAAATTTCAAGTTTGAAATGAAAATGGTTTTCCAAGTTATGAATAAATCTTTGTGAAAGATTGTTGAACTTTGGTTTGAAATTGGAAAGGTGTACCTTTTGTATAAAAGGTCGAAATGGAATTGTTTTGAAAGCTATCAATTAAATCTTTGATTTAAAGATTTAATGAGTTGATCCAATTGAAATGGAAATTGATTTGGAAAATCTATGAATAGATCTTTGTGAAACTGGGTGAACTTTGTGAGATAAATCTTTTTGTGTAAAAGATTAAAATGGTAATGTGTTTAAACCATTTGAAGAAAAGTTTTGGGTAATAAGTTGTGACTTAACTGAAATCCCAATATCCATATGTTTTAAAATATTGCGCTCACTATTCGGTTTAGCCGGGAGAGGACTTTGTGTCATATAACCCATTTCGAATAGTGATACGACGTAAATGGATAGCATTTGAAGACCGGTGTTGAAGACCGGGTATTTGCGAGAATGATAGGATAATTTATCGATTGTCTCTGCACTGAGTGGCCCCGGTATAGAGTTTTCCTAAGTGATGGGAAGTTCGATCAGGATTGTGAATACCCGGATTGCAAGGGCTTCTTTGGAAGTGCCTTCGGTTCTGTTCGAACCCGGAACAGACTTGTATGGTTGTATGTCTGACACTACACTTTGAGATATAAAGCTGATTTCTTTCAAATAAATTTCTGTTTGGTGGCGGAGAATTTATTCTCTTAGCTTAACACCCTTCTCTGAGACGTACGAGCTCAGAGGTTATGTAGTTGAAGGTTATCAGTGATATACTCCCAATTTGGTAGTGTGGCATGCTGAGTGCTGCTGTGTGTTGCTGATCATTTGTTGATCAAAGCATGGCTTTCATGTAAAGCATAGCTTTGTGGACGAGACCTCACCGAGCCTCACAAACCGGAAATGGTCAAAACAGGAAAGATGCGGCAAGGTTTCAGGGGTAGCTCCCCTAGGGTATGTCCATTCCTTCTGGAAAAAGGTGGTATCATGGTATGGAGCCCAGATATTTTACCTGTGTGGTTGCTCCAATCTCATTTACTGTGTGATTGTTGCTTTGTGAGAGAGGATCCTCGGATAAAGGTCGCAAACGACCGGGGGTGGCATATCTCAGGTTTACTACCCGAGAAGGGGGGTAACCGGCCTTGTGTTGGCAGAGAGCAGTTGTCTCTCGGGGCGTCCCTCCAGAGGCGTTCCTACGTGGCATAGGAAGTTCCTTAGCCTGACCATTTATTGGAAAATCCAAAGAAACAATACGAGCCTTGTACGGTTTTAGTTGTAGAACCTACCATTTAAAATGGTAGCTATAGTAGGCATAGTATAATGGTACCTATGCTGGCTAAGATTGATATTATATTTTCGAAATGTTTCCTTCACTGTGCACTAGTGATAATATCAAAAGAGTTTGTTTTGCGTAGTAAGCATATTTGACTATCATAAGGAGAAATCTCCTCCAATTCTGCGTTTGCATTGTGTGTGTGGTGGGAGGCCTTATGGTAGTTTCATTTTCCAAAAAGCATTGCGGATTTCAATGTTTAAAATTCTTTTGTTGTTTGTTTTAAAGATAAACTGTTTTGTTTGCTTATACCAGTCCCACGACTGACCTGGAGTTTATTGTTCCCTTCCTAAACTCTGGGTGCCCACAATTTTCCACACGGGCAGTCTAGAGTTGGGTTTTTCAAATAGTCAGGTTTAGTAGATTATCGGGAGCTGGTTCAGTTTTTGAAGTTCACGGATGACTGACCTTGCTTATCTTTGTGCATCGTGATGGAGATTCGTGCTTGGAGTTTAGAGCTTTAGCCTTGGAGTTTTGGATTAGGGTTGTAGTATTAGATTCTGTGAAGACTCATCTCATATTGTGTCGAGTTCCGCTGTATTTTTGTTGTATTTTCTCTGATGTTGATGATTATCATTGTACCAAATTGATGTATCAGATATTGTATTCATGTTGTATCAATGATATCATCTTTTATTTCCGATGTGTTATCTATCATCTAATGTTGTTACAAGCTCCCGCGATACGAATTTGATGTTGTTTGTCGGGCATCGAGTTCGAGTCGTGATAGTTATGGGTCCATTACAATGTGAATATATTTAAATACATACATGAAGAAGCAAACATAATAATACCAACCCTTGTGGTTTAATATCCTTGAAATCATTTTATATAAAACTTGGTTAATTCCTTTACCCCATTAATCAAGGAAAACTTCTTCAAAACTACATTTCAAAATACTTTATTTCTGCCATGGTCTTCTTTTAAAAATGAGATTGGGTTATTTATTTTGAAAACTAAGGCTTTCTAAACCTTAAACATTACTTTCGAAACCTTGGATAACCTCCTTCGAAATCATAGAAAACTTCTTTTCAAAACACCAAATATATACCTTTCGAAGCTCTTTAAATCATCTCTTTCGAAACCAAAATATACCTCTCGAAAGTATCAAACCATTACTTAATAGTCTTTATAAACATAGCTTCAAAACCAATGAAAGTACCCTTTTTGAAACCATTGGGCTTACTCAAAAACTTCTTTTGGGTCAAGTGAACACAAACGAAAGTATCTCTTTCGAAACCTTTTATCTTCATATAAAATTATATGGGGAAAGTTTGATGGTGTCGACACCATCCTTTCGAAAGCTTCAAAACACTTAAGCAAAATGATAAAGGATTGCATCGGAACCCCCTTTCGAAGCCATTACCTTCGAAATCCATGAACCCTTTCGAAAGCATTTAGGAAGTGGCTTAGTTCATCTTTAAAACAAAAGCTTCCCTTTGAAATCATTGATGACTTCAATATACTCGAAGGGCAAAAGAATAGCAGCACAGACTCGACTATGTCGAAACCACTACTTTCGAAAGCATTGTGTTATGAACAAGGGACTCTTTCGAAGGCTTATACTTAAAAATGAAAGATGGCAACCTTTTTGAAAGCTATTTAGAAAAACTCCTTTCGATAGCTTACGTTACGAATCCTTCGAAAACTTTAGTAAAACAAAGGCAGCCGCTTAACATTTTTAAAACAAACAACGGTATCGACCCCACTGGAAGCAATGCTTTCGACATCATGCCTTCCGCCTTCCTCCAATCCACTACGTACCCATGTTGATACCTTGTGTATTGGTTTCGGCTTAGTGGGGTTTCAACTTGATTGAAGGTGGAAGCTATGAGTCAAAAGGCACTTCTAATAGAGGCGGAACCCGCTTTTCTAGGTAAAAGATGATTAATGCCAATTAAAGCAAATACTTTCTAACTAACCTGCCCACGTGTAAATATGTGATTGGCTGCCTCAACTTTTCAAATTGTTTACTAAAATAACTGCCGCATAATTTCAGATCTAAACCAACACTAATTTAACAAATAAGCCCTTCCATTAAGCAAAAACAAAATTGCACTCAAATCCTTCTTCTAAAATAATTTATTTTCCAAAGTAAATCTCTTAAGGAAATTCCTCAAAATTACAAAAATTCACTTTTAACATGTTATCTAACATATCCAAATTTTAGACCCAAATTCTCAATATAATTTTTGAAATAAATTTCTTAACCCGATTAACCATATTTCCCTTGGAAAATTCATAATAATATTTCCATAGCTTGGAAAATTATCAAAATTAATACCCAAATCCAAAATCATGTTTTACATCACATATGATTTTTCCATGGCATTCGAAAATCAATTTCACTCGGTTTTGCCCTAAAACTGCATAAATCCCCATTTAAACAATCTTGTTTAAATCAAACAAATTATAATTCAAGCATATCATCATCCAAAACATCATAAAAACGAATTAAATCTGAAAACATATGTTCATAAAACAAAATAGAAATGGTATAAATTATTATTCACCTTGATTAAGATAAGGAGATTGGATTGAGATTGAGATTTATTCCCTTGCTTTAATTCCTTAGCTTGATTTGAATTTCTCTTCTTTTTTCTTCCTTAACAATGGCCGGCTGCTCTTTTGTGTTTGTGTTTTACATTTTTGTGAAAATGAGAAATAAACACGAATGGTATAAGGAACAGAAATATATATAAGGGTAAGGGGTTTTGTGCGGTTATTTCCCAATATACCCTTACGTAAACTAATTAACTTAGAAACCATACTTAAGCCCATTTATTAAGGACGACCTTAATTTATTTTCAAATCTCAATCCCCTTATCACTGTAATTATTTACATTATTCTATTTAATTTATCTAATTAAATCTCCTAAATAATGTTATAAAAAATTAGGGGTGGTGCAGGCTCCCCTCCTTAAAGAATTTCATCCTCGAAAAAGACTAAATACTAAACATAGAAATCATCTGTAACCACTCCTAATAACCATACTAGTCTACCTGACTAGCAACTACCTATATAAATCAAATATAGACATACCCTCAAAGCAGATCAGGATAAGTATCTCGAATTCTGTCTTTTGTCTCTCAAGTACAGTCATTCTTGTTGTCGCTCCACTGAACTTTTATCAACTTGACTGTCTTGTTCCTCACACTACAACAAACAGACCTTTCTATAGCGTTTAAAAACAGCTATTAAAGCCTTCTATAGCATTTCTATAAACGCCATATATCAACATGTTGTAATAAATCTGATAGATACAGTGGTGTTTCAAAATTGCAATGGAAAACGGACTTTTAACAGCGTTTTTGTTGCCATCTTAGACAGGCCGTATTGCTACAACTACTTTTCTATAGTGTTTTGAAGCTTGCTATCGAACTTTTACACATAGTTGTGTTTTATGATACTAACAATTCTGACATCATCTAATTGCTATAGTATGTTGACATGCCATATTACTATAGCGTCTAAAAACGCTATAGAAATATTATGTCAATCTTTTATTATGCATTGAAACGCTATAGAAAATTCATTACTATCTATTTGATAGCATTGTTTTTTGCTATGAAAGTTGTTTAATCCTTGCAGAATATTTTGTATAGCACTAGCATAACGCTATAGTATATGAAAGCTGTAACAATTTTTCTTTTTCTAGCCTAGTTAACACACTATAAAAAAATTCCATTGCATTTTTTTATTGCCATATACATTCAAGCTTACAATTTTCAATTCTACAAAACTTATTTCAACTAATATATTATAACAATTAAAAAAATCACACTAATCACATTGTAATGTACATAATCAAATGGAGTCATAAGCCAAACCACAATATATATATATATATATATCTCCATAATATTTCATACACGGAGTATTAAGCATATAAATATTTGTGACAAAAAGTAACAATACATACAACTGTAGCTAACCAAAACGATGCATACTAAAAACAAAGACGTATAAACATTGAAAGACAATACATTAATGCAAGCATTACCGATTTGAAGGAGAAAGAGTGCGGCATCATGTAGCAACCTCAAAAGTATTATACAACACATATTACAAAGAAGCACATACATGCATATGTTAGTCATAAATGTAGAAATGTTCAAGTACTAAAAGCATGGTTTAAAACAGAAACTTTATGAATTGCAGCACTGATATAACATTGCGATTGCCACTACTAATGTTTCATTACAGCATATGCAAAGGTCAAAGAAATCCGCTTCTGTGCTTTAGAAACAATGCACGTTGCCTATTGGAGGAAAGTGACTACAGGCCAGCAGGCTCAGTTGGTTCGCTCACCTACAGGCCAATGCACGTTTCTCCTTAAAGAAATCTCAGCATTTTGGTTAGCTCTAGTTCGCTCACCTATAGGCCAGTGCACGTTTCTCCTCAAAGAAATCTCAGTATACTATGTTGAACATGTCTTGTCTCAAGTGTGCTTCAATTTCATATACCTGGGGCATAGCCATGTTCAGTTGCTAGAGATACAGCACTCAGTTATACTGTCAGTGTGCTCTTTGGATGTTATGGTCACTAGTCTCAGCATTCGAAGTTACTGTCAGTGTGCATTTTGTATATAATCTCCCATCTTTCATTCATCAGTACACTGTCCAGTGCCAGCAATACTACATAAATTTACTTTAGCTTTAGTTTATGCACTCTTTTCAGGCTGTCACCAAAAGAGTACCTACAACAATTCAGTTACCTCAATGCACAGTCCAATTTAATTCAGTTTGGCCCTACACTGCACCATGTCTCCATGGTTATTTCCATTGCTAAATTTATTTGTACCTGTTATAAATTATGGTGTTGTGGGAACATGGATGTTTTGGACTTTATGGCAAGCTATCGTAGTACAAGAGTGCATAAACAACAAGCTTGCTTTGGGATATTAGGCCCAATCATGGTGATGTGGCACTACACCATGTCCAGTCCAATGCCAGCGTGTCCAATGCCAGTCCAGTGCAATCAGGGTGATGTGGCACCCCTATATTGCATAAATAATGTTGTTATCACACTGCACCATGTCCAGTGCCAGAAAGCTTGCAATAGTAAGCTTGCTCTCCAAATCAAAAAGTCTAAGATGGATCATTACTAGAAATTAGGCCCAATCATGGTGATGTGGCACTACACCATGTCCAGTCCAATGCCAGCGTGTCCAATGCCAATCCAGTGCAATCAGGGTGATGTGGCACCCCTATATTGCATAAATAATGTTGTTATCACACTGCACCATGTCCAGTGCCAGAAAGCTTGCAATAGTAAGCTTGCTCTCCAAATCAAAAAGTCTAAGATGGATCATTACTAGAAATTGATCCCTACTCTTATAAATCTTAGACATTAGTACCAAGAGCATAAATCTTAGACGTTCTTTCTCTTATTGCTCTCCATGTTTCCTCCCTCAATTAACTTAGACGTTAGTACCAACAGCATAAATCTTAGACGTTCTTTCTCTTATTGCTCTCCATGTTTCCTCCCTCAATTAACTTAGACGTTAGTACCAAGAGCATAAATCTTAGACGTTCTTTCTCTTATTGCTCTCCATGTTTCCTCCCTCAATTAAATTTCATTTCAATTCAAAATTCCATTCGTATTCCCTCAATTATAATATTCAAAGCAGACGAGCGGTCTGAACTGATGCCATGTTTATTGTCAGTAATTTTTTAATTTTGAGAGATTTCCATTTCAGTTCTTAAACTAATTTAACTACAATGATGAATGTCGAATTTATATGGAACTTAATTAATTTATACGAAACTTGATTAACTTAGTTAATTTTTATAATATTAAATTGATTTATATAAACTTCAGTTAATTTTATAAATTTTAGTTGATTTATATAAAATTTAGTTAATTTTTATAAAACTTAGTCAATTTTTTATAACAATTTAACAAAGATTTCAAAATAATGAACATGATTTTTTAAAAACTAAATTAATTTTCATAAACTTTAGTTAATTTAATTAAAAAAATTAAATTTTGTTGATTTTTATAAAATTCAATTAACTTAGTTAATTTTTATATAAATTTATATAATTTAATTAATTTTTATCAAATTCACTTAATTAACTTAGTTGAATATTTATGAGTCTTAGTTTATAAATTAGTTATATAATTTTAGTTAATTTTTATATGACTTAGTTAAATTTTATAAGAATTAGTTAATTTTTATAAATTTTAGTTAATCTAGTTAAATTTGTGTAAAATTTGATAACGTAGTTTACTTTTATAAAAATTAGTTAATTTTTATAAATTAAGTAAAAAAAATTAAATTTAGTTATTTTTTATATAACTTAGTTATCTTAGTTAAATTTTTATACTTAGTTAATTTTCATAAATTTATTTAAATTTCATAAAATTTTATTAATATTTAGATATTAATTTAATTTTATAAAACTTGGTTGATTTTTAGAAAATTATTTAATTTTTATAAAACTTGGTTAACTTAGTTAATTCTTATAAACTGTTGATTTTTATAAACTTATCGAATTTCATGAATTTTCGACAACACCTCCTTTGCACGGTTAGCGCTTTCACGCACACCCAATTTCAATATACATTTACACTATCAAAACAAGATCGAATTTATAGCATATATAACAAAATATACTTCATAATAGGGTACACATTCAAATGCATAAAAACATACCCTTTTATTAGCAACTTTAGTTAGCAATCTTCCATATAGCAAAGCAATGTTTTGTGTATCTATATAGCAAAATAAAGGGAATAATTAGGGTGCAAATCTACAAAAGAGTTATGTAATTATGCAAAAGGTGCAAATGCCAATATTATTTATCAAGTAATATTTGCACACTTAGAGATAGAGCGCAAGTTGTTCCATAAGATGAGCGAAAAATACATAAGATGTGCCATGCATATAAAAATTCTGCACTGATTGAAAGCAGCAATATCCACTACTATTTAATATTAATCAAGGAGATTGATATTTTAATATAAACAAAATTTGAAAACCTGTTACTACAAGAACCTCGCCAACATCTTCAGTCAAAAAACTTAACCCTCCAAATTTTTTATCACTTTCAGACCACAATGAAAACACCTGACAATTTTGAAATGGGCAACTAAAATATATTCGGTATATATTAACCTCATATACACAACGCAAGGAGACTGGCATGATATTAAGATATATGATAATTTTAAGTGTACAATTTTGAAAACCTGACAATTTATTATGGAACTATGATAATTTTAAATGTATAATTTCCAGTGCATGACTATTTTCACTAGATTGGAAAGCTTGTTAGTCTATGGCTTATGTGCAAGAAGTACAAAATATATGCATTTTTTTATTGTTATTCCATTCAAAAAACAGAATATTCAAACTAATATCTATAAATATGGGATATGCACATATTATAAAATGTTAAAAAATTACCTCGGTGTATGCCAAATCATGGAAAGCAAAAACACAATATACAATAACTGATGACATTAGAGGCCAATTCTTAAGAAGATTTTCTTGAAAATGAATTGATTATGCTTCTTCATCGCCCTTTCCTACAATTTTCCTCTCTAACAACATATTTACAGGGTGATTGTGCAATGTTTCCTAGACAATTGAGGGAAAAAGTTTAGACGTGTTACTACGAAACAAAGTAATGAACCAAGAAATGATAAACTTGCATAATGACAATGTGAGATATTGTTAACATGGTACTGCATATGAAGAAGAATAGGAGAAACTACTAAAAAGAGAAATTGTTTCTTACTGGAAGCCAAATACAAGTTATGAGTACTATGACGGCAAATAGAGATACATAAAGAGATGGCAACAAATATGGAAGCGTGTAACAAAAAGATGATCCTTTTATAACCTCATAATTATAAGCATAGAGTAATAAAGTAATTATAGCAATATAAAAGATCATGTTATGTACCTCCCAAATAAGGATGCTTCATTAAATATAGATGGGAACTTTTCCATTGACTATATGTGAACACGTAAAAACACGTTATTAATGATAGTAGAAGTCATATACATGGATTCTGCATACAAAGCATATAAAACAATCTGGCGTTTTAAAGTTGAATTCATATATTTTCTTACTTGTGCAAGAAAGCCTCCAATAGCTGGGCCAATGATTAAGCCTATGCCCCATGCCGTACTAACCTAAAATGAAATGCCAAAAAGTAATGATTTATTTAAGCTACGTTCTAATTTTTATTTGTAGAAGTTTTTAACCCCTGTATTTCTTACCATAGATAGACCTACAGATTAATGCTCGGGTCCAGTAACCTCTGCTGGATAAGTCTAAAGAAAGCAAAACAATTAGTAGCTTATACCAAACTCAGAAGTAATAAAAAATGAATTATACCTTGATAGGACAAATTAGACCATTCAAAAGCATAAGCCTAAAGAAAGCAAAATAATTAGTAGTAATGCAAAATTAGTCAAGGGTGAATGAACAATAAGATGTATGAAAGAAAGAACAAAAAACGAGTAACACGAAGGGATAGATGAATTAAGTTCTGGTTAGAAAGTTGTGTTCTTAGGCATGAAAACACAAACAAAGCCTTGATAGCGATACTTGATTAAACAAAATTTTCTTCCATTGTACATAACAAATTTGGTTATAACTAAATAGAGCACGAACAAAACATATTTTGTATAAAATGAGGGCATTCTCATTTCTTTAGTAATTATATGGGAGTTAATATTAGTGTTATGCACGTATTGATTGATTTCAACCCCTAGAAATGGCATAAGCTTAACATCTTTACTTATATATATATGATTATAAATTACATTTTGACTTGGTAGGAAAATGCTTACAAAAAGATAATGCAATGATATTATATACTAACTTTTAACTCATTACTGTGTATTGCTCATGATCCATATTTTATAGTTTTGTACGAAATCAGTCTAATAGAACTTGAGGTAATCATCCAAGAAGGAAGACTTTGATGGTATGTACATGTTATTAAATAAAGTGGAAACGAAAAACCAAGAGATGCAGATGTCTACAAAGTCATACTATTTAAACTAAAGTTCTATATTGAACTATCAAATTTAGTGAAAAAACTAACAGCAACCAAAACTTGTTAAACACTATCATAAATGAAAATCAGATAGCGTTTGAAAATGATGAACTTGAACATAACAAAACTAAAAATATGGTTGAAAAAACCATAGCCATTTTGTCAGTATCCTCCATCCCCTCCCACAAAGCTCAAAATAGATCTTCCTATCAAGAGAGAGCCCTTCGCAAAGACTCTATAAGCATCTTCTTCCATCCATGAATTCTGAAATTGAAGCATGCAATACCCATCAATCCTAAATTTCCAGAATTTATTATAAGATAAAAGACGTATAGTTAACTAAAGGATGAAATCATTAACATGACCGATATCATATTATAAATAGCTTACAAAAGATTTCTTACTTCCCATTTTCTTAAGCTTGCAACAGTAAGAGCTAACAGTGCACCTCTAAGAATAAGACCAAATCCAATAGCCTATATACTCCCATTGAGTATAAGAAACCGGTAAACAAAAAGAAAATCATCTATCTCAAAAATCACATTGAAATGAACATACTATCATAGAGAGAATGATCCATAAAAGTTATCATATTCACATATATGAACACAAAATGTAACACAATGTATTTTGACCATTGGCACTCTGTAATAAATTATTATTACAAAATTAACTCAAGTTCAACCGATCCATCAAAAGAGGAGCACGAATTCGATAAATTAAGAAAGATTAAAATAAATATATGTGTGCAAACAATTGGAAAGTGAGCTCAGGTATTTCAAAGAATTGGTAGTGCTGATTCTTCAAAGATTTCTAAAAAGTTTGGCTCAACAAAAATGTACAATGGCATTGCATTAAACTGAAAAAAATATTGAAGTTAATTTTTTTATGGATATAAATTAATTAAAATATACGTTGTTAATGAGTATAGATTTAGTGTCCCTATGTCCAATTGTTTGTTTGTTTGAACTCAATCAGAAATTCCATATTAGCATACAACGATCCATGGTATATAAAAGTTGATTTATGGTGAAAAAAGACATTGTTTGAAAAATTTATGCAAGTTTCAAATTTAAGTCAAAATTATTGAGACATTCAAATTTTTATAGCATAGAAGAAAAAATCATGGACTATACCTTCCACTTGACAAATGATAACTGAGAAGCATTACAACAGTTGATTGTCAAGATTAGTGGAGTCATCGTGGCAGCCTAAAATGAAAAAGTATGCATACTGACAAACAGACATATTAAACACATTCTAATTTCTTCATTTTTGAACCATTGTATCAACACCTTGAACTACATTGAAAATAGAGATGAAAAAGATGAAATTGGTTTAGAGTCTTGAATAAATGAACCTGAAACACCACAAACAAAAATGAGGAAACTGAAATCGGCATATTATTTGAATTTTTTTCAGAAATCAAAATATATCAGTACACAACTATTGACATGTTACATGGTAAAGGAGGATTTGGATCACAAAATAAAGGATTCATACATTATACATGTTGCTATTTATTTTACACATATAAAACATAATTTTGTAAAAGAGATAATATGTAAGCAGTATATTCACGAATCACAATCAATTTGTGGGGAAAAAGGAAGGTCGAGGTTAGTCCAGTTTATTTAACTTATCAGTTCATGCACATTAGCAAAATTTGTCTATTCTTAACAAACTTATCGTAGAAAATATGTTTAAAAATTAGATTTCTAAATTCATTGCATAGTTTGATGTTAATCTTTGTAGTTCGTAATCTTAACAAAAATAGATTAACCTTAAAAATAGTATAGAGAATGCTCTAATCAAAATAAAAGATATTAGATTCATGTAAATAGTTCATGTTTTTAGTTAAAAAATGGAAATAAACATTTTTTCAAAAAGAACATAAACTTTTTTAACAAATGTGACAACAGAGAAAAATATGCAAGTATGGAAGGCACAATCAGCATATAACTAAAAACTAGTTTCTTCACAAAATTTACAATTTTACAAATAGGAAGGTAATAATTAAACAGTGACTAAATATGATGAAGTACCTTGCCAAATGAGGAAGAAGATTAAACATGTGTATATGAAACTAATGAGTAAATGTAGAGGTTTAGAAACAATTATGATGAGTAAATTGCAGTTACTATATAAGATATATAAACCCATTGGTGATGATTTATAATAAAAAAAAAGATATACAATCTTGCCTTTGATAATTCTAGGAGACTGGGCAATTCTGACATGTTAACCTTCGTTCTTAAAAAAAGGACATTGACCAAGACTTCTTCCATCAGGCTTTAAGCTCTGTACATCAAGAGATATATCTCTGTGACTTAATGTTACTGTTAGTTTTCAAAAAATTTATGTATTAAATATCATTCCAGACCATAACAAGAGAGAAAATAAATCAAAATGGAAAACTCACCTGTAGTGACAACCCTTGTAGTTCTAGTAACATTTTTACTTCATATTAATCTGATATAACCTCCCCCACACATTTGAAACTTGTCATGCTTATGGATACCTGAAAATAAAAATAATTATTTACCATAAATACTTGTACAACAACCTATCAAATCATAAAATACTTATTAGGGAGCACAAGAAAAGGGGATAGCTTGATTGTGAGTCATTTTGTTGTCTATACAATCAATAAGGATATGCGTACCTAAATATCAAGTTATACTTCAGTACAACTGAAGCATTCGTTCGTGAAACAATATCATGCCAATATCGTGAAACAACTTCAGTAACACACCATCATAATTTGTCATCTTACATTACCTTCGCTTCCTTATTTCAGCCACATTTGCTCATTCATCACATTTATTATCATAGCTTATGTGAAAATGTTAAAAAGATTATGTGTTTGAATTTGTTTGTGTAGCGTTTGTGTAATTAGTTTTGTATGTCGTCTTAGACATAAAAAATTATTAAGTCAAATAGATCCCGATTCATCGATGGATCATAACATTAGTATAAAAATAAATAAATAAATATTATCACTACAAAAGAATGTGAATCCAATAGCTCACAAGCTCAATCACTTGGGAGTTCTGTTGTTTGTAAATCCAAAAGTTTTATATTTTTTATTTTTTAATTATTTTTTCTTTTACTTTTTTACGGAGGTTTCATTTACCAAAAAAAATTAATTATGCAACTTTATAAAGGAAACAAATGTAATTGTTAAGTGACCTATATAGCAAATATTAATCCCATCAATCTTTGAAATAAACTATGTGCAACCTAACCTGTCTATCTTGAAGGTAGTTTAAAATGTTTAATAATTAAACTTAAAGATTCTATTCAAACAAAATGAAGATTTTGATTCCTCCTATCTTTTCTCACTAACTTAATTATAAATAGGGCAATGTTCAAGTATTAATCGTCATCTACCCCAAAATTCAACTAAACCCCAATAACTTGGTCTTTCAAAATGGCAATTAATAATCTTAGGAGATTTATAAACATTGGCAGGTCTAGCAAGAAAATGATCTCAGATTGTATGCTCCCCAAGGGTATGAGATGACTTGTTGGCTTTATTTTTTCTAATTACCACATAAGCATAAAAATTTATGGTTCAACCTTGTCTTCTAGCATATTTCATCTTTAGAGGATACTTGAAAAAAACAAATTGAGTGGACCTTTCATCATCTTATATACGATTAATCCTCAATAATGATTATATGTATCATAGGACTGCTGAGTATTCATATATGTATGTATGTATGTATGTATGTATTGGTCGTTGAAGGACAAAAATATAGAGGAACAAGTGTGTCCAATAGTAGTGCCAGAGTAGGAATAAAAAACGGACAAGTATTGGGGCCCTCATCCAAAAACCGACATCTTTGTCCCTGGCAACGAGAACTTGTCTAACAATGCACAACAGTACACCAAAGATGGCAAAAACTATTTGTCATCAAATGTACAACAAAATAGCTTTACAAATTATGTTCCATATATCACAAGAAACAACTATTTGCACAAGCAAAGGTTTTGTTCTGAAAAAGAAGCCTAAATTGTAGCTTAAGTGGGTTATACAGCTCCCTATGATTGACTTGGTAAGGTTTTCTAAACGATTGTAACAAACAAAGGTTCTATGCTTTATACCATAAGGCAATAATCTCCACATTCCAATATTACTTGTGTCCTTAGCTTTGCATACTCTACTACTTGCAGGCTAACTTAGGTAATTAGATTATGTTCTAGTGCATGAAACTAAAATAAAATGTATATGAACAATTACTCATTTGCAAGTTCTAATCTTGCATTGGGATCTTTTGTTAGAACTCCCGCGACTAGGTTCAAAGTATTTTAATTGTGTCTAAAATATTTATTACAGAGGTTAAGATAACTTGTATATGATATCAAGGCACTATATTTTCACTTGCATAATTAGCTGGTAAGTTCATAGCCAAAAGCTATAATGTTATAAGCTACATTAATGCTGAAAACTAATAATACCTTTTCAAAATACAAAAATAACTACTTTTATGAAGATTCATTTAAGCATTAAGTTTTTCCAACCGTTTTTCATTAGTAATCTTTCATGAAAGTAGCTTTCATCTACTGGCTAAGCACGAATATCACAAAAAAAAATAACCGTTCCTCACCATAGCAAATTTTTAACTACAATAGTAATGGTGGAAACTAAAAATTTAAAGCTAAACTGGCTAAGCACGAATATCACAAAATAAGAAACAATAATTCATCTACTAATAACAAAAGGAATACTTAACATTCAGCTCAGAATATCAATTATCCATATCCGGAGCAAAATCAAACATGGAGATTTACGTAAAAGTTGAAAAATATGTACCTAAAAAATGGTCAAAGTTCAGGGCGGTTGAGGAATCGAAGCACTACGTAGTGAAGTCGAGGGATCGTAGCAGCGGCGAGGTCGAGGAATCGGAGTAGCAGCGAGCATCGAATTTGAGGAATGATGAGCAGCGAAGTTAAGGAACGGCGAGCAAAGGGGCTTTAAATTGATGATTAATTTTGGGATTTGGGAGTGAAGGGTGAAATGGATATTCGCTCTAGAGAATGAAATATGACCGGGAGAGTAAAAATATACGCGCCAGCGTTTTCTTTTTAATCAATAGCGTGTTTGTGACGCCCCACCTCTATACTCACGCTAGCCAAGGACACTACGACGTAATGCCGTCGACTAGCGCGAAGAATAAGGCTGTTGAGGAGCGACCATCTGTGTAATTGCTTTGTGCGAGTACAGATACGTCAGATAGTATGACATGCATTTCATTTCAAGAGGAAATCTGACATATCAAATACAAACGCAAAGCTACCACACAGTGGCTATGTGGCCTTCGGAAACAAATTTAGAAATAAGCATAACACAAATCAGTCACAGATATTCATATCACAAAGGCGGAAACATATATGAATATAACACATAGAAGTGCACATTAAAGTAGTGTTCATACAAGATCCACTACATCACAAAAGAATAGGTACAAGTGCTAGACAAAAGAATAAGTATACATCAAGGAGTCTCTATCTCGAATGTATAAAAGCAAAAACTACTAATCTAAAGTAGTTAGCCAAAAATCAGATGATGGTCCTAGATAAGAAGTCAAGCAGAAGCATCTGAAATACCTCGGTCTGACCCGAGTATTATTTAAGAAGAAAATAATAAACGGATCAGTCTAGCTATAAATATAGGATAAAATGAGGTAGGATAAGAGATATGACAAAAACGTATTTTAATAATAATGCCATACTGTGACAAGTATACATCAGATAACAACAAAAATCATAAAATATCTCAAATCTACTCAAACACTAAAAAGAATATCACATTCTTTAGTTTATTCACCAAACCATAAATATTGATAGAGCTTATCAATGCAAACCACGAAAATTGGTGAAACACAAATTCTAGAAATCAACAACCAGAAATCCAAAAAACACAAAGGGGGAAGGCCTATCACAAACGAGAGCATGAAAACTCCCCAACACGTGTATCACAAATGGAACGCTATTCCATGGTCGCTAACTATAGAGCCGGTGCCACGACCTAATACAGCAAAACGCCCGAGGAACCTGAAACTCAAATAATCCGGAACAATGACGCAGTACAGCGTTACGCCCGATGAACCTGAAACTCCAATAAGCCGGAACAATGACGTAGTACAGCGTTTCGCCCGATGAACCGAACTCCAATAAACCAGAACAACGATGTAGTACAGTGTTACGCCCAATGAGCCGTACTCCATAAAACCCATAGGTCGCTAGCCTATAAAAATGAGATGAAGCTCCATAAATCGGGGTACAGTCCCCCACGTGGACAAAGAGACATCGCAAATCGCTAGTCTAAACCATAAAATGATGACCATTGATCAATAAGAAGTGTTAATTACACTAAGCTAGTAAATATATGAGTTTAGCTTCATGTCCCATAACCACTAGCTTAACTTAAATATTTACGAACAGATTGTAGATTTTCACTCGAAAATTGTCACGAGAGTTCAATCGAACAAGTCCAAGAATTAACCGACGAAGTAAACGCAAGCGTTTCATACCACTTGTTTTGGTAAGCCGTTTAATTAGATTTCTCATACGAATGAGGTAAAGGTTTGTATATACTAATAGATTGGAAAACGGTTTTAAAAACGAGCTTTGTATTAAAAATAATGTAGAAATCGTTTTGATGAAAGAGTTTGAGTATTTACTACTAGTATGAAAACCTTTATATTTTAAAGTGACAAATCATAGAAATGATTGTAGAAACAATCAATCACCAAAATCCACATTCGACGATGTGAATTAAAACCATAAAAATAGATATCAAATCCTTCAAATGGATATTCCCAAAAATCCAGAAAAGAAGTCATCAAAGTCGATAGTAAGTGATAACAACCAACCGGATCAACATAAATCGATTAATATTGGAAAACCATTCAAAAATAGCCAAAATAGGCAAAATGAACAGTTCCAAACGTTTGGTTTAGAATCCAGACGTCTGGATTTGTTCTCTGGAAATAATCCAGAAAACCCCCAGACGTCTGAAATTCCAAGGCAGACGTCTGTGACCCAATCCAGACGTCTGAACCTTTAAATAAAACGTCTGAAATTAGTCTCTGCCATTTTTAATTTCTGCCGTATATTCTTTTTCTCCAGAATGCATAACCAGACGTCTGGACTTGATTAACCAGACGTCCGGTCACCTGGGCTGGGCAACAATTTGCCTAGGCCATGATGGCCAAAACGAATCAAGAGCGATCGGACAAGCAACCAAAACTAGGGATTTATATGCCAAGCGACAACCCAGCCTTATAGGCTCTTCGATACACCCCAAACAACATGTCCAAACATCCAAGATAGGATTTTTAAAGATTTTGACTTCAAAACACCAAAATTTAGAATATTCACCAAATCAATTCAAATCAAAAGCAAATGAACGTGAATAGATGTTAGGAATTCATACCTAACAACAATGAAAACTATAGACATATATGTGAGTTCAAAAACTCACCTTTAAAACTCAAAGACAACAATGAGAGGCTTTAAAACAAAGCAAAACCAATTTCTCTTCAATACACCTCTAGAATCTTCAATCTATTATCAAAGGTAAAGTTTTTCCTAAGTTAGGGTTAGGAATTTCTGAGAATTGAAGAGAGATTGAGATGGAGAAGAAGAAGAGGATGCTTACCTAAGCTTCTCTTAGATTTTGGACTTGAATTTGTATTTCCTAATCAAACTAGGGTTTTGGAATTCTAATTTCAATATTTTCCCCCATTTTTCTCTTGAGCTAGAGTATTAGGAAATGAGGAATGAAATGAATGAAGAGGAGTTGAGTTAGAGTGTTTGATAAAGGAGTTGGGTTCTCTTATTGGGTTTGTGGGCTGAAACCCAAACCCAAAGCCCCAAATGAAAACATCAAAATTCTAATCAACTCCAAA
This sequence comes from Allium fistulosum, assembly GCA_030737815.1. NCBI lineage: Eukaryota > Viridiplantae > Streptophyta > Magnoliopsida > Asparagales > Amaryllidaceae > Allium > Allium fistulosum. Next base: position 106,680,407 of record CM060907.1, read on the forward strand.
CATATCAATGTTTATACTCAAAAAAGTTGTAAACGCCATTTTGGCTCAATGGAAGTGCTCTCGAGTCCCAATTCGACTGTTTACAAAAAAAGTAACTTTTTGGACTTTAATCTGATTAACGATGCTATATTTAAATAAAACATTTAAATATACAATCGTAAAATATGCGGTTGTTACAGACTCCCCTCCTTAAAGAAATTGCGTCCTCGCAATAATTAAGAGGAAAATAAAAAGTAACAACCATACTAAAGCATAACAACATAAAAGAAGAAATTTTGAAATGAGAAGTTCACCTTAATGAGCACGAGAGAGTAAGTCCGGATGTGTTCGCTCGATGAATTCTCTAGATTCCCAAGAGCAATCCTTAGGATTTGAGGATCATTGAACTTTCACAAGCGGGACATCTTTATTTCGAAGACATTTAACCTCCGTAGCAATGATATGAATAGGATGTTGCTCATAAGTCAAATTAGGCGAAACTTCAATTTCTTTAATAACACCGGGCTCAAGAATAGAATCGGAATCTAAAAGGCATTTCCGTAGTTGAGAGACATGGAATACGTCATGAATAGCAGAAAATTGAGCCGGTAATAAAAGGCGATAAGCCACGGAACCAATGCGTTCGGTGATGGGAAACGGGCCAATATATCGAGGTGCTAACTTTCTCGATCGACTGAAACGCACAACACCCTTCATAGGTGAAACACGAATGAACACTAGATCTCCCACAGAAAATTCTAATTTCCTTCTTCGATTATCGGCATAGGATTTTTGTCTACTCTGAGCTTCTTTCATCATATGACGAATAAGGTCAATCTTTTCTATGGCATCACGAATAAAATCGGGACCTAAAACCAGCTTCTCACCGGCTTCAAGCCAACACGAAGGAGATCGGCATGGCCTTCCGTAGAGTGCCTCAAAAGGTGCCATACCAATACTAGATTGGAAGCTATTATTATAAGAAAACTCAACAAGGGGAATATGATCTTCCTAACTTCCACCAAAATCAAGAACACATGCACGAAGGAGATCTTCAAGAGTTTGATTCACACGCTCAGTTTGTCCATGGACTAAGGATGATAGGCGGTGCTAAAATTAAGCTTCGTTCCCAAAGCTTTTTGAAGATCCTTCCAAAATCCACTAGTAAATAATGGATCTCGATCACTAACAATAGAAGTAGGGACTCCATGCAATTTAAATATTTCTTTAACATAGATTTTTGCCAAAAGAGGTACGGTCCGATTGGACCGAACGAGAATAAAATGGGCGGATTTTGTAAGTCTATCTACGATCACCCATAGACTGTCATGACCCGAATGAGAACGGGGAAGACCGTCAATAAAGTCCATGGAGACTTGATCCCACTTCCATATTGGAATGTCCAAAGGTTGCAATAACCCACCGGGCCTTTGAACTTAATAGGCCTCTTCTTATTGATGTTTTGTTTGGCCCCCACAACTTCAACATCACTTTCTTTATTGGCTTCTTCAAGTCGAAGAGCGATATCAACAAGCTGATCAAAAGAAACTTCTAGTTTTAGAAGTAAAGGCTTTTTGAGGTTCTTATTCAACCCATAGACAAACCTCTGATTTTTCTTCAATGGGGTATTAATATACTCGACCCCATATTTAGAGAGAGATTTAAAAGATGCGACGTAATCCGTCATAGAAGATTCACCTTGAACAAGGTCAATAAAGCATCAAGCTAAAGTTACTTTTTCCGCTTCCGGCACAAACTTCAGCTCGAACCTTTCTCGGAATTGCTCCTAAGTAAGATCCACTTCAATAATTTCCAAAATCAGAAGCTCATACCAATCTAATGCTCTCTCCTGGAGCATGCTAGAAGCCACTTGGACTCGATGTAGATCAATAAGATTCATGCGGGAAAAGATGTGATCGCATGTTCTAAGCCAAGCTTGGATTTCTATAACGCTTTCAGAACCCTTGAATGGCCTTCAACCCAAATTGGTATAATCGCTGCACAAGCATGCCAACCCAGATTTTGGATGAGTAGGCTCTTGAATAGGTCCGGCAGCTTGAGCATTCTTCACAAGATCTAAGAGCTGTTGGGCAGACATAAACACTCCATCCTGAGGAGTAGCACTAGATTGACCGGCGCTGGGACGGTCTGGTCTAACCATTTCTCTTCTTTAAGAAAGAAAGAAAGAAGAGGAAAAAGGTTATTCTCAGAATGAATATCAAACAAACTTGATTGATAAAACAAGGCATCACAAAAGAAAATAGGATAGTACGGGTCCAGTGACTCGAATTAAATCCTAAGGCATGACTCCTAAGAAAGACTTAGGCCAATGATCCTTGCTAGATTATTCTACATTGTTCTGAAGTTTGGCTCTGATACCAAGCTCCACGAACGGGGTTTTTAGTCCCCCACACAAACAAAGAGACATCGCAAATCGCTAGTCTAAACCATACAACGATCACCATTGATCAATAAGAAGTGTTAATTACACTAAGCTAGTAAATATATGAGTTTAGCTTCATGTCCCATAACCACTAGCTTAACTTAAATATTTACGAATAGATTATAGATTTCCACTCGAAAATTGTCACGAGAGTTCAATCGAACAAGTCCAAGAATTAACCGACGAAGTAAATGCAAGTGTTTCATACCACTTGTTTTGCTAAGCCGTTTAATTAGATTTCTTATACGAATGAGGTAAAGGTTTGTATATACTAATAGATTAGAAAACGGTTTTAAAAACAAGCTTTGTACTAAAAATAGTGTTGAAATCGTTTTGATGAAAGAGTTTGAGTATTTACTACTAGTATAAAAACCTTTATATTTTAAAGTGACAAATCACAGAAATGATTGTAGAAACAATCAATCACCAAAATCCACATTCGACGACGTGAATTAAAACCAAAAAAATCGATATCAAATCCTTCAAATGGATATTCGCAAAAATCTAGAAAAGAAGTCATCAAAGTCGATAGTAAGTGATAACAACCAACCGAATCAACAAAAATCGATTAATATTGGAAAACCATTCAAAAACAGCCAAAATATGCAAAATGAACGGTTCCAGACGTCTGGTTTAGAATCCAGACGTCTGGATTTGTTCTTTGGAAATAATCCAGAAAACCCCCAGACATCTGAAATTCCAAGGCAGACGTTTGAGACCCAATCCAAACGTCTGAACCTATAAATCAGACGTCTGAAATTAGTCTCTGCCATTTTTAATTTCTACCGTATATTCTTTTTCTCCAGAATGCATAACCAGACGTCTAGTCACCTGGGCTGGGCAACAATTTGCTTAGGCCATGATGGCCAAAACGAATCAAGAGCGATCGGACGAGCAACCAAGACTGGGGATTTATGCCAAGCGACAACCCACCCTTATAGGCTCTTCGATACACCCCAAACAACATGTCCAAACATCCAAGATAGGATTTTTAAAGATTTTGACTTCAAAACACCAAAATTTGGAAAATTCCCCAAATCAATTCAAATCAAAAGCAAATGAACGTGAATAGATGTTAGGAATTCATACCTAACAACAATGAAAACTATAGACATAGATGTGAGTTCAAAAATTCACCTTTAAAACTCAAAGACAACAATGAGAGGCTTTAAAACAAAGCAAGACCAATTTCTCTTCAATACACCTCTAGAATCTTCAATCTATTATCAAAGGTGAAGTTTTTCCTAAGTTAGGGTTTGGAATTTCTGAGAATTAAAGAGAGATTGAGATGGAGAAGAAGAAGATGATGCTTACCTAAGCTTCTCTTAGATTTTGGACTTGAATTTGTATTTCCTAATCAAACTAGGGTTTTGGAATTCTAATTTCCAATCTTTTCCCCCATTTTTCTCTTGAGCTAGAGTATTAGGAAATGAGGAATGAAATGAATGAAGAGGAGTTGAGTTAGAGTGTTTGATAAAGGAGTTGGGTTCTCTTATTGGGTTTGTGGGCTGAAACCCAAACCCAAAGCCCCAAATGAAAACATCAAAATTCTAATCAACTCCAAACACATCGATGTTTATACTCAAAAAAGTTGTAAACGCCATTTTGGACTCAATGGAAGTGGTCTCGAGTCCCAATTCGACTATTTACAAAAAAGTAACTTTTCGGACTTTAATCTGATTAACGATGCTATATTTAAATAAAACATTTAAATATACAATCGTAAAATATGCGGGTTATTACAGTGTTAGTGGGTTATAATTTTAATATCAACAACTACTAAATAGCTAATGATAACAAGTCATGCTACAATGCAATCCTCTCATGCTATCAATAAACCATTTTCTTGTAGTGTCAATCTTTTCTCATCTCTCGCTAGAACCCGAACTGGTTGTCTAACAAAAGTCAAATTAGGTTCTACTATCAAATCTTCTAACCCTGTCAGAGGAATAATAGTCTCTGGATCATGCACATACTTACGAAGATGAGACACATGAAATACATTATGGACACCTGCCATACTGCTCGACAACTCTACTATGTATGCGAGTTTTCCAATCCTCTCTATAATCTGGAATGGACTAACATATCTCGGTGCCAGTTTCTCCGACTTCCCAAACCGTACCATTCCCTTTATTGGTGATACTTTAATGAAAACCATGTCTCCAACTAAGAATTCTAGGTCTTTACACCTCCTATCTGCATAACTTTTCTGTCTGGACTGAGCTTCCTTCGTCCTTTCTCGGATCAACTCAATCTTCTCCGATGCCTCTCTAATCAAATCTAGACCTAAGACTAGCCCGTCTCCAGTCTCCAACCAACATGATGGTGATTTGCATGGCCTTCCATACAAAGCTTAAAAGGCGGCATTCATGTACTAGTTTGATAACTATTATTATAGGAAAACTCAAGCAAATGTAGGTGATCTTCCCAAGATCCACCAAAGTCCAATACATAAGCTCTCAATAAATCCTCGAGTACCTTATTGACTCTCCCTGTCTGCCCATCCTTCTGAGGGTGATATGCAGTACTTATCTTGAGCTTAGTGCCTAATACATCCTGTAGACTCTTCCAGAATTCGCTAGTACACAAAGCTTCTCTGTCGCTGATTATACTACTAGGAACTCCATGAAGTCTAACTATGTTCTTCATGAACAACTTAGCTAAAACAGGTGTCATCCTGGTTCACTTAACTGGAATAAAATGGGCACTCTTAGTCAACATGTCCACTATGACCTATATAATTTCATTTCCTCTATTTGCTTTTGGCAACCCGTCAATAAAATCAATGGATATCGAATCCCATTTCCAAACTAGAATCTTTAAAGGTTGAAGCAACCCACTTTGTTTCTGATGTTCGGCTTTTACTTGTTGACAGTTTGCACACCGCCTAACCCACAAGCAACATCTATCTTTATACCTTCCCAATAGAAGCTCCTCTTCATATCTTGATGCATCTTGGTCCCTCCAGGATGAACCGTAAATTTTGATCGATGACATTCTCCAAGAACTTCTTTACTCAAGTCCTCAATATTTGGAACACATAGCCATCCCTTCTGTCTCAACCATCCTCTTTGGTCAAGACTAAAATCTTTTAGATCATTGATCTCGGTTCCAACCTCAAGCCTTCTAATCTTCTCGACTAATAATGGATCCTCTTTCTGCTTAGAAGCAATCCTTTTGACCAATGCTGGTCAAACTTCTAAACATGACAACATGGCGGTACTGTGACTAGTACTAGCAGTCGATCTTAACTGCACGCTACAAGTAGTCAAAGCTTCTAAATCCTTCCATTCTGCCAACATAGCTAACACCACATTCTGATGTCTTTTCCTAAGAGCATCCGCTTCCTTATTTCCTTTTCCAGAAGTATACTCTATACCAAAATCATAAGCGGCCAAAAACTCCAGCCACCTCTGCTGTCTCGTATTCAACTCCTTCTAAGAGAATAAGTACCTTAAAGACTTATGATATGTGTATAGCTCAAATCTCTCCCCTAAGAGATAATGCCTCCAAATCTTCAATGCGAGACCACCGCATCCAACTCCAAATCATGAGTAGGGTATCTCACTTCATGCGGTCTAAGCTATCCTGAAGCATAGGCAATCACTTTACCTTTCTGCATCAACACAACTCCCAATCCAGTTCCACATGCATCAGTATACACCACCAACCCTTGGTTTCGTTTGGAAATATTAACATAGGTGCATTGGTCAACAAATGCTTTAGCTTAAGGAATGCTTCCTCACCTTTATCGGACCAGACAAACTTCAGCTCCTTCCTGGTTAGTTTAGTCAAAGGTGCTGCTATCCGCGAGAAATCCTTAATGAATCTCCGGTAATAGCCAGCAAGTCCATGAAAACTTCAAATCTTAGTCACCGTCTCTGGTCTCTACCAATCATTAATAGCTTAACCTTATCTGGATCGTCTGACAAGCCCTTCTCTGAAACCACATAAGAGAAACTTAACCTCTTTCTTCCAAAAATGACACTTGGAAAACTGTGCTTTTAGCTGATGCTGCCTCAGCGTCTCAAGCACAACTCTAAGATGATCCTCATGCTCTCTTTCATCCTTAGAGTAAACTAAAATGTCATTTACAAACACCAACATGAATCTATTCAAATACACTTGGAAGACTCGGTTCATCAGATCCACGAAGAAAGCAGGTGCATTCGTTAACCCGAATGGCATTACTAACCACTCATATGAACCATACCTAGTCCGGAATACTATCAAAGGAATATTGTCCTCTACCACTCTTAACTGATGGAAACCTATCGCCATATCCAACTAGGAAAAGACTCTGGCTCTACACAACTGATCAAATAGATCATCAATTCTCGGCAATGGATACTTATTCTTGATCGTCCTTTCACTCAACTTACGATAGTCGATACACATCCTCAACGACCCATCGGGTTTCTTTACGAACACCATGGTCGCTCCCCAAAGCAAACTGCATGGTCTAATAAAATTCCTTCCTTCTAGATCCACTAGTTGCACCTTCAATTCCTTCATCTTAGTCGGTGTCATCCTGCTAGGTGGTCTACTAACAGGTTCAGCTCCTGGCACAAGATCTATCTAAAACTCAATAGCTCGTTTCGGTGGTAGTCCTATGACCGGCTCAAAGGCATCTGCAAACTCTTTTGCTACTCGAACATGACTTAGCTCTTCTCCCATTTCCATTGCACTTAACAAAGCACAACTACTTCGGTCAAAATTCTCCACTGAGAATATGATTCGATTATGACTATTAGGGTGTCTTAGTGATATCTCCCCATCCTGGCAAAATATACTTGCCTCATACTTACTCAACCAATCCATACACAAGATGATTATGAAATCTACGAAATCAAAGTCATACAGACTACATGCAAACTTATGACCAAACAAATCAAGTTCTAACTGGTCACATCTCATCCCTAGAGTTGCATACCCTCCTATTGGATTCGCAACACTTAAGGAAGTAACAAGGTATGTGGGTTCTAAGCATAACCTATCAACCAACCACTGCGATATAAATGAATGTGATGCATCGGTATCAAATAGTATCTTAACCAGTATACTCTCAATCAAAAACGTACCTTCCATCATCTTTCCTTTTTCAACTGCAGTTGGCTTAACAGATGAAGGTCCAATAATAAAAACCTTTTCCTTGTCCGCCCTAACCGATTCTGGACACTGATTCTTATAATGCCCAACTTAATCGCAGTTGAAGCACTTCACATTCTTCTTATCTACAGCCTTCTTCTCCTTGCCTGACTGGCACTCATTTGCATAATGAGCCTTCTTGTCACACTTAAAACAAACTAAATCAGCCTTTGCCTTTTTGGCAGTGTAACGACCCGGCATTTTAGACCATTCGCATCCGCACATGTCGGACTTGAATAATTCAAAATACCGAATTGTTAATTTAAATTTGGCAAAACTAAGCATATACAGTAAATAAATAATCACAGATCACAGACACAGAGTAATAAATGCAGCGGAAACAAAAGATAGTAGTTCATGAAGCTACTATATACATATCAGAGTTAAATAAGGTACACCAGATGTCTCAAATACAATAGTCAAATACAATAACAGAATACATCACTTGAATCAACTGAATATCTGAAAGCTGGATAGATAGCTGGATCTCCAAGCGAAGCTCCAACTCCAAAGGTGAGTCTCGAATACTGGTACACTCAGTCTGACCCGAGCGTAAAGCAAAACACAAAACACTCGAGTCAGGATTAACATTCTTATATCAATAAATCCAACTTAAGTGAAATAGCAACTGAAATACAAGTAACTCAAAGGATGTTTGGAATAACCATCCTTTAAGGATCCGTTAAACTATCTACTATGTAGTAGTGTACGCTAAGTAGATAATGTCTAACAGTAATATAAAGTATCAAAATAGTGTTAAGGCGTTACCATTATCCCCCTTAACACATTTTATATAAGCGTTATAGTCTATACAGCACTGTAAACTCCACCGTAAACTAGTGGGATATCAGGGAGTACTCCATAGGTATAACACAAAACAAATCGTAGTGGTCGCGTATATAGGGATACAAGTATGACAAGGCACATGAGGCAATACCCAAGGTAGTGAAACCACCGTTTGCCTGATCCGGACTAGTGAGAACGCATCGCCGCAGCGATTTCAACACCGCGAAACAACACTCCCAAAATTTCGAGGGTGCACCAAACGATAACAAGTAATGAGTAGTTTACGAAGAAGTGTGTTCGCTCGAGGTAGCTAACCGCATTTGGCCCGGCACGGCTCCTGTTTTATTCATTTCCAATTTGACACAAGTGTCAAGGCTATCCATTATCGTTCTCTTTCTTCAATCATCAACGTACGTCATTCCAACCACTTCATTCTGGATCACTTTCTGCGTATAGTTATTAAAGTGGTTTTTTAGTTTAGACAGTGAGTATGTCCCTAACCAATTCCGGTCTCTTTAATAACTTTCGTAATTATTACACCGATTGGTAGTTTAATATATTTCATAAACCAAATCAATTACAATTTCAATTAGAATTTGTAAATCAACATTTCATTTGTCTTTCTACATCAATTTCCAAAATTTACGTTTCAAAATTTCCAAATTACCATTTCAAAATCTTATAATACAATTTCAATTTCTATTTAAAACAATTCATATATTGATTCAAGTTCGTATATAAGTTTCATTCCGAAATCTTTTAAATTAATTTAATTTAACATTCAAATCAATTTAACTTCATTGATTGATTTCATTCAATATTCGTTAAGTTAATTTATCATTCAAAACAATTTCTATTTAATTTCTAATTCACTAAATCAATTACTTAAGTTCATCTTTATTGTATCAAAACTTACAAATTTGAATTAAATTAAATTCGTCAAATCAATTCTTTCAATTACAAGTCTTACATTAATTTCAATAAATCACATTTTATTTCTTGTTAAAGAAATTCAATTTCACTTATTTATTTACTTAGTTACAAATTTCAAAACTCAATTAATAAAGAAACTTTATTTCACTTATTCAAAAAATTCAATTTTTTTATATTAAAGAATTCAATTTTATTTAATTATTAAATAATTCAATCTTATTTAATTATTAAATAATTTCAAAACTTAATTGTTAAATAATTTCAAACTTAATTAATGAATAATTAAATTAAAACAACGTTCTTTTATCAACTACAATGTTAATATTTTTGTTTCAGATTATTAAATATTAACATTTTCCTTTCATAAAATCCAAATTCCAACTTCATTTCAAAACCTTATTATTTATTCAAATAAAATATTTATTTTATTTTTAAATCAAATTATTGACCAATCGGGTTTTATTTAATTCTCTATCCTAAGTCAAAGTTTATTTTGGTATTTATCATTTCAACCCGATTCCATTCCAATTCAAAAATCAAAGCATAACAAAAGGGAACTTGCAGTGTGATAACTGGGATGGTGTCAAAGTAAATAGACAAGCAATAACAACAATCCAATAATTAATTCAAATAATCCCGAAATAATCGTATTAATTCACATTGTTATTTGTGTAAATTAATATAATTATTTTTAGAATCCACACTATCATTTCATGTAGATTAAAGATTATTACGTTAATGTTTATATGGTTCTTCACTTGATATCTATTATTCAATTTCATTCTACATCAATTTATACACATACATATAAATGGTTCAAGGTGTGATTAACACTATTTCTATGTGTCAATTTATTTAACATTTAAAGGGGTCATATTATGCAAATGTCATCAATCAAATTAACACATATATCAAATCTAACTATCCTACGTCAATTTCAATTTCAAATTATTTATCACTTACAACATTAACAAATTTAACGTCCAATGTAAACATCAAACAATCAATCATTTAACAACCAAACGGATTATCATTGTATATATAACAGATAATGGTGTCAGATGTCACAGGTGAACTGATACAGGTAATAACATATATAACAGTGTAATTAACTAACAGCAATATATTCCAATTGTCGTTTCAATTGAAATCAAATTTAATAAATAAAAAAACATTAATCGTGAGTGATTGCTCACCTTTCGAGGCTAGATAGATTGGACGATGAAACTGAGTTACGAAATGCAAGTACGACTACCAAATCAAAGCGAGATGGGCACGAAATTGGACGGACAAGCTGATAGATAAACATTAATGAAATCAAGTCAAAACGGAATCGATGAGGGTAATTAGTATAGTGAACTCAAAAATATATCTATATATAACTATTTATATAAAAAGTATTATATATAACTGCCATATCCACTTGTACAGACATCATTTAACAATGTATAATTTACATACTTATAAAACATACTATATAAATATTATACTTAATAGGTACTGCACAAACTCTCACTAACAAAGACAGTACCGAAATAACTTTATTATAAAATCAACATATATGCCGATACATATTTTAAAACAAGCACTGTCATCTATATATATATATATGTATAAATAGACCCATTAATAATTAAACTATGCAGACTACACATAAAATATGCAGACAATTATAAAAGTACATAACCAATATAGCTTATATTTTCAAATAAACTCAGACAAATAATTTATAAACTTGTATAGTCTTGTACATAATGACAATAGAAACTCAACAATAGTGTATAAATAAATATATTTACCTCGATAAGATGCAAATCGGGTGACGATCCCTGACGTGGAGTGAGGGAAGGCCAAGGCTAGCAGTGGTGAGATGCGTATGGTGAGTGGCTATCGACTGCTAGAGGGAGGCGCATGGCTTCGGCCATGAAAATGAAGAGAGGACGCGAGAAACGATGTGGCTAGCTGGTGGGTGAATGGGTTCGGTTGCTGTGTGCGGCGATGGCAAATCACGTGGTTGTGGATGGAGGGTCGCTGGCGACAGAGAGTGAGAGAGAGGCGGAGTGTGGGTCGCAAGTGAAGGACCGGAGAATCATGCGTTGGAAATCTTGGCTGGAGGAGATGTAAAGACGCGGGCGATGGAAGTGGAGGGAGCCGTTGCCTTGTTGAATGGCTTGGGTGCGACCAAGCGGAGGCAGAGGCCGGAGGGACGCTCGGCATTGCGTGGGTGTGGACCAGGGAGTGGGTGGGGTATTGGCTTTAGGAATTGGCAAAATGGTGGAGGAAAGGCCGCCGAAAAAGAGGAAGCATCGAGGCCGGATTGCATGCAAAAGAACGAACAGCTCATATACATATGCCAACTTAATATCCTGTCACCTCTATTTATTATTATTACTATTATTTTGTTTTTTTTGAAGGAGGCGCGCTGCAGCTTCGGTCAGGGAGGAGATGGGCTATTGTCGTGGGTTTGGGCGGAGAGTTGGTCGAGGTGGGAAACTGTGGTAGCTGCTGGGCTCGGCAGACATAGTGTGGTCAGTGGTAGGAGAGGTCGGCTGAACTGTTTCCAGGATTATCAAAACATGCGAGCTATATGAAGCAAAGAAAAAGTGCTGGCAAATATATAAAGTTATATATTCTAAGCTTAAGAATAAAAAGGACACACGTATCAAGAAGGCAAACCAAATTTTAAATGTGAGCAGCTTTCACAGGAACCAAAAGAGGATGCTTTCATTATAGTGTATAAATTTGAATACGGTGGAAATAACAAAGCCAACATTAAATTTTCTAGGAAATTTAAACAGCTAATGTCTGTTGGGTTTGTGCAGTTGGAAATAAGAAGGCACAAAGAAACCAAAAGTCTAACGAAACGTACCGATATGGTTCAACGTTTACAGATTTCACCGTCCACCGGACGTCGAAACACACATACGAATATACCGCGAATATCAGTACGATGAGACGATCAAAACGGTATACGGATATCAGTGGTACGATTGAACTATAAAAATTCGAATTTTCTACTAGCGGAAAAAGCAGCAAAAACGCAACGAAATAAGATCGACGGAGCTAAAGAAGTCCGAATTTGGAAAAACGAAAAATGACGTCTTGCTCAGAAGATGATTTAGAATTTTTCTATACAAAAAAATTTGGGTTTGGAAAACATTTTATTATCATCAATTTTACTGATATAAATTGGAATAAAATTACACTAGAAAATAAACTTCCAAATTATCTGATCAAAATTTACCAGTTGCTATGATTAATTAGACGCATTCCAAATATCAAATTTTTATTTCAACATTTTATCGTTTAAAATTTCACAAAATTTCAACTAATTACGTTATTAAAACAGTTGAAATTTACGGGTCGTTACAGGCAGCATCCCCCTTCTGGGTTCCCTTCTTCTTAAAGAACTTTATCTTCTTTCCCTGAGAACCCTGGGATTCAACTAGCTTCTCTCTAGCACAAACAGCAAGCATCTCCTCATGGTGAATTGTTATCTCCACAACCACATTACAAGGAACACGGATATGTGTTAGCGTCGCCTTAGCAAGCTCAGGTCTGAATCACCGAATGAACCTCTCATTTCTCCTGATGTCAGTGTCTATAGTAGCATGTCCATATCGGGACAACTCATCAAACTTAGTAGCATAGTCAATTAACGACATTTCTCCCTGCACCAAATCCATAAACTTTCTTAGCAATGCTAACTTAGAAACTTCAGATAAAAACCATTGTTCAAATCTTCCTCTAAAATCTGCCCAAGTCAACTCCTCCTCTGAAACCCTAGTAGTAACACTATTCCACCAATGAAGTGCTACCCCTTGCAACTGCCTAGAGTCCAGCCTTCTCTACTGTGCATCATCCAAACCCAAATCAGCAAAGATTCTTTCACAATATAACAGCCAATCCTCAACTTCTATAGCATCCTTCGTTGCCATAAATGGCTTCCCACCGAGACTGGTGTAATCTTTGCTCAGCTTAGCATAATTGTTCCCAACTGAAGCCACAGGATTAGCTCCTCCAACATTTCCAGCAACTCCAGCAGCCACTCCTGCTAGCATCATATTGACGAAGAACTGATAAATTGCCCCCATATCCACTGGTGGATTTCCAACACCCACATTGGAATCAGCATTTTGATTAGCATTAGCCTGTCGACCTTGGTTCCTCCTGGTATTAGGTCTAACATTTCCGTTAGTTGTGGTGCTTCCTCCACCGAGATTTCCTCTTCCGTTTCCTACTTCCATATCCTCTTTCTCATAAATCTGAATAAAGCCTTAGTAATATACAAAAGAACGGTCTAAGAGAGAGGGGAATATGTACTAATATATATATATATATGTATGTATGTATCAAATACAAGTATGTTACTATAACATTAACCCAAACCCCGATCCTATTTTCAGATTCATTGGATTATGTTTGAAAATCTTTTAGACTTAAAATTCTTTTAAGTTTCATAAACCTAAGCTCCGATACCAACTTGTAACATCCCCTACTTGGAGGTCCAAAACTAATGGCTACGGATGCTGCAGTCGTCCATAGTTATTAATCCTTGGCGACCTAATACAATAATGTTAGATACATTGATACAAAGAAACGCATGAATATGGAAAAGTTTTAAAACATCAAACAAGATCCACATTCCATTTCAAAACTTTTCAAATTCATTACATAACCTCAATATGAAAGTCACGTTCAGAGAAATCATATTTATTACAATATACGCCAAGAGCGACATATGAAGATGCCCACTTGGATGATCAGAGTATATATAGGCAATTTAACAGCTTTGCCTTTACAACAACAACAGAACGGAATCAAAATAAAAGAGAACTCTAAGTAGCTATCATGCCTCCTGCACGTCTCCGGAAGCTTATTCGTTTAAAGAGGTACCTGAAAACCTCAACTCTCAAACTACTCAAAATCATTTGAGTACCCGAGAGATTAAAGGGAAAATATATACTTCGAGTCAGACATAAAGCCTGGTATGAATAATAGTTTACGATATCAAATCATTTAGATATCTAGTGAGACCACGCCGCTTAGCGGAACAGGTTTTCCCCTCACTAGTATCCTAAAAACCTTTATAAAACCATATACTGTGCTCCTGCATCCACAATGGTTAAAACAATTCAAAACAATATGATGATATGCAAAACAAGTAAATCAATGATGGATTTCCCATCCCCGTTCATTTTGATTACTGTCTCATTTATAGTTTCCAGGTTAACTATTAACCTATTAGTTTTCATGGGTTGACTAATAAACTGTTTAATGTTTATGGACAACCTGTCCAGTTTCATAGTTTTCATAGGCTAACTATGAACCTATTGGCCTCTACCAATATCTTTACAGTTTCATGGGTTCTCCCTGAACCTATTGGTAATTCCAATATCTTTCCTCTTATCCTAGTTTTCATAGGTTGACTAGGAACCTATTGACTTTTATCAATATCTTAATCCGGATATAGTTTTCATGGGTTCACTATAAACCTATTGGCCCCTGCCAATATCAAATCATAGTTTTCATGGGCTAACTATGAACCTATATTTCTGACATCTTTGTTTATACATAGTTTTCATGGGGTTACTATGAACCTATTGGCCCTTGCCAATATCCTCTTTTAATATTTTAGCATCCTATACTCTGGTCTTCCTGACCTCCTGGATGTAATTCTACTCATTTAGAAGTGAATTTAATTTATATTCACTACTGGGTCAACCTAACTGATTATTCTGCCCTTCCCTAAATTACAGTTATGGGTCCATTACAATGTGAATATATTCAAATACATACATGAAGAAGCAAACATAATAATACCAACCCTTGTGGTTTAATATCCTTGAAATCATTTTATATAAAACTTGGTTAATTCCTTTACCCCATTAATCAAGGAAAACTTCTTCAAAACTCCATTTCAAAATACTTTATTTATGCCATGGTCTTCTTTTAAAAATGAGATTGGGTTATTTGTTTTGAAAACTAAGGCTTTCGAAACCTTAAAACATTACTTTCAAAACCCCTTGATAACCTCCTTCGAAATCATAGAAAACTTCTTTTCAAAACACCAAATATATGCCTTTCGAAGCTCTCTAAATCATCTCTTTCAAAACCAAAATATACCTTTCGAAAGTATCAAACCTTTACTTAATAGTCTTTATAAACATAGCTTCGAAACCATTGAAAGTACCCCTTTCGAAACCATTGGGTTTATTCAAAAACATCTTCTAGATCAAAGTGAACACATATGAAAGTATCTCTTTCAAAACCTTTTATCTTCATATAAAATTATTTGGGGAAAGTTTGATGGCGTCGGCACCACCTTTCGAAAACTTCAAAACACTTAAGCAAAACACTGAAGGATAGCATCAAAACCCCATTTCGAAGCCTTTACCTTCGAAATCCATGAACCCTTTCGAAAGCATTTAGGAAGTGGCTTAGTTCATCTTTAAAAAAAAAGCTACCCTTCGAAAGCATTGACGACTTCAATATACTCGAAAGGCAAAAGAACAGCAACACGGTATCAATTAGGTCGAAACCACGACTTTCGAAAGCATTGTGTTATAAACAAGGGACTCTTTCGAAAGCTTATACTTAAAAATGGAAGATGGGAACCTTTTTGAAATCTATTTAGAAAAACCCCTTTCAATAGCTTACGTTACGAATCCTTCGAAAGCTTTAGTAAAACAAAGGCAGGCGCATAACATTTTTAAAACAAACAAAGGTATCGACCCCATTGGAAGCAATGCTTTTGACAACATGCCATCCGCCTTCCTCCAATCCACTACGTACCCATGTTGATATCTTGTGTATTGGTTTCGGCTTAGTGGGGTTTCGACTTGATTGAAGGTGGAAGCTATGAGTCAAAAGGCACTTCTAATAGAGGCAGAACCCGCTTTTCTAGGTAAAAACTGATTAATGCAAATTTAAGCAAATACTTTCTAACTAACCTGCCCACGTGTAAATATGTGATTGGTTGCCTCAACTTTTCAAATTCTTTACCAAAATAACTGCCACATAATTTCAGATCTAAACCAACATTAATTTAACAAATAAGCCCTTCCATTAAGCAAAACCAAAATTGCATTTAAATCCTTCTTCTAAAATAATTTATTTTTCAAAGTAAATCTCTTAGGAAAAATCCCCAAAAATTACAAAAATTCGCTTTTAACATGTTATCCAACATATCCAAATTTCAGATCCTAATTCTCAATATAGTTTCTGAAAAAAATTTCTTAACCCAATTAACCATATTTCCCTTGGAAAATTCATAATAATCTTTCCATATCTTGGAAAATTATCAAAATTAAAACCCAACTCCAAAATCATGTTTTACATAACATATAATTTTTCCATGGTATTCAAAAATCAATTTCACTCGATTTTGCCCTAAAACCACATAAATCCCCATTTAAACAATCTCGTTTAAATCAAACAAATTATAATTCAAGCATATCTCATCCAAAACATCATAAAAATGAATTTAATCTTAAATCTGAAAACATTTGTTCATAAAAAAAATAGAGATGATATATATTATTATTCATCTTGATTAAGATAAGGAGATTGGATTGAGATTGAGGTTTATTCTCCTTGCTTTAATTCCTTAGCTTGATTTGAATTTCTCTTCTTTTTTCTTCCTTAACAATGGATGGCTCCTCTTTTATGTTTGTGCTTTACGTTTTTGTGAAAATGAGAAATAAACGTAAATGGTATAAGGAACAGAAATATATATAAGGGTAAGGGTTATGTGCAGCTATTTCCCAATATACCCTTATGTAAATTAATTAACTTAGAAACCATTCTTAGGCCCATTTAATTTATTAAGCACGGCCTTAATTTATTTTCATATCTCAATCTTCTTATCACTCCAATTATTTACATTATTCTATTTTATTTCTCTAATTAAATCTCCTAAGTAAAGTTATCAAAAATTAGGGGTGTTACATTAATAAAGAGTAATTTTCCATAACTACTTCAAATATTTTGTATTCGTAAAATGTTTGGAGTAAGGCATATTATTGCACTTTCCATTTGATGTGTACTTTGCTATTAATAATAAAATTTTTGAAAGAGAAATTTAAAAGTATGTAAAACCCAACTTTTAAATGTCTTTTATAAATAAGAAATGGTCAGTACTTAGGAATGTCTTCTATAAATGTTTCTATCACGCTTTGAAAAAAAATTGGTTAAAATATCACAGTTTTCTTTTAGAATACACTTTTTGAAAATTTCTTATTTACAAAGGAAAATTTTAGAAAGGTATGTTTATATATCCACTTTTCTAAGTTAAGCCGAACCATTTTTAGATAATTTAAATTAAAGAAAAATATCATGATTTTTGTCAAAAGGAAACATTTGTTAAAATTAACAGAGGATTTTACATTTTTAGAAGCTTACTATTGTAGAAACGATGCTTGATTTAACAAGCAAAGTGAAAATGTTATTATGATTATCACTTAAAACTTAAAATTTTATTTTGAGTTAGATAAACAGAATTATACGGCATGCAAAAGAAATGAATTAATTATGGTAAACTAGTTAGAATGGTCAAGGTTCCAGTGTGCTAAGGACTTGTAGTATTGAACATTATGGAATTGTGTAGCATTCAAAAATTTGGCAGAAAGAAAGAAATTAAGATAATGATTTGGTGGCCTTTTCAATCAACATTTGAACTTGAATGGTAGAGTACCAAATCGAGCTTTCAGTAATAATAAAGAGTGAACACCACCTTGTGTTTTTCTACCTAAGTATGGTTTGAGCTATCGAATCTTTTCACAAGAAAGTTTGGAAGGTGTGATCAGGATAAAACATATTTTATTTCAAATTAAGGAAAGAATAAGGAAAGATATTTCACCATACAATATAACACTACATAGGCAAGAAGTTTCATCATATTAGCTGGCTACTATAAGAAGTTCATTAAAGACTTCGCAAAGAGTTCATGTGCTATTGACATGTCTTACTAAGAAGAATTTAGTTTTCTCATGGAACTTGGAATGTGAACATGGTTTTATTTAGGTAAAGGAGTTATTGACTAGTACATCTATTTTAGTACTCTTTGACGGTTCAAAGGCATTTGTTGTATATACCAATGCTTGCGATATATAATGGGGTGCTATTTCAACATAAGAGAGTTAAGTTGTTTGTTATACTGATCAACAGTTGAGGGGACTTGAGAAGTATTATCTAACCCATGATCTTGAGATAAGAGCTATTGTTTTGCTCTCATGACTTAGAGGTGATTTAAGTTGCATATAGATCATAAGTCCCTAAAGAATTTATTGTTTTAACATCATCAAAATTGGGAGATGATTTTGATTATTTTGTGGATGAATGTTGTTATCCCACCTTTTGGTCAAGGCCGGAATATCAACAAATTGGCAAGGGACGATGGATATCAGGATTGGAGATCGATTAGAAACAAGGCTGCAATGGATGTCGTCAAAATTTGATCGGGCTCCGATCGGGATGGAATCTATCGGAGATGATGATCAATGCTAGAAAAGACTACATTTCAAATTTCAAGTTAATCGGAGTTCGTATGGAGGAGATATGATCGATACAAGTTAAAAGAAATATGCTGTTCGTATCCATCAAAGAGTCAAGGTGATGATCCATTCGAATCCATCAGATTCGTATCCATCGGGGAACTGAAGTGGTGGTCTATTTGAATGCATCAAATTCATATCGATCGAATGACACCTCCTCAGTTCATTCGAACCCACCATGTTTTGTTTAGTTCGAATCCATCGGGAGCTGACGACTTCGAATCGATCATCACCGAATTGATAGGGCATGAATCGGTCCGTGGTCATGCTATTCGAAACCATTTTGTTCGTATCGTTCCAGGTATTATTCGCATCCCTTTGAACTACGCAGTTTGTATCGATCACTAGACAACTATTTCGTATCGATCGGACGACAGTCGATCGATACGAACGAAACCACAATTGATCGATGCGAACAAGGAGACGAACGATGCGAACACTATCGGTGCAAAGTCAACACGAATGAGATGGGATATGAATTAGGCTTCAATCTTGGAACGAACAAGGCGCGAATGCCCAGTCAATGCGCCACAAAAATCGGATCGATCCGGGCATCTCGCACCACGTCACTGCGCGCTCACGTGTCCAGATCGATTCGAAAGGGATGGATGCGATACCATGGATTCGAACGCGACAGTACACACGAAAATACAATCTTGCATCGATCATATCTCACGATCTACAGATCCAAATGCTACGAAATTTTCACAGGAGCTTACACACAAGGTAAAGAATGTCTCTGCCAAGTTTCAGCTCGATTGGATGATTTCTTGATCGATACGAAATGGATTCGTATCGATCACAGATCGAGTCAAAACTTGGCGGGGTCGGTCGCGTGGGCCCCCTCACGTGCCAGAAGAAGACTCCCGAAGTTTGAGCACGATATCAGCCTCCTACGCCTATAAATAGCCCCCTGAAGCCGACAAAAAGGGGATCTTTTGGCCATCCAACGTCCAGACTCTGCCGGATTCAATTCTACGCTTCAATACAATCATTTTACTCGAAATCCTTCATTGTAACTACTGTAATCACCTGTAACCAGCAAGGATAATCAATAAAAGATAAAACCTTGAAGTGGACGTAGGCCGGAGATAGCCGAACCACTATAAATTGTGTGTTTTTGTTCATTATTTCTGGATTGTTGTTCGTTGTTTGTCTAGATCTGTGATTTGTGTTTGGAATATTGCTGATCTACATTCATAACTTGGTGCTTTCACGATATTTGGGGTTTGTGCCCATTTTTGGTACAAACAAATGTCATTAATCCAACATTTCGGTTAACATTACACCACATATGTTAATGTTTGACTTAGCAAATTATAAGTAACCAAGTAAGTAGGTTTTCATCTTATTGCACATGTTCTACGGTGATAGTTATAATGTAATAATGCCTGAGTTGTCATCGCAACCGCAAGTACATTGTTTAGGGCTAATGTGACATGAGTTCCATATCATGTTCACTAAGCTAGTACATCTTCCATTTTAGATGTTCTCAGATGAGTTTATGAATACGACGCTAGTTGAGTATTGAATGTTATGCATATTGAATTAATATGGAAAGTTTTCATTCCATCTTGAGTTCCCTCGACCATAGAACGATTGAATAAAATATGGAAAATTTATATTTCAAAAAGATCTCATTAATGGGATTGCATTAAGGAATGGTACAATTTGGAACTTCAAACTAAAAAATATATCTTAGATGAAGGTTGAGTTAAGTTTACATGAAGAATGGTTAATTTAAGAATTTCGATTCTCGCTAAGTAAAAGATATTATAGTTGGCACGCATTGAGAGTGCAGAGGCGAATTTCATGGAAATAAGATATGGAGATTTTGATACGATTTTAAGAAGAGGATAATATGATACTTTCCATTCATCCCTCAAATTGGAAGAAGACTATTTATTTAAGAAATTAATGAAATATTGACTTAGGATACATAGTTGTGTTGCTTAACAGTTGCATGTGAATGATATATCACCTAGTCGATTACCATTAAGGCTAAAATAATTTTAGGTTAGAATTCTTCTAAATTGAGGACTTCACTTAGACTTAGGATTTTGATTGCTACATTTGAATAGATTAATATATTAGAATTACCTTACCTAAATGCTTGAATGTTTACTTTCTTGTATATTGTAGAACCTAGGATAAAATTCTTACATACTAGAAATGTGATATGTTGGGATCATGATTATTGGAGGATTGGATAAGAGATATCATAATTTAAATGATAGAGCTTAAGTTGAACCGGAAATGGAAGAAACGTTGCGCTATTTTCACCAGTTTAAAAATCACCAGATTTTGATATCCTTAGATGGAAATGAGGAAAAGCAAAAGATTTAAGTATTTAGATACTAGTAAAGACACCATCCACTTTTGTATTGTGTTACCTTAGTATCCAGAAGACTAAGTGATCGTTATACTATCGGGATGATTTAAGGCATTGTGTATGTGCATTGAGGGTTGCATGAGGCTATATTTTTCATTGAGGCGTACTTATGCTAAAGTTACTAGTTATGATGCATATCAGAATTGGATTATTTGGGTTAGTATCATGGATAGCAATAATCTACATATGCACATACATTTGGAGTGGCTTGGATTGAGTTTATAGGCCAGTAGTAAAGTCGATAAGTTGAGTTTGGAAGAACGACCCGGTTAAGAGTACTCGGAAAGTGGAGGAGAGAATCCAATCATTTCATTTTGACTCTTTACTATAAGATATGTCCATTTGCTTGTTTGTTGGCATGATTAGAAAAACTTTTGAAAAGTAGAATTGATCCATAGAAGGATGAATATCACAAGATAGGTAAGAATCATATGCCGACAGAGGACGCACATAGTTGGAGTTAGCGGTGGGTGTCATGGTGTTTGTGAAGGTCTCTCCACTTAGATGTTATAAGGTTTGGTAGTTCAGGAAAGTTAGTACCATAGGTTACAGGCCCTTCTCTAATTTTGTAAAGAGTAAGGAAGTTATCATATAAGGTGGAGCTTCCAAAAAAGTTGGTGGAAGTTCATAATGTTTTCCATGCGTCACACTTATGGAAGTGATTAAATGGTCAGCAACTGTGGTCGAACCAAGTCAATTAGAAGAAGTTAAAGTGGAGAGAGAGTCACTTGTTCTCCATGCACCTACCTGTATTGTTGCGCATAGGACAAAGCGACTCCGTAATAAAGTACTTAGATTGGTTAGAGTCCAATAGGGGGACGATCCAACTGAGAGTACTTGGGAGCCGAGAAGAAAATCCGAGCTACCCATCCAGAGCTCTTTTTTGGTAAGTTTCCATTTAAGTCTGTATCGTTGCTTTAATCAAAGTGCTTAGCTTTGAACATTCCATAAGTAGTTATGTTTGGATGTTAGGCATTGTTGTAAATGTGCCATTAGGACACATTATGGATAATGGTTGCTAATGGATAAATTTTATTAGTTAGTATTGCACATATGGACTGATGTATTCAGGTTAGCCTACAACATACACCTCCTAGCTCATTTTATTTTATCTGTTATATGCATATGGTTGTTGCATTATTGCATATTTATTGAATGATTACACATCCATGTAGAATTGCAAGCATATAGAGCACTGTATACATTTTGGATATATAGCACAAACACTTGCATTCAGAAAGTCAACTAGTTCAGGAGATCGCCTAATTTTTCGTTACTTATATGTTCATATGCATTCCATATTTATATGTACATGTTGCAGTAGAAATTGAAACTAATGAGAATGTTTGTAGATGGTTGATTGTTTAATAGATAGTTGTAGATATTGGTTGAATGAGTGAATTACATTTTTCGTCCTTGGAGATTTTGGGGTTGAAATCTTTTTAAGGGAGAATGTAATACCCTGAAAATTTTAACAAATAAATTAAAATATTAAAAAGGGCAAAAACATAATTTTAAATTGAAGGACAAAATAATAAAATTTCACAAACGTTGGAATTAGGACATGGAACCTATTCAATTGCGTCTGAAACATCATTTACAGTTAAGAAACATATATGACTTGTTAAATTTGATAAAACGGGTCAAAATTAGAGAAACAATAACCAGTGGAATTTTTGTAATTTCTAATTTCAGACCTAGACTAGAAAACCCTAGTTTTCAACTATAAATATAAGGCTAAACCTTCATCCTCTTAACTCGAAAACCCTAGCTGCCACTAAGGGATTCATATCTCCTTCTTCCTCACAACTTCTCGAATCCAAAGATTTCCCTACTCTCCTCTCCATATTTTTTTAATAAAAATAAAACATATCAAATTAAAAGGGGAAGAGAGAGTCAAAATTAAAAGAGAAAAGAGAAGGAAGGTGAATCAATCAAGGATATCTAGATCCAAATCAAAGTTAGAAAGAGGAAAGCTTTAAAAAGATGATTGAGTTAATTACATCATTTATATTGATCAAAAGTAAATGGGTTCTTTATGTTTCTATGTGATTTATAAATATAATTGCTAAATTTGAATAATAATCTAATTTAGATCTAATTTGAATTATTATTTCAATTATGAATCAAAATGAAAGATAATGATGGGAAAACCTTAATTATTAGTTTAATTAACTATTCAAAAAAGATAAGAGGGTGGATTATTGAAACTCACATCAACATCTATGAAGTTAAACCTTGGTTAATAATGTTTGGTTTCGATTGGATAAATGGAGAAATATGATACCCTTTATTTTAAGTTAAATTAAATTGATTTTCTAACCTGGAAAATATATAGAATTTACATTGAAAAGTTCTTAGGTAGATTTAAATTAAAAGGCATAAATATACATATATAATCATTGAAATTAACAAGTTAAATCATGTAAAAGGGGTGTGGATTATACATATGAATCTGGTTGAAATGAGTCCTTAAATTATTATTCAAAATAATGAAGAGGATGAAGGAGGATAAACCAAAATGAACAAAAATAAAAATCTAGAAATAAAACATGACTAGATGTCTAACCAAATATCTAAAAATTCAACCAAACATCTGAAAATCTGGTCCTGTCGTCGGGATTTCATGAAATTCAAACACGAGAGTTTTACATGAAAGTTTGACTTGATTTAGACATATGAAATTTCAACCAGACATTTAAAATTTAATAAGACGTCTGAGAAGGGGATTAAGATGTTTGAACACCTAGGAATGGTTTTTTTTTTGCATTTAGCAACCGGACGTTTAAATTGTATTTTCAGACATCTGAATTATTTTAGCTAGCCCGGGTTGAAAATGGACCTAGTGCAGGCCAAGTCGAATAACTCAGGGAAGTTTGTCCCACTTCTTTGACTCTAGGAGCATTCACATAACTGAGTGGAGTCGAGCAAAAAGATGAAATATTATCATGCTTGGTGGAATCCTACATTCTCACTTCATGAACTTGCTAAGTGTGACACACAATGTGGTGTGCGGTTTTACCACAACTATATTCTTTGGAGCATATAGGCACCAACAAGGAGGTTACTCGATGCTTTTAGGAAAGTGGACCAAGGCATTGTGATGTATACATGGTGGTGTGCATAGTTATAGGCACCAATGGGGAGGTTACTCTATGTTTTAGGGGCAAGTGGGCTCGGATGTTGTGATGTATACCCGGCCAATATGTGTAGGATAATGGATGATAATGGGGAGGTTACTCAATGTTTTTGGGGAAAGTGGGCTCGGACATTATGATGTACACTTAATCACCGTGCGTAGGATGATGGATAACAACAGGGAGGTTACGCAATGCTTTAGGGGAAAATAGGCTCGGGCATTGTGATGTATACCCAACATGTTGTATATGATACGTTTATTACCAAGATCGTATGTTCATGGTCCACATCTGGGGATTGTCTATCCAATATAGAAGTTTTACCAAGGATGTATACAAGAAGTTAAGTACCTTAGGGTGACTGACACATTTTTTTAAAACAGTAAGGAATTCTGAGGCTTTCCTTAGCAATCTCCTGAAACCTTTATTTGCAAACTTTATAGCCTTCAATGGTTGCATCCGCTCGCACAAAGTTACCTGATCCTAAGGGCCATACATTTAGTACTTTAGTAGGTAATTCTTACATATATATATATATATATATATATATATATATAATCTACAACCACAAATAAACATCCTAGGTCATGTAGGCTATAAATGAAGTTAATTACTTATGAACACCATACCTTAGTTATACAATTTATTCACCATACTTTGTCCGACCCACACCTTTTCTTCCCTTTTTATACCCATTACAGGAGTACAGGTTGGTAAGTGACTTGGTGTGGACCCAGCGCAAAGAGGTGGAGAGTAGGCGCTCAGAGTTATATTATTTATAGTTACCCTTCAAGTACCTTATATTGTGCTGCTTTTATCAGTTAGATGTCACATTACTATTAGACTCTTTGTATTTTCACTCGAGGGCATTGTTGTTTGGATTACGTTTTGTAGAGACCGTTATCTGATTTAGGCTATTTTTAGTACTTATATTTTATTCTCTTCCACTGCGAGATCTGAAAGTGCAGAATGCTTTAAATTTTATAACCATCTCTGTATCCTTTAAAAACCAGCAACTCGTATTTCTCGACAAGATGCGAGTTCAAACATCATTTAGGGCCTTGACTCGGTGTGTCCATAAGTGTAGGTTGTTACAAAGTGTTGCTTTTTTTAAAAGTTTCTATGAGAGGAATGGGATCGAGAAATGTTTTTCCTTAGTCATGCATCCATAAGAAAACAGACAAGTTATGGTTGTAAAAAGGACCGTCAAGTCAACATTAAAGAAGTGCCTTACAAAGAAAATTGGAAATTAGGCCGAAGACCTCCCACTCGTGCTTTGATCATACCGAACCTCGAGCTGAACTTCCATTGGACACTCCACATTCTCCTTAGTCTACGGGTATGAAGCCATCTTTCCCATCGAGATAGACGTACCATCCCTTTGGTGCCTTACACAATACCCCAAGCAAAACGAAGAACTACTAAGGCTGGGGCTTGATGCCTTATAAGAAATAAGAGTGGAGGAAGGACTCTACCTCGAAGCCTATAAAGAAGGGTAGCTATGCAATATAATACAAGATTGAAACTCAGCCAATCATCATCGATGAGCCAGTTCCATGGAGGATCTTTGCAAACGTAAAGAACCCAATCGAAGAGGTATTGAGGCCAAATTGGGAAGGCCTATATGTCGTCAGTGCCTAATTGTCTAGCAGGGCACACAAACTCTCGCAAATACAAGCCACACAATGCTCTCTTCTTAGTCAGGGAACACCATCACATAAGGCTATCCGACGAGATCAATCCAAATATTATTGTTCACCCGAACAGGGAATGCCAAGGCTATCTAGTAAAGATAAATCATAAAAGACTCTTTTCTATTTTGGATAATGCCGAAATAGCCCCATGAGGATGCACGAGCCAGTCAACACTCCTTCTACATTGGTAATGTCATCATATGGATAGCACAACCACCCACATCGTGGTCCTGATTCCCACATCCATGATGTACTGATTTGTAAGGATGCGTAAGCCAATCAATGCTTCCATTCATGTTGGAGGCATCGACAAAAAGATGGCACGACTATCCACATTGTGTTCTTAATTCATCCACCTATGATGCTGCCTATCCCTCCATCGAGGGTCGGTAACTAGTACTAAGATAGCGCGATTACCCTTGAAGTAATCCTAAAATTGGCATCCATAGTGGTTCTCCATGAGGAATCATGAGTTAATTAATGCTCCCTTCTATGTCCTAACACCGTCGCATAGATGGCGCAACCATCCTACCATAGTCCCAATTCCTACATCAATGGTGTACTACTCACAAAGGATATGTGAGCCAATTAATGCTTCCTTCCGTGTTAGGGACATCGATGAATAGATGATGCGACAATCCATGTCATGGTCATGATTTGTTCACACGTGATGCAGCCCATCCTACCAGCAGGTCGGGATACTAGTTCCAAGGTAGGTGTGATTACCTACAAAGTAATATTGATTTGACATTCGTAGTGTTGCCCGCCTCATACATCTGAGGTAGCCTCATCATAACAATGGTCGACCATCATTGGATTACCATTGGCCACTCAAAGCAGATCGAGAACATGACGGCCTAGCATCCTAAACCAAGATGCCTCACTGCAACTCCCATCTCCCCTTATATACTACGGAGAACTGCCCATGTCAAAAAATAAGCATGTTTTTTTACTTATTCATTTCTTTTATTTTGCTTATTTTTTGTGATGTACATGAATGCCTAAGTCTACGTGTTTGCTTGACAAAGTTGAGGGCCGCTTGGGCCGCCCAACACAAAATATAATAATCGTAAACAAATAAAAGTAAACACGGTAGACATGCATACATGTAGAATACCACCAAGACATTAAGAAATAAACACAGAACAAATTAATAGAAACGATCGATCCAAATTACAACAAAGGTATTGTTCATTATGAAAATCTAGGACTTCACCCGACTAACAGACTATTACAAAAAGAAATGACAAACTGGCTATCTACTTCGTTGCTCAAAGGGGCAGAAGTTGTCCAATGACTTGACAATCATCATCGTGCATCATCTGGTTATCCACTTTCAAAACAGCGTCTGTAGGCATTCCACTGAGGCTATTAGTCAAGGAAGCAATCTATTCTAGGGTCAAAACCGGTGGGGGGGGTCCATCGATAGCTATTACCTCCGTTGCTACCTTACGGCGAACTACAACATAGTTACCTAAGGAGAGGAAAATGAAAACTAAGGAAGGTGGCACCTGGCATCAAATATCATCTTGATCATGGTCATCAGCCTATCATTCCATGCCAGGTCCTGGGTTGTGCACACCATCGCCTACTACTTTTGGGTCATGCGAGTCAAATGTTGCTGAAGAGACCTCCTAAACTCGTTGGCCTCCTTACGACTGGCATCCAACTCCACTCATATACCCATTGAGCCTCTCTTTTTCCCTTCACTCGCTCTTTGACAGAGTATCTTTGGCCGCCTCCACCACATACCTTTCCCCTAGGCCTTAGGAACCCCCCTTTTGAGCTCAACCACTTTTCCCTTCATTGATCGTCAGGCCATGGAATCATCCTTAATCTGCTATTTTAAAATTTGTAGGCCCATATGAATGCGTAGCCGTAGGGTCAAGCCTACACTATTGATCAAACATGAGTAGTTAAAAAAATTAAGAAACATCTAATTTTGAGAATCCTTACCATATATGTCTCATTCAACTTGATGCCACTACCGCCTCTAGATAGTAAGGGCCCCATCCATACTTAGATTGGCTCGATTAAGCCATGGCTTCCGAGGCCACCCCATACAATGAGTGCAAGATCATCTACGTATTGGCCTCGCACCTATTCTTGACCATCTTTAGAATAGTGGAACCCACTACCCATTATTGGTTAACCCCCACAAGGGCCCAATCACATCCACCTCCCTTAAAAACTAGAAGGAAAGATCACCACTGAAACTCTTCGACCCTTCTACTCGAGACCTTTTGGATAGTACCTTCTCTAAGCTACATGTGTTGATTGTTGGTGCTGCAATAAGAGATACTTCGAGGGAACAGTGTCAACCCTTGAATGGCATGGTTGATAAGTTAGGGTCATTTGCTAATGGGCGATGATGAAGC
Source organism: Allium fistulosum (assembly GCA_030737815.1). Classification (NCBI taxonomy): domain Eukaryota; kingdom Viridiplantae; phylum Streptophyta; class Magnoliopsida; order Asparagales; family Amaryllidaceae; genus Allium; species Allium fistulosum. The sequence goes on from CM060907.1 coordinate 106,708,854, forward strand.
CTTGGTCTTGTTGCGGCAGTGTTTGTTGGGAAGTCCCTTTGGAGCCGGTTGTGTCTACCAGCTATGCAATTCAATCAACCACTACAAAACATAAAGAAGAAAAGGTTAAGAAAAATATTAAGGAAAACACTTAATTCAACTCGGCTCCAGCCAAAGCTACCATCATCAAGCCGGTCCCCCCGCTGCTTCCTAATTGAAGGCGAATAAGGTGAACCCATGTTAATACTGCTAGATCATGCCCTATTAAAGGTTTCTATGTCCAGGGCAAGATATTTATTACTTGATTTGGAGACCTAGAGGCGGGAGAGGTATCAGAGGTCGAGCCTGTGCTCATCAGAATACCTGGCACCTTTGCCCACCTACCCGACCATCTGCCTCGGGCATCTCATGAGTGTTGGAATAACTTAAAGACCATGAGACATAATAGTTAGGGACCACTATGTCCTCCAAAAGAGTTAGAGCATACACCATCCACTCACCCTCATTATGGCCTGGGTTAGACTCTGTATCCTCTTTATCTTAAATGTCCACCACCAACCCACGAACCGACTCCCTAATGATTGCCCCCACTAACTTAGTTGGCCACCTGGCTTAGGCCTAGGCCATAACTTTCCATCCTGCATAGACTGATTTGGCTCAAACAACCCTATGCGGTAGAAGTCCTCATCCATGAAAATCACGGTTGAATCCTGACCTCTTCGGGTGTCTCCCTAATCCTTCGGAGTTCATCCTCATATAAAATTGTGCCTAACCTGACGCCGGTAGAAGTCACTACAATAGAAAGGGGATGTTAGTCAATAACTGGCAGTTCAAGCTAAAGGAATGAAAACTAAGGATAAAGCATACTTAGGACGTGGAAGGCCCGCATTGTAAGATTTGATTAATGGTGGCTGACACATTAGAAGTAGTCTTGATAGCCCAACACTTTGCTAGGAGACCACAAAAGAGAGGAGGTTTGTTGACCCCTGAAAATGATAGTAATGGCTCGGCAGGGTGTTGGCTTATTTATACATCCTAAAAATCAGCCTAGAAAAGGTCGGGTTTGGTTTTTGAATACCTAGTTTATTGCAGAAAATTGACTGCCTAGCCAAGAGGCTATAACTATTTAGGGAAAGTTTCCCAAGTGCCATCTGGTGAGCATTATGGAACCGGGCGAAGAAGGGGTAAAGAGGAAGTGCCAGCCATCTTTGCATATAAACGAGCAACCATGTGAAGTAGCCTGCTGGGGGTTGGTTGGCTCTATCGGTGCTAAGGGGTAAAGGGCCTCTATCCCCCCGATCCATAATGTGCTAGAGAGCTGGCAAGGTCAACCCAGTTCTTCCGAACCTTCGAAGGACATATATGAAAAGTCCACCCAATTTTAGATGTGGCTCTAGATATCTGCAAGCAGCAAACGGCTTAATCACTGAACCACCTTGATTGGCGTAGAAATCAATTAAACCTAAGGGAAATTCTTCCCCCAACTCAGACAGAGGCGAACCAGGGTTGCCCAACTTAAGCCAACCTAAGTCCTAGCCCTGGTCCTAAGCAGGCTATGTGGCCCACACCCACTACAAATTTCTTGCTTAATAATAGTTGTGGGCCAAGGCCTAATGAAAAACCTTCCTGAAATAATGGGAAAAGCAGTTAGGTAATATTAACATAATTGTTTAGTTCTTTAGGCGATCGAGAAATTGTCCAACATCGATCATTCAACGTTGATTTCATGACTGTTAACAAGAAAACTTGTCAACATCCCTAAAGCTATATAATTTCAAATGAAACAAGATTGTTGAGAAGATTACTTCCTTCGAAACCTAACCAAGTTAACTTAGTCAAGAGGGTTTAAGAAGTTAGCTTATAAATGCAAGCAAAGGAAGTAGCATCTTGCTCGAAACCTTTCTTTTGAGTAGGTAGGAAACAACTATTCATTTTGGCTTTCCATTCCTCTCGAACAGGCCGAAAGGTTTGTTCCGGCCCTTTGGAACATGTCGAAAAGTATGCATGTTTTACTAATATGAGATACCTGCTCTTAACCCCATTGATTTTGACACTTTTGTTGAGGAACCTCTTCGAAAGGGTTGAAGAGGTAGTTGGAGACAAACCTCTTTCGAATTAATTCCTCACTAGTCATTCGTCGGGCAATTGCAAACTGGACTCCCATCGGAACCCCCTCCCCCTTTCGATCAAGTTGAAAGGAGTTCCATCCTTCCGAAACAAACCCAGCTTGTAACTGCTCAAGCTCCATTCTCTTTATTCTGTATAAGATCGGCCTGGATATTCATAAGTTTCATAAATTCATCAATGTCGAAACCCCATCACCATTCTTATTTGCATTGTCTAATATTAGTTTTGATGCTGATGTGTTTCGAATGAATATATCCAAGTCGATCCTATGTATGGCATAGACAAAAAGAAGTTAAGAGAATAAGATAGAATCATGTGCAATGGATCATTAGTCTAGCTAATGATCAAAATGATCTTCCTCATCATCAAAATCCTTAATGAATCAGCCATCTTTCCTTTTATTAATAATCCATAATGAGTTACAATTATGAGAGCTTTTTCCCCCAAATTGATTTAAGGTTTACAAAGGGTTTTTGTTGTAGCAATGAAGTTGGAGTAGAAAAAACGAGCTTAGGATTCCGAAATCTGGTCCCCTAAAATTGGACCCCTTGGGTCTTATTTATAGATGCACGTCGGCCCCCTTCCGCATCAATGCCTTCGACCCAGTCGAAAGGCCCCCTTTTTATATGCCACCTCATGCCTTTTGACTTGGTTGAAAGGCCTCGTCTGCCTTCGACGTAGTCGAAAGGCATCTCTTTCGAGTCCTTTAACTCACCCTTGCGCCTTCCTTATCTTACTCCAGACCTTTCGACTAAGTCGAATGGGTCTTTTATCAACCTTTCGCCTTTGTTGATTCTTTAGTATTGCTTTTTTCTGCTTTCTCTATAACTGCTTTCGACGTTGTCGAAAGGTCTTCATATGCGCCTTTCTCCTTATGTTGCCTTATTGTTATTGGTAGTAAGATAGGAGCCTCCGACTCTGTCGATAGGTTGTCCATAGGAGCTTCGAAGATGTTGAAGTACCAATGGTTCCGATGATGTTGAGTAGCTTCCATGCCTGTGAATTGATGCGGAACCTTCTCCTGATGTCAATGGCTTCGACCGGTTCAAAAGGCTTGGGTATGCTTTCGAAAGGGTTGTTATATAGGCGAATCCTTTGGTTCCGAAAGGTTTGGCATGCATATGAGTGGCTGATGTCCTTTGCCTTCGACAGGTGGTTTCAAGGTTGTCCTTGCTTTCTTTAAATATGTGAATCCATCTACATCGAAAGGTTGAAAGTGGCAGAAGTGTTGTCCTGCTTCTATCTGACTCGAAAGCTTTCACACTGTTTATTACTGGTAAGGGCACCTGGTGCCTCCGACTCCTCCGACTCCTTCGAAAGCCTCCTCAATGCCTTCGAAATGTTCTCTTCTAACCTTTGTCGAAACCCATGCCTGCAACTCCAGCTGAGCCTGATATTCTTATTAACCTGCTTTCATACTTCTGTTCTTAAGTAGATTTTATGGCTAACATTTTGCCCCAACTCTTTTATGAAAGAAGCTTTTGTTTTTTAGGACAAAAATGTCAAAACTCTTTTGCTCTTAATCACTCTGTTTTCCTGCAAAAATCAAAATAAGTGACATTTTCTATTGCCAACCTATTATTTAATTAGTTAGTTAATCATAAGCCTGATTAACAAAGGACATGGGGTCCGCAATTAATTGTTATCCTTGCACATAACAATTGAAGTCTAAGAACTTCCTGCTAGAGACATCTGATGCCAAGAAATAGGAGGTTATTAACTATTATCTGGCGATAAAAAAATTTAGTATGTGCTCGGAGATTTTCCTTGGAGATAAGAATGGTCCTAGAGTTTGGATCTAGATATTCGTGAGCATCATTCAAACCCAGATTAGGGTATTAGCTAATGGAATTTAGAAGTTAATAGTAAGATATCCAGAACCCAGATTCGGGTCTTAGTAAGCAAGAATCAGAAATAGTTTTCAGAAACCCAAGTTCGGGTATTTGAGTGGATAATCAAAAATTTGTAACAATTGTTTTCACATCAAAAATCCCAAGCCCAGATTAGGGAAATGTCGAATAATTAGAAATTATGACCAATTTTCTTTGTAATAAGAATCTTCGGCCCATATTAGGGCGTATGTTGGATGAGAAGAAATCCACGGTAATTGTTGTCATAATAGAAATCCTCAGCCCAGATTAGGGCATAAGTTGGATAGACAGAAGTCCCTGGTAACTATCTTTATAATAGAAATCCTCATCCTAGATTAGGGCATTAAAGCGAAATTAAGTAATAATCCTGAAACCCAGATTCGGGAATAAAGACCGTAAGTGATTGATAAAGTCCCGAAACCCAGATTCAGGTATTTATAGATGAAATTCAAATATGAAAGACCCGAAACCCAGATTTGGGTATTTATAAATGAAAGTCCCGAAACCCAGATTCGGGTATTAATAGACGGAGTCCTGCTTTACTCCTTAGATTCTGTCTTCTTTGACATGCACAAACCCTTTAGGCCTTGTATATAGTAGTAATTTGATTGGTTGCTTCTCAAGCTTTCACGTCTTAGTCCATAATATAATGTGCCACTTCTTGGGCCTGAACATCTTAGTCCATTGGAGATATACAACTTCTCGGGTTTGGACACCTTAGTCCATTATTTGATAAGCCTCTTCTTGGGCTTGGACATCTTAGTCCATTATTTGATGTGCCTCTTCTTGGGCTTGGACATCTTAGTTCATTATTTTCTGGTGCTCTTGGTTAGCTCATCTTAGAGGCTGGAACCAAGGACTTACCCAACCTCCCTTCAGGAGGCGCCGTGACCTGGCCAGAGATGCGGCCAAGGGTTTGTATGGTGCTTTAACATGGCCATAGCATGGTGCGGATAAAGGCTTATTCCGACCTCCATCCAGGAGGCGCCCTGCCCTGGCCATAGCATGGCGCGGATAGGGGCTTGTTCGGTGCTTTATCCTGGCCATATTGAGGCACGGATAAAGGATTACTCTGTCCTCCCTCCAGGAGGTGCCTTGATCTGACTAGAGGAGCGGCCAAGGGCTTGTCTGGTGCTTTAACATGGCCATAGCATGGCATGATTAAAGGCTTACTTCGCCCTCCCTCCAGGAGGTGCTCTGCCTTGGCCAACTCGGTGCAGACAAAGGCTTTCTACCATCTTAGGTAGTATCTAGATGCAAGGAGTATCTCACTCCCAACTATGTAGATTTTTCTTTTGAAGAAAGAGATGCTTTATTTATTGACCTTTGGAAAATATGGTCTTAAATGTTCAACATTCCAAGTTCTCGGAACCATATTGTCGTCTGGTTGGCATAATTTGTAAGCTCATGGGGGGATTACTTTGCAAGTGATTAAGGGTCCTTCCTAATTTGGCCCCAGGGGTCCATCTGCGGGGTTTCTTGTATTCACTATTACTCTTCGTAGTACCAGATCTCCTTCGTGAAATGATCACCTTCTCACTTTTGAGTTGTAGTACCTTGAAATTCTTCTTTGATACTTCGTGGTTCTTACCGCTGCTTCATCTCTCAGTTCATGTATCAAATCTAGGGATTCTCTTTTCAGTTCTTGATTCATATCGAATGCATAGGCGATTCTTCCGTGTGAGGGTATTTCAATCTTGATTGGTAACATCTCTTTACACCCATATGTCAAAGAGTAGGGAGTATGTCCCATCGCCATTTTGGTAGATGTTCGATAAGCCCATAACTCCAGTGGTAATTTTTCTACCCGATTTCCTTTTGCTTTGTTTAGCCGTTTCTTCAGAATTCTCTTTATGGTTTTGTTTGCAGCCTCAACTGCCCATTCGCTTTTGGATGTGCGATGGATAAAAAGCTCTTAATGATTCCATTCTTGTGGCAAAAGTGAGAGAATTCTTCACTCTCAAATTGTCAACTGTTGTCGGAAATTATCTTCTAGGGAATTCCAAATCTGGTTATGATATTTTTGATGACGAATCTGAGTACCTTTCCAGAAGTAATCTTTGGAAGTGGTTCCGCTTGAACCCATTTAGTGAAGTAGTCTATGGCGACAATGGTGTACTTCGCACCTCCTTTTGAGATTGTAATTTACCAATTAAATATATTCTCCATATGTCAAAGGGCCATGGACTCGCAATTGGTGTTAACTGACTCGGGGTAGTCTAGGAATCTTTGAGTATTTCTGGTACTTCTCACATCTTTTCACATACTCGACGGCTTGGCTTACCATACGGGGCCAATAAAATCCTTGTCTCATTATTTTCTTCGTCAATTTTGTTTCGTTTGAGTGGTCCTCGTAGAATCCATCATGTGCTTCTGCCATCAATTTTACTCCATCATTTAGGCTTACACATCTTAGATAGGAAAGGGCATATCCCTTCTTATAGAGGATTCCATCCATTATTGTGAAGGATGGAGCTTGTCTTCTGATTTTCCTTGCTTCACCTTTGTCAGATGGGAGTATTCCTTTAACAAGATATTCAACGATAGGAGACATCTAGGTGTCATCATACATGTCACTTGATCTTAATTGGTCAACCCTTTGATCTGATATTTCTTTATCAATTTATCTTCCCTCTTCCTCTTGTAATTTAGCTCGAGACCTTGTCAGAACTAATAGTTCCTTTCCTGGTTCAGATACTTCCTCTCTAATACTTGGAATTTCCTGACATCCTACTGGAACAATTCGTGTCTTCGGGGCTCCTTTTGAGCTGGCTAGTTTTGTTAGCGAATCCGCTTGTGAGTTTTCCGCTCTTGGGACTTGGTGTATTGGAAAGACTTCAAACAAAGCAAGCATTTTTAGTATCTTCTTTACATATAAAGATAGCCTAGAGTCCTTTGTTTGACATATCTGTTTCACTTGGTTTACCATGAGCTGGGAATCACTAAAGATTTGAATTCGTGGAATCTTGAGTTCCAATGCCAAGGTTAATCCTGCTACCATAGATTCATATTATGCCACATTGTTCGTTGTGGGGAATCTTAATTTCATGGCATAATGTAAGTGATGTCCATCCGGTGTTATGATCACATATCCTGTGCCCGCCCCATGTTCATTTCATGCACCATCAACGAACAATTGCCACATAGGCTTCTGATCCTTTTCTGATTGCTCCTTAACGAAGTTAGTGCACTCTTTAATGAAATTTGTTAATGCTTGCCCCTTGATTGCGGCTTGCGGCTGAAATTCTATGTCAGATTGGCTAAGCTCGATTCCCTATTTCACCAACCTTCCTGAAGTTTATGGTTTACTGAAGACTTGCTTAAGGGGGAAATTGGTCAGTACCCTGATCGGATGTGCTTGGAAATATGCTCTAAGCTTTTGAGCTGTGAGAATCAAGCAATAAGCTATCTTCTCTATTACTGGGTATCGGACTTCTACATCCTTCAAACGTCTACTCACATAATACACAGGAAGTTGAGCTCCACTCCCTTCTCTAACCAATACTGAGCTGACCGCATGTTCTGAAACTACCATATATAAGTATAAGATTTCCTCATTCTCGGGACTAGAAAGTATCGGTGGCTTTTCCGGATAGATTTTTAATTCCTAAAACGCTTTTCTGCAATCTTCCCCCATTCAAAGTTATTTTTTTCATGATTACGTCAAAGAACGGTATACATTTATTGGTAGCTTTGGAAATGAACCTGCTTAGGGCGGCTACCCTTCCAACTAAACTCATCACTTCCTTGCTGGTTTTGGGTTCGGCCATTTTCTTAATGGCTTGAATTTGGTCGAGACTAGCTTTAATCCCATGGACACTTACAGGGTAGCCTAAAAACTTTCCATAATGGACTCTAAAAGAGCACTTTTGGGGGTTCAATTTCATTTGCTATTTTCGTAATATCCTGAACATCTCTTCTAAATCTTTAAGGTGATACTTATCCTCGCTAGACTTCACTAGCATATCATCCACATAAACCTCCAAGTTTCGGCCAATTTGCTCTTTAAACATTCTGTTGACCAGTCTTTGATATGTTGCCCCTGCATTTTTTAGCCCAAATGGCATCACCTTGTAGCAATAAATTCCCCACTCAGTTACGAAGCTAGTGTTCTCCTCATCTGGTTTGAACATTGGTATTTGATTGTACCCTGAATAAGAATCCATGAGAGACAACAATTTGTGCCCGCTTATCGCATCTACTAACTGATTTATTCGCGGTAGCGTGAAATAATCATTCAGACATGCTTTGTTCAAGTCTATATAGTCAATGCAAGTCCTCCATTTTCCATTTGATTTCTTTACCAGAACTGGATTGGCTAACCACTTTGGGTAGTATATTTCCTGGATAAACCCATTCTCAGGGATTCTCTTAACTTCTTCTTTCAGAGCATCTGATTGTACCATGTCTAACTGTCTCTTCTTCTGCCTAATGGGGGTTGCTTCTGGATTGATGTTGAGTGCATGACACATGACCATTGGATTAATCCCCACCATATCAGAATGGGACCAAGCAAACATGTCCTTATTGTCCTTAAGAAATTGGATCAAATCCTTCTTCAAGTCGTCATTCAAATCCTTTCCCACTTTGACCAATTTAGTAGTATCATCTGAATTTATGTATGCTTCCTCAAGGTGTTCTATAGGTTTTATCCTTTCTGTTTCCCCTTAACAATCGAATTCGGTAATAATTGGGCTTTCTTCAGTGGAATTGGCATCAACTCCCTTTCTTTTGCCTCCAGAAGGAATATACCTTTCATACATGCTCTTGTTAGACTTATTGATTTTAACTTTTGCTTCGAATGTTGGATGTGAAAATCCATCATCTGAAGGCTGTAAAATAGTAGAAGAATCAAAGTAAACAGAATACTCCCTCTTATATTGATCTATGGTAGCAAAATACATTTCCCAAGAGCTAAACTGCTCTCCTCGGATGGTGCCCCATCCTCTCTTTATCAAGAATTTTACCATGAGATATTTTAGGGAGACAAATGCATCTATTTCGTCGAGTGCATGCCTGCCAAAGAAGGCGTTGTAGTAGGAAGGCTGGTTGATTATCACAAAAATAGTCTCGAAGGTTCTGCAAGATGGCGGCACCCCCATTTGCACAAGCAGCTTTACTTGTCCCACCGGAGTCGACCCTTTGTTATTGAATCCAAAGATGGGTTCCATGCTGGGCTCCAGTTTATCTTTGGGTATGTTCATTTGATCGAAGGCATGCTTGAATATTACGTTGACTGCACTACCTGTGTGTACAAGAATTTTGGAGACGATGGACAATTCGATTTGAGCAGTAATCATCAATGGATCGTTATGCGGATGGTGGACCCCCTTTTGCAGCTCTTGTGGAGTGATAACAAGGTTTGACATTTGAATACTGAGACTTGGATTCTTCAATGGGGGCTCTTCTTGGACAGAGAAGACGCCTTCTTTTGCTTCCTTGATATATCTGTTTCGAGCCCCTTTGTTGTTTCCCACCAGATGTGGCCCACCATGAATTACATCAATTCTGTTTATTGGTGGGCTTAGGCTTAATGGTCTTTATCTTCCAAAATATTTACAGCATTGCCAAGGTGTTTCTGTGGTCCATCCCCTGTCCATTGAGCTTCATGCTGATCCTGAATAAATTCCTTCAAATGACCCTCACGGATCAGTTGCTGGATGATTCCAGCTAGAACCCTGCACTCATCGATTTTGTGGCTGTTTGCCTTGTGATAAGCGTAGTAATCTCCTCCTTTTCTTTGTTCAGGCTTATTCTTGGCCTTGAAGGAAGTCGGGAAGTTGACTCTTTCCTTCGCCACAACATAAACATAAGACGGTGGCTTGTTCAAAGCAACTACATTAGCAATTGGCTCTTCCCATCTTGTTCTTTTATGTCCTCGGTCTAGGCCAAATCTTCCCCCTTCTTTCTTGGAGATGGCATTCCTCTTAGCATAGTAAAGCTCATCCATCTGAATGAACTTATCAGCCTAGAAATGGAAATCTTGTAAATCTTTACACCCGTTAACAAAGAGCTGCTTCTAGAAGGGGTATTCTCTATCAAGCCGGAATGTACCGCAATTAGCTTGTCTCGATCATTCATGTCATTTTCTTTTAGCACTTCTGTGTTGAATCTCCTCAGATAGTCTCCCAAGGATTCCCCTTATCTTTGCTTTATGTTGACCAAGACTGTATAATCTATAGTGGGATCTTTACAAATGCAGAACTGGGTGGAGAATTCGGAAGAGAACTGCTTCCATGAATAGATGGTTTTCTCCCGATATTTTCTGTACTATTTGGCTGCAGCTCCTTGGAGAGTGACCGGGAATAATCAGCATGTGACGGCTTCTGAGGCATTGTATAAATCCATTTGGCTATCGAAAGCCATTAAATGGTCATCCGGATCTGTAACTCCATGGTATTCATTGTTGGGATCTTCACATAAGATGGGATGATAGTTGTCATAATCTCGTAAGTAAAAGGTGGCACTCACTCATTATCATTGGCATTCTCATCAATAGTCCTCTTCCCTTGGTATTCATTGCATCCTTTATTGCCTTCTCAGCTGCATCTTTCAGATAAGCTTCCACATTACTATAATTTTTCTGGTCTGAAAAGTATTTCTTTGACGTAAAGCTTCCAGATTGTTCAAGCGATTTATCGCGAACACTCCCTTGATGATTAGCTTTAGATTGAGGGTGTTCCTTCTTCTTGGAGGACGTTAGATCTATTTTGCTTTTGTTTTCATTGGAGTGAGCTTTCAAGTTCCTTTTGGGTGAAACCACCTCATCCCCCTGAGTTGGTTTTGCTGTTTTTGAAGATTTATGAGATAATGCCATTTTGAGGATCTCTTGCATTTCTTGCAGCTGGTGCTCTAAATGTTTGATTTTTGCAGTATTCTCATCCTGTTGAGTTGGTGATGATAGCTGCCCTTGAACAACCCCATCCAAATTAAAGGATGGAGCTACGTTCTCCTCAAGAGTTGTTGTATGGATAACTCCTTCCTCCATTCTACTCAGTGGTTTAGATTCCATTTTCCTATCCCAATTCAAATGATCCAAAATTATTCTATAAGATGATAACAAAGTCAGAGGTTTATGCCCTCCTTCTAGCGCCAAAAATGTTAACAAGAAAACTTGTGAACATCCCCAAAGTTGTATAAGTTCAAACGAAACAAGATTGTTGAGAAGATTACTTCCTTCGAAACCTACCTTTCGACCAGGTTAACTTAGTCGAGAGGGTTTAAGAAGTTAGCTTAGAAATGCAAGCAAAGGAAGTAGCATCTTGCTCGAAACCTTCCTTTTGAGTGGGTCAAAAACAGCTATTCATTTTGGCTTTCCATTCCTCTCGAACAAGTTGAAAGATTTGTTCCGGCCCTTTCGACCATGTCGAAAGGTATGCTTGTTTTACTAATATGAGATAGCTGCTCTTGACCCCATTGATTTTGACACTTTTGTTGAGGAACCCCTTCGAAAGGGTTGAAGAGGTAGTAGGAGACAAACCCCTTTCGAATGAATTTCTCGCTGGTCATTTGTCAGCCAATTGCAAACTGGACTCCGATCGAACTCCCCCCCCCCTTCGATTAGGTTGAAAGGAGTTCCATCCTTTCGAAACAAACCCAGCTTGTAAATGCTCAAGCTCCATTCTCTTTATTCTATATAAGATCGGCCTGGATATTCCTAAGTTTCATAAATTCATCAATGTCGAAACCCCATCTCCATTCTTATTTCCATTGTCTAATATTGGTTTCGATGCTGATGTGTTTCGAATGAATATATCCAAGTGTTATCCCGCCTTTTGGCAAGGCCGTGACACCAAAAAATTGACTAGAAATCAATGACAGTCCATCCTGTAGGACGGTTACATCACAAGTTCACCATGGATATCGATGAATTTTGTCCGAGTCCGGATCGGGCTACAATTGATAAGACATGACAAGTAAAGCCATGCAAACCAACGTTCCAAGTTTGAAGTCAATCCGAGTTTGTACGCTCAAGATATCGTCGACAAGAGATGGAGTAGACCATCCCTAGTTCGAATCCATAGGCGAAGCCTATATTCGAATCCATCAAACGTATATTGCCTCGAATCCATGGGAAGTCAACTTACTTCGAATCCATAAGCCCAGCCTTGAGTTCGAATCCCTCGAGAATAGTACAGGCTCGAATCGATCAGAAGAAGACCATGCTTCGAATCCATCAAACACCCATTGCTTCGAATCCATCCTCAAGGCTTTGGTTCGAATCCATCGGCATCGAGCTCCAGTTCGAATCCAGCAAAGGAAGGATCCTTCGAATCCATGCGAGTAGAGGAGCTCCGACTCCATTCCATAGCACCAACATCATCGATTCGAACAAGCACAGTTTCCATCGATTCGAAGGAAGTAAACCTTCGAATCCAGCATCTCGAGTCCATCAAATAAACGTGGCTAAGAACAAGGATTCGACCCAGTCAACTCGGCAAAGAACTCGGATCGATACGAAGGAGGCGCTCCACGTCATCACAGAAGCCCAGGCCTGGATCGATTCGAAGCAATCGATTCGAACCATATCGATTCAAACAGAGCACTGCCACCAGAAATGCAATCTTGAATCGATCATAACTCAAGTTTTACAAATCCAAATGCCATGAAATTTTCACAGAAGCTTAAGCACATGATGAAGAATGTCCACGCCAAATTTCAGCTCGATTGGATGATTTCTTGATCGATTCGAACCAAGGGTCGAATCGATCCCTAAGTGGGCCCGGATCTCCAGATTTCGGCCATGTGGGCCCCCTGACATACCAGAACTGGTCTCCCCTCATTTTAGGCGAAATATCAGCCTCCTACACCTATAAATAGAGCCCCTGGTCATTCAGAAAAGAGGTCGGATAATTCTAAGTACTAAAGAGCGCCCAGATTCTGCCAGATTTACTCCAGAACACCACCACTACCTTAGATTGAGACTTAGCATATGATTTCAGTTGTACTACATTAGAAGAGATTGTAATCATCGAGTGAACATCAATAAAATCATCAACTTCAGAGTGGACGTAGGCAAGATCGCCGAACCACTATAAATCTCGTGTTTCTGTTCATTATTTCTGAATTGTGATACTCTGTTTGCTTAGATTTGGGATTTGTGTGTGAATATTGTTGATTTATATTCATACATTGGTGCTTTCACAACATTCGGGGTTTGTGACCAATTTTGGCGCAAACACTTTGGTGTTTTCACTGAGAACTGAACTCAGGAGTTCTATCATTTGAAAGTTGAATCAGAAGGCTAAGAGATTTAGATCCGAAGAATCATGACGAGACAAACTAGTAAAAGGCAGAGACCAGAGCGAAGTCAGCACGAAGGGAGTCAAGAGGCTTCCTCAGGAGCAAACCAAGCATCGATCTTCATCACCAGGGATGAGATGGAGACAATGATGAAGAGACAGGAGGAGATGATCCAGAATTTGCTTCAACAAATTGGACAGCTTGGAGCGCAAAATCAAGGAACAACCAGAATCCAGAACGGAGCAGGACCATCTGGCGCAGCGCCGGAGCTGGGGGGCATACACTTAGGACATGTTGATCCGAACCTGGGAAGAGAGACAAGGACATCCGAGCAACCTGGCGGCAATAGAGGGATGAACGCTCAGCCAGGGGGGCAGACACCCGAGAGCTCACACGGACTCGGGGGGCAGATCGAAGGTAGTGAACAAGGACTACAGCTTGGAGATAATGATAGATTGGCAGAGATGGTCAGACGAGCCATGAGAGGCGGATTAGTAAACAAAGATCTTGAAGACGTGAACAAGAGTCCCTTTTCTCCTGCGATTAGGTTGGCTAGGAACCCACCAGAATTCAAGCTGCCGACAGTAGAAATGTATGATGGGAGGACAGACCCTACGGTCCATCTAACGAGGTATATAAGGCACATGGAAGTGCTGGGGGCATCACAGGAAGTCATGGCCCGATGCTTCCCATTATATTTGACTGACATAGCAGCTTTATGGTTCAGACAGCTAGAGAGCGGCTCCATTGGGACATGGACCGATTTGATTGAGAAATTTATGAGGCAATTTAGGGTTCATATTTCAAGACCCAAGAATGTGATGAGTTTGGCAACGCTAAAGCAGAAAACTGGGGAGTCTTTGAGGAATTTCTTGACGCGGTTCAATGCGGCAGCAGCATCGGTGTATCGGCCAGATCCATCCATGGTTATGATGGCAGCTGTGTCCGGAATAGCTGACGGCACAGAATTCAAAAATTCATTAACTAAGGATCCGCCTATGGATCTAGGGAAATTCTATCACGAGGCAGAAAAGTTTTTGCGATTGGAAGACGCTAATGCAGAAAGAGAAGAAGTAGAGGGAATAGAAGTTTATGCACTTAAAGACAAAAAGCCTCTCGAAAATGATTCAGATAAGGATAAAGGAAAACGAAAGGCTGAGGACAATGGTGAAAGGTCAAAGCGAATGCGGAGAGAACCACGATTCACCACTTATTCAGAGCTGAATGAAAGTTTGGAGCGAATCTACCAAGATACTCGAGAGCAAGTTCCCTACCGTAGGCCAATACGAAGGGATCCCACTGTTGACGAGAGGAAATCAGACAGATACTGCTTATTCCATGAACTGAATGGTCATAACACTAACGACTATAGACATCTGAAGGATGAGGTGGAAGGGCACATCAGGAACGGTATGCTACTTCAGTATGTGAGAAGGCGAGCTCCAACAGTGGAGCTAGAGCGACCACCATCTACATCAGCTAGGGGTGCCCCCGAGCCGGGACACCGTATGATTATCAATTAATTTAAATAACGATGAACAAGTCGTAAACCTCTCACCAACCCGGGTAAGTCATTTACACATGTGCAAGATCACGAGCGGTCCATAGGCATGCTCTGAATGACTATTAACCCTATCGTTGTGGGAGTTTACACTTTGACATCCTTGCTTTGTTTTTGTTTCGTCTTGATTTGAACATTTGAACTTAATTTTGTTTAACATTTCTGCTAGAAACTTATTCTCAAGAAAAAAAAATTGCTACTTATGATTTCATAACGGCTAAGTCACTTACACATGTACGAGATCGCGAACGATCCCTAGGCATGCTCTGAGATGGCGACAAACCGCTGCAACAAAAAATCCGGGAATTCACCCGAACGTGAAACCTGGTATTGATGATACTAAGTCCCTCCTCGGGCACACTCAATTCGCCTCGAACGGCATCCGACCGCGAACGGTCACAATTCGATCACGAACGATCACACTTCGCCACGAACGGCACTCGACCTCGAACGGTCACCATTAGCCTCGAACGGCACTTGACCACGAACGGTCACAATTCACCTAATACGACATTCGATCGCGAACGATCACATTTTTGCCTCGTACGGCACACGATCGCGAACGATCACATTCCTCTTTCCACGTCACCCGACCGCGAACGGTCACAAATCGTAATGAAAGGCACCCGACCTCGAACGGTCACCATTCGCCTCGAACGGAACCCGATCGCGAACGATCACAACTCGCCTCGAACGGCACCCCTCACCTCAAATGGCTTGATCACGAACGGTCGTCATTTGGGGCCATGTAGAAATGCTAGATCGCGAACGGTCGCATTCCACCTCAAATGGCTAGATCACGAACGGTCGTCATTTAAGGTTATACAGAAAATGCTAGATCGCGAACGGTCGCATACCACCTCAAATGGCTAGATCGCGAACGGTCGTCATTTAAGGTCATATAAAACTGTCAAACTCTTCGCAGGTTGTACCACAGGTCATCAACAGGATATGAACATCCAACTTATGAAACTACAAAACACACCTTCCTATCGCAAGGCATGTTTTGGGGGGCAAATGTTATCCCGCCTTTTGGCAAGGCCGTGACACCAAAAAATTGACTAGAAATCAATGACAGTCCATCCTGTAGGACGGTTACATCACAAGTTCACCATGGATATCGATGAATTTTGTCCGAGTCCGGATCGGGCTACAATTGATAAGACATGACAAGTAAAGCCATGCAAACCAACGTTCCAAGTTTGAAGTCAATCCGAGTTTGTACGCTCAAGATATCGTCGACAAGAGATGGAGTAGACCATCCCTAGTTCGAATCCATAGGCGAAGCCTATATTCGAATCCATCAAACGTATATTGCCTCGAATCCATGGGAAGTCAACTTACTTCGAATCCATAAGCCCAGCCTTGAGTTCGAATCCCTCGAGAATAGTACAGGCTCGAATCGATCAGAAGAAGACCATGCTTCGAATCCATCAAACACCCATTGCTTCGAATCCATCCTCGAGGCTTTGGTTCGAATCCATCGGCATCGAGCTCCAGTTCGAATCCAGCAAAGGAAGGATCCTTCGAATCCATGCGAGTAGAGGAGCTCCGACTCCATTCCATAGCACCAACATCATCGATTCGAACAAGCACAGTTTCCATCGATTCGAAGGAAGTAAACCTTCGAATCCAGCATCTCGAGTCCATCAAATAAACGTGGCTAAGAACAAGGATTCGACCCAGTCAACTCGGCAAAGAACTCGGATCGATACGAAGGAGGCGCTCCACGTCATCACAGAAGCCCAAGCCTGGATCGATTCGAAGCAATCGATTCGAACCATATCGATTCGAACAGAGCACTGCCACCAGAAATGCAATCTTGAATCGATCATAACTCAAGTTCTACAAATCCAAATGCCATGAAATTTTCACAGAAGCTTAAGCACATGATGAAGAATGTCCACGCCAAATTTCAGCTCGATTGGATGATTTCTTGATCGATTCGAACCAAGGGTCGAATCGATCCCTAAGTGGGCCCGAATCTCCAGATTTCGGCCATGTGGGCCCCCTGACATACCAGAACTGGTCTCCCCTCATTTTAGGCGAAATATCAGCCTCCTACACCTATAAATAGAGCCCCTGGTCATTCAGAAAAGAGGTCGGATAATTCTAAGTACTAAAGAGCGCCCAGATTCTGCCAGATTTACTCCAAAACACCACCACTACCTTAGATTGAGACTTAGCATATGATTTCAGTTGTACTACATTAGAAGAGATTGTAATCATTGAGTGAACATCAATAAAATCATCAACTTCAGAGTGGACGTAGGCAAGATCGCCGAACCACTATAAATCTCGTGTTTCTGTTCATTATTTCTGAATTGTGATACTCTGTTTGCTTAGATTTGGGATTTGTGTGTGAATATTGTTGATTTATATTCATACATTGGTGCTTTCACAACATTCGGGGTTTGTGACCAATTTTGGCGCAAACACCAAGTCGATCCTATGTATAGCATAGACAAAACGAAGTTAAGAGAATAAGATAGAATCATGAGCAATGGATCATTAGTCTAGCTAATGATCAAAATGATCTTACTCATCATCGAAATCCTTAATGAATCCATTATCTCTCCTTTTATTAAGAATCCAAAATGAGTTACAATTATGAGAGCCTTTTCCCCCCAAATTGATTTACGGTTTACAAAGGGTTTTTGTTGTAGCAATGAAGTTAGAGTAGAAGAAATGAGCTTAGGATTCCAAAATCTGGTTCCTCAAAATTGGACCCCTTGGGTCTTATTTATAGATGCAGTTGGCCCCCTTCCGCATCAATGCCTTCGACCCAGTTGAAAGGCCCCCTTTTTATATGCCGCCTCATGCCTTTCGACTTGGTCGAAAGGCCTCGTCTGCCTATGATGCAGTCGAAAGGCATCTTTTTCGAGTCCTTTAACTCACCCTTGCGCATTCCTTACCTTACTCCAAATCTTTCGACTAAGTCGAAAGGGTCTTTTATCAACTTTTCGCCTTTGTTGATTCTTTAGTATTGCTTTTTCTGCTTTCTCTAGAACTACTTTCAACGTTGTCGAAAGGTCTTCATATGCGCCTTTCTCCTTACGTTGCCTTATTGTTATTGGAAGTAAGATAGGAGCCTCCAACTCTATCCATAGGTTGTCCATAGGAGCTTTGAAGATGTTGAAGTACCAATGGTTCCGATGATGTTAAGTAGCTTCTATGCCTGTGAATTGATGCGGAAAGTTCTCTTGATGTCAATGGCTTCAACCGGTTCGAAAGGCTTGGGTATGCTTTTGAAAGGGTTGTTATAAAGGCGAATCCTTTGGTTCTGAAAGGTTTGTCATGCATATGAGTGGCTAATGCCTTTGCCTTCGATAGGTGGTTTCGATGTTGTCCTTGCTTTCTTTAAATACGTGAATCCATCTATATCGAAAGGTTGAAAGTAGTGGAAGTGTTGTCTTGCTTCTATCTGATTCGAAAGCTTTCGCACTATTTATTACTGGTAAGGGCACATGGTGCCTCCGACTCCTTCGAAATCCTCCTCAATGCCTTTGAAATGTTCTCTTCTGACCTTTGTTGAAACCCATGCCTATAACTCCAACGGAGCCTGATATTCTTATTAACCTTCTTTCATACTTCTGTTCTTAAATGGATTTTATGGCTAACAATGACAATGATCGATTGACGTTGTACATGGAAATTTCATCAGTACAATGGTGACACTCAGATCATTAAAGAAAAAGAAAAAATAAAAAGAATGTGTAATAGAAAAATCAGGTCGGCATTCTAACTGACTAAAACATTAACAAAAAGACAAAGCATAAGCAAAATCAAAGTAAAGGAAGAAACACTCACTGATTAAGGTTGAAGTTTGAAGACTCGATAAAATTGGAGAAGAAGAAGAGACAGGCTCTTATAAATTGTTGCATTCAATCTGGGTTGTTAGATCAAATTAGCGGGAGACGATCAAGAACATCCAGGTTTCATCAATTACTCTGTTACATCACCCATCACAACACTGAACAATCTCTGCAATGTCTCAAGAAACCAAACGCCTATGCCAATAGCATCGAGACATGTGTCTACGGCATGAAATGCATGAATAAAAAGTCAGCCTCTGTTTGTTGGTGTGAACTCTGGGGGTAAAATGTAGCTTAATTTGCTCGCAAGTGTAAAACAAGAAGGCCCACATGGTTCAAATAGCCAGCATCTTAGCCAACTTAGTTCCAATAACCCACATCTTGGTCTAAACCACAGGGGTCCTACTATAAAGCTACATAACCGACGTAAATACATGCGAACCCTATTAAAACTAAAGACTATCGGTAAACAAAGGCAAAAAATAGTGGCTCGACATGTGAATGGTGCTTCACAGGAAATGGTCTGGACAACGCGTCTCACTCGTTCTTCGACAAGTTCCCTCACTCGTCTTCCGACCACTATTACTTACACCTTCTTCGAGCAGCTTGTCTAAACACAGTTGGCTTTGGCTACAGACATGTGAATACCCCTTCAAAAAGAAGCAACCACTCTGTAAGGTCTCTCTAAAAAGACTGGAATATACGACATTATTCATCTAAAAAGCAGTATTATGCAATAAGCACTCCTGGTCTTTCACTGCAATACATACCAAAGCACCACTACACAACCACTTCTTGATCCTATGCCGCTTGACCTTGACTAATTCATGCTCCAGTATGGACCACCAACAAGCGGTCGTCTGAACTATACAATCAAATTGTCATCTTAACTGATGCAAAAATAAATTGAACAACCTAATCAACAGCCAAGAGTCCATTCTCTTTATTCTATATAAGATCGGCCTGGATATTCCTAAGTTTCATAAATTCATCAATGTCGAAACCCCATCTCCATTCTTATTTCCATTGTCTAATATTGGTTTCGATGCTGATGTGTTTCGAATGAATATATCCAAGTCGATCCTATGTATAGCATAGACAAAACGAAGTTAAGAGAATAAGATAGAATCATGAGAAATGGATCATTAGTCTAGCTAATGATCAAAATGATCTTACTCATCATCGAAATCCTTAATGAATCCATTATCTCTCCTTTTATTAAGAATCCAAAACGAGTTACAATTATGAGAGCCTTTTCCCCCCAAATTGATTTACGGTTTACAAAGGGTTTTTGTTGTAGCAATGAAGTTAGAGTAGAAGAAATGAGCTTAGGATTCCAAAATCTGGTTCCTCAAAATTGGACCCCTTGGGTCTTATTTATAGATGCAGTTGGCCCCCTTCTGCATCAATGCCTTCGACCCAGTTGAAAGGCCCCCTTTTTATATGCCGCCTCATGCCTTTCGACTTGGTCGAAAGGCCTCGTCTGCCTATGATGCAGTCGAAAGGCATCTTTTTCGAGTCCTTTAACTCACCCTTGCGCATTCCTTATCTTACTCCAAATCTTTCGACTAAGTCGAAAGGGTCTTTTATCAACTTTTTGCCTTTGTTGATTCTTTAGTATTGCTTTTTCTGCTTTCTCTAGAACTACTTTCAACGTTGTCGAAAGGTCTTCATATGCGCCTTTCTCCTTACGTTGCCTAATTGTTATTGGAAGTAAGATAGGAGCCTCCAACTCTATCCATAGGTTGTCCATAGGAGCTTTGAAGATGTTGAAGTACCAATGGTTCCGATGATGTTAAGTAGCTTCTATGCCTGTGAATTGATGCGGAAAGTTCTCTTGATGTCAATGGCTTCAACCGGTTCGAAAGGCTTGGGTATGCTTTTGAAAGGGTTGTTATAAAGGCGAATCCTTTGGTTCTGAAAGGTTTGTCATGCATATGAGTGGCTAATGCCTTTGCCTTCGATAGGTGGTTTCGATGTTGTCCTTGCTTTCTTTAAATACGTGAATCCATCTATATCGAAAGGTTGAAAGTAGTGGAAGTGTTGTCTTGCTTCTATCTGATTCGAAAGCTTTCGCACTATTTATTACTGGTAAGGGCACATGGTGCCTCCGACTCCTTCGAAATCCTCCTCAATGCCTTCGAAATGTTCTCTTCTGACCTTTGTTGAAACCCATGCCTATAACTCCAACGGAGCCTGATATTCTTATTAACCTTCTTTCATACTTCTGTTCTTAAATGGATTTTATGGCTAACAATGACAATGATCGATTGACGTTGTACATGGAAATTTCATCAGTACAATGGTGACACTCAGATCATTAAAGAAAAAGAAAAAAATAAAAAGAATGTGTAATAGAAAAATCAGGTCGGCATTCTAACTGACTAAAACATTAACAAAAAGACAAAGCATAAGCAAAATCAAAGTAAAGGAAGAAACACTCACTGATTAAGGTTGAAGTTTGAAGACTCGATAAAATTGGAGAAGAAGAAGAGACAGGCTCTTATAAATTGTTGCATTCAATCTGGGTTGTTAGATCAAATTAGCGGGAGACGATCAAGAACATCCAGGTTTCATCAATTACTCTGTTACATCACCCATCACAACACTGAACAATCTCTGCAATGTCTCAAGAAACCAAACGCCTATGCCAATAGCATCGAGACATGTGTCTACGGCATGAAATGCATGAATAAAAAGTCAGCCTCTGTTTGTTGGTGTGAACTCTGGGGGTAAAATGTAGCTTAATTTGCTCGCAAGTGTAAAACAAGAAGGCCCACATGGTTCAAATAGCCAGCATCTTAGCCAACTTAGTTCCAATAACCCACATCTTGGTCTAAACCACAGGGGTCCTACTATAAAGCTACATAACCGACGTAAATACATGCGAACCCTATTAAAACTAAAGACTATCGGTAAACAAAGGCAAAAAATAGTGGCTCGACATGTGAATGGTGCTTCACAGGAAATGGTCTGGACAACGCGTCTCACTCGTTCTTCGACAAGTTCCCTCACTCGTCTTCCGACCACTATTACTTACACCTTCTTCGAGCAGCTTGTCTAAACACAGTTGGCTTTGGCTACAGACATGTGAATACCCCTTCAAAAAGAAGCAACCACTCTGTAAGGTCTCTCTAAAAAGACTGGAATATACGACATTATTCATCTAAAAAGCAGTATTATGCAATAAGCACTCCTGGTCTTTCACTGCAATACATACCAAAGCACCACTACACAACCACTTCTTGATCCTATGCCGCTTGACCTTGACTAATTCATGCTCCAGTATGGACCACCAACAAGCGGTCGTCTGAACTATACAATCAAATTGTCATCTTAACTGATGCAAAAATAAATTGAACAACCTAATCAATAGCCAAGAGCGAATTCTAGGCTTTGGCAGCACAATCACAACCATCCAACTCAATTTGCAGCAGCTATAAATTCAACTTATCATGCACTTGTACAAAGATCGATCATCGAAAAATTCAAGCTCTCAAACATTTGTTTTTCTTATCATTGTCTCTTGTAATCCAAACTATTGTAAGAGAAGCAAAGCAATAAAGAATACTCATTTTTTGTCTATGCAGATAACCAAACCTCAAATAGACAACTTCTTCTTGACTATCTCCCTCGTTTTGCTCAAGAAACTCATCCTTAGTTAGTCATTGGTGATTCCAACAGTCTTCTCTGTTTTGAAGACAGAATAGGTGGTAAACTTATTACCCTCAAAGATATCAGCCCTTTAAATGCTACCATTAATTATTCCAACCTGATACAAATACCTTACTGTGGCACCAGATATTCATGGAACAACATGAGTAGATCTGGTAAAAGAACTTTTAGCAAGATTGACCATTCTTTTTGCAACTTTACTTCCTTTTCCACCTGCCCAAGCATTTCTACTTTTCTTCCTCTCCCCTTCTCTTAGATCACTCTCTACAAGTCCTAAAGCTTGATGTGGTTGCAATGAAAAGAAAAGCCTCGTTTATAATGCTTGGATCCTTGATCCTGAATTTTTTAACTTAGTTAAACTTGCTTGGTCTTCTAATTTTTTTGGCACACCTATGTACATTTTCCAAAAGAAATTAAAGAAGGTCAAAACAACACTTGGAGCTTGGGCTACTCTCAAATATGGCAAAGGTGATTTATTGTCTAAGACCCTGGAAGCTGATCTAGCAAAGCCTAGCTGCTATCCATGGCAAACCCAAGTGACACTATGCTAGCAAAACTTGAGTTTGAACTCCAGGACCAATATAGAAGAGCTCTCGCCACTGAGGAGGATATGAGGAGGCAAAAGATGAGAATCAAATGGAATGTCCTTGGAGATAGAAATACCAGATTCTATCATGACAGCTTAAATGTCAAGCAGGCCAAAGCTCATATTCACAACATCAATAATCAACTGGGTATCCCAGCTGTTACTCCAGTTATGATTGAAAAGAGCTTTCTTGACTATTTTTCTAACCTACTTGGCAACTCTGATAGGTTTGTTCCTAATCTCCCTTTAATTGATGACATTGATATGCCAATATTATCTTTAGAACAGGTAGTCTATCTATCAACTAAAGTAACTAAGGAAGAAATTAAAGCAAGCATCTCTAGTATGAACAAAGACTCATGTGGAGGACCAGATGGATTCAATGCCCAGTTCTTCACATCCTATTGGGAAATAATACAACATGATCTATGCAAAGCTGTATTTAGTTTATTTACTCATAATAGAATGCTTTCTGGAATTAACGCCACCAATCTTGCTTTAATCCCTAAAAGTGATCATCCAGCTAGTGTATCTGACTTTAGGCCAATTGCCTGTTGTAACATAACCTACAAGTGTATATCCAAAATTATTGCTTCCAGATTAAAGAATGTCCTTCCATCTATAATCTCTTAAAACCAAGCAGCCTTCCTTCTTGAAAGAAGCATCCTTGACAATGTTCTATTAGCCCACGAACTGCTTAAGGACTATAAAAAAGCAGGTGCGTCACCTAGAGCTACGCTTAAGTTAGATATTAGAAAGGCTTTTGATACTTTGCAATGGTCTTCCATCTCTAGGGTTCTTGCTAGAATGAAATTTCCAAATCACTTTTCCTCATGGATATATACATGCTTATCAACTGTACATTTCTCCTTATGCTATAATGGTTCATCTATTGGATATTTCAAGAGCAATCAAGGGATCAGACAAGGAAAACTGATGTCTTCCTATCTGTTTATTATGGTTATGGAAGTTGTAACCAGGTTAATAACTAAAAAAGTTGTTTCAAAGAATATCAGCTTGCACCCCAAATGTCATGAGCCATTGATCGCCTTAATAATGTTTACTGATGATTTGATCATCTATACCAAACCAAATGAAGTTTCCATAACTGCTATATTAAAAATCCTTGATATCTTCCATAAATTCTCTGGGTTGGCTATCAGTTGTGCAAGTCCAGCATCTTAATTGCTGGTACCACTCTGCAGCAAGCTAACTCTATTGGACTTTTATTTGGTTTTCCTAGTGCTTCTAACACATCATCTTATCTTGGTATACCTCTGGTATCATCCAAGATATCCACAGGCCAATGTATGAGCTTATATGAAAAGTCAACTAATGTTATGAATGGTTGGTCCAATAAATCATTAACTCAAGCTGGTATATTAACACTCATTAAGTCAGTGTATTCTCCTTTTCAACATATTGGTACAGGACTTTCATTTTTCCAAAGAAGCTCATTCTTATGATTCGTAAAGCCATATGCAATTTTTTATGGACTGGCTGTGTTGCATCGAACAAATTGAAACCTATTAGTTTCAAGAAGACTGAACAGAAGAAAAAGTTTGGAGGGCTTGGAACTCTTAGTCTATGCAATTGGAACAAAGCTGTGTTTAGTGATGATGTTAATAACCTCTTGACTAAAAAGAATAACATTTAGGTTAACTGGACATTAAGACACAACCTGAAAAGCAAAAAGTTTTGGACTATGGATATTCCACGGGGATGTAGCTGGACATGGAGGTCCATCCTTAAGCTCAGAGCCATATTTTTACCTCAAATAAGATTACTTGCCTCTCGGAATGGGCATGTGAGCTTCTGGCATGACCCGTGGGCTAGGCAAGGCCTGATTTTTGAAACAGTCCTGTCATTTAATCAAAAAAACCAAACTGACATACCTAATGATGCTAAGGCTGGTGAGTTTATCAATAATGGTTTGATTTCCCAGCCATACTCAAGTAATCAGACTATCAGGCAACTGTGGCTTGAAATCATAAGGTAACATTATCCTATAGTGCAGTTTGATATGGTGGTGTGGTCTACTGATTTCTAGAAACACTCGGTTTCTCTGGTGTACAACAACATGAACAATTGGAAGGAATCAACTAGTTTGCATGGAATAAAAGGGTTTGGAATCCTTATTGTAAGGAGAATGATAATATGCTCCTTTGGAAAGTTCTGAGAAATGCACTGAATACAAAAGATAGGCTAATAGCCTTGGGCATGCAGGTTGATCCTTCTTGTGCTTTCAGCCCTGATGGTTCTGAGACAAATGTGCATATATTTTTCAACTGCAACTTCATTTTTTCCTGTGGTAAAGACTCATGCAATTTTTTGGAAGGTACAATATTTCAAGAACCAGTTGTATAGATTGGTGCAATTTATACAAAGCTACCAGATGGAAAGATGATTCAGGCATTTTGATGCTGTTGATACTTAAAACTTTTATAAGGGTAATTTGGAAGCAAAGGAATGATGGAATTTTCAATGGCAAGAGTAGAAGTGTTATTGAGATATGGAATGAAGTGAGGCAAGCTATAAAGCATGGTATTATGTTCAATTCTTACTATTTTGACAGTAGAATTCTTATGAACTAAATCTAGCTTGCCTTATGGCAATTTAGGTTATTTTGTTTTAATTCCTCATTGAATTTTCCTTTGTTTCTTCTCTCATGTATCATAGCTTGTTACGATGCATTCTTATTATTTATTGTTTTTGCAATAAACCGGTAGGGGTCCAGTTAACCCAGCTTATCTTTGCTAAAAAAATTAAAAAATAAAATAAAAAATACTCATAGTGAATGTTGATCAACTTAGATCGAATCACTCTAAATCTTGTATCTTTTACTTATTATGTATTTGTTCTTGCATTTTTCATTTCCAAATCAAGTAATTATTAGGTATCGTTCGCTAATATCAATTTTTTACCATAATTCCAAGGTTGGCTAAATTTTTAGTCAACAAATATTGATATATCCATTGAGACTAGTGTACGTAATGTTTTCCTTTAGAAAATAGACATCTGCTACATATGTAGTGTGATGCATCAGTGCTTGATCATAGAAGGAAGCCAAAAGTGAATTAATAAAAATAAAAATAAAAACCTATTGTATATTCTATAATGCAAAGATAAAATATAATAACTAACATAGATATAAAACTGACGATAAAAGTAATAGTAACAGAAATGAATCAAAGTGTAGCAGGTTCATCACAGTTATATAAAACAAAGTGACAATAGAGTTTATACATCTGAATAATAAACTCTAAATAGAAAATTGTCTCTAATAGTAAATAAATGCTAATGTAGCTCTACAATATCGCACAATGGAATACAATGATAAAAGCTCCAAATATAGGTAAAGCATAAGCCTTCTTCTCTTCCTCTGCACAACTTCATGCACTATCTATACCTTCAATATCAATCTACTCATTTAAGAGTACCTGAGAATATAAGATGCAATGCAAATAACCTCGGATCAAACAAAAGTCTAGTATAAGCGATCTATAATCTGAAAATAGATATAAAATTTGTAACATCGTAAATAAGAACAGATAGTATGTATAATCATTTTTTATCCATCCTAGAATCCAAAAGGTTGCATATATAACAATACAAGCTAAGTTATCATCATCAGGGCATACTACTATATAATATAACATGGGGTGTCTAGACATCTAACATTGATAATACCTATATCGTGTGACATCCATAGCAAACATAGCGACCATTAATCAATCATACATCACCTAATGAAGTGCGTTGGATATATGATAACTTGTATGATCACATTTGAAGATCAAAGACCATTCAACATCTCGGTTTCATAAGTGCTCGAATTTATGCCACTTTCAATGGTCAGTAACTAGAACCATGTATCGAAGAAGTCTAGGGTATGTACATGGATCACTTATCGACAAAACAAGGTGAGCACCTCACATACCTATCTTTATGAGCATACATAAAAATCTCGAAGTTATCAACGATCCCTTAGCACACGTTCCCATAGTAGAACACATTGTACATTCCAATTCATAAGTTTATATTATCGAACATGCCCTCCTTGCCATCAGCAAATACTACGAGCACTTCCCCTCAAATATTTGATCAAAACAACTCACATCATTGAGTTGAGTTGTCAAAGTTTGGAATATTTCTGGTCATTTCACCAAATCCTTGAGTTTTCTCGTGTCGAACCAGAAGTCACCTCGCATCTCCTCGTATCATGCCTGAAGTAAACTCCAATTTCCTCGTGTTAAGCCAGCATCTGCTCCATGTTTAAATTTGATTGGTATTTCTTCAATATCTCAAGATCCAACTATTAGATCTACCTGTGATCAATCATGAAGTCAGCACAATCAGTGGAGGAATGATTCTTCTCAAGTCAGCATAATCGGTGGTGCGATCAATCATGAAGTTAGCACAATGTTGAAGCTTCTCCTCAACATGCCTAACATCTCTAAAATGTTTAGGATCAATTGGTGGTGGGATGATTGATCGATGGTTCAGACTTAACCATTTTCATGTTGTTCCCAAGTTGGCTAGAAGTTAATGACGTGTTTTTTCCATCTAAAGCCTAAAGTCAACACAAGTTTGCGCCTTGCCATATTTCCCATTTTGGATCAATCGGTGCCAACTTTTCTCCTATGTTTCTGCCTTCTAGAGCAGAAGTAGTTATCGTGTGTTCCTTGTGTTCACCCCGATTCAATTTCAGCCACTTAATTTAGTGTAGTTTTCCACCTTAGTCCCTCAAATATCTTTGGTACCGATTTATGGATTAGTATCGATTCATCCAAACTTAGTCAAATTTTGGATAAGTCATTTTTCCAACTTTTTGCATCAATCGCCATCTGATTCACTACTCTACTCTACGTGTAGTCTTCTTTCCATCAGTACGACTCCAATCAATCAAGAACCAATCTATTTATGTTTATTCTATCAATTTATATTTTCATCATTTGCACAATCATCTTTGGATGGCTCATCATCAACCCACTTCTCTACACAAGATCCTTGTCAATAGAACAACCCCATCCCAAAATTTCTTTTGATAAGTGTTTTTAACCAATTCAAACATGCATTCAAAAAATAAACAAGCATCATATCCACACAATACTATCAACATATGAATCATATCCTAAACTAGCATTCATATCATCGCTCAAAGCATGATTTATACGCAAAAATCATTTTTAAATCATCTAAATTCGTTAAAAAGTCATTTATAAATCTAAACTAGTTCAAAATACATTTTAACTTTGAAAATGGACCAAAATACATTTTTAACATATATATAAGAATAAAAAAGGTTCGTAAGATGGTAGATCACTCACCTATCGTTGTGCAATCGATCAAAATCACCAGAAACAAGGTAGATCTAAAATGGACGCCAATGCATGAATTCCAAGCGCCCAAAACATCAGTTAGATAATCCCCTTGCTAACCTACTCTTAATTGCTTAATCAGGCTTGTTATATATTTGATAGAGTTTTGATAAGAGAAGGGTTAATGGAGGTTAGGAAAAAAATTTAGGAAGATGAAAGTGATTGGTGGCTGCTTTCTTAGTTGCAGCTAACCCTAATCCCAAAATGGATTAGCAGGCTAATTTTAGGCTTAGGCTAATTACCTATTAATTTGCCTAAAAACTATTAAGCTTAAAACAGCCATATCTCCTAATCTGTAAGGCTAAAAATTTATTATAAGCACTCTACAAAAAAGAAAGTCAACAAATCTTTCATTTGGAAGTGGTTAAAGATCCTAATTCAGCTATTGTCAAAAGTTAAAGCACTTACAAGTTTTCAATGTGAAAATTGTCAATAATTTATTCTAAGGATCAAAACATCAAAACTCTACATTCCCCAAAGTTATAGCCTATTTAGACCCAAATTGGTTACAAACGTACTATTTTTACCATCAATACATATAATGTGTGTTCTTACATCCCCCCTTAGAATTTCTCCCTTGAAATTACAACCAAACAAAACATAACCAAAACAATACCAATACCAAGTATGCCTAACAACCAAACAAGCAAGTCATGAACCTGTGCAAGTATTCTAGCATGCAAGGCTGTGTAGTTAAAGCACTTAGTAGTTCCATAGTGGTGGAGGTGCAAAATGTTATAATAGGGATAAAGTGGGATATAGGCATATACCGGAAAATAGTGGAGGTGCAAAAAACTTCATTAGATATAAAACCAAATATTTAAAGTTAATTTATTCTCACCCTTGCATCATTTATGAAGGAAAATGAAATATTGTTTAATCTTATTTAATAAAACGAAAGAATATAATGATTTATGCAGTCAAGATTTGGTGACTATAATAGATTTCTAACTTATATTGAGCACTTATGCCTTAAAATTAGGTTTTTATCCTAAGTTTGTTGATCTGGTTCAAAAGAGAACTAGTCAAATCAACCTTTTTATATTAATGTTGCTGAAGAGTGTGCTAAAGAGCATTGATTTAGTGGGTGTAGCAGAAAATAGTGAGGCTTAAAGCAGATCTATTGTTCAATAGTGCTATGCTGAAAAAGCATTGTGATTAAAGAGCGTTGTGCGCTATAATAGGTAGTTTGCGGGGCTTTAGCGGGTTTTTAATTGCACAGATGCAAGGTACTAAACTATGACCAAGTAAAGAATTCCAAATAAGCAGACTACGTGCTCTCCTCGGTCTCCAAAGTGCTATCACTTTCGCTTTCACTCCACTGAACCTTTACCAACTTCACAGTCATCCTCCTAAGCTGCTTCATACTCCACTCAACTGTACGAATAAGCTTTTGAGGTCTTGATGCTTAAGGTTCAACTTTAAAATCATTCGGTTGATTTGGTGCAACAATCATGTCTGAGTCATGCACAAAATTCTTAAGACTTGAAACATGGAATAAATTGTGCAGACCCGCCATCTTCTGAGGTAAATTGACTATGTATGCTAGGTTCTCAATCCTCTTGCATATCGAAAAAAGACCTACAAACCTTGGTGCCAACTTCTTGCTATTATTAAATTGAACTGTATTCTTCAATGGAGAAATTTTAACAAGCATCATATCACCAATAGAGAACTCTAAAATCATTACTTCTCTTAACAACGTAGCACTTTTGTCTTCCTTGTATTGCTTTCATACATTTCCAAATGATCTCAATCTTCTTCGAGGTCTCTCTTATCACATCTAGCCTAATTATCAGTTTCTCACCTACTTCCCACCAACATGAAATAATGTTGCATGGTTGGCTATATAATGCCTCAAACGGAGTCATACCAATGCTTGATTGATAAATATTATTGTGTGCATACTCTACCACATGCAAAAGATCATCTTATGAGCTTCCAAAGTCAAGTATCCAAGCTCATAGAAGATCATCCAATATAAGATTCACTATCTTGGTTTGACCGTCGGTTTATGGGTGGTAAGCTATAATCAAATGCAGCTTTGATTCTTTTGTAAACTTTTCCAAAATCCACTCATGAATAATGGATCTTGATTACTCACAATGTTCTTCGGATACCACTGGAATCGTACAATCCACTTAATATACATATCAACTAGTTTTGACGCCATTCTATTGGACTTCAAAGGTATAAATTGGGTATCGACTATGACCCAAATGCCACCCTCCAATCCACCAATGAAATCCATCGATATCTATTCCCACTTCCATTAGGAAACTTCGAGCAGTTGCAGCAAACCACTCAGTTTCTTCGGCTCAACTTTCACTAGCTGACAATTCATGCACTTCGAGATAGATGTCCTGATATCCTTCTTCATCCCTTTCTAATAAAATGTCTGCATTATGTCTCTATACATTTTATTTCCTTCAAGATGGATGGTCAACTTTGAATGATGGCACTCTTATAGCACCTTATCCCTAAGTCCATTAACATCGGGTACACATAATCTTCCATTCTTACGGAACCAACTATCTCGGTCAAGTTCATACTGCTTCATATCCTCAGACTCTACTCTCATCTCAAGATTATAAATAATATATTATAGTCTAGCATCATGCCTCTAACTAGTACCAACTGCCTCTATTAGAGTGGGTCTATTAGTCGAGTTCACCAATATCTCTAGCTCTAGCTCAAACCTAGTCGAAAATCATATTGTAACATCCCTCATTTCGAGACACGAAAACGAATGACAATGATGTTATAGTCATCGCCAAAATTATTTTCAAGTACAAAGTAATATCAGTATAATTTTTTTTACAACATTATGTAACAGAGTAGCTAAATAATTTCATTACGTCAAAATGTTGTACAAAATTCATTACTTTACCATTAACCCATCTCACTCCCATGCAAGGGTAAACATATAATAAGATATAAATTAAGTTTCATGCCCGACATATGAGGATGCCGACATGGACACTTACTAGTTATAAACTATGATTTTATATAGTGGAATTTCAAAATAGCTTTTATTTGCAAAATAAGACTACTACTTCGTCTTTAGAGTCTTTATTCGTTTTTTCCAAAAGCTACATGTCTATACCCTAAACTCAACATATTCGATGAGTACCCGTGGGTTTATGGATAATAATAAAAGCAAAAGTCAAATATAAGCCTGGTATAAGTAATACTTTACCCTAAGCAAACAACCATATAATGAGACCATGTCGCTAAAGCACGGAGTAGGTTTTCCCCTCACTATTCCAACTTCATCGATTACCTCATATAATGTATTAATATCAAACCATGATCGAACGCCAAACGTCAATTTCAACATAAGTGTGAGATTCTCTTCACAGCATTTTTGACTATTTTTTAAAGTCGGTTCATTTTTAGATTTGCCACTTAGGCCTTACTCCTATTAGTTTAACAAGGGTACTAAACACTTAAGGTTATCACTTAGGTGTTGTATCCAACCTTCCTTTAAGTGTATCATGAACAGCTTATTAGGTTGCCGTCAAGGCCTTACACCACACATCATCAAATATAATGTTACATTTAGACAAATGGTTTCCATATGGGTCTTACATCACCAATCGTCAAATCTAAAGTTTTGATAAACGGATGACACACGGGCTTTACATCATCAACCATCAAATATAATGTCGTGTTTTGACAAATGGTAATGTGTGGCCAATTATCAAATATAATGTCGTGCGTAGACGTATTAGTGCCACAAAGGCCATATATTTACATTTTCATTATTTTTAATGATCGAACGTGTCATCACATACCTTATTTTAACCTAGTCTAAATTTTCATTCTATAAGCAAGTTATTTCATTTTAACTTATTATTCTTATGGCTATTACATCTTTATGAAATTCTCAACCATCACTTAGGAAAGATGGCTTCCCAAGTGCTACAAAAATTCATTTATTTACTTAGAATTTCTTAGCACCTTTAGCTATCATAGGTTGTTAGTACATAGCCATCGCAGGTTAAAGACTAACGCAAGTTAGTACATTTTAGAGCTATCTCAAGTTGACATTAAACTATAGTAAGTTGATTAGTTTTGTACTATTTCAAGTTGACATTAAGCTATCTTAAGTTGACATTAAGCTATCTCCAATTGATATCTCTAGTTGATATTAAGCTATCTCTAATTAATATCTCTAGTTGATATTAGTTATTTCCGGTTGATATCTCCAGTTGATATCAGCTATCTTCAGTTGACATTAAGTCATAGCAAGTTGATATCTCTAGTTGTATCTCACATTGACATTTGATATTAAGCTACCGTAAATTAATATTAAGCTATCACAAGTTGATATCTCCAATTAATATCAGCTATCGCAAGTCGGTATCAGCTATCTCCAGTTGGAATTAAGCTATACCAAGTTAAGATCTCCAGTTGATATCATCTATCTCCAATTGACATTAAGCTATTCCAAGTTGTTATTAAGTTACCACGAGTTGATATCTCCTGATATCAGCTATCATAAGTTAATATCAACTGTCTCTAGTTCCTATCAGCTATCTCCACTTGACATCAAGTTATCTCTAGTTGATATCAGCTATTTCCAATTGATAGTAAGATATCGGAAGTTGATATTAAGTTATTGCAAGTTGATATTAAGCTATCGCGGGTTGATATCTCCAATTGATATCAGCTATTGCAAGTTGATATTAAGCTGTCACAATTTGATATTAAGCTATCGCAAGTTAACATATCCAATTAATATCAGCTCTCGCAAGTTGATATCAAGCATCTCAAGTTGATAATAAACTATCGCAAGTTGATATTAAGCTATCGCCAGTTGGTATCTTTAATTGATATCAGCTATTGCAAGTTGATATAAGCTGTTGCAAGTTGATATGGAAAATTGGTAATTAAATTGAAAACAGTTTTATTTGCATTCAAAGGAGATATGTTTTACCAAACCCAGTTATATATCAAATTATGACTAGTTTACCTAGGATTTATGTGGGGTTTTTTTAGAAATTACTTACCTTCTTAATTAATTAATTAACATTTTGTATTTAGCTCTTCTCTTTGCCAAATAATTCATATAAATACGAAAATTCATGGGAAAAATCCAAAAAAATCACCAAAAATCTTAATCACCGTATTTTGCTTCATATAACATTTTCAAGCTAAAATAATTATTTTTAATATTATAAATGACTAATTTCCAAATTTAGGAATTTTCTCTACTTAGAAAATATATATATTCCAAATAATCATAGAAAATTACAGAATCAAAAACCTACCTCCATAGTATTATTATACACATCATAATTCTCAAGTGATTCGAAGAAGATTTAGTTTATATTTTTTCTTGAAAATTCATAAATCATCATCTTTAATTCACAAACATGAACAAATATTTTCTAATCTTTTCAAATCAGTTCATTAACATTTAAAACATCACAAATACATACAATCCAAATCTGTACGGATTTCGAAGGTTTTGGAGAAAGAATTACTCATATTTTGTGTGATTATACTTGATTTAGAGCTTTGCTTGTTCTTATAAATGGAAATCGTTATTTTCCTTTAAATTTTCATCTTATCTTCCTTTAAAAATATGGTTGGTCTCTCTTTGGTTAATTTTTATTTTTGTTTTTGAGTGGATGACGGGAATGAATGAAAGGTGGGAGAGTTAGGGGAATGGTAATTGTAATGATCAACCTTTTCAACCCTCAAAATTCGACCATAATACATCCACGGTATTCACGCGTCGAGCATTTAAGTGCTGAAAAGACGATTGTTAGGGTGAAAGAAAAGAAAAGACAGAATAAATCCTCACATCACAATGAGTAATATATAATATACACATGATCTTTACAAAAGAAACCTGTAATATACATATGTCAACTAAAGTAAACTAACCTATCATCAGCCTGGACAGTATATCATCATATCCTCACAAATGCTAAAAATATAAAACAAGAAATGCAGTGGAAAATAAAATATGTGAATATGTCTTGGAGGCATTCAACTCATCTCCTGAAACTCCAAAGCATCCATAACTAAATCTGAAATATACTCGGACTGACCCAATGTAACGCCCCACTCTGAGACCCACTGTAACAAAGAGTATTACGGCAGTAATACTGTCTGTTAAAGCGGAGAATAGAGTATAGTGGAAGTGACCATTTGTAATCAAGCTATAACTATCTACTGAATACGTCGAAAGGATGGTATCTATATATGTTTGTCAAGTGGTTCGACATATTCGGTAAATACTTATAACGAAATTGCAAATGGCTAAAGATCTATCAGGACAAAGCATAATAACATAATGAAATAGCATCACAGAACAGAATCACATAATAGATATAAAATCCCAGAACAATACATCATCAATACAGATCCAAATACTATAAGTGGGTACAAAGCCACTGCTCACACATGTGGGTCAAAAAAATATGTACGTATCAAAGTCTGAATAATAACAGAGTAGCGGAATAGTGGACAAATAAAAGCGCTATCTATCAGCATAGCAGATAATGTCCAAGCGGAAGCACAGAAGCTAAGTCCAGAGACCTAACCTGAAACAACTCGGTCTGACCCGAGTGAAAACACTCGGGTCAGGCTAGCTAAACAATCAGTAATAACTGAGATATAGAATAATGCGGTACATAAGTAAAACAGTACTTATCCAAAGAGAAGTATATTATGAACCACATGAATATAATGACGATCCCTAATCATCAATAAACAATAAAAATCTCCAAAGAGAAATCAACACCAAAGTGTAGAATAAATAAAATCGCCTCATATCATCGGCGTAGCCAAAGCTATAAAAAGATGCCCATAGGCAATAATCCCAAGAGTGACCAGAGTCTGTAATCAATGCCCAAGCAAAGATCGATGCTCCAAAGAGCAATGGGGATATACTGAAAAATCAATGAAATCAAACACTGAAAAACAGTGTCCAGAGACACTGTGAATCCACAAGGTAATCGCACTTACATCGTATGGTTCCATAGAACCAACGCCGAATGGCGGTACTCGAATGGGTATAAAAATCATCAGATAATACAAGTTTTGCACGTGCACCGACCAGAGTCGTTGTTGCCAAGTACTGTAAAGTTGTGATCGATCACTCGCACAGATGCGGAACGCGCGAAACGGCGAAATCCTTCCCAGAAGGATAAAGGCCCAGAGGCACACGCCGAAAAGTAAACTGCTCCATAGAGCAGGTGTCCAGAGACGGTTGCCCAGAGGCATGGTGACCCAGAGGTCCAGTACTGGCCGCCCAGAGGCAAATGTGTCACTAACTTCTTGGAGAGGAACCCGTAAAGTGTTAACAATGAGTCTCATACCCCATGTTCGCACTAAACGGTTTCCTAACCAATAGCAAGCTCACACTCCAAACAATAAAAAGTCTACCTCATATCATCGGTAAACTAGACCCAAAGGTCAAAACGATCAATCGAATAGGTCGGGGATTAACCGGAAAGAAAATACACACGGTTCCATAAGCCGGAGTTTTTCCCAACCGTTTAAGCACCTTTCCACTTCGCTCGAAGTGCTAAAGTGTGAGTGTGGGGTTTTATTATAGAAAATAATTGTGCGAAACGGATTTATAATTGATTTTTGAAATCACTTTAAAACGGCTTTTGAAAACTCTCCTATTATAGAGTAATTAATTTAATAATTAAAAATAATATTATATAATAATTTCGAAAGCCATTTAGGAGTGCAAAATCTTTTGAAAAGGATTCATAAAACCCGTGTACGAAATCTAGAGACAAATATCAAAGAAATCAATGAAAACAAGAAAATCATCAAAAATATTAAGTGTTTGTAACCATTCAAAAACAGCTGTGAACTCAAGTTCGATAATTTATTTGGACCAGCAAACTGTGTCCAAATGTCATGAAAATTTGCAGGCATGTAGTCCAAAATCCCTACTTTAAGATGCAAAAAGAATTTCTGAATTCCGAGTTGAGACGAAGTGGCAGCGACGTCTCAAAGTTGGACCCAGAACAAGATTTACACTGTTTACAAACAGCGACTAGAGTTCAACTTCGACACGAAATTCGAAGTACCAAACGAACTCCAATGTTGTCCAAATTTTCCTGAGATGGAGTTCGGAACTCCAGCTTTCTAACGAGACCAAAAACGTCGAATTCCGACTTCCGATGCGAACGTGGCGGCATCGCGGAGTGGCGCTCAAAAGCTGGAAACAGAAGGGATATTTGATTTTCATTCTAAGTGTTTGACCATTCAAAAACTGCTGCGAACCCAAGTTCGGCAATTTATTTGGACCAGCAAACTGAATCCAAATGACATGAAAACTGGTAGGCATATAGTCCAACATCCCTACTATAAGATGCAAAAAGAATTTCTGGAATCCGAGTTGAGACGAAGTAGCAGCGACGTCTCAAAGTTGGACCAAGAACAAGATTCACACTGTTTACAAACAGCGACAAGAGTTCAACTTCGACACGAAATTCGAAGTACCAAAAGAATGCCGATGATGCCTAAATTTTACAGAGATGGAGTTCGAAACTCCACCTTTCCAACGAGACCAAAAACGTCGAAATCCGACAAAGGACGAGCCCGGAATGGCGTCGCAAAGTCGGGGTTCGACGCTGAAAACAACGGGAGAAAAGAGACCAAGGCCTATAGCTATGCACTAACTGGCCAGAGATGAAAAACCATAATTTTGGTATAGTAAACTTCAAATTCTGGCAAAATGAATAAAATGAAAGTTGTAGCTTAGTTTCTAAGCTTTCCGGAATGACCAAGATCGTCAAATTCCGACCAGAGATGAAAATTCTATGACTAAAACAATTCTCAGATCTAAATTTTATATCACTGTCGTTGTGCTCTCGGGACAGTGGTAAGAATGCACAATTTTGACCAATTTAACTTTGAAATTTTATAAAACTCAAAACATGAAAGTTTTAGCTCTAAATCTAAGCTTTCCAGAACATCTAAAATTATTAGATTTGGATAAGATACGAGAGAGATACATGCAAAACAATATCAGATTGAAACTCAAGATAACTTGTTAAAGACAGAATTGGTCTTCTGTCTTTGAACGCATTTCAGATCATCTAAATGGCAATATTACAGAAAACTCACTGAACAAAAATTGTAGCATATGTTTTAAGCTTTCCGGAACATCCAAAATTATCTAATTCGGATAAAAAACGAGTAACTTATGGTCAAATCAATTTCAGGGTTTTATTTTATCAACCCTGTAGTTTGTTGTCAGGTCAGCGACAAACAAACGTGATTTCGACCATTCAAACCACAAAATTAGGCAAAGCTCAAAACATGAAAGTTATAGGCTACAGAATAAGCTTTCCAGAACTTCAAGAAAATCTTAATTCTGATTTAAGATGAATGAGATATGCCTAATTTACTAACAGCAATAAACTAATTATAATTTCAGCTAGCATATATTACCTCTTTCCAAGCAATGAAAAGAAGATCAAAGAGTTTCACAATCTAAATGCACAAAAAAAAAAGGATTACAAAATAATTTCAGAAATTAAAGAATAAATTAGAGGTGGGTTTTGTGATTGCTATTACCTCTTTTAGTAGTTTGGATTAACTCTCTTTGATTTGGTGTAGATTGGAGTCTTGCTTAGGAGGCCATGACTAGGTTTTGGAGCTTTCTAATTAGGTTTTAGTGGTTATGAAATGAAGTGTTGGCTGAAATGGGAGAGTAAAAGATACTTTATAGGCTAATGGTTAGGGTTATTGGATCTAATACCCATTAGGACTTTGTATTATTCATGTGCATACATATATAGGCAATTTTCTCTAAGTACACTCTACATACAAATTACTAAATACATTTCAAACCATAGAAAATTATGAAAATATGTTAACAATTACTTTTAGCCATTTCATAAAATCCTATATCAACAATATTTTACATTTTAACCCCTAATTTTTCCAAAACACCGTTTATAGTTAATATTAGCCAAAATCACAATTTTGCAAAAAAATTGCAAATTAATTTCCCAAATCAAATATTGCACTATTTTACACATATAAAATTTTGCAATAATATAAATTACAAATTTCCCTAATTAATTTCCTTGAAATGCCCCATTTTACACTTAAGCCCAAAATATTAATTTATTCAAAATGACTAAATTTTGAACAAATTAGCCACATTAAAAATTCATTAATAGCTCCAATTAAATTAAAATCCCAAATTTAATTTATTATTTGGTAACCGCAATCACGGGTTGTTACACCCAAGCATTATAAGAAAATAACGCCCGGATCAGTCTAGTAAACAAACATGAGGAACACAAATCAAATGGATTTTTAATGTTATAAAATCTTTCAAAATAAATGTATCTGGTAAGACCACGCCCCATATAAACATGGATGGGTTTTTACCTTACGAAAACCAAACCGCTATATAGAATATCTTATGATATTACAGTAACGTCTAGGGTTTAAAATAAATATTTAATCATAGTCGAAATTGTAACATTAATTACATTCCAGCATATTAAGTATACAACCAAGTTTGTAAGCACGTATTGGAAAATTGATTCCAATAATGACAACGTAAGGGACTACCTTCCGTATAGTATACCTCTAGAGAAAATATATAAAGACTGCAAAACTATTGCACCTCTACCAACACAGAACTGGCCTACCCCTTATTGGATAGTACCGAATATGATCACCACCATGGATGCCAACTTGACAAACCATTTCCGCGACCATAAGCAGACATAATTCATAAATATTGATATAGATACAAGTGATGATCATACCCTAACAGGAGCGACCGACATAGCCCTGTTGTATCTACCACAAGCTCCATGCGCTATCTCATATCCACAATCTCAATCTACTCATTTAAGAGTACCTGAGAATATAAGAAGTAATGCAAATAACTTCGGGTCAGAAAAACGTCCGGTAGGAGTAATCTGTAATCTCAAAATAGATATAAAAGTCATAACATCGTATATAGGAATAAATGGTATGTAGAATCATACCTGATCTGTCAATGCATCCAAATAGTTAGCGCACATAAACAATATATGCTAATATACCATCATAAGGACATACTACTACTCAAAGCACAACATGAGGTGTCTAGGTATCTAATATCGATAATACCTACATTATGTGACATCAATAACAAACATAGCAACCAACAAACAATTTCACATCACTCACTCAAGTGCGTTGAATATATGATAACTTGTATGATCACATTCGAAAATCAGAGACCGTTTAATGTCTTTGGTTTCATAAGTGCTTGAATCATGCCACTTTCAATGGAAAGGAACTAGAACTACATACCAATAAGGTCTAGGGTACATGGATAACGTATCGACATATCCAGGCGAACGTCCTCATATACCACCTCTTTAAGAGCACACATCGAAACCTTTGAGTTATCAATGATCCCTTAGCACACATCCGCATAGTAAAACACATCGTATGTTCCACTTCACAAGTTCGCATCGTCGAACTTGCCTCCTTGGACCATACCAGATGCTACAAACACTATCCTCAAAGTGTTTGATCTAAACAACTCACTATCAAGTAGTAGAAGTTCGAAACATTTCTAACCACTTCACAAAATTTTCAGCATTTCCATGCATTGAGCATATAGCCACCCAATGTCTCCTCGTGTTGTGCTCGAAGTAAACTCCAATTTCCTTGCATCAAGCCCACGTCTGCCCTATGTTTCAAATCGATCGGTATTTGTTCAATATCTTAAGGTCTAGCCATTGGATCTCCCTACGATCGATCATGAAGCTTCTCCACGTCATTCTCGACATCTCTAGGAACTTTGGGATCGATCGATGGTGGAATGATCAATCGGTGGTGATTAATTGCCGATCCATGATTAACAAATTTTAGCCTTTTTTAAAAGTTGGCTTAAAGTCAGCATCGCAATTTTCCATGTAGAGCCCAAAATCAGCACAAATTTTCCATTTAGCTACATTTCTCATTTTGTATCGATCGATGCCTACTTTTCTTCAGCGTTATTTCCTACTACACCCGAAGTTGTTATCGTGTATTCCTCGTGTTTGCCCTAAGTCAATATCAGCAATTTAGTTTTATGCAATTTTTCACTTTAGCCCTTCAAATGTATTTCGGTACCGATGCATATGGATCAGCATCGATCGATCCAAACTTAGCCAAATTTCGGCTAAGTCATTTTTCCAACTTTCTACAACGACCACCACCTGATTTACTGCTCTGTGCAATCTTCTTTCCATCAACGACTTCAATTGATCTAGAACCAATCCATCTATGTTTCAATCTCTTCGAATCTGCATCGTTTGTGTAATCATCTTTAGATGGCTCATCACCTAGCAACTTCTCTATATAAGATCCTTGCCAATAAAACAATCTCATCCCAAGGTCGTTATCGATAAGCTATTTCAAACAATTTAAACATATAAGTATGCATTCAAATAATAAACAAGCTTCATATTCATACAATACAACCACATAGAAATCGTATCCTAAACTAGCATTCATATCATCATTCAAAGCATGAATATAATGTACAAATCATTTTTAAATCATCTAATTTCATTTATAAATCATTTACCAATATAAATCAGTTAAAAAATATATTTTTTAACTTTGAATATGGATCAAAAACATATTTTTAACCTATATAAGCATATAAAAAGTTTGTGAGAAGACTAATCACTCACTTATGATGTGAAATCAACCAAAATCATCAAAAATGAAGTGGACCTGAAATGGGCGGCAAATGCATGAATTTCAAATCATCAAAACAGTAATCAGCCGATCCCCTTGCTTAGCCATGCTAATCTACTCTTAACAACTTAATTAGGCTAGATTTAACATAATTTTGAGGGGGGTTTGGTAAGATATGGTTAATGGAGTTTATGAATAGTGTTTAATAAGATGAAAAGTGCTTAGTGACTGCTTTCTAAGCTGCAATTATCCCTTGTCCCGAAATGGATTAATGGAGCTGAATTTGAGCTTGGACTATTTACACACTAATCTGCCTAAAAACTATCAAACTTATAGCAGTCATATCTCCTAAGCCGTAAGGACAAAAATCTATTATGACAACTCTACTGAAATGCAAACCATCAAATCTTTAATTGGAAGTGGTTTGAGACCCTACTTTTGCTTCTATTAATTGGAAGTGGTTTGTGACTTCAAACACTACTGCCATTAAGCTTATCGATGGATCCGGCTTATCGACTGCGGTGGCTACTGCATTAAACCTCGTTAGATAATATCTCAAGGCCTGTCTAGGCCTTTGCTTTATGTTTGATAGTGTCATCACGTTCTTTGGTCTAGCGATATGAACCCTGAACTATCTTAAGAAGTTATTTACTAATTCGGTCCACGTACTTATGAATCCATTTTTCAGCTGTCTGAACCACATTACTGCTAAGTTTGTCAGATATAACGGGAAGCACTACACCATCACCTCCTTAGAAGCATCCAACACCTCCATATGTCGAATATATCTTATTAGATAAATTGTTGGACCCATCTGCCCATCATACATTTCTAGCGTTTGAAGCTTGAAATTGGAAGGAATCCTCGCATTTCAGATGTTAGGGGTAAATGGATTCCCACGTCCTAATTCTAGTCTAGAGGTCCACCTCTATCTATCTTTCTGATCATTTCAGCCATCTGGTTGTTGTCATCTAACGGAAGTCTTTGACCACTGGCTGCATTTTGCCCCCTGCTCCTGTAGGGGAACTCCGGCACATATTCTGGCACATACTCCTCTAACTGCATGTCTACATTTCGACTCGCACCTCTATCTTCATTCCGTCTTCCGCTTCTATGAGGAAGTTTTGGCACATGTTCCTCTAGTTGTTGTGCACTTGCGTTTTGTCTTTAGTTCCTGGCTCAAGCATCATCCGTTCTCGTCATCCCAGCATGCCTAAACCAAAACCAACATTGCCCCCAAGTATATTCAGGCATCGTTCCATTTTGCTCTGCTCTGCTCTAACTCCAGATGTTCCTACATTAGTTTCTAGTCCTTGTTCTGAATTCCAGTAGCTCCAGCTATTCCTTGTTGTCATAATCTTTGGAAAAATCAATTTAGCATCTCCTGTTGTGGAGCCATTATTCCATCTTACATTTCCTTCATCATTCTCCTCATCTCCTCTCTGGTCACGTAGATGGAATGGTTAGAATCTGAGGATACCTCCTGGCTGCCCAATGCTCTGACTGACTTCCTCTGATCCTAGATCTAGTGTTAGGCCTCTTTATCTTCTCCAAATTTCAAATCCAACCTTTACGTTGCAAAATCTAGGTCATTCTCAGTGAAAGCATCAAAATGTTTGTACCAAAAATGGCACAAAGGCCCAATTATCAAATTAAACACTAATTCTAATAAAATAAAGGTAAAAGTAGAAAAGGAGACAATTTTATAGTGGTTCAACAAATTCTCCGGCCTACATCAACTTTAATCTTTGTTATTACTCGTTTTCTTTCTGGATTACAACTAATTTTATCAGATCTGACAATAATTTAGTGGATCTCAGATTCGCAATGGAGTTTCTAAAGTATATTTGGAGAAGTAGATAGAGTGAAGAAGATGCAGAATGTGAATCCCCTCTTTAGTTGCTGTAGGGCTGGTATTTATATAGAAACTCACCAGTAGACTCAGAAGCCCACGTAGGATAAAATCCAAATATAAGTCTAAGTATACAGGAAGGAACACGTTGTCCTAATCTCTAACAAAAATCTCTCGATACTGAGAGGTTCCTCTCAGTACCGAGTGGTTTGCTTTGATGAAAACTTCTTGTTTCACTTGCTTAGTTCTTCTATGTTTGATTTTATGTGTTTCTAACTCTTCTTCCTGAAAATCAAGCTCTTTTTGATGATTTGCTTATCACTTGTCTTTTCCTGCTTTCTTTGCCTTCTTCTCATAAATCCTTAGTGTTGTTTGTCAATTCTCCGAAAAAAGCACTTGATCATAATCACTTAAGATGCACTTGAGATGTATGGAGCTTGGGGGATCAAAAGAGCAATCAAAAGCTTTTAGTACCTAGAGATTCCTCTTGGTACCAAGAGGTCCTTTTTGCCACTTTAAACTTCTTGAGTTCAATCTTCTGGGAAAAGCACTTTACTGCATTGCTTAAAGAATTACTTGGAGTGTAAGAAGATTTGGATGTCTCAAGTGGAAGAAAAACCTCTCGGTACCTAGTGGTCAACTTAGCTCATTTTTTTCTTAAACTTTTTGAGTATAAATCCTTTGTTCTTCTAACCAAATTTCCAAGTCCATGAATCATTTCATCCTCATTTTGATCTTTTAAGTCCATTTGAAATCTACTTGGTTAAAAAGCGGGTTAACACCATCATAAATGCCTTAAAATTTCTCATCTTCACCAAAAACTTGCACATATTTACGTAACCACTTTCATACTTATCCACTTCAAATGCACACTTATGTGTTACACACTTAACACAAATGTGGGTTCATTTTCCCTTAATAACTTTTATCATTCAAAAGATTTATTATTTGTATTATATTTTTCAACTACATTATTAACAATAATCTTCTTTACTTATGTATATAAAAATATTCTGAAATTGATTTTGCTAACGTTTATCTTGTTTAATTATGTATACAACTGCTATAAAACTAGGGTTATTGCAATCAATCACCTTCACCATCTATTAACATTGGGCACTTAACCTAAAGATAGAATTCGCTACAAAATAATATGGATAACAATTTGAAAATTTTAGTCCTTGTGGTTCTAACTTCGTAGATCAACATAACTTTTAGTATTCATTTCAAACCTAAGGTATAAATACAAAATGAAAATTGCTTATTTAGCATATTTTCAAAAAAAATAAAAACGAAACAACATTATAAAAAAGAGCTGTCACGCCCTACCTCTATATCCATACTACTCAAACTAGATATATGTATGAATATATGGTTTTAAATATCATACCTTAAAATATTTAAATTTAATAATTATTCATCTTTGTCGTTTTATTGATTTTAGAATATCAAGTAGAACTTCTTTTCATCTATTATAAGTATATAAAATTATTTACACTTTAAAATATTTTATATTTATTAAAACATTTTATTTGAAATTTATTATATCATCTAAAAAGGAATTTAACTAA
Source organism: Allium fistulosum (assembly GCA_030737815.1). Classification (NCBI taxonomy): domain Eukaryota; kingdom Viridiplantae; phylum Streptophyta; class Magnoliopsida; order Asparagales; family Amaryllidaceae; genus Allium; species Allium fistulosum. The sequence continues at coordinate 106,753,205 of CM060907.1, forward strand.
TTCAATTTTATTATAACAAAATTCTTTATTAAATAGACTTTAATTTAATAATAATTTGATTTCAAAAATAATAATTATCTAAATTGATTTTGAATATTTTTATTTTAATTAAATTTGTAGAATATTATAGCTTCGAAAACAGAATTATTACAGACCTTACAAGTAAATTTAAGTTATACTAGATTTATAAAAAAGATAGTTGGTACTAACATTTTTTAAGAAACAATGCTAAATTTTTTACAACTAGCTTACTTATTAATCAGTATACTAACTTAACCTTTTAAAGCTATGTAAGACAGTTTTATATACGAAATAATAATAATAATTCTTGTAAATGTTACGTCATATTAGCTTATACGAAGAAGCTAATTTTTCATAAATGTTATATAAATTTGATTTACAAAGAGCTTGTTTATATGAATGTTTTGTTAGAAAACTGTATTAATATATAATTGTTTGAGTTCCAAGGCAAATATATGAAACATCAAGGCTACTTTTAAAGTGAGAAAGTTACTGTGACGACAGCCCTGCACCTTCGACGCTTAGTATACTTGAAAAGTGTGTTGTTGTGATACCTGGCCTATATAGAAAAGAAAAGGACGATTGTTAAGGTCGAAATTTAGGTAAAACAATTACAGTTAATGTCGTATATCTCACAACGTACCAAATAAAATATAATCATCATCATATATATAAAACGGGAGAGGCAGTGATAACTAAACGAACCATAAATATCAGAGTGCACAGATTCACAGAGTTATTCAAAGTGATAATAGAGTTTATATAAGTAGAAATAAACTCAAAGATAACTGTCTCAAAATAAAATAGCAGACATCGTCTAGGCTCCACAGAGTCGCACAATGGAATAAGCAATAGTAAGTCCATATATATTATGGGAGGGCTCCACCTCTTGCTCGTCCTTTGTACAGCACCGCGTACCATCCAAACCTGCTATCTAGTCTACTCATTTAAGAGTACCCGAGCTAATAAGAAGCAAAGCATTAAACCTCGGTCACGCAACAGTTCGGTGTGAGCAAGGTTTTAAATCTCCTATATCTCGCCCGAGATCTCGCCCGAGATCTCATTTTCACACTTAAACGAGACGAGACATCAAATCTCCTCCATATCTCCCTTGACACTCATCTCGTCCGAGATATTCAAATCTCACCCGATATATGGATCAAAATCTCAATCCGAGATCTCACCCGAAGTTATACATTTTTCTTATTTTCCATAATAATTTTTATTTTCATATTGATTCAAAAGAAACTACTCAATCCAATTATAATTTACCAACTTCTTGAACATATTCTTTACTTTTTATCTTAATGAGTCATAGCGAAAGGTTTCACTTCTTTATTACGTTCAAATAAAAGGATATTATTCAATCATTAGATTCATTACCAAATCAATTAAGCCAATCAAGCTACTACTCTTCTAAAAATATTTCTTTGTTCATGTAAATCAAGTATGTTACCATTTTTATTTTTAATAAGAAAGTTATAATCGTTAAATAAATTTTTGACACATCAATTTTAAACACATAAGTACATCCGAGATATTCCCGAGATGCATTATAAGATCCGAGATGTCAATCCGAGATGTACACCCGATACGTACTCGTCTCGTCCGAGATCTCTCCCGATACGAGATAACTTGTGTAAAAATCTCGAGACGAAACGTGACCGAAATCCGATATTTAAAACCTTGGGTGTGAGTGATAATCAAGTCTCAAAATACTATACAGGTCGATATAGTAAGAAACAATGGTATGAAGAATCATACCTGACATGTCCCTGCGTCCAACAGGTTAGCACACAACACTAGATATGCTACACTACTATCACCATAAGAGTATGCTACACTAACTATAACATGGGTGTCGGGGTACCTAACATAATACACCTATATCACAAGACATCCATGAAAAACAAACAACAATAAAATCAATAACGGGCAGCAATCATGGCAAGTACATAATAAATACGCATAACAACAGTCACCCGTGTCTCACTCACTCCTACCCTCACCAAGGTCTCACCTGACCACCATCAAGGTCTCCCATCACCCCCAAGATGCTTTCAAACTTCTAATAACTCTTACGATCACCACCAAGGTTGATGACACACCACGTCACTATTGGATCCTAGTGTTCGAACACGTACCATTATCAAGGTACCGCCATCACCAGGGCAGGCTAGACCATCACCAAGGTCCAAAATACACAGGTGAGCGTTCTCACATACCATTTCCCTATGAAACACCTTCCTCATCCAAAGGTATCATTATCCTCCTTGCACATGACTTGATACGGGAACACACCACGTCCCATCATATCGCTTCACCAGTCGAATGTGCCCCTTTGGACATCACCAAATCCACATAATCAAGTATACCTTCTCGGACATCACCAAGCTCATAAACACTTCTCACCTAAAGTAATAAACCAAAACAACTCACTCATTGATGCATTAAAGCCCGGAATATCTCTAAATGTCTCTATCACTACCCGTAGAGTCATCTGGTCAAAGTTTAGAAGCCACCACGTCGAAGCGTTACCCTATCACTTCTCCGTCGAACTCATCTCTTCGCTGTGCCTTAAAGTTGCGATCGAATGTCAAACGAACCACAACTCATATAGCATGCCCCCAAGGCCACCGCATTGCCTTTGCTAAGTTTGGCCAAACAATAATCATGTCGGTACCGACATGATCCATTATGTCAGCACCGACATGATAACTCGGTAGCTAAGTTCCCATATTCGAACTCAAGTCCAAAGTCCATCTCCCCATGCCCTAAAGTTCTACTCCTCCCGTCCCGAAGCAACGCCTGAGATTCCCCGAAGTAAACATGTACCCGAGATAAACAACTCGGTACCAAGTTGTTTACTTAACTAATTTTTCCTAAACTTCTTTGGCTCGAAACTCTAACATCCAAACCCCGAAGTACTCAGCATTCCAACCTGAAGTAAGCCTCAAGAATGCACGAAGTTCCTCAACCCCGAGTTGTTTAAGCTATCACCACCAAGATGATTCACATATCAATACGGACCTGATTTTCTCCATTCAAACCACCTCCAATCCACCTGACCTGAATTGCAGGGTCCTCTGACTTCCCATTATATCATGCCTAAGTCGCATCCAACTTTGAGCAATTTGTTCCCCAAAACACTCAAATAACAACCACCTCCTAACTACACAAAATATGGTAAAGCTTACAACAAACATAGGCAACCAATACGCAATATCCATAAGCATCCAAACAACATATTCAATTTATCCAAACATGATTAGCATATATGACATTGCCTAGATGTAGTTTTATGCCAAAATTACAATATGATTAATAAAAGTTGCAAAAAGATTTGCAATCTGTTTTCATCTTTTTAAATTCGACCATAAACATGTCATTAAGGTTAGATTAAAGTTTGAAAGCGTTTTAACATCAAAATCACCTTGAAAACATCATTTTAACTATATAAACATGCATAGAATAGTGAGATATCAAATCACTCACCTAGACAAATAAATGCATAAAGCCGGAGATAAATCCACTCCAATCAGCATGAACATAAATCCTTATGCAGCAATCCCGAGATCCAATGCTTATTTCCCAAAATCACCCTCTTAATTACTTGATTTGGCTAATGATAAATCCACTCTAATCAGGAAAATGATGGCTTTTTGGCTAATGAGAAGATTAATGGAGTTCAGAATATTTTTGGAAAGTGGAATAATGATTGGGGAAGGTCCCACTAGCCCATCTTAGCTCTAATCCCTAAATGGGCTTTCGTACGTACCCCAAATCTCAATAGATACCCACTAAACTATCCAAAAGCTGTCTGCGCTTCAACAACAATATCTCCTACAAGTTAAGTCCAAATCCTTCGTATGACCTCTATGGAAAGAGAAACCAACAGTCTGATATAATAGTAGTAGTTTCAAACCCTATTTCAGCTCCAATCAAAAGTTATAGGCTTAACAAGAATTTCTTGATCCAAACTGTTTGATAAAAATTCTAAAAATGGAAATTGTCTCTAGTGATAATTTTCTAAAATTTTAAAGTCAAACGACCTCATGTAATTTAAATAATAATATTTTACGTTCCTCCAATACGTAAAATGCGAGTCGTTACACTTATATTCATTTAGCTATCTGAACTGTTTAGTTCTATATTTTAATACTAACATTAATTGATTAGAATGTTGTTTGAATCACTTTCTTTTATTCATTAATTTTTTTTTCATCTCCAATTTTAGTCATCGTTCTTTATTTTATTTTCTGATGAAATTGTTGAATTAAAGAGTTAATTTTAATGAAAATGAGTAACTAAAATGAAGTTGATGCTATCTTATTTCTTAATCAAATTAATAAAGTTAATTGTCCTGGATCTTTCTTTCTTTCTAAAATGCATCCCTCCAACTAAATACCCATTTATGATAAGAGAAATGATTGGAATTATTTCTGAATATAAGCAAAGTCTATGTGTGATTTCAGATCAAGCACCATATACTTTAAACAATGACACTTCATATTTTTCAAAATTCAAATATTATATGCATGTACCGATGTAATTTTAGGTTGCATAAACTTTGTAGCTTCATCACCCCATTTAGTTTAGTTACACATATTAAAAATGCATAGTTAAACTAAGATAAAAATAAAACGCGAAAAGAGAAAAGAAAACCGTATTGCTTTCAAAATAGTTACAAAGATCAAACATACAAGAAAACGATAACAAGTTGATCAATAAACGTCTTGCATTTGACGTTGTTTGTTGTCTAACTAATCTTTAATTGGCTTTTAAGTATCGAATGGATGGGCTAACAATCCATAATAAACCGGGTCCAACTCACAACATTTTCACCTAATCCAACCTAGTAACTCATACCATGGGTTGTGCAATATTTTTTAATAATAATAATAATATTATTATTATTATTATTTAGAATAATCTGTAATATTTTATTCAACTCAACTATGATAAGACGCTTTAGTCTGATTCATACGTGGTATTTATTCCAAATAAGCTATTGAATTGGGCCCATTTTGGGCTTGAGTGATACATCCGGTATTACTCAATTCAAATGGGCTGACGAGATCCAGTGGGCTTCGCTAGTTGGAGGTACTTGGGAAAGTAACTTTTCCTCCGCCTTAATTATGGGCTCCGTTACTACAACTGGGGGATTAGGAAAGGGATACGCTTGCTTTTTTTATAGTGTGCTACTATTGACATGTAGAAAAATGCTTATGCCTCCGAGAACTAAAAGTCACCATACAGAATTTTGTTCCCTACTTCCTTACAACATGAATTATTTTATTTGAGGTAAATAGGCACCCAAATATTTGAAAACACAATAATCATCTCTCCTTTCTCTAAACCAAATTCAACTTTTTTTCAGAACACAATTATAACACATAACATACACAAAAGATCAAAAATAAAATAATAAAATTTGTTTTTCCAACCATGTTTAGAATGATGAAATTTTGAATAAATACTTAATCGGCTAAAAAATGGTTTGTCAAATCAACTTACATGCTCATTTAAGCATTTGATCAATCGTCTTCTTCCATATTTCCACTGTCAAAAACTTTAATTCAAAATAATAAGTGTCTGCAATTTTATTGTCATTGGTATTTTCCATCTAAAAACCAAAACGAAACAAAAATATAAGAGAAAAAAATGGCATAAACACTATATGATAAAACATTCAATTCAATAACTTACATTGATATTTTTATTTACAACATTATCAAACTTTACATCCACATGTTCATTAAACTTATCCTAAAATAACATTAAAAAATTGCAAACAACAAATCTAAGATTGACATGTAGAAGAAAAATAAACTTTAAAAAATAATAAGTAAACTAAGCTATTTTTCTCAACGAAATTAGGATCATCCACTAAATCTTCAGTTGGTTTCATCTATTAGACAAAATGAGAGTTATTTTTGCTTTAGGATTTGAAAATTTGTTTTCTTATGATGTTTTGAGATAGTGTATGTAAGTTTTTGTGAGAGAGAAGAAGAAGCTATAATTATTTAGGGATGAATAAGAAAATAGATATTGATGGCCACAATCATATAAAAAATATTGATAGGTGATAAAAATTTAATGGCAGCCGAAAGCATTTTCCTGAGTGCCAATAGTAACACACTTTTTATATAGCGTTTATTTATTTATTTTAAGAAAGGAAGAAACAAAACTGGGCTTTTATATTCAAGTTTAAAAGGTCGAAGCCCAGGCTCACAGTAAAAATCAAATACAAAAATAAATAAAATGCTACAATCTTCTTTTTGCTTCTTTTGTGGATGAGATGCAACATAAATTTACGGATCCAACCAAATAAAAACGGTGATATCACGTCAAATCTCAAGTGAAATTGAAATTTATCAAGAAAAGAAACATAAACTAAAATATATAAATTAATAAATAAACAAAAATTATTTGTAATTTTACCAATGCCTTGTAAATAATTCTAAATAAAGATGTCATTAATCTGAATAAATAAAATTCATACTTCTCATTTTAATTAAAAAGAACATGTTCACCTGGATATAATATCCTAAATAAAGAGTGTAATTTTGTAAAGATTAAGGATAGATATCATACTTGAGTTCTATTCAAGTGAAGGACAGAGCTTTCTAAGTGTCACAGAAGTCCTTCTCTGTTGCTGTATCTCCTCCCCTTCCCAAATTTGAAACCCAGGCTGCCGGTTTATTTCATGCTTCCAGTCATATCGAGCTTCCCCATGCATGAAAACTAAAGAGCCTGGCTTTAATAGTACAGGAACCTTCACGTTATTCTCAAAAGGTTTGATTTTATCTTCTTCGTTATTTTGAGTAAAATGCATTATGCATGGTGATTCCATGGAGATAATCGCTATTCCATCTTCAAACCGAATCAGGTCTACATGTGCACATATTCCCTGCATTTTCCATGAATGTCAGGCATGGAAAATCTCATTTCCAGAAAATTAATATTGACTTTTTTTTCAATACGTAATTCTCCCTTGTATCTTCGTAATATAGTTTATTTACATCGAAACATGGTTGGAGCACAAGAAAAAGAAGCAATAGTTATCTTTTTGGATGATGATGATAGTAATTTGATTAACCGGTAGTAAACAAAGAATTTGTTCTTGTTTAAACGGTGATAAAAGGAAAAAGTACAGATAATTTGTTTGATTCACCTGGATAAAAAGTAGAGTAAAAGAATTATTGGATAACAATTGATAGGATAATTGCATTTGAACCATACAAAAGACCTAAAAAAGATATTCAAAAGAGAAAGACATGATTTTGAATGACAGATTGAGATCTCAATTCAGATTTCAGTTGAGATTTTAATATGTCGAAGAGATGAGTGTCAAATGAGATATGTATGAGATTTGATGTTTTGTCTCATTGAATTGCAAAAATGAAGTCTCGATCGAGATGAAGCATTACTACATAATAGACTATCAATGAATATCAAATTTAACAATCTTCTTTTATTCTTCATTCTTCGTTGACATACGAAATCGAAAAACGATTTTTTTTCCGCTTCTTATGAAATATTAAAAAGTATAATCTCCCTTCCTCTTCTCCCCTTTATTGTAATGATTAAGATAATCCAACTCCTCCTACTCCCCCACATAATTTGAAATACGTATTAAAAACGCAAAACACAATCGTTTTCAAGCCAAACCAACCCTAAGATTTGTGGGTGACACCTAAGACTAGACCATAAGCCAAATCACTGAGCACAAACATGAACATACCTCACCTGGATTGTATCTGTTAACGATAAGCTGGTCAAAAAGGGGTTCTCTCTTCACGATATCAAATGGCACGTGACAAAATTCTTCTCCGCATTGTTTTTCAGCCAGCAACTGTTTTCCCTTCAGTGAAAGCTTTCCGAAAGTCAAAAACTTATGCACTAATTTAGATAGTTCAATCGCCCATGCAGGGAGAACACCAAATCTCATAGCCTGGGAAATTGATTAAAATAACACAAGGATAAATACGGATTGCAAAAAAAGAACTAAATAATATATAATGCTATCATTTATGACAAATATTATTAAGTTCGTACACAACAAATCAATAGATTTCAGGTATAAGAATTTTACCTCAAGCTAAACTATATCTAATCAATTCCCATTTGTAGGATGAAATAATTAGAAGTGTGATCCAAAACATGGCATGAAAGAATAAGTTGCTTTTTTGGCTAGCTTCAAATACATTTAATATGGGGTTATGAAAAAAGAACCCTTGATATGAAAGTTCTAGCTAAACAACTTGATATGAATTATAATCTTATGATCAAACTGTATTCGACTAAACAAACAAAAAATAACAATAAAAAGAAAGAACCTGCGATCTCAATGTTGACAGTGCAAGGAATCTATATTCACAAGTGAACATATTGCATTACTAGGTCTCCTTATAATTATAGTAAGAAGATAGAGAAGGAAACAATTGTAAATTACTCGACCTCCTTATAATTAATAAACTAACAATGCTTGTCATTAACATACTGCATTACTGCAGCATTATCTTGGGCTTGTCCGCTAATATTCTTTGTCAGTGTAATAGTGTCGTCGGGTCGATTAACTATTATAAGTGGTCATTAATTTTCCCCAACACAGAATATTGGTGCACAAACTCAAATATTGTTATGGTACTACAACTTGACAACAAGTACACATAGTTGGTTTATTTATAACAAGAAAATCAAGGAACTTTCAATGATTTCCTTCTGTATCATATTTTTGTTTATTCTGGACAGCACTGATCATTTAGTTCTTTTGTGAACATAAATCCCCTATAAGGCAATGAGCTACCTAGTTCCCATGTTTTTACTGCCGTTGCCTTTTGCTTAATATAAAAGTCAGATTGTATGTCGTATCAATTTGTTTATCCATAGCTTTCTTTATCTCATTAATTGATCATTCAAATGAGCAAATGCGTTGACAACCAATCTTGGTTCACATAAAAAACTTTTAACCACCACTTATGTTACTGGATAGACTATATATGTCTAGTATGAATGATTTTAAAGTTGACGACAAAATGACCATTTGTTGATTTGCACATAATTTGAAAACAAGAGTGAAGAAAGATGAGAATACGATAGAAGAAAAATAAAGAACTGGACAAAGTATGAGCAATGGCCTCATGCACCTAAAAGTTATGAGTAATGGCCTCATGCTTGGAAACCACAAGTTTGAAATTTGTCGTAGTTTGCTAAGACACTCTAATTTTGTTGGAGTTTGAGAGTTGATATCTAAGATAGACGTTGGAGTTTGAAATTTTGTAGCAGTTGGCCTTAAGAAGTTTCATCCATTACAAGTTCCATCTTCTTTTAGACGTTATATATCCACATCTTACAATGATACATAGTTATACTCTCATCCGTATCTACAATCATATTTTATTGCAAAGGTGTTGGGACTAGAGATACTTAAAAAAATGAAGTCAGAGACACCTGATTGTGAAACCTTTCGATGAACCATCCTTCTGCAAAGAAAGAAAACTTAACTTCACATATGTTGAGTAAGTGCAGTAAAAGCAAATTCATTATGCATCAATTCCTGCTTATATGGTGATAATATATGTGGATGATGTTGTTAAAAGAGAGATGTTTAACCCAGCTACCTTGGAAATACAGCAGAGGTCCATATACATTTTTCTAGAATGTGCCATTAGTTATAGTAGCATAACTCCCAAAAAACAATCTGGGAACAACTTTATACTCAAATGAAAAGAGATGCCAATTTATAACTCAGCTAATAAATAATTTGGACTAAAAATGGTCTGACCATACAAAGTATTCCATTTCAGGGATAATATAAACCTAGAGGTTAAATGCAGAAAACACATTTCTCCATGATCTGAATTCTATGTCATATCATCAGGAATATATATATGCACACCAAAACAGCTTGACGTACTCTATGCGACATAACTGGTTAATGAATAAATGCTAAGGTGAGGTTTGTATAGTGCAATTCCATAATTCAAAGTGGGCTTTGTCTAAATGTCTTGCACATATGGTTATGTGGAGGTAAAAAAAGGTACGTACCCTGAGGGGAAAACAACATTGGAATTACTTGAATCAAACCAACTAAACAATTCATCGCTGTTCATAAACAGTCTGACAGTTTAATATCCCAATCTTGAATTGAAGGACAAAAAGTGTTACCTTAAATTTTAATCATTAAACAGCCAAACTTTAATCTATAATTTCATTACAATCTAAAATCCTCCAACATTCAGTGTATTAATGCTACTGGATCACTCTCTCTCTCTCTCTCTCGAAGGTCCGTTCTCATCTAGTCATTAATCATGTTATTTTATCATTTCGTGATTTTTTTGAGCTAACAGTGCACAGCTTCTTAGAGTTTGATTTGAAAAGCACTTCACTCCTCCTATGTATCTTGGCATAAACATGGCAGACAAGATGACACAGGTATACATAAAATCAACATTTTACAATGCATACATGTTTATCAAACTACAAACCTGAAGTTGGTGATTAATGCAAACCTTGTATTTGAAGCCTTTGACCTTGTTCTTCAAGTTTGATTAGTATAGTGTTCTATTTTATGATAATTTTGTGAGTAGTACAAATTACATATATTCATTAATTGAATAATACGATAGAAAGAAGAAAGCAACCAGGTAGTAACAACCAACCAACACCCCTTTCTCCAACCTCAAAAACCACACACACACTCACACCAAAACAAAACAAAACAAAACAAAAACCTGTAACTTGGATTACTCAATTGAATTTTACAGTAAAAACAATTTTTCTAGAAAAAGATAATCTTCTAAATCCTATGAAAGCATAACCATTGAGTTAGATTAGTTACGCTCAAAAATACATTTTCCACAATATCTATCAAGAAAGAAGCATCAATGGCAATGAAATATTGAACACTTTTTCTTATTTTGTACGCGTTTATTCCTAAAATAGATTCTAATCGATTTTTCTTTGCAATGGTATAGAAATTAAAGTTTGGAAAGGTCATAGTAAACCCTGGTATGGATAGAAAAAACGCTCCAAAAGATACCAAACATTTCTAACCATCATAATTCTGTTCCACATTCACCATCTCTGTGCTAGGGATTACTACCATCATTAGGCAACTCCAAAGTTCACAAATTAACAGAGTCAAGAAGTATAGTAACATTTCAAAGATTTTTATTCAATGTATTCCAAAGGATACCCAATATTCTCAGCCATCGTAATTCTATTCAATATTCCTCGTTTTTATCATAGTAATCGCTATCTTAGTTAGACAACTAAAAACAAATCAAAAGATTCGATAGCTCTAAGTGACATAAACCCAGTGATAACATTAATCTCTGTGAATTATAATAAAGATCTAATACGCAGAAAAGAGTTAAGAGTTTCCAACAAAAGGCTTTTTATTTAACAAGTCAAAGTCATTAGCTTATTAAATTGTAGTAAATGTGCACAATTATGTATCAAACAAACAAAAAATGCTTAATGTTCAATAGAAAACAAAATACCTACCATAATAAGTGGTTTAACCTAATTCGTAATAAACAAATGTACAGAAAAAATACGTTTTCTAATGTTTGTTACTTTCTAAACACAATTATTAAGCACAAACTCAAACAATTGACCAATCAAGGAATATTAGCATATGTGAGAAAAATTCACCTTGTTCAATGGCAAAAAGAAGCTCGGATTGTTCTTTTTCAGAAAGAAATTTTTGGCACAACCAAAGACCCTTGACTTTATCAACTGGTTCCCAAATGGGGATTTTGTTATCTGGCTCCTGCAATAAATATTTGATTGTGCCATAATAATTAGGGAAATACGTGCGTAGGATAATAAAAGACTGAAAAGAAGAAGAAAGATACGGAAGAGGAGGTATTGACTAGTAAATCTTCATCTTCTATATCATCACTTTCTGAGGAGGAGTCGCCAAAGGCTATCTGCAGTGCATGTCTTCTCACATCGACGGCGGTGGCGGCTGTGATGGGGGGTGAATGCATCAGTACTTCGTATCGTTTGTTTAAAATGATAATGCTGAGGATACTTAATGCTGAAAGTGCTAAATGTGATTAAAATTTGTTTAGGTAAGTCACTGCTTTGACAATACTACGTGAAATTAAAATTGAACTGCTTTACAAATCATGATTATCTTATCATATGACCTATATTTTATATACAAACCAACAAACAAAAAACAAAAAATGCCAACGTGTTTAAGTACCATCAAACTTACAAAACACAACGATAATAAAAGAAATTGATGACATAAATATAATTTTATAAATGTTTCAACGAGAAGCAATTCATTATAATAAAATTAAAGCTTGGGTTGTATATGCATTATCAATTAATGTGTTCAGCATTATTAATATATGTTCAATGTATTGAAATAAGTAATTATAAAAATATCATACAATTTTGTCCAATTTTTCATAATTATTTTCGCATATGTATTGCAAATTTTGTTTAAATTTTCATATATTCTAAGATAAATCGATTGTTCAGTTTGTCGAAATAATTTATTTATAATTTTTTCACATCTGCATTACATATTTCAATTTATTGTTTTTTTCATTTCCATTCTTATTAACCAATTTATAAATTATTATATAACAACTTCAAATTGTATTCAAATATCGCAGTAAGTTACCATCAAATTTTTTATCATTACTAGTTTTTAGTATATTTGTCGCTAGTGGTTGGAAACTACAATATAAAATTAATAAAAATTATCACTTCAACATAGAAGAAGATAGAACTTAAAACAAGATCGGTCTTATGTTTGAACTTTTTTGTTTGATATAATTGAAAAAACTTTATAAAACAATCCCATGTTAGGTTGTATATGAGTATAATTGGAAAATATAGTGTAAAAAGTAATCAGCACTTACAGTGAGCACTAAAATTTTGCGTATTAAATTAATTGAATAAAAGAGCTCAATGAAAGTACTTACTTGAAAACAAACAAGCTAACAACTTCTTATCACTTATTGATTAAGCATTCGACACTTTTCCCTCAAAACAAACACAGCCTCAAAATTAGAGTTGTTGTATTTGCCCAACAACCCTTACTGGTTAGTCCCTTTTCTGCATATACATACATACATATACATACATACATACATACATATACATACATACATACATATATATATATATATATGAATACAGATAGGCATTATGGAGCATATCTTTTTGGCCTAACAATATTAAACCCGAACAAGATGTGCTTTGTGTGTTTATGAACACTACCATAAACCATTTTTGCACAATTAACTTCTTGCTACTTTCTTAACAAATATTCAATTAATTTATCGGCATTATGGAGCTCACAAGCGTGGAACGTCGTAACTATGGTCTCATGAATTAATCACAGGCTATGTATAACCATCTTTAGTATGAATCTCTAATATGACTTTAAATGGCAAGGGATGTTAGTGACCAAAAATCCAAAGCTTGAACTCGAACGAGCTCCAAACTATTTTAGATGAGATTCAACCAACACCAAAATGTACTGCTACAAGTTTACAATAGTTAGATCCTTTGCCTAGAGCTTCTACAAGAGGTGTAAAAGCTATAGAACAAAAGGCTACTCATACATAAATGTTCAAATACGTGGTAGGAGTTTGAAAAAAAACATCGCTATAGAAATAACAACTATTTCGTAGTTATGATATTGTAAGTTATAAGCCCTACTAGAAAAGTGGCTATTTATCTACTTGATGTTACCGACGCCCCATCAACGTCTTTACTTGTAGCGTTGGCACGGCATCGGTAAGTGGTAGATAAAATATTACCTACATAACATTATTGATGTCTTGCCGACGTTTTTATTATCGCGTCGGCGTTGCGTCGACCCCAATGATAATACCCTAGTCGGCGTCTTCCCCTTTCCCGCTTTTCAAATTACAGAAGAAAAACGACCGAAGCCCCCACCTCCTCAACCTCGACCTTGACGTCTTCCCCATTATAATCACAAGCCCTTACTTCCTCCTCGTCAGCTAAGCCCTCCACCCCGACGTAAAACCCTCCTCCTCCCTTGATTTCGATCGCTGCAAATCCCGCACCTCCTTCTTGTCACCCAAGCACTCCATCTCGACGTCGCTACAAAGCACAAGCCGCAAGCTCTCCTGATCGTCGGCTAAGCCCTCCACCTCGACGTCGTTGCGAAGTACAAGCCGCAAGCCATGGTAGCTCCCATTCATGGTCCTATATATCTATATATATATTATTATAACAAATATACAGATGGATTTGTCATTCTTTGTTATATCGTATACATCTGTATATGTATTATTATAACAGATATGTCTAGTCGATAACTAACATAGCCGTGGTGGCTCATCATCTGGTTAGGGTGGTTCATCATTTGGTCATGTGGCTCCCAGTCATCAGAGCATGACGTCGATGCAGTACATATGATGTCACCATTCATTCAAACCGTCGAAGCTCTTTTTGATGCTCGTATCGCTGGTACCGGTCCATCTGCCCGTGTGTTTGGGATGGACTCTTCCACCTCCATCGACCGACTTGATGTCTTCCGGAGAGAGCGAAGATCGGGATGAGTAATTACGTACATTCGTACACTCACAAACACATACATACATACACGTACACATACATAAACATACACTCACACATATACACATAAATACATATAAACTCACACATACATACATGTACATGTACACTCACACACACATGCACAACATACACACATGTATACAATAATTTACTGATTAAATATTCATACACACGCACATATATATATATACAGGTTTGATTTATCAATGGCGTCGCATCTGATGCCATCCGTGAAGACTTGTTGGCATGGATCATGACGTGCTGGCCTTCATTGGACACCATTCCCGTTGATGTGAAGAGACTCATGTTCAAAGAATTCCAGGTATAATAATTTTATCACATAACACATTATATAAATATGTATATTATTTTTCTCACAATATATTAAATTTTCATTTACAGAGGAAATTCTGTTGGAAAAGGGGGTGTTCACAAAGAGGTAGTATATAGGGCTTGGTCGGCTGTAACATCCAAAAATATCGTGAGTGGACATATGGTATGCATAGAAGTGGCAAGAAGCCCTTTCCCAGGAGATATATGAGCAGTTCTTGTGGGATTGGGAGTTAGAGGAATTCAAGGTGTTATTAAAAAAGAATGCCAAAAGCGCGAATGGAAATCCTAGATTACATATAGGTTGCTCCATATCATATGCAGATCATTATAACGATCTAGTACGTATTTACTTTTTAAATTTATTGTACAATTAAAATAGAATTCTATGATAGGTACTTAATTAAAATTTCATTACGAGGAGCAGCATCGTGAGCCTACATCTTTGCAACTCTTTTGCAGGACTCATAAGATTAAGTCATCGGATGGGCCCACCGTCAATAGCTGGATAGATGATGCTTCCACTGAGTATGTTATCCATAAAACTTAATTCATTTACATAATATTTACTTATATATACATGTGTAAAATTCTAATGAATACGTAAAATGCAAAATAGGCAAAATACTGAGCTAGGATTGATGAGTTTAGAGTCATGGTGCGTAGATAACTAGAGAAATGGATGAAGATCTATTCCACACACTCACTGGAGCTGCTACAAAAAGGGTGGATCGTAAGCCCAACTACGACAATATTCCTTGAGTACGTAATAGCTTAAAAATTCGTTATATGCATATGATATTAAGTATATATGTGTACAAAACAATATTCATATATTAGTATACTATATGTAAATATACGTTGGTTTTAAATCCCAAGAACCACATGTCTATACATATGTGTATGTATTTTGTATGAATGCTTAGTATAATCACTGTTGGATTGGGTCAACCCATAGCAGAAGAAAAGAATGAATTTCAATCGATATCTTTTTTACTATTTTGGATCTTTATTGGGCCTATGCAGTATAATTGGTTTAGAACATTTCTAAATTACTTTTAAATAAAATCATTATTTTATTTAGATTTGTAATATAGTTTTATATTATGTAATTAATATTATATTTTATATATACATGTATATGTACACATATATGTTTGTATGCATGTGTAATATAGCAATCCATGCAAGGTTTGACATGCTCGCGTATACGTGTTAGGATTTACACCACAACGGGTATGTTAGCCCCTCTAGTATAAAAATATATCATCCAAATGTACACTTATGTGCTTTTATACACACACACACAATATTACAAATATAAAAGTATATGTTTATTTATTTATAAATTTATATTTTATTTTAAATAATTTACACACACACATACACACACACACATACACACACACATACGCATATATATATATGAAATTTATAAATGTGTGTATATATATAATTATGAATACATGTGTGTGTGTGTGTATATGAATGTATATAAATGTAAAATCATTTAAAAATATATTGTACTTCATTTATTCTGTCATGAAATTCGAAAACAAAATTGAATTTTTTTTAAATAAACCTATAATATATATATATGTGTGTATGTGCTAATAAATGATTTAATAGTAGATATATTTATATATATATATATATGTTAATAAATGATTTAATAATAGATATATATATATGTTAATAAATGATTTAATAATAGATATATTAATACATAATACAATTATATATGTAAAAATACATATATCTTATAATGCTCATGGCAAAATTATTTTTTATTTTATTTTAAATATTTAATAAATTAAATTTTGGTTCAAAAATTAAATAAATACAAATTAGTGACGATAATATAATTTTGAATTTTAATATTTTATAACAAATCAGAATGACATTTAATCATTTAAATATTTTTATATAATTTAAACATCAATTTTAAATTCAATCATTAATTCGCAAGTAAATATAAATATTAATTTACACTATTTTTTTGCTTATGAAAGCATATTAAGTATAAATTTAATTTTATAAAATTTAAAACATATTTTATATGATACATATTCTGATACTATGAAACTTGATTGATTTAAATATTATTTAAATATATATATATACATTTTTTTAAAAAGCCAAATGCTTTTCTGGTATAAAATTATTAATATAAATTTTAAAAACATATTTTGTATGATATAATATTTAATATTTAAATTATGAAACCTTTTTGAATTAAATTATATCTGAAATTAATTTTAAATAAAAAATTTGTATTTTTTACATGCTGTGAGTATTAAGAAGCATATATATATATATATATATGCTAATTTTTTTTTAAAATTATACAAGTATATATAATACAACCATTCTGAATGTGACGATATACCAATATGCCAGATCCGACACCTATCGATCCAAACATCATATAACATATAAACGATAGTTCATAAATATGTAATCATAGTTCTGAAACATACCTTCACCAAAGCCTATTGAATACATGTAGAAGTGAAGAGATAGACTCCTTGAACTAGATTACAATTCAGCAAGTTGCTAACTTTTGAACCGATGACCATCGGCTATCGAATAACATTTGTTATTATTTTATTTGAGCTTGGAAATGGAGGAGAAGATGGGGATGATTCTCAGCCAGAAATGAGGTAGATGGAGGCTCCAAAAAAAGTGGTGGAAAAGTGAGGGTAACAATGCTTTTATAGAGGGGATACTAGAGAGACAAAGTAGGATGAAGATCTATTCTTTTCTCTTACTCGTTCTCTATCACTTATCCAATCAAAAACCTAGCCTGAAGCCATCATATAGCCGCCCCTCTTCCTGGTCTATTATTACCAAAACGCCCCTTGCCTCATACGGGCTTCAAATCAATTTTTAGCCCATACAATATCTACCGCATTTAAATCCAATTTAAACGCGTATCGATATCGTATGTCGATTAATATATTTATAACCATTATAAAGATATTTAATTATACTGTTTAACACATCAAATAAAATTTTATAATTAATATTTCATAAACATTATTAATATAATTAATTTATACAAATTATAAATTAATTATTGATCAAAGGAGTATTCAACGTTTTGGTTGTGTGACTCGTTATGTGTAAATTTGGTCAACGATTAATAACGAACAATTCGAATATTAATGTTCACACGTCACTTGGTAGGTGGTGTGATATTTTAGCCAAATTTATTACTTACTTGGTGTCGGTAAAATCCAACTTCACTTTATTAAGCGTTACCATATAATGACTATTATATATACGCCGATTCTCTTCATCAAAACTATATCACTTTGGACTTATGGAATTTGATAATGGTCAAAATTCCAATATCGTCCATGTTCAACTCTATAGTCCAAACACAAAGTCCTTGGTTCAATAATAATAATTATTATTAACCGAACTACTCAAGCCAGAGATTTTGACTTTGAGTTGGCTTCAGTTGACCATAATACTAACCTCATATAATTGAGAAGACGAATCTTCTCTTGAATAGTATTTCACTTCCAATACTTCACTCGACCCAAAGTATAACCGTTCGATGGACATCATGTCACGATTTAACTATAATCGAAGCGGAGCTTTCATATTGAAGATCGACCGTATTCTCAAGTCAGGAGAATAGTGTAAATCAGTCACTTCAGTATTTTCTATTTGACCTTAGTTATATTAACTAATAGAAAACTATCGAGTAAGGCATTCCATAGTTATCCAATAACCATCAGTACGTAACCTATTGGTGCCTAAGTAGTCATGAGTAATACACCGTCCAACATTTGGAGAGTGTTACGAACTCTAGTCTCAATGGATGCATCAATATTTAGTCTCGATGCATCTTGACTGCGATATTTAAAATGATGTGTTTATTATATATTATGATACAATATTCATGATTACAACTATTTGTAATTACTCTCACAAACACAACATTTATGGATTTTCCATTACATATATTTTAATTAAATATTTAATTATTTATAACATGTTATAACAAATATAAACAGTGGTAAGATACTTGCTTCCCGGTAACAGGGTCGCAGGTTCGATCCCCGTCTGCCCTACTCCCATTCAAGGCGTGGAGATGGGTCCCCAGCTTACCCATAAACGGGTGGGGGGCATCAAATCTCTGTGCTGGGCTGGCTAACCTCCTTCCTGTATGTGGTCGGACCATGCAGGAGGGGGCTCCTCCTATCCCTTCGATTTCATCAGGGCTCTGGGTTGAGTTTTAAAAGAAAAAAAAAATATAAACAGAAAGAAAATTACCTTTATTATGAATGAGAATTGATCATAGAGTTGATTATTTTTACAATAAAATTACAGAATTGCTCTTAGGGCATACCTCTAACTCTATCAATCTCCCACTTGCACTTGGGGCCAATTATGGAATCTCAATCCCATCCCTTCAATTAGCTTCTCGAAAGCTGAGCTAGCTAAACCTTTAATGAATGGATCTGGTATGTTGTTCTTGGTACTACCCTTTGTATCATGATCTCTTTCTTCTCAACGAATTCTCTAATGAGGTGGAGCTTCTAAAGAATATGATGTGACTTCTTGTATGCTTTGGGCTCCTTTTCGATCTATATCGCCGCATTATTATCATAGAATAATGTCAATGGATTCTCGGTATAGGAAATCACTTCGAGCTCAATCAAAAACTTGTGCATCCAAACTGCCTCTTTAGTTGCTTCGTTGAGGGAAATGTACTCGACCTCCATCTCGAATCTGATACTATTTCTTGTTTGGAACATTTTCAACTGACAGCTCCGCTGTTAAGTGTAAAGATATAACCAGACACCAACTTACTATCATCTATATCACTTTGAAAGCTAGAGTCTATATACCCCTTCAAAGGTCTCCATTCCCGTACATAAGGAACAAGTCCTTAGTATTTCTTAAATACTTTAGTACACATTTTACGACTATCCAAGATTAGACAGGCATCATCTTATGCATCCTAATGTGTATGCCACATCCGGTCTAGTACATAGCATAACATACATTGTGGATCCTATGGCTAAAGCATAGGGGATCCCCTTCATACGCCCTTTCTCCTTATCGATATAAGTAGCGTACTTCTTAGAAAGGATGATTCCAGACTGCGTTGGAATGTTTACATATTTGGAATTCTCCATACCGAACCTTTTTAGTATGGTATATATGTATAGGGATTGGGACAATCCCAATAACCACTTAGATCTATCTCTATAGATCTTTATGCATAATATATAAACTGCTTCTACCAAATCCTTCATGGAGAAGTTCTTGGAAAGTCAAGCTTTCAATGATTGCGATAACGAAGTGTCATTACCAATTAATAATAGATTGTAGACATACAACACTAAGAATATGATACTATTGCTTTGTTCCTTTCTGTATATGCACACTTCCTTTGCGTTCTGATAAAAACCAAGCTATATAGTTACCTTATCAAAAATACTTGCTCCAAATTATTGAAGCTTGTTTAAGTCTATAAATGAACTTTAACAACTTGCAAGCCTTGCCCTCACTTCCACTGATCATAAAACCCTCGGTTTGTAATATATAGAAGGTTTCTTTTAAATCATCATTTACAAATGCCATTTTTACATCCATTTTCCATATTTTTTTGATATATAATGCCGCTATGGCTAGTATAATCTGAATGGACTTAAGCATAGCTACAAGCGAAAAGGTCTCATCATAATCAACACCTTGAATTTGAAAGAATCCTTTCACAACCAGCCTTTCCTTATAAGTCTATACTTCCTCATTCGCCTTTAGCTTTTTCTTAGAAATCCATTTGCATCCAATGGATTTTATCCCTTGGGGTACATCCGACAAAGTCTATACTTTGTTTTCGTACATGGAATCCATTGCAAATTCCATTGCTCCAAGCTATGGTATAGAGTCTTTACTCTGCATTGCTTGTTGGAAAGATAGAGGAGTGTCCTCATTTAAGACATGGTCCTTCTTCTTGACATCCATGAGAAAACCGTAGTATCTCTTTGGTATGTGAGATTCCATACTAGACCTTCTAATAGGTTGCATGTTTTTGTATACGGGTGAATTGGGCTATTAATCGATACCTGAAAAATCCGAAATTCGTCCGCATCTGTATCCGAAAAGGGGATAAATATCCGATATTCAAAAAAACAGATGCGGATATGAAGACATTCGCATCCAAGAATTACCTGTCCGGTTTTTATCAAGATTATAGTTTAAATTTTGTGTATTTTAGTAAAATAAAATATATTAATTTATTTCTTTATTAACTTAGTAGTTTATACTATATGTGCTTAATGCATATTAACTGCTCAAAACTATTTATTATCATCATATTTGTTTATTTTTAACACTTTTATAATCAATGGGATTGAAAAATATTTACGTTAAACCAAAACTTTATATTTATGTTTCTTGATTTATTGATTGTTAGTGGATAAGACAATTATCTAATATATGTCCTATCCACGGATAACGATATTCATATCCGAAAATAATTTCGAATGTGGATGTGGATATGGCACTATCCGTATCCAAAAGTATACGTTGACATGCTTACGGGTGAACTTAGTTCTCCCACTGGTTCAGCCTCAGTGTTAATTCTTGGGTCTCATCCAAGTCTAAGACTTTGCTGTTGATTTCCTTTGACAAAAATTCCTTTTCTAAAAAGATAGCATGTCAAGAAACAATAACATTTTGTTCCTCAATACTGTAGAAAGTATATCCCATTGAGTTTTTCAGGTATCCTATAAATTTACATAGTACTGATCTAGCCTCTAGTTTATTGGACCAACATTCATAACGTACACTGGACTACTCCACACCTTCAAATACTTGAGTTGGGGTTTCTTCCCATATGACATATCATATAGTGTTTTAGGCACATATTTAGTGGGTAACAAGTTCAACATATACGTCGCAGTTTCTAGTGCATGTCCCTAGTAAGACAGAAGTAACTCAACCTTACTCATCATGGAACGAACCATATTCAATTGGGTTTGGTTCCTTTGCTTTGACACGCTGTTGTGTTGCGGAGTAGAAGATGGAGTAATCTAAGAGATAATCCCATTATCTTTCAAGTACTGTTGGAATTTTTGTCAACCATGCTCACCTCCTCGATCAGATTGAAGAATCTTAATCTTACGGCCCATTTGGTTATATATACATTTTGATATTCAACAAATTTCTCATAGACATAAGATTTGTTCTTTATAAAATACACATATCCTAGTCTCGAGAAATAATTAATGAAGGTAATAAAGTAAGAACCATTATCTTTGGTGACTACAGGCATAGGGCCACATACATCACTATGTACTAAACCTAAGAGTTCATCAACTCCTTCATTGCTCCCACTAAAGTGGTGCTTGGTCATTTTACTTTTGAGACATGACTCACATGTGTCAAATGATTCAGAATCAATTGATGGGGAAAAATCTTTGGTTTTCAGTTTGTGTAGTCGTTTTTCACTAATATAACCTATCCTACAATGCCAAAGATAACTATCATTTATATTGTTAGAAGAGTTATTCGTTGAACATACATAATTAGTATTGATCACATAAACACCATTTTCAAGAACACCATCGCAGACTTTATTTCCATTCAAACTATTGTTCATAACATTATTTGCAGTTTTCATAATGACATATATATCCAGTCTCAAACAATCTAGAAATAGAAATAATCCTATGAATAACGTCTTTTACAAAATAACACTTATTTAATATCAAAACTACTCCACTAGGAAAAAATAAATGATAATCTCCTAATGTTATTGCATCTACTGTAGATCCATCAACAACTTGGAGCCTTATCTCTCCTTTTGCCACATGGTGCTAGTTTCTAAGCCTATGTAACGAATTACATATATAAGTTTCAGATCCAGTATCTGAGATCCAAGACGTTATATTGATTACAAAACAATTTTGAATCATAAATGTACTTGACAGAGCTGTAGAACCATTCTACTTTCTTGCTCTACCAATCTTTAAGTAATCAGGACAGTTCCTTTTCCAGTGACCTTTCTTGTGGCAGTGGTGACATTCACCCTTATCATCGGTCTTCTTACTTTTCTTGTTCTTCTTACTTTCTCTTTTCCACTTCTTTGAACCTTTCGAAGATGATGCACTACCCTTTACAACAAGCACAACTCATTGATCCTTAGATGCAGACTCAACCGAACTAAACGTATTGAGGAGCTCCACGAGATTCACATTCAATTGGCTCATACTGTAATTCAGTATTAACGATTCATACTAAGGTGTAAGAGAACAAATGATAAAATCAACTTATAATTCATTGCCTATTTGTATGTCCAATTGTGAAAGCCTATCAATACAGCCTTTCATCATCAGTATGTAATCGTCCACTTTCTATCCTTTAGTCATTTAGCATTGAACGGTTTCTTCCTAAGCTTGTACCGTGCGAAACGTGACTGTTCACCAAACAAGGCCTTGAGACTATAAGATACTCATGGATAGACATGTTTTCATGCTGATTCTGCAACAACTTCTCTAACATAGACAACACAAAAACTTGGGCGATCTCTAGGTCAGAAACCCATTTCTCATAAGCAAGTCTAAGTTTGGGGTCTGTATCATCAGTGGGTTGTTCTTTAGGATCACATGTAATAACCGACCAATGGCGTTTGTAAGTAAATGCTATCTTACTCACTCTTGGTCAATCGGTATAGTTAGGTCCGGTAAGCTTGTCATTATTAAAAAATAGTTTTCGAGTTGACATTTTTCAGTAAGTTTTAATTAGTAGATTATTAGGACCATATCATAATAGATGTTCTTATAATATTAATAAGGTTAAACTTTATGTTTCATTTTATTAATAAGCTCCCACTAGTCTCTTATGTTTTGCCAAACCCTAAGTCGAAACATAGAATCCTTTCAACCTTACCAGTAGGTGTTTGGACTTGTCCGTCTTGGAATTTTGACCTTGAGTTTGCTCAAAAAGTCATATCTCCATAGACGATGGAAAACTCCTTATTTCTTGTATCATATACAACTCCTAACCCTTGGTACCTTGTCCTAATTTCACTTCGACCTTGAGTTTGCTCAACAAATAGAAATTGAATTATTCACTCGTACCTACCATATTGCGACGGTCTAAGTATAGTATATGCACCTTGAGTTTGCTCAACAAATACATATAGTCATCTTATCTCACCTATTCAATATATTAATAATACTACACCTAACATCCCTACCTTGGGTTTGCTCAACAACTAAGTAGTATGAAAGTAATTTATTAATATATATATATGTGGTACACGACAACATGAAGATTCGTAATCTTCAATGTATTATATTGAGTGACATTGACTTATAGAATAATGCATTTCTTATGAAATACTCTCATTATTCAAGTGTCGGGTACATCGAAAATCGTGGTATACATACGTTTACGTATGTACTTATTCCTTAAGTTTATTTAGGGTTTCTTAGTGTTTCACCTTTAATTTATTCATTCATATTATATAAGTTTTACTATTATACAACATTTATATTTTAATTAACTTATATAATAATCTTATTATAACATTACATTAATTAAACCTTATTTAATCAGTTTTAATTAATTAATTATTTAATTAATTTTATATTATTCTAATATGACATTTATATAGAATATTCATTATTATAGTGTAACATATATAAATATATATATATATGTGTGTGTGTGTGTGTGTGTGTCATTTAATTAACTACCCTTTAATCAAGTATTTAATTAAACAATTTTAATTAAATTATATTAATTTTGAAATTCATTTTATATACATACATATATAATTATGTTATCATAACATATAAAACAACATAACATATACCATAATATATACTACATGTATATATTTATTAATTAACTAACTTCTTTAATTAATATATATTATTAACTTTATTAATAAATTTTTAAAATTTGAAATTAATTTATATTAATTTTCAAACATTTCGAAAAATGTTATTATATTATAACTTTTGTAATATGTATATATCTTATTCTAAATTTAACTCTTAGATTTAAAATCATATGTTTTTAATTAGACTAAATATTTAGCTTTTTCTATTAAGGAAACATTTGAGCTCATATATCTATTTGGGCCAGGTCGATAGTTAGGTAGGGCAACGTAGTTGATTATCTAAATTCAATTCTTCGACACTACCTTTGGAGACACCCTACTATCTTGGTTGTGAGCATAATTAGTTAGCCCTAACATGACTAATTTAGACCGCATAGGTTATTAGGCTATAATACCATTGTTGGAACTAGGTCAGCTCGCAGCAGAAGAAATGAGTGAATTTCAATTTATTTTACCATTTTGGATCTTTATTGGACCTATAAAGTCTAATTGGTTTAGAACATTACTAAATTATTTTAAATAAAATCATTATTTTATTTAAATTTATAATTTTATATTATGTAATTAATATTATATATAAGTATGTGTGTATCATATATATATGGACATAAGTGTGCATGTGTAACATAACAATCCGTGCAAGGTTTGACATGTCCGTGTATACGTGCTAAGATTTACATCGTAACAGACATGTTAGCCTTTCTAGTATATAAATATATCATCCAAATATAGGCTTATGTGCTTTAATATATATATATATATATATATGCACACACACACATATAATATTACAAATATATATATATATATATATATGAAATTTATAAATGTGTCCGTGTGCGTATATAATTATAAATATATGCGCATGTGTGTATGAATGTATATAAATGTAAAGTCATTTAAAAATATACTATAATTTATTTATTTAATTTTTAATAAAATTAAAAAAATTAATTTTTTTTAAATAAACATATAAGACATATATAGATATAATATATATATATATGCACTTATGAATGATTTAAAAATATATATACATATCTATACAAAATAAAATTATATATGTAAAATATAAAAAAAAAATATCTATCTAATATGCTCATAGAAAAATTGATTTTTTAATTTTAAATATTTAATAAATTCAATTTTGGTTCAAAAACTAATTAAAATTAAATAAAGATTAGTTACGATAATATAATTCTTAATTTTAGTATTTTATAAATAAATTTAATGATATTTAACCATTTAAATATATATATGGATATATCTATATATATTTTATAATTTTAATTTTAATTTTTAAATTCGATCACTAATTTCGCGTGTATATATAAATATAAATATATACTTTTTTGTTATCCAAAGCGTATTAAGTATAAATTTAATTTTATAAAATTTAAAACATATTTTATATGATATATATTTTGATGTTATGAATTTTTAAAACTTGATTTATTCAAATATTATTTAAATATATATATATATATATATTAAAGCCGAATGCTTTTTAGGTATAAAGTTATTTATATAAATTTTTAAAACATATTTTGTGTGATATAGTATTTAATATATTTTTATGAAACCTTTATGAATAAAATAATATAATAAATTAATTTTAATTATATGCGATGAGTTTAAAGAAGCATATATATATGTATATGTATATTAAATTATATAAGCATACGACCATTCTGAATGTGACAATATACCATTATGCTAGATTCGTCACCTATCGATCTAAACGTTATGTAATATATAAACTATTGTTCATAAATATGTAATCATAGATTCGAAACATACCTTCACCAAAGCCTATTGAATACATGTAGAAATGAAGAGATTGACTCCTTGAACTAGATTCTAATTCAGTAAGGTGCTAACTCTTGAACTGATGAACACCAACTATCGAATAACGTTTGTTATTATTTGATATGTGCTTGCAAATAAAGGAGAGGATGGGCATGATTTTTGGCTAGATGAGGTGGATGGAGAGGATCCAAAAAAAGTAGTGGAAAAGTAAGGGTAATAATGCTTTTATAGAGGAGATATTAGAGAGACAAAGTAGGATATGTTAGTCCATGAGTTGATGGTTTTGATGACAACAGCCTTAGAATAAGATTATAAGATATAAATACTAACATTATAGTTTAGATATATATGTATATGCAGGATTTAACCATGCAGGTACCAAGAATGAAGACTGTACAGTATAGAGATTCAAGATATCAAGATTGAAGACTCATGAGTATCAAGAATATCAAGATTATCAAGAGTTCAAGATTTCAAGATAAGTATTAAGTCTAGAATTATGTTAAAACTTCACAATAGCACTGAAATCTTCATTCTGTATTTTCATTTGGGATGGAACCCATTTCTACCTTTTAGTGGCTTACAAACCCACGACAAGTAGCTTACAAACCTACGACAAATGGCTTACAAACCCACGAACATCCTGGTTTTGTACAAGTTCTCGAGTCTTGATATGATGAGATATTCTGCAGGAAGAAGCTTGCAAAACTACTTCAAAATGATTTTCAAAACTGCTTTTCAAAATGTTTTAGCCTTAAAAATTATCTTTTCAAATGATTTTCAAAAGGATGTTTTAGCCTTAAAAAATATTCTTTGATTTTGTTCTTAAATAAATTCTTGTTTTAAACTTCATTTGTTTTAAACTATCTTTTAATATATTTAACTTTTAATATTTACTTAGATTTAAATATAACATTATAGTGAAATTATATATATATTATTCTCTATATTTATCTATGTATTTTATCTATAGTCAAGTATATTAATAAAGTTTAAAATAGTTTTAATATAAGATAAAAGGTTATTTTCAAAGAAAAACAAAACATCAAAATTTCCTTTGGGATGTCGACATGCCCTAGTACCCCATGTCGACATAGTGTCAGTTAGGACCAAAAATTTGAATTTTAAAAGAAGTGTCTATTCGCCATAACCTTTCATGAATAGACATGGCTGTTGTTCTTCTATAAATAGGGGTTGGTTTCAACGAATTTTTGACCAGATTTTTTGGTTTTTCACTTCTCTTCTTCTTCCACATTTTATTATTCAAAATCCTATCATCACTCTGCCGAAATCAACATTGAATCTAACTAGATCATCTCTGGTTTGATTCTCTATCACTATCTCAACAAGATCCCAGTGCTATTCAGAGTTATAGGCTTCTTTGTAATCTATCTAGCGAGAAAAGGTGTGATTGTAGCCTTGGAAATCAATCAAGCGAGAAAAGGTGTGATTGTAGCCTTGGAAATCAATTGGGTGAACTTGTTGCCCCGGAAATCAAGTACCTCTACCCAGAGGATTGTGATTCTGGAGGGTGTACCTCGTAGCCTTGAAACCGAGGGTGTAATTGTACAATTGCTTTTGAAAGGAAATCCGTACTTAGTTGTGCGGAACTGGATGTAGGGTAACTCCGAACCAGTATAAAATCCGGTGTGTTCTTTCCTTTACTGCATTTACTTTATTTCTGCATTTGTGTTTGATTCTGTGATTATATCTGTGTCTGAATATTGCATACATTTGTGTACAAATCAACAATAACTCAAAAAGATTTAGTAATTTCTAATAAACACTATTATCCCCCCCTCTAGTGTTCATTCTAGCCTTAAGATCCATATTCCGCATTCCTCACAGGATCAAGATACACTCTTTTCTCTTACTCGGTCTCTATCACTTATCCTATCAAAAACCTAGCCTATAGCCATCATGTAACCGCCTCTCTTCCTGGTCTATTATGCTTGAAATTTCTGTTTCCCCATATGGGCTTCAAATCCAATTTTAGCCCATAAAATATTTACTGTATTTAAATCCAATTTAAGCGCATATCGATATCATATACCGATTAATATATTTATAACTATTATAAAGATATTTAATAATATTGTTTAACACATTAAATAAAATTTTATAATTAATATTACATAAATATTAATTAATTTATACCAAATATAAATTAATTATTTGGTCAAAGGAGTGTTTAACATTTTTGTTGTGTGACTCATTAGGTATAAATTTGGTCAGTGATTAAAAACGAACAATTTGAATATTAATGTTCACACGTCACTTAGTAGGTGGTGTGACATTTTGGTCAAATTTATCGCTTACTTAGTTTCGGTAAAATCCAATTTCACTTTATTAAGCGTTACCGGATAATGACTATTATATATACACCAATTCTCTTTGTTAAAACTATATCACTTTGGACTTATAGAATTTGATAATGGTCAAAATTCCAATATCGTCCATGTTCAACTCTATAGTCCAAACACAAAGTCTTTGGTTCAATAATAACAATTATTATTAACCGAACTACCGTGGTAAGAGATTTTGACTTTGCATTGAGTTCAGTTGACCTTAATGCTAATCTCATATAACTGATATTTCCAAGTCAAAAGAACTATGTAAATCTGTCACTTTGAAATTTTCCTTTTTACCTTAGTTATATTAACCGATAGAAAACTATTGAGTGAGTCGTTCTATGGTAACCTAATAACTATTAGTATGTAACCCCTTTGGATCCCAGCAATCATGAGTAGTACACTACCCAACACTTAGAGAGCGTTACATACTCTAGTCTCAATGGGTGCATCGGTATCCAGTCTCGATGCATCTTGACTAGGAATATTTAAAATGTTTTTATTATATATTATGATACAGTACTCATGATTGCAACTATTTGTAATTACTAACACAAACACACCATTTATGGATTTTCTGTTAAATATATTTTAATTAAATATTTAATTATTTGTGACATAATATAACAAATATATAGCAGTAAGAAAAATACCTTTATTACGAACGAGAATTGATTAAAAGGTTAATTATTTTACAATAGTATTACAGAATTGCCCCTAGGGCATACCCCTAACTCTATCAATCACTACCCTATTAAAACAACGGTATATAAACTAAATAATAGTTTGTGCAATTTAAAATATAGATATTCTTTTAAATACACAATAAATTAAACATTATAAAAAATATATAACAATTGTTTGTTATGTTTGTAAAAACTAAATCACTCGATAAATTAAATATTTATATATACACACATATATATGATTAAGTTAAAATACAAATTTTGTTTTAATAATTTAACAAGAGTCTATTCAAGTTAAAATATAGATTTTTTTAATACATACAATAAATTAAAAAAAATATAAGTTTAATTACATAATAAATTAAACAAATGTATATATAATTGAATTAAATTATAAATTTTGATGAATAAACTAAATAATGGTATGTTTGTAAAAGATAAATCACTTAATAAATTAAATATTCATACACACACACATACACACACAGACACACACACACACCTATATATAATTATACAAAAGTGTTTGAAAATGGCGATCTGGAATTTGGCGATTTATTTGGCTTTCTCCACTTCTTTCGTTCGTTTTGCCTAACCTTGTTTCCTCCGTTCATCGTCTTCTCCCGCCTCCTCCCTCCTTTTCCACCGTCTCTCATCATGCCTCATATGAAAACGGTGAAGCCGCCTATCTTCGGGTTTGCTTCCACCACCGGATCCAGTGCTATATTTCATTCGCCAGCGGCTTGTGTTGTCCAAGATCTATCAGAGCCCCCTTCTCTGATCGCAACTGATAATAGCGACTGTTGCTTTCGTGCTCCGCAGGTCGAGAATGCTTCTGCCATGTATATTGCGCCTTTAGCCAACCCTATCGTCTCTCTATTAACTGATATATCCTCCCCCAACACTATTGCAAAGCTTGCGTCTGACAGTCCCTTGGTTGTTGGTGAGCATGCCCTTTCGCCATTGGTTAGCACTGCAGGTAATACCTCTTGGACGCAAACAGATGTCGGTCTGAATGAATTAGCTGATATTTGTATAGATGTGAATGTGAACCCTAAAATTGATAATGATTTGGTTTAAATTGCCGAAGTGTTTGGCATTCGTTGTAATGTTGGGAATACAAATACTACAGATAAGTCTATGGACTTCACCAGTGGTGTCTTGCCAGGGTGCACTCAACACGTTTGTGGAAATGCTCCACTCGTAATTGCCACATAAAACTCACCATATTTTCGACATACATTCTGATAGAATCACTGCCCCCCCCGAACCATTTACACCTAGGTCAGCTCCTTTGTGGTCATCTATATTCACCAAATTGCCAAACAACGCTGGAATGCATTCTCCAATTAGTTTTGACAATGTTGAGATTGAT
This sequence comes from Allium fistulosum, assembly GCA_030737815.1. NCBI lineage: Eukaryota > Viridiplantae > Streptophyta > Magnoliopsida > Asparagales > Amaryllidaceae > Allium > Allium fistulosum. The sequence continues at coordinate 106,784,240 of CM060907.1, forward strand.
GGTGTTATGATTCCTCCTAAGGAAGTGATTGAGGTTGGTGTTGAATTCTGGAAAGATTATTTGGTGGGCTTCTTCCTTAACTCTAATCCATCTTATAATATTGTAAAAGCTAGATGCAATCAAGTATGGAAGCCAAGAGGGGGCTTGAGTGTTCATTTTGACAATGAAATGTTCTATTTTAAATTCATGCGAAGTGATGAAAGACAGCGAATTCTTGAAGCCAACCCAATTCTTATTGAAGGGAAGCCTTTCATAATTACTACTTGGAGTCCGTCTGTGGATAGGGCTCGTTCTAAGGTTTTATCTATTCCTATTTGGGCCCATTTCTCTCATATCCCTTTTGTTCTCCAGCCTTTTATTGGGCTAGATTGGCCAGCAAGCCTTGTTGGAAAGGTGATTTGTTATGATGCTAACACAGTAGCCAGGAATAAACTAGTTTATGCCAAAGCTTTGATTGAGATCACCCCAGTCAAGCCTCTTCCATCAGTGCTTAAGGTCATGATTGAGGAGGGCTTTTTTGCTGAGGTCGGAATGAGGTATAGTTGGAAACCAGATATATGTACGGTTTGTCAGTCTTTTGGGCATCTTCCTTAGGCATGTACCAATAGGGCCTCTGTTGCCATTCCTCTATCTGATCGGATTCCTTTACTTCATCCTCCTATCCAAAGGTGGGTTCCAAAGGTTGCTCCGCCTCCCTCTGTACCTACTCCTTTTGTTGTTCCAACTGACTTGGCACTTGCATATGTTGCTCCTGCTGTCTCTGACACTGCTATCGTTTGTGCTACTAAAACTACTACTGTTGTCTCTTCTAATATAGTTGATCCAGTTGTTGAGGATGCCTCCGCTATTATGTCTGATGCTATTTCATGGAATTCTGAGGAGCGTACCTAGATTCATGTCCCTTCTGATATGCGATACTCGCCACTTTCTGACACCTACTATGCCTTTATCAGTGATGTTAGGGGAGAGAGTCGTAGTCTTTTGTATCATATTGAGGGTGAGGGTCTTGCTCTTACTAGGACTGATGATATTGATGAGGAGAATAAAAGTAAGTTATATGGTGTCACGTGGGATAGGAAGTTCATTTACTCTCCAACTTTTGATGGTTATGTTCCGAATCTGCCAGCTCTTTTCTCTGGGTTTGTGCATGTCATTGGCCCATCTTATGATGATGGTTTTGGCCCATCCTCTTCGGAGGGGGAGTAGTCATGTTTTTTTAGTAGTCTAGGTCATATTTTCCTAGCTCCTGTTCTCATTATTTCATTGTGGTTGGGTTATTTTCTCCCACTTAGCTGTTTTGTGCATGTACAGAACACTTGTTTTTCCCTTTTGTATACAGTGGCACGGCCCACTATAAAGTCGGCTAGCTTTGCTAAAAAAATTATACAAATATATAAGTTAAATCACTCGATTAATTATACAAATATATGGTTAATGCAAATTAAATAATTTTGTTCAATTAAACACAATAGTTAAAATAAAAAATTAATTATTACTAACAAACAAATTTTGTTCAAATGTAAAGATCGTCATTAAATATAGCTTCTACATTTAACACGGTCGTAGAAGAAGAAAATCGATAATTGAAATCGCATGTCGGTCAGCTACAGAAGCAGCTCAGATCGCTTACGAATGCATTTTTGCAAGCTTTCCAAAGGAGGACATTTTTGCTAGGGACGGTGGTGATGGAGATGGTGATGTTGAGGAGAGTTCAGGCGAGTAGGGATTTGGTTATGTATATTTGATTTCTTAGATGTTGATTGCATGTATATTTGGTTTGTTTGGATATCGGTTTGTTTTTTTTTTGAAATTGGATATTTAGATGGTAGTACATATTAGTACTATAAGTCTTAAGTAGTATATAATACACCATGTGTCAATATAATGTTCGAATCATGGTACTCAAGTTTCGAACTTGTTTAGATATTTGGTTTGTTTGGAGATGGTGATGGTGATTGCTTATGTATATTTGGTTTGTTTAGATATTTGGCTTGGTATTATTGTTGGTGTTTGGATATTTGCTTACCATACTATCCAGCCTGCAATGAAAGTTATAGATGAATTTCAATTTTTTTTACCATGTTGGATCTTTATTGGGCCTATGAACTCTAATTTATTTGGGATATTTCTAAATTTCTTTTAAATAAAATCATTATATTATTGCAATTTATGAAATGATTTATGTTATGTAATTAATGTTATACTATATATACGTTTATCACACACACGCGCGCGCACACACACACATAGAGGGATATCGCTGTGTGTGTAGGCGTGTAATATAACGATCCGTGCAAGGTATAACATACCCGTGTATAAGTGTTGAGATTTATACTGCAACAGACATGTTAGCTCATCTATTATACAAGTATATTGTCCAAATTTATATTTTTATACTTTACTATATATATATATGCAAATATTATAAAACTATATATATATATATATTTACATGTGTATATATAAACTATATTTTACTTTAATTTTTTTATAAATTACAAATATATATACACACATATATATATATGGAATTATAATATTAAATAAATATATAATTATATAAGTATATTTAAAACATTTATAATTTTATTTTAAAATCGAAAACACTATATATATATAAAAAATTATTATATGTATATATTATATATATATATATAATATAGATATACATATGTTAGTACTTATAAAATATTAAAAAATATATGTATTGCAAACATATATACCTGATATTGTGTATGGCACAAAATTTTAAATTTTATATGTATATTTATAATTTATTTATTTAAATTAATATCCATGTGGATAATATTAAAATTAAATAAAAATATATTTTGAAACATAATTTTGAATTTTGTTTTTTAAGAAAAAATCTAAGTGATATTTTGTTATTTGAATGCTTAATATATATATTATAATGTAAAAACAATTTTAAAATCTGATTTTGAATTTCAATCGAATTTAAAATAATAAATTATATATATTAATAAAAAAAGTTTTTTTTTAATTTTTTTCCCGAAAACATATTAGCTGATAATTTATCTTTATAAAGTATAAAATATATTTTATAATACATAAATAAATAAATATAATTAATTTGGACAATTAATTGGGTTAAATAGTTTATAAATATATTTTATTTTTGCCAAAATTATTTTGTATATGTAACTATACATATAAAATTACAAACCATATTATGTAATATAATATAGACTTTAAAATTATAAAACTAATATATGATTAAATAATATATATCAAATTAATTAATTAATAATTGTTTTTTTATTTTATTTTATTTATTCGTGTATATTATAGGTGGATGTATGAAAAAATTTATGTAAATATACAAGCATATAAACATACAACTAACTTAATTTGTGACAATATATTGACATAATAGATCACCAAACTAATATTGTAGAATATGATATATAAATATTAATACAATAGGATATAGTTGTAAATCATATCACTAACTTATACCAAAGCCAAAAACTCACACCTTAAACCATTGTAATAAACTCCTGGATCGAACTCTAATTTTGAATGTGTTATCTCCAGAATTACAGACCATCGGCTATCAAATAATATTTAAGTTTATTTGATTTGAGCTTATAATAATGGAGAAGAGGGGATGATGGTTTTGCTAGAAGTAAGAGGGTATGGAGGCTTCCAAAAAAATCTTCTAATAGGTGTGGGTTGAGATGCTTATATAGAGAGGAGGAAGACAAGTTAAGATCTAGATCTCTTACCAATTCTCCCTCCCTTACCATACAAATCTAGCCTATCTAGTTCCATCAATGGCCGCACCTACCTATCCCTATCATATCCGAATTAGCCAGCCATCATATAGGCTTCAAACCTATTTAAAGCTCAAACAAAAATATTTTGCATTTAAATCTAATTTAAACGCATATCGATATCATATATCGATTAATATATTTATAACTATTATGAATATATTTAATTATTTTGTTTACAAATCAAAATAAAATTTTATAATTAATATTTCACAAATATTAATTAATTTATCACAATTATAAACTAATTGAACCATGTGGTCAAGAAGTATTCAACGATTTCGGTTGTGTGAGCGATTAATATCACACTATTTTAATATTAACTTTCACATGTCACTTAGTAGGTGGTGTAACATTATGACCAAATTTATCGCTTACTTGGTTTTGGTAAAATCTAATTTTACTTTATTAAGCATTGCACGATTGTGACTATTGTTTACACCACTTTTCGTTGTCAAAACTATATCACTTTGACTTATGGAATTTGGTAATGGTTAAAATTCCAATATCGTCCACATTCAATTCTAAAGTCCAAACACAAAGTCCTTGTTTCAAAAATAACAATTGTTATTAACAGAAATGCTCTGGCCAGAAACTTTGACTTTGAGTTGACTTCAGTTGACCGTGATACCGACCCTATATTATCGAGGAGACGAATTCTCTCTTGAATAGTGTTTCATTTTCAATACTTCCACTCGACCTAACTATAGTCACTCGATGGACACCATGCCATGATTTAATTGTAATCAAACATGTGCTTTTATATTGAAGATTAACAGTATTCTCAAGTCGAGAGAACTATGTAAATCAGTCACATCAATGTTTTTTGTTTGACCTTAGTTTTATTTACCAACATAAAACCATATAGTGAGTCATTTCATATTTATCCAATAACTAGCAGTACATAATCCCTTGGTGTCCCCAACAACCATGAGTAATACCCTGCCCTACATTTGGAGAGTGTTACATACTCTGGTCTCAAAGGATGTATCGAAATCCAATCTCAATACATCTTGACTAGGAATATTTAAAATGGTATATTTATTTTCATTATGATAAATTACTCATGGTTACAATACTTTGTAACTACTATCACAAAACATACCATTTATGGAGTTTCTATTAAATATACTTTCAATTAAATTAATTAATTAACATAACACATTATATCAAGTATATAATAGAAAGAAAACACCTTTTATTTCGAACAAGATTGGTTATCGAGTTAGATATATGTAACAAACTACATAATTACCCCAAGGGCATTCCCCTCTCCTTCAATCTTCCACTTGCATTTGGGGTCAATTATGGAATCTTTTTCCAAGTTCTCCAATCGGTTTCCCCAAAACCAATTGACTCTGTCCCTCATTGAATAGGTATGCAATTATATTTCAATTATCTACTCTGTCTCTCAACTCTCTTCGACGCTGATAAACTAACTTTTTCATGTGGAATAATTCGGAGTATGTCTCTCGACTTATAGTGAGCTTTAAATTCTATTATGAAATATATTGTGATATTATTATCATATAACAATGTTATGGGATTCTCAGCATTTGGAACCACCCTCAGCTCAGTTATAAATTTGTACATTTATATTTGTATACACTACTTTTATTGCGGCGCTATTCAAGGCGATGTACTTAATCTTTTTCATTGAATCAGTCATAGCCTTTCATTTTGAGCATTTCCAACTTAAACATTCTTAACTTGAATTTATTATTGACATATTATACTCAATATCACTTATGAAAGTTTGAGTCTGAACACTCCTTCATAAGGAGTCCATTGTTTCTATAAACAATTCTCTAGTATTTCGTAAATACACAAGAACACTCCAAATTACCTTTTAGTGATATCAATTCGGATTTGATATTTGCTTAATGTATCAAATACATAAACAAATCATGATATTATAGACAACATAACATGTATGATAATTCATATTGCTAATGCATAAGGAATCCATCTTACATGTTTTGTATTAAATATTTTAAAAAGGTATCCATGCATATCGTTTTGGGACAATCCCAATATCTTTTATACTTACTATAAAGAACATCATTTACAAATCCAATGTCGAGTATTAAAACAACTAAAACTAATTTTAACATAAGTATATTGTTAACAATCAGCAATGTTTTTGTTTTCTTATGATTTAGAAATATCAATGTACATTTTAATGTTCTTTCTTATGAACTTACACTTCCTCTGTATTTTGACTGATAATTAAACTATTTAATACATCTATTAAAATACTTTTTCAATTTTGATGCTTTTTAGAATGATACTTTTGTATCCGTTCTTAGATCGTATTCGGAAAAACACACAAAATCAATTTCGCTCCCACTGACTTTGAGACACTTTGGTTGTTATGTGCAAACAGACTAATCTAAATCTATATTCAGAACTTTTGTTTCAACCCATACATATGAAAACATAAGGTCATACCAGATAATAATTATATGAGTAAAATCTGAATTAACTTGAGCACATCGAATAGTGAATCTGTTACCTTAATCTCAACAATTGAAATTCACGTTGCTATTATTACTCATTATATTCCGACTGCATTTTTCTTTCTCATAAAGATATATTTACGGCCAATGGGTCATATTCATTCTGATACAACTATCAAAATCATATTTGATAATACTTTAAATCTATTTTGGATTTGCGCATCATACCATATTATAGAGTCAATACTCTTAATGGTTTAATTAAACAACTGAGGACTGTCTATTCTTGACATTGACAAGAAATTCACTGTTTCTCTTTAATGTACAAGAATACTCATTAGATGTTCTAATGTGTCTGTGTTCATTTAAGTTTGGTTAATTCCATTTCATTCCTTGTAATAAGTTTTATCATTACATCGTATCCAAATTAATTTTATACCAATAATTTTTTAAATAAATTCCTTTGCTCCGAAGATGGTATTTCTAGAAACAATAGTTGTTTCTTAGTGCAATGAAATGGGCATTGATGAACATCTTTTGAATTGTCTTATATAAATCTACATTAGTTCACATTGTATTTATATTCACAACATAAATTTAGTAATATAATGATTATCATTCTAAAAAGTCTCTTGGGAAGATTCATACAAGATCCCGTATGTACAATTATTACGTGCAGTCTTTCTACTCACACAACCTGCCAACTCCTTGGCCCGGGATATGTAAGGAGTTCTTATAAACTCTTATCTTATGTGGTTTTATAAACTATTCTTTTTATGATATTAATTTTAAACTTGTGCACTACTCTTTAAGTACACACTTTATAGTGAGAATTTTAACTCAACATCACTCATCATTAACCGTGCTTTACCCTATAAAGTTCGATTATTCCTTATCATATGTATTATTGGAAGGAGTGACCTTTAAGACTAAATCTTTATTCATATTAGCTACATATAGAGCTATTTGCAATTTACTCACCCATTAGATCAAATCTAATCATTTTTGTCGTATGTTATATTATTTACTTATGTATTATATTCTGTGAGCTTATCATATACTTATACGTGTATCAAATACATATGTCCATGTCTGTGATGACTTATCGGTGAATACGATGAAGTACGTGGAACCATTTTGGTATTTACGATTGTATACATCTATATGTATCAATCCAAATAGTTCATCAATTCTTATGATGCTCCTACTAAATGGGTGCATAGCCCTTAATTTTTTGAGATATAATTAACTAGTATCATATGATTCATAATCATATAATAGAAATTATTTCTCAAAACCATGACTTGGTCTAAATTCCAAAATAATTATAAATAATTTTGGATACTTCAGTATTTTCCAATGCATCACTTTTGCTGTGAAAACAAATACCACATTATCGTTTTACTTCATAACGAATATTCATAATATTCACACTGAAATATAATTATATCTATTTTTCAGTCTATACTAGAAAATAGTCATTGTTTCATAAATAATGTTCGGTATGTTTTATGAAAACAACTTTTGTAATTTGATGCAATAATAAGTGCTATATGGCATGCTCCAACTATTTCCGCCATTACTGTTATCCCACCCTTTGGTCAAGGCTGGAATATCAACAAATTAGCAAGAAAGGACGGATAACAGGATTGGAAATCGATTGGAAACAAGGCTGTGATGAATGTCGTCAAAATTTGGCTGAGCTCCGATCAAGAAAGAATCGATTGGGAATGATGAACAGGGCTAAGAGAGGCTACGTTTCAAATTTCAGGACAATCGGAGTTCGTATGACCGAGATATGATCGATACAAGTTAAGGAAAAGATGTTGTTCGAACCCATCATAGAGCTTTGTTCGAATCGATGCTATTCGACTCCATCCAAAATTGGGCTCTTTGCATCGATCCAGAAGCGGTAGTATCGTATCGATTTAGTTCGTATCCATCATGATCGAACTACTTCATATCGATCAGGGGTTGACTCAGTTCGAATCGATCATAGAGGCTTAGTTCGTATCCATCCAGTTCGTGGTTGTTCGTATGGATAGCATACGAGTCCTTGTTCGAATCCATCATGCTCAAGCAAGTTCGCTTCGTGTCGATGGTATCTGCAGCGATCGATACGAAGTACACCAATAACTATCGATACGAACGAGGGCTACGGCGAATCGATAATCGATTCGAACAAAGACTGAAGCAAATGGATGCGAAAAAATGGTCAATGTGAACGAAGCTTCGGTGTTGGATACAAATAACTCGGTCAACTCGGCACACAAAATGGATCAATCCAGGAATTTCGCAACACATCATCACCTGGGCACGTGCCTTGATCGATTCGAACAGATTGATTCGAACCTATCGATTCGAACTACACTACCTGCCGAAAACCTCTATCTCGTATCAATCATATCTCCTAAACCACAAATCCAAATGCTGTGAAATTTTGACAGGAGCTTACGTACAAGCAGAGGAAGGTTCATGCCAAGTTTCAACTCCATAAGACGAAATCTTGATCGATATGAAATCGGTTCGTATCGATCATGGATCGAGTCGAAACTCCGTGGGATCGATCGTGTGGGCCCACTCACATGCCAGAAGGAGTCTCCCGAAGTTTGAGCAAGACATTTGCATGGAACGCCTATAAATAGCACCCCAGAGCCTACAGAAAAGGGATCGTTTTGGCTTCTCAACGTCCAGACTCTGTCCGATCCAACTTTATACTCCATAGCTGCTGTTATACTCGAATTTTATCATTATAATCTGCTGTAATCAGTTGTAACCAGCAAGGAAAGTCAATAAAAGATTAACTTTTGGAGTGGACGTAGGCCGAAGATAGCCGAACCACTATAAATCTTGTGTCTCTGTCTATCTCTTTCCATTTTAAGTTTATTATTCTTCACTTTTTATCCTCTACATTACTTAGATCTGAGATCTGTGATTATATATTGCTGATTTGTGTTCATACACTGGTGCTTTCACGACATTTGGGGTTTGTGACCAATTTTGGCGCAAACACTTTGGTGCTTTCACTGAGAGGCAACTAACTCCCGCTATACCAAGTTTGGAGTTCAGATCTAAAGAGCTATGACAAGGTAATCAAGTAGAAGGCAAAGAGCCGAGAGAAGTCAGCATGAAGGGAGCCATGAGGCATCATCAGGGGCTAACCAGACTTCAGCTTTCATCACCAGAGACGAGATGGAGGTGATGATGGGAGCAATGCATGAAGAGTTTCAAAAAAGGCAGGAGGAGATGATGCAGAACCTCCTCATACAGTTTGGACAAGCAGGAACGACTGGAGCTTCAGGAGTTCAGATCCACGGAGCTAGAGCAGAAGGACCAAACATGCAATCAAATGGAGTAGCTCAACAAGGCACAGCCCCTGATCAGCACACAACTACTAACCTCGATGGATCCAGGCTCGGGGGCACACCACCCTGCAACGATGGACCAGTTCATGGAGGAATTCCAGTTGACACTACACAACAAGATGCTGGCAGGAATGTAGGAGCGCGGGATGAGGAGTACGTACCAGAGTTCCCTCGGGGACTCGAGGGGCAACCATTGGTAGACAACGCTGGATTGGCTGAGATTATCAGGCGAACTATGCGCGGAGGTTTGACGAACAGAGATCTGGAAGGAGTAAACAGGAGTCCATTTACTCGTGACATCAGAATGGCTCGGAATCCACCAGAATTCAAGCTACCTACGCTAGAAGTATACAATGGAAAAGCTGATCCGATTGATCACCTGATGAGATATACAAGACATATGGAAGTGCTGGGGGCATCGGAGGAAGTGATGGCCCGATGTTTCCCTCTGTACCTGATGGATATAGTTGCTATGTGGTTCAGACAACTGGAAGAGGGATCTATTAGGACATGGACATAATTGGTGGATCGGTTTCTGAAGCAGTTTCGGATTCATATTAAAAGACCGAAGAACGTGATGACGCTAACGTCAGTAAGGCAAAGGACAGATGAATCGCTCAAAGCTTTCCTAACTCGGTTCAATGCAGCGGTTGCTTCGGTGGATCGACCGGATCCATCGATGGTTTTAATGGCAGCAGTATCAGGAGTCAGAGAGGATTCAGATTTCAAAGTATCTTTAATACGGGACCCACCAATGGATCTCGGGGAATTCTCTCACGAAGCTGAGAGATTCCTTTGGCATGAAGATGCATGTTCGGATATGAAGTTAAAGGAGGTGAATGCAGCTGAGGATGGTGGGCCATCCAGCGGAGGCTCGGATAAAGATAAAGCAAAAAGGAAGCTGGATGACAAATCAGGAAAAGCTAGGAAGCGGTGGAGGGAACCAAAGTTTTCCACTTACACAAGGTTAAACGAGACGTTAGAACGGATATTCATGGAGACTCGGAATCGCCTTCCCTACCGAAGGCCAGCTAGGAGAGAACCCTCAGAACGTGAAAGGGCATCAGGGAGGCACTGTCTTTTTCACGATTTAGACGGACATGATACCAACAGTTGCAGGCATTTGAAGGACATAATTGAGGAGCATGTAAGGAATGGACAGTTGCGATAATATGCCGGGGCTCGGAATGCGGTAGTGGAGCAGGGGCGACCACCGTCTACCTCAAAGAACGAGGGCGCGGCGCCCAGGAATGATGGTCGATTGGTTATCAATTGACAGGAATGATATGAAATAAGTAGCGGACTGTTAACAAATGACCAAATCATTTACTCATGTACGTGGACGGAGATGGCCCCTAGGCATGCTCTGAATGATGATAAACCGCGAAACTATGGTTTACAAAATCTGCTTTTTCTTTTGGTTTGGACATTTGCTTTTTCTGGTTCGGTTTTGGAGTTTGGCTAGAACTCCTGGTTTTGTTTGTTTTCTAGTTTGGACTTTCATTTGGATGATTGTTTTCATCTGGTTTTTGATAAATGTTCGTCGGGTATGGATTATGCCTGGCAAGGGGTAAGTCTCTTTGTCCGAACGAGGCGAATTGGCTTATTCAGGTCGTCGAGTATGGACTATGCTCGGCAAGGGTCCGGAGGGACCAGGATTCGGCCTAGGACCTAGGCCCCATAATATCTATCGGTTACAATTTCAGGTCGTCGAGTATGGACTATGCTCGGCAAGGGTCTGGAGCGACTAGGATTCGGCTTAGGACTTAAGCCATGGCAATTATTTAACGCCCAGGGACATTGAGCCACGGTCGTCAAGTGTGGATTGCGCTTGGCAAGAACCCAGAGAGGTTACGGATTTGGATATCGACCCGTAGAGGTCCCGAACTCCGTTATTATTTATTGGATAAGGATGGATTGGGACTCGGATATCGAGTACGGATGGATATGGAATTGGCTAAGGCTTCGGTTACTGGATTTGGAATCAAACATCGACTCGGAGCAGTCAAGAACGATGCACTTGGATGATATGGCTATGGACTTTAGATATCGGATTCTGGACTATTCAAAACACCCCTTCTTATCACAAGGCATGTTTTAGGGGGCAAATGTTATCCCACCCTTTGGTCAAGGCTGGAATATCAACAAATTGGCAAGAAAGGACGGGTAACAGGATTGGAAATCGATTGGAAACAAGGCTGTGATCAATGTCGTCAAAATTTGGCCGAGCTCCAATCAAGACGGAATCGATTGGGAATGATAAACAGGGCTAAGAGAGGCTACGTTTCAAATTTCAGGACAATCGGAGTTCGTATGACCGAGATATGATCGATACAAGTTAAGGAAAAGATGTTGTTCGAACCCATCATAGAGCTTTATTCGAATCGATGCTGTTCGACTCCATCCAGAATTGGACTCTTCGCATCGATCCAGAAGCGGCAGCAGCGTATCGATTTAGTTCGTATCCATCATGACCGAACTACTTCGTATCGATCAGGGGTTGACTCAGTTCGAATCGATCATAGAGGCTTAGTTCGTATCCATCCGGTTCGTGGTTGTTCGAATCGATAGCGTACGAGTCCTTGTTCGTATCCATCATGCTCAAGCAAGTTCGCTTCGTGTCGATGGTATATGCATCGATCGATACGAAGTACACCAATAACTATCGATACGAACGAGGGCTACGACGAATCGATAATCGATTCGAACAAAGACTGAAGCAAATGGATGCGAATAAATGGTCAATGCGAACGAAGCTTCGGTGTTGGATACAAATAACTCGGTCAACTCGACACACAAAATGGATCGATCCAGGAATTTTGCAACACGTCATCACCTGGGCAGGTGCCTTGATCGATTCGAACAGATTGATTCGAACCTATCGATTCGAACTACACTGCCTGCCGAAAACCTCTATCTCGTATCGATCATATCTCCTAAACCACAAATCCAAATGCTGTGAAATTTTGACAGGAGCTTACATACAAGCCGAGGAAGGTTCATGCCAAGTTTCAACTCCATAAGACGAAATCTTGATCGATACGAAATCGGTTCGTACCGATCACGGATCGAGTCGAAACTCCATGGGATCGATCGCGTGGGCCCACTCACGTGCCAGAAGGAGTCTCCCGAAGTTTGAGCAAGATATTTGCATGGAACGCCTATAAATAGCACCCCAGAGCCTACAGAAAGGGATCTTTTTGGCTTCTCAACGTCCAGACTCTGCCCGATCCAACTTTGTACTCCATAGCTGCTGTTATAATCGAATTTTATCATTATAATCTGCTGTAATCAGTTGTAACTAGCAAGGAAAGTCAATAAAAGATTAACTTTTGGAGTGGACGTAGGCCAAAGATAGCCGAACCACTATAAATCTTGTGTCTCTGTCTATCTCTTTCCGTTTTAAGTTTATTATTCTTCACTTTTTATCCTCTACATTACTTAGATCTGAGATCTGTCATTATATATTGTTGATTTGTGTTCATACACTGGTGCTTTCACAACATTTGGGGTTTTAAGTTGTTTTATGAAAACACCTTTTGTAATTTGATGCAATAACAAGTGCTATATGGCATGCTCCAACTATTTCCGCCATTACTATAATAGCGTACTAAATTCGAAGATCCTTCATTCACTTAATATTGATTATTTATTTCATATACTACAACTATTTCATATACTACAACTATTTCATATACTAGAACTTGTTTACAATAGATATTTCTTTGATTAAATATTTAAACTCAAAGAAATAAATTTCGTAAACCAATTTTCTATATGAAAATATATTTCAGAATAAACATCATATTTCTCATTCCGATGTTAAGTTTCAATCATTATTAATATAATCCTCATTTTTTATATTTCTTTATAAAGAAGAAGTGACCATTCTCTCTCTTCATCCCACTTGTACTTAAATCACATCAATAACATCTACTCTTGTACATTCATTTTTCTTTCTAAATGATCAAACCATTCAAAAGAAATCTCAGCTACAATATCATAACAAACTCTTTACAAAAATGCATTTGATCATCCTTAACATTTAAGGACATCAAATATGTTGCACTTTGCATAAATTAATCAAATTGTATTTCAGCGATCGAGTTCTGAGAGCTATATTTTAGTTTTGGTCTAGTGTTACATTTAACACAGTATGATCTTTATTGTAATCAATCAAATAGAATAATCGAGCTCATAGTTCGTTTTATTTGTTGCTTCAAATGAACTAATTTCATCGAAGTATCATACATTACGAACCGTGACCATTCACCAGTAACACTTATGTTTGATAGTATATGGATCAAATATCCATAATCTTGTATTGCTTTTAAGTTCGGAACTCATTAAATGCAATACATGGTCTTGACTAAATAAACAAATAAGCGATCAAATTACGAACGTATTTAGTAGTTGTAGAATCAGATACTTACATGGGTGTTGAAGACTTTAACATGAAATAAGCATTTATTAGTAAGTATATGTTACCTTTCTATTCGTCAATCTTCAATTCAGTTTATTTGTATATCTAAATCGATAAACGTTTTATCAATCATATTAAATGTAGAAATTTATCAATGGAGATTATTATAACATTATATAGCTTATGTTCTTATAATATTAGAAAGGTTAAATGTTATCATTTAATTTTTGTAATAAGGCTCCTACTAGTCTTTTATGTTTCATCGGAGTCTAAGTCGAGACATAAAAGTCTTTCGACTTCACTATTGGATGTTAGGACTCGTATGCCTTGGGATTCCGACCTTGAGGAAAGCTAAACAAATTATAGCCATATACAATGGATAACTCCTTATCGGTTGTATCACATACAACTACTAACTCATGATACCTTATCATAATTCTGCCTTTACCTTGAGGAAAGTTCAACAAGTAAAGAGGACTATTCACTCGGACCCATCATTTCACGACAGCCTAAATATAATGCACATAGATTAAGGAAAGCTCAACAAATACGTGTAGTCATCTTACCTCGTCTGTTCGATATATTAGTAGTACTACACATAACACCCAAAGCTTGAGGAAAACTCAATAACTAAAGTGTATGCAAGTAATCCATCAATATATAAATGATAGAGGACAACTTTATTGAAGGTTAATATCTTCAATATATTATATTGAGTGATATTGACTTATGGAATAATGTATTTCTTTTGAAATACCTTCATGATTCAAGTGTAAGACATAACGGAAATCACGATATATGTACATTTACGTCTATATTTATTCCTTAAGTCCATTTAGGCTTTCTTAATGTTCCACCTTTAATTTATACATTCATATTATATAAGTTTTATTATTATATAACTTTTATATTTCATATTACTTATATAATAATCTTATGTATAATATTATATTAATTAAATCTTATCTAATTAGTTTAGTTAATTAACACTTTAATTAATTATTATATTATTCAATTATAACATATTATATTGAATATATATATACACTATAACCTTTATAGTAATACATATTATATATATATATAAATTTATTAATTAACTTTTAATTTATTTATTTATTTAACAATTTTAATTAAATTTTATTAATTTCAAAAATCCTTTTATACACACGTGTATATCATATTGTCTTAAACAATTCAAGACAACAAAACATATATCATTAAATTTACTAATTAACTTTTAATTAATTTATTTAATTAACAATTTTAATTAAATTTTATTAATTTCAAAAATCCTTTTATACACACATGTATACTCATATTGTCTTAAACAATTCAAGACAACAAAACATATATCATTATATATATTATACGTGTACATATTTAATTCATTGACTTATTTAATTAATTCATTTATTTTATTAATCTTATTAATAAATAATATTTTTGAAATTAATTTTATAACATTTTCAAATATTTTGAAAATTTACATTATAACTTTTATAATTCGTATTTTATTTTAAATTTAAAAGTTTTATTTTAATTTTCAAAACAATTTGAAAGTTTATATTATAACATTTATAATATATTTTTATTTTAAATTTAGTTTTAAACTTTATTTTTAGTTTAAAAACAATTTTGAAACTAGCCCAATGTTGAATTCAAATTTGGCCTTTTTCTATTAGGTATAACTTTTAGGCTTACCTTATCATTTCGGGATAGGCTAGTAGCCAGGTAGGGTAGAGTACTTGATTACCGAAACCCAACCTTAAACACTACTTTTCTAGACACCCTATTATATTAGTAGGCATTAATAAATAGCCATAATACGACTAATTTAGACCGCATAGGATATTTGGGCCCTGAAACCATCATTGGAAACTAGGCCAACATGTAGTAGAAGTTGTGGGTGAATTTCAATTTTTTTTACCATATTTGATCTTTATTGGACCTATGAAGTCTAATTTATTTAGATCATTTCTAAATTTCTTTTAAATAAAATCATTATTTTATTTAAATTTATAAAATGATTATATATTATGTAATTAATGTTATACTATATGTACATACGCGTATCATATGTGTGTACATGATAACATAACAATCAGTGCAAGGTATAACATACCTATGTATAAATGTTGGGATTTATACTACAACGAACATGTTAGCTCATCTATTATACAAATATATTGTCCAAATGTATGTTTATATACTTTAATGTTTGTATACAAAATATTATACATACACACACACACATGTGTGTGTGTGTATAAACAATATTTAAATTTAATTTTGTTAATAAATTACAAATAAATAAATAAATATACATGGAATTATAATATTAAATAAATATATAATTATATAAGTATGTTTAATTTTTTTTAATTTTATAATAAAATCGAAAACACTATATATATGTTTGCAACTAAATTGGTCACAAACACCCAAGAACAGATTTTTGTAAAGAAGTAAGTAAAGAAAAACAAAATTAAAGTGAGGAAATGATTAAGCTAATAACAGATAAAAAGAAATAATCAGAAACACATAGATTTATTGTGGTTCGGCGTTGTATGCCTACGTCCACTTTGAAGATTATCATTTATTAATCACTTATAAATCTGATTATAGCAGTAAGAAATAGCCAACACTCGATTACAATAGAGTCTAGAGTAATAAGCAGCGTAAAGATCCCTAGAATAACCCATTAGACCAGTATTTATAGGTGAAGACGACCACCAATCTCTCTGAAACTTCGGCTGAAGGACCTTTTAATCCACATGGGCCTAATAAAGGGATCACTAATCCCAATTCCCAATGTGGAGGGATCGGTACCGATCCCTTCATTGGTCAATTTTTGGGCAACGATCCCTATGGTTGCTTCTCTATGCTAAAATATGTTTAGTCTCCAATTTTCATGCCATTTGTACCACTAGAACTTGAGTTATTGCTCGACCTTTGACTTGATATCACTTGTGCACTGCCTGCAGCCGAACCCTCTACAGGGTTGTATGCCGATCCCTCGAAGGTTGTTCTTATGATATGGGATCCCTAGGGTAGGTTCCCTATGGTCCATTTATCTTGCCCTCAAAATTTCATAGGCTTTGGACTTGTAGATCCTGAGATATTGATTGTTGTATGCATGAATTCAATTGATCCTTGATAGATGTTGATCCCTCTTTAGTGAAGCCAACTGATCCCTCTTGATCAAGTATGCCAATCCCTCTCAATATAACATGCTACGCCAAACCCTTCCATTCGTTGAGCCATATTCCATGCTTTGAGCATCCTACATCTTACATCCATCAAATCCATTCAATTCTGACTTCATATAATCATCTGTACTTGACTTCTGGCCCCCATAATTATCATTCTGGAATCATTGGCCTTGATGGCAGTCGGGTCTAACTTGTGCAGCCATTTCAATATAGCCGGGCTAGAATGCCGGGTAACACTTGCCCCCCAAAGTACATATTGTGATAACATGACGTGCTTTGAATCGTTGAGAATGAGATCCATCTAGCTTTCTGGATAGTTGTTATCCCTTTATTGAATCGTTTTTCCAAGGTGTTGAATTCCTCATTGATTGCCCTGACACTTGGTTGATTTCCAATAATATAAATTCAGTGCTTATCCCATCAACTGATATATATATATAAATCTAGTTTTATGTGACTAACAAGCTTTTGTCATCTAGTCCAGCCTCGAACTAAAAGGTTTCAAGTTTCAACTTCAATTTCTGTTGATTTCAAAAAAATTGAACTTTCAGGTCATTCACGTGCAAATTCATGTACACGTTTTTTGTTATTGGCTCTTGGAGGCGCTTGCACTTTCATGGGTCATTGTCAATTTCCCTGCATTTTGTATTTACATGTTCATAGCCGAACCTTTATAACCATTTTTTATATTCATTCATTTCGTTTTTTTTGTGTGTAGGGATCGGCATATGTTTAGTCGATCCCTCTCTCTCCTTTTTTCTCTCCTTTTTTTATTTTTCTTTTTTTTATTAAAGCTTTTGTAGGGGTCAGCATATATGTATGTCGATCCCTTTTTTGGGTCCATGCTAACAGGGATCGGCGAGCTTTCATGCCAATCCCTCTCTCCACTTTATGTACCAAGGACTTGGGCCAAACCCTCGCCCATATATATAGCAACTTTCCATCCCTTCACTCTCACTTATTTCACTTCTCAACATCTGCAATCCAACCTATCCCATAAACTCGTTTCTTCTTCCCTTCCAATCTGAACATCCCTAGACACTCGCCCCCATTTTAACTCAAACATTCACATAGGTAAATTTTCGAACTATAACTTTCAATTATACGATGAGGTATTGGATTCCATGTTGTTAGTGATTATGATGGCATTCGAGGTCATGATGACATAGCGATTGAAGCGGCCTGGAGGAGATGAATCATTGGTGGGTAGGGTTTGGCAGAATAAGTAAGGGGAAATAAGAAGGGAGAAGGCGGAAGAAGGCATAATGAAGGAGGGATCGGTGTTGGATATTTTGGCATATGCTGATCCGTGTAAACATAGGGTTTAGTATATATAAATAAGGAGAAGGAAACAAAAGAGGATAAAGGATGAAGAAGATAGAATAGTGGAGGGATCGGTGTTGGATGTTTGGTTCTATACCGATCCCTCGACGTAGAGGCTAGATGAGTTGAGGACGAGGTAGAAGGGATCGGTGTGTTTAGGTCGAAGAGAGGGCTCAGTTGTGAGGCTTTAGAAAAGGGATCGGTATAACCATAGGGATCTGTATGAAATTAGGAGTCGCTGTGAACATAGGGATCAGTATTACTATAGGGGTCGGCATAAGGAACCTTTTTAACTTACAATCTGATCCAACTTCATTTGCTTGGACAATCATCACTGATTCACCTTAGCGAACTTGGATATACGATGATGATGAGCACTACAACATGCATATTTGCTATTAAACTCGAGATTGAGAAATCAAATCCATAGAAATTTCAACATATACTAAAAACTTGCATATGGACTTGAACGACAAACTTTACACTTTTACATGCCGATAGTCGACCCCATAGCTGTTACAACCGATCAATCTCTCCAGCGGTTGAGAAGGTCAGTGATGATAGTCACTCTGGTTTGAATCCAAAGCCTCGTCATTTTACTTTGTTTTCTCTGATTTAAACTGCTTATATATGCCATACACTTCACCGCACTAGCTTACACTTAACATAGGGGGAACATGTAAATTTTTCTAACCTCGATTATCTATTGAGTATAGCTAATATGGACTCCAGACGCTTAGAGTGTTTACTGCTATGTCTTCCGAATCGGCCATGCAACACATTGATCCTGAAGAAAAATCAAGTTCTGCGACTATATCCGGTAGGCTTTCTCCCAGTCGTCAAGTAGAACAGATGGAAATTTTCGGCCCGTTGGTCGACCTTTTGTCGGATGTTCCGGTCCTCCCGGCGGAGGATATAAGTCCTGCTCCTGATGCAGTAGAGGGTTCCATTCTTTTAGGTAACCAAATAGATTCTCAAGCCTCCCGAATTGGTGAGGCTGCCCTTCGCAGGCTGTGTTCCATACATGGAATTCCATTTATAGATGTCCTGGTTCCTTCAATAAATGACATGCCTCACTTACCCTCGGAGGGGTACACTACATGTAACAAATTTATGTGCTGGGCCGGATGCATACCGTCCTTTAATTCATTTATTCAAGAGATGTTGAGATACCTTGGAATAGCTCCCACTCAACACCATCCAATAGTTACGCCTTCCTACGTGGAACCTTTCTACTATTTATAAGCGTTCTATTTCGTCCGCCAATTCCCGAGGATATATGATTCATCTATAACTTTAAACGGCAGTTAGGAAGTCCTTCCTATGTTTTTCTCAAACCTTCGCCTAACTGCCAAGTCTTAATAGGTGCTCGGAATAAACTCTCTTTGTTCAAGCACGAGTGGTTCTATGTTTGATGTCCACCTGACTTTGCAAGGCGATGGTTGGAAGGACGTAAGTGTTATTTTCATTTCATTCTAAAGTCCATTAATCCAAGTCATATTCTCAAATCTACTAACATCTACGATTCTTTCAGGTGTCCGCCCACGCCCTGAAGGCATTAATTTTTCAAAAGCGGTCGTCGCTGTTTGTGCTACCCCTGTCGAAGATAGGGACATCAAATTTCTTATAACCGATGAGTTACTATCTTTATTAGAGTTGTTGGAGGAGGGTTGTAGCATTGGGCTCCTCGAAAGTGTAGCATTGCCGAAAAACGTCACAGAGCAACAAAGGGATGCCATCAATCCTTTCGTGCCCCCAGCCGAGGGGACTTGGGATGACATTGAAGAAGGTGAGATTAGGGGTTCTCAGGCCAATAAACCTGGCGACGTTGATGCGGGCCCAGGCAAGGCGCCTGTGGTCGAACTGCCATAAGGTATGCAATCTCAAACATCCACCAAAAGAAAGAAAAAGATGGCATACAAACTTCGTAGAAGAAAAATTGCCGCAGATCCAGAATTCATCATTACTTCTATTGAAGAAGAATCATCTTCCCAACACTTGGAAAGTTCAGTGAAGGGATTTTCAAATATCCAAATTCCAAATGATATTATGACCTAAGACTTTTCAAATATCAATATTGAATGGCTCGATTCTCCTACTAGGAGCACTGAAGGCATTAATCCTACCGATAAAGGAGAGAGAACACCCATAAGCAAAGCTACAACCACCGGTCTGTCAGGGGAGAACACTAGGACACTCACGACCACATGCATTTCACCACATGCTCTTCATTAACCCTTCGCACAATAGTTACTCACATGTTCTCATTTGGTCTTTGCAGGTGCAATGACTCAGTCCTGGGTCTTCAACGGGTAAGAGGTTCTTCAACATATCATTGATCTAGCCGCGACTCAAAGTCTGGCAGGCATAGGGAGAAGGACGATGGACGGGAAAAAAGCTATCATTCAAGGGAATCCTCCCCTTCTAAGCGCAAGTCCCAGTCCTAGGCATCTCGTTAGGGAGATCAACCTAATTTTCCTACTTACAGTGGAGACCAGCCTCCCTACCGCGGCCCTTAAATATCCACATCACATGAGCAACACTC
Source organism: Allium fistulosum (assembly GCA_030737815.1). Taxonomy (NCBI): domain Eukaryota; kingdom Viridiplantae; phylum Streptophyta; class Magnoliopsida; order Asparagales; family Amaryllidaceae; genus Allium; species Allium fistulosum. The sequence continues at coordinate 106,805,367 of CM060907.1, forward strand.
TGGCTCTAAGCAGTCTTGCGACCGTAGATCAAGAAAGCATCCAATTGCCGCTTTTGATCCATCCTTGCCGACTGCTGCTTCTGACATTTCTACAGCGGAGAAATTGGCCGAGCTTAAAGCCACGTTCCCGAAAATCTATTTCGATAGGATTAAATTCCTTCCCATAGTATATATGATTTGAGGGCATGCCAAAGCGAGTTCTCTTGCATGTGTTAATAACGTGTTCGTGCAGCAGGAACCGTTTCAACACTTGGCGCAAAAAACCTCTGAAGTTTCAATTGAGCGACAATATAAATAGATCGTCTCAAGCTAGAGGTGATACATGATAAAGACATAATTAAACACCAAAATGTCGAACTGCCGGAATTGACAACAAAACTTGCTGAAGCGGAGAAAAGTGCCAAGGAAACGTCAGAGGTGGTAAGCCGTTTAGAAGCTCCCCATAAGAAAGAACTTGATGCTGCCCTCAATCGTAGTAGGGCACTTGCTCTAGAAAAAGATTCTTTGTAGAAAGAAAAAGATGTCCTGGCCCGCCGCATCGAGGAACTTGAGGAGCTTCTCAAGAAAGAAAGAAAAGAGAAGATTGAGCCTCAGGAAGAATTGCAAAGATAACGCGAAGAGGCTGTCGAAGCCAGGAGCCTGAAAATTAAACTTAATGAGCAGTTCTCAAAAATAGAAGCCCTTAAAGAGGAGGCATGGAAGCTAGGCCGCAAGGAGATGATGGAATAATTGAAACCCAAATAGAAGATGCTAAGGAGTCCGGCCGGAATGAAATCAAGGACTTGTTTGATCCATTGATCATTGAATACAACGCCAAAGTCCTCATCCACCACGACTTAAGATTTCTTGGCGAAGGTTATCTCAAATCACTTGCTGAAGCCTAGGAGCACATCATTAAGATGAAAAAGAGGGAGTTGGGAGGAGCTGAATTTGATGGAGAAAAATTAGTGCGGGAGATCCTCCATGGAAACGAACCCCAAGATCTGGCTGCCGCGAGACTATGATACTTTAACATTTCCGTGCCTTCTGACAAAGGGGAACATATTGCCAGATCCTTAGAGGCCGACCTTAAAGGTCCCTCTTCTTCCTAAGTAGTTGGAGCATCTGTCTCATTCGGCTCGGAGCAGGACTTGGGCTATAATCCAGATAAGCCCGACTATCAATCCAAAGTGTTGTCACCTATTTTGGAACAAGGTACTCCAGCAACCACCAAGAGCCAACTGGATACGAGTATTGCACTTCACTCTCCAATTTATGAGAGGTTTTGTTCTTCGCGCCTAATGATTTTAAGCTTATCTCCTTATTTTAACAAATTTGCAAGTCTTTCGAGTTCCGGTCAAACTCCTAAAAGCGATGCTGCAGTGGAGCAACAAGAGAAACTAGCAAAGATTTCGGTGCCCACTAATGTATCGAGGCCCGGTGCTCAAGTCATCGGAGCTCTTGATGATGATAAGGTCGAAAATCCACTCCTAGTGGATGAATCCGACGATGTTGTGATTACCGACGCTTCCAAATGCGCGGATGAGATTAGCTTGAAAGAGTGTATTGAAAAGGAGGAGCTGTTGAAGAAAAAGGCTAAAGCTGAGCCCGTCAAGGTGGATATCAATGATCTACACCTTGTGCCACTATAAGTTATTCCACTTGGCGAGTCGATTCCCGATGAGCTCCCTCTTACCTCTGTGAGCTCTCCTACAAAAGGTGCAAAGGATCCACGAAGAGAAACATCGGGGGCTTGAGTGGTACTACTTCGAAAAATCAAAAAAGGAGAGGAGGTCGAAGAAATAGTCATAACTTCGCTTGGCATGTATATAGTTTGCATAGCTATTTGTTCATCGTCTCTTTTATTAGTTGTGGTTATACGGGTATGATTCTCGATTTTGTGAAATAACTTATACCACAATCTTGAAACCTACCATGTGAATAAAAGTTTTTTTTCTATTGAGCTTTCATACGAATTTCCATTTAAGTAGTTGAGCTATTACTTTCTATTCATTGTACTTGTAATTCATTGTTCATTAATTTTGGTGACAATCCACCAGCTCTATCCTATGGCCTCCATGTGGTTGTGGCTTTGAGTCATATCAAACACTAAGCTCGAGCCTTAGCGCTACGCCATCGAATTCAGCAGTTTTTGAGTGACTATACTCCTTCCCCCAGTCTTAGGCTAGCGGGGTTAGACGTTGGATGGTCGAACTCCATCCTTAGCTAGTTTATACGTCTCATGTCGGTTTCAGGCCGGAGTTTATGGAATAGTGAATGGACGAACCTCACTCATCTATCCGTTTATGCTCATATCCACACTCTGGGGGTAAGAGTTAGTTGATGGGTGGTCGAATCGCACATAATTTATATTTATACTCTAGTCCACACTCTGAGGACTTAGAGTTATTTCGCGGGTGGTCGATTCACACCCGAGTTGCGTTTATACTCTCCGCACTCTAAGAACTTAGAGTTATTTCGTGAGTGGTCGATTGACACCCGATTTACGTTTATACTTCGATTCGCACTCTGGGGACTTAGAGTTATTTTGTAGGTGCTCGATTCACACCTGATTTGTGTTTATACTCTGGTCCGCACTCTAGGGACTTATAGTTATTTCATGGGTGGTCGATTCATACTCGATTTATGTTTATACTCCAGTTCACACTTTGGGGACTTAGAGTTATTTTAGAGAGTAGTTGGATCGTACTCTCCTTAGTTGATTTATTAGCCCCCTAAGATCTGGGGTTTGATTTAGTGAGCGATCGACCATATCATGGTCGCTCTTATTTTATTCCGGCTCCACAGTTTGGCAGGACTTATTCGATCATTAGATGGTCGAGCCACATTTATTTCTCATCGTGTATCTCGTCCATTGGATTATGACATGGGAGTTATCAAATGAATAAGTGGACCAAGCTCATCTTGTTTAGTCCCATTGAGGATTAGCATGATCAATTAATTTCAAACTCTAGGAGTCTATTCGTACATATCGACATCAATCAATTGCGTTATGTAACTAATACATAATGCTAAACATAAATATAAAGGAAATTTGAAACTTTATTCATTAAATGGAAAAGAATAACATAAGCTATCTTATTGCACATCTGAAAAATCAAATGCTAAAGAAAATTCTGAAAGTAAATACAACTGAAATGAAAAAGAAATAAACTAAGTGAAATAGCGTCATAGATGCTTGCTATTCCACACCCTTGGAAGTGTGATGCCATCGACAGTCGCTAGCTTGAAAGTTCCCTCTCCAAGCCTCTATTCAATGATATATGGTCATTCCCAGATTGGATTCATGTGCGGTGGGCTGGGAAAAACCCATTTCAGGACGAGATCGTCAATTTCTAAGGTTGTAGGTCAGACTTTATTGTTGTATTACTGAGCGAATCAGTGCCGATGCGTAGCTGCCCTCGGATCGGCTTCCTCGCGCTTCTCATCTATAAAACCAAGAGATTCCAAGATGAGATCTTTATTCGCTCTGGGATTGTAGTGAGTCACTTGATGAGAAGGAACTTCAAGCTCAACAGGAATGATGGCTTTGGAACCATAAGCAAGGGCGAATGGAGTATGGCTAGTCGCGGACTTATGGGTGGTCCTATAAGCCCATGGGACTGTAGGGAGTTCATCCACCCACCTGCCTCTAGCCTTCTCCAAACGCTTCTTCAAAATGGACTTTATGATTTTGTTTACAGCTTCAACCTGTCCATTTGTCCGAGGGTGAGCGACCGCTGCAAATCTCATTTCAATACGATACTCCGACAAAAGTCTTTGAATTCAACACTGTCAAATTGAGTCCCATTATATGTTATAATAATTCGCGGAAGACCAAAGCGGCATATGATGTTTCGGATAATAAAGTTGATTATTTTCTTGGTCGTGATCGTGGCTAAGGATTCTGCTTCGGCCCATTTGGTGAAGTAATCAACTACGATGATAGTGTACTTTGTGTCACCTTTAGAGATCGGTAAAGAACCGATAATGTCTACACCCCACATGGCAAACGGCCATGGGCTGACCATTTGTGTGATTTCCATCGGCGGGGCTCTTGGAACTTTTGTGTATATCTAGCGTTTATTGCATCGTCTTATATAATCAAACGGCGTCTCGATTGACTGTTGGCCAATAATACCCGTAACGGAGTATTTTCTTTGCCAAAGTTTGCCCCCCAGTGTGGTCCCTACATTCCCCTTCGTGAACTTCTTTTAAGACATGTTTTATCTCATCATGAGCGATACAGCGGAGTAGGGGGATTGAAAAACCTTTTCTGTGTATAATTCCTTCTTGCATAACATACCGTGAAGCTTTACAAAGGACTTGTCACTTTTCATTTCTTTTATCTGGTAGGACTCCATGTAGCAAATAGTCTTTGATCGGAGTCATCCACAATTCCCTCTCAGGCTCCGCTTCCAGTGTCCGGTCGATTTCTATCATGTTTATACTTGGGGCATTTAATACTTCGACCAGGACCAAGCTCATCTGCTGTGCGTCGTCGGTGCCAGTAAACTTTGCCAATGAATCAACCTCTCTGTTTTGATCTTGTGGAATATGCAAAATGTCATAATACTCAAATTCTGCCAACAACTCTTGGACTTTGGTAAGGTATGGGGCAAGCCATTATCCCTTAGCTTGATAATCTCCCCTGACTTAGTACGCTACCAACTATGAATCGCAAAAGATTTTGAGAGATTTTATTCTGAGTTCTCTAGCGAGTTTAAGTCCAGTAATCAGAGCTTCATACTCAGCTTCGTTATTTATCGCTGGGAAATCAAGCTTTAAAGCGTAACAGATTGACCAATTATTAGGAGTTACAAGAACAATTCCAGCTCCAGAACAATGATCATTAGATGCTCCATCAGTGTACAATTTCCGCTGTATGGTAGGGATTTCGCTGCCTTCCAGAGAATCATCCTGCGCAGTAAACTTTGCTATAAAATCTGCCAGTGCCTGACCCTGGATAATCCTCTAAGGGAGATAAGTAATATCGAATTGACTGAGCTTGATATTCCACTTGGGTAACCTACCAGACGTCTCAGGTCACTGTAGGACCTGTCGTAATGGCTGGTCGGTGTAAACATTGATCGGATATGCCTAGAAGTATGGAAGAAGCTTTCGCAATCCAATCAGTAAGTAGTATACCAGTTTCTCTATTTTCAGATAGTTCCTTTCAGCTCCCGTTAATCGTTTGCTGACATTATACACCGGCCTTTGGATCCGATTCTCTTCGCGAAGCAATGCGGCACTTATAGCGTGTGCCAATACGGCCAAACAAATGTACAAATCCTCATGATCCACCGGCTTTGGCAGGATGGGGGGTCTCTCCAAATGATTCACCAAAGCTTGAAACGCGTCTTCACAATCCTGCATTTATTCGAAGTTTCTTTTCCCTTTCCTAATCAAATCGAAGAAAGGAATGCATTTGTCAGTAGCTCTGGAGATAAATCGGCTTAAGGCAACAACTTTCCCATTCAGAATCTGCACTTGTTTAATAGTCCCTGGCGCTTGGATATCGCGGATAGCCTGAATCTTCTCGGAATTAGCTTCTATTCCACGGGCATTAACAATAAAGCCCAATAATTTCCTTGATGCAACACCAAAAGAACACTCAAAAGATTAATTTTCATCTTGTAATGTCGAAGGATGTCAAACATTTCTGCCAAGTCTCTAATGTGGTCGCTCGATCGTCGTGACTTCATGAGCATATCATCCTCATACACTTCCATTGCTTTTACGATCTGATCTTTAAACATCCTATTGACTAAGCGTTGATAAGTCGCTCTCGCATATTTTATTCCAAATGGCATTACTACATAGCAATACAATCCAACATCAGTAATGAAACTGGTATGCTCCTAATCGGGAATATGCATCGGGATTTGGTTATATCCCAAGTATGCATCAATGAAATATAACCATTCATGTGCCGTGGTTGAATTCACCAGTTGGTCGATCCTCGGATGGGGAAAACTATCTTTTGGACATGCCTTGTTCAAATCTAAATAATCAATGCATGTTCTCCATTTCCCATTCGCTTTTTTCACTAGTATGGGATTAGATACCCATTTAAGGTAGAAGGCATCACGGATAAACCCATTGTCTTTTAGTCTATCCACCTCCTCTTTGAGAGCAGCAGATCTCTCCGGATCCATGCCACATCTTTTTTGCTTCATCGGGACATGCCTCTAGTCGATATTCAATACATGGCTTGCAATGGCATGCGAGATTCCACACATGTAAGAGTGAGTCCAAGAGAACATGTCTAGATTCGGTCGGAGAAAACCAGCAAGTTCTTTCATCATCGAGGGGCTGAATTGTGACCCAATCTTTAGGACTCGTGATGAGTCATCGTGGTTGATCGGGATATCAATTGTCAGCTCATTCGGTGCAACCTTGGTCTCTTTGGGCTCCTCTTCATCATCTCTTGGATTTATATCTCTATAGAACCGACTATGGCGCTAAGCCAAGGCTCAGGCGCTAGTTGTAAATCTTCGGTAGCTTGGATGCAGACAATCTTGTCCACACCCTTACCTTTTTCTTTGCACTGAGCTTCTCTCAACTCAGCTACATAACAGGCACATCCAGTCGCCTAATCCCCATGAACAACTCCAACACCATTATCTGTTGGAAACTTCAAAGTCAAACACTACGGGGCAAGGCTTCCTGGAATTCAGCTGGGGCCTGTCGACCTAGAAAAACGTTGTATGGGGAGTCAACATCCAAAACAACAACGACAAGATCCGCACCCTCCTTCGTTCAACTTCTCCCAACTCTACAGGTAATTCCACATAACCAACAGCTTCACTTGCAATGCCATTAAAATCGTGTATATGAGCTTTAGACGGTTTTAAATCTTTGGCTTCCATGATCATAAGCCTTTTTGAAGATTATATTCACTGAACTTCCACAATCAATCAATATCCTTCTCACCAAAGCGGGGCCAATCATGGTCGAAATGACCATTGGGTCGATTGTCGAAGCCTCTATCTTATCTGCATCTCTGTTCCTAAACATAATATCATCCGCCATCATACGTTGTTGTTTTGCCAGAGCTCCATCTTCCATATTCGAACAACATTCAAAATCCACATGCCTAATCGTGCTAGCATAGCGCTCAATCTCTTGCTAACTCTTATCTGTTGGGTGCGGTCCTTCGACTATCGTATTTATCACCAGTCTTCCACCAGTCCATGTAGGTTCCTCAGCCCTTCGCGGCGCTTATCCTCGGTTGGGGTTAGAAGTCAACAGCCTGCCATCCTACGGGGCTATCACAAACTATTATAATTTCCTTTCTTGAATCAGCTTTTCTATAACATCTTGGAGATGTCTGCATTCATTTGTATTCTACCCCTAGCACTTGTGAAACCAACAATATTTCCTGATCTGTTTCTGCTTCTCTGTTGATTCTTTCGGAGGCGGCTTCCTATATTGCCTGGTATTGCAAGGAGACAGATAGATATTCTCCAAGGACGTATTCAATGGCGTGTAAGTATTATACATTGGAATACTAGGCTTTAATCTTCCAGAATCCCTCTTTCGTTCTCAGTTCCTATCTCTGCCTCTCTTTTGCTGATTTGGTTTATTCTGGAAATTCACTTGGACTTTCCAGAACTATTATTAGACTATTTTATTGCAATATTACTCTATACTCCCTCTCCACTTGGTCCCGCAACATTCTTTTTTCTAGAGGACCTAGCTTCCTCCTTTATCAAATACCGAGCCACCTTTGCGTAAAAGTGCTCCAATGTTGCAGGCGGCTTACCGGCTAACAAATCATCAAAATCAGATTCTGGATCAGTCCTTCTTGTCATGACCATGTGTATCGCGTGATCATTCGGATTACTAACCATCGTAACAGCTGTATGAAATCTCTCCAAGTAATCTTTCAAAGACTCTCCTGAAGCCTGAATCACTCTGGAAATGGACATCACATCTTTAGGATGAGTCACGTGCATCCGGAACTGCTCCACAAACTTGGTTGCCAAATCATTGAATCTAGAAATTGATTGTGGGGGTAGTCTCATAAACTACATCGTCGCTATTCCAAAGAGAATTATGGGAAAGCATCTACACTTGGTCGCATCATCAGCTCATGCAGAATCCATCAGCCATTTGTATCTCATAATATATTTCATGGGGTTGGTCTTTCCCACGTAGGCGGGCATTGATGGCACGTTGAACCTCCTCGAATATTCCGCATGCAAGACATTATCAATAAATGGGGTATGACTTCTTGAAATTCCCCAGTCATCGTTAGTAAGCCCTGGCTCTCTCTCTCTCTCTCTCACGAACTGTCTGACCATTGCCGATAATTTTGATGTTTGGATAGTTGGTGCCAAGCGGTGGTTGTGCTCTACCTCACATGAACGGTCTGATCGATTTCTACAGGCCGTTTCAAACCTTCTTGGTTCGCCATCTTCCCGATGCGCATCTTGTACATCATTCCGGCATCATTTCGGGGAGGTATCTGATCAGTATTCAATCAAACTCCATCATCCAAATCAACAGAAATAGTTCCGCCTCGATTCCCAAGACATATGGGGGGAATCCCTCCTTTGGAGGAGGGATCGGCATCGATTGGTCATGGCAAACCCTCACTTATAACTACACTTTTTCACTCTCCTATTGCTGCAAATTGAAGCGGGCCATACCCCCTTAAAGCTTCCAAAATTGAAACACTAACAGAAAAAATTAAAGTCGATTTGATCGTTGGTGGTAGCACTGTTCAAGAGTTAACATCTTCTAGACTTGGAATTCGATTCAAGGAGCTGAATTCAACTTTTCAAGGTGAGAATTATAAACATTGGTGAAAGGTAAATTTCTGATTTATTAATGTTTAATTTAATTATTATATCACGTGTCTATTAGATAGTAATTATAACAAATCTGTATATTGATGTGTTGTCACATATTGGACGGTTGTTTATATTCATTACATATATACATATATATTTAAACCTGTGTTACATAATATTACCCACCCTCATGTTCGAAAAAGATTTCAAAATTAAAATGCATTTATGATCAATTTTATTTTAATTAAAAATTAATACATTAGAAAATAATATATAAATACGTTTTAAATTTTAGAAAAAAAATTCTATTAACATATATATGCTCTCGGATTTAAAAAAATTAATGTGTGTGTGTATATAAATTTGTATAATTTAATCCATACATAATATATATATATACACACACACACCTTTTATTTAATTTAAATTTTTTTATACAATTAATAAATATATTTATATTTATAAATTATATAAAATATAAGTATAGAATTTTATATAAAATATATGGTCAATTCGTTTTCAAAAAAATAAAAAATATTTTTATGTAGTTCTCCGTACAGAAAAATAAAAAAATTATTTAATTACTTTAAAATTCGAAACAAAAAATATATAATATTTTTTTTTAGCAAAGCTAAGCGGGGTTGACTGGCCCCTACCAGTTTATTGCAAACACAATAAAAGAAATTTGCCCCGTAACAAACCTACGACACAAAAGAGAGGAGACGAAGAGAAAGAGAGGACTAAAATAAACAAAAGGAAAAAACACAAAGGCAGCAAAAGCACTGCTAGTTCCACATTCCAGGAGTAATATTCCCAAAGCTATGCGAGCTATTTCTCACACCTTCAGTGATTGTGATAATCAGAAGGTTCCATATTTCCAGTTTACTTTTATTCTTTCCGTTGAAGATTCTTTCATTCCTTTCTCTCCATATAACCCGAATGAACTTCTTTAGGACTAATAGCAACAACAAGCTAGTGTCAGTTTTCCATCTTGTGGCTCTATATATGTTGCACCATTCAATATTGCTAGTTCTGGACCTGCTACCATGTCCAAGCAGTAACATGATTTTATCCCATAAACTATGCACGAACTTGCAGTTGAAGAACAAGTGTATGTTACTCTCATTACCATCAGCACAGAAGCAACAAGTCGGGTCGATGGCCATACCAATGCGATGAAGTTTGTCTTTGAAGTTCATGGCATTTCTTAGCACTTTCCAGAGAAGAAAGTTGTCACTTTCTTTACATTGACTGTTCCATACTCTCTTTCCCCAAGCAAACCAGGGATTCGAGGAGCCATGGTTGATGCACTTATAAATCTTAGAAATGGAGTGTTCGACAAGATCACTGGACCACAGAACTCTATCGTCAGAGACACAAGGGTACTGTTGCCCACTGATCTCTTGCCATAACCGTCGAATAGTTTGGTTGCTTGAGTACGGCAAACTGATATTGCCATCGCAAATGAAGTCTTTAGCCTTAGCATTAGAAGGTATCCCGGTTTGGGCTCTTTGATTGTATGTCATTATATTGTTTAGAATGAGCCCAGACCTGGCCCATGGGTCGTTCCAAAAGCTGACCGTTCCATTATGGGAAGCAATGTGTTTAATGTGGGGGAGTAACATGGGTCTGAGGTTCAGAATAGATCGCCACGTCCAACTACAACCATGCGGGATGTCCATGCACCAGAAATGATTGTTGCGAAGGTTGTACTTCTTAGTTCAAGAAACCCAAATGTTGTTTTTTGAGTTCAGAAGATTGTCCAAATGCCTGCTGAAGGCAGCAACATTCCAATTGCGAATGTTAATAATGCCAAGGCCTTCCATGCACTTTTTGGTTTCAACCTTGCAAAAACTAATAGGCTTGAGACTGTTCGAATGAATGCACCCATTCCATAGGAAATTGCACATGGCCTTTCTGATCATTAGGATTAGCTTCTTTGGAAGGATGAAAGTTCTGCTCCAGTAAGAAGTATAAGAGAAAATGACTGATTTAACTAAGGTTAGTCTACTTGCCTGAGACAAGAACATGTTAGCCCACGCATTCATAGAGAGAGTGACTTTATCATAAAGTTTCATACATTGGAATGTGGAGATTTTGGTGGAGGTCAAGGGAATCTCAAGGTATATTATTGATTCAGAAGCTTGGGGGAGATGGCAAATGTTGATAAGAGACTGGGTGGTAGGGGCCGAGACTCCCGCAATTTTGATCAAAGACTTATCGTAGTTGATGGCAAGGCCACTGAATTGGTGGAAGGCTTTGAGAACTTTCATGATGCTGCTTATGGATTGAGGTGTTGGTTTGGTGAAAACAATGAGGTCGTCAGCAAACATAAGGCTGAAAATAAGAGGGTCTCTGCATTTGGGGTGGATTAAAATTATTTTGCAAGAGATCTCGTGGTTTATCATTGTAGTAAGGACTTCCATTACCAGAATAAAGACATAAGAAGACAACAGGCAACCTTGCCTGATTCCTTGCCTACTCTTGAAATAACCCACAGAATTGCCATTGAACTTCAAGGTGAAGTGAACAGAGGAGATGCAAGTAAATATCCAGGAGGCGAAATGGGGAGGAAATTTCATTTTGGCAAGGATCCTAGAGATAGAAGACCACTGAAGAGAGTCATATGCTTTCCTGATATCAAGTTTTAACATGGCTCTTGGGCTGATAGAAGCTTTGTTATAATCTTTGAGGAGTTCATGAGAAAGGAGCACGTTGTCGAGGATGCTTCTCCCTGGCAGGAAGGCCGCTTGGTTAGGGGAAATGAGGTGATGAATCATAGCCTTGAGCCTTGTAGCGATGATTTTGGAGATGCACTTATATGTGGTATTACAGCAGGAGATGGGTCTGAAGTCAAAAACATTGATTGGATGGTCAGTTTTGGGAATTAACGCAATGTTGGTTGCATTAACTCCAGAAAGCATTCTATTATGTTTGAAGAAGCTGTTGACGGCACTGACAAGATCTCTTTTGATGAAGTCCCAACAAGTTGCAAAGAAGACAGCATTAAACCCGTCAGGTCCACCACAAGAGTCTTTGTTCATTTCAAAAATGCTTTGCTTTATTTCTTCTTCCGTCATAATGGAAGAGAGGAACGAAACCTGCTCCGAGCTGAGACTTGGCAATTTGAGGTCATTGATGATTGAAAGATCGGGCTGGAAGTTTCCAGCGTTTCCAAGCAGGTTGGAGAAGTAATCAAGAAAAGCGTTGTCAACATCAGTAGGAGATGAACATAACTTCCCAGATCGATCGATTATGCTGTGGATATTGGATTTGGAGTGTTTAACTTTTAGGCTATCATGGAAAAATTTAGTGTTCCTATCACCAAGGTTATTCCACTTAAATCTGAGCTGCTGTCTTTTCATATCATTCTCTGCTTCAATTGCCTTCTGGAATTGGTCCTGTAATTTGAATTCAGTGTTCGCAAGATCCATGTTATCCGGAAATTGCATAGCAAGGGATCTAGCATTTGCCAAGGATATTTCAATGGTGGACGAAAGGAGATTGCCATTGCCAAACCTTCGTTTGGCCCATGCTCCAAGAACTCTTTTCGCGGTCTTTAATTTTTGCTTCAAAACAAACATGGGATTGCTAAAAAAATTAGAGCTCCAAGCCTCTTTAACAATATTCAAAAAATCAGGCTCTTTAGTCCAAGTGTTAAAAAATTTAAATGAGGACTTTCTTTTCAGGCTACCAGAATCCATATGGATGATTTGGGGAGAGTGATCTGAGAGCAGAGGAGAAGGGAGGAAGGTTGATAAGTTAGGCCAAGAGGTAAAGGAAGGAAGGTTGCAAAATATGTGATCAATTTTACTATAGATTCTTTTACCAGACCTACTTCTGTTGTCCCAGGAGTATCTGGAACCAGCAAACGGGACGTGGATGAGATCAGCGGAGTTTGTGGATGTGTTAAGGGGTAAAATGTCTTGCAAAGAAACAGCATTCCCACCAGTTCGATCATTGTGTGAAAAGAGGCAGTTGAAGTCCCCAGAGACAATCCATGGATGGTTGTTTTGGGCAAGATGAGGAAGGTAATCATGGAGGGAACGTCTACCATTGGCACAGTTGACAGCATACACAACAGTAAGGAACATGGATTTGGATGGAGGAATGTGATGAAGATGAGAGTGGATGAACTGTTTGTGAGAGAGAATCGGGGACAGAGAGAAAATGTTTGGGTCATAGAGAATCAAGATTCTGCCATAAGGAGCTTCGAGAAGATTGTGACAAGATTTCCATTGCGGGTTGACGTATTGCACCGCTTTTAAGCTAAGAGCAAGATTAAGTTTAGTTTCTAAGATGGCTATGAGACTGAGGTCATACTTCGAAATAATGGTTTTGACTTGGTATAATTTGGTTTGGAGATGTGCTCCTCTAATATTCCACACACCAAAGGTTTGCTTCATTAAGGTAAACCATTGAATGTGGAATTCTGGATTGTCTTGCTTCTGGTTGCAGAAGAGGGGCTGTCACTTGTTTCGGGAAGAATTCTGGTGGATGAGGTTATCTTGGAAATGTTGTGATCATTACTGGGTTTTTTAGCATGGTGGTTTTTAATTTTGGATTTGGGTTTGGACGTATGGTGCTGGGAATTTGAGGAAGGTGGGTTTTTGGATGGCGCAGGCATATCGATGTAGCCAGGAGGAGCTTGGATGTGGTAATAAGGTCCTGGGGATGAATCCATGACGTTGAGGATAATGTCATCAAGCTGGATGATAGGCGATTGTTTGGATTTCATGATAGGTAGGGAAAGAGTTTTGGTTAATGGGTTTGGTTGCTGTTTGTTAATGTGTGCACATGACATATTCATGCACATAGCCACTGTACATGTTTTGTCTGGGTCATTATTACCAGCTGAATCTTCCATAATTGTTGCATCCCTATCTGCTCTAATCTCGTCCAATGATGATAACGCATTAAAACTATTATGCTCAGCTTTGCCATACTGATCATGGCCCTCGATGGTAGTCACTCTATTTCCTGAAATTTTTTTGACTGTGCTTACTTCATTTGCATGAGCTTCAGGCAAGTAAATTGAGCCATTGTCCCGGGGAGTTTGCGTGTGAACCAAGCTTTTACTCGAAGTGGGCGCATGTTTGTCTATTGTTTTCCTTGGGCGCATACTATCATCATGGTCCAGCACAATACTTCTATGTGAGTTGGACACCACTGTTGTTATCTGAGTTTGGTTGTTCTTTTGTACCTGCTTCCTCTTAGCAATCTTGAACCATTGATGTGTTCCTTCATAATTTACTTCCTTCTGTTTTTTACTTTCCTGCATAATTTTAGCTTGCTCTTGGATAGGTGACTCTTCAAGCACTTGCTCCGGCTTGGCATCACAATGATCTGTCAAATGGCCAAACACTTTGCAATGCAAGCAAATTTCAGGCTTCCAGAGGTAATTGACATTGACGAATTGTTTGCTTCCATCCTGAAGCAAGACTGGAAATTTCTCAACTAATTCTTTTCCTGGTGACACTTCGACAAGGCATCTAGCATAGTTAATTCTTTCAAGCTTTTCAATAGATTCATCAAGACATATTAACTTCCCAATTCGAGTTGCGAGCCAGTTAATCCCAAGATGGGACCAGGCAAAGATCGGGATGTTTGAAAGCTGTAACCAAACCGGTACAGCTCTGATGTTGCCTCTGACATTACCAAGCTCAGAAGACCACTGCTGAATGATGAAAATCTTATTCCTGATAAATATCGGGTCGCTTCTCAAAATCCTATGTCTGTCCTTATCACACGAGAGTTGAAAAAGGAATAAGGCACCATCGAACTTGACCTTGACTGTTCCTTTCAATTTCCATATTCTTTTGAGATTTTCAACAACAGTAGTGAAAGATAGAGGCTTATCAAGGAAGAAGCCAACAATGTGATCTTGCCAAATCTCTTTGCCTGCTGCCAAAACTTCCGCTGGAGGAATCATGGCGTCACCTTTGAATTCAAGGTTGATGGTGATAGGAGAGTAACCACCAACATTGCGTGGCTTGTTTTTGAATAAATTCGACCAGGAAGGGCTGGAAGAGGAAGATTGGACAGGCTGTTGGATGGGCATAGGAGGGACAGAGGGTAGGTTGGCGGCGCGGGGAGAAGGAGAGGTTGGGGTTGGAGGGACAGGGAGTAAGGGAGCGGGAATGGATGGATGGGAGAGGACAGGCGAAGTGGGTGTGTCAGAAAGCATGGCAAGAAAGAGAACGGCTGGTCAAAGGTAAGGGGAGGGAGGGAAATCGGCTGCCATGAAAAGAAATGAGAAGGATCCAATGTGAGTGATTTTTGAATATGTATATTTTTAATCAGGGCCGAAAGCAATTATGGTATGTATATGAATTTTAATCATTATTATTTATATTATTATATATTTACAAGTATTTATAAGTATATATATTATACATAGTTAAAAAAATATTATTATTACTTCCGAACATATATATATATATATATATATATTAAATTTACATATTTATTCAAATCTATTTTGTATACTAATATTCAAAGTATTTTACAATCTAACTATATTTATACATACACACACAGAGAGATATATATATATAATTGTATTATTTAAATCTTATTTTATAAGTAATACTTTATAATATATACATAATATTTTATACACACACACACACACACATATATATATATATATATATATATATATATACATATACACACATTTAGACAACACATTTGTATAAAAGTGGGGTTAACATGTCCATTGCGATGTAAATCCAAACATCTATATACTAGCATGTCAAACCATGTACACTTATTATGTTGCATGTGCAAGTAAACACATGTGTATATGATACACATGCATACTATATAACACAAACTATACAAAATAAAACATTATTTATAAACTAAATAAAGTATTGATTTTATTTAAAAACAAAATTCAGAAATACTCTAAATAAATTTAGACTACATAGGCCCAATAAAGAACCAAAAAGTTAAGTATTTTTTTCAATTTACCCAATTATCCCATTGCATGCTAGCCTAGATCCAACAATGGTTTCAAAGTCTAATAGCCTATTCGGTCCAAATTAGTAATGTTAAGGCAAACTAATTAAGCTCAAAACCCAGTTAGTAGAGTGTTTAGAAAGGTAGTATCGAAGGATTGAGTTTGGCTAATTATGTACTCTGCCCTACCTAGCTATCGAATTGGCCCGAATAGATGTGTGAGCCCATAGGTTACCCTTAATAGAAAAGGCAAAATTTGAATTGGGCCTTGGGCTAATTTTCAAAATTGTTTTGAAAATTAAAAACATAGATTTAAATTTAAAATTTAAATTTAAAATAAGACATAGTTAGAAAAGTTATAATATAATGAAAATTTTCAAAGTGTTTGAAAATATGTATAAGTTAATTTCGAAATTAATTTTTATTAATAAGATTATAAAAGAAATAAATTAATATATATATATATATATGCGCATGTATAATATATAATGGTATATGTTAGGGTATGTTGGAATGTTTAAGAGAATATAGTTTACATGTATGTATATAAAATAATTTTTGAAATTAATAAGTTTAATTAAATAAATTAATTAAAAGTTAATTAATAAAATTATATATATATATATGATATATGTGTATTACTATAAATGATGTAGTATATAAATCTTCAATATAGTATGTTAAAATTGAATAATATACAATTAATTAATGTGTTAATTATAAATCTGATTTAATTAATATAATGTTATACATAAGATTATTATATAGTTTAATAAAAGTATAAAAGTTATATAACAATGAAACTTATATAATATGAACATATAAACTAAAGATGGAACTTTGAAGAAACCCTAAATATACTTAAAGGATAAATACATACGTAAATGTACGTATACTGTGATTTTTGATCTGTCCGACATTTGAATTACGAGGGCATTTCATAAGAAATACATTATTCCATAAGTCGATAACACTCAATATAATATATTGAAGTTTATGAATCTTTAATATAATGTTGTCCTCTACCACACACACACACATTAATAAATCACTTGCATACTCCTTAGTTGTTAAGCAAACTCATGCTAGAGAAATGTGTAGTATTATTAATATATTGAATAGACGAGGTAAGATAACTATATATTTGTTGAGCAAACTCCAGGTACATATACTATACTTAGGCCGTTATAATATGGTAGGTGTGTGTGAATAATTTCATTTCAATCCATTGAGTAAAGACAAGGTCGAAGTGAAATTAGGATAAGGTAACACGAGTTAGGAGTTGTATATGATACAACTGATAAGTAGTTATCTATCATCAATGGTACTATGACTTGTTGAGCAAACTCAAGGTTAGAGCTCTAATACAGATGAGTCCTAACACCTACTAGTGAAGTCAAAAGACTTCTATATTTCCATTTAAGGTTTCACGAAATATAAAAGACTAGTGGGAGCTTATTAGTAAAAGGAAACATGGTTTAACCTTACTTATATTGTAAAAACATCCACTATGATCATGTCATAATAATCTACCAATTGAAACTTGTAGAAAATGTCAACCCCAAGTCTGTTTAATGAAAGCGACAAACTAATTCGGCCAAACAACTATGTCGAGTGGCTGAGAGCTATGAAGATAACGTTAACATATAAGCGTCTTTGATTGTTGTTACTTGTGCTCATATGACCAGACCTGTTGATAACGCCGACCTTGAATTGCATGTTGCTTATAATAAGTGGGTCACTGACATGGAAATTGCCCATGTTTTCATGCTGTCTACATTAGATAAGCCGTTGCAAAGGTAGCACGAAACCATGTCTGTTCATCGGATATTAAACAGTGTCAAGGCACCGTTTGGTAAGCAATATTGTTCCACGAGGTACGAGGTTACTAAGAAAATTTTCAACACCAAAATGCAAAAGGGACGGTAGGTAGACGAATATGTCCTAATGGTGAAGGGCTATATTGATAAACATTCAGATTTGGACGTGACAATAAGCAACAAATTGCAGGTAGACTTGATCCTCGCTTCACTTACCCTTCAGTTCGAACCGTTCATACTGAATTATAATATGAACTAACTAAATCGAAATCTCATGGAGCTCCTCAATATGTTGAAGTCGATCGAGTCATAATTAAAGGATCATGGGCCGAGCTTGCTATTATGGGTGGGACATCATCTTCGAAGAGTTCGAAGAAGCGAAAAAGACAAGGTAAGAAGAATAAGAAGACTAACGACAAGGGTGAATGTCACCATTTTCATAAGGAAGGCCACTGGAAAAGGAACTGTTTAGAGTACCCAAAGGTTGTTAAAGAAAGAAAGTATAACGGTTTTACAGCCCCATCAGGTACATTTATGATTCAAAATTGTTTGTAATCAACAAAATTTCTTGGGTTTTAGATACTAAATCTGTAATTCATGTATGTAATTGTTATAGAGGCTTATGAACTAGCGCCGCACGACAAAAGGAGAAATAAGGCTCTAGTTCGCTAATGGATCTATCATAGATGCAATGACAGTAGAAGATTGTTTGCCCAATGGTGTTGTATTGATATTAAATAAGTATTATTTTGCAAAAGACTTTATTTGTGAAATCGAGTCTGTTTCGAGATCGTCTGACACTGAATATGTATTTCACTGTGCGAGTAATGTTATGAACATTAATTTGGTTGAAAATAAAGTCTGCGATGGTATTCTTGAAAATGGTATTTAAGCGACCAGTACAAATTATGTTTGTTCTGTGAGTAGTCCTTCTAACAATATAAATGATAATTATCTTTAGCATTGTAGGTTTTGTCATATTAGTGAGAAATGACCGCATAAACTGAAAAGCTAAGGACCTCTCCAATCACTTGATTCTGAATCATTTAACACATATGAGTCATGTCTTAAGGGTAAAATGACCAAGCACCCCTTTAGTGGAAGCGATGAAATAGTTGACGAATTCTTAGGGTCGATACATAGTGATGTATGTGGCTCGATGCTTGTAATCACCAAGGATGATAGTTCTTACTTTGTTACCTTAGTTAATGATTTCTTGATACTAGAATTTATGTATCTTATAAAGAACAAATTCGATCTCTGTGAGAAATTTGTTGAGTATAAGAATGTAGTTGAAAATCATATGAACCGAAAGATAAAAATCTTCAATCCGATCGAGGAGGTGAGTATGTTGGATAAGAACTCCAATAGCACTTAAAATAATATGATTATCCCTTAGGTTACTTGAGCATATGCTCCACAACACAACGGTGTGTTGGAGCAAAGGAATTGAACCCTATTAGACATGATGTGTAAGACCGAGTTACCTTTGTCCTATTAGGGATATGCGCTAGAAACTGCAGTGCATATGTTGAACTTATTTCCCACTAAATCCGTGCCTAAAACACCATATGAGATGTGGTGTGGTAAGAAACCCCAACTCAAGTATTTGATGGTGTGGGGTTGTCCGGCCTACGTTAAGAATGTTGGTCCGAGTAAACTAAAGGTAGGATTGGTACCATGTAAATTTATAGGATATCCCAGAAACTCGATGGGATATATATTCTATAATATCGAGGAATAGAAGGTTATTATTACTTGGCATGTCGTCTTTTTGAAAAAGGAATTTCTATCAAAGGAAATTAAAAGCAATGTTGTAAACATGGATGAGATCCAAGAAGTTAACATTGATACCGATCCAGTAGGGGAATCGAGTTTACCCGTATAATAAAAGATGCAACCTATTAGAAGGTCTAGTATGGAATCTTGTGTACCAAAGAGATACCATGGTTCTCTAATGGATGGTGAAAAAAAAGACCGTGTCTTAGATGACTTCACCCCTGTGTCTTTCTAACAAGCACTGTAGAGTAAAAACTCTACACTCTGGCTTAGAGCAATGAAATCCAAGATGGATTCCATGTACAAAAACAAAGTATGGACTTTGTCGAACGTACCCAAAGAGATAGAACCCATCGGATGCAAATGGATTTTTAAGAAAAAACTAAATGCAGATGAGGAAGTAGAGACTTATAAAGCTAGGCTGGCTGTGAAAGGATTTCATCAAATTCAAGATGTTGATTATAATGAACCCTTTTCACCCATAGCCAAGCTTAAGTCCATTCAGATTATGCTAGCCATTGCTGCATTCTATGACTATGAAATATGGCAAATGAATGTAAAGATGACATTTCTAAATGGTGATTTAGAAGAGACCGTCTATATGTCATTGCCCGAGGGTTTTGTTGTCAGTGGGAGTGAGGACAAGGCTTGCAAGTTGTTAAAGTCCATTTATGGATTCAAACAAGCTTCAAGGAGTTGGAACGAGGGTTTTGAAAAGGGAATTAAATAGTTTTTTTTATTAGAACAAGAGAAAGCATGTGTATATAGAAAGGAACATTGCAACGCTATCATATTCTTGGTGCTATATGTTGATTGGCAATGGCACTTTGTTATTGCAATCAGTAAAAGCCTGGCTTTCCAAGAACTTTTCCATGAAGGATTTTGTAACACCCCACTTCTACACCCATACTACCAAAGAGAATTACAGGTAATCATGTTTAGTAATATGGAGAATGAGGCTTGTTAGAAGCAACCATACATGAATGTTTCCTTGGGCTAACATCAATACGTATTAAAAATCTCATATAATGCATCCGTATGTATATGGCATCGACACAAAGCAATAAAAACATGGATTTACCAGCTCAGAACAAGATACAAATGAACATAGAGCCACCGCTCACAGTAGGAAAATATAAAACAAACTGATACCAAATGATGTCTGTCGCTCTACGACAATATATATATATATATGTATGTATGTATGTATGTATATGTATGTATGAATGTATATACACACACACCTACCCCCCCTCCAATTTTAAAATACACAACTCATAACCATCTCATCAAATAAACAAATACAAGAAGACATCTAAAGGAAAATATACATCGACAACTCAAACATGATATAATATACACCTTGTCTCCTCTAAAGCTCAATCATCCCAAATGGATAATGTCCCTGTACCTAAAAAGTCTAGGACTAACTCGAGTATTATATAACTAATAAACGGGTTAGACTATATCTAAATCCAATGTGGTTACATAACAATAGCTTGGTAATAATAGGCAAAACACAAATACTACACAGCGTAACATCTGTCATAACATCATAAGAATATACCATGCCTCAAATCTCAATATCAACCATGAAATAAGTATAAGTAAGAATCAGGAAAACTATAAGTTGGGTGATAACAATCGAATACATCGAAATATCATAATACAATGGATAAGCATGTGATATATCCATAAATCCACAATAAATGAATCAAACCAAATCTAGGATCAACAACCTAAAAATATCAATTTAGACTTGCAGTCCTAATGGAAGTGAAGACTTACGACTATCAAGCCCTAAAAATATAAATCAATAAGGCATAGTCTCACATAAACAATCAAAACATCAAATATCGATTTACAGCCCTAATGGAAGTAATAGCTTCCAACTGCTAAGCATAAAAGATAAATCGAGAAACTTGAAACTCAAATAGAGAGAAATCCAAACCAATTATGGAAACCAATCTCCTAGAATACTATCTCAACTTAAAGTCCTGATGGAAATCAAAACTTCTGACTGTTAGTCCTAGGAGATAGCAAGAAGTACCTATCCCAATAAAAGCTCAACTCGTAAAAAATATCGAAAGCAATATCCAAATAATTATCTCGACCTATAGTCCAATTAGAAGTGATAACTGCCGACTGTTAGGCCCTTGGAGATATCAAGAAATATAAACTGAAATCAATATCAAACCTAATCAAAAACATAGTACAAAATCATATATCCCAACCCCCAGTCCTTGGAGAGGCAAAACTCTCGACCGGATGGTCCTAGGAGATAGAAATAAAAAATAAAAAAAGAGATCTCTCAGCCATACGATCTTATGAGAGAATGACAGACAAGCTCATAGCATGTCTCTAATGTCATAGATAGACAACATGCAGCTCTCTTGGGTTAGAGTATCTCAAATGACAAACGGACACATAGCCAGTCTCTAATGTCAAACAATCATCATCTTTAATGAGGTGATAATATCAAATAGCTAAAATATAATGGATCTAGTAAGTCATCTAGATAGAAGACTGATGTACCACGACACTGCTCTAAGAAACACTAATGATCGCAACCCATTTCCTACAGTCCTTAAGTTACTCCTAGAATTGTGACACGTGTAACCATCGCATGTCATAAACATAATGCCGGACTATGCCGAGCATTGGCGACAACTCCTACTTGTCCTTGGTAAAAGACTTTGGTCCTTAATTGACATCGGCAAAAGCTCTAATGAGAGAAATTGCTCTCAGCTATAACTCAACAAGGTGACATCACGGATCCGGGGCGCGACCCCACAATCAGGACCGCTAGGATGGATAACTAACTTATGTGGGTGGTCTAATTCACATGCTCTCCATAGTGGCATGAACCATATGACGTAGATTCCAAACAAATACTCTCGATTATATAAGTCCTAATGAGAGTGATAACCAGTACTATCGACTCTAGGAGTCCAGATGAGAGCAACGATAACTGCTCTCGACTATATGAGTCCTGATAAGAGTGTATCAACATAACAAATCCTCGACTAGTTAGCCTTTAGAGGTTGTAACAATATATACTCTCGATGAGATGAGTCCTAATGAGAGTAATAATAATAAGTACTCTCGACTCTATACGTCCTAATAAGAGCGACTGCATAACAATTCCTTGACTGCTAGCCCTAAGAATAAATAATAATATAACTCAGCTAGTTAGTCCTAAGAGGAAAATATGTAAATTCCAACATATCTCCAGCTTGTAGCCCTTGGAGATTAATATAATTCTCCACTACTAAGCTCTAAGGAGTCATCTCCAGAATATAAGTGACATCTACTCACTTATTATAAACAAACGAGTATTACTTGAGCATTCAACAAATTATTTTATTTCTCAATAAATTCTATTTATTTATAAATATACTTCAAACAAACTTTTAAACACCATAAATAATTTTTCAAAGCTTTTAAAAATGGGAAAATCAATAAATCATCCAAAATATAAATTATGGAGCAAATTACTCCAAAATCAACAATAAATCATCAATATGATTTTTATCACTCGAATTGAATTGAATTACATTGAATTTTGGTCATCCACAAATACACACTCGACAAATAAACTTTAGGTCCTTCTCAACCAACAGTTCTAATGGGAGGAAATACTCTCAACTGAATGATCCTAAGTGATGTAAAATATACAAATCAAAATGCAATCAAACAGGTCTTCATTTGCATTTTGGACAGTTCCAACATACCCAAAAACTCACAATCTAATCCAACATTCAATATCATATCCAAAATAAAAAACAACCAATTCAACTAATATCCAAAAAACATTTCATCCCAATAATTCACTCAATATTACTTATCAATTCAACCAATCAATGCAATATAGTCGAGATAAATAAACATTAGGATGTAGAGGGTTATAAATATAGATACATGAGTATAAAATTCACCGAAATTCCAAGTGACGACACTTACAACCATTGGCGTCAACACCCATTTGTCTTCGCTAGTCCAAAGATCACGTGCACACCAAACTATCGCCTTCAGCTACTGCCAGTACCAGGTATCGTCTCCCCTCACCTAGCTCCAACATCTAGTCAGCACTCAACTTCACTGTTCCCCCCATTTAATGCAGCCAAGCACCACGTCGGCCACCATCCCATCGTCGCTTTTCTCTGTCAATGCCAAGAAACCACAGGAAAGCTCCTCCATCGAAATTACCCCCCACGCCTACGTACATATGTTTTTCACCATGCTGCCAACAACCCAGGTTGCGATCACACTTCCAGGTCGGTCGGCTCTCGAACGCATGCACCACCCCTCATCGAGCCGTCGGTATCACTAGGGTTGAGGCCTCACACGTGATTTCATTTTTTTTAAATCGCGATGTTTGATTGAAGAGATAAGGGCATGGTAAGGTAATGTGTTTCAGGTCCTTATTCAAAATGGAATGAGCATTTTTTGAATGGTGGGGCAAAGGAGTTTTCTAGAACAAGAAAAGAAAGAATGGGCTTATACCAAGATTTTGGGCTCTAGTTAAAATCAAATAAAATTTTCTTTTCATTCAAGTTATGTATGTTTATTCAACTCAAAATTGTTTCAGTTTATTTAATTATTCAATATTTTCACACAAAATAAATTTATTTCCCCACCATTTCATCGGTATAAAAATTATCTACACTTTCAAAATATTTATATTTAATCAAAACCTTTTATTCGATTTCAGTATATTATTCAAAATGAATTTATTAATTTGATTTAATTTAGAACAAGATATTTATTAAATAGACTTCAAATAAATATGAATTTATTTTTAAAATAATAATTATTAAAAATCGAATTCAAACAATTCTATTTTAATTTATTTAATTTACGACGTAGAAAGAAGTGTTGTTACAGATTTGGGAGAAGCAACCTATATAGTGGCTATAAAGATCTATAGAGATAGATCTAAGAGGCTGCTAGTATTGTCCCAATCCATGTACATAGACACTATATTGAAAAGGTTCGGTATGGAGAATTCTAAACATGGAAATGATCCAACGCAATTTGGAATCATCCTTTCCAAGAAGGACGCTCCTTATACTAATGAAGAGAAAGAGCGTAGGAAGAATATCCCTTATGCTTCAGCTATAGGATCCAAAACGTACGCTATGCTATGTACTAGATTGGATGTGGCATACACTTTAGGATGTGTAAGCCGACACCAGTCTAATTCTGGAGAAATCATTGGACCGTTGTAAAAGGTATACCAACTCTAGCTTTCATAATGATGTTGATGATAGTAAATCAGTGTTTGGTTATATTTTTACGCTTAACGACGGGGCCATCTACTTGAAAATTCCCAAGCAAGAAACGATAACTGATTCGACGATGAAGGCTGAATACATCACCCTCAATGAAGCAGCTAAAGATGCGGTCTAGATGCATAAGTTTTTAAGTGAGCTTAGAGATATTCTTGATACATAGAATCCAATAGCATTGTTCAATAACAACAATTCGATGATACAGATCGCAAAAGACTTTAAAGAACATAAGAAGTCATGATATATTCTTCGCAAGTTCCACCACATCAGAGAATTTATTGAGAAGAAAGAGGTCATGATACAAAGAGTATATACCAAGGATAACATAAGATATTTATTTGTTAAGGGTCTAATTCAGTTGGTTCATTAAGGGATTACGATTTCATAGTTGGCCCCAAGTGCAAGTAGAAGATTGATAGAGTTAGGAGTATTCCACAGAGGCAATTCTGTAATTTATTGTAAATTATTAACTCTGTAATCAATTCTCGTTCATGATAAAAGGTGTTTTCCTTTTGTTATTGTAACAACCCGCACCTTAATGGGCTCGAATTTTGACTAAATTGAAACCCAATTCCATTAGATTATGGATCGTTGGTTTTGGTAACCTGTAATAAACATAAGTATATCAGAGTGCGATCAATATAAACTCGCAGTAGAATTGAAAAATATAATATAGCATGCATATTGACTAAGGCTACTACCTTGGAATATCTTTCCTTAGATATTTAATTGCCTTTCCGTGCTAAGCATGAATAAGAAGACTTCACCATCTGCAGTTTCCATCTTGCTTCTGTATTAGTCCTTCTAAATCTATCATATGGGTTGTTATGAGCAGGAGGCTCAAAATAACATTCTAGTGATTGGAAAATTACATACTTTACCCATACTATTAATTTATGTCGATTGATTTCCATTTAATTGCTATGTCTATTATTTACGGCTAATCTGTTAAATCTTATGTGCGCATAAAATATGCTTAACCTAACCTACTCCAAGATATAACTATATAAGTATATGTCTATACGAATATATGTCTAATCATTTCACTACCCAAAAAACCGATCACTTAATACTTCTTAAATAGAGAAGAGGCAGACCCAACGACCATTTAATATCTTAGTCCTTGAAGCGGGCCCACTACAACGTAAAGACTAGGCTATCAGTTCTAGCTACAAAGACCGATGACCCCTATATACAATTTTATAATTTATAATTTAATTGTCGTACTATGAACGCATCTCAAAGACTCATCTAACGGTTAACTAGCCCACTCCTGATAAACTAATTTTTCATCTAATCATGTACTTTGAGATCTTTGCGTATCCCATATAGATTCTACACTAGTAGAAAGCGAAATCCATTAGGGCATAACCCAAGTCTTTGTGACTGCTCGCTTGGAACTGCTGGTGGTCATAGCTTATATGCTAGACCTACTACTAAATAACGGTACAAACTACTAACATAGCATACCGACCTTCCACAGCTGGCATCCCGTTTAGACTAACCTAAGTAAGTCAAGGAAAATGCCCATTTCGGTTACTTAATACCTCTTATTAGAAATAAAATATACCCCGTTCTGTATATTTTTCCTTACCTATCGGCAAGGCATATCCCGTCTCCATGGGTTCTACAGTTGGATATGTCTTACATCAATAGTAAGTATATACAACTGTTGGTAGCCTCTAGGTGAAGGACAGACTTTTTTGTGTAAC
Organism: Allium fistulosum; assembly: GCA_030737815.1. Taxonomy (NCBI): domain Eukaryota; kingdom Viridiplantae; phylum Streptophyta; class Magnoliopsida; order Asparagales; family Amaryllidaceae; genus Allium; species Allium fistulosum. The sequence continues at coordinate 106,831,718 of CM060907.1, forward strand.
TCTGCCAACCTCGCATCCCAACCCACTAAACCAAACCTATCACCCTAAGCCTAAGTGTTGGGCTAGGCCCACTAATTCATGCTCTTTCTAAACATTTAAAGCTATATAATTTCCTACTATGAAAATTATATTTCCTTCTACATGTATTTATATGTATTAATACATACTTGTTCGCTGCGTAATTAATTCTATTTTATACGCTTAGGCTTTGGTTTCCTTGTTTCCTTCTTTGTCTAATGAATGTCCATTGTCCATCATAATTGATTATTAATGTCAAAATTGGAGAATCTCTAATGATGTTTATTTACCCGTTTCAAAATCCACCTATTCTTCATATTCAATTTCCTCATGAATGCCATAACAAATTCTCTAATCAGTCCTTATTTAATCCTTTAACTCGCTATTAACTACAAACTTATTGCCCATTAAATTTGTAGTTAATGTCCATAAATTTTGGAATTTCTATTCCTTCCTTTTTAGTCCTATAATTTAATACGCTATAATAATTAATATGAATATTATCGTAAATTACGCTATATGTATGCTTTTATTTTGAATCGATATGCGCTGTTTAACATATAAATATATATATATATATATATATATTATTTTCTAATTATTAATTTCTAACTAGAACACTCCTTTCCACGTTTTAATTAATTAGAGTTATCCTTTCAAAAAGGGTTACCGTTATAGCTTTCCATAAATTACCCAAAAAAGAGACTTTTGCTTTATTTGAAATTATAAAGAATTATCCTTTTCTTTTATTCAAATAGACAGTGCAAACTACGGAGAAGAATATCCATACTTTGCACATCTCTTTCCTTTTTTGTATATTCCTTGTTAATTCAAACGACGCACTTTTACACATAAATAGGATAGCTATTGGAAATTACATGGAAATAGATATAATTAAATTATACCCTAATCCAAATAAATTAAAATATAGAAATTCACATTCGAAGTCAACTAGAGCAACCTAATTTACAACCCGATTTTAAATCTGGAATAAACAAGCATTCTGCGATGGTAAATTTTTGGGACTAAATTTAAATTTACAGATTAGGAAGTACATACTATTCCTAATCCAATTACCTATTTTATAAGATATGTAGGTGATATTCCTATACATTTATTTTAAGCCTATAATTCATTAGATCTTATTTATGCATAATAATTAAATAAAATCCAAAAATATAAATCTCAATGTTATATATAAATTATATAATTTTCCACTCACCTTTTAAGACTTTAAAATCTCCGAATCTGAATCTATTCCTTTACTCTACTCTCCTTTTCCTTTCTAATCGAAAAGAATATATATAACAAGGTGTATACATACTATTAGAATTACAGATCTGAGAAGAGAATTGGGGTTAAAGGGAATATAGATTTATATTTATAAAAATTATCTTTTTCCCCAGTGTTTATTTGCTCCTTCTCCTCTTCTCTTTTATTTTCTTCCCTTCTCTAATTATGTATTTATATAGTATTTTATAACTTTTAGAAATAATGGAGAAGGAAAAATAGCAGAGTTTCGCTACTTGGATCATAAAATATGAGAAGAGAAGTGATGGGTTAGGTCTTTATTTATAGATCAATCGTATCCATTATATTAAAATAATTAAATATGGGTAGTTGGCCAAGGTTTAAACCCTAGCCGCCAACCCCAGCTGATCGACCTAACCCTATAAGCGGTCGACTACTAGCGGTCGATCGGCCCAAGCGAGGGGATCGACCATGGAGCCCCGCATTTATTATAATTTATTCCTTTTTTCGTTTATTAATTATTTTCATTTCAGAAACTTAAAACGCTAATAACTTTTTCGTTTTAGTTCCGATCGTGAATTTAAACGTCAAAGTTGGTTAGAAAATCGCCAAGAATGCAATGGTGCAAGTTTCATGGCTAAATTCCATTTTTTTGCTCGAATTCCATTTTTAGATCCTTATTAATTATCATTAACTTTATGGGTGTTACATTCTTCCCCCTTAAAAGAATTTCATCCTCGAAATTCCCCAAGGGTTGAATCATGTAACATAGCGCACAACCAATCTAAGTATCTAATCAATTAGTGTACAACCAATTTTGCAGCCAAATGTGTGTAAGTGCATAGTGTATCACAACATATAAGACATGTATGCAAAAAGATTCTAAATCATAGATCCTATATAAATGCATCTTTTAAAAAACATTTTGAAAATATAATGCAAACAACCTAGATATACTGGCGGTTCTAAATGTATGCAAGTATTCGAAATCTAAAAAAAATTTCACACAAATTTTTTTCCACACTCCTACGAGTAAGAGTATGGTTCAACCAATTTTGCATCCTATCCCTAGCATCCAAAACCTTGCACACAATTTTTAACATCCAAAAATTTAAAAATCCAGTTATTCTGAATCCATACTCCTATGTTGGAAAAGGAATTTAGATGGAAAATTTTACAATTCCACCATTCTTTTGGATACCCATTCCATTGTACCTTAGAACCTTTTCTTTTGCCTCCAAAACATTTTCAACTTTTCCAAGTACATTTGCATAAGGAGCTTTATTTTTGAATGTTAAAGCGTAATTATCCTAAGCGTAGGTTTTTGTTTACTATCAACAAGGTATGGAAATAGAAATTCCAAAGCTACATTTTCCCTTGTTATTATCTATGTTTTATATATTGTCACCCTTGTCGAAGAGTAAAATTCACATTCACTAACAGATCGACCCGCCCTACATTAAGCATGTGTTACTAGAAAATTGAAAATTTTTCATTTTCTACCAAAAATCTTTTTCCCTTTCCAATCAAACATGCAAAATAGTTTCAAAATCAAATTTCCAAAAGCATTTAAACACCATTTTTTTTCAAAAACACTTGTCCAAAATTTTCCAGAAACATTTGAACCAACTTCTCAAAATCATTCAAACAAAACTTTTCAAAAGCATTTGAACACAATTTTTCAAAAGATTTTCCGCTCCATTCTAAAAAAAAATGAGGCCACATTTTAATGTAACTCCATATATGAGTTAATGTAACTCCATATATGAGTTAATGTACAGTTGACTCTAGATTTGGGAACCTATTCTTTTATTCTTAAACAACAAACTACCTATAAGCATATTTATAAATTTTAGCTTTCAAGGCATAAGGATAGTGACTCATGATTTCACAATAACCTTCCCTTTTCCTCCACTTGCTAGAATTTATTTTTCCCAAAGTCCTAATTTTTTTGGAATTAAAGAATTTTTAATTTCTAGTTTCTAACTTAATTTCCTAATTTATTTTATAAACTTCCATCTTACCTACATTTTACCGCTTGTTAAGTGTTCTTTTGAGATTTTCTTATTTACACCGTTTCCTAATATGTATATTTATATAGCGGTCTAATCCTATTCAATCCATTAACATAGTATTAAACTAGGGACATATCTCATCACATATTGTATGCTTTCCTAATATTCGAAGGGAGACAACTAACGATTACAACTCATAAATCCTAAAAGAAATGATTGTTGGAAGCTGCCATTTATTATAGACTGGGGTTAATGATGTCGTGGCCCAAACACTCCTTACTGACTTAAGATGGACATTTCTAGTATGTCATTCTACTATACTCCACATGTTTTAACTTACCTCATTGACCCCTAATAAATAAGGTCCATTCATTACTTCAATTACTACACCCGACTATGGGATAAATTTTGCACTTTAGAATAACTCATTGGAAAATTAGCTTGGTGGAATAATTTTACTACTACCTATCTTGCCTTCTTTAACCTTGAGTCAACCAGCATCCTTTATGTGGGTTTGCTATTTTATTACCCTCTTCTCCAACCATACTACTATCTTCTCTCAATCACAATCTCTTGGCAGTTCCTCAAACCCTAGTACTTACTTCCTCTATATTCTTGATCCTTCATTAGAGTATAACCTAGGCTCGCAAAATTGTACTTTAGTATCATTCCCCATTCCTTTGAGGGTTCTTCTCATGGATTCCACGCATCTCTAATAAAATATTCATAGGTTCATAGCAACATTTCTGATATTCAATGGGGATTCCTTATTACTACCCTACGAGCATCCATAGCAATTTCCTAGCCTAAACCTTTACCCCGTCTTACTTGGTAGTGATTCCTATCTACTCCATATTAAAATTTTGGTTTGATTCTCATAGTTCGTTATAAAACTAAAATTTCACAATTATGAGGAACCTAATTCAAAACTTTTATCTTTGAATATATAAACTTAGAAACCTTTCTTAAAAATTTCTTGGATTCAAAAAGGAATAATGAAATTTTTTCCTTTTCTAACTAATTTTTCCTTTAAGGACTTTCTACAACAAAGATTTTACTTCTTTTAAAAGTAGAATTTTTAACTCAAAACAAACACATTTAAACCCAACTGTCATACTAAATTATTTTCAAAAACATCTTCTATAACTATAAATAATGAAAAGTGGTGTAAATAAGTATAGCTTTCATTCTATTATTTTCCTATACTCTTGCTACTCCGCTTCCACCTTTGATGGAGATTTTAATAGCACAAGAGGCGGACTTCTGAAAGGTATGAATAATTGCAACATCTATCTAAGCGTCTATCTAAAATGTATGCATAATTACTAGATATCTATAGAATTTATTCATTCTTTCTATCCTATTCCTATTATTTTCTCCTATATTCTTTCAAATTTTTTACTAATCCTATTTATATATATAAATTCTTAATGTTATTTCTATATAATCCGTCGGGCGTTCTTACCCTTTATTCTCTCTACCCTATTCTAATCACATTTTTATTTATCCCCCCTTTAGAAAGAATTGAAAAAATGAACTTCCAAATTTAAAAAATAGGAAAAATCATCGAGCCCAACCTACGCTCTATTTTACATTTATTTTAAAAATGAAAAATCCCTTTATCAAAAACCTTTAAGCCAAAAACTTTTTGACTCAACTAAAAGAAACCTTTTTTTACCAAAAACCTTTAAATAAGAAACTTTTGACTCAACAAATTCTCAAATCACGAGTTTCCAAATTTCCCGTTTTTCCAAAACAACAACTTCCCAATAAATCTTTTAGAAATCCCATTCAAAACATTTTAAGATATTTTCAAAGAAATCTTTTTATAAAATTCTTTCACATGGGGTCGGACTCAGAAATGGACTTTTACTGCCCTATCTTTAGGACACTTCTTCTTCCCTACTCATCCTTAACTCATCTCCATCAAAAATCTGGTTTATCTTCTTATGATGATTAGTGCGCACCTTCTTGTAGGAACTTTCTCCACTCTTATTATTCCTTACTTCCAGATATTCACAACATATAGTTTTTTACTTTCCATTTGTTTGGATGAAATGTGCATCTTCAATCCACAGTCCATCAAAATCCATAATCATAAGGTAGCCTACACCCAACAAAGGGTCAAGTACCATTCAACCTTCGAAATTCTTCTGTATGTCTTGCTCATGCTCTTCTTGGTCCACTCCTTACGATACGAACTCCGCCTGGTGTGGTAATCGGGATAGGAGTTTAGATTTAACTCTACTTATTATTCCAACTCATATTGCCTCGTACATCCTTTTAGAATATGGTCGCAACTATTCAGAATTTATAGAGTTTGACTATATATTATAATAAGTAGAAATACAAATACGTTCTCTCAACATATCCTAATTCCTATAATCGACTAACCTATGCTCTGACACCAAATGCAACAACCTGCACCTTAATTGGCCCGTATTGAATAAATCGAAACCCAAGTCCATTAAGGTACGGATCGTTGTTTTTGGTAACCGGTAATAAACACAAGTATACCAGCACGCTATTGGTATAAACTCACAGTGGAATTAAAAAATATAATATAACATACGTATTAAAAAATATTGGTAACCTAATATAACTCCAGTCCTTCTAAATCTATCATATGGGTTATTATGAGGAGGGGGTCAGAACAATGTTCTAATGATTCAAAAATTAAGTACTTTACCCAAACCATTAATTTATTCCGATTGATTTCTATTAAAGTGTTATGTTTATTATTTGTGGCTAATCCATTAAATCTTATGTGCACGTACGATATGTTTAACCTAACCTTTTCTAAGGTATAACTATATAAGCATATGCCTATCCGCATATATGTCTTACCATTTCACTATCCAAATACCCTGGCCACTTAATACTTCTTAAATAGGGAAGAGGTAGACCCAATGACCATTTAATACCCACTATAGGAAAAACGGCATCGGACGACGGATATGTTCCATTGTTTGATTGTATATCTATCTGTCGTTAAATCCCGCACTGTCTCATTGCACATCAGACCACCGAGATGCCCCGTCGTCTGATATACACTAGCACGACAAAAAAACCATATGTTGTATAATATTATAGTATTATTTCTAGAAATTATTATTAGACAACATATAAACATTGACTGATATGAATAATTGTTCACAAAATGAAATTCAAATATTTTATTTAAACAAATATTTTATTTCAAATTAAATTCAAATACAACACAACTTTCACTATCACTATACTTACATTTTCAAATACAACTTTCACTATCACTCTCATATATACAACATTTCTATACACTCTCATATACAACATCTCTTTTAGTCACACTCACACGAGTCTATTTTCAATGTTGATCTTGATTTGCTAGCTCCAGCTTGCATCCAGCCATCTCCTATACCTGTCAAATAAACAATGCAGTAAAATGGAAAAAGAAACAAACCTAAATTGCAAAAATAAAATTGAATTTGAATATTAATATTGCCTTAGTTTATGGGTTTTTTTCTTCATGTTTAGACAGGGATAAATATATATGTGCATGGACAACTTATGATATGCAGTGTATCACTATGAATATCACAAGGCCGAGCCTCAATCCAATCTCACAGACAAGTGTGCACAAGGTCAGACCAAGCGGTTTACATAAGGCATTCAGCATTGCATAGTCACACACACACATATACACATATATATGCATGTATATATGATGCATCGAACATAAGTGAGGACCGGAATGTGGTGCAGCGAACACAAGTGCAACGAACATCACCAGAAGGATAGTTCAACAGAAGTGAAGACCGAAATATGGTGCAGCGAACACAAGTGCATAGGCTAAGATTAGTAAACCAAAATGAAACAAAATGGAAATCAGATTTAGGCCAGAATATGAATTCAGACATGAACAAAAATGCGTGTACATGTGTATCAGGTCAATACTAATGCAACAACAAGCATGAATTGTGATTCAGATTGAATAAGGCAACAAGATGGAAATTGGATTCAGGCATACATGTGGTGTATCAAAAGGAAATACACATAGCTGCAACTCGATAGCATATACATCAAGAAACTAACTCAGTGCACACATCATTTATGTACTGAAAACAAGTTCAACTCAAAATAGTTCAGAAACTCAAAATGGTTCAAAACTTAAAACAAGTTCAACTAAACCACAAAATGGTTCAAGCTCAAGGCAACTCGAGTGTACATATGAACATATAGGTATATACAAGTGTATATACAAGCACATACAAGTATATACCAGCACATACAAGTACATACAAGTATATACAAGAACTAAATTATAACAAGATTTGCAATTGAACCAGATCAGACTCATGTACAAAAGGCAGTTCACACATATATATGTAGATATAAGTATGTATATACGTAGAAGTTCGCAAATAATATGCAGATATATATAAACATACATACACATGAGTATGGATGAACGAAGACAACATAATAAGAAATCACGGTGCAAAAGCAACATTCACACATATATACATACATATGTATGTGTATACATGGAAGTCTCAAATTACTTGATATGAACAAGATCAAACTCATGTACAAAAGGCAGTTCACATACATATATATGCAGATATAAGAACATTCACACATATATACATACATATGTATGTATTTATATACATGGAAGTTCACACATATACACATACATATGTAGTGATATAAAGATATAAACATACAAACACATGAGTATGGATGAACCAAGATAGCATAACAAGAAATCACAGTGCAAAAGCAACATGACCATCATCACATAATAATAACTCCAGGCAATTCAAGTTCGAGATCAAAGCGTAGCCATGAGATTCGAGCCATCAAAGTGCCACAAATTATGTATATACATGGAAGTATGTATATACATGTACGCACTGGCTTAGCTAGTATTCACACATATATACATACATATAAGTATACACATTGAATAAGGCAGAGCATACATTTCAGAAATTACCAGGAAACTCAAACAAAATCAGTTGGAAACAAAATCAGTCACAAAAAACCAGTCAAACTTAACTTCCAAAAACAAGGCAACATTTATATGATTCTCATCACTAAACAAACAACAAAATGTCAACCAATACTCAGAGTCAAGGAAATCAATCGATATAGCAAACCGAAGTCAAGATCGAAGTCAGGGAAATCAACCAGAGTCAAATATTAGGAATCGAAGGATGAACAAGTCAAATTCCTATAAATATCCCTTATCATCATCAGCAATAATTTGTTGAGTACAAAATGTTATAAATCAAAATCCAAATAAAAAAAAACATATCAATTCTTAGATCAAAAGAACTCAACCAATTGAAACCCTAGGTCTAGAAGATCGATCGAAAAAGTGAGCTTTGAGTTCTTCCGATTGAAGGTAGTAGATCAATTGACAAGGCGAGATTAGGCTTCTTCCGATTAAAACCCTAATTCTAAAAGATTTTGTTTGGTTTGAGATTGAGAGAGTGGTGAGAAGAAAACGGGATGAGGGGTTTAATCGTTTATTTGACTTCAAAGAGGGAAAAATGGAATGAGAGAAATAGAAGAGGGAAATAATTAAAAGTACCAGCGGCCAAAAAAATAATTGAGAAGGAAACCAAAACATAGGTGGAGCCAAAACTAATTTTTTTTATAACTTCAATCAGACAATAAATAAAATGTTGTCTCAATGATAAGCATGAACATTGAGATTTCAGGGGCTATGTCAAACAACATATTATTTTTCCATATGTTGTGTGCAGTGGTAAATATTAGGATAATAGAAAATCTACCTTATGTCGTGTGATCACTGTTATCTGATTCACTTTGTGATGCAGCAGCGGATAACTGAAATGGATAAATCTGTGAAAGTAGCAATCGATGGAATAGAAGATACCAAATGGCCCAAATCCGTTGATCAAAAGATGCCGGATTCTAGCTATCTCAAACACGTTGATCGCGCACGATACTGTGTTTAAAGATCTACGATTCTTCGTACGTTGATCTAGCACACTAGATACCGTGAATCGGCTTCAGCAGTCGTTGAATCGAGCGCACTCGATTACCGAAAGTGGAGATAGGAGATCACACTCAACTACCAATTTAATGAAAGCACAAAGCTAACAAACAAAAGTTTATTCAAAATCAACTAACTATTACAAATGATACCACCCGCCTATTTATAGGCTTACAACTCACACAACAGAAATCTGTACAACACCTAGGTCGTGGACGACATAACACCTTGCGACCTAAAAACAGACGACCTAAAACAGACGACCTAAAAAGGAAACAAACAAATACAATACAACATATACAAGTTACGACACATAAGCGACTCAAGAAATTACACATAACGACCTATCATCCACGGCGGCAGAGACCTAACTTTTCCCAGCGACTTAAGACCAGCGGCGACCTAAAGAGAACTGGCTTCACAGCGGCATAAGGTTGAGCGACCTAAAATACAAGGCAGCGACTTAGGTTAGGTTGTTTGCGACCTAAAGAATGGAGCGACTTAAGTTAGGTCGTTCGCGACCTAAAGGAAAATACGGCATTGCTGAGTGAGCTAACTCGTGAGGTAAGTTAGGTCGTTCGCGACCTAAAGGAAAAAGCGGCACTACTGATTGAGCTAACTCGTTAGGTCGTTCGCGACTTATCTTAGATCGTAGGTCGCAAAGTTGCATCGTTGAGCGACCTAAGGAAAATGAGTGATATGTGATCTGTTCAAACTCGCTAGGTCGCTCGCGACCTAAGACTTCAACTTCCAACGACTTTTCCAAAAATTTTAGCTCGTTAACTTCCTTGTTAGGTCGCACGTGACTTAACAACACGTTAGGTCGCTCGCGACCTAAGACTTGGTCAGTTTGTACTTGTAAGCGGCCTTTACTAGGTCGGAACTCTTTACTTTGTGGCTCGTTAGGTCGTGAACGACTCAAGAATTGGATAGGTCGCTCGCGACCTATCACTTCACCATTCTGGGCTGCATCATCCTCCCCCTGTTGGAAGAAATTCATCCTCGAATTTAACAGCTCTTCGTCTTTGATACTCTGATCCTCGTGAAATGGAACCAAGTGTTCGATATTGTCAATATCAGCAATAGGATGATGATCCGGCCAGCTCACCTTATTCTCACAAATTGTCTTCATAATTTCCAAACGATTCATTCCTCCGGTATCCAGCTTGTTGTACGTACCAACAAGAGATCGTTCAACCTTCAAGTAGATAGATTTATTGCCACTTTGCGCCTTCCTTAAACCCAATACAGAGTCCATACTTTTGTCCACCCATGAACTAGTATGTATAGGTGATGACATACATAATCCTGACTTCGTCGCGGTCTCTTTTGACATTTGATAATTCTGACTTTTCTGGACAAGCCTTTCAACCCCTTTCTTTATTGACGACCCAAAATAAAACCTTGTAACCAACTGCATGGTATGATAACTGTCCTCGTGTCTTTCTACACGCACGTCTTTGATAACTTTTATTTGCCAACTACGATAAGGAGTATACAACTGCCTTCCTTTGAATAGTAACCCATCAGCCAATCTTCCCAACTCTACCTGCTCCGTCGGGCCCATATGATTACGTGGTATATATGGTACAATAGCACTTGACACTGGATTAACATGATGTACGTTCCTTAGTGGCAGTAATTCTTTGAACATTTCTGCAGGAACAACATCTTCACGTTCATTCACCATTGGCTTAACCTCCTTGATAATTTCAACACTTTTACTGACTTCAATTTCATTCAACAGGAGTACTTCTGCACTACCCTCCACTTCTTTAACAAACTCTCTTGTAGATTGTAGACTAGTCGAATCCACTTACTTCATCAGTAAACTACCCTCTTCATCTCCTGACTTATTTGCTTCACCCTCGTCCATCTTTGCTGACTGTGAACTTTCAACCTCATGTTCATCAGACTTTGTTGATTGAGATTCAACAACTTCATCTCCGTCAAACTTTGGTGATTGAAAACAATCGACTTCATCTTCCACATCAACAAATTCCTTTAAAGACAACAAAGTCTTTAGCTCTTCGATTTCCTCCAATTTGTTTTCATTCTGTTGACGCCTTTTAGGAACCAAAATGATTCGTGTATCCTCGAACATAAAACTGTAACTGTTTGCGCGTCCATCATGTTGCACAGCCCTGTCGTATTGCCATGGTCTTCCCAACAATAGATGGCATACATCCATGTCAACCACATCACACCAAATTTCGTCTTTGTATTTCTTCCCAATGGAAAAAATAACACAAGCTCTTCGATTAACCTTCACTTCCCCTCCTTTCCTCAACCAAGCTAATTTGTAGGGGTGTGGATGCTTTTCTGTTTTCAATGACAACTTCTTTACAGCTTCCGAAGAAATGATATTATCACAGCTTCCTGCATCAATGATAAATTTACAAACCCTTCCCAAGATTGTGCACGTTGACTGGAAAATGTTACTCCTCAACCAACTTGAGTCATCCTCTTGCTTTGGGGTCAAACACGATCTTCTCATCAACAAATTACAACCCTCATCTCCAGACAATAATTCTTCTTCTTCAACAGATATTGTATTGACACACTCTACCTCTACATCTTCATTCTCAATTCCCGCAATCATTGCCCGCTTCTTTGGCTTAGTACATTCATTGCTTTTATGGCCAAACTCTTGACAATTAAAACATTTGAGATTATTATTGGCCTTTGCTTTGCTGGCTTCATTCACAATCGGTTTACTGACGACTTTGGAAACATCCACAATGTTATTAACATCCTTGTTCTGGTTGTTGGAATTTATAAACACACCACCTCCTCTCCTTCCTTGCTTCTCCCAAGCCAATGCTTTCTGGTGTGCTTCAGCAACAGATCTGGGATCAAACATATTCACCATGTCTTGAATCTGTGTTCTCAACCCCCCAACATACCTAGCTGTTAGCTGTTCCTCTGTTTCCATAATGTCATTCCTCGTAATCAATTGGTAAAATTCATCCGCATATTCATTCACTGTCCTCGTCCCTTGCCTTAGATTCTGCAATTGTTGATACATAAGGGACTGATAATTGTGCGGCAAGAAAGTTGCTTTCATCTTCTTTCTCATCTTATCCCATGTGACAATTTATGACTTCCCCATCCTCTCCCGTGTAAGTTTTGTTTGCTGCCACCATGCCAAAGCTCTCCCTCTTAATCTCGTAGCAACTAACTTCACTCTTCGATTTGCGGGAACTTCTTTGAAGTCAAAAATTTCCTCAACATTTGAAACCCAATCCAAAAATTCCTTCGTTACCATTCCTCCCTTGAATTCTAGAATTTCAGTTTTCATCCCCGACTCCCATCGGCGATCATCCTCAACATCCCGATATGCATTCCGTACTTGGTCTCGATCTCGATAATGAATATTACTTCTATTACTCTCTTCATCATCATCACGTGTATTTCGATATCGATCTCGACCATTAACATCTCTTCGATCACGCATGTCTCTTCAACTATGTCGTTCTTCATCATGATATGGCTCATACTCAAACTCACGTTGAGTTCTTCTTTCTTCATCTCGATACTCATGGTGATCTCTTCTCATCGAAACTGATGATTCTCTTCTTCCTTGATCAGATTGTGGCAATACCCTTCTCGCTTTCGTAACCGATGGCGAAACTCGGTTTCCTCCATGGTTCGAGATTGGCGACCTCCTTCTTTGACCTTGATTCATATCATTCATCAATTTCTCTAACCTTCCAATACCTTCATCTAACTTCTCATTGAATTTGTTACTTATGCGTTGTTCCATTTGCTCGGCATCTTCCCTCTTGTACAAATCTTCAATATTTTGATGTCGATTAGCTCTCCTCGGCGGCATTGTTAAATGAAACAAACTTCAACTCTCGGTGTGAACAAAAATGATGCACGGCCTTCACTTGCTCTCGGTTCTAACCCCAAATACTTCACTTATCTCGGCTTTGCTTGATGTAGCTCGGCTTCACTAACTCCTCAAACTTCTTCAATAAGAATTGGCTCTAAGACTCGGCTTAGCTATGATTGGCTAAGTCTAGCTCTGATACCAAATGATGCAGCAGCGGATAACTGAAATGGATAAATCTGTGAAAGTAGCAATCGATGGAATAGAAGATACCAAATGGCCCAAATCCGTTGATCAAAAGATGCTGGATTCTAGCTATCTCAAACACGTTGATCGCGCACGATACCGTGTTTAAAGATCTATGATTCTTTGTACGTTGATCTAGCGCACTAGATACCGTGAATCGGCTTCAGCAGTTATTGAATCGAGTGCACTCGATTACCGAAAGTGGAGATAGGAGATCACACTCAACTACCAATTTAATGAAAGCACAAAGCTAACAAACAAAAGTTTATTCAAAATCAACTAACTATTACAAATGATACCACCCGCCTATTTATAGGCTTACAACTCACACAACAGAAATCTGTACAACACCTAGGTCGTGGACGACCTAACACCTTGCGACCTAAAAACAGACGACCTAAAAAGGAAACAAACAAATACAATACAACATATACAAGTTACAACACATAAGCGACTCAAGAAATTACACATAACGACCTATCATCCACGGCGGCAGTGACCTAACTTCTCCCAGCGACTTAAGACCAGCGGCGACCTAAAGAGAACTAGCTTCACAGCGGCATAAGGTCAAGCGACCTAAAATACAAGGCAGCGACTTAGGTTAGGTCGTTTGCGACCTAAAGAATGGAGCGACTTAAGTTAGGTCGTTCGCGACCTAAAGGAAAATACGGCATTGCTGAGTGAGCTAACTCGTGAGGTAAGTTAGGTCGTTTGCGACCTAAAGGAAAAAGCAGCACTGCTGATTGAGCTAACTCGTTAGGTCGTTCGCGACTTATCTTAGGTCGTAGGTCGCAAAGTTGCATCGTTGAGCGACCTAAGGAAAATGAGTGATATGTGATCTGTTCAAACTCGCTAGGTCGCTCGTGACCTAAGACTTCAACTTCCAACGACTTTTCCAAAAAATTTAGCTCGTTAACTTCCTTGTTAGGTCGCACACGACTTAACAGCACGTTAGGTCGCTCGCGACCTAAGACTTGGTCAGTTTGTACTTGTAAGTGGCCTTCACTAGGTCGGAACTCTTTACTTTGTGGCTCGTTAGGTTGTGAACGACTCAAGAATTGGATAGGTCGCTCGCGACCTATCACTTCACCATTCTGGGCTGCATCACTTTGTGGCATGGTGATCTTAGTCCCCGTAGTAGGCCCTTTGCAATGTAAACGCTAGTTAATCAGTTCTAGCTGCAAAGACCGATTAGCCATATAAAAAGTTTTATAATTTATAATTTAATTGTCGTACTACTAGCACATCTCAAAGACTTGTCTAAGTGTTAACTAGCCCACCTCATATAAACTAATTTTTTGTCCATCTACTTTGAGGTCTTTGCGTCTCCCATACGGATTCTACACAAGTAGGAAGCCAAATCCATCAAGGCATTACCCAAGTCTTTGCTACCGCTCGGTCGCACCGTTGGTAGTCATAGCCTATATGCCAGACCTACTACAAAATATTGGTATAAACTACTGACATCGCCCACCGACCTTCCATGGTTGACATCTCATTTAGGCTAACCTAAGTAAGTGAAGGAAAATGCCCATTTCGGTTACTTAATACACCTTATTAGAAATGAAGCAGACCCCATTTTCTTAAAAGTATCAAGCCATTTAATACTACAAATCTAAGGCGAACTCTCAGTATATTTTCCTTCACCTATCCGCAATGCATATCCCTTCTCCACGGGTTCTACGGTTGGAGACTTCTTACATCGGTAGTAAGTATACATAACTGTCGGTAACCTCTAAGTGAAGGGCATATTTCTTTTGTGTAACTCTACCAACCTCGCATCCCAACCCACTAAACCAAACCTATCACCCAAAACTTAAGTTTTGGGCTAGGCCACTAATTCACGCTATTTCTAAACATATAAATAAAGCTATATAATTTTGTACTATGAAATTATAATTCCTTTTACGTGTGCTTATTAGTATTAATACATACTTGTTCGTTGCGTAATTATTTATATTTTATATGCTTAGGCTTTGGTTTCCTTGTTTTCTTCTTTGTCCAATGGATGTCCATTATCCGTGATTATTGGTCGTTAATGTCAAAATTGGAATCTCGAATGATGTTTATCTACCTGTTTCAAAATCCACTTACTCTGCCTATTTAATTTCCTCATCAGTGCCATATCGAATTCTCTATCAGTCCCTATTTAATTCATTTTACTCTCTATTAACTACAAATTTATTGCCTATTAAATTTGTGGTTAATGTCTATAAATTTTGAATTCCTATTCCTTCCATTTTAGTCCTATAATTTAATGCACCATAATAAATAATTCGAATATTGTCGTAAATTACACCATATATATGTTTTTATTTTTAATGAATATGCATGATTTTACATATATATTCTTATTTTTTAACTATTAATTCCTAAACTAGAATAGTCCTTTCCATGTTTTATTTTATCAGAGTTATCCTTTCAAAAAGGATTACCGTTATAACTTCCCTTAAATATCCCAAAAATGAGACTTTTGCTCCATTTGAAATTACAAGGAATGATCTCTTTTTTGTTATTGAAATAGACAGTGCAAACTACGAAGAAGAATATCAATACTTTACACATCTCTTTCCTTTTTAGTATGTTCCTTGTTAATTCAAACGATACACTTTTATACATATTTTAGAAATTAGATAATTTTTGAAAATTACACGAAAATAGATATAATTAAATTATGCCCCACTCCAAACAAATTGAAATATAGAAATTCATATTCCAAGTCAACTAGGGAAAAAAACCTAATTTACAATCCCATTATAAATCTTACAATAATAAATATTTGGGACTGAATTCAAATTTCTTGATTAGGTTGCACGTACTATTCCTCTTCCAATTACCTATTTTATAAAATATGTACGATATTCCTATACATTTGTGTTAAACCTAAAATTCATTAGATCTTATTTAGGCATAAAAATTAAATGAAATCCAAGGATATAAATTTCAATGTTACAAATAAATTATATAATTTCCACTCACCTTTTAAGCTTTTCAAATCTCCAATTATGAATCCATTCCTATACCTAACTCCTTTTTCTTTCTAATGCAAAAGAATAGTATAATAAGGTGTATACATACTATTAGAATTATAGATCTTAGATGAGATTTGGGATTAAGGGGAATATAGATTTTTTTCTGAGAAAAATGAGTGATCGTCACTAGGAGGAGAGCACTCATCTAATTTTATTCTATACCATAGAGGAGCTGCCAACAAGCCTGACAGATAGCTGGAACCCCCCCCCCCCCCCGTACAAATAAAATAAGAAAACCCACCCAAAAATCTGTACAACTAGTGTCCAAAATGAAGTATAAAAAATACATGCAAAAAAAATAATCAAAACTTCTATATCGGTAGTAAATCAACTAATCCAATATCAACAGCAACACCTGAAGCTGTTAAGAAAAATCTAAATAGATACTGTGAATAGGAATAACACATTTATATATATATATAAGAGTAAAAGTATATATGTTAATCATATATGAAAATATGCAAAACAATCCAGATTATGTTAAATCTATGGTTGGTTAAAATTATTGGCTAGGAAATTTCAGGAAACATACAAATGAACAGCAAAATTATGTCTCATAACAACAAAACCATTCAGATTCAAGTAGTCACCTCCTATTTCTCTAAACCTATCCATATGGGAGGATTGACACCGAAGTGTAACTAATCAAATTCAAGCAACAATGTCTAGAATAAGGGAGAAATTATTAATAGTCCATTACATAATTACCTGCCTAAAATTTCTATAAGATCTAAAAATGCCAGAAAGCTAAAAAATTATGCAACTACTTGAATGATGTTGTGTTTGAGTACTATATAGAGATTACAGATTACAAGTAAGTCAACTACCATAAAACAAGTATGGATCTCACACAATAATATTATTAACACAATTTGACTTATAACTCATATGAATTTATTATCTAGTTGCCAAAAAAGAAATGAATAAACAGACGAGTTTAATTATTGTGCACAATAAGGTTGTATGATCCCTTGATACATAGATAAATGTATAATAATTGACGCAAAAACTCCAAAGAAACAAAAGCTTATATCATTTCTACAAAGCTATCCTTAAGTCTAACTATTAAGACAAAAAACTACAAACAATTCTTATGAAAACAATGAATCCTGCTCTATAACGAAAACAATGCCGATACTCTAATCCTACATGCTTATAATTTTGTACTTCATAAAAACAAAAATGCAGAAATTTTTTTTCAGTAAACAAAGATTATTAAAATGTAATGACCCGTAAATTTTAACTGTTTTAATAACGTAATTAGTTGAAATTTTGTGAAATTTTAAACGATAAAATTTTGAAATAAAAATTTGATATTTGGAATGCGTCTAATTAATCATAGCAACTGGTAAATTTTCATCAGATAATTTGGAAGTTTATTTTCTAGTGTAATTTTATTCCAATTTATATCAGTTAAAATTGATGATAATAAAATGTTTTCCAAACCTGAATATTTTTACATAGAAATTTCTAATTCATCTTCTAACTAAGACATCATTTTTCATTTTTCCAAATTCGGACTTCTTTAGCTCCGTCGATCTTATTTTTCTGCGTTTTTGCTGCATTTTCCGCTAGTAGAAAATTCAAATTTTTATAATTCAATCATACCACTGATATCTATATACCGTTTTGATCGCCTCATTGTGCTGATCTCTACGGTATATTCAATTGTCAATTTTGATGTCCGATGCACGGTGGAATCTGTGAAACGATTTAACCGTATCGGTATCCAATCTCAACCATTTAGGCTTCTCATCCTTTCATCTATCTAACTGTTGAAGCAAACAGTCATTAGCTATTATTCTTTTTTTGAAATTCAACGTAGTTGCTTTTTGGTATTCTCACTTTATTAAATTATACGTTGGTTCACGTTATTTTCTAGTCTCTTTCCTTTCCTATTCTGTTCTCTCCGCAGTTTGCTTCTAAAAGAAAATAATGTTTATACAATCCAAAACCTTACTTGCTCTTTCCTCTCTCCCTCACGCAAGCTCCAGAACTCCTTGTGACCACATGCTCTTGCCCACTTGGCCACCACATCACCATGCCTTCCGCTTCACCCACTGCTGACCGCGCACCACCCCTTCACTTGCTCACGCAACCTCCGCCCTTCGCTCAGCCTATCACCGCCCGTGCAGCAACCCGAGCCTCCTCTCATCGCTCTCATCTCCTTGCTCCTTCACCCATGACCAGTTTGCCGAACCCAAAGCACCGCCCTCCTTCTGCTCCTCGACGTTCATCCCCTCTAGCCAAACCGAGCACAGCACTCCGCTGCCTCACCGCCTAGCAGCCTTTCCCTTGCTTGCTTGCAACTCATGCGAGTTTACTCTCTCAGCCGTATACTTTATACTAGGTATATATATGTTTCATATTTTATACTTAGATTTGTCTTACTTTTATTGTATTCTGTTTATTTAAATGAACATTGTGTTATGTATATGGTATATATATTTTCGATTGTTATTTTATTTTTATAATATTTATATATATATAGGATTTCGATAAAGCTGTTATATATGTTTATAATTCAAGTTATATATGTGCATGAGCATATATATATTAGTGGATTTCATGCATACGATTTGTTGAGTTAGTATATGTTTTTTTTTGTTTTTTTTAAAGCAAGTTACAGTGACAGTTTATGTAATACATAGAAATGAGAACTTGTAAGTTTCATTCTAGATATGTTAGCATATAGGTTAGAGCGTATAAAATATAATATATATTATATTTCTAAGTTGGATAAGCAGCATATATATGCTCATATTTAAAATTGCTTGTAGATATATATATATATATATATATATATATATATATATATATATATATGTATATTGATTTAGTTTCGGCTTCAACATGTCATATATAAACTTTTTGATTTTACTTAGTCTCCTTTTCTTATATATATATATATATATTAGTATACATTTTAGAGCTTTATATGTTTGTATTAGTTATATATATTATGTTGAGCTGTGTGTATATATATTAGTCTGTATATAAGGGATCTGCTTAGTTTTATATTTATAAGTTTATATATATAACCTGCCGTATAGATATATGTATGTTTTACTTCAACCCTCCCACTTTTGCCGAGATTTCTGAACTATATATATATATACACACCTCGGCTATAAATTTTATTTTATGATTTTGAAATAGAGCTTGTAATGATCTTTAGAACATATATTGATTTGGAACTTTATAAGCATACACGTGTATATATGAAAATTATATACTGATTTTAAATTGTTACCTACATTAATACGCGAGTTTATATGTATATAGTGTAGTTTGTAGTTTTGCCTGAAGCTTGTTTTGCTGTTATGTACAATAGCCTATGTTTAAAAATTTGTTTTCCATTTTATAAATATATATTTATATAAGTGTTAACTTTTATTTGAAGAACTTTAAGAGGAAATGACGTGT
Organism: Allium fistulosum; assembly: GCA_030737815.1. Classification (NCBI taxonomy): domain Eukaryota; kingdom Viridiplantae; phylum Streptophyta; class Magnoliopsida; order Asparagales; family Amaryllidaceae; genus Allium; species Allium fistulosum. The sequence continues at coordinate 106,851,551 of CM060907.1, forward strand.
TTAAGAAAATGTTGATTTTTTTTGGATATTGTTGCATATAATATAGATATTGTAATTTTATGTTCAAAGTTGAAATTTTGGAATATAATATGGATTTGAAAATAAATATGTATGTTTAATTTAATATGTGTTTAAAATTTAGAATATGGTTTAAAAAAAATAGTTATATAGTTATTTACAAGTTTACTTATACCATTTACCTTCATCAATCCAATTCTGATTTGATTTCGTCTATTCCTTGTTATCAGCTTTGATTATTGAATTCGTGCTTGGATTCGTAACTCAATTTCAGTATCTGTATCTGTGTGCGTATACGTGTCATCTCCTATTTTCTCTAGCCTCGAAAGGTGAGCAATCATTCACGATTAACGTTCTTTTATTTATTAAATTTGATTTCAATTGAAACGACAATTGAAATATGCTGCTGTTAGTTATTTACACTTGCTATATATATGCCATTATCTGTATCTGTTCACCTGTGACATCTGACACCATTATCTGTTATTTATATTGCTATATATATATGCCATTATCTGTATTTGTTCACCTGTGACATCTGACACTATTATCTGTTATTTATATCGATGATATATGCCTGTTATATTATTATCATATCTGTTATCACTCTGCAAGTTCCCTGTTAGTATAGAATTCACTATGGGTTGAAATGATACATACCCGAACGATCTATAGAATAGGAGAAAATCGTTATGTGTTGAAATGATAAACCCAAGCGATTTTCAATTTATTTGAATTTGGGATTGCGGGTTGAAAAGATATATACCCGTATATATTTAAATTGCGGATTGAAATGATAAATATCCATACCACTTGACCATAGGGTAGAAAATTATATACAAACACCGTTGGTCTATATATAAATATTTTTAAAATGATTTCTATGGTTTTGAAAAGAAATATATGGTTTTGATAAATATTGATTTTTAAAGATTTATTAAAGTTGATTTAATAAAGTTGATAAATAATATGTTTAAGTATTTATTTAATATCTATATTTTCAAATATAGAGTTTATAATGATTTGAAATTGATTTGAAATTATATTTATTTAAGAATTATACTTAAATAAGTTTAATTTGAAATTTATTAAATTTGAAATTCTAAAGATACGTTTTTAACTTGAATTTGATTAAAAGTGACTTTAATGAATATTTCAAATTTATATAAATTTAAATGGGATATTTTGTTTATTTAAAATTTGTGAATTGAAGTTGTATTAGATGTTATTGAAATGTTGAATATTTAAAGCTTTGAAATATATTGAAATTGAAATGGCTTATTTTATGGTTTAAATATGTATTTGAAATCGATAGATTGAAATGGTTATTTAGAAACTAAATCGAATTGAAATTGATGATTTGAGATTTGATTAAATTAAAATTTTGGAATTCGAGTTAATTTGAATCGATTTGTGAAATTTGAGGAAACTATTTTATTTTATAAAGTAATTTTAAATTATATTTAAACTATTGATATTTTACTTTATAAATTATTTTAATATAAACTATTTTAATATAAATCATTTTAATATAAATTATTTTATTTATAAACTATTTTATTATATATACTAATTTTAATATCTAAACTGTTTAAAAGAAAAGTGTTATGATTTCCAAAATGCTATGATTTCAAAGCTGTGATTTCCAAAGTGTTTTGATTTTTTAAAAGACTATGATTTCGAAAGCGTTATAACTTTGGAAAAGTACTATGATTTTGGAAATGGATTTATTTGAAGTGAAAGTGATATCGTATTGATATGGTTTTGAAATGGCAATGATATGTCGGTTTTGAAATATAACTATTTTGAAAGTTTATTAAATGACCATCGGTGTAATAATACGTAGTTATTAAAGAGACCGGGATCGGATATGGACATACTCTCTGTCGATACCGAAACCACTTTAATAACTAATATACGCGGAGTGTTGATCCAGAACGAAGTGGATGGTTTTGATGAACGCGTTGATTGAAGAAAGAGAACGATTTTGGATGACCCCTGACATGACTAAAACAGGAGCCGCGTCGGGCCATTGAGGTTCGCCACCTCTAGCGGACACACTTCTTCGATACCATATCTATTACCTATGTGATTCGATTTGGGTGCACCCTTTGATTTGGGAGTGTTGTTTCGCGGTGTTGAGGTAGTAGCTGCTATGCTCAACATCAGTCCGGATCACGCAACTACTAGTATCCTAGTTGGTATCGCCTCATGTACCTTGTCATACTGATTATCCTATTCGCGACTACTACGATTTGTTTTGTGTTATACCTATGGGGTACCCTCTGTTAACCACTAGTTTACAGTGGGGCTTACGGTGCTGTATAGACTATGATATGGTAAAAATGTGTTAAGGGTGGAATGGGCCATGACTTAACGCTATTTTGATATCGTACTTTACTGATTAGACATTATCTACTTAGTGTATTCTACTGTATAAATAGATAGTTTAATGGATCCTTAGAGTATGGTTATCCCAAACATCCTTTAAGTTACTTGAATTTCAGTTGATATTTCACTTGAGTTGGATTTATTGATATAAGAATGTTAATCCTGACTCGAGTGTTTTGTGTTTTGCTTTACGCTCGGGTCAGACTGAGTGTACCAGTGTTCGAGACTCACCTTTGGAGTTGGAGCTTCGCTTGGAGATCCAGCTATCTATCGATTCTACTATCAGTTATCCAGTTGATTCCAGTGATGTATTCAGATCTTGTATTTGACTATTGTATTGAGATATCTATATATTCGAGACTTCTGTTGTATCTTGTTTAACTCTGTTATATATATAGTAGCTTCATGAAATACTATTCTTTTGTTTCCGCTGCATTATTGTTATATTACTCTGTATCTGTGATCTGTGATTATTTATTTATTGTATATGCTGAGTTTTGCCAAATTTAAATTAACAATCTATTATTTTGAATTATTCAAGTCGGACATGTGTGGATTTATTGTCGATTTGAATGGTCCAAAATAGTGGGTCGTTACAGTTGGTATCAGAGCTTTGGCTCTAGGCAAAACTTAGCATATATGGTAAATTTATTTACAGAATCACTTTCGTTCGAGCTTGAATCTCTTTCTTTTAACTCGATTTCTTTTGAATTTTGGAACGTTCCCTGCGGTTCCAAATCCATTCTTGTCTCTCCCTATTAGTCTTCTTTTGATTCTGGAGTATCCCATAACTCCACTTCGAATGATCTTTATAACAAATAGGCGGTCTCGCCAATCTTTGAATGATTGTAAAGGGGTGAAACTCCTTTACAAGAAGCATTGATTCACCGAAGATTTCTGCCTCCTCTGTTTACAATGCTATATATATCTCTTGTTATCCCGAACTCTATCTCTTAGGATCGAATGTCGATTTACCCCAGAAAATCCACATCGATCTTATTCTTTAAGTCACGGTTGACCCGATTAAGGTTGCCCGCGATTTATCTAAACTTATCCATCTTCCTATTTTGTTATTTAATCATCTCATCTTTGTTTCGAACTTATCTTCGAATCAAAATTCTCTTTGATTTGAGTCCATCAAATTTGAATCTCTATCCTTGCTTTGAAATCCATTCTTGTATCGTCGAGCGAGGAAGTGTATTTGTAATTAATATAAAAATGTTTTATAGTGTTGTTTGAGTTGTTGATGTTGATTTGGATTTTCGATCGATTCGTCGGATCAACGCTATCGATAGGATTTCCAAAACACTTGAACAGAGCAAACTGACACAATATTGATTTCAAATTTGGTAAATGAAATAATTTTGTATGATTATATTATAAATATATAAGTAAAATTTTCTGGAATAAAAAAAGGGGTTAATTAATTGGTTGTTTGAAATGATAATATTGATTATCATTTATTGTTCTAAATGAATTTATAAACATGGTTTATAAATTGATTTGGAATTTAAATAAATTTAAATCAGGAATTTGAAAATTTAATTTCCGATGATTCCAAAATCTGGTTTTAAAATTTTAAATGTATATTATATAAAGTATTTTCGAATATCAATGATTTTCAAAGAATTTTAATGTTTAAATCAGTACTCTTCTCTTTTGTCGCTGGAAAATAATTTCGGTGATGGCGGCCACATCATCGACATTCATTTTCGAGTTTCGAAGTAAAGAGACCATTCAGTAGCTTTGCTACACTTTGTTTGGAAATTTAATTTGATTTAAATTTCTGTGGTATGACCTGATTTATTAAATATATAAAGATTTAATTTTGATCTGATATATACTATATATAGTTATCTCAAAATTGTTTAAAGTAAATCGGAGATTTAAATTCTTAAGTTTATGATTAAAGATGATTTCAATTATAAACTGAAGTCAAAAATTTTGGATAAATATTTAAACTTGAAATAATTGAATTTGAAAATTTTATTTGTATAGTACTAAATTGCATTTCAATATAACTTACCTAAATTATTCAGAAGTTAAAATGTAATTGGATAGTATACAATATAAATTGATTTTATAAATAAAATTTGAGTGTTTATAATAAATGGTATACACTTAGATTTTAATTATAAAAAAAATGCTAATAAAAATGATAGAATAATAAGTTAATTGATTGAGATAAATAGAATAAATTTTGGTTCTGAAAGAATTAATAAATTGAAATTAGATTTACCTATGGAAATACCTTGAATTTAAAAGCAATTATTGAATATAAATTAATTTAAATCGAAATTATATGGTTTAAATTAATTTATATGGTTTAAATATATGTGATAAGACACATTAAGTGGAATAAACTTAATAATAATTGGGAATAAAAGAATTAAATTCGTTGAATAAAATATGAGTATAATAAATGATTATACAAATTGATGATTTAGAAAATTGTTAATTTAGGATGACTAGATAATAAGATGATGAATGTAAAAATAGATAGATTGATTTAACTTAAGTGAAACCAGGTGGATTAAACCAAATTGTTAAATATTAATTAATTTAAATTGAAATTTATACGGTTTAAATTAATTGTTTTACTTGTATTCCAATCTATTTTCTTTCTGGTTATTTCTATTCTCCTACATCCTTTCTTTTCGGGGACGAAAAGTTTTGAGTGGGGGAGAGTGTAACGACCCGTAAATTTTAACTGTTTTAATAACGTAATTAGTTGAAATTTTGTGAAATTTTAAACGATAAAATTTTGAAATAAAAATTTGATATTTGGAATGCGTCTAATTAATCATAGCAACTGGTAAATTTTCATCAGATAATTTGGAAGTTTATTTTCTAGTGTAATTTTATTCCAATTTATATCAGTTAAAATTGATGATAATAAAATGTTTTCCAAACCTGAATATTTTTACATAGAAAATTCTAATTCATCTTCTGACTAAGACGCCATTTTTCGTTTTTCCAAATTTGGACTTCTTTAGCTCCGTCGATCTTATTTTTCTGTGTTTTTACTGCATTTTCCGCTAGTAGAAAATTCGAATTTTTATAATTCAATCATACCACTGATATCTGTATACCGTTTTGATCGCCTCATTGTGCTGATCTCTACGGCATATTCAATTGTCAATTTTGATGTCCGATGCACGGTGGAATCTGTGAAATGGTTTAACCGTACCAGTATCCAATCTCAACCATTTGGGCTTCTCATCCTTTCATCTATCTAACTGTTGAAGCAAACAGTCGTTAGCTATTATTCTTTTTCTGAAATTCAACGTAGTTGCTTTTTGGTATTCTCACTTTATTAAATTATACGTTGGTTCACGTTATTTTCTAGTCTCTTTCCTTTCCTATTCTGTTCTCTCCGCAGTTTGCTTCTGAAAGAAAATAATGTTTATACAATCCAAAACCTTACCTGCTCTTTCCTCTCTCCCTCACGCAAGCTCCAGAACTTATTGTGACCACATGCTCTTGCCCACTTGGCCACCACAACACCATGCCTTCTGCTTCACCCACTGCTGACCGCGCACCACCCCTTCACTTGCTCACGCAATCTCCGCCCTTCGCTCAGCCTGTCACCGCCCGCGCAGCAACCCGAGCCTCCTCTCATCGCTCTCATCTCCTTGCTCCTCCACCCACGACCAGTTCGCCGAACCCAAAGCACCGCCCTCCTTCTGCTCCTCCACGTTCATCCCCTCCAGCCAAACCGAGCACAACACTCCGCTGCCTCGCCGCCTAGCAGCCTTTCCCTTGCCTGCTTGCAACTCACGCGAGTTTACTCTCTCAGCCGTATACTTTATACTAGGTATATATATGTTTCATATTTTATACTTAGATTTGTCTTACTTTTATTGTATTCTGTTTATTTAAATGAACATTGTGTTATGTATATGGTATATATATTTTCGATTGTTATTTTATTTTTATAATATATATATATAGGATTTCGATAAAGCTGTTATATATGTTTATAATTCAAGTTATATATGTGCGTGAGCATATATATATATTAGTGGATTTCATGCATACGATTTGTTGAGTTAGTATATGTTTTTATTTTGTTTTTTTAAAAGCAAGTTACAGTGACAGTTTATGTAATACATAGAAATGAGAACTTGTAAGTTTCATTCTAGATATGTTAGCATATAGGTTAGAGCGTATAAAATATAATATATATTATATTTCTAAGTTGGATAAGCAGCATATATATGCTCATATTTAAAATTGCTTGTAGATATATATATTGATTTAGTTGGCTTTCACATGTCATATATAAACTTTTTTATTTTACTTAGTCTCCTTTTCTTATATATATATATATATATTAGTATACATTTCAGAGCTTTATATGTTTGTATTAGTTATATATATTATGTTGAGCCGTGTGTATATATATTAGTCTGTATATAAGGGATCTGCTTAGTTTTACATTTATAAGTTTATATATATAACCTGCCGTATAGATATATGTATGTTTTACTTCAACCCTCCCACTTTTGCCGAGATTTCTGAACTATATATATATACACACACACACCTCGGCTATAAATTTTATTTTATGATTTTGAAATAGAGCTTGTAATGATCTTTAGAACATATATTTTATTTGGAACTTTATAAGCATACACGTGTATATATGAAAAATAAATACTGATTTTAAATTGTTACCTACATTAATACGTGAGTTTATATGTATATAGTGTAGTTGGCAGTTTTGCTTGAAGCTTGTTTTGCTGTTATGTACAATAGCCTATGTTTAAATATTTGTTTTCCATTTTATAAATATATATTTATATAAGTGTTAACTTTTATTTGAAGAAATTTAGGAGGAAATGACGTGTTTAAGAAAATGTTGATTTTTTTTGGATATTGTTGCATATAATATAGATATTGTAATTTTATGTTCAAAGTTGAAATTTTGGAATATAATATGGATTTGAAAATAAATATGTATGTTTAATTTAATATGTGTTTAAAATTTAGAATATGGTTTAAAAAAAATAGTTATATAGTTATTTACAAGTTTACTTATACCATTTACCTTCATCAATCCAATTCTGATTTGATTTCGTCTATTCCTTGTTATCAGCTTTGATCATTGAATTCGTGCTTGGATTCGTAACTCAATTTCAGTATCTGTATCTGTGTGCGTATACGTGTCATCTCCTATTTTCTCTAGCCTCGAAAGGTGAGAAATCACTCACGATTAACGTTCTTTTATTTATTAAATTTGATTTCAATTGAAACGACAATTGAAATATGCTACTGTTAGTTATTTACACTTGCTATATATATGCCATTATCTGTATCTGTTCACCTGTGACATCTGACACCATTATCTGTTATTTATATTGCTATATATATATATGCCATTATCTGTATCTGTTCACCTGTGACATCTGACACCATTATCTGTTATTTATATCGATGATATATGCCTGTTATATTATTATCATATCTGTTATCACTCTGCAAGTTCCCTGTTAGTATAGAATTCACTATGGGTTGAAATGATACATACCCGAACGATCTGTAGAATAGGAGAAAATCGTTATGGGTTGAAATGATAAACCCAAGCGATTTTCAATTTATTTGAATTTGGGATTGCGGGTTGAAAAGATATATACCCGTATATATTTAAATTGCGGATTGAAATGATAAATATCCATACCACTTGACCATAGGGTAGAAAATTATATACAGACACCGTTGGTCTATATATAAATATTTTGAAAATGATTTCTATGGTTTTGAAAAGAAATATATGGTTTTGATAAATATTGATTTTTAAAGATTCATTAAAGTTGATTTAATAAAGTTGATAAATAATATGTTTAAGTATTTATTTAATATCTATATTTTCAAATATAGAGTTTATAATGATTTGAAATTGATTTGAAATTATATTTATTTAAGAATTATACTTAAATAAGTTTGATTTGAAATTTATTAAATTTGAAATTCTAAAGATATGTTTTTAACTTGAATTTGATTAAAAGTGACTTTAATGAATATTTCAAATTTATATAAATTTAAATGGGATATTTTGTTTATTTAAAATTTGTGAATTGAAGTTGTATTAGATGTTATTGAAATGTTGAATATTTAAAGCTTTGAAATATATTGAAATTTAAATGGCTTATTTTATGGTTTAAATATGTATTTGAAATCGATAGATTGAAATGGTTATTTAGAAACTAAATCGAATTGAAATTGATGATTTGAGATTTGATTAAATTAAAATTTTGGAATTCGAGTTAATTTGAATCGATTTGTGAAATTTGAGGAAACTATTTTATTTTATAAAGTAATTTTAAATTATATTTAAACTATTGATATTTTACTTTATAAATTATTTTAATATAAACTATTTTAATATAAATCATTTTAATATAAATTATTTTATTTATAAACTATTTTATTATATATACTAATTTTAATATCTAAACTGTTTAAAAGAAAAGTGTTATGATTTCCAAAATGCTATGATTTCCAAAGTGTTTTGATTTTTTAAAAGACTATGATTTCGAAAGCGTTATAACTTTGGAAAAGTACTATGATTTTGGAAATGGATTTATTTGCAGTGAAAGTGATATCGTATTGATATGGTTTTGAAATGGCAATGATATGTCGGTTTTGAAATATAACTATTTTGAAAGTTTATTAAATGACCATCGGTGTAATAATACGTAGTTATTAAAGAGACCGGGATCGGATATGGACATACTCTCTGTCGATACCGAAACCACTTTAATAACTAATATACGCGGAGTGTTGATCCAGAACGAAGTGGATGGTTTTGATGAACGCGTTGATTGAAGAAAGAGAACGATTTTGGATGACCCCTGACATGACTAAAACAGGAGCCGCGTCGGGCCATTGAGGTTCGCCACCTCTAGCGGACACACTTCTTCGATACCATATCTATTACCTATGTGATTCGATTTGGGTGCACCCTTTGATTTGGGAGTGTTGTTTCGCGGTGTTGAGGTAGTAGCTGCTATGCTCAACATCAGTCCGGATCACGCAACTACTAGTATCCTAGTTGGTATCGCCTCATGTACCTTGTCATACTGATTATCCTATTCGCGACTACTACGATTTGTTTTGTGTTATACCTATGGGGTACCCTCTGTTAACCACTAGTTTACAGTGGGGCTTACGGTGCTGTATAGACTATGACATGGTAAAAATGTGTTAAGGGTGGAATGGGCCATGACTTAACGCTATTTTGGATGACCCTTGACATGAATAAAACAGGAGTCGCGCCGGGCCATTGAGGTTCGCCACCTCTAGCGGACACACTTCTTCGATACCATATCTATTACCTATGTGATTCGATTTGGGTGCACCCTTTGATTTGGGAGTGTTGTTTCGCGGTGTTGAGGTAGTAGCTGCTATGCTCAACATCAGTCCGGATCATGCAACTACTAGTATCCTAGTTGGTATCGCCTCATGTACCTTGTCATACTGATTATCCTATTCACGACCACTACGATTTGTTTTGTGTTATACGTATGGGGTACCTCTCATAACCACTAGTTTACAGTGGGGCTTACGGTGCTGTATAGACTATGACATGGTAAAAATGTGTGAAGGGTGGAATGGGCCATGACTTAACGCTATTTTGATATCGTACTTTACTGATTAGACATTATCTACTTAGCGTATTCTACTATATATAGATAGTTTAATGGATCCTTAGAGGATGGTTATCCCAAACATCCTTTAAGTTACTTGAATTTCAGTTGATATTTCACTTGAGTTGGATTTATTGATATAAGAATGTTAATCCTGACTCGAGTGTTTTGTGTTTTGCTTTACGCTCGGGTCAGACTGAGTGTACCAGTGTTCGAGACTCACCTTTGGAGTTGGAGCTTCGCTTGGAGATCCAGCTATCTATCGATTCTACTATCAGTTATCCAGTTGATTCCAGTGATGTATTCAGATCTTGTATTTGACTATTGTATTGAGATATCTATATATTCGAGACTTCTGTTGTATCTTGTTTAACTCTATTATATATATAGTAGCTTCATGAACTACTACTCTTTTGTTTCCGCTGCATTATTGTTATATTACTCTGTGTCTGTGATTTGTGGTTATTTATTTATTCTATATGCTGAGTTTTGCCAAATTTAAATTAACAATCTATTATTTTGAATTATTCAAGTCGGACATGTGTGAATTTATTGTCGATTTGAATGGTCCAAAATAGTGGGTCGTTACATAAAAACTTTGAACTTCACATATGTCACTGTGAATGAGGCAAATAAACAAATTATAGAAAACATGAAGACCACTACCGCATAACAAGAAAGAAAACTCACAGAATAAAAACATTAATACAAATTAAGTAAGAACAGTCACATTTAATATAATAATTCTACAGCAAAAGAATTGAATAAATCAATAGACTAGCTAATATAAAAGTGTTGAAACAACAAACCGGCAATGACTATAGTGCTAAAACTGACATTATCTATAACTGAAGCTCAACAGCCTGCAAACCAACAGAAAAAAAGAAAACAACAATTAATGCGAATGAAATTTTAAAAGACTGACACAATTTATTAAAATAAGTTGTAAATCATAAGTGAATCAAAGATATAAACCAAAGACCTATATACTATAAAAGGAACAAAATAATAGCAAGAAAAAAGCAAATTCATTATGAATCTACACAGTCATAACAACTATTATAACTTCACAACAATAATATCAGTCACAATCACAGCAACTAATAAAGAATTACAAGCTAAGAATGCAACAGACCAGATTAAAAATCATAAAAAATAGCTAAATTAAATTTAACCAGTAAGTTAATTAAGTTTAAACAGTCACAGCGAATAGAAACTTTCTAATCAATATTAGCATAATATAATTCTATATTATAAGCAAAAAACCTATACACCATAAAAGAACCAAATAAAAACAATCAGTGAAAATGATATGTAATATATAATGACATACAAAACAAACAAAAAACAGTTGATTAAAATCTCCATCATATAACCCAGAAAGCTTGCCACCAATTGTTAAGTAAATAAAAGCAAAAATCTTAATGCACTATCAATTGATCTATTATTTAATAGAAGCTAAAACACCAAAAAATCATCACTCCATAATCAAAAACTCTAAACAAAATCATACTTCTATGTATGAAAAAAATAAAGATCCACAAAAATTATCTTAAGACTTCAAAAGAAAATCAATTAATCTTAAGAACACCAGTTTTCATATATTTCATTACTGAAGTATGGAAGGAATGTTAAAAGACATATCTGTTAGAATTCATGTTAGAATTAGTTTTAATATCTAATAGCATTTGTCAGAAATATAAAGAAAACAGCCATGGAAAACTTAAGTTAATTAAAAATCAATGAAATCTAACTCTTATATAGTTTGTATTGATATATTTACATATCAAATAACCATAAGTTAAAATATTTAAACAACAAGTTAAAAACAAAAGCTAAGTAATAAAATGGTAATAAAATGAACATCTCCAACAAGATTTTAGAAAAATATCATATTATTTGTAACGACCCAGAAATTTTGATAATTAAAATTTGAATATTTAATTTATTTTAAATATTAATAAATGAATTTAAGAAGTCGAATAATTTATTATTCGAATATTGGATTTAATTTGGTCAATTTAATCGATAATTTAATAAGTGAAATTCCAGAGATAATTGAAAATCGAGTTAAAGTGATTGAAAATGATTTGTAAAATTTTATTTTATCATACTGGAGTTATAGAAAGGTTATAGAACTTTTAAAATTGAATTTGGAGTTAAATTGTGAAAATCGAATATTTTAATATTTAATTATCGATTGTAAAAATAGCCAATTTTCGAACAGTCTCAGAATTGAACGAGACCAGTTCCATTGGATCCGTAATAGTTAGTTATTATCGGATTTCAATTTTCGTAGCAATCGAAGTTGTCGTTTGACCGTGGCAGCTCGAAACGCATCGATATTATTTTAATTTAAATCGTCGAGTTAAAAATAGTCATTTTTCAAACGGTCTCGGATTTCGACGAAACTAGTTTCATCGGATCCGTAATGTGATATTATTGTAAGATTTCAAATTTCGTAATTTTTGGATTTACCGTTTGTCCGGGGCAAGTCAAAACGCCTCGAAATCGATTTAAATCGGTTTAATTTAAATTGATCGTTTATTGTCATATCTCACACATACGATCGAATTAGCTTCCGAAACCTGTTCCATTGTGTCCGGAACGCGGGGTAAACCCCAGAAATGCCAGTCACTACGCGTAAATCGGAGTTCGGAAATTCCGAAATGAATAGTGTTTCCGTTCGATTTTCTATAAAAGGAGTTGCTATCTTCATATTTGCAAAAACTTGAAACCCTAGCCCTAAGTGATAGCCAGCCGCCACCATCATTTTAACGGCCAGAAATTGCATTCCTTCTCCCTCCAATCTCTCTCAATCTATCGACTTTCAGACGAAGTCTTCAACTGGAAAGATGTAGAGCATCACACGATCTTGCTATCCAACGGTCATGATCGTGTTTCGGTGAGCGGATCGACGAGAATTTCACGATTAGGGCTGCGTGTTCGGCCTCGAGTTGCATGCTATAGGGGCGATCGGAGGTCAAGCTGCTCTGGCCGAGCATGGAGTGGAGGGTGGCGCTTCGAATGGAGGCGTTATGATCGGGTTTCGTCGATGTAGGGAGGGTGCGGCTATTGTTGTTTGAACGGCGAGATGGGTTTCGAACGCGATGTTTTCGCATGGAGGAAGATGATAACAAGCACAGCCCGGATCTGATCTCTTTGAATTGAACGGTGATGATGAGTTTAGGGTTTAAAAATAAATTTTATTGAAAATATTAATATTTAAAATTCGTTCAATGTTTAAAATTGTATACCTTGTTCATACATTATCAGAAAATTACGAAACAAGATGCGTTGGAATCGTCTCGACGTGTACTTCGCAATGCAACTGGATTTAAGCCATTTGGAGCTAGTTTGAATTTCGGGTAAAATTAAACGCGTGTTTAATTTTATTCGAAATAAAACGCTGAAATCAGAATTAAAATCAAGGTGAGATCTTCTCACTCAATTGAATGTGGAATTATTTACAGTTATTGATTGATGATTGACTGTTTGAATGTGCTATTAGATATGATAGGATATATCTATATATAGCAATATATACATATTGGCATATGTATATATTGGATTGATTGATTTCCCGCCTCGTATAGCGGATGAGACCCTATTGCGCCGTTAGTAAGCGGATTTATAAAAAAACCCATATACCGCGATAATTCCGTACTGGAACGGAATTGGTATTGTGCTAACATCTGTGGATGCAGGGAAACAGGTTGGAGGGATCCAACTGGATTCCTCACCAGTAGTTATTTATTTACAGATATTTTGATATATTCTGTTATCATATGATGATATATGATATTTGACTGTTGTGATGGACTGATTGGTGTTGTGCATCATCGGATTCAGTTTTGGAAATGTAAAAATGACGACTTTTAATTTAAAAGGATTTTTAAAGTGATTTTTGAAAGTATACGTTTTATGGAATTTTTGAATCGATTTATAAACGTAAAATTTTAAAGTTATAAAAGTTATAATTTTTAGTGAAATATAACCGAAGTGTCGTTTTTGAAAATAAAAGTCGATTTATTTATAAAATGGTTTAAGTTGGGATTTTGAATAACTATAAACGATTTGTATAGAAAGATTTATAAAATTGATATTTTTGTAAATCAAAATATTTGACTTATAAAACGAATTTTATAAGTGTTAAAAAAAAAGAAGTATAAATAGATTTCATAAGTGAATGAAATTAATAGATTTATAACGTGAAGTTATAAAGTAAATAGATATTGTAGAATAAAAGATTTATAAGAAATTTACTTATAAATTCGACTTTTGCACTCAGATGGGATATAAATAGAAATTGCAAAATGAAATGATTTTTATAAGTTGAAATCGTTATAAAGTACAAATGTGATTTATAAACGTTGTTTTATAAATCCGAAATCACTTATTCTTATAAGTGAATTTTTGAAGTTAATAAAATGAGATTTATAAACCGGAGTTGTTATAGAAAATAGAAAATGGAATTTATAAACGTTGTTTTATAAATTCGGAAACCAATCGATTGAATTTGATAAATTAAATATAGAAGATTATCAAAGGAGATATATTCGCGATTTTGGATAGCGAATTATTATTGAAATAAAACGTGTAGAAAATAGTGAAATGTAAATAGTAAAGTATATTCACGATTTTGGATAGTGAATATATCGTTAAGTAAAATGGATAGTTTTGGAAAGTGATATTTGAAATGAAGTAATTGTTTTAAAAGATGTTTTAAAACGTGTGAATTACCGAAATCATAGATTTCAACATTTATTGTTGAAATAGACGTTTTCGAAAAAAAAGGAAATGATGGACTATAACACTGTTGTTATAGTAAATGATTTCCGAAAGGAAATGTTTTTATGTAGTATTGGGATTTATATATCTATCTTAATTTTCGAATCCCTATACTAGTGATTTTGAGTCGTCGTAACGATGTTTTACGTAACATTCGTTTTGACTCAAATAAAATGTGTTTAAAGAATGATTTCCTTAAAGAATGAAATGTATACTTAATATTGATTTAAGTATATTGAATATTTTCAAATGTTGAAAATAAATAGATTTGTGAAATACTTATTTTTAAATAAGTATGGAAATGCTTTTCCAATATGAAATGAACTGTTTTGAGATTTTATCTTCAAAGATAAAATGAAATGGGGAAATTGATTTGAATCTGTTTTCAAATGGTTAAGTGTGGGAAATTTTATATCTAGTAAAGATATTTTGGAAGATAAAAATAATTTGGAAATTTATTTGGAATCTGATGATGTTGCGCATCTCTATTGATAGTTAAATAACCGACTATCAATAATTACCTTTAGATAGGTATTTGTTGTGATTGGATGAATTTGAATGCCACACTTGTTTTTAAATAAACGCTCACTATTCGGGTTAGCCGGGGAAGGACCATGGGGTCGTATAACCCATTCCGAATATGTGATACGTCGTTATGAATTGCATTCGAAGACCGGTGTTGAAGACCGGATATTTTTGAAAACGGAAGGATTACCGTCGAGTTACTCTACATCGGCTGATCTCCGGTTTAGAGGTTTTATCACCCTTAGTGACGGGAAGTCCCGACGTGATTAAAAAATTATCCGGATGTGCAAGGGCTTCGTGAGAAGTGCCTTCGGTTCTGTTCGATCCCGGAACAGACTTGTATGGATGTGTGTCTGACGTTACACTTTGAGATGTAAAGCTGATTTCTTTCAAATACATTTCTGTTGGTGGCGGAGAATTTATTCTCTTAGCTTAACACCCTTCTCTGAGACGTACGAGCTCAGAGGTTATGTAGTTGAAATTTATCAGCGATATATCCCAATTTGGTAACGTGGCATACTGAGTGTTGCTGTGAAATGATCAGTGTTTGATCATTTGTGATATGATCATTTGTTTGATCTTATATCTTTGTGATCATAGGTTGATCATTTTGTTTGACCCGAAGCAGGGCTTTTTGTAGAAAGCGTAGCTTTGTGGACGAGACTTCGTCGAGCCTCACACCCCGGAAATGGTCGAAACAGGACGAATGCGGCAAGGTTCTAGGGAGTAGCACCCCTTAGTGTATGTCATTCCTTCTGGATAAAGGTGGTATCATGGTATGGAGCCCAGATACTTAACCTCTGTGGTTACTGCATTATTATTATCTATGTGGTTTGTTGGAATCGGGGATCCTCGGGAAGATCGGTGACGATCGGGGGATGGCATACGCGTGTCAGTAGTTACCTATTTTTGCAGAGGTAACCCGGCCTTGTGTTGGCAGAGATCCGGTTAGGTTCTCGGGTCATCTATTCCAGGGACGTACCCATCGTGGATAGGAAGTTCCTTAGCCTGACCATTTGTTGGAAATCCAAAGAAACAATACGAGCCTTGTACGGTTTTAGTTGTAGAACCTGCCATTTAATATGGTAGCTATAGCAAGCATACTATAATGGTACCTATGCTGGCTAAGATTTATATTCTACTTTCGAAATGTTTTCTACACTATGCACTAATAATAATATCAAAAAGAATTTGATTTTTGCGTAGTAAGCATCTTTGACTATCATAAGAAGAAATCTCCTCCAAGTCTGCGTTTGCATTGTGTGTGTGGTGGGAGGTCTTATGGTAGTTTCATTTTCCAAAAGCATTGCGAATTGACTTTAAAATTATCTGTTGTTTTAATTTAAAGATAAACTGTTTTACGATCTCACACCAGTCACCATGACTGACTCGGAGTTTATTGTTCCCTTCTAAACTCTGGGTGCCCACAAATTTCCACACGGGCAACCTAGAGTTATATTATCAGGATATTCTGGATATTCTGGAGCTTTGGAGACAAGCTGGATGACGAGACGTAGTATTTGTATCTGATAGTATTTATTCCGCTGTGTATTCTGTATGAGGACAAGTTTATATAACTGTCCATTGTTGTATATTGACTCTGATGATATGATGTGATGTAATGTAATAACAGATATAATTCTTTTGTTTTTAAATGATATTCATTTATCTATTATATATTGTTCCGCTGCGATATGTGAGATTCTGATATTGTTTTCTGCTTCTGTATCTGATGTTGTGTTGTTGTTCTTCTTTCTTTTTCTTCTATCTTCTTCTTCTACCTTTTTCTTCTTTCTTAAAACCATAACTTTTCGGGTTTCCGGCATTCGATGGCTCAGCAGTCGATAAAGTGAGTATCGATGTTGAATCTTCGAAAGTCGAAAATTTTCGGGATGTTACATTATTAATTTACCACAGGCTAAAAAACAAAAAACAAAGTGATGTTTAAAGATAAAATATATATGAATTATAGAATATAAAAAACATGACACAAGAAATAAAAGTAATAAAAAAATTAAACAAAATTAATTTTCTAATAAGGACAGAGTATTAAGAGTATATCTAGAATGAGTTTCTAAATAATCAAAATTTAGGCTTATATTATTATTATTATTATTAGAAAAAATTGAATTCCTAAAAGAATCTATACGAAATTTTTTTTCTAAGAAAAATCTTAAAATTTAAATTTTTGTTTAATTTATAACTAGGATTTGAAATCCAATATAAACTAAATAAAGAAATAGCATATGTTAAAAGATCCAAGCTTAAATTAGTATTATTAAAAATCCTTTGATTTCTATCAAACCAAATATACCAACAGGTAATAGTGAAAATGGTATCTAATAAAAATCTATTTGAACCCTTAAAAGGAAATATAATATTATTCCAATATAACTCACTTGATATAAAATTAAAGTTTATATTAAAATTGAATAGATTTAAAGTTTTTATAAGAATATATAACGTGCACTTACATTTAAAATATAAATGTAATATATCCTCCTTTTGATTATTACAAAAATAACAATTTTTATCATTAAAAATATTTTTCTTTTTTAATAATTCAATAGTATTCAGCTTTTTATGTAAAATTAACCACATATGAACCTTGGCTTTAGGCGGAGCATTGGTTTTCCAAATGTGTTTCAAAATTTTCATTTTAATACCAAAAAAAATAATAAACTTGTAAAAAGAATTAGAAGTGTATTTCTTACTACTATCCCAACACCAAGTTATAATATCTTTATCATTATCAATATTATATAATTCTAATTTAACGCAGAACAACGCAAATTGCACAAAAGTATTGCTAGTTGATGTATGATTAAAATTAAAATCCCAAGGAAAAATTAAATCAGGTATATAAATATTAGAAATTAGAACATATTTAAAATTACAAATATCATAAAAATCTTCAAATTCCACTTCTAGAGGAATATTCGATAACCAACAATCGTGCAAAATGAGGTATTATTACCAGAATGCACAATATTATTAATTCCTAGTCTATAAATGTTAAGATTTAAAATTACTGACTTTCAAAAATGTGATATGTTATTAGAGTTGCTTATACATAAATGAGACAAATTAAAGTTACCTCCTGTAGCGACCCGCCGTTCCGTACCCCTTGAGTTGATAATAATTCTTCCACGTTCAACCCAAAGTGTACGAAAGAGCGAATAACAAGGGTAAAAGAAGAAAGAGGTAGAAGAAGACAATAGAAACAACAACAGAATCTAACCATCGCAGCGGAATAAAATATAATAGATAATAACTGATCTTTACAGAAAAGAAACTATATCTGTTTATACATACATCACCAGAATACAACATCAGAGTACAATATAATCATCATCACAATTCATGACAATTATAATAACTTGTCCCACATACAGAATACACAACATACACAATACAGAGGAATATACATCATATACGTGTGATACGCCTCGCCATCCAGCTCGTCTCCTGAGCTCCACAGCATCATAACCTGTATCCTATAATACTCGGTATGACCCGAGCATTATAATAAAATAACACCCGAGTCAGTCTGGAATACCAGCGTGAGAAAACACACTCAATTGGATTATTAAAGTTTTTCCAAAACCCTTTGAAATCAAAAGCATCTCGTAAGACCACGCCACAAATAAACATGTCGGGATTTTACCTTACGATAGCCAAAACACTTTTTATCAAATTCGTCTGATATTATAATAGTGTCTACAGAAAGTAAAATAGAATCTAGCTGAAATGCTTGCATCTCACGTTTCAGCAATAGTTGGGCACAATCAAAACCGTACAGGCATGTAGGGAGAATGGATTTCCAACTAATGACTAGGCACTGAGGTACCACCTGTCACAGTACCTGGTCTAGATCAGCATACCGAGGACCACACCCGATCCCCTGCAACACAAGACCGAAACTACCCCTTACTGGATAATTCCGAGTAAGATCACCCTACGGTTGGGATCAGCAACCGCACCACTAAGCCGAATATAAAAAGGGACATCTAGACAAGGATGACCTCATCCTAATGAGTGCTACCCACATAGCCTAGCTGCATAACCCCTGATTTTCAGTCATTCCCGATTGATGAGGCTCGAGGCTAAGCATTACCTTTTTAGAACATATCACTTAGAATGTCCACCGTCCACCTGACGATGTTCCGAAAGCATTCATCCATACAAGTCCGTCCTGGGTCTGAAAGGAACCGAAGGCACTACTCCTACTACATCCATTTTGGAATCACCCTTAGGATTAGTAGCGACTAGCCCTTGCACTTCACTGCTCCATTTTTGACTCCAAACTCGTTTTCCCCACGAAAACGTACAAACCGGATCGAAGTGGTTTTCAGAAATAAATCCCGATCCCGGTCTCTTCGAAACGATCAGCGCATTGGCCAATATTGATAGTCGGTTATTTAACTATCAATTAACATTCAAAAACATCCATCAAACAAAAAATAATTTTCCAAATTATTTATTAACCTCAAAATATCTTCGCAAGATATATTTCCATTTTCATTCCTTTGAAAATAGTTTCAAACCATCTTCCTCTCACGGAATAAATTTCCCAAATATTTTCTGTTTCCACTGAAATCACCAAGTAAAAACGCTTTATATTTTTAAAATAATTTAAAACACTATATTACAAAATATACTTTAAACAAACATTTAAATTAAAACTACTTTAATACTTTATTCAAAGATATATACTTTAAGAATATTCAAAATAAAGCTACTTAATAAAATATAAAACTAGATTTTTATCATTTAAAACAATACCAAACCATCTTTAAATAATTACTATTAAAATAAATTTGAAAAGTACTTGCTTTAAAATTTAAACATTTAAGAATAATAAATTTTCTAAAACATATTTTAAATCAACTTTAAAACTTTTAGCTTATACTTAAAAGTTTACTTTGGAAACGTACTTGGCTATCCAGGGAAATACACTTCTCTTTCTTAAAAATAAATCACTATTTATTTTTAAACAAATTTACCCATTTCTTTTATAAATTCCCACCTTGAATTTATACTTCCAAATATCCACTGATATATTACTTCACTTTATAAACCCCGTTTATAAATTCCAAAATCACGCTTCTATTTTAAATTCCAATTCCAAACACTTAAATCAATTTACAATTGATTTCCAATTTACTTTACTTTGAAATAAATTTCCTTACTTACTTCATTTATTTCAAAATCCATTAACTTTCAGATTTTATTTCTTTATTATGATTTAAAATCTTTAAACTGAAAATTTAAATTCCAGATTTCCCGAATTCCTTTTTTTTCTTTTAACTAAATTTAAACCTTGAATTGAAATAAATTCTTTATAATATCACTTAAGTTTTAAAATTCATTATCCCTCTGTTTATTCAAATTCCCTCATCCATACTCGGAATTTTATTTATTATAATTTTAAAACCACCTTCATTCTTTTCCAATTCATTCTTAAATTTATTCAAATTCTCTATAATAATTTTACTTAAAAATTCACTCCTTTATTTTCTTTCCAAAAATCTAATTCTATATATTTTCGTAACTCGGTGCACCGAAATATATTCAAACAACCCATAGCATTCAATAGTCAAATTATCAATATAATCAATCACAGAATATCAATATTCATAACACATAATATTAAACAATCTAAATAAATTTGAGGAATCCAGTTGGATCCCTCCAACCTGTTTCCCTGCATCCACAGATGTTAGCACAATACCAATTCCACTTCGAGGTGGAATATCGCGGTATATGGGTTTTTTTTATAAAATATCATCCGCTGTTATGCAGCGCATAGGGTCTCATCCGCTATAAAATGCGGGAATATCAATCACTCCAATATATATACTACTATATATATAATATCATCCAATAGATAAGTTATTGTAATTCAACTAAGCACATCCAATGATTTAAATTTAATCATTTAAATTAAACAAGGCATCCATATGAGTGAGAAAATCTCACCTTTATTTTCCGTTTGCAGTCCACTTCAATCGCAACTTGCTTTTTCTTCATAATTTAAGACCTTGTATAACATTATATGATTTATTAATATTTGAAATAAATCGGACAATTAATCTCATTAAATAAATTACTTTACAATTGACTTTATTTTTAACTACTTCCCCTTTTTTTAAAAAAAAATCTTTCAGTAACTAAAATAACAAATTAATTCGCTTACTCCATTATTTTAAAATAACTTAGTGAACTAAAATATGTATATGTATATTTGTTTCCTTTTGAAACTATACCTGTAAAAATAATCTATATAGGTTAAAAATCTTTATAACCTTCAACATTTTAAAATCCCTATTTTCTCAAACCTTAATACATACATTTTCCTGTTATTTTTCCCAAAACTTTAACTATATACATACACTTCCTGTTTCTATATGTAATAAAATATGCGTGTGTTTATATAGATATACCTATATTTACATTTTACCTTTTTGTGAATAACAAAATAGAAACTTCTTTACTGTATACCTATATATATCTATCTATATATATATATATACATTATTATTAAAATTTGAAATATGTAAACTGTATATATATATACCTTGCTATAGTTTCATCATTTTTTTTCCAAATCTGTATAAATTAAAAACTAATATAAGTTTTAAACCTTACTGTAATAATGAACACTGAGTTATATATATGTATTTATTTACTTATATGCATACATTCATGTATATATATTAAAATAAATAAAAAGACAAATTTGCAAAATACCTTACTGCCAAAAATCGCCAAACCCTCGCCGAACCAAGGCATCGCGACCTCTGCGCCTCTTCACCAGCGACCTACCCTAAGCGCCCCACCCCAAATCTTCCAGTTCACCTCGCGCTAGCTTCCCCAGTCGCGAGTAGATTGCGACAACCGACTCGCCTGCGCGCCTCCACGCGAGCGCAGTTCTGCCATGAACGAATACCCCGCCTTCGATTTCGAACCTCCTCCCTTCGCGAACGCGCACCCCTGCCTCTCGCCATTTGAATCGCGTGAGGGAAAACGGTTTTAGATTCGAATAAAATTCGAGATTGTTGAATCGTTCTTCTCTTTTTTTAGGGATTTCGATTCGTACTGGAATATATATTTTTTTCCGTTCGAATTGAAGGGAATTGGGAATTGGGGTACGTGATTTTGAGCAGAGGAGTGAAAAAAATTTACTCAGTTCGATTTTGAAATTTGAAACGAGAAAGGGAGTGAAATATACTAGAGAGTTCAAAGCTCGGCCATGATTTTTTTTTCTTTCTGCTTTGATTTGAACCAGGGAAAAGTTTAGACATGATATAAAGTGAAGGGAGGCGTGCTGGAGAAGGGAAGCTATAGTGCTTCTGAAATGAGGTGAAAAAACTTTGATGTGAATAGCTTGGACTGGTCAAACAATGTATATTTTATATTTAAATTGTCTCGGAAATCGTAGCTCAAAATCTCGACCTCCTATCGAGGCATGCCGCTAGGCGTTTATAAGGTTATACCCCTATTTCGAACGCACTGGAAAAGGTTTTGAGTCCTAATTCGATCGTATGGAGAAGATAGCTTTTTGGACCCAGTTATTATATTAAATTTCGATATAAATTTTAGCGCGTTTACATACCGTACGGCGACACGATAACTCCAAACGTTACGAAATTTGAAATCGATAATAATACAATATTACGGATCCAATGGAACTAGTTTCGTCGAATTCCGAGACTGTGCCTCGGAAGGCTATTTTTAAATTCAATTTAAACAATATATTTTTTTAAAACGGAACAAATCACTTTTAAATTCGATTTTAAAAGTTCTATTATCTTCAGCATTATTGATACAAATTTTATAAGCCTTTGAAATATTTTTAACAAACTTAAAACCCAAGATTTAACAATTTTCCCAATTTCAAATTATTTAAATTCAATAATTAAATCACCCAATAAATAGTGATATTTGAAATTCAAGTCAATATTACCCTTTTGAATATTTAAATCAATTAAATATTCCCATTTCAAATATCCAAAATTCCGGGTCGTCACATTCCTCCCCCCTTAAAAGAATTTCGTCCCCGAAATTACTAGTTAGGAAGAATGATCCATAACACGTTTACTTTTTCCCAAAACCAAACAGTTTCAAACAATTTCTCAAGAAAATCTTTTATTAAAGATTAAATATCCCTCTTATTAACTTCCCAAACTTATCCATAAGTCCCAAACAATATTACTTACTTAACTATTCAAATTTAAATTTGAAACCAAATTTTGAATTATCAAAAATTTCTCAAAAATTTTCTAACTCCTTAAATTTTCGAAAAATTTCGCCAGCATCTTCTTTGCGCGACTAGCTCAGTACAACTACAAAATGCCTCTACAGGCCCCCAAATTTCAAAAGGAAACAAAAAGCCAAGTGGCTAGATCAAAAAAATGATCAAATTTCATACAGAAATTTAAACACATACCTTTGCCGAGCAAATTTCAATTTATCTTCGGAAATCAAAAATCCTGATTTCCTTTTGCTTTTTAACACCTGAATATCCTACTTAGCAATAATGTTCATTTACAACATTCAAAATCATTTTATTGACTTCTTAACAAAATTTCAATATCTATTCATTCGAGCCCGTACGATGTGCATATATCATCCGTACGCAATATCAAATCTGATCGCTCGCTCGATCACACAATTTCATTTCCGAACTAGTATCGTCCACCCGATTTCCTAGTGCGGACTCAGATCTGGTTTCTTGATCAGAAACCATCATCCTCCTGCATAGCCACAAACTATGATAGAGAATTTCCAGTATCAATCAAAAAAATCCATATACAGGATTCGCCGTCGAAAATCGAGTGAAAAATCCCAACTCGGATCGATGTAACCATCTCGAAATTCTGTGCTCGAATCTGGATCAAATTGCTATGCGAATAAAATAATGTACGTACATCTTACGTATTTATATCCATTGATTATTAACTATATCAATTTCACTTTTATTCACATTTATTTTGATTCATATCCACTTATCCACAATTTTCCCCTTTCACAACTTTACTTAATCTCCATTCCAAAATTACTTAGTATATTTCCAATACCAAATTTACTTAAGAACTTCACCATTCATTTCTTAAGTTTAATATAAGCATTTTATATACTCTTATATTATTACTCTACCACTTTAGTCTTTATATCACTTATTTTTAAACTGGATCTCCAATTCCATATGAATTCAATTTACTTCATTTTAGATATTGAATTCTGTTTACCTTTGTCTCAAATTCCAATTTGTGTGAAAATTTTCAAAAATTTTCTAACTCCCAAAATTTTCGGAAAATTTTGGCAGAGTCCCCTTTGTACGGAGGAGCTTTTGCAATTTGACAAGAGATATAAATATATATACATCGACCCACACGGTCGGAAAAACAAAAACAGTTCATATATCCTATTTTTATTGCGTAGGCGTACCTTTATTTAGCATTTTAAGCAAGCGGCTTATTTATTTTAGCAATTAGCGCAACCAAATCCAGCCACACGGCTTCCCTACCTGTACTTACTCAATTTAAATGTGTAAGTGACAAATATATGCAATTTACTAGCATTTCACTTATAACTATTCTATTAAGCTTGAAAACATTCCATATCTCTTATTTTCTTTAAGTTATTTCAACTCCCTAACAATTTCATTTCTTCTTAACTTGTTGCGAATAAAACTATTCCATATTTAACATTATAGCATATGTTCATTCATTTAACCAACCTCCATTTCTTTTTGCAACAAGTTCTATTTCCATCTTTCATTTGATTCTTATTTAATCAAATTCCATCCATTTATTTATTCAATACAGTTAGTTTATTCACTCAATCTATTATGAATTTTAATTTCCATACTCAATTAATCCCGCATTTATTTTATTAATAACAAGGCCATTTCCAATTTATTTCTACTCACTTAAATTTTATTTCAAAAATTACTTCATTAAATCTTTCCTGAGTTCAATTTTTATTTTATAATTCCAGTTTGGATTTCTTTCATTTCCCAAAATACAAAACTATTTGGCAGCAATTCCTCTTCTGGAAACTCGAAAATGAACGTCGATGATGCTGCAGTCATCACCGAAGTTATTTTCCAGTGATCGAAAGAGTTCAATGCTTTTATTTCCTTAAAACGATTCAAATATTTTTAATTTTCAAATCTCTCCAGATTTCAAATCCAATTCAAAATATTTTCGAATAATATCACCATTATTTCTCCAAAGCCTTTAAAAACCATTTCAAACTCAAAGGAAATTTAAATTTCCCAAACTTTTCAAAACTTCAAAACCTTCCAATCCTTTCAATTCACATACAACTATCACTCTGGAATTTATTTCATTTCAAATTATAAATCACATTTATAATTCACATTTATAAACTTCATTTGTATATGAATTTATTTCCTAACTTTTAGCTATGGTTTTCAATTTCTTGTTCAATCCCTACACAACAATGATACTAATTTAATATTATCATTTCCTAGCAACAAAGCAACCATATATATCTATAATAATTTCTGAAAATTATTTCTTTCATATATAAAAATAATTTGGGTAAAATTATTTCATTTACCCTATTTTAAAACAATACTATGTCGAATTGTTCTATTCAAGTGTTTAGAGATCCCTATCAATAACGTTAATTACTCGTATTGACTAGAATCCATAAACTACTCAATAAACCAATCAACACAATATAAAACCTTTTTTTTTGCAAGGCAAGCGGGGTTAACTGGTCCCCTACCAGTTTATTGAGAAAAGGAAAATGGCTATGAACATGCTCATAGACACCAGGGAAAAAAAGGCAAAGACAAAGTGGAAAAAAAATAAAAAAACACACACAGGGAAAACAAGACTGAATGGCAGAGAAAGAAAATAAAAAAAAACACACAAAAGAGATATGTCCAGTCTTCAGCCAACTGAGAACTGAAGGCATATTTGCTTTCCTTCATTCCATTAACTATAGCATTCATTAGAACTACCCATAGTTGCTGCATACTCCTACTTTTATCTTCAAAACATCTTAAGTTTCTTTCCTCCCATACCAAAATCAAGTACTTCTTAAGAAAGAAGAAGTAGACAATTCTATCATCTTTCCTCCACTTAGTTGATTTACTTATTAGGTCCCACTCAAAATCAGACAAACCATGTATATGATCATCAGTTATTCTTGTCACCAATCTTCCCCAGAGACCCTTTAATTCATTGCAATCAAAATACAAGTGAGCCACAGACTCAACCTGCAACTTGCAAAAGACGCACAAAGGATCAACATTCATTCCATAGCTCAACATTTTTCTCTTAGTCAACAAAGCATTCATAATAACCTTCCACATCATCAGGATGCCCCTAGTAGGAGAGGATGTGGACCATATACTCTTATGCCATACAGTATTAGAGCTTCCTGTCACATTCGAAAGTAAATCATATGCAACTGAGATAGAGTGTTGCTTTCCATTCCACAGTAATTCATCTCTAGGAGCTATATGGTAGTTTTGAGTCTGATATTTGTTCCAAACAGCCCTTATATCTTGATTACTGGTGTAAGGAAGAATCAACTTGCCTTCAATCAAGTAATCAATAGCTTCTGCATCCCTACTAATGCCAGCCTGTTCAATCTGATGGGGATTAAACAAATTGTCAAGCACTAGGCCTTCATCCATCCATGGGTCATTCCAGAATTTGATAACACTGGAATGAGAGAGCACAAACTTTATAAATGGTGAGAAAATGGATCTCAAACCCAGAATACTCCTCCATGTCCAACTACAATTCTGGGGAACATGCATTGTCCAGAAGTTTCTGCTACCTAAGTTAAATTTTCTGGTCCATTCAACCCATAAGGATTCAACACCACTTAGCAATGAATTTAAGTGAGCACTTATGGCAGCTTTATTCCAAGTTTGCAAGTTTAATATACCTAGTCCACCTTTCTTTTTTGGCATTTCCATTTTGGCAAAAGAGCATGGGATGGTTTCTTAGAATGAATCGAGCCTGTCCAGAAAAATCTCAGCATGGCATTTCTTACCATGTTAACCAGCTTTTTGGGAAGAATAAACACTCTAGACCAGTACACCATCATTGAGGAAATAACAGACTTGATGAGCACTAGTCTTCCAGCTTGAGAAAGAAATCTATTAGCCCAGGAGGTCATTAAGTTGCAGATTTTGGAATACAGAGGCAGGCAATGAGCTGTTGTAATTCTTGAAGTACATAAAGGTATACCCAAATAATTCATGCTGTTATCCATAGATTGCAATCCAGATATGGCAGTTAAACTATTAGCTTCCTCTAAATAAATGCCGGAAGTAATAATATGAGATTTATTTGCATTAAGTTTCAACCCAGTCATTAGGTAGAATTTATCAAGGGTAGCAATAATATTCTCAATAGAGTTCTGGTCAGGCTTAGTAAAGATCATGATATCATCAGCAAATAAGAGAGATGTTATTTGGGGAGATTTACATTTAGAATGGAACAAAATTTCCTTCTGCACATATCTTTTTGACAGCATATTAGTTAATACTTCCATAACTAGAATGAATATATAAGAAGATATAGGGTCCCCCTGCCTGATCCCCTCTTTACTGTTGAAAAACCCTGAAGTAAAGCCATTATATTTTATTGAGTAGGAAGGAGTAGAGATACAGTTGTATATCCATGCTACAAAAAATTTGGGAAATTTCATCAGAGCCATGGTTCTCACTATTGATGTCCAGTGTATACTATCATAAGCCTTCATTAAGTCCACCTTTAACAAGGCATTTTTGGAAGCTTGGACCCGACCATAGCCTTTTAATAATTCATGTGATAACAAGATGTTGTCAAGGATATTTCTCTTGGGAAGAAAAGCAGACTGATTTCTGGATATGATTCTGCTAAGGACAACAACAAGTCTAGAGGCCAAAAATTTTGAAATACACTTGTACATAACATTACAACAAGAAATTGGTCTAAAAGAAACAACAGACGAGGGAGTTTGTACCTTAGGAATAAGAACCAAATTTGTTGCATTCACTTGCTTTAGAAGTTTGAAAGAGGTGAAAAAGTTATGAATATATTCACTAACAAATACGTGCTCATATCTATTATTACACTCGAACTCATTCTTGAGTACTACTGACTCTATTTCAATGAGAAATTCCCACCAGAGCCAAGGTTCTCGCTTAACCTTCAGATCTGATACCAACTGTAGCGACCCGCCGTTCTGTACCCCTTGAGTTGATAATAATTCTTCCACGTTCAACCCAAAGTGTACGAAAGAGCGAATAACAAGGGTAAAAGAAGAAAGAGGTAGAAGAAGACAATAGAAACAACAACAGAATCTAACCATCGCAGCGGAATAAAATATAATAGATAATAACTGATCTTTACAGAAAAGAAACTATATCTGTTTATACATACATCACCAGAATACAACATCAGAGTACAATATAATCATCATCACAATTCAGGACAGTTATAATAACTTGTCCCACATACAGAATACACAACATACACAATACAGCGGAATATACATCATATACGTGTGATACGCCTCGCCATCCAGCTTGTCTCCTGAGCTCCACAGCATCATAACCTGTATCCTATAATACTCGGTCTGACCCGAGCATTATAATAAAATAACACCCGAGTCAGTCTGGAATATCAGCGTGAGAAAACACACTCAATTGGATTATTAAAGTTTTTCCAAAATCCTTTGAAATCAAAAGCATCTCGTAAGACCACGCCATAAATAAACATGTCGGGTTTTTACCTTACGATGGCCAAAACACTTTTTATCAAATTCGTCTGATATTATAATTGTGTCTATAGAAAGTAAAATAGAATCTAGCTGAAATGCTTGCATCTCACGTTTCAGCAATAGTTGGGCACAATCAAAACCGTACAGGCACGTAGGGAGAATGGATTTCCAACTAATGACTAGGCACTGGGGTACCACCTGTCACAGTACCTGGTCTAGATCAACATACCGAGGACTATGCCCGATCCCTTGCAACACAAGACCGGAACTACCCCTTACTGGATAATTCCGAGTAAGATCACCCCACGGTTGGGATCAACAACCGCACCACTAAGCCGAATATAAAAAGGGACATCTAGACAGGGATGACCTCACCCTAATGGGTGCTACCCACATAGCCTTGGTGCATAACCCTTGATTTTCATTCATTCTCGGTTGATAAGGCTCGAGGCTAAGTGTTACCTTTTTAGAATATTTCACTTAGAATGCCCACCGTCCACTTGACGATGTTCCGAAAGCATTCATCCATACAAGTCCGTCCCGGGTCCGAACGGAACCGAAGGCACTACTCCTACTACATCCATTTTGGAATCACCCTCAGGATTAGTAGCGACTAGACCTTGCACTTCACTGCTCCATTTTTTACTCCAAACTCGTTTTCCCCACAAAAACGTACAAACCGGATCGAAGTGGTTTTCGGAAATAAATCCCGATCCCGGTCTCTTCGAAACGATCAGCGCATTGGCCAATATTGATAGTCGGTTATATAACTATCAATTAACATTCACAAACATCCATCAAACAAAAATTAATTTTCCAAATTATTTATTAACCTCAAAATATCTTCGCAAGATATATTTCCATTTTCATTCCTTTGAAAACAGTTTCAAACCATCTTCCTCTCACAGAATAAATTTCCCAAATATTTTCTATTTCCACTGAAATCACCAAGTAAAAACACTTTAGATTTTTAAAATAATTTAAAACACTATATTACAAAATATACTTTAAACAAACATTTAAATTAAAACTACTTTAATACTTTATTCAAAGATATATACTTTAAGAATATTCAAAATAAAGCTACTTAATAAAATATAAAACTAGATTTTTATCATTTAAAACATAATACCAAACCATCTTTAAATAATTACTATTAAAATAAATTTGAAAAATACTTGCTTTAAAATTTAAACATTTAAGAATAATAAATTTTCTAAAACATATTTTTAAATCAACTTTAAAACTTTTAGCTTATACTTAAAAGTTTACTTTGGAAACGTACTTGGCTATCCAGGGAAATACACTTCTCTTTCACATCTTTAAAAATAAATCACTATTTATTTTTAAACAAATTTACCCATTTCTTTTCTAAATTCCCACCTTGAATTTATACATCGAAATATCCACTGATATATTACTTCACTTTATAAACCCCGTTTATAAATTCCAAAATCTCGCTTCACTTTTAAATTCCAATTCCAAACACTTAAATCAATTTACAATTGATTTCCAATTTACTTTACTTTGAAATAAATTTCCTTACTTACTTCATTTATTTCAAAATCCATTAACTTTCAGATTTTATTTCTTTATTATGATTTAAAATCTTTAAACTGAAAATTTAATTCCAGATTTCCCGAATTCCTTTTTTTCTTTTAACTAAATTTAAACCTTGAATTTAAATAAATTCTTTATAATATCACTTTAGTTTTAAAATTCATTATCCCTCTGTTTATTCAAATTCCCTCATCCATACTCGGAATTTTATTTATTAGAATTTTAAAACCACCTTCATTCTTTTCCAATTCATTCTTAAATTTTTTCAAATTCTTTATAATTATTTTACTTAAAAATTCACTCCTTTATTTTCTTTCCAAAAAATCTAATTCTATATATTTTGGTAACTCGGTGCACCGAAATATATTCAAACAACCCATAGCATTCAATAGTCAAATTATCAATATAATCAATCACAGAATATCAATATTCATAACACAGAATATTAAACAATCTAAATAAATTTGAGGAATACAGTTGGATCCCTCCAACCTGTTTCCTTGCATCCACAGATGTTAGCACAATACCAATTCCACTTCGAGGTGGAATATCGCGGTATATGGGTTTTTTTATATATAAAATAGCATCCGCTATTAAGCGGCGCATAGGGTCTCATCCGCTATAAAATGCGGGAATATTAATCACTCCAATATATATATACTACTATATATATAATATCATCCAGTATATAAGTTATTGTAATTCAACCAAGCACATCCAATGATTTAAATTTAATCATTTAAATTAAACAAGGCATCCATATGAGTGAGAAAATCTCATCTTTATTTTCCGTTTGCAGTCCACTTCAATCGTGACTTGCTTTTTCTTCATAATTTAAGACCTTGTATAACATTGTATGATTTATTAATATTTGAAATAAATCGGACAATTAATCTCATTAAATAAATTACTTTACAATTGATTTTATTTTTAACTACTTCCCCTTTTTTTAAAAAGAAAATCTTTCAGTAACTAAAATAACAAATTAATTCCCTTACTCCATTATTTTAAAATAACTTAGTGAACTAAAATATGTATATGTATATTTGTTTCCTTTTGAAACTATACCTGTAAAAATAATCTATATAGGTTAAAAATCTGATCTTTATATAACCTTCAACATTTTAAAACCCCTATTTTCTCAAATCTTAATACATACATTTTCCTGTTATTTTTCCCAAAACTTTAACTATATACATACACTTCCTGTTTCTATACGTAATAAAATATGCGTGTGTTTATATAGATATACCTATATTTACATTTTACCTTTTTGTAAATAACAAAACAGAAACTTCTTTACTATATACCCATATATATCTATCTATATATATGTATATACATTATTATTAAAATTTGAAATATGTAAACTGTATATATATATATATACCTTGCTGTAGTTTCATCATTTTTTTCCAAATCTGTATAAATTAAAAACTAATATAAGTTTTAAACCTTACTGTAATAATGAACACTGAGTTATATATATATATATATATTTATTTACTTATATGCATACATTCATGAATATATATTAAAATAAATAAAAAGACAAATTTGCAAAATACCCTACTGCCAAAAATCGCCAAACCCTCGCCAAACCCAGGCATCGCGACCTCTGCGCCTCTTCACCAGCGACTTACCCTAAGCACACCACCCCAAATCTTCCAGTTCACCTCGCGCTAGCTTCCCCAGTCGCGAGTAGATTGCGACTACCAGCTCGCTTGCGCGCCTCCACGCGAGCGTAGTTCTGCCATGAACGAATACCCCGCCTTCGATTTTGAACCTCCTCCCTTCGCAAACGCGCAACCCTGCCTCTCGCCGTTTGAATCGCGTGAGGGAAAACAGTTTTAGATTCGAATCAAATTTGAGATTGTTGAATCGTTCTTCTCTTTATTTTTAGGGATTTCGATTCGTACTGGAATATATTTTTTTCGTTCGAATTGAAGGGAATTGGGAATTGGGGTACGTGATTTTGAGCAGAGGAGTGAAAAAAATTTACTCAGTTCGATTTTGAAATTTGAAACGAGAAAGGGAGTGAAATATATTGGAGAGTTCAAAGCTCGGCCATGATTTTTTTTATTTCTGCTTTGATTTGAACCAAGGAAAAGTTTAGACATGATATAAAGTGAAGGGAGGCGTGCTGGAGAAGGGAAGTTATAGTGCTTCTGAAATGAAGTCAAAAAAACTTTGATGTGAATAGCTTGGACTGGTCAAACAATGTATATTTTATATTTAAATTGTCTCGGAAATCGTAGCTCAAAATCTCGACCTCCTATCGAGGCATGCCGCTAGGCGTTTGCAAGGTTATACCCCTATTTCGAACGCACTGGAAAAGGTTTCGAGTCCTAATTCGATCGTATGGAGAAGATAGCTTTTTGGACCCAGTTATTATATTAAATTTCGATATAAATTTTAGCGCGTTTACATACCGAACGACCACACGATAACTCCAAACGTTACAAAATTTGAAATCCGATAATAATACAATATTACGAATCGAATGGAACTAGTTTCGTCGAATTCCGAGACTGTGCCTCGGAAGGCTATTTTTAAATTCAATTTAAACAATATTTTTTTTAAAACTGAACAAATCACTTTTAAATTCGATTTTAAAAGTTCTATTATCTTCAGCATTGTTAATACAAATTTTATAAGCCTTTGAAATATTTTTAACAAACTTAAAACCCAAGATTTAACAATTTTCCCAATTTCAAATTATTTAAATTCAATAATTAAATCACCCAATAAATAGTGATATTGGAAATTCAAGTCAATATTACCCTTTTGAATATTTAAAATCAATTAAATATTCCCATTTCAAATATCCAAAATTCCGGGTCGTCACACCTCCATACCATTGGTTCGATATTAGTTCTTTCCATAAATGAGTTACATTATTATCACTAAATTTCCAAATCCATTTTCCTAAAAGTGAAATATTTAAATTATGCAGGTTTATAAACCCTAGACCTCCATCATTTTTAGATTTACAAACCATATCCTCTTTTACAAGACATTTAGAATTACTATTTAGATTACCTCCACTTCATAAAAAATCTCTTCTCAATTTATCAATTTTATCTATTACCCAATTAGGAAAACGATAAAATGACATCCAATAAATGGGTAATGCGGATAAAACCGAATTAATAAGAACAATTCTACCCGCTCTCGATAGGAATTTACTATTCCAATTGGATAATCTTTTATTAATTTTATCAATAATGGTATTCCAGTCATCATGTTTAAGTTTTTTCGGTTTAATTAAGAAACCTAAATATTCAATAGGAAATTTCATTGTATTACAGTTTAAAGTGAGTGCATTTTGATTTTCAAAATTATTTATATCATTTAAAACTAAAACTGAACTTTTGTCAAAATTAATCTTTAACCCCAAAAGAAGTTCAAAACTGTATAAAATAAATTTTAAAGCAATAATATATTTAAGTAAATGAGATGTGAAAATCATGGTGTCATCTGCAAATTGTAAAACAGAAAGACCATTACTAGTAATATCATTACCAATACAATCCAATATTTTATTATTAGTAGCTAATTTAATGATTCTGGAAAAAACATCTGCCGCTAGGTTAAATAATAACGGTGAAAGAGGATCACCTTACCTAAGTCCCCGTTTAGATTGAATTTTATCTTCTAGCATTCCATTAACCATAATACTAGAGTTACCCGTGTAAAGCAAAGACATAATCCAATTAACCCATCTATTACTAAATCCTCTAGCTATTAATACCTCTTTAAGAAAAACCCAATCAATAGAATCAAATGCTTTAGCAAAATCCAGTTTTAAAAGAGTACAAGTGATATTATTCTTACAACAGTAATTAATATATTCTTGGACAACTGCTATACCATTTGTGATATTCCTGCCCTTAATGAAGGCAGTTTGAGAGTTGTAAATAAATGCATTCATTTTAGTATTTAATCCGTTAGCTAAAACCTTAGATATAATTTTAAAAGAACAATTTAACAAAGAAATTGGCCGAAAATCTTTTAAATGATTGGCTCCTAATTTTTTATGTAATAAAATTACATTAGCAAAATTAAATCTCTCTAGCTGTAAGGACCCTTTATAAAAATCATTAAACATTTTAATTAAATCATCTTTAAGCACATCCCAAAAGATCTCATAAAATAAAATAGGAAAACCATCCGGTCCAGGAGCTTTATCATTAGGCATATCTTTTATAGCCTTAAAAATTTCCTCCTCCTTAAAAGGACCATCTAAGCCTACTAAGTTTACTCTAGAATCTTTTTTGAAAAGCAAATCCCAATCGGCTTTAATCTTATGTTTATTATTTATACTAAAAATATCTCTAAAATAATTAGTAAATTCCTTATTAAGTTCTACTTGTTCAAAAATCTCAACATCATTAATAATAATAGAATTAATGGAATTACTACGCTTCCTACCATTAGCTGTTTTATGAAAAAATTTAGTATTCAAATCTCCTTCATCCATCCAATGAATTATGGATCTTTATTTCCACATTATTTCTTCTTGAAGAATAATTATATTTAATTCTTCTTTTAAATTATGAAGAATATTTTTTTGGAAATATTTAAATTTCTTGTTTCTTCAATTTTATTAAGATTTAGAATATCATTCATAAGCTTAGCCTTTTTTTTCTAATATTACCAAAAACTTCAATATTCCAACTTTTAAGAAATGATCTTAAATCTCTAAGTTTTCTAACCCAAACCTTAGCAATATTACCAGGAAATTTGAAATTATGATTATTCATAGAAAGCCATTTTTTAACCACTAAATCCTTAAAACTATTATCCAATAACCATATTTTTTCAAATCTAAAAATTTTATTTCCAAAATGCGCATTAGAACAGAATAGGACAGTTGGACAATGATCCGAAAAAAATATATGGAAGCCCTACAACCTTACAAGAAGGAAATTTGTCCTCAATTCTATCACTAATAAAAAACTTGTGAAGCAAAGCCATAGGGAAATATAGATTTATAACTATAAAAATTACTTTTTTCCGCAATATTGATTCGCTCCTTCTCTTCTTCTATTTTACTTTTTTACCCTTCTTTGATTATATATCTATATAATATTTTATACTTTTTAGAAGTAGTGAAGAAGAAAAATGGCAGAGCTTCGTTGCTTGGATCAAAAAATATGAAAAGAGAACTGAGGGGTTTGGCTTTTATTTATAGGCACTCGAACCAATCGTATCCGTTTGATTAAAATAATTAAATGTGGGTCATTGACCAAGATTCATGCTATAACAACCCACCTCGGAACAGCCCTAATTTCTATCTAGAAAAGGTCCATCGAAACTTAGATCCATTCTAAGGTTGGCTGTTGGTTGGAAAAAGAAGTAATAGTACAGAGCAATAACTATTCTTTCAGAACTCACAGCGGATTGAATAAAATATATTATCAAATTATACCCATCTATTTCAAAACCATTTGAAATATTATAATAGAAAACATCATAAAACTATCACATAAGATCTGTTACATCATATGTCCAAAAACATCGGTACAACATAAAATATCATAAAAGATAATAATAACTGCCACAAACTTAAGCCACTCCACCATCAAGCATCGTCACCATCATCACTCTATCCCTAACATATGTTGTAATGAGGAGGGAGTTAGAATAACAAATATCTAGTGAATAAAAACCTCGAGTCTTACTATTTCAGTACTTGGATAGTATATTTCAAAACAAGAATATGTCTACGTACATAAAACCATTTAATACTTATTATAAGGAAAGGAGGCGGGTCCACAATCAACCACTTAGTACCTTTCACTCCCGAAGAAGTTTTCTAAATCCCATACTCCAAATCTCACGTCATAAATATCTAACAATGCAAGAGATAGTACCCAAGCCACTTAATATCTTTTATTAAAAAATAGGCAGACTCTGACCATTTAAGACCTCAACTGAGGCAGATCCCATCATTTAATACATATTCCCAAGGCGGACCCCTCAATGGTAACTATCTAGCTGACATCGTATGGAATCTCTCAAGCCACTTAGTACTTCTCTATGGAAAGGTGGATCCTCAATCAGTTACTTAATACCTTATCCCAAAGTGGACCCCTATCGAGATACCACTTAACATGCCTAATAACTAGCCCCTTGGCCATTTAATACTTCATTTACGGAAAAGAGGCGGCCCTCAAACAACCACTTAATACTTCAAGATCCCGAAGCAGGTCCCATGTATTATGACCTATACTCATAATAACATCTCATATTAATCTGGCTATTCGTAGGAACTGATAGGCAGATTAGTTGGGCAGATTTACCCTACATAATTTAGGACTAACCTCACGTCATTACAAATATTTATCATAGGATATGTCTCACATCAATAGGAAAATACACAACTGTTGATTGTCTCAAAGTGAGGGGCAGACTTCTATCATGCAACTCTACTGATCTTGCATCCTTATGACTTAGTCGTAAATTAAATATTCTCTCTCTATATATAATACTCATCTCACCGTTTCATAAATAAGGCCTTGTAAGGAATCTTCCTTATTCAAAATATCAATTACTATCCTAAAGGGGGAAATTAATGATGACTACTATCTGATTAACTACGTAATTATACGCCATAATTATATGTTTACTACGCTATAGAAATAAATGCATATTCACGTCTAATCAATTCTAGCGTGTGGTTTATACGTCCTAAACTAGCGTTAAATGTCAATTCTTTTAACCATAATACTAATACAAGTCTTTTTTCCTTCAAATTCCCAAGATTTCAATATCTACAACAAGGGATTAAATATTCATATGCAATGCAATACATAGACTTCTAAAAATAGAAACCCAATTTATTAAATCAATCTAATGTAATATCCTATACAATAGGAATTTCAATTTTAAGTTCATATTCTATTCAACTCCTCTTTTACATAGAAATAAACGAAGTAATTTTGTGTGGGATAAAAGGTATAAACTATGAATAGAATTCGTACTTTAAACCCTTATTTGATTACTAAAAACTCACAATTTGAATCAAAGAAGGAGGACAAGTGGAATAGACTATGAAATTATCAGAAATTGCGAAACAATATAAATCCCATCAAATTAACATAAATAATTGAGAATCTATATCTAGAATTGACATTTCGAAATAAAAAGGAATTTTGGAGATTTTATCTATTTTGTTTTCAAAATCCCAAAATCCCTAAGCATATTCAAATCTATAGATATATACTCATCAGTTACTGAAGTAAGAATACTAAGGTTTGCACTCATAGATTATCCTTAGCTTCTCTTGTATTGATTTGCAACGCCAAAGCAACTCTTTTTCAGGTCTCCTTTTTTTGATATACATATACAGTGAAGGATAGGTATATATATAATTTTGTTAGATTTAGAGAGGTTGGAGGAGAATAAAATAGATTAAAAGAATAATTAGAAAAGGACTAGAACCTTTAATTGAATTTATAATTAAATTTCTGAATCTAACTGAAGAGAGATAATGGCAGAGGTTCGAGGTATTTTTCAAATATTTCTGAATAAAAAGAGGGGAGGATAGAGTCCTATTTATAGGAGTTGAAACGCACCAGAACCGTAGGATGAAGTTAGGTAAAAAATGGATAAATGTGGAGCATTTAACGCTAAAAAATCCCTAGCCGCCACCTGGGTAGGGGTCGATCTACCCCATAGACTGATCGACTGCTAGAGGTCGACTGCTCGGGGTTGTAGGTGTCGACCACTACTTCTATTTGAGATGTGCTGATTTGTTTCCGTTGCTCGTTTATTTTATTCCTTAATTAACTTTTAACATTAACTATTTGACTTAATGGTTCCTTAACCCCCAAGTAAACCTACAGTTTTCAAACCCTAAATTTAAATACTCATTTCAATTTGAATTCAAACTAAATTAATTTAAATCTGAAAACTTCAAATGCTTATAACTTTTTCATTTAGGCTCCATTTTCAGCATATTATACATGGAAACAGATCAGAATTTTGCCATGAATGCAATGGATAAACTTTCGTGGTCATACCCAACTTTTATAAAATTACTATTTTCAAACCTATCTTATTTGATTCAATTCACTCAATTCATTTATGGTGTATTTTATGGGGTATTACACAAACCATAGCTGCCAAACCCCAACCGGTCGATCGCCCTCTATAAGCAGTCGACTGACAAAAGTAAAGGGGTCGACCGTGGAGTCTTGCATTTATTATTATTTATTCCATATTTCGTTTATTAATTATTTTTGCTTCAAAACTTCAAACGCTAACAACTTCTTTGTTTGAGCTCTGATTGTAAAACTCCAAGTATCAATGTTACTCAGAAAATTGCCATAAATGCAATGATGCAATTTTCGTGACCAAATTTCTTCGTTTGCTCAAATTCTATTTTGGAGCTTTATTATTTATTTATTAAATATCGTTAATTTTATGGGCGTTACAGTTATATACTTGTTATAATGTGTTATATATAATTAAATGTTTAATTAAAGTATATTTAATAGAAAATCCATAGATGGTGCATTAGTGATAGTAATTGCAAATAGTCGTAATCACGAGTATTGTATCACAATATAATCAACACATCATTTTATATATTCCTAGTTAAGTTGTATCGAGACTTGATATAGATGCATCTATTGATATTAGAATACATAATGTTCTCTACATATTAGGCAGTGTATTACTCATGACTATTAGGGATACCAAGGGGTTATGTAATAATAATTATTGGATAACTTTGGAATGACCCATTCAATAGTTTTCTGTTGGTTAATATAACTATGGTCAAATATAAAATATCAATGTGACTAATTTACTAGTTCTCTTGACTTGAGAATATTGCTCCTCTTCAATATGAAATCTCTGTTTTGATTATGGTTAAATCATGGCATATCGTCCGTCGAACGACTATAGTTGGGTCAAGTGGAAGTGAAACATTATTCAAAAGAGGATTCATCTCCTTGATTATATGAGGTTAGTATCGTGATCAACTGAAGTCAACTCAAAGTCAAAATCTCTGACCGGAGTAGTTCAACTAATATTAGTTGTCATTATTGAACCAAGGACTTGGTGTTTGGACTGTAGAGTTGAATATGGACGATATTGGAATTTTGACCATTCTGAAATTCCATAAGTTCCGAGTTATAGAGTTTTGATGAAGAGAATTGGTGTAAATAAATGTCACTACCGGGTAACGCTTAATAAAGTAAAATTGGATTTTACCAATGCCAAGTAACCGATAAATTTGGCCATGATGTCACCACCTACTAAGTGACATGTGAATGTTAATATTCGAATTGTTCGATTAATCGCTGATCAAGTTTATACCTAAGAGTAACACAATCAAAACATTGAATTCTCTTGTTACCACTCGATTTAATTAAATTGTAATTGCTAATTTATAATTAAAGTAATTAAATTTTATAAAATATTAATTTAAAAAATTTATTTGATATTTATTAAACAATACTCAACAGTGTGTATAATAATTATAAATGCACTGATCGATATACGATATCGATATACACTTAAATTAGATTTGAATGTCATGAATACTAATTGGGTCTGAAATAGTTTTGAGGCCTAATTAGGGCTTGGTCTATCTAGATATAGAAAGGCAAAAGGGGGCCTATCATATGATAGTTGGCGAAGAGGTTTTGAATATTTAAAAGAAAAGGAATTAGTAAGAGACAAACAAGGATCTGGATTATCTTTTCACCCTCTTGTCTTTCCTTTATCAAAGCCACTTAACCCTCACTTGTAACTACAGTTTTTCACTCTCCCATTGCTACAAATTGAGGCCGACCGTACCCCATTAAAGCTTCCAAAATTCAAAGACTAACACATCAAATTAATGTCGATTTGATCATCGATGGCAGTGTTTTTCTGGAGCTAGCAACTGCTAAACTTGGAATTCGATTCAAGGAGCAAAGTTGAACGTTTCAAGGTGCAAATTCTAGGCATTGTGAAGGTACATTTCTGATTTATTAATGTTTAATTTAATTATTATATCATATGTCTATTAGTTAGAAATTATAGCGAATCTGTATACCTATGTGTTATCACATATTGAATGGTTGTTTATATATGTGTATACATATTAAAAAAAATTATACATGTATTTCATCATATTGCTCGTAGCCTTGTTATAAAAAAAATCAAAATTAATACAATATGTTTTAAATTTTATAAAAAATTCTACATATATATGCTTGCGAACTTTTTATAAAATTAATACATACATACATACATACATACATATATATATATATATTAACCTATACAATATATATATATATGTATGTATGTATGTATAATACTTTAATTTAATTTAAAATTGTTTATTCAATGAATAATTTAATAAATATATATATATATAATATAATATAAGTATAAAATTTTATACAAAGTTAATTTAGTTTTTGAAAATAACAAAATATATTTTTAAGTGTTTTTCCGCATGGAAAAATTAATTTTTTTTATTTTATTGTTTCAAAATTCAAAACAAAAAATATATATTTTAAATTAGAGCCGAGAGCAATTATGGTATGTATATGAATTTTGATTATTATTATATACATTATAATATATTTACAAGTGTATATATATTATATACATAGTTTAAAAAAGTTATTATTACTTTCGAATATATATATATATATATATTAATTTTACATATTTATTCAAATCTATTTTGTAATGTTAATATTCAAAGCATTTGTCAATCTAACTATATTTTATACACACATGCACGAGTGTGCACGCGCGCGCGCACACGTATATATTTATATATAGTTGAAGTGTTATTTAAATCTTATTTCATAAGCTTTACATTATAATATATACAATTATATATATATATATATATATATGTGTGTGTGTGTGTGTGTGTGTATTATATACATATATACATTTAGACAACACATTTGTATACAGGAGGGGCTACCATGTCCGTTGTGGTGTAAGTCTCAACATCTATATACGGGCATGTCAAACTATGTACAATTTATTATGTTGCACCTACACACATATAGTTATATAATACACATATATACTATATAATACAAAATATACAAACTAAAACATTATTTATGAATTATATAAAATATTTATTTTATATACAAATTAAATTTAGAAATGTTCTAAATAAATTTAGACCACATAAGCCCAATAATGAACCAAAACAAATTTTTTTTTGAAATTTACCCAATCACCCCACTGCATGCTGGCCCAAATCCAACAGAACTAACGTATTTCACATATACTACAAAATACCAGTATAACATCATTATTGTCTAACACTTATGTAAAGTGTAAACATACCTTAACCTGTCCAACCTGCATTCAAAGAGTGATATCAATACTATAAACATAGTTGACTACTCAATTAAGGTTATGTTACATCCAACTAATCGATATTAATGACACGATAAACTTCGTCTTACATGCACTACTCAGTCAACCCTTAGAGATAGCCATAGATACCATTCGACGAAGGTTGCATAAGCCTGCATATGGATGTCACCATTCTCTCAAGGTCCAAATCTGACTATGTTTGAAACACGGTGCCATGATAAGTCATAGGAGCAGCTAACGTAACTAAACCATAGACGAACGACTATTTCCCACATCACACACATCCCAGATAATTGTTTCACACGATTTTTGAATATTAATTATAAATATCCATACATCCATTCTCATATACATGTCTCATTATGTCAATATCGTACTAGGTTAGTTGCCTCCAACATAGTCTGAACGAACACACAAAACCCCAGTTCTGAACACACTCCCCGTTCGGCTTGACCCTGTTGGGTCCATTCAACCTGGACCACTAGTGCCCCCACGTTCTACCGATGGACTACCACCGGTCGATCGGTCCTATGACTGGTGCACCGATTGTGGCCCTACCGGTAGATCAGTCATGGTTTATTTTGGCATGGCTATACCTATTTTGTTCGATTTTCATTCTATCTTCTTTCGTTTTGATATTTAACTTTGTATATTTTGTTTATTTATTCGTTAGATGGTCATCTTATCATCATCTATAGTTTATTGTCATTCATTTCATCAACTTTGGTTTAATATTGGAGTTAACTTCATAGCCTACTAATTAATTCAGGTTTATTCACTAATCATTCACTAATTTTAAATTGAACGGTAAATATATCCTAATAAATTCGAAATTAGTCTTACGACTAGATAAAAATGATTTTATAATAGTGTAAACACATTATATGCCAAATAAATGAGAGCCACTCACCTAAAGAAGATCAAAACACCAAATTTGATGAAAAACCCACCAATATCCTGCTATTTGGTCATGTGCACTCGGAAAGTTGCTTGATAAGCCTTAAGATCGGTGCCTACCCATTATCCTCATCCTGCTCATCGTTTTAATATAAAATTTAGCCAGATTCCGTTAAGAAATGAGTGAGTTATGGTGTTTGGAAGATTTGTGGAGAAGAGGGAAGAAAGAAACAAAGCGGAAGAATTCATTTTTTAAAAGCAAAATCGTACGTTAATATATTATAATGACCTAGAATTTCAGTCATTTTAATTTGGAATATTTAATTGATTTTAAATATTGAAAATTTAATTTTATGAGTTAAATAGTTCAAATTTTAAATTTAAGGGTTATTTGGATATTTGGAGTTGTTTAAATAATTGATGTTGAATATAATATGGATAAAAATGATTTCGAAAGTTGATTTAAATTCTATTTGAATAAGAATAAAGGAAGTAAACTTTTGAATTTGAAGTTAAAAGTGATTAAACATGTTTTATGATAATCATTTTAAATAACATGTGAAAATAGCCTTCTAGGGCACTGTCTTGGAATTGGACGAAACCAATTCCATTGGATCCGTAATAGTGAATTATAATATGTCATCAAATT
Source organism: Allium fistulosum (assembly GCA_030737815.1). Classification (NCBI taxonomy): domain Eukaryota; kingdom Viridiplantae; phylum Streptophyta; class Magnoliopsida; order Asparagales; family Amaryllidaceae; genus Allium; species Allium fistulosum. The sequence goes on from CM060907.1 coordinate 106,895,159, forward strand.
TTGTGGCAATTGGACGTATCGTTTGGTCGCGTGAGTTCAAAAGGCATAAAAATTAATTAAAGGAATTTAATTTAATATAATTCGATTTTGAAAGGTTAACTTCTGTATATGATGGAATTAGGTCTCGATACTAGTTCCATTGTGTTCGGAATAGGGGTATTAAATATGGAATGCTAGGCGGTATGCCTCGTTTGGAGTTCGAAAATTTAAGGTGTGAATAGTGCCGCAAAATTTTCTATATACGGACCACCACTATCTTCATTTGCAAACCATAAATTCTATAATCCACACCCGCTGTTAAACTATGCCTCCATCCTTTGGCCATGGATCAATGGAGCCTCGAGAGGCTGAATTGGCCAATGACTTCAACTAGAAAAATGCAGAGCTCGACCCTATGAACCTAATCAATGGTTGAGATGGAGTTTGGCGTAGCATGAAGTCTAGAAATCACCTCCGACCATCAAATTATTGGGTTCGGTTTGGCTCGTTCGTCGAGGCTAAGGTGTTTGTATGGGTGGCGCAAGCATGGTCGAGGTTGGGGTGGCGATGGTCGATGTCGCATGGCCAGAACAACGACAGGGAAGTTGAACCTAGAATCATGATTTTTAACTGGAGAGGGAAGATGCACGGTTTAGGATATTTGAACGATGGATTAAGGAGCTAAACGTGTAATTAGCCAGGGTAATTAACCCTAATTATTTAATTTTTGATTAAATTATATAAAATCGAATGTCTATAAATGTTATAACTTTTACATATGAGGTCCAAATTAAACACGACAAGTTGTGTTGCGATCGTATCAGTGAAATCTACGATATGGAGTTGGATTGGATGGATTTGGAGCTCATGGGAAACTGGGTTAAAATTGGATGCCTGTTCAATTTTAATTCAAAACCAAATCGCTTTGAAGAAAATTGAAATCAATGTGAGTTAACTCACCTCTCTGGCCCACTTATATTTTTATATAAGTATGGATAATTTTATTGTTGATTGTTATTGACTATTTGGATGATTTAATATTTTATTTGTTGTTTTGGATATATTCCTGCCTTTGGAGCGGATGAGACCCCATTAAGTTCCCGAGTAAGAGCGGATGACCCTTTGTATACGATTCCGCCTCGAAGCGGTTGATTTATATTTTATGATTATATACAGTATATGATGCAGGGGGACAGGTTCGAGGGATCCAACTAGATTCTTCACATTGTTGACTTTATTTTTCATATATTTTGATATATGATATGTTTGATGCCATATTTGATGACATTGGTATATTTTCCTATTTAGTGTTATAGTAGCACCAGGTCATATTTTTAGTATTTTGAAATACTATAAAGTGAAGGTTTAGTTTTAAAAAGGATTTTTAAGGGATTTCAAAATTTTATATGTTTTTAATAATTATTCTTGAAACTTATTTAAAAAAGGAACTTATTTAAAAATAAAAAGGTATGATTTGTAGACATTATAAATTAAGAATTTTATAAAACATTTTAAATAGAGATTTTTGAACTATATAATAAAGATTTTTAAAATCTTAAAAGTAAGTCCGTCTTTCAAAATAAAGGAATACGGATAAAAAAAAGAAGATAGTAATATTTTGGTATAAATATTTATTAACCGTTTTATATAATCATTTGTAAATTTAAAACAATATTAATTATCCTGGAACGTAGTAAATCAAAATTATACTTCTTTTATAAATTTTTAACCAAAACTTAACCTTTATTTTCAAATTCTCAAAATATTTAAAAATATATTTTAAACAACTTTCAAAGTGCAAAAATGCGAACAAACATTTGTTTGGTAAAAATGCAAGCATATGTTCAACACATACAAGGGTTTAAGGAGGTGATATTTCATAAGTGATGGTATAACAAAAATTGCTATAACGACATTTACGTAAATCATACAGTATGTCACAAATATTTCAACCAAACATCAGTATAAGGAGCATAAGAATATAAATAAGATATATATAACAATAAATTAATAATGACGAGAAACCCCTTAGGGCTTCGCTATAAAAGTCCTCTGTAAATCACACATATGTAAGTGTATTTCAAAGTGTTCTGTAGCGACCTATTCAGTACGTAAACTTTGGCTTCCTCTTGATTTTGTTCCCTGCAACACAATGGTTATTTATGCCATCCGCTTTCTAAGCGGGAATTAAATCCAAACAAGCGATCAACAATAATATTTTTACTTTACCAGCATGGAACAGTGATTTATTCTATGCGATAGATGTCCAAAATAATTCTATTCAATTTAATTATAGTAGAATGGTGTTTTATTCTGCTAAGTAGATATCCCAAACGAAGTATACTAATTTAACTACGTTAAACGTAATTAAATTAAATCATTATAATTTTATCATTAATTTATACTTTATTAAAACTATCAACTGTCATCCAAGCATTCAATAATAATAATCTATAGCAATACAGACATCATATAGTTTATTTAGTGGTGAGTAAGCTCACCGAAATTCCATTTAACACTTTTGCATTTTGGTTTGGTATAAAATTGAATGACGTTAGATTTCAACTTAGAATTCAACTTGCTCCAAACTTGAAGAATCTAATTCCAATGCAAAGATAAAAATCCCATGAGTACAATACAATTAACCGCATCCGAGTCTGACCTCATATGAGCAAGGTATTAATTTTATAAATTTGGAGTGCATGCACACGATCAGTTATAGCGATCGCATGCCATGAAATTTTGGAAAACGCGCTCTTCGACACGAGTAATACGACGGCATCCTCCACTTCATCAATCTCCACCTCAATCAAAGTCCAAGTGTAACCCTAGTTCGACTGCCCTAAAGTCGAGCATCCCAAACCATGATCGCATGCTACAAACTTCATATACATTTGTAGATCCAGTTAATATGAATCCAAAGAAACTTGTTTTGTATTATTTTTTTGAGTGAATTATCTTATATTGATTTTTGAATATGAGTTTTGAGTTTTTTATACTGAACATTGAAAAATAACAGAGAAAGAGAGGAAGAAAATCAAAATGAAAAAAGTCTAAGTGAATTTGTCAAATTTTATAACCAAATCAAAATTCTTTACTTCAACCACAAGTTAAGCAAAATTTTCAAACAACACAATAATCTCAAGCCACCCATCACGTTATCATGAATTGAATTTTTTTCTTTGATTAAAAAGTTTTGAAAGGAAAGTTTTGCGGTATTCCGCTACATAGAATTTCGTTTATGTACGAATCACGAACAGAAAAAAATACGATTATGCATAAAAACGTGATACGATTTCGATACAATAATAAAATACACAGATTATTTTATTCTGTGAAATATCAAAATACTATCGTTTGCCAAAAATCATCAAATGATAATTTAAATATTTTTCAAATTAGAAATTATGAAAAGAAAATCCAGTAAATTAAAATAAAAGTACATCATTAAAAGTTAGGTCATTTTATAACAATTGAATGTCTTATTATTTATTCGAACCATTTATTATTGTAAATAAATTTACAAAAGGAGTTCACCATTATTATTTATTAATTAAAAGAAGTTAAATAAGGCTATTAAATCCATATAATTAATATTTAATTAAAAATTCAAATATTAAGTTAATTACTATATTTGAATTCAAATTATTAAACTTTAAGAACCAGTTATTTAAATATTTAAAATTAATTAAGTACTAAAAATCAAAACGATAAAATTCTGTGATGTTACATTCTCCCCTCATAAAGGAATTTCATCCTCGAAATTCCCAAAGGAAGAAAATGTGTAACAGCCCTAGATTTTTGTATATATTTTATTTGACTTTATTTTATTTTGAAAACTATTTTAAACTTATTTTATTTCAAACATTTCATTTTTAAATATAAATGTTGATTATTATGTAACTTTTAATTTCAAACTAGTATAAATTGAACATTTCCTCAAAAAGGGATTTCTGGTCAAACTGGTCAAACTTTGACTTTTGAAACTTCAAATTTAAATTTTTTTAAAATCTTAAATTTTATCTTTTATTATGAAAATAGACTTAATAACATGAATACTGCTTTTTGTTTCGTTGAAAACGGAATTAAATTGTAAAAGTTATGTACATTTCAATTTTGAGTATAATTTGTTTTATTTTGCAATTTTGCCTATTTTAAATTTTATAAATCATATTTTCTTTGTCATATATTATTTTAAAATGTGTTAATATGCTATTTTATGTATATTTTTGTCTTTTAATATTTTTGAAGTGATAATAAAACTTTTCCAAAATATATTGCATTTATTAAAGACTAGTTTCTATTTTTCTACTATATTCTTCATTTAAATTTTATTAATTAAAATTTATTTATTTATTTTTGTGAATGCATTTTTATTTTATGTTCTTATCTTTATTTATAAATATTTTTCCAAGTCCATACAATTTTCCCTAAGTTTATTTCATTTATTTTCAAATTTTCTAGACTAGTTTTCATTTTGTACTATTTTCTTATTTTAATCATATATAATTAATATTTATTTATTTATATTTTGTATATTTGTTACATTTTCGAATTGAAACTGAATTTTTAATTATTTTCAGTTATTTAAACTTATTAAAAAGAAATAAAAGTGATTTGAAAGGTTTGTGGCTTTTTATTTCCTAAGGCCTTTTGAATTCCCACCTTTTCACATTTCAACATTACTTTTCATTCAATTGGCCTTAACTCCTCATTCTTTCAGCTGCATATCTCATTTTGCAATTCACGTGAAAACATCACTTTCTCATTCCTCATTCACATATGTTTTCAGATCTGAAGAAAAAGAATTGTAATGTCTTCCTCTTTTCTATTCCTTTCACCTTCTTTTATTGATTTTCCTTTGTAAATTGCCTTGAAATCTTCATGCTTTGCTCAGCCCATAGCCTCACCATCACCACCATCGACCACCATCCCTTCCTCCCCACTAAATCCACGGCCAAACCATCATTCTCCACTGACATGAAAGTGCCATGGCCTCCCCTTGAGCAAAACTCCACAAAAACATTGAAAACTCTACAATTATCGCCTACCCGAGCCATGTATGCAACCTTCCCTTCATTTTACACCACCACCACCACCATAGGCTGCCACCACCACCTTTTCCAGACCTCCCCACACCACTCCAACCTCTGTCCAGACCTGAGCTTGACTGGCCAAGCATATAACCCCATGACCGATCCCTTTTGGTTGCCAAAAACCATGTTTTAGCCTAAACCCCTTCACATCCCTGTGTTGTAACTTCCTCCATCATGTTCTACCTTGTAGCCTTACCTTTTCCAGACCCATACCTGATCCAAACCAAGTACAAACCTGACCTAATTGATCCCCTAGGCCATGCAAACAAGTAGAGAAAGCAAGGTAAAAAGTTTCGTATTCAAACTGCTTTTTGTTTCAAAGTTATTCAAATTCAATCGTATTGATTTTTAACTATTATTTTGGTTTTGTTTTTGGGTTGTAACACAAGATCTATAACTTGGATCTCGCTCTCCACTCTCAAGTCATTCCCGTGTTGTCGTGCCTTCGTAGTGTCAGTATTGTGTGCTTTTGTGGCTATCTCCAGCTTTTAACAAGTGAGTTATTCTCACCAGACAATATGTACATATATAACTAGCGAATTGACCCCTTTTGAATCTGTAAAATGCATTATCATGTTACACTTGCTATGTTATGATTTTATGATGTTCACCCATGCTTAAACACCTATTATATTATATTTTACTGTTATATTATGCTGTTCTATTATTTTTATCATTTTATCACACTGCAAGTTCCCTTTAGATTAAAATCACTATGGGTTGAAATGATACATACCCGAACGGACTTTAGAATAGGAGAAAATCATTATGGGCTGAAATGATAGGCCTGAATGATTTTCAATTATTTTTTCATTTCCTTGGGATTGCGGGTTTGAAATGATCAAACCCGGGTTTTCTTTGTAAATTACAGGTTGAAATGATATATTACCCGTATCACTTTACCTAGACTAGAAATGAAATACAGACCCGTAGTTAAAATATGTTTTATAAATTTTTTTAAAAATATTTTAAAAATGTAAATATTATGATATTTTGATTTAAACTAAATAAAAATGATTTTTGTAAAGCATTATTGATTTTCTAAAAATTTATAAGTGAAATAAATTAATGGTAAAATTAGAAAATTTGAAATGTAAGTTATTTTGGGAAATTTTAATTTGGTGATAATTGGAATTTAAATTAAATGTGAAATGTGATAAATTCATGATAATTTGGATTAAAGTGAATTTAAATTATTTTTATATTATATTAATGATTTTGAATAAAGTTAAAATGTGAAATGAATGAATATTTAAGTTGAAATTTTGAAATATAACTAAAATTGGAAATTTGTGAATTTGGCTTAAAAGTGAATTTTAAGTTAAGTAAATAAAAAATGGAATTAAGTTATATTTGAAAATTTAAACTTAAGTGTTAAGTTAATTTAATTTAATGAATTTATAATTTAATATTGGAATTTAATAAGTGAATTATTATTAAATTTTGATTTTTGAATGGAGGTTTAACTTTATAAAATCATGAATATAAGGGTATTTGAATGATTGTTTTAAAAGTGAAATTATATGATTTTTTTTAAGTTAAAAATGATTTATATAAAAATATAATTGTTTGTGAAATTATACTGAATATTTGAAGTTAATTAACTGCATTTCTGAAATGCTATTAATTCTAATGTAAATGATAATACAACATTTGTAAAGGCTGTAGTTGATAATAATGAACAAAATGGCTAAATTTAATTAAAGGCTATTATAGCATTTTTGTAAATGTTATAATGGTTGAATTTAACTAAGTTTATTTGAAACTAATGTAACCCTATTACAGCATTTTAAATGCTGTCTTTTGTTAAATTGAACTGTTTTAAATGTGACTTTCCGTAGCATTTTTTAAATGCTACGAAAGTTGAATTTTCATTATTTTAATTAATTTAAGTGAACGAATGAACTTTGAAAGATTAAAATTTTGGAAATTTAATAATTTAATTATTAAATATAATAACTTCATTTTTATGATTTAAAATAAAGTAATTTGTTTCGAAATATAAACTATTTTGAAATATGATATTTTGATATTTTGAAATGGATATTTGAAGGATATTGAATTTTGAAATGATATTTGATTTCGAAGTATAAAATACCATTTTGAAATTTTAACCACGGGATGTATTTAATTTATAGTTTAACTGATCCTTAAAGGATGGGCGATCCCAAGCATCCTTTGAGTTATTATGCATTTCTACTACAGTTCACTTGAGTTGGTTTACATTATATAAGTATATATTGTCCTGACTCGAGTGTTTTGTATTTTACTTTACGCTCGGGTCAGCCTGAGTATTTACAGCTTAGCTTTGGATTTCTTTCTGGAGCTAGGAATCGCTGGAGATTCTGCTTGTCTAGTTATTTGTTCCTTTCAGTTCAGTTGTTCTATTTCAGTTCTGGTATTCATAAACTTCTATTTATTTGAGATTTCTATTGTATATGTTTTCAAACAAATATTATGTATTTTGTTTTGAGAGTTTGTTATAGTAGCTTCATGAACTACTATGGTATTTTTAATTTCTGCTGCGAGTTATTCTGATATGTTCTGTGTCTGTGACTCTGTGTATTTGATTTCATTTGCTCCAAATTTATTTACAATCTGTTATTTTGAATTATTTAAGTCAGACATGTGTGGATTATTGTCGATTTGAATGGTCCAAAATACCGGGTCGTTACAGTTGGTATCAGAGCTTTGGTTTTAGGCAAACCTTAGCCTGCGGAGCAAAAACTCATTAGAGATAGGGTAGAAATACCCTAGAATAAGTGAAATCAATCTCAGAATCATTTCTTTGTGAGAGAACCTATTTTCGAAGTATAAAATGATTTTCAAATGATTTTTAAAGAATTTTCAAAGATTATTTTGATATAAATTTCCTTGCTTTAAAAGTAAAATATTTCTTAAACTTCATTCCTTTCGTATCCACCTTGTTAGTAATTTCTTTGATTAGGATCCTCTAAAATTTTGAACTTCTCTCTTGATTGATCTAGATCCTTTGTTGATAGGAATCTATTTTGGGTATGGCAAAATCAGTAGTTTGTTAGGATGCTTTGAGTAAACTCTGTTGTATCTTTTGCTTAGCTAAAGTTGTCCAACTAAAGATATTTATGCTTCTGTTTTCGTATGTTATGAATTCGAGTCTTTCCAAATTTTGAATGGGAATTTTTCTGTATCGATATAGGTTATATATCTCTAATCTTCGTTTGGATTCTTATCGAATAGGATTCCTTTGAATTTTGGAACGCTCCCACTTGTTCTGAAATCCATTCCTGTCTCCCATAATTGTATTCTTTTGATTTTGGAGCATTGCATCACTCCACTTTGTATGACCTTTATAGGGTGGCGATTCCGCCAATCTTTGAATGATTATAATTGGCATTGATTCATCGGATATTTCTGTATCCTCGGTTTACGATGTTTTCTATCTTCTGCTATATTTAGATTCTATCTCTGGCAATCGAAGGTCGATTTGCCTTAGATTTTCGCATCGATTATATTCCTGAAGTCACGGTTGACCGGTTAAGGTCGCCCGCGATTCATATAGGCTTATCCATCTTGTATTTGGTAATTTAATTATCTTATCTTCGTTTGAGCCTATCTTTGAATTAGAATTCTATTTGATTAGAGTCCTTCTAAATTTGAATCTCTGTTTTGCTTTGAAATCCATCCTTGAATCGTCCCTTGGAAAGTTTGTGGTTGATTGTCTTTTAAAAATTTTGTATTCATCGTAGTTTTATTTTGATAAGGATGACCATATTTTTATATAAAGATGAAATGTTTTTGATAAGGATTATATACCTTTTAAAAAAAATGAGAATTTGAAGTTTTGAAAGGATTTGAAATTGTGAAAATTTTATAAGAAATGGTTTAATATAAAATGATTTATAACTGAAGGTTTTGAATCTGAATTTAAGTGATTGAACTCCGGCATTTTGGAACTGGTTTTAAGATTTTGAAATAATAAATAATATGATTGAAATTATTTTTCCGAATAAGTAATGTTTCAATGATTTTAATGGGTTTTAATGATTTTGAAGGAATTTCAAAGAAGTTTTCAAAGTAAATGGAAGTCCAGAACTCACTTGTGTCGCTGGAAAATAATTTCGGTGATGAGTGCACGCATCATCGACATTGATTTTCGAGTTTCTGAGTGAGGGAGAGGCCACTTCGGTAGCATTGCTATGCGATTGATTTGTGAAACCAATTTAGATTTCAAATTCCGAAGTGTGATGTGATATTCGAAAGATATATGTATATATATTTGTAAAATTTGAAATGAGCCGGTGTTCAGTCCTTGAGTTTTGGATTTGATTTGATATAACCCTATTTTTGGAATGGATTTACTGATTTAATTGTGATTTCCAACTCTTGGATTGAAATATGATTTCTTCAACTATTTTAAAGGTTCGAGCACTTCCAAATCAAGGTTAACTTTTCAAAGCTAAGAAATTTTGTAAAGTAATTTGATAAAGTATATAAGTTTGTTTTGAATGTTTAAGTATGAAGTAATATGATTTAAATAAGTTGAAACTGTTTGGTTAAGTAAATGAATAAAGCAATTTTAAAATTTTCTAATATGAAATTTAGATTTGAAATGTTTTGAAAAGAATTTGGTCTTCAAAATATTTTGAATAAAATTTAGTTTAAATGTTTTAACTTAGTAACATCTTTATGAAACTATATATTTAACAAGTTAAAATAAATATATAAGTTGTACATATGCTATTTTATTCGCATAATTAATTTGATCCAAGTTTGAGTACACAAGTTCGAGGTGGATTACACCATTTCGTGTTAGGATTTTTCATTCGATTCTTGATGGCGAATATTTGATATGGATTTTGGGCTTGATTCCAGAATTCTCTATCATAGTATATGGCTATGCAAGGAGACTGATGGCTTCTAGTCGAGAAACCATATCGAAGTCCGCATTAGGGAAATCGAATGGACAATACTAGTTCGAAAGCGAACTTATGTGATCGAGCGAGCGATCAAATGTGATTTTGCAAAATGATGACGTGTGTACATCTTATATTCTAATATCAGTGATATATTTTGACGCTGAAATTGAAAGCTGTCGGGTTAGAATATCTTTGCTTACTTTTCCAATTTAAATTACAAAGATATATAACCTATAAAAGCAAAGATATTCAAATCCCATATGGCTCTTCATACAGCGAAATTTATTTTGGAAAATTTGATCCTTATATAAGACGGACCTTACGTAAGTATAAGATGATATTGAAAACATTTGATTTTGGAAATGAATTGGTTGACTTAAATTATATTGATTTGGAAATTTGGATTTATTTTCAAAAATCTATTATTTTGGAAACTTTGAAACTAAAGATATTTAATTTGAGAAGAAAATAATTTGGTGAAATTGTATATGATTTTGAAATTGAACTGATATTGAAACAAATTTAAATTTGAGAACCTTATGTTACTAAACACTTGATTTGGGAGTTGTCGAACTTATATAAAATTGATTTGTATGAGTATGAAATTGATTCGAAAACTATAGATTTGAAAAGGTACTCAATTTGAAAGTGAAATCTTATATAATTGAAGTCTATATAAGTACGATTTGATATACTATTGATTTTGGAAAGTATTTGATTTGAAAATTAAATCTTATATATAATGGATTTTATATAAGTACGATATTTGAAAGTGATTTGAAAAGGTACTATATGATACATATTTTCGAAGTAAAGATATGGAAAGTGCCTTCTGCTTGATATCCGATTTGTGGCCACATCTTGGATTCATTCTATCGATATTATTCTCTCTGATTTTTGGTTTTCCGGATATGATACTCGAGTGTCCTTCGAATTCCATGGCGTTACCCATGGTCTTATCGTTCTCTCGTGACTGCATAGCGCAACTGCCTGGCTGAGTCTTGCCTAGGGGTACGGATTGTTTCCTGGGGGATCCAGGCGTAACCATTGTGTATCCTGCAATCTGTGTAGGTCGCGAATAGTAGCGCAAATGCTTGGCTGAGTCTTGCCTGGGGGTACGGATTGTTTCCTGGGGGATCCAGGCGTAACCATTGTGTATCCTGCATTCTACTAGTCATCATGGCGTAACTCGCAGGGCTGAGAAAGCTTACGGATATGGATTGTTTCCTGGGGGATCCAGGCGTAACCATTGTGTATCTGCGAACCATGGTTAGACAAAGGTTTTGTTTGGATTGTACTTTCCATATCTGTTTTTAAAAGTTTTTCCAGTATTTTCACTGGGTGTTGAAACAAGTCTACTAAGTACCTGGAGAATTCTAGTTTTGCGCCTGATCAACGCACTACCAGAGTCTACAGGAACAAGGATAAACTTGTTAAGACATCGAGTTATAAAAGTATTTTGATAAAATATTATATAAATGATACTTTGATCAGTTATTTCCTTTTTAAAGGATTTTAAAGTGTTTTAAATATTTTACCTCTTTAACCAACACTTTTAATAAATGGCTCATCCTTGTCTTTCGTCCTATTTTCCCTTCTTGCTATTCCTATTCTCCACCTAGTTAAACTTACCTATAACAACAGTTATCAGGTATAATTTTAATATTCTTGTCATCTTGTCTTAATCTTATTCCATTCTATCTTTTTCTGTGTTTTCCATACTTCATTCCTTTTCGAGGACGAAAAGATTTGAGTGGGGGAGAGTGTAACAGCCCTAGATTTTTGTATATATTTTATTTGACTTTATTTTATTTTGAAAACTATTTTAAACTTATTTTATTTCAAACATTTCATTTTTAAATATAAATGTTGATTATTATGTAACTTTTAATTTCAAACTAGTATAAATTGAACATTTCCTCAAAAAGGGATTTCTGGTCAAACTGGTCAAACTTTGACTTTTGAAACTTCAAATTTAAATTTTTTTAAAATCTTAAATTTTATCTTTTATTATGAAAATAGACTTAATAACATGAATACTGCTTTTTGTTTCGTTGAAAACGGAATTAAATTGTAAAAGTTATGTACATTTCAATTTTGAGTATAATTTGTTTTATTTTGCAATTTTGCCTATTTTAAATTTTATAAATCATATTTTCTTTGTCATATATTATTTTAAAATGTGTTAATATGCTATTTTATGTATATTTTTGTCTTTTAATATTTTTGAAGTGATAATAAAACTTTTCCAAAATATATTGCATTTATTAAAGACTAGTTTCTATTTTTCTACTATATTCTTCATTTAAATTTTATTAATTAAAATTTATTTATTTATTTTTGTGAATGCATTTTTATTTTATGTTCTTATCTTTATTTATAAATATTTTTCCAAGTCCATACAATTTTCCCTAAGTTTATTTCATTTATTTTCAAATTTTCTAGACTAGTTTTCATTTTGTACTATTTTCTTATTTTAATCATATATAATTAATATTTATTTATTTATATTTTGTATATTTGTTACATTTTCGAATTGAAACTGAATTTTTAATTATTTTCAGTTATTTAAACTTATTAAAAAGAAATAAAAGTGATTTGAAAGGTTTGTGGCTTTTTATTTCCTAAGGCCTTTTGAATTCCCACCTTTTCACATTTCAACATTACTTTTCATTCAATTGGCCTTAACTCCTCATTCTTTCAGCTGCATATCTCATTTTGCAATTCACGTGAAAACATCACTTTCTCATTCCTCATTCACATATGTTTTCAGATCTGAAGAAAAAGAATTGTAATGTCTTCCTCTTTTCTATTCCTTTCACCTTCTTTTATTGATTTTCCTTTGTAAATTGCCTTGAAATCTTCATGCTTTGCTCAGCCCATAGCCTCACCATCACCACCATCGACCACCATCCCTTCCTCCCCACTAAATCCACGGCCAAACCATCATTCTCCACTGACATGAAAGTGCCATGGCCTCCCCTTGAGCAAAACTCCACAAAAACATTGAAAACTCTACAATTATCGCCTACCCGAGCCATGTATGCAACCTTCCCTTCATTTTACACCACCACCACCACCATAGGCTGCCACCACCACCTTTTCCAGACCTCCCCACACCACTCCAACCTCTGTCCAGACCTGAGCTTGACTGGCCAAGCATATAACCCCATGACCGATCCCTTTTGGTTGCCAAAAACCATGTTTTAGCCTAAACCCCTTCACATCCCTGTGTTGTAACTTCCTCCATCATGTTCTACCTTGTAGCCTTACCTTTTCCAGACCCATACCTGATCCAAACCAAGTACAAACCTGACCTAATTGATCCCCTAGGCCATGCAAACAAGTAGAGAAAGCAAGGTAAAAAGTTTCGTATTCAAACTGCTTTTTGTTTCAAAGTTATTCAAATTCAATCGTATTGATTTTTAACTATTATTTTGGTTTTGTTTTTGGGTTGTAACACAAGATCTATAACTTGGATCTCGCTCTCCACTCTCAAGTCATTCCCGTGTTGTCGTGCCTTCGTAGTGTCAGTATTGTGTGCTTTTGTGGCTATCTCCAGCTTTTAACAAGTGAGTTATTCTCACCAGACAATATGTACATATATAACTAGCGAATTGACCCCTTTTGAATCTGTAAAATGCATTATCATGTTACACTTGCTATGTTATGATTTTATGATGTTCACCCATGCTTAAACACCTATTATATTATATTTTACTGTTATATTATGCTGTTCTATTATTTTTATCATTTTATCACACTGCAAGTTCCCTTTAGATTAAAATCACTATGGGTTGAAATGATACATACCCGAACGGACTTTAGAATAGGAGAAAATCATTATGGGCTGAAATGATAGGCCTGAATGATTTTCAATTATTTTTTCATTTCCTTGGGATTGCGGGTTTGAAATGATCAAACCCGGGTTTTCTTTGTAAATTACAGGTTGAAATGATATATTACCCGTATCACTTTACCTAGACTAGAAATGAAATACAGACCCGTAGTTAAAATATGTTTTATAAATTTTTTTAAAAATATTTTAAAAATGTAAATATTATGATATTTTGATTTAAACTAAATAAAAATGATTTTTGTAAAGCATTATTGATTTTCTAAAAATTTATAAGTGAAATAAATTAATGGTAAAATTAGAAAATTTGAAATGTAAGTTATTTTGGGAAATTTTAATTTGGTGATAATTGGAATTTAAATTAAATGTGAAATGTGATAAATTCATGATAATTTGGATTAAAGTGAATTTAAATTATTTTTATATTATATTAATGATTTTGAATAAAGTTAAAATGTGAAATGAATGAATATTTAAGTTGAAATTTTGAAATATAACTAAAATTGGAAATTTGTGAATTTGGCTTAAAAGTGAATTTTAAGTTAAGTAAATAAAAAATGGAATTAAGTTATATTTGAAAATTTAAACTTAAGTGTTAAGTTAATTTAATTTAATGAATTTATAATTTAATATTGGAATTTAATAAGTGAATTATTATTAAATTTTGATTTTTGAATGGAGGTTTAACTTTATAAAATCATGAATATAAGGGTATTTGAATGATTGTTTTAAAAGTGAAATTATATGATTTTTTTTAAGTTAAAAATGATTTATATAAAAATATAATTGTTTGTGAAATTATACTGAATATTTGAAGTTAATTAACTGCATTTCTGAAATGCTATTAATTCTAATGTAAATGATAATACAACATTTGTAAAGGCTGTAGTTGATAATAATGAACAAAATGGCTAAATTTAATTAAAGGCTATTATAGCATTTTTGTAAATGTTATAATGGTTGAATTTAACTAAGTTTATTTGAAACTAATGTAACCCTATTACAGCATTTTAAATGCTGTCTTTTGTTAAATTGAACTGTTTTAAATGTGACTTTCCGTAGCATTTTTTAAATGCTACGAAAGTTGAATTTTCATTATTTTAATTAATTTAAGTGAACGAATGAACTTTGAAAGATTAAAATTTTGGAAATTTAATAATTTAATTATTAAATATAATAACTTCATTTTTATGATTTAAAATAAAGTAATTTGTTTCGAAATATAAACTATTTTGAAATATGATATTTTGATATTTTGAAATGGATATTTGAAGGATATTGAATTTTGAAATGATATTTGATTTCGAAGTATAAAATACCATTTTGAAATTTTAACCACGGGATGTATTTAATTTATAGTTTAACTGATCCTTAAAGGATGGGCGATCCCAAGCATCCTTTGAGTTATTATGCATTTCTACTACAGTTCACTTGAGTTGGTTTACATTATATAAGTATATATTGTCCTGACTCGAGTGTTTTGTATTTTACTTTACGCTCGGGTCAGCCTGAGTATTTACAGCTTAGCTTTGGATTTCTTTCTGGAGCTAGGAATCGCTGGAGATTCTGCTTGTCTAGTTATTTGTTCCTTTCAGTTCAGTTGTTCTATTTCAGTTCTGGTATTCATAAACTTCTATTTATTTGAGATTTCTATTGTATATGTTTTCAAACAAATATTATGTATTTTGTTTTGAGAGTTTGTTATAGTAGCTTCATGAACTACTATGGTATTTTTAATTTCTGCTGCGAGTTATTCTGATATGTTCTGTGTCTGTGACTCTGTGTATTTGATTTCATTTGCTCCAAATTTATTTACAATCTGTTATTTTGAATTATTTAAGTCAGACATGTGTGGATTATTGTCGATTTGAATGGTCCAAAATACCGGGTCGTTACAAAATGTCTTCAAACCCTTACGTTTTAAAAACTATTAATTAAAATGATTTCTTCAACTTTTAAAGTCCTTTATATAAATAAAGTATATAATCCAATATAAAATATTTCATTTACCAAATTTTCTAAAATAAATATCGTGTCCGTTTACCTTGTTCGAGTATTTAGAAATCCTTATCGACACCATGGGGTCCCATATTTTGATTAGAATTCATAAACAGCTCAACAGAACAATTAATTCAATAAGTTTTTATAGCAATAACTAATACGCTCTCGTATATATAATACTCTCAACTCATTCTAGGGTTTCACTTACCCAATCACTAATGAGTTTACCCTACCAAAGCCAAGTTCTTGCTTAACCATCAGCTTTGATACCAGCTGTAACGACTTGCCTTTTTGGCCATCGAAAGTCAGCACTCAATGCATCTATGGTATTCAAGTGCCAAATATCCAATCACCGAAAAGACTGATTATTAGGGTAAAATAAAATGAACAACATGGGAAATGGAATCTCATAGCCGAAACAACAACATATAATATAATAAAGACAATATAAATTGTCACTTCAAGATACAAGTTGCATCAGAGTTAAAAACAAACCTCATCAGTTGGACAGTTATAAATTTGTGACCTTACAATTGCTGATAGGTATATATAATGATACAGCGAAAAATAAAAATATTACGGCAAGTGAACATCCAGCCCTACTCGATGAGCTCCATGTCCCACCAATGATAACCTAGAAAAATACTCGGTCTGACCCGAGCATTATAATAAAATAACACCTGGATCAGTCTGGAAAACCAGCATGAGAAAACTCAAGTAATATGGCGAATATTCAATAATTCTATGAGACCTCGTTGCTAAATGTGGAACGGGTTTTTTCTCACAAGAACAACTTCCATACATGAGCTTAGTTTAGCTCCCACTCACTCTTTGGTTTTAGTTATCCGTGGTGTTGAATGCCAATGCTAATAATGAGCAACAAATCATCTTAGATTTACGATGCACAAAGAATGATACCAAAATCGATAGTTAATAGATCAACTATCGAAAGTAAACGAATGATTGTATATGGAAATTAGATTGCATGTACTAGTCACCAATACACGAATCAAACTCTTAAAACAATTTATTCTTACTTGTACTTAATTTTCACATCACAAATATTTATAAAAACTTTAAAAGCACTCTTTTAAAAAAAAATTTAAAAGGGCAAATTATATTTCTAAGTGTACTAAAAAGAAGGTCAAAAATGAATGTCATTGAAAACATTATTTACTATAAACCTCAAAACAACTTACACTTGCCTTTTTTTTAAACATTCCTTTTTAAAGATTTTCTTATTTATAAACTATCATTTCTAACTTTTAAAACCACATTTATTATCCTGGAAAGTAATAAGTAAATTTAAATACTTTTATCAATTTTAAACAATGTTAATCATCCAGGAAGATAATTGACATAATTCTTTTATAAATTTTAAAACCACATTAGTTATCCAAAAAGACCATAAATCAAGTTATAATCTTTTTATATTAATTATCCTTAAGGATAATAAATCAAATTTACAATCTTTTAGTAATTTAAAACAACATAAATTATCCCAAATGGTAATTAATCAAATTTATAATCATTTATAAATATAAAACAAGAATAATTATCTTGGAAGATTAAAAATCAAATTTAAAACTTATTTTATAAATTTTTAATCGAAACTTAACCTTTACTTTCAAAATTCTCAAAATACTTGAAAATATTGTTTAAATAACTTTCAAAGTGCAACGCGGCCAATCATTTATTTAGTAAAAATACAAGCATAAGTTTAACACACTCAAGGGTTTTAGGAGATGATATTTTATAAGTGACGGTATAGCGAAAATGTGATAACCCGCAAATCCGTACCCCTTTGAGCCGACAATATTCCACCTCAATTCAACTCAAAGTGGATGGAAATACGAGTCTTCAAGGTTAAAGAAGAAAGAGGTAGAAGAAGAAGGAGAAAATAACAACATCAAGGTCTCACAATCGCAGCGGAACAAAATACAATATATAATAACAGCTTTTAAATACAAAGAAATCTGTACTGCTATATATATACATACCATTATCAGAGTAAAACAAACATCCATCACTTGGACAACTTAACACTTGTCCTTATACAGCGGAATAATAATCAAATACAGAAGTACACTCTGCCATCTAGCTCGTCTCTTGAGCTCCTTAGCTTTTTAACCTGAATCTGTACCACTCGGTCTGACCCGAGCATCATAATAAAACAACACCCGAGTCAGTTTGGAAAACCAGCGTGAGAAAATCACACTCAATTGTATTATTATATTTTGTTTTAAAAACCCTTTGAAAACAAATGTATCTCATAAGACCACGCCACAAATAAATATGTCGGGTTTTTACCTTACGATAACCAAAACATTTTTATCAAATTCATCTGATATTATAATAGTATCTACAGAAAGTAAAATAGAATCTAGCTGAAATGCTTACATCTCACCTTCCAGCATAGTTGGTCACAATCAAAACCGTACGGGCGCTTATTGGAGATTGGGTTCCATACAATGGCAGGGCTACTGGGGTACCGCCCATCACAGTACCTGGCCTAGATCAGCGTACCGAGGACCATGCCTGATCCCCTGCAACACAAGACCGGAGCAACCCCTTACTGGATAGTCCGAATAAGACACCCCGTGGTTGGAGCTAACAACCGCCACACAGCCGAAAATAAAGGGACTCTAGACAGGGATGACCTTACCCTACTTGGGTGCTACCCACTTAGCCTTGTTGCACCTCCTCTGTTTTAACCATTCCCGGTTGATGAGGCTTGAGGTTAAGCGTTACCTTTTAAAGAGCACCTTCACTTAGAATGCTCATCGTCCTCCAATGACGATGGTCTGATACCATTCGTCCATACAAGTTATCCTGGGTCTGGACAAACTGAATCACCGTCTTCATCATCTTCACGCTATTCATTCGCAAATGTTCAAACCGGATCAAAGTGGTTTTCGGATAATTAAATCCGATCCTGGTCTCTTTGAAACGATCAGCGCATTGGCCAATATTGATAGTCGGTTATTTAACTATCATGTAACATCCAGAAGCAACCATTAGGCCTTAAATAATTTCCCAAACTATTTATCTCAAAAATATCTTCACAAGATATTATTTCCCTATTTCAACACTTTGAAAATAGTTTTTCAATCCCCTTTTATTCTCACGGAACAAATTTAAACTCTTTTCCCAATACTTGGAATATTTTATCCACTACATTGGTTACTTAACACTTGGAAAATATTCCTTTATCTCCTATTTTCTTTTCCCAAACCATTTACAATTTTATTTGTAAATTTTCCAAACTTGTTTCACATGAATTCTATAAATCCCAGAATTCCTTAATTAATTCCCTTTAACATTTCCAAAACCATTTAGCTTATTTAAAATTCAGGTTTCACTCCTACTCTCCTTGTGAATTTTATTTCACCTCCGCAATTCACTTATCGTATGCCTTAGCAATTTATTTAAGTTCCTATAGAACTGCTATAGATCTTCCTCTAAAATCATATTTGATTTTCTAAACTTAGCTTCCCATCTCAAGAGGACTTGTAATTAAATTTTAAAACATTTTAAAACATATATAACTATAAAATAAGAATAATGGTTTTATTTTCAAAATAGGGTTTAGGTAAAAAGAAACTTCGAGATATTCTAAATCCAATAATAGTTTATAAAATTTATATAGTATAGTACTTTATTTAAAACAATTTCTATTACTCAACAAAAGTCTATTTTTTTAGAAAATCCAATATTCACCAATTCAATTTATAAATTCATCTTGATTCGTATCATATTTTCCGTATCACCATTTCTCACATTCGAAATATATCGACTATTTCTTTTGAAAACAATTTTCATAACTCGATATAAGTTCTCACCATTAACTTATATTTTACATATCCACTGATATCATGTTTCATATTTATAAACCCTATTTATAAATTTATAACTCCCTAGAGTTTTCCCTTTATTTATAAAAAGCAATTTTATTTAAAAATTCCATTTTTATAATTTTATTCCTCAATAAGGTTCCATTATCGATTCAAATATCTCTTTAGGCCCTTTAATTTCAAATCTTTACTTAAACCAATTAATTATAACCCAAGTTAGTTAATATGTTTTTATTCTACTTAATTCCCTTTTTAGAATAAATCCAAATTTTAATACCAATATTTTCTATTCGAATTTTCTTTTTAAGTTCCTTCAGTTTAATTATTCCTGGTATTCGAAATGCCCATTTTAATTTACATTCTATTTAACATTTTATAATTCAATTCACACACAAACCATAACAATTTATCCATCATATCATATATCAATATATATATATATATATATGAACAATAAATATTTTTGTGGAATCATGTTGGATCCCTCCAACCTATTTTCCTTGCATCCACAGATGTTAGTCAACAAATAAAATACCAATCCCACTTCGAGGGGGATATCGCGGTATATAGGGTCATTCGCTATTATGCGGGGCGCATAGGGTCTCATCCGCTATATAATGCGGGAATATCAATCACTCCAATATATACTACTATATATATATAACATCCAACGGATACATTATAAATTCATCTATCAAGTCAGGCATCCAATAATTTAAATTTAACATTTACATTTGAACGGTTATCCAAATGAGTGAGAAAATCTCACCTTTATTTTTTTTGCAATCCACTTCAATCTCGACCTGGTTTCACGATTTTTGACCTTGTATAAACATTATAGGATTTTATTAACATTTGAAATAAATAGGATAATTAATTACCATTTAATTAACTAATGATTTGATTTAACAAATAATTAAATTTTAAACAAATTTTCCTTTTTAAAAAAAAACCTTTTAGGAACTAAAGTAATTAAATAAGTTTAACAAACAAGTTAATCACCTTAATCCATTTTTAAAATAAACTAGTAAGTTTAAAATATGTATATTTTTTTAACACACATATGCTTACAAAAATGATCTATATTTCCATCTAAAGTTTCTATTTTTCCTAAATTTTATCTACATGTATATTTTATGATTTACAGTATATATTCACATATATATATATATGTATATTATTAAAGTTAAAATAAATAAACTGTGTACATATATATACCTGCTGTAATGACTTTTTTTTCTCTGTATAGATATATATATATATATATATTTAGAATTAAAACTAATATAGGTTTTAAACCTTACTGTTATTATTTTTTTCAACCTATATATGTATTACTTAAATTTCAAAAACAAAATCGTACCTCACTGCCGAACTACTCCTTCGCCTCACTGCTCTCCCTACCGCACCGCGTGGCGCCGCACAAACCATCGTCTCCTCGCGCCCCTAGCCGTTCTCGATCCACGAGAACCTCCCGCCGCCGATTCCCCTCGACTTCAATCGGGACTCGATCGCGAGTCCCACCTACAGGCCGTGCTTAGAACCCCACGACGCGAGCTTCAAACTCGTTTGCGATTTTGGTTTCGATTCGATTTCCTAAAGCATACGAAAAGGGAGGGGATAATCGTGACTAAATTTGAAAACGAGGTGGCCATATTTTTTTTATTTGAAAGTCGATTTTCGTTCGACTGGAAGAGGATAAAAATAAATTGCGTGGATTGAACTGAAGGGAAAAGGGAATTTCGATTGCTTGAAATTCTTCTGACTTCGGTTGGAAATTTTAAAAGAGAAGGAGGGAAAAGACATAAAGGAGAGGTAGCATGCGATGAATGTTTGCGTGAGGGTGTTGGGCTACAGTGCTTTTTGAAGTGAAGGGAAAAAGTATCGATGTGAAATTAATTGACTGGTCAAAATATACAATATATATATATATAATATTATTTAAATTCAAATTGTCCCGAAAACGTAGCTTAAAATCTCGAACTCCTATCGAGGCGTGCCGCTAGGCGTTCATAATGTTATACCTGTATTTCGAACGTACTGGAAAATGTTTCGAGTCCTAATTCGATCGTATGGAGAAGATGACTTTTTGGACCCAGTTATTATATTAAATTTTATATATAGATTTCAGCGCGTTTATATACCCTACGATCACACGACAACTCCAAACGCTACGAAAATTGAAATCCGATAATAATACAATATTACAGATCCAATGGAACTGGTTTCGTCGAATTCCGAGACTATGCCTCGAAGGCTATTTTTAAATATCGATTTAAACGATATATTTTTAAAACTGAACAAATCACGTTCAATTTCAATTTAAAACTTTTATCACCTTTATTACTATCAATATAAATTTTACAAGCCTTTAAAATATTTTTAACAAGCTTAAAAACAAGATTCAATATTTTATCCAACTTCCAATAATTAAATTCAATAATTTAATTATCCGAAAAATAGTTATATTTGAAATTCAAGTTAAAAACCAACACCCGAATATTTAAAATCAATTAAATATTCCAATTTCAAATATCCAAAATTCCAGGTCGTTACATTCCTCCCCCCTTAAAAGAATTTCGTCCTCGAAATTTCTAAGGTAGAAAGAACGTTCCAAACCCATTAACTTACTAAAACTTACTTAGTGAAAGCCTCATATTCACTTTTCTAATCCTTTAGTTCCAACTAAACAATTAGTTTCAATTCCAATTCCCAAAATACTTTATTTAATTTCCAATTTGAAATCGGCTTATCGTTAACAAAAATTTTCAAAAAAAATTTCTAACTCCCAAAATTTCCAAATTTTTTTGGCAGAGTCTCCCTTGTACGGAGGAGCTTTTGCAATTTGACAAGAGAGATAAATATATATACGTCGACCCACACGGTCGGAAATCAAAAACAATATATCATATCTTCTTCTTTTTATTGCGTAGGCGTACTTCTATTTAGTATTTTTTAGCAAGCGCCTTATTTATTTAGCTATTAGCGCGACCAAAATCCAGCCAAACATTCTCCAAGTACTTGTACTTACTCAATTTAAACACGTAAGCACTAAATATGTGAAATTCATAACGTTTCATTTATTTTCATAAGCTAAACATATGGTTTACACAAGCAATACATACTAAACAATAATCATAAGTAATTATAAGATTCCAACACTAATTTTAATTGCTTTCAACCAAACCACATATCATTTTCATTAAATTTGAATGGTTTATAACCCAATTGCTTACACTCAATTTATTTTTAAACCAAACAAACTCATATTCATTTCAATTGATTCCAAAATCAATTTCATTTGCTTCTACCAATTCATAGAATTTTATTTACTCTTGTTTATGTCAACGACCAAATTTTCCTATGCTAATTCGTCGATATTCACTTAATAGAATATCCATTTTAGTTTATAACTACTACAAATTAATTTCAACTCACTTTATATTTAATTCCATTCCATTTTAATTTTAACTTTTTCGCAACCAATATAAATTTCATTTCAATTCTAATTTATTCACAATCCTTTCATCGCATTTTATTTCATATCCAAATAGGTTTCATTCGAAACCATTTTATTAAACCCAAAAACATTTCATATGTTAAATAACCATTCCGCAAATAAATTTAAGCCAAGCTTCTTTTAATATTAACTCAAGTTATTAATTTTCTTTAAATAATTTCAGTTCATAACTTAAGTTTATTTTTTTCTTGTAACCAACTTCTAATTTAAATCCTTGATTTGATTTTTATTTAATCAAATTTCATCCATTTACTAATTAATTCGATTAATCCATTTATTCAATCCATTTTAAATTTTAATTCACATTCTCAATTCATTCCCGAATTCATTTAATTAATATCAAGGCCATTTTCAATTATTCTATGCTTTTGTTGGGTTTGTTTGCAACTCAAACCATTTCTATTTTAATCCAATTCCATTTTATTTGACACATTTCAATTCATATTTAATTTTCTTACAATCTAGGTTGAATTTTATTTATAACTCGAGTTCATTTTCAAAAATCCATTTTTAACTAACAATCCAACTTCTATTTAACTAAATTAGGTTCCATTCCCATATTTTATTAACTAATTAATTATCTAATTAGTTCATTTCCAATTCTTAAATCAATATTTGATTTTTATTTCAAAAAAAAATCACTTTAACTATTTTACTTGAGTTCAATCTATTTTATAATTCAAGTTTGGATTTTTATTTCATTTTCCAAAATATCAATCAATCTTTATTTTGGATTTTCTATTCCACTTTCCAATTTTTATAAGTCACCCACTCATATTTCCATCAATTTATAATCAAGCACATTCACATTTTGTTATTAACTCAAGACCGTACATTTATTTATAGCCCAAGCATATCTTTATTCAATCCATCTTTTAAGAGCTATTCCAATTCATTTATTCCAATCCAATTCTTATTCAACTACTTTTATTTATTTAAGCAAAAATTTAATTTCATTCAATATCATCTACACTCAACTGAAATTTTATTTCAATTTAATTCTATTTCAACTCAACTTCATTTAGTTTAAGTTAATTTCAATTCAATTCTTATTTTTCAAATCCAACTTAAATTTTATTTTCCAATTCAACCACATCCAAAATTTAATCTATTTAACTAATCTGCTTCACTAATTTATTTCATACAAATTACCATCAATTAAATCTCAAAATTTTAATTTCTCCGACTCACTCTAAGTTAAATTTCCCTTTTTAACCTTTTCGCTTTTAATTTTTAATTCCCAACATTCCATCTTCATATTTTTCTTCAAAATCATTCACCATTTATACGTTTATAACTTATCTCCTTATGATTTCTAAATTTTTTTAAATAAGGATTCCAGAATTCAAACACCCGGAAATATTATTTTTTCAAACCATTATGAAATCACAACATCCCAAATCACCCTTTTTTTAAATTTAAACCCGCCCTGTTTTTTTTTCTTTATCCCAAAACAAATTCCCTTGGAATTTTCTAAACAACGTTTGTTTTTCCAACAAAATCTCCAAATCAATTACTTTGGTAGCAACCCATCACTTTAGAAACTCAAAAATGAATACTAATGATGCAGCCATCATCATCAGAATTATTTTCCAGCGACCGAAGCGATTTCAATGCTATACATCTTCAAAACCCATTTAAAATTATTTCTCTTCAAAAATATCTCCAAAATAATATTACTATTATTTACCTTCAAACACTTTAGAAAATATTTTCAAAAATCTCCGGGATTTAAATATTTTCAAACTCATATTTGTATTCATTTTTAGTTTTTGATTCAATTGTATAATCCATACTTATATAATTTCCATTTGGTCATCTATAACCAACTCCAGATTTTATAATCTTGTCCAAATATACCATAATAATTTTTGAAAATTATTTTCTTTATAAAAATATAATTTGGGTAAAATTATTTCATTTACCCGCTTCAAAACAATATTGTGTCTGTTTATCGTATTCAAGTGTTTAGAAACTCCTATCGATATTAGTGGCGACCACTACTCGACAAGAATTTATATACCACTCAACCAATAAGTTAACACAATATAAAACGTTTATATTCACTAACAAATATGTGCTCATATCTATTAATACACTCAAACTCATTCTAGAGTACTACTGACTCCATCTCTAATGAGTAATCCCCACCAGAGCCAAGGTAATTCTCGCTTAACCTTCTACTCTGATACCAAGTGTGATAACCCGCAAATCCATACCGCTTTGAGCTGACAATATTCCACCTCAATTCAACTCAAAGTGGATGGAAATACGAGTCTTCAGGGTTAAAGAAGAAAGAGGTAGAAGAAGAAGGAGAAAATAACAACATCAGAGTCTCACAATCGCAGCGGAACAAAATACAATATATAATAACAGCTTTTAAATACAAAGAAATCCATACTACTATATATATACATACCATTATCAGAGTACAACAAACATCCATCACTTGGACAACTTAACACTTGTCCTTACATAGTGGAATAATAATCAAATACGGAAGTACGCTCTGCCATCCAGCTCGTCTCTTGAACTCCTTAGCTTTTTAACCTGAATCTGTACAACTCGGTATGACCCGAGCATCATAATAAAACAACACCCGAGTCAGTTTGGAAAACCAGCGTGGGAAAATCACACTCAATTGGATTATTATATTTTGTTTTAAAAACCCTTTGAAAACAAAGGTATCTCGAAAGACCACGCCACAAATAAATATGTCGGGTTTTTACCTTACGATAACCAAAACATTTTTATCAAATTCGTCTGATATTATAATCGTGTCTACAGAAAGTAAAATAGAATCAATCTGAAATGCTTACATCTCACGTTCCAGCATAGCTGGGCACAATCAAAACCGTACGGGCGCTTATTGGAGATTAGGTTCCATACAATGGCAGGTCTACTAGGGTACCGCCCGTCAAAGTACCTGGCCTAGATCAGCGTACCGAGGACCACGCCCGATCCCCTGCAACACAAGACCGGAGCTACCCCTTACTGGATAGTCCGAATAAGATCACCCCGCGGTTGGAGCTAACAACCGCCACACAGCCGAAAATAAAGGGACTCTAGACAGGGATGACCTTACCTTACTTGGGTGCTACCCACTTAGCCTTGCTGCACCTCCCCTGTTTTAGCCATTCTCGGTTGATGAGGCTTGAGGTTAAGCGTTACCTTTTAAAGAGCACCTTCACTTAGAATGCTCATCCTTCAATGACGATGGTCTGATAGCATTCGTCCATACAAGTTGTTCTGGGTTTGGACAAACCGAATTACCGTCTTCATCATCTTCACGGTATTCATTCGCAAATGTTCAAACCAAATCGAAGTGGTTTTCGGATAATTAAATCCGATCCCGGTCTCTTCAAAACGATCAGCGCATTGGCCAATATTGATAGTCGGTTATTTAACTATCATGTAACATCCACAAGCAACCATTAGGCCTTAAATAATTTCCCAAATTATTTATCTCAAATATATCTTCACAAGATATTATTTCCATATTTCAACACTTTGAAAATAGTTTTTCAATCCCCTTTTATTCTCACGGAACAAATTTAAACCGTTTTCCCAATACTTGGAATATTTTATCCACTTCATTGGTTACTTAACACTTGGAAAATATTCCTTTATCTCCTATTTTCTTTTTTAAACCATTTACAATTTTATTTGTAAATTTTCCAAACTTGTTTCACATGAATTCTATAAATCCCAGAATTCCTTAATTAATTCCCTTTTACATTTCCAAAACCATTTAGCTTATTTAAAATTCAGGTTTCACTCGTACTCTCCTTGTGAATTTTATTTCACCTTCGCGGTTCACTTATCTTAAGCCTTAGCAATTTATTTAAGTTCCTATAGAACCGCTATAGATCTTCCTCTAAAATCTTATTTGATTTGCTAAACTTAGCTTCCCATCTCAAGAGGCTTTGTAATTAAATTTTAAAACGTTTAAAAACATATATAACTATAAAATAAGAATAATGGTTTTATTTTCAAAATAGGGTTTAAGGTAAAAACAAACTTCGAGATATTCTAAATCCAATAATTGTTTATAAAAATTATATAGTATAGTACTTTATTTAAAACAATTTCTATTACTCAACAAAAGTCTATTTTTTTTAAAATCCAATATTCACCAATTCAATTTATAAATTCCTCTCGATTCGTATCACATTTTTCGTATCACCATTTCTCACATTCGAAATATATCGACTATTTCTTTTGAAAACAATTTTCATAACTCGATATAAGTTCACGCCAACTTATATTTTACATATCCACCGATATCATCTTTCATATTAATAAACCCCATTTATAAATTTATAACTCCCCTGAGTTTTCCCTTTATTTATAAAAAATATTTTTATTTAAAAATTCCATTTTTATAATTTTATTCCTCAATAAGATTCCATTATCGATTCAAATATCTCTTCAGGCCCTTTAATTTCAAATCTTTACTTAAACTAATTAAGTATAACCCAAGTTAGTTAATATGTTTTTATTCTACTTAATTCCCTTTTTAGAATAAATCCAATTTTCAATACCAATATTTTCTATTCGAATTTTCTTTTTAAGTTCCTTAAATTTAATTATTTCTGGTATTCGAAATTCCCATTTTAATTCCATGCTATTTAACATTTTATAATTCAATTCACAAACAAACCATAATAATTTATCCATCATATCATATATCAATATATATATATATGAACAATAAATATTTTTTAGGAATCCTGTTGGATCCCTCCAACCTGTTTTCCTGCATCCACAAATGTTAGTCAACAAATAAAATACCAATCCCACTTCGAGGGGGATATCGCGGTATATAGGGTTATCCGCTATTATGCGGGGCGCATAGGGTCTCATCCGCTATATAATGCTGGAATATCAATCACTTCAATATATACTACTATATATATATATAACATCCAACGGATACATTTTAAATTCATCAATCAAGTCAGGCATCCAATAATTTAAATTTAACATTTACATTTGAACGGTTATCCAAATGAGTGAGAAAATATCACCTTTATTTTTGTTCACAACCACTTCAATCTCGACCTGGTTTCACGATTTTTGACCTTGTATAAACATTATAGGTTTTTATTAACATTTGAAATAATTAGGATAATTAATTACCATTTAATTAACTAATGATTTGATTTAACAAATGATTAAATTTTAAAAAAAATTTCCTTTTTTAAAAAAATCTTTTAGGAACTAAAGTTATTAAACAAGTTTAACAAACAAATTAATCACCTTAATCCATTTTTAAAATAAACTAGTAAATTTAAAATATGTATTTTTTTTGAACACACATATGCTTACAAAAATGATCTATATTTCCATATAAAGTTTCTAATTTTCCTAAATTTTATCTACATGTATATTTTATGATTTACTGTATATATTCACATATATATATATGTATATTATTAAAGATAAAATAAATAAATTGTGTATATATATATATAGAATTAAAACTAATATAGGTTTTAAACCTTACTGTTATTATTTTTTTCAACCTATATATGTATTACTTAAATTTGAAAAACAAATTCTACCTCACTACCGAACTACTCCTTCGCCTTGCTGCTCTCCCTACCACACCTCGTGGCGTTGCACAGACCATCGCCTCCTCGCGCCCCCTAGCCGTTCTCGATCCACGAGAACCTGCCGATTCCCCTCGACTTCAATCGGGACTCGATCGCGAGTCCCATCTCCAGGCCGTGCTTAGAACCCCACGACGCGAGCTTCAAACTCGTTTACGATTTTGGTTTCGATTCGATTTCCTAAAGCATACGAAAAGGGAGGGGATAATCGCGACTAAATTTGAAAACAAGGTGGCCATATTTTTTTTATTTGAAAGTCAATTTTCGTTCGACTGGAAGAGGATAAAAATTAATTGCGTGGATTGAATTGAAGGGAAAAGGGAATTTCGATTGCTTGAAATTCTTCTAACTTCGGTTGGAAATTTTAAAAGAGAAGGAGGGAAAAGACAGAAAGGAGAGGTAGCGTGCGATGAGTGTTTGCGTGAGGGTGTTGGGCTATAGTGCTTTTTGAAGTGAAGGGAAAAAGTATCGATGTGAAATTAATTGACTGGTCAAAATATACAATATATATATATATATATATATATATATAATCAAATTTCATCCATTTAGTAATTAATTCGATTAATCCATTTATTCAATCCATTTTAAATTTTAATTCACATTCTCAATTCATTCCCGAATTAATTTAATTAATATCAAGGCCAATTTCAATTATTTTATGCTTTAGTTGGATTTGTTTGCAACTCAAACCATTTCTATTTTAATCCAATTCCATTTTATTTGACACATTTCAATTCATATTTTATTTATAACTCGAGTTCACTTATCTTATGCCTTAGCAATTTATTTAAGTTCCTATAGAACCGTTATAGATCTTCCTCTAAAATCTTATTTGATTTGCTAAACTTAGCTTCCCATCTCAAGAGGCTTTGTAATTAAATTTTAAAATGTTTAAAAACATATATAACTATAAAATAAGAATAATGGTTTTATTTTCAAAATAGGGTTTAAGGTAAAAACAAACTTCGAGATATTTTAAATCCAATAATTGTTTATAAAAATTATATAGTATAGTACTTTATTTAAAACAATTTCTATTACTCAACAAAAGTCTATTTTTTTAGAAAATCCAATATTCACCAATTCAATTTATAAATTCCTCTTGATTCGTATCACATTTTCCGTATCACCATTTCTCACATTCGAAATATATCGACTATTTCTTTTGAAAACAATTTTCATAACTCGATATAAGTTCACACCATTAACTTATATTTTACATATCCACTGATATCATCTTTCATATTCATAAACCCCATTTATAAATTTATAACTCCCCTGTGTTTTCCCTTTATTTATAAAACACAATTTTATTTAAAAATTCCATTTTTATAATTTTATTCCTCAATAAGATTCCATTATCGATTCAAATATCTCTTTAGGCCCTTTAATTTCAAATCTTTACTTAAACCAATTAAGTATAACCCAAGTTAGTTAATATGTTTTTATTCTACTTAATTCCCTTTTTAGAATAAACCAATTTTCAATACCAATATTTTCTATTCGAATTTTCTTTTTAAGTTCCTTTAATTTAATTATTCCTAGTATTCGAAATGCCCATTTTAATTTCCATGCTATTTAACATTTTATAATTCAATTCACACACAAACCATAATAATTTATCCATCATATCATATATCAATATATATATATATGAACAATAAATATTTTTGAGGAATCCTGTTGGATTCCTCCAACTTGTTTTCCCTGCATCCACAGATGTTAGTCAACAAATAAAATACCAATCCCACTTCGAGGGGGATATCGCGGTATATAGGGTCATCTGCTATTATGCGGGGCGCATAGGGTCTCATCCGCTATATAATGCGGGAATATCAATCACTCCAATATATACTACTATATATATACATAACATCCAACGGATACATTATAAATTCATCAATCAATTCAGGCATCCAATAATTTAAATTTAACATTTACATTTGAACGGTTATCCAAATGAGTGAGAAAATCTCACCTTTATTTTTGTTTGCAATCCACTTCAATCTCGACCTGGTTTCACGATTTTTGACCTTGTATAAACATTATAGGTTTTTATTAGCATTTAAAATAAATAGGATAATTTATTACCATTTAATAAATTTAATTAACTAATGATTTGATTTAACAAATAATTAAATTTTAAACAAATTTTCCTTTTTTAAAAAAATCTTTTAGGAACTAAAGTAATTAAATACGTTTATCAAACAAATTAATCACCTTAATCCATTTTTAAAATAAACTAGTAAGTTTAAGATATGTATATTTTTTTTGAACACACATATGCTTACAAAAATGATCTATATTTCCATCTAAAGTTTCTATTTTTCCTAAATTTTATCTACATGTATATTTTATGATTTACTGTATATATTCACATATATATATGTGTATATTATTAAAGTTAAAATAAATAAACTGTGTATATATATATGCCTGCTGTAATTACTTTTTTTTCTCTGCATATATATATATATATATATATATTTAGAATTAAAACTAATATAGGTTTTAAACCTTACTGTTATTATTTTTTTCAACCTATATATGTATTACTTGAATTTGAAAAACAAAATCGTACCTCACTGCCGAACTACTCCTTCGCCTCGCTGCTCTCCCTACCGCACCTCGTGGCGTCGCACAGACCATCACCTCCTCGCGCCCCCTAGCCGTTCTCGATCCACGAGAACCTCCCGCTGTCGATTCCCCTCGACTTCAATCGTGACTCGATCGCGAGTCCCACCTCCAGGCCGTGCTTAGAACCCCACGACGCGAGCTTCAAACTCGTTTGCGATTTTGGTTTCGATTCGATTTCCTAAAGCATACGAAAAGGGATGGGATAATCACGACTAAATTTGAAAACGAGGTGGCCATATTATTATTTTTAATTTGAAAGTCGATTTTCGTTCGACTGGAAGAGGAAGAGGACAAAAATAAATTACGTGGATTAAACTGAAGGGAAAAGGGAATTTCGATTGCTTGAAATTCTTCTGACTTCGGTTGGAAATTTTAAAAGAGAAGGAGGGAAAAGATAGAAAGGAGAGGTAGCGTGCGATGAATGTTTGTGTGAGGGTGTTGGGCTATAGTGCTTTTTGAAGTGAAGGGAAAAAGTATCGATGTGAAGTTAATTGGCTGGTCAAAATATACAATATATATACATATATATATATATATATATAATATTATTTAAATTCAAATTGTCTCGAAAACGTAGCTTAGAATCTCGACCTCCTATCGAGGCATGCCGCTAGGCGTTCATAATGTTATATCCATATTCTAAATGCACTGGAAAAGGTTTCGAGTCCTAATTCGATCGTATGGAGAAGATGGCTTTTTGGACCCAGTTATTATATTAAATTTTCAATATAGATTTCAGCGCGTTTATATACCCTACGATCACACGACAACTCCAAACGCTACGAAAATTGAAATCCGATAATAATACAATACTATGGATCCAATGGAACTGGTTTCGTCGAATTCCGAGACTATGCCTCGAAGGCTATTTTTAAATATCGATTTAAATGATATATTTTTAAAACTGAACAAATCACCTTCGATTTCAATTTTAAAACTTTTATCACCTTTATTACTATCCATATAAATTTTACAAGCCTTTAAAATATTTTTAACAAGCTTAAAAACAAGATTCAATATTTTATCCAACTTCCAATAATTAAATTCAATAATTTAATTATCCGATAAATAGTTATATTTGAAATTCAAGTTAAAAACCAACACCCGAATATTTAAAATCAATTAAATATTCCAATTTCAAATATCCAAAATTCTGGATCGTTACATTCCTCCCCCCTTAAAAGAATTTCGTCCTCGAAATTTCTAAGGTAGAAAGAACGTTCTAAACCCATTAACTTACTTAGTGAAAGCCTCATATTCACTTTTCTAATCCTTTAGTTCCAACTAAACAATTAGTTTCAATTCCAATTCCCAAAATCCTTTATTTCAATTCCAATTTGAAATCAGTTTATCGTTAACAAAAATTTTCTAACTCCCAAAATTTCCAAATTTTTTTGGCAGAGTCTCCCTTGTACGGAGGAGCTTTTGCAATTTGACAAGAGAGATAAATATATATACATCGACCCACACGGTCGGAAACCAAAAACAAACAACAATATATCATATCTTCTTCTTTTTATTGCGTAGGCGTACCTCTGTTTAGTATTTTTTTAGCAAGCGGCTTATTTATTTAGCTATTAGCGCGACAAAATCCACCCAAAAGGCCTCCAGGTACCTGTACTTACTCAATTTAAACACGTAAGCACTAAATATGTGAAATTCATAATGTTTCATTTATTTTCAATAGCTAAACTTATGGTTTACACAAGCAATACATACTAAACAATATTCATAAGCAATTATAAGATTCCAACACTAATATTAATTGCTTTCAACCAAACCACATATCATTTTCATTAAATTTGAATGGTTTACAACCCAATTTCTAACAACTCGCATATTTTACGATTGTATATTTAAATGTTTTATTTAAATATAGCATCGTTAGTCGGATTTAAGTCTGAAATGTCACTTTTTGCAAACAGTTGAATTAGGACTCGAGACCACTTCCATTGAGTCCAAAATGACGTTTGCGACTTTTTTGAGTATAAACATCGATATGCTTGGAGTTGAGTGAAATTTTGATATTTTCATTTAGGACTTTGGGTTTGGGTTTC
Source organism: Allium fistulosum (assembly GCA_030737815.1). NCBI lineage: Eukaryota > Viridiplantae > Streptophyta > Magnoliopsida > Asparagales > Amaryllidaceae > Allium > Allium fistulosum. The sequence continues at coordinate 106,928,675 of CM060907.1, forward strand.
AGCCCAATAACCTAACACCCAACCCATCTAATACCCTAACTCCCACTCCACTCCACTTCATTTCTTCATAACATTTCCTAACACTCAAGCTTAAGTAAAAATGGGGGAAGAGAAAGGAAATTAGAATTCCAAACCCTAGATTGATTAGGAAATACAAATTCTAGCTCCAACATCAAAGAGAAGCTTAGGTAAGCATCCTCTTCTTCTTCTCCATCTCAATCTCTCTCCAATTTCAGAAATTTCCTATAACCTAACTTAGGAAATATTGCTTTTGGTCTTAGATTGGAGCTTCTAGAGTTGAATTGAAGAGTAGTTGATCTTTCCTTTGCTTTAGAGCTTCTCATTTGTTGTTTTGGGTTGAAAAGGTGAGTTTTTGAACTCACATCTATGTCTATATCATTGATAGTTGTTTGGTAGTAATTCCTAACATCTATCCCTTGACCATTTGCTTTTGAATTGAATTGGTTTGATGAATATTCCAATTTTTGGTGTTTTGAAGTCAAATCTTTAAAAATCCTATCTTTGATGTTTGAACATGTTGTTGGGGTGTATCGAAGAGCCTATAAGGCTGGGTTGTCGCTTAACATAAATCCCTAGTCTCCGATGCTCGTCCGATCGCTCCCGTTTGGATTTTTGCCCCTTTTGGGGGCTAGGCTGGAAATACTGGAAATGGCAGTTCAGTCGACTGAACCAGAAGGTCAGTCGACTGAACCAGGGACCAAAAAATTCTCTGGCCCTGTATCAGTCGACTGACCTTCTGGTTCAGTCGACTGATACTAGGAAACGAATGTTTCCTGGCCTGTATCAGTCGACTGAACCAGAAGGTCAGTCGACTGAACTAGGGACCCGAGAGTTTCTGGCCTTGTATCAGTCGACTGACCTTCTGGTTCAGTCGACTAAATCTGTGAAATTTGCTTTTTGCCTATTTTAGGCAGTTTTCGTGCGGGTTTCCGATTTTTAATCGATTTTTGATGATCCGAATTGTTGTTATCATTTATCGACTTTGATGACTTCTTTTTCGGAATTTTTGGGAATATCCATTTTGATGGATTCGGTATCGATTTTTATGATTTTAATTCACGTCGTCGAATGTGGATTTTGGTGATTAATTGTTTCTACAATCATTTCTGTGATTTGTCACTTTAAAATATAAAGTTTTTTTTATACTAGTAGTAAATACTCAAACTTTTCATCAAAACGATTTCAACACTATTTTTAATACAAAGCTCGTTTTCAAAGCCGTTTTCCAATCTATTAGTATATACAAACCTTTACCTCATTCGTATGAGAAATCTAATTAAACGGCTTAGTAAAACAAGTGGTATGAAACGCTTGTGTTTACTTCATCTGTTAATTCTTGGACTTGTTCGATCGAACTCTTGTGACAATTTTCGAGTGGAAATCTACAATCTGTTCGTAAATATTTAAGTTAAGCTAGTGGTTATGGGACATGAAGCTAAACTCTTATATTTACTAGCTTAGTGTGATTCACACTTTTTATTGATCGATGATGATCATTTTGTGATTTAGACTAGCGATGTGCGACGTCTCTTTGTTTGTGTGGGGGTTAAACCCCGTTTGTGGAGTTTCAACTCAAAATTGGTGGGGTAGCGACCCATGGTCTTCGGGCCGTTTGTGGAGCTTCGGCTCAAAATTGATGGTTAGCGACCATGGAATAGCGTTTCGTTTGTGATGCACGTGTTGGTGAGTTTTCATGCTCCCATTTGTGATAGGCCTCCCTCTTTTGTGATTTCCGGATTTCTAGAATTTGTGTTTAACCAATTTTCGTGTTTGCATTGATAAGCTCTATCAATATTTGTGTTTTTGGTGAATAATTTAAAGAATGCGATTCTTTTTGGATGTTTGAGATGATTTGGGATATTGTATGATTTTTGTTGTTATTTGATGTATACTTGTCGCAGTATGGCATTATTGTTATCATATGTTTTTTTGTCATATCTCTTATCTTATCTCACTTTATCTGATATTTATAGCTAGACTGATCCATTTATTATTTTCTTCTTAAATAATACTCGGGTCAGACCGAGGTATTTCAGGTGCTCCTGCTTGACTTGTTATCAGGGTCCGTCACCTGACTTTTGGCTAACTACTTTGGCATAGTAGTTTTTGTTAGTATACATTTGTGATGGAGACTCCTTGTTGTATACTTATTGTAACGACCCTAAATTTTCGACCCAATTTTTTTTTTTAAATTCATCGTTTCAATAAAAATTTTGAAATTATAAATGATCTCAATTTACGTCCAAACTTTATTTATGACATACGTCTAGTTAGATATGGACATAGAAAAAGTTTCGTTGGAAAATATTACAGTAAAGTCCGTTCGCGTTTTACTGTATATCAGTCCATATAAAGCTGCGTAAAATTTATCTTTCAAATCCAAATATTTTCACACAGTCCACTTGTAAAAATCATCCTGATCAAGATTATGTAATTCGTTTCGCCTAAAACTGTCATCGCCTGCTCCGTTTAAATTAATTTGCAAATCGTACAATTTAAGCGGCGTAAATGCAAATTTTATAAAATCATCGTATCGCAATAACCTGTGTACCGTTGGAACCGCATCGTCGCACTGATCAAAACGGTATACTCATTTGTGTAAATCGGAGTCCGACGTAAAAAAATTTCGTGTTAATTCATCGGTTCCAGACGGACCAATTAAATAATACTCAGCCCAAATTTTATCAGCCGTTTACAAAAGAAATGATGAATCATAAATCGGCTGGTAATTAAAGAGGTAGTGGGTAGCTAGTACTAGGGGATGGGTAGGGAATGGGAATGAGCGGACCTTTTAGGAGCTCAATGCAATTCCACTGTTACTTGATTTTAAACATAAAGAAGCCAATTCGTTCTTTCACTTTCCACTGCTCATTCATTGCTTCAGGTACAAGCTTTCTCTCCCAACCTCTCTCCTTCTTCATCTTTACTCCTCCCATTCTCTGTTTCACTGCACATTTTTTACAAACAAAATGGGAACCAAACTTCCACCACTCCTTACTCCCTCGACTTCACGCACCGCCCTGACCGACTGCACCATGTCCACCACAACCATCCCCTTGCCGCACCACCTCCACCCTGACGTGCTGCCACCCAACACCAATTGCCCAAACCACCACGTCCACGTCACCTCAGCCCCAGCCACCCGGCCGAACGCTTCCCCACCACGACCACACCCTCCGCCGTACGTACGAGAGCACCAACCGCCACCAACTACACCACGTGGCCATCAGCCCTCCAACGCCAACGCACTGCACCCCCTGAAACGCACTACCCCACCTCCCAATCCACACGCCACCAACAGCAACCCCACCTTCCAACCTCGGCCTCGCCTACTCTGCACTTCGCACCCGAGCTCTCCCCTGCCTCATCCCACCTACACTGACCGGAAACCACCCCTTTCCGTCGCCTCACCCTCGGCCAACACGTCTACCAGCCCACGTCACCTCGGTCAACACGTCCACCAGCCCACCCAATCACACCACCCACGTCCACTGCCTCCTCCCACCAAGTCGCCGACCACCCACGTCCACTGCCTCCCTGGTCCACAATCCAACTCCATCCTCCACCTGAAACCGCACCTCACTGGACCTACCTCTGTTCGCCTCCACGCCTCAGCCACCACCTTCCCTGGCCTCGTGTGTAAGTGTGTGTGTGTTGGAGTGTGCGTGCGTGTAGTAGGTGAAGGTGGACCGTATGCATGCATTCCATTGTATGCGTGATGTGTTGTGTAGGAGTGCGTGTGCTATGTTGTGAACCAAGAGAAAGTGCGTGAGTGTGGGAAGAGTATGGATGAACTGGTGATGTATTGTGAAGGGTTGCTGAAATAAAAAATAAGAAATATATACACTATATATTTGTTATGGTTGCATGAGTTATGCAACGTGTATGCAAGTGGAGAAAAATGCCAGCTCACATATTTTGCTTAAAGTCGTTTTGGGTTGTTTATAAAAAAAAAAGAGAAAAAAAAAAGAAAAAGAAGAAGAAACTGAGATTAGTAAATTTTGTTGGATATTGCAGTAAAGTATTTGCGCCAATATCTATTCCGGTTGCCAAAATAGTAACCGGCTTTTCTTTTTCCGTTGTATGCAGAAGCAACCAGTTGAGCGCCTTTTTGCAGCATCGTCAATCTTCAGCTTTTGTTCTTTTCTCCGTCTCCGGTAAGCGCATTTATATAAATTTAATATTATATACAAACGTTCATTGTATTAATATCGTTTTCTTTTGTCGATATTACAGTGTCCGTTGTTCGTGCTGTACCGACTTCTTTCGTGCTACTTTCACTTCGTCGTCTAATTTCTTTTTCCACGAAAGGTGAATTAATTTTCACGACTATATTCTTATACAAGTTTGAATTGATAAATGATTGCTATGCGATGTTGAATTGGATGTAAATTGTTATTGTTAAGTGATAAATTAATTGCAAGTTAAAAATTGGATATAGGATGGTTAACGATTTAAAATGAATTATATATGTCGAATTTTGATTGTTAACTTGACACCCTTATATGATAAATATTGATTAGTTAAATTGAACCTTTAAATTGGTAAGTTAATTGACACGTAGAAATTGATAAATTTCACTTTGGACTCTTGAACGTATTGAATTAACTGTTGTAGTTGAAATTGAACGACAAGTGAAACCGTAATGTTATAATCTTTAATCTACTTGAAATGATAGAGTAGATTCCAGAAATAGTTGTATTAGTTGGCGTAAATAAATACGATTATTTCGGGATTATTTGAAATTGTTGAATTGTTGTGAATGGATGCTATTGCTTGTTTATTTACTTTGACACCATCCCAGCTATCACACTGCAAGTTCCCTTTGTGTGTTTCGATTTTGAATTTAAAATGGAATCTGGTTGAAATGATAAATACCCAAACAATTTTGACTTAGGATAGAAAATGAAAATAAAACCCGATTGGCCAAATGTTTTGATTTAAATAAAAATAAAGTTTTATTTGACGAATAACAAAGTTTTGAATAATTTGGAATTTAAATTGAAATGAATGTAAATGTGAATATTTGAATTTGGAACGAATATTAAAGTAGTAATTGACAAAATAATATTGTTTAAAATTTAATTATTTAATAATTAAATTTTTGAAATAATTAATAAATTTTAAATTTATTAACAATTGAGTTTGGAATTATTAATGAATGAATTTGAAATGATTAAAAATTAAGATTTAAAAATTATTGAAATATGATGAGGTTGAATTATAATTAAATTGAATTGAATATCTTATTTAAGAGTAATTGGATTTTTGAACAAGTGAAATAAGTTTTAACTAAGTTTGAAATTTGAAAGGGATATCTTTGGTAAGAAATTGAATGCGATTTATCGAAACAAATGAAAGACTTGTAATTTAAAGAATTGGATTTGATAAGTGTAATTGTAAACAAGTTGTAAACTTTGATAATGAAATCGAATTTAAGACGTAACGTAATGAATTGGGAATTTAATTGAAATTGTTTAATGATAAATAAAATTTAATGAATATTGAATGGAAGCGATAATTGATTTAAATTGTTTTGAACGTAAAGTTAGTTAAACGATTTTGGAATGAACTTATATACAAAATGCAACTAATATTTGAATTGTTTAATTGAAACTTTGAAATTGAATTATGGAAATGTTGAAATTGAAATTGGAAAGTTTGAAACGTAATTTTGGAAATTGATTTTGAAAGACTAACGAATTGTCGATTTACGAATTCAAATGGAAATTGAAATGGTTTTGAAATATATTAACGACCAATCGGTGTTATAATCACGAAGGTTATTAAAGGAACCGGAGTCGGTTTGGGACATACTCACTGTCTAAACCGGAAACCACTTTAATAACTATACGCGAAGTGATGATCCAGAATGAAGTGGTTGGATTGGCGAACGTTGATGATTGAAGAAAGTGAACAATAATGGATAGCCTTGACACTTGTGTCAAATTGGAAATGACTAAAACAGGAGCTGTGCCGGGCCAATGGAGGATTAGCTACCTCAAGTGGACACACTTCTTCGTAAACTATTCTTTTACTTTGTGATTGATTGGTGCGCACCCTTGAATTGGGAGTGTTGTCTCACGGTGTTGCGGGCGCTGCGGCGTTGCGTTCTCACCAGTCCGGATCAGGCGAACGGTAGTGTCACTACCTTGGGTATAGCCTCATGTGCCTTGTCATACTTGTATTCCATTTATGCGCGACCACTACGATTTTGATTTGTACCTTTAGTATATGGATTGCCCTCTGGTGACTTCCGGTTTTGGGGAAACTACGGTCTTGTATATGCTCTTGGGAATATAAAATGTGTTAAGGGTGGAATGGGCCATGACTTAACACTATTTTGATACCTTTATATTACTGATAGACATTATCTATTTATCGTACTCTACTATGTATAGATAGTTTATCGGATCCTAAAAGATGTTTATTCCATCCATCTTTGAGTTATTGTTATTTAAATTGTTGAACCATATTATCTGTATAAGAATATATGTCCTGATTCGAGTGTTTGTTTGTGCATATGCTCGGATCAGACTGAGGATTTCTGTTGCTGTGCTATTGGAAGCTGAAGACTTGAAGACTATCTTATCTTTATCAGTATTGTTCTTTCCATTTGGCTATTTGGACATCTATGTTGTTGTATTCCTTTTATTTGAGACATTGTTGTATTTACTTAGTAGCTTCATGAACTACTATTATGACATTGTTGTAATTCCGCTGCACTATTTTGTTATGTTGTATTTTCTGTGATTCTGTGATGATTCTCATTTATATACATATACTCCATTAATGATTCGTGTTTTGCACTATTTAAGTTGACATGTGTGGATTATTGTCAATTTAAATGGTCCAAATATACGGGTTGTTACAGTTGGTATCAGAGCTTAGGTTCCCGATAACCTTAGCCTGTGGAGTTTAAAGCTCATTAGAGATAGGGTGAACATACCCTAGATTGAGGAGAATCATTGCAGAATCCACCTCCTTGATTCATCTTTCTTATTGAATTCGTTGAATAGAATTTCCTTAAGTTCTATAAATTTCTATCTTTGATTCTAAATCACTTTTGGTATTCCAGGATGGCTACCAGAAGAAATGTTAGAGGCAGGGGTGGAAATGCTCCTGGTCCACATGCTCCAGCTCCCGCAGTCCAATTCTCCACTCTTAGCAAGGAGTATACTCAGCTTGGAGGAGTCAAATTTACTGGCTCCGAAAGTATTATCGAAGCACAACAATGGCTAAAGAGTTTGGAGAGGATCTTTTCTGGCTTAGAGATCGCAGATGCTCAGAAGCGCAAGTTGGCCGCTTGGCAGCTTCAGGATGCTGCTCAAGATTGGTGGGAATCAGTCACTTCTCGAACTGATGAGGAAACCATCACTTGGGCCCAGTTTAGGTAGTAATCTATCTAAATTTCTACTAAATAAATTTCTCTCTTATCTCGTCAAAATTTTGATTCGTTTCATATCATTTGTAATAGGGATTCTTTCATGGCTCAGTGGATGCCAACTGCTGGGAAGGCCCAACTCTATCGGTCTTTCATGGATCTCAAGCAGGGCAGCATGACCTTTACTGAGTACGAAAAGAGGTTTAACGAACTCTCCAAGTTCGGACCGGGCTTGATTGACACACCTCTACTGAAGAACGAGAAGTTCATACATGGCGCACGCCCAGAGTATTACGAGCTCCTCACCGCTCATGTCCATGGAACTTTCACTGAGTTGATGGATTTTGCTCTTCGATACGAGGGAAAGCCCAAGGGAACATCTGTCCCCAAAGCCCCAGTTACTCAGACACCAGCTAATCAGTCGGGAAAGAGGAAGCAAAATTTCGAGCAACAGAAGAAGAATTGGCAGCAGAAATCTGGGATTGGCTATTCTCAGAAGAAGCCTATCGACTTATCCTCCATCACTTGTTTCAAATGTGACCAGAGGGGTCACTACGCCAGCAGTTGTCCAGCCTCTGCTAGTGCCGCTGTTCCGCCTCCTCAGAATACTAGGAACGACCTCTGTCACGTATGTCTGCAGCCGGGCCATTTCAAGAGGGATTGTCCTATGTACAAAAAGGGAAAGACGGCCGGGGTATTTGCTATGACTTCTTCCACCCATGATCCACCTACCCCACCGGCTCCTACTGATAACCAAGGTACATTACAGGGTATTTTTATGTTGCATACTTTACCAGTTAAAGTTCTATTTGATACCGGAGCAACACATAGTTTCATATCTATTGATTTGTGCAATAAACTTGGTTTGGAACCCATTCTTTCATCTACCTTCTTATGTGTATCAAACCCTATTGGAGGGCCCGCTAACCTTAAAAGGGTTTGTAAATATGTCACTCTTATGCATGGCATTCACCACTTCACTTGGGATTTCTATGTCCTCGGGTTCGAAGCATTCGATATACTATTAGGCATTGATTGGCTACGGAAGTTCGAAGCTGTTATCTCATGCAAAGCTCGAACAGTCTCTCTCATCGATGACAAGAGTATGCCTTTGGTTATTAAAGGCAAATCACCTCAAGAATATGCTGGGAGTTTTATATTTTCACTTGACTCCCATCCAAATGAACTAAGCTCTACTCCAGTTGTTCAATTCTTTTCTGATATATTTGGAGAAGTCAATTCTCTACCACCACCGCGGGAAATTGAATTCCGCATTGACCTTATTCCTGGTGCCCGACCAGTAATTCTCCCTCCTCGGAGAATGGCTCCTAAAGAAAAGGCAGAGTTGAATGTTCAAATTGAAGATTTATTTTCTAAAGGCTTGATTCGGCGAAGTCATTCAGAATGGGGTGTTGCAGTAGTGTTTGTCACAAAATCAGATGGTTCCCTCAGAATGTGTGTGGACTATAGAGAGCTGAACAAGCTCACACACAAGAACCGATATCCGATGCCCCGCATCAACGATCTCTTCGACCAGCTCCATGGAGCTAAAGTATTCTCTCAACTCGATCTGGCTACTGGCTTTCACCAACTCAGAATTGCCGAGGAGAGTATTCCTAAGACAGCATTCCGCACTGAGACTGGTTTCTTTGAATGGCTGGTTATGCCGTTTGGTCTTACTAATGCTCCAGCTTATTTCGTCGATTTGATGAATAGAGTTTTCCGGGATGTTCTTAACAAGTTTGTTCTTGTTTTCATCGATGACATTCTCGTCTTCTCTAAGGATGAGGAAGAGCATAGGTCGCATTTGGCTTTTGTTCTTGAAACTCTACGCAGCCATCAGCTTAAAGCCAAGTTTTCAAAATGCCATTTTTGGAAAGATGAAGTTCGATTTCTTGGCCATATTGTTTCAGAGAATGGGATTTCGGTCGATCCAGCTAAGATCGCCGTAATCAATGTAAGTTCTATTCTTACTTATCAATTCTATCAAAAACAACTTATCAATTTCTTAATTCGAATCGTTGGAATTTGCAGGATTGGGAGACTCCCAAAACTCCTACAGACATCCGCAGTTTCTTGGGTTTGGCCGGCTATTATCGCAGATTTATAGAAAACTTTGCTCGTATTGCCGCACCACTTACCGCACTGACCAGAAAGAATGTGAAATTTATTTGGAGCGAAAAGTGCGAAACAGCTTTCAATGAGATGAAGCGGAAGTTGACCTCTGCCCCGGTTCTTACAGTTATTGATGGTAGCGAAGGATTGACTGTATATACAGATGCTTGTCGAGATGGACTTGGAGCTGTTTTAATGCAGGAAGGAAAAGTTATTGCCTATGCTGGTCGTCAGTTAAAGACCCATGAGGCCAACTACGCAACCCACGACTTAGAGCTTCTTGCGGTTGTATTTGCTCTTAAGCTATGGAGGCACTATCTATTGGGAGAAAAATTCGAGTTATTCACTGACCATAAGTCATTGAGATATATCTTCTCGCAAAAGGATTTGAATCAGAGACAAGTCCGATGGCTCAAATTTCTAGCTGCATATGATCTTGATATTAACTACACTCCGGGGAAAGCAAATGCCGTAGCCGATGCTTTGAGCAGAAACCAAGCTATGATATGTTGTAATCTTGTTGAAGGAATGTTATTCCAGCTTTCCGTCTCCCCAGCTCTTATGGATCGTATTATAGCCAAGCAGTATGAGGACACTTTACTTTATCGCATCAAAGAAATAGTTCTTGGCAGAGTTGAAAATGCTGACAATAAAGTGGGTGCACATGTTGATATTAATGGAATCTTGAGGATTGATAATCGAATTTGTGTTCCTAATGTTGATGGTCTTAGACAGGAAGTGCTGAGAGAAAATCATAAGTCTTCACTTTCATTTCATCCCGGTGTCACTAAAATGTACCAGAATATGAAGAAGTTATATTGGTGGAGTGGGATAAAGCGCGATATTTCTACCTATGTTAGCAGGTGCACCACTTGCCAACAAGTTAAAGCTGATCACAGAAAGACAGCAGGATTGCTCCAACCGCTAGAGATTCCAGGTTGGAAATGGGAGCAGATTTCTATGGACTTTATTGATGGGCTGCCAAGGACTAGAAAGGGTAACAAAAGCATATGGGTGATTGTCGACAGACTGACGAAGTCCGCACACTTTATTCCAGTCATGACCACTCGTACAGCTTCGGGTTTGGCCGAGATATACATGAGAGAAGTTGTTAAACTTCATGGTGTACCATCTAGTATTGTATGCGATCGAGATCCTATTTTTACCAGTAAATTCTGGAAGGCATTTCAGGATACTTTGGGCACCAAACTGAATCTGAGCACAGCATATCATCCTCAGACAGATGGCCAAACTGAGAGGGTGAATCAGATTTTGGAAGACCTTCTCCGGGCTTGTATTATTGACTTTGGTGGATCTTGGGAAGACCATCTTCACTTGGTTGAATTCACTTATAATAATAGTTACCAGGTAAAGAATTTGAATTTCAAATTTGAATAAGTATATTTGAATTTAAATTAATTATCCTTTATAAACCAGGCAAGCATTGGTATGGCACCGTTCGAAGCCTTATATGGACGGCCGTGCAAGTCGCCAGCTTGTTGGATTGAGTCTGGAGATCGATTAGTGCTTGGACCAGAAATGATTATGGAAGCTTCTGAAAAGGTCGAAGAAATTAGGGAGAAGATAAAGACGGCACAGGATAGACAAAAGAGCTATGCTGACAAAAGGAGAAGAGATCTCGAATTCAGTGTAGGAGACAAAGTATTTCTGAAAGTGTCGCCTTTGAAGAATGTTATTCGATTTGGGAGGAAGGGAAAGTTTGCCCCTAGATTTGTTGGCCCATTTGAGATTACGGAAAGGGTTGGAACTTTGGCCTATAGAGTTGCATTGCCAGAGAAGTTCGCCGGTGTGCACAACGTGTTCCACGTCTCACATCTTCGCAAGGTTGTGCACGATCCATCTATGACCATCCCTACTGCTCAGTTGGATGAGATAGTTATTGAGCCAGACTTGACTATTGAGCGGAAGCCGCTTCGGATAGTTGATCGTGAGACAAAGCAACTCAGAAGGAAGTCGGTAAATCTCGTCAAAGTACAGTGGAGCACAGATGAGCGAGATTGCACATGGGAAACTGAGGATAGTATTCGGGATTCAAACCCCGAACTATTAATTTCAGGTATCATCCAAATAATTCTCGAAATCTATCTTGACTTTTCTACTTATTTCATTTCTACTTCACTCGTCTCGTTCCTTTTCAAGGACGAAAAGTTTGAGTGGGGGAGATTGTAACGACCCTAAATTTTCGACCCAATTTTTTTTTTAAATTCATCGTTTCAATAAAAATTTTGAAATTATAAACGATCTCAATTTACGTCCAAACTTTATTTATGACATACGTCTAGTTAGATATGGACATAGAAAAAGTTTCGTTGGAAAATATTACAGTAAAGTCCGTTCGCGTTTTACTGTATATCAGTCCATATAAAGCTGCGTAAAATTTATCTTTCAAATCCAAATATTTTCACACAGTCCACTTGTAAAAATCATCCTGATCAAGATTATGTAATTCGTTTCGCCTAAAACTGTCATCGCCTGCTCCGTTTAAATTAATTTGCAAATCGTACAATTTAAGCGGCGTAAATGCAAATTTTATAAAATCATCGTATCGCAATAACCTGTGTACCGTTGGAACCGCATCGTCGCACTGATCAAAACGGTATACCCATTTGTGTAAATCGGAGTCCGACGTAAAAAAATTTCGTGTTAATTCATCGGTTCCAAACGGACCAATTAAATAATACTCAGCCCAAATTTTATCAGCCGTTTACAAAAGAAATGATGAATCATAAATCGGCTGGTAATTAAAGAGGTAGTGGGTAGCTAGTACTAGGGGATGGGTAGGGAATGGGAATGAGCGGACCTTTTAGGAGCTCAATGCAATTCCACTGTTACTTGATTTTAAACATAAAGAAGCCAATTCGTTCTTTCACTTTCCACTGCTCATTCATTGCTTCAGGTACAAGCTTTCTCTCCCAACCTCTCTCCTTCTTCATCTTTACTCCTCCCATTCTCTGTTCACATTTTTTACAAACAAAATGGGAACCAAACTTCCACCACTCCTTACTCCCTCGACTTCACGCACCGCCCTGACCGACTGCACCATGTCCACCACAACCATCCCCTTGCCGCACCACCTCCACCCTGATGTGCTGCCACCCAACACCAACTGCCCAAACCACCACGTCCACGTCACCTCAGCCCCAGCCACCCGGCCGAACGCTTCCCCACCACGACCACACCCTCCGCCGTACGTACGAGAGCACCAACCGCCACCAACTACACCACGTGGCCATCAGCCCTCCAAGGCCAACGCACTGCACCCCCTGAAACGCACTACCCCACCTCCCAATCCACACGCCACCAACAGCAACCCCACCTTCCAACCTCGGCCTCGCCTACTCTGCACTTCGCACCCGAGCTCTCCCCTGCCTCATCCCACCTACACTGACCGGAAACCACCCCTTTCCGTCGCCTCACCCTCGGCCAACACGTCTACCAGCCCACGTCACCTCGGTCAACACGTCCACCAGCCCACCCAATCACACCACCCACGTCCACTGCCTCCGCCCACCAAGTCGCCGACCACCCACGTCCACTGCCTCCCTGGTCCACAATCCAACTCCATCCTCCACCTGAAACCGCACCTCACTAGACCTACCTCTGTTCGCCTCCACGCCTCAGCCACCACCTTCCCTGGCCTCGTGTGTAAGTGTGTGTGTGTTGGAGTGTGCGTGCGTGTAGTAGGTGAAGGTGGACCGTATGCATGCATTCCATTGTATGTGTGATGTGTTGTGTAGGAGTGCATGTGCTATGTTGTGAACCAAGAGAAAGTGCGTGAGTGTGGGAAGAGTATGGATGAACTGGTGATGTATTGTGAAGGGTTGCTGAAATAAGAAATAAGAAATATATACACTATATATTTGTTATGGTTGCATGAGTTATGCAACGTGTATGCAAGTGGAGAAAAATGCCAGCTCACATATTTTGCTTAAAGTCGTTTTGGGTTGTTTATAAAAAAAAAAGAGAAAAAAAAAAGAAAAAGAAGAAGAAACTGAGATTAGTAAATTTCGTTGGATATTGCAGTAAAGTATTTGCGCCAATATCTATTCCGGTTGCCAAAATAGTAACCGGCTTTTCTTTTTCCGTTGTATGCAGAAGCAACCAGTTGAGCGCCTTTTTGCAGCATCGTCAATCTTCAGCTTTTGTTCTTTTCTCCGTCTCCGGTAAGCGCATTTATATAAATTTAATATTATATACAAACGTTCATTGTATTAATATCGTTATCTTTTGTCGATATTACAGTGTCCGTTGTTCGTGCTGTACCGACTTCTTTCGTGCTACTTTCACTTCGTCGTCTAATTTCTTTTTCCACGAAAGGTGAATTAATTTTCACGACTATATTCTTATACAAGTTTGAATTGATAAATGATTGCTATGCGATGTTGAATTGGATGTAAATTGTTATTGTTAAGTGATAAATTAATTGCAAGTTAAAAATTGGATATAGGATGGTTAATGATTTAAAATGAATTATATATGTCGAATTTTGATTGTTAACTTGACACCCTTATATGATAAATATTGATTAGTTAAATTGAACCTTTAAATTGGTAAGTTAATTGACACGTAGAAATTGATAAATTTCACTTTGGACTCTTGAACGTATTGAATTAACTGTTGTAGTTGAAATTGAACGACAAGTGAAACCGTAATGTTATAATCTTTAATCTACTTGAAATGATAGAGTAGATTCTAGAAATAGTTGTATTAGTTGGCGTAAATAAATACGATTATTTCGGGATTATTTGAAATTGTTGAATTGTTGTGAATGGATGCTATTGCTTGTTTATTTACTTTGACACCATCCCAGCTATCACACTGCAAGTTCCCTTTGTGTGTTTCGATTTTGAATTTAAAATGGAATCTGGTTGAAATGATAAATACCCAAACAATTTTGACTTAGGATAGAAAATGAAAATAAAACCCGATTGGCCAAATGTTTTGATTTAAATAAAAATAAAGTTTTATTTGACGAATAACAAAGTTTTGAATAATTTGGAATTTAAATTGAAATGAATGTAAATGTGAATATTTGAATTTGGAACGAATATTAAAGTAGTAATTGACAAAATAATATTGTTTAAAATTTAATTATTTAATAATTAAATTTTTGAAATAATTAATAAATTTTAAATTTATTAACAATTGAGTTTGGAATTATTAATGAATGAATTTGAAATGATTAAAAATTAAGATTTAAAAATTATTGAAATATGATGAGGTTGAATTATAATTAAATTGAATTGAATATCTTATTTAAGAGTAATTGGATTTTTGAACAAGTGAAATAAGTTTTAACTAAGTTTGAAATTTGAAAGGGATATCTTTGGTAAGAAATTGAATGCGATTTATCGAAACAAATGAAAGACTTGTAATTTAAAGAATTGGATTTGATAAGTGTAATTGTAAACAAGTTGTAAACTTTGATAATGAAATCGAATTTAAGACGTAACGTAATGAATTGGGAATTTAATTGAAATTGTTTAATGATAAATAAAATTTAATGAATATTGAATGGAAGCGATAATTGATTTAAATTGTTTTGAACGTAAAGTTAGTTAAACGATTTTGGAATGAACTTATATACAAAATGCAACGAATATTTGAATTGTTTAATTGAAACTTTGAAATTGAATTATGGAAATGTTGAAATTGAAATTGGAAAGTTTGAAACGTAATTTTGGAAATTGATTTCGAAAGACTAACGAATTGTCGATTTACGAATTCAAATGGAAATTGAAATGGTTTTGAAATATATTAACGACCAATCGGTGTTATAATCACGAAGGTTATTAAAGGAACCGGAGTCGGTTTGGGACATACTCACTGTCTAAACCGGAAACCACTTTAATAACTATACGCGAAGTGATGATCCAGAATGAAGTGGTTGGATTGGCGAACGTTGATGATTGAAGAAAGTGAACAATAATGGATAGCCTTGACACTTGTGTCAAATTGGAAATGACTAAAACAGGAGCTGTGCCGGGCCAATGGAGGATTAGCTACCTCAAGTGGACACACTTCTTCGTAAACTATTCTTTTACTTTGTGATTGATTGGTGCGCACCCTTGAATTGGGAGTGTTGTCTCACGGTGTTGCGGGCGCTGCGGCGTTGCGTTCTCACCAGTCCGGATCAGGCGAACGGTAGTGTCACTACCTTGGGTATAGCCTCATGTGCCTTGTCATACTTGTATTCCATTTATGCGCGACCACTACGATTTTGATTTGTACCTTTAGTATATGGATTGCCCTCTGGTGACTTCCGGTTTTGGGGAAACTACGGTCTTGTATATGCTCTTGGGAATATAAAATGTGTTAAGGGTGGAATGGGCCATGACTTAACACTATTTTGATACCTTTATATTACTGATAGACATTATCTATTTATCGTACTCTACTATGTATAGATAGTTTATCGGATCCTGAAAGATGTTTATTCCATCCATCTTTGAGTTATTGTTATTTAAATTGTTGAACCATATTATCTGTATAAGAATATATGTCCTGATTCGAGTGTTTGTTTGTGCATATGCTCGGATCAGACTGAGGATTTCTGTTGCTGTGCTATTGGAAGCTGAAGACTTGAAGACTATCTTATCTTTATCAGTATTGTTCTTTCCATTTGGCTATTTGGACATCTATGTTGTTGTATTCCTTTTATTTGAGACATTGTTGTATTTACTTAGTAGCTTCATGAACTACTATTATGACATTGTTGTAATTCCGCTGCACTATTTTGTTATGTTGTATTTTCTGTGATTCTGTGATGATTCTCATTTATATACATATACTCCATTAATGATTCGTGTTTTGCACTATTTAAGTTGACATGTGTGGATTATTGTCAATTTAAATGGTCCAAATATACGGGTTGTTACACTTATTCTTTTTTCTAGCACTTGTATCTACTCTTTTGTGATGTAGTGGATCTAGTTTGACCACTATTTTGATGTACACTTTTATGTGTTATATTCATATCTGTTTCCGCCTTTATGATATGAATATCTATAACTGATTTGTGTTATGTTTATTTCTATATTTGTTTTCGAAGTCTACATAGCCACTGTGTGGTAGCTTTGAGTTTGTATTCGATATGTCGGATTTCCTCTTGAAATGAAATTATATTATCTGACATATCGGTACTCGCACAAAGCAATTACACAGATGGTCGCACCTCAACAGCCTTAATCTTCGTGCTAGTCGACGGCATTACTCAATAGTGTCCTTGGCTAGTGTGAGTATAGAGGTGGGGCGTAACACAATTTCTTACACTCAATTTTTTTAAAACCAAACAAACTCATATTCATTTCAATTGATTCCAAAATCAATTTCATTTGCTTCTACCAATTCATAGAATTTTATTTACTCTTGTTTATGTCAACGACCAAATTTTCCTATGCAAATTCGTATATATTCACTTAATAGAATATCCATTTTAGTTTATAACAACTACAAATTAATTTCAACTCATTTTATATTTAATTCCATTCCATTTTAATTTTAACTTTTTCGCAACCAATATAAATTTCATTTCAATTCTAATTTATTCACAATCCTTTCATCGCATTTTATTTCATATCCAAATAGGTTTCATTCGAAACCATTTTATTAAACCCAAAAACATTTCATATGTTAAATAACCATTCCGCAAATAAATTTAAGCCAAGCTTCTTTTAATATTAACTCAAGTTATTAATTTTCTTCAAATTATTTCACTTCATAACTTAAGTTTATTTTTTTCTTGTAACCCACTTCCAATTTAAATCCTTGATTTGATTTTTATTTAATCAAATTTCATCCATTTACTAATTAATTCGATTAATCCATTTATTCAATCCATTTTAAATTTTAATTCACATTCTCAATTCATTCCCGAATTCATTTGATTAATATCAAGGCCATTTTCAATTATTCTATGCTTTAGTTGGATTTGTTTGCAACTCAAACCATTTCTATTTTAATCCAATTCCATTTTATTTTACACATTTTAATTCATATTTAATTTTCTAACAATCCAGGTTGAATTTTATTTATAACTCGAGTTCAATTTCAAAAATCCATTTATAACTAACAATCCAACTTCTATTTAACTAAATTAGGTTCCATTCCCATATTTTATTAACTAATTAATTATCTAATTAGTTCATTTCCAATTCTTTAATCAATATTTGATTTTTATTTCAAAAAAATCACTTTAACTATTTTACTTGAGTTCAATCTATTTTATAATTCAAATTTGGATTTTTATTTCATTTTCCAAAATATCAATCAATCTTTATTTTGGATTTTCTATTCCACTTTCCAATTTTTATAAGTCACCCACTCATATTTCCATCAATTTATAATCAAGCACATTCACATTTCGTTATTAACTCAAGACTATACATTCAATTATAGCCCAAGCATATCTTTATTCAATCCATCTTTTAAGAGCTATTCCAATTCATTTATTCCAATCCAATTCTTATTCAACTACTTTTATTTATTTAAGCAAGAATTTAATTTCATTCAATTCATCTACACTCAACTGAATTTTTATTTCAATTTAATTCTATTTCAACTCAACTTCATTTAGTTTAAGTTAATTTCAATTCAATTCTTATTTTTCAAATCCAACTTAAATTTTATTTTCCAATTCAACCACATCCAAAATTTAATCTATTTAACTAATCTTCTTCACTAATTTATTTCATACAAATTACCATCATTTAAATCTCAAAATTTTAATTTCTCCAACTTACTCTAAGTTAAATTTCCCTTTTTAACCTTTTCGCTTTTAATTTTTAATTCCCAACATTCCATCTCCATATTTTTCTTCAAAATCATTCACCATTTATACGTTTATAACTTATCTCCTTATGATTTCTAAAAAAAAATTAAGGATTCCATAATTCAAACACCCGGAATTTTTTTTTTCAAACCATTTTAAAATCACAACATCCCAAATCACCCTTTTTTTTAATTTAAACCCGCCCTGTTTTTTTTTCTTTATCCCAAAACAAATTTCCTTGGAATTTTCTAAACGACGTTTGTTTTTCCAACAAAATCTCCAAATCAATTACTTTGGTAGCAACCCATCACTTTAGAAACTAGAAAATGAATATTGATGATGCGGCCGTCATCATCAGAATTAGTTTCCATCGACTGAAGCGATTTCAATGCTATACATCTTCAAAACCCATTTAAAACTATTTCTCTTCAAAAATATCTCCAAAATAATATTACTATTATTTACCTTCAAACACTTTAGAAAATATTTTCAAACTCAGATTTGTATTCTTTTTTAGTTTTTGATTCAATTGTATAATCAATACTTATATAATTTCAATTTGGTCATCTATAACCAACTCCAGATTTTATAATCTTGTTTTGGTTATAATATCATCATCCAAACACTCCAAATATACCATAATAATTTTAGAAAACTATTTTCTTTATAAAAATAATTTGGGTAAAATTATTTCATTTACCCGCTTCAAAACAATATTGTGTCTGTTTATCGTATTCAAGTGTTTAGAAACTCCTATCGATATTAGTGGCGTCCCACTACTCGACAAGAATTTATATACCACTCAACCAATAAGTTAACACAATATAAAACATTTATATTCACTAACAAATACGCGCCCATATCTATTAATACACTCAAAATAATTCTAGAGTACTACTGACTCCATCTCTAATGAGTAATCCCCACTAGAGCCATGGTTCTCGCTTAACCTTCTGCTCTGATACCAAGTGTGATAACCCGCAAATCCGTACCCCTTTGAGCCGACAATATTCCACCTCAATTCAACTCAAAGTGGATGGAAATACGAGTCTTCAGGGTTAAAGAAGAAAGAGGTAGAAGAAGAAGGAGAAAATAACAACATCAGAGTCTCACAATCGCAGCGGAACAAAATACAATATATAATAACAGCTTTTAAATACAAAGAAATCTATACTGCTATATACATACATACCATTATCAGAATACAACAAACATCCATCACTTGGACAACTTAACACTTGTCCTTACACAGCGGAATAATAATCAAATACGGAAGTACGCTCTGCCATCCAGCTCGTCTCTTGAGCTCCGTAGCTTTTCAACCTGAATTTGTACAACTCGGTCTGACCCGAGCATCATTATAAAACAACACCCGAGTCAGTCTGGAAAACCAGCGTGAAAAAAGCACACTCAATTGGATTATTATATTTTGTTTTAAAAACCCTTTGAAAACAAAGGTATCTTGTAAGACCACGCCACAAATAAATATGTCGGGTTTTTACCTTACGATAACCAAAACATTTTTATCAAATTCGTTTGATATTATAATAGTGTCTACAGAAAGTAAAATAGAATCTAGCTGAAATGCTTACATCTCACGTTCCAGCATAGTTGGGCATAATCTAAACCATACGGACGCTTATTGGAGATTGGGTTCCATACAATGGCAGAGCTACTGGGGTACCGCCCGTCATAGTACCTGGCCTAGATCAGCGTACCGAGGACCACGCCCGATCCCCTGCAATACAAGACCGGAGCTACCACTTACTGGTTAGTCCGAATAAGATCACCCCGCGGTTGGAGCTAACAACCGCCACATAGCCGAAAATAAAGGGACTCTAGACAGGGATGACCTTACCCTACTTGGGTGCTACCCACTTAGCCTTGCTGCACCTCCCTTATTTTAGCCATTCCCAGTTGATGAGGCTTGAGGTTAAGCGTTACCTTTTAAAGAGCACCTTCACTTATAATGCTCATCGTCCTCCAATGACGATGGTCTGATAGCATTCATCCATACAATTTGTCCTGGGTCTGGACAAACCGAATCACCGTCTTCATCATCTTCACGGTATTCATTCGCAAACGTTCAAACCGGATCGAAGTGGTTTTCGGATAATTAAATCCGATCCCGGTCTCTTCGAAATGATCAGCGCATTGGCCAATATTGATAGTCGGATATTTAACTATCATGTAACATCCACAAGCAACCATTAGGCCTTAAATAATTTCCCAAATTATTTATCTCAAAAATATCTTCACAAGATATTTTTTCCATATTTCAACACTTTGAAAATTGTTTTTCAATCCCCTTTTATTCTCACGGAACAAATTTAAACCCTTTTCCCAATACTTGGAATATTTTATCCACTTCATTGGTTACTTAACACTTGGAAATATTCCTTTATCTCCTATTTTCTTTTCCCAAACCATTTACAATTTTATTTGTAAATTTTCTAAACTTGTTTCACATGAATTCTATAAATCCCAGAATTCCTTAATTAATTCCCTTTTACATTTCCAAAACCATTTAGCTTATTTAAAATTCAGGTTTCACTCCTACTCTCCTTGTGAATTTTATTTCATCTCCGCGGTTCACTTATCTTATGCCTTAGCAATTTATTTAAGTTCCTATAGAACCGCTATAGATCTTCCTCTAAAATCTTATTTGATTTGCTAAACTTAGCTTCCCATCTCAAGAGGCTTTGTAATTAAATTTTAA
Organism: Allium fistulosum; assembly: GCA_030737815.1. NCBI lineage: Eukaryota > Viridiplantae > Streptophyta > Magnoliopsida > Asparagales > Amaryllidaceae > Allium > Allium fistulosum. The sequence continues at coordinate 106,949,705 of CM060907.1, forward strand.
AACGTTTAAAAACATATATAACTATAAAATAAGAATAATGGTTTTATTTCAAAATAGGGTTTAAGGTAAAAACAAACTTCGAGATATTCTAAATCCAATAATAGTTTATAAAAATTATATAGTATAGTACTTTATTTAAAACAATTTCTATTACTCAACAAAAGTTTATTTTTTTAGAAAATCCAATATTCACCAATTCAATTTATAAATTCCTCTTGATTCGTATCACATTTTCTATATCACTATTTCTCACATTCGAAATATATCGACTATTTCTTTTGAAAACAATTTTCATAACTCGATATAAGTTCACACATTAACTTATATTTTACATATCCACTGATATCATCTTTCATATTTATAAACCCTATTTATAAATTTATAACTCCCCTGAGTTTTCCCCTTATTTATAAAAAACAATTTTATTTAAAAATTCCATTTTTATAATTTTATTCCTCAATAAGATTCCATTATCGGTTCAAATATCTCTTCAGGCCCTTTAATTTCAAATCTTTACTTAAACCAATTAAGTATAACCCAAGTTAGTTAATATGTTTTTATTCTACTTAATTCCCTTTTTAGAATAAATCCAATTTTCAATACCAATATTTTCTATTCGAAATTTCTTTTTAAGTTCCTTCAATTTAATTATTCCTGGTATTCGAAATTCCCATTTTAATTTCCATGTTATTTAACATTTTATAATTCAATTCACACACAAACCATAATAATTTATCCATCATATCATATATCAATATATATATATATATGAACAATAAATATTTTTGAGGAATCTTGTTGGATCCCTCCAACCTGTTTTCCCTGCATCTACAGATGTTAGTCAACAAATAAAATACGAATCCCACTTCGAGGGGGATATCGCGGTATATAGGGTCATCCGCTATTATGCGGGCTGCATAGGGTCTCATCCGCTATATAATGCGGGGATATCAATCACTCCAATATATACTACTATATATATATATATAACATCCAACGGATACATTATAAATTCATCAATCAAGTCAGGCATCCAATAATTTAAATTTAACATTTACATTTGAACAGTTTACCAAATGAGTGAGAAAATATCACCTTTATTTTTGTTTGCAATCCACTTCAATCTCGGCCTGGTTTCACGATTTTTGACCTTGTATAAACATTATAGGTTTTTATTAACATTTGAAATAAATTGGATAATTAATTACCATTTAATAAATTTAATTAACTAATGATTTGATTTAACAAAAAATGAATTTTAAACAAATTTTCCTTTTTAAAAAAAATCTTTTAGGAACTAAAGTAATTAAATAAGTTTATCAAACAAATTAATCACCTTAATCTATTTTTAAAATAAACTAGTAAGTTTAAAATATGTATATTTTTTTTTGAACACACATATGCTTACAAAATTGATTTATATTTCCATCTAAAGTTTCTATTTTTCCTAAATTTTATCTACATGTATATTTTATGATTTACTGTATATATTCACATATATATATATATGTATATTATTAAAGTTAAAATAAATAAACTGTATATATATACCTGCTGTAATTACTTCTTTTTTTCTCTGTATATATATATATATATATTTAGAATTAAAACTAATATAGGTTTTAAACCTTATTGTTATTATTTTTTTCAACCTATATATGTATTACTTAAATTTGAAAAACAAAATCGTACCTCACTGCCGAACTACTCCTTCGCCTCGCTGCTCTCCCTACCGCACCTTATGGCGTCGCACAGACCATTGCCTCCTCGCACCCACTAGCCTTTCTCGATCCACGAGAACCTCCCGCCGCTGATTGCCCTCGACTTCAATCGCAACTCGATCGTGAGTCCCACCTCCAGACCATGCTTAGAACCCCACGATGCGAGCTTCAAACTCGTTTGCGATTTTGGTTTCGATTCGATTTCCTAAAGCATACGAAAAGGGAGGGGATAATCACGACTAAATTTGAAAATGAGGTGGCCATTTTTTTTTTATTTGAAAGTCGATTTTCGTTCGACTGGAAGAGGAAGAGGATAAAAATAAATTGCGTGGAATGAACCGAAGGGAAAAGGGAATTTCGATTGCTTGAAATTCTTCTGACTTCGGTTGGAAATTTTAAAAGTGAAGGAGGGAAAAGACAGAAAGGAGAGGTAGCGTGCGATGAATGTTTGCGTGAGGGTGTTGGGCTATAGTGCTTTTTCAAGTGAAGGAAAAAAGTATCGATGTGAAATTAATTGACTGGTCAAAATATACAACATATATATATATATATATATATATATATATATATATTATTTAAATTCAAATTGTCTCGAAAACGTAGCTTAAAATCTCGACCTCCTATCGAGGTGTGCCGCTAGGCATTCATAATGTTATACCCATATTCCGAACGCACTGGAAAAGGTTTCGAGTCCTAATTCGATCAATGGAGAAGATAGCTTTTTGGACCCAGTTATTATATTAAATTTTCGATATAGATTTCAGCGCATTTATATACCCTACGATCACACGACAACTCCAAACGCTACAAAAATTGAAATTCGATAATAATACAATATTACGGATCCAATGGAACTGGTTTCGTCGAATTCCGAGACTGTGCCTCGAAGGCTATTTTTAAATATCGATTTAAATGATATATTTTTTAAACTGAACAAATCACCTTCAATTTCAATTTTAAAACGTTTATCACCTTTATTACTATCAATATAAATTTTACAATCCTTTAAAATATTTTTAACAAGCTTAAAAACAAGAGTCAATATTTTATCCAACTTCCAATAATTAAATTCAATAATTTAATTATCCGATAAATAGTTATACTTGAAATTCAAGTTAAAAACCAACACCCGAATATTTAAAATCGATTAAATATTCCAATTTCAAATATCCAAAATTCCGGGTCGTTATAGAAAATTGCTATAATAACACTTACACAAATCAAACAATATATCACAAATATTTCAACCAAACATCAATATAAGCAGCATAAGAATATAAGCAAGATGCATATAATGGTAAATTAATAATGACGAGAAACCCCTTTGGGTCTCTTTACAAAAGTCCCATGTAATCACACATATGCATGTGTATTTCGAAGTGTTCTATAGCGACCTATTCACTATCTACACTTCGAATTTCTCTTGATTTTGCTCCCTACAACACAATGGTTATTTATGTCATCCGGTTTATAAGCAGGAATCAAATCCAAACAAGCGATCAATAATAATCTTTTTACTTTTCCAGCATAGAACGGTGATTTATTCTGCATGATAGATGTCCAAACTAATTCTATTCAGTTTAATTATAGCAGAACAATGTTTTATTTTGCTAAGTAGATATCCCAAACGAAGTATACTAATTTAACTACGTTAAATGTAATTAAATTAGATTGCTACAATTTTATCATTAATCTATACTTCATTAAAACTACCAACTATCATCCAAGCATTCAATAATAATCTATAGCAACATAGATATCATATAGTTTATTTAGAGGTAAGTAAACTCATCGAAATTTCAGTTGATGCTTTCGCGTTCCGATTTGGTCTAAAATCGATTTTAGCCCAAAATTTAGCTTACTCCAAACTTGAAGAATCCAATTCCAATGCGAAGATAAAAAATCTCATGAGTACAACACAACTGGCCACATCCGAATACGACCTCTTATGAGCAAGATATTAATTTTATAAGTTTGGAGACTAATTAAATAATTAATTAACTTAATTACTCTTACTTTTAATTACCCTGATCACCAAATTAAACTCTCTGTTCTCCAAATGACAACCCCCATACAGGAACGGATATGCACTAAGAAATCTGATGGCAGTGATTTCAACCGCCAATATCTCCTCCTCCACTCGATAATTCGAAGAACCGCTGCCCCTATTGCGTCCCTCTCCGTGAACTCCACCTCCTTGAACCAAGCATAGGAAACTCTATCGGCCCAAAACAACACCGTCCTAGAGCTCGAGCCTGCTACAACGCATGCACACGATCTGCTATAGGCGATCGCATGCCATGAAATTTTGGGAAAACGCGCTCTTCGATTCGAGCAACACAACGACAACTTCCATTTTGTCAATCTTCGCCACAATAAAAGTTCAAGTCTAACCCTATTTTGACTGCCCCAAAGTCGAGCTTCCCAAACCACGATCTCAAGCTACAAACTTCATATAGATTTGTAGACAGTCAATACGAATCCAAAGAAACTTGTTTTGTATTTTTTTGCTGGGTGGATTATCTGATATTGATTTTTGAATACGGGTTTTTATTTTTCTTATATTGGACATTGAATAAAAGAAAAAAGAGGGAAAGAAGAAAATGAAAATGAAATTTTTTTTAAGTGAATTTGTCAAATCTTGTAACAAAATCAAAAATTCTTTACTTCAACCACAAGTTAATCAAAATTTTCAAGCAACACGGTATTCTCAAGCTACCCATCACATCATCTAGAAATTTTTGAATATTTTTGGTTTGATATAAAAGTTTTGAAAAGATGTCTTTGTGGTATTCCACTACATAGAATTTCATTCGCGTACAAACTATAAACAACAAAATAAAAATACGATCGCGCATAAAAAAGCGACACGATTTCAAAATAATAATAAAATATACATATTATTTTATTCTGTGAAATTTCAAAAGTACCATCGTTTGTCAAAAAATCATCAAACGATAATTTAAATATTTTTCAAATTAAAAATTATGGAAAAATCCAATAAATTGAAATAAAAATACGTCATTAAAAATCAAGTTGTTTTTATAACAATTGAATTTCTTATTTTTTATTTGAACCATTTATTATTGTAAATAAATTTACAAAATGAGTTCACCATTATTGTTTATTAATTAAAAGGAGTTAAATAAGGCTATTAAATCGATTTAAATAATATTTAATTCATAATTCAAATATTCAGTTAATCACTATATTTGAATTCAACGTATTAAGCCTTAAAAACCAATTATTTAAATATTTACAATTAATTAAATATTCAAAATCAAAATGATAAAATTCTAGGATGTTACATTCCCCCCTAAATAATATAGTCCTCAAAATTCCCAAAGGAAGAAAATGTCTTCAAACCCTTAAATTTTAAAAACTATTAATTAAAATGAGTTCTTAAACTTTTGAAGTCCTTTATAAATAAAAAGTGTATATTCCAAGGTAAAATATTTCATTTACCAAATTTTCAAAAATCAATATCATGTCCATTTGCCTTGTTCGAATGTTTAGAAATTCCTATCGACACCGTGGCATCCCATGTCTCAGCCAGAATTCATAAACAACTCAATAGACCAATTAACATAATACGTTTTTATAGCAATAACAAATACACTCTCGTATATACATTACTCTCAACTCATTCTAGAGTGTCACTTGCCCTATCTCTAATGAGTTTACCCAACCATAGCCAAGGTTCTCAAAAATGTCAGCGCTCAATGCATCCATGGTATTCAAATGCCGAACATCCAATCGCCAGAAAGGCAGACTGTTAGGGTAAAATAAAAGAACAACAGGGGAAATGGAATCTCACAACCGAAATAACAACGTATAATATAATAAAGACAGTATAAACAATCACTCCAAGCTACTAGGTGCATCAGAGTTAAAAATAAACCTCATCAGCTAGACAGTTGTAAATTTCCGACCTTACAATTGCAGAGAGGTATTGTTAACAAATTTCTTCATTAACCCCAAAAGTATAAGGAAAGTGGATTTGGCTTAGCTAAAGTGATCCTAGGCTAAGTTGCTAGGATGGAGTATTCACCATATTGAATCCATGAAAGTCTTATGAATGTTCAACATCAAAGCTAAGGCCATGTCGCATGTCATATAAGTGTCAATAGTTCAAATCATGTAGAGCAATCAAACTCAAGATTATGAGTGCTTTTGGAATTTAAGCACGTTATGATGTAAGAATCACATATGCTTTGGAACTTGAAAGCAAGCCATAATCTTGAGTTTGATTGTCCTACATGATTTGAACTATTTGACTCTTATATGACATGCGACCTGGCCTTACCTTTGATGTTGAATATGCATAAGACTTTCATGGATTCGATATGGTGCATACTTCATCTAGAAACTTAGCTTAGGATCACTTTAGCCAAGCCAAATCCACTTTCCTTATACATTTGGGGTTAACGAAGAAATTCGTTAACATTTTGGCGCTAGATGGAGGGTCCGAACCTTCGTCTCCATTAAAACCCTAAGTGGAACTACCCTAACTAGCATATATAAGGCTTAAAGGACTTTTCCATACCAATCATATCCCATTCCAAGTTAACCTACCTTTGATTCTTAACACCAACTAATCGCATCAACTAAGTTTTGCTTAGTCGTGCCAATCAATTGTGTTAAAACCTCCGAACAAGTATCCTCTGAGCCTTAAAATACTAAGCCAACTTTAGTCCCCGGCTTCATAAGGAGCGAGTATTAAGGTTTATGGCATTACAAGTTATGGAAGAAAAGAAGAGACAAGTAGCTCCTTACAACTTAGAAAAATGGAGTTCGAATCCCTTCCATGTTGGACCAATACCAATTTTTGCCCTAGGGAGGCAATACAAAAAGGATAGCATCTTCCTAGCAATGAGAAAGGAAATTCAGCTCAAAGCTAAAGTAACCATTTTCGAAAAGAAGATAGAAAGGGACTTTGAACAGTTTGCCGAAAAATGGCGGAGTGTACTTGATCGATCTAATAAAATAATGAAGCTCAAAACTGCTCAAAAAGGAAATTAGTCATCAAAGATAAGGAGTCCATTTCAAGTAATAAAAGAATCAAATGCCAACCGAGAGGATTGTTTCGCAAAAGGTCGTGACTGTATAAGAATTATTCTCTTATTACTTCCTATGAGAATATCTATCTCTTGATCATAGAAACATTCAACTATTGGCTTTCGCAAAAGAAGCATCCAAAGAATGAAAGGAATCTCGGAGGGTTATATTGTTACTATCACTGGGCCAATGGACACAGCTCAAACCAATGTCGAAGCTTGGAAGGCTTGATTAACCATTTTCTAGGGAAAGGGAAGCTTAATGAATTTGTAAGAAGATGTTAGACAAGTCATTAATAAAATAAGATTTTCTACATGAGACAGGTGCAACTACATGGTTAAGGAGGTAAATGAACTCCTAAAATAAAGGAAAAAGCCTTTGATCCCGTGAAAATGGCCTGTTCAAAGCGCCTCCTAGAGGGAGGATGGAGTAAGCCTTCGATTATACCTGAGATAGCTAGGCCAAAGCACCGACTAAGCCTTTGGTCCCGCCTAAGTGGCTTGGCCGGAGCATAAGCCCTTAATCCCATCACCATGGCCTAATTAAGGTGCCTCCTAGAGGGAGGTCAGAGTACTCCTTTAGTCGCGCCAAAAAATGGCATATATAAAGTTTCTACAAGCACTTGGTCCCGCCTACGTAGCCTGGCCAAGGCGCCTCCTAAAGAAAGAACGAAGTAAGTCTTTGGTACCTGACCGAAGCAGCTAACCAGCCTTCATTGCTGTCATCAAAGGCCTCACTGAAGTGCCTTTTAAAGGGAGGTAAGGTAAGTATTTGGTTCTGCTTAAGGAAAGGTAACCAAATGCACCATACAAGCCCTTAGTACCATCTGTAAGGCCTTGCTAAAGCACCTCCTAGAGGGAGGTTGGGTAAGTTTATGATTTTGCTTAAGATAGCAAACCAAACGCACCATAAAATAAATGTCACCAAAGATGGTGCCAATCGAATTCAAGAGCAAACTTAACTCTATCCTAAAGAATGGATCAAAAACAATCTTTTAAAGAAAGATCTGCCAAAAACAAGCCATTTGTACTCTGAAACAAAATCAATCAATTTTATAGAGGAAGATTTGTTAAATATAGTCATTTATGCTCCAAATTAAGAGCAATTTTCAGATTCCAGATGGGTTGTTTGGTCTTCCTTATTAAATATCAGATGAGTTTTCTGGTCTTTCTTCATTATTTCCAGATAGATTTTCTGGTCTTCCTTATTAATTACCAGATAAGTTTTCTAGTCTTTTTATTATTGCCATATGAGTTTTCTAGTATTCCTTATTAATTACCAGATGAGTTTTCTTTGCCAAATGGGTTTTCTGGTCGTCCTTATTAATTTTCAGATGAGTTGTTTGGTCTTTCTTTATTATTTTCGAATGGGTTTTCTGGTCTTCCTTATTAATTGGAAAATGGGATTTTGGGTCTTCTACCGCCAAATTGTTTTCTGGTCCTCTATTCACACTATAACCAAAATGGTTCTTTAGAATCCTATTCAAATTATCATCATAAGGATTTCCTAACAATGGTGCTTCATTAAATTAGCCCTCAATCTTTTAAATTCATAATAAAATCCTACTTTCTTATCAAACAAAAATCTTCGTTACTAATCATGATGTCAGAATCTATGAAGAAGCATGTTCTTACATCGAGATCAAAACTTATAGTCTCCATACTTATGTTGAATGCCCAAGGCTCAAAATATAGAAAAGTAAGATATTGATCGTCAAGCAATTTCAAATAAGAACCAGTGTTCGATTCAAAGCTACATACTATGCTAAGGTACTGAAAAGCAAGTATAAAAGCTCAAAAGGAAAAGGTGCCTATGATACAGTTGAGGTAACATTCATTTAAATACAAATTTATTTACAATCTGACATATTATACATAAAGTTATATGTACAAAAGAATCTATTTAAAGCAATTCTCTATTATGGAACTAGGCTCGATGCCATCCTGTCCAAATTTTCAACAACCTACGAAGAGTCAATATGTGGCAAATATGCCACATCCAAAAGCTCTTTAAGTTTCTTCTTTTTTGAATAGCGTTCCCGTCGTCAACTGAATCAGTTTGAGTGAACGTTGAAGAGTCTTATTAGGTCCTCAAAAGGTTTAAATTGTACCCTTCAATTCTTTAATCTTTAGCTCGAGAGTATGTTTCTCGCACTCAAGCTTTTCAACTTGTTCTTCATAATCATCAAGACATTGAGAGAACTTTTCATCCTGTTTCTTGTTGAAAAACCCCATGCATTCAAACTGGACCCATCTGGTCTAATTGGAAATTTCTTCATTGCTTAAACCTAGAGGTGAGTTTAACAGAGTAGGAAATTCTTTGTTGGCTAAGGGTTGAGATCCTATCATTCCCCCAGGAGTAGGAGTAGAAAGGCTGGAATCGCCTCCGCTTGCAATAACCTTCATAGATTGGCGGGATATTTGACTCTTCGTTTAGTCCACTTCAAGGTCATTTATCCATTGATGCAATTTATCGATTCTGCATCAATCTCCATTAAGGGCCCAAATCCTAAGGCCGAGTCTATCTTTTCTTTCAATTCTTTCAATTCTTTGTTCTTCTCGTTAATTTGGTTTTCCAAACTAATGGTCATTTCCTTATAGTTAGTAAACATTGATTTTAATTTACAATGTCTCCTATGCCATTCCTGTGCATCTGGATTATTTGGAAACCGTAAAGCCGAAGCACCTTGAGAAGACCGCCTCTTTTCAATATCGGCCATAAATTTATCTTTAATATCATGCAACTGAGAAAGAACATCTGTAGGACTAGATGCAAGTTTTAACTTACTTTCCTATCTAAAAATAAATAAAGCGGAAATAACCAAACGAAAAGTAATCTCTTTTATTTATAACAGCAAAAGATCTACAAATAATTAGGAGATTCAAATTATATTATAATTCAATTTTTTGAATATTCCAGTAACTCTTAAAGTTGTGAAACAGTAGTTTCAGCATTTTCAAATGACATAGCAGATAACGTAAGAGTAGAATCGAAAGAAGCTTTGATCCCCTTCGGGGTATTAACCATAGGGAATCGATGATAGTCCCATTCCCGGGTTGGAGAGCTAGCATGATCACATATCAATTTGGCGTAATAAGTTCGAGTTCCACTAAGTAGCCTATCCTTCTCATCAACCAATAAATCAAAGAAACATTGAGGAAATCGCATGTAAAATTCTTATAGATCTCTAAGAAAGTAGTGTTTTGCTAACCGAGACGTTCTAAGAGTTAAAAAAAATTCTTTAAAATCCCGCTTTTACTTGACAAATTTACCCAAGAGTTCCAGGGGAATAGGCTACCAGAGATTTCCTTAGTCTTTACAATATGTTAAAATTAGACTAATAATAGTACAAAAACGATAAAGTTTGTAAGCTACTTGAATTACATACATTATACAATTATTCGGGTTTGTACAATATTGATTTCTTATAAAATTCGAAGATAAATCTCTTCTTATTATACTTAACCTTTTCAGGAGGAAGAGAATTAGGAGTAAGAGGGGAGCTATCAACCCTAGGTAAGTTCCAACAAACTCCAAGATGAGGGATGCTTCCATGTTCATCCAAGTATCTTCTATGAAGGCGTCTAATCAAACCCCTATTATTTTTGCCTAAGTAAAAGAAGTCGACAAACATGCCCCTAGTGCAAACTTTATAGAGGAACTCCACTAAAGCATCTCTAATATCAATCAACATCCCAAAAAGAGTTATCAATTTGGTGTTCTCTCTTATAGTTCTACCTCCATGAAGACGGGCTCTTTTCAAGCGAGAAGCAGCCTACTTGTCCTTAAAAAACTATAACCGCACAGTATCACCAGAAAGGCATTTATATTTGTCCAATAAGTCATTATATTCCTTAAGTTGCCTTTCAAGTTCCCTACGCATTTTTTTCTCCTTATCCACACCCTTTTCATAAAGAATTTAGTAATGGAATTTGTTTTTTTTCCTTAACTAAAATAGTAAGCTTATCAATTAATAGCTAAGCATATAGCCTTAAACGTTTAAATGAAAACTTCATACCTAGGAGGCCAGAACTTGAGATATAGACATCTTAGTTTTCCCCTTTGGCTGATGACTGGAGGGAGCGCCATATTTTGGAGCAGAATCCTTCCTTATAGTATCTTGTGGATCAGGGAGCTCGGAAAAGCCCGCATAATGAGTAGACGAGTCTAAGTTCGGATCGTCTGATCCCTCTCCCCCATCATGTAGTCCTCTAGGGACCATTCCATCACCATCATTGCCATTATCATCACCACGATTATCATCATTGTCATCATTATTATCATAATCATCATTCTCTTCTTTATAAAATTTGGCCTCTTCATCAATTGGAGGGTCATCAAAAGTTAGCCATTTTTCGACATCGATCTCTTCCTTGGTAGGAAATTATTTTTGAAGAATCTCTTTGTCCTTCCTCAGCCTAAGACTGAACTTTCTTTTGAACTTTTCATCCCAATCCGAGAGGGATGGAAAGTCTAAGTTTGGAAATTTATGAAGGTTGTCAGCATATGCCACAAGCAAACCATCTTCATTGCATTTCTCAGTAATTTTGGGAAGAGCATTATCAATGAAAGAAGCAGCTTCCTTCTTGGCGTCATTGATAATATTGTTCGAGTAGGCCAAGATGGTAGTTTTTCTTTGTAGCATGTTCTCTTAGGATTTATTCTTATCAGCGAACTCGACTTTTCTTTATTGGCAATCTCTAAATATACTTTCAACTCGGTTTTCTCTTTATCGACCCTCTCAAGATCTTCTTTCAATGCTTCCACCTCCTTTTCCAGTAATTGATTAGCATTTTTCTCCTCACTGAGCGAGGAGATTTTCTTTTCCAGAATAGCTTCATTGCTTACTGATGCAATGTCAACGATGTTGTGATTAAGCAAAGAGATCTATCTTTTAAGCTTGACTACTTCATTAGAAGGCCCTTGAGAAGCCTCTTGAAGAAGAAAGATGTTCTTTCCCACTGAGAATGTATAACGAGTTTAAGCCAAAACAAGATTTATAGAGCTGAAGAAGATTAACTAAATGAAGGGAACGTGTACCGATAAAAGCTGTTTAAGAATAATGAAGAGATGGTCCTTGGAATAAATTGAAGTTGTGATGACCTAAAAGAAGTAATAGAAGGAGCTCGGATGGCTAATTGAACAAAATCATCAAAATTGGCCATAGAAGACTGGACCTAAGCCTCCAAAGGAAGAGGATCTTTTGGAGAAGGAGACAACCCGAGATCAACATACAAACAACTTAGAGCTGTAAGAGAAGAGGGAAGAGTAATTTTAAGGAGGAGATCCAGAGAGTGAGCCACCTCAGTCTCTTCTGGAGCTGTATGCCTAAGAGATTCCAAATTCACCCCTCAAAACTCGAATCAATGTTTATAAGTTCCTCCTTATCCACAACAATGAGGTGAAATTCCCCACAAGCTTGGGATTTTTCTTGGGGAAGGAGGAGGAATATCGGTAATGACATCTTCACCCACATTCTTCTCTAATGCTTCAATTTCTCTAACAACGGAATGCTTGATAAAAGTAGACTTACTCAACTGAGAAAATGCGGGAACTTCATCTCTTTTGTTCCTCTTCTTGGAAGCATAATCTTCAACTTCTTTCTCTTTAGAAGCAACGACAAGGGCAGATGAGCCTAAAATGAAAATAGAAGTTGATAAGACAATGATATAAGAAATTCCACACTATTTATGTTACAAATTTACCAATGGGCTCAAGTTGAACTAGAGAAGAAGTAGAGAAAGCATTGTGGTCATTGATGACCAACAGTCGATTCCCTTGGGCATTTTCTTTCATCATTGAGTATTCTCCAAGAATTATATGATAATCTAGAAACAATGAGTAGTGGTGGAGGTTTACTTCTATTAGAGGTATAAGCCTATCACCCATGCTCTTAGATGCCACAGTTAGGGAATTAACGATCTCGCTTTTGTAGGAGCTTAACTGCTTAGGAAACGAATCTAATGGAAAACATCCATTATGAGAAAAATGACAAATATAATACCAGTATAGGAAACAGAGACCTACCTATAATAAAGAAAGTTCTTCTAATCTTATAGCATCTGACATAGAAAAATTGGTTTTCCCATCCCCTGGTCTTGTTTATAATATTGATGATCAAGCTCTTCCAAAGAGGACGAATTCGATGTAGATGGTTTCTAGCTATGGTGTGAAGAATTTTAGCACTAAAAAAAGAAAGCTTAGCCTACTAGCAAGAACTTCCAAACAAGTCAGATAGGTGTATGAATTTGGAGTTAGTTGAATTAGAGCAATGTTTAGGTGCTCCAAGAACCTCAGGAGGAAGTTGGGAAAGGAAGATATCCCAAGTACCATTTATGTTGGGGGTAAAGGCGAAAAATCCTTATGTGGGATTATCAATTCTGCCAAAAGGACCACCGGGAATAGCTTCAATGCCTATAATTCCAAATTGCTTAAGGATGTAATCTACCTCTTCTTGGGTGGTGATGAATGACTAGTTAAAAAGATTATCCACTTTCTTAGTAGAAGGAGAAGCTTTCAAGCTCTTATCCGACTTCTTGACTGCTTTTGTGACTGGTTTCTTGCCTTCCATTTGCCTGCCAAGTGATATTACACCAAATCAGAAATATAACTGTTAAAACAATCATAGTAAGTTTTTACATGCTAAAAAAAAGAGTAATAAATTGATTCATATGATATCTAGAATCATAATACCAAAATGATAGAGGATAAGAAACCAACATAATGCTCATGGCAAGTCGATGACCATTGGATAGTCAATGTTTTCTTCATAAAGTAATTAAGCTTTTGGTCAAACAAAAAGTATACAAATGAAATGTCAAAGATATAATAAGAAGGTAAATTTATAATGATATAAAATGTAATCATCCTAAACATACTTAAGTGTCTTGATTAAATCAATGAATTTATAAATTAATGTCGAATGTCATATGAGTAGCGCTATTGAAAGCTATAATGCAATGTCGCAATGATACTCAATATTGAAATAAGAATTAGCTGACATCAATAAGTAATGCCGGAACAGTTGATAAGTCAATGTTGAAATATTTTATATAAATAAACAATATATTTTTGTGGAGAATAAATAACCCATGAGTTTGTTACAATAATTGAATTACAAAATGAATGTGACATTGATAAAGTGCAGTATGAATAGCATTAATAAAATGCGACATAGAATCCGTGCGGCATAAAATTTATATGGTATTTATTAAATGTGCCTGTTATCCCGCCTTTTGGCAAGGCCGTGACACCAAGGAATTGACTGAAAACCAAAGACAGTCCATCCCGAAGATCGGTTATACACGGGTTTACTATGGATACTGACAAATTTTGCCCAAGTCCGGATCGAGCTACAATTGGTATGGTACGACAAGCAAAGCTATAAAAGCGAACGTTCCAAATTTCAGGTCAATCAGAGTTTGTATGCTCAAGTTATGGATCGATCAAGTTACACATGAGACATGCTTAATTCGTATCCATCATATTCGTATCCATCACCTTGCAACCATCCTATTCGTATCCATCGACCCACAGACCTCATTTCATATCCATCCAGCTTCGTATCCATCGAAGTCAATCCTCTTCGTATATCGGCCCACAAGCATTGGTTCGTATCCATCTATCAAGGCCCATAAGTTCATATCCATCATACAAAAGCGGCATAATTCGTATCGATCACTCATTTGATCGATACAAAGGAGAGAGAGCCAAAGATAGATACAAAAAGCATATACAAGCATCGATACGAAGCAGCATGCAAGCATCGTTACGAAAAGAAATCCCCAAGCAATCCCCAGGGTCGATACGAAGAAGGCGCGGTCAAACAGAGGAAGCAGTCTGCTAGCGTAATACTAGGATCTCCTGAACTATCGCTCCACGTCACCACTGCACACCTGATCGATACGCAGAAGATCCATACGAAGGTATCGATACACACTGCTCAGCCTACTTGCAAAACCAACTTTGGATCGATCATAACTCAAAATCTATAGGTCCAAATGCTACCAAATTTTCATATGAGCTTACTTACCACCTAAGGAATGCCTCTGATCGATCGCAGCCCAAAAGGAGTAAATCTTAATCGATACGAAGAGCACATGGATCGATCAGGGGTCGATCCCAAATGACCTTAGATCGATCTGGTAGGCCCACCCATGTGTGAGAAGGGGTCTTCCTAGATCTAAGACAGATATTTCCAGACTGCATCTATAAATAGCGCCTCAATACTAGCAAAAAAGGGACTTTTGGCCTTTCTACGTCGATACTCTGTCGAAATTACTGCTGTATTTCGATTGTAAAATTGTAATCCACTTGTAACCAGCGAGTTATAATCAATAAACATTAATCATTTCATAGTGGACGTAGGCTATACGCCGAACCACTCTAAATTTGTGTGTTTCCGTACTTTTCCTTATCTGCTGATTGGTATGTTTGTTAAATCTACTTCATTTTACATTTACTTTCTTCATTTTATCTCTTCAAACACATCCAAAGAGAGTTGTGCCCAATTTTGGTACAAACACTTTGGTGCTTCCACTGAGAAAACCCGGCTTTTCTTCATTGGACCTACTACCGACATCGGATTCCAAGAATCTAAGGAGAAGGTCCAGATCTCAAGCCTAGAAGTTCTTCCATCCTATTCAGATTTGCTCCAAGTCTAAGAGAGAACTTCGCTATTCACCATGGTCGCTACTAGGACTACCTCAACCACTGCAGATCCAGAAGGACATGATAGGCAGAACCCCACACAACTTCCCTCTATAGACCAGAACACTGCTGGACCTTCGGATCCACTAGGCCTTGTCACTAGGGAGGAGTTCCAGCTACTGATGCAAGAACTGACTCAAAGCCACCAGCAGCTTACCCAGCAGCTCTATACCAACGTGGAGTTAACCAACCGTCTGAACCGAGAAAGATGAAGGAGATCCAGAAGGGATCAGGCTTCATACCCATCTACTGAAAGTTCAGCTTCCTCTGATTACAATCACAGATCCACGCGCCAACGACTGGATGGAAGCTATTCACAGGCCGTCGGACATTAGCGCACTTTGAATATTGGAAAAGCGAGAGTTGGTCCGTCAACCAGCCATCAGACCAGACCCTCCTCCCGAGGAGGGACGGTTCCCTATCACACTACCGACAACTGCACTGCTGCCACTGCCATCGAATTGCAAGCTGACACCCAAAACCGAACGGACCCGAACCATCGCCAATGCGATTATACTCCGGAACCTTATGTCCCCGAAGACCTGGATCCAAGGAGGCGAAGGATGGACCGTCGACCATGCTCGGGCCATCCTCACATTGTGGAACCCGACCACACTTTGGTCCAGCATGCCCAGAATGTCCAGACATTAGACATCCCGACAATGATCCGCCAGATGATCCGTGAGAGCCAAGGCCTCACCAATGACGACTGGGGAATCTCCCGGAGTCATACCTCTTTTACCGACGACATTCTCTACGCTGAACTGCCTCGGCAATTTACAATGCCAACTCTGCATGTTTATGAAGGGAGCTCTGACCCTAACCAGCATATTCTAAAATATGAATGGTTGATGAATGTCGCACGGGCGGATAATGCGGTTAAATGCCGAAGTTTCCCAATCTCACTAGGGGGCATCGCGACTATGTGGTTTACTTGCCTACCGCTCCGATCTATTTCATGCTTCGACCAGTTGGCTATAAAGTTTGTCGAACAGTTTCGCATGCATGTCACAAGGCCCAAAGATGTTAATACCTTGTCCAGCATCACTCAAGCTCCCGGAGAGACACTCAGACGTTACCTGGAGAGGTTCCACGCTGCATGCGCTGAGATTAGTAATCCTAATGACAATTCCATTTTAATGGCACTGACTAAGGGAATCGATCCCAATTTCGAATTTGGCAATTGGTTGGCCAGAAAATTCCCTGCGTCATTGGACCGTTTCTATTCCAAGGCAGCTCAGTTCTTGAGAAGAGAGGATGAAAAATAGTCTAGGAAAAAGGATGACGCAGGGCCCGGTATGGAAGGAATCCAAAGCAATATCGCTATGAAACAAACCGGGGATAGTTCTGGAAAGGTGCAGTTAAATATATAGAATAAGCAGAATTGGCAGAAAGGTGATGGAAATCAGGATAATAAACGGGAGCAGAATCACGCACCGCGACGTAGAGCTCCCATGTTTGACACCTATACTCCTTTAAATACATCCCTGGAGAATGTGTACATGCAAACTTGTAATACTATCCAACATAAGAAACCTGCTCCGAAGCAATCGTCAGAGAAACAGATCCAAACTAGGAAGTTTTGTAGATTTCACGATAGCAATGGCCACAACACAAATGAGTGTTGTCATCTATAGGATATTCGAGAAGTTGATCCAAGAAAGAAAGTTGGAGCAGTTCGTTCGGGCACCGCAGGTTGGAGGTGCGGGCCCATCAAATCAAAATCAAATACCGAATCAGGTTAGACCGGAAGAACCCGCACATACTGGTGGGAGATTAGTGATTAACACTGTTAGTGGTGGTCATCATCCAGCGGATCGGAGCTGGAGGGAAATGGAGTCGTATGCCAGCTCTATTAGGCATGCGAGCTTTGAATGTTGTAGTAACTTGGAAGATGGGGCTCCGGCCAAACAGCAGAAGACGATAACAAACGACATCATTTTCCGAGACAGGGATGCCGATAGAGTCGAAGCCCCTACCATTGATCCACTAGTCATTTAAGCTCAGATAGGTCCTGCTTGGATAAAGAGGATCTTAGTGGACAGTGGATGTTCAGTGAACATACTCTTTAAGCGAGCCTATGATCAAATGAAGATGGAAGCAAAAGATTTGAAGCCTTGTCAGTCTCGTATTCATGGCTTCAATGGAGGCGCGACTATACTCACTGGGATGGTGGATCTACTAGTGGAGTTGGAAAAACGTCGGAGAGTTCGAATGTTGCAGTTTATCGTATTCGATATTGACTCACCATACAAAGCTTTCTTGGGCCGACCAGCCCTAGCTGAATTCAAGGCTGTTATTGCCCCTTGGTGTCTGACTTTGAAATTCCCCACCGACAATGGAGTCGGAGTCGTTCAGGGAGACCAGGCTGCTGGACGGGCCTGTTACATTGCTGAGCTGCAGGAAGCACATCGAAAAGAGAAGGGAAAGGGTGTAGAGGAATCTCTCTGCGTCTGCTTTGCAAATAATTGACAGTTAACGCCGGGGCCTAGGCCCGGGCACCACAAACAATTCCCGAGAGATCTTGACCCAAGAGATACTGAAAGCGAGGACAAAGTCAAAGACAGTCAGGCTTCTTCGGCAGAGCTGACGATCGATGTTCCGATCGATAATAATGACGATTCTAGAATGATAAAGATTGGATCTCAGCTAAGCCAACAGACGAAAGAGGAATTGGTTGAATTTCTCCAGGAAAACCTCGACGTGTTTGCTTAGACGCACTCTGACATATGTGGGATCTCGCCGGACATCGCGAGCCACACCTTGAATATTGACCCGTGGCATGTCCCGGCAAGCAAAAAAGGCATGGTATTGATCCAGAGAGATTTTCCGCCCTAAAGGAAGTGGTAGATAAAATCAAGTCGAACGGGTTTATCCGAGATGCGCTATATCCAGAATGGGTGTCAAATCCTGTACTTGTCAGGAAACCTAACGGGAAATGAAGAACATGCATTGACTACTCAGACTTGAACAAAGCTTGCCCCCAAAGACAGTTTTCCACTTCCCCGGATTGATTAACTTGTAGACTCAACAGCCGGACACGAGCTCTTATCCTTTATGGATGCATATTTTGGCTACAATCAGATTCCCATGCACCTGCCGATCAAGAGCACACCAGCTTCATCACCGATCCGGGACTTTATTGCTACGAAGTCATGCCCTTTGGACTCAAAAATGCTGGAGCAACTTACCAATGACTAGTTAATCGAATGTTTGCTAACCAGATCGGAAAAACTATGGAGGTATACGTGGACGACATGCTTATAAAGTCACGATTCTCCACTAGTCATATCAGAGACCTGGAAATGATGTTTAACATCCTTCGAGAGTATAGAATGAAGCTCAACCCATTAAAGTGTCACTTTGGGGTCGTGACCAGAAAATTTATTGGGTTCATCGTTAATGCTCGGGGAATCGAAGCCAATCCCAAGAAGATCTGGGCAATTAGGAATCTCGAGACCCTGAGGACCATAAAGCAAGTTCAGAGCCTCAATGGAAAGGTAGCAGCACTGAGCAGGTTCATCTCAAAATTCACCGACAAATGCATCCCCTTCTTCGACCTAATCAGGAAAGGTAGACGAAACCTTGAATGGACTACCGAATGTGAGGGTGCATTCCAAGCACTGGTTTAGCACCTACCCACACCACCTATTTTGTCAAAGCCTATTGATCACGAAAGATTATACATCTACTTGGCAGTATCGGAAAATGCAATCAGTGCTGCTTTGATTTGGGAGGAGGATCGGATACAACGGCCAGTCTATTACATCAGCAAACGACTGACTAGGGCAGAGAGAAACTATCTGAAGTTGGAGAAGTTAGCTTACTATCTTGTCAATGCCTCAAGGAAGCTTCGCTCGTATTTCCAGGCTCATCCTATCACTATCTACACCGACCAGCCGTTACAACAGGTCCTTACGGGGCCTGAGACGTCTGGTAGGTTACTCAAGTGGAATATCGAGTTGAGTCAGTTCGACGTCACTTACGCACTAAGGCGAGCTATTCAAGGACAAGTCCTCGTGGACTTCATCATCGAATTCACTATCCCAGAGGACTTGCCCGAAGCTAATGAATCTCCCAAATATGTCTGGAAGCTACATATTGATGGCGCATCAAATGACCGCTGCTCAGGTGCTGGAATTGTGCTCGAAACTCCTGAAGGCCAATCTATATGCTATGCTTTGAAGTTTGATTTCCGTGCGACCAACAATAAGGCCGTGTACGAAGCCTTGCTTGCCGAACTCAGACTCGCTAGAGACTTGAAAATTATTGCTGTGTAGATTTACTGCGATTCACAATTGGTCGTATGCCAAGTTCGGGGGGAGTACCAGGCCAGAGATCAAAGACTGGCCGCTTATCTTGCTCGGATCCAAGAAATATTGAATCAATTCGATTATTATGCCATCTATTGCATACCCCGAGAACACAATCAGAAGGCCGATTCCTTGGCAAAGTTAGCCAGCACCGGCGAGGTACAGCAAATGGGACTCGTTCCCGTCGAGACACTATTCTCCCCGAGTATTGATCAAATGAAGATCGACTGGGTACATGAAGTCATACCCGATAAGGAATCATGGATGGTTCCGTTCAAGAACTATCTCGAGCATGGGACCCTGCCAGAGTGCAGGAATGAGAAAAGACAAGTTCTCCGAAAGGCTTCGCGATTTACTATTCAGAATGGAGTCATGTATAGAATAGCATACTCTATTCCTTTACTCCGGTGTATCGCCCACAACGAAATTAAGTGAGTATTACGTGATGTACACGAAGAAGAATGTGGCGATCACACCGGGGGGCAAGTTCTTGCTAAGAAAGTGCTCTGGTACGGTTACTATTGGCCGACTGTGAATCACGATGCATCAGATTATGCCAGGAAATGTGACATATGTTAGAAGCATGCTCGGATTCCAAGAGCCCCGCCTACCGAAATAACTCAAATGGTCAGTCCATGGCCGTTTGCAATATGGGGCATTGATATTATTGGGTCTCTACCTCTAGCTAAAGGTGGCGCGAAGTACGCCATCATTGCAGTTGATTACTTTACCAAATGGGCGGAAGCCGAACCCCTTGCTACTATCACGAAGAAGAAAGTGATCAACTTTGTGGTACGCAACATTATCTATCGATTTGGTCTCCCACATACCATCATCAATGACAATGGAGCCCAATTTGATAGTGTCGAGTTCAAGAATTTCTGTCAGCGATTCCATATCCATTAGAAGTTCTTTGTAGTTGCACACCCTCAAGCGAATGGCCAGGTCGAAGTTGTTAACAAAGTTATAAAGTCCATTCTAAAGAAACAATTGGAAAAGGCTGGGGGCAAATGGGTCGATGAACTTCCTATGACCCTATGGGCATATCGAACAACCCACAAGTCCGCGACCGACCACACTCCATTTTCACTTTCCTACGGCTCAGAAGCCGCTATTCCAGTCGAGTTGGAAGTACATTCTCATCGTGTGACTTACTATGATCCGAAGAAAAATGCTATATTACTTGCCGAATCTCTAGACTTATTAGATGAAAAGCATGAAGAGGCTGATTTGAGGGCAGCTGCACACCGAAGTTGAGTCTCCCGATTGTATAATGCTAAAGTCCGACCCCGAACCTTTGAACTTGGCGGTCTCATCCTCAAAGAGGATTTACCCGGTCCCTTCGCATATGAAACCAACATGGGAAGGACCGTATGTTATTGAATAAAGACTCGGAGACGGGACATTCAAATTATCAACCGTCGATGGTCTCACTTTATCGAGAGCTTGGAACAACGAAAGTCTTCATCGCTACTACACATGACAAGCTTTGTTTATTCATTTAGTCTGCCTTTCATTTGCAATTTGTTTATGCATTTTGAAATTTGAATTCGTAATAAGGCAACTGACTTTGCCATACTTTCTTATTTCAGCAATAAAATGCAATCTCTTTGAGCCAGAGCAATGATTCTTAAAATGTGTCATATGACCATCACAATGCACGGAGAGCTAAGTTTCATCCTACGGTGGGACTTATTCAAATAGGGAGTGATTGTGATGCGACCGGTCGCTCGCTAAGTGAAACCCAAGCTCGGGAGCAAGCTATCACACTAAAGCCAAAAAGGGTTGATACACGACAATCATGTGATTAGCTCCGGCTCCCAGAGTGTGAGCTGGAGTATAAACATACAAATGTAGGCTCGAAGATGGTGGATCCGTCCACCTAACGACTTCACCCGTGCTTAATCCAATGGAGGATGGATTCGTCCATCTAATGACCTCGCTTGTTAACTTAGGGTGGATGTGATCCGACTTTCCACAATCCTGATAAATCTATCGTTCCCAGAGTGCGAACGAAATCCCAATACTCAAAATAGATGTGATCGACCATCTGTTAACTAACTCTAAGTCCCCAGAGTGCGGACTGGAGTATAAACTTCAACTGGGTGTGACTGACCACCCACAACTAACTCTAAGTCTCCAGAGTGCGGACTGGAGTATAAACTTCAACTGGGTATGACTGACCACCCACAACTAACTCTAAGTCCCCAGAGCATGGACACGAGTATAAACTTCAACCGGGTGTGGTTAACTGCCCACAATTCAATCTAAGTCCCCAGAGTGTCGACGCGATTTCGATTACTAAAACGGGAGTGACCGACCGCCTGGAAAACAACTTGTCCCCTGAGCATGGACGTAACTTTAAACATTAAGCAGGCATGATCGACCGTCTGCATGCGAGTTCAATCCCCAGAGTGTGGACGCGATTGTCAATGAGTGAGCGAGTGTAGCCCGACCACTCGAATTCATCTCTCTACCACTTAGTTCCGACTGAGTGAAGCTAAAAAATGTCGAAGGTGGAAAGCAACCACCGTCCGACCACTTCGACTCATCCCTAGGACTGGAGGCATGACTCCAGCACCAACTACTAATCGAGACAGTATGGCATTGAAGAGCGACTTGACGTTTGGTTACGACCCGAAGCCATGACTCTTGAGCTTAACAATCGAGCACAAGTCCGATTCAGAGGCTAATGCTTCGCAAGTGTGTCGAAAGAAATCTCGAGTGATGCAACACTTAAACAAATAAACTCGGAGTTGTGCAAAGAACAAAAGGAAATTCTATTTTATTTATCCTCTAAAAGCAAAATAGATACAAGGAGTCTATGCCAAAAATCCTACTAGCAGGGGCCGAACATGCACCTATACACGGCCTACAAGAACGAAAAGAAAATTCCTAACTATCTACCAAAAAAGGGGATGCCAAGATTCATTCCTACTCCTTGGTATTCTTCTTCTTCTTATGCTCTTTCTCCTTTGGAGTTAACCCACCGGAGCTGCCACTATGATTCCGCTTCGAGCTCTTACCTTTACTAGGCTTGTCCCGGGCGGGGGAAGTATCGTGGTCTCCTCCTCCGAACTCACCGGTATTGGGATGCTTTCAGAGTGCGTGGTCGGAGGGACGGGAGTACTTTCCATGTGAAAAGATACGGGGGGAACCCCAGTAACAATAATCGTGCCACCTAGAGAGATCATGAATAAAGGGGCCGGGTCGGGTCCTGCCATTCCACCTTCTATAGTGCTACCCATTGTTGTGCCTACTATCTCAGCATTGATTTCAGCCATTATTGCATCATCGTGAGCTGCTTGAGTATCGGGCGGAACGCTGGCGGTCGGAGCCGAAGAGCTGGCCGCGAACACACTTCCACTCATAACTAATGGCAAGTCAGAAAGCGGATCGCTGTGAGTGCCTAGAAGCTCGTCCATCATTTGCTCATTAAAGGTGAAAGCACTCACATCCACTCCTTCGGCCGTAGCAGTAGTGGTGGTCGTTGTAGCCTTTGTTATGATAGCCTCCTGCTCTTGATTTTGTTCCTGGGTTGCAGGGGGCATGGTCGTTGTTGCTTCTATAACTGAATGGAGATAAGAGAAAATATTAGAAATCTCCTTTGGTAGTACTCCGGACTTTGAATGAGTTCGAGAAGTGTTCGGAATACCTTCCTCCGGTTGGCTTGCGGCAGGGACCGGAGTTCCTCCTGGCACGTGCTCGTGAGCTGGAGATAGTTGTGGCTGATCCGGATCATAGGCCGGCACAGGTATGGGATCAACCGCAGGAGCGGATTCAAGCCGGGTTGACGCATGGATCTCAGAGCTTGTATCGTGGTGCCCAACGCCAGAGCCCTCTCCAACCTTCGAGTGCTGACTAGCGAGCTTCTCTTTCTCAAATGCGACAGCTGCATCATGAAGAATTCTCCTCTCTTCCTCATTCAACACTCGGTTTTCTAGATCAAATTCATCAAGGGATTCAGTATGATGCTCTGCCTTCTCATCGGCCAAGAAACAACGCCAGGCACTATGTAAGTGAGTTGGGTAGTCACTGAGCCAGCTCAAATCATGGTATCTCAGAACATTAACATTGTAGGTAACTAAGAGATCTACAATGTCGCTCTCAAGTCTGGCCTCCGCTGCCCTGACCTCAACCTCAACCCTAGCCTCGGCCTCCTGAGCTTTCAACTTCGCCACATCCCGCTAATTCCTAGCCTCCACAGTATGGTCATAGGCCTCCTGAGCGATCTTGTTAGCTTCATCTTTTTCCTTAACGACTTCGTCGTATTTAGCTTTAAGCTCCACCAGCTCTTGGAATGCTTTATCTTTTTCGGCAGTGACTATGGCATTCCTGTGGCCCATATCATCTACTAACTTTAGATGCTCCTGCCTCATCCGCTCCAACTCCTTATTGGCCTCGTCAACCTTTTTCAGGGCCTCCGTTTCGGAATCCCTTAAAGTGTCATTCTCTCTAGTGAGCACTATGACGATCCGATCCTTCTGGGTGATGGTTTCTTGGAGCTCTTCAATTTTCTTCGCCCGCTCAAACGCCATAGCTGAAAATTTCTCGGCGGCCTTCTTCCACTCCCGGTATTGGCCAAAAGCATGATAGACATGATCATGGATGATTTTTTCTGCTCCATCTGGAAGCACCATCAAATTTGATGGAAAATGGAAGCCATCGAAGCATATGTTTGGAAAATCTCTCTTCAATTGAGTTATCCAAGCGGCTCCCTCACCTGTCGACTCTGTAACCGTCGAAGTAGCTGCAATAGAGGTGTCCACCTCGGTCATACGGCGATGTTCGCCGGGTCTTGGATTTACCGGAGGCGCCGGTTGGCGCGAAGTCACAACGGCTTGTGTCCCCGAACTGGGAGGTGGCAACGGAATCCTGGGTAGGGGAGCGTGATCGGGAACGGCATCTATCTCACCTCTCATTTTCTCTTTCTCGTTCCCTCTCCCTTTCCCTTGCTCTATCTCTATCATAGTATTCCCTCTCTTGGCTAGAGTGGCGGCGTTCATAGTCAGAGTCATGCCTACGAGATTCCCTGTAAGAATCGGAGGATTCACGTGCTGTGTAGAGGCTAATGAGCATAGATGGTTTCTTCGACATCGAATCTGAAAAATTAAAAGAAAGGCAAAGTTAGTTATCTTCGGAGATTGGACAACTCGTGAGTAATGAGTGTGTGATGTCATGAAGTGTGTGTATGCATGTGCAAACCCCCCAACCAACTGATTGTAATAGCCGTACTCGGAGGAGTTGGCTCTCCTATGTCTAAGGCGCTTTGAAGCCCCTCTAATTCGATATCTTGGTGCAAAGGAAAGTCATTCGGAATGGGGATGTCTGCCAGTCCTGCAAAAGAGCTCTCCATCTGTGAAGGAGGAATCTCTTGACTAGTAGCAGGCAAAGAGACTACGACGGTTTTGCGCCTTACATATTTTTGAGCAGTAGACTTGCCTCTTCTCTTCTGCTCTAAAGATCGAGGACTTTGCGAAGGCTCAACTACGGGCTCGTCTCCAGCAGGCATATTCTCATCACTGCCTTATTCAGTAATTACTATCCCGGGAGCTCTCCTTCGAGCTTGCCTCACAGGGGCTGTCATAAGAACTCCTACGAGTCCAATGCTTTGATCTCTGTCAATTAGCCCAACGGCAACCAGATTTTCGTCCATAAGGACTTCATCGATCTCTTTGTACTTGGCGGGCACCTCTTGAAGAACCCTTACTATCACCTTAAACTGAGCACCTTCAGGTCCTGGAATTGAAGCTGTAAAAGAAAGAAAGTGTTAGACTCGACATTGACTACCATTATCCAGTTAAATAGCAAAGAGGCTAGTGCACTTACATCTTGCTAGCCACCATCTGGCGAACCCCGGTGGACAGCGAACGAATAACCATTCGGTCTTGAAGTAACTCAACTTGCTCCATGCCCCAACCACGATCTAACAATTCCTAACCGTCTCTAAGAAAGTGAAGGAAGGGTTGTCCCCACGGCTCTTTACATTGAATAAGTATCTAATCTCTTCAACCGTCGAAGGATGGAAGGGATGCTCCATGAAGATGACAAAAAGGCTGTTCAACAGGGCATACCCATTCGGATGCAATTGAGATGGAGCAATCCTCAAGAAAAATAGAACTTCTCGGATGAATTGGTTAAAAGGAGGAAGTGTCCCGGCTACACACATAAACTTGTTGCAGGCTGTGTACCCTTCCGTGGGGTTATGGGCTCTATCTTCTGGCCCCGGCAGTAAGATGTCATCCAGCAACAACCCATGCCTTAGGCAAATCCTACCAAACATGTATTCATAAATATTAGAGCGGATAGAGTCTTGTGGATGTGCAATAAAAACTGCTCCCGGTAGTTCATCCGGAGCAGGGATAATAGCATCGGCAACAATAACCGGCATTTCAGCTACGGGAAGGGGTGGACTCTGGATATCCTATGATTGCAAACTTCCGGGTTCCATAGCTATTGAACTCAGTAAAAATCATCGTTAGACGACAATAAACTAGTGTTTCCCCCAGTGTGAAGTGCGTGAATGTGTTGTGCAGTGCAGTGCTACATAATACTTGAGAAATTCTACAGGATTTGCGAGATGTTAAAACGACAAGACTTCGAGATTCAACCAAAGTGACCGTCATCGCTGACCATCAAAATCATGCCATCCTGACTTCGAAGAACGATCCATGCTAGAGTTCGTAAAGTTTGTCAAATAAATGTTCCATTAACGAGCTTCGAAGGGTAGTCAAATATGCAGTTCAATGGTCAAGTCCTGATACGCAAGGCTGAAGCTCGTCGGAGTCAAATGTACAAGTATGCAAGGATTTCATATCCATCAAGGATCAACATGGATCACTCCTCCAAAAGCCAGATTTCATATCGATCACCGTCCAAGATTACGTATCGATCAATATCCAAGACTTCTATCGATCGCCGGTTGTGGGTTCGTATCGATCGTTTGAGATCGATGCGCTTTGTATCGATCCTGAAACCAAGACTTCGTATCGATCCAAGGCAAGCAGCTTCGTATCCATCTACCTCCATCGATACGAAGCCCCATGATTCCAGATCGACACGAACCACATCCCAACATTCTAATGCTTTCACCCTTCATCCATCATTTCCAGATCGATGCAAACTGCTTCCTCCATCCACTATCGATACGAATGACTACTTCGTATCCAACGGCCCTTCTTCTTCCCCAAGCAGGTTAAACGCCATTTGCTCCTTCCTCAACCATGCTCCGACCCAATCCCAGCCTCATCATCATCAGAATCGGCCACGACCGTGGGCGAATTGGCATTAAATCTCAAATCTTATCGTTTTAATATGAGATTGTTCGACTAATTACCTAAATTAGAGAATCGATTCAAAGGATTAACAAGTTATGTTGATTTGAGAACAAAGGCAGTTTCTATTTCTCAGGTTTTCTATCGATACGAAGGCAAGAGTAAAATGATGGCAAGTGAAATGATTCGTCTCCCAGTGCTAAAAACTGGTAGGAACGGTCACCAACATCATCGATACGAAGAGCCTTCTTCGCATCTATCCACCCATATCGGTAAGGGGCGAAGCTATTCGTAACCATCAATTTAGATCGATCCAGAGCATGGATGTTCGCAACCCTCGGTGACCCATCGATACGAAGCAACAATTTCATATCCATCCACTTTGAAGACCACAAGAATTCCTATCCATCGATATGAAGCGTTTTGAAGAACTAACTATTTCATATCGATGGCCATCGATACGAAATGCATATCCCAACTTCTAAAATCGAACCAGGAGAGGATCGATACGAGAAAAGGACTTAAAATGAACGTCAAACGTTGTTACAACTTGAATTTCACATCGATCCAGGAGAGGATCGATACGAAACTCGAATACAAAAACTTGGCAATGAATCGTGAACGTGCAAATGTTAACGGGGTCAGGTTAACATGCATGCATGTATGACGAACTAATATTAAATTTTCAAAATTAACAGGAGTTGAATGCTCACCTGGTAACAATTAAAACAATGAACAATAAATTGCTAGCACTCGACGCTCAGTTCAAACAATGCACTATGTAATCATTGGCAGTCAACAATTCAACATTTATATTACCAAAAATCAATCAAAGGTTCCATCTTTTGACGAAAAGACAACAACTATTCAACGAATCAGATAGAACTTTTCAGATTGAAGATTGTAGTTTTTCAAAGCACGTCGTGTTTACACAAGACGTACTTTGAGGGACAAATGTTATTCTGCCTTTTGGCAAGGCCGTGACACCAAGGAATTGACTGAAAATCGAAGACAGTCCGTCCCGAAGATCGGTTATACACGGGTTTACTATGGATACTGACAAATTTTTCCCAAGTCCGGATCGAGATACAATTGATATAGTACAACAAGCAAAGCTATAAAAGTCAAAGTTCCAAATTTTAGGTCAATCAGAGTTTGTATGCTCAAGTTATGGATCGATCAAGTTACACATAAGACATTCTTAATTCGTATCCATCATATTCGTATCCATCACCTTGCAACCATCCTCTTCGTATCCATCGACCCACAGACCTCAATTCGTATCCATCCAGCTTTGTATCCATCGAAGTCAATCCTCTTCATATATCGGCCCACAAGCATTAGCTCATATCTATTTATCAAGGCCCATCAGTTCGTATCCATCATACAAAAGCGGCATAATTCGTATCGATCACTCATTTGATTGATACGAAGGAGAGAGCCAAAGATCGATACAAAAAGCAAATACAAGCATCGATACGAAGCAGCATGCAAGCATCGTTACAAAAAGCAATCCCCAAGCAATCCCCAAGGTCGATACGAAGAAGGCACGGTCAAACAGAGGAAGCGGTCTGCTAGCGTAATACTAGGATCTCTTGAACTATCGCTCCACATCACCAATGCACACCTGATCGATACGAAGGTATCGACACACACTACTTAGTCTACTTGCAAAACCAACTTTGGATAGATCATAACTCAAAATCTACAGGTCCAAATGCTACCAAATTTTCACATGAGCTTACTTACCACCTGAGGAATGCCTTTGATCGATCGAAGCCCAAAAGGAGTAAATCTTGATCGATACGAAGGGCACATGGATCAATCAGGGATTGATCCCTAATGACCTCAGATCGATCTGGTAGGCCCACCCACATGTGAGAAGGGGTCTTCCGAGATCTAAGCCAGATATTTCCAGACTGCATCTATAAATAGCGCCCCAATACCAACATAAAAGGACTTTTGGCCTTTCTACATCGATACTCTGCCGAAATTGCTGATGTACTTTGATTGTACTGTTGTAATCCACTTGTAAACAGCAAGTTATAATCAATAAACATCAATCATTTCATAGTGGACGTAGGCCATACGTCGAACCACTCTAAATTTGTGTGTTTCTGTACTTTTCCTTATCTGTTGATTGGTGTGTTTGTTAAATCTACCTCATTTGACATTTACTTTTTTCATTTTATCTCTTCAAACACATCCGAAGAGTGTTGTGCCCAATTTTGGTACAAACAGTGCCATAGAGTTAGTGCAGCATGGAGTTAATGCAGCATTGATTAGATTTGGAATAGATCCAATATGGCATATATGGAATCAATGCATTGTGAAAACAATGCGGTATTAATAAAGCGCGATATAAAATGTGCGGCATGAATAATATATCTACGTAATCCATGTCACACCTTTTTATTTAATTATTGGCGACATAAGTATCTCGTACTATAACAATTACCAACCATTAACCCACCTTTTGGCAAGGCAGCATACATGCGGATTTAACCCAATCGACTGCACAGTAATTGAAGCTGGATTGTCACGGACTTGGTTCTGATTTGAATGAATGAATGGTCGATCAATCATGGATAGCAAACATGATTATGAGGCCAGGATATAGCATAGTCGATGGAAAAATAGCACTAGATACTTGGAATATGGATTTCGACAAAAGTCGAGTTGCTTCTGGTTGCTTAAACTTAGCTTCGAGTCGTCCTTAGGTTTACTTCGGGTTTTCAGGGAAGTATCTTGGAGTCAACATTCAAGGTTTTGGGGTTGGCAAAGAAAGGATTGGAACATGGTGGGATCAGCATGCTTCGGGTCGGCATAGCCCTAACTCCGGGTCGGCATAGCAATGACTTCGGGTCGGCAAAGGGATGGATAAGGTCAGGTCGGCATAAAAGGTTTCCTCGAGTCGACACTTGGATGAGTTGGGTCGACAACATGGTATACTTCGGATCGGCATACGAATCTTGGGGTCGGCATATGGTGGAAGTCATTTGGAGGGATCAACATGAAGAGGTGACTCCGGGTCGGCATAGGTAAGGGCTCGGGTCGGCATAAGGATTTAGGGGTCGGCATGGCTTTGGAATGGGATCGGCACAAGGAAAGGAGCATGGGATCGACATATTGGAGCTGCTTCAAGTCGTTGAGCACTCTGCTTTGGGTCAACATGGTAGTTGCTTCGAGTTGGTACTGGGAACTCTTCGGGTTGGCAAAACCAACATGGGATCGGCACTAGGAATCTTGCTTCGGGTCGGTTATGACTTCTCCTTGGGTCGGAATTAGGGACTCAAGTTGGAATATAGGAAATGGCATGGGGTCGGCGATATTTTGCTTCGAGTCATAATGCAATTTACTTCGGGTCATCTTCGAGGCAACTACGGGTCGGCATATTAACAACTTGGGATCGGTCATGATGAAGGATATGGGCTCGGCTATGGTTTTGGTGGGCCCATATCAGTGAGGAAGCCCAGAAACCAAGGTTTTGCCTATAAATACAGTAGACGGGGCTTAAGAAAAGGGGTCTCATTCGGTTCTTCTTTAACTTCTTCTACAAAGGCTGCAAAAGTTACTCTGCCATTTTTTGTTTGAAAAACTCTGGATTGTAACCGTAATCAATTCTCTGATAAATAAAAAGGAAATTTCTGGAGTGGACGTAGGCCAGAGTCAGCTGAACAACTATAAATCTCATCTTTTTACTGCTTTCTTTGTAATTTTTGTTGTTCTTCATATTTATATCCTCTTCATATATTCAATCTATGACTGTGAATTGGTGCTTTCATCTGCGATTGGGTGTTTGTAACAATTTTTGGCACAAACATTTTGGTGCTTTCACTGAGAGTTGAACTCAGGGATTCTGAAGCTTGGATTTTGGATTTGCAAGCTTAGGAACTTGGATCTGGGAAGCAATGGCTAAGCAATCAACAAGGAGACAGAGAATGGAGAGAAGCCATCATGAGGGAAGTCAGGAGGCTTCCACAGGAGCTAATCAGACCTCAATTTTCATCACCAGAGTTGAGATGAAAATGATGATGGATGCCATGCAGGAAGGGAAGCTGAAAGGGCGGGAGGAAATGATGCAGAACCTACTCCGACAGGTTGGACAAGCTGGAGTGCAAAATCAAGAGAACGGAGCAGCAGGAACAGAGGTAATCTAGAACTAGAGTCAGGGGAATGGAGCAACCAAGATACATGATAGAGTGCGGCTATCGGAAACAACCCCTGAACTAGGGGCATGCCCCCGTATCACGTTGGCTCAATTCCAGGCAGGATACCAGGCGGTGCTGTGCAATTTAGCATCGATAGAGGAATGAATGCTCATCCTGGAGAGCAGATTGTAGGATTCCCTTGAGAACTTGAGGGGCAGGTCGAAGGCAACGAACAAAGACTACTGCTTGGTGACAATGACAGATTGGCAGAAATGATCAGACGGGCCATGAGAGGAGGATTGCTGAATAAAGATTTGGAGGATGTGAACAGGTGCCCCTTTGCTCCCACAATTAGGCATACTAGGAATCCACCTGAATTCAAGCTACCAACACTGAAGACGTATGATGGAAGGACAGATCATGTTGTTCATCTGACAAGGTGTATGAGGCACATGGAAGTGCTGGGGGGTATCGGAGGAGGTCATGGCCTGGTGTTTCCCTTTGTATTTGATGGATATAGCAGCACTGTGGTTTAGGCAATTGGAAAGCGGCTCCATTGGAACGTGGACCGAGTTGATCGAGAGGTTTATGAGACAATTTAGAGTTCATATCTCAAGACCTAAGAATGTGATGAGTTTGACAACACTGAAACAAAGGACCGGAGAGTCTCGGAGGAATTTTTTAACGCGATTTAATGCAGCGGCAGCATCACTTGATCGCCCAGATCCATCCATGGTTCTGATGGCAGTTGTATCTGGCATAGCTGATGGCACGGAATTCAAGAATTCATTGACAAGGGATCCACCTATGGATCTAGGAGAGTTTACCATGAGGCAGAAAGGTTTCTACGATAGGAAGACGCGAAGGATGAAAGAGAGGAAGTTGATGTTTATGCGATCAAAGGTTGAGATCCGCCCGAGAAAGATTCAAACAAGGATAAAGGGAAATGAAAAGCAGAGAATGGCTTTGATGAGCCGAGGTGGCCATGAAAGGAACCAAGATTCACCTTTTATACGGAGTTGAGCGAGACTTTAGAATGAATATACCAAGACGCTAGGGGGCAGGTTCCCTACCGAAGGCCAATCAGGAGGGAGCCAACCAATAATGAAAGAAAATCAGACAAATACTACCTATTCCACAAGCTAGGCAGCCATAGTACAAACGATTGCAGGAACTTGAGGGATGAGATCAAAGGACATATCCAGAACGGTATGTCGTTACAGTATGTGAAAAGGCGAGCAGCGACGGTGGAACAAGAGCGACCACCATCTGCATCAAATGAAGACGGCCCCGGATCAAGGCATCAGCTTATCATCAACTGATCACAATGATGAAGAATAAAGTAATAAACTCTATAATAAAACAGTTAAGTCACTTACACATGTACGGGATCACGAACGGTCCTCAGGCATGCTTTGAGATGACTATAAACCGCCACAGTGGAGATGCTTGCACTTTGATGTTTTAGATTTGCTTTTGTTTCTCTTCTTTGTATCTGGACTTGCTTTTATTAGTTGGATATATCAATTATGAGACTCATTTGAATGTAAAATTTGATATTCACAATTCGCCTCGAATGGCACCCGACCTCGAACGGTCACATCTCACCTCGAACGCCACCCGACCTCGAATGGTAATAATTCGCCTCGAACGGCACTCGACCTCGAACGGTCATTTCTCGCCTCAAACGCCACCTGACCTCGAACGGTCACAACTCGCCTCGAATGGCACCCGACCACGAATGGTCACATATCGCCTCGAACGGCATACGATCTCGAACGATCATTATTCACAATCAGGTAAGATCATCAATCTCTTCACAGGTCATCATCAGATTCTGAACATCAGGCTTATGGCACTGCAAAACACACATTCCTATTGCAAGGCATGTTTTGAGGGGCAAAGTGTTAACTTGCCTTTTGGCAAGGCAGCATACAGGTGGATTTAACCCAATCGACTGCACAGTTATCGAAGCTGGATTATCACAGACTTGATTCTGATTTGAATGAATGAATGGACGATCGATCACGGATAGCATACATGATTATGAGGCCAGGATATAGCATAGTCGATGGACAGACATCACTGGATACTTGGAATATGGATTTCGACAAAAGTTGAGTTGCTTCGGGTTGCTTGGAGTTTGCTTCGAGTCGTCCTTAGGTTTACTTCGGGTTTTCAGTGAAGTTGCTTCAAGTTAGCATTCAAGGTTTTAGGGTTGGCAAAGAAAGGATTGGAACATGGAGGGATCGGCATGCTTCAGGTCGGCATAGCCCTAACTCCGGGTCGGCATAGTAATGACTTCAGTTCGGCAAAGGGACGGATAAGGTCAGGTCGGCATAAAAGGGTTCCTCGGGTCGGCACTTGGATGACTTAGGATCGACAACATGGATACTTCGGATCGACATATGAATCTTGGGGTCGACGTATGGTGGAAGTTATTTGGAGGGATCAGCATGAAGTGGTGACTCCGGGTCGGCATAGGTAAGGGCTCGGGTCGGCATAAGGATTTAGGGTTTGGCATGGCTTTGGAATGGGATCGGCACAAGGAAATGAGCATGGGATCGGCATGTTGGAGCTGCTTCGAGTCGTTGAGCACTCTGCTTTGGGTCAACATGGTAGTTGCTTCTAGTTGGTACTGGGAACTCTTCGGGTTGGCAAAACCAACATGGGATCGGCACTAGGAATCTTCTTTGGGTCGGTTATGACTTCTCCTTGGGTCGGCATTAGGGACTCAGGTCGGCATATAGGAAATGGCATGGGGTCGGTGATATTTTGCTTCAAGTCATAATGCAATTTACTTTGGGTCATCTAGGGGTCTGCTTTGGGTCATCTTCAAGGCAACTCCGAGTCGGCATATTTAACAACTTGGGATCGGTCGTGATGAAGAATATGGGCTCGGCTATGGTTATGGTGGGCCCATATCAGTGAGGAAGCCCAGCAACCAAGGTTTTGCCTATAAATACAACAGGCGGGGCTTCAGATAAGGGGTCTCATTCTATTCTTCTTTAACTTCTTCTACAAAGGCTGCAAAAGTTATTCTGCCAATTTTTGTTTGAAAAACTCTGGATTGTAACCGTAATCAATTCTCTGATAAATAAAAAGGAAAATTCTGGAGTGGACGTATGCCAGAGTCAGCCGAACCACTATAAATCTCGTCTTTTTACTGCTTTCTTTTTAATTTTTGTTGTTCTTCGTATTTATATCCTCTTCATATATTCAATCTGTGATCTGTGACCGTGAATTGGTGCTTTCATCTGCGATTGTGTGTTTGTGACCATTTTTGTCACAAACACCAACTACTAAGTAACGTTATAAAGTGGCAATTTTAAAAATTAAGAAGAACGATATTAAGTTTTGGGTCTAATAAACTATTTGTTTTGTCGTTAAGCTAGAAACACCCAAGTTTCCTAAATCAATATCATCCGACTTTAATTAATCCAATAAATCATCTAAACGATGAATAAATTCTTTGTCAATTCAATCTAAAAACACAATTGGTCATTAGTTTAAATGATAATATAAAAATCAACATCGAAATTGTGTAAGCATATGTTGCAATTTGAAATTGAATAGACCCAAATAAAACCCTTATGGTGGTTTCAATGTAAAACTCCTTAATTTAAGTTAATTAGTGCAATTACAGTTGAATAACAAACCTTAGTATTAGCTCAGGTGAAGGGGATTCGAGATTCTGAATGACTTTGAAAGTTTTAACCTTCTTTTTGCTTGAGCTTTAATCGTAGGTAAAAGAGGAATAAAGAGGAAGCTCGGCTATTTATGGGAAGAAGAAGGCACATAGAAGCTGTTGGATCAAATTTAAATGTATGGATAGATTCAAATAAGAAGGCCAATATGCGGCAAAAACCAATGCCGAAGGTATTGGCTTGAAAAGTCAATGCTTCCTTCATATTATAGGACAAATGTTACCACCGATGTTAATTTCGGAGGTATGCGGCGTGACAACATTACCATAATCCCGCATCAACAAGCCATGTTGAAGGTATGACGGAAAACCAATGTCGAAGGCATACGATGTCGCCCTTCATCAATAAAGAATAATAGGCAATGTCGCAGGCCATCAATGAAGCCAGCAATACCAGATGCCATCACTGCCACATACCGCTTATGAGGTTGGATAAGTGATATAGTGACAAAGAAACTAGAAACAATGCCGCATATTAGTGAGGGAATTACGACATTGGAATGCTCTATGCCAAATGCCATCAATATTATAACAACATGATATAGCACTGATGTCGCATTCCATCAACGGAGCACTTCTTCTACATAGCAAGGAGAATCAATGCCGCTCCGGATTAATACCACATCTCTCCAATATCACCTTACTCTAATGTCACCTTTCAAAGTAATTTCGTCTCCTATCAATACCACTTGTCACTAATGTCATCTCTTATTAATGTCGTTTATCATCAATGTCGTCTATTATCAATGGCGATTGTTATCAATGCCGCCTGTTATCAATGTCATCTACTATCAATGTCGCTTGTTATCAATATAATTTGTTATCAATGCCTCTTGTTATCAATGCCAATCATTGCCAATGTCACCGCTTATTGATGTCGTGCCATAGTAATGTCGTACTTCATCAATATTAAAAGAAAGCCGCATATTCTCAATACAATATTAATATTGAACGTCATCAATTAAAACTATCAAGGCAAGATGGATGCCTAGTGCTGAAGTTCACCATTGAGTGAATGGATGTTGAAGCATGATGCCATGCGCCATCAACATGGATAATGCAGCAGGTCAAGCATGTCGCATGAACACATGGTAGCCATACCGCATCCCCCAACTCCTATAAATACAGATCAAGGGGTATGAAGAGGGGGGAACCATTCTTGTCTCTTTTTCTACGTTTTAAATCTTGTAACCCAAAATTGATTTGAGGATTTAGAGCCGATAGTAGCTCTTGAACTATTGCACATAAGACATTGTATATTCAACGTTATTTGGAATAAGAATAAGATTACTTGAGTTATGGCCGGCTTTCGAGTTCCAAAGCATTTGTGATTCTTAAATCATAACGTGCTTCAAATTCCAAAAGCACTCATAATCTTGAATTTGATTGCTCTACATGATTTGTACTATTGACTCTTATATGACATATGACTTGCCTTAGCTTTGATGTTAAATATGCATAAAACTATCATGGATTCGATATGGTGCATACTCAATCCTAGAAACTTAGCCTAGGATCACTTTAACTAAGCCAAATCCACTTTTCTTATGCTTTTGGGGTTAACGAAGAAATTTGTTAACAAATATATATATATATATATAAATATATATATATGTATGTATGTATGTATGTATATAATGATACAGCGAAAAATAAAAATATTACGGCAGGTGAGCATGTAGCTCTAGTCCATGAGCTCCATGTCCCACCAACGACAACCTGGAAAAATGCTCGGTCTAACCCGAGCATTATAGTAAAATAAGACCAGTATCAGTCTGGAAAACCAGCATGAGAAAACTCAAGTAATATGGCGAACATTTAATAATTCTGTGAGATAATGCCACTTAACGCGGAACGGGTTTTCCCTCACAAGAACAACTTTCATACATGAAGGAATGGAAAACAAATCAGAACAACAATCCAAACAAGTAAGGATGAACACCGACAAGATTAAAATACAAGCATAAAGAATGGACACAAATAATTAAACATCGAGAATAGCTCCAGATGCTTCTCGACGTAATTAAGAAAACAATCCAAAGATTTGAATCAAATAAGAAAAGGGAAATTTTCTAACAATGACTAAGAGGGTGCGCCCCTTACCAAAAGTATACCTATAGAAAATATACTTAAGAACTACGATGGCTCTCCGCCATATCCAAACTGGACCTCGCTAACCTTACCGAGAATTCGAGTATTTCACATCTCCAAGCACATACCACCGAATCTAATTTAGAGTAGATATGAAGATATCCTAATGGGATCAATCCCATAGAGCTTGGCTTCCACTCGCTTTTTGGTTTTATTCATCTCTGACAAAGGATATAAACGCTCAAAACGAGCAACAAATCATCTTAGATTGACAAAACACAAAAGTAGAAAAGATTATTTCTAAGGTTTGAATTAAAAGAAGGAGAATGAATTTATCCAACATGACTAGGAGGGTGTGCCCTCCTACACTAAAAGCATATCTCTAGGTAAAATATACTTGAGAGCCCACGCCAAACACGCATCACTCTCAGGAACTTCCATGCTGGACCCCACCTCATACGAGTATCCCAATATACTCACACCAATGAATCCATGTTATAAACAAATCTCTAGATAAATGTGAATATACCTTAATAGGTGCGACCTGCATGGCTTGGCTCCCACTCGTTCGTTGGTTTTATTTATCCATGGTGTTGGATGCCAATGCTCAAAATGAGCGACAAATCATCTTAGATTGATGAAGCACAAAGAACAATACCAAAATCGATAGTTAAGAGATCAACTATCGAAAGTAAACAAATGATTGTATATGGAAATTAGATCGCATTTACTAGTTACCAATACACGAATCAAACTCTTAAAACATTTGATTCTCACTTATGCTTAATTTTCATATCACAAATATTTATAAAATACTTTAAAAACACTCTTTAAAAATATTCTTTTTAAAAGGGTAAATTACATTTCTAAGTGTATTAAAAAGAAGGATAAAAAATGAATGTTATCGAAAACATTGTTTACTATAAATCTCAAAACAATTTACACTTAGCTTTGTTTTTAAACATTCCTATTTAAAGATTTTCTAATTTATAAACTATCGTTTATAATTTTTAAAACCACATTTATTATCCTGAGATAGCTAAATATAAATACTTTTATTAATTTTAAACAATGCTCATCATCCTGAAAGATAATAGATATAATTCTTCTATAAATTTTAAAACCACATTAATTATCCTAAAAGACCGTAAATCAAGTTATAATCTTTTATATTAATTATCCCTAAGGATAATAAATCAAATTTACAATCTTTTATAAACTTAAAATAATGTAAATTATCTCGAAAGGTAACTAATCAGATTTATAATCATTTACAAATTTAAAACAATATTAATTATCTTGGAAGATAGTAAATAAAATTTATAACTTATTTTATAAATTTTTAATCAAAACTTAACCTTTATTTTCAAAATTCTCAAATTATTTGAAAATCTAGTTTAAACAACTTTTAAAGTGCAAAAAAGCAACCAAACTTTTATTTACTAAAATTACAAGCACAGGTTTAACACATACAAGGGTTAAGGAGATGATATTTCATAAGTGATGGTATAGCGAAAATTACTACATTGACACTTACACAAATCAAACAGTATGTCACAAATATTTCAACTAAACATCAATATAAGCAGTATAAGAATATAAGTAAAATGCATATAACAGTAAATTAATAATGGTGAGAAATTCATTAGGGTCTCTCTACAAAAGTCTCCTGAAATCGCAAATACATATGTGTATTTCGAAGTGTTTCGTAGCGATCTATTCACTACATTCACTTCGACTTCCTCTTGCTTTTGTTCCCTGCATCACAATAGTTATTTTAGGTCAACCGCTTTCTAAATGGGAATCAAATCCAAACACGATCAACAATAATCAATTTACTTTGCCAACACAGAATGGTGATTTATTATGTGCAATAGATGTCCAAAATAATTATATTCAACTTAATTATTACAGAACAATGTTTTATTCTACTAATTAGATATCCCAAATAGAGTATACTAATTTAACTACATTAAATGTAATTAAATTAAATCACTATAATTTTATCATTAATCTATACTTCATTAATACTATCAACTATCATCCAAGCATCCAATAATAATCTATAGCAACATAGATATCATATAACTTATTTAGAGGTGTGTAAACTCACCGAAATTGTAGTTGACGCTTTCACATTCTAGTTTGATCTAAAATCGAATGAAGCCCAAAATCTTGTCCAAACTTGACGAATCCAATTTCAACGCGAAGATAAAATTCTCATAAGTACGACATAACTGACTGCGTCTGAATCTGACCTCGTACGAGCAAGGTATTAATTTTATAAGTTTGGAGATTAATTAAATCAATTAATTAAATTAATTACTCAATTTCCTTTTAGTTACCCTAATCACCAAATTAAACTCTCTCTTCCCCAAATGACAACCCCTACGCAAATGCCTTCTATCGACAAAGAATTCCCTGAGTTAACCCTACTTATCTAGTTGGTGTTTGCTAGGTTTATTGAGCGTCTGATTTAGTACCAATTTCGGAATAATCCTGGTATTGATAGCATCGATCTCCTAATAGAGACAATATGAAAACCGTCTCGTATGAGACTAGTATCTCCGTTTGTGTTCGCAACTCATTCATGATGAAAGAGCGGGTTTGAACAACCAGCAAATATATGCATAGAGAAAGCTCATGGCTGTGACTTCAACCACAAATATCTCCTCCTCCACTCGACGATTCGAAACCGCCGATTCCAACAGATCCCTCTCCGTGACCTCCACCTCCTCGAACCAAGCGAATGAAGCTCGATTGGCCTAAAACGACACTCGACCTGGAGCTCGAGCCTACTATAGTGCATGTACATCATCCGCTATAGACGATCGCATGCCACAAAATTTTGGGAATACGCGCTCTTCGACGCGACCAACACAACGACATCCTCCACTTCATCAATCTCCCCCTCAATCAAAGTCCAAGTCTGACCCTAGTTTGACTACCCCAAAGTCGAGCATCTCAAACCATGATCACATGCTACAAACTTTATATAGATTTGTAGATCTAGTCAATACGAATCCAAAAAAAATTATTTTGTATTTTTTTGTTGAGTTCTTATTTTGACTTTTGAATATGGGTTTTTATTTTTCTTATATTGGACATTGAAAAAGAAAAAAAACGAGCGAGAAAGAAGAAAATCAAAATGAAAAATTAAAAGTCTAAGTGAATTTGTCAAATCTTATAACCAAATCAAAATTCTTTACTTCAACCACAAGAAGCAAAATTTTCAAGCAACACAATATTCTCAAGCCACGCATCACATCATCTTGAAATTTTTGAATTTTTTGATTTGATTTAAAATGTTTTGAAAAGAAGGTTTTGTCCACTACATAGAATTTCGTTCGCGTACGAACCACGAATGACAAAACAAACTTACAATCGCCCACAAAAACGCGACACGATTTCAAAACAATAATAAAATACATATATTATTTTATTCTATGAAATTTCAAAAATGCCATTGTTTGTTGAAAAATCATCAAACAAAAATTTAAATATTTTCCAAATTATGAAAAAATCCAATAAGCTGAAATAAAATTAGGTCATTAAAAATCAAGTCGTTTTATTAACAATTTATTTTATTATTATTTATTCGAACTATTTATCATTGTAAATAAATTTACAAAATGAGTTCACCATTATTATTTATTAATTAAAAAGAGTTAAGTAAGGCTATTAAATCCATTTGATTAACATTTAATTCATAATTCATATATTTAAGTAATCACTATATTTGAATTCAAGTTATTGATCTCTAAAAACCAATTATTAAAATATTTAAAATTGATTAAATATTCAAAATCAAAACGATAAAATTATAGGATGTTACACAAGTAGTGCATATATCAGAAGTCCAGCAATAGTAAACATCTATAGTGTGACAAATGCCTCAGCTTGCCTAACCTTAAGCTTCATAGGCGGAGGTTTATCTAGAGTGATTTTAATTAGTGCCTTTGCAAACATAAGTCTTTTCCTAGCAACAATGTTAGTATCAAAGCATTTAATCTTTCCAACAAAGCCAGCTAGCCAATCTAGCCCAATCATGGGTTGTAAAATAGAAGGAATATGAGTGAAATGTGCCCAAATAGGGATAGAAAGAACTTGTTCTCTAGCACTATCTACAAATATGTTCCATGCAGTAATGATAAAATCCTTTCCATTTATGAAGGTCGGCTCTTCTTTGAGAATGCATTGACGCTCGTCTAAATATAAGAATTTGAATAAAAATGGTGGATCATCAAAATGCACTTGTAATCTACCTATGAGTTTCCAAACTTGCTGGTAATAAGCTCTAATTGAGGAGTACTAAGGATTTGTGTCAAGGAAGAAACCCACTAGATATTTCAAACCAAAAATCTATTCCCACCTATACCACCTTAAAAAGAGGCACCATGACTCTGTCTATCTCAAGCATTTCAAAAGATTTGGATGAATGAACACTAATATTCCATGGTAAGGTTTTAAACAGGGTCATCCATTTTTTTATTTACAGTGGGAGCATTCATTTGAGCAAAAGTGATCATAGGATCTATTGGCAATACAACATGTCTCATAGACAATGTGACTAGAAGAAACTCACAAGTATTCTTAGTAGATAAAATGCTAGCATTAGAATAGGTGTTTGAATAAACACCAGGTATGCAATTCATCAAAAAATCGCCACCAACATCCCTATAGTAGTATCTTCCAGTACAACAGATTTAACACTAAGACAGTTCGTAAATTCAACCAAAGATGCATTATGCACAACAACAGTATAGCAAGAGGGCTAAAATTTGATAGCAAACAGCATGCATGGGTGTAACAGTGACATTAGTAGATGTGCACAATAAAGGAAATGCAAAAGGGTTAGGTAGCACTAGTGTATAAGGGGAACCAGAGAACGAAGGAGTTGTGACTTAGAGATTTTGATCTAGGAGTTCAAGAAGTAAGTTTTTAGAGTTAAATGAGCTTGCAAATGATCAAGTAGGGCACGACTCAGATGTCGTGTAGAATATGTTGAAGCATTGGGCTGAGCGTGTGTCATGGAGGAGTGCCGAAGCTGGATCTATGTCAATTAAGATAGAGGGACAATGTAGACTCTTTTATTTTTAGGCATGGAATAAAGGAAGTGGGG
This sequence comes from Allium fistulosum, assembly GCA_030737815.1. Taxonomy (NCBI): domain Eukaryota; kingdom Viridiplantae; phylum Streptophyta; class Magnoliopsida; order Asparagales; family Amaryllidaceae; genus Allium; species Allium fistulosum. The sequence goes on from CM060907.1 coordinate 106,991,850, forward strand.
GTAGGGTGGTGGATCAGTGAGGGAGCGGTAACAGGAAGAGATAGGAAAGGAGAAGTTAGAGGAGGAAGACAAAGTTGGAATGGAAGATAAATGGGGATTTCGACGCGGTTGCTAATTTTGAAATAGTATATTATATTCATCTCAACTTGTCTTCTCTTGATACATCATATATATGGGTTATGTCCATAACAAACTCAAAAGGAGATGCTAAGTGAGCCATCATTTTATGATCCAATCCCTACTACAAGCCCATAATGAACTTCTCATTCTTCTTCAGCAAAGTATTAACCATCAATTGGCCATACGTAGCCAAAGCATTAAATCTTCAAATATACTCCTCTACCAAAAGATCCGACTGCTTCAAATAAATGAACCTCCCGAAGCAACACATTTCTTTATGACTTGGAAATAAACTAAGTCTTGAACCTTTCCTTAAACTGGTTCCAAGTAATATCATCTTCGGGTCTCGTCGATTACCATCTCCTACGAATCCATAGCATCTTCATGCAACTGCCTCAAAAATAATCTTTGCTGGGCATCATTCAACCTTAATCTCCAAAGATATGCTCACATACCTTCAACCAATTAAATACTTCTACAACGGCTCCTTCCCGGTAAATATCTTGTCGTCCAAGTTCCGAAAATCTTGGTTCATCTTTGAGAAATCTTCCCTTACCACATGCCTTGGGTCAAACACCCTCTAACATATTCTCCCTCATCATTTACACTATAAATCATCAAAACAAAATGTTCACATCAATATCCATAGCATTAGCAAGTGGAACAGCTTCATTTCCAACCTCTTATGGCACTTCTCCTTCATTTCTCCCATTTGTTTGAGTACCTTTGGCATCTCTCCTTGAACTTTCTCCAACCGTAATCCTTCCACTTCTCATTTTCATTCTTGCTTTTCTGTTAAGCAAGTCTTCATTAGAAGAAGAAACAAAAAAAATGAAGCAACAATAATGGGATAGATATATCTATCTATATATCCATATAACAGACCACAACTATGTTATATAATAGCGTATACCCTTCCTAAGATGTCGTTTTCTACTATGTACCTAACTACTTCTAGCTCTATTTTACTTAAGAGTCCCCAAACCTTGCTTTGATACTAACTTTAATGTCCCCCATTCCGAAAATCAAAGATTGAACCCTAATGTGATGCGGTCACCTTGTAATTATTTTTCGATTACAAAATAAGACTAGATGTATATATAACAGTTTAAGTAAACAAAGCAACTAAAACAGATGCCATATGTAATCATTTTCACATTCTCAACGTTTCAATATTCCAACTATGCCCACAAAAGGGTAAAATATAAATAGTACATAGATAATAGTGTCATGGCCAACATATGAAGATGCCAACGTGAACACTTGTACAATGAAATATAAAACAAATTTTATTTTCAACTAAGCCTCCTACTTCTTCTTTGAAGTTCTTTATTCATCTTCCAAAAGAAACCCACCTAAACCATAAAATCATCTTAACCAGATGAGTACCCGCGAGTTTACCAAGAAATAATAATAAAAACATAGTTCATACATAAAACCTGGTATGAGTAATACTTACCCTAAACACAACATATAGAGCGACCACACAACCAAAGAATGGAAGAAGTTTTCTCCTCACTATTCAATAACATCAATGCATTATAACATGAATGATAATCACAAGTTATTTATTCATACATAAGTGTGCCCTACACTTGCTATGACTAGTTTTTATAGTCAATTCATTTAATTTGCCTCTTAAGCATTATCTAATTCCTTCTTATTGTTAAGGTTATTATACTTTCGACTATCACTAAGGCCCCATCTCTTTCTGTCTCCTTATTATTAAGATTATTACACCTTTTGGCTACCACTAAGGCCATATGCCTTCACTTCCATATACAATGTTTTGCTTGGACATTTGGTGGCCACGGAGGTCTTACACACCACTACCGAATACTACATCATATTTGTGACATGGAGTTACCACTAAGGCCTTACACCCACTACCAAATACAATGTCATCAATGCCATTTTTGGTCATTTGGTTGCCAAACAGGTCTTAAACCAACAGTTCCGAGTAAGGTCATGTTTAGACAATGGGTTGCCACTAAGGCCTTACACTGTGCTGTAGAAGTAATGTCATAATTGGATACTGGATTGCTACGAAGGCCTTACACCCCATTACCGAATGCAATAGCACTTTAGACATTGGATTTCCATAAAGACTTACACCACATTACTAAATGCAATGTTACCATGAAGGCCTTACACCATGTTACTGAATGCAATGTCACTTTGAACATTGGGTTTCCATGAAGGCCTTACATCACGTTACCGAATGCAATGTCACTTTGTACATTGGGTTTCTATGAAGGTTTTACATCACGTTACCGAATGCAACGTCACTTTAGACATTGGTTTGCCATAAAGGTCTTACACCACGTTACCAAATGCACCACCTAATCATCCATTTATTAGGTCTCGCCTTTAGATACACATTAAGCTTCACAGGACTCTAAGTCCTACAATCGACCATCTTAAGCCTTGGATCTCAACATTAACTCCCCTCTAAAATTCAATAAATCTCAACACTGACTCTCCTCTAAAAGCCAATAGGTTTCATTATTAACCTTCCACCGAAATTTAGTAAGCCTCTGGGGTTAGATTTCATCCAAAAGCTAATTAAATATTAGCAAACCACTACATTCAAGTTCGTATTAGGGAAGCCTCATTTAATACATTCCTGTTATAGACACTCTCATCCATTACCTTTGGCATTCATTTTCAACTGGAACCTACGTCTGAACCCTTAACATTTGCCTTCAGCTTCTTATTTTCTTAGTTTATTTGTTTAGCACATTGGTTAGACTTTATTTATTCATTATAATTTTGGAAGTTATACCCTTAGTACAGCCCCTTTCGGCTTACGTAATAAAGCCTGCCTCATGTGTGTGCATGTTGCTGTCATTACATGTGTTATCTTCTTATTCGTTTCGCCTCCATCTTTTATAGTGGTCTACAATAATTTAATTAACTTTATTGCACTTATTTTGGATCTTATCTCTTATCAGTTTACTATTTATTTTATTCATGTATTGTATCCTTCGGCTCTTATTTATTGCATTTGGGAGCCACATTTACATATCTAAAATACATGTTTTTAACTTCGTTGATTCCTTATAAAAATTTACTAAATTCTCATAAATCTATAAATATATTTCCAAGCACATTCTCTCAAGAAATTTGTAAATGTATTTCCAAGCATATTTTTACCAAAATTCCTATATTTTAGCCATTTTCTCTTGTTTATATAATTTGTGGCTCCTTCAAAAATTCATAACAAATTATTTTAATGTGGGCAAATTCTCAAAATTAAAATTCATCTCTAAAAGTGCATTTAAAACATCTATAAAATTTCATATTATTTAAAAATCATTAGAGCGGGGAATCATAGACAAAATTCCTCAAGTAAAGCTATTTCAACCCAAAACATTTATTAAAACAATTTTCTATCATTTATCAACATTTAACACAAATGATCTCTATAATATAAATCATAGTCGTGTTCAACATAGATAAAAATGACTAAAATGAGAGAGATATTTCTCGGTTAAATCTATTGATTAGCTTGGTCTTTAATTTTCTTAAGTTTCCTTAGCTTTTTATCTTCTTCTTCTCCATTTTCTCTCTTAGGTCATCACCTTAAAGAGCTTAAAACTTATGTTTTTGTTTTATGAAGATCAAATGAATAGAAATGGGAGAGTAGTTATCTTTATTACTTCATAATAAGTTAGACCATTGGCCCTTATAACCCTTTTCCTTTTAATTCACCTTCTTAAATTAGATTGCGATATGGTAAGAAAATATACACTAAATTACCTATCATACTAAATTATTTCTTATTTTAATTTAAATGATAATAAGTAAATAAATATCCCCCAAATATTTGCATTGTCATTATCTATTTTACCCCATTTGTTTCCTCATGTAATTCCATAATTGAATTATTTAATCTTTGATCTCAAATTAATTCTCAATTAATTATTTATTAAAATATAGGGTGTTACAATGGATTTCTGAGTATTAGGAATGAACTACTCTTCAAAGTAAGCCTTAAATTGATCCCAAGTGAACTGATCCTTGGGAGTAGCAGCTTTGATCACATTCCACCAACCCATCGCTTTCCTTGTAGTTACTACAAGGTTAACTTCCACTTATGAGCATCCTCTAACTCAAGATCATCAAAGATGGACTCATAAGTGTTAAGCCAGTCTCGCAGTTCCATAGAAGATTCTATCCACATGAACAGCTTTCCTTCAAGACTAGCATAGTCCTTATTAAGCTTGACAAAATAAACTCGTTGCGCTTGCACTTATGGACCACCTCTAGCCACTGCACCAAGGGTTCCTCATTGGGCATTCTACGTCATGTTCATCATCATCCATGTAAACATAGTATGCATATCAGGGTTAACAAGTGCCCTAGTGCCTGTTCCTGCTTCAACTTTGGATACCGAGTTCCTTGTTATGTTTCTTGTCTGTGGGATCATTCTTACTATTTGTAATAAGAATTATTGGTGTCTCATTAAGGATATTAACATAAGGTGATATTCATGTGTGCAATGCATCTTACTATATATACATACCATAAAGTTTGAATCAAAATAACAAGTATGCTCTCTCATATATCTCTCGATCTATTCTAAGGCATATCTCTTACCCCCTCTCTAATGGTATCGGTAGAGACTTAGTTGTTCACTCAACCTAAGCTCTAATATTAGATATAACGACTTCCCTTCACCTCTGGTACCCTAATACCAATATCAAAGTAGAGCGTTGCTACGGTACCCGACCTACAAGTGGAAATCGTCAAGGGTAAAACAATATCGATTGATCAATGGATAACCTATAATATGTCTCACAACGCATAGATAGAAATATAATATCAAACATAGGTATAAAATAGACAAGATGGTGGCATAATCAAATGAACCAAAACATACTCAAAGAGTAGCACAAGTTCATTGCATTATATGTTATGTAATATATATGAGTTTATACATCTCTAATACATCATAAACTATATAAGATAAAATCATAAACTATATAATATAAAACTGTTTCTATATACAATAAAGTGCCAATAACTCCATAGCACTATATAGCGGAATGATTGGTAGTAGCTCCATACAATAGCATATATATGAGTAAATGTAAGCCTCCTGCTCTTCCATCGCATAGCTCCATACGCTGTCTCATACCTGTTTCTCAGTTTACTCATTTAAGAGTACCCGAGAATATATGAAGCAATGCAAATAACCTTAGGTAAAACTAGTCTGGTATGAGCGGTCTATAAGCCTAAATAATACATATAAAGTCGAAATATGTAAATAAGAGCATTATGGTATGAAAAGTCATACCTCGACTCCTCCTGCATCCAACCAGTTAGGACATGAAATAATATATGCTAATTTACTATCATCAGCATGGGTGTACTACTACTTCTAAGTATATGATAGGTGTTAATGTATCGAACTCGATAATACCTACATCACATAGACAATCATAACAACCATCAAACATTCAAGAATCTCTCATACTCACAGTGCACTTGGATATATGATAACACAAATGACCAACATCATAAGGTCAGCAACTACTCAACATCCTAGCTCCGTTGATGCTCGAATCCTTGCTCACTCAGACGACTAGAAACTAGACCAATGTCGCAAGGTCTAAAGATAGGGATCCATTCAGTCGAACTATGGTGAGGGTCCCCACCTACTTCTTATGAGCATATGTCAAAGCCTTTGGTAATCAATGATCCCTTGGCACAGGACCAATGGCTGAACCCACTTGTTCCACTCCATAAGTAATCATCATATGGAACTTGCAATTTCAAAATAAGAAAGAACTTGATCATCGAATAAAAAAGAACTAAATCAATTTCATTTTTTACGGTCTAATTTCTATCACTCTATTTCTAGGCCCTAATTTCATTTCATTCCAAAAGAAATAAAATAGTTCAATATTCTTTCACTCGATATCATTAAAATCTAATCTAAAAATCATCCTATCCACATACACATCCACTCAATATCAATTGTGAGGGTTATAGAAGTTGTACTTTAAATTGACAATATCAGCATTGGAGGCTTAAGTGTTTGTCAAACCTTTTTCCTGACTGAAGTAGTTTTGAGGTGGAATGTCTCAGTAGTGAAGTCCGAGAAGTCGGGAGTGTTTGTAACCGAGAAGTCATTGGTAAAATCTAAGAAGTCGACGGTTTGGAAATCCGCGAAGTCATTCAAACGAAAAAGTCATATGTGTTGAAGTCATGTTCGGTTATTCAAGCAATGTTGTATGCCTTTCCTCCGAGCTAAGTAGGTGTTGATAGTGAAATATGCAAAATGATGTAGGATTGGATGCAGGACAGAGTCTGAAGTAATATAAAAAAATCCTAGTGTATTTATTTTTACTTCACTTTATACTGCAATATGCTACATATTACTGAGTTTACAAAAATTTTGCTTTGTTATTTATTAGTACACTACCTAGTACATGCATATGTCATATTACTCGATCCACCCAGACTTCATGCAAATTCTAATTAATATACAATAATCATCAAAATGACCATTGTAGACTAGCTAGCACCAGTCAGACAATATTTCTAGATTCGATGTTCTAGGAAGTGCAATTGCAATTTGATTATTTGGACAAGTAGCCCTGCAAAAGCAACATTATCAATCGATAATAAAGTAACATTAGTCCATCTTTCTAATGCATTGATAAGCACCAGAAAATATTTGAATGGTCCATACTGCAGATGTATATGACACAAATATTTCATTTGCCCTTTGAAGGAACGTCCAAGACTTGACTCCAATCTTTGTTTGGGATAGTCGAATTACTAGTTTTCCTTGAGAACATGCATTGGAAACTACTTCTGTGGACAAAAAAATTCTTCTGGTTCTTTAACTAATTTCCAAATGAATTCTTAATTATTCTATGCTCCCAGTACACCTTGGTTGACCAAAGTGATTATGTCGTATGATAAATGAATTTTTATCATTATACTTTAGATTTACCATATAATATTCTACAAATCATATATTTTCATGGTATAATCCTGAAGTTAAAGCAAGAAGTTTTCAAGAATGTTATTCCTATTTGATATAGTTGTAATTATACAAAGATACTCAAGATATTATAAAAATATATTATATAACGATCTCTTTGGATTTTATATATATAGTGTTATACGATATGTCTTCTGGAGAAATTATATTATCCCGATTTCTGGAATGTAATATTAAATATCACCTGCACTAATAAAAGCAAATGCAATAAATAAAAGCTATATTAAAGAAATGAAACCACCTTGGAGTGTCGTATTGGTATACAATCTCTTCTAAAGATAATTTATAATGACTACTTCTGGATTTTTACATGAATATATAATATCTCTACTCGAGATATTTTACGCTCTCTACTTCAAGAGTGCTACACACACATATTCCAAAGATATTTTATGATCATAACTTCTGGAGTGATATAATAAATATGCAATAAATAAAAGTTATTTTGTAGTAGGTAAGTTAAATACAACTAAAGTCATTTGATAATTACTTGGTATGTTATATGATATCTCTTTTGGAGATATAAAGATGATTCGCTAGGAAGTATAGTAGTTTAACAAAAATAAAATGTCATAATATCCGCTAGAATGTTAGTTTATTACTTTAGGAATATCAATTGTTAATTTACAGTATAAATTAAAAAAAACATCTCTTCTAAAATATCAAGTTATTACTTCTAGAATAACAAAAATTACTTCGCGGTATAAATAAAAATGAATAACTAATATATATGCCCCAACAATTATGATGCACAGTATATACAAATAAAATTTACTTGAGCATTCATGCTGATGGTGTGTCATAAATATGATTTAGTTTGATATTTTACGGTATAAGTTAATAATATAAGTTATATCTTATGTATCTAGTTATATCTTATGTATCTAAAAGTAGGTAAACTATAGATTTTTTTTCTGTGTAGAATTTATACCTTTAAAAAAATAAAAAATAAAAATAAGAAAGAAAAAAAGGAATTTATTTGTGTTTGGGATGAAAAAAAAAGACAAAAGGAATTTAGTTGAACTTGATTTTATTATTGCATTCTTAATTTGTTAATCATGCTGTTATCGCCCAATCAAATATATAATTTTCAGACACATTCGAAAGTTCAATAAAAACTTTGATCTTGTTTGGCTCGTCATTTCCAATTTTGGATTTCCATCCAAACAAATATAGACACGGCACATGCATTTTTGAAAAACATACGATTTTGAAAATGAAATTAACATACAAAATAAAATAAAAAATATTTTGTTTTCCATGTCTTGAAAGACAATAGAAGTACGAAGAACGAGCTATTCACTCTATCATTTCTCCATTCCATCATCCACCGTCCCTTCATCGTCATGATGACTTAAAATCTTAAATCCTCTCCTCCGCTTTTCTCAATTTTATAATAAATATTGAAAATGAAAAACACAAAATTCAAAATGAACCAAACAAGACCTTAATTTTCGGCAACATTCAAAAGTTCAACAAAAACTTCAGCAGCAAGCACTAAAACTATGAATTGATACAAAATCAGAATGAACTGAAGTCCAATTTTCAATCTACAAGAATAATGAACTTGTTAAAACTTTTTTCGGTTCACATAGCTTAAACAAAAAATGAGTAGTGATAATTCACTTGACAATTTTACAGATTAATATACATACAGTGCCAGTATGTACAGTCAGAATTTAGAAGCAATGCTTGGAGATTATATGCAATAAAATGAAATGCAAGGAATTCTATTTTTCCAGTTTGCTGAGCAAATCATCCAATAGTGGCAGCTCCTTCGCAATTTGCTGCCAGTCCGGCATGCCCTACAGTACAAAATATTTGATATGATACTTTACATACATTCATATAAACATACATGTGTGTGTATGACACGTACATCTATATACACACACATCTACATAGAGGCACGCGCGTGCACGCAATAAGGGTGCTGCAAAATGGAGGTGTCATTGAACGCTCCTCATATACGTGGCTATGCGCATGTGTATGAACATGCTTCTTTTTTTGTGAGAAACTATTATGAGACCTTACCCTCCCAGATCTTCGAACGCGACCATCTAAACGTAATATGATGTACACGTCCTCCCCAGGATCAAGACCTTCAGATTTTTGTTGGTCAAGTATCCATCTACAGACATAGAAAGGCTCAACTTAAGTTCGGTGCATACTTTCTCAAGATTTACAAACGACGGGTGATTCTCTTGGTCTTAAGAAAATATACAATATCAAATAATCTAGATACTCCTAACATATTCCACATAATATTTCAAGATGGTTAAAATAATTATTTTACCAGCTGTATACTGACATAGTATTTTGAACACACTAGAAGTTACGAATTAATCTCGTTTTCATTAAGGTGGCAGTCCATAAACATCTTGAAAAAAATATCCACTAGCCCAAATACAGTTTATTTTGAAAAAGATTTGCGTTGTAAGTGAAAACTGATCTTTGCAACTCTCATTTGACATCTCAATGTTTTGGCCAAATCAGTTACCCTTTAAAGTTGCAACATATATGTATGTATACACACTCTCTTTAGTTTTGGTCAGCAGCGCACCGTTTTGACACAAGTAAACCAATATTTCAGGTTAAACTGCTAATGAATTCCCATTGTTCTTACCTGGTCTTGTTGAGGGTTTTATTGAAAACGTCAGAAAAGTAATAAAAATTTCTTGGTTTTCGACCTTGCACCATAAAAGAACTAGGAAATGAATATATAAAACGATGTTAAAACATACCAACCCACCCGGTCTACGAATTTGTTCCAACTATAAAATAATTCCGTAGATTTTAAGTGGAATGGGAATTGTAATAAACTCGGAAAATGTGGCACACTATCTCCCAACTTGCTCCATTATCATGAAATGACAATTATAGTGGAGAAATATTTATGGACTAATATTGTGCAAGATTTTTCTGGATTAAAGACAATTTCTGTAGTTGTAGGTTTTATCAAACACCGTTCTACAAGTTTCAAAATACTCTTACATCCTATTTCAGAAACAGGTTTCACGAAACGCCCCTGGAACTATTTTCGGTAGTTTTCAAAAACTGCAAATATTACCACTTTTTACTACAAAAATGAAAATATTTGCAAACAAAGCTTCATTTTGCTCATATTAACCCCTGATTAACTGTACATTTAATTTTTGAAAAAAAAACGAAAAATAAATAAATAATCAGAAATAATTCTTTGGGGGTAACTTGAAACCTGTTTCTGAAAAGAGGCGGCTATGTATGAAGTTTCAAAATAAGGGTGCCTCCCTAATTTCCACTAAAATATTCCTTCCTCAGAGGTTTGCTAACTATATCTGATTTCTCATATATTAAGTAAACTTCACCTTTCCCATTCAGCAGGTGATACAATCTCAGCTTTGAAGCGAACCTCAGCTTTCAAGCGTGACTTTGCAGCTATAGACTGAGCTTTAGTATCAAAATCATCCTGCAATATTGCAATCAATGGTATACAAAGTTTATTTCTTAAAGCTGGTAGAGTTTACAGAAAGGTTCTGAATGTTTTCTACGTTAAACACAGAAAAGAAGTGATTAATTAGTCTAACCCCGATTGAAGGTAACGATGCATCAACTTTTGACGCAGTCCCAAAACCCTTTTTCTGAATAGGATCCTTTTTGTAACTACCCCAAATTACAGGAACTAAAAGAACACCACGTTTAACTAGTTCAGTTCTGAATCTATCAGCTTTGTCCATAGCTTGTGTTACCGTCTCCTTGTTCCCTGCCAAAATAACCTAAACATACACTTAGCAAGTCAAAAACAGTGATCAATTATTTCTTAGAGAGAGTAATGTGATTTCTTCATATAAGAGAATAACGTACCGGTCGTGTAGTGTCTCGAAGCTGCACAAGTTCGACGATTCGGTTAGTGGAAAGCCTTAAAGGCAAACGTGATAGAGTTTCATTTCGTGTTATCTGAACTATTTGTTCTTCTTCTTTCTTATTCTCCCAAATGAACAGGGCTACAAGAACAATGATACCTGTAGAGTGCTGATTCAATAGCATGATCAATTTAAGATTAAAGTAGTGATACATAAATTTTACAAGGATTGTGTTGACGTGTGACCACTAAATCCATGTTAAAACTCATTACTACAGAAAAAAGACGTAAATTATAATTTTCGATTATGAAACTACTTTTGGTTATCTTGGAAATCACCTAACAAATCTTGAAAAAAGACATCAACTATAATTTTACAAGTACGTGTTAACGTTTTCCATTTCACGAATCACCTAACAAATCGTGGAAATCAAATTTATCCAATTTTAACATGAGGGCTGAAGTTTAGTTATCTCATTTGAGTATGATTACATAAAAAATATTATACACAAAATATGCTTAGATGTTTCAATAGAATGACCATCAAAGTATAATCATATGAAGACGTAATATTTTAAAATATGCAATCCATACGATTAAGGGCTAAAACTCAATGGACCATGACAGCAAAAGTCAGTCTACCACTTACAGAAATTACAAACAATTTGTTCAACTGAGTTTACAATATGATCATCATTACTCATGGTGAGAAACATAAGCTTAATTACTAACACCTCACTCTTTAGAAACAAAAACTTTACAAGGGCATACACATGGAGATAATTGTAAATGCAGCAATTAAATGATCTACAAGGTAACCAACTTGACATAACAAGAAATAGCAGACATGCATCTTGATGGAAGCCTACAAATTTTTAATTTATGTCGTAAACGGGGTTGCATTTAAGAATTGACATGTGGAGAAAATAAAGAAGGTTACTGACTATACTTGCTTGTGGGATTGTGAGGACAAACTTTTATTAAATTTCATGCATAAGAATATCGCATTTTCTCTCTCGCTTGAACACTGTTATCATCTTTTTTGAGGAAAAAGAAAATAATGCATACAGAGTTTGAAGCCACGTACCTCCGATATTGATGGCAACATTTCCAGCAGTTTCCCAGACATCAGGAGCACCCTCACTACCTTGAATTGCACGTATGAGTCTAGGAACAGTAAAGAATGTAGAAATTCCAGCAGCAGCAGTAAATGCTACATAAAAGAACCTTCTCACTCCTCGAAAAGGGGCCTGAACTTCACTAATAAGCTTGAGGTCTCTACGAAATCCATAGCCTACGTCTTCACCACCTTTACTTGCCTATCGAATTTAAAAGAAAATTTTGAATATGTGAAACTCAGAATTCAATAGCACGATTCTAACTGAATAGATACTTGAGTACAAAGAAATGCAAAGAGCTCCATGAAAGAGAGTGTAATGTACTGCTAATCAGATTATATATGTATACATATGCTGTTAGCTAGCAAAAGTGATATATCCATTGAATAATATATTATCAGCTTTGGTCTAAATTTTGAACACTGTTTACAATATGGAAACTGCAGTAAAATGACTCTGTATCCGATACTTTGTCTGAATTTCTCAGGAAATATGTTTATAAACCTAATGATAACCAGAAACTTTGCACATTGTCTAAATGTCACCAGTGGCTGAGCTAAATTGATATCTGAATGCTAAATTTTCTCAGATAATTCAATATAGTATACAATAAATGCGTCATTTAGTTCAGAGAATATTGTTTCATATTATTTTTGTTTTATATTTTTAAAAGTTGATCGAAATGTATACGTAGAAAAATCAAATTTGTGTTTGTCAGGACCTGAATCTGCACCGGTCCTATATAACCCTTGTAAAGTGAAGAAGATAGGTAAGAGAACAAGTTATATGTACAGTGTATAAGCAAATTACTACTTTACTAGTATTTTTAGCCCACGCACCTCTTCTTGTAATTCTCTAAACTCTGGTAAGGTTCTAAAAGACGCTAGGTCAGGATCATTGAGAATAGTGCTGAACTTCAGATTGTAATCTCGCAAAGAAGTTCTCAAGCATTCCGCTGCACTCTTTCCTTCCCCCCTGCCTCAAAAATTGATGAGAATAATATAAGTACACTATTGATGAGAATTATACGAAACAAACAGCTACTAAACTTCATAACTATGTCAAATGAATTTGCACCGCTTCCTTTTTCTTTTTTTTTTGGGTTACTAGTATTGAGGAATAAGAATACCTACCTATATGCATGGCAGCAAGCTTTGTTGTAGAGTGCGGCCTGAGCTTCTATAGGAGTTGGATTCAATTTGAGTGCAGTTTCAAACTGAACAAGAGCATCTTTAACCTATACAAATTAGATTTTTAAGTTATACAAACACAGAATATTTAATCAAAGCAATTTAATGGATGGGAAGATAGAGATTCCAACGAAATTGATATTGAAAGGGAAGTAAGAACCTTGCTAAAAATAGATGGATTTTCAATAAACTATTATTTTATACAAGAGTGATACATTCCTTTCACCACATCCACTTTTCTATGCAATTTTTCAATGACAAATTTAATTTGTAAAAGACGCTATTGAGTGACAGTAACAGATTAAAAAGTATAATTATCACTCCCTTTCTCACAAAGAACATAACTAATTAGCATAATGACTGAAGCGACAATATGATCGGATTGTAAGAAATTAACTGCCACATGAGACTTCAGTTGACACCGCAGCATCTAGCACACATGATGGTTATAAAAGCAAAAGGGGAATTTGATCCCCGGTTCAGATTAGCATATGATTGAATCAATGCAAAAATAAGTTCCCTTGAATTTTTGCAGAGGGCAACATGTTCTTATAATGCTAATAAACGACTGAATGACTCATAGCCAAAAAAATTAAACCTTTCTACTTTCTTCCCATACATCTATCATCCAGATAGACGAATACTCTTTATTTTAGTCTTTGGGCCTTAACCAATTCATTGAACTTGGAATAATAGTATTGCTAATGTAATATCCATCACCTATTAGGAAAAGATTTCAAATTTACATCCAAACCATCTGTTTGTTCCTAGGCTAAGAAGTTTAGAGGACTTTGCAGTAGATCCAAACTAGAATAGAGGACGAATATTGCGATATTTGATTCAATTCTGAGTGATGGCAAGTAAATAGCCGGATTTTGCACTATTTGATTGAATGCAATTGGATGAGTGGAAAATTTTTAATTACTCACTCCAATAACAACTTGGGTAGTTTTGTGTTAAAGTCGGTTTATGCAGTATTCATAATGCCTCACAAAATTTTATCCACAAATATCCATCACTTCATGTTCTCTCTTAAATAATAATATAACAATTATGAATATTACTCTATGAGGCATTTTTCATGCAGCATGGAATAACACTGTATCTTATCACTTTCATCATTCATGTTGACTGATTTTTATGTGTTGGAGGTAAAAGTGGATTCATTGTGTTGTGTGCAAGATGTTGTGGCGCAGACAAAAGTAGAATCATTAGCATCCAGGTGCTGGAAATGCTTTAGTGACCACTATTTGTTCATTTAGCACGTAAAAAAAAGCATGTAATGTTTTAAGAAAACACCTATTAGAATGAAGATTTTTTGTGATTCATAGCCATTGAATGTTAAACTTTCTGGTTGAAATGTTGATGATTGTTAAATGCTGAATTTTGATTGTTAAATATTGACTGCTCAGTACAGAAAACCTATTTTTAATTCTTCTTATTTTATTTATTGAAGAGTGAAATTTTGTTGTAGTAAAATGATGGCCAGTTGGACAATATTGTCATCCCTCTATGTTAGTATGGCAATAAAAAAATGTTTATGACGTAGAAATCAATACTTCAATAATACATCATCAGAATAAGCAGCAGTATCTTAAAGGAAGAACTGGATTTTCCCACATCAAATTAGTAGATGAAATGTTACACATCAATTGTGTAAATTGTATAGTCCATGTTTATTAAAACGTTAAAGTTAGCTTTCATTTGACAATTCACTAGATTAATCATTCAATAGTTTGCATAAATATTGCCTTCCAAAGGAATTAGTTATAGTAAATATCGTTTTCTTTTTTATAAACAACTACAATAAGTTAACAAATATGTTTAGAGGGAAAATTGGCTAGAAAGTTCGTTATTTTCAATACCACCATCGATTTATTGTAAATACATAAGTCTGAGGAAGTTTTATAGAAAACTTACATGGTTCACTTCTCACTGGTTAAGGTAAAACGGCTATAACTAAGGATTGATTTGAATCTACCTTTTAGTACCATGTCAATTTTTTTTGTGATAAAATAAAATGTGCACAATTGGAGACTGGAAGGTATCCATAAAAAAAATACAATAAGTGTTTAAAAATGCAAAAAAGGGGAGAATATCCTTATCAATCTTCGCTGAATGAACGAAGAAAACTCTGAATATTTAGGTGAGATAAACGCTGTAATGTTCGCTTATTTTTTGACATGATCAGCAATTACTTATCTTAAACATACAGACCCTTTGTTTTATTGACATAATAATTCTTAATCTTCTATAACACAATTTTCATGGTAAACAAACATTTAAGTAATAATCAATAAGCCATTTGACTTCTTATTAAAAACAGATGCAAATGTTGTGTATATTTGCTATAAAAGGTCACATTTTATTGTTTGATTACTCATTAAATATTTGATGAGTTTTTAATCCCAGACTCCTAGAAAAATTGTGAGCCGATACATTTTCTATTGGTGGTGCAATAGATCACACTTCTAACCTGCCAGAAGTGATTAAGGTGGTGCAACCACACAAGGCCTTTCCATTGACGAGGTTTCCAATCAGTAAAAGTCACTTCTCTCAGTTGATTTGAGCCTTTGTTTGAGAGCAACTTTATTTCATAGAACTTAAAAAGTATTTTTAATTTTATAGATTTAAACGAGTAGTAAAAAGCAAAAGTAACTAGACAAAGAAGTAGAAATTGCAATAAAATTTAATTGTAAAATATTATAAGCAAGTTTTTTCCCCTAGTTATGACTAATAAACTTATATATTGTTGGTGTATTATTTTGTTTGTTCACATGTTGAATTTTCTGTGTACCTTTGTGAACTCTGTTTCATCCTACCCAAATCATTCGTCAACTTTATTTGTGTACCCTTTTTAAAAAGTTTTGAGCTAAAAGAATGGTTATAGCATCACTATTTCAGACCAAGTATATGGTCTTTTACCTAGTGGACTTGAAAAGTCCAACGGATCAGGCTTGGGTAATGAGTTTGAAATATCCGAGGAACTCAGGCCGGGCTCAGGTTCCGGTTATACTAACCCAGAACAGGTTTGAGATTTAAGACCAAACACGACCTATTGTCAATACTTGTAAGCTAACTGTCAAACAGCCTCTCAAAGTCATGATTGAAAGATTATACAATGGCTTAGGTCATGGGTTCAAAACCTATGAGATGCATTCTACTGTGTTTTCTGATACCACCTTAACCAACAAATTTTTTATTTTTTATTTTGTGTTAAATACTTTTCCAAGTGCTAAACAAACACTTCATAGTCTTCAGCATAAAAAGCTATTCCATTATTCCATTTAATTCTTTTACTTTTTGACATAATAACACAACACAGCAAGCATTACTTTCCCAACATGTTGCATTAATCGACCAAAAAATCATACCTTTCCCTGCGAAAAGAGTTTGAGGCCCAAATTGACACAAGATTCTGCAGTGGGTGCGGAAATTGTTTCTGAGGATTGAGGAGAAGAAGAAGAGACAGTGAAACTGAGATGGGTACGTTCTTGAGTATTGAAAAAAGGGATTCTCCGTTTAAAATTCCATTTAATTATACTTCTTGTGTTTGGCAAGCAAAAAAATTGATAGTAGAGAGAGGAAGCAGATAAAGCGGTCATGGAAAAGATGAATGGAAGAGAGAGGTGATGCTTTGCTTTGTTACCAACTGAAATTCCGGAATTAGGATGTCGTTCGACTTTGCAAATTTGATTTCATGGGCCAAAGGCCGGCATATTAGCTACCAAATGTGGTTCCATGGGCCAAAGGCCTGCATATTCCTGCAATGCTAACTAATAAAAAATTAATGGACAACTTCAGCCACATTTTAAATGAAGCACGCAAGTTTTAAAATTTAGTCTAAAAAACGGTGAAAAAATTGTAAATATTTACAATAAAAACAGCAGATGTGCACTTTTTAAAAAAAGTATAATTTTGACTACAGAGATGTGCAATTAAGTTTAGATTTAATTTTCAAAAAAAAAAAATTGAACATAACTTTATGAGTAATTTGAAACATGTTTTGAAACAGGTTTTTCGTGTATCAAACCTGAGAAAAGGGACGGATCCAAATTTTTGCTTTTTTGAGAAAAATGTGTGATCCTCTAATAAAAGAGGAGAGCACACATGGAACTATATATATAACACATAATATGGTGCTGCCAACATGTCTGGCAGGTGACATATCTATATACTGATAACAGTGTAAAAATAGGTACCCCTAAAATGAGCTCCGGCAAAGCCACCGCCCATTACATCCCAGTACCGAGCTCTAGCATGGCCACCGCCCGATAATGAGGTGTTAGAAGTACCTGGAAAACTGATCCGTCTGAGAGAAGACTCTATGAAGCTGCCTCTGAAGAAAAAGGCTAATCTGGAGAAGAAATAGATCCATAAAGAAGAACTCCACTCTAAAGACACCATAAAGCTGAAGGTAACGTCTGATGCAATCAATGCTCCTGAAAAAAGCTATCTTGTGCACCTACACGAAACCGCAAGCTATCCTGCAAACCTGAAAAGAGACACTAGCAACCTATCCATTCCAGACCTGAAACAAAACTAGGAAACAAAATTAGTACAAGTCACATATATGTATATAAATAGGATTTATATACATATATGCTTGAACAAAATCTGATAAGATAATCAAAAACTAAAACTAAAACCTTAAGGATCCAAATTTTCGCTTTAATTTAACTATTATTACCCGAGCTACAATTATTTTGATTGTCCTTTGATTCCAATGTTAGAAGAATTTCGAACATCAACCGGTAATAAAATGGTCATCTCCAATAAAGCATAATTCAACTATAATATCAACAAATCATGATATATGTGTTCAGCCGATAGTTTTGACTACAGTGAAAGTTTAGTGTAATCTGTTGTCAAACCGAAACAAACCGTAGGGAGGTTCGTCTACTATAAAAGCAAAAATCAAATAGTCTGAAGGCCAAAAACATGCAAATAGCTCACTTAGTTCTACGCTCCCCCTTTCTCTTCAATTTTTCTACGCTTCCCCTTTCTCTCTCCTTTTCTATCAATTTCCATTCCTCTCCAGTTCTCATTATTCAAATTCTATGATCCCTCATTGGCCATAATTCATGTTTTCTCTCCTCCTTCCTCGAATCTAGTCCTAGATTTCTCAACCTAATTTTCTAAATAACTAGTGCAAACCCGTGTTTCGCACACGGGTGTACCAAAAATATTATAGTTGCGTAGGCAATATCCAAATGTATAAGAATTTTAATATATTGGTAATGAAAAAAAATATTGTTTATGGATTGTGCATTATTTTTTTTCCCATGGGACAGTTAATATTTACAACATCCTTGGGACCAAAACGTGCAAAAACACCATATACCATTAATTTAAATAGTGGAAAATAATTGATCAACATTTGGTCCATTGTCAAAATCATATTAATATAGCGATGTCACATTTGGTCTTTTATTTATGAAATTAAATTCACTATACATTAGGTTTCATTAAGATTCAACTATAAGAAGTCTGTTGTGAAATCCATAGGCCATAACCGTGTGAAATATGTTAACTTAATTTTTGCTAAGAATCTTACTTTTTGTGTCTCGTATCCCAAGATCGGCACTTATTATATTACACATTGGTAATTGTCATAAACTTTATAAAGTTCATGCCCTTAGGATGATCATGAAATTGTTTAAAGTTGCAACAAACGGTAACCTGACTCTCAAGCTTATATTTTTAATCTAAAAAGGTTATTCCGTGCGATATCTATTTCTTTATCAAATTGTTCTTAATATTATGATCTCAAAAGCCAAGTGAAATACTATGTATAATTTTCAAGTTAGATGCAATATAGTTACATAGCAAGTCACATGTGTTATGATTGTGCACAACGCAGTAGACATAAAAACCATCAATGCATGAGTAGTAAAATATTCGTTATCTATGTTCAAGTTCCATATGGTTGGATCAGAAGATAAAAGCGTTAACTACCCTTTTGAACGGTTAATCCATTTTGCAGCAGTTGGAACTAATTTTCCTCTATCAATAAATTATGAAGTTTTGATGGTACAAAGATGCATCGTCGTTCTGTCCACTCTAATTTTGGTTTGATACTCCTTAGAAATTTCAAATAATCTCAAAACCACATTAAACATACATTTTGTTATATCACAAATATTTATAAAAAAATAATCTCATAACTTGAGGGTCGAGAGTATTACATTAACTATAAGGATTCAAAATATCTAGAATATATTAACAAATTAATGTCATTTGCAGAAATGCAGACATAAGTTCTTTCGCACACCCATCTGATTTGTTAACTGATGCCATTAAAATGGGTGATACAACAAAATAATTTAACCTTATGTAGTCTATCCAAGGCATTATAAAGACAACATGATTTTTATTGTATAGCAAAAATACGGTGGTGAAATGACCATGTATCATCAAGTAGTCTGCTCCTTAGTCCTTATTGTATGGATAAGGACAATCCCAACTGTCTCCCTGTAAAATTACAAAAATAAATAAATATAATCATAATAAACAGTAAGGAAACAAAGTCTCACACCAAAGGCGACATGAAACAATTAAAACAACGATATAGCGATATCCTCCATGAACACGTTGAAGTGATAAAAAATGATACTCAAAATATGCACTATTATCCACTAAATAGAATGAATAATTAAAAAAACAATGGAGGGGCAGAAAGTATGACATAATTCTAGAACTTTAAAGTCTTTAATCAAGCATGTATATAGCATTTAATGAGCATGCATGTTCTATCATGGAAAAATGTTTACATTAAATGTAATTTTGACTTGGAAATGATCCCTTTAATTCTATAATTTGATAGTCAAAGAAATTAAAAGTGCTACTGTTAGTTCATGGGTACATGAAACATGGACACAACGTTAAAATTATTAACCATACTGGTTTCTAACCAACTAATACTCATATATAAGATGTAATGGCTATATAATAAGGGAGTAAAATTAAAAACTACATCATGAATACTGCATGTAAAATTGAATCAATAAACCATGATTTAGTTTCACTTACCATGATTTGTGTAGTCTGTCACAGTTGTGAATGAAATAAACCATTTTACATTTTGCCTATAATATACAACAAACTATGTTGCGTAGCTTTTGTCTATTATGCTTAATCCATGCTAAACATTGATTTTAAATCAATTTTCCATATCTACCCTTGATTGAGATATAAACATGAAAATAAAATATAAGTTTGCATTAATTGAAATAGTTAATATTTCTTTTTTTAAAACGGGCAATGCACAACAAAATGAGTGATTGGAGCTTATCTTAACAAACGGAAATGAAGTGTTTTAAGTGGTGAAAACTTAGAAATTGTGGTAATTCATCAATTTATGAAATATGGAGGCTGCACCATCGAACAACATTGTAGAAATAAATGATCCAAAAGCAAGTTAACAATAGGTAGATAGGAGTGGAGAAAATTGAAAGACAAAGATAGTTACAATGTAAGCTTGTTTTAACTTGTTTCCTACCATAGGTTGGACCACCAAATATCAACCTAATCATTTGAAACTACGAAGGAGTAGAAAATCAATATATACAACTCTTGTCTGATGGGTTCAAAGAATTTAACGAACAAGAACCTCCAAAAAACCACATAAATTTCTTATTGCAAAAACAGGTCGATGTAAACTTATGAAATATGATATTAGTTCAAAACATTTAAATGTCATATGTTTTGATGCTAAAAATGGTTACATGAAAATTTTCTAATGGACATTATGCGAATCTAAATGGCTAACATGAAAACCTAGTCTTTCTTAAACGATATCATGCTAATGTATGTAGCAATTTCCTGAATGCAAATTGTACGATATATGTAAACACAAATCATCTCAACATAGCTAGTTGTAGATTCATAGGTGCAAGCAGCAACTTCTTTAGCAATCGACGGAGTTTTGAAATGTTTGCTCTTTGTCTCTTAAAGTTGTTTCGTAGTTCCCTTAATTTGCTTTATAGAATTCTCGTATATTCTTTAAAATTTTGTGTATGATAACTCTGCAAAATAGCATATGTTGATATGTTAGTAAATTATTAGCAAAAGAAATTACATGTAAAAAGATTAGTGATGCACCAAGTTACCTCATATGATTAATTGGAGATGGCCCACATTTGGTTTTAATATATGTTAGAATTATGTAAGTGTTTCTGTAATTTGTGAAGGACCGGTTCGAAACCCTCTTAAAAATGCCCTAATGATGATGTAGAATCCAATAAGATTCCCATTAAAGATATGATTATGTATTATAAAAACTTAGAACTTCAAAGCATGGGAAAATCTACCAAATATATCCCATATATATCCCCAGATAAAGAGAGGGACATTACGATTGCATTTCCATGCCAAAAGTCGTACAACCTTCAATATTAAAACGACAGCGAAAATTTAAAGACCATTATTCAAAAGGGGAAAATCAAAAGATCATTGCATAATAAAAAAGGAGATAAGACTATAAACAAAAAATAATCAATAAGTAAAAATAAATAGAGTTAATAAGGTGAAAAGATGGTTAAATAAGAATATGCATCTAGCGTATCTTGGATAGGAAAAAATATATTCCACAAAGATAAGCCTAGGATTTTAAAAATGTTATCTCACCAATATTGGTTGTGGTCTCATAAACAACTACATCTGGAAGACTTGACTTTTTTCTCAAAAAATGAAAATGAATATGCACATACACATAACATATACAATGACACTTGTTTCATTAAATAAAGGATGTTGGTCTATAGTTCATATAATAAAGGAAATTAGATTATATATATTACTAAAAAGGAAAAAATACGTGTGAGGCTCTTACCTATGTTCTCCTTTCGCTATTTGTAGAATTAGCAGACAACCTTTCAATTTTTCATGTCATGGAAACCATGTATTTCTTCACTGTCTATGTCTCTATTTACCAACTCAGAAGTAACTCTGTGATGATACATCCATCCACAAAAAAGAAATGTGATTCAAGAATTCATTTAATACAAAATTCACTTAATATAGTCAAATTAATGGTACAACCTTTTATGCGATTCCTTCAACCTCAGCTCGCATAGTAGGAATCTGACTATTATCAAGTCGCGGTTTTATCAGTTTATCCATCAGATTTTGAATTTGACCATCAAGTTCTTGTCTTAGAGCACCTAGTTTCTTAAAATCAACACAAAGCTATATCAAACCGTTTCTTGATGGTTCCACAACTTTTAGATCAATATTCAACTTCAAACCTTCTTCAACTAATTTTGTTATTATGAGCTTCTTTTCAGCATGGATATTTGTTATGGCTGGATATTTGTGATGATACTCTTATTTCAAAACAGCAAGTTCATTTGGAGTACCATGCGGTTAGCTAGTCTCTGGCTATCTGTAAGTAGTCTATGACTTTCATGCTGCAGCGTATCCGATTCTTCTAAAAGGGTAGGGTGAGGTTATCAAGGAGCATGTCCTATGATCTTTCCACATGCACATGTCAACTACTATTTAAAGGCCACCAAGATACATCCTCGTGATCCTGACATCAGTGAGTTCCCCGAGTAGGATACGAAGATGACCGAGAAACTACACAGACATAAGGTATCCTCCGAACTATAGATTAGTCTTGAAATTCAGATTATTTTTGCTTTCCCTGAGTCCTTATGACTTACCACTTGAACAAAGGAAAACTGTTAACAGTAGATGTATGTACTTGATAATTTCCAAATAAATAGGTAAAGAGCAAAGCAGAGCAGAATTACCACATTATTTGGTTTATAATGATAGTTTAAATTGATAACTATGCAATTATTCAAACATAGAAGATTAAAAAATCTTGATTATGCACAGAAGTATGAATTATTAGAAGCATATGAGTTAGACAGATCCTTTCTTATAATCAATGTGTGATCCAAAAAAAGATGTAAAACTTCCTCAAACTTTAACATGAATATAAATTCATGTTATACTGAAATTCATGTGGTTTGAATGTTACAATTGATGAATAACCAATATTCATAAGACTACAGGTTATTATTTAAACCAAAATCGAAGAAGCAAAAAATAAACCCTAAAACCTACCAAACACTAAATTGTATTATTGTCTCATTTCAAGTCTAAACTAATTTGAGGTAACAAATGTATCATAATCCATTCAATTGCAAATTTCAAACTTATAATTCCAAATCAGTAAATTAAAAAATTTTAATTATCCACAATGATTAAATCACCAAAACCATTATAAAATCAACCTATCCAAGGGAAGATGGAAGAGGAACAATGATATCTAATCTCAGATTTGAATGCAACGATACAAATAGTAGAAGTATAGTTAACATTATATAAGAAATATCAAACATATTGTAGCCTAAGTGAGATTACTTTTATCACTAATTACCTTGTTTAAGATCTAGAAGTGAATTTGGGTAGCGGTACCCAATGTCAACAACAAAAGCCAATCGCTCTCTTGTGGGTAGCGCGAAGGCGGATCCATGCTTTACCCTAGGAAATGAATTTTGGCTGGTCAAGACTTTGGTTATAGTTGTGGCAAAAAAATTGGGGAATAATTATGACATAGGTTATAGAAAAACTGATTTTAGGCTATAGGTTGGAAACGAGGATAGAATGAGAGAGTATGGGGAAATGGGGACGTTAATATCTAGGGTTTGGAGGAAATGGAAGAAGTGGAGAGCAGCTTACCAAAATAGGAAAACAGAAAACGTGACTATTCATTTCTCAAAATAGCGTGGAGGCTGGTGTGCTCTTGAAATGTAACTCGGTAATAATAATATAGTATAGATATGTAAACCTAATTTTCAAAAGTCAAAATTATTTGGTCCATATTTCTTTCCATTTCTATATTTTGCTCTTATTGATGCATACTCAATGGGCTGATGCAATGGTGAAAAATCGATTGCTGTATACATACCATCATTTGTATGCTTCTATTTTCGAACAGGTGGTCTCCTACAAATAGTGGTAAGTTTCTATATTAGTTCAAGATGAAAACTATTCATCGTCGCTTCTAACCTATAGCAACCCTCTTTCATTCTTCGTAACCTCAATGCTCCAAGTCAAAGACTTTTTCTAAGCCACAAAAGGCCGCACCGTGTTAAAAATAATAGTAGGATCGAAGACTTTTCTCAAGATAGAAGATTGGTCTATGATTTTTTTTCTTGATTTAACAAAATATTATAAGCTTCTCGATTTCCATTACAATGGGTTACTTATTAAATTTGGTATTTTTGTTACTTCAGGCAGTCCATACTAATGTGATATGTATATTAAACTGGTAAGTTGATTTTTGTTTCATTTATTTCATCTTTTACCGGTTCATTTAACTATTGTGCTTAGAGAAATAATTTATTATTATAGTATGTTAAACATTAAGTCGTATATTTCAAGTATTGTTATGCATATATTTTTTAGTAATTACTATATGCAAGACTGATATTGAATTTATTTTAGCATAGTTTCATTACAATTGACTGGATATGAAGCAAACTTTGTGATTTTCTTCTAGTAAAGCTTGAACTCTTGTCTATGATTAATAAATATTCCAAACAATGATATTCAATATATTTTTTAATTGGGAAACTGTCAAGATAAAGCATCTGCACATCCTCCATTGCTTTATGAAACAAAACTCTATAGAATAATAAAGGGGGAAGTACCAATATATCTCTGATTTCAAGAGTATTTCATCTTCAATACTAAATATTTTATAGTTTATTATCAAGTGATTATTTAAAAAAAAATTGGCATACATCCTTATGATTATAAATAATTAACCTTAGGTCCCTTCCAGTTTTCTTTTATAAATTACATCCCTATTTTCAAAAAGGAAAAAGTGAAATTCATGTAGGTATTTGGGCAATTTTACTAAAATTAACATATGCTTAGGCTATATGTCGATAACTCATAACCGCTGTAATACACGTTAGAGTGGCCGCTTTTAAATTTGGAAATGAGAGAGTAATAAAGAAAGAAATTCAAAAAAGAGGGGTGTAGAAAATAGTTTTTAAAAGGGAATGATGTAAAACAAATAAGTTAAAAAAGAGGGATGTCCCTAATTTCCACTTAAAAAATCACACCATAAAGTGTCATCACTTTGATAATTATTGCCTTTCGACCAATAAAGCAAGCTCATATGGTAGTTTTTTATATTATAGTATTACCTTATTTTTAAAATTTATGGTATAGAAGCAATAGTACATTTTTCCATGTAGGTGTGTTAGCTTGTAATTTTCTGTACCAAAATGGAAGGTATGTAATTTGATGTTCCATTAGATTAAAGCTTCAGTCAAAAAGAGAAAATATTTTGTTCTTGAATATAATTATACTGTTTACTTTATCTTTTCAATTTACATGGAAATTTCACTTTGGTATAGCTTTTTGTCATTATAATAATCCAAACCTATACAAGATGTCTAATTGTAGGCTAAGTTGTTGCAAATAATTTTAGTAATTTCACCTTTTGCTATAAAATAATATGTGATGACATTAATGATTGTACAACTCATTGAATATGTTACTTAGTATATTCTAATATTTATTAGGTTTATTGTATTAGTACGATCACTATGGTAATACACATTCGACATGAATTATGATGACCTTATTTGTAACAACCTGCCCCTCGTAAAACCCAAAAATCAGCACCTTACATCAACGCCTAACTTTCAAATACTACAAAAGACAGCTTGTCGGGGAAATCAAACAAACAAACAAAATACTATACCAAGGCATGACGATATAATCTCATATCGGAATAATAACATATAATATATTAAATATACATGAACATGATAGAATGAACAATATACAAGAGACTTCACTGGTGGAAGTAACTGACAAGTAAATATCAATACAGAAAATTAGAACATAATATCTGATACATGTCTCGTGTAACGGTCCGCCTTCTCGACCCTCAGAAATCAACATTATACATCCATGATATTCACGTGCCGAGCATCCAAGTGCCAGAAAGGTAGATCATTGGGGAAAGAAGAAACAAAGAAGGAAGAAACTAAACAACATAGATTCTCACAACGTAGCAGAACAATATATATTAATCAACATAAAAATTCACAACCATTTCCAAAACGATACATCAGAGCCATAATTGTACAAATTCTACCTTAGGATAGTTATAACTGTCTGTCCCAAGTTAATTGGTACATAATACATATACCATAGTGGAAACAAGATAAATAACCAGCTACCGATGAAGCCACCTGCTCCATGTACCTCCAAAATGCATCCATGGGAAACTTGAACTATTTGGCTACTCATACAAATTTGAGTACCCATAAGTTTTAGGGAATGAAAATAAAACTCTGGGTCTGACATGGGTCTGGTATGAGTAAACTCAAAGCAACTGAATTATTACTTTTAAAACTCCTTTAAAATGAAAGGTATCTCGTAAGACCACGTCGCACATAAACACGGACGAGTTTTTACCTTACGATAACCAAAACATTTTCTTATGAAATCCAGTGATATTATAATAATGCTTAGGGTTTAAAATAAATATGGAAGCATAGCCGGAATTGTTACATTAATTAAATTCCAGCATAATGGGTATACAATCAAGTCCGAAGGCTCGTATATGAGAATAGATTCCAACAATGACAAGGTAAGGGATTATCTTTCGAACAATACACCTCTAGATAAAATGTATTGGAGAGTTACAAACGCTTTTTCCCCTTTACCAACACAAGACCAACCTACCCCTTACTGGATAGTACCGAGTATGATCACACCTTGGTTGTGATCAACAACCGTAATAGGCCTCGAAGAAAATATAAACATCGACTCTATACAAGGGATGGTCATACTCTAATGGGAACGACCTACATAGCCCTGTTGCATCTACCATGTTTTAGCCATTACAAGGGTATGAGGCTTGAGGCAACAATTTTACCTTTTAGAAACTTCCACTTGGAATGCTAAAACTGCCCTCCAGGCAGAAATGCAATGTCAGCATTCATCTATACAAGTTCGTTCTGGGCCTGAACGAATCCGACGGAACTACCTATACTACATCCATTTTGGAATCACCCTCAGGATTAGTAGCAAGTAACCCTTGCATTTCAAAGAACTCCGTCTTCGATCATTATCAAGATGTCTTCCATTCGAACGCTCATGTTGGTTCGAAGTGGTTTTTGGATAACATACCCGATCCCGGTCTCTTCGAACCAACAACCGATAATTTTCGACTGACTCATTTCCGGTTCTTTCAGAAATAAGCAAACTATACTAAAGTCCCAACGGGATCTCTAATATATCCCTTAAAGCTAGAGAGTTTCACCAGAATGAATTTTCTCAAGGGATCTCAAGTTGTATGAACACACGAAGACCTTATTTACTTCCTAAGTCAAAACTGGCCAAGATTTGATAGTCGGTTATTTAACTATCAAATAAACAAACAAGCAACAATTCGGAGATTTAATTTCACATAATAACCACTAAGCCTCATTTAAATAAATCTTTCATTAATTAAATCTTTTTCAGAATATTTATCAAAATATTCATATACTTAACTCATTGACATAAGTATGTTCACAAAATATTATGAAAAATTTCTTATTTCAAAATCATATTAAAAGGATCAAAACAAAAGTTATTTTAATTAGAGATAAGGATAACCCCAAACACTATTTCTTCGGTGTTAAGCATGAAACGAAAGTTCCACACCACCATAATTAAGAAGGCCAGTTAAGAGAAATCCAATCTAAATTTCCTTTTATAAATTTCTTCCACAAAACCTTTTAATAAATATCTTTTATTTATGAAGATATCCTTTACTAAAATTCCAAATTCATTTAAAACTCTTTATAAATCTCCAAGTTTATTTATAAAACTGTTTTATAAATATCCAAACCCATGTATAAAACTTCTTTCCAAATTTCAAGATCTCATTTCAATTTATAAAACTCCTTTTATAAACTTTCCTTATTTAAAAAAAGATTTCTTTAATAAACTTTAATTAATAAAGTTCCTTTGGTAAACAATCAATTATCTAAAACGCCTTTAAATAAAAAAAATTATTATTTAAACATTCTTTGTTTAATTATCTTTAAACCATATTAAAAAGTAATGATTTTAAACACTCGTTTAAAAAGTGTTAAATTAACTTCAAATACCTTAGATAAAATAACTAATAAATTTTCCTTTAAATATCATACTTAAAATGGTAATTAAACTTTAAACATTTAATAATAACTCCACTTTAAAACATTTTAAACAGATATAATAATTAACCTTTAAACAAATAAAATTAATGGGTTGACTTTACAAGTACAAAAGGAGGCATAGTGACCACAATGGTTCTTATTTGATTAAGTTTAACTTTTTAAGTTATAGCATTGGTATCTACATAAAAAGCAGATATGTAAAGGGAATCAGCCAAACAATCAATCAAAATACAAGTAAATGTCCAAGTTACGATAATAGCATAATTGGGTTTTTATTCTGCTTAAATAGATGTCATCATAATCTACTTGGTGAATTATGGTAGAAACTATGAGTTATTCTGCCAATATATGTCAAATACAATTTAGGTTGCAGAACAGTGTTTTATTCTGCTAAACAGATGTCATTGGGTTTCATATTCATTTGAGGTTACTTAAAGGTATCGACAAAGAAATCCCTTGGTTTTTGAAACATTCTTTAAAAAGAGAGTTGCTTTAAAACAAAACCGATCTTTAGAAATAAAGTGGTTTAGAACCTTAAAACTTTTATTTAATAATTAAATAACATTTAAACTATTTACTTAATAATAATTAAGCCTTTAGTAATAATTAAACAATAATTAACTTTTTAATAAATAATTAAATAATAATTATATTTAAATAAATAATTAAGTAATAGTTAATCTTTTAAATAAACAATTAATCTTTTAATAAATAATTAAATTACATATCAAACCTTTATTTAATAACAATTAAATCTTAATTAAGTCCAAATTAAATCTTAATTAAATCTTAACTTATTTCATAATTAACTAATAATTAAACCCTCTATAAATAAATAAGTAATCTTAAATAACTAAATAATAATTAACCTTTAATTGATAAACTAATTATAATTAACTTACTTGATTAACACTTAAGTACTAATTACCATACTTAATTAATTAAATAATCATTGAATAAATAAATAAATAAATAATAATAACTACTTATCCATACTTAAAATAAGTTTCGAAAACATTTTCAAAAGATACTTAAGTGAAAATGTTTTTAATTTGCAAAAAGAGTTCGTTTTTACGAACTGTATCCATAGCGATTATCGCTATATGACCTAAAATTTTCAAAACTTTTTTACTATATCAAATGACTTTAAAATCCCTAGCTTTCATATACTAACTACTTTTGTAATTTAGTATAAGGTCTTGAAAAACAAAAGTTAGGTTTTGGAACTAAATCAAAGTTTAAAACTTGTAACTTTTTAAAATACAATAATTATGTAAACTAGTTTTTAAAAACAAAGGATTTTCTATGTCGCAGCATAACAAAATCAAGTGCTAACTTGCTTTAGTATACAACATCATAAGCAAGAGTATCAACACATAAACATGCCATAACAAGAAAGATTCTAACTTGCAATTCCTACTTCACTTTCAACTTCATTTTCTATGTTATACAACCAGTTCACACAAGTACATATACGTACATAGAACCAACATAATTTACAACCAAACAACCAATGGATTATCAACAAAGTAAACCACATAAATAAGTTCAAAACTTTAGTTAAAAAGAGGTCAGCTTTACTCACCAAAAAGCTAACCCAAAGCTAACTAACTTAACCCAAATTTCACTAGAATTTGAATCGGACCCAGGCCTTTGATTTTTCCTCGCAAAAATATATTTTAAAGGACTTAAAGGCCATGGTAGGTTCAGTCATGAAGGTGCCTAGGCTTGGCCATGCTTGGGCGAGTGAATATGGGCTTGCTTTTGGAGAGGTGGAGTTGTAGAAAGGAAAGAGGAGTGTTTAAGTAGGGTTTTGTAAGGATTTAAAAATGGAAAACTAAGAAATTTTAAAACTTTTGTAACATGGAAGCCATTAAAGGTTTTGGATCGTAGGAAATGAGAACAAAGTTTTTTGGAAATGGAAATAAAAATGAAAATAGAAGGAGAGAGAAATAGGAAGTTATTTTTATACAAAATGAAATAACTAAATTACTAAAATATCCTAAAGTACTTACCCTCCATTTAATGTTTGCCACCTCACCAACCTTGTCCTTCTCCCTACAACTCACGAAAATCATGTCCCCTTTAGCCACCTTGATCCAACATGCATTAACACCACATTGTACTTATGCTTCCTAATGTGTCACTTCACTTTAAACATCTTTTCCTTTTTTAATTTTATTTTAAACTTTTACGTACCAAGTCTCTTCTCTTTCATATATACACTTAAGTGTATGTGTGTGTTCCACATAATACTAACTTATTTGCAAATGTATGTGTATATTCGTTCTAAAGAGCTCACAATGTTTCCGACAACATTTAGTCGACGAAAAGTTGAAAATTTAGAAAACAATTTCCGGTCACTTTTTCGATTTTTCTTCAAACTAATTCAGTCCTAGAGTCTAATATTTCTTAGACACCCCTAAGGTAAAGGTGTTTATTAGCTATCCCAATAACATCAAATAATATTTAACCTCTCAGGTGTTAAAATCAAAAGACACGGTTTTATAAAACAAAGTTTACTAAACCTCCTTATTAAATTAATTCAATTTAAAATTTCATTTATTAATCCACTCTTTAATCAAAATACCTTATTATTTTAAAAACTTAGGAGCCAAATACCCGATTTTTATTTCAAAAATGTTTTGAAATGATACTTTATTTTCAACCCTTAGAAAATATATATTTAGCCTGAGTAACTCCAAAATGATATCAAGGAACTGGGTACTACCGAATAGTATCATAAATCTCTTTACCAAGAAGAGTAATACTCAAGAGAAGTGTTTACCATCCGAACACATCCCCTTCCCATTTTTAGTCACTTTCGAGTTGCTCGAACTAGTTAATTATAAAAGACTCTTCTTTTCAAACCCCTTTCTGAAACAATACTATATATATATTTCTAGCTAAATAGTTTTTTTAACAAAACATTTATCATCCACTTGCTTTGGATTCATCCAGATTTGAACTTGTTTCGATAGTACAATGACAAAGAGAATAATTTACTAAGTGCACTACCACATTCGCTCAAGCAAACATCCGATTGTCGCTTAGAAGATTATTCGGATCATCACAAAACAAATCGAGATTCACTCCTTGAATTGTCCAAAGAAAAATCTTATTCCCAAATTTCTTTTCAAAATATTTATACCTTAAAATTATTTTCAAGAAAAATTATAATTACATTTCCAAGAATCATTTGAAAACTTTATCAAAGCCACTGAGATTTAAATTCCCCGAAAATCCACCTTATTTTCAAAACATATTTTATAATCCTGCCTTATATAAAATTGATTTATACAATAACTTTCTTTATTATAGAAATTCTCTTTTAACAATTTAATTTGTTAAACTTACATTATTTAACAAATGCCTTATAGTCAAATCGTAAAACTGAATTCATAAGGTGTTCGTATTCAAATTTAAATTAAATCAACTAATAAATGCTCACAAAATAACTGAGCCTAAGCAAACAAACAAATGATGATAAATAAGTATCAACATTTCTTATCAACAATCACAACCAAAAACTATAATTATCATTTGAAAACTATACCTTTATATATAAAATATAATCCTAGGTAAAATTATTTCATTTACCTATTTTCAAAATAATATTATGTCAATTTGCTTGATTTAAGTGTTTAGAAATTCCTATCGACACCGTGGCATCCTACGTCTCGACTAGAATTCATGAACCAATCAACCAATAAATTAACACAATATAAAACAATTTTATAGCATTAACAAATATATGCTCTCGTATATAATATACTCAAACTCATCTTGGGGTCTCACTTACCCTATCTCAAATGAGTCAACCCCACCAAAGCCTAGGTGTTCGCTCAACTTAAGCTCTGATACCAACTATAATGGTCCGCCTTCTCGACCCTCAAAAGTAGACACTAATACATCCATGGTATTCACGTGCCGAGCATCCAAGTGCTGGAAAGACAGATCACTGGGGAAAGAAGAAAAGAAGAATGAAGATAAGAAGAAACTAAACAACACAGAATCTCATAATGCAGCGAAATAATATATATTAATCAACATAAAAATTTACATAATCATTTCCAAATTGATATATCAGAGCCATAATAGTACAAATTCTACCCTGGGACAGCTATAACTGTCTATCCCAACTTAACTGATATAGAATACAAGTACCACAGCGGAAACAAGATAAATAACTAGCTATCGATGAAGCTACCTACTCTAAGCTCCTCCAAAATGCATCCGTGAGAAAATTGAATTACTTGGCTAACCATACAAATTTGAGAACCCATGAGTTTTAGGGAAAGAAAATAAAACTCCGGGTCAGACATGGTTCTGGTGTGAATAAACTCAAAGTAACTAAATTATTACTTTTAAAACTCCTATAAAATCAAAGGTATCTCGTAAGACCACGCCGAACATAAACAAGGACAAGTTTTTACCTTACAATAACCAAAACATTTTCTTATGAAGTCCAATGATATTATAATAATGTCTAGGGTTTAAAATAAATATGGAAACATAGCCGAAATTGTTACATTAATTAAATTCCAGCATAATAGGTGTATAATCAAGTCCGAAGGCTCGTATTAGAGAATGGATTCCAACAATGGCATGGTAAGGAATTACCTTCCGAACAGTACACCTCTGGATAAAATGTACTGGAGAGCTAAAAACGCATTTGCCCCTCTACCAACACATGACCGGCCTACCACTACTAGATAGTACCGAATATGATCACTCCTTGGTTGTGATCAACAACCATAATGGGCCCCGAAGCATACATAAATATTGACTCTAGATAAGGGATTATCATACCTTAATGGGAGCAACCCACATAGCCATGATGCATCTACCCTGTTTTAGCCATTACCGGGGTGTGAGGCTTGAGGCAATGATTTTACCTTTTAGCAACTTTCACTTGGAATGCTAACACTACCCTCTAGCTTGAAATGCAATACCAGCATTCATCCATACAAGTTCATTCTAGGTCTGAACGAAACCGAAGGCACTATCTCTACTACATCCATTTTGGAATCACCCTCGGGATAAGTAGCAAGTAACCCTTAGACTTCAAAGAACTCCATCTTCGATCGTCATCAAGATGTCTTCCATTCGAACGCTTATGTTGGTTCGAAGTGGTTTTCAAATAACATATCTTATCCCGGTCTCTCCTAACCAACAACCGATAATTTCCAGTTGACTTAATCATGGTTCTTTAATAAGTAAGCGTCATATACTAGAGTCCCAAGGGGATCTCTAATATATCCCTTAAAGCTAGAGACATTTCACCAGAATGAGTTCTCCAAAGGGATCTCAAACTATATGAACACCCAAAGTTATTATTTACTTCCTAAGTCAAAATTGGCCAAGATTTAGTAGTCGGATATTTAACTATCAAATAAACAAACAAGCAACAATTCAGAGATTTAATTTCACATAACAACCGCTATGCCTCATTTAAATAAATCTTTCATTAATTAAATCTTTTTCAGAATATTTATCAAAATATTCATATACTTATCTCATTGTGGCATAAGTATATTCACAAAATATTATGAAAGATTTATTATTTTAAAATCATATTAAATGGATCAAAACAAAAGTTATTTTAATTAAGGATTAAGGATAAGGATAACCCTAAACACTATTCCTTCGGTGTTAAGCATGTAACGAAACTTCCACACCACCATTATGAAGAAGGTCAGTTAAGGGAAATCCAATCTAAATTTTCTTTTATAAATTTCTTCCATAAATCCTTTTGATAAATCTCTATCATTTATGAAGATCTCCTTTACTAAAATTCCGACTTCATTTATAAAACTCTTTATAAATCTCCATATTTATTTATAAAACTATTTTATAAATATCCAAACCCATTTATTAAACTTTTTTCCAAATTTCAAGATCTCATTTCAATTTATAAAACTCCTTTTATAAACTTTCCTTATTTAAATGAGATTTCTTTAATAAACTTTAATTAATAAAGTTCCTTTGGTAAACAATCAATTATTTAAAACACCTTTAAATAAACAAAATATTATTTAAACATTCTTTATTTAATTTTCTTTAAACAACATTAACAAAGTAATGATTCTAAACACTCATTTAAAAAGTGTTAAATTAACTTCAAATTCCTTAGATAAAATAATTAATAAATTTTCCTTTAAATATCATACTTAATGGTAATTAAACTTTAAACAATTAATAATAACTCCACTTTAAAACATTTTAAAATGATATAATAATTAACTTTTAAACCAATAATATTAAAGGATTCACTTTACAAGTACAAAAGGAGAATTAGTGACCACAAGGTTCTTATTTGATTAAGTTTACCTTTTCAAGTTATAGCATGGATATCTACATAACAAGTATGTAAAGGGAATCAGCCCATAATAATCAATCAACATATAAGTAATTGTCCAAGTTACGATAGTAGCAGAACTATGTTTTTATTCTGCTTAAATAAATGTCATTATAATCTACTTTGTGAATTATGGAAAAATGTGATTTATTCTGCCAACGTATGTCAAATACAATTTAATTTGCAGAACTATGTTTTATTCTGCTAAACAGGTGTCATTGGGTTTCATATTCATTTGAGGTTACTTAAATGTAATCGGCAAAGAAATCCCTTGGTTTTTAAAACATTCTTTAAAAAGAGAGTTTCTTTTAAAACAAAATCGATCTTTAGAAATAAAATGGATTAAAACCCTTAAACTTTTATTTAATAATTAAATAATATTTAAACTCTTTATTTAATAATAATTAAACCGTTAATTAATAATTAAAAAATAATTAACTTTTAATAAAAAATTAAATAATAGTTATATTTAATTAATTAATTAATCTTTTAATAAATAATTAATTCATAGATTAAACCTTTATTTAATAAAAATTAAATCTTAATTAAGTCCAAATTAAATTTTAATTAAATCTTAACTTAATTCATAATTAATTAATTATTAAACCCTTTTATAAATAAATAAATAATCAATCTTAAATAACTAAATAATAATTAACCTTTAATCAATCAACTAATTATAATTAACTTACTTGATTAACACTTAAGTACTAATTACATTACTTATTTAATTAAATAATCATTAAATAATAATAATTACTTATCCATACTTGAAATAAGTTCTAAAAACATTTTCAAAAGATACTTAACTGAAAACATTATTAATTTGCAAAAAGAGTTCGTTTTTACGAATTGCATCCATAGTGATTATCGCTATATGACCCAAAATTTTCAAAACTTGTTTACTATATCAAATGACTTTAAAATCCCTAGCTTTCATATACTAACCACTTTTGTAACTAGCATAAGGTCTAGAAAAACAAAAGTAAGGTTTTGGAACTAGATCAAAGTTTAATACTTGTAACTTTTTCGAATACAATGCTTAAGCAAACTAGTTTTTAAAAACAAATGATTTCCTATGTCACAACATAACAAAATCAAGTGCTAACTTACTTTAGTATACAAAATCATTATTGTTCGTCGACGAGAATTCTATCGAGTTAGAAATTCATCGAGCGAATTTATAATAAAAATTAACCGCAAGCGCACGGCGTACAATTTTAGTACGTGGCGAGTACGGGTCGATCCGTAGGGAATTGTTAGATTTTAAATCTCTATTCAATCAAATTAAACCAAAGTCGAGCGATTGTTTTAAGTACAAAGTAAATGCAAAAACTAACAACTACAAAAGTGAATGAAAACTATGAGAATAAAATGACAATTTAGAGATAAATCCACTCTCTAGATCACATAGTTCAACAAAATGAAATTATGATCTCTCTTTTTTGGTCATTAGTGAATTTAATTGATGTGCTTATCATAAGTATGGCATATTTGTGTTATGAATTATCAACATAAGCCATCAAACTATAACACACCCCTTAAACCACTTATTAACTCTCATGAAAATGACAACAAAGTTGAAAATGATATCTATTAGTGGCCTACTAACTATTAATTGGAAATATAGACCATCAAATTTTAATTTCAACATTCACTTCATTACCATCATCATATATAGATGAAGAGGTAGTTTGTGTTAGTGATTGTTTAAGTAAAAACAACAAGTTAACCACTTCATGTATTCTCATTAAAGCACAAAAAGAGAGCATAAACATCAAAATGTTGGATCTATATACTAGAGAGCTTCATTACCCCTAAATTGAAGGGATTAGCCTCTCATATTTGTTATCAAATCAACAAATATAGAAAGCAAAATTAAACAAACAAGAGGAAAAAGAGAGCAAAAAGAAAGGAAAAACTAATCTACTTGCATGAAATGTAAATCTACACTACTAACATGAAAGTAAATAAGCATGTAAAGGAAAAGAACATGTATTAAAGTTGCATAAAAAAGTACATAAAGAGAAAATGGCTAAGTAGCCATGAAAAGAAAAGAGAAGAGCTTTGATTTATTTTCCTAAACTAAGAGGCTAAGAGAGAAGAGAGACTAAAAGAAGAGGAGGGTTACATGAAGATATGAGGTATTTATACATGTTTTAAAACCCTAATTCTTTTTTTGGGAACTACCCAAACCACCCCTCTAGGAAGTGTGGTGGCCAAGTAATCATTAGCATGTGTTAATCCTCATTTAGATGTGCATGAAGCTTTAAACTCTATTAGCATGTGCATTAGCCTCTAATTTGTACATTAAGGTAGATGGATAGGTGGGGTCCTCCATGATCCATGACTTTGAATTATTTACATCTTCATTCCTTTGTATCTTCTTTGTGCATGCATATATCTTCATGAAACCACTTGTATTTGAGTTCAAATTCCTACAAAATAATATAAAAATTTCCAATTAAATTTTCTCAAATTAATATATGCAGAAAAATGACAAATTTGCCCCTGGATGAAGATGAATATGTGACGATTTGAAAATAATTTGAATTTTGGTTTAAACATGTAAAAACACCCAATATGATCATTTATTTAATTTAATTCGATAAAATATGGTAGTAAAAATATGTGCATTTACGTGCACATCAATAATCAAGAGTATCGACACGTAAACATGCCATAATAAGAAAGATTTTAACTTGCAATTCCTACTCCACTTTCAACTTCATTTCCTAAGTTATACAGCTAGTTCACACAAGTACACATACGTACAAACAACCAACATAATTTACAGCCAAATAACCAATGGATTATCAACCAAGTAAACCACATAAATAAGTTTAAAACTTTAGTTAAAAAGAGGTGAGCTTTACTCACCAAAAAGCTAACACAAATCTTACTAACTCAACCCGAATTTTACTAGAATTTGAATCGAACCTAGGCCTTTGATTTTTCCTAACAAAAATAGATTTTGAAGGCCTTAATGGCCATGGTGGATTCGGCCATAAAGGTGCCTAGGCTAAGCCATGCTTGGGTGAGTGAATATGGGCTTGCTTTTGGAGAGGTGGAGTTGTAGAAGGAAACGTGAGTGTTTAAGTAAGGTTTTATAAGGATTTAAAAGTGGAAAACTAAGAAATTTTAAAACTTCCGTAACATGGAAGCCACTAAAGGTTTTGAAGCTCAGGAAATGAGAAATAAGCTTTTAGGAAATGGAAATAAAAATAAAAATAAGAAGGAGAGAGAAATAGGAAATTCTTTTTATACAAAATGAAATAACTAAATTACTAAAATACCCTAAAGTTCCTATTCTCTATTAAATGTTTGCCACCTCACCAACCTTATCCCCTTCCCTACAACTCACGAAAATCATATCCCTCCTAGCCACCTTGAGAAAACATGCATTAATGCCACATTGTACTTATGTTTCCTAATGTGTCACTTCATTTTAAACATCTTTTCCTTTTTAAATTTTATTTTAAACTTCTACATACCAAGTCTCTTCTCTTTCATATATATACTTAAGTGTGTGTGTGTGTGTGTATATATATTCTATATAATCCTAATTTATTTGCAAATGTATGTGTATATTCATTCTAAATAATTCGTAATGTTTTCGATAACTTTTAGTTGACAAAAATTTGAAAATTTGAAAAACGATTTCCGGTCACATTTTTTATTTTTCTTCAAACTATTTATTTTTTTGAACTAATTTGGAAAATTATTTCACCATCACTAGTTATTATTTAAAAGAGTTTTATTTTAATTATAAAATCTATTATTTGAATATTTAAAATTAATTAAATATTTGTAAAACAAAGTAGTGAAATTCTGGGTCGTTACATCTCGTATACAAATAATATATCTGTCATGTACTACCATAATATCAAGTATATATACAAAGTATCATCTTCACCTCCAAATCTCTAGTTTCTCCACTCTGATAGCATAACCTAAAAGCATCTAGCTTCCAAACTACTCAATCGAATACCCGAGAGTTTTCATGACATAAATAAATAAAGACAAAAAGCGGGTCAGACATAAAGCCCGGTGTGAGGGGAACTATCTCAAAATACTGTATATTAAAAATATATACAAATAAATAGGAACTGCTAAGGTACAGCCATTCCTCTCCACATCGTGGCTTAAGGGTAATCCGGACTATCCATAAACAATTAAAGTAAACATATCCAAAAGATATGGAATCATACAATAATCCGCTCTTCTCCTGCAATCAACAAGCCAACACAACTAATATAATGTGACTGAAATGTAATAACATACTATGATAAAGGCAACCCAACATCCACAAGTAGGGTAATCATAATTTAAGTCTATCGTAAAGTACACAATAATAACAAACTTAACAATAATAGCATCAGCCAACTAATAACGCACATAACATACTAATAAAAGACAACCAAAGAATACAAATTAATACCCATCATTACTGATGGGTAAAGTCCACTACGGACATCCAATCATGATCTAATGATTCGCTTCGAGAGTTCAAGATAAATAGTGTCAGTACCGAATTATACCATAGACCCTGAGCCACATCCTTAAAGATGGTTCTCGTGTAGATCTCACTGTACCCGCTTAAAAAAGCTTAGTATATATATGACCTACTCTATATACTTAAAACCTAGTCCCAATAATAAATAGAGCCAGTACCTGATAATTCCTTAGAGCCCAAGCTACATACTGAAAGATGGGTCTCGTATAGACCTCACTGTACCCCTCAAAAGAGCTTTGGTGATATATGATTTACGCTAAATACCTGAGATCTTTGTGGATCACACCGTACCATCTAAAACAAGATTTGGTGTTCTATGACCCCGTAGTAGATGATTGTCATTATCCTCCTTTAGGACAATAAGGATTTCTCAAATAACTCGCATACACTTCTATCAAAGAGATAACGATGCTCATATCTTATGTAATATGCTAACGGGACCAAAAGGAACACTGATGTCGTATAAAGGTATGCGCTCATTAAATATAACATTGCGTATGGTTACCATTAAATGACCAATGACATGTATGGCCACTAATATAAGGCCATTACGGTGTATGATCACTAATATAAGACCAATACTATGTACGATCTGAATCATAGGACTAATACCATTCATCAAACATATCTACCCCAAGGTCAAAGCCAAGGGACACGAATCAACTCCGCTCAATCATACATGCTCACCAGATGTGGCTGTGCAACCAAATTACTGCATCGATATCATATCTAATCATTATTGATCGCATATGTATCACAGTACAGTGCATCCGAATCCCGAGCGTCGCCTTGCATCCCACTTTCCCGGGTAGCCTAAATCCTTCCCGAAGTCATGCCGATGCCTCAGCTCACATTACATCTAGATCCGGGGTCTAACGACCCGCCTTTTCGACCTTTAGAAGTCAACACTAATACATCCATGGTATTCGCGTGCTAAGCTTCCAAGTGCCAGAAAGACAGATTGTTGGGGAAAAAGAAAGAAAAGGCAAAATAGAATCTCACATCTTGACAAGTAATATATAATATACAACCGATCTTTATAAAAGAAAACTATAATATACATATGTCAAAGCAGAGTATATTAAACAAATCACCAGCCTGGACAGTTATAACAGCTCGTCCTTATAATTTCAGATAAATACAGCAAGAAAATGCAGCGGAAATAAAACAAAACATGAATACATCTTGGAGGCATTCGGCTTGTCTCCTGAAGCTCCAAAGCATCCAAACTAGATCTATAATATGCACGGTTTTACCCGAGCATTATAATAAAATAATACCTGGATCAGTCTGGTAAACTAGTGTGTGAAAAACACCTTAATTGGATTTTAAATGTTTATAAAACCTTTCAAATAAAGGTATCTCGTAAGACCACGCCACACATAAACATAAATGGGTTTTTACCTTACGATAACCAAAACATTTCATAGAAAATCCTCAGCTTAAATCCCTTTTACTTATAAACCCTATTTATAAATTATACTTATATAATTTCACTTCCCTATATAAAACATTTCACAAATGTATATCCTTATTTAGATTATAATATCACTGGATTTTCTATAGAAATGTTTTGGTTATCGTAAGGTGAAAACCCGTTCATGTCTATGTGCGGCGTGGTCTTACGAGATACCTTTATTTGAAAGTTTTTATAAACATTTAAAATCCAATTAAGGTGTGTTTCACACGCTGGTTTACCAGACTGATCCGTGTGTTATTTTATTATAATGCTCGGGTCAAACCGAGCATTATTGGTCTAGTTTGGATGCTTTGGAGCTTCAGGAGACAAGTTGGATGCCTCCAAGACGTATTCACGTATCTTTTTATTTCCACTGCATTTTCTTGCTGTATTTATCTAAAATTGTAAGGATGGACTGTTATAACTGTCCAGACTGGTGATTTGTTTAGTGTACTTTGATTTGATGTTTGTATATTACAGTTTTCTTTTGTAAAGATCTATTGTATATTATATATTACTCGTCAAGATGTGAGATTAGGTTTTGTCTTTTCTTTTTTTCTCCAATAATCTATCTTTCCGGCACTTAGAAGCTCAGCATGCGAATGCCGTGGATATATCAGTGTCAAGTTCTAAAGGTCGAAAAGGCGAGTCGTTGCATGGGAAGAAACTCCCATCAAACTGCACCTTGCCTGGACTTTATTGCCTAGGAAAGTGCACCACCGGTGGACCAGTAGTCTACCACCAATCGATCGATGGCTGCCTTTCCTGGGCAGTAAAGCCCAGGCAGGAAGCCTATGAGCCATCGG
The DNA here is from genome assembly GCA_030737815.1 of Allium fistulosum. Lineage (NCBI taxonomy): Eukaryota > Viridiplantae > Streptophyta > Magnoliopsida > Asparagales > Amaryllidaceae > Allium > Allium fistulosum. The sequence goes on from CM060907.1 coordinate 107,033,473, forward strand.
TTCGAGCTCCCTCTTATCCATTGCTTCTTCCGATGAGTAGTCTAGCTCCTTTAGCATGTCTTCGCTGCATCAAACCTCTTTTTCGTATAGAATCTCCCCAGGACAATTTCAATAACTCGGGCTCCTTTAACACACCCAAATGAATTCAACCAACATTCTTGCCTCACGTGATGCTCATATGTGTGTCGATATAGCTGCTCGTGCATGCATATGCACACACGTATACGCAAACATGCAAAGCTTCACAACTCACATTTCGAGCTCCACTGGAGGGATTACTCAGCCCGATACTCTCTCATGTAACTTAGCGCACCTGGTGGTCGCTATGGCTACATGAGATTGCTCGTAGCATGTTTATACACACATATAATCAATCACATAAATATGATCATTCATTCATACATACACATCCATTATTAACAATTCCAACTACCATACAAGAATTATATTTGTTATTATATAACTTCAAATACACCCATATATGTATATTTAATTAACAATATGATTATTAGATAATCAAATCTTACTTTTATTTATCAAACCCTTTCTATAAAAGTTCAATATCCTTTTCTACTATTTTATAAAATCATTATATTATTTTGTAAAATACCAAACTAGCTTATAAATCAGTTTTAAGCTTTATAATACTTAATTTCTTCATGAAAATTTAAGTATTCATTTGATAATTATTTTATAAAATACCTTATGACTACTTTTGAAAATAATTCCTGAAAGTCACTATGGATCGAGTAATATGAATAGTTCTACTAAATAAAATACTTGTATATAATAGCAACAGAAATAAAGAACTATGTAGTAAAGTGCACCAGAGATTTTTATAATGGTTCAAACTTCCGTTCTACATCCAGTCCTAAATTCCTTCTGGATTTAAACAACACCCTCACTTATCCCGGAGGAATAGGTATTACAAACCGCTTGAGCTGCCAAACAAGACTTCATGCCTGAAGATCTCCAACAAGACTTCGACTACAATGAGTAGTAAACTGTTTTGACTTCTTATACTCTAAATATTAAATAATACAGATGAGTCGATATAGTATGACCTTTATATAATCCTCTTCATAAGTGGCATAACGTGTATTTGTGAAGAATTGGAAGTATATGATTACTCTAGAAATGTAACTTGAATGTACGAGTGATCAAATGTTCGCAATATGAATCTTTTGAAAGCAAGAGTGAAAATAGAACAAGAAAGCAAGTATAATTGTTTCTAAAATCATAAAAGTGTTTGTTATTTATAGAGAATGAGTAGTTGCAGTCATTCGTGAAGAGTAGCATCTGATAGAGATGCTACAATCACTAATGGAGGGAAGTGACTCTTCGCTGGGAAAGAAGAACTTTTCAGAAAATTTGAATAATATGATAGTTGTACTAATTCAATCGACTGAAAGTATAGTGGTAGTCGACTGGTTAAAGGCCAAAAATTTATTTTTAAAATGGAACATAAATAGTTCATTTTTGAGCTTTTTTTGTCGATTGAAACTTTACATCCAGTCGACTGATTGAATGTTTAGTCGATTGTTTATATAGTTGCAGTCGACTTTTTTGTTGTTGGGATAAAAAATATAGTGTACATGATATCGGTCGACTAAACCAGCATTACCAGCCGACTGATTCTGTGTAACTTTGTTTTTAAGATATAAATATGACTGTTAAAGACTTTTGTGTGTGTATACCTCTTTGAAGAGATTTTGACATATATACACTCTACACACGACAATCTATGACTAATAATACATTGTACGTCATCTTCGTCTTGTCTCCATCGTGTATATCTCTTCGATAGTCGATATAATTTCCTACAAAAGTCGATGGTGTACACAATATTTTCTTGTGTAGTTGTCATTATCAAAATATCAAATAATGAGGTTCTAACATTCTCCTCCATTTTGATGATGACAAGTATACAAGTTAAGATTTATATAAGACCAAGTTAGTTCTCCCCCTAATTTTATACTTCTCCTATCGATATGGTCGTATAGTTTTCTTCTCCTTTATCATCAATAAAAAGGAAATATATATCAATAGGAGTTAGTATATAAAAAATGAACAATCTTTTGAAAAGTTCAATTTATTATTTTCCGTAAGTAAATTTTTCTTAGTTATAAATTTTAGTTAATAGTTTGTATAATTTAAACAATTTAAAAACTTTTTATTGACTTGTACACATTTGCATAAAAAAAGTTCAAAGTGTAAACCCATTACCAATGAATGTCAAAAAAAAATTATTTATATCATTAAAACATTTATAAAAAAATGAACAATCTTTTAAAAAAAATTGAAAAAGTTCCATTTATTATTTTCCACAAGTAAATTTTTCTTTGTTATAAATTTTAGTTAATAATTTGTATAATTTAAACAATTTAAAAACTTTTTATTGACTTGTATACATTTGCATAATAAAAAATTTGAAAGTGTAAACCCATTGCCAATGAATGTCAAAAAAATAATTATACCATTAAAACATTTATTGGTTATATATTTTTAAGGCTTGATCTTTTTATAGCACTTATACCCATAAATATAATTTTTCATTTAAAATAAATCATTTACTTTTGGCAAATGCTATAGAATATTCCAAAAAATCCTTAGTTTTGTCAAAATTAGTAACAGCTTAAAAATATTTCTCACAAAATCAAACTAAAGACAGAATTATAAATTTTCTAATTTCCCTGCATTTGTATCTTCATTTCCATATGCATCAAAAAATTTGGAATACATCTCCCCCTCAATATCTGGTGTACCTGCAAAAAATAAGATACAGTTCTGGTACCCACTTCCTACATTAGGGTTCGGGAGTTAGGTCTTAGGAAGCCATACCCAAGTGGGTTTGGTGTTCCTTTTGAATATAAAATTAGAATTTCTATGTTCATTAGATATAAATGTCTCTATATACTTATTTCTGATGAGATAGTTGTTTGTTTTCGGAACCCATATCTTTGTAGATTTAAGCATGTTTATCGGTTTCTTTTTACTGTCATCCTTCTTTTTGAAATTCGTATATTAATGAGCTATATTTCGTAGGACTAGAGTTTACTTCCTTACTATTTTATTATAACCCAAACCTTTGTTACTAAAAGAAGATTGTGAATTATTAATAATTTTAGATAGGTTTTCTCTACCTTTATTAAAGTTTGAAACATTTTTAGAAATACTTTCTAACTTTGTTTTAAGGTCTGTTACTTCTATACCTAGTATATTAATACTAGAATTTAAATCACAATTTTCTTTTTTTAATTTAACATTATCATTTTTTTGAACTTCTATTTCACTGCTTAATATAGTGACTTGAGATGTTATATTAACACAAGATTCTTGAGATTTCGCTAATTCTTCTTCTAATATTTTATTTTCATTCCTTAACATGTCAATTTCTAATTCGCTTCTGTTTAACTTTCCTAAAGTGTCTTCATATTTTCTTTTCAGATCTTTTAGTCTATATAATAATTCAGTATTTATTTTAACTAAATTGTCTACATCATCATTAGAAGCCATGAAGCATACGTTCGCTTACCTTGAATCGCTCGCACTATCCGACGATGAAGATGAGTCCGAGTCATCCCATGTGACTGAAAATGCTTACTTCTTTTTCTAATAAAATTTCACTTTTTTGTTTTTGAAGCTATTCTTCTTCTTCTTCTTGAGATTTGGTCAGTCTTTCTTTATGTGTTATATCTTGCCACATTCATAACGTTAGAGCGATGAAGATGATGGATTATTATTGTTGTTGCCAAACATTTTAGTCTTTTTATACTTCTAAATTTTCCTAAAATTTTTGGCTAGAAATGCAACACCATCGTCACCTATATTCGATTTTTCTTTCTCTGCTTGAAATGCGATTGTCTTTTTATCTTGAGCTTGTACTCATTTTTGCCTGCAAATTCACTTCATAGGACATGAGATTTCCTATTAACATTTCAGGTTTTATGGTTGAAATGTCATTAGCTTCTTCGATAACTAAGACCATTCATTCCCAATCATCAGTCAAAGAGTTAAGGATTTTTGAAACAATGTCAAAATCTGTATATTTTTCTCCCAGTGCAAGAAGTGAATGATAAGTATCTTGAAATCTAAAGTACATATCATTAATATTCTCATCTTGCTTCATTCTAAAATTTTGAAACTAATTTTTTAGCATAGAAATATTACTTTGTTTAACCTTATTTGTACCTTCATGAGTAATTTTAAGGTGCGCCAAATTTCATAAGCAAATGTACATACACTAACTCTATTGAATTCATTTTTGCCCAGCGAGAAAAATATCACGTTCATAGCTTTAACATTACTACTAGCATCTAGTTTTTGGGTGTTTGATCATTGTGCATAATCAGTGGTAGGAATAGTGTATTCCAATTGTGTAATATTCCAGGTGTCATACCCATTAGCCTACATATATATTCTAATCCTAGTTGACCAATAAGCATAGTTTAATCCGTTAAATAGAGGTGGTCGCGCAGTAGATTATCCTTCAACAAAAGTCATAGTAGTGTTGTCCATATTACCTGAATATCAAAAAACTTTGTTACGGTTATATAATGGTCAAGCACTAATACCAAATGAAATTCGCTATGGATCGAGTAATATGAATAGTTCTACTAAATAAAAAACTTGTATATGATAGTAATGGAAATAAAGAACTATAAAGTAAAGTGTACTGGAGATTTTTATACTGGTTCTAACTTCTCATTCTACGTTCAGTACCAGACTCCTTCTAGATTTGAACAACACCCTCACTTAACCCGAAGGAATAGGTATTACAAACCGTCCGAGCTACCGAAAAGGACTTTGTGCCTGAAGATCTCCAACATGACTTCGACTACAAAGAGTAGTAAAGTATTTTGAGTTCTTGTGCTCCAAATAACACATATGAGTTGATATAGTACAACCTTTATATAATCTTCTTCGTAAGTGGTATAAAATGTATTTGTGAAGAATTGGAAATATATGATCACTCTAGAAATATAATTTGAATGTTAGTTCGCAATATGAATCTTTTGAAAGCAAGAGTGAATTCAACAAGAAATAGAATAGGAAAGCAAGTAGAATTGTTTTTGAAATCATATAAGTGTTTGCTATTTATAGAGAATGAGTAGTTGCAGTCATTCGTTAAGAGTAGCGTCTGGTAGAAGTGCTGCAATCACTCATGGAGGGAAGTGACTCTTCGCCGGGGAAGAAGAACTTTTCAGAAAATTTGAATAATATGATAGTTGTACTAATTCCATCGACTGAAAGTATAGTGGTAGTCACTGGTTGAAGACCGAAAATGTAGTTTTAAAATAGAAAATAAATAGTTCATTTTTGACCTTTTTTAGTCCGTTGAAACTTTACAACCAGTCGACTGATTGAATATTTAGTCGACTGTTTGTATAGTTCTAGTCGACTATTTTTGTTGTTTGGATAAAAAATATAGTGTACATGATATCGACCGACTGAACTGGCATTACTAGTCAACTGATTCTGTGTAACTTTGTTTTTAAGATAAAAATATGTCTGTTAAAGACATGTGTGTGTATATACCACTTTGAAAAGATTTTAACATATATATACTCTAGACACGACACTCTATGACTAATAATACATTGTACGTTATCTTTATCTTGTATCCGTCGTGTATATCCCTTTGATAGTTGACATAATTTCCCGCAAAAGTCGATGATATACACAATATTTTCTTATGTACCCGTCACTAACAAAATATCAAATGATGAGGTTCTAACATTCTCCCTTTTTTTATAATAACAACTATACAAGTTAAGATTTATATAAGACCAAGTTAGTTCTACCCTTAAATTTATACCCCTTCTATTGATATGGCCGTATAGTTTTCTCCCCCTTTGTCATCGACAAAAAAGAAAATATTTATTAATAGGAGTTAGTATATAAGAAAATGAACAATCTTTAAAAAAAAATACTTTTGAAAAAGTTCCATTATTGTTTTCCACAAGTAAATTTTTCTTAATTATAAATTTTAGTCAATAGTTTGTATAATTTAGACAATTTAAAACTTTTTATTGACTTATATACATTTGCATAATAAAAAACTTCAAAGTGTAAACCCATTGCCAATGAATGTCAAATTTTTTTTTACCGTTAAAACATTAAATGGGTATGTATTTTTAAGACTTGATCTTTTTATAGCACTTATACCCATAAATATAATTTTTCCTTTAAAATAAATCATTTAATTTTGGAAATGCTAAAGAATATTCCAAAAAATCCTTAGTTTTGTCAAAAATCAGTAATAGCGTAAAAATATTTCTCATAAAATCAAACTAAAGATAGAATTATTAAATTTTCTGATTTCCCTGCATTTGTAGCTTCATTTCCATATGCATCTGAAAATTTGGAATACATATCCCCCTCAATTTGTGTGAGTGTGTATACCACTATGAAGAGTTTTTAATACACACACACACTCTCTCTCTAGACATGACACTCTACGACTAATAATACATTGAACATTATCTTCGTCATCTCCATCATGTATATCTCTTCGATAGTTGATATAATTTCCTGCAAAAGTTAATTATATGCACAATATTTTCTTATGTAGTTGTCACTATCAAAATATCAAATAATGAGGTTCTAACAATTCCTTCTTACTATTTTATAAAATATCATACTTTTAGAAAATACTTCCTTTACATTATTTTATAAATCTCACACTTTTATTAAAAAAACATCCCTCTTTATTACTATTTTATAAAATATATCTTTATTCTTATTTTATAAATTCTCATTCTAATTTATAAAATATATCTTTATTCTATTTTTATAAAATCTCATTCTATTTTATAAAACATCTTTATTCTTATTTTATAAAATACAATTCTGTTTTATAAAATATATCTTTATTCTTATTTTATAAAATCTCATACTTTTATAAAATATCACTTTTATACTATTTCATAGAATCCCATCCTATTTTATAAAATATATCTTTATTATATCCTTCTAAAATCTTTATTAAATATTATTTTCACTTATAAAATTATTTCCTTATTAAATAATATTTATAAGTACTAATACCACAAGCACCATTATCTAAGTGGTTAAGTGATTCGGCTTTGGTGCGATAGGTCACAAGTTCGAAACTTACGGGCGTGATTCGAACGTTTATTGACATGTGATATGTTGTCCCAGTGACATGTTGTATATAAAGTACCGTTTCAAAAAAAAGGTACTAATTAAGCTTCGTTAAGCCTCTAATCACTTTAACAATAAGTGTAGAGCGCTTAACTTACTCAATTAGCTTACTAACTTTTCCTAACACCATTCAAATGGTTTAATTAATGTTTTCTAGTGACATGCATATCATTATATTACTTAATTAATCTCAAATAAACCATAACATCATATATAATCATCCAACTAACCTCGAATCAATTCTAGGGTTTACTAAATTTTCCAAACAGGATTATTAAGGCCTTAAACAAATAATGTGATGATATAATCATGTTTATAGTATGAACATAAGCATAAACGGCCATAACATATAATTCTCTATATCATTTCATACCACTTCATAATCACAAATAAACAAATATATGAAGTATAACATATAAATTAAGTAAGAGAATCATCCCACACACCTTCTCTTTCCCTAAATCAAACTTTAATCACCAAAACCCATCATTTCGCTCTCTTGAAATCCTAGATGAAACTCCAAACTTGATTCCAAGCTAATTCCTTTGTGGGTTATGTGAAGAGTAGGTAAAGAGAAATTACGGTGATTTTATCATGAATTTAGGAATTTTATTTAAGCATGAATTAGAGAATTAAAGAAAGGAGATTAAGAAGGTAATTAGGAGAAGATTAGAGGGAAGGGTAAAAATAAAACATGAAATGAAAAGTAGAAGAGGAGTTAGCTTCTTATAAGCTAACTTATGAGCAAGCTAATGGGCTTAGCCCAAATCTGACTTTCATTCCTTTCTAGAAATCACTATTCACCGTAAAAATTTATCGACTCCAAACATAGTCAAGCTTATACTCATTTTTCTCGCATCAGAAAGGCCGTCTCACTTACAGGTGTCTTCAGACCCAATTCATCCATCTCTAAAAAATCCACTACAATGGGTGTTCTATCAATTAACGATTAAATATTTAAATTAATCATTTAAATATTCGGTTGTTAAAATTGCGGGTTGTTACATTCTGCCTTCCCTAAAAGAATTTCGTTCTTAAAATTCCTATGAGAACTAGAAAGTAAAAGGACTAACCAAAATTACCGAGTTTAAGTCTTAGGAAATTTCAGTAGTACTTCACTTTTGCAGCAAACATTACAGAACTCCCGGATTAAAGTGCATCTCACACCGTAGGAAATACATGATAACCTACACTATCCTATATTTCCCTTAGTATAGATTCTCATTTTAAGAAAACTTCTCATCATTTAAATGCAAATCTTAACAAATATGCATTTAAATAGTTAAATTTTAGCTCTCAAATACCTAATTGTACTATACAAGGAGGATTAGGCACCCATAAAACAACAACATATCATTAAAACATGAACAATTTTAGTATAGTAATTGATACTAACAAAATCATACATGATTAAAAATTGGAAAGTAAGTTCAGATAGGTCGATATCTAAGTATTTGATAGACTTCGAGTCACACCAAAATGTAATCGACTCGTATAGATCTCATCTCGACCTCTAAAATGGCCTTGGATGACATGTGATCTATCCTAAATGGCTATTGTTATTTCTCTCCTGTTATGCTATAACAGGTAACTATATAACTCACATACAAGGAACCAAGCACAAAAAATAAGCAACAATAACCACCAAAAATCAATCGATCAAAAGCAATACAGGCAACAATAATCAATCAATCAAGCAACAGCAAGAAATCAATTAAGTAACAATAAGCAATGAAAAACAATAGCTAACAATCAAGAACCAGTAATAACAAGCAACAACAAGCAACAAAAATAAATCTACAATCAACTAAAAAGCAATACAAGCAATGAAATCAACAATCAATCTATCAATCAACGAATAACAACAATCAATCATCAATCAATAATAAGCAACAACAAGAAATAACAGATATCAAAAAACAGTACAAGCAAAAATAAATAGTACACGAAAAGAGTCTATAACAACATGCACGATAACCAACAATGGTCCAAGCGTGCATGTCAAACCATAACTCTCATGTGCTTGTTCGACTTCCAAGATGGACAAAATGCTTAAATGGTGTAACTTCTTTCGTGAATACAATACACGAAATACCATTACACATATTGCTATGAAAAGGACAACTTGTATGTTATGCTGGATTACCGATCCTCAAAACCCTAAAATAAACCCAACAACCTTAGTCCTAGTTTTTCTTTTCCTTTCAAACAGAACTCAATCTCCAAAGGATGAAACTTTACTAATTAAATCATTATTAAATGACAATCTACAAATCCTTAGGCTCGCTCGGTTTCAAACTCACCTCAACCGCACAATGTTAATAAGGATAATATACTAAGTGTATCACGACGCTCACCTAGGCAAGTATCATATCGCCACTTGGAAGATTATCTAAATCTTCACAAAACTAGTCAAGTAGTCCTTCTCCAAACTATCCTAAGTTATCCTAAATGGTTGCTCCACAAATGATTTTACAACAAATAAAGATTATCCAAATTAATATACGATGCCCAATCTAATCCTTTGTTTTCTCGCATGATTTCTTTGTTAAACTAGGGTTGGCCACCTGACTCCTCCCATGCGAACTCCGATTCCGTTCCTTGGTTCGACCAGTGAACTTCCTCGTTTGACTAGGGCCATGCTGCGAAAATCTCCCAGTCACTTCAAGAATCTGACTCAAGTGCCTTCCTTTAAAAATCAAGTGAAAAATCCTTCCCTGACTAGTGAAATCACCTAGAAACCTTGTGCTCGAACAAGTGATTAGGAACTGGCACGTAGATGGACTGATCCTTAGAAAATGCTTTTTCGCACATAGGATTACTCCCGCCACATAAGGTTTACAAACACAAAGAAAATCAATTCAGACATGAATGACTCCATGCAAAGTGTTATTAAGTCACATGCTTGGTCTTTGCTCATTACTGGGCAACCATCAAGTTCTACTTGGACACAAATCCAAGTTACACTTCATCGACCGACTCCACTCAACCAAAAAGCTCGTGTATTGAGTTAGAAAGATAGTACTCTCGATCGTTACACCACACACTACCACTGCATGTGTATCCCGTCTACTCATCTTGATAGCCTGAACGAAGATACCTTAGCAACTAGCGATAGAAATAAATTAGGGTTCAGAAGATAAGTGGTGTTAGCAATATAATATAGTAGAAAAATACAAGTACGCTCTCTTAACATATCCTCTTCTATAGTTTGTCTAACTCAAATTGGTCTACTTGGTCCCGAGTGTTGAAATTTAGTTCTGATACCAAAATGTAACAACTCACCCCTCGTAAATCCCAAAACACAGCGCCTTACATCAACAACTGACTTTCGAATACTACAAAAGACAACTTGTCGGGGAAAAGAAAGAAAGAAACAAAGTACTATACTAAGGCATGATGATATAATTTCATAGCGGAATGATAACATATAATATACTAAATATACATAAACAAAATATAATGAACAATATACAAGAAACTGCACTGGTGGATGTAAATGATAAGTAAATATCAATACAGAATGTTAGGTTAGAATATCTGATACAAGTCTCAGATACAAATAACATATTTGTCACGTACTACTACAATATCAAGTATATATCCAAAGTCGCCTACGTCTCCAAAGCTCTGTTGCACCGCTCTTATAGCGTATCCCAAAAGGCACCTGGCTCCAAAACAACTCAAATGAGTGCCCAAGAGTTGTCACGACATAAATAGACAAAGACAAAATGTGGGACAGACATAAAGTGTGACGACCAACCTTTCCGACCCTCAGAAATCGACATTAATACATCCATGGTATTCACATGTCGAATATCCAAGTGCTAGAAAGACAGATTGATCAAGGGTAAAAGGAAAAATAAAGACAGAATAGAACCTTACACGAATGGTATAACATATATTATTTCAATATATAATCTTTACAGCAGAACTTTTAATACATATATCAGAGTTTATCGTAAGCTCAGCATGGACAGTTATAAATACTTTTCCTTACAAATGCTGAAAAACGAAAAACACGCCCGAAAGGTAAACTACGACTATACGTTGATGAAGATCTCTAGCTCTCCTCTGGAAACTCCAAGCGTCTCCAGCTAATCATGAAACTACTCAAATCTGAACCGAGTGTTAAAAATACCCGGATCAGTCTGGCAAACCAGCGTGAGAAACACAAATCATAAACATATACAACAGTGTCATAGATCAACTTTGATGCCAAACAAAACCTTTGAAAGGAAGAGTATCTCATATGACCACGCCGTACATAAACACGGATGGGTTTTTACCTTATGATAACTAAAACATTTTTATCAAATCATTTGATATTATTTCTAATGACATTAGTTTGAAAATACTTTCAAATAAATGTATTATCATAGCCGAAATTGTTATATTTATTAAATTCCAGCATAATGGGTTTACAACTAAAACTGTAAAGGCTTGTATTGAAGAATGGATTCCATACAATGAAAAGGTAAGGGACTACCTTTCAATAGTACATCTCTAGAGGGATGCACCTGAGGCTCCAACCTTTACCAACACAGAACCGACCTACCTATACCATAGATAGTACCAAATACGCAATTACCCCGGTCGTTCCCGACCAATTCGAGACGTCTTAAAGCATACATAACAAACCTGACATATAGAGGGTAATCTAGAAAGGTGATGACTCTATCCTAATGGGAATGACCCACTTAGCCCTGCTGCATCTACCTTGTTTTTGTCATTCCTGATATGCAAGGCTTAAGATAACGTTTTACCTTTCATATAACAAATCCTACTTTGAATGCCACATTGCCATTTCTAGTAACACATTATTGATTCCATAAAAATACAACCTCTGAGCTCGTACGTCTCAGAGAAGGGTGTTAAGTATAGGAGGGGTTACCTCCTACACCACCAAACAGATGTACATTTGTAGAGATCAACTTATGTGTTCTTAGAAATGCAATGTCAGACACTCGTCCATACAAGTTGTCCAGGAATAGGAAAAACCAAAGGTGCTACTGCCACCATATGTATATAATATGGGAATCACGAGATTAGTGGGAAGCTGCCCTATGTTATGAAGATCTCCGTCTTCAAAGTCACTATCTTCAACATGTCTTCACTTTCCAACGTATTTTGGTTCGAAGTGGTTTTTAGATAAGAATTACCCAAATCCGACCCTGATTCCTCCGAACCAATCATCGATAAAGGATGTCAAGTATATAGGTGATTATTGTTCGATTAATCAATATCTTTTATCCAAGTAAAATATCTCTTTAGAGATATACATCTTTAAATTATATTCTGTTTCAGTATATACGAGATAATTAAACCTCTTTTATCAAATCCTTTGGTTAATTAAAACCCCTTTTAACTTTGGAAATACCAAAATATTTCATCTTTAATTACTTAGGAAAAGTATAATTCAAATTTTAATAAATATTTCACATTTCCAAAATATTTTTTATGGGTTAAAAACAATGTTATTTAGGACACTGTTTACTGTAAACTCAAACCAGTTAATATTGAATAAAAGGGATCCCTAAATTTTAGACTGATTATACCCAATACTAATTTCCATATTCAACCTATACTATTATATCCAGATATTGTTTAAAACAATTTTCCTTTAACCATTTATTTAAAAATCCTTTAAAATAATTATAAAACTTCTAAATCATCTTCAAAATACTTAATTATTCATTTGAAAAGACCACTAAAAAGATTTGGAAAGAATAATTAAAAACCATAATTTGCAAAAGTTACTGAAACCACTGCAAAAACTGCTGCGAATAGTGTTTTTATAGCTTCTTTATTCAAAACACTAATTCCATTTCATAGTTCTTTTTTATAACTTAAATCCCTTTTAAAACATTTTAACATATTTATAAAATTTATTTCATATTTTTAAAGATTTAAAAATATCGATTTTAAAGCATTTACAACTTTGGTTTCCGAACTGCTAAAGTGCGACGTTTTTGAAAACTTGGTTTGGACACATCTAAAATTTTACTAAATGAAATCTTGTTTTTTCTTCTTTATTTGAAAATCATAATTATAAGAGTTCGGAAAATTCTTATTTCGAATCATTTCGAGCTATATTCCACTTTACACCTTGATTTAACTTTTATGGCGTGAAATGAGCTGTCATTACACGACGCGTCTATTTTGACTCCATTTTCAAATCTTTTCCAAACTTTACCAAAATGAGTTTTAATGTTTATAAAATATTTATAAACCATTTTAAAGAGATTTAACCATTCCATAACAATTTATAATTCATATAGGAAAGTGATTTCCTTTGTGTAAATTCGACGTGCATTTAACGTGAATTATTTCCACAACCAAACATAATGATCAACCATAGAAAACAATCATAGCAAACATATCATATCATCATATAATTTATAATAGAGTTGTTCATCTTCATTGGTTTTTAGATTTACTAAATTTGACTAAAGCTTCGCTATCACCGCACCGAACTTATGAATCCTATCCTGGGATCCTAGGGTGAGCTCGGCCTAGGCTTGTAGGAGGTAGAAACTTGGTTTTGAGATGGTAATGACTCCTTATAGTGCACGGCCAAGAAGAAGAAAGAGAGGTGAGAAAACAGACTCGTATCTCGACTCTAAAGTGATATTTCTTTGTATATGGTAGTTTTTATTTTAGTAGAGCTTCGCTACGATGGGAGAGACTAGAGAAGCCATTAGGGAGGCTATTAGAAAGCTTAGGAAGAAGAAGAAGATGGTGTGAAGAAATGAGAGAATGGAGGGTGGTATTTATAGGAAAAAAATTTGAGAAAAATATCATGATATTTCTTTTGCCACACATCACCATTGCATCACCCTCCTCCATCACACACACATCACTCTCCTCCATCACACCACCCCATGCTCTTATATGTTCTTGTAAGGTGATGCGAGTGAAGATATGGTTGCTTTATTAGACTTAAGGATGAAGAAAATGGAAATATCTTAGATATTTTCTTTATTAAGTGCATATGTGTTTGTGTCCGTGTATGTTATATATGTGTATATGTATATGTTAGTGCATGTATGTGTATGTTATATATGTGCACAAGACATATAAATAACGTTGCGATCACTTTGAACAACTTTCGTTCGTTAAACTGTTGAAATTGAAAAGCCGATTCCCGGTCACATTTTCACTTATTAATTAAATTTCATATAAATGTAAATAAAATTTGAAGACTAATTTCTTATCATTTTAAATAAATTAAAATGATCACATTTGAATTATATAACAATATAAACCAATATTAAACAAGTGTTTACAAAAAGTGTTGTTATATCGACAAAGCGTTATCAATTTTCTTATATCTTTCAAATCAAGTATATATTTTTATAAAATTATTATAAATGATTTATTATCACTATATAACTAATTAAAATGAATTATTATCATTTAAAAAATATATTTGATTATTTAAACTTAATTTAAAATTCCAGAAAATATATAAAAGTGATGATATCCCTTATGATGTCATAAATATATTTTATTTTCAAAAATAAAATAAATAATTTCATTTCATATTATTTCTTAAATGGATATATAAGTGTATGTATCTAATTCCGTGCATGCTAATGTTGAGAAAATCTCAATTTTCCCGAAAACTAATTTTCGTCGTTTTTCTGATGAAAATCCCAAATATCCATATTTGTTAATATACCTTTACAACAAGTTTACCATCATTATTTATGGTTCAAAACATTATAATTTTTGTTATAAAATCTTGTATTTGAATATTTCAAATATAAATAAAATTTATCAAAGTGATAAATTCGCGAGTCGTTACATAAAGCCTGGTGTAAGGGGAACTATCTCAAAATACTGTATATTAAAACTATATACAAATAAATAGAAACTGTTAGGGCACATCCAGTCCTCTCCACAATCGTGGCTCAGGGGTAATCCGGACTGTTCATAAATAAGTAAAGTAAACCTATCCAAAAGATAGGAAATCATACCAGAACCTACTCTTCTCTTGTAATCAACGAGTCAGCATAACTAATATAATGTGACTAAAATGTAATAACATACTATGATATAGATAACCCAACATCCACAAGTAGGGTAATCATAATATAAATCTATCGCGAAGTACACAATAATAATAAAATTAACAACAATAACATCAGCTAACTAATAACGCACACAACATAGCAATGAAAGACAACCAAAGAATACAAATTAATACCCATCATTACTGATGGGCAAAGTCCACTACATACATCCAATGATTCCCTTTGAGAGTTCAAGATAAATAGAGTCAGTACTGAATCGTACCATAAACCCTGAGTCGCATCCTAAAAGCCGAGTCTCATCTAGATCTCACCGTACCCCCTCAAAAGAGCTTAGATGATATATGACCTACTCTATATACTTGAAACCTACTCCCAATAAAAAATAGTGTCGGTACCTGATAATACCTTAGATCCTGAGCTACATCTTGAAAGATAGTTCTTGTGTAGACCCCACTGTTCCCTCTCAAAAGAGCTTTGGTGATATACGATATACTTTAAATACTTGAGACCTTTGCGGATCATACAACACCCTCTAAATCAAGCTTTGGTGCCCTATGACCCTATAGTAGATGATTATCATGAGCCCCCTCTAGGACATCAAGGATTTCTCAAATAACCTATGTACGCTTCTAGCAAAGAGATAATGATGCTCGTGTCTTGTGTAATACGCTTTCGGGACCACAAAGGAACACTGTTGTCGTATAAATGTATGCACACATCAAATATAACATCGTGTATGGTTATCACTGAAGGACCAATGACATGTATGTCCACTAACATAAGGCCATTACGGTGTATAACCACTAATATAAGATCAATACCGTATGGTCACAATCATAAACCGATACCATTCATCAAACATATCTACTCCAAGGTCAAAGCCAAGGGGCATGGACCAACTACGCTCAATCATACACACTCACCAAATGTGACCATGCAACCAAATTTCTGCATCGATATCATATCCGATCATTATTGATTACATGGGTATCACAGTATAGTGCATCCAAATCCTGAGCTTCGCCTTGCATCCCACTTTCCTGGGTAGCTTGAATCCTTCCCGAAGTCACGTCGATGCCTCAGCTCACGTTGCATCCAGATCCGAGGTGTAACGACCCGCTTATTCGACCTTTAGAAGTCGACACTAATACATCCACGGTATTCACGTGCTAAGCTTTCAAGTGTCGAAAAGACAGATTGTTGGGGAAAAAGAAAGAAAAGACAAAACAAAATCTCACATCGTGACGAGTAATATATATTATACCTTTACAAAAGAAAACTATGATATACATACATCAAATCAAAGTACACTAAACAAATCACCGGCCTGGACGGTTATGACAGCTCATCCTTATAATTTTAGATAAATACAGCAGAATTAAAACGATGCATGAACACTTCTTGGAGGCATCCGGCTTGTCTCCTAAAGCTCCAAAACATCCAAACTAGATCTATAATATGCTCGGTTTGACCCGAGCATTATAATAAAATAACATCCGGATCAGTCTGGTAAACCAGTGTGTGAAATACACCTTAATTGGATTTTAAATGTTTATAAAACCTTTCAAATAAGGGTATCTTGTAAGACCATGCCGCACATAAACACGAATGGGTTTTTACCTTACGGTAACCAAAAAATTTCATAGAAAATCCAGTGATATTATAATAATGTCTAAGGCAAAAATATCAATAATCAAGTAGCTGTGATGCTCATGAGTGTAAATCACAACAATACTAGGTATAAAATCAAAAAACCACTAAGGCGCGTTCGCTATTTATGTAGGATTCCATGGAGGTGCCCTCAGTACTTCGAGAATGGTCCTCCTACACAATGATCAGAGTTATCCTTTCGAAGCAACAATACATCCCTAGTGATGTACAATAGGAAATACATAGCTGGCCACGCATGGATTGAATGCATCGCTCCATGCGTGCATAACAGCTGTAGGTAACTCTAGGAAGGAGATGACTTCACACTTATGGGTTAGCTAAACCCCTGTCCATGTATCCTATCTCTGGTTTTAGTCATTTCCACTATTATTTTTTGCTGTATTTATCTGAAATTGTAAGGACGGGTTGTTGTAACCGCCCAAGCTGGTTATTTGTTTAGTGTACTCTGATTTGATGTATGTATATTACAGTTTTCTTTTGTAAAGATTTGTTGTATATTATATATTACTCGTCACAATGTGAGTATCTGTTCTGTCTTTTCTTTCTTTTTCCCCAACAATTTGTCTTTCCGGCACTTGTAAGCTTAGCATGCGAATTGGGGTTTCTAAACACCGCCCGAGGATGTATTAATGTCGACTTTTAAAGGTCGAAAAGGCAGGTCGTTACACATGGTATCAGAGCTTAGGTTGAGCGAACAACTTGGCTTTGGTAAGAATTACTCATTTGAGATAGGGTAAGCGAGACCCTAGATTGAGTTTGAGTGTGTGTGTGTGTGTGTGTGTATATGTATATATATATATATATAGACTGCGTATTTGTTAGTGCTATAAAAGGTTTTGTATTGTGTTGATTTATCGTTTGAGTGGTTTATGAATTCTGATCGAGATGTGGGACGTCATGTTTGCAATAGGGGTTTCTAAACACTTGAACAAAGCAAACCGACACAATATTGTTTTATAATGGATAAATCAAATAATATTACCTAGAATATATTTTGCATATATAAAAGAGTAATTTTCAAAAATGACTAAGGTTATTTATGGTGTGTTTGCTTGTTAGGAAATGATAATATTCAATTATTATAATTTATTGTTTGATTAGTCACGCTCACCCACTCAGGAGCATTGGATATTGGTTGTTGATTGAGTAGTTGTGCCCGACTAGTTTACGGGCATTGGCTATTGTGGTTGATTAGGAGCAGTTTTATCATTTTCACTGCATGGGTTGGGTAAATAGTTAATGTGGGAACATTGAAACGAACATCTTGTGAATTCAGTTTCACAATTTGGCTATAAGGCGTTCAGAGATAATGCTAGGTTGAAATTTAGCGTTAATAAAAGTTGTTTTTATAACCTAAATAAGGATATACATGTGTGATATGTTTTATATAAGGAAGTGAAATTATATAAGTATAATTTATAAATAGGGTTTATAAGTAAAAAGGATTTAAGTTGAGGATTTGAGAACTTAAACCTTAGTGTTTTGGAAATTGTTTTTCAAATTTTTTGGAAAAACAAGAATAGTATTATTTGAAAGTATTTTTGAATAGAATTACATTTAAAAGGATTTTGAAGGAGATAGAAAGCATTGAACTCACTTCAGTCGTTGGAAAATAATTTCGGTGATGACTATAACATCATGGGTGTTCATTTTTGAGTTTTAAAGTGAGGAATTGCTACCATAGTGATTTGCCATAGAAGTTTGGTTTTGGGTAAAAAAAATTATTGTAAATTCCAAAAAGTATGATTTGTTATACAAAAGGGATATATGTATATTATTATTGTTTCAAAATGATTTAACATAAAAACCGAATGGTTAATTCTCAAATTTTTAGTTAAGTAAATATTATATGGACCCAAGTATCCTATGCATTAGAATATTTGGTATGTGCATCTCGTTTTGAGGTGTTGTTTACTAATTTTCAATTATGAAAATAAAATGGAATTTTCGACAATTTTGGATAGTTGAAAACTCCCCGATGGATGTTGAAATTTAAGCTAAGTGTTTTTGTTTAAATTATAAGAAAAATAAGTTTTTGTAACTTATAAAATTGAAGAGATTGCAATTAAAATTCGGTTTTAAATTTGTTGAATATTTGGGTTAAGAAAGAAAAATTTGAAAATTGCATATATACTCTTAGGTTGTAGCGGAGTGTTATACAAATATGGACTTAAGTTTAAAGTGGATAATAAACGTAAGTTTGCTTTATAAAATGTTTATAGTTAACTCGAGTATGGAAGGGCTTTATTGACGAAGTTGTGGCTTTTTGAAAGGTGTATATACTTGAGTTTTAAAGGTGATTGATTTACATAAGTGTGTTTTATAAATTGAGCTATAAGATGAAATTTAACTTAAGTAAAGTTAAATGAAATGGTTTTATAAAATGGTTTTATAAAATGGTTTTATGAAATAATTCATAAATAATTTTAGTATTAAAAGAAATATACTAAAAGTGAGAATGAATGTGAATAAAAAGAAATTGGTATAGTAATAAATCAATTGGAATAAATACGTAAGTACGTAGATCATTTTATTCAAATAACATTTTGAACTAGATTCAAGTACACGATTTCGAGGTTATTTACACCGATCTGAGTTAGGATTTTTCATCCGGTTCTTGACGGCGAACACTTGATACAGATTTTTGATTTGATTCTGAAGTTTTCTATCATAGTGTATGGCTATGCAAGGAGAACAGAGGTTTCTAATTAAGGAACCAGATCAGAGTCCACACTAGAGTGGTCGAGTGAGTGATACTAGTTCGAAATTGAAATTGTGTGATCAAGCGAGCGATCAGATTTGATATTGCATATGGATGGTAGATGTACATCTTGCGGGATTTAGCATAATTTTACGTTTGACATTTGGAAAATTCAAAACTTTTATGACTATGGGTTATATGGTTGGATATTATTTGTAAATGAGATATAGGTTTATGGAAGCAAAGGTTAGTTAACACCTTTGGTTTCATGAGCAGAGTTTGGTTGCCCGACTAATAGGTATGTGTTTATATTGTTGTTTGGTTAATGGTTTATGCCCTAGATATGGGAAGCCAATTGGCTTTTGTTTTCTTTTGGTTGGTTTGGGCCCGTAGTGGCGATTTATAGTTTTTTCGATCGAGCCTCCTAGAGGAGACGCTGCCGAAATTTTCCATAATTTTAAAGTGGACTAACCCTCGTCAAATTGCACCCTGCCTGGACTTTACTGCCTAGGAAAATGCACCACCGATGGTCTATTACCAATCGACCGGTGGCTGCCTTTCTTGGGCAGTAAAGCCTAGGCAGGAAGCCTCCGAGCCATCAATTCAAGCTCCCTCTTCTTTATTGCTTCGCCTGATGAGTCGTCTAACTCCCTTAGTCTGTCGACATCACATCAGACCTCTTTTGGAATTCATTGGTCGATAATTTGGAAGTCATTTTTTAAGTATATTGAAAACCAATTTCGATACGAATCCCACTCTTTTTCATATAGAGTCTCCCTATGACGATTTCAATGATTCGGGCTCCTGTAACACGCCCAAATGAACTCAACCCACCCTCTTGCCTCACATGCTCAGACGTGTGTCGATACACCCGCTCGTGCATGCATATGCTAATAGGCATACGCAAACACACAAAGCTTCACAAATCATGTTTCAAGCTCCACTGGAGTGATTACTCGACCCGATACTTTCTCACACAACTTAGCGCACTCGGTATTAGCTATGGCTACATGAGATTGCTCGTAGCATATTTATACACACATATAATCAATCACACAAATATAGTCATTCATTCACATATACACATCCATTATTAATGATTCCAATTACCATACAAGAATTATATTTGTTATTATATAACCTCAAATACACACATACGTAAGTTTACCCATATACATATATTTAATTAACAATATAATTATTAAATAATCAGATCTTACTTTTATTTATCAAATCCTTTCTACAAAAGTTCAATATTCCTTTCTACTATTTAATAAAATCATTATATTATTTTATAAAATACCAAACTAGCTTATAAATCATTTTTAAGCTTTATAATATTTTATTTCTTCATTAAAATTTAAGTATTCATCTTATAATTATTTATAAAATACCATATAATCACTTTACAAAATAATTCTTCTCTATTTTATAAAATCTCACACTTTTATAAAATACTCCCTTTATATTGTTTTATAAATCTCACACTTTTATAAAATAGCACTTTTACACTATTTTATAAAATCTCGTCCTATTCTATAAAATATCTCTTTATTACTATTTTATAAAATATCATTCTATTTAATAAAATATATCTTTATTCTTATTTTATAAATCTCATTCTATTTTATAATTTTTTATATCTTATAGTATAAAATCTCATTTTATTTTATAAAATATATCTTTATTCTTATTTTATAAAATCTCATACTTTTATAAAACATCACTTTTATACTATTTTATAAAATCTCATCCTATTTTATAAAATATATCTTTATTCTATCTTTATAAAATCTCATTCTATTTTATAAAATATATATTTCACTTATAAAATTATTTCCTTACTTAAATAATATTTATAAGTATTAATTAAGCTTCGTTAAGCCTCTATTCACTTTAATAATAAGCGTATAGCTCTTAACTTACTCAATTAGCTTGCTAACTTTTCCAAACATCATTCAAATGGTTTAATTAATGTTTTCTACTGACATGCACATCATTATATTATTTAATTAATCTCAAATTAAACCATAACATCATATATAATCATCCAACTAACCCCGAATCAATTCTAGGGCTTACTAACTTTTCCAAACATGATTATTAAGGCCCTAAACAAATAATGAGATGATATAATTGTGTTTATAACATGAACACAAGCCTAAACCACAACATATAATTCTCTAAATCATTTCATACCACTTTATAATCACAAATAAACAAATATATGAGGTACAACATATAAATTAAGTAAGAGAATCGTCTCACTCACCTTCTCTTTCCCTAAATCAAGCTTTAATCACCAAAACCCATCATTTTGCTCACTTGAAATCCTATATGAAACCCAAAACTCGATTCCATGCTAATTCCTTCTTGGGTTATGTGAAAATAGGTAAATAGGTATTATGGAGATTTTTTCATGAATTTAGGAATTTTATTTAAGCATGAATTAGAGAATTAAAGAAAGGGGATTAAGAAGGTATTTAGGAAATGATAGGAGGAGAGGAAGGAAAATGAAATGTGAAATGAAAAGTGGAAGAGGAGTTAGCTTCTTATAAGCTAATTTATGGTCAAGCTAATGGGCTTAGCCCAAATCCAACTTTCATTCCTTTCTAGAAATCACTATTCACCTTAAAAATATATCAACTCTAAATACAGCCAAGTTTATACTCATTTTACTCACGTCAAAAAAGAGGTCTCAACTATGGGTTCTTGAGATCCAATTCATCCATCTTTGAAAAATCGAGTATAATTGATGATCCGTCAATTAACAATTAAATATTTAAATTAACTATTTAAATATCCAATAATCAAGATTACGGGTTATTATAGTATTCACATAATTTAATTTATTTAATAAAAAATATAACAGAACTGTATTAGTGTTAAAATTTTGTAAGGATGTATTTTAACCTTGTATTTTGTAATATCCTTTGAATCTTTTATAGTACGGCTTCAATTATATTCAAAATGGATGTTAATTTTCCTATTGATTCAACTAACAACATGGGTGGATATATTTCCTTGTAGTTTACCAATAAATTATTGAAATAAATCCTTATTTGGGGATTTGATTCATGGTATAGCATGGTCAACCATATTTCCTTGTATAGTTTAGTGATCTTTTTCATTTATTTCATACACATTTTGTTAACAATAAAACTTGTCAGCATTCCCAAAGCTATGCAAATAGTAAATATGATCATTTATGCAACAAAATAAGACTATTGAAAGAGTTTGCTTCCTATCGAGACACCTCTTTCGATCAGGTTGACTTTGTCAAACTACTTTAGGGGAATAGTTTATAAAAATATTAATAGTGGATCATTGATCAAATTAACCTTATCAAAATTAAGGTAAAGAGGAAGCATCTTATTCGAAACCCCTCTTTCGAATGATTCGAAAATAGTTGTTCATACTAAATGTTCATCCCTTTCGATCATGTTGAAAGGTCTACTCAATCCCTTTCGACCATGTCGGAAGGTCTGCTCGTCCTTTAAAGAAATAATTACTTTCAACATCATTGGTTTTGTTCTTTATAGAGGAACTCCTTCGAAAGGGATGTAGATGTAGTTGGGTGTTTGTTCCTTTCGAAGGAATCCATCCTTGTACGATTGCTTGTCATTTATAAACTAAACTTCTTTATAGACATCTCTTTCGACCAGGTCGAAAGGGATCTTGTCCTCTCAAAACAGATCTAATTTACAATTGCGCAAGCTCCATTTAGTGTATTCTATAGAAGATCATCTTGGATATTTGTAAGTTCTTTGAACTTATCAATGCCGAAACATCATCACCATCTTTTTTGCCATTATGTATTATTGATCACGATGATAATGTGTTTCGCATGTATGTTATCCAAGTCGATCCCATGACATTGCATAAGGCAGAAAGAAGTTAAGAAGATAAGATAGCATCATGTGCAATTGATCATTAGTCTAGCTAATGGTCGTAATGATCTCCCTCATAATCGAAGTCCTTAATGAGTCCATGCATTTCTTCTTTTTCGATTAATCCAAAAAGGGTTACAAGTTTGACAGCTTTTTTCCCAAATCAATTTAGGGTTACAAAGGTTTAGTTGTTGCAAAGAAGTAGAATTTTAAGAATGAGTTTTTGGATTCCAAAATCCGGTCCCCAAAAATCGGACCCCTAGGGTCTTATTTATATATGCAGGTCGACCCCTTTTCATGCCCCTTCTTTTGACTCAGTCGAACGGTCCTCTGATCTTCCACGTCCATCCTTTCGATGTAGTTAAAAGGCCCTCTTTCTTTTTTCAGTACGCCTGCTTTCAATGCTGTCGAAAGGCATTTCCTTCGAGTTTCCTCATTCATCCTTGCGCTTTCCATTTTCTTATTCCAGACCTTTCAACCCAGTCGAAAGGGTCCCCTTGTCCACCTTTCACCGCCATTAAGGTCCAAGTGTTTCTTTCCTTTGTTTTCTCCTGGATTGCTTTCGACTTCGTCGAAAGGGTGATGGATGCGTCTTTTCTCTTTGTGTTGCTTTGTTGTCATAAGAAGTAAAGACACGAGCTTCTGACTCTGTCGATAGGTAGTTTTATGGGGCTTCGAAGGTATTGAAGTGTTGATAGTTTTGACGTGGTAGATAGTTTCTGAACACATGCTTGCGAATTGATATGGAACTTTCCCTAGACGTTAAAGGCTTCGATCGATTCGAAAGGCTTGATTATGCTTTCAAAAGGGCCGTCTGATCAAGGAATCTCTCTGAGCAATTTGAATGATGATGAAACCTTTGGTTCCGAAAGTTTTGGCGCGTATATGAAGGGTTGTTATCCATTGCCTTCGAAAGTTGTTTCTTCAACTCATTTGAATGGATTTTATGCATGTGGAAGCACCTGGTTCGAAAGGGTACCACTAAAGAGGAAGGGTGCTTTTGACCCTTTCGACCCATTCGAAAGGTTGTAATACTTTTGGCCTTCGGTTGTAGCATCCCTTTGACTCCTTCGAAAGGTCTTGCCATAGATATTATCTCTTATTCTTCTTTGTCTTCTACTTATTCAGGTTTCGATAAGGTCGAAAAGAAATTTAGTAGTAACATCTTATATTTGTGAATCCATCTACATCGAAAGGTTTTAGCAAGGCAGAAGGGTGGCCTTGTTTTTTCTTCTTTCATCTCTACGAAAGCTCTTGCACTATTTACCATTTAAGATGACACTTGGTGCTTGCGACTCCTTTAAAAGCCATCTCAATGCCCTCAAAACACCCTTCTGTGAACCTTTGTTCTTAAATGGACTTTATGGTTAACGTTTTGCCCTCCTTGTATGAAAGAAGCTTTTGTTCTTTAGAACAAAAATTTCACAACTCCTTTTTTCTTAAAAACCCTTGTTTTCCTGCAAAATTCAAAGCAAGTAACATTTTCTATTGTTAACTCATCATCATACATATATGCTTCATGATTTGGAAATAAAATCAATATTGTAGTGCTTTTCAACTCAAATGAATAATTAATCATAATCTTAAGTTAATAAAGGATATGAAATCCTCAATTGTAAATGACTAAGAACTAAGGACTTTTGTCTTGCAATATTATGAGCCCTACCATTTAAATTTTGTAGTTAAAGATGGAACTCATAGTTGATCTCTCACGAAATTAATAGTTTTCCAAGCATATAATGATTGAAGTCCAAGAATTTCCTGTTGGAGACAACCATTGTTTGGAAATAAGATGTTATAAGCTATCATCTAGAGATAAGTCATTGTCATCCATAAATCTTTATTTGGGGGAATAAGTAACATGTATTTAGAAACTCCTCTTGGAGAAAAGAATGAACCAGGAGCTTAAATTCAAATGTTGGTGAACGTCGTTTAGAGTTGCAAACTAACAACCCTGATTTGGATATTAATAAGACCAACTCAAATTTTTTGTTAAAGACTTAGATGTCTATTGTAGTTTCAATACTACTGCTTTAAAACCTAGATTTGGGAATTGATAGATGGAATCCAAAATTAATGATAAAGACCTGAAATTCAAATTCAGGTATTAAAAAGTTAAGAAGTCTAAAACCCAGATTAGGGCATCAATAAGTGGAGTTAAGAAGTTAATAGCAAGACGTCTAGAACCCAGATTCAGGTTTTAATAAGTGAAATTCAGAAATTGTCTTCACGATAGAACTCTTAAACCCAGATTCGGGTATTTGTGATGGATAATCAGAAATCCTTAATAACTATCTTCATAACAGAAATCTCAAGCGCAAATTAAGGCATAATGATGGATAATCAGAAATCCATAACAATCATCTTCATTATAGAAATCTCAAGCCCAGATCAGGGCATTAATGATGGATAATTAGAAATCCATAATGATTTTATTTATAATAGAAATTTCACACCCATATTAGGGCGTTAATAAGTGAAGTTTGGTAATAGTTTCGAAACCCAGGTTCGGGCCTTAAAAGATGAAGTCCAGAAATGAGTGACCTGAAACCCATATTCGGGTATTATTAGGTGGAGTTCTGTTCTACTCCTTAAATTCTATCTTCTTCAACATGTGTAAACCCTTTAGACCGTGTATGTAGTTTCGGTTTGATTGGCTACTTCTCGAGCTTGGGCGTCTTAGTCCATCATTTGATGTGTCGCCTCTCGGGCTTGGACGTCTTAGTCCGATGCTTGCAGCTTCTCGGGCTTGGACATCTTAGTCCATTATTTGATGTGCCTCTTCTTGGGCTTGGACATCTTAGTCCTTTGTAGATATGCCGCTTCTTGGGCTTGGGCATCTTAGTCCATTGTTTGATGAGCCGCTTCTTGGGCTTGGACATCTTAGTCCATTGTTGTCTGGTGTGCTTGGTTAGCATATTCTCAAGCTGGAACCAAAGACTTACCCAACCTCCCTCCAGGAGGCGCCTTGACCTGGCCATAGCATGGCGCGGCCAAGGGCTTGTCGATGCTTTAACCTGGCCATAGCATGGTGCAGATAAAGGCTTACACTCCTCCCTCGAGGAGGTGCCTTGCCCTGGCCATAGCGTGGCGCAGCAGGGGCTTATCGATGCTTTAACTTGGCCATAGCATGGCACAGATAAAGTCTTACACTCCTCCCTCTAGGAGGTGCCTTGCCCTGGCTATAGCGTGGCGCGGACACGGGCTTACCGATGCTTTATCTTGGCCATAACGTAGCGCGGATAAAGGCTTACACTCCTCCCTCCAGAAGGTGCTCTTCCCTGGCCAACTGGGCGTGGACAGAGGCTTTGACCATTAAAGGTAGTGTCCAAATGCAAGGAGAATTCTACTCCCAACCTTGTAGACTCTTTTTTTGAAGAAAGAGATGCTTTATTCAATAATTGTAGGAAAACATGGTCTCAAATATTCTGCATTCCATGTTCTAGGAACCATATTATCGTTTGGTCGGTATAACTTGTAAGCTCCCGAGGGAATTACTTTGCATATGATAAGGGGTCCTTCCTAATTTGGTCCCAGCGGTCCATCCGCGGGATTTCTCGTGTTTTCCATTACTCTTCGGAGTACCATATTTCCTTCTTAAAATGATCTTGTTCTTACTTTTGAGTTGTAATATTTTGAAATTCTTCTTTGATATCCTGCTGTTCGATTTGCTGCTTCATCTTTCAACTCATGTATCAAATCCAGTGATTCTCTCTTTAGCTCTTGGTTTAAATCGAATGCATATGCGATCCTTCGATGTGAGGGTATTTCAATCTCAACTAGTATCATCGCCTCACACCCATATATTAATGAATAGGGAGTATGTCCCCTTGCCGTTCTGGTAGATGTTCGATAATCCCATAATACAAGTGATAACTCCTATACCCAATTTCCTTTAGCTTTGTTCAGTCGCATTTACAAAATAGTCTTTATGGTCTTATTTGCAGCCTCAACGGCCCCATTTGCCTTTGGATGCGCAACAGAGGAAAAGCCCTTAATTATTCCGTTCTTATGACAAAATCGAGATAATTCTTCACTCTCAAACTGCGTTTAATTGTTAGAAATAATCTTATGGGGAATTCCAAATCAGTTATAATGTTTTTGATGACAAATATGAGTACCTTTCCTTATGTGATCTTGGGAAACAGTTCTGCTTTAAACCATTTAGTGAAGTAGTCTATGGCGACTACAACATATTTTGCTCCCCCATTAGAAATTGGCAACGGGCCAACTAAATCAGTTCCCCATATGTCAAAGGGCCATGGACTTGAAATCGGGGTTAACTGACTTGGTGGTAATCGAGGAATCTTCGAGTACTTTTGGCATTTCTCGCATCTCCTTACATATTCAATGGCTTGACTTACCATATGAGGCCAATAGAAACCCTGTCTCATTATCTTTTTTGCCAACTTTGTTATGTTCGAGTGGTCTCTGCAGAATCCTTCATGTGCTTCTACAAGCAGTTTCATCCCATCCTCCAAGCATACACATCTTAAATAAGGTAGTGTATATCCTTTCTTGTAAAAGATTCCATCCACTATCGTGAAAGTTGGAGCTTGTCGCTTGATTTTCCTAGCTTCCCCCTTGTCGGATGGCAATTTCTCCATTGAAAGATATTTGACAATAGGTGATATCCAAGTGTTATCATAATAGTTATCTGCCCTTGGCTGGTTAACCCTCTCATTCGAGATTTCCTTATTGATTTCCTTTTCTTTCCTTTCTCGTGACATGGCTTAGGATCTAGTTAAGACTAGCAGTTCTTTTCCTTGTTCGAATGTCCCCTCTTCTACACTCGGATTTGATTGATATCCCACTGGCATGATCCGAGTTTTTGGGGATCCCCTTGAACTAGCCAATTTTGCTAATGAATCTGCCTATGAGTTTTCTCCTTTCGGAACTTGATGTACAGAAAAATCTTCAAATAAAGCTAACATCTTCAATATCGTTTTTACATATAAAGATAGCTTGGCATCTTTAGTCTGATACACTTCTTCACTTGATTCACCATTAATTGCGAATCAATAAAGGTTTGAATCCATGGGATTTTGAGCTCCAATGCCAAAGTCAACCCTGCACCATTGATTCATATTCGGCTACATCATTTTTTGCTGGAAACCCTAACTTCATAGCATAGTGTAGACGGTGTCTGTCTGGTGTTATTATAACATATCCTGCACCAGCCCCTTGTTCGTTTGATGCACTATCGACGAATAATTGCCACATGGATTTTTGATCCCTTTCCTTTTTTGACTATTCCTTAATGAAGTTGGTGCACTCATTGATAAAATCCGCCAATGCTTGTCCTTTGATAGTGGCTCATGGCTGAAACTCAATATCATACTAGCTAAGCTAAATTCCCCATTTTACCAGTCTACCTGAAGTTTCCGACCTACTGAAAACTTGTTTGAGGGGAAAATTAGTCAATACGCTGAAAGGATGTGCTTAAAAGTATGCTATCAGTTTTCGCGCTTTGAGTATCAAGAAATAAGATAGTTTTTCTATAACAGGATACCGAACTTCTGCATCCTTTAACTTCCTGCTTACATAATATACAGGAAGTTGAGCCTCACTTCCTTCTTCAATCAACACCGAACTGACCGCATGCTCTGAAACTGCCATGTATAGGTACAAAATTTCTCCATTCTTAGGACTAGATAGTATCAATGGTTTTCCAAATGCCTTTTCAACTCCTGAAAAGCTTTCCTACAATCTTCCCCCTATTCAAAGTTTTTCTTCTTCTTAATTACATCGAAGAAGGGGATACACTTATCAGTCGCTTTGGAAATGAATCTGCTTAGAGCAGTTATTCTTCCATTCAAACTCATTACCTCTTTACTAGTTTTGGGTACGGCCATATCCTTGATAGCTTGAATTTGGTCTGGGCTAGCTTCAATCCTTTAAGCACTCACAAGGTAGCCTAAAAATTTCCCTGAATGGACTCCGAAGGAGCATTTCTATGGGTCAGTTTCATCTGATATTTCTGTAATATTTTAAACATCACTTCTAGATCTTCAAGATGATTTTTATCCTCGTAAGACTTCACTAGCATGTCATCCACATAAACCTCCATATTTCGGCCAATCTGTTCTTTAAACATCCTGTTGACCATCCTTTGATATGTAGCCCCTGCATTCTTTAGTTCAAAAGGCATTGCTTTTGTAGTAGTAGATTCCCCAATCAGTAATGAAACTAGTGTGTTCTTCATTTGGCTTGAACATGGGTATCTGATTGTATCCAGAGTATGCATCCATGAGAGATAACAATTTGTGTCCACTAGTTGCATCAACCAACTGATCAATTCGTGATAATGGGAAACAGTCTTTTGGACAAGCCTTATTCAAGTTAGTATAATCAATGCAAGTCCTCCACTTTCCATTCGATTTCTTTATTAACACTAGGTTTGCTAGCCATTTTGGGGTGTAAATTTCCCGAATAAATCCATTTTCAAGGAGTCATTTAACTTCTTCTTTCAAGGCATTAGATCGTACTCTATCAAATTGTCTCTTTTTAAGTCTAATGGGGGTTGCTTTCGGATTGATGTTTAGCGCATGACACATGACCGACGGATCAATCCCCACCATATCTGAATGAGACCAAGCAAATACGTCTTTATTAGTCTTAAGAAACTAGATTAAGTCTTTCTTCAAGTTGCTATCCAATTCCTTTCCCACTTTGACTGCCTTGGTGGAATCATCTGAATCTACGCATGTCTCCTCAAGGTCTTCTATGGGCTTTATTCATTCTGTTTCCCCTCGGTAATCAAATTCTGTGATGATTAAGCTTTCTTCAACAGAATTAGCATCGACTCTCTTCCTTTTGCCTCCAGGAGGAATGTACCTTTTATACATACGTTTGTTAGTTTTATTAGATCTAATTTTTCTTCAAATGTTTGATGTAAAAATCCATCATCTGAAGTCTGAAAACAGTAGAAGAATAAAAGTAAGCAGAAGACTCCCTTTTATATTGATCAATTGTAGCGAAATACATTTCACGAGAGCTGAATTGCTCCCCACGGACTGTGCCCCAGCCTCTCTTCGTCAAGAATTTCACCATTAAGTACTTTGGCGAGATAAAATCATTATCTCATCAAGCGTAGTTGCTAAAGAAAGCGTTGTAATAAGATGGCTGGTTGATGATCACAAAGAGAGTCTCGAAAGTTTGGCAAAATGGTGGCACCCCCATTTGCACTAGCAATTCTACTTGTCCCACTGGAGTCGACCCTTTGTTGTTGAACCCGAAGATTGGTTCCATGTTGGGCTATAGCTTGCCCTTCGGGATGTTCATCTGATCAAAGGCATGCTTAAAGATGACATTGACTGCACTACCCGTATCCATAAGAACTTTGGACACAATAGACAGCTCCAATTTGAGCTGTGACCGTTAAGGGGTCGTTATGAGGATGATGAACTCCCTTATTCAACTCTTGAGGGGTAATGACAAGATTTGGCATAGGAATGTTGAGTCGTGGACTTTTAAGCGGGGGCTCTTCTTGAACTGAGAATATACCCTCTCTAGCCTCCTTAATATATCTATTCCTTGCCCCTTTACTAGTCCCACTGGATGTGACCCTCCATGAATTACATCGATCCTATTCAATGACGGGCTTAAGCTTAAAGAGTCTTCCTCCTCCAGAATATTAACAACATTACTAGGGAGCTTTTATGGACCGTCCCCTATTCGTGGAACTTTCTATTTATCCTAGATGAACTCTTTTAAATGACCTTCACGAATCAACTTCTGAATTATTCCTGCCAAGACTCTACATTCATTAGTCTTGTGGCCATTTGCTTTGTGATAGACACAATAGTCATTCCTTTTCTTTGTTCTGGGTGGTTCTTATCATTGAAGGAATTTGAGAAATTGACTCTCTCTTTTGCCACAACATAGACGTAAGACAATGGCTTATTCAAAGCGATTGAATTAGCAATAGGTTCTTCCCATCTTGCTCTTTTATGCCCTCGATCCAGTCCAAATCTTCCTCCTTCCTTTTTAGGAATCGCTTTCCTTTTAGCATGACACAGCTCATCCATTCGAATGAACTTGTCAGCTTGAAAATGGAAATCTTGCAGATCCTTGCACCCATTAACAAAGAGTTGTTTCTAGGATGGGGTATTTTCTATTAATCCATAATGTATCGCAATGATCTTATCACGGTCATTCATGTCCTTAGCCTTTAATGCTTCAGTGTTGAACCTTTTAAGATAATCTCCCAAAGACTCTCCCTGTCTCTGCTTTATGTTAGCAGAACTGTATAGTCAATGGTTAGGTCCTTGCATATGCAAACCTAAGCAAAGGTTTCATAAGAAAATAGCTTCCATGAGTAGATAGTTGTAACATCCCCCTACTTGGAGGCCCAAAACTAACGGCTACGGATGTTGCAGCCATCCATAGTTATTAATTTTCGGCAATCAAATGCAGCGAAGTTAGATTCATTGATACATAGAAACACATGAATATGGAAAAAATTTAAACTTCAAACAAAATCACATTTCATTTCAAAATATTTCCAAATCGTTACATAATCCCAAATTTGCAAATCACATTTGGAGAAAATATATTTATTACAACATACGCCTAAGAGTGACATATGAAGATGCCCCCTTGGATGATCAAAGTATATACAAGCAATATAAAAACTTTGCCCTTACAAACAGCACATCAGAATCAAAAGAAAAGAGATCTCTAAATAGCTATCATGCCTCCTACACGTCTCCGGAAGCTTATTCATCTTAAGGGGTACCTGAAAAACCTCAACTCTCAAACTACTCAAAATCAATTAAGCACTCAAGAGTTTAAGGGGAAAACATAAACTTCAAGCTAGACATAAAGCCTGGTATGAATAATAATATACCATCTCAAATCATTTAGATATCTAGTGAGACCACACCGCTTAGCGAAACAGGTTTACCCTCACTAGTATCTCAAAACCTTTATAAAACCATATATTGTGCTCCTACATCCACAATGGTTAAAATAATTCAAAACAATATAATATGATGACAATGCTAAACAAATGAACAAATTCTGGATTACCCAACCCCATTCATTTTGTACTATCTGTCTCAATTATAGTTTCTAGGATTACTATTATCCTATTAGTTTTCATGGGCTGACTAATAACCAGTTAAACTTTTAAGGACTCCCAGTCCAATTTCATAGTTTTCATGGGATCACTAAGAACCTATTGGTAACTCCAATATCTTTACTCTTGTCCTAGTTTTCATGGATTGACTAGGAACCTATTGGTGACCCCAATATTCTTTCTTCTTATCCTATTTTTCATGGGCTAACTAGGAACCTATTCACATCTGTCAATATCTTAATCCAGATATAGTTTTCATGGGCTAGCTACAAACCTACTGGCCCTTGCCAGTATCAAATCATAGTTTTCATGGGCTTACTATGAACCTATCTTTCCGACATCTTCCTTTATACATAGTTTTCATAGGCTAACTATGAACCTATTGGCCCCTGCCAATATCTTTCTTTTATATTTTAGCATCATATATTCTGGTCTTCCTGACCTCCTGGATGCAATTCTACTTATTCAGGAGATTAATCAATTTATATTCACTACTGGGTTAACCTAGTTGGTTCTTTTACCATTTATCCCCAAATGCGGTTACAGGTCCATTATAAAGTGAATATATTTATACTTGAAGAAGCAAACATAACAACATAGCAATACCACTCCCGTGGGTTTAATATAAAACATGGTTAATCCCTTTCAACTATTTCTTTATCAAAGAAAGCTTCTTCTTAAAACCATTACAAAACTCCTTTAATTTAGCCATGGGTTTTTCCTTTTAAAAAGATGAGTTTGGGTTATAAAACCTTTCGATACCTTCGAAACCTAGCTTTCAACTTCATAGGATAACCTCCTTCGAAAGCATTAAATTTTATCTTCAAAACATTAGGCTCCTGCCTTTTAATACTTTAAAACCTTCCTTTCGAAACCTTTCGATTGTAGTAAAGTATTAATATTTAACCTTTAGAATCTTAGCTTCAAAACCAGTTGAAAGTATCCCTTTCGACACTAATGGAAGTAACCATTCTGAAATAATTGAAAGTCCCCCTTTCGAAAGAATTGGGTTTATACTTAAAAAATTATCTGGGTTAAAGTGAATATAGGAGAAAGCATTTTTTCAAAACCATCCTTTATCATGTATAAAAACATTGAGGAAACATTGATGGCTTCGGCACCATCTCTTTCGAAAGCATTTAACACCTGGGTAAAATATTAGAAGGTTGGCGTCGAAACCCCTTTCGAAACCATTACCTTCGAAACTCCTAACCCCTTTTGAAAGCTATAGGAAGTGGCTTAAACTTATAAAACAAAGTACCTTCCGACAGCATTGAAATCTTCAACATCATCGAAAGGCTATAGAACGGCAGTAGGGTTTCGACTAGGTCGGAGCCCCTTCTTTCAAAACATTCTTTCATAAGTAAAGGAACCCAGTCGAAAGCAACTTAAGTTAATGGCAACCCTTTCGAAACCTTTTAAAACTCTTTCGAAACCATATGCTTCGACTCCGTTGAAGGCTAAAACAAAACAAAGGCATGCGCTTTTCTTTAAAAAAAAACCAAGGTTTCGACTCCTTCGTAAGCCATGCTTTCGACACTTTACCTTCCGCCTTCCTCCAATCCACAGCGTACCATCTTTGTGATACCTTGTGTATTGGTTTCGACATGGTAGGTTTCGACTAAGATGAAGGCGGAAGCTTCTGTGTTAAAAGGTGCTTTCCAAAGTAGGCGGAACTAATTTTCTGAGTAAATCTAGTTTAGTTCTTCTTAGAGTAAACTTTTCTCTAACTAACCTGCCACATGTCAACACCAGATTGGTTGCCTTAACTTTTTCATATTCTTTTTCAAAATAACTGCCGCTAATTTGGATCTAAACCATGGTTAAGTTAATCAATTAAGCCCTTCCATAAAGCAAAACCAATTTTACAAAGAAGTCCCTCTTGTAAAATAAATTATTTTGCTTAGCAAATCACATTGGAAAAATCCCAAAAAATTCCAGAAATTCACTTTTTATGTTATCTAACATATAAAAATTCCAAACCCAAATTCTCAATATATTTTTCAAAATAAATTTATAAACCCAAATAACCATATTTTTCTTTGAAAATTCATAATAATCTTTCCATTGCTTGGAAAATTATCAAAATTGAAACCCAACTCCAAAATCATGTTTCCCATAACATAAAATTTTCCCATGGCATTTAAACATCATTAAATCTTGGTGTTGCCCTAAAATCATATAAATCCTTTTAAACAAATTGTCTAAATAAAACAAATCAAATCTCAAGCATATCATCATTCAATTCATCTTAAAAACGAATTTATCCCTTAAATCAAAAACATAAGATTCAAACAAAAATAGAGATGAAATTATTATTCACCTTGATCTAGATAAGGAGATTGGATTGAGATTGATTTCCCCTAAGCTTGATTTTCTAGCTTTTAATTTGTATTCCTCTTGTTCTCTTAATGGCCGACCTTCCTTATGCTTTGATTTTGCATTTCAAAATGATGTGAATGGGTAGTGAATTGGTAGGAACAAAAATATATAAGGGTAAGGTCATTGGGTGGCAAATTCCTAATATACCCTTATGTAACTTAACTAATCAAAAACACATTCTTAAGCCCATTAATTTTATATTAGGCTCAGCCTTAATTGAATTATTTCAAGTCTCAGTCCCCTTATCACTTAACATTTACATTATTCTATTTAATCTATCTAATTAAATCTACTGAATAATGTTATCAAACAGTAGGGTGCTACAATAGTCTTTTCTTGGTATTGCCGATACCATTTAGCTGCAGCCCCTTAGAGAGTCACTGGAAATAATCTACATCGAACTGCTCCAGATGCATTATACAGATCCATTTGGCTGCCAAAAACCATCAAGTGGTCGTTTGGATCTGTAGCTTCATGATACTTCATAGTCGGGATCTTTACATAGGATGGAATAGCTGTTGCCATGATTTCATCTGTGAAAGGCCGCACACGCTCATTATCATTCACATTCTCGTCCAAGGTTCTCTTCCCTTTAGCATTCAGCACATCTTTAATTGCTTTTCTATCGCATCTTTTAGATAGGCCTCGGCGTCAAGATAATTTTTCTGGTCTAGATAGTATTCTTTCGATGTTGAGCTACCAGACCGTTCAAGAGATTTATCTAGTACTCTTCCTTGATGATCAGTTTTAGTTGGATGACGTCCTTTCTTCTTTAAAGATGTTAAATCAATTTTGCTCTTGTCTTCGTTTGCATAATCCTTAGAATTCCTCCTCGGAGAGATCACCTCATCTCCATTTGTTGGTCTTGCTATCTTAGAAGATTTTTTGGACAATGCCATCTTGAGAACTTCCTACATCTCAAGAAATTGCTGTTCTAAGTGTTTTATTTTGGTGGCGTTATCATCTTGTTGAGCCGATGCTGATGGTTGCCTTGGTACTACCCCCTCTAAGTTGAAAGTTGGAGTGATATTTTCTTCGAAGGTTGTAGTGTGAACAACCTCCTCCTCCATTCTGCTAAATCTCTTAGATTTCATGTTTCTTTGTCAAGTTAAACAACTCATAATTAGTCTATAAGATAATCACAAGGTCAGATGTTCAAGCCCTCCTTCTAGCACCAAAAATGTTAACAATAAAATTTGTCAATATTCCTAAAGCTATGAGAATAGCAAATAAGATTATTTATGCAACAAAATAAGACTATTGAAAAAGTTCGCTTCCTATCGAAACCCCTCTTTCGATCAGGTTGATTTGGTCAAACTACTTTAGGGGGATAGTTTATAAAAATATTAATAGCAGATCATTGATTAAATTAACCTTATCAAAATGAAGGTAAAGGAGGAAGCAAATTATTCGAAACTCCTCTTTCGAATGAGTCAAAAATAGTTATTCATACTAAATGTTCATCCCTTTCGATCATGTCGAAAGGTCTACCCAATCTCTTTCGACCATGTCGGAAGGTCTGCTCGTCCTTTAAAGAAATAATTGCTTTCAACATCATTGGTTTCGTTCTTTATAGAGGAACTCCTTCGAAAGGGATGTAGATGTAGTTGGGTGTTTGTTCCTTTCGAAGGAATCCATCCTTGTACGATTGCTTGTCATTTATAAACAAGACTTCTTTCGAGACATCCCTTTCGACCAGGTCAAAAGGGATCTTGTCCTCTCAAAACATATCTAATTTACAATTGTGCAAGCTCCATTTAGTGTATTCTATAGAAGATCATCTTAGATATTTGTAAGTTATATGAACTTATCAATGCCGAAACACCATCACCATCTCTTTTGTCATTATATATTATTGATCACAATGATAATGTGTTTCGCATGTATGTTATCCAAGTCGATCCCATGACATTGCATAAGACAAAAAGAAGTTTAGAAGATAAGATAGCATCATGTGAATTTGATCATTAGTCTAGCTAATGATCGTAATCATCTCCCACATAATCGAAATCCTTAATGAATCCATGCATTTCTTCTTTTTTCATTAATCCAAAAAGAGTTACAATTTTGAGAGCTTTTTCCCCAAATAAATTTAGGGTTATAAAGTTTTAGTTGTTTCAAAGAAGTAGAAGTTGAAGAATGAGTTTTTGGATTCCAAAATCCATTACCTAAAATCGGACCCCTAGGGTCTTATTTATAGATGCAGGTCAGCCCCTTTTCACGCCCCTTCTTTTGACTCAGTCGAAAGGTCCTCTTATCTTCAGCGACCATCCTTTCGATGTAGTCGAAAGGCCCTCTTTCTTTTTTGAATACACCTGCTTTCGATCCTGTTGAAAGGAATTTCCTTCGAGTTTCCTCATTCATCCTTGCGCTTCCCATTTTCTTATTCCAGACCTTTTGACCCAATCAAAAGGGTCCCTTTGTCCACCTTTTGCCATCATTAAGGTCCAAGTGTTTCTTTCCTCTGCTTTCTCCTGGATTGCTTTCGACTTCATCGAAAGGATGATAGATGCGCCTTTTTACTTTGTGTTGCTTTGTTGTCATCAGAAGTAAAGATACAAGCTTCCGACTCTGTCGATATGTAGTTTTCTGGGGTTTCGAAGGTGTTGAAGTGCTGATAGTTTCGACGTGGTAGATAGTTTCTGGACACATGCTTGCGAATTGATGCGGAACCTTCCCTAGATGTTAAGGGCTTCGACCGGTTCGAAAGGCTTGATTATGCTTTCAAAAGGGTTGTCTGATCAAGGAAACTGTTTGAGTAATTTGAATGAAGGTGAAACCTTTGGTTTCGCAAGGTTTGGCGCATATACGAAGGGTTGTTATCCATTGCCTTCGAATGGTGTTTCTTCAACTCATTTGATAGGCCTTTATGCATGCAAAAGCACCTGCTTCGAAAGGGAACCACTAAAGCGGAAGGTGTTTTTGACCCTTTCGACCCCTTCGAAAGGTTGTAATACTTCTGGTCTTCAGCTGTAGCATCCTTTCGACTCCTTTGAGAGGTCTTACCAGAGCTATTATCTCTTATTCTTCTTTATCTTCTACTCATTCAGATTTCGACAAGTTCGAAAAGGAATTTTGTAGTAACAACTTATATTTGTGAATCCATATGCATTGAAAGGTTTTAATAGGGTGGAAGGGTAGCCTAGTTTTTTCTTCTTTCATCTCTTCAAAAGCTCTTGCATTGTTTACCATTTGTGATGACACTTGGTGCTTGTGACTCCTTCGAAAGCCATCTCAATGCCCTCGAAACATCCTTCTGTGAACCTTTGTTTTTAAGTGGATTTTATGGTTAACACATTTTACAATGATTTGGACATCCATTATCCCTTATGTGACAAACCGAAATCGACACCCTTTGAATCCGACAATAAACCACACATGTCCGAACCAGAGTGCACCGATTGCAAATAATCATGAGAAAGAAAAGAGAGGGTGAGAAGAAAAAGAGAAGAAAGAAGAAGAGAAGAGAAGAAAAAGAGAGAAGCAGAACCAAAATCTGATGATTTACATAACATATAATAACATATAATATAGATCAATAATCTTTTCAAGGAGAAACTGTAATATACATAATTCAATATCAGAGTACACAATAAATAATCATCAGCTTGGACAGTTATAATAACCTATCCTCATAAATGTTGATGATTTACAACAACAACAATGCAATGCAATGCAGCGGAATAATAAATAGATACGTGTATACGACATGAAGATCTTCAGCGCCTGCTGAAGCTCCAAAAGCACCAAATCTGAACCTGTAAGTATACTCGGTCTGACCTGAGCATTGAAAGGGAAGAACGCCCGGATCAGTCTTGCAAACCAGCATGAGAAACACACCTCAACCGAATTTATAAAGTCATCAAAACTTTTCCCTTATCAAAACAAAAGGTATCTCGTAAGACCGAGTCTCAAATAAATACCGACAAGGTTTTTACCTTACGGTAACCAAAACATCTCATATCAAATTCTCGTTATATTATAATAGTGTCTATTGCACACAAATAATGTTAAAATAGCTGAAATTGTTACATTATTAAATTTCAGCATACACCTTGTAATACAAGGCTTTCTACAATAGAAAATGGCAGGCACGTATTGGATTTTGGATTTCCATACAAATGATTAGGTGAAGGAACTACATTTCCGAAAACTCGGTACACCTCTAGAGGGATGTACTTAGGCTCCATATACTGGGCACCTAAACCAACACAGGACCGGGCTACCCCTACCTAGATAGTACCGAATATGTCATCACTCCGGTCGTTACCGACCTAAAAATCCGTGGCCATGAGCATACACAACAATAATCAGATACATGACGTCATAGCATGTAAAGATATATCTAAAAGAGTGATGACATCTCCTAATGGGAGCGACCCACTTAGCCTTGCTGCTTCTATCCCTGTTTCAGTCATTTTATGAGGAGTGAGGCCAAAAGAGGTATCGATTACCTTTCATATATCACATATCACATCATCTTTGAATGCCACATTTTCCATTTCCGTTGACTACTAATTGCCTTCCACAAAAATACAACCCTTGAGCTCGTATGTCTCAAGGAGGGTGTTAAGCTAAGAGAAGTTGCCTTCTAATCTACCACATGATGTACGTTTGTAAAAACCAATGTACGTAATCATAGAAGTGCAATGTCAGACACTCGTCCATACAAGTTGTCCAGGTTCAGGACAAACCGAAGGTACTTTCCTACCACATCCTGTCGGGAAATACCTAGGATTAGTAGCGAACAGTACTTGCATTGGATATTTCATAACGAAGAGACTACTGCTACTATATGTATATTGGGATTTTAACCCCAAACGATCAACAAGCAGTCCTTCACTATGAATATCCTAAACATCAATATCATCGGCCAACTTGCACAATCGTCTTATATATGTTGGTCCGAAGTGGTTTTCAGATAAATTTGATCCCGGTCTCTTCGCATCAACAACGCAAAAGCATTTCTCAACCTCATACAGAAACCAAGTCTCGTAGACTTATCACGTTTCCAACTTTCAACTTGCTATCCTTCGACCAAGAAGGAAGCTCAGTAGATAATAGTAATCACTCCGCACTACTCGAATCAACATTCTTAACACAAACGATAATCAAGCCTACACAGATGGCTACGTACTAAGTGTCTGACTAAATAGTTTCCACATCAAGTCGAGAAACTAAAATTGCCAAATTTGATAGTCAGTTATTTAACTATCAAAGAAACAAACCAAATCTAGCACATAAACAGTCACTGGGCTTGATTTTATTAATCGTTTATAGATCGCTTTTCCAAATCATTTAATTCAAATTACCTTTAAAAAGATAATATTCAAAACCATTTCACTTATTGGATATTTGGAAAAAAATTTCATATACTTATTTTAATAATAAGTAAATTCACACTTATTTTATTTTCAAACCATCTAAACTTCATTTTATAATATCACTTTCCAAAACATCCATTTTATTTAAAAGATTATTCACTGTCCAAAATCGTGAATACAATTCTCCTACCAAATCCATTACTTCTACACATTTAATTTTAAAGGATTATTCACTGTCCAAAATCACGAATATAATTCCTTTACTAAACTTTCATATTTAACTTATCAATTTAAATTGATTTCAGATTTACAAAACAGTGTTTATAAATTCCATTTATATTTTATAAACTTCCGTATACAAAATTTCTTTACCAACAAATTCCATTTATATCTCATTTATAAGTCAAAACCCCATTATAATTTAATTACTTATAAATCTCTTATTTACAAATTCATTCCTTTCAAATCTTATTATTTATAAAATCGATTATAAATTCATTTCTAAATCTCAATTGCAAATCCATATATAAATTTGATTACAAAATCAATTCTAATATTTATAAAACAACGTTTATAAAATTCTACTTCATTAAATCTTATTTACTTATAATCTTTCATTTATAACTTCATTTTAACACTTATAAAACTCGTTTATAATTCCATTACTTTTATTTATAAAATATCGATATTATAAATCTTATATATAAACCATTTATAATAAATTCAAAGAATTTGTTTCTTTTCTTTTATCTTGGAAAAAACTAAATTATGATCTTTTAGAGCATCCGGACTTTCCTTTCGATCTGTTCCACCCCTCGTCTAAAAGATAAAATGAAGGCCAGGTAAGTTCAGGACATTAGTTGCTCCATTCCTAACCTTAGTTGCACACCTTGTTTTACCGTTTTGATCTCACAAGCGGGACAAATGTACTAGTCATTTCTGCATACTCCTTTCATTTTTAGAAATGATTTATAACTTCCAAATCATTATTTAAAACGCTTATTCATTTATTTAACCATTCCATAAATCCTTCAAATCACCCTTAGAGTACTCTATTAATCATTTAAGAACCTTTACCAAAGATTTGGAAAAGAATGGTTGTGCTAAAACTATATTTCAAAAGTTATTGAAAAGTGCTGCGAAAAAGTGCTACGGAAAGTGCTTTTTAAAGCTATATTGATTAAAATGA
This sequence comes from Allium fistulosum, assembly GCA_030737815.1. Classification (NCBI taxonomy): domain Eukaryota; kingdom Viridiplantae; phylum Streptophyta; class Magnoliopsida; order Asparagales; family Amaryllidaceae; genus Allium; species Allium fistulosum. Next base: position 107,074,918 of record CM060907.1, read on the forward strand.
CTTTTATTATTTAAAAATCTATTTTTATTACTTAAATCGCTTTTAAAACATTTTAAAAGATTTATTAGGTTTATTTCATATTTTTAAACAATTTTAAAACATCGTTTTGAAAGAAATCCAATTTTGAGTTCCGAACTGCAAAACCGCGATTTTTCCAAAAACTTGTTTTACTCATATTTTAAAATCTACTTATCGAAATATCGATTTTCTTTCTTCATTGGAAACTATGGATATAATAGACCGGAAAATTCTTATCTCGAAGAATTCCGAGCTATATTCCAACTTTTACACTCGTTTGACTTTTATGGCGCGAAATCACGAACTACCGTTACCAAAGTAATGGTATTCTAAGGTCTTTGGAAAAGTATGGTTGTGTTTGGAGTTTATTTGATATGATTTTGAAAAAGTTAGTAAGGAAAGAGAGAAGAAGAAGCCATTAAAGAGAGCTTCAAGGAGGAATAAGAAGGTATAAATGGTGTGAAAAAAAGTGAGAAAGTGGTTGGTATTTACAGAAAAAAAAATGAAGTGGTAAGTTACCCAAATATCCCTTTATCAAATTACCAAAATAACCTTACTTACTCTTTAAGCAACGTTATTTTTTTGAACACTTAACATCACATTTCAAATCATTACTTTATGTCATTTTTACTTAAATATTAAGTAAAGAAAGTAATAATTATGTTTGTTTGATTTGATGTTTTACTTTTTGACTTTTGTACTTTTTTTGTCTTTTTATGCTTACTTTTTGTTAATTATATTCTAGAATTTTCTAAGTATGTTTAGTAAAAGCAAACTTCATCAGTGAATTAATTAATACTTATACTATTTGAATATATGTTTATATATAAGAAAATAAAGGTGCGACAACGTTGCGATAACTTTTAATCGACAAAACGTTGATTTTCGACAAAATGTTTTACGTTCACATTTTGACGTTTTAGTTAAACTATTTATTTATGTAAACCAAATTTAAAAATAAATTTGTATAATGTTATTTAAAATTATAAACACTCATAAATAAATTAAAATAATTTATTTAACCATTAAAACTTACTTTTCTGAAATCAGCATTTTGTCACTTTTGTCGATATAGGCAAATGTTATTATTTTTATGTATATTTCTCTTTCCAAATCCTATCTAATATTGTTTGAATCATATAACATTACATATTTTATATTTAAAATCACTTTAAATAGTATATTTTAAAGTTGTCAAATTCTGGGTCGTTACACCTTATGTAATGAGCTAAAAAAATCAATGATTTGGATTTTGTTCCCAACTTCATCTTAGAATGTGAATTATTCTATGATATGAAACCATTAATTTCAAATCATCTTGTAGTCATCAAAAAGTGGCTCAAATGATGTTAAATTATCTCAAACTTGGTACACATATGGATTAAATCATAGAAGTGGAGTTTTCATTTTAGATTGTATACTATTTTGAGAAATCATAATATGATGGAATGGTATTTATGAGTTAGCTATGTTATAGCACAAACACATATTTCACACCATAAAGATTTTCTATACATTGAATTACTAGTACAAATACATATATTAATGTACCAAATTTTTGAATCACAAAGCTTCTTGTATCATCTTTGTAAAGGAGTTGCTCACTGCCACAAACATGAAGTGCTCCATAGGTCTACTCTTTTCTCTGTATCTTGCTAGTTTAAGCTAAGTGTTCTCTTTGTATATTTTTTACCGATAAATGATTATATGCAAGGGTAATGAGGTTTTGAAGCCTCATAATTCATCTAGACTTTAGAGGCTTTAATGAAGGTGTCCAAAATATTATTCTTTTAAAAATAACAATAAAATGATTAATTTATGTTAAGTGGAATATAACATGGGTGCCTTCACTAAAACTTTGGAGTTAGAAATTAAACATTATATTGATAACAATCATATTAGATGGACTTATGAAAGTGAAAGTTCCTCTATGGATAGTTTGATTTATGTACTTATTTATTGACAAGGATATATGATTACATATCCAAATAAACTTGAATAAATAAGGATGTGTATGATGCAACAATGTAATGTCTTGTTCAAGACGCAAAAATACCTAGGCAGATGTTATCCCTTTTGATATAATCTTAACTAGCATAAAAAAGCAAAGTTTAGGTACTTAGTAGAATATTTGACTATCATAATTACCGCCTACGCAAAAGCATATGCAATTGAAATGTCTATAGATTAGTATTAGTGTACCATCAGTCCTCTATCTAAATGTTATTCGGTCTTTGGGCACAACTATATCTGGACCAATCAAATAAGATAGACTCAATAGTCATCTAAATCGATGCATCAGATTAATGATCATAAAGCCCAGAAATCAGGTACAGATGATAATATAATGTAGTGGCAAAGCAGAAGCTGATAGCGAACTCAATATAACACTCAAAGTATGAAAACTGACACACCATGAAGATGGATCACGGATAATCCATATTCATTGCTATGGATTGTATCGTATCAATTCCACAGCTTAACTCAACGTCGAGCGATCGATATCTCAGAATCTACAAATGCATTACACATGAAACTTTCGAAACAACAATATATTGAAGAAAGGAACCCCCAAAATCGATCATATGCCTAGATGAGCAAAAATGAACTATCAACATACATTGTTCATGATCGATCAGATCATTTCAGCCAAGCGATTCAACTCAATGAAGATTGGCCAATATCTCACCAGTACGAAGTCGGAATGGCATCAAACTTTAGGAGCATGGACTAGAGGCATGGAGGACCCATAGGAATGATTGCACCCCATTGGAGCTAATATGAATGATTAGAACCGATCGTTCATATGGTGTGCGATCGATCTAAAAATTGGTGGATCGGGTCGTACGGATTTGGAGATTCTTCTAGCAAATTTTCAGCCCGATCCATGCAGGTCTTCACCTATTAATACAGTGGTCATTCTCCATAAAAAGGATCCTTCTTTCTGCTTCCAAGGCTCTTTCATTTTTATTCTTCATTCTTGTACTAATAGATCCCAACCGATTCAAATATTCTTGTAATCATAATCAAGTGCAAGATCAATAAAAATATAAAGTGGACATAGGCCAAGATTGTCGAACCACTATAAAAATCTGTGTTCATTTATGCTTTCTGCTATGTTTTAATTTCATTCTTCATTTAATCTCTACTAGATTCTGTTGGATGTTGATGCCCATTTTTGGCGTCAACACTAAACATCATGGTAATTAAGCATTTGTATTAACATATTAATCTTTCTGTCATTTGACTTACTGGCCTTCCAATTTATATTAAAGATCAGCACAAAACTGGATATTTAAATATTTTTACTACTAGGGCCTAAATATAACTCTACAAAATATGAAAACTGAATAAAGTAGGACATTATGTTAAAAACTAGTGTGAACCCGTGCTACGCACATGGGCTGTATGTATAATTTTTTTTCAAATATCGATGCACGGTTGTATTGTCATCCATTAAAAAAACCTATCTACAATCATTTTCCTACAACATTCTCATCCATGTACAATAGATGTAAACTTTTGTTTTCTTCTAGAAATCTTATTCATTGATTATAACTTTAACATCATAATCATTATTGGGTAATTTTAACCCATACATAAATTGCACTAAAATAAAAAAAAATCAGATAACATTACTAATAGTAATCATAAAATAAGAATATATAAAAAAACCAACATTAATGCAGTAGTTTTGTGCACAAATCTTATCATCCATGATGTTTATCCCTACCACATATTTAGTACAAATTAATTATTTAAGAAACCAAGTCAACTTTAAATATTCTTTAAGTTTTAACTTTCATTCGTCATAGTATATATGTTAAACCACCTAAATAATTTCCTAGTAGTTAAGTGGTGGTAAGCAAGGAACCAATCGTAATGAAAAAACACAATGAACAAATGATTATATCAAAATCATAATATGTTGGATCCCTAAACATATCGAAGAAACGATGCTAGTTAAAGAGTCAAGTAAAATTAGTAATCCACTCATGTATAACTATGATTGTTACATTCAGTGGTGAAATGTTTGTCAAAATAAACACCTTAATGCGATATTATACAATAAATTAACAAAAAGCACAATAAGGTATATTACTTATACCAAATGTTGTTTAATTTCCATTACCGATACAACAGTATAGGATAAACATACTTCTTTTGAAACAGCTAATGAACAAAAAAAGTGAACCGTTATGGGTTTGGATAATGGATTATCCATAGTTAAAGAAATATTTAAGGTTTGTGGTGCTTTATGAATTTTCATAGCAATCATGTTTTACAAATTTAGTTTTTACCTTTGTATATTATAATAATACCTTTAAATAAAATTTCATGCTTTGTCATCACGATGATACTTGAGTTATGCAGAAACTTGTGGAGTTGGGTCATAAAACATCATGCCTTAAAGCTTGCAAAGTGTAGGACGTTGATGCAAAAGTAATAAAATATCATGTGACAATTTCATTTCTGACTTATGTCATAGAACTAATATTGAAGTATCATGCTTAGAGGTTGAATTAGAACATGCCTTTACCACTGAGATGTCTGGTATAAATAAAATGACCTATTCAAACTGGTTACTGGTACATCTAGAAGCATATGTAGGCAATCAATGCATATATCAAGAATTGTTTTCTATAATCATAATGCAAAAACATGTACCATGTACAGGAACAGAGAAGTTTATTTGCCAATGAACTGAATATAATATAAGCTAAATGAGCATAGTCAGGTCATAAAATCACCTTTACCATAGAAAATAGTAGACCACAATTTAGAAAGAAACATAGTACAAATACATTTACTTAGTTTGAAAATAATAAAAGCCTCTCCAGTAATGTTCAGCAACTTACATATTTTTTGAAGTACTCGAAGTAACCTGAAACGAGAACACAGAATTACATAATTTTCAAAGGCTGAATAGTGCTCATCCAATTAACAATATATATATATATATATATTAATGTTAGCCTTTGAATTTTACAGTACTATGGACATTTAAAGGTTCTTAGGGTTATGAAGTAATCTGAATGTTTAATGTTTATGAAGGTGGAAAGTTATTTTGCACAGTTCAAAATAGACATTGATCAACACACTTAAGTACAACAAAATATAAAGTTCATCCACTGGCAGAATGTCTATAAATTATTATATTCACACTTGTATATATAAATATATATTAAGAATTTGAAATTTTTTATCCTAAAATGGAATGGTAATGAGAGGACAAACCACTACCACTTTTACCTAAGTTATATGAAACAATCAACATAATAATGTTGCGTTATGGATTGCAATTATACAAAAAAGACGAATACAACGCAGTCCAAACTATAATTAACTCCCATCCATTATTATTATTAAGAACTATGAAATATGATGATAGCTTAATTCAAAAGCATTTGCAAACTCTTTCTTGAATAGCTCATCAATTTAAATCATGTTGAATTAGGAAGCAAAAGGAATACTACCTAAACAGAGTTCTCTTTGGCTGCTATAGACACAGGGACTAAAGACAATGAGTTTCACTATAATCGAAACGCAAAGGATTGTCTACTTCAAATCATTTTGATTCATCAACATTTAGATTACAATGACTTGAGCACTGGACATGCGGTGATATATGCCAGATCTTAGTCGCCTATTATTAATTTTCTTGCCTATTAATTCTTTTTGGGTTGCAACTAAAAGGAAAAATCATATGAAAATTAGTGAATAACAATAAGATGATAACATTAAAAAATACTGGATCTTTTGTTGCCATTTATGTGAACTATGAAGCAAACGATGGAAACATGGAATCATTGACTTCTATTTAGAAACTTACAGGCTTGTCACATACCGAAATTTTCGACTTTCGAAAATTCGACATCGATACCCACTTTATCGACTGCCAAGCAATCGAGTGTCGGAAACTCCAGTAGTGAGGGTTTTTAGAAAGAAGAAAACAGAAGGAAAGATAGAAGAAGAAGAAGAAAGAAGGAACAGAAAGAAAAAGAACAACATTAGAACAGAAAACCATATCAGAATCTTACACATCGCAGCGGAACAATATACAATAGATAATTACTAGTCTTTTAAAACAAAGAACTATATCAGTTTATACATACATCAATCAGAGTCAATATACAACAATGGACAGTTATATAAACTTGTCCTCATACAGAATACACAGCGGAATAAATACTATCAGATACAAATACTACGCCTCGTCGTCCAGCTTGCTTCCAAAGTTCCAGAATATCCAGAATATCCTGATAATATAACTCTAGGCTGCCCGTGTGGAAATTGGTGGGCACCCAGAGTTTAGAAGGGAAACAATAAACTCCGAGTCAGTCATGGTGACTAGTGTGAGATCGTAAAACAGTTTTATCTTTAAAACAACAAGAAGATTTAAAGTCAATTCGCAATGTTTTTGGAAAATGAAACTACCATAAGACCTCCCACCACACACACAATGCAAACGCAGAATTGGAGGAGATTTCTTCTTATGATAGTCAAAGATGCTTACTACGCAAAATCAAATCATTTTTGATATTATTATTAGTGTATAGTGTAGAAAACATTTCGAAAGTATAATATAAATCTTAGCCAGCATAGACATTTCGAACTTGCCACCAACCTGAACAGTGGATCGGCCTGCCTACCACCAATTTGAACTCGAGCCCAGTCCCACGCCTCCTTCGTCGCGAACTTTGCCAGCCACGCGACCTTGCCGTTATCCACGCGTGCACTCGAAGACTCGAATTTTCCTTTTTCCTCGAGCCTAAACTCGAGCCCTAATCGAAGCTGCATCCTTCCTGCCCAGTCGCGAAACCCCCTGCCTCACGTGGCATCGAAGACCACCCAGAATCGCGAGATCCAACTCGCGCTCACGAAACCCCAGAAGCCCTCGAACGAAACTCCTCCACCGACCCAGATTCGAGCATCCATCACGCGACTCGATCGAACTGCCGCCTCTCCTTCAACTTAATTCGAACGAGAAAATGATTTCGTCCCTTTTCTTTTTCGTTTTTGAGGTGAACGATTTTAAATTGAAACTGTGACCATTTGGATTTGCTTTTGAATGAACGGAAGTGGAGTTTGGGGAGGAATGAATAAAATTTTAGTTCGGCCATTATTTTCTGTTGAATTGTTTTGAACGAAGGAAGATGACTATTTAAAATTTTGAAGGAGGCATGCGTTACACGATTTCTGGCGTGATACTAGGCGCGTTGTTAGGGAGATAACACGCTGCCTTACTTTGATGTCGGCATAAGTTTAAATTTTAAAAATTTAAATTGAATTTCATTTTATTCGACGCGTTTGCATATCGTATAGTCACAAAACAATTCCGATAAATACGAAATTGGAAATCTAGTAATAATACAATATTACGGACCCAATGAAACTGGTTTCGTCGAATTCCGAGACTGTTTGAAAAATGACTATTTTAAATATCGATTCAAACAATTAAATTTCAAAACTGAGCAAAACAGTTTAAAATTAAATTCTGAAGCTGATGTTATCTTCAGTGTTATCAATATATATTTTACAAGCGTTTGAAATATTTTTAATCGGCCTAAATTTGAAGATTCAAATTTTTATTCAACTTCCAATCGATTAAATTTTGTAATTTAATCGCCAAATTCAAATTTAAATCGGGGATTCAAATTAAATCATCGTTCAAATATTTAAAATTAATTAAATATTTCCAATTTAATTTGTTCAAAATTCTGGGTCGTTACAGACTTCCCCCCTTAAAAGAATTTCGTCCTCGAAATTACAAGTTAGGAAAAATGGTCCTTAACTCGTCTACTATTTTTCACACTCTAAATAGTTTTATCCATTTATCAAAACAAATCTTTTTACTAAAGATTCGTTATCAATTCAACTAACTTTCCAACTTTAATTATAAGTTTCAAATAACATTGTTTGCTTTCAAAATTCAAATTCGAGTTTAAATTCAAATTTTAAACTTTCAAAATTTCTCAAAAATTTTCTAACGCTCTAAATTTTTGAAAAATTTCGCCAGTGTCTCCTTTGCGCGGCTAATACGGCACAACTACAAAACGTCCCTACGGACTCTCAGATTTCAAAAAGAAAAAGAAAAGGCCAAGCGGCTAGACAAGAAATCATCAAAAACTCATATTATAATTCAAATACTTACCTTTTGTCGAGCAATTCAAATTATCTTTGAAATCAAATCCAAATCCTTTATACACCTGTATATCCTACTAGCCATAATATCTAGTTATACATTTTTAGCTTACTATTGAAGTTACATATTTATTTTTATTCAATTTCACATTTCACATTCATTTGAATTTAATTCACAATTTTAATTAAATTTGGATTCTATTAGCTTTACTTACTAATTTTAGTTTAATAGTTCACTTTGTTTTCAACAAATCTGAATTCAATTCTCAATTTAATTTAACTTTACCAAGGTCAAATTTCATCACTTAATCAAAATCACATTTTATTTTGCTTAATGAAATTGTTTAACCACTTTTTAACAATTCGTTTCACTTCTATTTTCTCATTTTATAAGTTATATAACTTATATTCAAAATTACCACTTGGATTTTTTTAATTTTATTGATTCACTTATACTTACTTTAATCCAACTTAAAATTCCTTAAGTTAAATTTATTCAATCTAAATTCACAACAAATTGTATAAGTTATCAACTCATTTATTATTCTCATAAATATTTTTATATAGCATTCCAGAGTCTTAATAACATTTTCAAAGCCATTTTGAAAACAATTCAAATTATCTTTTGAATTTCAAAAACCAAACCCAAATTTTTCCAACAACTTCCATTTAAAACAATTTGGCAGCAATTTCTCTTTTGGAAACCCGAAAATGAACACCGGTGATGTCGCGATCATCATCGGAATTATTTTCCAGCGACCGAAAAGAGTTTAGAGCTTTCATCTCTCAAAATACTTTTCAAAACCTTTGAAATTCATTTCCAAGCCAAAAAGAATTTAAACTTTCCAAATCTCCAAAATTTTCAAATTCTTTTCAAAACATTTCCAAAAACTTCTCTGGAATTCTACTTCCAATTATAAGTCACATTTATAATTTACATTCTTAAATTTCATTTGTATATGAATTTATTTCTTAACTTTGGAGTTATGATTTGAATTTCTTATTCAATTTCATATAATAATGATAACATTTCAATGTTATTATTTCCTAACAACCATGCATCCATATATCATAATGATCCACAGAAAATTATTTCCTTTATATACGAAAATAGTTTTGGGTAAAATTATTTCATTCACCCTATTTAAAACAATACTGTGCCGAATTGTTCTATACAAGTGTTTAGAGATCCCTATCGATAGAGTTGTACGGACAATACCGACCAGAATCCATATACCACTCAACAAACCAATCATCACAATATAAAACAATTTTATATTCACTAACAAATACGCACTCGTATCTATTATTACACTCAACTCATTCTAGAGTACTGCTGACTCTATCTCTAATGAGTAACACCCAACAGAGCAGGGTTGTCGATTAACCATATGCTCTGATACCACGCCGTCACATACCGAAATTTTCGACTTTCGAAAATTCGACATCGATACCCACTTTATCGACTGCCAAGCAATCGAGTGTCGGAAACTCCAGTAGTGAGGGTTTTTAGAAAGAAGAAAACAGAAGGAAATATAGAAGAAGAAGAAGAAAGAAGGAACAGAAAGAAAAAGAACAACATTAGAACAGAAAACCATATCAGAATCTTACACATCGCAGCGGAACAATATACAATAGATAATTACTAGTCTTTTAAAACAAAGAACTATATCAGTTTATACATACATCAATCAGAGTCAATATACAACAATGAACAGTTATATAAACTTGTCCTCATACAGAATACACAGCGGAATAAATACTATCAGATACAAATACTACGCCTCGTCGTCCAGCTTGCTTCCAAAGTTCCAGAATATCCAGAATATCCTGATAATATAACTCTAGGCTGCCCGTGTGGAAATTGGTGGGCACCCAGAGTTTAGAAGGGAAACAATAAACTCCGAGTCAGTCATGGTGACTGGTGTGAGATCGTAAAACAGTTTTATCTTTAAAACAACAAGAAGATTTAAAGTCAATTCGCAATGTTTTTGGAAAATGAAACTACCATAAGACCTCCCACCACACACACAATGCAAACGCAGAATTGGAGAAGATTTCTTCTTATGATAGTCAAAGATGCTTACTACGCAAAATCAAATCATTTTTGATATTATTATTAGTGCATAGTGTAGAAAACATTTCGAAAGTATAATATAAATCTTAGCCAGCATAGACATTTCGAACTATGCCTACTATAGCTACCATCCAAACAGTGGGGCGCCACCATAAGTGAATGATAGGTTCTACAACTAAAACCGTACAAGGCTCGTATTGTTTCTTTGGATTTTCCAACAAATGGTCAGGCTAAGGAACTTCCTTTTCCACGATGGGTACGTCCCTGGAATAGACGACCCGAGAAATAACCTAACATTACGGTTAGATCTCTGCCAACACAAGGCCGGGTTACCTCTGCAAAAGTAGGTAACTACTGACACGCGTATGCCATCCCCCGATCGTAACCGATCTTCCCGAGGATCCCCGATTCGCAACAACCACAAAGTAATAAACTTGCAGCAACCACAGAGGTTAAGTATCTGGGCTCCATACCATGATACCACCTTTATCCAGAAGGAATGACATACACTAAGGGGCGCTACTCCCTAGAACCTTGCCGCATCCTTCCTGTTTTGACCATTTCCGGGGTGTGAGGCTCGACGAAGTCTCGTCCACAAAGCTACGCTTTCTACAAAGCCCTGCTTCGGGTCAAACAAAAATGATCAACCTATGATTACAAAGATATAAGATCAAACAAATGATCATATCGCAAATGATCAAACACTGATCATTTCACAGCAACACTCAGTATGCCACGTTACCAAATTGGGAATATATTGCTGATAAATTTCAACTACATAACCTCTGAGCTCGTACGTCTCAGAGAAGGGTGTTAAGCTAAGAGAATAAATTCTCCGCCACCAACAGAAATGTATTTGAAAGAAATCAGCTTTATATCTCAAATTGTAACGTCAGACACACAATCCATACAAGTCTGTTCCGGGATCGAACAGAACCGAAGGACTTCTCACGAAGCCCTTGCATATCCGGATAAATTTCTAATCACGTCCGGACTTCCCGTCACTAAGGGTGATAAAACCTCTAAACCGGAGATCAGCCGATGTAGAGTAACTCGACGGTAATCCTTCCGTTTTCAAAAATATCCGGTCTTCAACACCGGTCTTCAAATGCAATTTAACGACGTATCACATATTCGGAATGGGTTATACGACCCCATGGTCCTTTCCCGGCTAACCCGAATAGTGAGCGCTTATTCAAAAATAAGTGTGGCATTCAAATTCATCCAATTCACAACAAATACCTATCTAAAGGTAATTATTGATAGTCGGTTATTTAACTATCAATAAAAATGCGCAACATCATCAGATTCCAAATAATTTTTCCCAAATTATTTATCTTCCAAAATATCTTTACAAGATATAAAATTTCCACACTTAACCGTTTGAAAACAAATTTCAAATATTCACTTTTTAATTTATCTTTAAAAGATAAAGTTTCAACCCTTCGTTTCATATTGGAAAAGCAATTCCATACTTATTTAAAATAAGTAATTCACAAAACTATTTATTTTCAACATTTGAAAATATTCAATATACTTAAATCAATATTAAGTATATATTCATTCTTTAAGGAAAACATTTACTATAACAACATTTATTTGAGTCAAAACGAATGTTACGTAAAACATCGTTACGACGACTCAAAATCACTAGTATAGGGATTCGGATTTTAGATAGATATATAAATCCCAATACTACATAAAACATTTCCTTCGGAAATCATTTACTATAACAACAGTGTTATAGTCCACCATTTCCTTCTTCCTCGAAAACGTCTATTTCAACAATAAATGTTGAAATCTATGATTTCGATTCATAATACATTTTAAAACATTTTAAAATGTTTAACTTCATTTTTAATATCACTTCTTCGAAAATAAATCCATTTTACTTAACAATATATTCACTGTCCCAAAATCGTGAATATACTAACCAAATTTCAGTCTTTTCTATACATTTATTTCAATAGAGATTCGCTATCCAAAATCGCGAATATATCTTCTTTAAAAATCTTCTATATTTAATTTATCAAATTCAATCTATTTCGAATTTATAAACACGGTTATAAATTCTATTCCTATTTTCTAACAACTTCAACTTAATAAATCTCCTTTATTAATAATTCGATAAATATCCCATTTAAAGGCAAAAATCCAATTTATAAGTTAATCTCTTATAAATCTTTTATTCTACAGTTTCATCCATTTTATAACTTCACAATTTATAAATCTATAAATTCCATATCTTCACGATTTATAATTCTATAAATTTCATTTTTAACACTTATAAACTCGTTTTAAAATTCCAATATTTTAAATTTATAGATATCAACTTTTTAAATCTTTTAAATAAACTGTTCACAAAAATTTGAAAATCTCAGTTCAAACCATTTTATAAATTGCTTAAACTATTTATTTCAAAAATCACCTTACAGTCATAATTCACAAAAAACCTTAACTTTTATAACTTCAAAAATTTAAACGTTTATTTATTTAAAATAAATCAATTCAACAAAACGTCTACTTTAAAAAATTACTTTAAAATCCTTTTAAAGTAAAAGTCGTTATTTTTAAAGTTCAAAACTTGAATCCGATGATGCAACAGCACCAATTAGTCAATCACAACAACAACATCATATATCAACATATGATAACAGAATATACATCAATATCTGTAAAAAATCAATACGGTGAGGAATCCAGTTGGATCCCTCCAACCTGTTTCCCTGCATCCACGGACGTTAGCACAATACCAATTCCACTTCGAGGTGGAATATCGCGGTATATGGATTTTTATAAAATCATCCGTTTACTAACGGCGCAATAGGGTCTCATCCGCTATACGAGGCGGGAAATCAATCAATCCAATATATACATATGCCAATATGTATATATTGCTATATATATAGATATATCCTACTATATCTAATATAACATCCAAATAGCAATCATATCAATCAATAAATAACTGAAAATTCCACTTTCATTTTGAGTGAGAAAAATCTCACCTTAGCTTTTAAAGTTGCCATCCCATTTTCCATCCAGTTTGTTTTCTCGATTTATAGACCTTGTATAAATATTTGTACACATATATTAATATTCGAAACAATTAATTAACCACTTTCCGTTTTTAATTGTTTAATCCTGATAGTTCTGTTCTAAACCAATTTCTCAATTAATAATCTTATTTAACCAACATTTAAATTTCTTTAAACCCATTTTCTTTTTATAAATTCATTTAACTAAAATTCAATTTCATTTTTAGTAATTTTAATTATCCAATGATTTACTTTCAAACCAATTCTCTTTAACAAATTTTCTTATTTTAAAATAACACCTTAAATTTTAAACAAACTTCTATTTGATAATTTATATTAACCAATGATTTTATCTTAACAAATTTTCTTCCCTTAAATAAATCCTTTTATCCAATAAATTAAATTTCTAACGAATCTTCTTTTACAAAATACCTTAAACAAATTTTTTCTTTACTGTAACAATTCTTTTCTCTTTAACTAATGACTAGGTAAATCACAGTAATGCTATACCTTAAATTCCCAAGCGTCTTCACGTGAACATTGGAGGCCACCGCCACACAGACTACAATCGCCGACCCCCAAGACCCACTTGCCACCAACCTGAACAGTGGATCGGCCTGCCTACCACCAATTTGAACTCGAGCCCAGTCCCACGCCTCCTTCGTCGCGAACTTTGCCAGCCACGCGACCTTGCCGTTATCCACGCGTGCACTCGAAGACTCGAATTTTCCTTTTTCCTCGAGCCTAAACTCGAGCCCTAATCGAAGCTGCATCCTTCCTGCCCAGTCGCGAAACCCCCTGCCTCACGTGGCATCGAAGACCACCCAGAATCGCGAGATCCAACTCGCGCTCGCGAAACCCCAGAAGCCCTCGAACGAAACTCCTCCACCGACCCAGATTCGAGCATCCATCACGCGACTCGATCGAACTGCCGCCTCTCCTTCAACTTAATTCGAACGAGAAAATGATTTCGTCCCTTTTCTTTTTCGTTTTTGAGGTGAACGATTTTAAATTGAAACTGTGACCATTTGGATTTGCTTTTGAATGAACGGAAGTGGAGTTTGGGGAGGAATGAATAAAATTTTAGTTCGGCCATTATTTTCTGTTGAATTGTTTTGAACGAAGGAAGATGACTATTTAAAATTTTGAAGGAGGCATGCGTTACACGATTTCTGGCGTGATACTAGGCGCGTTGTTAGGGAGATAACACGCTGCCTTACTTTGATGTCGGCATAAGTTTAAATTTTAAAAATTTAAATTGAATTTCATTTTATTCGACGCGTTTGCATATCGTATAGTCACAAAACAATTCCGATAAATACGAAATTGGAAATCTAGTAATAATACAATATTACGGACCCAATGAAACTGGTTTCGTCGAATTCCGAGACTGTTTGAAAAATGACTATTTTAAATATCGATTCAAACAATTAAATTTCAAAACTGAGCAAAACAGTTTAAAATTAAATTCTGAAGCTGATGTTATCTTCAGTGTTATCAATATATATTTTACAAGCGTTTAAAATATTTTTAATCGGCCTAAATTTGAAGATTCAAATTTTTATTCAACTTCCAATCGATTAAATTTTGTAATTTAATCGCCAAATTCAAATTTAAATCGGGGATTCAAATTAAATCATCGTTCAAATATTTAAAATTAATTAAATATTTCCAATTTAATTTGTTCAAAATTCTGGGTCGCTACAGACTTCCCCCCTTAAAAGAATTTCGTCCTCGAAATTACAAGTTAGGAAAAATGGTCCTTAACTCGTCTACTATTTTTCACACTCTAAATAGTTTTATCCATTTATCAAAACAAATCTTTTTACTAAAGATTCGTTATCAATTCAACTAACTTTCCAACTTTAATTATAAGTTTCAAATAACATTGTTTGCTTTCAAAATTCAAATTCGAGTTTAAATTCAAATTTTAAACTTTCAAAATTTCTCAAAAATTTTCTAACGCTCTAAATTTTTGAAAAATTTCGCCAGTGTCTCCTTTGCGCGGCTAATACGGCACAACTACAAAACGTCCCTACGGACTCTCAGATTTCAAAAAGAAAAAGAAAAAGCCAAGCGGCTAGACAAGAAATCATCAAAAACTCATATTATAATTCAAATACTTACCTTTTGTCGAGCAATTCAAATTATCTTTGAAATCAAATCCAAATCCTTTATACACCTGTATATCCTACAAGCCATAATATCTAGTTATACATTTTTAGCTTACTATTGAAGTTACATATTTATTTTTATTCAATTTCACATTTCACATTCATTTGAATTTAATTCACAATTTTAATTAAATTTGGATTCTATTAGCTTTACTTACTAATTTTAGTTTAATAGTTCACTTTGTTTTCAACAAATCTGAATTCAATTCTCAATTTAATTTAACTTTACCAAGGTCAAATTTCATCACTTAATCAAAATCACATTTTATTTTGCTTAATGAAATTGTTTAACCACTTTTTAACAATTCGTTTCACTTCTATTTTCTCATTTTATAAGTTATATAACTTATATTCAAAATTACCACTTGGATTTTTTTAATTTTATTGATTCACTTATACTTACTTTAATCCAACTTAAAATTCCTTAAGTTAAATTTATTCAATCTAAATTCACAACAAATTGTATAAGTTATCAACTCATTTATTATTCTCATAAATATTTTTATATAGCATTCCAGAGTCTTAATAACATTTTCAAAGCCATTTTGAAAACAATTCAAATTATCTTTTGAATTTCAAAAACCAAACCCAAATTTTTCCAACAACTTCCATTTAAAACAATTTGGCAGCAATTTCTCTTTTGGAAACCCGAAAATGAACACCGGTGATGTCGCGATCATCATCGGAATTATTTTCCAGCGACCGAAAAGAGTTTAGAGCTTTCATCTCTCAAAATACTTTTCAAAACCTTTGAAATTCATTTCCAAGCCAAAAAGAATTTAAACTTTCCAAATCTCCAAAATTTTCAAATTCTTTTCAAAACATTTCCAAAAACTTCTCTGGAATTCTACTTCCAATTATAAGTCACATTTATAATTTACATTCTTAAATTTCATTTGTATATGAATTTATTTCTTAACTTTGGAGTTATGATTTGAATTTCTTATTCAATTTCATATAATAATGATAACATTTCAATGTTATTATTTCCTAACAACCATGCATCCATATATCATAATGATCCACAGAAAATTATTTCCTTTATATACGAAAATAGTTTTGGGTAAAATTATTTCATTCACCCTATTTAAAACAATACTGTGCCGAATTGTTCTATACAAGTGTTTAGAGATCCCTATCGATAGAGTTGTACGGACAATACCGACCAGAATCCATATACCACTCAACAAACCAATCATCACAATATAAAACAATTTTATATTCACTAACAAATACGCACTCGTATCTATTATTACACTCAACTCATTCTAGAGTACTGCTGACTCTATCTCTAATGAGTAACACCCAACAGAGCAGGGTTGTCGCTTAACCATATGCTCTGATACCACGCTGTCACATACCGAAATTTTCGACTTTCGAAAATTCGACATCGATACCCACTTTATCGACTGCCAAGCAATCGAGTGTCGGAAACTCCAGTAGTGAGGGTTTTTAGAAAGAAGAAAACAGAAGGAAAGATAGAAGAAGAAGAAGAAAGAAGGAACAGAAAGAAAAAGAACAACATTAGAACAGAAAACCATATCAGAATCTTACACATCGCAGCGGAACAATATACAATAGATAATTACTAGTCTTTTAAAACAAAGAACTATATCAGTTTATACATACATCAATCAGAGTCAATATACAACAATGAACAGTTATATAAACTTGTCCTCATACAGAATACACAGCGGAATAAATACTATCAGATACAAATACTACGCCTCGTCGTCCAGCTTGCTTCCAAAGTTCCAGAATATCCAGAATATCCTGATAATATAACTCTAGGCTGCCCGCGTGGAAATTGGTGGGCACCCAGAGTTTAGAAGGGAAACAATAAACTCCGAGTCAGTCATGGTGACTGGTGTGAGATCGTAAAACAGTTTTATCTTTAAAACAACAAGAAGATTTAAAGTCAATTCGCAATGTTTTTGGAAAATGAAACTACCATAAGACCTCCCACCACACACACAATGCAAACGCAGAATTGGAGGAGATTTCTTCTTATGATAGTCAAAGATGCTTACTACGCAAAATCAAATCATTTTTGATATTATTATTAGTGCATAGTGTAGAAAACATTTCGAAAGTATAATATAAATCTTAGCCAGCATAGACATTTCGAACTATGCCTACTATAGCTACCATCCAAACAGTGGGGCGCCACCATAAGTGAATGATAGGTTCTACAACTAAAACCGTACAAGGCTCGTATTGTTTCTTTGGATTTTCCAACAAAAGGTCAGGCTAAGGAACTTCCTTTTCCACGATGGGTACGTCCCTGGAATAGACGACCCGAGAAATAACCTAACATTACGGTTAGATCTCTGCCAACACAAGGCCGGGTTACCTCTGCAAAAGTAGGTAACTACTGACACGCGTATGCCATCCCCTGATCGTAACCGATCTTCTCGAGGATCCCCGATTCGCAACAACCACAAAGTAATAAACTTGCAGCAACCACAGAGGTTAAGTATCTGGGCTCCATACCATGATACCACCTTTATCCAGAAGGAATGACATACACTAAGGGGCGCTACTCCCTAGAACCTTGCCGCATCCTTCCTGTTTTGACCATTTCCGGGGTGTGAGGCTCGACGAAGTCTCGTCCACAAAGCTACGCTTTCTACAAAGCCCTGCTTCGGGTCAAACAAAAATGATCAACCTATGATCACAAAGATATAAGATCAAACAAATGATCATATCGCAAATGATCAAACACTGATCATTTCACAGCAACACTCAGTATGCCACGTTACCAAATTGGGAATATATTGCTGATAAATTTCAACTACATAACCTCTGAGCTCGTACGTCTCAGAGAAGGGTGTTAAGCTAAGAGAATAAATTCTCCACCACCAACAGAAATGTATTTGAAAGAAATCAGCTTTATATCTCAAATTGTAACGTCAGACACACAATCCATACAAGTCTGTTCCGGGATCGAACAGAACCGAAGGACTTCTCACGAAGCCCTTGCATATCCGGATAAATTTCTAATCACGTCCGGACTTCCCGTCACTAAGGGTGATAAAACCTCTAAACCGGAGATCAGCCGATGTAGAGTAACTCGACGGTAATCCTTCCGTTTTCAAAAATATCCGGTCTTCAACACCGGTCTTCAAATGCAATTTAACGACGTATCACATATTCGGAATGGGTTATACGACCCCATGGTCCTTTCCCGGCTAACCCGAATAGTGAGCGCTTATTCAAAAATAAGTGTGGCATTCAAATTCATCCAATTCACAACAAATACCTATCTAAAGGTAATTATTGATAGTCGGTTATTTAACTATCAATAAAAATGCGCAACATCATCAGATTCCAAATAATTTTTCCCAAATTATTTATCTTCCAAAATATCTTTACAAGATATAAAATTTCCACACTTAACCGTTTGAAAACAAATTTCAAATATTCACTTTTTAATTTATCTTTAAAAGATAAAGTTTCAACCCTTCGTTTCATATTGGAAAAGCAATTCCATACTTATTTAAAATAAGTAATTCACAAAACTATTTATTTTCAACATTTGAAAATATTCAATATACTTAAATCAATATTAAGTATATATTCATTCTTTAAGGAAAACATTTACTATAACAACATTTATTTGAGTCAAAACGAATGTTACGTAAAACATCGTTACGACGACTCAAAATCACTAGTATAGGGATTCGGATTTTAGATAGATATATAAATCCCAATACTACATAAAACATTTCCTTCGGAAATCATTTACTATAACAACAGTGTTATAGTCCACCATTTCCTTCTTCCTCGAAAACGTCTATTTCAACAATAAATGTTGAAATCTATGATTTCGATTCATAATACATTTTAAAACATTTTAAAATGTTTAACTTCATTTTTAATATCACTTCTTCGAAAATAAATCCATTTTACTTAACAATATATTCACTGTCCCAAAATCGTGAATATACTAACCAAATTTCAGTCTTTTCTATACATTTATTTCAATAGAGATTCGCTATCCAAAATCGCGAATATATCTTCTTTAAAAATCTTCTATATTTAATTTATCAAATTCAATCTATTTCGAATTTATAAACACGGTTATAAATTCTATTCCTATTTTCTAACAACTTCAACTTAATAAATCTCCTTTATTAATAATTCGATAAATATCCCATTTAAAGGCAAAAATCCAATTTATAAGTTAATCTCTTATAAATCTTTTATTCTACAGTTTCATCCATTTTATAACTTCACAATTTACAAATCTATAAATTCCATATCTTCACGATTTATAATTCTATAAATTTCATTTTTAACACTTATAAACTCGTTTTAAAATTCCAATATTTTAAATTTATAGATATCAACTTTTTAAATCTTTTAAATAAACTGTTCACAAAAATTCGAAAATCTCAGGTCAAACCATTTTATAAATTGCTTAAACTATTTATTTCAAAAATCACCTTACAGTCATAATTCACAAAAAACCTTAACTTTTATAACTTCAAAAATTTAAACGTTTATTTATTTAAAATAAATCAATTCAACAATTCAACAAAACGTCTACTTTAAAAAATTACTTTAAAATCCTTTTAAAGTAAAAGTCGTTATTTTTAAAGTTCAAAACTTGAATCCGATGATGCAACAACACCAATTAGTCAATCACAACAACAACATCATATATCAACATATGATAACAGAATATACATCAATATCTGTAAAAAATCAATACGGTGAGGAATCCAGTTGGATCCCTCCAACCTGTTTCCCTGCATCCACGGACGTTAGCACAATACCAATTCCACTTCGAGGTGGAATATCGCGGTATATGGGTTTTTATAAAATCATCCGCTTACTAACGGCGCAATAGGGTCTCATCCGCTATACGAGGCGGGAAATCAATCAATCCAATATATACATATGCCAATATGTATATATTGCTATATATATAGATATATCCTACTATATCTAATATAACATCCAAATAGCAATCATATCAATCAATAAATAACTGAAAATTCCACTTTCATTTTGAGTGAGAAAAATCTCACCTTAGCTTTTAAAGTTGCCATCCCATTTTCCATCCAGTTTGTTTTCTCGATTTATAGACCTTGTATAAATATTTGTACACATATATTAATATTCGAAACAATTAATTAACCACTTTCCGTTTTTAATTGTTTAATCCTGATAGTTCTGTTCTAAACCAATTTCTCAATTAATAATCTTATTTAACCAACATTTAAATTTCTTTAAACCCATTTTCTTTTTATAAATTCATTTAACTAAAATTCAATTTCATTTTTAGTAATTTTAATTATCCAATGATTTACTTTCAAACCAATTCTCTTTAACAAATTTTCTTATTTTAAAATAACACCTTAAATTTTAAACAAACTTCTATTTGATAATTTATATTAACCAATGATTTTATCTTAACAAATTTTCTTCCCTTAAATAAATCCTTTTATCCAATAAATTAAATTTCTAACGAATCTTCTTTTACAAAATACCTTAAACAAATTTTTTCTTTACTGTAACAATTCTTTTCTCTTTAACTAATGACTAGGTAAATCACAGTAATGCTATACCTTAAATTCCCAAGCGTCTTCACGTGAACATTGGAGGCCACCGCCACCCAGACTACAATCGCCGACCCCCAAGACCCACTTGCCACCAACCTGAACAGTGGATCGGCCTGCCTACCACCAATTTGAACTCGAGCCCAGTCCCACGCCTCCTTCGTCGCGAACTTCGCCAGCCACGCGACCTTGCCGTTATCCACGCGTGCACTCGAAGACTCGAATTTTCCTTTTTCCTCGAGCCTAAACTCGAGCCCTAATCGAAGCTGCATCCTTCCTGCCCAGTCGCGAAACCCCCTGCCTCACGTGGCATCGAAGACCACCCAGAATCGCGAGATCCAACTCGCGCTCGCGAAACCGCAGGAGCCCTCGAACGAAACTCCTCCACCGATCCAGATTCGAGCATCCATCACGCGACTCGATCGAACTGCCGCCTCTCCTTCAACTTAATTCGAACGAGAAAATGATTTCGTCCCTTTTCTTTTTCGTTTCTGAGGTGAACGATTTTAAATTGAAACTGTGACCATTTGGATTTGCTTTTGAATGAACGGAAGTGGAGTTTGGGGAGGAATGAATAAAATTTTAGTTCGGCCATTATTTTCTGTTGAATTGTTTTGAACGAAGGAAGATGACTATTTAAAATTTTGAAGGAGGCATGCGTTACACGATTTCTGGCGTGATACTAGGCGCGTTGTTAGGGAGATAACACGCTGCCTTACTTTGATGTCGGCATAAGTTTAAATTTTAAAAATTTAAATTGAATTTCATTTTATTCGACGCGTTTGCATATCGTATAGTCACAAAACAATTCCGATAAATACGAAATTGGAAATCTAGTAATAATACAATATTACGGACCCAATGAAACTGGTTTCGTCGAATTCCGAAACTGTTTGAAAAATGACTATTTTAAATATCGATTCAAACAATTAAATTTCAAAACTGAGCAAAACAGTTTAAAATTAAATTCTGAAGCTGCTGTTATCTTCAGTGTTATCAATATATATTTTACAAGCGTTTGAAATATTTTTAATCGGCCTAAATTTGAAGATTCAAATTTTTATTCAACTTCCAATCGATTAAATTTTGTAATTTAATCGCCAAATTCAAATTTAAATCGGGGATTCAAATTAAATCATCGTTTAAATATTTAAAATTAATTAAATATTTCCAATTTAATTTGTTCAAAATTCTGGGTCGTTACAGGCTCATCAGGCCATATTTATATAAATAATTGCTTTGTATTTATATAGTGCATAGAGGAAATTGGAAATGCTTACAAATAGTTGGGAATTAAGAAGTAGTGCGACAGCCGCTCGCAGGCATCGCTCCACTATGAAAAGTGTAAACAAATTTTGTTGTTAATGGTGTGCGTCTGCATAACAGTATCCATATGTGGCACATGTTCATTTATTGGACCTGTCTACTTGGTTGCTTACCGTAATGCACCCCAAATGACTGTAATTTCGTTTATTTTATAGGCCTACTACTACTACATTGTAGTATGACGGGCTGCTCTGTAAAGTGACCATAAGTAACGTCCACTTTAAGTGAATATAGTTGCTCCCATTGGCCCATGCCTCATCCTTTTAAATTCCATTCAACAAAAAGACCAACTGGAGGACTATATATCATAAAAGTATTCCTCAAGCACATTACAAAATATGGACTGGAATTTTGGCAAAGAACTCTACCACATAACAAAGATGTACACTACACATCAAGAAAAGTTTTTAAACCGAGCATTTGCTCGGTTGATAAAACTGAGCTGCTCAGTTTTTATAAACTAAGCACACATCTTTGATTAGCCTGCAATGTGTGTTGCATGATCAGTTTATGCTTAGTTAAAAATTTATGAAATATAATGGTTAACTAAAAGTATTTTGTTATCTAATTGGCAGAAAAACAATATTTTTTGGAGAAACATGCCTGTGATAATTGTTCATCGTCTGTAAGAATTATTATCCATCTTAATAAAAATTCAAAACAAAATTTCAACGATCAACCCATAATTGTCTGATATGTCTATACCAATAAATAAATCAGGTTTCTAGTGTTTAAACCTGTGTAGTTAATGCCCCACTATAACCCCGCTATATCTAATAGCGGATTTCTACCGCAATGATTTTTCCGTATAGCCGCAAAATATAGCCTTTCCGCTTTAAGCCCCGCTATTTCCGCTATATCCCGTTATTTCCGCTATATTTCGCTATTTCCGCTATATCCTCTTTAATAAAATGAATTGAAAAATTGCATTTATACATTATAAAAATTATGAAACTAATTTATTCGATTTAATTTTTAATATATTTTCAGAAATGAAAATACTCTAATATTCTACTAAATTCAATTATGTTATATAATTGTTTTACGTTTATTTAAAGTATATTCGCACATGTTTTTATTTAAAATTATTTATGTATTAATTATAATTCAATTGAATGATAATTTTTCATTTAATTACCATTTATATATTTGTAAAAACATTAAGTATGAGTTTTATATGCTATTTTAGAGCCATCCGCTATATCCCGCTATATCCTCGCTGTATCCCCGCTATGACTATTTGCACCTCCACCGCTTTGAATCTGCCGAGTGCTTTAACTGCACAGGTTTAAACCAAAACACAATTAAACTTGAAAGGTTAGCATTACTTATTCAACACAGTTTTCATGGAATCTAGATCTATTAAGTTCCATAAGATGAATTCGCACTTTATATGAAGTGAGTTCAACCCAGAATAACCATGTGTTATATTAAGAGAGCATGGTTCGTTCGTTCATTATTGATTCTTTAGTTAAGCATCGCTAAATTTATAGTAACATTCTTAATCTACCACAAACAATTGACAATTTTATGTGTGGATCTTAGTTTGGAAGCTTAATTAAGATTCATAGAGACAAAAACATTGTTACAATATGAATCAAGTCGTAAAAGTTCAAATCAACTGGCATCATTTTCTGAACTTTAATCGGTAAATTCTGTTTGGTTGATTCTTTTTTCCAAGGCATGAATAAAGAATTTAATATCATGTTAGTCTATACAAAGTCTGTCATGTTAGTCTATACAAAGCTTTTTTGTGCTTACTAGGATTTTCTGCATTATTGTTGTGGATAGTACTAATACTGTAAGTCCCTTATAACCAAGTCAACACTAATATAACAATAAGTAAATAAAACCTATATATGCCACAATATTAGAAAATAAAACATCAAAGTTATATATTTAACTCACGTACTGCTTTCAAGTAACCTATAAGCAACATAATTAAACCATATTTCCTCCCTTTGTTATGGATAAAATTTAACTTTATCAACTTCCAGCGAATATAAATTAAGAAGATAGAAAATAAAACATCCAACAAACCTCATAATAATACACTGCCTCATATTGGCATTGCTCCATCTTCGCCTTGTATTGGCAACGCTCCGCTGCCTCATTTAGAAATGCTCCATCTCTACCTCGCATTCATAGGCTCCACCTCACTCAGGTTTTTTATTATCTTAAATTGCGCTTGGGTTTTCGCCAATTGCTATTTAAATTTCGATTCAGGTAATTTCATTTAGTTTGTTTCCTTTTCCATTTAGCTCACACATTGAACACCCGTTGTTGTTCTTAGTCATGGTGTTATGAGTGAAATTCATCATTTATGTATTCCTATTGAAATGTAACTAAAGACAATGCATATACCATCGAAGAAAAGTATTCAATAAGAAATGTAAGAGAAAAGGTATACTTAATCTTATGTTTAGATGTTATTATGGTCGTATTTACACTATATTTCTCTTTTTAGAGTTGCTATGTGGAAATCACAAAATATAAATCAAGGAAAATAAGGTATATCTACTAATTTCTTAAGTTAGTTAGCTTCTAGAAAATTTAAACTGAAGGTACATTATCATTTGTTGCTATTTTGACTTTGCTCGATACTCAACCAAAATACTATTGCAATCGTCATTGTTGTGCATGTATAGATGAAATGTGTAAGAATTAATAAGTATGATGCATGATATGTATGGCATGGATGGTGTTTTTATTCTCACAAGCATAAGAACATCTAATATCCCATAAAACATCAAAAATTTCAATGGAAAATAGAAAATTAATTGCTTAATTGATGTTTTGCTAGTTGAATTTTCATGTTTTTCATTTTTTCTAACATATTAAGTAAAAATGACCGTAAAATTAAGAACTACCAAATAAATCTTATATATGTATGTATGTATGTATGTATGTTACAAAATTTTCATGATGAGTATGCACACAAAAATGCTTCGAAATATAACCCAACTTATGATTCTTGTGTTGGCATTTCATAAATTCCATGAGTGCACAACAAAAATGGTATAAAAGAAGACAATTTCACATAAATAAAAATGTCTAAGAAGCTCAATAATTTCCAATTCAGAAATTAATACAAATGTACTTAGCTTGTTATATGCTAATTTGAATTGGTACTTTCAACTACTCTATTAGCTCTGTAATCTAAAGGTATAGCCAAAATTTAGATACGTACAAGGGAAGGAAATTAATATTGAAACCAAATAGATATAAGAAAACAAACATTTTCTAACCCCTCAACCTAATTACAACAAGACTTAATTTTCAAACAGTCACAAACAACAATCAACATAATCAATTTTAGATCATTCAAACACATGAAAGTATAACAAGAAAGGGGTGTATGGTATGACATATCCCAAGTCACGTTCTATGAGATACCCAATCTTCAAACTTTTAAAATTATTACAGTAAAACTGCAAACCTAAGTTTTGTGGTGCTTATAACTTGAAAGGAACATAATTTCAAGGAAGATTAGTGTTCAAATAAAGCCGGTATAAAACATCCAGCTGATAGATGCCTCAAGAGAAACTTCAGCTATTAATTTGACTTTACTTTCAAAATAATTGATAAATTTAATATAAATAAAATCATAGTTGAAGCAGATGGATATTTGAAAATGTAGGAACTGAAGTTGAAAGTATCACTCGGACTAAATCTCCTAGTCATCAACTTTACTGTCCTCATTGTCAAACCAATGAAAACGGACAAATTCTACAAATTTTTTTTGCTTATAGTGGCATGCCCTAAAGTTTTGCACAAATATTTTATTATGTGTCAAATATTTATCCTGATTGTCGGGTACACAAAATCAATGATTTAGGGTGTAAAGGTTTGTTCGTAGTATGACCACGTCAATATCGGATTGAATAAAATCATCAATAATTCTACATAAGATATCAAATATTATTATATGTAATAAATTATTTGTCTAAATATATGGCATTTGAACATAGGAAATAATAATAAAAACTGAATACACGTTGCATTAATTTTTTTTCTCAATATTGGATAGTACAGTTTAGTTTCTCAAATGCTATTGGATAAAAATGTAAGATAATAATGGAAATTAGTTGGCAATAATGAATGACCTTTCATGTGAACTACGGTACCTGGGGTCGAGCTTTTGCTTAATGTATATGCACAATCCATATCCCTCTTCAGGATTGCAAACAATCCCTTTGACCTTGAGTTTAAGGAATATATGATCTAAAGTAAGAATTACCAAATGTGCACCCTTTTCAAACTATCTCAATAATTAAAATTCAATCAATAATAACATTTTGATGCCTCATAGACTATGCGAGTATTCAAAATATTTCATAGATTATATGGCTTACCAAAATACTACACATTTGAGTCTGCATAAGACCTTAGCATAAACAAAAATAGCTAAAGATGTGAAATATGCCAAATAAAACCGAAGATAAACTATTGACTATAAAAAATAGAAAACAAAATTGGGTAAAGAGAAAAGCCACCCAAATCATCGATGTTTGGTTGACATTTGAATCGTCGTCATAATCAATTCGACGAGATCTCCAGTTCGTCACTTTGTTGATGTTAAACTCGCCAGCAAAATTGATTTGACATCGTCGCGTAATGAAAAAGTCTGCAGATGCAGAAATTGTTGTGCAAAAATTGCACAAACGCGGAAAAACAATAAACATGATCTAGATTTTCCAATTTGAACATCACTTAATCTAGCAGCAGTTATTCTATTACTCCAAATAAATAGTAAATAACTATAAAGAAGAAAAAAGACGCACAATATTTATACTGGTTCCACTGTCATTAAGGTAGTGTATGTCCAGTCTAAAGGAGAGAGATTTTATTCCACATGAGAGAGTTACAAGAGATTACAAGATAAGAGTTTATATACCAAAGCCCTAAATTAGGGATAACAAAAAAAAGACACTCTATCTGGAGATCGCTGGCTGAATGTCAGGATAGATTTACAATTAAGTCTACCCTCAATTTATAACCAATGTAAATTCATGTGAGTCATCAATCAAATTACCAAGATATGGTAAGAAGATAATGGAGGCAAATTACAATGGTAACAAATCGCGCAAACATAACAAGTAATTCACTCATTCCAAAGATGGAAGAAAATAATCCCAAAGCAATGTGATTACGAAGAAAGAAATAATATGCATATCTTTTTGCATATATATTATTCCATAACGTGAGCATGCATATATTTCCTTGCCATCTCATTCAAATGCAATCCAATGATTTATGCATTTCCTTAATGAACACATGTGATTACTTTCCTTTTTGCATATTTGTTTCCTTCTATTTGTGATTTTGTATCATCAAAATTTAACACTCCACCTTGATGCAAAATCACATATCTCCAACACTCCACCTCGAGTCAAATTCTCTTTTAAACATAAAACTCTTAAAAATGAAACCCACCTTCAACAAAATCTCTTAACGAGATACAGACCAAAAATGAATATTTACCCAATGGGTTCCGGCAAGGCCATCCCCCATCACACCTTGCTAACGAGCTCAGACTATGTCCCTGTCCGCCAACAAAATGTTGAAAATATCCAAAATCAAAAGAAGGTAGATACCAAAATAATCTCAAAGCCACCAAGGCCAAAAAATTCTCTCAATCACCAATCCAAATACAGAACCAAAAAACAAAAGCCAATGGACATAACAAGGCTAATCCAAATCTCTGTATGCAAGACAAATCTCTCTCCTCCAACATACCTTATCTGCCAAACAACAAATTTCCCATGGAAACCAACATAAGACTCTCACATCAACATTGAGCCATGAAGCAGATATAGGTTCCCAAATCCAAATGTCCCTTCAACACAGTAAACTCCTTATCACCAAATTTCCAAGACTGGAACGCTCCTCTCTCTCAACATAATCTCCTCCATCTTTAACTTCCATATTGCACAAAATCTCCTTTTCCATCCAAATGAGTAATAGCATAATCACCATCGGATCTACCGCTCTTTCTAGAAGCCATTGATGCACAAATTTAAACAAATCGCCTTGCTCCGATACTAATCTGTTGTGCAAAAATTGCACAAATGCGGAAAAACAATAAACAGGATCTAGATTTACCCATTTGAACATCACTTAGTCTAGCACCAGTTATTCTATTACTCCAAATAAATAGTAAATAACTATAAAGAAGAAAAGAGACGCACAATATTTATACTGGTTCCACTATCATCAAGGTAGTGTACGTCCAGTCCAAAGGAGAGAGATTTTATTCCACATGAGAGAGTTACAAGAGATTACAAGATAAGAGTTTATATACCAAAGCCCTAAATTAGGGATAACAAAAAAAAGACACTCTATCTGGAGATCGCTGGCTGAATGCCAGGGTAGATTTACAATTAAGTCTACCCTCAATTTATAACCAATGTAAGTTCATGTGAGTCATCAATCAAATTACCAAGATATGGTAAGAAGATAATGGAGGCAAATTACAATGGTAACAAATCGCGCAAACATAGCAAGTAATTCACTCATTCCAAAGATGGAATAAAATAATCCCAAAGCAATGCGATTACGAAGAAAGAAATAATATGCATAATTTTTTGCATATATATTATTCCATAACGTGCGCATGCATATATTTTCTTGCCATCTCATTCAAATGCAATCTAATGATTTATGCATTTCCTTAATGAACACATGTGATTACTTTCCTTTTTGCATATTTGTTTCCTTCTATTTGTGATTTTGTATCACCAAAATTTAACATAAATTTAAATGTTTCCGACCTCAATAAATGGAAGATTAGGGTGCTGGTTGTTCTAGAATGAAAGCATGAGACCCGTTATAGTGAAGTAACCTAACCACGACGATCATCAATGAAGATTATGGTTAGGATGAGAAAAGAGGAATGAAGAGGATTAAAAGACGTTCTTTCGTAAGAACGGAGCTAAAATTAAAAGGAACGAAAGAAGCTGGGCACGAAATAGAAAACGCGGCTGTTCATTTCACAAAATGTCTAGGGAGGCTTCTGCGCTCTTGAAATGCAACTCAGTAATAATATAATAGTATAGATTCTTTTAGATTAAGCAAATGTACATGAAACTTGAGTAGCCATATTCTTATTTGATTTATTTCTAAGCATCTTTTACTCAATAATACACTTTAATACTTCATGCTACATAATATTGTTCATGACTACCATATTCTCCTTGTCTTTCCTCAAACCAATATAAAACTAAATGTTGGAAGATACATCGACAAGCTTCTTGAAGCTATCAAATTTACCTATATCTGATAAGTACTTATGTTATTATGATATTTCCACAAAATATTGACAAACACAAAACTTTTTAACTCATATTTCTTTTCTCCTATAGAGAAAAAACAGCTAGCTGGGGTTCTCCTTGAAGTAGGTCTACAAGGTGCTTTTATGTCAGGTAGCTCGTGTTGTATTGCAAATTTTGTAACTAACATCCAAGCAATTTGTAAAATATTAACATGCTGGTAAGATGATTTCCTAGAAGGGTTCAAGCAACATTATGATTCGTGAATCTGCAAATACCTTTGGGCTGGTTAAAGAATAAAATATGTTATAAAGGTACTACTAAAACTTCTATAATTCTGCATGATAATTTGGAACATGGACAAAATGGCACATGGTTGGTTCTTGATCATGTTGCCTTCTATTTACCACAACACAATAGTCAAGGGCATACCATATCGTATCATATCATGCTATGTATAAATATACATAACTATATCTTTAGTATTTGATTGTAGATGAAGCGTTAGTATTATATTTGGCACACATAAAATCTGCTTAGAATTTCGTAGAAAGAAGTACCTTACATATTCTAAGATGGCTACATTTGGTTATGATGAAGTTCATTGATCTCATTTCATGAAATTTATATTAACCACATTATAATTATTTGATGATTTTTTTGTTACCGACTTTGGAAGGTGTATTACTATTGTATGATTGTATTTGCATCTGTGGTATTGTTTTTCCGGTATGAGAAGTTGTATGCTTAAAACAGATTCAAAAAAGAATATTTGTTTTGTTTATCAGTTATCTACAAACTAAATTGATTATCATCTTCAGACGATGAATTGAACAAGTAGACTAAAGGGATTGTTGTCTACCTGTACACACCTGTGTACTAATTTAATTCCAATTAAAGTTAATTCTATTATTGCATAAAAAAATATTGATCAATATGAGCATACTCGGCGCCAGAAAGCTTTAGTTTAGTAAGGTGATAAATCTATGTGTTTGAAGTTGTAAATTATTTTGGAATCATTTGTTCTTTTATGTTGGATAAAATCGTACACAAAAAATTCTATGGCTTAAATTTTAGTGAAAATTAGGCCTATGTCCCTAAAATCAAATTTAATAGCCCAAAACTCCTTCCGTTTTAAACTTGTAAATCCGATCCCTAGTTTTTTTACAATATTTTGTTTCCTTAATTACCCTAATTTATTTCATGTTGGGTATGATTGCATTGGCGATCAATATTTGAAATCTTCGTAGGGAAAGCAGATTTAATTCGATCTACTGTTCGATTTTTTTTACGATTCATTATGTCTTCATCATCTTGCAGGTAAACGCTTGATTTAATTTTCAATCGATTTTGTATTATTGTTTTTAAATAATTGCATACAAAGCTGAAAAAACTTAAGTATGTGCATACAAATATGCAATTATTTGAAACTAATACTGAAACTGTATTTTAGTATAAATTTTAACTACATTTTTCATTATTTTTAACTATGTAATACATATGTAGTCTTAAAATGCAGCAGTTCAGTACCAAGATTTTTTAAGAATCTTTTTAGTTTTTATTTGCATATGTAAAATGCAGTTAAAATTTGCATTTAACAACTATATTTATTAACTGCATATCAAGTATGCAGTTAAAAAACACATTTAACAGCTGCAAATTTTAACTACATACGATATATGCAGTTAAAAATAATACAATTTATAATTTTATATTAGATATGTGTGCAAGTATAATAAGAATCTTATGAATTTTTAACTGCATAAGTGAAATGCACTTCAAAATTTGCATGATTCAAGTGTATGTTTTAACTGCATATGTTATATGCAATTAAAAGTTAAATTTAACAGGTGCTATTCTTCACTGCATAACAAATATGCAGTTAAAAATGGTGCAATTTATAACTGCATAAGTGAAATGCAGTTAAAAATGCAGTTGTTCATAAATAATTGCAAACATGTATGCAACTATTCATAATAATTGCATTCATTTAACAGCTGCAATTTTTAACTGCATACGATATATGCAGATAAAAATAATACAATTCATAACGTTATGTTAGATATGTATGCAAGTATAATAAGAATCTTATGAGTTTTTAACTGCATAAGTCAAATGCACTTCAAAATTTGCATGATTCAAGTGTATGTTTTAACTGCGTATATTATATGCAGTTAAAAATTGCATTTAACAGGTGCTATTCTACACTGAATAACACATACGCAGTTAAAAATGGTGCAATTTATAACTGCATAAGTGAAATGCAGTTAAAAATGCAGTTGTTCATAAATAATTGCAAACATGTATGCAACTATTCATAGTAATTGCATATATCTCTGCAAATATAATAAAAATCTAATGACTTTTTAACTGCGTAAGTGAAATGCACTTAAAATTTACATCATTTAATTATATGTTTTAACAACATATTTCATATGCAGTTAAAATTTGCATATAACAACTGTAATTTTAAGATTCATATCAGACATGCATTTAAAAATGATGCAATTCATAACTTCATAAGTGAAATGCATTTAAAAACGCAATTGTTAATAGTAATTGCAAAGATGTATGCAACTATTCGTAATAATTGCATACATGTCTGCAACTTTTCAATAAAATTGCATATAGAAACTTCTTAATAGATAACCTTTGATTTTTTGATTTGTATTGTTTTAATCTTATGAATCTCAACTTTCTTCAGTTCTGGACTCGATTCGGACATCGAGTTTTGAAGTAGCAACTAGTTCCGATTTATAATTCAGGCGATTAGGGTTTTTTTAAAGATGTTAATCGATGAAAAGAATTTGAAGGGTTCTGGGTTTTGTTCGGAGAAGACGTAAGGGTATTTAGGGAAATCTTTTTGTCACATTTAAAAATAAGGATGAGAAACTTATAATTAAAATGGGGGGATGTTTTGTGTATTTTCAAACCTATTAAGGATGTATGCCAAATGTTCCCTAAATTTTATTTAAAATTACTATCTGATCCATCTAACAATAGAAAAGGCATAAAATTCTAAATATTATATTTTATTCAGTTAATGTTTCTACATAGCAGTTATAGAGTTATGATATAACAAATCAAGTCGATAGAACCCGTTGACATTTATTCGAATTTTAAAACTTACATGATTAAACGTCTATGGTTTAGATCTGTGCTACTCTAGCAAATAATTCGTCCATAAAATGTGAACAGTAATAGTTGACTGCTCCACTCGAGCTTTCTCTGCCTCATACCTCTCCTGCGATGACGAATAGTAATTTGTAATAATAAATAATAAAGAACTTATCAAATGTGAAGTAAAAAAAAATTAAACAAATTTACCATCACGGATTTGGATTTTTCGTCCATAAATTCATACATAATATTCCCTTCCCTATCCGTGCGCTCGACGGCATGCGTATGAGTAAAGACCTCAGCCAATGTAGGCTCACGATTATATTGCTGAAACTGGAGTTATATATACAATGAATAATGTTACCAATATGAATAAATTATTTTACAACTATTTAGAAATGCATTTTATAACTTTACCAATTCCCTCCGATGCTGTTGGAAGGACTTCCACTCACCGCGGTGCAAAGTAGGATTTTAGCCCTGTTTGCACGGTTCCGTGCTGATAATTCTAATAAATTTAAACGCACGGTTAACTAAGTTAATGCACCTAATATACACATTTTAAAAAAATGTAATAACAAAATGAAAGGATATTTATTACTTACCTTCGACTCCGGAGTTTTCCACCGCTGCAGAAATCGAGCCCGTACAACAGCACCCATCCAAGGTAGCTTCTTTCCCGCTCTCTTGGCTTTAGATATGGTGTCTTTGTAATTTTTTCGCATTCTCTGATTCCAATGATTGACAAAAACATCCATATCTTGCGAGTCCACACGAACAGCTGTCTGCATATTGAATTTGATATGGGTTTGAATTATATACATTGTATTAATTTACAAATAAATTATAAATTTAAAATTACCATCAAGTCCGTGAATATGGCATTCTTGATGTGATTGGGAATGTCATCCCAGTGAGCCCAACATCCCGACATCCGGCCCATCAATGTCTTCCTCGACACTTGTAGAATAAAGTCGCTCGGCAGGACCTCAAACCCCCTGTATAAAATAAGAAGTACGAATTTAATAAATTTTAAATAGTGAAAATGTAATAAATTTGATACTTACCCTGCGCTCTTCGGCACTACCTCTACCACCGGACGTAAATCTAGCGCTGTGCCGTTGGCACCCGCACGAGCGGAAGAAGAAGGCTGAGATCTGCTAGAATGTCTCATGTGCATATCTGTTACAAACATATCATTTCATATAATAAAAAAAATTTCATTTCATTATTACAACACATGTTTGATTAATCATCATCACATAAAAATTGCACTAAAACATCATAAATGAGACAAGGTCTCCTGAGTATATATACATAATTTAAAAAAACAATAAGACATAACTCACAACATAGTCATCATTATTGATAACAACTGAACTTCAGAATATACATTATACAACAACTGATACAAAAATTCAAAATTTTCAGTCTCCATCGTCTTTTGATTCAGTCTCGTTCTCGTACTCTATATCGTTTTCTTCTATACTCTCAAATGCCTCTATTAAAACATTAAATTCATCATTTAACAAACCCAAATCAATATCATCAGCTATTATTATTTCATCATTTGGTTCAAGATCCATTTGACATGCTGCTTCTTCCGGAATATTAATTCCATCAAACGTAAATCTTGCCTTTGTTTTAAAAACAGCAGACCAATCTGCTTTATCTCTTTTTAAGGATGGATACAGGGCAAAATAAACTTGTAATGCTTGCTTGACCAATACAAAAGGATCATACTTATAGTAATATGAGGTGTGCTTTATTTCTATAAGTTTACATTTTTGTGCACGTTGATTCCAGAATCAGGAATATTGCTGAACCAACTGCACTTGAATAAAAAAACCTTTTCTGTAGGTTGTACATAAAATGTCAATTCTAAAACTTGTGTTAAGACTCCTTAAAAATCTTTTATATGCTCATCTGGATCATCACTGCCTTTGACAAATACACCACTATTATATGTTAATTTTTCAACACCATAATCCTTGGTGTTGAATTTAAATCCATTGACAAAGAATATTGGATAAGTCTTGACAATTCTTTTTGGTCCGAGTGCAAGATGTTGTAATCCTTCATCAACGACGCTATTTCTTGGATCATAAACGTAGTTCGAAAACCATTTAGAAAATTCCTTACTGAGATCGCAAGAAGGATGCTATGATTCATAAATACTGCGAATATATATGTACTATATGTTATATTACGATTAAAATGTAAGTATCATTGAAATAAATATGAATTTATTATTACCTAACAAATGGTGCAAATTCAGTATAATTAAGAAGAACATATGTGTGTGATACATATTGATTTCTATCATCTAACCATATTTCCACATATTTTACAGCAGGTCGGCCATGTTGTCTAAAAATAGACAACATTGTCCACGAAAAATCTTCTTTAATGGCTACATCATTACGAGGACCACTTACAAATGATAAGTTCACATGTTCACTGAAGTTATGAGAGAAAAAGAATGAAGCTTCTTCTTCAAGATATGATTTACAAATTGAACCTTCAACTCGTTCTTTCTGTCTAATTTTTTTCTTCAGATGATTCAAGTACCTATTACAAATTTAATTAATTTAATTTAAATGCACTTACATAAATCTGAATTTTAAACTAACAACAATTTTACGGATATTTACTATTACCTCTCAAATAGATACATCCATCCATATTGCACATGAGATCGAAGAAGAGCTTCGGATGGAAGATGAACAGGTAAATGTTCCATTACATTAAAAAAACCCGGCGGATTTTTTTTCCAGTTTGCATAGCAGTATAGGGATTTCTACTTCAATTTTATATATACGGTCAATTTTTAACGTTGTCGAACAAAGCTGTTTGTAAAACAGACTTAATTCTGTTATAACACTCCACACTTTTATGGGCAACAGTTCTTTGAAAACCACTGGTAATAAATATTCCATCATGATATGACAATCATGACTTTTTATCTCGCTCAATTTACTGTTTTTAAAGCCAACACATCTACGGAGACTAGAAGACATCCCATCAGGGCATTTTACTCCTTCCACCCACTTTAGCACGAGTTTTATTTGCTTGCTGTCTAGCTCATAGCATGCTCTGGGTTTTTTATTGTCATTGGGCTTCATATGAAGTTCGGGACGTTTACAAAAGTGTGTTATATCGAGTCTTGAATTCAGATCGTCCTTAGTTTTCCTTTTGACATTCATAATTATTTTAAACACGTTATCGAATATGTTTTTTCGTTTTGCATCACGTCAATATTATGTCGAAGTAGGAGATTTTTCCAATAAGGTAACTCCCAAAATATACTTTGTTTGCACCAATTATGAATGTCTGATTTACCTGGAATTTCAGTCTATATTCCAGTTTCATGTATCTTCGGATAGTCCTTTACAATTTCATATATTTCTTCGCTTGACCAAATCTTTGGTGGTGGCATATTCTCTTCTCTGTTAGCTTTAAAGTTTTTTTATATCTTCTAAAAGTATGATTGGGATGGAGAAAACACCGATGATAATCAAACCAATAAATTTTCCTTCCATACCGTAAAGAAAATGATCTTGTTTCTTCCATGCAATAAGGACAGGCTAGATGATCGGTCGTACTCCAACCTGAAAGCATCCCATATGCAGGAAAATCACTAATGGTCCATAACAAAGAAGAAAACATACCAAAAATTCCTTTTTTGTGAAATGTGGTATGTTTCAACACCTTCAAACCACAATGTTTTCATCTCTTCGATTAATGGTTGTAGATAAACATCGATTCCTTGTGTCGGATCATCAGGGCTGGGGACGACAACAGTGAGAAACTTGTATGGAATTTTCATACACAACCATGTAGGTAAATTATAAGGAGTAACGATAACAGGCCAAGATGAATATTTGCTACCAAACCGAGAGAATGGCGAAATTCTATCCATACATAAACCAAGTCTGACGTTATGGCTCTCTGCAGCAAATGTGGGATACATCTTATCGAAATGTTTCCATGCTTCTCCATCAAATGGATGTGTCAAAGTTTCATCTGCCTATCTTCTCATGCTGTGCCATCGCATATGACATGCCATGGCCGAAGACGCATATAACCTTTGAAGTCTAGGGGTAATTGGTAAATAATGCATTCTCTTGTATGGAACTTCCTTTCCTTTCTTTTTTCTTGGTTTCTATCTTTCCTCATTACATATTTTGCAGTTCCTAAGATTAATGTCACCTTTCTAATACAACATGCAACCTTTTATACATGTATCTACCTTTTGGTTAGGCAGATCGAAAGCCGACACAAGTGTTTTCACTTTATAATGACTGTCGCATATCAGATTATTGGATGGCATATGCCGTTTTGTAGCTTGTACAACTGCTGTAAATCCAGCTTCTATAAAGTTGAATTTTGATTTCATAGTGATGTATTCAGCGGTTACTAATAATTCAGTTCCATTTTACAACCATCCCACAGCGGTCTCTTAGCGGCATCCAATAAAGCATAAATTTTTTTGCTCCAACATTCGGTTCTTCTTCGACATTGACGTCTTCACTGTCAACTTGAATGGTATGAAACATTGATCGTGCTGCATCTTGCACCATACCTTCTATTGGATTCGTCATAACAACATCGACCTCTGATGCAACGGAATCCGCTGTAAATGCAACAAGTTCTCCATGACGATCCCATAAATAATAATTTGGCACAAATCCAGATTTATACAAATGTACTTTAACTATATCTAGTTTTCAATGCTACAAATGTTGACACTTACTGCAAGGGCAACGACGTTCTTCGTTATTTCGATTATTAGATATTGCGAATCTAAATAATTCGTGTACACCATTGTAGAAATGTTCTTTCACCGAACCTTTCATTCTAGTTCTGACTTCATACATCCATGTACGGTCGATAAAATAATCGAACATTATTCCTAATTTAAAATAATAGGGTAGTAATTTCGACAGTACTTCACTTCACTTCTATTCTATGCACAACTTCTCGCCCAAGTGATATATTGTTGTTGTTTTATTTTCAAAAATAAAGTAAAACCTTTTAGGACTAAAGGCTTCACACACCACAGTTCTGTCTAATTTCAATAGCACTTCAGTTCACTTCTCTTCTACGTATAACTTTGCATCCAAGGGGAGTATTTTTGTTGTTGTATTTTCTAAAATAAAATAAAACCTTTTGGGACTAAAGGCTTTAATTTATGGTTGTTGTATTTATTATAATAATACTTAATGCTTATTTTCAAATCAATATCATATTTATTTCAAAAAAATTTATATAATCGATTTTAGTACAATATTTGTTCTTGTATATAAATTTTATAGCTTTTTAGAAAATCGATTTGAGTACATTATTTGTTGTTGTTATATTCATTTTTTAAATTATTGGAAAATCAATTTCAGCAGCATATTTCTTCTTGTTTTGTTCATTTCTTAAGTTTAAAGGAAATTGATTTGAGTAAGTATTTGTTCTTGTCATATTCATTTCTTAAGTTTTTAGAAAATCAATTTGAGTAAAATATTTGTTGTTTTCATATTTATTTATTGATTTTTTTTACAAAATTGATTTCAATAGAATATTTGTTGTTGTTATATTTGTTACTTAACTTTTTACAAAATCAATTTTAGTACAATATTCGCTGTTGTTATCTTCATTTCTTAAAAAAATTCAAAATCAGTTTAAGTATAATTTTTCTTAACGTTTTATTACCTAAATTTTACGCTTTATAACGTAGTTTCAAACTCTTTTACCTAATAAAATTTTAATTTACAGATTTTATAAACTAAAATTAGAAGTTAGCACTAATAATAACAAAGTAAAATAAATTGATTTTATAAATCAAGTAATTGTACACTAATTTTCACGTAATCTGTAACATCTCCAAATTATAACAAACATCGTTTTCCACTATAACAAACATCGTTATCCACTATAACAAACATTCGCGTAAACTTATTAATAAGCATATTAATCAATGAATACTAATTTTCGAATTTTAAATTAACCCTAACTTTTAATTACAAATTAAACAATCAAACCACTTACTAACATCTCGAAATCAACTAACACACTATTATCATCAACTAATACACAATAATAATCAATTTCAAATCAATAATCACCTACTTTTCTAAATTAGGGTTTTTATTTTATCTCCAAATCAACTAATAAACTGTACCATCATCTAATAACAATTAATCTAACATATTCATACCAAAATTACTAATTTTGCATAAATAGGGTTTAAGACAATAAACCTCAAAAAATGAAGCCAAATTGAAGGAGGAAGGAGTGCACAGCGTGTATAGGTCGTTGGCGTCGACTAGATGCGGCTGGTGGTGGCTGGAGTCGGTTGGGGGCGGAATTGGGGAAGAAGAGAGTTAGGGAGGGAAACTAGCAGTCTGTTCGCGGGTTATATTCAGGTGGACGACGACCGCATTTTTTAGCCTTCACTAGACGTCGCCATGATCGGTCATAATTCAAAGCCGTTCTAGTAGTGTATGTTTCCAACTATACACTTCTTTTATGTTTTCTTTTTCTTTTAACGCATTTTTTGAAGAATGTTATTGTATTTTCTTGATTGAAGCTAATAAAAAAAATTAGAAGACATGCATTAACCTTCAAAATTCTAATTCATTCATCAAACAAATAGCCTTTATATAGGCAAAAAAATAAACAATTTCATGCGCGAGACTAGGTTCTTTGTCATACCGGTGACCTTCCTGAATACCACAACACGTATAGCAAACATGGACCACTAACAAAAAAAATCAATTAACTAAACAACATTTGACTTAGCTAACTATACTTCCAACAATTCCTCCCTTAAATCGATGTTACATAACATTCAGTTTGATAGAAGTGATATTTGAGGGGTTTCATAAAATATTTGCAATTTGATCTATGCTTCTATAGCATATTTATTTAATGACTCCATCATTTATGAGATTTCTTAGTCTGTGAAAGTTTATGTCTGTGTATTTGCTTCACCCATGCAAAATGGGATTTTGAGAGAGCTTGATTATTGAACTGTTGTCACAATAAATTGCAGTTGCCGCTTCTTTCTTGTAACTTTTCAAGAATCTTTCTCAACCAAATGGCTTGACATGCACATGAAGTGGTTACGACTAATTCAGCTCCAATAGTTGATAATGTAAATATGGTAGCTTCTTAGAAGACCATGAAATTGCTCCTAACCCAGCATGAAAGCAGTGCGAAGATGCATTCTGTTTGAATTCCCCATGTAATTGCTTATAAGACTATCTGAATTCATTATATATGGTCTTGTTGTCGTTAAGTGCATTCTTCTCACAATTTGTTTGTTAAGAGTATTATCAACCTTCTTTTTTCCTGATATTGCCCAACTTCAATCCACACTCTACCAAGGTGTTCACAAAATTACAACTACTCATACCAAATTTGTCCAAAATATCATTATCATGTACACATTTCTTTTGGGAAATAAAAGTACTAGTGATAGACAGCTTAACTTTAAGACCACGAAAATAATGCATTCTTCCAAGATTAAACATATCAAATTTCTATCGTCCATCGATTTCTAGAAATTAGCAAACATGGCACTGTCATTTCTAGTAAATATGAGATCATCTACGTACAAACATACAATAATCATCTTTCCTCCTTTTCTTGTTTTAATATATAGTGTATACTCATAGAGACATCATTTAAACCCTTTTTCAAAAAATAAGCAACTATGCATCTATACCAAACCTTATGGAACTTGTTTTAGCCGTACAGGACATTTTTTAATTTATACACCCGCTTTTTGATAGAGTCAAAGGTGTACCCTATGGACAATTATGTAATCTGATTATATGACTTAACTCTTATAGCGAATCTTATTCGAAATAAGGTAAGCATTTAGTTTTATTTTTAGTATATATATTGTTATATTGTGACAAAAATAATGTTATAAATAACTAAATGTATATAATTAGAAAATCCTTAAGAAGAGTATTTAACGGACAACCGTTTACGAATATGTTGTGAGAAATGCGGATTACGGATCTTAAGGCTAGAATTAACACTAGAGGGGGGTGAATAGTGTTTTAAGGAATTGCTAATTCTTTTTGAGTTTATCTTAATTTGAACACAAATGTATGCAATATTCAGACACGGATATGATCACATAATCAAACACAGAGGCAGATATAAAGTAAAAGCAATAAAGGAAAGAACACACCGGATTTTATACTAGTTCGGAGTTACCCTACATCCAGACCCGCAACACAAGTACATATTTCCTTTCAAAATCAATTCTTACAATTACACCCTCGATTTCAAGGCCACGAGGTACACCGCTCCGGATTCGCTATCCTCTGGGTAGAGATACTTGATTTTACGGGCAACAAGTTCACCCGATTGATTTTCCAGGCTACAATCACACCTTTTCTCGCT
The DNA here is from genome assembly GCA_030737815.1 of Allium fistulosum. Taxonomy (NCBI): domain Eukaryota; kingdom Viridiplantae; phylum Streptophyta; class Magnoliopsida; order Asparagales; family Amaryllidaceae; genus Allium; species Allium fistulosum. The sequence continues at coordinate 107,116,066 of CM060907.1, forward strand.
CGATTGATTACAAAGAAGTCTATAACTCTGAATAGCACTGGGATCTTGTCGAGATAGTGATAGAGAATCAAACCAGAGATGATCTAGTTAGATTCAGTGGTGATTTCGGCAGAGTAATGGTAAACATGTATATAAAGAAATGTGGAAGAAGTAGAGAAGTGAAATCAGAGAAAATATGATTGTAAATTTGTTTAAAACATCCCCTATTTATAGTAGAACAACAACCATGTTCCTTCGTGAAAGGATATGACGAATAGACACTTCCTTTGAAATTCAAACTTTTGAAATAAACTGTCACCTTGTCGACAAGGGGTCCTTGGGGTTATCTACAAGCCTAAGTTATTTTTGGTAATCTGTTTTTCTTTGAAAATAACTTCTATCTTGTATTAAAACTATTTTAAACTTTATAAATATACTTAACTATAGTTAAAATAAGTATAGAGAATAATATTTTGGTATATATAAAATTTTACTATAATTTTATATTTAAATCTAAGTATAAATATTAAAAGTTAAATATATTATAATTAAAAGATAGTTTAAAACCAAGGATAATTTGATATTGAAAATAAAGATTATTTTGAGGCTAAAAGTATTTTAAAACCAGGATAGATGTTTTTGATTTAAAAAGGAAGATTTTGAAATCATTTTGAAAATAAGATATAATTTTGTAAAACATTTGAATAAAAGATAGTGGATACAAAACAATGTTCCACTAGATTTTTCGTAGGTTCCATCCTACTTAGGGTTCCATCCCTTTAACGGGCTCGAAGTGGATTCCATTCCACGAATAAAATGGATTTTAAGATGTCAGTGCTTTTCTAGGAGTTTTAACAAAATTCCTAACTAAATTACTTATCTTGAAATCTTGAACTCTTTATAATCTTGATACTCATGAGTCTTGAATCTTGATATCTTCGATCTTGAGTTCAATAGTTCTTGAATCTCTATACTGTACAGTCTTCAATCTTTGGTACCTGTGTATATATCATGCATATACATATATATCTAAACAATAATGTTAGTATTTATATTTTATAATCTTATTCTAAGGTCGTTGTCATCAAAACTAACTTCTCAGGGACTAACAATCTCCCCCTTTTTGATGATGACAACCTTTGTTTATAAAATATTACTTCTATCCTAATAACTCCCCCTAAAACTAATAACTCCCCCTTAATCTATGCTTAACTTTCCTATTTTATACTTCTCCCCCTTTATCATCAACAAAAACAAAGTTTAATCTATGCAACTCCCCCTTAATCTAATACTATATTACATGTGATTATAATGATAGTGTTATCGTAAATAATCAACACTTAATTCTGAAACTAAAGCTTAGCCCTTAATAACTAACTCTCCTAACTAAGAATCCGTATATGATAATATTTATAATAATGATAATGTGAGAATTCAAATATGAGAACACAAATCGTTTATTAATTATATAATGTTTTATTTACTTTTGTGTAGAAAAGATAATAAGATCATATACAAATAACGATAAGAAAGAGAGAAAAAAACTAATGTGTATCCTTGACAATGGGAGATCTATGAATCGAGCAATTTGGGTAGTGGAAACAGAAATTTCCACGTTGTTCGACTAGATTTCCATCCTTGTCAAAGCACACTTCGCCAACGCAAACAACTTTGTCGTCATCTTCAACGTGCTCTTCTTCCATGGGGGCTTCTTCTTCTTCTTCCTCGTTGTCCTCTTGCACTTGAACACTTGAGGATTCTTCATCGATCAAGATGGGACTGGCGTGATTGTCCATTAGAAACTTTCACAAGTTTCTAAGGATTTTGCCTTGCCGTTCTTGTTCTTTGGCCATTCTGATTTTCTCCACTTGAATTTTAGTCATAAGTTGCAGTGCATCCTTCAAGGAAACCTCCATTTTCATCATTCGTGCAAGCGTAGTTCATTGAAATGGTCCGGTAGAAGGAGAAGAGAACAAAAAGGTTGAATTTTTGTTTGATTTGGAGAAGGAGGCCATTGTTTTATTGTTTTCAGAAGATAAAACAGAAAGAATGAACAAAATTTCGAAATAAGAAGAATATATAACCACCTATTTGAATTTTGGTAGGAAAATTTCAAAAGAAAAAAAAATTCGTTATATGTCGGCAGGGGTAAAGGAGGGTTGTCGACAAGGTACTTATATTTTTGCTATTTGATTTATTTTAATTTAATTTTAATTATACTTGTTATATATTTATATTCTATATTTCAGTTATTGAACAAATACCTAATTCTCTTCTTAATTTAGTAAATATAGATTCATTTAAGGGTTTTGTTAAGATATCAGCAATTTGATTCTCGGAATTGATATAATCAAGAGTAATTACTTCCTTACTTATATTATCTCTGAGAAAATGATGTCTGATATGAATATGTTTAGTTCGAGCATGATGAGTAGGATTTTTGGATAAATTTATTGCACTAGTATTATCACAATAAATTGGTGATTTTGAGATATTTAAACCAAAATATTTTAAAGTTTGTTGCATATATATTACTTGAGAACAAGCCAAAGCAGCAAAAATATACTCTACTTCGGTTGTTGATAAAGAAACTGTGTTTTGCTTTTTACTAAACCAGGAAACCAGAGAATGCCCCAAAAAGTGACAAGTTCCACTTGTACTTTTTCGATCTGATTTACAACCAGCATAGTCAGCATCACAGTAAGATATTAATTCAAAAGAATCATTTTTAGGATAAAATAAGCCATAATCAAAGGTGTGTTTAACATATCTTATGATACGTTTTACAGCTTCTAAGTGGGTCTCTTTAGGTTGGGATTGATATCTTGCACAGACACAAACAATATGCATGATATCAGGTCTACTAGCAGTGATATAGAGTAGTGATCCAATCATTCCTCTATATAATTTTTGATCTACAGCTTTCGAGAGATCTTCTTTACTTAGGTACTCATTGGTTGCCATGGGAGTGGGTTTTCCACTTGCAGTAGTCAAACCAAATTTACTAACTAGGTCTTTAGCATATTTTTCTTGACTGATAAAAATACCATTATCTAATTGTTTTATTTGCAATCCTAGAAAGAAGTTTAATTCACCCATATGACTCATCTCAAATTCTTTTGTCATTATTTCAGAAAATTCTTTATTCATTTCAAAATTAGTTGATCCGAAAATGATATTATATACCTAAATTTGTACTAGTTGAATATAATTTTTATTTCTTTTAGTAAAAAAAGTATTATCTACTTTACCAATTTCAAAGTTTGATTGTAATAAGTAAGATCTTAGTCTATCATACCAGGCTCTAGGAGCTTGTTTTAGACCATATAGAGCTTTCTTAAGTTTGTAAACATGATTTAGTAATTTTTCATCTTCAAAAAGTGATGGTTGTTCAACATATACTTCCTCTTTTACAAATCCATTTGAAAAGGCACTTTTAACATCCATTTGAAATAATTTGAAATTATTATGATTTGCGAAAGCAAGTAGAATCCTAATGGCTTCTAATCTTGCTACGGGAGAAAAGGTTTCATCACAATCTATTCTTTCTTCTTGACAATAACCTTGAGCGACTAACCGGGCTTTATTTCTAACGACCTCACCTTGTTCATTCATTTTATTTTTATAAACCCATTTAGTTCCAATTATAGTTTTATTTTCAGGTCTAGGAACAAGTTCCCAAACATCATTTCTAGTGAATTGATTTAGTTCTTCTTGCATAGCCAAAATCCATGAATCATCAGTTGATGCTTCTTTTGGGTTTTTGGGTTCAATAGTTGATATAAAGACTACATTGCTCATTTTACTTAGTTGATTTCTAGTTGTAACAACAGATTGCATATCTCCTAGTATATTTTCTATAGGATGATATTTTAAAAGTTTAATCCTTTTATTAGGATGATTGATTTCATTATTAGTTTCAGTTGACTCCTGATTTTGAGTAATTAAATCCTCTTCATCATTTGTATCTTCAATTTTTTGAGATTTTCATCGAATGAAACATGCATTGTTTCTTCGATGGTGTTAGTTCTTAAATTAAACACTCTGTATGCTTTACTTCTATTAGAATATCTAATAAAGATACCTTTGTCGGATTTAGGATCAAATTTATCTAAGTTATCTTTTGTATTTAAAATAAAACATTTACTTCCAAAAATTCTAAAATAAGATACCTTAGGTTTCTTTCCGTGAAGAAGTTCATAAGATGTCTTATCAGTTAAAGGTCTAATTAAAATTCTATTTAAAATATAACATGCGGTAGCAACTGCTTCTGCCCAAAAATGTTTTGGTAATTTACTATCTGAAAGCATAGTTCTCGCACACTCTTGAATCGTCCTATTTTTACGTTCTACTACTCCGTTTTGTTGTGTAGTTCTTGGAAATGAAAAATTGTGAGTTATTCCCTTTTTATTGCAGAATTCCTCAAACTTTTCATTTTCAAATTCACCACCGTGATCACTACGGATGGTTATAAATTTTACAAAATGTTGATTTTGAATCCTTTTTGTAAAGTTCTTAAAACTTAAAAAAGTATCACTTTTATGTTTCAAAAATATTGTCCATTTAAATCTAGAATAATCATCTATAATTACAAAAACATATTTACTGTGATTTATTGACTGAATTTGAGATGGACCAAATAAATCAAGATGAAGTAATTCAAGAGGTTTTGAAGTTGAAATCATATCTTTTAATTTAAAGGAACTTTTTCTAAGTTTTCCTAATTGACATGCATCACATAAACTATCTACTTTAAAATTCATTTTAGGAAAACCTCTTACTAGATCATGTTTTGATAGTCTAGATAAGAGTTTGAAATTCAAATGCCCAAATCTCTTATGCCAAATCCAAGGGTCACTTGTATTTGCCAAAAGACACAGGTTATCATTTGAAACTTTCATACTAAGAATATAAATTTTATTTTTCCTAATTCCCTCAAATATTATGGTTGAATTATTATCTTCAATGTGACACTTATCTTTTTCAAATTTAATTTTATATCCTTAATCGCAAAGTTGACTAATACTTAGCAGATTATGTTTCAGATTCTTAACTAGCAAAACATTAGTAATAATAGGAGTTTCAGAGTTACCGACATTGCCGATGCCAATCACATATCCTTTTGAGTTGTCTCCAAAGTTAACCAGTCCTTCGTCTTTGTATATTATATCATTCAGCATATCCGAATTACCAATCATGTGTCTAGAGCATCCACTATCGAGTATCCATTTATTCTTTTTGATCTGCATAATTTGTCCATTGTGGATTGATTCCTCAATACCCATAAAACATGTTTCCTGCACATCATACAATTTTGGTAGACAACTTGAATTTGAATTTCAATTATATGCAGACTCATGAGACAGTGATGATCTGAATATTTCTAAACTAGTATTAACAAGTTTTTCAAACATAGCCATTTTAAATGCTTTTTCAAAATTCATATTATGAAACTTTGAAAACCTCGCTCTGATACTAAATATGAGAAATGCAGATTACGGATCTTAAGGCAAGAATTAACACTAGAGGGGTGTGAATAGTGTTTTAAGGAATTACTAATTCTTTTTGAGTTTATCTTAATTTGAACACAAATGTATGCAATATTCAGACACGGATATGATCACATAATCAAACACAGAGGCAGATATAAAGTAAAAGCAATAAAGGAAAGAACACACCGGATTTTATACTAGTTCGGAGTTACCCTACATCCAGACCCGCAACACAAGTACAGATTTCCTTTCAAAATCAATTCTTACAATTACACCCTCGATTTCAAGGCCACGAGGTACACCGCTCCAGATTCACAATCCTCTGGGTAGAGATACTTGATTTTACGGGCAACAAGTTCACCCGATTGATTTTCCAGGCTACAATTACACCTTTTCTCGCTCGATTGAATACAAAGAAGTCTATAACTCTGAATAGCACTGGGATCTTGTCGAGATAGTGATAGAGAATCAAACCAGAGATGATCTAGTTAGATTCAATGGTGATTTCAGCAGAGTAATGGTAAAAATGTATATAAAGAAATGTGGAAGAAGTAGAGAAGTGAAATCAGAGAAAATATGATTGTAAATTCGTTTAAAACAGCCCCTATTTATAGTAGAACAACAGCCATGTCCATTCGTGAAAGGATATGACGAATAGACACTTCCTTTGAAATTCAAACTTTTGAAATAAACTGTCACCTTGTCGACAAGGGGTCCTTGGGGTTGTCGACAAGCCTAAGTTATTTTTGGTACTTTGTTTTTCTTTGAAAATAACTTCTATCTTGTATTAAAACTATTTTAAACTTTATAAATATACTTAACTATAGTTAAAATAAGTATAGAGAATAATATTTTGGTATATATAAAATTTTACTATAATTTTATATTTAAATCTAAGTATAAATATTAAAAGTTAAATATATTATAATTAAAAGTTAGTTTAAAACCAAGGATAATTTGATATTGAAAATAAAGATTATTTTGAGGCTAAAAGTATTTTAAAACCAGGATAGATGTTTTTGATTTAAAAAGGAAGATTTTGAAATAATTTTGAAAACAAGATATAATTTTGTAAAACATTTGAATAAAAGTTAGTGGATACAAAACAATGTTCCACTAGATTTTTCGTAGGTTCCATCCTACTTAGGGTTCCATCCCTTTAACGGGCTCGAAGTGGATTCCATTCCATGAATAAAATGGATTTTAAGATGTCAGTGCTTTTTTAGGAGTTTTAACAAAATTCCTAACTAAATTACTTATCTTGAAATCTTGAACTCTTGATAATCTTGATACTCATGAGTCTTGAATCTTGATATCTTCGATCTTGAGTTCATCAGTTCTTGAATCTCTATACTGTACAGTCTTCATTCTTTGGTACCTGTGTATATATCCTGCATATACATATATATCTAAACAATAATGTTAGTATTTATATTTTATAATCTTATTCTAAGGTTATTGTCATCAAAACCAAATTCTCAGGGACTAACATATGTTCGTGACAATGAGTATGGAATCGAATAAAATAAATATTTATGATTAAATATTCCTAGTTAATTAAGATGTATCGAGAAGGGATATAGATATATCCATTAAGTCTAGTATATGAAACGCTCTTCATACGATAGACGATGAATCACTCATGATCGTTAGAGGCACCGAGGGGCTGCATACGTGTGGTTGTTTGGAACAATTACACAACGACTATAGAATACAATAGCCTATCATTTTTGTTTGATAATAATAAACATATATATATATATATTCGATTAAATGTATTTTTCATTGTACTATTTTATTTTTCCACATAATTTAATAAGTATTTGTTGAATAAAATAAATAACTCAGAATTCATATTTAAACAAATATTTTATTCAAACAAATATTTTATTACAAAATCAATAGTACAAATTTGAGCTCTCACTACATTTACACATTTTCAATTACAACACAATTTTCACTTTACAATTTTACAGACATATTTCACCTCACTACATAATTCACTCAACGCTCATACACTTGATCTTGACTAGATCCAGCTTGTGTCCAGCCATCTGTTATACCTTTTAAATAAATAACGCAGTAAACTAGAAAAAGATACAAATTTAAATTGCAAAAATAAAATTGAATTTAAAATTTATTTTTGCCTCAAGTAGTTAGGTTGTTTCTTTTCATATTTTCTGACAGGGACCAAATATATGTGCACGAACAACTCTTAATATTCATAGTGTATCACTGTGAATATCACAAGGTCGTTTCCCAATTCCATCTCATGGACTAGGGCAAATGCACACATGTACAAATCGAATATAAATGGATACGACACATGTATTACACAATTACACATATATACATGCATATGTATGCATGTATATGCATGAATATGTGCATGTTTTTCAAAATCAATGAGCAAATGCCGGTTCATAGGCAACCCGAACCAGATTTCAAATCAAAACAAGAACACACCAAATTGCAATGCTAATGAACACAGCAGTTCAAAACCAAACCAGACACAAATGCATCAAGCTACATTCAGGCATGAACACAATGCAACATGAAGACCACCAGACCAGACTTCAAGATGAACCAGACCAGACAAGTAGTGGTGAACACAAAGGCAAGAACATAGACCAGATGAATGACCACATACAAACCAAAACCAATCAAGCACAATGAAAATAAGTCTGACCACCAAATGTACAAAGAACCAAACAAGTGAACAAGTGCACAGGTGTTCAGGTGAACAAAGCAGTATGTTCATGCAAACCAGACTTCAGAGAATACAAGTTCAATGGCATGGACAGATGCAAAGAAGCATGACTACAATAACATGAATTTCCAAGCAAATGCAGACAATAGATCGTATGCAAAAGAGGAGACAACAAGCACACAGGAAAAAGAATTACTAGTGCAACAACAAAGAGATAAATATGTTCAAGTGCAAGGTAACATGAGTATGCAACAGTCACATATACACATGTATACATATATGCATATACATATATGCATATATATGTATACACATATCAGTTTATAAAATCACACACACATGAATGCAAGCACTCGGGTGGACACAGCAACTAGCACAAAATCACAAAGGCTCAGAGATTCAAAAGTAGCAGTTTTTTTCTTCAAAGAAATGAAACAAGCAAAGTCAGAATCACACACATATATACATACATATATGTATATATGTATAGACATGGAGACCACAATTTAACTCGAAGCAAATTTACAATGTTCAAACAAGTCAAGACCAGGATAAAAATCGCAGAGGGTGACATGATGAACAAGTCAGGCTTTAGGAAGTCAAAATCAGTGAATATATATCCCAAATTCAAATGCAAGCAATCAGCGAACGATAAACAGGGCGTAGGAGCAAAGAACGGAACAAAGTTCAAATATATTAGAGATGAATAAGTCAGAAAAATCCCACAATCGCTCGATCAAAAATCAACGCAAGCACCAAAACTCACTGACAAATTCAAGCCGAAAGTATATACGAAAATATAGGAAATCGATTCCTATAAATACCCAAAATCATCATCGGTAAAATACAGATTCGAGTTCGAGAAAAATTCTATAGAGCTTGCTTAGAACAAACTAAAAACAAATCCAAAACTCGAATCAAAGTCAAGCATAATCAAAATCGAAAAGGGGCAAAATTACATACCGAATATTCGAGCTTGACTAAATTGGAGCGACCGTGAGCAATAAAAGCCAGGGATCAATTGATGAAGCAAATCCAAGAGAATTTTTCACCTCAATCGATCAATTTTTGAATCGGCGTCTTCAATTTGAACAATACCCTAATTCCAGATTGATAAAGAAACAAGGCAGCCTTGAAAAAGAGAAAAGGGAACGAATTTCTCAATTGTTACCGCACTATCTTTTGTTTGGGCCGGCTTTTAATTTTTATTGGGCTTCAAATTTATAAATTAGGGTTTTGTTTTTAGTTTTAGTTTTTATTTTGTAATTTCCTTTTAAATTGTGTAAACTTCTAGTTGTTTAACTAGGTTACGAACTATGTGGCGTAGTTCGAAGAATTCGCAACTTAGTGGCTGAGTTGTGGCAGGGTTTGAGCTTAGAGTTAGGTTAGTCAAGTTAGCGGGTGTTGCAAGTTTAAGAGTGTTTGTAAGCGTCTGACTACTTAATTTCTAGTAGAATCCTTGGGGGCGGCACGTAGGCAGGTTTTTGCCGAAGCTGGGTAAATCTGTGTGTGATATCTACTGCATTACTTTCTATTTTTATTTCCACATTAATTTTTATTAGCACACCTTATTCACCCCCCCTCTAGGTTGAAAACGATCCTACAAGTGATATTAGAGCAAGGTTAATAGCATAGATGTCTAACACTAGTTGCAAATCTAGCGAGAGTTAGTCCAGTATGATTCCCCCTATTTTTTATGGAATAGATTTTTTAAATTGGAAATTAAAAATGGAATTTTATTTAAAATCTATTAATTCTAAATGTTGGGATATTATTGGAAATGGGTGTGATATAGTAGACAAGAGAAATACTTCGATTAATGCTCTTGCTATGCATATACTATATTCTCATATTAATCGAGATAATTTTAACCATATCTCTCATTGTGAAAGTGCACAGGAAATCTGGAATACTTTTGATGCAATATATGGTGCAAAAGTCAACAACGGTGAGAAATCCTCCACAATCAACTCAGTTAAAGAAACATGCTTGATAGGATTTGCAAAAGACAGCAGTGATGAAGGTTCAGTAGCCGATGAAATAAGTGATTTTTCATTCAATGATTTAGTTCTCTTTGCCGGAAATTATTTGAAAATAATGAAATTCTTGAGATGAAAAATAATAAGTTGATAAAGGAACAATCTAAACTGCGTCAAAAAAATAATGATTTGGAAAATGAGCTTAAAAATATTATGAAAAATAAAAATTCTAATTGCAAAAGGTGTTTGGACTATAAAAAAGAATTTGCCTGTTTTCTTGAAAACTTTCAAAAGTTAGAAAATGAAATTTTAATTCGGGAGAAGAACAAAACTGAGTTGATTTGTAAAAATAATATTTTGCAGAAAGAGTTGGATAGTTTTAAGAGGTCGGAAAGTTCTAAATTTGTGATTTTTGAAAAGAAATTAAATGAGGTCAACAAAAATTTCAAAACCCTTGAAAAATAAAACATGATTTTGAGAAAATACGAAATTATTCGATTAAATCATGAGTTTGAAAAGGAGATTGAAAAAATCAAGGATTTCGAAAAAAAATGAATTTAAAAAACACCAACTCTTTGAAACTAAGATGCTAGAAATTGAGACTAAAATTAGAGAGCTTGAAAATGAAAATATGGACTTGAAAATGAATAATTTTGAAAAGAGAGATAGTACCATTAGCTGTTGTTCGAAGCTAATAAATGAAAATAAACTTTTAAAATCCAAAGTTAATAAACTTGAGTTGACTACTCAGAAATTTTTCACTAGAGAAAAATCATTTAATATGCTCTTAGAAAATCAACTCTTCGTGAATAAAAGGAAAGGATTTGGAATTGCGAAAGTGTCAAAATATGAACAAACGACTAATAACACTGTTAAGGGGAAAAGTGTGATACCCAAATGCGTAAAGTGTGGAAATATTGGACACGGCAAGGTAATTGTCAAAATATATACAAACACAAAACCGTCAAACAAATATGGATTCCAAAAAGTACGAATATAAATGATTTGAAATTTTAAAAAAATTTGATTCCTAAGTACAATTGTAGATGCTAACGGTTTGTTATATAGACAAATTTGGGTATAGAAGATTTCAATAGATAATAATAGTGGTCCTACATCCTTAGTTAGACCACTTGCCTTCTCCAAAATTTAGACACATAAGTGGGCTAAGGTACAAATTTAATGGAGATAGATTTCGAGTTGTTCTAGGTGATTGATAAACTAAAATTTAAATGTTCCTTAGCCTATAAATATTAGATGGAGATCATCGCATTTCAGATATCACGGCATCGAAGGAAAGTGAGGTATGATCTCTTAACTCAATTTTGTTCACATATTGTTAATTATGTTTTCATCGACATTGTTGAAGTATTTCTGCCATATTTTGAGCTTCTTAACTCCGATTCGTAAAATTCAAAATGTTCTGGAAAATAGATTTATAATGCCACAACTTTTCTGTTTTTAGTTTTTATTGATTCACTTTGGAATGTCACGAATAACTGCAATAAATTCAATATATAACTCAGAAAGCATATTTGTTTTACACAAACAAGTTGTGGTATTTCAAATAATTTTTGATTGATTTGACAAATTGACTTGAAACCAATTTTGGCAAGTAGCATTTTTGAACATCTAAAACTCTCGTGTTATGAGCCAAATCAAACTTTAAACTTTTATCAGCCAAATAAAGGTTTCAAATTTAGTGAGTCTTCGAAATGAAGATTGTCAACTGCTTTGAAACAACAATCATTATTGACTCTCTTCATGTCTATCAAATCAATTTTCAAAACTGCTTTGACGAATTTTTTGAATGTGTGTTTTTGCTCAATATAGATTACTTTACTTGTGCTTGATATAAATGGATGTGCTGAAAATTTCAAAAAACGGTTCAAGTGTTGAGGAGAACATGTTTTTCTTATATACCACTATATATCACCATGAATACCTCAAATACAAGTGGTATCTGATATCATCTCATGTTGAAATCATTTTTGCAATTATTTAATTATTTATATTGATTTTCAACTAGAAGTCATTTTCACAAAACCCCGTTACAAAAAATTAATTTTCACTTATTTTAATTTTTGAAACTTGGGTTTTCATCATGTTAAAAGTACTCTAGTTTATTTCGGTAAGAGATTTGTAACAACCCGCATATTTATTCGATTTTATATTTGAATATTTTATTTAAATATTTTATCGTTAGTCGGATGTTAGTCCGAAAAGCTACTTTTTGCATACGGTCAAATTGGGACTCGAGACCACCTCCATTGAGTTCAAAATGACGTTTGCGATCTTTTTGAGTGTAAACTTCGATATATTTAGAGATAGTGAAATTTTCGTCACTTTTTGCTTTGAGCTTTGGTTTGGGCTGAACCATTCACTAACTCAGCCCAACCCCCTCCTTCTCTTCACAACTTCATTCTTCATTTCCTAAACATAGAAGCTTCATCAAAAATGGAGGAGGGAATGGGAAATTAAAACTCCAAGCTCAAATTCTTTTGCAATCCATCATTCAACTCCAAATTCAAGAAGAAGACATTGATTCAAGCTTGGGACTGTTCTTGCTTTGCTTCAAGCTTCATCTTCATTGATTTTTGGTGCAAAGGTGAGATTTTTATCTCACATTCTTGACTATAACTATCTTGGACTGTTGGGAATGAATTCCCATCACTTTAGCATGTACATTTGCCTTTGGTTTGGTTTGGATTGTGAAAACCCCCAAATTTTAGTGTTTCGGCAAAAATCTGGGCTATAGATCGTTCTGCCCTGCTAGCTCGCGCGCGTGGAAAAGACTCTGCCTGCATTTAGCTCGTTCTGGACTTAGCTCGTTCGTCCCTAGGTCGTAGGTCGCTGAACCTTAGGTCGCTATGGTGTGGGAATGTTGTGTACGACACTTAGGTCATAGGTCGCTCGGCCATTACCTCGTTAGGTCGCTCGGCTACTAGGTCGCTCGGCCACTAAGTCGCTCGACCTTACCTACCCATTAGGTCGCACCTTTCCTTAACTCGACCGTGTTAGGTCGCCCACCCCGCTAGGTCGAACCACTGATAGGTAGCGTGCATGGTAGGTCGTTCCATCTTAGGTCGCTCGGCCTGTTTTCCCTTAGGTCGCTCGACCATTCACCTAGTTAGGTCGCTTGACCCCAGTCCGCCTTAAAGTCGCTCGGACCTAAATGATTAGGTCGCATTGCCTCATCACCTTCTTAGGTCGCGAGATTAATTAGGTCGTTCGACCTACTTACCTTTTTAGGACGCTTGGCCCTATCTCCCTTAGGTCGTTAGACCTTATTTTCCCTTAGGTCGCCTGACCTCTTAAATCGTTCGACTACTAGGTCGTATCACGTTAGGTCGCCCAGCCTTGTTAAGACGTTAGGTCGCACGTCTTTCTATACTTAGGTCGTTCGACCTGTATTTTGTTAGATCGCTCAGCATGCTTGGTCGCACCTCCTATTCATACTTTGATGCATTTTGAGCCGATTTCCTTGGATTTCATTCACGTCTTCGAATGTGAAGCTTTGTGGCTGGTTGTTTCTGCAATCATTTTGTGATTCGTCACTTTACAAATACGAAGGTTTCAATACTAGTAGTAAATATCAAAACTCTTTCATCAAGATGATTTCAACTCTATTTTTATTACAAAGCTCTTATTCCTAAAACCGTTTTCCAATCTATTAGTATATACAAGCCTTTACTTCACTCGGATGAGGAATCTAATTAAACGACTTAGCAAAACAGGTGGTATGAAACGCTTGCGTTTACTTCGTCGGTTAATTCTTGGACTTGTTCGACTGAACCTTTTGTGACAATTTCCTAGTGAAGATCTACAGTTTGTTCGTAAATATTTAAGTTAAGCTAGTGGTTATGGGACATGAAGCTAAACTCATATATTTACTAGCTTAGTGTAATTGACACTTCTTGATGATCATGATGATCATTTTTGTGATTTAGACTAGCAATTGTGCGATGTCTCTTTGTCTATGAGGGAGACTAAACCCCGTTTGTGTGATGTTTCTACATCACATATGTGGGGTAGCGCCCCATGGTCTTCGGGCCGTTCGTGTGTCAAAATTTAATGGATAGCTTCCATGAAATAGCTTCTCGTTCTTGTGTTACACGTGTTGGTGAGTTTTCATGCTCCCGTTCTTGTGATAGGCCTCCCCCCTTTTTATGTGATTTCTGGATTTCGTGTGTTGATTTCTGGAATTTGTGCTTCACCAATTTTCATGATTTTCATTGATATGTTATCAATTTTTGTGCATTGGTGAATTCGTGTGTCATTGACTTGTTATGAATACAAGTTTAGGGTATGATACCCCATTTTATCTTTGAGAAGATTCTTGTGATATTGATTAATCTCTTGTTGATTTTCATTTACATACTTATAGTAATATGCCTTTATGGTTATTATATGTTTATGCCATATCTCTTATTCTATATCATGTCATCTGATATTTATAGCTAGACTGATCTGTTTATTATTTTCTTATGAAATAATACTCGGGTCAGACCGAGATGTTACAGGTGCTTCTGCTTGACTTCTCTCCAGGGATCTATTACTCTGGCTTTTGGCTAACTACTTAGATTAGTAGTTTTTGTTGTACACATTTGAGATATCAACTCATTGATGTATTCTTTTGTATAGCACATGTTGCTATTCTTTTGTATTATCGTGGATCTTTCTGACCACTACTCTGATGTACACTTTCATGTGTTATATATATATTCATATCTTTTTCCGCCTTTGTGATATGGATGTCTGTGACTGATTTATGTTAGTTTACTTCTATGTTTGTTTCCGAAGATTATTTATAGCCACTGTGTGATAGCTTTGAGTTTGTATCGGTATGTCGGATTTCCTCCTTAAATGATATGCATTCTATACTATCTGACATATCGGTGCTCGCACAAAGAAGTTACATGGATGGTCGCTCCTCAACAGCCTTATTCTCCGTGCTAATTGACAACACTACACCGTAGTGTTCTTGGTTAGCATGGGTATAGAGGTGGGGCGTCACAGCTTGGTATCAGAGCCAAACTTCGGAACAATGTAGAATAACTTAACAAGGATCATCGTCCTAAGTCCAACTTAGGAGTCGTGCCTTAGGATTTCAGTCGAGTCTTTGAACCGACTCATCCTATTTCCTTTTATGTATCCTTGTTTTATCTATCAAGACTTGCTTGATATTTATTTGGAGAATAACTTTTCTTCTTTTCTCTTCCTAGAAGAAGAGAATGTCTAGACCAGGTCGTCCCAGAGCTGGACCATCTACTGTTACTCCCTAGGATGGAGTTTTCATGACTGCTCAGCAGCTTCTTGATTTAGTAAAGAATGCTCAAGCAGCTGGTCCTAATCAGGAACCTACTCATCCTAAGTCTGGATTTGCACGTTTGTGCAACGATTATACCAACTTGGGTGGGAAACCATTCAAAGGTTCCGAAACTATTATTGAGGTCCGGGCTTGGTTAAGAACATGCAATAGAATCTTTTCTCGCATGAATCTTATCGATCTTCACCGTGTACAGGTGGCCTCCAGTATGCTCCAAGAGAGAGCATTGGATTGGTACGAACTTCTTATTTCTGAAATTAATGAAGCAGATCTCACCTGGGAACAATTCCGGGAATGCTTCGAATTAAAATTCATACCAGAAGCAGAGAAAGTGACATTGGCTCGACGTTTCATAGACCTTGTTCAAGGTGAATCCTCTGTGACAGATTATGTCGCATCCTTCGAGTCACTGTCTAAATATGGGGCTAAATACATCAACACCCCATTGAAGAAGAATCAAAGATTTGTCTATGGCTTAAACAAGAATCTCAAGAAGTCATTACTTCTAAAATTAGAAGTTTCTTTCGATCAACTCATTGATATCACTCTTCGTCTCGAAGAGGCGGATAGGGAAAGTGATGTTGAAGTGGTGGCCGCCAAACCAAACTTCAACAACAAGAAAAGGCCTAATAAGTTCAAGGGTACTTATCCCAACAAAAAGGGTAAGCAAGCAACTCCTGCTGCAAAGACACTTTCCCCTATTGATGGGAAATGCTTCAACTGTGGTGCTAAGGGCCATTTTGCGAACAAGTGTTCAAAGCCCCGTTCTTGTCGCTATTGTAAGAGTCCAGATCATTATATGCATCTATGCCCTAAGCTTCAAGGCAAGGAGGGAAAGTTAAACGTTGCTCAAGCCCCTGGCAACACATCTCGCGGTCAAGGTATGTCTCATTCTGTCCTAGATGCCATTATTATATTTCATGATCAACCTATTAGAGTTCTCTTTGATACGGGTGCATCCCATTCTTTTATATCAAAGGAACTTGTCGATACTTTTTCTTTAAGTGTTGTTGCTTTAATGACTTCTTTAAGAATTGCGAATCCGGTTGGTGGATCCGCAACTCTTAGTTTGCTTTGTAAAGATGTGGAGATTATTTTATGTGACTTTTCTTTCCTAGCCGATTTGCATGTCATGCGTTATTTAGGCTTTGGTATGATTTTGGGTATGGATTGGCTTACCCGTTATGAAGCTCATATCCTATGCCTTGAGCGGACTATTTATCTCTGACATCCACAATCTGTAAAGCAGATTTCTATTGTTCTTAAAGATTCGGATTCCACTTTGACGGCATCTTTATATTCTCTGAATCCTCTTGATGATGACAATGATGATGAGGAAGATGTCATTTCTCTTATTCACATCGTTCGTGAAATTTCCGACATATTCGAGCCCGTTTTAGGATTACCACCTAAGCGAGCAATTGAGTTCAAAATTAATCTTATCCCTGGAGCTCAACCTATTACTCGTCCTCCTTATCGCATGTCTAATAAGGAGAATGAGGAGATGCACAAACAACTATCCGAATTTGAGACGAAGCAATTTATTCGCTCTAGTTCCTCACCTTGGGGAGCTTCAGCAATTTTCGTGAAGAAATCCGATGGTACACTTAGGCTTTGCGTCGACTACCGCAAGCTTAATGATCTTACTATTAAGAATAAATATCCTTTACCTCGGATTGATGATCTATTTGATCAGCTTAGTGGTGCTAGAGTCTTTTCACAATTGGACTTGGCTACCGGTTTTCATCAGCTTCGCATTGTAGAGGATAACATTCCTTTGACTTCGTTCCGTACACGTTATGGATCTTATAAATGGCTAGTTATGCCATTTGGTTTAACGAATGCTCCGGCTTATTTCGTTGACCTTATGAATCGAGTTTTCAAAGATTTTCTAGATCGGTTTGTTCTCATCTTTATTGATGATATTCTTGTGTATTCTAAAACCGAGGAGGAACATGAAAAGCATCTTCGGATTATATTGGAAACTCTTAGGAGCAATCAATTAAAAGAAATTTTTTCTAAATGCCACTTTTGGCAATCTAATGTGAAGTTTCTCGGTCATATTATTTTCGAATCCGGAATATCAGTGGATCCTTCAAAGATTGAAGCGATTCAAAATTGGAAGAGACCGGAGAGTGTAACGGAAATCCGTAGCTTCCTTGGGTTGGCGGGTTATTACCGTTGTTTCATTAAGGATTTTTCTAAAATTGTCGTTCCTCTTACTAGCTTAACAAAGAAAGGTGTTAAATACATTTGGTCAGACAAATGTGAAACTTCTTTTCAGAAATTAAAAGAACTCCTTTCTGATGCTCCTATTCTTGTCATTCCCAAAGGGAATCAAGATTTTGTTGTTTATACCGATGCTAGTCGCGTTGGTTTGGGTGCCGTTCTTATGCAAAAAGAACGTGTTATTGCTTATGCTTCTAGGAAATTGAAGCCGGCTGAGACTAGATATGCCACACATGATTTAGAACTCGCGGCTATCTTTTTCGCCCTTCGAATTTGGCGACATTATCTTTTGGGAGAGAAATTTATACTTTATACTGATCATAAGTCTTTGAAATATTTATTTTTTCAAAAGGAACTTAATTTGCGTCAACAGCGTTGGCTCGAATTCCTTGCCTCTTATGATCTGGATATTCTTTATACTCCCGGAAAGGGAAATCGAGTTGCTGATGCTCTTAGTCGCAAGCAACAAGCGGTTGTTTCCATGATGATATCCGAGTGGAATGATCTCGAGGTTTTATCCACTTGTGAAATTCGAGATCGTGTTTCCGATTTATGTTCATCTCTGGTTCTTTGTAGCCCTGAGGCTCATCCTTCTCTTTTAGACCGCATTCTTGAAGCTCAAAGGCTAGATCCCGAGTTGGCTCTTCTTGGCCAAAATATTAAGGATAAAGTTGATATTGAAGGTTTGAAAGACTTTGATATTAATTCTCGTGGCGGCATTCTAAAATTTGGTAGACTTATCGTACCAAATATTAGTGATCTTCGTAAAGATATTCTAGAAGATTCTCATCGTTCCAAATATTCCATTCATCCCGGTAGTAGTAAAATGTACGCGGATATGAAGCGACTTTATTATTGGGAGGGGATGAAATCTGATATTGCTAACTTTGTTAAGTGTTGCATGACTTGCCAGCTCGTCAAGGCTGAACATCAAAGGACCGGTGGGTTATTGCAACCATTGGAAATTCCAATTTGGAAGTGGGATCAAATTTCTATGGATTTTATTGATGGCCTTCCCCGTTCTCGTACGGGTCATGATAGCTTATGGGTGATCGTTGATAGACTTACTAAATCCGCCCATTTTATTCCCGTTCGGTCGAACCGAACCGTTCCTCTTCTGGCCAAACTCTTTATCAAGGAAATTGTTAAATTACATGGAGTTCCTACTTCCATTGTTAGTGATCGGGATCCATTGTTTACTAGTGGATTCTGGAAGAGTCTTCAAAAAGCTTTAGGAACGAAGCTTAATTTTAGCACCGCTTATCACCCCCAGTCCGATGGACAAACTGAGCGTGTGAATCAAACACTTGAAGATCTTCTTCGTGCTTGTGTTCTTGACTTTGGGGGAAGTTGGGAAGATCATATTTCACTTGTTGAATTTTCCTATAATAACAGCTTCCAATCTAGTATTGGTATGGCTCCTTTCGAGGCACTCTATGGAAGGCCATGCCGATCTCCTTCTTGTTGGCTTGAGGCCGGTGAGAAGCTGGTTTTAGGTCCAGATTTTATTCGGTATTCCACAGAGAAGATTGACCTTATTCGACATAGGATGAAAGAAGCCCAGAGTAGACAAAAATCCTATGCCGATAACCGAAGAAGAAAATTAGAATTTTCTGTCGGAGATCTTGTATTTATTCGTGTTTCACCTATGAAGGGTGTTGTACGCTTCAGTCGATCGGGAAAGTTAGCGCCTCGATATATTAGGCCATTTCCTATCACTGAACGTATTGGTTCCATGGCTTATCGCCTTTCATTACCGGCTCAGTTTGTTGCCATGCATGACGTGTTTCACGTTTCTCAATTACGGAAGTGCCTTCGGGATTCCGATTCTATTCTTGAGCCCGGTGTTGTGGAAGAGATTGAAGTTTCGCCTAATTTAACTTATGAGCAACATCCTATTCGAATTATTGCTTCGGAGGTTAAACGACTTTGAAATAAAGATGTTCCGCTTGTAAAGGTTCAATGGTCCTCAAATCCTAAGGATTTCTCTTGGGAATCTAGAGAATTCATTGAGCGTACACATCTGGACTTACTTTCTCATGCTCCTTGAGGTAAACTTCTTATTTCAAATTTATTTTTTTGTGTATTAATATGCTTTTATGGTTGTTACTTTTTATTTCCACCTTATATATTGCGAGGACGCAATTTCTTTAAGGAGGGGAGTCTGTAACAACCCATATATTTATCGATTTTATATTTAAATATTTTATCGTTAGTCGGATGTTAGTCCGAAAAGCTACTTTTTGCATACGGTCAAATTGGGACTCGAGACCACCTCCATTGAGTTCAAAATGACGTTTGCGATCTTTTTGAGTGTAAACTTCGATATGTTTGGAGATAGTGAAATTTTCGTCACTTTTTGCTTTGAGCTTTGGTTTGGGCTGAACCATTCACTAACTCAGCCCAACCCCCTCCTTCTCTTCACAACTTCATTCTTCATTTCCTAAACATAGAAGCTTCATCAAAAATGGAAGAGGGAATGGGAAATTAAAACTCCAAGCCCAAATTCTTTTGCAATCCATCATTCAACTCCAAATTCAAGAAGAAGACATTGATTCAAGCTTGGGACTGTTCTTGCTTTGCTTCAAGCTTCATCTTCATTGATTTTTGGTGCAAAGGTCAGATTTTTATCTCACATTCTTGACTATAACTATCTTGGACTGTTGGGAACGAATTCCCATCACTTTAGCATGTACATTTGCCTTTGGTTTGGATTGTGAAAACCCCCAAATTTTAGTGTTTCGGCAAAAATCTGGGCTATAGATCATTCTGCCCCGCTAGCTCATGCGCGTGGAAAAGACTCTGCCTGCATTTAGCTTATTCTGGACTTAGGTCGTTTGTCCCTAGGTCGTAGGTCACTGAACCTTAGGTCGCTCTGGCGTGGGAATGTTGTTTACGGCACTTAGGTCGTAGGTCGCTCGGCTACTAGGTCGCTCGGCCACTAAGTCGCTCGACCTTACCTACCCATTAGGTCGCACCTTTCCTTAACTCGACCGTGTTAGGTCGCCCACCCCGCTAGGTCGAACCAATGATAGGTAGCGTGCATGGTAGGTCGTTCCATCTTAGGTTTCTCGGCATGTTTTCCCTTAGGTCGCTCGACCATTCACCTAGTTAGGTCGCTTGACCCCAGTCCGCCTTAAAGTCGCTCGAACCTAAATGGTTAGGTCGCATTGCCTCGTCACCTTCTTAGGTCGCGAGATTAATTAGGTCGTTCGACCTGCTTACCTTTTTAGGACGCTTGGCCCTATCTCCCTTAGGTCGTTAGACCTTATTTTCCCTTAGGTCGCCTGACCTCTTAAATCGTTCGACTACTAGGTCGTATCACGTTAGGTCGCCCAGCCTTGTTAAGACGTTAGGTCGCGCGTCTTTCTATACTTAGGTCGTTCGACCTATATTTTGTTAGATCGCTCAGCATGCTTGGTCGCACCTCCTATTCATACTTTGATGCATTTTGAGCTGATTTCCTTGGATTTCATTCACGTCTTCGAATGTGAAGCTTTGTGGCTGGTTGTTTCTGCAATCATTTTGTGATTCGTCACTTTACAAATACGAAGGTTTCAATACTAGTAGTAAATATCAAAACCCTTTCATCAAGGCGATTTCAACTCTATTTTTATTACAAAGCTCTTTTTCCTAAAACCGTTTTCCAATCTATTAGTATATACAAGCCTTTACTTCACTCGGATGAGGAATCTAATTAAATGACTTAGCAAAATAGGTGGTATGAAACGCTTGCGTTTACTTCGTCGGTTAATTCTTGGACTTGTTCGACTGAACCTTTTGTGACAATTTCCTAGTGAAGATCTACAGTTTGTTCGTAAATATTTAAGTTAAGCTAGTGGTTATGGGACATGAAGCTAAACTCATACATTTACTAGCTTAGTGTAATTGACACTTCTTGATGATCACGATGATCATTTTTGTGATTTAGACTAGCAATTGTGCGGTGTCTCTTTGTCTACGAGGGAGACTAAACCCCGTTTGTGTGATGTTTCTACATCACATATGTGGGGTAGCGCCCCATGGTCTTCGGGCCGTTCGTGTGTCAAAATTTAATGGATAGCTTCCATGAGATAGCTTCTCGTTCTTGTGTTACACGTGTTGGTGATTTTTCATGCTCCCGTTCTTGTGATAGGCCTCCCCCCTTTTTATGTGATTTCTGGATTTCGTGTGTTGATTTCTGGAATTTGTGCTTCACCAATTTTCATGATTTTCATTGATATGTTATCAATTTTTGTGCATTGGTGAATTCGTGTGTCATTGACTTGTTATGAATACAAGTTTAGGGTATGATACCCCATTTTATCTTTGAGAAGATTCTTGTGATATTGATTAATCTCTTGTTGATTTTCATTTACATACTTATAGTAGTATGCCTTTATGGTTATTATATGTTTATGCCATATCTCTTATTCTATATCATGTCATCTGATATTTATAGCTAGACTGATCCGTTTATTATTTTCTTATGAAATAATACTCGGGTCAGACCGAGATGTTACAGGTGCTTCTGCTTGACTTCTCTCCAGGGATCTATTACTCTGGCTTTTGGCTAACTACTTAGATTAGTAGTTTTTGTTGTACACATTTGAGATATCGACTCATTGATGTATTCTTTTGTATAGCACATGTTGCTATTCTTTTGTATTATCGTGGATCTTTCTGACCACTACTCTGATGTACACTTTCATGTGTTATATATATATTCATATCTTTTTCCGCCTTTGTGATATGGATGTCTGTGACTGATTTATGTTATGTTTACTTCTATGTTTGTTTCCGAAGATTATTTATAGCCACTGTGTGATAGCTTTGAGTTTGTATCGGTATGTCGGATTTCCTCCTTAAATGATATGCATTCTATACTATCTGACATATCGGTGCTCGCACAAAGAAATTACATGGATGGTCGCTCCTCAACAGCCTTATTCTCCGTGCTAATTAACAACACTACACCGTAATGTTCTTGGTTAGCGTGGGTATAGAGGTGGGGCGTCACAAGATTACTCTAGAAAAGATAACCATTGACTAATTGAATCTTTTGGAACTTATCAAAATTATTATAGTGCTTGAAAAGTATGGATAGTGATTAAATTATATTTCATAACAAGAAGAAGTATAATTTTATAATTTCATGAAAATTAATCAATTTTTATAATATTTTTAGATTATTACTTATTCCATATCATTTCTATCACTTTCACCTTTCTGTCAATCCATACATCATAATATAGTGTGCAGAATTTGGTATTTCAAAATAAGGAAATATTTTTTTTGTAAAATAATTATATCCTAAAGTATTACTCTCATTTAAAAGTCCTCGCAGTTATGCATGGGTGAATTACTTGAATTTCTATATATGGGCTTCCATTCTCATTTAAAAGTCCTCGCGATTATGCATGGATGGGACGCGTATATGAAAGGGATAAATATCAAGTATATTCTAATCTCATTTAGAAGTCCTCACGGTTACGCATGGTTAGAAAATACTTGACATATTTATTTTTAAAAAAAAGGGGTAACTACTAACCTCATTTAAAAGTCCTAACGGTTATGCATGGTTAGTAAGTGCTTTACATTTTTTTGTATAATATTTGAAAAGGGAAAATGCACAAATTATTCCTTTATTGAAAATATCAAACTCTTGTCACTAAATAAAATTTTCCATAATCCTACTATTTCTCTAAAATGGAGTTTGTTTCTAATTAATAAAATATTATGATTTTTGTTTGATTAATTGGAATTTGAAATTAATATTTCCCTCTTGATTTGATTTTATATTTTTAATCAAAATCGTAGCTATTTCATTTACTATTATTATTTTTTATGATAACAAAAGGGGGGGAGGTTAAGATTTTGATTTTTGAGTGATATCCTTACTAATATTCGAGAGTGTTTTATTCAAAGTTATTTTTAATTAATTTTTCAGTTTTAACTACACGCATCTGTGTAGGGGGGGTATTCAAATAGGAGGAGCTAATAGAATTCATCAAGGTCAAATACATTTAATAAGGTCAAAATATTAATATATGTTTGTTATCATCAAAAGGGGGAGATTGTAGAATACAATAGCCTATGATTGTTGTTTGATGATAATATATATATATATATATATATATATATATTCGATTAAATGTATTTGTCATTGTACTATTTTATTTTTCCACATAATTAAATAAGTATTTGTTGAATAAAATAAATAACTCAGAATTCATATTAAAACAAATATTTTATTCAAACAAATATATTATTACAAATTCAATAGTACAAATTTGAGCTCTCACTACATTTACACATTCTCAGTTACAACACAATTTTCACTTTACAATTTTATATACATATTTCACCTCACTACATAATTCACTCAACACTCATACATTTGATCTTGATTAGCTCCAGCTTGTGTCCAGCCATCTGTTATACCTGTTAAATAAATAACGCAGTAAACTAAGAAAAGAAAAAAATTTAAATTGCAAAAATAAAATTGAATTTAAAATTTATTTTTGCCTCTGGTATTTAGGTTGTTTCTTTTCATATTTTCTGACAGGGACCAAATATATGTGCACGAACAACTTGTAATATTCACAGTGTATCACTGTGAATATCACAACGCCGTTTCCCAATTCCATCTCACAGACTAGTGCAAATGCACACATGTACAAATCGAATATAAATGGATATGGCACATGTATTACACAATTACACATATATACATGCATATGTATGAATGTGTATACATGAATATGTGCATGTTTTTCAAAATCAATGAGAAAATGCAGGTTCAGAGGTAACCCGAACCAAATTTCTAATCAAAACAAGAACACACCAGATTGCAATGCTAATGAACACAGCAGTTCAAAACCAAAAGACACAAATGCATCAAGCTACATTCAAGCATGAACACAATGCAACATGAAGACCACCAGACCAGACTTCAAGATGAACCAGACCATACAAGTAGTGGTGAACACAAAGGCAAGAACACAGATCAGATGAATGACCACATACAAACCAAAACCAATCAAGCACAATGAAAACAAGTCTGACCAACAAATGTACAAAGAACCAAACAAGTGAACAGGTGCACAGGAGTTCAGGTGAACAAAGCAGTATGTCCATGCAAACCAAACTTCAGAGAATACAAGTTCAATGGTATGGACAGGTGCAAAGCAGCATGACTACAATAACATGAATGTCCAAGCAAATGCAGACAATAGATCATATGCAACAGAGGAGACAACAAGCACACAGGCAAAAGAAATTACCAGTGCAACAGCAAAGAGATAAATATGTTCAAGCGCAAGGCAACATGAGTATGCAACAATCACATATACACATGTATACATATATGCATATATATATATATATGTCTACACATATCAGTTCAGAAAATCACACACACATGAATGCAAGCACTCGGGTGGACACAACAACTAGCACAAAATCACAGAGGCTAAGAGATTCAAAAGTAACAGTTTTTTCTCTCAAAGAAATGAAACAAGCAAAGTCAGAATCATACACATATATACATACATATATGTATAGACATGGAGACCATAATTTAACTCGAAGCAAATTTACAATGTTCAAACAAGTCAAGACCGAGACAAAAATCGCAGAGGGTAACATGTTGAACAAGTCAGGCTTCAGGAAGTCAAAATCGGTCAATATATATCTCAAATTCAAATTCAAGCAGTCAGCAAACGATAAACAGGTCATAGGAGCAAAGAATGGAACAAAGTTCAATTATATCAAAGATGAACAAGTCAGAAAAATCTCACAATCGTTCGATCAGAAATCAATGCAAGCACCAAAACTCACTGACAAATTCAAGCCGAAAGTATATACGAATATATAGGAAATCGATTCCTATAAATACACAAAATCATCATTGGCAAAATACAGATTCGAGTTCGAGAAAAATTCTACAGAGTTTGCTTAGAATAAACTAAAAACAAATCCAAAACTCGAATCGAAGTCAAGCATAATCAAAATTGAAAAGGGGCAAACTTACATACCAAATATTCGAGCTTGACTAAATTGGAGAGACCATGAGCAATCAAAGACAGAGATCAATTGATGAAGCAAATCAAAGAGAATTTTTGACCTAAATCAATCAATTTTTGAATCGGCGTCTTCAATTTGAACAATACCCTAATTCCAGATTGATAAAGAAACAAGGCGGCCTCAAAAAAGAGAAAAGGGAACGGATTTCTCAATTGTTGCCGCACTATCATTTGTTTGGGACCGTTTTTAATTTTTATTGGGCTTCAATTTAAATATTAGGGTTTTGTTTTTAGTTTTATTTTTTATTTTGTAATTTCCTTTTAAATTGTGTAAACTTCTAGTTGTTTAACTAGGTTACGAACTACGTGGTGTAGTTCAGAGAATTCGCAACTCAGTGGCTGAGTTGTGGCAGGGTTTTGAGCTTAGAGTTAGGTTAGTCAAGTTAGTGGGTGTCGCAAGTTCACATGTGTTTGTAAGCGTCTGACTACTTAATTTCTAGTAGAAACCTTGGGGGTAGCACGTAGGCAGGTTTTTGCCGAAGCTGGGTAAATCTGTGTGTGATATCTACTGCATTACTTTCTATTTTACCACATTAATTTTTATTAGTACACTCTATTCACCCCCTCTCTAGGGTGAAAATGATCCTACAACGACTCAATGAGATTTTTCTATAGGTTAAAATTCAAATAAAAAATGATGATGTGCTGTAGTCTTTTGACTTGAGAATACTGTGAAACTTAAATGTCTAAAGTATACTTTAATTATAGTCAATCACACGACAACTGTGATCATGTTAAGGCTATAGTTTGATGTGAATCAAAACACTCGAAGTGAAATACTATTCAAGAGAGGAATCGTCTCCTTCAAATAAAAGGTTAGCATCACTGTAATTGGTAGTCAACATAAAATCAAAGTCATTGATCAAAGTAAATCGATTAATCGATAATTATTATTGGATTGAACCATGGACTTCAGTGTTTAGACTTCACAATTAACAACGGATATTTGTAGAATTTCGATCATGATGAGCTCTAGATATTTAGAAGACATAGTGATGACTAAGAGAAAACGTGCACAATATATCGTTGCTTAAAGGTGTCGCTTTTGTATATAAGAAATTAGAGTTAACCTAGATAATCTACAAGTAACTGAACTTGTGTCAATCTATATGTTTCAGCAAAGTTTGTACATACTTTAATATTTAAACTATTTAAATATTATCAATGGCTTCTTTCACATATGAGAGTAATACAACCACAACTCTCAGTCTTCGAATGAAAATAACATATTGAAATAATTTATAAAAGTTATAAATTATTATTGTCGAAAACTCAATATAATGGTTATATTGATTAGTTTGTTATTATTTTTTAATTATTATTAGAGGTTCTAAATTTAACTAATAAAATATATAATTTTTATATATTTATCCAATTATTTTTTGGGTCAAGATTATAATGTAAATATTATCTAGACACACACACGCATATACATATACATATATTATCTGATAGCTAGATTTTAAATAAAAAATTAAAACAAGGCATGCCAAACTATATGTAGGTATGAATTAGCTAAATTAGTTTAATTAATTAAGCGAGAAAATGTCTCGTTTATAGTTCAACACCACTATCCCAATGGTTAGGCTCTTTGACTTTGGTCCAAGTGGTCATAGGTTCGAATCCTACATAGCATGATTCGAACTATTAGACATATGTGGATTTGTAGTATGATAACTAAGACTTATAGTACAAGTATGTTTTACCACAGAAATACCCAATTTCAAAAATGATCTCATTTATAAAAGTCATCACCTAAGTGGTGGATCTGGGTAAGCTATTTACATAGCCCATTAGCACTGCTATAAGTAGACCTAGATAGCCATTCTCTTACACATAAATTTCGTTTTTTCCATCTCTAAAATAAATTATATCTCAATTGTGGACTTTGCAACTCCACCATTGATTTAGAGATAATATCTCTCAAAGGAAAAGCTGGTATTCAATGTGTGTTCGAGGAAGATTTTAAAAATATTTTAAAAATCAATTTAAAAATATTTTAAATAAATTTGATTTAAAACCTATTCCTAAAATTTATTTTAAAATCATTTTAAATTAAAAAAGATATTTTACTGTCATACACATCATTGTG
Organism: Allium fistulosum; assembly: GCA_030737815.1. NCBI lineage: Eukaryota > Viridiplantae > Streptophyta > Magnoliopsida > Asparagales > Amaryllidaceae > Allium > Allium fistulosum. Next base: position 107,143,942 of record CM060907.1, read on the forward strand.
CACATTACTGAAAAAACCGGGTCAGTCGGAAGCGGGCGAACTAGGTAAATTTCAAACTTTTTTCTTATGTTTGTACCTGATGGGTTTATGAAGTCTAAAGGGTTAATTAGATCCAGTCTAATATAGTTGTAATAAAATATTATTTAATTTAATTTGTTCAAAAATGAGTTTTGATTTAATTAAATTAAATATACTATAATAAACATATTAAATACATTCTTAAGTGTATAGTTAAGTGCAACATTTTAATAATGTACATAGTCAATGTGTACGTGTATAGATGTTGATGTTAGACCATAGTTTTTACTTATCATAATTACCAAAAGAGAGAATCTTTGGCTTAAGCTCAAAAGCAAATTATGTATATAGTCCCTCATAAGGATTAAATGCCTATCCAATGTCCTAAGGGTAATAGCTTGCAAACCGAAGGTCTAGTGAAAAGACTTAAACCGAGGACCAATTTTGTCATTCAAACCGAAAGTATAGGTTTAAAGGGGGCCTTGAACCGAAAAAATAAAAACATCCAAGCATGCTACAATTTTGAGGCTACAAACTACCTTCAGCAAATATTCTTGGACTTTCCTACGGTCAATACCTACAGAAACAACCTCAACCGACCGTGACCGAGTATACATGCCAAGGGCGCCTAATTCAAAAAATCAAACCAAATTTAATGGATAAGATAGCCTTCATCTACATCAATGGTTCAAATAGCCCAAAGCTTATACAAAGCATACTGGTTACAACACTTAAAGTTATGTATAGAAATGTCGCCTTAACAATCCGCGTCAATCTACAAGCAACTAGATGATGCCACATGTTCAAATCTTAGCCCTATAAGCGGGCAAGTTAGAAATCCAAGAGAAGCGCTCTACACTAATGACAAAGCTATAAATCGTCTATAAAATACAAGGCATATACCTAAAATAAAGGGACTCGAACTCTAAAAGTCTAACTACATGCTATTTAGCTCATTTGTAATCTTCATAATTTTCATATAACTAAGCTCTTCTAAGCAGTCATCAAGGATGGACAAAGCTAATTTGATCTTGAATAGCTATTTACAGCTCACGAAATAAAGGCTTAGCTATAATGAATGTAGGTATCACTTCCCAAACCACTATAATTTCTCTGTGTTATTAATATTCGACGCCTATTTCTTGGCTGCTTTCGAGTCAGGCGCTTTGCCTTCGACTGAATTTAGTGCTAGAATGAGGGCCATCCAACCTCTGATTTAGTATACTACTTTCATCAAAAATCTCGCCGCTAGGTAGCCATTCTCTATATAATTTTCAATCTATTTTATGGTTTTCGGAACTAGGAACTAAAACCCATAACGATGTTTCTTTTGATCATTACAACCTTAGTGAAGTTGTGATCTCTTTAAACAATAGATTTGAGTCTTTCAGCATAATGGTTGCTCAAAAACTCTAATCACAAAACTGTTTTGCATCCAACTGCAAATAGAAAACTTATGAAAAGTTGCATTTTGACTCTACAGTCCAATAGTAAGCCGATGAGTTCCACTACGGTTGACCATCATAGTAAACCAGAGGATGAGTCTATATATAATAAATAAAAGTTATATTCATGGTTAATTCTACACCTCAAGTAGAAGTTTTATCATAATATATCAAAATCAAAGTAAGTTCTTACAAAAGTCGGGATGATTAACTGAACAAAAGGACCAAGGCCGCATATCCTCTTGAGAATTCGCTCTTGGTTAGAATATCTGCTAGAACAAAAAGGGTCATCAACGTAAAATTCTCATGGATTTCGACAAGAAATTTCAGAAGTAACACCTCAGAGTGGCTTGGATCAGTCTCCCATGATTCTAGTCCAGCTAGTGCGGACTGAATTATGGCATGCCATAGTTATCCTTGCTATGGATGTAATTGATATGTTCCATACGCTTTCAAACCCTTAAAAATGAGGTAAAAATCCTTATAATGAAATACAAACCCTCACAACGAGGTAAAAAGGGTTTCAAAACCTATTTTCACAAACCCTCGTAAATGAAGAAAACATTTCAAAAGTTATCTTCCAATTCCTCATAAGGCAAAACCTTTACTACGAGGTTAGGTTTTCAAAACCTATTTTCAAACCCTTATCATGAGGTAAGAATTTCAACTTTTCTTTCAAATCCTCATTAGTCAGTAAGGAAAAATACTTTTGATTATTACCACACTCTATTATATATGGCCTTCGACATATAATTTCATTCGCCTATTACAACATTATATATACGTAGCATTTGGCTTACAATTACTGTCGCCTATAATGACACTATATTATACATACCCTTCGGCTTACAATTACTTTAGTCTATCACAACACTATACTATACATAGCCTTTGGTTTACAATTACTTTCGCCTATTATTGCATTCTACTATACATGGCTTTTGGCTTATAATTACTTTCCCTTATGAGGACATTCTGCTATACATAACCTATGGCTTACAATTATTTTCGCCTATTATGGCACTCTATTATACAAAGCCATCGGCTTACAGTTACTTTTGCCCATAATGGCACTCTACTACACGTAGCATTTCATTTGTAATTACTTTCGCATATTTTGACACTCTATTAAAAAGACCTTCGATTTACAATTACTTGTGCCTACCACAGCACTCTACTATACATAGCCTTCGGCTTAAAACTACTTTCACATATTGCGGCATTATACTGAGGGTAATAGCCTACAAGCCGGAGGTCTAGTGAATAGACTCAAATCGAGGGCGAGTCGTGTCATTCAAATCGAAAGTATAAGTCTAAAGGGGACCGTTCAACCGAAAGTCTAAATGCATCCAAGCATGCTATGGTTCTGAGGCTAAAACCTGCCTTCAACATATATCCTAAGACTTTCCTAAGGTTGTTACCTCAAGAAACGGCCTCTATTGACCGTAACCAATTATACGGGCCAAGTTTTATCCTACCTTTGAACCAGTCCATATCTGCACGATTCAGAAGCATTGAATGGTCGGGAAGTGAACTAGAAGTCCTAAATCCTAACTTTGGAGATTAAAACCTAATCAAAGTCCAAAGAGTTAATACAGAACCTTGCGTGCCACTTAAAGACACCTTGTTAATCTCTAGGTGAACCAAGTGGTGAAAGCTAAAACAACCAAATGTGTCTCTAAGTATCAACTTGGTATCGAGTTGAACTCTTCAACTCGGTACCAAATCATGGAATGGAACTACCAAATCTACTTTAGGAAGATTGGAAACTAAACCAAATACAAAGTGAAGCATTAAAACAAGGAAGGTGGACTAAGGCAATTACATTTAGAGAAACGAAGAAGCAAAGTTAGAAAGCTTGGAAAACTGAAAAGGTTATAACTCAGCACCGAGTTGTGAAGCATCACTCGGTACCAATCCGACTCTACACATGCTGATCTAGCCACGATCTCTATCCCGAACCTCCTACTGAACGTGAAGAATGTGGGTAGCAAATATCAGAGCTTATTTCACTGACCTACATCTATAAATAGGAAGAGATGAGCACAAATAAAGATATTCCTCTTGCATTTTAAATTATTTGATTTTATGATTTTACTTTATTGGATTCTCATCGACTTGTAAGCACCGAGTTGTAAAATCACAATCTGTAAAAACTTTCAAAAATCATTAATAAAGTATAAGTAGATGTAGGGCAGAGTATTGCTAAATCACTATAAATTCATATGCGTTATTTACTTCGTTTTTCATTTACTTTCTTTGTTAATCTCTTCTTACAATCCGATCGGGTGTTTGTCCATCTTTTGGCATAAACATTTGGTGCTTTTATTGAGAACTCGAAATTCTCACTATTTGGATCTATCTTGAACTTTCGAATTGTAACCATGCACGAGTTAGATCCCAAAATTGTTATCGAAGGATTCTTGATTATTTAAATTTCCTTAAGATCTATCATTGGATCTAAGAAAGCTATGGCACCCAGAAATTCTAAAGAGAAGTCCACCACTTCCAAACCCACTAATGATGCTAAGAATGATGGCTCTCAACACAAAGAAGAGATCAATCAACCTGGTGCTACAGAAAATCAATGTGCATTGGAAATTGTATCTAAGGTTGATTTGGATAGGATGATGATAGAGATAAACAAAAAGCTCATAGAGAGCTATAATGATACGATGAATCAAATGAAAGAGAACATGGATTTGATGACCCAACTGTCCCAGAGACGTAGAAAGAGTAGAAAGGAGTTAACATCTTCATATTAAGAAGAAGAGAGTTCTTCCTCGTCAGATAGAAAACATAGAGATGGGAAACAAAAGAAAAAGAGGAAGGAATTTAGAACTTCAAAAGTTTGAATTGGAAAAACCTAAGTTGACAAGGGTCAACTCGGTTGCGACTTAGCATCATAGCTCAGTACCTATCCAAAGGCCCGAGTCATCGATGATGATGTATATATTTAATTGCAAGATGATGATGAGATTGATGTTCGACATGCTGCTAATGGCCAGAGTAGTGGAGTTCAAATGGCTGTTGCTGAGCCATCACACTGAGAACGTAGAAGCCAAATAGCTGGACGAATGGTTTTCCCAGAGACAAGAGAACCAGATATCATGGAACTAATCGAGATTGTTTATGGAGCCAAACACTTAAGGAAAGCTTTGATGATCATCATCCAATCGATTCGATTGAACCAAAGTTCTTTGCTAATATGGTGAGAAAGCTAGTGAATGAAAACTAGCACAGAAATAATAATGATTGGGGTTCTTCTCTCAATATGAACCCGTTCACTGAAGAGATTTTATGAGAGGAGTATCTTAGGAGGTTCATAATGTACACGATGATGTCTTACAATGGAATGACTGATCTGATGCAGCATCTTTCGAAGAGTGGCACATGGATGGTGCCAGGGCAATAGACACCGTGAGATGCAGGTGTTTCATGATATTTCTTGAGGAGTGGCTATGATGTGGTTCTCTCGACTCCCGCCGAGGTCCATATCCTCATTTAACCAGTTGGCTTGAAAGTTTGAAGAACAGTTCAGGTTGCATGCTGCTCGTCCCAAAGATATGATGTCCTTATCCAATATTTTTTAGAGTTCCAAAGAGTCTCTAAAAAATTTGTTGAGTATATTCAATATAGTTTTGACTAAAGTGAGTAGTGCCAAAGAGGACATTGTGTTAATGGCATTGATCGGAGGAATTCATCTGGATATAAATTTTGGTAAGTGGCTGAAGATGAAATCGCCACCAACCATAAAGGATTTTTTGTAGGAAGGCGACCCAATATCCACACTTGAAAGAGGTAGATATAGCCAATGGAAAGGTTGGTGGAAGGCTGGTGGAAGGCCATCACCTGACGTAGCGCAAAGTAATGTCATTGTGAAACAGACTTGTGAGAGCCTTAGGAATGCTAATAATATTGGAAATAAAAAACAACAATGAGGAAATCAGGGTACTGGAGGAAGGAAACTAGACTTTACGAAACATCTGAGATACCCAAAACATGAAGATTACACCCCGCTCAATGACACTATGGAGAACATTTACCTTGCCATGTAAGGTATAGGGAATTATAAAAGCCAACTCCAAAGGAATCGAGAGAGGATGTCCGGGAAGTATTATGGGTTCCACGAAATCCACGAGCATTATATGAATGAGTGTTGACACTTATAGGATGTGATTGCGGACCTGATTAGGAAGAAAAAGCTACAATAGTACATGAAGGACCCACAGGTTGCCAAGCAAGGAAACAACCAACCTCAGGGGAAGATAGCTTAACGGGTGCAGGCTGGGCTAAGTGAGGATGGACCTAGGCAGCCTGAACGAAGACTTGTGATTAACACCATAACCAGTGGACCTCATCCGACTGAGAAAAGCTGGAATGAGGTGGAAAGATATGGGAGTTCGCTAAAGCATGTTGTGCAGGAGAGTTGCTTTACTGTAAAAGATGGAGCTCCGGCAAAGCAACTAAGATTGATGACTGATGATATAGTGTTTAGAAACCGAGTTGCCGATAGGGTAGAAGCGCCAGTGCATAAGCCCTTGATGATTACGGACATGATTGGACCGGTGACTCTGAAATGAGTTCTCATCAATTATGTGTGCTCAATCAATATTTTATTTAAAAATACTTACGACCAGATGATGCTAGATGGATAGGATTTGAAGCAAAGTAAATCACACATTCAAGGATTTGCCTGCTTGTAGGATGTATTGATTTACTGGTGGTACTTGGTGAAGGTGATCGCAAGTGAGTGCGGGTTCAAAGCTTCGTTGTGATAGAAACGTACTCTACTAATAACGATTTCTTAGGCTGATTGGCCCTTGCTAATTTTGGAGTGGCCCTAGCCCCTTGGGGCTTGATGATGAAATTCCCGACAAAATATGGGGTAGATTACATTTAAGGAACTCGGAGTACGGGGCATGATTGCTACATCGCGGAGCTGAGAGAGGCAAAGCGATGCAAGAAGGGAAAATGCAGAGAAGGCTCTTTACATCAAATCGATTGATGCGTAGAAACCATCACCTAAGCCCTGGCTCGAGCAGCATAGTAAATTCTATAAATTTATTAATCCAAGAAATGCGCTAAAGGATGCGAGGGTGGCCCTAACAGAGCTAACAATTAACATCCCAGTCGATCAGGATAACCCCACTCGGGTCCTAAAGACTAGATCTCAACCTAGTGTAATGACGAAAAAGGAGTTGGCAGGGTTTCCTCAGGAAAACCTAGATGTGTTTGCCTTGACGTATTCTGATATGTGTAATATGATTGGAGATAGTGTGTCATACGTTGAATTTGAACCCCAGATGCCCTCCTGTGAAGTAGAAAAGTCGCAGCTTGGGTGTGGAGTGATCCACTACGTTAAAAGAGGAAGTGGATAAGATGAAGCCAACGACTTCATCCGCGATGGTTTTTACCCTAAATGGGTATCAAATCCAATGCTGGTCAAGAAACCAAATGGAAAATGACGAACATGCATTGACTATTGAGACTTAAATAAGGGGAGCCCAAAAGAAAGTTTCTCCCTAAAGAAAATTGACCCGCTAGTTGACACAACCGCCGGACATGAGTTGTTATATTTTATGGATACTTATTTCGATTAAAATGATTCTAACGCATGTTCCAGATCAAGAACACACCAGTTGCTGATAGAGTTAGGGTTATGCTCTAGGGACAATTATGTAATTTGTTACATATATCTAACTCAATAACCAATCTTATTCGAAATAAAAGGTATTTTCTTTCTATTATATACTTGATCTAATGTGTTATATTAATTAATTAATTTAATTAAAAGTATATTTAATAGAAAATCCATATATGGTATGTTTTGTGATAGTAGTTATAAAGAGTTGTAACCATAAGTAATTTATCACATTGAAAAAATATCATTTTAAATGTTCTCAGTCAAGATGCATCGAGACAGGCTATTGATGTATCCATTAAGACTAGAGTACGTAACGCTCTCCAAACGTTGGGTAGTGTATTACTCATGACTGCTGAGGCCACCTAGGGGTTATGTACTGATAGGTATTGGATAAATATGGAACGACTTACTAGGTAGTTTTATCTTGGTTAATATAACTATGGTCAAACGAAAAATATCGATGCGACTTATCTACACAGTTCTCTCAATTTGAGAATACCGTCGACCTTCAATATGAAAGCTCCGCTTTGATTATAGTCAAATTATGGCATGACATCCACAAAGTGACTATAGTTGGTCGAGTGGAAGTATTGGAAGTAAAGCACTATTTAAGAAAGGATTCATATCCTCAGTTATATGGGGCTAGTATCACGGTCAACTCGAATCAACTCAAAGTCAAAGTCTCTGGCCAGAGCAGTTTGGTTAATAATTATAATTGTTATTATCGAACAAATGACTTTGTATTTGGACTATAGAGTTGAATATGGATGATATTGGAATTTTGACCATTACCAAATTCCGTAAGTTCAAAGTGATTTAGTTTTGAAAAAGAAAATTGGCGTAAATATAGGTCACAAACGGGTAAAGCTTAACAAAGTAAAATTGGATTTTACCGAAACTAAGTAAGCGATAAATTTGGCCAAAATGTATAACCACTTGAAATAAATTTACACCTAATGAGTCACACCACCGAAACGATGAATTCCCCTTTGACTAAATGATTTAATTAATTTATAATTGTTATAAAGTAATTAACATTTATAAAATATTAATTATAAAATTCAATTATGATTTGATGAATAAATATTATAAAATATATTTATAATAATTAGAAATATATCAATCGATATACGATATCAATAAGCGATTAAATTGGATTAAATTTCATAATATTTAATTTGGTCTTAAATGACTTTAGGCCCATCATGTGGCTGATAATTTCAACAGTAGTAAGGGGCGTAGGTAGCTAAAAATTAGGGTTAGGAGGACTAGATAATGGGTGGCTCAGAGTTTAGGAGAATAAGTAAGAGATGAGATCCATACTTCTCTCATTTCCTTCCACTATATAAGCATCTCTAATCATGATATTGATCTTTCTTTTTGGAGCCTCCACCCAAGTCTTTGCTGGTCGAAAATTCTATTCCTCGCTCCATCTTTCATTATGCTCAATTCAAGTGCTATCTTATAGCTGGTAGTCAACTATTCAAGAACTAGCTCTCTTTTGAATCAGAAATAGTTTGAATAGGCAGATGTGTCATTTTAAGGGGTACTTCAATGCATTGGAAGTGAAGTATATTTCTGATCATAATAAAATTATTTATGCTCAATTATAATGTTTTATTAAATACATGTATTTTAAATTGTTAGTTAGGTTATGATTCTGATATTCATTGATATTGTCAAAAAAATGTTTGGTTATATGTATGTATAAATTAAAAAAAGAATTTGTTATATTCAAATATGCCTTAGGTCAATATGGCTCTATAATTAAAAAAACCATTTTTTTATTTTATTAAATTAACATATAATATGTAAATAATTTTTTTGGAAAATGGGTTCTTTATTAGTGTGATCATATAATTTTATATGTAAAGTATTAAGGCTACAATAATTTTCGACAATGATAAAATATTTTTTATATATTTTATTATTATTTAAAGTATCATTTAAATCAATTTATTATATAAATCAATTATATTAATTCAAATATATTATGAAAATTATATTTTATATTTTATAAAATAATATTAGCAGTAAAGAAACTCTCAACAAAAAAACCATTTTTTTATTTTTAAATTAATTTTCAAATTACAATCGATAATAGAAAAATCATTTAAAAATTATTTTTAAATCAAAAAATTATGTAAAAATTTTTGAAATTATAAAATATCATTTAGGATTTATTAGAAATTTAAAATTCAAATTAATTTTTAATCGATGTTTTAATATTTTTCGTATGGATATATGAATAAAAATTATATTAAAATTAAATTTTTTTTACCGAGTGCATAAGACCCATTCTATTATTTTTATCAAAATATTTTGAATATTTTATTAATATATATGTTTATATTTTATTTTATCATGCATATATATATATATAAGTAGTTAATTAAGAAAATTATTAATATATATATGTGTGTGTGTGTTGCTTACGGTTTTAAAAAAATATTTTTTTATAAACATTTATAAATAATTTCTTCTTAATTAATAAGTCTATCATATAATATTTATATATAATATTAGTATTCATATGATTATATATATATGTATATATGTATATTTATATACTTATATAAAATTATTTAAACAAAACTATAATATATAAATATATTTATAAATATTTAAAATATTTACATATAAATAATAATATATATTTATACATACATACATTTGGACAATATATTTGCATATTGGATGAGCTAACATGTTTGTTGCAATGTAAATCCAAACATCTATACACGAACATGTTATACCTTGCATGGATTAATATGTTACACGTTCGCGCGCGCATACACACACGCGCACACGCACACACAAAAACATATATATATACACACATACGTATACATATATATACACATACATATATATATATATCATAACATAAATTACATAAAATTACATCAATTTATAAATTTAAATAAAATAAAATATTTTATTTAAACAAAATTTAGAATGTTCTAAATAAACTAGACTTTATAGACCCAATAAAGATCCGATAAGGGAATTTTTTTTAAAAATTCACTCATAACTTTCGCTGCAGGCTGATCCAGTTCCAACAATGGTATCAAAATCCAATAGCCTATGGGGTTTAAATTAATCATGTTAGGGTTAACTAATTAAGCTCACAACCTAGTTAGTTAGGTGTCTAGAAAGGTTGTAACAACCCGCATGTTTTACGATTTTATATTTAAATGTTTTATTTAAATAGAGCGTCGTTAGTCGGATTTAGGTTCGAAATGTCACTTTTTGCAAACGGTCGAATTAGGACTCGGGACCATTTCCATTGAGTCCAAAATGGAGTTTGCGATCTTTTTGAGTATAAGCATCGATATGTTTGGAGCAAGTTGAATTTTGCTATTTTCTAAGTGGGCTTTTGGGTTTGGGTTTCACCCAACTCATCCTATACCCTAACTCAGCCCCCTCTCCTCTCCATTCACTCATTTCATTTCTTTTTCTCAAGCTCAACTGAAAATGGGGGAAGAGAATGGGAAATAGAAATTCCAAGCCCTAGTTTCCTCTTGCAAACTCAAATTCTTGCTCCAAAATCAAAGAGAAGCTTAGGTAAGCCTTCTTTTCATTCTCTCCATCTCTCTCTCTCTCCAATTTCAGTAATTTCCTATAACCTAATTTAGGAAATACTTGTTTTGATCTTAGATTGGAGCTTGTAGAGTAAAAGTGAAGAGTGGTTGATCTTTTCTTTGCATTTGAGCTTCTCATCTTTGTTTTTGAGTTAAAAAGGTGAGTTTTGAACTCACATCTATGTCTATATCTTTGATAGTTGTTAGGTAGTGATTCCTAATATCTATTTCTTGTCCATTTGCTTTGGATTGAATTGGTTTTACGAATATTCCAATTTTTGGCATTTTGAAGTTAAATCTTTAAAAATCTTAGCTTTGATGTTTGATCATGCTTTTGGTGGCGTATCGAAGAGCCTATTGGGCTGGGTTGCCGATTGGCGTAAACACTTAGCGCCCATCGCTCGACCGATCGCAAATTGTTTGGGATTTTGCCCCTTGGGGGCTAGGCTGAGAATACTGGAATTTCCAGTTCAGTCGACTGAACTAGAGGGTCAGTCGACTGAACCGAACCCAGGAAATTTCCTGGGCCAGTATCAGTCGACTGACCACTCTTGGTCAGTCGACTGAGCCTAGAAACCGAAAGTTTCCAGGCATGATTCAGTCGACTGACCACCCAGGTTCAATCAACTGAACCTGGAAACAGAAAGTTTCCAGGATTTGTGTCAGTCGACTGACCACCCTGGTCCAGTCGACTGAATCTGCCGTCTCTGCCTATTTTACCTTTTGTGTTTGAGTTTCCAATTTTTAATCGATCGTGTCAATTCCAATGAGTTGTTATTGCATATTTGACTTTGATGATTCCTTTTTGATTTCGTACATGAGTTTTTATAAAATGATCTTTTCAAATTGTATTAAAAGGTCATTTCTCCAATTTATAATTTCTATTCAAAACACACACATAATTTTGCACTTCGAGCGAAGAGGGAGGAGAATTAAATGATTAAATAAAACGCGTGCTATGAACACGTGGGTTTATCTTTTCAGTTAATTCCTAATCTATTCGTTTGACCGTTTTGACCTTTGGGTCTGGTTTACCGATGAGATGAGGTGAACTTTGTACTACTTTGAGTGTGAAATTGATTAACGGTTAGTAAACCGTTTAGTGCGAACGTGTGGTATGGGACTCACGTTAACATTTTTCGGGTTCCTTTCTGAGAGTTGTGACACATTCCGCCAGTTAGTGGTGTCCAGTACTGGGTCTCTGGACCTTCGCCACTACGGTTCGTTGCCTTCAGGCGTATGGATCCTTGTTATACAGTACTGATCTCGAGCATCTTCTGTTTCTTTGACAATTATATTTCCCTAGAGTATCGCCCTTCGTTGTAGGTTCTTTGAACCACACGAGATATAGCGATTACCTTGTGGAAACATGTGTTACCTTTATTGGTATTTTGTTATTTGCCTTTTTGGCTTGTTTTGGGGATACGTATGTCCTTTGTTTATTTGAGTTGCCTATGATATGAGGCTTGTTTTGATTCATCTTATGTTAGATGATCTGGTTATCTCTTTTGGAGATATTTATGGTACTTTATGACCTTGTATGTTCATTATCATTTAGTTTATTTAACTAATTTGTTTAGCTAGACTGACCCGTGTATTTTATACTCGGGTCAGACCGAGATGTTTCAGGTTAGGTACGTTGGACTTAGCCTATTTTGCTTCCACATGGACTATTCCGCTAGCTCCTTTTTGTTATAGATTTTTGTGTAGCCCTTTTTGGCTGTAACTCTGATATGTATTCTTTTGACTCGCCTGTATATTGTGGTTTGCTTTACCACATGACATGTATCACTTTGTAAACTCTGTAATGTATCTGTATATGTGTAAATGTATGTGACGATCTACTGTTCTGTGATGTGTATTACATTTGAGTTGTTATATTTTATTCTGATAGATCCTTCAGCCACCTATGGCTTTGTATTATGTATTTATTGGAGATGTCGATCCACTTGAGTAAGAAGTGGCAATTGTCGGAGTATTCAATATATAATTAAGACAAGGTTATAGATGGTCGCTCCTATCCAGCTCTATTCTCCGTGTTAGCAGACGGTGTTACTTAGTAATACTCTTTGCTAATGTGGGTCTCGGAGTGGGGCGTTACAGGTAGTGTCTAGGAGTACGTTTGGGTAATCTATTACTCTACCCTACTTAGCTACCGGCCTAGCTCGAACAGATATGTGAGCCCAAAGGTTGTCCCTAATAGAAACGACCTAATTTGAATTGGGCCTTTGGCTAATTTTCAAAATAAGCCTGCCAACATGCCTGGCTAATAGAAAATAAAATATATAGGCACAGAAAGATCCAGCCAGGCCCAACAACAAGTATAAAATATATCAAAACATATAGCACTACAACAGTAACATAGCCGAACTTAAGGACATCCCAACTAGGCACCAGCATAGCGACGAAACCAGCCAACAATCTTAGGGAAATAACTAGGAGTGCGCGAGGAGAAAATAAATTTATAGTCCTAATCCTTAGTAGCTAAAATCTCCTCATTGTTCGCGTCGTACTCACTATCGTTGCAGAGGAATAGAACATCATCTAAAAGTCTGTAGTCGAGCTCTCTAACATCTTTCTCATCGTCTGAGACCTATTTTGAGAATATCTTCCAACGGCAATGATAGGACAAACCACTTATGGGTCCAAGTTCCAGCTTTCGTGCAGCAGACCAGGGGTACACCTTCGACCAGCTTATAAACGAGCTGTTGAGCAGTTCGCTCAACATTTGAAGGGTCAGACTAAAGAGTGCAATGAATTTCAACTTCAACTAGTGATAGAGGAAACTACAAACGACACATTGCTGGAATCTATAAATGGGTCTGGTGATGCACGAGAGACAGGGATAGGGGAGGTCGGGGATGACACACAGGAGTTAAGGACGGAAGAGGATATGGGAATGTCAGGATAGGAAGGGATATGTGAAGAAGAAACCAAGATGGATGGGATAGCAGGCAAGTCGGTAGAAGAAATGGGCGAGGGCGCAACAATCGTAGTAGGGACAGGCTGGGTGCCAAAAGGAAGGGGACATAGACAATTAGGATCATCAAGATCGAAGTGAGGGACGAGAACTTGGCCTACCAGTGCCTGGATGGTGGCTTTGGAAAGGGATTCCTAGGGAGAGGTTAGATATTGGTACATCAGAATGAGGACAAGAGGAGATTATATGGCCAAAGGAGTGACAATAATCACAAATCGATGGCTTCCACTGGTACGGGACGTTCATATATGCTACCTTATCATTATCAAGGGAGATTGGAATATGAGTCGACAACTGCCTAGATGGAGTATTCTCAATCAACGCTTTGGTAATACAGAGGAGCTATCTACGCTCAGCGGAAATGTCAAAGTAAATCAATTGGCCAATATGGTCGGCAATCCAATTCACACCTTCAAAAGATTGGAAAACCGAAGGGATATTTGAGATATGCGCCCAGACGGGAATAAATAAAACTTGTTTGTTGCCAAGGTAAATAGAAGGGCTCCACTAGGTAATGATAAAAAATTTGTTATCTATAATAGTAGGATCTGATTCGAAATACAGAATCTCTCTTGAGGGCGTGAGAATTTGAAAAGGTGCATCGAGTTGTCATACCTGACGTCTACCGAACCTCCCAACCGCCACAACCTTAGAACCTGTTTCTTCACAATGAAATATAGCAGTGCCTCAACTAAAAAGATACTAACTAGATAGTCTTTGCAGAAAGAAATACCAACATCTAGAGTTTCCTTAGGAGGCAGGACGGGCTTGTCGGTAAAATTAACCGCGTATTGCTTAGGGGAAAAGGAGCCCGCATTCCCTAGCCTCCTCTTAAACAAAGACGACAACCACTAATAGAATTGGAATTAACAACAACATTGGGACATGAACCATTTTCAATTAACAAAGTAGAAATGGGTTTATCAATAGTAAGGGGACCATAGGAATTAATAGCATAAGTAGAATTAATAGCAACTGAAGCAGTGATAAAGGTTACCTTCGAAGTCAAATGGCCTGGCTGAATAAAAGAAGCGGCATTAGCAGCACACATAATAGAAACCGAAGTCAACGAGTGCAGAGCGGAGGAGAGCTGTCCAGGATTAGCATGAGCATGGAACCCATCCACAATAACAATATCATTTATAATGTTGCTATTTTGGAATAATTGATTTTTTTAATTTAAATTGAGTTTAGATGATTTAATAATTATTTTAATTATTAAATAAGATCTTTTAATTATTATATAATGATAGAGATATTATTATCAAATTTTATTTATAAATATATGTATATTAACTAATAAGAGAAAATATGACCGAAAATTGAAATCAGAATTCGTAACGATTCAACATATAAAAGTTGTGCAACGTTGTGGATTATATGTGACATACATATGCACATATACATTTACACATACATGAAGATATTCACATGCACATGGATAATACACATATATATACATATACATTTTAATATAAAATAACCAAAAATATCAAGGTATTTTCTCATTTCCTTAACCCTTAAGAATCCTAAAGTCAACCACTTACACATCCAAGTACATGCACATGGCCAAGCGCATGGGAGGGGGGTTTCGGCCGAGCATAATGATGTGGGGGGAGGTGATGATGGTGATGATGAATTTACACTTAAACATCTTGATATTTTACTCCTTCCATTTACCTATAAATACCCACTGTCCTTCTTCACTTCCATTCACTTCTAATTCATTTTCTTAAGCTTCCTCTCTTTTTTCATGGCTTCCATACTTAGAAAAATAATGGAAAAATATAGTTCAAAAATAATTATATATATATATATATATATATATATATTTCAAAGCACTTCAAAACTCAAAGCAAATTCCTCCTCTCTCCCCCTTAAACCCCACAACAACCACCCCCGTCACCAAAGCCGAGCCTTCCACCCCTTGCAACCCTAGGCCATGAGCACCTCCAAGCTCCAAGACCAAGGCCGAGCCACTTAGGATATTCAAGTCAAGTGTTCGTGAGCTTAAAGTTCTAGTTAGCGAAACTATAGCCATTTTTAAGTTAATCATTTAATCCGAGGTGAGAAAACTCCACTTATATTTATATATATACTTTGGATGATGATATGATTTGTTGTTTGGTTGTTATGTTTGATCATCTAGTTTGGATGTTGATTATATGTTTATTTGATGTTGAAATGATTCACATCTAATACACATCGAATATCATAAAGAAAATCACTTTCCTTTAATAAATGAAATGGTGTATATGAGATTGTTGAAACTCTTTAAAATGGTTTAAAATGCTTTATAAATGTTTTATAAACACTAAAATCCAGTTTTGTGAAGTTTTGACAAGTTGTGAAAAATGAATCAAAAATAGGTGCGTCGCGTAACGACAGTTCGCAATTTCGCGCTATAGAAAGTTAAATCCATTTATATGATAGATTTGGAGTCGGAATTCTTTGTAATAAGAATTTTCCAAACACTTGTAATCATAGTTTTCAAATGAGGAAAGAAAATCGAGATTTTATTTAATAGATTTTGAAATATGAGCAAAACAAGTTTTCAAAATAGTCGCGGTTTGGCAGTTCAGAAACCAAAGCGACAAATTCCTTATAAATGATACTTTTAATTCTTTAAAAATATGGAATAAATTCTATAAATATTTTAAAATGTTTTAAAAGATATTTGAGTTATAAAAATGAATTTCAAAATGATCGAAAGGTTGTTTTGATCAAATAAACCTTAAAAACACTATTTGCAGCACTTTTTTCACTTTTAATAACTTTTGAACTATGGATTTAAACTTAACAGTTCTTTTCCAAATCTTTTATAAATGTTTTCACATGAATAATTAAGTGTTTTGCTAAAGAGGCCCTTGTGGATAATTTCCACTTATTTAAAAGAGTTTAAATAAATGATTTAAAGAAAAGTAGTTAAAATCAAGTGATTTAATCTTGGCTCTAAAAGCCAACGAGTATAATGGATTTTTCTATTCAGGAGATCCGAATGTGGGGTGCTTAAACTAAGGATATGTTCAGGAGAATTCGGCGCCCTGGCTAGCCTGGCCTTTTTCCTGGGCGAGTGATAGATATGGTCGAAATGTCGAAAACAAGACAAGTATAAAAGATCAAAATTTATAAATTTGAATTGATACAACTTGGACTGTATAGCGATAATCTTCTTATACTTGGTATTAAATTCTGAGAAGGAACCCATATTATCCGTGTGAATTTAAAAAGTGATTTCACCGTTATTCGACGGATATTAAATGTTGAATACGGAAATTGATGTTAAGTAGAATTAGTATAATTTCTATCAACCCCTTTTACTCAATAATGTTCCCAATATGACTTATAAAAATGATTTGGTATTTCCAAAGTTAAAGTGAGGTTTAACGATTCTGTATATATTGGAAAAAAAAGTTTTAAAGATATATATCTCTAGGAGATATTATATTTGATAAAAGATATTAATGAATAAAATGATAATCACCCCCAAACTTAACATCTTTTTATAGATGATTGGTTCGAAGGAACAAGGGTCGGATTTGAGCGATTCTTATCTAAAAACCACTTCGAACCAATTTACATATTCGAAGTGAAGACTTGGAATGATAGTAAATAGAATGAAGGACTACTTGTCACTGACCCTCGGGGGAAATTTCCCATATCATAAATATATGGCAATAGTATCCTCGTTTGATCTTCGATGCAAGGGATGCTCGCTACTAATCCTAGGTGAGATTCCCGACAAGATGTAGTAGGAGAGTTCCTTCGGTTTGTCCTCTTCCTGGACAACTTGTATGGACGAATGTCTGGCATTGCATTTCTATCACATTGATTGATCTCTATAAACGTATCATCTGTTCGATGGTGGAGAAGGCAACTTCTCTTAGCTTAGCACCCTTTCCCGAGACATACAAGCTCAAGAGTTAAGAGTTATACGTTTGTAGAAATCAGTTGTTGTAGTTAAGTAGCATGAAACATTTTGGGAGAAGCTCGGAGCATTTTGGATGGAGCATGAATTTAAAGGGTCTTTTGTTGAAGTTATCTATCACTTTCCGTTGTGTTTGTATTTTATATCTACCAGCACTTATAAGGATGGGTCTTTATAACTATCCCGGCTGGATTAGTACCTACTAGTACTCTGATGGAGCAATTTGGAGTAATTGCATGTACTGCTCATATGTATAACTATGTGTTGAATACGATGTGAGATTTTATTACTGTTATGTCTTCCGGCACTTATATTTATAACATGTGAATACCAAGGATGTATTAGTGTCGATCTCTGAAGGTCAAGGAGGTGAGTCGTCACATTTATCAATTAAGATATACAATTGAACTGAATTGGAAATTAACAAATAGAAATATAACATATACTTGCTAAAAAATGCATATTGCATGTTAACGTTTCAACACCCATGCAAGCGCCTGATTTTACAACTACTAAATACGCTCTAATTTGGTCAGTTACACGTTTAATTGGTCGAGACCATGTATTGCATTCTATGAATTTCAAACTCAAAGGCAATACATGATTATGGATATTTGATCCATATGAAATCACATATAAATGTTATATGGTGAACGGTCACAGTTTATAATGCACGGTATTTCGATGAAATTAGTTCACCCAAAATAACATATGATGAGATCAGATACTCAATTTAATTGATTACAATAAAGATCATATTGTTAAATGTAATACTAGATTAAAACTACAAGATAGATCTAAGAACTTGGTCGATGAATTGTCAGTTTGATCAGTTTACGCATAGTGCAACATGTTTGATGTCCTTAAATGTTAAGGATGATCGAATGGGCTTTTGTAAAGAGTTTGTTATGATTTTATAGTAAAGTTATTCTTTTGAATGGTTCAATCATTTAGAAAGAAAGTTGAGTGTACAAGAGTAGACGTGATTTAAGGTACAGTAGAGATGAAGAGAGTAAATAGTCACTTCTACTACATGAAGAAACATCGAAAACGAGAATTGTAATAATAATAATTGACACTTAATATTGGAATAAGAAAATACAATTTCTATTCCGAAGTGTATTCATGTAGAAATTGTTTTCTAAAAGATACCCACTACTATAAACTAGTTTCAATATATGAAATAAATAATCTATATTAAGTGAATGACGGACCTTCGAATTTAGTACACTATTAGAGTAATGGAGGAAATAGTGGGAGCATGTCATGTAGCACTTATTGGTTATATAAACTTATGAAAATAATTGTTTCGTAAAACATACCGAACATTATATACAAAATAATAACTATTTTTGGGTGTCGATTGAAAAATAGAGATAGTTGTATTTCAGTATGAATATTATGAATATTCGTTATGAAATAAAACTATAATATGGTATTTGTTTTCACAAAAAAAGTGATGTAATTGAAAATACTGAAATATCTAAAATTATTTGCAATTATTTTGAACTTATAGACTAAGCCGTAGTATTGAGAAATAATTTTTATTATATGATTATGAATCATATGATGCTGGTTAATTATATCTTAAACAATTAATGGCTATGTACCCATTCAGTAGGAGTGTCATAAGGGTTGATGAACTCTTCGGATTGATACATGTAGATGTATGCAATCATAAGTCTGTTAATACCAAAATAGTACCACGTACTTTGTCACATTCACCGATGAGTTCTCATAGACATGAACATGTGTATTTGATATGCATGTATAAGTCTATGATAAGCTCATATAATATAAAATGAAAGTAACTAATATAACATGCAACATAAATGATTCGAGTTTGTCGAACGAGTGAGTATATTGGAAATAGTTTTGTATGTACCTAATATTAATAACGATTCAGTCTCAAAGGTCACTCCTCCTTATAATACATAATGATGTATTGATAAAGGAGTAATCAACTTTGTTGAATAAAGCACGATTAATGACTAGTGAAGTTGAGTTAAATTCTTCCTATAAGGTGTGTACTAAAGAGTAGTACATAAGGTTCAAATTAATATCATCCAAAGAATAGTTTACAAAATCATATAAGATAAGAGTTTATATGAAACGCCTACATATCCTAGGCCAATGAGTTGGATGGTTGTGCAAGTCAAAAGACTACACATAATGATTGTACGTTAGAGATCTTGTGAATCATCCCAAGAGAATTTTAGGAGCGTAGTCATTAGGTGACCAACTTATGTTGTAAACATAAATATACTGTGAACTAATGCATAGTTAATTTTATATAAGGCAATTCATAAAATTTTGTGAATGCCCATTCCGTTGCATTGAGAAACAAATGTTATTTCAAGACATACCAACTTCGCAGCAAACGAATTTCTTTAAGAAATTATTGGCATAAAATGAATTTGGATATGATCCAATGTTAAAACTGATTACAATGGATGAAATGAAATTGAGCGAACCGAAATGAACACAAATACATTAGAACGTCTAATAAGTATTCTTGTACATTAAAGAGAAACTGTGGTTTCTTGTCAATGTCAAGAATAAATAATTCACGATTGTTTAATTAAACCATTAAGAGTATTGACTCTATGATATGGTACGATGTACAAATTCAAAACAGATTCTAAGTACGTTATCAAATATGATTTTGATAGTTGTATCCAAAGCAATATGATCCATTGGCCGCAAATATATCTTTAAGAGAAAGAAAAATGCAGCTGGACTATAGTGAGCCACATCGATAAGAATAATATCGTGAATTTCAATTATTGAAACTAAAGTAATAGATTCACCATTTGATATGCTCAAGTTAGTTCGGATTATACAAAAAGTTATCACCTAGCATGACTTTATATTCTGGTATATATGTGTTGAAGTGGAAAGTTCTAAATATAGATTTAGGCTAGACCGTTTGCATATAACAACCAAATTGTTTCGAAGTCAGTGGAAGTGATATTAAGTTTGTGGGTTTTTTAGATACGATTTGAGAACGAATACGAAAGTATCAATCGTAAAAGCATCAAAATTGAGTAAGTATTTGGATAGAAATATCAAATAGTTTGATTATCAGCCAAAATGTAGAGGAAGCGTATGTTCATAAGAAAGAATGTTAAAAGGTACATAGATATTTCTAAACTATAAGTAAACAACATACTATTGATTGTTAATGACGTACTTGTGTTAAAATCAGTTTTAGTTGTTTTAATACTCAACGTTAGATTTATAAATGGTGTCTTGTATAGTAAGTATAAAAGATATTGCGAATGTCCCAAAACGATATGCAATGACACCTTATTAAAATGTTTATTATGGAATACATAAGATGGATTCCTTATGCATTGGAAATAGGAATCATCATAAATGTATGTTGTCTATGATATCGCGATTTGTTTATGTATTTGATACATGAAGCAAATATCAAATCTAAATTGATATCACTAAATGGTTGTTTGAGGCGTTCTTGTGTATTTATGAATTACTAGAAAATTGTTTACAGAAACAACAAACTCCTTATGAAGGAGTGTTTGGACTCAAAATTCATAAGTGATATTAGGTATAACGTGTCAATAATAAATCCAAGTTAAGAAATTTAAAATTAGAAATGTTCCCAATGAAAGAATGTGGTTGATTCAATAAAAATGGTTAAGTACACCATCTTGAATAGTGCCAAAATAAAAGCAATGTATATAAACATAAATCACAAATTTATAACTCAACTGAGGGTGATTCTAAATGTTGAGAATCCCATAATATTGTTATATGATAATAATATCACGATCTAGTTCATAACAGAACTTAAAGTTCGTTGGAAGTCGAGAGACATGCACTGAATTATTCCACATGATAAAGGTAGTTTATCAGCTTTGGAGAGAGTTGGCTAACAGAGTAGATAATTGAAATATAATAGCATGCCCGTTCATTAAGGGACATCCAATTGGTTTTGAGTAATACGATTGGAGAGGTTGGAATAAGATTCCATAATTAATCCTAAGTGCAAGCGGGAGATTTATAGAGTTAGGTGCATACCCTATGGGCAATTATGTAATTTTGTTACATATATCTAACTCGATAACCAATCTTGTTTGAAATAAAAGGTGTTTTCTTTCCATTACATACTTGATATAGTGTGTTATACTAATTAATTTAATTAAAAGTACATTAAATAAAAAATCCATAAATGGTATGTTTAGTGATAGCAGTTACAAAGTGTTGTAACCGTGAGTAATTTATCACATTGGAAACAAATATACATCTTAAATGTTCCTAGTCAGGATGCATCAAGACTGGATATCTATGTATCCATTGAGACTTAAATATATAACGCTCTCCAAATATTAGACTGTATTACACATGACTGTTGGAGGCACCTAGGGTTTACGTACTGATAGCTATTGGATGACCGTGGAATGACTCACTCGATAGTTTTCTGTCAGTAATATAACTAAGGTCAAGCAGAAAATATCAATGTGATTGATTTATGCAGTTCTTTCGACTTGAGAATACTGTTGATCTTCAATATGAAAATTCCGTTTTGATTACAGTCAAATCATGACACAATGTCCATCAACTAACTATAGTTGGGTTGAGTAGAAGTATTCGAAGTGAAGCACTATTCAAGAGAGGATTCGCCTCCTCGATTATATAGGGTTAGTATAACGGTCATCTCGAGTCAACTCAAAGTCAAAGTCTCTTGCCAGAGTAGTTCGGTTAATAATAATTGTTATTATTGAACCAAGGACTTTATTTTTGGACTATCGAGTTGAATATGAACGATATTAGAATTTTGACCATTACCAAATTCCATAAGTTCAGAGTGATTTAGTTTTGATGAAGAGAATTGGTGTAAATAAAAGTCACAAATGGTTAATGCTTAACAAAGTAAAGTTGGATTTCACCGAAATCAAGTAAACGATAAATTTGGCTAAAATGTCACGCCACCTGCTAAGTGACGTGTGAATGTTAATACTCGAATAGTTCGATATTAATCGCTAACCAAATTTACACCTAACGAGTCACACAAACGAAATGATGAATTCTCTTTGACCAAATGATCTAATTAATTTATAACTTTTATAAATAAATTAATTTAATTAATATTTATGAAATATTAATTATAAAATTTAATTATGATTTATTGAATAAATATTATTAAGTATCTTTATAATTGCTATAAATATATCAATCGATATATGATATCGATAAGCGATTGAATTGGATTTAATTGCATAATATTTAATTTAGGCTTAAATGAGTTTTAGGCACATCATGGGGTAGATAATTTTAGCATTAATAAAGAGGTATTCGTGAGTAAAAGTTGGGGTTCGAAGGTCTAGATAATGGATTTCTCAAATTGAAGGAGAATAAGTGTTAACCGGCATCTTGGCCCGGTTACAAAACGACAGTTGAAGAAATTATCATTAGCACTAGACAAGATTCTGATCAAGGAGAGACTGGAGTTGGTAGCAAGTTGTCAGGCCCACAACAAAGCAAGAGCATTCGGCCTGCCTGTCATGGTGCGCAGATTCACCTACTATAGGCAGAGGCACCTTGTTCCTAAGCCCATGAGGGAAGTCCAACCCATCTCGTCTATAAATAGGAGGGCAGTAGCACAATGAAGGGGACCTTTGAGGGGAGAACAATGGGGAGACTCTGCCACTTTGAAGACTGATTATTTTCAGTTCAAACTTGTATTCAAGTCATTAATATATGGATTGTATCTATATTCAACTACTTGTGAAAGAAATAAAGATCAAAACTCAAAGTGGACGTAGGCAGTTACGCTGAACCACTATAAATCCGGTGTTCTTACTTTCTGCATTTAAATTAGCATATTCTTCCTTGTTTAATTTAACTTCATCACTTACATCTCTACACAAACTTTCTCAACAAGGTTAGTGACCAATTTTGGTGCTAACAATAAGTAAGAGATTAGATCCATACTTCTCTCCTTTTCTTCCACTGTGTAAGCATCTTTAACCCCACGTGATATTGATCTTTATTTTTGGAGCCTCCACCTAAGCCTTTGCTGGATGAAAATCCTACTCCCCTCTCCATCTTTCATTAAGCTCAATTCAAGTCAATTCAAATGTTATCCAATAATTGGTGGTCAACGGTTCAAGGACTAACTCTCTTTTGAATCAGAAATAGATTCGTGAGGGCGGATATCATCATTTCAAGATGCACTTCAATGCATTGGAAGCGAAGTATATTACTAATCATAATATAATTATTTATGTTCAATTATAATGTTTTATTATATACATATATTTTAAATTGTTAGTTAGGTGACGATTCTGATATGCATTGATAATATCACAAAATAGTTTTGTTATATGTACGTATAAACTAAAAAATAGAAATTTTTATTTCAAATATGCCTCAAGTCAGTATGGCTCTGTAATTAAAAAAACCATTTTTTATTTTATTAAATTAACATATAATATTTATATAGATACATACATAGATATAGTTCATAATTAATTACAATATCATATTTTAATGAGATGTGATTATATAATTTTATATGTAAAGTATTAGGGCTATGATAATTTTCGGTAATGATAATTTTTTTATTTTTCATTATTATTTAAAATATCATTTAAATTAATTTATTACATAAATAAATAAATAAATTAAAATATATTATGAAAATTACATTTTATATTTTGTAAAATATTTTTAGTAGTAAAGAAAGTCTCGAAAAAAAACCTTTTCTATTTTTAAATTAATTTTCAAATTGCATTCGAAAATAGAAAAATCATTTTAAAATTATTTTTAAACTGAAAAATTATGTAATATTTTTTAAAATTTTAAAATATCATTTAAGATTTACTGGAAATTAAAATTTCATAAAAAAATTGAAAATCAATTTTCAATTAAGATTTTTATATTTTTTGTATGGATATTTAAATAAAATATATATTAAAATTAAAAAAAATTATATTTACTGAGTCGTACACAAAACCTAGCCTATTATATTTATCAAAATATTTTTGAATATTTTTGAATATATATATATATATTATTTTATTCTGCATATATATATATTTAATAAAAAAATTCTTAATATATTTTTGTCTATGTGTGTATATCTGCATTGCTTACGACTTTAAATTTTTATTATAAACATTTATAAATAATTTCTTTATATTAAAATAAGTCTACTATATAATACGTATATACAATATTAATATTTTATTCATATGATTATATATAAATATATATAAGTATGTATATTTATATACTTATATAAAATTATTTAAACAAAACTATAATATATACATATATATAATATTTATATATAAATAATAGTATATATTTATACATACATACATTTTGACAATATATTTGCATATTGGACGAGCTGTTATGTTTGTTGCGACGTAGATCTTACCATCTATACATGGGCATGTTATATCTTGCATGGATTGATATGTTACATAGGTGCATACACAGATAAACATATACATATACATTATACATACATATATATGTATAGGTATATGTATATGACTTACATAGATATATATCATAATATAAATTAAATAAAATTATATCAATTTTATAAATTTAAATAAATTTAAAGATTTTATTGAAATAAATTTCGAAATGTTCTAAGTAAACTAGACTTCATATGCCTAATAAAGATCTAATAAGGGAAGGTTTTTAAATTCACCCATAACTTCCACTATGGGCTAGCCTAGTTCCTACAGTTTCATTACCAACCTAGGGTTATATTGTTGCAATGTTGTATCGTTCGGTCTGAAGTATGTAGGAGCTACCTACCAAAGATCGGTAAATTCAATGTTCTGAGATCAAATCGGACGTATAACGGAGGTCTATGTGGATGATATGCTAATGAAATACTAGCGACCGGCGCACCATATGAGAGACCTCTCAAAGATGTTTGATGCACTTCGAAGATACGGGTTGCAGTTCAATCCATTAAACTGTTTCTTCAGGGTTACATCAGGTAAATTTTTGGGTTTCATAGTGAACTCAAGGGGTGTAGAAGCTAATCTAGACCAGACTAAGGTATTGAGAGATGTCAAATCCCCAAGAACAAGGTAGGAAATGTAGAGTTTGAATGAGAAGGTAACTGCATTGAGTTGATTCATCTCAAAAGAAACAGATAAGCGTGTGTCGTTCTTTGATGCCCTCAAAAAGGGAAAGGGAAGTTTTTTTGGATGAAGGAGCGTCAGAAAGGTTTCCAGGCCTTACTTGACAATATGGATATACTACCAGTCTTATCAAAGCCTTTGTAAGGAGAAGTCTTATTTTTTTACTTGGCAGTATCTGTTTATGCGCTGAATGCTGCCCTGGTATGTGAAGAATCCAAAATCCAAAGGCCTATATATTGCATCAACGAGTGGTTCACTAGTGTAGAGAAGAACTATTCGAAGTTAAAGAAGCTAGCTTATTGGTTGTTGATCACCTTAAGGAAGTTATGACCCTACTTCAAGGCTTATCTAATTAAAGTACTAACTGATCAATCTTTGAGACAAGTGTTACACTGATCCGAGACTTTGGAAAGGCTACTCAAGTGGAACATTGAGTTAAACTAGTACGATATAACCTACATCTTAGGAGGGTGATACGAGGATAGGCTTAATTTTATTGTTGAATTTACCACCCGGAATGGAGAGACGAAGGAAGATGTGGAATGACTTGCTCAATGGAGACTATACATGGATGGAGCATCCAATGAACAATACTCTAGGGCAGAGTGATCTTTAACCCCTGAGTAATGAAATATTTCTTAAGCCCTAAAGATTGAGTTTCCCACAATGAACAATGAAGCTGAGTATGAAGCACTAATCATGGGACTCAAGATAGCGAAAGAATTGGAAGTTAAAACATTGCACATATACAACGACTCCTGATTGGTGGTCTGCCAGATGAATAAGGAATTTCAGGCTAAGGGGGCATAACTTGCTCCTTACCTGATGAATTTTCTGGAATTGTTAAATGACATTGAGTAGTACATGATAACGCATATTTTCAAAGAATAAATTATGAAGGGTGATTCATTGGCCAAGCTGGCTATCTCTGGGGATACACAACATATGGGATAGTTCCAATGGAGGTTTTGTCGTCTCCGAGCATTGACCAGATGAATGCTAATTGGATCATGGAAGCCAAAATGCAAAAGGAGTCGTGGATTTTTCCAATCAAGGAGCACTTGCTAAAGGAACTCTCTCAAATGGTATAAATGAGTGGAGGAAACTATTATGCAAAGTACCATGATTCATTATTCAAGAAGGAGTGTTGTACATGATGTGATTCTCTGCACCCCTACTATGATGTATCACCAACGAGGAAGCCAAAATTATCATTATGGATATGCATGAAGGAGCTTGTGGTGATCACACCGAGGAACATATTTTGGCAAGGAAGATTCTTCGCTACAGATGTTTTTGGTCAATAATCAATCGGGATGCGGTTGACTACACTAGAAAATACAATAGATGCCAAAGGTTTGCGAAGATTCCTATAGCCCCATCCATAGAAATTACACAAATGGTTAGCCTATGGTCACTTGCAGTTTGAGGAATTAATATCATTGGTGTGATACCAATATCGAAGGATGGAGTGAAGTATGCCATGGTTATAGTGGATTATTTTACGAAATGGGCCAAAGTGGAACCTCTTGCCATGATCACCGCAAAAAAGGTGATCAACTCTGTAGTAAAGAACATTATCTGTCAATTTGGGTTTCCATAAAAAAACATCTCTGATAATGGAACCTAATTCGACAGTGCTGAATTCAAGAATTTCTACAACTGTAGCACACCAATAAATGAATGGACAGGTGGAGACGGTGAATAAGATCATGAAGTCCATCTTAAAGAAATGACTGAAAAAAGCCATGGGAAAATGGGTCGATGAACTACTCCTATCACTATGAGCTTACTGAATTACTCACATGTCCGTAACCGACCATACTCCATTCTCTCTAGCCTATGGATCAGAGGCTATGATTCCAATTGAATTCGGACTACTATGATGACCGCTCTACACTACTGACACCCAATAACGATAATAACCGGTAGAGTGCGCTGTAACGGTTCCCGGTCGATGTAGGATGATGGTCAAGGGTTGTAATGTAAATAAAAAAAATCATAGAACCTGTCATATATCTCAAAGCGCATCGAATAAAATATAATAATCATCATAGATATAAAACAAACAAGATAGTAGTAACTACATGAATTATAGAATCAGAGTACACAGGTTCATATAGTTATACAAAATAGTAAATGTAGCATATACAACTAATAAATAAACCGTAACGATCCATAAATTCATCACTTATAAAAATATGATTGAATTTAAAATTTTAGTTTAGACGACTAAATAATGGTTTTTAAATCAAATTTAAAACTATTTGTTTAAAATAATAATAGAAATATTATTTTCAAACTTTGTTTACAAATATATATAGTAAATAAGAAGTGAAAATATGACCGTAAATCGAAATCGAAATTCATAACTATTCAACATATAGAAGTTGTAGAACGTTGTGAATTCCATGTGACATCCAAATGAACACATACATCTACCCATCCAAGAAAACAAGTGCATATGTACATGAACAATTATATATACACATATATACTAAATATATAAACATATAAACAACTCCTTCTCACTTAAGCAACCAACCCTTACCATCAAACATCACATTGATGCAAGCACATGCATTGATATGACATGGCCGAGCTAAGGTGTTGGTGGAAGGAGGTAGCCATGCAAAGGGTAATGATGAAAGGAGATGGAGCATGTGGTGGTGGAGTAAGAATCTAAGCTAATTATCACATATTGTCACCATCAAATATCAAATCAAAGAGGCACGTGGCCTTGCCTCTATATGATGTGACCTACGATCGTACCTAGGGGTGGTGGTGGCCAGCGCATGGTGATGGAAGGAGAAGGTGGCGTGATGATGTGTGGTGATGTAAGAAGGAGATGTTTACACTCTTCCATTTGCCTATAAATACCACTTCACTTCATTCATTCATCTTTTTCTTCATTTTTCTAAAAGCTTCTTCCTCATTTTATTGGCTTCCATATAAGAAAATATAAAGAAAATTATAGCAAATTATATCTAAATTTATATAGTATACACACACACACATATAGCACTTCAAAACTCACCTAAATCCTTCCTCTTTCTTTTCAAACCCACGGCCAACCAACCTAGCCAAGCCTACCACCCACACAACCTAAGGACGTGAACCCCAGCCCCCTTCACAAGCAAGGCTGAGCTCTATAGGAGCTTCAGGACGAGTGTTCCTGAGCCCCGATTCGAGTTAGAAAAGATAATTCATTTTCTAGTTAATCACTTTATTCCAATGTATATATATATGTGTGTGTGTGTGTGATGATGTGAAATGATTTCCATGGATGATTATTTATATGTTGTTCATCAAGTATTGATTGTTGAATATGGTTGTTTAATAAGTCACGTTAAATACACATCAATATTACACAAGGAAATCACTTTCCGCACTTTCCGAATCAAGTTACAAAAGTAAATATGGAACCATTAAACCCCTCGAAAATGATTAGAAATGTTTTATAATCATTTAAACTTGTCTTGACAAGTTTTAAAAGAAAATTGAAAAATCGAGTCAAAACTAGGGCGTCGCGTAACGGTTGTTCGTGATTCCATGCCGTAGAATTCTAATGAGTATATAAAGTGGAATATAGCTCGGAATTCTTCGTAGCAAGAATTTTACAGACTATTATATCCATAGTTTTCAATCAAAGAAAGAAAATCAAGTTTTTATCTTGTAGATTTTCAAATAAGTCCAAATCCAGTTTTCAAAATAATCGCGGTTTTGCAGTTCGGTATTCAAAAAGGAATTTCTTAAAATTTAATAATTTAAAATGTTTTAAAAATATGGAAAAAACTTTATAAATATTTTAAAATGTTTTAAAAGAGATTTGAGTTATATATATAAATTTCCAAATGATATAAAAATCGTTTTAATCAATATAGCTTTTAAAACACCTTTCGCGACACTTTTTGTAGCAATATTCAATAACTTTTAAAATATGATTTCAAACTTCACAACTCTTTTCCAAACTTTTATAATTGATTTCTAATAAATAAATAAATAAGTGTTTTAAAAATGATTTAAAGGTTTGATGATTTATTTAAAAGAGTTTAAATAAATTAATTTAAAGAAAAGCTGTTATAAGCAAATGATTTAATCTTGGCTCTAATAAGCCGATGAGTACACCTGATTTTTCTATTCGTGAGACCTAATTGAGGTGCTTAAACTAAGGAGATGTTCAGGAGCAACTAGCGCCCTAGCTCACCTGGCCTCCTCTGGATGAAGGATAAATAAGGTCAAAATGTTGGAAACGAGTTAAGTATAAAAGATTACACTTTTCAAATTTAAACAACTTGGATCGTATAGAAATAATCTTCTTATACTTGATGTAAAATTCCAAAGGGGAACTCGTACTATTCATGGAATATAAAAGGTGATTTCACTGTTATTCTGCCTGTAGTACCTGTTGAATACGGAAATTAAAATTGAGTAAAAGTAGTACAATTTCTACATGACCCTGTTTTACTCAAATAATGTTTCTAAATTTTTTTTATGAAAATGATTTAGTAAATTTTCGTAAGGAGGTTTAATGAATTCCATATATACTGAAGAGAAATGGTTTTCAAAAAGATAGAAAATCTTTAAAAGATATCTCTGGATAAAAAGAAAACAAATAAATGGAGTATTTATTATCCACCCACTTAACATCTTTTATCGATGATTGGTTTTTCGAAACCAGAGTCGGATTTGGGTAATTCCTATCGAAAAACCATTTCGAACCAATTTACATGTTAAAAAATGAAGACATATAATGAAGACCATAATTTTAAAAGATAAGGGATCTTCATTTCGAAAGGACTGCTTGTTGGTAATCTTTGGGTAGCTCCCGAGATAAATAAATACTAGTGATCCTTTCGTCTTGAAAATATTTGAAATACGAGGACTGTTCGCTACTAATCCTAGGGGCAATTCCCACCAGGATGTGGTAGGAAAGTAACTTCGGTTTGTCCAATTTCTGGACAACTTGTATGGATGAATGTCTAACGTTGCATTTCTAGATCATATTGATTGATCTTTATGAATGTATCATCTATTTGATAGCGGAGAAAGCAACTTCTCTTAGCTTAACACCTTTTCTTGAGACGTACGAGCTCAGGAGTTATATGTTTGTAGAAATCAGTTGTGTCATTGTGAAATGGCAAAGTTGCATTCAAAGTGGAAGTTGTGCTATATAAAAGGTAATCGTTATCTCAAAGCCTCACACCCGAGAATAATGAAATAGGGGATGCTTTAAGGCTAAAGTGGGTCGCAACCAATCAGGGTATGAAATCACCTTCTAGATCTACGAAATTTCTACCCGCTATAACGTCGAGTTTAAATTATATGGTGTATATTTGGGATCCCGGATAGGTCAGTAATGACCGGGTGATGTAAAACTCGGTGCTATTCATGTAATTTTCAAATAGTGCACGTAAAGGTGCATACTTTTACCACCATATTTAATCTATTTAAATTAAATAAATGATCATATCGGGTATTTTAACTTGTTTAAGCCAAAATTCAAATTATTTTCAAATTGTCACATATTAATCTTCATATAGGGGTAAAATGATCATTTTTATGCATTTATTAAATTGTGAAAATTTACTTGAAATTTTCTATGTTGTTTTGTAGGAAATTTGGTGAATTTTACAAATGGCTTCATGATAATATATGCATGCACAAGAGTGAAGATAAAGAAACGAAGATGGAAATAATTCAAAGGCATGATAATGGAGGACCCCACCTACCTTAATGTACAAATTAGAGGCTAATGCACATGATTATGGAATTAATGGCTTCATGTACATTTAAGTGAGGGATTATTGAAGCTAATGATAACTTAGCCACGACACTTCCTACAAGGGCATTTTGGGCATTCCCCAAAAATATGCATTAGGGTTTCTAACTTGTTTAAATACCCCTTATGTTTCATTTAACCCTTCTCCCTTAGTCTCTCTTAGTTTAGTTTAGGCTCACAAATAAACAAGCTCTTCTCTTTTTCTTTTCATGGCTACTTAGCCATTTCTACTTCATGTAACTTTCCTTTTTTTATGCAATGTAATTATTGTTTCC
The DNA here is from genome assembly GCA_030737815.1 of Allium fistulosum. NCBI lineage: Eukaryota > Viridiplantae > Streptophyta > Magnoliopsida > Asparagales > Amaryllidaceae > Allium > Allium fistulosum. The sequence continues at coordinate 107,175,739 of CM060907.1, forward strand.
TTTTAATTACATGTTCATTTCCTTTCATGCTAGTAGTGTAGATTTTCTTTTATGCAATTAGAATAGTTTTCTTTCATTTAGCTTTCATTTTTCTTTCTTTTTGCTTTCATGTTGCAAGCTACATTTGTTAATCAAATGACAAATATGATAGGCTAAACCCCTTCAATTTAGGGGTAATGAAGCTCTCTAATTATGTAGCTTCAACTATTTGTTAATTCATGCTCTCTTTTTGTGCTTAATGAAGAATGATTGAAGTGGTTTAATTGTTATTTTTGCCTTTAATTTGATAGCCTATATTGTGGACACCAAATAAGCTATGCTTAAACAATCACTAACACTAATTGCCTCTTCATCAAAATATAATTATGGCAAAAGAAAGTGATTTGAAATTAAAATTTGATGGTCTATATTTCTAATCAATAGTTAATAGGCCATACTTAAAATAAATTTCATTTTCATTGTCAAATTTCATGAAAGTTAGTAAGTGGTTTAAGGGGTGTGCTATAGTTTGATGGCTTATTTTGGCTAATCAATAGCACAAATATGCCATACTTATGATAAGCACATCAATTAATGTACTAATGACCATAAAAGAGAGATTATGATTTCATATGTGTTGAACTACATAATCTAGAGAGTTGATTTATTCTCTAAATTGTCATTTAACCCTTATATTTGCATCTCTTTTCTTTTAGTTAGTTAGCTAATTTTCTAATTCTCTAGCTTAACTTTCACTCGACTTTGGTTTAATTTGATTGAACAGAATTTTAAAATCATTAATTCCCTGCGGATCGACCCGTATTCGCCACGTACTACAAGTGTACGCCGTGAGCTTGCAGTTATATTTTTAATTTAAATTCGTTCGACGATTTTCTAAACCGATAGAATTTCCGTCGACGAACAATAGGCCTGTCTTAATTCGCATAAGGACCAACATAGGGCCCTTGGGTGCATTCCTCTAGAAATGCATTATAGTCCCTTACCTCGCTATTTAGTTGGAAATCCAATCTCTAATAAGTGCCTTCAGTTTTGTTTGTAGAACCTTAAATGATTTAGTCTGGAATTTAATATGGTAACAATTTCGGCTAAGATTCATAAGTTTACTTGAAAATGTTTTCAAAGAATGTCGTTAAAAATAATATTACCAAATTTCCATATAAAATTGTTTTGGTTATCGTAAGGTAAATACACGTTCCATGTTTATGTGCAGCGTGGTATTATGAGATACCCTTTTGTTTTCAAAACATCTGTATTTTGATTTTCTCACACCAGTCCTATGACTGACCCGGAGTTTATTTTTCCTTTCCCTTAAACTCTAGGTGCTCTATTTTTTGGGCAGCCAAGTAGTCATGTAGCTTGGAGCATTTCGGAAGGAGCCTGGAGTATGAAGACTAGAGGGTCCCTTGTCTATCGTGTATCATGTATTTTGTATCTACTAGCCCATACAACGATACACAGTTATAAATATCCTAGAATGGGTTAGTATTTATCGTAACTCCGATGAATCACTTGGAGTGATTAAAAGTACTTTCCACCTGTATGATTATGTTGTTTAATACGATGTGAGATTCTATTATTATTCTATTTTCTACCTTTATTTCTTATAAACCCATGATTATCTGCCTTTTCTGCACTTGAATTTCCGGCACGTGAATACCATGAATGTATTAGTATCGATCTTCAAGGGTCGAAAAGGTGGGTCATCACAGTTGGTATCAGAGCTTAGGTTAGCGAGTACCTAAGCCTTGATGGGGTCGACTCATTAGAGATAGGGTTAGTAATACCCTAGAATGAGTTTAGTCAATGAGAGAGCATATCTATCAAAAATATATCCATCCGAAATCGTTAGAAAGCTTAATAACCATTCCCTAAGACAATCTTGTCTGTATGTTCTAAATTGTCTCTTTACTATATTTAGATAGTAAGAAACGAGCAATCATAGAGGACGAGGAAGGGGAAGCAGCCACATGACAAACAATAATGTTACGGTTGTGGAAGAAGTAGTAATTCCAGTACAGCCTCAAACAAATTTCGCTATTCTTTGCAAGAACTATACTAACTTTGGAGGGAAATCATTCCAAGGAACCGAGTCTATTGTTGAAGTACAAGCATGGCTCAGCTCTTGTGAGACAATATTCAAAGGGTTGAATGTAGGGGATGAGCAAAAGAGATTCTTGGCTTCCTGGTAGTTAAAAAAAGAGCTCTCGCGTGGTGGGAATCCATCACTTTGAATGAATCTGAAGACAACTTCTCATAGGCTAGATTTAAGGAAGTATTCGAGGAGCAGTATATACTTGCAGCTGGAAAATACCGTCTTTACAGAAATTTCATGAACTTAAGACAAAACAATGTGTCTATATAGGAGTACTCAAATACGTTCATGGAGTTATCTTGTTTTAGGCCGGGACTAATAGACACGCCCTTGAAGAAGAATGAAATGTTTATTGCGGGAATGAAAGAGCAATATTAGGAATGAATGATTGGCAACATGAAGGGAACCTTTATGGACCTACTAGATTTTGGTTTCCGATATGAAGCATTGGATGAAAGAAATCTGGTGGTAGCCCAAGGAAAAAGCAACAATCAAAACAAGAGGAAGAAGTCATGGCAGGGAAAGAATGGTGGAGGGTCCTAAGAGAATTGTTACAAGGATGTTGTTTGTTTAAATTGCCACAAGAAAGATCATTTCTCAACATAGTGTAGGAATCCCAAGATACAGAAGCAGGAAAACGTTTCTCCTATGGTTCACAAAAGTCTTTGTTACCACTGCCATTAGTCGGGTCACTGGAAGAATAAGTGCCTGTTGATGAAGAAGGGAGAATGGATTAAGGTCTCTGCCATAAAAGGCGAGCCTTCGACCGCTGAAGACATAAAGGGTAAGGGAGTCCTAGAAGGTAATATATGCATTAATGATATTTTAGTTAGAGTTTTATTTTATACTGGAGCTTCCAACAGTTTTATTTCTAAGAAGTTAGTCAATAAATTAAACCTTACCCCTAAAATAGTAGAAACCCCTCTCCGTGTATCTAATCTCATAGGCGGTACGACCAATCTTTGTATGTCATATGAGATTGTTAGAGTTACCTACCAAATCCATCTATTCTTTTGCAACCTATTTGTCCTTTATTTCATTGGGTTTTATATTTTACTCGAAATGGATTGGCTATCCAAGTATAGAGCTATTCTAGACTGCAACAATCGAGTAGTCATATTAAAAACCACAACCAATAGAATGTTGGACAAAATAATATGTGAAGGACCTAGTCTAGAAAGAGACGGCTTCATGTATGCGTTGGATTTATCTCAAATGGACTTAGAAAGGATATATGTCGTTAAAGACTTTCAAGATGTTTTTCAAGGAAGTAAAGAGTTTGCCCCCCGCATCGGGAAATAAAATTCCAAATTGACTTAATCCTTGGTACCGGACCAGCTATTCACCTTATTCATAGGATGGCTCCAAAGGAAAAAGTTGAGTTGGCAAACTAAAATGATGAATTATTAAAGAAGGGACTAATTAGACAAAGTCGCTCAAATTGGGGCGCAACTATAGTTTTTTAGCAAAGTTAGACGGTTCCCTTAGATTTTGTGTAGACTACCAAGACCTAAATAAGCAAACAATTTAAAACAAGTATCTTCTACCTTGCATTGACGACTTGTTCGATCAATTACATGGTGCTCGGGTACTCTCAAAGATGGACCTAGCTACGGGATTCCATCAGTTAAGAATAGCAGAAGAATGCATTCCCTTTATTGCATTTCGAGGGCCAAAGAGTTCATATGAATGGTAGTTATGCCATTTGGGCTAACCAATGCACCTACCTATTTTGTAGACATTATGAACAGAGTATTTAGAGATGTACTTAATAAATTTGTGTTATTCTTTATTGATGGCATTCTCTTATACTCAAAGACTGAAGAAGAACACGAAAGACATTTGGAGATCGTGTTGGAAATATCAAGGAGGAATGTGCTAAAAGCAAAGTTCTCAAAATGTCATTTTTGAGAAAAAGAAGTGAGATTCCTAGGGTATATTTGTTAGTCCATGAGTTGATGGTTTTGATGACAACAACCTTAGAATAGATGATAAAATATAAATACTAACATTATAGTTTTGATATATATGTATATGCATGATTTAACCATGCAGGTACAAAGAATGAAGACTGTACAGTATAGAGATTCAAGATATCAAGATTGAAGACTCATGAGTATCAAGATTATCAAGAGTTCAAGATTTCAAGATAAGTATTGAGTCAAGAATTATGTTAAAACTTCACAATAGCACTGAAATCTTCACTCCATTTTTCTTTTGGGATGGAACCCATTTCTACCTTTTTAGTGGCTTACAAACCTACGACAAGTAGCTTACAACCCTACGACAAGTGGCTTACAAACCCATGAACATACTGGTTTTGTACAAGTTCTCGAGTCCTGTCATGATGAGATTTTCTGCAGGAAGAAGCTTGCAAAACTACTTCAAAATGATTTTCAAAACTACTTCAGAATGATTTTCAAAATTGTTTTTCAAAATGTTTTAGCCTTAAAAATTATATTTTCAAATGATTTTCAAAAAGATGTTTTAGCCTTAAATATTCTTGTTTTTAAACTTTGGTTGTTTTAAACTGTCTTTTAATTATAATATATTTATACTTTGATTTAAATATAAAATTATAGTAAAATGTTATATATATTATTCTTTATATTCATCTATGTATTTTATCTATAGTCAAGTATATTTATAAAGTTTAAAATAGTTTTAATATAAGGTAAAGGTTATTTTCAAAGAAAAACAAAACATCAAAATTTCCTTTGGGATGTCGACATGCCCTAGTACCCCATGTCGACATAGTGTCAGTTAGATTCAAAAATTTGAATTTCAAAAGAAGTGTCTATTCGCCATAACCTTTCACGAATGGACATGACTGTTGTTCTTCTATAAATAGAGGTTGGTTTCAACGAATTTCATATCAGATTTTCTGGTTTTTCACTTCTCTTCTTCTTCCACATTTTCTTATTCAAAATCCTATCATCACTCTGCCGAAATCAACATTGAATCTAACTAGATTATCTCTGGTTTGATTCTCTATCACTATCTCAACAAGATCCAAGTGCTATTCAGAGTTATAGGCTTCTTTGTAATCTACCTAGCGAGAAAAGGTGTGATTGTAGCCTTGGAAATCAATCAAGCGAGAAAAGGTGTGATTGTAGCCATGGAAATCAATTGGGTGAACTTGTTGCACTGGAAATCAAGTATCTCTACCCAGAGGATTGTGATTCTGGAGGGTGTACCTCGTAGCCTTGAAACCGAGGGTTGTAATTGTTGAATTGCTTTTGAAAGGAAATCTGTACTTAGTTGTGCGGGACTGGATGTAGGGTAACCCCGAACCAGTATAAAATCCGGTGTGTTCTTTCCTTTACTGCATTTACTTTATTTCTGCATTTGTGTTTGTTTCTGTGATTATATCTGTGTCTGAATATTGCATACATTTGTGTTCAAATTAACATAAATTCAAAAAGATTTAGTAATTTCTTAAAAACACTATTCACCCCCCCTCTAGTGTTATTCCTAGCCTTAAGATCCATATTCCGCATTCCTCGCATTTGGTATTAGAGCAAGGTTTTAAAAAGTTTCATAATCTGATTTTTGAAAAAGTTTTTTTTTAAAATGGCTATGTTTAAGAAATTTGTTAATCTATGTTTAGAAATATTCAGATCATTATTGTCTCTTGAGTCTGCATATAATCAACACTCAAATACAAGTTGTCTACTAAGATTGTTTGATGTGCAGGAATCATGCTTTATGGGAGTTGAGGAATCAATCCAGAACAAACAAATTGTGCAGATCAAAAAGAACAAATGGATACTCGATAGTGGATGTTCTAGACACATGACTGGGAATCCAGATATGCTGAATGATATAATATACAAAGACGGAGGACTGGTTAACTTTGGAGACAATTCAAAAGGTTATGTGATCGGCATTGGCAAAGTCGGTAACTCTGAAACTCCTATTATTACTAATGTTTTGCTAGTTAAGAATCTGAAACACAATCTGCTAAGTATAAGTCAACTATGCGATAAAGGATATAAAATTAAATTTGAAAAAGATAAGTGTCGCATTGAAGATAATAATTCAACCATAATATTTGAGGGAATTAGGAAAAAGAATATTTATATTCTTAGTATGAAAATTTCAAATGATAACTTATGTCTTTTGGCTATGCAAGAAGAATTAAATCAATTCACTAGAAATGATGTTTGGGAACTTGTTCCTAGACCTGAAAATAAAACAATAATTGGAACTAAATGGGTTTATAAAAATAAAATGAATGAACAAGGAGAGGTTGTTAGAAATAAAGCTCGGTTAGTCGCTCAAGGTTATTGTCAAGAAGAAGGAATAGATTTTGATGAAACCTTTGCCCCCGTAGCAAGATTAGAAGCCATTAGGATTCTACTTGCTTTCGCAAATCATAATAATTTCAAATTATTTCAAATGGATGTTAAAAGTGCATTTTTAAATGGTTTTGTAAAAGAAGAAGTATTTGTTAAACAACCACCACTTTTTGAAAATGATAAATTTCCAAATCATGTTTACAAACTTAAGAAAGCTCTATATGGTCTAAAGCAAGCTCCTAGAGCCTGGTATGATAAACTAAGATCTTACTTGTTACAATCAAATTTTGAATTAGGTAAAGTAGATAATACTCTTTTTATTAAAAGAAATAAAAATGATATTCAACTAGTACAAGTCTACGTAGATGATGTCATTTTTGGATCAACTAATTTTGAAATGAATAAAGAATTTTCTAAAATAATGACAAAAGAGTTTGAGATGAGTCATATGGGTGAAGTAAACTTCTTTTTAGGATTACAAATAAAACAATTAGATAATGGTATCTTTATTAGTCAAGAAAAATATGCTAAAGACCTAGTTAGTAAATTTGGTTTGACTACTACGAGTGGAAAACCCACTCCCATAGCAACCAATGAGTACCTTAGTAAAGAAGATCTCTCGAAAGATGTAGATCAAAAATTATATAGAGGAATGATTAGATCACTACTCTATATCACTGCGAGTAGACCTGATATCATGCATAGTGTCTTTCTCTGTGCAAGGTACAATCCCAACCTAAAGAAACTCACTTAAAAGCTGTAAAACGTATTATAAGATATGTTAAACACACCTTTGATTATGGCTTATTTTATCCTAAAAATGATTCGTTTGACTTAATATTTTATTGTGATGCTTATTATGCTGGTTGTAAATCAGACCGAAAAAGTACAAGTGGAACTTGTCACTTTTTAGGGCATTCTCTGATTTCCTGGTTTAGTAAAAAGCAAAACACAGTTTCTTTATCAACAACTGAAGCAGAGTATATTTCTGCTGCTTTGGCTTGTTCTCAAGTAATATATATGCAACAAACTTTAAAAGATTTTGGTTTAAATATCTCAAAATCACCAATTTATTGTGATAATACTAGTGCAATAAATTTATCCAAAAATACTACTCAACATGCTCGAACTAAACATATTGATATCAGACACCATTTTCTCAGAGATAATATAAGTAGAGAAGTAATTACTGTCGACTGTATCAATTCTGAAAATCAAATTGCTGATATCTTAACCAAACCCTTAAATGAATCTACATTTACTAAATTAAGAAGAGAATTAGGTATTTGTTCATTAACTGAAATATAAAATATAAATAACAAAGTATAATTAAAAATTAATTCAAAATAAATTAAATAGGTAAAATTTCAAGAACCATGTCGACATCCCTCCTAGACCCATGTCGATATATAACGTTTTTTAATTTTAAATTTTTTCCCACCAAAATTCAAATAAGTGGTTATAAATTTTACCTATTTCGAAATTTTCTTCATTCTCTCTGTTCTCTTTCTGTTCTTCCTTCTAAGATCAGTTTATCAATGGCCTCCTCTTCCAAATCAAACTTAAAATCAACCTTTTTGTTCCCATTGCCTACTTCTGGTCCGTGTCAACAATCAATGCTCGCTCGTGTAATGAAAATAGAGGATTCTCTGAAGGATACCCTTCAGTTAATGACTGAAATCTAAGTGATGCAACTTCGAATGGCCAAAGAACAAGAGAGGTAAGGAAAAATCCTTAGGAATTTGCAAAAATTTCTTATGGATAATTATGCTAACCCAATCTTGATTGACGAGGACTCTTCAGGAGATCATGAACAAGAGGAAAGTGAAGAAGAAAAAAAGAACCAATGGAAGAAGAGCATGCGGAAGACAACGACAAAGTCATTTGCGTTGGCGAAGTATGTTTTGACAAGGACGGAAACTTGGTTGAACAACGTGGAAATTTCTATTTCCATTATCCAAATTGTTCGATCCATAGATCTCCAATTGTCAAAGATACTCTGTAGTTTCTTCTCTTTCATTTTTCATCGTTTTGTGTATACTTGTTACGTTTTACGAAAATGTAAATTTAAACATATATATATATATATATATATTGTGTGTTCTTATATATGATTCCTATATATGTTATATATAAGTATTATATAGGTATTTGGTTAGGAATGTTAGTAATTTAGGACTAAGTTTTAGGTTTACAAGTAAGTATTGATGATAACACTATCATCATATAGAATATTAGAGTAAGAACTATATAGTTTGGAGTAATATAGTTTAGAGTTTGTTTTTGTTGATGACAAAGGGGGAGAAATATAAAATAGGAGAGTTAGGCATAGGTTAAGGGGGAGTTATTAGATTTAGGGGGAGTCAATAGGATAGAAGCAATATTTTATAAACAAAGGTTGTCATCATCAAAAAGGGGGAGATTGTTAGTCCATGAGTTGATGGTTTTGATGACAACAACCTTAGAATAAGATTATAAAATATAAATACTAACATTATAGTTTAGATATATATGTATATGCAGGATTTAACCATGCAGGTACAAAGAATGAAGACTGTACAGTATAGAGATTCAAGATATCAAGATTGAAGACTCATGAGTATCAAGATTATCAAGAGTTCAAGATTTCAAGATAAGTATTGAGTCTAGAATTATGTTAAAACTTCACAATAGCACTGAAATCTTCACTCCATTTTTCTTTTGGGATGGAACCCATTTCTACCTTTTTAGTGGCTTACAAACCCACGATAAGTAGCTTACAAACCTACGACAAGTGGCTTACAAACCCACGAACATCCTGGTTTTGTACAAGTTCTCGAGTCCTGTCATGATGAGATATTCTGCAGGAAGAAGCTTGCAAAACTACTTCAAAATGATTTTCAAAACTACTTCAGAATGATTTTCAAAATTGTTTTTCAAAATGTTTTAGCCTTAAAAATTATATTTTCAAATGATTTTCAAAAAGATGTTTTAGCCTTAAATATTCTTGTTTTTGAACTTCGGTTGTTTTAAACTGTCTTTTAATTATAATATATTTATACTTTGATTTAAATATAAAATTATAGTAAAATTATATATATATTATTCTTTATATTCATCTATGTATTTTATCTATAGTCAAGTATATTTATAAAGTTTAAAATAGTTTTAATATAAGATAAAGGTTATTTTCAAAGAAAAACAAAACATCAAAATTTCCTTTGGGATGTCGACATGCCCTAGTACCCCATGTCGACATAGTGTCAGTTAGATTCAAAAATTTGAATTTCAAAAGAAGTGTCTATTCACCATAACCTTTCACGAATGGACATGACTGTTGTTCTTCTATAAATATGGGTTGGTTTCAACGAATTTCATATCAGATTTTCTGGTTTTTCACTTCTCTTCTTCTTCCACATTTTCTTATTCAAAATCCTATCATCACTCTGCCGAAATCAACATTGAATCTAACTAGATTATCTCTGGTTTGATTCTCTATCACTATCTCAACAAGATCCAAGTGCTATTTAGAGTTATATGCTTCTTTGTAATCTATCTAGCGAGAAAAGGTGTGATTGTAGCCTTGGAAATCAATCAAGCGAGAAAAGGTGTGATTGTAGCCTTGGAAATCAATTGGGTGAACTTGTTGCCCCGGAAATCAAGTATCTCTACCCAGAGGATTGTGATTCTGGAGGGTGTACCTCGTAGCCTTGAAACCGAGGGTTGTAATTGTTGAATTGCTTTTGAAAGGAAATCTGTACTTAGTTGTGCGGGACTGGATGTAGGGTAACCCCGAACCAGTATAAAATCCGGTGTGTTCTTTCCTTTACTGCATTTACTTTATTTCTGCATCTGTGTTTGTTTCTGTGATTATATCTGTGTCTAAATATTGCATACATTTGTGTTCAAATTAACATAAATTCAAAACGATTTAGTAATTTCTTAAAAACACTATTCATCCTCCCTCTAGTGTTATTCCTAGCCTTAAGATCCATATTCTGCATTCCTTACAATATTGTGTCAGGAGATGGAGTTTCAGTAGACCCATGGAAAATTTCAACTATACAGGATTGGAGGCAACCACAGACTACAAAGGACATCCGCAGCTTCTTAGGATTAGCTGGATATTATCTTAGATGTATTTAAGATATCTATAAAATTCTTCTCACTTGACAAAACTCACTATGAAGGATGCTATGTTTGGGTAGAAATGTGAAGAAGCATTTCAGGAACTCAAAAAGAGGTTAACCACTGCCCCCGCATTAGCTATTGCTGATGAAAGTGGTAATTTAACCGTTTATACCGATGCCTGTGGAGAAGGAGTTGGTGCAGTCTTAATGCAACATGGGAAAGTCATCGCCTATTTGAGTAGACAACTAAAGATCCATGAAAGAAATTATGTGACACACGATTTGGATTTGTTAGCCATGAATTGCATTAAAAATATGGAGACATTATTTGCTAAGTGAAAAGTTTAATCTCTTCACGGATCACAAATCGTTGAAATACCTTTTCACTCAAAAGGATCTAAATATGAGACAAAAACGTTGGTTAGAATTTTTCATGTTACATGATTTGGATATTCTATATACACCTGGAAAAGCCAATATTGTCGCAGACGCACTAAGCAGGAAACATGCTACCATAGCTTATATAGTGGTAATTCCAAGCCTTCTAGAAAGGATTGCCAGTAAGAAAAAAGAAGATAAGTGGATAAGGAAAATTATCAAAAGTATAAGCAAATGATGAAGATCAAGACTAGAACTAGATAACCATGGGTTGTTAAGGTTGAATAGGATAATTTGTGTTCAAGAGGTAGACGGGTTGAGACAAGAAGTGTTGACTGAATGCCACAAATCCAAACTAATTATTCATATAGGTGTAAAAAAAATGTACAAGAATGTAAAGTGAACATTTTGATGGAAAGGTATGAAGAGAGGTATTTCCATCCATGTGGGTAGATGCGCGAATTATCAACAGATAAAGAGTGACCAACAAAAGATTGTTGGACTACTACAACCACTTGAGATTCCAAAGTGGAAATGGGACTAGATATCCATGGACTTTATCGATGGCTTGCCTCGATCAAGGAAAGGGAATGAAGGCATCTGGGTTATCACAGATAGATTAACTAAAAGCGCATATTTCATCCTAGTAAAACCCACAAGAACAGCCGCAAGCTTGGTTGAGATATATATGAGGGAGATTGTCAGACTACATGGAGTTCCTATCAGTATCGTAAGCGATCGAGACCCAATCTTTACCAGTTAGTTCTAGGATGCCTTACAGATAGCTTTGGGGATGAAGCTGCATGTAAGCACCGCATTTCATCCCCAAACTGATGGGCAAACGGAGAGAGTCAAAAGGGTGTTGGAAGATCTTTTGAGAGCATATGTATTAGATTTGGGAGGTTCTTGGGAAAGCTACCTTCATTTAGTGGAGTTCTCTTACAATAATGGCTATCAAGCTAGCATAAATACGGCACCTTATGAAGTCTTGTATGATCGTCTATGCAGATTCCCGACATGTGGATCGAAACCAAAGATCGGTTAGTACTTGGCTCGACATGATTTTAGAAGCCACAGAGAAAGTAGACATGATCAGAAAGAAGCTAAAGGAGGTGCAGAGTAGACAAAAGAGTTATGACGATCGAAGGCATAGATATTTCAAATTCTCGGTTGGAGACTTAGTATTTTTGAAGAGGGGAGTGGTAAGATTTGGAAGAACTGGTAAGCTGGCTCCTCGATATATTGGACCTTTACCTATTCTTAAGCGAATTGGCCCATTAGCCTATTGAGTAGAACTACTAGAGCGGTTGCAGGCATACATAATGTTTTTCATGTATCTCATTTATGTAAGTATGTGTATGATCTGGACCAAGTCATAGATGAAAGAGAGTGCGGATTAAGGATCTTAAGGCTAATTTAATACTAGAGGGGGTGAATAGTGTTTAATGGATTCTAAGACTTATGTGGACTAAATTAAAATTATGACACAAACAAATGAAGAACTTAATCACAGAACAATCACAGAATCAAACACAGATGCAGAAAGTAAATAAAAAGCAGTAAAAGGAAAGAACACACCAGATTTTATACTGGTCCGGAGTTACCCTACATCCAGTCCTGTACCAAGGCAGAACAGCTCATACAGATTTTTATTATACCAAAGTCGAGATTGAAATCCTCATTTTCTAAAGGCCTTGAGGTACCCTCCTGTCTCACGAGTCCGGGGCAAACTCTCTTGATTTACGGGCCACAAGATTACCCAATTGATTTCCAGGCACAACCACACCTTATAGAGAGACTCGATAAATTTTTGATTACAAATTGATCCTATGACTCTGAATAGCACTTTGATCTTCGAGAGAGGGCAGAGAATCAAACAAGAATGAGATTCTAATTTGATTCACTTGAGAATTCGGCAGAATTTCGGCACGATCTTAAAAATATAAAAACTTTAGGATATGGATTTGTGGAGAAGAAGGAGTGAAGAAAATATGAAAATAGTTAGTTAAAAAATTCGTTTGTGAAGGCTATTTATAGACCAGTAACGGTCATAACCATTCGTGAAGAGATTTAAACGAATAGACACTTCTTTTGAAAATTGAAACTTCTGAATTTAACGGCCACCATGTCGACATGGGGTATCCCATGATGTCGACATCCCTTAGTTAAAAACAACGTAAAATTAGTTTTGAAAATGGTATTGAAAGGAAAACAAGATGAAATGATTCTGGAGTAAAATAAACTAATTTCCCTATGTTTTAAAATAAAGAAGAGTAGAAAAATATATTTTTAGAATGTATATATAAATTTTATTTTAAATCTCAAGTATATATATATTATAAAAGAATATTTAAAAATCAGAAGATAGTTTTAAAAACAAACGAAGTTTAAAACAAGGGTTTATTTAAAAACAAAAACAAAGAATATTTTAAGGCTAAAACATTTTGAAAAGTAGTTTTGAAAAACCATTTTGAAAAAGCATTTTGAAGTAGTTTTGTAAACTTCTTCCTGCAGAATATCTCATCACATCAGGACTCGAGAACTTGTACAAAACCAGGATGTTCGTGGGTTTGTAAGCCACTTGTCGTAGGTTTATAAGCTACTTGTCGTGGGTTTGTAAGCCACTAAGAAGATAGAAATGGGTTCCATCCCAAATGAAATATGGAATGAAGATTTCCGTGCTATTATGAAGTTTTAACAATAAACTAGACACTTATCTTGAAATCTTAACCTTGATACTCATGAGTCTTCAAACTTGATTCCTTCATCCTTGAACTTTATACAGTACAGTCTTCAGTAATCAGTACCTGCCTTATATATATCCTGCATAATAACATTCATATATATCTAGACAATAGTGTTAGTATATAAGTTATAATAAAATAAGTTACAAAGGTTGTTGTCATCAAAACCACTATCTCCAGTTCCTAACAATCTCCCCCTTTTTGATGATGACAACCTTATAAAATATACTTACCACTTCGATCATACCATAACCCCCCCCCATAACTCCCCCTTACACCAACAACTCCCCCTTACTCGAAGCCTACTATTTTATATAACTTCTCCCCCTTTGTCATCAACAAAACAATAACCTATAATCCTTGAACTTAATAGAAAATGAGATAAACAAACATATGACATAAGAATAATAACCAAAGATTGTTTTTAGAAGAACATTAATTAAGATAACACTTATATATAATTTAACAAACCAATATATAATCAAGAAAGAGAAAAAAAACGAAAAACACTTAACGAGGACCCTTAACTATTGGTGACTTATTTAAAGTTAATCCAAAATCTTTTAAAGTTTGTTGCATATATATAACTTGAGAATAAGCCAAAGCAGCAGATATATATTTTGCTTCAGTTGTTGACAAGGATACAGTGTTTTGCTTCTTACTAAACCAGGAAACCAGAGAATGTCCTAGAAAGTGACAAGTTCCACTTGTACTTTTTCGGTCCGATTTACAACCAGCGTAATCAGCATCACAATATGAAATTAAATCAAATACATTATTTTTAGGGTAAAATAAACCATAATCTAAAGTATGTTTTACATATCTTAAAATTCTTTTAACAGCTTTTAAGTGAGTTTCTTTAGGTTGAGATTGGTATCTTGCACAGAGACAGACACTATGCATGATGTCAGGACGACTTGCTGTTATATAAAGCAGCGAACCATTCATTCCCCTATATAATTTTTGATCAACATCTTTTGATTTATCTTCTTTGCTTAAAGCTACATTAGTTGTCATTGGAGTTCGTTTCTCACTAGAAGTGGTCAATCCAAATTTATTAATTAAATCCTTAGCATATTTTGCTTGACTAATGAAAATTCCTTTATCTAATTGTTTTATTTGAAGTCCTAAGAAGAAGCTTAGTTCTCCCATATGACTCATTTCAAATTCTTTAGTCATTATATCTGAAAGTTCTTTATTCATTGGGTTATTAGTTGACCCAAATATTATATCATCTACATATATTTGTACTAATTGAATATCATTTTTGTTTCTTTTAATAAAAAGAGTTGTATCTATTTTACCAATTTCAAAACCAGATTGTAGTAAATAAGATCTTAGTCTTTCATACCAGGCTCTAAGAGCTTGTTTTAGACCATATAAAGCTTTCTTTAATTTATATACATGATTTGGAAATTCATTATTTTCAAAAAATGGAGGTTGTTCAACATAAACATCTTCTTTTACAAAACCATTTAGAAAAGCAATTTTAACATCTATTTGATATAACTTAAAATTATTGTAATTTGCGAAAGCAAGTAGAATCCTGATAGCTTCTAGTCTTGCTACGGGTGCAAATGTTTCGTCATAATCAATTCCTTCTTCTTGACAATAACCTTGCACGACTAAACGAGCTTTATTTCTCACGACCTCACCAAGTTCATTCATTTTATTTTTATAAACCCATTTTGTTCCAATTATACTTTTATCCTCAAGTCTAGGAACAAGTTCCCAAACATCATTTCGGGTGAACTGATTCAATTCTTCTTGCATAGCAAGAATCCATGAATCATCAGATGATGCTTCCTTTGGATTTTTAGGTTCAATAGTTGATATAAAAGCTACATTACTCATACTATTTAGTTGATTTCTTGTTTTAACTATAGATTCAATATTTCCTAGTATATTTTCTATAGGATGATCTTTTAATAGTCTAATTCTTTTATTAGGTTGAATGATTTCACAATCAGTTTCATTAGGTTCATTATTTAAAGTTACAAAATCTTCTTCATCTTCTATTTGTACAATATCTTTAAAATTTTCATCAAAAGATACATGCATTGTTTCTTCAATAGTGCTAGTTCTTAAATTATAAAATCTAAATGCTTTACTTCTATTAGAATATCTGATAAAGATACCTTTGTCGGATTTAGGTTCAAATTTATCTAAATTATCTTTTGTATTAAGAATAAAACACATACTACCAAAAACTTTAAAATAAGCTACTATGGGTTTCTTATTGTAAAGTAATTCATATGGTGTTTTATTATTTAATGGTCTAATTAAAATCCTATTTAATATATAACAAGCTGTAGCGACTGCTTCAGCCCAAAAGTTTTTAGGTAAGTTACTATCAGAAAGTATTGTTCTAACACACTCTTGAATCGTTCTATTCTTACGTTCTACCACTCTGTTTTGTTGTGGAGTTCTTGGAAAAGAGAAATTATGAGTGATTCCTTTATTATTACAGAAATTCTCAAAATTTTCATTTTCAAATTCTCCACCGTGATCACTACGAATAGTTTTTATTTTTAAAGAAAATTGATTTTGAATTCTTTTAGCAAAATTCTTAAATAATTCAAAAGCATCACTTTTAAGTTTAAGAAAAATTATCCAAGTATATCTAGAATAATCATCAACAATTACAGAAACATATTTATTGTGATTGATTGATTGAACTTGAGATGGACCAAATAAATCTAAATGAAGTAATTCTAGAGGTTTAGAAGTAGAAATCATATCTTTTAATTTAAATGAACTTTTCTTAAGTTTTCTTAATTGGCAAGCATCACATATATTATCTACTTTAAAGTTTAACTTGGGAAGACCTCTAACTAAGTCAAGTTTTGATAACCTAGATAACAGTTTGAAATTTAAATGACCAAATCTTTTATGCCAAATCCAAGGGTCACTTGTATTAGCCAAAAGACATGTTATCATTTTAAACTTTCATACTAAGGATGTAAATGTTTTTCTTCCTAATTCCTTCAAAGATAATATTTGACTTATTATCTTCGATGTGACACTTATCTTTTCTGAATTTAATTTTATCCTTTATCACATAGTTGACTTATACTAAGCATATTATGTTTTAAATTCCTAACTAGAAAAATATCAGAAATAAGAGGAGTTTTAGAATTACAGATGCCAATCACATATCCTTTTGAGTTGTCTCCAAAGTTGACCAATCCACCATCTTGATATATAATGTCATTGAGTATCTCGGGATTTCCAGTCATATGCCTTGAACAGCCACTATCAAGTATCCATTTATCTTTCTCAATTTGCACAGTTTGTCCATTGGTTGTTGATTCTTCAAAAGCCATGTAACATGTCTGTTCCTACATAACAAACCAATTCGGTAGATAACTTGATTTTTCATAAGAACTATATGCAGACTTATGATACTTTGATGAAATGCATACATTCAAACTATTATTAACAAAATTTTCTAAAAATGCCATTTTCAACTTTTCAAGTTTCAGATTAGGAAAACAATGAAAACCTATGCTTTATACCAATTAAAAGGGAGTGCAGATTAAGGATCTTAAGGCTAATTTAACACTAGAGGGGGGTGAATAGTGTTTAATGGATTCTAAAACTTATATGGACTAAATTAAAATTATGACACAAACAAATGAAGAACTTAATCACAGAATCAAACACAAATGCATAAAGTAAATAAAAAGCAGTAAAAGGAAAGAACACACCGGATTTTATACTGGTTCGGAGTTACCCTACATCCAGTCCTGTACCAAGGCCGAACACTTAGTATAGATTTTTATTATACCAAAGTCGAGATTACAATCCTTAGTTTCTAAAGGCCTTGAGGTACCCTCCTGTCTCACGGGTCCGGGGCAAACTCTCTTGATTTACGAGCTACAAGATTACCCAATTGATTTCCAGGCACAACCACACCTTATAGAGAGACTCAATAAACTTTTGATTACAAATTGATCCCATAACTCTGAATAGCACTTTGATCTTCGAGAGAGGGCAGAGAATCAAACAAGAATGAGATTCTAATTTGATTCACTTGAGAATTCGGTAGAATTTCGGCACGATCTTAAAAATATGAAAACTTTAGAATATGGATTTATGGAGAAGGAGTGAAGAAAATATGAAAATAGTTAGTTAAAAAATTCATTTGTGAAGGCTATTTATAGACCAGTAACGGTCATAACCATTCGTGAAGAGATTTAAACGAATAGACACTTCTTTTGAAAATTGAAACTTCTGAATTTAACGGCCACCATGTCGACATGGGGTATCCCATGATGTCGACATCCCTTAGTTAAAAACAACGTAAAATTAGTTTTGAAAATGGTATTGAAAGGAAAACAAGATGAAATGATTCTGGAGTAAAATAAACTAATTTCCCTATGTTTTAAAATAAAGAAGAGTAGAAAAATATATTTTTAGAATGTATATATAAATTTTATTTTAAATCTCAAGTATATATATATTATAAAAGAATATTTAAAAATCAGAAGATAGTTTTAAAAACAAACGAAGTTTAAAACAAGAGTTTATTTAAAAAACAAAAACAAAGAATATTTTAAGGCTAAAACATTTTGAAAAGTAGTTTTGAAAAACCATTTTGAAAAAGCATTTTGAAGTAGTTTTGCAAACTTCTTCCTGCAGAATATCTCATCACATCAGGACTCAAGAACTTGTACAAAACCAGGATGTTCGTGGGTTTGTAAGCCACTTGTCGTAGGTTTGTAAGCTACTTGTCGTGGGTTTGTAAGCCACTAAGAAGATAGAAATGGGTTCCATCCCAAATGAAATATGGAATGAAGATTTCCGTGCTATTATGAAGTTTTAACAATAAACTAGACACTTATCTTGAAATCTTGATCTTGATACTCATGAGTCTTCAAACTTGATTCCTTCATCCTTGAACTTTATACAGTACAGTCTTCAGTAATCAGTACCTGCCTTATATATATCCTGCATAATAACATTCATATATATCTAGACAATAGTGTTAGTATATAAGTTATAATAAAATAAGTTACAAAGGTTGTTGTCATCAAAACCATTATCTCCAGTTCCTAACAATAGAGACAGCTGCCCAAGAAGACTAGGAAGTAGAACCAAATTTAACAGTCATTAGACAACCCAATCGAATCATGGATCGCAATGAGAAACGATTAAGGAGAAAGGTTGTGCGGTTAGTTATAGTACAATGGAGTGGCGATGCTAATGATTTTACATGGGAAACGGAGGATAGAATGAAGAAACCCTATCACGAGTTTAGGATGGATGAATAGATTGTATATATTATATCGATATAGTCTACTCACCGCTTGTGGTATAGTCACTTATCATATCTTGTATATATTTCATCATATATGATATTTCTCTTGAGTTATCTTCTTCTCATCTTCAATTTCGAGGATGAAATTCTTCTAAGGAGGGGAGCCTGTATCGACCTATAAATTCATCACTTATAAAAATATGATTGAATTTAAAATTTTAGTTTATATGACTAAATAATAGTTTTTTAATCAAATTTAAAAGCTCTTTATTTAAAAATAATAATAGAAATATTTATTTTCAAACATTGTTTACAAATATATATAGTAAATAAGAAGTGAAAATATGACTGGAAATCGAAATCTAAATTTATAACGATTCAACGTATAGAAGTTGTAGAACGTTGGAAAACCACATAACATCCAAATGAACACATACATCTACCCATCTAAGAAAACATGTGCATATATACATGAACACTTATACACACACATATATACATATATATACTAAATATATAAACATATAAACAACTCCTCCTCACTTAAGCAACTGACCCTTACCATCAAACATCACATCGATGCAAGCAGATGCCTTGATGTGACATGGCCGAGCTAAGGTGGTGGTGGAAGGAGGTATCCATGCATAGGGTAATGATGAAAGGAGGTGGAGCATGTGGTGATGGAGTAAGAATCTAAGCTAATTATCACATATTGTCACCATCAAATGTCAAATCAAAGAGGCACATGGCCTTGCCCGTATATGATTTGACCTATGGCCATACCTAGGGGGTGGTGGCCAGTGCATGGTGATGGAAGGAGGAGGTGGTGTGATGATGTGTAGTGATATAAGAAGGAGATATTTACACTCTTCCATTTGCTTGTAAATACCACTTTATTTCTTCACTTCATTTATTCATCTTCTTCTTCATTTTTCTAAAAGATTACTCCACAACTTAATTGGCTTTCATCTAAGAAAAAATATAAAGAAAATTATAGCAATTTTATCTAAATTTATATAGTGTATATATATACATATAGCACTTCCAAACTCACACAAACCCTTCCTCTTTCTCTTCAAACCCACGACCAACCACCCTAGCCGAGCCTACCACCCATACAAACCAAGGACATGAACCCCTACCCCTTTCACAAGTAAGGCTGAGCCTTATACGAGCTTTGGGATGAGTGTTCGTGAGCTCTGATTCGGGTTAGAAAGGATAATCTATTTCTAGTTAATCGTTTTATTCCAAGGTGAGAAAACTTATAATATATATATATATGATGTGGAATGATTCCCATGGATGCTTATTATATGTTGTTCATCAAGTATTGATTGTTGGATATGGTTGTTTAACAAGTCACGTTAAATACACGTCGATATTACACAAGGAAATCAATTTTCGAATCAAGTTATAAAAGTAAATATGGACGACTAAACCCTTGAAAATGATTAGAAATATTTTATAAACAGTTTATAATCATTTAAATTTGCCTTGAAAATTTTAAAATGAAAATTGAAAAATCGAGTTAAAACTAGGCATGTCGCGTAACGGTGGTTCGTGATCTCGCGCCGTAGAATTCAAATGAGTATATAAAGTAGAATGTAGCTCGGAATTCTTCGTAGTAAGAATTTTCCGGACTATTATATCTATAGTTTTCAATCAATGAAAGAAAATCAAGTCTTTATCTTATAGATTTTCAAATAAGTCCAAAACCATTTTTTAAAATAATCGCGGTTTTGTAGTTTGGAGTACAAAAAGGGATTTCCTAAAATTTAATATTTTTAAATGTTTTAAAAATATGGAAAAATCTTTATAAATATTTTAAAATGTTTTAAAAGGGATTAGAGTTATGTATATAAATTTCTAAATGATATAAAAATCGTTTTAATCAATATAGCTTTTAAAACACCTTTCGCATCACTTTTTGCATCACTTTTTCAATGACTTTTAAAATATGATTTCAAACTTCACAATTCTTTTCCAAACTTTTATAAATGATTTCTAATAAATAAATAAGTGTTTGAAAAATTATTTAAAGATTTTATGATTTATTTAAAAGAGTTTAAATAAATTAATTTGAAGGAAAGCTATTATAAGCAAATGATTTAATCTTGGCTCTAATAGGCCGACGAGTACACCTGATTTTTCTATTCATGAGATCTGATTGAGGTGCTTAAACTGAGGAGATGTTCAGGAGAAACCAATGCCCTGGCTCACCGAGCCTCCCCCAAACGAGGGATAAATAAGGTCAAAATGTCGGAAACAAGTTAAGTATAAAAGATTACACTTTTCAAATTTAAACAACTTGGATCGTATATAAATAATCTTCTTATACTTGGTGTTAAATTCCGAGGAGTAAACTTGTACTATTCATAGAATTTAAAAGGTAATTTCACTGTTATTCTGCCCATAGTACCTGTTGAATATAGAAATTAAAATTGAGCAAAAGTAGTACAATTTCTATTTGACCCTGTTTTACTCAATAATGTATTCTGAAATAATTTATGAAAATGATTTAGTAAATTTTAATAAGGAGGTTTAATGAATTCCATATATAATGGAAAGAAATGGTTTTCAAAAAGATAAAAAATCTCTAAAAGATATCTTTGGATAAAAAGAAAGCAAATAAATGGTATATTTATTATCCTCCCACTTAAGATATTTTTATCGATGATTGGTTCATCAATACCGAAGTCGGATTTGGGTAATTCCTATCCAAAAACCACTTCGAACCAATTTACGCTTTCGAAAATGAAGATATACATTAAAGACCATCATTTTTAAAGATACAGGATCTTCATTTTGGAAGGACAACTTGTTGATAATCTCTGGGTAGCTCCAGAGATAAATAAATAGCAAGTGTCCCTTCGTCTTGAGAATCTTCAAAACACGAGGACTGTTTGCTACTAATCCTAGGGGCAATTCCCGATAGGATGTGGTAGGAAAGTACCTTCGGTTTTCCTATTCCTGGACAACCTGTATGGATGAATATCTAACGTTGCATTTCTAGATCATATTGATTGATCTCTATGAACATATCATCTCACTACAAGAAAAATGATTATCAATAGCAAACTAGTACAGCGTTGAAATGCACCTCGTTATTTTCATTTCTTTTAAAGGCAATTAGGGGTCAAAACAGCGCAATTTTCCGAAAAAGCTTAAACAACTTGGTGGTATATTCTTTTCCTTTCCCTCTCATATTTACCTATTCTCAAAATCCTTTTTCCTCATGTTCTCACTTACAAAGCCCTAAATTCCTCATCCGAAGATAACTTTCATCGTGGATCTCACTCTAATCCTTACCATGAAGTCAAAGCTTCATTTCTCCTACTCTAATGTTTAGTATCAAAATACTTCTTCTCGTTCCATTCTCGTAAAAGCCTAAACCCATGTCGATTTTCTCATTTCTTCACTGAATGACCATTAAATAATTTGCATCTGAACGCTTATTAGCTCTCAAATCACTGTGATGAGTAGGTATAAAACTTTTCTCTTGTTCAATTTTATATGTGTTAGTTTATAACCGAAAGCAATTTTTTTTGAAAATTTCATGTTAATTACTAGTCGTTGCTTGATTTCATGTTAGTGACTGTTGTGGCTTGAATTTATCAATTTTATTTTATTTCAGTTTTGAACTTTAATTGTCGATTTTGATTTCAGCTTCATTTTTTGTGCCTAGATTCTGTTATGATTTTGAACTTTAATTTTGATGGTGTGCATTTGGATGGATGGTTTGGAAGCAACAATGCTTTATTACTAAAATGAAGCCTAAATATTACTTTATTTATCTTGTTTCAAGAAATGTAGATTTGGTATATGGAGGAGGCAGTGTTGGATTGACGGGCTTAGTCTCTTGAGCTGTTTTTGATGGTGGAAGACATGTCATTGGGTAAGTACTCTCTTTTTTCATCAGTTTTATTTTCAGCAATTTGAATTTGCAAGATGACATACATTCATTTAGTATTAATGTAGTTTGCAATTTAGCAGAGAAAATTTTAATATACTCTCAAATGATGTATAGAATTATGTACAGATTATGTACTCTCAATAATTGACCATATGTATGTACATATAATGGACATAGTGTGGAACCATATAAATATAAGATTCAATATAAATAAAATCCAAAACTTTATTTGCTGACTTATAGGTCATGTACAAAATTAGCAGCATCATCAGTTTCTGAAGTTGCAATTGGTATCTAAGTACAAGGCATCTGATTTATCTTTGTAATAACACTCGATATAATTCTTTTATATGAAACTAAACGAGACACAACAAGTTCTTGAAATATGAACTGCAATATTTGTTACATACAATAGTATTTCGATTATATTTCTGTACTCTATAGAGCTATCCTAGCTTTAATCTAAGTCTAAACACACTAGTCGTATAATCTAAAATCATCACAGTTCACATAACAAACAGAATATGCCAAACTCTAATAGACTTCATAGTAATATAGCTAGTTTGGAAGAAAAAGACATACGTATAATGATTGTAAGTTCATAACTAAATCTAGTAACACAACGACATAGCAAAAGTGCTACAAACACCATTTCAAGTAGCAGTGGGCAAGGTCGGTTAACCGAACCGATCGGTTAATTTAGCGGTTAATCGCTCAATAATGGTGGTTCAGTTAATCGAACGATAGTTAATTATAGGTCATCCCTACTGACCGAACCGCCAAATATTAACCACGGTTAACTCTTGGGTTTAATTGGTTAACCGTCAAAACAGTTAACCGCGGTTAACCATTGGGTTTAATCGGTTAACCATCGAAACAGCTAACCGCAGTTAACCAACAATTAACTGAAATTTTAACATAATACTTATAATATGATTCAAGGATTATTAAATATATAACAAATTATCATTATTAGGTATCGATATTTGCTATCAGTCTGGATGTATATTTCACCGAACAGGAGTGAGTTTATTTGAGTTATTACTTTATTTTTATTTGAACAAAATGTTTTGTTTTGATGTAAAAGTATTTACAATGTATTTTGATATCTCTTCACGTGAAATTATATGCTGTTGGTTCGTTAGAAAACTAGATTACGTGAAAAGTATTTACATAGCTGGGACGCAATGACATGTACTGAAGCATTATCAACTTGAAGTCTTGAACAATACACAATGTGACAATAGATTTGAAGTGTGTGGTGCATGCATGTTGTCCTTGTCAGCATACACTGTAATATGACTAGAGGAAAGATTGTGTTTCCAAAGATGAATACATGATGTGGCCGGTTGACTAAGCTAAATACAAATGTCAGCATGATATTAATGACTAATTACATAATTGTTTCTTTAAAGTAAGCATGGGAACAATAAACTAAGTTTGAATAACTAACATTTCATGAATTAAACTATTAGAAAGTAAAAGCAAGCATGGAAATAATAAACATAGTTTGAACAACTAACATTTCATGAATCAAGCTATTTGAAAGGGTAACACTACTAACATTTAATCTTTTATAATTATTTACAAAGACATGCTTATTGTTAGCTTATTTTACCACCACTTAATAATTATTACGAATCCTTATGTTTCTATTTGCTTGAACACCTGGAAATGGAGTTTTTAGTCAGCTGCAAACATTATCACTCATAAGCATAACATTTTTTTGTCATAGTAAAAATGAAGAAAGCTGAGTTATAAAATTATTTAACACAACCTTATAGAGACTTATTGATAAACTAGTTAAATAGTTAATCAATTCAACTTCTTTATAAAGTATGAGTTGTTGGCAAATAAATGAGAACAGAATTAGAGATAAATAAGGCCACTAGATAAGATCACCACCACTAACTTAGACAAGTTATTCATGGGCTGCAAATAAGTATAAGAAAGGATGTGCGTAGGCTATATAAAACCAAAGGAAAATGGTGTAAAAAATTAATCAGTTAAATGGTTAACCTAATGTTTAGGTTATCTGAACTGTTAACCGAACCAAATTTGGTTGCTTAACTGTATTGTTCGGTCAAACTGGTTAAGTGGTTAAGTTAGTTTGGTTCGATTCGATTAGATCAGTTAAATGTCCACTCCTAACTTCAAGTATTCCTCAGCTTCAATTACTTCTTTAACATAAATAAATATCTAAATTCAAGTTTCATTTATTACAAAGTTTAATGTTCTATATGAAAGACTGTATTTTATGTGACTTTAAGCTTGTTGCTCCAGTTTTATTATGCCTCTAGTTAGATATTATAATACATCATTGATGCTATAAAATTTATTGTTTTTGATATGGTATTATATGTAGTCTTTAGAACTTTTTGGTCATTATGTTGGATTTTTAGCTTGTATTTTTGTAAGGTAAGTGGTATTTTAAATTTAGATAACACAACACATAACATTTGATCACTTATATCCATAGATGGGTGCAAACACATATATCTAGACAATGCAACATGGTATTAAACATAGCTGTTGCTATTTTGAATCTCTTTACCACTATTCTGGTATCCAATATGTTTATTTTGCATTATTGTTATATTAGTACGAAGATGACTTTCTCATAGAATATTGTTAGTTATGAAATTTATTTGTGGCATAAATAAATAATAAGCACTGAATGTTTGGCCATAAAGTTTTGTCACTCAAATCCGTAGGTACATGCTCTTACTTTTGTTCAAACTCTAAAAATTAAATGACACTTGAGTGCAGATTTTAGTAGATGATTTCATAGTACTACAATTTAGAGTCCTTGTCATAGCACTATTGATTAAACACTTTTTCCACAAAATACCAATCTTCAATGCAAACCTATAAAGTCTCATGTGTGATGAACGTTCAGTATAATTCTTATTTACATAAAGCTGTTACAGATAGTGATTGAAACACGGAGTATAAATTCAACTGAAACTCTCACTTATGTAGGTAACTTGGTAAGTTCTTTCGATCGACATGTTTGTCATATGTTATGTTTCCTATGAACTTGTTGGGATTATCTGAAGAAGCTGAGAAATTTAGGTGATTAAATAAGTTCACTGAGAATTATTGAAGGCTGTAGGGGATAATCCAAATATATTCATGTTTGGTCATTGGTTTGCAATTAATCTTCTTACTTCTCAGGTTTCCATTAGCACAATCACTCAATTAAATAAATATTTGATACGTATATTTGGGTTAACCGTGTCACTTTGCTGTAGTTTTATATATGCTCGTAGTACTTGTGCCTGTACAAGGTTGTGCTATAGTTAATTTATTTACAAATACCACATGTTATTTATGACACTATACAAGTAAAATAGCCGAACTAACTAAACTTGTTCTTAATGTTGCATAATAGAACTTATGTAGAGTTTAAAAAGAGCTGAAAGCTTGAAAACACTACTTTGTATTTGGTTCTTTGAAATAAAGATTATACATTTTCTTTGATTTAAATTTAGTTTTCTCTAGTTTGTACTAGTTAGGTCATACTAAAAATTTACACTGCAAATGACATTGTTCAGATGATATTTGCAGGATGACAAAGGAATTTACTACCAGGGTGTTGATGCATTTAATACTGAGACTCAACAGGTTGCACAGCCGATATCAAATTCATCATTGTTCATCCCTTCTATATGGCATTTACAATTTTAACTTGTCAATACTATGTATTATATATTAGGTTGCTCGGTACATATCAAAGGTAACTCTGCTTGCATCAAGGGGAGTTGGGCATATCTATCTCTTAACTAAAAATTTAACCATATCTTAAATATTTAATTGTATTATGCAATATGTGATTGGCTTTATTCTCTTTTTTTAGTACCAGAAATACTAGAATGGTGGACATGATACCATCATCTTGGATGGTGCAGAATAAGGAAGTGGATGCTCTCGTGATTGGGAAGCAAAAGGACATATGCTACATGTATTCTTATTATTCCCTTCTCTCAAATTACCATATATATTGTCTACTATGTTTTGCTTAAGCATATACAAGTATGGCAGCATATTCTTATAACTATGTTTCTTCTTCAAAAGTTTTATTGAATGCTTTAATTAAATAATTTACTTGTTGTATATCATTAAAAACCTTAAAACGAAAGTTTGTACTTAAAGAAATAAACAAGTAAAGGAGATGTCATACTTATAATGCCCGTGCACAAAATTCCATGTTATGCTTTTTGTACTTTGATATACATATGCAAATAGTGAGCATTTGCAATTATCATTTTATGCAGGCACTGCTTTCCTATCTACCTCACTAGCAGTGCTTTCTTCATTGCAGTAGTAATTGTGATCCATGTTTGGCTGTGTAGTATTCATTTTAGGCTAAGGGGAAAGGTGTGACAAAGTCGTAGGAAGTAGTGGATGAAGGCACTGAACTGACTTTGTAGTTGCTGATCAACTGTGCTGAAGCTCTATTGAAAGGGTTCATCAACTTACCTTTAATGGCTTCCATTTGGGTTTTTGTTTTTTATGGAGTGATGGTTGTGGGAGTTCATTGAAGAAGGATATGATAGTTTAAATAGAAGATTGGATGAAGATAGCTTCTAATAATGTCAAGATAGATAGGAATATTTGCTTTTATTTTAGAATGTATAAAAAGATCATTATATATATTGTTAACCATGTTTATAAAAATTATTTATGTTTAGCTAGATTGACTAAGTTTTATAAAAATTAACTATGTTTATAAAAATCAAATATTTTTAAAAAAAAATTAACTAAGTTGACTAAGTTTATAAAAATTAACTAGACTTTATAAATATTAACTAAGTTAATCAAGTTTTACAAATTAAATAAGTTTTTAAAAATTAACTACTGTAAAATTAAGTTAACTAAGTTTTATAAACTAAATTTAAAGAAATTTAACCAAGTTAACTAAGTTATATATGTTGCTACGTTGAATGGTAGGTAGTTGAACTAAAGTGATG
This sequence comes from Allium fistulosum, assembly GCA_030737815.1. Lineage (NCBI taxonomy): Eukaryota > Viridiplantae > Streptophyta > Magnoliopsida > Asparagales > Amaryllidaceae > Allium > Allium fistulosum. The sequence continues at coordinate 107,203,512 of CM060907.1, forward strand.
CCGCTACATGGGAGTTGCACGAAATGTCTTCTTATATGAATTCGTTTGCATTCATTATTTCTAAGACTGGGAATAAATTTGAATCATTTGTTTCAGGAAGAAAGGACACCCAAGGCTAAGGTAGTGCTCTTTGTGCCATTGTATTCATCTTTTTAAAGATTCTGCAAATTGCCCAGGATTCCTGTTTTGAGATATTGTTATCCCGCCTTTTGGCAAGGCCATGATACCATGAACTTAACTGGAAACCAAGGACAGTCCGTCCCGAAGATCGGTTATACGCAGGCTTACTATGGATATCGATGAATTTTGTCCGAGTCCGAATCGAGCTATAATCGACAAGACATGACAAGCAAAGCTATGAAAGCCACCGTTCCAAATTTCAAGTCAATCGGAGTTCGTATGCTCAAGATATGATCGATGAAATTCAAGCAATCACTTTGTTCGTATCCATCTAGTAACCGAAGAAAGCCTTTCTTCGTATCGGTCTGGTTCGAATCCATCGGATGCACTCATCTTCGTATCGATCAGGAGAACTGCACTCTTCGTATCCATCGGCTGAAAGGCCCTATTCGTATCCATCAATCGATATTGTTTCACATCCATCTGTTCGTATCGATCAAGCTATCCACCTGTTCATATCCATCGCGTCAGTTGTTCGTATCCACCAAATTGGTTCAATTTCGTATCGATCGGTTGGGGTTAATTCGCATCGATCTCAATCGCGCAGTTCGTACCGATCAATCAACGATCGATACGAATACAATGGCCCTCAACTATCGGTACGAAATGGCCCATGAATATCGATACAATCAATGCCACGGTAATCGATACGAACAAAACAGCTTCGATCGGTGCAAACAGGACCATGTCAAATCGATACGAACAAGGCGCGAACGTTGGGAAGACTCGATCGATTCGGCATGAACTTCGGATCGATCCTGAAAGCAAGCGCCACGTCGATTGGCATCACGTGCATGATCATTGATACGAAATGATCGACTCGAACAGCATCGATGCGAAGGGAACAACATACGAACAATGCAAGCTTGCATTGATCATAACTCACAATCTACAAGTCCAAATGCTACGAAATTTTCACAGAAGCTTGCATACAACCTAAGGAATGCTCATGCCCAATTTCGACTCGATTGGGTCAAATCTTGATCGATACGAAATTCGTTCGTATCGATCACGGACCGAGTGCAAATCGTGTGGGATCGATCGCGTGGGCCCACCCATGTGCCAGAAGAGGTCTCCCGAGAGCTGAGCAAGCTATTTGCAACCTACGCCTATAAATAGCAGCCCAGAACCTACAGAAAGGGGACCTTTTGGCTCTTTGACCAGACTCTGCCGAATTCACCATTGTACTCGAATTTCACTGTTGTACTCGAGAATTACTGTTGTAATTGGCTATAACTAGCAAGCAAAAGTTAATAAAGATCAATCATTTCATAGTGGGCGTAGGCAACACGCCGAACCACTCTAAATCTCTGTGTGCCTTTGTTGTTTTTTCTGATTATTGTTTGAAGTGTTTGTTAGATAATCCTCTTTTTACATTTATTTCTTCATTATATCTCTTCAAACCCTTTCGAAGAGTGTTGTGCCCAATTTTGGTACAAACACTTTGGTGCATTCACTGAGAAAACACAGTTTTTCTCCTGCTCGTTGGATCTACTATCAATATCGGATTGCACAAATCTAAGAAGAAGATCCAAATATCAAAGACTAAAGTTCTTCCATCCTATTCAGATTTGCATCAAGTCTAGGAAAGAGCTTCACTACTCATCATGGTTAACACAAGGACTACTTCTACTGCTATAGATCCAGAAGGACGGGATCGACAGAATCCCGTGCAACTGCCTCCGACCGATCAGAATGCTTCCGAACCATCAGATCTGCAAGGCCCTATTACTAGGGAAGAATTCCAGATGCTAATGCAAGAGTTGACTTAGAGCCACCAACAGCTCACTCAACAACTCTGTGCCAATGCGGAACTGACCAGCCAGTTAAACCGTCAGAGACGAAGGAGATCCAGGAGGGATTAGGCTTCCTGTTCAACCACTGAAAGTTCAGCCTCTTCTGATTATCATCATACATCCACGCGCCCACGACTGGATGGAAGTTATACTCAGGCTACTAGACATTAGCATGCACTGCACCTTGGGCAACCGAGAGTTGGTCCGTCAACCAGCCATCAGACTGGACCCTCCTCCCGAGGAGGTACTATTCCATATCATGTTACAGACAACCGCACTAACACCACTGCTATTGAACCGGGAGTTGATGCCCGAAATCGGACAGATATGAACCATCACCAACATAAACATACTCCCGCACTATATGTCCCCGAAAACATAGAATCAAGGAGGCGAGACATGGACTGTCGACAGCGACCGATCCTTCCTCGCATTATGGAACCCGACCACACCTTGGCCCAGCGTGCTCAAAATGTACCAGTACCGGACATCCCGACGATGATCCGAGAAATTCAAGGCCTCACTAATGACGACTGGGGAATCTCCCGAAGTCATACTCCTTTTATTGATGAGATACTTTATGCTGAACCACCTAGGCGATTCAGGATGCTGACTTTACCCATTTACGAAGGAAGCTCAGATCCTAATCAACATATCTTAAAATATGAATGGTTGATGAATGCTACGCGAGCTGATGACGCAGTGAAGTGCCGAAGCTTCCCAATCTCTCTATGGGGCATAGTGACTATGTGGTTTACCCGACTGCCACCTCGATCTATCTCATGTTTTGATCAGCTGGCGACAAAGTTTATTGAACAATTCCGTATGCATGTCGCAAGACCGAAGGATGTTAATACTTTATCTAGTGTCACTCAAGCTCCTGGAGAGACACTTAGGCGTTATATAGAGAGATTTCATGTTGTATGTGCTGAGATCAGCAACCCAAATGATAACTCTATCCTTATGGCACTGACTAAGGGGATTGAGCCCGGTTCTGAGTTCGGCAACTGGTTGGCCAAAAAACCCCCTACATCATTGGACCGTTTCTATTCCAAGGCAACCCAATTCTTGAGAAGGGAGGATGCAAAAATGTCTAGGAAAAAGGAGGATGTGGGGCCTAGTGTGGAAGGAATTCAGAGTAATATTGCTGTTAAACAAAAGTGCAATTGAACATTCAGAATAAACAAGATCAGCAAAAAGGCAATGGTAACCAAAATAGAAAACGGGATCAGAACCGTGGTCCACGATGTAGAGCTCCTATGTTTGATAACTACACTCCTTTGAATACATCGTTGGAGAATGTGTATTTACAGACCTGCAATACTATTCAGTATAAAAAGCCTGCTCCAAAATAGTCATCGGAGAAACAAATCTAGACAGGAAAATTTTGTAGATTCCATGAAAGCTACGGCCATAACACAAATGAATGCCGTCACTTGCAGGATCTCATCGAAATGTTGATAAGAGAGGGAAGTTAGAACAGTTTGTGCGGGCGCTGCAGTCTGGAGGTGCGGGCCCATTGAATCAAAATCATGTACCGAATCCAGCTAGACAGGAAGAACCCGCTCGTACCGGCTAGAGGTTGGTGATAAACACTATTAGTGGTGGTCCTTATCCAGCAGACCGAAGCTGGAAGGAAATGGAGTCGTATGCCAGCTCTATCAAGCATGCGGACTTTGAATGTTGTAGTAATTCCGAAGATGGGGCTCCGGCCAAGCAACAAAGAATGATGGCAGATGATATCATATTTCGAGGTCGGGATGCCGACAAGATCGTAGCCTCCACTATTGATCCGCTTGTCATATCAGCTCAAGTAGGTCCTGCTTGGATGAAGAGGATCTTGGTAGATGGCGGAAGTTCTATGAATATCTTGTTTAAATGAGCCTATGACCAGATGAGAATGGAGACTAAAGACTTGAAGCCATGTCAGTCTCGTATTCATGGCTTCAACGGGAGTGCAACTATACCCACTGGAGTGGTGGAATTGCCAGTGGAGTTAGGAATTGGTGAACGCCGGAGAGTCCGGATACTGCAGTTTGTTGTTTTGGATATAAACTCCCCATATAATTCTTTCTTGGGCCGACCATCCCTAGCTGAGTTCAGGGCCGCCATCGCCCCATGGTGCTTGACTTTGAAATTCCCTACCGACAATGGAGTCGGAGTTGCTCAAGGGGATCAGGCCGCAGGACGAGCCTATTATGTTTCTGAGTTGCGCGAGGCGCGGCGAAAAGAAAAAGGGAAGGGCATAGAGGAATCTCTCTGCGTCCGCTTTGCTGATAATTGACAATTAACGCCTGGGTGTGGGCACCCCAACCAATTCCAAAGAGATCTTGACCCGAGAGATACCGAAAGCGAGGACGAAAGTAAAGACAGGCAAGCTTCTCCAGCTGAAATGACGATCGATGTTCCAATCGACGATAATTACAATTCAAGAATGATAAAGATTGGATCTCAGTTAAGCCAACAAATGCAGGAGGAATTGGTTGAATTTCTCCGGGTAAACCTTGATGTGTTTACCTGGACGCACTCTGGTATGTGTGGGATCTCGCCGGACATCGCGAGCCGCACATTGAATATTGACTCGCGGCACGTCCCGGTCAAGCAAAAAAGGCGTGGTATGGATCCAGAGAGATCCGCCGCCCTTAAAGAAGAGGTAGATAAGCTTAAAATGAATGGATTCATTCGAGATGCATTATACCCGGAATGGGTATCCAATCCTGTACTTGTCCGAAAGCCAAATAGGAAATGGATAACATGTGTTGACTACTTAGACTTGAATAAAGCTTGCCCCAAAGATAGTTTTCCACTTCCACGAATTGATCAACTTGTAGACTCAACGGCTGGACATAAACTTTTATCCTTCATGGATGCATACTCTGGCTATAATCAAATACCCATGCACTTGCCCGACCAAGAGCACACCAGCTTCGTAACCATTATGGGACTCCATTTCTATAAAGTTATGCCTTTTGGACTCAAGAATGATGGGGCAACTTATCAACGGTTAGTTAATCGAATGTTCGCTAACCAGATTGGAAAAACCATGGAGGTATATATGGACGACATGCTAGTCAAGTCACGATTTTCCACTGATCACATCAGAGACCTGGAGTCAATGTTTAATATCCTCCGAGGATATAGAATGAAGCTCAACCCGTTGAAATGTCACTTCGGGGTCGCATCCGGAAAATTCCTTAGGTTTATCGTCAATGCTCGAGGAATCGAAGCCAATCCCGAAAAGTTCTGGGCGATTAGAAATCTTGAAACTCCGAAAACTATAAAGCAAGTCCAAAGTCTCAACGGAAAAGTAGTAGCTTTGAGTAGGTTCATTTCAAAGTCCATTGACAAGTGCATTCCCTTCTTCGATCTGATCCGAAAGGGAAAACGGAACTTTGAATGGACTACGGAATGTGAGGGCACATTCCGAGCACTAATTCAACATCTCTCCACACCGCCAATTTTGTCAAAGCCTATCGATCACGAGAAATTATACATTTACTTGGCGGTATCAGAAAATGCAATCAGTGCTGCCCTAATTCGGGAGGAAGACCGAATACAAAAGCCAGTCTACTATATTAGCAAGCGACTAACCGAAGCTGAGAGAAATTATCCGAAGCTAGAGAAGTTGGCTTATTGCCTTGTTATTGCCTTGAGGAAGCTCCATCCGTATTTCTAGGCTCATCCATTCACCGTTTACACCGACCAGCCGTTACGATAGGTCCTTACGTGACCTGAGACGTCTAGTAGGTTACTCAAATGGAATATCGAGTTAAGTCAGTTTGACATTACTTACACTCCAAGGCGAGCCATTCAAGGACAAATCCTAGCAAATTTCATAGCTAAATTTACCATCCTAGAGGACTTGCCCGAAACAAGTGAGTCTCCTAAGTATTCTGGAAGCTGCACACAGATGGTGCATCAAATGACTGTTGCTCAGGTGCAGGGGTTGTACTTGAAACTCTTGAAGGTCGATCTATATGCTATGCTCTAAAGTTCAACTTCCGTGCAACTAATAACGAAGCCGAGTATGAAGCCCTACTGGCTGGATTGAAACTTGCCAGAGATTTAAGAATCATTGCTGTGGAAATTTATTGTGATTCACAATTGGTCATGTGTCAAGTCAGAGGGGAATATCAAGCCAAAGATCGAAGACTGGCTGCTTATCTTGTTCAGGTTCAGGAGTTACTGAATCAGTTCGATTATCCATTTATTACATCCCACGAGAACACAATCAGAAAGCCGCTTCGTTAGCAAAGTTAGCCAGTACAGGTGAAGCACAGCAAATGGGATTCATTCTTGTTGAGACATTGCCTTTGCCAAGCATTAATCAGATGGAAACCGATTGGATATTTGATGTCGCTTCCGAGAAGGAGTCATGGATGACTTCGTTCATAAATTATCTTGAGCATGGAACCCTGCTAGAGCGCAGGAGTGAAAAGAGACAGATTCTTCGAAAAGCCTCACGGTTCACCATTCAAAATGGAGTTATGTATAGAAGAGGATACTTTGTTCCTTTACTCCGGTGTATCGCTCATGACGAAATCAAACGTGTATTGTATGATGTGCACGAAGGAGAATGTAGTGATCACACCGGGGGGGCAAGCCCTTGCCAAGAAAGTGCTCAGATATGGATACTATTGGCCAACCGTAAATCGCGATGCATCAGATTACGCCAGAAAGTGCGAAAAATGCCAGAAGCATGCTCGGATTCCAAGGGCCCAATTTAGCGAAATAACTCAAATTGTCAGTCCATGGCCGTTTGCAGTATGGGGCATTTACATTATTGGCTCTCTACCTCTAGCCAAAGGTGGTGCGAAGTACGCCATCGTAGCAGTTGATTACTTTACCAAGTGGGCGGAAGCTGAACCCCTCGCTACAATCACAATGAAGAAGGTGATCAGCTTTGTAGTGCGCAACATCATCTGCCGATTTGGTCTCCCATGTACTATCATCACTGACAACGGGACCCAATTCGACAGTATCGAATTTAAGGATTTCTATCAACGATTCCCACATTCAGAAGAAATTCTCCGCAGTTGCACACCCTCAAGCGAATGGACAGGTCGAAGCTGTTAATAAAGTTATAAAGTCTATTCTGAAGAAAAGACTGGAAAATGCCGGGGGTAAATTGGTCGATGAACTCCCTATGGCCTTATGGGCCTACCGAACAACCCACAAGTCCACGACCGGCCACACTCCGTTCTCTCTCTCTCTTATGGTTCAGAAGCTGCTATTCCAGTCGAATTAGAAGTACCTTCTCATCGTGTGACATACTATGATCCAAAGACAAATGCTATATTACTTGCTGAGTCTCTCGATTTATTGGATGAGAAGCGTTAAGAGGCTGATTTGAGGGCAGCCGCATATTGAAATCGAGTCGCCCGATTATACAATGCCAAGGTCCGACCCCGAACCTTTGAACTTGGCGATCTCGTCCTCAAGAGAATTTACCTGATCCCTTCTCATATGAAGCCAACTTGGGAAGGGTCGTATGTTATTGAACGAAAGCTCAGAGATGGCACATTCAAATTATCGACTGTTGATGGTTTCACTCTTCCGAGAGCCTGGAACAGCGAGAGTCTTCGTCGTTACTACACAATACAGGCTATGTTTATTTATTCAGTCTATTTATCATTTGCAATTTGTTTATGCACATCGAAATTTGAATTTTTAATAAGGCAACTGATTTTTTCATATTTTCTTATTTCAGCAATAAAGTGCAATCCCTTTGAGCCAGAGCTGTGATTTACTTGAAATACTTCATATGACCATCTCTATGCACGGAGAGCTAAGTTCCAACATACGGTGTAATTTATTCAAATAGGGAGTGACTGTGATACGACCGGTCACTCACTAAGTGAAACCCGAGCTCGGGGACAAGCCATCACACTGAAGCCAACAAAAGGATTGATACACGACAATCCTTTAACTAACTCGAGATTCCTGGAGTGTGAACTGGGGTATAAACTTATAAATACGGTTTCGAAGAGGGTGGATCCGTCCACCTAACGACTTCGCCCGTACCTTGACCAAGTTTGAGGAAAATGGATCCGTTCATCTAATGACTTCGCTTGTTAACTCGAGGTGGATATGAACCGACCATCCACGATACTGATAGATTCATCGTTCCTGGAGTGCGAACGAAATCCTAAAGTCTGAACAGATGTGACTGACCATCTGTCGAACAACTCCAAGTTCCCGGAGCGCGAACTGGAGTATAAATGTCAACTAGCTCCGGATTCCTAGAGTGTGAACCGGAGTGTCAACATAAACATCAACTCCATATTCCCAGAGTGCGAAGTGGAGTATAAACGTTAACTCAAAATCCCCGAAGAGTGGATTGAAGTTTGAACACAAACCGGATTAGGATTGACCGTCCGTAAAATAACTCTAAGTCCTCGGAGCGTGGTTAAAGTGTAAAAATGCAAATCGGGTGTGACTGACCACCTACGAATCCATCTAAAGTCCCCAGAGTGTGGACATCATTGCAAACATTAAGCAGGTGTGATTGACCACCCGTGAAAATGACTTGAGTCCCCGAAGTGTGGACGTATCATTGAAACTAAAGCAAGCGTGTCCGACCGCCGACGTACGAATGCAAATCCTCGGAGTGTGGATGCAATCGACGATAAATGAGCGAACGCGATTCGACAACTCGGATTTCTTTATTCTAGCATCAGTTCGACGACATTACGCTCGATGAGTTGAAAGTGAAGTGCGATCGCCAATTGATCTCTACAATTCGTCCCTGAAATTGGGGGCAAAAACTTAAGCGTCGATCACCGGTTGAGACAATGCAGCATCGGATTCCAGTTCAACATTCAGTCATCACTCATAGTCATGATTTCTGGACTTAATGACTAAACTTGGGTCCAATCCAAAGGTCGAAACTCGACAAGTATACTGAGCTAAAGTTCGAACACTGAAATACTTAAGCAAATAAACGAAAATTGAGTTAAAAACAAAATGGTATTTCATTTCAACTGTTTGTAGAAAAAAACTAAGTACAAGTTTATCCAAAAAATTCTACTAGCAGGGGCCGAACCCGCATCTATACACGGCTAGCAAAAAAGAACAAAAGAAATTCCTATCTACTCAAAATTTCACCAAAGAAGCATGTCTATTCTTTCTTCTTCTTCGGTTTCCCCTTCGGTGTAGACCCGCTGGAACTTCCGCTTAGTTTTCTCTTTAAGCCCTTGCCTTTTGGCGGCCAATCTCCAGTCAGGGGCATAATATCAACATCCTCCTCCGAACTCAAGTGTATTGGAACGCTTCCTGCAGGCGGAGTCGGAGGGACAGGATCAACATAAGGAGGTGGGGCAGGTGCGCTTGTCTCAATGACCGTTCCTCCCGGAGATATCATCCGCAAAGGAAACGGACCAGGTCCAGCCATACCACCGCCAAAACCACTGCCCCGCGCAGCTGCCTCCATTTCGCCATTGATTTCAGCTATGATTTCCTCCTCATGAAGCGTTTGTGCATCGTCAGGAACTTCCGTAGTTAGAGCCAAAGAACTTGTCATCGGTGCACTTCCGCCCATAACGAATGACAAATCTGCAAAAGGATCGCTGTGAGGACCGAGAAGTTCCTCCATCATCTGCTCATCAAAAATAAGCGTGCTCCCCTACGTTCCATCAGTCGATGTCGTGGTCGTTGTGGTGGTTGCTTCAGTTATAATGGCCTCCTGCATATGATGTGATTCTTAAGTGGCAAGATGCACGACCGGTGTAGCATCAATCATTGGACAAAAACAAAAGAAGAACTGTTAATAACTACTTCGAATGACGATTCTGATTTTGGATAAGCATAGAGAATGTTCAGAGTACCTTCCTCAGTTTGACTTGTGGGTAGTTGAACGACCTCAGAAACTTGCTCGCGAGCTGGAGACATCTGTGGTTGATCCGGATTATAAGCAGGAACAGGCTGAGATTAACCACAAGTGTAGATTCGGACTGAGTCAGCACAAGAGTTTCAGAACTTGTGTCATGATGCTCGACGCCAAAACCTTCTCCAACTTTCGAATGCTGAGCGCCAAGCTTCTCCCTCTCATATGAAATCATAGCATCGTGGAGAACTTTCCGCTCCTCTTCGCTCAACACTCGGTTTTCGAGCTTGAACTCATCAATCGATTCGGCTTGGTGGGCGGCCTTTTCATCCTCCACCAATCGGCCGCAGGCGTTGTGTAGATGCGTCGGATAATTGTCGAGCCAGGCTAGATTTCTGTGCTTCAATACGTTAGCATTATAAACAATGAGGAGATCTTCAATATCAGCTTCTAGCCTAGAATCCGCCATTCGTACTTTCTCCTCGACCTCAGTCTCTACCACCCGGACCTTAGCCGTTGCCGCGTCCCGTTCGCCCCAAAGCACAACAGCCTATTCACATGCTTCCTGGGCGGCTTTGTTTGCATCATCCTTTTCTTTGATGATTTCGGAAAATTTATCTTTAAGCTTGACAAGTTCTTTCAGAGCAGCGTCCCATTCAGCTGTGACAGTGGTGTTTCGGTGGCCCATCTGCTCCACCAAGGCAAAGTGTGTCTGCCTCATCCTCTCTATGGCCAAGTTCGCCTCATCGGCCTTTTTGGTGGCCTCTATCTCTGATTTCTGAGAGGACTCGGCTTCATCATTAAGCACTTGGACGATGCGGTCCTTCTGGGCGAGATCCGATTCTAACTTTTCGATTATTTTAGCCCGCTCGAAGGCCACCTTCGATGCTTTCTCTACAGCCTTCGCCCATTCTTTGTACTGGGTATAGATGTCATGAATGTAGTCATGCATTATGTTCTCCGCTTCTGAGGGAATTCTCTTTAAGTGAGGAGGGAAGATGTAGCCATCAAAGCATATATTTGGAATATCTTTCTTTAGATGAACAATTCTAATAGCCCCTTCCCCAGTAGGCTTAGTGATAGCTTGTTCAGCGACGATTGGAGGCTCAACCTCAGTTCTATGATGTTGCGACTCAGGCCAAGAGGTTTGTGAAGATGGTTTGTGACGAGGGGGCTCTACCCGTTGTTTTCCCTGGCCTGAAGGTTGTGTGGGGAGTCGAGGGGGTGAGAACGCAATCAAGATCGATATCTCTGTTCTCTGTAATCCCTATTTCTATCCCTCTCGTAGCGTTCCTGACTAGAATAACCACGATCGCGGTTTCTGTCATCCTCCCTCCGACGGGACTCATAATACGCGCCTGACGATTGGCGTGCTGAACGAAGACTGTTGAGCATAGAATCTCGCCTGTTCATCGTATCTGTAAAGTAAAAGAAAAACGGAGTTAGTGAATTCTTGAAACGGGCAATTTAAGGCTGGAAACCGTGTGGTGCCGTGAAGTGTACATGTGTGTGCAACCCCCCAACCAACCGGTAATGTCGGCCGCACTGATGGGTAGAGACTCACTTAAATCTAGAGCATTTTGAAGCTCCTCCAATCCGGTATCATGTGGAAGTGACACAAAGTCCGGAATCGGAATATCGACAATCCTTTCAAAAGGACTCTCTATTGCCGAGGGAGGAGCCTCTGAGATTCTAATGCCGGAGGCCGGCAAAGAAACCACAACTGATTTCCACCTCGAAGACTTAGGGCATTTGTGAGCAGCGGCCTTGCCTTTTCTCCTTCCTTCTGTCGCTTGAAATCTGGCAGAAGGCCCAGCAACGAGTTCATCATTTATGGGCGTACTTTCATCATTGCCCTCCTCGGCTATCACAAGTTTGGACGCTCTACGTTTAGCTCGTTTTGTCGAGACTTTTCTGATCGATCCTTCAGGTCTAATGCTTTGATCTTGATCGATCAGCCCAACGATTCTCAAGTTCTCATCTGTGAGTACCGACTCGATTTCTCTCATATGAATCGGCATTTCTTGAAGAGTTCGAATCATCTCTTTAAAGTGGGCACCCTCTGGCCGTGGAATCGAGCCCGCAAAAGACATAAAATGTTAGAGTGGATGTCAAGTGACGTCACACAGCCAAGTCATGTAAAGTTGAGGCACTTACGTCTAGTTATCCATCGCCTGGCGAAGCCCGGTGGACATCGGACGTAGAACCATTCAGTTTTAAAGTAGCTTAATCTGGTCCAAGAGCATGTCACCACTTGGCAGTTCCTAACTGCCTCTAAGAATGTAAAAGAGGGTCTATCTCCCCGACTTTTGATATTGAATATGTATCTGATTTCCTCCGGAGTTGGGGGCCGCAGAAGATGCTCCATGAAGACGATGAAGGTGTTGTTCAGCAACGCATATCTGTTGGGATGCAATTGTGATGGGGCGATCCCTAAAAAAGCCAACACTTCCCATATATACTGATTAAAGGGGGGAAGTGTCCCAGCTGTGCAAGAATGTCGATTGAAGGCTGTATACCCCTCCGAGGGAGCATGTGGCCTGTCATTTGGCCCTGGAAGCAGTACGTCATTGAATGACAGCCCATGGCGTAGACAGATTCTGCCTAGCATATATTCAAAGATGTTCGACGGAACAGAATCTTGCGGATTCAGAATTATAGTGGCTCCAAGAAGCTCATCCGGAGCCGGGTTTACAATTTCGGCTACGATATCTGGTACCTCTATCACCAAAGGAGGCGAACTCGGTGTCTCCTGTTGCGGTGAACTTGTGGATTCCATAACTAGTAGACTTATCAAAAACTGTCATTAGATGATAGTAAGCCCGTGCGTTCCCCAGTGTGAAATGCATGAATGTGTTGTGCAGTGCAGTGCTACATGTTGCTTAAGAAAGTTTACAGAGTTAGAGAAAATTGTCCAAACGACGAGACTTTGAAATTCAACTGGAAGTGACCGTCATCGCTGACCATCACAACCGTGCCATCCAGACTTTAGAGACCGATCCAAGCTAAAGTTTATTAAAAAGTTTGTTAATTTATGGTTCCACCGACGAGCTTCGAAAGGCAGTCAAGTATGTAGAGAAAAGGTCAAGTCTGGTTATGCAAAGATGAAGCTCGTCGGAGTCAAATATTTGAATTTACGTGAAATTTGTATTCAAGATCAGAAAGTTCAGATCATTCATAACAAGGGCATTAGCTTCGTATCGGTCTCAGAACACTCACTTCGCATCGCTCAAAGCTCTAACTTTGCATCGATCGAAACTCTAATTTTGCATCGATCCGAAGCTTTCGTATCGGTCATTGTACTTTTGGTTTTGCATCGATCAATTCACACTGACATTACATCGGTCGAGTCCCCACATAGTTCGTATCGGTTTGAAATTCGCCATGAAGTTCGAATCGGTCAAAAGTTTGTTGGTTTCGTATCGATCTCAAACCATGAAATTGAGGAAACCAAATCTGCGACAGGGGATCGATACGAAGTTCGTGGATTTCATCGAACGATCGATCATCAACGTAGGTCTCGTGGTCGGGATCGATACGAAGCCAATTTTCTTCTTATCTTCTATCAACACGAAGTTAGAGTTGTGCGTCCCTTTTCACCTCTTCTTCCCCAAGCGTTCTAAGGCGCCATGGCTACTCCCTCGACCATACTCCGAACCAGCTCCGACCTCAACATCGCCTGAAGTCGACCATGTATATGAATGGATTAGCAATTGGGTTCGAGTCTCATCGTTCTTAACGCGATTTCATCGGCTAGTTACCTGATTTCAACAATTAGTTCAAGGGGTTGGAGGTTTGGTTCGATTCGAAGGCAAATAACAGTTTTCTTCTTTCTCGTGTTCTTTATCGATACGAAGGCCAGAAGAAAATAGTGACAAGTGAGAAATTTGGCTAAGTACAAACGTTTATATAGGGACCCAAGAAGTGAAGGAAAATGATTCGTCTCCTAGTCGTTGCGACCAATTTCAACCGGTTTCCCCCCTAGATCGATACGAATTAGTTATTCGTATCCATCAGCTTAAACTTTATCGTTACGAAATTTTGCAACAAAGAATTTTTTGAACCATCGGATTCCATCGATCTGAAACACTTATTCGTATCCACCATTTTCGACTCTATCCAAGGCGCATCGATGCGAACTGTACTGTTCGTATCCATCAACACACAACCCATAAAGGCTCGAATCCATCGATACGAATAGTACACGGGGGACTAGTTGCACTGTTCGTATCCCTCATTAGCCTATTAATACGGAGTCGCAGCTTCGTATCCATCATTTTGAGAGTTGCAGGGATTCACAGCCATCGATGCGAAAATCATCACATATTAATATTTGAATAATTCAACTCCATCGATACAAGGATCATGCTCATTTATCCCGAATCAATCCAGGAGAGGATCGATACGAAGGGATACTCTAAAATGACCACCAAGCGTCGTTACAGCTCGAATTCCATGTCGATTCAGAAGAGGATTGATACGGAATTCGATACAAAAAACTGAAAACCTGACAACGACTCGTGAACGTACGAACGTTAACGGGAGTCAGGCTAACATACATTCATGTATAATGAACTAACATCTAATCTTTAAAATACACAGGAATTGAATACTTGTCTGGTGACATTTACAACAAAGAGCGACAAATTACTATCATACATCAATCAATCACAACGGTACACAGTACAACAATTGGCTGCCTACGGTTCACAATTTATGTTTCTATGGATCAATCAAAGGTCACAGCTTTCAACGAAAAGACGATAACTGTTAAACAAGTCAGATGGAACTTTTAAGAATGAAGATTGCAGCTTTTCAAAACACGTCGTGTTCCCAGAAGACGTACTTTGGGGGGCAAATGTTATCCCGCCTTTTGGCAAGGCCATGATACCAGGAACTTAACTGGAAACCAAGGACAGTCCGTCCTGAAGATCGGTTATATGCAGGCTTACTATGGATATCGATGAATTTTGTCCGAGTCCGAATCGAGCTACAATCAACAAGACATGACAAGCAAAGCTATGAAAGCCACCATTCCAAATTTCAAGTCAATCGAAGTTCGTATGCTCAAGATATGATCGATGCAATTCAAACAATCACTTTGTTTGTATCCATCTAGTAACCGATGAAAGCCTTTCTTCATATCGGTCTGGTTCGAATCCATCAGATGCGCTCTTCTTCGTATCGATCAGGAGAACTACACTCTTCGTATCCATCGGCTGAAAGGCCCTGTTCGTGTCCATCAATCGATATTGTTTCACATCCATCTGTTCGTATCGATCACGCTATCCATTTGTTCATATCCATCGCGTTAGTTGTTCGTATCCACCAAATCGGTTCAATTTCATATCGATCAGTTGGGGTTAATTCGCATCGATCTTAATCGCGCAGTTCGTATCGATCAATCAACGATCGATACGAATAAAATGGCCCTCAGCGATCGGTACGAAATGGCCCATGAATATCGATACGAATAATGCCACGGTAATCGATGTGAATAAAACAGCTTCGATCGGTGCAAATAGGACTAGGTCAAATCGATATGAACAAGGTGCGAACGTTGGGAAGACTCGATCGCGGCATGAACTTCAGATCGATCCTGAAAGCAAGCGCCATGTAGATTGGCATCACGTGCATGATAATCGATACGAAATGATCGATTCGAACAGCATCGATGTGAAGGGAACAGCATACGAACAACGCAAGCTTGCATCGATCATAACTCACAATCTACAAGTCCAAATGCTACGAAATTTTCACAGAAGCTTGCATACAACCTAAGGAATGCTCATGCCTAATTTCGACTCGATTGGGTCAAATCTTGATCGATACGAAATTCATTCGTATCGATCACGGACTGAGTGCAAATCGTGTGGGATCGATCGTGTGGGCCCACCCACATGCCAGAAGAGGTCTCCCAATATCTGAGCGAGATATTTGCAACCTACGCCTATAAATAGCAGCCCAGAACCTACAAAAACGGGACCTTTTGGCTCTTTGACGTCCAGACTCTGCCGAATTCACCATTGTACTCGAATTCACTGTTGTACTCGAGATTTACTGTTGTAATTCGCTATAACCAACAAGCAAAAGTTAGTAAAGATTAATCATTTCATAGTGGACGTAGGCAACACGCCGAACCACTCTAAATCTATATGTTCCATTGTTGTTTTTCTGGTTATTGTTTGAAGTGTTTGTTAGATAATCCTCTTTTTACATTTATTTCTTCATTTTATCTCTTCAAACCCTTCCGAAGAGTGTTGTGCCCAATTTTTGTACAAACAGATATATAGAGGTATTTGTCAATTTCATGAGGTCAGGTGAATTACTTATTCTTTTTATAAAACTATCTTAGGAATTTTAAGTTTCTTTTTTATTGTTTTTATTGTAGAAAGATAAATGAAATGTAAAATCATGCTTATGTTTGATGTTGTCATCGACATGAAATGATTACTGGTTTGTGAACCCTTGTCACATGATATATGAGAATATTTAGTGGATGTTGTTGATCTAATCTTCTTGACGTTCTAAATCTATAGGTTTCTCTATTAAATATACCCATTTATATGTATTGCAGCTGCGGTCATAATTGATAATCTTCCAGATGTTTTTGCGGTCGTAATTGATAATCTTCCAGATGTTTTCCATGATGAGCATTCAACGGAAGATTCTATGCTTACAAACGTATCCTCTAACTATTTCCCTTCATCAAAGAGTTGTTTATTCATTTATTGTGTTTAAACTAGAATTCAAACTAGGATGGATGCATTTATGTATTCAATTGATATGTATTGCATTTATCTATGGTGTTAAATTTGAGATAAATTTGACTAAATTAAATAAGTTTTAAGAAAATTAACTAAATTATATAAAATTAACTAAGTTAATTAAGTTTTATAAAAATTAACTAAATTTTTAGTTAAGTTAACTAAAGTTTATGAAAATTAACTATGTTAATAAAATAGCGAGTCTTATAAAAATTAATTAAATAACTTAAGTTTTATAAAAAAATTACTATGTTAACTAAATTTTATAAAAATTTGATAAGTTTATATAAATTAACTAAGTTTTATTATAATTAAAATGAACTAAGTTTATAAAAATTAATTAAGATAACTAAATTTAAATTTTATAAAACTCGTGTTCTCTATTTTGAAATCTTTGTTAAATTGTTATAAAAATTGACTAGGTTTTATAAAAATTATCAAATTTTTACAATGATTAACTATGTTAACTAATTTTTATAAAAATTAACTAAGTTTAAAATAATTAATTAAGTTTTATAAAATTAAATAAGTTTTAAACTTAGTTTTTTAAAAATTAAATAAGTTTATAAAATTCAACTAAGTTTTACAAAAATTAATAAGTTTATAACAATAGACACGCAATTGTTGAATAAAGTATTTAAAACAAAATTTACATCCATTTCTGGAAATTCCATATGTTATTAATCATCGATTCCATATGTATATATAAATTAACTAAATTTTATAAAATTAACTAAGTTAATTAAGTTTATATGAATCAACTAAAATTTATAACAATTAACTAAGTCAATCAAGCTTATATAAATTAATTCTGTTTATATATAAATTAATTAAATTTAATATAAATTTAACTAAGTTAACTAAGTTTTATAAAAATTAACTAGGTTTATAAAAATTAACCAAGCTAACTAAGTTCATTTACATGTTTTTTATATAAGTTTTAAAATTGCTAATTGTTGAATTTCTTTTTCGTAGGTAATTACAGATCTATGGTGCATACAAATGGCAACATGCTGCGATATGTTAGTGATTTGAAGTTCTTTTCAAGTAATAACTTTTTTAGCTTCCACCTTTAATCGTCATGTGTAGTACGATCTTTTATCATTTTTGTTATTTACACTTTTAATGAATGTTCATAAAATAGTATAACATACTATACATTATTTTGTACGAATACTGAATGGTTAGTAATTTTTGATTTAATGTGATCTATATAATTGTGTGAAATGTTACATTATGTTTATGTAAATCTGTCGATTATAGTGTGATAATAGGTATGTATGTAGCACAAAAGTGATTTTTAATAGCGTGTAGTTAAAGGTTTTAATAGCACTTGAAAAATGCCATCAAAGGATTTAATAGCGTTTTTGAAGGGATTAATATTGTTTTAGAGACGCTATTAAAGGCAGTAAAAGCGTTTTAGAAACAATTTTCATAGCAAAAATCAATGCTACAATAGATAGTAATGAATTTTCAATAGCATTTCATTGCGTAATAAAAGATTGACATAATATTTCCACAATGTTTTTAGACGCTATAATAATATAGCATGTCAACATATTATAGCAATTAAATGATGCCATAATTGTTAGTATCATAAAACACAACTCCGTGCAAAAGTTCTATAGCAAGCTTCAAAACGTTATTGAAAAGTAGTTGTACCGATACGTCCAGTCTAAGATGGCAAAAAAAAACGCTGTTAAAAGTCTGTTTTCCATTGCAATTTTGAAACTCTATTGTATTTGTCAAACTTAGTACAACTTGTTGATCTATGACATTTATAAAAACGCTATAGAAGGCTTTAATAGTGGTTTTTAAACGCTATAAAAAGGTCTGTTTGTTGTAGTGTCCGTTTGGTAGCAGAGAAGGCAACTTCTCTTAGGTTAACACCCTTTCTTGAGACGTACGAGCTCATGAGTTATACGTTTGTAGAAATCAGTTGTGTGATTGTGAAATGGCAAAGTGGCATTTAAAGTGGAAGATGTGCTATATAAAAGATAATCGTTACCTCAAAGCCTCACACCCGGGAATAGTGAAACAGGGATACTTTAAGGCTAAAGTGGGTTGCAACCAATCAAGGTATGAAATCACCTTCTAGATCTACGTAATTTCTATCCGCTATAACGTCGGGTTTAAATTATGTGGTATATGCTTGGGATCACGGATAGGTCAGTAACGGTCGGGTGATGTAATACTCGGTATTATTCGTGTAATTTTCGGATAGGCCGGTCTTAATTCGCATGAGGACCAACATAGGGCCCTCAGGTGCATTCCTCTAGAAGTGCATTGTACAGGAGGTAGTCCCTTACTTCGCTATTCAGTTGGAAATCCAATCTCCAATAAGTGCTTTCAGTTTTGTTTGTAGAATCTTAAATGACTAAGTCTGGAATTTTATATGGTAACAATTTCGGCTAAGATTCATAAGTTTACTTGCAAATGTTTTCAAAGAATGTCATTAAAAATAATATTACCAAATTTCCATATAAAAAATGTTTTGGTTATCATAATGTAAAAACTCGTTTTGTGTTTATGTGCGGTGTGGTCATATGAGATACCCTTTTGTTTCAAAACATCCGTATTTTGAGTTTCTTACACCAGTCCCATGACTGACCTAGAATTTTTTCTCCTTTCCCTTAAACTCTAGGTGCCCTATTTTTTGGGCAATCAAGTAGTCAGGTAGCTTGGAGCGTTTCAAAAGGTGCCCAGAGTATGAAGGTTAGAGGGTCCTTTGTTTATAGTTAACCATTCTCAAAATTCCACTTGTATCGTGTACCATGTATTTTGTACATACCAGCCTATACAAGGATATGTAGTTAGAAATATCCTAGGTTGGGTTTGTACTAATCGTAACTTTGATGAATCACTTGGAGTGATTATATGTACTTTCCACCTATATGATTATGTTGTTTAATACGATGTGGAATTCTGTTATTATTCTATTTTCTACCTTTATTTCTTATAAACCTCTGATTATCTGCCTTTTCAGCACTTGAATTTGCGATACGTGAATACCGTGGATGTATTAGTATCGATCTTCCAAGGTCAAAAAGGTGAGTCGTCACTTAAACTCAAATGATAAACTGTCTATAATAATAGTAAGTCAAACACTGTCAAGGCTCTAAGTGTCGCATGGAGGAATAAGCAATAATGAGTCCAAATATAAGTACAGGAAAGCACCAGCTCTTGCTCTCCATTTTCATAGCTTCATATATCATTTGCACATACTGTATAATTTACTCATTTAAGAGTACTCGAGATAATAAGAAGCAAAATATAAAACCTCGAATCAGACGACAATCTGATGTGAGCGATAAAGGATCTCAAAAAACTATGAAATCCGATATAGTACATGGAACATAAAGTATGGAGAATCATACCTAACCTATCCCTGCATCCAAAGAGTTAGCACATAACATATGATATCCTATATCATAGTCATCATGAGTGTACTATATATAAAAGCACAAATGGGTGTCTAGGTATGTGCATCAAAGATAACTACATCCTGTGACATCCAAAATCATCAAAGAAAACATGTCATCCATCATCCATTCTCACATCACTTAGTGCATTAGATATATGATAACTTGGCCGACCATCATGTCAAGTACTACTCAACGTCTTGATTCCTTGGTATTCGAATCCATTCCACTCAATAGACCAAGAACTAGACTGCCTGACCGATACTCCAGGATAAGGCACATTCTAGCATCAACGAACTCTATCTCCTCATCACTAGGTCCTAACGTCAACGGTCCCTAGTAGCATATGTGGTCCAGGTCCTAACGTCAATGGACTCTGACCACACCATCATATACCCTTGTTTCACGATTTCCCATCGAAACCCCGAGTATCACGATCCTTTTGCATGCATCAACCGCTGGAGCTCATCCTAGAAATATCCTTACAACTCATGTCTAAAGTCATCGCGGTTAGGAACTATTCTTGACAGCCATTGTGAGTAGTAGAATATCATCGTTTGTCCCGTAATCTTCCTCCAACAGTACCTTCAATTCGAGTCATGGTCCTTTACTCCGCATCTCGAAGTGCAGCCATCCCATCATCGAAACCGTCACTCCCCACCATGGAATCATCATCACCAAATTCCAAAGACATCGCATTGATGGGTCGGGTCCTTGCTTCACCGCCAAAACCGTTTGCCGAAGAGTCATCTTGTTGAAATCGGATGCCAAATAATCCATCGATCGTGTTTTCCAAAGCATTTTCATCATCTACCTCGAAAATTGTCCAAATCAGCCATCATCAATAGTGGTAAGAACCGACTACTCTAGAGGGATTCGGTGCCGACCACTTTGGTTTTGTACACAGCAAAAGATGACTAAGTACAAACCAAGTGAAAACGTCCAGCATGCATCTTGAAGTCCGACGCACATATCCATAATAAATGGTCGGTACACATCCTAATACTCTTCCATGTGCTTATCCCATCCATTAGTGTACCATCGTCTATGCGTCCAATCGATATGCATGAAACTCTATCTCATCATTTGAGTTTCCATCGTGTATGCTCATGTTAGATCGATATGCACTAAACTCTATCTTATGGGATGTTCCTAACACTATATCGCCTACGATCGACATTTTCAACCAAACTAAGAGAACAAGTATACATGCAACCAAAAAGCATACATACACCTATAATAGCCTATGTACATCTATAATAGCATATATACAACACACATAACACATCAGTATCAACCAATGTGGGATTCATATCAGAAATAATGCAAGTCTAGCAATTTTTTGAAAATAATACATCCATAAGAATATATATGATATTTGATTTAAAATCATTTTAAAATATTTTAAAATTTATTTATAAAATCAGGTGCGGATTTACATTTATTAAAAATCAGATTTTAAAGTTAGAAATCATTTCAAAACATAGCTTTTATGCTATACTAACAATCATAATATGGTAAGAGAGAATATCACTTACATCAAAAAAAATCTGTCCAATCCTATGCTAAGTTGTAGAGCACTCCAATACGAGTGCAATGTAAGAAACCACATCCAAATCGGACCTCATATGCAAAAGATATAGACGGCATAAGAAATGGATTTATATATATTAAGTAACTACTTAGTTAACTAAATGAATAGTTTATTAACCATAAGTACTTTCATAATTACCTTGCTACCATGTTATTCTTCACTCACGCACTCTTTCTCCTCCCCCGACCTGCATACGCTTGCACACATAAATGATATGTTGCCCATAGGCATTTTATGTCTCCACTTCCTGAAAAATATTTATACGCCTGCACCCATTTTCAAGCACCTCCCTTATCAACTCATGCACGCTTCAACCAACCGCCGCCGCCATGCCGTGCAACCGCCGACTGCACAACCACCTAGAACCACCTACCCCCGCCTGCCTTCGGCCATCCTTCGTTCGACTCGACCTGCTGCTTCAACGCATTTTTTCATTTCTTGAAAGAAAACTGCCCATGCCAACTGCCACCTCCTCCATCTCACCACCGCGAGTAGCCACCAGACCCCAACACCATTGTAGCTCTGCCTGCTACTCCGGCCACTCTCCGCAATGATCCCTTCCCCCATAGGCATTAAAATCAGGCAACCAATGTATAAATCTTCCAACTTTTCGTGCTTACCGCCTCTACCCCGGTCTCCTACGACTCAGTCAATCTACATATTCAAACTCCCCTCGTCAATACAGACAAACCCATATCAACCAAACCTAATTTAGTTTTCCCTAAAAACCACCTCCTTGTTAAATTCACCATTTCTGACCAACATAGTCAAAGTCAAGCCGAGCCGAGACTATGGTTGTGTAGGCCTGGAAAAATAGAGAGATCCCGCTATTATTTTGTACAAAAAGATGGCTGTTTGATTGAGAAATAGGAGGATAAAGGAGGTGTGGGAATGGATTTTTAGAAGAGAAAGGAGATTTTTGAAGAGAGGAGAGAAATAATGAAAAAGGGGCCAGTGGGTGAATGTGAAGTAGTGGGTAGGTTAGGGATTATGTGTGCCTATTTTTTTAAAAATCCCAATGCATGTTTTATAGCTGTAAAGCATCTACAAATTTTGGATTGCGACGATTCTTCGATGGCGTGACTTGTCTTATTTTTCCTGTTCCAACAGCATAAGTTTCATCAAAATCCGAGACTATGCCTCAAAACATTATTTTTTGATGTTTTCTAGTCGTATGGCTACCAGAATGTCCAATTTCGAAAATTCTTCGACTATGGCCCATACACTTTTTTCTTGACCCAATGATGTTTTCTGTTCGTCCAAATTATCTGGTGCATCGGTGCACGTATGCCGGTGCAATTCGTGTAACTGTCGAAAATGCTACAAAATAAATATAGGGTCAAAATCCTCCAATGCAATTACTAAAGGTCAAAAATGTCACAATTCAACATCGCCCAAAGTATAGAGTCATATGACCCAATATGAATTTAAAAATAATATTTTACGATCCTCTGATAGGTAAAATAGGGTCGTTACACTCTCCCCCACTTTAGGAATTTCGCCCTTGAAATCCTAAAATCAAGCAAGGCAAAATAAACCATAACTATTCTGCATGCCTAACATCAATATTAAGGATAAGTAATCGTATCAAATACCAATCATCAAACATGGACACATAATACCAAACGTCAAAAAATAACATCCATGCCTATCCTAGCATGCAGGATACTAAACTATCTAATATAAAACATCGAATATGATATCGTATATGAAAGATAACGATAAAATGAAAATCTTACCAAGTAAAGAACTTCATATAAGTGGTCTTCATGCTCATATTGGTCTTCCATATGCAAACGCTTTCGCTCTCACTCCACTGAACCTTTATCGCTTCACCATCTTCCTCCTAAGCTATTTCGCATCACTTCCTATGATATGAATAGCCTTAAGGTCTCGAATTTTTTGGTTCAATCTCGATATTATCTACCCGATTTGGTGCCATATTTTCTAACGCCTCTTGTAAGCTCTTCCAAAATTCATTAGTGAACAACGGGTTTCGATCACTCACAATACTCTTCGACATACTATAGAATCGGACGATCCACTTCACATACAACTCGGCCAATTTGGATGTCGTTCTACTGGACTTAACATGTATAAATCTAACACTCTCTATCATTCTATTGACCATGACCCAAATGCTATCGCGCCCTCCTCTAGTCTTTGACAATCCATCGATATATGCTCCCAATTTCACTTGGGAACAAACAATATCCTCTCCTTATAAGGCTAACCATCTCGGTCGAGTTCGCACTGTATTACCTCTTCAGACTCTACTTGTTCTTCAAACTTAGCCATGATCTCCACTACTCTAGCATCATGCCTCTAACTAGTGTCGATCGGCTAAATCAAAGTAGGTTTGATAGTTAAACAAGCCTTCATCTCTAACACTGGCTCATATCGAGTTTTGAAGTCATAACCAGCGATAATCTCAAGCTGTGTCCACCCTAGGAACATCGCTCCCAAATTGGTATGTCTTCCACTTAGAGAATCATTGACTACATTTCCCTTACCGTATGTATAGTAAACGTTAAAGTCATAGGAGGATGAGAATTCCGACCATCGCTGCTAGCGAAGGTTAAGATCCTTCTTAGAGAAGAGGTACATCAACAATGTGGGGTCAATGAACAACATGAATCTCTTTCCTAGTAGATAGTGCCTATAAATCTCTAAAGCAAATACTATCGCCACCAACTCAAATCAAAAGTAGGATACTCCCTCTCGTATGGTTTCAGCTATCGAGTAGCATATGCGACAACCTTACTCTTCTACATCAATTCTGCACCTAGTCCAGTACAACAGACATCTATGTATATTGTCGACTCCTCACTCCCAGTTGGAATGAGTAACATCAGTTCACTCGTTAAACTCTCTTTCAGACTCACAAATGCGTGCTCGCACCTCGCGTACAAAATAAAAGTCTGATTCTTCTTTGTCACATCGGTTAATAGTGCCGCTAACTTTGAGAAGTCCTTGCTAAAATGTCTATAGACCTTGCTAATCCAAGGAAATTTCTCATCTTTAGCACTCCTGGGTCTATCCCAATTCTGGACTACTGTAACCTTCATAGGATCTACAACAACATCCTGCTTCAAAACATGACCTAAGAATCTCACTTCCTTCCTCTAGAAGTGAGACTTCAAAAACTTCACCATCAATCGGTGTTGTCTCAACACCTTCACACAATCCTCAAATGTATCTTGTTCTCCTCTTTCATCTATATGTAGATGAAAACATCATCAATGAGCACAAGAACGAACTCATTTAGCTGACCACTGAAGACATGGTTCATGAGATAAGAAAAGTATGCTAGCATATTGGTTAGCCCGAACGACATAACCAACCACATAAAAATATAGACGGCATACGAAATGCCGTAATTGGCACATCCTCCTTGGATACCCTCCATTGATGAAATCCCGTCGCAAGGTCCAACAAAGATAACACCCTTGCACCATAGAGCTGATTGAACAAGCCATCAATACACAGAAGTGGATACTTGTTCGTCACCTCATTCATCCTACGATAATCAATACAAAACCTCAAAGAGCCATGCGCTTTAGTGGCGAACACTACAGGTGCACCCCATTCAAATATACCTCTACGAATGAACCCTCACCTACATAAGTTATTCGCTCGCACCTCTTGCTCCCTCTGCTCTTTAGGCATTATATGCCTTGAAGGAATAACTATCGGTTTAGCACCTCTGACCAGATCGATATGGAACTCTATCTCTATGTGGTGGTAATCCGATCACCTCATTAGATATGTTCAAATTTCTCTAGCTATCAGCATAGATGACAAATCGTTGTGTGGGATATTGAGCGAATATAGAAAGCTAACGATCACCATATCTTCTAGTGGGTAGTCTAACACTACCTTTCGCTCATCGTCTATCCCTTTCATCACCAACGACCTCTCACAGTCCACCACTATTTTGTACCCCTTCAGCCAGTGCATTCCCAAAATAATACTGAACCTAATTAAACACAAAAAAAATAACCAACAACTAAACAATCATCCATGACTCTTAAGGCTAAGTCTCGACAACAATATACAAGCTGGCCGAACCCCCAACTGGGTTCGTCATAATTTAAAGATTGGTCAACTATCTGGGGTCTCAATCCCAATCTACCTACCAAATCACTTGATATGAAGGGGAAGTAAAGTCCCGATATTGGATAAAACATGTATGGAACACCATAAATGGAAAGCATACCCTAGACAGTAATGCCATTTCCCTTCTCTTTCGTCGATGGAGCACTCAACAAAATCAGAACGACATTCAATGCATATGCCATCATTGTTTGCCCCTGCTTAACTAGTCCGGGATAGTCCTTCTACATTGGGTGCAGGCTTTCATGTCGTAAAGCCTTCACCACCAACTTCTCGAGCACTCGTCGATGTGACCAATCAATTGCTTCCCTAAATGCTCATTCAACCCAATGATAAATTCTTCATTCTTTATGAGTGGAGTATCAATGAAAGATAGACTGTACACCAACATTACATCAAATTCAACTACATACTCTGACACAGACATATCACCTTACTTCAAGTCATCGAACTTCCTAAACAACACCAACTTTTGAGAAGTTGGGACAAATTTCTCTTCGAAGCAAACTATGAGTTGATCCCAACTAAAATGATCCTCGAGAATCGTAGCAATAAGAGCACTCCACCAGTTTAAGCTCATCCCTGAAGTTATCTAGAGGCCAACTTCTACTTTATAGCATCATCTAACTTTATGTCATCGAAGATTCTTTTGCAAGTTTCCATCCAGTCTTGCACCTCAACAGTCGACTATGTTCCAAGAAATGGTTTCCCTCTTAGATTTATATAGTCCTTATACAGCTTGGAAAAGTTAACTCTTAGTATTTGCACTTGAGCACCTTTAACATCAGTAGCAACTTGGACATTTCGAACCACATTTCACACCATCTCATCGAAAATTTCCTATAAATTGGAGT
This sequence comes from Allium fistulosum, assembly GCA_030737815.1. Classification (NCBI taxonomy): domain Eukaryota; kingdom Viridiplantae; phylum Streptophyta; class Magnoliopsida; order Asparagales; family Amaryllidaceae; genus Allium; species Allium fistulosum. The sequence continues at coordinate 107,230,066 of CM060907.1, forward strand.
TAGCAGTGCCCGATCCTGCCCACTCTTTAACTCTAGTTCCTAGCAATATTTCTTATATGCTAGCTCATTCTAAATACATAATTTGAATGATCAATCTCTCATAAAGAAAAACTACATCAGTGGCACTCATGTGTGTAGTATGACTTATATATTTTATATACTAATATATAATTTTGAAAACAAAAATATATAACAAGTATGCTCGCTCTTGTGTATACACACATTCTCTTGATCTAGTCTAGGGTGATAACTCTTATCCTATCTCTACTGGATCACGATACCAACTTAGGTCATCTACGCAACCTAAGTTCTAATACCAAATGTGATGACTACCTTATACCACGGGCACCCAATAATGATAATAACCAATAGATTGCACTTTAATGGTGCCCGATTGATGTAGGACGATGGTCAAGGGTTGTAAAGTAAATAAACTAATCATAGAACCCGTCGTATATCTCATAGTGCATCGAATAAAATATAATAGTCATCACATATATAAAATATGCAAGATATAGTAACTACATGAACCATAGAATGAGAATACACAAGTTCATACAGTTATACAAAATTGTAATAGACCTTATACAATTAGTAAATAAACTCAACAAATAAACTTTCTATAATAATAGTAACTCTAACATCGTCAAGGCTCCATAGTGTCACATAGAGGAATAAGCAATAATGAGTCTAAACATAAGTATGAGAAAGCATCAACTCTTACTCTTCCATCTGCATAGCTCCACATATCGCTTGCACTTGCTATCTAGTCTACTCATTTAAGAGTACCCGAAATAATAAGAAGCAAAGCACAAAAGCTAGAGTCAGACAACAATCTAGTGTGAGCGATAAATGATCTCAAAATACTATGAATGTTGATATAGTATATAGGACATAAGGTATGGAGAATCATACCTAGTCTATCACTACATCCAAAGAGTTAGCACATAACATAGGATATACGCTACTCTATATCATAGTCATCGTGGGTGTTCTACACATCAAAATACAAATGGGTATCTAGGTATCTACATTAAAGATAACTACATCATGTGACATCCAGAATCAACAAAACAAACATGGAATCCATAATCCATCCTCACATCACTCACTCAGTGCATTGGATATAAGATAACTCGACCGACTATCATGTTAAGGACTACTCAACGTCCTGGTTCCTCAGTACTCGAATCAATGCCACTCGGTAGGCTAGGAACTAGACAACCTGTCTGATAGTCCATTGTAAGGCAAGCTTTAATGACAACGAACTCTACCTCCTCATCACTAGGTCCTATCATCAACGGACCCTATTAGCATATGTGGTCTTGGTCCTAACGTCAACGGACTCCGACCTCACCATCATATACCTTTGCTTCATGAGTACCCACTCGAAACCTCGAATATCATAATCCCTTTGCATGCATCATCCATTGCATAGCCCATCTTGAAACTTTCTTTACAACTCCCGTTTGAAGTCGTCGGGGTTAGGAACTATTCGCGATAGCCATCGTTGGTTGTAGAATATCATCATTTATCCTGTAACCTTCCTCCAATGGTTCCTTCAATCAGAATCATAGCCCTCTACTCTACATCTCAATGTACAACCATCCCATCTTCGAGGCCGTCACTCCCCATCATGGAATCATCATCACCAAATCTCGAAGTTATCGCTTTGAAGCGTCATGTCCTCGCTTTAGCACTTAAACTGCTTATTAAGGAGTCATCATGTCGAAATCGAACGTCAAACAATCCATCGCATCATACTCCGTGAAACTTTTTCATCATCCATGTTGAAAAGTGGTCAAATCAGCCATCATCAATAGTGGTATGAACCAACCACTCCAGAGGGGTCGATGCCGATGACTTTGATTTTGTACACAGCCAAAGATGACTATGTACAAACCAACTGAAAACGTCTGACATGCATCTTGAAGTTCAAAGAATATGTCCAAGTCTATTGTCTTTCATCTTCAGATTGGTCGGTACGCATCAAAATACTCTCCCATATATTTATCTCATCCATTAGAGTCACCATCATGTGTGCATCCCATCAATATGCACAAAAATCTATCTTATCATTTGAGTTCACATCATGTGTGTTTTCGATCGATATGCACAAAACTTTACCTTATGGGATGTTCCTAACATATATCGCCTACAATTGACGTTTTCAACCAAACTAAGCAAACAAGCATACATGCAACCAACAAGCCTACATGCACCTATAATAGCCTATGTACATCTATAATATCATACATATAATGCATACGACTTGTCTATATCAACCTATGTGGGATTCATATCCAAAATAACCTAAGTCTAGCAATTTCCTAAAAATAATACATTCATAGGAATATGTACGATATTCGATTTAAAACCATTTTAAAACACTTTAAAATTTATTTATTAAATCGGAAGTGGATTTACATTAATTAAAACTTAGATTTTAAAGTTAGAAATCATTTCTAAACGTCGTTTTTATACTATACAAGCAATCATAATATGGTGAGAGAGAATATCACTTACATCAACAAAAGCTATCCAATCCTATGCCAAGTCGTAAAGAACTCCGATACGAGTGCAATGTAAGAAATCGCATCCAAATCGAAACTCATATGCAAAAGGTTTAGGTGATATAAGAAATTGATTTATATATAATAATTAATTACTTATTTAACTTTATGAATAGTTTATTAACCGTAAGTACTTTCATAATTACCTTCACTACCACGTCGTAGGGATCCACCATTTTTAATGTATGGTTGATGATAAAAAAAATGAAGGTCTGAGATACATGCAGCACATGGGGATAGGGAAGAGGGAGATGTAGGATTTAAGTTGACTTGCACATGCTTGCTCATGTAAATTATATGTTGCCTTTAGCCATTTTCATGCCTCCACTTCTTGTACATATATTTATATGCATGTACCCATTTTCAAGAACTCCCCTTACCAACTCATGCATGCTTCAACCAACCACCACTACCATGCTTTGCTGATGTCGACTGCATCACCACAAAGAACAACTTATAATTGCTTGCCTCCGGCCATCCCCTAGCCAACCCGACATGTTGCTTCAATGCACTTTTTTTCATTTCTTGAAAGAAAACTGCCCACACCAACTACCACCACCTCCATCCCACCACTGCGTGTAGCCACTAGAACCCAACACCATTACGGATCTGTTTGCCACTCCAGCCATGCTCTACGATGACTCCTTCCTCGATAGTCGTGAAAAATAAAGCAGCCATCATATAAAAAATTTGAACTTTTCAACCTTACCGACTCCACCTCGGTCCCCTATGACTTAGGCGATCTACATATTCGAACCTCCCTCGCCAATACGAAAAAATCCATACCAACCAAACCTAATTTAATTTTCCCCCAAAAACCACCTCCTTATCGAATTCACTATTTCCAAGCACCACAATCGAAGTCGGGCCGACCCGAGGCCATGGTTGCATAGCCTTTGGAAAAATAAAGAGAGAAAACTTTTATTTTATCCGAAACGATGGCTATTTGGTTGAGAAAGAGGAGGGGAAAGGAGTTGTGGAAATGGTTTTGAGAAGAGGAAGGCGATTTGTGAAGAGAGGAGTGAAATAATGAAAATGCGGCTGGTGGGTGAATGTGAAACTGTTAACAAGAAATCTTGTCAACGCCCCAAAGTAGAGTAATGGAATTAGATTGATCTCTTAGGTAGATAGAAAGGAGTGTAATGGGTATATCCTCCTTGAATTTCCTTTCGAATGGATTGCTGTAGTACAAGGTTGTTCAAATTGACCTTTCGACTCGGTCGAAAGGGTAGGCTACTTCCTTTATTAACCATTCGATTATGTTGAAGTAGACTGGTTTTTCCCTTGAAAGCCCACCTTTTGAAATGGTTGAAATTACCTCGTATGAGATTTTCCTTTATTGGTTTCGACCTTGTCAAAGGCCTTAATTGTTGTTTAGCTAGGGCTTTACCCAAGAATCTGGGACAGAGGTTTCGACCCTGTCGGAAGCTTAGTGGTTTAGGTGCTAGAATTTGGATTTGAATCAGGAATCAAGGGATGAGCTTTCGACCTTTTCGAAAGCTACAAGCTTAAGTATCCTTGGTTTGGATTGGGAATCTCAAATTAGGAATGATTTGGAACTAGGTGGCGACCTTGTTGACAGCTTGATAGCTTAACCTCTTGGCGCCTTGTCTTAATCGAAGGTTTTAGTATATTGAGGCAAGGAGTCGTCCTTGTCAAAGCATAAACTCAGGGGAAAGTAGCTTGAAGTATGTAGCCGAAGTTATTTAAATCTGTAGGGTTTCGATTGTGTCGGTAGTGACCTTTCGAGGTAGGCGACACCTGAAACACAAGATCAAACCCAATAAAAGCTTATAAAATAGTAAATTAATCTGAAATATTTGAGACTTCCCTTTAACAAGCTAAAGATGACTTTATTACTTCAAATCCCCAAATAAATTTAGTAATTAGGGTTATAACACTTTTGATTAAGATGATACAAGTTTGGAATGAGAAGAGCCGGATCCCCTAAACGTGACCCCTAGGGTCTTATTTATAGATGCGGGTCAGCACCTTTCGATCTTGATGCTTCTGACTTGGTCGAAAAGTGGCTGCCGAATGACTCAAGTATGCTTCGTCTTTGTCGAAAGGAAGGGCTGCGACTCTCTTCTTTATGCTGCCTTGTAAGTGCCTCCGACTCTGTTGATAGGCATTGTTTAATAGTTTCAACGATGTTGGTTATGTTTGAGCTCTTATTTTTTATTTGATGCGGAACCCTCCTGGATCACATTGGCTTCAATTGATTCGAAAGGCTTACCATATCTTTTGAAGGGGTTGTTTAGGACAATGCTTTCTTTTGCATGGTTTAAATGAAGGCAAAACCTTTGGTGTCAAAAGGTTTGGTGCATATGCATAGAGATGTTCTTCATTGTCTTCGAAAGGTGCTGGTTTGACTCAATCGAAAGGTCACCATGCATATGGAATGACCCAGTCGAAAGGCGGCTACTGAAGGTGGAAGAGTGCTTTCAACTCCTTCGGAAGATAAGAACCCAATGAATCTTGATTGCGGAAACTCTTAGACACCTTCGAAAGGTCCTGTAGCTTTCAAACTTAGGCGCTAGCATCCCTTTGACTCCTTCGAAAGGTCTAGCTGGAGCTCTTCTCTCTTATTCTCCTTTGTTCTTTGCTTAAAATGGTTTCGACTTAGTCGAAAGTTGAAATTTAGGAGTAACTTTTGCCCCCCCCTTACGAAGGGATGCACTTGACTTTCCAAGTCAACTTTGTTGAAAACTAGAACCTTCCCGCCTTTTGTCCTTCTCGCATGAATCTGAGCCGTCCATTCAAATTTGATCTAGCGGCTGATGGTCCTTGGCGACTTTTCTTATAAAGTACGCTTTTCTTCTTCTTCCCCTTTCACTTTTCTGCAAACAAACATTCAAGTATGAGTAAAAGAATTCCAAACTTTCTCAAATTTTTCTATTTCCTGAATCAAAGATTAATCGGATTCAATTGTAAGTTTGGGATTATTTATGCATTTATAATTTCTCTTCTTCGTTTTTCATGTTTTAGTTGAACTTTGATTTTCCAGATCTTAAAATTAAGATTCGACTTTGAAATGTTTGAATTTTGATTTCTTGAGAGTGGGTTTGATTTGATTTACTATGAATCGTTTAAGTTTATGATTCGATTTTTCTAGTATAATTTCATGATTAAGTTACATTAATCGATAAGCCTTATTTTAAACTTGATTTCAGCATTTATGATTTCTGCTATGTTGAAAGAACTTGAATTCTCATTTATAATTTTGAAATTGAAAGTTGCTAGTTTGTGTTGAAATCCATCTTCTTAATGGGTTTAATACATTTGTTTTAAGAAATTTTGAAAACGTGGATTTGCAATCGTGTTTGGGGCAAGACAGAAGCACCTGTTTTCTTCGCCCGGAAGTTTCAAGTGTACGAATGAAAAATTGGCGCCACAAAATGACCTTTCTACCCCTTCAAAAGGGATTGAGGTGGTAACATTGGTTTTGCTTCCTTAGCCCCTTTCGATGGGGTCGAAAGGTGTTGTAGCACGAATTTGATCAACCCATTCGAAAGGCTATGTAGTTAAGCAGAGTGTAGTCACCTCTCTCGAAAGTAAAATGTTTCGACTTAGTCGAAACCTTTGGTGTTGATTGCAATCCACTTTCTTTAGTATGCTTTCGGAACCACAATACCCCTTCGACCCTTTCAAGACCTTTTGTGTCTAATGATTCGAAACCCCCAGAGTTATCTTTCTCCAACATTGTCGAAACGTTCTAAGTGCACATGAGTTTAACTTAGGACCTTTCGACTCAATGAATATATGAGGTTTCGACGACATTCGTATTTCTCTTAGGAATCCTAAGTCATAGGTTTCAATAGTGTCGATGGGTCTTGTTAGCTTGTTTACGAGGTATTTGTAGTGTATATTTTGTTCAAGTCTTTAAGTTAACTCTAACTGTTTCCTTTTAACAACTTGGTTTCTGTGAAGCTTTCGACATTGTTGAAAAGTGCCACTATACATTCCCATCTTTTCTTTCAACCCTGTCGAAAGCTCAGCGATTGCTCATATTTATGCTTCCGACACTGTCAAAAGGTTGTGGCTAAGTGTTAACATTCTTTCCCTTTGGACTCTATCGAAAGCTCCACGAATACTCTTATTTAGGCTTTTGACACTGTCGAGAGGTATTTGCTAGGTGTTGATGTCCTTTTCCTTTCGACTCTGTCGAAAGCTCAATATCTTTGACTTTTAACTAAAACATTTAAAAAAAAATTAAAGTTTCATGTTTGGTTTTTGTTTAAGTTATTTAAGTAGGTTTTTTACTAACTCTTGAAAGAATACTTCGTTCATAATAAATTTGAAAATTCTAACTAAAACATTTTCACCTGGCAGAATCATAATCTCTCCAAAGAAACTCGACACCATTTCAAAGCATTCCTTGATATCTTCACAGGACGAGGTTGATGCCATCCTCAAAGACTTCGAAATTACTGGTGTGGAAGCTACTCCACCCAGGGAAACAGATACCATCATCAACCCTCCTGGAGGGTTCTTCGCTTACACTGCCATCCACATATGTCACAGAGGATTTTTGCCTTTTCTTGAATTCCTATCCAGATTTCTTTCTCACCTTAGGATTGCACCAATCCATCTGTCTCCTAATGTCTACATGTATCTCTTATCTCTGGAGATAATGGCACTAGATTCTGTACTCCCTTCCTTAAATGTTGATGTTCTGAACCACTTGACCTGACTAGTTAAACTCAGCACTCTCAATCATCAGATCTTAAGAGCCAACCCTCCAAAGAAGTTGATATCGGATGGGGTTAACAAGTTTAAAGACTGGGAAAACTAGTTTTTCTTTGTTAGATGTGTCTCTAACATTAGTGGGGTTTTTTCTACTCCTCGTAAGTCCGAATTTTCATTGTTTTCCTTCTATCTTGTTACTTTTCCTGTCTAATCTTTGTCTTACGTCAGGTGCTCCTGCCAAAGAACTCGGTGTGGCTGATAACAGAACGGTGGAGTCTTTAATCGTAGCTTTTGTTAAGATAGGAAACCGATTAAAGCTGATGTTCCCTTCGAACTTGAGGAAGCGTTCTCTTCTTCCCCCTGGTCAAAGGGTTTTGGGGCTGCCCCTTTGATCTAGCATACATCCAAGGGAAAACGCTTCTTGTCCTTAGGAGATTCTGAACATTTTTCTACTATGTCGCCCATTTTCTCAAACCACTCTAGTAAGTTATAGGCACAACATTTGTTTTCTATTCCTGTTGCTTTCTGAATTATTTCGTCGACTTTTAATCTGTTTGGGTCCTTTACAACTGCTTCTCAGCTTACAGTGCCTGTTAGTGGTGCTACTTCCCTTCCTACAACTTTTGGTGCACTATCTATTATCTAATCCTTCGCCAAAACCAAGAAGGCCATATAAAGGATGTTAACGGCACCGACTAAAGCGGAACCTCCTTAGAAGGTTGCTAAAATTATTGATATATAGAAGGAGGATCGTTCATCTTTTGATGTAGCTCTGAAGAGCCCGATCATAGAAGCTCCTAAAGAGAAACCAAAACAGACTCCTTCTGTCATTGATCCCCTTTCTCGCATTTTTGTTTCTGACTCTCCAGCCGCTCTTGTACAAATGCAACTGCCCTTGGAGATGCCCCCCCACTCTAAAGCGCATTCCTTCCAAGCCAACATCTTCTTCTCCATCTACCAATTTTGAAGAGATAGCTCAGTCTATCTTAAACTCAGAGTCCTTCACCTCCGTCCATTGTTTTCGATTTGGCGGGGCATTACCGCTCTCTGATATAGCAACAAATTTTGGTGAGTTTTACTTCAATTGACCTTATCATTACTAGTTTTCTATAAATCCCTAACTTTCATTGCACTTTCTTCTTTCGGATTTATAAGAGTTGGTTAACTCTTCATGAGCATGCATCTAAATCTTCCATTGAATCCTCCAAGTTCGAGGAGGAAATCTCTGCTCTTAAGAATCAAATGTCTTCCTTGTTTGTGGCAAAAGATGAAGTGACCTCTGAACTGCAGCGATTAAGAGCTTCCCTTGCCTAATCATAATCCGCTCTCTCGAAAGAGAGAAGGGCATGCCAACTCCTGGAAGATGAGAACTTTTCCATGCGGCTGTCCATAAGTGAATATGATGGAGAAAACGCCCGCATGGCAGCAAAGAACACTTCTTTGAAGGAGAATCTTAAGAGAAATAGGGCTTCACTGAAACTTGCTGTCAATACTATCACAGACGCAAGCAGCGAGTATCCTAGTTTCTTAATACCACTCTCGGGGAGATTATGCTGAATTCCTACTAAGAGGCTTTAATGCTTGCTTATGCTGATAACTTTAAGAAGTTCCCAGACTTAAGCTTCCTCTCACTCGACCCTGCCCTTATTGATAGAGTAATGGGCAAAATTAATCAAATGAAGCAGAGGGTTGAAGCCGCAGTAGATGAGGAAATTGATGCCTCCAGAATTCTTTTTTTTGACGTCCCCTCATTTGAAATCGAATCTAACTCTGACGATGAGGGTGACACGAATGATGCTGCCGAGGAAGAAGGCAATAATGATGATGGTGATAGCCATGGTGATAATAATGATGATGATGACGACGATAACCTTGATGGTGGCCAAGGTTCAGGTAGTGATCGAGAGGGCCCTTTCGGAACTTCTGAGAAGGATGACGATGATAATGCTAAAGCTCCTAAAAAGAGCCATCTCCCCAAAAAGATGTTCCGTCTGAACCCACCGGACCTTCCGCTCCCCAAGAAGATGAGTCTGCTCCTGTTAATGTTGAAGAGCTAAAAGGAAAAGAGTAGGCTTCCTAGATTTCTGTTTCGTTATCACAGGTATGGGATTCTATGTTTAAATATCTCTCACTCTGAAGATAATAATAGTGCAAATCATTTATTTTTGACAATGAAGAAATCTGTCCTCCCTTATAAAACCAAACTTGAGAGAAAACATGCAAAAATAAATAGGTTATATAGGGAGCTAGACAAGCAAATAAAAGAGCACAATGAACTTTCAGAAAATATCATAGACTTGGTAGAAGTGCATTGGTGTTGGCATCTTTTAAGCACCAAAAAGCTGCCCCTCTTCTAAAGAGTGTGCCTTAGCTACGACGCTCTCTTAAAAGAGAACCGAGAGTTGATCGCCCTATTTTGGATGATGATTGAAGGAAGAGACATTTTAATAAACTTTTTATATAAGGCTTATTGTAGACATTCAATTATTGATTTTTCATACTTAGGTGAATTTAGTGGGGGTCTCCTTAGACGTTTTCATAAGAGATACTTAAATGAATTCGGTCCTGACCCGCACCTTGGAGCTTGTTGGAAATTACCATGGACCAGACCGATTCCCCAAGATCTCCCCCCTGAAAAGCTCAATTATTATAAGAACAAATTTGTATCTGAGTTGTTTTCTAAGTCCGTTTTGTATGAACCTGACGAGTAGTTGTAAATATGTATCGGTGTATTGATTTATAAATATTTGTTTTAGTTTTGTTTTTTTATGCTTAGCTTCATTTATTATATTTTCATAGAGTGACTGTTCATTAGGTCAACTTGTTTCTAAAGACCATTTAAGCCAATATGTTAGACTGAGAAGATTTTACCTTGAAAAGGCATCAATTTTATAGTCTTCGAAATTAGCAAGATATTGTTTTCTTAGAGATTTACAAAAACTCTACTTGGAATAACCTCATCTCCGCTTTGACTTCCTTAGCGATGAGAAAGAAAAACTTCTTAAGGAGATCAGAAAATTTCACTCTAAGTTAATTTGTGGTCGTGATAGTCCTCCAGCCGGGAAGTGGGACTATAGCAAATGTCCACCAGTTATCACTCCTGAAGGAGTTAATATTCCTTTTGATTCAACAGTTACCCTTTTCGCTAACTCATTGGATAAAGTTAGAAAAGTAGTTTCTCAGTTTTAGATGTAAACCAATTGTTTATTGTATCTTTCAATTTCATTGTTATTTGTGTTGTAATCTGTTATTATAATAATCAAGAAATTTTTTCATCTTGATTTTGACTTTATTTTGTTTCTTTTTGCTTAAATAGGAGCTACAATTATCTACGGTTTCTCTCCCCCTCGATTTACCATCAAGCATCGCTACTCTTAGAGAGAAACTGTTAAAATCGAGTGGAAGGAGTGAACTTAGTGATGATATCTTACTGGAACGCTTCGGTGGCAATGCTGAAGCCTTGAAATGGCACAAAAGATATTTTGTTCAGAAAACCATTGCTAGCAATATGAAAGATCAAATTGCTTATCTCGAGTCCGATATTAAGAGCAAAGATGAAACGATTTCGTCATTGAAGCGACAAATGAAATCAAACCCTTCAATCGATTTTGATCATAAGATGTCAAAGCTTATCCAACAGATTAGTGATTTAGAATTGAAATTAAAGGACAGTCAAGTTCAGTGCGAATCATTAGAATTCATCATGGGAGACAAGATTTCAAGTATTGATTTGCCGGTTACTCGCGCTACTCCCTCGGTCTCCAGACCCACGAGGTCGAATTCTCTTGCTTTTCAAAAATTTCCCTCAATGATTAAACCTCCCCCGGGCTTGGATAAGAACGCTGTGGGTAACTGGTGCAGGAGAGTTTAGTTCGAAATATCTAAGTATTTTGATGAGCAACAAAGACTGAAGTATTCCCAGAGTATCAATTAGTATGCTACCAAGGTTCAGAAGCTTGAACGCGATAAATACTTCCTTCAGAAGCGCGTTGCAGAGTTAGAAAGGGATAACAAGACCATTAGGGGCGCAAACAGAGCTTTCAACCACGCTCTGAAGACAAATATTGACGCAATCGATGATGCGGATAGGGTCAGGAAGAAGGAAAAGAAACTCAAAGAAGTTCTTTGTGCCGCAATTCATCACATAATTGATCCTTCAGTCGCCAAGAATCCTAACAAAGCTGCTCAAGACTTATAATATATTTGAATCTTTGAAATGTATAAATGTGTCTTGTATATATGTGAATAACTTCATAGTTTTGTAAATAATTTCATGACTTATGTAAATTTTGTAAATATCACCTGATTTGTAATCCTTCTCTGTAATGTCACTTCTGAAATGCTTTCTAATAGCTCGTTCAATATTTTTGTTCTTCTTGAATCTTCCTTTTCTCTTTGTTGTGCTGATTTCTCTGAAAAGTATGAAGCAAACAATATTTCTAATTGTTAGCTTGAAATTGGCATACTAGTCTATGTATATCATTTGCTTAGATTAACAAATCATCTTGTTAATTGCATGATTAGTAGTTTATATTAAACATCTAAATCCCATCTTTAACCATGATGAGAGATAATCAAGATTTTAACTTCAACCATACGACTGGAATATTTGAAATTTGTTGATAGGAGATCCCGCCCCATCGCAAGGGCATAAATGTTGGACGGAGATTTTCAAGAGATATTTAATAATAGGACTAATTCCAAAAATCATTATTTGAATATCAGTAGTAGAAACCACTGACCCATTTTGGGTATTAATGAAATTTGAAAACTTAGAAATCCGAGACCTAGATTTTGGCATTAACAGAAACTTGTAGGAATGATCTTCTTGAGAATAAATACTTTGACCTAGATTCGAGCCCCTGTGATAAATAAATAGAAATCCATTATTGAAATTTTACACCCATATTAAGGCTCAAATAAGTAATAGTCTCGATACCCAGATTCGGGTATTACAAAGATAGTTAGTGATCAATAAAGACCCAAAACCCATATTCGAGTATCAGTAAATGAAGTTCTGAAATGAATCTTTCGAAACCCAGATTCGGGTATTGGTTGATGAAATTCAGACATAATAGACCTGATATCCAGATTCGGGTATTAATAGATGATGTTCTCGAAACCCAGTTTCGGGAATTAATAAATGATGTTTAGAAATGAAAATCCTGAAACCCAGATTCGGGTATTAATAAGTGGAGTTCTATTCTACCCCTTTGATGTATGAACCCTTCAGGTTTTGTATAGAAGTAATTTGACTAGCTGCCTCTTGAGCTCGGACATCTTAGTCTATAATTGGATATGTCGCTTCTCGGGTTTGAACATCTTAGTCCATTGTTGAATGAGCCTCCTTTTGGGCTTTGACATCTCAGTCCATTACTGAATGAGCCTCCTCTTGGGCTTGGACATCTTAGTCCATTGTTTGACGGGCCTCTTCTTGGGCCTGGACGTCTTAGTCCATTGTTGTTCTGTGCTCCTGGTTAGCTCATCTTAGAGGCTGGAACCAAGGACTTACCCGATCTCCCTCCAGGAGGCGCCCTACCCTAGCCCTTGTGTAGTGCGGACAGGGGCTTGTTCGGTGCTTTACCCTGGCCATCTTATGGCGTGGATAAAGGCTTACTCCATCCTCCCTCCAGGAGGTGCCTTACCCTGGCCATAGAGTAGCGCGGATAAGGGCTTGTTTGGTGCTTTAACCTAGCCATCTTATGGGGCGGATAAAGGCTTACTCCATCCTCTCTCCAAGAGGTGCCTTGACCTGACCAAAGGCACGGGCAAGGGCTTGTCCAATCCTTTAACCTGGCCATCTTATAGCGCGGCTACAGGCTTACCCGCCCTCCCTCCAGGAGGTGCTCTGCCCTGGCCATCTCAGCGCTGACAGAGGCTTTTCTACCATCTTAAGTAGTATCCAAATATAAGGAGCATTTCACTCCAAACCATGTAGGTTTTCTTTTATGAAAAATAGCTCTTTATTGATGTTTCTCATATTCTTTTTTTAAACCCATGAATCTTTCCTTATCGGAAGAAATTTAATACCATCCCCTCCAGGGCTCTGCAGTGATTGGTTTCATGGCTATTCATCATGTTGTAGTAACAGTAGTATCCTCCCAGATTCCTTTCATGTTTTGGTTTCTTTTTCTGTGATGGCCAATAATTAAGCTCATCCTTAGTAAGCAAGTAGACATTCTCTATAGATGTTGTTAAATTGCACTCTTTTGGAAGTCTAGATTTGAAGTTTGATTCTTGAGGATGACTCTTTGATTTTTTGTTCCTTGGCCTTATAGTTTCATGCTCTTCAATTGCTTTTCTTTTTGCCACCATTTGTAGTTCTTGAGTCGGAAGTGTTCTTGTTGTAATTGGTTGTTGTCACTTTTGTGCAAAAGCATTGTAATCGGCCATTATTTCTTTTTCAAAGATTGTGCCTTTGGAATAGTGTTGGATGATTTTTCTCATTCGATTGAATACATTGTCACTTCCATTTGTTCTCTTTCCTAATGCAAAAATAGGGGTGGGGCCAACATAAAAGGGGTTTAAGCTCCATTTCTCTGGATCATATGATTCCGCTCTTTTCTTATTTATAATTCTCAGAGTTTCTAATCTTAACCTTTGTTCTTCATTTTGATTGGAATCTTTGATGAATTTTGAGGGGAACTTTATCTCATGTAGCTTAGAGGATCCTTGTTCAGATCTTATGATTCTTCTAGCCATGATTAAACCAAAGTAGATAAACTTGAGATGGGGTTAACTGGGGTTAGAGACAAGTATTATTGGGTGTTTAACCAAGTCGGAGGTTCAAGCCCTCCTTCTAGTGCCAAAATGTTAACAAGAAATCTTGTCAACACCCAAAAGTAGAGTAATGGAATTAGATTTATCTCTTAAGTAGATAGAAAGGAGTGGAATGGTATATCCTCCTAGAATTTCCTTTCGAATGGATTCTTGTAGTACAAGGTTGTTCAAATTGACCTTTCGACTCAGTCAAGGGTAGGCTTCTTCCTTTATTAGCCTTTCGATTTTGTTGAAGTAGATTGTTTTTTCCTTTGAAAGCCCACCTTTTGGAATGGTTGAAATTACCTCGGATGATATTTTCCTTTATTGGTTTCGACCTTGTCGAAGGCCTTAGTTGTTGTTTAGCTAGGGCTTTACCTAAAAATCTAGGATAAAGGTTTTGACCCTGTCAGAAGCTTAGTGGTTTAAATGTTGGAATTTGAACCAGGAATCTAGGGATAAGGTTTCAACCTTGTCAAAAGCTATAGGCTTAAGTATCCTTGGTTTGGATTGGGAATCTCAAATTGGGAATGAGTTGGAACTAGGTGGCGACCATGTCAATAGCTTGACCTCTTGGCACCTTGTCTTAATCGTAGGTTTTAGTAGATTAAGGCAAGGTTTCATCCTTGTCGAAAGCATAAACTCAGGGGAAAGTAGCTTGAAGTATATAGTTGAACTTATTTAAATCTGCAGGGTTTCGACTGTGTCGGTAGTGACCTTTCGATGTAGGCGACACCCGAAACACAAGATTAAACCCAACAAAAGCTTATAAAATAGTAAAGTAATCTGAAATATTTGAGACTTCCCATTAACAAGCTAAAGACAACTTTATTACTTCAAATCCCTAAATCAATTTAGTAATTAGGGTTATAACACTTTTGATTAAGATGATACAAGTTCGGAATGAGAAGAATCAGATCCCCTAAACATGACCCTTAGGTCTTATTTATAGTTATGGGTCCGCACCTTTCGACCTTGATGCTTCCGACTTGGTCGAAAGGTGGTTGCTGAATGACTCAAGTATGCTTCGTCTTTGTCGAAAGGAAGGACTGCACCTCTCTTCTTTGTGATGCCTTGGAAGTGCTTTTGACTCTATCGATAGACGTTTTTTTAATGGTTTCGACGATGTTAGTTATGTCTGAGCTCTTATTTTTGATTTGATGCGAAACCCTCCTATATCACATTGGCTTCGACTGGTTCGAAAGGCCTACCATAGCTTTCGAAGGCATTGTTCAGAACAATGCTTGCTTTCACATGGTTTAAATGAAGGCGAAACCTTTGGTGTCGAAATGTTTGGCGCATATGCAAAGACCTGTTCTTCATTATCTTCGAAAGGTGTTGTGATATGCACGTAAATGTGCATATTTTTACTTCCATATTTGATCGAATTAAATTAAATAAATGATCATATTTGGTGTTTTAACATGTTTAAACCAAAATTCAAATTATTTTCAAATCATCATATATTCATCTTCATACAGGAGCAAAATGGTCATTTTTATGCATATATTAATTTGAGAAAATTTAATTGGAAATTTCTATGTTATTTTATAGGAATTTGAATTCAAACTACAAGTGGTTTCATGAAGAAATATGCATGCACAATAGAAGAAAAGCAAATGAAGATGAAAATAATTCAAACTCATGAACATGGAGGACCTCACCTACCCACTTACCTTGATCTACCATTAGGAGCTAATGCACATGCTACAAGACCATTAAAGTTACATGCACACTTAATGAATGATTATCTCATGCTAATGATAACTGGGTGGTTATACTTCCTAAGGGGTAGTTTGGGTAGTTCCCAAAAAATGGATTAGGGTTTTAAAACATATATAAATACCTCATATGTTCATGTAACTCTCCTCTCTCTTCTATTAGCCTCTTAGCCTCTTTAGTTTAGTTTAGGCTCAAAAATAAAATGCAAACCCTTCTTTCTTTTCATGGCTGCTTAGTCGTTTCTTTCATATAACTTCTTTTTTATACAAATTTTAATTTATGCTCTTTTCTACTTACATGCTCTCTTTCTTATTTTGTTAGTAATGTAGTTTCATCTCTTATGCAAGTAGATTAGTTTTTATTGCTTTTTAATTAGCTCTCTTTTCATTTAGCTCTCATTTTCCTTTTGTTTTTGTTTCATGTTGCAATCTATATTTGTTGATATAATAACAAATATGAGAGGCTAAGCCCCTTCAATTTAGGGGTAATGAAGCTCTCTAATTATATAGATTCAACGAGCTTGCTCATTTTTTATCTCTTTTTATGCTTAATGGAAATAATTGAATGAGTTAAATTTTATTGTTTAGCTTTGAATTTGATAGCCTATATTGTTGACACCAAATAGGTTGTGCTTAAACAAACAAAACACAAATTACCTCTTCATCTACATATGATTTTGGAAATGAAGTGAATGTTGAAATCAAAATTTGATGGTCTATATTTCTAATCAATAGTTAATAGGTTATGCTTAAAATAGATTTTACTTTTAACTTTATTGTCATTTTTCATGAGAGTTAGCAAGTGGTTTAAGGGCTGTGTTATAGTTTGATGGCTTATGTTGAGCTAATTAATAGCACAAATAGGTCATACTTATGATAAACACATCAATTAAAGTCACTAATGACCAAAAAAGAGATCATAATTTCTTATTGTGTTGATTTATGTGATCTAGAGAGTGGATTTATCTCTAAATTGCCTTCAACTCTCATATTTTTATCAATTTTCTTTTGCTAGTTTTTCTACATTTTTTAGCTTAACGCTCTCAAACTTTGGTTTAATTTGATTTAATAGAAATTTAAAAATCTAAACAATTCCCTGTGGATTCACCCGTACTCACCACATACTAGAATTGTATGCTGTGCACTTGTGATATATTTAAATTTAAATTCGATCGACGGTGTTCTTGTTAGGAAATCAATTCTATGGTTTCGATGATAACAACTATACAATGGAAATCGAATATGCATATATATCTATATTTATAGCTAATTGACAAAGTAACATCATCAAAGAGACAAGAACAAGACTCAAAAGAAGTATCAAGAGGCTACAAGTCGATAGAATCGGAAGAGGAATGATACAGGCACAGGAAAAGCAACATGCACAAATCCAGACGTTTGAGTGCACTAACCAGACGTTTGACTGAATTCTCTGGTTCGCAAATCAGACAGAATCAGACGTCTGGTTAATATACTCAGACGTCTAAAAAACAACCATATACAAAAAATATATGAGAACTAGACGTCTGAAACATTTTCCAGACGTCTGATTTTGAACTCGGCTGTGTATATTCAAAATACAACTGTCACAATTGAAAAGACACGATCGCTCCTCTTCACTGCAACTCTTCATCACCATTAGAAGCGAGCTTAGAGCACTTACTAACAGATGCAACTACACAAAGGATCTCTCTACCGTTATAAATAACATCAGGAATTCAAGAGAAGAACCTACCTGACTTACTTGCGCTTTCTACTCTTATACTCTGATATATTCTTGATCTCTAGCAATATATACTTGTACTCTACTCTTCCAAATATACAGTTCCTCATAGACAACAATCTCTAGATATATATATATATATATATATATATATATTGGAAGCATTTGCACTATATAGTCAAAATTCGTGTAATAGAGAACACACGGTTGACAAAGAAACTCTACTATTGTAAACCTGTTCCTCCGGGTGAAGTGAGGGTTATTCGGTGAAAGGAAATTCCGAAGAGGAGCTTCGGGACTGGACGTAGGATGGGAGGTCCGAACCAGTATAAAATCCCTGATGTGATTATTCTTATTTGCATATTTTAATATTGATACAATATAGTTTAAATTAGTCATATACTTGTCATTTGTATAATCGATCCACCATACTATAGACTTACATTTGGTATTAGAGCAAGGTTTGATCAAATTACAGTAACACGTTTTTGAATCATTTTGATATGGCAAGTATTTTTCAAGAAGGACAATCCACAGCACGATCCCCACTTTTTAATGGCTCTAACTATGCACACTGGTTAACACGTATGAGAATTTTTATGGAAGCAAATGGTCTAGAAATTTGGTCAGCAACTCAAGATAAATATGAAGCACCTACTACTGCTATGAACACATGGACCGATGCACAAAAGACCTTAGCATCAAATAATGCTAAAGCTATGAACATTTTATTTTGTTCTCTAGATAAAAATGAATTTTCACGTGTCATGTTATGTACAACTGCATTTGACATTTGGCGTACCTTACAAATCACACACGAAGGTACAACAAAGGTCAAATAAACTAAGATTTCATTTTTGCAAAACCAATTTTCGTCATTTAAAATGAAGCAAAATGAAACTATTGTTGATATGTACTCTAGATTTCAAACTATCCAGCATGATCTTATGGCATTAGGAGTTAAATTTACCGATTTTGATTTAGTTTCTTGAATACTCAACTCTTTAACACCAGATTGGGAAAGGAAAGTATTAGCTATTGAAGAAGCTAATGATCTCTCTACTCTCAAAACTGAAGAGTTGATAGAAAATTTAATGTCATATGAAGCTAATTTGCAGGCACGAAAAGAACTAAATTTGGAAAAGAAGAACATAGAATTTCCAGCAACAAAAAATGATGACTCTGATTTAGATGAAGAAGAGATAGTCTTCATTGCCAAGAACTATAACAGATTCAAGAAATTTAGAAAGATGACAAAATTCCAAAAAGAAGGGAAGTCCAACACAATAAACTTATCTCAAATTAAGTGCTATAAATGTGATCAATACGGACATATGAAGAAGGATTGCCCCAAACTCAATAATGATAAAAAGAAGAACAAATTTGAAAAATTCAAGAAGAAGAAGGCTTTCAAAGTAACATGGGAAGACTCGGATTCTTCATCATCTGAAAGTAATAGTGATAGTGATGGAGAACAAGCTAATGTGTGTTTTATGGCAAAAACTGATGAGGTATGTCCGGAACTTAGCTATGACGAATTATTAGAACTTAGCATGGAATTAGATGATAAATTTAGACAAATTAAAAAATTGAACAAAGAATATATAGCTAAAATAAATAGATTAGAACTTGAAGTAGGAATGTTAAAATATGAAAAAATTATCTTAGAAGAAGAACTAGAATTATCTCAAGAAAAAATTAAAAATAATTTGATAGAAAGTAAGGCTATTACTATTGATTTTGAAAACACTAAAATAGTAAAGGATGATTTACTAAAAGAAAAAGTCAACTTGAAAAGCAATATTGAAATATTGAAAATTGAAAATTTAGAATTAAAAGAAAAATTAGATAAAATTACAAATAATGTGTTAAAATTCAATAAAGGGAAACAAGGTTTGGAAAACCTTATCAAAACTTCAAAACCATCAGGCAATAGAAATGGAATAGGATTTAAAAATATTTCTAAACAAAAAGGAAATGATGTAAAAAAATATTTTGTATACAAAAACTAAAAGTTTACCTATGTCTAGTATGAATACCAAAACTATAAAAATTTGGATTCCTAAGACAAATAATAATTTGATTAAACAAAAACATATTGATAATTTTTTAGAGAATGTAGTCTATAATAAAAATTATATTTATAAAGGTTCCAAACCATCGTGGGTATGGCTACCTTCTCCTAACAATTAGGACCCTAACAAAAGTATATGAGTACCAATTAAAACATCTTTTATTTTGCAGGTACCCAAAATAAAACATAAGGACAAATGGATACTAGATAGTGGATGCTCCAAGCATATGACCGGAAATTCAAAAATGTTATCAAATATAGCATACATCGATGGTGGAACGGTAACCTTTGGAGATAATTCAAAAGGATATGTCGTTGGCACTGGAGAAGTCATCAATTATGGTATTTCTAACTCTCCTATTATAACAAATGTTTTATTAGTAGAAAATCTAAAACACAATCTACTAAGCATTAGTCATATATGTGACAAAGGATTTCAAATAAATTTCGAAAAAGATAGATGTAATATTTTAGATAATAACAAACAACTTATATTTGAAGGTTTTAAAAACAAAAATATCTATGTATTAAACATGAACATAAATAAAAATTCAAATTTATGTTTAACCGCCAAACATAATGATCCATGGTTATGGCATAAATGTTTTTGCCACATCAATTTGAAAAGTATTAATAAATTGGCAAAATATGAGTTAGTTAGAGGTTTACCTAAAATAAATTACAAAGTAGAAAATTTATGTGACGATTGTAAAATTGGAAAACTAAAGAAAACCTCTTTTAAATCTAAAAACAATATTTCTACAAAACAACCATTAGAATTATTACATTTAGATTTATTCGGTCCAACACAAATACGATCTATAAATCACAACAAATATGTTTTCATCATAGTTGATGATTTTTCAAGGTATACATGGACCTTGTCTCTAAAACATAAAAACGATGCTTTTGAAATGTTTAAAATATTTTCTAAAAGAATTAGAATACAAATGGACTTGAAAATTAAAAATATTCGAAGTGATCACGGAGGAAAATTCGAAATCGATCTTTTTACTAATTTTTGCAATAAGAAAGGAATAAGTCATAATTTTTCTTTTCCTCGCACACCTCAACAAAATGGTGTAGTAGAAAGAAAAAATCGTACGTTACAAGAATGTGCATGAACATTACTAAATAGTAGTGGTTTACCAAAACACTTCTGGGCGGAAGCCATTGCCACAGCTTGTTACGTATTAAATCGAGTAACCATACGTCCTATGACTAAACAAACTTGTTTTGAAGTATTTTTTGCAAGAAAACCTAAAGTATCATACTTTAAAACTTTCGGTTCAAAATGTTTTATATTAAATACAAAAGATAACTTAGGAAAATTTGACCCAAAGGCCAATGAAGGTATCTTTGTTGGATATTCTGATCGTAGCAAAGCATATAGAATTTTTAATAAATGAAATAATACTATTGAAGAAAGTTTACATGTTTCATTCAACGAAAATCTATTTAACAATCATACTAATGATGAAGAAGAGACTATTCCAATAACAACTTCAACAAATTCTATTAATAATGAAACAAATGTGCAAAATAACACTTTAATATTATCCCTAAGAATTCTTAAGAATCATCCAAAAGATAATATCATTGGAGATCTCAATTCTAGAGTAACTAGAAATCAACTTAATCAAATAATTCATGTGGCATTTGTGTCAAATCTTGAACCAAAAAATTATAAAGAAGCTTCAAATGATAACGTTTGGATAATGGCTATGCAAGAAGAATAGAATCAATTTGAACGTAATAATGTTTGGGAACTAGTTCCAAGACCTGAAGACCAATCGGTTATAGGAACAAAATGGGTATTTAAAAACAAAGCAGACGAGAATGGAAATATTGTAAGAAATAAAGCACGCTTAGTTGCTCAAGGTTATAATCAAGAAGAAGGTATCGACTACGACGAAACTTTTGCACCAGTAGCAAGACTCGAGGCCATACGAACATTACTCGCTTTTGCAAATCATCACAATTTTAAACTGTTTCAAATGGATGTTAAAAGTGCTTTCTTAAATGGTTTTATTAACGAAAACTTATATGTTGAACAACCTCTACTATTTACTCACGAAAAATATCCCGATCATGTTTTTAAATTACAAAAAGCTTTATATGGTTTAAAACAAGCTCCCCGAGCTTGGTACGAACGACTTAAAAAACACTTAATTACATCGGGTTTTCAAATAGGAAAAATCGATACAACTTTATTTATTAAACGAGAAGATAACGATATTTTCATTGTACAAATTTATGTAGACGATATTATTTTTGGTTCAACTAATGAAAATCTTTGTAATCATTTCTCAAATATTATGACCAATGAATTTGAAATGTCTCACATGGGAGAATTAAATTTCTTTTTAGGTCTACAAATAAAACAACTTGAAAATGGTATTTTCATTCATCAAGAAAAATATTGTAACGACCTTCTACGACGCTATGGAATGGATAAAATTTCAAGCAAACCAACACTGATGAGTACTACTATTCATTTAGAAAAAGATGATAACGGAAAAGATTTTGATGAAAAATTATATCGTAGCATGATTGGTTCCTTACTCTATTTGATGGCTAGTCGACCCGATATTATGATGAGTGTATGTCTTTGTGCTCGATTTCAAGCAAAATCAAAAGAATCTCATCTAAGAGTTGTTAAGCGTATTTTACGTTATCTATCTAGTACTAGAGATTATGATTTTCTTTATCCTAAAGGATCATCGTTTGAACTGGTTTCATATAGTGATGCGGATTTCGGAGGGTGTAGAACAGATCGTAAGAGTACTAGTGGAACATGTCACTTTATCGGACAATCATTAGTTTCATGGTTTAGCAAAAAGCAAAATTGTGTTTCTTTATCTACTTGCGAAGCCGAATATATCTCAGCAGCTCTAGCATGTGCACAAGTAATATACATGCAACAAACACTTACGGACTTTGGCAAAATTATCAATAAATCTCTAATATATTGTGATAACACAAGTGCAATAAATTTATCAAAAAACCCTGTCAATCATTCACGAACTAAGCATATAGATATACGACATCATTTTTTACGAGACAATGTTGAAAAAGGAAATATATCATTAGAATACGTAAATACCGAAAATCAAATAGCAAACATCTTTACAAAACCATTAAATGAACAAACATTTATTAAACTCCGACGTGATTTAGGGATTTGCTCTCTTCATGATCTTATTACTGAATAATTCCTACTTCATCTAGCCTATATTTAGTCAAGTATTTTTCTATCCACAAATTATAATCAGTAATTCATACACCATTTGTTTTTTAGATAGTTAGTTTCTCTAAAAATAAATTTTTAACATATATATAAACAGTTATACTTCAAAAATATATATATACACACAATTCATATTTTTTTCAACAAACAAAATATAGCCATGTCTTCTGATAACTCTTATATCTCCATCTCGATGTCTACGTCGGATAGCTCGGTTGATACACCCCAGCGACTCCCTACACCCACACCAATTCATGAACCGGCGCATAGATGGTCCTCATATCATACGGGATTTACTCCCGATAACAAGAAGACCAAAAGATCTCTGTTTGTATCTCCTAACACAAAAGAGAAAATTGATGAAATTCGTCATTATCAGAAACAACAGATAGATCTTCAATGAGAACTATATTTTGAGCAAAAAGTCACAGCACGTCTCCTAAACTTTTTGGAACAAGTAGCGATGAAGTTTTGTTCGTCACGAAAGAAAGATGTCCATGATCCACTCCCAAAACCTTGTAGTTCTTTAGATCCCTCATCTTCATATCGTACTCCTTCGGATCCGTCACTGAGACGATTTTCTGGCTCTCCAAGAACCCACGAACGTGGTAATATATGGTCTCCACTTAAACCATTGAGGGATAGCAATTCAAGAGATCGAACAACTCCATCGCCTTCTAAATAAATTATTTTATTTCATTTCTATTTTGTGTGTATCTATATTTGGTTGTTATTTTATACAAAATAAAACTACATCTTTTTATATATAAATTAGAGTATCAACAAATAAGCAAAACCATTAAATTTTAGACTATTTTAAGCCACACTGCTTATTTCAGACGTCTGACTATGGTCTTCAGACGTCTGACACAATGATATACGTCTAAAATTTAAAGCACCGTGCATATGTCAGACGTCTGATATACCCCCCAGACGTCTGAAATTTTGCTCTGTCTTCTACAAATAAAAATCAGAACATTTCAAACGTCTGAAATATGATCCAGACGTCTACCATAGTTCTCTGCCTCTCCAATTTTACAAATTCGATAAAACCAGACGTCTACATCAAAAAACCAGACGTCTAATTTTATCTGCTGCACTCAAAATAGGTCAAACCAAACGTCTGATTTCCAATCTAGACGTCTGATTCCCAATCGACCATTTAAAATCGCCCAGATAACGTCATTTTTTTTTTGCTTTTATCTCAAAATTATTATAACCTACGATTTTCTCAGAGACGATTTTCTTTCCAAAGCATCTTCTTTAAGCAAATTTAATCATAATGCCTCCTCGCACTAAGAATGCCAAGATGTCAAAAAGAAAACAAAACCAACCGACCTCATCTTCAAATCCTCAGGTGTGCTCCGATGAATAGATCGAAAGGTGGATGAATAAAGCGCCGCATTCCATCAAAAGGTATGAAGACATCCAAAAGAAAAACTCCACATAGGTCCATTCTACAATCTCATTAAATTCCCAATGTATGATCTGGATGAACTATGTGAAAATGCCGGGTTGGAAACCCTAATTTCTTTTACTCCTAATGATGTCCAAATAGACCAATTAGCCATTTTTTTATTCTATGCGAATTTAGACAGTACTTCAGTGTGGAACACTGAAAATGAGGATAACTAGCTCTGGTCTAGCGTGTATGGGAACACGATTAGATTAACTCCTGGAATAATAGGTCGAACACTAGGATGCTTTGACACAGGGGAATATTTATACAACATTCCGGATATGCGCTTCAAGCCATGGAACAATATAACTCATCAAATTTGGGAGGACGAAATGCCAAAATTTGCCTCCAAATTTCTACGTCCAAAAGCTCGACTTCTAACCCGAATGATAATTAACACAATTATCCCACGAATGGGAAGTCAGGAGCAAATCACCGAATTAGAGCACAAAGCCATATACGCTCTATTTAGTGGAACAAGAGTAAATTGGGCAAATTCATCTTCGACGAGCTAAAGCATTTTTGGACTCGATCAAGGCCGTCAATTATTTACCCAACTTATATTATGAGACTTCTTCGTGCACATAACATTCCATCCTACCTATCGACATTCGAAGAAATCTCGCCTAAGTATGCTTCCACCAAATTCTTCTCTCTGATGCACCTACCCGAAATCCCTCCAGAATTCATGTCCTTCAAAGATTGGACGCACAATCGTCAATCTAGAAGAGTTGAGCCTCCTCCTCAACCACACATTGATCCATCCCAAGAGGAGGAACAACATCGAGAAGCCACTCCTCCTCCTCCCACACCGTTTGATTATCCGGGACAAGATGAAATTATGGAGACTCGAACGGATACAAATCCAAACGAAAGTGTTCGAGATCTCACTCTTCGAAACCAACAAATTCTATCTCAAAATCAAAAGCTTTTGGCTAAGCGAATTGATAACTTCGAAATGTCATTTGCTACACGCCTAGCCACTATTGACGAATCCCTTTCCACGGTCTTGTCGCTTCTTAAAGAGGTACTACAACGGGTTCGCGGTCCAACACCACCTTATGATGATTGGCCAACCTCGGTATCTTCTCCTCCCGCAAAACATTCCAAACTCTCTGAGGATGAACCTCTCAAAGAAGCTTTGACATATCCTACAAAGGCTAGCACTTCTAAAAAAGAAGAACCAAAGGAAGATGATCAAAATAAAGCTTCTCCAAAGGAATCATAGATTTAGGGAATCATAGACTTTAGATTTTTGGAATATCAATTTTTGTACAAATCTATGCTTGTAATCACACTTCAAGTTTAATGAAACTTTATTTTGACGATTGGCTTCAATTTTATAATTCTTTTTGATAATGCCAAAGGGGAAGAAATATCAGTATAATCATAAAAACATTAAGCACATATTCAGGGGGAGATTTATAATCTATATATAAGTCCATTGAATAGTTGTCATCATCAAAAAGGGGGAGATTGTTAGGAAATCAATTCTATGGTTTCGATAATAACAACTATACAATGGAAATTGAATATGCATATATATCTATATTTACAGGTAATTGACAAAGTAACATCATCAAAGAGACAAGAACAAGACTCAAAAGAAGTATCAAGAGGCTACAAGTCGATAGAATCGGAAGAGGAATGATATAGGCACAGGAAAAGCAACATGCACAAATCCAGACGTCTGAGTGCACTAACCAGACGTTTGACTGAATTCTTTGGTTCGCAAATCAGACAGAATCAGACGTATGGTTAATATACTCAGACGTCTGAAAAACAACCATATACAAAAAATATATGAGAACCAGACGTCTGAAACATTTTCTAGACGTCTGATTTTGAACTCGGCTGTGTATATTCAAAATACAACTGTCACAATTGAAAAGACACGATCGCTCCTCTTCACTGCAACTCTTCATCACCATTAGAAGCGACCTTAGAGCACTTACTAACAGATGCAACTACACAAAGGATCTCTCTACCGTTATAAATAACATCAGGAATTCAAGAGAAGAACCTACCTGACTTACTTGCGCTTTCTACTCTTACACTCTGATATATTCTTGATCTCTAGCAATATATATTTGTACTTTACTCTTCCAAATATACAGTTCCTCATAGAGAACAATCTCTAGATATATATATATATATATATATATATATATACATATATATATATATATTGGAAGCATTTGCACTATATAGTCAAAATCCGTGTAATAGAGAACACATAGTTGACAAAGAAACTCTGCTATTGTAAATCTGTTCCTCCGGGTGAAGTGAGGGTTATTCGGTGAAAGGAAATTCCGAAAAGGAGCTTCGGGACTGGACGTAGGATGGGAGGTCCGAACCAGTATAAATCCCTGGTGTGATTATTTGCATATTTTAATATTGATACAATATAGTTTAAATTAGTCATATACTTGTCATTTGTATAATCGATCCACCATACTATAGACTTACAGTTCTAACTGATAGAAATTCCGTCGACGAATAAGTTTTTGGCACCGTTGTCGGGGAATTATCTTTGATTTTAATTTTCTATTCTTCGGATTATTTTTGTTTGATTTTTGTGTGTTTCGTTTTGTGTGTGTATTGCATTAAAAAAAATTTTACCGCTGTGTGATTATGTGTCGTTTTTATTTTCATCTTCTTTATGTGCATCTCTTGTTTTTAGTGTCATTTGGTTTTATTTTAATTAGTGTTAGCTTTCATATATATATTAAAAAAAAAATTCTTTGCAAATTTTTTTTCTGTTCATTTCCATTCCCTGTGCATTTGGCATTGTGTGTGCATTCTCTATTGTTCATTTGTTTGGCGCTGTTACAAAACAAATTTGGTTTTACATAGTTTTACATAGTTTTCTGGTACAAAACAAATTTGGTTTTCCAGCACTGTGTTGACACATTTCACATTTCAACTATATACATTGCTGAATACATTGTATTGCCCATACAATTTACATTTCAACAACCCTGTTATATACAACATCTGCCACTAGTTCATCTCTGTTACAAATCATCTTCATCCACAGCCATATCATCATACAACATCATTCTGCTTGTCAATACCTCCTTTTACAGCCTTATCACCTCCAAACCATCATTATCATATAGCAATACATACATAAACTACTTCAGTTGTCACCACTTTCCATTGCAACCCCACCCACACTTTACTGCTCCACCATATCCAGCACCTCTGACCACCGTGTTACCTACCATATCGACTATCACCAGCCCTTTCAGACAAACATCCTCCTTTCACATTCTTGTGTGCACATTACATACACCCTTTCACATTCATTGACATACCTACATTCAATCACTACCCAAAATTATCTGATCAGTAACACCATTTCATTAACCATCCCCTCCGCTTCTCTACATCACAGCGAATACATCACACTACTGCCACATCCTTCACCACTCAACATACATCATACACAACAGTCTACCAAATTCAACTGCCTCGATCCCCAACCACATCAATCACTGCATGTCATCCTCCCCTTGCTACTTCCCCCCTTGCTACTTCTACTGACAATTCAATCTTCCATTCAAACAACAAATCTGATCAACCAAGCAAAACTATCATCACCATTTCAAACTTACCTATATATCATTCACCACAGACCCCTCTACCACCCACACAACCAGAACAATCATCTCCACTTACAATTCAACTGAAATTACTCCAACAACAACTCACAGTCATACCCTCTTGATCACTGCTACAACACGCATATTGTCCACCTCTACATACAATTTTCACCATTCTCACTGCTTGCAGCAACTGTGCATCAACATAGCGCAATTCCTCTATCATCCCTCCCTGTCTTGCCCACTTCAAAATCTCCTCCACCAACATCACACCACTTTAGCACAAAACTGCTCTCAGTCATCCCCCACTTCACCACAAAACCAACCCCTCCTGCTACTGTCTAACTTCACAACTCCAAGAACTTGCCTTCACTCACCACAACAAATCCACCATAGCCTCACCGTAATCCTCCACACGCGTCCAAATCGAACAAAGAGAGCATCATCTGCCTTTCCACACTAACAACTGAACCACTTCAACTGTCAACCAACCTCCTTCGAACAACAGCATCATGCGACCTGAAGCCATCAACCACAAACTCTGCAACCCAAAATCAAACTGCACCACTTCAATCGCGACATCTTCCTCAGCCCGAAGTCGCAAACTTTAACCAATCGAAACTGAGAACCAATCGCAATCGCAACCTCAACTTCACGAACACCCGAACCATTTCCTTAACTCGACAACCAACCATCGACTGTTACAGCAACCCTCCTCAACCCAATTGAACTCCACCCAAATCCTCACCTTCCTCGACAAGCTTCAAACCACGCAACCATGCAAACCAGCGAATTGATTTCGCGAGTTCGATTTCAATTTTTTTTCTTTTTCCTTCTGGAATTTGCCGCAGTTATTTTATGTGATTTCGACCTTTTTTTTATATGAAGAGAGAAAGGGGAGTCATGTTTGTATGAATTGATCTACAGTGGTTTAAGTTAATTTACAAGCGAGCCGGGTAGCATTTACTTTATAGGCCTGTAATTTTTTTATTTGCTTTCTTTTGTTGTAATTTGTTTTATTTTAATTTTTTTAGGCCATTCAAAAAAAGAGTGGGTTGGTTTGATTTCCTTTTT
The DNA here is from genome assembly GCA_030737815.1 of Allium fistulosum. Taxonomy (NCBI): domain Eukaryota; kingdom Viridiplantae; phylum Streptophyta; class Magnoliopsida; order Asparagales; family Amaryllidaceae; genus Allium; species Allium fistulosum. Next base: position 107,258,996 of record CM060907.1, read on the forward strand.
TATTTCCTTTAGTTTAAGCTTTAAGTTTCTCCAAATAAAACGAAAAAAAAACTGAAAATATTTCAATAATTTTGTTTTGTTTACAATTTTCTTTTGTTTGGAGTTTGTTTGTATTGTGATTTGTTGGCTTTTTTTATCCTCTATTCTGTGTTAAAAAAAAGAAAAAAACTGTATATATCATGTTTTTAGTTTCAGGTTGCAAAAGCAGAATATCGCAAGGAGAAGAATAGCTTGCTAAAAACTGCCGCTCTACTTGCCAAATAAATTGCTTGCTTATAAAAAAAATTTGCACCCTTATCCCATTTTTTTATTTATTTGCATTGTTGGTTGCTTACATTTAAAAAAATTCCAAAACAAAATTAAATTTCATTCGTAGTTGCATTATTAATACACGTTTAATTTCTGTTTTGCATTTCATCCTATCATTTTGATTAATAATAACGGTTAGACATTGGTAACACTTAATTGTATATTGAAAAGTTGTCATTTTTCGACAATTTAATTTTTTGGTGTCTAGGCTACGGAAGAGCAATAACCATTTATAAATACTACGGTGATTCGTAAATATTATAGCGGTTGTTTCTCTGAAGGTACATAAACCTTCGGCTGCATTGCTACGGTGATTCGTGGTGCAGCAATAAATCATGTATGTTACCTGGCTGAGAACTATCTTGTTGGATTAAGACAAAGTGTGATTATACAATTTTGGGTTAGGAGCTATTAATTTTTTTTAATTAAGTGATTTGCATTTATTTAGTTGCATTAGTTCATTCATATTTCAAAAAAAATCAAAATTCAAAACTAAAAAAATTATAAATATTTCTTAATTTAGTTTTAAAACCTTTGAAAATTTTCTCAATCAAAATCAAAATCCCAAAAAGAAAATTTAAAGTTAGTTTTTTTTAGAAAAACAAAAATCCAAAAAAAATATAAAACCTTTTCAAAAACAAAAAAAATTGAAAAATCCAAAATAAGAAAACAAAAATCAAAGTTCCATTTTGAAAAATAAATTCTATTTGTAAATATTTTTCCTTTATAAAAAAACCAAAACCATTCTTGAAAATGTCCGAGTTTCTGTTTTCTTACTCGCCAGAATTTTACAATAGTTGTGAAAATCAATATAATCCATATAATTTCACACCAAATTCTTATGGATATTTCAACAAATATTATTTAAACGATTCGAATTTTGAACATCAACGTTTTCAAAATGATGATCAACCCTCAAATCTCGAAAATAGCATTGAAATAATTTCATCTTTACTTGAACACTTTGCACAACAAAATCAAATGATAAATGAATTGTGTAAATCATATTTGTGCAATAACTCAAGTCAAAGTTTTCAAAATAATCAAAATTTGAATTCACTTCAAAATTCAAATAATTTTGATTATAACCAATGCCAATTCAATTTCGAACTCCAAAATGAATTTCAAAATCAAAACAGAAATAATTGTTTAAATGATTTTGGCAATGGGAATCGTTTCAATGATGGTGAAAATTTTTGTTCTCAACAAGTTCAAATTGAAAATTCTTAAGTTAATAATTATAAATTTGATTTTGTTGAGCAAATGAACAAGATTTACAATGATCACACAATTTTTTTATTTGAAACATATATGAAACAACGTGAGCAACTTAATCAAATCGCAACAATTGACGAGTTAAGTGATAATCTATCTTTTACCCAAATTGATGATTTTCAAATAACAACTGTTGGAATATAAAAGGACAATCTTAATGAAGTTGTTGAAAATTCGGTAATCGAGTTGGATTTCAATTCTTTTGAGGGTGAGAAACTCGATTTAAAATTCGATCTTCCTTTACCCGATTTCGAAAATTTGAATACAACTTTAGATTTTGAAAATGATATATGCAATGAAGTTGTTGACAATCTAACAAAGGAAGACGAATTTAATAAACATGAATTTTTTGGACTTTTCGAAAATGAGTTGTTGAATTCCGAAGGGGAAGAGTTAAATCACCATTTAGATTTTGAAATCGATAATTCGGAAGAAGTTTTCAACGACGAGTTTGAATTTCAATTTGGTGAAAATAAACTTGAATTTCAATCAATTGTTTTATCAACTCAAAAAATCATCAAAAATAAAACAACTCACACGATTTTTAATAAAACAACATTCGTTTTTCCAAATCAACTTTCAACTCCGAAATCTTTTATGATTTGGTTTTCCGAGCTTAAGCTGTGTCTCTCGTATTTGACGAGACAAATAATCTGGTCTTTGGAAGACCGTTTCATTTACTCTTTAACGGCATATTTTCAGATGTCTTGTAAATAATAATCTTTCCATTTTCATGTAAATATAGGTCACATTTTTATTTTATTTTGTTTTTCTCCTTCCACTTGGGTTGACTGCAGGGACACAGTCAAAATCAAGTGTGGGGGGGAGCCTCATCTTCTTTTTTATTTTTCATAGTTTATATTTTTTGCATTTTCTTTTTAAAACTAAAAAAACCAAAAAAAAATCTCAAAAACAAAATTTATTTTTAATTACTTTTGAAGAAACACTATAGGATAAACATATGGTTTTGGTTAATTAAATTGAAATTTTTGAAAATCTATTTGTCTCAACAAAAACAAAAATAAAGTTTGATTACAAATAACGATGGTTTAACTAGTATATAGGAAGGTTCATACGTGTTAATTATGAAGTATATACTAGTTGAAAATCTTTGTTTAAAAAAAAGTAGTCGATTTAAAAGAAAATGATATAACATTTTTTATTTTCTAAGTAAAATGGTTCTAAGATGATTTTGCAAAACTCTCTCTTAAAAAAAATATTTGTATACATATATACACACACACACATATATATATATATATATAAAGCATAATTTTTTTTGATTTTATATAAATAATAAACACCTAGAGTCATGTGTTCACACTTGTGTGTTCACTCGCCATGCTATATACCCTTCTCACATAAGCCCGCAAGGCAGTGCACGATCGGTATATCTGGCTTCGTTTATCTGAGTTAGGTGTATGTATATAAAAAATTCTTTTATTAATAATGCCTACAGTCGATAGGTGTTCACACTCGTGTCTTCACTTGCCACACTCTGTATTCCCCTCACGTAAGCTCGAAAGGCAGTGCGTGGATAATATATCTGGCCTAGTTTTTCTGAGTTAGGCATATGTAAATATCATAAATATCAATAAATTTTCAAAAATAGAGAGAGTAAGCAATTGAAATCAAAGCACTATTTTCACTTATTCAATTTAACTTGATATTGAAAAGAAATGAAAATACCACTTTGAAAAACTTTTATAATCAACTAAGGATTCATTTCACAGTTACACTTTGTTATCGAGCGAAACAACGAGTTAAACTATAGTCTATTTTCTATGATAGCTTGATTTTTGTTGGAAATTTTGACGAGTAAAATGACTAAAATTTCTTGATAATAACCAAAACCTATATTTAACTTATTCGTGTCAATTTGAAAGTAAATCCTTCATTTGTAAATATTTTCAAAAACTTACATCCATATCATTGTAAATAAATCTTGCATTTAGGAATTTTTCACTTTGCATTCTGACTTTAATTCTTTAATTTATATTAAAGGATGATTTTAATTATAGATAAATCCAAAAATTTTGAATAAATATTTAAGTATAAATAATTGAATTGGGAAAATTTTCTTGTATAATCCTCTATTGCATTCTAATATAACTTACCTTAATTATTCAAAAGTTAACTACGTAACGGAATTTTATACAATATAAAATGATGTAAAGAAATTTTAAATAAATTTGAGTGATTATTATGAGTATGATCAGAAGGGACACTATGCTAATAGTTGCCTTGCTTCAGTTGGTATTGCTGTTCCTCCTCCTGCTCCCGCTCTTAGTGATACCCAAGGTACCATTCCGGGCATCTTTTCTTTATTTCATCATCATGTTCATGTTTTATTTGATATTGGAGCTTTCCATAGTTTTAGATCTGTAGATCTTTGTGATAAGTTTGAACATTCCCTTTCTCCTGACTATGTTCAAGTAATTTCTATGTTCAGGGTTTCGATGCTTTTGATTGGTTGCTTGGAGGTGATTGGATGAAGAGGCATGAAGCTGTTATCTCCTGTAAAACCCGAACTGTTTCCCATGTTGATGATTTTGGTAATTCTTTGGTTATTCAGTGCCGTATGCCTCAGGATTTTGCTGGCAGCTTTATTTATTCTTTTGATTCTTCTCCTGGTGATCATTATTTGACTCCTGTGGTCAAACTCTATCCCGATGTATTTGGTGAAGTCACTGCTTTACCTCCTAAGCGGGAAATCAAATTTCGTATCGATCTTATTCCTGGAGCTCGACCTGTAATTCTTCCTTCTAGAAGAATGGCACCCCGTAAGAAGGTTGAGTCGAGGAAGGAAATTGAGGACTTGTTCTCCAAGGGTCTGATCAGACCTAGCCATTCCGAATGGGGAGCAGCAGTGGTTTTCATCACCAAGTCCGAAGGTTCTTTGAGGATGTATGTTGATTATAGGGAGCTGAACAAGCTCACTATAAGGAACAGATATCATATGCCTCGTATCAATGATATGTTGATCAGCTCTATGGAGCTATTGTTTTCTCTCAGCTTGATCTTGCCTCAGACTTTCACCAGCTCATAGTTGCTGAGGAAAGTATTCCCAAGACTGTTTTCCGTACTGAGAATGGTTTCTATGAATGGTTAGTCATGCCTTTTGGTTTGACTAATGCTCCTGCTTTCTTTGTTTATCTTATGAATCATGTCTGTTGTGATGTGCTTAGCAAATTTGTTATAGTCTTTGTTTATGATATTCTCGTCTTCTCTAAGTCTGTGGAGGAGCATGATTCCCATTTGAGCTTTGTTCTGGAGACTCCTAGGAGTCATCAGTTGAAAGCTAAATTCTCGAAATGCCATTTCTGGAAGGATGAAGTCCGATTTCTTGGGCATATTGTTTCTGTTAATGGAGTTTCTGTTGATCCAGTTAAAATCGCTGCGATCAACGTAAGTCTTTCTTTTCCTTCTTTTTCTCTTTATCAGTCAATCATTCTGTCTTTTCTGTTGTCCTTATATCTCTCCCTATTCTATACAAGATTGGGAAACTCCTAGGACCATTTTTGATATTTGTAGTTTTCTGGGCCTTGCCGGTTATTATCGGAGACTCCTTAAGAATTTTGCTCGGATTGCTGCACTTTTCCTTGCTTTGACTCGTAAGAATGTTAAGTTTTTACGAGAGTATTTGGGTTATTGTGGATGGACTGACCAAGTCCACTCATTTCATTCCAGTCAAGTATACTCGTTCTGCTTCCAGTTTGCCTGAGATCTATGTAAGGGAGATTATTCGTCTTCTTGGTGTTTCTATCAGTATTGCTCATGATAGAGATCCCATGTTCACCAGTCAGTTTTGGAGAGTCTTTTGGGAATCTTTGGGTACTCACCTGAATCTGAGCACTGCTTACCATCCACAGACCGACGGTCAAACGGAAAGAGTGAATCAGATTCTGGAAGATCTTCCTCGTACTTGTGTTCTTGATTATGGAGGATCTTAGGAAGATCATCTCCATCTCGTCGAATTTACCTATAAAAACCGTTATTAGGTATAATTTCAATCTTCTGTTTTATCTTGTCTTAATCCTTTATCTACCTCATTTTATCTTTTATGTTCTAGCTAGTATTGCAATATCTCCGTTTGTTGCTCTTTACGGACGACCTTGCAGATCTCCATCTTGCTGGATTGAATTCGATAATCGTTTGGTTCGTTGGTCCTTTCTGCATCTTAAAAGGATTGATTCTTTAGCTTATCGCCTGGATTTGCCTGAGAAGTTTTCTGGGGTGCTTAATGTATTCCATGTTTCGCATCTTCGTCGGTATCTTCATGATCCATCTCTTATTGTTCAGCCTTCTACTCTCGGGAGTTTGGATATTGAGCCAAACCTTACTGTTGAGAGGAAGCCATTTCGTATTGTCGATAGAGGTATGAAGCAGCTGAGAAGGAAATCTGTCAACCTGGTCAAAGTACAGTGGAATACTGATGATCGGGATTGTACCTGGGAGACGGAGGAGAGCATGTGTGCTTCGAATCCGGAATGGTTTGTTTCAGGTATTATTCGCTGTTCTATCTTATTTTCTTTGTCCTTCCGTGCCCTTGTTCCTTTTCGAGGACAAAAAGTTTTGAGTGGGGGAGAGTGTAACAACCCATATTTTTAACAAATATTTTAAATTAATTTATTTGAAAAACATTGTTATTTATCATTTAAATTTGAAATTTCGGGATTTTCCAATGTATTTTGGATTTTTGTTTATAATTTATTTTCCAAATATAATAAAATAATGATTTTCTGGAAATATTAAAAAAATCAACTTTAGTCAAACTTTGAGTTCGGTTGAAATTTTATTAATTTGAATTTTAATTTTCCAATCTTTCTCTTTGAAACAGTATTTGTTCTTATATTCATTCTGCTTTTCGATTTGTTAAATTATGTTTTATACTTTTTAAATCTGATAAATTCAGCGTTTTACAAGAAATTATTTTCAGTATTTCATTGTTTATTTTCTATTTTATTTTTCCATCTTTTATTTGTTTGGGCTTTGAATTTTATTTGTTGTCTTGAACTTGTTTTGTTTTGGGCTTGACAAATGGCTTTGGAAATTCAAAAGACTTAAGTTTTCTTTCTTTATTGTGATTTGTGTTTCTTCATTTGCCTTTTCTTAGCCGTGTGTTTCCTCCCCTATAGCCGTACATATCATTTGTCTTCCAACTCCCTTTTCATTTTTCATTTCCTAACAAACAATTCAAAGTAAGTTTTCCATGGCTTCCTCTTCTCTTTTCTTTTTCTCTTTTCTTTTTCTTTTTGTTGCAAGCATGTTCGACCACCATCAACCATTCCCCTTAGCCGACCATATCCACCACTCCACCACCACCTATGACCAGCCATCACCATCTCATCACCATCCCCATGCCATGCCGTGACCCATAGATCCAAAACCCATCACCAAACTAGGCTTGAAACCCTAGCCGAGCCTTCTTTGATCACCTTCCCTCTTTGCTAGCCTCGGCCACCATCTCCACTTGTTTATGCCATGACCATCTCCTTGCCAAAACCTCACAATCAATGTTTCTTGACCCATAACACAACATGGCCGAACCTATTAGCCATGTGACCGAACCCAAAACAGCATAGGCCGAACCAAAATGCACTTGCCCAAGTCCTTTTGCCTTCCCATGCTTTGCCATTCCATTACTTGACCATAGTCGTGCCTTTGTAGCCATCTCACAAGACTAGGGCCGAGCTTACCTAGCCCAAACTTATAATGACCGAGCACATTAGTCATAGGGCCGAGTCATGTTAGCATAGGGCCGAACCATTGAACCACTTGACCTTTCACATGCCTTGACTTTTTGCCTTCCAAATGACTTTTGGCTTGCCATCCTTTCACATACCCTTGTTGTGACCATTCCCTGACCATTGCCGCACCTGATGACCAGATCTGACCACCCGAACCAAGCCAGGAACTCTAGGCCGAGCCATGTTTTGCCTATGGCCGAACCCACTTGAACCCATGACCATTCATATGTACTTGCCTCTTTGCATTCCACAACCCCTACCTTTTCACTTTCCTTTGCCTGGCCATATATTTGCAGACCATAGCCGAGCATTTCATGCAGCAACCGGTCATGGCCGAACCATGTTTTGATGGTGGCTAGCCTATTTGGAAGTGGACGAGCCCACTTGATTTGGTTAAGTCCTCTTGCTTCACCTTGTTCATATTTTGATTTTGTTTAAGTCTAAATTCTTTTGTACAATCATATACTTATATATGTTGTATATTTGTTGTTTGCAAGATTTGAATCTTGGCTCTCTATCTACTCGAATCTAGTCGTGCTTTGTCGTGCTTTTCGGAGTTTGGTTGTGTGTCTCGAAATTGTCGTCTCTAGCTTAAAAAGGTGAGTTTATTACTCTTGACAAAATCGTACTTATATAAATGTGAAACAATGTCACTTGAATTGTAGTAGTTGATATGCTATGTTATATGCTCACATCTGCCTGTTATTTGACATTATATGATGATATTACCTGATTATATACCTATTACATCACCTGATATGATATGCTATGCTATGTTGTTATTTTACTTTCTGTTTCTCACACTGCAAGTTCCCTTTCACTATGGGTTGAAATGATACATACCCGAATGGACTTTAGAATAGGGAAAAATCGTTATGAGCTGAAATGATAGGCTCAAGCGATTTTTATTTGTATTTGACTTGGGATTGCGGATTTGAAATGATAGAACCCGGGATTATTATTTGACGGATTGAAATGATATATATCTGTATCACTTGACCTAGGTTAGAAAATATTATACAGACCTGTGGTTAATTTTAATAATAGTTTTCTGAAATTATTAAGTATTTTAAAATTTTAGTTATATGTAAATTTGAACTTAAGTTTGGTTTAAATGGTTTAAATGAATATATATATATATAGTGGTTTCTATAAGTTAAAATTTTATAGCTAATAAATGGTTTAATTTACAACCTATGATTTTATTTAAATTTAATCTGACTTAATAATTTTAATTTAAAGTTGATTTAAGTGATTTAAATATAAATATTTTCTGAAATTTCTAAGTATTTGGAATATAAAATATATGAAATTTTAACTTAATTTGATGTTAAATTGATTTAAATAAATTTTATAGTGATTTTCTATAAGTTAAAAATTGTATGAGTTAATAAATGATTAAATGTAAATGTAAATTGTGATTTAACTTAATAATTGAAATTTGATTTGAAATGGAAATTTAGGCTTAACTTAGAAATAAAATATTTTATTTATGAAATGGGTATTTTTAAAAGTAAATAAAGTATCAAGTTATTGTTAAATTTAAAAGTTAAGCAATTTAAGTGTATTTTTGACTTAATAAATGAATTATGGTTTTATTGGATATTTTATTATTAAAATTTCATTTAAAAATCATAAGTGAAATGATATCCAAATAAATATTTCTGAAAGGTGAGATATGTTTTATAAGTTAAAAATGGTGAAAACTGAAATTATAATGTTTCTGAAATGTTATAGTAAATCTCATATTTGTATTGGCAGCATTTCTGAAATGCTGTGGTTTTAAGGTAGCAGTTCATAAGTGCTACTGTTTCTGTAAATGTACTATTTTCGAAATAATACTATTATCTACTGTAGCAGTTTATAAGTGCTGCTGTTTATGTAAAAGACTATATTTCTTAAATACTACTATATATACAGTAACATTTTCTAAATGTTGTTGTTTCTGAAAGATAAATTTTCTGAAATGCTACAATTCTGGAAATTGAATATTTGATTTGAAAGGATATCGACTTCGTATTTAAATGGTTTAAATGGATTATTTTGATTTGGAATATAAACCATTTTGAAATTTATAACCACGGGTTATAATAACGATTGGTTGTTAAAAAGACCAGGATCGGATATGGACATACTCTTTGTCGATACCGAAAACCACTTTAACAACTGTGTACGCGGTGAAGATTCCAGAATGAAGTAGGATGGTGGCGACGATCCTATATGAGGTATATACGTGGACCCGACTCCCGTGAGTTGGCAAAAGGTGGCTAAAACAAGAGCGATTCCGGGCCAATGAGGTAGCCCCTCTGATCGGACACATTCCATCGTATACCATTCTATTACTTTGTGATTGATTGGGTGCACCCTTTGATTTTTGGAAGTGTGGCTCGAGGTGGGCGGTAGTGGCTGCTATGCGTTACCACCAGTACGGATGCGTAATTGGTATATCTACCCTGGCATTGACTAGTTGTGCCGTGTCACCTACCCTAGCGCGCCTTATACGAGTTTGATTTGTGTCGTACCTATGGAGTATCCTCTGGTAGCCTCCGGGTCTGGAGGTATTACGGTACCGTATAGACTATTGGTACTATAAAATGTGTTAAGGGGGATATGGGTAACGCCTTAACGCTATTTTTAAATAGTTTACTTTACTTTAGACATTATTATAATAGCGTATATTACTACATAGTAAATAGTTTAACCGATCCTTAAAGGATGGGCGATCCCAAGCATCCTTTAAGTTACTTGAGCATTTCTATTACAGTTCACTTGAGTTGGTTTACATTGTATAAGTATGTATGTCCTGACTCGAGTGTTTTGTGTTTTGCTTTACGCTCGGGTCAGACTGAGTTGTACCAGTATTCGAGACTCACCTTTGGAGTTGGAGCTTCGCTTGGATCCATCTATTGATTCTGCTTTCAGCCATTCAGTTGATTCCAATGATGTATTCAGACCTTGTATTTGACTATTGTATTTAGACATCTTTGTATTTGTAACCTCTGTTGTATCTTGTTTAACTCTGTTATATATATAGGGTAGCTTCATGAACTACTATTCTTGTGTTTCCGCTGCATTATTGTTATATTACTCTGTGTCTGTGATTTTGTGATTATTTATTTACTGTATATATTGAGTTTTGCCAAATTTAAATTAACAATCTACTATTTTGAATTATTCAAGTCCGACATGTGTGGTTTTATTGTCGATTTGAATGGTCCAAAATAGTGGGTCGTTACAAGAAACATTTATAAAGTAGTGGGTAGGATTATGGATTGTGTGTACCAATTTTCTTTTATTTTATTTAAAAATTCAAATGCACATTTTATGGCCATAAAGCTTCTATGAATGTCTGATTGCGACGATTCTTCAACGGCATGACGGTCTTATTTTTTTTCTGTTTCAACGACATAAGTTTCATCAAAATTCAAGACTATGCCCTAGGACGTTATTTTTGGATGTATTTGAATAGTATGGGCTGCCGAAAAGTTTTCAAGTTATAAATGAATTTAGTTCCATCGAAACATATCTTTGGGAATGCTCGTTGCACTGTAGCGCATTGTGGATTTGAAGCAGATTCATTGAATGCTGTAGAAGCAACAATGGTAACTTGGTTCTTGCAAGGTCTTCGTTCAAAGGGATCAAAAGATGTTGACCCAAACGGTGGAATAGCTTGGTTTTATGAGAAGATATCATCGACTGCATGACAAGAGGCACCAAAGTGGGTGTAGTAAGAATTTGGATTAAAGGTACATAGGCATGCCTTGTTGAATATCAAACCATACTTATTGGCAAGGGAGAACAAGCCCTATGTTGAGAAGGAGAAGTTCTACCAGACCCTCCATGATGGTCATCACAACGTTTGTAATCTCTGTCTCACCTCTCCTGCTTTCTTTTATGCTGCCTTCTTGAGTTGGATTCAAGAGATTACTCACGACGTCAAGGCGATGTGTCGAGCCTTTGATAATTAGCACCATAGCTTTGGAGGTCGTCAAAGAGATGTTGGCAGGCCATGGAACCTGAAAAGAAAACACAGTCAAGTTAAGACAATGGAATCGAAGGACAACACGTGTAGTGTATATGTATGATGACTCAAAGTATTATGAAGTGTAATTGTATCCTAGTGCCCCTACGGACTGTGTTCTTGAAGTTTGCTAATAAGGGTTATCTCCCCTGCAGCAATAGCGGTCACATGAATGGGTGGATGAATTGGAAAGCTAATATCACTAAGGTTGATGTTGTCAGCATCATAAGAAGGTATTTTATTTGGTATGATCCCAAATAATCCAAATATGTTTCTAGACGGAGGAATTGATGTTTCATCTTCAACTAGAGCCTGATATGGTTATGGAACTAAATGGGATGATATAATATAAAACTTTGGCCAACAGGAAATGTGTGGCATTTGATCATCATTGCGCCAACAGACTCATGACTGATATTTGCCACTTCACTATTGGCCCTGTCCTCATTATCACCATAATAATCATCATCATCCCCACCATCATCTCCTCCTTCAACAATGTCATCATTTCCATCTCACTCTGCATTCTCTTCTTGGTTAACTTAATGCTCTTGAACGGGGAATGGGGGATATTTAGGTTCTCTTCAGCCTCTTGAGTGGGCTATGCACCTTCATGAACATTCGACATGAGGCATAGACTACGATTTGATCCAAGAGATTGAAGTGCTAAATCCTTCCATCCATTAAAATAAATCTCATCTTCTACTCCTTAATGGGAACAACCTGCATATTTTGGAGAGTACTTGCCAAGGCTGCATTGCCAGGCCTCTTTGGAATATCTTAAAATTTATGAAATAAAGAGATTAGCAATCCCTTTAGAAACTCCCTTGTCGAACGATGAGGCGATTGAGGTTGAAAGGATGATGAAGTAGACGACATAGAAGATGTCAAAGTGAAACTAAATCTATCATAGACAAAACTAACTTTGATGCCAATAGACCTACACCCATCGTTGAGATATGAGAAGAGCGACTGTGATCCATAACTATTGAAAACTTCACAAGTAAGCAAGGTCAAGTAGAATGTAACTTTGATTTTCATGCTAAAAAAACTTGTGTAGCTGATATATAACACCCAATAGATGTCAACGTGTATTGACCAATCAGATCTTATACATTGATGGGGCAATGATATGCAGTTTAATCTATGCAATGTGTGTGTCCAGTGTCCAAAGCATGGTGAATGCGAACACCCTATGTAGATAGCTTGCTCGTGCTGGCAAACAAGCAACATCGCACAACGGAATCGTGTATCTGATTTTACCCATTATCCTATGATTTACGATAATAGAACCATTGTCTAGAGCAATACGAATTTCTCTTTGTAAGGGCGGTAGAGTGAAGTGTCTGATTTGGTGCAATAATCAAAAATCCACTGGATGTCGAAGCACGTTGATGCCACCATTGTCCTGAACCATCCAATCAAAGTTCAACCATCGATAGACAGTCAACAAACGGTCGTGAAATCTAACATTATTCTCCTCAATTTAGAAGTTCACTTAAGTTTACAAAAAAACCCACAGAAGCGTAAAAACCCAAGCCAAACATTAGGCAAACCTGAAGCAAACCTAGAAAAGATTGAAATTATGAAAAAACTCAAGTCAAGCTCGTGTTACTTTGGTGTATGCTTCAGATCAGTACCTAGTATGTTTAATGCATGGTTTTCCATATGGCCTTTGCTAAATTCATAGAGGAAGAAAAAGTCAAATCATGGTTGAATCTAATTGATAGTCCATAATAAGCATTGGTAGCCCCTTAAGGCAGTGCCACCTACTTATCATTTAAAATTGGTGTAAAAAGCCGTAGTGATGCAAAAAATTCAAAATAAAGGTCGAATTGGATTAGGGAAACTCCGATCAAATCGGCAGCGATGGGTTGATTATCCAAAGCAACGATGAAATCTTAAGTCAACGTCGTAGCTCTTAGGTTGACGACGATAGGTGTTGAAGGAAGATCCAAAAGTTGGTGACGGTAGAGAAGCTTAAACCCAAAAGCTAACAAGGAAGTAAATGAGAAGTAAAGAATAAAAGGAAGAAAATTTTACTTCAGTATTGGTTCGGCCCCTAATATTAGCAGCGAGAATAGGTACCAAGTTAGAAGCCATAACTTGGTATCGAACTGAAAAAAAGAGTGAAATTAGTAGCTAATAATAATGAATATGAAGACGATCAAAGTAAAGCCATCCTATCTGACCAACTAAAATAAATAACTTCTCGAATTTTTAAAATACAAATGATGAACTTGAACCACACACTTCAACTCTTATTGAAGAAAACCACTTGGCTTATAATGCTCATCTTTTACTTACTAACATGTGAAACACTTTTCACACATTCTCTTAGGTCTCTCTTCATCCCTTCCCAAAAGGAGACACGCTTCATGTCACTGTAATACCCTTATTTTTTTGCAACATATTATTTTGGATATTTGATTAAGAAATATTAACATAAATAATGTGGAAAATTATATATGTAGTGTGGATAACTATCATGTTAATATAATTTGAATTTCAAACTTTAAATGGAGAATGGTTCGTAGGAAAAGAAATTAAAGGCCTTAATTATACTAGAAACATTATCTGTAATGGATTCCATGTACATTATCAAAATATGATTTTGATAGTGGTATCTAAAAGGATATGATCCATCGGTGACAAAGTGTCCTCAAGAAGAAGGTCAATGCTATTGTAATATAAACCACGTCGATAAAAATATATCGTAAATTTCAATTGTTAAAACTAACATAAAAGATTCACCATTCAATCTGCCTTAGTTAATTCAGATTTTATTCAGAAAATTTATCACTTGGTATGACTTTGAGTTTCGGTGTATATATGTTGAAACAGAAATTCCAAATGATGATTTAAAATAGACCGGTTGCACATTATAACCAAAATGCCTCAATGTCAATGGAAGCAATGACTGGATGTAAGTATTGGATAATATCCAAGAGATGATACGAAAATATTATTCAAGAGTTAAGCAATTATTTTGATAAATAAATCAAATAGTTTGAATTTCAATCAAAACGCAAAGGAAGCTTGTGTCTGTAAGAAAGAACATTGAAGGTACCAAAATATTTCTTAAAGTAAACAACAAACTTATGATTGTTAACGATGTACTCGTATTTATTTTAATTTGGTTATTTAATTTTCAATATAGGATTCAAAATGATATCTTTTATAATCAGTATAAAATGATGTTGAGAATATCCCAAAATGATATACGCAGACACCATATTAAATTGTTTAATGTAGAGCATGTAAGATGGGTTCTTTATGCATCGACAATAGGAATCATCATACATGTTATATTTTTGTAATATCATGCTTTACTTATGTATTTGGTACCTAGAGAAAGTAACAAATATGAATTAAGATTACTACATGAAAATTGAGAGTGTTCTCGAGTATTTGCAAGATACTAGAGAATTGTTTAAACAACGAAATCTTTATAAAGGAGTGTGCGGACTCGAACTCCATAAATGATATCAAGCATAATGAGTCAATCCTAATTCATGTTTAAACCTAGTTAAGAAGTTTTAGTTGGAAATGTTATAATTGAAGAGGTTATGGCTGATCCAATAACAGTGCCGCAATAAAAACAGTGTGTGTGTGTATGTATGAATGTATATACGTATAAATGCAAAATTTATAACTGAGCCAAGAGTTATTCCAAATGTTGAGGATCACATGACACTATTATATGATAACAATGTTGTGGTACAGTTCGTACAAGAACCTAAAGCTCAGTAGAAGTCGAAAAACAAAATTTGAAGGATTCCACATGATAAAGGCGGATTATTAGCATTAGAGAGAGTTGATTGATAGAGAAGATAATTAATACAAAATAGCATACCCATTCAATAAGGGACAGGCCTAATTAATTTTTGTGAAAACTGGCCATAGATGTTTGAATAAGATTCCATATTAACCCCAAGTGCAAGTGGGAGATTGATAGAGTTAGGTATGTCCTAGAGGCAATTATGTAATTTAATATATATATTTAACTCGATAAACAATCTTGTTCAAAATAAAAGGTGTTTTATTTCTATTGTATACTTGTTATATTGTGATATAATTAATTAACTAATTAATGTGAAGTATATTAAATACAAAATCCTTAAATGATATGTTATATGATAGTAATTAAATATGATGTAATAATGAGAAATTTATCACATTAAAAATAACATATTATTTTAAAAATTCCTAGTCAAGATGTTTTAATACTAGATATCAACATATCCGTTGAGACTAGAGTGTGTAATGCTCTCAAATTGTTGAGCAATGTGTTACTCATAGTTTCTGGGGGCACCAAAGGGTTACGTGCTGATAGTAATTGGATAACTATGTAATGACTTACTCGTGAGTTTTATGTTGGTTAGTATAACTAAGGTCAAATAAAGAACCTCGAAGTGACGATGTTACACATTCGACTTGAGAATATCATTGAACTTCAACGTGGACGCTCCACTTAAAATATAGTTAAATAGTGGCATGACGTTCATTGAACAACTATAGTTGGGTCTGAGTTAAAGCACTAGAAGTGAAATACAATTCAATAAAGAATTCATCTCCATGGTTATGTGGGTTAGTATCATGGTCAACTGTAGTCAACTCAAAGTCAAAGCTTTTAGCCAGAGTATAGTTAATATTAATTATTACCATTGAAACAATGATTTTGTGTTTGGACAAATCAAGTTGAATGTGGACAATGTTGGAATTTTGACCAAAACCAAATTCCATAAGTCCTAATCTAATATAGTGTTGACGTATAGAATTAGTGTAAATAATCGGTACTAGCAAGTACTATTTATAATAAGTAAAATTAGATTTTACAAAAAAAGATATATAAGCGATAAGTTTAGCCAAAATATCACACCACAAGCTAAGGTGACGTGTGAACGTTAATATTTGAATTGTCCGATATTAATTGCTGATTGAGTTTACACTTTTGATTGTCATCACTGTAATGATGAATACTCCGAAAACCCAAAAGATTTAATTAATTTATAAATTATTATAAATTAATTATATTATCTAATATTTTGAAATATTAATTATTAAGGTTTATTTGATTTGTTTAAATACCATTAGTATATAATAAAGTGCGTATATAAAAGTTATAAATGCTCCAATCGATATATGATATCAACAGAATAATTAAATTTGATTTAAATATATTAAATGATAAGTGGATTTGGGGAAGCTTTTTAGGCCTATATGCCTTTTTTATGACTGACCATAGATGAGAAGGGGAGAGGATTTGATGAGACTAAGTAACGAATTAAATCAAAAAAAATTTAAAGGAGGAACTTGAAAGATTTCAATGTACCCTTTAAAAAAAATTCCCTTTCATTCATTTCGGAGATTCACATTTCATTCTCTTTGGACAATTTACATATCTTTCTCTCCTCTCTCCCTCCCCCTCTAATGGCAAAAAATCCATGTCTTAATAGGTGGAAAAATTCCTTAAAAAAATTAAAAACAAATATAAAGGTGGTGCTTCAGATCATTGCAGCTTATGAAGGATGATTTAATGAAAGGCAGGAGGAACTCGCTCGTACTGGCGGGAGATTGGTTATTAATACAATAAGTGGTGGTCCCCATCCAACAGACCGAAGCTGGAAGGAAATGGAGTCGTATGCCAGCTTTATTAGGCATGCGGACTTCGAGTGTTATAGTAATTTTGATGAAGGGGCTCCGGCCAAACAACAGAAAACGATGACTGATGACATCGTATTCAGAAACAAAGATGCTGATAAAGTCGAGGCCCTCACTATCGATCCACTGGTCATCTCAGCTCAAGTGGGCCCAACTTGGATGAAAAGGATTTTGGTTGACAGTGGAAGCTCAGTGAATATTCTGTTTAAACGAGCTTATGATCAGATGAGGATGGAGGCTAAAGATTTAAAGCCTTTCCAGTCTCGAATCCATGGTTTCAATGGGAGCGCTACTATACCCACTGGAGTAGTGGAGCTACCAGTGGAGTTGGGAGTTGGAGAACGCCGGAGAGTCCGGATGCAATTTGTCGTGTTGGACATAGACTCCCCTTATAATGCTTTCTTGGATCGATCGGCCCTCGCTGAATTCAGGGCAGCTATTGCCCCGTGGTGTTTGACTCTGAAGTTTCCCACTGATCGTGGAGTGCGAGTCATTCAAGGAGATCAGGCTGCTGGGAGAGCCTGTTACGTTGCCGAGCTGCGGGAGGCGCAGCGAAAGGAGAAAGGAAAGGGCGTAGAGGAATCTCTCTGCGTCCGTTTTGCTGATAATTGACAATTAATGCCTGGGCCTAGGCCTAGGCCCGGGCATTCCAGCCAATTCAAAAGGGATCTTGACCCAAGGGAAACTGAAGATGAAGGAGAATCTAAAGAAAGTCAAGCATCCCCGGCCGAATTGACGATCGATGTCCCAATTGACGATGATGATGATTCAAAGATGATAAAGATTGGATCTCAGCTCGGCCAGCAGACCCAAGAGGAATTGGTTGAGTTTCTACGGGCAAATCTTGACATATTCGCCTGGACGCATTCTGATATGTGTGGGATCTCGCCGGACATCGCGAGCCACACTTTGAATATTGACCCGCGGCATGTCCCAGTCAAACAGAAAAGGCGCGGTATGGATCCAGAGAGATCTGCTGCCCTTAAAGAAGAAGTAGAAAAGCTTAAAACGAACGGGTTCATTCGGGATGCGCTATATCTCGAATGGGTGTCGAATACCGTGCTTGTCCAGAAATCAAACGGAAAATGGAGAACGTGTGTCGATTACTCTGATCTGAATAAAGCCTATCCTAAAGACAGTTTCCCGCTTCCCAGAATTGATCAGCTTGTAGACTCAACAGTTGGACATGAACTATTATCCTTCATGGATGCGTATTCTGGCTACAATCAGATACCAATGCATTTACCTGATCAGGAACATACCAGCTTCGTAACCAATCTGGGACTTTATTGTTACAAAGTTATGCCAAACGGACTCAAGAATACCGGGGCTACTTATCAACGATTGGTCAATCGGATGTTCGCCAATCAGATTGGAAAGACAATGGAAGTATATGTAGACGACATACTTGTGAGACGACATACTTGTGAATTCACGATTTTCCACTGACCATATTAAAGATCTGGAAACTATGTTCAACATACTTCGGGAATACAGAATGAAGCTCAACCCACTGAAATGTCACTTTGGAGTTGCATCCGGAAAATTCCTTGGGTTTACCGTCAATGCTCGAGGAATCGGAGCTAATCCTGAAAAGATCTGGGCAATTAGAAATCTTGAAACTCTGAAAACTATAAAGAAAGTCCAAAGTCTCAACGGGAAAGTAGCGTCACTGAGCAGATTCATTTCAAAGTCCACCGATAAATGCATTCCCTTCTTCGATCTGATCCGAAAGGGAAAGCGAAACTGTGAATGGACCTTGGAGTGTGAGGGCGCATTCCAAGCATTAATTCAGCATCTATCCACACCACCTATCCTATCAAAACCTATTGATCATGAGAAGTTGTATGTTTACTTGGCGATATCAGAAAACGCTATCAGCGCTGCCCTAATTCGGGAAGAAGACAAGATATAGAAGCCAGTGTATTACGTCAGCAAACGGTTGACTGGAGCTGAAAGGAATTATCCGAAACTAAAGAAGCTGGCTTATTGCCTTGTTATTGCATCAAGGAAGCGCCATCCTTATTTCCAGGCCCACCCTATTATTGTTTACACCGACCAGCCGTTACGACAAGTCCTTACGCAGCCTGAGACGTCTGATAGGTTACTCAAGTGGAACATCGAACTGAGCCAGTTCGATATTACTTATACTCCAAGGCGAGCGATCCAAGGACAAGTCTTAGCCGATTTCATAGCTAAATTTACTATTCCAGAGGATTTTCCCGAAACCAGTGAATCTCCTGAGTACGTCTGGAAGCTGTACACTGATGGTGCATCAAACGACCGGTGCTCGGGCGTTGGAGTTGTACTCGAAACCCCCGAAGGCCGATCCATATGTTATGCTTTAAAGTTCGATTTTCATGCGACCAATAATGAAGCTGAATATGAAGCCCTCTTAACCGGATTGAAACTTGCCAAAGATTTGAGAATAATTGCTGTGGAAATTTATTGTGACTCACAATTAGTTGTGTGTCAAGTTCAGGGAGAATATCAAGCGAGAGATCGAAGGCTGGCTACTTACTTAGCTATAGTTCAGAAAATACTGAATCAGTTTGATTATTATGCCATTTATTGTATACCTCGAGAACTCAATCAGAAAGCCGATTCGTTGGCAAAGTTAGCTAGCACGGGCGAAGTGCAGTAAATGGGACTCGTTCCCGTAGAGACATTATCTTCCCCAAGTATTGACCGAACAGAAATAGATTGGGTATGTGAAACTGTTCCCGATAAGGAGTCGTGGATGACTCCATTCAGAAATTACCTTGAGCATGGAATCCTGCCGGAGCGAAGAAGTGAAAAAAGACAAGTTCTTCGGAAGGCTTCACGGTTCACTATCCAGAATGGAGTCATGTACAAAAGAGGGTACTCTGTTCCTTTGCTCCGGTGTATCGCTCACGATGAAATTAAGCGAGTATTACACGATGTACACGAGGGAGAATGTGGCGATCACACCAGGGGGCAAGCACTTGCCAAGAAAATACTTCGATACGGATATTTTTGGCCGATTGTAAATCGTGATGCGTCGGATTATGCCAAGAAATGTGATAAATGTCAAAAGCATGCTCGAATTCCTAGAGCCTCACATAGACTCTGCCGGATTTAATTCTAATCTCCATTGCTGCTGTTGTACTCGAATTTCATAACTTTAATTCGTTGTAATCGTCTGCAATCAATTGTAATCATCAAAGAAACATCAATAAAGTGATCAATTTCATAGTGGACGTAGGCAATACGCCGAACCACTCTAAATTCCTGTGTTTCTGTGCATTTTTATCGTTTACATATCAGTTTTTGGAGTTTTTGTTAGATAATCCTCTTTTTCAATTTAATTTCTTCATTTTTATCTCTTCAAAAACTTCCGAAGAGTGTTGTGCCCATTTTTGGTACAAACACTCTCATTCTTATTTGATTTTGATGTTGTTTTTGAGATGTTTTGAGAGCTATGATGCCTATCAATAGGCTAGCTATATTTGAAGAATTTTAAATTCAAATTTAAATAGAATTTTAATTGATTTTGGGTTAAATTTGAATTGAATTCGTATTGAACTCAAGTTATCGGTCTTGATTTATCTTTCTTGTTTTTCATTGTTTTCGAGCACAGTTTTCACTAAACCATTTTTGAAGTGATTTTTGAAATAAATGGTCATTCCAAATTATTATTATATATTATTTTAAAATTATTTTTCTAATATAAAATCAATTTATTTCCTATAATAAAGGAATTTCAAATATTGATTTTATTAATCTTTTCGGGAAAAAGTTTTAGAAGCTTGTTTTCTCTAGTAAACTATTTTATATATAAAACATACACCTTTACACTACTCGAACGTATGAGAAAGAGAATTAAACGATTTAGTAAAAACACGTGATATGGGACATGTGCGTTTACTATTTCGGTTAATTCCGGACTTGTACGATCGAAGCTAATTGAGATGATTGATTCTGAGATGTTTTGCCATTTTATGGCGTATTCTGAGTTTTATAATTCCTATTTATTGGAGTTATTTAAGATGGCCAATATTTGGCAAGTATTATGGTTTGAGATCTCTTATGTTGGAGTATGGTCGATGAGAACCATCACGATGTTTTATTTACCTGTCAATTATATAAGGCAAGTATTGAGTATATGATTTCATATTTTGAGATTTATGGTTTATGAGAAACCATGACGATGTTTTCACTTGTCGATGAGATGAGACAAGTTACGATGCCATTTAATACTTGTTGATGAGATGGGACGAGTATGGTGTCTCTTTATCACTCGCCAATGAGATGAGGCGAGATATGATTTTCTGAGTTTTATGATGTTCCTAATGTGGCATCGACTAGCGGCTAGTAAACTGCTAAGTACGAACATGTGGTATGGGACACACATTAACAC
The DNA here is from genome assembly GCA_030737815.1 of Allium fistulosum. Taxonomy (NCBI): domain Eukaryota; kingdom Viridiplantae; phylum Streptophyta; class Magnoliopsida; order Asparagales; family Amaryllidaceae; genus Allium; species Allium fistulosum. The sequence goes on from CM060907.1 coordinate 107,280,396, forward strand.
TTTTTGGGTTCCTATCCGTGAGTTTGTGACACATTCACGATGTTTACCTAACAAAACTGCTTTAAGAGGTGTTAGCGACCTTGTCATGAGGACGAACTGCTTTGGGAGGTGTTAGCGACCTTGTTAGGGCTGACAAAACGGCTTGGAAAGGTGTCAGCGACCTTGTCATGAGAACGAACTGCTTTGGGAGGTGTTAGCGACCTTGTTTGAGGCTTCGACCGTCTGAGTTTAGCATGTGCAGCATTGCTTCGGCATTGCAATCGGGGATTTGGCCAATCCGGGTTTTCTGAGTTTTCTGTTTTATTGTGATTTCACCATTTTAAGATGTTTTATTACATCGATAGCCTAGTGCTATATGAGATGTTATATATATGGTGATTTCATTTATGATGTTTTGAACTCTTATCGAGTTCCTTGAGTTATGAGTTTGGATGATTTCATGATTTTATAGGATATTCTGGGTTTTGCCATTTTAGCGAGTTGAGATTGAGATTTATATACATTTATACCAATGAGATGAGGTATAATTGAATTTGGAGATTCTTCTATATTTGAGTTTTGGATCATCCTATTTGAGAATGTTTTATGTTTGCCATTTTGGCGAGAGTTTGTATTGATGTTTCTCCTTTTGAGGAGATATGGTTCATGGAAACCATGTAGACATTTTGGGATGTCGTCGATGATAGGAGGCGAATGTTTATGTTATTTGAGTATTATTATTGAATTTACCTCTTTTGAGGTCTTTGTATACTTAAGTGACATTAGTACACTTAAGTCATGGGTTATATTCTTTCCGTTGCCTCTTCTCATTCGAAAAGAATTATCACCTTGTGTCTTATGCTTCATATTATCATTTATCCTCATTACCTGATTGTTTTAGCTAGACTGACCCATGTATTTTATACTCGGGTCAGACCGAGTTGTTTCAGGTTGGATATCAATTATAGGACTTAGCTTTGATGCATCTTCTTGGATAACAGCCTAGCACTTTTGTGTAGTTTATATTTCTTTCCGCTTGACTCTGATATGTATTTGATTGGATGTATATAGTGTGGTCTCTGTACCACTTTTGTGTATCAGTTTGTATCATACTGGGATGTATCTGTGTATATGTATTTATATATATGATGATTACTCATCTGTGATGTGATATGCATTCTGTTATTGTATTTTGTTCTGATAGATCCATTAGCCACCTATAGTTTTGTATTAAGCATTTATTGGATATGTCGATCCACTTGAAATAGAAAAAAATATAGAGCATTTATTGACGTATGCAATAGATGATTAAGACAAGATTATAGATGGTCGCTCCTAACCAGCCCTATTCTCCACATTAGTAGACAGAATTACCTAGCAATTATCTTTGTTAATGTGGGTCTCGGGGTGGGGCGTCACAGTTCTGGTTTCGTCAAGGCAAGATAAGCCTCACTTGCCTCTAGTCGGATATACCGCATGTAATAAGTTCATGTGATGGGCCAGGCGTGTGCCACCTTTCAACTCTTTTATTCGTGAAGTGCTAAAGTATATGGAAATCGCTCCCACTCAACTTCACCCCCAACAGCTACGCTTTTATCCATGGCACTTTCCTTTTCTTCATGAATATCCTATTTCGCCTGTCAACTGCCAAGGACATCCAGTACATTTATAACTTCAAAAGACGAACCGGCAGTCCTTCGTACGTCTTCATCGAGCCCATGCCCAAATGTCAAGTCTTAATGAGCGCATGGAACAAACTCTCCTTGTTCAAATAAGAATGTTCTACATGCGATGTCCTCCTGACTTCGCAAGGAGGTCTTGGAAGGACGCAAGTACTATTTCCACCTTTGCCCTTAGTTCAAGAATTCAAATCGCACCTTCTTCCTTAATTGTATGAATTCCTTCAACTTTTTCAGGTGTTCGCTCTCGGCCTGAAGGCGTTAGATATTCCAAGGCTATTGTGACTATCTGGGCTATTAGAAGATGGCCGTAGAATTGGTCTTCTGGAAGTAGAACGGTCCCGTAGGTTATCGCCGAGAGAAGGGGAGAACCAAACGACCCCGTGGTACCCCTACCGAGGGAATCCAAGAAGGTACCGAAGAAGGGGAGATAAAGGAATCAGAAGACACAGGGCCAAAAAATTAAAAAATAGGCCTTGGACAAGCGCCGGCAGCTGATGCGCCGCACACTAGCCAACCGCAACCTCCCTCGAAAAAGGGGAAAAGTCTGGCGTATAGGATTAAGAAAAAGAAAACTAGGGATACCCTAAAATTTGTCATAAATCCTATCAAAAAGGGTTCGTCTTTGCAACAAATGGAGAGCGTGTTGAAGGGACTTTCTGACATCTCTATTCCAAACGATTTGTTGAGTTATGACTTTACCACCCTTGGCATTGAAGGGCTTAACTCATCCGCGAGAAGCGGCGAAGGCAGGAAGCCTTCCAACCGAGGAGAAGGAACTCCTATGAGTAAAGTAATCGTTACTGGTCCATCGGGGGGATACACTAGGACACACACAAGCACTTGCACCCCACCATTCACTTGTACTTAACTCTTGACATAACAACTACTAATATGTTACCGTTTGGTTCTTTTACAAGTGCAATGTCTTATTCACATGCTTTCGATTGCCTTCGTGGCTCTTCTACCTTCCATCGTTCGAGTCGGGATTCCGAGTCCGAAAGATGCCGAGACAGAGATGAAGGACGGGAAAAAGATTATCATTCTCGAGAATCATCTTCATCATCCAGAAGGAAATCCCAAGCACATACTTCGCATCAAAGCGGCCCAACTAATCCTCCTGCACGTAGTGGAGACAAGTTTATACATCGGGGCTCTCAATCTGACGCTCCCCGCGACCAACATTCTAGATCATCAAGCACCAGGCAGTCCCGTGAGCACCGTAAACAAACATTGATCACATCTGAACAAATTCCCCTTGTTCCTGCGCACGATCCGACTACGGTGGAGAAACTAGCTGAGCTTAAAGCAACCTTTCCAAAGATTTGTTTCGATGGGTTCAAATTCCTCCCGGCTATACACACCATCCCTGGAACTGCCAAAGAGAGCTCACTAGCATGTGTGAATGATGTGTATGTACAACATGAAGCGTTTATTCATTTAGTCGAAAAAGTATCCGAGATTTCTATTGAATGTCAACATGAGATTGATCGCCTTAAGCTGGAGGCCATCCACGATAAAGACATTATTAGGCATCAAGATAGTGAGCTACTCGCGTTCAAAGCTCAACTTGACGAGGCGAAGAAGAATGCAAAGGAGACGGCGGAGGCAGTTAATCGCCTAGAGGCTTCTCATAAAAAAGAACTAAATGATGCACTCCAACGCAGCGACACCTTGGCTTTGGAAAAGGACTCCTTACAAAAGGAGAAAGACATTTTAGCCTGCTGCATGGAGGAGTTAGAAAAACTGCTGTCCAAGGAGAGGAAGGAGAAAGTCGAGGCGCAAGAGGAGTCACAAAGGTATTGTGAGGAGATCGTCGAAACGAGAAACTTAAAAACAAAGCTTGACGAGAAACTCTCCCAAATTGAAACGTTGAAAGAAGCCGCTCACGAAGAGGGCAAAAAAGGTATGCTCGCGGAAGCCAACTCCCAGATTGAGGCAGCCACTGAGTCTGGTTAGAAGGGAAATCAAGAGTTTATTTGATCCACTCGTCGTCGAGTATAATGCAAAGGTCCTCCTTCATCGCGACTTAAATTTCCTGGGCGAAGGCTATCTTGAATCGCTTGCCGAGGCTTGGGATATCATCATCAAGATCAAGAAAGAGGAGCTGGGGGTGGCAGAACTTGACGATGGAGCGCATGTGTAGGAAGTGCTCCGAGGAAATAAGCCATTTGACTTAGCCGCCGCAAAAATTCCAGTTCGGCAGAGCTCCTACACCACCTAAGGAGAAAGGAGATATTATTGGGTCTTCTGGCACTGAGCCCCAGAGTCATTCTCCTGTTCAGCCTGTTGGGATTTCATCTTCTCAACCTATCGAGCAACATGTCGGTTATGACCCAGACAAGCCTGGATTTGGCATGCACACGTTATCTCCTGTCATCGAAGGCAGTACTCCGATGACTATCGAGAGTCAACCGGATGCTGGTATCACATTGAGCCCTTTTTAATATAAAAAGTTGTTGTTCTCGATAAATAATGGCCGTAGTATAACACTTGCTTTTTATGAAACTTTGTAGGTCATCCCGGCCCTGAGTCAACTCCTAGGAGCGATGTCGCCACGGAGCAGGAAGGAAAAGTTGCCGAGGCTCCGGATGACGTAGATATTCCAGGGCCCGATGCTCAGGTGATTGGGGCGCTTGATGAGGACAAACCTGAAGGCCCATCACTTACGGAGGAGCACGATGAGGTCGTGGTTATGGGTACTTCTGAGCACACTGCTAAATTCAGCCTGAAGTAACGGATTGAAAAAGAAGAGAAATCAAAGCTCGAAGTTAAGGGAGAGCCCCATGTGGTGGAGGTTGATGATCCTCTCCGTAGGCCTTTACAATTCATCCCTCCTGGCGGGTCCACCCCTATTGCGGTTCCTCCTCCTTCCTCAAGTACTTCTACCCAAGGCGGCAAAGGGTTTCAAAAAAGTTGTTCGACCGATTCGACCCCCGAAAACCGAAGAAGGAGAGGAAGTCAAAAAAATAGTCGGAGCCACATATCATTGTGCTTAGTCCAAATAAGTTAGACTTGCGTTGTTGTTTTTTTCCTTTTTTTAGTAGTAGCACATATACGAGCGTGGATCTCGGCCTCTCGAATGGTTTGTAAAGAATTCCTGGGATAGTAAATAAAATTTTGTTCCTTAGTCAATCATCGAATGAATTATTATTTCAATAGTAGAGTAACTTTTCTTGTTCCAAGTGCTTGTGATAATTTTTCCAAGTTTCTTTGATAATTCATTATCTTAATCTCAGAGCTCCTCTACAGGCACCATCTTAAGTCATAAACGATACCAAGCGGGAATTGTAACCAACGGTCGTGTTCCGCTGCTAATAGTTTGAGCATCTTCCGCCGATCTTAGACCAGAGTTCGTGGGATAGCGAATGGTTGAAAGCTCTCTTGTCTATCCGCCGATTTGGATACTTAGAATTTTCTAGTCCGCTTCATGGACTTAGAAATTTTTCTCATATCGTTTATAATCTAGTCCGCAATTGGGGACTTAGAGACCTTTGTTGAGTCGTTTATACTCTAGTCCACGCTCCGGGAACTCAGAGTACTCTAATCCGCACTCCAGGGACTTAGAGATTTTTTTTCAAGTCGTTTATATTCTAGTCCACGCTCCGGGGACTCAAAGTACTCTAATCCGCACTCTGGGGACTTAGAGATTTTTTTTCAAGTCGTTTATACTCTAGTCCACGCTCCGAGGACTCAGAGTACTCTAATCCGCACTCCGGGGACTTAGAGATTTTTTCAAGTTGTATATACTCTAGTCCACGCTCTGGGGACTCAGAGTACTCTAATCCGCACTTCGGGGACTTAGAGATTTTTTTTCAAGTCATTTATACTCTAGTCCGCGCTCCGGGGACTCAGAGTACTCTAATCTGCACTCCGGGGACTTAGAGTTTTTTCAAGTAGTTTATACTCTAGTTTGCGCTCCTGGGACTCAGAGTACTTTAATCCGCACTCCGGCAACTTAGAGATTTATTCAAGTCGTTTATACTCTAGTCCACGCTTCGAGGACTCAGAGTACTCTAATCCGCACTCCGGGGACATAGATATTTTTTCAAGTCGTTTATACTCTATTTCGTGCTCTGGGGACTCAAAGTACTCTAATCCGCACTCTGGAGACTTAGAGGTTTTTTCATTGCGAAAATTACCTTTTCGATTCACTCATGGAAATCGCTAGCCGACCAAACTCACCAAGCAATCCCTCTTGTCCATTTTCATTGAGGGTCGGTATAACTGGTCGATTTTTAGTTCTATGTGTGTGTTCATACACCACAAATGTCAGTATTAATCAATTTCAACACATAATTATCATAATATGAATAACAGTAGTCCATGGAAAAGAAGCTTCAAGCTTTTATTCATCATAAAAAATAGGGACAGAATAACTTGTCTTATTACATATCAAAAACAAAATCAAACACCAAAGCAAATACTGAAAGCAAATATTACTGGAATGTGAAAGAAACAATCTGGGTGAAATAGCGATGTAAATGTTCGCTATTCCATGCTCTGGGAAGCGTTACACTATCAACAGTCACTAGCTTGAAAGTTCCTTCTCCAAGCCTCTGTTCGATGACGTATGGCCTTTCCCATGTCGAGTTCATGTGTGATAGGACCGGAATTCGCTTTAAAACAAGGTCGCCAACATCAAAGGTTCTTGGTCGGACCTTTATATTATAGTACCGGGCAACTCGGTGCCGATGTACGGTCGCTCTCAAATCGGCCTCCTCACGTTTCTCGTCAATAAAGTCCAACGACTCCAATAAGATATCTTGGTTTGTTCTGCGATAGTAGTAAGTCACCCGATTGGAAGGGACTTTGAGTTCCACGGGAATGACTGCTTTAATTACAACTCTCTAATTAATTTAAAGTAAATTAAATTAATTACTTCATTCTATAAATCATGCTTACTTAACCATTGATTAATTACAAATCAATTAATTAATCATTCTCTAGATTTCCATCTTAATTAATCATCCTAGATTAATTATCTTTTAATTACATTCGAGTAATTATTCTTTAGTTAATTTCACAAATTAATTATTTATAACCAAATACAGTAATTAATCTTTAATTAACCTATTTATTAATTAACCATAATTAATTACATTTATCCTTAATTAATTACAATTAATTAATTGCTTATAACACTTATTATTGATTAATTAATCTTACTAAAACAATCCTTTAAATTTATCATTAATCATATAATTAATGATTCCTAATACATTTTTTTTTGAATTAATTATTCCATTTACAACTGGACAATAACCATATCATGTCCTCAATACAACAGAGTACAACAATCAACACAGCGGAATATATATATATATATATATAAACAAGTACGGGAGATACGTCTCGCCATCCAGCTCATCTCCTGAGCTCCACAGCATCATATCCTGTAACCTATAATACTCGGTCTGACCCGAGCATCATATAAAACAATACCCGAGTCAGTCTGGAATACCAGCGTGAGAAAATCACACTCAATTTGATTATTAAAGTTTCAAAATCTTTTGAAACAAAAGCATCTCGTAAGACCACGCCACAAATAAACATGTCGGGTTTTTACCTTACGATAGCTAAAACACTTTTTATAAAAATCCACTGATATTATAATAGTGTCTATTCACAAATACTTATTAAAATAGCTGAAATTGTTACATGATTAAATTCCAGCATACTAGGTATACAAACAAATACCGTACAAGGCACGTAGGGAGAATGGATTTCCAACGAATGACTAGGCACTGGGGTACCACCTGTCACAGTACGTGGCCTAGATCACAGTACCGAGGAGTACTGTGATCTAGGCCACGTACTGTGACAGGTGGTACCCCAGTGCCTAGTCATTCGTTGGAAATCCATTCTCCCTACGTGCCTTGTACGGTATTTGTTTGTATACCTAGTATGCTGGAATTTAATCATGTAACAATTTCAGCTATTTTAATAAGTATTTGTGAATAGACACTATTATAATATCAGTGGATTTTTATAAAAAGTGTTTTAGCTATCGTAAGGTAAAAACCCGACATGTTTATTTGTGGCGTGGTCTTACGAGATGCTTTGTAACGACCCGACTTTCCAGACCTGGAAAATCGAACCATTTTAGTTAAGAAGAAGAGGTAGAAGAAGAAAAATAGAAAACAAAATCAGAATCTAACCATCGCAGCGGAATAAAATATAATATATATTAACAGATCTTTACACAAATCAAAACTATATCAGTTTTATATAATATAGCATCAGAGTATACACCAGAGAACACATAACATACAACTGGACAATAACCATATCATGTCCTCAATACAACAGAGTACAACAATCAACACAGCGGAATATATATATATAAACAAGTACGGGAGATACGTCTCGCCATCCAGCTCATCTCCTGAGATCCACAGCATCATATCCTGTAACCTATAATACTCGGTCTGACCCGAGCATCATATAAAACAATACCCGAGTCAGTCTGGAATACCAGCGTGAGAAAATCACACTCAAATTGATTATTAAGGTTTCAAAAATCCTTTTGAAAATAAAAGCATCTCGTAAGACCACGCCACAAATAAACATGTCGGGTTTTTACCTTACGATAGCTAAAACACTTTTTATAAAAATCCTCTGATATTATAATAGTGTCTAATCACAAATACTTATTCAAATAGCTGAAATTGTTACATGATTAAATTCCAGCATACTAGGTATACAAACAAAACTCATACAAGGCACGTAGGAAGAATGGATTTCCAACGAATGACTAGGCACTGGGGTACCACCTGTCACAGTACATGGCCTAGATCACAGTACCGAGGAGTACGCCCGCTCCCCTGCAACACAAGGCCGGAATCATCCCTTACTGGATAATTCCAAATAAAATCACCCCACGGTTGGGATCAGCAACCGCAACACTAAGCCGAAATAAAGGGACATCTAGACAGGGATGACCTTACTCTCAAGTGGGGGCTACCCACGAAGCCTTGCTGCATAACCCCTGATTTTCAGTCATTCCCGGTTGATGAGGTTCGAGGCTAAACGATACCTTTATAGCACATTACCAATTTCACTTCGAGGTGGAATATCACGGTATAGGGGTTTAATAAAATATCATCCGCTATTATGCGGCGCATAGGGTCTCATCCGCTATATAATGCGGGAATATCAACAACTCCAACATATACATATGCCAATATATATATATTGGTATATACTACTATATATATCACATCAAATCAAATCAACCAATTCAATCATCCATCAATATTTAAATTTAACCAATTAAATTTAAATTATAATTTAACTGAGTGAGATTAACTCACCTTTACCCCTTAAACTTGCAGTCCATTTCCATTCCAAAATTACTAAGTATATTTCCAATACCAATTTTCTTAAGAATTTCATTCTTCAATTCTTAAGTTCATATAAATTTTCTTATATTTATTTACTACTTCACCACTGAAGTGTATATATTCAAAATAAGTAAAAATTGAATTTAAGGAAAAATGGAGCAGGAGGCTTCAGCGTGTAGATATATATTGGTTCCGCTGTGTTAGTGTTTATCTGTATTTCCGCTGTGTTATATTTCTGTGTTGTTTTGAGATGTATCGAGTTGTATTAACTAGACAGGTGTTTATAACTGTCTAGTATGTGTTGTATTATCTGTGTAACTCTGATGTATATGATACTATGTAATCTATTATGTGATATATTATATTTCAATCGTTCCGCTGTTGAGATTCTGTTGTTGTTTCTTCTTCTTCTCTATCTTTTCTACTTTCTCACCCCTTTCTTTCTTTTCGATGATGCGATTTTCTGAGCACGGAATTTCGGGTCGTCACAGGTGGTATCAGAGCGTTAGGTTGAGTGAATACCTAGGCTCTGGAGTGGTGTCTATCTTGAGAGAGCGTATTTGTAATTTTTATATATATATATTTATATATTTCTACCTATTTGTTGGGTTACCTGTTCGGGTTTTCCAATATAAGTTATAAAGGTAGATAGGGTAGTGGTGTGTGTAACACGACTACCAATGGTTGGAAGTGTATCTGTCGGGACTGTAGACCTAATACCGTCTCGAGTGAGCTTTGTTGATGTAAGGATTTCATCGATCTCTGAAGGAAACCTGTAAAGGTTCGGAGTCCATCTTTGAGTAGAGATTGGATCTGTCGGTTGGACAGAAGCTAGAGATAATATCTTGATATCTCAGGGAGTAGTAGCTGTGTGATGAGACACAGTGACTATGGATGTTTCCGAAGATGTTTTCTTTGGAACAAGTTTTAAAGAAGTGTGTCTGCTTCGGTGATGCGGCTGAGTGCAGCACAGTGTTTCTGTTTAGTTTGAGGTTCGAGTTTCTTGAAGAGCTTTGGATTTGGAAATTCCTTAGCATTGGTGTCAGCAGTGTAGTTCGGAAGGTCCTGTATGCTGGCAAGGAAGCTTTCTAGCTTAGCAATGGAGTTCAGAAGCAGTAGAGTGGTTTCGTTTCTTTGTTGGATTGGCTAGTTAAGCGTAAGCTGTTCTGATTGGTAAAGAGAGAACAGTTTTTCTTTGGATATTATTTTGGGTTGATCACAAAAGTGACTTGTGATAGTCTGAGTGTTCTCTTGGGTTGTTAGAGATTTTCTTTTCTGGATGTCTTCAGGAAGTCAGAGTTTTGTTAGCATCTGGAGATTGAGTTTGGTATCGACTGGATTCCAGGAGTGGTACCGATGGTTCCGCTTAGTAGTAGGATGGTTTCTGGAGGAAGATTTTTGCGGAGTGGCTCAGGTTTTGGAGGAACTTCTGAGTTTTATTTTTGGATCTGTTGAACCATATTTTTAGGAAGTGTTTTTCCCAGTCTTTGCTTGTGTTCGTCATCAGCATTTTCATCTGCTCGGATCAGAGTTGTGCAGCGGAAGCAGTTTGGAGAGCATCTGTTTTATCTCTTCCGGATAAGAGTAGTGAGATCTGTCTTTGGATCTTGGAGTAGAGTGGAGTTCTGAGTTTTGGTTGATCTTGGAAAGATCATTTTGTTGGATTGTTTTGGTTCAGGATGTTTCGAGAGGGCATCAGCGAAGGATAAGGTGATCAATAAGGATGTGGGTGGCCCAGGATCGTCCGAGGATCTTGTGGATAAGAATCGGAGATTTGATTTTGGATAAGTGTTTGATCTTCAGGAGTGAATTGTCAGTTTGGATAACTGAGATTCGCTGTTTTCACGTATCTCTGAGGGAGTACGTGTATAAGTTATCTCTGGTTGTAGAACCAGCGGTTTAGGAGTTTTGGATGTTGAGTCAGACTTGTCTATAGTCTGATATCCTATCTTGTTTGTAGATCTAGTTGTGTGTAGCTTTGTAGTATTGATTGTTTGGATTCTATAAAGCGAGTAGCCCGGTATTTATACTCGGGGAAACTCGAGGAAATTCTACCCAGTATTTTGTAGGAATGGTTAGATTTGTTTGATTGGATGATTGATTGCTATGGTTGTTAGTATATATTGATGATATATGCTTGTGTTTAAAATTAAATCATTAATGAGATTATTAAATTACCTTTGCTTTAAATTTCGGGGACGAAATACTTTTAAGAGGGGAGGAATGTGATATCCCGGAATTTCGAGCAATATCAATTTAATAATCTATATAAAATATTAAATTGATTTGATATATCTTTGATAATAAGATATGAATTGAATTAATAATTTCTTTTAAATGGATATTTAACTGATAAATTATCTTTTAAAGGCTAATAAATTGTTTTCTATTTATTTATATATATATTTGTATATATTGTAAATAGTCAATGTCTGTTTTAAATTTGATTTAAATTCTATATTAAATAAATAATCATATGGCTTTAAAATATACTCAAGATTTAAGTTAAGTTGTTTAAATGGTTTTAGCTTAGATTTAAATTAAATAAATGACTTTGTTCTTTTAGAGTATAGCTTAATAAAAAAATAAGTAAAAAAGAGTGAATTCTTTTATAAATCATTTTAATTTAATAATGAGCAATATTATTAATGTAATAGTTTTACAAGTAGATTTTAAAAATAAATAGAAATGGATATATATATATATATATGCATATAATGGGAAGAAACTATGGTTTGAAGTTACAATAAAATAAACTTTATAAATATTAAACTTAAGTATAAATCAAATGTATGAAATAAAATAATTAATTTACTAGTATTTAATAGTATAAGTTGTAAAATAAAAGAGTAATAAATAAATACATTTATGCTAGGAGATAGAGATAAATTAACAAGCTAACTTAATGCCATAACCATAACAATTACAAGTAGAAGCTTAAGTAAAATATTATGTACACTTTAGAAACATATGTTGTAGGCTTGAAAATTCACCTAAGTACAAGACAATAAGATAAGGCAAGTAAATATTTTTACATTTTAGCATTGTACATGAGTAGGCAGTAGAATCATCTCTATGCATACGAATGAAGATAGGGTAAGTATGCTAAGTTTAAGTTAAATAATAAACATATGTTTGTAATTTTGTACATAAAGGAATAAAGTATGGCTGTGTAGACTTGATATGGCATAAGGCATTGAATACCATCACTGCAAGTACACGAAACATTTCCTTTCAGCCCCAAAGAGATAAAAATCTTTGATTTCTCGTGTACTAGGATAATAAACAAATGAGTATACTTGTTGTATTTATCAAACTTGCCTCATTTTATTTCATTTCAAAGCTTTGCAAATCCCAGTTTCTAAAAGTCTTAAAACAAATACAACCAAGTAAAAGAAAGAATAAAAGAAGTATACAAACCTGGAAATCAATAAGAAAAAACAAAGCACTTCAGTTTCAAAGCTAGTCAAACATCTCAGTTTTCAAGTTCAAGCTAGTTCAGATTTTCTGGAATCAACAACAAAATAATACAAGTTTTCACATGCCTGTTTCAAGCTGCCTCTTTTCAAACTAAAGAATAAGCTCTCTGTTTTATAGCCAGGTGAGTAAACTTTTTAAAACAAAACTTAAGTAATCTATGAATTTCTGTGATTATGTTTGTTTATATGTATGTGTATGTGCAATACTTGTGAACTTATGTATGTGTGCATATCTGTAGCTTTAACACCTCAGATTTTAGTTCAAGCCCCTGACTTTAACTGTTAACTTGAGATGTCTTCAGTTTAGATGCATATGACCTATGGTTGAAGTTATATGTGATGTATGTATGGAAGTGGGTTTGTATGATTGCTTTAAAGGCTCTGGAAACATATGAGTACGTTTAGATAAACTGTTGTGATCATCTCTGTTTTAAACATTTGAGATATAAAACTTAGCTTTAATTTCCATTTCTTCTCACTCAAATTTCTTTAGACTTAGGTATTTAAAACAAAGTTGGTTGTTTTAAATTTAACAAAGCTTTAAAAATAATTGCCAAAATTATAGATAGGAAACTTTGTCTGGAAAGAAGAAAACACAGAGGAGTTAGAGTTTAGTTAAAAATCAAAACTTGTAATGTGTTGATATAAGTATATAACTGGAATCGTATATAAAAGCTAGGATTTTTAAGATCAAGTTCATGATTTTTAATGTAGTATTGAATGGGTTATTTGGGTTTGTCTGGAAATCATGTTTTCGAGCATTTCCGATGATCGCGGGGTCGAGGGTGGTCGGGGTTGTGTGAGGTGGTGGAGGAGTCTATGGGGGTGATTGGAAAAATAGTGGTAGATGGCCATGGCCACGGTGGCGACAACAGTTTGAGTTTGAAATTTTTAACCCTAGTTTTGTGAGCTCGGGAGTTTTCAATTCGTTCTCTCTCCCTGGTTGATCGAGTTCGGCGAGTCTTTGGGAATTGGTCGTAGACGTGAAGAGGGAGACGAGGCCGGAAGGGTCGACTGTCAGATGGTTGGTCGGCGAGCATCAGCGTGTTGCCAGGTTTGGGTGAGTGCATGTCGATGGGTTCCAGGTTTGGTTTAACAGCTCGAGTTTGAATTCGAGTCTGGGATGATGTGTAGATGATCGTCGGATGGAGAGTGGGAGGTTGCCGATGAGATGGAATTTTGGTGGGAGGCCGGAGTTGATCGAAGTCACGGTGCACGTGCACCGTGCACTCTTGTTTCTGGTGGAAGATCTTGGAATTGGGACGACAGTTCCCATGTGTTCGAGAGATTTGAGTATTTACTCGAAGTCGTTCAAGGGGGGGACTCGAAGCAGTGAAGATGAAGTTGGTTCCAAGTTGAACTGTCGCTGTTTTTTTGGGGCTTTGTTTCATTCTCGTGTAATTTGGTTTACGACTCGAAGTAAAGGGAAGATGGCTCGAGTAGTTTTTGTTATGGGATTTCGAACTGTCATTGTTATAGTTTTTAGATTTCAGACTTTAAATAAAAATAGAGCAAGTTAATACAAAGGCTTTGAAATAAGTTTAAATCTGAATTCAAATGAGTTTGAATCCTAGTTTTCAAAATACAAGTTTTAAAAAAAAATAGAATGTTTAACAACATTAAAAATGTCTTAAGTATATTTTGTAGTGTGTAAATTTAGCTAAGTTAAATTTTGTATTTAATTGAATCTAGCTTTTGGAATAAGAAAATGCCTTACTTTTTATATAAATATAGATTTATAGATTTGTAATTATTAAGTTAATTAAAATAAATAATTAGCTAATTTGATTAATTAATGATTGAATTAATTAATTTAATAATTAAAGGTTAAATTGGTTAATTAAGGTTTAAGATAATCAATTGGTAATAAATGGAAAATTAAGAATCATTAATTAAATAAGAGTTGAATTTTAATTTATGATTATTAATTGATGAAGTAAGAATTAATTAAGTTATATTGAATACTTAATTAATTAAATAATTAAGAATTTATTTATGAGTTAGTAAAGATGAAATTTAATTGTAATTAATAATAAATATTAATTTAATTAATTTAGAAAAGTAATTTAAGAAGTGTAAATAGTCAATGAATGTTATTAACTAGGATGATTAAATAAAGGAATAAATATGATTAATCTGGATAATTAATTAAGTTTATTAATTTAAGATAATAAATTGTGAATTAGCTAAATATAAATTACTTATGGAAATAAATGAGAAATTTATTTCTCATTAAAATTAATTAAGTTAAATGTGAATTGTTTAAGTAATTAATTTAAATAAACCTTTGAGGATGGGATGAGTATAATTACTTAAGGAAGTAATTAATTTTGGATGATTTAAAAATGAAAGTAATTTGAGTATAATTACTTTGTATAAATTAATCAAGGGATTAATTAGAGGATAATTAATTATGGAGTAATTAAATTATTGATGAAGTAATTAAGGGTAGTTATTTACTATATGGAGTTAATCTAGGTGATTAACAAATTGGTTAAATTGAAGATAAATTACTAAATGTAATAAATGTAATTAGAGATCATTAATTATAGTAATTAATGATGTAAGTTAAAATGGATTTATTTGGAAATAATTAATAAATGAAGGAATTCATTAATGTAATTAATTAAAGAAGTAATGTAATTAATTTTAGTAATTTAAAGATTACTTTCTATAATTGGTATAAGATAATTAAATTGTGAAAAATAATTAAATGATAATTACTTAAATGTAATTAAAGATAATTAATCAAGAAAGGTTAATTAAGATGGAAAAGTAGAGAATGATTAATTAATTGACTTGGAATTAATTAATGGTTATGTAAGCTAGATTAATATTGATAAAGTAATTAATTTAATTTACTTTAAATTAATTAGTGATTTGTAATTAATTTAATTCATTTTAAATTAATTATAAATGAGGTGATTATTAATCTTTGTTTATATATGATGGATGATATTGATTTCCATGATTGATTGTGATCTCAGATATAGATCTATTGTGTTATGGATGCTTGGTTAAGTATGATGATATTGACTATCTGTTTGAGTAGATAATATGGATTATCTGTTTATGATGATGATGTTATATCTATTGTTATATTGTGATTTATCTATCTGTGAGTATATAGATAATTGAATTAAATTGTTTTAACTTTAAAACAACTTGGCCTTAAAAGACACGGTTTGGATTTCGATGAGACCGGGATCGGGTTTCCGTATACCGGGATTCTAGGTCTGGAGACCCGAATACCACATCGATCCAAAATAACGATAGGTCGTGAATCTCAAGTGAAGATGAAGATTCAGAGTGCAAGGGTTATTGTCGTTAACTCTGAGGGCGATTCCAAAATGAGTGTAACGAGATAATGCCTTTGGTTTCGTTCGAACCCGGAACGAACTTGTATGGATTGAATGCTTTCAGAACATCGTCAGGCGGACGATGAGCATTCTAAGTGATGAGTTCTGATAAAGGTAATCGTGACCTCAAGCCTCATCAACCGGGAATGGCTAAAACAGGGGAGGTGCAGCAAGGCTTCGTGGGTAGCACCCACTTGAGAGCGAGATATACCCCTGTCTAGATGTCCCTTTTTATTTCGGCTGTGTGGGCAGTGGAGACGTCCGACTGCCGGGGTTGTCTCATTCGGAACTGTTCAGTAAGGAATGGGTCCGGCTTTGTGTTGCAGGGGACTTAGGGTGGGTCCTCGGTACGGTGATCTAGGCCACGTACTATGACGGGCGGTACCCCAGTAGCCCTGCCATTGTATGGAATCCAAAATCCAATAAGTGCCATCGGATTTGATTGTATACCTATGTATGCTGGAATTTAATCATGTAACAATTTCAGCTATTTCTTATTTACTTGAAAACCCTAGACCTATTATAATATCACTGGATTTTCTATCAAAGTTTTGGTTAGCGTAAGGTAAAAACTTTTCCATGTTTATGTGTGGGAAGTCTTACGTGATACCTTTTGTTTTCAAAGGTTTTTGAAAGTTAAGCAACTTTAACCGTTTACTCATAACAGACCCATGTCTGACCCGAAGTTTATTTCTGTTTTCAATAAACTCTCGGGTACCCAAATTTTTACGGGTAGCCAAGGGATTCAGGTTAGCTTTGACGAATTATGGAGGAGCAATGGAGCAGGAGGCTTTAGCGTGTAGATATATATTGGTTCCGCTGTGTTAGTGTTTATCTGTATTTCCGCTGTGTTATATTTCTGTGTTGTTTTGAGATGTATCGAGTTGTATTAACTAGACATGTGTTTATAACTGTCTAGTATGTGTTGTATTATCTGTGTAACTCTGATGTATATGATACTATGTAATCTATTATGTGATATATTATATTTCAATCGTTCCGCTGTTGAGATTCTGTTGTTGTTTCTTCTTCTTCTCTATCTTTTCTACTTTCTCACCTCTTTCTTTCTTTTCGATGATGCGATTTTCTAAGCACGGAATTTCGGGTCGTCACAGGTGGTATCAGAGCGTTAGGTTGAGTGAATACCTAGGCTCTGGAGTGGTGTCTATCTTGAGAGAGCGTATTTGTAATTTTTATATATATATTTATATATTTCTACCTATTTGTTGGGTTACCTGTTCGGGTTTTCCAATATAAGTTATAAAGGTAGATAGGGTAGTGGTGTGTGTAACACGACTACCAATGGTTGGAAGTGTATCTGTCGGGACTGTAGACCTAATACCGTCTCGAGTGAGCTTTGTTGATGTAAGGATTTCATCGATCTCTGAAGGAAACCTGTAAAGGTTCGGAGTCCATCTTTGAGTAGAGATTGGATCTGTCGGTTGGACAGAAGCTAGAGATAATATCTTGATATCTTAGGGAGTAGTAGCTGTGTGATGAGACGCAGTGACTATGGATGTTTCCGAAGATGTTTTCTTTGGAACAAGTTTTAAAGAAGTGTGTCTGCTTCGGTGATGCGGCTGAGTGCAGCAGAGTGTTTCTGTTTAGTTTGAGGTTCGAGTTTCTTGAAGAGCTTTGGATTTGGAAATTCCTTAGCATTGGTGTCAGCAGTGTAGTTCGGAAGGTCATGTATGCTGGCAAGGAAGCTTTCTAGCTTAGCAGTGGAGTTCAGAAGCAGCAGAGTGGTTTCGTTTCTTTGTTGGATTGGCTAGTTAAGCGTAAGCTGTTCTGATTGGTAAAGAGAGAACAGTTTTTCTTTGGATATTAGTTTGGGTTGATCACAAAAGTGACTTGTGATAGTCTGAGTGTTCTCTTGGGTTGTTAGAGATTTTCTTTTCTGGATGTCTTCAGGAAGTCAGAGTTTTGTTAGCATTTGGAGATTGAGTTTGGTATCGACTGGATTCCAGGAGTGGTACCAATGGTTTCGCTTAGTAGTAGGATGGTTTCTGGAGGAAGATTTTTGTGGAGTGGCTCAGGTTTTGGAGGAACTTCTGAGTTTTATTTTTGGATCTGTTGAACCATATTTTTAGGAAGTATTTTTCCCAGTCTTTGCTTGTGTTCGTCATCAGCATTTTCATCTGCTCGGATCAGAGTTGTGCAGCGGAAGCAGTTTGGAGAGCATCTGTTTTATCTCTTCCGGATAAGAGTAGTGAGATCTGTCTTTGGATCTTGGAGTAGAGTGGAGTTCTGAGTTTTGGTTGATCTTGGAAAGATCATTTTGTTGGATTGTTTTGGTTCAGGATGTTTCGAGAGGGCATCAGCGAAGGATAAGGTGATCAATAAGGATGTGGGTGGCCCAGGATCGTCCGAGGATCTTGTGGATAAGAATCGGAGATTTGATTTTGGATAAGTGTTTGATCTTCAGGAGTGAATTGTCAGTTTGGATAACTGAGATTCGCTGTTTTCACGTATCTCTGAGGGAGTACGTGTATAAGTTATCTCTGGTTGTAGAACCAGCGGTTTAGGAGTTTTGGATGTTGAGTCAGACTTGTCTATAGTCTGATATCCTATCTTGTTTGTAGATCTAGTTGTGTGTAGCTTTATAGTATTGATTGTTTGGATTCTATAAAGCGAGTAGCCCGGTATTTATACTCGGGGAAACTCGAGGAAATTCTACCCAGTATTTTGTAGGAATGGTTAGATTTGTTTGATTGGATGATTGATTGCTATGGTTGTTAGTATATATTGATGATATATGCTTGTGTTTAAAATTAAATCATTAATGAGATTATTAAATTACCTTTGCTTTAAATTTCGGGGACGAAATACTTTTAAGAGGGGAGGAATGTGATATCCCGGAATTTCGAGCAATATCAATTTAATAATCTATATAAAATATTAAATTGATTTGATATATCTTTGATAATAAGATATGAATTGAATTAATAATTTCTTTTAAATGGATATTTAACTGATAAATTATCTTTTAAAGGCTAATAAATTGTTTTCTATTTATTTATATATATATTTGTATATATTGTAAATAGTCAATGTCTGTTTTAAATTTGATTTAAATTCTATATTAAATAAATAATCATATGGCTTTAAAATATACTCAAGATTTAAGTTAAGTTGTTTAAATGGTTTTAGCTTAGATTTAAATTAAATAAATGACTTTGTTCTTTTAGAGTATAGCTTAATAAAAAAATAAGTAAAAAAGAGTGAATTCTTTTATAAATCATTTTAATTTAATAATGAGCAATATTATTAATGTAATAGTTTTACAAGTAGATTTTAAAAATAAATAGAAATGGATATATATATATATATGCATATAATGGGAAGAAACTATGGTTTGAAGTTACAATAAAATAAACTTTATAAATATTAAACTTAAGTATAAATCAAATGTATGAAATAAAATAATTAATTTACTAGTATTTAATAGTATAAGTTGTAAAATAAAAGATTAATAAATAAATACATTTATGCTAGGAGATAGAGATAAATTAACAAGCTAACTTAATGCCATAACCATAACAATTACAAGTAGAAGCTTAAGTAAAATATTATGTACACTTTAGAAACATATGTTGTAGGCTTGAAAATTCACCTAAGTACAAGACAATAAGATAAGGCAAGTAAATATTTTTACATTTTAGCATTGTACATGAGTAGGCAGTAGAATCATCTCTATGCATACAAATGAAGATAGGGTAAGTATGCTAAGTTTAAGTTAAATAATAAACATATGTTTGTAATTTTGTACATAAAGGAATAAAGTATGGCTGTGTAGACTTGATATGGCATAAGGCATTGAATACCATCACTGCAAGTACACGAAACATTTCCTTTCAGCCCCAAAGAGATAAAAATCTTTGATTTCTCGTGTACTAGGATAATAAACAAATGAGTATACTTGTTGTATTTATCAAACTTGCCTCATTTTATTTCATTTCAAAGCTTTGCAAATCCCAGTTTCTAAAAGTCTTAAAACAAATACAACCAAGTAAAAGAAAGAATAAAAGAAGTATACAAACCTGGAAATCAATAAGAAAAAACAAAGCACTTCAGTTTCAAAGCTAGTCAAACATCTCAGTTTTCAAGTTCAAGCTAGTTCAGATTTTCTGGAATCAACAACAAAATAATACAAGTTTTCACATGCCTGTTTCAAGCTGCCTCTTTTCAAACTAAAGAATAAGCTCTCTGTTTTATAGCCAGGTGAGTAAACTTTTTAAAACAAAACTTAAGTAATCTATGAATTTCTGTGATTATGTTTGTTTATATGTATGTGTATGTGCAATACTTGTGAACTTATGTATGTGTGCATATCTGTAGCTTTAACACCTCAGATTTTAGTTCAAGCCCCTGACTTTAACTGTTAACTTGAGATGTCTTCAGTTTAGATGCATATGACCTATGGTTGAAGTTATATGTGATGTATGTATGGAAGTGGGTTTGTATGATTGCTTTAAAGGCTCTGGAAACATATGAGTACGTTTAGATAAACTGTTGTGATCATCTCTGTTTTAAACATTTGAGATATAAAACTTAGCTTTAATTTCCATTTCTTCTCACTCAAATTTCTTTAGACTTAGGTATTTAAAACAAAGTTGGTTGTTTTAAATTTAACAAAGCTTTAAAAATAATTGCCAAAATTATAGATAGGAAACTTTGTCTGGAAAGAAGAAAACACAGAGGAGTTAGAGTTTAGTTAAAAATCAAAACTTGTAATGTGTTGATATAAGTATATAACTGGAATCGTATATAAAAGCTAGGATTTTTAAGATCAAGTTCATGATTTTTAATGTAGTATTGAATGGGTTATTTGGGTTTGTCTGGAAATCATGTTTTCGAGCATTTCCGATGATCGCGGGGTCGAGGGTGGTCGGGGTTGTGTGAGGTGGTGGAGGAGTCTATGGGGGTGATTGGAAAAATAGTGGTAGATGGCCATGGCCACGGTGGCGACAACAGTTTGAGTTTGAAATTTTTAACCCTAGTTTTGTGAGCTCGGGAGTTTTCAATTCGTTCTCTCTCCCTGGTTGATCGAGTTCGGCGAGTCTTTGGGAATTGGTCGTAGACGTGAAGAGGGAGACGAGGCCGGAAGGGTCGACTGTCAGATGGTTGGTCGGCGAGCATCAGCGTGTTGCCAGGTTTGGGTGAGTGCATGTCGATGGGTTCCAGGTTTGGTTTAACAGCTCGAGTTTGAATTCGAGTCTGGGATGATGTGTAGATGATCGTGGGATGGAGAGTGGGAGGTTGCCGATGAGATGGAATTTTGGTGGGAGGCCGGAGTTGATCGAAGTCACGGTGCACGTGCACCGTGCACTCTTGTTTCTGGTGGAAGATCTTGGAATTGGGACGACAGTTCCCATGTGTTCGAGAGATTTGAGTATTTACTCGAAGTCGTTCAAGGGGGGGACTCGAAGCAGTGAAGATGAAGTTGGTTCCAAGTTGAACTGTCGCTGTTTTTTTGGGGCTTTGTTTCATTCTCGTGTAATTTGGTTTACGACTCGAAGTAAAGGGAAGATGGCTCGAGTAGTTTTTGTTATGGGATTTCGAACTGTCATTGTTATAGTTTTTAGATTTCAGACTTTAAATAAAAATAGAGCAAGTTAATACAAAGGCTTTGAAATAAGTTTAAATCTGAATTCAAATGAGTTTGAATCCTAGTTTTCAAAATACAAGTTTTAAAAAAAAATAGAATGTTTAACAACATTAAAAATGTCTTAAGTATATTTTGTAGTGTGTAAATTTAGCTAAGTTAAATTTTGTATTTAATTGAATCTAGCTTTTGGAATAAGAAAATGCCTTACTTTTTATATAAATATAGATTTATAGATTTGTAATTATTAAGTTAATTAAAATAAATAATTAGCTAATTTGATTAATTAATGATTGAATTAATTAATTTAATAATTAAAGGTTAAATTGGTTAATTAAGGTTTAAGATAATCAATTGGTAATAAATGGAAAATTAAGAATCATTAATTAAATAAGAGTTGAATTTTAATTTATGATTATTAATTGATGAAGTAAGAATTAATTAAGTTATATTGAATACTTAATTAATTAAATAATTAAGAATTTATTTATGAGTTAGTAAAGATGAAATTTAATTGTAATTAATAATAAATCTTAATTTAATTAATTTAGAAAAGTAATTTAAGAAGTGTAAATAGTCAATGAATGTTATTAACTAGGATGATTAAATAAAGGAATAAATATGATTAATCTGGATAATTAATTAAGTTTATTAATTTAAGATAATAAATTGTGAATTAGCTAAATATAAATTACTTATGGAAATAAATGAGAAATTTATTTCTCATTAAAATTAATTAAGTTAAATGTGAATTGTTTAAGTAATTAATTTAAATAAACCTTTGAGGATGGGATGAGTATAATTACTTAAGGAAGTAATTAATTTTGGATGATTTAAAAATGAAAGTAATTTGAGTATAATTACTTTGTATAAATTAATCAAGGGATTAATTAGAGGATAATTAATTATGGAGTAATTAAATTATTGATGAAGTAATTAAGGGTAGTTATTTACTATATGGAGTTAATCTAGGTGATTAACAAATTGGTTAAATTGAAGATAAATTACTAAATGTAATAAATGTAATTAGAGATCATTAATTATAGTAATTAATGATGTAAGTTAAAATGGATTTATTTGGAAATAATTAATAAATGAAGGAATTCATTAATGTAATTAATTAAAGAAGTAATGTAATTAATTTTAGTAATTTAAAGATTACTTTCTATAATTGGTATAAGATAATTAAATTGTGAAAAATAATTAAATGATAATTACTTAAATGTAATTAAAGATAATTAATCAAGAAAGGTTAATTAAGATGGAAAAGTAGAGAATGATTAATTAATTGACTTGGAATTAATTAATGGTTATGTAAGCTAGATTAATATTGATAAAGTAATTAATTTAATTTACTTTAAATTAATTAGAGATTTGTAATTAATTTAATTCATTTTAAATTAATTATAAATGAGGTGATTATTAATCTTTGTTTATATATGATGGATGATATTGATTTCCATGATTGATTGTGATCTCAGATATAGATCTATTGTGTTATGGATGCTTGGTTAAGTATGATGATATTGACTATCTGTTTGAGTAGATAATATGGATTATCTGTTTATGATGATGATGTTATATCTATTGTTATATTGTGATTTATCTATCTGTGAGTATATAGATAATTGAATTAAATTGTTTTAACTTTAAAACAACTTGGCCTTAAAAGACACGGTTTGGATTTCGATGAGACCGGGATCGGGTTTCCGTATACCGGGATTCTAGGTCTGGAGACCCGAATACCACATCGATCCAAAATAACGATAGGTCGTGAATCTCAAGTGAAGATGAAGATTCAGAGTGCAAGGGTTATTGTCGTTAACTCTGAGGGTGATTCCAAAATGAGTGTAACGAGATAATGCCTTTAGTTTCGTTCGAACCCGGAACGAACTTGTATGGATTGAATGCTTTCAGAACATCGTCAGGCGGACGATGAGCATTCTAAGTGATGAGTTCTGATAAAGGTAATCGTGACCTCAAGCCTCCTCAACCGGGAATGGCTAAAACAGGGGAGGTGCAGCAAGGCTTCGTGGGTAGCACCCACTTGAGAGCGAGATATACCCTTGTCTAGATGTCCCTTTTTATTTCGGCTGTGTGGGCAGTGGAGACGTCCGACTGCCGGGGTTGTCTCGTTCGGAACTGTTCAGTAAGGAATGGGTCCGGCTTTGTGTTGCAGGGGACTTAGGGTGGGTCCTCGGTACGGTGATCTAGGCCACGTACTGTGACGGGCGGTACCCCAGTAGCCCTGCCATTGTATGGAATCCAAAATCCAATAAGTGCCATCGGATTTGATTGTATACCTATGTATGCTGGAATTTAATCATGTAACAATTTCAGCTATTTCTTATTTACTTGAAAACCCTAGACCTATTATAATATCACTGGATTTTCTATCAAAGTTTTGGTTAGCGTAAGGTAAAAACTTTTCCATGTTTATGTGTGGGAAGTCTTACGTGATACCTTTTGTTTTCAAAGGTTTTTGAAAGTTAAGCAACTTTAACCGTTTACTCATACCAGACCCATGTCTGACCCGAAGTTTATTTCTGTTTTCCATAAACTCTCGGGTACCCAAATTTTTACGGGTAGCCAAGGGATTCAGGTTAGCTTTGATGAATTATGGAGGAGCAATGGAGCAGGAGGCTTCAGCGTGTAGATATATATTGGTTCCGCTGTGTTAGTGTTTATCTGTATTTCCGCTGTGTTATATTTCTGTGTTGTTTTGAGATGTATCGAGTTGTATTAACTAGACAGGTGTTTATAACTGTCTAGTATGTGTTGTATTATCTGTGTAACTCTGATGTATATGATACTATGTAATCTATTATGTGATATATTATATTTCAATCGTTCCGCTGTTGAGATTCTGTTGTTGTTTCTTCTTCTTCTCTATCTTTTCTACTTTCTCACCCCTTTCTTTCTTTTCGATGATGCGATTTTCTGAGCACGGAATTTCGGGTCGTCACAGCTTTGGCTCCGTAAGTCAAGGCGAATGGAGTGTGGCCAGTCGCAGACTTATGAGTGGTACAGTAGGCCCAGAGCGCCGTAGGAAGTTCGTCCACCCACTTTCCTTTAGCCTTTTCCAAATGCTTTTTTAGAATGGACTTTATAATCCTGTTTACAGCTTCAACCTATCCATTTGCCTAAGGGTGAGCGACTTCTGCAAACCTCTTCTCAATAGGATACCTCCAACAAAACTCCTTGAACTCAGCACTATCAAATTGAGTTCCGTTATCAGTTACGATGGTTCGTGGAAGACCGAAACGACATACAATGTTTCGAACAACAAAGTTAATGACCTTTTTGGTTGTGATCGTGGCTAATGGCTCTGCTTCGGCCCATTTGGTGAAGTAGTCAACCGTGACAATTGCATATCTCGAACCACCTTTGGAAACCGGCAATGAGCCGACGATATCAATTCCCCATACCGCAAACGGCCATGGACTAACCATTTGCGTGATTTCTATCGGCGGCGCTCTTGGGACTTTTGCATATATCCGGCATTTTTCACATCATCTAACATGATCTGCGGCATCTCGGTTCACGGTCGGCCAGTAGTACCCATAACGGAGTATCTTTTTAGCTGACATTTGCCCTCCAATGGAGTCGCCACACTCTCCTTCATGGACTTCTTTCAAGACCCGCTTTATATCATCATGGGCGATACACCTGAGTAAGGGAACAGAGAATCCCTTTCGATACATAATTCTTTCTCGTATAATATACCTTGAGGCTTTACGAAGGACTTGCCGCTTTCCGTTCCTTTTCTCAGGCAAGATTCCACGCAATAGGTATTCTTTAAATGGGGACATCCATGATTCCTTTTCAGGTTCTGTTTCTGGTACATGATCAATTTCCATCATATTTATACTCAGGGTATGTAGGGCCTCGACCGGAAGCAAGCCCATCTGTTGTGCATCGCCAGTGCTTGCGAACTTCGCTAACGAGTCGGCTTCCCCATTCTGCTCGCGCGAGATATGTGAAATGTCATAGTATTCGATGTCCGCCAACAACTCCTGAACTCGGGTAAGGTATGGGGCGAGCCGTTGTCCCTTTGCTTGATAGTCTCCCCTAACTTGGTACACCACTAGCTGCGAGTCGCAAAAGATTCCGATAGATTTCACTCCGAGCTCTTTAGCAAGCTTCAGTCCAGCAATCAACGCCTCATACTCGGCTTCATTGTTCGTAGCAGGGAAATCAAGCTTCAAAGCATAGCAAATTGATCGGTTCTCGGGGGTTACAAGAACGACGCCAGCTCCAGAACAATGATCATTGGACACTCCATTGGTATATAGTTTCCATCGTATAGTAGGAACTACATCGCTCTCATGTGGCTCATCCTGCACGATAAATTTTACTATAAAATTCACCAATGCTTGTCCCTGGATAACTCTTCAAGGCAGATAGGTGATGTCGAACTGACCGAGCTCGATGTTCCATTTAAGCAACCTACTAGGCGTCTCGGGCCGCCGTAGAACCTGTCCTAAAGGCTGATCGGTGTAGATATTGATTGGATGTGCCTAGAAATATGGACGAAGTTTGCGTGATGCGATCACCAAGCAGTACGCCAACTTCTCTATCTTCGGATAATTTCTTTCCGCCTCCGTTAATCGTTTGCTGACATGGTTCAACGGTCTCTGGACCCGGTTCTCCTCATGAATCAAAGCGGCACTTATGGCATGTGGCGATATAGCTAGGTAAATATACAGCTCCTCATGATCTGCGAGCTTCGACAAAACAGGAGGTCTCTCCAAATGACTCACCAAAGCTCGGAACGCGCCTTCACAGTCTTGCGTCCATTCGAAATTCCTCTTCCCTTTCCTTATCAAATCGAAGAAGGGAATGCACTTATTGGTTGTCATGGAGATGAACCGACTTAAAGCAGCAACCTTCCCATTCAGGCTTTGTACTTGCTTGATAGTCCTGGGTGCTTGTATATCCCGAATGGCTTGAATCTTTTCTGGATTCACTTCGATTCCTCGAGCGGTGACAATGAAGCCTAGGAACTTTCCTGACGCAACACCAAATGAGCATTTCAAAGGGTTGATTTTCATGCTATAAAATCAGAGGATATCGAACATCTCCGCTAAGTCTCGAATGTGGTCGTTTGATTGCCGTGACTTCACGAGCATATCATCCACATAGACTTCCATCGTCCTGCTGATCTAATCTTTAAACATTCGATTAACCAAACGCTGATAGGTTGCTCCTGCTTTCTTTAATCCGAATGGCATCACTACATAACAGTATAACCCAACATCCATGACAAAACTGGTGTGCTCCTGATTCGAGATGTGCATTAGGATTTGGTTGTACCTTGAGTACGCATCCATAAGTGACAATAATTCATGTCCCGCTATCAAGTCAACCAGCTGATCGATTCTAGGCAAGGGAATACTATCCTTGGGGCATGCCTTGTTTAGGTCCGAATAGTTAACACATGTTCTCCATTTCCCATTTGCCTTCTTTACCAGTACAGGGTTAGATATCCATTCGGGATAGAAGGCATCGCGAATAAACCTGTTAGCTTTAAGTTTATGTACCTCCTCTTTAAGAGCAACAGATCTCTCCGGGTCCAAGCCTCATCTTTTTTGTTTTACAGGTATATACTTCAGATCAATATTCAATGTGTGGCTCGCGATGGTAGGCGAGATCCCACGCATGTCATAATGAGTTCAAGCGAATACATCAAGATTCACTCGGAGAAAATCAGTAAGTTCCCTCATCATCGAAGGGCTGAGTTGTGATCCGATCTTCAACACTCGTGATGGATCGTCGAGGCTGACCGTGATATCAATCGTTAGTTCAGCCGATGCCACCTTGATCTCCTTGGGTTCCTCCTCATCATTCCTCGGATCTATGTCTCTATAGAATCGACTGTGGTGCCCAAACCAAGGCTTAGGCGCCATTTGTCAATCTTCAGTAACTTGGATGCGAACAGACTTGTCCACACCCTTTCCCTTTTCTTTCCGTTGGGCTTCTCTCAACTCAGCCACATAACAAGCACGGCCAGTCGCCTGATTGCCATGCACAACACCTACTCCATTATCTGTAGGAAATTTCAAAGTCAAGCACCACAGGGAAAGAGTTGCCCTAAACTCAGCCAGGGCCGAACGGACCAGAAATACATTATATGGTGAATCAACATCCAAGACAATGAACGGTAGGATCCGCACCCTCCTACGTTCACCTTCTCCCAACTCAACTGGTAACTCGACACAACATATCGGCTCAGTAGCCACACCGTTGAAACCATGTATACGAGCTTTAGATGGTTTCAAATCCTTAGCCTCCATCCTCATTTAATCATAAGCCTTCTTAAAGATGATGTTCACAGAACCTCCACAATCAATCAATATCCTTCTCACCAGAGCAGGACCAATCATGGCAGAGATAACCATCGGATCAATAGTGGGGTCCTCCACTCTATCGGCATCTCTACTTCTGAATATTATATCGTCTGTCATTGTACGTTGATGCTTGACTGGAGTTTCATCCTCAGTGTTCGAACAACATTCAAAGTCCACATGTCTCATTGAACTAGCATAACGCTCCATTTCCTGCCAACTTCTGTCCGCAGGATGCGGTCCATCAATTATCGTGTTTATTACCAACCTTCCGCCGATCTGAGCGGGCTCCTCGGGCCGGTGCGGAGCTTGTCCCCTATTGGGATCAGACGTTCCTTGTCCGCCATCCTGCGGATTCTTGACAAACTGCTGCAACTTTTTCTGGAGAATTAATTTCTCGATCGCATCATGGAGAGGCCTACACTCATTAGTGTTGTGCATGTAGGATTCGTGAAACCGACAGTATTTCCCAATGTCATGTTGTGCCGACCCGATGCTATGCCGACCACCTTGTCTTCAAGCCCTACACCGACCCGATGCTTGGGAACACATTAATATGTTGACCCAATACTATGCCTACCAATATCATGTCGGCCCGATACAATCCATACACCATGCCGACCCGAGTTATTCCACACACTATGCCAAGCCCACCATATTATATACTTTATCGACCCTAGTCATTTCATATACTTTGCCGACCCGAGCCCTACTATATCCTTTGCCGACCCGAACAATTTCATGTGCTCTGCCGACCCAACCACCACTATACCGACCCCTCTGGGTTTCATTGAATTTGCCTAATCATCCACTCTGGTTCCCAATCCAACCAAATTAAATTCTAAGACTTCGACATCTAGTGCTATCCATTTGTCGATTTTATTTAGCCTGGACTGGATATGACTGTTCAAACATTACACTCTGGTCATGCGGATGTTGCCTCGTGATCATCCTTCCCACCAATAGTCGAATTTGGACTTCACGATCAACCTTACATAGTCGGGCCATGGTACCGGGTAACAACACTCTATAGTAGCTTTTTGGATGCAGATATGCCAAATGCCAAAGAATGTCATTAATTACTTTGAAAGTTTGTGTGCAAACATTTTGTGGCAAGGCAAACAACACCAAATCAATTGGACAACCATTTGCAAGCTAAAACAAGAGAGGCAGGGTGTTTAGGCCTGAGAAGCTTACATGACATAAATAATGTAATAACTTTGAAATTGTTATGAAAACTCCTACAGCAACATAGCATTTGGGCAACTTGGATGAAAAATAGATACTGGCTGAATAAAAATTTCAGATGGGAAAAGCATAAGCATATGGTTTGATCTATGGTTTCATGGAATATCTTTAATTAAAATGTTAGGCTGGCAAGCCTTATCAAATATAGGGGAGTGGAAAAGGAAGTATCTGCTCTCATTTTTGATTTGGAATGGAACCTCAACACTTCCAATCTTCCACCAAGCATTTGTAATCAAATTGAACAAGTTAGCATAGATAACAATATAGAAAATGGCTATTAGTGGCGGAACCTCAATAATAATGGTCAATTCAATCTAGCACTTGTATACTTTGCAATAGAGAAGAGGAATCTAATCATCACTTGTTCTTCATATATGACTATGCGAAATCAATATGGGAGCAAATCAAGCAGAATGTTACAAGCCATGCACTGTGATGACATAACGAAAATTCATGAATTCGTGGCAACAAATCATATAAGGAAGAATTTCTATATATCTAATAGACACAGCAGTTGCAACAACAATATGACATATATGGATAGAGAGAAACTCTAAGGGTTTTTCAAAATCAATTTTAATAACAGAAATCAAACTTGAGTTAATTACGTAAAATAGTAGAGTAATAATCAATAAATCAAATCATCTAAATGATGCGATCAATAGCAGAAATATTTTATGGACTAACTGGGGGCTTGTTTGAGTCCCAAAGAATGAAAGTAACAATTGATACAGAAGGTAGACATGGAACCAATCTGCAAGCTTTCATCTTAGAGGTTCAGATCTACAGAAATGAGAGGATGGATATCTTGGCCGCTGGCTAAATTGAAGCATTAAAATGAATTTTTTGGTGATGAAGAAGGATAAAGATTCACCGCCATCAAAGCATTCATGGAAGGTCGGTTGAGCAAATGTAGAGTAGAGTGAAGTGGAGATTAATTAATTCACTTCTCAATTGACACACGGTTTCCTACTTTGGAGGGTGTAAATGGGTCGGACCAAATCCGATGGAGATGTTTCCGCGTCCAGTTGTATAAGAGATTCAGATGGACACGGATCGAACAAGATTTATGCTCGAACATTGTTCGTACGAGTCGGACAACAAATGGAGAATGTTTGAACAACAGAAAAACATTGAATATTTTCAAACGAATATATTTATGTACATTTTTCTTATTCTAATTTGTGTCCTAAACGAGAAAGTATGAACACGACCAATGTTTGAAAAGCAAAAAAACATCGAACATTTTACTCAACATTTGCACACGTTAGAAATTTCAAAATGATCTCAAAATTTGTATGCTTGATGTTTGTAATGCAGATTGATCATCCCCAAATTTGGATTTATTTCACGTGAAACTCAAAAAACCATTAAGGGATAGTGTAAGGATGTAGCATAAGGGTTGTTGCTGATCCCCACAGCCCACCCCACCCCCACCCCAAACCCCAAACACCCTGCCCCTCCTCAAACCCCCCAAAGGCACACCCATTTTCCCCGCATATGCTAAACTTGAATGTAACGTACACTTACACCAATATTTAGCATAAAATATTTGATGTTCGTGATATTAATATGTAAATTAATTACTAATATGAACATTAGAGCACGCGCTTCGCGCATGAATTGTTTTTCTACAAATTGTATATATTTAATACATTCAAAAGAAAATAATTTGCACAAATATTTAATAATATTTTTGCGTTAAAATCATGTGTAGTTAGTTTGAATTTATATTTATAAGTTGCAATGTTTAATTTTTTGTTAGTTTGAATTTTTATTTATATTATTTATTAATAAAGAATGAATTTGTAAAGAAAGCTTTATTTTTTATACCATATTTTTAAGTAATATTAAGATTTTGTAATATTTGTGGAGGATAATTTTGAATTTATAAAAGAAGTTTAATTGGTAGATCTTATTTTTAAGTAATATTAAAGTTGGGTATATAAAGGGACATTTTTACTAATTACGCTGACACCAAAAAACACATCAAATGTATTACAACTATTACTGTAAATATAAATAGTGTTGCAAATTTTAAACAACCGTCCGATGTCTGCTCGTGTCCAAATCTAAAAAATGTTCATTGTGTCCATCAGATTTTAATATAGACATAAATTAGAACAAGAAAAAATATATCAAACTGTTTTCATTCGAACTGTTGATGATTTTTCTATTATTCGTTTGTTGTCCCATCTGTCCGAAAGATGTCCAAGCTAAAACCTTGTTTGGTCTTCATTCTTTT
Source organism: Allium fistulosum (assembly GCA_030737815.1). NCBI lineage: Eukaryota > Viridiplantae > Streptophyta > Magnoliopsida > Asparagales > Amaryllidaceae > Allium > Allium fistulosum. Next base: position 107,311,683 of record CM060907.1, read on the forward strand.
AAATTTCTTATAGGACAGAATCTGCAAACACATCCGTCCAGTCCAGTCCAAATCAATAATAAAAAGAGAAATTTTGATATTCACCTTGTTATCACTGTATGATGCACCTGAACCGTTGCAAGCTTTCGTGGATTGGACAATTAACCTACTAAATTCTTTTCAAAAAATTTAATTTTCTAGGACATTCGGAATCACCAAAGAAATCATCTGTTTTCTTTTCCTTTTCCCTTTTTTTAAATTAAACTATTGTTGCTGCATCTGGCAGCAGTAGATACACTTGCCGCCTACCCAAATTAAAATGATAGAAGACGGTCGAAAATGCTTCCAAAAAACTAAAAACAGGCATCTGTTTTAGAAAATCATGCTGTGAAGGAATTACAGGTATGTGCTTTGCTCTCTGCATGGCACTAACTTACATGAAACCAAGCACATTTCACCGCTTTTGCTTAGCCGCTATCTTGGAAGAAATCCTTCCCCTGGCGGTGGTACTCCTTTCTGTACGCTGCTTCCACTGTTTTCTCCTACTCTTCCTCGAAGGATCCCTCTTCCTCCCTTGAAGACGCTGCCTTCTGATTTCCGGATCTGCCCACCCTCTTCCCCACTCCGAGAAACTAGAATACGGCTTCGGTTTCTTCAAAGAGTGTATCATATCTGCTTCCGGGTAAGCGTTCAGAGTCTGTTCCGATTCCGAATGTATGAACCGTAGCCCTGAATTCGTTAGCTCCGGGTTTTTTACTGTAACGTGTACCTGTAATAAAGTGCAGAAACAAAATGACTTGGAATTTCAGCAACTGTTGTTCTTAATTTCATTCTGCATTTAAGATGATCAATGCATATATATATACACACACACCTGTTCAGTTGCTTCTCTGATCAAGCCCTTGTCTTCTAGTATGCGCGCTAGGCCCCTCCACCATGACACATCATTTAATGCATACTTCTGGTTCTGTTAACAACCATTAGTTTAACTTTGTTTAAAAATGAATGTAAGACTAAAGATGTTTTCTTTGTACTGAGGTGAAATTAAACCGCTTTAATAAAAAACTAGTTTCAAAAGGAGTATTACACTGACGCCGTTTGTGAATAGAGCCAGCATAAATTTTTGAAAGAAAAAAACGAATAGTCCTAGCAGATAGGTCACCTTTTGTTTACTCTGGCAGAAATTGGCCGTATTTTATGATATGATTTGTTCAGATTTGTAGTTAGTTTAAGAAAGCGGCTCAAATGATAATAAAAGGAAAAAGGCTAAAGAAAATGATGAACCATTCGGTAGATAATAAGTTCATTGCTTAAAATTGATAATTTGTAATAGACATCATCTGAAGCTCGAAATATCATATTTGTACTTAAAACTGATAATAGGTTTAAAATATGATGGAAACATAGACCAAAAATGTTGCATCTGTACTGATGAGTCACGTCGATAAAAAATAAATAAATCACATTGATGCTATTTCGAATGGGAGTCGACATAAATACTTGAAAATAGATAAATCATACTACCGTGATTTACTTTTGTCGGGTACAAATGGGCCTCTTTTTGTTACACTACCAGAAAATTGACCGTATTTGTATTATGTTTGTTTGAATTTCTAATTGGCGGGAGAAAGTGGCTCTAAATGATAATAAAAAAAATGGCCAAAGAAAATGAAGAACCATTCGGTGGTTAATAAGTTCATTACTTAAAATTGATAATGTGTTTCATTTTACATGTAATAGCTGTAGATGTATTTGTAATATTCAAGGTTTATGAAGATAAAGGTAATGATTAGTTCAATCATTTAAAAGCATACACAAATATTTCGCATCACTATTTTAATAACACTTTCACATCTGTGTAAAGCAGATTGTGTCTGCTTCACAATGCAAATGCTAGATAGTAAGAACATCTTAGACAGGATGGAAAGCAAAAAAACTTGAACAAAGAGGAACAAAGTAGGAAGATTTCCAACTCCTCCAGTGGTGTGTGTTGGAATATTTATTTCAATTTTTCTAGCCTATAAACAATTTTTAAATTAACAAGACTAAACAGTTTTCAAAAACCCTTTAGGCAAATGGTTGACAACAACAACTATTAAGCCATTATTCCTAAACAAGTTGGGTCGGCTAGAGATGGAACTCAAACTAAATGACAAAGTCAATTTAAAAGTAATTAAAAATAATAATAACAAAAACCATGATAATAATAATAAAATAAAATAAAATAATTAAACAAATAATAATAATAATAAAAGTAAAGATTAAAATAAAACAAAAAATAAAAATATATAAAGAAATTAAAAAAAAAACCATAATGATAGTAGTAGTAGTAGTAGTGGTGGTAATGGTACACATAGTAATACGGACCAAAGATTAGGCAAATGGTTGAAAATAAATAAAATAACATAGGAGCAAGAACTTCTCATTTCATTGCAGAAACAGATTGATAATTTTCATGACTGCAGACCCCAGTTTCTAAAATCTCATCATTAAAATTTCAAATCTCCACCAAAAATCACTCGTTCTTCATTCACTTGCATCTCACTAACGATTCCTCATCCTTATCTCTATCAAATTATACTTTGGATTCAACTATTTTCGGAATTTAAAATTTTTATTCCAATATATAAACCCTACTGCTATTGATTAAGGCACACACATCTAGTACAATATTTTGATGCAAAATATGTTATGGAACATTTGGACGACTTGAATCATATTGATCGAATTTTATTTTATATATGATGAGAACTATACTTTTTACTGCGAGGAATTGCACACTATGGGACTTGGGTATTTGGAGGCGGTTGTAGATTTGGATTTCACTCAGTTTTATGATTGGAATTCAACTATATGAAATATTTATACTAAAGTTTAGATGTTGCTATTGTTAAACGAGCTCACCGCGGAAATTTTATTGAGCTTCTACGGGTAAATATTCTTACAAAATGTTTCTGTAGTTAACATTTTATTTATTCATTTGCAGCATTGGTTTTTCGAGTACATGATTGTTTGCGGATATTTTATTGAAGAAAATGTAAGACAAACATCATATCATCGACTTAAAACGTGGGAAAAAAGAATAGGTGGAACGTGCATGTTACATCATCCCATCTATTCTCGAGCACACATTACCACATTGATCATAGGAAAACTTGTACTACTAACAAGAATCCATGAATCTATTCTGTAGTAGTTGTTGAACTTGAAGTGACGGTAGCTTATAACTTATCATTGAAGAGATTGTCTCTGATTGTGTCTTCTATGGAGTTTTATGAGTTATGTTTAGGAAAGGTGTGAAGTACTTCGAAGTGGGCGGTTTCATAGAGATTTAAAAGACGACTATGACAAAATCTATCGAGATACTTACCACAAGGAATCTAAGGTTAATGAAGCTCTTGATATTCTAAAATAGAAGCCTTGTTGGTCAATGCTCATTGACGATGACATTAAGGGGAAGGTCATGAAGATAACTATAGAAATGTGCCATCAAGAAATTCAATCGAGTCGTCCCTTGAACCATGGTTCAGTATTCCGCCCGGCACATTGGAATTCTGGCCATTCCGATCCGGTTCCATCAGTGACCGGGACGGAATCGCACGCAAGTTCCATTCCGGATCAAATTGGTAATAAAAACAAAATTAACTTAATAAACGACGGAAGAACGAAAAGGATATGAAATGCTAAAAGACTAGAAGCAATATCCATTGAATAAAACAATGATAACCAATTTCGATATCGTGTGAGTTCGCGCTTTGGATCTGAAAACGAAAAAGAGGGACATCTTGGAAAAAATTTGAATTAAATTTAGGTCATCAGGAGGAGGCGGCGTGATAAAATGAGAAACAGAATAACTTGAGTTAGAGTTTCATGTGGTTGGTGATATTGGGCTTTAAAAGGAAAAAAGAAGAAGGAAAAAGGATATTGGGCTTTGGATTTGTATGGATAAATTTGATACATGTTGGGCCACATATATGTAAAGCTATATTTTTATGTATATGTGATAGATATTAGATAGGATAAAGTAATTTAATTAGCTGGGAAGCATCGTTCAAAGAAGAAAGGAAACGAAATCTGAAACCGGAATCAAAACGGAATTTGCGGAATATCCGAAACGGAACCGAAATTGTAAAAATGTCAAATGACCGGAACGGAACCGAAAAGCGGAATTTTAAACCTTGCCTTGGACAATCAAATGATCCTTCGACATCAGCTGGAAATGGTGAAAACAGACGTAATTCAACCACAACTACCATTGGAATGCTATACAGTGGTGTTGCTAGTGAATCGGAAGGAATCAAATCAAGCTGCTGAGAAAACAAAGAAGCAAGCAAACTGGTACATGCTAGCGATAACCTAACCACACTATTGAAGGAAATCTCAATCAGTTCTTCCAGAAAAAAGAAGCCAGCCCATACAAGAGAAGCGGATCAAACATGAGCTGTAAGGGAGAGGATTGAAGAGATGATTCGGGAAAGACATCTACGATACAAACAAGAGAACGCATTCATGTCCTAAAACACTTCACAAGCATCTGTACCAATTTGGCATATGTTCTCAAAAGACAACGTGAGAATTTGGTGTCTCGATGCAAACGAAGTCATTAAGGATGAGGTTCCAACCAAGGTAAAAAAAATGTGTATTTCATTTCAGTATTCATCATATTGTTTTCAGTATTTCACTTTGTCGTGTTTTACTATTTCAATGTATTTTGTTTGCTATTTAAGTATGTTGTATCACGATGTTTTAATGTGTTGTATTTACATTTGACTATGTCAACCTATCAGTATTTCAGTATATTCTCTTTCGGTTACAAAGTCAAATGCATACGAATCAAATTTAAATATCATCGTACGAAGAAAATTAAATAACACAAAAATAAAACATAATGATTAACCAACAAAATTAACAAACATATGCAAAATAATATTAGCAATTAAATTAATGTAAATATTAGATTAGTTTAAAATTTAAAAAAAAAAGCGTGAATAATTGTTTGAGTTAAATGCATTGGATAATATACTATTGTGGAGCTGGTTGGTGAAAATGTTGTGGAAAGCTAAGGGTCCGTTTGGTTTCATTTTGTATTTTGAGTTTTGTGTTTTCAACTTGCACTAAGAAATAACAAGAAATAAGAGAAGAAGATTTATATTTCTTAGCCATTGCGATGACCAACGGACAACGAAGGAGTTGGATTGCTCTCCGTGCTTTTGTTATCTCTCGAAACACGAAAAACAAAATAAACTTATTTTATATTTTACATGTTAATTTCATTTTTCAAAATTGTTTGTTTTTCAACAATACATACAACGGACGCGCTTTTGTATAGGCGAAAACACAAAACTAAAAACGACAAACCAAACGGGGCCTAAATGTTTTTATGAAACTAAATAATTAGCTATATAAACAGTTTTATGAGAACTGTTTAGCCATATAAATTTCTAAACAATTGTTTAGCCATATAAATGGTTTTTTAAAGACAGTTTAGCAGAAACCGTTTTGCGGTTTAGGTTCAAAATGAAACGTTGGAATCGCTCCAACTTTCTTTCTCTTATCACGTTCAAATTCCAACCGTCGGAGTGCCGCAAGAGGAAAATAAGTTGGAACAATTCCAGTTTCCTCAGTTTTGGCGACTGTTGGAGATGGTCTAACTGCACAAAATATATAGTATAAACTCAAGTCAGATAATGCAAGGTATACCTCCTCTCTAATTTTACTGACCAACATCCTGAAATTACGTCTTCCTGAAAGCCATTGCCTGCCACTGTACTCACTATATTGGATTGTGTCTGCTTCCTGAAAATTAATGCAACATTAATTGTTACGCACAAGGTCGAAGTAGAATAAACAGAATTGAAAATGCTTTGATATCTTTGTTCTTCATGCTAAATATGGCTATGTATCGTGACAAGTTATGAACTGGAACAAGCCTAACACAGTACGAACTAATTACTTGGGTAATCTCAAACAAAAACATTAATATAGACATGCATATAGAAATCTGTAATTTGAGAAATCAAACTGTTTTCACAAACTGTGCGGACTTACCCAGATATGTCATCAATGATAGCAAACAAGAAGAGAATTCAAGCAAGCAGAAAGCACATGTTAAAAGTTAAAACTGAAACTACATGCATCCTATACAACCTTAATCAGTCATCCTTAAAAGTATACAATACACAGTGAATGTATTGAAGGAAGGTAGTGTCAAACTATTAACATATGGAACGTACAAAGAATCATGGCTTGAATTGTTTTGAATATTGAATTACGTAACAGACTTACATGACTTCAGTAAACTAACAGAGTGAGCAAGCGGACAAAAGGCATCAAACTAATAAGACGTGTAAACATTTGAAAAATAACATAGGACTATAAATGCCATTATTTTGAAATATGATTTGTTTGAGGATATTTAGATGAAAACGGTTAACAAAGATATTGGGCATGCTCAAAGATCACATTTCAATAATAGTTCAACAACAAAGCACATAAACCAATGTATGTCATGAAGAACAAGCATGCATCAAGGAAGAATTTTACAAAATTCTCATAATGATATTTATATAGATAAGAAACATATAACTATAACCAAGAGAATATGGAATGGCTGATTATATACATTAGAGCTGACTTATACATATTGAACAATATCAAATATTTTACATTAGGTAGCTTCATGAACTACCATTAGATAGTACCAAATTCTTTGACCAGGATAATAAAAGCAGAGAACACTACTCATATATTGATTTTATTAGCCTTGTCCATATGTAAGTTCATATGCTCAACCCGCTTAAAATGTGTTAAACTTCGAAGTGCCATTAGTTGGTGTCCAAATTTTAAAAAATCATCAAAGCAGAGAGTCTTCCATGAATATTATCATTGTAGTATTCTTACTGTTGCGAAATCCAGTATAATCATTTCATGACTATGAATATAATCTAACATATAATAGAATATTTATCAGGCAGCTGCAAAAGAAGTGGGGGGGGGGGGACTGCTATTTGGAAATATAAAATATAATAACGTAAAAATCAGAAAAATTAAAAGTAAGTTCTAGCTCATGTTGATATTAAAATTAAGAAAATCTTCAGAAATACATAACAAGCTACTTACACATTCAGATTTTATAGCATGCATCAATATAGCAGCTTGTTCCGTCAAATTTTGCATTTCGGGAGGTCCAGTGGTACAAACATCGCATCTGAATAGGAAAAACAAGTTATAAACAAGAAGTAGCATTTCAGAAACTTTGGTTTTCTTTAAATTCCTTTGAAAAAAACACCATATAACTTGCTTACGTAACAAAAGACGTGTTTTATGAATTTTTTGGAATGAATTCGGAGTATTACTATGTGATGCATGTTAAGGTTCACATTACGGTGTGTTGATGCAACCGACTAATGCTCAAGTTGTTTGCAGCTAGCAGGACCATAATATTTGAAACACTTGCATCTATGGGGTTGGTATGTTAAGATTTTGTTTCAACATAAATTTTACATGTGATGTTAAAATGAAAATTCCAAAAGCTTCAAAAAAAATTAAATTATACAAAAGTATAGCAAGCTTTGATTTTGTGGTCGTGTGACAATCTGAATCTTACAACTGTTAGTAGGAGTAAGTTAAATCTTATATTCCTTCACCCACTTAAAATATTATGCCCTGCTAAATTTAATACTGTGATGCAATGCGCTCAAAAATCAAAAGCATGGATTTTTTGGCATATAAATATGTGGTTGAATGAAGCGGTTAAACCTTATAATTGTCACTTCAGAATAATAACATAAGGAGGTCCCTTCAACTAATAGAATGCAAAAACGGTAATATGATCATCTTCTAACTTACTCTAGACACTAAAACTAATGCCCACTCTTTAAGTCAAGCATATAAAATTATTTTCTTTTTATACTCATTGTTCTTGATTTTGACTTGGATGTAAATCTGAGCCGATATTTTGGCTTGAGAAGGTTTTTTTTTAAAGCCTTTTTTTTTTGGTTAAATTAGGATTTACAATATTTCAAGCTTTTGGTAGAGTGAACATGTGGATGTGATGCTACACTTATTTTGTTTCATCTTTATAGTCCATAATATTCATTTGCTTAGTGATTGAACTCATGATATTCTTAATAAAACAAGGACCCTTTCCATTAGCTTACTGGTGTGTGTGCGTGTGCGTGTGTGTGTGTTAAAATGTCTACTTATAGTGTGTGTGTGCGTGCAAATATACAATCAAATTGATGTGAGCACGCACGCGTGAGCCGGAGCGTGCTGGCATACGCGTGTGCATGTGCATGTGATAAATATTACAAACTGTAGATGATTGAGGGATTTGATTTTTTTTTCTAGCATATAGCGTTTACCACATTCTAGACACTTAGCATGCAAAGTAACACATAGGTTACTTTGTACTGCACATAATGCAAAAATTAACCTTACCAACAAAAGAACTGACATCATACTGCAGATATATCACAAAATAACTAGAGGAATACGTTCCTAAACTCTCCGCTCTGCAGTCTATCTCTATTAGGAACAAATTGTCGTCGACCAACATGGAATTTAAAGGAGAATACAACAACAACTAAGCCATGGAAAAAAGTAGAGCATGGAAAGGAGTAGATGGAAAAAAGTAGATTAATTTTCCACAGGAAAAAAGAATCTGACAATTGAGAAAATACTTGTACATACATATGACATTTATCAGAGTGAAACTCTTCACCAAAATAATTCACAATTAATTTAGCACGGCATGTTGCTGTATTCATACCATACCTAGAAATAAAGAAAGAATTGAATATTACAATAAGCAATTAAGGTTAAACACTAAAAAGCAGTTATATGTGACGGATTCAGAATCTGTACCGAAAGCACTCAGAGAGCATTTTATTTGCTTGATTTGTTTGTTCTTCACTCCTTTTGTTAGGAAGAAGTGTCGGAATTCTCGACAAATTGGCATATAGAGCTATTACAGGAAGGTAAAATGTTAATAGATTGCATAAAATATAAGGCAACACTTAAAAGAAGTTTACTTCAAGAAATGTTCAAGTGTGTATAATGTTGACATTGTCCCTATACCCGTGATCTTAAAAGATAAGTCTTAGATTTAACATAAACAATATTATAATTTTGAAAATCAGTAGATTATGCACTCAATACACAGCTAATTTCTTATTCATGCAAGGAATTTTAAGGAACATACGGGGTGCAATATATCGCCATCAATATATGAAAAGAGAAGTTTGTCATCAACAGAAGTAACAAGATAAGCTTGCATGGTCTTTACCAATGACAGGTGATTAAAGATGTACACCCCAGAATAATTTAGTGTATTAAGAAGCATTCAAATGACGTTCCTATACCTTTAAAGATTCTAAAATGAAACATATTTTTTGTAATCATCAGGCGATAGGTGAATAGTGTTTGTGTCTTGAACAAACACAAAATGTACTACTCACTACAATCAGATAGCTTCCCATCTCTTCCAGCTCTGCCCGCCTCTTGATAATACGCTTCCAAACTCTGCAATAACAAAACTTATCTTATATCTATGGTAAAAGGTATGTAAGAAAACAATACAGTTATGTGGGAGAAAATGTGTGTGTTTTCTCTCTATATCCACATAACTTCGAAAAAAGCAATTTATTTACATGCCACATCATATACTGACATACATCCATGGTGGTTTATTTCTATCTTATCGGTGTTTTAATCATATGACCAATACACAAGTGAATTGATGAAAGTACATGTTATAAATAATATAAGAGAGAATTTGGGACCCTAAAGGCCAAGTCATCCGTAAACCTGCTTTACAAAGCCAAGTTTATTATAAGAAAAGGTTCTGCAGAACTGAGCTATTTATAACAAGACCAGATAGTCAGTTGAGACGAGAAACTTTTATCACAAGGTTCAACTGCAAGTGATCGCCGCGAATTAATCTCCTTTAGAAGTCAATCAATTTATAGCCTAATCACTCTTTAAATGAATGACAAGGTTGACTGGCCACAACAGACATTATTCTCACAGGAAAAGGAAGAGAGGAGCTCAAAATGGAAAATTTTGTGAAAAACGGCACACACACAAAACGCGCGCGCGTGTGCGCACACGCGCACATATGTGTGTGTGTGTTGCTAATATCAAAAGATTAAACCTAAAAAAAATGTTAGACTAACATCTCAATATATTTATCATTTTGAGCTGCTTTACCAGTCCATGATTGATGATAATAATCCCAAATGTATATACTGTAGAAGTTGTAATGTTCTTTAAAACATGAATATGTTGAAATTTTAATTATACATAAATCAAATCTACAAGGCCTCAAAAGGAGCAAGATATGTTATGAAAGTTAGCTAGAGATGTCACAGTGGGGAACTTAATGTATAGTTCCTGCCGTTATAATGTAAAGAAGACTCGCCTGCGGCCAGCCATAGTGAATAATTCTTCGAACATTTGACTTATCAATACCCATTCCAAAAGCAATCGTTGCAACAACAACCTACAATAGATACAATGTGAAAATGTAATTAAAGTTAACTTAAAAGTTAATGAGTCGCGATGGAAAACCAATTTTAAAAAGCATATGATAAAGCAGATTCAAGATGATGAATCCCCCAAGACTATTAAAGATGACTCTAACCAATATTATCTATGGTTCTTCTATCACAATTTTTTTTACTACGGATGAAAAATATTTGTAACTAAAATATGCTATAATTGAAAGATATGCTAGCCTATAGTAAAGCAAATAGCACATACGAAATTACAGCATATGATGTAGGTTATTAATACAGAAGAGGAAAGCATGACTCGGTATTTCTTGCATTTATCAAGTCGACCTTTGCGCTTATCCACCAAATTTATATTGTTGATCTCAAGTTCTACTTCTGCGTTGTAGAAATAAACTGTGGGAGTAACAATATTGTGTGAATTTGATTCAACTTGATAAAGTGTGGATTTATTTCCTAAATTAGGAGATTGAGCACAAATGTAAATAGGAATTAGTTTAGTATTAATACCCAATTGTTATGGCAGATTTCAATCGAGACCGCTCAAATTAAAATCCTCAAACGCAGCGGAAAAGCTAGATCGTGGTAAATAGTGCAAAACAACCAAACACCACTAGAATTCAATATATCCAAATCAAAGCACGATCACAATAACACCACAAGCAATATATGATAAGAAGCAATAACGAAAACAATAAATCACACACCGATTTATAATGGTTCCACTAACATCGTGTTAGTGTACATCCACTTTGAGAGATATCTTTTATTATCACCAAATAAGAAGAGTACAAAAGATTGATTACAATAATCTATTCTTTTAAGAATCAATGTTTGTGGAGATTAGAATTGAAGAAATAGAGTTTTGCCTAAAACCCTAATTAATGGAGGACTAAACCCTTGATTAGATAATTGCTTCCCTAACCCTCTTTCAAATGAAGAGAGCATATATACTGGTGGATAAAACCCTGGCAAAAGACGAACTTGCCCCTGAACGAAACAACATAAAACCCAGCCCAGAAAACAGCAACTCGCCGGCTCAGACGTCTGGAACAGGGCTCCAGACGTCTGACTCAACATTCGGAAAACTGGACCATGTAGGGCCAGACGTCTGGCCCATTCCTGCAGACGTCTGGCTACAGGCAGCCAGCACAATGAGCAGCCAGCACAGTGAAAACACTTCAGTTTGCTCCTCCGGACTCCGTTTCGCAACCCGTCTTCTTCGACACCAAACTACATTCATCCCCTTCAATTTATCTTCATATAGTGTCACAAAATTTAACACCAATATCATTTCTTTCTAGAAATAGGGGATTTGAATTTTATTTTATTTCTAGAATAAGCAGATTGTATAGATTTTCTCTTCCTTCTAAGTTGTATATATATTCCCTCATTTGAGATAATAAAATACACAGCAAATATTCTAAACCTCACATGGTATTAAAGCGTGTTTCGATTCTACTAATATAATTGGGTGGTTCAATTTCAATTTGCAAACTACAATTCAATTCATCAACTACCACCAGAATTCATCAATGCTCGTTCAGAGATTGTATCTTATCATCATCCTGATTTGAAGTTTGAAGTTTTGGAACCTATTAGATATATTACTCAAACCATGCTTCTGCTACTAGCGAAACAATCTAATGTTGTTGCGTCAGTTTTTAGATTTTGGATTTCTTTTCCTGATTGTATCAATCTTTTAACGACTATAATGAATCTCGATTGAAATTCCACTTTCAATCCAACGGGAATCTCTTTATCCTTATTTTCTCTTTTCTCAGATTTCGGTTTTGGATTTCTGATCGGAATTACTCTTCCAATCCCAATGGGAATTCCACTTTTAATCACATAGGAATTTCTTTATTCTCGTTTCCTCTTCCCGAATTTCAACTTCGAATTTTTAATTCATTATTGGCGTCTTTTTATATTGTTGTCTACCAATTAGGTACAAGTTGAAATTTGAAGATAGTCTCTCTAACAGCACTTGAAATCGTTATTTCATAGCATTAGATGGTTTTGATGACTATGCCAATTTTGGATTCTATTTTTGATCGTGTTTGTTTTGGAAAAATCCAATTGCTACTTGTCTTAAGTTTGAGGGGAATGTTATAGATGTTAAAGAATATTGTAGGAGATTTCGCAATTCATTACTTGCCTATTGTATTTTGTAGTTTTCCTTAATTATAATATTTTCAATTATATAATTACTTGGGTTCCAATTAATCTAAATATGAGTCATATATTATTGAATTATGAATCAAGTCATTAATAAAGATGTAGTCTTCAATATTCATTTGTCTCTTATTCTTCCTCTCTTCTTGCTTTCTACTTTCCTATTTTATTTTGTTTTCTTCAATAATTTCAACATGGCATCAGGCAGCAATTCTTTAGGGTTTCATTCTTTTTCCTCTCTTCTACGTGTGTTCTTTTTTTTCTACCATGGCTAAAGGCAGCTCAATCTCAGAGGTAACCTTCAAGTCGTCCTCATCAGCGCAGTCACCTTCTACTCAACTTAAGGCCCTTCAGAAGCTTCTAAGTCAGTCCTTCAATCAGCTGACTGCTACTCAGGATACGGGAATGTTAGCCATGAGAGGTAATAAATCAATAGCTTGTTTTGTCAATAAAAGAACTACTAAACCTTGGATTCTTGGCTTTGGCGCTTCAGATCACAAGACTGGAGATGCATCTATTTTTTCTGAGTTTCACACAAGTACAGGAAATCATACTGTTAAAATTGCAGATGGCACACTCTCTAAAGTTGAGGGTTCGGATTCAGTCATAATAAATAAGGACCTAACTCTCACAATACAGGAGGCACCGACTGATCGTAGTTGGAAAAAGGCTGTACAAGATGAGATCAACGCTTTGGTGAAGAATGGTACTTGGGAAATTACAAAATTACCTACTGGGAATAGACTCATGGGATGCAAGTGGGTATTCACCATCAAACATAAAGCAGATGGTAGCGATGAAAGGTTTAAAGCTCACTTGATTGCTAAAGGTTTCACTCAGTTTTACGGTATTGATTATCAAGAGACCTTTGCGCATGTTGTTAAACTCAACACGATCTGTGTTCTATTCTCTCTTGCTGCAAAACAAGACTGGCCATTGCACCAACTAGATATTAAGAATGCTTTCTTGAATCGTGATCTGGAAGAAGAAGTCTATATGGATATTCCACCTGGCCTCGAGCATTCATCTAACTAGGACAAAGTATGCAGACTCAAAAAAATCTCTATATGGCCTTAAGCAATCTCCACGCGCATGGTTTGGAAAATTCACTAAATCAATCATTTGGAGTGGCTATACTTAATGTCAGGCAAATCACACATTGTTTGTCAAACTCTCATCAGATAAAAAGATAGCTATCCTAATTGTTTATGTTGATATAGTACTGACAGGCAATTACAGGGAGGAACTAGAAAGGTTGAAAAGTTCTTATTAAAGAAATTTGAGATTAAAGATCTCGAGTATCTCAAATATTTTCTTGGCATGGAAATTGCATGATCAAGAAATGGCATTTTTGTTTCTCAACGTAAGAATGTTCTAGACTTACTCAAGGAAACAGGAATGCTTAGTTGTAAAACGGCTTCAACTCCAATGGATTCGAACAAGAAAATTGGCTCAGGGATAGATAAGACACGTGTGGACATGGAGAGATATCGATGGCTAGTTGGACGCCTTGTTTATTCATCTCACACTAGACCTGATATTAGTTTTCTTGTTAGTGTGATGAGTCACAATACATGAATAATCCAACTGTGGAACACATGAAAGCTGTTACAAGAATCCTTAGATATCTCAAGATGACTCCATGAAAAGTCATCTTTTCAGAAAGAATGATAATAAAGAAATCATAGTCTGCACTGATACAGACTGGGCAGGAGACGTAACATATCGAATGAGTACTTCAAGTTACTGTTCTTATGTTTGGGTAATTTAGTAACATGGAGTAAGAATCAGTCAGTTGTTTTTAGAAACTCAGCTGAAGCTGAATTTAAAGCTCTAGCTCTCGGCATCTGTGAAAGGATTTGGCTAAAAAGGTTACTTGGAGAACTGAGAGTATTGACAGAAAAGTCTATACAAATGTTTTGTGACAATCAGGCTGCCATTAGTATCGCAAAATCATGTTCATCACGATAGGACTAAGCATATTGAGATAGACAGACACTTCATCACTGAAAAAATTGAGAATGCCATTGTTCAAACCATTTATACTCCATCAAGATTCCAAACAGTAGACATCCTCACCAAAGCTCTTCCAAGAACCGGTTTTGAAGAATTAATGTGCAAGCTTGGGATGTACAACCCAGTTTGAGGGGGAGTGTGGATTTATTTCCTAAATTAGGAGATTAACCATAGCTATAAATAGGAATTAGTTTGGTATTAATACCCGATTTCATTTCTATTTAGAAATAGGGGATTCGAAATTTATTTTATTCCTAGAATAAGCAGATTGTATAGATTTTCTCTTCCTTCTAGGTTGTATATATATTACCTCATTTGAGATAATAAAATACACAACAAATATTCTAAACCTCACATAAAGGATAACTAAATGTTAGCTTCAACTGATAAAAACAAGAGAGTAGCAGTAATGAAAGATGATTTGGAGAATGTTTCTATCAACCACAATATGGAGTAGAAAATCATTTAGGCGTTGTTCATGGACACGGAAAACGCTCTTGGAAAAGCGGTAAGCAGAAAATACATCTGACTTGTTTGATATTCGTCGAACGTATTGATTACATCAATGTTTATATGGAAAGCGTTAGGCAACTAGAAAATGAAGCATTTAGACAGAAGTAAGATTTACGTCGGACGCAAATGACTTGAGTCGGACGTAAAAGTTTACATCAATTTTTTGGCTATTTAAGTTATCATTCTCATATTCATCCATCATATCCATTTATCAGTTATCTTTTTCTACAAATTCTTCTTAGTCATGTCTAGATACGATTTCTCATGTAATAATTTTGAAAATGATTCTTGAAGCACGGATGATTCAATTAATAGTGATGATCTATCCTATTATTTACGACGATTAAGAGGAGTACGACAATGATATTGAAGCTATTGCTAAATTGATGGTAAAGTTATTTCGGTTAATTCCTACTCCACGTCATAATTCTTCTATTCGACTTTGTATTTGAATCTGAATTTCTATTATTGCTTAATAAATATTAAATATGAAATATTTATTGATTATTAATTATTATTAATTATTAACTATTGCAAATAAATAAACTATATACATTACACAATACTTTCCATCCAATCTCAAATTGATTTTTTGTTCACCAATGTCGCGGTCTTTAACCTTTAATCCAATTTGTCCGTGAATGCACCCTTGTACTTTAATGTGTAAGTTAGATTGTATTTTGTATATTTATTATAAGGTAACTGTTATTATTCATCCGAGTGTACAGATGGCCAAAGATTCAAGCTTGACATGTATTGTGATGAATTTGATTATATACGAAAGCCCCTTTTCGTTATATCCAAGGTAGCCATTGTAATACACCCGAGTTTTAACTTTAGGATAGTCAAAACATTATAGTAAAGCTTTTACTCTTTAAAAACTATTTAATATACTACTTATGACAAGGTAGGAACCCAAGACCTACCCAAATCTTCTTCATGCTTTGTATGGTACTGATACTTATCATCCATCAAAATTAACATTTTTATAAAGTAATGATGAGAGTGGATTAACAATCTACAGATAGGAAACCTTGCTATTAAGTGCATTAATTTGCACAAAATTCAATGTACAAACTCTAGATCAGATTTAACATGACTACAGGTAATTTGATACTTATCATCCATCAAGCTTTATCATACAAATGATGATATAAGATGGGGACAGAGCAATGACAAAACAATAGCTTTTCATATTTCCAATCAAGGTTTGCAGATTCCCATATACATTTCCCGAGTTTTCATACAAATCACATCTCATTGCAAATTTGTTTATTTGTTCATGTATATGATGCACACTCATTACATCATGTTTTCTTGGTGTTCAAGCACAATTAATGAGAAATAATATTGATTGACAGCTAACACCGAACACTTTCAATTTCATGGTTTAATCTCATAATATAATATGAAGAAAAAATATATTAAAGCATCTTATACCAGGGACATTACTGGTGACATTAAAATAGATTACCTCCACCGAATTTTGATGGAAATCTTGATGTGCCCGTCTCAAATGAGTTTTTGGCAGCTGCAAACATCACCACTTGTTAGTTCATGAAATAAATTGTGACTATAGCAATGTTAACGTACAAAGTTTTATTTTTACTTCGAAAACAATGATTTTTTAATCATTTGAGAGTTTTAGTCAAGAACCATGTCCGAACATCCAAATTTATAAGGGAAATGCACCTTAAATAGAGTGAATGATTATAGACACGGTTGCAGTTTGGTTCACTGTGATACTATTAGTCCATGTTCGGACATGGTATTTAGTCCAGTTTAGTTCACTGTGAAGTATTATTTAAAGACTATTTGCCAAGCTATTCTTTGAAGCTTGATTTGTTTTACAGGGAAATTCACGGAGGTTTTAACAAAATAAACTTCATAAACTATTTACTACCAGTCTACCACTATTTTCATTGTTTCTATACACAGATAAAGATAGGTTGTAAATTTTAATCGAATTGGACCAAATACCAGAGTCTACATCTCCCTTTTGATACAAGGTATAAATGTCGGATAGCAAATAACATTAGTTATCTACGTTTCATTTTCCAGATTTATTGTATCAAATATGTCAAAACAACTTTAAGATTGGCTGATTTGTTTCAAAAACTTTAAATACTCAGCATATATTATCTACATAATACAGATTATAAAAAATACTGCTGAATTTACCCTGCATGGAATTTAAGATCGGATGAAATGTAGGTATATTGAATACTTAAGTAGTCATTTGGGGGGGGGGGGGGGCGGGGGGCGCCAAGCCCCACAGTTGAAGTCAACAAAACCGAACGAGTTTCTTGTAAATAAGACTTGGGTTCTTTATTATGAAAGCATGATGCAAAGAAGAACCTATGTTATACTAAGCCAGAGGCGCGAGGTAAGACAAGAAAGCTGTGACATAGCTTAATGACGCTTAATTGACATTAGCTATTTGAAGGCTAAAAATTCAATATTTAACCACTAGGATTGGATAGTTATCCACATGGATTACTTCGTCTCCAAATTAGATGTTCCCATGTGCCCAACCACATCCTAACACCCAATTTCCTATTAAATATCATTAGTGATTTTAAAAATGAAAATATTAGCACATGAGGAGGACATGTAATTTGGAAACAGAAGATCCAAGCTCATTATTACTTATATTCTTATAATATAAACCTGCTTTTATAATAATTCTGTACTTCAACGACGAAGCCAATATTCATACTTAATTTTCTGTACATAAAAATTAGAAAACAATACGAAGAATCTGAAAAGGAAATATTTTATTACCAAATTCTGTGATTTTTTTTCCTTTGAAATAAATAAAACTCATGATATTATTAATAAATCCAAATCAAAATAAATTCATTAAATCAAAATTACGATTTTATGTCGTTATAAATTAAATTAAATTTCTTTTTCGTGATTAATTTCTAGATTTGTTGTTGAACAATTTTTTCTTTCTGTGTCTAATTTATATTAATGATACATGTGGCAGTCAAAACTAACTTTTTCTCTTTTTAGCTGTATCCGCAGTTGTCATTGTTCCCCGAATAAGTGAGGCAAAACGTTAATAAGCAATGGTTAAGCACACTTAAGCCCTTCTCGTTGTTGGAATTGAATTTTGATACATTATGCGCCAAACAGTAAAAAAAATCTTAAGTGTGTTTATCATAGAAAGAGAAGAATTGTGTATACCTTTGCATGATAAGCAGCTGCCTTGACTCCAGACTTGGATAGAAAGCCAGCTATTTTCTGTGTTTCCTTTCTTGTAGGAACATATATAATTGTGGGGCCCACTGAAATCTCGGATTCATTGAGAGCTTCTGAACTTTGAAAAGGAAGGTTTGGGGGGAATTCACCGCAAGAAACTGATATAAATTTGCGTAAATAAACTGTTAAGGACTAATATAAAAATTGAAGGAAACGCTAATAGGGAAAGATGGATATGAATGAAAAGGAGATATTTTGTACGATCCTTTGCACACTAAAAGCAAAAAATTGATATGTTTGTACAGCTTTTTTTTTAGAAAACTAAAAATGTTTTGTTCGTACATGATGTTGTTTTTGAAAGCAAATGATCTCATTTATTTTTTTGACATATTATATTAATGCAATAAAGGAATTTACCATCAAAGTCATCAACAGTATCATGAATATCGACGTCATCTTCCAAATATTCAGCAGTTAATAGACATCCCTCAATAGTTGATGATTTTTCAGTTGCATCGGTATAATCTTCATCGATGATATCCTCAGATCCACTACTATTGGAGTCCAAAGCATCATCAGCATTCGTGGAGCTACGAGGAATAACATCTACACAACTTGATATTGTGGTAGGTCTTTTTCTCTTTTTTACACTTGATAAAGCATAAGTATTTATTAATTCATGAAAATCCTCCTGATATGATGAAGTCGATGATGTCCTACTATGTTTTACCTGTATATAACATGAAAGTTAATGAATATTTAACAGTTATCATTTCTTTCTCTCTTTCCTTTTCAAAAAGTATAAACCATCAATGAACTAATAAAAAAATACAAGTTCAACCAACAAATTCCCATATGATAAATGCATGGTAAGAATGCAGATTAAACCACCGATGAACTCATAAAAGAAATGGATATATTAATAGATTGAAACGCTAGGAAGTAAAACCTTCTAGTGATATCCTCATTATGTGAAAAGGACACCAAGTTCATGAATAACAAAAGATGTGGTGGTCATGGATGGCTGAAAAATCTTGTTGCCCATATTAACCACTGGAGCAAAACTTATTGAAGAAAAATGAATTATAGTGAAAATATCTCTACAGGTATATCAGAATTCAACTCCTGCCTGTCAGTTGTAATGTTCACAGTCTATAGATGTAGAACTTCAAGTCTTCAAGTGACGCTTAGTCGGGACTGATATGCTTTCAGAAGAATAATAATTAATTTGCAACTGATATACTAGTCTATCAATAAGAAGTTTGGGTCTTAGTCGTAAAAAGAAGCTTCAGAAATCAATATAACCTAACAATCAGTTACAGAGCTAGGAAATGTTACAAGGAAGCGAGAGCCACATCAAAAAGCAAATTTTAGAATATTTGTCTGTTTCATCTGAAAACAGAATGCTGTGCCATTTAGAATGGTTCACAAGTGAATAAAAGAGTTACCTCATCCGATGATGTTTTATGGTCACAGGATTAGTACTCTAATATGATCGTATGAAAATAAAATGAAACAAATTTATGAGCACGTGTAGGGTAAATTAGTGAGCACACAAACTCATGTTGAAATACAATAAACAATCCTCAAAACCCCTTCTATACATGTTACCTCTTAGCTAACATGTCTTGTAAACTATCAGTCTATTTACTTTCAAATCCTCCAACTTTAATTGTTGACAAAAAAAAATCTTTATGACTGCTCACGGACTTGTGACTTATGTCCATGTAATTTTCAGAAAACAAAAGTTGAAACTTTTTAAAAACTAAACTTGAAAAACAAATGCAACATATACAAGTATTTTCTGAAAGGTAAGAGTGCAACATATACACCCTTCCTCTCTTTAAGTTCAATCCTGCTAAAAGATAAATAAAATGCGTCCAAAATGAATCATACATGGGTTCTATGGTATCTTCCAAAACAGATTTATTGGCTGTAACTAAAAAATAAAAACTCACTGAAAATCGAAGATTTGGTCGAAAAAAAGATGTCAGGACAATTTTCACTTCTTCTGACATGTGCAGAGACTTGAGGATGTCATCCCGAACTGGAATTGTTGCTGTAGCTGTCAGGGCCATTATTGGTATATCAAATTTCAGGAATTTCAAATTGCTAGAACTGAAGGTTTTTCTTAATACGGACAATCGCCTAAATAGTAGAGAGAAACCTGAAATTAGATATTTATATCCTATATACATTCAACCTTTTGCCAAACTAAAAATTTATACTGCAAGAAATCCCTATTTTGGGAAAAGGTAAAAATCAGTACACTGTGACTGTGCTAAATCTGAAATAAAATCAGGTTGCCCTCTATTCAGCATGGATTTTAGATATTTATATCCATCACAGTTATATAGTTCAACAAAGTACAATATATTTTAAGAGAATATCATGTTGGCAATGGTAACTTGAATATAATCCCTTAGAGGGGTAATGTACAACTTTTTGCCATGGTGTCTTTCAACTAGAGAACCTATAGGGGTCTTCCTTCAAATTACCAAAGACATATACCTTAGAATTTAATGATAGCATCAAATATGAATTATGATAAGCAGCCAATATATTAGAAGAAAAATACTCTTCTTGTGTGTTAATTGAGACGCTACCGATGCATCAGTAACAAATTGGCACTAAATGTAGAATGCAAAAACACTTGCAATATACAATGAGAATTGTGGTTTACAAATAGGTGAATTCAATAAGGGATATGCTTTGTATAAGATAGGCATACCTATAAGAGGGACGAAAGTCATGCCCCCATTTAGAAACACAGTGAACTTCATCAATGGCAAAGAGTGCAATCCCATGGTTTTCAGCAAGCCTTACAAGTGGGTCCATCAGTCTGCAAAAACAAAATACTTAATCGGCTGGCTACAATACTTAATTAAATTGGATGGATATATCAATCAAAATGCTACCACCTTAATATTGTCTCTGGACAAACATATACTATTTTGTACATGCCGCTCATGGCCTTCTGCTCAACAGTTTTATCCGTTTGACCAGATCCTAGGAAGCAAGCAGCTATGCCATGTTTTGAAAGCTTCAAGCATTGATCGTGCATCAAACTTATCAAGGGTGAAATAACGATTGCAACCTTTCCAGTTAATATTGCTGGAATCTGAAAGCAGAGAGATTTACCTGTGTGATATATACAAAATCATGCAAATTGTCTCAGTACTGTGAAAGAATTTATCTAGTCCTTCAAACAGCCAAATTTATTTGTGAAGGCCCAACTAAATGATCAAAAAGAGTGATTGAGGGAAAATAATCAAATTTAATACAGAAAAAAAACTAAAGCAAAAAATATACCAGATCCTGTAGCGGCAAGAACCAAGCAGTCCTTATGAGCTAACCAAGCTTCTAAAGCTTCCTTCTGGAAACTTTTCATGGATGAAATTCCAAAATGTTTAAGTAGAATATCATTAACATTTTTCTCCCAATCCGAGTCGGTTGCATAGCATTGTGAACTAGGATCGGATGCAATTTCTTGAAACTGACTAGATAACTCAGATAGGGGTTCAACCTTAACATCACTCGGTTTGCATATATCACTTTTAGCAACAGATGAATAAGAAGAGTTAGAGTAACTGCCTCTTCTAGGTTTAGAAAAAGATGAAAAATGGGTAGTGATAGTCGACTGCTTCATCCTATTGGAAGAAGTTAAGGTTTTCGATTTTTTTACACCCTGAGAAGTTGTACTGCTGCAATGAGCATTCAAAATGAAATCAACTGCTTTCTGGAGGTCAGGACCCATACCATCAACTGCTTTACTAGCTACATCAAACTCGAATCCCATATTAACTAGTTCCGCGATTAC
Source organism: Allium fistulosum (assembly GCA_030737815.1). Taxonomy (NCBI): domain Eukaryota; kingdom Viridiplantae; phylum Streptophyta; class Magnoliopsida; order Asparagales; family Amaryllidaceae; genus Allium; species Allium fistulosum. The sequence goes on from CM060907.1 coordinate 107,333,904, forward strand.
ATGATCATCGGAAACATTGTTTTGTGCCATGCTTTTCCTGCAATAAATAGTATTTATATCAATATCAAATCATCGAAATTCGATATGTAGCAATGTGAAATATTTGAGCACTATACCAAATTGGGCATTAAAAAAATGTCGATACAATGTAGAAAAACTAATACTTGACATCGAGAAAATAGGATTAGAACCCTAAATCGGAAATAGAATACCTTTTCAGCGATTCAGGAACGAGTGGAGTGAGGAAAGCAGAAGTCTGGTGTGTTGTAGCTATTCAGAACTGGGTCTCCAGGATTTTGAGTTTCAAGAAAAAGCTAATACATTAGTCATGGCTGTTTGTAAAATTAAAATAGAGGAATAACGGTAGGGGGGAGATATATAAAGCAACCGGAATCGTCAAAATAGGCCTTGGGACCGGGGTGACCTGGTTCGGCCCGACAGGGTCCCTTCAAATCATGTATATTTTAAAAAGTAAATATTAGGCTCTGGTCCCTAATAAGTTTCAAAATACACAAAAACCCCAGTAAAAAAAGTTTGTAAATTAGGTCCCTAGAATTAAGTTACTAAGTAATTGCATATAGTTACTCACTGAATAATTGCAGATATTTATGCAATTTTTTCGGTGAATAATTGCGGAAATTTCCGCAATTTTTTTGGTGAATAATTGTGGAAATTTCCGCAATTTTTCAGTGAATAATTGTGGAAATGTCTACAATTTTTTGATATAATTACATAAATGTCTGCAATTATTCAATAATTGCATAAGTGTATGCCATTATTCGGTAACTTAATTCTAGGGACCTAATTTACAAACTTTTTTTTACTGGGGTTTTTGTATATTTTGAAACTTATTAGGGACCTGTGCCAAACTGTCCCTTTTAAAAATTAGATCCAACAACTAGATATATTGTTTGCTTCAAATCAGGTCTGATCAGATATATTTTTGATTGGGTCTTTCGAATTCGATTTAATCGAATATAATTGTATGTTTTATTACGCGGACTCGACTCAAGATATATCGGGTTCAGATGAGGCGGACCATCTCGTATTAATTTGGTTTGAATTTGCATATATCGGTTCTAGTTGTCAATTCTACTTAGAATTCGTTCACTCGACAAAACTTGAAGGCGCTTTTGGGAACTTTGAATTAGAGATTTGCTTAGTGTTAGAGTAAACATCTTAAAAGGATTCAATGAACTACTGATTCAGGGTGTATTAAAAAAATAGTTTTTGAGGATTTTATCTTTAGTATTATTTGAACGTTGAACGCAAACACAAGTAAAAATTAAGCGCAATCACGGAAAAATAAAATAAAAGGAAGAAAAATACACTTCACAACTGTTCGATTAATATATAACGTACGTCCAATTCATATTTTATTGCAGATTTAGATTACAATGATAAATTTTCATAGTATCGCTAAATTGTTCTAGTATTTTGTTAAAAATTTAATCCATATCATGTGGATGTTCTAGGATATTTATAGATGAGATTCACAGTTTTAAATGCTTAAAATCTGCAGAATATCTTTTCGGACTCAACTTAGGCAAAATTATCTTCGGATCCACCAAATGAGATAGAATGGTAAATTTTAGGTTCAATGTTTGTACAAAGGTAGTATTTTGATCAAATGGACTTGATTCAGTCTAGGTTGATTCAATCCTATCCTACTCACCATACTATCGAAGTTGGTACTCGAAAAATTCTAAGTATGAAAGTTTATCGATCCAAATTGGTAGATCGGTTGGGGTTAGATTGTCACTAATCCATATGACTATGGCTAAAGGGTCTAAGTAAAAAGACACTATTCTTAGTATCGATAACTGCCTATCCAGCTTGGTGGATCGGTAGTGTTTGGTTTAATACTGATCCATCAAATTAGATCAATAAGAATGATTCTTGAAATATTTTGCAGGGTTCTTCCCACTTTTCATATTCTTCAACCCTTCTTCGATTCTTGGCTTGATTCTTACTTCGTTTCTTTGGTACTTTGTTATGACCCTCCTGAGTGTTGGCTAGCATCTTGACTTTTTCTCATCATTCAGTTTATGAATATTCATTTGTAAAATTACTCATAATGCTTACCCTCAAATTATGTTTCGTGTTTACATAAGATACTTTGTTCAGAAGATATGTGTGCCTTTTAAACATTAGTTCATCACGACCATTGTGGAAATCTTTTCATAAATAGTTACACCTTTTGGGATCAACATTCGCTCAACATTGAAGGCCATTTCTCGATGTCATTTTGGCCAATATGAATACAATAGTTCCTCTGGTTAAAATTTATGCTTCTCCAAACAATCAACTCATCGATATGATTTATATCTTTATGTCAGAAGGCTAGTTCAATTAAATTTTATTTGGAAAAGTCATTGAAACAAGAAAACAAAATTTCTTGAGACCCCATCATTTGGATCGATAGCTCTTGGATCAGAAGTTATTGGCTCGTCCCGGTCCCATTAGGTCCCTTGTATAAAAACTCAAGGACTTACACATCTTTTTTAACATCAACTCAATTCGTTCTTCCCCAAACCAAAAAACCATGACCTGCTTGCTCCAAAATTTCTGAAATCCACTTCATATCAACACCAATCTTCACAAAACATCAGATTCAATTCATAGTAATGATTTGTCTTCCAATTTTGATCTTAGTTATACATATCGATTTCATCATTAAATTTCCATAATCTGATCTTAGGATTATTGGAGAAAATTGGGTTTTACTTTGGCTTTCTTGGTAAACCTATGATGGTTGAATGGTATTAATGAGTTGTATGGATGATTCACAACATAATTTGCAAATATTTTTCTTGATTGAATTGCTTTCTTAAACAATTCTGCTTGGTTGGTAAGTCGATGTCGATCCACTAACGTTGGGTATTAAATTCTCCAAAATATTTGAGTCTTTTACATTTTGTTAAGATTAAGTAGCAGTATGCTTCACTGTAGTAACTTAATTAATCAACTATAGATTTTAAATGGACCTTCCCAACAAAAATTAAAATCACTTTCGAGCAAAGTAAGGTTAAGAACTCCAACTCTTGCTCACAAGCATTAGTTTAACATGGATAAATAGATTTGTCAAATCTCAAAAGTTATAAATTTGTTAAATTATACACCTACTTCTCAAAATTCTAATGTAATTCTTTAGATAAATGCTATGCTCATTGTCAACACTAAATAATTTAATAGTATCATGTTTTCATAGATTTTTTTAATTAATATTTAATTTGAATATCCAATATCAAAAGTAAAAAAAATTAAGATGAGAGACCGATCAAATATACAACATCATATTTTAGTAGTTCATTTCCATTTTACATGTGGGTTGATTTGCTAGTTATAACAGTTTACATCATAACGAAGTGTCTATACCTATGCATGTTTCTTCATAACTCAGAAATGTGCATTCATTGCATCTTAAATTTCAAAATGCATTGTTTGTATTATATATTAATCTCATAATTTGTGGATATAATCATGTCAATTTATTGCCCCTGTCAAAGTACATTGATCATTCGCTTGGCACATACCAGAACTGGGATCATTTTATTTTGATGGGACTGGGTCAAGGCGACATGAACTCTACATAAATGCATCATTTATGAAAATTCATTCGCTTATACCTTGATATCACATTATCTTCACTAGTGTTTATTTGGAATGTGATCCTACATGGGGTGACTTTTATAACGTCTTTAGTTCGAGACCCCAAAAATGCCGAAGAGAACAAGCAAAAGCCAAAAAAAGTGTAGTAAAGTAAGAGACACCAAGATTTGTAGTGGTTCTTGAGAAAACCTTGCATTCGCTCCGAAGGAATAGAAATTATGCTGGAAGCCATTAATGAGTTTTACAATTTTCTTTAATCTAGAGAAATACATTATTGTCTTAGTATTTGAATTATTGCTTGCTTATTGTTGTATGATCCATGCCTAATTATACCATTTTTGTCGTTCAGTCATTGGTGGAGAGCTTTTGCCATGGATTACTAATTTGGCAAGTTGGAGGATGGCAATTAAAACTCTTGTCGTAACGCAATTACACGTTGGATAATGCATATTGTTATCTTTTTTACGCTAATCGCGCTCTTTGGAAGTTTTGTTTAATGCAAACAGTGGTCTTATTGAATGGTTGATATTACATGGTATCATGTTATTGTTGTCGCATGTATCCAAGGCGCTTATTACTAGGTTGATAATCCTTTGTTTTGCCAAGTACTTGTGAACATTGAATAAGTACCCCCCTTAGGTCTCGGCATTTGAGCTCCAGCAACTCGTTTAATATTTGAACAATGAAATAATAATGATGATGATGATGATATTAAAATCCCTTAGTATTTAAATACCTTATGCTAATATTTATTTTTGGCATTTATAATACTGAAAATCATTTATTTTATAAGTTGAAGCAACTCATATTTGATTACCTCGATCTCGGTTATGTGAGTAAAACACGTTTAGTTTAGTTTTTAAAGGGTGAGAATATTCTATTCACAATTTTGTAATGTTGAAGGGTTATTTACACTGAATGACATAAAATTGATGGAGGTAGGGGTATACCTATGTATTTTGTTACATATATCTAATTCGATGACCAATCTTGTTCATAATAAAGTTGTTTGATTTGTATAATATACTTTGATATATATTATGATATAATTAAGTAGCTAATTTAAAATATTTTAAATAGAAAATCCTTAAATGATATATTGTGTGATAGTTGATAGAGTTAGGGGTATGCCCCGGGTTTGTAAGTTATTACCAATTATTAACTCTGAATAAAATCTCGTTCAAATAAAAGTGTTTTTCTTTCTGTTATACACTTGTTATAATGTATTGTAATTAATTAATTATTAATTTAAGTATATTTAATAGAAAATTCATAAATGGTGTGTTTTTTGATAGTAATTATAAAGTGTTGTAATCATGAGCAATTTATCATAATCTAATAAACACGTCGTTTTAAATATTTCTAGTCAAGATGTATCGGGACTGGATATCAATATATCCATTGAGAATAGAGTACGTAACGCTCTCCAAATGTTGGGCAGTGTATTACCCATGGTTGTTGGAGGCACGAAAGGATTACATAGCGATAATTATTAGATAACTATGGAATAACTCGCTCGATAACCTTTTATTAGTTAATATAACTAAGATAAACAGAAAATATCGATGTAACAATATTACACAATTCTCTCGACTTGAGAATACAGTCGAGCTTCAATGTGGAAACTCTTCTTTGATTAGTTAAATCGTGGCACGGTGTCCATCGAACGACTATAGTTGGGTCAAGCAAAAGCATTGGAAGTGAGATACTATTCAATAGAGAATCCATCTTCTTAGTTATATGACGATAGTATCACGGTCAACTAAAGTCAACTCAAAGTTAAAGTCTTTGACCAGAGTAGTTTAGTTAATAATAACTGTTATTATTGAACTAATGAATTTATGTTCGGACTATAAAGTTGAATATGGGCGATATTGGAATTTTGACCATTATCAAATTTCATTAGTCCTAATGTGATATAGTTTTGACGAAGAGAATCGGTGTAAATAATTGTTACTGTAGAGTAACGCTTAAATAAGTAAAATTGGATTTTACCAAAACCGTGTAAGCGACAAATTTAGCCAAAGTGTCACACCACTATCTAAGGTGACGTGTGAACGTTAGTATTCGAATTGCTCTATATTAATCACTGACCGAATTTACACCTAAGAGTCATACAACCACAATGTTGAATACTCCGATTACCACCTAATTTTACTTAAATTATAATTGTTATAAATGAATTAACTTAATCAATATTTATGAAATATTAATTATAAAATTTTATTTGATTTGTGTTGATCAGTATTGAAAATAGTGTGTATATGAAAGTTGTACACACACATATCAATATGCGATATCGATGTACGTTTAAATTTGATTTAAATGTGAATAATCTGATCTAGTTTGAAGTTAGATGGATGCCCAAAAGGCCGAAGGAGATGGACGACCTATGCATGAAGGAGAGAAGGGTTTTGTGTTTTAAATAAAAGAGTTTGTATTGGTATAGAAGAAAGGGTGGATCTAGATCCACATTTTCCTCTCTTACTTTTCTCTTATTTAAACCAATTGCCCCTCGTTTTAGATTTGATCCTTTTGCTCTCCTCTCTTCTTTATTTGCTGGCCAAAAATCTCATAGCCCCTCTCCTCCATCTTTTTCAAATTAAAATACAAATTAAAGTCAAATAGAACAAGGGTGCGTATATCTCTTCATTTAGTAGTACTTTTCGGAAGAGATTAGATTCAAACCCAAGGGTTTCAATAGATTCAGCATTCAAGGTGTTATCATTAGGCTATATGTAAAGGTAACATACTAATTTACAATTATATATATATATATACCATTTGTTTGTTACGTTATATCAGGCTTAATTAGTTGTATATATCACGAATCTTTATATGTACATGCTGTCAATCTGGGATTTATATTATATATATACATGTATGTATGTATGTATGTATTGTTAAAATAAATAAATAATTTATTCATATATGCCTCTATTATCTTCGGCACTAAAAAAATATTTTTGAACTGAAAGTCGATTTAAAAGGAATTTTAAAACAAAATTGAATTCTTAAATCAAAATAAATTGAAATTGAATACTTTAATTCTATTGTTGAATTTTTTAAATATATTATTTTCGAAAATTAAAAAAAAATGTTTGTGCATATATATATATATATATTTGATATATACAATTTTTTTAAAATGATATTCAACACATACATACATACATATATATTATTTTTAAAATATAATGAGTAAAATTAGTTTTAATAATGTAATATATATATATATATATCTTAAATATACAAAAATTTATAAACATTACATGATATGTTTATTTCATATAAAAAATATAATTTTAACGTGGCCGAAAAGATATTTGTATGTATATTATATATATGTGTGTGTGTGTTTTATTATATTTTTTTTTTGAGAAAAATGTGTAATCCTCTACGAATAGAGGAGAGCACACATTTTTATTATATATTATTATTTTATATTGCTAATGATTTTAATATTTTAATTTTAATATATATATATATATATAAGCACAGCTTTTATATTTACGTATATGAAAAAATTCCATACATATATACATATATATATATATTTAAAGTAAATATATATATATATATTTAATAATAATATACAATATATCTGCAAATTTTTAATTTTTAATGTAAACTTGAAAGATATTTTCAAAACCAGATCTAGTTTTATAGTTTGAATTTAAATTTAAAATTGTTTGTAATTATATTTATAAATATTATATTATGTGTGTATATATGTATGTTAATATAAGCATGCCTTTACATTGTTTTATGCGTGTGTACACACACTTATATATATATATATTCTTATATAAATATAAGTTGTATCTATATATGAACTTATATATATATATGTATGTATGTATGTATGCATGTATGTATGTATGTATTTACTTATAAGCCTACCTTTATATTGTTTTACTTATATATTATATATATGTGTCTATGTGTGTGTGTTTGACGGCATATATGTATATGGAGGTACAAAATTCTATTGCGGTGTAAATCCCAACATTTAGATGCGGGCATGTTATACAATGCATATTGTATATGTTGCACGTGCACGTACACATTGTTTATATGTATACGATATGCATATGCACATAATATATTATATATACAATATCAAACAGAATCATTTTATTATATATAAAATAAGATAATGATTTTATTTAAAATTAATTTAGATCGGATCTAAATAAATTTAGACTTAATAGACCCAATAAAATCTAAAATGGTAAAAAATAATTATCCATTTAACCTGCTTCGTGCTGGCCCGATTTCAACAATGGTATCGAAGCCCAATAACTTACGTGATCTAAATTAGCAGTATTATGGCTAACTTATTAAAGCCTATCCATATAGCAGGGTACCTAGAAAAGTAATGTCTAAATTTGGATTTGAGTAATCAAGTACTCTGCCATACTTGGATATTGGCCTGTCCCGAAAGGAAAAGGTAAGCTCAAAGATTATCCTCTATATAAAGGACCAAATTAATTTGGATCTTGGGCTAATTTTCAAAATCTGTTTTGAAATTAAAATAAAATTTAAATTTAAAATGTTAAATCTAAAATAAATAAATTTTAAATTTTAAAATAAATAAAATAATATATTAAATTTAAAAGGTTAAATTTAAAATAAGTAATGATTTTATAAGTGTTATAAAATGATTTTCGAAATTGTTTTGATATTTTCGAAAATTAATAATAATTAATTAGATTAATAAATAAATAAATAGAAGTTGATTAATTAAACTAAATAACATATATATTAATATATGTAACATTATCTTAAAATGCTAAGGTAATATATATATATATACGTATATACATACATATATATATATAGTTTTCGAAATTAATTATAATTGTATTAATTAAATAATAAATTAAATGTTAATAAATAAATAATATAATATATGTGTAACTATAAATTTATAGTGCAAATATTCAATTTAAAATGTTCAAAATGAATAAAATAAAATTAATTAAAATGTTAATTGATTAATTAATTTAATTTAATAACAATTAATTGATAAAATTAATATAAGATTATTATATAATTAATCAAATTATAAAATGTTATATGAGAATTAAACTTATATAATATATAAACGTATAATAAAAGGTGGAATAGTAAGAAACCCAATTAGACTTAGTGAATAAATACATATGTATAATACATATACCGTGATTTAAGATGTGGCCGACACTTGAATCATGAGGATATTTCATAAAAAATATATTATTCCATAAGTAGATATCACTCAATTAAATATATTAGAGATTATGAATATTTAATATAATTGATGTCCCCTACCATTTATATATTAATAAATTGCTTACTACTCCTTAGTTGTTGAAATTTCCTCAAGCTAAGGATGATATGGGTAGTGCTATTAATATATAGAATATACGAGGTAAGATACATGTACATATTTGTTGAGCTTTCCTCAAGGTATGTGCATTATACTTAGGACATCATGAAATAGCAGGTACGGATGAATAATCTCTCTTTATCCATTGAGCTTTCCTTAAGGTGAATGTAACGACTGACCTTTTCAACCCTCAAAAGTCAACACTAATACATACATGACATTTTCATATCAAACATCCATGTACTGGAAAGGCAGATTGTTAGGGTGAAAGAAAGAAAAGACAGAACAGAATCTCACATTATGACGAGTAATATATAATATATCAATTATCTTTACAAAAGAAAACTGTAATATATATATACTTCAATCAGAGTATACTAACCTATCATCAGCCTGGACAGTTGTAATAGTCTCTCGTCACAACTACTAATAAATACAACACAACAAATGCAGCGAAAATAAAGATACGTAAATACGTCTTGGAGGCATCCAGCTCGTCTCCTGAAACTCCAAAGCATCCATAACTAAATCAAGAAATATGTTCGGGCTGACCGAGCATTATAAGAAAATAACGTCTGGATCAGTCTGGTAAACCAGCGTGAGAAACGCTATCAAATGGATTTTTAATATTATAAAACGTTTCAAAAATAAAGGTATTTCGTAAGACCACGCCACACATAAACACGAAGAGGTTTTTAACTTACGATAACCAAACCATTTTATAAGAAATCTTCTGATATTATAATAATGTCTAAATAATATTAATCATAGCCGAAATAGTTACATTAATTACATTCCAGCATAATAGGTATACAATTAAATCTGTAAAGGCACTTATTGGAAATTGGATTCCATCAATGACAAGGCTACTAGGGTACTGCTTGCCACAATACATTAAGTACATTCCAGCATAATAGGTACACAATTAAATACGTAAAGGAACTTATTAGAAATTGGATTCCATCAATGACAAGGCTACTGGGGTACTGGTTGCCACAATACATCTCTAAAAAATGTACCAAAGGCCTCATATGGAGCCCCTATAAATCAGAGCCAGCTGCCCCTGTAAACTAATTGCCCTTGGCCCTACTCTTCTCATGTGTACGCATACCAAATCCATAAATATAAATTCTAGATCGAGGAATGATGCTCCTAATGGTAGCGAACCACATAACTCTAAAGTATATCCCATGTTTTAGTCATTACCGGGCTGTGAGGCTTGTGAGGTCACGATTACCTTTTTTCTCTCTTAGCAAGTCCCACTTGGAATGCTAACACTGCCTTCCAAGCAATAATGCAATGCCAACATTCCTCCATACAAGTTGTTCAGGATATGAACAAACCAAAGGCACTACTTCTATTACATCCATTTTGGAATCACCCTCAGGATTAGTAGCAAGTAGCCCTTGCACTTCAAAGAACTCCGTCTTCGATTCCACTATCTTCAAGATGTCTTCCAGAGCATCAAATACATATATAGTTTTGGAGTGGTTATGGTTTCGATTCATCTCATATAAGTACACTTCCCCACTTACCAGTTGCTCCAATACCAATCGATATTTTCGATAAACTCAACTCCGATTCTTTTGGAAATAAACAGACAATACATAGAGCAGAGATCATTTCCTAACTGTCTAAGCGGACAGATTTTCTTATCATTTGTCCTAGAATAACACAACGAGTTTATTTTACAGTATAGCATCACCAAAGATAACTGTACCATATAATTCTCGTGTTCCTTCTAGATGTTTTTCCATAGTCATATTTGGTCAAGATTTGATAGTCGGTTATTTAACTATCAAATAAACAATAACAATCCAGATATTTAATTTTAATTGGAAACCACTAAGCCTCTTTAATTAATCCTTCCATTAATTAAAATCACTTTGTAAATACTTTTACTAAATAGTTTTACAAAAATATACATATGTATACTACTCAATCACTATTCGCTTATAATCTTTCAATACTTGGAAAAATATCCATATACTTATCTCAAGGGTATAAGTATACTTACAAAACACTATAAGTATACTTACAAAACACTACACTTTCAATACTTAGAAAATATGTGACGCCCCACCTCTATACCCACGCTGGCCAAGGACACTACGGGGTAATGCCGTCAACTAGCACGGAGAATAAGGCTGTTGAGGAGCGACCATCCATGTAATGTCTTTGTGCAAGCACCGATATGTCAGATAAAATAATAACTTTTCATATCTGGAGAGGAAATCCGACATACCGATACAAACTCAAAACAACTACACAGTGGCTATATATATAATCCTCGGAAACAAATATAGAAATAAGCATAACACAAATCAGTCATAGACAATTCATATAACAAAGGCGGAAATAGACATGAATATAACACATGAAAGTGTACATCAAAGTAGTGGTCAAATAAGATCGACAATATCATAAAAGAAAAGATACAAGTGCTAGACAACAGAATATGTATACATCAATGAGTCAATATATCGAATGTATACAACCAAAAACTACAATGCTAGAGTAGTTAACCCAAAAGTCAGATGATAGTTCCAGATAGGAAGTCATGAGGAAGCACCTGTAATATCTCAGTCTGACCCGAGTATTATTTAAGAAGAAAATAATAAACGGATCAGTCTAGCTAAAATTATCAGATAACATGAGATAGAATATGAGATATGATAATAAAACGTATGATAACAAAAAGATGTCATACTATGATAAGTATACATTAGAAAACCCACAAAAGTCATACAATATCTCAAGAATCTTAAAACACAGAAAAGAACGTCATATTCTTAATTTAATTCACCAAGCCACAAATAAAGACATATATCAATGCCCACCGTAAATGCTGGTGAAACATAAATTCCAGAAATCAATATCCAGAAATCACAAAAGTTAACGACACACAAATTCTACAAATCATCAACAAGAAATCCAGAAAACACAAGAAAGAGGATGGCCAATCCCATAAACTGAACATCGACGCACTTAGAAAGATACGCCCCATGTAAAGTCTAGCAACGATACACCTAGAAAGATGCACCCCATGCAAAGTTGAACATCGACGCACCTAGAAAGATATGACCCATGCTCTAGCATCGACGCACCTAGAAAGATACGCCCCATGCATAAATAAACATCAACGCACCTAGAAAGATACGCCCCATGTAATGTCTAACATCGATGCACCTAGAAAGATACACCCCATGCAAAGTCGAACATCGACGCACCTAGAAAGATACGACCCATGCATAGACGAACATCGACGCACCTAAATAGATACGCCCCATGCCCCGACTTATTGAGCCGATTGCTCCACGAAGTAAATAAACATCGACGCACCTAAATAGGTACAACCCATGCGAGAAATAAACATCGACGTACCTAAATAGGTACGACCCATGCGAGAAATAAACATCGACGTACCTAAATAGGTACGACCCATGCGAGAAATAAACATCGACGTACCTAAATAGGTACGACCCATGTGAGAAGTGAGACGAAGCTCATTAAAACGAGGAACAGCCCTCCACGTGGACAAAGAGACATCGCACATTGCTAGTCTAAACCATAAAATGATCATCATCGATCATCAAGAAGTGTCAATTACACTAAGCTAGTAAATATATGAGTTTAGCTTTATGTCCCATAACCACTAGCTTAACTTAAATATTTACGAACAAATTGTAGATCTCCACTAGAAAATTGTCACAAGAGATTCAATCGAACAAGTCCAAGAATTAACCGACGAAGTAAACGCAAGCGTTTCATACCACTTGTTTTGCTAAGCCGTTTAATTAGATTTTCTCATACGAATGAGGTAAAGGTTTGTATATACTAATAGATTAGAAAACGATTTAAGAAACGAGCTTTGTAATAAAATAGTGTTGAAATCGTTTTAATGAAAAGGTTTTGATATTTACTACTAGTATAGAAACCTTTGTATTTTTAAAGTGACAAGTCATAGAAATGATTGTAGAAACAATCAATCATCAAAAATTCACATTCGAAGACGTGAATCAAATCCAATTAACCCGATAAAGAATCCATCGAAGTGGATATTCAAAAATCCCGAAAAAGGAGTCATCAAAGTCATAATAAATGATAACAACAAATAGGATCATCACGAATCGATTCAAATTGGAAATTCAATCCCAAAAGGCAAGGTGGGCTGAAACAGCAAATTCAGTTGACTAAACAGAGATTTTCAGTTGACTGAATTCTGCCTGGAAACTTTCTGTTTCCAGGTTCAGTCGACTGAACAGAGATTTTCAGTCGACTAAACCCTGCCTGGAAACTTTCTGTTTCCAGGTTCAGTCGACTGAACAGAGATTTCAGTCGACTGAATCATGCCTGGAAACTTTCGGGTTCCAGATTCAGTCGACTGAATCATGCCTGGGCTGTTTTTCAGCCTATCTAAATGAAGAGCAAACTCTTCCAAAATGCAACCGGACGAACATTGGCTCTAAGGGTTTATGCCAATCGGCAACCCGGCCCTATATGCTCCTCGATGCATCACCAAAAGCATGATCAAACATCCATAAAAGGATTTTAACACAAATTTGACTTACAAACCCAAAAATTGGAATATTCACAAAACCAATCCAAATCAAGAGCAAATGCACATGAAGAAGTGTTAGGAATTCATACCCAACAACCAAAGATAATTATAGTCATAGATGTGAGATAAAAATCTCACCTTTTACAAAAAAACAATGAAGAGGGAGCTATAGAGCAAGGCAAGGACAATCACTCTTCAATTCCAACTCAACAAGCTTGAATCTAAGCTTAAAAGAGAAACATTTCCTAAATTAGGTTTAGGGAATTTCTGAAATTGAAAGGAGAATGAGTTGGAAAAGATGAAGAGGATGCTTACCAATAGCTTCTCTTTGAATTTGGAGCAAGAACATGAATTTGCAAATGAAATTAGGGCTTAGGAATTTCCATTTCCCATCTCTCCCACCATTGTTGCTAAAGCTTGAGTATTAGGAATTAGAAATGAAGTAATGAAGAGTTGGAGTGGAGTTGGGTTGATAAAACCAGAATTGGGCAAATGGGCTGAACCAAACCCAAAGTCCAAAGTGAAAAAGTAGCAAAATTCTACTAACTCCAAACGTATCGAAGCTTATACTCAAAAAGGTCGCAAACGGCATTTTGAACTCAATGGAAGTGGTCTCGAGTCCCAATTCGACTGTTTGCAAAAAGTAGCTTTTCGGACTAAAATCCGACGAATGATGAAATATTTAAATAAAATATTTAAATATACAATCGTAAAATATGCGGGTTGTTACAGACTCCCCTCCTTAAAGAAATTGCATCCTCGCAATACTTAAGAAGAAAATAAAGAGTAACAACCATATAGACATATCTACACAAAAGAAAATTTGAAATAAGAAGTTCACCATAAAGAGCACGAAAGAGTAAGTCCGAACGTGTTCGCTCGATGAATCCTCTGGATTCCCAAGAGAAATCCTTGGGATTTGAGAACCATTGAACTTTCACAAGAAAAACATCTTTATTTCGAAGGCGCTCAACCTTCGAAGCAATGATGCGAATAGAATGTTACTCATAAGTCAAATAGGCGAAACTTCAATTTCCACAATAACACCGGGCTCAAGAATAAAAATCGGAAACCTAAAATCATTTCCATAGTTAAAAGACGTGGAAAACGTCAAGAATAGCATAAAATTGAGCCGATGCAACGGCGTAGTACAATAACGGTACGCCAGATGAACGGAAACTCGAATAATTCAGAACACCGACGCAGTACAAAAACGGTACGTCCAATGAACCGAAGGCCATAAAAGAACATCGGACGCTAGTCCATAAAAGAAATGAGACGAAGCTCACTAAAACGAAGTACATCGAAACGTCCGATGAACTTGGTAAAAAGATTATTCCTTTCGGACATCATCAAAGAAACAACCACTTGTTGCTTGCAACTAAGGATATTGGCAAAATGATTTCCCCTTTCGGGAGTATAAAGAATATTAAGATCATAAGATGCAAGGAACTCAAGCCAATATTAAGTTCCTTATGAGAAAATAAATATTCCAAAGATTTATGATCGGGGTAGAGGACAAACTTCTCCCCAAAAAAATAATGATGATGCCAAACTCTAAAAGCGAAAACAATAGCCGCGAGCACTAGACCATGAGTGGCATACCTAGTCTCGATCGGCTTTAATGATTTAGAAGCACAAGTGATAGCACGTTCTCTTTTGCAAGAGAACGACATCCAAACCAATACAATTAGCATTGGTACAAAAGATAAAGTCTTGGTTCCCTTCGGGAATCACAAGAATAAGAGTATCAAAAAGAAAGAATTTCTTTTAAATAATCTTCTTTCCCGAAAAGCTAAAACTTTCAAAATTACACTTATCTTTATGTAATAATCTTTCTAGAAAAAATTACATTTTTACAAGTCAATATATTGTGTCTGACTGTCTCATCAAAGCGTTTAGGAAATTCCTATCGATAACGTTGATCAAGCGCATCGACTAGAATTCTTAAAGCACTCAATGGGCAATACAATCACAAATTCATCTTCAATATTCTTTGCTCGTTTAAGAGCAAAAATCAAATTGTACTTATAAATAAATATTATGAAAAAGATTTGCAAAATTTTAAATTGTTGTTTTCATCCAAAATCAATATATACAAGAATGGAGTCATCGAGATCGTAGAATACTCGATTCATAAAACGGATGAAATAAGCTGGACAAACTGAATGACATAATAAGTCACTCATAAGTTTCATAACGAGTGCGGAATGCGGTAAATGGAATGCTAACTTCCGCAACTCGTATCAAATGAAAATCGGTGGCAAGGTCGAGCTAAAAAGACCTTAACACCACTCAAAAGATTGCTTAGGTTCTAATCCTAAGACAAACTCAAAAATACTGGAAAATTCTCAACCTACATGATTGAGAGGAATAACACTTTCCTCATCATGTGAGCTTAAAGAATAAAATGATGCCATCAAATTGGAATCAAAATCACAAAGAAAAAAAAACAGAAATCTGCCTAACAGATTGAAAATGTCGAAGATGAATAGTCCACACGGGACAAAGGATATGGCTTCATAATAATTAAGCCAATCCTTACAAAAGTCAATTCCGAAGCATAAGTAAAAATCGGCTCGGAAAGAAAAATCACATAAAATAATTTCGACATCAATAAAAAGCAAATTGAGTGTTGCGGATCCATCAATCCGGATTCGCAATCCTCAAAGAAGTCATCAAGCCCATAAATGTTTAAAGAAAAAGAATCACAAGTTCTTTTGATATAAAAATATTGAGATGAAACTCATATCAAAAAGAACTCGAATAAGATAATCACAAAATAAATGTCATCAAGGATAGAATGGATACCTTGACTAAGAGAAGAGTTGCTAGGGGCTTGCACAATATTTAACTTTCCCTCCTTCTTGCTTGAAGTATGGGACACGTAGATATATGATGACTCAAACTTTTGCAGTAGCGACAATAGAGGGGTTGCGGACACTCCTTTGCATAGTGGTCCATAGAATCACAATTGTAGCATCGTCCACGACTAGTGGTAGGAGTCTTTGCTATAGAAGTTTCTTGCTTCCCTTTCTTGTCGGGATTGGGGCCTTTGAACTTAATAGGCCTCTTCATGTTATTGTTGAAGTTCTGTTTGGCACCCACAACTTCAACATTACTTTCATTATCGGCCTCTTCAAGACGGAGAGCGATATCAATAAGCTGATCGAAAGAAACTTCCAATTTCAGAAGTAATGGCTTCTTGAGATTCTTGTTCAAGCCATAAACAAATCTCTGATTTTTCTTCAATGGGGTATTAATGTATTCAACCCCGTATTTAGAAAGAGATTCGAAAGATGCGACGTAGTCCGTCACAGAAGATTCACCTTGAATAAGGTCGATAAAACGCCGGGCCAAAGTTACTTTTTCAGCCTCCGGCACAAATTTCAATTCGAATCTTTCCCGGAATTGTTCCCAAGTGAGATCCGCTTCAACGATTTCAGAAATAAGAAGCTCATACCAATCCAATTCTCTTTCTTGGAGCATGCTAGAAGCCACTTGGACTCGGTGGAGATCAACAAGATTCATGCGAGAAAAGATGCGGTCGCATGATCTAAGCCAATCTTGGATTTCAATGACACTCTCGCATCCTCGGAATGGCCTTCCACCCAAATTGGTATAATCTCTACACAAGCGTGCAAAACCGGATCTAGGATGAGTAGGCTCTGGAATGGGTCTGATAGCTTGAGCATTCTTAACAAGATCAAGAAGCTGCTGGGCAGACATAAATACTCCCTCCTGAGGAGTAGCACTGGATTGGCCGACGTTGGTACGGCCAGATCTAACCATTTCTCTTCTTTAAGAAAGAAAGAAGAAGAAAAAGTTATTGTCAGAATGAATTTCAAACAATCATGATTGATAAAACAAGGTATCATAAAAAGAAATAGGATAGAACGGTACGAAGACTCGAATCAAATCCTATGGCACGATTCCAAAGAAAGACTTAGGACAACGATCCTTGCTAGATTATTCTACATTGTTCCGAAGTTTGGCTCTGATACCAAGCTGTGACACCCCACCTCTATACCCACGCTGGCCAAGGACACTACGGGGTAATGCCGTCAACTAGCGTGGAGAATAAGGCTGTTGAGGAGCGACCATCCATGTAATGTCTTTGTGCGAGCACCGATATGTCAGATAAAATAATAACTTTTCATATCTGGAGAGGAAATCCGACATACCGATACAAACTCAAAACAACTACACAGTGGCTATATATATAATCTTCAGAAACAAATATAGAAATAAGCATAACACAAATCAGTCACCGACAATTCATATAACAAAGGCGGAAATAGACATGAATATAACACATGAAAGTGTACATCAGAGTAGTGGTCAAATAAGATCGACAATATCATAAAAGAAAAGATACAAGTGCTAGACAACAGAATATGTATACATCAATGAGTCAATATATCGAATGTATACAACCAAAAACTACAATGCTAGAGTAGTTAACCCAAAAGTCAGATGATAGTTCCAGATAGGAAGTCATGAGGAAGCACCTGTAATATCTCAGTCTGACCCGAGTATTATTTAAGAAGAAAATAATAAACGGATCAGTCTAGCTAAAATTATCAAATAACACGAGATAGAATATGAGATATGATAATAAAACGTATGATAATAAAAGGATGTCATACTATGATAAGTATACATTAGAAAACCCACAAAAGTCATACAATATCTCAAGAATCTCAAAACACAGAAAAGAACGTCATATTCTTAATTTAATTCACCAAGCCACAAATAAAGACATACATATCAATGCCTACCGTAAATGCTGGTGAAACATAAATTCCAAAAATCAATATCCAGAAATCACAAAAGTTAACGACACACAAATTCTACAAATCATCAACAAGAAATCCAGAAAACACAAGAAAGAGGATGGCCAATCCCATAAATTGAACATCGACGCACCTAGAAAGATAAGCCCCATGTAAAGTCTAGCATCGATACACCTAGAAAGATGCACCCCATGCAAAGTTGAACATCGACGCACCTAGAAAGATACGACCCATGCTCTAGCATCGACGCACCTAGAAAGATACGCCCCATGCATAAATAAACATCGACGCACCTAGAAAGATACGCCCAATGTAATGTCTAACATCGATGCACCTAGAAAGATACACCCCATGCAAAGTCGAACATCGACGCACCTAGAAAGATACGACCCATGCATAGACGAACATCGACGCACCTAAATAGATACGCCCCATGCCCCGACTTATTGAGCCGATTGCTCCACGAAGTAAATAAACATCGACGCACCTAAATAGGTACAACCCATGCGAGAAATAAACATCGACGTACCTAAATAGGTACGACCCATGCGAGAAATAAACATCGACGTACCTAAATAGGTACGACCCATGCGAGAAGTGAGACGAAGCTCATTAAAACGAGGAATAGCTCTCCACGTGGACAAAGAGACATCGCACATTGCTAGTCTAAACCATAAAATGATCATCATCGATCATCAAGAAGTGTCAATTACACTAAGCTAGTAAATATATGAGTTTAGCTTCATGTCCCATAACCACTAGCTTAACTTAAATATTTACGAACAAATTGTAGATCTCCACTAGAAAATTGTCACAAGAGATTCAATCGAACAAGTCCAAGAATTAACCGACGAAGTAAACGCAAGCGTTTCATACCACTTGTTTTGCTAAGCCGTTTAATTAGATTTTCTCATACGAATGAGGAAAAGGTTTGTATATACTAATAGATTAGAAAACGATTTAAGAAACGAGCTTTGTAATAAAATAGTGTTGAAATCGTTTTAATGAAAGGGTTTTGATATTTACTACTAGTATAGAAACTTTTGTATTTTTAAAGTGACAAGTCATAGAAATGATTGTAGAAACAATCAATCATCAAAAATTCACATTCGAAGACGTGAATCAAATCCAATTAACCCGATAAAGAATCCATCGAAGTGGATATTCAAAAATCCCGAAAAAGGAGTCATCAAAGTCATAATAAATGATAACAACAAATAGGATCATCACGAATCGATTCAAATTGGAAATTCAATCCCAAAAGGCAAGGTGGGCTGAAACAGCAAATTCAGTTGACTAAACAGAGATTTTCAGTTGACTGAATTCTGCCTGGAAACTTTCTGTTTCCAGGTTCAATCGACTGAATAGAGGTTTTCAGTCGACTAAACCCTGCCTGGAAACTTTCTGTTTCCAGGTTCAGTCGACTGAACAGAGATTTCAGTCGACTGAATCATGCCTGGAAACTTTCGGGTTCCAGATTCAGTCGACTGAACAGAGATTTCAGTCGACTGAATCATGCCTGGGCTGTTTTTCAGCCTATCTAAATGAAGAGCAAACTCTTCCAAAATGCAACCGGACGAACATTGGCTCTAAGGGTTTATGCCAATCGGCAACCCGGCCCTATATGCTCCTCGATGCATCACCAAAAGCATGATCAAACATCCATAAAAGGATTTTAACACAAATTTGACTTACAAACCCAAAAATTGGAATATTCACAAAACCAATCCAAATCAAGAGCAAATGCACATGAAGAAGTGTTAGGAATTCATACCCAACAACCAAAGATAATTATAGTCATAGATGTGAGATAAAAATCTCACCTTTTACACAAAAACAATGAAGAGGGAGCTATAGAGCAAGGCAAGGACAATCACTCTTCAATTCCAACTCAACAAGCTTGAATCTAAGCTTAAAAGAGAAACATTTCCTAAATTAGGTTTAGGGAATTTCTGAAATTGAAAGGAGAATGAGTTGGAGAAGATGAAGAGGATGCTTACCAATAGCTTCTCTTTGAATTTGGAGCAAGAACATGAATTTGCAAATGAAATTAGGGCTTAGGAATTTCCATTTCCCATCTCTCCCACCATTGTTGCTAAATCTTGAGTATTAGGAATTAGAAATGAAGTAATGAAGAGTTGGAGTGGAGTTGGGTTGATAAAACCAGAATTGGGCAAATGGGCTGAACCAAACCCAAAGTCCAAAGTGAAAAAGTAGCAAAATTCTACTAACTCCAAACGTATCGAAGCTTATACTCAAAAAGGTCGCAAACGGCATTTTGAACTCAATGGAAGTGGTCTCGAGTCCCAATTCGACTGTTTGCAAAAAGTAGCTTTTCGGACTAAAATCCGACGAATGATGAAATATTTAAATAAAATATTTAAATATACAATCGTAAAATATGCAGGTTGTTACAAAATTTATCCATATACTTATCTCAATGATATAAGTATATTAATAAAAATTAAGAGGGATTTCTTCTTTTCCCAATTCATATTTAAATGGGCCAAAAACAAATACCATTTAAAACATTGCTTACTCTAAACCCAAACCGCTTTTCCTTCGGTGTTAAGTATGGAAAGAATGCTTCTATACCACCATAATTAAGAAGGATTATTAATCAAAATCAAATCTTATCCCTTTTATAATACTCATTTTTTTATAACTCATTCCATATTTACAAATCCTTTTATAAATCTTGAATTTAATTAATAAAATGAAGAAGAAGAGAAAGAGAGAGTCAGAAGTGAAAAATGAAGAAGTGAAAGAATGAAGGGAAGTGTAAATGTGTATATACTTATAACAAAACAACTCCATTACTTCCAAACATAAGCAACCCAAACCAAGATCTAAGGAAACCAAAATCAATCAAATTACTTCAAACTCAAGTTTACTAAATGTGATGTCCCACCTTTTTGGACGATTTAAATCGACAATAAACCACACATGTCAACTCAAACCATTCAAAAGGAAGGATTGTCAATGGGGTAAATAAGAAAATAAGAGAAAAGAAGGAAAAACAAAACACAGAATCTCGCAGCGGAATGACAAAATATAATAATCAAATAAACAATTCATGAAGCTGTTTTATAATATACATTTGATTACACAATTTTTACAACAATCAGAGTACTAACAATGACATATCAAAATGATGCAGCAGAAAGTTACTAATAATATAATATACCAAACTCCATCTTCATCCTCCAGAAATAAAGTCTTCAACACTGAAAAAGCTCAGGCTGACCCGAGCGTAATGAAAAGACAAAACACTCGAGTCGGAACTAAAAGATCTTATGTAAGTTAAATCAACAACAAGTAAATATAAGTGTAATGGCTTCCGAGATGTTTACGGGATTTTACATCTCCTATCCAGTGTATAACGTGCGTGCAATAACTTAAGAGATGTTTCGGGATTTTCCATCTCCTAAGGATCCGTTAAACTATCTATATGTAGTAAAATACGCTATATATATGTGTAGTGACTATCAGTAAAGTAGAGTATTAAAATAGCATTAAGGCGTTACCTATATACCCCTTAACACATTTTTATAGGCATGGCAGTCTATACAGTACTGTAAACTTCACCGTAAACCGGTGGGCTATCAGGGAGCACTCCATAGGTATGACACAAACCAAAATCGTAATGGGCTCGATAAGGCATATGACAAGGCATGCGAGGCAATGCTAGGGTAGGATTCTACCGTTTTGCGGAACCAGGTTGGTGGTAATACATAGCCGCAGCTACCGCCCACCTCGAAACAACACTCCCACAATCAAATCGAGCGTGGCCACCAATCAATCACAAAGTAACAGATATGGTATCGAAGAAGTGTGTCCGATAGGAGGAGCGACCTCACTTGGCCTGGTTATGGCTCCTGTTTTAGTAATATCAAGCTGACCCGAAGGTCAGGGTTGCGTTCTTACTTCATACCAGTAGCGTTCACCAAACCATCCTACTTCGTTCTGGATTCTCCACCACATGCACAATTGTTAAAGTGGTTTTGGAATTGGCAGAGAGTATGACAATATCCGACCCCGGTCTCTTTAACAACCAAACGCTTATTTCACACCGTAGTCATTTTATAAAACAATTATAATAATAAATCTAGAAAATAGTTTATACCTTCATATCAAGATATTCATATACTTAGTCCAAAAGTATAAATATATTCTTAAATACCGAGGAATATTTCTTTCAATAAGTTTCGAAAATAATTTATAAATCTCTCTTAAACCATTTATAAACTATTTATATGCTTTAGAACCATTTATAAAGCTATTTATAAATTTCAAAACAGTTTACAACTCTTCCCCTTTTCATAAACTTTATGCAAATTCCTTTAAAACGCTTCCAAATCCCTTTATACAAGTTCTTTTATAAAACCCCTTATAAAATCCTTTAAAACCTTTATAACTCCCTTATAAAACCATTATAAAATCCTTTATAAAAATCTTTTATAAGAATCCTTTTATAAAATCCATTATAAAATCTCTTTCAAAACTTTTATAAATTCCTTACAAAACCTTTTACAAAATTTTAAAATCTTTTATCTATTAAAGTTATTATAAAAGTCTATATTTATTATCTTAAATTAAATTTTTAAATAAATCTTTTAAAACTATATTGAATATTTTATTAAATTAAAATTTTAAAGTGTTTTTATTATATTACATTATTTAAATTATATATTTTAATACTAAATAAAATTATAAGTTAAAATCTTAAAATTTAGGTTTTTAAAACTTATATTAACTTATAATTTGAAGCTTTAAAACATATACAATAAATTATTTTCCAAATATAAATTTTTAAATAAAATCATTAAATTAAATTTAAAGATCAAATTTATAAATCAAACATACTTTACCATATAGAAAATAGTTTAAAACCGACTAACGGTGTCCGTATATAATTTTCTACCCTATGGTCAAGTGATTGGGTATGTATCATTTCAACCCAAAGTAGTTAAATTTCCCGGGTATATATATCCTTTCAACCCGTATCCCGAATCAATAATTTCCAAATCAATAAAATCGCTCGGGTATGTATCATTTCAACCCATAACGATTTTTCCTAATCTATTAGATCATTCAATTATGTATCATTTCAACCCATAGTGATTTTTCTAACAACAACTAAGGGAACTTGCAATGTGATAACAACATATATAATAAACATAACATCCGATCATCCAAATTGTCAACAAATAAACATCCATCGCAATCAACATCCAAATCAGTCAATAAATCACAACAATTAATTGGTTATCAATATCAAGTATTTAACTACCAACTTAATTTCAATATTAATTTAAATGGAAATTTAATTCAAATTAAATTTAAATGACAATTTAAATTACCAAACAACAATCAATAAAATTCTTATCAATTCATAAATTTAATTCAACTAACATAAGAAGGTTTAGTATTTCTGAGTGGGTTAAATCACTCACATTTGATTTCTAGTCGATTTAAAATCCAAATAAAGCCCAAAATTTGAACAGTCTCCAAAACCCACCAAACCAGTTTCATGTTGTCTGAAATTTCGATACGAAGCCAACACAAGAAACCGCGCCCAAATCTGAGCTGGTATAAAAAAGTTATGAGCGTTAGAAAATTTAAAATTTAAAATTAAATTAAAATAAAATAAGGGGCATTATCGTGATTTACGTTACCTTCAACAAACCCTACGCACGCATGAACACACTCGAACCCACACCTGACATCAGCTGTCGATTATCATGACTTTGCCGAGTAAGCTTCAGCCACCCTTGACCAGATCCACCCACGCCGCCGTCACCTTCGCCCAAGGCCGCACCCACGGTGAGCTCGCCGTAGCCCTCGCTGCTGCTTGGCGTGGTCCGTCGCCACCCCTCTTTTCATCAATTTGCGGTGATTTCGAGCCACTCTGACATGAACGAAGACCACCGATCGCCTCTGCTCACCATCCTCTTCCAGACGCCACTCCCCTATTGTCGAATGGTCGACGATCCACCGTTGATCACGAAACCCTAATATGGATGGCCAAGAATAAACTGCTGATTTCTGGCCAAACCGTGACTCAATTGCAAAAACGAACAGCAAATGTAGACTACGCTCGTTGAGAGCTTCGCGATGATATATAATTTGATAAGTTTTGAGGAGTTTGAATTTTCGATTTGATTTTGGAATTGGGAATTTAAGGTTTTTTGCCATTGGGGAGGAAGAGGAGATAATTGAACAGATACGTATAGAAAAATGAAAACGAGAAACTACTAAGGTTTATAACAGCCTATATATAGACAGAGAGGGATAAGAACGAATGGACAGATCGAATTGGGTCGAAACGATAACAACGACCTAAAAAGCCGATTTCGTTCCCGAAACGAAAGTAGGTCATCCCATATATCAAAATATAGGCTTTCGATATTTTTAAACTCAATGGAACTAGTTTCAAACCCTAATTCCATTGTATATAGAAGTTAGCTTTTAAAATCAAATTATATTCATTTAAATTCCATTAATCGATTTCTACGCGTTTCGAGCTCGCACGATCAAACAATAAGTCTGATCGCTACGAAACTTGAAATCCTATAATAATTCACTGTTACGGATCCGATGAAACTGGTTTCATCGAAATCCAAAATAGTGCCCAAAAACCCAATTTTACACGTTAATTAAATAAATTATTAATTTAAAATCAATTTAATCACTTTTAAATTTTAGATTAAAAGTTAACAATTTTCATCATTCTTGATTAAACAGGAATTTATAATCTTTTAAAATACAATTTTCCATATTAAGTCCAAGATTTAAATATTACATAAATTTCAGCATTCAATTACAACTGTAATAAATCCATTCATTATAATTTAAATTTCAAACAAAAATCTTTTATTTAGATTTAAATTCTTATATTAAATCACTATTAACTGATGAATTAATTTAACATAAGTTTCCATCTTACTATTCTCATCACTCAACAGTTAACGTCTTTTACCATATTAATTGCAATATTTCAATTATATTTAATTAACTTCCTAAAACATTATTATTAAGTTTATAAAACATTTACAAACGCTTTTAAGTTTAGAAACCAAAATTTTCAAAAATCGGATTTTTAACGCGAAACTGCATCCATAACGACTATCGCTATGGATACCCGTAATTTCAAGTGTTAATATTGCTCACTAACTTCCATTCACTAACATCTCTTACTAACTTTCCATTCACTAACTTTAAAACGATTTGGATTTAAAACCAAAGTTTGTATCTTTCTTCCATACAAGGATTCTCCATCGGAAACCAAATCGAAGTGTTATCCTTCCTAGCAACCTAACTTATAATTATGTCAATGCCAACATATACATGCAACAACCAAAACATAATCAAGCTCATAACATATAACAAAGTTTACAACTTGCCGAATGATACCATATTTAAATTTCAACTTCAAGTCTAACTACCATCACATACAACCAATGTACACATACAAGCAATCACATAATAAACTAAGATTTCAACTAGCAAACCAAGCCACAAATCAACAACATATAAAAGTTTAAAGCTTGAGTTTAAACAAACGTTTACTCACCAAATCTTTTGAAAACTCGCAATACTTTAGCGTTCGGAAAGCTTGAAAAACCACAAACTCTTCTTGAAAATAGGTCATTTTTCACTCGACTTTTGGACCTTTTACTCTCTGATTTTGGTAAAGTAATAAAAAGGAAAGTTTTAGATTTTTCTTTGCTCTATCATGTAAAAAAAAGAGTTACTCAAAAACATTAAATTTTGAGGATGTTATGGCCGAAACAAGGAGGACCATTTTCGGCCTTCATGATCTAAGTTCAAAAACACTGTGTAAAGATTTGAAATTTTGGCCTAGTGATGTTCAAAATCAGAAAAAGTTATGAACTACAAAGTTGAAGCTACTGGAATTGTCACGATTTGAAAAAAATAAAATCTATATTTGGTGAAGTTCTCTGGGAGCTATGGCCGAAGGAAATTAGGGTAAAAATGGTAGAATTTTGAAGTGGAAAGGAGGAGTGTGAAGCTAAGTTTAAATCATTTTAAAAAGTTTAAAGTTTGAAAATATAAAACTTGAAACACTTTGGAAGCAATGGAAATGTTTGAAAAGTTTAAGAAAGCTTTAGAGAATGGAAATGAAAGAGGTAATAAATGAAAGAAATGAAAAAAAAATGTTAGGAATTTGCTTTTATATAAAATGACATAACTAAATTACATATATGCCCTTAAAACACTACCCTCCACTACACACATGACACCTCACTTGGCTTGTCCCCCTCCACCTTGAAAAACTCGAAATTTGTCCCGCCCCTCATGTACACATGCATTTAAGGCTTTGTACCATAGCCCCAAAATGTCAAATCATGTCTAAAGAAGCTTTTTTTTCTTTTATAACTTTATATACTTAGTATAAATGCATGCATGCATACACTAATACATACATACATATACACCGTATACATGCCAGTACCCTTATTTATTTCCATTTTGAATGTTTATATGTGTCCACTAGAGATTACAACGTTCCGACAACTTTTAGCTGGCAAAAAGTCGAAAATTCGAAAAACAAATTTCGGTCACATTTTCGATTTTTCTTCGACCTATTTATTTTTTAAATAAATTTTGAAAACTATATTATCATTATTATTTATTATTAAAAAGAGTTTTATTTTCTTATAAAACCTATATATTTGAATATTTAAAATAAATTAAATTTTCCCAAATCAAAGCAGTGAAATTTCGGTCGTTACATCTTATTTTGAATAAGTATTTACGAAAATATAAACTTTGCAGGAATATCAAAAAAATGACCAAAACCATTTTATCGATAAACAGCTCTATAATCGTAAAACGTCGTGCACGGAGCTGGATACATATACTTATTTTTATAATTGAACAAGAATATGAAATAAAATTATTTATTTTATTTTTGGAAATTAAAAGTATGTATGACATCCTCAATGATGCACTTATATTTAATAATTGATTTATGATTTTAAATTGAGATTTAATGATTTAATAATTATATAATTATTCAAATAATATATTTTAAATGATATTGATTCATTTAAATAGTTATATAGTGATAATAAATAATTTATAATAGTTTTTTTAAGATATACAATTAGTTTGAAAATATAAGAAAATTGATATCGCTTTATCGGTATAATAGCAATTTTTGTAAATAATAGTTAATATTGATTTATATAATTTTATAATTCAAATGAGATCATTTTAATTAATTAATAATGATTATAAATTTATATTCAAATTTTGTTTACATATATATGTAATTTAAATTATAAGTGAAACTGTGACCCAAAATCGATTTCTCGATTTTCAACGGTTAAACGAACGGAAGTTATTCGAAAGTCATTGCAACTTTTTTTATATGTCATATGCACATATATAACATACAAATACATCCACTAACATATACATGAACATATATATACATACATATGACATATACACATGCATAAATACATATACCTTAGAAATATCATGATATTTCACCTTTCTTCATCTTTAAGCAACCTTAAGTCAACTAAGGACATGAATGGATGGCTTGGAAGTGAATGATGTGATGGAGGCACATGGGGAAGGGGAATAACGTGGGGAACATGATGATTAAGGAGGGTGTGGGCTAAGCGTAGTTTGGTCCATTCACTTTTAGATATTTCCTACCATTTTTCCCTATAAATACCCATGCATACTCTTCCATTTCATTCACCTTCTTCTTCATTTTTCCTAAGCTCCTCCTCTGCATTTTAATGGCTTCTTCCTTAAAGAATTAATGAAAAAAAATTAGTAGTAAAGATAATAAAAATATTTATACATATATATGCTATAGTATTACACCTCTAAAACAAGTGCAAACACCTCCTTATCTCCTCTACAACTCACGCCACCCCTTTATCCCAAGTTAGGGCCGAGAACCACTCATCCAAGGTCAAGGCCAAGAGCACCAAGGAAGAAGGAAGCAAGTCGGAGAGCTCCGGAGCAAGGAAAAGAGGAGGAAGTGCTGCCGGAATCAATTCGAGAAGCTACAAAAAAGTTTGGTGAAGTGGAGCCATAAGTGGGTACTCAACATTTATTAAATAATAAATAATCTCTATAACTATTTTTAATTGTGATAATATGACCATTTAATCTTTTAATGATTTGTATGAATGTTTGATAACTTGGTTGATTATATGTTGATGTGGTCAATAACTTGGTTGTGATAAATTATAAGAAATCATAATAAAAATGGTTAAGTAATTAATCGTGATTAGTTAATGAAAAATAAATCCATATCGATGTGTATATGAATTTATTTAGCCTATTAATGATTCTGAAAATATAAAAAGGTTGAAAATGAATATTATTATATTATGAAATGATTTAAAGGTGAAAAAGGGACTTAATAAGGAAAATATTGGTTTAAATGTTTGAAAATGATTTATAAATGTTTTATAAACATTAAAATTCAATTTGGAGAAGTTTTGACAAAGAACGAATTTGGAGTCAAAAAAAGGCGCGTCGCGTAATGGTAGTTCGCAATTTCGCGGCGTAAAAGTTAAATCTTTCTATAGGATGAAATTGGAGTCGGATTTCTTTGCAATAAGAATTTTTGGAACTCTTATGACTATTGTTTTCAAATAAAAGAAAAGAATCAAAATTTCATTTTGTAAATTTTGAAATATGAGCAAATCAAGTTTCCAAGATAATCGCGTTTTGAAAGTTTGGTGGCCAAAGTTGCAGATGTTTTAAATAAATATTTTTGAAATGTTTAAAAATATGGAATAAATCTTATAAATCTTTTAAAATGTTTTAAAAGTAATTTGAGTTATAAAAACTAAGTTCCAAATGATAAAAAGTCGCTTTGATCGATATAGCTTAAAAAAACACTTTCTACGGCACTTTTTTGGAGCACTTTTCAATAACATTTGAAATATGGTCTTAAACTTAACAATTCTTTTCCAAATCTTTTGGGATGTTTTTAAATGATTGAGAAGGTATTTTAAATGATTAAGAAGGTATTTTAAATGATTAAAAAGGTATTTTAAAGGTGATTTGAAGGATTTATGAAGTGGTTAAATAAATAATTAAAAGCTAGTAGAATATGTTAAATAATTTAGAGTCGATCAAATTACTAGACCGCCTTATGGGGGGTAAAGAGGCAGTGTCTAGGCTTGGATTTGGAAAACCTGTTTCGTGCTCTCCTTGGCTACCCGAACTGGCCCGATAGATGGGATAGTAAATTTGGTTTACTCGGATCGAAATTTCCCAAAGTATAAAAGATAGAATTTTCCAAATTTAAATAACTTGGATTGCATAAAAATGATTTGGAAATGTTTTCCTAAATAAAAGGTGAAACAATTTGGAATTATTCCAAGATAAAAAGGTTTAAATTAACCAAAAGGATTTGATAAATGAGGCTTAGTGATTTCATATACTGTTAAGAAGATAAATAGAATAATTTAAAATAATATGTCTCCCTGAGATATTTATGAATGAATACAAAATATGAATTAAATTGAATGATGATTGATAATCACATATGAACTTAACATCTTTTTAATTGACGATTGGTTCGGGGGAACCGGGGTCATATTTGGGTAACTCCTATCCGAAAACCACTCTGAACCAATGTATACGTTCGAAAGCGAAGATATGATGATGACAATCACCTAAGCCTTGGTGGGGTAAAACTCATTATAGATAGGGTTTGTACTACCCTAAATGAGTGACTCATTAGAGATAGAGTTAGTAACACCCTAAAATGAGTTTTGAGAGTATTATACATATGAGCGCGTATTTGTTATTTGATATAAAAATGTTTTGTGTTGATTTATCTGTTGAGTAGTATATAGATTCTAGTCGATGCGCCTGATCACCGTTATCGATAGGGATTTTTAAACACTTAAACAAGGCAAATCGACACACCATTTTAAAAGGAATATATTTTATATGTACAAAAGTATAAATATTTGTGTGATTTGGAAAACTTATAAGATATTATCCCTTTGGAAAGTTCCAAGAATAAGGTCTTGGTTTTTTGGGCGATGGTGGGAATAAACTTCTAAGTAACGATCATATGTTGGCTTGGGAGAACGGTATCGAACACTTAGCAAATTATTCTCCTTATCATTATATGATCAAGGCAAGTTCATAATAGAAATTTTTGTAAATAATTGTTAATATTGATTTATATTATTTTATAATTCAAATGAGATCATTTTAACTAATTAATAATGATTATAAATTTATTTTCAAATTTTGCTTACATATATATGTAATTTAAATTATAAGTGAAAATATGATCCGGAATCGGTTTCCCGATTTTCAACGGTTAAACGAACGGAAGTTATTTGAAAGTCATTTCAACCTTTTTTATATGTCATGTGCACATATATATGATACAAATACATCCGCTAACATAAACATGAACACATATATACATACATATGACATACATACATGTATAAATACATATACCTTAGAAATATCATAATATTTTCAACTTTCTTCATCTTTAAGCAACCTTAAGTCAACTAAAGGCATGAATGGATAGCTTGGAAGTGATGATGTGATGGAGGCACATAGGGAGGTGGGATAACATGGGGAACATGATGATTAAGGAGGGTATGGGCTAAGAGTAGTTTTGTCCATTCACTTTTAGATATTTCCTACCAATTTTCCCTATAAATACCCATGCATACTCTTCCATTTCATTCACCTTCTTCTTCGTTTTTCCTAAGCTCCCCCTCTCCATTTTAATGGCTTCTTCCTTAAATAATTCATAAAGAAATTTTAGCATTAAAGAAAATAAATATATACTATAGTATTACACCACCAAAACAAGTGCAAACACCTCCATATCTCCTCTACAACTCACACCATTTCTATATGCCAACCTAAGGCTAAGTACCACTCATCCAAGGTCATGGACGAGAGCAACAAGGAAGAAGGAATCAAGCCGTAGAGCTTTGAAGCAAGGAAAAGAGGAGGAAGTGCTGCCGGAGTGTTGCCGGAATCGATTCGAGAAGCTACGAAAAAGTTTGATGGAGTGGAGCTATAAGTCAGCACTCAACGTTTACTAAATAATAAATAACCTCTAACTATTTTTAAGTATGATAATATGACCATTTAATCTCTTAATAATTTGTATGAATGTTTGATAACTTGGTTGATTATATGGTTGATTATATATTGATGTGGTCGATAACTTGGTTGTGATAAATTATGAGAAATCATAATAAAAATGGTTAAGTAATTAACCGTGATTAATAAATAAAAAATAAATTCATATGGATTTGTATATGAATTTGTTTAGCCTCTTAATAGTTTTGAAAATATAAAAAGGTTGAAAATGAATATTATAATAATATAATATTATGAAATGATTTAAAGGTGAAAAAGAGATTTAATATGGAAAATATTGGTTTAAATGTTTGAAAATGGTTCATAAATGTTTTATAAACACTAAAATTCAATTTGGAGAAGTTTTAACAAAGAATGAATTTAGAGTCAAAAATAGGCGCGTCGCGTAACGGTAGTTCGCGATTTCGCACCGTAAAAGTTAAATCCTTCTATAGGATGAAATTGGAGTCGAATTTCTTTGCAATAAGAATGTTCCAAACTCTTATGACTATTGTTTCGAATAAAAGAAAAGGATCAAGATTTCGTTTAGTGAATTTTGAAATATGAGCAAATCGGGTTTTCAAGAAAATCGCGTTTTGGCAGTTCGGTGGCCAAAGTCGCAGATGTTTTAAATAAATATTTTTAAAATGTTTAAAAATATGGAATAAATCTTATAAATCTTTTAAAATTTTGAAAAGTAATTTGAGTTATAAAAACTAATTTCCAAATGATAAAAAGTCATTTTGATCAATATAGCTTAAAAAGCACTTTCCGTAGCGCTTTTCAATAACTTTTGAAATATGGTTTTAAACTTAATGATTCTTTTCCAAATCTTTTGGTAAATGTTTTTAAATGATTAAAAAAGTATTTTAAAGGTGATTTGAAGGATTTATGAAGTGGTTAAATAAATAATTAAAAGTTAGTAGAGTATGTTAAATGATTTAGAGTCGACCAAATTACTTGACCGCCCTATGAGTGTTAGAGAGGTAGTGTCTAAGCTTGGGGTTTGGAAAACCAGTTCCTGCTCTCCCTGGCTACCCGTACTGGCCCGATTGATGGGATAGTAAATTTAGTTTACTCGGATCGAAATTTCCTAAAGTATAAAAGATTAAGTTTTCCAAATTTAGATAACTAGGATTGCATAAAAACGATTTGGAAATGTTTTCCTAAATATAAGATGAAACAATTTGGAATTATTCCAAGATAAAAAGGTTTAAATTAACCAAAAGGATTTGATAAATGAGGCTTAGTGATTTCATATACTGTTAAGAAGATAAATAGAATAATTTAAAATAATATGTCTCCCTGAGATATTTATGAATGAATACAAAATATGAATTAAATTGAATGATGATTGATAATCACATATGAACTTAACATCTTTTTAATTGACGATTGGTTCGGAGGAACCGGGGTCGGATTTGGGTAATTCCTATCCCAAAACCGCTTCGAACCAATGTATGCATTCAGAAGTGAAGACATGATGATAATGATGATTTTTGAAGATGAGGATCTTCATAATGAAGGGCTGCTTGCCACTAGTCCTACGAGGTGAAATTTACCATATCATATATTTATGGTGGCAGTAGTACTCTGTTATGAAAATCTTTGATTACAAGGACTAATCGCTACTAATCCTAGGGATAATTCCTGACAGGATATGGTAGGAGGAGAGTCTTCAGTTTCGTTCAGTCCTAGAACGAACTTGTATGGGTGAATGTCTGATATTGCATTTCTGAGATCACAACGTTGACTTTTACAAATGCACATCTGTTTGGTGGTAGCGAAGGCAACTTCTCTTAGCTTAACACCCTTCTCTAAGACGTACGAGCTCAGTTGTTATATGTTCATGAAAGTCAATGGTGATTAAAGTAATGGCAATGTGGCATTCAAAGTGGAACCTATGATGATCAAAACATGGCTTTGTGGAGCGTTGCCTCATGAGCCTCACATCCCAGGAATGATGCGGGATACTATGTGGTTTGAAAGACATAATTTCGGGCTATTATTGAGGGAAGATGTCCCTGTAGGCACTTATTGATATACTGTATGAATGGAAATGTATGGAGGCTGACGGTGATCGTGTAAAGCCATTGAGCAATACTCTGTTCCATGGTAGTATAGCAGTATAGGTCGGAGGTTGACGGAGATCGTGTGAAGCCACTGGTGTGAACTAGGATTGTTGTACGTGGATTTTCGGGTCGAATGGTCACTAGTTCTCTATCATGTAGGAAATCCAATTCTAATACATTGCCTTTATGGTTTTGATTGTAGAACCCACTTTCAAAAAGTAGTTAGTAAGCCGTCAAATTTAATCAATGTAACAATTTCGGCAATCTTGATATATTATTTGAAAAGTGTTTTCAAAGGAATTTCATTAAAGATAATATCAAATTATTTTGGTATAAAAGTGTTTGGTTATAATAAGGTAAAAACCCGTCTGTATTTATGTGTGAGCATGGTATTATGAGATACCCTTCTTTTCAAAAAAAATTAATTGGCATCAATTTATAAATCGAGTATCTCATGCTGGTTTATCAAGCCTAATCTGGGTATTTTTAATACCCGTGTCAGATCCGAGTAGTTTCGAGTTTAGTTGAAGACCCTTGGAGTTTGTAGAGGAAAGCTGGAGATCTTTATCTGCGTATGGTTGTATTCTATTATCCGCTGCATCTATTGCATTTGTTTTTATTTTTCAGCAATTGTAAGGACAAAGATTTATAACTGTCCAGGCTGAATCTAGGTTAGACTCTGATGTTGTATTCAAAATTTTCCATTGAAAAGAATATTGTTAAAATAATATATGTTATTTCATTCATATGAAATTATGTTCAATCTTTATTTTCTCCCCTAACGTTCGGGTTTTCCGGCACTTGGATTTATGACCAAAGGATGTATTAGTGTCGATTTTCGACGATCGAAAATCCCGTTCGTTACAATTCCGCTGTGAGATTCTGTATTGTTTGATTTTCTTCTTATCTTCTTCCTTCTTTCTTTTTCCTTAACAATCAGATTTTCTGGCATTCGATATCTCGGCATGCAAATATTGTAAACATATTAGTGTCGATTTTCGAAAAGCCTAGGTCGTTACATTTAGTATTAGAGCTGAAGGTTAAGCGAGAACCTTGGCTTTGGTAGGGTACTCATTAGATATAGGGTCAGTAGCAACCTATAATGAGATTGAGTGTGTGTGTGTGTGTATATGAGCGCGTATTTGTTAGTGATATAAAAATGTTTTATATTGTGTTGGCTGATTTTTTGAGTGACTTATGGATTTTGGTTAATACGAGTAATTAACATCATTGATAGGGGTCTCTAAACACTTGAACAAAACAATTCGACATGGTATTATTTTGAAATCGGGTAAATTTATAATTTTATCTTGATTATATTTGTATATATAAAAGAATAATTTTTCAGAAAAATTATTATGGTATATATGGTGTGCATGGTTGTTAGGAAATTATAACGCTAGATTATTATCATTTGTTGTTTGTGATCGATTAAAAGTTGATATTATAATGTAAGCAAGATAAATAATTAAGAAATAATTTTATAACCAAATGGAATTATATAAATATGATTTATGAATGTGATTTATAAATGGAAAGGAAATGAAATTTCATAAATATATTATAATATTATTTGTAAATAAAAAGGATTCAAAAAAAATCAAGAATTTGAGAATTAAAATCCTGTTGATTTTGAAAATTGTTTTTCAAAGGTTTTGGAAAATGTTATTATTATTATTTAGAAAATATTTTGAATATAAATATTTAAAAAGGGTTTTTAAGAGATAGAAAGCACTTAGCTCACTTCGGTCGCTGGAAAATAATTTCTATGATGATTGGAGCATCATCGACGTTCATTTCCGGGTGTCCAAGAGAGGAATTGATACCGTTGGAGATTTGTTTTCGTAAAACAAGTTTTGATTTTAAAATTCAAAATTATGATTTGAATAACAAAGAAATCAATTATAATATTTCAAAATGATATGAAATAAATGAGAACAGGGTGTTTAAACTTGAAAGTTTTCATTCAGGTGTTTTATGAAAATATGAGAAAATAAGTTTTATAACTTATAGATTTTGGGGATTAGTAAGTTAAAACAATGTTTAAATTTGTTGAATATAAATTGTTAAGAAAAGAAAAATTGAAATGAAATTGAACTTAAGTTAATTTAAATAAAATGACTTTTTAAAAGGAATTAACATAAGTCAGGTTAAATGAAATAGTTTTTCGAAAAGGGAATTGATTGAGATTTTAAATGGGCTAGCTAAATAAATTAATGAATTGAATATGGTTTTGGAATGTGGTTGATAAAATTGAATATTGAAATTAAAAAATGAATTGAGTTAAATGGAATTGAAATTGATTTGTAATGGATATGGACTTAAGTTGTGAAGTGGAAATGAACATGAGAAGAGTTGTATAAAATGTTTATAAACTTGAGTAAAATTTTATGAAATAATTCATAAATGAATTTAGTACGTAGTGAAATGTTGTTAAACATAAAATCTGATGGAATGGCAAGTGATATTAGTATTGAAAGGATATACTAAGTAATAAGTGAATGTGAATAAAGCAATGTGAATAATGTAATATAGATAAATTGAATGTGAATAGTTGAATAAAAATAAGAAGTGAATGCGAACAAAAAGGATTTTGGTATAGCTAAGCAATCAATTGAAATAAATACATAGGTTGTATATATATATTATTTTATTCGCATAACGATTTGATCCAGATTCGATTACATGATTTCAAGATGATTTATATCGGTTCGAGTTAGGATTTTTCACTCGATTCTCGACGACGAACAGTAGATATGGATTTTTGGTTGATTCTGGAATTCTCTATCATGTTATATTGCTATGCAAGGAGAATGGCGGTTTCTAGTCAAGGAACCGGATCCGAGTCCGCACTAGCGTGGTCATGTGAACGATACTAGTTCGGAAGTGAGATTGTGTGATCGAGCGGGCGATCAGATTTGATATTGCATACGGATGATATATGTACATCGTACGGCTTTAGTAAAGTAAATGTTGACAATTGGAAATTGCAGAATAATATGATTATGAATTATATAGATGGATATCATTAGTAAATAAGGTGTAGGTTTATAAAAGCAAGAGCTAATTTGATGCCTTTGATTTCATAAGTAAAATTTGGTTCTCCGACTAAAAGGTACATGTTTAAATAATTGTTTGATTTGATGGTTTTATGATTAAGCCACTTGGCTTCTGTTTTCTTTTGTTGGGCCTGGGTTGGCGATTTGTAGTTGTTTCGATCGAGCCACGCAAAGGAGACGCTGGCGAAATTTTCTATAGAATTAAGACGTTAGAAATTTTTTGAGGAATTTTGAAGAAATTTTTGACAATTAAAAATTTATTTTGAGCTATAACCTGAAGTGATTGAATGGAATGATAATAGTTGGAATCTATGGATGAATTTGGAAACTTAGTAAAAGTAATAACAAAGTTTCAATGAGTTGATTTTTGGAAAGCTTAAAGGCTTCGAATAAATTGGCGAACAATTCAACTAATTTGTTTTAAAAAGTAATGGGTTCGGGCATTTTTCTTACTTGGTAATTTCGGGGACGAAATTCATTTAAGGGGGAAAGAATGTAACGATCCAGAATTTTTGTCATCTGTATTTGGAATATTTAATCGATTTTAAATATTGAAAAGTTGATTTTATAGGTTAATAACTTAAATTTCAAATATAGCGATTTATTGATGATTTAATTAATGAACTTAATAATTGTAATTGTTTAAATAATTAAATCTTTGGTTTTAAGTTGGATAAAAATGATTTCAAAGCTTATTTAAATTTTATTTAAATAAGAACGAAGATAGTAAACTTTTACTTTAAATTCAAAAGTGATTAATTTGGTTTTCATAATAATAATTCATTTTAATTAGCAAGTAAAAATAGCCTTCCGGGGCATTATCTCAGATTTCGACGAAACCAGTGTCCTTGGATATGTAATAGCGAGTTATTGTATGCCGATGATTTTTGTGGCAATCAGACGTATCGTTTGGTCGTGCGAGATCGAAACGCTTATAAATTAATTTCAGAAATTAATATAATAACCGAGTTTGAAAAGCTATCTTCTGCATACGATCGAATTAGGTCTCGAAACAAGTTCCATTGTGTTCGAAATAGAGGTATAACATATAGAATGCCAGGCGACATGCCTTGTTTGGAGTTCGGGATTTTCGGACGTTTTATAGCTTGATAATTTAAAATTTAAATAATATATATATATAATATGCTTACATCATAACTTTGCCATACCATACCCTACCTTTAGCTCATACACCCCATGACTTAACCATACCTTTCCCACTCTATTTATAATTTCCTGCAACTGAATTGGAGCCTTCTCCATTTTCAAAACTTGAATTTAAAGAAAAAAAGGAATGAATATATATATATATATATTAATAATACTCTTAGATGCCTCCCCCCCTCAATCCTATGGCCACTATTGTTTCGGACCACCTCAGGCCACATCGGCCATCGACTTCAACTGGAAAGTTGGAGAGCACGACACGCTGAGTAATCTCAATGGTGGAGATGGACCGATATGGATGGAGTTGGCCAGGAAGTAATAATGAACTACAGGCAGTCTTTCGCAAATTCCAACGAATTGGTGGGTTTTCAGGCGATGGGTTGTAAAGGAGAATTGTTCGTGGGGTACGTGGCCACATTGTGGCGGAGTTTGGTGTCGATTGGCGAGCTATGGCGCCGAAATTCGCCACCTATTTAGAGGCGACTTGGGTTCCTTTTTTAGCGTGTTTGGGGGGTCGCGTTGGTGGCAAGTGGCAGTGGCGAGGTACAAGGCGGCGCGTGGAGCACGTGCGAGGGTGGAGGCGAGCGGTGGTGAACTGTGGTTGCCGCAATCGAGGATCTAGAGGAAAAATAGCAAATACGCGGCCTAGAAGCGTGATTTTGAATTAGAGGGGGAAGATGATTTCGTGGATTTGATTAGGTTAATTAATTACCATGATGTAATTAATGAAATTTAATTATTATTTAAATCATAATCTCATTAATGCAATTACTCATTCATATTAGATCAGATTTGAACGAGACAAGTTACGTTGCACTCGTTTGGACGTTATCTACGATGTGGAACTGGCTTGGATGATTTAGAGACCGATGAAATATGGGCTAAAATCAGACATCGTTCGATCTTAGTTCCAAACCGGAATGCCTCGGCGATAATAGAAATTTCTGTGAGTTAAACTCTTCATTTTGGTTAACTAGTATGATATATAGTTCATAAATTTTTTTAATGATCGTTTGGATGAATTACTAATTTATATTGTTGGTTTGCATATATTCCCGCCCTTGGAGCGGATGAGACCCTATTACGTTCTCGTATAAGAGCGGATGACCCTTTGTATATGAATTCTGCCTCGAAGCGGTTGATCTATATTATTTGATTATATAACATTTGTGATGCAAGGAAATAGGTTGGAGGATCCAACGTGATTCCTCGTTATTGTTGAATTGTTTCAATAATATTTCTTTTATATGGTTTATTAAAAGATGAACCTGATTGTGAGCACTGTGGTTATAACATTGTTATTTGTTTGAAAACTAAAACGCAGTAGTAATAGAAAATCAATATCCATATTGGTTAAGCGTTGGGTAGCTATTTGGCCTTAGATTAAAATTTTGAAATACTATAAATTGCATATTGAATTGGAATTGGGATAAGACAAGAAATGATTTTAAATCAGAAAATTGGGGTTTTGGAAATATATTGTTTAAAGCTAACGTTAATGTTGTTTTAAAGTTATTTAATTATATTAATATTG
This sequence comes from Allium fistulosum, assembly GCA_030737815.1. Classification (NCBI taxonomy): domain Eukaryota; kingdom Viridiplantae; phylum Streptophyta; class Magnoliopsida; order Asparagales; family Amaryllidaceae; genus Allium; species Allium fistulosum. The sequence continues at coordinate 107,373,216 of CM060907.1, forward strand.
TTTTAAAGTTATTAAATTATATTAGAGTTGTTTTAAAGTCATTTACTTATAGTTAATGTTGTTTTAAAGTATTTATCAAATTGTTAATCTTTTGAAAGGTTAATTATTTTAGAATTAAATTATGGTTTGAAATTAATAATAAGGATTATTAATAAGGTGTTGAAAATTAAATTATTATTATAATGGTAAAGATTAATAGTTTTGTTTATTTCATAGTGATTGATAAATTATTATTTTAAGATGTTTTTAAAATGAATAAGTCTCCATTTATTTATAATATTATTGTTAATAGTTATTATTATATAATGGTGTTTTGAAGTAAATGATTTTTAATTTTTTATGAATGTCTCCGAGAGGCATAAATAGAGTTTGATAAACGGACTCGGGTTTTGTAAGGAAGTTTATAAAATAGTTTAAGACTTAAGGGAAGAGTATTTATATGGTGAAAGAGTTTATAAATGTTTAAATATTTATAAACGAGTTTGAAGAAAATGGCTTATGGATTTATAAAAGGAGTTTTATAAATGGTTTTGTGGATTTATAAATGATTTTAGAAATGTACAAGAGAATTTACAAGTGACTGAAACATATAAAGAATTTTATAAATGGTCCCAGAATATTTATCAAATAGATTATAAATGGTTTTTGAGAATTATAAGGAGTTGATAAATGATTTTTGAATCGAAATAAAAGAAAATCTTCCTCTGTTTTGTAAATATACTTATACCATTGAGATAAGCATATGAGTACATTTTTTGTTGCAAGGTGTAATGTATGTGAATATACTTATATCTTGAGATAATTATATGGATATTTTCTATGTATTGAAAATATAGGGATTTATGGATATACCTTTATAAAAGTTTCTTATACAAGTAATTTACAAAGTGGTTTTGTTTATGAAAGATTTATAAAAGGAGGCTGGTGATTGCTTATATACTTAACCAATGTTGGTTTTTCCCTATGGAATAAATCCCCGATTGAATGTTTGTTATTCGATAGTTAAATAACCGACTATCGAAAATGGGCCCAAACTTAACTTTGGAAATATCTAGGAGAAACACGTGAGTTATATGGCACAGTCATCTCCGATGATGCTGTACTTTGCGTATAAATCTCATTTCTTTCTCCTAGGACAATTATAAGGAAATCCGTCCACTAACGATTAGGAGGTGTTCTCCGTTCTTGTAACGACCCACTATTTTGGACCATTCAAATCGACAATAATCCACACATGTCAGACTTGAATAATTCAAAATAACAGATTGTAATAAAATTTGGAGCAAATAAAACCAATCACAGAATCACAGACACAGAATATCAGAATAACTCGCAGCGGAAATTTAAAATAAATAGTGGTTCATGAAGCCACTACAATACAAAGTCTCAAAACAGATACAAAATACTTAGTCTGAAAACAGATACAACAGAAGTTTGAATACATAAGCATAGTAGAAATCCCAAATACATATGTCTCTAATACAAAGCTGACATAGAAATACTGAATGAAAATAGATAGCAACTAAATAAAAGATGATCTCCAGCAGTCCTAGCTCTGAAAGGTGAGATCCAAAGCTGATACTCAGGCTGACCCGAGCGTAAATAAAACACAAACACTCAAGTCAGGACATACAACTTATACAATGTAAACCAACTCAAGTGAACTGTAATAAAATGCACAAGTAACTTAAAGAATGCTTGGGATCGCCCATTCTTTAAGGATCCGTTAAACTATCCACTATGTAGTAATATTCACTATTATAATAATGTCTATAATAAAATAAACTTACTTTAAAATAGCATTAAGGAGTGACCCAATATTCCCCTTAACACGTAATAGTGCCAATAGTATATACAGTACCTGCATACCTCGAGAGGCTACGAGAAGATACTCCATAGGTAGGACACAAATAAAAACTCGTACAAGGCGCGCTAGGGTAGGTAACACGGCACAACTAGGCAATGCCAGGGTAGATATACCAATTACGCATCCGGGCTGGTGGTAACGCTTAGCAGCCACTACCTCCCACCTCGAGCCACACTCCAAAAATCAAGGGGTGCACCCAATCAATCACAAAAGTAATAGAATGGTATCGAAGAAGTGTGTCCGATCAAAGGTGCTACCTCATTAGCCCGTCAATCGCTCCTGTTTTAGCCACCTTATGCCAACTCACGGGAGTCGAGTCCACGTTCATACCACAATAGGATCGTCGCCACCATCCTACTTCATTCTGGAAACTCCACTGCGTACACAGTTGTTAAAGTGGTTTTCGGTATCGACAGAGAGTATGTCCATATCCGATCCCGGTCTCTTTAACAACCAATCGTTATTATAACCCGTGGTTATAAATTTCAAAAAAAATGTTTATATTTCAAATCAAAATACTTCATTTAAACCATTTAAAAGTAAAGTCAATATTCTTTCAAATCAAATATTCAATTCCCAAAAATTTAGCCTTTTCCGAGTTCATTTATTCACTTAAATACTTTAAAACATTGAAATTTCAGCTTTCGCAGCACTTAGAAAATGCTGCGGTAAGTTATATTTGAAAATAATTCATTTCAGCAAAGACAGCATTTAAAAACTGCTGTAATAGTTCAGGGTTCAATTTAAAAGGTTTAATTCAATTCAGTAAAGACAGCGTTTACAAAACTGCTGCAGTAGTTCAATTATATTCAAAAATCTCATTTCAGCCAACTGCAGCCCTTAACAAGTGCTACAATAGCTCTTCATTAGTTTCAGGTTCAAGTTTAGTTTCTGCAACTACAACACTTACAAAGTGCTGCAATAGCCCTTAGTTAGCTTTAGCCTTTTAGTTCACCTCTGCAACTACAGCACTTACAAAGTGCTGCAATTCTATTAGTTCAGTTTTTAGTTCATTTTCAGAAACGATAGCATTTCTGAAGTGCTACTAAAAGAATTTCCAGATTTTCAGTAGAATTCTAGCCACAAATAAACTTCAATTTAAATCAATTTAACTTATAAAAAATCACATTTTCCCACTTCAAAAATAGCCATTTAAATACCCTTTAACTTATGACTTTTATAAAGAAATTTTTTACAATAAAATCAAATTTTCCAATAATTTCACTTATTAAATTCAAGTGTACCATTTTCTTATTCTTTTCATTTTTAACAATTTACCTTAACACTTAAATTTAAATTTCCATTTCATAAATAAACTTAATTTCCATTTTTATTTAATTAACTTAAACTTCCATATAAAAATCAAATCGCAAATTTCCAAATTAAGTTATGTTTTAAATCACAATTTTTTCATTCATTTGTTAACATTTTTAATACATAGAAAAATCATTATCACTTTATTAAATCATTTTAAATTCAATTTAAATCAAATTATCATATTTTTACATTTTAAAATACTTAAAAATTTTCCAGAAAAATATATAAAATAACCACGGGTCTGTATAATATTTTCTAACCTAAGTCAAGTGATACGGATAATATATCATTTCAATCTGTAATTTACAAAGAAAAATCCGAGTTCTATCATTTCAAACCCGCAATCCCAAGTAAATAAAATTAAATAAAAATCGCTCAGGCTTATCATTTCAGCCCATAATGATTTTTCCCTATTCTAAAGTCCATTCGGGTATGTATCATTTCAACCCATAGCGATTCTATTCTACAGGGAACTTGCAGTGTGAGAAACAGTATAAAATAAACAATATAACAGAATATAACATAGCAGATGATGTGACAAGTTTATAACATAGTTTAACATCATATAATACATATCACAGGCAGGTATAACATGATATAATAGTTTCTACACATTCACTTGTTGTCACTTCACAAATTATATAAGTATAAATGTCATGTGTGAATACTCACCTTTTTACGCTGGAGTTAGCAAAAAAACACACACACAAAAATCCAGAAAGCACGATAGCACGACTTGGTTCGAGTGGAGAGAGAGCCAAGATGTTAATCTTGTATTCATCAACAAAACAAAGCAAAATATAAATATAAATTCAACATAAAATTATATTGAAACAAATTGAAACTTTGAAACAAATGACATCACCAAGCTTCCAATTCAAAATTGCTTGACCACAAGCCAATGTTTGCTCGGCCATACATGTTATAGGCTCGGCCATGGTGGGTTTATAGGTTGAAATGGATCCGGTTTGGACTCATATAGGCACGGCTACAAAAGAGATGAAGAGTTTTTGAGTTACTAGTGAAGGAAGGTCAAAGGGCAAGGCAAAAGAGGAGTTTTTGTTCAACATTTAGGCTCAGCCAAAGGTCAAGTGGCTCGGCCAGGGGCTGCTACCGGTCAGGTGATGGACTGATGGTGATGTTCAGAGGTGGAGCACGCGCTGGTGGTGGTGGCTAGGGGTGTGGCCGTGGCTACAAATGAAGGGGATGGTGAAAAACTAGGCTCGGCTATCCATTTTTGGAAGAGATCTTCAATGTTTTGTGGAGTTTTGTTCATAAGGAGGTCACGGCACTTGCTGGTCAGAGGAGATGGAGGGTGTGCCATGGATGGTGAGGGGGTGATGATGGTGGTGATGGTCGGTGGAGATGGTGGAGGGTTAGGCTGAGCAACATATGGAAGAGATCAAGCAAAAACAATGGAAAAAAGAAGAAGAAAAGAGAGAAAAGAGGAGGCCATTGCTTACCAAAAATTTCAGAAATGATGATGGTCGAAAATTGTGATGGAAATGAGAAGTTTTCACGTTAAATACTAAATAAAACTCACGGCTACAATCAAGGAAAGAACGGCCAAAGAAATGAAAGGTCTAGGCAATGAAAAGTCAAAAGTTTTAAAGCCTTTTGTCTCTTAGAATTTCCACTTTCTTTTATTCAAAATAAACAAATAAAATATCAAGTAAAATAAATAAAAGACAAACAAAATAAAGTGAAAATGAAAATAAACAATTATTCTTAGGAAAAATAAAAAGTAAATAAAGAAAATAGTTTATTATATTGAAACTAGAATTAAAATTTGTAAACAAAATACAATTAACTTTGGAAAATTATAACTATACCTTTAAAATGTTTTAAAAATAAAATATTGAAATAAAATTTAATTTAAAATAATTTAAAAATATTTGCAAAAATATTGGGTTGTTACAGTTCTTATCTTTGACTATTTATTTCCCAAAGAACCGGGGTTGAGTTTACCGAAAATTATCGAGCGTTGTTTCGAAGAGAAAGGGATCGGTTATGTTATCAGGAAACCACTTCGATCCAACAAATGTGTTTCGAAGTGAAAACATCTTGAAGATGATGGAAATTGAAGACGGAGCTCTCAAGTCTTTCGGTCAGTCCCAGAACGAACTTGTGTTGATGAATGTTGATACTGCATTGTTGCTTGGAGGGCAGTGTTAACATTCCAAGTAGGAAGTGCTATAAAAAAGTTAAAACATAGCCTCGAACCTCATCAACCGAGAAATGAAAAAAATCGGGCATGCAGGTGGGCCAAGTGGGTTGCTCCCATCAGGGTACGGTCATTCCAAATCTAGATCGGTTACTACCTATTCATGTATGCTTCGGGGCCCAAGCGGGGTGATTATATTCGGTACTACTAGTCAAGTGGTAGGCCAGTCCTGTGTGGTAGGGGTACAAGATGTTCTTGTCAGACCTCGGTGCATTTATCTAGAGATGTACCTTCGAAAAGTTGTTCCTTACCTTGTCATAGCATGGAATCTAATCTCCAATACGTGCCTTTACGGTTTTTATTGTAGAACCTATTATACTGGAATTTAATTAATGTAGCAATTTCGGTTAAGATTAATGAGTATTTGTATCTTAAACATTATTATAATATAAATGGATTTTTATAGAAAATGTTTTGGTTATCGTAAGGTAAAAACACGTTCGTGTTTATGTGCGGCATGATCTTATGAGATACTTTTGATTTCAAAGGATTTTTTAACTAAAAAATCCAATTGGGTGTATTTTCTCACGTTGGTTTTCTAGACTGACTCGGGTGTTACTTTATTATAATGCTCGGGTCAGATTGAGCATATTATGCTTTAGAGCTTCAGGAGGCGAGTTGGAGGCCTAGAGACATATTCACATATATGGTTATTTTCCATTGTATTTATTGATGGTATCTATCAGCAATTATAAGGACATGCTGTTATAACTGTCCAGGCTGAAATAGGTTAGTATACTCTGATTGATGTCTGTATATGTACATACTACAATTTTTTTGTGTAACGATTTGATGTATATTATAGATTATTACTTCCGTTGTGAGATTCTATGTTGTTCGGTTTTCTTCTTATCTTCTTCCTTTTTTCTTTTTCCCTAACAATCGGGTTTTTCGTCATTCGATATCTTGGCATGCAAATACTGTGGACATGTTAGCGTCGATTTTCGAAGGTCGAAAGGCCTAGGTCGTTACACCTATGAAATTTCCTTATTTACGCTGTTTTTCAATATGTATATATTTATTTAGTGGTCTAGTCTCATTCATAAAATAAACAGAGCTATAAAACAGGAACATATCTTATAACATATCATACGCTTTTCCAATAATCTAAGGAACACAACTAGCGATAACAATCCCATAAATGAAATTTTTGCTGAAAGTTGTCATTTATCATCAAATGGTGTAAACAATGTTTTGGTCCTAACATTCCTTAATTAAGATGGACAATTCTAATATGTCATTCCATTATCACATACCTTCCTTCCTTAATTTTCCCTCTTGATTTCTAATAAATGTGGTCTGTTCATTACTTTAGTTAATATACCCTTAATAATTGATCATTAATGTCAAAGTTAGACCATCTCTAATCAATCCTCATTTAAATCTCTTTAATCCTTTTACTGGTTTAAAAATCCTCCATCAATGCCATACTAAATTTCTTAATCAGTCCCCATTTAATTCTTTTTAATTCCTATTAATTACAAATTTATTGCCCATTAAATTTGTAATTATTGTCCATAAATCCTAATCCGTTAATTACTAACTAATATGTATATAGTCTTAAATTACGTTATTTATATATTTCTATTTTTATACGTTAAGTGTGGTTATACGTGTGTCTACATATTAATTTCTAAACTAGAATATTCCTTTCCACATTTTAATTTATCCAAGCTATCCTTCTAAAAAGGATTACCGTTATAATTTTTCCATAAATTAACCCAAGTTGGATCTTTGCCTCGTTTGAAACTACAAGGAATTATTTCTTTTCTTTTTAACGAAATAGACAGTGTAAACTATAGGAAAGAATATCCACATCTTGCGCATCTCTTTCCTTTTTGGTATATCCATTGTTAATTCAAACGACACGCTTTTATACATATTTTGGAGTTGGATAATTTTTGGAATTTACACGGAACTCGCTCCAAATAAATCAAAACATAGAAATTCACATTCCAAGTCAACTAGAGCAACCTAACTTACAACCCACTTATAAATCTAGAATATTTTCACAACTTTACCAATATTTTATAATTAAATACCTGGGACTGATTTCAAGATCAGGTTGTACATACTATTCCTATTTTATCCATATCTTTAAACCTTTACATTGCCTTATCTAGATAGTTGCCCCTATCTACTCTGTTAAATTTTTTGATTTAGTTCTCACCATTCTTAAAACTAAAATTTCACAATTATAGAGTATCTTATCCGAGGCCTTTATGTTTAAAAATATAAACTTAGAAACTCTTTTTGTCAATTTTCAAAAATTGCATAGTTCCCAAAAGGAGTCATGAATATTTTTTTTCTTTTTCTAACAAATTCTTCCTTTTTAAGGTCTGCCTACAATAGAGATTTATTTCTTTAAAAGTATTTATTTCTTTAAAAGTTGGACTTTTAATTCAAATTATTTAAAACTCAATTATTGAACCAAACTATTATTAAATCAAAATTTAAAACATTTCTTGATTCCATAAAGGAGCAAAAAAATTTCCTTCTCAAAAACATACAAAATAATTCTCAATAAATTGTTTTTATACAAATAAACATATTTCATTAAATTCGAAATTAGCACTTATTACTCCATGAAATTATGACCTATGCTTATCAAAAGTTCATTATTTCAAAAATATTTCTACTTACAAGGCAACTACTTTAGTAGACTTCAAACCGCAACCTATTCACATGCATGCCAACTTTCCAATTTCAAGTTGTAGTATTATCCTAAAGATATACATTAACATCTATTGCTTTATTACTCAAAATGTATTGTTACTTAACTAAATGCTTTTTATGACTTTGTTTTAGTCTTATTTAAACTCCTATAATCTTTCACAATCCTTTCCTTATCAATCCCAATTTTTTCTCTTTTATTACTATTTTAATTTCAATAATATTTTTTCTTATTCAAACAAGTTCTAAATAGAAAAATGTAAATAAAATTTTTGATCCTTACATAAATGCATTCACAAAATTATCTCAACTCATTTATATATAATTCCATCCAATTGTAAATAATTTTTTTCAAAACATCTTCTATAACCTTAAATAGTAAAAAGTGGAGTAGACAAGGATAACGTTTATAATATTAATTTCTTACTAGATTACTAATCATGTTTTATATAAATTCCTAATGGTATTTCTACCCAAATCTCCCAATATTACCTCCATTTACATTTCTCCTAACTAATTGACTCCGACTTCAGTTGTTATTCCTTGTATTTTCCTTATATGGAAATGTTCCTCCTATCCTAGTTATTCTTATCCTTCTATTCTCTATTCCTTAATTTAATTAAGTTCCATTTTCATTTATACCCCTATTAGAAAGAATTTAAAAAAAAGAACTTCTGAATTTATGAAATAGAAAAAAAATCATCAAGTCCAACCTACGCTCTGTTTTACATTTATTTTAAAAACAAAAAATCCCTTCTCTAAAAATAAAAAACTTTTTAAATTACAAGTTTCCAAATTTCCTTATTTTTTCAAAACAACTTCCCAATAAATCCTTTGAAAAACTTAATCAAAACATTTCAAGAAATTTTCCAAAAACCTTTTTATCAAATTCTTTCATACAGGGTTGGATTTAGAAATTGACTTTAATTGTCCTTTCTTTGAACTTATTCTTCCCTATTCAATCTTCGTAAAAATCCAATTATCTCCTTGTGATGATTAATGTACACCTTGTTGTGGGAAATTGCTTCACTCCTTTATATCTTGCTTCATTCCTTACTTTCGTTTGTTTACAACAAATAGATTCTTATCTCCCATCTATTTTTCTATGTTGGGCTAGGTCCACTAACCTACATCTATATAATTTACCCTAATGACAATTATACTGCCTTAAAATATTTAATTGCCATCTAACATGTTTGTTTGTTATTTCTATAAATGTCAATTGTCCGTAGTAAATGATTATTTTCTAACAGACAATTTTTAAAGGCGTTTATTTATTCATTCCAATTTTTACTTATTATGCCTTCCTTATTTCTCCATAATTACCCAAATAATTTCTTTAATTGGTCCATTTATATCCTTATTAAATCTTATAGCTCCCTATTTGTTGCACATTTATTGCCTTGTTAACTTTGGAGTTACAATCTTCTCCATTTACGTTTCCTACGACAGTATTAAATGCTGAAGTAAAGTTTTGCCTAATGTTTTTGCATCCGTTTAAAATATGTATATATATATATATTTATATATAGTAGGAATTTTGAAAAACATTTTCAAAAATAACAAGTACACCTCTCATATGTATACCTACTCCCGTTGATCAAGCAACTTAAGCTCCGATACCAAATGTAACAACTCGCCCTGAAATGGTGTTGGCTACAAATGGCAATCCCAAACACCCTGTTTTTACGGCCATTGTCCATGCCATTCGTCGCCAACCCACATTGTCGGGACATGTAAGCGTAAGAGACAAAGCTTCGCAACAGTTCACACTGTGAGAACCCCTATCATGATGCATCTACATGCAACCAGGTCCAGTGAATAAAATCTCAAGCCTTACTATATTAGTACTTGGAAATTATAATTTAAATAGGAATATGTCTTACGTATTCTACTACGTCATAAGTCTTTTTGAATATAAGCCCAAAGGCTTTTCTCAAATTTAAATAAAAAGGCTTTCCAAATATAAGCCTATAGCCAACTTGTATCAACCTAGTAACACATATTTGTCATTCATAATGTCCTATCAACGTAAGAGATAGTTTTCAAGTCACTTAATATCCTTTAATAGGAATTAGGCAGACTCCAACCATTTAATACCTTATTAAAGGAGGATCCACGTCATTTACTACCTATAATCCAAGGGCGGACTCCTCACTAGTGGGCCCTTTCCCGAGATATCCTCTACCATGTCAAACCCTTAATCCCGACCATTTACTACTTCCTACATAGAGAAGAGGCGGGCCCTCACACAACCACTTATTACCTTAAATGTTTGAAGCATGTCCTTCGTATTATGACCCATACCCTACGGTGGCATCTCACATTAGCCCGACTATTCGTAGGTACTAGTAGTCATATTAGCTAGGCAGATTTATCTTATAGAATTTAGGACTAACCTTGTGTCATCGTAGCTACTTATTATAGGCGATGTCTCACATTAGCCTCAAAGTCACAGTACTGGTAGCAAGATTAGTTGGGAAGACTTCCGTGTGCTTTTGACTGACTTTGCATCCCTATAACTTAGTCATAATCTATTTCATACTCTACATATATTATCATGCATCTCACCATTTCCACAACCAAGGCCTTATAAGAGATCTTTCTTATTTCGCCTTTAAAATTAATTACATTCCTAAGGGACTTTTAATAAAATCAATAACCTAATTATCTATGTGATTATATGTTAGTTACTCTAACACACACACACACACACATACATACATACAAACATACACACACATGCAGATACACGCCTAGTAATTTCTAAGCGTGCGGAATTTATGTCTTAAACTAGCGTTTAAATGTTAGCTCTTTCAACAATTATACAAGTCTTATCCCATATTATCAACAACACCAAAATTCCAATATTCATATCCAAAAAATCCAATCAACAACCATTTATATAATTAAAATTTAAACCCAACTTATTACATCAAAATAATGGAATATATTAATAGTAGAAACTTACAATTCCAATTTTTATGCTATACTCAACTCAATTCATGGGAATAAGCAGTGCAAATTACAAATAAAATTCGTACCTTACACATTATTCCTTAATCAAATCCTTTAACCAAATTCAAAGGAAAAGAATAAGAAGTGGAATAGAAGGTAAAATTATTAAAAACTGCAAATCCACACAATTTCCATTATTTTGACATAAACAATTGAGATTTCAACCTAGAATTGACATTTCACATCGAAGGAGTTTTGGGGGTTTATAGTATAATTTTTTCGCAAAACAAAACTCCCCAAGGAATATTCAAACCCAAACTATACTAATCAATTACTAAAATAGAAAAGCTAAGATTTCCACTCACTATATATCCTTAGCTTTGCCTCCTTTGGACTTGACACACATTTAATAATCTTTACCAGATTTCTTCATTTTGATATATATATATATATATATAGCAAGGGATTTGTATATATACATAAAATTCAGGAAAATTAGAGAACAATAGGTTGGGAATATAAATAGAAAATAAAATAGATATATAGGATTTCTTATATGAAACCCTGGAGATTTTCCGAATCTATGAAGAAACGAACTGACAGAGCTTTGCTAGGTTCCCAAAATAATTTGTGAATGAGAGTGATGGGGATAGACTCTTATTTATAGTGGTTAGAATGCAACAGAATCATCAGATTTAGGTTTGTTTAAAATAATAATAACCTGGACGTTCAAAGTGTAAAGCCCTAGCCGTAAATTCAAAGTCAACGGTCGACTGCCCTACCCTACCCTACTAGTCAACCGCTAACGGTCGACCTGGATGTTTGTTTTGGGAAAAATTTTGTGCCATTGTTTTTTATTTATTTTCTTCCTTAATTATAATTTAACGTTAACGTTATTTTCAACTTTTACTTAACCCCCAAGTCTAATCACCGTTAACTTTCAAATTTCAAATTTAAAAATCATATAATTATTTGAATTTGAATTCTATTTAAGTTATTTTAGATCTGAAAACTTCAAACGTCCTTAACTTTTTCATTTGAGCTTCGTTTGAAGAACATTACATATGGAAATTGATCAGAATTTTGCCACGAATGTAACGACATTACTTCCTTAATCAAATTTCTAACTTTCGAAAAAAATTCATTTTTAACCTTATATTATTTAATTAATTAATCCATTTTATATATTTTTTATCAATTTTTCGGAGTGTTATAGCGACTATTTCGCTACTAACTTTTACAACTATGTTTGACTAGTTTTAAACATTTTTAAAACTTGATATTTTTGCATTAGTAAGTACTTATACTTTTCTTATTAAACCCACAAAGAAACCCCTAAGGATGTCTTTCAAAGTTGACTTAAAAATAGCTAAACACAAAGCGATTTCAAAGTCCATCCCTAGCGAGCTTTTCGCTTCTAACTTTCATAACACACTTCAACTTCACATACAACATTATCAAACATGCAAACAACAAGTCATGGCCTTATTACATGTTTTAGAGGGTTTGTAAGAGAGAATGCACTATACATAATGTTGTCACTTACTTTCCAAAGAAAGGAGAGGTCCATAAATGATAACTTGCATTGTTCTTCATTTAAACTTTATACTTTACACAATCAAACATATATACACAACATATACGATGCGAGTGAACTCACCTATTTTCAAACCAATCACAAGCCTAAGCATCCAAGAACCAAGGTCTACTCCCTACCTCAAACAAACAACCACCAAACCTTCCTACCATCACCCTTTGCTCGTGCCTAGGAATAAATGCCCATAATATGCTCACAACCTATGCATGTAGAGAGGGTTATGATCCATTTCATCGAGCTTTGATTTCATAGATGTCATTTTTATGTTGCAGTAAGGATATAGAAAGATTATAGAGGAGAAAGGAGTTATTTTACATTGTTTTGTATTTAGGGGTTTAAGAAGAGAAAAGGAATGAAGAACATTAATTTTTCTTGAAAATAAATTAGCAATCCTTCTTCTTTCTTTGTGAGATGTATTTGTAGAGTTGGAAAATGTGGCAAAAGACCCCTCCTACCCCTCTATGGTCAGCCAAGAGGAAGCTTCCTCCCTCCTTCCCATAAGCACATGCTCCTTAAGACAAGCCTTTATTCTCTCCGTCATTTGCTCCACCCTTTACTCTACGCTTTCTCCTTAATTAATCATTTTTTAACTTAATTAATTTACTTAGGAAATTAGGCTATTTAATACTTGTAAATGTCTTTATATGTTACTATACAAGTACAAAAGAAATCGAATAACTTAAAATCGTTTATTGATAAAATGATTTTCGATCATATTATCGATATTTCTTCAAACTACTTATTTTTGTTAACAAAATTCAAAACAAATTTTTTTTATGATTAGTTATTATTTAAAAGGGGGTTAATAAGTTTATAAAATCATTTTTATTTCATTAGATCCAAGATTCAAATATTTAAATAATTCAGATATTTAAATACGAAGTGTTCAAAATTTCAGGTCGTTACATATGCAATCATAGATCTATGATACCAAAACGGTTCCACATACTTATTAAATTCACTGGTGAATTATCATAGTCATGAACATGTGTATTTGATACACATGTAGTATGTTTATGATACGTTCACAAAATGTAATGCGATAGCAATAACATGACATGCAAAAGAAAATAAAATGATTTGAATTGATCGAATAGGTGAGTGTATTAGAAAGGAGTTCCAAATGTACCTAAAAGCGAATAAGATTCAATCTCAAATTTCACTCCTCCCTATGATATATAATGATGTATCGATAATGGATAGTCGGACTTTGTTAGAAAAAGTATGATTAATGGCGAGTGAAGTTGAGTTAACTTCTTGATATAAGATTGTGTACTCAAGAGTAAGCATATAAGGTTAAAATTAAATTTTATCTAAAGCATAGCTTATGAGATCATATAAGCCAAGGGTTGACAAAAATCCCTACATATCATACGTCAAGGAGTTGGCAGGTTGTGTAAGTCGAGAGACTGCACGTAAAGGGCTTTGTATGGACTACCCTAAATGAGTTTAGAGCCGATCAATATCGATTGACCAATTTATGTTATGAACAATAGTTTTGCAAACTTAAAAATCACATTAGTTTTATACATATATATAGACAATTCATAAAATGTTTATACATACATATTATGTTGCACTGAGAAATAATTATTGTTTCACGAAACACCAACTTCAAGATGAAGATATCTCTTCTAGAGATTATTGTTAATAAAATGGATTTGGATACAATCCAAAGATAAAACTGATTACAAAGGATAAAATAAAATTAACCAAGCCTAAATGGACACAACTAATTAGAATGTCCTCTCGCATATTAAAAAGAAATTATGATCTTATCGATGTTGAGAAAAGAATTTATGTAGTTGTCAATTGTCTACTAAGAGTATTAACTCTACCATATGGCATGATGCGCAGATCCAAAATGGATTCCAAGTACATCGTCAAAATATGATTTTTATGGTTATACCCGAAGGGATATGATCCATCGGCTGCAAAAGTATCTCTGAGAATAAGACCAATGTAGTTGGAATATGGTAAGCTAAGTTGATAATGGTTTAGAATATGTTGTTTGCGTTTAATAACCAAAGTGTCTCGAAGTCGGTGGATGAGATTCTGAATTAGTGGGTTATTGGATATGAACTAAGAGATGATACGAAAGTATTATTCGATAAGCATCAGAGTTAAGCAACAATTTAGATAGAGAAATCAAATCGTTTGATTTTCAATCAAAATGCAGATCTCTAAGAAAAAACTATAGAGTTATTAAAATATATTTAAAATTATAAGTAAACAACAAACTTATGATTATTAATGATGTACTCGTGCTAAAAACATTTTAATTTGGTTGTTTAATTCTTGATATTAGATTTAAAGTTAACATCTTTTATAATCATTATAAAAGGATGTTGTGAATATCCCAAAACGATATACATAAACATCATATTAAATTGTTGAATATGGAGCATGTAAGATGAGTTTCTTATGCATTGGTAATAAGAATTATCATATATGTTATGTTGTCAGAAATGTCACACTTTTTCCTATGTTTTGATACATAAAGCAATTATCAAATCCAAATTATGATTACTATATGATGGTTTAGATTGCTTATGGGTATTTATGAAATACTTGAGAATTTTTTAAAGAAACAATGAACATCTTACGAAGGAGTGCATGGGACTTTATAAGTGATATTGAGTATAATATATCAACCCTAAATTCATGTTTAATCCTAAGTCAAGAACTTTAAGTTGGAAATGTTCCAAATAATTAGTGGTGGCTGATTCAACCAAAGGCTAAGTATATCGCCTTGAATAGCGCTACAATAAAAGAAGTAAAATTAATGCATAGATTTACAACCGTGCTAGAGGCGATTCTAGATGTTAAGAGTCTCATGTCATTATTATATGATAACAATGCATGATACAGATCATGAAAGAACCTAAAACTCACTAGAAGTTAAAAACATACTCCAAAAAGTTCCACATGATAAAGTCATTAGAGAGAGTTGATTAACAGAGTAGGTAATTAAAACAAAATAGCATACCCATTCATTAAGGGACTAGCCCGATTAATTTTTGAGAAAACCAATCGAAGATGTTGGAATAAATTCCCTAATTTCCCCTAAGTGCAAGTGGGAGATTGATAGATTTAGAGGTATGTCCTAGGAGCAATTATGTAATTTGTTATATATATATCTAACTCGATAACCAATCTAGTTCATAATAAAGGTGTTTAATTTCTGTAATATATTTTGTTATATTATGATATAATTAACTATGTAATTAATCTAAAGCATGTTAGAAGAAAATTCTTAAATGATGATATGTTATTTTAATTACAATGTGTCATGATCAAGAGAAATTTACTACATTAAAGTAGCATATTATTTTAAATATTCATATTCAAGATATTTCGAGACATGATATCGATACCTTCGTCGAGACGAAGTACGTAACACTCTCTAAATGATGGGAAATGTATTACTCATAGTTGTTGGGGCACTAATGGGTTAAGCACTAAATGTTATTGGATAACTATGGAATGATCCACTCGAGAGTTTTCTGTTGGTTAATAAAACCATGGTCAAATGGAGAATCTTGAAGTGACTTCATTATACAGTTCCTTCGACTTTAGAATATTATGGAACTTTAATGTGGACACTCCACTTTGATTATAGTTAAATCATAACATGATGAGAACTGAGGGATTATAATTAGGTCTAAGTTGAAGCATTGAAAGTGAAACACTATCCAATAGAGAATTCGTTTCCTCATTTATAAAGGTTACCATCACTGTCAACTATAGTCAACTCAAAGTCAAAGTCTCTGACCAGAATAGTTTGGTTAAGAATAATCGTTATTATTGAACCAAAGATTTTGTATTTGGACTAACTAAGTTGAATATAAACGTTATTGGAATTTTGACCAAATCCAAATTCCACAAGTCCTAAAGTGGTATAGTTTTGACGAAGAGAATTTATGTAAATAACCGTTACTACCGGGTACTACTTATAATAGTAAAATTGGATTTTATTGAAAAGATGTGTAAGCAATAACTCAGCCAAAATATCACACCACTAGCTAAGGTGACATGTGAATGTTAATATTCGAATTGTTCGATACTAACCACCAACAGAATTTACACCTTCGGGTTGCACAACCGTAGTGATGAATACTCCAAAAAACCACACGATTTAATTAATTTATTATCAATATAAAGTAATCAAATTAATCAATATTTAGGAAATATTAATTATTAAATTTTATCTAGCTTTTTTGAATACCATTAGTGTTTAACGACATGTGCATATAAAAGTTATATATGCACGTATTGAATACGATATCGATAGGATATTTGAATTAGATTTAAATAGATTAATTGCTAAGCGGGTTTGGAAATATTTTGAGGCCCTTGTTGCCTCTTTGTAGTTGGCCATGCCTAAAGCTGAAGAGAGGATTTTATGAGATTCAGTGAGGAATTAAAGAGTGGAGGTTTTAATGGAGAGAATTGGAAAGGTTTCAATGAAACCTTTAAAACAGACTTGCATCCATTCATTCATTAATTTTTCTAACAATTCATTTTCTTCTTCTCTCCTCTATCTCCTTTAGGCCGAAAAGCATGGCCTTCATGGCATGAAAATTTCCCAAAAAATTCAAGTAAAATCAATAAAATTCAAGGTGGTGTTTGCCTCTAGATCATTGCAAAATCCAAAGGTTGATTCTATCGAACCAAGGAGTTTTATTCTTCATCCAAGGTGCGATTTTCGGCTTCATCTTAAGGTAATATTTTGATTTTATATTATTATATAATTCATGATGATAATACAATTAAGATCTCCCTATTCTACTTCTCTTTCGATTATGTGCTCGTCTTGTATGTAGTATTAAGATTTTAAACCTTTTATAATGAATTTATATATGCTTGGGTTGTCTAATCTATGTTTTTATATGGAAATTAATGATTAAAAAACAATCTTGATTCGAAAACTGATTTTAATTTATTGATATAATTTGTAACATTTCTTATAGACAAACATAAACAAGCTACATGTGTTGAAAAGTTGATGTTATATTTGTTATGTTGATTTTGTTTATAAATTCATTTGGTTATTGTTTGCATAATTTTCAAAGTATTTCAATTCAAAATTTCATAAATGGACTTTTTTGCAAAATTATAAACCTACTTGAATTGTTAACTTTAAGTTTTAGAACATACATACAAAATCACAAAGTTTACAAATTTATATTGTTTTTAAATTTAGAGCATTGTTTATAATTATTTATACATGTATACATATATGTTTGTTATTTTAATTAATGTTTATAAAAGGTACTTTTGTGTAAAATCATAGATTTAATTCAAAAACCTTCCTATTCTAAAAGTAGATTTAAACATTATTAATTCTTGAATTCAAAACATTTAAAATCAACAAGACAATAATTTAACATACACACACATATATGCATTATGTATGTATGTATTTGTGTGTGTATGTACATATATGTATGTGTGCACGCGTGTGCGTGTATATATGTAATTGTTATTATATGTATATATTTATTGTTATTTTATGTTTAAAAAAACTTTGGACGACAAAATTATACATAAATGGACAAATGTGTCAGTTGTTGTGTAAATTCCAGTACCTATATACGGTTACATTAACCATGTACACTTCATATTATTGCATGTGCACTTACACATATAAATCTATTTGATACACTTATAAATAATAACTTGTTTAATTTAAATTAAGTTAAACTTCCCTTAAAAAAATTAAGTAAAATATGATGAATTGTTTATAAAAGTAGTAAGTGCTATTTCTAATTAATTGCACGTTCATTGCATTTAGGACTTATTGAATAGTTTATATAATTAACAATTTGACTCTTTGGTTGCCAAAATGATAATACAAAGCAATTAACTATTACACACATATACATATAAGAGTATATTTGATATACTCTAATTTATATAAATATCATATTTATGAAACTCCATTTTGAACAATTTAAGTAAATGAGATATTATCTAAAATAATATTAGATTGGATCTAATAATCCTTTAAACTTCATAGCCCAATAGATTGAAAACAAGAATTTTTTTAAACCTGTATATTTCACCTGTTTCCCTCTGATCCGGTTCCTTCAAAAACACCTTGGTAAAATATGGTGTAACACAATCCCTCCAAAAATATTTTTTGTCAAGATACAAAATGGATTTTTTCTATGGATATAGTTTTAGTTTTACCAAGGGTAGTTGGTATTTGCCGTTCTATCTATCTTAATGGAGCATTTAATGTGGTTCTACATGTCTACCTGTGATTGGTTGAGCAGATAATACCATTATATTCAATTCTAAAAATAGTTGTTTTCCAAGATTTATGCCTGCTCATCAATATTATAATTCAAATTATCGATTGATGTCGCTTGGATTTTTTGCAATCGACAATGGACTCGTTAGTTAAGGGCCTAACAATACAAGCCCTTTCCATATTGCCCGACTGGGGACTGGTCTGGCCTAAACTTGCATGCACACCTCTAGTGGCTTAGCCCTCAATGGTATGGCCACTCTACTATCTCTACGGTCTAGACATTGGCCCATTAGTTCATCACTATCAACAAAAAGCCCAGAAGCCTCACGAGTAACTTCGCCTCGCCTCATTAGTGGACGATTGGGTCGTAGTAAGAGAGCCTCACCTTTCATGTCCCTATTTGTGTACCTCACCTTCCTTTCCTGTCTCTCCCCTGATCGTCCAAACCACATCATTCGTCTTGCTTTATCGTGACTCGACAAATTTTTTGCAAAAACATCTAATCGTCCCTGCATAAAGAGATGACTACCCCGTGTTTTTTCTCTGACAAGATCAGCATAAAATGACACTAAACATCAATCAAAAGCATCATTATGCGATAACAACCATTTGTACTTCGTAGTCCACTTGGCATTGGCGTCATTGTTAATCAACTACTCTTTGCCCCCATTGCGCCTTTTTGACGCAAACACGCCATGGTACAACCCTCCCATTGGCCTTCATCCAAACTGTTCTCTCCATCTAGCATCCTAGTTAACCAATATATGAACTGTCTATCTTCATTAATGGATACAAGGAAATTGAGGGTTCAAAGCTTTAATCTGAGCATTCTGAAGCATGAACTCAAGAGTTATAAATAAAGATTCATAGGTACTTGTACAATGATCGAACTTTTTTATCTTACATGCAATCTACTCAGCACAAAGCTCTTGTAATAGGTTTCTTGTAATTAAAAATATCAAGCAACAAAATTATCTACCATAGTGGACGTAGATTTTCACCAAGGTTGAACTACTCTAAATCTCGTGTTATTTACATTTCTTTCATTTTATTTTATAACTTCCCATTTTACATGTATTATTATAATGTTAACAAATTACCTTTATTAATACCTACAATATCTAAACATCATTATGAAGTTGGCTAGAAATTTAGTCAACATCTTGGCACTAAAAGGAGAGTCTCCCCTAAAAAATCTCAATTTTCATCACTTCTCCTCAAAACATCTAGCCACTCAAAATGTTAGCTATGTAAGATAACAACGAAAATAAGGCCGATAACTCTAACGGTCATATCACTAATGATGACACTTGAGTTAGTGTCATTAGCCACATCCTGGGAATGAGCAACAACATATGACTTGGTTTGGTAAATTGAAAAAACCGCCCCTTAGACGCCGGATCCGATGCCCGAGACGACGACGATAACCCAAGAACCGAAAGGACGAGTCTTTAGGCTGAGATAATATATACACACAAACATAATTACTGATAAAGAAAGAAATCAGATATAGTTCTAACACCATCTGCTTTCAAAGTCTTATAGCGGAAGGAAGTAAATGTAATACATAAATAAATACCATAGTCACATCATCATAACATGTTTATAATGCCAGATACATATGTCTAAATAACTACAGATACAACCAAAACCACATACATAGTAAAATCTAGGTACAACATTTATTTACGCCATATATATAGTATATACAAATGAATATCCCTGATACCATCTCATCTCTAGACTCCATCAACATATATATATATATATAAAGGAAAAATAACAATGGATCAGACATAACTCTAGTGAATGAGCCATACTCTACTTTACATCTACTGCAACAATAATACTATAATATGATATGAGTCTACTACTCGACCACCATCTGTTCCGCTGCCACGTCATAACTAACTATCATATACCACTAACCATACTGCATCATATATGTGTAGACTTACTTCCCCGGTTCGACCTCATGCCATATAGGGTTGCCTATTGTCATCGTCATGCAATCACATATAGGACTCACTTCCTTGGATTGCCTGAAGCCTACAGGATCACCTGTTGTCCTCGTGCTACCTAATAAACTCATGCCTTGGACCGCCTATAGCCAACAGGGTCGCTTAGCATCCACTTCCTCCACCTGGCCCACCAAAGCACTACAGGGAAGCAACGACATGTCTGGACCACCTACTTGTGTCAAAGGACAACATTTATACCTGTATACGTATTTTGAGCCATCTACCTGTGCCTTGGAATCCCTCGCATTCTTGTCCATCGTTGTATCATATTTTCATATCACAACAACATATATACTCACTTCAAATAACAACTAATCATTACATCATCACACACATTCATTCAGTAGCACTATCATTCATATGTCACTAACCTTGGATCACCTTTCAGAATATTTAAGAAATAAGAGTCGAATCATTCGTTATTTAGCCCTTCCAAGTCTAGGTCCAACTTTTGTCTGGAATCGTTCATCGATCATCGGCCCCCGGGTCCACCCACCGGTAGGCCGGTGCACACATGTTCTTCAAGTTTTGAGAATTTGTTCTTTCATCTTCATTCTTCGCTTCTAACCACCTCCGCTCTACCTTCAATCGCCTAAAAACATACCTAGACCCTAGCCCTTCATTTTTAAGTATAGTTTGATCATTTATTTCATCAAATTCAACTTATTATCATCAAATTACTATATTCTTATTTAACCTAGTATCTAAGTACGACTATTAGCCAAATCTCTCTTAAGGTCCCACTTAAATATGAATTTTAGAGTCCATGGACGTTAAACTACACTAATATAGCCAACGTGTCATGTTTGCATTATACGATGTAGGGGTGTATCAATCGCCGAAACGCCTATTTCTGCCTAGATCCTTACTGTCCGGCTTGCTGGTCTCCTCACTTTAGATTTCTGCCTCCAAATTTCTATTGGTACATAGCCATATCTGATAGCTCTGCAACGCCATTGGTCTTATTCGATTCAGTAGAGTATAGAAAGGGATATTTGAATTTGATTTTAGTTAGGTTGAGAGGAAGTAGGAGGAAGAAGAACATAGTATAGTGGTTTTTGAACAAAAAATGTACGTGAGTTGGTTTCTTAAATGGTTGGTGTGAGTCAGCGGAATAGGGATCTAAGGCTAAATAAACACTAGAGGGGGGTTGAATAGTGTTTAATGCATTATATGAATATTTTTCAAATTCTTTAAGATTCTACTTGGAATGATGTAGTTAATAATCACATAATCATAGTGCAAATAAAAGTAAATGCAGTAAAGGTAAAAAAAAGAACACATTGGGATTTTATACTGGTTCGGAGTTACCCTACATCTAGTCCCGCACGATTCCTTGTATAGATTTTTTTTCAACCAGTAATGCAAATACAATCTCGATTTCAAGGCTACGAGACACACCATCCAAAATCCCGACCTTTGGGTAAAGTCACTTGATTTCCGGGCTACATGCATACCCACTAGATTTATGGGCTACGAAGCACACCCAATTGATTTTACGGGCTATAATCACATGCACAAGTATATCAGTTGCTGTCCTAGTTTTTAACCCATTAGGATCCAAGAGAATATGGAATGACTTGATGGAGTCAGAACGACTCAGAACTCAAGCAAAAAAGGCTAAAGCAACGACTGAGTTTGACTAAACCAAGAGGCCAGCGTCCGTCCAATCCAATCATCATCTAAATACAATTAGCTAGTAAATCTCATCAAAACAAAGCAAAAAAAGCATGCCAGACATCAAAGTCCAGAAAAAGTCTAAGTGCATGGATCGCTAACGATCCATACATTATAGATCGCCAGCAATCCATAATTAATCACTGGGTCGCTAAGGCACATGGGACGCAAAGAAAATCAAAATATGCTAAGTGTATGGATCGCACGTGAGCTAAATCTATGAATCACTAGCGGTCCATGGTTTTGGCTCGGGTCGTGAGCTGAGCTTCGTTGCACCTTCCTGAGTCCATTTGCAAGCAGTCAGTTGTAACGACCCGTATTTTTACGGATCGAAACATCGTAAAACAGTTGTCATTAAGTCGCATTGTTGATAAGTCGTCCTGAGTCTAAGTCTTAGGTCGTGTAGTAGTTAGGTCGGAGTAGACGACCTAAGAAAGTGGAGCGACCTAAGGTAGTTGGCGACCTAAGGATTTTGGGGATAGGTCGTATAGAAGATAAGTCATATGGTGGCTTAGGTCGTGGGGTAGGATTAGGTCGGAGGAGCGACTTATAGAAGTTGGCGACTTATAGCAGTTAGCGACCTAGTAGACTGGACAAGGTAAGGACTTAGGTCGTATAGCAGTTAGGTCGCGTAGTGGTTTAGGTCGTATGTTAGTTTGTAGCGACCTATAGGATTTGACCGACCTAAGGAGTTAGGTCGTGTGATAGTTAGGACGTGTTATAGTTTAGGTCGTAGACGACTTAAGGATAGGAGCGACTTAAGGATAGGAGCGACTTATAGGATTGGCGACCTAAGAGTTGGCGACCTAGTGGTTAGCGACCTAAGAGCTAACAGTATAAGAGAGTTAGCGAGTTAGCGTAGTTAGGTCGTGAGCGACCCAAGGTGTTAAGTCGTATCTTAGCTAAGTTAGTTAGGTCGCGAAGAAGCGCGTGTGGGTTAGGTCGTAGGTCGCGTATATGCGCAGATCTGGGTTAAGTCGTAGGTCGTAGAAGCGCATGCGTTAGGTCGTAAGTCGTGGAGTTTCGTTAGGTCACGGATGCGCGTAGGTCGTTGGATCTGTTAGGTCGTGGAGGCGCTTATGTGTTAAGTTGTTAGGTCGCGCGCTTATGCTATCTGTTAGGTCGTAGGTCGTAAGCTGCGCATAGTTAGGTCGCGCAGAGTTAGGTCGTAAGCTGCATCTCTGTTAGGTCGCGCAGAGTTAGGTCGGAGGGTTTGTTAAGTCGTGGATGACCTAAGAGTGAACGACCTAAGGGGAAATCAGCCTATAAATAGGAGGGTTCTACTTCATTTTTGGGATCCGGATTTTGAAGCGACGAAGTGCTGCCATTTTGAGAGCTCGAGTTCTACACTTCTTCACTTCTTCTCTCCACTTTGATTTAGTACTTCCTTCCATCCAAGATCGAAGATCCAAGAGCTAAAGTTGAAGATCTACATTCTTCGAAGAGAGATTTCATCGTTTGAAGCGGATTTGTGATAGATCGAGTTAGATCCTTCACTGTCCAGATCTGAAGTGGGTTTCTTTTGAGGTGTTTAGGTGATTTGGTGAGTGGTGATTATCTCTCACACGGATCCAAAGGAGTATATCGGATCGTTGGCTTGATTTTGTGTTAAAGTAGTGATTTCCATGCATTTTTGTAAACCTAAGTATAGATCCATATAGATCCATTGTTCATGATGATTTGACATCCATTTTACTACATGTTAACCTAGGCAAGTTCATTCATCAAGATTATAGAGATATTGCTCATGTTTTCATGCTTGCTAGACTTTAGACTCTTTATTTACGAAATTGCCATTATTGTTAAAATTGTTCATTAAATCATATTTGAATGCTTGATTACTTGGATTAATGTTTGACTTGATTGATTGCTATGAATTAGATGATTGATGATTTAGACAAGATGGTCAAAGATGATTTGATTTAGACAAGATGGTCAAAGATGATTTGATTTAGACAAGATGGTCAAAGATGATTCGAAAGCTAAGGGAAAGGCCCTTGAATTGGAAAAGCTGCTTGTGGCATATGTAGCGGATGATGAAGCTCATATGGATAGATTTGATGATGATGTTGAGATGAAGCTTTGCTATGATGATGATGAGGCGAAGCATAGTATGAGATAGTCTTGGTCTAATCCAGACGGGATCATTCCAAGCATGTTGACAACTCGGTGAAATGGTTCGAGTTTGAGGATAATGGTTTGCTCGAGAGGCGCTTGAGCTAGTATGGAAATAGTCGTCGAGGAGGATGACTAGAAGGCTGAGATCTCATCGTTGTTGAAGGTTCTAGCATGCTCAAAGCAAGAGTACGTTGGGCAGATTCGATAGTCCCTAAAGGCTACTGATTGGTAGTCGAGTACTCTGGGCAGATTCGATAGTCCTAGGCACGGGTCACGATGACGTGCAGAGTTATGTCTAGAACCGGGGTTTCCATTAGCCCTTGACGGACGGATGAAATAATGAGCCGGTCATTCAACTAACGATGATATCGAAGCAATGATAACAGTGATAGCCAGAGTCATGGATGTTTGGTTGTATCGTCATTCAGTCTCAAGAGCAGTGTTTTCTGGGTGCTTATCTGATCTTGGTTTAGGCCTTGGGGGTTTGTACTTGGAAAACATCGCCCTTGACTCGAGTGATAATTGCTTTACTTTAAATTGTATGCTTTGCTATGTTTGCTTTTGCTTATTGTGTGTCTGGGGGCTATCACTGTAGAAAGAGGTGGAGTGGGAGGGTTGTATTCCTATTCCTTTTCCTTTATGCTCTTTTGGTATGTTGTTAGTTAATTTACCGCTCACTAAGACTGTTGTCTGACTCAAGGCTTTATGTTTTAACTCTTATTGCCTTGGGATGTTCGTCCATTTTGGGACGGGCAGACTAGGTAGCAGGTGACAGGTGCTATTCTTGCTTTCCACGATGCTGATGACGAAGACGAGCTGGAGGATTGCATATTATCTTTTTACTATATGTACTGGATGTTCCGCTGCTTGTATATTCTCTGAGTGTTATGTAGTGAGGCTTGATGTATTGACTATTCAGATGTTTGTATTCAACTATTATGAAGTTTTATTGATGAGATTTTATTCTGTGAAGCTTCACTATATATATATATTCTATTGTATTTTGTCCATGCGCTGTGAGTAATACGATAGATTCTACTATTTTAATTTACCCTGGCAATCGTCCATGGCTACCTGGCACACTTTACAGCGCACTATCTCTAGATTCGGTGCAGGGGTCATGGGCGGTCGTCACATTTGGTATCAGAGCTTTGGTTAATCGATTTTACCTAACGCTCGCTGACGTAACTACGTATGAGAGACGTAATTGTATTTTGATGGATGATTACTATATATAATATAGTAGCTTAGTAGAGTTTGAGTCCTTTATGCAGTTGTTTCTCTAGGTGTGCTAATCATTCCTTTTTATAGATATTAAGGATGTGTCGAAGAGGGAGACCAGCTGTTAGGGAAGGCCGTGCTACTGAGGGGGCTGCTGATTATGCTGCTATGTTCGAAGCTATGATGACTTCGATCATGAGAAGGATGCCAGCTCCGGGGCCATCGGTGGATGTTGGAGTTCAAGTTCAAACTCCAAAACCGGTGGATTTTGCTAAGTTGTGTAAGGATTATACTGCTCTTAGAGGGAAGGTTTTCTTAGGAACAGAGTCAACCATTGAAGTCCAGAGGTGGATAGATGCTTGTAGAAGGATCTTTGTTGACTTGGGAATTGAGGATGCAACTAAGAGGAAGTTAGCATCAAGACAGCTTCAAGGAAGAGCTTCTGATTGGTGGAACTCTATCACTATTGATACTCCGGAGGAAGAGATCACTTGGGAGCAATTCCAAGCCAGATTTGAAGCTAAGTTCATTTCTACAGCTCAGAAGTCTGTTCTGTTCAAGAAGTTTGTGGAGCTCAAGCAAGGTGGAAGACCGGTTCTTGAGTATGTTTCTGAGTTTGAAGCTTTGTCCAAGTATGCCCGGTCGTATATTGAATCTTCGTATCAGAAGAATGAGAAGTTTGTGACAAGCTTGGACAGTTATCTTGGGAGGCAGTTGGTGGATCATTTGGACGATTCATTTGAGAAGCTTGTGGAGAAAGCTCTCAGGCATGAGAATCTGTTTCCTAAGGAAGGATCTGTTGTTGCTGTGACCAGGGGAGAGTCTAAACCACAGTAGGGTGGAAACAAGAAGAGGAAGCAGCAGCAGCAAAAGGGTAAGGATGGCCAGAAGAAGCCGAAGGGCGAGGTGACCTGCTTCAATTGTCAGCAGAAGGGCCATTTCTCTAGGGATTGCAAGAATCCTAAGGTGCCGATGAAATGCCACAACTGTGACAAGCCGGGGCATATCAAGAGGAATTGTCCAGAACCGAGGAAGGACAAGCAGATTGTGCAAGCTTATGCTTTAGGAGCTGTTCCATCATCTTCGAAAGCTCCTACCGCTGAAGAGAAAGGAAAGAGTGTAGTGGTTTAAGGTACTCTTTCCATATATGGTGTTCCAGTTAGAGTGTTATTTGATACTGTGGCGTCGCATTCTTTTGTTTGTAATGAACTTGTAGGGAGGTTAGGTTTAGAACCGGATATTGTTGATAGGCCATTGGTTGTGACTAATCCAGTTGGGGGTTTGTCTTGTTTGTGTATGCTATGCCGTGGTTTGATTGTATCGAGTCATGATTGCTCTTTTGTTTGTGATTGTTTTGTTCTGAACTTTGCGGGGTTCGGAATTATTTTGGGTATGGACTGGCTTAGGAAGTATGCGGCAAAGGTTGATTGTGAAAGGTTGGAGGTGACAGTCGAGAATGTGGAGGGGCGAAGGATTGTGATACGATGTAAGCATGAAGAAGGCATCTTCATGAGCTTCATGTATTCGCTGGTTGTTCCACGAGATGGACTGTCATCGTTGCCAATCGCTAATGGATTTGAGGATGTCTTTGACGAGGTCAAAGGGTTACCGCCGCATAGAGAGATCGAGTTTCGTATAGATCTAGTTGAGGGAGCCAGACCTGTTGTGATGCCTCTTAGGCGGATGGTGCCTAGGGAACAGCAGGAGTTGAAGGTGCAGGTTAATGATCTTTTACAGAAAGGATTCATTCGGCGTAGTGTGTCCGAATGGGGTGCACCAGTTGTGTTTGTAACCAAAGCTGATGGATCGCTGAGGTTGTGTGTGGATTATCGTGAGCTGAATAAGGTGACAAAGAAGAACAAGTATCCATTGCCGAGAATAGATGACTTGTTTGATCAGCTTCACGAAGCTAAGGTGTTTTCTCAGATGGATTTGGCAACGGGATTTCACCAGTTGAGAGTGGCTAAGGATAGTGTGCCGAAGACTACTTTTAGGACACCATCCGGTTTCTTTGAGTGGCTGGTAATGCCGTTTGGATTGACCAGTGCGCCAGCATATTTTGTGGATCTTATGAATAGAGTGTTCAGAGATCAGTTGAACAAGTTCGTACTTGTGTTTGTGGATGATATTTTGATTTATTCCAGAACTGAAGAAGAGCACAAGACGCACTTGCGTATTGTTTTGGAAATCTTGCGGAAACATCAGCTGAAGGCTAAGTTTTCGAAGTGTCACTTCTGGAAGGGCGAAGTGAGGTTCTTAGGCCATATTATCTCTGGAATTGGAATAGCGGTTGATCCCGCTAAGGTGGCAGCAATCCAGGATTGGGTTAGACCTAAGAATGCATCTGATGTGAGAAGTTTTCTGGGATTAGCAGGATATTATCGTCGATTTATCAAGGACTTTTCCAAGGTGGCTGCACCACTGACAAGATTGACGAAAAAGAACCAAGTGTTCAGATGGGATGCTAAGTGTGAGCAAGCTTTCGGAATCCTAAAAGAGCGACTGACAAGCGCTCCTGTTTTGACTATTCCAAGTGGGAATGATGAGATGGTGGTTTACACCGACGCATGTGGTACTGGACTTGGAGCAGTGCTGATGCAGAAGGGTAAAGTTGTTGCGTATGCAAGTCGACAACTGAAGCCACATGAAAGGAATTATCCGACTCATGATTTGGAGTTAGCGGCGATTGTTTTTGCTCTGAAGATGTGGAGACATTATCTATTGGGAGTTCGATTCGAGTTGTTTACAGATCATAAGTTGTTGAAGTATCTTTTCTCCCAAAAGGATTTGAATCTTCGGCAGCAACGTTGGCTAGAATTTTTGGCATCATATGATTTTGGTATAGCTTATACTCTGGGAAAAGGTAACGCAGTGGCAGATGCGTTAAGTCAAAGACATGCAGGATTGGGAGCCATGTTTTCAGAATGGAAGAATCTCGAGTATTTAGCTGGATTTGACTTCAGGCCTAGATGTGAATTGGAACCTGAGATGTTGGCAAACTTATCGATAAGACCGACTCTTATGGAAAGGATTGGCGAGAGCCAAAAACGAGAAGATAAGCTTGTCAAGATTATCCGTGATTTGGAATCTGGATTGGATCCAGAAAAGGATAAAGGATTCGAGGTCGATCGAGGGTTGGCTTCGGAAGCAAGGACGACTAGTTGTTCCCGATATAGATGAATTGAGAAATGAAGTTCTGAAGGAAAGTCATAACTCGAAGTTGACAATTCATCCAGGTGGAAACAAGATGTATCGGGATATGAAGAGAACCTATTACTAGGAAGGTATGAAGAAGGATGTTGGAAATTTTATTTCCAAGTGCATGAACTACCAGTTGGTAAAAGCCGAGCAGAAGAAGCCAAGTGGATTGCTTCAGCCATTAGAAGTTCCTACATGGAAGTGGGAACAAATATCGATGGATTTTATTGATGGGTTACCTAGAACAAGAACGGGAAATGAATGGATTTGGGTCATCGTAGATCGTCTGACTAAGAGTGCAAGATTCATTCATGTTCGATCGACTAGGACTGCATCAAAGTTGGCTGAGTTGTATGTTAAGTGGATAGTTCGATTCCATGGTATTCCGAAGAGTATAGTGAGCGATCGAGATCCATTGTTCACTAGTGGATTTTGGAAGAGCTTCCAGGAAGTTTTGGGAACCGAGTTGTGTTTGAGTACAGCTTATCACCCCCAAACAGATGGTCAGACCGAGAGAGTCAACCGAGTTTTTGAAGATCTCCTCAGAGCTTGTGTTTTGGATTTCGGAGGATCATGGGAAGATCATCTTCATTTGGTAGAATTTTCGTATAATAACAGTTACCAGTCAAGCATTGGTATGGCACCGTATGAGGCATTGTATGGGAGACCGTGTAACTCTCCGACATGTTGGTTAGAGACCGGAGAAAAACTGATGCTTGGGCCAGAGATGATTCGTCAGACTTCGGATTGCATAGAGATCATTCAGCAACGAATGAAGGCAGCCCAAGACCGTCAGAAAAGTTATGCTGATAAGTGTCGTAAGGATTTGGAATTCGACGTAGGTGATATGGTTTTTGTGAAGATTTCTCCTCTGAAGAATGTTATTCGATTCGGGAAGAAAGGAAAATTGACTCCGAGATTTGTTGGACCATTCCCGATCATCGAGCGAATTGGAAAGCTCGCCTACAGATTGAAGTTACCAGAGAAGATGTCGGGTGTGCACAATGTTTTTCACGTATCGTATCTACGGAAGTATGTGCACGACTCGAATACAGTGGTTTCTGCTGATGGCTGTGAAGATTTCGAAGTTGATCCAGTCGATAAGAGACCTCGTAAGCTGCTTCGTGTTGTGGAAACCGACACGAAACAGCTTAGGAGGAAGGTAGTTAAGTTGCTCAAGATACAATGGAGTGATGATGATAACGACTGTACGTGGGAGGTGGAAGAGAGGATGAAGGCAGCTCATCCTGAACTCTTCAAGGTATGGCCCTAAGGTGTCGTGTCATCTCACGATATTGTAACTTGTTCTAGTTTTAGAATTTTGCATGCTAAGCTAGAATTGGATGCATTGGTTGTTGATTGCTATGGATGATAGGCGTGCAGAATAGTCTTTGATTGCTCTTGTTTGTTTGGAATTTCGGGAGCGAAATTCCTAAGGGGGAGAGAATGTAACGACCCGTATTTTTACAGATCGAAACATCGTAAAACAGTTGTCATTAAGTCGCATTGTTGATAAGTCGTCCTGAGTCTAAGTCTTAGGTCGTGTAGTAGTTAGGTCGGAGTAGACGACCTAAGAAAGTGGAGCGACCTAAGGTAGTTGGCGACCTAAGTATTTTGGGGATAGGTCGTATAGAAGATAAGTCGTATGGTGGCTTAGGTCGTAGGGTAGGATTAGGTCGGAGGAGCGACTTATAGAAGTTGGCGACTTATATCAGTTAGCGACCTAGTAGACCGGACAAGGTAAGGACTTAGGTCGTATAGCAGTTAGGTCGCGTAGTGGTTTAGGTCGTATGTTAGTTTGTAGCGACCTATAGGATTTGACCGACCTAAGGAGTTAGGTCGTGTGATAGTTAGGACGTGTTATAGTTTAGGTCGTAGACGGCTTAAGGATAGGAGCGACTTAAGGATAGGAGCGACTTAATGATAGTAGCGACTTATAGGATTGGCGACCTAAGAGTTGGCGACCTAGTGGTTAGCGACCTAAGAGCTAACAGTATAAGAGAGTTAGCGAGTTAGCGTAGTTAGGTCATGAGCGACCCAAGGTGTTAAGTCGTATCTTAGCTAAGTTAGTTAGGTCGCGAAGAAGCGCGTGTGGGTTAGGTCGTAGGTCGCGTATATGCGCAGATCTGGGTTAAGTCGTAGGTCGTAGAAGCGCATGCGTTAGGTCGTAAGTCGTGGAGTTTCGTTAGGTCACGGATGCGCGTAGGTCGTTGGATATGTTAGGTCGTGGAGGCGCTTATGTGTTAAGTTGTTAGGTCGTGCACTTATGCTATTTGTTAGGTCGTAGGTCGTAAGCTGCGCATAGTTAGGTCGCGCAGAGTTAGGTCGTAAGCTGCATCTCTGTTAGGTCGCGCAAAGTTAGGTCGGAGGGTTTGTTAAGTCGTGGACGACCTAAGAGTGAACGACCTAAGGGGAAATCAGCCTATAAATAGGAGGGTTCTACTTCATTTTTGGGATCCGGATTTTGAAGCGACGAAGTGCTGCCATTTTGAGAGCTCGAGTTCTACACTTCTTCACTTCTTCTCTCCACTTTGATTTAGTACTTCCTTCCATCCAAGATCGAAGATCCAAGAGCTAAAGTTGAAGATCTACATTCTTCGAAGAGAGATTTCATCGTTTGAAGCGGATTTGTGATAGATCGAGTTAGATCCTTCACTGTCCAGATCTTAAGTGGGTTTCTTTTGAGGTGTTTAGGTGATTTGGTGAGTGGTGATTATCTCTCACACGGATCCAAAGGAGTATATCGGATCGTTGGCTTGATTTTGTGTTAAACTAGTGATTTCCATGCATTTTTGTAAACCTAAGTATAGATCTATATAGATCCATTGTTCATGATGATTTGACATCCATTTTACTACATGTTAACCTAGGAAAGTTCATTCATCAAGATTATAGAGATATTGCTCATGTTTTCATGCTTGCTAGACTTTAGACTCTTTATTTACGAAATTGCCATTATTGTTAAAATTGTTCATTAAATCATATTTGAATGCTTGATTACTTGGATTAATGTTTGACTTGATTGATTGCTATGAATTAGATGATTGATGATTTGATTTAGACAAGATGGTCAAAGATGATTCGAAAGCTAAGGGAAAGGCTCTTGAATTGGAAAAGCTGCTTGTGGCATATGTAGCGGATGATGAAGCTCATATGGATAGATTTGATGATGATGTTGAGATGAAGCTTTGCTATGATGATGATGAGGCGAAGCATAGTATGAGATAGTCTTGGTCTAATCCAGACGGGATCATTCCAAGCATGTTGACAACTCGGTGAAATGGTTCGAGTTTGAGGATAATGGTTTGCTCGAGAGGCGCTTGAGCTAGTATGGAAATAGTCGTCGAGGAGGATGACTAGAAGGCTGAGATCTCATCGTTGTTGAAGGTTCTAGCATGCTCAAAGCAAGAGTACGTTGGGCAGATTCGATAGTCCCTGAAGGCTACTGATTGGTAGTCGAGTACTCTGGGCAGATTCGATAGTCCTAGGCACGGGTCACGATGACGTGCAGAGTTATGTCTAGAACCGGGGTTTCCATTAGCCCTTGACGGACGGATGAAATAATGAGCCGGTCATTCAACTAACGATGATATCGAAGCAATGATAACAGTGATAGCCAGAGTCATGGATGTTTGGTTGTATCGTCATTCGGTCTCAAGAGCAGTGTTTTCTGGGTGCTTATCTGATCTTGGTTTAGGCCTTGGGGGTTTGTACTTGGAAAACATCGCCCTTGACTCGAGTGATAATTGCTTTACTTTAAATTGTATGCTTTGCTATGTTTGCTTCTGCTTAGTGTGTGTCTGGGGGCTATCACTGTAGAAAGAGGTGGAGCGGGAGGGTTGTATTCCTATTCCTTTTCCTTTATGCTCTTTTGGTATGTTGTTAGTTAATTTACCGCTCACTAAGACTGTTGTCTGACTCAAGGCTTTATGTTTTAACTCTTATTGCCTTGGGCTGTTCGTCCATTTTGGGACGGGCAGACTAGGTAGCAGGTGACAGGTCCTATTCTTGCTTTCCACGATGTTGATGACGAAGACGAGCTGGAGGATTGCATATTATCTTTTTACTATATGTACTGGATGTTCCGCTGCTTGTATATTCTCTGAGTGTTATGTAGTGAGGCTTGATGTATTGACTATACAGATGTTTGTATTCAACTATTATGAAGTTTTATTGATGAGATTCTATTCTGTGAAGCTTCACTATATATATATTCTATTGTATTTTGTCCATGCGCTGTGAGTAATACGATAGATTCTACTGTTTTAATTTACCCTGGCAATCATCCATGGCTACCTGGCACACTTTACAGCGCACTATCTCTAGATTCGGTGCAGGGGTCATGGGCGGTCGTCACATCAGTGAACAAGCCTGGCCCAGAAACTCTCTAATCTCTATAAATGCTATCCTACCTACAACACAAACGGGATCTTCTCCGGACTGGTTGCTTAAACTCTGCTGGAAAACTTTCTTCACTCTCTACCTCCCTCATAACAATCTCCAAATTTATTCACAATGGTTCTCTAGTGGATTTCAACTCTGGGGATTCAATCTAGTTAAGGATAATCAAAGGATTTATAATCGAACACCACTTGTAACAGCAATCAGTCATAATAAAACTATAAAGTGGACGTTGGCTTCATTAACAGCCGAACCACTATAAAAATTCCTTGTCTTTTTTCTTTTACTATTCTTTTTCTATACCTATTATCTGTGATATTGCTCTGTCAGAACAGGGCTGGTGCTTTCAAACTCAAACTAGAGTGTTGATCTATTTTTTAGGTTAACATTTTGGTGCTTTCACTAAGAAATAAAGTCAGGCTTAGATCTAGCTATCTACTTTGGATCAGATAGGTTCGGAAGTTCGATCATCAATCTCTGCTTAGAAGGTTTGCTGTTTAGAACAGAAGAACTAACCAAGAAGGATCGGAGAAAAAGCAAGCAAACGTGTAACGATCCGTAATTTTACCACTTTGAAAATGGAATATTCAAACTTATATAATCATATTCCATGTGATAAATAAGAATGGTGAACTTATTTTTAGAATTAAATAAAGATTTTGGACTTTTACCATAACATTGACAAAATTAAAAAAAGCCGGTTTTCAATAAAGTTGGATATACGGTCCAAAAAATTATTTTAAAAGATAAACAACTACTTTTAAAATCATTATATAAAGATAATAATAGGTTGATAAAAGTTATATATATACTTATGTTATAGTGATCAACAAATTTCGTCGCGCATTGACAAAATCAATGTCGTATATTTGCAAATGAATTTTGATATTGCTTTATATTATTTTATAAGCCAAATACACTTGTTTTAATTAATTAAAGATGATAAAAAATTTATTTTCAAGTTTTGGTTTACATAAGTAAATAGTTTAACTAAAACGTCAAAATATGACCGTGAAACGTTTTGTCAAAATTCAATGTTTTGTCGATTTAAAGTTGTCGCAACATCGTTGCACCTTTATGTACATATCTATAAACATTATAACATATAGGAAGTAATTAACAAATAGTTAATCATGTTTACTTTTGCTAATTAAGGTTAGGAAATTCTAGAAATATCATTAGCAAAAGTAAACCAATAAAGTCAAAACTTGTCAAATCAAAAGAAACATCATTATTACTTT
The DNA here is from genome assembly GCA_030737815.1 of Allium fistulosum. Taxonomy (NCBI): domain Eukaryota; kingdom Viridiplantae; phylum Streptophyta; class Magnoliopsida; order Asparagales; family Amaryllidaceae; genus Allium; species Allium fistulosum. The sequence goes on from CM060907.1 coordinate 107,407,988, forward strand.
AGTTTTCTTACTCCTTAAGCGATAAGGACATAAAATAAGGATTTAAAATGCATTAATGAGATTGTAAGTTTACTTTTGGTAAAAGTGTGGAAAAAATATCCAAGTGTATTTTAGTAATTTAACAAGGGGGTAATTTGGTAACTTACCATCCTTTTCTTTTTCTATAAATACACAAGCGTTCTTCTCATTTTTCACACATCCATCTCTTCTTTTCTTAAGCTCTTCTTCTTTAGAGTTTAATGGCTTACATGCCTTTGAAAAATAATAATAAAATATAAGAGAAAAATAAGTAAAGAAAAAATAGATATAGTATTCCACCTCAAAACTAGTGCAAACCACCTCCTCTCCACCTCCATAACCCACGGCCTGCGTCCATCACCCCCCAAGGCCGAGCACACCATCATCCAAAGCATGGCCTTGCCTACCCTAGCCTAGGCCGAGCCTAAAAGAGAAGAAAGGAGCAAGTTCGGGAAGCTTCAGAGCAAGAAATAGAGAAAGAAGTACCGTCGAATTTATTTCAAGGAGCTAGGATAAATTTAAGGTGTCACGGAAGCGCTGTCGGATTTTCTAGAGTTTGGAAAGGAGGGAGCATTTGTGATGATTAATTAACAAAACTTTAGGTAAAGTGTGGATTTATAAGAATGTTGGTAGGAAGAAACGATTAAGTTAAAGGTGAGTGCTCATTTTTGAATTAACTAATAATTTCAAGTTTAATAATATGAAAGTTAAATATATTAGATGATTAATATGTTTGATAACTTGGATGCAAAGTTGGTTGTTTACATGATTATTAATATGGATGATTACTTGGTTTGATAAATGATAAGAGGAATGGTTAGAAATTAAGTATAGTTAATTAAATGAGAATTTAAATCCATATAAATATGTGTATGGAAATTATTTAGCCTCTTAATGATTTTAAAATATCTAAAAAAGTTGAAAATGATATTATAATGATATAATATTATAATATGAAATGAAATGGAAAACGAGTTTGAAACATAAAAATATTATTTAAAATGAGTTTAAAATGATTTAGAAATGTTTTATAAACATTTAAAAGTGTTTCCATAAAGTTTGAAAAGAAATTGAAAAACAAGTCAAAAGTCGACGCGTCGCGTAATGGTAGTTCGTGATTTCGCGCCATAAAAGTTAAATAAGTGTACAAAGTGGAATAGAGCTCGGAATCCTTCGAGATAAGAATTTCCGAACTATTATATCTATAGTTTTCCAACGAAGAAAGAAAATTGAGATTTCGATAAGTAGATTTTGAAATATGAGTAAAACAAGTTTTTGGAAAAATCGCGGTTTTGCAGTTCGGAATCCAAAATTGGATTTCTTTGAGAATGATGTTTTAAAATGTTTAAAAATATGGAATAAACCTTATAAATCTTTTAAAATGTTTTAAAAGTGATTTCAGTTATAATAATGAAATTTTAATGATAGAAAGTCGTTTTGATCGATATAGCTTTAAAAAGCACTTTTTCGCAGCACTTTTCGGTAACTTTTGAAATATAGTTTTAAACGCAACCATACTTTTTTAAATCTTTTGTAAAGGTACTTAAATGATTAATAAATATTTTAAAGGTGATTTGAAGGATTTACGGAATGGTTAATAAATGAATAAGTATTTTAAAGGGGCATTTCACTAAAAGGACAAACTTTGTAGTCCAATTAGTTTCTAGGACACACATCCAAAGAAATTAATTTCAAGGCCAAAGTCAGCAGAATAATTACTTTTAAGGACAAAGTCAGCAATCCAATTACTTTCAAGGACATAATTTCATAGGTTTTTAAGCCTTAGAAACTAATTATTTTGCATTTTGTCCTTAAAAGTAATTATTTCAGTTGTGTGTCCTAGAAACTAATTACACTTGCTAAAGAGGCCTTTGTGGCTAATTTCCACTATTTTAAATAATGATTTGGAAGTTTTATAAATCATTTCTAAAAATGAAAGGAGTATGCGGAAACGACTAGTACATTTGTCCCGCCTGTGGGATCTAAAAGATAAAACAAGATGTGTAACTAAGGTTAGGAATGGAGCAACCAGTGCCCTAAACTTACCTGGCCTTTGTTTTCTCTTTTAAACGAGGGGTGGAACAGATCGAAGGGAAAGCCTGGATGCTCTAAAATAATGTTTTCCAATATGAGATTTAAATAAATGATTTGGAATTATTTTAATTCCTATACTTGAAATTTATTGTTTTGGGTTTGCAGTAAACTATGTTTTAAATAACATAGTTTTTGCCCTATCTAAAAGTTATGATTTGAAATGGAAAATCTTTTTAAAGAGTTAAGTAAATAATTTGGAAATGTTTTCCTAAATAGAAGAGAAAATAATTTGGAATTATTCAAAGATTTAAGAAAGGTTTAAATAAACCAAATGATTTGATAAATGTGGCTTAATGATTCCATATACTCTTGAAAAGAAAATGGAATAAATTGAAAGGAATATATCTAAGATAGATATGTGATTTAAATAAAAGATGAAGTAATTGATTGATGATTGATATCCACATATGAACTAAACATCTTTTATCGATAATTGGTTTTGAAGGAACCGGGGGTCAGATTTGGGTAATTCCTATCTGAAAACCACTTCGAACCAATGTATACATTCGGAAGTAAAGGCATGTTGAAGATGATGATTACTGAAGATCGGGGATCTTCAGAATGTAGGGATTGTTGTCACGAGTCCCAAGGGTTTACCCTACATTATATTTATATGGCACTGATGATTGCATTCTGAAAATCTTCGTTGTATTGAAGACTGAAGATCTTCAGAGCGGAAGGACTACTTGTTGACATTCTCTGGGTAGCTCCTAATGTAGAGACATTTATAGCAGTGGTTCTATCGTGTTTTGAAATCTTCAGATTGCAAGGACTACTCGCTACTAATGGTAGTAGGAGGAGTGAATTTGGTTTTGTTCAGTCCCATAACGAACTTGTATGGATGAGTGTCTGACAGTGCATTTCTGATGACATAAATTGATCTCTATCAATGTATTATCTGCTTGGTGGCGGAGAAGGCAACTTCTCTTAGCTTAACACCCTTTTCTGAGACGTACGAGCTCAAGAGTTATACGTTGGTAGAAATCAGTTGTGTGATTAAAGAATGGCAATGTGGCATTCAAAGTGGAACCTGTTATGATCAAAGCGTGGTTTTGTATGAAAAACGTGGCTTTGTCTAAGTTGAGCATAACCTCACTCCCAAGCCTCGCATCTCGGAAATGATACGGGAACTACGTTACATATTTCAGGTTTAGTATGACGAGGGTGGCGTATAATCCCTCAAGGTGACTGGCCGCATATGATCTAGGTCACCAAGGTGTCCAGATGGGACCCTTATTGTATGGTATAGTGGCGTGTGAGTCCTTGAATAAGAAGCCACCAGATATCAAAAGTGTGGCAATATGAGGAATAGTGGTTTGTGAGTCCTTATACAAAAAACCAGCGGGTTCCGGTTGCTATGCGTGGTTATTGAGGTTTCCTATCATGTTGGAAATACAATTCCAATATGAGCTTTACCGTTTTGATTGTAGTCCCAAAATAGCTGTAATGATTTGAAAACCTTTCAGCTACCCCTTTTGGTATCATATATTCCGTCTGGTATATTCCGTTGACCCAGTCTGGATATATTACCTTAGACTTAGTCCTGGTATTGATACCTTATTTGAATAAGTTTATTTGAAAGATGTTTTCCAAAAGAATGTCATTAAAGATAATATCAAACTATTTTGGTAATAAAAGTGTGTTGGTTATCATAAGGTAAAAAACCCGTCTGTATTTATGTGTAGGCGTGGTCTTATGAGATACCCTTCTTTTCAAATGTTTTGATAATATCGTCATGGGCTATACATTTAAAATTTCGAGTATCTCACGCTGGTTTATCAAGCTCGATCCGGGTATTTAGATCTGAGTTGTTTCAGGTTTAGTTGATGATGGTTGGAGTTTCCAGAGGAGAGTTGGAGATATTCACATACATATGGACGTATTCTATTATCTGCTGCATTTGTTTTGTTGTTTGTCAGCATTAGTAAGATCAGGTGTTATAGCTATCCAGGCTGAATCTAGGTTAGACTCTGATGTATGTTTTAAAATTTTCCACTGTAAAGATTATTGTTGAAATAATATATGTTATTACATTTGTGTGAGATTCTGTTTTTTTGTTCCGTTATATCTTTATTTTTCTTTCTACCCTTAATGATCCGCTTGTTCGTGCAATTTGAGTTGGACATGTATGGTTTATTGTCGATTCAAAGGGTATGGAAAAACAGGTCGTTACAAAACACATGCTAAGGTGATGGGTCGTTAGCGATCTTTCTCCTATGGATCGCTAGCGATCTTTATGGTTAGCTCATGGGTATACCAATCCCCTTGCATCTTGATCCAATAGCAGTCCAATGCAACCAGAGTATGGATCATCATTAAAACAAGGCAATAAGCTATGAAATTAGATAGAGAACATCAACATGAGATAGTAGACGCGGTCCAAAAGGCAAAGCTCAGAAATCAACTAAGTACATGCATCGCTAGCGATCCATGCACTATGGATCGCTAGCGATCCATGCCTTTTCACCAGACTGTCATAAACTCCAGAAAGCAAAGTTCAATAATATTCTAAGTATATGTATCGCCGACGAACCATATGCTATGCTATGGATCGCTAGCGATCCATATCGTTTCATTGATTTGCAGCGATCTACATGGAATAAGATGGAAGAAGGAAGGCTCCTATGGGATATGGTGACCACTCCCGAGTGACCAAATTTGAATCCCATCATGGAGCTCCTATCAAGAATGGTCATCGTCAAAAATCATCAAAATCGTCAAAATGGTCACTAAAAAACTCACTTTAGGATTGACTCGAACTCAAACTCGAGTAATCGCCCATTTGACTCGAAACAGATTCTGGAAGTCCCGACTCGAAGTCGAACTCAGGTTTTCACCCATTTGACTCGAAGTTAACCTAGGAAATTTTGGCCTGAAATCAGACTCGGGTAAAACCAAGATTTTCTCCAAGCAAATATGCAAATGGATCTAAGCAAAGTTTGTCACCAACCCAGCACTTCAAATTCTGTGACTCCAAACGAATCATGTGCTGACTCCAAGCAAACGGCAAATTTTCTTAGGTTGGACTCCAAGTAAAATACCACCAATCCATCAATGCTAATCCATCTTCTTTTGCCCATAACTCAAACGTGTGAACTCCGAATACCTTGAAATTTGGAATGCAACCTTGTGCGGCCTTCTTTGTCACCCCAGATCAATCTCACCTAGTTTGAAATTTTTTGGGATCGTCACTGACCCATGACCCCATCATAAGTGATTTGTTATTCAATCGGCATTTCCAATCATTGAAGCATAGACCATCATGCATATATCATTCTCAAGCATTATAAACAACCGTAACTTGAAAACGAACCGATCTGACAACGATTAGAGCATCTTCCCCAATAGAAACCCATTAACCGAAGCCGTTCAACATGCAGAATATCCAAAGAAGTTTATCATGCCAACTATACCTTTTATAAAACTGTACAACTGATTCGAAATTGCTTCTTTACAGGTATGACTAGCATATGGACGAAGTGAGGGCGATGGGTGCTGTCTACTGCAAGGCCCTCAGGAATTATTAAAGGATGAAACAACATGCTACCTCGGAAGAATTCTATAGGAAGGCAAACCGGTTCTAAAGACTAGAAGTAGTGCAATTAGAAGAAGGCAAACCCGGCAGTGTGCCAAAGAACATACCAAACGGTGAAGGAGCTACAGGACCTCAGGGACCTTCTGCCTAAGCAAGGCCATTAAGACCCAGTAGAAAAGTGCCCCAACTAACTGATGAAATCAGACGAAAAGATGATTATCAAATAACACTCTAGCTAGCTAGCAACTAAGGAATGGGACAACAACCTAAAGCGATGCCTTCTCATCCATCCTTGTCTACTCTCCTTTTCTAAATGAGCCGTACCGGGACACTAGGAGCATCGCAGACAGCACGGCGATAGAAATGCTTCTATGCCCTCGATGAGTCATGTCAATCCCCTTTTGAGAAACGGCGTTGCTGGTGGCATCGAGAAGTCTTATCCAAAGGATCATCGAACAAACAGATCCAATACCTTAGCCTAAAGGAACCGATAAAACTGTGTTCCCTCGAGCTGAATCCTAAAAATTCCTCTTGAAGTCAATGAATCACTGCTTTAAGACCGCCAGGCCATCGGACACACGACCCAAAACTCCTCTCAGAATCGATAAATTATCATTCCAAGGACGTTTGGTCGTCGAACATCCGACCGCAAAAAACCCTTCACGAACGTGAAGGTCTTTCACGAACTAAAGCGTTGTGAAGGTGAACCGATAGATCAACGATCATCTGATCCAAAACACCTTCATGAACGTGAAGGTCTTTCACGAACTAAAACGTTGTTAAGGTGAACCGATAGATCAGCGGTCATCTGATCCAAAAAACCCTTCGCGAATGTGGAGGTCTTTCACGAACTAAAACATTATGAAGGTGAACCGGTAGATCAATTGTCATCTGATTCAAAAAACCCTTCGCGAACATGAAGGTCTTTCATGAACTAAAGCATCTTGAAGGTGAACCGGTAGATCAACGATCATCTGATCCAAAAAACCCTTCGTGAACGTGAAGGTCTTTTATGAACTAAAGCATCTAAAGGTAAACCGGTAGAACAATAGTCATCTGATCCAAAAAACTCTTCGCGAATGGGAAGGTTTTTCACGAACTAAAGCATCGTGAAGGTGAACCAGCAGATCAGCGAAATTTATGTATGACTGATATCCATGAAGGTGAACTGGAAGATCAGCAGTCATCTGATCCAGAGCTCCCCGAAGTCAACGAAGTCACGCTTCGGGGCCACAAGTCGACAATCATACCAGTCACTCCACAAAATTAATGGAATCACTTCCAACGACTAATAAGACAAATAGTGCAAAATTCCAAAGCTTCAAAGTCGCTCAAAGAAACTAGGCCAAAACTGAACTGACCTTGTGATCAATCATAGGCCAAATCTAATCAAGCCAAGATTCGGCACCTAGGAGAACCGCACCCACCAGACCGGGGGCAACCAAATGAGTTGTGGAGATACCATGAATACAGTTCAAGCACGCCAACAACCATGTGGCATGAAGGGCACCGCACACACTTGAATAGCCATAAGAAAGGCCGAGACTAATCATACCACGGTTCTGTTATGCCCGATCAAAAATTCTGGCATTCTGACAACCGCGGACTTAATGACCTAGCTAGTGCAACAAATGAGATAATAGCATAATTCTTGCCCACTTCTTTCCAACTACTATTTTACCGCTCTTGGTGACCGATTCCTCTTCCTCTTAGACCATATGCCAGTTAAAGTCCCATTCTCTGAAGGCGGTTTAGACCAAGAGCTAAGAGTCATGTCCTGAACTCCCATAAACTCTTTCTTCAATCCATCTTCATGCGGTCGACTATAGATCTCTCCACCATGGCAGCCTGATCTATTTGGACGTGTACATCTTCCAGAAACACGAAAGGATCATCCAAGCCATGGTTACCTGAACCAAAAACTATGTTCATAATAACTACCCGCCAGGTCGACGGAAGCAAATCGACTCAAACCGCTGGATTGGTAGAACCCGATCCTTGCCTTCTAGAAACCGGTGTTGCTCCGGCAACATCGGGAAGGCCCAAATTTGCACTCCTCATGTTGCCCGAAGATAGGCAGCACCAAGGAGTACTAAAAGCCACGCATTTCATAAGCCGCGCCAAAACATACGCTCCTCACAATGCCCGAAGATAGGCAACTCCGAGGAGTACCAAAAACCGCGAATTTCATAAGCCGCGCCAAAACATACGCTCCTCACGTTGCCCGAAGATAGGCAACACCAAGGAAAACTAAAAGTCGCACATCCAATAAGCCATGCACTAACTTTCAAAACACAAACCCCTCATGCTGCCCGAAGATAAGCCACACAGAGGAATATCAAAAGTCACGCCGCACATAAGCCGCGCACTACCAGAAGCAGCGCATCGCATAAGCCGTACACTCTCATAAACCACACATCTCATAAGCTGTGCAAACACTGTTCAATGTCTCTCCGGCATCATTACTGGACCGTAATAATTCTCTAAGTATCGGTGTTGTCTTGACAACACAAGGAAACTTGTTTGTTTCAGGATTAATAAGAACCGATCTTACCACCCAAAAGGACCGACATTGCTCCGGCAATGCCACAAAGTTCATAAACCATGATTTCAATAAAGAATTCCGATCTTGACCAAAATGTCTAAAGTTAAGACATTCAAATCACGAGCTCCCAAAGATAGGAGCAGTGACACAACTTTGACGGGAGGTATCCAGAGAGCCGCCTAGAACATCAAGTCTCGCATCAGGTGTTCAAAGTAATCAGCCCCGTGGATCGACGACACATAACACACTAACATTTGGTCTGGACAAAAAATCATTCCATGGTTCTGTTACGCTAAACAGAGAATTTCGGCAATCGCAACAAAACTAAGCAGTATAGTAGGCTGGATGAATGTGGAATTAAAAAGGAACCTGTTCCAACCTGCTAGACGTCGATATTGCCTCAGAAACATCAAGAACTTCATACTGTCATATCGACAAGATAATCGAACTCCTTAAAATTCACCATTGCTCAGAAATAAGCAATGAAAGGAGGGACTTACCGTTGACCAAAGTTAGATAATGATAGAAGACGTTTCCAGAATCAAGTCATCGACCCAGCGACTTCCAAAGACAGAAGCAGGTGCTCGAATGAGGTCTCAAACCCTAACTTGCAATAAACAACCAGCTGTTATTCGAAGGCAGACAACGGCAAGGAGAGAACGCTCAAGATCGAGCGGCTAAACCATTGATTCCTGATGATTGGAACCAACGAATAAGGTTGATATCCACAACAATGCTATTAGTCCAGCATAATGCATATGACCTGAAACAAGCAAGGTTAAGTGTCACAGATTCAAGACAAACACTATCGAACCCTATCGGTCCATGATCAGTATAGGAATGAACGCGGTCGTACCAGGGGCAATGTGATAACTTGCTCCACAATTTTAGATTTTCTATAAGAACCCGGAATTTGACACCTAGAAGTGAAGGGTCCCGCCTAGAAATGAAGGGTTCTGCAGATAGTCGTCAGATCATAACAAAAACCGGTGGGAGGAAGTTCGATTTTTCGTGAATAAGAATAACTATGGAATTGGTTAAGTAATAGCCTTGCATCCCCAAGGGTAATACTTGACGGTTATAAAAAGCTAGGCAGCTGAAACGCCTAGGACTCTCACCCTTCCAGAACAAGACATCTCCCAAATTTAAGCAACGTTGAGAAAACAGCCACATTGGGTTAAAAGGAATCTACTCAACTCTACTAGATCAGATGAATGATTCAACCCTCACCAACATGACTTTAATACTACTCGAAGACAGGCAGCACTAAGAAAATACTTCCACAATCCAACCATTGAAGTGCTAGTTTTCGAAGGCCGAAACTAGTACCCAACTAGATTAAGAGCACCACTGAATCGATAGGGAACCCTACATCATGAGTGTCGGTGTTGCCTCGCCAACGCCAAGGCCTTCTTTTATCTTTTAAGTACCGCTGTTGCCCTAACAACGCCGGGAAAATTTTCTATTTCCTAAGTGCCAGTGTTGCCCCGACAATGCTAGGAAACTTTCTATTTCATAAGTATCGGTGTTGCCCTGGCAACTCTAGGAAACATTACTCACTATGTATCGGTATTTCCCCAGTAATGCCAAGAAAACTTTAATCTATATGGCTGATGAGAAAAACTCATCACAGTGAACCATCAATGCACTAGCTTTCGGAGATAGAAGTTGGTCCTCAACTGAGTTTCTGCATTCTCTTCAGAAAACTACTGTTGCCCAATGACAGGCAACGACCAGAAGCCATATCCTTTCATAGGTAGGTCGGATGGTTCGACCTTTCATCACAGGAATCAGCCATTGCACATGAATAAAGCATCGTCGAAAGGAAATCCCAGGATTGAATTTCCCGTGTACTAATTTCTAGGGATGAAAGCTGGCGCACAACCGAATTTCCTGAATTCAACTTAGAAAGAATTTAGACACAGCCAAAAGATTGGCAGCCTTTAGGAAATGTTGCTTGGAACCAAGCAGCTAGGTTATCAATTCTCAAAGACAGGAGCTGACATAAGAACAAAACTTCCGTGACAACGTCAGCAACCAAGAAGAGCATGCATGGCCAAGGACAAGCGTAAGCAATCATGAAAGGTCGGAAATAAAATTCCCAAACTTCCTCAATTCCTGAATGGGATAGAGTGCCAGACTGGGGGCAATTGAGCAATTCGCCCCACAGATTTCCATCTCTCACAATCACCCAAATACAGGTATTCGAAATAGCTAGTCCCACAAGAAGGGATAGAAGCATAGATACTTGATCGGAAGAAAGGTTTCAAAAGTCCAAACACGAATAACTACGAGGTTGGTTAGATAACGATTTTTTATCACAAGACAGAGCATTCTGGCAACAAAATCGCCAACAAGGGAAATGAAGGATTTAACATTCAGATATCAACCATCATTCATAGTCTAGCGATGACGAGAAGGATCGATTACCTACTTATAGTTTGACTAGATCATTTGGTTCCAACTGGCAGGAATATGCCATTACCTGAAGTTTGGTGATGCTAGGAAGAATGCCCAAAATGAAATTATCGATACATCGGCTTTCAGAAACAGAAGCAAGAGTTTGATTGAATCTTCACCCATACCTTCTGGCATCTCATGCTATCTGAAGATTCACAACATCAAGGAAAAATCCACAAAGTTGAGTCATCCGTATATGAGATTTCGAAGATAGAAACCAAAACAAGATTAGGATATCAACGTCGGACTCAGAAGAATTTACTTTACCAAAAGATGCCAGAAACACATCTTTCTAATACATACCGACATCATTACAAAACTCAGATCTTGGGATCAAGCAACAAAATCCCTAATTCTCAAAGATAGGAGCTATCGTGTTAATCAAACCGGGGCAATCAAACTTATTGCTTAGGAGACCTAGTCTCCTAAGACATGTTAGTTCGGTAGTCAAAGGAATCAGCCCTACGAACTAAGGCATTTACACCAACACTTTGTTGAAATGAGCTCAATTGAGCATAAGTAGGGATTAGCTACAGAACTGGTAGACCGAGCTACTTCATAGTTCTGAACAAAGCTATGAAATAGAATATGATGAAATGACCGCAGAAGTATTACTTACATGTATAGGATTACAACAAACAAGTATGCTGCACATGAGCACAAGAAGTGCAATAGCGAGAAAAAGCAATGCTCAGAATAAAGCAATTAAGCCAATAGTCCTCGGCGATAGAGGCTAGTGTGCATTGGATTTCAAAAAAACACAAAGGAAGGGCAATCGCACTCGGACAACTCATGCGCTAATTTCCGAAGGCTGAAACTGTGCCTGATCGAACTTCAACTACAAATCTACAAGAGCAACTGTGCCTTGTAATTTAACAATAATCAATCATCCCAACATGATATGGATAATAAGCGAAGCCTAAGTTGCAAAGGACCCAGCTTCTGGAGGAGTGGGAGCACCTCCGCCAGACTAAAGATTGGATGACCGAAAAGTCATTTTCAACGACAAAACTTGGCATTCAATCCTGTCAGGTATGTTTTACTTTAAATAATATCCTCGTATAAACAATGCCCGGAATCTAAGGGAAGTCGACGTATGTTGACCAATCGGGTCCTGAGCGTTGATCGGGGCAGATGCAGTGTGTTATCTACATGAGAAGTGTCAGGTATCCTGAATACTACGAACAAACAATCTAGTGTAGATAGCTTGATTACATTTGAAAAACAATCCATATCGTCCTTTGAAATTATCTCTTCCACACTTTCCTGTTATCGATCAATGATCGATAACAGAGCCGCCGTCCGAAGCGACGTAGGAAGCTTTTCTTTTCAAGATCATTGGAATACAAAAATAGGAAGAGCGATATGATTGAATCATCCACTATATCTGATTTTGGAATAAATCATCGCATTGGAATTCAAAAGCATCAACGAGAACTTAACCAAATTCTTGAAAAGAAAAGGTTAAAGGGCAATAGCAAGACTTTGCCTCAGAACGACGTACAGTCGTTCGAGACAAAACATAGCTTCACCGCCGGTCGAATTAAAACTATATAAAACAACTCCAAACCTACATCATGCACTCACTTATCGGCCTAAACCCTTGTGAAAACTACGGTGTAAAGATTACATCGTCAATACCAGGAATTGAAATTTAGATCGAAATAAAAATGGCTATCGGAAGTCAGTCAATAGAAAACAACATCTTGAGGCGTCCACCGAAGATTCACACTAAAAATTCAACAAACGGCTGAATATTCAAAGCCAAATGTGCATGGTAACCTCGACACGATCAACTAGATTTCACAAAACGAAGACTCAAAAGAAGTTACTTCCAGAGCACGCCTTGTTTTCAATGAAGGCATACTCTGGGGGGCAAATGTTATCCAGGTTTTTAACCCATCAAGATCCAAGAGAATATGGAACGACTTGATGGAGTCAGAACGGCTCAGAACTCAAGCAAAAAAGGCTAAAGCAATGACTGAGTTTGACTAAATCAAGAGGCCAGCGTCCGTCCAATCCAATCAGTAGCTAAATACAACTAGCTAGTAAATCGTTATCAAAACAAAGAAAAAAAGCATGTTAGACATCAAAGTCCAGAAAATGTCTAAGTGCATCGATCGCTAACGATACATACACTAAGGATCGCCAACGATCCATACACCATGGATCGCCAACGATCCATACTTAATCATTGGGTCACTAAGGCACATGGGAAGTGAAGAAAACCAAAATATGCTAAGTGTATGGATCGCTAGCGATCCATACATATTCAGGGACTCTTGGTGAGTTAACTAGGCGAAGAAGGGAAAATAGGAGCTAAGTGATTGGCTCGCACGCAAGTTAAATCTATGGATCGCTAGAGATCCATAGAGTATGGATCGCTAGCGATCCATGGTTTTAGCTTGGGTCGCGAGCTGAGCTTCGTTGCACCTTCCTGAGTCCATCTGCAAGCAGTCAGTGAACAGACCTAGCCCAGAAACTTTCCAATCTCTATAAATACCATCCTACCTGCAACGCAAACGGGATCTTCTTCGGACTGGTTGTTGAAGCTCTACTGGAAACTTTCTTCACTCTCTACCTCCCTCACAACAATCTCCAAAGGAATTCACTGTGGTTCTCCAGTGGATTCCAACTCTAGGGATTCAATCTAGTTAAGGATAATCAAAGGCTTTATAATCGAACACTACTTGTAATAGCAATCAGTCATAATAAAACTATAAAGTGGACGTAGGCTTCATTAACAGTCGAACCACTATAAAAATTCCTTGTCTTCTTTCTTTTACTGTTCTTTTTCTATACCTATTATCTGTGATATTGCTCTGTCTGAACAGGGATAGTGCTTTCAAACTCAAACCTGGGTGTTGATCCATTTTTTAGGTTAACAGTAGTATGATTTGATAGAGTTTTACAGACTCAGATCTTCGATCTTGATTACAATTGATCCTATAACTCTTGAATAGCACTTTGATTTTGGTTTGAGTCAAAGAGATGAGAGAAATCAGAGAATAAATGATGGAGAATCAAACTAGTGGTGATTGAAATTGATTCTGGTTGAATTTTGGTAGTGTTTGGGTATATTTTAATTTAGAAAATGAGAGAGTGAAAGGAGGAGAGATGAATAAAAAAATTATTATTAAAAATTCGTTTGGAAGTCTGGTATTTATATATGAACGATGGTCATATCCATTCGTGAAGAGATACGACAAAAAGACCCTTCTTTTGAAATTTAAATTTTTGAAAAAATCGACCACTATGTCGACATACTCTTTTTAAAATTTAAAAATACTTTAAAACATTATTTTCAAAACTAGTTATTTTGTAAAATAGTTTGATACTTTGTAATATCATTTAAGCTTAGTTTATACATATTTTAATCATAATAAAACTTTATATAGTAATCTTGAAAATTTTAATATAATGGAAAATAAATATATAAAGTCAATATAACTATAACTTATTAAAGTATAAACAAAAATTCAATATATATAAACTTAAAAACACTAAATTAATATCTTTATAAGTATGAGAGATTGAAAATCATTTTGAGGAATATTTTGAAAAAATTATTTTAAAACCGGGATATTTGAAAAACAGTTTGAAACAAAATTGAAAAAGGAGAAAGAAATCAGGAAAGTGCTATCAAGGTTTTAACATAAATTCTACGACTCTATAACTTATCTAGAATATCTTGAAATCTTAAACTCTTCAATACTCATGATTCTTCATTCTCCAACTCTTGAAACTCTATACCGGCACCTTGAATCTACTCTTGATACTATACAGTTTTCTTAATCAACACCTGTCTAATATCCTGCACCGTATAGTATATATAACTTGATAAAACATTAGTATTTATATTTATATAATGCATATAGTTGTTATCATTAAAACCAATCCCATGTACTAACAATCTCCCCCTTTTTTATGATGACAACTCTGTATATGAAATATAATATAACCCCCCCTTAATCTATGCCTAGATTTTATATATTTCTCCCCCTTTGTCATCAACAAAAATAACCACCTAAAACTATAACTCCAACTCTAACTCCCCTTAAATAAATTATTATAGACTAATGACATATAATGATGATGAGAATGATTTATATAAGAACAATAAGTGATATTTAGAATGAGATAATCATGAAATGGAAATAATGATAAGAATGATATATAAGAAATGATAATAGATATCATAAATCATTAATAGTAACCAAACCAATCTATATATTCATTCAATACCACACCATAATCCAATCACATTTTAAAATGTACATATAAGTAAGTAAAACAAATGTTAAATTAAATTAAATATACACACCACACAATCAAACTAATGAAGAAAAGTACCAGCCTAATGTGATTACCTAATGATCGGGGATTTGTGAATAGGAGAATGAGGATAATGAAGGTATAAATTCCCCTTTTTTCGACGAGATTTCCATCTCGATCGAAATATACTTCTCCGACGCATCGGACTTCGTCATCTTTCTCCATATATTATTCCTCTTCTTCTTCCTTTTCTTCCTTGTCATCACTGCCTAGAATGGGTGGCCAAATTTGCAGAATCATCTTCAATAACTATTGGATTTAAAGGATTATCCAATAGATATTTTGCAAATGTCAAAGAATTCTACTTTTTTTATCTTTTTATTTGGACATACAAAGTTGAACAACTTGTATTTCAGTCAACATATCTAGAACATTCTTCATTTGTCCTTCCAATTTAATAAATTTGGCCATAGTAGCATTCTTGAAAAGGCCTTGGGTAGGAGAAGGGAAGGAAAATGATGAATTCTCTTCTCAAGAACGTTTGGGATTAGAGGAGTCCATGGTTTATTTGTTTCAGAAGTTTAAAATAGAGAGAATACAGAGAAATGAAGAAGAAAGTCAAAATTTGGTCATTATACAACCACCAGTTTGAATTTTAGAGGGAAATTCAAAAAACAAAAATTATCATTATATGTCGACATAAGGGGATAGGATACGTCGACATATATGTTATAACTTTGATTACTTTGTTTTTCTTTATATTTTTGTAATTTTTACTTCATTGTTGTTATACTTTCGATAGAGAACAAATTCCTAACTCTCTTCTTAACTTAGTAAAAGATGTTTGATTCAATGGTTTTGCTAATATATCAGCTATTTGATTTTCAGTGTTTATAAATTCAAGTGATGTTATTTCTTTGTTTGCATTATCTCTTAGAAAATGGTGTCTTATATCAATATGTTTAGTACTAGCATGATGAGTTGGATTTTCAGATAGATTGATCGCGCATGTATCATCACAGTATATTGGTGATCTAGTAAATTTAAACCAAAATCTTTTAATGTCTGTTGCATATAGATAACCTGTGAGCAGGCTAATGCTGCTGAAATATATTCTGCTTCTGTCGTAGATAGAGATACAGAGTTTTGCTTCTTACTAAACCAGGAAACCAGAGAGTATCACAAAAAATAAAAAGTTCCACTTATACTTTTTCGGTCTGATTTGCAACCAGCATAGTCAGCATCACTATATGAAATTAATTCAAAGGAGTCTTCTTTTGGGTAAAAGAGTACATAGTCTATTGTGTTGTTTACATATCTAAAAATTCATTTTATGGATTTTAAATGAGTTTCTTTAGGTTGAGATTGATACCTTGCACAGAGACAAACACTATGCATTAAATCAGGTCAACTAGCAGTTATACAGAGTAATGATCCAATCATTCCTTTATATAATTTTTGATCTATATATCTTTTAAATTTTCTTCTTTATTTAAATTTTCATTAGTTTCCATGTAAGTTGGTTTACAACTGGTATTTGACATACCCAATTTCTCAACTAAATCTTTAGCATATTTTTCTTGACTAATAAAAATTCCATTACTTAGTTGTTTTATTTGTAATCCTAGAAAATAATTTAGTTCTTCCATATGACTCATTTCAAATTCCTTAGTCATTATTTCTGAGTAATCCTTATTTGGTTAATTATTGGTAGATCCAAAAATGATATCATCTACATATATTTGTATTAAATAAATATCATTTTTCTCTTTTAATAGAAAGTGTACTATCTATTTTGCCTACTTCAAAATTTGATTATAATAGATAGGATTTAAGTCTATCTTACCAAGCTCTTGGAGCCTGTTTCAGACCATACAAAGCCTTCATTAATTTGTAAACACGATTAGGTAGCTTTTCATCTTCAAAAAGTGGGGCTTGTTCTATATATACATCTTCTTTAATAAAACCATTTAAAAATTCACTTTTAACATCCATTTGATATAACTTAAAATTATTATGATTAACAAAAGCAAGTAAAATTCGTATAGCTTCTAATCTTACTACGAGTGCAAAGGTTTCATCGAAATCTATTCCTTCTTCTTGACAATAACCTTGTGCAACTAATCGAGCTTTATATCTCACAACCTCTCCTTGTTCATTTATTTTGTTTCTATATACCCATTTAGTTCCTATTATGGATTTATCCTCAGGTCTTGGGACCTGATTCAATCCCTCTTACATAGCAAGAATCCATGTATCATCAGTTGATGCTTCCTTTGGATTTTTAAGTTCAATGGTTGAAATAAAGGCAACATTACTCATTTTATTTATTTGACTTCCAGTTTTAACAATAGATTCAATATTTCCAAGTATATTTTCTATAGGATGATCTTTCAAGTATCTTGTTCTTTTATTTGGATGTGAATTTTCTGAATTATTATTATTTTTGTTTTTGGTAATCTCATTATTACTAATTTCATGTGGGTTATCAATGTTTTCTTCTTCATCGATATTTCGATTATAAACTTTAAAATTTTCATCAAATGAGACATGTAAAGTCTCTTCAATAGTATTAGTTCTAGTACTGAAAACTCTATAAGCTTTACTTCTATTTGAATATCCAATAAAGATTCCTTTATCTGATTTAGCATCAAATTTATCCAAATTATCTTTAGTATTTAAAATAAAACATTTACTACCAAAAACTCTAAAGTATGATACTTTAGGATTTTTAGTATAGAATAATTCATATGGTGATTTCTTAGTTAATGGTCTTTTTAAAATTCTATTTAATATATAACATGCAGTACCAACTGCTTCAGCCCAAAAAAAAAGAGGTAAACTACTATCATTTAGCATAGTTCTAGTGCACTATTGAATCATCCTATTTTTATGTTCTACCACTCCTGTTGATGTGGTGTTCTTGGAAATGGAAAATTATGAGTTATACCTTTCTTATTACAGAAATTCTCAAATTTTTCATTTTCAGATTCTCCACTGTGATCACTCTGAATAGTTTTAATTTTACTGTCATTTGATTTTGAATTCGTTTAACAAAGTTTTAAACATTTCAAAAGCATCACTTCTTAATTTTAATAAAATCGTCAAGGTAAAACTAGAATAATCATCTATGGTTAACAATACACATCTACTGTGAGTTATAGATTGTAATTGTGGGGGACCGAAAAGATCAAGTGAAGAATTTCAAGGGGTTGAGAGGTAGAAATCATATATTTTGATTTAAAAGAACTTTTTCTAAGTGTTTCTAATTGATATGCATCGCATAAATTATTAACTTTAAAATTCATTTTAGGAAGACCTCTGACTAGATCGTTTTTAGCAATTTTAGATATTAGTTTGAAATTCAAATGATCAAATCTTTTATTCCAATTCCAAGGATCACTTGATTCAACCAAAAGACACTAATTATCATTTGAGATTTTCACACTTAATATATAGATGTTTCGTTTTCTAATACCTTCAAAGATAATGTTTGACTCATTATCTTCAATGGACATTTATCTTTTTCGAATTTAATTTTGAAACCCTTATCACACAATTGACTAATACTCAATAGATTAAGCTTTAAATTTCTAACTAACAAAACATTAGAAATAGTAGGAGTCTTAGAATTACCAACATTGCGGATGCCAATCACATATCCATTAGAGTTGTCTCCAAAATTTACTGATCCACCATCTTTGTAAACTATATCTTTCAAAATCTCCAGATTTCCAGTCATGTGTCTTAAGCATCCACTATCAAATATCCATTTTTCCTTTTTGATCTGTAGAGTTTGATCATCGGGTGTTTGATCATCGGGTGTTTGTTCATAAAAAGCCATGTAACACATTTGTTCCTGCAATTCATACCTTTTCAAAAGATCACATGATTTTTTAAACAAATAGATGCAAATTTATGAAACAACATTACGATGATCTTGCAAATTATCTTTTCGAAAATAGTGTTAAAAATATTATCAAAATTGTTATTGAAACTTTTTCAAAAATTAGATTGTGAATACTTTGAAAACCAATGCTCTGATACCAAATGTGAGTCAGTAGAATAGGGATCTTAAGTCTAAATTAACACTAAAGGGGGGGTGAATGGCGTTTAATGGATTATATGAATATTTTTCAAATTCTTTAAGATTCTACTTGGATGATGTAATTAACAATCATAGAAACAATCACAGAATCAAAGTGCAGATAAAAATAAATGCAATAAAGGTAAAAAAAAAAGAACATACCAGGAACTGGTTATGAGTTACCCTACATCCAGTCCCGCACAATTCCATGTACGAATTTCTTTTCAACTAGTAAATGCAAATACAATCTCAATTTCAAGGCTACGAGACACACCCTCCATAATCCCGACCTTTGGGTAGAGTCACTTGAATTCTGGGCTACAAGCACACCTACTAAATTTACGGGCTACTAAGCACACCCAATTGATTTTACGGACTCCAACCACACCCATAAGTATAACAGTATGATTTGATAGAGTTTACAAACTCAGATCTTCGATCTTGATTACAATTGATTCTATAACTCTTGAATAGCACTTTGATCTTAGTATGAGTCAGAGAGGTGAGAGAAATCAGAGAGTAAATGATGGAGAATCAAACTAGTGCTGATTGAAATTGATTCTGGTTGAATTTTGGCAGAGTTTGGGTTTATTTTGATTTAGAAAATGAGAGAGTGGAAGGAGGAGAGATGAATAAGAAAATTATTATTAAAAATCCATTTGGAAGTCTGGTATTTATAGAGGAACAATGGTCATATCCACTCATGAAGAGATACGACGAAAAGACACTTTTTTTGAAATTTAAATTTTGAAAAAATCGGCCACTATGTCGACATACATACATAGAGTATGTCAACATACTCTTTTTAAAATTTTAAAATACTTTAGAACATTATTTTGTAAACTCATTGTTCTGTAAAATAGTTTGATACTTTGTAAAATCATTTAAGCATAGTTTATACATATTTTAATCATAATAAAACTTAGTAAAACTTTATATAATAATTTTGAAACTTTTATTATAATGTTAATAATATATGTATATATAATCAATATAATTATAACTTATTAAAGTATAAACAAAATTCTATATATATATATATAAACTTAAAATGCTAAAATAATATCTTTATAAGTATAAGAGATTGAAAATAATTTTGGGAAATATTTTGAAAAGATTATTTTAAAACCAAGATATTTGAAAAACAATTTAAAACAAATTAAAGAAGGAGAGAGAGATCGGGAAATTGTAATCAAGGTTTTAACATAAATTCTACGACTCTATAACTTATCTTGAATATCTTGAAATCTTGAACTCTTCAATACTCATGAGTCTTCATTCTCCAACTCTTGAAACTCAATATCAACATCTTGAATCAACTCTTGATATTGTACAGTCATCTTAATCAACACCTATTTAGTATCCTGCACTATATACTATATATAACTTGATAAAACATTAGTATTTATATTTTATATAATGTCTATAGTTGTTATCATCAAAATCAATACCTAAGGTACTAATAGTTAGAGGGAAAACTGTCCACTCAAATTCAAATTTCAAATTTAATCCCTAACTTTTTGGCGCCCGTTCGACTCAATGTTGTTTTGACCATAATTCTCTTAAATGGACTCCAAATGAGGCAAACCAAAATACTACATGAATCAAAAAATGAGATGGTCGCAATATCATAGGTTTCATCACCAAATTACAACATCTCAAAAATGTCCATTTTGCCCCTATTTATATTTTATTTATTTAATTAATTCATTAACTTCAATTATTTTCCCATAGTTTTATCATTAATACTTAATTAAATCTTTTTATCAAATCTCCAGGGTGTTATATTCTTCCCCTGTAAAAGAACTTCGTCCTCGAAATTTCTATGAAACCGAAAATATAATAAATTGTACACTCATTCGTCAAACATATATATATATCAAACTAGCAAACGTATCATCTAATTTAAACAAACAATATATGGATATACAATTGATGTAAACAGCATAAAGGTATGAATCATGTCATGAAATTGCAATTTCTACCTCTACAATGCATAAATACTGCCAACGCATCCTATATGAATGCAATAAGATGACATATTAGGCATGATGCACATCCTAATATAAGCATATATATTTCTATGTGAACGCAAGTTCAACCACATATATAAAACCTAACAATCAATTCATTGAAAGCATACAAATCCTAATCCTATATTAATATAACTAAGGAAATCAAACCAAATCTGGAAACGTACCGAAAAGAGTTGGGGATGAGTAGCCCTTATCTACTCTTTTGGCTCCGATATACTCTTTGCCGGGTTGTTTCCCCATTGCACTCTAACCAATTTCACCATCTTATTTCTATGTCGTTTCGTCTCATGTTCCATAATACAGGTCGGACTATAGGATGAACTCGGCTCAGAATCCAACTCTATCTCCTCTAGTTAACTAGGTGCAACTATGGTCGCAGGATTGTGTACACATTTTTGCAAATGCGACAGACGGAACATGCTATGGACTACCGCTATCTTCTTTAGAAGCTCAACTTCATAAGCTAATCTTCCTATCCTCTTTATCACTGGAAATGGGCCCACGAACCCGGATTCTAACTTCCCTGAACTCCTAAATCTTACTACCCTCTTCAATGGAGAAACTTTAACAAAAACCAAATCTCATACTTCGAACTACAAATCTTTCTTTCTCCTATCTGCATATGACTTCTATCAGTCTTATGTGACTTTCATCCTCGTTTATATAAGCTCCACCTTCTCTACAGTATCCCCAACCATCCTTGGACCCAAAATAATCTTATCTCGACTCCCACCAATTCGAAGATAACTTACACGGCCTTACGTATAATGCTTCTAACTGTGCCATTCATATACTAGCCTGGTAGCTATTATTGTATGTGAAATCCACAAGTGATAATGGTCATCCCAAGAACGTCTAAAATCCAATATACAAGCCCTTTAAAAATCCTCCAACACTTTGTTCACTCTCTTCGTATGTCCATCGGTCTGTGGGTGATAAGTGGTGCTTAGATTCAATTATGTTCCCAACGCCTCCTGTAGACTCCTTCAGAATTCACATATGAAAAGTGGATCCTGATCGCTTAATATACTAGCTATAACTCTACGTAGTTTGACCACTACTTTAACATACCATGTCGCTAAAGTCACCACGGTTCTCATGCTTTTAACCGGAATAAAATGTGTGCTCTTTATGAGACGATCCACTCTAACCCATATGCCCCGGTTCCTCTTCAACTCTGAGGTAATCCATCCACGAAGTCCATAGATACACACTCCCACTTCCACTACGGCACATCCAACGGAAGTAATAGCCCATTCAGCTCCTTTTGCTCTGCTTTCACTCTTTGGCACGTCGTACACTTCGCCACATACTCGGCTACCTGTCTCTTCATCCCTAGCCAATATAATATTCTATTCATATGGATTAATAGTCTTTCTAGAGTGATGAAACTCCCCCAAATCCTCTTCTATCAACTCCTTAACCTATGGTACACACAGCCTTCAATCTCTTGTTAAATAACCCTTCTGGTCCTTGGAGTAACGATCTAAATGACTCAACCGTTCACCCCATCCCAACTGCTCCATAATATCAACCAATGATGCATCTTGCCCTTTACTTACTCCAACACAATCCATTAGCGTAGGTCTAACCTCTATTGCTATTAATAATCTAGGTGCGTACTCCGATCGAGGTTGGAAATTAAACTCTGATATGAACTCCAAATTTCCTCATTCTATCAACATAGCATTCACTTCTGCATGTCTCCTACTCAAAGTGTCTGCAACTATGTTTCCTTTCCCAGGGGTATAAGAAATCCCAAACTCATATGATGATAAGAACTTCATCCATCCTTGCTATCTTAGATTTGGGTCCTTTTGAGAAAACAAGTACTTGAGAGATTTATGGTTCATAAATAACTCGAATCTCTCACCCAAAAACTAGAGTATCTATAACTTCAACGAAAATACAATAGCAGCCAACTCCAAGTCCATGTTGAATAATTCCTCTTGTGGTTCTTCAACTATCTACTTGCATATGATGCTACCCTTTCTTCTTGCATAATAAGGACAACACCAACACCAGTACCGCATGCATCAGTATACAAGGTAATGGTTGGTACCATCAGGGATAACCAAAACTAGGGCACTCTTTAACCACTTTTTCAATCGAATAAATGCCACTTCATACTCTAGACTCCACGTATACATTAGGTTCTTCTTCGTCAAACGAGTCGAAGGTGCCGATATCTTTATAAAATCCTTAATAAACTTCTGATAGAATCCAGACAAACCTAAAAAGTACAGACCTCTGTAGCATTCTTCGGCGTCTTCCAATTTTTAACTATAGCAACTTTCCATGGGTCTACCACTAATCCATCTATTGGCACTGCATGCCTAAGAAAATGAACTTCTTTCCTCCAAAGTGACATTTAGAGAATTTAGTTTTCAACCAATTTCTCCTCAAGAAATCCATCACTTCCCTCAAATGAACCTCATGCTCTACCTCACTCCCAGAATAAATAAGAATATCATCCATAAAGACCATAAAATCCTATTTAATTGCTCTTGGAATACTCTACTCATTAAATCCACAAAATAAGCTAGAGCATTTTTCAGCCCAAACGGCATGACCAACCACTCAAACAATCCGTCAGGTGTACGGAGAGCGGTCTTATGGATATTATATTTAGCCACTCTCAACTTGTGAAACCTAGTTTCTGAATCAAGTTGCGGGAAAACCTTTCCCTCGATTAACTGATCGAAGAGATCATCAATGCGAGGCAATGGATAGCGGTTTTCTTTATCAACTTATTCAGTTCTCAATAGTCGGAGGCATAACCTAAGGGAACCGTCTACCTTAGTAGCAAAAATTATAGGCACTCCCCATTCCGAGATACTTCTTCAAATAATATTTTCTGCAACAATTCTAAAACTTTCTTATCTGATTCTCTTCTCTCCTTTGAATCCATATACCTAAGAGGCAGCACAACCGGCCTTGCGTTTTTCTCGAGATCAATACATAATTCAATTTCTCTTCGGGAAGGAAGACCAAAATCTTTTTCAAATACATCGGATCAATCCTTCGCTATGGATATACACAATAGCTTTTCTTGTGATACGCTGAGTGAATATAAATATGTCTCCATAACAAAATTATCAGGCTCATAACATAGAATCAAATCAAGTCCATTGCCCTTTCACAATCGAACCATCCTCCTGTCATAATCCAACACTACTCCATAGAGAGACGTGTAATCCATTCCCAAAATCAACCCATACCCCATAAAGTTTAATGCATATGCATCACAAAGGAACTCCACACCATGGATGACCAACTTTAGATTATGACATAAAATCGATAAATGGGTCGATCCTCCAACAGGATTCGATACCATAATGGATTCGTGCACTATGTTAGGTTTAGGGGCTAAATTATCAACTAATGCCCTTACTATGAATGAATGAGATGCACCAGTATCAAATAAAGTATGAATAGGAGAATCGGACGAAATGAACACACCTTCCATCATAATCTGATTTTTCTTCTCCTGGGCCGATGATGGTGCCTTCCTAGAAGTTAGAACGACATCCAAAGCATATGCCATCACAATTTGGCCCTTATTCCTCAAAGCTGGACAATCCCTTTTCATGTTTTCAAACGGATCATAATTATAGCACTTTAACTTCTTCGGAGTTGGGGCTGCCTTATAATCCTTAGCTATGTGTCCCACTTGGGTACAACTATAACATTTACCCTTTGAGAGGTTCATCCTACAATTCTTTGCAAGGTTTCCCACCTTTTAACATTTGTAACAGGTAACCACCTGCTTTTTGCTTTTCCCTCGTTATGATCCATTTCACTTAGACTTGCCTTATAGTTGTCCCTCTCCTTCCTTAAAATAATCCTTAGCCAAAACTCCATTTAAAGAATTCAACAATGCTGCCTCTACCAATCCTTCAAATGTAGCGCCAAACAGTATCTAATTCGGTGCCAACTCCCTCAGAGGTGAATTCAATCTCTTTGCAAACTTTAATTGCAAACATTCATGCTGTAACGACCCTGAATTTTTGACATTTGAAATTTGAATATTTAATTGATTTTAAATATTCGAATGATTGTTTAATTTGAATTTCAAATATCAGAATGAATTTGGTAATTAAATTATTGAAACTGGGTAAAAATTTGAATCTTCAGTTTTAAGCTGATTAAAAATATTTTCAAGGCTTATAAAATCTATATTGATAATTCTGAAGATAATGAAAGCTTCAGAATTGAATTTGGAATGATTTGTTCAGTTTTGAAATTTCATCGTTTAATCGATATTTAAAAATAGCGTTTCGAGGCACAGTCTCGGAATTCGACGAAACCAGTTCCGTTGGATCCATAATATTGTATTATTATCGGATTTCAATTTTCGTAATGTTTGGAGTGATCGTTTGGCCGTACGATAAGCAAACGCGCTGAAATTAAATTGAAAATTTAATTTAATAACTGGGTCCAAAAAGCTATCTACTCCACACGATCGAATTTGGACCCGAAACCTTTTCCATTATGTTCAGAATAGGCATATAACATTATAAACGCCTAGCGGCACGCCTCAATAGGAGTTCGAAATTTTGAGTGGTAATATCGAGACGATTTGAATTTAAAATTTAAATATAATGTATATTAACCAGTCAAATTTTTGTCTCGTCAACTTTTCCTATAGCAGAGATTCCTGCCTTTATTTCACTTCAATGCCGACCTACTCTCTACTTAATCACATTCTCTTATCTCCTCTCCATTTCATTCAAAACGAACGAAACATTTTCTTCGTTCAAATCGAAAGAAAATAAAAATGGCCGCGTACTCCCTTCCTTTAATTCATTCATGAAATCACGATTTCTTTCCCTTCAGTCTTTTTCAAAAAAAATCAGAGAAAGAAAAACCATGGCCGAATTAAACAAACTTTTCTCGTTCAATTCAAAAATTCGAAAATCAAATCAACCCTGAGCGAATGGGCGCGCGCGTGTGGAGGGTTCGAAGTCGATCAAAGTGACGATGTCGCGTGTTCGCCCTAGATGGAGTCGAGATTTCTGGTGACTAGCGTACGTGCGCGTGGAAGTCTGGCGACTTGAGGGTTCAAGCAAGCAATGCGATGGGGTTTTTGTGTGCGTGAAGGTGGCGGCAGGGGATTCGAGCTCGAGATCTGGTCTTGGCAATCGCGGTGGGCTCGTTCGTTTAATATAGGGTTCGGCGATGGTGCTCGCGAGTGGTTCTGGGCTTTACGAGGCTGCGTACGTGGGTTCGTCATCTGTGATAAGGGTTTGTCGAAGGCTATTAGGTAACCATCTCAGTTTTCGATTTTGAATTAAACAAATTATATATGTGTAAATATACAGAGAAAAGAAATTTACAGTAAGGTATATTTTTGTAACTTAGTTTAGGTTGAAAGTTGGGATAATTCAGAAGTGTAAAAATATTTGCAGTAAAGGTATTTTTATCTTATGTTATATATAAGAAGTTTACATATAATATATATATATATATATATATATCAATTAGAAACTGTTTTAAGGAAATTTTATATGTACAGTAAGTTTGTAAAACAATAAATTTTGGTGGCTAAATCGTTTAGTTAACCTATATAATTATTTTGGTAACTAGAAAATATTTTATTAAAGAAAATTTAGTCTTAACTTTAATTTTTAGTTAAATAAATTTGTCAAAAGGAATTTGTTTAAATTTAAATCACTAGCTTGAAATTTAATTTATTGGTTGAATTAAGATTTTAAAATGGAAATTTAATTATTCGATTATTTCGAATATAATGAATTGTATAAAATTGTTTATACAAGGTTTAAAAAATCGAGAAACAAGCCGAAAATGGAAAGAAGTTGGAAATGGATGCTAATAAAATAAAGGTGAGATCTTCTCACTCAAATGAAAGTTGGATTTTCAGTTATTGATTGACTGTTTGATTGTGATACTATATATAGTAATATATAACGATATATATATATATATTGGCATATGTATATATTGGAGTTGTTGATTTCCCGCATTATATAGCGGATGAGACCCTATGCTCCGCATAATAGCGGATGATATTTTATAAATCCCATATACCACGATATTCCACATCGAAGTTGAATTGGTATTGTGCTAACATCTGTGGATGCAGGGAAACAGGTTGGAGGGATCCAACAGGATTCCTCAAAACATTTGAATTTATTTCATATGTTGTGTGTTGATTTATTTATAATTCGTAAATGATTATATCTGTGATTGAATGTGTTGAAGGCTAAATTTAGCCGAATGTATTTTTGGTATCGTTGGATACTAGAAATAAATAAATTGGATTTTTGAAATTAAAGCAGGAAATTTTAAGTAAATTTCTTTTGAAATAATTGGGTGAATTTAAAAGAAGGAATTTAAAAGTATAAGGTTGATTTTTGTAATCTTATCGAATTATTTCCAAAATATGGGAAAAGAATTTATAAATGAATTTTGAATAGTATTATTCGAAAGTTGGGAAATTTATTTAAAATGGAATTTTAGATGGTTTGGAAGAAATAAAGGAATTTATTTTTAAAAGTGATAAATTTGTTTAAAATCAAATTGATATTTGATTTGGTATTTGAAATTAAGTCTTTGGGAAATCGATATGAAAATTTATTTGGTGATGAATTAAAATGGATTTTGTGTTGAAATAAAATTTAGAAATCGATTTGCAAATGATTTGATATTTAGGAAATAAACTTAGAAATCAATTTGTAATTGATTTGGAATTTGAAATAAATGTGGAAATCAATTTTTAAATTGATTTGGTGTTTGAAAGTGAATAATTGGAAAACGATTTGAAAACCGTGTATAAGTGCATATTTGGGAATGTAAATTTAGAATAGAATTTATAAAGGAAAGGGAAATTTGTTTTAAAAATAAACACTAATTTATTTTTAAAGTGTGGAAATAAATTTACAGATTTGGGATGTAAATATAAAATAAATCGATAAGGATTTATTTAATTGGTTTAAATGGACCATTTTGTGATGAAGTGTGAAAATGTGATTTGAAAATTGGTTTTCAAATGTTGAAGTGTGGAAAATATATATCTTACGAAGATATTTGAAATTTAATAATTTGGGAAAAATTATTTAAATTGGTTGATTGTTGTGAATGTTGTTTGATAGTTAAATAACCGACTATCAATATTTGCCTTTGAAATGGCACTTGAATTTGTTTTTAAAACAAACGCTCACTATTCGGGTTTGCCGGGAAAAGACCTTTGTGTCATATAACCCATTCCGAATTAGTGATGCGACGATATGGATTGTATTGAAGACAGATGTTGAAGATCGGATATTTTCGAAAATGAAAGGACAACCTGTCGAATGTCTCTGCACCGAGTTGCTCAGGTATAGAGATTTATATCACTCTTCTTGTGATGGGAAGTCCGGACGTGATTAGTGAATATCCGGATTGCAAGGGCTTCTTTGGAAATGCCTTCGGTTCCGTTCGATCCCGGAACGGGCTTGTATGGATGTGTGTCTGACATTACACTTTGAGATGTAAAGCTGGTTTCTATCAAATACATTTCTGTTGGTGGCGGAGAATTTATTCTCTTAGCTTAACACCCTTCTCTGAGACGTACAAGCTCAGAGGTTATGTAGTTGATGGTTACTAGGATACATTCCCAATTTGGTAATGTGGCATACGAAGTGTTGTTGACCATTTGTTGATCAAAGCGTGGCTTTGTGAAAAAGCGTGGCTTTGTGAGAAAGGGTGGCTTTGTGAAAAAGCGTAGCTTTGTGGACGAGACTTCGTCGAGCCTCACAACCCGGTAATGGTCGAAACAGGAATGTTGCGGCAAAGGTTTTTAGGGGTAGCGCCCCTAGGGTATGTCATTTCCTTCTGGATAAAAGGTGATATCATGGTATGGAGCCCAGATATTTTACCTATGTTGATGCTGCAAATTTATTATACTTTGTGGTTGTTGCTTTGTGGTTGAGGATCCTCGGATAAAGGTCGGTGACGACCGAGGGATGGCATAGCTCGTGTGTTAGCTACCTAGTTACAGCTTGGTTAAAGCGTGAGGTAGCGTCGGCCTTTTGTTTTCAGAGATCCGGTTAGGTTCTCGGGGACGTCCTTTCAGAGGCATTCCATTTCGGTGTAAGGAAATTCCTTTGCCTGACCATTTGTTGGAAATCCAAAGAAACAATACGAACACTGTACGGTTTTAGTTGTATTACCTGCTATGGAATGTGGCGGTAACCTGCTATTGAACATAGCAGTTATAGTAGGCATACAATAATGGTTGTATGTTGGCTAAGATTGATATTATACTTTCGAAATATTTTCCACACTAGACATTAAAAATAATATCAAATGACTTTTCGTAGTAAGCATATTTGACTATCATAAGGAGAAATCTCCTCCAATTCTGCGTTTGCATTGTGTGTGTGGCGGGAGGCCTTATGGTAGTTTCATTTTCCAAAAGCGTTGCGAATTTGTTCTATTTTCTTTGTGAAAATAACTGTTTACGATCTCACACCAGTCACCTTGACTGACTCGGAGTTTATTGTTCCCTTTCTAAACTCTGGGTGCCCATAATTTTCCACACGGGCAGCCTAGAGTTAGGTTATCAGGATATTCTAGATATTCTAGAGCTTTGGAGATGAGCTGGATGGCGAGACGTACTCCCGTACTTGTTTATTTATTCCGCTGTGTATTCTGTATGTGGACAAGTTTATATAACTGTCCAGTGATGTGTATTGTTGTAAACTCTGATTGATGTATGTATAAACTGATATAATCCTATGTTTAAAAGACTAGTGATTATCTATTATATATTGTTCCGCTGTGAATGTGAGATTCTGATATTGTTTCTGTTTCTGTTTTTCTGTTCTTTCTTTTCTTCCATCTTCTTCTACCTCTTATTTTTAACCCTAATGGTTCGGTTTTCCGGCATTCGATTGCGCGGCATTTGATACAGTGGACGTATTAATGTCGACTTTCGAGCGTCGAAAAGTCGAGTCGTTACAAGTGGTATCAGAGCATATGGTTAAGCGATAACCTTGGCTCTGTTGGGTGTTACTCATTAGAGATAGAGTCAGTAGTACTCTAGAATGAGTGTGAGTGTAATAATAGATATGAGTGCGTATTTGTTAGTGAATATAAAATTGTTTTGTATTGTGATGATTGGTTTGTTGAGTGGTATATGGATTCTGGTCGGTATAGTCTGTACAACTCTATCGATAGGTATCTCTAAACACTCGTACAGAACAATTCGGCACGATATTGTTTTAAAATAGGGTAAGTGAAACAATTTTACCCGAAATTATTTTTGTATATAAAAGGAAATGATTTCCATAAATTATTATAGTATATGGTTGTTTGGTTGTTAAGGGAATGGTAGATATTAAACTATTATCATTATTGAATAAGAAATTAAAATGTTAAACAAAGGGTTAAGAAATTAAATCCATATACAAATGAGATTTGTAAATGTAAATTGTAAATGCGATTTATAATTTGAAATAGAATTCCAGGGAATTATTTGAAAGTAGATTGAAAGGTTTTGAAAATTGAAATTTTGGTGAAAGGTTTAAATTCCCTTTGAGTTTGAAAATGATTTTTCAAAGGTTTTAGAAAAGTGTTTTGAAGGGATGAAAGCTCTAAACTCTTTTAGGTCGTTGGAAAATAATTTCGATGATGATCGCGACATCACCGGTGTTCATTTTCGGGTTTCCAAAAGAGGAATTGCTGCCAAATTGTTTTAAATGGAAGTTGTTGAAAACAGGGTTTGGTTTTGGAAATTCAAAACATAATTTGAATTGATTTCAAAAATGGTTTTGAAATGATGGAAAAACTTCGGAATCTGATAAAAATAGTGATGGAATGAAATTTATTAAGGTGGAAAATAAATTGGTGAACAAGTAAATTTATTTACAATTGCAAGTAAATGAAATTGAAAACTGAATGTTGGAATTCATTTTAAATTTGTAAGTAAATGAAAAATTAGTCAAGTGGACTAAGTATTGGAAAAAAATAATTTGTAAGTGAAACTAATTGAGGAATGACAAATTTAATATAGTTTAAAATGAATTGAATTCAATAATTATATATGAAAGATAAATTGAATTATATGGAATTTGAAATCCAGCTTAAATATAAGTGGTTATAAACCAAAGTGATAAAGTGAAATAAATATAAGAAGTATGAAAGAATACTTGTATCGGACTTAAGAAATAAATGGTGAAATTCTTAAGTAAAAGAATTTGGAGTTGAGAAAATATTCTAAATTGATAAGTGAATAAAGATTAAACTGGAAATTGTGAAATGGTAATTGCGAATGAGTATATAATGAATGAAAATCGATGTGAATAAAAGGAAAGAAAATTGATAAAGCTAATCATCAATTGATAAATACGTAGGATGAACGTATATTATTTTATTCGCATAGCGATTTGATCCAGAATTCGAGCACAGAATTTCGAGATAATTATATCGATCCGAATTGGGATTTTTCACTCAATTTTCGACGGCGAGCCTGGATATGGATTTTTGATTGATTCTGGATATTCTCTATCATAGTTTACGGCTATGCAAGGAGAATGACGGTTTCTGATCAAGAAACCAAATTTTAGTCCGCACTAGGAAGTCGGGTGGACGATACTAGTTCGGAAGTGAAATTGTGTGATCGAGTGAGCGATCGGATTTGTATTGCGTACGAATGATATGTGTGCATCGTACAGATTTGAATGAAGTAAATATTGAAACTTTTGTAAGGAAATGTATAAAATGATTTTGAATCCTGTAATTAGACATTATTGTTAAGTAAGATATACAGGTGTTGTAAAGAAAATGGAATTGGGATTTTGATTTCGAAGATAAATTTAAATTTGCTCGACAAAAGGTATGTATTTGAATTTCAGTATGAAATTTGATGAGTTTCTGATTTTGCCACTTAGCATTTTTTTTTCTATTGGGATTTGGGAGTCCGTAGGGACATTTTGTAGTCGTACCAAGCTAGCCGCGCAAAGGAGACGTTGGCGAAATTTTTCGAAAGTTTCGAGAGTTAGAAATTTTTTTTTTTGAGAAATTTTGGATAATTTAAAATTTGAATTTAAATTTGAATTGTAAAGTAAAATAAAGTTGTTTGAAACTTATGGAAAAGTTTGGAAAGTTAGTTGAAATGATGATCTTTAATAAGAAGATTTGGGTTGATAAGTTGATAAAACTGTTTGG
Source organism: Allium fistulosum (assembly GCA_030737815.1). Lineage (NCBI taxonomy): Eukaryota > Viridiplantae > Streptophyta > Magnoliopsida > Asparagales > Amaryllidaceae > Allium > Allium fistulosum. The sequence goes on from CM060907.1 coordinate 107,440,210, forward strand.
TTTTGGTAAAATGATAAACGGGGATTGGATCATTCTTCTTGACTTGTAATTTCGGGACGAAATTCTTTTAGGGGGGAAGATTGTAACGACCCTGAATTTTTGACATTTGAAATGTGAATATTTAATTGATTTTAAATATTCGAATGATTGTTTAATTTGAATTTCAAATATCAGAATGAATTTGGTAATTAAATTATTGAATTTAATTATTGAAACTAGGTAAAAATTTGAATCTTCAGTTTTAAGCTGATTAAAAATATTTTCAAGGCTTATAAAATCTATATTGATAATTCTGAAGATAATGAAAGCTTCAGAATTGAATTTGGAAATGATTTGTTCAGTTTTGAAATTTCATCGTTTAATCGATATTTAAAAATAGCGTTCCGAGGCACAGTCTCGGAATTCGACGAAACCAGTTCCATTGGATCCGTAATATTGTATTATTATCGGATTTCAATTTTCGTAATGTTTGGAGTGATCGTATGGCCGTACGATAAGCAAACGCGCTGAAATTAAATTGAAAATTTAATTTAATAACTGGGTCCAAAAAGCTATCTTCTCCATACGATCGAATTTGGACCCGAAACCTTTTCCATTGTGTTCAGAATAGGCGTATAACATTATAAACGCCTAGCGGCACGCCTCGATAGGAGTTCGAAATTTTGAGTGGTAATATCGAGACGATTTGAATTTAAAATTTAAATATAATGTATATTAACCAGTCAAATTTTTGTCTCGTCAACTTTTCCTATAGCAGAGATTCCTGGCTTTATTTGACTTCAATGCCGACCTACTCTCTGCTTAATCACGTTCTCTTATCTCCTCTCCATTTCATTCAAAACGAACGAAACATTTTCTTCGTTCAAATCGAAAGAAAATAAAAATGGCCGTGTACTCTCTTCCTCTAATTCATTCATGAAATCACAATTCCTTTCCCTTTAGTCTTTTTCAAAAAAAATCGGAGAAAGAAAAACCATGGCCGAATTAAACAAACTTTTCTCGTTCAATTCAAAAATTCGAAAATCAAATCAACCCTGAGCGAATGGGCGTGCGCGTGTGGAGGGTTCGAAGTCGATCAAAGTGACGATGTCGCGTGTTCGCCCTAGATGGAGTCGAGATTTCTGGTGACTAGCGTACGTGCGCGTGGAAGTCTGGCGACTTGAGGGTTCAAGCGAGCGATGCGATAGGGTTTTCGTGCGCGTGAAGGTGGCGGCAGGGGATTCGAGCTCGAGATCTGGTCTTGGCGATCGCGGTGGGCTCGTTCGTTTGACCTAGGGTTCGGCGATGGTGCTCGCGAGTGGTTCTGGGCTTTACGAGGCTGCGTACGTGGGTTCGTCATCTGTGATAAGGGTTTGTCGAAGGCTATTAGGTAACCATCTCAGTTTTCGATTTTGAATTAAACAATTTATATATGTGTAAATATACAGAGAAAAGAAATTTACGGTAAGGTATATTTTTGTAATTTAATTTAGGTTGAAAGTTGGGATAATTCAGAAGTGTAAAAATATTTGCAGTAAAGGTATTTTTATCTTATGTTATATATAAGAAGTTTACAAATATATATATATATATATATCAATTAGAAATTGTTTTAAGGAAATTTTATATGTACAGTAAGTTTGTAAAACAATAAATTATAGTGGCTAAATCGTTTAGTTAACCTATATAATTATTTTGGTAACTAGAAAATATTTTATTAAAGAAAATTTAGTCTTAACTTTAATTTTTAGTTAAATAAATTTGTCAAAAGGAATTTGTTTAAATTTAAATCACTAGCTTGAAATTTAATTTATTGGTTGAATTAAGATTTTAAAATGGAAATTTAATTATTCGATTATTTTGAATATTAATGAATTGTATAAAATTGTTTATACAAGGTTTAAAAAATCGAGAAACAAGCCGAAAATGGAAAGAAGTTGGAAATCGATGCTAATAAAATAAAGGTGAGATCCTCTCACTCAAATGAAAGTTGGATTTTCAGTTATTGATTGACTGTTTGATTGTGATACTATATATAGTAATATATAGCGATATATATATATATATATATTGGCATATGTATATATTGGAGTTGTTGATTTCCCGCATTATATAGCGGATGAGACCCTAAGTGCCGCAAAATAGCGGATGATATTTTATAAATTCCATATACCGCGATATTCCACATCGAGGTGGAATTAGTATTGTGCTAACATCTGTGGATGCAGGGAAACAGGTTGGAGGGATCCAACAGGATTCCTCAAAACATTTGACTTTATTTCATATGTTGTTTGTTGATTTATTTATAATCCGTAAATGATTATATCTGTGATTGAATGTGTTGAAGGCTAAATTTAGCCGAATGTATTTTTGGTATCGTTGGATACCAAAAATAAATAAATTGGATTTTTGAAATTAAAGCAGGAAATTTTAAGTAAATTTCTTTTGAAAGAATTGGGTGAATTTAAAAGAAGGAATTTAAAAGTATAAGGTTGATTTTTGTAATCTTATCGAATTATTTCCAAAATGTGGGAAAAGATTTTTATAAATGAATTTTGAATAGTATTATTCGAAAGTTGGGAAATTTATTTAAAATGGAATTTTAGATGGTTTGGAAGAAATAAAGGAATTTATTTTTAAAAGTGATAAATTTGTTTAAAATCAAATTGATATTTGATTTGGTATTTGAAATTAAATCTTTGAGAAATCGATATGAAAATTTATTTGGTGTTGAATTAATAGGGATTTTGTGTTGAAATAAAATTTAGAAATCGATTTGCAAATGATTTGATATTTGGGAAATAAACTTAGAAATCAATTTGTAATTGATTTGGAATTTGAAATAAATGTGGAAATCAATTTTTAAATTGATTTGGTGTTTGAAAGTGAATAATTGGAAAACGATTTGAAAACCGTGTATAAGTGCATATTTGGGAATGTAAATTTAGAATAGAATTTATAAAGGAAAGGGAAATTTGTTTTAAAAATAAACACTGATTTATTTTTAAAGTGTGGAAATAAATTTACAGATTTGGGATGTAAATATAAAATAAATCGATAAGGATTTATTTAATTGGTTTAAATGGACCATTTTGTGATGAAGTGTGAAAATGTGATTAGAAAATTGGTTTTCAAATGTTGAAGTGTGGAAAATATATATCTTACGAAGATATTTGAAATTTAATAATTTGGGAAAAATTATTTAAATTGGTTGATTGTTGTGAATGTTGTTTGATAGTTAAATAACCGACTATTAATATTTGCCTTTGAAATGGCACTTGAATTTGTTTTTAAAACAAACGCTCACTATTCGGGTTAGCCGGGAAAAGACCTTTGTGTCATATAACCCATTCCGAATTAGTGATACGACGATATGGATCGTATTGAAGACCGATGTTGAAGACCAGATATTTTCGAAAATGAAAGGACAACCTATCGAATGTCTCTGCACCGAGTTGCTCCGGTATAGAGATTTATATCACTCTTCTTGTGATGGGAAGTCCGGATGTGATTAGTGAATATCCGGATTGCAAAGGGCTTCTTTGGAAATGCCTTCGGTTCCGTTCGATCCCGGAACGGACTTGTATGGATGTGTGTCTGACATTACACTTTGAGATGTAAAGCTGGTTTCTATCAAATACATTTCAGTTGGTGGCGGAGAATTTATTCTCTTAGCTTAACACCCTTCTCTGAGACGTACGAGCTCAGAGGTTATGTAGTTGATGGTTACTAGTGATACATTCCCAATTTGGTAATCTGGCATACGAAGTGTTGTTGATCATTTGTTGTCAAAGCGTGGCTTTGTGAAAAATCGTGGTTTGTGAAAAAGCGTGGCTTTGTGAAAAAGCATAGCTTTGTGGACGAGACTTCGTCGAGCCTCACAACCCGGTAATGGTCGAAACAGGAATGTTGCGGCAAAGGTTTTTAGGGGTAGCACCCCTAGGGTATGTCATTTCCTTCTGGATAAAAGGTGATATCATGGTATGGAGCCCAGATATTTTACCTATGTTATGCTGCAAATTTATTATACTTTGTGGTTGTTGCTTTGTGGTTGAGGATCCTCGGATAAAGGTCGGTGACGACCGGGAGATGGCATAGCTCGTGTGTTAGCTACCTAGTTACAGCTTGGTTAAAGTGTGAGGTAGCGTCGGCTTTGTGTTTTCAGAGATCCGGTTAGGTTCTCGGGGACGTCCTTTCAGAGGCATTCCATTTCGGTGTAAGGAAGTTCCTTTGCCTGACCATTTGTTGGAAATCCAAAGAAACAATACGAACACTGTACAGTTTTAGTTGTATTACCTGCTATGGAATGTGGCGGTAACCTGCTATTGAACATAGCAGCTATAGTAGGCATACAATAATGGTTGTATGTTGGCTAAGATTGATATTATACTTTCGAAATATTTTCCACACTAGACATTAATAATAATATCAACTGACTTTTCGTAGTAAGCATATTTGACTATCATAAGCAGAAATCTCCTCCAATTCTGCGTTTGCATTGTGTATGTGGCGGGAGGCCTTATGGTAGTTTCATTTTCCAAAAGCATTGCGAATTTGTTCTATTTTCTTTGTGAAAATAACTGTTTACGATCTCATACCAGTCACCTTGACTGACTCGGAGTTTATTGTTCCCTTTCTAAACTCTGGGTGCCCATAATTTTCTAAACGGGCAGCCTAGAGTTAGGTTATCAGGATATTCTAGATATTCTGGAGCTTTGGAGATGAGCTGGATGGCGAGACGTACTCCCGTACTTGTTTATTTATTCCGCTGTGTATTCTGTATGTGGACAAGTTTATATAACTGTCCAGTGATGTGTATTGTTGTAAACTCTGATTGATGTATGTATAAACTGATATAATCCTATGTTTAAAAGACTAGTGATTATCTATTATATATTGTTCCGCTGCGAATGTGAGATTCTGATATTGTTTCTGTTTCTGTTTTTCTGTTCTTTCTTTTCTTCTATCTTCTTCTACCTCTTCTTTTTAACCTTAATGGTTCGGTTTTCCGGCATTCGATTGCGCGGCATTTGATACAGTGGACGTATTAATGTCGACTTTCGAGCGTCGAAAAGTCGAGTCGTTACAAGTTGTATCAGAGCATATGGTTAAGCGATAACCTTGGCTCTGTTGGGTGTTACTCATTAGAGATAGATTCAGTAGTACTCTATAATGAGTGTGAGTGTAATAATAGATATGAGTGCGTATTTGTTAGTGAATATAAAATTGTTTTATATTGTGATGATTGGTTTGTTGAGTGGTATATGGAATCTGGTCGGTATAGTCTGTACAACTCTATCGATAGGTATCTCTAAACACTCGTACAGAACAATTCGGCACGATATTGTTTTAAAATAGGGTAAGTGAAACAATTTTACCCGAAATTATTTTTGTATATAAAAGGAAACGATTTCCATAAATTATTATAGTATATGGTTGTTTGGTTGTTAAGGGAATGGTAGATATTAAACTATTATCATTATTGAATAAGAAATTAAAATGTTAAACAAAGGGTTAAGAAATTAAATCCATATACAAATGAGATTTGTAAATGTAAATTGTAAATGCGATTTATAATTTGAAATAGAATTCCAGGGAATTATTTAAAAGTAGATTGAAAGGTTTTGAAAATTGAAATTTTGGTGAAAGGTTTAAATTCCCTTTGAGTTTGAAAATGATTTTTCAAAGGTTTTAGAAAAGCATTTTGAAGGGATGAAAGCTCTAAACTCTTTTAGGTCGTTGGAAAATAATTCCGATGATGATCGTGACATCACCGGTGTTCTTTTTCGGGTTTCCAAAAGAGGATTGCTGCCAAATTGTTTTAAATGGAAGTTGTTGAAAAGTGGGTTTGGTTTTGGAAATTCAAAAGATAATTTGAATTGATTTCAAAAATGGTTTTGAAATGATGGAAAAACTCCGGAATCTGATAAAAATAGTGATGGAATGAAATTTATTAAGGTGGAAAATAAATTGATGAACAAGTAAATTTATTTACAATTGCAAGTAAATGAAATTGAAAACTGAATGTTGGAATTCATTTTAAATTTGTAAGTAAATGAAAAATTAGTCAAGTGGACTAAGTATTGGAAAAAAAAATTTGTAAGTGAAACTAATAGAGGAATGACAAATTTAATATGGTTTAAAATGAATTGAATTCAATAATTATATATGAAAGATAAATTGAATTATATGGAATTTGAAATCCAGTTTAAATATAAGTGGTTATAAACCAAAGTGATAAAGTGAAATAAATATAAGAAGTATGAAAGAATACTTGTATCGGACTTAAAGAAATAAATGGTGAAATTCTTAAGTAAAAGAATTTGGAGTTGAGAAAATATTCTAAATTGATAAGTGAATAAAGATTAAACTGGAAATTGTGAAATGGTAATTGTGAATGAGTATATAATGAATAAAAATTGATGTGAATAAAAGGAAAGAAAATTGATAAAGCTAATCATCAATTGATAAATACGTAGGATGAACATATATTATTTTATTCGCATAGCGATTTGATCCAGAATTCGAGCACAGAATTTCGAGATAATTATATCGATCTGAATTGGGATTTTTCACTCGATTTTCGACGGCTTGCCTGGATATGGATTTTTGATTGATTATGGATATTCTCTATCATAGTTTACGGCTATGCAAGGAGAATGACGGTTTCTGATCAAGAAACCAAATTTGAGTCCGCACTAGGAAGTCGGGTGGACGATACTAGTTCGGAAGTGAAATTGTGTGATCGAGTGAGCGATCGGATTTGTATTGCGTACGAATGATATGTGTGCATCGTACGGATTTGAATGAAGTAAATATTGAAACTTTTGTAAGGAAATGTATAAAATGATTTTGAATCCTGTAATTGGACATTATTGTTAAGTAAGATATACAGGTGTTGTAAAGAAAATGGAATTGGGATTTTGATTTCGAAGATAAATTTAAATTTTCTCGACAAAAGGTATGTATTTGAATTTCAGTATGAAATTTGATGAGTTTCTGATTTTGCCACTTGGCATTTTGTTTTCTATTGGGATTTGGGAGTCCGTAGGGACATTTTGTAGTCGTACCGAGCTAGCCGCGCAAAGGAGACGCTGGCGAAATTTTTCGAAAGTTTCGAGAGTTAGAATTTTTTTTTTGAGAAATTTTGGATAATTTAAAATTCGAATTTAAATTTAAATTTGAATTGTAAAGTAAAATAAAGTTGTTTGAAACTTATGGAAAAGTTTGGAAAGTTAGTTGAAATGATGATCTTTAATAAGAAGATTTAGGTTGATAAGTTGATAAAACTGTTTGGTTTTGGTAAAATGATAAACGGGGATTGGATCATTCTTCTTGACTTGTAATTTTGGGAAGAAATTCTTTTAAGGGGGGAAGATTGTAACGACCCTGAATTTTTGACATTTGAAATGTGAATATTTAATTGATTTTAAATATTCGAATGATTGTTTAATTTGAATTTCAAATATCAGAATGAATTTGGTAATTAAATTATTGAATTTAATTATTGAAACTAGGTAAAAATTTGAATCTTCAGTTTTAAGCTGATTAAAAATATTTTCAAGGCTTATAAAATCTATATTGATAATTCTGAAGATAATGAAAGCTTCAGAATTGAATTTGGAAATGATTTGTTCAGTTTTGAAATTTCATCGTTTAATCGATATTTAAAAATAGCGTTCCGAGGCACAGTCTCGGAATTCGACGAAACCAGTTCCATTGGATCCATAATATTGTAGTATTATCGGATTTCAATTTTCGTAATGTTTGGAGTGATCGTTTGGCCGTACGATAAGCAAACGCGCTGAAATTAAATTGAAAATTTAATTTAATAACTGGGTCCAAAAAGCTATCTTCTCCATACGATCGAATTTGGACCCGAAACCTTTTCCATTGTGTTCAAAATAGGCGTATAACATTATAAATGCCTAGCGGCACGCCTCGATAGGAGTTCGAAATTTTGAGTGGTAATATCGAGACGATTTGAATTTAAAATTTAAATATAATGTATATTAACCAGTCAAATTTTTGTCTCGTCAACTTTTCCTATAGCAGAGATTCCTGGCTTTATTTCACTTCAATGCCGACCTACTCTCTGCTTAATCACGTTCTCTTATCTCCTCTCCATTTCATTCAAAATGAACGAAACATTTTCTTCGTTCAAATCGAAAGAAAATAAAAATGGCCGCGTACTCTCTTCCTCTAATTCATTCATGAAATCACAATTCCTTTCCCTTCAGTCTTTTTCAAAAAAATTCGGAGAAAGAAAAACCATGGCCGAATTAAACAAACTTTTCTCGTTCAATTCAAAAATTCGAAAATCAAATCAACCCTGAGCGAAAGGGCGCGTGCGTGTGGAGGGTTCGAAGTCGATCAAAGTGACGATGTCGCGTGTTCGCCCTAGATGGAGTCGAGATTTCTGGTGACTAGCGTACGTGCGCGTGGAAGTCTGGCGACTTGAGGGTTCAGGCGAGCGATGCGATAGGGTTTTCGTGCGCATGAAGGTGGCGGCAGGGGATTCGAGCTCGAGATCTGGTCTTGGCGATCGCGGTGGGCTCGTTCGTTTGACCTAGGGTTCGGCGATGGTGCTCGCGAGTGGTTCTGGGCTTTACGAGGCTGCGTGCGTGGGTTCGTCATCTGTGATAAGGGTTTGTCGAAGGCTATTAGGTAACCATCTCAGTTTTCGATTTTGAATTAAACAAGTTATATATGTGTAAATATACAGAGAAAAGAAATTTACGGTAAGGTATATTTTTGTAATTTAATTTAGGTTGAAAGTTGGGATAATTCAGAAGTGTAAAAATATTTGCAGTAAAGGTATTTTTATCTTATGTTATATATAAGAAGTTTACAAATATATATATATATATATATATATCAATTAGAAACTGTTTTAAGGAAATTTTATATGTACAGTAAGTTTGTAAAACAATAAATTATAGTGGCTAAATCGTTTAGTTAACCTATATAATTATTTTGGTAACTAGAAAATATTTTATTAAAGAAAATTTAGTCTTAACTTTAATTTTTAGTTAAATAAATTTGTCAAAAGGAATTTGTTTAAATTTAAATCACTAGCTTGAAATTTAATTTATTGGTTGAATTAAGATTTTAAAATGGAAATTTAATTATTCGATTATTTCGAATATTAATGAATTGTATAAAATTGTTTATACAAGGTTTAAAAAATCGAGAAACAAGCCGAAAATGGAAAGAAGTTGGAAATGGATGCTAATAAAATAAAGGTGAGATCTTCTCACTCAAATGAAAGTTGGATTTTCAGTTATTGATTGACTGTTTGATTGTGATACTATATATAGTAATATATAGCGATATATATATATATATATTGGCATATGTATATATTGGAGTTGTTGATTTCCCGCATTATATAGCGGATGAGACCCTATGCGCCGCATAATAGCGGATGATATTTTATAAATCCCATATACCGCGATATTCCACATCGAAGTGGAATTGGTATTGTGCTAACATCTGTGGATGCAGGGAAACAGGTTGGAGGGATCCAACTGGATTCCTCAAAACATTTGAATTTATTTCATATGCTGTGTGTTGATTTATTTATAATCCATAAATGATTATATCTGTGATTGAATGTGTTGAAGGCTAAATTTAGCCGAATGTATTTTTGGTATCGTTGGATACCAGAAATAAATAAATTGGATTTTTGAAATTAAAGCAGGAAATTTTAAGTAAATTTCTTTTGAAAGAATTGGGTGAATTTAAAAGAAGGAATTTAAAAGTATAAGGTTGATTTTTGTAATCTTATCGAATTATTTCCAAAATGTGAGAAAAGATTTTTATAAATGAATTTTGAATAGTATTATTCGAAAGTTAGGAAATTTATTTAAAATGGAATTTTAGATGGTTTGGAAGAAATAAAGGAATTTATTTTTAAAAGTGATAAATTTGTTTAAAATCAAATTGATATTTGATTTGGTATTTGAAATTAAATCTTTGGGAAATCGATATGAAAATTTATTTGGTGTTGAATTAAAATGGATTTTGTGTTGAAATAAAATTTAGAAATCGATTTGCAAATGATTTGATATTTGGGAAATAAACTTAGAAATCAATTTGTAATTGATTTGGAATTTGAAATAAATGTGGAAATCAATTTTTAAATTGATTTGGTGTTTGAAAGTGAATAATTGGAAAACGATTTGAAAACCGTGTATAAGTGCATATTTGGGAATGTAAATTCAGAATAGAATTTATAAAGGAAAGGGAAATTTGTTTTAAAAATAAACACTGATTTATTTTTAAAGTGTGGAAATAAATTTACAGATTTGGGATGTAAATATAAAATAAATCGATAAGGATTTATTTAATTGGTTTAAATGGACCATTTTGTGATGAAGTGTGAAAATGTGATTTGAAAATTGGTTTTCAAATTTTGAAGTGTGGAAAATATATATCTTACGAAGATATTTGAAATTTAATAATTTGGGAAAAATTATTTAAATTGGTTGATTGTTGTGAATGTTGTTTGATAGTTAAATAACCGACTATCAATATTTGCCTTTGAAATGGCACTTGAATTTGTTTTTAAAACAAACGCTAACTATTCGGGTTAGCCGGGAAAAGACCTTTGTGTCATATAACCCATTCCGAATTAGTGATACGACGATATGGATCGTATTGAAGACCGATGTTGAAGACCGGATATTTTCAAAAATGAAAGGACAACCTATCGAATGTCTCTGCACCGAGTTGCTCCGGTATAGAGATTTATTTCACTCTTCTTGTGATGGGAAGTCCGGACGTGATTAGTGAATATCCGGATTGCAAAGGGCTTCTTTGGAAATGCCTTCGGTTCCGTTCGATCCCAGAACGGACTTGTATGGATGTGTGTCTGACATTACACTTTGAGATGTAAAGCTGGTTTCTATCAAATACATTTCTGTTGGTGGCGGAGAATTTATTCTCTTAGCTTAACACCCTTCTCTGAGACGTACGAGCTCAGAGGTTATGTAGTTGATGGTTACTAGTGATACATTCCCAATTTGGTAATGTGGCATACGAAGTGCTGTTGATCATTTGTTGATCAAAGCGTGGCTTTGTGAAAAAGCGTGGCTTTGTGAAAAAGCGTGGTTTGTGAAAAAGCGTGGCTTTGTGAAAAAGCGTAGCTTTGTGGACAAGAGTTCGTCGAGCCTCACAACCCGGTAATGGTCGAAACAGGAATGTTGCGGCAAAGGTTTTTAGGGGTAGCGCCCCTAGGGTATGTCATTTCCTTCTGGATAAAAGGTGATATCATGGTATGGAGCCCAGATATTTTACCTATGTTGATGCTGCAAATTTATTATACTTTGTGGTTGTTGCTTTGTGGTTGAGGATCCTCGGATAAAGGTCGGTGACGACCGAGGGATGGCATAGCTCGTGTGTTAGCTACCTAGTTACAGCTTGGTTAAAGCGTGAGGTAGCGTCGGCCTTGTGTTTTCAGAGATCCGGTTAGGTTCTCGGGGACGTCCTTTCAGAGGCATTCCATTTCGGTGTAAGGAAATTCCTTTGCCTGACCATTTGTTGGAAATCCAAAGAAACAATACGAACACTGTACGGTTTTAGTTGTATTACCTGCTATGGAATGTGGCGGTAACCTGCTATTGAACATAGCAGTTATAGTAGGCATACAATAATGGTTGTATGTTGGCTAAGATTGATATTATACTTTCGAAATATTTTCCACACTAGACATTAATAATAATATCAAATGACTTTTCGTAGTAAGCATATTTGACTATCATAAGGAGAAATCTCCTCCAATTCTGCGTTTGCATTGTGTGTGTGGCGGGAGGCCTTATGGTAGTTTCATTTTCCAAAAGCATTGCGAATTTGTTCTATTTTCTTTGTGAAAATAACTGTTTACGATCTCACACCAGTCACCTTGACTGACTCGGAGTTTATTGTTCCCTTTCTAAACTCTGGGTGCCCATAATTTTCCACACGGGCAGCCTAGAGTTAGGTTATCAGGATATTCTAGATATTCTGGAGCTTTGGAGATGAGCTGGATGGCGAGACGTACTCCCGTACTTGTTTATTTATTCCGCTATGTATTCTGTATGTGGACAAGTTTATATAACTGTCCAGTGATGTGTATTGTTGTAAACTCTGATTAATGTATGTATAAACTGATATAATCCTATGTTTAAAAGACTAGTGATAATCTATTATATATTGTTCCGCTGCGAATGTGAGATTCTGATATTGTTTCTGTTTCTGTTTTTCTGTTCTTTCTTTTCTTCTATCTTCTTCTACCTCTTCTTTTTAACCCTAATGGTTCGGTTTTCCGGCATTCGATTGCGCGGCATTTGATATAGTGGACGTATTAATGTCGACTTTCGAGCGTCGAAAAGTCGAGTCGTTACAAGTGGTATCAGAGCATATGGTTAAGCGATAACCTTGGCTCTGTTGGGTGTTACTCATTAGAGATAGAGTCAGTAGTACTCTAGAATGAGTGTGAGTGTAATAATAGATATGAGTGCGTATTTGTTAGTGAATATAAAATTGTTTTATATTGTGATGATTGGTTTGTTGAGTGGTATATGGATTCTGGTCGGTATAGTCTGTACAACTCTATCGATAGGTATCTCTAAACACTCGTACAGAACAATTCGGCACGATATTGTTTTAAAATAGGGTAAGTGAAACAATTTTACCCGAAATTATTTTTGTATATAAAAGGAAATGATTTCCATAAATTATTATAGTATATGGTTGTTTGGTTGTTAAGGGAATGGTAGATATTAAACTATTATCATTATTGAATAAGAAATTAAAATGTTAAACAAAGGGTTAAGAAATGAAATCCATATACAAATGAGATTTGTAAATGTATATATTGGCATATGTATATATTGGAGTTGTTGATTTCCCGCATTATATAGCGGATGAGACCCTATGCGCCGCATAATAGCGGATGATATTTTATAAATCCCATATACCGCGATATTCCACCTCGAAGTGTAATTGGTATTGTGCTAACATCTGTGGATGCAGGGAAACAGGTTGGAGGGATCCAACAGGATTCCTCAAAGCATTTGAATTTATTTCATATGTTGTGTGATGATTTATTTATAATCCGTGAATGATTATATCTGTGATTGAATGTGTTGAAGGCTAAATTTAGCCGAATGTATTTTTGGTATCGTTGGATACCAGAAATAAATAAATTGGATTTTTGAAATTAAAGCAGGAAATTTTAAGTAAATTTCTTTTGAAAGAATTGGGTGAATTTAAAAGAAGAAATTTAAAAGTATAAGGTTGATTTTTGTAATCTTATCGAATTATTTCCAAAATGTGGGAAAAGATTTTTATAAATGAATTTTGAATAGTATTATTCGAAAGTTGGGAAATTTATTTAAAATGGAATTTTAGATGGTTTGGAAGAAATAAAGGAATTTATTTTTAAAAGTGATAAATTTGTTTAAAATCAAATTGATATTTGATTTGGTATTTGAAATTAAATCTTTGGGAAATCGATATGAAAATTTATTTGGTGTTGAATTAAAATGGATTTTGTGTTGAAATAAAATTTAAAAATCGATTTGCAAATGATTTGATATTTGGGAAATAAACTTAGAAATCAATTTGTAATTGATTTGGAATTTGAAATAAACGTGGAAATCAATTTTTAAATTGATTTGGTGTTTGAAAGTGAATAATTGGAAAACGATTTGAAAATCGTGTATAAGTGCATATTTGTGAATGTAAATTCAGAATAGAATTTATAAAGGAAAGGGAAATTTGTTTTAAAAGTAAACACTGATTTATTTTTAAAGTGTGGAAATAAATGTACAGATTTGGGATGTAAATATAAAATAAATCGATAAGGATTTATTTAATTGGTTTAAATGGACCATTTTGTGATGAAGTGTTAAAATGTGATTTGAAATTGGTTTTCAAATGTTGAAGTGTGGAAAATATATATCTTACGAAGATATTTGAAATTTAATAATTTGGGAAAACTTATTTAAATTGGTTGATTGTTGTGAATGTCGTTTGATAGTTAAATAACCGACTATCAATATTTGCCTTTGAAATGGCATTTGAATTTGTTTTAAAAAAAACGCTCACTATTCGGGTTAGCTGGGAAAAGACCTTTGTGTCATATAACCCATTACGAATTAGTGATACGACGATATGGATCGTATTGAAGACCGGTGTTGAAGACCGGATATTTTCGAAAATGAAAGGAAAACCTATCGAATGTCTCTGCACCGAGTTGCTCCGGTATAGAGATTTATATCACTCTTCTTGTGATGGGAAGTCCGGACATGATTAGTGAATATCCGGATAGCAAGGGCTTCTTTGGAAGTGCCTTCGGTTCCGTTCGATCCCGGAACGGACTTGTATGGATGTGTATCTGATATTACACTTTGAGATGTAAAGCTGGTTTCTATCAAATACATTTCTGTTGGTGGCGGATAATTTATTCTCTTAGCTTAACACCCTTCTCTGGGACGTATGAGCTCAGAGGTTATGTAGTTGATGGTTATCAGTGATGCATTCCCAATTTAGTAATGTGGCATACGAAGTGTTGTTGATCATTTGTTGATCAAAGCGTGGCTTTGTGAAAAAGCGTGGCTTTGTGAAAAAGCGTAGCTTTGTGGACGAGACTTCGTCGAGCCTCACAACCCGGTAATGGTCGAAACAGGAATGTTGCGGCAAAGGTTTTTAGGGGTAGCGCCCCTAGGGTATGTCATTTCCTTCTGGATAAAAGGTGACATCATGGTATGGAGCCCAGATATTTTACCTATGTTGATGCTGCAAATTTATTATGCTTTGTGGTTGTTGCTTTGTGGTTGAGGATCCTCGGATAAAGGTCGGTGACGACCGGGGGATGGCATAGCTCGTGTGTTAGCTACCTAGTTACAGCTTGGTTAAAGCATGAGGTAGCGTCGGCCTTGTGTTTGCAGAGATCCGGTTAGATTCTCGGGGACGTCCTTTCAGAGGCATTCCATTTCGGTGTAAGGAAGTTCCTTTGCCTGAACATTTGTTGGAAATCCAAAGAAACAATACGAACCTTGTACGGTTTTAGTTGTATTACCTGCTATGGAATGTGGCAGTAACCTGCTATTGAACATAGTAGGCATACAATAATGGTTGTATGTTGGCTAAGATTGATATTATACTTTCGAAATATTTTCCACACTAGACATTAATAATAATATCAACTGACTTTTCGTAGTAAGCATATTTGACTATCATAAGGAGAAATCTCCTCCAATTCTGCGTTTGCATTGTGTGTATGGCGGGAGGCCTTATGGTAGTTTCATTTTCCAAAAGCATTGCGAATTTGTTCTATTTTCTTTGTGAAAATAACTGTTTACGATCTCACACCAGTCACCATGACTGACTCAGAGTTTATTGTTCCCTTTCTAAACTCTGGGTGCCCATAATTTTCCACACGGGCAGCCTAGAGTTAGGTTATCAGGATATTCTGGATATTCTGGAGCTTTGGAGATGAGCTGGATGGCGAGACGTACTCCCGTACTTGTTTATTTATTCCATTGTGTATTCTGTATGTGGACAAGTTTATATAACTGTCCAGTGATGTGTATTGTTGTAAACTCTGATTGATGTATGTATAAACTGATATAATCCTATGTTTAAAAGACTAGTGATTATCTATTATACATTGTTCCGCTGCGAATGTGAGATTCTGATATTGTTTCTGTTTCTGTTTTTCTTATCTTTATTTTCTTCTATCTTCTTCTACCTCTTCTTTTTAACCCTAATGGTTCGGTTTTCCGGCATTCGATTGCGCGGCATTTGATACAATGGACGTACTAATGTCGACTTTCGAGCGTCGAAAAGTCGAGTCGTTACACATGCCTTCTTTGCAATTATTCACTAATTTGAATCCAAATCGGGCTAACTCATTAAACCTACTGACATATTCCCCAACTGTCATTTCTCCATACTTCAGACGAATGAACTTCTCCAATAATTAATCCTTCTCGGCATCGGAAAGAAACTTTGTCTCGAATCTTGATTCGAACAACCTCCAAGTAATAGTATTCTCATTCACTTTAGTTATTACCGCTTCCCACCAACATGCTGCTTCACCTTTCAAATGCTAATTTACTAACCGTCTCTTAATACCATCACCAAGTCCTAACAGGTTAAAAATCTTTTCACAATCATTCGGCCATGCCCGAGTTACTGAGTATCACTCCTTCCTGAGAAAGGCTTCCCACCATGGCTGGAGAAATCCTTGCACAACTTAGGAAATTCAATGGTTAGTGGTGCTGGGGCGGGAATCATACCTTTATAGGTAGTGG
This sequence comes from Allium fistulosum, assembly GCA_030737815.1. Taxonomy (NCBI): domain Eukaryota; kingdom Viridiplantae; phylum Streptophyta; class Magnoliopsida; order Asparagales; family Amaryllidaceae; genus Allium; species Allium fistulosum. The sequence goes on from CM060907.1 coordinate 107,456,493, forward strand.
CAGTGGTGGCTATGGGTTCAGCGGGGTTGGTGCTAGCATGGCCCATCGCCTGAAGGTATTGTTTGAGCCATACTAGAATATTAACTCCAGAAATATCCAGTATATCCATACGAGTGCTAATCCCAGCTCAGATTTCAACTATCTGTAAAAACAGGCTTCATTAGCAACTCCCCAATAGATAGTAATTAAAATTGGAATCGTAAATAGGTGTATACATATGTACTTGATTCTTTTATATTATATATCTAATAGAAAATAAAATACGGTCTCTTAATAGGTTCCTAATTCTTATCCTAATTCCTAATCTATGCTCTGATACCAAATGTAACAACTCATCCCTTCGACCTTGGGTCACCCGAACCAACGTCGATAACCTGAGAATCGAAAAGGTGATTCGTTACAGTGAGATAATAGATAAACACAATTACTGACAAAAACAGATATCAAATACAGTTCTAACTAACACTATCTCATTTCCGAGTCTCATGGCGGAAGGAAGTAAATATAATACATAAACAAATACCTAGAACTGGCAATTAGAATCGAGAACCGCAAAACCGAACTAAACTGACCCAAAAGGACCCGAACCTCTTGGGTCTCGAGTCGGGTCTGGGTGATGAAAAATACAATAAAAACCCGATCAAACCCGACCCAAACCACCCCGAAAGACCCGACCAAAAAATGTTGAAATATATGCATATTTAGTGTTATTACCCAACCAGACCCAAACCAACCCGACCCGAACCGAAGCTCAGGTCGGGTCTAGGTTTTTGAAATGTATAGTTTTGACCCAACAAAACCCGACCCGCCTAGAACCGAGACCCATAGAGTCGGGTATGGGTCCATCGGGTTGGGTCTAAATGCCACCCTTACAAATACCATAGTTACATCACCATAATATGTCTATAATGTTATATACGTTTGTCTAAATAAATACAGATACAACCCAAATCACATACATAGTCAAATCCAAGTATAACACTTATTTACACCATATGTACAATATACAAATGAATCTCCATACGTGATACCATCTCATCTCTAGACTTCATCAACTTGGATATATATATATATAGGAAAAATAAGAGTGGGACGGATATTAGTCTGGTGATTGAGCCATTCTTTATTGTACATATACTAAAAAATAGTACTATACCATGATATGAGTTTATCACTAAGCCATCACATGTCGTAGCTAACAGTCATATACTCTTAACCATATCTCATCATATATGTGCAGACTCACTTCCCTAATTCGATCTTATGCCCTACAGGGTCGCCTATCGTCTGTCGTCACGCAATCACGTATAGGACTCACTTCCTTGGATTGCCCAAAGCCTACAGGCTCACTTGGCATCCTCGTGTTACCTAATTAGACTTATGCTCTAGACCGCCTATAGCTTATGGCGTTGCTTAACATCCACTTCCTCACTTGGCCTGCTGAAGCACTTTAGGAGAGCAACGTAATGCCTAGACGACCTACTTGCATCATAGGATCACATTCGTACCCGTATACATATTTTGAGCGATCAACCAGTGCCCTAAACTCGCTCGCATCCATGTCTATTGCCATATCATATTATCATATCACAACAACGTGTATGTATGTATATATATCCACTTCAAATCACAACTAATCATCATATATATTTGTTCACTTCGTAGCACTAAATTAATCTCTTTAATAACCTCATATCACCTTCCATTTTATAAGAGAAACAAGAGTCAAATCGTTCACTATTTATATATATGAGCCCTTTTGGGTCCAGGCTCAACTTGTGCCCAAAATCGATCACCGGTGCCCCGATTCTACCCACCAATAAAATGGTGCACACGTTTTCTAGCAGTTTTAGGTTTTGTGAATTTGTTATTTCATCGTTGTTTTCCATTTCTACTCACCTCCACTCCGCCTCTAGTTACCTAAGAACGTATATAGTCCCTAGCCCTTCGTTTTTAAGTCCAATTTGATCATTTATTCCATCATATTCAACTTATAATCATCAAGTTACTATATTCTAACTTAACATAGTTTCTAAGTACCGTTATTAGCCAAATCCCTCCCAAATCCTCTTTAAATTTGAATTTTAGTGTTTTTGGATGTTAAACTACACTAATATAGCCCACATGTCATGCACTTAACATTAATTGCATTATATGAAGGTAGGGGACAAATCACTCACCAAAATGCCTAATATTCCTAGATCCTCGTTGTCCAGCCTATTGTGTCTCCTCACTTCATATTTCAGCCTCTTTATCGCTGGTGGTAAGTAGCCATGTATGAAGCTCCACAACTCCACTAGTTTTGTTCAATTCGGTGGAGTTCGAAGAGAGATATTTGGATTTGGTTTTAGATAGGTTGACCGAAAGAAGGAAGAAAAAGCGGTCTGAACTAAAAATATACATGAGTTAGTTTATTAAATGGTTAGAGGGAAAACAGTCCTCTCAAATTCAAACCCTAACTTTTTAGTGCTCGTTCGACTCGGTGCTATTTCGATCATAATTCTTCCATACGGACTTCAAATGAGGCGAACCAAAATACTGCACAAATCAAAAAATGAGGCGGTCGTAATGGCGCTTCGTCATCAAATTCCAATGTCTGAAAAATAACCATCTTGTCTCATCCTTATATTTAATTTAGTTAATAAATTCATTAACTTCAATTATTTTCCCATTATTCTATTATTAATATTTAATTAAACTTTTTATCAAATACCTAGGGTATTACATAAATGGACTCACTAGCATTGGACAAATAGCCCGTGACCAGAATGAACTCTGGGCTAAGGTGGATGCCCAAGAATTCGTCAACTATAGTTGGGAGTCCCAGCTACAGCGACACATGACCCTCAACCATCCCATGGTTCCAAGTACTTTCAACATCATGCATGACTCCCATGATAGGGTTGTGTCGAAAACCCATGTTAGGGCTGCCCCCACCTTTAATAGGGATACATATGCCATGCATGCTCAAAATATCGCCGATGACGTTCTCATGCCAAAAGTTGTTTCATACCAAGGAACTCATGCTGACCATCGTACCCCCTCCCATCTGCTTAAGTGGTGATGGGCGAGCAAGAAACAACGAACATCAAGAATTTTGTGTCCACTCCCGACCTTAACGAGAAATCCTTGGACCATGCTCTTACGAGAGGCGAGGCAATACTCTAGATCTCCTTCCAAACAGAAGGTCGCCTACCCCTATCTGCCATCCCCATACCAACACCACAAAACCCCCCTCCCCCCAGGAAGGGCCTTGCTTTGTCCACAGGAATAGGAGGCCCAAACATCAGAAATAATGCCCAAGTTTATGTGTCATTTGTTATTTAGATGGCAAATATGCTCCATATGGGAAGATTTCATGAGCAGAACAATGAAAAATGGAGCTACTGGAAATTGCAGTGATGTATTAACCTTGTGTCAAATAAGAGATGCTCAAACATCTTAAACAACCAGAAGAAGGGATGAAATAGCATCACTTAGACAACAAATGCTCAGGATCTAGATTAGAAATCATGACGGTTAGGTCCTATTCGATAATGAGAAGGAGCCTTTTTATAGGGAAACATTATGAACTTATATATACTAGAAGTACACTTTGCCTCCTCTTGAGAAATATGCATGCGTCGATCCTTCCGACCATGACATGGCTTTCAACTCCATTACCCAAGCCAATCAGCTCTACAGTAATGAAAATACTCTCTTGTTCCCCTCCACCTTGACTGGACCAGTGTTCCACTGGTTTTTGCATCTACAAGCGGGTAGGATCCACCCGTGGACCTAGCTATGAATTGATTTCAAAACTCAATTTTTGTTCTTGTGAACCAGAACCTAGATAGTTAGCAAACTATGAAACATACAACATAGACCAACTGAATTGCTCCGATCCTACATTACTGCTTCAACAAGAAGTCAACCCATGTGAGAGGAGCAAACAAGAACAACCTGGTAGTCACCCTTTGCTCTTAGGTGAGGCACCGGTCCAAGATGTGGAAAGAACTACAGAAACAACATGCCTTGTCCTTAATCGACTTCTTTTAATTAGCCAATGGTATTATGCATGTGGAAGAAGCCAACTTGTTTGGTGGTGATGATGAGGGAAGGTGAGGCAATAAAAAGAGCTCATGCAAAAAGAGCAGCTGCAAGAAGAATGGCCAATAGAAGCACAATAAAATATTCCTCGGAGACAGCTCCCAATTCAAAGCCAGGTACAACAGCTATGCCTCATTAACCCATGACACGGAAACCATCTATCTCTCCACCAGGAATCATGCCCCATACAAGCCACCAGTACTACCCTATAATTTGATGTAATTAAATTAACAAGGGAAAAATCATAAATTTACATAAAGGGGAAAATAATACATCTTTACATGAGCTGGAATTAAGCTTCACATCCCGAATAATCTATTGCATTCGAAATGTTGTTTACAGTTAGAAAACATATATAATTTATTGATTTTGGTTAAATGGGATAGAAGTTAGAAGAAGTCAAACCTAATGGCATTTTCATAATGTATTGATTTTGGGAATTCAGGCTAAATATGTGTTATTTCCAGCTTATAAATTGAAAAGTAAACCCTATTCTCCAATCCTATTTTAATCTAAAAACCTTACCCCTAATCTCGATCATCTTCTTTATTAATCTTCCAAATCAAATCAGAATTAAACAAATCAATATATAAAATTGGTCATCGCAAAAAGAGCTATGCAAATAAATCAAATACATTGCTAGAATTAGAGTTTTGAAGGCAAGTAATTTTCTAGGAAGTGAAGAATAAGGAGGATTCATGTCAAATCGGAGAGGACGCACGACTAATCGATGACTAAGACTCTTCATATTTGCATATATATTGATAAGACGTAGTAATTTAAACTTATGATCTTAAACCAAAGTATAAATGACATAGTTGAAAATTAAAAAGTGGGTTTTCTATATACATGATTAGGATGTAGTATGCCATAGCTTGATGATTAAAAGGTGAATTTTTATCAATTGTAATTAGCCAAAGTTAATCTCTCTCAAATTAAAAAGTGCAAAATACAGAAGTGTTCAAATTAGGCATATTATATACCAAAATTGTTGTTCTCAAAAATGTATCTGCTGGTGGTGTTTGTTCATAGATTGGATGTAAGGATTGATTAAAAAATGCACTGAAAGTTCAAAAAATATGGATCATCCATTTCGATCCAACGTTGAAACGGCGATGGTATGACGATTGGGAAGCATAGAAGTGCAAAGGGAATCGAGTAGGTCCCCATGTCGGTCTTCGATCACCCCAGAATGAGGCATGGCTATGTAGATCTGAGCTTAAACTCCAACCATGGTGATGGTCAATGATTTGGATTGAGTTGATGGGGTGGGCAACGTTGGGTAGCATGCCAGGTTGGCTGGACGTGGATGTGGCCGGATCGTGGTCGCATGGTATTTAGCGACGGCGGTAATGATGTAAATGGGGAGGCTGGTAGTTGAAATGTGAGATTAGGGTTTCTCCAAGTATTATGTCACGCACCAACAAACAAAACAATAATACAAAATAATAATAATATATAGTAATAATCAGATTATAAATTAAATAATTACGATAATACCCCTATCTTGAAATGCTTATAACTTCATATACAAACTCTGTTTCACCCGCATTTCATGGCATTGGGATCATTACGAGATGAGGAAAATTCTAAGATGTTGTTGCTATGTTTTGAGATACTTCTAGAATGTGCCTTTTTCTAGTAGATTCGTTATACGTTATTCATAATGCGTGGCGATAGTGGGCTGATACATATAGTTTCTCAGTGGCAAGTCTTTTACGATTTGACGATAATGGGCTGAGGCATTTTATAGCGATTTGCTTATGATTTGGCGATAGTGGGCTGAGACATATAGTTCCTCGGTAGCGAGTCGCTTACAATTTGGAGATAGTGGGTTGAGACATATTGTTCCTTAGTACAAGTTGCTTATTATTTGGCAACAGTGATCTAAGACATTTTGTTCCTAAGTAACGAGTTGCTTAAGGTTTAGCAATAGTGGGCTAAGACATATAGTTCCTCATTAATGAGTCTCTTATAATTTGGTGATAGTGGGCTGAGACATATGGTTCACCGCCGGCGAGTCACATACATTTTCAGGATGCGATTTTGGACTTTGAGATTAATCATCTGTATATGAGTAGACATATGGTAGTTTGTTAATACCTTAGCATACGATGTCACTACAATATTATATTATGTTTAGCTGACTTGTTTAGTTCAGGTGATATAGGTTAAGATATGTTTTTGAGTAAGGATTGTTTAACTAGTTTATTAATACTATACACGTATATGATGCGTATCACTCACCAGACGTATGTCTAATCCCCTCTATTCCTTTCCCCCTTTTAGTAACTCTGATAGGTAGATAGAGAGGACTAGTCATAATTTTGGAGGTGTGGTGGTACGATGGAGAGGTGCATTTATTTATCTATTAGCTATCTACTATTTACCCGTTTGATATTTTCCTCGACATTTATATTATTTATTTTTCAGTATTTAGTGATATTTTGTAATGAAAGACTATTAGTTATAGTTTGTTTTATTTGTCTAGGATTATACTTTTAATTATTATATTTCATTCCTTCTAATGTGAGTTTCAGAAAGTGTAGAATATTGTAGATAGCTCTATGATCTATTATATATATTACCTCAAAATGTTCCATCGTCAATGACATCTGCAATACCAACATCATTTTTAGACGTATATCGGGGCACATGGATAGCGGATTATTACATTTGGTATCATAACTTAAATTAGGTGATTCCTATTAAATTAGGGCGATGAGAGAGCGTATTTGTAATTCTATATATATATATATATATATATTATTGCACCCAAAATTTCCAAGGATAAATATAGCATAGTGCCATCAAAGATTCACAAATAAGCTATCGAAGGTTGACAAATAAAAATATCAAAGGTTGATGAATATAAACAATCAAAGATTAACAACCAAAGCTATTAAAAATTAAAGCAATAAGTTGTCGCAAGCAATAGCCATAAGACATCAATAGTCAAAACAATGAGTCATCGCAAGATGATGGAAGCTATGCACAGTGAAGGACTATAGTAAATTGGGGACTTAGCAAGTTATCACATATTGGATATAAACAGAACAATCATAAGTTGATGGAAAAAACAAACTATTCCAGAATTAGTATCATTGGAAGAAACTATCTATGGTTGAAATATTTGAGCTATCGTAAGCTGGATTGAAGAACTATAGAAGGTTGAGATGTTTGAGCTATTGCAAGTTAACTTCAGGAGCTATCGAAGGTTAAGATATATGAGCTATCGCACACTTGCTTCAAGAACTATAGAAGGTTGAGATGTTTGAGCTATCGTAGGTTAACTTCAAGAGCTACCGAAGGATCACTTCAGGAAGTTCGAAGGTTGAGATGTTTGATCTATCGCAAGTTGACTTTAAGAGCTATCAAAAGTTAGTTTCAAGAACTATCGAAGGTTGAAATGTTTAAGCTATTGCATACTGAGTTTATAGGCCTGTCGCGTGATGAAGGTAAAACCTATTGCAAGTTGGGTCTATAAAGCTATTGCATAATGTAAGGAGGAAGCTATTGCAGGTTGACTTGTAAATCCATCGCATGTTGAAGTCAAGGGGTTTATTGCAGGTTGATATGTTAAGCCATCGAAGGTCAATATTTTTCGAAGTCCTCACATGTTGGTTGATCAAACTATCAACAACTAAGCCATCGACCTAACAAGAGCTATTGCATAATGAGAAATAGAGGAACTGTTACGTGCTAACAGCCAAAGTTATCGAATGTTGAGAAATACATCCGAAATTGGCGCTTATATGCGCTTTGCTTAAATTTAAGCATTACTTAAGCAATACTTAGCAAAAAAATAATTATTTTTAAAATAAAACGAGTTAGGATTATAGCAAAAAACAACATTCCTAACAAAACTTTTTCATTTTCTATGATATAGATTGATTTGCATTGAGATATGATTATTTTATTTAACAAATGTGCACAGTTTGTACTCAGATCGAGTATGCTAACTTTTAGTGAATAGAGAAAATGAAATCCAACTTTTGAAACCTATGAATTAATAAGTTAACTTCAAAGTTAAACTTTAGTTCTTTGTAATGGATAATATGTACACATATAGCACACTTGTACAAATATAATACTCTTACCATAATCTCTTTATAATAGATTTATATATATATGGGTAAAGTATGCTATAAAATTAAGCAATGCTTAAGCGGCGCTTAAGCGACACTAAGCTAAGCGAGACTTCTATTGTCTTGCCTCACTTAGCCCTTATTATAACATAGCAAGAGACTAGACCCACATTTTGAGCTAAACATGTCAGAAAGGTACACTTTAATAGTAAACTAAGACTAAATCAAATTGATTAAAAGCCGACACGTTGAAATGAAGTGTCAAACATGTAGAAAATGGTTCTCAACGTATACCAAAATGCGACACCGAAGGCATAGGATATGAACCGAAAGTAAGACTAAACTAGAACCTTAAGTTTAAAGACTCGCGAAGGAAGGCTGAGTAACGTTGAGTATGAGGTTAGGTTTAAAAAACAGAGGTGTGACCCAAAGTCCGAAGGGGGGACGAGGGTTAAAGATGAACATTAGGTAGAGGAGGCAATTTCTAAAACCAAAGGTTGAATTTTGAATTGAGGAAGTGATTTTCAAAATTTGAATATTTAAATGTCATATGTCGCCAAAGCTAAATTAAGACATGCTTACCCAGACGATACTAAGAATATTAATTATCGAGAGTAGTGTAGCTCTCGGTAAGATGTTGAAACCAGAATTAGTGACTTTCGGAGGCAGAAATGTATGCTAAGGCTTAAGACAGCTAAAATTAATACTTGGAACTTTGATGATAATGTGATAACTTTGCTTAATGAATAGCTAAAATAAAAGCCTAATGTTTGATTAGTTCGGTATGTAAGTTTTGTTTGGTGGATAACGTAAGGCCAGAGGTGGTAGTTAAGAAACCATAGGCATAGAAGTAAGGCCCTAGTGGCATTTGGGAATGAATAAGTAGGTGTAAGGCCTTAGTGGCAATCGAAACCGTGAATGCAGGTGTAAGGCCTAATGTGGCAACTGAAATCGAATATGTTGGTGTAAGGCCTAAAGTGGCAATCGTAATCCAAAGTGTGGAGTAAGGCCTAAGGTGGCATCTGAGACATTAAAACAATTAGTGTAAGGCATGTTGTGGTAACCAAGATTTGGTATGAGATGTAAGACCTGATGTGGCAGTCAAGTATTGAAAGCGAAGTAGGTGTAAGGCACTAGTAGAAACTGTAACGACCCACTATTTTGGACCATTCAAATTGACAATAAATCCACACATGTCGGACTTGAATAATTCAAAATATCAGATTGTTATTTAAATTTGGCAAACCCATCATATACAGTAAATAAATCAATCACAGAATCACAGACACAGAGTAATACAATAATACGCAGCGGAATAGATAAAATAGTAGTTCATGAAGCTACTATATAAACATCAGAGTTAGAAATAAAATACAACAGAATATCTCAAATGCAGTGAAGTCTCCAGTACAACAGATGACTTCTCTGAACAAATCAACTAGAAGAGCTGAAAGCTGAGGCGATAGTTGGATCTCCAAAGGAAGCTCCAAACTCCAAGGTTGAGTCTCAAATGCTGTATCACTCGGTCTGACCCGAGCATAAAGCAAAACACAAAACACTCAAGTCAGGATTAACATTCTTATATCAATAAATCCAACTCAAGTGAAATATCAACTGAAATACAAGTAACTTAAAGGATGTTTGGGATAACCATCCTCTAAGGATCTTCGGAACTATCTACAAGGTGGAAATATACACTATAACACCGTGGTCATTCCAAACTAATTTATCCTTCAAAACCAAAATATCATTTTATTTCAAATATATCTATTTTCCAAAATAGTATATATATCGGTTAAATAATTTAAAAGTAAAGTATTTAAAATTTCCTCAAGTCTCACAAATCAATTCACATCCACCCAAATTCCAAATTCAAATTTATTCAAAGCTCAATTCATCAATTCAATTCAGTTCTAAATATACCATTTAAATTTTCAATATATTTCAAAGCTTTAATATTCAACATTTTCAAAGTTAAATTTAACAGTTTCATATAGCTCTTGATTTAACTTTATTATTATTTAATCAGGAAATATTCACTTAATAAATTCAATATCATTTAACTAGCCTTAAATTTCATTTTTACTAAATATTTCCTTAAATTTATTTAAATAAGAAATAGTCATTAAATTATTTAAATTAAACCCAAGTTATAAATCATATCTTAAATCCCAATTTCAATAAGTTTCAAATCGGTTTAATTAAATAAAATTATCTTCCCAACCTTAACTTATTCAAATTATTACCGAAATCTATTTTGAAACATAAATTTAAATACTTAACCATATTATATGTATTAAATCAATCTTAATTAAATTATATATTATTATTAAATCTATTTATATACCATTATCATTTATATATAATAATTTAAGAATCAACATTTATTAAAACCATATATTTCTTCCCAAATCCATAGAATTTATTTCAAAGTATTTATATATATGGACCAACGGTGTCTGTATATATATCTATCATATGGTTAAGTGATACAGATATTTATCATTTCAATCCGTAATTTAAATATATACGGGTAGATATCATTTCAACCCGTAATCCCAATTTCAATTCAAATGAAAATCGCTTGGGTTTATCATTTCAACCCATAACGATTTTCTCCTATTCTAAAGTCCGTTCGGGTATGTATAATTTCAACCCATAGTGAATTCTATACTAACAGGGAACTTGCAGAGTGATAACAGATAATAATATAAAATACAACAACAGACATATATCATCAATAATAATATAATATAAACAACAGGATATGGTGTCATATCCCACAGGTGAACAGTTACAGATAATAGCATATATAACAATTTAAATAACTACAGCAACATATTTCAATTGTCGTTTCAATTGAAATCAAATTTAATAAATATAAGAACGTTAAATCGTGAGTGATTGCTCACCTTTCGAGGCTAGAGAAATTTGACAAGGAAACGAGCTACGAATTCCAAAGCAACGCTAGATGGATATGATTCGATGAAGAAAACAGGCACGACGGATAACTGGTAATGAGGAATCGATGGAACGATTAGGGTCAGTTTGACATAAATTGAAAATAGACATCAAAATAATATAAAAATTTCTAAATCATCATTCTTAACTCAAGCATTAAAAATCAAAGTTTTTTTATATATATACTTAAACTATTTCCCACAACAATTTCTTAAACACATATTATATCTATATACACACACATTCCAAAATCCATTGTTTTAGAATAAAACACAATTTATCTAAAACACCTACATTTACCTAAAGTCAGTACTCATCTTATATACAAGCTTTTAAGCATACTTAAAAATATACTGAATACATATCTTAGAATATGAACAACTTAACAAGTATAAAATATGCAGACGTAAAAAAAAAATTCATGCTGACGCCTAAAAAAATAAGATGCCATTTTTAAAACAAACCAAATATATAATACTTAAAATAGCCGATCAAAACAAAATAACTATATATTTTAACTTTAACAATGAGTTACAACACTAACAAAAAGTTTATTTTTTCTATTTAAACCAATGTTTATAAAACTCCTTACTAACTCAAACAAAATAAAAGTTTAAAGAAAAAATTTACACAAATTTCTTTACACGACAAAAGACTACTGCTCCCTAATATATACATATATTTATTAAAGAATCAAAACATTGATGTATAATAAAAATCAAAACTGTTTTATATATCTAATTAAACACATTACTAATATAAAACTATAACCAATTTTAATATAACATACTATAACATAATTAATATATGCATGACTGGTAAAATTTGTATAACAGACATATTTAAAATTTATATAATTTTATATATATTATATTAAAACGTATATATAAAAAAATCAGAAAGCAAAGTATTGATATAAACGAAAATAGAATATATACTACCTTTATATATATAACAGATAGAACTCATAAGCAAAACAAAATATAAGTTTGTACATATATTAACCCAAAATAGAAAGCTCTGAGTTATATCTATATATACTAATGTATTTTGATCCAAAACTAACATATACATACAGTAAATTATATATATGTACTTTAAAATCATAAACAACAGTGATAAAATATACTATGATATAATATACTATACTATTATATGAACACACGCATCATACAAAAAAAAAAGAAGCGACTTATAACACCATATAAAATTATTTGATAAAAGAAATATATTATAACAAAACCATGCAAATCTTGATAACAAAACTGCATATTAACCCAAAATAAGTTTTAAAACAACTTACTTACTTATATAAGTATATAAATGAGGGGAAGGAAGCAGAAGGCTTGTTCTGGAATTGGCGAAGGCAACGAGATCCAGGCGGCAAAAGATGAAGCAGCGATGCTTTTATTTTTATAATTTTTTTTTTGTCGAGTGAAAATATGAAGGTGGATTTGGCAAATTTATATTGAAAGCAGAGAACAGGGAGAGGGGGAAGAAAAGAAATATATAAAATGGGTAGAGTGGAAAAACTGAACTGTCAAAAGGTTAAAAATGTTTCAGCGGTTAAAACAAGTAATGTAGGAAAAACGAATAGGCACAAATTGGGAAACGTATCACATAAATAATAAATATAAAGTAGCGGGTGAGGATTTTAGGCAATAAATATTCACGTTGATTTATACACGCAAATAAAATATGAGCTGCAGCCAAATCAAATAATGAAAAAAATAGAAAAACGTACGTACGTTATACGTTTCTTCAAGTGATCGTGCAGAACAAAAGATAAAGGGAGTAATAAAGCTAGATGACTGTTTGAATTTGTACTGTTGGCAATCAAATAAATGAGAAGTAACATAAACACTTGATTGACGCAGTTTATTAAGCAATTGATATGCGTGTGTAGCACGTTTCAAAATTTAAAACCGAAGGGAAATTAACTGTCACAATTAAAGGTACTGATATAAATGTAAAGTAATGAATGATTTGCTGCAATGAAATAGCAACGATTAGAAGCATTGATTCAGGAAAGATTATTAAAGCAATAAATTTGATTGGACAAGAAGTTTTGAAATTTATTTTTTTTTAAACGGAAGGAGATTGAAGAGTCAAAATAAATGCTTCAGGTAAGAGAAAAGAGAAATAATAGAAACGCACGCTAAAATTAAGCAGGTGGAATAATACACAAAGAAGGCAACGTATATTTCCTTCCGAAAGCAACAGAGAACCTGAAATATATAAACAAAATAATGGCAACGGTTCAATCCCCCTGATTTCAGCTGAAAAGCTATTTAATGCACTTTAAAATTTGCTTGTAAAGAAGAGGAGCAGACAAAGAAAAGACACAGGTAAGGTAAGGAATATATATATAAAATTTGTACTAAATATGATACGTTTGTTGAAGCCAATAGCACCAAAAATCAAGGAATGAAAAAGGCAACAGGGAAAAGAACGGAACAAATAGAAATTAAACGTACCAAATTAAATATGAGCAGTTTTAAAAGCAACGGTCACCCATTGATTTAGCTGACAAATATTACATTTTTATTTTAAAATATTATTGTTTAAAATTTCTCAAAAATCAAATTAAATACGTTATAAAATTTATTAAAATCTACGGGTCGTTACAGAAACATAATACAAAAGCGTAGGTGTAAGACCTGAAGTGTAACAACCCGCATATTTTACGATTATATATTTAAATGATTTATTTAAATATAGCATCGTTAAGTTGAATTTAAAAGTCCAAAACATGACTTTTTGTAAACGGTCGAATTAGTACTCGAGACCACTTCCATTGAGTCCAAAATGGCATTTACAATTTTTTTGAGTATAAACATCGATATGTTTGGAGTTAAGTAGAATTTTGCTATTTTTCTATTTTGGGCTTTGGGTTTGGGTTTCAGCCCACTAACCCAACTTAATACCCTAACTCCTCTACTCTTCGTTCATTCTACTCCTAATTTCCTAACACTCTCAAGCTAAAGTAAAAATGTGGGAAAAGATAGGAAATTAAAATTCCTAAACCCAAGTTTGATTAGGAAATACAAATTCAAGTCCAAAATCAAAGAGAAGCTTATGTAAGCATCCTCTTCATCTTCTCCATCTCAATCCCTCTCCAATTTTAGAAATTTCCTATAACCTAACTTAGGAAATATTTGCTTATGATCTTAGATTGGAGCTTCTAGAGTTGAAGTTGAAGAGTAGTTGATCTTCCTTTGTTTTTGAGCTTCTCATTCGTTGTTTTTTGGTTTAAAGGTGGGTTTTTGAACTCACATCTATGTCTATAACTTTCATTGTTGTTAGGTATGAATTCCTAACATTTATGCATGTTCATTTGCTTTTGATTTGAATTAATTTAATGAATTTTCCAAATTTTGGTGTTTTGAAGTCAAAATCTTTAAAGATCCTATCTTGGATATTTGGACGTGTTATTTGGGGTGTATCGAAGAGCCTATAGGACTGGGTTGTCGCTTGGCATAAATCCCTAGCCTTCGTCGCTCGTCCGATCGCTTCCGAATCGTTTTGGCCATCATGGCCTAGGCAAACTGTTGCCCAGACCAGGTGACCAGACGTCTGGTTGGTCAAGTCCAGACGTCTGGTTATAGAACCGGAGAAAAAAAATATGGCAGAAAAGAAAAAAAATGGCAGAAACTTGGACCAGACGTCCGGTCCAAACCTACCAGACGCCTGGTTAGTTTTCAGACGTCTGGTTAGAGTTCAGACGTCTGGTAGGTTTCTGGAATATTTCCAAAACCCAAATCCAGACGTCTGGATGAACCCCCAGATGTCTGGAACTGTTCATTTTGCCTATTTTGACTGTTTTTTTAGTGGATTTCCAATTTTAATCGATTTTTGTTGATCCGGTTAGTTGTTATCACTTATTATCGACTTTGATGACTTCTTTCTTTGGATTTTTAGGAATATCCATTTGATGGATTTGATATCGATTTTTATGGATTTTATTCACATTGTCGTATGTGAATTTTTGGTGATTGATTGTTTTTACAATCATTTTGTGATTTGTCACTTTAAAATACAAAGGTTTCGATACTAGTAGTAAATACTAAAACTCTTTCATTAAAACGATTTCGACACTATTTTAAATATAAAGCTCGCTTTTAAAACCGTTTTCCAATCTATTAGTATATACAAACATTTACCTCATTCGTATGAGAAATCTAATTAAACGGCTTAGCAAAACAAGTGGTATGAAATGCTTGCGTTTACTTCGTCGGTTAATTCTTGGACTTGTTCGATTGAACTCTCGTGAAAATTTTCGAGTGGAAATCTACAATTTGTTCGTAAATATTTAAGTTAAGCTAGTGGTTATGGGACATGAAGCTAAACCCATTTATTTACCAGCTTAGTGTAATTTACACTTGTTGATCATTGATGATCATTTTGTGATTTAGACTAGCGATGTGCGATGTCTCTTTGTTTGTATGGGGGACTAAAAACCCCATTGTGGAGCTTCAGTTCAAATTGGTGGGGTAGCGTCTCATGGTCTTCGGGCCGTTTGTGGAGCTTCGGCTCAAACTTGATGGTTAGCGACCATGGAATAGCGTTCCGTTTGTGACACACGTGTTGGTGAGTTTTCATGCTCCCGTTTGTGATAGGCCTCCCCCTTTGTGTTTTCTGGATTTCTGGTTGTTGATTTCTAGAATTTGTGTTTCACCAATTTTGATGATATGCATTGATAAGCTCTATCAATATTTGTGTTTTGGTGAATAATTTAAAGAATATGACATTCTTTTTGGTGTTTGAAAATATTTGAGATATTGTATGATTTTTGTTGTTATCTGATGTATACTTGTCACAGCATGGCATTATTGTTATCATACGTTTTTGTGATATCTCTTATCCTATCTCATTTTATATGATATTTATAGCTAGACTGATCCGTTTATTATTTTTCTTCTTAAATAATTCTCGGGTCAGACCGAGGTATTTCAGGTGCTTCTACTTGACTTCTTATCAGGGACCATCATCTGATTTTTTGGCTAACTACTTTAGATTAGTAGCTTTTGCTTTTATACATTCGAGATAGAGACTCCTTGATGTATACTTATTCTTTTGTCTAGCACTTGTACCTATTCTTTTGTGATGTAGTGGATCTTGTATGACCACTACTTTGATGTACACTTCTATGTGTTATATTCATATATGTTTCCGCCTTTGTGATATGAATATCTGTGACTGATTTGTGTTATGCTTATTTCTATATTTATTTCCAAAGCCCACATAGCCACTATGTAGTAGCTTTGAGTTTGTATTTGATATGTTTGATTTCCTCTTGAAACGAAATGCATGTCATACTATCTGACATATCGGTGCTCGCACAAAGCAATTACACAGATAGTCGCTCCTCAACAGCCTTATTCTTTGCACTAGTTGACGGCATTACCCCGTAACGTCCTTGGCTAGTGTGAGTATAGAGGTGGGGCGTCACATGAAGCGACAACTGAAAATGAAAGCAAAGTAGTCATGAGGCCGAGAGTGGCAGTCGAAATACAAAAGCGAAGGTGTAAGGCCTAAGTGGCAACCAAAACCGAAAATGAGTTTAACAAAATCTAGCAAGCAAAGAGGGCATAAGACCTTAGTGGCGGTCGAATGCTTAGATTAAAACCTTTATCTATTTTAGAAAGCTTAAGGCCTTAATACCAGCCTAGAATAGAGAATTTCAAGTTTTGGTTAAAATGTGAATGATAACTAATGGAAGATTGCATGAAATGCCTATTAAGCCTAATTAAGTAAAACTTGACCTTATTTGTGTACTATGTTGTTTTTGAACGAATGTTTTGTTATAGTGAGGGGAAAACCTTTTTTGTGCTTTGGCGGCATGATCTTACTAGTAAAGATATGTGGCCATGAAAAGGGGATTAAGTGGAACAGAATTGGTCGGGTGGTAGAGTCATTGAAACACTTGTTTTCCATATTTTGGACCTTAGCTCCATGGGGCAATATGCTACTGCTGAAGCATGGAAGAATTGAAATCCCAGATCAAAACACTATGTATAGATGATATGAACTGCCTAAATAAGAATTCTTGAACGGTGAAAACCAGAGTTGTTTTATGTTTAGGTAATATATTAATCA
This sequence comes from Allium fistulosum, assembly GCA_030737815.1. Classification (NCBI taxonomy): domain Eukaryota; kingdom Viridiplantae; phylum Streptophyta; class Magnoliopsida; order Asparagales; family Amaryllidaceae; genus Allium; species Allium fistulosum. The sequence goes on from CM060907.1 coordinate 107,473,730, forward strand.
TACCAGACTTTATGTCTGATCCATGTTTTTATCATTGTTTTTCATATAAACTCATGGGTTCCTATTTGAGTAAGTTGAATTTAGGATTTAGACAGGCTACTTTTTGGTCGGCGAATAAAGTAGTTGAAGATGAAGTAAGAGGCTTGATAGTATTATTTGTTACTTTGATTATGTTGCACTAAGTGTTTTTTTCAACATCTTCATATGTTGGGCATAACACTATTACCCATGTTATAGTAATTTTATGACTCCTATGTGGGCACGAATATTAGGAACTAAATTGCTAAACTTATATTGTAATGTTATGTCTCTTACTTTAATTTATATCTTCATCTTTGTCATCGAACGATAATTCCATGGTGACTGTAGTACATTAGGGTTTCTTCTTTGGGTTTTGAAATGAGGGATGTTACAATTGGTATCGGAGCTTAAGTTAGTGAATATTTAAGTAAAGGTCTTGGTAAAAATCGAATAATAGAAAACTAACACCTTGGAAAGGGCATATGCTATTACAACGTATTTGTATTTTACTATATAAATATATATATATGAGTTTAGTAGAGATTTTCTATTGCTAAATCGCTCTCTTCCTTTTATTTTCCACACGGTAGAAGGAGCTATTGCAAAGAGAGAGAACAATAACATGCAAATTGTCGATGGTAATGGAAGGGAGGTGCCTTAGGTAGCTGAGAATGAGACAGTCCCACCTATTGTGGGAATAGATGTGAATGTTTTGCTTCGGTAGGCCAAGATGTAGATAATGAGAGAGAATATGTCAAAAGTAGCAGAGCCGAGGCCAACTATAAGAGAGGATATTTCATGGTTGAATCAAGACAACCTAAACCTAAGAGGCAAGATGTTTAACGGGAAGGATATAGTGATAGAAATGTTGAATTAGCTAAAGGTGAGCGAGCGTATCTTCAGCGATTTGGGGCTGAATGATGCATAGAAGAGAAGGCTGGCTTCAAGACAACTACATGAAGATGCTTTGGATTGGTGGGAGACAGTGACTATGGAGACTCCTAAAGGGGAGATCACTTGGGAGCAATCCGGGGAGAGGTTTAAGGCTCGGTTCATTTCTGAGTCTTAGAGAAGTTTGCGGGTACGAAGTTCTTCGATCTTAGGTAAGGGTATCTTTCTTTGAAAGATTACATCCATAAGTTCAATGCCTTGGTGAAGTATGGACGAGAATTGATTAAAACCCTGTTGAAAAAGAACTATAAGTTTATCATGGGTTTGAAGCAAGGCTTGAATCATAAGGTGATGACACACTTAGCATTTCCTTTTGAGTTTATAGTGGACATGACCCAAAGGTATGTTAGTATGTACCGAGAGGCGAGCAGGGTGGAGGTAAAACCAAAAGTGGGTCAAAATAATGGTTTGCTCCATAATAAAAAGGGAAGAGGGTGCAACAGCCGAAGGAGAAGACCTAGGATAGTGGAGGACCAAATGACATTTCAAATATCACTTTAGATAGAAGAGGCATTATGCATCAAAGTGTCCACTGCCCACTAGGATAGCCACTCTTAAGTGCTTTAATTGTGACAAGCCAAGCCATAAGAAGAAGGATTGTTTGAAGTTGAACCACAAGGTTGATTGCTTTAGAGGGGCCATCCTCAAGATGACCAACCAAGAAGAAAGGAAAGAGAGTAGTGCTTATCAGCTACACGTTCAATTAATGAGAAATTCGATTATATTTGGTTTTATTAAGAGCACAAATAAGAGCATTCATAGCTTTTAGCATTTAATGAAAGTATTTTCTTATCAGCTATGTCACATTTGCCCTTAGGCTTAGAAAATTCTACATCATTGATTGTTGTCGTGGGTGGAGTGTACCCTATTTCTACTATATCCCAAACATCATAATCAACTAAAATAAAATATATTTTCATCATAGCCTTCCAATAAGCATAATTGGTACCATTAAACATAGGTGGCCTAGCTATGCATTGACCCTTAAAAAAGCAATAGTAGAACTAGACATGTCTCTAGAGTAAACTTAGCATCCTGGTCTGATACCACTTATAGGATCGTACACTATACCCTAGAAGGGTGAATAGGGTATTGAAAAATATTCCACAAAGTTACAAATAAAATATAAAGTGTGGAAATGTAAATGTGAAAAATAAAGAACATAGATATATACCTAAATTCTACTGTTGCCATTAAAATTACTACTAGAGTTAAATATTCAGATGTTTACAACTGATAAACTCACAAAACCCTATTAATAAATAATCTAACTCAATGCCTGATAATTCTGCCTTGACTTAATACCTTGGCACAAGAATCCACGAACTACAACACGTAGTTCATAAATACAAATTTAGAGTTCAAAATGCAAAAAAAAACTAAATTGTTAACCTTAAACTAGAAAACAATATATCCCTTTTCTTTTCCATATAACTGGTCTACCTCAAAATAATTATATCCTTCCACTTTAACTTGCTTCCTCAAAATAATGACATAGCCAAAATCAACTTCCACTGCTCAAAATTTTGGTTCTGTGAGATAATAGGGAAGTTCGTTGGTTGTGTATGTGAAAGGTATGTGCTTGAGATGAGTTGGATGTTTGATGTGGAGTAGTGGTTGGGAGTCTGATGGATGATCAGTAGTGGTTGTATATATGGATGATGTTCCTGTGTTTTAAGATGGTAATGGTGACGGTTTTGGGTACCGATACATTTTGATGTGTGTTGAGATTTTGTTATATAGAGGATGGAGAGGGACTCTTTGCTGGTTGAATATGAATTATGAAAATTTCTTCTCTTTTAATAAATAAAACGATCCATATATTGAGAATGAAACTTTTGATGTACCTTTGATTTTTAGAATATATTACTCCAAATATTCTTGCTTTTCGAATTCTCTTGATTGTGTAATAGATATTGAATGATTGTAGAAATATATCTCCTTGCTCCAAATCTTTTTCTTTGTTTTTTGTTGTGATTTTCAGAATATATTACTCCAAATGTTCTTGCTTTCCAGACTCTCTTAATTGCGTACTAAATATTGATTGATTGCAGAAATATATTTCTTTGTTCCAAATCTTTTCCTCCACTTTTGTTGTGATTTTTGGAATATATTACTCTAAATGTTCTTGCTTTTCCATATTCTCTTACTTGTGTACTGGATATTGTAGAAATATATTTCCTTGCTTCAAACCTTTCCACTTTTTTTGTGATTCTCTTTTTAAGATTCTTTTGTACATATAGGCTTAAGTTTGTGCTAACAAAATAGATCTCATCAACAAACTCTTTTGTACATCTCAACTGAAGTCATAACCCTATATATACACAGCACTAAATAAACACATTAAGTAAATCATATGTTTATTAACATCAAACAGAATTCGTCGATTGCGCAACTCCATAACTTTTGGATGGGCAAATAAAGGAGCCAGAGACGAAGTATGAGGCTTAGGAATGGTGATTGTAATTTTGATTATGTTGTACTAAGTGTTTATGCCAGCATCTTCATATGTTAGGCATAACGGTAGTACTTATGTTGTACTATATTTTTGACCCCTAGGTGGGCACTAATATTGGAACTAAATTGTTAAACTTATAGTTTAATAACGAGTTTCTTATTTTGAGTTAATATCTGCTCTTTTTACTTAAGACTGTATAATATAAGTGATGTTATCTCACTGAAAGATAATTTCAATGTGACTATAACATATTGGGTTTCCATCTTTGGGTTTCAAAATGAGGGATTACGTGTTAATATTATCCCTGAAAAGAAAATCCGGAAGAACTTACAAACTCTAGATCGATCTCTTTATTTAATTACTTAGTCGGAATAATCTCCAAAGTTCTAACTAATAGACTGAAGAATAAATAATTTAATTGATAAATCACTAATGGTTTTTATTCAAGGTATGCATATTATAAATGGTGTACCGACCGCTCAAGAATTTATTAATTATTGTCATAAGGAAAATATCACGTGTGCCCCCCTTTAGTTGGAAGGCCTTTGAGTCGATCAACTAGGATTTCTATTAGACACTTTGAGAACTAGGGGATTCATTGAAAAGTGAATTTCCTAGATCAATCTTATCTTGAAATCTAGTGTGTCATCCATCTTAGTAAATGAGATTAAAGGTAACAAAATCTAACCCAAAAGGGTTCTCCAGCAAGGCGATCCCCTCTCACCCTTTCTTTTTAATTTTACGATGGATAATTTTAATAAAATAACTAATTAGCATTAAATAACAACATCTTACCTAGAATTGGAAAAGATATTACTTCCGATGGAGTTTACATCCTCCAATATGGAGATGACACCCATTTTTCTACTCCCACCCGCCTCACCAAATTCTGTCACTTAAACTAATTTCGTATAACTTTGAATTGCTTCTGAACCTTGAAATTAAATCCCATAAAAGCTCGATGTTAATCACCAATGACTTCTCAAACTACAAAAGTGGGGTGGCTAATAGTTTACATAAATATCCTATAAACTACTTAGGTATATCTATTAGACAAACGAAACCAAAAAAGGGAGACTAGAACATTTCCATTGATAAAGTGAGAAAAACATTGCTTTCTTGGATAGCCAACTGTTTTTCGAGGGCGGGAGGGCGGTTCTCATTAACTCACAATATTGATTTATTAGATGTCCTGCTACCATTTCCCTAATTGGGTGATTAACAAAATTGACAATATCATAAGGAAATTTTTCACGGAAAGGGGTTACAGAATGCTCTAACTTAAATTGCCTTATTAACTGGGATCTCGTGTGCAAATTCAAATCCGAGGTGGATTAGGTATCACAAATCTAAAAGCCATAAACACCTCTTATGTAAATGGATCTAGAAATTTCTAGACAATGACATAACAATGTTGAAAGAAATAATTTTCAACTTTTACTATAATGGCTCCAAAAAAATTTATAAACTCAATAATCAAATGTTCTCCTTTTTATGGGAAAATATCTCCAATACGTTTCACACATTTAAACTAGACCTCAAATTTAACACACATTCTAAAAAGAAACTCTCCTTTTGGAATGACCCCTGGGCTTTCCCAATTGCCCTAAAACACGAATTTCATGAACTCTTTTTGGCATCTAATGACAAGAATGACCTTATCATGGACGTTTTTAGGCCACATAAAGTATTTAACTAAAATATCTCATTGAATCAAAATCTTAAAGGGATTATGTTCAATCAATTTTTAAAGACTTATTAACATTATTGATCATACTAATATGGACGACCATCATGATCAAATGATTTGGTGTTGGGATAAAAAGGAAAGCTAAACTTCAAAATTCATGTGTAGGTTTTTGACCTTTTCGGGAACTACACTCCTATGTTACTTCAAACATATTTGGAAAATTGGCGCACCTCCTAAAGTTAAAACACATAAGTGGATTGTATTACATGATAATCTAAACACTATTACTAAGCAAAACTCTAAATTAATAAACAACTTCAACCATAACCCATGTTATTTTTGCAACATAGCCTCGAAGCCACTACTCATTTGTTCCACGAATGTCGCTTTAAAATATAATCAGTAATCTTCTTAACATCTTCGACCTTAACATAAGCATTTATATTCTTTTCCCACACGGATATTAGAATAATTTTACATTTAACTTCACTAAGTCACTTGGAAAATTTTTGGAATCAATTTACTCGATTACACGCTAGGACCTTTAGCTTGAAAGAAATCAACGATTGTTTAATAATTCATACAAAAATTCATCTTCTATCCTATATTATATTGTTCAGCATATTCTACTTTGGATGGGTCCAAGTTGAAGTATGAGCACAACCAACAATGGTTTGTTCAATTGAAAAACCAGTCATCACGTAAGCAGGTGTGGCTTGTTCAGTTGATTGTGATTAGTTTTAACTGATTTCGTGGCTAGTTCACTGAACAGAAGACTGGTTTTTTAAACGCCAAACATTTTGCTATTTTGTTGCAAATATAGGTTAAAACGGCAAAGACTTTGTCATTTTAACTTATATTTGCAAACAAATTGAATATTATCGTTTTATTTAATTTGTAAAATAAAACGGCAGAGTCTTTGCCATTCTATTTTTTGTAACTTTTTAAAAACTAGTTTGGTGGCTGATTTTGGATTATCTGGATATGTAACCGGTTCATTCAGTGCAAAAGGAAGAGAGAGAAGAGAAGCGAACAAGTCCATTGTTTATAGTCTCACTCAAATCGAAGATCTAGTCTCGATCGGATCACGTGCAACTTTCTAACATTTGATAGCCTTTCCCTTCTACTATTAGAGAACCAACCCAATGATTAGTGGAACTCCGATTCAGCACCCTTCCAGGATTCTTACTTGCTCAGATGTTTTCGGTTCTACCCACCTGCTTCAGCTACGGTTTCTGTCCATAAGTACACTTGCATTGCTTCACTGCTTAGTTGTAGTTTCTGTCTCGTCATTCTTTTGGAAAGTCACTATCATTTAGTTGAACTTGCTCCACTCAACCTCCCATGCAACAAAACATTCTCGTCTGCCTGCGCCCACATTGAAGCTCGCTCACCTCATCTCACTTGTCATGTGCCTGCTCATGTCGATGCAGACGCATGCTGCAACCTCTTTATATTTATTTCTCACGATGTGGTCCTCTTTCTCTCCTTTTGCGACCCCACTTGCATACTATGCCTGCATCCACATTAAAACTCCCACGCACATAGCAGCAGTGCAGTGCTTTCTAGTTGAACATCTCATTTCAGCTCCACTGACCCACATCTCTTATGTGCGTACGTACTTCACCACCTAAAACTTGACATCTCATGACATGAGAGCAATTTTTTCAATATAGCATTATCGCTTAGCAGCCTCATTCTACAAATAATAATGACGAAATGGAACTAATCCCAATTGGCGATCACTTTACGCTCAGATTACGCACTACTCCTAATCTTTGGGTAGTGGGCTTAAGCTCCTCCTGCAAGAACATGGATTTGGTTAGTTATTGCATGTCAGTTTTCTCGGGTTGCTTTTTTTTCGTCCCAACTGTTATATTTCAAATCATTCATCAGACTTTACAAAATTAGCTTATCGATACACAAAACCAAGACATTATACTATCTTTGCTTGAAATCAACTACAAGTAGCTTTCGCAAAGATGCATATGTCCATTTGGACAAGTTTACTTTTTCAACTACTTCCAGCATACTAATAGCTTACCATTTCAAAGAATTTTCCAGATACATCTCCTCATCCATGTTGAACTTGAAATGCTATCGATGCTTCATCATATACAAATATGCCTCATGTCTTAGCTCTTGCAAACCTTTCTCCGTACATAGGTACTTCTCCTTGCATGTCCAATTTTAGGTGTTGCTACACTAATGTTAATTCTTTATGTTAATGCAATATACATAGAAATGAATCCTTGCAAGTTGTAGTAGAAAGTAGGCATTCCGTATTTCTAAAAAAAGACATTCTCGTATTTATCTAATGAAATGAATGGACTAAAGGCATTCAGATAATATCTCTAACATAGCGGATAGCAAATAGATACCAAGGATACTCGACCTGCAAAAGAAATATTTGCCCGTTACTTAGTCATTATAAATATAATGTAAACATGCTCATATCAGTATTAGTTTGTATCATTTCTAAAATAAATAAATCATCATTTTCTGCTATTCTCAAATACAATTGTCATCAAAATAATATACAACAAATTACTCAAATTCTTTACATGGTATCAGAGCAACATCGCTTAATGGCCATACTATAAGTCGTGCCTTGTCGGAACTCCATCAGAAAATCATCATCACTTGGAGTTGGCAGCACTTTTCTTCTCTTTAGAGGAAAACCTCATCATCAGAGAAGTTTACCTCACCTCAGAGTAAAGCCTCTTCATCAGTGAAGTGCTCTATTCCCACTTTTTACTTACTTAACCTCGCAAGAACCCAATTCTTGAAGCAGTGCTATGCCAAAAGAGCAAGTCAGATTACAATCATCATTATTTAGACTCTTGGTTGCACTACTCCAATCATCAGGAAATGCAAATATCCTGACCTTCATCCCTTCAGTATAACCATTACCCATCCTTTCTTTGATCCATTCTCAACCTCTTGAAGCAGTATCATCATTTCTTGATCTACATCACTCATAGCTCTTAAGCAATTGCAAGAGAAGGTGAAGATAACACATCAAACTCCTCTCCACTACCACCAAGATCCAGCATAACCCAACAAAACCTACAAGAAGACCCAATAAAGTCTCTTATCAATCTCCAAAGTCAATTTATCATCATTCAATTTGATGAAGGCAATTACTTGCTTTATAGATTTCAAGTAGAGACTGCCATAAGGGGCTATGGACTTGAAGAATGCATTCTTGGAACTACCATCATTCCAGAGAGATACACTACTGACAGTTAAGGAAAGTTAATCAAAAACAAAGAATATATCACATACTTAGGAAAAGACAGTCTACTAAGTGCATGGATGTTATCCTCTATAAGCGTTAACCTCCTACCATAGATATCAGGGTGTAAAACTGCTCAAGAAATTTGGTCAAGAGTTGAACAGATTTTCAGTTCTCAATCAGCAGAAAAAGTTATGCATTACAAAAGACAAATGCAAAATCAAAGAAAAGAAAATATGTCTATGAGAGAATATCTTACAAAAATGAAAACATATTGTGATCTTCTTGAGGTTTCTGGCCATAAAGTGTTAGAAACAGAACATGTGCTGGGTATTATGAATGGTCTAAATAAGGAGTATGAGGCGTTGTGGCAGTTATCTCATCAAAGGAAACAACACCAACCCTTTAATATGTACACTATATTCTTCTTGCTCATGAAGGTAGGATTGAGAAAAGGAAGCCTCTGAATTCTGATATGACTATCAACATTGCATCTCAATCAAGAAACAGAAACCAAGAAAAGGAATCAGGGGTCAAGCATATCAAAGACGCAGTCAAAGTTATAGCTCAAGAGGTAGAGGTGGTAGATGGAGTAATAGCAATAGCATATTAAGATGTTAAATATGTGAAAAGTATAGGCATGCAGCAAACAAATGCTACTTCAGATTTGATAACAACTATCTACCAAACCAGCAAACATCTACAAATATACAAAGGAACTATAATCACAGTGCAAATGTGGCCAGTATGTAACCAGAATCAAGAAACATGACAGAATAAAAGTCCATCACCTGAATGATCTAGCAAAGCCAGAGGACATCCGGGATGATAGCTGGTACACAGACTCAGGTGCAACAAATCATGTCACAAGTAATCTTGATAATTTGAATCTTGGGAACAAAGAATACAAAGGTAATCGATCTATACACATGGGTAATGGTGAGGCTATTAATTTTACATATACTGGAATTGCATATATTAAGGGTGAAAGACAACTTTACTTAAATAATTTATTGAGAGTTCCACAAATTAAGAAAAATCTTACAAGTGTGTCACAATTTGCAAGTGATAATAACATATATTTTGAATTTTATCCAAAATATTGCTTGGTTAGAGATATACTAACTAAAGAAGTTCTCTTGCAGGGTGAAGCACATAAAGGATTATACAAGTTCAATTTTATTCATTCTAAGAAGTCTAGTTATAAAGAAAACTGTTGCAATCTTTCAGAAGTAACTCAGACAAAAAGCGGGAAAGTTAAATTTGATATGTGGCATCACAAATTAGGCTATGCCAATGTAAATGTGGTAAAATAGATTCTTTTAGATAATAAAATTCAGTTTGAAAATATTACATTACCCTATGTGTGCACTTTTTGTCAAATGGGCAAAAGCCATAAGCTTATGTATCCTGATTCATTAACTAAATATAATCAACCCTTAGAATTAATTGCAACTGATTTATGGGGTCTAGCACCCATCTATTATGATTTTGGGTTTAAATACTACATATCTTTCGTTGATCCTTATTCCAGGTATACTTGGATCTACTTTCTTATAGCAAAGTTGGAAACTTACAAAGCAGTCATACAATTCATAGTACAAGCAGAAAAGAAGACAAGTTATCAAGTTAAGATCATGCAAACTGATGGTGGAGTAGAGTACAAACAACTGAATGATTACTTTCATAAATGACGGATAATACACAGAGTTACATGTCCTTACACTTCAGAACAGAATGGATTGGTTGAAAGGAAGCATAGGCACACTGTAGAGACTGGCCTCACATTGCTAGCTCAAGCCTCTCTTCCATTAAAGTTCCGGCCAGACTCTTTTAACACTGCACTCTATTTGATCAACATACTACCAACCAAAGTATCAAAGAACAAAAGCCCAATTGAAAAGCTATTCAACACAGCCAGATTATCAAAGTTTGAAAGCATTTGGATGTCTATGCTTTCCATGCCTATGGTCAAACAACACACATAATTTAGAATTCAGATCATCACCCTGTACATTTCTTGGATATGCTGCACATAAGAAAGGATATAAGTGCTTAAATAACAATGGTAAGATGATTGTTTCAAAACACTTAGTGTTCAATGAGCAAGTATATCCATTTGCTCAAGCAATAGTCAAAACCAACTCAAAAAGTGTATAATCCTAGAGTATCCATACCCAAATACCTCTGCATCAATATAAAGATAATGGCAATCTAGTAGAAGATGCTCAAAGTGAACCTAGTCCACAACTCACAGTGTCTGACACCAGACCAGCTCATAGACAAGCAGATACACCTAGACCTTCAACTCATTCACCTCAATATGATTTTGATCAATCACAGAGCACTTGTCAAGGACTAGAAGATAATCAGTCATCCAGTTCTCAACAAGAAGCCAACCTCAGTCACGAAGCAGCACCTGCAAGAACTCGGCATCACATGATTACAAGATCAAAGAATAACATATTCAAACCCAAGGTTTATACTGAAAATTTGGAACTTGAAGAACCGGAAACTTATGAACAGGCAACAAGGTCAGATAAATGGAAAAAGGCTATGGAGGAAGAATATAATGCTCTAATCAAAAATAAATCTTGGACTCTAGTGTCAATACCCAAAGACAAAAATATAATAGGGTGTAAATGGACTTTTCAGGCTCAAGAAGAATTCAAATGACACAATACTCAAGCGCAAAGCAAGACGGATAACAAAAGGATATACTCAACAACAAGGATTTGATTTCACAGAAACATTTTTACCAGTGGTCAAGTCTACAATTATCAGAACAGTTCTAACAATTGCACTACACAATAACTTGAAAATCAAGCAACTTGATGTAAACAATGCATTTCTAAATGGAGAGCTATATGAAGAAGTATATATGGAGCAACCATATGGTTTTAAACAAGCAAACAACAGAGAAATGGTGTGCAAACTAAACAAAGCAATCTATGGGCTAAAGCAGACACTTGGTGTCTGGTTTGACAAGCTTAAGTCAACCTTAATTGAGTTGAATTATCAACCAATTAAGTCTGATAATTTAGTATTTACAAAATTTAATAATAAAACAATGATATACATATTAATATATGTTGACGATTTTATAGTACAGGTAACAACGAAAGTGAAATCATCAATCTTATACATCAACTGGACAAACAATTCTCCATCAAAGACTTGGGAATTCTCAATTACTTCCTAGGCATTGATGTTAGAATAGTCTAAAACACAGAAATGCATTTGAGTCAAAGAAACTACATTTTGAAAATTCTTAACAAAGCAAAAATGAATGAAGCAAAGCCTCTTCCTACACCAATGATCAGCAACTCAAACTTATCAAATCATGGAGAATCAATCTCAAATGAAAGGCAATACAAAAGCATAGTGGGAGCACTTCAATATGTGACAATAACAAAACCAGAGATTGCATTTTGTGTAAATAAAGTGTGCCAATTCATGCAAACTCCTCTCACTAAACATTGGAAAGCAGTTAAAGGATATTAAGATATCCGAGAGGACTGTAAATCACGGATTAGTATTAAAAGCAAGCAACGGCATCAACATGAATGGATTCGTAGATGCAAACTGGGCTACATACATTGATGATAGGAAATCAACCACTGGATATATCATATACCAAGGTGAGAATCCAATATCTTAGCGCTCTAATAAGCAAGCTACAATACCTAAATCTAGTACAAAAGTGGAATTCAGAAGTGTAGCAAGTGCAACCATAGAAATCATGTGGATTGAATCACTATTGGGTGAACTTAAAATCAAAACAACCAGAAAACCAGTGATTTGGTGTGACAATTTAAGCATAATTCAACTAACAGCAAACCCAATACTGCACTCAAGGACTAAACACATGGAACTAGACTTAACTTTGTTCAAGAGTAGGTCTTAAAAAGAAAATTAGGAGTTAATCATTTACTTGCAACTTACCAAAGAGTCAATATTTTAACAAAGCCCTTATTTACAAAGAGCTTTCTCGGACTAAGAACTGACCTGAAGATCGAAGACATAAACGGCAATTTGAAGAATCAAAGTCAAATCAAGGCATAGACCATGATTCATCGTAACCTGGAACAAAAGCCTCGACCTAGATGTCTCACTTGCAAAGAGCTGCTTTCGCTTGCAAAGAGCTACTTGGATTTAAGAAACGATCTAAAGGTTGAAGACGATGATGATGTTTTGAAGAATCAAAGTCTGACTAAAGGAGTCGACTAAAATTTGGAGGTGAACGAATTTCCTAGATGTATTTGAGGATGGGTAATGAAATGAATGGACTAAAGGCATTCAGATAATATCTATAACATAGCAGATAGTAATTAGATACGGTACCAAGGATACCCGACTCGCAAAAGAAATATTTGACCGTTACTTAGTCATTATAAATACAATGTTAACATACTCATATTAGTAACAGTTTGTATCATTTCTGAAATAAGTAAAACATCATTTTTTGCTATTCCCAAATACAATTGTCATCAAAATAATATAAAACAAATTTCTCAAACTCTATACATTTTCCATTTGTACTACAAATTGAAACTATTAAATCAAGCTCAGCTATATATACGGTAGGTCTTGTTACATTAATGTCAATTCTTATCCACTTTCCAAACTGGATCTTGCATGCTTCTCTTTTGTACGGACAATTGTAATAATTGATCTATATATTGTGAATCTTTAGGTCTTTTGGGTTTGATCTTCTTATTAACATTACATTTTAAACATGCATGTTAACTTGCATTTTGTATGTATTTTGTCAACTATCATGTGTGTTGGTAGTCCTTTGTTTTGTTATATAATAATAAGTATGAGTGTTTGTTATACGTCTAGTATATCAAAACAGAGAAAAATCAATTATAAATCCGTCTCACAAATTTATCAAACAGATTTCTACTACTCTAGAAGTCTGTATTAGTTAATTTAAGTAATAGTTATGTCGTAATTAAATTACAACAACAAATTAACAACTATAGTAATAATCACTATAGTGCTAAATCAATCGTTATACTATTTAATGAAATAGTATATCGCAGAAAGAAAAAGAAATATATATATATAAATCTAACCGGTTGAAGAAGGAAATTCCGTCTGAGGCTTGTCGTGACAATTTCCTTAAGACTTTATTTAAAGTCTCCCAAGATACAACAGACGTAATCTGCACGAGACTGTAATGAGTATGTCAACTCTGTGATATATTATTTAGAGCAGTAGAGAAGGAAGAAGCAGAAGAAATTAGACTGGAATTGAATGAGAATGTGATCAGTATTCTCTTCTATTTATAATTTCGTCTGCACCCCTTCGAACAGTCGCGTCTGCCTGAAAGGTTGCACCCGTTGCCTTTCATTGCTGATGTTCATTAACGGGCCGCATCTGTTCGCTCCTGCTGCTGCTATAAGCCGCACCCGTTCGCGTCTAACGGGTCGCACCCGCTTCCGGCTGCATCTGTTCGCCAAAAACCCGCGCCCGCTTCAGAAGTCGCACCCCCTTAGTCAATCCGCGTCCGTTTGAATAGATTCGCACCTGTTCGTATAGCCTGCAACTGTCAGAAAGCCCGGCCCAGTTTTGCAGTAAAAATAGGATCATATTAGACCCAAACCCAAGCCCGGCCCGGTTCGGTCGGACGGACGGCGGCGCGCGCGTGTGTGGTGATGATGCATGATCTATCTCCTCACAACGAAGCAAACATTTGGGTGCCCCAAGGCTCCAACCCCTTCATTTGAAAGCTATTAATATACTATAGCTTTGTTTGAAGTTTTGGCGATGTGGGACAAGTGTATTTCATTTACACTTATATTAAGAATTCCAACAATCCCCCACATAAATGATAATATACTTTTCCCCCACACAAAGCGAAATATCACAGAGTACATATGGAATAATGTTTTATCGTGGATAAGTAGATATTTCACTTTAAACTTTCCCTAGTTAAAACTTATCGGATCTACTTGGCTAATCGGTGAATTATTTCATCTTGAACCGTCGGCCTTTATTGTATATCCAGACAATAAGCTTTACGAAGCATTGATTCCCTTCTCATCCAATCTCTTGGTTGTGTTCATTTTGGTCCTGAACAAATTTGTTTGGTTCTGCGAGTGTTTATAGAAAATATAAGCCTTTAATATTCTCATAGAGCCGACCCAACTCACACTAACATAGGTGATTGCAACCATTAAGAGTATTCTACATATACTCCACTTGTTATATTCAAGATATGGTCATCATTGAAAAACATAGTTTTAACCTTTAAATACTTCTGTAGGCATGCATTTATATTGTGCACCATAGGAATGGAGTTGGACTATGTCCAAGCAAATGCATTATGTCTTGAGTTACTCATAACTGGTTTGCCTATCGATCCTAGTCCTTTGGATCTCCAGTCGCTAGGATAGGTTTCCGTATAAGATAACTCTTGGTGGTTTTAGGCTTTTAAACTCATTCCCCTCGATGCGCAGTCAATTTTCTCTCTTGATAAACCTTTAGTAAATGGATCCGCTAGGTTATCATTTGTTCTCACATAATCTATGAAAATAGTTCCATTTGAGAGTAACTGCCTAACTGTGTTATGGCGTCGACGAATGTGTCGTGGCTTTCCATTATACACAAAGTTGTGCGCTCTGCTTATCGCAGCTTGGTTATCACAGTGTATGCATATGGCTGGTACAGGTTTAGGCCAAAATGGAATATCTTCTAAAAAATGACGAAGTCATTCTGCTTCTTCGCCTGCTTTATCTAAAGCGATGAACTCTGATTCCATAGTGGATCGAGCTATGCATGTTTGTTTAGTAGATTTTCATGACACTGCTG